>CM066035.1:319926801-329926801 GCA_033557465.1 Ichthyophis bannanicus | reverse complement strand
CGAAACTGCGAGTGGAGTTCCGAGGACAGACAAAGGTACTGGACACCCTGGAGACGGCTCGCACGTGGCTGACGCGATTGGAGGAGACACCCGCGACCGGGCCGTGACGCCGGAGGAGTAACAAGTGACTTATTGGACTCAGGCCTAGTGTAAGCATATTTTGAGAAACGCTGTGAGGGGACTTATGTAGCAAACTGCTGTTTTTGTGGCCCTGCACAGGTTGAGCTCCCCGCGGTTAAATTTTAAATCTCTGGGTCGCTGTTGGAGGGTTTTCCCCCATAGATCGGGGACACGAAGTGGCTGATAATATTTGCGGCCCGGAATACAGCAGACGCCCCGGGGAGCTGGAAGCCCATCTGTGCAGTGGGTGGGGGGAGCGGGTGCCCGGCGATATTAAGCCTTAGTGGCCTAGGCCCCTGGGTTTCTTTAATTTTCTTGATTCTCTGGGTATCTTTCTCGCTCTCCCCCTGCCCCCCCCCTCCCCCCCCCGGGGTCGAGGGGACCCACTCTTTCAATGCTGTGATTTCTTGACACTGCACTGGGACGCTATTCTTGGATTGCCAGGAATCGACCCTTCTGAGTGGGGAGCCTAGATGTGTTGCATTTGGGGTTTTGTTACATTGTATTTTTTCTACAGTTCTATGGTTTGTTCATTACAGTGTTGCAATAGTGCTGGGGACGAGGCTGGGATACTGTATCTCAATCCTTTGACATGTTTCCTTTTTATTCCCTTACTCTTTGAGTACCTGGACCCTGGCGCACATAACTAATGGGAATGACTGGGCTGGGGGAGGGTCCTGGGCACGTGGGTGGGCATAGCTAGTCTGGGCACCATTTGGGAGCAGGGAGACAGGGGGGTGGTCTAGGGGAGTGGTAGGAGGGAGAGGTACCCCCCTGACAAGGGGGTGGGGGGGGGATCCTAGCGGATGTGCGTGTGTGTGCCTGGGGTGGGTCCGAATGTCAATGGAAGTGTCCGCTCTGATGACCGGACTAGGAGGGGAAGTAGGGAGTGGGGGGGAGGGGGGGGCCGGGGAGGGGGGAAGAAGAGGGCGGGGACAAGGGATGGGAGGGACCACACTCAGGGGAGTTTACTTCAGCAACCTCATAGTAATTGGGTGAACGATAAGGGGGAGGCTCCAGGCTGGGGGAGCACCCCTAAGGTGCTTAGAATTCTCCTTTCAGAGAGACTTGATATTCCCCCCCCGCTCTGAGGGTTATCACATGGAACGTCTGTGGCTTAGGTAACCCCATCAAACGATATAAGGTTCTCCAAGCGCTGGCCCGACACAAATGTGACATAGCATTGCTCCAAGAAACTCACCAATCAGCAGATGAGCACAGTAAACTCTGCAGGTCCTGGGTTGGGCAGGTCTGGGGATCCCCGGCAGCCGGGACTAAGGGAGGGGTTGCTATTTTGGTTCATAAGAGGCTCCGATTCGTGGTGCAATCCATCAGTGCAGACGAAGTGGGTAGGTCTCTTTTGGTTCACGGTCAGCTGGAGGGCAGGCTGGTGACTATTGGGGCCCTTTACGGCCCGAATGTTTCCGACTCTGGGTTCTATAACAAGGTGGCCTCCAGACTGGAGCAGCTTCCTGAATGCCCCTTGATTCTAGGGGGAGATTTTAATGGGGTTATGGATGTGGAATTGGATACGTCACGTGGGGTAGGGGCCAGGGAGAGAGGGCTACCCTCTCGGTTACTACAACGTTTTTGCAAGAGGCTGGGTGTTATTGACCCCTGGCGACTGCTACATACTTCTGAGAAGGACTTTACGCACACATCCAGAGCGCATGGCACCAGTGCCCGTATTGATTATCTGTTTCTGTCTAAGGAATTGTTTGCTCCTACAGAGGAGGCCCAGATTGGTCCCCTGGAAGTATCGGATCACGCCTTAGTTTGGCTAGACTTACATTGGGGACGTGACAGTACTCGAGCGCGCCTTTGGCGCTTCCCCTTGGGGTTGTACCATGATGTGCAATTTCGTCAATTCCTCCGCCAACGTTGGACGGAATTTGAGAGGGATCATCAAGTGCATGTGGACGAACCTGAACTGCTGTGGGAAACGGCGAAGGTGGTGTTGCGGGGCGACATCATCGGGTATGCAGCGCGGAAATGGCGCTTGCTTGCAGAACGTATTCTCGCACTGGAACTACAGGTTACCAAACTTCGACGCAGATGTGCCCAGATTCCCTCGGTTGATAATAAGAGGAGGTTATGGGAATCCCAGGTCGACCTCAATGAACTCTTACATCAGAAAGCCAAGAAATCAATACTTTATTATCGCTATCGCCTGCATTGTTATGGCGACAAACCTGGCAGATCGCTGGCTCGCTATTTGAGGGGTAGGCGTGGCTCCACATTGGTGGCGGCCCTGCAAGACGCTAAGGGGAAAGTGCATAAGGAGAGTGGGGATATTGCTAGAGTTTTTCGGGAGTTTTTCCAATCTCTCTATAAGGCAGAGGAGGGCCCCGGTACAAACCTACCTGCCTACCTACGAGATTTGAACTTGCCGCGGCTGACAGAGGCGCAGAGGGAGGTACTGGACCAGCCCCTCACTTCCCAGGAGATACAGTTGGTTATCTCTGCGGCCCACTGTTGTAAAGCCCCCGGACCGGATGGCTTGGGCGCAGAATTTTATAAAATCTTAGGTGACTGTGTCAGCCCGGTGCTACGGGAGGTGTTTAGTGTGAGGGGGGATCGGGGAGCCTTCTCTTGGGGGCAGAACCATGCCCATGTCACTCTGATTCCCAAGCCGGGTAAGGATCCGTTGTTAGCAGCCTCCTATAGGCCGATCTCTCTTCTTAATTTTGATTTCAAAGTCCTGGCAAAAGTCTTGGCCTTACGGCTCGGTGAAGTATTGGGGAGCTTGATTCATGAATCACAGGTGGGCTTTGTTAAGGGGCGCTACGCAGTTCGGAACCTCCGGAAAATCTTGGCCTCCTTGGAGTGGGCCCATGCCCGGCAGTTGCCCTCGCTACTAGTCAGCTTTGATGCTGAAAAAGCCTTTGACAGGGTGAACTGGCAGTATTTGTGGGAGTTATTGCCCTCGTACGGCATAGGTGACATCTTCTGCAACATGGTGCGTAGCTTATATATCACACCGACGGCGGGGATCCTGTGTAATGGTGTATTGTCAGAGGGGTTTGTATTGGAAAGAGGCACGCGTCAGGGCTGTCCTCTCTCTCCGTTGCTGTTCGTACTTTCCTTGGACCCCCTGATTCGTAGAGTGGTGAGTTCGGGCGGGATTAAGGGTGTGGTGGTAGGTTCGCAGGAGTTTGTTATCTCGGCCTTTGCGGATGACCTCTTAGTCCATGTGACTTCCCCTGTCGCTTCCTTGCCGAATTTATTGGAGGAATTTGAGCGGTTTGGGGCACTGGCAGGCCTCCGTCTTAATTACGATAAATCCGAAGCTTGGATATTTTGGGAGACCTGCGTGGAGCTTGGGGGGAATCCTTCCCACTTCGGTGGGCGGAGGAGGAATTTCTCTATCTGGGTATCGTATTGCCCCGCCTGCCCCAGGAGCTATATAGACGTAACTTGGATCGCACATTGCGGCATTTGACGGTACAACTGCAGACTTGGGCATCTCGTCCCCTGTCTTTGCCTGGGAAAATAGCGGCGATACAAATGGTTATACTACCGCGTATCTTGTATTGGTTACAGACTCTGCCTGTCTGGCTCCTTAGTCGGGACTTGCGCCGAATCGAAGACTCCTTGAAGGGGTTTCTCTGGGATGGGAAGCGGGCTCGGATTCTGTGGATTAGGCTACTGGGGAAATGGAAAGAAGGGGGTATGGGACTGCCCGACCTAAGGGCGTACGCTCTGGCATGCCAGGCGCGGCACTTGGGAGACTGGTTAGGGGGTTCGGAGGACTACACACCTCGATCGGTGGAGGAGAGTTTAGTGGCGCCGTGGCCCTTGTTGGGTGTACTGCATGGGCGACGCGGGGACCTGCCAGAGGTGGCTCGGAACAGTGCCTTGGTGACCTTGATTAGACACACTTGGCAACAGCTGAATCGGTATTGGGAGGCGCCCTGGGAGGTTTCTAGCTGGTTGCCTCTCCGCGGGAATGTCCATTTCCCCCCGGGATCCGACACGGCGATCTTTCGCGATTGGTGGACGCGGGGCATAAGGATGGTGGGTCACCTGGTGGAGCCCTCGGGATGCTGTAAGTCTTTCTTGGCCCTGAGCCGGGAGTATGACTTGCCTCCACGGCACTGTTTTGCCTACATGCAGGTCGCTCACTATGTGGCCTCACTGCCAAAGGAAGCTTTGCATTCTGATCGATCGGCCAGAATTGTGGACTTCTTTGGGTTGGGGGAGGATATGGCCCCGTCCATTTCCCAGTTGAAGAGCCGCTTGGATTGTTATAGGGGTCTACCTGACTATCGGAGGATTGAGTTAGCCTGGGCCCTTGAACTGGGTGAACAAGTGGCTCCGGGGTTGATTGGTAAAGCTTTGAAACGAATAGTTGATGTGGCTTATGGGGCCCGTTGGAGAGCGATCCAATTCAAATGTGTGACTCGAGCTCATTTTTCACCACGGCGGGCTCTTCGGAGTCGGCTGGAGACGGATGGTAGCTGCCCTCGCTGTAAGGAGCCCTTGGCGACGTTACTACATATGTGGTGGGGCTGTCGGCGATTAAGACCTTACTGGGAGAGAATACGGGCCTTTCTTAGTCGGTTATTGCAGAAGCGGGTTCGTTGGTCGGGCCGCTTCGTAGTTTTGGATCAGCTAGCGGACCCAGGGACGGTTAAGGCCGGGGAACGCCTACTTCTGAGGAAGGCTTGTCTAGCGGGGAAGGGGCCGATTCTTCGATTATGGAGAGATCCCCGACCACCGACTGTCACGGAATGGCGAAATAATCTTCACCATTTAATGTTGTTGGAGCGTTGGTTGGTAAGGGGCAATGTTAGGCGCTGGACAGTGTTCATGTCAGTTTGGGAACCTTATATACAGCAACTTGGGGCACGTAGCCGTAATGAAATCCTCCAGTTGGGGTTTTGAATGGCGGGTAGGGGGGAGTGTGCTGCCCCTATCACTTAGGTTAGTTACTTCACTGGAGTGTGGGGGGGAGGGGTGGGGGAGGGGGGAGGGGTGGGGGGGAAGGGGGGGGAGAGGATGCTATTTTATGAAAACCGACACCAAGTGTATTGTTAGGTTGTCTCCTGGAGGGGATAAGAGTGCACCCCTCGTGGAGACCTGGTTATTTGTTAATTAATTAATTGTTTTCCTTTAAATGTTTCTCATTGCCTTGTTTGTATCTCTTGGTGGATTAAAATAAAGTATATATAAAAAAAAAAAATATAGCATTCCATTTAGCCAAAAAAGATTGATCGTCTGTAAATTGTTTGGGGAGGTTTAGAATGCGAAGTCCCCTTGGAATAATGGAAGACTTTAAATATTGGGCCATGGCCGAGCCATGAAGACTAGCACATAGTAATTTTTTATGAAGATCTTTCAACTCCAGAATAGTAGGGGGTAAATCTGTTGCTGATCCCAACACTTCCTCATCCTCAAACAGCGACTTTTGTTTCTTCAGTTGAGATAATTGCTCCTCCGTGTATGCAAATGTGGCCGAAGCCATAAGTATAATCTTAGGTATTTAAAACTACTCAGAAGACCAAAAGAATGTATACCCACATTGGTTTACTTGTTGTACCTCAGCATTTGTGGATTTGATTGTATGCCCATGTGGTCTTTATTATGTGGGTCGGACATCAAGACCTCTTAAATTACGATTGGGAGAACATGCCTCTAGGCTTCGAACAAAAACTTTGACAGCTCCATTAGTAGATCATTGCCTTAGCATGTCACACACTTTTGAAACACTGCAGTGGCGTGCGCTTGACTTTGTACCACCTAACCCACGGGGAGGCGATCGGGTTCAAACTTTGCAGAATTTGAAACAAAATTGGATTTTTAGGTTAAATACAGTTTATCCAACAGGTTTGAATATGCAGTTGGATTGGCACACGATCTCATAATAATCTTTGTATTAAGACAATTTTGGTGATCACTCAGCCTTTCAGTCAGGGGGAGGAGCCTGCCTGGTGGTCCCTCCCCTGATGGCTCTGTTTGGCTCCTCTGAGTTAAACCCGCCTTAATGGTGGTTGTTGAAACAGCTGCGCAAATGCTGGCGTCTCTTGAGTATAAAAACCGCAGTTTTCAAAAAATGTTTTACATGGCTGTTTTTCCACCGAGTAGTGTTTTGACCTGAAGCAGGGGAACTAATGTGTGGTCCCCGAAACGTGACACGTCGTTTGAAATACTGCTGTTTGCGGTATTTTGGAGCAGCCCTTGTGAATTCATGACACAGCTAAGTAAACTGAAGCTGTTCTAAAGTATGCTGTTTTGTAAAAAACTATTTTACAGCCAAGATAAAATGCTGAAAAAAAGTTTTTCTTTAATTAAAATGGATGGGTAACGAAAGTGAGAGGTGGTTTCCTCTTCACCTAGCTGACCATTCCGACAAAAAAAATATATAAATTAAGTAAAAAAGTATATATATGGAGTACAACTAAGTTGTTCTATCACGCTGGTTATATTAAACTGGGTTCTGTTTTGTTGTTCAAAATCTAGACGCACAGATCACATCACTCCTACACTCCATGACCTTCACTGGTTACCGGTCATGTCAAGAATAAAATACAAATATCTAATGATTATATTTAAACATCTCAACAACATAGCCTCAACACCACTTTCTGCCCTACTCATAACAACTAGTACAACTAGGGTAAGAAGACATGGTTCCCAAAACACCTATTTAGTCCCTTCACACATCCGCAACATAAATCAAGGCACCAGCTCAAGAACCTTCTCCTACATTGCCCCAGCATTATGGAATTCCCTCCCCAATAACCTAAGAGCTACAAAAGACCGCCTTCAATTCCGGAAGGATTTAAAAACCTTCCTGTTCATTGGGCATTTTGGTGACTCAAATAACACCACCAGTGCACATAACAAGGCAGAGCAATGAATCAATGAATCAGCAATCATATAAAGATACCTAGCCCATGTCTTACACAGCATATTGAACTGTATATAGTTTTAAAGGTTAATTGTACATAGTTTCAAAGTTTAATGTAAAGTTTGCTGTGATGTTCCGTGTAAACTGCCCTTGATCTCTAGAAGGGGCGATATATAAAAGTTTGTTAAATAAATAAATACATAAAATAGTATCGGGAGTGAAGTACTTTTGTCCACTAAAGAAGAGCAGGACCTAGGCGTGGTCGTATCTGATGATCTTAAAGTAGCTAAACAGGTAGAAAAGGCGACAGCAAAAGCTAGAAGGATGCTTGGGTGCATACGGAGAGGAATGGCTAGCAGAAAAAAGGAGGCGATAGTGCTTCTGCATAAGTCTTTGGTGCGACCTCATTTGGAGGATAGCGTGCAATTCTGGAGACCGCACCTTCAAAGGGATATAAACAGGATGGAGTCAGTACAGGGGGTGGCTACTAAAATGGTTAGTGATCTTCATTTAAAAGCATATGAGGACAGACTTAAGGATCTTAATATGTACACCTTAGAAAAAAGGTGGGATAGAGGTGATATGATTGAGATGTTTAAATACCTCTGTGGCATAAATGCACAGGGGGAGAGCCTATTTCGACTGAAAGCAAGTTCTGCTATGAGAGGACATGGGATGAAGATGAAAGGGGATAGATTCAGGATTGATATGCGGAAATATTTATTTACGGAAAGAGTGGTGGATCCATGGAATAGTCTCCCAGTGGAGGTGACAGAGATGAGGATGGTATCTGAATTCAAAAAAGCATGGGACAAACACAGAGGATCTCTAAAGGAAAAAAGGGGACTGTTGTAGTTGTCGATATGGAAGGACAGACTAGATAGGCCATGTGGTCTTTTTCTGTCATCATTTTTCTATGTTCCTTTGTCTTCTAGTGTTTTGACTACATAAAAAGCATCACTGGGATTCAGTACAAATTCTATAATTTGGTAAAATAACTAAGCTGGTAAATATCTTTACTTAACATAAACAGCCCTTTCTGAGTTGTTTTGACATTCAGATGAAAAGATGAGTAAACAGCATGCTGATGAAAGCTAGATGCCTAGCTCAAAATATGTGAGGCCTATGGAAAGATGGTATATGCTGTCCTCTTGGAACCAGTGCAAAACAGAACTGTCTGAATTCTCTGACTGACCCTGCATTTTAATAATGGTTGATCTTTTTTTTCATACTCACAGAGCTCCACAAGCCTTTCTTTGTTCTCTGCCATTACTATTTCAGCTACGTAGGCTAATTCTGTCAATGTGAAAAAGAGCAATGGTCTGTTCTTGAATCCATGTTCAACATGGGGGTAGTCAGAGCTTACTGCATTGAGTAATTGAACTGGTTTTTCCACTTTTAGGACTTTCTGGAGGCAGATATGACTCAGATCACACATGCGGTGACTTCAGTGGTTTCGTCTAACAGCTCCACAAAAATATTGTTTTTATTCCTTTTGAAAATAAGCTAAAGATAATATGTGGCATCTGGCTAGAAGTTCTCGAGTGAGCATCTTCACAGTCAGCAAATTTCACTTTGATGTAAGTAGTAAAAAGAGTTGCACACTTGTTTTAAACATCAAATGAAAGGTAAACATTAAAAAAACAGCAGTGCAGTACTTAGCTGTAAGAAGGGGGACTGTTCTTTCTTACATTCAGGAAGTCTTTTACTAAAGAGCACTAAGGTGTTGCACCTAATGCGCCAATAGCTCCAAAACCATGGTATGTTAGATACAACCCCACCGCATTAACTTTTGGGGGTGTGGACAGAATTTTTTTGACAGTTAACATGGAGCCCTGTACCCTAATGTGTGCCAGCATTAGTATAAGTGCCTTTAAATCCACCTATTGAAGTGGCATTAAGTGAACCCTTGCGAATTGCACGGGATGCAGTTAGTGCATGGTGTGTACTCCATGCTAATTGTGCACAGCTCATCATAACCACTCTCTACCTCTAAACTGCCCAATTGCATCTCTAACGCGGGATGCACAGCGCGGGAACCAGCCCACACTGTCATGGCCATGCTAGCTGGCAATTTGTGTCCAAGGCACAATTTTAGCTTATGCCAGGCACGTGCTGCCAGCTAAAAGCTAAAAGACCACCTCAGTTTTTGTCCAGCATCTTTCCTATATTAGAGAGTTCAGTTAAGTTATGCTCAAAATCCTTTATATTCTATAATAGGGAGAAAGTGTAGTTACTCACCTGTAACAGATGATCTCCAGGAACAAGCAGGAATGTAGTCTTCACATATGGGTATCGTCAGTATCGACGGAGCCTGCGCGGGAACACTCCCCAGCGTCAAATAGGAACGCTTTTGGGAGAATCCCTCAACACATGCGTGCTGCCTTCCCGCCTTTCCAACTGTCCCTCTTCAGTTCTTCGTTTTCCGCGGAGCCGACAGGACACATTCCCTGTCACCGCAGAAAATTTTCTTCTTTAAACTTCTTTTCTTGTGGTCACGTTTGCCTCCGCACGACTCCTACTGGTACCACCAGTTCTTTTCTTTTCTTTTCAAAAAAAAAAAAAGCTATACTTCTGAAGTGTTTCTCTTCAGAAACTTTTCTTCTTTGGTGCTAGGCGCCATTTTGGGCATTAGGCCCCATTTTTCCTTAAAAATGGAAAAACCAGCTAGTGGTTTTAAAAAATGTACTAAGTGTGGCGGTACCATTTCCATCACCAACACCCATGACTGGTGTCTCAAATATTTAGGCCCTGGTCATTCTCTATCTGAGTGTCTCTCTTGTATGGGGATGACTAAAAGAGGAAGACAGAACCGGGCTGCAAAGCTTGGTACCCTCTTTTTTTCGGATGCCAGGTCCATTGCATCGATGTCTTCAAGAGCCTCTTCTTCCTCCCATGGATCTCAGGTAACTAAACATAAAAGCTGGTCCTCAAAGGGTATGTCTCCTGCGAAGCATCGAGAGGCCATTGGCATTGCCCTTAAGGGAACCATACCGGCAAAACAGCCTCGGTGGGAGGCTTCAGCCTCCAAAGCATCAACTGGGTTCCAGGACGTTCTCGAGGCCTCGGCAGAACTACTGGTGCCATGCTCAGGGGTCCCAGTCTTCTTCACCGGTACCGATACCCAGGCATCGGCAGCGTTGATAGACCAGAGATTCCTCATTATCGAGCGCAGTATTGCAGCTCTCCTTACAGCTGCAGTACCGTTGACACCAATGGTTCAACGGCCACTGGCACTGGTACCGGTACCGACACCGGAACAGATACCGGTACCAGCACTGACGGTACCGGCCCCGGTGGGAATTTTTCTCATGCCATCTTTGGCTGGCATCAAAAGATCGGTACCAGATCAACTCGGTACCGACTTCAATCGATACCGGGACCGTGCTTTGCATGAACATCGTGAGCAGAGATACTTCGAATCCGCCGATTCCGATGACTCTGATAATTCTGCCGGTACCTGAGTGTTTCTCCCAGAAGACTCTTCTTCTCCCCAATGCAGAATGTCGCCTCTGGAGGACATGTCTTTTCAGGATTTTATTTGTGATGTTGCCAAAGGCCTTTCAATCACGGTAGCTCCTGAAAAGGAACCTAGAGCAAAGGAATTGAAAATTCTCCAATATCCTAAAGCTCCAAAGGAGGCAGCCACTCTGCCCATTCATGAAATTCTTCATGACTTGATGCTCAGAATGTGGGAGACACCTTTGACCACATCTCCTCATTCTAGGAGACTTGATACCATGTATGAGTTCCGCCATGTCCTGGATTCCAAAAGACTCAGCTGCCACACCATTCAATGGTAGTGGAGTCAGCCATGCATAGGATGAAAAGTGCAAAGAGACATGCATCCAATCCTCCAGCGACCTGCCTGCTTTGGCACTTCTCCTGGAAGGTGGTCTTCTCGGAGGCTTTGACCACGGCCCACCGAGTCAGTGAGCTCCAGGCTCTCATGGTTGATGCCCCTTACACCAGGTTCTACAGCAACAGGGTGGTCCTCCATACCCACCCCAAGTTCCTGCCAAAGGTTGTCTCGGATTTTTATCTCAGTCAAGAGATAGTCTTGCCGACCTTCTTCCCAAGACCCCATGCCAACCAGGCATCAGCGGTTCTGCATACACTCGACTACAAGATGGCTCTTGCCTTTTATCTGCAGTGCACCCAGCCTCATCGCAAGTCTGGCCGGCTCTTAGTGTCCTATGATCCCAATTGCCTGGGGCAGGCAGTCACGAAATGTACGCTCTCCATCTGGGTGGCGGACTGCATAGCCTTTGCTCATGTGAAGGCGGGCACCCCGCTGGATCGGCGGGTCACCGCACACGGCGTCTGAGCCCAGGCGGCTTCGGTAGCTTTGCTGTGCTCAATGCCACTGATGGACATCTGCCGGGCTGCGACCTGGTCTTCAGCAAATACCTTCGCTTCGCACTACTGCCTGAAGAGGGAATCCCATCGGGACAGCGCCTTCAGCCAGGCTGTACTGCGTAATCTGTTTGGGATATAAGCAACTCCTGCCCTCCGACCCTTCTCGACGGCTACCAAGGGTTTCGCCCCGGGGACTCGGGCGTCTTCAGGCATTGGCTTCTGCTCATGACCTCACGGAGGCGTTTTTTGGTTACAGATTTAGTAGCCTGTAGCTGGGAGTCCCATAAGTGAGGACTGACTTCCTGCTTGTTCCTGGAGAAAGCGTAGTTACTCACCTGTAACAGGTGTTCTCCAGGGACAGCAGGAATCAGTTCTCACTACCCTCCCGCCTCCCCTAATGAGTTGCTGGATTTTTATCCTTCCCTTTCCATCTGCTTGGTAGGGCTCGAGCTAAGGGACCTGACTGAGCAACATGGCACCTTTGGGTGGGAAGAGGACCACGCATGTGTGGCAGCAATCCCAAAGGCTATTTTGAAAGCTGGGGAATTGCTCCGCGCAGACTCCTTCAGTGCTGACATCACCCATAAGTGAGGACTGATTCCTGCTGTCCCTGGAGAAAGCGTAGTTACTCACCTGTAAGAGGTGATTTCCGGGAACATCAGGAATTTAGTCTTCACATATGGGTATCATCGGTACCGACGGAGCCTGCACGGGAACGCTCCCCAGCGTCCAAAAGGAACGCTTTTGGGAGCATCCCTCAGCACATGCACGCTGCCTTCCCGCCTTTCCAACTGTCCTTCTTCAGTTAAGTTTGTAGCTGAGTGAAAGGATAGAGGGAGAGAGGAAAGAGACAGCAAGATAGAGAGACAACTCCTAGGGGAGGTGGGTGGGTTGTGAAGACTAAATTCCTGCTGTTCCCGGAGATCACCTGTTACAGGTGAGTAACTACGCTATCTCCAGGAACAAGCAGGAATGTAGTCTTCACATATGGGGACTCCCTAGCTGAAGATGCCAGGGAGATGACCCCAGGAAGCTGCCACCTATAGTGAGGTGGGCCGTGCTTCCTCCCATGGATCTCTGGCATCCCACCAGGGTTGGTGGGTAGGAGTTGAATTAAGTCTGAAAGAGATTTTGAAGAACAGCCTGGCCAAAGAAGGCATCCCGATGGGAGGCTTTATCTAGGCAGTAGTGCGCTGTAAAGGTGTGTACCAAAGCCCAGGTGGCTGCTCGACAAATGTCATCAATAGACACAGAGTGAAAGTTAGCCATAGAGGTTGCCATGGCTCTCACATTATGAGCTGTGACATGGCCTTGAAGAGGAAGACTCTTACTCTCATAAGCAAAGGATATGCATTGTGCACTTGGATAAAGTTCTCTTGGAGACTGGAAGTCCCAAATGACTAGAATCAAATGCAATAAAAAGTTGAGAAGACTTTCTATGTTGCTGTGTTCTTTGTAGGTAAAAGGCTAAGGCTCTTTTACAGTCCAAAGTATGAAGGTTCTTCTCTGCATTAGAGGCATGAGGCCTCGGAAAGAATACAGGAAGATAAATGGATTGATTTAAATGAAAAGGCAAAACTACCTTTGGCATAAAGTGTGGATGAGTTCTGAGAACAACCTTATCATGGTGAAACCTAGTGTAAGGAGGATCAGCCACTAACGCTTGCAATTCACTAATGCGATGTGCAGAGGTGATTGCAATTAGGAAGATGACCTTCCAGGACAAAAGATTTAGGGTAGTAGTGGCTAAAGGTTCAAAAGGCGGTTTCATGAGCTGCCCGAGAACTAGATTTAAATCCCATGCCACTGGTGGTGGTCTGATGGGAGGCTTTGTTAATAGAAGACCTCTCATAAATCTGGATATGAGAGGATGAGAGGAAATTGGTTGTCCATTTAGAGGCTTATAGGAAGCTGTAATTGCGCTAAGATGGACTCTTACTGAATTGGTTTTTAGACCAGAATTTGATAAGTGAAGTAGATACTCTAGTATTGATTCCAAAGGTATCACCAAGGGGTTTAACCCCTTCTGGGAACACCATATAGTAAAACATTTCCACTTGAAGGTGTAAGACTGTCTTGTGGAAGGTTTTCTAGAAGCCTGAAGGATATCCTTTATCTGTTGGGAAAGGTTGAGTTCCTGGAGATCTAAGCTTTCAGCAACCAGGCCGTGAGATGCAGGGACTGGGAATTTGGGTGCCATAGCGTCCCGCTGTCTTGGGAAAGGAGATCTGGAACACACCCTAACTCCAGAGGTGCAGCTTGAGAGAGATGTAAAAGCAGGTGATACCACGTTTGGCGTGGCCACCGTGGTGCTTTGAGGATCATACGACCTCTGTCTCTCTGAAGCTTGAAGAGTGTTTTGGGGATGAGGGGAATGGGTGGGAAGGCATAGTGGAAGTCCTGACCCCAGTGAAGGAGGAAGGCGTCCCTTGCCTGGCAGTTGTGAGATGGAATCCTGGAACAGAACCGGGGAAGTTTGGCATTCAGTGGACTTGCAAAGAGGTCTATGTCTGGAGTCCCCCAGATGTGAAATATCTTTGTCACCTGGTCTAGGTGGAGAGACCATTCGTGAGGCAGCAGTACTCGGTTGAGTTTGTCTGCCCAAAGGTTTTGAATACCTGGAAGATATACAATGAGGAGGTGAATTGGATGCTCTCTGGCGAGGGCCCAAAGTCGTAAAGCTTCGTTGCATAACGACAGAGAGCCTGTTCCGCCCTGCTTGTTCACATAGAATATGGTTACTTGATTGTCTGTTTGGACTAGGACTGTCTTGTAGCTGAGCCTGGGCATGGAATACTCGAAGAGCTAGATAGATTGCTCTTAATTGTAGGAGGTTTATGTGCAGACAAGCCTCCTGCGGAGTCCAGGTGCCCTGGGTAGAGAGATGATGCAGGTGTGCTCCCCAACCCACCTGTTGTAAGCAATGTTCCCTCTAATTTTCGGTAGGCTGTGTGCGCATAAAATATCAGCTGTGCAGCTTTTGAAGGAAGGTTAAATTTTTGTGCGCCACATAATGACACTCAGAGTTATATACTTTAAAATTTGACTACACGTCAGAATACAGTATGTACACCACATTGATTTCACTAGAAAATATTGTAGAACTTGTGAAAACCGTAAATACACAACAACTTTTAAATTTTAAGACGTCTGTGTTGTTTTCTATCAGAATCAGAACCATAATTTTTGTGCGCTCTGTTGTAAAGTATGTGCGCTCACTTGGCGAGGTGTGTGCGCGTGCACACGCGCACAGCTTAGAGGGAACAGTGGTTGTAAGGGTGGGCTGGAATAGGGGTTGTTGGAAAGGAGACCCCACTAAAAGATTCTCCAGTGATTGCCACCATTGGAAGGACAAGATCAGTCGATGAGAGCTTGATATCTTGTCTGACAGACGTCCTGTGGCCTGTGTCCACTGTGTGGATAGGGTCCACTGGTCTGCTCGCTTGTGGAGCATAGGGAACTACATAAACTGTGGATGCCATGTGTCCCAGTCACTGTAGCAGTTCTCGGGCAGTTAGGGAGTATTTTCCCACTGCTTGAGAAGCTAGTTGCACTATACGAAGACACCGGGCCTGTGGAAGGAAAGCCCTTGACTGTCTGGTATCTAAACAGGCTCCTATGAACTCCAGAGACTGGGAAGGAACCAGCTGGGATTTTGGGAAGTTTATTACCAATCCCAAGTATTGGAGGATTCGCATTGTGCGAGACAGTGCAGAGCTGGCTTCTGTAACCGTGGGAGCTCGAATGAGCCAGTCGTCCAAGTAAGGGAAGACAAATATCCTTAGGGTTCGCAGGAATGCAGCTACTACTGCCATGCATTTCGTGAATACTCTTGGTGTGGAAGCCAGACCAAAGGGAAGAACCCTGTATTGGAAGTGTTTTCTCTTGAAAAGGAATCATAAGAATTTCCTGTGATCTGGATGGATCAGAATATGAGTATATGCATCCTTTAAGTCTAGAGAGCAAAGCCAATCCTGGCTTTGAAGGTATAGCAGAAGAGTACCTAGAGAAATCATTTTGAACTTCTCTCGGAACAGGTATTTGTTCAATTCTCTGAGGTCTAAAATGGGTCTGTGTCCCCCTGTTTTCTTTGGAATTAGAAAATAGGGGGAGTAGAACCCTGTACCCTGTTGGAGAATGGGTACTTCCTCTATCACCTCTTGGGCAAGTAGTGTTGAGACCTCGTGATCCAGCAGACTGTCTGCAGAGGTTTGGGAATTGAACTGCCTTAGGATTGTAGGAGGGGGCATACTGTGAAAATGAAGCTTGTACCCCTCTCCTACAATGGACAGAGTCCAATTTTCTGCTGTTATTTGGTGCCATCTGTTGGCAAAATGACACATCCTGCCTGGAATATTTAAGGGTTCTGGACCCCTCAGAGGCAGGAAGGCTAAGCTCTCTAGGAAGGAGTCAAAGCCCTTGAGGGGGCTGAACCTGCAGAGCTGGTTGAGCTCTCGGGCCTTTTGGCTTCTTCTGCTGTTTGAATTGCTGTTGTTGTCCCCTTTGGGCAACTTGACCATGAGCTTGGCTTTGCTGGGTATAGGATGGATAAAACTTCCTCTTTTTGCTGAAAGAGGGTTTTTTATAGGGTTTCTTTCTGGCTGGAGTGGCTGTAGATTTTGACAATCTATCTAAGGTGATATTGTCAGCATCTATCTCATTAGCCTTTTCCTGCCAATTCTTGCCAAAGAGTTTTTCTTCTGTGCAAAGGATGTTTCCTAATTTATCCTGTACCCAAATCTTCAAATCTGATGCCTGAAGCCAGGCAATCCGCTGTGCACCAATGGCAATAGCAGAGGTTCTGCTGATGCACTCAAAGCAGTCAAAGGCTGCATGATTTACAAACTTGAAGACATCTTGAGCATGCCTGACAAGAGTAAGGAAGTCTTGTCGTCTGTCATCTGGGAGAAGTTGGCTCATAAGCTCCAAATCTCCTGTGACCTCTTTGAGGAACATTCCCATATATAAAATATATGAGCTGATCATCGCTGAAAGCATGGAAGCCTGAAAAGTTAGACGCCCAAAGGCATCAAGAGTCCTGCATTCACAACATTGGCTCAAAGAGTGAACGCGTAAGCTGCATGAGCACTACGTTCAGGTCCCACTCTGCCGGGGGAGGTCGGATGGGAGGCTTGGAAAGCAATAGACCTCGTATGAAGCAAGAGACCAAGGGTTGTCCCGAGGGGGGGGGTTACCCTCGACGGGGAGGTGATTCGCCGAGACGGCGCTCAAGTGCACCCCGACTGAGTTCGACTTCAGCCCATCCTTCGAGAGATGGAGGAGGTACTGAAGGACCCATCGGGTAGGAAAAGAGAACGGGTCGATCTGGAGCCCGGAGCATCAGACCGAGAAGCATCGCCACTTGAAGGCTTAAGCTCATCTCATCGAGTCCCTCCTTGATGTGAGGAGAACCTCCTCGACCTCCTCCGGGAGATCCAGTGTGGCTAGGGATACCCATTCAGCCGCCAGGCTGTGAGGGACAATGAGGCCAGATTCGGGTGGAACACCCACCCCTCCTTCTGTGTTAGCAGGTCCAGGGCAGAGCCCACGGGAACTGGGGGCTCGGACGCAAGCCGGATCAGGAGTGGGAACCATGGCTGTCGAGGCCACGAGGGAGCGACAAGGATCACCGATGCTTGCTCCCGCTGAACCTTGTGGAGGGTCCTCGCAATGAGAGGAGTGGGAGGGAATGCGTAAAGGAGCCCAGAGGTACAATTCAAGAGGAACGCATCTGGGGCCTCCCTGCTCGGGTGAGGGATCGGTCCACAGAAACAGGGGAGCTGTGTGTTCGTCGGGCTGGTGAACAGGTCCATGGTCGGGGTCCCCCACCGAGGGAACAAAAGGCCAGCCACCTCCAGGTCCAGCCACCACTTGTGAGGGTGGAGGATCCTGTTGAGTTTGTCCACAAGGACGTTCTCATGGCCCGGAAGGTGGACCGCTCGTAGGGTCATCTCCTGACAGAAGGCAAAGGAGCAGAGGAGGACCGCCTCCCGGCAAAGGAGGCGGGAGCCTGTGCCCCCTTCCTTGTTGATGTAAAACATCGATACTCAGTTGTCATTCTGCACGAGTACCGACTTCCCCTTCAGATGGTCCTCAAAGGCCTTCAGGGGCCATCGGACCACCCAAAGCTCAAGCAAGTTTATTTGCTGTTGGGACCCTTCGGGTGACCACTGTCCCTGAGTACACAGTGCACCGCAGTGGGCTCCCCACCCAAGTAGGGAGGCATCCGTCGTCAGGACAAGCTCATGCTGTGGGGTTTGGAAGGGCAGCCCCTGGAGCAGGTTGCGGGTGTCCTGCCCCCAGTCCAGGGACCTGTGAAGGTTGTGGATCCAAATGGGATTGAGATGACCTGAGGCCAGGCTCCACTGAGCACTGATGTACCGCTGGGCCGTCTGCATATGCATGCGGGCATGGGGAAGCACATGGATGGTGGAGGCCATGTGCCCCAGGAGGCGCAGCATAGTCTGGGCCGTGACCTGAGTGTTGCTCTGAACCTGAGCTGCCAGGGCTCGGAGGCAGTCTGCTCGGTCTGCCAGCAGGAAGGTGGTCGCTTGCTGAGTGTCTAGGTGTGCGCCAATAAACTCCAAGGCCTGCACTGGCTCAAGGTGGGATTTGGGGTAGTTGACCAGGAACCCCAGGTGTTCGAGAAAGCAATGCTGCCAATCGAGCTTCTCCGGCCGAGGGCCCCGTGATGAGCCAGTCGTCGAGGTAAGGGAAGACAGGTACGCCCTGCCATCTGAAGGAGGCGGCCGCCGCAGAGAGGTACTTTGTGAAGACCCGCAGGGCAGGCGCAAGCCCAAAGGGGAGCACCCTGTGTTGGTAGTGCTCTCCCTGCACCCTGAAGCGCAGCTACTGCCTGTGCTGGGGGTGGACCAGAATGTGGGCGTAAGAGTCCTTGAAATCCAAGGAGGATAGCCAATTGCCCTACTTGAGGAAGGGCAGCAGGACACCAAGTGATAGCATTTTGAACTTCTCCCGCACCAAAAACTTGTTCAACTTTATGAGGTTGATGATAGGCCGTAGGCCTCCCGTCTTTTTTGGGACGAGGAAGTATCGAGAATAGAAGCCCTGACCTCGGAGGTGCGTCGGTACCGTCTCGACCGCCCGCTGGGCGAGGAGTTTGTCCAGCTCCCACTGCAGAAAAGTCTGGTGTGCAGGGAGTCGAGAAGGCATTTATGCTATGAAGGTATTTAAATGTCACTATCATATTCCCTCTATCCCGCCTTTCCTCTAATGTATACATATTCTTTGAGTCTGTCCCCATATGCTTTATAACAAGGACCACTAACCATTTTAGTAGCCACCCTCTGCATCGACTCAATCCTGTTTATTTATTTATTTTATTTATTTAGCTGTGCTTTTATACCGCTTTCAACCGGGTCAAAGCGGTTTACAAACAACTGAAGGATACAGTAAAATGAGGAGTGAATGTAACATAACTATCTACAAATAACTTATTTAACGTTGCGATGCTCCTGCCCGGGCCCAAGAGCTTACAGGCAGGAGTGGCCTTGTAATGTCCCTGAGGAATAAACCTTGTACCGGTCCCTGGGAATTCTGGGACTTGTAGTGTGCTTGTATTTCCTTCAGGATTAAATTGTAGTCGTGACACGAATGTTAAGGCTGCAAGAAATTTATTGTTGTGGGGATATTTTCCAGCGCATCAAAATTCAATGGTACATAACGCAAAAGGTGCAACTTCAACCCAAACAGCTGAAACCAGGAACATAGGAAGTACAACTGAAATTAAGTGAGCTTCTACTTGGCTCTTCACAATCACAGCAGCTAAAACTCAGCAGTGCCTCATGTGGTCTTTCAGAATTATTGCAGCACCAAACAAACAGCTGTTCCTTCCACAGCGTGGCTTCTCAAAACAACAAATGAAAGCAATTTGTAATCCTTTTAGCTTGGCAGCAAGTACAGCAAACTCCCTGTATTCTTTTCATACAGTGTTCAAGGGTTTCTTACATCGCTGTCCTCTTTGAGGCAGATTGAGCAATCCATTGGAGAAGGGTCCCCTTCTAAGGCAGGCAGGTAATTATCCACTTGCATGCATTCATCAGAGCTAAGGCTATCACTGTCTCTGTCAGGCCTGCTAAGCTTCCCTGACCTCAGTTCCAGAAACTCTTGAAACTGTTTTAAAAGCAATTCAGCCTGTAAGTGCTCTTTATCTGTGTGAAAGTCTTTGGTAAGGGTAACACCCTTCCCCCACTTGCTATCAGCTTCTGCAGCTGGGTTTACCTTGTGAAGGTTAGCACAAATAAAAGGTTTCTCTAGTAAAGCATTAAAAGTAGAAAAGTCAGCTTTACCTTTAGCAGGGTTTGAATAAGAACTGGCACCTTTCCTCCAGAAGTCTCTCTGGTTCAAAAACTCAGCAGCCTTACTACTATTTCCTCTGCTTTGTGAATTTCTCTTTGAAAAGCTTTCTTCCTGCTTCACTTCCTTGCTTCTGTAGCCTTGTTTGCTACCAGACCAGATACCTTCTTTCCATGTGCTGAATTTGCTAGCCTTCCCACGCCCAGGCTCTACCTTGTAGTAAGGTTCTTTCTTAGAGTGTGCTTGGCTCCAAGGTTTACTGCTCCAAGGTTCTGCCTTGCTCCAGGGTTCTAGCGTTTTCCTCCTTCCTTTTCCCTCTTTTTCTCTTTCCTCCTTTTCTCTTTTCCTCCTTTCCTCTTCTCTCTCTGCTTGGAGATTTAAAAGGGCTTCATTTCCCGGCACGCCCTGACCTTCCCCTGAGCGTGCCCAATCAGTGCAGAAGCCTGTCTCCTCCCCTGAGCTGGGGCGTGTCCTGTGCTCAGCAGAGAGCTGTGTTTTTTTCAACTCTGCATTGGAAATCCTGTGTGCTAGTGCTGTTTCATTACTTCTACCAGGATTTTCCCCTCTCTCCATCTCTTCTGGAGGGCATTCCTCACCACAACGTATATATGAATACTTAACTATATACATTGGTTTAGTTGGGATATGTGGGTGGGCAGGGTTATGTTCCAGGCCCATAATGTTCAAGGAAAAGATGACCTTTCAGGTGCTTCCTGAATGATGAGAGGTCCTTGATGCATTTGATGGTGGCAGGGAGAGAGTTCCATAGAGTGGGTGCATAAAGTTCAAATGCTCTTTGCTGGGTGTTTTTGCTGGGGGATGATCAGGGTGGAAGTGCAGCTGGCTCTGTTTGGTTGGAAAGGGTGGAGGAGACTGAGGAGAGTCCTAGAAGTGTTTTATAGGTCATCATTAAAGTTTTGTTTTTGATGTGACTGTTGAGGGGAAGCCAATGGAGTTGCTTGAGGATGGGGGTTATGTCATCTTCTTTAGGAGCTGCCAGAAGGGTGTATGTGGCAGTATGAAGGGCTGTGCATAGTGGAAGGATGCTTGATTGTGGGAGACCTTAGTAAATGAAGTTGCAGTAGTCAAGGATTGGAAGGATGGCTGCTTGTAGTGCTGATCTGAAGTCTGGGGGGTCTAGGATTGGGCGGAGGTGCTGGAGGGTACGGAACTTGTAGAAGATTGAGTTCACAGTTTTCTTCACTTATTGTTTGAAGGAGAGGTTTTGATCCAAAGTGATGCCAAGGTATTTTATTTCTTGTTGTACTTTGATGTGAGTGTTGTTTAGGATTATGGTAGCAGGTGGTGGGGTGAATTTATTGTCTTTGGTGATCAACAGGGCCTCAGTTTTTTTGTAGTTGATGGAGAGGTGATTATATGTGAACCACTGAGAGATTTCAGAGAAGCAGAGCTGTAACTTTGTGAGGGTGGATTGATTGGTGTAGATGAGGATGTCATCAACATAGAGGTGGTAGAGTAGGTTGTGGGACTTAATAATCGAGCAGAGCGGCTGTAGATATATCTTGAAAAGCAGGGTAGAGAGGTTGGAGCCTTGTGGGACACCTTGGGTTTGAGTGCATGAGGTGGAGGAGACAACACCTATTTTGATTTGCTGCTGGCGGTTGGACAGGAAGGAATGGAACCAAGTCAGAACTGTGTTCTGGATTCCAATGGATTGGAGGTGTTGGAGGAGGATGGTGTGGCTTATTGAGTCGAATGCCTCTGAAAGGTCAAGGAAAACTAGGATAAACTAGGACGGAATGCCTTGGATGAGCTTGTTTATAAGGGAGAGGAGGAGGATTTCAACTCCATGATGGGGGCAGAAGTCGTGTTGTTGAGAGTCAAGTGGGGCATTGGTTTCAATGTGATCCTGGAGTTGTTGGCATACTACTTTTCCCATAATCTTGGCTAAAGAGGGAGGCTGGTGATAGGTCTGTATGAGGTGGGGTCCATTGGGTCAAGGTTGGGCTTTTTGAGGATTGGGCAGATAGAGGCAGACTTAAGGGTACTGGGCATGAGTCCTTGGGTAAGGGATGTTTGGATAAATTTAGCGATGATGGGGCTAAGTTCTGCTTTCGCTGCCTTGATCCGGGTTACTGACACAGTCCAAGACGTGAGATATGTGGAAAAACAATTTATTAAGTGTATCAAAACCTATGACAACCCGACACAGGCCGTGTTTCATAGACCTTCATCAGGGGTTGGTCAGGTAGGATACTAAAAACATAAACAGACATAAATAATAAATTACATCATATTAAAAAAGTAAAGGAACAGATTAAGATCATAATACATAAAAATGCAAATAAAGCTCATAACAGTTAAAAGATTAAAATATATAATAAAAGTAAAACAGATAATAAAAACTAAAAAAGTGATGAAACGCTAATAAAAACAACAACCATATACTAACCATGTTATTAATAACATTACAATCTTAAATCATAATAAAAAACAGCATAATAAAAAACAACACATGGGTGTGACAAGCCAAAAAAACTTCATGCATGGACTAAAGAATATTAATGACCCTTGACAGGCCAAAATTAAAATGGATAAATATAACTCATAAACATAAAAAATGTTATACATACACATTAATCATTTTAAAATTAAATAATGTTAAAGAAAAAGCTAATTAGAATCAAGGATCTATTACCAGTCTGGAGCAAGAAAAACAAAAGAAAGCAGCAGGAGCGAAAACATTATGTGGTGATAAACCAAAAACGAATTCTACCTTATTTCTGTAGACTCAAGGAACACAAACTCCAAGAGAGATGGTGATAATATCACTAGAATAAATAAATAAAACTCTAAAAACTCTAAATGCACTTACATATAGATAGACACACAAAATAAATACTCATAGAGAATAATAAATAAATAAATACTTAAAACCAACTAGAAAAAACATATACTAGAATAAATTTAATTCATCATAAACAGCCTAAAATTATGGTTCTAATTGGAAACGCAAAAAACTAATCAAGAATAGAATACCTTTGAACCGATGAACTAGCGTTCAAATAGGGGTGGAATGTCAATCGCATTTAAAACTAGAATATTTCTTTCTCATTAGTGGATAAAATTAAGAAAGTCATGAAATTGAAAACTAAAACTTAAAAATGGTTATATGGGGAGCTGTTATGATAATTAAAAGGGAACATTGCTGGAAAATGTTCAAACATGTCAGGACTCCCTATCCAGGCAGTAATGGGTTGCAAAAGTATGACCCAAAGACCAGGTGGCAGCCCAGCAGATGTCTGCCAGTTGAACAGAGCGGAAATGAGCCACTGATGCCACCATGGCCCTGACCCGGTGGACTGTGACAGGACCCTCCAACAGAAGCTCAGCTGCCCTGTATGCCCAGGCAATACAGTCTGCCACCCAGGTGGACAGCATACGCTTGGAAACAGCCATCCCCAGTTTACTGGGGTCGTAGGATACAAACAGCTGAGAAGCCCTTCTATGGCCCTGCGTACGCTGAATATAGAAGGCCAAAACTCTCTTACAGTCCAGGGTATGCAGAACTGTCTCTGACCGACTGGCATGCAGCCTGGGAAAGAAGGTAGGCAGCACCACCTCTTGACTGAGGTGGAACGAAGAGACCACTTTTGGAAGGAACCCAGTTCCTATATATCCTTGTTTAAGGACTGTCAGACATAAGGGCCTGAAGCTCACTCACTCGCCGAGCCAATGTGAGTGCCACCAAGAAGACTACCTTCCAAGAAAGGTAGCGTAGATGGCAGGTAATCATTGGCTCAAAAGGCAGCCGAGTAAGCTGCCCTAAAACCACATTCAAATCCTATTCGGTCGGCAGACCGGGGGCTTCAGCAGAAGTAGGCCTCTCAAGAACCTAGAAACCAGGGGATGCGCAGAGAGAGGCTTCCCTTCCACCGGGAAGTGGTTTGCTGCAAGGGCACTGAGGTGAACTCATACGGAGTTGGACTTAAGGCCCAAATCCGAAAGGTAGAGAAGGTACTGTATTACCACTGCAATCTGGCAGGAGAAAGGATTCACCTTCTGCTTCTCGCACCAAGCCCCAAACCTACGCCACTTGAAGGCATAGGTCCATCTAGTTGACAGCCTCCTTGAGGCCAGCAAGACCTCATCTACATTTTTTGGAAGGAGGAGTGGTGCAAACACTACCCTTTCAGCAGTCATGCCATTAGGTTGAGGGAGCTGAGATTGGGGTGCAGGAGAGTGCCCCCTTCCTGGGACAGGAGAATCAGGGAGGACCCCAAGGGGATGGGGGCCTCCACTGCTAGCTGGAGTTGAAACAGAAACCAGGGTTGCCTCGGCCATCTTGGGACTACCAGGAAGACCGAGGCCTTGTCCTGGAGGATCTTGAATAGAGTCTTGGCTACCAGAGGCATCGGGAGAAACGCATACAGGAGGCCCACAGACCATGATATGAGAAATGCGTCAGCAGCCACCCTGTGTGGATGTTGCTGCCTGGAGTAGAACCGGGACAACTGGTGATTGAGAGGACTCGCAAACAAGTCCATTACTGGTCGTCCCCAGGTCTGAAAAAGCCAATGGACTACTTTCTTGTCCAGCTGCCACTCATGGGGCTGGAGAATCCTGCTTAGTCTGTTGGCTAAATAATTGTCCTGGCCTGGCAGGTAAACTGCCCGTAGATGAATTCCATGCTGGACTGCAAAGGTGCACAGATCCAGAGTTTCCTGACACAGTAGGCGGACCCCGTGCTGCCCTGCTTGTTCACATAGAACATGGCTACTTGATTGTCTGTCTGTACCAAGAAAGGCTGGTGAGCCAAGATCTGCGAGAACACTCGTAGAGCCAGGCAGATAGCACGGAGTTCAAAGAAATTGATTTGTTGTGTTCTCTCGTTCGGAGACCACACACCCTGAGTACAGAGCCCCTGGCAGTGGACTCCCCAGCCCAGAAAAGATGCATCCGTGGTCAGGATCCTCGTGTGTCGAGGAGCCTGGAAAGGCATCCCCGCTTCCAAGTGGAATGGTTGAAGCCACCAGTCCAGGGACTGTACCAGTCGTCTGGACACTTTGACCCTGTCTTGGAAGCCGCCTGTGGCCTGTGTCCACTGGTCTTTGAGGCACCACTGAGCAGTTCGCATTTGGAGACGGGCATCCGGTGTCACATGGACTGTGGAGGCCATGTGCCCGAGGAGGCGCAGAAAGTGCCTTGCTGAGACATGGGATCTGCGACTCACCTGACATGCCAGGGCCAGAAGCCTTTTTGCCTTTTCTGCTGGCAGGTAGGCCCTTGACTGAAGGGTATCTAGTCTGGCCCCAATGAACTCTAGTTGTTGAGTGGGAACAAGACTGGACTTGGGGTAATTGATTAGAAACCCCAGATGCTGGAGCACTTGGATGGTGCGAGATGTGGCATGATGTACCTCTCAGACTGAAGTGGCTCTGATGAGCCAGTCATCTAGGTAGGGAAAGACAAAAACTCCTTGCAGTCTGAGAAAGGCCACGACCACCGCCAGGCATTTTGTGAATACCCTGGGGGCGGAGGCCAGGCCAAAGGGAAATACCCTGTACTGGTAGTGATTGCCTCCCATGACAAAACGTAGATATTGCCTGTGGTCTGGGTGTATTAGGATGTGCGTATACGCATCCTTTAGGTCTAAGGAGCATAGCCAATCTCCCTGGTGGAGATAAGGCAGCAACATTCCAAGTGAGAGCATCTTGAACTTCTCCCTCACCAGGAATTTGTTTAAGTTGCACAGGTCAAGAATGGGTCTGAGGCCCTCCTGTCCTTTTTGGTACTAGAAAGTACCTGGAATAGAAGCCCTTGCCCTGTAAGTGGTGGGGCACCGGTTCTACCACCTGATCCTCGAGAAGACCTGCCAATTCCTTCAGAAGAAGGTCCCAGTGAAGGGGAGACCTGAGGGGCTCTCCTGGGAAATAAGGAGGAGGTACCTGGGTCAAATGAAGGAGATAGCCCTGATGGACTATCTGAAGGACCCAGGCATCGGTGGTGATGGCTATCCATCTGTGGGCATACATGGTAAGCCTTCCTCCTGTGCATTGCCTTTCCCCTGTGGGGAGAGGGATCATGCTTTGAAACTTAAAAGCCACTCCCAGGCTGGGCCGGAGCCGGTCCCTGGGATTTGGGGGCTTTCTGCTTACACGGGCCATGCCCCTGTCCCTTGGCCTGCTGCCCCTATTGGGGAGCCGGGGAGGCCTGAAAATGGGGATAGCTTCGGTAAGCAGTACCCTTCCTCGGGTAAAAGGGCTTCTTACCTGAGCCCTTCTTCTTAGAAGGGGCAGAGGTCTTCTTTGAGAGCCATGTCCTCGTCATGTACTCAGACTCTATCTCTGCAGCCTTGTCAGTCATGGGTTTGCCAAAGAGGTTCTCTCCCTGGTATGGGACATCGACCAACTTGTCCTGAACCCATTGCTTGAGGTCTGACAACTGTAGCCATAGCCACCGACTCAAACCCGTCATAGGCTGCTCGAGTCATGAACTTTGTGCACTCACGGATGCCGGTGGACAGGCTCTTGAAGCACTGCAAAGGTCCCTCGGAGAGACCAGCCGAGAACCCGGTGAGTTCCTTCGCCAGATCCCTCAGGTACATGCCCATGTACAGCTGGTAGGCCTGGATTCAACATGTCAGCATAGAACCCTGGAAGCACTTCTTGCCGAGGGCGTCCAAGTTGCGGGCCTCCCTGCCAGGAGGCACCGAGGAGTGCGTCTTATGGCTCTTCAGCCTGTGCATGGCCGATTCCACAACCATGGAGTTGTGCGGCATTTGTGCCTTTTGAAATCCAGGGCTCTTACAGACTCGATACATCGAATCGATCCATTTGCTGATCACCGGCGCTGACTCCGGTGTCTCCCACATGTGGAGCATCAGTTGTTCCAGGATTGGAGGCACTGGTACAGTAAGGGCCTCCCGTGGGGGAGAGTCATACTGGAGGATCTCAAGCTTGTTGGCTCAAGGATCCTCCTCGGACTCCGTGGGGAATGCCAAAGCCTTTGACATGTCCAAGTACCTAGTGTCCTCCGGAGGGGACCTTCTCCGAGGCTCGGACACCGGGGAATCAGACAGGACATCCCTGTGCCAACATGTGTCCAGGGACTCTTCCTCTTCCATCTCCCAGCTCAATGCTGCTGAGGAGGAATTGAGGGGCTCCGGCATTGAGGACCCCGGCATCGACTGCCCCGACGCCAGTGGAACTGGTGGCGACAACCTCGGCCCTGAGCGGGAGGCCGAGAGAGACCTCGGCCAAGGATCGACTTGAGTACGCATGGTCTCGAGGATCGGCTCGGCCTCCGGGATCGACTTGGACGTCGGTGACCCGGTGGTCGGGGCAGAAGAACCGGTGAGACTGGCAATCAGCACCTGCTGCTGCTCCATGAATGCAGACATAGTGCGCTCCAGGACCACCATTCTGAGACCGAGTTCAGAAGGCTCTGCAGCCACCAGATCAGGTCCCAACACCATCAGGCCCGACGCTGGTTCTCCCAGAGGAGAGTCTTCAACGAGGACAGTTGTTACCTGCCTCGACTGTTCCGTATCCCGTTGAGGAAGCTTCGCTGGACGCTCCATCTCCGAGGATCCGGGCTGGCGCTCGGGGCTCCACAACCAGTCCCGGGAGGGACCAGGATGTTCAGAGCCATCCAATGACGCCAAGGACTTTTTCTTCCTTCAATGTTCCCACAAGGGGACCCCCTCTCCGAGGAACCCCTATGACGCTCAGGCTCAGAGTGTTCCCCCCAAGACATAGAGGCCTCAGATGAGGTTCAGGCTCGCGAAGGTACGGAATCAGCAACAATCCTATCATGCTACTGCTGGTGGCTTCTCAGGGCCTTTGAGGACATCTTCCTGCATGGGCCACAGACCTTCGGGTCATGGTCAGGCCCGAGGCACCGGAGACAGCAGTCATGTCTATCGGTTAGGGACATTAGTTTAGTACACCGATCACATTTTTTAAACCCGCTGGCAGCCATCGGGGGAAAAAGGGCCCCTGCAAGGTCGAAGACCCGGGCTGACAGTGAAAAAGAAAAAGAGTGCGAACGCTAGTCACTAAGGACAAAAAATGAAAAATCAAGCCGGACTTGATACCACTGTACCGAGCCAAAGGCGGAAAGGGGAACCGGTGTCGATCCGGTAAGGAAAGAAACAAATTTCTAACTTTTTTCACGGCAACTGTTGGACAACGTCCGAAGGGCTCCACGGAAAAAAGGAGACTGAGCAAGATGGCAATCTTGGGCGGGAAGGGGACCACGCATGTGTGATGCAATTCCCAAAGGCTTTCTCTGAAAGCTGGGATTTGCTCCGCACGAGGGCTCTGTCGGCGCCAACATCACCCATATGTGAGGACTGACTTCCTGCTTATTCCCGGAGAACAAACTATCTGAGCCTGTACATCAGGCACTTTCTCTGACCCTTTTCAAATCCAGGCTGAAAACTCATCTCTTCGCTGCCGCTTTTCGAACTTGATTCACCTGATCTCCTTTGTATTTCTTTATCATTCTCCCTGGATGTATCCCATGTCTACATCTACTGTGTTGTCTGTCTTGTCTAGATTGTAAGCTCTGATGAGTAGGGACCATCTTCTACATGTGTCTATGCAGTGCTGCGTATGTCTTGTAGTGTTATACAAATGTTCAGTAGTAGTAGTAGTAATAGTAACTCCCTGGTCACCCAGTCAAAGAACTCAATCAGAATTGTCTGACAAGACCTGCCTCTAGTAAACTCATGCTGCCTCAGATCCTGCAATCCATTGGATGCCAGAAACCTCACTATTTTAGCAGTATTTCCAATAACTTGCTAACCATAGAGATCAGACTAACTGGCCTAACAGCAGGAGAGTTAGAAGGGGATATTCAACGGCACTAACCATGTAAGTGCCATTGAATATCCCCATTTAAGGCATTTACATGGTTTACTGGGCTGTAAACCGTGTAAATGCCTTTTGAAAATCGGGCCCTATATCCTTAGTGCATATAACCGTCCACAGAACCATCAAGCCGTTTTAAAAAAAAAAGAGAAATTAACCACGGCTCAAAGCTATGGATTCACCAGGAGTGTAGATGTATTGGCTCTGCTGTCTCTGGAGAAAGAGAGGTTGCTTACCTGTAACAAGGGTTCTCCATAGATGGCAGGATAACTCATTCACACTCAGCCTCCCGCCTTCCCCGCAAAAAAAAAACAAACTACAAACATGTATCAGAGCCTAATCACAATAATGATTAAAGTTAATCTACAGACAGACTGAGGAGATCTTGTCACCAATGGATAGAGCGGGAGCGCACCAACACAGGCTCATTGGAAATCATTAAGCTTCTTTTCTATTGGAGGAGGGCTCCGTACTGACTGGCTCCATCGGGGACATCACCAGGAGTGTGGCTACATTATCATGCCATCTACGGAGAACCTCCATTACAGGTAAGCAACCTCACTGTACTGGTAATGGATCTCATTCTGAAGAGAAGGGCATTACCAGGAGTGTGCCACAGAGATCTGTCCTTGATCTGATTCTTTTTAGCATTTTTTTAAGTAATATTGCAGAAGGGCTGTTGGGTAAGGTTTGTCTTTTGCAGATGATACCAAAATCTGCAATAGGGTAGATACCCAAGAAGGTGTAGATAAGATGAGAAGGGATCTAGCGAAGTTTGAAGAATGGTTGAGAATTTGCAGCTGAGATTTAATGCTAAAGAATTCAGGGTCATGCATTTGGGCTCTTAAAGAACAAAGGGAGCAGTACAATATTTGGGGTGAAGTGCTTCTGTCCATGAAAGATGAGTGAGTCCTGGAGCTAATTGTTTCTGATGGTCTTAAGGTGGTTAAACAAGTAGAAAAGGCAAAGGCAAAAGCCAGAAGGATGCTTGGGTGCATAGGGAGAGGAATGGCCAGCAGAAAGAAGGCGGTGATAGTGCATCTCTATAAGTCTCTGGTGAGGCCTCATTTGGAGTACTATATGCAGTTTTGGAGACCACACCTTCAAAAAAATATAAATAAGATGGAGTTGGTGCAGAGGGTGACTACTAAAATGGTCAGTGTCTTCGTCAAAAGGCATATGGGGACAGATTTAAAGATCTGAATATGTATGCTTTGGAAAAAAGATGGGAGAGATATGACAGAGATGTTTAAATACCTCTGTAGTATAAATGCATAGGTGGAGAGCCTCTTTCAATTAACGGAAGTTCTGCAGTGAGGGGGCATAGGATGAAGGTGAAAAAGGATAGACTCAAGAATAATTTGATGAAATATTTCTTTGCAAAAAGAATGGTAGATGCATGGAATAGTCTTCTAGTGGAGGTAGTAGAGACGAGGATTGTATCTGAATTCAAGACTTATATTTCCTGAATGGGCTTTATAGAGACAGGATTAATCATGGGCAAAGGAATAGTAGGACTAAGCACAGGCATGAGGGTGAGTAGTTCAATGTCTGGGCTTACTATATCAAGGTGAGATGAACAAAAGCAATGCTTTAGAAGAATCTCAGTGTAAAGATTTATACCTAAAAGTGACAACCCTACTTGTCCTGTCACCTGCCTTAGGCCCTCATGTACTAATCTACAAAAATGTTTGCATGGCTTTATTTGGCAGTCTTACCCCTTGTGGTAGTACTATGACTATCACTAGGAGTCAAGTGCTGCCATTTTGAAGGAGGAAGCTTCAGGGGCAGAAGCAAATGAGGATTGCTTCTCTCTCCATTACTCCTTGGTCCCTTTTGTGTGAATTGGGGTCCCTAAGCGGGTAAAGGGGAGGGAAGGACCCACCCTTAGATTTTTTTTTTCCATTGCAGGCAAAGTACCAAAGCTCCACCAACTGAATGATGGCTGTGAAAAATCGTACTGCCAAAGCTGTTGCCCCTGTACAGCTTCTGTCACTGTCCAGACAGAGCCCAATGACAGTTGAAAGACTGGTTCCATGTGCAGGATACCTGCAAACTGAAGCCCTCATGAAACAAGTGGAGGTTCAGAGATGAGGTGGCGAGGCTGAGAAGCATTCGAGACAGTGAGAAGTACATGTTCTCTGTAAGTATTAGTGTATGTGTCTCATATCCCCTCGTGTTAAATGTATTCCCCAATTGTGTTGTGACTACTTTAATTGAAGGATAAGGTGGTGTACAAAACTGTCTAAATAAATAAATACATCAATCAGTTGCTTCTTGAAACGTCCAAGCTCTCCAACAGAGGTGAAGATGGGAGGCTACAGAATAAAGAGAGTCAGACATGAGTCACCAGAGCCTGCAGAATCAACAATCTAACTCCTCCAGCCCTTCAATTGAAGAACCAGTATGTAGCTCTGAAGGTGGAGGAGGTGAAAGCATCCCAGGACAGGAAAGAACCAGAACTCAAGCACCCCAAAACTGCAGAATCAGTGACCAGAAGGAAGCTAAGGGCAGTGGTGATTAGTGCTCTTTTCTGAGGGATACTGAGGCTTCCATCTGCCGACCAGACTTGATGTCCAGACAGGTGTGCGGTCTGCCAGGTGCCAAAATCAGAGATGTTACAGGGAGTTTGCTGAGACTCATCAAGCCTACTGATGTTGCTCATCCATATTGGCACAAATGATACTGCTAAGAATCCCTCTGAGCATATCAAAAATGACTTCATGGCTCTGGGACAGAGGGTGAAGCAGATAGGTGCGCAGGTGGTGTTCTCTTCAGTCCTCCCTGTTGAGGGTAAAGGCTGAGGCAGAGAACCTCGAATCCTGGAGGTGAATGCATGGCTGCGTGGATAGTGTCATCGAGAGCATTTTGGTTTCCTGGACCGTGGGATGATTTTCCAAAGGCTGAGGAGCAGAGATGGCATTCATCTGTCCAGGAAGGGTTGAAGTTTCTTCTGCAGCAGACTGGCTAACTTACTGAAGAAGACTTTAAACTAGAATCGTTGGGGTTGGGTAAAGAAAGCCCCCAGGTAAGTGAAATATTAAATACTTCTGTAGAAATTGGTAAAAGGGGCAACATATGGAAAGCGGTGCATATAAATGCCCATAGAATGGGAAATAAAATCCCAGATGTTGTGGCTTTAATGGAAGAGGCTGACTTGGATTTAATGGTGGTTACGGAGACATGGTTCATGGACAACCATGACTAGGATGTAATTATATCAGGCTATACTTTATTCAGGAAGGACAGGGGAGGAAGAAGGGGAGGAGTGGCACTATAAGTAAAAAATAATATTAAATCTATAGAATTACATGGCTTAAAAGAGAGCAAGGAGGCAATATGTGTTAAACTAGAAAGAGAGAAAGGGAAATCCATTTGCATTGGTGTGATATACAGATCTCTCTCACAGGGAGAAAACGTGAACAGAGATTTAATAGACGACATACGCAGTATTGCCATGAGAGGAGAACTGCTACTGATAGGTGATTTTAATATGCCAGATGTTGATTGGCACATCCCTGCTGCGGTGTCATCTAGAAGTAAGGAGATCCTAGATTCTATACAGGGAGAACTATTCCAGCAACTGGTAACAGAACCCACATGTGAAGGGGCCATACTGGACTTGGTGCTTATCAATGGGGAAATGTTTCTGATGTCATAGAGGGAGATCATCTGACATCCAGTGATCATCAAATAGTGTGAATCAGTATTCGGACTAGGGCTAACAATATCCATTCAAAAGCAAGGGTCTTAGACTTTAGGAAAAGTAACTTTGCCAAGATGGGACAATACCTCAAGGAGTCATTAGAAGGGATAGGAACAGCTGGGGGATGTAGAAAAGCAATGGGCAAAACTGAAAAGGGATATTTCAAGGGCAACAAACCTTTTTTATTAGAAAGGTAAATAAATGTAAAAGAAAAAGGAGGTCACTATGGTTCTCAAAAGAAATAGCTGAAAAGGAGAAGAAAAAGAGTGTGGCCTTCACAAAATACAAAAGATCACAGAGAAAGGAAGACAAGCATCTATATTTAGAAAACCTTAGAGAAGTTAGGAACGTAGTCAGGAAAGCAAAGATACAATACAAAAAGAAAAAGAAATAGCCAATGCAATAAAAAGGGGTGATAAGACATTATGGGGGTCATTCAGTACAGCAAATAGCGGGGATGGACGTCCAGATTGGACATCCATCCCCGCTATTTGCTCCCCTGCCAGCCCCAGCAAATGCCTTCCCATACGAACAGTTCATTTGTATGGGGAGGCTTAGATAAGGGTGGGAGGGGGCGTTACTGAGGTGGAGCAAGGTTGGGGCATGAGCGGACCGTGACCCCGGACACATAGGGCCGATTCTGAGGTCGACCCTGAACATCCAGGGCCATTAACATGAACGTGGGGCTTATTCCACCACAGAGGTGGAATAAATCCCCCTGGACGTCAGGGGATCATGCCGCTGGGACGGGCCAAAAAAAGGTGCAGGAGGATCGAGGGTCTGGCTGCGGAGAAAGAAAAATATCTGCAGTGACCAGAATTTGCGGTTCCATTCAGGAGCCTGACTGAGGTAGCCAGGGATCTGCTGCGCAGGCCAACCAGAATCTGGGCCCAGCCTGCATGTTCAGGCCATAGACCCGATTCTGAACCCATGGACACGTCTAACCCCCGCGGGATCAGAATCAGGTCTACTTTTGGGTGTCCCGCTTCTGGTCGGCCGCACAAGGGGCTGGACAGCCAGGTCAGAATCTGCCTCTTTTCAAATATGTTAGCGAGAAGAAGAAGGGCAAAAGTGGTATTGTCAGAATCAAGGGTGAAGGGGAGGAATATGCAGAAGCTGTTGAGGATAAAGCGGAATTGCTTAACAAATATTTTTGTTTTGTTTTCACAGATAAAGGGCCAGGAGCAGGACCTCAGAAAACACTCACAAATCAGAACCAAAGTGATTTATTTATTTATTTTATTTTATTTAGACGGTTTTGTATAACACCTTATCCTTCAATCAAGGTGGTCACAATACAATTGGGGGATACATTTAACACAAGGCGATATGAGACACATACACTAATACTTACAGAGAACATGGGCAATGGAGGGTTAAGTGGCTTGCCCAAGACCACAAGGAGCACCTGTGGGACTAGAAACCCCAGTCCTTCTGGCCCAAGGTTGCTGTCCACTAGTGGGATTTGAACCCACGACCTTACGGCCTGAGGTAACTTGCCCCAACCACTAGGCCATGCCTTCCTTGAATGGTTTTCATAAGACTGTTTGTGAGGAAAGCATAGTTACTCACCTGTAACAGGTGTTCTCTGGGGACAGCAGGAATCAGTCCTCACATATGGGTGACGTTGGCACCAATGGAGTCCTCGTGCAGAGCAAATCCCCAGCTTTCAGAGAAAGCCTTTGGGAATTGCAACACGCATACGCAGTCCCCTTCCTGCCCAAGGATGCCATCTTGCTCAGTCAAATGACATAGCTAAATAGACAACAAAAAGAACAAAATATAATAATAGGACTGCAACTCCAAGGGGAGGAGGGAGGGTTGTGAGGACTGATTCCTGCTGTCCCCGGAGAACACCTGTTACAGGTGAGTAACTACGCGTTCTCTGGGAACAAGCAGGAAGTCAGTCCTCACATATGGGCTATAGGCTACCGAGAATCCACATCTGAAAAATAGGCTCCCTCTACAAGAGCCGCAAGCAGCCACAATAGGAATCTAACTGAGAGAGTAGCACTCCGGTAGCCTGACACAGAATGGTCGGAGGGCAGGAGTTGCCTAGACCTCGAAAAGGTTATAGAGTACAGCCTGGCCGAAAGCATTGTCCCATCGGGACTCCCTATCCAGGCAGTAATGGGCTGCGAATGTCTAACCCGAAGACCAGGTGGCAGCCCAGCAGATGTCTGCCAGCGGAACAGAGCGGAAATGAGCCACTGATGCCGCCATGGCCCTGACCTGGTGGGCCGTAACATGACCCTCCAACGGAAGCTTGGCTGTCCTGTATGCCCAAGCAATACAGTCCGCCACCTAGGTGGACAACGTACGCTTGGAAACAGCCATCCCCAGCTTACTGGGGTCGTAGGATTCGAAGAGCTGAGAAGACCTTCTATAGCTTTGTGTACGCTGAATATAGAAGGCCAACGCTTTCCTACAGTCCAGGGTATGCAGTACTGTCTCTGCCCGACTAGCATGCGGCCTGGGTAAGAAGGTAGGCAGCACCACTTTCTGGTTGAGGTGGAACGAAGAGACCACTTTCGGAAGGAACTTGGGATGTATGCGGAGCACCACCCGGTTCCTATAGAACCTTGTATAGGGCCAGTCGGACACAAGGGCCTGAAGCTCACTCACTCGCCGAGCCGACATGAGTGTCACCAAGAAAACTACCTTCCAAGAAAGATATCGCAGATGGCAGGATGCCATCGGCTCAAAAGGCAGCCAAGTAAGCTGCCCCAAAACCACATTCAAATCCCATTCGGTCGCCGGAGGGCAGACTGAGGGCTTCAGCAGAAGTAGGCCTCTCAAGAACCTAGAAACCACAGGATGCGCAGAGTGAGGCTTCCCTTCCACCAGGAAGTGGTGTGCAGCAAGGGCACTGAGGTGAATTCTGACGGAGTTGGACTTAAGGCCCAAATCCGAAAGGTGGAGAAGATACTGTAATACCACTGCAACCTGGCAGGAGAAAGGGTTCACTTTCTGCTTCTCGCATAGGTCCGTCTAGTTGACAGCCTCCTTAAGGTCAGCAAGACCTCTTCCATATTTTTAGGCAGGAGGAGTAGTGCAAGCACTACCCTTTCAGCAGCCATGCCGTTAGGTTTAGGGAGATGAGATTGGGGTGCAGGAGAGTGCCCCCCTTCCTGGGACAGGAGATTCGGGGAGGACCCCAAGGGGATGGAGGCCTCCACTGCTAACTGGAGTAGAAGCAGAAACCCGGGTAGCCTTGGCCACCTGGGGGTTACCAAGATGAGGGAGGCCACCAGAGGCGTCAGGGGAAACACATACAGGAGGCCCATGATATAAGAAATGCATCGGCAGCCACCCTGTGCGGGTGTGGCTGCCTGGAACAAAACCGGGACAACTGGCGATTGAGCGGACTTGCAAACAAGTCCATTACTGGCTGTCCCCAGGTCTGAAAAAGCCAATGGACTACTCCCTTCTCCAGCTGCCACTCGTGGGGCTGGAGAATCCTGCTTAGTCTCTCGGCTAAGTAGTTGTCCTGGCCTAGCAGGTAAACTGCCCTCAGATGAATGCCATGCCAGACTGCAAAGGAGCACAGATCCAGGGTTTCCTGACACAGTAGGCAGGACCCCGTGCCGCCCTGCTTGTTCACATAAACATGGCTTCTTGTTTGTCTGTTTGTACCAAGACAGGCTGGTGAGCAAACGTCTGACAGAAAACTCTTAGAGACAGGCGGATGGCACGGAGTTCCAAGAAATTGATTTGTTGTCTGCTCTCGTTTGGAGACCACACACCCTGAGTACAAAGCCCCTAGCAATGAGCTCCCCAGCCCAGCAAGGATGCATCCATGGTCAGGATTCTCGTGTGTCGAGGAGCCTGGAAGGGCATCCCCGCCTCCAAGTGTAATGGTTGCAGCCACCAGTCCAAGGACTGTACTAGTCTTCTGGACACTTTGACTCTGTCTTGGAGGCCGCCTGTGGCCTGTGTCCACTGGTCTCTGAGACACCACTGAACAGTTTGCATGTGGAGGCGGGCATCTGGTGTTACATGGACGGTGGAAGCCATGTGCCCGAGGAGGCACAGAAAGTGCCTTGCTGACACCTGGGATTTGCGACTCACTTGTCGTGCCAGGGCCAGAAGCCTTTTTTGCCCTGTCTGCTGGCAGGTAGGCCCTTGCTGAAGGGCATTTAGTCTGGCCCAAATGAACTTTAGCTGTTGACTGGAAACAAGGCTGGACTTGGGGCAATTGATTACAAACCCCAGATGCTAGAGCACCTGGATGGTGCAAGATGTGGCCTGATGGACCTCTATGGCTGAATTGGCTCTGATGAGCCAGTCGTCTAGGTAGGGTAAGACAAAACTCCTTGGAGTCTGAGAAAGGTGGCCACCACCACCAGGCATATACCCTGGGGGCGGAGGCCAGGCCAAAGGGAAGTACCCTGTACTGGTAGTGATTGCCTCCCACCACAAAGCGTAGATATTGCCTGTGCTCTGGGTGTATTAGGATGTGTGTACATGCATCCTTTCGGTCTAAGTAGCATAGCCAGTCTCCCTGGCAGAGGTAAGGCAGCAACATTCCAAGTGAGAGCATCTTGAACTTCTCCCTTACCAGGAATTTGTTTAAGTTGCACAGGTCAAGGATGGGTCTGAGGCCTCCTGTCCTTTTTGGTACCAGAAAGTACCTGGAATAGAAGCCCTTGCCCTGTAGGTGGTGGGGCACCGGTTCTACCGCCTGATCCTCAAGAGACCTGCTAACTCCTTCAGAAGAAGGTACCAGTGAAGGGGAGACCTGAGGGGCTCTCCTAAAAAATAAGGAGGAGGAACCTGGGTTAAATGGAGGAGACAGCCTTGATGGACTATCTGTAGGACCAAGGCATCGGTGGTAATGGCTGTCCATCTGTGGGCATATAGGGCAAGCCTTCCCCCTGTGCATTGCCTGTCCCCTGTGGGGAGAGGGGCCATAGTGTGAGAGTCAAAAGCCGCTACCAGGCTGGGCTGGAGCCAGTGCCTGGGGTTTGAGGGCTTTCTGCTTATGTGGGCTATGCCCCTGTCACTTGGCCTGCTGCCCCTGCTGGGGAGCCGGGGAGGCCTGAAATGGGGTGTAGCTTCAGTAAGCAGCACTCTTCCTCGGGTAAAAGGGCTTCTTACCCAAGCCCTTCTTCTTAGAAGGGGCAGGGGTCTTCTTTGAGAGCTGTGTCCTAGTAATGTACTCGGACTCGATCTCAGCAGCCTTGTTGTTCATGGGTTTGCTAAAGAGGTTCTCTCCCTGGCATGGGACATCAACCAACTTGTCCTGAACCCATTGCTCGAGGTCTGACTGTAGCCATGCTTGGCGGCGTGCACCGATGCCCGCCACAGCTACCCATGCCACCGACTCGTAGCCATCATAGGCTGCTCGAGTCATGAACTTTGAGCACTCATGGACACCAGTGGACAGGCTCTTGAAGTGCTGCAAAGGTCCCTCGGAGAGACCAGCCAAGAAACCAGCGAGTTCCTTTACCAGGTCCCTCCGGTACATGCCCATGTACAGCTGGTAGGCCTGGATCCGACATGTCAGCATAGAACCCTGGAAGCACTTCTTGCCGAGGGCATCCGAGCTGCGGGCCTTCCTGCCAGGAAGCACCGAGGAGTGCGTCTTCTGATTCTTCAGCCTGCACATAGCTGATTCCACAACCATGGAGTTGTGCTGCAATTGTGCTATTTGAAACCCAGGGCTCTTACGGACTCGATACATCGAGTCGATCCGTCTGCTGATCACCGGCACTGACGCCGGTGTCTCCCACATGCAGAGCATCAGTCATTCCAGGATCGGAGCCACGGGTACAGAAAGGGCCTCCCGAGGGGAAGAGCCATACTGGAGGATCTCGAGCTCTTCGGCTCTTCAGATCCTCCTCGGACTCTGCAGGGAATGCCAAAGCCTTTGACATCTCCCTCACGAAGTCCAAGAACCTAGTCTCCTCCAGGAGGGGACCTTCTCTGAGGTTCAGACACCGGGGAATCGGACGGGACATCCCTGTGCCGACAGGTGTCTGGGGACTCTTCCTCCTCCATCTCCCATCCCGATGCCTCCAAGGAGGAATTGAGGTGCTCCGGCATCGAAGGACCCAGCCTCGACCACCCTGATGCCGATGGAACTGGCGGTGACGACATTGGGCCCGAGCGGGAAGTCGAGGGAGACCTCGGCCGAGGATCAACTCGAGTACACATGGTCTCGAGGATCGGCTCGGCCTCCAGGGTTGACTTGGACATCGGTGGCCCGGTGGTCAGGGCGGAAGGACCACTGAGACTGGCAATCAGGGCCCACTGCTGCTCCATGAAGGCAGACATACTGCACTCCAGGGCCGCCATTCTGAGACCAAGTCCAGAAGGCTCCACAGCCTCCGGGTCGGGTCCTGATGCCGGTTCCCCCAGAGGGGAGTCCTCGACAAGGACCGTTACCTGCCTCGGCTGCTCCGTATCCTGTCGAGGAAGCTTTGTTGGACACTCCATCTCCGAGGATCCGGGCCGGCGCTCTGGGCTCCACGACCGGTCCCAGGAGGGACCTGGCCATTCAGAGCCATCCAGTGATGCCACCTTCGAGGATTTTTTCTTCCTTCGATGTTCCCATGAGGGAGACCCCCTCTCCGAGGAACCTCTACAAGGCTCGGGCTCGGAGTGTTCCCCTCGAGATGTAGAGGCATCAGACGAGGTCCGGGTCTGCAAAGATACGGATTCAGCAAAAATCCTATCATGCTGCTGCTGGCGGCTTCTCAGGGCCTTCGAGGACATCTTCCTGCATGGGCCACAGACCTTCGGGTCGTGGTCAGGCCCAAGGCACCGGAGACAGCAGTCATGTGTAACGGTGAGAGACATCAACTTGAAACACCGATCACATTTTTTAAACCCGCTGGCAGCCATCGGGGGAAAAAGGGCCCCTGTCAGGTCGAAGACCCGGGCTGCCAGTGAAAAAGAAAAACAGCGTGAACGTTAGTCACTAAGGACAAAAACCGAAAAATCGAGTCCAAAAATTTGGACTCCATATGGTGTACCAAGCCGAAGGCGGGAAGGAGAACTGATTTCGAACCGGCAAAGAAAGAAAATGAATTTCCTAACTTTGAGAACTTTTTCCACGGCGACTATGGGACAACGTCCATTGGGCTCCACAGAAAAAATGAGACTGAGCAAGATGGCACCCTTGGGCGGGAAGGGGACCGCGCATGCATGATGCAATTCCCAAAGGCTTTCTTTGAAAGCTGGGGATTTGCTCTGCATGAGAGCTCCATCGGTGCCGACGTCACCCATATGTGAGGACTGACTTCCTGCTTGCTCCCAGAGAACTAGCTGAACTAAAAGTAGACAAAGCAATGGGACCGGATGGGCTATATATGAGATTATTGAAGGAACATGGGGACCATCTAGTGGCTCCACTGACTGACCTTTTCAATGCGTCTTTAGAGTCAAGAGAGGTCCCAGAGGACTGGGGAAAGGCACAAGTGGTCCCTTTACCCAAAAGTGGAAAATGAGCTTGAAAACTACCTTTCAGGTGAAGGGGCTAAGCGAGTAGCATTAAAAATCGGTGCTACCAGGCTAGCTCCTGCGGCTTCTGGGGTGTGCGGAGAGCCCAGGATTTTCAATGCCGGGGGCCGCATATGACCCTGGCATTGAAAATCCGGGTTAGGCAGAAGGGGGGCAGGCTATGCACTGATGCGGCACTTAGCACCATCTAGTTGAAAATCGGGCCCGTAATGATTTGTGTATGGATAAATGTGGACTTATTGATCAGAAATCCTAGGGTTTCTAGAAAGGAAATAGTGTTTCATATGGAGAGAAGCAATGCTTGCTTGGCTGATGCTGATATTAGCCAATTATATATATAAGAGAAGATGTAGTGGCCATTTTTGTGCAGCTGAGCAGCTCCAAATGCTAGGTATTTTGTAAACACCTTATGGGAGGAGGAAAGTCTGAAGGGGAGCACCCTGTATTGGCAGTTGGTTTCGAAACATAAATCATAGGTATTGTTTGGAGCTGGAATGGATTGAGATATGTGAAAAGGCATCCTTCAGACCCAGTGAAGCTAACCAGTTCTTGTGATCCAGTAGAGGAAGTATTGTTGCAAGGGAGTTCATTTTTACTTTTCTCATTTGACTTGAAGGTTCAAAGCTCGAAGGTTGAGAATTAGCTGTAGCCCCCGTTTTTCATGAGTATGAAGAAAAATCTGGTATAAAATCCTGTCTCTATTGTTGGGTTGGGATCAGCTCTACTGATTTATTACATATCAGTGCTTGGAATTTTTTGTTGTAGGAAATCCCAATGTTCCAGGTGAACAACAGTGGGGACAGGTGGATGTTGAGGTAGATGGTGGGGGGGGGGGGGGACTTTATTTGATAAACGAGAGTGACAATGGAAAGAACCCAACAATCTGTAGCATGAACTGAAGTAGTCTGTCTCCTACTGAAGGTAGTTGAAAATGAGTCTTCAGTTTTCCTATGGGAGCCAAAGTTGTAGTTTGTTGCTTTTGCTCCCTGGGACGTTGACACTGGTTGAATAATTGTGGTGCAGGCACAGTGGGAGCTAGTATCTACGCTTTGGATAAAACTGTTGAAAATATTTTGTAAGGGAGCTATTTTCTGTATGACTGTGTTTGGTTTTTCCGGTAATTTCAAGAGGTAGAAGCTGCTGAAATTTCTTTTACTGCCTAACTTTCTTCTTTCAGATTAGATATGGTTTCTTTTACTTTGGAGCCAAAGAGGCTGTCTCCCATGCATGAAGTGTCCACTATTTTATCCTGGACATCTTCTCTGAGGCCTGATACTCTGAGCCATGTAGTCCATCTGACTGTGACAGCTGAAGCTGCTGCTCTGGCCATGGACTCATAAGTGTCATAGTTTGTACATATCAGGTGATACATTGACTCAACCATAGGGTTTCCTGTTTGGCATCTATTTGACTTAGGAGATCATGGTGGTAATATAGGATCTGGAACTGATGAGCTACAATTCTCATGCCCAACAATGAACTTTTGTAGACCTTTTTCTCCATGTTATCTAATAATTTGGTTTCCTTTCCAGGAGGCCAGGAAGAGCCTGCGTGAGAAGTCTTGAAAATCTGCTATGTTTTATTGCAGCTTCAAATACCACCAACTGGTAGGATAAGTAGGTGCAGGGCTGGCGCTACCATTAGGAAAACTAGACAGTTACCTAGAGTGCTGGTCCTCCACTTGCGCCCAATGCTGTCGCTATCATCCCTCTTGGGACAGGTAGCAGTAGCAATGGCAATAGCCGCAAAACGCCCCACGGGGCTTGCCTTTAAACTTCGGTGCCACGGGGCTGTTTGCTTCCAATCTCTCCAACACCCAATGCCGACTTCCTACTGCAAACAGGAAGTCTGCATCGGGCATCAAAGAGGAGGCAGAAGAAGCAGCCCTGTGGTACCAAAGTTTAAAAGTAAGCGTTGAGGGCCTGTTTGCGGCCATTGCCGCTGCTACACATTCAGGAGAGAGTCAGCAGCCACGGCAATGAGCACCAGAGGTGGGGTGCAAGGGATGAAGTTCACTTAAGGGACCTCATCACCTTGTGGTGGCCCTGGTCGGGTGAAATGATGTCTCAGGACTTTAATCCTAATTTTCTTGACATAGGCTGAATGGTCAATAGGGTGTTCCAAATGGAAAGTTGGAGGTCCGGGAATACCTGATGGACTGGTAGTGTTATTACCTCTCTGGAAGCACTACAGGATTGCAAAATTGATGGATATTTGCTGGGATCAGGGTTGAAGAGAGAGCTAAGGTCGCTGATATCATCTGGAGAAACTTTGGGTAGGAATAATCACCCTCAGAGGTTTCAGGAGTCGATTCCTGTTAAGACTTGGGCATCATATCATCAGTCTGCTCTGGGATGTGTTCCCAGTCTTGTGTAGCAGTTATACTATTTGGAAAACAATAGCCTTCTTCAAAATCAGGTGTATGGAAAGTATTGGAGGGCCAGTCAGACTGTGTCTGAACCTGTGGCCCTGAAGGAACTTGTTCATGTTCAAGTAAGAATTATTTAGATCATGATCGAAGGGTCAATTTTGGCTGAAGGAATGGCTGTGCCTCTTGAATTGCAGTTTGTAAGATGGCAGCAGTGTCCTGCACAAATTTTGATAAGATTTGGAGTAGATTCTTATGGGAAATTGAGAGAGGATTCTCTGATTGTGAAATTTGAGATTCTGGTACTAGAAATAGCATACCGGGGAACTTGAGGTAATAAAGGGCTTTGAGGTACAGCTGAGGTTCTGCTGCCAGGTCTCAAGGGTGTTTTCACTTTCTTTGTATCTGGTTCTTGAGGTTGGGTGTCTGAATATTTCTTCTTCCGCCTATGTTTGGAGGGAGGCGCTACACTGTCTGAAGTAGCTTGGGCAGGCTGTGAGGGAGCTTTCTGTTTTAGATTGGATCTTAGCTGCTACTCCAGTCCTGGAATATGAGTTTTTGTGGATACTGCATTCTGAGCAGAAAGGCTGTCCGACAAAATTGCAACAGGTATGGGAATGGAGCAGGAGCCTTGTTTAGGAGGAAGGATTTGCTGTGGAGTTGGAGCCGATGTCAGGAGGGAAACTGCCCCTAACAGAGAGGCTATGACCTGTTTCATTTGTGCTTCACCTGCCAAAGCCAATGTTGGAGCTGGTGGGGTTCTGGCCAAAGGCAGCATGCTTTATATTAATTTTTTTAGACAGTTGCAGTGAAAGTGTAGTTACGCACCTGTAACAGATGATCTCCAGGAACAGCAGGAATTTAGTCTTTACATATGGAATGTAGTCTTTACATATGGGTGATGTCGGTACCATGCAGGAATGCTCCCCAGCGTCCAATTTGAAAGCATTTGGGAACACTCCTTTGCGCCTGTACGCCTGCCTTCCCATCTTCCCAGCTCCCTCTCTTCAGCTGAGTTTGTAGCTGAGAAAAGAGAGTAAATGAAATCCTATAACTCCTAAGGGAGGAGGGCGAGTTGTGAAGACTAAATTCCTGCTGTTCCCGGAGATCACCTGTTACAGGTGAGTAACTATGTTATCTCCAGGAACAAGCAGGAATGTAGTCTTCTTATATGAGACTTCCTAACTCCCAGATGCCAGATGAAGTAACCTCAGAACCAGTAGAGGTTCACCTCGGAGTAGACATGAAAAGGTCATGGATCCTATATGGATTTCTGGTATCTTCAAAGTCCGGGACGGAGGGTAGGAGTTGCATCTAAGTCTGAAAGAGGTGCTGGAGTACAGCCTGATCAAACATGGCATCCCAATGGGAGTCCTTGTCCAGACAATAATGAGTAACAAAGGTATGGATGAAAGAACAAGTTGCTGCTTTGCAAATTTCATCAATGGCTACTGAGCGTAGGTTTGCCATCGAGGTGGCCATGGCGCGAACATTGTCAGCAGTGACATGCCCTTCCAGGGACAATCCTGCTTTGTCATAGGCAAATGAAATGCAGTCCTCTATACATTTGGAGAGCGTATGCTTAGAAACAGATAATCCCAGGTGATTAGGGTCAAATGAGATAAACAACTGTGAGGCTTTACAATGATCTTGAGTCCTTTGGAGATAGAAAGCCAACACACGTTTGCAGTCAAGAGTGTGCAAAGTTGCTTCCAATTGAGACACATGCAGTTTAGGAAAGAAAACTGGAAGGTAAATTAACTGATTTAAATGGAAAGGAGACACCACCTTTGGGTGAGTCCAAAGGACTATTTTGTCATGGTGGAAGCTGGTATAGGTTGGATCTGCCATCAAAGTTGAAGCTCACTAATGCATCTAGTTGAAGTGAAGGCAATTAGAAAAATTACCTTCCAAGAGAGGAACTTTAGTGAGGTTGTGTCTAATCGTTCAAAGGGCAGCTTGAGAAGCTGCGTTAGAAAGACAATGAGGTCCCAAGCTACCGGAGGTGGCTTAATGGATGGTTTTGACAGTAGGAGACCTCTCACAAAACGCATTACCAGGGGTTGCGTGGAGAAAGGCCACAATGGCAGATGTGGGCTCTCACCGGGTTTGTCTTTAGACCTGTCGAGGACAAGTGGAGAAGATACTGGAGGAATGACTCCACTGGAGCAGAAAAGGGATTGAGATCTTTCTGAGAACACCAGAAAGAGAATCTACGCCACTTAAAAGCGTATGAATGTCTGGTGGAGGGCTTTCTAGAAGCCAAAAGGATCTCCTTAACTTCTTGAGTAAGGTCAAAGCCTTATAAAGCTATGCTCTCAGCGGCCAAACTGTGAGGCGGAGAGACTGTGGATTGCGATGGAGTAGTGAGCCGTCATCCTGGGAGAGGAGATCAGGTGCATATCCCATTCGCAGAGGATGGGTCTGAGTCAGACACAGTAGTAATGGAAACTACGGTTGCTGTGGCCAGTGAGGGGCTATGAGAATCATGGAGCCTTTGTCAGACTGAAGTTTGAAAAGCGTCTTGGGAATGAGAGATATAGGAGGAAAATCATAAATCAGACCCTTACCCCAGTGTAGATGAAAGGCATCCACTTGTTAGTTGCTGGATGTTGGAGTTCTTGTGCAGAAGCGAGAAAGCATTTTGCAGAGTCATGAACAGACCTATGTCTGGAGTTCCCCAACTCTGAAGAAGTAGGACGTTGTGTCTGGATGGAGAGACCATTCATGGGGAAGAAGGATCTGACTCAGTCTTTCTGTGAAGACATTGAGCTTCCCAGGGAGGTACACCGCTTGGAGGTGTATTTGATGAGCAATGGCAAAAGGCCACACATGTAGAGCCTCCTCGCAGAGCCTGTTCCTCCCTGCTTGTTCACATAGAACATGGCAACCTGATTGTCCATCCTAATTAGAACTTGTTGTGCTCTGAGGTGGTGTTGAAACACCCAGACGGCATTCGAGATAGCATGAAGTTCCAGGAGATTGATCTGGAGTTGTGACTCTTGTGTTGTCCATAGACCCTGTGTAGTGAGGTTGCCCAGGTGGCCTCCCCAATCCAGTTTGGAGGCATCCGTTATCAGGGTGCATTAAAGTGGAGGCATCTGAAAAGGTGACCCTGAAGGAATGTGGTTAGAGGGGCAGTGACTTGGATCCTGTCTCAGAGATGGCCCGAAGCCTGCTTCCATTGGTAGGCAAGAGTACATTGGTCTGTCTGCATATGTAGTCGGGCATATGGAACTACATGTACTGTAGAGGCCTTGTGCCCAAGGAGCTGCATCACCTCTCGGGTAGTCAGATGGTCTCGTAGATGCATCTGGGACGCTAGTTCAACTAGACAACACAACGAAGCTGGGGCAGAATCGCCCTGGACTGTTGGTATCTAGTAGGGCTCTGATGAACTCTAGCTTTTGAGTTGGAGTGAGCTGGGATTTTGGGACGTTTATGACAAATCCCAAGTGTTGTAGTACTGTGATGGTACTGCAAGGAAGCAGTACCTCTTGGGAGGTGTCTGCTTTTATTAGCAAGTCGTCTAAGTAAGGGAAGATGAATATCCCCAAAGATCTTAGATATGCGGCTACAACCGCCATGCACTTTGTGAAGACTCTTGGGGCAGAGGCGAGTCCAAAGGAAAGGACTCTGTATTGATAATGTTTTCCTTGAAAAGTGAAGCATAGATATTTCCTGTGTCCTGGCTGGATGAGGATATATGTGTATGCTTTTTTTAGATCTAGAGAACAAAACCAATCCAGATTCTGGAGGTAGGGAAGAAGAATCCTGAGAGAGATCATCTTGAACATTTTGTGGACTAGAAACTTGTTGAGGTTTCTGAGGTCCAGAATGGGCCTGTATCCTCCGGTTTTCTTTGGAATGAGAAAGTACGAAAAGTAGAAGCCCATTTTCTTTTGGGATGTTGGGACATCTTCTATGTGCCCTGAGACAGAAGAGAGGACACCTTGCCTTGTAGAGCAGTAAGTGGGGGTTGCGTTTGATAGTCCCCCATGAAAGTGGAGGGAGGCAGAGTTTGCAGGTGAAGTCTGTACCCTTCCTGAATTATGGTGAGTGCCCACTGCTCTGAGGTGATGAGGTGCCATCTGAGGGTGCAGTGACACAGTCTGCCTGCTATGTGGAGGGGATGGGGTTCCTCCAGAGGCAGAGTGTCAATGTTCTCTAGAAAAAACTAAGCACAGACTGTGGCTGGGAGCTGGTTGAGATTTAGCCACCCGTGGCTTCTTTTGTTGCTTAGGAGGCTGCTGCCTCTTCTGTGGGGCCTGACCCTGGTACCAGGAAGCAGGAGGATAAGCAGAGAAGAATTTATTCTTATTATTGTAGAAAGAGTAGTTACTTACCTGTAACAGGTATTCTCCAGGAGCAGCAGGAATCAGTCCTCACATATGGATGACATCGGCGCCGATGGAGCCCCCGCGGAGCATTTCCCCAGCTTTCTATGAAAGCCTTTGGGAATACTGCACGCATGCGCGGTCCCCTTCCCGCCTAAAGGTGCCATCTTGCTCAGTCAAATGACATAGCTAAAACACAGCACACAAAAATGTAAAATAAACTATGTACAACTGCAACTCCCAGGGGAGGAGGGAGGGTTGTGAGGACTGATTCCTGCTGCTCCTGGAGAACACCTGTTACAGGTGAGTAACTACTCTTTCTCCAGGACCAAGCAGGAAGTCAGTTCTCACATATGGGTGACTCCCTAGCTCTGGGCTACCAGGGAACCCAGGCTGAACAAGAGAACTCCCTCTAGTCCCAGCATCAAATAAAGGCTTTTCACTGAAAGAACCTCCACCGGTAGCCCAACGGAGGGCAGGAGTTGCCTAAACCTCAAAGAGATTCCGGAGTACTGCCTGGCCAAAAGCACTGTCCCTACGGGACTCCCTCTCCAGGCAGTAATGGGCCGCAAACGTCTGGCTGGAGGACCAAGTTGCAGCCCTGCAGATGTCTGCCAACGGTACAGAGCGGAGATGAGCTACTGAGGCAGCCATTGCCCTGACACGATGGGCCGTGACCCGACCCTGCAAGGGAAGGTCAGCCACCCTGTAAGCCCAGGTGATACAGTCAGCCACCCAAATGGACAAGGTACGCTTGGACACAGCTAACCCCAAATTATTAGGGTCAAAAGATATGAAGAGCTGAGTAGCCCTTCTATGCCCCTGCGTACGATCAAGGTAGAAGGATAAGGCCCTCCTATAGTCCAGGGTATGCAGGACTGCTTCATCTGGGCTTGCATGAGGCCTAGGGAAGAATGTTGGGAGGACTACCTCCTGGTTGAGGTGGAAAGAGGAGACAACCTTTGGAAGGAACTTTGGATGAGTCCTAAGGACTACCCTGTTCCTATAGAAGCGAGTGTAAGGCCTGTCACAGACCAGGGCCTGAAGCTCACTTACTCGCCTAGCCGAGGTTAGGGCTACCAGAAAGAGTGTCTTCCAGGATAGGAAGTGAAGAGGACAAGTAGCCATCGGCTCAAAAGGTGGGCGAGTAAGTTGCTGCAAGACCACATTCAACTCCCACTCAGGGGCTGGAGGACGGACAGGAGGCTTGAGCAAGAGCAAACCTCTGAGAAACCGGGACACCAAGGGGTGAACCGACAGAGAGTGTCCTTCCATCAATGAGTGGTGAGCTGCTAGAGCTGAGAGGTGGACCCGAACAGAATTGGACTTAAGGCCCTGATTGGATAAGTGCAGCAGGTACTGAAGCACCACTGGTACAGCACAGGAGAAAGGATCTTCTGTACGCAGCTGACACCACACAGAAAATCTCTTCCATTTCAGGGCATAGGTTTTTCTAGTGGACTGCTTCCTAGAGGCCAGGACGACCTCCTCAACTTCCTGAGGGAGGCCCCAGGGAGCCAAAACTACCCTTGCAGCTTCCAGGCCATCAAATTGAGAGATTTGAGATTGGGGTGCAGAAGAGACCCCTGGTCCTGAGAGAGAAGGTCGGGCTGCAACCCCAGAGGTAGTGGAGTGTCCACTGCCAGTTGAAGCAGAAGTGGGAACCAAGGCTGCCTCGGCCACCTGGGGACTACCAGAAGTACCGAGGCCTTGTCCTGTAGAATCTTGAACAGGGTTCGGGCCACCAGAGGCGTGGGAGGAAACGCATACAGAAGGCCCTGGGACCAGGAAATCAGAAAAGCATCTGCTGCTAGCCGCAGAGGATGCAGTTGCCTGGAGCAGAACCTGGGCAGCTGTCTGTTCAGGGGACTGGCAAATAGATCTATGGATGGAAGTCCCCATCTCAGGAAAATCTTCTGAACCACCAAGGGATGGAGTTGCCATTCGTGGGGCTGCAGAATCCTGCTCAACCTGTCTGCCAGGTAATTTTCCTGGCCAGGAAGATAAACTGCCTTGAGAGACATGTTGCGCCTGAGCGCAAACAAGCAAAGGTCCTGCGCCTCCTGACAAAGGAGCCTGGACCCAGTGCCGCCCTGTTTGTTCACATAAAACATGGCTATCTGATTGTCTGTTTGTACTAAGACAGACTGGTGGGCCAGGGTTCGATAGAAAGTCTTGAGGGCTAAGCGAATAGCCCGCAGTTCCAGTAGATTGATTTGCTGTGTGGCTTCCCAGGGAGACTACAGGCCCTGGGTGCACTTGCCCAGACAGTGTGCTCCCCAGCCCTGCAGGGAGGCATTGTTGGTCAACACCACTGTGAACCCAGGTGGCTGAAAAGGCATCCCTTTCAGTAAGTTGGTGGGGATGCAGCCACCAACGTAGGGAGTGCAGGAACGGTCTGGACATCCTTACTCTGTCGCTGAGGCTCCCTGTGGCCTGCGACCACTGAGTCCTGAGGCACCATTGCGCAGGCCTCATATGAAGCCTGGCATTGGGAGTTACATGTACTGTCGAAGCCATGTGGCCAAGAAGCCTCAGGCAGAGTCTGGCGGAGACCAGTGATCTTCTGAGAAACTGGTTTGCCAAGGTTATCATTTGGGCTCTGTCCTCCGGCAAGAAAGCCTTCGCCTGCCGAGAGTCTAGCCTTGCCCCTATGAACTCTAAGTTTTGGGAGGGGAGCAAAGTGGACTTTGCAAAGTTTATGACAAACCCCAGGTGTTGGAGTAGAGAAATCGTTCGGAGGGTGGCTTGCCTGGCCTCCTGGAACATCTGACCCCTGATGAGCCAGTCGTCCAGATAGGGGAAGACAAAGATACCCTGATTCCTTAAGTAGGCCGCCACCACTGCCAGGCATTTGGTAAAGACCCTGGGAGCGGAGGTGAGGCCAAATGGCAGCACTCTGTACTGATAATGGTTTCCTCCCACAATGAACCTGAGGTACATTCTGTGATCTGGATGAATGAGGATGTGAGTGTATGCATCCTTTAGATCTAAAGAGCATAGCCAATCTCCCTGCTGGAGATAGGGCAGAAGTGTTCCAAGAGTAAGCATCTTGAACTTCTCCTTCTCTAAGAACTTGTTGAGATTTCTGAGGTTGAGAATAGGCCTGAGGTCCCCTGTTCTCTTTGGTACTAGGAAGTACCTGGAGTAAAAACCGTGACCTTGTAGGTGGGGAGGCACAGGCTCCACCGCCTTGTCTCGTAACAGACCCTGAAGCTCCTGCAGGAGGAGGGTTGTATGGAGAGGAGGCCTTGGAGGCTCTCCTGGAAAGTAGGGAGGAGGCAACTGATGAAAATGAAGCATGTAGCCCTTGTGGACTATGCTTAAGACCCAATTGTCTCCTGTAATGGGTGGCCACCAGTGGGCAAGAGTAGTTACTCACCTGTAACAGGTGTTCTCCAGGAGCAGCAGGAATCAGTCCTCACATATGGGTGTCATCGGCGCCGATGAAGCCCCAGCGGAGCATTTCCCCATGCAGGCACGCATGCGCGGTTCCCTTCCCTCCTAAAGGTGCCATCTTACCTCAGTCAAATGACATAGCTAAGAACAGCACACAAAAATGAAAAATAAACTATGTACAACTGCAACTCCAAGGGGAGGAGGGAGGGTTGTGAGGACTGATTCCTGCTGCTCCTGGAGAACACCTGTTACAGGTGAGTAACTACTCTTTCTCCAGGACCAAGCAGGAAGTCAGTCCTCACATATGGATGACTCCCAAGCTCTGGGCTACCGAGGAACCCAGGCTGAACAAGAGACCTCCCTCTAGTCTCAGCAGCAAAGAAAGGCTTTTCAAGGACACAACCTCCACCGATAGCCCAACAGAGGGCAGGAGCGCAGGAGTTGCCTAAACCTCAAAGAGATTCCAGAGTACTGCTTGGCTGAAAGCACTGTCCCTATGGGACTCCCTCTCCAAGCAGTAATGGGCCGCAAAAGTCTGGCTTGAAGACCAAGTTGCAGCCCTGCAGATGTCTACCAAGGGCACAGAGCGGAGATGAGCCACTGAGGCAGCCATTGCCCTGACACGGTGGGCCGTAACCCGACCCTGCAAAGGAAGGTCAGCTGCCTTATAAGCCCAGGTGATACAGTCAGCTACCCAGATGGACAAGGTACGCTTGGACACAGCCAACCCCAACTTATTGGGGTCAAAGGAGACGAAGAGCTGAGTAGCCCTTCTATGCCCCTGCATACAGTCAAGGTAGAAGGATAAGGCCCTCCTACAGTCCAGGGTATGCAGGACTGCTTCAGCCTGGCTTGCATGAGGCCTAGGGAAGAATGTTGGAAGAACCACCTCCTGGTTGAGGTGGAAAGAGGAGACAACCTTAGGGAGGAACTTTGGATGAGTCCTAAGGACTACCCTGTTCCTTTAAATCCTGGTGTAAGGCCTATCACAGACCAGGGCCTGAAGCTCACTTACTCGCCTAGCCAAGATAAGGGCTATCAGGAAGAGCGTCTTCCAAGAGAGGAAGCGAAGTGGACAAGCAGCCATTGGCTCAAAAGGTGGACGAGTCAGTTGCTGCAAGACCCCATTCAGCTCCCACTCAGGGGCAGGAGGACGGATGGGAGGCTTGAGCAAAAGCAAGCCCCTAAGAAAGCGGGACACCAAGGGGTGACCAGACAGAGAATGGCCCTCCACCAAAGAGTGGTGAGCTGCGAGAGCTGGACCCGAACAGAATTTGATTTAAGGCCTTGATTTGACAAGTGCAGTAAGTACTGAAGGACTACTGGCACAGTACAGGAGAAAGGATCAACTGTACGTAGCTGACACCACACAGAAAACCTTTTCCATTTGAGAGCATAGGTTTTCCTAGTGGACTGTTTCCTAGAGGATAGGACAACCTCCTCTACATCCTGAGGCAGGCCCCAGGGAGCCAAGACTACCCTTGCAGCCTCCAGGCCCTCAAATTGAGAGCTTTGAGATTGGGGTGCAGAAGGGAACCCTGCTCCTGTGAGAGAAGGTCGGGCTGCAACCCCAGAGGTAGTGGAGGATCCACTGCCAGTTGAAGCAGAAGAGGAAACCAAGGCTGTCTCGGCCACCTGGGAGCCACCAGCAGGACCGAGGCCTTGTCCTGAAGAATCTTGAAGAGAGTTCGGGCCACCAAGGGCGTGGGAGGAAACGCATACAGGAGGCCCTGAGACCAGGATATCAGAAAAGCATCCGCTGCTATCCGCAGAGGATGCGGTTGCCTGGAACAGAACTTTGGCAGCTGCTTGTTCATGGGGCTGGCAAAGAGATCCATCAAAGGGAGATCCCATTTCAGGAAGATTTTCTGAGCTACTGAAGGATGCAACTGCCACTTGTGGGGCTGCAGTATTCTGCTTAATCTGTCTGCCAGGTAGTTGTCCTTGCCTGGAAGGTACACAGCCCTGAGGAGCATGTTGTGCTTGAGGGCAAAAGAACAAAGGTCCTGAGCTTCCCGACAAAGGATCCTGGACCCAGTTCCACCCTGTTTGTTCACATAAAACATGACAACTTGGTTGTCTGTCTGAATCAGGACAGACTGGTGAGCCAGGGTAGGAGTGAAAGCTCTGAGTGCTAACCGAATAGCTTGGAGTTCGAGAAGATTGATCTGCTGTGCAGCTTCCCAGGGGGACCACAGGCCCTGGGTGCACTTGCCCAGACAATGAGCTCCACAGCCTTGCAGGGAGGCATCCGTGGTCACCACTACTGTGTACCCTGGAATCTGAAAAGGCACCCCCTTCAGTAGATTGGGTGGGTGTAGCCACCAGTTGAGGGAGTTCAGAAATTGTCTGGACACCCTTATCCTGTCTTTGAGGCTGCCTGTGGCCTGTGACCACTGAGACCAAAGGCACCACTGTGCATGCCTCATATGTAGCCTGGCATTGGGGGTCACATGTACTGTCGAAGCCATGTGGCCTAGAAGCCTCAGGTGGAGTCTGGCGGAGACCAGGGACCTACTGAGAAAGCGTAGTTACTCACCTGTAACAGGTGTTCTCCAGGAGCAGCAGGAATCAGTCCTCACATATGGGTGACGTCGGCGCCGACGGAGCCTTCGCGGAGCAATTTTCCCCAGCTTTCAAAGAAAGCCTTTGGGAATTGCAGTGCGCATGCGCGGTCCTCTTCCCGCCCAAGGGTGCCATCTTGCTCAGTCAGATGACATAGCTAAAAGACAGCAAAAAAATTAGCAAAAAAACGAAAGCATAGAACTGCAACTCCAAGGGGAGGAGGGAGGGTTGTGAGGACTGATTCCTGCTGCTCCTGGAGAACACCTGTTACAGGTGAGTAACTACGCTTTCTCCAGGACCAAGCAGGAAGTCAGTCCTCACATATGGGACTCCCAAGCTTAAGGCTACTGGAGACCCTAAGCGCAAAAATGAGCTCCCTCAAGCTCAGCAGCCCAGAAGGAAGGAATCTTCTCTGAATACGTCTCCAACCGGTAGCCCAACATCCGGGATGGAGGGTAGGAGTTGCCTATACCTCGAAGAGGTTATGGAGGACTGCCTGTCCGAAAGCACTGTCCCTGCGGGACTCCCTCTCCAGGCAGTAATGGGCCGCAAAAGTCTGGCTTGAAGACCAAGTAGCGGCCCGGCAGATGTCTGCCAATGGAACAGAGCGGAGGTAAGCCACTGACGTAGCCTTCGCCCGGACACGATGGGCCGTGACTCGACTTTCCAACGAGAGGCCGGCTGCCTCGTAAGCCCAAGCGATACAGTCAGCAATCCAGATGGACAGAGTACGCTTGGAGACAGAGAGCCCCAACTTATTGGGGTCATAAGAAACGAAGAGCTGAACAGCCCTTCTGTGCTCCCGCGTACGGTCAAGGTAGAAGGTTAATGCCCTTCTACAGTCCAGGGTATGCAGGACCATTTCAGCTCGGCTGGAGTGTGGCCTGGGAAAGTAGGTCGGAAGCACCACCTCCTGGTTGATGTGAAAAGGGGAAACCACTTTGGGAAGAAACTTAGGGTGAGTCCGTAGGGCTACCCGGTTCTTGTAGAACCTAGTGTACGGAGGATCAGACACCAGGGCCTGCAGCTCACTAACGCGTCTAGCAGAAGTGAGGGCTACCAAGAACAAGGTTTTCCAAGAAAGAAAACGAAGAGGACAGGTAGCCATAGGTTCGAAAGGCGGACAGGTAATCCGCTGTAAAACCACATTGAGATCCCAGTCCGGGGCTGGTGGGCACAAAGGTGGTTTAAGGAGAAGGAGGCCTCTGAGAAAACGAGCCACCAGAGGGTGGCTAGAAAGAGGTCTGCCATCCACCGGCATGTGATGCGCAGAAAGAGCACTGAGGTGGACCTTGACCGAGTTGGACTTAAGTCCAAGATTGGAGAGGGAACGCAAGTACTGCAAGACCACTGATGCTGAACAGGAGAAGGGATCTTGAGACTGCTGAGCACACCAGGTGGAGAACTGACGCCACTTAAGAGCGTAGGACTTCTGGGTGGAGGGCCGCCTGGAGGCCAAGACGACCTCCTCCACATCTGGAGGCAGGCAGAGGGGAGCAAGGACTACCCTTTCAGCAGCCAGGCCATCAGATGAAGGGACCGGAGGTTGGGGTGCAGGAGAGTCCCCTGATCCTGTGACAGGAGGTCGGGCTGAAACCCCAGAGGAAGAGGGGTGTCCACCGCCAGCTGCATTAGAAGCGGGAACCAAGGTTGTCTTGGCCACCGGGAAGCCACTAGGATCATCGAGGCTTTGTCTCTGAGAACCATGAAGAGTGTCCGAGACACCAGCGGCATGGGAGGAAAGGCATATAAGAGGCCTGTGGACCATGGAATCAGAAAAGCATCCGCCTCTACTCTGAGAGGATGCGGTTGTCGAGAGCAGAATCTGGGAAGTTGCCGGTTCAGAGGACTGGCAAACAGATCCATGGTGGGGAGGCCCCACTTGAGAAAGATCCGCTGAACCACCAGCGGATCCAATCTCCACTCGTGTGGCTGGAGGATCCTGCTGAGCTTGTCGGCCAGGTAATTTTCTTGACCTGGGAGATAGACAGCTTTGAGGATGATGCCGTGGTGGACGGCCCAAGAGCATAGCTTCTGTGCCTCCTGACAGAGAAGGAAGGAGCCTGTTCCGCCTTGTTTGTTCACGTAGAACATCGCAACCTGATTGTCTGTCTGTATCAACACCGACTGGTGAGAAACCAGGTGAGAGAATGCTTTGAGCGCTAGGCGGATGGCTCTGAGCTCCAGGAAGTTTATCTGCTGAGTAGATTCCCAAGGAGTCCAGAGACCTTGAGTACATGTCCCTTGGCAATGTGCTCCCCAACCGAGGAGAGAAGCATCGGTCGTCAGGACCTGAGAATGCGGAGGGGGCTGAAAAGTCACACCTAGTACTAGGTTTGGCAGATGAAGCCACCATTGCAGAGAAGAGACCAGCTGGTCGGATATCTGTACGGAGTCCACGAGGCTCCCGTGGCCTGATGCCATTGTGTGCGAAGGCACCATTGAGCAGGTCGCACGTTCAGGCGGGCATTGGGGGTCACATGGACCGTGGAAGCCATATGGCCGAGCAGTCTCAGAAATTGCCTGGCCGAGACCAGGGCATTGCTGTGAAAGTGGCCGGCGAGATCCATGAGCCGCTTGGCCCTGTCCAGAGGGAGGAAGGCCCGCGCCTGAAGAGTGTCCAACCTGGCGCCGATGAATTTGAGATTTTGAGAGGGGAGCAAAGTGGACTTTGCGAAGTTTATGACAAATCCCAAGTGCTGGAGTAGAGTCACAGTGCGATGAGCGGCCTGAGTGGCCTCTTGGGAAGACTGGGCTCTGATTAGCCAGTCATCCAGGTAGGGAAACACAAAAAGGCCTTGAAGTGTTAGATAGGCCGCCACCACTGCCAGGCATTTGGTGAACACTCTGGGGGCGGAGGATAGGCCAAAGGGCAGTACTCTGTACTGGCAATGATTTCCTCCCACAACAAACCTGAGATATTGTCTGTGGTCTGGATGAATAAGGATATGAGTATACGCATCCTTTAGATCCAAGGAGCATAGCCAGTCGCCCTGCTGGAGGTAGGGCAGCAGGATTCCAAGGGTAAGCATCTTGAACTTTTCCTTTGCCAGGAACTTGTTGAGGTTTCGCAAGTCCAGGATGGGTCTGAGGACTCCTGTTCTTTTTGGTATCAGAAAGTACCTGGAGTAAAACCCTTGACCCTTCAGGTGATGGGGCACCGGTTCCACCGCCTGTTCCTGAAGGAGACTTGCTAACTCCTGAAGGAGTAAGTCCTTGTGCAGAGGCAGTCTCGGAGGCTCCCCTGGAAAGTAGGAGGGAGGTACCTGGTGAAAGTGAAGAAGATAGCCCTTCTGAACTATGTGAAGTACCCAGGTATCTGTGGTGATGTTGGACCACCTTTGGGCAAAGTGGACCAGCCGGCCTCCTGTGCTGAGAGAAACCAGCTGAGGGGGAGAGGCTATGCTGATGAAGTCAAAAACCCCCACCCTGCTGAGCAGGGGCCGGTGGTGCAGGCTTGGGGGCTTGCTGCCTACGGGACCCATTACCCCGTCCCTTGGCCTGCTTACCCTGTGGGGTAGCTGGTGAGGCCTGATACTGAGGGTAGTATTTATAGGCAGCCGCCTTCCTCGGGTAAAAGGGCTTTTTCCCCGAGCCCTTCTTCTTTTGAGAAGGGGCAGAGGTCTTCCTTGAGAGACGAGTCCTGGTGAGAGTCTCGGTCTCGATCTGTGCAGCCTTTTCATCCATGGGCTTGCCAAAGAGGTTTTCACCCCTGCAGGGGACATCGACCAACTTGTCTTGCACCCATGGCTCGAGGTCGGACGTCTGAAGCCAAGCCTGGCGGCGTCCACCGATGCCGGCTGCGGCTACTCGAGCCGATGCCTCAAAACCATCGTAGGCTGCTCGAGAGATAAACTTTGAGCACTTTCGAATACCAGTTGACAAGGTTTGAAACCTCTGCAAAGGTTCGTCGGAGAGACCAGCAGAGAACCCGGCTAGTTCTTTAGCCAGGTCCCGGAGATACATGCCCATGTAGAGCTGGTAGGTCTGGACTCGACAAGCAAGCATAGAGCCCTGGAAACACTTCCTACCGAGGGCATCCAGGCTTTGGGCCTCCCTACCGGGGGCACCGAGGAGTGCATTTTTTGACTCTTAAGTCTATGCATGGCCGATTCCACCACCATGGAATGGTGCGGTAGTTGTGCCTTTTGGAAGCCGGGGCTCTTGCGGACTCGATAAATGGAATCGACCCGCTTGCTTAATACTGGCGACGACGCCGGGCTCTCCCACATGCGGAAGAGAAGTCGTTCCAGCATCGGAGGAACCGGTACAATAAAGGCCTCCTTCGGGGGAGAGTCATATTGGAGGGCATTGAGTTCTTCGACTCGAGGCTCCTCCTCGGGATCCGCGGGGAAGGCCAAGGCCTTGGCCATATCCCGCACGAAGTCCGAGAACCGGGTATCCTCCGGGGGGGACCGTCTCCGAGGTTCGGACTCGGGGGAGTCCGATGGGACACACCAAGTCCGAAAGGAACCAGGTGATTCTTCGTCCTTGGATTCCCAGGCCGACTCCTCGGAGGAGGAGTCGAGCGGCTCCGGTCGGGCGGGCATCGATGCCATCCGCCCCGACGCCGAGGGAGTCGGCGTCGACGACCTCGGTCCCGAACGGGAGGCCGAAGGAGAGCGTGACCGAGGATCGACTCGAGCCCTCATGGACTCGAGGATCGGCTCGGTCTCCGGGGTCGACTTGGAGGTCGACGTCCCGGCGGTCAGGGCAGAAGCACCGGCGAGGCCAGCGATCAATGCCCGCTGCTGGTCCATGAAGGCAGTCAGACTGCACTCCAAGGCCGTCAACCTGAGTCCAAGCTCAGGAGACCCAGCAGCCCCCGACTCGGGCCCCGACGGCGTCGGGCCCGACATCGGCTCCTTCGGAGGCGAGTCTACCAGGACAAGAGTACTCACGTGAGCGGGCAAGTCCATCTCGAGACGAGGATGTTTTGAAGGTCTCTCCACCTCCGAGGACCCGGGACGGGAATCGGGGCTATGCGACCTGGCCCTCGAGGAACCAGGAGCGTCCACCGATCCCGCCCTCGCGGGTTTCTTCTTCCGATGATGTTCCTGGGTAGGAGACCCCCTTTCAGAGGAACTTCGACGATGCTCAGGACCAGAGTCCCGAGACGTCGAAGCCTCTGACGAGGTCCGAGCCCGGCCGGAGTCAGAGAAGATCCGTTCCCGCTGATGCTGCCGACTCCTCAACGCTTTTGAGGACATTTTGCCACACAGACCACAGATCATCGGGTCATGATCGGGTCCGAGGCAGCGGAGGCAGAAGTCGTGTGTGTCTGTAAGAGACATGAGTTTCTTACAGAGGTCACACTTTTTAAACCCGCTGGCAGCCATCGGGGGAAAAAGGGCCCCTGCGAGGTCGAAAGACCGGGCTGCCAGTGAAAAAGTAAAAAGGCGCGAAATCTGTCACGAAGGACAAAAAAACGAAAAATAAAGAACGGACTCGCAACCGGCGTCGCGAGTCCGGGCGGGAAAAGAACCGGCGTCGAAACCGAGAGAGAAAAAGAGAAATAAATCAACTTTTCTGCGGGGATTCACAAACAACGTCTGTAGGGCTCCGCGGAAAAAAGAAGACTGAGCAAGATGGCACCCTTGGGCGGGAAGAGGACCGCGCATACACGCTGCAATTCCCAAAGGCTTTCTTTGAAAGCTGGGGAAAATTGCTCCGCGAGGGCTCCGTCGGCGCCAACATCACCCATATGTGAGGACTGACTTCCTGCTTGGTCCTGGAGAAACTGATTTGCCAAGGCCATTAACCTTTGGGCCCTGTCTAATGGCAAGAAAGCCTTTGCCAGCAGAGAGTCCAGCCTTGACCCTATGAACTCCAAGTTTTGGGAGGGGAGCAAAGTGGACTTTGTGAAGTTTATGACAAACCCCAGACTTTGTAGAAGAGTAATAATCCTGAGGATGGCTTGTTTGGCCTCCTGGCACGTCTGACCCCTGATGAGCCAGTCGTCCAGATAGGGGAAGACAAAGATGCCCTGATTTCTCAGGTAGGCCGCCACCACTGCTAGGCACTTTGTAAAGACTCTGGGGGCGGAAGTGAGGCCGATAGGCAGCACTCTGTACTGATAATGGTTTCCTCCCACAATGAACCTGAGGTACTTTCTGTGGTCTGGATGAATGAGGATGTGAGTGTACGCATCCTTTAGATCTAAGGAGCATAGCCAATCTCCCTGCTAGAGGTAGGGCAGAAGTGTCCCAAGAGTAAGCATCTTGAACTTCTCCTTCACTAGGAACTTGCTGAGGTTCCTGAGGTCCAGAATGGGTCGAAGGCCACCGGTTCTTTTGGGCACCAGGAAATACCTGGAGTAGAAACCGTGACCTTGCAAGTGGGGAGGCACAGGGTCCACCGCCCTGTCCACCAACAGACCATGAAGCTCTTGTAGAAGAAGGTCTGTGTGCAGGGGAGGCCTTGGAGGCTCCCCTGGAAAATATGGTGGAGGCAGTTGGTGAAAATGGAGGGCATAGCCCCTGTGGACTATCCCCAGCACCCAACTGTCCCCGGTGATAAGGGGCCACTGGTGGGCAAAGAGGGCGAGGCGACCTCCTGTGCAGGGCTGGGAGAGCAGTGGAGGAGAGGCTACGCTCAAGGAGTCAAAAACCCCCACCCTGCTGAGTGGTAGCAGGGGCCTGAGGCTTGGGGGTCCTCTGCCTACGGGGCCCATTACCCTGGCCCTTGGCTTGCTGACCCTGGGGGGCAGCTTAAGCAGCCTGATATTGCGAGTACTGTTTGTAGGCAGTGCCCTTCCTCGGGTAAAAGGGCTTTTTACCCGAGTCCTTCTTTTTATGAGAAGGGGCAGAGGTCTTCCTCGACAGCCTTGTCCGTGTGAGGTGCTCAGTTTCGAGCTGAGCGGCCTTCTCGGTCATGGGCTTGCCAAAAAGGTTTTCACCTCAGCAAGGGACATCGACCAACTTGTCCTGAACCCATGGCTCGAGGTCCGATGACTGCAGCCATGCCTGGCGTAGAGCCGCGATGCTGGCTGCCGCAACTCGGGCGGAAGCCTCGAAGCCATCGTAGGCGGCCCCGAATCCCCGAGGACAAGGACTTAAATCTCTGCAAGGGTTCCCCGGAAAGACCAGCAGAGAACCCGGCCAATTCCTTGGCCAGATCCCGCAAGTACATGCCCATGTACAGCTGGTAGGACTGGACACGGCAAGCAAGCATCGATCCCTGGAAGCACTTTCTACCGATGCCATCGAGGTTCCAGGCCTCCCTGCCAGGGGGCACCGCGGAGTGCATCTTCTGGCTCTTCAGACGATGCATGGCCAATTCTACAACCATAGAATGGTGTGGTAGCTGTGCCTTTTGAAAACCAGGGCTCTTCCGGAGTCGATAGATCGAGTCGACTCGCTTGCTTAGAACCGGCGCCGAGGCCGGTGCCTCCCACATACGGAAGAGGAGCCGTTCCAGCATCGGAGGAACCGGAAAAGTAAAGGCCTCCTTCGGAGGAGAGTCATACTGTAGGGCCTCGAGCTCTTCAGCTCGAGGCTCCTCCTCGGGGTCCGCCGGAATAGCCAAGGCAGCGGCCATATCCCGGACGAACTCCGAGAACCGAGTGTCCTCCGGGGGGGGACCTACTCCGGGGCTCAGACTGCGGTGAGTCTGAAGGGACGCACTGAGTCTTGAAGGTATCAGGAGACTCCTTGTCCTCCGTCTCCCAAGCTGACCCGTCCGAGGAGGAGTCAGGGTCCGACCCCACGGGGCCCTGGAGCACCCGCCCCGATGCCGGAGGCACTGGCATCGACGCCCTCGGTCCCGAACGGGAGGTCGAGGGAGACCGCGACCGAGGTCGACTCCGAGCCACGATGGACTTGAGTATCGGCTCGGTCTCCGGGGTCGACTTTGAAGTCGATGTCCCGGTGGTCAGGGCAGATGCGCCAGACAGGCTGGCCATCAGTGCCCGCTGTTGCTCCATGAAGGCAGACAATCTGCTCTCCAAGGCTGTCATCCTGAGACTCAGCTCGGGAGACGCAGCAGCCACCGATTCGGGCCTCGGTGGCGCCGGGCCCGACGTCGGCTCTCTGGGAGGAGAGTCCTCGAGGACTACGGGGCTTAAGTGTCCAGCAGACTCCGGCTCCACGCGAGGAACCTTTGCAGGCTTTCGTGTTCCACGGGCCCGGGGCAACAGTCGGGGGTCCTAGACCTGGCCCTCGAGGAGCCAGGGACCTCCTCCGATGATGCCCTCACGAGCCGCTTCTTCCTCTTGCGTTCCCGGTCGGGGGACCCCCTGTCCAAGGAGCTTCGATGGCACTCGGGATTGGAATCCCGAGATGTCGAGGCCTCAGACGAGGTCCAGGCCCGGCCGGAGGCTGAGTCCGAGAAAAGCCTTTCTTTTTGCTGCTGGCGACTTCGGAGTGCCTTGGAAGACATCTTTCCACATGGCCCGCATGACTTAGGGTCGTGGTCAGGGCCGAGGCACCGAAGGCATCAGTCGTGTGTGTCGGTGAGAGACATCAGTTTCTTACACCGATCACACTTTTTAAAACCGCTGGAAGCCATCGGGGAAAAAAAGAGTCCCCGCGAGGTCAAAGGACCGGCCTTCCAGGGAAAAAGGGAAAAAAGGGCACGAACGCCAGCCACGAAGGGCAAAAACCAAAAAAGAAGAATCGGGCTCGATACCGGTGTACCGAACCCGGCGGGAGGGGAACCGGCATCGAACCGGGAGAAAAAATAGCGAAAAGCGCCGAAAAAAATCTAATTTTAACCGGGAGAACAGGACACACGTTCGGTGGGCTTCACGGAAAAAAAAGAGACTGAGGTAAGATGGCACCTTTAGGCGGGAAGGGAACCGCGCATGCGTGCCTGCATTCCCAAAGGCTTTCATAGAAAGCTGGGGAAATGCTCCGCTGGGGCTTCATCGGCGCCGATGACACCCATATGTGAGGGCTGACTTCCTGCTTGGTCCTGGAGAAAACAGGGCTAGTCGACCTCCTGTACAGGGATGGGACAGCAGAGACGGAGAGGCTATGCCTTGAGAGTCAAAACCCCCCACCCTGCTGAGTGTGAGCAGGAGCCGGAGGCTTGAGGGCCTACTGCCTACGGGGTCCATGTCCCTGCCCCTTGGCCTGCTGACCCTATGGGGGAGCGGGGAAGGCCTGGTAAGGTGGGAACTGTTTGTAGGCAGTTGCCTTCCTTGGGTAAAAGGACTTCTTACCTGAGCCCTTCTTCTTATGTGAAGGGGCAGAAGTCTTTCTAGACAGCCTTGTTCTCGTGAGGTGCTCGGTTTCGAGCTCAGCAACCTTCTCGGCCATGGGCTTGCCAAAAAGGTTCTCACCTCGGCAAGGGACATCGACCAACTTGTCTTGTACCCATGGCTCGAGGTCCGATGACTGCAGCCATGCCTGGCGTCGAGCCACGATGCCGGCTGCCACAACCCTGGCCGAGGCCTCAAAGCCATCGTAGGCTGCTCGGGACATGAACTTAGAGCATTCCCGGATCCCCAAAGACAAGGACTTGAACCTCTGCAAAGGTTCCCCGGAGAGACCAGCAGAGAACCCGGCAAGCTCCTTTGCCAGGTCCCGTAAGTACATGCCCATGTACAGCTGGTAAGACTGGACACGGCAAGCAAGCATCGAGCCCTGGAAGCACTTTTTACCAAACGCATCCAGGTTCCGGGCCTCCCGGCCGGGGGGCACCGCGGAGTGCATCTTCTGGCTTTTCAGACGATGCATGGCCGATTCCACCACTATGGAATGGTGCGGTAGCTGCGCTTTCTGAAAACCAGGGCTCTTATGGAGTCGATAAATGGAATCGACCCGCTTGCTTAGAACCGGCGCCAAGGCCGGTGCCTCCCACATCCGGAAGAGGAGCCGTTCCAGCATCGGAGGAACCGGCACAGTAAAGGTCTCCTTCGGAGGAGAGTCATACTGGAGGGCCTCGAGCTCTTCGGCTCGAGGCTCCTCCTCAGGGTCCGCCGGGATCGCCAAAGCAGTGGCCATATCCCAAACAAACTCTGAGAACCGGGTATCCTCCGGAGGGGATCTACTCCGGGGCTCAGACTGCGGTGAGTCCGACGGGACGCACCGAGTCTTGAAGGTATCGGGGGACTCCTCGTCCTCCATCTCCCAGGCGGACTCGTCCAAAGAGGAGTTGGGCTCCGACTGTGTGGGGCCCGATAGCACCCGCCCCGACGCCGAAGGCACTGGCGTCGATACCCTTGGTCCCGACCGGGAGATCGAGGGTGACCGAGGACGACCTCGAGCCTTCATGGCCTTGAGTATCGGCTCGGCCTCCAGGGTCGACTTCGACGTCGATGTCCCGGTGGTCGGGGCAGATGCGCCAGTGAGGCAGGCCATCAGCACCCACTGCTGATCCATGAAGGCAGACAGTCTGCACTCCAAGGCTGTCAGCCTGAGACCCAGCTCAGGAGACTCAGCAGCCACCCACTCGGGCCCCGGCGGCGCCGGGCCTGACGTCGGCTCCCTCGGAGGAGAGTCCTCGAGGACAACAGGACTTATGTGTCCAGCAGACTCCGGCTCCACACGAGGTACTTTTGACGGCTTCTCCTGTTCCACAAGCCCGGGACGGCGGTCGGGGGTCCGAGACCTAGCCCTCGAGGAGCCAGGGACCTCCTCTGACGCCACCCTCGCGAGCCGCTTCTTCCTCTTTCGCTCCTGCTCGGGGGACCCCCTGTCCGAGGAACCCCAACGATGCTCTGGGTCAGACTCCCGAGACGTCGAGGCCTCAGACGAGGTACGGGCCCGGCCGGAGGCCGAATCAGAGAAAAGCCTTTCCTTTTGGTGCTGACGACTTTGCAGTGCCTTAGTGGACATTTTCCCACATGGTCCACAGATCTTAGGCACCGAAGGCAACAGTCGTGTGTGTCGGTGAGAGTCATTAGTTTCTTGCACCGATCACACTTCTTAAAACCACTGGAAGCCATCGGGGAAAAAAGAGCCCCCGCAAGGTCAAAGGACCGGCCTTCCAGGGAAAAAGAAAAAAAGGGCGTGAACGCCAGCCACCAAGGGCAAAAAACGAAAAAATAAGATTGGGCTCGATACCAGTGTACCGAACCTGGCGAGAAGGGGAACCGGCGTCGAACCGGAGAAAAAACCGTGAAGAAATCGCAGGGATTCAAAGAAAAAATCTAACTGTTTTCTGGGTGAACTAGGACAAACGTCCGACGGGCTCCACGGAAAAAGAGAGACTGAGAAAGATGGCACCTTTAGGCGGGAAGGGGACTGCGCATGCATGCAGTATTCCCAAAGGCTTTCATAGAAAGCTGGGAAAATGCTCCGCAGGGGCTCCATCGGCGCCGATGTCACCCATATGTGAGGACTGACTTCCTGCGTGGTCCTGGAGAAAGACTTCTTTGCAGGTGTCTTTTTCCTAGCAGGGTCAGCTGTTACTCTGGACAGTCGCTTTAGAGTAGTACTTTCTGACTCTAATTGAGAGGCCTTATCTTGCCAGTCTTTGCTGGTTTTCCCCTGTGCAAGGTATGTTGCCCAGATTATCTTGAACCCACTGTTCAAGATCTGAGGCTTGAAGCCATGCAATTCTAGGTACACAAATGCATATTGCTGAGGCCCTACTTGTGCATTCAAAGACATCGAAGGTAGCCCTATTGACAAACTTCGAAACATTTTGGCTATGCTTAACTAGGGCAAGATAATCTGCCCCTCTCCTCCAAGATGACAAGAGGGCAAAGGCCTCGAGATCCCTGGACACCTCTTTGAGGAACTTCCCCATGTAGAGGATATAGGATTTGATCCTAGCTGAGAGCATGGATGCTTGGAAGCATCGACGCCCAAAGGATTAGAGGAGTAAGTCTTCAAGGATTAGAGGAGGATTAGAGTAAGTCTTCAAGCTTTTGATTCGGCGCATTGCCAATACAACCACCATGGAATGGTGGGGAAGCTGCGGCTTTTGGAAGTCGGGACACTGGTACCCGATTCATGGTATTGAGATGTCGACTTTCAGGTGAGACCGTAAGAGGCACCTCCCACATACGGAGCATAAGGTCAAGAAGGATGTGGTGCACTGGTAAAGTGGCTGCCTCTTTGAGTGCTGTTGGATATTGGAGGATCTCTAATTCCTCCACCCTTGACTCCTTCTCCAATGTTACCGTGATAGAGAGGCCCTTGGCTAGGCCTCAAATGAATTCCTAGAAGGACATGTCTTCTGGAGATGACATGTGTCATTGCTGAAGCAAGAAAGAGTCCAAAGGAAGGGCCCCTGGGAATTGAGTAACTCCACATCCGAAATAGGGGAATTGAAATTGGAGGACTCAAAGTATCGACAGGCATGGTGTTCACCCGAAGCTAAATGCCAGTACCGATGCTCTGATGTATCAGCCTCGGTAAGCCACTTGGATTTGGTACCGGTATTGGTGATAGTTTCAAGGGAGGGCATGGATGGAAGCAGTCGATGTCAACTGCAACAGCCCTGATGTCATGCCCGCAACCAGTGTTAATGTCAGTACAGTAACCGGTATCAACGGGGCAGTGACTGTAGCCAAGGGTTTTATAGATACTGAGGCTGAAAAGAGAGCTGCCAAGCTCTGTTCAATGGCCAATATGCGCTGGTCTATCGAGGCTGACGATTCTTGGGAGTCGATGATGAGTACTTGTGCTACTGTCCCAGAGCATGGCACCAGTAGCTCTCCGGAGGTCAAGGCCTTGGAAGCATCCTGGGGCCCCTCAATGGCTTTGGAGGACAGAGCCTCCTGCCGGGTCTGTCTGGCAGGCCAATCTACCTCCAAGGCAACACCCAAGGGGTCTCGATGCTTTGAGCGAGAGTATTGTCAGACTTCGATGTGACCTTGTGTTTGGATTATGAAGATACCTGAGATCTATGGGAGGATGATGAAGGTCTCAATGAAGTGGACACCATCGATACTGCATCCAAGGTGAATAGTGCTCCAGATTTAGAAGCCCAGTTTTGTAGGCCTCTCTGAGTCATTTTCTGACAGTCTTTTTGCTGGTGATCTGGGCCGAGGCATTTTAAACACCAGTCATGTGTGTCAGTCACCAAAATGGTGCTGGCACAATTAGAACATTTCTTGAAACCACTAATTAGTTCTCCATGCCTTCAAGGATGTGGCAGCTATGCTCATGTGAAGCTGTTTATTGGGAACTGGCTTGAATGGATTCTCGGGTTTCTCCAGTATTTGTATGGAGGAGTCCATTTTGGATAGCGGTTTTCTGCGTTTCATTCATGGAATAGTGTTTAGTGACACCGACTGTTCTAATAGCTGCGCTCACCCTGCAATGCTTGGACGGCTGTGAGCATAAACATTTAACAATACCAGTGGAGACTTTGTCGGTTTACTATCGGGAGATACCTGAGACATTTGTTAGAAAAGAACATCCTCAAGCTAAGTACTCTTTTTGTAACTCACTAATTACTGGTTGGTATTGAGGGTGGTAGTCCCTCGATCCTTTATTAGGGGTAAATCCCTAAATTTTACCTTAAGATAAAAACGGAGCAACACGCTACGAGAAGTGTGTTCCTATAATGCCACAATGCTACTCATGGTAATACTCAGAAAAGCGCACTGTTAGACTGCATAGAGGCGGCGCCACCGCACATGAAATCTATGCAGTCTAACAGTGCGTTTTTCTGAGTATTACCATGAGTAGCATTGTGGCATTATAGGAACACACTGAGTTCAGGTGTCTATTTACTATACAGGCGTTCCTATGCTTTTAAAGGAGGAGTAATTTACAGTATTAGAAACATACAACATACAGCCATCACTTGCCCCTGAGGAAGGTTTTTACGAAACACGGCCAGTGTCGGGCCGGTGGCTGGAGTGGAATAAAGAAATAAAAAGCTTTTACTTCACGTCTTTTCGTTGTATTCCACGTTTCTTACTGGGTCTAATATCTATCTCCAGCCACTCTGCCAAATAATGACCAAACACAACATAAACTATGTTGCTGATGACATCATGGTACATGCTCCATTCAACATAGACCCTGACTACTCAAGAATAACATCATGCATAGATGAGATGTCAGAATGGCTTCAGGAATGCAACCTACTAATAAATTACAATAAACAGAAGCAATTTTTTTATAACGAGAAACAACTCCTTTGTACCACTGAATTCTCTGCAATTATTACACAACTCCATAACCGTAAAAACAGAAGTCAGATGGGGTTACATCTCGACCAAAACATAAACTTCCAAGATCACATAAGCAAGTTAACATAGACAGCCTACCATAAAAGTAGAACGCTACAAAAACTCAAACCATTGCTGGATCCCAACAACTTCCACAAGTTTGTCAAGCCTTAATAATGCCCATTCTAGACTATTGTAACATCATCTATCAAGGCTTACCAACCCAATCCATCTATCCTCTGCAACTACTACAAAACACCACAGCCCACATCATAACAGGTACTACAAGAACCAACCACATAACCCCAACATTGGAACAACCCCACTGGCTCCCCATAATCGCCAGAAGTAAATGCAAAGCCATCCTCACTATTTTCAAGATCCTACATCAACTATCACCACCAATACTCCAAATGCTTATCAGCAAAGACCCTGAAAACAGAATAAAGAGGAAAAACAATAAAAACCTACTAATAATACCTAAGAACAAAACCAAGGCAAAACAGTCAACTTGTCACAGAGCCTTCTCAATATACACACCATTTCTCTGGAACGCACTCCCAGAAAGAATAAGAACCACTAACGACTTATGGGACTTTCATAAAGCCTTAAAGACACACCTCTTTTCTGAGTACTATGGACCAGAAGCAGAACCAATACATGAAACATAGCCACTACAATGTCCAGTGCACTAAATTCTGACCCACCTACAAAGCCAATAGTTACAACCTGGCTCAAACCCTACCATCTAATAACACCCCACAGCCTGTAACAAGCAATCATGTAAATAATATGTTAACCCCTCCTCTCCAAGTTTAACGACCTTGTTCTATGTAACGTATCCAGTTATTGTTTAATGTTCCATCTCCAAGTTTAATGACCTTGTTCTATGTAATGTTCATTGTTACTGTTCAATGTAAACCATTTTGAATACAAGAAAAGCGGTATAGAAAAATTGTTAAATAAATAAATAAGACTACATTTATTTGAATCCATTTTTTTATACCGCTCCTTCCAGTGATCAGCAGCGGTTTACATTTTAACATTTAGGGGTATGTTTACTAAACCGGGCTAACGGTTAACCCGGGCTATCTGCAACTAGGTCCCATTGAATAATATGGGACCTAGTGGCAGATAACCCTGGTTAACCGTTAGCCCGGTTTAGTAAACATACCCCTTAACTCTGCAAGGACAGCAGTTACATATAACAATATAGAACTATGTACATGTACATAGCAAAGGTAGCATGGGAAATCAAACTCAAAACTATTTACATAGAGAACCAGGTATGTTCAGTTAACTATATACATAATATTTACATTGACGTACAATGGGAATGTCTGGAGATAAATTAAAATAATAATAATTAGCAAGAATCATCGGGCTATGGGTCATGGCGATCACATCTTTTTTTTAAGTGAAAACTAAACAGAAAATGTATGAGGAGGAGGGCCCCGTGTACACCAGCCCATGGAAAAGTAGAGACTGAGGAGATCTTGTCACCAAGATGGAGAACATGAATGCACTGACGCAGGTGCACTGGACATTTTTAAGACTTCTTTTCTATTGGAGGAGGGCTCTGCACTTACTGGTTCCATTAGGGACATCACTAAGATTGTGGATGCATTAGCCCTGCTATTTCCAGAGAACATTTGTTACCTCCCACTCAACCAGTTTCTAACCCAGCTGGTGACTTTAGGGTCCATCCCTAGGGAGCTCAATTTATGTATAACTTGCCTGTGCAGAACTGTGTCAAGGGCTTTACTGAAATCTAAGAGCATGATATCAGGAACTCTCCCTTACTCCAAGTCTCTGGTCACCCAGTCAAAGAAATTAGATTTGTCTGACAAGACTTGCTTCTAATAAAATCATGCTGCCTAGGATCCTGCAACCCACTGGATTCCAGCAACCTCACTATACTCTGTTTTATCAGCCTTTCCCTTAATTTAATCATCACAGAGATCAGAATAGCCAGCCTATAGTTCCCAACTCATCCTTATCAGGGCCGGAGCTACCATTAGGTGAACTAGGCAGTCGCCTAGAGCACCAGCCTTTTGAGGCATCCATTGCTACCGCCTCCCCTCTCTGGGGCTAGCAGCAGCAACAATGGCAAGGGAACGGTGATGCGCTGCTTACCAAAGGCTCCAGTGCTGCATCACGGTTTCTGTTTGCTATCATCGGCCGCTTCTATCCCCTCCAATGCAGACTTTCAACTTGGCAAAACCCAGAATTCTGGATTGGAGAGGAGTGGAAGCAGCTGATGATAGCATGTAGGAACCATGATGCAGCGCTGGAGCCTTTGGTAAGGGCTGTGGTGTAGTTCCCTTGCCATTGCCACTACTGCTGGCCCCGGAGAGGAGCAGCAGTGGTGGAAATGGGAGTGAGGGATTATGGTGGGATGGAGGGGTCCACCTCAATGTTCCCTCTAATTTTCTGTAGGCTGTGTGCGCATAAAATATCAGCTGTGCAGCTTTTGAAGGAAAGTTAAATTTTTGTGCACCACATAACGACACTCGGAGTTAAATACTTTAAAATTTGACTACACATCAGAATACAGTATGTACACCACATCGATTGCACTAGAAAATATTGTAGAACTTGTGAAAACTGTAAATACACAACAACTTTAAAATTTTAAGACGTCTGTGTTGTTTTCTATCAGAATCAGAACTGTAATTTTTGTGCGCTCTGTTGTAAAGTATGTGCGCTCGCTCGGTGAGATGTGTGCGCGCGCACACGCGCACAGCTTAGAGGGAACAGTGGTCCACCTAGGACCGTTTTAATGTTTGCTTTCCTCTAGTGATATGTGATGACCATTAAAAGGGAATTGGATTTAGCTCATGCCTTTTTCACAAGTCAAGTTACATTCAGGAACTGTATATATTTTCCTGTCCCCAGAGGGCTTATAATAAAAGTGGGCACTTAAGGCAATGGAAAATTAAGTTCAAGATTACAAAGAGAAGCAGTAGGATTTGAAGCACATTTGCTTGTCAACTCCCTACTTTAACTACTAGCTACTCCTCCACTCTCTTCTCATCTTTCTGATCATTTGTGATCTTATCAGATCACATCTTTTACTGGTCCTGGCAGGTCTGTAGGTGGAGGAAATGTGTCAGATCTGGAGCTTCCTTGCCTTGTCAGATCTGGAGCTTCCTGTGGTTTTTCTTTGAATTGGCATTCCGGTTTAAGCTTTGCCCTTCACATAAATCTTTCCCCATGCAGGTATAACTTTCACACTCGTTGTTTCTCTAGCACATTGGTTTGCCTTTTTTATTTTTTTCAGATCTGTTTATTCAGATATAGATCAAGAAATATTTTTGTGGTAAATACTCAACCCACACTGGCATGCTTTTAGCCGAACAACAAGCAGAACATATTTGGATGCACATTTCAGCTTTTTAGCACTCATTTGTCCTCTGTATCATATAACAAAGGTTTAAATTAAGCAATATTTATACTATGAAATCATATAGCATTAAAAATCAATAATGTACCAATAAATGTACCCATTCCTACTTTTAACCAATGGTAATTTTATTATTCACAATGTCTGTTTAAGTTAAATCCCCCTACTTCTCTGGCAGAATAAAACCTTTTGATGTGCTGATGTTTTTGTAAACATTTTTTTTTATTGAAACTGCACTACTACTCAATAGGTCAGAGTTAATGCAGCATGCCTTTATGTGGTCTTCAAAAGCTAAATATGTTTCAAATTTTCCCATTTGTAAAGCAGAAAAATTGTTTAAAATGAATTGTTTTAACTGGTGCACACTTCCCTTTTCCGCCTGTAGTTCAACATAAAAAGCAATATCAGGATGGATATTGAAATTGTAGATAGCAAGAGGGCTTAATTTCTGAGGTAATAGCCTGGAACTCAGTTCTGCCACTTCTTTGAGACTCCAAAACAGCAGAACTGTTCTGTTCCATCCCCTCCCTTACAGTCAGCCTGCAGGGAAGAGGAGGGGAGGGGAGGGGGTGAGCCTGAAGCAGAACAGAGAACAGTCATTCTACTCCTTAATCCAACAGCCTTTCCTCTCCTGTTGCTCTTGCCCATGGCCGGCTCCACAGTTCCAGTTCTTATTTGTGTACAAATTAAGCCCTGCACTGGATAGTAATATTTAAACATTTAAAACAGTAGCATTGGGATTTTGCGAGAAGTGGGGGTGGAAGAGGTGATATGTAATATATTTAACTTAAAGTCAAGAACCCCTAAAATAGTTCTAATTGGCATTTAATTACTGAGAACAGATGAATAATTAAAGTCCTTTTAGATTACTTGTTTCCACTATTTTGAATCTAAGTAAGGTGGGGTGCAGCTGTGCACCAAAATGCTGCACATAAAACATGACTGCAAGCTTAAATTATAGCAGCAGATGCTTTCAACTTTTTAGCCATAGGCACGATATGGAGGGAGGGGGGTGCAAAAAAACCCCTTATTAAACATTTGGCCGGTGAGGAAATAACAGGAAATGTTAGTATAATAGAAAACGCACATTTTTAAAGCAAAATAAAGTGAATTATAATAAATCGAATATACAGGGATAAAACAAAATGAAAGGCTTAAAAGCAAGACCAAAAGATGCAGCATAAGAAATAGGCAAGCTCCTGATTTGAATAAATCATCTATTATCATTTTTCATGCTGCTATGTCTCTAAGTTCTGTTCAGAAGGAGAAAGCCCTGTCATCTTTAAACAATCTGAAGAGCATAAAAGGTCCGAAATTGCTGTTGCTGCTACACGACCACTGTCCTCACTCGGAAAGCCTGCGTCAAACAGATAAGGCTAATATGCAAACGCTACACAAACATGGTCTGTATAAATAGAACTATTTGCAAACTTGACAGGGCTAAGTGAAACAAAAATAGATTTTGAGGAGACCTCACAGCGTGCACTTAAGAGACTCGTTTGTACAGAAGTGTATTTCATGTCATCGTACGTATGGCGATATCGTACAATTTTCTTGGAAAACTTTAAAAAATTCCAATACACATTCCTGATAAAATAATTGCTGAAATGGTAATCTTTTAGGTTTATCACCGTTTAAGGATAGCCAAGCAATGACTTTATTTGTGGAGAGGGGATTCCCAGGCAGCACCAAGCCCAACAAAAAATGATTATGTAAGTAGTTCTCCTTTTGGACATTAGAGAAATACAGCAAAACATGAGTCATAATCCATGCTGTATCCTGTCAGGCTTTCAAGCAAATACAAACAAAACAATCTTAAAAGGTCGCTTGCTCTCTGCCTTTTAAAAAATTATTTAATCGCAAATGAAAGTTAGAAAACAAAACCACAGATTTCGTTTTTACTATACCAAAAAGAAAGCGAGATTCACGACTTAAAACAGCTACTGATTCTTACTACTGATTCCTTGTTTTCAGTTCATTGCAGGTCAGAGTTCGTGTTTTTATATTTTCTATGTTCGTGAAACGTCCTGCGACTTAAACGACATTTTGGTATCTTTTTACAGGACTGTAATTTATCTATGATGAATATCCTTCATAAGCGTTATAGCATTAACATGTGTACTTACCTAGCCAAATATATCTTTCTGTAATAAACTCACGGATTTAAGTATGTGTCTAATGACTACAGGGTTGCTTTATTTTATTTTATTTACAACAACTCGAATGTGCGTCCCTGATTCTCATTTACCTTAAACGTTTGCAATAAACTCTTGTTTCGACTGCTCACACTTAAACTTGTTTCAGTGTTGACATTATGGTATAAAATATATTTTAGCCATATGGACCAAAACTTTCGATGTATACCTTAAAATTGATTTTATGTATTTATATTTGTTAATATGAAATGCATTTGTGGTCTCCGGAAGAGCTAGTCACGTGTTTTATGGGCCATTGACAAGCAGATCAAAATTGCGAATCCGACTGGACGGAAATTGCGTGCATATTGGGTTATTAATTTATGGTTATGTTACAAACCTGCTAGAAGGGATTCGTTTGATTTCGACACTATCGAAATCAAACCCGACATAAAATTAATAGAAAGCATTGCAATAATTATGCACTAAAAAAATTAAATAAAAGATGACCGTTAAACGAAAATTAGTCATCAAAACTAGCTTCTTGTGAATTTTCATCAGCGCCGGGGCTTCATAAAAAGAAAGTCTGAAATTTGAAATGTGAACTGACACTTTGAAATCAAACCCAACACACCATACTTCCACAGGAAGTTTTCGTCTTACAATGCATCTTATAAAGCATACAAATATAAAGGTGTGGATTAGTTAGCAGAATGAACTCTTTAAAAAGTTCATCTTCCAATTCATGCAGATGGAGAAAAAATATATAAAAACATCGTGTTGTGTTTTGTAATAGACTCGGGGCTCTTTTTCAAAAGGCTTTCATTCAGATAAACTGGCAGGTTCAAATTAATCTAGGCATATGAACTCCTAATTGTTTATCGTATTAAGCCTCTGTTTATAGCTTTCACCTACGATTACCTCGACTAAAGGCATAGACTCGGCTACCTCGTTATAGCTCTGACCTGGTTTGGGGTACAATCAGTAACTTAGACGGATATATACCTTCAACAGCCTAGTGCTATCATGGGGTTGTTGGAACAGGAGCTGCCTCGCGATTTTTACCTCTGATAACAAAAATACACAATTGGAGTTTCAACATTAGTTTCAAGGGGCTGCTTTATTAAAGGTTTGTCCCACTTTTTCACTTGAGCTAAATAAGTTGGAGTGGTCGTTTTGGGGAACGAAGAAAACCCAGGAGCTACTAGGTCATCAGGAGTCAGCACACATTATTGTCGTTGTATATACCCTTGAAAGCAAGTGATTGGATTTCAAAGTCCGGAAAATACACTTTTCCTCATCCTTAGCAATTTCTGGCTAGAGTCGGAGGCCAGCCCCAGAGAAAGTAGAGTTGCCCTTCGCACTAATCTTCAGGTATCAAAAAAGCGAGCACCGTTTAATTTTTACCAGCAATACGGCCCGAGTAAGATCAACATGCAAGAGGAATAGCGTTCGCAAATGTATTTACATCTTCTTTCAAAATATATTTAGAAACACGTTTCAAATATTCGATCTCATATCTCCTTAAAACTGTCAGCAGCGTCACATCACATTCGGGATCTAGATATGTGCTTTGGTAAATTATGAAAAGACGGCCGCCTGGGCGGAGTTTGTCTCTGAGCCTCGAAAACTGTGGTTTCGGAACTGGAGTAATTTTGTTCTCAGTCTATTCAAGTTACAGTTGCACCTGGGAAATAAACTGGCTCTCAGACCGCTGGCATCTGCCCGATTTCATTTTCGCAAATTAGACTCAGTGGAGAGTCTTTATTGAATGGAATACAGTCATTTAACAACTGAGTTTTAAGGGGAACCTACAGTGTAAATCTACCACCGCATGAAAAAACTGTATAAAGCAAAAGAAAGGATGTTTACGTCGTATCCTTGTTAACTTAGAATCCAAAGCTCGCATCTGTATTTATTTCGCTAGGATAGGTAAAAACGCTTTTGAGGAGAACCGATCTTGAAAAGGATTTAAATCGGTAATTGCTCAATAAAAATCCCTCTTCAGTGGAAGTCTGCAACATTACTGGTGGGCAATCTATTTGGCTGCTAGTGCAATATTATAAATAATACAAAATAAATAAATAAAGGTTCAGTCCCTAAAGGCGGAGTTTGGAGGTCATCCTCTGTTACTTTCCCTTTTCTTCTCATACGGAACAAGAGCCGGAGGCGCACAGACATGAGCGAAGGTACAGACAAGGCTAGACGACTTGAGCAAAAGTCAGGATTGCATTTGGTACTTCAACACACACCACCAGCCAAGCGTAGGTTTTCTCGTGGGTAATGGCAACACTGTTTGAAACACCACCATTTAGGCTACTTAAGCAAGAACGCCTCAAGAGCTTGTTGCCAAACAGTGAAACAATTTAAGATGGAAGGACGTAATATAGCGTGCCCAGTAATAAAATACCATTTTAATTCTTCTTTCCATTTTAGCAGAAAGATGTATACAAATAGTGATAACAACCTATGCTGATAATACCACCAATAGCAGCTTTCATACAACTTTTCAGCTTATTATATAGTTTCTTCCTAGACGCTATCATTTCATTAGTTGTAATCTTTTCTGCACCTAATGGGAATAACAGTTGAACTTTCAACTCATACAAGAAAAATATGACTACTTTTGAATTCAGTAACAAAATGATACGACAGGCAAGTAACGGTTTTCCAAAGTTGTTCAATCAGTTAATACCACGTTTTCTATTATAAGGCTTCAAAATTTTTAGAGGACTTTCAAATCCATACTCCTTGCTACAGAATGACTCAAATTATTTGAGATCTCCTCGTTTCCGTTTCTAGTTTGTGGTTCATGTTAATATCTATCAGGTTTTTCCAAATTTCAACCGACAGGCCTTATTTTATTGCTGAAAATGGTTAAATACAAAACGAAATGCTTAAAAGGGATGACAGTTTGTTTTTACCCCCTCAAAAACTTGAGAATTTACGTGAATCCCTCTAATAACTGAGATGTTTCTCTTTTTCTTTAAAAAGTTTCTCTACCATGTCCATACGCCATAATTAGAGTATTCTATGGTACGATACTCGGTATTGAAAAGTCAGAGGAATATAGTCAAACTCTATATGCACAGATACATATACGCAGCTTAATGGCAAACATTCACTAGTGTCTATGAAATGGGTCCTTAGAATCGATTTGGCTTCGTTTCTACATTATGATGTGGGGGATATGCTTCTAAGTGTGAAGGCAAGCTGAGAAGTACATGGCAGCTAGAGTTCCAAGCTGCAGGATAGATCCTGCTCCACTCTGAGGAGGAAGACACATAAACAGCTCCCATTTTATTAAGACGCAAAGAAGTAATACAAGATGAACATCGTACTTTAAATTTTTGGCTAAGTAGAGGACCTGTAGTTGACACAAATGTTAAGAAAACAAAAAAGTAGCGATATAAATTAACCACAGCGCAGAAGTCTTAGTTAGCTACGGCTAATCACGAACAAAAGGCAAAATAAAACTAAACGGCGGATAAAGTACAGCGAGAAATTTGATTTGCTCCACTACTAGACAAGAGTGCTATGGCATAAAAGAAATCCGAAATATCGGTGATCCTTGAACCATGGCATGTTTGTGCATAGTCATTAAGAACAGCATGCAGCAAGAAGAAAGCCACTTTGTGGGACGCCGTCCTGTTAACTCCCAGCCGCCCGCAGGCACAGAATCTGCCTTCTCCTCCCTTTGCTGTTAGCATGCAGAGAGTGCGCCCCCGTGTCAGTGTCTCAGGCGGTGGCAGCAGCCTCTCTCCGTGCCGAACCAGAAACTGAGAGAGAGTTAGAGTTAGAGTTGGAGTTGGCGTGCTGAGGCAGGTCCGAGTGATCACAGCACCGCCCTCCTCGGCGAACCGGCTCCTTGCAGCCAATAGCTTTCTAACACTACCGCTGCTGATTCTGCAGGACTGCGCAATACACTGAATTTGAAGAAAAGACACCAGTACGGGACTGCTGAGCCTGCTACAGCTCCTGACATAAAAAATCAATCTATCCTACATCTTGGAACTCTAGCTGCCATGTACTTCTCAGCTTGCCTTCACACTTAGAAGCATATCCCCCACATCATAATGTAGAAACGAAGCCAAATCGATTCTAAGGACCCATTTCATAGACACTAGGCAAGATTAGGCGATCACGTAGAGCAGCAGCTTCTATGGGGACAGTAAAGACCAGCAGCAGTCAAAGCAAAACAATAGATATGATAGACACACATTCTTTTACCTACTGCAGAAACAGCAAGCACTTACATAAAAGCAAACTTTAATATTTAAAAAATATGACGCCCACTTATATACGTTTACGGGATTGTTACTGCAAGGATGGTATTCAGATGCTCATGATTGTTGTTTAATTATCAAAACCTGGGGGGGCCTAGGGGGCCTACTGAAGCTAGTCCTGACAAGTTGTAGGTGATTGAGCTTAATACATTTGTGACCAGCTTTCCCGCCCTTTGCAACTCACAGAACTATGCCAGCATCAGTCACAATGTATTGTTAGTCCAATAAAAAAGTGTCACCCTACAATTTACTTGACTTTCCTTTCTACTCATCTAAGTGGACTACTTTGTTCAGCTTACAGAAACAAAGTGTTTTTCTTGTAACGAACGTTTCTAGTGTGCAGAAGTTGCACACAAAAAAGTGCAAAATCCACAGCAAGGACTTGGGTAGTACTTGAATGAAAAAGATTTTCGTATTTATAGGGCACATCCCTCCCCTCGTATTGTTTATAGTATAACTTGTTTACAGACTATGGCTTTAGGCCAAAAGAGTGGTAAATTTCAAGGAAGGTGGAGTCCTAACCTCAGGTTTCGGTTTAAACGGAAAGCCTTCACATTTTTCTTGATAGGAATATGCCCAATTAACTCTTCCGAAACGACTCCCAAGTGTTCACACTCCTCGGCTGCCTCTTTTCCTATCATAAATAACCAGGACTTTTCAGAACTGCACCTGAAGCAAATATGCAAATACCTTTTCTGACTCATTAGAAACTAGCAATAGCTCCGACAGCCACTTTACACGTTCACTGTTATGAACAGTAAATTCAGACATATGCCTTATTACAGGCATTCCTTTTTTCACAATTATATAGGTTGTGACCAAAATGAAATAACTTTTTAAAGTGGCAAGTGTTGCGCATAGTAGAGAAGATACCCCCTTTTACGGGTGGCCCTGACTAATCCTCCCGACCGCCCCCAGCGAGAGGGAGGTGGAGGAGCCGCGGCTGGCAAAGGGCGCTGCGCGCTCCGGAGTGTCCTATCTCCCTGCCGCCGCTCCTATCGTCTCCTTCTCTCTGGCTATGGCAGGCAAGGCTGGCTGGTTATCCCCAGCCACGTGATTTAATCTGATCCGGAGAGTCTTTACAGGGTGGAGGTTTAGGCTTGTGTACTTAAGGTCGTGTGCTGGGCTTTTCTTTCGGAGTACCACTGCTCCGCCTCCTCTTTTTCGCAACGTTGACGCAATCTATAAATACTGGAACAAAAGGACAACTTCCTCGAAGCTTTCTGAAACTGCACAAAAAGATAACATGGTTACTTTTTTTGTGAGAAGGCTTGAGCTGACAGACGAGTACTGAGGATCTCGATGTTTGCCTTCGTTTTCTAACAATGTCTCTCCCGTGTACCGAGATTTTCCTTTAGAGTGAAAGGCTTTTACTCCAGCTGGCATATCTGTAAGTGTCAATGCAATCTTTTCTTCCTTTTTACTGAATTCATGTGCGTATACCTGTTGTGTGGTTTCTTTTAAAAACTGAAGGCGAAGGTAATAGACAAAATATGCATTAAGACTGTTAGTAAGCTTACTTTAGCGGAAATGTCACACTACTAGGCAATCTGCTTGTATGCAGAATCTCGGGCTGTTTTACGTCGGGTGTTTCCAGTTACTATTATATATATTAAGAAAACGGGGACATGCAGGTTAACTGGAGACAGTTCCTGATCACAGAACAAAAGCTGACGCACTTCCATATTTTAAATAAACCTGCAGTAAAGGTAAGCGCTTGCAAAAAGCAGGAACTTGCAATATGAGCTCGACAGACTGCTTGTTTACCTCCGGCGTTCATTCGTTTGTTTACTCGTACCATAGGCTATGGAGAATTAGCAGTCTTCATGCAGCACCTCTCTAAAGAGGAAAAACCGGGAGAAAGCATTCCTTTCTTCCGTTTATTCTGATATGCAGCTAAAGGCTTGCTTTGTTTTGACTTCTAATTGCATTGTTTCCTAAGCTTGTATCTACAAGTCGCTGGATGGCCCTGCTATCTCGATTAACGATAGATTATTGCAGAAGACACGGCGGGTATAAGCAAGGATTACGTCATCTTCTCCCGGACTGGCATTTTTACCCCTTTCCATGGATAGCTATGTAAATATACTGGAGAAATAAAAACGAGTGACTAGTAGGATCCGGACGCAATGTAAAAGAAAGATGAGAAGGAGCTAGACGGAATAATGCAGCGTACTAGAACGAACGAGTAAGGAAGGTGAACCGTGTTTACAATGAGAATAAACGTTTTGTGACATCATATAATTGACAGGCTGCACTACCAGACATGAAGTTGCCAGACCCTAACAACAGGCTAAATTAAGAAAAGGGTGACGTCATCGTCGTTCAAGTCAAGTAGGCGGCACTTCCGCTCTTTCTTCGCAGGGGCTGGTGTTTTCTGGTTATTACATAAATATCAGAAAGGGATGGAGAGAGCGAGACCGGCAAATGTCACATACGACTTCCAGCTCCAACTGGAGACATGCTAAATAAATATTGAACCTAGATTCCCCCCTCCTCCATTGTACTGAAGGGAAGGAAGGTAACCCGCCCCTCAACCCCCCCCCCCCCGAAAACAGCCACAGTTTTAACAATTAACTTTCCACATGTTATGACGCATTTAAGAGTTAGAAACAAATGTGTGGGCTACTGTACTAGCGCTAACATTGGGTATGCATCTATAAGTGGGTTACATTTTCAAAGTAGAGAAGCGTCCTTTTTTTTTTTTTTTATTATCTGCGATAACTCGGGGAAAAAGGCTGCTTGTTAAAGCTACTTTTTTTTTCTTCTACTAAATTGCGATCAAACTAGTTTTTAGTCTTGTTTTTTTTTTTTTTTTTTTTTTTTTACATCTTTAAAGCTTTGTAAAAAATCTATTTTATTATTCTTATTTTGAACAGTTTTTGGTGAAGCCAGTTTCCTCCTGTTTCTCTGGTATTTAGCACAATTGGAAGTGATCTCGGATGGTCTCGAGTGCCAGGTCTTCCTTTGCAAGGAACCAGGCGTTTTCCCCCACTAAGTCCCTTCCAATTTCATTTAGCCTGGTCCTTTCTCTTGTCATTTGAGTTTAAACATACAGGTATGTTTATTAAACATTCAGGGGCAGAAGAACATTTGTTTTGTCTGGTTTGTTTGTCCCCTCCAGTCTCCAGCCCTGTCCCCAAGCTCTCCATTGATGCTGTGTTCTGCAAAATATTGCTAAGACCATGACCTTTCACCTTTTCGCTGCCTATGCATATAAATGAAGTAGGACAATTCATAAGTGAGAGGATATGCCCTAGGGCTCTTATTTTTCTGGAGTTTTGTCATCATGGGTTTTAAATCCAGCCACTAGGTGTCCCCATTGTGCAATGACTGTGACACCCAGTCTAGGGAACAGAAGACCTGCTACAGTAATGCTCAGCTTGGTGTGTATGCCGATTAGGAGTGTTATTAAAAACAAACTTGCACTATCATCCAATGACAAGACATTTTTTATTTGATATACCAACCTACTGTATATAGTAGATAATGACAGAGTAATGCCTCATTCAATCTGCTCAGTAAGATGATTAGGCCATTCTAGGCAGTTAAACCTTCTCCCTCTCCATAACTTCATTTAGGATTGCAACTGCCACTGCACACAGTTTACCACTCCCTCCGCCATGTTTGCCTTTAAAGCCTGTGTTTGAAGATCATTTTGGTAGATGAAATTTGTAGCTTAAATGGCCTAGTAAAAATGATGTTTAAACATATCAGCAAATGTTCTCTTTTCTATTTTAGGAGCAATAGCTTACTCTGGAGTTGATGCACTAGCTATAGAGGGCCTCTTCAGGGAAATAGCTCACAGCAAACTTTCAGGTGAAAAAACTATCTACATCTAACTACGGAGCTGCTACTGCCAAGAAAACTATAACTCAATGAGGTATAGTTCTATCTGGCATAAATGGGCCTATGAAACACCATTGAAACTAGCAACATTTTAGGAGCTCGCCAGGTAGTTATGACATGCATTAGCTACTATTGGAAATAGGATACTGAGCTTGATGGATCTTTTGGTCTGACTAGTATGGCAATTCTTATTGCACTTGCCTGTTTTTGCAACACTTATAATTAACTATTTTGCATGCTTTTCATATCACAGTAGCTCATATCGTTATGGATGTAAATATTTCATGCAGTGGATTACAGCAAAGGGCCAGAATTGGTGTACTTTTTTTTTTTTTTTTTGCAAAAGATGGCATACAAAATGCTCTTGCTCAAATTTTATACCTGCTGTAAACTTAGGCGCATACATGCACAGAGTACACATGCATAGATCTCAAATCCTCTCCCTGGTTTGTAGGGGTTCCCAATCACAAAAGTGCTGCTATTTTTATTTATATATTTTAGTGTACCTATTCTCCATGCTTATAACCCAACACAATCTTATAATAGTTTTTGTATGTGTAAAATTGCTTATGTTTTACATGTGAATAATATTTATCCCCTCAATGGGTGTATGTTGCCAAGATAACTGTTTGACACATTAAGTCATATAGGCTGCACCACATGTGATGTGGCCAGACCCTAATAATGGCTAAATTAAGAAAAGGGTAACTGAGAAAGCATAGTTACTCACCTGTAATAGGTGATCTCTGGGAACAGCAGGAATCTGCCTTCAAATAGGGGCCCATGCAGGAACATTCCCAGTGTTCAATAGGGAAGCCTTTGGGAGCATCCACTGCATCTGCATGCCTGCCTTCCCAACTCCTCTCTGATGTTAAGTTTGTAACTGAGAAGAAAATAAAGAACCCTACAACTCCTAGGGGAGGAGGGTGGGTTGTGAAGACTGATTCCTGTGGTTCCCAGAGATCTCTTGTTACAGGTGATTAACTACACTATCTCTAGGAACCAGCAGGAATGCAGTCTTCACATATGGGACTCACTAACCCACAGGTACCAGACTGGTACTGGAGGAGAGGAGGGAAGAGTAGTGTGATCCCTGGGGCAAAAAAACATGTAGCCAAAGAGCTGTGGGTCTTTGGACTCTATTCTAGGAGGCGATACACACCTAATGATCTGGTATCTTGTAGAAATTTGGCACAGGGGGTAGGAGTTGAGTATGTCCCAAATAAGTGCTGGAGTACAACTTGGCCAAAGATAGGGTCCTGATAGGAGTCTCTGTCCAGACAGTAGTATGCAGCAAAAGCATGAATGGAGGACCAGGACCCGGCAAATTTCCTTAATGGATACTGAACAGAGATTGGCTATGGAGGTTGCCATAGCCTGCACATTTTGAGCAGTGACATGTCTCTCCAAAGAGTCCTGCTTGTGCATAAGCAAAAGAAATGCAATCTGCTATCCATCTGGATAGAGTATGTTTTGTCACCAGTAGACCTAGTTGACAAGGATCAAAGGAAACAAATAATTGAAAGACCCTTCTGTGATCTTTAGTTCTATCCATGTAGTAGGCCAATGCTCGTTTTGCAGTCTAGTATGTAGTGCCACTTCAGCCCGAGACACATGTGGTCTATGGAAGAAAATCGTGAGGATTAGACTCTTTTTAGAGAGAGAAGAAACCATCTTCAGGAGAAGGTGTGTGTGTGTATGGGTACAGAGAACCATCTTGTCATGGTGGAATAGAATAAGTGCTGTTACTCACCTGGAACAGCAGGAATTTAGTCTTCACATATGGGTAACGTCAGTACCGATTGGAGCCCGTGTGGGACCTCTCCCCACCATCTAATAGGAAAGCTTTTGGGAGCATTCAAGGGGCGGCTCAAGGCAGTCTGCTGCCTGAGGCGAAGAATAAGATGGCGCCCCCCTCCCCACTACCTTAGAGGGGGGCGGGGCTTTTTCAGAAATCCAGTCGGAGAATGAACCAAACCAAAAAGCCGATTAGATTACACTGGTCAACATTGAAATCATTACTGACTTTAAAAGGCTCTAATCTGTAGTATCTTGGTGAGCTGAACACGAATATAACATTTAAAATAATTTATTGGCTCTCGTTTTGAAGATATTGCATGTAGTTCATTTTTGACGTTTCACCATGTAAATTTATCCAGTAGGACATCAACATCCCAAATAAGCCTTGAATGATGTAATCTCCAGGAACAAGCAGGAATATAGTCTTCACATATGGGTATCGTCGGTACCGACGGAGCCTGCACAGGAACGCTCCCCAGCGTCCAATTAGAAAGCTTTTGGAAGCATCCCACAGTATCTGCGTGCTGCTTTCCCAACTGCCTCTCTCCAGTTCTTCGTTTTCCGCTGAGCCAGCAGGTCATGTTCCTGTCACCACAGAAAATCTTTTCCCTTATTCTTCTTTTTGTGGTTGCGTCTGCCTTCCTCGACGCTTTACCGGTACCACCGGTTCTTTCTTTCTTTAAAAAAAAATTCCAAACTTTTCTTTTCAGGTGCACGCCTTACGCCCAAAATTTCCTCCATCATGGAGAAACCTGCCTCGGGTTTTAAAAAATGCACAAAGTGTGGCGGTACAATCTCCGTCACCGACACCATGAGTGGTGTCTTAAATGTTTAGGTCCTGACCACTCTATCTCCGAGTGTATGGCTTGTGCCATGATTTCAGCGCCCTTTTTCCCTCCGATGCAGCTTCGGTGGCATCAACGTCTTTCAGGGCTTCGTCTTCCTCCCATGGATCTCAGGTAACTAAACATAAGTCCAGCCAGTCCTCAAAGGGTAGATCTCCTTCCAAGCATCGAGATGCCTCTGGCGTTGCCCTTGAGGGTTCTGTACCGGCAAAATTGCCCCGGTGGGAGGCTTTGGCTTCCAAAGCATTATCGGGGCTCCAGGACGTTCGAGGCCTCGACCTCGGCAGAACTACTGGTGCCATGCTCTGGGGTACCGGCTGCCTCCGGTACCGATACCCAGGCATCGGCAGCGTCAACAGACCAGAGGTTCCTGGCTATTGAATGCAGTCTGGTGGCTCTCATTGCAGCATCGATGCCCTCGGAACTGCGTCAGACAGTCCAACCGGTACCGTCACCGATGCCGGTTATCGGTACCAATAGCATCGACATCGGTGTCAGCTTTGCCGGTACCTAGTCATGCGATGCCTTCGGGTACCAATACCCCAGTACCGATTTTCCCCCCGGTACCAACTTCGGTCGGTATGGGTATCGGGCTCTTCAAGAGCATCCGGACAGAAGATACTTCGAATCCTCTGAGGATTCTGATAGCTCTGTCGGTACCGGAATACTTCTCCCGGAAGAGCCTTCCTCTCCTAAACGTAGGATGTCTCCTCCAGAGGACATCTCCTTTCAGGACTTCATCAGGGAGGTGGCTCGTGGTTTGTCCATTACTGTAGCTCCTGAAACAGAGCCCAGAGCTAAGGAGTTGGAGATTTTACAATATCCCAAAGCTCCTAAGGAGGCAGCTACCTTGCCTATCCATGAGATTTTACATGATCTCATGTTGAGAATGTGGGAGACACCTCTCACCACCTCTCCTCACTCTCGCAGACTGGATACCATGTATCGAGTCCCTCCTTGTCCTGGCTTCCAGAAAACTCAGCTTCCTCACCACTCTATTGTAGTGGAATCAGCTATGAGAAGGATCAGGAGTGCAAGGAGACATGCCTCTAATCCTCCAGGACATGAGTGTAGAACTTTGGATGTCGTACTTTCCAGGCTTCCATGCTTTCTGCCAGGATCAGTTCCTATATTTTATATATGGGAATGTTCCTTAAAGAAGTCACAGGTGCTTTAGAGGTTTTGAGCCCTCTTCTTCCTGAGGCTAGAAGGCAGGATTTTCTCACACTGGTCAAACATGCCAAGGATGTTTCTAAGTTTGTCAACCGTGCAGCTTTTGACTGTTTTTGAGTGCATAAGCAGAAGCTCTGCCATTGCCATAGGTGCACGTAGAATTGCCTGGCTCCAGGCATCCGATTTGGAGCTCTGGGTGCAGGACAAACTGGGCAATATCCCTTGTACAGGTGAGAATCTATCTGGCAAAAATTGGCAAGAAAAAGCCAATGAATTAGATGCTGACAACTCCACTTTGGATAGGCTATGCAAAGCCACAGCTGATCCTGCGAGAAAAGGCTTTCAAAAAGCCTTTCTTCAAAAAAAAAAAAAAGGGGTTTTATCCCTCTTATTCCTAGCAGGGACGTTCTACAGGTCAGCCTACCCGGAAAGGTCAGCAACCACCTAAACAAAGGAAAGCAAAGACTGCTAAGTCTCAACCGTCTCAGCCTCCACAAGGCCTTTGACTTTCATCTAGAGAACTTGGCTCTGGTCCATTTAGGGCCAGGAAGGCTTTCCACCATTCCAGGAAGGTTATGTCACTTTGCCCCCAGGTGGGAGCAGATAACAGCAGAGCATGGGACACTCTCCATTATAAGAGGGGTACAAGCTGCACTTTCTGTGCATGCCCCCCTTTCCACAATGGTAAGACAGTTCAATTCTCAGACCTCTCTCATCAACCCGTTAGGTCAAGAGGTCACTATGTTCTTGCCCAAGGGGCAATAAAGGAAGTACCCATTCATCAACAGGGTACAGGATTTTACTCCCCCTATTTCCTTATCCCAAAGAAAAAAGGGAGATACAGACCTATTTTGGACCTCAGAGAATCAAACAAATTCATGTTCAAAGAGAAATTCAAGATGATTTCTCTAGGAACTCTGCTGCCATACCTTCAGAGTCAAGATTGGCTTTGTTCTCTAGATCTCAAGGATGCGTACACCCATGTTCTCATCCATCCAACTCACAAAGTTCCTTCAGTTCCTTTTTCAAGGAAAGCACTACAATACAGGGTGCTTCCTTTTGGCCTGGCCTCAGCACCAAGAGTGTTCACGAAATGCATGGCTGTGGTAGCAGCATTTCTCCACACTCTAGGGATATTCGTCTTCCCCTGCGTAGACTACTGGCTCATTCGAGCTCTATCAGAGTCAGAGGCCAGGACTTCTCTATCTTGCATGATACGTATCCTTCAGTATTTGGGTCTGATCATAAACATCCCAAAATCCAGTCTAACTCCCACTCAGTCTCTAGAGTTCATAGGAACTTTGCTGGATACCAGAAAAGCAAGGGCCTATCTTCCCCAGACCCGTTGTCTTAGCATGGTGCAGTTAGCTTCTCAGGCAGTGCTAAAACCATCTCACTACCCGAGAAATGCTACAACTACTAGGCCACATGGCATCTACCATGCATGTGGTTCCTTATGCTCGCCTCCATATGAGAGCAGCCCAGTGGACTTTATCCACTCAATGGACCCAGGCATCAGGGTGCCTGTCAGACAAAATAGCAAACACACAAATCGCCTTATTTTCTCCCTTCAATGGTGGCAGTCCACTCAGAACCTGTTGCTGGGGACCCCATTTCAACAACCTTTACCCCAGGCAACTCTAACAGATGCTTCACCAATGGGTTGGGGAGCTCATCTGCAAGACCTCTTCACCCAAGGCACCTGGACTCCACAGGAGACTCATCTACATATGAATCTCTTGGAGCTCAGAGCAATCTTCCTTGCTCTTCGAGTGTTCCACACCCTGCTCAGCTACAAGACAGTCCTCATTTATACGGACAATCAAGTAGCCATGTTCTACGTGAACAAACAGGGGGGAACAGGCTCTCTGTCGCTTTGCAACGAAGCTTTGCGACTATGGGCCCTCGCCAGAGAGCATCAGATTCATCTCCTGGCAGTGTATCTTATCTTCCAGGCATACAAAACTCTTGGGCAGACAGACTCAGTCAAGTTCTGCTTCCACATGAATGGTCTCTACATGCAGACCAGGTGGCCAAGATTTTTCAAATTTGGGGAACCCCAGACATAGACCTCTTTGTAAGTCTGTAGAATGCCACACTTTCCCGGTTCTGTTCCAGAATTCCAGCTCAGGGCTCTCAGGCCAGGGATGCTTTCCTCCTTCACTGGGGTCAAGACTTCCTTTATGCCTTTCCACCCATTCCCCTAATTCCCAAAACCCTGTTCAAGCTTCAGAGAGACAGAGGCCGTATGATTCTCATAGCTCCACATTGGCCACGGCAAGTGTGGTACCCTCTGATTCTGCATCTCTCTCAAGCTCCCTCCCTGGAGTTAGGTGCTGCTCCAGATCTCCTGTCACAGGAGGACGGAATGTTATGGCATCCAAATCCCCAGTCTCTGCACCGCAGAGCTTGGTTGCTGAAGGCCTAGATCTTCATGATCTTAACCTCTCTCAGCAAGTAAAGGATGTCCTTTATGCTTCCAGGAAACCTTCCACAAGACACTCTTATGCTTTTAAGTGGAAGAGGTTTACTATATGGTGCTCGCAGAAGGGTCTTAACTCCCTTGCGATACCTCTGGAATCATTACTGGAGTATCTCTCCTTCATTTATCTAATGCAGGACTTAAGACTAACTCAGTGAGAGTCCATTTGAGTGCTATTGCAGCTTCTTTCAAGCCTCTAAATGGACAACCTATTTCCTCCCATCCTCTTTCATAGCAAGATTTATGAGAGGCCTTCTAACTAAGCCTCCCATTAGGCCACCACCGGTGGCATGGGACGTAAACCTGGTTCTTGGTCAGCTCATGAAGCCACCTTTCGAACTCTTAGCTACTACCTCATTGAAATTCCTTTCTTGGAAGGTTATCTTTCTCATTGCAATCACATCAGCACGCCGCATCAGTGAGTTGCAGGCATTAGTAGCTGATCCACCTTATACAAGGTTCCATCATGACAAGGTAGTCCTTAGGACTCATCCACACTTTATGCCAAAGGTGGTCTCGCCTTTTCATTTAAAACAAGCAGTCTACCTGCCTGTGCTTTTTTTTTTCCAAGGCCTCATGCATCTAATGCAGAAAGGAATCTTCATACTTTGGACTGTAAAAGAGCTTTAGCCTTTTACTTGCAAAGAACACAGCAACATAGAAAGTCCTCTCAACTCTTTGTTGCTTTTGATCCTTCTCATTTGGGACATCCAGTCTCCGAGAACACTATCCAACTGGATTGCAGTGTGTATTTCCTTTGCCCATCAGAGTAAGAATCTTCCTCTGGAGAGCCATGTCACAGCTCACAATGTGAGAGCCATGGCAGCTTCAATGGCTCATTTGCACTGTGTCTATTGACGACATCTGTCGAGCAGCCACTTGGGCCTCAGTTCATACCTTCACAGCCCATTACTGCTTGGACAAGGACTCCCGCCAGGATGCCTTGTTTGGTCAGGCTGTTCTCCAAAACCTGTTCCATACCTAATCAACTCCTTCCCACCATCCCTGGTTGGATGCCAGAGATCCATGGGGGGAAGTGGAGCCCTTTCACAGGGACACACAACTTCTGGGGTCTCTCCCTGGCATCTAAAGCTAGGGAGTCCCCATATGTGAAGACTACATTCCAGCTTGTTCCTGGAGATAGCATAGTTACTCACCTGTAACAGGTGATCTCTGGGAACAGCAGGAATTTAGTCTTCACAACCCACCCACCTCCCCTAGGAGTTGTATCTTTCTCTTTCCCTATCTCTCTCTTTGTCTCAGCTTTAAACTCAACTGGAGAGAGGCAGTTGGGAAAGCAGCACGCAGGTGCTGTGGGATGCTTCCTAATTGGACGCTGGGGCGCGTTCCCGCGCAGGCTCCGTCGGTACCGACAATACCCATATGTGAAGACTAAATTCCTGCTGTTCCCGGAGATCACCTGTTACAGGTGAGTAACTATGCTATATCGCATCACATTGCATAATATCAGCATGCAGACATCATCCAGAGTTGATTGCATCATTTTCTGATGCAATGCAATACTACGGCTGCTGAAGCCATCTGACGTCAGCAGTGTACTATACACAGTTGGAAAGGAAAGTAATCTGGTATTCTGTTCCAATATTGAAAGCCTCATAAATGCCTTAGTCTCCAGTCTTGTGGGTCACGAGTGATTATTTTATAGACTCTTTGAAACTGAATCTGAAGGCTGTGCTTTTGAACAATGGAATCTGTCTTCCATCTATTCCAGTAGCGCATGCCGTCCACATGAAAGACAATTATATGTGGTCTCTTCTTTGAGTGTTAATACTAGTAATAAAGTTATTTGTATGCACTCAAAACGTAACTGAGGGTAATAACACCCTACTTTCGTTCCAATGGTGCTCTCTTCACTTTTTTTTTTTTTTCTTTTACTCTTTCTTTATTTAATATTTCATGAAGGGAAGGTCTCAGACTCTATAGCACTAAGCCAAAGATTTCCAGCTTTCGTGCTTTTTTTTTTTGTTTTGCGCATCAACGACCTTCCCTATTTACATCTAAAAGCTGCTTTGAAATACATGGGTATTTCATAATACTAAAATATATCCAAATATTCTTAAATATCTTCCGAAATACATCCAATGCACTTAAATATCTCCCAATGCCATCAAGTAGTACTGCTTCCGCGTTTCACTAAACGTTTCTTCAGGGGTTGTTTTCAAAACGTGTCAAATCTCCAAAAAGGTATCAATGCTGCCCACATCCCGTTGCTGCACTCATCCCGTTGCTGCACTCGAGACCATGAAAGTGAGTGCGGCAACGGGACATGGGCAGCATTGATACCTTTGTGGAGATTGACATGTGAAGACTGATTCCTGCTTGTTCCAGGAGATTTGGGGGGGATCCACTACAAGAGCTTTCGGCTCACTAATGCAGCGAGCTGAAGTGAGGGCAATAAAGATGACCTTCTAAGATAGGAACTTCAGTGAAGTAGTGGCTAAAGGTTCAAAAGGTGGCTTTAGAAGTTGTGCCACCTTTTCAAATACCAGACCAGTGGAGGTGGCTTAATGGGTGGCTTGAACAGCAGGAGACCCCCACATGAAGTGTGCTACTAAGGGAGATAGGCTGTCCATCCAATGGTGGGTGAGAAGCTGCAATGGCACTAAGGTGAACTCACTGAGTTTTAAGACCTGTCAAGGATAAGTGGAGAAGTTATTGTAGAAGCTACTCCACTGGGCAAGAAAAGGGGTTAATGTCCTTTGGGGAGCACCAGAGGTTAAACCTACACTATTTGAAGGCATAAGAGCACCTAGTGGAATCTTTGAGATGCAAGAAGGACATCCTTCACCGCCTGTGGTAAGTTGCGGTTGGCCAGCATTAGCCCATCAGCAGCCAAGCTGTCAGGCACAGGGAGTGAATACTGGGTTGGAGGAGCGTCCCATGGTCCTGAAGGAGGAAGTCAAGTGTGCATCCCAGGTTGAGTGGCTGAGTCTGCAAGGTGAAGAAACTGAAGAAATCATGGTTGACGGGGCCAGAAGAGGGCTATGAGAATCATCAAGCTCCTGTCCAGCCTGTAGCTTGAGCAGCATCTTGAGTATCTAGGGGATGGGAGGGAATACATAGAGAAGTTCCTGTCCCCAATGGAGAAGGAAGGCATCCGCAGCCTGGCGGTGCAGTGACATAACCCTGGAGCAGAAGCGTGGAAGCTGTGTGTTTTGCAGAGTGGCAAAAAGATCTGAGTGGGGTTCCCCCCCCACGTCTGGAAGATCCAAGCAGCTGTCTCCTGATATAATGTCAATTTGTGTGGACAAAAGAGATGGCTTAGCTTGTCCACAAGGACATTGAGTTCACCTAGGAAGTACACCACTCTGAAGTGAATACAGTGTGATATGGCAAAGTACCACAGTTTAATCCCTTCCTTGCAGAAGGGACAAGGCCCCATTCCCCTCTGTTCATGTAGAACATGGCAACTTAGTTGTCTGTCCTGACTAGAACAGGTTGCCCTGAAAGTTGGAGCTCAAAACCCGAAGAGCATTTGTTGGTGCTCGTTGATCTGCAGGGCAGATTCCTGTTATGTCCACAATCCCTGTGTGGTCAGATTTGTAGAGGTGTGCCCCTCCCCCCCCCAACCCAGCTTGAAAGTATCAGTCATCAGGGTGCATCAAGGTGGAGGCATCTGAAAAGGTGACCCAATGAGTAGGTTCTGTGGGAAATACAACCACTGAAGAGACTTGATCAGTTGAGGGGTGATGTGGATCTTGTCTCTGAGTTGACCCTTTACTTACATAAGAACATAAGATATGCCATACTGGGTCAGACCAAGGTCCATCAAGCCCAGTATTCTGTTTCCAACAGTGGCCAATCTAGGTCATATGTACCTAGCAGTTTCCCCAAGGGACACAGGTTCCACAATGCTTGTATTGGTTCAAGCATTGATATCCTGGGTCCCTTCTTAATAATGGTTATGGACCTTTCCTCCAGGAACTTGTCCAAACCTTTTTTAAACCCAGCTACACTAACAGCCTTTACTACATCCTCTGGTAACAAATTCCAGAGTTTGATTACACGTTGAGTGAAAAAATAGTTTACCCTGTAGCTTCATTGCATGTCCCCTAGTCTTTCTATATTCTGATAACGTAAACAATCGATCTACGTTTACCCGTTCCACTCCGTTCATTAATTTATAGACTTCTATCATATCTCCCCTCAGCCGTCTCCTTTCCAGGTTAAAGAGCCCTAACCTTTTTAGCCTTTCTTCATAGGAGTATCCTTCCATCCCCTTTACCATTTTGGTGGCTCTTCTCTGAACCTTTTCTAAAATCGCTATATCCTTTTTAAGATACGGTGACTAGAATTGCACACAATATTCAAGGTGCGGTCTCACCATGGAACGATATAGAGGCATTATAATATCTTTTGTTTTATTTTCCATTCCTTTCCTTATCATACCTAGCATTCTATTTGCTCTCTTGGCCGCTGCTGCACACTGGGCTGAGGGTTTTAACATGGTATCCACAATGACGCCTAAATCATTTTCCTGGGTGTTGGTTCCTAATGTGGAACCTTGCATCGTGTAACCATAGTTTGGGTTGTTCTTCCCTAGGTGCATAACTTTGCCATTTTGATGCCCAGTCTTCCAATTTATCAAGATCCTCTTGCAAGTTTCCACAATCCTCTTGGGTTTTAACAACTTTAAATAGTTTTGTGTCATCTGCAAATTTGATAACCTCACTGGTTATTCCACTTTCCAGGTCATTTATGAATATGTCAAAAAGCAGCGGACCCAGCACAGATCCCTGGGGTACACCACTATTCACCTTTCTCCATTGGGAAAATTGGCCATTTAGCCCTACCCTCTGCTTTCTATCTTTTAACCAGTTCCTGATCCACAATAGTACACTGCCTCCTATCCCATGACTCTTTAGTTTTGCCAAAAGTCTCTGATGAGGGATCTTGTCAAAGGCTTTCCGAAAGTCCAGATACACAATATCAACCGACTCACCTTTGTCCACCTGATTATTCACTCCTTCAAAAAAACATAACAGATTAGTAAGACAAGATCTTCCTTGTCTAAAGCCATGTTGGCTGTCTCCCATTAGGCCATGACTATCTACATGCTGAGTAATTTTATTCTTTATGATGGTTTCTACCATTTTTCCCGGTACTGATGTCAGGCTCACCGGTCTGTAGTTTCCTGGATCACCCCTGGAACCCTTTTTAAAAATTGGTGCTACATTGGCGATCCTCCAATCTTCAGGTATTAGAGATGATTTTAATGATAGTTCACAGATTACTAATAGCAGGTCTGCAATCTCGTATTTCAGTTCTTTCAACACCCTTGGATGTATACCATCCGGCCCAGGTGATTTGCTACTCTTCAGTTTATCTAATAGTTGTAATACATCTTCCCGATGTATCGATATTTCCTTCAATTCTTCCGCACCTTTAAATACCACTTCAGTCATGGGTAACATCCCTACATCTTACTCAGTAAAGACTGAAGCAAAGAATTCATTCAGTCTCTCCACTATTGCCTTGTCACCTCTTAGTGCTCCTTTAAACCCCCTTTTATCATCTAATGGACCAACTGACTCTCACAGGTTTTTTGCTACGAATGTACTTGAAAAGGTCTTTACTTCGCGTTTTTGCTTCCGCAGCAAGCTTCTTCTCAGATTCTCCCTTTGCCTGCCTTATCAATGCCTTGCATTTGACTTGCCAGTGCTTGTACTGTTTCCAGGTTTCGTCGTTTGGCTCTTTTTTTCCATTTCCTGAAAGATGCTTTTTTGGCAACAGCCTCTCTGACCTCACCTTTAAACCATGCTGGCAGATTTTTGGACTTCCTTCCACTTTTCTTAAAGCGTGGAATACAGCTGGTCTGGGCTTCCAAGATAGTATTTTTCAACAACAGCCAAGCCTGATGTACGTCTTTAACCTTTGCAACTGCTCCTTTTAGTTTTTTCTTAACTGTTTTCCTCATTTTATCATAGCTTCCCTTTCGAAAGTTAAAAGGTAGTACTGTGGATTTCCTTACTATCCCTCCTCCACTAATTAAATCAAAGGCGATCATGCTATGATCACTATTGCCAAGTGGCCCCAACAACCTTATCTCTTGCACTAGATCTGGTGTTCCACTAAGGATTAGGTCTAATATGGCTTCCCCTCTGGTCGGTTCATGAACCAGCTGCTCCAAGAAGCAGTCATTTATTTTATCTAGGAACTTTATCTCCCTAGCATGTCCTGACGTGACACTGACCCAGTCGATACCGGGTTAGTTGAAATCACCCATTATTATTACTGTGCTGTAACCTTTTGTTAGCTTCCTTGATTTCTTTGAGCATTTCATCATCCATTTGGTCATTCTGGCCAGGCGCTCGATAGTACACCCCCACTGCCATTGCCTTCCCCCTTTTACATGGAATTTCAATCCATATAGATTCTACAGCAGATTTTGTTTCCTGCAAAACTTTAATCCTTTCTGACTCAATGCCCTCTCTAACATAGAGAGCAACCCCTCCACCAATTTGATCAGCTCTATCATTACGATATAGTTTGTACCCAGGTATCAGTGTCCCACTGGTTGTCCTCCTTCCACCATGTCTCTGATATTCCAATCATATCTAACCTTTCATTTAATGCTATATATTCTAACTCTCCCATCTTATTTTTTAGACTTCTAGCATTTGCATACAAGCATTTTAGAGAATGTATTTTATTCATGTTAATTTGGCTATTGTTAGACATGGGTAATTTAGGATTTTTAAGCTCTGTCTGCTCCATACTTGAGGGCATTTGGGCTACTTTACTCTTTTGTGGAACCTCTCTGCTTTGGGTAGTATCCTTCAAAGATACATTCTTCCGAACCATCCGCTCTTGGGCGACTGTCGGCTTTCCCCTAATATCTAGTTTAAAAGCTGCTCTATCTCCTTTTTAAAGGTTAATGCCAGCAGCCTGGTTCCATCCCGGTTAAGGTGAAGCCCATCCCTTCGGAAGAGCCCCTCCTTTCCCCAGAATGTTCCCCAGTTCCTAACAAATCCAAAACCCTCATCTCTGCACCATTGTCTCATCCACGCATTGAGACTCCGGAGCTCTGCCTGCCTTTTGGGTCCTGCGCGTGGAACAGGAATTGTCTGTTGGGAAAACAATCCACTGCGCTTGTCACATGTGTAACTGTAACATCTCTCGAGCTGTTGTATCATTTTTGCCAGCTTGATGAGGCGGGCACGGCAATCCTGTGGGAGGAAAGCTCAGGACTGTTGATTGTCTCTAAAAATTCTCAGATGTACTCCAGTCATTAGGTTGAAGTGAGGTGAGACTTTGGGAAGGTTATGACAAATCCCAGGAGTTGAAGCACTGTGACGATGTGATGAAGGGAAAGTCTTACTTCCAGAGGAGTCCAGCTGATCAGGGGAATCATCTAAGTAAAGGAAGACTAATACCCCTAAGGTGCATAGGTAGGCAGTTACTACAGCCATGCATTTTGTGAAGACTCTTGGGGCAGAGGCTAGATCGAAAGGGAGAACCCGGTATTGATAATGGTTTCCTTGAAACATGAAGTGCAGATACTTCCTGTACAAGGGATGGATCAATAAATGCATCTCTTTTAGGTCTAGAGAACATAGGCAATCATGTCTCTGGGGGGTATGGTAGAGTTCCTAGAGGAATCATTTTGAATTTTCCCGGACCATGAACCTGTTTAGTTCTCGGAGATCCAAGATGGGTCTGAATCCTCCTGTTTTCTTTGGAATGAGAAAATATGGAGAGTAGAAGCCTATCCCTTCTTGAGGAGGAGGAACTCTTTCTATAGTACCCTGGGACAATAGGGTGGTCACCTCTTCTAAGATAATGCTTCTGAAGGGGTTGTGTGGGGGGTAAAGTTTTTTGAAGTGAAGCTGATAACCCCTTTGGATAATCTGGATTGTCCACTGCTCTGTTATGAGGTGCCACCTGTGGGCATAATGACAGTTTGCCTGCTATATGGAGGGGCTGGGGACCCTCCAGGGACAGACTGACTCCTTTCTCTAGAGAACCTTGCCAAACAGGCACAGGTGGTGGATGTGCTGCTGGTTGAGGCTTAGGAGCCTTGGGCATCTTGGGTTGGCGAAGGCCCTACTGAGGATGTTTGAGGCTGACAGCTATAGGCAGCAGAAGGTAGGTAAGGAGGATAGGATAGTATCTTTTTAGAATAGAAAGATTTCTTGGGAAGAGTCTTCCTCTTGGATGGGTCAGATGCCTTCCTGGAAAGGTGTTTGAGACAGACACAATCATACCCTAACCTTTTTTGGCAAGGACTGGAGGGAAAAAGCAGGGGAGATTTATTTTTTCTTCAATATGTGGGATATTGGCCAGTTTATCCTGGACCCATTGCTCGAGATGTGGTGCCTGTAAGCAGGCCATTCTGCAAGCCCTAATGCAGACTGCTGAAGCCCTGCTTGTTGATTTGAAGACATCAAAAGAAGCCATGGTAAACTTAGAAGTGTTCTGGCCCTGTTTGAGTGTCTTGAATGCACTCCACTTACACCCCCCTGCTTCCTGAGGGTAAGTCTGCAGATCCCAGATGACATCCTCCAGAAACATGCCCATGTACAGCATGTAAGTGTTTGTTCTAGAGGACAACATGAATGCTTGGAAGCACTGATGTCCAAAGGCATAGAGTGTTTTTGAGTATCTGCCAGGTGGCATGGATGAATGGTTTTTAGAGCTCTTTATTCAGTGCATCGCCAATTCCACCACCATTGAGTGATGGGAGAGCTGATGTTTTTGGAAGCATGGGCACTCTGGTACTTTGGTACCATCCTCTTGCTGACAGCTGGAACCGTGAGCGGGGCCTCCTGCATTCAGAGCATAAGATCCCACAGGATCCGATGCATTGGTAATGCAGCCACTTAGACATGGGAGGGTATTGGAGTATCTCCAATTCCTCTGCCCTCAGTTCCTTTTCTTTACCTATTGTGAGGGCGAGCTCTGCTGCCATGTCATGTATGAAGTCCTGAAAGGACATATCTTCTGGTGGGGACCAACGCCATTCCTGAGGCAGCAAAGGATCCAAAAGTATATAGAAGTTCTCAGGAATCAAGTGATCCCTCATCCGATTCTGAAGAAGTGGAATCAGTCTGGTAAGAAGTCAAAGTATCTGGTCTTGGGTTCTACCTCAGTGCTTCATGGACAAAGGCCAATGCTGATACCGTTGCTCGGAGGTATCTGAACACAGAAAGCCATGGCAGTTTGAATCTGTTGGATACCGAGGGTATCTGTCGGTTCCAACGAAGATATCTGCCTCGGGGGTTCTGACGATGCTGGTTCGAGGGCCAGCATTGGGGCTGATACACCTGGCTGGTAGGCTCTGTGCCGAAGCCTGCACTCCTGGAGCTCTCAATGTTATCGGTACTGAGGCTGCTAGGAGCGCCGCCAAACTCCTTGAACCAGCATGTGCTGGTCTAGGGAGATGGCCAGTGTCTGGGTGGAATCACCCATGGGGCTCTGAGCCACAGTCCCAGAACATGGAACAGGTAGATCTCCCAAGGTCAATTCTCAGGAGTGTCTTGGAGCCCCTCGTGCTTTGGCTGGCCGGTCTGCATCAGAAGCACCCCTAGGGAAGTTGCGATGCTTATGCTGGGACTGATCTCTGATCTCTGTATTGGTCTTCAATGCCAATGATTTGGAAGTGACCAGAGGCTTGATTTACTTTATGTTTGGACTTTGAAGAAACCTGAGACCCATTAGAGGACGTTTGTGCCCTTGGAAGCCACTGAAAGCAAGTCCGAGGCAAACAATCCATACTGTCTAGCACGGTTCATTGGGTCACTTTGTCATTTGCTGGCATAAAGGACAAGACGTATGTTCAGGGCCCAAACATTTTAGATACCAGTCATGCTTGTCAGTGACTGATAGGGTACCAGCACACTTTGGTACATGTTTTTTTTAAAGGCACTAGTTGACTTCCATGCCTCCTAAAAGTTGTCTTCAGGATTGAAGATAAAGCTATGGAGACCTAGAGGCCTAGTTCAGCAGTGAAAACTGCAATGAAAATGAAGAATTTTTTTTATTTTCTTTTACAAATGTTTCTATCAGGACCAGTGTCTGCTTCGACGGAACCGGTGTCGACAGGAAGGCAGAAGCACAATGTTACATTAAAGTGTTTTTTTTTTTTGGTGGTGACAGGATAAGTCCTGCTGTCTCTGGGGAAAACAAACTGAGGAGAGGAGGTGGGAAGGCATGCATATAGGTGCAGTGGAGTGCTCCCAAAGGCTTTCCTATTGGACGCCGGTGAGCATTGCCACGTGGGTTGTCGATGTTCACCCATATATGAAGACTACATGCCTGCTTGTTTCTGGAGATAAGGGTGAGGTGACAGTGGTGAAAAGAGAAATCTCAACTAAAAATTGACAAAGTTAAAATTTAACCATTGGGGCCTTGCTCAGTAAACAGAAGTAATAGAAAATTAGACGCAATTTTGCAGTTAAATTTCATATAGCTGTCAAATACAATCACTAGTACACTTTCCCAACTTTAATAATATAAAGGGATTTTGCTGAACATGCCACATATATACAGCGTAGTTACTCACCTGTAACAGGTGTTCTCCAGGAGCAGCAGGAATCAGTCCTCACTTATGGGTGACGTCGGCGCCGACGGAGCCCTCGCGGAGCAATTTTCCCCAGCTTTCAAAGAAAGCCTTTGGGAATTGCAGCGCGCATGCGCGGTAGTCTTCCCGCCCGAAGGTGCCATCTTAGCCAGTCAGATGACATAGCTAAAAAGACAGCATAAAAATTTGCAAAAAGAACATAAGCAGACGATTGCAACTCCAAGGGGAGGAGGGAGGGTAGTGAGGACTGATTCCTGCTGCTCCTGGAGAACACCTGTTACAGGTGAGTAACTACGCTTTCTCCAGGACCAAGCAGGAAGTCAGTCCTCACTTATGGGACTCCCAAGCTCAAGGCTACCGGAGACCCTAAGCACAAAAATGAGCTCCCTCTAGCTCAGCAGCACAGAAGGATAGAATCTTCGCTGAATTATCACCCACCGGTAGCCCACATCCGGGATGGAGGGTAGGAGTTGCTCAGACCTCAAAGAGATTACGGAGGACTGCCTGTCCGAAAGCACTGTCCCTACGGGACTCCCTCTCGAGACAGTAATGGACCGCAAAAGTCTGGCTCGAAGACCAAGTAGCGGCCCGGCAGATGTCTGCCAGCGGAACAGAGCGGAGGTAAGCCACTGACGTGGCCTTTGCCCGAACGCAATGAGCCGTGACTCGACTTTCTAAGGCGAGTCCGGCTGCCCCATAAGCCCAAGAGATACAGTCCGCAACCCAGATGGACAGAGTACGCTTGGAGACCGGGAGCCCCAATTTATTGGGGTCAAAGGACACAAAAAGCTGCGCAGCTTTACGGTGCTCCCGCGTACGGTCAAGGTAGAAGTTCAACGCCCTTCTACAGTCCAGGGTATGGAGGACCGTCTCAGCTCGGCTGGAGTGTGGTCTGGGAAAGAAGGTTGGAAGTACCACCTCCTGATTCAAGTGAAAAGGGGAGACCACTTTAGGCAGAAACTTTGGGGGAGTCCGTAGGACTACCCTATTCTTGTAGAACCGAGTGTAGGGGGGATCAGACACGAGGGCCTGTAATTCACTTACGCGCCTAGCGGAAGTGAGGGCTATCAAGAACAGCGTTTTCCAAGACAGAAAACGGAGAGAGAGCAGGTAGCCATAGGTTCAAAAGGCGGACAGGTGATCCGCTGCAAAACCACATTCAGGTCCCAGTCAGGCGCTGGCGGGCGCAGAGGTGGTTTAAGTAGTAGGAGACCTCGGAGAAACCTCGCTACGAGAGGGTCGTTGGAGAGAGGTCTGCCGTCCACCGGCACATGATGTGCGGGAAAGAGCACTGAGGTGAACTTTGACGGAGTTGGACTTAAGTCCCAGATTAGAGAGGCGTAGCAAGTACTGTAAGATCACCGACACCGGGCAGGAGAAGGGATCCTGAGACTGTTGGGTACACCAGACTGCAAAGCGACGCCATTTAAGGGCGTAGCATTTGCGGGTAGAAGGCCGCCGCGAAGCCAAGACGACCTCCTCCACCTCTGCCGGCAAGAGGAGAGGAGCAAGGACTACCCTCTCAGCAGCCAGGCCATGAGGTTGAGAGACCTGAGGTTGGGGTACAGTAGGGACCCCTGATCCTGGGTGAGGAGATCCGGTTGCACCCCCAGAGGGATTGGATCCTCCACCGCCAGTTGCAGCAAGAGCGGAAACCATGGCTGCCTGGGCCAGCGAGGGGCCACCAGGATCACGAAAGCTTTGTCTCGGAGAACCTTGAAAAGGGTCCGAGAGACTAACGGGATGGGAGGGAAAGCGTACAGAAGGCTCCCCGACCATGAGATCAGAAAGGCGTCCGCCGCCACCCGAAGGGGGTGAGGCTGACGAGAGCAGAAGCGAGGAAGCTGCCGGTTGTGAGGACTGGCAAAGAGATCCACTGTGGGGAGGCCCCACCTGAGGAAGAGCTTCTGAACGATCAAGGGGTCCAGACGCCACTCGTGCGGCTGGAGGACCCTGCTGAGTTTGTCCGCCAGGCAATTTTCTTGGCCCGGGAGATAAACTGCCTTGAGGAGAATGCCGTGACTGACGGCCCAAGAGCAGAGCTTCTGTGCCTCCCGGCAGAGGAGGAAGGAGCCCGTGCCCCCCTGCTTGTTCACGTAGAACATGGCAACTTGATTGTCCGTCTGGACAAGGACGGACTGTTGGGAGGTCAGGTGGGAGAAGGCCTTGAGAGCTAGGCGGATCGCCCTGAGCTCCAGGAAGTTGATCTGCTGAGCAGACTCCCACTTGGTCCAGAGGCCCTGAGTACGTGCCTCTTGGCAATGGGCTCCCCAGCCCAGGAGGGATGCATCGGTGGTCAGCACCCGGGTCGGCTGAGGTGACTGGAAAGGCATTCCCAATACCAGGTTCGGCTGCCGGAGCCACCACCGGATAGACGAGACCAGCGGCTCGGAGACGCGCACCAGGTCTGCTAGGCCGCCCGTGGCCTGTCGCCACTGCTGGCGGAGACACCACTGAGCAGGCCGCATATTCAGGCGGGCATTGGGGGTCACATGGACGGTGGAAGCCATATGGCCGAGCAGTCTCAGGAAGCGCCTGGCGGAGACCAGGGGCTGGCTGCGAAAGCGGTCGGCTAGGTCCATGAGCCGCTGAGCCCTGTCGAGCGGTAGGTACGCTCGCGCCTGAGGGGTGTGCAGCCTTGCGCCGATGAACTCGAGATCCTGTGAGGGGAGCAAAGTGGACTTTGCGAAGTTGATGACAAAGCCCAAGTGCTGCAGCAGAGTCACCGTGCGGCACGTGGCGGTGGTGACCTCCTGAGCGGATGCTGCTCTGATGAGCCAGTCGTCGAGGTACGGAAAAACATAGAGGCCGTGAAGCCGGAGATGGGCCGCCACGACCGCGAGACATTTTGTGAAGACTCGCGGTGCGGAGGACAGGCCGAAGGGCAGTACTCTGTACTGGTAATGATTTCCTGCCACCACAAACCTTAGGTATTGTCGGTGGCTTGGGTGGATGAGGATGTGCGTGTAAGCATCCTTTAGATCCAAGGAGCATAGCCAATCTCCCTGCTGGAGGTAGGGCAGAAGGATTCCAAGGGTAAGCATTTTGAACTTCTCCCGCACAAGGAACTTGTTGAGGTTGCGCAAGTCCAGGATGGGTCGGAGGCCTCCTGTTCTCTTTGGTATCAGAAAATACCTTGAATAGAAGCCCTGACCTCTCAGGTGGTGTGGCGCCGGTCCACCGCCTGATCCTGCAGAAGACCTGCTAACTCCTGAAGGAGCAACTCCCTGTGCAGAGGGGGGCGCGGAGGCTCTCCCGGAAAATAGGAGGGAGGGACCTGATGGAAGTGGAGAAGGTAGCCCTCTCGCACGACCTGAAGCACCCAGGCATCTGCGGTGATGCTGGACCACCTGTCGGCGAAGTGAACCAGCCGGCCTCCGGTGCTGGGGGGAACCAGCGGGGGGGGAAAGGCTATGCTGAGCGAGTCAAAAACCCCCACCCTGCTGAGCAGGGGCTGGTGGCGCAGGCTTGGGGGCTTGCTGCCTACGGGACCCGTTACCCCGTCCCTTGGCCTGCTGGCCCTGTTGGGGAGCTGCAGGGGCCTGATAATGGGGGTATTGTTTGTAGGCAGCCGCCTTCCTCGGGTAAAAGGTCTTTTTTCCCGAGCCCTTCTTTTTCTGGGAAGGGGCGGAGGCCTTCCTAGAAAGCCTGGTCCTGGTGAGAGTCTCAGTCTCAATTTGTGCAGCCTTTTCCGCCATGGGCTTGCCAAAGAGGTTTTCGCCTCGGCAGGGGACATCGACCAACTTGTCCTGTACCCAGGGCTCAAGGTCGGACGACTGAAGCCAAGCCTGTCGGCGGGCACCGATGCCGGCTGCGGCTACTCGAGCCGAGGCTTCAAAGCCATCATAGGCTGCTCGGGACATGAACTTTGAGCATTCCCGAATACCTGTGGACAAGGCTAGGAACCTCCGCAAGGGTTCCTCGGACAAACCAGCGGAGAAGCCGGCTAGCTCTTTAGCCAGATCCCTGAGATACATGCCCATGTAGAGCTGGTAAGTCTGGACACGACAGGTGAGCATAGAGCCCTGGAAGCACTTTTTGCCAAGGCCATCCAGGTTACGGGCCTCCCTTCCAGGAGGCACCGAGGAGTGCATCTTCTGGCTCTTAAGACGATGCATGGCCGATTCCACTACCATGGAATGGTGTGGCAACTGCGCCTTTTGAAAGCCAGGGCTCTTGCGGACTCGATAGATAGAATCGACCCGCTTGCTCAGGACCGGCGAGGAGGCCGGACTCTCCCACATGCGGAAGAGTAGTCGTTCCAGCATAGGAGGAACCGGCACAGTAAAGTGCTCCCTCGCGGGAGAGTCATACTGGAGGGCGTCGAGCTCTTCGGCTCGAGGCTCCTCCTCGGGGTCCGCAGGGAAGGCCAAAGCCTTGGCCATATCCCTAACGAAATCCGAGAACCGGGCATCCTCCGGGGGGGACTGCTTCCGAGGCTCGGACTCCGGAGAGTCCGATGGGACACACCGAGTCCGGAAAGAATCAGGTGACTCTTCCTCCTCAGACTCCCAGACCGACTCCGACGAGGACTCGGTGGGGTCGGCTCGGGCAGGGTGCGGCGCCAGCCGCCCCGACGCCGAGGGAGTCGGCGTCGGCGACCTCGGTCCCGAACGGGAGGCCGAGGGCGACCTCGACCGAGGATCGACTCGAGTTCTCATCGACTCGAGGATCGGCTCGGTCTCCGGGGTCGACTTGGACGTCGACGTCCCGGCGGTCGGGGCAGCGACGCCAGCGAAGCCAGCGAGCAGTGCCCGCTGCTGGTCCATGAAGGCAGACAGTCTGCTCTCCAAGGCCGTCAACCTGAGTCCGAGCTCAGGCGACCCAGCAGCCCCCGACTCGGGCCCCGACGGCGTCGCGGAGGCGAGTCCAGAAGGACAACAGGACTTACCCGGGCAGGCATCTCCGACTCCAGGCGAGGTCGCTTCGGGAGGTGTTCCTTCTCCAAGGACCCGGGGCGGCTGTCGGGGCTATGCGACCTGGCCCTCGCGGAGCCAGGAGCGTCCACCGACGCCGCCCTCGCGGGTTTTTCCTTCCGTCGATGGTCCCCGGAGGGAGAACCCCGGTCGGAGGAGCTCCGTCGACGGTCCGAACTGGAGCCTTTCGACAGTGAGGCCTCCGACGAGGTCCGGGTACGGCTGGGGTCAGCGAAGATTCTTTCGCGCTGATGCCGCCGACTTCTCAACGCCTTCGAGGACAGTTTGCTGCAGGGCCCACAGATCAGTTCCTCGTGATCTGGGCCCAGGCAGCGGAGGCAAAGGTCGTGTGAGTCGGTGAGTGACATATTTCGGTCACACCGACCACACCGCTTAAAGCCACTGGCAGCCATCGGGGAAAAAGGGCCCCTGCGAGGTCAAAGGACCGGGCTGCCAGGGAAAAAACGAAAACGAAAACTGACTAAGTCAGAAAAACCGAAAAAACCGTTAGAGGACTCGAGACCGGCGTCGCGAGTCCGGGCGGGAAAACGACCGGCGTCGAACCGAAAGAAAAAAGGATAAATACAGAGGAAAATCAACTTTTTCGCGGGGACAAGACGGGGACGTCTGTAGGGCTCCGCGGAAAAAAGAAGACTGGCTAAGATGGCACCTTCGGGCGGGAAGACTACCGCGCATGCGCGCTGCAATTCCCAAAGGCTTTCTTTGAAAGCTGGGGAAAATTGCTCCGCGAGGGCTCCGTCGGCGCCGACGTCACCCATAAGTGAGGACTGACTTCCTGCTTGGTCCTGGAGAATAAGCATTTTTCTCAGATACTAAAGCTGCGCGCCCCCCCCTTCCCCCCCCATTTTATCTCTTGAACTGGAGTATTACCTTTTTGTATGGAAAAGTATACTTGTTTGAGGTGAGTTTTGGAGCTCCCAATGTCTTCCTAAGTTAAAAGGAAACAAAGCTCAGTTAAGTCAGCAGTTTGGAGTGCTATTCCCTTTGTCCTGCATGCTTTGTCTAGCATATATCTTTTATTTCACTTTCTAAAGAAAGGCATATTAATATATACCATTTAGTGCTAAGGCTGCTTTTTTTCTTCAAAATATTTAACTTCTAATGATGAGCATGAAACTGAATTTCTTTTAGAGCATGTTTACTAAAGTGTTAACTATTAACATGGGGTTTAGCATGCTAAAGGTAAAATTGCTGTATGTCAAAAAGCCCATGCTGTTTACGGTGGGTCAGTGGTGTATCTAGCGTATTTGATACCTGGAGTGGATTTTTTTTTTTTTTTTTTTTAACACCTCTCCTCTAATGCAAATTTTAATCTTCAGTAATAATCATGAAATTAAACTAATAATGGCTAGAAAAGAAAACAATTTTCGCTGTCTGCATTTATTGAACTTTATATATTTATATATAATCATGCCAGTAAAATAAAAATTACAGTACAAAAAAGGAAAAAAGTAGTAATTCTGAACAATTACAAACTTATTCTCAAAACAAAAACGTGTAGCCGAGTCTGTATGTATCAGGGCCTGACTGTATAACTGGGAGTGCTCTGAATTAATTTCCACATAGATTACAATGTTAAAGGATAAGTAAAGCACAGTTACTTACCTGTAACAGGTGATCTCTGGGAACAGCAGGAATTAGTCCTCACATATGGGTACGTCGGAACCGACGGAGCCTGCGCGGGAAAGCTCCCCAGCTTCCCAGAAAGGAAGCTTTTGGGGCCTCCCACAGCGCATGCGCGCTGCCTTCCCGCCTTCCTAACCAACTCTCTTCAGTTCGAGTTTAAAGCTGAGACAATAGAGAGAGGAAAGGAGAGAGAGAGAGAGATATACAACTCCCAGGGGAGGTGGGTGGGTTGTGAGGACTAATTCCTGCTGTTCCCAGAGATCACCTGTTACAGGTAAGTAACTGTGCTATCTCCAGGAACAAGCAGGAATGAGTCCTCACATATGGGGACTCCCCAGCTAAGATGCCTGGGAGATCCCCAAGGGTATGAGACCCTGAAAGGTTCCTCGTCTTCCTATGGATCTCAGGCATCCATTAAGGGACGGAGGGCAGGAGTTGTTTAAGAATGGAACAGGTGTCTGAGGACAGCCTGACCAAACAAGGCATCCCGGCGGGAGTCCTTGTCCAAGCAGTAATGGGCTGTGAAGGTATGAACCGAGGCCCAGGTGGCTGCTCGACAGATCTGATCAATGGATACAGAATGAAGATGAGCCATAGATGTGGCCATGGCTCTCACATTGTGAGCTGTGACATGGCCTTCCAGAGAAAGGTTCTTACTCTGATAAGCAAAAGAAATACACTGAGCAATCCAATTGGACAGTGTTCTTTTTGAGACGAAGTCCTAAATGAGAAGGATCAAAGGCAACAAAAAGTTGAGAAGACTTTCGATGTTGCTGTGTCCTGTGGAGGTAAAAGGCAAGAGCTCTTTTACAGTCTAGAGTATGAAGGTTCCTCTCTGCATTTGATGCATGAGGAAATGGAAAAAAGACAGGTAGATATACCTCTTGATTAAGATGAAAAGGTGAGACCACTTTAGGCATAAAGTGGGGATTTGTCCTAAGGACTACCTTATCATGATGGAACCTTGTATAAGGTGGATTAGCCACTAAAGCCTGCAGTTCACTGATGCGGCGAGCAGAAGTGAGTGCAATAAGGAAAATGACTTTCCAGGAAAGGAATTTTAAGGAGGTAGTGGCTAAGGGTTCAAAGGGCGGCTTCATAAGCTGACCAAGAACTACGTTTAAGTCCCATGCCACCGGAGGAGGCCGAATGGGAGGTTTAGTTAAAGTTAGACCTCTCATGAATCTTGCAATAAGAGGATGAGAGGAAACAGATTGTCCATTGATAGGCTGAAGAGATGCTGCAATAGCACTCAAATGGACCCTTACAGAATTGGTTTTAAGTCCTGCATTGGAAAGATGCAGGAGATATTCGAGTAAAGAAGTCAAAGGTAGTGCTAGAGGGTTAAGACCTTTGTCAGCACACCAAATTGAAAATCTTTTCCATTTAAAAGCATAAGAACGCCTGGTGGAAGGTTTCCTCGATGCATGGAGGACATCCTTCACCTGTTGAGAAAGATTCAAGTCTTGAAGGTCTAGGCCTTCAGTAACCAAGCTCTAAGGTGAAGGGACTTGGGGTTTGGGTGCCACAAAGTCCCCTCCTCTTGAGACAAAGTCTGGAGCAGCTCCCAGATCCAGGGAGGGTGTCTGGGAGAGATGCAGAAGTAGAGGGTACCACACTTGGCGTGGCCAGCGTGGAGCTATGAGGATCATGGATCCTTGATCCCTCTGAAGTTTGAATAGAGTCTTGGGAATCAAGGGAATGGGTGGAAAGGCATATAGGAAGGCCTGACCCCAATGAAGGAGGAAGGCATCCTTGGCCTGAGCTCCCTGACACGGAATCCTGGAACAGAACCGGGGAAGTTTGGCATTGTACGGACTTGCAAAGAGGTCTATGTCCGGGGTCCCTCATTCCTGAAAGATTCTGAGTACCTGATCCATGTGCAGGGACCATTCGTGTGGCAGCAGAACTCGACTGAGTCTGTCTGCCCAAGAGTTTTGGATTCCTGGGAGGTACACTGCCAGGAGATGGATCCGATGCTCTCTGGCGAAGGCCCACAGTTTTAGAGCTTCGTTGCAAAGCGACAGAGAGCCAGTCCCTCCTTGTTTGTTTGTTTTATGTAGAACATGGCTACTTGATTGTCGGTATGAACAAGGACTGTCATGTTGATGAGGAGGATATGAAAGACCTTGAGAGCAAGGAAAATTGCTCGCAGCTCCAAAAGGTTGATATGAAAGGTGGTCTCCTGTGGAGACCAAATGCCCTGAGTGGAGAGGTCTTGGAGATGAGCTCCCCAACCTGTTTGGGAGGCATCTGTAGTGAGAGTTGCTTGGGGTAACAGAGGTTGGAAGGGGGCCCCCAACAACAGATTTTGAGTGGATATCCACCATTGGAGAGACCAAAAAAGATGGTTTGAGGTTGCTATTTGGTCTGAGAGAGCTCCTGATGATTGGGTCCACTGGGTGGACAAGGTCCATTGAGCTGCTCTCATATGTAGGCGAGCATAAGGCACCACATGAACTGTGGATGCCATGTGGCCTAGCAGTTGTAGCATCTCTCTGGCAGTCAAGTGGCTTCTGGACTGAATTTGAGAGGCCAAGTGCACTAGACGGTGGCAACGGGCCTGAGGAAGATAGGCCCTTGCATTGGTAGTATCTAGCCAAGCCCCGATGAACTCTAGGGATTGAGTAGGGGTGAGTTGAGACTTTGGCAGATTGATGACAAGTCCCAGATACTGCAGTATGCGTCTGGTGTGGTCCAGGGAAGTCTGAGTCTCGGACTGAGATGGAGCTCGGATGAGCCAGTCGTCCAGGTACGGGAAGACAAAGATCCCCAGAGTGCGTAGAAATGCAGCTACTATTGCCATGCATTTGGTAAATACCCTTGGAGCAGAGGCTAGACCGAAGGGGAGTACTCTGTATTGGAAATGTTTTCCCTGGAACAGAAACCATAGGAATTTTCTGTGGGATGGATGGATGGATGAGTATATGTGTGTACGCATCCTTGAGATCTAGAGAACAAAGCCAGTCCTGACTCTGTAGGTATGGAAGGAGAGTACCTAGAGAAAGCATTTTGAATTTCTCTTTGTATAGGAATTTGTTCAATTCTCTGAGATCCAGAATGGGTCTGTACCCCCCTGTTTTCTTGGGAATGAGAAAATAAGGGGAGTAGAAACCTGACCCTTGTTGAGGAAGAGGAACCTCTTCTATTGCCCTTTGGGCGAGAAGAGTGGTCACCTCTTGGCCCAACAGGTACAGGAGAGATGGGGGAGAATTGAATTGTCTCACCATGGTATGGGGAGGAAGGCTGGAGAAATGTAGTTTGTAGCCCTCTCTGATGATAGAGAGGGTCCACAGTTCTGATGTGATTTGTTCCCATCTGGGAGCAAAATGAGCCAACCTTCCTGGAATGGTGAGAGGTTCTGGCTGTTGCAGAGCCAGAAAGGGTAAATTCTCTAGAATCAAGTCAAAAACCCTGAGGAGGTTGGGACTGCTGGATTGTAGCAGCCCCTGTAGCCTTTGTTCTGGCCTGCTTAGTTTTCTGACGCTTAGGAGCAAAGCGAACTTGGGAAGATTGCTGGCCAGGATTTGTGGAAAATCTGGTCTTTTTATAGAAAGTTTTCTTAAAAGTTTTTTTCTTGGCAGGGGTAGAGGTAGACTTAAAGTCTATCTAAAGCAGCATTCTCTGCATCCATTTGAGTGGCTTTGATTTGCCACTCTTTGCCAAACAGATTTTCACCTGTACAGGGCAGATTGCCCAAGCCTTCTTGTACCCAGGGTTCCAAATCAGGCCTGGAGCCAAGCCAGTCTGCGAGCAGCTATGGCTATGCCAGAGGCTCTGCTTGCCCCCTCAAAAGAGTCAAAGGCTGCTCTGTTGGAGAACTTTGAAACATCTTGAGTGTGCTTTAGCAAAAGAAGGAATTCCTCCTGTTTATCCTCTGGGATAAAGGGGAGAAACTGACGTATCTTTAATGCAATCTCTTTCAAAAACATGCCCATATAAAGGCTGTATGAATTGATTCTGGCAATAAGCATACTAGCTTGGAAGATTTTTCTCCCAAAAGCATCCAGAGTCTTACATTCTCTTCCTGGAGGGGTAGAAGAGTGTCTCTTGGTACTCTTTATCTTTTTCATAGCAGACTTCACCACAATAGAGTGGTGAGGAAGCTGATTTTTTTGAAAACCAGGAGAAGGAGGAACTCGATACATGGTGTCCAAACGTCGAGAATGTGGAGATGGATTTGTGGGAGGCTCCTCTTACTCTATCATGTGTTCTTGAAGAATTTCATGTATGGGTAAGGTGGCTGCCTCTTTGGGAACCTTAGAGTATCCTAAAATATCTAATTTTTTTGCTCTAGGTTCCTTTTCAGAGGATACAGATATGGAGAGTCCTTTAGCTACTTCAATAATGAAGTCTTGAAAGGACAAATCCTCTGGAGGAGACATTCTCCTTTTTGGAGAAGAGGGCTCCTCAGGAAGAGTAAAAGACGTCAGCAGAATCATCTGATGTATCAAAGTATCGTCTATTTGCTTCCAGAGATCGATACGCGTACCGATCGGTACCGACATCGGGCGTACCGGGTAGCGGAGCGGTATCGAAGAAAGCTCCGGAGACCGGAACCGGCATGCTACTGGAAGTAGATGCTCTGGGTACCGGTATCGGTTGCGGTACTGGAATCTGAGTCGGAACCGATTGTCGCGGTACCGATGGCGGTGCAGCATTAATGAAAGTCAGTAAGGCCTGCTGCATGGATTGTACCGTAGTACCCATAGCCGCCACAACTGCCTGGAAGTCGGTACCGGTGTTAGCCGGTACCCCAGAGCAGTCTAACAGGAGATCGGTCGAGGCCGTGCCATCGATGTCTACCTGTAACCCCATAGGAGGAGCTTTGGAAGCCGGAGCTTCCCGCCGGGGTTGTTTGGCTGGAGCAGAGTCCTCAGGGTCAATTGCAAGGGCCTCTCGCTGCTTAGAGGGAGATTTGCCCTTTGAGGACTTGCCCGAAGAATGTTTGGTTACCTGAGATCCATCAGGAGAAGAAGACCTGGAGGATGTTGATGCTGGAGTATCGGTAGAAAACAGCATATGAAATTTTGCTGCTCTGTTCTGTAAGCCCCTTTTGGACATCAGAGAGCAGGATGGACAATCCGGAATGGAATGGTCAGGCCCCAAACATTTAAGACACCACTCATGGGTGTCTGTAACTGAAATAGTACCGGTACACTTAGTGCATTTTTTAAAACCAGAAGCTGGTTTTTCCATGAGGGAGACCTGAGAAGGCCTAGAGGCCTCACAGAAAAAATACACCAAGTGTAGAAAGTAATAATTTTTTATTTATTTTTTTTAAATAAATGAAAAAAGGACCGGCGGTACCGGTCTGGAATCGGGGAAGGCAGACACGTGGTCAAAGAAACAAATTAAAATATCAATTTCTTCAGCGGAGACAGGAACACGACCTGCTGGCTCCGCGGAAAAAGAAGAACTGAAGAGAGTTGGTTAGGAAGGCGGGAAGGCAGCGCGCATGCGCTGTGGGAGGCCCCAAAAGCTTCCTTTCTGGGAAGCTGGGAAGCTTTCCCGCGCAGGCTCCGTCGGTTCCGACGTACCCATATGTGAGGACTCATTCCTGCTTGTTCCTGGAGATTAAAAATGTGCTAATTTTGAAGGGTACATATATTTAAAACTCAACATTGATCAGAGCAATTGTGTTAGAACTCAGATCAAGAAAAGATTCCTTTAGGGAAGAGTATTTTATCACAGACATTGTTTAAAGCGTAGTTACTCACCTGTAACAGGTGATCTCCAGGAACAGCAGGAATTGAGTCTTCACATGGGTGACGTCTGTACCGACATAGCCCGTGCAGGAACGCTCCACGGCGCCCTAAAGGAAAGCTTTTGGGAGCATCCCATTGCGCCTGCACTGCTGCCTTCCCACCTTTCCAACTCCCTTCTCAGTTGGGTTTGTAGCTGAGTAGAAACATAGAAACATGATGAAAGAAAAAGATCACATGGCCTATCTAGTCTGTCCTTCCATAACAACTACAACAGTCCACTTTTTACCTTTAGAGATCCTCTGTGTTGGTCCCATGCTTTTTTGAATTCTGTTACTGTCCTCATCTCTACCACCTCCACTGGGAGACTATTCCATGGATCCACTACTCTTTCCATAAAGAAATATTTCCGCATATCACTCCTGAATCTATCTCCCTTCACCCTCATCCCATGTCCCCTTGTAGCAGAACTTGCTTTCAATTGAAAGAGGCTCTCTCCCTGAACATTTATGCCACGGAGGTATTTAAATATCTCAATCATATCACCTCTATCCCGCCTTTCCTCTAAGGTGTACATATTAAGATCCTTAAGTCTGTCCTCATATGCTTTATAATGAAGCCCACTAATCATTTTAGTAGCCACCCTCTGCACCGACTCCATCCTGTTGACATCCTTTTGAAGGTGCGGTCTCCAGAATTGCACACTATACTCCAAATGAGGTCGCACCAAAGACTTATACAGAGGCGTTATCACCTCCTTTTTTCTGCTAGCCATTCCTCTCCGTATGCACCCAAGCATTCTTCTAGCTTTTGCCGTCGCCTTTTCTACCTGTTTAGCTACTTTAAGATCATCAGACACAACCACGCCTAGGTACCGCTCTTCTTTAGTGGACAAAAGTACTTCACCTCCTATACTGTATTGCTCCCTTGGATTGCTGCAGCCCAAATGCATGACCTTACATTTTTTAACATTAAATCCCAGCTGCCAAATTCTAGACCATTCTTCAAGCTTAGCTAGATCCCTCCTCATATTAGCTACCCCTTCCTGGGTGTCTACTCTATTGCAGATTTTGGTATCATCCGCAAAGAGGCAAACCTTACCCGACAGCCCTTCCGCTATATCACTGACAAAGATGTTAAAAAGAATCGGACCAAGGACAGATCCCTGGGTACACCACTGGTAACATCCTTCTCCTCAGAGTGAGCTCCATTTACTTGTACTCTTTGTCGCCTCCCACCCAACCAATTTCTAACCCAAGCAGTAACTTTAGGGTCCATCCCTAGGGTGCTCAGTTTGTTTATAAGTCACCTGTGAGCAACAGTGTCAAAGGCTTTACTGAAATCTAAATACACTACATCTAGAGCTCTCCCTCGGTTCAACTCCCTGGTCACCCAGTCAAAGAAATCAATCAGATTTGTCTGAAAAGACCTGCCTCTGGTGAATCCATGCTGCCTCGGATCCTGTAATCCGCTGGACTCCAGAAACCTCACTATTTTCTCTTTCAGCAGCGTTTCCAATAATTTACTCACCACCGAAGTTAAACTAACCGGCCTGTAGTTTTCAACCACATCCTTACTTCCGCTTTTGTGTAAAGGCACCACATGAGCCTCTCTCCAGTCCTTTGGCACCACTCCCGACTCAGAGGCATTGAAAAGGTCAGTCAGTGGAGTTGCTAGAACGTCCCCAAGTTCCCTCAGTATTCTAGGGTGTATCTCATCCGGTCCCATCGCTTTGTCTACTTTAAGTTGAGCTAGTTTCTCACGAACACAGTCTTCTGAAAATTGTTCAAGATGTCCTTTGCTTCTGTTCCTATTTGTGGGTGTTTTCTGAGGTCCTGCTCCTGGTTCTTCATCTGTGAACACAGAACAAAAATATTTGTTAAGCAATTCCGCTTTATCCTTATCAGCTTCTACATATTCCCCCCTTGCACCCTTGAGTCTGACAATACCACTTTTGCCCTTCCTCTTCTCACTAATATATCTGAAAAATGTCTTAGCCAATGCAATAAAATGGGGGGATATTTCCTCCTCCTTTTGAATCTTTGCCTTCTTGACTACTTTGCTAGCTTCTCTAAGTTTTTTTTTCCAAATACAGATGCCTGTCTTCCTCTCTCTGTGATCTCCTCTTGTATTTCATGAAGGCCTTCCTCTTTTTCACTTTTTCAGCTACTTCCTTCGAAAACCATAGCGGGCCCCTTTTTCCTTTTATTTACCATTTTAACAAAAAGGTTGGTTGCCCTTAAAATACCCCCTTTTAGTTTTGCCCACTGTTTTTCTACATCCCCCAGCTGTTCCCATCCCACTAACGTCTCCCTGAGGTATTGGCCCATCTTCGCAAAGTTAGTCTTCCTAAAGTTTAAGATCCTCACCTTGGAATGGATTCTAACAGCCCTAGTCCTAATACTGAACCACACCATCTGGTGATCACTGGATGCAAAATGATCTCCCACTACAACATCAGAAACACTTTCACCATTGGTAAGCACCAAGTCCAGTATGGCCCCTTCACGGGTGGGGTCTGTTACCAATTGCCTGAATAGTTCTCCCTGTAGAGAATCCAGGATCTCCTTACTTCTAGATGATACTGCAGCAGGAATGTGCCAATCAACATCTGGCATATTGAAATCTATCAGTAGCACTTCCCCTTTCCTAGCAATGCTGCGTATGTCTTCAATTAACTCTCTGTCCACCTCTTCCTCTTGTGAGGGAGGTCTGTATATTACCCCAATGCAGATAGATTTCTCTTTCCCTCTTTTTCTAGTTTAACCCACAATGCCTCCTCTCTCCCTTTTAAGCTCTGTAATTCCAAAGCTTTAATAGTAGTTTTTACATATAGTGCCACTTCTCCTCCCCTTCTTCCTACCCTGTCCTTTCTGAATAAAGTATAGCCAGGTATAGTTACATCCCAATCATGGTTTTCTGTGAACCATGTTTCTGTAACTGCCACTAAATCCAAGTCAGCCACTCCCACCAAAGCTTCAACATCAGGGATCTTATTTCCCATGCTACGGGCATTTATACACACTGCTTTCCATATGTTACCCCTGTTACCCATTTCCATAAAGGTGTTTAATGTATCACCTACCTGGGGGCTTTCTTCACCCATCCCCAACGAATCTAGTTTAAAGCCCTCTTCAGTAGATTAGCCAGTCTACTACCGAAGATGCGTTGACCTTTCTTGGACAGATGGATGCCATCTCTGCTCTGCAACCCTTGGAACAGCATCCCATGGTCTAGGAAACCAAAACGCTCTCGATGACACCATCCATGCAGCCATGCATTCTCGATGACACCATCCACACAGCCATAAAAGGAGAGAGAAGAGATACAACTCCTAGAGGAGGAGGGTGTGTTGTGAAGACTCAATTCCTGCTGTTCCTGGAGATCACCTATTACAGGTGAGTAACTATGCTATCTCTAGGAACAAGCAGGAATGTAGTCTTTATGTATGGGACTCCCTAGCTTGGAGATGCCAGGGAGATGACCCCAGAGAACCGTGAAACACAGGCTGAAGTAGGTCAGGTTAACTTCCAAGGATTTCTGGTATCGAAACCCAGGACCGGTGGTAGGAGTTCTTCTAAATCTGAAAGAGATGCTGGAGAACAGCCTGGCCAAATGAGGCATACTGACGGGAGTCCTTGTCCAAGCAATAGTGGGCTGCAAAGGTGTGAACAGAGGACCAGGTTGCTGCTTTGCAGATTTCATCAATAGCCACTGAGCGTAGGCTTGCCATAGAGGCGGCCATTGCTTGCACATTGTTGTGCTGTGAAATAACCTTCAAGAGAAAATCCTTTACTCTCATAGGTAAAAGATATACAGTCTGCAATCTACTTGGAGAGTGTTCTCTTGGAAACTGGCAGACCCAGGTGACTGGAATCAAATGCAACAAAAAGCTGTGAAGCCCTTCTGTGCTGCCTAGTTCTTATGAAGATAAAAGGCCAAAGCACGCTTGCAATCCAGAGTATGTAGATTTTCCTTTCTGCACTAGAGGCATGAGGCCTTGGGAAGAAGACAGGAAGGTAAACCGACTGGTTCAAATGAAAAGGCGAAAATACCTTTGGCATAAATTGAGGATGAGTCCTAAGGACTACCTTTATCATGGTGGAACCATGTATAAGGGGGGGGGGGGGGTCAGCCACTAAAGCTTCTAGCTCACTGATGTGTCTTGCAGAAGTGAGGGCAATTAGGAAGATGACTTTCCAAGAAAAACTTCAGGGATGTAGTGGCTAGGGGTTTTGAAGGGTGGCTTCATCAGTTGCCCAAGGACAAGATTGAGATCCCATGCCACAGGTGGTGGCTTAATGGGAGGTTTAGTTAAGAGTAGACCTCTCATAAAGCACACTACAAGCGGCTGAGAGGAGACAGGTTGTCCATCAAAGGGTATGTGAAAAGCTGCAATGGCACTGAGGTGGACTCTTACCGAATTAGTTTTAAATCCAGAGGATGAAAGGTGGAGGAGATACTCAAGTAACGCCTCTACTGGAATAGAAAAAGGATTAAGTTCCTCCTTTGAACACCATATTGAGAACCTTCTCCATTTAAAAGCATAAGCACGCCTTGTGGAAGGCTACCTGGAGGCCAAAAGGATATCTTTAACCTGTTGAGAGAGGTTGATATCTTGGAGTTCTAAGCTCTCAACAGCCACACCATCAGGTGTAAAGACTGAGGGTTCGGGTGCAGAAGCATCCCATTTTCCTGGGAGAGGGGATCTGGAGCACATCCCAACTCTAGAGGTTTGGCTTGAGAGAAGCAGTGGATACCACGTCTATTGTGGCGCTATGAGAATCATATAGCCCCTGTCTCTCTGAAGCTTGAATAGAGTTTTGGAAATGAGGGTAATGGGTGGTTAGGCATATAGGAAGTCCTGACCCCAGTAGTGGTGGAAAGCATCCATCACCTGACTGTTCTGAGCAGGAATTCTGGAACTGAAGTGGGGGAAGTTTGGCATTCTGAGGACTTGCAAACAGATCTATATCTGGGGTTCCCCAGATTTGAAACATTCAAGCAAGTTGCTCTGAATGGAGAGACCATTCGTGTGGCAGTAGTACTCGACTGAGTTTGTCTGTTTGCCAGGAGATACACCGTTAGTAGGTGGATCTGAAGGCGTATAGCAAAGGACCATAGGTGTAGGGCTTCGTTGCACAATGCCTGAGAACCTGTTCCACCCTGCTTGTTCACAGAGAACATGGCTACCTGATTGTCAGTCTGGACTAGAACTGTTCTGGAGCACAGATAGTCCTGGAATACTCAGAGCATTGAAGATGGCTCTGAATTCTAGCAGGTTTATGTGAAGCTGAGCCTCCTGAGTCCAAAGACCCCCTGAGTGGAGAAATTGTCCAGATGAGCTCCCCAACCCAATTTGGATGCATCCATCGGCAGGGTGGACTGGTGTGGTGGCTTCTGAAAAGGTGACCCTACGAGTAGGTTTTCTGGTGGTTGCCACCATTGGAGGGACAAAATGAGGCATGTAGAGTTCCTGATTTTGTCCCCCAAATGATATGATGCCTGAGTCCACTGCGAAGCTAGGGTCCACTGAGCTGCACGCATGTGTAGACGAGCATAGGGAACCACATGTACAGTGGAAGCCATATGATCAAGCAACTCAAGCATTTCTCGAGCAGTTAGGGAAGTCTTCATAGCTGTTTAAGAAGCTAGTTGAACTATTCAAGTGTAGCGTACCTGTGGCAGAAAAGCCTTTGACTGCTGTGTGTCTGGAAGAGCCCCTATGAACTCTAAGGTTTGAGAAGGGGTGAGTTGGGATTTTGGAAGATTTATTACAAACCCCAAATGTTGAAGATCCTGCATTGTGCAGGAGAGAGCAGAGCTGGCCTCTGAAGCTGACGATGCTTGGATCAGCCAGTCGTCTAAGTAGGGGAAGTCAAATATCCCTAGAGTTCTTAGAAATGCTGCTACTACTGACATGCATTTTGTGAAGACTCTTGGGGCAGAAGCCAGGCCAAAGGGTAGAACCCTGTACTGGTAATGTATTCCTTGCAAGAGGAATTGAAGAAATCTCCTGTGATCTTTTGTGGATAAGGATATGTGTGTATGCATCTTTTAGGTCTAGAGAATATAGCCAATCCTGACTCTGGATGTAAGGGAGAAGTGTTCCGAGAGAGAATTTTGAATTTCTCTTGGAGCAGATACTTAAGTAGAGGGAGTAGAAGCCCAGGCCTTGTTGGGAAAGTGGCACTTCCTCTATCGCACCCTGAGCGAGAAGGGTGATAACCTGGCACAAGAGTGGTAAGAGGGGGGCCAAGAACTGAACTCTCTTGGAGTGGAGGGAGGGGGCATACTTTGGATTCTCACCATAGTGACAGAGCGGTACCAGCTTCACTTCCAATGTTCTGATATCTGGTGTCCTCTTTCGGCAAAGTAACAGTCTGCCTGGGATGTTGATTCACTCTGGAATTTCCAGGGGTAGGATAGCTAAGTTCGCTAGCAAGAAGTCAAAGACCTTGCAGAGGCTGGGTCTGCTGAGCTAGTTGAGCTCTGGGGGCCTGAGCCCTCTTTGTTGCTTTGGTTGTTGCTGTCCCTTCTAGGAAACATGAACCGGACAGTGGACAGCATAGGTGTAAGAAGGATAAAACTTCTTTTTCTTGTTTGAAAAAGGGCTTCTTAACCGTCGTCTTAGCTGGGTTAGCAATGGTCCTAGAGAGCCTGTTTAGTGTGGTATTCTCGGACTCAAGCTGAGAAGCTTTGTCTTGCCAATCCATGACAAAGAGGTTTTCTCCCGTGCAAGGAATATTCCCCAGCTTATCTTGCATCCACTGCTCTAATTCAGATGCTTGCAACCAAGCAATCTGATGTGCACCGATGGAAATAGCAGGAGTCCTGTTAATACACTTGAAACAATCAAAGGTTGCCCTGTTCATGAACTTGGAAACATTCTGGGCATGTTTAACAAGTGTCAGGAAATCAGCCCTCTTGTCGTCTGGGAGAAGAGGAGCAATGAGTTCCAAATCTTTAGTCACCTCCCGAAGAAACATGCCCATGTAGAGTATGTATGAACTTATTCTGGCCGACAACATGAAGGCCTGAAAACATTGATGGCCGAAGGCATCGAGAGTTCTCACCTCACGGCCCGGAGGATTAGATGAATGTGTCTTAGCACTTTTAATTCGCCGCATTGCTGATTCCACAAACATGGCATGGTGCGGTAACTGCATCTTCTGGGAACCAAGACACTGCGGTACCTGGTACAGTCTTCGAGAATGTGGAAACACCGTTGAAGGTGTTTCCCACATCCTAAGCATGAGGTCATGCAATATACGATGAATGGGTAAGGTCGCAGCTTCCTTAGGGGCTGCCGGATATTGAATTTAAAGTTCTTCAGCTCTTGGTTCCTTCTTGGAGGTCACTGTAATCAAGAGGCCCCGAGCCACATCCCGTATAAAGTCTTGAAGACATGTCTTTCGGTGGAGACATTTGGCGTTGTAGGGAAGGAGTTGGATCTTCCAGAAGAGCCTCTCCGGTACCAATGGATCTCCAGGAACAAGCAGGAATAAGTCCTCACTTATGGGTACGTCGGAACCGACGGAGCCTGTGCAGGAAAGCTCCCCAGCTTCCCAGGAAGGAAGCTTTTGGGGCCTCCCACTGCACATGCGCGCTGCCTTCCCGCCTTCCTGACCAGCTCTCCTCAGTTTCTCTTTTTCCGCGGAGCCAGCAGGTCGTGTTCCTGTCACCGCTGAAGAAATTGTTTTAGTTTGTTTCTTTAGACCACGTACCTGCCTTCCCCATACCGAAACCGGTACCGCCGGTCTCTTTTCTTTTCTTTAAAAAAAAAAAAAAAAAGAATCTTTATCTTTGCACAACTTGGTGACTTCGGTTAGGCCTCAGGCCTACACAAATTCTCCTCATGGAGAAACCAGCCCCTGGTTTTAAGAAGTGTACCAAGTGTAGTGCTGTTATTTCTGTCACAGACACCCATGAATGGTGTCTTAAATGTTTGGGACCTGACCACTCCATTCCGGACTGCCCATCCTGCTCCCAGATGTCTAAACGTGGTTTGCAGAACCGGGCCAACAAATTCCATGTGCTGTTTGCTTCAGATAATCCAGCATCACAGTCATCCAGGTCTTCCTCTCCGGATGGATCTCAGGTAACCAAACCTTCTTCGGGCAGGTCCTCAAAGAGCAAATCTCCTTCAAAGCATCGAGAGGCTCTCACTTTTGAATCTGAGGATCCTGCCCCAGCCAAACAACCCCAGCGGGAAGCTCTGGCTTCCAAAGCACCATCTATGGGGTTACAGGTTGACATCGATGGCACGGCCTCGACTGATCACTTGTTAGACTGCTCTGGGGTACCGGCCCATACCGGTACCGACATCCAGGCAGCAGTGGCGTCTATGAGCAATACTGTTCAGACCATGCAGCAGGCCATGCTGGCTTTTATTAAAGCTGCAACTCCCTCGGTACCGCGTTCAGCGGTACCGGGTCCGGTTCCGGTATCGTCTCCCATACCAGAACCGAGACCATCGACTTCCAAACGCAGATCGGTTCCGCATGCCGGATCCGGGTTTTCACCCGATACCGATCCCATACCCGGTACGCCCGATGTCGATACGATCGGTATGCGTATCGTGCGTTGGAAGCAAATAGAGAATACTCTGATTCTTCTGAGGATTTTGACTCCTCTGAGGACTCTGATGAGCTGTCTCTAGTTCTTCATGAAGACCCTTCTTCCCCAAAGAGGAGAATGTCTCCACCAGAGGATTTGTCCTTTCAAGACTTCATTATAGAGCTAGCTAAAGGACTTTCTATTACCACATCCTCTGCAAAAGAACCTAGGTCAAAGAAATTGGATATTTTAGGATACCCTAAGGTTCCTAAAGAGGCAGTCACCCTGCCTATCCATGAAATCCTTCAAGAACACTTGATGGACTTATGGGAGGCTCCTCTAACGTTGTCTCCTTACTCTTGTAGGTTGGACACCATGTACCGGGTCCCTCCTTCTCCTGGGTTTCAAAAGACTCAGCTGCCTCACCATTCCATTGTGGTGAAGTCTGCGCTGAAAAAGATTAAGAGCACCAAAAGGCACTCTTCTACCCCTCCAGGGCGAGAATGTAAGACCCTAGACTCTTTTGGCAGGAAAATTTTCCAGGCTAGTATGCTTATAGCCAGGATTAATTCTTAGTCTGTATATGGGCATGTTTCTCAGGGAACTTGCCCTAAAGGTACGGCATTTTGCCCCCTTTATCCCGGAGGATAGAAAGGAGGAGTTCATTTCTATAGTGAAACAGCTTCTAGATGTTTCTAAGTTCTCCAACAGAGCAGCCTTTGATTCCTTTGAAGGTGCCGGTAGAGCTTCGGGCATTGCCATTGCAGCCCGACGACTTGCTTGGCTCCAGGCCTCTGACCTAGAACCCTGGGTCCTGGATGGCTTACGGAATCTGCCCTGTACAGGTGAGAACTTATTTGGTAAAGACTGGCAAATTAAAGCCACTCAAATGGACGCAGAAAATGCTACATTGGATAGACTTTCTAAGTCTAACTCTACTCCTGCCAAGAAAAAGTCTTTCAAGAGGCCTTACTACAAGAAGGCCAGATTTTCCACAAATACTGGCCAACAATCTTCTCAGCCTCGCTTTGCTGCTAAACGTCAGCAACCTAAACAGGCAAGGTCAAAGCCTGCAGTGTCTGCCACTCCTCAGCAGGCTCAACCCCCTCAGGGGTTTTGACTTGCCCCTAGAGAACTTAACATTTCTGGCTCTAGAACAACCAGAGCCCCTCACCATTCCCGGAAGGTTAGCTCACTTTGCTCCCAGATGGGGGCAAATTACATCAGAGCACTGGACCCTCTCTATCATCAGAGAGGGCTACAAACTTCATTTTTCCAACCTTCCTCCACATACCATGGTGAGGCACTTCAATTCTCCCCCATCTCTCCTGGACCTGTTGGGTCAGGAAATCTCTTCTCTCCTTGCCCAAGGGGCAATAGAAGAGGTTCCTCTTCTTCAACAAGGGACAGGATTCTACTCCCTTTATTTTCTCATACCAAAGAAGACAGGGGGATTCAGACCTATCCTAGATCTGAGAGAATTGAACAAATTTCTGTACAAGGAGAAATTCAAAATGCTTTCTCTAGGCATTCTCCTTCCATACCTTCAGAGTCAGGATTGGCTTTGTTCTCTAGATCTCAAGGATGCGTACACACATATATACTCATCCACCCATCCCACAGAAAATATCTAAGATTTGTTTCAGGGAAAACATTTCCAGTACAGAGTACTTCCCTTCGGTCTGGCCTCTGCTCCAAGAGTGTTCACCAAATGCAAGGCAGTGGTGGCTGCATTTCTAAGAGGTCTGGGAATTTTTGTATTCCCATATCTGGACGACTGGCTCATCCGAGCTCCATCTCAGTCACAGGCCCAGATTTCCATGGACCGCACCAGGCACATTCTGCAGTATCTGGGACTGGTGGTAAACCTTCCCAAGTCTCAACTTACCCCTACTCAGTCTCTGGAATTCATAGGGGCCCAGTTGGACACCGCCACTGCAAGGGCCTACCTACCTCAAGTCCGGGGCCAACGTCTGATGTGCTTCGCCTCCCAAGCTCAATCCAGCAGTCACTTGACAGCCAGAGAAATGCTACGACTTCTGGGCCACATGGCCTCCACGGTACACGTGGTGCCCTACACTCGTCTTCATATGAGAGCAGCTCAATGGACCTTAGCCACCCAGTGGACTCAAGCATCAGGAGCGCTCTCCGACCAAATACTCACCTCAAAGCGTCTGTTTTGGTCCCTCCAATGGTGGATGTCTACCAAGAATCTGTTGTTGGGGACCCCCTTCCAACCTTTGTTGCCCCAAGCAACCCTCACAACAGATGCCTCCCAAACAGGGTGGGGAGCCCATCTTCAACACCTCTCCACTCAGGGTACTTGGTCTCCCCAAGAGACCACCCTTCACATCAACCTCCTGGAACTGCGAGAAATCTTCTTTGCCCTCAAAGTCTTCCATACCCTCCTAGTCAACCTGACCGTCCTAGTCCAGACAGACAATCAGGTAGCCATGTTCTACATAAACAAACAAGGAGGGACAGGCTCTCTGTCGCTTTGCAACGAAGCTCTCAGATTATGGGCCTTCGCCAGAGAGCATCAAATTCATCTTCTGGCAGTCTATCTTCCAGGGGTTCAAAACTCTCGGGCAGACAGACTCAGTCAAGTTCTGCTTCCACACAAATGGTCCCTACATATGGACCAGATACGCAGAATCTTTCAGGAATGGGGAACCCCGGACATAGACCTCTTTGCAAGTCCGTGGAATGCCAAACTTCCCCGGTTCTGTTCCAGGAATCCGTGTCAGGGGGCTCAGGCCAACGACGCCTTTCTCCTGCATTGGGGTCAGGAATTCCTATATGCCTTTCCACCTATTCCTTTGATTCCCAAGACTCTGTTCAAACTCCAGAGAGATCACGGATCGATGATCCTCATAGCTCCACGCTGGCCACGCCAAGTGTGGTTCCCTCTACTTCTGCATCTCTCCCAGGGACCCTCTCTGGACCTGGGAGCTGCGCCAGACCTTCTGTCTCAGGAAGAGGGGACTTTGTGGCACCCAAACCCCAAGTCCCTACACCTCCGAGCTTGGTTACTGAAGGCCTAAGCCTTCATAACTTCAATCTTTCTCAACCAGTGAAAGATATCCTTCATGCCTCTAGGAAACCCTCCACGAGGCGTTCCTATGCTTTCAAATGGAAACGCTTTTCCATTTGGTGTGCTCAACAGGGTCTTGACCCTCTAGCACTTCCTTTGAATTCTCTACTAGACTATCTCCTGCATCTTTCTAATGCAGGCCTTAAGACAAATTCAGTAAGAGTCCATTTGAGTGCTATTGCAGCATCCTTAAAACCTATAAATGGACAACCTGTCTCCTCTCATCCGCTTGTCGCAAGGTTCATGAGAGGCCTTACTCTAACTAAGCCTCCCATCCGACCTCCTCCGGTAGCATGGGACTTGAACCTAGTTCTAGGTCAGCTTATGAAGCCACCTTTTTGAACCGTTGGTTTCTACCTCCTTGAAATTTCTTTCCTGGAAGGTCCTTTTCCTTATTGCAGTCACTTCAGCTCGCCGCATCAGTGAACTACAGACCTTAGTGGCTCATCCACCTTATACTAGGTTTCATCATGATAAGGTGGTCCTTAGGACGAATCCCCACTTTATGCCCAAAGTGGTCTCGCCTTTTCATCTTAATCAAGAGGTATATCTACCTGTCTTTTTTTCCAGCTCCTCATGCATCCAGTGCAGAGAGGAACCTTCATACTCTAGATTGTAAAAGGGCTCTTGCCTTTTACCTCAACAGGACTCAGCCACATCGAAAGTCTTCCCAACTTTTTGTAGCTTTTGATCCTTCTCATTTGGGACTTCCAGTCTCCAAACGTACACTTTCCAATTAGATTGCTCAGTGTATTTCCTTTGCTTACCAGAGTAAAAACACTTCTCTGGAAGGCCATGTCACAGCTCACAATGTGAGAGCCATGGCCACTTCTATGGCTCATCTTCACTCTGTATCCATAGATCAGATCTGTCGAGCCGCCACATGGGCCTCGGTTCATACCTTCACAGCCCATTACTGCTTGGACAAGGACTCCCGCCGGGATGCCTTGTTTGGTCAGGCTGTCCTCAAACACCTGTTCCATACTTGAACAACTCCTGCCCACCTTCCCAGAATGGATGCCTGAGATCCATACGAAGATGGCGAACCCTTGGAAGGGGATCTCCCAGGCATCTTAGCTAGGGAGTCCCCATAAGTGAGGACTTATTCCTGCTTGTTCCTGGAGATAGCACAGTTACTTACCTGTAACAGGTGATCTCTGGGAACAGCAGGAATTAGTCCTCACAACCCACCCACCTCCCCTAGGAGTTGTATCTTCTATCTATCTTCCTTTCCTCTCTCTATTGTCTCAGCTATAAACTCGAACTGAGGAGAGCTGGTCAGGAAGGCGGGAAGGCAGCGCGCATGTGCAGTGGGAGGCCCCAAAAGCTTCCTTCCTGGGAAGCTGGGAAGCTTTCCCGCGCAGGCTCCGTCGGTTCCGACGTACCCATAAGTGAGGACTAATTCCTGCTGTTCCCAGAGATCACCTGTTACAGGTAAGTAACTGTGCTATTCATCAGAAGAATCGGAATCGGACGACTCAAAGTATCGACGGGCTGGGTGCTGCTGCCCAGCCCGATGATGGTTCCAGTCGAAATCAGCATAGGAATGCCTTGGTACCAGACACTTATTCCAGGGCCGGCATGAGTGGTAGCATGGAGAGCAGCGGAATGGTCGATGCCAATACCTCCGGTACCAGTCCCAATACCGATTGGCTGCGGAACTGATTGTAGAGGCTTTAGCAGTTCCGAGGCCACCAGCAATGCCGCAAGACTCTGCTCACTGGCTAGGATACATTGATCCATGGAGCCAGCCGATGCCTGGGTATCGGTACCCGAAGAGCAGGCCACGACCCCAGAACACAGCACCAAGAGCTCTCCAGAGGTGGATGCCTCGAACATCTTGGGACCCCGATTATGCTTTGGAGGCAATGACCTCCCGCTGGGGTTGTTTGGCCAGTGTATTCACCTCTAGGGCAATGCTTAAAGCATCTCGATGCTTAGGAGATCTACCCTTTGAGGACCGACCAGTCTTTGAAGAAGACCTGGGTTTCGTTACCTGAGATCCATGGGAGGAAGATGAAGCCCTGGACAATGTCGATGCCACGGACATTGCATACAAGGCAAAGAGGATGTCTAGTTTCGCAGCTCTATTCTGTAGGCCCCTCTTTTTCATCTTTCTACAGAGGAGACATTCCAACAGTGAATGGTCTGGTCCTAAGCATTTAAGACACAAGTTATGGGTGTCGGTAGCAGAAATGGTACTGCTACACTTGGAACACTTTTTGAAACCATTAGTTGGTTTCTCCATTTTGAGGAAGAAAGGGGTCTAAGGCCCAAAATGGCACCTAAGAACCTAGAGGGAAAGACCCTCCAAGAAAAACCTCTCTTCTATTTTCTTACCAAAAAAACCCAAAAAAACAGATACCAGTGCTGGCATCGGAAGGCAGATGCACCACAAAAAGAAAAGATTTTCTGCAGTGACAGGAATTGCTCCCTGTCTGCTCCGCGGAAAACAGAAAAACTGAGAAGGGAGAGTTGGAAAGGCAGGAAGGCAGGAAGGCAGCAGCACAGGTGCAGTGGAATGCTTCCAGAAGCTTTCCTATAGGACGCTGGGGAGCGTTCCCACGTGGGCTCTGTTGGTGCTGACATCACCCATATGTGAAGACTACATTCCTGCTTGTTCCTGGAGATAATACATAACCAGTAACAACTGAAAAGTTGAGTGCATATGTATTCATCCCTTTTGCTATGAAACCTCTAAATAAGAAATGGTCCAACCGATTTAACCTCAGACGTCGTACAATTTTATGGTCCTTCTTAGGATCTAACATAAGCTTGTACTTTATACATAAAACAGAGATACAAATTAATAATCTTCCTATACTTCCCCACTACCTTTCCTTGCTTCTACCTATATTTGTATACCTTGTGTTGTAAACCACTTTGAAGGATAAGGTGGGGTATAAAACTGGTTAAATAAGTCAGTCACATAATTAGGTGATTAGGGTCAACCTAATGTGCAATCACTGTCACATGATCTGCCACATGATGCCTGTATAAATATACCTGTTCTGAAAGACCCCTGACTCTGCAACACCACTAAGCAAGCAACATGAAGACCAACGAACACGCCAAACAAGTCAGACAAAATTGTGGAGAAGTATAGATCAGGGGTGCACTACATTGAAACCCCCCCCCCCAATTTCTGAATATCCCGCAGAACACCATTTAAATCCATTATAACGGGGGGGGGGGGGGTCACTTGATGTGCTGAGGGAGCATAGAAGGGTTCTGTGTTCTCTCCTGAATCCCCAGCCACTATTAATGCCCTGGACATAAGTATCACTGTGGGTTGTTTTTTTTTTGGGGGGGGGGGGGGGTGGGGTTTGTTTGTTGTGTCCAGGTTATTCTTCATCCTCTGTGTACATCTGGTGAATCTGTGGAGTGGAAACTCAGCGTGGACAACATGAAATCTGCCCAGCGGGACCGAGAATAGGTGCTGGCATAACCTACCAAAATGACACTCCCCTTCTTCCCTGCTGAGCTCGCCAGGGCAGGCCGCGTTGGTTGAGGAGGTAATGATGGCTGTGATGGGGGCCTTGGCTGGGCACTTTGATGCCATCACGGGTCGCCTAAACACCCTAGCACAATAGTTTTGAGGCCATTGGCTCCTGGCTAAATGAAACGGAGAGACAAATACCACAAGAACAACATGTGCAAAGTAAAATGGGACACAGAGCTCAAACAACTGAAAACATTGCTGGCGAAGCAAGCACTAAAATTGGATGACATCGAAAACCAAGGGAAAAGGAAAAATATCTGCTTTGTTGGCGTCCCGGAATCAGTGAAAGACAGTTGCGGGGCTATGTGGAAACCTTGTTGACTTCATCCCTGGCTTTGAGAGAGGATTGCAAAATTATCAAACGTATTCACCGGATTCTGCCTGTGCGCAAGGGTGCTTCAAGACCTAAAGTGGTAATAGCTAGGTTCATGAATTTTCTGCAAAAGGAAAAAGTGTTGAAAACAGAGCTCAAAGCCCTATTGTAGGCAGGAATATAAAAACCTTGGCCTTCCAGGATTACTCATTGGAATTGAGTGTCAAGAGAAGGGCGTATACCTCTGTGCCAGAGACTGGTGGTAGCACAATTGAAATCTGCAGTCCTATATCCAGCTAGACTAAAAGACACTTGACTGGGGGACCGCAGGCCTTTGAGAGTCCCAAATCAGCGCAACAATATATGGACTCATCGCACTTCCCCGCATCTGGGGGTGTCTAATGCCACTGGAACTGTACAAATGGACAGGAATCTGATGATCTCATGGGCGGATGGCGAGCAGTGAAGGTGTGGAGGACTGCACGGAAGATTTGGACACTGGATACTGAACTGGGAGGTGTGAAGGGGCTGTGCGAACGGGACAAGTAATCCTAGGAGCCCTCCGGTTGTTTGGATTCATATTCTTTATCAGGGGAGGGCATTGAGGGTAAAGTTGCTGGACCCCTGCGCAAGGGTCCAAAGTCCAGTGTGGTCTGGGAGGACTGTGGTCAAAAATTTTCAGCCAAGTAGAAATGCCATGGAAGCCCATAAGATCATTGGACACCAACCTGGGCTCAGCAGACAGGATGCCCAAGTAGACCATACAACTCAGGGAGATCGATCTTGTTTGACTATATTTCTTGCTGTGCGGATTAATGGGGTGTTATGTCCTACTTCTTTGTTTAGTTAAGGCAGATGGGGGGGGGGGGGCCCTCAGTATGTTTAAGAGAACGATTGGGGACCCATGGTTGCCTTAGTAAACTCTGCCTGAGACCCCTGGATCTGTGATCTTGGGGGTTTGTAACCATGGGTAAGAGTTTTGGCTTTAGAGGGGTCTGCATGGAATAGTGAGATATAGGTTTGTGGCGAATGGGGGAGGTATGGCTATGGTTAGCCTGGGGGGGGGCGATAATTAGTCACCAGGGGGTTAAGGGGTATGGCATAGGGGCCTAGTTTAATAGATACTAGGCGGAGTGAGAATGGGTGGCTGGGGATTCTAACATCTGTAGTGACTCAAGTGAGATGGTTGGTAGGGCTAGAAGAGGTGGGGGAGGGAGGGAGGGGGGAGTTGGATAATTGCTTAGTATATATAAACACTAAGAAGACCCGGAAAGGCTGAGGAGGCAGAGTGTGCTCATGTACGGAGAAGGAAGTGATTGTTGATAGGATGAGTGTGGAACGGGGGTCCCAGGCTGGGGGGGATCCTCGGATTTTTAGTGGTTATCTGGTCAGACCAAATTAATTCTCACCCCCAGTCACTGGATGTAAAATTAATTAGTTGGATGTATGGGGACTTGTAAGCCCTATAAAGAGAAGGGGGCTATTCAGAAACACAAGGGAGAGATTGTCATGCTGCAAGAAACCCACCAATCAGTGGAGGATCTCAGTAGGCTGAAGGGTACGCAGGTGGAACAGGGCTTCAGCTCAAGGACGAAGGGGAGGGGTGCACTTCCAATGTCTCTAGCAGGTAAGGGACACTATGGGTCGTTATGTATTGGTACTTGGGGAACTAATGGGGGAAGGTGGTGATTCTTGGAGCAGCTTATACCCCAAATGTCCCAGATCCTCTTTTTGCTACTCTAGCTTCTCAAATTGAAAGGCTTCCTGACTACTATTTGATACTTGGTGATGACTGGCACGGAATCTTGGACCCCAACATGGACTTAACAGGGGGAAATCTAGTGGGCCTAGACAATATGTCTCACGGCATTTAGGTTGTTTTCTGAGACGATTACACTTAATAGATGCATGGAGGGCTCTACATCCGCAGGAGTGTGACTACACCCACCTATCTAGAGCTCATAGCACTAGTGCTCAGATAGATGCGATCTTAGGCCAACCCTCTTTTCCAACAAGTAGAAACAGCTTGGATAGGGCCTTATGAGATCTCGGATCATGCCTTGGTATGGGTGGATTGCTTTTAGGGGGACATGCAGGCAGGATGTGTCCCTTGGTGCTTCCCAATTGAGTTTCAAAAATTTCTCCTAGAACATTTGCAGGAATGTTTCAATGCGGCTCATGCCGCGACCCCAGAGCTCTTTTGGGAGGCATCCAAGGCAGTTTTAAGGGGTGGGAATCATTTCCTATGTAGCTAAACGCCGAAGGCATATGGCAGTGCAAATTCTCCAGTTAGAAAAACAAGTTTGTCAGAATCGAGGTGCATTCACTAGAAACCGAACAGTGGCGAATAGGGCGTGGCTCTTGGCAACTCAGGTCACCTCGAATACAGTAATACATCAAAGGGCCAAGAAGTCTCTGGCCTACTACAGATATCGCCTTTACCAATATGGGGATAAGCTGGGCCAGTTACTAGCGCACTGCCTACGGAAAAGCCAGTGCCCGAGCTAGGTAACTGTCCTTAGAGTAGCGGGACAATAAGGGTATTGGGGATATCTTTGCTCAATTCTATAGTACCCTTTATAGTAGGAAGAGATCTCGTGGACATGCATTCAAACCTACTTTAAGTCAGGTGGCATTGCCAAGGGTCGTGTCTAGTCAGCAAGAGCGATTTGGAGGCTCCAATATCGACCAATGAAGTGTAGCTTGCCATAGCACGGGCAGCTCTGTGCAGAGCTCCAGGGACCTGATGGATTCAGAATAGATTATTACAAAATTCTGACGCTAGATATCTTGGAGCCGCTAGTGGATGTTTTTAACAATTGGATGACTGGGGGGGGGGGGAGGGCAAAATGCATTACTAACCAAAACAGGTAAAGACCCAAGAGCGGCAGATACCTCTTCTCAAGCAAGATTTAAAACTATATGCTAAGATACTGGCGGAACGCCTGGCTGTGTGTCTGCCAGACTTTCTTCACTTAAGTCAAACAAGGTTCGTTAAAGGGAGGTATCCTGTCAGTAACCTGTGGCGGATCATTGCCGCATTAGAAAAGATCCATCAGACACAAGCATCAGCTCTCCTCATAAGTATTGATGCAGAGAAAGCATTTGATAGGGTCAACTGACCCTATCTATTTCAGGCCCTGGGGGGCATTTTGTTTTGGGGAGGGTTTTATTAATGGGGTGCGAGCCCTTTATTACCATCCCACTGTGAGAATAGGAATAAATGGAGGTTTAACACCCTGTATCAATTTGGAGAGGGGAAAGAAACAAGGGTGCCCCCTGTCGCCCTTGCTTTTTGTCCTCTTCCCTAGATCCACTTTTGAGAATGGTGAATGCTAGGGTGGAAACTTCTGGGGTTAATATTGGTAGTGAACCTGTTAAAATTTCCACTTTTGAGGATGATTTGTTGGTGTTGCTAACAAACCTGCAGGAGTCCTTGTCCGCTTTGCTGTTGGAAATAGATGAATTTGGGGCCGTGGCAGGTTTACGTCTAAACAAAACTAAATCAGAGGCCTGTGATGTGTTGGAGACCCTTCAGGATGTCTGGCCGGGGAAGTTCCCTCTCAAATGGGCGGGAGACAAATTTAAATATTTAGGTATCTGGTTACTGTCAGATCCATGGCACATTTGATGGCTCAAATGTTCCTCTTGATTAGGTGGATTCGGGATAAATTGAGGGATTGAAATCCTCTGCCATTTTCGTTGGCAGGGTGGATTACAGCGTATAAAATGGTAGTTTTTCCCTCTGATTCTTTACATGTTACAGCTAATACCCCTCCAACTGCAGCGTCGAGACCTAAGAGATAGAGAAATGTACAAACTTTTCTCTGGAAAGGGAAGAAGGGCCCCAATTGGCCATTGCCAGGCTTTGAGGGCTATGGAGTAGAGGCATGTGTCTCCCAGATCTATCACAATACAATCTTGCTTGTGCCTTAAGGCACGTTAGAGATTGGCTAGGGGAGAGTTCAGTCTATCCACCTCGAGAGACGGAGGCTACGATGGTGGCCCCTCTGGCATTGGCAGCTGCCCTGCATACTCCAAGATCCCAGCTTCCTTCTTAGGCTCGAGAGAATTTATTGATAACTGGGGTTTGTGATAGGTGGAAAATCCTTTGTAAGCTGTTGGGGATACCTGTGGATACCACAGCGTATCTGCCGATACAAGGAAATGGGGCCTTCCCCCAGGAATGGCTTCAAGGACCTTTTGGGTTTGGGCTTCACTTGGCCTCACATATTTGAGGCATGTGGTTGATGAAAAAGGAGGTATTTTACTGCTAGGTGAGCTCCAACGCTGGTTTCATCTGCTGGGGAACCTGTGCTTTCCATATATCCAACTCCAACATTATGTAGTCTCTTTAAACAGGCAGGGTTTGGAGAAAGTAGTCATTGACAAGTTAGAGGCATGGTTTGAATTTGATGATTGTACAAGGGTCCCTGGCTCAATATTGCCAAAAAATAAGGAATTGCCCTAGAATAAGTATTGGGGACCATACAATGGACAGGTGGACAGTGGAACTTTCCTGTCCATTAGAAGGACATGCTTGGGTTTCAGCGTTAGCATGTATACCTAGGCTTGCCCAGGGAGCAAGGCTCAAAGATGCAATTTAAAATTTTTTACGAGGGCATACATCTCCCCACAAAGTGCATGGAGGGCAGGCATCACTGAAAACATGAAATGCCCTTGGTATGATCAAGAATTGGCAGGACTGGGACATATTCTTTGGAGGTGCCTTCAAGTACAGATATTCTGGGGGAAAATCCAAAACCAAGTAGGTCAAATATTGGGACAGCAGATAATCCTTACTCCTGGCTTGGCAATCCTGGATGCATTCGAACCATTAGGGCTGAGGAGAAAAGGGGGACACCTATTAATCTGGAAGGCATGCCTTTTAGCTAAATTCTGTATATTAAAACACTGGCATGATTTTTCAGGCCTGGGGTACTGGGAGTGGTGCAATGTGCTTCACCAATTTATTGTATGAGAAGGGTTAGCCTCCAAGAAAGGGGGGAAGAAACATGATATCATCTTAGTTACCTGGGAATTCTATCTACAGGCACTCTGAGGGCCCAGAACAATATTCTCAACCTATGAACGATACCGTGGTAAGTGTAGTTGCTCACCTGTAACAGGTGTTCTCCGGGGACAGCAGGAATCTGTCCTCGCATATGGGTGACGTTGGTACCGACTGAGCCCTCACGGAAGCATCCCCTCAGCTTTCAAAGAAAGCCCTTGGGAGATGCCACCATGCATGTGTGGTCCCCTTCTCACCCAAGGGTATCATCTTACTCAGTCAAATGACATAGCTAAAAGACATCAAAAATAAAAGATGGTAAAGGAGCAACTCCAAGGGGAGGAGGGAGGGTTGTGAGGACCGATTCCTGCTGTCCCTGGAGAACACCTGTTACAGATGAGTAACTATGCTTTCTCTGGGAACAAGCAGGCAGTCGGTCCTCGCATATGGGACTCCCCAGCTACAGGCTACATCGACAATTTGTCTTGAACCCACTGCTCAAGGTCGGACGACTGTAGCCAAGCTTGGCGTTGTGCACCGAATGCCAGCCACTGCTACTCGAGCCACCGTCTTGAACCAGTCATAGGCCACCCAAGTCATGAACTTGGAGCATTCATGGACTGCTTTGGCCAGGTTCTTGAACTGCTGCAAAGGTTCTTCAGAGACCAGCCGAGACCCCGGTGAGTTCCTTCAACATGCTTATGTACAGTTGGTAGGCCTGGATGCGGACAATGAGCATTGAGTCCTGTTAGCACTTTCTGCCAAGGGCATCCAGGGTGTGGGCCTCCCTGGTGGGGGGGCACCGAGGAGTGCGTCTTCTGGCTTTTCAGCTGATGCATGTCCGACTCCACCATCATAGAGTTATGCGGCAACTGAGACTTTTGGAAGCCTGGGCTCCGGTGGACTGGATACATCGCGTCGAGCTGCTTGCTCACCACCAGTACTGAAGCCAGTGTCTCCCACATTCAGAGCATCAGCCATTCCAGGATGGGAGGGATAGACACTTTGAGCGATTTTCCAACTCATCCACCTGAGGGTCCTCCTCCAACTCTTTTATGAATACCAGGGCCTTAGACATGTCCTTGACAAAATCAAGGAAACCCATATCCTTGGGTGGGGATGCCATTGAGGCTCTGAGACAGGAGAGTCAGATGGGATGTCGCGGTGGTGATGGGTATCGGGATTCCTAAGTCTTCCATCTCCCACTCAGAATAATCCATCAAAGACTCGTAGGAGGGCTGCTCCATGGGCCTCAGCGCCCCTGATGCCCTGCAGCCAGTGCCCGGTAAACTTGCCAGGGATAATCGCGGCCCTGTTGAGTGGGACTCTGATTGTGACTTTGGCCTAAGGACCTAGAGGATCGACTCAGAATCTGGGGATGACTTGAACGTCTAGGGCTCAGTGGTCAGGGCGGATGAACCAGTCATGCCAGACAACAGCACCCGCTGCTGGTCCATGAAAGCAAACTGTGCTCCAGGGCCGTCATTCTGGACTCCAGACCAGAAGGCTCTGCAGCCTTTGTTGCGGGTACCAAGGGACTCTGGCCCAATGCTGGCTCCCCTGAAGGGGAATCCTCAACTAGGATAGTGTCTGGGGACCGAAGCCGGTCTGCAGTTGGATCCTTCTGGGGAACCTTCGAACGTCACTCCTTCTTAAACGCCTGGGACGAACGTCTTGGACTGCGGGACTGGGCCTAGTGAGCACCCGACTGGTCGGAACTGTCCAAGGACACTGCCTTCGAAGCTTTCTTCGAGTTCCCTCGAGGGAGACCCCCCCCCCCCTTTCTGAGGACCCACAACGAGGCTCTGGTTCGGGAGGCTCCACTCTAGATGTTGGGGCCTCAGACAAGGCCCTGGCCTTTGGAAGCACTGGGGACTCGGGGGGGGGGGGGGAGAAATCTTATCCTGCTGCTGATGGCTCTTGAGGGCCTTACTGGATATCCTTATGCAGAGACCGCAGGCTGCCGGGTCATGGTCTGGCCTGAGGCAGCGGAGACAACACTCATGTGTCGGTCAAGGACATCATTTTAGAGCACTGATCACACTTAAAGCCACTGGTAGCCATGGGGCGGAAAAAGTACCCCTGCGAGGTCTAAGACTCTCCGGGCTGCCAGTGGAAGAAAAAGGCACGAAGATGCTAGGAAAAGAAAAGAACAAACTACAAAAACAAACCAAACACAGATTCAACAAGGTTGGTAGGCAGGAAGAGTAATGGTGCGATACCGGAGGAGAGTATGAAACTCGGAGAGAAACAAATCAACTTTTTCCGGGGACAAGCCAGACTAACATCTGAAGGGCTCCTCAGAAAAAAGGATACTGAGCAAAATGGCGCCCTTGGGCAGGAAGGGGACCACGCATGCATAGTGGCATCTCCCAAAGGCTTTCTTTGAAAGCTGGGGGGGATGCTTCCGCAAGGGCTCTCAGTGCTGACTTCACCCATAGGTGAGGACTGACTTCCTGCTTGTTCCTGAAGAATTGAACATTTGGCCATCATGGGAAATATGATGTGTGGCACAAACCCAACACTTCCCTTCACTCCAAAAACACCATTCCCACGGTGAAACATGGTGTCAGCGTCATGCTGCAGAGATGTTTTTCATTGGCAGGGACAGGAAAACTCATCAGGATTGAAGGAACGATGGATGGCACTAAATACTGGGCAATATTTGAGGAAAACCTGTTTCAGTCTGCCAGAGATTTGAGACTGGGACGAAGGTTCACCTCACAGCAGCACAATGACCCTAAACATACTACTAAAGCTGGTTTAAAGGAAAACATTTAAATGTCTTGGAATGGCCTAGTCAAAGCCCAGACCTCAATCGAGAATCTGTGGCATTATTTGAAGATTAATGTACACCAACGCAACCCATCTGACTTGGAGGAGTTGTAGCTGTTTTGCCTCAAGAAATAGGTGAAAATCCCAGTGGCTAGATGTGCTAAGCTAATAGAGACGTATATCCCAAGAGACTTGCAGCTGTAATTGCAGCAAAAAGTGCTTCTACAACATATTGACTTTTTGGTGGGTGAATACATATGCACACTCCTACTTCCAGTGTGGGTTTTTTTTTGTCTTTGTGATGCAATAAAGCGTAGTTATTCACCTGTAAAAGGTGTTCTCCGGGGACAGCAGGAATCAGTCCTCACATATGGGTGACGTCGGCACCGACAGAGCCCTCGTGCGGAGCAAATCCCCAGCTTTCAGAGAGATTTTGGGCATTGCATTACGCATGCATGGTCCCCTTCCCGCCCAAGGGTGCCATCTTGCTCAGTCAAATGACATAGCTAAAAAGATGGCAAAAGAACAAAATATAATAGGACTGCAACTCCAAGGGGAGGAGGGAGGGTCATGAGGACTGATTCTTGCTATCCCCAGAGAACACCTGTTACAGGTGAGTAACTACACTTTCTCCGGGAACAAGCAGGAAGTCAGTTCTCGCATATGGGACTCCCCAGCTATAGGCTACTGATATTCCACAGCTAAAAAATAGGCTTCCTCTATGAGAACCGCAAACGGCCACAATAGGAATCTGAGTAGCATTCCAGTAGCCTGACACAGAAGGGTTGGAGGGCAGGAGTTGCCTAGACCTCAAATAGGTTATGGAGTACAGCCTGACGAAAAGCACTGTCCCATCGGGACTCCCTATCCAGGCAGTAATGGGCTGTGAAAGTCTGACCCGAAGACCAGGGGGCGGCACGGCAGATGTCTGCCAGCAGAACAGAGCAGAAATGAGCCACTGATGCAGCCATGAACCTGACCCAGTGGGCCGTAACATGACCCTCCAACGGAAGCTCGGCTGCCCTGTATGCCCAGGCAATAGTCTGCCACCCAGGTGGATAGCGTACGCTTCAAAACAGCCACCCCCAGCTTACTGGGGTCGTAGGATACGAAGAGCTGAGAAGCCCTTTGATGGCCCTGTGTACATTGAACATAGAAGGCCAATGCCCTCTTACAGTCCAGAGTATGCAGAACTGTCTCTGCCCGACTGGCATGCAGCCTGGGAAAGAAGGTAGGCAGCACCACCTCTTGATTGAGGTGGAAGGAAGAGACCACTTTCGGCAGGAACTTGGGGGGTGTGCGGAGCACCACCCAGTTCCATAGAACCTTGTATAAGGCCTGTCAGACACAAGGACCTGTAGCTCACTCACTCGTCAGGCCGACATGAGTGCCACCAAGAAAACTACCTTCCAAGAAAGGTAGCTTAGATGGCAGGTTGCCATCAGCTAAAAAGGCGGCCGGGTAAGCTGCCCCAAAACCACATTCTGATACCACTCGGTCGCCGGAGTGCGGACCGGGGGCTTCAGCAGAAGTAGGCCTCTCAAGAACCTAGACACCAGAGGATGCGCAGAGAGGCTTTCCTTCCACCGGAAAGTGGTGTGCAGCCAGAGCACTGAGGTGCACTCTGACAGAGTTGGACTTAAAGCCCAAATCCAAAAGGTGGAGAAGATACTGTAGTACCACTGCAACCTGGAAGGAGAAAAGGATTCACTTTCTGCTTCTCACACCAAACCCCAAACCTACGCCATTTGAAGGCATAGGTCCGTCTAGTTGACAGCCTCCTTGAGGCCAGCAAGACCTCTTCCACATTTTTTGGAAGGAGGAGTGGTGCAAGCACTACCCTTTCAGCAGCCATGCCATTAGGTTGAGGGAGCTGAGATAGGGGTGCAGGAGACTGCCCCCCTCTTGGGACAGGAGGTTTGGAGAGGACCCCAAGGGAATGGGGGCCTCCACTGCTAGCTGAAGTAGAAGCGGAAACCAGGATTGCCTCGGCCACCTATGGGCTATCAGGATAACCGAGGCCCTGTCCTGGAGAATCTTGAATAGTCTTGGCCACCAGAGGCGTTGGAGAAAACGCATACAGGAGGCCCACAGACCATGATATGAAAAATGTCAGCAGCTACCCTGTATGGGTGTGGCTGCCTGGAGCAGAACTGGGACAACTAGTGATTTTGCAGACTCGCAAACATTACTGGCTGTCTCCAGGTCTGAAAAATCCAATGGACTACTCCCTTGCCCAGCTGCCACTCGTGGGGTTGCAGAAAGAGTAGTTACTCACCTGTAACAGGTGTTCTCCAGGAGCAGCAGGAATCAGTCCTCACATATGGGTGACGTCGGCGCCGACGGAGCCCTCACGGAGCAATTTCCCCAGCTTTCAGAGAAAGCCTTTGGGAATTGCAGCGCGCATGCGCGGTCCCCTTCCCGCCCAAGGGTGCCATCTTACTCAGTCTGATGACATAGCTAAAAGACGGCAAAAAAATTAGAAAAAACGAAATGATAGGACTGCAACTCCAAGGGGAGGAGGGAGGGTTGTGAGGACTGATTCCTGCTGCTCCTGGAGAACACCTGTTACAGGTGAGTAACTACTTTCTCCAGGACCAAGCAGGAAGTTAGTCCTCACATATGGGACTCCCAAGCTAAAGGCTACCGGAGGCCTCAAGTGGAAAAATGAGCTCCCTCTAGCTCAGAAGCACAGAAGGAAGGAATCTTTTCTCTGAAAAACGCCCCCGACCGGTAGCCCAACACCAGGGTCGGAGGGTAGGAGTTGCCTAAACCTCAAAGAGATTATGGAGGACTGCCTGTCCGAAAGCACTGTCCCTGCGGGACTCCCTCTCTAGGCAGTAATGGGCCGCAAAAGTCTGGCTTGAAAACCAAGTAGCGGCCCAGCAGATGTCTGCCAACGGAACAGAGCGGAGATGAGCCACTGACGCAGCCTTCGCCCTAACACGATGAGCCGTGACTCGACCCTCCAACGAGAGGCTGGCTGCCCCATAAGCCCAAGCGATACAGTCAGCAACCCATATGGACAAAGTACGCTTGGAGACAGGTAGCCCCAACTTATTGGGGTCAAAAGAAGCGAAGAGCTGAACAGCCCTCCTATGCTCCCGCGTACGGTCAAGGTAGAAGGATAAGGCCCTCCTACAGTCCAGGGTATGCAGGACCATTTCAGCCCGGCAGGTGTGTGGCCTGGGAAAGAAGGTCGGAAGAACCACCTCCTGGTTGAGATGAAAAGTAGAAACCACTTTTGGAAGAAACTTAGGGTGAGTCCGTAAGACGACCCTATTCCTGTAGAACCTAGTGTAAGGAGGATCAGACACTATGGCCTGCAGTTCACTAAAGCGCCTAGCAGAAGTAAGGGCTACCAAAAACAAAGTTTTCCAGGAAAGAAAACGAAGAGGGCAGGTAGCCATAGGCTCAAAAGGCGGACAGGTAATCCGCTGCAAGACCACATTCAGATCCCATTCAGGGGCTGGTTGGCGTAAAGGAGGCTTAAGGAGAAGAAGGCCTCAGAGAAAACGAGCCACCAAAGGGTGGTGGGAAAGAGGCCTGCCATCCACCGGTGCGTGATGTGCAGAGAGCACTGAGGTGGACTCTGACAGAGTTGGACTTAAGGCCCAGATTGGAGAGGTAAAGCAAGTACTGCAAGACCACTGCTACCAAGCAGGAGAAGGGATTCTCAGACTGCTGAGCACACCAAATGGAGAACCGACGGCACTTAAGAGCGTAGGACCTCCGGGTGGAAGGCCTCCTCGAGGCCAAGACAACCTCTTCCACCTCCCGAGGCAGCTGGAGGGGAGCAAGGACTACCCTTTCAGCAGCCAGGCCATCAGATGAAGGGACCGTAGGTTGGGGTGTAGGAGAGACCCTTGATCCTGTGTCAGGAGATCGGGCTGAAACCCCAGAGGAAGAGGAGTGTCCACCGCCAGCTGCATTAGAAGCGGGAACCAAGGTTGTCTCGGCCACCGGGGAGCCACTAGGATCAGCGAGGCTTTGTCTCTGAGAACTTTGAAGAGTGTTCGAGACACCAGCGGCATGGGAGGAAAGGCATACAAGAGGCCTGTGGACCATGGAATCAGAAAAGCATCCGCCGCTACTCTGAGAGGATGCGGTTGTCGAGAGCAGAATCTGGGAAGTTGCCGGTTCAGAGGACTGGCAAACAGATCCATGGTGGGGAGTCCCCACTTGAGAAAGATCCGCTGGACCACCAATGGATCCAATCTCCACTCGTGTGGTTGGAGGATCCTGCTTAGCTTGTCTGCCAGGTAATTTTCCTGACCTGGGAGATAGAACGCTTTGAGGAGGATGCCATGGTGGACGGCCCAAGAGCACAGTCTTCGTGCCTCCTGACAGAGAAGGAAGGAGCCTATGCCTCATTGTTCACGTAGAACATTGCAACTTGATTGTCCGTCTGGACCAGCACAGACTGGTGAGAAGTGAGGTGGGAGAAGGCTCTCCGAGCTAGGCGGATGGCTCTGAGCTCCAGGAAGTTTATCTGCTGCGCAGACTCCCAAGGAGTCCAGAGGCCTTGAGTACATGTCCCTTGGCAATGTGCTCCCCAACCCAGGAGAGAAGCATCAGTTGTTAGTATCTGAGAAGGCGGAGGAGATTGAAAATCCACGCCCAGTAGCAGGTTTGGCAGATGAAGCCACCACCGCAGAGAAGAGACCAGCAGGTCGGAGACCTGTACTGAGTCTGCCAGGCTCCCCGTGGCCTGATGCCATTGAGTGCGAAGGCACCACTGAGCAGGTCGCATGTTCAGGCGGGCATTGGGGGTCACATGGACAGTGGAAGCCATATGGCCGAGCAGTCTCAGAAATTGCCTGGCAGAGACCAGGGAATTGCTGTGAAAGTGGCTGGCGAGATCCATGAGCCTGTGTGCTCTGTCTAGAGGCAGGAAGGCCCGCGCCTGAAGTGTGCTTAACCTTGCGCCGATGAATTCGAGATCTTGAGAGGGGAGCAAAGTGGGCTTTGCGAAGTTTATGACAAAGCCCAAGTGCTGGAGCAGAGATACAGTGCGATGAGTGGCCTCTTGGGAAGACTGGGCCCTGATGAGCCAGTCGTCCAGGTATGGAAACACAAAAAGGCCTTGAAGCCTAAGATAGGCCGCCACCACTGCTAGGCATTTGGTGAACACCTTGGGGGCGGAGGATAGGCCAAAGGGCAGTACTCTGTACTGGTAATGATTTCCTCCCACAACAAACCTGAGATATTGTCTGTGGTCTGGATGAATAAGGATGTGAGTGTAGGCATCCTTGAGATCTAAGGAGCATAGCCAGTCTCCCTGCTGGAGGTAGGGCAGCAGGATTCCAAGGGTAAGCATCTTGAACTTTTCCCTTGCCAGGAATTTGTTGAGGTTTCGCAAGTCCAGGATGGGTCTGAGGCCTCCTGTTCTTTTTGGTATCAGAAAGTACATGGAATAAAAGCCGTGACCTCTCAGGTGATGGGGCACCGGTTCCACAGCCTGTTCCTGAAGAAGACTTTCTAACTCCTGAAGGAGTAAGTCCCTGTGCAGAGGGAGTCTTGGAGGCTCCCCTGGAAAGTAGGAGGGAGGTACCTGGTGAAAGTGTAGAAGATACCTGGGTGCTTCATATAGTTCAGAAAGGCTATCTGAGGTGATGGCTGACCACCTGTAGGCAAAGTGGACCAGCCGGCCTCCTGTGCTGAGAGAAACCAGCTGAGGGGAAAAGGCTATGCTGATGGAGTCAAAACCCCCCACCCTGCTGAGCAGGGGCCGGTGTTGTGGGCTTGGGGGCCTGCTGCCTACGGGACCCATTACCCCGTCCCTTGGCCTGCTGACCCTTTTGGGGAGCTGCTGAGGCCTGATACTGAGGGTAGTTTTTATAGGCAGCCGCCTTCCTCGGGTAAAAGGGCTTTTTCCCCGAGCCCTTCTTCTGAGAAGGGGCAGAGGTTTATCTGGACAGCCGAGTTCTGGTCAGAGTCTCGGTCTCGATCGATGCAGCCTTTTCAGCCATGGGTTTGCCAAAGAGGTTTTCACTTCTGCAGGGGACATCGACCAACTTGTCCTGTACCCATGGCTCGAGGTCAGATGACTGAAGCCAAGCCTGTCGGCGGGCACCGATGCCAGCCCCAGCTACTCGAGCCGATGCATCGAAGCCATCGTAGGCTGCTCGAGAAATAAACTTAGAGCACTCTCAAATACCAGTGGACAAGGCTTGGAACCTCTGCAAAGGTTCCTCGGAGAGACCAGCAGAGAACCCGGCAATTTCTTTTGCCAGATCTCGGAGATACATGCCCATATAGAGCTGGTAGGTCTGGACTCGACAAGCAAGCATAGAGCCCTGGAAGCACTTTCTACCGAGGGCATCCAGGTTCCGGGCCTCCCGGCCGGGAGGCACCGAGGAGTGCATCTTGTGACTCTTGAGTCGATGCATGGCCGATTCCACCACCATGGAATGGTGCGGTAGTTGTGCCTTTTGGAACCCGTGGCTCTTGCGGACTCTATAAATGGAATCGACCCGCTTGCTTAACACCGGCGCCGACGCCGGGCTCTCCCACATGCGGAAGAGAAGTCGTTCCAGCATCGGAGGAACCGGTACAGTAAAGGCCTCTTTCGGGGGAGAGTCATACTGGAGGGCATCGAGCTCTTTGGCTCCTCCTCAGGATCCGCGGGGAATGCCAAGGCCTTGGCCATATCCCGCACGAAGTCCAAGAACCGGGTGTCCTCCGGGGGGGACAGTCTCCGAGGTTCGGACTCGGGTGAGTCCGATGGGACACACAGAGTCCGAAAAGTACCAGGTGACTCTTCGTCCTCCGTTTCCCAGTCTGACTCCTCGGAGGAGGAATCGAGCGGCTCCGGTCGGGCGGGCACCGATGCCCTTCGCCCCGACGCCGAGGGTGTCGGTGTTGACGACCTCGGTCCCGAACGGGAGGCCGAGGGAGACCGCAACCGAGGATCGACTCGAGCTCGCATGGACTCGAGGAGCAGCTCGGTCTCCGGGGTCGACTTGGACGTCGACGTCCCGGTGGCCGGGGCAGATGCATTGGCGAGGCCAGCGATCAATGCCCGCTGCTGGTCCATGAAGGCAGCCAAACTGCTCTCCAAGGCCGTCAACCTGAGTCCAAGCTCAGGAGACCCAGCAGCCCCCGACTCGGGCCCCGACGGCGTTGGGCCCGACATCGGCTCCTTCGGAGGTGAGTCCACGAGGACTACAGTACTCACGTGTCCAGGCGACTCCATTTCAAGACGAGGATGCTTCCAAGGCCTCTCCGACTCAGAGGACCCGGGACGGCTATCGGGGCTATGCGACCTGGCCCTCGAGGAACCAGGAGTGTCCACCGACGACGCCCTCGCGGTTTTCTTCTTCCTATGATGTTCCCGGGCAGGAGACCCCAGCTCAGAGGAACTCCGACGATGCTCAGGACCGGAGTCCCGGGACGTCTAAGCCTCTGAGGTCCGGGCCCGGCCGGACACGGAGTCAGAAGATTCGTTCCCTTTGATGCTGCCGACTCCTCAACACTTTTGAAGACATCTTGCTACACGGACCACAGATCATCGGGTCATGATTGGGTCTGAGGCAGCGGAGGCAGCAGTCGTGTGTGTCGGTAAGAGACATAAGTTTTACACCGATCACACTTTTTAAACCCACTGGCAGCCATCGAGGGAAAAAGGGCCCCTGCGAGGTCAAAAGACAGGGCTGCCAGTGAAAAATAAAAAATGGCGCGAACGCTTGTCACGAAGGACAAAAAAACCGAAAAATAAAGAACGGACCCGATACCAGCGTAGCGGGTCCAGGCAGGAAAAGGATCCGGCGTCGAACCGAGAGAATAAGAAATAAAATCAACTTTTTCTGCGGCGATCACAAACAGCGTCTGTAGGGCTCCGCGGAAAAAAAGAAGACTGAGCAAGATGGCACCCTTGGGCGGGAAGGGGACCGCGCATGCGCGCTGCAATTCCCAAAGGCTTTCTTTGAAAGCTGGGGAAATTGCTCCGTGAGGGCTCCGTCGGCGCTGACGTCACCCATATGTGAGGACTGACTTCCTGCTTTTTCCTGGAGAATCCTGCTTAGTCTATTGGCTAAGTAGTTGTCCTAGCCTGGTAGGTAAACTGCCCTCAGATGCATGCCATGTCAGACTGCAAAGGAGCACAGATCCAGGGTTTCCTGACACAGTAGGCGGGACCCCATGCCCCCCCCCCCCCTGTTTGTTCACATAGAACATGGCTACTTGGTTGTCTGTACCAAGACAGGCTGATGAGCCAAAGTCTGACAGAAAACTCAAAGAGCCAGGCGAATGGCACGAAGATTCAAGAAATTGATTTGTTGTGTGCTCTCGTCCGGAGACCACACACCTTGAGTACACAAGCCCTGGCAATTGGCTCCCCAGCCCAGCAAGGATGCATCCGTGGTCAGGATCCTCATGTGTCGAGCCTGGAAGAGCATCCCTGCCTCCATGTGTAATGGTTGAAGCCACCAGTCCAAGGACTGTACCAGCCTTCTGCAGACTTTGACTCTGTCTCGGAGGCCACCTGTGGCCTGTGTCCACTAGTCTGAGGCACCACTGAGCTGTGCGCATGTGGAGGCGGGCATCTGGTGTTACATGGACGGTGGAAGCCATGTGTCCGAGGAGGCACAAAGTGTCTGGTATCTGCAACTTATTTGGCGTGCCAGGGCCAGAAGCCTTTTTTTCCCTGTCTGCTGGCAGGTAGGCCCTTGTTTTAAGGGTATCTAGTCTTGCTCCTATGAACTAGTTGTTGAGTGGGGACTAGGCTGGACTTGGGGTAATTTATTACAAACCTCAAGTGCTGGAGCACCTGGATGGTGCAAGATGTGGCCTGTTGGACCTGTATGGCTGAGGAGACTCTGGGCCAGTTGCCTAGGTAGGGGAAGACAAACTTCTTGGAGTATGCGGAAGGCGGCCACCACCGCCAGCCATTTTGTGAATACCTTGGGGGCGGAGGCCAGGCCAAAGGGTAGAACCCTGTACTGGTAGTGATTACCTCCCACCACAAAGCGCAGATATTGTCTGTGGTCTGAAAGTATCAGGATGTGGGTATACACATCCTTTAGGTCTAAGGAGCATAGCCAGCCTCCCTGGCGGAGGTAAGGCAGAAATATTCCAAGTGAGAGCATCTTGAACCTCTCCCTCACCAGGAATTTGTTTAAGTTGCACAAGTCGAGGATGGGTCTGAGGCCTCTTGTCCATGTAGGTGGTGGGGCACCGGTTCTACTGCCTGATCCTTGAAGACCTGCTAACTCCTTCAGAAGAAGGTCCTGGTGAAGGGGAGACCTGAGGGGCTCTCCTGGGGAAAAAAAGGAGGAACCTGGGTCAAATGGAGGAGATAGTTCATCAGGGTAATGGCTGTCCATCTGTGGGTATACAGGGCAAGCCTTCCTCCTGTGCATTGCCTGTCTCCTATGGGGTGAGAGGGGCCATACTGTGAGAATCAAAAGCTGCTCCCAGGTTGGGCCGGAGCCTGTGCCTGGGGTTTGAGGGCTTTCTGCTTACAAAGGCCATGCCCCTGTCCCTTGGCCTGCTGCCCCTGTTGGGGAGCCAGGGAGGCCCGACATGGTGGGTTGTTTCGGTAAGCAGCACCCTTCCTCGGGTAAAAGAGCTTCTTACCCAAGCCCCCCTTCTTAGAAGTGGCAGAGGTCTTCTTTGAGAGTCATGTACTCGAACTTGATCTCAGCAGCCTTGTCGGTCATAGGTTTGCCAAAGGGGTTCTCTCCCTGGCATGGGACATGGACCAACTTGTCCTGAACCCATTGCTCGAGGTCTGACAACTGTAGCCATGCTTAGCAGCATGCACCGATGCCTGCCGCAGCAACCTGGGCCGCCGACTTGAAGCCGTCATAGGCTGCTCAAGTCATGAACTTCAAGCACTCACGGACCCTGGTGGAGAGGCTCGTGAAGCGCTGCAAAGGTCCCTCAGAGACCAGCCGAGAACCCGGTGAGTTCCTTCACCAGGTCCCTCAGGTACATGCCCATATACAGCTGGTAGGCCTGGATCCGACATGTCAGCATTGAACCCTGGAAGCACTTCTTGCCGAGGGCATCCAAGTTGCAGGCCTTCCTGCCAGGAGGCACTGAGGAGTGTCTTCTGGCTCTTCAGCCTGCGCATGGCCAATTCCACAACCATGGAGTTGTGTGGCAATTCTGCTTTCTGAAACACAGGGCTCTTACGGACTCAATACATGGAGTTGATCTGTCTGCTGATCACAGGCGCTGACGCCGGTGTCTCCCACATGCGGAGCATCAGTCGTTTCTGGATCGGAGGCATGAGTACAGTAAGGGCCTCCCAAGGGGAAGAGTCATACTGGAAGATCTCGAGCTCTTTGGCTCGAGGATCCTCCTTGGACTCCGCAGGGAATGCGAAGCCTTTGACATGTTCCTCACAAAGTCCAAGAACCTAGTGTCCGCCGGGAGCGACCTTCTCCGAGGCTCAGACACTGGGGAATCTGACAGGACGTCCCTGTGCCAGCAAGTGTCTGGGGACTCTTCCTCTTCTATCTCCCATCCCGATGCCTCCGAGGAGGAATCGAAGGGCTGAGGGCCTCGACCACCCTGACCTCGGCCCCGAGCAGGAGGTCGAGGGAAACCTCGGCTGAGGATTGACTCTAGTACGCATGGTTTCGAGGATTGGCTCTGCCTCTGGGGTCAACTTGGACGTCAGTGGCCTGGTGGTCGGGGCAGAAGGACTGGTGAGACCGGCAATCAGCGCCCACAGCAGCTCCATGAAGGCAGACATACTGCGCTCCAGGGCCACCATTCTGAGACCGAGCTCAGAAGGCTCCGCAGCCACCAGGTCGGGTTCCGACGCCCGTTCTCCCGGGGGGGGGGGGGGAGGGGAGTCTTCGAGGACCATTATCTTACTCGGCTGTTCCGTATCCCGTCAAGGAAGCTTCGCTGGACGCTCCATCTCTGAGGATCTGGGCCGGCGCTTAGGGTTCTGTGACCGGTCCCAGACGGGACCTGGCCTTTCAGAGCCATCCAATAACGCCGCCTTCGAGGATTTTTTCTTCCTTTGATGTTCCCGTGAGGGAGACCCCCTCTCGAAGGAACCTGTACGGTGCTCTGGCTCGGAGTGTTCCCCCCGAGACGTAGAGGCCTCAGATGGGGTCCGGGCCCGCAAAGGTACGGACTCAGCAAAAATCCTATCATGCTGTTGCTGGTGGCTTCTCAGGGCCTTTGAGGATATCTTCCTACACGGGCCACAGACCTTCGGGTCGTGGTCTGGCTTGAGCCACCGGAGACAGCAGTCATGTGTATCGGTGAGGGACATTAATTTTGTACACCGATCACATTTTTTAAATCCGCTGGTAGCCATCTGGGGGGGAAAAATGGGCCCCTGCAAGGTCGAAGACTTGGGCTGCCAGTGAAAATGAAAGAGCGCGAATGCTACTCATTAAGGACAAAAACCCCAAAATGAAGCCAGACTCAATACCGGTGTACCGAGCCGAAGGCGGGAAGGGGAACCGGTGTCAATCCGGAAGGAAAAACAATTTTAACTATTTTTAAACACTTTTTTTTTCACGGCGACTATTGGACTACGTCCAAAGGGCTCTGCGGAAAAAAGGAGACTGAGCAAGATGGCACCTTTCGGTGGGAAGGGGACCGCGCATGCGTGATGCAATTCCCAAAAGCTTTCTCTGAAAGCTGGGGATTTGCTCCACACGAGGGCTCCGTCGGTGCCAACGTCACCCATATGCGAGGACTGACTTCCTGCTTGTTCCTGGAGAAAGGATATTTTGCACCTTCAAAGTCGTAGACAAGTTGTGTATATCACATGGTGCTATCCCCAAAATTCCATTTTAATTCCAGATTGTAATGCAACAAAACAGGACAAACATAGATGGGATGAATACTTTTTTGCAATGCACTGTATTTTGGTTTGATATTCACATATTGGAAGAAGGGTTCAAGTAGCTGTATTGATCTTGGAGAATGGCACTTAACTCATGGGGGAACATAATGGTTTTATGTATTGTATTTATTTAAAATTGCTCATGATACCCATTGTGCATATGGATTTAAAACAACAAAAAAAAAGCCAACCTTCTGTTCATGAACTCAGTAGGAAAAAAGTGTGTTAGTCTGTGAGCTTTTGAAAGCTTGTATACTACCTCTTTTTTTTGCTGGTGTTTTACAAGTTATCACAACTTACAAGAACTCCCATTTTCTGTGGGGGGGGGTCCCCTTCAAATTGATTGAAGTTTGGAGGAATGGTACTCTGGACTTTGTGAAATGTTAACTTTTTTAAAGATCTGTTACTATTCTATCAATTTTCTACTGTTATATCATTACACTGAGGCATTAATTTATCAAGGCAATTTCTCCAAATGGGTTAGTTTTGCGTATACCATGACAGTCATGAACCTTACTTTTAAGCCAGGATATGTGGAGTATGATTTCAGTCTTTCAAATTTACTGTTAATGCTTGGCATGGTACTTGCATTATGCCTTAAACTCCAGAAGGGAGCTCTTTAAGATGTAGCATGTATGTATGGATAACATCAAGGTGTGCTTGGAAAGTTTTCTTAATCAAGCCTGTGACACCCAGCAAGATGGGGAAATAACTCTGGTATCCTTCTGCCATATTTTCTTAGTCCCAGACTGCATTGCTTGGTACTTGAAAATCTTCTACCTCTCCAAGTAATTCACAGAATAGTTACATGGGAATGGCACCTCTATAATGAATGTCATTCTGATGGTGTTCTCCGTTACCACTATGTCTGGCTTCCTTGCATCCAGCTTTTTATCAGTTGGAATGGGAATATCCCAGGTAATAGTTCAATATTATTGGTTTGTTAATTGTAAACCACCCTTGATCTCTGGAAGGGGTGGTATAGAAAGAAAATATATTTAAAAAACAAACAATCCCTCTTCATTCTCTGAACATAAGATATCCCATACTGGGTCAGACCAAGGTCCATCAAGCCCAGTATCCTGTTTCCAACAGTGGCCAACCTAGGTCATAACTACCTAGCAGTTTCCTCAAGAAACAGGTTCCACAATGCTTGTATTGGGTCAAGCAGCGATATCCTAGATTCCTTTTAATAATGGTTTATGGACCTTTCCTCCAGGAACTTGTCCAAACCTTTTTTAAAGCCAGCTACATTAACAGATTTTGCTACATCCTCCAGTAACAAATTCCAAAGTTTGATTACACATTGAGTGAAAAAATATTTTTCTTAGTAGTCTTAAATAGGTTACCCTGTAGCTTTATTGCATGTCCCCTAGTCTTTCTATATTCCGATGTAAAGAATCAATCTACTTTTACCCATTCCATTCATTAATTTATAGACTTCTCTTTTCCTGGATGAAGAGCCCTAACCTTCTTAGCATCTCTTCATAGGGCTATCCTTCCAGCCCCTCTACCATTTTGGTGGCTCTTCTCTGTACCATTTCTAATAACGCTATATCCTTTTAAAGATACCGTGACCAGAATTGCACACAATATTAAAGGTGTGGTGTACCATGGAACAATACAGAGGCATAATAATATCCTCTGTTTAATTTTCCATTCCTTTCCTTTTATGATACCTAGCATTCTATTTGCTCTCCTGGCTGCCGCTGCATACTGGGCGGAGGGTTAACATGTTATCCACGATGACGCCTAAATCTCTTTTCCTGGGTGGTGGTTCCTAATGTGGAACCTTGCATTGTGTAACCATAGTTTGGGTTGTTCTTTCCTAGGTGCATAACTTTGCACTTGTCCACATTAAATGCCATCTGCCGTCTGGATGCCCAGTCTTCCAATTTATCAAGATCCTCTTGCAATTTTCCACGATCCTCTTGGATTTTAACAATTTTAAATAGTTTTGTCTCATCTCCAAATTTGATAACCTCCCTCGTTATTCCCATTTCTAGGTTATTTATAAATATGTTAAAGCAGTGGACAGAGCACAGATCCCTGTGGTACTCCACTATTCACCTTTCTCCATTGGGGAAAATTGGCCATTTAGCCCTACTCTCTGCTTTCTATCTTTTAACCAGTTCTTGATCCACAATAGTACATTGCCTCCTATCCCATGACTTTTTAGTTTTGCCAAAAGTCTCTGAGGGATCTTATCAAAGGCTTTCAGAAAGTCCAGATACACTATATCAACTGACTTACCTTTGTCTACCTTTTTATTCACGCCTTCAAAAAACCTAACATTTTAGTAAGACAAGATCTTCCTTGTCTAAAGCCATGTTCGCTGTTTCCCTTTAAGCCATGACTATCTACATATCCAATAATTTTGTTCTTTTATGATGGTTTCTACCATTTTTCCCGATACTGACATCAGGCTCACTGGTCTGTAGTTTCCCAGATCCCTGGAACCCTTTTTAAAAAATTGGCCTTATATTGGCCATCCTCCAATCTTCATGTATTAGATGATTTTAATGATAGTTCACAGCTTACTAATAGCAGGTATGCAATCTCATATTTCAGTTCTTTCTACACCCTTGGATGTATACCATCTGGTCCAGGTGATTTGCTACTCTTCAGTTTATCAAATAGTTGTAAAACATTTTCCCAGTGTATCAATATTTCTTTCAATTCTTCCGCAGTATCACCTTCTAAATACCACTTCAATCATGGGTAACATCCCTATATCTTCCTCAGTAAAGACCAAAGCAAAGAATTCATTCAGTCTCTCCATTATGGCCTTATCCCCTCTTAGTACCCCTTTTACCCCTGTATCATTCAATGGTCCAACTGACTCTCTCACAGGTTTTTTGCTATGAATGTACTTGAAAAAGTCTTTATTACGCAATTTATTACACAAATAAAATAAAAATAAAAATAATTTTGCTTCCACAGCAAGTTGCTTCTCAAATTCTCTCTCTGCCTGCCTTATCAATGCCTTGCATTTAACTTGACAGTGCTTGTGCTGTTTCCAGTTTTCCTCATTTGGCTTTTTTCCATTTCCTGAAAGATGCTTTTTTGGCAACAGCCTCTCTGACCTCACCTTTAAACCATGCTGGCAGTTTTTTGGGCTACCTTCCACTATTCTTAAAGCATGGAATACAGCTGGTATGCACTTCTAAGATAGTATTTTTCAACACACAAGCTTGATGTAAGTCTTTAACCTTTGCAACTGCTCCTTTTAGTTTTTTCTTAACTGTCTTCCTCATTTTATCATAGTCTCCCTTTCGAAAGTTAAAAAGGTAGTACGGTAGATTTCCTTACAATCCCTTCTCCATTAATTAAATCAAACGTGATCATCCTATGATCACTGTTGCCAAGTAGCTCCAACACCCTTATCTCTTGCACCAGATCTGGTGTTTCACTAACGACTAGGTCCAAAATGGCTTCCCCTGTGGTCAGTTCATGAACCAGCTGCTCCAAGAAGCAGACATTTATTTCTTCTAGAAACTTTATCTCCCTAGCATGTTCTGCCGTGACACTAACCCAGTCAATACAGTGGTAATTGAAATCACCCATTATTACTGTGCTGTAACGTTTGTTAGCATCCCTGATTTCTTTGAGCATTTCATCATCCATTTGTTCATTCTGGCCAAGCGATCGATTGTACACCCCCACTGCCATCGCCTTCCCCTTTTTACATGGAATTTCAATCCATAGAGACTCTACAGCAAATTTTGTTTCCTGCAAAACTTTAATCCTTTGTGACTCAATGCTCCCTCTAACATAGAGCGCAACCCCTCCACCAATTTGATCAGCTGTATCGTTATTATATAGTTTGTACACAGGTATCAGTGTCCCACTGGTTATCCTCCATCAACTATGTCTCTGAGATACCAATCATATCTAACCTCTCATTTAGTGCTATATATTCTAACCCTCCCATTTTTTATTTTTTAGACTTCTAGCATTTGTATACAAGCATTTTACAGACTATTTTAGTCCTATTAATTTGGCTATCGGTAGGCAGGGGTAATTTGGAATCTTTAAGCTCTGTCTGCTCCGTACTCAAGGGCATTTGGGCTACTTTTGTCTTTATTGGAACCTCTCTGCTGATATGCCCCAACTTCATTCTTTTGGTAGTATCCTTCAAGGATACATTGTTCCGAACCATGCACTCTTGGGCGACTGTCAGCTCTCCCCTGTTATCTAGTTTAAAAGCTGCTCTATCTCCTTTTTAAAGGTTAATGCCAGCAGCCTGGTTCCATCCCGGTTAAAGTGAAGCCCACCCCTTTGGAAGAGCCCCTCCTTTCCCCAGAATGTTGCCCAGTTCCTAACAAATCCAAAACCCTCATTCTTTCACCACTGTCTCGTCCACACATTGAAACAATGCCTTTTGGGTTGTATGCATGAAATAGGAAGCTTTTCAGAGAATGCTACCCTGGAAGTTCTGGATTTCAACTTCCTACCTAAAAAGCTAAATTTGGTCTTCAGAGCCTCCCTACCATACTTTCCTATGTCATTGGTACCAACATGTACCAAGACAGCAGACTCCTCCCCAGCACTATAAGACCTTGTCTAGGTGGCACGTGAAGTCTGCTACCTTTGCACCAGGCAGGCATGTTACCAGGCACCACCCAGCTATCTACGTACCTAATGATCGAATCGCCAACTATAACAGCTGTCCTAACCCTTCCCTCGTGGGCAGATGGCCATGGAGAGACCTCCTCAGTGCGAGAGGGTTTTACATCAGCTGAAGGGAAAGTGGTTTGCTGCTAGGGCACTGAGGTATACTCTGACGGAATTGGACTTAAGGCCCAAATCGGAAAGGTGGAGAAGGTATTTCAACACCACAACCACTGGGCAAGAAAAGGGGTCCACCTTTTGCCCAGCACACCTGACAGCAAATCTGCACCTCTTAAAGGTGTACGTCCATCTAGCAGACAGTCCTACATGAAGCCAGCAAGACCTCCTCCACCTCTTCGCGGAACCCAGCGAAGCTCCGCCCAAGAAGAAGCCTGAGCTCTGGTGGAGTGAGCTCGAAGACCTTCCGGCACGGACTTACCTGCCAACATGTAAGCCGATGCAATAGCTTCCTTAATCCACCGGGCAATGGACGCTTTGGAGGCAGCCTCGCCCCTCCTAGGCCCCGCAAAAAGAACGAAAAGTCTATCCGACTTGCGAAAACTCGCCGTCCGAGAGATACTTTTTTAGGGATCGACGTACATCCAAACTGTGGAAATTGCCTGTAGAAGATTTCCCCGAGGATCGCGAAAAGACAGGCAAAGAAATCTCCTGATTCATATGAAATGGCGATACCACCTTAGGAAGGAACGAAGGAACAATTCGGAGAACCACCTCTGAAGGAAAAAATAGCAGATAGGGCTCTCTGCAAGAGAGAGCTTGTAACTCGGAGATTCTTCGCGCAGAGCAAATGGCCACAAACATGACCTTTTAAAGTGAGATCCTTGAGCGACGCCCGAGAAAGCAGCTCAAAGGGTTCACCCTGCAACGCATCCAAGACAGAAGGCAAGTGCCACTGAGGGACCACGGGTCTCGACGGAGGTCGCAACAGCGACCCAGCCCATAGAAAATGTTTAACATCACTATGACAAGCAATCGTGCGCCCTCCGACCTTGCCCCTGTAGCAGGAAAGGGCCGCGACCTGTACCCGTAACGATGCAGGGGCCAACCCTTTATCAAAGCCATGCTGCAGAAAATCTAAGATTTGAGCGATGGAGGACTTCAGAGCTACATAGCTCCTTTCCGCACACCACGACTCAAAAATTCGCCAGACCCGCACATAAGCCAAGGACGTAGATCTTCTCCTGGCCTTCAAAAGGGTGGTGATCACGGAAGACGAGTAGCCTCTGCGCAGCAACCTTGCCTGCTCAAGAGCCAGGCCGTAAGCGAGAACCGATCCACATGAGGCATGAATAGAGGACCTTGCGACAGCAGATCCGGCCGGTTCGGGAGCCTCCACGGTCTTGCCACTAACAGTCTCACCAGGTCCGCATACCAAGGCCGGCGAGGCCAATCTGGAGCTATGAGAAGGACGCGACCGGTGTACAATTGGACCCGCTGCAGAACTCTGCCGATGAGAACCCATGGAGGCCAAACCTGACTGAGAGCATCGAGGCCTTCCGACATCCGTTCCCGGCGCCTGCTGAAAAAACGCTCCACCTTTGCTGACGCAAACGTCGCCATTAGGTCCATGACCGGTGTGCCCCACCTGCGGACGAGCATCTGGAAGACGTCGGGATGGAGAACCAATTCCCCTGGATCCATCCGAACGCGACTGAGAAAGTCCGCCTGGACATTGTCGACCCCGGCGACATGCGCCGCCGACAGCGCTAGCAGATTCGCTTCCGCCCAGCTGAAGAGGGCTGCGGCTTCGGCTGCTAGCACGGTGCTGGAGGTACCCCCCTGTCTGACGTACGAGACCGCCGTGGCATTGTCGGAAAACACGCGAACTGCCACCTGCTGGACCAATGACCGAAACGCTAGAAGTGCTAGGAAAATCGCTTGCAGTTCCAGCCGGTTGATGGACCAAAGGCTCTCTCGGGGAGACCAGGCACCCTGCGCGAACCACCCTTGACAGTGAGCCCCCCAGCCCAGAAGACTGGCATCGGTCATCACTGTGACCCAGGCCGGAGCTACCAGCGTCTGTCCTGCCGCCAGGGACTTGGGACACAACCACCAGAGGAGCGAGCGGCGCGCTTCCATTGGACATAGTAACCTTCGAGACAGGGAATCCTCCTGATGTGACCACCGGCGAAGCAAGGCACTTTGCAACGGACGCATGTGCGCTCTCGCCCAGGGCACCGTTTCTATTGACGCAGCCATCGTTCCCAGCAACTGAAGATAAGTCCAGGCCGAAGGCGCTCGGAAGCGCAGGAACCGGGACACTCGACTCTGGAGACTTTGAGCTCTGTCGTGGGTGAGGAACACTCGTCCGATCTTGGTGTCGAATCGCGCCCCTAGATATTCCAGATCTTGTGAGGGAATCAAATGACTCTTTGCCAAGTTGACCACCCAACCGAGCTCCTCCAAAAAGGGCACTATCCGAGCCGTGGCCGATAGGCTCTCAGCACGCGACTTTGCTCGAATCAGCCAGTCGTCGAGGTACGGATGCACGAGAATACCTTCCCGTCTCAACGCCGCTGCCACAACCACCATGACCTTGGTGAAGGTCTGGGGAGCCGTTGCTAATCCAAATGGCAGGGCGCGAAACTGAAAATGACCGAACGGAACCGCGAACCGGAGAAATTGATGATGGTCATGGCGGATGGGAATGTGGAGATACGCCTCCGATAGATCGAGAGAGGTAAGAAACTCCCCTTGCTGGACCGCCACTATCACCGACCGCAGAGTCTCCATATGGAAATGAGACACGCGGAGGCACCGATTCACTCCCTTGAGGTCCAAGATAGGACGGACCCCACCATCCTTCTTTGGGACGATGAAATAAATGGAGTATCGACCTTCGCCGCGTTGGTCTTGCGGAACAGGTACGATGGCCTTGAGGTGCAGTAACCGCTGGACCGTGTCCCTCATTGCAGCGATCTTGGCGGGTGACTTGCCGGACGAGCGAACAAAGGCGGGACGCACGGGCTTCAGCATCTCTAGCGCGTAACCCTCTCGAATCACTTCCAGGACCCACATGTCTGATGGTACTCGGGTCCAGGCAGGATAAGTCTTGCAACCGGCCCCCTACCGGCACCAAGGTTGCCTGGACCCCCCTTATATCATTGCTGCTTCTTGGCCTGGAAGGCAGAAGACGAGGAAGGTCCAAACCCCCGACCTGCTCCTCGAAACCCCCAGAAACCCTGACTCCGGTTAGAGTAATGGCCTCTCTGGCTGGCAAGGAAACGCGGAGACCGAAACCGCCGAAAATCCCGCAACTGTCCTCTACCCGCTTGAAACGGACGGGCAGGCTTGGTCTTATCTTCGGGCAGTCTACCCCCTTTGAACTCACCCAAATCCTTGACCAATTTCTCTAAATCCTCTCCAAACAAAAGCTTCCCTTTAAACGGAAGCTTGCTTAAGCGAGCCTTGGAGGACACATCCGCAGACCAGTTGCGAAGCCACAAATATCGCCTCGCTGCTATTGCGGATGCCATGCTGTTGGCCAAGCCACACATTAGGTCATACTGCACATCGGCCAGATATGCTGCCCCTGATTCCAATTTGGTCAACTCTCCGGGCCCTTCCGCGTCCTGGCTGCCCTGCACCTGCTGGGACCAGCGGAGACAGGCCCTAGCCACCCATGCGCCACACATGGCGGCCTGGAGAGATAAGGCATTGATGTCAAAAATCTGACGCAAAAGTACATCCAACTTCCGATCCTGCGGGTCCTTGAGAGCCGCACTACCTTCCACCGGAATGGTAGTCTTCTTGGTGACCGCCGAAATGGCGGCATCAACCTTAGGAGACTTAAAAACCTCTTTATCCTGATCTGACAAAGGATAAAGGCGACTCATGACTCTCGCTCCTTTCAGCGGGCCTTCCGGGATGTTCCACTCCTCCTGAATCATCTCCCGGAACACCCGGTGCACCGGGAACGCCCGCTGAGTCTTACGGAAAACTTGAAGCAAAAGATCTTCCAGGGTGTCATCATCCGTTGTACCCGGAACCGGCATATTGAGAACCTTGAGGGACTCAACGATTAAGGCTGGAAGCTCTTCCCGGCGGAAAACACGAACGACTCTGGCTTGGTCCTACTTTTCAGCCAGTTCGCCTTCCTCCAGCTCTTCCACCACTGCCTCGAACTCACAGACGTCATCCTCTGACAAGTGACCCTCGGAGGCAAGAGTACAATCCGTCAACAAGGCGTCTAGACGTGGCCTCTTGGCGGCGACGGAGGACTCCTCGGCCGGGACATCTATGGCGGATCTTTTTAGTCCCGCGAGTGGCTCCTGGCGGGGGCCAGAAAACAAGGCATGTTGCAGGAGCGTGACAAATTCGCTGGAAAAAATGGCGGACCAGTCCTTGGGCAAGGGAGCTGCTGCCCTAATAGTATCCGGGGCAGAAGAAGAAGGCCCTGCAACAGGCTCATCCCGGACTGTCTCCACCACTGGTGTGGCAGAAGCGGTGGACTCAGAGGGCTGGACCTCCACTTTATCAGCTTTGGAGGGGTCCATGCCAGGCGAATCCCTCACACAGGCCTTACACACGCCTGAAGAGCTTTTCCTCAAGCCACACACCAAACAAAGTGGCTTTGAGGACATTGCCGCCCTGAGGACTAAAACAACAGCCCTGTCTGCAGAGAAGAAATGCTGTCCCCTCTCCCAGACAGGCAGAAGTGCCCAAAAAACCCCCCGAGAGCACTCTAAAGCAAAAGAAAAAATTCACTCGGTATGATAGATTGTGTGTGTTTTTTTTTTTTTTTTTTTATTGCTATAGTAGCTTCAGAATCTTACCGAGAACAAAACCGCCGAGAAAAAATAAACGGCAGGAAAAAACCTCCGGGCAAGAAAAAACGGAGAGAGGAGACCCAGACAGACTCACTGAGAGCGCGTTCCCCCCCCGCGCGCGCCACGCAGCTAGGCCCGACGGACCCAAAAGCGCGCCAAACTGAAGCGCTGCTCCCAACGATCCGAATCGGGCCTTCTTACCTGGTCGCACTGAGGGGAAGGAAGCCAGGAGAAATTCAGGAAGGCAATACGCATAGCCGCAGCCTCAGAGAAAGACTGACCCCACGAGCAGTCCGCTCTGGTATGCAGAGGGAAGGATCGCCTCGAACCTGCCAGCGCACTTACAGGCAGCCTTCTGTGCGGCGCTGGCTAGGCTGAACTGTGTGCCTGCTCCCCCGGGAACTGTCGAGCCAAATCCCCAGAGTCCCCTAAAACAGCGGGACGCTGTCCATACACTATTCTGGAGAATACCCAGGCCGGAGAAAAAGAAGGGGGGGGGGGAAGAATTGAACAGAAGAGGAGGAAAGTAGAGAGACGCCTGCAATGAATCCCTTAAAGGCACACAGCTTTGTTTTATTTATTTATTTTATTAATTTTTTTTTTTTTAAACTGCTCTACCTAAACTGAAAACCTAAAGAAATCCCAAAACAAAATTGACCAAATAGTACTTAATTGCTTCTCCAGTGAGCCCGGCCCTCCGGGCTCCTATCTCCCAAGCTGCTTGGAGACTGAGGTAACTGATGGCAGGAGGCAGATCCCGAAGGGATATACCAGTGACATCACGAAAAAAAGAGGAGGAGTTTTCTCAGTCTCCAAAGCTGCTGGATGAGATAGGGAACCCAGAGGTCCGGGACTAGCCTGGTTACACGAACAGGAAATTTAAGTTCTTTACTTACTAAGGATTGCTGGGGATACTTATACTAATACATTAAACGAATTAGGTATAGTTTTATTTTGTTCACTTGAAGCTTAATTAATCTCAGGTCCTTATTGTATGCCTGAGGATAAACAGCTGCACCTGAGTGAATATGGTACCTCCTTTCCTTTAAGAGTTTTAAGCACCTATAAAGCTACAATTATCCCGGGGTGGGTGGGTGTTGGGGGGAGAGAGGGAGGGAAAAAAGACCTATGACAAGCTGACTGCTACAGAAAACCTTAGAAGCAGAGGACAGGGTAATCTGTGACCAATTTCCAGGAGGAGTCCCACAGCCCTTGCTTGGATAGAGGGAGTCTTGGGGTCTAAATTTTACCAGAAAGCTCTCTGCTGTGTGTTAAATTTAAACTGAAAGCTCTTTGCTGCTACTAGGCCCTGACAGATTTAACAAATACATTGGGTTCACGGATTAATCAGCTTTAATCTAAAGAATTCCTTTTTCCCCAAGATTTAAAAAAATTCCCAGAAGTAAATACTTACAATTGCAGATCTCTCTCTAGAAGTAGCAATCCCCTTTTGTAGTCCTTCAAGACTCAAAAGCCCTTGTGTTGTCATCTGGAGACACAAATAGCAAAAAGAGGGCTTATGGTCTGGTCCCAAGCACTGGAGGCACCATTTGTGATCATCAGTTATGAACATGGTCCTCAACCACTTGGCACACTTCTTAAACCTGCTAGCTGGTTTATGGGACATGTTGCTTGGGGAAAAAACAGCCATGGCAAAATCAAACTGCTCTATTTTTACAAAAATTACTCTGTCAGAACTCAAAGCTCCTAAGAGGACTGAGGCAGGTGAAAAATAAAGGAAACTTTTAAAACGGGTTGAAAACCCTGCTCTAAGGAAAAATGCAGAAAATGCCAAAAGACTGGCAGGTAGGAAAAAGAGCAGGGCAGCATAAACCACCACAGGATTTACTCGCACAATGACTAAAACACATCTGTGGGGCTCTGCATAAAGAAAAGAACAGAGTAAAAGTCACCATACATAGTGGCAGATGGGAAGGCGTGTGCATGCGTGAGTTTCCAAAAGCTTCTAGAAGGAGCTGGGAAAGCTTCCACATAAGGCTTCATCAGATGATGTCATTCAGTTGTAAGGGCCCTTTTTTTCTTGAGTGAAAAATAATTTTCTCTGTGGACAAGTAAAATTAAGCTCTGTAATTCATTGCCTGAGGGTATAGTAAAAGCTGTTAGTATAACTCGGCTTAAAGGTTTGGACAAGTTCCTGGAGGAAAAGTTCATAAACCATTATTTATTTATTTAACATTTCTTATATACCACCTTTCATGATATCAAGGCGGTTTACATTGAACAGGGCATTATAACTTGGAGATAACTATTTTACAGGGAACATGGGCAACGGAGGGTTAAGTGGCTTGCCCAAGACCACAAGGAGCACCTGTGGGACTAGAAACCCCAGTCCTTCCGGCCCAAGGTTGCTGTCCTCTAGTGGGATTTGAACCCCTGACCTTCTGGCCCGAGGTACCTTGCCTCAACCACTAGGCCACTCCTCCACTCCATTAGTGGACTAGGAGGAAATCCATTTGTTATCACTGGGATAGGCAGTATGGAATTTGTCTATTTGGGATCCAGTAAATACTTGTGATCTGGATTGGCCACTGTTGGAAACAGGATACTGGGCTTGAGGAACCATTGGCTTGATCTGGTAGGAGAAATCTTATGTCCTCTTCCCCCCCCATCCCCCCATGTGAGTGAGCCTGCCCTTCCCTGCTTCCAATGTTACTAGGGAAATAGACTGAGTAGGATCCAGCCAGAGGTAAGACTATGGGAGAGGAGCACTGGCATGCTGCTTTAGTCGCAGAAAGGGAAGAGGTGAGCTGAGGGAAGTTCCTATGCAGTAGAAGTTAAGTTTTTCCAAGAAATAAAGGCCCCTGCGCTCTCCTCCCCCCAAAAAAGTGCCTCAGTGCATTTCTGTAGGAAAATCAATGCAAACAGCTGTAGCATACAAACACTGATTCACAGTAATATAGAAATGCACCTGTCAAACAGCCATCTCCTCTCATGATTAGACACACAAGGCCCTTGGTTTTTTTTGCTGAGGAGCCAATGGGGGTTTATGAGCCTCCTGCTGACAAAGCCATGAATGAGAGCTCTATCTGGTCTTGGAAGAGTGAGAGGTAGGAAAATACCTATATACCTTTTGAGGGGAATAGGCCCTCCTTTGACATCCATATTGGTACCTTCTTGATAAGGAAAAAGTCTGATCAGAAGTAGGTCTGGAGAGGGTTTTAAGCCTGTCTCTATAAAGCTTTATTTCTGAAGAGATTCTCTCCATGGCATGACATTCTGTGATCTTCTCCTGTATGTCTATCCTAAGTCTGATTTCTGGAACCATGTGAGTATGAGTGCCAATACTCACTGAGGAGGCTCTCTATGCTGTACCAAAGATTGCACAGACCGTGTATTGTAGCAGTCCCTTCCCTTTGTCCATTAATGACGGGAGTTGCTTGGCCTTCTCTTGAGGAAGAGAGTCTGTAAACTCAAGCATTTACTGCAAAATGTTCTGCAAATGCATGACCATGAGGAGCTGATGGGGAAACTAGGCAGGATATAAGTACAGCATCCTGAAAGACCTTTCTGCCAAGATTCCATTATTTCAGCCTCTTATTTTTTGTTGTATAAGTGTTTGATTCTGGTCTAAAAGAGCCAAAAGTTCCATCACCATTGAATGATGTGGCAGCTGAAACAGCTTTTGAATCAGAGAGCCTTCCAAACTAGGGGAGGTTCTCAAACATTCTTATCTGTACATACTTGAGGATTCTGTAAATGGCACTGTCATAGCTTCCTTTTTTTTTTGGGGGGGGGGGGGGAAGAGGGCAATATCAAGGATTTGGAGAATTTCCAATGCTTTTGGTCCTGGGTTCTTTCTCCCTTAACTTATATGGAACAGATTTAGCCATTTTGCTCACAAATTCTGTGAAAGTAAGTCTCTTATCGGGTGATAGAATTCTCTCATGAGGTGGTGAGGTGTCAGATGGTAAGCCAGTGGAACTCTCTTCCATGAAGCCCCTTGGCTCATAATGAGAATCCAGATTGAGACCGAGTAATACTCATGAGATGTCTTGAGTCACGGCCTAGCTTAACCTCTGGTCCTCTTGGGGGGCAGGCATCGAGTGAGCCTCGATGCCTCAGTGATCTTCAGTGTCCGGAACACTGGAGATACACTAGTTGGGCAGTTACCAACCTTGAGGCCCTTCAATGCTTTGATACAGATACCTCTCTCCTGCAGGCCAGGCATGAGTTTCGAGGGTCTGTTGCATCTCTTGATGCTCATCTCTATGCAGTTGAATTTGCTGCATCACATTAAGCACATAAGGAGATTTGAGGAAAGGATAGAAGGCTTATGAGAAGCTCCTCCCAAGGCTGTGGGGGTACAATAGGAGTAGCCACATCTTCTGAATTAATGTGGGGATAGCTTAAGACTGGTCTCAGCTTCTTGTAGTCAGTATCTGCTCTGGTATAGAGATCACCAGATACCTCAGTGCTCGCAAAATCATACTCTTACGAGCCTGGATTCTGATATACGCCAGCTTCTGATTGGTGCCCAGAGTGTTGGTCTTTTAATGTCGATGAATATGTTGTTCAATCCCTTCCCCTCTTCAGGTAGGATGTGGATGGTATCCATTCCCAATAGCTTCTACAGACACTCAGTGTCATTTGCGACCAGTGTCCATCTACTGCTATGGAAATCAATGGTCGATGGACCAAAATTTGTCACCTGATATCCTTTTGCACGATTCTTTGTGACAGTTATACCCTCTGTCATCTGTGAACATAAATTACGTTACTCCAAGCTCCATTACATGACCCCTTTAATCACGACCCTTCTTATGTAAGTGGACACTCGCATGAGAATCTCCTGCAAAAATCTCCTCTAAAATCGCCAATTCAGATAGAGAAGAAGCTTTACACTTACCTTGTTACAGAAATACTACAGATTACACTGGGCTGAGAGGGGTGAAAAAATAAAGCAGAGGCACTAGGCATGCCACTTTGATCAAACGAAATGCCACAAAGTGAGGCCTTTCGTGGTGAGCAGAACTAGTACATGGTCACCCTGCATGAGCAGACAGTGAAAGCCGACAAAGCAGTTAAAAACAGTATTAAGAAGATTTGTTTGTCCTGGAAGGATAACATTTGTGACCTAGGAGTTGTATTGGACGCAGAACTGGGACTTCAACAACAACTTTTGAAAGCAGTACAGGTGGTATATGGGCCTTTACGCCTGGTTTGTCAACTGCGTCCTTATTTGGATCAGAATCCACTTCACCAGGTTGTTCAAGCATTAGTTCTCTCTCGTCTTGGTCACTTCCTAATGTCCTGTATGTGGGACGTTAGGAAGTCCAGAATTCAGCATCATGGGTCATTTTTGGCCTTAGCCATAGAGATTCAGTTGCAGGGTTGTTAACGCAATTACATTGGTTTCCAATTAAGCAGAGATATTTTTTCAAGCTTATGGTGTTAGCATTTAAGATTCTTCAGGGCCTGTGGCCTTGGTATTTTAAAGGATGTACTGCAATGGTATGTGCTTGGTCGGGCTTTGCATTCGGTAGAATCCCAGATATTGCAAGTTCCTGAGTTTAGGCAGACCAGATTACAACTATGGCGCAAACGTTTATTTTCTGTTGCCGCTCCAGTTTTTTTGAATTCTCTACCTCTAGCATTACTTTCTGAATTAAATCTTTTGACCATTTGTAAAGGTCTAAACTTTTCTCTTTTCTTATTTTTTGTCTCCTTAGGGGGATAAGGATGCAGTGACAGTAAGGCAGATATGAGACAGCTGAATGGGATGTTTTTAATGTGTTTTATTAATGTCTGTACTCCACCTAGAATGCTTGATGGTTGGGATAGGGTTCTTACTTTAGAAGTCATTGTTTAAGTTTTTTTTTTTTGCCAAACAATGTTTTGCTTGGCAAAACAAAACCCTAATCAAGTCAGAAACTGAACTTCTTTGCCACATTGTTGCCTCAGATATGCATATAGCTTGTGAGCCCTTCGGGGATGCGGGAATATATACAGTACCTGATTGTTAACCGCCTAGAATGTGTTTGCAGATGGGCGATATATAAATGTCTTAGAGAACTATATTTTAGAGAATTTATCTTCTATATAGAGGAGATAAAAGATGGCCTTGAGATACAGGTCACCAGGACAGGGTAAAGAATATCCGATCAGGAGGACCGAATGCACAAGGCTGAGGCAAGTCTTAGGGCCTTGGAAGAAAGAACCAATAAGTTATTGGAAAAGCTGTAAGATCAGGAAAATAGAGGCCAAAGAAATAACTTGAGATTGGCTGAACTATCTGAGAAGGTGATAGATGGTGAACTTAAGGAATTTGTGACTTTGTGGTTCTCCAGAGCCCTGGACTGGCCAGAGGCTGAACTCCTGATGAAGGTGGAAAAAGCACATGATATAGGACCACTCAGGTAGCAGAATGCAAAGCAAAGGATGGTCATCCCAAGAATACTTACTCTGCTGACAAAGTCAAAATGCTCCAGAGCAAAGACAGACCTGCAATACAAGGACTAGAAATGTATTTTACTTTTCCAAGATTTCTCAACAGCAGTATCTGAGCAAAAGCAGGCCACGGTGCTGCGCTGCGCTGCACTGCACTGCACAGAGCTGCATAAAAGACATTTGCACTTCAGTACCTGGCTAAAGGATATCATACCGCGATAAAGCATTATACTGCATGACATTATCATGTGACTGCCAAATGCTGGAGGAGGCTCTCCCTAGTCCTTATCGTCAGCATTTTATTTTATTAGTATTTAGCTCATGCCTTTCCAGGAGAAGATCAAGGTGAGTTACATTCAGGTACAGTATGCATTTCCCTGTCCCCAAAGGGCTTACAATCTAAGTTTGTGAGGCAATGGAGGGATAAGTGGCTTGCCCAAGGCCCACCAATGGGATTTGAACCCTGATCTTTCTGGCTCTAGGCTGCTGCCCTAACCACTAAGTTTCTCCCATTGAGGAGAGCAAAAAATCTAACTCAATTGTAAGTGCATTTAAAGCAAAATATGTAAGAATAGACTACATCAAGGTGACATTTTACTTACCAGATAATGTCCTTTCCTCAAGTCCTGCTAGACCAGTCCAGACAAGTGGTTTGTGTTCCCTTACCAGCAGATTGGTGGAGACAAAGAACAAATTAAAAACCCCAGGTTTCAATGACATTACTCCTGTGCCTCTATCTGCCTCAGCCACCAGAGGTCCCTTCAGTATTCAGCCCAAAGCAAATGGGAGATACAGATCAAGCCTAACACAACCTCAAAGTGGGCAACAACTAATAAACAGAACTATGTACATGGATGTATAAACAGAAAGCTGTCAATAGAAGATGAGCCTGCAGAGCCAAGTATAAAAATCATGGTGGACCCAAAGGTGGTACACAGAAGAACAGAGCAAATACAGCTTCAGGGGTGGGCCCTGGACTGGTCTAGCAGGACTCAAGGAAGGGACATTATCTAGTAAGTAAAATGTCACCTTCCATATTGTCTGGCTAGACCAGTCCAGAGAAGTGGGATGTACCAAAGCTACAACTCCACTGGGCGGGAAGACAACACAGCAGCTCGCAAAACTCTTGAGCCAAGGTTGTGTCCATCCTAACATGGACATCCAAGCAGTAATGCTTGGTAACAGTAGAAACATACCATGTTGCTGTCTGACAAATGTCTGCAGGGGCAACTGAACTCTGCTCCACCCACGAGGATGCTTGTACTTGGGTAGAATGGGTGTGCAAACCGGCCAGTTCCATATCAGATACACTGAGGCAATAGCCTCCTTAATCCAGCACCCCAAGGTCAACTTTGCTGCCACTTCAGCTTGCGTGAGCCAGCAAACAGCACAAAACGATGGTCTGACTTATGAAAAGAATTCATAACTTCCAAGTACCAGACAAGCACCCTCTGGACATTCACAAGGCAAAGATCCCTATCCTTCCTCTGACACTGCTTCTTAGAGAAGGAGAGCAGGTAAACCACGTAGTTCACATGAAAGGGAGACAGCACTTTAGGCAAGAAGGAAGGCATAGGCTGAATGGAAGCTGCCTCAGTTGAAAAGGACAGATAAGGATCTCAGCAAGACAGAGGCTACAGCTCAGAAATCCGCCTTGCAGAACAAATTGCAACCAAGAAGACAATCTTGAGTGTCAAATACTTCAAGGTAGTGTGCTTCAAAGGCGTAAAGGGGGCTGCCGTTAGGACCTAAAACACCAGAAACAGATAACAGGAAGGGGGTCACAGACTGAAGGGGAGGGCGCAGACATTGAACCCATTGGAGAAAATGGAAGACAGTCGGGTGCAAGGCCAAGGACTTCCCCACTACCAGACCACAGAAACAGGCCAAAACTGCCACCTGAACCTTCAGGGAGCTAAGAGGCCCTTATCTAGGCCATCCTGCAGAAAAGACAACAGCAAGGACACCTCAGAAGCCAAGTGTTGTGCACCACACCAGCGCTTAGAGGCACCATATCTGTACATATGCTAGCTTGGTAGATCTCCTGGCACCAAGTATAGCAGAGATTGCAGCTGGAGAATACTCCTATGCACTAGCAGTCTTCCTTGAAGAGCCATGTTGTAAGCAAGAAGGGAGCTGGGTCCTCCAGGACTATCGGTCCCTGCCATAATAGCCTCCAAGATGGAGGCAGCAGAAGGGGAGATGATTTAAGGAGCTGTATTAGATCTCCAAACCATGATCTCCACAGCCAATCTGGCACCACCAGAACCATCCTACCTAAGTGGTGCTCTATACCCCAAATCACACGCCCCACCAGAGACTATGGAGGAAACATATACAGCAGCCGATGACTGACTGGGTCAAGGCATCAACAGTATCGGACCCTATTTCTGTGCGGCGACTGAAGCAGCAGCACACTTTGGCAATGGAGCGGGTCGCCATCATATCCATTTTAAGGCGACCCCCAGCGGCGCAGAATCAACTGAAACACTTGACTCAACTCCCACTTGCTGGGATTCAGAGTGTCGGCTGAGGAAGTGTGCTTCCACGTTGTCCACCCTGGCAATGTGCTGAGCCAACAAAGATAGGAGGTGTTTCTTCACCCAGGCAAATGGGAGATTCATCTCCAGGGTCACTCCAGCACTTCTTGTGCCGCCCTACTGATTGACATTAAGCTACTGCTGTAACATTGTCTGAAAACACTCTAACTGCCCAGCCCTCAAACAGGGGCCAGAAACATAGAAGAGCCAACCTGATGGTTCCAATGGCCCTGAGCCATACGGTTTCCACAGTGGGCTCCCCAGCCCAAGAGATTGGCATACATTTGCCAGCAGGATCCATGAGAAGTCGTCCAGCAGAATGCTCTTCCTCAGATGACAGGGCTGCAGCCACCACCACAGGCTGGACTTCATCAATGGGAGCAGGAGCCTGCACTCACTCCTGAGAACTCAGGGACCATCAAGTCAACAAAGACTGCTGGAGGGGTTGCATGTAAGCATGTGCCTGCCCACAGGACCATCTCTGATTCCTGCCATCAATCTGAGGACCTGAAGGTAGTCCCAGACTCTGGGGGCCTGCTGCACACAGATCACCAGGAAATTCAATATTCTTTTGACTTTCTCCTCTGGCAGGAAACATCTGCCCACTCAAATGTCGAAACGTGCTCCCAGAAACTCCAAGGACTGGGAAGGCAAAAACTGGCTTTTTTTCCTGATCACCCAGCTGAGGATTTCCAAAAAGGATACCACTCGCACTGTCACCTGAGATACTTCTGATAACAAATGAGCTTGGATGAGCCAGTCATCCAGATAAGGATAGGCACAGATCCCTTGGTGCTGCACCACCACAGCTGCCACCACCATGACCTTAGAGAATGTCTGAGGTGGTGGAGAGCCCAAAAGGAAGGGTGGTGAACTGATAGTGAGAGCCAAGCATGTCAAAACACAGATATTTCTGCTGGTCCACCCAGATTGGGATATGGAAATAAGCTTCAGCCAGTTCCAGAGAAGCCAACAGGTTTAGGAAAGGCCGGAAGGAACTGTCCCTTTTTTGGTACCACAAAGTAGATGGAGTATCTGCCATTGTCCCACTCATCTGGGGGGGAGGGGACTAGCATCACCACCTTTAGGCAAAAAAACGTGTCCAAGGTGGTCCACACCGCGGCACCTTTGATCACACACCTGCAGGGGGAGATGATGAAGGCATCGGGAATCGGCTCCTTGCAATTCAGGACAAAGCCAAATTGAATGGTGTCTAGTACCCATTGATCCTTGGTGGCCCAGGCCCATTCCTGAAAGGAGAGGCGAGGCCTGCAGTCCACTAGAGGCACCAGGGAATGGGCCCCCAAATCTTAATTGCATAGCCCGAAAGGTCCTCCTCTGGAAGGGGCTGCATCCCTGGGTCCAAATGCTCCACAAAAGGACTGAGAATGAGGGAGAGGTGAAAAGATTTTCCTGGTCAGTAGTGACAACAGTTCTGAGATCCCTGGGATCTAGCCAGTGCGCCTTTTGTGGTTGGGCGGAGGCTAACGAGAAAGGGGCACTTTCCGTTTCACAGGCTCCCTGGACCTGTCTTCCATGAGGTGGTAAGATTTCGTCTTGCCTAGGTCCTTCACCAGCTTCTCCAAATCTGATCTAAACAGGAGCTTCCCCTTAAAGGCCCGTTGAGCCAACCGGGCTTTAGAGGTTGTGTACACCACTTTGTGACAGAACCAAATTCAATGCCATCCCTGACCACCAAGTGCACCAGTTCATACATTACCACGGCCTTCCTTTCTGATGTTGACTCCGAGAAGTAGTATCAGGCAGAAGAGACTGAATTTACTGGAGCAGGTTTTGAAATGAAGTTGGTGTATATCTCCAGCTGTAGAATAGCCGCTGCCATGGCAAACTGGCTCTTCAGCAAGGAATCTACCTTGCAGTCCAGACCATCTTTTAAGGCTGATCCTCCTTCCACAGGAATTGTGGTATGTCTGGTAATCGCTGTGAGCTGTGCATCCACCTTGGGAACATCAAACCACTCACCGCACTCCTCCAGGAGAGCATAGATCTTCTTAGACCCTTAACCCTTTAGGCAGGGAGTCAGACAAGTCCCACACTGACCAGATCATATATTTTTGATCACCTCTAGGAACAGGAAGACAGCATAGTTACTCATACATAACAGGGGTTCTCCAGTGACAGCAGGAATCGGTTTTCACATATGGGTGACGTCCGCACCGATGGAGCCCACGTGGAGCATTTCCCCAGCTTTCAAAGAAAGCCTTTGGGAATGCTACCATGCATGTGTGGTCCACTTGCCACGCAAAGGTGCCATCTTAGTCAGGTGCCATAGCTAGAGCCCCACCAAGAAGATGGCAAAAAAGGACAGCAATTCGAAGGGAAGGAGGGAGGGTTGTGAGGACTGATTCCTGCTGTCCCTGGAGAACACCTGTTACAGGTGAGTAACTAGGCTTTCTCCAGGAACAAGCAGGAAGTCCGTCCTCACGTATGAGACTCCTAGCTATAGGCTACCAAGGACCTGTAGGAGATGGCACGGCACAACCCTGAGCAGCCGCAGCAAATCCGAAGACAGACCTGAAGACCCAGAGTCCAGGAAGAGCCAGTCTCCAGTAGCCTGAACAAGAAGGGTTGGAGAGCAGGAGTTGCTTAAACCCCGATCAGATTACAGAGCACAGCCTGGCTGAAGGCACTGTCCTTATGTGGCTCCCTCTCCAGGCAGTAATGTGTCGCGAAGATGTGAGCAGAGGATCAAGTGGCGGCCTGGCAGATTTCCACCAAGCGAAGGCTCGCGACTGAGGTCACCATCACTTGGACATTGTTTGCTGTGACTCGGCGTTCCAGTGGCAGCCAGCCTGGGTGAAGGCAATGCAGTACGCCACCCAAATAGACAAGATCTGCTTGGTGACTGCCTGTCCCAGACGACTGGGATCATAGGAGATGAAAAGCTGACCAGCTCTGCGGTGGTCCCAGGTCCATTGTAAGTAAAAGGACATGTGTCAGAATGGAGAGGAGCAAGTCCTGCATGAAACTGGAGAAGAGGGGCTGCCCTGAGAGGTGTTTGCCCTCGATGGGATGGTGGTTCGCCGAGATTGCACTCGGGTGAACTCTGACAGAGACTTCAGCCTGGAGTGCGAGAGATGGAGCAAGTATTGTAGGACTGAGTGTACCATTCAGGAGAATGGGTTCACACATTGCTCCGAGCACCACACCGAAAACCTGTGTTACTTGAAGATATAAGCCCGTCTCGTAGAGACCTTACAAGAAGCCAGCAGGATTTCCTTGATCTCCCTGGGAAGGTGAAGGGATGCTAAGGTGACCCGTTCAGCAGCCAGGCTGTTGGGGACAGGGACCTCAGGTTGGGGTGGAGGAGCAAGCCCCCCCTCCTGTGTTATGAGCCCCGGTGAACTCCCAAGAGGGACTGGGGGTCATGTCAAGAGGCAGAATAGCAGGGGGGAATCGTGGCTTCTCATGCTTGTCAAACCCCCCCCCCCCCCCCCCCCCGGATGATGTACACGAGTCTGCCTTCTTTTGCTGCTCATGCTCAGGGGACCTTTGGTCAGAATGCCTGCGGGCCCATGGGAGAGCCTTAGGCAGCTCCAAAGGTTGCAGGGCCTGTGAGAGCAAGGCTACCAGGGATACTAGGGTTGAGCCTGCCTTATGGAAGATGTTGTCCTGCTTCTGCCGGCGGCTCTGGATGGCCTTAGAGGACATTTTTTTACATAAAGAGCATTGCTCCGGGTCATGATCTGCGCCCAGGCACTGGAGATAGACACCCATGACTGCTAAGTGACATGTTTTTAGAGCACCAATCATATTTTTTTGAAACAGGTGGCCACTGGGACAAAAAGGCCCCCCCCCCCCCCCGTGAGGTCGAAGACTCTCTTGATATGGCCAGCAGTTAAAAAGGGCATGAAAGTGCTAAGGTAGAAAGGAAAAAAAAGGTTCCCGAGACTGACCACCGAAGCAGTGGTGCTCGGCGGGGTGGGAAGGGGAACCGGCGCTAGCCAGAAAAACTCGAAATGTACAGAACAAGAAACTTTTTCCGGGTTCGACACACACGTCCGAAGGGCTCTGCAGAAAAAGGGAGACTAAGTAAAATGGCACCCTTGGGCGGGAAGGGGACGACGCATGCATGGTAGCATTCCCAAAGGCTTTCTCTGAAAGCTGGGGAAATGCTCTGCGTGGGCTCAGTCAGTGTCTACGTCATCTATATGTGAGGACAGAATCATCCTGCTTGTTCCTGGAAAAAGTAGTGGATTTCCGTACCCCTTGAAGAAGCAGGTGTACTTCTGGCTCCTGCTCCGTGCCAGAAGCATTTGTCAAATTCAAGGCAGATGAGATCTTGGAAATCAAAGACGCCAGCTCCTTCTTCCAGAACAAGTGGATCATGCTGGCCTCTGCATAGTCTTCTGAAGGTGAGAGTAGGTCCTCCATATCAGAGCCCAAAACCAATTCATCCGGGTCAGAGGCATAATCAACATCTCTGACAGCTGCCAACTGTTTCTCATCTTCAGGGCATGTCCCATGCTGGGAATGCTTAGCCAAAGGCAATCTAACAGTGCTTCTGCTTTCAGTCCGTCTGATATGAGACTGCATCTGGGGGCACCTAGAGGCCACAGGGTCTGAATTGCCACACCAAAAGGGCCAGGTCTGTTGCAAAAAGGAAAAGAATTCCAGGGAGGACATTCTGGATTCCAGAAGCTTTTCTCTTAGAAAAAGCTCCCCAGCACCAGCGTGCATAGCCATCAGAAACCCCTAGAGCAGTGGTTCCCAACCCAGTCTTTGGGTACCTGCAGGCTATTCAGGTTTTCAGGATATTCACAATGAATATGCATGAGAGATCTGCATACAATGGAAGCATGGGGGTACCTGAGGACTGGGTTGGGAACCACTGCCCTAGAGGATGAAGAGCGGTACATAGCAAAGCCACCACAGCCTCCAGACAGCTGAGCATCCTTAAGCATAGTGCCATCATGCACCTCCTGCCCTGAGGCAGGTAAGGGCAGACTAATTGTATCCACTGGCTTAGAGAGGAAAAGTATGTCCTCCAGGGGCAACTCAAAAGCTGCCATTTAGGAAAGGCAGAGTCTAGAATCTAAGGGATGAGGCTCCTCGCTGGTTACAGATCAAACAAAGTTTCCTGGAAGAAGACATTTAATGCACGCTCTTGTGATACTTACCCTAAAGCTGCATAGGCCTGCAGGCGCACATTAACTGCGCTTTTACGGAAACAGTGTTAGTCACTAGGGAAGGAGTGTGCTTTGGAGCCACTTGGGCAGAACATGCATTAGGACCACATGACCCCCCAGGTGCACAGTAGGCAAAAAACTTTACTAACGTGTGCAGAAAATGGCAGGAAACCCCCACACCGTGCCAACAGTCACTAACAGTCCACCCTGAATTGCATCCCTCAGACTGAACCAGGAGCCCTAACAAAGACCATGACAAGGTCAAGTCTTGGTACTCACTTCCTCAGAGCCCTGATCGCAGGATCCATGCCGGGCTCGGCTCCCCTGGAACTGCTTCATTGGCTTGGTTTATTTTTTTTTTAACAGCACTGTGTGGAAGGTGACTGGCAGGCAGATCCCTCTGAGAACCTTCTGTAATCGTCTGGAGAAAGCAGGGTGGAAAGGAGGAGGAGGGAGAGGGCACTGAGGTTGTGTGAGGCTGCTGTACTCTTCCATATTCTTCCAAATCCTTTGGATTTGTGGCTGCTCAACAGAACCTTATTATAAGGGCATGGAGCTGAACCAATTTTCCCTCCTATGGCTACTAAAAAGACACCAGTCTAGTGGAGCCTCTTACATCATACTCAAGTGAGAGTCACTCCTTTAGGGCTTAAGGTGATCGTTCAAGAGCTTTTAATTAATCAATCTTTCCTCTTAATCCTCAGATTTTCTACAAAGAGGAGAAATTTATTCATCTACTGGAGACAAAGAAATGCTGAAGGGACCTCTGGTGGCTTAGGTGGATAGAGCCACAGGAGTGATGTCATTGAAACCTGAGCTTTTCATTGGTTCTTTGTTTCCACCAGCCTGCTGGTAGGGGAACACAACTCACTTGTTTGAACTGGTCTAGCAGGATAATATGGAAACACGAGTTATTCACTGGCCTAATCATCACTGGGACAGCTCTGTGGAGGTAACTTGGGCAGATATGAGGCTACTAAAATAAGTGGGTGAGCTGAATGCAGACTTGGAAACAATCATGGATGGTCCTGTTAGGAGACAAAATTTATTTAACCAATTTCTATACCACTTCCAAACAAGTTGGATCAGTGCATTTACAGTATTTTAAATAAAAACAAAAAAAACCAAATTAAAATGTTAAGAAAAAAATAACCAAGTTTTCAATTTTCTCCTACATAAAACAATTGATGATGCAGATTTCAAAGACAAAGCTCCACAGCTTTACATGGCAATGTGCACATAAAACATTTCTTACTAACTGCCCCCCCCCCCCCTACTTGATGGAAGCAACAAAGTCTGCGCTCCTGGAGACATTTAGACAGAACTCCCATCAAAGGTACAAACAAATCTGCAAAACAAACTGGGACATAATTGTTAAAGAATCTATACAGTATCCTCTCAGAAATCTTAAGCCAATAAAGTGTCCGAAATAACTGAGAAACAGAAGCAAACAAACCCCAAAAAATTAGCCTAGCAGCTGTATTCTAACATACTTGAAACCTCCCAAGCTGTTTTGTGCAATTAATCAACACCAAATTACTATAATCCAGAAACACTAAAACCGTACTCTGTACCAACACTCAAAACTTCTACTGCAAAATACAGTCAGAGCAGTCTGAGATGCCACATTTGAAAAAAAGGAATGGGAGATGATTGTGCTAACATGTGCAGTCCATGAAAATGCTTATCCAACAGAACTCCTAACACCCCCACTGGCTCCCTAAGCAGATCTAATTGAGTAATAGCTGTCAACAACAAATCTGGAACAGGATTATCATTATGAAAACAAAGTACTTTAGTCTTAGCCACATTCAGCTGAAGATGGAAACATTTTGTCCATCTATGCATCAACAATAAAACCTCATTTAACTGAGAAAAATCCAAACAATGCCTAGAAAATGAAACCAAAACATCTGCATAAACATAATCCAACACCATCAGCACATTAAACAATACTGGTGACAATGGCGATCCCTGAGGTACCCCACAATCTGACAACCAGGACCTCAGTCGTTCAGCATTGTTAGACACAATACACTATGCTGCAAATAAAACCTGAAACCATCACAAAACACAGGCCAAAATAATCCAAAACAGACAATATCACACAATTGGCTACATCCAATGCTGCACTTAAATCAAACTGCAGTAGAACTACTGCCTGTCCCCTTTGCTAAGGCATTATTAATCTCTGAAAGAACACCCAGCAATAATGCCACATTATGACCTTTCTGAAAAGCAAACTGATGAATGTAAACTATCGATCATCAAAATATTAGCAAAGCTGAATAGCAACCAAGGCTTCCAGCACCTTCACAATTAAAGGAATATTAGCGTTTGGCTGAGGCTTCAAATTTTCAGCCTAATTACCCTTAATAGTTTTGGTTCGTATTCCAAAATATATCTCACCAATTTCATCTGGGTAACACCCCTCAGCTAACAAGGTAATAAGCAGCTCATAAAGCCATAATTTTAAAGGAAAACTGAGCACTGTGAAACAAAACTGGCGGACAAGAATCTGCACAAGAAACGTTTCTGGCACACTTCCCAAAACAACAATCCAAATTCTTTAAAAGTCTGTACCTGGAACACATCCAAGCAACGATCCACTGGACAAGGCACCCCCCCTCTGCATACCCTTGAATACATGAAATCACATTCTTTATATCAGACTAACATTACAAAATTACCTTGTATCTTCAATAGTTTATCCTTAAAAAAAAAAAAAAAAAAAAAAATCAGCTATTTGCTGGGGACCCAAAGAGGCTGGCTGCAACCTCACCTGTTCCCCTGAAAGTTGGAGTTAAACTGACTTTCCTTGTGTCCCCCCCCCCCCTCCCCGTCATGGAGGTGGCTGTTCTGCTACTTATGCAAGGTTGCTTCTTTCAGTTGGAAGGGTTGGGCTCTGTGTGTGTGTGTGTGTGTGTGTGTAAAGCACAGTTACTTACCTGTAACAGGTGATCTTTGGGAACAGCAGGAATTAGTCCTCACATATGGGTACGTCGGTACCGACGGAGCCTGCGCGGGAAAGCTCCCCAGCTTCCCAGAAAGGAAGCTTTTGGGGCCTCCCACAGCGCATGCGCGCTGCCTTCCCGCCTTCCTTACCAACTCTCCTCAGTTTGAGTTTATAGCTGAGACAATACAGAGAGGAAAGGAAAGAGAGAGATACAACTCCTAGGGGAGGTGGGTGGGTTGTGAGGACTAATTCCTGCTGTTCCCAGAGATCACCTGTTACAGGTAAGTAACTGTGCTATCTCCAGGAACAACTCCTCACATATGGGGACTCCCTAGCTAAGATGCCTGGGAGATCCCCCTAAGGGTATGAGACCCTGAAGGGTTCCTCGTCTTCCTATGGATCTCAGGCATCCATTCAGGGAAGGTGGGCAGGAGTTGTTCAAGAATGGAACAGGTGTCTGAGGACAGCCTCACCAAACAAGGCATCCCGGCGGGAGTCCTTGTCCAAACAGTAATGGGCTGTGAAGGTATGAACCGAGGCCCAGGTGGCTGCTCGACAGATCTGATCGATGGACACAGAATGAAGATGAGCCATAGAGGTAGCCATGGCTCTCACATTGTGAGCTGTGACATGGCCCTCCAGAGAAAGGTTCTTACTCTGGTAAGCAAAAGAGATACACTGAGCAATCCAATTGGACAGTGTTCTTTTAGAGACTGGAAGTCCTAAATGGGAAGGATCAAAAACAACAAAAAGCTGAGAAGACTTTCGATGTTGCTGTGTCCTGTGGAGGTAAAAGGCAAGAGCTCTTTTACAATCTAGAGTATGAAGGTTCCACTCTGCACTGGATGCATGAGGAGCTGGAAAAAAGACAGGTAAATATACCTCTTGATTAAGATGAAAAGGGGAGACCATAAAGTGGGGATTGGTCCCAAGGACCATCTTATCATGATGGAACCTTGTATAAGGTGGAGTAGCCACTAGGGCTTGCAGTTCACTGATACGGCGAGCTGAGGTGACTGCAATAAGGAAAATAACCTTCCAGGAAAGAAATTTCAAGGAGGTGGTGGCTAAGGGTTCAAAAGGTGGCTTCATAAGCTGACCAAGAACCAAGTTTAAGTCCCATGCTACCGGAGGAGGTCTAATGGGAGGTTTAGTTAAAGTTAGGCCTCTCATGAATCTTGCGATAAGAGGATGAGAGGAGATAGGTTGTCCATTGAGAGGTTTATGAGATGCTGAGATAGCACTCAAATGGACCCGTACTGAATTTGTTTTGAGTCCTGCATTGGAGAGATGCAGGAGATATTCCAATAGAGAATTCAAGGGGAGTGCTAGAGGGTCAAGAGCCTTTTGAGCACACCAAATGGAAAATCTTTTCCATTTAAAAGCGTAAGAACGCCTAGTGGAAGGTTTCCTAGAGGCATGGAGGATATCCTTCACTTGTTGAGAAAGACTGAAGTCTTGAAGGTCTAGGCCTTCAGTAACCAAGCTCTGAGGTGAAGGGACTTGGGGTTTGGGTGCCACAAAGTCCCCTCCTCTTGAGACAGAAGGTCTGGAGCAGCTCCCAAGTCCAGGGAGGGGGCTTGGAAAAGATGCAGAAGTAGAGGGTACCACACTTGGCGTGGCCAGCATGGAGCTATGAGGATCATAGATCCTTGATCCCTCTGAAGTTTGAACAGAGTCTTGGGAATCAAAGGAATGGGTGGGAAGGCATACAGGAAGCCCTGACCCCAATGAAGGAGGAAGGCATTCTTGGCCTGAGCTCCCTGACACGGAATTCTGGAACAGAATCGGGGAAGTTTGGCATTCCACGGACTTGCAAAGAGGTCTATGTCCGGGGTTCCCCATTTCTGAAAGGTTCTGAGTACCTGATCGATGTGCAGGGACCATTCGTGTGGAAGCAGAACTCGACTGAGTCTGTCTGCCCAAGAGTTTTGGATTCCTGGGAGATATACTGCCAGGAGATGGATTTGATGCTCTCTGGCGAAGGCCCATAATCTTAGAGCTTTGTTGCAAAGCGACAGAGAGCCAGTCCCTCCTTGTTTGTTTATGTAAAATATGGCTACTTGATTGTCCGTATGAATAAGGACTGTCATGTTGTGGAGGAGGGTATGAAAAACTTTGAGAGCTAGAAAAATTGCTCGAAGTTCCAGATGGTTGATATGAAGAGTGGTCTCCTGTGGAGACCAAGTGCCCTGAGTGGAGAGGTCTTGAAGATGAGCTCCCCAACCTGCTTGGGAGGCATCTGTTGTGAGGGTTACTTGGGGCAACAGTGGTTGGAAGGGAGCCCCCAACAACAGATTTTGAGTGGACATCCACCATTGGAGAGACCAAAAGAGACGTTTGGAGGTTGCTATTTGGTCTGAGAGAGCTCCTGATGCTTGAGTCCACTGGGTGGACAAAGTCCATTGAGCTGCTCTCATATGTAGGCGAGCATAAGGCACCACATGTACGGTGGAGGCCATGTGGCCTAGTAGCTGTAGCATCTCCCTGGCAGTCAAGTGGCTTCTGGACTGAGTCTGGGAGGCTAAGTGCACTAGACGTTGGCAACGGGCCTGAGGGAGGTAGGTCCTTGCAGTGGTGGTATCTAACCAGGCCCCTTTGAATTCCAGGGACTGAGTAGGGGTGAGTTGAGACTTTGGCAGATTGATCACAAGTCCCAGATACTGCAGAATGCGTCTGGTACAGTCCAGGGAAGTCTGGGCCTCGGACTGAGATGGAGCTCGGATGAGCCAGTCGTCCAGGTATGGAAAGACAAAAATTCCCAGGGCGCGTAGAAATGCAGCCACTATTGCCATGCATTTGGTGAACACTCTTGGAGCAGAGGCTAGACCGAAGGGAAGTACTCTGTATTGGTAATGTTTTTCCCTGGAACAGAAACCGTAGGAATTTTCTGTGGGATGGATGGATGAGTATATGTGTGTACGCATCCTTGAGATCTAGAGAACAAAGCCAATCCTGACTCTGCAGGTATGGAAGGAGAATACCTAGAGAAAGCATCTTGAATTTCTCCTTGCATAGGAATTTGTTCAATTCTCTGAGATCTAGAATGGGTCTGTATCCCCCTGTTTTCTTTGGAATGAGAAAATAAGGGGAGTAAAACCCTGACCCCTGTTGAAGAAGAGGAACCTCTTCTATTGCCCTTTGGGCGAGAAGGGTGGTCACCTCCTGACCCAAAAGGTCCACGAGGGATGGGGGAGAATTGAAACGTCTCACCATGGTATGGGGAGGAAGGCTGGAGAAATGTAGTTTGTAGCCCTCTCTGATGATAGAGAGGGTCCACTGTTCTGATGTGATTTGCTCCCATCTGGGAGCAAAATGAGTTAACCTTCCTGGAATGGTGAGAGGCTCTGGTTGTTGTAGAGCCAGAAAGGTTAAGTTCTCTAGTATTAAGTCAAAAACCCTGAGGGGGATGGGACTGCTGGGCTGTAGTAGTCCCTGCAAGTTTTGCCCTGGCTTGTTTAGATTGTTGATGCTTAGGAGCAAAGCGAGTTGTAGAAGATTGTTGGCCAGTATTTGTAGAAAATCTGGCCGCCTTATAGAAAGGCTTCTTAAAAGATTTTTTCTTGGCAGGGGTAGAGGTAGACTTAGAAAGCCTATCTAAGGCAGCATTTTCTGCGTCCATTTGAGTGGCTTTGATTTGCCACTCTTTTCCAAACAGATTTTCACCTGTACAGGGCAGATTTCCCAAGCCATCCTGGACCCAGGGTTCTAGGTCAGAAGCCTGGAGCCAAGCAATTCTGGGAGCAGCTATAGCAATGCTTGAGGCTCTGCTAGCACCTTCAAAGGAGTCAAAAGCTGCTCTGTTGGAAAATTTTGAAACATCTTGGGTATGCTTTAGCAAAAGAAGGAACTCCTCCTGTCTATCCTCTGGGATAAAGGGGAGAAAATTGCGCAGCTTTAGTGCAATCTCCTTCAGGAACATGCCCATATAAAGGCTGTATGAATTGATTCTGGCAATAAGCATACTGGCTTGGAAGATTTTCCTACCAAAAGCATCCAAAGTCCTACATTCTCTTCCTGGAGGAGTAGAAGAGTGTCTTTTGGTACTCTTTATCCTTTTCATAGCTGACTGCACCACAATAGAGTGGTGAGGGAGCTGAGTTTTTTGAAAACCAGGAGAAGGAGGGACACGATACATGGTGTCCAAACGACGAGAATGTGGAGATAGAGTGAGAGGAGTCTCCCATAAGTCCATCATATGTTCTTGAAGAATTTCATGAATGGGCAAGGTGACTGCCTCTTTGGGAACCTTAGGGTATCCTAAAATATCTAATTTTTTTGCTCTAGGTTCTGTTTCAGAGGTTACTGAAATAGAGTCCTTTAGCTACTTCAATGATGAAATCTTTGAAGGACAAATCCTCTGAAGGAGACATTCTCCTCTTTGGAGAAGAGGGCTCCTCAGGAAGAGTAAGATACTTCAGGAGAGTCATCTGATGAATCAGAATCATCAGAAGACTCGAAGTATCGTCTATTGGCTTCCAGGGATCGATAAGCGTATCGACCGGTATCCACATCGGGCGTACCCGGAACCGGATCGGTATCGGGAAAAGCCCCGGAACCGGGAACCGGTATCCTGGTCGATGTGGATGCCCTGGGTACCGGTATCTGTTGTGGTACTGGAACCGGAGTCTGTACCGCTCGTTGCGGTACCGTGGGCGTCGCAGCCTTAATAAAAGCCATTATGGCCTGCTGCATGGATTGAACAGTATGATCCATAGACGCCAAGACTGTCTGGATGTCAGTACCGGAAGAGTGTGCCGGTACCACAGAGCAGTCCAACAGGTGATCGGTCGAGGCCGTGCCATCGATGTCAACCTGTAACCCCATAGGAAGAGCTTTGGAAGCCGGAGCTTCCCGCTGGGGTTGTTTGGCTGGGGCAGGCTCCTCAGGGTCAAGCCCGGGGGCATCTCGATACTTAGAGGGAGATTTGCCCTTTGAGGACCTGCCGGAAGAAAGTTTGGTTACCTGAGATCCATCAGGAGAGGAAGACCTGGAGGATGTCGATGCTGGAGTATCTGTGGAAAACAGCATATAAAACTTGGCTGCCCGGTTTTGTAAGCCTCGTTTAGACATCAGAGAGCAGGACTGGCAACCGGGATGGAGTGTTCAGGCCCCAACATTTAAGACACCATTCATGGGTGTCGGTAACTGAGATGGTACCGCTACACTTGGTGCATTTTTTAAAACCAGAGGCTGGTTTCTCAATGAGGGAGAATTTTCTCCAGGCCTAGAGGCCTAAAGAAGAAATACACCAAGTGGGGAAAAGAAGATATATATATATATATATATACATCTATATATATATATATATATATATATATATATATTTTTTTTTTTAAGAAAAGTAAAGAAAAAGACCGGCGGTACCGGTCTGGAGTCGGGGAAGGCAGAAACGTGGCCAAAGAAACAAATTAAAATAAGAACTTCTTCAGCGGTGACAGGAACACGACCTGCTGGCTCCACGGAAAAAGAAGAACTGAGGAGAGTTGGTCAGGAAGGCAGCGCGCATGCGCTGTGGGAGGCCCCAAAAGCTTCCTTTCTGGGAAGCTGGGGAGCTTTCCCGCGCAGGCTCCGTCGGTACCGACGTACCCATATGTGAGGACTCATTCCTGCTTGTTCCTGTAGATAGTGTAGTTACTTGCCTGTAACAAGTGATCTCCAGGAACAGCAGGAATTTAGTCTTCACATATGGGTGACAACAGCACAGACTGAGCCCGTGTGGGAACATTCCTCAGTGTCCAATAGGAAAGCCTTTGGGAGCATCCCACTGCTCCTGCATAGCTGCCTTTTCACTCTCCCTCCTCAGTTGAGTTTTGTAGATGAGATAAAAGGAGAAAAAAAGAGCACCTACAACTCCTAGGGGAGGAGGATGGGTTGTGAAGACTAAATTCCTGCTGTTCCTGGAGATCACCTGTTACAGGTGAATAACTACTCTATCACCAGGAACAAGCAGGAATGCAGTCTTCACATATGGGACTCCCTAGCTAGAAGATGCCAGTGAGATAACCTCAGAATCGGCTGTGGTTTGTTTTAGGTATGCTTAAAGAGATCATGTATCCTCCATGGATGTATGGTATCGAAATCCGGGACAGAGGGTAGGAGTTGCTCTAAGTCTGAAAGAGATGCTGGCGGACAGCCTGGCTAAACATGACATCCCGGCAGGAGTCCTTGTCTAGACAGTAGTGAGCAGCAAAAGTATGAACCAAAGACCAAGTTGCTGCTTTGCAGATCTCGTCAGTAGCTACAGCTCATAGATTTGCCATCAAGGTAGCCATGGCTCGAATATTATGGGCAATGACATGACCCTTGAGGGAGAGTCCTGCCTTCTCATAAGCAAAGGTGATACAGTCTGCTATCCACTTGGAGAGAGTTTGTTTGGAGACTGGCAACCCGAGGTGACTAGAGTCAAAGGAGATGAGCAGCTGAGAAGCTTTCCGGTGCTCTCGAGTCCTCTGAAGATAATAAGCTAAGGCACATTTACAGTCCAGAGTGTGAAGGGTTGCTTCTGTCTAAGATGAGTGTGGTCTAGGGAAAAACACGGAGGTAGACCGACTGGTTCAAATGGAAAGATGAGGCCACCTTCGGCATGAAGTGAGGATGAGTCCTGAGGACTACCTTATAGTGGAACAGTGTGTAAGGTGGGTCAGCCACTAAGGCCTGGAGCTCACTAATGCGCCTTGCTGAAGTGAGGGCAATGAGGAAGATGACCTTCCATGTAAGAAACTTAAGTAACATAGTGACTAGAGGCTCAAAGGGCGGCTTGAGAAGCTGTCCTAGAACAACATTGAGGTCCCATGCCACTGGTGGTGGCTTAATGGGAGGTTTGGTTAATAGAAGACCCCTCATGAAGCGTGCTACAGCGGCTGAGGAGATGATTTGGTCTGGATGCATCCATTGTCAGGGTACATTGATGTGCAGGCATCTGAAAAGGTGACCCTACAAGGAGATTTTCTGGGAATTGCCACCACTGGAGAGACTAGACCAGAAGAGTAAACTTTTTTTCTTGTCCCCCAGGCGACCTGAGGCCACTGGGATGCCAGTGTCCATTGGGCTGTTCGCATGTGTAAATGGGTATATGGAACTACATGCACTGTTGATGCCATATGACCCAGAAGTTGTAGCATTTCTCAAGCAATCAGATAATTCTTGAGATATGCCTGAGATGCTGATTTGAGACGAGCACAGCTGAGTAGGGGCAGAAATGCCCTTGACTGCTGAGTATTTAAGAGGGCTCCTATGAACTCTAGAGTTTGAGAGGGGACGAGTTGGGACTTTGGAAGATTTATGACAAATCCCAAGTGTTGTAACACCTGCATGGTGTGTGAGAGGGACACACTGGCCTCTTGAGAGGTGCTTGCTCTTACGAGCCAGTTGTCTAAGGAAAGACAAATATCCCTAGAGTCCATAGAAATGCAGCTACTACTGCCATGCATTTTGTGAAGACTCTTGGGGCCAAAAGACAGGACTCTATATTGATAGTGTCTTCCCTGAAACATGAAGTGCAGGAACTTTCTGTGTTCTGGATGGATAAGAATGAGTGTATGCTTCCTTTAGATCTAGAGAACAGAGCCAGTCTCGACTCTGGAAATAGGGAAGAAGGGTCCCCAGGGAGACCACCTTGTACTTCTCCCATAGGAGATACTTGTTTAGGTCCCTGAGGTCTAGAATAGGACTGTATATCCCCCTGCCCCCTGTTTTTCTTTGAAATAAGAAAGTAGGGAGCATAGAGCACATTCCCTGCTGGAATATTGGAACCTCCCCTATTGTGCCCTGCAGTAGAAGGGAGGTGACCTCTTGTAGTAACAGAGCAGTGAGAGGGGGCTGAGAATGGAACTCTCTCTTGGTAAAGTTGGAGGGGGGGTAGGCTTCATAGATGAAGCATATATCCCTCCTGTACTATTAATGTCCACTGATCTGAGGTGATGAGATGCTCTCTGTGGGCATAATGGCAGAGTCTGCCGGGAATGTGGATGGGATCTGGATTCTCCAGAGGCAGCTATATTCTATAGAAAGGAGTCAAAAACCCGGAGCAGCCCGAGTCTGCTGAGGTGACAGACTTGGGAGTCTGAGCCTTCTTTTGCGGTTTTGGAGGTTGTTGTCCCTTCTGAGGAGTATGATGCTGATGTTGAACAGCAGGGGTATAAAGATAATGCTTCTTTTTATTGAAGAAGGCTTTTTGTTGCTTTCTTCTTAGCTGGGTTGGCAGTAGATCTAGAGACCCCTTTTTAGGTTAGTGTTCCCAGACTCCAACTGAGAGGCCTTGTCTTGCCAATCCCTGCCCAAAAGGTTTTCACCAGTGCAAGTGATATTACCCAGTTATCTTGAACCATTGTTCAAGATCCGATGCTTGGAGCCACGCTATCCTGCGTGCACTGATGCAGATGGAAGAAGTTTTGGTGATGCACTCAAAAGTTGCTCTATTAACAAATTGAGACATTCTGAGCATGCTTTACTCTTGTCATTGGGAAGAAAAGCCATTAACACCAAATTGTGAGCCACCTCTTTGAGGAACATACCCATATAGAGTATGTAGGAACTAATTCAGGCTGATAGCATGGAGGCTTGAAAGCAATGTTGACCAAAAGTGTTGAGGGTTCTCGATTCCCTACCCGGAGGGCTTGAGGAATGTTTTTGCGTTCTTGATTCGACGCATTGCCGATTTCCACTACTATGGAATGGTGCGGCAATTTGTCTTTTGAAAACCAGGACACTCCGGTACATGGTATCGAGCCAGTAGGTATGGGGAGAAATAGTGAGAGGTGTCTCCCACATAAGAAGCATGAGGTTGCGAAGTATCTGGATAGGGAGCATAGTGGCCTCTTTTGGAGCTGTCAGGTATTGAAGAATTTCCAATTCTTCGGCCCTAGGCTCTTTCTCCGATGTTACTGTTATAGACAGGCTCTAGCAACATTGTGAATGAAGTCTTGGAAAGACGTCCTGGGGGGGGGGACATGCGGTGTTGTGGAGACGGAGGCAGATCCTCCGGGAGAGTTTGCATATCTCTCGTATCGACAGATTCATTGTCCGAGGAATCTGAATCTGAAGAAGTATGGGCAGGGTGTTCCCACTCTGTACTGGTCAAAGCCGGTACCTGGAATCTGTGTAGTCGGAACTTTGGTACCAGAAACGGATTTGAGGGCCGGCATGGGCGGTAACGTGGAAGGCGGCAAGAAAGTCTATACAGCCTGTATCGGTACCAACACCTGCGGAACAGACTGGAAGGGTTTCACTGGAAAAGCGGCCACCAGTAAGGCCACTAAGCTCCGCTTGATAGCAAGGATACGTTGATCCATGGAGCTTGTCGATGCTTGGGTATTGGTACTGGAACTGCGAGCCACAATCTCTGAGCATGGCACCTGGGAGGCCTTGGGAGCATCCTGGGACCCCACTAAAGCTTTGAAGGGAAGGTCCTCCCACAGGGATTGTTTGGCTGGTGTGTCACCCTTCAGGGCAATAACTGAGGCATCTCGATGCTTAAGGAGATCTACCCTTGGGAGTGGCCAGCCTTCGATGAAGACTTAGGTTACGAAACCTGAGATCCTTGCGAGGAAGATGAAGCTCTCTATGACGCTGATGCTAAAGAGACTCTGTTGGAGGCGAAGAGGGTGCCCAGCTTTGCAGCTCAATTCTGTAGGCCTCTCTTCATCATCTTTCTGCAGAGGACATTCTGATGGTTGATCAGGCCCTAGGCATTTTAGACGTCAGTCAAGGGTGTCTGTGGCAGAGATGGTACCGCCACACTTAGAACACTTCTTAAAACCACTGGATGGTTTCTCCATTTTATCAGAGACAAATGGAAGGCCTAGACCTAAGATGGTGTTGATGTGCCTGAAGAAAGAATACCTTCTTCACCATTTGTTTGTTTTTTTAAGAAAGAAAGAAGTACCGATGGAGGTTGGTACCAGTGTCAACAGCAAAGCATACGTGAACCACAAAAATATGAAAAACAGGAATTTTCTGTGGTGACAGGATTTGCTTCCTGTCGGCCCCATGGAAAACGAAGAACTGAGGAGCGAGAGCAGGAAAGGCAGGAGCATTCCTGCGCGGGCTCCGTCAGTGCCAACGTCACCCATATGTGAAGACTACATTCCTGCTTGTTCCTGGAGATATGACTACTATGAAGAGAAATAAAAACAGGAGAAGGAAACGTTCTGCAAAGTGACTGACTGAATGAGAGGGGGGAAGGGGTGAATGGCAGATTTCAAAAGGACCTTAGGTCCAGTTGGTTCCATCGGAACGCAACAAGTGGATCTGCTATGATGGTGCAGAAAATGGCAAAAGGAAGACTAGCGATGGGCAGGGTTGGCCTGTCCACTAGGCGGACTAGAGTGGCAGATCTGTGGGCAGCATGGCACCCACAGCAGATGGAGTGGCCTAGTGGTTAGGGCAAATTACCTCACTCTGGAGGACCAGGGGTTTAAATCCCGCTAGAGGACAACAACCTTGGGCTGGAAGGACTGGGGTTACTAGTCCCACAGGTGCTCCTTGTGGCCTTGGGCAAGCCACTTGAAACAAACGCTCCCCACAATCTGTTTTATCTTGCTGTCTGATTCCTGAGGAGGCTGAGGGTGCCGGTGGTACGATCTTCCGGTGTGGGTGGAGCAGCCCAGCTGACGTCATCCTCTGGCCCGGATAAGAGAGCGCTGCAGCTCTGCGGCGCTCTGCCGTCGGCACTCTGTTGGGGCGTGTTTTTAAGGGGCATGTTCGGCCCCTTGTGAGCCCCTTAGGAGCCCGGAAGGAGCTAGGGCGCTGGGGAAGTAAAATGCCTGGCGGTAAACGGAAGAAGGCAGCTCCGGTGGAGGTGGTTCAGGCGGGAGCCTTGGACAAGCATGTGATCTCTACCCCACGGCCGACGGGTCCAGGTACTGTGCCTTCTAAGCCTGTATCCGAGGGAGCAAGTTTGAGCTCAATTGAACGTATTCCTCCTCTTCCCCCAGGTTTTTTTAGAAGTGTCTTTTGAACCCCAAGGTTCCCTGAATGTGCAACTGGACTGTGCGCTTCCTAAAGTGGTGTCATGGAAAGAGATTTCTTCTCCTCCTAAGGACTCTAAGGACTCAACTATTTCTCTTTTAGATGTCTGGAAAGTGGTATCCCGTACTGAACAAGTTCTCACTGAAACGGTTCCTTTATTGTGTCAATTTACTAAGGATACGGTTGCAAAATTACAAGTTCTAGGTTCTCAAGTTGACGCCTTGAGTTCCGTGGTTTCTAACATGGATACTCAGGTTAAATCCTTTGCAGAATTTCAATCTGTTTACTCGAAGGATAGTAGTATAGTCCATCAGAAACTTGAGAACGTAGAAAATCAATTACGTTCTAAAAATTTGCGTCTGCTTAATTTTCCTGTTTGTCCTATGTTATCCCCTATGATTCTCTTTCGGAAATATCTTAGGGACACCCTTCTACCACAGGCTGAATCTCTTGTAATTCTTAAATGTTATTTGTCTTTTAAGACATCGTCTGCCATAGTGGAGGAAGAGGGTGAAGTTCCTCTGGTTTCTGCTAAATTTGATCTAACTGCTTTTCTTGAGGATACACAGGACGAAATTTCTTCTCGTGCAACCTTATTAGTAACCTTGGCCTCTGAGGAAGACAAGGTTGCCATTCTTAAGACCTATTTTAAAAAGAAAGCAGCTAAATTTTGTGGGGATTGTGTTTCTATTTTTCCAGATGTATCACGTTCGACTCAAGTACGTAGGAAAGCTTTTCTTGCGCTTAAGTCTAGAGTTCTTGCTCTTGGGGCAACTTTCTTTCTAAAGTACCCATGTAAATGTTGTGTTACTATGGGATATGATAAATTTGTCTTTACAGTATCTTTTGATTTAGAACGTTGGATCCTTGGGAGGGAAAAGGCACAGTGATGTGTAATATAAGTTTTCTTGTTTGTATTTCGTGGGGGTGTGAGAAGTAACTTTTCAGACAGTATAGTTGGCCAGGGATTTCTTGTATTTTCTCTGGCTTTGTTTCTTTTGAATGTTTTTTTTTCCTTTGTATTTTTCAAATGTTTCTCCGAAACGTGGACAAGCATTTTGGATTTCTTATTGGTCTCCTTTTCCTTTGTATTTTTTTTCTCGCTTTTCTGTATACTGTAAGTATTACTGTATAATTGTGTAAATTTCATAAATAAATAATTTAAAAAAAAAGAAAACAGATTGTGAGCCCTTTGGGGACAAGAGAAAAAATATATATAATCACCTGAATGTACACCGCTTTGACTGGTAGAAAAGCAGTATATAAGCCTACTTAACCCTTTGAAGGCCTACTTTAAATTTTTAATCCACATTCTGCAGCCAGGTTAATTTTTGCATATTTCAGGAAAATTGTACCCGTCTTATTCAATATGTTCTAATAGTGATTTTCCTTCTGCTATGGTCATGTATTATATACCATTTGATAGGAATATTTCGTCAGAATTTTGGATCCCGAGAGTTTTGGGCTCGGCCTGGAAAGGGTTAAACAAAGATGTGCTTTGGTACATATGGCCTGCTGCCCCTGGGTGCTGAACTGCCCTGTTGTCTCCCCCCCCCCTGCTGGCAGCAGGGTTGAGGGCAGTGGCTAGGCTCTGCAGCAGGCCATGCACTTTGGCACACAAGGCCTCTTGCTTCTGACCCCCCCCCCCCCCAAAGGTTGTACAGGAGGGAGGTCAGAAGCAGTAGGCTAAGTGTGCTGAAGCACATGGCCTGATGCCGGGCTGAGCTGCCCTATCCCTCCCCCCCCCCCGTAGGAATCGGTAGCAGCTGGGGCATGGCTCAGTGCAGGGGAGATGCACTGCCGGGGTTTCTGCCTGGGGTAGCAGAAACCCTTGGGTCGGCCCTGGTGATGGAGGACTAAGAGGTGCTCTTCCAAATGAAAAGATTAACTGACACGATTTGAGGCAGATGGATAGAGAAAGCGTAGTTACTCACCTGTAACAGGTGTTCTCCAGGGACAGTAGGAATCAGTCCTCACTTATGGGGTGACATCGGCACTGATGGAGCCCGTGTGGTGCAATTCCCCAGCTTTCAAAGAAAGCCTTTGGGATTGTTGCCAAGCATGCGTGGTCCTCTTCCTGCCCAAGGGTGCCATCTTGCTCAGTCACGTCCCTTAGCTCGAGCCCTTCCAAGCAGATGGCAAGGGAAGGACAAAAATCTAGCAACTCATCAGGGGAGGCGGGAGGGTAGTGAGGACTGATTCCTACTGTCCCTGGAGAACACCTGTTACAGGTGAGTAACTACGCTTTCTCAAGGAACAAGCAGGAAGTCAGTCCTCACTTATGGGACTCCCCAACTACAGGCTACTGAACCTGTAACCAAAAAATGCCTCAGAGGCCATGAGCAGAATCCAGTGCCTGAAGGAGCCTGGGTCCTCGGGGCAAAGCCCTCGGTAGCCGTAAGAAGGGTCGGAGGGCAGGCGTTGCTTATACCCTGAACAGGTTTAGTACAGCCTGGCTGAAGGTGCTGTCCCTGCGGGACTCCCTCTCCAGGCAGTAGTGGGCAGCGAAGGTATTTGTTGAAGACCAGGTCGCCACCCGGCAGATGTCCATCAGGGGCACAGAGCATAATGAGGCCACAGAGGCCGCCTTGGCACAAATCCTGTGTGCGGTGACTCGACGATCTAGCAGGGCACCCGCATTTGTATGAGCGAAAGCGATGCAGTCCACCACCCAAACCGAGAGGGTGCATTTGGTAACTGTCCCAACTTATTGGGATCGTAGGTCACAAAGAGTCGGTCAGACTTGCGATGTAGAAGGCGAGAGCCCTTCTGCAGTCGAGGGTGTGGAGAGCCGTCAACACCTGGTCAGCATGGGGCCTCGGGAAGAAAGTTAGCAGGACTACCTCCTAGTTAAGATGGAAGTCCGAGATGACTTTGGGCAGGAATTTAGGGTGGGTGTGGAGGACCACCCTATTCCGATAGAACCTGGTGTAAGGGGTGTCAGCCATGACAGCCTGGAGCTCACTGACTTGGCGAGACGAGGTCAGCGCCACCAGGAAGGCCACCTTCCAGGACAGGTGCTGGAGCGAGCACACATCACCATTGGCTCGAAGGGTGAACGGGTGAGCTGCATGAGCACCACATTCAGGTCCCATTCCGCCAGGGGAGGACAGATGGGGTGGCTTGGAAAGCAGAAGACCCCGCATAAAGGGGGAGCCTAACAGCTGCCCTGACAGGGGCTTTCCCTCGAATGGGAGGTGGTTCGCCAAGTTGGTGCTCAAGTGTACCCTGACAGAGTTCAACTTCAGCCCTGCCTTCGAGAGATGGAGGAGGTACTGGAGGATCCAATGAATAGGGCACGAGAACGAGTCAATCTGGAGCTCTGAGCACCAGACCGCGAAACGGCTCCACTTGAAGGTGTAGGCTCGTCTAGTGGAATCCTCTCTCGAAGCGAGGAGGACTTCTTTGACTTCCTCCAGAAGGGCCATTGAGGCTAAGGAAACCCATTCAGCCGCCAGGCCATGAGGGATAAGGAGGCTAGGTTCGGGTGCTGCACCCGCTCCTCCTCCTGTGTTAGCAGAGCCCAGGGGAACAGGAGGCTCCATCGACAGCATGAGCCGGGAACCAAGGCAGACGAGGGGGCTACAAGGATCAATGATGCCCGATCCTGCTGAGCCTTGAAAAGGGTCCTCGCAATAAAGGAAGGGAGGGAATGCATAGAGCAGGCTGGATGACCAGTCCAGAAGGAATGCATCGGGCTCTCCCTGCTCGGGTGCGGTACTGGCCCACAAAAGCGGGGGAACTGCACATTCTGGGGACTGGCGAAGAGGTCTATCACTGGCATCCCCCAGTGGAGAAACAGCCAGCCTGCTACCCCTGAATCCAGCTGCCATTCGTGGGGGCTAAGAATTCTGCTGACCAGGACATTCTCCTGACCTGGAAAGTAGGTTGCCTTGAGGGACATCTTCCGTCAGACAGTGAAGTAGCAGGTAAGAACCGCTTCCCGGCAGAGGGAGCATGATCCCGTGCCTCCCTCCTTGTTGATGTAGATCACCACCACATGGTTGTCAGTCTGCACGAGAACCGATCTCCCCTTGAGGTGGTCCTCGAAGGCCCTCAGGGCCCACCGAATCGCCCAGAGTTTGAGCAAGTTTATCTGCTGCTGAGACTCCTCTGGCGGCCACTGCCCCTGCGTGCATAGCGGACCGCAGTGGGCTCCCTATCCTAACAGGGCAGCGTCTGTCGTCGGCACCGAATCGTGCTGCGGGGCCTGGAAGGGCAATCCCCATAGGAGGTTGCGGGGGGCTTTCCACCAGCTCAGGGACGAGCGGAGGTTGGGAAGGACTCTGAGAGGGTCCCTGAGGTGACCGAGGGATGGGCTTCCATTGGGTGCTGAGATACCACTGAGCTGTCTGCATGTGCAGGCAGGCGTGGGGGACACATGCACGGTAGAGGCCATGTGGCCCAGGAGGCGTAGGATGGTCCAAGTGGTGACCCAGGGAGCGCTTTGGATGCGGGCTGCCAGAGCGCAGAGAGGGTCGGCGCGATCCGCTGTTAATAAGGCGGTCGCCTGCTGAGTATCGAGGCGTGCCCTGATGAACTCAAGTGCCTGCACCAGCTCGAGGTGAGACTTTGGGTAGTTGACCAAGAACCCCAAGCCCTCCAACAGAAGAATGGTGCGTGACATTTCTCGCCAGGTTTCCTCGACCGAGGAGCCCATGACGAGCCAGTCATCGAGGTAGGGAAGGACCGGCATGCTCTGATGCCTGAGATGAGTGGCGACCACGATGAGGCATTTTGTAAAGACTCGCAGGGTGGATGCAAGGCCAAAGGGGAGCACCCTGTACTGGAAGTGCTCTCCCTGCACCCTGAAGCGCAGGTACTGCCTGTGCTGGGGGTGGATTAAGATGTCGGCGTAAGTGTCCTTTAGATCCAAGTAGCAAAGCCAGTCACCCTGCCAGAGGAAGGGCAGCAGAATGCCAAGGGATAACATCTTGAACTTCTCCCGCACCTTGTTCAACTTGCAGAGGTAGAGGATGGGCCTCAGACCCCCTGTCTTTTTCAGGACGAGGAAGTACCGGGAATAGAAGCCTCGACCTCGAAGGTGCGGAGGGACCTTCTCGACTGTCCATTGGGCAAGGAGAGAGAATAATTCCCGCTGCAGTAGAAGCTGGTGTATGGGGAGTCGAGGCTCCGCCAGGGAGAAGGGAGGTGGAAGCCTCTCGAAGCGACGGCAATAGCTGTCTCGGATGACCTGGAGAACCCAGGTGTCTGAGGTGATGGAAGCCCACGACAGGGTGAAATGAGACAGGTGTCCCCCTACTGGCTGCTGCGTCACCAGAGGGTGAGGGGCTATGCCGATGGCATCAAAATCCCTGTATGAGTTGTGGAGGAGCCGGATTTTAGGCTTTCGGCCCTTTTGGCTTGCAATGCCCTTGGCTGGATTTACCCTGCGTGGGGGTAGCTGGGTATGGTGGATAGCCCCGGTACTGGAGACCCTTCTGAGGAAAGAAGGGCTTCTTGCCTGGTTGCTTCTTCTGGGGCAGAGTGGAAGTCTTGAGTGAGAGATGGATTCTGGTGACAAACTCCATCTCTATCTCTGCGGCTTTATCCTCCATTGGCTTGCCGAAGAGTTGCTCGCCAAGGCAGGGAACATCCAGGAGTTTCTCCTGCACCCACTGCTCCAAATCCAAGGATTGGAGCCATGCTGATGTCCACGGCCGTCACCTGAGCTGATGCCTTGAATCCATCATAGGTGGCTAGGGAGAGGTATTTTTAGAGCAGTCTGCGACTGACTTCAACAGAGTGCCGAATCTATTGAGGGGCTCACCCTCGAGGCCCACGGAACACCCTCGGAGCTCCTTGGCTAAATCACACAAGACCATACCCATGTATAGTTGGTATGCTTGAATGCGACAAGAGAGCATGGAGCCTTGGTAGACCTTGCGGCCCAGGGCATCAAGGGATCTTGACTCTCGACCGGGCGATACTAACGAGTGCGATTTTGGGCTTTTTTGCTTCCTCATGGCCAATTCCACCACCTTAGAGGTGTGGGGAAGATGGGTCTTCCTGAACCCCAGCCCATGTTGTACCTTGTACATCGTATCAAGGCACTTGCTCACGATGGGGACAGAGGCGGGGGCCTCCCACATGCAGAGCAGCAGCCGAGATAGAATAGGAGGAACCGGCACAGTGAGGGATTCCCTGGGTGGGGACTCCTACTGAAGAATATCGAGTTCTTCAGCACAAGGGTCCTTCTCAGCCTGAGTGGCCAGGTTAAGGGCCTGTACCATGTCCTGAACGAACACCAGGAAGGAGGTGTCCTTGGGTGGCAAGTACTGCTGGAAAGTGGGCAGGGAGGAGTCTGACAGAAGATCCTCGTGGGTACGGGTTTCCAGGGAGGTGTCCCCATCGGACTCCCATTCCAAGAAATCGGTCGGAGTCAGAGTGGGGCAGATCGCCCTGTCCAATGGCCAGTGCCCGCTGGAGGCCCTGGAAGATCTCACCTCCGAGGAACAGGAGGGAGAGTGAGACCGATGTTGAGGACCCTCACGAGGCCCTTGGCTCTCAGGGGTTTCCTGGACTGATTTCGGTATCCCACGCGAGGGACCCATGGGCTCTGGGCACGAGTCAGCAAAGATGGCTGTGAGTGCCTGCTGGGAAGCAATGAACGCAGAAACGCTGTGTTCTAGAGCTAGTATGCGGGACTCCCACGCGGGCGTGGGGCCCTGCGATGCCGATCCTGGGGTCACCCGGTCATGCGTCATGGAGGAGAGGGGGTCCTCACTGGGACAGCCCTCAGGAGACCAGGTGCCTTCGCCTGAGGCCTCTGCTTCCGTGCAGGGTACCTTGCAGGGCTGCTCCCTGTCCAACACTTGGGAACGCTGAAGGGGGCTAAGCGAATGAGCGTGGGAGTGCTCGCACTTATCGGGAACCCCCGACAGCGATTTCAAGGCCACCACCTTTTTGCGCTGCTCCACCTCAGGGGATCCCTGGTCGGAGTGCCACCGAGAGCGCAGGGCCGCAAGGGGTGACACCACCGGGGGAGGGACGACAGAGGGTGCCACCAGGGATTCCGAGGCAGCCTTTCAGAAAATGTCTTTAGACCTCTGCTTACGGCTGAGCAGGGCTTTAGAGGACATTTTCTTGCAGAGCGAACAGAGCTCCAGATCATGGTCAGCTCCGAGGCACTGCAGACAACAGTCATGAGTGACCATGTGTGACATGTTCCTAGAGCATCTATCGCATTTTTTTGAAACCGCTCACCATGGGGGCAAAAATGGCCCCCGTGAGGTCGAAGACCCACGCAGCCAGAGGTTAGGGAAAGAGGTTTTTTTTTCCTTTTTTGTTATGGGCTTCGCGCCCTTTTCTATCCTCAACAGCTCTAAGAAGGTAGAGCAGGGTAAGGATGGGTAGAGTTCCGGTGCAACCGGAAAACAAAAGGCTTGTAAGCCAAAAACAAAAATTACTTCCAAGGGGTGAGGACATGCGTCCGATGGGCTCCGTGGAGAAAGGTAGACTGAGCAAGATGGCACCCTTGGGCGGGAAGAGGACCATGCATGCGTGGCAGCAATCCCAAAGGCTTTCTTTGAAAGCTGGGGCATTGCTCAGTCGGTGCCGATGTCACCCCATAAGTGAGGACTGCTTGTTCTGGAGAATTTAAGATACATGACTCATAAAACAAGCACAGTCACAATGGCGTTAAGACTAATTTATGACACTCATGGAGTCTCAATTAAGGGGTGCTACCAGGAAATTGGTATACTGAAGTAACTCTCATGTATGAATCAAAGGTAATATGAAAAGGATGTCTGCATGAGTGAAATGATGGCAAGGTACTGAATGGGAAGAGAGGGTGAAAGGCTTGCTGGTTACTGCAGAAAAATGAAAAGGTGACCTGTGACTAAAGTTGTAGAGAAACTGTTGACAATTCATGCAGTATAGATCAGATAGAGAAACGTTAAGAGGTGCTCTCACAATGTCTAGTCAAACTCTGTGGCAATTACAAAGAGACCACCCTTGCAGACTTCATCCCTGGTGAAGTTACTGGGAAAGTGGATGTATGGGGATATTAGGGGGGGGGGGGGGTGAATGGATGGGGATGTGTAGATTAAAGAAAAGAACCAAGGATGTGAGTGGAAGAGTTGTATGGGGTGTAATATTAATGTGTTTATGGGTGTGCATGAGGAAAGTATGTGGGAGGAAAGTGAAAAGCATGGTTGAGGGAGAGCAGCAATTAAAACAAGTGCAGCAGAAATTTTAAAACCTGAAGATCTGCAAGACACTAAGTTCCTGGAATGGAGCTGGGAGATCCTGAGGACTCTCGGAAAGCATGGCCACCTTAAAATGGATCTTGCTGAATATAGATGGCCTTCATTCTCCAGCAAAAAGAGAATTTTTGCTTACATTTGGAAAAAGAAGGTCAAAATAGCCTTTCTTCAGGAGACACATTTAAGTAGAAGAGAGCATCTCAAAACTATGTAAAAACTGTGTGGGACAAGTGAGATTTGCAACATTGGAGTAGCTATTTTGATGCATAATTGGCTTTTGAGATTCATGGGATGATACAATACCCAGAAGATGGCTATCTTATTTGGATGGGTTCTTTACAGGATACCAAACTGATATTCAATAAATATGTATGCCTCTAATATCTACCAGCATGGATACTGTGGTAGCTAAGGGGGGGGGGGGGCAGAATTTGTATTAAAATAGTAGCAGGAGATTTTAATTGTGAGGGTGTTGATCTAGAGCTAATTGATGTAGGGAGGATGCTTTACCCCTCTGATGTGTAATTTACCTTCTACTCGGCCCCACACAAAGCCTACTCTTGTATTTTGAGTTTCAAACCCTTTTAGCAAGGTGGACACAGTTGGCAGTGAAACTGCAATAGTCTCTGATCACTTTGCAGTGGTGGTGGAAATTCAGTGGGGGGAAGGGGCAGGAGACTTCATATGGAGAATGAACCCCACATATTATCAAGATAGGGAGTTTATTCAATATCTTAGGAAAATCCGGAAAGATTTTGTGGAGGAAAACAATTGACGATTTCAGCAAAATAACATACTGGAACACAGCTGAAGCAGTGCTTAGGGGAAGACTTATTGCATATACATGGGAAAAGAGAGTAATGACAGGGAGTTAATAGCCAAGGTGCAGAAGCAGAATGAATTAAGGGTTGACCTCATAATCAGTAGGTCAGAAGAAATGGAGATATGAAGAGAAATTGACATATTAAATAGTAGAACCCAGCGTAATAGTCAACTTTATAAATACAAAGTGCATCAATGGGGAAATAAGGCAGGTAAGCTACTGGCAAACATCCAAGAAACCACACACTGCCAAATCATACATAGCAGAGGTTAGAGATATATTGGGAACTATCTTAACAAAACCAGAGCAAATATTTGAAGTGTTCGTGAAATATCAAGAACTATACTCCAAGGGGGAGAGTAAAGGAAGAGATGTGGTAATCTTGGGTCTTGAAAGAGCATCCCTAAGTTTCTGAGGAATAGTTACAACAGCTAAAATCTCCTGTAACAGTTCAGCAAATACAGAAAGTGATTAAGAAACTTAAACCAGCTAAAATGCTGGGATCTGATGGGTTGGGAGGAGAATTTCCTAACATTTTAGGAGAACTGGTGGCCCCAGTGTTTACAGGGTGTGAGTGGCAGTCCATTGGGGGAGGGTAATCATGGACAAATTAAGAATAATGCATATGTAGCAGTTATGCCAAAATTGGCAGAGACCGAGAGATGGTGGGTTATCAACCCATTTCTATGATCAAACATCTAAAAATTTTGAAAAAGGTCTGGACATGTCCACTGGGAATAATGCTGCCAGACTTGATTCATCCTGATCCAAGTGGGTTTTATTAAGGGCAGATATGGATCCACCAATTTGCTAAAGCCCTCACTATTCTGCAGACAGCAAAATGTAGAGATGAGGAGTCAATTATGATTGGACTAGATGCTGAAAAAGCATTTGGCAAAGTCCTATGGGAATATATATTCTGGGCTCTAACAAAATAAGAAATCGGGAGAGACTTTATACAGTGGATAAGAGTGCTTTACCAGAAACCTATGGCACATTTATTGATCAATGGCAGACTGACCAATTTCTTTGAGATAGGCAGGGAAACTAATCAGGGATGCTCCCTTTCCCCACTGCCTTTTGTTCTCGGGTTGGAACCACTAACTATATCTGAGGGAGCTAAAAACCATAGAGCCTCTGGGCCAACTGGTCTGGGCCTCACCTCCAACCCATCCTGCTGGGATTTAAGCTGACAAGCATCTCCTATGATGCTTTTTCACAGCTTACCGGTCATAATGTGGAATGTAATCGCTACAGCATCTGCTCTTTGATCTCCCAGAGCAGAGAGAGCCTGGATGAATAACGGAACACGGAGATCAGAAAAGTCAGTGCCTCTGAATCTAGTGCACCTGCACTGTATACTAGGATCCAGCCCCAAGGTCAATGTTCTGCTCCCGAGGGTTAAAGAAGACTTGGTATGTCCGAGAATTATCTGCTCTGAGTTTGCCGAGACTTGAGCAAATTCTCACTGTGAGAGAAACTAACTCGGAGTAGGACCAAATCCACAGAAATACCAAGTTGTGGGAGAAAATCAAGCTGTTCTCAGGGCAGCCTTTCCAGACAGAAGGATGCCCCCAGCCTGTGTCACCTTTGGGCACTCTTACAGACCAGCTGGGCCTGCTTCATGTAGATAGACACTGCTACCACCCCTATCATCTTGTTAAAGGTATGGAGAATCACATTTTATGTTTCAAGGTAAGGTGAGGCCTCGCAAAGATGGAACAGAGCACAGATGGGGAGAAACAGCCAATGCTGATCACCCTGTAAAGTGACAAATGCCACAGCAAAGTCCAGTTGGCCCCTAAATGACTTTTTGCAATATTAGCCCCAAAGAGTCTCATATAAAGATGAGAGGTGAAGTCCAAAAATCACCAGTTCAAAGCTCAGGACATGCCAGATCAAAGATCCTTTTGTGGATCTGCAGGTACCAGGGATAACCTCTCTAGTCCACCTATGGAGAGGACCAGAGAAACAACTTATTTGAGTAACTTATATACCACCAATAGTGGGTGCAGCGCATCTTAGCGGTTCACAAAATCACTGCTGAAAGTGCTATAGCGTGGCCATCAAAATCCTCCACCTGAGCAGAGCTCTTCTAGGGAAACACTAAGGGTTTTTTTTGGCTGTAATTCACCAAGCGCAGATCTAAATTCCCAGGCTGTCCTGAACCATCCCCTGAAGGTCTGAGGACAAGCTGGAGGAGATGAAAATTCCATGCCCATCAAACAGCCTGAAACCCGCTAGTTGAACATGGTACAACTGTGTTCCACAGGAATATATTGAGATACCCTCCAGCCAACTGCCCTTTGGGAGGGACTGCTGGCATCCTTTGAGGGTACTTGCAGGTTCCCAAGGTCCCCCCCTGGATGTGACCCAAGCCCACTGGGGACACCACTAGGACTTCCCCTACCACAAAAGAGGCCCCACAGGACTCCCCTTCTCCAGAGGACATCTCAGGCTGTATGCATAGCCTCGGGCGGTCTTTTAACCATCCTCTGCCTTTTTCAGGAATCACCATAGACGAGCCTCTCCACTCCAGAGATGAAGCAACCCCTAAGAGGAACTACTGCTCCCTAAATGTAGCCCTCAATTGAATAAAGCCAGCATTCATAAATAGCCCTTACCACTGCCGCCATGGTACTGGGAGAGACTCTGCACCAGTATTACCCAGCAGCAGTCATCCAGGTGGGGTGCTATGAGCCCCCTATATGTTGGAAGGAGATTGGGATAAGTGACAAATTCCCATCCAGCTGATGTCCACCCAAACAAATCCAAAACTTTAGGAACAAGGACAATAGACTTATGGCTGGAACACCCGGCCAAGTTTATCTTCCTGTTTTATGTAAAACCGAGCAGCCTGTTCTGGTCTTTGGTTCTCTGTAAACCGCGCTGATTGTAAATAGCGCGGTATATAAAAAATTGAAATAAATAAATAAATAAATTAGCAGAAAATCAGGTACACTTAGATTGTGAGCCCTGTGGGGACAAGCAAATAAAAAGAGTAAATTAGACTTACCTGCTAATTGTTCCTTAAACTCTAGTCAAGTCCCAGAACCATAGAGTTTAGAATCTCCTCCAGCAGCTTTGGAGACTGAAACACGTCATCGCTTTGACCTCTGTATAAATAGGCAAGGACCGCCCCTCTCCGTCAGCACCTACTAACAAAGCAGACTCAGCAGAGCAACAAATAAGTAGTGAAACACCAATTCAGAACCTCACTACCTAACAGTAATATCTCCTTTTTTTTTTTTTTTTGATCCAAAGCCGAAAAATGGCGCTAAATGCTACCCAGGAGATAAAGACTACCTCCTCTGCTAGAAATACTGCTGTGAAAGGAATCCCCCCGTTCCTTTACCTGGAACCTCCTCCGGAAACCTCTCCTAAAAGCAACTACGAACCTACTGCATTACAACCTTTAGGCTGGGATTGCAAACACAACGGGCGGGATCCGGGACTGGACTAGAGTTCCTTAAGGAACAACAATTAGCAGGTAAGTCTAATTTACTCTTCCTTTTCGTCCCTCTAGTCCAGTCCCGGAACCATAGAGGATGTAACAGAGCAGTACCTATCCACGGGAGGGCCCTGCAAGCCCAGCCTGAAGCACCGCTGAACCAAAACACACATCCCCCTCTGTTTGAACATTGAGTCTATAATGCCAGGCAAAGGAATGCAACAATGACCAAGTCGCCGCCCTACAAATGTCCATGGCCGGCACCAAGCTAAACTCCACCCAAGACGCCGCTTGCGCCCTGGTAGAATGAGCCCTAAGCTCTTCCGGCACACTCCTGCCTCTCAAAATGTAAGCAGCCGCTATCGCCTCCTTCAACCATCTGGAAATAGAGGACTTTGCAGCCGCCTCTCCCTTCGTGGCCCTCCAAAAGCTACAAACAATCTGTCCGACTTACAAAAGGACGCCATTCTCCGGAGATACCTACGAAGGGAGCGCTTCACATCCAGCAGGCGCAACCTACCAGCCGACTTCTCTGTCCCCTCTCTGGAAAAAAAAGAAGCGACACCACCTTGGGCAAGAACGCTGGCACTGTACGCAACTCCACCTTGTGATCGAAGAAAGAAAGAAATGGCTCCTTACAAGACAAGGCCTGCAACTCTGAAATTCTATGAGCCGAACAAATAGCCACCAGAAAAACAGTCTTCAGCGTCAAATCCTTGAGGGAAGCTTCCCCCAATGGCTCAAAGGGCTTCCGAACCAGTGCTTCCAAAACCAAATTTAGGTCCCATGGCGGCACTACACACCTACGCGGCGGCCGCATGAGCAGCACGGCCCGCAAAAACCTCCGGATGTCCCCGTGCGCCCCTAACATCTGACCTTGCACCTTGCCTCAAACAGGCTATAGCTGCCAACTGTACCCGCAACGAACTAGGAGCAAGGCCTTTCTCCACACCATCCTGCAAGAAGGCCAGAATGTGCGGAACCGACGCCCTTAAAGGAGACAACTCCCTCTCCGAACACCAACCTTCAAAAATGCGTCAAATCCGCACATACCCTAACGAAGTAGACTGCCTGCGCGATCTCAACAAGGTGGATATGACCGCCGCTGAATAACCCTTGGCTCTCATCCTAGCCCTCTCAAGAGCCAAGCCGTAAGCGAGAATCGACTCACCTGGGGCATCCGCAATGGCCCCTGCAGCAACAGGTCATCCTGTTGCAGAAGCCTCCACGGTTCGTCCGCTAGCAGCCGCACTAGATCCGCATACCACGGCCTTCGGGGCTAGTCGGGCGCTATCAGCACTACGAGACCCCGGTGACTCTCCACACGCTGCACTACCCTGCCTATGAGAGCCCACGGGGGAAAGACACAGAGAAGACCTTCCAACGGCCACCCCTGCGCCAACGCATCGAGCCCCTCCGACATGCGTTCTCGCCTTCTGCTGTAAAACCGCAATGCCTTTGCGGACTCAAACGTGGCCATTAGGTCCATGATCGGAGGCCCCCATCTGCGCACCAGCAGAGCAAACACCTCCGGGTGAAGCACCCACTCCCCCGGATCCACCCTGCGACGACTTAGAAAGTCCGCCTCAACATTGTCCATTCCAGCCACATGCTGCGCCAACAAACCCGTTAGATTCCGCTCTGCCCAACCCAAGAGCTGACTTGCCTCTGTCTCTAATGCCGCACTGGTTGTGCCGCCCTGCTGATTGATGTAAGCCACCATCGTGGCATTGTCGGACAGTACTCTCACCGCCAAGTGCGCCAACCACACCTGAAACTCCTGGAGTGCCAAAAACACTGCTCTCATCTCCAGTCTGTTGATGGACCATCCCTTTTCCATCGGAGACCACCGCCCCTGAGCCAATCTCCTTTCGCAATGCGCCCCCCATCCCACTAGACTCGCATCTGTTGTCAGAAGTCTCCAGGATGGAGGCTCCAAAGGCACTCCCGCTTCCAACTTGCCCCTCTGCAGCCACCAGCGAAGCTCCCACTGAACTTCCAGAGGGCAGACTAGGCGGAGAGAGCGCATCAGACTGATGTGACCATCGCCGCAGCACAGCCCTCTGCAACAGCCGCATGTGAGCCCTGGCCCACGGCACCACCTCGATTGTAGCTGCCATCGTTCCCAGCAGCTGCAAATAGTGCCACGCCGTTGGTGCCCGCTGAGCTAGAAACTGCCGCACCAGGACCCTTAAACTGTGAACCCGGTGCCCCGGGAGGAAGACCACTCCTATTTGCATCTCAAAACGCGCCCCCAAGTACTCCAGGGACTGCGAGGGTACCAGCTTGCTTTTTGCATAGTTGACCACCCAGCCCAAGCTCTCTAACACCTGCACCACCCGGGCGGTGGCAGATACTCTCCTCCCTTGACTTTGCTCAAATCAACCAATCGTCCAGGTACGGATGCACCAGCACCCCCTCTTTTCGAAGTGACGCCGCTACCACTACCATGATCTTGGTGAACGCTCGGGGTGCTGTCGCCAGCCCGAACGGCATCGCTCGAAACTGGAAATGCCCCATGGGCACCGCAAACCGCAAAAACCTTTGATGCTCCTGCCGGATCGGGATATGCAGATAAGCCTCTAAGATCCAGTGACGTCAAGAACTCCCCCTTCCTGACTGCCGCAATCACAGAACGCAACGTTTCCATACGGAAATGGGTAACCCGGAGACACCGATTTACCCTCTATAGATCGAGAATCGGTCAAAACGCACCCTCCTTCTTTGGCACCACGAAATAAATGGAGTACCGACAGGAACCAAACTGATCGGGTGGAACCGGCACCACTGCCCTGAGCTGCAGCAGGCGCTGAAGCATCTGAGCGACCGCTTGGACCTTACTTCGAGCCTTGCAGGGAGAGCGAACAAAGGAATCTAACATGGGCCGGTGGAGCTTTAACACATAGCCCTCCCGAACGACCTCAAAGACCCACTTGTCTGACGTAATGCAGACACAGGCAGGGTAAAACTCCCGCAACCTTCCTCCCATGGGCACTACCGCTGCCTGAGCCCCCCTCATATCATTGTGACTTTTTTGCCGATGAGGACTGAAAGGGAGCAAACCCTCTACCTGCCCCTCGAAACTCTGACCCCGCACTGAAAACTTCACCCGCTGCGGCTGGCCAAAGCGCGAGGGCCTGAACCTATGAAACTCCCTTTGGGACCCCCCCCCCTGGCCCCTGAGGAACCACGGCCCAGCTTAGGCTTATCCTCCAGAAGCCAACCACCCTTGGACTCGCCAAGATCCTTCACCAACTTCTCCAAATCCTCTCCGAACAATAGCTTCCCCCTAAAAGGAAGCTTACCGAGAAGAGCCTGAGACGAACCGTCCGCCGCCCAGTTCCGCAACCACAGGTAGCCCCGAGCTGCTACCACCGACGCCATGCTCTTCGCTAACCCCCTGATGAGGTCATAATGAATGTCCGCCAAGTATGCAGTGCCGGATTCCAACCGCGGTAACTCTTCCACTGCCTCCGCGATCTGATCGCCCTGCAGCCGTTGGGACTATCTCAAGCGGGCTCTCGCTACCCACGCTCCCGCAATCTAGGCCTGCATGGAAAGAGCACTAATATCAAACACTTGTTTCAACAAAGTGTCCAATTTCCTGTCCTGCACGTCTTTCAAGGCCGCGGCCCCCTCAACCGGGATCGTTGTCTTTGTAACCACGGAAACGGCCGCATCCACCTTAGGCGAGCGGAAGAGCTCCCTATCCTGATCAGAAAGCGGGTACAGACGAGCTATTGCCCTAGACCCCCTCAGGGCCGACTCCAGCACATCCCACTCTTCCTGGATCATGTTCCTAAAAACTCTATGTACTGGAAATACCCGCTGGGACGTGCGCACTGCCTGCAACAACGGATCTTCTAACACCTCCTCCGCTGGCGGCACCACCGAGGGCATGTTTAGCGTCTCCGAAATTAGAGCAGGCAGCTCCTCCTTCCTAAATACCCTGACTACTCTATTTTGCTGTTCTGCATTCGGCAACTCTCCCTCTTCTAACTCCTCATCCGAACCCTCCGGGACCTCTTCGTCCCTGGTCCCAAGGTCTCCGCCGAACTCCTCCTCACTCAATTTACTATGCTTAGTCTGGCCAACCTCCTCCCCCGAAGGCCCCTGTCGCTTCTGCCCTCGAAGGACCTGAGGAGACCCGGCCATCACCGGCTGCAACAGCGCAAAGGCCTGCTGCATGAGGGAAAAGAAGCCTGGTGGAATACCTTAAGCTCCAAGCGGCTGGCTAGCTACGGCCTGTGTAACCGAACCTACCCCCGAAGAAGGTCCCGCTACCGGCTCCTCAGCCACTCCTGAGGAAGTACGGACCTCCGTGCCCTCCAGAGCGCCCCCCTCCTCGCTGGCCTCAGCCAGAGGTCTGTCCAGCGCGATTGCCTCGTGGGAACAGAACTCACACACTCCAGACTCTAACAGCGTGCCTCGCCTCGATCCACAAACTAGGTAACGTGGCTTGGCTGGCATCTTGCCCAATCAATCCCCAGAAGGGAAAATATAAGCTGCTGCAACCCAGCAGCTACAGTCAGGGGCTGCACTTTTTTTTTTTTTTTAATCTAGACTCCCCACTAAAGGACTACCTGCCCCACAGTGAACTAACATGAAAACGAGGCTTTAAACACCCTCAAACCGCAACTTAAAACCTCTGTGGAAATCGCAGTGCATAAAATGGCCGCCGCCGCGTTTTCCCACTCAAAACAAACGCCGCCGGCCTTTCTGCTGCACACCTTTTTCAAATCCTGCTCCATGGCCCCCCTTAAGGGAATGCTTTAACCCCCGCGCTCTCAACTTTTGATGACCACTCACCCCCGGCGATCATAGCAGGAGACTGGAGGAGGCTCTCTCTGCGCCGGAGCTCAGCCGAACCGCGGCTTTGGCTCCGGCGAGGTAAAAACTGCTTTTTGACAGGCGCTGTGCTGTGAGCCTATCTCCTGCTCCTCACCCGGTAATGCGTGTTCAGGAGACAGGAGGATCCGGTGCTGCTGACTCCCCCAGATGCTCGTTTAAGCGACGGGTACCCAATGAGCCCGGGGGGGGGGGGGGGATAAGGAAAGGGGGAAGGGAGCAAGAAAAGAGCAAGGAAAGGGGCAGAGAGAGAGAGAGCCTCTGTCTGGGAGCCAAACAAGGAACACCTTCCGCAGCAGCACCGGTTCTGAAACAAAAGAAACCAACACAACAGGTCAGAAACTTTAAACACCCCCAGATCAACACCTATCTCTGCTTATTTGTGCTGAGCTAGCCCAGTCTCGGGTTCAGAACTGCCTCCAGCTGCTTTGGAGACTGAAAGTACTGATGGAGAGGGGCGGTCCTTGCCTATTTATACAGAGATCATCAAAGCGATGACGTGTTTCAGTCTCCAAAGCTGCTGGAGGAGATTCTAAACTCTATGTTTCTGGGACTGGACTAGAGGGACGAAAAGGAAGTACCTGTTAGTATATACATGTAAACTGCTCTGATGCGTAAGTAAAGGGCAGTATATCAAATGCCTAAACCGTAACCATAGGAGACCACCTTTTCAGTGGGCCAGACTGCAGGCATACACACAGCACTGGCCTTCGTAAGACCTTGGCCTTCAACCGAGATTTCTCCATATGCAACACCACCTGCTGCTGGGATAATCATGTGCTACAGGAAGCCAACCTGTAATGCATTCAAAACAAAAAACCAGCTCCACCTACTAACCTTAAGTAATGCAATTTCCCACAGTAAAGTATGTTAAATTTAAAAGAACGGGGAAGCAAACCTCAGAACCCTCCAACACCTCCCACAGTTCACACAAAGTGAGCTCAGGTATGTAAATGAGGTTAAATACGTCAACGGTTCGCTAATCCACCACGCTTGTCAAATTGTGAATCAAGAAAAAGACAAAGGAGAGATCCAAATAATCACTTGCTACAATATTTCCAACCCAATACATTTGGAAATCTTTAAGGCGACAACATGGAGAGGCATTACAGTCAGAATTTTATGATATCTTTGAAAAATTGCACCCTAAATTTTAAACATCCTCTCTAGATGGTATGTGATTGGGAAGGACTTATTAGAAGATAAATATTTAGAAAACCTGGCGCAGAGTTGGTCAAGGGAGGTGGAGGAAGAGTTGACCATGCAGGGATTTATTACAGAGGTCTGAAGAACCATTTTAAGATTACAAATGATGTTACTATGTAGGATATGCAATTAAAAAAATGTTAAATCCAGGTATATGTTTCTAGATCAAAAGAGGCTACAATGAAATTATGGAAAGACTGTCAGATATCTGAGGGAAAGAACATATGCACATGCTTTTTTGGAATGTGTGGCATTACTGGATTTCGGAACAATATACTGAAGGCATTATTCAGGTGCAGATTGGACCTATGTGTTACTATGGGGCAACCTACAACCCCTTCAAGATAAGAGGGTAGGAAGATTTAAAAGAAAGCTTGCTATAGTGGCCTTGCTGATTGATTTTGTTTGGTTGATTTTTAGATACTGGACAGCTGAATTGGTTGATTTTTAGATACTGGATAGCTGAATTGCCTCCTACTTATGAGGAATGGATTCAGTTAAAGAAAGGAATGGGGATTTTATGAATTAGTTATGAAATAAAACATAAGCCAGTAAGGAAGGATATATTGTTGGTAACAGATGTTAACAGACCTGCTGTCCTCTCTCTCTCTGCCTTCAGGGAGAAATTTGCTAACAGGATGGGGGATGTAATGAATAGAGATGTGAGTGGTTGCATAAGTGTTAAAAAGAAGAATGAGAGTCAAGTTTTAGATTGAAAGGTGTGAGAAAAATGGAAAAGTTTTGGAAGAAAATATAAGGAAAAATTAGATGTTAAAGTTATGGGGCAGTTACCTTCGGTAGATGGTACACTTTTGAAATGATATAAATAATCTTAAACTGCTCCTGTGTTAGAACTCATAAGATTCAGACTGATTTTTAAAGGATGTCAATGCTTGTATTTCTTCTGAACATTTAATAAGCAATATTTAAAAATAAAAAAAAAAGTGTGGGGGGAGGGGGTGTCAGAGTTCAAGCACTGCAAGAACCAGTTATGCGTATCCATCACTGATATGGTTTTGCCACACCTGAAGTTCCTTTTATTTATTTATTTATTGTTCTTATATACCGCGCTCTTTAAAATCAGTGCGGTTTACAGGTAACATTCAAGCATCTCAGATATCTGTTATGCCTTTACATCGAACAGGAGCGAAAACTTGGATGTCAACTAGGGTAACTATTTACAGTATCTACAATTCTGTACATTAATACCAAGAGTTGTCTTGTGGCTTATCCTTGCTTAGCTGGATGTGATGCTGCTAAATTAGGTTGTGAATAGTGTAATAGATAGAGGTGATGTGTTAGAGCTTTTCTGAATTGAGCGATATCAGTAATTGCTCGCATGGGAGATGGAAGTGCGTTCCAGCATGTGGGGGCATAGAACTTGAAAGCCCTTCTTTTTGTTGTCTGGTTGCATTTAGTTATTTCGCAGGGGATTTGTAGGGTATTGATGGCAAAAGATCTCCTCACTCTGGTTGCTGGGGTAGGGTGGAGCAGTTCTGTTAGGGAGGAGGAGGACATGTTGATGGCCTTAAATGTCATCAAGACTATCTTGTATGTAGTACGACAGTAGATAGGCAGCCAGTGCAAGTCCTTTAGAATCAGTGTAATATGGTCTCCTCTGGAAGCTCCATGTAGGAAGCGTGCCGCGGTATTCATTGCTAGTTGTAATGGGCTTATTGTGCTCTTGGGTAGGGCATGAAGAATCGCATTGGCGTAGTCAAAGTGGGGGGTCACAAGGGCCTGAAAGACTGTTCTGAAGTCGCCTGGTTGCAATAGTGGTCTGAGATGTCTCAGTGTTCTAATTTTATGGTGGATCTGTCTGATGATGTTGCTGATGTGAGTTTTGAACTCAAGTTGCTGGTCCAATGTGACACCAAGGTATCGGATAGTGGGTCTGCTTGTGAGCTCGGCATCTCTTGTCTTTAGAGCCGGTGGGGGAGAGATTGATTTCTTGTGGTGAAGAGTACGTCTGTTTTGCTGAAGTTTATTTTGAGACCTTGAGCATGGAACCAGTCCGTGACAGCATCAAAGCATTTGATCAGTGGGGAGAAATCCGTCTTGTCAGTCAAGAATGGTAAGAAGAGTAGGACATCGTCAGCATAGATCAGACATGAGACGTTGAAGGAGCGGATTACTTCACAAATGGGCTGCATGTAGATGTTGAATAATAAGGCGGAGAGTGAGGAGCCTTGCGGTACGCCGTATTTCTGTTGGAAAGGTTCCGAGGTTGAGGAGTTTGTACGAACCTGCTGCCATCTGTCCGTTAGATACGATTTGCACCAACTCAATGCTGGACCGTTGATTCCCTTATCATGCAGCCGTATCAGAAGTTGATTGTGGTTTACGGAATCGAACGCGGCGGCAATATCCAGGAAAATCAGCGCAAAACCTTGTTTGATGTTGTCAGTTCCTGTGATCAGTGTGTTAGGGTGGTTAGGAGGGTTTCTGCACCATGGGATTCTCGAAAGCCATGTTGGGATGAGTCTAGGGGAGCTGTGGAGTCGATGTGGTCCTGTATTTGGCGCTGAACGACCTTCTCTATTAGCTTTGCTAACAGCGGGATGCTTGATATTGGTCTATAAGATTCTACCTTCTGCGGGGTCTAGCTTGGTGTTCTTTAGAAGAGGTCGGATTGATGTCTGCTTGAGGCATGATGGGAATTCACCTGTGGAGAAAGATAGGTCCATAATCTTGCATAGTATAGGGCTGATCTCCTTACGTAGTGCTCTTATCCAGAATGCTGGACAAGGGTCGTTTGGAGCAGTGGTGGCATTAACGGTAGAGATGATGTCCTCAATTTCTGCAGGTGTTGGTGTTCTGATAGTGGTGAGTGGCTTAGAATGTGCTGGGTTGCTGCTGGGGCTGGATAGTGTGGCTTTACCAATGTTATTGGTTTTGCCCTGTAAGTAATTAGCATAGTCCTGTGGGTGGATCGTGGTTAGTTGAGGGGACGAGGGTTCCTTTGTTAGGGTTTTTACTATGTTGAAGAGTTCATGGGGTTTGTTCAGGAGTTTAGAGTGATGTTCTCTCATTGTTGCTGATATCGAATCCCGATGTTTCTTAAGGTGGGAGGTGTATGCTGTCAGGTCTGATGTGGATCGTGTACGTCTCCATTTTCTTTCTAGTTTTCTTAGCAGAAGCAGTGAGGTTCTTAGTTCGGTGGTATACCAATGTGCTGGTTTCCTGCTTCTTGGATGATTGCCTGGGGCAGGTAGATTGATTTGTGGGGGTTTGCGGGCAAAGGAGCTCAGGCTGTTGTTCCATGAGGCCATGATCTCTTCGAGGTTTAGGGGTGCAGTATTGATGTTAGGTAGGATTTCCTTGATGATTTTCTCCTTGTCAAAAGATCTGAAACGTCCGGAGGATGTGGTTGGATTTCCAGTTGGTTTCTTTGTATGATCACTATCTTTCTGGAGTGGTATTTGGAATTGTATCAGGTTGTGATCAGACCAAGGGACGGGTGTGATGACTATATTGTGATTGTACTTTTGGGTTCCCATCTGGTTGGGGGTTGAAGATGAGGTCTAGTTTGTTCCCTTTTCGATGGGTGGGGGCATCAATTAGTTGTTTGTATCCTAAATTGTTGAAAGCATCGAGGAATGCATTGGCATGACTGTCCTGTAGGGTTGGAAGATTGAAATCACCTAGTACCCAGTTTGGCTTGCGTATGTTTTTGGGGTTGGTCGCTAGATCAATTATGGTTGCAAGGTCTCCAGTGGAAGTAGTTGGGGATCTGTAGATGAGGTTAATGGTGTTAAGGTTGTTTACTATGGTGACTGCATCAAGATGGTCTGAGCTATTGGAGCTAATTGTTTGGTATTGTAGATCTTCTTTTACCAGAATGAGAACACCGCCTCTATGGCCTATTCTGTGGCAGAAGTGTATTGAAAAGTTCAGAGGCGTGAGCTGATTGAGTACTGAGTCTGAGGTAGCGAGCCATGATTCTGTTAATAATAGGATGTCGAGCTTGAGTTGCGTTATGAGGTCAATAATGGCTGGCCACTTCTTACGGACTGACCGAGCATTTATGAGGGCACATTTTAGATTGCGTGGGTTCAGGCACTGCTCATCCTTGTGTTTTTTGCTGTGTTGAAGTGGCATGTGGATTAGGTATGAGTGAGAGTTTTGAGGGGGTTCAGGCAGTATGTGGTTTGCATGGCTGTATTGTCTCCTTCCCTGAGTCTGTACTATTGGTATCAGGCTATGGGTGGAGGCAGTTGATAGGGTGCCAGTGAGGTAGATGCTGAATAGGTATAAACTGGAGAGGGTTATAAAGGAGGTGGACATATTGATCTGGTGTTAGGATTCCTTTGGAGATGTTGTGTATGCTGGAGGGCTTCCAACTGGGATACGTGTGGTCTGTTATGTTATATGGTGATTAACTAGCAGGTAGGTGAGTGAGTTTGCTACCACAGTGGTGTCAAGGATACTGGCAACAATGGTGGCAATACTAGTAACAATGGTAGCAATATTATTGTTAATGAAGCAGCAAAATTATGAGCAATAATAGTAGCAAAATATAGTCAACAGTAGCAAGGCTACAGGCAGAAACTATTAGCAATAATAGTAACAGGGTATAAGCAATAATAGTAGCAAGGCTACAGGTAGTAAAGGCTGCAAACTGTTGACAGTTATCAGCAAACTATTAGCAATAATAGTAGCAAAACAGACAATAACAGTAGCAAGGCTACAGGCAGAACTATTAGCAATAATGGCGGCAGAACATACGCAATAATAGCAGCAAGGCTACAGGTATTAATGGCTGCAATACTATTAAATATCAGCGGACTATTAGCAATAATAGTAGCAAAATATAGGCAACAATAGTATCAAGGCTACAGTCAAAACTATTAGCAATAATAGTAGCAGAGTATATGCAACAAAAGTGGCAAGGTGTGGTGCTTGCAACAATATAGCAGTAGGTATTACTTGCAATATGTAGTCGAGGGATGAGCAGGTGGCTGTTCGGGTCACTGTTGCTTTTGCGGCGTCTACAAAGTTGGTAGGGTTCGAGTTCAATTTCTGTTGGTGGTGGTGTCTGACCTAGGCGAGCTCAACCTGGGTAGGTGTGGGGAGCTCAAGCTTCAATTGTTGGCGTTTGCTGGGTAGTTAGATCAAGGCTGCCGAGGGAAGGGCCTCGTCTCGGTGTTTTGTATTTCGCGGCGATATTGGTTAGCGGCACGTTTGGATAGTAAGCTCAGTACTGTGGGAGCTTAAGCTGTAGGTTGCTGGGCCAATGTGGATCTCACTTTTCCTTTATGCCGCTTCAATCTTCGGCGTTCTGCAAAGCTTGTGAGTGCCTGTGCCCTCCTAGTCGTAGGCCACTGCCTAAGGGCCACGCCAAAGGGCCCTCTGGCGAGGCCCTCAGGCGCGGGCCTTTTAAACCCGCTACTTATCCATAAAGCCTTTTACACAGGTTTTCCCCAATATTTTTTCTCCCATCTCATCCCCTCTTCCTCCCGATCCACTTGTTCACAAGACACCAACTGGCTTTACTTCCAACCATCAAATCGTGTATATTTTGATTCAACTGCTTTCTTCTACTTAATCCCTTCCCTCTGGAACTTTCAGCCCCCATATCTCCTATCTGAATCAAACCACAGAATGTTTAAAGCCCATCGTAAAGCCTCCTTTTTCACACAAGCTTTCGGTGATTTCATTTTGCCTTCTCCTGCATGGTATCCTTTGGAAAGGTGATTCTTAAAGATTTTATCATTTTTTATTTTATTTTTAACCAACTTTACCTATGTTCAAATTACTGCTTTTACCAATATATTGTAACCATTTTTCTTTTATGGAAGTCATTACTGTAAATTGCTTTGATATTTATGAAAAGGGGCTATTGAAAGCTAAATTTTGAGATGTGCCAAGGGTGTTGGGGTCATGTGGCTCAATATGTCATATGCTAATTGTCTGCAGACTCTCCAACTTCCATGATGGAGATCAGATTTCTGTTTTTTTTTTTTCTTGGGGAAGAAAGGCTTTCACCTGAGTTGTCTAGTAGAACTCCTATGAATGCCTTGATAAATTGGAAGACCGGGTGTCTAAAAAGGCACATGAAATTTAATGTGGACAAGTGCAAAGTTATGCACTTAAGGAAGAAGAACTGAAACTACGTTTACACAATGCAAGGTTCTACATTTGGAACCACCACCCAGGAAAAGGATTTAGGAGGAGTCATGGATAATATATTGAAACCCACTACCCAGTGTGCAGCAGTAGCCAAGAAAGCAAATAGAATGCTAGGCATTATAAGGAAAGGAATTGAAAATAAAACCCAGGATATTATAATACCTCTATCATTCCATGGTGCAAGCACACCTTGAACATTGTGTGCATTTCTGGTCGCCATATCTTAAAAAGGATATAACAGAATTAGAAAAGTACATGGAAGAGCAACCAAAATGGTAAAGGGAATGAAAGGATACCACTAGGAGGAAAGACTTAAAAGGTTAGGGCCCTTCAACTTGGTAAAGAGTCGGCTGAAGGGAGATATGATAGAGTTTTGTAAATTAATGAATGGAGTAGAACGGGTAAAGGAAGATCAGTTGTTTACTCTTTCAAAAAGTAGAAAGATTTAGGGAACATGCAATGAAGTTACAAAGTAGCCCATTTAAGACTAATAAGAGAAAATATTTTTTCACTCAATAAGTAATCACTCTGGACTTCGTTGCCAAAGAATGTAGTAAAAGCTGCTAGTGTAACAAAAGTTTGGACAAGTACCTAGAGGAAAAATCCATAAACCATTACTAAAGAAAACCAGAGAAATCCACTGCTTACCCCTGGGATAAGCAGTCAATCTGTGTACCTTTTTTGGGAACCTGACAGGCAGGGCCGGATTTACCTTGAGTGAGGCCCTACGCCAACAAAAATTGTGGGCCCCCAGCAGGGGCGGCCCAAGGGGGGTGTGGGCCTCATTTGCATAAATATTTGCATAATGTTACCATATACTAACTTTTAGTAAACGTGCCTCTTAATGAGTGTATGGATAAAGAAAAACTAAAAGATTTCTACATTACTATAATCCAGTGCCAACTGCCAGACACATTAGGAACTACTACAAACACTGCCCATTTAGAACCCATAGCAAACCCGCCGTATCCTAACAGCACTACCAGGACTCACAAAGCACCATACTCTACCAATCAAAAGGCAACACTGCAAATATTAAACCAATACATTTCCGAGAACAACAATACATGACCTACTGGGGAAAGAGAACAAGTGGCAATGTCAAATAGGAATTATATAAACAGAACACCTCAGCTCAGTTACACATGCAGAACATAGACCATCACCAAACAAGTAATCACATTTTAGAAACAGGAAGACAATAATTAAACTGGGAATCCCAAAAGCCAAACTTGGAATGTACAACACTGTAGAAATAAAACTACACATTAATTTGCTCTTGTACTAAACAAAGCGCAGACGTTAATGATGCACATTTACCAGAGCTGACATATTCCAATTAATAAATTTATTTATTTATTTATTTACCATTTGCTTCTATACCGCGCTATTAAAATCAGCGCGGTGTACATCAAACAAGCATAACAGGCTTAACAGAGACGCGAAGGAGACAGTCTGCCTTCGCGTCTCTCACAGCCTGCACGGGAGGGAGGGATCGCGCTTGCTGAGGGGGCCCCCGTGGGTCAGTCCATGCTGCCGCGGCAGCAGAGGGGGCCCCGCGGCGGCAGCCAACAGGTTTTTTTTTTAATTTTATTTTTTAAAAAAAGCCTAAGTTGTTCCTTTTTTGTGGGCCCTTCCCAGCTGTGGGCCCTACGCCATGGCGTATACGTAAATCCGGCCCTGCTGACAGGTACTTGTGACCTGGATTGGCCACTGTTTGAAACAGGATACTGGGCTTGATGGACCTTGGTCTGACCCAGTATGGCATTTCTTATGTTATGTTCGAATGCCAACTAAGTTGAATGGCTTAAATTGAAGTTAGAGTAACTTTTATGATGAATCCTAGCAACTCAAGCACCAGAGTGTGTGCATGTATCTTCACATTCCTTCCCATGTTGTGCTCTTGTCTAGTCAATTGTGCAGCTAGGGGAACGTGCACCCTCAATATCTGTAGATATGCTGTAACTACTGTTGGACATTTTCTGAATCCATATGGAGCTAACACAAGACCAAAGGGCAATGTGCAGTAGTTGTAGTGGTGTTTCCCTATTACATCCCTGTCATAGGGAAGTATCTAAGATTTGTATCTACTTGGATGTATGCATTCTTAAAGTCTAGAAAACATTGCTAGTCCTTTTTTGCAGGAAGGGAATGAGGGTGTCTAGGAAAATCATTGAGTGTTTCTCGTATGCAGTGCTTGCTCAGTTCTTAAGGTCTAGGATGGGACAGAATCTCTTCCCCCCCCCCCCCTCCCCAACCATCTTTTTTATGATCAAAAAATATCTGGAGTAAAATCCCTTTCCTCCCTCTCCTCATGAAATAAATTTGACTGCATTGGTCTCCTAAAAGTACTCCTGGGGGAATTCTGCACAATTGTGCAACATTCCCCATCTGTGTAGAATTGTGTGCAGGCACTGACGAGCGAGACAGTGAGGCAAGATCAGGTGCATAAGCTTTAAGAGCACCCGATCCTGCCTCACTGTTAGAAATGCTCTCATGGCTGTGTTAACCTTTTGAAAAAGTATGGTGCCTGTGTCGGAAGCTAACAGAAGCACTTCCTGTCTCTGACAGGAAGCATGATGCCAACATTGGAAGTTGACACAGCCGTGGGAGCAGGCCAAAATACTCTGGCGGTTGTGCTGCTGTGATCAGCAAAGAGGACGACAGTTGGTGAGTCGGGAGGGGAGGTTGGTGGGGCTGGAGATGGACTGCTGGTAAGTTGGGGAGTTACTAGGGGCTAGAAGTTCAAGGGAGAGAAAAGGGGGTACAAGGAAGGGTTGGGGACAACACTCTGATTGAAGCAAGAGAGCTAAGGAGGGAAAAGGCTAGGGAAATTTCAGGTCTAGAGGAGGAGGTAAGCTTTGGGATACTCCATTGCGCATGCCCGCCTGTCTTCCTGGCTGTTGTGTTGTCGTCTTATCCTCAGTTTAGTACAAAGCTAGTAGCCAAACTCCTCCACGGGAAGGTGAGTGAGTTGTGAGTCCTGCTGTTCACAGAAAATACCTGCTACAGGTGAGTACGCTTCACCTGTGAACAAGCAGGAAGAAGTCCTCACGTATGGGACTCCCAAGCTACAGGCTACCGAACACAAGGAAAACAGCCCAATTAGGGCAACAAGAACTGCAGAAACAGTGTGTGTGATCCCTCTTTGGGACGCAGCCAAATCAATGTCCACAGCAGACAACATCAGGACTATTCCTTTGGTAACCTGGACAGACAGACAGGCTGATGGGAAGGAGTTGAACCTAAGTCCCAAACAAATGCCGGAGTACAGCTTGGCCGAAGTTACTGTCACACTAGGAATCCTCATCCAGGTAGTAGTGGGCTCTGAAGGTGTGGAAAGAAGACTACATGATAGCCCTGAATCTCCTTCGTGGAGACCAAGCACTGATTGGCCATAGATGTATCCATGGCCTGGACATTGTGGGCTGTGACATGACCCTTGAGGCTCAGTCCTGCCTGAGCATAGGCAAAGGATATGCAATCCACTGCCCAAATAGACAGCATGTGTTTTTGGAGACAGCCACACTCGGCTTGTTGGGGTCATAGGAGATGAACAGCTGCATAGAGCGATGGTGTAGACTGGTCCGCTCAAGGTAGAAGGCTAGTGCACGCTTACAGTCCAACATATGCAGCTGGGCCTCTGCCCTGTTGGCATGAGGCCTAGGAAAGAAGGTGGGTAGTACCACCAACTAGTTGAGGTGGAAAACCAAAAACACCTTAGGTAAGAAACACGAGTGGGTGTGTAGCACCACCTGGTTATGGTGGAACTTTTGAGTAAGGCAGGTGAGCCACCAGAGCCTGAAGCGCACTGACTCAGCAAGCCAAGGTGAGTGACACAAAAACAACCTTCCAGGTCAGAAATGTCAGCGGACAGGTAGTGAGCAGCTCAAAAGGTGCAGACAACTGTCCCAAGACCACATTCAGATCCTGCGCCACCAGCAGGGGCTTAATTGGAGGCCTCGACAAAAGCAAAACCCCACATGAAGCAGGCCACCAGCGACTGAGCAGAGATGGGCTTCCCATCCAAGCTGTGATGGTAGGCCCCAATCGCACTCTGGTGCACTCAGACTCGAGGCCGAATTGGAGAGATGGAGGTACCCCAGGAAGCCCATCACAGAGTATGAGAAAGGGTCCAGGGCCTTGTCTGCGCACCAGAGTGAGATTCTGTGCCACTTGAAGGCATAATGCAATGGGTGAAGTCCTTGCAGGAGACCATCAGTCACCTCCTCCAATGAGTTGAATTCAGACAGGCCTACCCACTCAGCATCCATGCCGTGAGGGCCAAGGACCAGATGTTCAGGTGCAAAAGGGGTCCTGTCCTCCTGGGACATGAGGTCCAGATTGCAACCCAGCCAGAGAGGCTCCCAATAGGAGAACCACAGCTGCCTGGGCCAGTACGGAGCGATGAGGATCATGGTCCCCTTGTCTGACTGGAGCTTGAGAAGCATCTTCACCACCAGCAGAATCTGTAGGTAAGTGAAGAGCAGGCTCATCCCCCAGTTCAAAAGGAAGGCATTGGACGCCAGCCTGCCCCTCGCAGCCATGCGGAAACAGAAGCAGTCCACCTGCGCATTGCACAGTGAGGCAGAGGTCCGCTGCCGGAGTGCCCCACCACCCTCCTGTTGTGGGTCCACTCATGGGGCTGGAGGACCTGGCTGAGATGGTCTGCCAGTGTGCTGAGCTCCCCAGGAAAGTAGGTCACCTGCAGCTCCATGCTATGGACCACTGCAAACTTCTAGAGGTGCACCCTGACTCCCAGCACAGCAAGTTCGAGCCCATGCCACCCTGTTTGTTGACATCCATCTGGATAAGGTTGTCCATCTGGATGAGGACCCTGGGTGGCCAACTGTGCTTGAAAGGCCTTGAGGGCATTCACAAGCTCATAGTTCCAGAAGGTTGATCTGGTGCAGGCTCTCCTGTCCCAACCAGAGGCCCTGCAGCCACGCGCACCAACCCAATTTGGATGTGTCTGTAGTGAATGTCCTGTGGAGCAGCTGCACCTGAAAGGGAAGATCTCTGAACAGGTGCCCTGGCTCCAACCACCACTGGAGAGAATCAACGGGCGCAGTAAGAGCCACTCTGTCCCAGAGGCGGCCCATGGCTTGCTTCTACTAGGTACACAGCCACTGAGCCTGGCCTATTCTGAGCCGGGCCAATAGGGTCACATGCACCATAGAAGCCATATGGCCTAACATGCTCAGCATGCCTCATGGTGTTGTGTGCTGCTTTTGACAGAGACCACCTCCCATGAGCTGCTGTATGCAGTCATTTGAGAGAGGCTCTGCCCATGTGGTGTCCAAGAGGGTCCTGATGAATTCCAGCTGCTGCAACAGCTGCAGATGAGACTTTGGGTAGTTTGACCATGAACCAGAGATGCTCGAGCATCTGTATCATTAGGTGTGCTGAGTGTCGCATGACAACTGGTGTGGAGGCCTTTAATCAGCCAGTCTAAAGTTGTGGAAAATGAAGACCCCCACCCCCAGGGTCTCGAGGTAAGTGGTGACAACCATAAGGCACTTTGTGAAGACCATGGGTGCTGAAGCCAGTCCGAAGGGCAGGTATCTTCTGTGTAAGGGATGGATCAGGATGTGTGTATAAACATCTTTCCTTTAGATCCAAGGAGCATGGCCAATAGCCCTTGAGAAGATATGGGAGCAGGGTTCCCAGGGAGCCCATCCTGAATGCTTCTCAGACCAGAAAGTGGTTCAGGTCCCTGAGGTCGAGAATGGGCCTGACCCCCACCCCCTGCCATCTTGGGGATGAGGAAGTAGTAGGAGTATAATCTCCACCCTCTCTGGGCTGGGGGGGGGGGGCACCAGCTCAATGGCCAGTTCGGCCAGCAGGGCAGCGACCTCCCCTTGGAGGAGACCCAGATGGTGTGGGTCTAGAGGGTACTCCCCTGGGAAGAAAGGAGGTGGGAGCTGGGCAAAATGCAGCAGATACTCTTCCCGCACTATCTGAGCACCTAGGTGTCTGTGTTAATGAGCGGCCACCTGTGTGCAAAGTGGATGAGCCAACTGCCCACCTGAGGAAGTACCCCCCTTGGCAGTTGGAAGACTAGCTATGCTCCTGAGGAAGACATCAAAACCCTGCCCCAAGCTGTGGCTGGGGCACTGATTGGGCCTTCTGTGGCTTAGCCCTGCACAGCTGCTGCTGGGTCTGTGCCTTGGGTTGAGCTCCCTGTGTGTTCTGATAGGCTGAAGCCCCAGTACTGTAAAAAGGCTTCTTCCCCTGATGCTGCTTTTTGGCAGGGCCCACTGTCTTGTGAGAGGTGGGAGATAGTCATCTGCTCTGTCTCAATTTCAGCTGCCCTCTCCTGCATGGGCTTGTCAAAGAGGTTTTCATTGGTGCACATCTGCCAGTTTGTCCTGAACACACTTCTCCAGGTCAGAGGACTGGAGCTAGGCCAGCCAGCATGCACAGATGCCTACTATGGCCACCCTGCCCACTGACTCAAAAGCATCATATGTAGCTTGCACCATGTACTTGGACACATTCTTCCCGTGACCAACCAGGGTACGGAAGGCTTCCAAGCCCTCTGCTGGGATGAGGGAGCCAAGTTTGCTCAGGTCCATCATGATGTCTTCTAAAAACATCCCCATATAGAGCTGATACAATAGGACCCGGGCAATGAGCATGGAGCCCTGAAAGCAGCGTCTTCCAAACCCATTGAGAGTCCTTTGCTCCCTGCTAGGGGGCACCAACAAGTGGATTTTGGAGCTCTTGACATGCTGCATGGTAGACTCCATGACCAGGGAATATGTGGCAGTTGGGGCTTCTCAAACCTGGGGGTGTTCTGCACCTGGGACATTGAGTCCAGTTGGCGAAGCAGGAGTCTTTGGAGTATCCAGTGCACTGGTACTGTCAGCTTCCTTTGGAGCAGAGGGTTACTGGAGGATCTTCAGTTCCTCTGCCCTCATCTCATCCTCTGCCTCAAGAGAAAAGGGAATCTCCTTAGCCATATCCGACGAAGTCCTGGAAGGACATGTTCTCTGGGGGAAACTTCTGTCACTCTTATGGCAGGGACTACTCTGAGGGAATGTCTCAGGGCTTCTCTCGGTTACTGGCAACTTTTTCTCTGTCTCCCAGTCATCATAGTCTGACTCAGAGGGTCAAAATTTCCTCCTGGTCTCTTCCTGGCATCTGCTTCGCTCTGGCAGGGATGACAGCCTCCTATGCGGCTGGAAGTGCAGGGGCATCGGAACCAGAGACACTGGAGAGTAAAATGGCGGTCAGGCCCAGAGTGGACTCAGACTGCCAACCTGACATCCTCGAGGATAGGCTGCATGGCCGATAAACACCACTGAGGGTGCTGGAACCACCAGGGCACATGCAGCCATGAAAACCGCTATGTATGTCTCAAGGGCCCAAAGGCACTCAGTAAGCATCGCTGTCTCTGAGGACATTGGGGCTGATACAATGTCAGCCACTGATTCCAGCAGCTGGCCTGGGGATTCTCATCATGGTAAGGTCATCGGAAGATTGATGGTGGCCTGTCAGGGCACCTTAGCAAGATGCTCCCAGCCATCATCCTTGACATCTTGCTGAGAGGGGCTCCAGTGTCGGTGCTTGTGCTTAACATGGTCTCCGGGCATCCATATCGATGTCGACCAGGCAGATGACTAGTCCTCCCGAGACTCCGACCAGGTGTCAATAGAGAGACTTTGTTCCATGCTGCCACGGCCAAAGGCCCGAAGAGAGACTCGAGCTGCTTCTCATAGTCCCGAGGCCTTTCTTGGTCATCTATAAGCACAGACTGCAGGTGGCGGGATCATAGTCTGGGTGCCTGCTGTGATAGTCATGGAGATGGTGCATGCACAGCAGATGCACTTTTTAGAACCACTGGCCAGCTTCAACATTGTTGGAAAAACAGCCTCCACAAGATCAGAGCTCAATGCTGGCAAACTGTACAAAAGAAAAACAGGAAAAAGGAGACAAGAACTACCCTGGCAAAAAATAAGAGGAAAAATGGCCTGTACAATGGCTGGTGCTGGCAAAACTGGCACCCTGATGACAGGCGGAAAACTGGCAGAGAAAAGCAATTGAAAGATGAAAAATCGCAGCCCTGAAGGGCAAAAAAAGAACAGCTTTTCCTGGTAGCAAAGGGAACATGTCTGTGGTGCTCCCTGGAAAAAGTGAACGGATGATAATAGCGCCAAGGCAGGCACGCTGGTACGATGGAGGCTCCCAAAAGCTTCCGGTAGAAGCTGGGGAGTGTTTTCACGTGGGCAGCAAAATAAAACAATCAGATTTTAGAACTCCATGGTAAGAGCATCTGAGGCCTAAATGTGGTCCATAGCAGCATTGCAATTAAAAAATAAGAAAATCTAAGGAGAATATGGGATGTGAAGCCGCAGGCACTGACAGAAGCAGCAAATGAAAACCACAAAAAACAAAAAAATGTTTGCCAGTTGTGGTGACAGATGAGTGACTCAACTTTCATGCCGTGGAAAAAGACTAAGGCAGTCCTATGTGATAGGCAGGAAGTGGCACACATGCATGGTAATGCTCTTCTGAAAGCTTCTAGAAACACTACATTGAAGAGCTGTTCCCATACTCTGGGGCTCTACTGGTGACATCACCCATATGGGAAAACTCATTGTGCTTGTCCATGGAAAACTAGTTAACTCGCTTAAAAAGCTTAATGGTGGTTTAGTAAAGGAGAACACTGCTTTACAAAATTGCTTAGGACTGATGGAAAAGTGTGTGTGTTAGCTATAGAAATTTTGAGAAATGTAATTTTGCCTAAATCAAAGCTTTGTTTTCTATACAATACAGTTAGTCTTTCACTAAGGTGAAAGTTTATTTTCTACTGAAGCAAGAATTTGTAAATCAAAAGGAAGTACAGGCATTAGTTTCTTCTAACGCTCTGAATTTGATTTGAAATATTGGAGCCCTCCCAGAATCTGATCTCTTCACACATTTCATGTGGAACTTAGACTATCTAGGGCAAACGTAATAATTTAATCTTTCACTTGTGGTCATTCTTCAAAAACCAACAAACTGCTGTGGGGAGTGTTAATTTTCCCTGATGAATCTAGGAATACTCAACTTGTAAAGAAAGCACTTCTTAGGACTGGGGGATAGTTTGATTTCACTAGATACATTTGCAAGAAATTTAAAAAAAAATGTTACTACGATCCTCGGCACCTAAAGCAACTTCTTGCTGTGAAATTTTCTTTAGTCTGTAAGTGAATTTTGGGTCCATATTTTGAATCAACTTGTAATATCTGAGCTGCCTTCTTGATTGAGATCATTCCCCCCCTGCAATCCACCTTTTCATTATGTATTTTAGATTGCATTTCTTCTAATACTGTTTCCAGAGCCTGTGCTCTGTCACCCCTAGAGCACTAATTTCCAGGGCAGCCCATTGCTACTGCCTCTTTCTGGTATCTACAGTGGCAGCAATGGCTTTAAAATAGCATCTCTTACCAAAACCCTCCAGTGATACAATGCTCTTGGTGCTTCTGACCCTCTGACACAAGCTTCCTGTTTGCATGGGGGCAGAAGCGCCAACAGCACTGGAGGCTTTTAGTAAGTGGTGTGTTAAAGTCATTACCACTGCTGCAGGTTCCAGAGAGGGGTGCTGGCAATGGGGATGGCAAGAATGAGATTTGTGCCTAGGGCTTCTCATATCCTTGCACCGATCCTGACTGCTTCATGTTTGTTTATTTTTAATTTCTGAAGTGATGTAATATTTACTAAGCTGTCTTTGTTCTCCCCATTTTCTTTTGTGGGAAGTGTCTCAAATATCTAACATTGCAGAAAACCACTAGGGGGATTGCCCCTCCTCTACATGCACTCTTGAACTGTGGTAAGGATAAACAGGGAGTTGGGAAGGGGGAGTGAAAGATCTCAGCTGCTGACTGCTAAACTTTTGGACTGGCTCTTGGATTGAAAGAAAACTTGTCCAGATTTGTTAGGGGAACAGAGAACATGGGGGAAGTAAACCAAAGGAATCAGCTATGGAAGAGAGGGAGACACACAGAGGAATTGGCTAAGGAAGTCAGATGGGGAAATCAAAACTGCAATGATCAAGAGATAGCAACCACAGAGCTCACAGTAAATAAATATCAAATATATTATATAAAATATGTGCTTGTAAAGCATTGCGTGTGCCTTGTAGCACTATTATAAATGATTAATAGTAGTAGTAGTTGAATACATAGAAAATAAGTAAACAAACTCTAATTCATTATTAACCCTTTGAAGGCCTACTTTAAATTTTTAATCCATATTCTGCAGCCGAGTTAATTTTTGCATATTTCAGGAAAATTGTACCCGTCTTATTCAATATGTTCTAATAGTGATATTCCTTCTGCTATGGTCATGTATTATATACCATTTGATAGGAATATTTAGTCATAATTCTGGATCCCGAGAGTTTTGGACTTGGCCTGGAAAGGGTTAAAGAGCTTAAAATAGTCCTACATTTCTGCATGCCTGCTACAGCAAGTGCACAACCTGGTTTTCAAGGGCTGCTAATAGATTGGTTATCTACAAAACCAGATTATCTAAATTAATTTAATTCTCAAATCGAATATGCAGATTTGTCTGAATATTCACTGTAGATATTCTTGAAATGACACCTGTTTGCATTTCAGAAGAACCAGATTTATATACTTCTGTGCTACATGCATCTGAAATATATTTCTGCCTTTTTTCTGGAATGCCTCTATTTTGCTTCTGATTTCATTTTCTAAAACCATATTTGACCCCATTTCAGGTATAACTCCCATTGTCTCTTAGGGCATTGTTAACACAGGTCTGCAAAAAAAAATTTTTTCGAGAGCCGTTTTGGTTATTCCACGTAAATCTTTGTTTTTTGGTGTGCTGAATCCAAAAATGACCTCCATTTTGTCATAGGACATCACATTTCCTGACAATTTAGGTAACTATGTTAAATAAGGCAATACCTCAAAATAAACAGACAATACACTATTATAAAAACACTATGACTCAATTCCAAAGTACCCACAACATGTATTTGTATATAGTTTATTGTACATAGTTTACAAGCCAGTTTTGCTATTATGCATAAGTTCATGCTGTTAACCATTACTTTTATTGTTACAAAATGTTCGATGTAAAACTAAGCTTTTGCTTTGTGGATTGTTTTATTGTGAACCGCAACTGAACTCTGGAAGTTGCGGGTTATAAATATATGCTAAATAAATAAATAAATAAATAAAGGGAAATTAAAGTTTTATTACAATATTTTCATGAAAATCTTTTTGAACTGAAATGAGCTCACCTACACACACTAAACTCGATTCTTCTTCCTTGTGAGGCTCCTCTTGGTGCATTTACGCTTGTGAGTAGCATCTGGAATGTCTCTCTGAAGCATCCAACAGTAGTCTGCCATCATTGTAACGCTCCATTTTCCCTGGTATCGCCTTTCCATCTCTTTAATGTCTTGGTGGAATCGTTCACCTTGTTCCTCACTCACAGCTCCCACATTTTCAGGAAAGTAGTCAAGGTGGGACTGGAGGAAATGCACTTTCAAACTCATCAGGCAGCTAAAGCTTGAAATGCTTTCAGCATTCGTCCGACTATCTTTTTGTAGTGAGGATCTTTGTTATTGCCTAAAAATTTCTGTACGACTTTAAATGCAATCCACCCTTCTTTTTGAGGATCCGTCATGGTATTAACAAACTCTTGATCAACTATAAGCCTTCTAATGTCTGGTCCGACGAACACACCTTCCTTCAATTTTGCCTCCGACAGGCCTGGAAACTTGGTGACGAAGTATTTGAAGCATTCTCCATCTCTTGGAAGTGATTTTACGAATTGCTTAATCAATCCCAATTTTATGTGGAGAGGTGGTAGAAGAACTTTATGGGAAGGTTCCAAAGTTTCTTGGAGGACATTTTTTTTACTGACTGTTAGCACCCTCGGCTGCCAACTCTTCTTGGTCCAGTGATTTTGTCGGTCTCGACTGTCCCATAAGCACAGAAAACAAGGATATTTGGTATACCCAGCTTGTTGCTCGAGCAGCATGCAGAAGACCAAGTCCCCACACACTTGCCAACCATGGTCTTCATATTTAAGTTTACGAAGAACCAATTCCAAGTTCTCGTAGGTTTCCTTCAAGTGTACGGAATGACCTACAGGTATGGAAGCGTAAAAACCGTTGTGGAGTAAAACTGCTTTGAGACTTCTTTTTGAAGAATCTATAAAAAGACGCCATTGCTCTGAATCATATTGGATTTTAAATTGACCCATCAAACCTTCGACATCGATGCAATAAACCAACTTGTCTTCCTGGGCACAGTAAGGAACGAACTCCTTTTCACGATGTCTGAACCATGAAGATGACACTCCTGGCAACAATAAATTCCTGCTTTTCAGCCTTGATCCGAGTAACTCAGCGGCATCTTTGGGAAGATTCAAGTCTCTTACCAAATCATTCATCTCCTCCTGAGAAAGCAATTTTGGTCTTGTATCATCTTCAAAGTCGGAACTTGATTCGTCATCTGGTTCAGGTATGACTTCACCTTCATTGGAGCTAGGTATCTCTTCCAAGGTAGCAGGGGGCTTGGGTACTGGTATATCTGTGCCATGGGGGATGGGACGAATTGCCGAGTGAAGATTGGAGTATGAAATGGAATGCTTCCATTTGGAATTAAACCCTTTCACATTGCATGAACAAAAGTAACAGTCGTCACTATGGTTCTTTTGCTCTTGCCATACCATAGGAATCCCATAACGGAAAGATTTTTTTCTTACCCATGAACCAGTTTTGGAGGTCCTCAACACACCGTTTGCACACTTTATGAGGCGCCCAGACTTTATCTTGATCTCCAATTTTTAGTCCAAAGTATGCAAAGTATACCTTTTTTCACAAAGTCTGTAATATTCTGCTGTTGCTTCAACACTGTATATTCATCACAGATAAAACAGAAACCGTCTGGCGAATTAATACACTTTTGCGGAGCCATAACTACTATTGTGGATCCAGTGGAGCCATAACTACTATTGTGAATCAGGAACTGGTTAAAAGATAGAAAGCAGAGGGTAGGGCTAAATGGCCAAATTTTCCCAATGGAGAAAGGTGAATAATGGTGTACCCCAGGGATCTGTGCTGGGTCCGCTGCTTTTTGACATATTCATAAATGACCTGGAAAGTGGAATAACGAGTGAGGTTATCAAATTTGCAGATGACACAAAACTATTTAAAGTTGTTAAAACCCAAGAGGATTGTGGAAAATTGCAAGAGGATAAATTGGAAGACTGGGCATCAAAATGGCAGATGAAATTTAATGTGGACAAGTGCAAGGTTATGCACCTAGGGAAGAACTGGATTCTTCAGGAAAGATTAATCCCTTCTACCATTAGAAGCACGGACTTAAAATTTGCTTAGCTTATGTATATATTGCTGACCATCAGATTTACAGTGCTATATATTTTTTTTACATAACTCGGACAACCCCTTTTAAGGTTTTTTTGGCATTTTATATCTTAAACGCACTTATGTGAATTAATAGTAATTTGAAAAAATTTGATAAATTTGAAGACAATTTTGCATGTTGTGGCAAATCAAGACATCTAGGAGGTTTTTTTCAATATTTTGTTTTCAGCACACCAAAATACATGGAAATTAGATGAAAATAATCAAACAGCTTTTTAGTCGCAGACCTGTGTAATGAAATCACTTTATGGAGAATCTACTACTATTGAGCATTTTGTATAGCGCTACAAGATGTACGCAGCGCTGCACAGACATGAGACAGTCCCTGCTCATCAGAGCTTACAATCTAGTTAAGACAGACAACATAGTAAGTGTAAACAGGGATACATCTAGGGCAGGGGTCTGAAATTCCAGCCCTGGAGGGCTGCAAACCAGTCAGGTTTTCAAGGCATCCCTAATTAATATGCATGAGATATATTTGCATGCACTGCCCCCATTGTATGCAAATATATCTCATGCATATTCATTAGGGATGCCCTGAAAACCTGACTGGTTTGCGGCTCTCCAGGACTGGAGTTTGAGACCCCTGATCTAGGGGGAATGGTAAAGAAACACAAGGAGATAAGGTGAATCAATATCTGAAAGCGGCAGCGAAGAGGTGAATTTTCAGCCTGGATTTGAAAAGGGTCAAAGAAGGTGCCCGACATACAGATTCAGGTAGTTTGTTCCAGGCGTAAGGTGCAGCAAGGTGAAAGGAGCGAAGGCTGGAGTTAGCAATAGAAGGGCACAGATAGAAGTGATTTGCCAGAAGAGTGGAGTTCCCGAGGAGGGGTGTAGGGAGAGAGAAGAGAGGAAAGGAAGTGAGGAGCTGCAGAGTGAATGCACTTATAGGTCATCAGGAGAAGTTTGAACTGGATGCGGAAACGGATAGGAAGCCAATGAAGTGACTTCAGAAGAGGGGTAATTTGAGCATATTGCTAGCTTAACTCCTCAGATTGTATTTTGTATATTGGAATATCAGGGCTGGATCACATTGACACTCACACTTTATCTGTTTAGACTAGGACTGTTGTCCCATAGGCCTATATTTTTTTTTTATATATTTGACAAGCATTTGATATACTGCCATTTGGGATAGCCCATCAAGATGGTTTACAACATACAGTATACCTAAGAATACATCATAAAATACACAAGACAAACACACTAGGTAGGGACTGCATAGCATAACAGTACCATAACTTGGTACAATATTCCAGTGAAATAAAAGGGGCCGAAAAAAGAGGAAGACCCGCATCGGGTGACATGACGCAGAAAGTTCTAAGTGCTATATCAAAAAGCTAGGCCTTCAGGCCAAATTTAAATTTCTTGGACAAAACTGAACTAAATGTTTAACTTCTCTATATAGTGGCTAAATATTGCCACTATTTGGATAGATTTTTGGTCTGCCCTCTCTCTCCTCCCCTAACATGCCCCAAAACTATGTGGATAATATTTGGCCATTCTGCAATTTAAGCAGCTCATTGAACACATAATTTGCCTTTTGAATATCACTCTGGTTGGGCATAATTATTCATTCATATGGAACACTCCTGGACTCTCCAATAAAACTATTTCCAAAAACAGATGCAGTAGTAGGGTGGTCACTTATAACTCAACATACATCAGCGACAACACCAACTCCCTTCACTGCTAAACATTGTGTGTCAGAACACAACTATCCAAACTGACATAACACCAGCACCAAAAACTCAAATTGCATCAACTCTACTTATGGAAAATCAGCTCTAAAATATTCTAGAACACCAGTAACTTCCAGTTGGAAAAAGAACAAGCTAATCTGTTAGATTCCTAGAGAGAACCTACACGCTAATAGAATCCCTTCTCAGATGCACATGGAAAACCCAGACCATTGCCTAGAAAAGAACTACAAAATTTGAAACATATGCAGACAAACATTGAAATGAAACCCCTCAAAACAGATACTCTTCTGTGAAACACTGAAGAAAGAGAGTGTAGTTATTCACTTGTAACAGGTGATCGCCAGGAACAGCAGGAATCTGTCTTCACATATGGGTAATGTCAGCACCAGTGGGGTAACATTCCCCAGCATCCAATAGGCATGCTTTTGGGAGCATTGCTCCACGCATGCCTGCCTGCCTTCCCTCTTGGTCTCAGTCAGGTGAATAGCAGAAAAAAATAAGAAAGTACCAGGAAAAATAAGGGGACAACTTGAAGGAAAGGTGGGCGGGTGGTGAAGACTGATTCCTAATGTTTCCGGAAAACATACTTCATAACGGTCCTTATATTGATCGAGACAAAACTAAATGCATATGCCAGCGTCTGTAGCAACTGTGATGGTATAGACTTAATCAAAATTGAAAACAAAAATATAGCAATATGCCTACTCTACAGACCACCTACCAACAATCACTTTAACCTCGCCTCCATACTTGAGTCGGCATGTATCTCTCCTACCAAGAAACCACATTATCCTTGGAGACTAACTTAGCATCTCTTCCATCGCAACAATCCAATGCCTTTATTGAATTCAGGGAAGAAATGGGATTCCTTCAAACAATGAATCATCCACTCACATCAAGGGTAAGACCCTTGATCTGATATTCCTCCCTAAGCCTCTTACTGTACACCCAAAATACTCCCCCTTACCTCAACCCAGGTCTGACCATTATATCATATGTATGAATCTCCCAATCCCTCTCTCCACTCAGATATCTACCAATACAGCCCACCAAAACACATTCTTTAAGCACTTCGACAAAGAAGCCTTCCTAGATGAGGTAACTCCTCAACTTACTATACAAACACATGATCTTGACGAGACAATATAGTGAACCAGTTTAATAAAGCTGCAAAACCTACTATGTCTAACAAGAAAACTCATTGCAGACCTTCAGAAAAATGGTATACTCATGATTTATGCATCCTTAAGAAGCAGCTCTGAAAACTAGAGAAAAAATGGAGGGCAAGAAAAAAGCCCGACCACAGGGAACTTTATATTGCAGCACTCAACACCTATAAAGAATTGATTCTCAGAACCAAGAAGGGCCACCACACTACCATACTAAACAAAGCTATGAACTGCCATAGACAGCTTTTTGAAATCATAAAAACCTTAACGAAGTCACACACAAATACAATAAACAGGACCCCCATTAACCCACAAACAATGGCAAACCACTTTGCAATGAAACTAAAAAAACAAAAACCTTTCAGTTTTGCCTCCCCTCCTTGAATCCCAACCTACCATCAATAAATGGCACACCTTCCACCTCATAAATGAAAAGCAACTCATTGAGACAATTACGAAAATCAACACTACCATTTCTCATCTGGATCCATGTCCGGAATCTTGGATAAAAGCAGCTAAAGTTGAACTAGCACCATTTATACTCAATACTGTCAGTCAATCCCTCCTTCAAGGAATAAAGCCAGACACACTCAAACTATCCATCATTCGCCCCATTCTAAAAAACAGATCCCTCAACAAAGATGTCCCAATTTTCATATAGACCAATCGCCAGTATATCAGTATATCAATCTCTGAATATGCTGTGGATTGGTGAAGTTACTATTGCGGTTCGAAATTTTGGGAGAAAACACTAGCACCGTCTTTGAGACCCACATGAATAAACTTTTGGAGTCCGGCGACGGAAAAGCTAAGTAACTCTGCTTTTACATATTGGCTTTGTTACCGCAAAAACTTGGCTAGATTGAAACTAAGCACTAAATCGAGGTGACCCTTTATGATTTGAGTATCTTTAAGGGTTGTTGGTTAGGGGTTGCGTCCCCATTTTAAAATAGACTAAAAGGAACATAATTGCTTCGAGAGGGTGTTACATCTTCATGGCAATGGTTCTGACAAAAAAAGTAGTTTAGTACACACATTTCTTATTGTTGGGGTCTATAGATGTGGGATATGTGATTTTTGGGTATAATTTTATTTGAGTATATCATTTCTAGCAAAAATAATAGAAAAATAGTCTAAATGCAGCTACAGGACTTCATTGATCTTAATGCTCCTCTCGACGAGCACCAATATGGTTTCTACCCATACCATGGTGTAGAAACTCTGCTCCTGATCTTATTCGATACCCTTATCTCTGGATTAGATAATCCAAATCAAGCCTTCATCCTGGTCTTCCTAGATATCGCCTCCGCCTTTTGATAATGTTGATCTAACCTCCTCCTGTCACAACTAACCCAAATAGGTATAACTGGAACAGCATTAAAATGGTTCAATTCCTACATCTCCAACAGATTTCAATATGTAAAAATCAATCAAGAGTCATCCACCATCTTCCCTCAGGAACAGGGAGTCCCTCAAGGCTCTGGTCTATCTGCCCTTCTGTTTAATTTATATCTTTAACCATTATGTGCAATCTTCAAAAAACACAATATCAAATACCACATCTATGCAGATGACATTATGGCATACGCTCCAGTAGATATAAGAAACCCAACATACCACAACATCATTGACTGCAAAAGCGAGACAGAATCATGGCTTAACACAGTCTTCATATAAATTTCAAAGAAACAAACTCTTTACAATGAGTAACCAGAACTTCACCCCTCCCCTCTACATTTACTTTCCACACCACCCTACCAGTCAGCCATGAGGTAAAATGCCTAGGTATCATAATTGATAGAGCTCTCAATATGTCAGCCCAAATAAAACAGACTGCTAGAACAATCTTCTACAAATTAAAAACCATCCAGCACCTTGGACATCTCCTAGAAACACACAATTTCAGAACAGTAGTCCAAGCTCTAATTACACCTCACTTGGACTACTATAACAGCTTGTTACAGGGTCTACCTAAAAAGAACTTACATTCTGGGCTATCCAAGGCAAGGCTATCAGAACACATCACCCCCATTCTCTATAATCGCCACTGGCTCCCAATAGTAAGCAGGATAAAATACAAAACAATAGTTACTACTTTCAAACTACTCAATAATATCTCTCCCTCCTACCTGAAGCTAAGATACACACCAAAACAGATGTTAGGAGCAGGAGAAAAAGTACTCAAAATCTCCTCTTAATACCATCCTCAATCCAGAAGACTAAACAAGCTACTAGCAACAGAGCCTTCACTTATACAGTACCCAATCTTTTGAATTCCCTTCCAGACCCCTGGAGCTCAATCAAAGATCTTCAGACATTCCGAAAGGAACTAAAAACATTACTTTTCTCTGACTACTATAACAACTCTACTCCCAGCTATACCTATATTCATTCCATCTTTCATACCCACTCCAACTGAACAATTCTCTCTCCAACATCTATCTACCTGACATGATTAATTCCTACTATCTACATGTCACTGCCTAGCTATCAGGTATATAGTTAAGTTAACCAACTTCCACTGTACTCCTACATATGTGGATAGCTGGTATGTAAATAGTTCTATTGTATTATAGTTTACAACATCGTTCTATGTAACTGATATTTGTTTGTAAACCGCCCCTGATCATTGGAAGGGGCGGTATAGAAAAACTTTTCAACTAAATAAATAAATAAAATCACCTGTTAAAGGCGAGTAACTATGCTATCTCTAGGAACAAGCAGAAAGTTAATCTTCAGATATGGGACTCCCTAGCCCAAGACAACTGAGTGGGAGAAAGGGTCCCAGTGCAGCCAGTGGTTGCAGCAGGGATCAGACACTCAGCCCATTTATTTATTTATTTTATTTATTTACATTCTCTTATATACCGCACTATTCCGCATCAGTGTGGTTTACATAGAACATCAAAACATACACATTTCTGTAGCTGTGTTTACAATGAACCGGTACATGAACTTGGGTCATACCTGGGTAACTATTTACATATTGGGTAACTATTTACATTTTGACAAACTAATATAGAGGATTCATTGTACTGTGTCGGCTAGCTAGTTGCTGGGGCTGTGGTGGTACATTCTTCTGGGTAATACAAGAGGAAGAGGTGATGTGTTAACGCTTTCCTAAACTGGACTAAGTCGGGGACTGCCCGGATGCTAGGTGGGAGGGTGTTCCAGCATTTTGGTGCACAGAATTTGAAAGCTCTGTTTACTGTTGCCTGGGTGGACTGGGTTATCTCTTTCGGGATTATTAGTGTGTTGACCGCTGCTGCTCTTCTGGATCTGGTAGGGGGGTTGTCCATCCAACTACCTCAGGTAGTCGGATGGGCAGTGGGCAAGTTGTCTAGATTTGAAAAAGGTTACATAGAACAGATTTGTCTGAATTGAGCATCACTTCTGGAGTCTTTATCTAGGCAGTAGTGAGCTGCAAAGGTATACAGCAAAGACCATGTAGCTGCTTGGCAGATTTCCAAAATAGAGACAGAATGGAGATTAGCCACAATGGCAGCCATGGCTCTGATATTTTGGGCTGAGATGTGATGCTCTAGAGACAGCCCAGCTTGCAAATAAGCAAAAGATATGCAATCTAAAATCCAGGTTGAGAGTGACCTTTTGGAAACTGGCAATCCTAGATGACTTTGGTCAAAGGAGACAAAAAGCTGAGAGGATTGACAATGACTCTTAGTATGGTCAAAGTAGAAGGCCAATGCTCTTTTACAATCAAGAGTATACAACTTCACCTCAACAGAGGAGCTGTGAGGCCTAGGAAAGAAAGTTGGCAGTGAGATAGACGGGCTCAAATGGAAGGAAGTGACGACCTTCGGTAAGAACTTAGGATGTGTCTGGAGGACCACCTTATGGTGGCATCTAGTATATGGAGATTAGTCTACCAGAGCCTGGAGTTCACTAACTCTGCAGACTGACGTTACAGCTACCAGGAAGAGGATTTTCCACATTAGGTACTTTAAAGGAGCTGAAGCAAGAGGTTTAAAGGGGATGCGCATAAGCTCTGCAAGAACATTTAAATCCCATGCTGTAGGTGGTGGACGGAGAGGGAGCTTGGTCAAGAGTAGACCATGCATGAATCTGGCCACTGAAGGGTGTACTGAGATGGGGCAATTATCTGAGGTATGGTAAGAAGCAGCAATGGTGCATAAGTGTATGCGTATTGAATTGATCTTAAGATCTGAGGAGGACAGATGGAGCAGGTATTGGAGAAGATACGGAACTAAATATGTGAAAGGATGTAGTGTTCTTTCTGAACACCATAGTGAGAACCTGCGCCACATGAAAGCTTAAGACAGTCTGGTTGAATCTTTCTGGAAGATAATAGAACATGCAAAACATCTTCTTGAAGTCCTAAGTGTGAGAGGACAAAGCACTCAGTAGCCAAGCCATCAAGCAAAAAGACGGGTGCAGGAGGGTCCCCTGCTCTTCAGAAAGGAGGTTGGATGCACAACCCAGCCTCAGAGGAGGAGCTTGAGCTAGTTGAAGCAGAGGAAACCAACATTGTCTGGGCTAGTAAGGGGCAATGAGGATCATTGTTCCCTTGTCGACCCAGAGCTTGGATAGTGTTTTGCAATGAGGAGGAGAGGAGAAAAAGCATAGAGCTCTCCCTCCTCCCCCCCAGTGGAAGAGAAGCATCTGAGCTCTCCCTGTGAGAAAAAGCGAGGTAGTTGGGTGTTGCAAGGAGAAGCAAAGAGAGAGTAGCAGCATAACCCACAGGGGGAATATACTGTAGATTGTGCCACCTGAGGGTTCAGCCTCCACACGTGCATATGGAGAATTTAACTCAGCCTGTTGGCTAATTGATTCTCTACTCCTGGAAGGTATACTGCATGAAGGTAAATTCTCAGAAAGATTGCCCAGTTCCATAGGAGTATCACCTCTCTGCATAAGGGGCAAGAGCCTGTTCTCCCTGTTTGTTGATTATAGAACATGGCCACTTGGTTGTCTATCTGAATGAGGACTGAGCGGCCCACTAGGAGGGGTGAGAAGACACGAATGGCGTTGAAGACTGCCCTGAATTCCAGGAGATTGATGTAAAGGGGCTCTCCAAAGCAGACCATAATCCTTGGGTTGTGAGATTGTTGAGATGAACCCACCCCCCCAACCATGCTTTGATGCATTGGTGGTCAGGGTACACTGTGGTGCAGACCATTGAAAAGGTAACCCTACGACGAGGTTCTGTGGTGTGCATCACTATTGGAGGGATCTTCTCAACATAGGAGAAATGGTGACAAGATTGAAGAGGTGGCTTGTGGCCTGCATCCACTGTTGTGATAGTCCATTGTCCCACTCTCATGTTGAGACAGGCATGGGGTATGACATGGATTGTCGAGGTCATGTGACCTAGTAAGCATAGGAAGGTCCTGGCAGTTACTGATGTTTGTTGTTGGACCTGGGTGGCTAAAGTAGTTAGCCAGAGACGTCTGTTGTCTGGTAGGAAAGTTCGTGCCTGGATTGTGTCCAGTCAAGCTTCTATGAACTCTAGGGTTTTGAGTTGGAGCAAGATGTGACTTTGGATAATTTATGACACAACCTAAGTCTTGTAGGGCATGGATGGTTTGTTGTAGGGCAACGGTGGCTGACTGAGCAGTATCTGCTATTATCAACCAGTCACCTAATTAAGATCCCCCAAAGAAAGATCCCCAAAGATCAAAGGTAAGCTGCAACGACAGCAGACACATTGTGAAGACTCTGTGTGCAGAGGCTAGTCTATTGATAATAATTGTTCTGAAATACAAATCTGAGGAACTTATGTCATGATCCACTCAAATGACAGTTTGTATAAGCATCCTTGAAATCCAAAGAGCATCGTCAATTGTTTGGAGGTAAGGAAGGAGGATACCCAGAGAGATCATTTTGAACCTTTCTTTGATAAGAAATTTATTGAGATTTTGGAGATCTAACATAGGTCTGTGACCTCCTGTCTTCTTTGGGATTAGGAAGTATCTGGAGTAGAACCCTAGGTTGTGCTGAAATGGAGGAATCTCCTCTATCACTTCCTGAAGTAAGGAGGGATGATGGAGATCTAAGCAGGGCTGGCCCACAAAATGAGCAGGTGGAAGATCTCTGAATTTCAACTGAAGCCCCTAGCTGACTGGCAGTAAGGGTCCAGTGGTCTGCAAAATGCACTAATCTCCCTGGGATCAGCTGAGGAATGGGAAATCTTATGGGACAATTGGCCATGCCCCTTAGGAAGGAGTCTAAAACTTTGTGTAGGTTGAGTTTCAGATGCAGGTTGAGGTTTGGTAACCCTGGGTTTCTGAGGTTGCTTTAGACCTTGCTGTTGCTGTGGACCAGAATAGGTGGAGTAGGAATGGTAGGGTGGATAGTAATGCTTGTTTTCAGGACAGAATTATTTTTTAGTAGCAGTCTTCTTTTTGGAAGAATCTGCTGACTTTATTGAGAGCCTCTTCATGGTGAGATTGTCCGTTTCTATCTCCTCTGCCTTCTCTCTCCACCTCTGGCCAAATATTTTCTCCATTACAGGGTATGTTGATCAATTTATCCTGGATCCATTACTCCAGGTTAGATGCCTAGAGCCAGGCTGTCCTAGCACCAATGCAGGCTGCAGCAACCCTGCTGTTGGCTTCAAAAGCATCAAAGGCTGCTCTTGTCAAACGTTTTGATGTGTTCTGGGCATACGTGACCAGTACCTAATGAGGTGTCTGTCAGAAGGCAGCAGGGTGGTGAACTCTGCCAGGTTCCTCAAGACATCCCTAAGGAACATGTCAATACAGAGCATATAGGAGTCTATTCTGGAAGATAGCATTGTGGCCTGGAAAGCTTTCCTTCCAAAGGTATCAAGGGTCCTTGCCTCTCTTCCAGGAGGCACCGAGGAGTGGTACTTTTGGCTCTTAATTCTCCTCATGGTGGACTCATCCATCATAGAAAAGTGAAGGAGCTGTGGCTTCTGGAACCCAGGAGAGGGAGGAACCCTGTAAAAGGTGTCAAGTCTCTTGCTGACTGCAGGGATTGATAAGGGAGATTCCCACATCCAAGTCATTTAGATTAAGGATGTTATGCACTAGATGTTTTGCAGCCTCCTTCGGTGCCGAAGGATAATGAAGGATATCCAGCTCTTCAGCTCTTGGTTCTGTCTCGGTAGCTACCGAGACCTCCAGAGCAGCTGCCATATCCTTAAAGTCCTGGAAGGACATGTCTTCAGGCAGTGACCACTGTCGCTCATAGGGAAGTGATTGGATCCAGTGGTACATCCCGTGGTGGACTAGAATCTATGGATTCCTGGTCGAAGACTTCAGAGCTGGAATCTGAGTCTGGCAGGAAATCGAAGTAGTCTCTATCTGGGCCTCGATACCTCAGATGGTCTAAGGATCTAGGATGTTTGGATGTAGAAGGCATTGAGCGAGGTGGCATCAAAGGCCTCGATACTGGCTGCTCTGCCGAATGGTGTGAGGCAGGTGAAATCTGTGGAACTGTACTGATGGTTCCAATGGTGCCCTTAATTGGTGTTGGAGGTATCAATACTAGCTGTGGTATACTCTGAAGTCTGTGCCACTGCTGCTAGAATTGCTGTGATGCTCTTCTCGATGGTGATGACATGCTCATCGAGTGTTTGGTATCTGGGAAGGAGTGGCTCTGGACAGTATGGCTTGGGCTACAACTACTGATGCCAGAATCAGGAATTCTGCTGAGGACCGAGCCTCGGGGCATCCTCGAGCCCCTGTAAGGCTTGGGAGGGCGAGACATCCTGCCGGGGCTGTTTAGCTAGATGATCTGCATCAGAGTGGGGTGAATGTCAGTGTCTATTCCAGTGCTCAGTGTCCGATGCCGATGTCTACCTCGGGGTCGAGGAATGGGACGATGATGCCGAAGCAGATGTCTTCGTCTTAGGTGCTGGTGACTCTGAGCGATGCTTTTCCTTTTGTCTAAGTGGTGATGACGTTCTGGAAGCATGGGAAGATTTTGAAAGAGTCAACGCCCTCGAGGAGTGCACCAAAGGAGATGAGTCTAGTTAGAAACAGCTTAGCCTTCTGTTGGTCTCGGTTCTTCCTCCCTCTGGAAGTCATGTAGCGACAGGAGGAACAAGAATCCACATTGTAGTCTGGGCCTAGACACTTAAGGCACCAGTCATGCTCATCGGTGATTGAGAGAGTACTCAAACACTTAGAACATTTCTTGAAACCACTTTGGGGGCTTATCCATTTTTGGAAAAAGAAGAAAGGCAAAAACAAATTGGGCAATTGTGCCCAAATGGGCACTAGGCCCAACATTAAATTCTGAAGAGAAAAATTTAAAGACAAAAATGAAAATATATGTAAAAGAAAAGAGAAACGGGAACAAGAATCGACAGGAAGTTGAATCTGTTGACGGGAAGGCAAAAACTGAAGCATTAGATGATACCACTGTGAAAGATTTGAAGTCTCTTCATGTGGTGAACAAGTGACAAGGTCCCAACGGCTCCGTGAAAAAAAGACGACAGAGGAGACCAGGAGGGAAGGAAGGCAGGCATGCGTGGAGCAACGCTCCCAAAAGTATTCCTATTGGATGCGGGGGAGTGTTCCGGCGCTGGGCTCAGTCGGTGCCGTCACCCATATGTGAAGACTGACTTCCTGCTTGTTTCTGGAGATACAGAAATACATTTCCTCTTGTAACTGACTATAAGAAATGCACATTTTCAAAGCTGACATATTTCATTCTCTAAAGTGACACACAATTTTGTACCTCTGTCTGCTCATTTTACTTTTCCAGTTAGGTTGGTCTCTTTTCTAAGTCCTTTTCCAGGATCCTATTTCTATTTCTTTACATTTCCTGTTTTCGTCCTTTCCTTCCCTATACCTCTCCAACAGTGATCTTTCCTTCTGTTCATCATTCTTTCTTTATTTCTCTCATTTGCATTTTACCTAATTCTACTGTAGCTTCATTTCATTCTTCTTTCTCCCTCCTTTAATCCTTAGTCTCCCTCTTTTCATTATTTACCTAATTAATAGCTTTCCATTTCCTAATCGTATTTCCTTAGTCCTTCCATATCTATCTTAAGCATCCTAACCCCCACCAAATCTTTCACTCACTTTATAGTCCCCCATTCCTCCCTCTGTACTCATCCCCTCTCCAGCCTCATCTATCACATTTTGCCTCTCGTTTCCTAATGAGCCCCAGCTCATTACCTAGCACTTATCCTCTCTCCACCTCCAGGCCCTCCATTTCCTCTTTCACTTCCCCCATTTCTACCCTCTCACCTCCCCTCAAGGAAGATCTATGGCTCTCATTCCATACTACTCTGTCCATTTTCAACTGGCCCCCAACACCTCTAAGGTCTTTATAACTTCTGCCCTCCCCATATTTATGTACTTTGTCTCACAGCACTACTCACACCCCTTACCCAATCACTCAGTCCTCACTATCCTCCTAATCTCTGGTCAATTTCATTGTTCCCACTATCCCACCCAAGCCCTGAGTCCCCAGTTAGAGTATTTATTCTGTTTTCTTACCCAGTCTTAATCTCCCCTGTCAGAATCCCTGCTTTCACACATCCCCATGTCCTCTTCCAGTCCCAGCTCCCCTCCCATCAATAGCCCTCTTCCAGTCTTAGCCCTCTCCACTACTATCGCCCCATTTCCAGTTCCTCCCTTGTCCTACATCAGCCCCGTTCTGGTCCCTACCAGCCACCTATTTTCTTCTCTGCCCCTATGCTGCAGGTGTATAATGTTTAATACAGTTGCAGGAGCATTTGCTTTTGCTCACACGGCTGTGCTGTACTCAAGTTGCCAGCACACTGGCATTTTTATCGTGCAAAAAAGCAAGACTTTTTGCATGCAAATGCTTGTTTTTTTGCATGACAAAATACCATTGTGCTGGCCGCTTGAGTACAGCACAGCTGCAGGAGCACAAGCAAATGTTCCTGCAGCTGTGTTAAACATGAATACAGCCATGGTGGAGGCAGGCTAGTAAGGCAAGCTTTATGCACCCCTACTCTGATGTGCCCTGAGCCTCACTGGCTCACCTCTTAAGCTGGCACCGAACTAGAGTACACTAAGCAGTAAGCGCATGAGTGAAAGAGTAGTTACTCACCTGTAACAGGTGTTCTCCAGGAGCAGCAGGAATCAGTCCTCACATATGGGTGACATCGATGTCAATGGAGCCCCCGTGCAGAGCATTTCCCCAGCTTTCTAAGAAAGCCTTTGGGAATACTGCACGCATGCGCAGTCCCCTTCCCGCCTAAAGGTGCCATCTTGTTCAGTCAGATGACATAGCTAAAAGACAGCACAAAAAGTGTAAAAATGAACTATGTACAACTGCAACTCCCAAGGGAGGAGGGAGGGTTGTGAGGACTGATTCCTGCTGCTCCTGGAGAACACCTGTTACAGGTGAGTAACTACTCTTTCTCCAGGACCAAGCAGGAAGTCAGTCCTCACATATGGGACTCCCCAGCTTCAGGCTACCGGGGACCGGGGACCAAGAGCTGAAAAATGAGCTCCCTCTAGCCGCAGCATCAGAGAAAGGATTTCACTGAGACATACCTCCACTGGTAGCCCAACCAGAGGGCTGGAGGGTAGGAGTTGCCTAAACCTCGAAGAGATTCCGGAGCACTGCTTGACCGAAAGCACTATCCCTACGGGACACCCTCTCCAGGCAGTAATGGGCCGCAAACGTCTCGCTTGAGGACCAAGTTGCAGCCCTACAGATGTCTGCCAACGGTACAGAGCGGAGATGAGCTACTGAGGCAGCCATTGCCCTGACACGGTGGGCCGTGACCCGACCCTGCAAGGGAAGGTCAGCTGCCCTGTAAGCCCAGGTGATAGTCAGCCACCCAGATGGACAAGGTACGCTTGGAGACAGATAACCCCATGTTATTAGGGTCAAAAGATACGAAGAGCTGAGTAGCCCTCCTATGCCCCTGCGTACATTCAATGTAGAAGGATAAGGCCCTTCTACAGTCCAGGGTATGCAGGACTGTCTCAGCCCGGATGGCATGGGGCCTAGGGAAGAACGTTGGAAGAACCACCTCCTGGTTGAGATGGAAAGAAGAGACAACCTTTGGGAGGAACTTAGGATGAGTCCTAAGGACTACCCTGTTCCTATAGAAGCGAGTGTATGGCCTGTCACAGACCAGGGCTTGAAGCTCACTCACTCGCCTGGCTGAGGTCAGGGCCACTAGGAATAGAGTCTTTCAAGAAAGGAAGCGGAGAGGACATGTAGCCATCGGCTCAAAAGGTGGGCGAGTCAGTTGCTGCAAGACCACATTCAACTCCCACTCAGGGGCCGGTGGACGGAGAGGAGGCTTGAGCAAAAGTAAGCCTCTGAGAAACCTGGACACCAAGGGGTGAACTGACAAAGAGTGTCCCTCCACCAGTTAGTGGTGAGCTGCCAGAGCAGAGAGGTGGACCCGAACAGAATTGGACTTAAGGTCCTGATTGGACAAGTGCAGCAAGTACTGAAGCACTACTGGCACAGTGCAGGAGAAAGGATCTTCCTTACGTTGTTGACACCACAAGGAGAACCTTCTCCACTTCAGGGCATAGGTTTTCCTGGTGGATTGCTTTCTAGAGGCCAAGACCACCTCTTCCACTTCCTGATGCAGGCCCCCAGGAGCCAACACTACCCTTGCAGCCTCCAGGCCATCAAATTGAGAGATTTTGAGATTGGGGTGCAGAAGGGAACCCTGATCCTGAGAGAGAAGATCGGGTTGCAACCCCAGAGGTAGTGGGGTTTCCACTGCTAGTTGAAGCAGAAGTGGGAACCAGGGCTGCCTCGGCCACCTGGGGGCTACCAGAAGTACCGAGGCCTTGTCCCTTAGAATCTTGAACAAGGTTCGGGCCGTCAGAGGTGTGGGAGGAAGCGCATACAGGAGGCCCTGGGACCAAGAAATCAGGAAGGCATCCGCTGCTAACCTCAGGGGATGCGGTTGCCTGGAACAGAACCTGGATAGCTGCCGGTTCAGGGGACTGGCAAAGATCTATGGATGGAAGTCCCCCATTTCAGGAAAATTTTTGAACCACTAATGGGTGCAGTTGCCACTCGTGGGGCTGCAGAACCCTGCTCAACCTGTCTGCCAGGAAGTTCTCCTGGCCAGGGAGATAAACAGCCTTGAGAAACATGTTGTGCCTGAGCGCAAAAGAGCAAAGGGCCTGTGCCTCCTGACACAGGAGCCTGGACCCAGTGCCTCCCTGTTTGTTCACATAGAACATCGCCACTTGATTGTCCGTCTGTACCAGAACAGACTGGTGAGCCAAGGTGTGAGAGAAGGTTTTCAGGACTAAGCGAATAGCCCGGAGTTCAGTAGATTGATCTGTTGCGTGGCCTCCCATGGAGACCACAGGACCTAGGTGCACCTGTCCAAACAATGTGCACCCCAGCCCTGCAAGGAGGCATCGGTCGTTAACACCACTGTGGAAACAGGCACCTGAAAAGGCACCCCCTGTAGTAAGTTGGGGGGGTGTAGCCACCACTGAGTTCAGGAATGGTTTGGACACCCGTACTTTGAGAGGCTTCCTGTGGCTTGCTTCCACTGAGTTCTGAGGCACCACTGTGCAGGTCTCATGTGGAGGTGGGCAATGGGGGTCACATGCACTGTCGATGCCATGTGGCCTAAGAGCTTTAGACAGAGTCTGGCGGAAACCCTTGGCATGCTTAGAAACTGGTTTGCCAAGTCTATGAGCCTTTGTGCCCTGTCTGCTGGCAAGTAAACCTTTGCTTGCAGGGAGTCCAGCCACGCCTCTATGAACTCCAGGTTCTGGGAGGGGAGCAAAGTGGACTTTGTGAAGTTTATGACAAAGCCTAGGTGTTGCAGGAGGGAGACAGTTCGGAGGGTGGCTTGTCTGGACTCCTGGTAAGTCTGACCCCTGATGAGCCAGTTGTCCAGGTAGGGGAAGACAAACACCTTGGTCCCTCAAGTAGGCCGCCACCACTGCCAGGCACTTTGTAAAGACCCTTGGGGCGGAGGTTAGGCCAAAGGGCAGTACTCTGTACTGGTAATGGTTTCCTCCCACAATAAACCTGAAGTACTTTCTGTGGTCTGGATGAATGAGGATGTGAGTGTACGCATCCTTTAGATCTAAAGAGCATAGCCAATCTCCCTGCTGGAGGTAGGGCAGAAGTGTTCCAAGAGTAAGCATCTTGAACTTTTCTTTCTCCAAGAACTTGTTGAGATTCCTGAGGTCAAGAATAGGCCTGAGGCCACCGGTTCTCTTTGGTATGAAGAAGTACCTGGAGTAGAAACCATGACCCTGCAGGCGGGGAGGTACAGGCTCCATCACCTTGTCTAGAAGCAGACCTTGAAGTTCTTGAAGGAAGAGGTCTGTGTGCAGAGGAGGTCTTGGAGGCTCTCCTGGGAAGTAGGGAGGAGGCAACTGCTGGAAATGGAGCATATAGCCCTTGTGGACTATGCCCACAGGTGGCCACCCATTACAGGAGATGCTTGGGTATGGAGCAAACAGGGCTAGACAACCTCCTGTGCAGGGATGGGGCAGCAGAGGTGGAAAGGCTATGCTGTGGGAGTCAAAAAACCCCTCCCTGCTGAGTGAGAGCAGGAGCTGGAGGCTTGGGGGTCTTCTGCCTACGGGGACCATGTCCCTGCCCCTTGGCCTGCTGACGAGCCGGGGAGGCCTGGTACTGAGGGAAAGGTTTGTAGGCAGCTGCCTTCCTCGGGTAAAAGGACTTCTTACCCGAGCCCTTCTTATGAGAAGGGGCAGAAGTTTTTCTGGACAGCCTTGTCCTAGTCAGGTGCTCGGTTTCGAGCTCAGCAGCCTTCTCGGCCATGGGCTTGCCAAAAAGGTTTTCACCTCAGCAAGGGACATCGACCAACTTGTCCTGCACCCAGGGCTCGAGGTCCGATGACTGCAGCCATGCCTGGCATCGGGCCCCGATGCTGGCTGCCGCTACACGGGCCGAAGCCTCAAAGCCATCGTAGGCCGCTCGGGACATGAACTTTGAGCATTCCCGGATTCCCGAGGACAAGATCTGGAACCTCTGCAAAGGTTCCCCGGAGAGGCCAGCAGAGAACCCGGCAATTTCCTTCGCCAGGTCTCGTAAGTACATGCCCATGTACAGCTGGGTAGGACTGGACACGGCAAGCAAGCATCGAGCCCTGGAAGCACTTTCTGCCGAACACATCCAGGTTCCGGGCCTCCCTACTGGGAGGCACTGCAGAGTGCATCTTCTGGCTCTTCAGACGATGCATGGCCGATTCCACTACCATGGAATAGTGCGGCAGCTGCGCCTTCTGGAATCCAGGGCTCTTATGGAATCGATAGATGGAATCGACCCACTTGCTCAAAACCGGCGCCGAGGCCAGTGCCTCCCACATCCGGAAGAGGAGCCATTCCAGCATCGGAGGAACCGGCACAGTAAAGGCCTCCTTCGGAGGAGAATCATACTGGAGGGCCTCGAGCTCTTCGGCTCGAAGCTCCTCCTCAAGGGTCCGCGGGAATCGCCAAAGCCTTGGCCATATCCCGGATGAACTCCGAGAACCGGGTGTCCTCCGGGGGGACCTACTCCGGGGCTCGGACTGCGGTGAGTCTGAAGGGATGCACCGAGTCCGAAAGGTGTTGGGGTCAATGACCGTGTGGGCCTCGGTGGCACCCGCTCAGATACCGAAGGCACCGGCGTCGACGCCCTCGGTCCCGAGCCGGAGGTCGAGGGTGACCGAGGACGACTTTGAGCCTTCATGGTCTTGAGTATCGGCTCGGTCTCCGGGGTCGACTTAGATGTCGATGTCCCGGTGGTCGGGGCAGATGCACCAGCGAGGCTGGCCATCAGTACCTGCTGCTGATCCATGAAGGCAGACAAAGCACAGTTACTTACCTGTAACAGGTGATCTCTGGGAACAGCAGGAATAAGTCTTCATATATGGGTACGTTGGTACCGACGGAGTCTGCGCGGGAACGCTCCCCAGCGTCCAATCAGAAAGCTTTTGGGAGCATCCCACAGCGCCTGCGTGCTGCCTTCCCGCCTTTCCAACTGTCTGTACTCAGTTGCGTTTTATAGCTGAGACAAAGAGGGAGAGAGAGGGAAAGGAAGAGAGATAGAGAACTCCTAGGGGAGGTGGGTGGGTTGTGAAGACTTATTCCTGCTGTTCCCAGAGATCACCTGTTACAGGTAAGTAACTGTGCTAACTCCAGGAACAAGCAGGAATGAGTCTTCACATATGGGGGACTCCTAGCTTTTGATGCCAGGGAGAGAGCCCATAAGTTGTGTGTCCCTGGGACAGGACTGCACTTCCCCACCTGGATCTCTGGCATCCCCTGAGGGATGGTGGGTAGGAGTTGATTAAGTATGGAACAGGTGTTTGAGAACAGCCTGACCAAACAAGGCATCCCGGCGGGAGTCCTTGTCCAAACAGTAATGGGCTGTGAAGGTATGAACCGAGGCCCAAGTGGCTGCTCGACAGATGTCGTCGATAGACACAGAGTTCAGGTGAGCCATTGAGGCTGCCATGGCTCTCACATTGTGAGCTGTGACATGGCCCTCCAGAGAAATGTTCTTGCTCTGATAGGCGAAAGAAATACATTGGGCAATCCAGTTGGAAAGTGTTCTCTTGGAGACTGGTTGTCCCAAATGAGAAGTAAGTAAAAAGCTAGAGCTCTTTTACAGTCCAGGGTATGAAGATTCCTCTCTGCACTTAATGCATGAGGCCCTGGAAAAAAGACAGGTAGGTAGACCTCTTGGTTGAGGTGAAAAGGCAAGACCTCCTTAGGCATAAAGTGTGGATTAGTCCTAAGGACCACCTTGTCATGATGGAACCTTGTATAAGGTGGATTAGCTACTAGTGCTTGCAATTCACTGATGCGGCGTGCTGATGTGAATGCAATGAGAAAAATAACCTTTCAAGAAAGGTATTTCAAGGAGGAAGTAGCTAAAGGTTCAAAAGGCGGCTTCATAAGCTGACCAAGAACCAAATTTAAGTCCCATGCCACCAGAGGTGGTCTAATGGGAGGCTTTGTTAAAAGGAGGCCTCTCGTGAACCTTGCTACAAGGGGATGAGAGGAAACAGGTTGTCCATTTAGAGGCTTGAGGGAAGCTGCAATAGCACTCAGATGTACTCTTACTGAATTTGTCTTAAGGTCTGCATTAGACAGATGCAGGAGATACTCCAGCAACGATTCCAGAGGTATTGAACAGGGGTTAAGACTCTTTCCAGAACACCAGATGGTAAACCTTTTCCACTTGAAGGCGTAAGAACGTCTAGCGGAAGGTTTTCTGGAAGCATAAAGAACATCTTTCACTTGTTGAGAAAGAGGAAGATCCTGGAGATCTAGGCCTTCAGCAACCAAGCCCTGAGATGCAGAGACTGGGGATTGGGGTGCCACAACTTTCCGTCCTCCTGAGAGAGGAGTTCTGGAGCAGACCATAACTCCAGGGAGGGGAGCTTGAGAGAGATGTAGAAGCAGAGGGTACCACACTTGCCGTGGCCAATGTGGAGCTATGAGAATCATGTGGCCTCTGTCTCTCTGAAGCTTGAACAGGGTTTTGGGAATTAGGGGAATGGGTGGAAAGGCATACAGGAAGTTTTGACCCCAATGGAGGAGGAAAGCATCCCTTGCCTGAGCCCCCTGAGCCGGAGTTCTGGAACAAAACCGGGGATGTTTGGCATTCCACGGACTTGCAAAGAGGTCTATGTCTGGGGTTCCCCAAATTTGAAAAATCTTGGATACCTGGTCCATATGTAGGGACCACTCGTGTGGAAGCAGAACTCGACTGAGTCTGTCTGCCCAAGAGTTTTGAGCACTTGGAAGATAGACTGCCAGAAGATGAATGTGATGCTCTCTGGCGAGGGCCCACAGTCGCAGAGCTTCGTTGCAAAGCGACAGAGAGCCAGTTCCTCCCTGCTTGTTTATATAAAACATGGCTACCTGATTGTCTGTGTGGACAAGGACTGTCTTGTGGCTGAGCAGGGTGTGGAAAACTCGCAGAGCAAGGAAGATTGCTCTGAGTTCCAAGAGATTGATATGTAGACAAGTCTCCTGTGGGGACCAGATGCCCTGGGTGGAGAGGCCCTGAAGATGAGCTCCCCAGCCCATTGGAGAAGAATCTGTTGTTAGAGTTGCCTGGGGTAGAGGCTGTTGAGAAGGACACCCCAGCAACAGGTTCTGAGGGGACTGCCACCACTGGAGGGACAAAATGAGGCGACTTGTGTTTGCTATTTTATCTGACAGGCAGCCTAATGCCTGGGTCCATTGGGTGGATAAAGTCCAATGAGCTGCTCTCAAGTGAAGGCGAGCATATGGTACCACATGAACGGTGGATGCCATGTGGCCTAGCAACTGTAACAGTTCTCGAGCAGTTAGAAGGGGTTTTGACTCTGCTTGAGAAGCTAACTGCATCAAGCGAAGGCAACGGGCCTGGGGAAGATAGGCCCTTGCCTTTGTGGTATCCAGTAGCGCCCCTACAAACTCCAGGGACTGAGTAGGGATCAAATTGGATTTTGGGATGTTTTATTGCCAGCCCTAAATATTGAAGGATACGCATTGTGCAGGTTAGAGCAGTCTTGGCCTCTGAGTGGGAGCTCGAATGAGCCAGTCATCCAGATAAGGGAATACAAATATTCCCAGGGTGTGCAGAAAAGCAGCAACCACTGCCATGCATTTCGTGAACACCCTTGGTGCAGAGGCCAGGCCAAAGGGGAGCACTCTGTATTGATAGTGCTTCTCCTGGAAAAGGAACCGAAGGAACCTTCTGTGAGTTGGATGGATGAGAACATGAGTGTACGCATCCTTGAGATCTAGAGAACAAAGCCAATCCAGACTCTGAAGGTATGGCACCAGAGTTCCTAGAGAAACCATCTTGAATTTCTCTTTGACTAGGAATCTGTTCAACTCTCTGAGATCTAAAATGGGTCTGAAGCCCCGTGTTTTCTTTGGGATAAGAAAATAGGGGGAGTAGAACCCTGTGCCCTGTTGTTGAGAAGGCACTTCCTCTATTGCCCCCTGGGCTAGAAGAGTGGCAACCTCCTGCCCTAACAGGCTGAGGAGGGAGGTTGGAGAATTGAACTGGTGCACTCTTGTGAGAGGGGGCAAGCTGGAAAAATAAAGTTTGTACCCCTCTCTTATGATGGAGAGTGTCCAATGCTCTGCTGTGATTTGCCCCCATCTGGGAGCAAAGTGACATAACCTTCCTGGAATGGTGGAAGGCTCTGGTCCTTCTAGAGCCAGGAAGGCTAAGTTCTCTAGCAGAGAGTCAAAGGCCCTGAGGGGGCTGAGATTGCTGGGCTGGAGCAGGTCTCGTAGCCTTTGCCTTGGTCTGTTTGGAGGATTGCTGACGTTTGGAAGGAAACTGAGCTGCAGAAGATGGTCTCTGACTATAAGCAGGATAGGATCTTCCCTTTTTAGAAAAAGGTGTTTTCTTGAACAACCTTTTCTTAGGAGGAGCAGCAGTAGATTTGGATAGTCTATCCAAAGCAGAATTGCAGCATCCATTTGATTGGCTTTTGCTTGCCAATCTTTACCAACAGATTCTCACCTGTACAAGGGATATTTCCCAATTCATCTTGGACCCAGGTCTCCAAATCAGATGCTTGAAGCCAAGCAATCCTACGTGCACCTATGGCAATAGCTGAGGCTCTGCTTACGCATTCAAAGGAGTCGAAAGCTGCATGGTTGGAGAATTTGGAGATATCCTGGGCATGTTTGAGCCCAGAGAGAAATTCTTGCCTTTTACTGTCAGATATAAAAGGACTTAAAGTCAGCAAATGGTCAGTGACTTCTTTTAAGAACATTCCCATGTAGAGACTATAAGAATTAATTCTCGCAGCAAGCTTGGAAGACTCTTCTACCAAAAGCATCCAGGGTTCTACATTCATGTCCTGGAGGATTAGAGGCATGTCTCTTGGCACTTCTAATCTTTCTCATTGCAGACTCAACCACAATAGAGTGGTGAGGAAGCTGAGTTTTATGGAAACCAGGACAAGGAGGGACACGATACATGGTGTCCAACCTGCGAGAATGAGGGGAGGTGGTTAGAGGTGCTTCCCACATCCTTAACATGAGATCATACAGAATCTCATGAATAGGCAAGGTAGCTGCCTCCTTAGGAGTTTTAGGATATTGTAGAATATCTAACTCCTTAACTCTTGGCTCTGACTCTGGGGCTACTGTAATAGAGAGGCCCCGAGCCACCTCTCTGATAAAGTCTTGAAAAGACAAGTCCTCTGGAGGAGACATCCTTCGTTTAGGAGAGGACTCCTCCTGTGGAAGAAGCATCGCTGCATCGACAGACTCTTCAGAATCCTCAGAGTCATCAGAGGAATCGAAGTATCGTCTGTCGGGATGCTCTTGCAAAGCCCGCTACCCGTACCGACTGGGATCGGTATCGGGAATCGCCGGTACTGTTGTATCGGTACTGGATGGCTGCAGAGGGCAGAGTACCGGCATAGCTGACACTGATGCCGATGTCGATGCCACCAGTACTGGAATCGGTGCCGATGGCGATACCGGAGCCGGTACTGGCGGAGTAGTCTGTTGCGGTACCACGGGCGTCGATGCCACAAGGAAAGCCGCCAGACTGCGTTCGATGGACAGAATCCTCTGATCCATCGACGCCGCCAATGCCTGGAAGTCGGTACCGGTGGAAGCCACCGGTACCCCAGAGCAGAGCATGGCACCAGGCGATCTGTTGAGGCCACGCCATCTAGATCATCCTGGAACCCCGATGATGATGCTTTAGAAGCCGAAGCCTCCCGCTGGGGTAATTTTGCCAGTGCAGAATCCTCGAGGGCAAGGCCAGGGGCATCTCGATGCTTAGAAGGAGATTTGCCCTTCGAGGACCGGCTGGATTTTTGTTACCTGAGATCCATGTGAGGAAGAAGCAGCCCTGGAAGACATTGATGCCACCGAAGCTGCATCAGAGGGCAACAGGGTACTGAGCTTGGGAGATGGTTCTGTCGACCTCTCTTAGACATCATGGAACAGGACACACAATCTTCAATGGAATGGTCAGGGCCTAAACACTTTAGACACCAGTCATGGGTGTCGGTGACGGAGATAGTACCGCCACATTTTGTGCACTTCTTAAATCCTGAGGCAGGCTTTTCCATATTTAAGGAAAAGGGTTTTGGGCCTAAGGCCCAAAACTGAAGTACACCTGAAGAAAAATAAATGGAAACAAGGTCTTTTTTTTTAAAGAAAAGAATAAGAACTGGCAGTACCGGTATAGCGTCGAGGAAGGCAGACGCGACAGAAAAGAAATAAAGAAAAAATAAGGAAATTCTTCTGCGGTGACAGGAACACGACCTGCTGGCTCCGCGGAAAAAGAACAACTGAGGAGAGACAGTTGGAAATGCGGGAAGGCAGTACGCAGGCGCTGTGGGATGCTCCCAAAAGCTTTCTGATTGGACGCTGGGGAGCGTTCCCGCGCAGGCTCCATCGGTACCGACGTACCCATATGTGAAGACTCATTCTTGCTTGTTCCTGGAGATTCTGCACGCCAAGGCTGTCAGCCTGAGTCCAAGCTCAGGAGACTCAGCAGCTACCGACTCGGGCCCCGGCAGCGGCTCCCTAGGAGGAGAGTCCTCGAGGACAACAGGACTTACGTGCCCGGCGGACTCCGGCTCCACCTGAGGTATCTTGGACGGCTTCTCCTGCTCCAAGGGCCCGGGGCGGCGATCGGGGGTCCGAGACCTGGCCCCCGAGGAACCAGGGACTTCCTCTGACGCTGCCTCATGAGCCTTTTCTTTCTCTTATGCTCCCAATCAGGGGACCCCCTGTCCGAGGAACCCTGGCGATGCTCGGGGTCAGACTCCTGAGATGTCGAGGCCTCAGACGAGGTCCGGGCCCGGCTGGAGGCAGAATCAGAAAAAATCCATTCTTTCTGATGCTGGCGGCTTCGAAGTGCCTTGGTGGACATTTTGCCACACGGGACACAGACCTTAGGATCATGATCCGGTCCCAGGCATCGAAGGCAGCAGTCGTGTGTGTCGGTGAGAGACATCAGTTTCTTACACTGAACACACTTTTTGAAACCACTGGAAGCCATCGGGGAAAGAAGAACCCCCGTGAGGTCAAAGGACCGGCCTTCCAGGGAAAAGAAGAAAAGGGCGCGAACCCAGCCACGAAGGGCAAAAACCGAAAAATAGAAGACGGGCTCGATACCGGTGTACCGAACCCGGCGGGAAGGGAAACTGGCGTCGAACCGGAGAAGAAGAACGAAGAAATCACAAGAAAAAAGTCAACTTTTCCGGGTGACACGGACAGACGTCCGTTGGGCTTCACAGAAAAAGACTGATCAAGATGGCACCTTTAGGCGGGAAGGGGAGCGCGCATGCGTGCAGTATTCCCAAAGGCTTTCTTAGAAAGCTGGGGAAATGCTCCGCACGGGGGCTCCATCGACGTCACCCATATGTGAGGACTGACTTCCTGCTTGGTCCTGGAGAAACTGTTACTATGCAGGCAAGACAGCACATGCTAATTGCATGCCATGCATAGAAAAGGAACTGAGCAAGTTATGGTTGGAGAATGGGCATGTACTGCACATTGAGTTAGCGCACAGTGACAGCTCTTATGGCTGCTATCATGGGTTCACTTAATACCTGCCACAGAAAAAAAAAATCCTACTCACTCCTCCCCAATCCCCCCTATACTATTTACCAGGGGTGTCCCTTGTGGGAGGATAAGAGCAATTGACTGAATCTATCGACATGTCAGGAATCCCTTACTAGACAGCAGTGAAAAGTGAATATGCAAACAGAAGTATGTTGTAGCCTTGCAAATCTTTTTCATAGAAGCTGATCTCAAGTGGGCCACTAACACAGCTATGACCCTGATATTATGAGCTATGACATGACTTCCAAGAGTCAAACCTTCATAGGCATATGCGAAGGAGATGTGGTCAGTTAGCCAATTGGAGAGGTTGTATTTGTTGAGGTGAAAAACAGTTGGATGGACTTTCTATGGGTTTTAGTCTGCTCCAGATAGGATAAGGCTCTCTTGCAGTCCAATACATGTATGTGCAATGTGCTTTTCCATTTGTGAGCATGAGGTATTGAGGGAAAAAGGTTGGCAGAAAACTTAACTGATTTAATATGGATGTCCAATACCACCTTGGGCAAAACGTTAGGATGAGTGCACAGAACCATTCTTGTGTTTAGAATTTAGTAGAAGGCAGATCAGTTGCTAGAGCCTAGAGTTCACTAACTCTGTGTGCTTAGATCACTGACAGCAAAAGCAAGACCTTCCAGTCAGGTTCTTCAGTCCACAGGTATCTAATGACTCAAAAGAAGCTTTCATCAGCTGAGTTAGAACCACAGTGAGATCCTAAGACACTGAGGGAGACTTAAGAGGAGGCTTCATAAGATAAATGTAGAAGGTATTCAAGTAGCTTTTGTATGGAACACAAGACAGACAGTGCCTGTCCCTCACACCAGATGACACTCTTCCATATCGAACCATAAGACCTTCTAGTGGAATCTCTCTGGAAGCCAAGATGACATTGGGTTCGATATTCATCAGTGATGGCTATGTGCCTCTAAAGGACATAGCTGTTGCCATTCAACCTTAACCCCAGATATTCAATGCTAGGACCATATCCAGTCACCGGAATTGAATATTTGGGTCTGCTGCAACACACCACATGGTGCAAAAGCTAACCGGGCAGCGGTGATATTGAGCCACTGCCTGGTTAGCTCTCACAGGTAAAGATTGGCATGGGAAAAGCTGGCCTATCTTTACCCATGGGTCACTAACCGGGCAGCAGTTCAATATTGCCACTGCCTGGTTAGCAATGGGTGCCGCTTCTGCTCCACCTCGGAACATCCACGACACACCCCGATTCTATACATCTAGCACTGGAGCATGTAGCGATGAAATAGGTGGATATTCAGTGGCACTAACAGTGTTAGTGCCACTGAATAGCCCTCTATAGCAACATTTACATGGCTTACAGGTTTACGGTTTGACTATCATGCCCAAAGTCTTCTCTGAACCTGCCTGTTGGTATGGTCAAAGTTAACCCTTAAACATTCAAACTGTGAGAGCTAGGGATTCTATGTTGTTCCTGTATAATCTAGATTAATGTGCCCAGTCAAATTAGATGTAGTTCCCTCTTTCCAAACTTTTGGTTGAGAAATCGTCTTAGCCAGTAAAGCGCTATGAGAATCAGTGCCCTTGTCTGAGTTTTAGGAGAGTCTTCTCTATTACAGGTATAGGAAGATATGCATATAGAAGAACCTCCCCCCGTCCCCCCAGGTAGTTTGTCATGTGTCCCCCACCCTAGAGCAGATCTGAGGCACATTATACTTCTGAGGCGTGGCAAACAGATCTATCAAAGAGGTGCCTCACTCCAAAAAGATACTTAGTGCAACTCCACTGTACGAAGTCCATTTGTGATGATGAAGGTCAAGAGTCAGCCTGTCCAGCAGGGCATTTGTTCTCACCACAGCCAGGTATATGGTCCTGAGAGTCATCCCATGAGAAAAGGTACAGTTCCATATGGATGTGAAAGCTGGACAGTGGGGGAAAAAAATAGTCAGGAAGAAAATTGATGCCTTTGAATTATGGTGCTGGCGGCGATACTGTGTATACCATGGACTGCCCGAAGAACAAACCAGTCTGTACTAGAGGAGATCAAACCTAAGCTTTCTTTAGAAGCTCAGATGACAAGACTTCGACTTTCATACTTTGGACACATCATGCGAAGAGAGAGATCATTAGAGAAAGACATCATGCTTGGCAAGATAGAAGGTAAACGCAAAAGAGGAAGGCCAGCAATGAGATGGATCGATACAATAACAGCAGCTACGGGTACCAGTCTGTCAACAATGAGCCGCCTGACTCAAGACCAAACACAATTTAGGATAGCTATCCAGAGGGTCGCCATGAGTCGACTCCGACTTGATGGCACTTAACAACAACCTCTCTTCTACCCTTTGCATCGACATCATTATGCCTCCTTGTATGGAGTCAGAGAAACACACCAACCCTTTATCTCTCAACTTCTCCAGTAATTTCTGGTACTCCCTTTCTGAGAAAGGCCTGTAGTCTGCTATTTTTGACCCTTTTGACATAAGTGATGGGAGAATACCCTTGCGTCGTAGCATGTTAACCACTCTCTGTATTGCCCCTAGGAATGGGTACCCTTCCCGCAGCCCAACCTCCCCTTCTGTTCCCCAGCCACTCAAAAAGGGATTGTGGTGAAATAACCTCTTTCAAATTCTACCCAATCAGTTGATTCCATTCTCATTATTGCCGGGCATTACTGCTACCCTATAGTACCACTTTAGCATGTGGAAACGCAACCCGCCATGGTACTTTGACCTACACAACCTGTGTGCCCCTATTTGAGCCTTTTTCTTACCCTATGTAAATGTTATCAATTGGGCCTCCCATTTCGCCAGGAAGGATTGTGGTACAGCAATTGGCAGTTGATTGATTAAAAAGAGTTAAATCTGGGAGCTACCGCCCTAGCCATTCAACTCAGATGAAGCGTCTGCCATCTATCCAGTTCCCTCCGCAGCCTCTGACACAGGGGAGAGTAGTTAAATCTATAAACATCTCCAGGATTTTGGGAAATATAGATACCCACGTACTTAATCGCTCCTTCCGCCCAGTGAAATGGAAAATCTGGAATTTATTCCTGTGCCATTGCCTCTGTTTTGGCTTCGTTGATTTTAAAACAAGTGAGTTTGGCAAATCCCTTAAGCTCCTCTATTAGTCATATAGCAATATCTTGTATTCCATCCATGTCACCACCAGCTCTATGGCCCTATTTTGCCACACCCTTGTTGCAAACACTTCTATCACTATCGTGAAGAGCATTGGTGACAGTGGGCAGCCCTACCTTGTTCTCCTGTATAGTCTGAAGACTTCTGACTGCTCCCCATTCACTAGGACTCTAGCCTTAGATGCCTGGTACAATGCTTGTACCCCTCTCCTAAACCCCTCCCTCAAGTTGAACTTCCGTATTTCCTGCAGGAACCCCCATTCCACCCGGTCAATGCTTTTTTTGCATCTGGTACTATACATACACTCTTTTGCCTTCGTTGCTTGACCAGGTGGAATAGGTTTACCCCCCTTCGAACAGTGTTATGTTTCTACCCCCTATAAACCCTGTCTGATCCGCCTGTATCAGTCTGGGAAGCACCATTCCAAGTCTCAGAGCCATTATCTTAGCGAAGAATTTGGTATCACTGTTAATCAATACTATCGGCCGGTAACTCCCACACTGATCCAGCAGTCTCCCTGGCTTAGGCAGCACTATTAAATTGGCCATTGCCATAGACTCCGGTAACGGTTGCCCATTTAGCACTCCCGTGAATAGGTGTGCTAAGAAAGGGGCCACCTCCATTTTCACGGTGTGGTAGTATTCTGCTGCAAAGCAGTCTTCTCCCGCTGCTTTCCTCCTGGGGAGAGTTTTAATCGCTCTTTCTACCTCCACCGTTACTGGACTTCCTAAGGCCGCCTCTTCTTTGTCCTCCAGTCTAGAGAGGTCTGTGCCATTTAGATAATACTCAATATGTTCTGGCTGCGGGTTCACTTCACTTGCATGCAGAGAGGCATCATATTTTCGAAATTCCTCACAGATCCCTTCATTAGAATATAACCTGTCTACTCCTCTCTTTATCTCTGCTACCAGCCGTGATTCTCTTTGCTTCTTTAACTGCCAAGCGAGTAATTTCCCCACTCTATTCCCTTTTTCCATGTAGTTTCGTTTGGTAAGCCTCAGGAGATGCACCATCCTCCCCATGTCCAGTGCTATCAGTTGTGCTCGGGCCGCTGAGAGCCGTTGGTATACTCCGTTTCCCTGTTCTTAAATGTTCCTTTTTGGAGCTTGCCTATGATCTTTGTGAGCCTATGCGTTTCTGCTTCTTTGCCCTTTTTCCTCTGGACTGCTAATTAAATGAGCACCACCCCCTCCCCCCCATGTATGCTTTCCTTGCATCCCACAGTGTTCCATCTCTCACATTTCCTGTATCATTGCACTTTAGGTAGTCTCTCCATGCTTGACAGAGGTTTGTTTTTTTAGCTGTGGCCTCTCCCGGAGCAGAGAGATATCTACTTTCCAGGCCTTGGTCCTTTCCCCTCCTGCCTTCCCCCTTGGGTTCCATTGTCCTGTTATCATTCCATGGTCAGCTATAGTGATCGGGTGAATTTCGGTATTACTCACTACTCCTTGTTGACTACTCTTCCCTATTATATAATCTGTTCTCGAGTAGGTCTTTGAGTGTGCTGCATAACATGTGAATTCTCTATTTACCCTGTGTCCTTCTCACCAAATATCTTTTTTTTCCCTTTATTTTTTATTGAAAGCACAATAACACAATTTATTACAAAACAGGGATTCAGTTTCCCCATCCCTCCTACCCCCCCCCACCCTCTTTTCCCTCATCAATTAACAAACAGTCGGAGTCAGGCTATCCCTCCAGTCAAGTCACATACTTATTATATACAGTCCTTAAAATTGTATCAAACTTCACAATAACTGGAGTAGAAAAAGGTTAACAGAAATAATGCTCACATATTACAGATCTTCATATTTCCTCTCCCATCCACATCCTTCCTAATCTTTCCTTATCCATCCCACTTAGTCCAACCTAGTCAGAGGCCCCATCCAGACAAGCCCGTATAGCCTGAATTCCCTCTTGATCTCCCTTATCAGGGATTTTGTTCCCCTCCCGCGATTCAAAGTATAATGCCCAAGTTTTCTGAAATTCCAATGGCCTCCTCTGTTGCAGGGCTGTAAGCCGATACATCAAGTATAGGTGTTCTACTCTATTCTGTACTGCCATTAATGAAGGCACTGCCACCATTTTCCATTGCCTAGCAATCAACTGCCTAGTAGCCAAACATACAATTCTGCACCACCCATAGGCCTCAGCTGAACCCACTCCACGCCCTACATTTAACAAAGCTAAACAGGGACCCAAATTTATTTCTTCCCCCACTATCCCTGTCATCCATTCCTCTACCTCCATCCACAGAGAGTAAATTTTAATGCAACCCCACCAAATATGAAGAAATTACCCCATCTCTCCGCACTCTCTGCAGCATAATGCATTTCCACCCTGCCATCTTTGCAGCCTTTGGGGAGTCAAGTACCACCGGTAAAGCATTTTATAGTTGTGCTCCTCTATGTTGCTGGCCACCACCCCCCTAAATAAGCCTTTACAGACTGACATCCACTGTTCCTCATCCCAACTCTTGTTAAGATCCCTCTCCCATGCCTTCCTGTGTGCCCATTCATCACAATTCACTACCTCCATTGCCCTATACAATTTGGAGATTAGACCTTTAACCTCCCGACCTCCAAATAGGCCATCTATTTCATCCCCTTTAGCCCCTTTGCCTCTTTTCTCCATCCTCTGGCAAAAATGGATAGTTTGCACATACCTATATCTATCTTCATTTGGTAATTAGTATTCACTCTGGAGGTCTTAAAAATCCACCCATCCTCCCCCTTCTTTAAATTGACCAACAGTCCTCAACCCCTTTGAGGCCCACCTGCTAAAGGTTAAATCTTGAACACCTGGCGGGAATTCTAGATTATCTACCAAAGGTATAAACTTAGAGAACCCCTGATTTCCATACCATCGTATCTGCCACTTTCGCCAGTATTGCAAAGTGAGATTTATGAAGGGGTTATCCTGCTTCCGCCCAGAGGAGTCCCCTTTAAGACAAATTATACTTGCTAACTTTTTCTTTTGTCCTAACCCGCATTCCTCTAACGCCACCCATTCCGCTTGCCCCCTTAACTCCCCCATTCCAATACCGCCCTCATTCGGGCTGCCTCATAATATCTGGACAATAATGGCATACCCATACCCCCTTTTTTCCTACTTGTGCACAGAATACTCTTAGCCACTCTAGGTCTCCTACCTTTCCAAACAAATTTCATAAGTCTATCCTACAGCCCCCTAAGGAAGGGGACAGGAACCTCCACTGGAGGATTCATAAAGAAGTACAAGAAACGGGGCAACATAGTAACATAGTAGTTGACGGCAGATAAAGACCAGCATGGTCCATCCAGTCTGCCCAGCAAGATGGCAAGAGCAGGTGCACCTGTCGCTCCGTGCAGGCCACCCCTCCCCATATCCTTGTTCAGGGGTAAACCCACCACTCCATGTAAGACACCCCTATTTGTTGAGACGTTATATGGTTCAGAAGTTAGATGGTACCATTTATTTTGTTTTTATCCTATTGCTGTAAAGGGATCCTCTGTGTTTGTCCCATGCCTTTTTGAATTCCGTCACCGTGTTCACCCCTACCACTTCCATTGGGAGGGCATTCCAAGCATCCACCACCCTTTCAGTGAAAAAATATTTCCTGATGTTGCCTTTCAATTTACCCCCTTGCAGCTTCATGTTATGCCCTCTAGTTTTACAGGTTCCCCGTCTTTGGAAGAGGTTTGTTTGTTCATCATTTCTCTTTAAGTATTTAAAGGTCTGAATCATATCTCCCCTGTCCCTCCTTTCCTCCAAAGTGTACATATTTAGGTCTCCAAATCTCTTCTCATAAGGCTTCTGACGCAGGCTCCAAATCATTTTGGTCGCCTTCCTCTGAACAGTCTCCAGTCTTTTTACATCCTTTGCAAGATATGGTCTCCAAAACTGAACACAGTATTCCAAGTGAGGCCTCACCAGTGACCTATACAGTGGCATAAGTACCTCTTCTTTTCTGCTGGTAATCCCAACAATATCATCTTTATCAGCTCCATCCTACCCAGCCATGAAACCTCATACTTCTCCCATCTCTCCAATTCCAGAAACATACTCTTCCAGCAGGCCCATAATTCACTGAGAACAGCTGATCCTGCCTTGCCGTTATCTGCACTCCCAAATAACAAATGCTACCCCTCACCCATCTAAAAGGAAAGTTCTGTTTCAGCCTCTCCACCTTGTCTTTGCTAATAGTTATATTCAATAATTCAGATTTCATAGGATTCATACAGAATCCTGACACCTCCCCATACTTTTGTAATTCATCCAGAATGGCTACCAATGATTGTGCTGGGTCAGTTATAAAAACCAAAACATCATCCGCAAACAAGAATATTTTGTGAGAACGTTCTCCCACTTTAATCCCGGGAATATCCATGCGGTCCCGAATGCACTGTGCCATTGGTTCCATTGCCAAAATAAATAGCAACGGGGACAACGGACAACCTTGTCTTGTCCCCCTATGTAATTCAAAAGCCCTCGAGATAGATCCATTAATTTTTAAAAACACCATTGGCATACTGTACAAAATTTGTACCCATTTCAGGAACGATCCAGTGACCCCCACTTTCGCCAAGATCTTAAAAAAAAAAGGCCAACTCATTCTGTCAAATGCTTTTTCAACATCTACTGCTAAAAGGGCTAGATCCTCCCACCAGCTTAGTCCATGCCACATTAAATTTAGGGCCCTTTGTATATTATCCAATGTATATCGACCCGGCACAAACCCAGATTGATTTGGATGTATTAACCTTCCCAGACATGGCATCAGCCTATTCGCTAATACCCTAGTAAAAATTTTAAAGTCACTACCTAAAAGTGAAATTGGCCGGTAGGAACTACACTCGGCTGGGTCCTTCCCTTTGTGTAGTATGCTAATCCCCGCCATTCGCATTGATGGGGGGCATCCTACTTTCCTTGTCAAACGAGTTGTACATTCTTGTAAGCGGACCCACAAATTCTCCGCAAACACTTTATAGAACCAGTTAGGGAACCCATCCATGCCTGGGGCTTTATGGGGTTTCAAGCCCCTAATCACAGTCAGCACCTCCTGTTCTCTGATCTGGCTCGACAGTCCCTCCATTTCCTAACTCGGAAGCTGCAGCAGGTTGATGTTATCTAAATACTCTTGCACCCTCTCTTCCTCCACGCTAGATTCCGGCGTGTACAGATCTTGATAAAACTGGACAAACCTCTCCTCAATATCTTACCCTGTCCACATAGGATTCCCACGCACATCCTTGATCTTTACTATAGTATTCCGGGTGCACATCTTCTTTATTTTACGGTAAAGCAATCTCCCTGCCTTATTGCTAAACTCCAAACCTTTTTGTTTCAAAATATTGAGCTTATGTTGGATATCATGTAAATGCAACTCACTTAATTCCCTTCTCAACCCATTCAATATACCTCTCAATTCCCTCTCCTGAGGATCCTTCTTTAATTTATTCTCTACATCTTTAATGGACTCAGTCTTGTTTGGTTTTGTAGCCAAATCTGTTTCCGATGCGCCCCCACAGCAATAAGCTTCCCCCTTACTACAGCCTTCAAGCAATCCCAAACAGTCCCCAGAGAGCAGTCATCCGTTTCATTTAGCAAAATATACTCTTCAATTTCTTTCCTAATCTAATTCACCACCTCACGGTCCTCTAAAAGAGATTCATTCAACTTCCACCAGGCCCCACTCGGACCCCAATTCCCCATCCGGATGCTACAGGTTACTGGAGCATGATCCGACCATGTTCGCTCTCTAATTTCACAATTCCCTACTCTTGCCACCATAGATTTATCTGCAAGGATCAAGTCAATCCTGGAGTAAACCTCATGAACCGGGGAGTAAAACGAGTAATCTGTCTGTCCATAATTCACCTCTCTCCACACATCCACCAAATCCGAACCCCTCCATCAACTGCTTCAGACGAAGCCTGTGTACTCTGGGTGTGGAGGTGCCCCTTTTGAGGTATCCATTAGAGGGTTAAGGGATACATTAAAATCTCTCCTTATGATCAAATTTCCCTCTACCTTTCCAAACAGAGTTTTCTGGAGCTCTTGAAAGAACACTGCTTGGCTAGTGTTTGGTGCATATACACTAACCAAAGTGTAAACTGCAGTTCCAGCCTTAAGTTTAATGATCACATACTGCCCCCCTTTATCTTTAATAATTTCAACCACCTGCCCTGCAACTCTACTGGATAAAAATATCCCAACTCCACCCTTTTTCTTTTCCAACTTATTAAAAGCAAAAAATTGTTGAGGGAAAAGCGGATGACCCATACGCCTTTCATCTTTGGACAAAAGGTGTGTCTCCTGAACAAAAATAATATCCCCCTTCAATCTTGTACATTCTTTTATAAGGAGCTGTTTCTTAAAGGAATTAAGGCCTCTGACATTCATTTGTTACTAAATTATACATAGCCATGACTATTACTCGGTATCATACTATAATCATCTCCAACTTTATATTGTCTTACCCCCCCCCTCCCATTTTCTCCCTCTCCTCCCCCCCCCCCAGCCACTAACCGATCCACTAAGTACTGTAGATCTAATCCAGGTGGAGCCAGACCCGGACAGCCCCAAATTTACATCTTAATTTTAACACACAACACCCTTTAACTAACTCTTTAACATGCTTTTATACTTTCTTATGTTCATAATTTCCCCCTCCCCGCACAATCCAAGTGAAAATTATCCCAACTTTCATTATCATACGAAGCATCATGAAACACAAAGTTGTGGAGACCATCCTCCCACGGAACCCTTATACATAGTAGTTTCCCCTACTATTTCAGGCCTGGCGGGACCCCACATTTATACTTATCAATCAACAAACGATTCATGAGTCCTTTTGGATGTGTCCCTTTGTTGGTCTTTGATGCCTCAGCCTCTTATCTCCTCCCGATGCTCAGGACCACTGCATGTGCATGCTCTTTGAAGGCCCCACAGATACAGTGCTCCCACCTTCACTTATCGGACTAGCTGGGATATCCGACCATCCTGCTTGTCTCATACTCAGGAATGCTGCCTCAACTGAATGCACTACTGTTTTCCCATTAATAACGTATTGTAATCCCACTGGAAAGAGCCACCTGTAGTGGACATTCTCATCTCGTAGTTTCCTTGTCACCGCCTGGTATTCCCGGCGCTTCCGCATTGTGATACTGGATATATCTGCAAACACTTCCACCTCAGCTTCTTTCCATTTAATTTTCCCCAGCTTTCTTGCCGTTATAGTGACTAATTCTTTGTTTCTGTATTCATGCAGGCATATAATTATGCCCCATGGCCTGTTTTCCCTCCTAGGGCCAAGCGATCTGACACAAACCTTACAGATCCATATCTGCCACTTTCAGAACCGCTTCACAAAACTCCTCAGCCAACGACAGATAATTCACTGACCCCTCTTCTTCTGGTAGGCCTCTTATTCGCAGGTTAAAGCGCCGGAACCGATTTTCCAAGTCTTCCACCTTTTGCCAAAGATCCTCTTCCAGTCATTGCTCAGTCGCCACACATTGGCCCACATGTTCCTCCATCTGCTTCTCTATCTCTTCCATACGGGTTCCCATCGAGGCCAGGTCTCCTTTAAGATCCTGGAATCAGCCTTGTACCTCATTTTTCAGGTTCCCAATCTCTTGTCTTGTGGATTCAAACTACTCTTTCAGGTCTTCTCTGAGGGCTTGAACTTCACTCGTTCCATTTTTTTCTGCTTTCCGCCTCCTCCGCTCCTCCCGGATTGCCACGGCCCAACGCCATCTTGGCCGCATGGGTTCTTGCTCCTGCTGCCACCTTAAATGAGAAGGCTTTAAGGTCTATTCCTGGCTTCTTTCCAGCCATCCAAATTGCTCTAAAAGTGCTCCTCTGTGCTTCCAATTCGGGGGTTAACTTTTTATTCGTGCTGTTTTGCTGCAGGGCATTTACTTTGCCCGTCTGCGTCAGAGCGTATGCTTCAGGTGTCCATTCGGGTGCCGGCACCACCAGAGGTCCACCAAATATCTTTTAAGTCCCACTGTTGCATACCTTTCTGCAGCTCTATCCCCTCCGTTCTATACCCTTTCTTTCTGTTCTTCATGCAATCTGCCTCTCAGTTCATGTCTTCCATTGCTATCTAATCCCCTTTGCTATTTTCTCAAATTCCCAGATAGCCCCCTGGTAAAATGATCCCTTTGACCCATTTGGAGCATATAGATTCAGTATTGACACTTTGTGCATGTCTACTCTGCCTGCTACCCACACTATTCTTCCCTGGCTGTCCCCTCCTGGCGTGTATGTGACAAAGGGCAGACGCTTATGCACCAAGATGGACACCACTTTTTTTTTTTTTGAGTTGTATGCTGAGCAGAACATTAATTTATACCCAATTCTCCTTAACTTTTTGTGTTCCCCTCTGGTTAGGTGTGTTTCCTGAAGACATGCTATGTCAATTTGCTTTTTTGCCAAGTACGAGAGGATCCTCTTTCTTTTAACTAGTTTGTGTATCCCTCTGACATTGATTGAGGCTATCATACTCCCCTATGGCTTTTATCTTCTGTGCTGGTCTTGACTACAGACTTTCCTTCTTCACCTTCCACTTCGTTTCTCCTTCCTCACCCCTTCCCAGTGATCACACTGAGCGTCAATACAAATTGCAACTTCAACATTCCCCCCCCTCCCCCCAATATCCCAACTCCCAATTAACTCGTGCTTTAACATTCCACATTTTATGCTTTTTTGGACTTCCATGGCTCGTACCATCCTCTTTGCACTCGTCTCCTCTTCCACCCGCCACCCTTCTTTGTTTATGCCCTCTCTCCTTCCGCCCTTATCTGGTGCGCCACTAGGCCTCTTCCTTTAACTGCCTCCTAATAATATGGGCTTTGGAGGGCTTGTTACAGTTCTCCTTTAACCTCAGTATCTCCCCCCACCCTATTCCTTCTTTCCCAACCACCCGCTTTTTCTCACTATCTGCTCATATCAGTTTCTTATCCTGCTAGATTACAAAGCTCTAGAGTTTGCTACTTCTTGTCTGCTTCTAGCATTAAAAGTCCTTAAAGTAGATTTTCAACTCTGCTCAGGCTCTGCTTCCACTGTTCCTGTCATTTCCACTGTCTCTTCTCCTCTTTTGGCCCTTGGCATTTCATTTTCAGGCTGCTTGCCCTTTGTTTTCTCATCTTGTTTCTCCTCTGGGAGAGCTTCCCCTTTTTTTTAACGGGAATCGTGCTGATGTTTGTAGGGCCTGTGTTGTTGGTTCCAATGTCCGAGGCTGCCCTCTATGGAGGTATTTTCCCAGTGTCTCTTTATTTTGAAAAAAACGGCACACTCCATTCTCCAAATCGTGCGGGGTACCACACTGCTACTTTTACCCCTTGTTGAGTCAGTGAGTCCCAGTATTTGAGCATTTCTTTTTGCTTCCTCACTCTTTCTGCTGCCATGTCTGGGAACACAAAGAATTTCCAGTTCCTGAATTCGACATGGCCCATTTTTCATGCTGCTCTGATCACATGCTCCTGGTCTTGGAATTTTAACAGCTTTACTATCAGCGTTCTGGGCCTTGCCGTTTGTTCTGATTTAGCGTACAACTGTGTGTGTGCTTTCTCAATTTCGTACTCAATCGGGGATTGGCACCCAGGGAAACGTGTTTTTAACAGGTCTCTGACAAGGTCTATGGTGTTTTGCCCTTCTTCCCCCCCTGGAACACCGAAAATGCGCACATTAGATCTCAGATCCCTGTTCTCCTGGTCCTCTACTCTTCTTTGGAGCCAGCTCACCTGTTGTAGTCTGGTTACCTTGCCTGCTGCTTGTTTGTGGTGGTCCTCTACTTGACTAATGCGTATTTCCACCAGAGGTCCTTGGATAGCTTTTATATTTCAACAAATTGAAGGGGGTGACTTGCACGGAGCAGTGGTTACAACTACTCTTGCCAGCTTACTGGGCAGACTAGATGGACCATACTGGTTTTTAATCTGCAATCATATACTATGTACTTTCTGCACTTCTTCCCTTGGTTCACTAGGGACTGAAATGGTGTGGCTTTCTATGCAGGGAGAGAGCCCTCAAACTCTTGTGTGCTGCACATGAGGATCCGCAAGTGCCTACCTTTTGAAGAGCTGGTAGGATGCTGTGCAGGAAGTGAGCGTAGTGTTCTGAAAGAATTTCCTCCCAAAAGAATCTAATATCCTAGACTCCCTCCCCAGGGGCACCAAAGAGTGAATCCTGGAACTCTTGGCTATTTTTAGAGCAGATTAGGCGACTACAGAGTGGTGTAGCAGCTGCAGCTTCTCCAATCTGGAAATCTTTTGAACTTGATACATGGAGTCTACCTTGTTAACAGACTGTGCAGAGAAGAGGGTCTCCCACATTCTTATCTGCACTCTTTGAAGGATCCTTCAATGAATGAGTGCTGTCGCAGCTTCTTTAAGGGAATCAGGAAGTCCTCCAGTTCTATCTTTTCAATTCTCAGTTCCTCCTCTGTTTCCAACTTTAAAATAAAATGGACTGTGCCATTATCCGCACAAAATCAATGAACGAGAGTTCCTCAGGAGGTGATTTTAGTCTCTTATGAGTATGTGAAGGGTGTGAGGACAACGCAGGAGACCTCTCCTCCAAGAAATATTGTGAGTCACACTCTAATTCTTAGGCACATTCTGAAGTGGGCTCAAAAGTACATGAAAAATATCTGAACCTCTGCTTGAGCTGACCTCTGCTTCTCTTGAAGGTGGATCTCCTAAAGTGTTGGTGCACCTATATTCTCCATCTTGGACAGCAATCACCCTCTCATGCACTGAAAATAGACACCGGCCAGGCAACCATTGGTACTGAGGCACTTGAAAGGCCTCAATGACAGTGACTCTTGCAGTCAAACAATGGGATTCAAGAAATGGAAATTACACTTACCTGGTAATTGTTGTTCCTTGAGGGAGTACAGTTCAGTCCTCCACCACTGGGTAGTGCACCACCTCCTCCTGCAGCATGGAGACTGGACAAGTCAAACTTGTGACATCACCGGGTATATCTTGCTAGTGCTTTCCCATCATTCCCCAGTGACCTACTGACAAAGCAGAATTAAAGGAGCAACAAATGAGCAGTTAAGGTAGTAATTACAGTGCTAGTCTTAAAGTTCAACATGTAAACCACAGCGCCCTAAAACAAAGGGCAGAAAAACCCCATCGTCCTCGTCCCTGTCCGCTGCATACAGAGCCGATAAAACAGTCAGGAAAAAGAAAGGAAGGATGACGAAGAGAAAAACAGAGGCATAACGATGCTCTCGCGATTACCGGCACATCAGCACACGCCTCCGTCTCATGTATGGGAAACCCCCCCTTCCGACACGGACGCTTCACATCTGAGATGATCAACCCCGGGCGGGAAGGAGGACTGAACTGTACTCCCTCAAGGAACAACAATTACCAGGTAAGTGTAATTTCCATTTCCTTATCGGTCCTACAGTTCAGTCCTCCACCACTGGGATGTATCAGAGCAGTAAACATTGGGAGGGACCTTTCCAACCGGCTTGCCACACCGCCGAACCGAACAGGCAGCGTGCACTGCCTGCAGCTGCAGCAATAGACGTTGCCGAAACTATGGAGGAACGATCGAAGGCCGCTCGGACCCACTTCACTGGCGAAAGTACACTGCATCCGGAACCAAGAGTCGCTAGCGCCCCAGAAGGGCAAGGCCGCAACCCTACTGGTACGGAATGACCTAGAAACAGACCTCCTAGCGAGATGGCTTCCCGGACCCCGCTTCAGGAACCCAATACCTCTCTACCCCATAAGGAAGTCACGCTATAGCTGCCATTTCTCTCAGACGTGATTCGCCGCCCCGGACGACCAAACGATAGACCCAAGAAAAATTGACGGGGACTTCACCTAATGTCCAAGGGACGTAGACTACGATCAGAGTGTACTTCTGTATGTCAGACCGGCAGCAAACCGCCTAATGCAATGACGGAGAAGCAATATGATGGACGCAACAGGACGGCCCTAGCTGCAAATCCATCAGGGTCCGACAGAAAACCAAGACCAGCCCTCTACAGGACTACAGCTTTAACCCTGAAAATTCAACTCGCCAAACCGAAGTCTTAAAGGACAGAGCATGGACGGCAGCTGAACGGAAGGCTCAACGGTCTCCCTAGGCAACGCCCCAAGCGCGATAGAGCGATAGCCGAGAAACCGCTATTCGCGAATGAGCCACAGCACCGTGCGAAGCCAAAGAAACCCAAGGACTGACTCTTGAAAGGACGAAAAACATCACCTGCCGGACTCCTAGAGAACCGACCACTAGGCCTATGTCAAAAACCCATCCTGCAGAAATGTACCACTGTAGGAAACGAAAAAGCGGAATCGCAGCCCTGAAGCTACGCGCATCCATTCTCCACAAACGCGCCTGATGCGTACAAACGCGAAGGCAGCGGACCGCCTTCAGGCCTGAAACACCGTGGAACTACTGCACCTGTAGCACTCTTCCCCAATGCGGCTCCATGCATTGAAGCACCCGTCCTATTAACGCCCGCCAAGGAAGGCATTTGTTTCCGAATGCAGCAGTAAAGGCGACTAGTACAACTGGGTGTAAAAACAAAAACTTGGAGAGGTTCTTGGAGGCAAGGTCCACAAACCATTATGAAGAAAGGACTCAAGAAATAGATGCTGGACCCGGTGCCAGCATTGTGGAATCCGAATCCTTGGGGAACTGGCATATACGCAAGACCCAGAAGAGCCACTGATGGAAACAGGACCCTGGGCTTGCAGGCCTTGATCCGACTCAGTATCTTATACCCTATGCATACAAAATCGGGCGAAGACCCCTGATGCCCCTGAGCCTCGATTCTCTCAGAAGCCTCTCTTGCCTTCTGCTCTCAAAATCACTCAGCTGGGCCACCTGAAAGATAATCAAAAAGTCCCCAATCGGAGAACCCTACCGGTCAACTATCCGAGGAAGCACCCCCGGATGAAGCCCCCATACTCCGGTAGGCACTCAGCCCCTGTTGGGAAAATCTGCCATCACCTCGTCCGTCCTCGCAGACTGGCCACCCGGTTCGCCAACCGATGCGGCTCCACCTAAATGAAGCAAACCTCTGCCTCCATGACCATGGCTGCACCACCAGAGCCGCCCTGCCAGGTAAGAGCAGCCCCCATCACAGCGTTGTCCGACAGAGCCCGCCCCGGGTGACTTTGCAGCACACTCTCGCGCACTAGGCGACCCAGCGGTAATGCTCGACGTTTCAGATAGTTGCCAGACCATTGGATGACTTGGACGCTCCCCGTTTGCATAATGAGCAGATTTCCACGAGGCGTCCCCTAGCCTGCAAGACTCGCCTCCAGCAACCCCGGTAGTCCCTAAGGTTGCCCCAGAGGCAGGGCCACTGACGTCCCGGACAGAACACCCCTGCCAGACCCGAGGTGGTCCGGAAGGCCGAAACCCTAGCAAAGGACCGTTAGGTACCCAGTACTGTTAAAGAACTTATATATATATATATATATATATATAAAATTATTATTTTATTTATCGTTTGTGTTTTTTGTTGTGGTTTTTTTATTTTATTTTTTTATTACCAATAAGCACAAGGTCACCAAAATTTGTGACCACTGCAGTGTAGGCTTGGAATGCTAGGATGACGCCGTCGGGAACCGTTCCTGGTGACTTGATGGACGGATAAGGTGGAATAAAAAAATCTGGCTAAATAAAAGAAATCGTAGCCCTTTTTTTTTTTTTTTTTTAACCAAAAGCACCTACCAGAAGCAGCCACGATTCTGGGCTGCATTACCGTCATTGTGATCCAATACGGTCTTGAAAGGACCGAGTGCCTCAAGCGCAGTAGTATACAGACCTTAACTCCTACGTAACCGCCATCACAGAAAAAGCGCTGCCAATACCCAGCAGGACATGTGGTCAATATCACCAGCTTGGCACAATGCATTGTCAATTTCAGTCCCAAGGAAACCAGCTGATCGCACACCGAGCCCAGCGACTTAAGCTGAAACACGGAATGCACTGAAGCCAGAACGTGACCCCTAGCTGTCGTAAGGGAGAGCTCTATTTGGGAGCTAACATGTAAACCCAAACTAACATGAAACTACTCGTACCTCCAGCTTAGCGAAAACGTTTCCATAAGTGGATACCGGACACAAGGTTCCCCTTTTCCTTGCCTGACATGACAAGACATTCTAATCCTCTGGAGATTTGAAGGGTACTGATCAAGAACTGGCCACAAATACAGTGACCAGTGCAGCCGGAGGTCCTGGAAAGTGGTCTTAGGCATGCAGAACCCAGCCTCTCGAGCACCCCACAAACTTTTGTTTTCCCGTGTTTTTTTTTTTTTCACTTTAAAGGAGAAAACTTGTAAGGAAAAGAGCACTCAGAACTATCATCAGTGTGATCCCAAGCTCTAGGCCACAGCAGCCATGTGGGCGAACCACTGCGATGGAGTAACAGAATAATGCAGGTGGCACTCAGACGGATGCTGCAGCGAAACCGGGAAAGGTGGACAGCCAGAGGATGACCGTTAGCACCTATGGCATAGCATCCGCTGTCTCTTGTTGAAAAAGCAATCTGTTTCAGCTCTTGGAGACCACCTGTGCCTTCTTAGTCCGTAAAGTGAAGAGATCACCGATTGTCTTGGAGCACAATCTGTAATGGCTGCTAGCTGCAGTATAGAAAATGCTACAGCCCATACCAGCATTGCTTATGAGATAATTCAGAGGCTGAGCAACGAGGGCAAAAACAAAAAACTGAAGGTCACTTGACATTGAGCTATGGTACAAACTATCTGAAGGCTAAGCCGCTGGCACTGACGCCCTAATATGCCTCCTAGTAAATACGGTTAGGCAACGAGATCAAATACCCTTTCGTACCTCTACAAAAGATGTGGCAAGGTACACAACATGATACAAAGAAATGAGGCAAGTCCAAACACCAGCCCCCCTGGAGGCTGCCTGCCAAAAGCTTCCAGAGTAATAAAATACCCGAGCGGAGCCTTCCCGTTGACTTTAACACAGCACACCAATTGTCCTCATCCAGCTGGCTGAACCGCTGAATATCAGGTCGACTGAGAAGATAGATAGAAGAACCGCCGGCTGTCCAGATAAGAATATCAAGCTAACTTTGCCAGTGTGCATCATAGCACATACTCTCCAGCCAAACTATAACACCGACCCCCGTGGAGACTAGTACCTCTTCCGAAGGGACAGCTTTCAGGCATTCCCCCAGAGGAACCGGGGTTCTTTTGATGATTTCTCTCACCATCTATTACAACTGTCAGAACTAAAGCAAAAGAAATTATATTAAATTAAATTAAAACACAGATTTGTCCTACACTCCTGGAAAAGTGCGTTTCCCGCAGCGCCCGAGCGAACCGCCACGATGTAGCCGGCGAGAGGCCTACCAGAACGTCCGTAACAGCAAAAGCGCGGGAATCCATAGCCCAGGGCGGGAACATTACCTAAACTCCCCTCACAGCTACTTATGTCACCAAAAGAAGCCAAATTCAGCCAAATTAAGGCTCTATGCCAAATGTCAAGCGAAAACAATCTGGTCGAACACCGACAGCCAGAGGGATGGGAGCCTTCCCAGAGCCCGCCTGCCTCTTCCCAGCTCACCGAGACTTAGCAACCCACAGAAAAAACTGCACAGAATCCTGAGCGGCTGTCAGTTGGGGGAACAAAGGGCTCACCCTCGCTCCAAAGGGCTAATACAGGTGATTCTAGGCTACTGTCCAGGTACTAAAGATCATCCCGTAACCAACTATTGTAGGGAGACTCGAACTGAGACCGGAACTATCCGGCCTGCACTCCCGGTTAGCTTCCACAAAAAAATGGCCGCCGGCGTAACAGCGCTTTGGTGCCAAAACAGCCGCGGTACTCTCGCCCGCTCTAGAGGCCCAGTCTGGACCTACCGTAGGGCGCTGAGACCTGGCCTGGTCTGGGAGCTCCCCCCAGAACGTACCTTTAAACACCTGCCCTGCCAGCCACAGGGTTGCTGAGCACGAAGAGCGACACTTGCAGCGAGAGCCAGTCTGCCTGGTGGGACTCTGAGGGCTGCCAGATGGCGCGCCGCGGATAACCCCAGCCATCGAAAAATATGAAGACTGAACTCAGCAGAGCTCTCCCCAGTACCATCCAGGGAGAGAGGTCCATGCCCACCGTTGAAGAAGGCAAAGGTAAGCCTCCTTTTTTTTTTTTTTTTTTTTTTTTAAGACATAGCACCCTCAGAGCAACCCAAAATAAAATAAGATATAGGGAAACAAAGGAATCTGAAAATTGGGAATCTGAACTACACTAAGCTGCTCCTATTCCATTCAAGTGAGCCCAGCACCTAGGCTCACTAAGTCGTCCTGCTGCATGGAGACTGGACACACTGGGGAATGATGGGAAAGCACTAGCAAGATATACCCGGTGATGTCACAAGTTTGACTTGTCCAGTCTTCATGCTGCAGGAGGAGGTGCACTACCCAGTGGTGGAGGACTGAACTGTAGGACCGATAAGGAACTAGCTCAATGCCAGAATGCAATCAAAGCAGCAGCCTCATTCTGGACAAAAAACCTGTATCCATTTCTTGAAACTCCTAATGCGACACTCCTTGAGGACTGTCAACAACAAAGGTGGAGGGGCTATAATGGAATCTGTTGTAGCAGGCTGATCTCAGTCTAACATGGGTTTTCAAGCACTGAGGAGGTTGACCTTTCCTCATGTCAGGGCCACTTTGAGGATATCGGATCCTCCAGTATCTTGATGCTCAGGACATCATGCTCTGATGAACTGACATCAATACATCTTGGCCTCTGTCTGAAGCTCAGTATTTCAAAACCTCAATATCTATAAAGCAGAGAAAAAATGCTTCCATTTGGGTGCAAATCTATGGATGACCAATTCCAGGAAGACCTTATCAATGCCAGACTCTGAACAAGTTTGAGGGTCCGTCTGTCAATACATAACCAGCATCCAAAGAAGCTTCTGAGGCCATAGAGACCAATGCAGAAGTCAATGTACCAGACTTATCTGTGCCAAAAATCTGTGGATTGTCTTTCATGACCTTTGAGCTCTCTTTGCTATTTGTGACCACAACACAATGAGAGGCTTCATGGTCAGGCACTGCAGACATCCATCTATGTATGGCTGTGGCAGACATGGTCCTGTTGCATTGAGTGCATCAATTTAAACATGCTGGCAAGTTTCTGGAACATATGTCTAGAAAAATAGCTGAGCAATATCAAATGACTCAATTTTGAAGAAATCTGAACCTGTCTGGAATACCTGAGGCCTAATTGCAGCAACACTATCAAAAGGGGAAGTGGATTTAGCTCATGCCTTTTCTCAGAAGCTCAAGGCGTGTTACCTACTGTACCTGCATGTATTTTCCTGTCCCCAGAAGACCTACAATCTAAGTTTTGTACCTTAGACAATGGAGGGTTAAGTAACTTACCCAAGATAACAAGGAGCAGCAATGGTATTTGAACCCTGTCTTCCCTGTTTCGAGAAACTTAAAACCGTTCGATAACCCTTACTAAGGAAAAAATACAGGAAAAATGCAAGAGATCATGGCAGGAAGCAGTGTCAAGAACAAAAAAAATTACAACCCCCCACCCTCCCAATCAGACTAGCAATGATACTTTTTTTGTTCTCCATAGGACTTGCATGTCTTGAGGGCTCCACAGAAAAGACAAGATTGAGATGAGGTGTGGCAGCAGAAGGTGGGAATGTATGCACAGATGTGCTGGGCCCATTCCAAAAGCTGCTAGAGGAATCTGGGCGAGATCTCTGGTGCAGAGCTCAGTTTGTAATGGGACCCATAAGTACAGTGGTGTGCAAAAGTCTGGAATCACTTGTAAATTTGACTTTTTCAACTTCGTGACCTTATATCTTAATTTTTTTTTCTCACCGTGGCTTTTTCTGTGTGTATCATAAGTGATAGATTTGGCTATTAGGGACAACTTTTAGTATTGGTTTGGCCCTTATTTTCTCAGCTTGTTCCCCATAGTTGTCCTGTTAGATTTTCTGTGAAATCACGTAATGTACATCTTTGGCCAACGATATACAGTATTATTGTAAGTATGCTTTTAAAATATTATGGACGCACGCCAGGTTTCCTTCAAATTAATGTATGTGGCCTTGAAAAAGGCCGTTTTTATGAGTCAGTGATGGCTCGGTATTTGATGGGCCACTCTTTGTTCTTGATCACCTGACTGCATACCTTGTCGGCATTGAATGAACCAGTCTGACAAGATGATCATTGGTGACAACGTGGTTCCAAGCTGCAATGAGTGACTCAATCAGCTCACGCTTTGATGTCAGATGCCTCTTGGATATTTCCAAGGCCACCTTGTGCCACAGGTTCTCGATTGAATTCAGATCTGGAGATTGGGCAGGCCAGTCCATTGACTTGATGTTCCGCTGCTTCCAGCTGATCACCTGTCTGGAACGATGGGAGGGTGCATTGTCATCTTGGAACAGGAACTGGCCAGGAAACAGCTGGTGTGCTGATGGCACCATGCACTTTTGCAGTATGCTGATGTACCTTTGCAGTATGGTGAAGACGACCAATGCCACTGGCAGCCATGCAGCCCCAGACCATGACCTTCAAAGGATGCTTCACAGTGAGGTTGAGACACTCAGGCTTGAATTTCTCTCCAGGAAATCTCCTCATATAGGTGTGGGCCTGGTTACCAAACAGGCAGAAGGTGCTTTCATCGCTGAATAGCACTTTTTCCCACATTTCAGTCGACCAGGTTGAGTGCTTTCTCGCCCACACGATCCGGTTGCGCCTTTGTATGTCCGTCATCAGTGGCTTATTCCGTACTTTGCAGCCACGGAGACCAAACTGCAGGCACCGGCGACGAACTGTTGATGAGCTGACACTGACCTCACTCTTGTCTGACCACTCTCGAAGTAGCTGAGGAGAGGTCAACTTGCAATTAGTCAGTGAAATGCATCGTAGTGCGCGGTCCTGGCATGTTGATGCACGTGGATGACCTGAATGAGGTTTTTCCACCACTGAACCCGTTTCTTTCTTCTGTACAATCTTAACAGCACTCTAACTGCAGCCAACTTTCCTGGCTATCTGACGGCTTGAAAATCCTTTCTCACTCAAAGGACACACAAACATGCTCCTCCAACGTCAGGGTCAGAGTCATCTTCATGGTCGATCCAGAAAGCATATGAAATTCAAAACTTCCGCGCGTTTTTATAGCTGCACTGTTGGCTAGATATCTGCATTTTGATTGGTTAGTGAAACCAGCCTCCTGATTGGTCAGAAATAACGTGTGCATATTGGATAATCTCAATCCAGTTTTGATGCGGGATCCACAAAAATCTCAGTAGCTATCTCCCAGTGTCTGTAAAGTATTTAAATTGGAAGCAAGGAATGCAAAAAAGTCAACTCTAATAGCCAAACGTATCCCTTTTAACATAGAAAGATGAATATGCTGGGCTAACGCAAAATTTAAAAAAAAAAAAAACGTTAGAAAGTACGAAAAACGCAAAACTCACAAGCGATTCCAGACTTCTGAACACCACTGTAAGGACATTATCCTGCTTGTCCACAGAGAAACTAGCTATGACAACAGTTTCCACACGGACTTTGCACTTACTGCATTTTAATTTTTGCACCAACATATGGTAAATGCAAAACTTTACCACAATTTGGTAAACAAGGCCCTTACTTTTTCACTTTGGCCTTGTCTCTTCTATTTTCTTCCTTTTCCTTTATTTCTCTATTACAATTGATAGAGCATAGTTATTCACCTGTAACAGGTGATCTCCGGGAACAGCAGGAATTTAGTCTTCACATATGAGTATTGTCAGTACCGATGGAGCCTGCGCGTGAACGCTCCCCAGCGTCCAATAGGAAAGCTTTTGGGAGCTTCCCACAGCACCTGCGTGCTGCCTTCCCGCCTTTCCCAACTATCCCTCTCCAGTTGAGTTTAAAGCGGAGACAAAAGAGAGAGAGATAGGAAGATCCAACTCCTAGGGGAGGTGGGTGGTTTGTGAAGACCAAATTCCTGCTGTTACCAGAGATCACCTGTTACAGGTGAGTAACTATGCTATCTCTAGGAACAAGCAGGAATGTAGTCTTCACATATGGGGACTCCCTAGCTGCAGATGCCAGGGAGATGGCCCCAGAAAGTTGTGTGCCTTTGTGAAAGGGCTCCACTTCCCCCATGGATCTCTGGCATCCTACCAGGGATGGTGGGTAGAAGTTGATTAAGTCTGGAACAGGTGTTGGAGAACAGCCTGACCAAACAAGGCATCCCGGCAGGAGTCCTTGTCTAAGCAGTAATGGGCTGTGAAGGTATGTACCGAAGCCCAAGTAGCTGCTCGACAGATGTTGTCGATAGACACAGAGTGAAGATGAGCCATTGAGGCTGCCATGGCTCTCACATTGTGAGCTATGACATGGCCTTCAAGAGGAAGATTCTTACTCTCATAGGGCAAAAGATATACACTGTGCAATCTAGTTGGACAGTGTCCTTTTGGAGACTGGAAGTCCCAAATGACTAGGATCAAAAGCAAATAGAAATTACACTCACCTGGTAACTGTAGTTCCTTGAGTGATGACAGTTTAGTCCTCCACCTATGGATAGTGCACCTCCTCCTGCAGCTTGGAGACTGGACCAATCAAAGTCTTCATTTGATTCCACAGGACCCAACTCAAGCTAAGAATAAATCCTGCTGTATATACATGTAAATAGTCTCAGTTAACAATTTCCCCCATGTTTATCCAAGTTCTCAGACCTGTTCTATGTAAAACCAAACAGCTTGTTGTTCTGGTCTATTGTTATATTGTAAACCACGCTGATGCTAAATAGTGCGGTATATAAGAGCCTGTAATAAATAAATAAAATAAATAAATTCCACTGGATGTAGCTAGCTGTAAATGCCCCCAGTGAACTATTGACAAAGCAGACTCAAAAGAGCAACAAATAAGTAGCTAACAATTTTTTTTTAAAACATTTGAACTATAAACTGGAACACCACATAGACCTCCCCTTAATATATAAAAAAGGGTGAGTTACTCCATAGCAATGCTCTTCTCCCCTGCTGAGCCAGGACCGACAGACAGAGGAAGGGAAAACAAAGCAAAGGCAAGGGAAAAAACGAACGCATGTACTCACCTGCCAATTTTCCTGTCGACTGAAAACTCATGCCGAGCTAGTCTTAAAACAGAGGGTGGGAATGAGGACTAAACTGTCGTCACTCAAGGAACTACAATTACCAGGTGAGTGTAATTTCTATTTCCTTATCGTTCCTCCAGTTTAGTCCTCCACCTATGGGATGTAACAGAACAGTACTAACGGGGGGGACCCTGCCAGCCGGCACGCAATACCGCTGACCCGAAACAGGCATCCCTCGCCGCCAGCACATCCAGCCGGTAATGTTTACTGAAAGTATGCAGCGACGACCAAGTGGCCGCCTTACAAATCTCCACCGGCGGGACCAGACTGTGTTCCGCCCAGGAAGCCGCCTGCGCTCTAGTAGAATGAGCTCTGAGCCCCACGGGCGCTGAACGCCCCTGCAACAAATACGCCAACGCGATTGTTTCCTTAATCCACCTGGAAATGGAAGCTTTCGATGCAGCTTCTCCCTTCCTGGGTCCTCCAAACAACACAAACAGGCGATCTGACTTACGAAAGGAGGCGGAAACAGTCAAATAACGACGTAACGCTCTTTTTTTACGTCTAACCAACTCAAGCCTCGATCATAACAGTGCTCTGCTTCTGCCTTCAGAACCGGAAGAGAGACTGTCTGATTGATATGGAAAGGCGAGGACACCTTTGGCAAGAAAGAGGGCACCGGCCTAAGCACCACTTTTTCCCTTGAAAAACAGAGAAAAAGCTCCCTGCACGATAGAGCTTGCAACTCTGAAATGCGCCTAGCCGAGCAAATAGCCACTAAAAAGACCACTTTAAGGATCAAATCCTTGACCGAAATTTGGGATAAGAGCTCGAACGGTGCCTTTCCTAAGGCCCGCAAGACCAAGTTGAGATCCCACGCCGGGACAGAAATCTGACGGACTGAGCGAAGTCTGGAAACCACTTTCAGAAAACGCACAACATCGCCATGAGCCCCTAGATAGAAGCCCTGGATCTTACCTCTATAGCAGGCCAAAGCTGCCAAATGCATTTTTAGAGAACTGGCGGCAAGGCCCTTCTCGAAGCCATCCTGCAAGAAACTCAACACTACGGACACTGACGCCCTGGCTGCACGCACTTGATGTCTGGAACACCAGTCTTCAAAGATCCGCCAAATGCGCACATAAGTGAGCGAGGTCGACCGCTTCCGAACTTGAAGTAAGGTTGAGACGACCGACCTAGAGTAGCCCCGCTTTCTTAACCTCACCCTTTCAATGGCCAAGCCGTAAGTGAGAATCGATCCACTTGCGGCATCCGAAGGGGCCCTTGCACCAGGAGCTCCGGTGACAACGGAAGCCGCCACGGTAGTCCGTCCAGTAATCTTATCAGATCGGCATACCACGGGCACAGAGGCCAATCCGGCGCTATCAGAAGCATCCTTCCCCGATGGGCTTCGATGCGCTGAATCACACGACCGATCAGGGCCCATGGAGGAAATACATAGAGCAGTCCCGACGTCGGCCACGGTTGAATCAAGGCGTCGATCCCCTCCGAAATGGGTTCCCTCTGCCTGCTGAAGAACCGACTCGCTTTCGCGGACTGGCACATAGCCATCAAGTCCAGTACTGGTACCTCCCATCAGAGTCAGCTGTGCGAAAATCTCTAGATGCAATTCCCACTCTCCGGCATCCACCTGAACTCTGCTGAGAAAATCCGCTGTCACGTTGTCTCTCCTGGCAATGTGAGAGGCCGATCTTGCCTTTAACCGTGTCTCTACCCAGGCAAACAGCACCTCGGACGACTCCTCCATGGCTGCACTCCCTGTGCCTCCCTGCCGGTTTATGTATGCCACTGTTGCGGCATTGTCAGACAGCACACGTACTGCCTGGGGAGTCGCTAGCGTCTCGAACTTCTGCAGAGCCAAGACCACAGCTCTCAGCTCCAGGCGGTTGATCGACCAACTGCTTTCCCCCGCCGTCCACCGCCCCTGAGCAAAATGTACTCCACAATGCGCTCCCCAGCCTGCCAGACTTGAATTCGTGAACAGAGGAAGTCACTCCGGCTGATCCAAAGGCATCCTCACTTGCAAGGCCGCGGGGGCACATCCACCACTGCAGAGCCCGCCAGACGTGAAGAGGACAAGGGAGATGTTTGTTCAGCGAATCAGACTGGTTGGACCAACGACGAAGCAAGGCTCGTTGCAACGGCTGCATGTGAAACTGGGCCCAAGGGACAACCTCCAGCGTTGCCACCATCGTTCCTAACACCTGAAGGTACTTCCATGCCGTTGGCGCCAACAGCTTCCGGAAGGCCCGGACCACACTCCGAAGAGCTTGTGTCCTGCGTTCCGTCAGAAAAACCGAACCTCTCTGAGTATCGAACTGTACCCCCAAATACTCGAGAACCTGAGTTGGCGCTAAATGACTTGAGCGGATTGACCACCCAACCTAAGCTCTGCAGGAAAGCCACTACCTTCCTCGTGGCTTTTTCGCTTTCATCTAGGGATTTTGCCCATATTAGCCAATCGTCGAGGTAGGGATGCACTAAGACCCCCTGCCTTCGCAGCGCCTGCCCCGCCGCCACCACTACCATTATCTTGGTGAAAACTCGGGGCACCGTCGCCAATCCAAAGGGCAGCGCCTGAAACTGAAAATGACCCCAAGGTAGGGCAAACTGCAGAAACTTCTGATGCGACGCTCTGATGGGAACATGAAGATTGGCCTCTGAAAGATCGAGAGAGGTGAGATACTCTCCCTTACGAACTGCCACAATGACAGATCGGAGGGTTTCCATGCGAAAATGCGGTACTCTAAGACACCGATTCACCCCTTTGAGGTCCAGAATAGGGCAAAGAGAGCCGTCCTTCTATGGCACCACGAAATAGATGGAGTAACGCCCCATGCCGTATTCCGTGGGTGGCACCGGGACGATGGCTCCCAGCTGAAGAAGGTGATCTAAAGTTTGCAGAACCTGCAAAGCCTTCCGTGGACCTCTGCAGGGAGAAAGCACGAACGAGTCCTGCATGGCCTCGCCAGATCCAGCGCATAGCCATCGCAGATGATCTCCAAGACCCACTGGTCCAACGTTGTGGGTCCAGGCGGAAAGAAACCCCCTCAGGCGGCCCCCTGATCGGTTGTCCTTCTACCGGGACCCGCCGCCATTCATTGGGGCTTCCGAGCGGCTCCCGAAGACGCCACTGCGAAACCTCTGCTTGCCCCCCGGAACCCCTGGGAGTGAGAGGCAAGTCTTCATCTTTGGGAACCTGCGAAACGGGGAGAACGAAACCTCCGAAAATCCCTAAACTGCCCCTGAAAGGACGCGGAAAATTTTCCCCCGTTTGGGCTTGTCTTCCGGAAGTCTACCTCCCTTGGACTCCCCCAAATCCTTGACCAACTTATCCAGATCCTCACCAAACAATAATCTTCCCTTAAAAGGAAGCTTACCGAGCCGAGACTTTGAGGACCCGTTGGCTGCCCAGTTCTTTAGCCAAAGGGCCCTCCGCGCTACCACAGGGAAGACATACTATTCGACAAGGCCCTGATTAGGTCGTAGTGCACATCCGCTAAATACGCCAAACCGGACTCTAAACGCTGGAGTTTCATTACCTTGTCCTGCTCCAACGTTGTCGATTGCCGGAGGTGTTGGACCCAGCGAAGACAGGCCCTAGCCACCCAAGCACCACAGATGGATGCCTGCAAAGAAACTGCGTCCGCTTCAAAAGACTGCTTCAACAAACCATCCATCTTTCTATCCTGCGCCTCCTTCAAGGCCGTACTGCCTTCCACCGGGATTGTGGTCTTCTTTGTGACAGCCGACACTGCCGCATCAATCTTCGGGACATGAAATCTGTCCTTATCCTTGTCCGCCAAGGGATAGAGCTTATTCAAAGTTCTTATGCCCTTCAGACCCGCTTCTGGATGGTCCCACTCGTTCTGAATCATCTGATCTATCACCTTATAAATGGGGAACACTACCTGTGTTTGGGGCACCGCCTGAATAATAGGATCAGCAGTATCCTCTTCACTTGCAGTCTGTTCGGACATGAGCCGAAGCATTTGCAGGGCCTCCGAAATGAGGGCGGACAAATCCTCCCTCCGAAAAAGTCAAATGATCCTCGCTTGATCCTCAGGCTCAGTTATCTCACCTTCTTCTAAATCCTCGAACTCAACCTCCATGTCAAGCTCCTGCTCCTCTGCCTCCTGCAACTCCACTTCGGAGGGAGAATGCTCTGGTGGACGCGGTTTCTTGGGCGCCTTGGAAACCACATTCTTGCGGTCCGCCAGCCCCGAACGCATACCGACAGAGGGGGGAGGAACCTGTACCAGCAAAATGCCTTGCCGTTTTCGACAGAAGGCCTGATGCATGAGTAATACAAAGTCCGGAGAAAACTCCTCCATCTGCATTGAAGGGATCCCCGAAACACCAGATGCCCCATCGGTAGGTGGGGCGGGAGGGGAGCCGAAGCCTCACCCTCCGGCTCTGCTAGCAATTCCGTCAGGGCTGAGGCTGCAGCGTCCTCCATTTGCTGTTCTACACTGAGAGACACTGAAGCACAGCACCTACAGACGCCTGTCTCTGAAGTCATGCTCCTACGGGTGCCACAAATCACACACTGATACCTTGCTGACATGGACAGAAGATCCTTGAAGCCCCCCAAAGGCTAGCGAAGGGAAATCCGTACTCCCCCTTCTGAGCCGGATGTTCTTACTTTGTGTCACTTTGTCTTTTTTTTTTTTTTTTTTTAATGCAGGCAACCTGTTGTGCAATACACTGCTGCAATGCAAAACCTCCAGAAGATCCCAGCTCCCGCAGATCTAAAATCCCAGAAAGAAAACAAAAGTAAATTAAGCAAGAAATAAAGAAAAAAAGAGAGCAAAAACCCCCCTAAAACAAGTAATTTTGCTGGAAGGGATACTGAAATCGCCACAGAATAGTCCTGCCGGTGTGTTACAGCCGCCGCTGAGGAAACCACGTGTCTAAAATGGCCGCGGTTTCCATGAATTGTTTGGCACGCTTTTAAACAGCCCCAAAGCACCACAGGATAGATCAACTGCGAGTCCCCCGGCCTTCCCCGCTCTCCCCAAACTGTACCTGAGGGGAATGGCTCTCTTTTCAGCACCCTGAAGTCCGATCGCCGAAACGTATCGGGACGCCGTGGAGACTGCAGCCTTCACACTGAAACAGCCCCGGAGCAGACGCTGCAGCTCATAGAGTCAGTGGACCGCCTGGGGACTGAATAAAGAGCTCTACTCCGTCCAATCTAGGGGTGAGAGATCCGGAGAGCACACAAAGACAGCCAGGGGATACAAGCGACTTGGCAGGACAGAGTAGGCTATGGACAAACCCCATGTGCTCCGTTAGCTGTCCTTTTTATTTTTTATTTATTTATTTATTTTTTATTTTTTTTAGAGACAGTACCCGGATTAAACGCCTCTAAATTAACTGAACCAAACCAAATGTAAAATGAATTTGAAAGAACTCTAATCTAAGTAGCCTGCTCCTTATTGGTTTCTCCAGTGAGCCCAGCACCTAGGCTCACAAGGTCCTCTGCTGCGTGGAGACCGGACACACTGGGGGCTGTTGGGCATTTCCAGCTAGCTACATCCAGTGGAATGAAGACTTTGATTGGTCCAGTCGCCAAGCTGCAGGAGGAGGTGCACTACCCATAGGTGGAAGACTAAACTGGAGGAACGATAAGGAACAAAGAGTTGAGAGGATTTTCTATGTTGCTGTGTTCTTTGCAAGTAAAAGGCCAAAGCTCTTTTACAGTCCAAAGTATGAAGTTTCCTTTCTGCATTTGAGGCATGAGGCCTTGGAAAGAATACAAGAAGGTAAACCGCTTGGTTTAAATGAAAGGGTGAAACCACCTTTGGCATAAAGTGTGGATGAGTCCTAAGGACTACCTTATCATGATGGAACCTTGTATAAGGAGGACCAGCCACCAACTCTTGCAATTCACTGATGCGACGTGCTGATGTGATTGCAATGAGAGATAACTTTTCAGGAAAGGAATTTCAAAGAGGTAGTGGCTAATGGTTCAAAGGGCAGTTTCATGAGCTGCCCAAGTACCAGATTCAAGTCCCATACCACCGGTGGTGGCTTAATGGGAGGCTTCGTTAAAAGAAGGCCTCTCATAAATCTCGCTATGAGAGGATGAGAGGAAATAGGTTGTCCATTTAGAGGCTTGAAAGAAGCTGCAATAGCGCTCAAATGGACTCTCACTGAATTGGTCTTAAGCCCTGCATTTGATAAATGAAGGAGATACCTCTAGAATCATTACTGGAGTATTGCAAGAGGGCTAAGACCCTTCTGCGAGCACCATATGGTAAACTTTTTCCACTTAAATGCATAAGAGCATCTTGTGGAAGGTTTTCTGGAAGCATGAAGGATATCCTTTACCTGCTGGGAAAGGTTAAGACCGTGAAGTTCTAGGCTTTCAGCAACCAGGTCCTGAGATGCAGAGACTGGGGATTGGGATGCCACAGGATTCTGTGGCATCCCAATCCCCAGTCTCTGCATCCTTGTGAGAAAGAAGATCTGGAGCAGATCCTAACTCCAGAGGTAGAGCTTGAGAGAGATGTAGGAGCAGAGGGTACCACGGTTGCTGTGGCCAACGTGGAGCTATGAGGATCATATGACCTCTGTCTCTCTGAAGCTTTAACAGGGTTTTGGGAATTAGGGGAATGGGTGGAAAGGCATACAGGAAGTCCTGTCCCCAATGAAGGAGGAAAGCATCCCTGGCCTGACAACCTCGAGCTGGAATTCTGGAACAGAACTGGGGAAGTTTGGCATTCAGCGGACGTGCAAAGAGGTCTATGTCCGGGGTTCCCCAATTTTGAAAAATTTGGGCCACCTGGTCTGCATGGAGAGAAGCAGAACTCGACTGAGTCTGTCTGCCCAAGAGTTTTGAACGCCTGGAAGATACACCACAAGGAGATGAATATGATGCTCTCTGGCGAGTGCCCATAGTCACAAAGCTTCGTTGCACAATGACAGAGAGCCTGTTCCACCCTGCTTGTTCACATAGAACATGGCTACCTGATTGTCCGTTTGAACTAGGACTGTCTTGTAGCTGAGCTGGGTGTGACATACTCGAAGAGCAAGAAAGATTGCTCTGAGCTCCAGGAGGTTGATATGGAGATAGGCCTCCTGTGGAGTCCAGGTACCCTGGGTAGAGAGGCCATGCAGGTGGGCTCCCCAACCCACCTGTGAAGCATCTGTTGTTGAGTGGCTTGGGGTGGGGGTTGCTGAAAAGGAGACCCCACCAAAAGGTTTTTGGGTGACTGCCACCATTGAAGGGACAAAACAAGGCGATCTGAGTTTGCTATTTTGTCTGACAGGCAACCTGACGCCTGAGTCCACTGAGTGGATAAGGTCCACTGGGCTGCCCTCATATGGAGGCGAGCATAAGGAACCACATGCACAGTGAATGCCATGTGGCCTAGCAACTGTAACATTTTCCGAGCAGCGAGTTGAGGTTTCAGCACTACTTGGGAAGCTAACTGCACAATGCGAAGGTAGCGGGGCTGGGGAAGGAAGGCCTTTGTCTGGTATCCAGAAGAGCTCCTATAAACTCTAGGGATTGAGTGGGAGTAAGGTTGGACTTTGGGAAGTTTGACAAGTCCCTAATACTGAAGGATGCGCATTGTGCGAGATAGAGCAACCCTGGCCTCTGGCTCTGAAGGGGCTTGAATGAGCCAGTCGTCTAAGTAAGGGAAGATGAATATTCCCAGGGTGCGGAGAAATGCTACTACCACAACCATGCATTTTGTAATCATCACCCTTGGTGCAGAAGCCTGGCCAAAAGGAAGAACCCTGTATTGGTAGTGCTTCTCTTGAAATAGGAAGTGAAGGAACTTTCGGTGAGTTGGATGGATGAGAACATGGGTGTACGCATCCTTGATATCTAGAGAACAAAGCCAATCCTGACTCTGAAGGTATGGCAGCAGAGTACCTAGAGAAATCATTTTGAACTTCTCTCTGAACAGGAATTTGTTCAATTCTCTGAGGTCTAGAATTGGTCTGTGTTCTCCTGTTTTCTTTGGAATAAGAAAATAGGGGGAGTAAAACCCTGTATCCTGTTGGGGAATGGGCACCTCTTCTATTTCTCCTTGAGCAAGGAACGTTGTGACTTCTTGACCTAACCGGTCGTTGGGAGAGGTCTGAGAATTGAACTGTCTTACTATTGTAGAAGGGGGCATGCTGAGGAAATGAAGCTTGTACCCTCTTGTACAATAGACAGAGTCCAATTTTCTGCTGTTATCTGACACCATCTGCAGGCAAAATGACATAACCTTCCTGTGATGGAGGAGGATTCTGGGCCGTTCAGGGTCAGGAAAGTACAGTTACTTACCTGTAACAGGTGATCTCTGGAAACAGCAGGAATAAGTCTTCACATATGGGGTATGTCGGTACCGACGGAGCCTGCGCGGGAACGCTCCCCAGCTTCCAATCAGAAAGCTTTTGGGAGCATCCCTCAGCGCCTGCGTGCTGCCTTCCCGCCTTTCCAACTGTCTCTCTTCAGTTGAGTTTTATAGCTGAGACAAAAGAGAGAAAGAGGAAAGGAAGAGAGATAGAGAGAAACAACTCCTAGGGGAGGTGGGTGGGTTGTGAAGACTTATTCCTGCTGTTCCCAGAGATCACCTGTTACAAGTAACTGTGCTTTCTCCAGGAACAAGCAGGAATGAGTCTTCACATATGGGGACTCCCAAGCTAAGATGCCTGGAGCCCTAGCATGTTGGTGATTGAAACATTCTCCACCTCATATGCCCAGGCATCCCGAGGATGGAGGGTAGGAGTTGAAGAAGAGAGAAGCTGTAGGAGACAGCTGACCTAAAATAGGACTACAGACAAGGAGTCCCTGTATATATGATAAGTAGCATGAAATGTATTGAAATGAACAATCACCATATGGACCTCACCTACTGGATTGCAGGAAGTAGAGAGGTTGATGGAATCTACTGGGGATCCAGTAGAGGAATCTTCAAGATGACCTCACAGAAGTGAGTTGAAGGTCAAAATCTGGAACTGACAGGTGACCCCAGGATTCAACTGGGGAAGAACAAAAACGGTAGGTCTTTAGTAGAAAGCTTTATGGAAAAAGCTGAAAACTCTTTTGGCTATAGAGTTAATTATAGATAGGAGCAAAAGAGGAAGACTGACCGAGTTGGACAAAATTGGCTTAGTCCTTGAGGGAAGAAGGGGTATGGAGAAAAACCCCGTAAACCCAAGAAAGGACAGATGTCTGAGGAGTTGGAAACCTCAGAGCTACTGAAGATCCCCCATGTCTGTCCTAACCGACGTGAGGTAGGAAGATAAAGGAATAGGGAGCTTCAGGGATACCTGAATCTAAGGTATGGTAAAAGCTGTCAGTACCACAGCAGTGGTGTGTGTATAAAACCGAAACATACTGTGAAATAGTATGAACATGTGAAAACCCCACTGTCTGGAACAGATAGGAAGGAAAAAGTACCTTTATGAGTACAGACAGTTAGAAAGATAAGTATGTGAATACATATCTTACCTAAAAGAAGTGTCTCGACAGATATATATATATAGATATATATATATAGAGATAGATAGATAGATTAGAGATATATAGGGGCATATATATAGATATGTTTATGGCGAGATCCAGGGGGTATAGCATATGCACACATGGCTGACAGACATATGCATCTAAAGAAAGCATATAGACATATGTACATATATGAATATATATATATACAGGTCTAAAGAGAAACGTCTGCAATTAAGCAGAAAGAGATATGTCTACAGGAATCTTCACATGGAAGATGTGAAGAGGAATGATTCATCTCATAACAAGAAGGTGGAACCTACTTGAGGAGATATAGAGAATCTATTCCCTCTGGTTAAGATGGAGTAGAATGCTACCCAGTAAAATAACCAGGATGGTTGCGAGAAAACAGGATAATATTAGTCTGTAAACCGCAAGTTCTGAGTCCAGTAGAACTGGAACATGGTGAAGGGACAGAATACGCATAGGAAGAGACACCAGGTAGACTCACTTGAAGGACAAGGGGTGGGGTATCATGCGTTATTTAGTTAAATATGTGCTGTCCATGAAGGAATAGGATACCATGAGGACAAGCTGCAAGGAAAAAGAGCATATTTCCTGTAGGAATTTGGTAACCCTTTAGACTGTCACGTAGGAAAGGCTTATGTCCTTTATTAAAAGGAAATAGAAGGGTGTAAAGAACCCTCACAGTCATGGGAGGTGACTGAGGAAGCCTTTTCCAACCATATAGGATAGTCATTAGAGAAAAACCCCCATGCTCTCTAGCAAGGGCCCATAGTGAAAAGCTTCTCTGTAGGATTGCAGAGAGCATTAAGCAGGAGAGTTGGGAAATAAAACTGGTTGTTGGAGACAACCAGCTGCCAGCTCAACTATGCTGTCAACTCCAAGGATTTGGAGATGGCAGAAAAGAAGTTATAAGGATTATCCAAGATAGATGAGCACTATCTTGGAAGTACTACTAAGGCTAGACAAAAAGTAGTGGAAGATAATACTGGAACATAGAAAAGTACCAGTAGTCCAATCACTGAAGCTCCTGCACGGGCAGCTGCTGAATGGTACAGCAGAGAGATCTTTCTGTTTTTAACAGCGAGAACAGACAGAACAAGAGGAGAATATCCTGTCCCTGTCTGATGAGCTGCCCAGATGAGGAAAAAAGGGTTTACTCAAGAGAAAGAACTCTACACTGGAATGGAAAGGAAGACTGGAAAGGCTAAGAAAGCCTTCCATTGGTATGGTACCACTCTTACAGGGGAACCCTGGAAAAGAAGGTAAAGAAAAAATAGGAGCTGAGGGGAGACTTGCCATATGGTAAGTCTGTAGAAGGAAAATTCATGGTGGTACAGAAAAACTATCATGAGATAGTTGGCAAACCTCTCTTCATTGTAGGAAGAGGAGGAAAAACCTGTGACCCATAGACATGAATATCCTGACAGCTCAGCATACCTAAGAGCAAGTGGATGTCCTGGAAACAGGAATCCAGATGTAGAGGTTTAAATGAAAAAACTTCTAATGAGAAGAAGTGAACTGTAGGTTATAACACATTAATGGGAACCCCATTGAGGGCTAATTTTCCTGGCTTGAGTTTGGATTCTTCAGACCAGGGCGAGGTTTCCCTTGTTTGGGAACATCGGCATGATGGGCAGGAGAAGAATAAAACCTTCTTCTTTTAGGAAAAGGAGGTTTGGTAGGGCATTTCTTACCTGCTGGGGAAGGAGAAGGTTTAGGATGGCCCTCAGAAACAGGGAAGTCAGTGGAGCAATGAGCAACCTGACGCAAAGACTCCTTATTGAAGAGATTTTCTCCAGTACAAGGAGTGTTACCCAGTCTTTGTTGTGCCCATCTGCTCAAGTCTGAAGCTTGGAGCCAGGCTCTACGTCGTGCTCCTATGGCTATAGCAGAGGTTCTGCTAACAGACTCAAAGGAGTCTAGAGAAGCACGAGAAAGAAACCTAGAGATATTCTGGCTATGACTAAGAAGCAAGGAATAGTCTGCAGCCTTGGGCTCTGAAAGAAAAGGAGTCAAAAGAGATAATTTCTCTGTGACTTCCTGAAGGGATAGACTCATATAAAAAATATATGAGAGAATCCTTGTTGCCAGCATGGATGTTTGGAAGGTTTGACGTCCAAAGGCATCCAGTGTTCTAGATGCACAACCTAGCGGGAAAGAAGAATGCTTCTTTTTGCTTTCCTCATTGCTGATTCCACTACAATGGAATGATGGGGAAGTTGAGTCTTTTGAAACCCTGGAGAGGGGGGCACCTGATACAGAAGAGCAGTTGCTGTAGAAGGTGAGGAAGCCCTTAAAGGTGTTTCCCATATTTTCAGAAGAAGATCCTGTAAAGAATGATGTAAAGGAAGCATTATATTTTCCTTTTCCCCAGAAAAGCCTTGTGTAGGATCATAGCCAGGGATAGGAATAGCCAGGAATGTTGCCATGTCAAGGAGAAATTTCTGAAAAGAAGGATCTCCAATGGGAACAATCCCTGGACAGGCTAAACTCGAAGAACTAGGCTGGGCACCAGTACTTGTCCGGTGCAAAGCAGGATCTCTAATGAATGGATACTGGGACTGGCGGGTATGACCTGAAACCGTCAGTACAGTATTGTCCATGCTAGGTATCGACTCCAAACTAGGTATAGAAAGGAACGATCTTGGTGAAAAAAGCATGGATGGAGCTGGTCCCGATGTTCCTGCAGGTACCAGCATCGACACCGATACTGGTAGCTGAGCCGGAATCGAAGGCCATACCGACATCGAAACAGTCATCGGAGGCTGCTCAAATGGTACCGAGGAAACTCGAAAGTCTCGGTGAAGTTCCTCGGTACCGCGCATCCGGAATCGGTGCGTGTCGGTTCCGAGACGCGTCGGTACCCAGTCTTCCAGACTAGATATCAATTCTAGACTCGGCATCGAAGGAAGCGAATCTATCGATGCATGTCTAGATGGTACCGACGTCAGGGGTCGTATCGACGGAGCTGCCGATACTGGAAAGTCAATCTGGGTATCGATCGGTCCCGAAGGCACCGAGTACACCAGATGACGATCCCTGGTGAGGAGTGGATCGCTCAACACCAGTGCCGATGCCGGGTTATCGGTACCGCTCGAAGCGGATGCCACCCCCGAGCATGGCTCAGGTATGTTATGTGAGGGGTGAGCCCCAGGAACAACCTGAAACCCCTGAAAGGCTTTGGAGACTGAAGACTCCCGCCGGGGTTTTGAAGCCAATGAGGTCTTGAGGGCAAGGCCGGAGCCGTCATCATGCTTGGCATGAGACCTACCACCCAAGAATTAGCTAGTCTTAACAGACTGTTTGTGGGTTACCTGATCCTGTAGAGAAGAAAAGGTCGGTGTCCTTACACTGGAAGGGAAAACTGCATCGAGGGAAACTCGAAATGTAGAATTTCTTCTCATAAAATTGTAGCCTGATGGCTCTGGAGGAAAGGGGTCAGGACCCAAACAGGTTAGACACCAGCTATTGAAGTCTAAAAAGAAAAAACTGTATTTCCACAGTTAAGGCACTTCTTAGGAGAAGAAGGCTCCATAATGGAGAGGCCTTACAGGCCCAAAAATTCAAGACAGAAACAGAGGGGAAAAAAAAAAACTCCCTGAGTTTTAGGAAAAAGAGAGAAAAAAACACCGGTGGTACCGGTGGAGTCGGGGAAACAGCCGCGACCACAAGAAAACAAAAAGTAAAAGATTTAAAGAAAAAATTTTCTGCGGTGACAGGAAGACGTCCTGCCGGCTCCGCGGAAAAACGAAAACTGAAGAGAGACAGTTGGAAAGGCGGGAAGGCAGCACGCAGGCGCTGAGGGATGCTCCCAAAAGCTTTCCGATTGGACGCTGGGGAGCGTTCCCGCGCAGGCTCAGTCGGTACCGACGTACCCCATATGTGAAGACTCATTCCTGCTTGTTCCTGGAGATGGCAAAGTTCTCTAGATAGAAGTCAAAGCCCCTGTGGAGGCTGAGTCTGCTGAGCCAGTTGAGGCTTAGCTGCTTTTGGCTTCCTTTGTTGCCTAGGTTGTTGCTGCTGTCCCTTTTGGGCAGACTGACCTGAACAATGTCCCTGCTGGGTATAGGAGGGATAAAACTTCTTCTTCTTACTGAAGAATGGTTTCTTAGAGGATCTTTTCCTCGCAGAATCAGCTGTAGATTTGGACAATCTATCCAAAGTGATATTGTCAGCATCTATCTCATTAGCTTTTTCCTGCCAATTCTTGCCAAAGAGATTCTCTCCTGTGCAAGATATATTCCCGAGTTTGTCCTGTACCCAGATTTCTAAGTCAGATGCCTGGAGCCAGGCAATTCTACGTGCACCTATGGCAATAGCAGAGGTTCTGCTTATACATTCAAAGCAGTCAAAGGCTGCACGATTCACAAACTTGGAAACATCCTGAGCATATTTAACAAGAGAAAGATAATCTTGCTTTTTATCATCAGGAAGGGGAGGGCTTATAAGCTCTAAGTCTCCTGTGACTTCCTTAAGGAACATTCCCATATACAAGAGATAGGAACTGATCCTAGCAGAAAGCATGGAAGCCTGGAAGGATCGACTTTCAAAGGCATCAAGAGTCCTACACTTATGTCCTGGAGGATTAGATGCATGCCTTTTTGCACTCTTGATCCTTCTCATAGCTGATTCCACCACCATGGAATGGTGTGGTAATTGAGTCTTCTGAAACCCAGGACAAGGAGGAACTCGATACATGGTGTCGAGTCTTTGAGAGTGAGGAGATGTGGTCAGAGGTGTTTCCCACATCCTTAACATAAGATCATGCAAGATCTCATGAATAGGTAAAGTAGCTGGCTCCTTGGGAGCTTTAGGGTATTGTAGGATTTCTAATTCCTTTGCCCTAGGCTATTTTTCAGGAGCCACTGTGATGGAAAGACCTCGGGCCACATCTCGGATAAAATCCTGAAAGGACATATCCTCTGGTGGAGACATTCTACACTGAGGAGAAGAGGAATCCTCAGGAAGAAGTACTCTGGTATCGGCAGAGCTTTCAGAGTCTTCAGACTCATCCGAGGATTCGAAGTATCCCCGATCCGGGTGATCGTGTAAGGCACGGTACTGGTACCGATCGAAGTTGGCATCGGAGTGGTCCGGTACTGACTTGTCGATGCCGGATAGACGCATGACTCGGTCCCGGTAAAATACCTGCCGATGTCAGTGCAATCGGTGCCAATACCGGAGTCGGTGCCGGTACCGGTTGAATTGTCGGAAGCGGTTTCAGGGGCATCGAGGCCGTGAGAAGAGCCGCCAGATTGCGTTCAATAGCCAAGAACCTCTGGTCTATTGATGCTGCTGATGCTTGGGTATCGGTGCCTGATGAAGCGGCCGGAACCCCAGAGCATGGCACCAGTAGTTCTGCCGTGGTTGAAGCCTCGAACATCCTGGAGCCTCGTTAGTGCTTTGGAAGCTGAAGCCTCCCACCAGGACAATTTTGCCGTGAAAGTCCCTCAAGGGCAACGCCAGAGGCATCTTGATGTTTAGAAGGAGATCTACCCTTTGAGGACCAGCTAGATTTATGTTTAGTTACCTGAGATCCATGGGAGGAAGATGAAGCCCTGGAAGACGTCGATGCCACGGAGGCTGCATTGGAGGGGAAAAGGGTGCTAAGTTTAGCAGCTCGGTTTTGCCGGCCTCTTTTCGACATCATCCCACTGGCAACACACTCTGAAATAGAGTGGTCAGGACCTAAACATTTGAGGCACCACTCATGGGTGTCGGTGACGGAAATGGTACCGCCACACTTAGAACACTTTTTAAAACCCGAAGCAGGTTTTTCCGTTTTGAGGAAAAAATATGGGCCTAGTGCCCAAAATGGTGAGTGGCACCCGAGAAAAAATTTACTGGAGAAAGACTCCAGAAACAGTTTACATTTTTCTAAAAAAAAAACCCCACCGGCGGTACCGGTATAGCATCGAGGGAAGGCAGACGCAACCACAAAAAAGAAGGATAAGAAGGGAAATTTTTTGTGGTGACAGGATGTGCGACCTGTCGGCTCCGCAGAAAATGAAGAACTGGAGAGGGACACTTGGGAAAAGGCAGGAAGGCAGCACGCAGGCGCTGTGAGATGATCCCAAAATCTTTCCTATTGGACGCTGGGGAGCATTCCCGTGCAGGCTCCATCGGTACCGACGATACCCATATGTGAAGACTACATTCCTGCTTGTTCCTGGAGATTGTAAGTAGCTCTGATGCCTATGTTGAGAATCACAAACTCTCATATCTGTGCTGCTTCTTAACATAATCTAAGAGGCCCTATCCTGCCTTGTTTGTTGACATAAAACACTGCCATCTCATTGTCCATTTCGATCTGAATGGGAAGGTGTGCAAATATCTGATGTACAATATTGCTCTTAGCTTCAAATGATTCATGTGGAGAAGTCTCTTGGCTCATGACTAGATGCCTTTGTATGAAAAAGCCAAGGTGAGCTCCCCAACTGATATTTGAAGCATCTGTGGTTAGTACAGAATGATGCTGCTGACATATCAAGAGGAATCACTTGAGCATGTTTTATTCCATTGCCCACCACTACAACATAGCTTGTGTAAGTGCAGAAGGGAAGGCATTGTAGAATAAGTACTGGAAAGCCTGATTCCAATGAAACTAAGGGGCATGTTTGCTAAACTGGGCTAATGGTTAGCATGGGTTATATATGTAAATAGATTCCATGTTATTCAATGGGACTTAGTTCCAAAGAGCCTCTGCTAACCATTAGCCCAGTTTAGAAAATATGCCTTTAAGTCCCACAACAGTCGTTTTATCTTAAGATGAGCAAGAGACTATAGATACCACATGGCCCAACATTAATAGATAGATTCTGGTTGTCAACTAAAGAGAAATTTGAACAATCCAGTCAAGTTCCTGCAATCGGTGGCAAGAAAGCTCTGGCTGGTCCTGTGTTCACGAGTGCTTCAATGAAAAAACTTTTGTGGTGGCAAGGGGGTGAATTTGTCAATTTAATCATGAAACCCCAGTGACTGAAGGGCTAAGACCTTCCTCCTTTTTTATTATTTTTAATTTTTTATTTATGCAATTTCAAATATACATCCAAATATATGAATAAGATAAGCTGAATAAAGACAATAGGCAATAACAATAAACTAATACAAATATTCATAGTCCCCAAAAGAGCAAGAATAAAAAATAAAACAAACACAGGAATTAAACCAGGCAAAATCACAGTACTAACGGTTGCCACCCCATCCAGAGCTCAGCTGGCCTTAACCAGTACCATCCCGCATAGGCTCCACTAATTGTATGGGACCCTCTCTGTACACCAGAAACTGCAGCAACTGATCTGGCTGAAAGAACACATATAGGGTTATTCTGAGCCACGAATAGCTATTCGTGTCTTCTCCTGCCCGCGAATAACTTCCCCGCCGGTTGTGCAGGGAAGTTAGATGGGGGCATGGTAGGGGTGGCATCTGGGCAGGCAGTGGTTGGTTGCAGGCCCTTTACATTCAGGGCCGGTGACATGTGCAGGGAAGGTCCTTGGAGGTGGAATAACTTCCCTGGATATGTTTTGTTTAATTGCTTGTGGCGGGGGGCCAGGGGACATTCCCCACAGCCCGACCCTGGCCTTAGGAGGCCAGATCAGGTTGCGGGGAATAAACACTTTTTTTTAGGCGGCCAGGCTGTGCATGTATGTTCAGGTCGGACTTGCACATACATGCCCGATCGCAATCCCCTCTGTACGTCCAGCTCAGACCGGACCTACAGAGGGGATCAAAGTGAGGGATGGAATCGGGCCTATACTGTTTAGACAAATAGGAAATCATACATTTGCAAGGAAAAAGAACCTTCATAGTAGCTCCCAGGAACTCCCTACGCTTCTTCTGAGTATCTTGGGATATATCAGGGAAAACATAGATCTTAGATCCAAGGAATTCTGCTGTCATATTACAGAAAAATAAACGTAGAACTGTGTTTCTGTCGGACTCTAAGGCGAAACAGGCCAGCAGTGTAGTTCTCTGTTACCACCTCTAAAGAGCACAGCCCGGCCGCCTGAAAAAAGTGTTTATTCCCGCAACCTGATCTGGCCTCCTAAGGCCAGGGTCGGGTTGTGGGGAATGTCCCCTGGCCCCCCGCCACAGGCAATTAAACAAAACATATCCAGGGAAGTTATTCCACCTCCAAGGACCTTCCCTGCACATGTCACTGGCCCTGAATGTAAAGGGCCTGCGAACACCCACTGCCTGCCCAGATGCCACCCCTACCATGCTCCAAAAAGGCAGTTAAATTCCCCCATTAGGGGATTGAGCCAACTTGGATCTTCCCTCAGGCCCAAGAACAGGGGGGCTTAGACAGATATCAGGCCCAGACTATTGGTGGTACGGCATCCCCTGTGATCTTTAACACTTTTCCTAAATATTTACACAACATATCCACAGATGAAATAAGCGGGTATTTAGGGAAGTTCAGGAACCTTAAAATTATTCCTCCGTTCTCTGTTCTCCAAAAACAGCATTTTCCTGCTCAGTACTTCTTTATCTTTTAACTGAGCCACACTCAGTTCGTAGGCTATCAAGGGCTCCAAATCTGGCAGCATGATCAGCCACCGCAGTTTCTCAGCACACAGTCCTCTCCACGACTTGATCCAATTGCATTTTAAAGCCACCAGCATACTTAACCAAAGAAGAGTCAACAGACTTTACACTTCATGTGTTGTGGGACGCCATAATCACAGCCAGTCTTCCAACCACTGCACACCCAAGACCAAAGACACCGACAACATCCCAACAGGCACCGTGGACTCTCCTCTAGCAGAGCCCCACCAGGAGAACTTCCTCCTGAGACCCCCTGCTCATCCTTAGACATCTCCAGGCCTGGCAGTGGAGGGGCTGTATGGTCTTCAGGGCTCAACGATGCCCCACTAAGACTGGCATCCAGCATTCCTATGTTGAACTGAGCCAAAGAGTTCCAATGCAACAGGACAACCGAGGTAGAAAATGGCAGGGTTGACTGCAGAATAGCCTTCAGCATGGACACCAATGCCGAGGCTCTCCCCTTCCTCTTCCGGGGCGCATGGTAAGCGTCACAGGAGATCCCTCACCGCACTGCTCTCAGTGTAACCCGCTTCTGTCACCATCTTGCCCCAGGTTAAGGCCTTATTTCTCAATGGGCTTGCCGACTCTGAAATTACGCTGCTAGAAGCTATAGGTAAACAAAAATATCTTGTCTGTGTTGGTAGACTGCCACAAGCACCAGACATTTGTCACATAACTCAGGAAAGCCTACAAGGAAGGGCCTTTTACTGAGAGTAGAGAGTCTGCTAGGTAAATCAAAGGTATTTCCTGTAACAGGGATCACCTGGTATATGAATAGAAGTATCTCCGAGATCCAGCAAACATGGTCAGTTCCCTTTGGTTAAGTAAGAGTACAGTGGTAGGATGTCCATTTTAAATTTTTCTTTCACTAGAAAGAGGTTGAAGTCCCCAAGGCCCAAGAGGGAGCACAATCCTAGACTCTTATAATAGGACTAGTTTTATTGCAATAATTCTCAACACAGTCCTCTGGGATCCCTAGTCCAGTTGGGTTTTCAGGATATCCACACTGAATTTTGCACAATGAATACTGCACTGCTTCCATTGTATGCAGACCTATCTCATACATATTGTGACACAGTAGGCAGTATAGAGCACATGGAGGTAAGAGAAAATGAGGAACTTACCTCAGATTTAGCTGAGCAGCAAATAAACTCAGTACACGTAGGAACAGCTGAGCAGCAAATACATTCAGCACAGGAGAAGCCAAAAGGCATTAGAATGAATTTTCCTGGTGATAGTCCTGACGTAATTAGAAACAGAAAGCCTCATCAGGAACACCTGTTCACAAAGACCCACGTAGCCTGCAGAGAAGGGAAGCATATAAGTTGCTGGCTAGAACCAGGAAAGGCCAGCAGGGGCAGCGACTCAGGAGGACTGAGCAAGCAACCATTGAGCAGGTGTCATGCTGAAGGAAGTTTGCCGGGAGAAGGAAACAGTAGGTCTGACCCCAGAGCAGGAAGCAGCCAGGGACGTGGCCAGGACCCTGCTAGGTTTGATGGTGGTTGGAGAGTCCGGGAGAGAGCTGTCAGGAACCCAGAAACAAGAACCAGAAACACAGTTAAAAGGTGGGAACCTTGCTTTTCTGAGGAAAAGGCTAAAGGCTCTCTGTGTTTTAAAGGGCAAGGGCGTGGCACTGGAAGTGACTTTGATGTTGAAAGATATCCAGTGATTCCACCAGGTTGGAAGAGAAAGGAAAGCCAGAAAGAAGCTATCACCATACCAGGCATTCAGAGCCCTAGGTTTGAAGAGCACTTTTTGGGAAAAGCAATCCTTGCGCCACAGGAGGGTTTTCAGGAAGCCAGCACATGTAAAGAGTGTGACCCTTATGCTATCGGGAGTGAATCTGAATTAATGCAGTGGGAGAATAACAGCTGTACTCCTGACCAGGTCCCTATGGATTGTACAACATGTTTTTCAGATGATGTCATATCTTCCATGTTAAGCCTGTGGAAAGCAGCCATGCGCTAGTGTCAAAGGAAAAGATGATATTTTTCTTTAAAGCAGTTTCTTTTTGTTTTTCTGCTGTTTTGTTTGTGTTGTATCCAAAGAATATCCGTTTGGGAAGGGGAATAAAGCCCTGACATTCTTTTGCCTTGCCATTTGACTACAAGACTCTTTTTGGTAGAAAGGCAGCGTGAACTTCAAAGCCCTAGGCAGCCGCCTAATAGGGCTCAAGGGAGGTCTATCTTACAGACCCCATCACAATATTCATTGTGGCTATCCTGAAAACCTGACTGGCCTGGGGGGGGGGGGGAGGGGGTCCCAGAGGACTAGGTTGAGAACCACTGTTTTATTGCACTTATAAGGAAAAAAATGCACTTCCTTTAGGTAAATATGGTGGAGCTCCATAATATTGTGGCGATGTTTTGCTGCCTCCTCAGAAATGGATGCCTGGAAAGTATTAAAGGAATTATGAACATAAGATATGCCATACTGGGTCAGAACAAGGTCCATCAAGCCTAGTATCCTGTTTCCAACAGTGGCCAATCTAGGTCATACGTACCTAGCAGTTTCCCCAAAAGACACAGGTTCCACAATGCTTGTACTGGGTCAAGCATTGATATCCTGGGTCCCTTCTTAATAATGGTTTATGGACCTTTCCTCCAGGAACTTGTCCAAACCTTTTTTAAACCCAGCTACACTAACAGCCTTTACTACATCTTCTGGTAACAAATTCCAGAGTTTGATTACACGTTGAGTGAAAAAATATTTTCTTTTATTAGTCTTCAATAGTTTACCCTGTAGCTTCATTGCATGTCCCCTAGTCTTTCTATATTCTGATAAAATAAACAATTGATCTACGTTTACCCGTTCCACGCCGTTCATTAATTTATAGACTTCTGTCATATCTCCCCTCAGCCGTCTCTTTTCCAGGTTAAAAAGCCCTAACCTTTTTAGCCTTTCTTCATAGGAATATCCTTCCATCCCCTTTACCATTTTGGTGGCTCTTCTCTGAACCTTTTCTAATAACGCTATATCCTTTTTAAGATGCGGCGACCAGAATTGCACACAATATTCAAGGTGCGGTCTCACCATGGAACGATATAGAGGCATTATAATATCTTTTGTTTTATTTTCCATTCCTTTCCTTATGATACCTAGCATTCTATTTGCTCTCTTGGCCGCCGCTGCACACTGGGCCGAGGGTTTTAACATGTTATCCACAATGATGCCTAAATCTTTTTCCTGGGTGGTGGTTCCTAATGTGGAACCTTGCATCTTGTAACCATAGTTTGGGTTGTTCTTCCCTACGTGCATAACTTTGCACTTGTCCAGATTAAATTTCATCTGCCATTTTGATGCCCAGTCTTCCAATTTATCAAGATCCTCTTGCAATTTTCCACAATCCTCTTGGGTTTTAACAACTTTAAATAGTTGTGTCATCTGCAAATTTGATAACCTCACTCGTTATTCCCTTTTCCAGGTCATTTATATGTCAAAAAACTGTGGGCCCAGCACAGATCCCTGGGGTACACCACTATTCACCTTTCTCCATTGGGAAAATTTGGCCATTTAGCCCTACCCTCTGCTTTCTATCTTTTAACCAGTTCCTGATCCAGAATAGTACACTGCCTCCTATCCCATGACTCTTTAGTTTTGCCAAAAGTCTCTGATGAGGGACCTTGTCAAAGGCTTTCTGAAAGTCCAGATACACTATATCAACCGACTCACCTTTGTCCATCTGATTATTCACTCCTTCAAAAAAACATAACAGATTAGTAAGACAAGATCTTCCTTATCTAAAGCCATGTTGGCTGTCTCCCATTAGGCCATGACTATCTACATGCTGAATAATTTTGTTCTTTATGATGGTTTCGACCATTTTTCCTGGTACTGACGTCAGGCTCACCGGTCTGTAGTTTCCCGGATCACCCCTGAAACCCTTTTTAAAATTGGCATTACGTTGGCCATCCTCCAATCTTCAGGTATTATAGATGGTTTTAATGATAGTTCACAGATTACTAATAGCAGGTCTGCAATCTCATATTTCAGTTCTTTCAACACCCTTGGATGTATACCATCTGGCCCAGGTGATTTGCTACTCTTCAGTTTATCTAATAGTTGTAATACATCTTCCCGATGTATCGATATTTTCTTCTATTCTTCTGCACCTTTAAATACCACTTCAGTCATGGGTAACATCCTTACATCTTCCTCAGTAAAGACCGAAGCAAAGAATTCATTCAGTCTCTATGCTATCGCCTTGTCGTCTTAGTGCCCCTTTAACCTCTCTATCATCTAATGGACCAACTGACTCTCACAGTTTTTTTGCTACAAATGTACTTGAAAAAGTCTTTATTTCACGTTTTTGCTTCCTCAGCAAGCTTCTTCTCAAATTCTCCCTTTGCCTGCCTTATCAATGCCTTGCATTTGACTTGACAGTGCTTGTGCTGTTTCCAGGTTTCATCGTTTGGCTCTTTTTTCCATTTCTTGAAAGATGCTTTTTTGGCAACAGCCTCTCTGACCTCACTTTTAAACCATGCTGGCAGTTTTTTGGACTTCCTTCCACTTTTCTTAAAGCGTGGAATACAGCTGGTCTGGGCCTCCAAGATAGTAGTTTTCAACACCACCCAAACTTGATGTAAGTCTTTAACCTTTGCAACTCCTCCTTTTAGTTTTTTTCTTAACTATTTTCCTCATTTTATCATAGTCTCCCTTTCGAAAGTTAAAAGGTAGTACTGTGGATTTCCTTACTATCCCTCCTCCACTAATTAAATCAAATGCGATCATGCTATGATCACTGTTGCTAAATGGCAGTAGTGAAGTCAGAGGACTACCAAGGTATTTTGGAGGGAAATGTTTTACCTAGTGTCAAAGCTAGGTCTGGGGCAAAAATCATGGGTCATCCAGCATGACAATGACCCAGAACATACATCCAAAAGTACAAAAGAATAGTTAAAAAGGATCAAATGGACTGTTTTAAACTGGCCGGCAATGAGTCCTGATATCAATTCAATCGAGAACCTTTGGAAAGAGTTGAAATCTGCCATTGGTAAAAGGAATCCTGGAAACATTCATGAGCTGGAACAAATCACAGTTGAAGAGTGGGAGAAACTACCAGCAGACAGATGTACAAAACTTATAGATGGCTACAAGAAATGTTTGGAGGCTGTCATCACTGCCAAGGGTTGTGTAACCAAATATTAGTGAAGGATGCCATTAATCCTGCCCAGGTCATATTTTGTTTTGTTTTTTCTTAGAAGTTACTATGTCTAAGTTACAAAGACATCGTTTTTGTTGTTGTTATATACCTTTGAACATACTATTAAACTATTATGATGGCATACAGTTGGAATAATTTCCAGTTATTTCTCAAGATATTGTACACACCCTACCTAAACTGCAAGGGTGCCAATAATGTTGACAACAACTGTATGCAGGGTTGTTGCTGTTGGAGTTATGGGAGTTAGTGCGGCTATAATATGGCAGATTAGCCACACATAGTGAATGGGATTTTTTTTCATATTTTATATTTCACAATGTGTCAGCACAGATGTTCATGTTACTATTATTGAATGGACACTAGAATCATAAAACTATTTTATATCGTGACTTATGGGGAAATGCCCTAAATTTGCTCTGTATCCATTGTTGGGAAAGAAAGAGGGCTTATGTGAATGCAGAGTATAGTTTGGCATTTATTGTCATATGTGGGCATCATCCGCCAGGTGTGTCTAGATGGAAAAAGGTTGAGAACCATTGCCCTAGAGGTATGCATGCGTATGAGACGCTGAGACTCTGATGATGCTGTCGCCACAACCACCTGGTTGAGGAGATACAACAGTTGGGTGGGCAGGTGTGAGAGAAGGAAGAAGAGTTGCTGAAAAAGCAATGCTGCATTGTATGGGGGGTGAAGAGTCGTGATGGAGTCAAGGACCACATCGCAGGGAAAGGGAAGAGCTAGGAGTTACTGTACACTGGGAAAGCACAGTTACTTACCGGTAACAGGTGATCTCTGGGAACAGCAGGAATAGGTCTTCACATATGGGTTTCGTCGGTACCGACGGAGCCTGCGCGGGAACGCTCCCCAGCGTCCAATCAGAAAGCCTTTGGGAGCATCCCACAGCGCCTGCGTGCTGCCTTCCCGCCTTTCCCAACTGTCTCTCCTCAGTTGAGTTTTAGAGCTGAGACAGAGAGAGAGAGAGGGGGGGAAAGGAAAGAGATAAAGAAAGAGACAACTCCTAGGGGAGGTGGGTGGGTTGTGAAGACTTATTCCTGCTGTTCCCAGAGATCACCTGTTACAGGTAAGTAACTGTGCTATCTCCAGGAACAAGCAGGAATGAGTCTTCACATATGGGGACTCCCTAGCTTTAGATGCCAGGGAGAGATCCCAGAAGTTGTGTGTCCCTGGGACAGGGCTGCACTTCCCCACATGGATCTCTGGCATCCCATGAGGGATGGTTGGTAGGAGTTAAGTATGGAACAGGTGTTTAAGAACAGCCTGACCAAACAAGGCATCCCGGCGGGAGTCCTTGTCCAAGCAGTAATGGGCTGTGAAGGTATGAACCGAGGCCGAAATGGCTGCTCGACAGATGTCGTCAATAGACACAGAGTTGAGATGAGCCATTGAGGCTGCCATGGCTCTCACATTGTGAGCTGTGACATGGCCCTCCAGAGAAAGGTTCTTGCTCTGATAGGCGAAAGAAATACACTGGGCAATCCACTTAGATAGTGTTCTCTTGGAGACTGGTAGTCCCAAATGAGAAGGATCAAAAGCAACAAAGAGTTGAGAGGACTTTCTATGTTGCTGTGTCCTTTGTAAGTAAAAAGCCAGAGCTCTTTTACAGTCCAGGGTATGAAGATTCCTCTCTGCACTTGATGCATGAGGTCCTGGAAAAAAGACAGGTAGGTAGACCTCTTGGTTGAGGTGAAAAGGCGAGACCACCTTAGGCATAAAGTGTGGATTAGTCCTAAGGACCACCTTGTCATGATGGAACCTTGTATAAGGTGGATTAGCTACGAGTGCTTGCAATTCACTAATACGACGTGCCGATGTGATTGCAATGAGAAAGAGGCGGCTTCATAAGTTGACCAAGAACCAAGTTTAAGTCCCATGCCACCGGGGGTGGTCTAATGGGAGGGAGGCTTTGTTAAAAGGAGGCCTCTCATGAATCTGGCTACAAGAGGATGAGAGGAAATAGGTTGTCCATTTAGAGGCTTAAGGGAAGCTGCAATAGCACTCAAATGGACTCTTACTGAATTTGTCTTAAGGCCTGCATTAGACAGATGCAGGAGATACTCCAGCAAAGATTCCAGAGGTATGGCAAGGGGGTTAAGACCCTTCCCAGAACACCAGATAGTAAACCTTTTCCACTTGAAAGCATAAGAACGTCTAGTGGAAGGTTTTCTGGAAGCATAAAGAACATCTTTCACTTGTTGAGAAAGACGAAGATCCTGGAGATCTAGGACTTCAGCAACCAAGCCCTGAGATGCAGAGACTGTGGATTGGGATGCCACAACTTTCCGTCCTCTTGAGAGAGGAGGTCTGGAGCAGACCCTAACTCCAGGGAGGGAGCTTGAGAGAGATGTAGAAGCAGAGGGTACCACACTTGCCGTGGCCAATGTGGAGCTATGAGAATCATGTGGTCTCTGTCTCTCTGAAGCTTGAACAGGGTTTTGGGAATTAGGGGAATGGGTGGAAAGGCATAGAGGAAGTCTTGACCCCAGTGAAGGAGGAAAGCATCCCTTGCCTGAGCTCCCTGAGCCAGAGTTCTGGAACAGAACCGGGAAAGTTTGGCATTCCACGGACTTGCAAAGAGGTCTATGTCCGGGGTTCCCCAAATTTGAAAAATCTTGGACACCTGGTCCATATGTAGGGACCATTCGTGTGGAAGCAGAACTCAACTGAGCCTGTCTGCCCAAGAGTTTTGAACGCCTGGAAAACAAACTGCCAGAAGATGAATGTGATGCTCTCTGGCGAGGGCCCACAGTCGCAAAGCTTCGTTGCAAAGCGACAGAGCCAGTTCCTCCCTGCTTGTTCACATAGAACATGGCTACCTGATTGTCCGTGTGGATAAGGACTGGCTTGTGGCTGAGCAGGGTGTGGAAAACCCACAGAGCAAGGATGATTGCTCTGAGTTCCAAGAGATTGATATGTAGACAAGTCTCCTGTGGGGACCAGAAGCCCTGGGTGGAGAGGTCTTGCAGATGAGCTCCCCACCCCATTGGAGAAGCATCTGTTGTAAGAGTGGCTTGGGGTAGAGACTGCTGAAAGGGGGACCCCAGCAACAGGTTTTGATGGGACTTCCACCACTGGAGGGACAAAATGAGGCGACTTGTGTTTGCTATTTTGTCTGACAGGCAGCCTAATGCCTGGGTCCATTGGGTGGATAAAGTCCACTGAGCTGCCCTCATGTGAAGGCGAGCATATGGTACCACATGCACGGTGGATGCCATGTGGCCTATTAACTGTAACATCTCTCGAGCAGTTAGGAGGGGCTTCAACTCTGCTTGAGTAGCTAACTGCACCAAACGAAGGCAACGGGCCTGGGGAAGATAGGCCCTTGCCCTTGTAGTATCCAGCAACGCCCCTATAAACTCCAGGGACTGAGTAGGGATTAAATTGGATTTTGGGATGTTTATTACCAGCCCTAAATACTGAAGGATACGCATTGTACAGTTTAGAGAACTCTTGGCCTCTGAGTGGGAGCTCGAATGAGCCAGTCGCCCAGATAAGGGAAGACGAATATTCCCAGGGTGCGCAGAAAAGCAGCTACCACTGCCATGCATTTCGTGAACACCCTTGGTGCAGAGGCCAGACCAAAAGGGAGCACTCTGTACTGATAGTGCTTCTCTTGAAAAAGGAACCGAAGGAACCTTCTGTGAGTTGGATGGATGAGAACATGAGTGTACGCATCCTTGATCTAGAGAACAAAGCCAATCCTGACTCTGAAGGTATGGCAGCAGAGTTCCCAGAGAAACCATCTTGAATTTTTCCTTGACTAGGAATCTGTTCAACTCTCTGAGATCTAAGATGGGTCTGAAACCCCCTGTTTTCTTTGGAATAAGAAAATAGGGGGAGTAGAAACCTGTGCCCTGTTGTTGAAAAGGCACTTCCTCTATTGCCCCCTGGGTGAGAAGAGTGGCAACCTCCTGCCCCAACAGGTTGAGGAGGGAGGTTGGAGAATTGAACTGGTGCACTCTTGTGAGAGGGGGCAAGCTTGAAAAATGAAGATTGTACCCCTCTTATGATGGAGTGTCCAATGCTCTGCTGTAATTTGCCCCCACCTGGGAGCAAAGTGACATAACCTTCCTGGAATGGTGGAAGGCTCTGGTCCTTCTAGAGCCAGGAAGGCTAGGTTCTGTAGCGGAAAGTCAAAGGCCCTGAGGGGGCTGAGGTTGCTGGGCTGGAGCAGGCCTAGCAGCTTTTGCTTTGCTCTGTTTGGATGATTGCTGACGTTTGGTAGGGAACTGAGCTGCAGAAGATGCCCGCTGACCATAAGCAGGATAGAATCTTCCCTTTTTAGAAAAAGGTGTTTTCTTGAATAACCTTTTCTTAGCAGGAGCAGCTGTGGATTTGGATAGTCTATCCAAAGCAGAATTTTCAGCATCCATCTGATTGGCTTTTGCTTGCCAATCCTTACCAAACAGGTTCTCACCTGTACAAGGGATATTTCCCAATTCATCTTGAACCCAGATCTCCAAATCAGATGCTTGAAGCCAAGCAATCCTACGTGCATCTATGGCAATAGCTGAGGCTCTGCTTACGCATTCAAAGGAGTCGAAAGCTGCACGGTTGGAGAATTTGGAGATATCTTGGGTATGTTTGAGCCCAGTGAGAAAGTCCTGCCTTTTATCTTCAGACATAAAAGGACTTAAAGTTTGCAAATGGATAGTGACTTCTTTTAAGAACATTCCCATGAATAGACTATAGGAATTAATTCTCGCAGCAAGCATGGAAGCTTGGAAGACTCTTCTTCCAAAAGCATCCAGGGTTCTACATTCATGTCCTGGAGGATTAGAGGCATGTCTTTTTGCACTTCTAATCTTTCTCATTGCAGACTCAACCACAATAGAGTGGTGAGGAAGCTGAGTCTTATGGAAACCAGGACAAGGAGGGACACGATACATGGTATCCAACCTGTGAGAATGAGGAGAGGTGGTCAGAGGTGATTCCCACATCCTCAACATGAGATCATACAGAATCTCATGAATAGGCAAGGTAGCTGCCTCCTTAGGAGTTTTAGGATATTGTAAAATATCTAACTCCTTGGCTCTGGGCTCTGTCTCAGGGGCCACTGTGATAGAGAGGCCCCGAGCCACCTCCCTGATAAAGTCTTGAAAAGACAAGTCCTCTGGAGGAGACATCCTTCCTTTAGGAGAGGACTCCTCCTGTGGAAGAAGCATCACTGCATCGACAGACTCTTCAGAATCCTCAGAGGAATCGAAGTATCGTCTGTCCGGATGCTCTTGCAAAGCCCGATACCCGTACCGACCGGGATCGGTATTGGGAATAACCGGTACCGGAGGGCTTCAGAGGACAGAGTACCGGCATAGCGGACACCGATGCCTTTGTCGATGCCATCTGTACCGATGGCGATGCTAGAGCCGGTACCGGCGGAGTAGTCTGTTGCGGTACCACGGGCGTCGATGCCACAAGGAAAGCCGCCAGACTGCGTTCTATGGACAGAATCCTCTGATCCATCAATGCCGCCAATGCTTGGAAGTCGGTACCGATGGAAGCCACCGGTACCCCAGAGCATGGCACCAGGAGATCTGTCGAGGCCACGCCATCGAGATCATCCTGGAACCCCGATGATGATGCTTTAGAGGCCGAAGCCTCCCGCCGCGGTAATTTTGCCGGTGCAGAATCCGAGGGCAACGCCAGAGGCATCTCGATGCTTAGAAGGAGATCTACCCTTCGAGGACCGGCTGGATTTGTTTAGTTACCTGAGATCCATGAGAGGAAGCAGAAGCCCTGGAAGACGTCGATGCCACCGAAGCCACATCAGAGGGAAACAGGGTAATGAGCTTGGCAGCTCGGTTCTGCCGACCTCTTTTAGACATCATAGAACAGGACATACAATCTGTTATGGAATGATCAAGACCTAAACATTTTAGACACCAGTGTCGGTGACGGAAATGGTACCGCCACATTTTGTGCACTTCTTAAATCCTGAGCCAGGCTTTTCCATATTAAGGAAAAAAGGTTTTGGGCCTAACGCCCAAAACGCAAGTGTACCTGAAGAAAAAGAATGACATTTTTTTTTTTTTTTTACAAGAAGAAAAGAACAAAGACCGGCGGTACCGGTAGAGCGTCGAAGAAGGCAGACGCGACACAAAAGAAATAAAGAAAAAATAAGGAAATTCTTTTGCGGTGACAGGAACACGACCTGCTGGCTCCGCGGAAAAAGAACCGAGACACAGTTGGGAAAGGCGGGAAGGCAGCACGCAGGCGCTGTGGGATGCTCCCAAAGGCTTTCTGATTGGACGCTGGGGAGCGTTCCCGCGCAGGCTGTCGTACCGACGAAACCCATATGTGAAGACTCATTCCTGCTTGTTCCTGGAGATGGAGGAGAAATGCTGAACGTAGAGAGATAGGCAGAAGGCGTGGAGATGCTGGACACAAAGGATGGGGTATAGGGAGGGGGATGCTGGACAGTAGGGAGAGAGAAAGGGAGAAATGCTGTACACAGCAGGGAAGAAAGGGGGGAGTTAGTGAAAGACTGAGGAATAAGAGGCGGGGGAAGAAGAGAGATATGGGGAATGAGAGGGTTGGGAGGTATTGGGGCTGAAAAACAATAGGTAGATTGAGGAGTGAAATCTGAGGCCACAGAGAAAAATAAATAGAAGCTGAAGGGAAAAAATATCAGAGATGGATTTAGAGGAAGAAGTGAAAATGAGAGGAGGGGAGAGATGTGTCAGATGGATTTAAAGCCCTAGAAAGAGTAAAGAAAAGGATATGGAAAACAGAGAATGGAACCAACATGATAAGAAAACTAAAATGGCCAGACAACAAAGGTAGAATTGAATTATATTTTTGATTTAGTGACTGGAATATGTCAGTTTTCACGATTTACCTGTGCAGTATTTATTTAGATGCAGCTCTTTTTACTTACCTGGCTGAGGGGAAGGGGAGAGTGTTGGCACTGGGCTTAGGGAAAAGGGAGAGGATAAGTGTGCCCTCTCCTTGCTATTTAACACAAGTCTGAGTGGGGACACCATGAGAGAAACTTATGGTGCTGGCATATCTCAGTAAAGCATAGTTATTGACCTGTAGCAAGTGTTCCCTATGGACAGCAGGAAACGTCCTCAGAGTGATGTCATCAAACAGAGCCTCACATGGATATGTTCTCTGTCCCTTCTAGAAGCTTTTGGAAAGCTTCCTGTGCATGTGTGCATCTTCCCACCAGCCACCGCAGCACTCTTATCCTCAGTCCATTATAAAGCTGAGGAGAATACAATGCCAAGGGGAGGTGGAAGGATTGTGAGGACTTTTCCTGCTGTCCACAGAGAACAGCTGCATCGGGTAAAGCGTAGTTACTCACCTGTAACAGGTGATCTCCAGGAACAGCAGGAATTGAGACTTCACATACGGGTGACGTCGGTACCGATAGAGCCCATGCGGGAACGCTCCCCAGCATCCAATAGGAAAGCTTTTGGGAGCATTCCACTGCGCCTGCGTAGCTGCCTTCCCAGCTCTCCTTCCTCAGTTGTTTGTAGCTGAGATAAAAGGAGAGAAGAAGAGGAAAGTACAACTCCTAGGGGGGGAGGGGGGGGTTGTGAAGATTCAATTCCTGCTGTTCCTGGAGATCACCTGTTACAGGTGAGTAACTATGCTATCTCCAGGAACAAGCAGGAATGTAGTCTTCATATATGGGACTCCCTAGCTAGGAGATGCCAGAGAGATGACCTTAGAGTGAGCACAGAGCTAAATAGTAGGTCATACATCCTCCAGGGATGTCTGGTATCAAAACCCAGGATGGGGGGTAGGAGTTGAACTAAGTCTGAAAGAGATGCTGGAGAACAGCTTGGCCAAATGAGGCATCCCAGCAGGAGTCCTTGTCTAGGCAATAGTGAGCAGCAAAGGTGTGGACAGAGGACCAGGTTGCTGCTTTACATACAGTATCTCATCATTCGCCACCGAGTGGAGATTTATCATGGAGGTAGCCATTGCCCAAACATTATGTGCAGTGACGTGACCCTCAGAGAGTCCTGCACTGTAGTAAGCAAAGGAGATACAATCTGCTATCCATCTGGAGAGAGTTCGCTTGGATACTGGTAGTCCCAGGTGACTGGAATCAAAAGCGATGAAAAGTTGGGAAGCTTTTCTGTGCGCCAGAGTTCTCTGGAAATAAAAGGCCAAAGTGCATTTGCGATCCAGAGTATGAAGGGTTACCTCTGCCCTAGAAGAATGAGGTCTAGGGAAAAAAACAGAGAGGTACACGGACTGGTTTAAGTGAAAAGGCGAGACCACCTTTGGCATAAAGTGAGGACGAGTCCTAAGGACTACCTTATCATGGTGGAAACGAGTATAAGAACGATCAGCCACCAAGGCTTGAAGCTCACTGATGTGCCTTGCTGAAGTGAGGGCAATAAGGAAGGTGACCTTCCAGGTAAGAAACTTCAGAGAAGCAGTGGCTAAGGGTTCAAAGGGCGGCTTCATAAGCTGTCTTAAAACATAAAGGTCCTATGCCACTTGTGGGGTGGCCTAATGGGAGGCTTAGTTAATAATATAAGACCTCTCATGAAGCATGCTACAAGCGATTGAGAGGAGAGGGGCTGACCCTCCAAGGGTATGTGGGAAGCCGCTATAGCACTTAGGTGGACTCTTACTGAATTGGTTTTGAGTCCAGAGGAAGAGAGGTAAAGAAGATATTCAAGTAATGCTTCCATGGAAGCTGAAAAGGGGTTAAGATCCCTTTTCGAACACCAGAGAGAGAGTCTACGCCACTTGAAGGCATAGGAGCACCTTGTGGAAGGCTTCCTAGAAGACAAAAGGATAGCTTTCACCTGTTGAGAGAGGAAGATACCCTGGAATTCTATGCCTTCAGCAGCCATGCTGTTAGGTGTAGGGACTGTGGATTGGGATGCAGCAGTGTCCCGTTCTCCTGTGAGAGGAGATCTGGAGCAGACCCCAACTCTATTGGTTGAACTCAAGAGACACACACAAGCAGGGAATACCAAGGTTGTCATGGCCAACGCAGGGCTATAAGAATCATGTAGCCCCTGTCTCTGTGGAGTTTGAAGAGAGTTTTGGAAATGAGGGGAATGGGAGGGAAGGCAAGGCATATAGGAAGCCTTGACCCCAGAAAAGATGAGATACCTAGCTCTTGGCTGTTCTGAGCAGGGGTTCTGGAACAGAAGCAGGTATGTTTGGCATTCTGAGGACTTGCAAACAGGTCTATGTCTGGGGTTCCCCAGATCTGAAAAATGTGAGCAACCTTGTCTGCATGGAAAGACCACTCGTGGGGTAGTAGTACCCAACTGAGCTTGTCCGCCAAGAGATTCTGTTTGCCTGGGAGATAAACCACAAGTAGGTGAATCTGGTGTTGTATGGTGAAGGACCATAGGTGTAGGGCTTCACTGAAAAGTGTCCAAGAGCCTGTTCTGCCCTGCTTGTTCAAGTAGAACATGGTTACCTGATTGTCCGTCTGGACTGGAACTGTGTGGAAGCAAAGGTGGTCGTGAAACACCTTGAGAGCATTGTGGATGGCTCCAAGTTCCAGCAGATTTATGCGGAGTTGTGGCTCCTGCTGAGACCAAAGTCCCTAAGTAGAAAGATTGTCCAAATGAGCTCCCCAGTCCAATTTGGACGCATCCGTCATCAGGGTGTATTGATGTAGAGGCTTCTGAAAAGGTGATCCTATGTGAAAGTGTTCTGGGGACTGCCACCATTGGAGAGAGGAGATGAGATGAGATGTGTGTAGAGTATTATCCTGTCTCCCAAATGACCGGATGCTTGAGACCACTGGGAAGCCAGGGTCCATTGAGCTGCACCCATATGTAGTTGAGCATATGGAACCATATGTACAATAGATGCCATATGGCCTAGGAGTTGCAGCATTTCTCAAGCAGTGTGAGGTTTTGAGGCCTGCAAGCTGAATTAGTCGAGCACAGTGGCCTTGAGGCAGAAAAGCCCTTCACTGTTGAGTGTCTAGGAGGACTCCTATAAACTCCAGAGTTTGGGAGGGAACGAGCTGGGACTCTGAAATATTTATTACAAAACCCAAGTGTTGCAGCACCTGCATGGTGCGTATGAGAGAAAGATTGGCCTCTAGAGGTGTGCTTGCTCAAATTAGCCAGTCGTCTAAGTAGGGGAAGACAAATATCCCTGGAGTCCTTAGGAATGCAGCTACAACTGCCATGCACTTTGTAAAGACTCTTGGGGCAGAGGCAAGGCCAAAAGGCAGGACTCTGTACTGATAATGTTTCCCCTGGAACAGGAAACGCAGAAACCTTCTGTGTTCTGCGTGGATAAGAATGTGAGAGTATGCGTTCTTTAGATCTAGAGAACAGAGACAATCCTCACTCTGGAGATAGAGGAGAAGAGTACCTAGGGAGATCATCTTGAATTTCTCCCGGAGTAGATACTTGTTCAGTTTTCTGAGGTCCAGGATGGGCCTGTATCCCACTGTCTTCTTTGGAATGAGGAAGTAACGAGAATAGAAGCCCAGACCTGGCTGGGAGAATGGCACTTCCTCTATTGCACCCTGTGAGAGAAGGGAGGTGACCTCCTGCAATAACAGAGTGGTGAGAGGGGGGTTGAGAACTGAACTCTCTTGGAGGAAACTGGGGGGTTAGACTTCAGAAGTGAAGTTTGTACCCTTCTCTTACTATGGAGAGCGTCCAGTGTTCTGATGTTACAAGATGTCTCCTGTGGGCAAAGTGACAGTCTGCCTGGAATGCAGATGGAATCTGGAATCTTCAGAAGCAGGATGGCTATGTTCTCCAGAAAGGAGTCAAAGACCCTGAGGAGGTTGGGACTGCTGGGCTGGTTGAGACCTGGGAGTTTGAGTCTCTTTGTTGTTTTGGTTGTTGTTGCCCTTTTTGAGAAGCATGGACGGGACAGTACACCGCAGGGTTGTAAGAAGAGTAATACTTTTTCTTATTGAAAAAGGGTTTCTTTGCCATCTTCTTCTTAGCTGGGTTGGCAGTTGATCTAGAAAGTCTATTTAGAGTGGTGTTCTCAGACTCTAATTGAGACACCTTATCCTGCCAGTCTTTGCCGAAAAGGTTTTCACCTGTGCAAGGTATATTACCCAGCTTATCTTGAAACCAGTATACAAGATCAGAGGCTTGGAACCAAGCGATCCTGCATGGACTACTGCATATAGCTGAAGTTCTGCTGATGCATTCAAAACAGTCGAAGTTCACACCTGGTGAAGCATGCCCACAATGTTTCCAAATTTGTTAACATGGCAAGTCGAAGGTTGCCCTGTTAACAAATTTGGAAACATTTTGGGCATGCTTCACCAAGGTGAGATAATCAGCTCTTATAAGGGAGGAGAGGAGCCATCAACTCCAAATCCCTAGCCACCTCTCTAAGAAACATATCCATGTAGAGTATGTAGGAACTGATTCTGGCTGATAACAGAGGCTTGAAAACATCAATGACCAAAAGCATCGAGGGTTCTTGGTTCCCTGCCTGGAGGGTTCGAGGAATGTGTTTTGGCACTTTTAATTTGACAAATCGCCAAATCCACCACCATGGAATGGTGTAGTAATTGTGTCTTCTGGAAGCTGGGGCACTCCGGCACCAGGTACATAGTATTGAGCCTTTGAGTATGTGGAGAGATGGTTAAGAGTGTGTCCCACATTCAAAGCATAAGGTCGTGAAGTATTCAATGAATAGGAAGAGTAGCAGCTTCCTTTGGGGGCTGCAGGGTATTGAAGAATTTTAAGTTCCTCAGTCTTAGGCTCCTTCTACGAAGCCACCGTGATGGAGAGGCCCCGAGCAACATCACGGATAAAATCTTGAAAAGACATGTCCTCCGGAGGGGACATGCGATGTTGTGGGGACTGAGATGGATCCTCCAGCAGAATTCTCATTTCCCTTGTCATCCAACAAAATGGAATCCGAAGACTCGAAGTATCGAAAGGCCGGATGCTCATGCTCTGCAAGTACTCGATACTGCTGAAAACCGGCATCAAAAGGTTTCAGTGCCAGAACCTCAGTACCGGAGATGGACTTGAGGGCCGGCATAGGTGGTAGCGTGGTAAGCGGTAAAAATGTCGATGTCGGTACCGATGGTTGGGGAATCGACTGTAGAGGCTTTACCGGTACAGAAGCCGCTAGCAAGGTCACTAAGCTCTGCTCAATAGCCAGGATGCGTTGATCCATGGAGCTTGTCGATGCCTAGGTATCGGTACCTGAGTTGTGGGCCATGATCCCTGAGCATGGCAACAAGAGCTCTCCAAAGGTCGAGGCCTTAGGAGCATCCTGGGACCCCACTAATGCTTTTGGAGGCAAGGACCACCCACCGGGGTTATTTGACCGGTGTGTCTCCCTCCAGGGCAACACCTAGGGCATCTTGATGCTTAGAAGGAGATCTACCCTTGGAGGGCTGGCTAGTCTTCGACAAAGACTTGGGTTTCAATACCTGAGATCCCTGGGAAGAAGATAAAGTTCTCGATGACGTTGATGGTACAGACATTGCATTGGTGGCAAAGAGGGTGCCGAGTTTCGCAACTCTGTTCTGCAGGCCTCTTTGTCATCTTCCTACAGAGAGGACAGTCAGTCGGTTGATCCGGTCCCAAACATTTTAGACACCAGTCATGGGTGTCTGTGGCTGAAATTGTACTGCCACATTTGGAACACTTTTTAAAACCACTAGCTGGTTTGTCCATTTTAGAAAAACAAGGCCTAAGCCTAAGATGGCGTTGATGTGCCCTGAGGGAAGGGATTCTCCCCTCAGAAAAGTGTTAGGTTTGTTTTCTTTTTACAGAAAGAAAGAGAAAGTGAGCACAGACAGGGTCGGTACCAGCATTGACGGGAAGGCAGACACGACCACAAAAAAATAAGAAAAAAAATCAAATTTTCTGCAGTGACAGGAATTGCTTCTTGTCGGCTCCGTGGAAAACAAAGAACTGAAGAGGGAGAGCTGGAAGGCAGCTATGCAGGTGCAGTGGGATGCTCCCAAAAGCTTTCCTATTGGATGCTGGGGAGCGTTTCCGCATGGGCTGCATTGGTACCAACGTCACCCATATGTGAAGACTACATCCCTGCTTGTTCGTGGAGATCTACACTTTCTCCATAGACAAGCAGAAAAAAAAAAGTCCTCACATATTTGGATCCCTAGCAACCAGCTGCCTTCAACAAAATAAAGGGGAGTAATAACAAACCTTACGGATAATTTGAAGAGAAAGAAATGGGCGGGGGGGGGGGGGGAATGGAGTTGGATTCTAATTCCCAAAAAGATTCTGAAGTACTGATTGGCTGAATCTGCTTTTGCATTGGGAATTCCCATCCAAACCATAGTGAGATGTGAAGGTGTGAACCGAAGTCCATGTTGCAGATCTGCATCTCTCTTCCATGGAGACCAAGCTCAAGTGGGCCATGACCCATGATATGATCTTCAAGGCTTAGGCCTGCTTCGGCATAAGTGAAAGAGATGCAGTCTGAGACAGATTTGATAGGAGCCACTGTCTCCAAACACACTAACTTGCTGTGGTAAAAAAAAAACCACACAAGTTGGCTGGGCTTTCTATCCGCTCCAAGTAGAAAGCTGAGACTCTTTTATAGTCCAACATGTGCAGCACAGATTCCTCTTTGTGGGAATGAGGTTTTGGTAAAAATGTTGGAAGGACAATTGACTGGTTAAGATGGAAGTCAGATGCCACTTTTTGAAGGAACTTCAGATGAGTACAAAAGCACCACTCTGAGGACAAATTTTTATGAAAGGTGGATGAACTATTGGCTTCAAGCTCGCTTATTCTGCATGCTGACCCCTGCCAAGAATACGATCTTCCAAGTCAAGAACTTCAGAGTACTACTACTACTACTGAGCAGTTGTATAGCACTACAAGATGTATACAGTGCTGCACAGACATGTACTTCAGAGGACAGGTATTGAGTATTTCAAAGTGAACTCTTGTCAGCTGTGCGAGAACCATGTTCAGCTCCCAAGACACTGAGAACGGCTTATCTGGAGGTTTGAGAAGTAGCATGCCCCGCATGAACCGAACTACTAAGGGCTGTAGACAGGTGGGTTTTCCTTCTATGCCACAATGGCAAGCTCCAAATGCACCAAGTTGGACCCTTACTGAGTTGGGCTTGAATCCAAACTCTCACAGCTGTATAAGGTGCTTTGAGTGGGACAGGTGAAAGGATCTACAGACCATTTTCCACACCAGACAAGGAAATCAGTATCACCAACAGGCAGATTGAGATGGACAATGTTAGCCTCTGACCATCCAAACTTTGAGGGCTAGGAACTTGATATTGAGCAGCAACACTGTGCCATTTTCCTGCAAAATTAGAGTTGGTGCATGCACCAGAGGAATTGGATTCCGGATGGAGAGTTTTCCCGATACAGAGCGCTATATCCCTATCCAGGGTCCATTCGTGAGGTTGAAGGACTCTGCTCAGTCTGTCTGCCAGGGAATTTTGTTTGCTGGGCAGAAAGGGGATCTGAACTCCATCTTGTGAAAGATGGCAAGTTCCAGAGTCTGATTGTTTCCCCAACATAGGAGGTATAATTCCATTCCTCCCTGCTTGTTGATATAAAACATAGCAACTTGATTGTCTGTCTCAATCAGAACAATTTGGTTTGCTTACCGATGTCTGAAAGACCTTACAGTGTCTGCTATTGCTCTCGGTTCCAAGAAGTTGATCTGATGGAGACTTTCTTAAATAGACTAGACTATCGAGATGAGCTCCCCAATTCAGTTTAGACACAGCTGTCATGAGAAGCTTTTGATAGGGAGGAATTTGGAAGGGAAGATCTGTGGCCAAACTGCTCTGGAGAGTCTGCCAGGCAAGAGATTCCTATAGTGTGCAGCTGAGCCTCCTGGTAGCTAGAATCCATGGGTGCAGCTAAAGGTCCACTGACCTCATCTCATATGGAGACGTGCCAAAGATATGACAAACATTTAAGGTCACGTGACCCAACAGCCTCAGCTTGATACCAGCTGATGTCTGCCGACTTCTTTGTTCTTTCTCCTCTTACTAATCATTTGTATAGCACTTATAAGGCGTATGCAGCATTGAAACATATAAATGCAAGACACGGTCTAATCAAGATGAAAAAAACATCACAAAATTGGGGCTGTTTTGCTGCCTCAGGAACTGGAGGCCTGGGACGTATTAAAGAAATCATGGGAAAGTGATTGAAAGAGAACATCCATGGTATAATTCATTTTAACTATTTCAATCCTATCCCACCAAGAATAACTCCCCATGTCGCTTCTCAAGGTCCTACTCAATAGCCCTCAAAGGTTTCTTGCAATTGTGGTTAACATTATTGACACCCTTGCATTTTAGATATGTTTTTCAGTTTTTTCAGGCACTGGTGACCCCCCACTTCGACTATGCCAACGTGATCCTGCATGGCCTACCCAAAAATATGCTAAGCCTATTACAACTGGCAATGAACGCAGCTGCACGCTTCCTACATGGAGCCGCTAGAAGAGATCACATCACCCCAATCCTTAAAGACCTACACTGGCTACCAATCTACTGCCGGCTCACCTATAAAGTAGTCCTAATGACTTTCAAGGCCATCAACAAAATATCCTCCACCTCCCTAATGGACCTTCTCCACCCCACTCCAGCGAACAGAGCAAGGAGAACATTCGCCGCCAATACCTTACAGACCCCCATGAAATAACAAAATGCACCCAGGCAACAAAGAACCAAGCCTTCAAGTTCTATGCTCCCAGCTGCTGGAATGCACTCCCAACCTCCGTCCGGGCCATCACAGATCTTGCCCAATTCAGAAAAGCACTAAAGCACCACCTCTTTCTCCTGCACTACTCTCAACCCAGTAACTTAACTTCTCCCACCATACACTCTGCTAGGAAATTGTAAGTTACAGACAACTCATGTTAATATTGTAGATAACTGTAGATAGCTCCCCCAGTTGAAACCCAAGTTGTATCTCCAGTTCATTGTAAGTGCTTAATAGTGCCCCTGTTCTGCACAAAAATGTATCTGTAAACCGCACTGATTTTAAAGAGCGTGGTATATAAAAACAATAAAAATAAAATAAATGTAGTGTACAATAATCTTGAGAAATAATTTTGAAATAGGTATACAAAAAGATGTCTGTGCACCTTAGACGTAGTAATTTCTGAGAAAAAAAAAAATACAACCTGGATAGGATTAATGGCACCCTTCACTAATATTTGGTTGTGCAACTCTTGCCAATAATGACAGCCTCCAAACGTTTCTTGTAGTATCTATAAATTTCATAAATAGAAACATGATGAAAGAAAAAGACCACATGGCCTATCTAGTCTGCCCTTCCATATCAACCATTACAACAGTCCCCCTTTTTCCTTTAGAGATCCTCTGTTTGTCCCATGCTTCTTTGAATTCAGATACTGTCCTCATCTCTACCACCTCCACTGGGAGACTATTCCACGGATCCACCTCTCTTTCCGTAAAGAAATATTTCCACATACCATTCCTGAATCTATCCCCTTTCACCCTCATCCCATCCCATCCCTTCGTAGCAGGGCTTGCTGGTAGTTTCTCCCACTCTTCAACTGCGATTTGTTCCAGCTCATGAATGTTTCCAGGATTTCTTTTACTACTGGCAGATTTCAGTTCTTTCCAAAGATTCTCGATTAGATTGAGATCAGGGCTCATTGCTGGCAAGTTTAAAATAGTCCATTTGTTCCTTTTTAAACTATTCTTTTGTATTTTTGGCTGTATATTCTGGGTTATTGTCCCGTTGGAGGACCCATGATCTTCGACCCAAACCTAGCTTTCTGGCACTAGGTAGTACATGTCACTCCAAAATACCTTGGTAGTCCTCAGACTTTGATTCCTTTAATACATTCCAGGCCTCCAGTTCCTGAGGCAGCAAAACAGCCCCACAGCATTATTGAATCTCCATCATATTTAACTGTAGGAAGGGTGTTTTTTTTCCTTATAAGCTTCAATTCTTTGCCTGTAAACGTATTGCTGGTCTGCATTGCTAAAGAGCTCATTTGGTTTCATCTGTCCACTGAACATTTTCCCAGGACTGTGGCTTCTCAAGGTGGATTTTGGCAAATATCAGACCTGCCGTTTTATGTCTGTCTGTCTTTGAGCAGTGGGTTCCTCCTTGGCCTTTGCCCATGAAATCATTGTTTAGTGTATGGTGAGGGTTGAAATCACTATTGCAGTTGCTCCAGATCAGTCTTAAGCTCTCTGGATGTTGTACGTGGTGTTTTTCCAAGAGTTTGCACTAACCTTCAAATAATTCTCACCACGTCCTGGGAGGTTCTTGACAGTTCCATGAGCAGAAAACTTCTTAACATCACAAACTGTAAGACACAGGATTCCTAAGGTCTTTGGAGATGGCCTTGTACCCCTTTGAAGTTTGATGATGACTTTCCTGACTCTCAGGCAGCTCTTCACCATTGTGAAAATGGAACAGGGAGTGAATGTGGCCATTTTAAACATTAGAGTCATCATTCACTGGTTGATTCAAGTCATGTGAGTACTGACAGTTGATCACAGATATATCTAATTTTACTGCAATGGGAATGTGGTTCTTCTGTTCAAACAGATTTGAATTGTTTATAAGGGTACCAATAATCATGTCCTGGTAATATTCCAATTTTTATACTATTTCCTTTTTTTAATTGGTCTTGTTTTATCTGATTCTTGTATGTGTCAAATGCATATATAGTCCAAAGCCATTTCACTGGCCACTTTTTTTTTTCAAGGCGATACTGGACATTAAGGGGTTGAACTGCAAGGGTGCCAACAATGTTGACCACAACTGTGTAATTCAAATCATACAATTATGTATAATCTGTCCCAATTTGAATTCTTAAATACCTTATTCTATTTCTCCCCTACTTAAAGGGAAATATCTCCCATATCACTTGTTACCTCCCTTTTCCCTAAAGCAGTGGTTCTCAACCCAGTCCTCAGGGACCCACAGGCCAGTCAGATTTTCAGGATATCCACAATGAATATGCACGAGATTGATCTGCATGCACTGCTTCCTTGAGAGAGGCTTTATGAAGTGGCTTTAGAAAAGGCCCTTTGAACGCCTTCAACACCAGAGACAGGCTCCATAGAGAAATCACTGGACGCTGTGGTGGATGAATTTACTTTAGATATCGCCCCCCGCCCCACTGGTTTGTTCTTCAGACAGTCCATGGGATACATAGTATTTGTCGTCAGCACCATAATTCAAAGGCACCAGTTTTCCTCCTGTCTATCTATTTCACCATCCAACTTTCGCATCCATATGATGTTACTGAAAACACCATGGCTTGGACAAGTCAAATCTCTGTATGGAGAGCGACATCTCTGCTCTTGAGAATCTTGTCTAGGTCCTTCATAGCCATTCTGCCAAGAGCAATGCATAGTCTGATTTCTTGACTGCTTGTTCTTCTTTATTGATAGCTGATCCAAGTAGGTTAAAGTTGTCCACTATTTCAATTTCTTCTCCATCAACGATGAGCTTATTGATTTTGCCAGTTGTCAGGATCTTTGTCGTCTTTACATTAAAGTACAGGCCCATTTTAAGACTATGTTCCTTGATCTTGAGAAGCAAATGTTTCAGATCGTCTTTGTTTTCAGCCAGTAATGTGGTATCAGCATAGCGAAGGTTGTTGAGTCTTCCATCAATCTTCATACCTCTGTTGTCCTCATATGGTCCAGCTTCTCTGTTCTGCATATAAATTAAATAGGTAGGGTGAAAGTATGCAGCCTTGTCGTACACCTTTGCTAATTTTAAACCATTCTCTTTCTCGTTGTTCCATAAGCACTGTTGCTTCTTAATCAATGTAAAGGATGTGCAAGAGAATGATCAGGTGTTCTGGTATGGCCATGCTTCTTAATGTGGCCCAGAGTTTCTCATGGTTTACACAGTCAAAAACCATGCTGTAGTTGATAAAACACATAGATATCCTTTTGGTATTCTTGTGTCTTTTCAAGGATCCATCTCACATCTGCAATGACAACTCTCGTTCCTCGCCCTTTCCTGAAACCTACTTGCACTTCAGGCAGTCATCATTCCAGGTATGGTTGTGGTCTCTACTGAATGATCTTGAGTAGAATCTTGCTGGCATGTGGGATCAGAGCGATTGTGCAATAATTTCCAGAGTCAGTCGGATCACCTTTCTTTAGTATTGGTATAAACACAGATCTTTTCCAGTGAGTTAGCCATGTTGTCTTCTAAATTTCCTGGCAGAGACTTGTATGTTAATAGCTGCATCTGATTGCTGTAATACTTCAGTGGGCATACCATCAATGCCCAGTGCTTTGTTCTTTGATAAGGCTTTCAATGCAGCTTTGAATTCTTTTTCATCACCAATGGTTCCTGATCATAAGGTACAGGTTGAAATGGCTGTTGGTCCACTTGATCTTTATTGTACGAAGACTCTGTATATTCTTTCCAGCTTTTCTTGATCTTCTCAGCATCATTCAATATGGATCCTTGAGCATCTTGTAACATTCCAATTCGAGACTGGAATTTTTTTTGGAACTCTCATACCTTCAAAAAAACATCAGTAAGACAAGATCTTCCTTGGCTAAATCCATGTTGACTTTCTCCCATTAAACCATGACTATCTTACATGTTCAGTAATTTTATTCTGTATAATGGTTTCTACTATTATGCCCAGTATTGATGTCAGGCTTACCGGTTTGTAGTTTCCCCGAATCATCCCTTTTTAAAAATTGGCATTACATTGGTTATTCTTCAAATTTCAGGTACTACAGATTATTTTAATGATTGTAGACCTATTCTTAGTAATCTGTAAACCTTCTCTCATATTTATTTCTTTCATCTCCCTCTGATGTATACTATCTGGTCCAGATGATTTGCTACTCTTTAGTTTATCAAATAGTTGTCATAACTCTTCCTAGTTTATTGAAATTTGTTTCAATTCTTCTGAGACATCACCTTTAAATACCATTTCAGGCATGGGTAACTAATTTCCCTACATCTTCTTGAGTAAAGACCAAAACAAAGAATTCATTCAGTTTCTCTGTTATGGTCTTGTCCTCCCTTAGCGCTCTTTTCACCTCCCATCATCTATTGATCTGACACTCACGTTTTTTTTTTGCTACAAATGTACTTGAAAAAGTTTTTTTATTGTGTATTTTTGCTTCCACAGCAAACTTTTCAAATTCTCTCTTTGCCTGCCTTATCAATGCCTTGCATTTAACTTGCCAGTACTTATGTGTCTCCTTTTCATCATTTGGCTCCTTTTTGCATTTCCTGAAAGATGCCTTTTAGGTACAACAGCCTCTCTGACCTCATCTTCAAACCATGCTGGCAGTTTTTTGGCCTTCCTTCTACTTTTATTTAAAATGTGGAACACATGTGGTCTATGCTTCTAAGACAGTATTTAAAAACACCCATGCCTGAAGTAAACCTTTAATCTTTGCAGCTGCTACTTTTTTTTTCAACTAATTTTCCTCTTTTTATCATAGTCTCCCTTTTGAAAGATAAAGGGTAATATTGTGGATTTCCTTGCTGTCCCACCATTTATTAAATCAAATGTGATCATGCTATGATCACTATTGCCAGGTGGCCACAACACTGTTGTGTCTTGCACCAGATCCTGTGTTCTGGTAAAAACTAGGTCCAAAATAGCTTCCCCTCTTGTTGGTTCATGAACCAGCTGCTCCAAGCAGCAGTCATTTATTTCATCTAGAAACTTTATCTCCCTAACATGTCCTGTTGTGGCATTGACCCAGTCGATACCGGGGTAATTGAAAGTCACCCATTATTACTGTGTTGAAATGTTAAAAGAAATCAGGGAAGTTAATATGAGTTACAACATCCATCTGTTTATTTTAACCAAGCAGACAGTAGTATATCCCCCCTCCCCCTGTGCCATTGCCTTCCCTTTTTTTACATGGAATTTCAATCCAAAGAAATTCTAGTGTTTTGTTTCCTGCAAAAAACTTTAACCCTGTGTGACTCATTGCCTTAACATACAGTGCCACCCTTCCACCAATGTGATCTGCCCTATCATTGCAATATAGTTTGTACCCAGGTATTACAGTATCTCATTGGTTGTCCTTCCTCACCAGGTCTCTGATATACCAATTATATCTAACCTTTCATTTAGTGCTATGCATTCTAGCTCTCCTATCTTATTTTTTATACTTCTAAAATGTCTGATGCTGTTGCTAGAGGTTGCATTTTATTCATATTAACAATTTGGTTATCAGTTGACAAGGGTAATTTGGAATCTTTCAGCTCTGTCTGTTCTGTACTTAAAAGCAACTGGGTTACTTTTATCTTTATTGGAATCTCCCTATCAGGATGCCATAACTTCCCTCTTTTGCTAGTATTCAAGGATACATCCTTCTGAACCATGTGCTCTTGGGCCACTGTCTGCTTTCCCCTATTATCAAGTTTAAAAGCTGCTTGTTCTCCTTTTTAAAGGTTAATGCAAGAAGCCTGGTTCCACCAAAGTTAAAGTGGAACCCATCCTTTCAGAAAAGCCTCTCCCTTCCCCATTACTTTGCCCAGTTCCTAACAAATCCAACACCCTCTTCCTTGCACCATTGTCTCATCCATGCATTGAGACTCCAGAGCTCTGCCTGCCTTTTGGGTCCTGCGCGTGGAATGGGAAGCATTTCTTAGAATGCTACCCTGGAAGTTCTGGGTGTCAGTTTACTACATTAAAGCCTAAATTTGACCTCCGGAACATCCTTCCCACATTTTATTATGTCACCAATACCAATATGTACCAAGATAGCAGGCTGCTCCCCAGCATTAACTAAAACCTTGTCTAGGTGGCACGTGGGGTCCACTACCTTCAACCCCACAGGTAGCTTCCCACAACTCCCATATATCACATATTTAAGGGATAATGGGGTCGCCAGCACTTTCTCACATTCCAAACAAGTATTATCCTCTGAGTTGAACAGCCAATTCTTCAAATGGCAAAGCAAACACGACAAGTTATAACTCAACTTTGAGGACCCAGAACTCCTATCCACCCCGAAACCAGGACCCAGTTAGACTCTTAAAACTTTATATGTGCCTTCTTTCCCCTCCAAAGAAACCCAGTTAAAAAATTTCTAATTGATACAAAGCCTTAAAAAGGAGCCATAAGGACAACATTTGCAAAACAGAACCATCTGGGGAAGAGAACCATCTTAAGCAATGCCATTCTGCCACCTATTGAGAGGTAAATCCTGCCATCTTTTCAGTATCCAGAAGAGGTGGAATATTTTGCCGTAACCATCATCCCCAGATAACAAAATTATTTTTGGGCCTATTTCAGCAGAACTTCCCTTAACAAGTATTCAATCCCACGCCTGCGTGAGGATGCCTCAGATTTATCGAGATTTAGTTTATATCCTGAGAGTTCCCTGAATTTGTGAAATTCACCCAATAAGGCAGAGATCAAACTCTAGGGGTAAGATGCACTAATAAATTGTCAGCAAAAGCTGAGTTTAAAATTATAGGCCCCAATTTGAACTCCGTGAATATAAAAATTGGCCCTGATAACAATGGTTCAAAAGAAATAGCAATGGGAATAGTGGGCAACTCTGCTAGGTGCGCCTATATAACAAGAAACTCTCTACCCAGAAGCTATTCAACAGTAGTCTGGCTTTTAGCTCAGCATATAGCAATTGAATAGCCTGCATACACAGTCCTTGGAAACCAGTGTTCCAACACCAAATACATATACTGCCAGCTGACTCTATCAAATGCTTTTCTCTGCGTCAAAGCTTATATGCAGCGTCAGGCCCTGGCTCACACAGTTTTGTATCATTGTCAATATCTGATACACATTCACCACTGCATATCGCCCCTGAACAAATCCCACCTGAGGAGGATGTATCAATCTTGGCGTAAGTGGGACCAAACAATCTACCAATATATTTTTTTTCTGGACTTCTATTTTAATTTTGATTGGTCTGTGGTGTATAGTAGCTTGTTAACATGGCAGCCAAACCTATGGCTACTTTTGCCTATATGGACTAAGAACTGACTTAAGATTACCCAAGTTTTTCTTTTTGAGCGAATCTTCGGACTTAATTGAACCTGTCCCTTGGCATGATTTATTGACTATGCAATGTTTGATAACAGCACAGTATCAGGGAGCAACTTTGGCTCAATATATTCATAGCAAGATCATTCCGAAGGGCTTGCATATTCAGAAAGCACCTAAATTGTTTATGCAAGATAAAGATTTTTTTGGATAAATGAAATGATATCCTCAATAAATGTGCGGTGGACTTAAAGGTGTTACTGGTGGATTGTACAGCACAAGAGAAAACTTATTCAGTCTATTGACAAGACTCAATCGTGGTTCAATTTATTTATGGATGAATAAAAGTTTCCCAGTCTGCCTGCATGGTGACTTCTAAACATACTTATGGGGAATCTAAGGATAATGGTCAGGAGCATGGCTACTGACAACCGGGAGTTTGAACATGATTTTTCAGATCATGATTACCCTAACCAAAGGAAGGGTTGGTGTCGTATCCAATGTTGAAGGCACAGGTAACTGGCTGAACCCCTGGCAAGATGTGATGACCAGATCCCAATCCAGACATCAGCAGTTATGAACCTGTCAGGAATTCATCTGTATCATTTCTTTTGCAGACTCTGATATTTTGTTGTACTATGATTATGGCTAGTAAAGAGAAATTCGACTTACCTGCTAATTGTTGTTCCTTGAGGAACTCCAGTTCAGTCCCTCACCTCTGGGTTGTGCACCTCTTTCCGCAGCATGGAGACTGGGCATGTCAGAACTGTGACACCACTGTAGATATCCTGCTGGCACCTCCCACCAGCTCCCAGTGATCTAATGACAAAGCAGACTCAAAGGAGCAACAAATAAGTAGCTATAATAGTAAATACAATTTAACTCTAACACTGAACTAAAACCCTGTAAATGAGAGGATAACTCTCCTTCTCCCGTTTGCAGAAATAGGACAGAAAGGAGAGAGAAGAAAGAATACAAAGGTATACTTTGCCTGGATACAAACCACATTTGCTGAACTTCTCCTACTGGATTATAGTCACCGTGCATCACAAAACAGGATTTGTGGAAGTGGACCAAAAAACCCCGGGTGGGAATCGGGACTGAACTGGAGTTCCTCAAGGAACAACGATTAGCAGGTAAGTCTAATTTCACTTTCCTTATCGTCCCTCCAATTCAGTCCTTCACCTCTGGGATGTAAGAGAGCAGTAAACTATTGGGAGGGACCTGTCCACCCGGACCGCAAAACTGCCGACCCGAAACAGGCATCTCCCGCCGCTTGAACAACCAGGTAGTAATTTTTAGTAAAAGTATGCAAGGAAAACCAAGTGGCTGCTCTGCAAATCTCAACCGGTGGAACTAAGCTATGCTCCGCCCACGAAGCAGCTTGCGCTCTAGTAGAATGAGCCCCCAGCCCCAAGGGCACCTGACGACCTTGCAAGAAAAGCTGACGCTATTGCTTCACAAACCCATGTGGAAATTGAAGCTTTGGCCACCGCTTCACCTTTACGCGGCCCACCAAAGAGAACAAACAAATGGTCAGACTTACGGAAGGACTCTGAGACCTTCAAGTATCTCTGAAGTACCCTCCAGGAGGAGTGGCCTAGTGGTTAGGACAAGGTACTTCAGGCCGGAGGGCCGGGGGTTCAAGTCCCACCTGGGGACAGCAATCTCAGGCCGGAGGGACTGGGATTTCTAGTCCTATAGGCACTCCTTGTGGTCTTGGGCAAGCCACTTAACCCTCCATTGCTCATGTTCCCTATAAGTATTAGCGTATGTGTGTCATATCCCCTCGTGTTAAATGTATCTCCCAATTGACCGCTTTGAACCGGTGAAAAGCGGGATATAAATACAGCTAAATAAAAAAAATAAAATTAATGTCTAACAAACGCAAACTACAGTCCGACGCGGTCTCCCCCGAAACACCCAAAACGGGCAAAGAGACCGACTGATTCACATGAAATGGCAAAACTACCTTTGGTAGGAAAGACGGTATGGGACGCAACACCACTTTTTCCCTAGAAAAAGTCAAACGGTTCCAGACAGGACAAAGCCTGCAACTCAGAGATTCGACATGCAGAGCAAATGGCTTCCAAAAATACTGTCTTCAAAGTCAAATCCTTTAGGGAAGCCTGATGCAAAGGCTCAAAAGGCTCCCTTGTCAAGGCTCCTAAAACCAGGTTGAGATCCCATGGAGGAGAAACCACCCTGTGCGAAGGACATAGACGGGATGCCGCTCTCAAGAAACGGACAACATTGGCATGGACCCCCAAAGGAACTCCTTGCACCTTTCCTCGATAACAAGAAATAGCTGCCAACTGCACCCTTAACGAACTGGCAGCCAATCCCTTATAGAACCCGTCTTGCAAGAAACTCACTGTTGGTACAGATACCAAGGCCTGACGAAACTGACGTTGAGCACACCAGTCCTCAAAAACAGGCCAGACGCGCACATATGCTAAGGAAGTGGACCTCTTTCTGGCCAGAAGCAAGGTGTCAATCACCGCCTTGGAATAACCCTTCTTCCTTAACCGAGCCCTTTCAATGGCCAAGCCGTAAACGAGAACCGATGTACCTGAGGCATTCGTAGAGGATCCTGAAGCAGCAGATCCTCCCTTTTTCCCTGTCGAGAAGACACACCAGATCGGCATACCACGGACGATGAGGCCAATCTGGAGCTACTAGAAGCACTCTTCCCCGATGAGCCTCAATGCGCTGCACCACTCGTCCTATGAGTGCCCAAGGGGGAAAAACGTAGAGGAGACCGTGAGTGGGCCATTGTTGGAGTAAGGCATCTAGACCTTCCGACATTTGTTCTTGTCGTCTGCTATAAAAGCAACTGGCTTTGGCCGACCAAAAGGTCGCCATGAGATCCATAACCGGAGATCCCCACTTGAGGACAATCTGAGCAAACACCTCCAGATTAAGCTCCCATTCTCCGGGATCCATTCAAACTCAGCTGAGAAAGTCCGCCATCACACTGTCTGTTCCCGCAATGCGTGCCGCCAGAGCCTGAAGCAGAGGCTCTACCCAACTGAAGAGACTTTCCGCCTCCATTTCCAGAGCCGCGCTTCCTGTGCACCCTTGACGATTGAGGTACACAACTGTCGCGGCATTGTCTGAGAGCACTCGAACCACTTGACCACATAAGGTGGATTCAAAAGCCTGAAGTGCTACAGCTACCGCTTACAACTCCAGCCGACTGATGGACCATTTGGCTTCCTGCTCGGTCCAGCAGCCTTGCGCGAAGAGCTCTCCGCAATGAACTCCCCATCCTGCGAAACTAGCATCCGTTAACACTGGCATCCACTGCGGTTGTTCGAGAGGCATGCCCGCCGCGAGATTCGAAGAGACTTCCTGACCCGCAATGGACAGGGGAGGCGCTTGGACAGAGTTGTTCTGGTGAGACCATCGAAGGAGCAGCGACCTCTGTAAGAGACGCATGTGAACTCTGGCCCACGGCACAACTTCCAGAGTTACCGCCATTGTCCCTAACACACAGAGATAGTGCCAGGCCGCAGGAGTCCTCAAAAAAAACTCGCACACCAGAAGCCGCAGGCCCTGGGCTTGGAGATCCGGCAGGAAAACCAATCCCACACGAGTGTCGAAGCAAACTCCCAAATACTCTAGAACATGCGTCGGAACCAATCGGCTCTTGGCTGTATTGACCACCCGAGACTATGCAGGAGCTCTACCACTCTGTCACTCGCACACTCTCGGCCCTGGACTTTTCCCGAATCAACCCGTCGTCGAGATAGGGATGAACTAATACTTCCTCCTTCCGAAGAGTTGCCGCTGCCACCCCCACCATAACCTTGGTGAAGTTGTGTGGCGCCGTCGCCAGACCGAAGGTCAACGCCTGAAAATGCCCCCATGGTAGCGCAAATTTTAAAAACCTCTGATCTAGCCTGATCGGAATGTGTAAATATGCTTCAGTGAGATCGAGAGACGTCAAGAACTCCCCTTGATGAACCGCCACTATAACCAAACGTAAGATCTCCATTCAGAAATGAGGTATCTGCAAACAGCGGTATACTCCCTTGAGATCCAGAATTAGGCGGAAGGTGCCGGTCTTTCTTTGGCACCACAAAATAAATTGAGTATCGACCTATACCGTAGTGCTCTCGCGAAACTGGAACCACTGCTCCCAGCTGCAGAAGACGAGCCAGAGTCTGCCATACCGCAATCGTCCTTTCTCTCCCCCTGCAAGGCAACATGACAAGAGTCGACCACCGGACAGGCAAACTTGAGAGAATAACCTTCGTGAACGACCAACACCCACTGATCGGATGTTATCTGGACCCAGGCAGGAAGAAACTGCCAAAGTCGACCCCTTACCGGCTGAATTCCTGCCTGGGTGCACCTCACTTCACTGTGCTTTCCAAAAACCAGAGGAAGAGAGACTAGCAAATCCTCTGCCCGTTCCACGGAATCCTCTAAAACTTTGACATCAAGAGGAAAACCGTCCTCTGAAAATCTCCGAAAAGGGAGGTACGAAAATGCCTGAAATCCCGAGGTTGCCCACGGGAAGGTAACGGGGCTCAGCTCTGCTTCGGTTTATCCTCCAGCAAGTGACCTCCTTTAGAATCCTCCACATCCTTGACCAGCTTATCAAGATCTTCTCCAAACAACAGCTTCCCCTTAAAAGGAAGCTTGCTAAGATGCGACTTGAAGGAACTATCTGCCACCCAGTTCCTGAGCCAAAGATAGTGATGTGCGGCTACCAAAGGAAGCCATGCTATGTGTCAAACCTCTAATAAGATCATATTGGACATCAGCCAAATATGTGGAACCTGACTCAGGTCTTGTCACATCAGCTAGCTACTCCTGCGTTTGCTGATCTGGCTGCTGCAAACGCTGTGACCAGCGAAGGCATGCTCTCGCAACCCAAGCTCCACAAATAGAGGCTTGCAGAGCCAAAGCAATAACCTCAAAAGCTTGCTTCAACAAGGCATCTACCTTCCAATCCTGTACGTCCTTCAAAGCCGCACTGCCTTCAACTAGAATGGTAGTCTTCTTCGTGACCACTGAAACTGCCGCATCTATACACGTCCTGTTCTTGATCCGCCAAGGGATAGAGACGATTCATGGACCTCACACCACGCAAGCCTGCCTCCGGCACGTCCCATTTATCCTGAATCATCTGCTTAACCACACGGTGAACAGGAAAAACCGCCTGGGACTTTCCTACCGCCTGAATGAGAAGATCCTCCAAACCCTCATCCTCCGCTGGTATCACCAACGAAAGGTTGAGAGCCGGAAGGAACTCTGTAATGAGCGCTGTCAGCACCTCCCTTCGGAAGACCCGGATAATCCTTGCTTGATCTTCCGTTTCCTGAATCTCACCTTCCTCTAAATCCTCCATCCCGGCTTCTGGCTCTAGCTCAAGGTCCTCTGCATCCGGCCAGTCCGAACCAAGAGGCTGATCTTCCACTGACCTGAAGCACACAGGACAAGCTCTGAGCTCTTAACCATCACTACCCCCGAACCTTTCGGTGGCCACTTGGCCTCGTGCCGCCCCAAATAAGCGAGGCATCCGCAACTGCCCCCTGCTGCCGCAAACAGTAAGCCTGATGAAGCAGCAGCACAAAATCTGGGGAGAAACCCTCAAAAGCTGCCCCAGACACCATGGGAGTGGTGGAATTACCAGGCAAAGCCAAATTTGAAGTAGGAAGAGCAGACAGACTCCCCCTTCCACAGAAGCGGCAGCACTCTGCGCCACCAGAGCAGTGTCATCTTTATACCGATCCTGCATTTTTTGCTCCATAGTAAGCACCTCAGATGCGCAGCCACGACACACCCCCGCGTCCTAGCCCGAGCCCCTACAGGCACCACAAAAAAGGCATTGTGGCAGCGTAGGCATTAGCGCTACAGGATCCGAGAGACTGTATAGTAAAGGAAATGGCTCCCGCAGACCACCAAAAATGACAACAAAACAAAAACGTGCAGAATCTTCTTTTTTCTTTTTAACTTTTCTGTACTGGCCCTTTAAGAGCTCCAAAACGTTGAAAATTAAAAGTAATCAAAATTAATTTCAAGTAACCAGAAAACTACAAGGATTAAATTAAAGAAAGCTGTCAGCAAAGAAAAAGAGCACTGTAAGGAAAAACGGCGGGAAAAAGGCCCGCCAAGATCCTGAGCACTGCTAACTCACAGAACATGCTTCACACTCGGCAGCAGGCTTCAAAACCGCTCACAGGACACTAGCAGCAAAGATTTAAACATGTACCTCTTCCTCCGAGACCTTCGGATCCTCTCTGCACCCCGTTAAAAATAACGGGCTTCCCGTGAGCAGCACAGCTGAGAAAGGCTGTCAGCCGGCAGCAGCAGCAGAGAAACAAGGCCCAACGACAATTTCTGACTGGAAATCTGCAGCACAGAAAACTGTGTCAGTAAGGAGATTAAAAGCCTGCTAAAGAACTCCCCTCCGTGCCCACAAGGAGGGGAGAGCAGGCAAAAAGAACAGAAATAAACGAGAGGGAGAAAAGAGAGTCCTCTAAATCCCTTCCGATCCTCTCTCAGCCCTTGCTTTTTAACAAGCTTTAAAGCTACAGATCAAAAGAAAAAGCGTTATAGGGAGAAAAAAAATGCATGGGGAAAAGAAGTGCTCTGGATTGTGTTGGAAAGAAGAGATGGCACCGTCCATCCATACTGCTGTAGTCTATAGACCTCCGACACAAATTGAAGAGAGAGATAACGATTTGATTATAGATATTGCCAAGACAGCCACAAAGGGGGAAGTGATCATATTTGGTGACTAATCTACCTGATGTGGATTGGATTACTCCTGCAAATCTGGAAAGAAGCAAAAAAAATAAATAAATTGTGGATGCTCTCCAAGATGCATTACTTAGACAAATGGTGATGGAACCAACCAGGGAAAGCTCAAACACTGGATTTAGTGCTCACCAACGGCGATAACGTGTCGAATGTCTGCGTGAGTGCCCCTGTGAGCAGCAGCAATCATCACACGGTGTGGTTTGAGATAAAAGCCATGGTACAGGCCAAACATAGCAAGCTCAAAGTCCTAAACTTCAAAAACACCGACTTCAATAAAATGGCCGAGTACCTAAAGGAGGAGCTGACAGGGTGGAAGGAGATAAGGGAAGAGGAATTGCAATGGGCTAAACTAAAGGTGACAATAAAAGGGGCAACAGATAAATATGTAACAAAAGTAAACAAAAACCAAGAGGAGAAGAAAACCTATTTGGTTTTCCAAAGAAGTGGCTGCTCAAATAAAGGCAAAAAACAGCTTTCGCAAAATTCAAAAGCTCGCAAACAGAGGAACACAGAAATGAATACAGGATCAAACTCAAAGAGACAAAGAGAGAAATAAGGATAGCAAAATCAAAGACAGAGGAAAAGATGGCTAAAGATGTGAAGTGTGGTGACAAAACCTTCATGTATATTCAGGAAAGGAAGAAGATTAGAGGTAGAATTGCAGGACTCAGAAGTGCTGCAAACGGACTCGTGGAAAATGACATTGAAAAAGCGAAATTGCTAAACAAATATTTCTGCTCTGTTTTTATTAAAGAAAGTCCTGGAGAAGGACCACCTGTGACTCCCAAATATAAAAATGGGAATGAAGTAGTTACCACACCATTCACAGAAGATGAGGTGTTAGAACAACTTGCAAAACTGAACGTGGACAAGGCCATGGGACCGGATGGGATACATCCCAGGATACTGAAAGAGCTCAGAGAGGTTCTTACAGGGCCATTAAAGGATGTTTTCAACAGATCCTTGGAAACAGGAGAGGTTCCTCAGGACTGGAGAATGGCTGATGTCGTACCTCTACACAAAAGTGGTGACAGGGAAGAAGTGTCAAACTACAGGCCTGTGAGCCTTACCTCGGTGGCTGGAAAAGTCATGGAGGCGCTCCTGAAAGAGCGAATAGTGAACTTTCTCAAAACCAACAGGTTGCAAGACCCGAGGCAACATGGTTTAACCAAAGGACGATCTTGCCAAACAAATCTGAGTTCTTTGACTGGATGACCAGGGAGCTAGATCAGGGGCATGCGATGGATGTCATCTACCTAGATTTAGCAAAGCCTTTGATACTGTTCCTCATAGGAGGCTTATCAAACTCGGTAGCTTGGGGATGGATCCTAAGTTGGTAAATTGGATCAGAAACTGGTTGACTGACAGATGACAGAGGGTGATGGTAAATGGAGCTCACTCGGATGAAGGGAAGGAGATTAGCGGGGTGCCCCAGGGGTTGGTCCTGGGCCCGACACTGTTCAATGTATTTGTGAGTGATATTGCTGAAGGACTGAATGGAAAGTCTGTCTTTTTGCAGATGACACGAAAATTTGCAACAGAGTGGACTCCCCTGAGGGAGTGGTTAACATGAGGAAAGACCTACAAAAGCTGGAAGAATGGTCTAATGCTTGGCAATTAAGATTTAATGCGAAGAAGTGCAGAGTCATGCACCTGGGTAGCAGAAATCCAAGGGAAATGTATGCGATAGGGGGCGAGAGGTTGGTGTGCACGGATCAGGAGAAAGACCTTGGTGTGATTATTTCTGAAGATCTCAAGGTGGCAAAACAGTGCAACAAGGCGGTGGCAAAAGCCAGGAGGATGTTGGGCTGCATACAAAGAGGAATCACCAGCAGAAAGAGGTACTTATGCCACTGTACAAGTCACTGGTGAGGCCTCACTTGGAATACTGTGTTCAGTTTTGGAGACTGTATCTTGCAAAGGATGTAAAAAGACTGGAAACTGTTCAGAGGAAGGCGACCAAAATGATTTGGAGCCTGCGTCAGAAGCCTTATGAGAAGAGACTTGAAGACCTAAACATGTACACTTTGGAGGAGAGGAGCGACAATGGAGATATGATTCAGACCTTTAAATACTTAAAGGGAAATAATGAACAAACAAACCTCTTCCAAAGACGGGGAAGCTGTAAGGTGGTAAATTGAAAGGCGGTAAATTGAAAGGCAATGTCAGGAAATACTTTTTTACAGAAAGGGTGGTGGATGCTTGGAATGCCCTCCTGATGGAAGTGGTGGGGGCAAACATGGTGACGTAATTCAAAAAGGCATGGGACAGATACAGTGGATCCCTTTACAGCAACAGGATAAAATCAAAATAAACGGAACCATTTAATTTCTCAACAAATAGGGGTGTCTTGCATGGAGTGGTGGGTTCACCCCTAAACAGGGACGTGGGGAGGGGTGGCCTGCACAGAGCAGCAGGTGCACCTACTCTTGCCATCGTGCTGGGCAGGCTAGATGGACCATGCTGGTCTTTATCTGCCGTCATTTACTATGTATCCTTGATAAAAATTTTCACTTGATACGCCACTTGAGAAAAAATCAAATTGGCAAATTTTGAAAGGGGCTCCATCACTGAATCCAGACATGAAATAGGACGAGCCAGAGGGGTAATGATAGATTTATGTATTTTAGGTGGTGGGTAATGATAGATTTATGTATTTTAGGTAGTAAATATAAAATTAGACTCTTAAGATGTGTTTGGATAAAAAAAAAAAAAAAAAAAAATCACATATATTAGAAGTCATCCACCCAGCTTTAAAAGCCTCTTTCACTCGACCTTTTACCACAACAGATAAGGCAGAGTGGGATCAACATCCAATTTCAGCTAGTACTGTGCATCAGCCAATTGTCTAATCAGTTTCCTATGGTACTGTTGAGCACTTTAGATGACCACTGCCCCACCTTTATCAGCAGCCCAAATAACCATGTTCCGATTGGTCTTGAACAATTTTCAGAAGACTGTGTTCATGAGAAACTAGCTAAACTTAAAGTAGACAAAAGCTATGGGACCGGATAGGATACACCCTAGAATACTGGGGGACGTTCTGGGCAGCTCCACTGACTTTTTCAATGCCTCGGAGTCGGGAGTGGTGCCAAAGGATGGGAGAGAGGCTCATGTGGTGTCTTAACACAAAAGCGGAAGTAAGGATGTGGTTGAAAACTACAGGCTGGTTAGTTTAACTTTGGTGGTGAGTAAATTGGAAAGGCTGCTGAAAGAGAAAATAGTGAGGTTTCTGGAGTCCAGCGGATTACAGGATCTGAAGCAGCATGGATTCACCAGAGGCAGGTCTTGTCAGACAAATCTAATTGATTTCTTTGACTGGGTGACCAGGGAGTTGGACCGAGGGAGAGCCCTAGATGTGGTGTATTTAGATTTCAGTAAAGCCTTTGACACTGTTCCTCACAGGCGACTTATAAACAAACTGAGCATCCTAGGGATGGACCCTAAAGTTACTGTTTGGGTTAGAAATTGGTTGAGTGGGAGGCGACAAAGGGTACTGGTAAATGGAGCTTACTCTGAGGAGAAGGAAGTTACCAGTGGTGTGCACCAGGGATCTGTCCTTGGTCCGATTCTTTTTAACATCTTTGTTAGTGATATAGCGGAAGGGCTGTCGGCTAAGGTTTGCCTCTTTGCGGATGATACCAAAATCTGCAATAGAGTAGACACCCAGGAAGGTGTAGATAACGAGGAGGGATCTAGCTCAGCTTGAAGAATGTTCTAGAATTTGGTAGCTGGGATTTAATGTTAAAAAATGCAAGGTCATGCATTTGGGCTGCAGCAATCCAAGAGAGCAATATAGTATAGGGGGTGAAGTACTTTTGTCCACTAAAGAAGAGCGGGACCTAGGTGTGGTTGTCTGATGATCGTAAAGTGGCTAAACAGGTAGAAAAGGCGACGGCAAAAGCTAGGAGGATGCTTGGATGCATACGGAGAAGAATGGCTAGCAGAAAAAAAGAGGTGATAGTGCCTCTGTATAAGTCTTTGGTGCAACCTCATTTGGAGTATTGTGTGCAATTGGAGACCGCACCTTCAAAAGGATATAAACAGGATAGAGTCAGTACAGAGGGTGGCTACTAAAATGGTTAGTGGTCTTCATTATAAAGCATATGTGGACAGACTTAAGGATCTTAATATGTACACATTAGAGGAAAGGCGGGATAGAGGTGATAAGACTGGGACGTTTAAATACCTCTGTGGCATAAATGCACAGATGGAGAGCCTCTTTCGATTGAAAGCAAGTTCTGCTACGAGGGGACATGGGATGAGGGCGAAAGGGGATAGAATCAGGAGTGATATACGGAAATATTTCTTTACAGGAGTGGTGGATCCATGGAATAGTCTCTCAGTGGAGGTGGTAGAGATTAGGACAATATCTGAATTCAAAAAAGCATGGGACAAACACAGAGGATCTCGAACAGAAAAAAGGGGACTGTTGTAGTTGATATGGAAGGACAGACTAGATAGGCCATGTGGTCTTTTTCTGTCATCATTTTTCTCTGTTTCTATAATCACTAGTGATTGCTGGCTTGTTACACTTGATGTGGTATTGTTACACACTAATATTTATCCTTCTGAAGCATTGGATGTTATCGATCAATGTGATTTCACCCCCTCCCCCCGATGGTTACCTGACAGGATTCCAAAATCCTTTTTGATATCATTAGTGGAAATGGTCTTACATAACTATTTTTCATATGATCAGACTTTACCAGCAGAAGTTAGATATTGCTATGGGGCCTCTATTGCTCCACTCTATGTTGAATGGTTTGAGGGATGATTTGTTTATACTTCACAGAAATTCTCCTTAGTATAGGCATGGAAGTGTTTTTGGATGACTTTTTTCTTTTGGTGTGGATTATATGATATGTTATTGACATTTATGGAAGAACTAAATCAGTGAAAATCTATGATTCAGTTCAAGATGACAGCTCATCAATCCTGTCTTGATTTTTCAGATGTAAAATTGATTAAAAGGATGAAGGTAAGAACCACCTTATACCACAAGCCAATGGAAAGAAAAATCTCTTTAGATTTCAGTTTCCACCCGACTGGAATTAAAATGGGATTACCTGCGAGTCAGTTTCTTAGTTTAAGGAGAATTTATTCTGATGTGGGAAGAATATAGGTTACAGGTTTCTGATCTTACTGTGTGATTTTTGCAATGGGGCTATCCCATGATGATATTAAATAAGCATTCAATGCATGTTTAAATGCCCATCTTGAGTGGCTATTGTTCCCTCAAACCTGGCAATCAACTGATCAAATTCTCTGTTTTTGTCCTTTTCTGTTCATGCACATCAAGTGGCTAATATTATCCATAGATTTTAGCATCTTCTATAGGATCATGCATGTTTTCGGCAAGATGTATTGATTTCCTACCCAATAGCCATAATATTCAGTATGTGGTGGTTAAACCTGTGTGTTTGCTGAATACGGTAAACACTCTCTAGGTTGGCCATTGGCAGTATAAGGGGGGTCAGTTTTTGTGCACAAGTTCTTACTGGACCACAGTGGATTGATTTCAATTCTAACAGAGTTTACACCACTAGATTCAGGACAGACTGTGCATCTATGTTTGTGGTCTGATTATATGTCCCTGCAAACTGATGTATGTAGGGCATGCTAAGCGTATCATCATCAAGACTTATTTGGCTAAACATACAGTGACATTTTACTTGCCATTTAATGTTTTTTTGTTGTTGGGTTTTTTTAGTCCTACTAGACCAGTCCAGACAAGAGGATTGTTCCCCTGCCAGTAGATTGGTGGAGATAAAGAACCAAATGAAAACCCTAGGTTTCAAGGACATCTCTCATGCCTCTATTCGACTCAGCCACCAGAGGTCCCTTTAGCATTTGTCCTAAAGCATATGGAAGAAAACATGGCAAGCTTCACACAACCTCAATCGTTGACAACAAGAAGTAATCAACAGTCAAACTATGTACAGGAAAGCATAAACAGAAGGCTGCCCATAGAAGATGAACCTGCAGAGCCAAGTATAAAAAGCATAGCAGACCCAAGGGTTCCACAGCAGAACAGAGCAAACACAGTTCTAGGGGCAGAACCTGGACTGGTCTAGCAAGACTCAAGGAAAGGACATTAACTGGTAAGTAAAATGTCACCTTCCATATTGTTCTGCTAGTTCAGTTCAGACAAGTGGGACATACCAAAGCTATGACTGCACTGGACAGGAAAAAGACACAGCTGCTCGCAAAATCCTTGAGCCAAAAGCAGAGTTCGCCCATGCGTGGACATTCCAGCTGTAATGCTTGATGAAAGTGGAAAGGGATGCCCACATTGTCGCCAGATAAATGTCTGTAGGGGCTACCAAGCTCCACCCATGAAGACACTTGTGCAAACCCTCTAGATCCAGGCAAGTTCCATAAGAGATATGCCGAGGCAATGGCCTCCTTAATCCAGCACCCCAAAGTAGACGTAGCCACCGCATCACTCTTGCATAGGCTAGAAAACAGCACAAAATGATGGACAGATTTATGAAAGGAATTCATAATTTCCAAGTACTGGAGAAGCACCCTATGGACATCCACAAGGTGAAGATCCTTATCCTTCCCCCAACACTGCTCCTTAGAGGAGGAGGGCAGACAGACCACTTGGTTCACATGAAACCAAGAAAGCACCTTCTAAAGGCAAGAAGGCAGGCACAGGCCAAATAGAAACAGCCTCCTTTGAAAAAGACAGATCCTGCAGCTCAGAAATCTGCCTTGCGGAACAAATCTCTATCAGAAGACTACTACTACTAATAATCATTTGTATAGCGCTACAAGGCGTACGCAGCGCTGTACATATAGATGTAAGACAGTTCCCTTCTCATCAGAGCTTACACAGTCTAATCAAAATTAAAAACTTTGCAAAATTGGGGACTAGAATATGGAAAGATACACAAGTAATGGACAAGAGAATGAGGAGCATCAGGATCCAAAAGCAGCCTCAAAGAAGTGGGTCTTCAGCCTGGACTTGAAGAGGGCCAGAGAAGGAGTCCAATGCACCGACTCAGGTAGTATGTTCCAGGCATATAGAGCGGCAAGGTGGAATGAACGAAGTCTGGAGTTGGCAGAGAAGGGCACAGATAAAAGGGATCTGCCAGAGGAATGGAGTTCCCAAGGAGGAGTTTAGACTATCTTGAGCTTCAAATCCTTCAAGGTAGTGTGCTTCAAAGGGCACCAACATCAGGGTCCTGAGCATCAGAGACATATCTCAGGAAGGAATCACAGACCAGAGGGAAGGACACAGATGCCGAACCCTCTTGGAGATAGTGCAAGACATCCAGGTGCAAGGCTGGAGACTTACCAGCCACTGGACCTCGGAAACAGGCCAAAGAACCAAGGGACAAGGCCCTTCTCCAGGCCATCCTGTAAAAAGGTCAACAGAGATGGCACCATAGCTGCCTCAGGAACCAACTGCTGAATGCTGCTCCATCGCTCAAAGAGGTGCCAGACCCACATGTATGCTAGCATGGTAGACCTCCTCCGTGCTCCAAGCACTGGCGAGTAATCCTTATGTGCTAGCTGTCTCCTTTCAAGAGCCATGCTGTAAGCAAGAAAGGAATCGGGTGATCCAGAATGATCAGTCTCTGCTGCATTAGCTCCAGAGATGGAGGCAACCAAAAAGTAGGTGCCTGCAGGAACCACATTAAGTCTCTGAACTACACTCTCCTCAGTCAATCCAGCACCACCAGAACAATCCCGGCCAGGCATTCTATAAGCAGAATCACATGCCCCACCAGGGGGCCACAGAGGAAACACAAGTGCTGACTTGGCTAAGGCATGAACGCCCTCGGACCCAGTCTCTATACGGTGAATGAAGAAGCAGCAAACTTTGCACTGGAGCTGGTCACCATTAGATCCATTGCGGGGCAACCCCAGCGGTGCAGAAACAACTGAAATGCCTCTTGACTCAACTGCCACTCTCCAGAGAGTGCTGGCTGAGGAAGTCCGCTTCCACATTGTCCATCCCAGCAATGTGATGAGCTGACAAGGCTAAGTGGTTCTTCTTTGCCCAGGCAAAACAGGAGCACCATCTCCAGAGCTACTCTAGCACTCCTTGTGCAACCTTGCCGTGGCTTTGTCCGAAAACGCTAACCACCCAGCCCTCGACCAGGGGCTGGAAACACAGTAGAGCAAAACCTGATGGACCTCAGCTTGAGGCTGTTGATGAACCTCAGTCTGAGAGACTGGCATCAGAAGGATCCAGTAGAGATTGTCCAGTGGCTTGCCCTTCCTTAGATGACAGGGCTACTGCCTCCACTATCATCAGGAGCGAGAAACTCCTTAAAACCCAGGACCACAGAGTCATTAAGGACCGCCGGAGCAGTCACATGTGAGCAAACGCCACCTTCAATTCAAGTTGCTGAAGATACTCCCATACTCTAGGAGCCTGCTGCACACAGAACAGCGCCAGGCAACCCAACAGTCTTCTGACTTTTTCCTCTGGCAGGAAAAAAAACTCTGTCCACTCAAGAGTCAAATTGTGCTCTCAGGAACTCCAGGGACTGGGAAGGCAACAGTTAGTTCTTTCCCAGACTGATCATCCAGCCGAAGCTTTCCAAGAAAGGGCACCACTCAGGATGCCACTAGTCATCCAGAAATGGATGGCCACAGATCTTTCGGTGCTACAGTACCACCGCTACCACCACCATTATCTTGGAGAACATCCTTGGCGTGGTGGAGAGCCCGAAAGAAAGGGTGGAAAACAGCTGGCGCAGCAAAATGCAAGTACTTTTGCTGATCTGCCTGGATTGGGATATGAAAATGTGCCTCAGCTAGATCCAGAGAAGCTAAGAATTCCCCTCGGCGCACTGCTTGAATCATGGAGCGCAAGGTTTCCATCCAAAGTGCACATTAACTCCCTTGAGGTCCAGAATGAGCCGTAAGGAACTTTTTGTTTGACACCATGAAATAGATGGAGCATCTGCCCTTGCCCCGCTCGGCTGGGGGGGGGGGGGAATGGGCACCACTACCCTTAGGTGCAGCAACTTGTCCAACGTGGTCCGCACTGTGGCACTTGTTATCACAGATCCACAAGGGGAGATGACGAAAGCATCTGGAATCAGTTCTTTGCGTTCCAGGATACAGCAAAATTGAAAGGTATCTGGTTCCCAAAGATTGCTGGGTACTTGAGTCCATTCCTGAAAAAAAAGGCGAAGCCTGCCTCTAACTAGAGGAACCAGGGAATGGTGCATCCCGGGAAGGTCCTCCTCTGGAGGGGCCAGGATCCCTGGGCCCATGCGCTCTACGAAAGGACTGAGAACGAGCCCAAAATCTTTAAGGTGAAGAAGAGCACTCCAGCTCGGTACTGATGGAATTCCCAACACACCCGGGAGTCCAATGTACGTTCCTGTGAGGAGCAGGCAAAGGCTGATGGAAAAGGAGATCCTGCTTGCTACACAGGCCCATTGGACCTGTCCTCCAGAAGGTGGAAGATTTTTTCACCCAGGTCCTTTACCTGCTTCTCACCATCAGGGCCCAACAGAAGCACACCTCTAAGACCAGATGGGCAACCGGGCTTTGGAAAAGGAGTCCGCTGCCCCATGTCAGAACAATTAAGCCTTTAGATAACACAATTACTCCACCAACATGAGAGTTCTTCACAGGTAGTCTCAACTTCCCAAATAACAATGAGCTTAAATATTTTATCAAAAACTATTTCTTTGGCATACGGGTCTCAGACTTACAGGAGCTATGGTAATAACTTTTCAACCAAATGCTCCAATTTGCATCAATGACCCCTTTTTTTTAATCAGTACTTATTTTTCTTTGTATTCAAAAAATTTTCTTTAAAAAAAAAGGACAAACAAGTCAGGCTTATCTTTATATAGAGTCCCAACGCCAGATTCAGCGCTGCTACGTTTCACGATTATTTCGTTTCTTCAGGGGCTTATGAGCAGACTTCCATAGTTGTCAACTTAAACTAGGAAAACAGACAAACATTCTCCCATTAAAATTTGTATTTCAAATGAAGATTTTATGAAGAAATCAACATATCAGTCTTGTCAAAGCGTTAAGATAACTTGATGCTTCTTACCAAACATGTATTGCCCAGGGGCGCATCGTTTTCCCTATATAAAGCAACTGACAGGGACATTGGATAGCGTATATTACCTATGTAGAGGTACAATTGGTTGAATGCCGTAAAGAATATCTTTTCCCATGATAATTAAAGGAGGAAAGTTCCCAAGTTACTTCACATAATGAACATTGACCACATCGGGTATGGCCCATAGGTTCTTCTGGTTGGAACTGTCTCAGAAGAACCTATGGGCCATACCCGATGTGGTCAATGTTCATTATGTGAAGTAACTTGCTTTATATAGGGAAAACGATGCGCCCTTTTAAAGTGAGATTGGCAGAACATCGTAGTAGACTCCGATGCAAAACCTTGGCGGCCCCGATAATAGATCATTGTCTCACTCATCATCATACGTTTAGTGATCTTCGATGTTTTTGTGTGGATCAGGTTCACAAAGGCAGCGGCGGGAAATCCCTGGATCAAACTTTGATTTTTTGAGAACAACGCTGGATTTTCACCTTGCAGACCATGTACCCAGGTGGCCTTAACTCGCAAGTTGATTGGAACCTTTGCATATAATTTAATTAGGGGAATAAGGGTCCTTAATTTATGGTTCAATAAATTGAGGTTTCGGTATAGCTTTAGCCGCATGCGCGGCTTTTTTTACATTGAGGGGGAGAATCGCCTGGGCAATACATGTTTGGTAAGAAGCATCAAGTTATCTTAACGCTTTGACAAAACTGATATGTTGATTTCTTCATAAAATCTTCATTTGAAATACAAATTTTAATGGGAGAATGTTTCTGTCTGTTTTCCTAGTTTAAGTTGACAACTATGGAAGTCGGCTCATAAGCCCCTGAAGAAACGAAATAATCGTGAAACGTAGCAGCGCTGAATCTGGCGTTGGGACTCTATATAAAAAGATAAGCCTGACTTGTTTGTCCTTTTTTTAAAGAAAATTTTTTGAATACAAAGAAAAATAAGTACTGATTAAAAAAAAGGGGTCATTGATGCAAATTGGAGCATTTGGTTGAAAAGTTATTACCATAGCTCCTGTAAGTCTGAGACCCGTATGCCAAAGTAAAATAGTTTTTGATAAAATATTTAAGTACATTGTTATTTGGGAAGTTGAGACTACCTGTGAAGAACTCTCATGTTGGTGGAGTAATTGTGTTATCTAAAGGCTTAACTGTGCTATTACTCTGACGAAAAAGACCAATTTTGATTGCCATGTCAGAACAAGCCAATGCCATGTCACTGTCGACAGGGCACAATCCCTGGCCACTACACGTACCAGGTTGTACATGGCATCAGAAAGGCCATAGCAGACTCCAAAAGAGGAGTAGAATCATCCGAAGGAAGAGACTGAATAAACTGGGGCAGGGCCCGAAACATCTGGTCTGCTCATACTGCCAACTGAAGAATAGCAACCGCCGCAGCAAACTAGTTCAACACCAATCCACCTTTCAGTCCAGAGTATCTTTCAAGGCCAATCCGCCTTCCAAAGGAACGGTGGTCCATCCGGTAACTGCTGTGACCTGTGTATCCACTTTAGAAAAATCAAGCCACAACACACTCCCTCTCCAGTTGAGCATGTATCTTCTTATACACCCTTAGCCCCTTAGAGGAGTTGGGGGAATCCCACTCCGACCGGAACAGGCCCTTGTGCACCTCTGGGAGCGGGAAACAATAGTGAATTTCCATACCCTTTGCAGGATAGGGCACCTCTTCGGTTTTTGCTCAGTGTCTGGAGCATCCGTCAAGCTCAAAGTGGATAAGACCCTGGGATCAACGTTCCAGTTCCTACTCCAGAACAAGTGGATAACATCGGCCTCCTCACAAGCCTCTGAAGGTGAGAGTGTACTTTTTTATCCACATCAAACATCTCAATCTAAGTCATAATCCAAATCTCAGACAAAACCCAGCTGATCCCATCTCCAGGGTGTGCCCTTGTTTGGGACACTTAGCCATCAATCGAACAGGGCTGCCACTCTCAGCCTGCCCTTCACGAGACTGTGCTCGGGGGAAACCAGAGGCTGCAGAGCCTGAATTTCCATGCCAGAATGACCAGGCCTGCCATAAAAAGGAAAAGAATCCGGGAAAGATAGGCCAGGCTCCAGAAGCTCTTCTCACAGAAATGACCCCCCACACTAGGGGGCATAGTCGCTGTCGATCCCCTAGAGAACGGGGAGAGGCCAGAGCACAGTCACCAAAGCCTCAGGCCAGCTGAATAGCCTTACCCAGCGCCATCCACCACTTTCTGCCCTGAGGCAGGCAACGTCAGACTAACAGTATTTCCCAGCTGAAAGAGGGGGAGTAGGCCTTCCAGGGACAACTCAGAAGCAGCCATGCAAGAAAGGCAGAGTCCAGAAGCCAGAGAGGAGGTGTCTCGCTTGCCACAGGCCAAACAACATTTCCTGGAAGACGACAGAGTTAAGGCAAGTAGCACAACAGCAGGTGCTAAGGCCACAGTGGCCCAAAGGCATGCTTTAACTATGTGTTTGTTGCAAAGTGCATTATAAGTACTTAGGGTAGACATTGGAGCTTCTCATGCAGGACGCATGCAAGGACCCTGCGACTGCCAGGTGCACAATATTAAAAAAACACTACTAGTGCATGCAGAAAATGATGGAAAACCCCCCATGCCATGCCAACAGTCGCCCCTGAATTGTGTCCCACAAAGACAGAATCGGGAGCCTCCAACAAGGACAATGATGAGGTCAAGCTTTGGTATTCACACCCCGAGTGCACCAGGCCGAGGATCCATGCGGGGCTCAGCTCTATTACCCTAAAACTGTTTCTATGGCTTGGCAGCACCGCTTTTAAGGTGGCTGGCAGGCAGATTCCTCCGAGATCCTTCTGCAATCTTCAGGAGAGAGTGGGGGGAACAGAGGAGGAAGGAGGGGGTGTTGAGGTTATGTGAAGCTGCTAAATTCTTCCAGCCTTCTGGCTACTCAATAGGCTTTTATCTAGTATGGAGCTAAACCAAAATTTTCCCTCTTCATATGGCTCTCAAAAAGACCGCATTCTAATGGAGCCTTCCACATCATGCTCAAGAAAGAGTCATCCTCAAAGTGATGTTTTCCTCTCAATTCTTCAGATTTTCTTCAGAAAGAAGAAAATTCATCCACCATCTGCTGCAAAGAAATACTGAAGAGACCTCTGGTGGCTGAAGCGAATTGAGGTATCGGAATGATGTCATTGAAAGATGAAATTAGACTTACCTGCTAATTGTTGTTCCTTAAGGAACTCCAGTCTAGTCCTGAAACCTCTGGGTTCGTGCTCCTCTTCCAGCAGCTTGGAGACTGAGAAAAGTCATCCTTTTGATGACACTGGTATAAATACCGAGGAACCGCCTCCTCACATCAGTAACCTATTGACAAAGCAAACTCACCAAAGCAACAATTAAGTAATAAATATTAATCAAACAACTGCAAGCTAACTGAACCAAAACTACTAAGGGGAACTTCCCTCACTTCCAGATCCCCCTAACCCCCTACTAACTCTGGTTAGAAATGCTTAGGCTCGTTCCCTCCCTTTATGGAGCAAAGCGACCCCTTTCTATATCCCCTGATCCAACACCCCCCCCCCCCCTTAAGGACCAGAACTCATACAGGATTATCTTCTTCTTACCTGTGATAACTTGCTTGCTTCAGGCTCTAGTCCAAAAATAAATCCGGGATACGGGACTAGACTGGAGTTCCTTAAGGAACAATTAGCAGGTAAGTCTAATTTAATCTTCCTTATCGTCCCTCCAGTCTAGTCCCGAAACCTCTGGGGATGTAACAGAGCAGTGAAACAAATCAACGGGAGGGACCTGCTATCCCTGCCTGAAGCACTGCTGTACCAAAACAAGTATCACTTTTTGCCTGAACGTCCAGACGGTAGTGTCTTACAAAGGAATTTAAGGACAACCAGGTATTGCCTTACAAATTTCAACCGCTGGTACCAACTTATACTCAGCCCATGAAGCCGCTTGTGCTCTAGTCGAATGAGCTTTCAGCCCCTTTGGAACCAATCTGCCCTTTAACAGATATGCTATCGCCTCCTTAATCCATCTGGCAATGGAAGCCTCTGATGCCGCTTCTCCCTTCTTGGGCCCCCCAAAAAAAACAAATAGCCTATCAGACTTCCGGAAGTCTGCCGTCCGATGAATATATTTCTTCAATGCCTGGCAAATATCCAAGAGATGCGACCGCCCAGTAGACGAAGTCTCAGGACTTCCTCCGAAAGCCGGCAAAGAAACTACCTGATTCATATGAAACGGAGATACCACTTTCGGTAAGAAGGACGGTACTGGCCTCAAGACCACCTTTGAATCATAAAAAAAACAGAAAAGGCTTTCTACGGGACAAAGCCTGCAACTCTGAGATTCTCCTGGCCGAGCATATCGCTACCAGGAAGACAACCTTGAGCGTAAGATCCTTCACAGACGACCTAGGCAATGGCTCAAACAGTTCACGCCCCGTTTCCAAAACTAAAGCAAGATCCCACGTCGGAACTACCTGACGACATGGCGGTCTCAAAAGCAACACCGCCCTTAAACACTTTACATCTGGGTGAGTCCCCATGGCTTTCCCTTTTATCTTAGCTCTATAACAGGAGAGCGCTGCTAACTGCACCCTTAAGGACGAGGCCACTAAACGCTTATGAAATCCATCCTGCAAGAATGCCAGAACTTGAGGAATAGACGCTCTTAAGGCTTCCAAACTTCTATCTGCGCACCATGTTTCAAATATATGCCAAACTCGCACATATGCCAACAACGTTGAATTCCTTCACGCCTTCAGCAATGTAGCAATTACTGTTGTGGAATAACCCTTTGCTCTTAGCCTTGCCCTTTCAAGAGCCAAGCCGTAAGCGAGAATCAATCCACCTGAGGCATATGTAGCAGACCCTGAGACAACAAGATCTTTCCTGATGGGAAGACGCCAAGGTCGCTCCATCAACAACCTCCTGAGATCCGCATATGAAGGCCTCCTCGGCCAATCCGGTGCTATCAATATCACCAATCCTTTGTGTCATTCGATGCGTTGCAGTACCCATCCTATGAGTACCCAAGGTGGAAATACATACACTAGCTGCTCCACTGGCCAGTCCTGAATGAGAGCATCTAGGCCCTCCGACATTCGTTCTCGCCTTCTGCTGAAAAATCGACTGACTTTTGCCGAGTGGAAAGTCACCATGAGATCCATTACCGGTGGCCCCCAGTGACGCACGATCATTTCGAACACTTCCGGATGAAGAATCCATTCTCCTGGATCCACCTTCACTCAAGAAGTCGGCTTCGACATTGTCTACCCCTGCTACATGCGCCGCCGACAGAGCCTCTAAGTGCAGTTCGACCCACTCGAACAACTGCTCGGCCTCGGTCTCTAGAGCCACACTACCAGTGTCTCCTTGCCGATTGATGTAGGCAACCGCTGTGCCTTTGTCGGAAAACACTCAAAATCGCTTTCCCCTGCAAATATGGCTGAAACACCCGGAAGGCCAACGCTACTGCTCTGAGTTCCAACCTGTTGATTGACCAGAGCTTCTCCTGGACAGACCACTGTCCCTGTGCAAATTGTCCTTGGAAGTGAGCTCCCCAGCCTATCAGACTGGCATCTGTTGTCAGGGCGATCCAATCGGGCGCTTCTAAGGGCATTCCCTTCTCCAGACTTCCTGGACGCAACTACCACCGCAGCGCCTGCTGCGTCTCTATTGGACAGGGCAGTCTCCGGGATAGCGAGTTGCTCTGGTGAGGCCATCGCCTGAGCAGAGCTTTCTGCAATGGTCTCATATGGGCTCTCGCCCATGGCACCAGCTCGACCGTTGCCGCCATAGTCCTGAGCAATTGCAGATAATGCCATGCCGTGGGATACGACCTGCTCAGAAATTTCCATACCAACTTCCTCAAACCTTTCGCTCAATGCTGAGGCAGGAAAACCCTGCCAACCCCCGTATCGAACCTTGCTCCCAGGTATTCCAGACTCTGCGATGAAGTCAACATGCCTTTTGACATATTGACTACCCATCCTAGGCTTTGCAGACATGCGACCACTCTGGTTGTGGCAGTCTTGCTCTCGGCTCTGAACTTTGCTCGAATTATCCAATCGTCCAGATAGGATGGCATTCTCGTACATCCTTTTCTTAGCGACGCGGCTACCACCACCATCACCATCACCATCGTGAACATCCGTGGTGCTGTAGCCAGCCCGAACGGCAATGCCTGGAACGAAAAATGTCCCCATCGGTACTGCAAACCTGAGAAATCTTTGGTGTTCCGGTCGAATGGAAATGTGCAGGTACGCTTCCGACAAGTCCAAGGACGTAAGGAACTCCCTTTTTCATACGGCCACTATGACTGACCTCAAAGTTTCCATGTGAAAATGAGACACTCTGAGACTGCGATTTTACTCTTTTGAGATCCAGAATCGGCCGATAAGTTCCATCCTTCTTTGGAACTACGAAATAAATGGAGTACCGACCTGAACCGCATTCGTCTTGAGGAACCGGCACTATCGCCTCTAGAGCTAGCAGTCTCTCTACTGTCTGTCTGATGGCATCAAACTTGAGTCGTGCTCTGCAAGGGGACTGAACGAACGAGTCGGTGACTGTTCAGTGAAATTCCAAAGCATAACCTTCTCGTATCACCTCCAGTACCCACTGGTCTGAAGTAATCTGGACCCAGGCAGGATAAAACTCCCGTAGCCAACCCCCTACAGGCACCAAGCCTGCCTGGGTCCCCCTCACTTCACTGCGTCTTTCTAAGATTGGAGAAGGAGGAGGAGACCCTAAATCCTCTGCCTGCTCCCCTAAAACCCCTGGTTTCTATAGGGAAAATGCCCTCTTTGACCTTGGATAAACTTAGGGGAATGAAAACGATGAAACTCCCTCTGAGGAATCTTCGGAGGAACATTAGAACGTCCTTGCTTCTGTTTATCCTCCGGCAGGTGCCCCCCTTTGGATTCACCAAGGTCCTTCACCAGCTTATCTAAATCCTCTCCAAAAAGAAGCTTGCCTCTAAAGGGTAGCTTGCTCAACCTAGCCTTAGACGAACTATCCGCTGCCCAATTGCGCAGCCACAAATACCGTCGTGCTGCAACTACCGCAGCCATACTGTTCGCTAATCCACAGATAAGGTCGTAATGGATGTCTGCCAGATAAGCCGTCCCTGACTCTAGTCTGGACGAATTTGGTCTCAGCACCTTCAAGGGGAGCAGATGGGGGTAGAGACCGCAAACACAGACAGGCTCTAGCTACCCATGCACCACAAATCGTAGCCTGTATCGACAGCGCGCGCTCACATCAAAAACCTGCCTCAACAAGGTGTCCAACTTCCTATCCTCAGTATCCTTAAGCACCGCGCTACCCTCAACCGGAATGGTAGTCTTTTTGGTAACAGCCACAACTGCTGCATTCACTCTGGGCGCCTTAAACAACAACTTATCCTGGCTCCATCAGCGGGTAAAGGCGACTCATGACCCTGGACCCCTTGAGTCCAGCCTCAGGCAAATCCCATTCACCTTGAATCATCTCCTTGACTACCTTGTGTAACGGAAAAGCCCGCTGAGTCTTTCGAAAACGTCTGTAACAATGGGTCCTCCAAGGTCGCTTCTTCAGGCAACCCCGGCTGTGGCATATTAAGCGCCTTGAGCGTTTCTGAGATGAGGGCTGGTAACTCTTCTCTGTGGAAAATCCTGACCACCCGCACTTGATCCTCCTGTTCCGCGATTTCTCCTTCCTCTAACTCCTCCTCAAGTTCTAGGTCCTGATCCCCCCTCTTCAGACAGGTCCATCTTGGAGGCCACTGACTGATCCATGTCCTTGTCTATTCTGGCTTTCTTAGCATGGACCCTAAATGATCCTGCCATCATCGGTGTCCCTGGCCTCTTTTCCCCTAGCTCTGCATTCGAGGTTGCAGAAGGCCTGTCTCTCCTAATACCTCCAAACGCATGTTGAATTAGCATAGCGAACGCCTGGGAAAAAATTGCCTCCAGGCCCCACGGCGACGGTGCTAGAGGACTAGGGACATCCAGAGCAGAGGAAGGTCCCACCATTGGTTCCAGCAGCGGTTCAGCAGGGGAAACCGGCTCCAGCACAGGCTCTATCAACACTTTGGGACCCTCTGAAACCACCTCTCCAGCTTGCTCCATCGTGTATGCCTCCAGCATACACCCCCTGTACACTCCTGAGTCCGAGACGGCCCCCCGTCTCGCCCCTCAGAGTACACACTGCGGCTTGGAGGGCATCGCTGTCAAACTGGAGCTGAACAATGTTTCCTGCAGCTCCCCCTTAGATCTACCGGTCAAGAATCCTACCACAGGCTCTGTTCTGAACCGTAAGGCCCCCCCCTCCCCCCCCGGAACAACACGCTTTTTTTTTTCCTTTCAATACCATTCAATCTCAACTCTCTGAAACCCCCTTAGGTGGTTTCTGAAGAAATTTGCTAAAACAAAGCTCTAGTGCCAAAACCGAGCCTGTTTAAAATTTGCCCGATGGATTCAGCACCTTCCGCGCTGAAACCACACGGTCGGGCCTACTCCTGCACACCTGACCCACAGCCACACGCTCTGCTCCCCGGCGGCTTACCTCAATGAGGCCTTTTGTACTCTGCCTCGCTGATCTGGAGTCTCCCGGTCCTCCGCCGATGCCTGGTCGGGTCTAACAGCAAGGAAAACCAAAACCTCCCCTTCTTAGCACTGCTGCTAACCGCCGGAGTCCCCGACGGCGGCTCTGAGCACCTCTCAGGTACAACTTCTGGCGTGCTGCAGAGCATCAGGCACCAGTTCCTTATCCAGCCAAGTGGAATCAAGAACCGGAGCCTTTTCCCCCCAGCCGGTTGTCTCTTCAGCACTGCCCCAGCCGAGCTCCGAAATCAAACCGGGAGGGGGTCTTACCACTCCAACCAAATTTTAAAGCTACAGGGCCTGTCCAAATGATAAACTGAAACTATACCCAATTTATAACCACCTTCACATTAAATCTTCTCCTACCACTCTAAACTCTCTCAAACTTTCCTTAATTACTCCTCTAGTGAGCCCCGAAGCTCCGGGCTTACCACCCTCCAGCTGCTTGGAGACTCAGAGAACTGATGTGAGGAGGCGGTTCCTCGGTATTTATACCAGTGTCATCAAAAGGATGACGTTTCTCAGTCTCCATGCTGCTGGAAGAGGAGCATGAACCCAGAGGTTTCGGGACTAGACTGGAGGGACGATAAGGAACCTGGGCTTTTCATTGGTTCGTCGTCTCCACCAATCTTCACAAACCACTTGTCTGGATTGGTTGTTAACCCTAAAAACCCGACTGGCTAGTCATTTATTATTTATTTACATTCTCTTATATACCGTGCTATTCTGCATCAGTGCGGTTTACATTGAACAAACTGAAATTACATTGAACAGGGCATTATAACTTGGAGACAACTATTTTACAGGAAACATGGGCTATGGAGGGTTAAGTGGCTTGCCCAAGACCACAAGGAGCACCTGTGGGACTAGAAACCCCAGTCCTTCCGGCCCAAGGTTGCTGTCCTCTAGTGGGATTTGAACCCCCGACCTTCCGGCCTGAAGTACCTTGCCTCAACCACTAGGCCACTCCTCCACTCATTCCTTCCTTCAGGAGAAGGTTGAGAAGCACAGTTCTACAGAAAAGCTCAAAGCAGACAATTATGGGATAATATGTATATCAAGATGAATTTGGCAGTCATTACACTACTAAAGACGCTTAGAAGACCATAAGTCCTAAAAGACTGCCCCTAGAGAAATTTGTGTTTTGCTTATTGGGATGCCTACCACTGATATCACAACATTCTAAGAGGATAGGTCACCAAGAGGCCATGGCAAGTAATCCAGGAAAGGCAGAACAGGAACCCCCAGCTAGAATCTTCAGGAAAGGCAGCATTAAAGATTCCCTGGGGATGCTGCTAGTTTTCTTTTCCCCATAAGGGTGCCTGGAGCTGTAGATCCACTCCAGCCACTTTTAGATCAGGGGCTCTGGCATCCTGTGCTGCTTTTATTTGTTGAAAGGATATGTATCAACTCAGATGACAGCATGGAAGAGGATGCCAACAGGCACAGGGCCTTTATATCTCTGCCTTGTTATACTGCCTGTGTCATTCTCTATGAGACCATTGACCCTTGTGATCTACAGGGTGGTTAGCTATTTGGATGAGAACTGTATGCATCATCTCTGATACTGTAGTTCAACAGCAGGATGTCTTTCTGCAAATGCTTTATTTTGCAAATGCTTCCATGATCACTCTTTATGGTATTTAACATGTGTGTGGTCCATTAATATGTTCCTGAAGCATACAAGAGGCAGTTGCCTGACATTCTGAAGGTGACGCTGGGAGGCTTCCAAGAAGAGGAAGAGGTATGCATAGCAGGCGGGTTACTGGATGATGGCTCAATCCAAGTGTTCTTCCTTAGCATGGATTTCTGAACCTTTGTCCTCCATTCCTTCAGGGGCACAGTTATGAGCCAAAGACTTAGACTGCACCCCTTAGTTTCTCCTCCAGTTCTCTCACTGGGGAGTACTTCACCTCCAACACATCCTGGGACTAAGTTGCAGAGGACAGTGTCACAGTTGGCTGGTCCGAGTATTTATCCCTATGAAAAAGAAAAAGCATGTAAGTGTTGGTGTCCTGCTATGTAGAGTTTTAGTGGCATATCTTGATGCAATCCTAGTGCTGCATGAAAGTAGGGAAAAATTAGGTCCATTTTCCCTGCTTTTTCTGTGGGTGGTAAACATAATTGGCAATGACAAACAAGTAAAAATTTAAAAATGTTCTCTCAAACCCTATGGCTACAATTTGGGTCCTTTGGTATTTCCCGATTGCTCATGTTTGCTATGTGGTGGTGTTCCATATGGGCAATGTATTTAATGGCCCCGAAGACAGCCATAACCCAGACTGCAACCCCCCCCCTGTAAAGTAGAAGCTCCAAGCCCTGCCAATGTAGTGGCATGTAAGTAGAGCCAGTGTTCTCACTTGGCCTCTTTTCCATATGTAGACAGCATATCTTAGTTGCTCAAAAGTCATTCAGCTTATTCAAGTACAATAAGGTTCTCAGACTTTCCTCCATGACATTAAGTGGATGGAACATGGCCTTCCTCCGACAGTCTTGGCTTGATGAGCATCTCTTAGCTACTTTCTCCCAAAAGTAGTCCTTTTTCTTTTTTTTACCCTTCTTGTAGTACTCAGCAGTAGGTCTAGATACCCAAAATGATAATTACACTTACCTGGTAATTGTAGTTCCTTGAATGATGACAGTTCAGTCCTCCACCACTGGGTTGTGCACCTCCTCCTGCAGCTTGGAGACTGGGCGTGTCAAAATTGTGACATCACTGGATGTAGTCTACTGGCCTCTCCCATCAACCCCAGTGAACTATTGACAAAGCACACTCCAAAAAGCAACAAATAAGTAGCTATCATATACAAACACTTTTTTTTTTAAATTGGATAGAACTTCTTCTTGTACCTTACCCTCTTGGCTTATTCAGAAGCAGAAAGAATAGCAGAGAAAGTGAACCAGACAGCAAAGTATGAAAAGCATTTATAGACGTTTAATACTCATACCTCCTGGAAGCACCACTCTTCTCCCTTCTTACCATCCACCGGCAATGACACCACCCCAGGCGGGAATGAGGACTGAACTGTTGTCGTCACTTAAGGAACTACAATTACCAGGTAAGTGTAATTATCATTTCCTTATCGTTCCTCCAGTTCAGTCCTCCATCACTGGGATGTAACAGAGCAGTATTTATTGGGAGGGACCTTTCCAGCTGGCGCGTAATACAGCCAAACCGAAACAGGCGACATTCGCCGCCAAAACATCCAGACGATAGTGTGCACTGAAAGTCTGGAGGGACAACCAGGAGGCCGCTCTACAGATTTCTACCGGCGGCACCAAACTGTGTTCCATCCAGTAAGTCGCTTGCGCTCTGGTAGAGTGAGTTTGTAACCCCTACTGAGACTAAACAACCTTGCAAAAGATATGCCGACGCAATCGCCTCTCTACTCCATCTAGAATGAACGCCTTCGCCACCACCTCTCCTCTGCGTGGACCTCCGAACCACCTGAACAGGTGGTCTGGCTTGCGAAAAGTTTCTGAAACCTGTAAACACTGGTGCCACACTCTCCTTATGTGCAAACAGCGGAAGGAACGGACCGATATATTTCCCTCCGCCAAACCTAGAGCTGGAAGAGAAACCGTTTGATGTAGGTGAAATGGAGAAACCACCTTTGGTAAAAAGGACGGAACTGAGCGCAACACCACCTTTTCTCTGGAGAAAGACAAAAACGGCTCTTTACATGCCAGCGCCTGTAACTCCGAAATTCGCCTCGCTGAACAGATGGGTACCAAAACACTGTCTTTAAAGGTTAAAACCTTAACCGACGCCTGACGTAAAGGCTCAAATGGTTCCTTAACCAACGCCCCTAAACCAGGATGAGATTCCACAGCAGAACCATGATTCTATGAGAGGGCCGCAGTCTGGACACTGCCTTAAGGAAACGTAACCCTTCTGCATGCGAACCTAGAGCCACTCCCTGAACTTTGCCCCTATAGCCAGACAGGACTGCTAACTGAACCCTCAGGGAACTTGCTGCCAGACCCTTATCAACCCCGTCTTGCAGGAAGCTTAACCATATGGGAATGAATGCCGTAGCCACGCGTACTTGCCATCGTGAGTACCAACCCTCAAAAATATGCCATATACATACATACATACATACATTTTAGATAGATACATATACACACACACACACACACACACACACACAAGGCATGGACTTATTCCTCGCTCGAAGTAAAGCCGTGCTGACCGTTCCAGAGTAACCTTTTTCCTAACCTTGTCCTTCAATGGTCAAACCGCAAGCGAGAACCGATCTACCTGAGGCCTTTGAAGTGACCCCTGAAGCCACAGATTCTCCGACGATGGTAACCTCCAAGGATCCCCGTCGAGCAGTCGAATGAAATTGGCGTATCACGGGCGACTTGGCCAGTCCGGGACCACCGACAGCACTCTCCCTTGATAAACTTCAATCCGCTGAACCACTCGCCCCATGAGCGGCCACAAAGGGAAGACATAGCGTAGTCCTGACGACGGGCAATGTTGCATCAGGGCGTCTATTCCTTCTGACATCCTCTCCCATCGTCTGCTGAAGCAGCGACCCGTCTTGAATAAAAGGTCGCCATGAGATCCATGATCGGCGGTCCCCATTTGCGGACTATTTACGCAAACATGTCCGGATGCAACCCCCACTCCACGGCATCCACCCAGACCCTGCTGAGCAAATCCGCCCTCACATTGTCGGTTCCTGCAACATGCGCCACCGAGATCGCTGGCAGTCGAGGTTCTACTCAGGAGAACAGTGCGCCTGCCCCTTCTTCCATGGGCACACTTCCTGTACCGCCCTGTCAATTGATGTAGACCACCATCGCAGAGTTGTCCGACAGCACTTGCACCGCTCGACCTGTCATCATGGCTTCGAACATCCGTAGCGCTAGACAGACCGCTCTCCGATCTAGTTGGTTGATTGACCCTTTGCTCTCTTGGCCGTTCCAAGTGCCTGGCACGAAGAGATCTCCGCCATGTGCTCCCCTTCCAGCGGGACTTGCGTCCGCCTACAATGGGAGCTACTCCGGCTGCCCCAGGGGCATTCCTGCTTTCCGAGATCTTGGAAGCAGCCACTGCTGTAGGGATTGCCTGACCCGAAGAGGGCAGGGAAGCCGTTTGTTCCGTGAGTCGGACTGATGCAACCAGCAGCGAAGCAGCACCCTCTGTAATGGATGCATATGAAAATCTGGCCCATGGCACCACTTCCAAGGTTGCTGCCATTGCTCCCAGCACGTGAAGGCAACTGCACATGGAGGGTGCCAGAGCGGACCTGAACTTGCGCACCAACTATTGAAGAACTTCAACCGACCTTGACCTCTGCTCAAATTAAGCAATCGTTGAGATAAGGATGAACCAGAATTCCTTCCTATGGCCATGCTGCTGCTGCTGCCGCCGCCACCCTCCTAATCTCGGTGAAGGTCCGCGGGACCGTCGCTGGCCCAAAGGGCAATGCTTTGAACTGATAATGTCAGCCAGGAAGCGCGACCGCAGAAACTTTTGAAGAGTCGCTCTGATTGGAACGGGTAAATACACCTCCGTGAGATCGCGGGAGGTCAAGTACTCTCCTTGGCACACCACCACCATGACCGACCTCAATGTTTCCATCCTGATATGCGAAATCCGAAGCCAGCGATTCACACCTTCTAGATCCAAGATAGGACGGAGGAACCAGTCTTTCTTTGCCAGCACGGAATAAAAGGAGTAGCACCCCACGCTGAAATCTGCTATTGGGACTGGTGCCACTGCTCCTATCAGTGACATTTAGCGTACGGCAGGCCGCTAGGGTTTTCTGTTGACTTATGCAGGGAGACATCACAATGAGTCGAGAACCAGTCTTGCCAATTCCAGTGCATAACATTCGCAAATTCTTTCCAACAGACCCTGGTTGGACGATATTTAGGTCCAGGCAAGAAGAAATCCCTGAAGCCGCCCTCCTATAGGTTGGCTTTCTACCGGGCTCCGCCTCCTTTCCTTGTGGTTTTCCAGCTGCCGCTGAGGAAGCCGCTGCGAAACCTCCACCTGCTCCACGAACCCATGAAGCCCCTGGGCTCTAGAAGCAAATCCTGAAAGTTCCTGAAATCTCCAAACTGACCCCAAAGGGATGGCAAGGACTTCCCTTGCTTAGGTTTACCCTCCAGGAGTCTTCCGTCCTTGGACTCTCCTAGATCCTTAACCAATTTTTTTTTCCTTCAAGATCTTCTCCAAACCCCAAAGAGAAATTACGCTTACCTGGTAAGTAGACAGCAGACCAGGCAGAGGCATACTTGGAAAGCACTAAGTACTTAAGCCCCCGCTTGATCCCAAAAAAGCTGGGGCAGCCTGCAATCCCGACTACGCTTGGGAATGCTCCAGGCCTAAACGGTCCCTGGAAAGTGACGACCTAGCCTAAGAACAAAGGAAGGGGAGAAGCCCAGAACGCTGGGCTTTCTAATCCCAAGCCTCTACTCCAACAATTAGGCCTCCCAATTACAAAATACTGCCCCGGTGATCTCCATATGGCAGCCCATATGGCACACCCCGTCCTTTAAGAAAGTGTGCCCGAACTCGGCTGTATCGATTTGCTATTCACACGTCCTAGCTGTATGTCCCAGAGTACCTGGACATTTTTCCTAAAACGTGTCCTCCTGTTCCAGAGCTACAAATCATTCAACTTGGGATCCCCAGAGAAAGGGACCAATCATTCAATTAAATAAAAACACCTTTAGACAATTCATAAGTCCTTATGAGAGACTCCCCAACTGCTGCATATAGTCCGCTTGTGAAAATGGAAATTACACTTACCTGGTAATTGTTGTTCCTTGAGAGAGTACAGTTCAGTCCTCCACCTCTGGGTAGTGCACCTCCTCCTGCAGCATGGAGACTGGACAGTCAAATTCATGACATCACCGGGTATATCTTGCTGGTCTTCTCCCATCATTCCCCAGTGACCTACTGACAAAGCAGACTCAAAGAAGCAACAAAAAGGCAGTTAAGGAATTAAGTACAATCTTATGCTCTACCTTTAAACTTTGAAATTACAGTTCCCTTGAAAGAAAATACAAAGAACCTCCTCCTACTTGACTCCCCCCTCCTGCCCGCCGATCAGAGAAGACAGACAGAGGCAGGGAAGGAGGACTCAAAGAGAACATAAACAGAAATAGATATGCTAACACACCTATTCTTGTGACTACCGGCCTGACAGAACCTGTTGTCCTCTCATGAACCGGCAATCCCCCCCCCAACCGATGCCTCGCGTCTAAGTCGTTCATCCCCGGGCGGGACTGGAGGACTGAACTGTACTCCCTCAAGGAACAACAATTACCAGGTAAGTGTAATTTCCATTTCCTCTTCGGTCCTACAGTTCAGTCCTCCACCTCTGGGATGTAACAGAGCAGTAAACATTGGGAGGGACCTGTCCACCTGGATCGCAAAACTGCTGACCTAAAAGAAGCCTCGCTTTCCGCTAGGACCTCCAGGCGATAGTGTTTACGAAGTATGGCGAGACGACCAAGAAACCAGTCTGCAAATCTGCACTGGCGGAACAAACCACACTCCGCCCAAGCCATCGCATGTGCCCAAGTAGAGGGAGCCCTCAATCTCACAGACGCCAAAACGACCTTGCCAACCATATGCTGACGCTAATACTACTCGGCCCCTCGGGCAAACGAAACCCTGGCTGCCGCCGCACCTTTAACGCGAACTTTCCAAAGAAAGAATAGACCACTGGACCTATGACAAAAACAAGTCACCAAGACTAATGCGATTGACGCAGAACTCTCTTTAAGTCCAAACGACGCCGAACACGGCGCAGTGCATCCTCCTCCGAAGACCCCAATGCTGGCCACTAGAGAGGATGATTTACATTAAAATATAAAACCACTATGGACAAAAAGAAACGGAACTGACCGCAACAACGCCTTCTGTGTTTGTTTGTTGTTTTTTCTTTTTTTTTTTAACGAAGGAAGAACGGCTCCTGACAGGACAACTCCCGCCACACCAAACCACGGTGTGCCGAACAATAAACCACAAAAAGAAACACTGACTAAGGACAAACCCTGAATCAAATTTGGTGGAAGTGTTCAACAAGTTTCGTTGTCAATGCTCCAAGCACTAAGTTGAGATGCCACAGAGAAACCACCAGACGGTGATCAGGCTGACCCCGCGCTATCACGCTTAGAAACCGAATCACGCCCGCAGCGACTAAACAAGCAACTGCAATGTTCTGCAAATCAAGATTATATGACCAAGATTTAAAGCTCTTAACGTCTGCATCATTTGTTGGGCTCTGGGGCCCTTAAGACCACCGGATGTCAGCGCTGCTCCTGGACGGATTTGGTAAAAGCAGGTCCTGGAGAGTTCAGTTAGCAGCTCTGTCCTGCTATAGGGGCTAAGGACACGGAGTGGCTCTCCTGCACAGGTTGATGTGGTACGCTCTCCCAGGCGGTTACCAGACTGTAGCCCTCTCGTAGGATATTAATTCCACTGGGGAAACTCAAGTTGGTTTTAGGAGTGTTAGCTAGCGCGCCCTTGGGGCCCTTGCAACAGGCGTAGGTTAAGAGTTTTGCCTTGAAGATGGTATGTTTGATGGACATCTGTTTGGCAAGGCGATATTCGGAGTTGCAAACATCAAGGGTCCCCGAAGAGGAGACTAACTAGATCGGGTATGCCAGACCCTACGGCCCAACTGTTGCCACTAACAGTGCTTTCCCCCCGATGCGCCACAATGTGCTGACCCACATGTCCAATACGCACCTGCGGGGGAAAGGCAAAGAGACGACCGGCCAATGGCCAGTAGTGCAGCAAGCCTTGGCTAGCTGAACAGGTCCCCATGAGAGCCATAAGGGGAGGAACCCACCGGAGGACTATCTGAACCATCTCCTTTGGATGAAGCTCCTATGACCCGTCAGTCATCTGGCTCTGCTGAGCAAAGCCGCCCTTGCCTTGCCTGTTCCCACAATACGGGCCGCCAATATCGCCTGCCGCCGAGGCACCTCCCCGAGCGAACAGAGCGCCTGCTTCCACTTCCAAGACCGCACTTCCCTTGCCATCCCACCGGGAGAGGTAAGGCACTGTCGCGATATTGACTGACAGCCCTGAGGTCTCGAACGCTTCAACTGCCAAAACCACTGCTCCCAGATCCAAGCAGCTGACGGACCATCGGGCCTCCTGGTCTCTCTAACCACCCTGTGCAAAGAGAGAGTTGCCTCCGACCACAGCTAAATCCATTGCGGATGTTCCCGTGACCTACCTGCTGCCAGATTTCCTGGGCACAGCCAGCCCAGAGAGGGCCGCCTTAGCCGCTAGGGACAGAGAAGACACTGCACCAAGAATCATTCCGGTATACCAATGCCAGAGTCATAATCCCTGGAAGGGCCAAGTAAGAGCCCTGGCCCACAATACTAAGCCTAGGGTCCCCGCCATTGAGCCTAACCTGCGAGTATACTCCAAGCTGAACGAGCTGGAGTCAACCCACACGTGTGTACTAGATGCAAGAGAGCCGGAGCTTGCCGAAATGGGAGAAATACTACTGTTAACCGGGTGATGAACTGTATCCCGAGGTACACTAGTACCTGCAACATAACTAACCAGCCTTCGGCCGCCCTGTCCCCCTAGCCGAGCCTCTGAAGGAACTCCACTACTCCGCTAATAACCGGCCCGCACTGGAAATCTGCCCGAATCAACACTCATCGAGGTATGGGGGGGACTAAACCTCCTTCCTTACGCTGCACTGTCCCTACCACCACCATAATCTTGGAGAAGGGTTGCGACCCATCGCCTAACCGCAGGGCAAAGCCTGAAACTGAAAATATCCTCCTGGCAGCGCCAGCTTCAGAGAATGCTAAGGAACTGATCTGATAGGGATGTACAAGTACTCATCTGTAAGGTCGAGGAATGTCCAAAAACTTCCACAGGCCGAACCGTCCCATCACTGAACCAAATGTTTCAGTTCGAAAGAGCGACTCTCGAGGTCAATTGGTTACTTCTTTGAGACCCTGAATAGGACGGAAGGAGTCGCTCTTCGTTGGTACTACCAAATCAATAGAGAGACGAATGCCGTCCGTCAAATCCTTCAAAATTCTGTCAATGAAATTCGTAGATACATCTACAGGCCTGAACGGATGATTTTTTTTTTCCTTTTGCTCTGGCAACCACCCATGCTCTGCTGAACATCTCATCCTGAAGAAGACTGATTGCTTCCACGTCTTCTTTTTTTTTTTTTTTTTTGTTTACACAAGCCAAACAGATTCTTTGGTGCCAGCAGTTGACCCATGAAAGGACACTGCAAGCTAACCCGGGTATCTCGCCCTGTTGTGGCTCTTTCAAAGCTAACAGGAGAGTCTCTATGGCTGGTGCTCAACAAGCCACATTCACTTGTAAGGAGAAAATTGTTATGATTAACAAGATTAGAATCTTGCAGCTTCATGCGGAACAGCAGAACCCTCACTAAAGAGGAAATATACTACATAAGATTTACCAAAAAAACCCGAAAACATGTACCCAGCTAAGGTGAAAAGATGCACACAGTCGCTGAATATGGATACACAGAGGCACAGGATCTCAGGGTTGCTGAAGGCCATAAAAGGGTGAAACCTTGCCTGACTACATTCCCCACTGAAACCCTGTCCTACCTCCAACAAAAAGAAAAAAGGAAAGAAGTTCTGGCCCATTCCATAAAAAGGTCTCTCCGTCAAATTCTCTCGTCCTGTAGATTGGCACCTGACGTTTGGAGCTAAAATAAGGACTGGCCAGGATAAAAACACTGCCATCGAAGTCCGCAGAAAGGAATACCGACCCATGTGAATGTTCTGCGCGACGTAAAGCTATCCCTGAGGTTACCAGAAATCTCAGTGGAGACATTCCCACCAGAAACAGAATGAAAACTTCCTATCGCAGCAAGCATACAATAAAGTCTTGCCTGCAGCGAGGACAAGCCGTAGGCCCGGGCCAAACCCTGTCTCTGGCTGTAGCAAAGTTCAATAGCAATAGAGTCGTGCCCCTACTGTGACTCTGCCTCCTGAAGGAATCCCCAGAGGATATCCATAGCAATTCCTAAAAGGGCAGAATCACAGGATTGTATTCCGCCTTATCCCTTGAAGAGCAAGTCTTGATGACCTTTTGAGCTACCTTGACCAAAATGAAAAACCCCGATTGCCACCAGCCTTCAGAACTATATGTCCCAATACTACAGAGACCCATTTAGCTGCCCATTTAAAAAGGGTACCTGTAATAAATGAGACCAATGAAGGGAAAACGATTAGCCTTGTCCAGGGAAACGCATCAGAATAGGACATGACAGGATAGAACAGGACAAGCCCAGCTCTAACTGGCAGAGCTGCCAGTGTACCATGAAAAGACACAATGTTATTCTAGACCGCCTCCACAAATTGCCATCCTCAAGCCTTGCCATGAGGCATGCACAGTTCTTAATAAGAGATACCTCTGCATGTTGAGGTTTGCCTGCCCAAAAGACAACACCTCATTTTGGCGGTACAATTCATTAAAAGAGCTCTTCTGCGATTAAGCAGTGTATAGATAGATTAGGGACCGACCGGAACTCCCCAACCGGTTAAAATCCCCCTAAATAAATGCTATTCCTGGCTTTTTTTTTTTTTGCGCAACGTATCAAACCACACACTGAAGGCAAAAATAAAAGAAATTTAGCTAAAGGAACATAAAGTACCTCAAAATAAATCAAAGGAAACTATTCCTGCTGAAATATAGCCTGCAGGAGCAAGCTGCTGCTGCCCCGCGGACATGTAAAGCGTGGGGAGAAAAGCCCGCGAAAACCCGACGGGCTTGCACACAGCCGCGAAGCCTCGATGAGGCCCACAACGTCTTCCCCGCCAAACTGTCTCTCAACGGGGCACTTACCTCCAAAAATATGCCCCCAATGGCTCTCCGTACTCCGCCGATCCAGCCGTCGGCCCTGCGATCCGCGACGCTGTTCACAGAAGCAGCCGAAGAGAGAGCGCTCTAACGCTGGGTGAGTGGTGGCTGACTCCAAAACCGCCGCGATCACCTGGACGGATAGGCAGTCTGGCCCTCTCACTGAACAGCTCCCCTCCGTACAATCTAGGAGGGTAGAGCAGCGCCATTAAACGGAGTTAAGTGGAGAGACGAAAGGGCAGCAAATGAGGCCAGCTGGAACCGTTTTTTTTTTTTTTTTGAAGAAACAGAAGCTATCAGAGAAACTAAAGAAAAACAACATAACCAACATAGAGGGAAAATAAAATAAACCCCCACAGACTAACTACACTAGTGCTCCTCAGCTAGCTTTTCAGTGAGCCCAGCACCTAGGCTCACTACGTCCTCCTGCTGCATGGAGACTGGACACACTGGGGGATGATGGGAGAAGACCAGCAAGATATACCCGGTGATGTCATGAATTTGACTGTCCAGTCTCCATGCTGCAGGAGGAGGTGCACTACCCAGAGGTGGAGGACTGAACTGTAGGACCGAAGAGGAACTGCCAGTTACCTTAATGGTTGCCTACTTTGCACCTCGCCATGCAACCCAAAGTGGAAGAAATCCTTAATACATGCGGCCAGCATTCCATGGATGACAGGCGAAAGGTGACTCACATTCAACTACTTGCCAAGTTTTACTCCCGTTTGAATCTTGAGTCCAGACACCAAAAGGGAAGACAGTAGCTCCAAAACGGATTTAATTTACCTTTTTTTTTTTTTTTTTAAATATAGAATCAACTCCTAGACTAACATTCCATGAGGCATCGACTGACTCAGAGCCTTACCCCAAGAAGCCCATTGGACATGTGCAACGCCTGGATTATGAGACAAGCACCTATACCCCTGGGTGAAATCATAAGCCTCAATGTTTGTACTTCTCTACTCAGAGAATGACAAAACACCCTGCTGGACTGAAAAATTCCATGCCACCTGCACTAGCCATGTCTTAAATCATGGACTCCTTCCCCCACTAGTCTTACTTAGTGTCCTTACGCAATCGAGGACCTAATCCAGTAGATAGTGGAAGAACTAGAAATAAAATGCAATTAAATGAAATTAAACTCCAGAGTGTAAGGTGACCACTGGGAGGCAAGAGCCCCTCAGAGAACCAGCCGGCGCCGGAGCTGAGAATCCAAGTAGCATCAGCCCTGACCAGCACTCGGGTGGAGCACCCCCCGCAGCACCCGATGCTGGCAAGCGTATCAATGTCCTCTCTACTCGACGTCCCCTGCCAAGAAATCCAGGGAATAAAGGCTGAGGACGACTAGAGGGAACATCCTGAGCAATCTGTCCCTCATTAGCTCCCACCTTTCATTTTTTTTTCTTTTTTAACCAACTCGCTACTGAACCAAAAATCCAACACAGAAGCAGACACCCAGATTCCTAACAAAATTAATTAAATGTAAACTCCCACAGAGTCTATCTGCCTAAACTAAGCACTGCGATGGCCGTTCTCAAACGTTCATGACCGCGTGTCGCTCTGTGCTGCTGCTTGCCCGAGGCAGCGGAGCGCGGGAAACGATCCAGGCTTCCAACGGCTGAGGCTCATGCCAAAATCTACTGCCCGCTGAAGCTCCGGCGAAAACAAACAAAACTGCGCCTCAGAAACAGCACTCACAGCTCCGCAGCGGGCCTAATCGCTGCCTTGCAAACTGCTACGCTGCTCACCTCCGTTGAGAGCAGTGCTCGCTGTGAGGGCAGGACATGCCATCTTTCCTCGCTGCCCCGAGCAAACTGGGACAATGTATAGGCCGCTCACTCCTTCCCCTGCCGGGCTCTCCTCCATGCAGTCTGGGAGGGGAGAGCCGACCAACGGCATGCTGTTAAAAATAGAAGGGGGAGGATACAAAGGGCACCGGATCAAGGCTGGAGCTGTTTAACCCCCCTCTTTTTTTATTTTTTTTTTAATGTGTAGCACCCTAAATGAAAAATAAATGCAAACAGTAATTGACCAAACAAACAAAAAAATCCAATTTAACTCCTAACTGTTCCTTATCCATTCCTCAAATGAGCCCATCACCTAGGCTCACTAAGTCCTGCTGCATGGAGACTGGACACACTGGGGTTGATGGGAGAGGCCAGTAGACTACATCCAATGATGTCACAATTTTGACATGCCCAGTCTCCAAGCTGCAGGAGGAGGTGCACAACCCAGTGGTGGAGGACTGAACTGGAGGAACGATAATTTTTTATTTTTATTTATTTACATTCTCTTATATACCGTGCTATTCTGCATCAGTGCGGTTTACATTGAACAAACTGAAATTACATTGAACAGGGCATTATAACTTGGAGATAACTATTTTACAGGGAACATGGGCTATGGAGGGTTAAGTGGCTTGCTCAAGACCACAAGGGCACCTGTGGGACTAGAAACCCCAGTCCTTCCGGCCCAAGGTTGCTGTCCTCTAGTGGGATTTGAACCCCTGACCTTCCGGCCTGAAGTACCTTGCCCCAACCACTAGGCCACTTCTCCACTGCCAACAACAATGTCCTTTACCACGGTGGATCTCCTGCTAAACTCTTTCCCCATGTTCTGGGGTAATGCTCCAGAATCTTGTTGAAAATAAACACATAGGGCCGGCCCAATTATTAAGCAAACTAGGTGGTCTCCTAGGGCAGCAGCTTCTGGGAGGCAGCAAAGAGCAAGGCATTCAAAGCTAAACAATAGAGTCTGACTGCCATGGAGGGCATAAGGCTTAAGGTTTGCCTAAAGCACCAATACTTTGAACCAACTCTAGGGTCGGCCCTGGAAACATGGTCTCCTTCATGCTGAATTAGATGTTGTAAATCTGTAGCTGGGTTGAGTTGTCCTAGTATTGTCTACTACCTGTATGCCACTTTCACAGCTAGGTTAGTTCCCTGCCTGACAGCTGCTCCTTCTCCCCATACTCTGTGCCACCCCTCCATTCACACATAGATCCTTGACCCATTTCAACCTTCATTGTCATGCCACAAAAGTATGCTAAAAAGAGAAACTAAAGAATTTGACTAGCAATAAACAGCATATTCAGGATTGGCATCTCTCTCCCTAATCACAAGCCTATTATTCTCACATATGTTTCACCTATAACCTCCTTGCAGCACCAATAGTGAGTGGCTGTAAAGGGCTGGCTTTTCTACTGTTCTTGGAATGTGGTTCCCTGCTATATTTTGTAGGTCTTGTTTGTTTACACAGTATTTATTTTAACTGTGCAATAGTTATCACACCATACTACACCGTAACACAATAAATATACTGCATGATTTGTTTGCATACCAAGTTTTGGCAACTTGTCTGTGGTAACTTACCAAAATGACTACATCTGCTTTAAAGCAACTTGCTCAGAGTTAGTAGCTGTAGAAGAGGGAAACTGAACTCACATCACAGGGCTAGTTGTAATTTGTAGTTCAATGCTCTAACCTCTAGACCACAGCAGAAATCATTAAGGTACCCCAGCAACTAAATAAACAAGCTGAAATAGAAAAAAGGAAGATAGTTTAAATAAAGGAGGGGATCTTGAGAGCAGTTATGATAGAATTGCTTATTTATTACTCCTACAAGCCAAGTAAGTACAGAATTCTATAAAAGTGCCTGGTAAAAAAAAATTTTTTAAATCAAGAACTATGTGGGGAATACTGTTCACAATTCCTACTTAGACTGCTGCCCTAAAGAACCATCTCTCTTTCTATTAATTTATTCAAATATTTGCTACACTCACTTAAACTCTTGTCACTTTATTGGCTCCCTGTCCACTTCCACGTATAGTTCAAATTTCTCCAATAGACCTAAAAGTGCCTTCCTTCTGCAGTTCATTAATTCTACTCTCTCTATATCCCCTGCTTGGGAACTTTGCAATGCAGGTAGATCACTAATCTGTGCACTTCACCTGCAGCAACTTCGACTCCAGTCTTTCCACCTTGCTGTACCATATACCATCAATGCCTGACCTACTGGTTCAGAAGTCTAACAGCTCACCTTACCAAGGTTGCGTTTGGATCCTGAGCTCTTATTATTATGTTTAATACTCATTTGTGTTTTGATCATTCCCTATAAATTAAATCCCTAGCCCCTTGTTTGTTCTCTTTATAAACTCTGTCATTGGTCAGGGACTGTTTCTTATGTGTAAATGTACAGCACTACAGATTCTTAGTAGAGAGAGCTACTGCATAATATCAGATAAGTACACTATAAAGTCAAGAGTCGGGTGCTAAAGAGAAGATCACATTTAAGTCATTGTAATATGTATTGAGAAGGTATCAGAGGGCTTTTTGATTACAACAAAATGGCACTATTGGTCACTGTAATAACTACATTCAAGTGGATTACTTATTCCTCATCATAAAAGCTTGCTGGGATTAAGAAAAGGTCTTTGAGCAAAGGTGAGCAACGATGAAATAACTGGTAGAATTTTGTAGTCTAAACCCCATGCTTTACAATATCTTTGTCTTCCTTAAAATAAATTAAAATTGCATAAACAATGATACATATTGGCATATACACTAAGTTATATTCGTTGACGAACACTATTCAGAGAATTACCACATGGTATTTGGCAGAATCATATGTATGAGCTTCATCAATAAATTATATTATGTATTGGATTATTGCATACCATTTTATCTAACGTACTGGAGCTCTTTATATTCAGACACAGACAACAGTTGTCAAAAGGCCCCATTTAGATGGCCGTCTTCGGAGCTGCCACCTCACCGCACTCACGGAAACCCACCGCCTCTTTCTAATCTAACACCAGTTTACAACTGGGCCCTCTCTGCTCTCTGTTCTAGAAGCGGGGCCTCAGGGTAGTGCCAGACACAGCATACAAAACTAGCAGATACCAAACGAACCCAAAACTCGATCCCGCAGGTAGACTAGCGGAACAGACTACTAGATGACGGTAGCCCTGCCTTAACAGCAGCTACCCTTTATCACGGTTTTATTTTTTATGTCTATTAAACCCATAGTGATACTCGATTCTTTTTCTACTTCCTCTCTTTTGTGGCTATTCAAAGAATCAAATAATAAAGTATTATTACTAAGACAATAATAATGCCTCCAGGCCCAAAAAAAGACCCCCGCTGACACTACCAGTCACCTGCAAACTGGGATCTACCCCGAGCCCTGAGTGGCAGTCTAGAAATTAGAATGATAACAGTGGATAAGAAGGCGGGGTGTATTTCTACCTCCTCTCCCCCCTCCTCCTCACAAAAAAGTTCCTTTGTTTCCCTTCACTTTTTCTTTTGCTCGTTTGCCTACTTTACCTTGACACGACCAGACCAGGGGCTAGGTAAGAAAAGGGGAACCCGGGCAACCCTTGCATGCAAGTCCGTTAGTGGCGGTTGGTTCGGAGAGGTGGAGTTGGGGTGAGGTGGCAGGGGCGTGTGTAAGAAAAAAGCGCTTGTAGACCTCTCCTCGTAGAGTCTTACACTCTATATGTGTGTGTGCAGCGACCAGGGGCGGAGGAAGATCTTCTATTGACAGTAAAGTCCGTGGCAGTTGTGAATTTTTTTTAATTTTTTTTTATTTGCAGTCAGCAGTTCCCATTCCCGGCATGCCCCGGGGTAGCGGGGCTGGTTCTTAGGAATTTGAATGAAGAGCTGTGCGCTTTCGGCGCCATTTTCGAGTAATGACTGATTGCATCAATACAGTCGGAAGCAGGAAAGGTAGAGAGTGACCAGAGCCTCCGCCAGCAGTCGTGGATGCTTGCAAAAATCTGAAAAAATTTTTAAAAAATACCCCGACGTGGAAGGAGGCCGTGGGAAAAGGCGGAGTGACCGGTAAGAGACGACAAAGAGAAGACAACGGCAAGGGTGACGGGGCGCTCGGTTGGCGAGAAAAGGAAAAGGGGACGGAGAAAAATGTTTAAAAAATACGGTTTAGGAAGCTTGGAAAAAATCTTGAAAAATTCTAAAAAATTGAAGGATGGTGAGGAGATGGGCTGGAGTTGATCGCATGTTGGCGTTTGGGAGATTTTGAGGGAGAAAATTTGAGCGGGACTAGGGGTTGCTCGTCACGGCTGCATCTATCTATCTATCTATCTGTCATTGCTATTAGAGTTGAAAGTGAGGAAGGAGACTAAGCAGCAGCAGTATACAGTATAGTACCGGATTGCCGGACTTCAGCATCACATACTGTCACGCATATACAGTAGATAGGTGTGTATTTATGTGTATATATATCATGTGTGTGTGTGTGTATATATGTGCATACAGTCTTGTGTCATGGTGATGGGTTCGACAAGCGAAGGATCCAACATTTTTGACAGTTTCACCGGCGTGTGTCTATATTGTAAGAAACTTAAACTGCATTTACTGTAAGGAAAACTTAGAGTAAAAGAGCAGCGGGTGGGAGAAATTTTATTTTAAATTCTTGTTTTTATTGGATGTAGGATCTTCTTGCAGACCACTTGTCGATGTAGTTTTCTCTCCTAAGTATATTTTTTGCTGTTTTTTTGTACTTAGAATATTATATTCTCTGTTAATACTTAGCTTTTTGTGCGTTAATGCAGATTCAGATCTTAGTAGGGATTATGAGATGAATGTATTAAACATATACGCAATTTTAATCCCATATTAGAGGAGTTTAAATACATCTGACAATGACTAAAGCATTATGTTTTCTTACAAATTATGACTTGTAGTGAGAGGGAAAGCTAGGGTCCCTTATCGAGATTGACAGTGTTTTGATTTAATATCAAATGGATCACTTTGACACCTAGCTGAAAGTTTATTTTTTCGAGATATGAACAGCTTTAATGCCTAGTTAATCTTCGCAGGTGACTAAATCTGTCATACCCTCCTTTTCATTGCCTACCATTTCTAAAACGTCGAGGTAACTACAACTTCTGTTTTTCGTCTTGACACATTTAATAAACTAGGAACCCGTTAGTTTTTGATGCGCATCAAATGCAGAATAACAACCCCCCCCCCAAATAAAAAACAACAACAACAACAAAAAAAACCAAACCAACGTGAAACGTAGAGTGCTTGTACCCCTCGTGCAGCTGAGTTGCTTTTCCTTTGACGTGCTAGTTATAATCCTATGTGGTGTTAGTCCCATGGTAGACGCTTAGCTCCGAGGAGTTGCACGGTATGTAGGCATCAGGGAATGAAAACTCAACTGTACACGCAAAGCATAATGACAGAGATTGGGCCTTAGAGGCGAGCTTCTTTTTCAGAAACTACTAGTAATTCCTTGCACTTCCTTTTCTATGTATTTTCCCAAGAAGTTTATCTGCCCAGATCGTTCGGATGGAAAGGTGGTGGAAATATATTTGAAATTTTCCAAACTAGTGGCTGATTTACTATTCCTTCTGCACAGGAGCTGGTCGAAGTAATGGGGGCGAGGCTTCTGCAACCCCATAGTTTTGGCTATGGGAAGAGAGTCCTAGAGCATGGTTGAGGGATGGAAAAGAGTCGCAGAATTTCCTTAGATCCAGGACAGCTCTATCCAGGAGCACGGATTTGACTGGGCAAGCTGTGTGGTGGTGGTGGTTTTTTTTTTTTTTTTTTTTTTTTTCCAAGAAAGCTAAAAGAACAATATAGGACTGGCTTAGAGTAACGGAGAGAGAATAATTTGGACTGTGCTATGGGCATTATGTCAAATACCACATACAACAACTTGTGTATGCAGTATCAGAATATAATTAGATTTAACCCATTGTCGTACACATTACTTAGAACCCCCCTGCAATTAATAACAAATGTGTTTTAGATTTTAAAAGTTAAGTTTTTCTTATGCAGTCAGTACTCAAATTCAAGCTATTGATGCTGTCCTTAAGTTATTTTCCTTGTGTTTGTAGAGGAGCATGATTTTTAGTGTAGTATATTTATGCTAAATAATGAGTTTATCTGAGATGGCTAGAAAAGATTTGTTCTAATGAAGATGTTATCCATATTCAGAGACACAACAATTCTTTCTTCAAATTCCTTTCATTGTGATGAATTCAGATGTAAACAAGTCAGTAACTTGTTAACATGAAATATATATATATATATATTTTTTACTCCTTATTTTTAAAAGGTACTATGCAGATGAGTTTCTCTATGCATCCTGGTTGTGTTCTAGACACATTTCAGACATTGTGGTGATTTTTAGTTGACAGTATAGTTGTCAGGAAAATTTATTTCCCTGCCACATGCTACAAGACCAAATATGCATTCAGATTAATTGATCAAGCTTTAATGTCAAAAAAGCAATTTATAAAATATAAGTAGGTAATATACATGACCATGCATGTCTTCCTTTAGCCCATTAATATTTTATTTATTACAATTTCTTATATACCGCGCTATTTAGTATCAGCGCGGTTTACATCATATATGCCATCACACAGAACTCTCCTCTTAGTTGGTAAAGATGAAATATTTGTGAATATTTGTATAAGTCATCAGAATCTCTGCCATCTGAATGCTGAATTCATTTTAAATCCATTTTTATTTCTAAAGTGATACATTTCTATTGCCTGATGGAAAATATGGGTGTGGTTTAAAGTGAAAGCAGCAAGCATGATGGGCAACATCAGTATTCATGTGTGGCTTTCCAATGTCTAATTTTTCAAGGCCTTTGTTTAGCTTATTATGAGGAAGTTAATGTAAATTCTACCAGTTTAAATTAAAACTTAGTAGGGCAGCTTGCATTCCTACCATGGTTAAAATGTCAAACATTAACTGTAGTTTGCTTGTACATTAGACAGTCTCACAAGGCTTTGTCTTTAATTATGTTAATAAACTTGAAATATAATGAAATGTGCACACATCTGTGCATTTAGTGCTTTTTTCACGTATCAAAAAAGAAATAACCTAGTCCTAAGGCTGAAATATACATGGTTTTTATGGTTATCATATTGAAGAAAAGTGTATTTAAAATTAAGTTTTGATTTCAAGAATTCTAAAACCATCAACTTTCTCAAGCAATACCTCATATGAGAAGGCTAACTAAGAATTGGTTACAGCTATGATTGAAAGTACAACTGTCATTTAATTTTTAATTGTGTGGGTAGATCTATTTTTAAACTTCAGATGAATGAGGTCTTAGTAGTAGTGTATTAGATGAACATATTAGCAAAGCATTTTATTTGTGGTTAGCTAAGAAGCACTACAGGCAAGATAGGTTTTCGTTTAGATTGATCAAACAGGACAGTATTTAAAAAGTTTTTAGATCACCTTTGTTCTGGATTTAACACAGCTAAGATTTTACAGAATAATATTACTGTGCAAATACTCATTTATTCAAGAGTTACATTTCTAAAATACGTAGCAAACTTCATAGAATGGCAAATATGTGTTTTTACTGATTTTGAAAGGATTTGCTTATATATTTACAAGAATTCATGCTAGAGATGAACCTTGAAGACAGTTTCTACCTTGACTTGTGTGTGACTGTGTTCTAACAGGTGTATGTCAAAATTTGTTTGGTAAGTATTAACGTTTAGTGATCATATTAATACAGATTGTTGGGCCAATGTAACTTCAGATTTTTAACCCCTCCTTACTTTTACTTGATATATTGGGGTATACAGTTTCTAAAATGTATACACTTTAAATATCCACTGTTTCCTAGATGAACAATTAACCTTGCTATGTATGTTCTGTGAATGAAGCCTGTATACATTTCCATTTTGTGTGTGTTTTCCATATATACTCACAAAATCAATGTAGTGCTCAAAGTGGTGGTGGGGGGTTAGTTTTTCCTCTAAAGTTACTGATAGTTAAATTCTGATGCATTCAAAATGGCACTAGAAGGCTGCATTATAAATGGACCTGCACACACTGTGTGCTTTTATTTTACTTTTGTCTTGGGGATATTATTCATCTCAGGAACGCGCATGCATGCTAAGTAGTACCTATTTTATTGTGAAGGGTATTTTCTGCTTAAAAAAACCCAAAACAAAATGGTATTCTTTTGACAAGTTAATAAGCAAAGCATATGCCAAGGTATTCTTCAAATAGAAATGGATTTGTGACAGCACCATTTATTTACTAAGTTTTTTTCTTTTAGAATGCTGATTTGTATGTATAAATAAATCCATAGTAATACTCTATGTGCCGGAGCTTAAGATTGATGCTATATTTCTATAGATTCCTATATCTACAAACAGTATTGAAACAGAAAATAGTGGTCAGAGCAGAAAATATTGTGGGGTTGTTTTCTGCTTCTAGCAAAGGTTACAGGACCTTGTCTAAAGTTCCTACACAAATCCATGTTTTACTGCATATTAATAAGATTCAGTTTCTTCTCTACTTTAGGTTAGAGAGGGGTTGTGCTTCTGTTCTCAATTGGTTTTTGTACTTGATTCATCTGATCTGGTAATGCATTTTTAAATTAGTATCTCAAAATAAATGTAATCCACATGCTTAAATGCTAAGAGGAAGATAAGTCGGCAGTTAAAGATTTGTTTCCATTTCTGACCATATTTAACCCTTTTTGTTTGATTAGAAGAATTATTTTCTTTCTAAATTGTGAAAGTTTTTTTTCTGAAATGGTAATTCTTAATCGGTGCATCTGCTGTTTTAAGCAAATTGTCATAAATATCGGGATAAAGAATGAATAAATATAAAAAACATTTTAACTATTTAAGACTGCAATTTCATTTTCTATCTTTTATGACAGGAGCAAAATGATCTCTGAATCAAAGGCTTCTTTCTCTTTGTTTTTAATAAATTCAGTCACTGTAGTTACTAATCTGGTTAACCCTTTCATGTAAGTGGGTGGGAGATGATTTATAATTATAACTAAAGAAACATGTGGATGGCTATTATCATTAGAGATGTAATGTGTTTGTGGCTTTTGTGAAATTTACTCAAGTTCTTTGCATGGCTGATTTTTAACAGTGATGACAACGCTTAAACATACGTTAGGTCTGAAAATTAAAACGCGTTAATTCAGCTATGCTGTCTTAGAATATATGTAATATATATAATTTTCAATTTAAATTTTTTTTTCATTTCTCAAACTGGAGTAAACTCAGCAGGCCTTTTCTGTTGTGAAGTAAAGTAACATTTCACTAGCTTGGTACATGTACACTGAAAGGAAAGTGAATCAGATTGTGTTTAAGCAAAGTCTGAACATGTTTAATGTGTAGCCGAATTATTTTTTTAAATATGACTGATTAAAACGGGGAAAAAAATTTAACAATCTGTTTATTGGGTTTGAAACACACTGTGATGTCTCAGAGTTACTGCTTTGTCTGAAAGGGAAACCACTCCTGTAAATGACAAAACATAGTTATTATTGCTGCAGTAGTCTAGAAGGACGAAGTGTAGCTGTGCCTTATAAGCACCATTCTTATTTGTTAGAAATATCTAGAATTTTTATTCACCAAGGTTTACCCCTTATTTTGTATGTCCCAAGAACTGCTTTCTCCAAGTTGTTCTTGCATTCAATTCCTCTAAGAAAAAGTTTTGGATAATGAAACTCTGAAAGTGTAAATACCTAAAAAAAATGGTGGTTTAAAGGGTTCATCCTAGCAAGCACCTATGGACTGAATGTACTAAAAGTTTTTCCAGTTTTTTATGTCTATAGGAAAAATGCTTAGGGCACAGACCCTATCCTATCTATGTTTTTGTAATTTCACTGAAAGTATTTTACATAGCTGCAGAAATAAAAAATAAAATAAAATACATTTTATAGGTATTGATGATATTAAGAGCTTCTAGAATAAAAAATAACAGTAAATTCTGTATTTCAGATGAATTTGGTTGGCCATATCTGTCATGTTTTGGAAACAATTTTAATGTTTTTGCTGAAAACTGAAATATTTTTGAGACATTTCAATTCCATTGTAAGTAAGGGTTTTATTTTTCTTTTAATAAAGAAAATTGAAAATGTTGTGCTGATTGCTAATTTGTGTGTCTGCTTTTGGATCTTGCAATTTGATTTAATTTGAACAGACATAATTATTAGGAACAAATCTCAAATACCTCAAATATTACAGCACCTATGAAAGTAAGACGTTTTAGCTTTTTAGCAAGGATTTAATATTTTGCTCGCAAATTTTTGTTGGCATGGATTTTTCTTCAGATTTAGGATATCTATGATTTTTGCTAAGATATATAAATTGTGGTGAATTAGTATTATAAATTTTATGTTTTAAGGCTTGTGTATACAATCCTTTTTTTCTATTATAATTGGTAGTAAGAGTACTTTTCTGAAAAAAGGAAAAGTGTTATACTTTTGTCTGTCGTAAAAGAAACAGCATATCATAAGTCGGGTGAGCGAGGGGTGGGGGGAACAGAAACATGCTCATCTGGTTTAGTAGAATTGGTTTCTGATAATAAAGAAGAATATCACAGGTGTTTCTAATCAAGTCCCATTTAGTATTTTAAAGTTGAGCTTCCTTTAGGAAATGAACTGAGGGTCAGTTTGATGACCTTTAGCTATGTTTGGGGATCACCCATGAAACTGTGTGTCAGAAATCTGAGTGTCTTCATGCTATAATACATGGCAGTTTTATTGCTGCTTTTGACCTTTTTCAATGTAAGAGTTGATTCTTGGGAACAACTAATTGTTGTGGTGGTTATTTTTACATATAACTGAAGGAGGCTTTTCCTGTGTAAACTATTGGTGTATATTTTTATGTATGAATTTATACATATTTTGTAAAATATGACTGCTTCCATTTCCTTCATATATTAATCTGATTAGCATACTTATTTGCTATAATTTAGACTATTTTGCACTTTACTTTCTCGTAATGTGTTAAAGTTTAGACAGTAGAATAACGTAAAGCTAGTATATATGTCATAGTGCAGCAAAACTTATTAAACAGCCAAAATGTATACAAGGCTGTTTCAAGTGTCTTAATTGACTATAAATACTTCATATACAATAGTGGTGTTGTATTGGGAATTCCATAGTGAAATGTTAATCCCAGTATATATGTTGACCTTTAAAATCTATTATGGGTGTTTTTATTGGTTCCCAATAAGACATTAAGTGGCATTTATCAGTTTAAAAAAAGAACTACAGTAGATGTTTCAGAATGTATATATGAAGTATACTTAGTAGTAAAATAACTGCTAACTTTCAGGTTAACTCTTTGAATCCTAGGTCATTACTAAGTCTAATCAGGTATCGTGACAAATAATTTGAGGTACTTATTGTACCGTTTTTAGTAAAAGTCAGAACTTTAAAGTACTGTTGTTACAAATAGCAGTTTGGTGGAAACTGAAAACCTCACATAGTCAGAAACTGCCTTATAAATGAATAACCTGTACCAAACGATCTAGATTTATAAAAAAATATATTTTTCCTCTTTATTTTATTTACTTTGACAACTATTTAGCCAGAAACATTCCTCAACTTGTTTCCTTTCAAAAAAGGATTTATAAAATATCAGATTTGGCAGCTTCACTATTGGTAGTTTGACTTTTATGTTTTTTTTTTTGTTTTTCGTGAAAATGTTGTGGACTGAAAAGAGGTCCTTTTTTATACATGCTGTGCTTAAGCTGAAAATCTTATCTAAATCAAACATTTTTGACTGCATTATTATAAGCTACTTTTTAACTATGTAGAATCTATTTGATCTGCTGCAAACAGATGTGTCCTGGTGTAATAAAAAGTGATTAATGTAGAATATAATTTTTTTTCCTTCCAAGGCTTGACACCTGACTTTCATTTCATACTGTTTGTTTCATTATGAGTAAGTCCCCTTTTTTCTTCACTTTTTAATAATTTTCATTCCACTCTTGAGTTTAGGGTATCTTGCTGACCTCATTCTTATCATATGCTGTATGCAGTATAATTTGTACTGTCATCACTTGTATAAGATGTATACAAGTTGCACCAAATCTGCATTTCAGCCCATCACTATTGTGTTTTTTTCTATGGAAAAATGTATGACCCACCAATCACATACTCGCACCTATTATGAGAAAAAACACAATAGTCTTAAAAATGAGTAATCAGAGAAACCAAAGATTTCTTCCACAGGCTGATGATGTTCACTTATGGCATCTATGAGTATGACAGATGAATTCAATTCCAATTTGGGTTTGTATCAGTCTATGAAATAGTTTGCTGTAAAGATCAGTACTATGACCACTGGAAAACTCTAAAGTAGAAATGTTATCTAATAATTCAAGATGTTCTAAAATAAGTCCTACAAGCATACAGATACTATTACTCGAAGTTGCACCATCACAATCTGTTAATATAATTGCAAATGACATAACTATGTATTTAAGAAGAATTGGTATATACAATTTAGTATTTATGTAGTGTGCAGTAAGGACAGACGGGCATAGATTTTATCACTGGGATAATTTCACTACTTACAAAATAGAAGACTTTAGAAAAGTGTTCGTGTGCCTTTTTAATATATCTGCCACTTTTTTTTCTCTAGAACTTGAGTCTTTAAAGACCTGTTTTTCTTTCTATTTGGATAGCAAACTTTAATACGGAAAATGTTATATTTAGCTTAGTATTTTAATGAAAATTTGTCCGTATTTAGTTTTGATAGGTTTATAAAGCAAAAAATGCAATGTGTGTTTCCAGTCAATTCTGACTCCTGGTGACCCAGCAGCTCCTGGGTTTTCTTGGCAGTATGACTAGAAGTAGATTGCCAGGCTTTTTTTCTGAGGCATTGGAGGGTTAAGTAACTTGCCACAAGGAGTGCCAGTGGTAATCGAACCCTGGTCTCTTGATTACAAAGCCAGGTTATATCAGCACTGAAGTAAAAGTATTTCCATTATTAACTTGATTGTATACAGGGAAGAAGTCCTGTAATGTAAGTCAGAACTAATACATTCTTGTCATTGAGAAATAAGCAAGGGCAGCTAACAGGTCTATGTATGGCTTTTGATTTTAGGCTTTAGCTGATAAAAACAGTCCCAATAAAATATAAAAAAAAAAGAGTATTTATTTGGATAAACATCAGTTCCCCTAGTATTATCTCGTCTCTCCCTTGGTTTGTTTACCCTCATTTCAGTTTTTGTTCCCTTTTTGTTTTGAGCTGATTCCTAAGTCACACAAATGTATATATTCTACTGGAAAAAGTACCAAGCAGTACCATTTGTGTCATGAAAGCACAGATAAAACACTATTTTTTGTATGCTAAAAAAAAAACCTAATTAACTGAAAAATAAAACACCTAAATTTTATAAACAAATAAAATTCTTAGTTATCTTGTTGACAGAAATTACTTTAAAATTATACATTCTGATATACAATCAGGATGCCCACAAAACAGATGAGATTTTATTTTTGTCAGCAGGACACAAAGTTGAAACTAAATTATTCAAGCTATTGTGGTCTTTTGAATATAGAATATTCCCCTCAGCCCGATCTAGTCTGACCTTTTGAAGCTAAGCAAGGTTGGGCCTAGTTAATACTTGGCTAGGAGACCACCTTGGAATATCAGGTGCTGTAAGCTTACTGCACAAAAGAAAGGCCCTGCATTCTACTTCCAGTTGCAGTTTGGAGGGAGCACCCATGGGGCTAGTCACAACATGGACAACTAACCACAGGATCACCAGCAGTCTGCATTGACGAAATGGCACACAACAGCATACTTTCCCTTCATCTCTAAGTTTAACACTTTTATATTTTGTGCATGATGATATGGCAAAATTTATTTAATACTAGTTGTGCAAAATGAGCATTCTACATATCTTATATACGTACAAGATACCCAGTAGACATGAATAGAAAAGCATTTTTCAAAGAACAGTTATGATCCTGTCCCTGATTAAAGGCCTTCGTCAGAAATAAATCCCTAAATCACTTAAGTTAGCAACTGAGGTACTTTGCTGTGAAAACTGGTATTGATAAGCTTATCTTCTATTACAAAACCTAAATGTTAAACATCCCCAGAGCAAAAAAAAAAGTAAAATAGGTATTTTATTGAATAAATACCAGAAAAGTCCTTTTTTACCTCTTGCCTGTCTTTCTGTGCTGAGGACTCCTCAGTGGCATTTTGGTTGCAACAGAAAAAAAATCTAACTATGTTATTATTAAAATTCTTAATATACTACTGTTAGTAGTGACGACATAGTGGTTTACAAAGTAATTAATGGCAAACTAAAAATTCTTCTTCGTCTCTCCGGGCCAGTCCAGGCACATGAGAGTTGTCAACCTCCATCCAGCAGCTGAGGACTGAATACTGAATCTTTTTCAGTGAACTAGCATCTGGCTCCCCCTGCTGGCTAATCTCAATCTTTCAGTCCTCAGCAGCTGGAAGGGATGTTAAACTGTCTGGCTCCCGGAGAATGAATGGAAATAGTGCTTAATTTTTTAATTTGCTCTGTTTTAGTTTTTTTATTTTATTTTTGAAACAGAAAGGCTCTAGCAGGGTTTTTCTTCCCTAGCACAGCACTTGGCTTTGGCTGGGTTTACAAGTGTGTGCGGGCGCTGAATCTTAGAGGCAGAGCCTGCCTCAACCATTAGCTCTGATCCCGGGGGTAAAAGCAATCGGCGGTGCGGGGAGCCCCCGAAAACCATCTGATCACCTCCGGCACCAAGCAGCACTGTACCACTAGCAGCGGGAGCGAGTGCCTTGAGCGGCAAAATCAGCACCATACCGGGAGTTTGGCTCACAGGTTAGTCAGCTGGTTCATGGGTTAACGTTTTGTTTCGGCACTTGATTGTGAGCGTGAAGTACTCAGACCGGCACATTTTCCTGCAGGGGAAAGAAGGCGATGTATAATCACGGTTTAGCTTTAGACTGCTTATTTGTTTTTTTGCCTTTCGTCGATCGTCCCGTCGCCGGCATGGAAGGCAGGCCCAATGCGGGTGATCTCTTCAGAGACCTTCAGGGCGCTTCGGAAATGGCAGGAACGGTGGCCATTTCTGGTAAAACGGTTGTTTTAGATTCGAGTCAGTCAGGGACGGCAAAGAAAAAGTCCAAGTCTAAAAAGCCTGTAAAAGTGGGGGAAGCTCCTTCACTATCGTTGTCAGCAACACAGGGCAGTTTGGGATCTGTGTGTTCTGCAGATTTTATTTTAGAGCTGCATCAGGCTTACTGTTTAAAAAGGCAACGGTCTCTGGACAGATCCTGTCTCCCTACCTTCCCAAAATCCGGATAAAGAGCTTTCTTGGACCCGGGTGAAGGTACTTCTCAATCGGTCCAGGGGGCTCAAGGGGGTACCGATAGCATCGGTCTGCTGTACCCAGAGCCTCAGAATATGGAAGAAGGTGAAATCTTAGCGGGTTCAGATCTGGATCAGTGGGCCACTGACCTGGAGGATGAGGAGTTGGGGGCTTCTGAGGATCCTAGCCTTTTTAGGGTGTTTTGGAAAGAGGAGTTGGCTGCACTTATTACTCAGACGTTGGCAGCTTTGAATATTGCTCTGCCGGCGGTTCAGGACCAGCCTTTAGAGGATCCTCTGCTCCAAGGTTTTAAAACTGATCAAAAGTGTTTTCCTGTACATAGGGTAATGAAACAAATGGTGGAATCTGAATAGGAATGTCCAGAGGCCACCCTGCATGGGGCTAAGGCTATTGGACGGTTGTATCCATTGCCACAAGAGGAACAGGACTTACTGAAAATGCCTAAGGTTGATGCCATAGTCTCGGCGGTAACCAAGAAAACCACTATTCCGGTGGAGGGTGGAGCGGCCATCAAGGATTTACAGGATAGGCAGCTGGAAAGCCTCCTAAAGCAGACTTTTGAGACTTGCGCCATTGGCGCTCAGAGCAGCTATCTGTGGTGCATGTGTTTCCAGGGCATCCATTCGATGGATTCAAGGCGCATCTCCTTCCAAAGGGGAGGTAGAGGAAGGTGCAAAGCTGGAGTCCGCCGTGGCTTACCTGGCAGATACTTTCTATGATCTCGTAAGAATTTCCACGAAATCAATGGCAGCGGTCATTGCAGCCCGAAGATTTTTATGGCTATGGAACTGGGCGGCGGACGCATCCTCCAAGCACGGCTTAGTAAGCTGCCGTACAAGGGCACCCTGCTTTTTGGAGCCGCCTTAGAGAAGATTGTGAAAGATCTCGGGGACTCCAAAGGCAGTTGCCTCCCGGAGGATCACCCAAGAGGTCAGAGGCCTAGCGGTAGACACAGAGCTCCGTCGCGAGACTCTCGCAAATGTAGAGGTTCTCGTTTTGCCCCGTATCAGAGAGGACGTTTTGTGGCTCGTGGTCAGTCCTTTCGTGGGGCTCGAGGACTTGGCAGGGGTTATTTCGCAGCCCAGCAAAACGCCGGCAAAAAGCCACATGAAGGGAGGTTGGTCCAGATGGAAATTCCAGTGGGAGGTCGGCTACAATTCCTTTCTGTCTGGGCCATCATAACCACAGATCTCTGGGTTCTGGAAATTATACACGACAGTTATGCTCTCGAATTTGCCCAACCGTTAGAGGAAGCTTTCGTGGTGTCTCCATGTGGGTCGGCGGAAAAAGCAGAGGCGGTGGCTGAGATGCTTCAGCGATTGTTGCGTCTTCGAGCAGTGATCCCTGTTCCTTCCGACCAGTTCGGCTTAGGTCGATACTCGATTTATTTCGTGGTTCCCAAGAAGGAGGGATCTTTTCGTCCTATTCTGGATCTCAAACACGTGAACAGCTGCTTGAGAATTCCACACTTCCGCATGGACACTCTACGGTCCGTAATTGGTTCGGTGCAGCCAACAGTTTCTTACCTCCATAGATCTGACAGAGGCCTATCTGCATATTCCTGTCAGGCCAGAGCATCAAAGGTTTTTGCGGTTCCCATGGGTCATTTTCAGTTCCAAGCGTTGCCGTTTTGGGTTGGCTACGGCGCCGCGAACATTCACCAAGGTGATGTAGTGGTCGCGGCAGCGTTGAGACGGGAAGGGGTGCTGGTGCACCCGTATCTCGACGACTGGCTGATTCAAGCTCCATCCATTGCGGAGTCCCTAATGGCGACGGCCAGAGTGGTCTCGCTCCTAGAAAGCCTCAGCTGGGTAATAAACCAGGCCAAGAGTCAATCAGTGCCGGGGCAGTGTTCGACACGTGCATAGGAGCGGTGTATTTACCGGAAGTCCAAATACGAAAGATTCTGCGACAAGTAAAAGCATTTTTGCGATTGAAAGCCCCATCAGCGTGGCATTACTTGTAGCTTCTCGGATCCATGGCAGCGGCCTTGGATCTGGTGCCCTGGGCTCGAGCGCACATGTGGCCTCTACAGCAGGCCTTGCTAACAAGATGGTCGCCACAGGAGCATCCTCTGGATCGAAAATTGCCTCGTATGCTGGAGATGAGCAACAGTCTGCTGTGGTGGCTGGATCCAGGTTATCTTCAGGTCGGAATGCTGTTAAGACAGCTGGATTGGCTGCTCCTCACGATGGATGCCAGCCTGGTAGGTTGGGGGGCTCATTGTCAATCCCAAATAGCTCAGGGGGGTTGGTCGCCAGAGGAGTCCATTTTGTCCATCAATCTTTTGGAGCTCAAGGCGGTGCGTCTGGCTCTTCTTGAGTTTTGTCCTCTCATTGAAGGGAAGGCGGTGCGCGTTTTCTCCGACAACGTGGTGACAGTGTCTTACATCAGTCGCCAAGGAGGGACAGGCAGCGCATCCCTCTTGGAAGAGAGTCAGCGGTTGATGAGCTGGGCGGAGTCCCACTTGGTGGCTCTTTCGGCGGTGCATGTAGCAGGCCGCGACAATGTACAAGCCGACTATCTCAGTTGGCATGTTGTAGATCCGGGGTAATGGGAGTTAAACGCGGCGGTGTTTTACGACCTGACCCGTCGATGGGGTCAACCAGTTATGGACCTGATGGCCACGTTCCACAATGCCAAGGCAACTCGGTACTTCAGCAGATGCAGAGATCATATGTCGGAAGGGCTGGATGGTCTAGCGCAGCCGTGGCCGTCAGGACTGTTGCTTTATGTGTTTTTCCTCCGTGGCCTATGATAGGAAGGGTCATTCGATGGGTGAAAAGTCACGCCGGTCGACTGATACTCATCGCCCCGGATTGGCCCAGGAGGCCGTGGTATGCGGACTTAGTACGGCTCCTGATAGACAAGCCTTGGAAGTTACCGGCTCGATCGAACCTATAGAGTCAGGGTCTGCTGCTAATGCCAGACGTGGATCGCTTTTCGCTTACGGCTTGGCTCTTGAAGGGGACAGGTTGAGATGTCGAGGTTATTCGGCGTCGGTGGTAGCTACTCTCTTGAAGGCCAGGAGACGATCTACTTCCCTAGCGTATATTCGTATTTGGCGTATTTTTGAGCACTGGTGTGCGGAGCGGGGAATCCGGCCTGGCAAGGCGCTAATTCCGGAAGTGTTGTCCTATCTCCAGGAACAAGCAGGAATAAGTCATCACATATGGGTACATCGGTACCGATGGAGCCCGCACGGGAAAGCTCCCCAGCTTTTCAGATTAAAAGCTTTTGGGGCCTCCCACTGCACATGCGCGCTGCCTTCCCGCCTTCCTGACCAGCTCTCGTCAGTTTCTTTTTTTTCCGCGGAGCCAGCAGGTCGTGTTCCTGTCACCGCTGAAGAAATTGTTAATTTTATTGTTTTCTTTAGACCGCGTACCTGCCTTCCCCATTCTGAAACCGGTACTGCCGGTCTCTCTCTTTCTTTCTTTAAAAAAAAAAAAAAATTTCTTTTCTTCAGCACAGCTTGGTACTTTGTTAGGCCTTCAGGCCTACACAAATTCTCCTCATGGAGAAGCCAGTTCCTGCTTTTAAAAAGTGTACCAAGTGCAGTGCTGTCATTCCTGTTACAGACACCCATGAATGGTGTCTTAATTGTTTAGGACCTGACCATTCCATACCGGACTGCCCATCCTGCTCCCAGATGTCGAAATGTGGATTGCAGAACCGGGCCAACAAGTTCCATGTGCTGTTTCCTTCAGAAGCATCACAGTCATCCAGGTCTTCCTCTCCGGATGGCTCTCAGGTAGCCAAAACTCCAGTGGGCAAATCCTCTAAAAGCAAATCTCTTTCTAAAGATCGAGATGCTCTCAATTCTGAGTTCGAGGATTCTGCCCAGGCCAAAAAACCCCGGCGGGAGGTTCCGGCCTCCAAAGCAATCATGGGGTCACAGGTTGACATCGATGGCGCGGCCTCGACAGATCACCTGTTGTGCTGCTCTGGGGTACCGGCCCATACCGCTACCGACATCCAGGCAGCAGTGGCGTCTATGGGCAATACTGTCCAAGTCATGCAGCAGGCCATTCTGGCTTTTATTAATGCTGCTACGCCCTCGGTACCGCGGCCAGCGGTACCGGTTCCGGTAATGGCTTCCATACCGGAACCGAGGCCATCGTCTTTCAAACGCAGATCGGTTCCGCATGCCGGATCCGGGCTTTTGCCCGGTACCGATCCCATACCCGGTACGCCCGATGTCGATACCGAATGGTATGCGTATCGTGCGTTGGAAGCACATAGAGGATACTCTGCTTCAGAGGATTTTAACTCCTCTGATGATTCTGATGAGTTCTCCCTTGATCTTCCTGAGGAGCCTTCTTCTCCTAAAAGCAGAATGTCTCCACCAGAGGATTTGTCCTTTCAGGACTTCATCATAGAAATAGCTAAAGGTCTTTCTATTGCTTCATCCTCTGAAAAGGAACCCAGATCAAAGACACTGGATATTTTAGGATACTCTAAGTCTCCTAAAGAGGCAGTCACCCTGCCTATCCATGAAATCCTTCAAGAACACTTGATGGACTTATGGGAGGCTCCTCTAACATTGTCTCCTTCTTCTCGCAGGTTGGACACCATGTACCGTGTCCCCCCTTCTCCTGGTTTCCAAAAAACCCAGTTGCCACACCATTCTATTGTGGTGAAGTCTGCAATGAAGAAGATAAAGAGTACCAAAAGGCACTCTTCTACTCCTCCGGGGCGAGAATGTAAGACTCTAGACTCTTTTGGCAGGAAAATTTTCCAGGCTACTATGCTTATAGCCAGGATTAATTCCTATAGTCTTTACATGGACATGTTTCTCAGTGAAATCGCTCTAAAAGTTCGGCATTTTGCCCCCTTCATCCCTGAGGATAAAAGGGAGGAGTTCATTTTCTTAGTGAAACACCTTTTGGATATTTCAAAGTTCTCCAACAGGGCAGCTTTTGATTCCTTTGAGGGTGCTGGTAGGGCTTCGGGCATTGCTATAGCAGCCCGACGTCTTGCTTGGCTCCAGGCTTCTGATCTAGAACCTTGGGTCCTAGATGGCTTACGGAATCTGCCCTGTACAGGTGAGAACTTATTTGGTGAGGAGTGGCAAATTAAGGCCACTCAAATGGACGCAGAAAATGCCACCTTAGACTTTCTAAGTCTACCTCCACTCCTGCCAAAAAGAAGTCTTTTAAGAGGCCTTATTACAAGAAGTCCAGATTTTCTACAAATACTGGCCAACAATCCTCTCAGCCTCGTTTTGCTGCTAAACGTCAGCAACCTAAACAGGCAAGGTCAAAGCCTGCGGCGTCTGCTACGCCTCAGCAGGCTCAACCCCCTCAGGGGTTTTGACTTGCCCCTAGAGAACTTAACTTTTCTGGCTCTAGAACAACCAGAGCCCCTCACCATACCCGGAAGGTTAGCTCACTTTGCTCCCAGATGAGAGCAAATTACATCAGAGCAATGGACCCTCTCTATCATCAGAGAGGGTTACAAACTCCATTTTTCCGACCTTCCTCCTTATACTATGGTGAGACAGTTCAATTCTCCCCCATCTCTCCTGACCCTCTTGGGTCAGGAAGTCTCCTCCCTCCTTGCCCAAGGGGCAATAGAGGAGGTCCCTCTTCTTCAACAGGGGACGGGATTCTACTCCCCTTATTTTCTAATACCAAAGAAGACAGAGGGCTTCAGACCAATTCTAGATCTGAGAGAATTGAACAAATTTCTTTTCAAGGAGAAATTCAAAATGCTTTCTCTGGGCATTCTCCTTCCATACCTTCAGAGTCAGGATTGACTTTGTTCTCTAGACCTAAAGGATGCGTATACACACATACTCATCCACCCATCCCACAGAAAATACCTTCGATTTCTGTTTCAGGGACAACATTTCCAGTACAGAGTACTCCCCTTCGGTCTAGCCTCTGCTCCAAGAGTGTTCACCAAATGCACGGCAGTCGTAGCTGCCTTTCTAAGAGGCCTGGGAATTTTCATATTCCCATACCTGGACGACTGGCTCATCCGAGCTCCATCTCAGTCCCAGGCCCAAATTTCCCTGGACCGCACAAGGCGTCTTCTGCAGTATCTGGGACTGGTAGTAAACCTTCTCAAGTCTCAACTAATCCCTACTCAGTCTCTCGAGTTCATAGGGGCCCAGTTAGACACCATCACTGCGAGGGCCTACCTGCCTCAGCTCAGGGCCCAACGCCTGCTGAGTTTGGCCTCCCAAGCTCAGTCCAGCAGTCATTTGACAGCCCGGGAAATGCTGCGACTTCTGGGCCACATGGCCTCCACGGTACATGTGGTGCCCTACGCTCGTCTGCATATGAGAGCAGCTCAATGGACCTTGGCCACCCAGTGGACTCAAGCATCTGGAGCGCTCTCCGACCAAATACTCACCTCAAGCCGTCTGTTTTGGTCCCTCCAATGGTGGACATCCACCAAGAATCTGTTGTTGGGGGGCCCCCTTCCAACCTTTGTTGCCCCAAGCAACCCTCACAACAGATGCCTCCCAGACAGGGTGGGGAGCTCATCTTCAGAACCTCTCCACTCAGGGCACTTGGTCTCCACAGGAGACCGCCCTTCATATCAACCTCCTGGAACTGCGAGCAATTTACCTTGCCCTCAAGGTCTTCTATACCCTCCTTGTCAACCTGACTGTCCTAGTTCAGACAGACAATCAGGTAGCCATGTTCTATATAAACAAACAAGGAGGGACAGGCTCTCTGTCGCTTTGCAACGAAGCTCTCAGATTATGGGCCTTCGCCAGAGAACATCAAATTCACCTTCTTGCAGTGTATCTTCCAGGAGTTCAAAACTCTCGTGCGGACAGACTCAGTCGAGTTCTGCTTCCACACGAATGGTCCCTACATATGGACCAGATACGCAGAATCTTTCAGGAATGGGGGACCCCGGACATAGACCTCTTTGCAAGTCCGTGGAATGCCAAACTTCCCCGGTTCTGTTCCAGAACTCAGTGTCAGGGAGCTCAGGCCCACGATGCCTTCCTCCTGCATTGGGGTCAGGAATTCCTCTATGCCTTTCCACCCATTCCTCTAATATCCAAGACTCTGTTCAAGCTCCAGAGGGATCACGGGACTATGATCCTCATAGCTCCCCGCTGGCCACGCCAGGTGTGGTTCCCTCTACTTCTGCATCTCTCCCAGGGATCCTCCCTGGACCTAGGAGCTGCGCCAGATCTCCTGTCTCAGGAGAAGGGGACTTTGTGGCACCCAAACCCCAAATCCCTACATCTCAGAGCTTGGTTACTGAAGGCCTAAGTCTTCAAGACTTTAATCTTTCTCAGCCTGTGAAAGATATCCTTCATGCCTCTAGGAAACCTTCCACGAGGCGTTCTTATGCTTTCAAATGGAAGCGTTTTTCCATTTGGTGTGCTCAGCAGGGTCTTGACCCTCTAGCACTTCCTTTGAATTCCCTCTTGGACTATCTCCTGCATCTTTCAAATGCAGGCCTTAAGATGAATTCAGTAAGGGTCCATTTGAGTGCTATTGCAGCATCCTTAAAACCTATAAATGGACAACCTGTCTCCTCTCATCCTCTTGTTGCACGTTTCATGAGAGGCCTGACCCTAACTAAACCTTCCATCCGACCTCCCCCGGTAGCATGGGATTTGAACCTAGTTCTAGGTCAGCTTATGAAACCACCTTTTGAGCCTTTGGACTCTACCTCCTTCAAATTTCTTTCCTGGAAGGTTGTTTTCCTTATTGCAGTCACTTCGGCTCGCCGCATCAGTGAACTGCAGGCTTTAGTGGCTCATCCACCTTATACTAGGTTTCATCATGATAAGGTGGTCCTTAGGACGAATCCCCACTTTATGCCCAAAGTGGTCTCGCCTTTTCATCTTAATCAAGAGGTATATCTACCTGTCTTTTTCCCGGCTCCTCATGCATCCAGTGCAGAGAGGAACCTTCATACTCTGGATTGTAAAAGAGCTCTTGCCTTTTACCTCAACAGGACTCAACCACATCGAAAGTCTTCCCAACTTTTCGTGGCTTTTGATCCTTCTCATTTGGGACTTCCAGTCACCAAGCGTACACTTTCCAATTGGATCGCTCAGTGTATTTCTTTTGCTTACCAGAGTAAGAACATTTCTCTGGAGGGCCATGTCACAGCTCACAATGTGAGAGCCATGGCCACTTCTATGGCTCATCTTCACTCTGTCTCCATAGATCAGATCTGTCGAGCAGCCACTTGGGCCTCGGTTCATACCTTCACAGCCCATTACTGCTTGGACAAGGACTCCCGCCGGGATGCCTTGTTTGGTCAGGCTGTCCTCAAACACCTGTTCCATACTTAAACAACTCCTGCCCACCTTCCCTGGATGGATGCCTGAGATCCATACGAAGATGGTTTACCCTTGGAGGGGGATCTCCCAGGCATCTTAGCTAGGGAGTCCCCATATGTGATGACTTATTCCTGCTTGTTCCTGGAGATAGCACAGTTACTTACCTGTAACAGGTGATCTCTGGGAACAGCAGGAATTAGTCATCACAACCAATGTTCCCTCTAATTTTCTGTAGGCTGTGTGCGCATAAAATATCAGCTGTGTGCAGCTTTTGAAGGAAGGCTAAATTTTTGTGCGCCACATAATGACACTCGGAGTTATATACTTTAAAATTTGACTACACGTCAGAATACAGTATGTACACCACATTGATATTAATCAAATTAAATGAAAATAGACGATTACTAAATGAAGCGGGAAATTTCTAGTAATTACAATCATAACTTTTAAATTTTAAGATGTCTGTGTTGTTCTCTATCAGAATCAGAGCCATAATTTTTGTGCGCTCTGTTGTAAAGTATGTGCGCTCGCTCGGCGAGGTGTGTGCGCGCGCACACACGCACAGCTTAGAGGGAACAGTGATCACAACCCACCCACCTCCCCTAGGAGTTGTATCTCTATCTATCTATCTTCCTGTCCTCTCTCTCTATTGTCTCAGCTTTAAACTCGAACTGACGAGAGCTGGTCAGGAAGGCGGGAAGGCAGCGCGCATGTGCAGTGGGAGGCCCCAAAAGCTTTTAATCTGAAAAGCTGGGGAGCTTTCCCGCACGGGCTCCGTCGGTACCGACGTACCCATATGTGATGACTAATTCCCTCTGTTCCCAGAGATCACCTGTTACAGGTAAGTAACTGTGCTTTCTCCAAGATGGTCTGGATAAGGGCTTAGCTCTCGCTACTCTCAAGGTTCAGTTGGCAGCGCTAGCATGTTTTCGAGGTAAGGTGAAGGGAGTTCTCCTCTCTCTGGGAATCCCGGATGTGGTATGATTCTTGAGAGCGGTAAAGAACGTGCGTCCTCCAGTACGGTCAGTGGTACCGGCCTGGGATCTAAACTTGGTCCTCGAGGCATTGGCGAAGCCTCCTTTTGAGCCCTCTAGGGAGATATCACTCAGCGAACTCTCCTGGAAGACCACTTTCTTGGTAGCCTTATGTTCGGCGAGAAGAGTTTCGGATCTTCAAGCGCTGTCATGCAGAGAGCCGTTTCTGCAATTCTCTCCAGAGAAGGTAACTTTGCGGCCGGTTCCCTCCTTTCTCCCCAAAGTGGTTTCCAGTTTTCATGTGAATCAACCTATTTCGCTTCCGACTTTTCCGGTCCAGGAAGGAAAGCCCATCGAGGCGGTGCTCCATAAATTGGATTTAGGCAGAGTACTTAAAAGATGCGTACAGAGTCCTTTCGCAAAACGGACAGACTATTTGTTCTATTTGGGGGTCCTCGGAAGGGGGAAGCGGCCTCCAAGGCCTCCATCGCTAGATGGGTGAAGCACGCCGTGGCAGCGGCGTATCAAGCTAGCGGAAAATCGCTCCTGTAAGGATTCTGTGCTCATTCAAGTCGTAGCCAGGCAGCGTCCTGGGCCGAGTTTGCTTTGATTCCGCCCATGGATATTTGTTGGGCGGCTTCTTAGTCTTCGCTGCACACTTTTTCAAAGCACTATAGGTTGGATGTTCAGGCCAGAAGGGATGCTAATGTGGGAGCGTCGGCCATCATTGCGGGCCTAGCGGGCCCCTCCCAGGGGTAGATACTGCTTTGGTACTTCCCTCATGTGCCTGGACTGGCCCAGAGAGACAAAGAGGAAGAAGAAATTAGACCTTACCTGCTAATTGTCTTTCCTTGAGTTCTCTCCGGGCCAGTCCAGGACCCACCCGTGACTTTTGCGATTTCTCAGTTTTTTTTTGTTCAGGTCGTTGCGCGGAGATGCTTGACGTAGACGCCTAGAGGTCAGACTGTGAGTCTGTCTGAGCGGAGATTGAGAAGAATATTTATTTAGCAGATTTTTCCGCTCAAGGAGCTTGGTCGGCTGGTTTTAGGGGGCTTTCGCATCTCTAGAGTGAGATTCCTTTTTTTTTTTTTTTTTTAAACTTGTGTTTGCTGTACCTCTTTTTTTTTAGTTTTTTTCCAATGGGACATTAGACTTTAGGAGCGCTTGCTGGTTTAGGCGGGCTCGGTCTCCTCTCTTTTCTTTCTTTTGGCTGGTTAGAATGGTTATGTTATGGGTTTTTTTTGTTGGTTTTTTTGTTTTCTCAGTTTAGCTTACGCTGCTTAAGTGTTAGACTGGAGGTTAGCCAGCAGGAGGAGCCTGATGCTAGTTCATTGAAAAAGATTCGGTATTCAGTCCTCAGCTGCTGGAGAAGGTTGACAACCCTTATGTGCCTGGACTGGCCCGGAGAGAACTCAAGGAAAGACAATTAGCAGGTAAGGTCTAATTTCTTCTTAAAATAGAATAAAACAAGGAGAGATGGTACAGGAAATGGGGGAGGGGGGTGGAGAGAGAGAAACGCTGGCCAGCAAAGTCCAAGAACCCAATCCTAGCACTAATTTTCAAAAGCCTACATGTAAAAATAAGCTCGTCACCCCACATTAAAGTTAGATTAAAAAAGTCTCTAGACAAAAATATTTTGATAAGGTGTTCTACAGGAGTGATGCCAAAATATGAAGTGCCGAGTAATGGGTGGTGCTATTCTAAAGATTAATAACAATTATTAAACTAGCTTGAGATTTTTAAAGATTTAATTTTAGATAAATAATTGTTGTTAATCTTCAGAATAATACCATATATCCATAATAGCATAGCATTGCAACTAATTATTGCATCACTTGCTTGTATATATGATTTAACCCCTCCCCTCCCACCCAAACATAATTTCTACATGGGAACAATATTAAGTATCGCACTACAGTATTTCAGTATAATAAAGGGATGCCAAGTTGCTTAAACTGTTGCTGCTGCATAAAGCTTGCAAACCATGTAGCCAACCACTTCATCTGCAGTAGTCGTCATTCATTTCTGTGGCTTCAGAGTGGCTATCCTGTGGAATACCTGCCCGGTTAAGCCTGGGCATCCAGAGTGTAGCTGCAGGTTATTGGGGGGGGGGGGGGGGTTGTGTGGTGTCCAGTCTCCCCGTGTGTGTGTGTTTTGGAGGGGGAATGTTGTGTACTCCCTCTTACCCTGAGGTCTGGAGCCCTGGGCAGGGTCACCACCAGAGAGTGAGCCATAGGTGACTGGGATCTACAGTTTGACCACGGGGCCTTCCAAAATTGAGCCCATAGTTCTGCGCGGCTTATTGCAGCTCAACAATGGGAGCTCAGAATCAAGGCTACTGCTCTGGTGCCGGATAGCCACAAGTACCCGGAAACTAGTTCGGCTACAGGGGCTCCAAAAATCAAGCCTGTGGCTCCATGTGGCCTACTGCAGTTCCACTACAGGGAGTGTGGAAATTGAACCTGTGGCTCCAGAGCCTACCACAGCTCCACCAGAGAGGCCTCTGTCGATGTCCGGAGGTTGCAGTTTGAGAGAGGGGAGCCAGTTTATTGGGCCTAGGAGTTACTGTGGGGGGGGGGGGGGGGGAGGAAGAGAATAAAGTGGGGTTTCAGCAGTGTACGGAGTGGAGGAGTAACCTAGTGGTTAGAACACTGGCTTGGTAACCAAGCAACCAGGGTTCGATTCCCACTAGCACTCCTTGTGGCCTTGGGCAAGTCACTTAACCCTCCATTGCCTCGGAAGAAAGGCCTGGCAATCTACTTCCGGTGACACTGCCGAGAAAACCCAGGAGCTTTTGGGTCGCCAGGAGTCAGGACTGACTCGAAGGCACCTTCTTCTTCTTCTTCTTCAGCAGTGTACAGGCTCAGGCAGGCTGGGCCATAGCCAGTGCCACTTGGTCTTCACCATCCATTTTCCCATGATGTGGGCCCTAGAGCTATGTAGCAGATAGAGGATTCCCCACCGCCCTGTCTCAGACTTGCACGGAGTGCGTTCCTAGGCAGTGCCTGACTTGGCTGATTTTCTGGAAGCGGCTGCCATTTTGGCATATGGCTAGGAACCTTCAGCTCTGTTGATGGGCACCTACTGCCTTGGATACAGGATGAGAGGCCCTACAGGTTTGCTGCCTGAATCCCTACGGAAACCCCTGTTCTACAGGATTTTTCAGGGGTTTATGCAGCAGTTGACGCTTCCATTTCCAAGCGTCCGCAGAATGGAGCACTAAAGTTCCTGTTGTATGTGCTAGATTCCCCCCCCCCCCCCCCGAGGAGGGCGGAGGTTGAGGCAAAAGCCTCTTGCAGTGATGTGAATTGGATGATTTCTGATCATTTGCTTCTTCCATAGGGAAGAGTTATTTTCCCTGAATGCTTAGGTTTCCTTGGCATGGGTACTTTGTTTTCCTAAGAAGTGAACCTTGGTGACAGCAGTCATGCAGCATTGCACTATCCCAACAAAGGGTGGTGCCACCCTCTGCAATCAAAAAGACCATAAAGTCAAGGCGCTCTTAGAGTCTTTTTGGCTTCAGTGATCTAGCTGCAAGCCTCTGAGCAGGGGGCCTCTCACTAGGGCAGAGACCATTTGGAGCAGTTGGTCAGGTGGAGAGAGTTTGACTTCCCTGTGCTTGGCCAAGGCATATTGTCACATCCCCATGTGAGAGGACCAGCAGAGGTTTCTGAACTTGATCATTCTGGACGACGTGTCCACAGTTTCAGGCCTAACCCTTTGGTCTTGGCAATAGTGGCAGTAATACTATACCGTGAACGGATACAAGTCTCATCTCTGCATGGAAGACTGGCTGATGCATGCCAGGTCGGTGTCGAACAATCAAGTCACTACAACTTGGTTGCTGCAGCTTTTTCAGGATTTTAGCTGGGTGGTGGAACTAGTCCAAGAGTTATCTGCTCTGATCCAGTCTCTCAAATCCTGCCTAGGCAAGGTTGGTCTGTCTGAGCAGAGGTAAACTTAAGTTCTTAAGGCAGCTTGTGGTGTCTCGATGCACTCCCTGACTCTGGGCACTCTCTGACTTACAGCTTCTGAGGTCAGTGGTGGCCACGTTGTATCTTGTTTACTTAGAAGGGGCCGACATGTGCCCGCTCCAGAGGGCATTCTGTCTCCCTTGTCACTACTGTCGCAGAGCTACAAAATTCACCTTCCCTTGCTCTTCTTGATTGGGAGGAGTCCCCAGTGAGAAGTCTAGCATTCCAAGTTGACCCAAGGGGTAGACCTTGGAGGTGCCAGTGTAGGTGATTCTAGCAATAGATGCCATCCTTGTGGGCTGGGGAACCCATGGCATGAACTGGACAGTACATGGTTGGTGGATGCCCGGTGAAGCAACTTGGTCTGTACACAAGCTGGAGATGTGTGTCAGCCTAGCCTAGCCTAGCCTAGCCTTGCTCTAGTTCAAATCAAATCACTGGTACAGGTGTGATCAGTCCAAGTCCTCAGACAGTATGATGGTGGGGGGGGGGGGGGCACTAAGAATGTGCCGGTGGCTCGATGAGCCAGATTCTGTACAGATTTTCTCAGCTGTCACATCCTCTATCAAGGGGAATAGGGGTAAGGTCCAAGTATTTAGTCTCATTGTGAACCATTGGGGCAGTCCAAGTCATGAGCAAATGCTAGAGTACCAGTGTTCTTCAACAGGTAACTGGCAGTTGGCTCTATCATCATTGAGGTGCTAGTCCAGCTTTGGCCCCTGGAATATCTGTGGTATGTGTTCCATCATGGTCATTCATAGGGTGCATGCTGTTGAAGAGCATCTGGAGTTTGTGCTCCTTGTGGCATTAGACTGGCTTCAAAAAAACCTAGTAAGAGGACGTAGTCTGGTTATGTAGTGGGACAGCCTTTCCTCCTGCCTCTTCCCCTGTTGTATCTTGACAGATAATCCAGATCCATTCTCATTAATGGCTTGAGGCACTGCCTGAAATTCAAAGGATGTTTGCTGGCCATTACTCTGCATTGTTGGGCCAGACATGTCGAGCTATGCTGTGACCTTTATGTTCACATCTTGGGACTCTTTGAAGCATGCTGCAGGAGTGTTCCATGTCAGCTACTTGTACCGACCTACCCCATTGTTTTGCCTTCCTTTTAATCTGGCCTTGAAAAGCCCTCCCCCCTCCCTTTAGAACACTACACGTATGAGTGGCAGTGTTCTCTCCTGGTTCCTATGGGGTGGGGGTTGTCAGCATTTTTGGCCAACCAGTTGGATAGTCGTTAGTGCTGCAGACCTTGTCCTTCCATGACCTGTAGTTGTCCTTTTTCCTGGAGGCGGTGACTCTTCAATACTTTCTCTCCTTTGGTCAACCCAGGGAAGAGACAATGAGTTGCTCCTTTACTGAGGTACACAGGGAATTGCAAAGATATCTAACCCTCCCATAAGACAGTTTGGCTGTTTTTTTGTTCTCTTTGGGGGTCTGCAGAGAGAAAAAGTGGCCTCCAAGTCCGCTCTGGGTTGTTGGAGCAAGCATATTGAAAGGACGGCAAGTACTGCTAGGGCTGCGTGCTTCCACTCAAGCACAAGCATCCTCTTGGGCGGAAACTAACGCAGTGGCACTACTTGACACTTTATCTAGCAACAATTTGATCCTCCACTGACACCTTTGCTAAGCATTCTTGGCTAGCTGTCCAAGCCAGAGTAGATTCTGTTTCTCCAGGACCAAGCAGGAAGTCAGTCCTCACTTATGGGTGACGTCGGCGCCGACGGAGCCCCCGCGGAGCAATTTTCCCCAGCTTTCAAAGAAAGCCTTTGGGAATTGCAGCGCGCATGCGCGGTCGTCTTCCCGCCCGAGGGTGCCATCTTAGCCAGTCTTCTTTTTTCCGCGGAGCCCTACAGACGTCCCCGTCTTGTCCCCGCGAAAAAGTCGATTTTATTCATTATTTTATCCTTTTTCCTTCGGTTCGACGCCGATCGTTTTCCCGCCCTACTTTTTCGGTTTTTCTGACTTTGTCAGCTTTCGTTTTCGATTTTTCCCTGGCAGTCCGGTCCTTTGACCTCGCAGGGGCCCTTTTTCCCCCGATGGCTGCCAGTGGCTTTAAGCGGTGTGGTCAGTGTGACCGAAATATGTCACTAACTGACACACACGACTTTTGCCTCCGCTGCCTGGGCCCGGATCATGAGGAACTGATCTGTGGGCCCTGTGGCAAAATGTCCTCAAAAGCGTTGAGAAGTCGGCGGCATCAGCGTGATTGAATCTTCGCTGACCCCAGCCGTACCCGGACCTCGTCGGAGGCCTCCGCGTCAAAAGGTTCCAGCTCGGACCGTCGCCGGAGTTCCTCCGACCGGGGTTCTCCCTCCGGGGACCATCGTCGGATGGTGAAACCCGCGAGGGCGGCGTCGGTGGACGCTCCTGGTTCCGCGAGGGCCAGGTCGCATAGCCCCGATAGCCGCCCCGGGTCCTTGGAGAAGGAACACCTCCCGAAGCGACCTCGCCTGGAGTCGGAGATGCCTGCTCGGGTAAGTCCTGTAGTCCTTCTGGACTCGCCTCCGCGACAGCCGACGTCGGGCCCGACGCCGTCGGGGCCCGAGTCGGGGGCTGCTGGGTCACCTGAGCTCGGACTCAGGTTGACGGCCTTGGAGAGCAGACTGTCTGCCTTCATGGACCAGCAGCGGGCACTGCTCGCTGGCCTCGCTGGCGCCGCTGCCCCGACCGCCGGGACGTCGACGTCCAAGTCGACCCCGGAGACCGAGCCGATCCTCGAGTCGATGAGAACTCGAGTCGATCCTCGGTCGAGGTCACCCTCGGCCTCCCGTTCGGGACCGAGGACGCCGACTCCCTCGGCGTCGGGGCGGCAGGCGCCGCGCCCTGCCTGGGCCGACCCCACCGAGTCCTCGTCGGAGTCGGTCTGGGAGTCTGAAGAGGAAGAGTCACCTGATTCGTTCCGGACTCGGTGTGTCCCCTCGGACTCACCGGAGTCCGAGCCTCGGAAGCAGTCCCCCCCGGAGGATGCCCGATTCTCGGACTTCGTTAGGGATATGGCCAAGGCTTTGGCCTTCCCTGCGGATCCCGAGGAGGAGCCTCGAGCCGAAGAGCTCGACGCCCTCCAGTATGACTCTCCCGCGAGGGAACACTTTACTGTACCGGTTCCTCCTATGCTGGAACGACTACTCTTCCGCATGTGGGAGAGTCCGGCCTCCTCGCCGGTCCTGAGCAAGCGGGTCGATTCTATCTATCGAGTCCGCAAGAGCCCTGGCTTTCAGAAGGCACAGCTACCACACCATTCCATGGTAGTGGAATCGGCCATGCATCGTCTTAAGAGCCAGAAGATGCACTCCTCGGTGCCTCCTGGCAGGGAGGCCAGTAACCTGGATGGCCTTGGTAAGAAGTGTTTCCAGGGCTCTATGCTCGCATGTCGTGTCCAGACTTACCAGCTATACATGGGCATGTATCTCCGGGATCTGGCTAAAGAGCTAGCCGGATTCTCCGCTGGTTTGTCCGAGGAACCCTTGCGGAGGTTCCTGGCCTTGTCCACTGGCATTCGGGAATGCTCAAAGTTCATGTCCCGAGCAGCCTATGATGGCTTTGAAGCATCGGCTCGAGTGGCCGCAGCCGGCATCGGTGCCCGCCGACAGGCTTGGCTTCAGTCGTCAGACCTTGAGCCCTGGGTGCAGGACAAGTTGGTCGATGTCCCCTGCCGAGGCGAAAACCTCTTTGGCAAGCCCATGGCGGAAAAGGCTGCACAAATTGAGACTGAGACTCTCACCAGGACCAGGCTTTCTAGGAAGACCTCCGCCCCTTCCCAGAAAAAGAAGGGCTCGGGGAAAAAGTCCTTTTACCTGAGGAAGGCGGCTGCCTACAAACAATACCCCCATTATCAGGCCCCTGCAGCTCCCCAACAGGGCCAGCAGGCCAAGGGACGGGGTAACGGGTCCCGTAGGCAGCAAGCCCCCAAGCCTGCACCACCAGCCCCTGCTCAGCAGGGTGGGGGTTTTTGACTCACAAAGCATAGCCTCTCCCCCCCCCCCCCCGCTAGTTCCTCCCAGCACCGGAGGCCGGCTGGTTCACTTCGCCCACAGGTGGTCCAGCATCACCGCAGATGCCTGGGTGCTTCAAGTCGTGCGAGAAGGCTATCTTCTCCACTTCCATCAGGTCCCTCCCTCCTATTTTCCGGGAGAACCTCCGCGACCCCCTCTGCACAGGGAGTTGCTCCTTCAGGAGTTAGCAGGTCTTCTGCAGGAACAGGCGGTGGAACCGGTGCCACACCACCTGAGAGGTCAAGGCTTTTATTCAAGGTATTTTCTGATACCAAAGAGAACAGGGGGCCTCAGACCCATCCTGGACTTGCGCAACCTCAACAAGTTCCTTGTGCGGGAGAAGTTCAAAATGCTTACCCTTGGAATCCTTCTGCCCTACCTCCAGCAGGGAGATTGGCTATGCTCCTTGGATCTAAAGGATGCCTACACGCACATCCTCATCCACCCAAGCCACCGCCAATACCTAAGGTTTGTGGTGGCAGGAAATCATTACCAGTACAGGGTACTGCCCTTTGGCCTGTCCTCCGCACCGCGAGTCTTCACAAAATGTCTCGCGGTCGTGGCGGCCCATCTCCGGCTTCACGGCCTCTATGTCTTTCCGTACCTCGACGACTGGCTCATCAGGGCAGCGTCCGCTCGGGAGGTCACCAACGCCACGCGCCGCACGGTGACTCTTCTGCAGCACTTGGGCTTTGTTATAAACTTCGCAAAGTCCACTTTGCTCCCCTCACAGGATCTCGAGTTCATCGGCGCAAGGCTGCACACTCCTCAGGCACGAGCGTACCTACCGCTCGACAGGGCTCAACGGCTCATGGACCTAGCCGACCGTTTTCGCAGCCAGCCCCTGGTCTCCGCCAGGCGCTTCCTGAGACTACTCGGCCATATGGCTTCCACCGTCCATGTGACCCCCAATGCCCGCCTGAATATGCGGTCTGCTCAATGGTGTCTCCGCCAGCAGTGGCGTCAAGCCACAGGCGGCCTAGCAGACCTAGTGCGCGTCTCCGAGCCGCTGATCTCGTCTCTCCGGTGGTGGCTCCGGCAGCCGAACCTCATGTTCGGAATGCCTTTCCAGTCACCTCAGCCGACCCGGGTGCTGACCACCGATGCATCCCTCCTGGGCTGGGGAGCACATTGCCAAGAGGCACGTACTCAGGGCCTCTGGACCACGTGGGAGTCTGCTCAGCAGATCAACTTCCTGGAGCTCAGGGCGATCCGCCTAGCTCTCAAGGCCTTCTCCCACCTGACTTCCCACCAGTCCGTCCTTGTCCAGACGGACAATCAGGTTGCCATGTTCTACGTGAACAAGCAGGGGGGCACGGGCTCCTTCCTCCTCTGCCGGGAGGCGCAGAAGCTCTGCTCTTGGGCCGTCAGTCACGGCATTCTCCTCAAGGCAGTTTATCTCCCGGGCCAAGAAAATTGCCTGGCGGACAAACTCAGCAGGGTCCTCCAGCCGCACGAGTGGCGTCTGGATCCCTTGGTAGTTCAGAAGCTCTTCCTCAAGTGGGGCCTCCCCACGGTGGATCTCTTTGCCAGTCCTCACAACCGGCAGCTTCCTCGCTTCTGCTCTCGTCAGCCACACCCCCTTCGGGTTGCGGCGGACGCTTTTCTGATCTCATGGTCGGGGAGCCTTCTGTACGCTTTCCCTCCCATCCCGCTAGTCTCTCGGACTCTTTTCAAGGTTCTCCGAGACAAAGCCTTCATGATCCTGGTGGCCCCTCGCTGGCCCAGGCAGCCGTGGTTTCCGCTCCTGCTGCAACTGACGGTGGAGGATCCAATCCCTCTGGGGGTACAACCGGATCTCCTCACTCAGGATCAGGGGTCCCTCCTGCACCCCAACCTCAGGTCTCTCAACCTCATGGCCTGGCTGCTGAGAGGGTAGTCCTTGCTCCCCTTCTCCTGCCGGCGGAGGTGGAGGAGGTCGTCTTGGCTTCGCGACGGCCTTCTTCCCGCAAATGCTACGCCCTTAAATGGCGTCGCTTTGCAGTCTGGTGTACTCAACAGTCTCAGGATCCCTTCTCCTGCCCGGTGTCGGTGATCTTGCAGTACTTGCTACACCTCTCTAATCTGGGACTTAAGTCCAACTCCGTCAAAGTTCACCTCAGTGCTCTTTCGGCACATCATGTACCGGTGGACGGTAGACCTCTCTCAAGCGACCCTCTCGTAGCGAGGTTTCTCCGAGGTCTCCTTCTACTTAAACCACCTCTGCGCCCGCCAGCGCCTGACTGGGACCTGAATGTGGTTTTGCAGCGGATCACCTGTCCGCCTTTTGAACCTATGGCTACCTGTTCACTCCGTTTTCTGTCTTGGAAAACACTGTTCTTGATAGCCCTCACTTCCGCTAGACGCGTAAGTGAATTGCAGGCCCTCGTGTCTGATCCCCCTTACACTAGGTTCTACAAGAATAGGGTAGTTCTACGGACTCACCCAAAATTTCTGCCTAAAGTGGTCTCCCCTTTTCACATCAATCAGGAGGTGGTACTTCCAACCTTCTTTCCCAGACCACACTCCAGCCGAGCTGAGACGGTCCTCCATACCCTGGACTGTAGAAGGGCTTTGAACTTCTACCTTGACCGTACGCGGGAGCACCGTAAAGCTGCTCAGCTTTTTGTGTCTTTTGACCCCAATAAATTGGGGCTCCCGGTCTCCAAGCGTACTCTGTCCATCTGGGTTGCGGACTGTATCTCTTGGGCTTATGGGGCAGCCGGACTCTCCTTAGAAAGTCGAGTCACGGCTCATTGCGTTCGGGCAAAGGCCACGTCAGTGGCTTACCTCCGCTCTGTTCCGCTGGCAGACATCTGCCGGGCCGCTACTTGGTCTTCGAGCCAGACTTTTGCGGTCCATTACTGTCTCGAGAGGGAGTCCCGTAGGGACAGTGCTTTCGGACAGGCAGTCCTCCGTAATCTCTTTGAGGTCTGAGCAACTCCTACCCTCCATCCCGGATGTGGGCTACCGGTGGGTGATAATTCAGCGAAGATTCTATCCTTCTGTGCTGCTGAGCTAGAGGGAGCTCACTTTTGTGCTTAGGGTCTCCGGTAGCCTTGAGCTTGGGAGTCCCATAAGTGAGGACTGACTTCCTGCTTGGTCCTGGAGAAAGCGTAGTTACTCACCTGTAACAGGTGTTCTCCAGGAGCAGCAGGAATCAGTCCTCACTACCCTCCCTCCTCCCCTTGGAGTTGCAATCGTCTGCTTATGTTCTTTTTTGCAAATTTTTATGCTGTCTTTTTTAGCTATGTCATCTGACTGGCTAAGATGGCACCCTCGGGCGGGAAGACGACCGCGCATGCGCGCTGCAATTCCCAAAGGCTTTCTTTGAAAGCTGGGGAAAATTGCTCCGCGGGGGCTCCGTCGGCGCCGACGTCACCCATAAGTGAGGACTGATTCCTGCTGCTCCTGGAGAACACCTGTTACAGGTGAGTAACTACGCTGTTTGGGGCACAGGTTCTCGGAGCAGCTGTATCTTCTGCCTGAAGGAGTCAGTTTTGGTACTCCTCACTTGTCTGGACTGGTCTAGCAGGGTAATCTGGAAGGTGACATTTTGTTTGGTAAGTTCTTTTCTTGGACTCCTGCTAGACCAGTTCAGGACGCGCCCTCAGGATGTGTCTGCTGCTCTAATTTCTGTAGTCTTTGTATGTCCTTTCTGTGAGAGACTTGTTTTGGTGCTTGGTCTAGTCGGCCAAATAGACTTTTATCCTCTCGAAGGAGTTCTTTTCTTTGAAGGTTGGGACTACTTTGATCAATTTGGTTCCATCTCTGTTGGCTATTGCATAGACGTGGAGGATAAGTCTCCATAGATTCCCCCCTCCCCCAATGGGTGACCATCCCATACGATCTCTATGGATAACTTAATGAGTATCGGTTTTTTGATTATCTCTCTGAGCAGATGTACAACAATGTCCCTTGCTTGGTTGACCCAGGCAAGCCCCAGAGCCCTGTTTTAGTTCATAGCCTTTTTTCCATTGGACATACTTGATGGCCATTGCTTGCATATGTGACGCACTGCACTTGCCGACCCTACTGGACTTTTGATCTGACACATTATAGCAATTCATATGAAATTAATCTAAACCTACTTTGCATATACTAAAACTTTTGTCTTTCTCCAACAACATGCAGAGCAGAACTAACACATCAATGCACGAAATAAACCATACAAAAAAATTCTGATTCTCAAGCGATTTGAATAATAGCAACACCAATCTCTCCATTGCTAGGGAAGTTGGGGCATCCCAATAAAGAGATTCTAATAAAAGTAAAAGTAACCCAGGTGCCTTTAAGTAAAAATCAGAATTGAAAGATTCCAAATTAACCCTGTCAACAAATAGCCAGTCTGTTAATATTAACGCACTATTTTTGAAAACATTCCTCCACTCTACTAATAGGCTATATAACTGCCCAATGGCTGCCACTTCTTTTATCTCAAAAATTCCACAAAGGTGTAGCTAGTAGAGGTCTCAGACTTTATGGTACTGATTTCAAAACATGACTTTTTGCAAAGTTACCAGTGTTACATCAACGACCTCTATTGTTGTTTATAGCTACTACTTTAAACTGATGTTATCACATCTTCGAATACAGAAAGTGCTTATCTTGATTATCTGAAGTTTTGCCCGACGCTTCTGGCACCATATCAGCGTTTCACCACCTCGAAGTGTTTCCTCAGGGGATTTCTGTTACCCTTTTGTCAACAGTGCTAAAGTATCATCACAACTCTTGCTGTTATACCTATAGTTCTACTTGATTTTATATGTAAGGATACTGTGGCATAGATTTCTCAATAATAAACTGTTACCAAATGCAGTGCTGTCGGCTCTCCTGACTTCAAAAAAACGCCGCGCATACGGGTTCACATATTCCCATCTCTTTTAAACATTGACTGTGTGACGTCATATTCCATTTGTTGCTTATAAGAAGAGGGAGCGATTATCGGATATATATCTTATAAGCAACAAATGGAATATGACGTCACACAGTCAATGTTTAATCCGACCCTAATTCAATCCGACCCTAATTTTGTACATTCAAAAATGTTGTGTTTACGCTCCCCATTCTATTATAAAATTGAAATCACACTACATGAATGTACTGGACTTATAAATCCACCAGTATTCTTTTATAATTAAAGTTTGTCCTTTTGTCCTCTCATTTCTTCCTTTATTGTACATTTGTATGTTCAAAAATATATGCATGCTCCCCATTCTATTGCAAGGTTAAGACCTTGCGGAATGAGTGTGTCTAGCTTATAGATCCACCATTGTTCCTTTATAATTAAAGTTTGTTCTCTAGACTTCCCATTTCGTCCTTTATGGACCTTATCTATACAAAAGCACCGCAAATCTTCAAAAGCATGGTTATTCTCTAGACAATACGTCACAATAGGAGCCTCCTGTGTTTTGCATCGTAATCGACTACGATGTTTGTTCATCCGAATCTTAAATGGTCTTATAGTCTTGCCTATGTATAATAACCCGCAAGGACATTTTATGCAATATACCACAAAACTGGAACTACACATGGTGCTATGTTTTAATGTATACTTGATGTTGTGACTCAAATTCCATAATTTCTTCTGATGTATTACAAATGTTACAATTCCCACACTGTCGGTGTCCTATTGAAATTGTATCCCCAAAGTTTAGCCTTCGATCTCAATACTGTAGGGCTGAGTATCTCTTTAAGATTTCTGTGCCGTGTCCAAACACACCGGACCTTGTGATGTTGTAGCCCGGGGAGTGTACTTAAAACATTCGAATGACGTTTGATCTGAAAACTATACGGAGAGTATTTTGTTACTAAATTGATATATGTATCATCAGTCTTCCCCTTATTACTAGTTTGCAACAGCAAAGATCGGTTATTGTATAATGCTCTTATAAGCAGTTTTTACAATTTGATCCAGGTATCCTCTAGTTTGAAGATCCTGCATCAATTGCCGCGATTGAAATTTAAAATCTTTTGAACAGAAATCCCCTGAGGAAACCTTTGAGGTGGTGGAACGCTGATATGGTGCCAGATAGAGGCGTCGGGCAAAACTTCAGATAATCAAGATAAGCACTTTCTGTATTCGAAGATGTGATAACATCAGTTTAAAGTAGTAGCTATAAACAACAATAGAGGTCGTTGATGCAACACTGGTACTTCGCAAAAAGTCATGTTTTGAAATCAGTACCATAAAGTCTGAGACCTCTACTAGCTCCGTATTTGTGGAATTTTTGAGAGAAAAGAAGTGGCAGCCATTGGGCAGTTATATAGCCTATTAGTAGAGTGGAGGAATGTTTTCAAAAATAATGCATTAGTCTAATCCTCTATACATTAGACCAGAATGTTTTGGTGATGAGTCTTAATATTAGCAAAACACAAACTTTGAAATGCCTGTATACAAATTCTAGACTTCTAAAAGATAAGATGGGAGAGTTTAGAATATATAGCAATGAATGATAGGTTGGTTAGATATAATTGGCATCTCAGAGACCTAATGTAAGGAGGAAAACCAATGGGATACACTGATACTAGGCTACAAACTATATCACAATGATAGATCTACCCCTCCCCAATGTGATCTATCCTATTTGTTAGAGGACATAGAGTCAAACAGGATAAAGGTTTTTTGCAGGAAACAAAATGCACAGTAGAAGCACTGTTGTGGGTCTCTTTTGCTGCTTCAGGAACTGGAGGCCTGGAACATATTAAAGGAATCATGAAGTCTGAGGACTACCAAGGTATTTTGGAGTTAAATGTGCTACCTAGTGTCAAAGCTGGGTCTGGGTTGAAGATCATGACCAAAACGTACATCCAAAAGTACAAAAGAATGGTTGGTTAAAAAGGGAAAAATGGTCTTTTTTTTTTTTTTAACCTGGCCAGCAGTTAGTTTTGATCTTGATCCAATCGAGAAACTTTGGAAAGAGCTGAAATCTGCCATTGGTAAAAGGAATCCTGGAAACATTCATGAGCTGGAACAAATCACAGTTGAAGAGTAGGAGAAACTACCAGCAGACAGATGTATATGAAACTTATAGATGTCTACAAGAAACCTTTGATGGCTGTCATCACTCCAAGAGTTGTGCAGCCAGATATTGGTAAAGGGCGCCATTAATCCTGTCCAGGTCATATTTTATTTATGTATTTGATAATTTATTTTTTATTATTTTTAAATTGCATAGACATCTATCTTTTTTGTATACCTTTGAACATGCTATCAAAATTATTATGATATACAGCTGGAAAATTTCCAATTATTTTTCAAGATACTGTACACTGTCTAAAATGCAAGGGTGCCAATAATGATAGCAGCTGTGTTTTTGAAGGTATGAACTAAGAGGTAGTTCCTTATTCCTGCAGTTCAGTCCTCCACCTCTGGGTTGTGCACCTCCTCCTGCAGCTTGGAGACTGGGCATGTCAAAATCGTGACATCACTGGATATAGCCTGCTGGTCTGTCCCATCAGTCCCAGTGTGTCCAGTCTCCATGCAGCAGGAGGACGTTGTGAGCCTAGGTCTGGGCTCACTTGAGGAACAGATAAGGAGCCTGTAGCTTAGGGTGATTTGGTCCCATCATTTAAAATTTCAGTCTGGTTACTGTACCTTTTTAATTAAAACAAAAAAAAATAAAGGCATCTCCTTCTTGATCCGGTCCCTGCCTGCCTGTTATTGTCGGCACTTTCAAATCATTTCTGAAAGGTCAGATCTCGCCCCGTTGATTGTCCAGGGGAGAGCTCTGCTGCAGGCACACTCATCCTGCTGAGCAGGCAATGATCGCAGCACGGTTGATCGGAGAGATGGCGGTGCGTCAGTTTGCTGGCGGCTCGCTCCCTTGGGAGCTGAGCGGCGCCACGCTGAGCAGGAGATCTCCGAACGGAGCGCAGAAGCCTTGGGTAAGGTTTTGGTGGGCATAAGGGGGACTGGCAAGAGGCTCAGGCCACCACGCGGTGGGCTGGCCTGAAGTCGGGGATTTCGCAGCGTTGCCGTTTGGCACCATTTTCAGATTGAGTTTGCTGGTGGCCATTTTGAAGAGTTTGTGTGCGCCGCGTGGCTGCCAGCCCGATTGAAACACGGCCATTTGGAAGCCCTGGTCCTGTCGGTGTAAAGGGCTTGTTTTCCCTTATTTTCCATTATTTTTGTCGTTTCTTTAGTTTCTTTGTTTTCTTTAAATCTCGTCTTCTGGTCTTAGTTCTGCTCTGGGGGTTAAGGGCCTTCTGGACTTAGGCCAGTAGACCTGGGGGCCTCTCCTGGTGAGGGGAGGTTTTGGCACTCATATTTTTGCCCAGTACTTAAAAAAAACAAAACAACAAAAAAAAACCCAAAGAATTCTATCTCAGAAGTTTATTTAGGACCACATACCAGTGCTGGGGGTGGCGGCCTTATGGCTTCACGCCCTCAGTGTGTGGTCTCTGGCACCCGCAGAGGAACTGTGGATGACTCCGGTATCTGCCGCAGCTGTGCTACGCTGTCTTCCAGCATGGAGCAGCAGATGGAAGTCAAGGAGTCTCCTGAGTCTCAGGAGGCGCTGGCTGGGACGGTAAGTGAGGCAGTGAGGGTCTCATTACAAGGGCCCGGCCTGGAAGTCTCGGCAGATCCGTCAGGGGCACTACTGGTCTTGGGATCAAGTATGCATCTCGGAGATTTTTGGGTCTGCAACGTCAGGGTAAAGGGCTGGAGCCCTTGTCCCTACCTAGTCTTACGCAATAGTCTGGAGTTGGTGACGCTGAGGGCATTTTCCAGACTGCTCCTAAGAGGGCGAGGACTTGTGAGCTTTCGCCCTCTGAAAGCGACTGGCCAGAGGCCGAGGAACCCGAGCTGGAGCACGATGAGGTTATCGAGGATTTGGAAGAAGGAGAGATCCAAGAACCAGAGGATCAGGCGAAAATCATGTGGGTCTTTTCGCAGGGATGAGCTGATGGCGCTGATCACTGAATCCCTTCAGACGCTAAATCTTGCTGCCCAAGCGGCAGATGAGGAAGAGGTGGAAGACCCTATTATTCAAGCGGCGAGGCAAACACAGGTTGTGTTTCCTGTTCACCAGGTGGTAGACCGGATAATCCAGGAGAAGTGGGATCAGCCGGAAGCGGGCCTAAGAGGGATTAGGGCTATGAACAGGCTATATCCCTTAGCAGATAAGGATAAAGAGGAGTTCCGATCTCCGCGAATCGATGCGGCGGTGTCAGCAGTTACAAAGAAGAGGACTATACCGGTGGAAGGTAGTGCGGCCCTAAAGGATGCGCAGGACAGGAAGGTCGATGGTTTACTGAAACAGTCATTTGAAGCGGATGCTCTGTCGTTGCAGGCTTCCATTTGTTGAGCTTGGGTGGCAAGAGCATGTCTCCGCTGTGCTCAGCGTCTGCGCCAGTCGACTCACCTGGAACAGGAGGAAATCAGAGTTGGGTCACCTGGAGTCCGGTTTGGTGTATTTAGCAGACGTCCATTACGACTTGATTAGAGCACTGGCTAACAGTATGGCTTCTGTGGTGGCCACACACAGATCTCTGTGGTTGAGAAATTGGGCGGCCGATGGTTCGTCCACATCCCGTCTCAGTAAACTCCCCTTTTAAAGGGAAGTTACTGTTTGGGGAAGACCTGGACAAGTTGGTAAAGGATCTCGGGGAGTCTAAGGGTCGTAGGCTCCCGGAGGATAGGCCGAAATAGGGGAAGTCCGTACAGGGCTTTCGGGGCCAGTTTCGGGATTTACGGAGAATTCATACGGCTCGTTTCGGGGGTTCCCAGAGGGGACGCTTTGCTTCTCGAGCCCAGGGATTTCGGGGGTTTCGGGTAGCAAATAGAGGTTTCTCACCAAACTCCGCAGCGGCGACTCGGAAGCCGCAATGAAAGGAGGTGGGTCCCAGCGGGGGGGTCAACCGATAGGCGGGCAACTTCGGAAGTTTCTTCCTGCCTGGACTCACATCACGTCCGACCAGTGGGTGTTAGAGATAATTCGCGAGGGTTATGTGTTTGAATTGGCGCGGCCTGTGCGAGACTCCTTCGTGATTATTTCCCTGCAGAGGTCAACGGAAAACCCTAGCGATTCACGCTACATTAGATCGGCTCTTGCAAATGGGAGCTGTCGTACCGGTGCAGGTGGCAGAATACAGCTGGGGTCGGTGGAGTTTCGTGGTGCCAAAGAAAGACTGTGCTCTGCGCCCTATATTAGACCTGAAAGGGGTGAATCTGTGTCTTCGGGTACCGCATTTCAGGATGGAAACGTTGCGGTCGGTCATTGTGGCGGTGCGTCAGGGGGAGTACTTGACATCCCTCGACCTTATGGAAGCGTACTTACACATTCCCATCAGAGCAGCTCATCAAAGGTTTCTGAGATTCACTCTGCCTTGGGGACACTATCAATTCCAGGTGTTTGTCCTTCAGCCTGGCAACAGCGCCATGAACCTTCACCAAGATTATGGTGGTGGTAGCGGCAGCATTACGCAAGGAAGGAATTTTAGTTCATCCATATCTCGACGATCGGTTAATTCAAGCCAAGTCCGAAGACGAGAGCGTTCAGGTAATGGACAAAGTGGTAACATTTTTGCAGAGTCTCGGCTGGGTAGTCAACCCAGCCAAAAGCCGCTTAGTACTCTCCCAGGACCTCGAGTACCTGGGGGTATGGTTCGACACGCAGAGCGGACAGGTGTTTTTGCCGGACCATCGAGTCCAAGTACTTTGGCAATTGGTATGCAAGTTCATATCCACTCCGGCTCCTTCGGCGTGGACTTATCTGCGTGTGTTTAACAATGGCGGCGACTCTGGGAGTGGTACCTTGGGTCAGGTTTCATATGCGGCCTTTACAGAGAGCGCTGCTTCGCCGGTGGTCACATCAATCCGATTCGTTGAACAAACGGCTCCCCTGTCCGATCAAGGCCCGGCAGTCTCTTCGCTGGTGGTTGCTTCCGAACGCGCTGACAGCCGGGATGTCTCTGGAGCAGCCGGAGTGTCTTCCGCTATTGACTGACACGAGTCTTGTGGGATGGGGCCCCATTGCAAAGATCGGTTCGCGCAAGGCGAATGGTCCAAGAAAGTTCTTTGTCTATCAACCGGCTGGAGCTGAGAGCAGTCTTTCGAGTGCTCCTGGCGTTCGAGGCATCGGTGGTAGGTCAGGCAGTGTGAGTGTTGTCGGACAACTCGGCGGCGGTGGCCTACATCAATCGACAGGGCGGCACGGGAAATGCAGCCGTGGAAGAGGAAGCAAACGCTCTGTTCTCTTGGGTAGAGAGTCGGTTGACGGCGATCTTGGCAGCACACATTGTGGGGAAGGACAATGTGATGGCCGATTTTTTTTCTCAGCAGGGTCCGCGTGGATGCGGGGGAGTGGGAGCTGCACCCAGACGTCTTTGCGCAGATAGTTTGCCGATGGGGTCCACCGATGATGGACCTAATAGCGACCTTCCAGTCAGCAAAAGTCAGTCGTTTTCTACAGCAGGCGGTGAGAGAGAATGTCAGAAGGCATAGATGCACTGTTGCATCGGTGGCCGTCGATAGGTCTTCTTTATGTCTTCCTTCCATGGGCGTTGATATGCCGAGTGATTTAACAGATCAAGGCTCATCCAGGGAGAGTGCTGTTGGTGGCTCCGGACTGGCCAAGGTGTCCGTGGTACGCCGATCTCATTCGCCTACTCGACGGGGAGCCCTGGAGGTTACCGGTGTCGGCAGATCTGTTGGTCCAAGGGCCACTGCACATGCCTCAGGTGGATCAGTTCTCGCTTACGGTTTGGCCATTGAAAGGGCGAGGCTAAAGGAAAAAGGGTTATTCGGCGGCAGTCATTACGACTTTGCTTAAAGCGTGGAAACAGTTCATGTCGCTTACATATGTTCGTGTCTAGCGTGTATTTGAGCACTGGTGTTAAAGGTGGCAAGTCCGGGCGGCTACAGTTTCTGTTCCCTTGATCTTAAGCTTTCTACAAGATGGATTTGACAAGGGTCTTGCAGCCAGTTCTTTGTGAGTCCAGCTAGTGGCTCTTTTGTGCTAGCGAGGCAAGGTACAAGGCATTGCTCTCAGCGCCCATGCTGATGTGTTGCGTTTCCTCAAAGCAATCACCAGACTGAGGCCCTCGCGTAGAGTGATAGTCCCACCATGGGATCTTAATTTCGTGTTAGGAGTGTTAGCCAAACTGCCCTTTGAGCCGTTACACCGGGCCTCAGTTAAGGACTTGACATTAAAAACCGTGGTTTTGGCTGCTATCTGTTCGGTGAGACGCATTTCGGAGTTACAAGCGTTATCCTGTTGGGAACCGTTCTTGTCTTTTTCCAGAGAAAAGGTGGTGCTGCGAACCGTTCTGTCCTGTCCTTTTTGCCTAAGGTGGTGTCTCCTTTCCACTTGAATCAGACGGTGTCTCTGCCGGTGTTCTTAACATTGTGAAATCTGAAAAATAATTCCTGCTCAATAGGCATAAAACAAACCTATCATACCATAGTAGCACTGATTTCTATGATTCAAATAGCAAGAATCCCACCTATGAATAAGCAGCACTACAGATATATTGGGCTTAGATTACCAGTATTTAAGGTAAACTGCCAACTCCAGTTAAGAACAAGAGGGACTGCTACAGATTTCTACACAGAAAGTAAACACTAAGAATATAGAACCTCCGTCAATTCAAAACACAAACAGACCCTCAAGAAATAAAGAATAAGGGACCACAAATTGGAAATAGTTCAGTTTTTCTCTTCATCTTCCTGAGAACCCCAAGAACACGAGAAATAAAACACAAATACATTATCTCTTGTACTGAATAAAATACAAAAACATTTGCAATCCATTTTTCCGAAAACAAACACATTTTACTTACAAAAAACTATTATCGTGAATTTTTTTTTTTTACCTTTATCTGGGCATTTTCTTTTTCCAGTGACTATGTATGCAACTTTTTTTTCTGTACTCGTTTTCTACAATTCAAAGCAGTTTACAAGGAACAAGAATGTGGACAGGGCATGGAAATGCATTCTGTTTTACACTGCAGCGTAACATAACAAATATTAACAGAGGAAGAACATTCAGGGGAAGGGGGAAGTTGGAATATAACTTATTTACATTTTAGGTATGTGGTGTATTACGGCTTCCGATTCATGGGCAATTTGGGGTGCATGCTCTTGAGGCTGGCGGTTTTAAGCTGCTGCTCAGTGTCAAGTCATAGGGTGTTGCAGTTCCCTAGGATTCCTGAAATACAGGGCCTTGTGAACGTATTCATTCCCTCAGTGTTTGTCCTATTTTGTCGCATTACAACCTGGAATTAAAATGGCGTTTTGGGGGTTAGCGCCATGCGATTTACAGAGCTACTTTGAAGGTGCAAAATATTTTTTATTATGACACAATAAGTAAGATAAAAAAAAATTATGAGTGTGCATAGGTATTCCCACCCCCAAAGTCAGCTCTCTGTAGAGCCACATTTTGCTGCAATTATAGCTGCACGTCTCTTGGTATATGATTCTATTAGCACATCTATCCACTGGGATTTTCACCAATCTCCAGGAACAAGCAGGAATGAGTCTTCACATATGGGAGACGTCGCCGACGGAGCCCGCACGGGAATGCTCCCCAGCATCCAATCAGAAAGCCTTTGGGAGCATCCCCCGCGCCTGCGCGGTGGCTTCCCGCCCTTCCTACTGCCTCTCCCCAGTTTTTCGTTTTCCGCGGAGCAGGCAGGACGTCCCTCCTGCCACCGCAGAACTCTTCACCTTTTTCTTTTCTTGTTTCTGTAGTCGCGGCTTTTCCCGCCGACAGCGGCACCTCTGTGCCCCTTTTTGTTTTTTCTTTTCTCACTTATTTTTCGTCGCCTAGTGGGACCTTTTTTTCCCTCTGGGCGCTGAGGCCTACCGGGCTTACAGCATGGAGCCCCAGAAGTGCCCTCACTGCGGGGACTTAGTTTTCCACATGGACTCCAATGCCTGGTGCCTCTCTTGTTTGGGGCCTGACCCTTTCCCCCCGGGTCCTCCGGGCTACAGTGTCGGGAGAAGACCTTCCCTTTTTCGGGTATCCCTCGGTGACGTTTTCACGCCCAAGGCGCGGTCATCGGGGTTTTCTTCTCTCCAGGATCAGGTAACCACGCAACAGTCTGTTAAGACTAGCCAAGTCTTGAGGGGCGAGTCTCATGCGCGGCATGGCGACGGCTCCGGCCAACCCCTCAAGCCCCCCTTGGCTACTATACCCCGGCGGGAGTCCTCGGGCTCCAAAGCATTTACGGGGTTTCGGGATGTTCCTGGGGTTCGCTCCTCACAGAACATTCCCGAGCCGTGCTCGAGGGAGGTACCCGCTTCGAGTGGTGCCGATTCCCCGGCATCTGCGCCGGCGTCGAGTGTTCCACTCTTCGCCAGGGATCGTCAGCTGGTGTCCTCGGCGCCTTCGGGGCCGATCGACTCGACCGAGTCTGACCTCCCTATATCCAAGCCGTGCTCGAGGGAGGTACCCGCTTCGAGCAGTGCACACCCCCCCGGTGTCGGTGTCGAGCATTCCGCTTCTCACCGAGGATCGTCCGGGGCCGATCGAATCGGTCCAGTCTGGCGTTCCTTCATCCCTGCCATGCGCGGGGGTGGTATCCGCTATGGGCGGTGCCGACCCCTTGACGTCGGTGTCGAGCGTTCCGCTCCTCACCGGGGGCTGTCAGCCGCGGTCCTCGGCGCCTCCGGGGCCGACCGACTCCTGCCGGTATGGCGTTCCTACAGGGGTCACATTGACAATAGGAAAGCCTTAGATATGCATCAATACGGGTTTCGTCAGCACCACGGAGTAGAAACCCTACTGCTAGCACTCCTTGACAACCTCCTCAGGGGTCTCGAGAACAAAAAATGATATGTTTATACTGATATTTATCGACATCTCAGCTGCATTTGATACAGTACATCACGACACCCTCTTAAACCGTCTAGCATCCATAGGTATAACAGGGACCCCTCTAAAGTGGTTTGCATCATACATATCCAATAGGATGCAGCAAGTCCAATTCAACGACGATAAAGCCGATGCCTTCCCCCAGACCCAGGGGATCCCCCAAGGGTCCGCCTTATCGTTCCTATTCAACCTGTATATAAAACCAATCTGCGAGATCTTTCAGAAGTGCAACATCAATTACCACATCTATGCTGACGATGTAATGCTGTACACGCGCCTTGACATAACACAACCGGATTTCACTCCACTGGAAGAATGCCTTGACATGCTACAAACGTGGCTTCAACAAAACATGTCAATAAACCACAAGAAAACAGAGGTCATGTTTATCTCCAAGAAAACCAATTTCATCCCGCCCACCACAGTCGCCCTCAACAAAAACATATATCATACGAAACATGCAATAAAGTATTTAGGGGTCCTATTAGACAGCAACCTTAAGATGGATAAACACCTCCGAACAATTAACCGAGCCATTTTTTACAAATTGAAAGTTCTTCAACCACTTCGCAATATCCTCGAGAAATCTGACTTCAGTACTTTTGCACAAGCGCTAATCATTCCTCACCTAGACTACTGCAACGCCATTCTACAAGGGCTTCCGAAGAACACCCTAAATATCTTGCAAATGGCTCAAAATGTTGCAGCGAGAGTCATCATGGAAAAAAGCGTCACAGATCACATAACACCAGTGCTAATGGAACTGCATTGGCTCCCGGTAGCCGCCCGCATCATCTTCAAACTACTCATAACAACGTTTAAGCTCATTCACAACATTGCACCCTCCTACCTCGACAACCTAATCACTATGCAACCGCACAACAGGAACAGAAGAACCATAAATCTCAACACTCTCTGTGTCCCAATCAGCATAAGATCTGTCAAAGCAGAAACCAGCAATAGAGCATTCACATACACAGCGCCAATCCACTGGAACCAACTCCCACACGAGTTACGACTGACAAATGACTTGAGTGAATTCAGAAGGAAACTCAAAACCCACCTAAGTGTGACACCTTACCTCAACGAGTTCTCTTTTGCCTACCATGATGGCTTTCGGAATACACTCAGCATATGGATTACCAGTATGTAATCTTGTATATATGTATATTTTACGCCCCTCCCACGCACCTACAATCAAATGTATTTTTAGATTTGTGAACCCCAATTCAATGTACAAAGTATCTAATCACTATTTCCTGTGTTATGTAAATCATTGCGCAATCAAAATGTGTATATTAAAAATCACTGTATTATACGATACATTATGATTCTGTAAAGTAAACCGCTGCTGATCGTAGGAAGCAGCGGTATACAAATATTTACTAAATAAATAAATAAAAAGGGGTGGTATCCGCTTCCAGCGGTGCCGACCCGTCGGTGTCGAGTGACCCGCTCCCCACCGGGGATCACCTGCCGCTGCCCTCGGCAGCTCTAGGGCCGACCAACTCGACACAGTCTGGCGGCCCTACGTTCAGGCCATGCGCGGAGGTGGTACCCGCTTCGGGCGCGTCGGCGGTTCCACTCTTCGCCGGGGATGGTTGCTTCGACCCGCGCTGGGTTGCTGGTATCCCAGCCCTGCGCGAGGGTGGTACCGGGTTTGCACGGCACCGCTCCGCCAGAGACGGCAGGGGCGTTGAGCGCCAGGGACCGCCGTCGGCCTTCCCCGGGAGCCTCGGGGTATGTCGATCAGCCCCAGATGGGCGACCCCCCGGCATCGTCGCAGCCGTCGAGAAAGGGGGCCCCGGGGTCTTCGTTCGCTTTGATCCAGCCTGGATCCGCGCCGTCCCGCAACGGTAACCCGGCATCGGCGCAGGAGTTTTGCACTTCCCTCCCCGCAGGGGCTCGTCTGGCAACCTGGGTACCCTCGGGGACGAGTCGTATGCCCCGGAAGGATTTTCCTCCGGGTCAGGCGGGCTCAAGAGGGGGCCCGGCATCTGGCAGTGTCCGACGCCGGCGTCAGATGGCCCCCTCTCCACCGAGCTTCGTCCTCGGGGGCCCTTGATGCTCGCGATGCCGATCGACGCGGTTCCGATCCGCTCCCTGGGATCAGCACCGCCGGCGTGGCCGCCCCTGCCGGGGCCCTCTAGAAGGGCGTCAATATCGCTCGGTTCGATGCCCAGCCTGGAATCGGTATCCAGCCTCGAAGACTTGGCCACGACACGTCTCGGGATCGGCCTCTGTTCCCTCCCGCGACGCAGAGCGGAGATCGTTGGCCACTGCCCTCCGGCTGCCACGGAACCGCTTCAGTTGCCGGGGGGAGCACCGCCCCCGGGTTCGGGGCCGAGGCCGATTCCGGCGGCTCCGTCGGTGCCATCAACCCCTTCGATGCCTAGCTTGGAATCAATTCCAGGAGCTGACTACGACGCCTTGTTGACCACCCCGGTCCGGGGCTGTTGGTCCCCTCCTCTGCCCAGCGGGCATCAGCCCGAGAGGCTTCTCGGTGCCCTGGCGGCCTCTCCCGCCACCGCCTCCCACAGCACAGCCCCTCCGGGAGAGCCGTCTTTTCAGAATTTCCTCCTTGACATGGCGGACTTGCTGGCCATCCCTATCCCGGACCTAACTGCAGGCCCTGCGGAGCGGGCCGCCGTGATGCTTCCTCTGCATCCCTCCCTGCAGGATCTCCTTCTGGGGGCTTGGCGGTCGCCTTTGAGGGTTCCGGCACCGTCGACTGCGATGCATGCTCTGTATCGGGTGCCTCCCTCCCCGGGTTTTCGGCAGCACCAGCTTCCACATCGTTCCATTGTGGTGGAATCGGCGCTGAGGAAGGCCGGAAGCAAGGAAAAGCATTCTTCTCGCCCTCCAGGCCGCGCCTCGAAGACGCTAGATACCCTAGGGCGTCAAACCTTCCAAACGTCTATGCTGGCGTCCAGGATTATTTCATATATTTTTTATATGAGTCTGTCGCTCCGGGAGGTCACCGAGAGATTCTCTGTTGTCTCCCTTCTTGTCTGCAACCAAGGCCTTTGAATATTCCTTGCTTCTTTATCACTGCAGGAATATCTATGGGTTCCTTTCTTGTGCTTCTCTAGACTCCTTCCTGTCGGTCAGCAGATGCTCTGCTGTTGCCATTAGAGCATGCCGTACAGCATGGTTGCAGGCGGCCGAGTTGTGTAGACGGGCACAGCATAACCTGGGTAATTCTCCCTGTGACGGAGATCACCTCTTCAATAGCGAAGCCTTACGTCAGGTCGCGCAGTGCTTCGCTAACCTTCCCAGCGTTAGAAGCCATCCTGGGGCCCGGCTTCCCCCCGGCGGTGGTGCGCGCCTCACCAGGCCCTCCTTCCCTAGGAAGAGGAAATGTCACCCCTCCATCCACCCGCCAGGTGCGCCCAAGCAGGGGACCCCTCACCCTGGGTTGAAGTCCCCGGGCCCGCGCCAGAACTTTCATACCAAGCAGTTTTAGGCTCCGGTGGGCGGCTGCCTGCAATTTGCCTTCTTACCAGAGGTTTACAATTGAGCTCTACTCTGGGGCTCGTTCAGTAGGGCAAATGGTTCGGGGGCTTATCCAGGGGTTCAGGTATTCTCCTTCCGTTGGTAGAGGGAGACCACCTCTACTCCATGATACCTCTGGCCCACGGTCAACTGGCTTACCCTTAGGTACTTCCCCGAACCCTTCTCGGCCAGTATTCCCCTGCTGATTGCTTCCGTACCGGAATTTTCCTTCCAGCCGCTATAGTCCCCCAATGCTTACCAGGGACTATGCCCTCATGTCCCCCGATTAGTGCGGGGGGCGTGTTTCTGCATGCAGGTCCTGGGGACACCTATAGGGCCTCAAACCCCCTGGTGTGTTCTTCCGGACGTATGCTATCCTCTGTCCTCACGCTACCGTGCTGTTCGTTCGCCGATCTGCCCTTGTTCCACTGGAATAGATCCCTCTCCCGGACGGATCTTGACGCCACCTCCCCAGGTGGATGTTCTGTGGATCACTGGCAGGTCCGCCTTACCAGTGTTATTCTCATGGAGGTAGGTTCCTCGACGTACCTGCGTTAGTGCCGGGGTGGGGCGCTCTCCATGCCCAACGGCCTAGATATGCCAGATATCACCTGCTCGATAGGCGCATTGTGGGGGATGCCCACAGTGCCTGTGTTCTGCCGCCTATTTTTTTCCCAAAGGCCGGTACTCACCTCCCCCCCCCCCCCCCCTCCGGGGTCTGGCCAGTCCGCCTACCTATTCCTTAGATCGGCCCTCGGACTGGTTGTACTCTACTGCTGTGAAGTCAACAGCTTCTATTTTCAATTATGCCCTCCTCCCGGAGGTTCAGACCCTTGTCTCCCTATCTCTTCGCTAGGGCAGGCTGTGTACTCCTTCTGCTCCGGGGTACACCCCTACTCTTCTCCGGAATAGGCTATCCAGATCGGCCAGTCTTCTACTGTTAGTCCTCTGAGTTATGGACTCTGCTCCTGAGGGAGTGCTCAGCTTTGCATAAAGCTTCCTTGAAGACCTGCCGTCCTTCTCCTGACCCAGCTGACTCCTGGATCTCCTGGCCTTCCGGATTTGGAACTTCCTCCTCGCTGCGGTGAAGTTCCCTTGAAGACCTCGCTACTGCGTCTACAGTACCTCCATCACAGTCCTACTTCCTACAACTCAGTAGGTAAGCTCTACATGGTACTAAGTCATTAATTCATTAAAAACTTAATGATGCTTCCATGCATTCTAATAACTACTCTCCCTGTAGTCTTTGGGTTTTGCTGTTCCTCTCTTCTCAACTCCTACCCTCCATCCCTCCGGGGATGCCGGGGATTCAGGTTGGGCAAATGCCATCCCGTCCTGGGCCGGGCTTACGAGATCTCCCCTGGGAGTCCCCATATGTGAAGACTCATTCCTGCTTGTTCCTGGAGATAGCACAGTTACTTACCTGTAACAGGTGATCTCTGGAACAGCAGGAATTAGTCTTCACAACCCGCCCACCTCCCCTAGGAGTTGTATCTCTTTCTCTCTATTCCTTCCTCTCCTCTCCTTCTGGCTCAGCTATGAAACTCAACTGGGGAGAGGCAGTAGGAAGGGCGGGAAGCCACCGCGCAGGCGCGGGGGAAGCTCCCAAAGGCTTTCTGATTGGATGCTGGGGAGCATTCCCGTGCGGGCTCCGTCGGCGACGTCTCCCATATGTGAAGACTAATTCCTGCTGTTCCGGAGATCACCTGTTACAGGTAAGTAACTGTGCTTTCCTCAAGGCAAAAACTGTTCCAACTCCAAGTTTCCTGTATATCAACGCAACCCCTCTATCTTCAAGTCATGCCACAGATTCTCAATTGGATAGAGCTTTGGGCTTTGAATAGGCCATTCCAAGACATTTAAATGCTTCCCTTTTAAACCACTCCAGTGTAGCTTTAGCAGTATGTTTAGGGTCATTGTCCTGCTGGAAGGTGACCCTTTGTCCCAATCTCAAATCTCTGGCAGACTGAAACAGGGTTTCCTCAAGAAATGCCCTGTATTTAGTGCCATCCATCATGCCTTCAATCCTGATCAGTTTTCTTGTCCCTGCCGATGGAAAGACATCCCCACAGCTCGATGCTGCCACCACCATGTTTCACTTTGCAAATGGTGTTCTTGGGGTGATGGGAGGTGTTGGGTTTGCGCTACACATGGCATTTCCCATGTGTGGCGCAAACCCAACTTTCCCATGAAAAGTTCAAGTTTCGTCTCATCTGACCAAAGAACCTTCTTCCATGTGTTTGTGGGGTCTACCACATGCTGTTGTGTAAACTCCAAACATGTTTTCTTATGTCTTTCTTTAAGCAATGGCATTTTTCTGGCCAGTCTTCCATAAAACCCTGCTCTGTGGCGTGTATGGCTTAAAGTGGTCCTATGGACAGATACTCCCATCTCCACTGTGGATCTTTTGCAGCTTGTTCAATGTTATCCTTGGTGTCTTTGTGGCATCTCTGATTAATGCCCTTCTTGCCCGGATTGCAAGTTTCTCCAGGAACAAGCAGGAAGTCGGTCCTCACATATGGGTGACGTCAGCATCTGTGGAAGCATCCCCCTAGCAATTCTGATTGCCATATCTTAAAAAGGGTATAGCGTTATTAGAAAAGGTACAGCAAAGAGCCACCAAAATGGTAAAGGGGATGGAAGGATACTCCTGTGAAGAGAGGCTAAAAAGGTTAGGGCTCTTTAACCTGGAAAAGACGGCTGAGGGGAGATATGATAGAAGTCTATAAATTAACGAACGGAGTGGAACGGGTAAATGTAGATCGATTTGCTTACGTCATCAGAATATAAAAAGACTAGGAGACATGCAATGAAGCTACAGGGTAACCTATTTAAGACTAATAAGAGAAAATATTTCACTCAGCGTGTAATCAAACTCTGAAATTTGTTACCGGAGGATGTAGTAAAAGCTATTAATATAGCTGGGTTTAAAAAAGATTTGGACAAGTTCCTGGAGGGAAGGTCCATAAACCATTATTAAAAGGGACCCGGGATATCGCTGCTTGACCCAATACAAGCATTGAGGAACGTGTCTCTTGAGGAGACTGCTTGGTACTTATGACCTAGATTGGCCACTGTTGGAAACAGGATATTGGGCTTAATGGACCTTGGTCTGACCCAGTATGACATATCTTATGTTCTTAGCTTTCAAAGAAAGCCTTTGAGAGATGCCACCACCCATGCGTGGTCCCCTTCCTGTCCAAGAGTGCCATCTTGCCCAATCTCCTTTTTTCTGCAGAGCCCTACAGATGTTTGTCTTGTTCCCCCGGAAAAAGTTGTTTTAACCCATACATTTTTGTACTTCACTTGCGCTGGCTCTTTCTTGCCTTGGGACCCACTGCTGCGGCATCGGGCCTCAAATTTCTTTCTTTGTCTCATTTTTACTTTTCAATGCTTTTGCGCCTTTTCAACTGCTGGCTGCGGCAAGGGTTTTCGACCTCATGGAGGTACTTTTCTCCCCAATGGCCATCGGTGTAAAAAAAAAAAAAAAAAAAAAGTGTGATCGGTGTTCAAACAACATGTCCCTCACCGACACTAATGATTGTTGCCTCCGATGTCTCTGTCTGGGCGCAGACCATGACCCGAGGAATGCCCTTTGTGCAAGAAAATGCCTGCAAATCCATCCAGAGCTGTCTGCTTAAGCAGGACGACATCTTCCACAAGGTAGACTCCTCAGTCACGCAAGGCTCCTGCGGCCCCTTAGTGGACTTGCAGGCACTCTGAACAAGGTTCTCTAGCGAGATTGTAAGAAGAAGACGACCTCGAGGGCCGCCTCCAGAGAATGGACAAGCACGGGAAGTCCTGCGCTTGATCACTCAGTTCCCGGCAAGAACCCGTGGAGCTGGAGCAGGAGTGTCTCCAAAATGCCCAGGACGGATGTCGTGGACTCTGGCGACAGACCTCTGTCTCTTGAGAGCTGTCCCATTGAGGAACCCCCTCCTCCTTGACACAATGGCTGCTATGCCCGAATGGGAAGCCAGCATGTTAGCCTGGAGTGCAGCATTTCTGCGTTCATTGCCTCCCAGTGGATGCCGTCTGGCCCTACCGGGTACTCCAACCTCGAGGAATCCCCAGGCTGCCAAAGCGATTGCCTAGAGCCAGACACCTTGGTGAGATCCTCGGCTAGTGATCATAATGCCATCTGACAAGTCGGCAATCAGACTGTAAGCATTCTAGTATCTCTTTGGGAGACGTTGGTCCTGGGGACTATCTTGACTGAGGTTGGCAAATTCAGGGGATTTTGTTACTTTAAAAAAAATGATCTGACAGGGTAATGTAATGGCTGGAAGAATGATAGACATTGAATCAAGCAAGTCAGGGACAAAAATTACATCTAAGGTATGTTCTCCTTGGTGACTCAGAAATGGAATAATTTTTTTAAAATAAAATAAAGATAACTCTTTTTACCTCAAGATACCACTGGGAAATCTGCAGGTACACTGAAATCTCCAAAAATACATTAGTAAAACGACCAGAAACATCAGTGACCATGGCAACAGGTTTTTCCCAATGCAGACTTGAAAATGATGATATGGGCTATACAGAAGTAACAAATGGACAGGTGGTGTAAGTCCACCCTGACTAGCAAGGAGTCAGTATACGGAAGATCTATAGTTAAGGCAGAACGAATTGTCATAACGTAATATAATGCTGCGAACAAATCTTTGTGTGTTGCTTAAAGGAGAACCCAGTGGGAGTACTTTGAGCCAATAGGGATGATTCTTCTAGTTTAGCCAGGTCTCGCAGATCTCAAGAATAAATAACTAATGATCCCTAATTAGATCATGCAATAGTGCTGCTGCCTTTTTAGGGATCTGTTATTCAGAAGACCAATTTTAAGATCACAGCACAGACCAGTGCTAAAATGAGCCGACCTAGTAGGGGCTGTGGAATGAGTCATGGGTTCACAATAAGTCAAGTTTCTTACCTGAGCAGCTCAAATATGTGGGACTGATTAAACAGGCCTCCTGCCTATTAGAACAGAAATAGATAGCACCTGCACTATGAAAACTCTGGTAAATAAAGATTTTGGTTTAATTTAATATTTATATTCTCTGGGAACAAGCGGGAAGCCAGTCCTCACATATGGGTGACGGAGCCCTCGTGCAGAGCAAATCCCCCCCAGCTTTCAGAGAGAGCCTTTAGGAGTTGCCATCACGCATGTGAAGTCCCCTTCCCGCCTAAGGGTGCCATCTTGCTCAGTCTCCTTACTTCCGCAGAGCCCTTCGGCCGTAGCCCTTGTGTCCCCGTAAAAAAGTTGAGTGGTGTGTGTGGGGGTGTGTTTGTGGGGTGTTTTTTGTCTCTTTCTCGACCGGTCGACATTGGTACCTCTTCCCACCTTTTGGCTTTGTACGTCGGTATCGAGTCCGTCTCAATTTTTCGCTTTTTGTCTTTCGTGACTGGCGTTTGCGCCTTTTTCACTAGCAGCCTGAGTCTTTGACCTTGCAGGGCCCTCTTTCCCCCGATGGCTGCCAGCGGGTATAAAAAATGCAATCTGTGTATGAAGTTGATGTCTCTCACCGATACACATGACTGCTGTCTCCGGTGCCTCTGGCCCGACCATGACCGGTCGGTCTGTGGCCCATGCAGGAAAATGTCTTAAAGGCCCTGAAGAGCCGCCAGCAGCAGCATGATAGGATTTTTTCCGTGTCCGCTCTGAGAGCCAGGACCTCATCCAAGCCCGAGCAGCGTCGAGGTTCCTCGGAAAGGGGGTCTTCCTTGAGGAAACACAAGAGGAAGAAAAAATCCTTGAAGACGGCATCTCTGGATGGCTCCGAGTGACCCGGTTCCTCCCGGGGCCGGTCGCAGAGCCCCAAGCACTGACTGGGATCTTCAGAGATGGAGCGCCCGGCGAAGATGCCTCGTCGAATCGGAGCAGCCGAGGTAAGTACCAATTGTCCTCATCAAGGACTCCCCTCTGGGGGAACCAGCGTCTGACCCGACTGCGTCGGGTCCCAAGCCTGTGGCTGCGGAGCCTTCTGGAATCAAGTCCAGAATGGCGGCCTTGGAGTGCAGTTTTACTGCCTTCATGGAACAGCAGCTGCCTGATAGCCGGCCTGTCCGGTTCTTCTGCCCCAACCACTGGGCCCTGGACGTCAAAGTCGACCCCGAAGGCTCGAGTCGATCCTCGGCCGAGGTCTCTCTCGGCCTCCCTTCGGGTCTAAAGTTGCCACCGAGACTGTCAGGGCAGTCGGCGCCGGGGTCCTCGATTTCCTGAGGAACCAGCCAATTCCTCCTCGGAGGCATCGGCGTGGGAAACCGAGGATGAGGAGTCCCTGGATACCCACCTGCACAGAAATGTACCATCTGATTTCCCCGGTATCCAAGCCTCAAATGTCCCCTCCGGAGGACATGAGGTTCTTGGACTTCGTGTGGGACATGTCCAAGGTGTTGGCATTCCCCACGGAGTCCGAGGAGGATCCTTGAGCCAACGGGCTCGAGATCCTCCAGGAAGAGGCCCCCCCCCCCCTCGGGAGGCCCTTACTGTACCCGTGTCTCCAATCCTGGAACGACTGATGCTTCGCATGTGGGAAACCCTGGCATCGGTGCTGGTGATCAGCAAATGGCTCAACTCGATGTATCGAGTCTGCTGGAGCCCTGGGTTGCAGATGGAATCAGCCATACGCCGGCTGAAGAGCCAGAAGACGGCACTCCTCAGTGCCACCCAGTAGGGAGGCCCGCAACGTGAATGCCCTCGGCAGAAAGTGCTTCCAGGTTTCAATGCTGACTTGTCGGATCCAGGCCTACTAGCTGTACGTGGGCATGTACCTGAGGGATCTGGTGAAGAAACTCACCAGGTTCTCGGCTGGTCTATCCGAGGAAACCTTGCAGCGCTTCAGGGGCCTGTCTAAAGCCGTCCGTGAGTGCTCGAAGTTTGTCTTGGGCGGCCTATGATGAGTTCGAGTTGGCGGCTTGGGTAGCCGCGGCTGGCATCAGTGCACACAGCAATGCATGGCTGCAGTCGTCGGACCTCGAACAATGGCTTCAGGACAAGTTGGTCGATGTCCTATGCCAGGGGGAGAATCTCTTAGGTAAACCCATGACTGACAAAGCCGCAGAATTGGAGACAGAGTACATGACGAGGACACGGCTCTCCAAGAAGACCTCTGCCCCTTCTCTCAAGAAGGGCTTGAGGTAAAAAACCCTTATACCCGAGGAAGGATGCTGCTTACTGAAGCTATCCCCATTTTCAGGACTCCCCGGCTCCCCAACAGGGGCAGCAGGCCAAGGGACAGGGGCATGGTCCGCATAAGCAGAAAAGCCCCAAACCCCCGGCTCCGGCTCAGCCTGGCAGTGGCTTTTGGCTCCTACAGCATGGCCACTCTTCGCACAGGGGAAAGGCAGATCACAGGGGGCCAGCTTGCTATGTATGCCTATAGGTGGACAGCCATTTCCACCAATGCCTGGGCCTTGCAGGTAAGCCCTCTTGGACATCTTCACCTGGCCCGGGTGCCGCCTCATTATTTTCCAGGAGAGCCTCTCGGGTCTCCCCTTCACCGAGACCACCTTCTGAAGGAGTTAGCAGTTCTTGAGGATCAGGCGGTAGAACCAGTGCCCCACCACTTGCAGGGAAGGGGCTTCTACTCCAGGTACTTTCTGGTGCCAAAAAGGACAGGAGGCCTCAGACCCATCCTTGACCTGCGCAACCTCAACAAATTCCTGGTGAGGGAGAAGTTCAAGATGCTCTTCCTTGGAATATTGCTGCCTTACCTCCGCCAGGGAGACTGGCTATGCTCATTAGACCTGAAAGATGTGTATGCACACATCCTGATATACCCAAACCACATGCAATATCTATGCTTTGTGTTGGGGGCAATCACTACCAGTACAGGGTACTTCCCTTCGGCCTTGCCTCGTCCCCCAGGGTGTTCACAAAGTGCCTGGCTGTGGTTGCCGCCTTTCTAAGGCTACAAGGGGTCTTTGTATTCCCCTACCTTGACGACTGGCTCATCAGAGGTTCCTTGACCACCGAGGCCCAACAGGCCACAACTCGCACCATCCAGGTGCTGCAGCACCTAGGATTCATGATCAACTACCCCAAGTCCAGCCTCACACCAACTCAGCAGCTGGAGTTCATTGGAGCCAGCCTCGACACCCTTCAAGGGAAGGCCTATCTGCCTGCAGACAGGCAAGCAGACTTATGGCTCTGGCAGGGCAAGTGAGTCGCAAGTCTGCAGTGTCAGCAAGGCTCTTCCTGTGCCTCCTCGGGCACATGGCTTCCACAGTTCATGTGACCCCCGGATGCCTGCCTCCACATGCAGACTGCTCAGTGGTGCCTCAGGGGACCAGTGGTCTCAGGCCTCAGGATGCCTTCAGGACAGGGTCAATGTATCCAAACGTCTGGTATGGTCCCTAGCCTGGTGGGTCCAACCGCATCACTTGGGGGCGGGAATGCTTTTCCAGATCCCTCTGCACACGAGGATCCTGACCACAGATGCATCCCTGCTGGGCTGTGGGGCCCATTTGTCAGGGTTTCCTTACTCAGGGACTCTGGTCCCCGAGTGAGAAGGCCCAACAAAACAATTTTATGGAACTCTGTGCCATCCGCCTAGCACTAAGAGTTTTCAGGCAGTTCCTGGCCCACGAATCTGTCATGGTGCAGACAGACAACCAAGTGGCCATGTTCTATGTGAACAAACGGGGTGGCTTGGGGTCTCACCTCCTATGTCAGGAAACCCTGGACCTATGCTCCTTTGCAGCCCGGCATGGCATTTGTCTCCGGGCAGTCTACCTGCCGGGCTAGGACAAATGGCTAGCTGACAGGCTAAGTAGGATTCTCCAACCCCACGAATGGCAGCTGGACCGTGGGGTAGCTAGTTGGCTCTTCCAGACCTGGGAGCGGCCGGTGATATACCTGTTTGAGAGTCCGGACAATCACCAATTGCCCCTTTTCTGCTCCAGGCGACCCCCACCTGCACAGGGTGGCCGCCGATGTGTTTCTGATATTATGGTATGGGGACCTTCTGTATGTGTCCGGCCCCCCCCCCCCCCGACACCTCTATTGGCCAAGATGCCGTTCAACATTCTCCAGAACAGGGCCTCTGTCATCCTTATTGCCCCTCGGTGGCCCAGGCAACCCTAGTTACCCCTTCTTCTGCAGCTAGCTGTGGAGGCCCCAATCCTCTTGGGGTCCTCACCAAATCTCCTGTCTCAGGAGGGGGCTCTCTTCTGCACCCCACTCAGCTCACTCAGTTTGATGGTGTGGCTGCTGAAAGGATAATTCTGGCTCCACTTCTCCTTCCAAAGAATATTGAGAAGGTCTTGTTGGCCTCACGGAGGCCGTCAACCAGCCGAGCATACACTTTGAAGTGGCGTAGGTTTGCAGTATGGTGCAAGGAACAGGAGGTAGATCCTTTCTCTTGCCTGGTAGGGGTGGTTCTGCAATACTTTCCTCCTCTCCGATTTGGGCCTCAAGTCCAACTCTGTCAGGGTGGACCTCGGTACCCTTGCGGTGCATCACTTTTCAGTGGACGAGAAGCCTCTCTCCGCCCACCCTTTGGTCTCTCGGTTCCCAAGAGGCATACTTCTCTTGAAACCCCCAGTCCGCCACCCGGCGACCGAGTGGGATCTCAATGTAGTGTTAGGGCAGCTTTCTAGGCTGCCCTTTGAGCCAATTTATGCTATCTTTCTTGGAAGGTGGTTTTCCTGGTGGCACTCGCATCTGCCCGGTGGGTGAGTGAGCTCCAGGCCCTAGTGTTGGAAAGACCCTATACCAGGTTCTGTAGGAACCGGATGGTGCTTCGCACGCACCTGAAGTTCCTTCCGAAAGTGGTCTCCTCGTTCCACCTCAACCAGGAGGTGGTTCTGCCTGTTTATTTTCCCAGGCCGCATGCCAGTCGGGCAAAGTCAGTCCTGCATACCCTGGACTGTAAGAAGGCGTTGGCCTTCTATATTCAACGTACGCAACCGCATTAGAAGGCTTCTCAGCTTTTTGTTTCTTATGACCCCAGTAAGCTTGGGGGGTTGCTATCTAAGCGTATGCTGTCCACCTGGGTGGCAGACTGCATTGCCTGAGCATACAGGGCCACCGAACTTCCTATGGAGGGTCGTATTACGGCCCATAGGGTCAGGGCCATGGCGGCATCAGTGGCTCATTTGCTCTCTGTTCCTTTGGCAGACATCTGCCGGGCCACCACCTGGCCTTCGAGTCAGACTTTTGCAACCCATTACTGCCTGGACAGGGAGTCAGGCGGGACAGTACCTTTGGCCAGGCTGTAATCCATAACCTTTTTGAGGTCTAGGCAACTCTTGCCCTCTGATCCTTCTGTGTTCAGGCTACCGGAGTACTTTCCCTTAGTTTACATTGCTGTTGTGGCTGCTTGCAGCTCTCATAGAGGGAGCCTTTTATTTTTTAGGTATGGAATATCGGTAGCCTATAACTGGGGAGTCCCATATGTGAAGACTGACTTCCTGTTTGTTCCCGGAGAAAGCGTAGTTACTCATTTGTAACAGGTGTTCTCCGGGAACAGCAGGAATCAGTCCTCACGACCCTCCCTCCTCCCCTTGGAGTTGCAGTCCTATTATATTTTGTTCTTTTGCCGTCTTTTTAGCTATGTCATTTGACTGAGCAAGATGGCACCCTTGGGCGGGAAGGGGACCACACATGTGTGATGGCAACTCCCAAAGGCTTTCTTTGAAAGCTGGGGATTTGATCCGTACGAGGGCTCCGTCGGCGCCAACGTCGCCCATATATAAGGACTGATTCCTGCTGTCCCCAGAGAACACCTATTACAGGTGAGTAACTACTCTTTCCATGCAGTGCCCTTAAAAAGAGATCTAGGATGTAGGTATTTGTTCTCTCAAAAACACCCTAATTAGCTTGAAAGTAAACACCTAAATTAACAATTTATAAATACCTAAGAATAGAATCCCTGCATATAATAGATACCGTAGTTTGAGATATTAGAGCATTTCCATTGAGTGGATGCTACTAAAATTGCTGTGTTCAGTTTTGATGAAAAGTAGGAGTGGGCTTTGAATTTTAATTGAAATGTGATTAAAAATTTTAATTGTGTGATTAATCACGGTGGATTTAAAGGGCCCATCTGCATTCTTAACCTATCTCCTCTAAATGCCAGTACCCCCTCCCCCCCCCCCCAGTCGGTCCAGCATCCCTTCCTCTCCTCATTTAGGTCTAGCATTTCTTCCTCTCCCCTCCCCCCTTTGTTCTGTATTTGCTCTGTTCCTAAACACTGTCCCTTAAACTTCACCCCCTTCATCTTGCATTTCATGAGCTGCAAATTCTCCAGGACCAAGCAGGAAGTCAGTCCTCACATATGGGTGACGTCGGCGCCGACAGAGCCCCCATGCGGAGCATTTCCCCAGCTTTCAAAGAAAGCCTTTGGGAATGCAGCGCGCATGCACGGTCCCCTTCCTGCCCAAGGGTGCCATCTTGCTCAGTCTTCTTTTTTCCGTGGAGCCCGACGGATGTGTTTTCGTTTCACCAGAGGAAAAAGTCGATTTTATTCTGCGTGAACCCGTTTTCTTCGGTTCGACGCCGGTTTCCCTTTCCTGCCTGGGCCCGATACATCGGTATCGAGCCCGGACTTCTTTTTTCGTTTTTTGTCCTTAGTGACTAGTGTACGCGCCATTTTTTCTGTTTTCACTGGCAGCCCTGTCTTTTGACCTCGCAGGGACCCTTTTTCCCCTGATGGCTGCCAGCAGGTTTAAGAAGTGTGATCGGTGTAAAACTCATGTCTCTCACCGACACACATGACTGCTGCCTCCGGTGCCTTGGACCCCATCATGACCCGATGATCTGTGGTCCGGGTGGGAAAATGTCCTCTAAGGCGTTGAGGAGTCGGTAGCACCAAAAGGAAAGAATCTTCTCTGACTCCGTGTCCGTGTCCGGTCGGGCCCGGACCTCGTCAGAGGCCTCGACATCACGGGACTCCGGCCCCGAGCAGCGCCAAGGCTCCTCTTACAGGGGGTCTCCCTCGCGGGAGCATCGCAAGAAGAAAAAACCCACGAGGGCGGCGTCGGTGGACGCACTTGGCTCCTTGAGGGCCAAGTCACATAGCCCCGAGTGCCGTCCTGGGTCTTCGGAGTCGGAGAGGCCTGCAAAACAACCTCGTGTGGAGGTGGAGTCCCCGGGTCACGTGAGTACTGTAGTCCTCGTCGACTCTCCTCCAGGGGAGCCGACGTCAGGGCCCGGCACTGCCGGGGCTCGAGTCGGGGGCTGCTGAGTCTCCTGAGCTCGGACTCAGGTTGACGGCCTTGGAGAGCAGCTTGGCTGCCTTCATGGAACAGCAGCGGGCACTGATCGCCGGTCTCACCGGTGCATCTGCCCCGACCACCAGGACATCGACATCTAAGCTGATCCTAGAGTCCATGCGCGCTGGAGTCTATCCTCGGTCAAGGTCTTCCTCGGCCTCCCGTTCGGGACCGAGGTCGTCGACGCCGGTACCCTCGGCATCGGGGCGGATGGCATCGGTGCCTGCCCGACCGGAGCCGCTTGATTCCTCCTCCAAGGAGTCCGGCTGGGAGACGGAGGATGAGGAGTCACCCAACACCTTTCGGACTCAGTACATCCCTTCGGACTCACCGGAGGATACCCGGTTCTCGGACTTCGTGCGGGATATGGCCCAGGCCTTGGCATTCCCCACGGATCCCGAGGAGGAGCCTCGAGCCGAGGAGCTCGAGGCCCTACAGTATGACTCTTCCGAAGGAGGCCTTTACTGTTCCAGTTCCTCCGATGCTGGAACGGTTGCTCTTCCGCATGTGGGAGGCGCCGGCATCGTTGCCGGTTTTAAGCAAGCGGGTCGATTCCATCTATCGAGTACGCAAGAGCCCCGGGTTCTAAAAGGCACAGTTACCGCACCACTCCATGGTTGTGGAATCGGCCATGCATCGTCTGAAGAGTCAGAAGATGCACTCTTCGGTGCCTCCCAGCTGGGAGGCCCGGAACCTGGATGCCCTAGGTAAGAAGTGCTTCCAGGGCTCTATGCTTGCTTGCCGTGTCCAGACCTACTAGCTGTACATGGGCATGTACCTTCGAGACCTGGCAAAGGAGATTTGCCAGGTTCTCTGCTGGTCTCTCCGAGGAACCTTTGCAGAGGTTCAATGCTCTGTCATCGGGTATTCGTGAGTGCTCAAAGTTTATTTCTTGAGCAGCCTATGAAGGCTTCGAGACTTTTGGCCCAGGTAGCCGCGGCCGGCATCGGTGCATGCCATCAGGCCTGGCTACAGTTGTCGGACCTCGAGCCATGGGTGCAGGACAAGTCGGTCGATGTCCCCTGCTGAGGTGAAAACCTCTTTGGCAAGCCCATGGCTGAAAAGGCTGCAGAACTCGAGACTGAGACTCTTACCCGGACTAGGCTGTCCAGAAAAACCTCTGCCCCTTCTCAGAAGAAGAAGGGCTCGGGGAAAAAGACCTTTTACCCGAGGAAGTCATCTGCCTATAAACAGTACCCTCATTATCAGGCCTCTGTAGCTCCCCAACAGGGTCAGCAGGCCAAGGGGCAGGGACATGGGCCCCGTAGGCAGAAAGCCCCCAAGCCACCAACACCGGCTCCTGCACAGCAAGGAGCGGGGTTTTGACTCCAGTGGCATAGCCTCTCCTACTCAGCTGGCCCACATCAGCACATGAGGCCGGTTGGCCCTGTTTGCTCACAGGTGGTCAGCCATCACAAGGGATACCTGGGTGCTCAGTATAGTCCAAAGAGGCTATCTTCTCCACTTTCACCAGGTACCCCCCTCCTATTTTCCAGGGGAGCCTCCAAGACTCCCTCTGCACAGGGACTTACTCCTGCAGGAGTTGTTAAGTCTTGTAAAGGAACAGGCATTTGAACCGGTGCCCCACCACCTGAGAGAGGTCAAGGCTTCTATTCCAGGTACTTTCTGGTACCAAAAAGAACAGGAGACCTCAGGCCCATCCTAGACTTGCGAAATCTCAACAAGTTCCTGGAGAGGGAAAAAGTTCAAGATGCTCACCCTTGGAATCCTGCTGCCCTACCTCTAGCAGGGAGACTGGCTATACTCCTTAGACCTAAAGGATGCGTATACTCACATCCTCATTCATCCAGACCACAGACAATATCTCAGGTTTGTAGTGGGAGGAAACCACTATCAATACAGAGTGCTGCCTTTTGGCCTAACCTCCGCCCCCAGGGCATTCACCAAGTGCCTGGCGGTGGTGGCAGCCTACCTAAGGCTTCAAGGCCTCTTTGTTTTTCCATACCTGGACAACTGGCTCATCAGGGGCCAGTCTCCACAGGAGGCCACTCAAGCCACCCTTCGCACTGTTGCTCTCCTCCTTCAGCACTTGGGGTTTGTTATAAACTCCGCAAAGTCCACTTTGCACCCTTCACAGAACATGGAGTTCATAGGAGCAAGACTGGACACCCTTCAGGCAAAGGCCTTTTTACCTGTGGACACACAGATTGATGGATCTAGCCAGACAGTTCCACAGCAATTCTCTGGTCTCCGCCAGGCAATTCCTGAGGCTTTTAGGCCACATGGCTTCCACGGTCCATGTAACCCCAAATACCCGGCTGCACATGAGGCCAGCTCAATGGGGCCTCAGAACTCAGTGGCACCAAGCCACTGGAAGCCTTACGGACAAAGTGAGGGTGTCCACACTGCTAGCCTCTTCTCTGAAGTGGTGGCTTCATCTTCCGAATCTAGTGCAAGGGGTGTTTTTTCAGACACCTCCACACTCTCCAGTGCTGACCACCGATGCTTCTCTTCAGGGTTGGGGTGCACATTAAGAACATAAGAACATAAGACATGCCATACTGGGTCAGACCGAGGTCCATCAAGCCCAGTATCCTGTTTCCAACAGTGGCCAATCTAGGTCCTACGCACCTAGCAATATCCCCAAAAGACCACAGGTTCCACAATGCTTGTACTGGGTCAAGCATTGATATCCTGGGTCCCTTTTTAATAGTGGTTTATGGACCTTTCCTCCAGGAACTTGACCAAACCTTTTTTAAACCCAGCTATACTAACAGCCCTTACTACATCCTTCGGTAACAGATTCCAGAGTTTGATTACACGTTGAGTGAAAAAATATTTTCTCTTATTTGTCTTAAATAGTTTACCCTGTAGCTTCATTACATGTCCCCTAGTCTTTCTATATTCTGATAGCGTAAACAATTGATCCACGTTTATCCGTTCCACTCCATTCATTAATTTATAGACCTCTATCATATCTCCCCTCAGCCGTCTCTTTTCCAGGTTAAAGAGCCCTAACCTTTTTAGCCTCTCTTCATAGGAGTAGCCTTCCATCCCCTTCACCAATTTGGTGGCTCTTCTCTGTACTTTTTCTAATAACGCTATGTCCTTTTTAAGATACGGTGACCAGAATTGCACACAATATTCAAGGTGCGGTCGTACCATGGAGCGATACAGAGGCATTATAATATCCTTTGTTTTATTCTCCATCCCTTTCTTTATGATACCTAGCATTCTATTTGCTTTCTTGGCCGCCGCTGCACACTGGGCGGAGGGTTTTAACATGTTATCCACGATGATTCCTAAGTCCTTTTCCTGGGTGGTGGTTTCTAATGTGGAGCCTTGCATCGTGTAACTATAGTGTGGGTTGTTCTTTCCTAGGTGCATAACTTTGCATTTGTCCACATTAAATTTCATCTGCCATTTGGATGCCCAGTCTTCCAAGTTATCCAGATCCTCCTGCAGTTTTCCACAATCCTCTTGGGTTTTAACAACTTTAAACAGTTTTGTGTCATCTGCAAATTTGATAACCTGACTAGTTATTCCTTTTTCCAGGTCATTTATTAAATATGTCAAAAAGTAGCGGACCCAGTACAGATCCCTGGGGTACTCCACTATTCACTTTTTTCCATTGGGAATATTGGCCATTTAGCCCTACCCTCTGCTTTCTATCTTTTAACCAGTTCCCGATCCACAATAGTACACTGCCTCCTATCCCATGACTTTTTAGCTTTGCCAAAAGTCTCTGATGGGGGACCTTGTCAAAAGCTTTCTGGAAGTCCAGATACACTATATCAACCGACTCACCTTTGTCTACCTGTTTATGCACACACTCAAAGAAAACATATCAGATTAGTAAGACAAGATCTTCCTTGTCTAAAGCCATGTTGGCTGTCTCCCATTAGGCCATGACTATCTACATGTTGTGTAATTTTGTTCTTTATGATGGTTTCTACCATTTTCCCTGGTACTGACGTCAGGCTCACTGGTCTGTAATTTCCCGTGTCACCCCTGGAACCTTTTTTAAAAATTGGTGTTACGTTGGCGACCCTCCAATCTTCAGGTATTACAGATGATTTTAATGAAAGTTCACAGATTACCAATAGCAGGTCTGCAATCTCATATTTCAGTTCTTTCAACACTCTGGGATGTATACCATCCGGTCCAGGTGATTTGCTACTATTCAGTTTATCAAATAGTTGTAATATATCTTCCCGGTGTAGTGATATTTCTCTCAATTCCTCTGCAGTATCACCTTTAAATACCACTTCAGTCATGGGTAACATCCCTACATCTTCCTCAGTAAAGACCGAAGCAAAGAATTCATTCAGTCTCTCTGCTATAGCCTTGTCTCCTCTTACTGCCCCTTTTACCCCTCTATCATCTAACGGTCCAATTGACTCTCTCACAGGCCTTTTGCTACGAATGTACTTGAAAAAGTCTTTATTGTGTGTTTTTGCTTCCGTAGCAAGTTTCTTCTCAAATTCCCGCTTTGCCTGCCTTATCAATGCTTTGCATTTAACTTGCCAGTGCTTGTGTTTCCAGTTTTCATCATTTGGCTCTTTTTTCCATTTCCTGAAGGTTGCTTTTTTGGCAGCAACAGCCTCTCTGACCTCACCTTTAAACCATGCTGGCAGTTTTTTGGACTTTCTTCCACTCTTCTTAATGCGTGGAATACAGCTGGTCTGGGCTTCGAGGATAGTATTTTTAAATAACACCCAAGCTTGCTGTAAGTCTTTAACCTTTGGAACCGCTCCTTTTAGTTTTTTCCTAACTATATTCCTCATTCTATCATAGTCTCCCTTTTGAAAGTTAAAAGGTAATACTGTGGATTCCTTTACTATCTGTCCTCCACTAATTAAATCAAACATGATCATACTATGATCACTATTGCCAAGTGGTCCCAACACCCTTATTTCTTGCACCAGATCTGGCGTTCCACTAAGGATTAGGTCCAGTATGGCTTCCCCTCTGGTAGGTTCATGAACCAGCTGCTCCAAGAAGCAGTCATTTATTCCATCTAGAAACTTTATCTCTTTAGCTTTTCCTGCCGTGACACTGACCCAGTCGATACCGGGGTAATTGAAATCACCCATTATTACTACTCTGTTGTGACTTTTGTTAGCTTCCTTGATTTCTTTGAGCATTTCATCATCCATTTGTTCATTCTGGCCAGGCGGTCGATAGTATACTCCCACTGCCATCGCCTTCCCCTTCATAAATGGGATTTCAATCCATAGAGATTCTACAGCAAATCTTGTTCCCTGCAAAACTTTAATACTTTCTGACCCAATGCTCTCTCTAACATAGAGCGCAACCCCTCCACCAATTTGATCAGCTCTATCATTACGATATAGTTTGTATCCAGGTATCACAGTGTCCCACTGGTTATCCTCTTTCCACCATGTCTCTGAGAGTGCAATCATATCTAACCTCTCATTTAGTGCTATATATTCTAACTCTCCCATCTTATTGTTTAGACTTCTAGCATTGGCATACAAGCATTTTAGAGACTGTATTTTATTCATATTAATCTGGCTATTGGTAGGCAGGGGTAATTTGGAATCTTTATGCTCTGTCTGCTCCTTACTCAAGGGCATTTGGGCTACTATACCCCCTTTTGGAACCTCACTGCTTTTGATAGTATCCTTCAAGGATACCTTTGTCCGAACCATGCGCTCCTGGGTGATTGTCGGCTTTCCCCTATTTTCTAGTTTAAAAGCTTCTCTATCTCTTTTTTAAACGTTAATGCCAGCAATCTGGTCCCATCCTGATTAAGGTGAAGCCCATCCCTTCGGAAGAGCCCCCCCTTTCCCCAGAATGTTCCCCAGTTCCTAACAAATCCAAAACCCTCATCCTTGCACCATTGTCTCATCCACGCATTGAGACTCCGGAGCTCTGCCTGTCTTTTGGGTCCTGCACGTGGAACAGGAAGCATTTCGGAGAACGCTATCCTGGAAGTTCTGGATTTCAACTTCCTACCTAAAAGCTTAAATTTAGCCTCCAGAACTTCCCTACCACATTTTCCTATGTCATTGGTACCAACATGTACCAAGACAGCAGACTCCTCCCCAGCACTATCTACGATCCTATCTAGGCGGTGCGTGAGGTCTGCTACCTTCGCACCAGGCAGGCATGTTACCAGGCGATCCTCACGTCCACCAGCCACCCAACTATCTACAATCCTATTGATTGAATCACCGACTATAACAGCTGTCCTGACCCTCCCCTCATGGGCACATGGCCCTGGAGAAACGCCCTCGGTGTGAGAGGGTTTTACATCACCTGGAGGACAGGTCCTAGTTACAGGATCGCTTCCTGCCACACCAGGGTGATGCTCTCCTGTCACATGACCTCTCTCCTCCATGGCAACAGGGATGCTGCTAGACTGGAGGTGGGACTTCAGGACTATATCCCTGAAGGTCACGTCCATGTACTTCTCTGTCTTTTTTATGTCTTCCAGGTCTGCTACTCTAGCCTCTAGAGAACGGACTCGTTCCCTGAGAGCAAAGAGTTCTTTGCACTTAGTGCATACGTAAGATCTCTCACCAACTGGGAGAAAATCATACATGTGACACTCAATGCAAAAGACCGTAGAACCCCCATCTCATTGCTGGACTTCTGTCTGCATCTTAGTTTAAAGCTTGTGTTTAGATCTTTTAAATGCTGTATATAATAAGGATTGGTGTAGATGCTTATACCAATAAAAGTGTATCTAATACCCCTAATACACCTTGTGTACCTAAAGCTTAATTAATCAATCTCAGGTCCTCTGTGTGTGACTGATTTGGATAATGAGCTGCACCTGAGAGCAGCCCCTTTCCTCTAAGATGTGCAAGTACCTATAAAACGACAATTACCCCAGGGGTGGGTGGGTGCTGGGGAGGGAGGGAGGGAGGGAGGGAGATAAGTCCTATTAAAGAGGGCAGTTACAAGGTACCCTGTCCTGAACCCTCAGCAGGGGGATGGGGATACCACACAAAGCCCAGTTAGTTGAGAGAGGCAAGGTAAGTACAGCTGAGAAGGCTGAACTAGCACACCACTAAGACAAACAATAAATAATTAAACAAACAGTTAGACAAACAGTAAATAATTAAATAAACAGCTAGAACTCACAGCAAGATGTCCCAGGAGGCCCATTGCCAAGGAGCATGTAGTCAAGGCCTGTGGACCCCTTGGGAGGCCGCACAGCAGATCAATCTCTTAGAACTGAGAGCTATCTGCTGAGCCCTGAGAACCTTCTCCCATCTCATCTCTCACCAGTCTGTCTTGGTCCAGACGGACAATCAAGTTGCTATGTTCTATGTGAACAAACAAGGGGGCCCTTCTTCTATGTCAGGAGGCGCAGAGACTGTGCTCCTGGGCAGTCGATCATGGCATCCTTCTCAAAGCAGTCTATCTCCCAGGTCTAGAAAATTACCTGGCGGACAGACTGAGCAGGATCTTGCAGCCGCACGAATGGCAATTGAATCCCTTAGTGGTTCAGCAGATCTTCCTGAGATAGGGCCTTCCAACCATAGATCTCTTTGCCAGTTCTCTGAACCGTCAACTTGCAAGGTTCTGTTTCAGACAACCGCATCCTCTGAGTGGCAGCGGATGCGTTTCTCATTCCATGGTCCACAGGCCTCCTATATGCGTTTCCTCCCACGCCTCTAGTGCCCAAGACACTGTTCAGGGACAGGGCCTTGATCCTGGTAGCCCCCAGATGGCCGAGGCAACCGTGGTTCCCACTTCTTTTGCGACTAGCAGTGGACACTCCTCTTCCTCTGTGGATGCAACCCGATCTACTGTCTCAGGAGCAGGGATATCTCTTTCACCCCAATCTCCAGTCCCTACAATTGATGTCCTGGCTGCTGAAAGGGTAGTTCTAGCACCCTTACTGCTGCCTAGAGAAGTGGAGGACGTGGTCTTGGCCTCTAGGAGGCAGTCCACCCTCAAGTCTTATGCCCTTAAGTGGCGTAGATTCTCTACTTGGTGTACTCAGCACAACAAGAATCCTTTCTTGTGCCTGGTGCCAGTGGTGCTGCAATATTTGCTTCACCTGTCCAACCTAGGCCTTAAGTCTAATTCTGTGAAAGTGCACCTTAGTGCTCTTTCAGCACACCACTCCCCAGTGGAGGGTCCGTCTCTTTCCAGCCATCCTTTGGTGGCTCGCTTCCTCGGAGGCTGGCTTTTGCTTAAATCTCCACTGCGTCCTCCTGCCCCTGAATGGGACTTAAATGTGGTCTTGCAACAGCTTACTTGTCCACCATTTGAACCTATGGCTACCTGCCCTCTGCGTTTTCTCTCCTGGAAAGCGTTGTTCCTGGTAGCCGTTACCTCAGCGAGACGAGTGAGTGAGCTTCAGGCTCTAGTATCAGATGCTCCTTATACTAGGTTCTATAGGAACAGAGTAGTCTTACGGACTCACCCTAAGTTCCTTCCTAAGATTGTCTCTTCCTTCCACCTCAATCAGGAGGTGGTTCTTCCGACTTCCTTTCCCAGGCCGCATGCCAGCTGGGCTGAGATGGTCTTGCATACCCTGGACTGTAGGAGGGCGTTATCCTTCTACCTTGACCGTACGCGGGAGCACCGGAGGGCTGTTCAGCTCTTCGTCTCTTTTGACCCCAATAAGTTGGGGTTGGCTGTCTCCAAGCGTACTTTGTCCATATGGGTAGCTGACTGTATCGCCTGGGCTTACAGGGCAGCCGGCCTCTCGTTGCAGGGTCGAGTTACGGCTCATCGTGTCAGGGCGAAGGCTGCGTCAGTGGCTCATCTCCGCTCTGTTCCGTTGGCAGACATCTGCCGGGCTGCTACTTGGTCTTCAAGCCAGACTTTTGCGGCCCACTACTGCCTTGAGAGGGAGTCCCGCAGGGACAGTGCTTTCGGGCAGGCGGTACTCCATAATCTCGTTGGGTTTTAGACAACTCCTACTCTCCGACCCTGGTGTTGGGCTACCGTTCGGGGGCGTTATCAGAGAAGATTATGTTCTTGCATGCTGAGGCTCTAGAGGGAGCTCATTTTTTCAGCTCTGGGTTCACGGTAGGCCTAGCGCTGGGGAGTCCCATATGTGAGGACTGACTTCCTGCTTGGTCCTGGAGAAAACGTAGATCTCCAGGAACAAGCAGGAATGAGTCTTCACATATGGGTATCGTCGGTACCGACGGAGCCTGCACGGTAACGCTCCCCAGTGTCCAAAAGGAAAGCTTTTGGGAGCACCCCACAGCGCCTGCGCGCTGCCTTCCCGCCTTTCCCAACCGCCTCCAGTTCTTTTCCGCGGAGCCAGCAGGTCATGTTCCTGTCACCGCTGAAGAATTTCTTTATTTTATTTCTTTGGTCGCGCGTCTGCCTTCTCTTCGCTGCACCGGTACCGCCGGTCTTTTCTTTCTTAATTCTAAAAAAAAAAACAACAACCTGTTTTTCTCACTTAAGTGCATTTTCATCTTTGGCCTTAGGCCTAGGACATTTTTTCCTCATGGAAAAGCCCGCCTCTGGGTTTAAAAAATGCACGAAGTGCAGCGGCACTATTTCTGTCACCGACACCCATGAATGGTGTCTAAAATGTTTAGGTCCTGACCACTCCATTATGGATTGTGAGTCCTGTTCCATGATGTCTAAAAGAGGTCTACAGAATCGAACAGCCAAGCTCAGTACCTTGTTTCCCTCTGATGCAGCTTCGGTTGCATCGGCGTCTTCCAGGGCTGCTGCTTCCTCACATGGATCTCAGGTAACCAAACTTAAGTCCAGCCGGTCCTCGAAGGGTAAATCTCCCTCTAATTATCGAGAGGCCTCCGGGCTTGCTCTCGAGGAATCCGCACCGACAAAATTACCCCGGCGGGAGGCTCCGGCTTCCAAAGCTTTATTTATGGGGGTCACAGGTTGACATCGATGGCTCGGCCTCGACCGATCACCTGTTGCCATGTTCTGGGGTACCAGTGGTTCCCACTGGTACTGACATCCAGACATTGGTTGCGTCGATGGATCAGAATATCCTGACCATGCAGCGTGCCATCACGGCATTCATACAAGCTGCGACGCCTTCGGTACCGCAGCAAACTCCTTTGCCGGTACCGACATCGGTTCCGGTGCCGGTACCAATTGCATCTGCTTCGGTGTCGACTGCAGCGGTACACTGTTCTGTGATGCCCATCGGTACCGATCACTCCCGATGTCGATACCACCCGGTACGTGTATTGGGCTCTGCAGGAGCATCCAGACAGGCAATACTTCGATTACTCTGAAGACTCTGATGAATCAGAGGTCTCTGTCGAAGCATCGGTGATCCATCCTCAGGAGCCCTCTTCTCCAAAAAGGAGAATGTCTCCTCCAGAAGACTTGTCTTTTCAAGACTTCATTAAGGAAGTGGCCAGGGTCCTTTCCATCTCAGTGGCCCATGAGACAGAGCCTAGAGCCAAAAAATTAGATATTTTACAATATCCTAAGGCTCCTAAAGAGGCAGCCACTTTACCAATACATGAGATTCTTTATGATCACATGTTGGGCATATGGGAGACTCCTCTCACCACTTCCCCTCATTCTCGCAGGTTGGACACCATGTATCGTGTTCCTCCTTGTCCTGGCTTCCATAAGACTCAGCTTCCTCACCACTCCATTGTGGTGGAGTCTGCTATGAAGAAGATAAAGAGTACAAAAAGGCACTCTTCTAATCCTCCAGGAAGAGAATGCAGAACCTTAGATGCCTTTGGCAGGAGAATTTTCCAGGCCAGTATGCTTGTTGCCAGAATCAACTCCTATAGTCTCTATATGGGGATGTTTCTAAAAGAAGTTACAGATCACCTGCAAACTTTATCTCCTTTTATTTCAGAAGATAAAAGGGAAGAGTTCCTCACCTGGCTCAAACATGCCCAGGATGTTTCCAAGTTTTCCAACCATGCAGCCTTTGACTCTTTTGAAGGTGCCAGCAGAGCCTCGGCTATTGCCATAGGTGCACGCAGAGTTGCTTGGTTACAAGCTTCTGATTTGGAACCCTGGGTTCAAGATGGACTAGGAAACCTTCCTTGTACAGGTGAAAACCTTTTTGGCAAAGATTGGCAAGCAAAGGCCACCCAGATGGATGCTGAAAATTCTGCTTTAGATAGACTTTCAAAGTCTACTTCTGCTCCTTTTAAGAAAAGGTTGTTCAAAAAGGGTTTTTTTTTTTTCCCAACAAAGGGAAATATTATTCTGCTTATGGTCAGCAGTCATCTTCTGCAGGTCGTTTTGCTACAAAGAGACAGCAACAATCGAAACAGGCCAAGCCTAAGGCTGCTAGGACTGCTACGGCCCAACAGCCTCAGCCTCCTCAGGGCCTTTGACTCACAACTAGAGAGCTTAGCCTTTCTGGCTCTAGAACATCCAGAGCCTCTCACCATTCCAGGAAGGTTGGCTTACTTTGCTCCCAGGTGGGAACAAATTACAGCAGAGCAGTGGACCCTCTCCATCATAAGGGAGGGGTACAAGCTTCATTTCTTAAACCTTCCTCTTCACACCATGGTGAGACAGTTCAATTCTCAGACATCTCTCCTCGACCTTCTGGGTCAGGAGATTGCTACCCTTCTTGCCCAAGGGGCAATAGAAGAAGTACCCCTTCTTCAACAGGGCTCGGGGTTCTACTCCCCCTACTTTCTTATCCCAAAGAAAACAGGGGGCTACAGACCCATATTAGATCTCAGAGAATTGAACAAGTTTCTATGCAAGGAGAAATTCAAGATGATTTCTCTCGGTACTCTCCTTCCATACCTTCAGAGTCAGGATTGGGTTTCCTCTCTAGACCTCAAGGATGCGTACACCCATGTTCTCAACCATCCAACACACAGAAGGTTCCTTCGGTTCCTTTATCAAGGGAAGCACTACCAATACAGAGTGCTTCCTTTCGGTCTGGCCTCTGCACCAAGGGTGTTCACAAAATGCGTGGCAGTAGTAGCTGCATTTCTACGCACTCTAGGGATATTCATATTCCCATATCTGGACGACTGTCTCATACGAGCTTCATCCCAGTCAGAGGCCCAGACTTCTCTAACCTGCACAAGGTGTATCCTTCAGTATCTGGGACTTGTAATAAACATTCCAAAATCCCATCTCACCCCTACTCAGTCTCTAGAGTTCATAGGGGCCCTGCTGGATACCACAACTGCAAGGGCCTATCTTCCCCAGGCCCGTTGCCTACGCTTGGTGGAGTTAGCCTCACAAATTCAGTTAAAATCCCATTTAACTGCTTGAGAGATGTTACAACTGTTAGGCCACATGCCATCCACTGTGCATGTGGCTCCTTACGCTCTCCTTTACATGAGGGCAGCTCAATGGACTCTGTCCACCCAATGGACCCAGGCATCAGGGTGCCTGTCAGACAAAATAGCAACCTCCAGTCGCCTCCTTTGCTCTCTCCAGTGGTGGAAGTCCACTCAAAATCTGTTGCTAGGGTCCCCCTTTCAACAGGTGTTACCCCAAGCAACCCTTACAACAGATTCCTCTCCAAGAGGTTGGGGAGCTCATCTTCAAGATCTCTCCACTCAAGGCATCTGGTCTTCACAGGAGACATCTCTACATATGAACCTCTTAGAGCTCAGAGCAATTTTTCTAGCTCTGAGTCTTCCACACCCTGCTCAGCTACAAGACAGTCCTCATCCACATGGACAACCAAGTAGCCATGTTCTACGTGAACAAGCAGGGCGGGACTGGCTCTCTGTCGCTTTGCAACGAAGCTCTGAGATTGTGGGCGTTCGCCAGAGAGCATCATATTCATCTCATGGCAGTGTATCTTCCAGGGGTTCAAAACTCTTGGGCAGACAGACTCAGTCGAGTTCTGCTTCTACACGAATGGTCCCTCCATGGGGACCAGATAACCAGGATCTTCCGAATTTGGGGAACCCTGGACATAGACCTCTTTGCAAGTCCGTGGAATGCCAAAATTCCCCGGTTCTGTTCCAGGATTCCGTGTCAGGGAGTTCAGGCCAGGGATGCCTTCCTCCTAAATTGGTGGCAAGACTTCCTCTATGCCTTTCCACCCATTCCCCTAATTCCCAAGACACTGTTCAAACTTCAGAGAGACAAGGGGTCTATGATCCTCATAGCACCACATAGTCACTCAGGGCCAAGTAACAGCAAAGTACTTTTAGTTTAAATTTAACACACAGAAGAGAGCTTTCTGGTTAAATTTAGTACCCAGCAGAGAGATTGTAGTTTAAATTTCATAAGAAGTTAGAGCCTAGCAGCAGCTAAGAGCTATAATTTAAATCAAATCAGAATTTAGCTTACCTCAGCAGCACAAGACAGGGTACTGTGTAGCAGCCCTCTTTTAATAAGTGTTATTTCCCTCCCTCCCCTGGGATAATCATAGCTTTATAGGTACTTACACATCTTAAAAGACAGGAGGTGCTTTCAGGTGAAGCTCATTACCCAAATCAGTCATACACTAAGGACCTGAGATTAATTAAGCTTCAGGTGAGCAAGGTATATTAAACGTATTAGGTACAGTTTTATTGGTATAAATACCCATAGCAACCCCTAGTAAGTAAGAACTTAAAGATCTAGACACAAACTTAAACTAAGATGCAGACAGCAGTCCAGCAGCGGGATGGGGACTTTCCATTCTTTTGCATCGAGTGTCATGTATGATTTTCTCCCAGTTGGTGAGAGGTCTTACGTGTGCACTAGGTGCAAGGAGCTCTTTTCTCTCAGGGAACAAGTCCGTTCTCTAGAGGCTAAAGTAGCAGACTTGGAAAACATAAGACAGACAGAGAGGTACATAGACGAGACCTACAGGGAAATAGTCCTGAAGTCCCACCTCCAGTCTGGCAGCACCCCTATTGCCATGGAGAGAGGTCACGTGACAGGAGAGCATCACCCTGGTGTGGCAGGAAGTGATCCTGTAACTAGGACCTGTCCACCAGGTGATGTAAAACCCTCTCGCACCGAGGAAGTTTCTCCAGGGCCATGTGCCCATGAGGGAAGGGTTAGGACAGCCGTTATAGTTGGTGATTCGATCATTAGGCATGTAGATAGCTGGGTGTCTGGTGGACGTGAGGATCGCCTGGTAACATGCCTGCCTGGTGCGAAGTTAGCAGACCTCACGCGCCACCTAGATAATGTCTTAGATAGTGCCGGGGAGGAGTCTGCTGTCTTGGTACATGTCGGTACCAATGACATAGGAAAATGTGGTAGGGAGGTTCTGGAGGCAAAATTTAGGCTTTTAGGTAGGAAGTTGAAATCCAGAACTTCCAGGGTAGCATTCTCCGAAATGCTTCCTGTTCCACGTGCAGGACCCAAAAGGCAGGCAGAGCTCCGGAGTCTCAATGCGTGGATGAGACAATGGTGCAGAGATGAGGGTTTTGGATTTGTTAGGAACTGGGGAACATTCTGGGGAAAGGAGGGGCTCTTCCGAAGGGATGGGCTTCACCTTAACCGGGATGGAACCAGGCTGCTGACATTAACATTTAAAAAGGGGAGAGAGCAGCTTTTAAACTAGATATTAGGGGAAAGCCGACAGTCGCCCAAGAGCGGATGGTTCGGAAGAATGTATCCTTGAAGGATACTACCAAATGCAGAGAGGTTCCACAAAAGAGTAAAGTAGCCCAAATGCCCTCAAGTATGGAGCAGACAGAGCTTAAAGATCCCAATTTACCCATGTCTAAACAATAGCCAAATTAACATGAATAAAATACATTCTCTAAAATGCTTGTATGCAAATGCTAGAAGTCTAAAGAATAAGATGGAAGAGTTAGAATATATAGCACTAAATGAAAGGTTAGATATGATTGGAATATCAGAGACATGGTGGAAGGAGGACAACCAGTGGGCCACTGTGATACCTGGGTACAAACTATATCGTAATGATAGAGCTGATCAAATTGGTGGAGGGGTTGCGCTCTATGTTAGAGAGGGCATTGACTCAGAAAGGATTAAAGTTTTGCAAGAAACAAAATCTGCTGTAGAATCTATATGGATTGAAATTCCATATAAAAGGGGGAAGGCAATGGCAGTGGGGGTGTACTATCGAGCACCTGGCCAGAATGACCAAATGGATGATGAAATGCTCAAAGAAATCAAGGAAGCTAACAAAAGTTACAGCGCAGTAATAATAATGGGTGATTTAAATTACCCCGGTATCGACTGGGTCAGTGTCATGTCAGGACATGCTAGGGAGATAAAGTTCCTAGATGAAATAAATGACTGCTTCTTGGAGCAGCTGGTTCATGAACCGACCAGAGGGGAAGCCATATTAGACCTAGTCCTTAGTGGAACACCAGATCTAGTGCAAGAGATAAGGGTGTTGGGGCCACTTGGCAATAGTGATCATAGCATGATCGCCTTTGATTTAATTAGTGGAGGAGGGATAGTAAGGAAATCCAAAGTACTACCTTCTTAACTTTCGAATGGGAGACTATGATAAAATGAGAAAAACAGTTAAGAAAAAAACTAAAAGGAGCAGTTGCGAAGGTTAAAGACGTACATCAAGCTTGGGTGTTGTTGAAAAATACTATCTTGGAAGCCCAGACCAGCTGTATTCCACGCTTCAAGAAAAGTGGAAGGAAGTCCAAAAAACTGCCAGCATGGTTTAAAGGTGAGGTCAGAGAGGCTGTTGCCAAAAAGGCATCTTTCAGGAAATGGAAAAAAGAGCCAAACGATGAAACCTGGAAACAGCACAGGCATTGATAAGGCAGGCAAAGAGAGAATTTGAGAAGAAGCTTGCTGCGGAAGCAAAAACGCGAAATAAAGACCTTTTCAAGTACATTCGTAGCAAAAAACCTGAGAGTCAGTTGGTCCATTAGATTATAAAGGGGTTAAAGGAGCACTAAGAGGCGACAAGGCGATAGCGGAGAGACTGAATGCTTTGCTTCGGTCTTTACTGAGGAAGATGTAGGGATGTTACCCATGACTGAAGTGGTATTTAAAGGTGCGGGAGAATTTGAGGAAATATCGATACATCGGGAAGATGTCTTACAACTATTAGATAAACTGAAGAGTAGCAAATCACCTGGGCCGGATGGTATACATCCAAGGGTGTTGAAAGAACTGAAATATGAGATTGCAGAACTGCTATCAGTAATCTGTGAACTATCATTAAAATCATCTCTAAACCTGAAGATTGGAGGATCGCCAATGTAACACCAATTTTTAAAAAGGGTTCCAGGGGTGATCCGGGAAACTACAGACCGGTGAGCCTGACGTCAGTACCGGGAAAAATGGTAGAAACCATCATAAAGAATAAAATTACTCAGCATGTAGATAGTCACAACCTAATGGGAGACAGCCAACATGGCTTTAGACAAGGAAGATCTTGTCTTACTAACCTGTTATGTTTTTTTGAAGGAGTGAATAAACAGGTGGACAAAGGTGAGTCGGTTGATATTGTGTATCTGGACTTTCAGAAAGCCTTTGACAAGGTCCCTCATCAGAGACTTTTGGCAAAACTAAAGAGTCATGGGATAGGAGGCAATGTACTATTGTGGATCAGGAACTGGTTAAAAGATAGAAAGCAGAGGGTAGGGCTAAATGGCCAATTTTCCCAATGGAGAAAGGTGAATAGTGTTGTACCCCAGGGATCTGTGCTGGTTCCGCTGCTTTTTGACATATTCATAAATGACCTGGAAAGTGGAATAACGAGTGAGGTTATCAAATTTGCAGATGACACAAAACTATTTAAAGTTGTTAAAACCCAAGAGGATTGTGAAAAATTGCAAGAGGATCTTGATTAATTGGAAGACTGGGCATCAAAATGGCAGATGAAATTTAATGTGGACAAGTGCAAGGTTATGCACCTAGGGAAGAACAACCCAAACTATGGTTACACGATGCAAGGTTCCACATTAGGAACCACCACCCAGGAAAAAGATTTAGGCGTCATTGTGGATACCATGTTAAAACCCTCGGCCCAGTGTGCAGCGGCGACCGAGAGAGCAAATAGAATGCTAGGTATGATAAGGAAAGGAATGGAAAATAAAACAAAAGATATTATAATGCCTCTATATCGTTCCATGGTGAGACCGCACCTTGAATATTGTGTGCAATTCTGGTCGCCGTATCTTAAAAAGGATATAGCGATTTTAGAAAAGGTACAGAGAAGAGCCACCAAAATGGTAAAGGGGATGGAAGGATACTCCTATGAAGAAAGGCTAAAAAGGTTAGGGCTCTTTAACCTGGAAAAGAGACGGCTGAGGGGAGATATGATAGAAGTCTATAAATTAATGAACGGAGTGGAACTGGTAAACGTAGATCGATTGTTTACCTTATCAGAATATAGAAAGACTAGGGGACATGCAATGAAGCTACAGGGTAAACTATTTAAGACTAATAAAAGAAAATATTTTTTCACTCAACGTGTAATCAAACTCTGGGATTTGTTACCGGAGGATGTAGTAAAGGCTGTTAGTGTAGCTGGGTTTAAAAAAGGTTTGGACAAGTTCCTGGAGGAAAGGTCCATAAACCATTATTAAGAAGTGACCGAAGATATCAATGCTTGACCCAGTACAAGCATTGTGGAACTTGTGTGTCTTGGGGAAACAACTAGGTACATATGACCTAGATTGGCCACTGTTGGAAACAGAATACTGGGCTTGATGGACCTTGGTCTGACCCAGTATGGCATATCTTATGTTCTTATAAGTGAAGGATATCCTTCATGCTTCCAGAAAGCCTTCCACTAGACGTTCCTATGCTTTTAAATGGAAAAGATTTACCATTTGGTGTGCAGAGAAGGGTCTTAACCCTCTTGCAATACCTCTGAATTCTTTACTAGAGTATTTGCTGCATTTATCCCATGCAGGCCTTAAAACGAATTCAGTAAGAGTCCATTTGAGTGCTATTGCAGCATCCCTTAAGCCTCTTAATGGACAGCCTATTTCCTCTCATCCTCTTATTGCAAGATTCATGAGAGGCCTTCTTTTAACTAAACCTCCCATTAGACCACCTCCAGTGGCATGGGATTTGAATTTGGTTCTTGGCCAGCTTATAAAGCCACCCTTTGAACCCTTAGCCACTACCTCCTTGAAATTCCTTTCCTGTAAGGTTATTTTTCTCATTGCAGTCACCTCAGCTCGCCGTATCAGTGAGCTGCAAGCCTTGGTGGCTAATCCTCCTTATACAAGGTTCCATCATGATAAGGTAGGACTAATCCACACTTTATGCCTAAAGTGGTCTCACCTTTTCATCTGAACCAGGAGGTGTATTTACCTGTCTTTTTTCCAGGACCTCATGCATCAACTGCAGAGAGGAATCTTCATACCCTGGATTGTAAAAGAGCACTTGCTTTTTACTTACAAAGGACACAGCAATATAGAAAGTCCTCTCAACTATTTGTTGCTTTTGATCCCTCTCATTTAGGATTTCCAGTCTCTAAGAGAACTCTGTCCAATTGGATTGCTCAGTGTATTTCCTTCGCCTACCAGAGTAAGAACCTTTCTCTGGAAGGCCATGTCACAGCTTACAATGTGAGGGCCATGGCAGCCTCTATGGCTCATCTAAACTCTGTGTCCATCGACCAAATCTGTCGAGCAGCCACCTGGACCTCGGTTCATACCTTTACAGCCCATTACTGCTTGGACAAGGACTCCCGCCGGGATGCCTTGTTTGGTCAGACTGTTCTCAAACACCTGTTCCATACCTAATCAACTCCTACCCCCCATCCTTGGTTGGATGCCCGAGATCCATGGGGGTGAGGTGGAGCCCTTATCAGGGACTCACAACCTTTGGGATCTCCCTGGCATCTCTAGCTGTGGAGTCCCCATATGTGAAGACTCATTCCTGCTTGTTCCTGGAGATAGCACAGTTACTTACCTGTAACAGGTGATCTCTGGGAACACAGGAATAAGTCTTCACAACCCACCCACTTCCCCTAGGAGTTGTATCTCTCTATCTATCTTTCCTTTCCTTTCTCTCTCTTTGTCTCAGCTTAAAACTCGAACTGGAGAGAGGCAGTTGGGAAAGGTGGGAAGGCAGCGCGCAGGCGCTGTGGGATGCTCCCAAAAGCTTTCCTTTTGGACGCTGGGGAGCGTTCCCGCGCAGGCTCCGTCGGTACCGACGATACCCATATGTGAAGACTTATTCCTGCTGTTCCCAGAGATCACCTGTTACAGGTAAGTAACTGTGCTTTACTCACCTGTAACTTCTCCAGGAGCAGCAGGAATCGGTCCTCATGACCCTCCCAGTCCTATCCTTCATTTTGATTTTTTGCTCTTTTAGCTATGTCAGACTGAGCAAGATGGCACCCTTGGGTTGGAAAGGGACCGTGCATGCGCGCTGCATTCCCAAAGGCTTTCTTTGAAAGCTGGGGAAATGCTCCGCATGAGGGTTCCATCGGCACCAGCGTCACTCATATGTGAAGACTGATTCCTGCTGCTCCTGGAGAATACCTGTTACACATGAGTAACTACGCTTTATCTGCAGATTACAACCCCTCCTAAGTCGAGAACACTTCCACACCGTCTGCCAAGCAGTTATCGTCCTCATCTTGGACTACTGTAACTCCCTCCTCCAAGGACTTCGAGCTGAAACCACCTGAGCAGTTTAGCTAGCCAAGAACACCGCTGCCCACTTCATCACAGGATCAGCAAAGCATAAGCACATAACTCCTCTCCTATGTCAGCTACACTGGCTACCGATCACCTCACGAGCCAAATACAAAACAGCACTTTTTCAAGATTAGAAATATGTCAGCTGGTTCTCTACAGATGCTGCTATGCTCAGAACCAAACAATAGACCCAAGAGACAAAATACTAGAGAAACTATCCCAACCCCCAGCTCATATACAAAAGTTATTAAGACTACAACGAAGAGGGCTTTTTCACTAGCTGCACCCGCCATCTGGATCTCACTGCCGGAGAAAATAAGGACAACCAAAGACATCAGACTTCAGAAACATCTAAAAACTTTCCTGTTCTCTGAATACTTCAGAGAGGACACTCGGTACCCCTCCTCATGACACATGCCTATTCAAAACTATACCTATATACATCAATTGTAAATAAGTTATGCTCCTGAGCTTCACCTGCATGTTAGCCCAACCTATGTTACATGAGTTCTCTGTAATTGTTCTGTTCATATGTTATACTGTAAACCGCTTTGATTCTAACGATAAAGCGGTATAGAAAACTTGTTAGATATTCTTCCCCTTCACCCTGGAGTTTGACAATACCACTTTTGCCCTTCCTCTTTTTGCTAACATATCTGAAAAATATCCTTAGCCAATGCAATAAAATGGGGAGGTATTTCCTCCTCTTTTTGAATCTTTGCTTTCCTAACCACTTTGCTAGCTTTAAGTTTTTCCAAATATGGATGCCCGTCTTCCTCTCTTGTTCTCTTTTAATTCTTGAAGGCCTCCCTCTTTTGTTTCACCTTTTCAGCAGTCTCCTTTTCCTTTTACCTTTATTTACCATTTTAACAAAGTGGGTTGCTCTTAAAATATCCCCTTTCAGTTTTGCCCACTGTTTTTTCTACATCCCCCAGCTGTTCCCATTCTGCTAACGACTCCCTGAGGTATTGGCCCATCTTGGCAAAGTTAGTTTTCCTAAAGTCTAAGACCCTTGCTTTTGAATGGTTTTTAACAGCCCTAGTCCTAATACTGAACCACACCACAGTATCTCCTCTCTCCCTTGTAAACTCTGTAGTTCCAAAGCTTTAATATTTTTACATATAGTGCCACTCCTCCTCCCTTTTTTCATATTCTGTACTTTCTGAATAAAGTATAGCCTGGTATAGTTACATTCCAGTTATGGTTTTCTGTGAACCATGTTTCTGTAACTGCCACTAAATCCAAGTCAGCCTCTCCCATTAAAGCTTCAACATCTGGGATCTTATTTCCCATGCCACGGGCACTTATACACACCGCTTTCCATATGTTGCCCCTTTACCCATGTCCATAAAAGTATTTAATATTTCACTTACCTGAGGGCTTTCACTTACCCTGGGGACTTTCTTCACCCATTCCCAACGAAGCTAGTTTAAAGCTCTCTTCAGTAGATTAGCCAGTCTGCTACTGAAGACATTTCGACCTTTCTTGGACAGATGAATGCCATCGCTGCTCTGCAACCTTTGGAACAGCATCCCATGCTCCAGGAAACCAAAACGCTCTCTGACACTATCCACGCAGACATGCATTCATCTCCAGGATGCAAGCTTCTCTGCCTTGGCCTTTACCCTCAACAGGGAGGATTGAAGAGAACACCACCTGTGCCCCTATCTGCTTCACCCTCTGTCCCAGAGCCTTGAAGTTACTTTTGATATGCTCAGAGTATACCTGACAGTATGATTTGTGCCGACATGGCATTGGGTAATAGTCAGTGGGTTTGAGTCTCGGTGCAAACTCCGTAAAATCTCAGCTTTTGGCACCTGGCAGACAGCATACCTCTCTGGACATTATGTCTGGTCGGCAGATGGATGCCTCAGTATCCCTCAGAGTCACCAACCACCACTACCCTTCGCTTCCTTGTGGTCACTGATTCTGCATCTTTGGGGTGTTCGAGCTCTGGTTCTTCCCTTTCCAGGAATGCTGTCACCTCCTCCACTTCCAGGGCTGCATAATGGTTCTTCAGTTCATAGACTGGAGAAGTTGGATTGTTGATTCTGCAGGTCCTGTTGACTCATGTCCAACCTTCGTCATTCTGTAGGCACCCATCTTCTCCTCTGCTGGAGAGCTTGGTTGTTGCAAGAAGCATCTCATCAATGTACTTCTTACTGTCGTGAATGCTCCTCAGCCTCGCCACCTCCTCTTTGAGTTCCTCCACTTGTTTCCTGAGTGCTTCAGCATGCAGGTATCCTGCAGATGGAACCGGTCCTTCAACTGGCATTGGGACCTCTGTTTGGAGGTAGAAGCTGTAACAGGGGTAACAGTTTTGGCGATACAATTTTTCCCAGCCATTTTTCAGTTGGTGGAGCTTAGGTAACTGTTAAAGCAAAAGAGAGAGACCTACCAAAGTACCAACCGGTTTCCCAGCTGTCCTTTCGTAGTAAAAAACAGTTAAATCTCTTTTAAGTGTGTTCAAAACGTGCTGTTCCAAGTTCTTATGTGTAGTTAATTGGGGAAGTGCCCTATAAAGCAAGACTGCTCACTGGAGGTGAGTGGGAGTTGGGGTAGGGAGAGAACTAACACCCAATGAGCTGTCAGTAGCTTCAAAGGCTGAGAAAGATACTAAAGCAGAGTTTTAAACCTACCCCACTAAAGAAAATATTTCCCCTTTTTAAACTAAAGCACCAAAAATAATGTAACTTTGTTTTAAAAATGTACCAAAACTCTTTTAAGAACTCCTAGGCAGAGAGCTAGTAATTTAAAAAGCTGCAAACTCTTATCTTTGCTTGAAATGTATAGCCCCTGTTAGGATTGCCTCAATAGTGCAAGGCTCTGAAGCCTTCTATGCAGGCCTCAGTTGCTCTCTGTTCTTTCACAGGCTAATCAGGCCTCTAACTCCTGATGAGGTGTCAGTAGCTTCAAAGAGCTTTGCTTGAAATGTATAGCTCATGTTAGGAATGAAGACCTCTGTTAACACAGGACTTAATTGATTTTGAAATACTCTTTAAAATGTAGCCGTAGAACAGTCTCGTCCCGGGGCCTTGCCCAACTTGAAAGTCTTAATAGCCGACTGTAACTCTTCTTCTTTGCTGATCTGCTTGTCTAGTTTCTCCATTTCTGTGGCATCTAAAGAATTTAAAGCACATTCACCAGGAACAAGCAGCAAGTCGGTCCTCACATATGGGTGACATCTGCACCAACATAGCCCCTGCGGAAGCATCTTCCCATCTTTCAAAGAAAGCTTTTCAGAGATGCACCATGCTTGAGTGGTCCTCATTCCGCCTCAGGGTGCCATCTTGTCTCGGTTTCCTTTTTCCGCAGAGCCCTTCAGCATTCTGTCCAGTTTCTCTGGAAAAAATGTGATTTTTGATGATTTCTGTCAGGTTTAAGTACTGGTTCCTACCCCCAGCCAGCTTGCCTCAGCGTCTCTCCTCAGGTTCGTTCCTTGTTGGTTTTTTTTGTGTGTGTGGTTTTTTTTTAACTTTGGTGTCCCTCAACTGGCATTCGCACCCTTTTTCGGCCAAAGACCTCTGATCCCTGCTGGGCGGCGTGGACTCCTTTTCCTATGGCCTCCAGCGGGTTCAAGAAGTACAATTGGTGCAGCAAAGTGTCCCTTACTGATCTGCATGACTGCTGCCTCAGCCCAGAGCACAACTTGAACTGCAAACTTTGCAGAACCATGACCTCAAAGGCCCTAAAGAGCTGTCACCAGCAGCAGGAAAAATTCTTCCAGAAATCCGACTCCAGGCCCGGAGTCTCTGGCGACACCGCTGCAGGGCCTCCTTCGGTACCTCGATGCCCCGCGAAGCCTGATCCTTCTTGGAGTCCTGTGGCCACGGTTCCTCAGAGGCAATCTTCAGAGGTGGAATGCAAGAAATCAAAATCCTCAAAGACTACCTCAGAGGACGTGTCCAGGAAGAAGGGGAAATACTACTTCAGGCTCCACATTCCCTGCCGTGAGTCTGAGGAGTTGGAGCGGGAGAAGCCTCAGTCTGCTCCACAAGGAGAGTTGACACCTGCCAATTGGCCTTGGACACCCGAGGCCACCCTCGTTGAGCACTCCCCCTTGACAGTACCAACGCCGGGCCTCAAATTCTTGGTGCCCACGTCGAAGGCTGCAGATCCAACTGGCATGGAGGTCAGGATGGCGGTCTTAGAGCAGTATCTCTGCCCTTGTGGTCATGCAGCAGACATTCATGTCCAGTTCATCCACCCTGTTCAGCCGTTTTTGGAAATTGTAAACCGCTCTGATACCCTAAAGTCTAGGGCAGTATATCAAGTGTTATTAAAGATAGAGAACTCCTCAGGAGGCTAGCCACAGAGGTACAGTGACGCTGGTCTCTACCCGCCCGACTTCTCCGCCTGCTGGGCCACATGATTTCCACAGTTCACGTGCCTCCACTCTCAGTGGACAATAAGCCACAGGCAGGCTCCAGGACAGAGTGAGAGTGACCCGCCTGCTGGTGGGCTCCCTCAGATGGTGGCAGATCCCTCGTCATCTTCAGTCTGGGATGCCCTTCCAAGCACCAATCCCCCAGAAAGTCCTCACCATGGACACTGGGAGCACATTGCGAGAGCCTCCAGATGCAAAGCAGCTGGTCCCAAATGGAATCCCAGATGCAAATCAATCTGCTGATGCACTGGGTGATATTTCTGGCTCTCCGAGCCTTCCGCCCCCATCTGTAGCAGAAGTTGGTGCTGGTCCAGACCGACAATAAAGTCAGTGTTCTGTGTGAACAAACAAGGGAGCACAGGATTATTCTCCTTCTGCCAGGAGGCGGTAACTCTGCTCCTATGCAACATGCAGAGGGATGCTCCTAAGAGCAGTCTACCTCCCAGGATAATACAATGCCCTGGCGGACAAGCTGAGCAGAGTCCTCCAGCACACAAGTGTGCCTGGATCCTGAAGTGACCTCCCGGCTGTTTCGATTCTGGGGTGTCCTCCTGGTGGACCTGTTCGCCAGCCCGGACATCACACAATTGCCCCACTCCTGTTCCTGCCAGCCATACCTGTCCTAGGTGATAGCAGATGCATTCCTCATCCCATGGACGGAAGACCACCTGTATGCTTTCCCGCTGACACCACTGGTCACCAAGACCTCCTTCAAGGTCCAGCGCAACAGGGCATAAATAATACTGATAGCTCCCCGGTGGCCCAGGCAACTCCCCATCCCGCTGCTCCTCTCCCTGTCTGTGTCATCACTGACTCCCCTGTGCTGAGCCCCAGGACTACTGAGGCAAAATGGCATTCTTGGGCAGTAAGGGGATCACGAATGTGTGGTGCATCTCCCAAAGGCTTTCTTTGAAAGCTGGGGAGATGCTTCCATGGGGGCTCTGGCACCGACGTCAACCATATATGAAGACTGATTCCTGCTGTCCCCGGAGAACACCTGTTAAAGGTGAGTTAACTACGCCTTCTTTCAGGTACTAGGCACTTTTTGTTTCCCCCTTTTTCATTTCACTACTGTAAAGTTAGTTATAATACTTCCGAAACACCTGCCAAATCCCATCATTGCCATAGTCCATTTTCCCTTTATCGTTCCTGATGACATTAATAGTGCTTTGTTGTGTTTTAGCCTTCAGCCTGCTCGCCAGTAGTTTCCAAGACCTATTTCCATCTTCAAAATAGTTTTGTTTAATAGTATTTAATTCATGTGCTTTTCAATTTCATTCTCTTCTGCAGCTGTTGTTGGGGCATATACTTGAATTATAGTTGTGTTGATAGGCATTCCTCGTAGAGATTAAGCGTTCGCTGACTGCTATAGAACTTGCCCTGAGCTTACCAAGCTCATCATTTTTAACTCTTCTAATACTGTTGGGTTTCTATCACACTGATGACTCTTCTCTAAGCCCTTGATGTTTTGCAGTAATTACCACTCAATTTTTTCGCAAAGTTTTTTTTGCTTTGAGGCTTTCCCTATCAAATGTCCCCTTACCACTGCCTTCAAGCTATCCTACATCATATCCATTTCCATTTCCCCCATTTGCATTAAAATGAATGTACACTCTAATCATGTTGTTGATGTATCCCATATTGCCTTTTTATTCCAAAAGAGAATCGTTAAGTTTTCCAAAATTTAAGCCCTAGTCTTGAGTTCCCAAATCAAGTTATACTCACTGGAGTATGGTCTGTCTAGGTTATTGCCCCATGTTCCACATCTCTTACCTTAGAGGTCCAGCTCTCGCTTGCTCATATCATGTCTATCCTGCTGTAAGAGCTAGGGGGTGCAAGTAAAACGTGTATCCCTGTTTCCCAGGGTTCCTACATCTCCAGATATCTATAAATCCAATCGTTCCTTCTAGCCAATCAGACTTTGCCTCTCCTTCCCCCCCGCTATTACTCCACCCCCAGTGTTATCTAAACATGTGTTCACAGTGAGATTAAAATCTTACCCTAAGATAATGAGGGCACTCCCCAACTGCTCCAATTCTCCCAACATATAGAATTCAGCTCGTCATTAATTTGGTCCATATACACATATAACATCTTTCCCCCCTCATTCATTTGCACCCCCACAGCTCTTCCTTGCTTATCTCTGTATTCCCCCACCACCTTATCTTTTACCTTTTCATTCAGCATTATACCTACTTTGCCTTTTTGAAGTTCAGTATGGCGCCCTGCTAGTAGTAGAAAGGAGTAATGTTTAGTCTAATCTGGAGCACTTTTTGTTGTCCCACCTTGAGATGCATTTCTTGGATACATAGGATATCAGCTTGCACCCATGTCCCTTCCTGGTCTACCAATCTACGCTTGCTCCATGTTCTTGGCCCCCGTACAGTTATTGTTGTTGACAGATTGTTTTCCCACCTTGTATCCCTCCTTTCCCTCCCCCTTCTTTTACTTGATAAGGACTAAATTAAGTGCCTATCTTCTCCATTCCCAGTTTCACTCCCTCTTTCCCCCTCTCCCTTTCTCCTCATCTCCTCCCCCCCCCTCCAATTGGAGTAGTGCTCATCTTTCTGGATCCCCCCCCCACCTCCCCCCACATTTCATTACTCCTATCTCTCCCTCTTCCATTCACACCATATTTACATCCATCTCCTTTCCTTCATCTGTGATACATTTTCATTCTCTCCCCCTCATTCCTCCCTGCATTTATCCTTATAATACCCCCACAGCATATACACACATCTTTACTAACAGACAAAGTAAAATAGGTCCTAACTCGTCCAAGCCATGCCCTCAATACAAGGAATTATGCAAGGATCTGCCCAATCAGCATTACTTTTTAATCTCTACATTCAACCCATCTGCAAAATTATCCAAAAGCACATTATCGTCTGCGTATATGTGGTAGTAGACGTTAAGTTTTATACATCCCATTAGACACTACCAATTCCGATCTGAATAGGATAGTCAAATACTTTAATAAAGTTGCCTCATGGTTAGCTGAACATAGCATAAACATAAACTACAAAAAAGAAGTTGTCCTATACATATCAAGAGACGAAACATTCAACCCTCCAACAACCCTGAAAGTAAGACACATACCTTGAGGTAAAAATGAAGTCAAGTACTTAGGCATCACAACTGATAAACAATTAAACATGACTATCCCTATTACCAAGACTACAAGAGCAATATACTCCAGGATGAAAACCTTACAACACTTATGATCGCTCCTATCCACTAGCGATTTCCGCACAACACTCCAAGCAATCGTACGTCCCCACCTAGACTTCTTTTTGTTATAGCATACCTACAGGCCTCCCAAAGTGAACTATACAGCGCCTCCAGTTGGCACAGAACACGGCTGCCTGAACCGTCACCCAAACCTCAATAAGGGAACCAATCACAACAATAATGCAAAACTTCACAGACTTCCAATAAACAGCAGAATAAAATTTAAAAACCTACATCATATCTTCAAAACCCTGCATTCTGAACCCCTTACCTAATTAAGATCACTCCTACAGACTACCCTAGCAAATAGAAAAAGGAGAACCCTGCCAGAAACTCTTTGACTACTCCGGCAGAATTTACCAAAAATAATGCATCCACATCCAGCAGATCCTTCTCTCTCTATGGACCAGGACTATGGAATTTGCTCCCAGAGAAAATACGATTAGCAAAAGAACTTAAAGTATTCCGCAAGCTCCTAAAAACATGGCCATTTCATAGAAACATAGAAATATGATGACAGAAAAAGACCTCATGGCCTATCTAGTCTGTCCTTCCATAACAACTACAGCAGTCCCCTTTTTACCTTTAGAGATCTTCTGTTTGTCCCATGCTTTTTTGAATTCAGTTACTGTTCCTATCTCTACCACCTCCACTGGGAGACTATTCCACGGATCCACTACTCTTTCCGTAAAGAAATATTTCTGCATATCACTCCTGAATCTATCTCCCTTCACCCTCATCCCATGTCCCCTCGTAGCAGAACTTGCTTTCAATTGAAAGAGACTCTCTCCTTGAACATTTATGCCACGGAGGTATTTAAACATCTCAATCATATCACCTCTATCCCGCCTTTCCTCTAAGGTGTACATATTAAGATCCTTCAATCTGTCCTCATATGCTTTATAATGAAGACCACTAATCATTTTAGTAGCCACCCTCTGCACAGACTCCATCCTGTTCACATCCTTTTGAAGGTGCGGTCTCCAGAATTGCACACTATACTCCAAATGAGGTCGCACCAAAGACTTATACAGAGGCATTATCACCTCCTTTTTTTCTGCTAGCCATTCCTCTCCGTATTATTTATTTATTTATTTATTAACAATTCTTATATACCGCACTATTAGACATCAGCGCGGTTTACATTGAACAAAAAACATCCGACAATTTACATATGTCTGGTCAATTACATTTAACAGGAGATATAAACTTGGGAAATAGGGGAAACTATATACAAAGGTGTGTTATCTGACAAGAGATGCACCCAAGCATCCTTCTAGCTTTTGCCGTCGCCTTTTCTACCTGTTTAGCTACTTTAAGATCATCAGACACAATCACACCTAGGTCCCGCTCTTCTTTAGTGGACAAAAGTACTTCAACCCCTATACTATATTGCTCCCTTGGATTGCTGCAGCCCAAATGCATGACCTTGCCTTTTTTAACATTAAATCCCAGCTGCCAAATTCTAGACCATTCTTCAAGCTTAGCTAGATCCCTCCTCATGTTATCTACCCCTTCCTGGGTGTCTACTCTATTGTAGATTTTGGTATCATCCGCAAAGAGGCAAACCTTACCTGAAAGCCCTTCCGCTATATCACTAACAAAGATGTTAAAAAGAATCGGACCAAGGACAGATCCCTGGGGCACACCACTGATAACATCCTTCTCCTCAGAGTGAGCTCCATTTACTTGTACTCTTTGTCACCTCCCACCCAACCAATTTCTAACCCAAGCAGTACCTTTGGGGTCCATCCCTATGGTGCTCAGTTTGTTTATAAGTTGTCTGTGAGGAACAGTGTCAAAGGCTTTACTGAAATATAAATACACCACATCTAGGGCTCTCCCTTGGTCCCTGGTCACCCAGTCAAAGGAATCAATCGGATTTGTCTGACAAGACCTGCCTCTGGTGAATCTATGCTGCCTCGGATCCTGTAACCCGCTGGACTCCAGAAACCTCACTATTTTCTCTTTCAGCAGCGTTTCCAATAATTTACTCACCACCGAAGTTAAACTAACCGGCCTGTAGTTTTCAACCACATCCTTACTTCCACTTTTGTGTAAAGGCACTACATGAGCCTCTCTCCAGTCCTTTGGCACCACTCCCGACTCCAACGAGGCATTGAAAAGGTCAGTCAGTGGAGCTGCTAGAACGTCCCCAAGTTCCCTCAGTATTCTCGGGTGTATCCCATCCGGTCCCATCGCCTTGTCTACTTTAAGTTGAGATCATTTCTCACGAACGCAGTCTTTTGAAAATTGTTCAAGATGTCCTTTGCTTCTGTTCCTATTTGTGGGTGTTTTCTGAGGTCCTGCTCCTGGTGCTTCATCTGTGAACACAACAAAAATATTTGTTAAGCAATTCCGCTTTATCCTTATGAGCTAATACATTTCTCTCCCCTTCACCCTTGAGTCTGACAATTCCACTCTTGCCCTTCCTCTTCTCACTAATATATCTGAAAAATGTCTTATCCCCCCATTTTATTGCATTGGCTATTTCCTCCTCCTTTTGAATCTTTGCCTTCTTTACTACTTTGCTAGCTTCTCTAAGTTTTTCTAAATACAGATGCCTGTCTTACTCTCTCTGTGATCTCTTGTATTTCATGAAGGCCTTCCTCTTTTTCTTAACTTTTTCAGCTACTTCTTTCGAAAACCATAGCGGTCTCCTTTTCCTTTTACCTTTATTTACCATTTTAACAAAAAGGTTGGTTGCCCTTAAAATATCCTCTTTCAGTTTTTCCCACTGTTTTTCTACATCCCTCAGCTGTTCCCATCCAACTAACGACTCCCTGAGGTATTGGCCCATCTTCGCAAAGTTAGTCTTCCTAAAGTCTAAGATCCTCGCCTTTGAATGGATTCTAACAGCCCTAGTCCTAATACTGAACCACACCATCTGGTGATCACTGGATGCAAAATGATCTCCCACTACAACATCAGAAACACTTTCACCATTGGTAAGCACCAAGTCCAGTATGGCCCCTTCACGTGTGGGGTCTGTTACCAACTGCCTGAATAGTTCTCCCTGTAGAGAATCCAGGATCTCCTTACTTCTAGATGATACTGCAGCAGGAATGTGCCAATCAACATCTGGCATATTGAAATCTCCTATCAGTAGCACTTCCCCTTTCCTAGCAATGCTGCGCATGTCTTCAATTAACTCTCTGTCCACCTCTTCCTCTTGTGAGGGAGGTCTGTATATCACACCAATGTAAATAGATTTCTCTTTCCCTCTTTCTAGTTTAACCCACAGTGCCTCCCCTCTCCCTTTTAAGCTCTGTAATTCCAAAGTTTTAATAGTAGTTTTTGCATATAGTGCCACTCCTCCTCCCCTTCTTCCTACCCTGTCCTTTCTGAATAAAGTATAGCCAGGTATAGTTACATCCCAATCATGGTTTTCTGTGAACCATGTTTCTGTAACTGCCACTAAATCCAAGTCAGCCCCTCCCACCAAAGCTTCAACATCAGGGATCTTATTTCCCATGCTATGGGCATTTATACACTGCTTTCCATATGTTACCCATTTCCATAAAGGTATTTAATGTATCACCTACCTGGGGGCTTTCACTTACCTGGGGGCTTTCTTCACCCATCCCCAACGAATCTAGTTTAAAGCCCTCTTCAGTAGATTAGCCAGTCTACTACTGAAGACGCTTTGACCTTTCTTGGACAAATGGATGCCATCTCTGCTCTGCAACCCTTGGAACAGCATCCCATGGTCTAGGAAACCAAAACGCTCTCGATGACACCATCCACGCAGCCATGCATTCATCTCCAGGATGCGAGCCTCTCTGCCTTGGCCTTTACCCTCAACAGGGAGGATTGAAGAGAACACCACCTGTGCACCTAACTGCTTCACCCTCTGTCCCAGAGCCATGAAGTCACTTTTGATATGTTCCGAGGTATACCTGGCAGTATCATTTGTTCCAACATGGATTAGCAACATTGGGTAATAGTCAGTGGGCTTGATGAGTCTCGGCAAACTCTCCGTAACATCTTGGATTTTGGCACCAGGCAGACAGCATACCTCTCTGGACATCAAGATTGATTTCAAGAATCAATCGTCTAACATCACATGGAAGTGTCTATTGGCTACATGCCACCCATCCCATTAGCTAGAGAACATCAACCCATACTACCAACAAAATACTTCCATCATTCTCCAGGACCAAGCAGGAAGGCAGTCCTCACATATGGGTGACATCGATGCCGATGGAGCCCCCTGCGGAGCATTTCCCCAGCTTTCTAAGAAAGCCTTTGGGAATGCAGGCATGCATGCGCGGTCCCCTTCCCGCCTAAAGGTGCCATCTTTGCCAGTTTCTCTTTTTCCGTGGAGCTCGTCGGACGCTTGTCCTAGTCGCCCGGAAAAGTTGACATTCTTCTTCAGCGATTCTTCGTTTTTCCCCTGGTTTGACACCAGTTCCCCTTCCCGCCTGGTTCGGTACACCGGTATCGAGCCCATCTTTCTATTTTTCGTTTTTTGCCCTTCGTGGCTGGCGTTTGCGCCTTTTTTCTCTGTTTTCCCTGGATAGCCGGTGCTTTGACCTCGCGGGGGCCCTTTTTTCTCCGATGGCTTCCAGTGGTTTCAAAAAGTGTGATCGGTATAAGAAACTCATGTCTCTCACCGACACACACGACTGCTGCCTTCGTTGCCTGAGCTCGGACCACAATCCTCTGTCCTGTTGCCCATGTGGTAAAATGTCTACCAAGGCACTACGCAGCCGACAGCATCAAAAGGAAAGGATTTTTTTGGACTCTGCCTCCGGCCGGGCCTGGACCTCGTCTGAGGCCTCGACGTCTCGGGAGTTGGATCCCGAGCATCGCTGGGGTTCCTTGGACAGGGGGTCCCCCGACCAGGAACGCAAGAGGAAGAAACGGCTTGCGAGGGCGGCGTCAGAAGAGGTCCCTGGCTCCTCAAGGGCCAGGTCTCAGACCCCTGACTGCCACCCCGGGCCTTTGTAGCCGGAAAAGCTGACCAAAATGCCTCGTGTGGAGCCGGAGTCCGTCGGACACGTAAGTCCTGTAGTCCTTGTGGACTCTCCTCCGAGGGAGCCGACGTCGGTCCCGGCACCGCCGGGGCCCGAGTCGGGGGCTGCTGCGTCTCCTGAGCTGGGACTCAGGCTGACAGCCTTGGAGTGCAGATTGTCTGCCTTCATGGAGCAGCAGCGGGTACTGATGACCAGCCTCGCTGGTGCATCTGCCCCGACCACCGGGACATCAACGTCGAAGTCGACCCCGGAGACTGAGCCTATTTACTCAAGACCATGAAGGCTCGAGGTCGTCCTCGGTCGCGGTCACCCTCGACCTCCTGTTCGGAACCGAGGGTGTTGATGCTGGTGCCTTCGGCGTCGGGGCGGGTGCCACCGAGACCCACGCGGTCGGAGTCCCCCGACTCCTCCTCAGACGAGTCTGTTTGGGAGACGGAGGACGAGGAGTCCCCCGATACCTTCCGGACTCGGTGCGTCCCATCGGACGCACCGCAGTCTGAACCCTGGAGTAGGTCCCCTCCGGAGGGATACCCGGTTCTCGGAGTTCGTCAGGGATATGGCTAAGGCCTGGGCCATTCCCGCGGACCCTGAGGAGGAGCCCCGAACCGAAGAGCTCGAGGCCCTCCCAGTATGACTCTCCTCCGAAGGAGGCTTTTACTTTGCCGGTTCCTCCGATGTTGGAATGATTCCTCTTCAGGATGTGGGAGGCACCGGCCTCAGCGCCGGTTTTGAGCAAGAGAGTCGATTCCATCTATCAACTCGGGAAGAGCCCTGGATTCCAGAAGGCGCAGCTGCCGCACCATTCCATGGTGGTGGAATCGGCCATGCATCGTCTGAAAAACCAGAAGATGCACTCTGCGGTGCCTCCCGGCAGTGAGGCCCGGAAACTGGATGCTTTCGGCAGAAAGTGCTTCCAGGGCTCGATGATTGCTTGCCGTGTGCAGTCTGACCTGCTGTACATGGGCATGTACCTTCGGGACCTGGCGAAGGAAATGTCCGGGTTCGCGGCTGGCCTCTCTGGGGAACCTTTGCAGAGGTTCCAGTCATTGTCTACAGGTATCCGGGACTGCTCTAAGTTCATGTCCCGAGCGGCCTACGATGGCTTCGAGGCTTCGGCCCGAGCAGCGGCAGCCGGCATCGCCGCCAGACGCCAGGCATGGCTGCAGTCATCGGACCTCGAGCCTTGGGTTCAGGACAAGTTGGTCGATTGTCCCTTGCCGAAATGAAATCCTTTTTGCAAACCCATGGCCGAGAAGGCTGCTGAGCTTGAGACCGAGCACCTTACTCGGACCAGACTGTCCAGAAAGACCTCTGCCCCTTCTCAGAAAAAGAAGGGCTTGGGTAAGAAGTCCTTTTACCCGAGGAAGGTGACTGCCTACAAACCTTTCCCTCTTTACCAGGCTTCCCCATCTCCCCAACAGGGGCAGCAGGCCAAGGGGCAGGGACATGGGCCCCGTAGGCAGCCAACCCCCAAGCCTCCGGCTCTTGCTCCTACACAGCAGGGAGGGGGTATTTGACTCCCTAAGCATAGCCTTTCCTCCTTTGCTGTCCCCTCTCTGCACAGGAGGTCGTATGGCCCTGTTTGCCCACAGGTGGCCACCAGTAACAGGAGATGCATGGGTTCTGAGCATAGTCCACAAGGGCTATATGCTCCATTTCCATCAGTTCCCTCCTGCTTACTTCCCAGAGGAGCCTTCAAGGCCTGCTTCTGGACAAGGCGGTGGAGCCTGTCCCTCCACACCTGAAAGGGCAAGGGTTCTACTCCAGGTACTTCCTGGTACCCAAGAGAACAGGGGGCCTCTGGCCCATTCTCGACCTCAGGAACCTCAACAAGTTCTTAGTGAAAAAAGTTCAAGATGCTTACTTTTGGAACACTTCTGCCCTACCTCCAGCAGGGAGATTGGCTATGCTCTTTGGATCTAAAGGATGCGTACACTCGCATCCTCATTCATCCAGACCACAAAGTATCTCAGGTTCATTGTGGGAGGAAACCATTACCAGTACAGGGTACTGCCCTTTTGCCTCATCTCCGCACCAAGAGTCTTCACAAAGTGCCTGGCTGTAGTAGCGGCCTACCTCAGAAATCAGGCGGTATTTGTCTTCCCCTACCTGGACAACTGGCTTATCAGGGGTCAGACTTACCAGGAAGCCAGACAGGCCACCTCCAGAGTGGTGTCCCTCCTGCAACACCTCGGCTTTGTCATAAACTTCGCAAAGTCCACTTTGCTCCCCTCCCAGAATCTAGAGTTCATAGGAGCAAGGCTGGACTCCAAGGAGGCGAAGTCTTTCTTGCCAGAGGACTGAGCACAGAGGCTCATCACCTTAGCACACCAATTTCTCACTGTGCCAAGGGTGTCTGCCAAGCTTTGCCTACAGCTTCTGGGCCACATGGCATCAACGGTGCATGTGACCCCCCAATGCTCGTCTTTATATGCGGCCGGCCCAGTGGTGCCACAGGACGCCTGGCAGACAAAGTAAAGGTGTCCAAACCCTTCCTGCGTTCCCTGCAGTGGTGGCTACACCCCCCCCCCCAACTTACTACAAGGGGTGCCCTTTCAGGTACCTGTCCCCATGGTGGTATTGACGACAGATGCCTCCTTGCAGGGCTGGGGTGCTCATTGTGCAGACAAGTGCACCCAGGGTCTGTGGTCTCCTACGGAGACCACTCAGCAGATCAACCTCTTAGAGCTTCGAGCCATTCGCTTATCCCTCAGGGCCTTCTCTCACACCCTGGCTCACCAGTCTGTTCTGGTGCAGACAGACAATCAGGTAGCCATGATCTATGTGAACAAACAGGGAGGCACTGGGTCCAGGCTCCTGTGTCAGGAGGCACAGGCCCTTTGCTCTTTTGCGCTCAGGCATAGCATGGTGCTCAAGGCGGTCTACCTGCCAGGTCAAGAGAACTTTCTCGCAAACAGGTTGAGCAGGATTCTGCAGCCCCACGAGTGGCAGCTGCACCCATTAGTGGTTCAACACATTTTTCTGAAATGGGGACCTCCATCCATAGATCTCTTTGCCAGTCCCCTGAACCACCAGTTACCCAGGTTCTGTTCCAGGCAACCGCATCCCCTAAGAGTAGCAGCGGATGCTTTTCTCATTTCCTGGAACCAGGGCCTTCTCTGTGCGTTTCCTCCCACGCCTTTGGTGGTCCGAACTTTGTTCAAGATTGTGAGGGACAATGCCTCGGTGCTTCTGGTAGCTCCCAGATGGCCGAGGCAATCCTGGTTCCCACTTCTGCTTCAACTGGCAGTGGACACCCCACTGCCTCTGGGGTTACAGCCCGATCTCCTATCTCAGGATCAGGGTTTCCTTCTACACCCCAATCTCAAATCTCTCAATTTGATGGCCTGGAGGCTGCAAGGGTAGTGTTAGCTCCCTGGGGCCTGCCTCAGGAAGTGGATGAGGTGGTATTAGCCTCTAGAAAGCAATCCACCAGGAAAACCTATGCCCTGAGATGGAGAAGATTCTCCTTATGGTGTCGAACACCAGGCTGATCCCTTCTCCTGCACTGTACCAGTGGTGCTTCAATATCTCTTGCATTTGTCCAATCAGGGCCTTAAGTCTAATTCTGTTCGGGTACACCTCTCTGCTCTAGCAGCTCACCACTCGCTGGTGGAGGGACACTCCTTGTCGGTTCACCCATTGGTGTCCCTGTTCCTCAGAGGCCTGCTTCTGCTCAAGCCTCCTATCCGTCCACCAGCCCCTGAGTGGAAGTTGAATGTGGTCTGGCTGCAGTTAACTTGCCCACCTTTTGAACCGATGGCTACATGCCATCTTCGCTTCCTTTCTTGGAAGATTCTTTCTAGTGGCTTTAACCTCATCCAGGCGAGTAAGTGAACTTCAGGCCTTGGTCTGTGATAGGCCTTACACTCGCTTCTATAGGAACAGGGTAGTCCTTAGGACTCATCCTAAGTTCCTCCCTAAGGTTGTCTCCTCCTTCCATCTCAACCAGGAGGTGGTTCTTCCAACATTCTTCCCTAGGCCCCATGCTAGCCGGGCTGAGACAGTCCTGCATACCCTGGACTGTAGAAGGGCCTTGTCCTTCTACCTTGAGCGTACGCAGGGGCATAGAAGGGCTACTCAGCTCTTTGTATCTTTTGACCCCAATAACTTGGGGGTGCCTGTGTCCAAGCGTACCTTGTCCATCTGGGTGGCTGACTGTATCACCTGGGCTTACAGGGCAGCAGACCTTCCCTTGCAGGGTCGGGTCACGGCCCACTGTGTCAGGGCTATGGCTGCCTCAGTAGCTCATCTCCGTTCTGTGCTGTTGGCAGACATCTGAAGGGCTGCAACTTGGTCCTCAAGCCAGACTTTTGCAGCTCATTACTGTCTGGAGAGGGAGTCCCGTAGAGAGTGCTTTCGGTCAGGCAGTGCTCCGGAATCTCTTTGAGGTTTAGGCAACTCCTACCCTCCAGCCCTCTGGTTGGGCTACCGGTGGAGGTGTAGTCCAGTGGAATCCTTTCTCTCATGCTGTGGCTAGAGGGAGCTCATTTTTCGGCTCTGGGGTCCCTGGTATCCTGAAGCTGGGGAGTCCCATATGTGAGGACTGACTTCCTTCTTGGTCCTGGAGAAAGAGTAGTTACTCACCTGTAACAGGTGTTCTCCAGGAGCAGCAGGAATCAGTCCTCACAACCCTCCCTCCTCCCCTTGGAGTTGCAGTTGTACATAGTTTATTGTTTTGCATTTTAAGTGCTGTTATTAGCTATGTCATTTGACTGGCAAAGATGGCACCTTTAGGCAGGAAGGGGACCGCGCATGCATGCCTGCATTCCCAAAGGCTTTCTTAGAAAGCTGGGGAAATGCTCCGCAGGGGGCTCCATCGGCATCGATGTCACCCATATGTGAGGACTGATTCCTGCTGCTCCTGGAGAACACCTGTTACAGGTGAGTAACTACTCTTTATACATACCTAAAATCTTGTTGTTGCAACTATTACCAGCACTGTAAATATAACTGTAATGTAAATAATTACCTGTTATGTGAATGTTATATCTAAAACTTTATTTTTTATGTGGTTTTATATACCAGCCCCATTAGTAAAGCAAGATGGTTTACATAGAACAGATAACCATTACAAGTAAAAGGTAATTTTTACATCAAGTAAATCTATATTCCTATATAACACACAGTTTTGAATCTCTTCTTCCCTTCAAAATTTTACTCGTATCTCCAGGAACAAGCAGGAATGTAGTCTTCACATATGGGTGACATTGGTATCAACGGAGCCCGCATGGGAATGCTCCTCAGCATCCAATAAGAAAGCCTTTGGGAGCAGTCCACTGTGCCTGCGTTGCTGCCTTCTCAACTTCCTCTCTTCAGTTTTTCTTTTTCCACAGAGCCAGCAGGAAGCAAATCCTGCCACTGCAGAAAAAACTTTTTTGTGGCTAGCATCTGCCTTCCCATCGACATAGGCACCATCTAAGACATCGCTTGTTCCCTAAAAAAAAAAAAAAAAAAAACCTGTTTGGGCGTCCACACCCTTTTAGGCCTTAAGCCTTACATACTCTTCATTCTTGTGAGTATGGAGAACCCAATTAGTGGTTTCAAAAAATCCACCAAGTGTGCTAGCACCATCTTGGCAACTGACAAATGACTGGTGTATAAAATGCCTCAGCCCCAAACTACCAAAGGACTGTTCCCTTTGCCAGAAAATGACCAGAAGAGGCCTACAGATCCGGGCTCCTAAATTAGATACTCTTCACCTCTGATGTGGTATCGTTGGCGTCCACTTTGTCGAGGGCCTCTTCATCCTCCTCTTTCTCAGGTATCCTTGACGGCCGCATCAAAGTTTGCGTGCAGCTCCAGGGAAAGATCTTGCTCTAAACATAGAGATCCCTTGGGGGTTGCCTCGGAGGCAGACCAGCCTGCCAAACAGCCCCGGCGGGAGGCCAAAGCCATCAAGGGGTTCCAGGATGCTCCCAAGGCCTTGACCTCCGGAGAGCTACTGGTGCCATGCTCTGGGACAGTGGTGCAAATACCTGTCGCCAAAACCCAAGCATCAGCAACCTCGATAGACCAGCATATACTGACCATCGAGTAGTTTGGCAGCCCTACTTTGTAGCCTCTGTGCCCATAAAACCCTTGGCTACAGGTCCTGAGCAATCTGTACCGGTTCCAAGTGCGACATTGCTCCCACACATGCCCTCTCTGAAATCCCTTACAGATACCGGTGCAAGGTCCAATCGGCTTACTGAGGCCGATACTTCGGTACAGTATCTGTCTTCCGGTGCGCACCATACCCATTGATACTTAAAGTCCTCCAATTCAGATTCCTTTGATTCCGATGCAAAGTCACTCGATTCATGGGGGCCCCAGGAACTTACTTCGGACCCTTCCCCACCTCAGCAGCAGTTCATGTTGCTGCCAGAGAACATGTCCTTTCAGGAATTTGAAACTTAGCCAAAGGTGTGTCTATCATGCTGACAGAGAAGGAGCTGAGGGCGGAGGAACTGGAGATCTCCCAATACTGACGACACCCAAGGAAGCACCCACCTTACCGGTGTACCGCATCCTTAATGACCTTATGCTCCGTATGTGAGAGACACCTCTCACTGTCTCATCCCACAGTAGACGTCCCGTTACCAGGTACCGGAATATCCCTGCTTTCAAAAGGCACAGCTTCCCCACCATTCCATGGCTGTTGAATCACCTATGCACCAAATCAAAAGCTCAAAGACTCATTCCTCTAACCCACCTGGTAGGGAATTAAGAACCCTTGATGTCTTTGGGTGTCTATGCTTCCAGGCCTCCATGCTCTCAGGTAGGATCAATTCCTATATACTTTATATGGGAATGTTCCTAAAGGAGGTCTCCAGGTATCTTGATGCATTTAATCCTCTCCTACCGGATGACAAATGGGCAGACTATCTAGCCCTAGTTATACATAGCCAAAATGTATGAAAGTTCTTCAATAGAGCTACCTTTGCTTTTGAGTGCACAAGCAGGGCTTTGGCAATTTGCATCGGTGCATGTTGCGTTGCATTGCATGGCTTCAGGCCTCAGATCTTGAACAGTGGGTTCAGGATAAGCTGAGCAGCATACTTGCAGAGGGGAAGATCTTTTTGGCAAAGAATGGCAATATAAAGACTCTCAATTAGAATCAGAAAATACTATTCTAAAGAGACTGTCCAGAGTCACAACTGACCCTGCCAGGAAGAAGGCTCTTGCAAAGAAGTGTTTTTACAATAATAAGAAATTCTTCTTTTCCTATACTCCTGCTTCTCAGTATCAGGACCAGGCCCCACAGAAGTTTCAACAGCCTCCCAAGCAGTAGAAGAAGCCGCTGGTGGCTAAATCTCAACCAGCAACTCAGCCATAGGCTGCACCTGATTTTTGACTCGTTTCTAGAGAACATGGTCACCCTGCCTCTGGAGGATCCCCAACCTCGCCATATAGCAGGCAGACTGTGTCACTATGCCCACAGATGGCACTTCATCTCAGAGCAGTGGACACTCACTAAAGTCCAGGAGGGGTACAGACTTCATCTGCAAGCTCTGTCCCCCCTCCCCCCCCCCCACATACACATTCAAGGGAGAGTATCAACCACAACCTCCTCTCACTGCTCTCCTGCAAGATGAGGTGTCCTCTCTTCGGTTTCAGGGCACTATAGAAGAGGTCCCAACATCCCAGCGGGGAGTGGGCTTCTATTCTACTCTCTGTACTTTCTCATCCGAAAAAAAGTAGGGTGCAGGCCCATTCTGGACCTCGGAAACCTCAACAAATTTCTAGTCCATGAAAAATTCGAAATGATCTCTCTCAGGACTCTTCTTCCCTATCTCCAGAGTCAGGACTGGCTCTGTTCTCTAGATCTAAAAGAAGCGCACATGCATATCCTTATCCATCCAGGAAACAGGAAGTATCTACGTTTCACCTTTCAGGGAAAACATTACCAATACAGAGTCCTCCCCTTCGGACTCTCCACTGCCCCAAGAATCTTCACAAAGTGCATGGCAGTCATGGCTGCATATCTAAGAACTCGGGGGATATTCGTCCTCCTCTACTTAGACGACTGGCTAATAAAGGAAGACGCCTCCCAGTAGGTATTGCTGCCCTTAAATTGTACTATAACAGTACCACAACACTTGTGATTTGTCATAAACTTCCCAAAATCCCATCTTACTCCAACTCAAAGGCTAGAGTTCATCGGAGCCTTCCTAGACACCCAACGGTTCAGAGCATTTCTGCACCAGCTCCGTTGCACGTGTCTAGTAGAATTGGCATCCCAGACACTTTTAAGAGACCATCTGACAGCCCGAGAGATGCTGCACCTATTTGGGTACATGGCCTCTACAGTGCATGTTATCCCACATGCCCGATTACATATGCGGATAGCCCAGTGGACTCTGGCCTTCCAGTGAAAGCAGGCCTCAGGTCGTCTCAGGAACAGGATCCAAGTCACTGCCTGCTTAACCACATCCCTTCAGTGATGGTGCTCTCCAGAAAATCTGTTCGTAAGGTTACATTTTCAGATGCCTCCACGTCAATGCATCCTGACGAGAGATGCCTCCATGCGGGGTTGGGGAAGCCCATCTGGGCAACCTGATAACACAGGGACTGGACAGTGCAGGAGTCACAACTCTAGAACAATCTCCTGGAACTTTGAGCAATCTTCAATGCCCTCTAGGCGTTTCAACCCCACCTTGCAGCGCAACAAATCCTCGTCAGGGCGGACAATCAGGTTGCCATGTTCTATGTGAGCAAGCAAGGGGGGGAGGAGGCGATCCACCTCTGGTACTTTGCCATTGCGCATCAGATACACCTCCAAGCTGTGTACCTACTGGGAGAATCCAGTGTCTTGGCAGACAGACTGAGTCGCATCTTTCCCCATGAATGGTCTCTCCATCCGGACACAGTGCCCTACATCTTCCAGAACTGGGGAACTCCAGACATAGATCTCTTCGCGACTCTGCAGAATGCCAAATTTCCTCATTTCTGCACAAGGACTCCCACATCCCCCAACCAACAGGTGGATGCCTTCCACCTGTATTGGGGTCGGGGTCTTCAGTCCAACAGGGGCTCCTTGATTCTCATAGCTCCTCACTTGCCACAGCAACCGTGGTTTCCGCAGCTACTACGTCCAACTCACTCTCATCCTCTGATTGGGATACACACTGGATTGGCTCACTACTCCATCCCAATCCACAATCGCTCCGCTTCACAGCTTGGCTGCTGAGAGCATAGCCTTACAGGGCTTTGATCTTTCTCAAGAGGTTAAAGAGATCCTCTTGGCTTCTAAAAAGCCCTCCACTAAACATTCATACGCTTTTAAGTGGCGTAGATTTTCAGTCTGGTGTTCCCAGAAGGATCTCAATCCTTTTTCTGCTCCAGTGGAGTCCCTCCTTCAGTATCTCCTCCACCTGTCCCTCCACCTGTCCTCAACAGGTCTAAAGACAAATTCTCCAGGAACAAGCAAGAAGTCAGCCCTCACTTATGGGTGACGTCGGCACTGACAGAGCCCGCGCAGAGCAAGTCCCCGGCTTTCAAAGAAAACCTTTGGGATTGCTGCCACGCATGCGTGGTCCTCTTTCCGCCCAAGGGTACCATCTTGCTCAGTCTCCCTTTTTCCACGGAGCCCTCTGGATGCACGTCCTTGTCTCTCGGAAAAAGTATTTCTTTTTTTGACCTCTAGCCTGCAATTTTCCAGTTGCACCGGTCCTCTATCTGTCCTTCCCCTGCTCCTTTCTTTTCTTCGAGCAAGGGGACATCTTTGTTGTATTTTTCTTTCCCTTTTGCGGGCTTTGCGGTCTTTTTTGCTTCAACCGCTGGCCGCGTGGGTCTTCGACCTCACAGGGGCCCTTTTTGCCCCGATAGCCACTGCTTTCTAAAAATTTGACAGGTGCTCCAAGAACATGTCGCTTACGGACACCCATGTCTGCGGTGTCTCGGGGCCGACCATGATCCGGAGCTCTGCTTGCTTTGTAAGAAAATGTCATCGAAGGCCCTGCTGAGTTGTAAGCAGAAATCTGATGACATTTTCCCTAAGGCCGCCCCAAAACCACAGTGGCGCCCCCGGTTATCTATCTGTGGGTGGGATCCCCTACCTCTGCTCTGCACTCAAGGCGACACTCCGACCAGGTGTTCCCTGAAGGGGAGCGACGTAAGAAGGCGGCCTTGAAGTCACTGACGGTGGCTCCAGAGAAGCGCGAGCGCTCCCGCGCTCAGTCGCTCAGCCCCCTTCGGCGTTCCAGAGAGTCGGACAAGGTGTGGCTTCGAAAGGTACCTCGAACAGATAAGGCCTCCAGCGATGGCACCCAGTCTCCTGAGGGTCATCCCAGTGAGGACCCCTTCTCCTCCATGACGCCCAACCCGGTGACCCCAGTGTCGGTGTCATAGGGCCCCACACCCGTGTGGGAATCCCGTATGCTGGCACTTGAGCGTAGCGTTTTTGCATTCTTGGCTGCCCAGCAGGTGCTCACACCCAGCTCTTCCTAGAGCTCACATCCAGTTCGCGCCTAGAGACCAAGACTTCCTCCAGAGGGATGTCTAAACCCGCCTTGGAAACTCCCAAGAGCCGTGGGCCTCGTGAGGTTCCTTGATGTCGGTCTCGCTCACCTTCCCGTCCCTTGGGGGCAAGATCCTCCAGGGCCTCCAGCTCCAAGCGGGCCTCAGCCTCCGGACAGGGCGACCAACCTGAATCTGACTACTCCTCGAACCTCTTGGGTTGGGAGTCAGATGGGGATACTTCCCCGGAGACCCGCGCCCACAGGGATCTCCTGTCGGACCCATCTCCGCCCGCCTTTCAGAAGTGTTCGCCGTACAAGGACACATCTTTTCTAGTGTTCATGCGGGGCATGGCACAGGCCCTCAACCTGGCTACCCAGGCCGAAGAGGAGCCTCGAGCTGCAGAGCTTGATATCTTGCAGTACGAGTCACTGCCTCAGGAGTCTCTCACTGTCCCAGTTCCTCCCATTCTGTCCAGGCTTCTCCGCATGTGGGAAACACCTGCCTTGGTTTCTTAAGAGCCTCGACGCGATGTACAGGGTACAACACGGTCCAAGGTTTAGAAAAAAACAGCTTCCCCACACCTCCATGGTGGTGGAACCAGCAATGCGGAAGCAAAAGAGCCTGAAGTCTCATTCTTTGGTTCTGCTGGGTAGGGAGTCGAGAGTCCTCGATGCCCTGGGACGGAGGGCCTACCAAGGAGCCATGCTCACATGCCATATTCAAGCTTACCAATTGTACATTGGCATTTTCTTACGTGACCTCGCCATGGAGCTCGGGTTTCTCTGCAGGCCTCGCTGGCGAACCCCTCCTGAGGTTCCACACTCTCCTGAGGTTAGTTGAGGAGTGCTTAAAGTATATCTCCCGTGCCGCATACAATGGATTTGAATCCTCGGCCCATGTGGCGGCTGCCGGCATCGTGGCCCGACACCAGGCGTGGATCCAGTCCTCTGACTTGGAACAGTTGGATACAGGAAAAGCTGCTGGACATTCTCTGCCTCGGTGAATAACTTTTTGGTAAGCCCATGGAGGACACAGCCGCAGAGATAGAGAGAGAGTTCTTAACCCAAACCAGTCTCTCGCGCAAAAGCTCCTCCCTTCCTCAGAAGAAACAGACTAAGAAGCTGTTCTTCCGAGGAAAGGCCTGCCCTACCGGGGGTACCCACCCACTCCTGCGCCGGCCACAGCGACGCGGGGAAAGCCCTCCACGCTCACTGTGTAAGCCAAAAGGGCCCAAGGCACAAACTCCAGCGCCACCTCAACCCGCTCAGGGTTTTTGACTCCAGCAGCGTAGTCTGTCGCCCTCCAGCAGCTTCGCAGCCGGTAGGGGGACGCCTGTCCCTCTACACCCTCTGATGGGCGTCCGTCACATCGGACACCTGGGTCCTCTGAGTGATCCGAGATGGGTACCGCCTCCACCTGGACAGGCTTCCCCCTCCCTTCTCCCCAGCAGAACCTTCTCGACTCCCCGTGTACCAGGCATACCTGCGGTGGGAGCTGGACAACCTCCTCACCCAGCAGGCAGTAGAGAGGGTACCAATGCAACTCAGAGGTTGTGGCTTTTATTTCTATTTCTCGTTCGGAAAAAGACGGGGTTTTTGGTGCGGGAGAAGTTCAATATGCTATCGCTTGGCATCCTGTTGCCCTTCTTCCAGCAGGACAATTGGCTATGCTCCTTGGATCTCAGAGACACTTAGGCCCACATCTTGATTCACCCCCAGCACAGACAATATCTGCGCTTCAGGGTGCAAGGGGAACATTACCAGTACATAGTGCTCTCCTTCGGACTTGTGTCCGCCCTGCAGGTCTTCATGAAGTGCCTATCCGCGGCCGCCGCTGCCACCTTCCTCAGGCAGCAGGGCGTCCCAGTCTTCCCTTATCTCGACGACTGGCTCGTCACGGGGTCCTTGGCCGGAGAGGCTCGATCGGTGGCATCCCACATGATTCTCCTTCTCGAATACCTGGGATTCCTGGTCAATTACCCAAAATCCCACCTCGAACTGGTCATCGTCGCACACTTCGACACCCAGCGAGCAACTGCTTTCCTGCAAGCAGACCGGGTGGCCCGCCTTCGAGCCCTGAGTGCTCAGCTCCAGAGCAGCACTTGGGTCAAAGTGCGTACTATGCTGCGCCTTTTGGGGGTACATGGCACTCTAGCGTTCATGTCACACACACCCTCCGCCCGCATGCACATGCAGACGGCCCAGTGGTGCCTCAGTGCTCAGTACAGCCTGGCCTCTGGTCACCTAAGAGACCCCATTCAGGTCTCCTGTGACCTTTGCAGGTCTCTGGACTGGTGTCAGGACCTCCACAATCTCCTCCGGGGCTTCCCTTCCAAACCCCCACAGCATGATCTCGTCCTGACCATGGATGTTTCCCTGATGGGGTGGGGAGCCCACTGCAGTGTGCTGTGCACTCAGGGGCAATGGTCACCTGAAGAGTCCCATCAGCAGATAAACTTGCTCAAGCATCAGGGGGTCCGATGGGCCCTGAAGGCCTTCGAGGAACATCTGAAGGGGAAGTCGGTACTCGAGCAGACCGACAACCAAGTGGTGATGTTCTACATCAACAAGGAGGGGGCACAGGCTCCCTCCTTCTCTGCTCCTTTATTTTCCTTTGGGGGATGACACTACGGGTGGTCTATCTCCCGGGCCATGAGAACATCCTTGCAGACAAGCTCAGCAGGATTCTCCGCCCTCACAAGTGTCAGTTGGACCCAGAGGTGGCCGGCATCTTGTTCCATCGGTGTCGGACCACGACCATGAACCTGTTCGCCAGCTCGATGAATGCACAGCTACCCCGCTTTTGCAGGCCAATCCTGAGCAGGGAGGCCCCGGATGTGTTTCTCTTGAATTGGACCTCCGGTCTTCTTTATGCGTTCCCTCCTACTCCTCTCATGTCGAGGACCCTCCACAAGGTTCAGTGGGATTGGGCGTCAGTGAATCTTGTCGCTCCTTCGTTGCCTTGGCAGCCGTGGTTCCCGCTCCTGCTGCGACCCTCGTCTGAACCCCCAGTTCCCCTGGGCTGTGCCCCAGACTTGCTAATGCAGGAGGAGGGTCAGGTGCTCCATCCGAACCTGGCCTCGTCCCTCAGTCTGGCAGCTGAACGGGTATTCTTAGCCCTCATGGATCTTCTGGAGGAGGTCCTCCTCGCTTCAAGGAAAGACTTGACGAGATGAGCGTATGCCTTCAAGTAACGGTGCTTCTTGATCTGGTGCTCCTGGCTCCAGATCAACCCATTTTCTTGTTCTACCCAATGGGTCCTTCAGTACCTCCTTCACCTCTCAAAGGAAGGGCTGAAATCTAACTCGGTCAAGGTGCACCTGAGTGCCATTTCGGCAAATCACCTCCCTGTTGAGGGTAAAACCCTCTCCGAGCAGCTCTTGGTCTCCTGCTTTATGCGGGGTCTCTTGGTTTTCAAGCCTCCCATCCAGCCTCCCCCGGCGGAGTGGGACCTGGACGTAGTCCTCATGCAGCTTATGCGTTCACCTTTTGAGCCGATGACGACCTGCTCGCTCCGGTACCTATCCTGGAAGGTGATCTTTTTGGTAGCTTTGACCTCGGCCCATCAAGTCAGTGAGCTCCAGGCCCTCATGACTGATTCCCCTTACACTAGCTTCTGTAGGAACAGGGTGGTCCTCCGTACCCACCCCAAGTACGTGCTTAAGGTTGTCTCGGATTTCCATCTCAATCAGGAGATACTTACCAACCTTCTTCCCGAGACCCCATGCCGAACAGGCATCGGCGGTTTTGCATACACTTGACTATAAGAGGGCTCTTGCCTTCTAACTGCAGCGCACGCAGCCTCATCGCAAGTCTGGCCGGCTCTTCGTGTCCTACAATCCCAGTCGCCTGTGGCAGGCAGTCAAAGTGCACGCTCTCCATCTGGGTGGCAGACCGGGCACTCTGCTGGATCGGAGGGTCACTGCACACGGCGTCCAAGCTAAGGTGGGTTCACTGTGCTCAGTGCCTCTGACAGATATCTGCCGGGCTGCTACCTGGGCTTTGGCGAATACCTTCGCTTCACACTACTACCTGGAGAGGGAGTCCTGCCAGGACAGCACCTTCGGCCAGACTATTCCGTAATCTGTTCAGGGTTTAAGCAACTCCTGCCCTCTGACCCTTCTCAATGCCTACCGAGGGTTTTGCCTTGCGACCCGAGGGGCTCCTTCAGGCATCGGCTTCTGCTTACAACCTCGCAGAGGCGTTTTTGGTTACAGGTTCAGTAGCCTGTAGCTGGGGAGTCCCATAAGTGAGGACTGACTTCCTGCTTGTTCTTGGAGAAAGTGCAGTTACTCACCTGTAACAGGTATTCTTCAGGGACAGCAGGAATCAGTCCTCGCTACCCTCCCACCTCCTCTGATGAGTTGCTGGATTTTTATCCTTCCCTTGACATCTGCTTTGTAGGGCTCGAGCTAAGGGACCTGACTGAGCAGGATGGGACCCTTGGGCTGGAAGAGGACCACACATGCGTTGCAGCTATCCCAAAGGCTTTCTTTGAAAGTTGGGGAATTGCTCCGTTGGTGCCACGTCCACCCATAAGTGAGGACTGCTTCCTGCTGTCCCTGGAGAACACCTGTTAGAGGTGAGTAACTATTCTTTCAGTGAGAGTCCACCTTAGTGCCATTGCAGCCTCTCATCTGCTAGTGGTGCATTTCATGCAAGGTCTCCTGCTCCAGACATTCCATTAAGCCACCTCTGGTAGCTTGGGACCTCCGTGTTCTAGCACAGCTCCTCAAGCCACACTTTGAACTACCGTGTTTCCCCGAAAATAAGACCAGGTCTTATATTTATTTTTGCTCCAAAAGATGTACTAGGGCTTATTTTCGGGGTAGGGCTTTATTTTATTTTTTTTTTGATATACAGCTTGACAGCACAGAATGAGTGGCGCTGCAGCTTCTGCCCGCACAGATGATGGAAGTGGCCCGCAGCACAGCACAGGCACCCGATCGGTGTCGGAGTTGAGCAAGAGGAAAGCTCCTCCCCGGTCCACCCACCGAAGCCAATCAGGCCACAACAGCACCATCTTCCAAAGAGCAGAGCGCCCTTGGCGCAAAGGAAGCGGCCCGCAGCTCAGCACCGGCACCTGATCGGCGTCGGGGAGTGGAGCAGGAGGAAAGCTCCTCCCCGGTCCACCCGCCGAAGCCAATCAGGCACAGCAGTGGAGTGGAGGAGTGGCCTAGTGGTTGGGGCAAGGTACTTCAGGCCGGAAGGTCGGGGGTTCAAATCCCACTAGAGGACAGCAACCTTGGTCCAGAAGGACTGGGGTTTCTAGTCCCACAGGTGCTCCTTGTGGTCTTGGGCAAGCCACTTAACCCTCCATAGCCCATGTTCCCTGTAAAATAGTTATCTCCAAGTTATAATGCCCTGTTCAATGTAATTTCAGTTTGTTCAATGTAAACCGCACTGATGCATAATAGCGCGGTATATAAGAGAATATAAATAAAAATAAAATAATAAAGAACAGCACCAACAACTTAAAGGAGAGCGCCCTTGGAGCGAAGGAAGAGGCCCACAGCACTGGCACCCGATTGGCGTCGGGGAGTGGAGCAGGAGGAAAACTCCCGGTGACCCCCCCCCAGGTTCTGAATCTGTCAGACATGATCTGCACTAGGTCTTATTTTCGGGGTAGGGCTTATATTATGGGAATCTCAGAAAAACGTGCTAGGTCTTATTTTCAGGATAGGTCTTATTTTTGGGGAAACACGGTATTAGCCACGACCTGGATGGTGATCTTCCTAATTGCCCTCACTTCAACTAGACACATTATTGAGCTTCAAGTTTTAGTGGCGGATCCTTCTTATACCTGCTTCCATCATGACAAAGTAGTCCTTCGGACTCACCCCCACCTTATGCCAAAAGTGGTGGCTCCTTCCATCTAAACAGGTTAGTTTACCTTCCAGTTTTCTTTTTTAAGCCGCGTGTGTCTAGAGCTGAAGCAACCCTGCACACTCTTGACTGCAAGCGTGTTTTGTCTTTTTACCTCCAAAGGACTCTGGGTCATCGTGAAACCTCAGAATTCATTTCTTTTGATCCCAATCACCTAGGATTACCTGTCTCTAAGCATACGCTCTCCAGATGGATAGCGGACTGCATTTCATTTGCTTATGACAAAGCAGGACTCTCCCTAGAAGGGCATGTCACTGCTCAGTGTTCGTGCCATGGCCATCTCGTTGGCAAACCTACGCTCATTAGCCATTGACGAAATTCACAAAGCAGCAACTTGGTCTTCTGTCCATACCGTTGCTACCCATTATTGTCTGGATAGGGACTCCTATCGGGCTGCCATGTTTGGTCAGGCTGCTCTCCGGCACCTCTTTCAGACTTTAGATACAATTCCTACCCTCTCCCCTTGGACTTTGAAGATACCAGAGATTCATGTGGGATCCATGACCTCATCATGCCTGTTCCAAGGCAGACCTCTACTGGTTCTGAGGTTACTGCATCTGGGAGCTAGGGAGTCCCATATGTGAAGACTACATTTCTACTTGTTCATGGAGATAGCGTAGTTATTCATCTGTAACAGATGATCTCCGGGAACAGCAGGAATGTAATCTTCTCCAGGAACAAGCAGGAAGTTGGTCCTCATGGAAGCATCTCCCTAACTTTCAAAGAAAACCTTTGGGAGATGCCTCCACACATGCGTGATTCCCTTCTTGCCCAAAGGTGCCATCTTGCTCAGTCTCCTTTTTTCCACTGAGCCCTACAGACATTAGTCTTGTCCCCCTGAAAAAAGTTGATTTTTCTCGTACATTTTGTACCTTTCCAGCTTGCACTGGTTCGTTTCCTGCCTTCGAGCCCCACTGTCCCGGTATCAGCTCTCAAAATCTTTTTCTTAGGTTCTTTTCCATTCAAGTGCTTTCGCGCCTTTTCCAACTGCTGGCCACGTCAAGTGTCTCTGACCTTGCTGAGGTCCTTTTTGCGCAAATGGCCACCGGTTTTAAAAAAATATGATTTGGAGTTCTAAAAACATGTCCCTCACCGACACACACGACTCTTACCTCCGGTGTCAGGGTGCCAACTATGACCTGGAAGAGTGCTCCTTGGGTAAGATAATGTCTGCAAAAGCCATCCAGAGCCACCAGCTTAAGCAGGACGACATCTTTCTCAAGATAGACTCGACTCCAGTAGCCTCGCGCTTGAAGTCTCCGCACGGACCCTCAGAGTCTCATAAGGTCCCCCTGGTTCCAGAGTGGGCTCGCAGACCTCCCAAGCAAGGGTCCCTAGAGCGAGCATGTAAAATGAAAAAAAAACACCTCTAGTCCTGTGAGGCGAACAAGTACGGAAAGTCCTGTGCATGGTCCCTCAGCCACCGACAGGCATCCGAGAAGTCTGAGCAGGAGCGTCTCTGGAAGGTACCCAGGACAGATGTTGAGGCCTCCGGCAACAGATCTCGGTCTCCCGCGAGCCATCCCGTCGAGGACCTCATTGACACCTGACCCAGTCACCTTAGCATCTGTGTCAATGCTGCTACACCTGAATGGGGAGCTCAAATGCTGGCATTGGAGTGCAGCGTTTGTGTTCATCACCTCCAGCGGAGGCCAATACCTGGCCCCACCGAGACTGCAGGGACCTCTATGCTGAGGACTCACTGGGCTGCTGAAGTGATCCCCAAGAGCCAGATGCTTCTGGCGGATCCTCGGCGAGGGTCTTGTTCTTGCTCCCGATCCTCGGGGACGAGGTCTTCACAAGCGACAGCCTCTGGCTCCAGCCATGCTCTGGCCTGAAGACACCGAAGGCCAGTGCAGACAACACCCTTGGAGCCATCAGGTCTTGTGTCTGTCCCCTCCTGAGGACAATTTGTTCCTCAAGTTAGTCAGGTACATGTCTTGAGCGCTCTCCTTCACTACTGAGTTGGAGGAGAATCCCTGCACAGAGGAACTTGACATCCTCCAGTACGAGGCACCACCAAAGGAGTCTGTCTGTCCCCATCCTCTCCATTCTCACCCGGCTTGTCCTCAGGATGTGGGAAACCCGATCATCAGCTGGTGCCTGGATTCGATGTACCAGGTTCAGCGAGGCCCTGGCTTTCAAAAGGCGCAGCTCCCCCACACCTCCATGGTGGTAGTCAGCCATGCGCCAGCAGAAGAACCAAACGATGCACTCTTCTGTGCCACCAGGCAGGGAGTCTCACGCCCTCGACGCCCTCTGGCGAAAATAGTACCAGGACTCGATGTGGGCATTCTGTATACAAACTTACCATCTTTACATCAGCATGTTCTGATTTCCTTGGCCAGGTCTTGGAGGAGACTTCGCTGCTGGCTTCGACGGATACCACCTCTGGTGCTTTCAGACTCTTGCACAGTCTGTCGCAGTGTTTTCCAAATATTTGTCCCAAGCCGCTTACGAGTGCTTCAATTCCAGCGTGAGGGTGGCTGCTGGCCAGCATCAGTGCTCAACGCTAGGCCTGGCTCCAATCATCGGACCTCAAGTAATTGGGTACAAGAAAAACTCCTTGATGTCCCTTGCCTCGGAGAGTAGCTCTTTGGCAAGCTGATGGGAGGACAAAGCGGCCGAAATTGAGACAGAGTACGTTACCCGGACTCGGCTCTCGAGGAAGACTTTCACTCTGAGGAAGAAGCCACAGAGAAAGAAGCCTCCTTTTTCTCAGGAAGTGGCAGCCCTATTGAGGCTACCATCCATACCCAGCCACCCAAACCCCTCTGCAGGGTCACTAGGGCAATGGAACTGGCCAGGGCTCATGCAAACCCAAGGGCCCCAAAACCCAATCACTAGTCCCCAGTCCAGCCTGGGTTGGGATTTTGACACCCCCAGCATAGCCTGTCTTTCACTGGAGGGTCACCTAACAGGGAGGCCTTGTTCATTTTGCCCACAGGTGGAACCATCACCACCAGCTCCTGGGCAGGGAGGGTTACCTCCTCCATCTGGAACAGCTGTCTCAACCCTTCTTTCCCAGGGAGCCCCCTCTGTCTCCCCTGCCCCAGGCCCTGCTAATACAAGAAGTTGCAGGCCTTCTAAGGGACAGGGCTGTGGAACCCATTTCACACCACTTGAAAAGGTGTTTTATTCCAGATACTTTCTGGTCCCAAAGAGAATAGCAGGTCAAAGACCCATCCTGGATCTGAGAAACCTGAACAAATTCCTGGTGTGGGAAAAATTCAACTTCCAGCAGGGGGATTGGCTGTGCTCCTTGGATCTAAAGGATGCTTACACTCACATCCTTATCCACCTAAATCTCAGACATTACTTAAGATTCATGGTCTGGGGCAACCATTACCGCGCCAAGGGTCTTCACCAAATGCCTACCTCCATCTCCCAGGGAGTCTTTGTCTTCCCTTATTTCAACGACTGACTGATAAAAGGGTACACAGCCTTAGAGACCCTGCAAGCCACAGGCTGCACCATCCAGGTCTTTCAATGTCTGGGATTCATGATAAATCGCCTAAAATCCCATCTTACTCTAGCGCAAGTCCTGGAGTTCATAGGGTCTCGCTTGGATGCCCTCCAGTCCTGGGCTTTCCTCCCCCTGGATTGCCTCACAGCCCTAGCAGCCAAAGTGCAACACCACCACACCATGTCAGCTTTGTCCATGTTCTGTCTCCTGGGCCACATGGCCTCCACATTCCACGTTCCCAACACCTGCTTCCACATGCGTGCAGCTCAGTGCTTCCTCCACTCCCAGTGGGCCCAAACCACAGGCTGGCTCCGGGACAGAGTCTGTGTCCTGCCAGCTGGTGGAGTCCCTCACTTGGTGGCAGGATACACAGCAGTTGCAAATGGGCATGCCCTTCCAAATCCCAAACTCCCAGGGGGTTCTCATGACATGCCTCGTTACTGGGCTGCGATGCCCATTGCGAGGAACTGCGCACCCTAAGGACCTGGTCCCTCTAGAAGAGCCAGCAGCAGATCAATCTGCTGGGATTCGGGGCCATCTTCCTCGCACTGAAGGTTTTCAGGCACTGCCTGCAGCATCAGTCTGTGCTCGTCCAGATGGACAATCAGGTCATGCTGTTCTACCTGAACAAGCAGGGCAGCATAGCCCTTTGCTCTTACACGACCAGCCGGGGGATGTTCCTCAGGGCTGTCTACCTCTCAGCCAGGGCATTGCCTTAGCAGACAGACTGAGCAGGGTCCTCCAGCCACACGATTAGCGCCTGGACCCCAGGGTGGTTGACAGGCTATTCTGGCTATGGGGCACCCCAAGCCTGGACTTCTTCACCAGCCTGACCAATGCTGAACTCTTCTGTTTCTACGGTCCCCAACCGCACCCGGACCAGGTAACAGTGGATGCCTTCCTCATCTCGTAGTCAGTGGATTTGTTGTATGTCTTTCCTCCCATGCCACTGATAGCACGGACCCTCTTCTAGGTCCAGCGAGACAGAGCTTTGGTGATTCTGGTGGTCCCGCAATGGCTGACAGCTTTGGTTTCCTCTATTGCTTTGTCTTTCGATGGCGTCCCCAGTCCCTCTCAGGAGTTCCCAAGGACTCTTGACCCAGGAGGAGGGCTCTATCCTACACCCCAGCCTGGGATCCCTGTCTCTCACAGCATGGCGGCTGAACAGGTCGCTCTAGCACCCCTTAACCTCCCCAGGGAAGTGGAAGAAATCCTCCAGGTCTCTCGTAAATTCTCCACAAGGCGAGCCTATGCCTTCAAGTTGCACTATTTCTTGGTATGGTGCATGGAGCAACGGGTGGATCCATTCTCCTGTCTGGTGCACTCTATTACAATACCTGCTCCACCTCTCGCAGTCTGGACTTAAGTCCAACTCAGGCTTGCCCTCTATGTATCCATATATTCTCAGTGCAGCCCCTCATTACTCCGTTCATGTGGGGCTTCTCTCCAAGTCTCCTATCCTACCGTCCCCAGCAAAATGGGATCTCAGAGTGATCCTGGCGCAGCTCACCAAGCTGCCCTTCGAATCCTTGGCTACCTGCTCTTTGGTTTACCTGTCCTGGAAAGTGACCTTCCTGATGGCATTCACCTCTGCTCGTGGAATCAGTGAACTTCAGGCTCTGGTGGCCAAGCCACCTTACACCAGGTTCTACAGGAACATGGTTGTGGTCCGCACTCACCTGAAATTCCTTTTGAAGATGGTTTCTGGTTTCCTCCTCAAACGAGAGAGAGTACTTCCCACTTTCTTTCCGCGGCCTCATGCCGACAAGGCGTTGGCTGTTCTCCACACTCTGGACTGCAAAAGAGTCCTGTCCTTCTACTTGCAACGGACTCAGAGCTACCGCAAAGCCTCACAACTCTGTTTCTTACAACCCCAGTCATCTTAGGGAGGCTGTTACCAAGCGGACCCTATCCATTTGAGTGCTGACTGCATCGCCTTCACCCATAGCTGGGCTGGACTACCGTTGGAGCCATGGTTCTCCCTGGACACTGGGGTCCTCGGTCTGTCCTCAGATTTGCTTGTGGCTGCTCACGGCTAGGCCGTGCTTTTTTCTACAGGATATCGGTAGCCTGTATCTAGGTAGTCCTATATGTAAGGACTGACTTCCTGCTTGTTCCTGGGGAAAGTGTAGTTACTCGCCTGTAACAGGTGTTCTCCAGGGACAGCAGGAATCAGTCCTCACAACCCTCCCTCCCCCCCCCCCCCCCTTGGAGGAGGAGTTTTCATTTTGGCCGTTTCTTTGGTCGGCTCTGTTATCTGAGCAAGATGGCACCCTTGGGCAGGAAGGGGACCATGCATTTGTAGTGGCATCTTCCAAAGGCTTTCTTTGAAAGTCGGATAGATGCTTTTGCAAGGTCTCCATTGGCATCAACGTCACCCATATGTGAGGAAGGATTCCTGCTGTCCCTGGAGAAAACCTGTTACAAGTGAGAAACTATGCTTTCACATCTCGCCCTACTCCCTTAGGAGTTATAGGGTTTCATTTACTCTTTTCTCAGCTAAACCCAACTGAAAAGAGGGAGTTGGGAAGATAGGAAGGCAGCAATGCAGGTGCAGTGGACTGTTCCCAAAGGCTTTCCTATGGGAGATTGGAGAGCATTCCTTCGTGGGCTCCATCGGTACCAACATCACCCATATGTGAAGACTAAATTCCTGCTGTTCCTGGAGATCAACTGTTACAGGTAAGTAACTATGCTTTATCTGTCCACCTTATTTTCACCTTTGTTGCCTTTGTTGTTTTTCCAGTCTCGTTGGGCTCTTTATACAAAATTTAGTTCACGCCATCCATATGTTCTTCAGGATATGTCTGTAGCAGGGTTCGCTCTTTGTGGTTTGGGGCTTCCGTTAAGTCCTAGATCATTTTGTTTCTATAATCCTTGATTGTTCTTGTTGTTGTCCCTCCTCTGATCTATTTGTTGAGCAATTTCTTGTAGTGGTAGGCCCACTATACACATGATATTTATGGCTTCTCAAGAGTGTTCTCACCTGCCATTTTTCCCCATCTTTGCCAAAAGTCAGTCCAAAAGGATAAAACCACCGATATTTAATTCCTTCTTTACACACTAATTTGGTTGTAGGGTTCATTTCCCTCCTTTGTGTTCCCGCCGCTAGATCTGCAAAGATCGCAATTTTATATCCTTGCCATACAAAGTTATCCAACCTTCTCAATTTCACTACTACTTTTTCCTTTATAGTATAGTCTCTTATGCATATGACTGTCTCTTGGTCGGTTTTGCTGCAGTGGGCCTGATCCATTGCTATGCTATCAGAAATTTCCTTTTCTCCTGCTTGTCTCAGAACTTCTAAAAACATGGCCTCTGCTACCTTCATACTGTCATTAAATTCAGGATCCTCCAAAAGTCCTGTATTGCATAGGTTGTTCCGTCTTGTTCTATTTTCCAGATGCTCAATTTTATATTGCATTTGTATTTTCCATTTATTAGTTTTTTTTTATCTGTTCCTGAAAAGCAGCTTGTTTCTGTATCCGTTCTATTTTTTTGATTGTGCTCCTCTGCTTTTTGTGCCATTTCTGCCACCTCCTCCTTTAATTAGCCCATTATTTTACCCAGCTGCTCTTTTACTCCCATAAGTTCTGTTTTTAGCTCAGTGAGCCATGCCTTCAATTTATCCCGGTTTATGTGTTGTACCAGCACTTCACTGTGTTCTGCTGTGCTGTTTTTACCACTTTTCTTTTCCAGTTCTACAGCCTCTCCCCCTCCTGAGCCCGTTGTAGCCATTTTGTGCTCGCCCTCGTCTGTCCCTGGACCTGTATAAGCAAATTTTCGCAGGTCTTCCACTTTCATTCTTATCATTCTCTGCCCGTGCGCCTCCGGTATTGAGATATGTATTTTTCGCTATTCAAGACTCTTCAGTGGTTTTGCACCTTCTACCACTGGGGGAAGCTTCGGAGCTCAGAGCTTATGCAGCCATCCAGTCAGATGATGTTGCTTTTTTTCATTATCTTAAAGTTTTAATGTGGTTTGAAAAATTCATTAACACAAAAAATTTGAAACAAGCCAAAAAAGTTACAAAAATCAGAGGAGAGAGTCCAATAAATGATTCAAAGAACAGAAACATGGTTTCATGGTAAAAACTTGTAATTCTCATAATTATATTCAGGGTTCATAAATGTTTTTTCTCATTACTGTCCTGTAATTTAAAAATTGTTTTTTAATGCTTTCTGGATATTCAAATAAAGGTCATACTGTATTATTCAATTGCAAGATAAGAGGTTGTTTTTTAAATTTGGAGTTAGATTCTAAAGTGTAATTTCAACAATCCTACTTATTTAACTAGGTCTCATTTTGTTGTTACAGCCAAAGGAAAAGAAAAACAGAGGAAACTGCAGCATCCTGAACAGACCTATTCGGTGAAAGAAGCAGCAGCATCCTCTATGGTAGGGGAAGTAGGATCTAAAATCAAAGAAAGGAGGCAAAGGCTGAATCCAGAGCTCGTCCGTCTACTAGGTGGCTGACCCAGGTGGGTGGCTTTGTTGCCTGCGGCAGGCCATGTGCTTTGGCACACATGGCCTGTCGCTTCTGATCCCCCCTCTGCAATTTACTGTGCAAGGGGGTTTCGAGTGGAAAGCCATATGTGCTGAAGCACATGGCCTACCGCGAGCAACAAAGCGGCGGCACTAAGCCGCCGCTTTTAAAATCTGCTGCCTGCCTCCCCCCTTGGGCAGACCCTGGCTGAACTCATTGCCTTCATGAGGGAGATCTATTACCCAAGATCCATGTCTGCCCTCTTCCTAGATCCCCTGCAGAAGCCTTTACAATTGGTAAAGAGAAAACACCTGCGCTGGCCACTATACCAGACAGATGAATTGCTGTGGTACGTTCATAAAATAATGGAGCATATTGACCAAATACAAGTGAATCCTCTTATTTACTATCATCTAATCAGGTCATTATAATATGTCTTTGTGTAAATTATAGCAGTCATTTTAAGTCTTATGTGGCATCTACACATGTAAATAGCATTCTCCGTGGACAAACACGAATGAAGCCTTCAGGTATGGGTGACATCAGACAGAACCTGCACAGGAAAGCTCCCCAGCTACTTTTGGGAGGTTCCATAGCGCCTATGTGCCCTCTTGCCGCCATTGCATCATCTTGAAATACTCTTCGTTTTTCTGCAAAGCCCAACGGACACGTTCTAGGTTTCTCCACTTGGTAATTGGGCTTTTTCCCCTTGGGGAGATTCTGTGCCTTCTAGTTTTGTCAGTAATCACCTGCTGTTGTGGTTTATTTTTTTTTTTATTGCACTTTCGGTCATTTTTTCTTTTCTTTTCCATGGCACCTCTGCCCCCTTAGGTGCCATTGCATTGGCAGGACCCTCCTTTTAAAGATCGAGCTGTTTGATTTTGCTGTTGCTATCTTTCTGGGTGACATGTCCCAAAAAACAGCCCGTGGGTTCAAGAAGTGTTCCCAGCGCACAGGGACCATATCTGCCATGAACACCCATAATTGGTGTCCTCGTTGCTTTGGGATCTGATCATCAGCTCTCTTCTTGTGTTTTGCAGATGACAAAAAGAGGAATCAAGGGTTGAGAAGTGGTGTAAATCACTTTTCCTTTTCGTCTCTCCAGGCCAGTCCAGGAACAATAGGATAGTCAACCTCCTTCAGCAACTGAGGACTGAAAACATCAAAGCTTTGCTGACAGCCTACCTTGCTCCCCTGGTGTCAGAGAGTCAGTCTTTTCAGTCCTCAGCAGCTGAAGGAGGTCTTTGCTGAGAGGCTCTGAGAGAGGAAAAATAATTTGGCTTAGTTTTTTCTCCTTGCTAGCCCTAGCTGGGTTAGTTTTTAGGAGCTATCCGTGGTCTTTGGATCTGGGAGAGTAAATTAAAAAAAAAAAAAAAAAGAGACAGTAAGTTAAGACTACCTGCTTTGATTGAATACTTGAAGGGGGGTCAGTTTCCTTCTGCAGCTGTCGAGGCAGAGCCTGCCTCGCAGACCGCTTCCCTTCACGATAGCAGAGCACAGTTCTGGGAGCCCCAGAGTCCAGTCTTCTGTTTTCAGACTCCCGATCTTCTCGGCCACGAGCAGCGTTTCTGACAGGTTGGAGGAGAGAAGTGCTATATAGCAGGTGTGTGTGTGTTTCTTTTGGTCGGGATCGTATTTAGAAGGGCAGTTGCCTGTGGGATGGTTAGATCCAGTGGTTTTTTACGGCCCGGTAAGCAGCGATCGGGTTCTATTCGACCGGCGGTTCTGGTTCGCGGGGGCTCAGGGTCCTAGGTTGGCACGATGGAGGATGCGTCGGGGCCTCCGAGTGCAGGAAAGCCTCAGGCAGTGATTGAGAAGGCGGGAACGGCGGCCATTTTAAAGCTGGCTGCCGTTTCACCCACGTTGCCGCACAAGTCTGTGAAAAAAAGTTAAATCGAAGAAATCTGCTCCGGTGCTAGTGGAGAACCCCATGATGCTTTCAGAGGTTCCAGAGGGGTTTAAAAGTTTTTTTCTCTCTGGACTTTATCCTGTCATTACATAAAGCTTACTGCTTAAAGTTAGAGCGGGGGCAGGGCAGAGAAGTGGGTTCTTCCCTGCCAGTGGTGTCCACGCTTTCGGCCTCTCCAGTGGATCCCGGGGAGGGCTCTTCCAAGACAGGGGTTTTGGCAGCAGGGTCAGATGGGGATCTGGATCAGCAGACGCTAGAAGGTCTTGGCCCAGAGGAGGGAGAGATACTCTCGGAGTCTGGGTTGGCTTTGTGGCCAGAGGACCTCGAGGAAGGAGAACTAGCTACTGGAGAGGATCCCAATCTTTTTAGAGTATTTAGGAAGGAGGAATTGGGAGCGCTGATTGCCCATTCCCTAGCGGCCTTGAATATTACCTTGCCGACAGCTCAGGCTGAGCCATTGGAGGATCCCTTGTTGCAGGGTTTTCGAGCAGAACAATGGTGTTTCCCTGTACATAGAGTTATTAAACAGATGATTGAATCTGAGTGGGAATTCCCCGAGGCTACCTTGAGAGGGGCAAGGGCGCTAGGCCGCTTATATCCTATCCCTCAGGAAGAAAAAGAGCTATTGCGTATGCTGAAGGTGGATGCCTTGGTATCAGCAGTTACTAAGAAAACCACTATCCCCGTAGAGGGGGCGGCGGCTCTTAAGGATCTGCAGGATAGGAAGCTGGAGTCCATTCTTAAGCAGGCCTTTGATACCAGTGCACTGGCATTGCAAACTTCTATCTGTGGAGCTTATGTATCCAGGGCTTCCATTAGATGGCTGCAAGCTGAGTCTAGTCCAGGTTTGGAAGGGGCTTCGGCGCCGGAAGGAGCGAAGTTAGAATCGGCGGTGGCATATCTCAGACGCATTCTATGATTTGGTTCGAATGTCAGCTAAGTCCATGGCATCGGTAGTGGCTGCTCAAGAGATTTCTCTGGCTGAGGAATTGGGCAGCGGACATGTCTTCTAAGTCTCGGCTTAGTAGGCTACCTTATAAAGATAAGCTCCTCTTTGGAGAAGCGTTGGAGAAGATTGTGAAGGATTTGGGGAACTCCAAAGGCAGTCGCCTTCCGGAGGACCGCCCGAAAGGGCCGAGGCAGGGCTTGTTACAGCGTGGTCAAGGCAGGGAGTTTCATAGGTTCAGAGGGACTCGGTTTTCCCCTTATCAAAGAGGGTGGTTTCTCCCTAGGGGTCAGCCCTTTCGGGGTGCTCGAGGTTTCGGACGGGGATTTGCCGGTCCTCAGTCCAGCACCTCTAAGAAGCCGCAATGAAATGAGGGAGGTCCAGGCGGAGGTGAGCATAGGAGGTCGGTTACGGTTTTTCCTCTCCGCCTGGGCCGCCATTACCATAGACCGCTGGGTACTGGAGATAATTCGGGACGGCTATTCCTTGGAGTTCGAGCAATCCCTACCAGGAGCGTTCATAATGTCGCTGTACGGGAGTCCTGCAAAGGCTTCGGCGGTGGAGCAGACGCTTCGACGATTGCTAGGGATTCAGGCAGTCGTTTCGGTACCTCCAGACCAGTGCGGTTTAGGTCGATACTCCATTTATTTCATCGTTCCCAAGAAAGAGGGATCCTTTCGGCCGATTCTTGATCTAAAACATGTGAACCGCTGTTTAAGGGTGCCGCATTTTCGGATGGAAACTCTGCAGTCTGTGATCCAGTCGGTGAGGCCGGGGGAGGTGCTTTCGTCGATAGATTTGACGGACGCTTACCTGCATATTCCCATCAAACCCCACCATCAAAAGTTCTTGCGCTTTGCAGTGCCCATGGGTCATTTTCAGTTTCAGGCCTTGCCCTTCGGGTTAGCCACGGCGCCTCGCATATTCACAAAGGTGATGGTTGTAGTAGCGGCAGCGTTGCAGAAAGAAGGTATTCTCGTGCATCCTTATCTGGACGACTGGCTTATCCGGGCTCGTTCTATTCCGGAATCGCAGGAGGCCACCTCGAGGGTGGTGGCCTTTCTAGAGAGTTTAGGATGGGTGGTCAATCGCACCAAAAGTCAGTTGGCACCAGTGCAGTCCCTGGTATATTTAGGGGCGTTGTTCGACACATACTGGGGGGCAGTATTTCTGCCGATCAGAATTCAAAAGCTCATGCATCAGGTGCCCGCCTTTTTGCACCTCAAGGCGCCAACGGCCTGGAGGTACTTGCAGCTGCTGGGTTCCATGGCAGCGGCCTTAGAGTTGGTGCCGTGGGCCCGAGCCCATATGCGACCGCTTCAGTACTCGTTACTGTCCCGGTGGTCTCCGCAACACCACCATCTCAGCCGGCGGTTGGTTTGTCCGGTTGACGTGGCCAGCAGTCTGGGGTGGTGGTGCAATCCCGCGCATCTGAGGGCAGAAATGCCGTTGGACATGCCGGATTGGGTGTTGGTCACCACGGATGCCAGCCTCTCCGGCTGGGGGGCGCATTGTATGTCTCAGGTGGCACAAGGCCTTTGGACGGAAGAGATGTCCAGTTGGTCCATCAACCAGCTGGAGATGAGAGCAGTGGCGCTAGCATTGCAGAAGTTCAAAACGCTGGTGAGCGGCAAAGCGGCACGAGTCTTCTCGGACAATGCGGTCACCGTGTCCTATATCAACCAACAAGGAGGCATGGGCAGTGCAGTCTTGTTGAAGGAGAGTCTGGCGCTCATACGGTGGGCGGAGGAGCATCTCCTGGCGCTGTCAGCAGCGCATGTAGCGGGAAAAGACAATGTGCAAGCGGATTTTCTCAGTCAGCTGCTGGATCCAGGGGAATGGTGGCTAAACGACGCTGTCTTTCACGACATAACGAAGCGCTGGGGCCAGCCAGTTATAGATCTGATGGCAATCTTCGACAATGCCAAGGCGTGTCGGTTTTTCAGCAGAACCAGGGAACGCATGTCCGAGGGCCTGGATGGCTTGGTTCAGCCCTGGCCGAAGGGGGAGCTTCTCTGTGTTTCCTCCGTGGCCAATGGTAGGGCGAGTCGTTCACCGAATCGCTTGTCATCCAGAGACGGTGATTCTTATTGCCCCAGATTGGCCGAGACGAGCGTGGTATGCGGATCTCGTGCGCTTGCTAGTCGATCATCCTTACAGGTTGCAGAGTCGGATGAATTTGTTGTATCAGGGTCCGATTCTCATGCCGCAGGTGGATCGCTTCTTGCTTACGGCTTGGCTCTTGAAAGACCGCGGTTGAGGCGGAAAGGTTTTTCCGCAGCGGTGGTCAATACCATGTTACAGGCTCGTCGGAGGTCCACGTCAGTGGCCTATATTCGTATTTGCAGGACCTTTGAACGCTGGGGGGCCAGGCATGGGGTGCGGGCCCGAGTGGCAGGAGTGCCGGACGTTTTGGCCTTCCTACAGGACGGACTAGATAAAGGTTTAGCGCTCAGTACCCTAAGGGTGCATCTGGCGGCTATAGCTTGCTACCGCGGTAAAATGCAAGGTCTGAGTTTAACGTTGCAACAGGATGTGCAGCAGTTTTTCAGAGCGGTTAAGAACGTGAGTCCGTCCAAAAGACCAGTTGTGCCGCCTTGGGATTTGAATTTGGTTTTGTGAGCCTTGTCGCGCGCTCCGTTTGAGACAGGGAAAACGGTGCCGCTTAGAGAGCTCTCTTGGAAGACCGCTTTCTTGGTAGTGTTGTGCTCAGCTCGAAGGATTTCGGATTTGCAGGCGCTGTCCTGTAGGGAGCCGTACATTCAGTTTTTAGAGGAGAAGGTGGTATTACGGCCGGTGCCCTCCTTTTCTGCCTAAGGTGGTGTCAGGGTTTCATGTGAATCAGTTGATTTCGCTGCCTACCTTTCGGTCGGCCTTGACGGATGAGAGTGGTGTTTCCCTGCATAAGTTGGATTTGGTGAGAGTGCTGCACCAATATCTCAGGCGGACGCAGGCGATCCGGAGGTTGGAGAGGTTGTTTGTGCTGTTTGCAGGCGCGCGGAAAGGGGAAGCAGCCTCCAAGGCCTCGATTTTCACGCTGGGTAAAACAGGCGATTGCAGCTTCGTATCAGGCCGACGGGAAGGAGGTACCGGAGGGGCTGAGAGCTCATTTGACTCAGGGGCAGGCGACGTCCTGGGCCGAGTGGGCTTTGATTCCGCCGGTGGATATTTGTCGGGCAGCGACCTGGTCGTCCTTGCATACCTTTGCGAAACATTATCGCTTAGATGTCCAAGCAGCGGGTGACACGAATGTCGGTGCAGCTGCGGTTTTGGCGGGGCTCTTGGGTCCCTCCCGAGAGTAGTTACTGCTTTGGTACTACCCTACTGTTCCTGGACTGGCCCGGAGAGACGAAAAGGAAGAAGAAATTAGACCTTACCTGCTAATTGTCTTTCCTTGAGTATTCTCTGGGCCAGTCCAGGACCCTCCCAGACGTTGGTGGAACGTAGTTACTGACCCTATCTATCCAGTGGCAGCCACGGGGCTGCAAATTCAGGATTGGTTAACAGAGAATCTCCTAGGCTTAGCAGAGCAAGTTTCGGTCCTAGGGGAAACCTGGGAGTCTTCCGCAGAGGATCTGGCTAGGGGGCTCCTGTTGAGTTCTGTGCCACATGTCCGCAGAGGGGACGCTTCCTTAAGTGGGACTTAGTTTTGGTTTTGGGGAGTTACACAGCTAAGTGTTCTTGGATACGGTTTATGGTTACTAGTAGTAGTTTTTCGTGCTTGAATTTTGCTTATCTGCTTGTGTATTCTTAGACTGGCTCTTTGACACCAGGGGGAGCAAGGTAGGCTGTCAGCAAAGCTTTGATGTTTTCAGTCCTCAGTTGCTGAAGGAGGTTGACTACCCTACTGTTCCTGGACTGGCCCGGAGAATACTCAAGGAAAGACAATTAGCAGGTAAGGTCTAATTTCTTCTTTGGTACTTAAGTCCAATCCATCAGCATCGATTTCACCGGTCACAGTGGCTTCAAAGGCTGCATCTGATGCTGGTGGTGCATTGATATCCGAGTTCTTGAGCACACTTGGAGTCGAGCACCCGTAGTGCCCCAGAGCATCTACCATCAATCGATCTGCAGCTGAAAATGAGAGAGGATTCAGCTTCGAAGTCGAAGGGCAATCGAACCAAGCACTGAGTGGACCATCGGCATTGGAGTTGCTGAGACCATGGAGTCTTAAGGAATCGGCAGCCATGGAGAACGCCTTCTGCAAGCTCTTGAACAGATTGCAGCGTTCTTGGCTGTGTAGCAGGCCAGCACCCCTATTGTCAGTTGTGGAGACATCGGCTACTGTGCAACCGATCCTCAAAATGCACATCTTGCCTAGGGTTAATGCATTAATATTGGGGCATCGAAGGGCCCCGACACAGGTGTCTGCTGAGCTGATATCACTAACATTTCAGGGTAGGATACATCCTAAACGAGTATCGGTGCATCATCGCTCCCGAAGGAGCGTCTGATCCCCCTGGATCAAGAGAGAGTAATATTTTGATTTCCTCTCTCAGTTGGATTCACAGTGCTGAGTAACTGACATTGAGTCTGAAGACTTGTCGGAGGACAGGTCTCCTGATTTTCTGTCGGACCCTTTCTGCACTTAATGAGCAATGCAAGTCCCTTCCTGAGGACATGACCTCCCAAAGGCCATGCCATTTTCTTTGGAGACTGAGGATGAGCCCCGGGAAGAGGAGATCCTGCAGTACTCCTCGGCTCCTAAGGAAGCAGCGACAGTGCTCATTCACCACTTCCTACAGAGGACAGATGAGAATGTGGGAGAACCCCCCTTGCAGTATCTCTGGTCAGTAGAAGGCTTGATGCCAGAAGTCTCCCAGATTTGAAAAGCCCCAGTTTCCTCGCCATTTTCTTGATGGTCAAATTCACCCTTAAGAGATCCAAAAGTTCCAAGACTTATTCCTCGGCGCCCTCGGGGAGGGAGACTCCGACATTGGACTCTTTAGGAAGCAGGTATTCTCATATTTCCATGCTCATAGCTTACATGGCCTCTTACCAGCTCTACATAGTCATGTTTTTAAAGAACATCATGTGTGACCTCACCAACCTGTCCCAGTATCTCCCTCCAGAGAAATTGGAACAGTATCGTTCCCTAGTGACTCATAGCAAGAGCTGTTTGAAGTTCATGGTCCATGTGACCTGTGATATCTTTGAAACTGCATAAAGAGCTGCTGTCTTGGGTATTGACGCCTGGAGACTCGCCTGGCTTTGGTCCTCAGACCTGGAACAGTCAATGCAGGACAAGCTTGCTGATGTGCCAAGCCATGGAGAGAATCTCTGAGGTGAACAGGTTGAGGAGAAAGCCTGCTTCTTTGAAAAGCAGCATGATGCCCTTTGAAATCTCTCAAGGTGCACATCGAGCCAGTCTCCTATTACAGGAGGTACCAAGGAGAGGGCCAGAAAAAGACCCATTACTCTTGTAGGCATAAGTACTTTCCTGGTTCTCCAGGAACAAGCAGGAAGTCGGCCCTCAAATATGGGTGACATCGATACCGACGGAGCCTGCGCAGAGCATTTTTTCCCAGCTTTTAAAGAAAGCCTTTGGGATATGCTACCAAGCATATCCCTTCCTGCCCAAGGGTGCCATCTTACTCGGTCTCCCTTTTTCCGTGGAACCCAACAAACGTCATTCCAAATTCCCCAGGAAAATCCTTGCTGTTCTCAAAAAAATAGTAGCTGTTCCTGGTTTGCATACTGGTTCTTCTTCCCACCTCGAGCCAACGCCAACCCCAGTGCTGTTCTTGGCTCCTTCCCACATTTTTGTTTGAGGCTAGCCTCGACTGGCGTTCACGTCCTTTTTCGCCCGGAGGTAGTCGACCCTGGCCAGGTGTCTTCCCATCATGTCCCCAGTGGTTTCAAAAAAATATGTCACAGATGCCCATGACTGCTGCTTATGCTGCCTGGGACCGGACCATGATAACACCTCCTGTGACCTGTGCCCAGTCATGACACCTAAAACCAATAAAAAATGGTCAGAGTTGCAGGAGAAATTGTTCCCAAGGTCCAACTTGGCACCAGCTTCCCTGATGCCGAGCTGCAAGCCCAGCACTTCCCGAGAGGCCCGAGTGTCCTCGGATTCCCGCGGCAGCGGCTCCTCCGAAAAGGCCTTGGATCCCGAGCGAAAGAAGAAAAAAGTCCTCTAAGCCAGTCGAGGTTCCCCCGGCGAAACCTGGTAAGACAGCTCGGAGGGACTCTGGTGACTCCGAGAAGCACCCTACCAAGGTCCTCAGAAAGGATTCCTCGGCAGGTGGAGATGGTGCGAGGTTCTCAAGGCCATAGTCCTCATTGAGGACGCACTCACAGGAGTGCCGGAGCCATGCCAGATATCCTCTGTACCCACGCTGAAAGCTGCGGAGCCTTTTGGCTTGGAATCCAGAATGGCAGCCATGGAGCAGAACATCACTACTATCCTGGCCATGCAGCAGGCAATGACGACTGTTTTGTCCGCATCATCTGCCCCGATGACCAGGCCCCCGACTGTGGGGGAGTCCCTGGTCGTCAAGCCGAGCTCCACGGCCTTGAGTAAGCCCTCTTTTCTGGTCAAGGTGCCGTTCCTTGTGCATCCAGTCCTCCCTGACTAGTTTCCCAGATCCTCGGGAGGGCCCTGGCCCTTTAGCACAGACCTCGAGGCAAAGAATCGCAGGGCCTCGCTCATCTCCCCCCCTCAACTCCCAAGTCCCTGGAAACTAGACTGCATTGGGATGTCCCCTTGAACCCATCACCCCAGCACATCTGCACCACTCTCCTCCAGAGAAAATGACCTTCCATGATTTTGTAAGGGATATGGCCCAAGCTCTATCAGTGCAAACTGAAGTGGAGGAGGACCTGCGCACCGAGGAACTGGAAATCCTCCAGTTCGAGCCTCCACCCAAGGAAGCTCTCATGGTGCTGGTGCAGCTGATCCTCGAGTGGCTGCTGCTTCTTATGTTGGAGACCCCTAGTCAGCTGACACCTGGACGCCATGTACCACGTCTGGAGAGGGCTGGGGTTTCACAAGCCCCATCTCCCATGTAACACCATGGTTGGCAAGTCAACCATGCAAAAACTCAAAAGCCAGAAGACTTACTCTTCTGTTCCCCCTGGAAAGGGGATGCAAGAGCCCTCGACACCCTCGGGCGCAAGAGCTACCAGGGCTTGATTATGAGGTGCCAAATCCAGGCCTATGAGCTATAATAGGCATGTATCTAAAGGCTCTGACCCAGGAGTTATCCGGGTTCTCAGCGGGGCTGGCCGGGGAATCTCTCCAATGGTTCCAAGCTCTCGCCTCCGGGATCAAGGACTTTTCGAAGTTCCTCTCCCAGGCATCCTATGATGGATTAGAGTCTGCAGCTCAAATAGCAGCAGCTGGCATCGGGGCTCGATGCCAGGCCTGGCTTCAGTCCTTGGACCTCGAGCAGTGGGTCCAAGTCAAGCTGCTTGACATCCCCTGCACCGGCGTAAACCTGTTTGGCAAACCCATGGCCGACAAGGGGGCTGAAATAGATGCTGAAGTGGTGACCCGCCAGAGGCTCTAAAAGAAGACCTCTTCCTTTCTCCCGGAGAAACCCTCGGGGGGGGGGGGGGAGAGAGGCCCTTATTCCAGGGGGAAAAGGGGCATTTTTAACAGGGTCACCGCTCCCAGCCCTTCTCGGGCCAGCAGTATGGACCTCACCACAAAAGGCTGGGCCAGGGAGCCCAGAAGCTCCAGGGGTCAGCTTTTGATTCCCAGAGCAGTGCCTCCCCTTCTCCGGAAGGCCTTCACCAGCCCACAGGTGGGCTGAGGTCACTTCAGACCAGTGGATACTGCAGGTGGTAAGAGGGATAATCCCTCCACTTACAACAAGCACCACCCAGGTTTTTTCCAGGAGAGTCAGTGCGACCTCTTCTCCACCAGACCCTTCTGCTCTCAGAGCTTGCAGGTCTGCTCAGGAACAATGCAGTGTAGCCTGTTCCCAAGCATCTGTGAGGAAAGGGCTTCTACTCAAGGTACTTCCTTTTCCCCAGAAGAAAAGGGGGCCTCAGGCCCATACTAGACCTGCAAAACTTAAACAAGTTTCTGGTGAGGGAGAAGTTCAAAATACTCTCACTTGGAGCACTGCTGCCCTACCTCCACCAGGGAGATTGGCTGTGCTCCTTGGACCTAAAGGATATGTGTACCCACATCCTGATCCACCCCTCTCAAAGGCAGTGCCTACAGTTTATGGTGGGAGGAGGGCACTACTAGTACAGAGTGCTGCCCTTCGGCATGGCCTCCTTGCCAAGAATCTTTACCAAGTGCTTGGCAGTGATAGCCACTTGCCCCTGCAAGGAACTTTTGTCTTCCCCTACCTGGACAACTGGCTAATCGGAGGCGGTACAGCCTTAAAGGTCAACCAGACCACAGAGCGTACAACCCTCCTACTGCAGCACCTGAGGTTTGTCATCAACTATCCCAAATCCCATCTCGCTCCAACCCAAAGCCTGTTCATAGGGGCTGAGTTAGATGCGTTACAAGTCAAGGCCTTCCTCCCAACAAAAAGGGCAGACCACCTCATACAGCTTGCAGGAGAAGTACTAGGCTGCAGATCTGTACTGGCACGCTGCCTTCTCCACCTATTGGGCCACATGGCCTCGACGGTTCATGTCATGCCACTATCCCGCCTGCACATGCAGACAGCCCAATGGTGCCTCCGCTCACAGTGGAAAGCCAGGGACAGGCTACAGGACAGGGTCAGAGTCACCCACCAGCTGTCGGGGTCCCTAACCTGGTGGCAAAACTTGTGCCACTTCCAGGTTCAGATGCCATTCCAGGCACCTGCACTGCAGAGGACCCTGACCACATACGCCTTCCTCATGTGTTGGAGGGCACATTGCAGGGACCACCGCACGCAAGGCAGCCTATCCCAGGAGGAGTTACTCTTGCAGATCAGTCTTCTAGAACTCGGGGCAATCTTCCTGGCCTTGCAAGTGTTCTGCTACCGCCTGTTGCCAGTTGACCATGTTTTACATCAACATGCGGGGGGGGTGGGGGGCACAGGATTGTATTTCCCTCTACTTCATGATAGCCCTCCTCTACTTCAGTGTGCCACAGCATGCTCCTGAAAGCGGTATATCTGCTAGGCCAGGACAAAGGCTTAGCAGACAGGCTGAGCAGAGTCCTTCACCCACATGAGTGGCACTTGAACTCCAGTGTAGTAAAGCAACTCTTCCACCGCTGGGGCAGGCACGTGATGGACCTCTTTGCATCCCCAGACAATGCTCAGTTCCCCCGCTTCTGCTCGCATCAGCCACACCTGGGGAGAGTGGCAGCAGATGTCTTCCTGATCTCATGGTCAGAAGGTCTACTCTGTGTTCCACCAATTTCCCCTTAGTTGCCAAAACCCTTTTCAGGGTCCAAAACGAGGGGGTGTCGGTGATACTAATGGAATCAGGTGGCCCAGGCAACCCTGCTTCCCCCTGTTGCTCTCCCTGTCGGTTGCACTCCCAGTCCTGCTGGGCTAGGCCCCGAACCTCCTGTGCCAGGAGGAGGGTGCTCTCCTGCACCCCAACCTAGGGTTGCTCTCACTAATGGTGTGGCTGCTGAAAGGGTATCTTTGGCCCTTTTCAACCTCCCTTGAAGTCGAGGAGATCCTTCTGGCCTCTCAAACACTCCACTAGGAGTGCTTATACCTTCAAGTGAAGGAGGTTCTCCATCTTGTGTGCGAAGAAGGAGAGCCCTTTTTCTCCTGACAGATGCAACTGGTTCTTCAGTACCTACTGCACCTGTCACACACTGGACTAAAATCCAACTCGATGAGGTTACCTCTGAGTGCCATAGGGTGGTAGTGTGTGGCTATCGAGGGAAATCCTCTTTCTAGCCAGCCCTGGTCTCTAGGTTCCTCTGGGACCTCTTGCTATCTAAGCTCCCTCTGCCTTCCCTCGGCAGAATGGGACTTCAACGTGGTGCTCTCCCAGATCACTAAACTGCCGTTTTAGCCACTTGCCACCTAGATATCTATCTTGGAAAGTGGCCTTACTGGTGGCCCTCACGTCCGCTCGAAGGATGAGCGGATCCACCATGTACAAGGTTCTATAACAATAGGGTGGTACTTTGCACATATCCCAAATTCCTCCCGAAGGTGATATCTCTTTTCCACCTCAACCAAGAGGTGGTCCTCCCCATCATCTTCCCGCAGCCACATACTGGCAGGGAAGAACTAATACTTCATACACTGGATTGCAAGTGGGCCCTGTCCTTCTACTTGCAGTGGACTCAGGCCCATTGGAAAACTCCTCAGCTTTTTGTCTCTTATGACCCCAGTAGGCTGGGGCTCACCATGACTAAGCAAACTCTGTCCACTTGGGTGGCAGACTATATTGCCCTCATTTATGAACGAGCTAGCCTCACTTGAGCATCGGAGCACAGCACATCGCGTGAGGGCAATGGCCAGATAGGTGACCACCCTTCGCTTAGTGCTGCTGACGGAGATTTGCATGGCCATCACATGGTCTTCAATTCTTACATTCGCAGCTCACTACTGCCTGGAGAGCGAGTCCTGCATGGACAGTGCCTTTGGTCAAGCAGTACTCCGTTATATTCTCAGGGTGTAGGCAACTCCTCTGTTCAGGCTACCGGAGTGATAGTGTCTCAGGATGCTAGGGTCTGCAGAATCTCTGTGGGGACTCGCCTTCTGCAACTCAAAGCTACAGGATTGATTGCCATTGGTTCTGTCTTGGTTTGATCCTCAACAGCCTAAAGCTAGGGAGTCACATATATGAGGACTGACTTTCTGCTTGTTCCTGGAGAAAGCATAGGTACTCATCTCTAACGAGTATTCTACGGAAACGGGATGGATCAGTCCTTACATCCCTCCCTCCTCTCCTGGGAGTTGCCTCCCTACCTTGTTTTTTTTACTGCCATCCTAGCTATGTCATCTGACTGAGCAGGTTGGCACCCTTGGGCGGGAAGGGGACCACTCATGCATTTTAGCATATACCAAAGGCTTTCTTTGAAAGCTGGGTAAATGCGCCACTTGGGCTCTATTGGTGCAGATGTCACCCATATGAGGACTGATTCCTGCTGTTCCCGGAGGTGAGTAACTACATTGTTCCAAACGTCCCAAACCATACAGGCTCCTCGCTCACAACAGTGACGGGAAAAACCCAGCTTCTCTGGGATCAAGCAGGAAGTCAGTCTTCACATATGTGTGACTTCTGTGCCGATGGAGCCTGCGCGGATCCACTACCCAGCTTTCAAAGAGAGCTTTTGTGAGTTACACCATGCATGCACGGTCATCTTCCCACTCAGGTACCATCTTACCTCGGTTTTCTTTTTTCCGCAGAGCCCTGCAGATGTGCTGTCTGTGCACCCTGGATAAAGTTGATTTGTTCTTTTCACCATTCGTCAGTATTTTTCTCCTGTTTTTCCTACCAGGATTGGTTTGATCACATTTCTACTGACCAAGTCCTCCGCCTTGGCATCTTTTTCGCTCGGGTACTTTTACTTTTGGCCCGTGGATTTTTTTGTCACAGCATAGCTGGTCGAGGAGACTGAGTTTAATCTCATGGGGGTCGTTTTTCCCACTGTGTCTTTGACCAATGTATTTAAGCAGTGTGACAAGTGCAACCACACAATGTCCTGCACGGACTGCCACATTACCTGCATTAAATGTCTCTGGGCAGACTACAGCGTGTCTTCCTCTCCGCTCTGCCTTTTGATGTCGGCTAAGATTTGGAAGTAACACGAAAGGCGGCAGGGGGAGCTGTTTGATAAGTTTGCCTTGGGATCGGTATCGGGGGTGGAATCCCTGTCTTCAGTGTCAGCATCGGGCAACTCGGTGTCGCGCATTTGGGCTCAATCGGAGCCCTGAGGTCATCGGGCATCTGAGTCGTCCCTGGAAAACTTTCCCCGTATGTCAAGGGCTTCGCCAAAGTTTAGGTCAGATCCTGGCCTTGGGGGTAAGACCTCTGGGACCCGATGTCAGTGGTGACGAACAGCAGTACTCTTCGAAGCAGCCCCAGTGGGAGGAGTCGTCCACAGAGTCGGGGGATCGAGTCAGATTCCCCGAAGCGATCACCATCAACAGATTCCCCTGCCAGGGACCTGATGCTGGCCTCAACATCCTCAATGCCAGCTCACACCGCTGCAGAGCCATCTGGCATCGATGCCAGAATGGTGGCCCTGGAATGCAGCTTTGCTGTATTCCTTGCTGCACAGCGGGGCCCAACTCCCGGTCACTCCTGGTCGTTGGTATCAGCCATGGGGCTGTCGTTGACAAAGACCTCTCCGGTGGATGCTTCACCCATCCTTGAAAGGTTGGCTCAATCTGTGTCGACTTTGTCAGAGACGGACTCAAGGCTTGATGTGGCTTCAGGCACTTCAGCGCCAGAGTTCTGATACCAGGAGTCATCAGCACCGAACCGGTCTGACGACTGGGGGGTTCTCACCAATTCCTCCAGCTCCGAGTTGACAAGAAGTCTTCCGACACCATCCTCCACAGGGACATCCCCGCCGACCCTTCCTGCCACCCCATCAGCGGCAGTCACAAAACTCGGGCAACCTTCAATGAACATAAAAACATAATGTTATCCCATACTGGGCCAGACCAAGGTCCATCAAGCCCAGTATCCTGTTTCCGAAGTGGCCAATCTAGGTCATAAGTACCTAGCAGTTTCCCCAAAAGACACAGGTTCCATAATGCTTGTATTGGGTCAAGCAGTGTTCTCCAGCAACAAGCAGGAAGTCAGCCCTCATATATGGGTGACGTCTGCGCCGACGGAGCCCTCGTGCGGAGCAATTCCCCAGCTTTCAAAGAAAGCCTTTGGGATTACATTGCGCATGCACGGACCCCTTCCCGCCCAAGGGTGCCATCTTGCTCAGTCTTCTTTTTTCCGTGGAGCCCAACAGACGTGGTCCCGTTTTCGCGGTGGAAAAAGTAGAAAAGCTGAATTATTTCTTTCAGCTTCCCCTTCCCGCCTTCGGCTCAGTACACCAGTATCGATTCCAGTCATATTTTTCGTTTTTGTCCTTTGTGACTAGCGTTCGTGCTCTTTTTTTTATTTTTCACTGGCAGTCCGGTCATTTGACCTCGCAGGGGCCCTTTTTCCCCCGATGGCTGCCAGCGGGTTTAAAAAGTGTGATCGGTGTAAGAAGTTGATGTCTCACCGACACACACGACTGCTGCCTCCGATGCCTCGGCCCTGACTGGGCAGCTGATGGTTCCATCAAGGCCTGTCTCAGCAGGCTCCCCTTTAGAGGGAAGCTGCTATTCGGGGAGGATCTGAACAAGTTGGTAAAGGAACTTGGGGGAGTCTAAGGGTGGCAGACTCCCGGAGGATAAACTGAAGCAGAGTTGAAATCACGCTCCCACTCAAACCCAGCCACAGGAATTCCATAGGTTTTGGCTGTCCCACTTGGCGCCTTACCAGAGGGGACATTTCCCCTCTAAGGGGCAGGGGTTCCGGGGTTTCCAGGAGCAGGTCGAGGATTTGGTGCTGCCTCCTCCTCCTCCGCAGGCCCTTGGAAATCACAATGAAGCAAGGAGGGCTCAGGTGGGGGTGCTGCCAGTAGGGGGTTGTCTGCGGCAGTTTTGCTCCGCCTGGGCCCAGGTCACATCCGATCAGTGGGTCCTGGAGATCATCCGAGATGGTTACGCTCTCGAGCTAGCTCGTCCATTTCACCCATCATTTGTCCAGTCTCCCTACAGTGCTCCTGCCAATACCGTTGCAGTGAAAGAGATGTTGTCATGACTTCTTCAGCTAGGGGCGGTAGTCCCGGTACCCACAGACCAATGTGGTTGCGGTCGCTACTCCATATACTTCATGGTTCCCAGAAAAGAGGGGTCCTTTTGCCCGATTCTCGACCTCAAGCAGGTCCCTCCCGGAGTTAGTACTGCTCTGTTACATCCCAGAGGTGAGGGACTGGACTTGAGAGGTGATAAGGAAAGAGTAATTAGTCCTTACCTGCTAATTAGCATTCCTGAGGGAACTCCAGTCCCTGATCCCGCCCAGTGTTTCTTTATTGTATTTTATTTATTTATTTAGCTGCATTTATATCCCGCTTTTCACCGGGTCAAAGCGGTTGGGGGATACATTTAACACGAGGGGATATGAGACACATACACTAATACAGGGAACATGGGCAATGGAGGGTTAAGTGACTTGCCCAAGACCACAAGGAGCACCTGTGGGACTAGAAACCCCAGTCCTTCCGGCCCAAGGTTGCTGTCCTCTAGTGGGATTTGAACCACCGACCTTCCGGCCTGTAGTACCTTGCCCCAACCACTAGGCCACTGCTCCCTCCTGTAGTGTGGGACGTCGAGTCCAGCACCTAGGTTGTGGTTCAGGTGCTGGTAGGTCATGTTTGCTCGGAGAGCAGAAGTAGTGCGGCGGAATGGATGAGTTGTCTGTCCCCTTGCTCTGTGAATTCGACGGTGAATCGGTTTTTCACAGGTAAGCTGCCTCCTCTTCGGGGGGATGGGGTAGCCCTTCTCAGGTGGGTGGGGGATTTCAGTTTGGTTTCTTCTGCAGTTTTTGTTAGTTATTGTACTTAATTGTCTCTCCGTTAAGTCTGCTTTGTCAATAGGATACTGGAGTTGGTGGGAGGTGCCAGTGGTATATATACCCTAGGGTCATCAAGAAGATGACATGCTCAGTCTCCAAGGTGCTAGAAGGAGAGCAGAACCCAGAGGTGAGGGACTGGACTGGAGTTCCTTCAGGAACCCTAATTAGCAGGTAAGGCCTAACTACTCTTTCCACCCGAAGATCAGGAAGGCTTACAGGAACGTCTCCAAGTTTCAGGGCTATCACGCTCCCCTTCCCCAGTGGGCAGCAGACCAAGGCCCAGGGACATGGCCTCCATAAGCCAAAGTCCCCTAAACAGTGCCCCAGCCACAGCCTAGGGGAGAGCTTTTGACCTCTTGGATATAGCCTCCAGGAGGTAGAAGGCCCAAGGTTCACGGGAAGACAGCTGGTCCACTTCGCACACCAGTGACCAAGCATCTCCATAGACACCTGGGTGTTGCAGCTAGTCAGGGAGGGCTATCTCCTCCACTTCACCCAGCTGCCTCCTCCCTTCTTCCCAGGGGAATTATCCATGGACCCCCTTGCACAGGGAGCTTCTCTAAAGGGAACTCAAGTTCTTGCTTAAGGATCAAGTGGTGGAGCCCATCCCCCAACTTCTTCAGGGCCAGATATTCTACTCCTGCTACTTCTTTTCCCCAAGAAGACGGGGGGCTTCCAGCCCATCCTGGATCTGCAGGACCTCAACTGCTTCTTGGTTAAGGAAAAGTTCAAAATGATATCCCTTAGAATCTTGATGCCTTACATTCTGCAGTGAGATTCGCTATGCTCCTTGTATCTCAAAGATGCCTATACCCACATCCTAATCTAACCAAAGCACCATCAGTACCTCCGATTTGTCATCAACAGATAGCATTATCAGTACAGGCTACTCCCCTTTGGCCTTGCCTCAGCTCCTAGGATATTCATGAAAGGCTTGGCAGTCATGGCTGCTCATCTTGGGCTCCTAGGGGTTTTCATCTTCCCCTATCTGGACGACTGTATCATACGAGCCGGCTCACTGGAGGAGATGCGCAATGTGGCACAGCGCACCATAGGGCTGCTCCAGCGCTTGGGCTTTATAGTGAACTTCCTGAAGTTTCATCTACTGCCCACCCAGCACTTGGAGTTCATTGGCGCATTACTAGATTCCACTCGGGCGAGAGCCTTTCTGCCACAGATTGGGCAGAGCGCCTCTCCACTCTAGTGGAGTCTGTGCTGGGTGAGTCAGCGGTGAAAGCCAGGCAGATGCTCCACCTCTTGGAGCACACGGCATCCACTGTCCAAGTAACCCTTTTTGCCCACCTCTGTATGTGGCAGACTCAAAGGATGCTCAGCACCCAATGGACACAAGCTTCAGAAAGTAGGACTGCATCCAAGTCACGCCAGCCCTAGTGACATCTCTTGTCTGGTGGCAGGATCGCCTCCAGGCTCCTCCCAATACAGCGCATCCTGACAACAGATGCATCCAAGTTGGACTGGGTGGGAGCCTCTGCAATCGCCTGCAGTTGCAAGGCCCATGGTTGAAGAGTGCCTCGCAGATCAACCTGCTGGAACTCTGAGCACTCTATCATGCCCTACAGGTCTTCCAGGATCATCTGGAAAGACAGGTAGTTCAGGTCCAGACAGACAACTAGGTGGCATTGTACTGTTTCAGCAAGCAGGGGAGTACGGGCTCGTACCACCTCTGCTTGGAGGTGGTGCACCTCTGAAACCTCGCAACTGGGAAGAACATCTCCCTCAAAGCAGTGTACTTGCCTGTCCAGGACAACATACTGGCTGCCCACCTGAGCAGAGTCCTCCAGCCCCATGAGTGGAGGCTGAACCCGTCCGTGCTGGGGGAGGTCTTCTAGTGCTGGGGGACCCCAGAGATTGACCTCTTTGCCAGTCCAGAGAACACATAGCTGCCACACTTCTGCTCTTGGAGGCTGACCAGAGAATGGCGGCTGCGTTCCTCCTTCCCTGGTCCAGGGGCTTCCTGTATGCGTTTCTTCCCACATTCCTGGTGCCACTGGCCCTCCTCATGATCCAAGTGGAGGTGACCTCGTTCATCTTCATTGTACCCAGGTTTCCCAGGCAGCCCTGGTTCCCCCTGCTCTACAGCTGTCCCAGTGGGACCCATTGTGTTGGGGAGCATCTCAGACCTGCTGTCACAAGAGGACAGGATGCTGCTGCACCCCATCCTCCAGTCCCTTGTCCTGATGGCCTGGATGCTGAGGCTAGCTGTAGCGCATCACTGCCTCTCCAGATTGGTTGAAGATGTTCTGCTTGCCTCACATAAAGTCTCAACACGTCTGGTGTATGCCTTTAGGTGGCACAGGTTTTCACTCTGGTGTGCAGACAAAGGTTTTAACCCTATCTCCAGGAACAAGCAGGAATGAGTCTTCACATATGGGTATGTCGGTACCGACAGAGCCTGCGCGGGAATGCTCCCCAGCGTCCAATCAGAAAGCTTTTGGGAGCATCCCACAGCGCCTGCGTGCTGCTTTCCCGCCTTTCCCAACTGTCTCTCCTCAGTTCTTTTTCCGCGGAGCCAGCAGGTTGTGTTCCTGTCACCGCAGAAGAATTTCCTTATTTTTTCTTTATTTCTTTTCTGTCGCGTCTGCCTTCTTCGACACTGTACCGGTACCGCCGGTCCTTGTTCTTTTCTTCTTGTAAAAAAAAAAAACACCTGTTTACCGTTCTTTTTCTTCAGGTGCACTTCAGTTAGGCCCAAAACCTTTTTTTCCTTAAATATGGAGAAGCCTGCCTCAGGTTTTAAAAAGTGCACAAAATGTGGCGGTACTATTTCTGTCACAGACACCCATGAATGGTGTCTAAAATGTTTAGGTCCTGACCATTCCATATCAGATTGTGTGTCCTGTTCCATGATGTCTAAAAGAGGTCGGCAGAACCGAGCTGCCAGGCTCAGTACCCTGTTTCCCTCTGATGCGGCTTCAGTGGCATCGACGTCTTCCAGGGCTGCTTCTTCCTCACATGGATCTCAGGTAACTAAACATAGGTCCAGCCGGTCCTTGAAGGGTAGATCTCCTTCTAAGCATCGAGATGCCTCTGGCCTTGCACTCGAGGATTCTGCACCGGCAAAATTACCCTGGCGGGAGGCTTCGGCCTCTAAAGCATCATCATCGGGGTTCCAGGAGGATCTCGATGGCGTGGCCTCGACAGATCCCCTGGTGCCATGCTCTGAGGTACCGGTGGCTTCCACCGGTACAGACTTCCAGGCATTGGTGGCGTCGATGGATCAGAGGATTCTATCCATCAAATGCAGTCTGGCGGCTTTCCTTGTGGCATCAACGCCCGTGGTACCGCAACAGACTACTCCGCCGGTACCGGCTCTAGCATCGCCATCGATCCCGGTACTGGTGGCATCGGCATCAGAGAGGTGGCTCGGGGTCTCTCTATTTCAGAGCCCAGAGCCAAGGAGTTAGATATTTTACAATATCCTAAAACTCCTAAAGAGGCAGCTACCTTACCTTACCTATTCATGAGATTCTGTATGATCTCATGTTGAGGATGTGGGAAGCACCTCTAACCAACTCTCCTCATTCTCGCAGGTTGGATTCCATGTATCGTGTCCCTCCTTGTCCTGGTTTCCATAAAACTCAACTTCCTCACCACTCTATTGTGGTTGAGTCTGCAATGAGAAAGATTAGAAGTGCCAAAAGACATGCCTCTAATCCTTCAGGATGTGAATGTAGAACCATGGATGCTTTTGGAAGAAGTCTTCCAAGCTTCCATGCTTGCTGCGAGAATTAATTCCTATAGTCTTTACATGGGAATGTTCTTAAAAGAAGTCACTGACCATTTGCAGACTTTAAGTCCTTTTATATCTGAGGATAAAAGGCAGGAATTTTTCACTGGGCTCAAACATGCCCAGGATATCTCCAAATTCTCCAACCGTGCAGCTTTTGACTCCTTTGAATGCGTAAGCAGAGCCTCAGCTATTGCCATAGGTGCACGTAGGATTGCTTGGCTTCAAGCATCTGATTTGGAGATCTGGGTTCAAGATGAATTGGGAAATATCCCTTGTACAGGTGAGAACCTGTTTGGTAAGGATTGGCAAGCAAAAGCCAATCAGATGGATGCTGAAAATTCTGCTTTGGATAGACTATCCAAATCTACAGCTGCTCCTGCTAAGAAAAGGTTGTTCAAGAAAACACCTTTTTCTAAGAAGGGAAGATTCTATCCTGCTTATGGTCAGCGGGCATATTCTGCAGCTCAGTTCCCTTCCAAACGTCAGCAATCCTCCAAACAGAGTAAAGCAAAGGCTGCGAGGCCTGCTCCAGCCCAGCAACCTCAGCCCCCTCAGGGCATTTGACTTTCTGCTAGAGAACTTAGCCTTCCTGGCTCTAGAAGGACCAGAGCCCTCCACCATTCCAGGAAGGTTATGTCACTTTGCTCCCAGGTGGGGGAAAATTACAGCAGAGCATTGGACACTCTCCATCATAAGAGGGGTACAAGCTTCATTTTTCAAGCTTGCCCCCTCTCACAAGAGTGCACCAGTTCAATTCTCCACCCTCCCTCCTCAACCTGTGGGAGCAGGAGGTTGCCACTCTTCTTGCCCAGTGGGCCATAGAGGAAGTGCCTTTTCAACAACAGGGCACAGGGTTCTACTCCCCCTATTTTCTTATTCCAAAGAAAACAGGGGGCTTCAGACCCATCTTAGATCTCAGAGAGTTGAACAGATTCCTAGTCAAGGAAAAATTCAAGATGGTTTCTCTAGGAACTCTGCTGCTATACCTTCAGAGTCAGGATTGGCTTTGTTCTCTAGATCTCAAGGATGCGTACACTCATGTTCTCATCCATCCATCTCACAAAAGGTTCCTTCGGTTCCTTTTTCAGGAAAGCACAATCAATACAAAGTGCTCCCTTTTGGTCTGGCCTCTGCACCAAGGGTGTTCACGAAATGCATGGCAGTGGTTGCTGCTTTTCTGCACACCCTGGGAATATTTGTTTTCCCTTACCTGGACGACTGGCTCATTCGAGCTCCCACTCAATCAGAGGCCAGGACTTCTCTCACCTGCACAATGCGTATCCTTCAGTATTTGGGGCTGGTAATAAACATCCCAAAATACAATTTAATCCCTACTCAGTCCCTGGAGTTTATAGGGGCGTTGCTGGATACCACAAGGGCAAGGGCCTATCTTCCCCAGGCCCGTTGCCTTCTCTTGGTGCAGTTAGCTTCTCAAGCAGAGTTAAAACCCCTACTAACTGCTCGAGATATGTTACAGTTGCTAGGCCACATGGCATCCACCGTACATGTGGTACCATATGCTCGCCTTCACATAAGAGCAGCTCAGTGGACTTTATCCACCCAATGGACCCAGGCAGTAGGCTGCCTGTCAGACAAAATAGCAAACACAAGTCGCCTCATTTTGTCCTTCCAGTGGTGGAAGTCCCCTCAAAACTTGTTGCTGGGGGTCCCCCTTTCATCAACCTCTACCCCAAGCAACTCTTAGAACAGATGCTTCTCCAATGGGCTGGGGAGCTCACCTTCAGGACCTCTCCACCCAGGGCATCTGGTCCCAACAAGAGACTTGTCTACATATCAATTTCTTGGAACTCAGAGCAATCTTCCTTGCTCTGCGAGTTTTCCACACCCTGTTCAGCCACAAGACAGTCCTTATCCACACGGACAATCAGGTAGCCATGTTCTATGTAAACAAGCAGGGAGGAACTGGCTCTCTGTCGCTTTGCAACGAAGCTCTGCGACTGTGGGCCCTCGCCAGAGAGCATCACATCCATCTTCTGGCAGTTTATCTTCCAGGTGTTCAAAACTCTTGGGCGGACAGACTCAGTCGAGTTCTGCTTCCACACGAGTGGTCCCTACATATGGACCAGGTATCCAAAATTTTTCGAATTTGGGGAACCCCGGACATAGACCTCTTTGCAGGTCCGTGGAATGCCAAACTTCCCCGGTTCTGTTCCAGAACTCCGGCTCAGGGGGCTCAGGCAAGGGATGCTTTCCTCCTTCACTGGGGTCAAGACTTCCTGTATGCCTTTCCACCCATTCCCCTAATTCCCAAAACCCTGTAAAAGCTTCAGAGAGACAGAGGCCACATGATTCTCATAGCTCCACATTGGCCACGGCAAGTGTGGTACCCTCTGCTTCTACATATCTCTCAAGCTCCCTCCCTAGAGTTAGGGTCTGCTCCAGACCTCCTCTCTCAAGAGGACGGAAGGTTATGGCATCCCAATCCCCAGTCTCTGCATCTCAGGGCTTGGTTGCTAAAGGCCTAGATCTCCAGGATCTTCATCTTTCTCAACAAGTGAAAGATGTTCTTTGTACTTCTAGAAAACCTTCCACTAGACGTTCTTACGTTTCAAGTTGAAGAGGTTTACCATCTGGTGTTCTGAAAAGGGTCTTAACCCTCGTGCCATACCTCTGGAATCATTGCTGGAGTATCTCCTTCATCTGTCTAATGCAGGCCTTAAGACAAATTCAGTAAGGGTCCATTTGAGTGCTATTGCAACTTCTCTTAGGCTGTCCATTTAGAGCAGCGGTTCTCAACCTGTGGGTCGCGACCCCAACGGGGGTCGCCACAGGATTTAGCGGGGGTCGCTTAGCCTCCACCAAGTTTAAAAAAAAAAATTAAGATGTGCACAAGGTGCTGCCGCGGCCGAGTCCGCTTCTCGGCAGCAGCAAACTCCGGCAAACTCACCGCCTTCTTCTGCAGCCGCGGCTCCCTGCCTTTTAGGGAACCGCGGCTGTACTTGTAAAATCGTTGCGGAGCCCTTCCTGTCTCGACGGGCTCCGTGCAGCATTGTCCCGCCTCCAAAGGAAGTGGTAAACAACTTACGTTGGGGGGGGGACAATGCTGCAAGGGGCCCATCGAGACAGGAAGGGCTCCGCAATGATTTTACAGGTACAGCCGCGTTTCCCTAAGAGGCAGAGAGCCGCGGCTGCATTAGAAGGGAGGCAGACAACCTGCAACACGGCTGACATCGACAGAGGGGTGCTGACATGGAGGGAGGGGGGCTGACATGGACAGATGGAAGGATGGGGCTGACATGGAGGGAGGGGGCTGACATGGACAGATGGAAGGATGGGGGCTGACATGGAGGGAGGGGGCTGACATGGATGGATGGATGGAGGGGGCTGACATGGACAGTTGGAAGGATGGGGCTGACCTGGAGGGCGGGGCTGACATGGACAGATGGAAGGATGGGGGCTGACATGGAGGGAGGGGGCTGACATGGAGGGAGGGGGCTGATATGGATGGATGGATGGAGGGGGCTGACATGGAAGGATGGGGCTGACATGGAGGGATGGAGGGAGGGAGGGGGCTGACATGGAGGGAGGGAGGGGGCTGATATGGAGGGAGGGGGCTGACAGGGAGGGAGGGAGCTGACAGGGGGAGGGATGGGGCTGATATGGATGGATGGATGGAGGGAGGGAGGAGGGGGAGGGAGGGAGGGATGGGGGTTGATATGGATGGATGGAGGGAGGGAGGGGAGGGGCTGACAGGGAGGGAGGGGGGCTGATATGGATGGAGGGAGGGAGGGGGGGCTGACATGGAAGGATGGGGGCTGACATGGAGGGATGGATGGAGGGAGGGGGCTGACATGGAAGGATGGGGGCTGACAGGGAGGGAGGGAGGGGGCTGACAGGGAGGGAGGGATGGGGGCTGATATGGATGGATGGAGGGAGGGAGGGGCCCTGACAGGGAGGGAGGGAGGGATGGGGGCTGATATGGATGGATGGAGGGAGGGAGGGGGCTGACAGGGAGGGAGGGAGGGATGGGGGCTGATATGGATGGAGGGAGGGAGGGAGGGGTGCTGACATGGAAGGATGGGGGCTGACATGGAGGGAGGGGGCTGACATGGAAGGATGGGGGCTGACAGGGAGGGAGGGAGGGGGCTGACGGAGGGAGGGATGGGGGCTGATATGGATGGAGGGAGGGAGGGGCCTGACAGGGAGGGATGGGGGCGATATGGATGGATGGAGGGAGGGGGCTGACAGGGAGGGAGGGAGGGAGGGATGGGGGGGGGATGGATGGAGGGAGGGAGGGGGCTGACATGGACGGATGAAGGATGGGGACTGACATGGAGGGATGGATGGAGGGAGGGGGGCTGACAGGGAGGGAGGGATGGGGCTGACATGGAGGGAGGGAGGGATGGGGGCTGATATGGATGGATGGAGGGAGGGAGGGGCCTGACAGGGAGGGAGGGATGGGGGGCTGATATGGATGGATGGAATGGAGGGAGGGGGGCTGACATTGACGGATGGAAGGATGGGGGCTGACATGGAGGGAGGGGGGCTGACATGGACGGATGGAAGGATGGGGGCTGACATGGAGGGATGGATGGAGGGAGGGGGGCTGAGAGGGAGGGATGGGGGCTGATATGGATGGATGGAGGGAGGGAGGGGCCTGACAGGGAGGGAGGGATGGGGGCTGATATGGATGGATGGATGGAGGGAGGGAGGGAGGGGGGCTGACATTGACGGATGGAAGGATGGGGGCTGACATGGAGGGATGGATGGAGGGAGGGGGGCTGACATGGATGGATGGAAGGATGGGGGCTGACATGGATGGAGGGAGGGGGCTGATATGGAGGGAGGGGGGCTGACATGGACAAAGGGGAGAGACATGGGGACATACTGGACAGACGGGATAAATGCTGGACAGAGGCGAGAGACAGTGCGGGTTAGGATTATAATGGGCTGATGGGGGTGCTAGCACTGGTAATGGGCAGATGGGGGGCTACGAATGGTAATGGGATGATTAGGGAAGGCAAGGACTCGGAATGGACTTATCAACTGGGGGTAGGACTGGTAATGGACTGATGGGGGTCTAGCATTGGAAATGAGCTGATCAGTGAGGTTAGGGACTGGAAATGGGCTGATTAGGGGAGCCTAGCACTGGTAATGGGGTTGAGGGAGGGGACTAGCACTGGAAATGAGCTGATGGGGGGTAGGACTGGTATTGGGCTGATTAGGGGGGGGGTAGGACTGGTAATGGGGTTGAGGGGGATTAGCACTAGAAGTGAGCTGATTAGGGGGCTTTGACTGGGAATGGGCTGATTGTGGGGAGGGGAGGATAGAGCTGCTGACCCTGGAAGAAAACTGGGGGCTAAGGCTACAAGTGGGCTGATACAAGGGGATGGGAGCATGGAACTGAAAGGGAGTGGATCTGAGAGGGGCTGCCATGGTATTTGTACTAGAAGGGACTGATCAGTGGGGAAGGAGGGGGACTGGAAGGGAATGGACACCAGTGGCAGTCATGGGAATGCAAGTTGACATTGGAAGGTACTGGAGTGAGGACTGGAAAGGGGCTGATACTGGGGAGGGTTACTGGGATGGAAATAGGCTGATGGAAAGAAGTGAAGAAAACAAAAGAGATAAGAACTGGCAGATGGACCATAGACCACAGAAAGAGAGCTAAGAGAAGACAGGAAAGCAGAAGCCTCAGATCGGGACCAGCATGATCAGAGAATAAATTGGTCAGACAACAAAGGTAGAAAAAATAATTTTATTTCATATTAGTGATTTGACTACAAAATCATCATAATTTTGAAATCAAATATTGTTACTTGTTGTTTTGATTATTTAAATAAGTATTTTATAAATAAAAACATATTGCAAAGGCCTATAATATATTAATAATTCAACAAATGATTACAGCGACAATGCGTTAACGGTAAAGGAAGAGAGACGCATTTGATTTTATCATTGGGGGTCACCACAAGTTGACCAACGGTAAAAGGGGTCACGGTACAAAAAAGGTTGAGAACCACTGATTTAGAGGCTTATCTCCTCTCATACTCTTGTTGCAAGATTCATGAGAGGCCTCCTTTTAACAAAGCCTCCCATTAGACCACCCCCGGTGGCATGGGACTTAAATTTGGTTCTAGGTCAGCTTATGAAGACGCCTTTCGAACCTTTAGCTACCACCTCCTTGAAATACCTTTCTTGGAAAGTTATCTTTCTCATTGCAATCACATCTGCATGCCGCATCAGTGAATTGCAAGCACTAGTAGCTAATCCACCTTATACAAGGTTCCATCATGACAAGGTGGTCCTTAGGACTAATCGACACTTTATGCCTAAAGTGGTCTCACCTTTTCTCCAGGACCAAGCAGGAAGTCAGTCCTCACATATGGGTGTCATCGGCGCCGATGAAGCCCCAGCAGAGCATTTCCCCAGCTTTCTATGAAAGCCTTTGAGAATGCAGGCATGCATGCGCGGTTCCCTTCCCGCCTAAAGGTGCCATCTTACCTCAGTCTTTTTTTTTTCCGTGAAGCCCACCGGACGTGTGTCCAGTTTTCCCGGTTAAAATTAGATTTTTCAGAGATTTTTTTTTTTTTTTTTTTTTTTTTATGGGTTCGACGCCGATTCCCCTCCTGCCGGGTTCGGTACACCAGTATCGAGCCCAATTCTTCTTTTTCGGTTTTTGCCCTTCGTGGCTGGCGTTCGCGCCCTTTTTTTCTCTTTTTCCCTGGAAGGCCGGTCCTTTGACCTCGTGGGGTCTCTTTTTTCCCCAATGGCTTCCAATGGTTTTATGAAGTGTGATCGGTGTAAGAAACTAATGTCTCTCACAGACACACACGACTGCTGCCTTCGGTGCCTCGGCCCCGACCACGATTCTAAGTCGTACGGGGCCTGTGGAAAAATGTCTTCCAAGGCACTACGAAGTCGCCAGCAGCAAAAGGAAAGGCTTTTCTCGGACTCGGCCTCCGGCCGGGCCCGGACCTCGTCTGAGGCCTCTACATCTCGGGATTCCGATCCCGAGCGCCATCGAAGCTCCTCGGACAGGGGGGTCCCCTGATTGGGAACACAAGAGGAAGAAATGTCTCGCGAGGGTGTCGTTGGAGGAGGTCCCTGGCTCCTCGAGGGCCAGGTCTAAGACCCCCCCCCCCGACCGTCGCCCTGGGCCTGTCTCAGGATGACAGCCTTGGAGAGCAGAATGTCTGCCTTTATGGAGCAGCAGCGGGCACTGATGACCAGCCTGTCTGGCGCATCTGCCCCGACCACCGGGACATCGACGTCGAAGTTGACCCCGGAGCCCGAGCCGATACTTGAGTCCATCGTGGCTCGGAGTCGACCTCAGTCGCGGTCTCCCTTGACCTCCCGTTCGGGACCGAGGGTGTCGACGCCGGTGCTTCCGGCGTCGGGGCGGGTGCTCCAGGACCCTGACTCTTCCTCGGACGAGTCGGCTTGGGAGACGAAAGGACGAGGAGTCTCCTGATACCTTTAAAGCTCGGTGCGTCCCTTCGGACTCACTGCAGTCGGAGCACCGGAGTAGGTCCCCCCCGGAGTTCATCCCGGATATGGCCTCTGCCTTGGCTATTCCGGCGGATCCCGAGGAAGAGCCTCGAGCTGAAGAGCTCGAAGCGCTGCAGTATGACTCTCCTCCGAAGGAGGCCTTTACTGTCCTGGTTCCTCCGATGCTGGAACGGCTCCTCTTCCGTATGTGGGAGGCCCCGGCCTCGGCGCCGGTTCTGAGCAAGCGAGTTGATTCGATCTATCGGCTCCGGAAGAGCCCTGGCTTTCAGAAGGCACAGCTACCACACCATTCCATGGTTGTGTAATCGGCCATGCATCGTCTGAAGAGTCAGACGATGCACTCTGCAGTGCCTCCTTGCAGGGACGCCCGAAACCTCGATGGCGTCGGTAGAAAGTGCTTTCAGGGCTCGATGCTTGCTTGCCCTGTCCAGTCTTACCAGCTGTACATGGGGGTTTTTGACTCCTTGAGCATAGCCTCTCCTCCACTGCTCTCCAAACCCTGCACAGGAGGTCGCCTCGCCCTTTGCCCACCAGTGGCCCCTTATCACCGGGGACAGTTGGTTGCTGTTGATAGTCCACAAGAGCTATGCCCTCCATTTTCACCAACTGCCACCCCCATATTTTCCAGGGGAGCCTCCAAGGCCTCCTCTGCACACAGACCTTCTCCGTCAGGAGCTTCAAGGTCTGTTGGTGGACAGGGCGGTGGAGCCTGTGCCTCCCCACTTGCAAGGTCACGGATTCTACTCCAGGTATTTCCTGGTGCCCAAAAGGACCGGTGGCCTTCGTCCTATTCTGGACCTCAGGAACCTCAAGTTCCTAGTGAAAGAAAAGTTCAAGATGCTTATTCTTGGAACCCTTCTGCCCTACCTCCAGCAGGGAGATTGGCTATGCTCCTTAGATCTAAAGGATGCGTACACTCACATCCTCATTCATCCAGACCACAGAAAGTACCTCAGGTTCATCGTGGGAGGAAACCATTATCAATACAGAGTGCTGCCTTTCGGCCTCACTTCTGCCCCCAGAGTCTTTACAAAGTGCTTAGCAGTGGTGGTGACCTACCTGAGAAATCAGGGCATCTTTGTCTTCCCCTATCTGGACGACTGGCTCATCAGGGGTCAGACAGGTCAGGAGGCCAGTCAAGCCACCCTCTGGACCATTGCTCTTCTACAACGCCTGGGGTTTGTCATAAACTTCGCAAAATCCACTTTGCTCCCTTCCCAGAACTTGGAGTTCATAGGGGCAAGGCTGGACTCTCTCCTGGCAAAGGCATTCTTGCCAGAAGACAGAGCCCAAAGGTTGATGGCCTTGGCAAGTCAGTTTCTCAGCAAGTCCCTGGTCTCCGCCAGACTCTGCCTGAGACGTCTAGGCCATATGGCTTCGACAGTGCATGTGACCCCCAATGCCAGGCTCCATATGAGGCCTGCACAGTGGTGTCTTCGAACTCAGTGGTCCCAGGCCACAGGCAGCCTCAGAGACAGGATAAGGGTGTCCAGACAGTTTCTGAGCTCCCTCCACTGGTGGCTACACCCATCCAATCTGCTGAAAGGGGTGCCCTTTCAGATTCCAGGTTATACGGTGATGCTGACCACAGATGCCTCCCTACAAGGCTGGGGAGCGCATTGTCTGGGCAAGTGCACCCAGGGACTCTGGTCTTCCTGGGAAGCTGCACAACAGATTAATCTCCTTGAACTCAGGGCTATTCGCTTAGCACTCAAAGCTTTCACTCCTACCCTGACTCACCAGTCTGTCCTGATTCAGACAGACAACCAAGTTGCCATGTTTTATGTGAACAAACAGGGCGGAACCGGGTCCACGATCCTTTGTCGGGAGGCCCAGGACCTGTGTTCTTTTGCCCTCAAGCACAACATGCCCCTCAAGGCTGTGTATCTTCCAGGCCAGGACAACTACCTGGCAGACAGGTTAAGCAGGATCCTGCAGCCCCACGAGTGGCAGCTGCATCCTTTGGTAGTTCAGAAGATCTTTCTCAAATGGGATCTTCCTTTGATGGATCTTTTTGCCAGCCCACTGAACAAGCAACTGCCAAAGTTCTGCTCCAGGCAACCACATCCTCTGCGGATAGCAGCGGATGCTTTTCTGATATCTTGGTCTCAGGGCCTCCTCTATGCGTTTCCTCCCACGCCCTTGGTGGCCCGAACGCTCTTCAAGATTCTTCAGGACAAAGCCTCGGTCCTGCTGGTAGCTCCCAGATGGCCGAGACAGCCTTGGTTTCCTCTTCTGCTTCAACTGGCAGTGGATCCTCCACTACCTCTGGGGTTGCAACCCGACCTTCTCACACAAGACCAGGGTTCCCTTCTGCACCCCAATCTCAAGTCTCTCAATTTGATGGCCTGGAGGCTGCAAGGGTAGTTTTGGCTCCCTGGGGCCTACCTCAGGAAGTGGAGGACGTTGTCCTAGCCTCTAGGAAACAGTCCACGAGGAAAACCTATGCTCTCAAGTGGAAGAGGTTTTCTGTGTGGTGTCACTTACGTACAGAGGATCCTTTCTCCTGTACTGTGCCAGTGGTGCTTCAGTATTTGCTGCACCTATCCAATCAGGGACTTAAGTCCAATTCTGTTCGGGTCCACCTCTCAGCTCTAGCAGCTCACCACTCATTGGTAGAGGGGCAGTCTCTATCTGGTCACCCCTTGGTGTCCCGCTTTCTCAGGGGCTTGCTTTTGCTCAAGCCTCTCATCCGTCGTCCTGCCCCTGAGTGGGAGCTGAATGTGGTCTTGCAGCAGCTGACTCGCCCACCTTTTGAGCCGATGGCTACTTGTCCACTTCGCTTCCTCTCTTGGAAGACGCTTTTCCTGATAGCCCTTATCTCGGCTAGGCGAGTAAGTGAGCTTCAAGCCCTGGTCTGTGACAGGTCTTACACCAGGATTTACCGGAACAGGGTAGTTTTCAGGACTCATCCAAAGTTCCTCCCTAAGGTTGTCTCCTCTTTCCACCTCAATCAGGAGGTGGTTCTTCCAACATTCTTCCCTAGTCCTCATGCTAGCCAGGCTGAAGCAGTCTTGCATACCCTGGACTGTAGGAGGGCCTTATCCTTCTACCTTGACCGTACGCAAGGACATAGAAGGGCTACTCAGCTCTTCATATCCTTTGACCCCAATAGGTTGGGGTTGGCTGTGTCCAAGCGTACCTTGTCCATCTGGGTGGCTGATTGTATCACCTGGGCTTACAAGGCGGCTGACCTTCCTTTGCAGGGTAGGGTCACGGCCCATCGTGTCAGGGCAATGGCTGCCTCAGTGGCTCATCTCCGCTCTGTGCCCTTGGTAGACATCTGCAGGGCTGCAACTTGGTCTTCAAGCCAGACTTTTGCGGCCCATTACTGTCTGGAGAGGGAGTCCCGTAGGGACAGTGCTTTTGGCCAAGCAGTCCTCCGGAATCTTTTTGAGGTTTAGGCAACTCCTGCCCTCTGTTGGGCTACCGGTGGTGGTTGTGTCCTTGAAAAGCCTTTCTTTACTGCTGTGACTAGAGGGAGTTCTCTTGTTCAGCCTGGGTTCCTTGGTAGCCCAGAGCTAGGGAGTCACCCATATGTGAGGACTGACTTCCTGCTTGGTCCTGGAGAAAGAGTAGTTACTCACCTGTAACAGGTGTTCTCCAGGAGCAGCAGGAATCAGTCCTCACAACCCTCCCTCCTCCCCTTGGAGTTGCAGTTGTACATAGTTTATTTTTTCATTTTTGTGTGCTGTTCTTAGCTATGTCATTTGGCTGAGGTAAGATGGCACCTTTAGGCGGGAAGGGAACCGCGCATGCGTGCCTGCATTCCCAAAGGCTTTCATAGAAAGCTGGGGAAATGCTCCGCTGGGGCTTAATCGGCGCCGATGACACCCATATGTGAGGACTGATTCCTGCTGCTCCTGGAGAACACCTGTTACAGGTGAGTAATTACTCTTTCACCTCAACCAGGAGGTCTACCTACCTGTCTTTTTTCCAGGACCTCATGCATCAAGTGCAGAGAGGAACCTTCATACCCTGGACTGTAAAAGAGCTTTGGCCTTTTACTTAGAGGACACAGCAACATAGGAAGTCTTCCCAACTGTTTGCCTTTGATCCTTCTCATCTCGGACAACCAGTCTCCAAGAGAACACTTTCCAACTGGATTGCCCAGTGCATTTCTTTCGCCTAACAGAGCAAGAACCTTTCTCTGGAGGGCCATGTCACAGTGCACAATGTCGGAGCCATGGCAGCCTCAATGGCTCATCTGAACTCTGTATCTATTGATGACATCTGTCGAGCAGCCACTTGGGCCTCGGTTCATACCTTCACAGCCCATTACTGCTTGGACAAGGACTCCCGCCGGGATGCCTTGTTTGCTCAGGCTGTTCTTAAACACCTGTTCCATACTTAAGCAACTCCTGCCCACCATCCCTCATGGGATGCCAGAGATCCAGGTGGGGAAGTGCAGCCCTGTTCCAGGGACACACAACTTATGGGCTCTCTCCCTGGCATCTAAAGCTAGGGAGTCCCCATATGTGAAGACTCATTCCTGCTTGTTCCTGGTAGTAAGAATTCTTAACCAAACATCCAACACATTCAACCAAACACAAGGCCTCCCACAGGGATCCGCACTATCAGCACTTTTGTTTAACATTTACCTACAACCAGTCAGCAACATCTTTAAACGTCATGGCGTCCATTATCATATCTACACCGACGATATAATGTTTTACCTACCATTTAAAATCCCACACCCTCCACTACAACAAATAACAGATTGTTTTAAAGAACTAACAATATGGCTCAGCGATCAGAACCTACACATTAACTTCTCAAAAACTGATGTACTATATATTACTAAAAACCAAACATACACACCTCCAAGCACCATCACACTTGATAACCATGAGATCAACATAAAACAAGAAATAAAATACCTAGGTGTGATACTTGACAATAAGCTTAACATGGATTCACACATAAAATATCTAACAAAAAACATACACTACAAACTTAAGACCTTGAGACAACTAAGACCTTTAATTCACTTACAAGACTTCATAACCATAATTCAAGCTATCATAACCCCACATTTTGATTTTGCAAATTTAATCCTTAATGGCATCACAAAGCAAAACATTAAAAAGATACAACTAACTCAGAACATAGCAGCAAGGATAATAATGAATATAAGTTCAATCGAACATATCACACCGATCTTGGCTGAACTCCATTGGCTACCTATTCACAGCAGAATAAAATACAAGATTCTACTAACTACATTTAAACTAATAAATAACTTAGCACCATCAGTACTCAATACACTCATCAATTTAGAAATAGATAAAAGATCACAAAGGAGTAGATACACAAACACTATTACAGTACCAAAAGACTACACAAAAGCTAGAAAACAAACCAACATGAGAGCCTTCTCTCATTCAGCACCTATCCTCTGGAATAACCTTCCTGACAACATTCGCCTACTATCAGACATAAAGGAATTTAGAAAAAAACTGAAAACCCATTTATTCTCATTACACTATAACAAAGGAGCAGAAACTAGCCAGACTACACAAAGAGACACAGGTTAATTAGCAAATACAACCATTATATAACTACGTGCCTTGAAGATTAAATTAATGTTTACACCTACAAGCGATATATGATAACTGTAAATATCTACTATGTACATATGTTCTAATAGTTTAACGTTCTAATAATTTACTGTTTAAATATTATACTGTTACCTGTACCTAGTTCACCTGTTCTATGTAAAATGACTTGGTATGATACTACCCATACCATATAACATAATGTTCATTGTAAACCGCACTTGATACTTGTGAAAGAGCGGTATAGAAATAATTGTTAAATAAATAAATAAATAAATAATAGCACAGTTACTTACCTGTAACAGGTGATCTCTGGGAACAGCAGGAATAAGTCTTCACAACCCACCCACCTCCCCTAGGAGTTGTCTCTATCTCTCTTCCTTTCCTTCTCTCTCCCTCTTTGTCTCAGCTATAAAACTTAACTGAGGAGAGACAGTTGGGAAAGGCGGGAAGGCAGCATGCAGGCGCTGTGGGATGCTCCCAAAAACTTTTTGATTGGACGCTAGGGAGCATTCCTGCACAGGCTCCGTCGGTACCAACCTACCCATATGTGAAGACTTATCCCTGCTGTTCCAATAGATCACCTGTTACAGGTAAGTAACTGCTTTCTCCTGTGCGATACTGAACATCTTATGATACCTATTGCATCTGTTGGGGGCTGGCCTCAACAATCAGAGTGCATCTTTGTGCCATCTCGGCTCACCACTATGTGGTGGAGGGTAAGGCAGTGTCAGTGCACCCTCTGGTGGGCTGGTGTATGCGAGGTCACCTCCTTTTCCGGCCCTCAATCCATCCACCACCATTGGCATGGGACCTCAGTGTGGCGTTGGAGATGCTCCCTTTGAACCCTTTGCTACCTGCCATTTCAAGTACCTTCTTCAAGGTCCTCTTTCTGGTGGTGCTCACCTCATGTTAGGCATGTGAGTGAGCTGCATGCGCTGGTGGCACACATGCCCTACATCAGGTTCCACAGGAAGAGGGTTGTCCTTCAGACTCGGCCTAAGTTCTTTCCAGAGGTTGTCTGTCTTCCACCTGAATCAAAAGGTGGTGTTACCTATCTTCTTTTTCAGGCTATGCTCCCTGGATCTGAAGGATGCATACATCCACATACAGATACATCTCACTCATAGGAGATATCTCGGATTCGTCCTGGGGGGGACAGAACTTTCAGTACCAAGTGTTGCCTTTTGGCCTAGCCTCTGCACCAAATGTTTTCATATCAATAATTGTCCATCCGTTATAAATTACCCCAAGTCCCACTTTCAACCCACCGAACAGTTGGAATTTATAGGAGCCCTGCTCAACATGACTTGGGCGAAAGCTTTCCTCCCGCACAAGTGACTTCGTAGACGGACAGCACTAGTTCTGGAGACTCAATTGAGTCAGCAGGAAAGAGCTTGCAGAATGCTAACTGTACTAGGCCATATGGCCTCTACCGTGCATGTCACAGCCTTGGAATGCTTCCATATGAGGCAGCTCAGATGACTCTGTGGACCCAAGTCACGAGTCGACATGGGGATAGTCTTTCATCAGTCCTCTTGTTGAGTCACTGCTCCAGAGTAAGATCACACAGTAGACCTTTCTCGGGTGGTTTTTCTCCTACATTGTTGGGAGGGTCTTCTGTATGCATATCCTCCAATCCCTCTCATCGCAAAGACCCTCATGAAGCTCAAATCGGACTGAGGCTCGATGATGATCAACACGCCCTACTGGCACAGATAGCTGTGATTTCCTCTACTGCTGCAGCTCTCCAGTCAGGAGCCTCTCCAGCTGGGCCTTGTGCTAGATCTGATTTTGCAAGACGACAGAATGGTGTTGCACCCCAACATCCAGTCTTTTGTTCTCACGGTGTGGAAGTTGAGAGGTCAATATTTTCTGAGCTCAACTTGCCTGCTGGCATAACTGATGTCCTTTTGGCCTCCAGGAGGGCCTCAATGATAGTCTTGTCTTATTCTTGTAAACGGAGATTTGCTGTCAGGTGTGAGACCAGGCTCCTAGATCCTTTCGTCTGTCTACCACAAAAACTGCTTGAGTATCTTCTACACTTCTCCAGGTCTGGACTTAAATCCAACTCTGTAAGGGTCCACTTTGGTGCAATTGGAGCTTACCATTGAGGTGTGGCAGGGGAAGCCCTTCTTGGCGCAACCTTTGATTGTTCATTTCATGTGGGGGTTGCTTCTCTGGAAGCCTCGCTACAAGCCTCCTACAGTGTCTTGAAACTTCAATTTGATTCTTGTGCAGCTTATGAAAGTTCTCTTTGAGCCATTCAATTCCTGCTCTGAAGTTCTTGACCTAAAAGGTATTGTTTCTAGTGGCGGTCACTTCAGCACGCAGAGTGAACGAGCTTCAGGCTCTCTTAGTTCATTCTCCTAATACCAAATTCCATCATAATAGTGGTCCTCTGTACTCCTCGTAAATTCTTTCCAAAAGTGGAATCTGATTTCCATCTTAATCAGTCAGTTCTACCAACGTTTTTCCCAAGGCCTTATGCCCAAAAGGGAAAGGTGCATTGCACATGTTGGACTACAAACTATCCTTAGCCTTCTACTTGGAGCGGACAAAAGCCCATAGAAAGTCCATCCATCTTTTTCTTTCTTTTGACCCCAGCAAGCTAGGGACTGCCGTTTCCAAATGCGCTCTTTCAATTTGGATAGCAGACCATCTCTTTTGCTTATTCCCAGGCAGGCCTGAGCCTTGATGGTCATGTCACAGCTCATAATGTCTGAACCATGGCTGCTTTATTTATTTATTTATTTAACAAGCATTTATATACCGCAGCTTCCAGAGATCAGCTGCGGTTCACAAATAACAGACAACAAAGCTAAGTTTGTTTTACATATAACGTCATATAACAATAAACAATGTAGAGTAAACAGAAAAAAATTAAACAGAATAGCACAGAACAGTGCAACACTATATACATTGCAACATTATATACAATATATACATATTATGTGGAGTATAATCGTAATGAGTAGTTCAGAATCATATGGGGGGGGGTTTCTTTTTATGTTATTGTGATATGTCAGGCAAAAACTGATTAGCCTTTATCTAATTCTTTTGAGGAATGGTCTGTACTATTGTAGTGTATTGTAAATAGATGGGTTTTCAATCTTTTGCGGAATTCGTTAATCTCTGTTAACATTCTTAGTTCAACTGGAAGGGAGTTTGATGGCCAGTTTACACTCTGTCTCCATGGAAGAGAGCTGCAGAGCTGCAACACGGTCTTGTGTCCACACTGTCGCATCCCACTACTGTCTGGATGGGGATTCTTGGCGCAATAGCAATTTTGGCCAGTCTGTACTTTGGAATCTGGGGATTAGAATCCAACCCCATCCCCCTAGGCCCATTCTATTCTGTCCAGGCTACCAAAAAGAAAAGGGAAAAGAACCATTTCTATTGTACATAGTACTGTATCTTGAGTTGCTACGGCCTGTTGCCATCAAGCAGACAAACCGTTGCCCCTGTTGGATTTTTCTGCATTCTCATCAGCTTTTGGTAGCCTATAGCTAAGGAGTCAAGTAGTTGAGGACTTCATTCCTGCTTGTTCACAGAGAAAAGGTAGTTACTCACCTGTAGCAGGTGTTCTCCATGGACAGCAAGAAACCCTCCTACCTCCTTTGGAAGTTGTATTCTTCTATAGCTAGCAGACTAGTTTAGAGACTTGTTTAAAATGGAGGGAAGAGGGCACGCAGGTGCGTTGGAACCTCTCAAAAGCTTCCAATAGCAGCTGGGGTGTGTTCTTGTATGGGGTCAGTCGAATGACACATTCCTGCTGTCCACAGAGAATACCTGCTACAGGTTAATAACTACCTTGTATTCACGCATGTAGATTGCAGACAGGTGTATATGCTGATTTTAGAATGCTGCTGTTTATATGTGTAGATGCCCTGGAAGAGATGGATTGAAAGAGTGGTTTTGAGTGTTCAAAAAATGTATATAATGGGGTTATGTGTGCTTAGTCCCTCAGTATTTTGGATAATCTTTAAAATATAAAAATTTGGCTTTGGAGCTTTGCTCCTTAATTGGCTGTACTCGTAGGTATAATTTTCTGGGTTACAGTTCTTAGTACAAATGCCAGCGATTGTATGTACATGGAAGCAGTGAAAATTGACTTACAGGTAGAAGCTGCTAAGTGATGCTATTTCTTTTTAACAAATATGGAAATATATATATTCTTATAGTCCCTCCAGCCCAGTCACTTACTTCTGGATAGTCAGCCTCCTCCAGCAGCTTGGAGACTGAGCATGTTGTTTCTTTGATGACATCACCATACTTAGGCAGCTGGCACCACTTACCAGCCCCAACAAGCTCCGTCTCCAAGCAGCTGGAGGGGTGATCCAGAGGGCAGGACTCACTGAAGGGACAACCGAGGAGTTCTTAGTTCCTAGTTTTTCAGCTGGCAGCCAGTGGGTTCAAAAAGTGTGATGGGTGCACAAAGAACATGTCCCTAACTGATACACACGACTGCTGCTTCTGGTGTCTAGGTGCTGACCTTGACCCAGAGGTCTGTGCCCTGTGCAAAAGTTGTCCACTAAGGTCATCCAAAGTTGTCGGCAGAAGCAGGACATCTTCCACAGGTCAGATTAAGCCCCAGTGTCCCTGGTAACCTCGTGCTCTAAGGCCCCGCACGGATTCTCTGAGTCACGTAAAGCCCCCTCTGCGCCCGATCAGGTCCTTGGACACTATGACAAGGGTTCTCCAGAGCGGGAGCACAAGAAGAACTACTCAAAGACCTCATCCTGAGAATAGGAAACACACAGCAATTCCCATGCAAGGTCCCACTGCCCCAGGAGGTTATCTGAGGAGTTGGAACAGGAGCGGCCAGCAAAGGTGCCCAGAACACACCGAGGCCTCCGGCGATGGATCACGGACCCTCAAGGCCTATCCCATCTAAGACTCCCTCTCCTCACTGACACTGGACCCGGTCACCCTGACGTCCGTGTCTAAGGCTGCAACTCCAGAGTGGAAAACCAGGATGATAGCTTTGGAACGCAGTGTCCCCTGCCTTCCTTGTCTTGCAGCAAGTGTCGATGCCCAGCTCTGCCGTTGCTCACGCAGAGCACAGGATACTCTGTCAGACTCCCCAGGCCGCCAATAACAATCCCCAAGAGCCCCAGACCTCGAGCCGATCCTCATCAAGGGTCTCTATCCCGCTCCTGGTCTTCAGGACAGAGATCCTGCCTAGCAAGCACTTGTGCTTCTGGCCAGCTAACAGCCATGGTCATTGAAGATACATTCCGAGCCAGACGCCTCAGGAGATGTCAGGCCTAGAATCCTCAACAGACATGAAGTCAGGACGAGACTTCCCCAGAGACGCATAAACACTATGATCTCCCCTCTGATCTTCTCTCCCTGTGTCGAGGTGTCTGTCCCCTCCCGAGGAAACCTCATTCCTTGATTTTGTCCAGGACATGGCAAAGGCCTTGTCTCTCACAATGGAGTCTGAGGGAGACCCTCGCACGAAGGAACTCTAAATTCTCCAGTATGAGGCTCCACCTAAGGAGGCCCTGATGATCCCCGTCCCTGCCATACTTGAGCAACTCCTCCTTCGGGTGTGGGAGACACTGGCGTCGATAGCCAACTTCTGGACACCATGTACCGGGTCCAGCGGGGCCCCAGCTTCTGGAAGACTCAACTTCCTCAAACCTCTCTGGTGGTGGAATCAACCATGCGCTGGCAGAAAAGCCAACCCCTGTGCAGGGAGTTCCTTGCCCTTGACGCTCCTGGACGCAAATGCTACCAAGGCTTGATGCTAGGTTGCCGAATTCAAGCATATCAGCTGTATATCAGCATGTATCTCCAGGACCTAGCACACTGGGGAAAAGGCCAACCTTACCGAGGCTATCACCAATACCAGTCCTCCAAGACCCCACAGCAGGGTCACCAGGGCAAAGGAGTGGGCCAGGGCCAACGTAAGCCTAAGGGCTCTAAGCCCCAAACTCCAGCTCCTGCCAGGCTGGGTCAGGGTTTTGACTCCCTGAGCATAGCCTCTCCACCCATGGGGGAGCAGCTGCCAACAGGGGGGTGTCTGATTCATTTTCCCCATCGGTGGCCTGCCATCACCACAGACACTTGGGCACTTCAAGTGATCAGAGAAGGTTACCTACTTCACCTGAACCAGACACCATCCTTTCTTTCCAGGAGAGTCCTCTCAGACTCCCTTGCACCATGCCCGGCTATTGCAGGAACTCAGACCATCTCAGGGACGGGGCCGGGGAGCCAGTACCCCACCAACTAAGAGGAAAGGGGTTCTTCTCCAGGTACTTTCTAGTCCCAAAAAGAACAGGGGGTCTAAGGCCTATCCTAGACTTGTGGGAAAAGTTCAGAATGCTCTCCCTTGAGACACTGCTGCCCTTCCTCTAGCAGGGAGATTGGTTATGCTCCTTGGACCTAAAGGATGTTTATGCCCACATCCTTATTCATCCCAATCACAGGCAGTACTTTAGGTTCATGGTCAGGGCGACCACTACCAGTACATGGTACTACCCTTCGGCTTGGCCTCCGCACCAAGTCTTTACCAAATGTCTGGCAGTGGTAGCTGCCTACCTCCATCTACAAGGGGCTTTTTTCTTTCCATACCTGGTCGATTGGCTCATGAAAGGGGACACAGCCACCGAGGTGCAACAGGCCACAGCCCGCACCATCGAGGTCCTGCTGCATTTGGGGTTTGTGATAAACCATCCTAAATCTCACCTCACTCCAACACAGGATCTGGAGTACATAGGAGCTCGTCTGGACACTCTCCAGGCAAGGGCCTTCTTCCCCCTAGACAGGGCAGGGCCTTCCTCCCCCTAGACAGGGCAGATCACCTCAGGCCCTTGACACTGAGCTGCAGTGCCATTACGCAGTGCCAGCACAGTACATGCTCCACCTACTAAGCCACATGGCATTCAGTCCGTGGCCACCAATACCCGCCTCCACATGCAGGCAGCTCAGTGGTGCCTCTGCTCACAGTGGACATGAGCCACTGGCAGGCTTCGGGACAGGATCTCAGTGTCCCTTCAACCAGCAGAGTCGCTTGACTGGTGGCAGGATGTACAGCATCTGCAGAAGGGCATGCCCTTCCAATCCCCAAATCTCCAGTGGTTCCTCACCACAGACACGTCCCTATTGGGCTAGGGTGCCCACTGTGAGGAAATCTACACGCAGGGCAACTGGTCCCTAGCGGAAAGCTAGCAGCAGATGCACCTGCTTGAGCTCAAGGCCATTTTGCTGACAATCAAGGTCTTCCACCACTGCCTGCAGAACCTGTCGGTGCTAGTCCAAATGGACAACTAGGTCGCGATGTTCTACCTGAACAAATATAAGGCACAGGGTCTCGGCACCCCTGCCAGGAGGCAGTAGCCCTCTGCTTCTACGCAATCGGTCAGGAAATGCTCCTCAGGGTGGTATACCTTCCGGGCCAAGACAATGCCCTCGCAAACAGGGTCTTCCAGCTGCACGAATGGCGTCTGGACCCCAGGGTGGCTCAGCGGCTCTTCTGACTCTGGAGAACTCCATCTGGACCGCTTTGCCAGCCCGGCTAATGCTTAGCTGCCCTGCTTCTGCTGTCCCCAACCGCATCCGTCCTAGATAGCAGCAGACGCCTTCCTCATCCCGTGGTCAGAAGGCCTTCTGTATGCCTTCCCTCCCACGCTACTAATCACCCAGACCCTCATCAAGGTCCTGGGGGACAAGGCCTCCTTGATCCTGGTGGCCCCTCCGGTGGCTTAGGCAGCCTTGGTTTCCCCTGTTGCTCTGCCTCTCGATGGAGCTCCCGGTCCTAACACCCCGGTGCTACTGACCCAGGAGGAGGGCTCGCTTCTTCACCCCAACCTTGGGTCCCTGTCATTATCAGCATGGCTGCTGAATGGGTCGCCATAGCACCCTTCAGCCTCCCAAGGGAGGTGGAGGAAGTCCTCTTGGTCTCTCGTAAGACCTCCATGAGATAGACATACGCCTTTAAGTGACGTAGATTCTCAGTATGGAGTGTGGAGTATTGTGTGCACCTGTTCTCTTGCCAGGTGCACACGATGCTGCAGTACTTGCTCCATCTTTCACAGACCGGACTCAAGTCCCAACTCCGTCAGGGTGCACTTGCGTTCGCTTTTGGCACAGCATCACTCCGTAGAGGGAAAACCTCTTTCTGCGCAGCCCCTCATTATCCAATTTATGCGGGGCTTGCTGCTCTCTAAGCCTCCCATCCGCCTGCCTTTGGTGTAATGTGATCTCAGCATGGTTCTGATGCAACTTACAAAACCATCTTTCGAACCTCTACCTTCCAGTATAGTTAACATAAATGGCAGATAGTCAGTCAGTTTTCCTGGTAGCACTCACCTCTGCCTGCAGAGTCAGCAAGCTTCAGGCCTTGGTGGGCAAGCCATCCTACACCAGGTTCTACAAAAATAGGGTCGTGCTTCACACCCACCCTAAATGCTTCACACCCACCCTAAATTCTTTCCAAGGTGATGTCCGCATTTCTCCTCAATCAGGAGGTGGTGCTCCCCACCTTTTTCCCACAACTCCATGCTGACAAGGTGGCGGCTGCCGTTCTCCATACTCTGGATTGTAAGAGGGCCCTGTCCTTCTACCTGCAACATACCCAGGGTCACCGCAAAGCCTCTCAACTTTGTTTCTTCGACACTAGTCACCTGAAGGAGGCTTGTCACCAAGCAGACCCTGTCCACCTGGGTGGTGGACTGCATTGCCTTTGCCCACAACTGGGCTCTTGTTGCAGGGTCTTCTCACGATATACGTCAGGGCTATAGCAACCTCTGTTTCAAGCTTGCACTCTGTCCCTATGGCAAACATCTGCCAGGCTGCCACCTGGTCCTCAGTCCACACTTTTGCAGCTCACTACTGCCTGGAGAGAGAGTTCCAATGGGACAGCACCTTCGGCCAAGCTATACTTTGTAATCTGTTTGGAGTTTAGGCAACTCCTGCCCCTCAGACCCTTCTTGTTCAGGCTACCAGAGCAAAGGTTCTCCCTGGACACTGTGGTCCTCTGGCTCTGTCCTCAGATTCACTTGTGGCTGCTCACGGCTGGGGCGTGTTTTTTTCTACAGGTTCTCGGTAGTCTAGCTAGGGAGTCTCATATGTGAGGACTGACTTACTGCTTGTTCCTTGAGAAGGTGTATTTTCTCCAGGACCAAGCAGGAAGTCAGTCCTCACATATGGGTGACGTCGGCGCCGACAGAGCCCCCATGCGGAGCATTTCCCCAGCTTTCAAAGAAAGCCTTGAATGCAGGCACGCATGCGCGGTCCCCTTCCCGCCCAAAGGTGCCATCTTGCTCAGTCGTCTTTTTTCCGCGGAGCCCTACAGACGTCTGTCCTTGTCACCTGTGGAAAAAGTGAATTTTCCTGCGTTGAGTCGAGTTTTTTTTTTTCCTTCGGTTCGACGTCGGTTCCCTTTCCCGCCTGGACTCAGTACGCTGGTGCCGAGCCCGGATCTCTTTTTTCGGTTTTTGTCCTTAGAGACTGCGTTCGCGCCAATTTTTCTTTTCCCTAGCAGCCCGAGTTTTTGATCTTGCAGGGGTCCTTTTTCCCCCCATGGCTGCCAGTGGCTTTAAGAAGTGTGATCGGTGCAAGAAACTTGATGTCTCTCACCGACACACATGACTGCTGCCTCCGGTGCTTAGGGCCTGACCATGATCCTAAGGTCTGTAGTCCCTGTGGCAAAATGTCTTCGAAGGCATTGCGGAGCCGTCAGCACCAGCGTAAGAGGATCTTCTCCGATTCTGCGTCTGGATGGGTCCGGACTTCGTCAGAGGTCTCGACGTCTCGGGAGTCTGACACCGAGCATCGTCGGGGCTCCTCTGAGAGGGAGTTCCCCTCGAGGGAGCACTGAAGGAAGAAGAAACCCGTGAGGGCGGCATCGGTGGACACTCTTGGCTCCTCGAGGGCCAGGTCGCATAGCCCTGATCGCCGTCTCGGGTCTTCGGAGTCGGAGAAGCCTGCAAAGCATCCTCGTGTAGAGTCTGAGGCCCGAGTCACGTGAGTACTGTTGTCCTCGTGGACTCTCCTCCGGGGGAGCCTATGTCGGGCCCGATGCCGTCGGGGCCCAAGTTGGAGGCTGCTGGGTCTCCTGAGCTTGGACTCAGGTTGACGGCCTTGGAGAACAGACTGTCTGCCTTCATGGAGCAGCAGCGGTCTCACCGGCGCATCTACCCCGAGCATTGGGACCTCCGACGTCCAAGTCGACCCCGGAGGCCGAGCTGATCCTCGACCATGCGAACTCGAGTCGATCCTCGGCTTAGGTCACCCTCGGCCTCCCGTTCGGGACCGATGTCATTGACGCCGGTACCCTCGGCGTTGGGGCAGATGGTGTCGGTGCCCGCCCACTCGGAGCCGCTCGATTCCTCCTCGGAGGAGTTGGCGTGGGAAACCGAGGAAGAGGAGTCCCCAGACACCTTCCGGACCCGGTGCATCCCTTCGGACTCACCGGGATCCGAACCTCGGACAAGGTTCTGTCCCCCCGGAGGATACCCGGTTCTTGGATTTCGTATGGGATATGGCCAAAGCCTTGGCCTTCCCTGCGGACCCCGAGGAGGAGCCTCGAACCGAAGAGCTCGAGGCCCTGCAGTATGACTCTCCTCCCAAGGAGGCCTTTACTGTACCAGTTCCTCCGATGCTGGAGCGGTTGCTCTCCCGCATGTGGGAGACGCCAGCCTCGATGCCGGTTTTAAGCAAGCGGGTCGATTCCATTTATAGAGTCCACAAGAGCCCCGGGTTCCAAAAGGCACAGCTACCGCACCACTCCATGGTTGTGAAGATGCACTCCTCGGTGCCTCCCGGCAGGGAAGCCCAGAACCTGGATGCCCTTGGTAGAAAGTGCTTCCAGGGCTCTATGCTTGCTTGCCGCGTCCAGATCTACCAGCTGTACATGGGCATGTACCTTTGAGACCTGGCAAAGGAGATTGCCGGGTTCTCTGCTGGTATGTCCGAGGAACCTTTGCAGAGGTTCAAGGCTTTGTCTTCTGGTATTTGAGAGTGCTCGAAGTTTATCTCTCGAGCAGCCTATGATGGATTTGAGGCTTCGGCCCGAGTAGCAGGGGCCAGCATCGGTGCACGCCGCCAGACCTGGCTACAATCCTCAGACCTCGAGCCTTGGGTACAGGACAAGTTGGTCGTTGTCCCTTGTCAAGGTGAAAACCTCTTTGGCAAGCCCATGGCTGAAAAGACTGCAGAACTCGAGACCAAGACTCTTACCCGGACAAGGCTGTCCAGGAAAACCTCTGCCCCTTCTCAGAAGAAGAAGGGCTCAGGGAAGAAGACCTTTTACCTGAAGAAGACCACTGCCTACAAAACCTACCCTCACTACCAGGCCTCTGCAGCTCCCCAACAGGGCCAGCAGGCCAAGGGGCAGGGTCATGGGCCCCGTAGGTAGAAGGCCCCCAAGCCTCCTACTCCAGCTCCTGCTTAGCAGGGAGGGGTTTTTTGACTATGCCAGCATAGCCTCTCCTCCTCTCCAGGGCACAGGAGGTCGGCTAACCCTGTACGCAGACAGATGGTCAGCCCTCACAGGGGATACTTGGGTGTTAAGCATCATCGAGAGGGGCTATCTGCTCCACTTCACCCAGATACCCCCTCCTACTTTCCAGGGGAGCCTCCAAGACCCCCTCTGCACAGAAACTTACTCCTTCAGGAGTTGGAAGGTCTGCTACAGGATCAGGCGGTGGAACCGGTGCCTCACCACCTGGAAGGGCAAGGCTTCTACTCAAGGTACTTCCTGGTACCAAAGAGAACAGGAGGCCTCATACCCATGCTAGACCTGAGAAATCTCAACAAGTTTCTGGAGAGGGAAACGTTCAAGATGCTTACCCTTGGAATCTTACTGCCCTACCTCCAGCAGGGAGATTGGCTATGCTCCTTAGACCTCATCCACCCAAGTCACAGGCAATACCTCAGATTTGTGTTGGGAGGAAACCACTTCCAGTACAGAGTGCTTCCCTTTGGCCTCACCTCCGCCCCCAGGGTTTTTACAAAATGCCTGGCGGTGGTTGTGGCCTACCTCAGGAACCAAGGAATCTTTGTGTTCCCTTACCTAGACGACTGGCTTATCAGGGGCCAGTCTCCACAAGTGGCCAGGCAGGCCACCTTCCGAACCATATCCCTGCTTCAGCACCTGGGGTTTGTTATAAACTTCACAAAGTCCACTTTAGTCCCCTCACAGGACATGGAGTTTATAGGGGCAAGATTGGATATCATCCATGCAAAGGCCTATTTGCCTGTGGACAGAGCTCACAGGCTGATGAAGTTGGCCGGCCAGTTTCAAACAAACTCTGGTCTCTGCCAGACACTTTCTCTGGCTCTTAGGTCACATGGCTTCCACAGTGCATGTCACCTCGAATGCCCATCGGCATATGAGGCCGGCTCAGTGGTGCCTCAGGGCACAGTGTTTACAGGCCACAGGGAAATTGTCAGATAGGATAAAGGTGTCCAAACTCTTGGTGGACTCCTTACGCTGGTGGAGACATCTCCCAAACCTGGTCGTGGGAGTTCCCTTTTGGGCCTCCTCGCACACTCAGGTACTGACAACCGATGCTTCCCTGCAAGGCTGGGGGGCACATTGCCAGGGGACCTGTACCCAAGGCCTGTGGTCTCGGTGAGAGGCCGCCCAGCAGATCAACCTGTTGGAATTGAGAGCCATTCGGCTCGCCTTACGGACTTTCTCTCCGGTCCTCTCTCACCAGTCTGTCCTAATTCAGATGGACAATCAGGTGGCTATGTTCTATGTGAACAAGCAGGGAGGCACAGGATCCCGACTCCTGTGCCTGGAAACACAAGCTCTCTGCTCCTGGGCTGTCAATCAGGACATGACTCTCAAGGCAGTCTACCTCCCTGGCCAGGAAAACTACCTGGCGGACAGGCTAAGCAGACTCCTGCAGTCTCACAAGTGGCAGTTGGGTCCTTGGGTAGTCTAACAGATCTTTCTGAAGTGGGGACTTCCAACCATGGATCTTTTTGCCAGTCTGCTGAACAGGCAACTATCCAAGTTCTGTTCCAGACAACCGCATCCTCTGAGGGAAGCGGCAGATGCATTCCTGATCCCTTGGTCAGAGGGCCTGCTGTATGCGTTTCCTCCCACACCTCTGGTGGCCCGGATTCTATTCAAAACCCAGCAGTACCAAGCCACGGTGATCCTGATAGCCCCCAGGTGGCCCAGGCAGCCGTGGTTCCCTCTTCTTCTGCAGTTGGCAGTGGATGCTCCACTTTTCCATGACCAAGCAGGAAGTCAGTCATCACATATGGGTGACATCGACGTCAATGGAGCCCCCGTGTGGAGCATTTCCCCAGCTTTCTAAGAAATCCTTTGGGAATACTGCACGCATGCGCGGTCCCCTTCCTGCCTAAAGGTGCCATCTTTTTCAGTCTTTCTTTTTCCTTTGAGCCCAATGGACGTCTGTCCGTGTCACCCGGAAAAGTTGACCTTTTTTCTTGCGATTTCTTCTCCGGTTCGATGCCGGTGCCCCTTTCCGCCGGGTTCGGTACACCGGTATCGAGCCCGTCTTCTATTTTTCGGTTTTTGCCCTTCGTGGCTGGCATTCGCGCCCTTTTTGTCTTTTCCCTGGAAGGACGGTCATTTGACCTCGCGGGGGTTCTTTTTTCCCCAATGGCTTCCAGTGGTTTCAAAAAGTGTGATCGGTGTCAGAAACTGATGTGTCTCACCGACACACACGACTGCTGCCTTCGATGCCTGGGGCCAGATCATGATCCTAAGGTCTGTGTCCCGTGTGGCAAAATGTCCACCAAGGCACTTCGAAGCCGCCAGCATCAGAAAGAACAGATTTTTTCTGACTGCCTCCTGCCGGGCCCGGACCTCGTCTGAGGCCTCGACGTCTTGGGAGTCTGACCCCGAACATCGCCGGGGTTCCTCAAACAGGGGGTCCCCCGATCGGGAACGTAAGAGGAAGAAGCGGCTCGTGAGGGCGGCGTCGGAGGAGGCCCCTGGTTCCTCGGGGGCCAGGTCTCGGACCCCTGACCGCCGCCCCAAACCCTTGGAGCAGGAGAAGCTGTCCAAGATACCTCGTGTGGAGCCAGAGTCCGCCGGACACGTAAGTCCAGCTTGGACTCAGGCTGACAGCCTTGGAGTGCAGATTGTCTGCCTTCATGGATCAGCAGCGGGTGCTGATGGCCAGCCTCGCTGTTGCATCTGCCCCAACCACCGGGACATTGATGTCTAAGTCGACCATGAAGGTTCGAAGTCGTCCTCGGTCACCCTCGACCTCCCACTCGGGAACGAGGGTGTCGACGCCGGTGCCTTCGGGATGGGTGCCACCAAGGCCCCCGCGCGGTCGGAGCCCCCCGACTCCTCTTCGGATGAGTCTGTGTGGGAGATGGAGGACAATGAGTCCCTCGACACCTTTCGGACTCGGTGCGTCCCTTCAGACTCACCGCAGTCTGAGCCTTGGAGTAAGTCCCCCCCGGAGGACACCCGGTTCTCGGAGTTCGTCCGGGATATGGCCAAGGCTTTGGCGATTCCCGCAGACCCCAAGGAGGAACCTCGAGCCGAAGAGCTCGAGGCCCTCCAGTATGACTCTCCTCCGAAGGAGGCCTTTACTGTGCCGGTTCCTCCGATGCTGGAATGGCTCCTCTTCCGGATGTGGGAGGCACCAGCCTCGGTGCCGGTTTTGAGCAAGCGGGTCGATTCCATCTATTGACTCCGTAAGAGCCCTGGATTCCAGAAGGCGTAGCTGCTGCACCATTCCATGGAGGTGGAATCGGCCATGCATTGTCTGAAGTGCCAGAAGATGCACTCTGCGGTGCCTCCTGGCAGGGAGGCCCGGAACCTGGATGTGCTCGGCAGAAAGTGCTTCCAGGGCTCGATGCTTGCTTGCCGTGTCCAGTCCTCCCAGCTGTACATGGGCCACGCCAGGTTCTCTGCTGGCCTCTCCGGGGAACCTTTTGCAGAGGTTCAAGACCTTGTCCTCGGGAATCCGGGAATGCTCAAAGTTCATGTCCAGAGCGGCCTACGATGGCTTCGAGGCTTTGGCCCGTGTAGCAGCAGCTGGCATCGGGGCCCGATGCCAGGCATGGCTGCAGTCATCGGACCTCGAGCCCTGGGTGCTGGACAAGTTGGTCGATGTCCCTTGCCGAGGTGAAAACCTTTTTGGCAAGCCCATGGCCGAGGAGGCTGCTGAGTTCGAAACCGAGCACCTGACTAGGACAAGGCTGTCCAGAAAAACGTCTGCCCCTTCTCATAAGAAGAAGGGCTCGGGTAAGAAGTCCTTTTACCCGAGGAAGGAAGCTGCCTACAAACCTTTCCCTCAGTACCAGGCCTCCCCAGCAGGGTCAGCAGGCCAAGGGGCAGAGACATGGGCCCCGTAGGCAGAAGACCCCCAAGCCTCCGGCTCCTGCTTCCAGTCCCACTCAGCAGGTAGGGGGTTTTTGACTCCCATAGCATAGCCTTTCCACCTCTGCTGCCCCATCTCTGCACAGGAGGTCGTCTAGCCCTGTTTGCCCACAGGTGGCCACCCACTACAGGAGATGCTTGGGTATTGAGCATAGTCCACAAGGGCTATATGCTCCATTTCCAGCAGTTGCCTCCTCTCTACTTCTCAGGAGAGCCTCCAAGACCTCCTTTGTACACAGACCTCCTCCTTCAAGAACTTCAAGGTCTGCTTCTAGACAAGGCGGTGGAGCCTGTACCTCCCCGCCTGCAGAGTCACGGTTTCTACTCCAGGTACTTCCTCGTACCAAAGAGAACCGGTGGCCTCAGGCCTATTCTCGACCTCAGGAATCTCAACAAGTTCTTGGAGAAAGAAAAGTTCAAGATGCTTACTCTTGGAACACTTCTGCCCTACCTCCAGCAGGGAGATTGGCTATGCTCCTTAGATTTAAAGGATGCGTACACTCATATCCTCATTCATCCAGACCACAGAAAGTACCTCAGGTTCATTGTGGGAGGAAACCATTACCAGTACAGAGTACTGCCCTTTGTCTTAACCTCTGCCCCAAGGGTCTTTATAAAGTGCCTGGCAGTGGTGACGGCCTACTTGAGGAATCAAGGTGTTTTTGTCTTCCCCTACCTGGACAACTGGCTCATCAGGGGTCAGACTTACCAGGAGGCCAGGCAAGCCACCCTCCGAACTGTCTCCTCTTTCCATCTCAACCAGGAGGTTGTTCTTCCAACGTTCTTCCCTAGGCCCCATGCCAGCCGGGCTGAGACAGTCCTGCATACCCTGGACTGTAGAAGGGCCTTATCCTTCTTCATTGAACGTACGCAGAGGCATAGGAGGGCTACTCAGCTTTTCGTCTCTTTTGACCCTAATAACTTGGTTACCTGTCTCCAAGCGTACCTTGTGGGACACAAGAAAGAGCACTGGCTCGCAGAGAGTCAAAAAACCAACCAAGGGGCAAGCAGAGTGTGGGTCACTTGCGCTTTATTGAAAACCAAAACCCCAACGCATTTTGGCAAAAGCCTTCATCAGGGGGCTAGAGGACTGCAAACAAATTAAAAACAATATAGTTCAATAAATCTATGTTGATTTTATATCTTTGATTGCATATTTATACTTTTATGTTTTTATTATGTTTTATTGAACTATATTGTTTTTAATTTGTTTGCAGTCCTCTAGCCCCCTGATGAAGGCTTTTGCCGAAACGCGTTGGGGTTTTGGTTTTCAATAAAGCGCAAGTGACCCACACTCTGCTTGCCCCTTGGGGTTCCAAGCGTACCTTGTCCATCTAGGTGGCTGACTGTATCACCTGGGCTTACAGGGCAGCTGACTTTCCCTTGCAGGGTCGGGTCACGGCCCACCGTGTCAGTGCAATGGCTGCCTCAGTAGCTCATCTCCGCTCTGTACCGTTGGCAGACAACTGTAGGGCTGCAACTTGGTCCTCAAGCCAGACTTTTGCGGCCCATTACTGCCTGGAGAGGGAGTCAAGTTGGGACAGTGCATTCGGTTAGGCAGTGCTCCGGAATCTCTGAGGTTTAGGCAACTCCTACCCTCCAGCCCTCTGGTTGGGCTACCAGTGGAGGTATGTCTCAGTGAAATCCTTTCTCTGATGCTGCGGCTAGAGGGAGCTCATTTTTCAGCTCTGGGTTCCCTGTAGCCTGAAGCTGGGGAGTTCCATATGTGAGGACTGACTTCCTGCTTGGTCCTGGAGAAAGAGTAGTTACTCACCTGTAACAGGTGTTCTCCAGGAGCAGCAGGAATCAGTCCTCACAACCCTCCCTCCTCCCCTGGGAGTTGTAGTTGTATATAGTTCATTTTTACATTTTTTCTGTGCTGTCTTTTAGTTATGTCATCAGACTGAGCAAGATGGCACCTTTAGGCGAGAAGGGGACTGCGCATGCGTGCAGTATTCCCAAAGGCTTTCTTAGAAAGCTGGGGAAATGCTCCGCACGGGGGCTCCATCGACATCGTTGTCACCCATATGTGAGGACTGATTCCTGCTGCTCCTGGAGAACACCTGTTACAGGTGAGTAACTATTCTTTCCTCTGGGGCTACAACCCGACCTTCTGACTCAGGATCAGGGGTCCCTCTTGCATCCCAACCTCAAATCCCTCAATTTGATGGCCTGGCTGCTGAAAGGCTAGTCCTTGCTCCCTTGCTCCTACCAAAGGAGGTTGAAGCTAGGTGGTGTTGGCCTCCAGGAAGCATTCCACTCGGAAGGCCTATGCTCTGAAGTGGCGTAGGTTTTCCATTTGGTGTCTCAACAGCAGGAGGATCCCTTCTCCTGCTCCATCCCGGTGGTGCTGCAGTACCTACTGCACCTGTCTGACCTGGGACTTCAGTCCAACTCTGTCTGGGTCCACCTCAGTGGACTACCCTCAGGCTACCCTCTGGTGTCCCGCTTCTTCAGAGGCCTGCTTCTGCTCAAGCCTCCTATTCGTCCACCGGCCACTGAGTGGGATCTCAATGTGGTCTTGCAGCAACTGACTTGCCCACCCTTTAAGCTGATGGCTACCTGCCACTTACGTTTCCTTTCTTGGAAAGTGTTTCTAGTGGCCCTCACCTCGGCTAGGCGTGTGAGTGAGCTTCAGGCCCTGGTCTCGGATAGACCATATACCTCGTTTTATAAGAACAGAATAGTCTTGAGGACTCATCCTAAGTTCCTTCCAAAGGTAGTGTCCTCCTTCCACCTCAACCATGAAATGGTACTTACGACATTTTTTCCCAGGCCGCACGCCAGTAGGGCCGAAACTGTCTTGCATACCCTGGATTGTAGAAGGGTGCTGTCCTTTTACCTAGAACGTACGCAGGGCCATAGAAGTGCTTCTCAGCTCTTCATTTCCTTTGATCCTAATAAATTGGGGTTGCCTGTCACTAAGCGTACGTTGTCCATCTGGGGTGGCAGACTGTATCGCCTGGGCGTACAGGGCAGCCGGCCTCTCCCTGGAGGGTCGAATCACGGCCTACCGAGTCAGGGTGAAGGCCGCATCAGTAGCTCACTTCCGCTCTGTTCCGTTGGCAGACATCTGCTGGGCCGCTACTTGGTCTTCAAGCCAGACTTTTGCGGACCACTACTAACTCGAGAGGGAGTCCCGTAGGGACAGTGCTTTTGGGCAAGCGGTACTCCGTAATCTCTTTGAGGTTTAGGCAACTCCTACCCTCCAGCCCTGGTGTTGGGCTACTGTTCAGGTGTGGTCTCAGAGAAGATTCTCTCACTGTTGCTGAAGCTCTCGAGGGAGCTTTGTTTTTCAGCCTGGGTTCCTGGTAGCCCAGAGCTAGGGAGTCACCCATATGTGAGGACTGACTTCCTGCTTGGTCCTGGAGAAAGAGTAGTTACTCACCTGTAACAGGTGTTCTCCTGGAGCAGCAGGAATCAGTCCTCACGACCCTCCCTCCTCCCCTTGGAGTTGCAGTTGTATATAGTTCATGTTCTTTTTTGTGCTGTCTTTTAGCTATGTCATCAGACTGAACAAGATGGCACCTTTGGGCGGGAAGGGGACCATGCATGCGTGCCTGCATTCCCAAAGGCTTTCTTTGAAAGCTAGGGAAATACTCCGCATGGGGGCTCCGTCGGCGCCGACGTCACCCATATGTGAGGACTGATTCCTGCTGCTGCTGGAGAACATCTTGCAGGTGAGTAATCTTACTCACCTGTAGCAGGTGTTCTCCAGGGACAGCAGGAGTCAGTCCTCACAACCCTCTCTTCTGCCCTTGAAGTTGTTGTACAGTTTTTGCCATCTTCTTTTGTCTGCTCTAGCTAAGTGATCTGATTAAGATGGCACCCTTGGACGGGGAAGAGGACCATGCGTGCATTATGGCATCTCCCAAAGTCTGTCTTTGAAAGTTGGGGAGATGCTTCCACGGGACTCCATCAGCACTGACTGCACCCATATGTGAGGACTGATTCCTACTGTCCCTGGAGAACACTTTTTACAGGTGAGTAACTACTGTCTCATTCCATCAGTCAAGATTTATAGGGCAGCCACTTGGTCTTCCGACACTATAGGCTGGATGTGCAGGCTGCCGGGGCAGCAGTGCTTCAGGCTGTAATCACTGGTCCCTTCCATCGATAAAACTGCTCTGATACATCCCAGAGGTGTGGGACTGGACTAGAGGGACTATAAGGAAGGTGAAATTAGGCCTTACTTGCTAATTGACGTTCCTTGAGTAATTTCAGTCTTGTCTCGGAACCCTCACGGATTGCTAACGGTGTTCAGTGAAGCGACTCCAGGCCTGAAGAATGTGACTGTTTTAGAGTGCTCGGGGTAAGTACTGGAGTAAAGGGGGTGTGTTGCAGGCGTGTAAGGCTTGGCAGGAGTGCTGTCTGTCCTTTGGACTGATGCTCTAGGAGTTTCGGGGGTCTTTACGCTCCGTATTAGTTTGCCTGTTTCTTAGCAGGCTTCTTTGTAGGATCTTTGGGTTCTTTTCATCTGTTGTCCACAGGTAAGCCGCCTCGTTCTGGGGGAAGGAGAGCTCCTACTATGGTTGGGGGCCTCAAGGTTAGATAGAGTTGTAAAGTTTAACTCCTTATTTGTTGCTCCTCTGAGTCTGCTTTGTCAATAAGTTACTGGGGCTGGTAGGTGGTGCCAACTGCCCAAGTATGGTGATGTCATCAAAGAAATGACATGCTCAGTCTCCAAGCTACTGGAGGATGTTGACTACTACCCAGAGGTGTTGGACTGAACAGTATTTCTTCAAGGAACCCTAATTTCACCTTTCTTAGTATCCTGTTATGTGGTTTGCAAAATCCTTTGCTTTTAGCAGAGCTGTTTGTAAAATGCTAGGGGATTCTGGATGTCCCAGTGCCTACCAAATGTGGCTGTGAATGACAAATTTCTGACAAAGGGGTAAGTCTGTTCATCAGTCAGTTGTGCATTAAAAAAAGAAATAGGATATATGCATCTTCTATTCATCTGTACCAAATCTGCAGATAAGTTTGTGCTTTGTAGTGCCTGATTCTTGAAACTTCAGACAACTATGTATATAAAGCATTTGTTTCATGTTAAATGTACTTATGGGTCTATGTAAATAGTTTAGCCTCTGTTCTTTGTAATATGTTGTGTTAAATGTAAACCGCCCCTGATCTCTGGAAGAGGCAGTATAGAAGAACCAAATAAAATAAACGTATAGATACCTTGGAGTAAAGTAGCAGCACATAATGGTTTGTGGTGTATAAGAAGATGCAGGCCATATTGTGCTGCCTCATAAATACAAGGTCTTCATCTTCTGAAAATGCATCTTCTGTTGTGATTTCATTGTGTTTCTAATATGAATGTCAGCAGTGCTTTAGCAGCACGTAAATATTGGAGTTGAGCCTCTCTAGATATCTCCAGTATTAACTGTGCTGCTGAAGTAAAGTTGGCCAGTCTACAGCTTGTGTATTAATAGGTTAACAAATGTACACTTACACATCCAGGAACTTTACTGATTCACCATGGACAAGCAGGAAAAAAACCCCTCACATAGGGAGGAAGTAAGATGTGGTAGGAAGAGTTTAACCACATTTTTTTGGGATTGTGCTGTCTTGGAGCGGTGTTCGCAGCCATTGTTATGGACCGCAGAAAACAAAAGCAGGGGAACCAACCCTCAGGTCCTCTTGTAGTGAGCTCTGCAGGGCAGAAAACACAGGATTCTTGTGGCTTTGTCTGTTGCTGGAGCGGTGTCTTCAGCAGAACCTGTGGAAGGTCTATCGGCTCTGTGCACATCGGGTGTTCAGCTCTCTCCTGAGCTGCGGACCCTCCCACCATGTCCCGGAAGTGTTTGGTCAAACGGAGTTGTGCTTCCCGCTGGCCTGCCGACGAGCACGCCGTCTTGGGGAAGTGAAGAGGGCACTCCGGGGACTTTGTCAGCTCCAGTGGAGAGAGAAGATATAAGGGAGAAAGAGACTTTGGTTACAACTGTATCTGCAGAGGTTCCATTGAGGTTCCACAGCCACATTGGACCAAAAGGCCTGTGAGAGAGTCAATTGGACCATTAGATGATAGAGGGGTAAAAGGGGCAGTAAGAGGAGACAAGGCTATAGCAGAGAGACTGAATGAATTCTTTGCTTCGGTCTTTACTGAGGAAGATGTAGGGGTGTTACCCAAGACTGAAGTGGTATTTAAAGGTGATACTGCAGAGGAATTGAGAGAAATATCGCTACACCGGGAAGATATATTACAACTATTTGATAAACTGAATAGTAGCAAATCACCTGGACCGGATGGTATACATCCCAGAGTGTTGAAAGAACTGAAATATGAGATTGCAGACCTGTTATTGGTAATCTGTGAACTTTCATTAAAATCATCTGTAATACCTGAAGATTGGAGGGTCGCCAACGTAACACCAATTTTTAAAAAGGGTTCCAGGGGTGACCCGGGAAATTACAGACCGGTGAGCCTGACGTCAGTACCAGGGAAAATGGTAGAAGCCATCATAAAGAACAAAATTACACAGCATGTAGATAGTCATGGCCTAATGGGAGACAGCCAACATGGCTTTAGACAAGGCAGATCTTGTCTTACTAATCTGATCTGTTTTTTTGAAGGTGTGCATAAACAGGTAGACAAAGGTGAGTCGGTTGATATAGTGTATCTGGACTTTCAGAAAGCTTTTGACAAGGTCCCCCATCAGAGACTTTTGGCGAAGCTAAAAAGTCATGGATAGGAGGCAGTGTACTATTGTGGATCGGGAACTGTTAAAAGATAGAAAGCAGAGGGTAGGGCTAAATGGCCAATATTCCCAATGGAAAAAGGTGAATAGTGGAGTACCCCAGGGATCTGTACTGGGTCCGCTACTTTTTGACATATTCATAAATGACCTGGAAAAGGGAATAACTAGTGAGGTAATCAAATTTGCAGATGACACAAAACTGTTTAAAGTTGTTAAAACCCAAGAGGATTGTGGAAAACTGCAGGAGGATCTGGATAAATTGGAAGACTGGGCATCCAAATGGCAGATGAAATTTAATGTGGACAAGTGCAAAGTTATGCACCTAGGAAAGAACAACCCACACTATAGTTACAAGATGCAAGGCTCCACATTAGAAAACCACCACCCAGGAAAAAGATTTAGGAGTCATCGTGGATAACATGTTAAAACCCTCCGCCCAGTGTGCAGCGGCGGCCAAGAAAGCAATAGAATGCTAGGTATCCTAAGGAAAGGGATGGAGAATAAAACAAAGGATATTATAATGCCTCTGTATCGCTCCATGGTACGACCGCACCTTGAATATTGTGTGCAATTCTGGTCACCGTATCTTAAAAAGGACATAGAGTTATTAGAAAAAGTACAGGGGATGGAAGGCTACTCCTATGAAGAGAGGCTAAAAAGGTTAGGGCTCTTTAACCTAGAAAAGAGGCGGCTGAGGGGAGTTTTGATAGAGGTGTATAAATTAATGAATGGAGTGGAACGGATAAACGTGGATAAATTGTTTACGCTATCAGAATATAGAAGGACTAGGGGGCATGTAATGAAGCTACAGGGTAAACTATTTAAGACAAATAGGAGAAAATATTTCTTCTCTCAACGTGTAATCAAACTCTGGAATCTGTTACCGGAGGATGTAGTAAGGGCTGTTAGTATAGCTGGGTTTAAAAAAGGTTTGGACAAGTTCCTGGAGGAAAGGTCCATAAACCACTATTAAAAAGGGACCCAGGATATCAATGCTTGGCCTAGTACAAGCACTGCAGAACCTGTGTCTTTTGGGGAAACTGCTAGGTACGTATGACCTAGATTGGCCACTGTTGGAAACAGGATACTGGGCTTGATGGACCTCGGTCTGACCCAGTATGGCATTTCTTATGTTCTTATGTTCTTATGTTCTTAATCTGGAGTCCTGCCTACTTCTGGTTTTACAAGTCTGGTGAAACCGAAGGTTATTTCTCTGGAAGCACTATGGGATGCGATGGCTACTATGAACTCTTCTCTGGGATCTTTTGTGGGAACAGTGAGTACTGAATTAATGGAGGTTAAGTCCAATTATTGTTCTGTTTCTGCGGCTCAAGAGCAACAAGCAGAGAGAGTCCTCGCTTTTGGAGCAAGAACTTGGGCATCTCCGGGAACTGGTTGGAGCCCAGATAAGACAAGTGTATGTTGTCTCAGAAGACGGAGTATTTAGAAAACCAAGCCCAACATAATAACATCAGACTGTTGAATTTTCTTAGGTCTCCAATTTTGTCAGCTGTGGAGATGGTGAGGAAATACTTTGCAGAGGTATTAAAGATCCCTTCGGAGCATTTTCCCCCTTTGTCTCCAGTATAATACTTGTCTCTGGGGTCTGGCAGTCGTGGGAATGTTCCTGGGGCTGTTTCTTTGGAAGGAGGGGACCTGACCGGTTTCTTAGAGAATTCTTTAGAGATTATTACAAATAGGTCCACCCTGCTAGTTACCCTGGCCCTGGATCAGATGAAGTTTTGATTTTTCGTTTTTATTTTAGGAACTTTATTGAGAGCTTTTTGTGGTCACAGGTTAGGATGTTTCCTGATGTATCTTGTGGGTCTCAGCTACGTAGGAAGGAGTTCCTAAGTCTTCGGCCAAGGGTCTTGGCTTTAGGAACTTCCTTCCAATTAAAATTTCCTGTTAAATGTTTCTTTTAAAGATAATGTATACTTGTTCTTTGACCTGAAACAGCTTTTGGAGTTCTTGGTTGCTAGAGAAGAAGGTGGTGGTCAAGTTGCTGTTTCTACCCGTATGGCTGACGTTTAAGTCTCCGCCTACTTGATTTATGCTTTCTCCAGGAACAAGCAGGAAGTCAGTCCTCACTTATGGGTTACGTCTGTACTGATGGCGCCCGCGCGGAGCAATTCCCCAGCTTTCAAAGAAAACCTTTGGGATTGCTGCCATGCATGCGAGGTCCTCTTCCCGCCCCAAGGGTGCCATCTTGCTCTGTCTCTTTTACCGCAGAGGCCATCGGATGCACGTCCTCATCCCTTGGAAAAAGTTTTCGTTTTTTGGGCCTACAGGCCTTTTTGTTTTCCGGTTGCACCGGTCCTCTATCCATCCTTCCCCTGCTCTATATTCTTAGAGCTATAGGGGATAGTCTTCTCCTTTTCACTTTTTGTTATAAGCTTTGCACCCTTTTTCTCCTCTAACCGCTGGCCTTGTGGGTCTTCGACCTCGCAGGGGCTGTTTTTGCCCCCATGGCCACCAGCTTCAAAAAAATGTGATAGATGCTCTAGGAACATGTTGCTTACGGACACTCACGACTGTTGTCTGTGGTGCCTTGGAGCTGACCATGATCGGGAGCTCTGTTCGCTCTGCAAGAAAATGTCTTCTAAGACCCTGCTCAGCCGTAAGCAGAAGTCCAAAGACATTTTCCGAAAGGCCTCCTCAGAATCCCCAGTGGCACCCTTGGTCGTCTCTCCCCCCTGTGGCACTGCGCTCTCAGCGGCACTCCGACCAGGGATCCCATGAGGTGTAGCGGCGCAAAAAGGCCTCAAGTCATTGTCGGGGGCTCACGATAAGCGGGAGCACTCCCGCACTCGGTCGCTTAGTTCCCTTCGGTGTTCCTGAGACTTGGACAGGAAGCGGCCCCGCACGGTACCCCAGGCCTCTAGCGAAGGCGCCAGGTCTCCTGAGGACCACCTCGATGTCCGACCTGGTAACCCTGGGATCGGCGTCGCAGGGCCCTATGCCCGCGTGGGAGTCCTACATGCTGGCGCTGGAATGCAGTGTTTCTGTGCTAATTGCTTCCCAGCAGGTGCTCATGGCCAGTTTTGCTGACTCGCACCCAGAGACCATGGGTCCCTCGCGTGGGACACCAAAATCCGTCCAGGAAACCCCAGAGAGCCGTGGGCCTTGTGAGGGTCCTTGATGTCGGTCTCGCTCGCCCTACCGTTCCTTAGAGGCGAGATCTTCCAGGGCCTCCGGCTCCTTTCGGGCACTGGCCATTGGACAGGCCGATCTGCCCAGCTCTGACTCCTCGACTGATTTCTCAGAGTGGGAGTCCAATGGGGACACCTCCCCAGAAACCCATACTCACCGAGATCTTTCATCAGACCCCTCCCAGCCCACGTTTCAGCAGTGCTAGTCACACGATGACACCTCCTTCCTGGTGTTCGTTCGGGACATGGCACGGGCCCTTAAACTGGCCACTCAGGCCAAGGAGGACCCTCGTGCTGAAGAACTCAATATTCTTCAGTACGAGTCTCTGCCCAGGGAATCCCACACTGTGTTGGTTCCTCCTATTTTATCTCAGCTGCTGCTCCACATGTGGGGGAGATGCCCACCTTGGTCCCCATCTTGAACAATTGCCTTGACACTATGTCAAAGGTACAACATGGGCTTGGTTTCAGGAAGACCCAACTCCCCCACACCTCTATAGTGGTGGAGTCGGCCATGAGAAAAAGAGTCCAAAATCACACTCGTCAGTACCACCCGGCCGAGAGTCAAGAGCCCTTTGATGCCCTGGGCCGCAAGGCCTACCAAGGCTCCATGCTCTCTTGTCGCATTCAAGCATACCAACTATACATAGGTACGTTCTTGCGCGATTTAGCCCAAGAGCTCGGCGGGTTCTCTGATACTCAGAAGGCAACCGCCTTCTTACAGCGGGTTGCGCCAACCGCCTCTGAGCTCTGGCGGCCCGTGTCCAAAGCATCACCTGGTTCACCACTCAGACCATGCTATGCCTCCTGGGCCACATGGCACACTGCTGAAGTCCGTTGCAGACTGCTCTAAATACCTCTCCTGAGCCGCCTACGATGGGTTTGAGTCATCGGTTTGGGTGGCAACTGCAGGCATCAGGGCCTGTCGCCAGGCATGGCTCCAATCCTCTGATTTGGAGCAATGGGCACAGGCGAAACTCCTGGATGTGCCCTACCTCGACGAGAAGCTCTTCGGCAAGCTGATGGAGGATAAAGCCGCAGAGATAGAAACAGTTTGTCACCAGAACCTGTCTTTCATGCAAGACCAGACAGTCCAACAAACAGGCACAATTCCACGTGCAACAAACAACCCAGTACAAACGTGGATAGCAACAAAAGGACGTATAAATAAACACTTTATTGAAAACACTCTAGACACTGGCCGTGTTTCGGAAATCTTCAGGGGCTTTTAATGGCTAAAAAAAATATAAATAAAACATTAGTATAAAAAATTATTATAAAAGGTAAGGAAGCAAACCCAAGACAAAACATTATAAGATAAGTTAATAAGTGTTTTAAAATAATAGTCAATAAAATAAAGTACAGCTAACAAAAACGGAGCAGAAAATAAATCCATAAACGAGACTACCAAAATAACTAACAGATACAAACATTGAGGAGGTTGAATTATTGTGTAAAAAACTTTTAAATTATTATATATTTAAAACAATAAATAAATAAATCACATATAAAAACAGTAAAAATTGTAAATCTAAACATATATAAATCAATTAATAAGCTAAAAACAAATAATTCACGTACCACATGCAAATACCTGAATTAGTAACTCCAACATCATTCCATGAATCCAAAATTATATAAATAAATGATTCATAAATTAAAAAAATGTCTCGCCATATGAGAATACATACATTTAATGTCTCAAACACATACATTATAAAAATAAATAATTGACATTCATAAACACTTATAAACTATTTTAATATGTGAGCTCTTAAGGAATGTGGCATTTAGACAAGCATAAACGACCATACCTGTGGTTATATGCTACTCTTAAACGTGTTGCTTTTTTAATAGTACCCATAAAACTCCTAAAGAAATAAGAAACACAAATATAAGCAAGTGATAAGCAGAGAGATGAGGACGAAAAACAAACAAACTGCTCTACATCTTATACAAACTTTGAACCTTACTAGCAGACCAAAAACATGAAAATACCTGTCCAAGGAGGCTCACAATGCACATCAAGAGATGTGGGAAACAACTGATGAACACTATACCTATGGGGAATAAATTAAAATTACGTCTGTGAACATACTAAGATAAATAAATAATAAGAAACATAAAACATCGGTCCTAAGAAAGGATGTGTATTGCACATTAAAGTGCACCGACTCAGACTGTTATAAAAATAACAGAGGCTAAAAAATAAAAAATATAATAGCATGTAAAAAAATTTTAATATTGTAAAAAAAGACTTACAATCCTTTAAAACAGCTGGAACGTCCAGGAACAGACGTGGTCTGTCCAGATTCGACCTGCAAATCTTCTAAATTGCAATGGTATAATAAAATTAAAAACCATAATGTATACTATTAAAGAACAGCCCATCCTTTAGCCTGAGGGGCTTTACAAATCGAAAAAACAACATACACGTGGTGATAATAAAAAAGCAATTGTGAAGAACTCCCATCTAAAGTCAGCATGCTGAAGGTATATTAAACCCTACTGGCTGTGCTATCAAGATTTAAAAATAAGGCACGGACATTAAAAAAACGTTAAGAACCCTTCCATGAGTCTTTAGACCCAGAGTCACACAACCGTGAACTTGATAAATAAAGACGCCAAAAGCACAGATCTGTACAAAATTATAACAACCTATGGGGTTATTCACAGTGGATATAAAAACAAACGTGCAGATCACCTACCGGCGAAGCTCCTGTGCTTACCACTTTCTAAAAAAATGCCCACTCATGCACATAAAAGATGTAACTGATCCCTTAAAATGACGTCAGCCTGTCATGTAACTTATGCAACTGCATTGAAAAACATACTGTCAATCATACATTAAAATAACACGTTAAAAAACAAAAACTAAAGAAACCCAAGATAATAAATAATTAAAAATAGGGGGGACAATTATGAATTGCACCAAACATAATTCGGTGTGCTTTTAAACTCAACTAGCTATGTTGTGAAAACTTGCAGGACAAGGCGCGAATGGTAAAAACCGCGGTAAGTATCATTTCATAAATTTTTGAAAAAATGGAATTGCACAACGTGGACTCGGCGAATCGAGCCGCCAAACCCGAAAAATTATAAACATATACAAGGCTCCCCCAGGAGGTTACTCACAGTGAATGTAAGATTGATAATGCCGACCAACTATCGGCAGAATTTCTGTACAAACAAGCTTTCAAAAAACGCCGGCTCATGCGCAAAGAAGATATTAAGTACTCCCGTTAGGTGACGCGAGCCTATCGTATAGTTTGTGCAGACGCGCTGAGCAACCAGCTGTCAGTGAGCCAGTTCATTAAACCATAACTATAAGGCAACCCTACCATCCCCATAATAAACTACAACCAACCAAAAAAGCTAAATAAAAAGATGAAATATAAAAATAAATAGAACTAAAAATGAAATGGGTCTGTGTTGCCTAAGCCCACAGGGCAGGGACCACCCAGACTGACAGTCCTACAACCGACAATTCCATAAAGTTAAAACCTTGGATCTAAAGGACGCTTACGCCCACATCTTAATCCACCCCCAGCACAGGCTGTATCTGCACTTCAGGGTACAGGGAGAGCACTTCTAGTACAGGGTGCTTCCCTTCAGCCGGGCGTCTGCCCCGTGAGTCTTTACAAAGTGCCTCGTCGTGGTTGCCGCCCATCTCCGGTGTCAGAGCATGCTGATCTTTCTCTACCTCAACGACTGGCTCTTCTGTTGGAGAGCTTGGGGTTCTTTGTCAACTATCCAAAGTCTCACCTTGAGCCGGTGCACGCACTCGAGTTTATCGGGGCGCGCCTCGATACTCAGCAGGTGACCGCCTTCATCCAGTGCGCCAACCACCTCCGAGCTCTGGCGGCCAGTGTCCAAAGCACCTCCTGGTTCACCGCTCGGACCATGCTTCGCCTCCTGGGCCATATGACTTCTACCATGCATGTGGTCCCCCATGCCAGCCTGCACATGCAGACAGCTCAGTGGTACCTCAGGGACCCTATCAGGGTCCTTCCCAACCTCCGCTCGTCCCTGAGCTGGTGGCAAAACCCCCACAACCTCCTACGGGGATTGCCCTTCGAGGCCCTGCAGCACGATTCGGTGCTGACAACAGACGCTTCCCGGTGGGGAAGCCCACTGCGGGCCGCTATCCACACAGGGGTAGTGGTCGCCAGAGGAGTCCCAGCAGCAGATAAACTTGCTCAAACTCCGGGCGATTTGGTGGGCCCTGAGGGCCTTCGAGGACCACCTCAAGGGGGAGGTCGGTTCTCGTGCAGACTGACAACCGTGTGGTGGTGATCTACATCAACAAGGAGGGAGGCATGGGATCACGCTCCCTCTGCTGGGAAGCGGTCCTCATCTGCTCCTTCGCTGTCTGACAGAAGATGTCCCTCAAGGCGACCTACCTTCGGGGTCAGGAGAATGTCCTGGTGAACAGGTCAGCAGAATTCTTAGCCCTCACGAATGGCAGCTGGATTCTGGGCTAGCGGGCTGGCTGTTTCTCTGCTGGTGGACACCAGAGATAGACCTCTTCGCCAGTCCACAGAACGCGCAGCTCCCCTGCTTTTGTGGGCCGGTACCGCACCCGAGCAGGGAGAGCCCAATGCATTCCTTCTGGACTTGTCATCCAGCCTGCTCTATGCATTCCTTCCCTTCCCTTATTGCGAGGACCCTTTTCAAGGCTCAGCAGGATTGGGCATCATTGATCCTCAGCAGCCTTGGTTTCCGCTCCTGCTGTTGACGGAGCCTCCTGTTCTCCTGGGCTCTTCCCCGGGTCCGTGACACAGGAGGAGGGACGGGTGCAGCACCAGAACCTAGCCTCCTTATCACTCACAGCCTGGCAGCTGAATGGGTTTCCCTAGCCTCAGTGGCCCTTCCGGAGGAAGTTGTCCTTGCCTCGAAAAAGGACTCCACTAGACGAGCCTATGCCTTCACGTGGAGGTGCTTCTCGGTCTGGTTCTCGGAGCTCCAGATCGACCCATTCTCGTGCCCTATTCATTGGATCCTCCAGTACCACCTCCATCTCTCGAAGGCAGGGCTGAAGTTGAACTCTGTCAGTGTACATTTGAGCACCATCTCGGCAAACCACCTCCCCATCGAGGGAAAGCCCCTCTCGGGGCAGCCGTTAGTCTCTCGCTTTATAAGGGGTCTTCTGCTTTCCAAGCCACCCATCCATCCTCCGCTGGTGGAATGGGACCTGAATCTGGTGCTCATTGAGCTCACCTGTTCACCTTTTGAGCCAATGGCTACATACTTGTTCCGGCACCTGTCCTGGAAGGTGGCTTCCAAGTCAGTGAGCTCCAGGCTCTCATGGCTGATGCCCCTTACACCAGGTTCTATCGGAACAGGGTTGTCCTCCGTACCCACCCTAAATTCCTTCCTAAAGTCTTCTCGGACTTGCATCTTAACCAGGAGATAGTCCTGCTGACTTTCTTTCCAAGGCCCCAGGCCAACCAGGCATCGACGGCTCTCCACACCCTTGACTGCAGACGGGCTCTCGCCTTTTACTTGCAGCGTACCCACACTCATCGCAAGTCTGGCCGGCTCTTTGTGACCTATGATCCCAATAAGCCGGGGCAGGCAGTTACCAAACGCACCCTTTCAGTTTGGGTGGCGAACTACATCGCTTTCGCTGATGCGAAGGCGGGCGCCCCGCTAGATCGTCAAGTCACCGCACACAGGGTCTGGGCCAAAGCGGCCTCGGTGGCCTCACTATGCTCCGTGCTCCTGATGGACAAGTGCCAGGCGGCGACCTGGTCCTCCACAAATACTTTCGCTGCCTACTACTGCCTGGAGAGGGAGTCCTGCTGGAACAACACCTTCATCCAGGCTGTACTCCGTAACCGGTTTAGGGTATAAGCAACACCTGCCTTCTGACCCTTCTTCACGGCTACCTAGGGCTTCGCCCCGAGGACTCGGGCTCCTTTGGGCATATGTTTCTGCTCACGGCCTCGTGGAGGTGGTTTTTGGTTACAGGTTCGGTAGCCTGTAGCTGGGGAGTCCCATAAGTGAGGACTGACTTCCTGCTTGTTCCTTGAGAAAGCGTAGCTACTCACCTATAACAGGTGTTCTCCAGGGACAGCAGGAATCAGTCCTCACTACCCTCCCACCTCCCCTGATGAGTTGCTGAATTTTTGTCCTTCCCTTGCCATCTGCTTGATAGGGTTTGAGCTAAGGGACCTGACTGAGCAAGATGGCACCCTTTGGGTGGGAAGAGGACCTTGCATGCATGCCAGCAATCCCAAAGGCTTTCTTTGAAAGCTGGGGAATTGCTCCGCGCGTGCTCTGTCGGTGCCGACGTCACCCATAAATGAGTACTGATTCCTGCTGTCCCTGGAGAACACCTGTTACAGGTGAGTGAGTATGCTTTTTCCTTCATTGTGGTGAATTTTTGACCCACATAATTTCTTCGTACCTCCCTTTTCTTTTTTTTGTGGTCTAAGATTTGGAGGTTTATTTTTTTTCCTTTTTGTTTATTATGAAGTTATGGTTGTATACTCTTTTTCCAGTTCATACTGCTAGACCAGTCCAGACAAGTGGGTTATGTCCCCCTGCCAGCAGATGTTGGAGACAGAAAAAAAACTCCAGAGCTGTGATTGGTCAGGCTCTGGTTGGTATAGGTGTACCCCTAGTGGTCCTAGTTAGTACTTTCTCCGTCTCCAGCAGATGAAAGTGTTATTCAAGCTTGTCTCTTACCTGGATGCACTCAGAGCACACAAGAGGTGTTTCTCTGAGTTTCCCAGGTCCCCTCTCTTATAGCTGTATTACTTTTAAACTTTAGTTACTAACAATACAGCAGGGTTTGAGCTCCTGATCCCTAGATCAGTAGAGCTCCCCATTCTAAACAGTTCCTAGCCTCTGCCACAGAGCCTGTGTAGCTGGGGGTTGATAAATCTATAATATTTTTACCATCCAGTCAATTATAATATTTACAGTATCTTTAAAGCAGTTCCCTGCAAGCCTCAGCTTCTCTGCAGCACAGTGAGTACCTGCTTGGGTTCCCTCAGAGCGATTTTCTTACTTACTGTTTTTTAACGGCACGGATATCACCAGGTCTGTCTTTCTCCAGTTTTTGGCAGCACTCCTCTCCTCTCCCCCAGCAATTTCGCAGCGTTTTTGAGGTTTTTAAAGCTTAGGGAACCTTTATTCGGCAGTTGATATATAAATGCTAAATAGTAGTAGTAGTAGTAGTTTTTTCTGTGCTGGTGTCCATTTTGAAATCGGGAAAAATTTCTTTTCAGCGTTTTTTTGGCGGGAGCAGAACTGGGCAGCCTTTTCAGAGCATTTAACATGCTGTGAAGGCACAGGGAGTTTCAAAAGTCCTTTTTCCTTGAAGGGTCTTCTGTTTCCCTAAGCCTACATCGATTTTTGTTTAAAAAAAAAATGTAAACCTCTGCAATGCCTGTATCTCCAGGAACAAGCAGGAATGAGTCTTCACACGTGGGAGACGTCGCCGACGGAGCCCGCACGGGAATGCTCCCCAGCATCCAATAGAAAGCCTTTGGGAGCATCCCCCGCGCCTGCGCGGTGGCTTCCCGCCCTTCCTACTGCCTCTCCCCAGTTTTTCATTTTCCGCGGAGCAGGCAGGACGTCCCTCCTGCCACCGCAGAAATTTTTCCTTTTTTCTGTAGTTGCGGCTTTCCCGCCGATGGTGGCACCTCCGTGCCCCCCTTATTTCTTTCTTTCTTTTAATTATTTTTCATTTAATTTTCGTCGCCCCCTCCGGGCGCTGAGGACCGGGACATGGAGCCTTCTTCCCCCCAGCCTCACGGCGGGGACTTAATTTTCCACGTGGACTCCAATGCCTGGTGCCTCTCCTGTTTGGGGCCTGACCCTTTTTCCCCGGATTCCCCGGGCTACAGTGTCGGGAGAAGACCCTCCTTCTTTCGGGTATCCCTCGACGACGTCTTCGCGCCCAAGGCGCGGTCGTCGGGTTGTTGTTCTCACCAGGATCAGGTAACCACACAACAGTCTGTTAGGACTAGCCGAGTCTTGAGGGGCGAGTCTCATGCGCGGCATGGCGACGGCTCCGGCCAACCCCTCAAGTCCTCCTTGGCTGATATACCCCGGCGGGAGTCCTCAGGCTCTAAAGCATTTACGGGGTTTCGGGATGTTCCTGAGGTTCGCTCCTCACAGAACATTCCCGAGCCATGCCCGAGGGAGGTACCCGCTTCGAGCGGTGCCGATTCCCCGGCGTCGAGTGTTCCACTCTTCGCCAGGGATCGTCAGCCGGTGTCCTCTGCGCCTTCGGGGCCGATCTACTCGACCGGGTCTGACCTCCCTACATCCAAGCCATGCTCGGGCGTGGTAGCCGCTCCGGGCGGTACTGAGCCCTCGGTGTCGAGCGCTCCGCTCCTCACCGAGGATCATCGGCTGCTGTCCTTGGCGCCTCCGGGGCCGATCGACTCAGTCCAGCCTGGCGTTCCTCCAGCCCTGCCATGCGCGTGGGCGGTACCCGCTTTGGGCAGTACTGACCCCTCAGCGTCGGTGTCGAGCGTTCCGCTCCTCACCGGGGATTGGTGGCTGCGGTCCTCGGCGCCTCCGGGGCCGACCGACTCACGCCGGTATGGCGTTCCTACGGGGGTGGTATCCGCTTTGGGCGGTGCCGACCCATCGATGTCGAGTGATCCGCTCCCCTCCGGGGATCGCCAGCCGCTACCCTCGGCACCTCGGGGGCCGATCGACTCGACACTGTCTGACGACCCTACGTTTAGGTCATGCGCGGGGGTAGTACCCGCTTCGAGGGCGCGGGCGTCGGTGGTTCCGCCCCGTGCCGGGGATGGTCATCTGGCCTCCCTCCCCTCGGGGCCGCTTGCTTCGACCCACGCCGGGTTGCCGGTATCCCAGCCCTGCGCAAGGGTGGTGCCGGGTTCGAGCGGCGCCGCTCCGCCGGCGACGGCAGGGGCATTGAGCACGAGGGACCGCCATCGACCTTCCCCGGGGACCTCGGGGATGTCGGCCAGCGCACGGGCGACTCCCCGGCATCGACGTGGCCATCGAGGGCTCCGCCCTTCCCTAGAGAAGGGGCCTCGGGGTCTTCGACCGCTTCGACCCAATCTGGGTCTGCACCGCCCCGCTACGGTACCCCGACGTCGGCGCAGGGGCTTTGCACTCCCCCCGCCCCCCCCCCCCCCCCGCAGGGACTCGTCGTCGGGTGACCGGGGTCCCCTCGGGGATGGGCCGTATGCCCCGGAAGGATTTCTCTCCGGGTCAGACGGGTTCGAGATGGAGCCCGGCGCCGGGCAGTGCCTGCCGATCGGCGCCGGTGCCAGATGACCTCTCCTCCGAGCACCGTCCTCGGGGGCCCTTGATGTTCGCGGCACCGGTCGGCACGGTTCCGATCCGCACTCCGGGATCTCCACCACCGGCGCGATCACTTCCGCCGGGGGCCTCGAGGACGGAGTCTATCTCCTCGCTCGGTTCGATGCCCAGCCTGGAGGAGTCGTCCAGCCTTGAAAGCCTGGCCACGGCACGTCTCGGGATCGGCCCCTGTCCTCTCCCGCAGAGCAGAGACCGCTGGCCCCTGCCCTCCGGCGGCCGCGGATTCTCTCCAGTCACGGGGGGAAGCGCCGCCCCTGGGTTCGGGGCCGAGGCCGGTTCCTGCGGCGCCGTCGGTGCCATCGACTTCTTCGATGCCTAGCTTGGAATCAATTCCAAGAGCCGACGACGCCATGTTGACTGCACCGATCCGGATCGGTTGGTCCCCTCCTCTGCCCAGCGGGCATTGGTCCGAGCGGCCTCTTAGTGCCCGGGCGGCCTCTCCCGCCATAACTGCTCCAGCAGAGCCGCCTTTTCAGGATTTCCTCCTTGACATGGCGGACTTGCTGGCCATCCCTATCCCGGATCCGAGCCCAGGCCCTGCGGAACAGGCAGCCGCGATGCTTCCTCTGCATCCCGCCCTGCAGGATCTCCTGCTGGGGGCTTGGCGGTCGCCTTTGAAGGTTCCGGCGCCGCCGACGGCGATGCAGGCTCTGTACTGGGTGCCTCCGTCCCCGGGGTTTCGGCAGCACCAGCTTCCACATCGGTCCATTGTGGTGGAATCGGCGCTGAGGAAGGCCAGAAGCAAGGAGAGGCATGCTTCTCGCCCTCCAGGCCGCGCCTCGAAGACGCTAGATACTCTAGGACGTCAAGCCTTCCAAATGTCTATGCTGGCGGCCAGAATTATTTCATATATATTTTATATGAGTCTGTCGCTTCGGGAGGTCACCGAGAGGTTATCTCGGTTATCCACCTTCGTATCTGCAGCCAAGGCCTTTGAATATTCCCTGCTTCTTTATCATTGCAGGAATATCTCCGGGTTCCTTTCTCGTGCTTCACTGGATTCCTTCCGGTCGGTCAGCAGAGCCTCTGCTGTTGCCATTAGAGCACGCCGCACGGCATGGTTGCAGGCGTCCGAGTTGTGTCGACGGGCACAGCACATCCTGGGTAATTCTCCCTGCGACGGAGATCACCTCTTCAATAGCGAAGCCTTACGTCAGGTCGCACAGTGCTTCGCTAACCTTCCCAGAGTTAGCAGCCAGCCTAGGGCCCGGCTTCCCCCCGGTGGTGGTAAACGCCCCTCCAGACCCCCCCCTTCCCTAGGAAGAGGAAATGTCAGCCCTCCGCCCACCCTCCAGGCGTGCCCAAGCAAGGGACCTCTCTCCCCGGGTTGATGTCCCCGGGCCCGTGCCAGGACTCTCATACTAAGCATTTTTAGGCTCAGGTGGGCGGCTGCCTGCTCTTAACCTCCTTACCAGAAGTTTAGACTAGAGCTCTACTCTGGGGCTCGTCCAGTTGGAAAATGTTCGGGGACTTATCTAGGGGTTCAGGTCTTCTCCTCTGTGGGAAAGGGAGACCACCTTACGCCGTGATCGCTCTGGCCCACGGTCACCCTACTTACTCTTCGGTACGTCCCCGAACCCCTCTCAGCCAGTATCCTCTTGCTGAGTGCTTCCGTACTGGAATTCCTCTCCAGCCGCTATAGTCCCCCTATACTCTCCAGGGACTATACCCTCATGTCCCCCGATTGTGCGGGGGACAATTTCTACGCGCAGGCCCTGGGGACACATTAGAGCCTCCAACCCCTGCGGTGTTCTACTGGACTGATGCTATCTCCGTCCCCCGCGCTCTTAGTTCGCTGATCTGCCCTTGCCCTCCGGGAAAGATCCCTCCCCTGACGGATCTTGTGGCCACCTCTCCAGGTGGACGTTCTGGGGATTGATGGCAGATCCGCCTTACCTGAGTGCTGCTCATGGAGGCAGGCCCCCCGGCGTGCCTGCGTTAGTACCGGAGGGGGCGTCCCCATGTCCACCGGCTTAGATATACTAGATATCACCTGCTTGGCAGGCGCCTTGGGGGATCCCCACAGTACCTGTGTTTACCGCTTTTCCCCCTATGGCCGGTACTCACCCCCCCCCCCTGGGGTCCGGCTAGTCCGCCTGCCTAATCCCCGTTGGGCCGCAGACTGGTGGCACCCTACTGCTGTGAAGTCAACAGTCCCTTTTTCAGTTAGGTCCTCCTCCCGGAGGTCCGGACCCTTGTCTCCCTATCTCTCGCTAGGGCAGACTGTGTACCCCTTCTGCTCCGGGGTACACCTCTACTCTTCTCCGGGATAGGCTCGCTAGTTCGGCCTGTCTTCCACTGTTGGTCCTCTGAGTTATGGACTCTACTCCTAAGGGAGTGCTCAGCTTGCCGTGAGCCCTCTGGAAGACCTGCCGTCCTTCTGACCCAGCTGACGCCTGGATCCCATGGCCTTCCGGATTTGGAACTTCCTCCCCGCTGCTGTGAAGTTTCCTTGATGACCTCGCTACTGCGTCTACAGTGCCTTCATCACAGGACTACTTCCGACAACCCGGTGGGTAAGCAGTACAGGATTCTAAACCATTAATTCAGTAGAAACTTAATGGCCGGTAAGCTCTGTATGGTACTAGGTCATTTACTCATTACATGCTTAATGATTCTCTTCATGCTCCCCTCTGCCTACTCCCGTAGCCTAGGGTTTTTTTTTGCTGTATCCTAATGGTACCTGTTCTGCACTCTAAAGACTTGACTCCGTAGTCTTTGGATTCGCTGTTCCTCTATTCAACTCCTGCCCTCCATCCCTCAGGGGATGTCGGAGATTCAGGCTGGGCAAATGCCATCCCGTCTGGGCTGCGCTTATGGGATCTCCCCGGGCATCCTAAGCTAGGGAGTCCCCACGTGTGAAGACTCATTCCTGCTTGTTCCTGGAGATAGCACAGTTACTTACCTGTAACAGGTGATCTCCGGAACAGCAGGAATTAGTCTTCACAACCCGCCCACCTCCCCTGGGAGTTGTATCTCTCTTTTTTTCTCTTTTTCTCTATTCCTTCCTCTCCTCTCCTGCCGGCTCAGCTATGAAACTCAACTGGGGAGAGGCAGTGGGAAGGGCGGGAAGCCACCGCGCAGGCGCGGGGGATGCTCCCAAAGGCTTTCTGATTGGATGCTGGGGAGCATTTTCCCGTGCGGGCTCCGTCGGTGTCGTCTCCCACGTGTGAAGACTAATTCCTGCTGTTTCGGAGATCACCTGTTACAGGTAAGTAACTGTGCTGAATCCCAAGTTTTTTGGAAATGGCCTTGTACCCTTTTGAAGTTTTGATAATGTTTTTTCTGACTCTCTCAGGCAACTCTCTTCACCATTGTGAAAATGGAACAGGGAGTAAATATGGCCATTTTAAACATTAGAGCCATCATTCGTTGGTTGATTCAAGTGATGTGAGTACTGACAATTGATCATCACTACATCTAATTTTACGGCAAAGGTTATGTGGTTCTTCTGTTCAAACTGATTTGAATTGTTTATAAGGGTGCCAATAATGTCCTGGCAATATCCCTGTTTTTATACTATTTCCTTTTTTAATTGATCTTGTTCTGTCTGCATATATAGTCTAAAGCCACTTGACTGGCCACTTCTTAAAAAGAAAAAAAAAGACATTGGCCATTAAGGGGTTGAACCGCAAGGGTGCCAATAATGTTGACCACAACTGTACTAAGCCCAACTGACTTAACAAAAACACTGAATTCTAAATTAAACATATTTATTAGCTTTAACCCGAAGAATTCCCTTTTCCACAAGATTTAGATCGTTTCCCAGCAGGTAAATACTTACAAGAACAGATTTCTTTCTAGCAGTAGCATTCCTTTTGGTAGTCTTTCAAGACAGTCTCCCAATGGAGGTCTCTGATACCTCCACTGGGAGACTGTTCCACGCATCTACCACTGTTTCTAGAAAGAAATACTTATACATATTATTCCTGAGTCCATCCCCTTTCACCTTTATCCTGTGCTCCCTCATTGCAGAGCTCTTTCAGTTGAGACTCTCCTCCTGTGCATTTATGCCATGGAGGTATTTAAACGTCTCTATCTCCTGTCCTCCTGCCTTTCCTCTAAAGTTCTACATATTGAGATCTTTAAGTCTGTCCCCATATGCCTTATGATGAAGCCTGCTGACCATTTTGGTAGCCACCCTGCATAGACTCCATCCTGTTTTATATCCTTTTGAAATTATGGTCTCTAGAATTGCACCAATACTCTAAATGAGGTCTCTCAAAAGATTTCTGTAGAGGCACCATCTTCTTTTTCCTGCTGACTGTTCCTCTCTCTGTGCACCCAAGCATCATTTGAGAGTTCGCCATTGCCTTTTCTACCTGTTTAACCATCTTAAGATCATCAGAAACAATCATGCCTAGGTTCCACTCTTGTTAACCAAAGTTCTTCACCCCCTATACTGTACCACTTCTTTTGATTTTTGCAGCCCACATGAATGACCCTGCATTTTTTAGTATTAAATCTCAGCTCACCATTTTGTATGTGCATCCTTCAATATCTCTCATTGCCATTTCCCTCCTGAAATGCAAAGCAGACAAGAGTACGATGATTCTCATCACCCCTTATTGATCTTGACAGCCGTGGTTTCCTCTACTTCGTGAAGTCTCCATTCAGAATCAAATGTGTCTAGGGCAAGCATTAGATCTGATTTTGCAGGCGAATGGAGTGATATAGCATCCCAACATAAAGTCCCTAGCCCTCACAGCTTGGATGTCGAGAGGCTAACATTATCTGCTCTCAATCTGTCAGATGAGGCCCTCCTGAATGCCAATAAAACGTTGGCGACAATAACGCGAAGGTCTTATGCTTTCAAGTGGAAGAGATTTGTTGTCTGGTGTGAGACATGCTCCATGGATCCTTTTGCCTGTCTCACAAAAACGTTGCTACTATATCATCCTGCTAGACCAGTCTAGACAAGTGTGTTGTGTTTCCCTACCAGCAGACTGGTGGAGACAAAGACCATTGAAACGCCCAGGTTTCAATGACATCACTCCCATGCCTCTATCCAACTCAGCCACAAGAGGTCCCTTCAGTATTTCTTTGTCTCCAGCAGATGGTGGATGGATTTTCTCCTTTCCGAAGAAAATCTGAAGATTGAGAAGTAAAGAGATTGATTAAACAATCGTGAATGACTACCTCGAGCCCTAAAGGGGTGATACTTGTGCGACATGGAAGGCTCCACTAGACTGGTCTTTTTTGGTAGGCTTAGAAGGAGGGAAACTTTGGTTCAGCTCCACGCCCTTATATAAGGGCCTGCTGAGCAGCCACTAAATTGGATGAATTTGGAAGAGGGCAGCAGCCTCACAGAACCTTAGCACCCCTTCCCTTCTCCTCTTCCTCCCCCCCCCCCTCTCTCTTCCAAAGATTGCAGAAGGCTCTCAGAGGGATCTGCCTACCAGCCACCTTTAACACAGTGCTACTGAAATTTAAACCTGGCCAGTGAAGCAGAACTGAGCCCAGCACGGAGCCTATGCCCAGGGCTCTCAGGGGGTGAGTACCAAGGCTTGACCTTGTCATTGTCCTTCTGGGGGGGGGGGGAGTTCTTGGTTCTGTCTCTGAGGTAAGCAATTTGGAGTGGACTGCTAGTGACTGTTGGTGCTGGATGGGGGTTTCCTGCCATTTTCTGTATGTATTAATAACGTTTTTGCCAATTGTGCACCTTCATTTTGCACAATCCTAATGTGTGCTCCTCCCCTAGAGCCTTTAACACATGTGCTGTAAAAGCGCAATTAAAGCACACTTGCAGGCTGACACAGCATTAACTTGTGCTCTGGTGATATTTCCCCTAACTCTGTCTTCTTCCAGGAAACATGTTTGACCTGCGGCAAGTAAGGAGTCTCATCCCTTGGATTCTAGATTTTTCCTTTCCTGTATGAGAGCTGCTGAGTTGCCCCTCTCAGCCAGGAGTCATACTGAGTCCGCTCCTTTCTGCCTCAGGGCAGGAGGTGCAGGATCTCGCTATGGATAAGGATGCTCAGCCAGCTGGAGGCTCCGGTGACTCTGCTGTGAACCAGCCTTCATCCTTTAGGGGTTCTGTGGTAACTATGTCCCCTGGTGTTGGGGAGCCTTTCCCAAGAGGAGAGCTTCCAGAGTCTGGATGGTCTTCCCCAGAGTTATTTTCATTTTTGCAAAAGTCTTTGTCCTTCTGGCATGGAAATTCAGACCCTGCGGCCTCTGGGTGCCCCTGGACGTAGTCTCGTAATGGGCAGGCTGGAAGCAGAAGTCTTGCTTGATTATCTTTTTTAAAGCTTCCCCGATATAGGACACTCCCTGAAGATGAGGAACACTTGGTAGCTGTCTGAGTTGTTGACTATACCTCGGACGCAGATAAATCCGTATTAGACTCTGATGTGAAGGTGGATCTCCAATCACCTTCAGAAAACTATGAAGAGGACGGTGTGATCTGCTTGTTCTGGAAGGAGGAATTGATTTCCGGAGTCTCATCCGCCTTGAACTTGGCAGATGCTTCTGGGTCCTGCTCCATGCTGGAAGTACATCCGCTTCTTCAAGGGATGTGAAAATCCACTACTGTCTTTCTTGGAGGTAATCTGGTCAGAGTGTGACTCGCCCGACTCCATGCCTAAAGGGTTATGGGTCTATAAGCTCTATGCTGTCCCAGAGAAGGAGCACAGTGAGTGGTTTAACATTCCCAAAAAACTGACCACCATTCCCGTGGAAGGCGGATCAACCTTGAAAGATGTCTTGCACTGCAAGGTTTATTCGTTGCTGAAGAACCAGTTTGCTGTGTAGACTGCTATTCTACAGCTGGGGGTATGCACCAGTTTGACTTCAAGCCCTGCTCCAGTGGATTCAATCTCTTCTACCTGATGATACTACTTTTCTTGGAGTAGGCTATGGCCTTCTTTTATGATGCCATGTATGGCCTGGTGGCCTGGGAAGGTGCCCTGATGACAGTGTCACGGCATTGGATTTAGCTCAGTCACTGGGAGGTGGATACATTCTCCAATGCCCAGTTGGTTCAACTGGCCTTTAAGGGGAAGTTCCTTTTGGGAACATATTTGGAGATAGTATTAAAGGACCTAGGTGAGACAGATCTTTCTTACTGTCTCCTGGACGGCAGATCCAGGGGGCCCATGAAGCGGGTGAATATCTTTCGTTCGACCGACAAGGGTGTGCTGAGTAGATTCCTCAGGGATCTTGGGGCTATCCTCGCTACCAATCTGAAAAGCCTTTCTTCCCCTTTGCTTCAGTCTTGGGCTCGTTATCTGTCTTTTCATGGAACATGTAGACCTAGGGACACAACCCCCTCCAGAGGACGACTCTCCTGGGTTATGCTATGAATGTTTTTGTCCCCAGTCCCTGATTCCTCCGGTGGGCAGCAGCCTTCGCCTTTTCTTTCAGGAATGGGCCCGGGTTACCAAGGATCACTGGATGCTAGACACCATTCAATTCAGCTATGTCCTGGAATGTAAGGAGCCAATTCCCTATGCCTTCATCTTCCCCTGTGGGTCTGCGATCAAAGGTGCTGCAGTGCAGACTACCTTGGACAAGTTTCTGCACATGAAGGTGGTGGTGGTGCTCGCCCCCCACTCCCCCGTGCCAGCAGGGCAAGGGAAGATGCTCGTTCTACTGTGTAGTGCCAAAGGAGGACGGTTACTTCCAGCCCATCCTGGACCTCAAAGGGATCAAGCACTTGCGTGTTTTGCACTTTCGGATGGAAACCTTGCGCTTGGTGATTCAAGCAGTGCGCAGAGGAGCAGCATCTCTGGATCTGGCTGAGGCATATCTTCATAGCCCAATCTGGGTAGATCAGCAGAGGTATCTGCATTTTGCCACACTTGGCTCTCACTGTCATTTCTCTGCCCTTCCTTTCAGGCTCTCCACCGCCCCAAGGATGTTCTCCAAGGTCATGGTGATGGTGGCTACGGTGTCAAGGGATCTGTGTCCATCCGTATCTAGACAACTAGCTCATCTGTGCCCATTCTCTGTCAGAAACATCTTGGTTGACATCCTGAGTGGTGTCCTCCTTGGAAAGCCTCGGCTGGGTGATCAATCGGGAAAAGAGCCAGTTTTTGCCTTCCCAGTACTTGGAGTTTCGGGTAACACGTTTCAGTACTCAAGTGGGCAGAGTTTTCCTTCCAGAGGACAAAGTTAAGACTGTTGATTTACCTGGTGATCTGTGCACATCAGGCCCCCAGAGTCTGGGATTATCTTCAGTTCCTTGAATTGATGGCAACACCTTAGAGATGGTCCCATGGGCACGTACTCACATGCTGCCACTCCAGCGGTCATTGTTGACTTGGTGGTCTCCAAGTTCTCAGAAGTTCGAGTGCAGGCTCCTGCTTCCATTGATGGTGAAGTCCAGCCTGTGGTGGAGGCGGCAGCCCTGTCATCTGAGGAAGGGTGTTTCGCTGGATAATTTCTCCTGGATCCTACTGACTACAGATGCCATTTTTTCAGGCTGGAGAGCCCATTGCCAAGACAGTATGGCACAGGGACGTTGGAACCACAGGAAAGCAGTGTGGTCCATCAGCCACCTTGAGGCGAGGGCCATACGGTTGGCTCGAATACATTTCTGGTCCCTGGTCGAGGGCTGGGTGGTTTGTTTTTTCTGAAAATGCCACGGTGGTAGCTTACATCAATCGGCAGGGCAGCACATGAAGTGCCGGAGTGGCTCTGGAGATGGATCTCCTGTTTGCCTGGGCAGAGTGGAACCTCCTAGCATTGTCAGCTCAACATAGTGCTGGAGTGGACAACGTGGAAGTGGACTTCTTTTAACTGGCATTCTCTGAATTCTGGCGAGTGGAAGTTTAGTCGAGAAGCCTTTCAGTTGATTGTGAACCATTGGGGTCACCCCGAGATAGATTGGATGGCAACTTGCTCCAATGCAAAGTGTACTGCTTCTTCAGTCGCTGCATGGAGATGTGGTCAGAGGGCATCAATGCACTGACCCAGCTTTGGCCAATCAGCGTCTGCTATGCATATTTCCTCTGTGGCCCCTGGTGGGGCATGTGATTCAGCGTATAGAGTGCTACCTGGGCAGGGTTGTTCTTGTTGTGCCGGATTGGCTGTGGAGAGCATGATTCAGAGACCTTATGCGAATCCATCAAGCGCCTCTCTTTGACTGACTGCCTCCATCTCAGGGGTTGTTGCAGCAGGGGCCAGTCGTCCTGGAGGACCCTGCTCCCTTCTCGCTTACGGCATGGCTCTTGAAAGGAGATTGTTGGCACATAAGGACTACTCTCCAGCTGTCAAGTCTACTATACCTGATGCCCCGAAGAGGTCTACCAAGCTAGCATACGTATGGATATGGTGCCTCTTTGGATCCTGATACTTGGCTCCTGAGGCGGCCAAGGTGTCATCCTTGTTGATCTTTCTGCAGGATGGCCTAGAAAAGCGTCTCTCCCTTAGCTCCCTGAAGGTTCAGGTGGCAGCACTCTTTCCATGGCAGTGGCTGTGGCAAGTCCTTGGCCTTGCACCCGGAAGTCTCATATTTTCTCCAAGGGGTTCCACATCTGCGACCTCCCCTTCGGTCCATGATCTCTTCCTGGGATCTGTCTCTGGTACTCAAGGCCCTGATGGCGGCCCCTTTTGAGCCATTGAAGTGTGCTACCTTGAAGGAATTGGTGCTGAAGATTGTCATTTTAATTGTGATTTGTTCTGCAGGGCAGATCTCCAAGCTGCAGGCTTCGTCTTGTCGAGATCCTTATCTGTCCTTTTCAGCAGAGGCCGTTTGCATTTGGCCTGTGCCTTCCTTTTTGCTTAAGACATTTATTGGGCAGCAATGTGGGCATCTTGGTCCACTTTTGTCAAGCATTACTGCTTGGATGTTCGTGTGGGCCAACACTGCCTTTGTCTCAAGAGTTTTGCGAGCTTCTGTCTTCCCGCCCAATGGTGGTAGAGCTTTGGTACATCCCACTTGTCTGGACTGGTCTAGCAGGATGATATAGAAGGTGACATTTTACTTACCAGATAATGTCCTTTTCTTGAGTCCTGCTAGACCAGTCTATGGCCTGCCCTTGAAACTCTATTATTCTGTTCATCTGCTGTGATTCCCTTGAGTCTGCCATGATTTTATGCTTTGCTCTGCAGGCTCATCTTCTACTGACAGCTTCTGTTCTATCTTCCTGTACATAGTTCGCTAGTGTTGAGTGCTGCTTGTTGCCCACATTGAGGTTGTGTGAGGCTTGCTCTGTATTTCCCATATGTTTTGGGACAAATACTGAAGGGTCTTCTGTTGGCTGAGCTGATAGAGGCATGAGAGTGATGTCATTGAAACCTGGGTTTTTCACTGGTCTTTATCTCCACCAGTCTGCTGGTAGGGGAGCACAACCCACTTGTCTGGACTGGTCTGGCAGGACTCAAAGTACCTTATCTGACAAGTAAAATATCACCTTAACCCCTTAACTGTGGAAGCCGAGTTAACTCGTCCTCCCATTGCCATTTAGAAAACGATGAAGCAGAGTTAACTTGCCGCCTTATTCTGCTGGCGATAGTGGAAATGCCTGTGGTTGAAAAAAACGTATAACCCCTGCTTCTCCAATCTCCGGTTGAAAAATATTACTGCCCCTGCACCTCCAGTCAAGCGCAGTATATTTTTCCACCAGAACAGTAGCAGCTCAACCTCACACAGCTGAGTTGCACCGGTTTTGGAAGGAGGGTTTGCCACTGTTTTCAGGACACGCAGTGTCTGTCAGACTGCCCTCAATGATTGCCGAAGCTGGAGGACATTGGAGGAACAGTGCTTGATTAGAGGTGTAGGGCCAGTAATTTTTTTCCACTGGAGGAGATGGGAGGAATAGCGCTTGACTGGAGGTGCAGGGGCAGTAAGGTTTTTTTCAACCAGAGGAGGTAGGCGAAGCAATGCTTGATTGGAGGTGATCTGGGGAGCAGCGCTTGATTGGTGATCATTGCAGGGATAGGAAATCTTCACCTGGAGGCATTTGCAGACAGTTTATTATACATATCTTAAAAAGTTTTAATACAGATATCTGTTTGAATGCCATAGCTTCAAAATTAATTCTCCAGGGAGTGGTTGGCTGGGTGATATGTATTTCTCCAGTTAACGTAGATGGAGTAAGCATCGTACGGATGTGGCTGAAATTACTTATTCGCAGCCTTTAACTGATTATTGGAATTTTGTGCTGTCAAAGAAAAAGGTATATTCTGAATGGCTCACCCGGTCACTGACTTGGCCGCAAGAATTGTTCGCTATAGTTCAGTGTTTAACGTGCTCGGTAGAGGACAGACAGGGTGTGTGTTGCTCTTCAGCTCAATTATTTGCTAGGCATCTCAAAGCAAGTCGGGGTGTGGTTTCTACGTCCCCGTGTTCTTTACCTATTGTTTGTATGGATTCTTCACCCTAATCTTTGAATGATACCTGGTCGGAGTTTCGTCAGATATCTGTGTGTGAGGTAAGGGATGTGATTTCAGCTTTATTGCCCTCCACAGGTCCTCTTGATGGTCCTGTTTGGTGGAAGAGGTCCATTCAGTTGAAGTGTGCCTCATTTTTTAGGGACATAATGAATCTTTCTCTGCAGTCAGGTACTGTGCTGGCAGCTCTTAAGCTGGCTTCTTTGACCATTTAATTAAGAGGGGTACTCTTGACGCATTGTCACTGGCATCGTACCGCCCCATTTCGAGTCTCCCTTTTCTGACGAAGCTGCTTGAGAGGTTGGTGTTGATGCAGCTGTCAGAATTTGTGGAGTCTCATGTCCTGTTAGATGCACAGCAGCATGGTTTCCGTCCTTGTTTAATACCCTATGGTGTAGTTTGGATCGGCCAAAAACAAGAGTTATGATTATCTTTATTGATGTTTCTGTGGCTTTTGAGTCCCTTAATCACATGTTGCTTTTGCAGTGCCTCCATTCATTGAGAGTCACAGGGCAAGTGTTGAATTGGTTAGCATCTTATTTAACGGATCTTTTTTTTTTTTTTTTTTTCCAGGTTCATATAGGCTCAGAAATCTCATACTGGACTCCTCTGGATTGTGGTGCGTCGCAAGGTTCCGCATTGTCTGCCTTGTAATTTAACTTATATATGGCTCCTGTGTGTGCTTTATTTTGGAGTTTTAGTCTCAACTCCATTGCCAACCGACCACCTGTGGATGCACCACCAAGAAGAAGAAAGACCGCCCCATGGTACTCTCCCGAGCTACGAACATCACTACGCTACCTAAGGAAGCTTGAAAGAAGATGGCAACGCTCACGCTCCATCGATGATCTGGACACTTACACCTCCCACCTGAGGAAACACCGTGAGCAAGTATCGAAGAGAATGAAATGATACCATGCAGAAATCCTGCAATGCTCCCTGAAAAAATCTAAGGATTTATTTAACCTAGTAAGGACTCTCACAAAGGAACCTTCCTCCACCCAACTAAGCACGCCAGAGCCACAAGAATTTGCAGACTACCTACAGTCAGACAGTTCAGACTGTCAAAACCACATCACCCACCCACGTGAACGGACCACACCATCCAAAGCCACTAGCCACCTTCTCAACTCCATCAGTGAAAAACGTTGAAGACACTATCACCGCGATTAACACCACCACAGTGCCAAACGATCCCTGCCCAGCGTTCTGGATAAAGACACTGCGCAAGGAATTTATCCCTTTCCTGACCAAACTCATCAATCTCTCCTTCTCTAACGGATCATTTCCACGAAGCCTGAAGCAAACATCCATCAGACCACTCCTGAAAAACTGCAAATTCGACCCCCAGAATGTGGATTCTTACAGGCCAATCTCTAGCATCCCACTAATGACTAAAATGATTGAAAAGCTCGTCCAGCAACAAATTCAGCACCATATTGAGACCACCGCGCCCTTAGACCCATGCCAACATGGTTTCAGAGAATCGCACACCTCCATGGTTGTGGAATCAGTGATGCGGAAGCAAAAGTCCAAAGTCACACTTCAGTCCTACCGGGCAGGGAGTCTAGAGCCCTCGACGCCCTTGGGCGCAAAGCCTATCAAGGGTCCATGCTCACATGCTGTATCTAGGCTTTCCAGTTGTATATGGGCATGTTCCTGCGTGACCTCACCAAGGAGCTCGGCGGTTTCTCCGCAGGTCTTGGTGGTGAGCCCCTCCTCAGGTTTCAAACTCTCCTGAGGTCCATTGTGGAGTGCACCGCGTATGATGGATTTGAGTCCTCTGCCTGTGTGGTGGCAGCTGGTATCGGGGCCCGGCGCCATGCATGACTCCAGTCCTCGGACCTGGAGCAGTGGGTCCAGGAGATGCTCCTTGACGTCCCCTGCCTAGCTGAACAATTGTTCGACAAGCCCATGGAGGACAAGGCCGACGAAATAGAGACAGTTCGTGACTCGGACCCTCTTCTCTCCCTCGGGAAGAAACAGCAAACTAAGAAACCGTTCTTCCAGAGGAAGATGCTCCTGTACCAGGGATACCCGTCCACCCCCATGCCGGCCTCTGGCATACAGGGCAAGAGTGGAGCGCATGGCCACTGCAAGCCTAAAGGGCCCCAAGGCTCACCCCCCGGCACTACCCCAACCCACTCAAGGGTTTTGATGCCGACAGCATAGCCTCTCGCCCCCTGGCAGTACTTCCACTGGTGGGGGGACGTTTGTCCTCAGCGAAGCCTTCTCGGCTTTCCTCGCACCAGACTTGCTTGCAATAGGAGCTGACCAACCTCCTAGCCCAACAGGCGGTCGAAAGTACCACCGCACTTTCGAGGTCGAGGGTTCTACTCCCGACACTTCCTCGTTCCGAAGAAGACAGGGATCCTATGCCCCATTCTCGATCCCGGGAACCTAAACAAGTTTCTGATGCGGGAGAAATTCAGAATGTTATCGCTTGGTGTCCTGCTGCCCTTCCTCCAGGGATGCTTACACCCACATTCTAGTCCACCCACAGCACAGGCAGTTCCTGCGCTTCACGGTGCAGGGAGAGTATTACCAATACAGGGTGCTCCCCTTCGGGGTCCCCTTAGTTTGCTGCTCCTCAGGTCTTCTCAAAGTGTCTCTCTGCGCCCGCTGCCTTCCTCCAGCGATGGGGCATACCAGTCTTCCCTTACCTAGACGACTGGCTCATCCAGGGACTTTGGCTGAAGAAGCCTGCCTGGTGGTGTTGCACACGATCCTCCTCTTTGAACACCTTGGCTTCTTGGTCCACTACTCCAAGTCCCACCTCGAACCGGTGCAGATCTTGGAGTTGATCGGCGCACTCCTCACAGCACAAGCTCATCCTGACGACTGATGCGTCCCTTCTGGGTTGGGGAGCCCACTGCGGCAACTTGTGCACCCAGGGGCAGTGGTCGCCTGAAGAATCTCAGCAGCAGATCAACCTGTTCGCTTCGGGTGATCCGGTGGGCCCTGAGGCCATCTGAGAGGGAAGTCTGAGCTCGTGCAGACCGACAACAAGGTAGCCATGTTCTACATAAACAAGGAGGGGGAACAGGCTGCCGCCTCCTCTGCCGGGAGGCAGTCCTCCTTTGCTCATTTGCCTTTCGCCGTGGGATGTCCCTCTGAGCGGTCTATCTCCCGGGCCAAGAGAATGTCCTTGCAGACAAACTTAGCAGAATCTTCCGCCTGCACGAGTGGCGCCTGGATCTGGAGGTTACCAGCCTCTTGTTCCATTGGTGGGGATTCCATCCATGGACCTGTTCGCAAGCCCGGTGAACGCGCAGCTTCCCTGCTTCTGCGCCCCGGTCCCCCACCCAAGCAGGATAGCTCCAAATGCGTTCCCCTTGAACTGGACCTCGGGCTTCTTTATGCTTTCCCTCCCACTCCTCTCATTGCGAGGAACCTCCACAGGGTTCAGCGGGAACATGCTTCAATGATTCTCGTGGCCTCGACAGCCTTGGTTCCCGCTCCTGCTCCGTCTCTCTTGTCAGAGCCTCCAGTCCCTCTGGGCTGCGCCCCGGACCTGCTAATGAAGGAAGAGGAACAGGTGCTTTACCCGAACTGTCCTCGCTGTCCCTTAGGCCTGGCGGCTGAACGGGTCTCCTTAACCCCTCCTTGGGGGAGGTTGAAGAGGTCCTCCTTGCATCAAGGAAGGACTCGAAGAGACGGGCCTAGGCCTTCAAGTGGCGACGCTTCTCGGTCTGGTGCTCTGAGCTGCAGATCGACCTGTTTTCTTGCTCTACCAGGTGGATCCTCCAGTACCTCCTCCACCTCTCTAAAGGGGGGCTGAAGTCTAACTCGGTCAGGGTCCACCTGAGCGCCATCTCAGCGCACCACCTCCCCATCGAGGGTAAACCCCTCTCGGGGCAGCCCGTTTCCTGTTACATGCAGAGTTTCTTACTTTCCAAACCCCCCATACCTTCACTTAGCACTGCTGCCTGGAGAGGGAGTCCTGCCAGGACAGCGCCTTCGTCCAGACTGTAACATAGTAAATGACGGCAGATAAAGACCAACATGGTCCATCTAGTCTGCCCAGCAAGATGGCAAGCGTAGGTGCACCTGTCGCTCTGTGCAGGCCACCCCTCTCCATGTCTTTGTTTAGGGGTAAACCCACCACTCCAGGTCGGACACCCCTATTTGTTGAGATGTTATATATTAGTTGAGACGTTATATGGTTCAGAAGTTAGATGGTACCATTTATTTGGTTTTTATCCTATTGCTGTAAAGGGATCCACTGTGTTTGTCCCATGCCTTTTTGAATTCCGTCACCGTGTTTGCCCCCACCACTTCCATCGGGAGGGCATTCCAAGCATCCACCACCCTTTCAGTGAAAAAAATATTTCCGGACATTGCCCTTCAATTTACCACCTTGCAGCTTCATGTTATGCCCTCTAGTTTTACAGTTTCCCCGTCTTTGGAAGAGGTTGGTTTGTTCATCATTTCTTTTTAAGTATTTAAAGGTCTGAATCGTATCACCCCTGTCCCTCCTCTCCTCCAAAGTGTACATATTTAGGTCTTCAAGTCTCTTCTCATAAGGCTTCTGACGCAGGCTCCAAATCATTTTGGTCACTTTCCTCTGAACCGTTTCCAGTCTTTTTACATCTTTTGCAAGATACGGTCTCCAAAACTGAACACAGTATTCCAAGTGAGGCCTCACCAGTGACTTATACAGTGACATAAGCACCTCTTCCTTTCTGCTGGTAATCCCTCTTTGTATGCAGCCCAACATCCTCCTGGCTTTTGCCACCGCCTTGTTGCACTATTTTGCCACCTTGAGATCATCAGAGATAATCACACCAAGGTCTTTCTCCTGAACCGTGCATACCAACCTCTCGCCCCCTATCGCGTACATTTCCCTTGGATTTCTGCTATCCAAGTGCATGACACTGCACCTTTTTGCATTAAATCGTAGTTGCCAAGCATTAGACCAGTCTTCCAGCTTTTGTAGATCTTTCCTCATGTTAGCCACTCCCTTGGGAGTCCACTCTGTTGCAAATTTTTGTATCGTCTGCAAAAAGACAGACTTTTCCATTCAGTCCTTCAGCAATATCACTCACAAATACATTGAACAGTGCTGGGCCCAGGACCGAACCCTGGGGCACCCCGCTAATCACCTTCCTCTCATCCGAGTGAGCTCCATGTACAATCACCTTCTGTTGTCTGTCAGTCAACCAATTTCTAATCCAGTTTACCATCTTGGGACCCATCCCCAAGCTACTGAGTTTGTTGACAAGCCTCCTATGAGGAACAGTATCAAAGGCTTTGCTGAAATCCAGGTAGATGACATCCATCGCATGCCCCTGATCTAGTTCCTTGGTCACCCAGTCAAAGAACTCAATCAGATTTGTTTGGCAAGACCGTCCTTCGGTAAAACCATGTTGCCTCGATCTTGCATCCTGTTAGTTTTGAGAAAGTTCACTATTTGCTCTTTCAGGAGCGCCTTCATTACTTTTCCCGCCACTGAGGTAAGGCTCACGGGCCTGTAGTTTGACACTTCTTCCCTGTCACCACTTTTGTGTAGAGGTACGACATCAGCCATTCTCCAGTCCTGAGGAACCTCTCCTGTTTCCAAGGATCTGTTGAAGACATCCTTTAACGGCCCTGCAAGAACCTCTCTGAGCTCTTTCAGTATCCTGGGATGTATCCCATCCGGTCCCTTGGCCTTGTCCACTTTCAGTTTTGCAAGTTGTTCTAACACCTCATCTTCTGTGAATGGTGTGATATCTACTTCATTCCCATTATTATATTTGGGAGTCACAGCTGGTCCATCTCCAGGATCTTCTTTAGTAAAAACAGAGCAGAAGTATTTGTTTAGCAATTTTGCTTTTTCAGTGTCACTTTCCACGAGTCCTTTCCCAGCACTTTTGAGTCCTGCAATTCCAACTCTGATCTTCTTCCTTTCCTGAATATACCTGAAGAAAGTTTTGTTGCCACCTTTAATATCTTTAGCCATCTTTTCCTCTGCCTTTGATTTTGCTATCCTTATTACTCTTTTAGACTCTTTGAGTTGTATCCTGTATTCATTTCTGTGTTCTGTTTGCAAGCTTTTGAATTTTGCAAAAGTTGTGGTTTTTGCCTTTGAGCAGCCACCTCTTTGGAAAACCAAATAGGTTTCCTTCTTCTCTTGTTTTTATTTACTTTTCTTACATATTTATCGGTTGCCCCTTTTATTGCCTCCTTTAGTTTAGCCCATTGCAATTCCACTTCCTTTATCTCCTTCCACCCCGTCATCTCCTCCTTTAAGTACTCTGCCATTTTATTGAAGTCAGTGTATTTGAAGTTTAGGACTTTGAGCTTGCTATGATTGGCCTGTACCATGGCTTTTATCTCAAACCACACCGTGTGATGTCACTGTTGCTCACAGGGGCACTCACGCAGACATTCGACGCACTATCACCGTTTTTGAGCACTACATCCAGCGTTAAGCTTTCCCTGGTTGTTTCCATCACCATTTGTCTAAATGCATCTTGGAGAGCATCCACAATTTTTTTGCTTCTTTCCAGATGTGCAGAAGGAGTAATCCAGTCCACATCAGGTAGATTAAAGTCACTCAATATGATCGCTTCCCCCTTTGTTGCTATCTTGGCAATATCTATAATCAATTCATTATCTCTCTCTTCAATTTGAGTCGGAGGTCTGTAGACTACAGCAATTTGGATGACAGTGCCATCTCCTCTTTCCAACGAAATCCAGAGCGCTTCTTCTTTTCCCCATGTCCCCTGCATTTCAGTAGCTTTAACATTGCTTTTGACATACAAGGCTACTTCTCCTCCTTTTCCATTTTCTCTGTCTCTTCTGAATAGATTATAGCCAGCTATGGCTATATCCCAATCATGTGATTCATTAAACCATGTTTCTGTAATGGCACAATGTCCAAATCCGTTTCCACCATTAGGGCTTCCAGGTCTGGAATTTTGTTGGCTAAGCTTCGAGTATTTGTGCTCATTGCTTTCCAGCATTTTCCTGGCTTGTGTGTATTTTGCATTGATTTTGTTCTGCTCGCTTCTTCCCTCATGTTTTTGATGTGTGGCTTAAATAATCTGTTCGGGGTGTAAGCAAATCCTACCCTCCGACCCTTCTTCGACAGCTACTGAGAGCTTCGCCCCGGGGATCCGAAGACTCGGGCTCCTTCGGGCATCGACTTCTGCTCACGGCCTCGCAGAGGCGTTTTTGGATTACAGGCTCAGTAGCCTGTAGCTGGAGAGTCCTATAAGTGAGGACTGACTTCCTGCTTGTTCCTGAAGAAAGCGTAGGTATTCATCTGTAACAGGTGTTCTCCAGCGACAGCAGGAATCAGTCCTCACTACCCTCCCTCCTCCCCTGAAGAGTTTCTATTTTTGTCCTTCCCTTGCCATCCGCTTAGTAGGGCTTTAGATATAGAAACATAGAAATATGACGACAGAAAAAGACCACATGGCCTATCTAGTCTGTCCTTCCATAACAACTACAACAGTCCACTTTTTGCCTTTAGAGATCCTCTGTGTTGGTCCCATGCTTTCTTGAATTCAGTTACTGTCCTCATCTCTACCACCTCCACTGGGAGACTATTCCACGGATCCACTACTCTTTCCGTAAAGAAATATTTCCGCATATCACTCCTGAATCTATCTCCCTTCACCCTCATCCCATGTCCCCTCGTAGCAGAACTTGCTTTCAATTGAAAGAGGCTCTCTCCCTGAACATTTATGCCACCGAGGTATTTAAACATCTCAATCATATCACCTCTATCCCGCCTTTCCTCTAAGGTGTACATATTAAGATCCTTAAGTCTGTCCTCATATGCTTTATAATGAAGCCCATTAATCATTTTGGTAGCAACCCTCTGCACCGACTCCATCCTGTTCACATCCTTTTGAAGGTGCGGTCTCCAGAATTGCACACCATACTCCAAATGAGGTCGCACCAAAGACTTATACAGAGGCATTATCACCTCCTTTTTTCTGCTAGCCATTCCTCTCCGTATGCACCCAAGCATCCTTCTAGCTTTTGCTGTCGCCTTTTCCACCTGTTTAGCTACTTTAAGATCATCAGACACAACCACGCCTAGGTCCCGCTCTTCTTTAGTGGACAAAAGTACTTCACCTCCTATACTGTATTGCTCCCTTGGATTGCTGCAGCCCAAATGCATGACCTTACATTTTTTAACATTAAATCCCAGCTGCCAAATTCTAGACCATTCTTCAAGCTTAGCTAGATCCCTCCTCATGTTATCTACCCCTTCCTGGGTGTCTACTCTATTGCAGATTTTGGTATCATCCGCAAAGAGGCAAACCTTACCCGACAGCCCTTCCGCTATATCACTAACAAAGATGTTAAAAAGAATCGGACCAAGGACAGATCCCTGGGGCACACCACTGGTAACATCCTTCTCCTCAGAGTGAGCTCCATTTACTTGTACTCTTTGTCGCCTCCCACCCAACCAATTTCTAACCCAAGCAGTAACTTTAGGGTCCATCCCTAGGGTGCTCAGTTTGTTTATAAGTCGCCTGTGAGGAACAGTGTCAAAGGCTTTACGGAAATCTAAATACACCACATCTAGAGCTCTCCCTCGGTCCAACTCCCTGGTCACCCAGTCAAAAAAATCAATCAGATTTGTCTGACAAGACCTGCCTCTGGTGAATCCATGCTGCCTCGGATCCTGTAATCCGCTGGACTCCAGAAACCTCACTATTTTCTCTTTCAGCAGCATTTCCAATAATTTACTCACCACCGAAGTTAAACTAACCGGCCTGTAGTTTTCAACCACATCCTTACTTCCGCTTTTGTGTAAAGGCACCACATGAGCCTCTCTCCAGTCCTTTGGCACCACTCCTGACTCCAATGAGGCATTGAAAAGGTCAGTCAGTGGAGCTGCTAGAACGTCCCCAAGTTCCCTCAGTATTCTAGGGTGTATCCCATCCGGTCCCATCGCTTTGTCTACTTTAAGTTGAGCTAGTTTCTCACGAACACAGTCTTCTGAAAATAGTTCAAGATGTCCCTCGCTTCTGTTCTTATTTGTGGGTGTTTTCTGAGGTCCTGCTCCTGGTTCTTCATCTGTGAACACAGAACAAAAATATTTGTTAAGCAATTCCGCTTTATCCTTATCAGCTTCTACACATTCCCCCCCTGCACCCTTGAGGGACCTGACTGAGCAAGATGGCACCCTTGAGCGGGAGGAGGACCATACATGTGTGGCAGCAATCCCAAAGGCTTTCTTTGAAAGCTGGGGAATTGCTCCGTGCGGGCTCCGTCGGTGCCGATGTCACCCATAAGTGAGGACTGATTCCTGCTGTCCCTGGAGAACACCTGTTACAGGTGAGTAACTACGCTTTATCAATTTGGCTCGCAAACTGTATCCCTTTCATTTATGCCCAGGCAGGCCTAAACCTTGAGGGTCATGTCACAACTCATGTCAGTGCCATGGCTGCATTGATGGCCCACCTGCACACTGTCTCCATGAAAGAGATACAGTGCTGCAATGTGAACTTCAGCAGAGCGGAATTTGACGCAACAGCAGCTTCGACCAATCAGTACTTGGATTCCATTTCCCAAAAAGATTTCAAACTCCACCCCATATACCTATTACAGTTCAGGCTGACTTTAAAGAAAAGAAAAACACAATGTGTAAAAAGCCTGTTGCCACCAAAAAAAAATGTCGGTTTGCTGAGTTGTGCATGTTATCCCCCTTTTTATGTTCTAGGCAGCCTGTAAGTAGGGAGTCCCATATGAGAAGACTTTATTCCTGCTTGTCCATGGAGAAAGCATAGTTATTGACTTGTAGCAGATGTTCTGTTTGGACAGCAGGAAGTCCTCAACTCTCCAGCATTCTCCTCTGTTTTTTTTCACTGGATCTAGGCTAAGATGGTGGCATAGCAGTATGTGGGAAAACTTATACAGGCATGATAGAGCTTCCAACAGCTTCTGGAAGGAGCTGGGGATGCTCCTACATAGAGGCTTCATCAGATGTTACCAATACATGAGGACTTTTCCTGCTGTCCACAGAGAACTCCTTCCACAGGTAACTACACTATTTTGCATTTTAGTACAATAGTGGACTGTGTCTTGATGAGGTAGAAGTAAAATATTATCTCCAGGAACAAGCAGGAATGTAGTCTTCACATATGGGTACCGTTGACACCGACGGAGCCTGCGCGGGAACGCTCCCCAGCGTCCAAAAGGAAAGCTTTTGGGAGCATCCCACCACGCATTCGTGCTGCCTTCCCACCCAACTACCTCTCTCACTTCAGTTCTTTGTTTTCCACGGAGCCGACAGGACGTGTCCCCTGTCACCGCAGAAAATCTTCTCTTATTTTTATATTTTTTGTGGTTGCGTCTGCCTTTAGTCGACGCCTACCGGTACCCTTGGTGCTTTTCTTTCTTTTCTTCTGAAAATATTTCAATTTTAGTGCTTTTCTCAGGGATTTTTTCCCTGCTCTGGTGCTTGGTGCCATTTTGGGCATTAGGCCCTCTTTTCCCTTACCATGGAAAAACCAGCCACTGGTTTTAAAAAATGTTCAAAATGTGGCGGTATAATTTCTATTACCGACACCCATGACTGGTGTCTTAAATGTTTAGGTCCTGACCATTGCCCTGCGGAGTGTCTCTCCTGTAGGAAGTTGACTAAAAGAAGTCTTCAGAATCAAGCGTATGAACTCGGTGCCCTTTTTGCTTCAGACACGATGTCTTCCAGGGCTTCTACTTCTTCCCAGGGATCTCAGGTAACTAAACACAAGTCTTCTAAGACTAGTCGGTCCTCGAAGGGTAGATCTCCCTCTAAACATCGAGATACCACTGGCGTTGCCCTCGAGGATACTTCACTGGCAAAACAGCCCCGGCGTGAGTCTTCGGGCTCCAAAGCTTTATCGGGGCTCCAGGATGTTCCTGAGGCCTCGGCCTCGATGGAACTACTGGTGCCATGCTCGGGGGTTGTGGCCGCTACCACCAGTACCAACACCCTGGCATCAGCAGTGGACAAAAGACTCCTCGCTATCGAACGCAGTCTAGTGACTCTTTTAGCTACTTCAATAAAGTCGCTGCAGACGGTTCCGCAGGCACCGATGCCGGTATCGGTGCCAGTGCCCTCGGTACCTGCTTCAACAGTCATGCTTCCCCCGATGCCGAGTTTGGAATCTTTCCAGCATGGGGGATCAGGTACCGACTTGTTTCGGTACCGACATTGAGCGGTACCGACGCCATCTGCTTCCGGAAAACCCGGTGCTTCCTCCTTTTAAGTCTTCTGATTCCGATTATTCGGATGATTCCACCGGTACCAGAGCTGAACTTTTACAAGATTCAACTCCTTCTCCTCAATGCAGAATGTCCCCTCCTGAGGATATGTCTTTTCATGATTTTGTACGTGATATGGCAAAGGGTCTTGCCATTACAGTAGTACCAGAAAAGGAGCCTAGGGCAGAAGAATTGCAAATTCTTCAATATCCTTTGGCTCCAAAGGAGACAGCTATGCTTCCTATACACCAGATCTTACATGATCTAATGTTAAGAATGTGGGAAGCTCCTTTAACAGTATCTCCACACTCTAGACATCTTGACACTATGTATCGAGTACCACCTTGTCCAGGGTTTCAGAAGACTAAGTTATCACACCATTCTATGGTGGTAGAGTCCGCCATGAGGCGGATTAAGAGTGCTAAAAGACACTCTTCCAATCCACCAGGTTGTGAGTCTAGAACCACTAGATGCCTTTGGTCGTCGATGCTTTCAGTCCTCCATGCTATCAGCAAGAATCAGTTCCTATATATTATACATGGGAATGTTTCTTGAGCAGGTTACAAAAGAGTTGGAACTTTTGAACTTTTTTCTTCAAGAGGATAAAAGGACAGATCATTTGACTTTAGTCAAACATGCTCAAAATGTCTCTACGTTTATGAATCGTGCTACCTTTGACTGTTTTGAATGTATTAGCAGAACGTCTGCTATATCCATAGGAGCACGTCGTATTGCCTGGCTCCAAGCTTCAGACTTAGAGGAATGGGTGCAAGATAAGCTGGGAAACATTCCTTGCACAGGAGAGAATCTCTTTGGCAAGGATTGGCAGCTCAAAGCTAATGAAAATGACACTGATAATACAACTTTAGACAGATTGTCAGTCTACAGCTAACCCAGCCAAGAAAAAGTTTTTCCAAAATCCCTTTTTCTCTAAAAAGAAGTAGTTCTATCCATCTTCCACCCAGCAAACACATGTTCCCCAGAAGGGGCAACAACAAACTAGACAAAAAGACACAAGCTCAGAAGGCTCAGCAGACCCAGCCTCCCCAGGGTCTTTGACTATTATCTAGAGAACTTAGCCATTCTTCCTATTCTAAGCCCAGAACCTTTAAATATTCCAGGCTGTATCTGCTATTTTGCCAAAAGATGGCAACAAATCACATCAGAAGACTGGACTCTATCGTGACTCTGGGATACAAGCTTCATTTCCTCAGCTTGCCCCCATCCACTCTAATAAAACAGTTCAAATCTCAACCACCGGTCTCAGACCTGTTGTGGCAAGAGGTCACCACTCTTCTGGCTCAAGGGGCTATAGAAGAGGTTCCAATGTCCCAGCAGGGCACAGGATTCTATTCCCCCTATTTTCTCATTTCAAAGAAGTCAGGGGGACTAAGACCTATCCTGGACCTCAGAGAATTGAACAAATATTTAGTCCGAGAAAGGTTCAAAATGATCTCCCTCGGCACACTTCTTCCATACCTTCACAAGCAAGATTGGCTATGTTCTCTAGATTTAAGGGATGCTTACATGCATATCCTTATTTATGCAGATCACAGTAAATTCCTTAGATTCCTAGTCAAAGGAAGACATTTTCAATACAGGGTCCTTCCTTTCGGACTGGCCTCTGCTCCAGGGGTCTTCACAAAATGCATGGCAGTGGTAGCAGCATTTATGAGGACTCTAGGAATTTTTGTCTTCCCTTACTTAGACGATTGGCTCATCCGAGCACCGTCAGCTCTAGAGGCAAGTCATGCTCTTTCCTGAGCAATGTACATACTACAGTACTTGGGATGGATCATAAACCTTCCAAAGTCCCAGCTCACCCCATCTCAATCCCTCGAGTTTATAGATGCTCGCTTGGACACACAGCAGTCAAAGACTTTCCTTCCTCAGCCTCACTGTCTGTGCATCATCGAACTAGCAACGCAAGCAGTGCTACAAACCTTCCTCACTGCCCGACAGATGCTTCGACTTCTAGGACACATGGCATCTACAATCTATGTGATTCCTTATGCACGCCTTCACATGCGAGTGGCCTAGTGAACCTTAGCTTCCCAATGGTCCCAGGCCTCAGGATGCCTGTCGGACAAGATCAGAGTTACCACACGCCTGATTGCGTCTCTGCATTGGTGGCAATCTCTGGAAAACCTTACAGTAGGCTCTCCTTTTCAGCAACCCCTACCTCAGGCTGTTCTGACGATGGATGCATCCAAGTTGGGTTGGGGAGCCCACTTGGGCGATCTGTCTACCCAGGGTCTCTGGACCCCACAGGAGGCTACCCTTCAAATAAACCTCCTAGAACTAAGGGCCATTTCCAATGCTATTCGAGTCTTTTTCTTCCATCTCGTAAACAAAACAGTTCTGGTGCAAACCGACGTGGCCATGTTTTACCTAAACAAACAAGGCGGAACAGGCTCTCTGCAATTATGCAACGAAGCTTTGCAACTATGGGCCTTTGCCAGAGAGCATCACATTCATTTATTGGCAGTATACCTTCCAGGCATTCAAAACGTTTGGGCGGACAGGCTCAGCCGAGTCCTGCTGCCACACGAGTGGTCTCTCCATTCATATCACCTTGCTCGAGTATTTCAAGTCTGTGGAACACCAGACATAGACCTTTTTGCATGTCCACAGAATGCCAAACTTCCCCGGTACGGTTCCAGACTTCCAGCTCAAAATTGTCAGGCGAGAGATGCATTCCTGCTCCATTGGGGCCAGGATTTTCTCTGCCTTCCCACCAATTCTTCTAATTCCCAAGACCTTATTCAAACTCCAGAGAGACAGAGGTTGCATGATACTCATAGCTCCCTGTTGGCCAAGGCAAACATGTTATCCTCTTCTCTTAGGTCTCTCCCAAGCCACTCCTCTGGAGTTGGGGAGTGCTCCGGATCTTCTGTCCCAGAACAACGGATCCCTACTACACCCAGTCCCTTCATCTCAAGGCCTGGCTACTCAAGGCATAGAATTTCAAGATCTAGGCCTTTCCCAACAAGTGAAGGATATTCTTCTAGCTTCCAGAAAACCTTCCACAAGGCGTTCTTACGCTTTTAAGTGGAAGAGGTTCTCAATCTGGTGTTCCCAGAGGGGACTTAATCCCCTCTTGGTACCAGTAGAGTCCCTTCTGGACTATCTCCTTCACTTATCAGCTTCTGGTCTCAAGACAAATTCTGTTAGAGTTCATCTTAGTGCTATTGCTGCATCTCATAAACCCTTCAATGGACAACCAATTTCCTCTCATCCTCTTGTTTCAAGATTTATGAGGGGTCTCCTTTTAACAAAACCTCCCATCAAACCACCTCCGGTGGCATGGGATCTTAATCTTGTTCTGGGTCAACTCAGGAAGCCAACCTTTGAACATTTAGCTACTTCAGAGCTAAAGTTTCTTTCATCGAAAGTCATTTTCCTAATTGCTATCACTTCTGCAAGACGCATTAGTGAACTGCAGGCTTTAGTGGCTGACACGCCTTATACGAGGTTTCATCATGACAAAGTAGTCTTGAGGGACTCATCCTCATTTTATGCCAAAGGTGGTATCACCTTTTTATTTAAACCAATCGGTATATCTCCCAGTCTTCTTTCCTAGGGCTCTGGCTTTTTATCTTCACAGAACTCAGCCATTTAGAAAGTCTTCTCAGCTTTTTCTGGCTTTTGACTCTAGTCATTTAGGACTTCCAGTCACTAAGAGAACTCTAAGTGGATTGCAGACTGTATTTCCTTTACCTATCAGAGTAAATGAATCCCTCTTGAAGGCCATGTCACGGCTCATAATGTCAGAGGAGCCATGGCAGCCTCAACAGCTATTCTTCGTTCAGTTGCTATTGATGAGATCTGCAAAGCAGCAACTTGGGCTTCTGTACATACTTTCACTGTCCACTATTGTTTAGACAAGGACTCCCGTCGGGATGCCTTGTTCAGTCAGGCTATTCTACAGCATCTCTTCCATTCCTAGATCAACTCCTTCCCACCAGCCACTCTTGGATGCCTGAGGTCCCTGGGAGGAAGCATGGCCCATCTTACATAGATCCGCAACATGCTGGGTTCATCCCTAGGCATTTTTAGCTGTGGAGTCCCCATATGTGAAGACTACATTCCTGCTTGTTTCTGGAGATAGCGTAGTTACTCACCTGTAACAGGTAATCTCCAGGAACAGCAGGAATAAGTCTTCACAACCCACCTACCTTCCCTAGGAGTTGTCTTTCTTTCTCTCTATTTTTCTTCTACTTCTCTCCTTTGGTCTCAGCTTTCAACTCAACTGAAGTGAGAGAGGTAGTTGGGCGGGAAGGCAGCACGCATGCGTGGTGTGATGCTCCCAAAAGCTTTCCTTTTGGACGCTGGGGAGTGTTCCCGCGCAGGCTCCGTTGGTGTCGACGGTACCCATATGTGAAGACTTATTCCTGCTGTTCCCGGAGATCACCTGTTACAGGTGAGTAACTATGCTTTTGAGGCCAGTGTTTGGAGGGTGGAGGATTTTGTTTTTATTGATGTCATGATTTCATTCATTGTCATTTACTGTAATTATCTAATTAAAACACAACTATTTATAGAACACTTTGAAGGCACGCACTGACAACTCCATCCTAACAACTTCCTCTATCACCACCGCCACGAGTTCTTCGATAACCTCCCCAGTTATTTATGCCTATACGTCCTGTTAATTCGTGCTCTGTTAACAGTTCTGTGTAACAACTTCACTTAATGCTGTTCTATGTTCATTGTAAACCACTTTGATTTATAGATAAAGCTGTATACAAGAATAAATAAATAGATCTGAAAGATTGTAAAGGTATTTGTTATTTGTGTGTAGCATGTGTAAAATGTTATCTTGACCACAAAACGTTTAAACAGTCTTGCTGAGTTTTAATAACATATTTTTTGTTTAAATTTTTATTAGTTTATAACACTCATGAATAACAAGAATGAAAATGCAAAAACGATGATATGCATATACAAAATAAAAAATAAGCAGGAAATATATATCCAGAATAAAAATTAAATATACATCATCCAAATTTAGTCCACAAAGTTAAGGCAATAGTTATAGCAAACAGCACAAAAAGATGGGCTGACTTATGAAAAGAATTCATAATCTCCAAGTACCAGAGAAGCAACCCCCTCCCCCCCCCCCCCCCGACAGCCACAAAGCAATGATCTTTATCTTTCCCCCAACACTGTTCCTTAGAAAGAGAGCACAGGCAAACCACCTGGTTCACATGAAAATGGAGAAATCACTTTAGATGAGGCGGCAGGCACAGGCTGAATGGAAATAGCTGCCTCGGAAAAAGATAGGCAGGGATCTTGACAAGACAACATAGTCTACAACAGCACAATTCATAGATCAAATTAAAGGAAAAGTGTAGGCAGAGCAGCTATGCTTCCACCCCTCCATGGTAAGAGTTTGGTATCAGCTGCTCCTGCCCCATCAGCCCTTAAAGGGTTAGAGTCAGAAAAGGCTTTAAATATGAGCATGAAAAACGACACACAAAATTAAACATCCTCAAAGTAATTCAGACAGTACAGTCACCACAGACTCCCTAAAATGAAAACAAGGTATCAATGCTTCAGACTCGCCCATAAAACAATTGACGATATGCCAGATGTTTGGCACATTCCTGCTGCAGTATCATCTAGAAGTAAAGAGATCCTGGATTCTCTACAGGGAGAACCATTCAGGCAGTTGTTAACAGACCCCACTCGTGAAGGGGCCATACTGGACTTGGTGCATACCAATGGTGAAAGTGTTTCTGATGTTATAGTGGGAGATCATTTTGCATCCATTGATCACCAGATGGTGTGGTTCAGTATTAGGACTAGGGCTGTTAGAATCCATTCAAAGGTGAGGGTCTTAGACTTTAAGAAGATTAACTTTGCCAAGATGGGCCAATACCTCAGGGAGTCGTTAGTGGGATGGGAACAGCTGGGGAATATAGTAAAACAGTGGGCAAAACTGAAAGGGGATATTTTAAGGGCAACCAGCCTTTTTGCTAAAATGGTAAATAAAAGGAAAAGGAGACCGCTATGGCTTTCGAAAGAAGTAGCTGAAAAGGTGAAGAAAAAGAGGGAGGCCTTTATGAAATACAAAGAGATTGCAGAGAGAGGAAGACAGGCATCTATATTTGGAAAAACCTAGAGAAGCTAGCAAAGTAGTCAGGACAGCAAAGATGCAAAAAAGAGGAGGAAATAGCCAATGCAATAAAATGGGGGGGGGGGGGGGATAAGACCTTTTTCAGGTATGTTAGTGAGAAGAGGAAGGGCAAAAGTGGTATTCTCCAGGAACAAGCAGGAAGTCAGTCCTCGCATATGGGTGACGTTGGCGCCGACGAAGCCCTCGTGCGGAGCAATTCCCCCAGCTTTCAAAGAAAGCCTTTGGGATTGCATTGCGCATGCGTGGTCCCCTTTCTGCCCAAGGGTGCTATCTTGCTCAGTCTCCCTTTTTCCGCAGAGCCCAACGGATGTGGTCCAAATTCCCTCACGGAAAAAGTGCATCAAATCTCCTGAAGATTATTTTCTTCGGCCTGGTTCAACGCCGGTTCCCCTTCCCGCCTCGGTTTGGTACACCGGTATCAATTCCGGTCAGTATTTTTCAGTTTTTGTCCTTAGTGACTAGCGTTCGCGCCTTTTTTCTTTTTCACTGGCAGCCCGGTCATTTGTCCTTGCAGAGGCCCTTTTTCCCCCGATGGCTGCCAGCGGGTTTAAGAAGTGTGATCAGTGTTAAAAAGTTAATGTCCCTCACCGACACACATGACTGCTGTCTCCGCTGCCTCGGGGCCGACCATGATCTGATGGCCTGTGGCCCGTGCGGCAAGATGTCTTCTAAAGCACTCAGAAGTAGGCAGCAGCAGTGTGAAAGGATTTTCTCGGAGTCCACATCCACCCGGGTTCGGACCTCGTCAGAAGCCTCGACGTCTCGGGAGCTGTCTGACTCCGAACATCGTCGGGTCTTCTGAACGGGGGTCTCCCTCGAGGAAACACCGGACAAAGAAGAAGCTTGCGAGGGCGGCATCATTGTATGCCTCTGATAGACCTGGGTCCTCGCGGGTCAGGTCGCAGAGTCCCGACCGCCGCCCCAGGTCCTCTGATTCAGAGCAGCCTGCAAAGGTACCTCGTACGGAGCCGGAGACGCCAAGGAAGGTAACTGCTGTTGTCTTCGTTGACTCTCCTCCGGGAGAACTGGCATCGGGCCCAACGGTGTCGGGACCCGAGCCAGAGGCTGCGGAGCCTTCTGAGCTCGGTCTCAGAATGGCAGCCTTGGAGCACAGCATTTCTGCCTTCATGGAGCAGCAGTGGGCTCTGATGGCCGGTCTCACCGGTCCATCCGCCCCAACCACTGGGACCTCGACGTCCAAGTCGACCCTGGAGGCCGAGGTCTTCCTCGACCTCCCATTCTGGACCGAGGTCGTCGATGCCAGTGCTATCGGCGTCAGTGCGGTCGAGACCGAAGCCCTCACTGCCGGAGACCATCGATTCCTCAGAGGAGGATTCTGCATGGGGAACAGAGGACGAAGAGTCCCCAGACACCCACTGGACCCGGGCTTCGGAGAAGGCCCCCCCCCCCCACCGGAGGATTCCCAGTTCTTGGAGTTTGTCAGGGACATGGCCAAGGTTTTGGCATTCCCGGCGGACACCGAGGAGGAGCCCCGAGCCAAGGAGCTCGAGGCTCTCCAGTATGATTTTCCCCCTCGGGAAGCCCTTATGGTACCGGTTCCTCCGATGTTGGAACGGCTGATGTTCTGTATGTGGGAGTCACAGGCCTCGATGCCGGTTCTCTGCAGATGGGTTGATTGCATCCATAGAGTCCACAAGAGCCCTGGGTCACAGAAGGCACAGCTGCCGCACAACCCCATGGTTGTGAAATTGGCCATGCACAGGCTCAAGAGCCAAAAAACGCACTCCTTGGTGCCTCCTGGTAGGGAAGCCTGGAACCTGGACGCCCTCGGCAGAAAGTGTTACCAGGGCACGATGCTGTCCTGCCGTGTCCAAACATACCAGCTGTACATGGGCATGTACTTGTGGACCTGGCAAAGGATATTGCCAGATTCTCTGCTGGCCTCTCCTAGGAACCCTTGCAGCGATTCAAGGCCTTTTCCACGGGGATTTCGAGAGTGCTAGAAGTTTGTCTCGGGCAGCTTATGACGGCTTCGAGGCTTCGGCCCGAGTTGCCACAGCCTGCATCGGTGCCCGATGGCAGGCATGGATAATGTCGTCAGACCTAGAGCCATGGGTACAGGACAAGTTGGTCGATGTCCTGTGCCGAGGTGACAACCTTTTCGGCAAACCCATGACTGAAAAGGCTGCCGAAATAGAGTCCGAGTACTTGACCCAGACAAGACTCTCCAAAAAGACTTCTGCCCCTTCTAAAAAGGGCGGCTTGGGTAAAAAGCCCTTTTTCCCGAGGAAGGGTGCTGCTTACCACAACTACCCCACTCACCAGGCCTCTCCGGCTCCCCACCAGGGGCAGCAGGCCAAGGGACAGGGGCATGGCCCATGTAAGCAGAAGACCCCCCAAGCCTCAGGCACCAGCTCCTTCCCAGCCGGTAGGGGGTTTTTGACAGCCACAGCATAGTCTCTCTCCAGCCAGGGGTGAGACTTGGCACAGGAGGAAGGCTGGCCCTGTACACCCACAGGTGGCCAGCAATCACTACAGGGGTTCAAGGGCAAGGCTTCTACTCCAGGTATTTTCTGATACCAAAGAGAACAGGAGGCCTCGGGCCCATCCTCGACTTACGAAACTTAAACAAGTTCCTGGTGAGGGAAAAGTTCAAGATGCTTTCCCTTGGAATATTGCTGCCTTACCTCCAACAGGGAGATTGGCTATGCTCCTTAGACCTGAAGGATGCCTACACTCACATCCTTATACATCCAGACCACAGACAATATCTCAGATGTGTAGTGGGAGGAAACCATTTTCAGTACAGAGTACTTCCATTTGGCCTAGCCTCCTCCCCCAGAGTGTTCACCAAGTGTCTGGTGGTGGTGGCGGCGGCGGCGGCCTTTCTCAGGAACCAGGGAATCTTCGTCTTCCCGTATCAGGACGACTGGCTTATCGGGGCCCAGTTGCCTCAAGAGGCCCAACAAGCCACAGCTCACTCTATCAATATACTACAGCATCTAGGCTTTGTCATAAATCAGGCAAAGTCCACCTTGCTCCCCACACAGAACTTAGAGTTCATAGGGGCGAGGCTGGACACCATTCAAGCAAAGGCTTACCTGCCAGAGGACAGGGCATGGAGGCTTCTGGAGCTAGTACACCAAATCAGCCACAAGTCTCAGATATCAGCAAGGCATTTTCTGCGCCTTCCAGGACACATGACTTCCACGGTGCATGTGACCCCAAACACCCGTCTCGACATGAGAACAGCTCAGTAGTGCCTCTGGGATCAGTGGACGCAAGCCACAGGGCTTCTCAGACAGGATAAGGGTGTCTAAATGATGCTGAAGTCGTTGGCTTGGTGGCTTCAGCCACCCAACCTGCTGGGAGGAGTGACTTTTCAGCCTCCAGCGTACTCAAGAGTCCTGACGACAGATGGATCCCTGCTGGGCTGGGGAGCCCATTGCCAAGACTCATGCACTCAAAGGTTGTGGTCTCCTCAAGAGAGGACACAACAAATCAACCTCTTAGAGCTACGAGCGATACGCCTAGCTCTTTGAGCCTTCTGTCATCTTCTCTCACATCATTCTGTCTTGATGCAGACAGACAATCAGGTGGCTGTCTTCTATGTGAACAAGTAGGGAGGGATGGGGTCCCTTATCCTGTGCCAGGAGACACTGGACCTCTGCTCCTTTGTCATCAGACAGGGTATGTCTCTCAAGGCAGTTTACCTGCCAGGTCAAGAGAACGGCCTAGCAGACAAACTAAGCAGAATTCTTCAACCTCACGAATAGCAACTGAATCCAGAAGTGGCCCAGCAGATATTCCTCTGCTGGGGTCATCCGTCCATAGATCTCTTCGCCAGCCTGCAGAATCATCAGTTGCCCAACGTTTGCTCCAGACAGCCACATCCCCAAAAGATGGCTGCCGATGCTTTTCTGATCTCCTGGTCTGTGGGCCTCCTGTATGCGTTTCCTCCTATGTCTCTGGTGGCTCGAACTCTGTTCAGAATCCTGTGGGACAAGGCCTCGGTCATCCTGGTAGCCCCCAGATGGCCAAGACAACCTTGGTTCCCTCTTCTCCTCCAGCTGGCAGTAGAGACCCCACTCCCTCTGGGGACGAGGCCCAACCTCACATCCCAACCTCAGGTCTCTCAACCTGATGGCATGGCTGCTGAAAGGGTAGTGCTGGCTCCTCTCCTCCTACCTAAGAACGGAGAAGACGTGTTACTGGCCTCAAGGAGGCAGTCCACTAGGAAAACCTATGCCTTCAAGTGGCAGAAGTTTGAGGTGTGGTGTAACCAACACAATGAAAACCCTTTCTCTTGCCTTGCACCAGTGGTGGGACAACCTCTTTCGGTTCACCCATTGGTTTTCAGATTCCTCAGAGGTCGTCTACTACTAAAACCCCCGGTTCGTCCTCCGGTGACCGAGTGGGATCTGAATGTGGTCTTGCAACAGCTAACACGCCCACCTTTTGAGCCGATGTCCACTTGCCATCTGCGCTTCCTCTCCAGGAAGGTACTCTTCCTGGTGGCACTCGCATCTGCCAGGCGAGTGAGTGAGCTACAAGCTCTGGTTTTAGAAAGACCGTACATACGGTTTTATAGGAACAGGGTGATCCTGCGCACCCAAACCACGTTTCTCCCAAAAGTGGTCTCTCCGTTCCACCTCAATCAAGAGGTGGTTCTTCCAACATTGTTTCCCAGACCGCATGCGGTTCTGCATACCCTTGATTGTAAAGAGGGCATTAGCCTTCTACTTGGAGCGTACGCGGGGGCATCGAAGGACGACTCAGCTCTTCGTCTCTTTTGACCCCAGTAAGCTGGGGCTACCTGTCTGCAAGCGCACATTGTCCACCTGGGTGGCAGACTGCATTACCTGGGCATACAGGGCGGCCGACCTTCCGTTGCATGGTCGAGTCCCGGCCCACCGTGTCAGGGCTTAAGCCGCATCAGTGGCTCACTTCCGCTCTGTTCCGCTGGCAGACATCTGCCGGGCTGCCACCTGGTCTTCAAGCCAGACTTTTGCAGCTCATTACTGCTTGGATGTGGAGTCCCGATGAGACACTGCTTTCGGCCAGGTGGTACTCCGCAACTTATTTGAGGTTTAGGCAACGCCTACCCTCCGGCCCTCTGGTGTCAAGCTACTGGGGGTGTTGTGTCTCCGCTGGATTCCTATCACATATCACAGCTGCTGCGGCTCTTCTAGAGGGAGACATTTTTCAGCTATGGGTTTTCGGTAGCCTATAGCTAGGGCGTCCCATATTTGAGGACTGACTTCCTGCTTGTTCCTGGAGAAAGCGTAGTTACTCACCTGTAACGTGTTCTTCAAGGACAGCAGGAATCGGTCCTCACGACCCTCCCTCTTCCCCTGGAGTTGCATTCCTATTATTGATTTTATTCTTTTTGCCGTCTTTTCGGCTATGTCATTAGACTGAGCAAGATGGCACCCTTGGGCCGGAAGGGGACCACGCATGCGCAATGCAATCCCAAAGGCTTTCTTTGAAAGATGGGGAATTGCTCCACATGAGGGCTCCGTCGGCGCCGACATCACACATGTGGGGACTGATTCCTGCTGTCCCTGAAGAACACCTCTTACAGGTGAGTAACTATGCTTCGTCAGACTCAAGGGTGAAGGGGAGAGGAATATGTAGAAGCTGATGAGGATAAAGTGGAATTGCTTAACAAATCTTTCTGTTCTGTGTTCACAGATGGAGAACCAGAAGCAGGACCTCAGAAAGCACCCACAAACAGGAATAGAAGCGACAGACATCTTGAACAATTTTCAGAAGACCGTGTTCGTGAGAAACTAGCTCAACTTAAAGTAGACAAAGTGATGGGACCGGATGGGATACACCCTAGAATACTGAGGGAACTTGGGGATGTTCTAGCCGCTCCACTGACTGACCTTTTCAGTGCCTCGTTAGAGTCGGGAGTGGTGCCAATGGACTGGAGAGAGGCTCATATGTTGCCTTTACACAAAAGCAGAAGTAAGGATGTGGTTGAAAACTACAGGCCGGTTAGTTTAACTTCAGTGGTGAGTAAATTATTGGAAACGCTGCTGAAAGAGAAAATAGTGAGGTGTCTGGAGTCCAGCAGATTACAAGATCCGAGGCAGCATGGATTCACCAGAGGCAGGTCTTATCAGACAAATCTGATTGATTTCTTTGACTGGGTGACCAGGGAGTTGGACCGAGGGAGAGCCCTAGATATGGTGTATTTAGATTTCAGTAAAGCCTTTGACACCGTTCCTCACAGGGGACTTATAAACAAACTGAGCACCCTAGGGATGGACCCTAAAGTTACTGCTTGGGTTAGAAATTGGTTGGGTGGGAGGCGACAAAGAGTACAGGTAAATGGAGCTCATTCTGAGGAGAAGGATCTTACCAGTGGTGTGCCCCAGGGATCTGTCCTTGGTCCGATTCTTTTTAACATCTTTGTTAGTGATATAGCGGAAGGGCTGTCGGGTAAGGTTTGCCTCTTTGCGGATGATACCAAAATCTGCAATAGAGTAGACACCCAGGAAGGTGTAGATAACATGAGGAGGGATCTAGCTAAGCTTGAAGAATGATCTAGAATTTGGCAGCTGGGATTTAATTTAAAAAAAATGTAAGGTCATGCATTTGGGCTGCATCAATCCATGGGAGCAATATAGTATAGGGGGTGAAGTACTTTTGTCCACTAAAGAAGAGCGGGACCTAGGTGTGGTTGTGTCTGATGATCTTAAAGTAGCTAAGCAGGTAGAAAAGGCGAAGGCAAAAGCTAAAGGATGCTTGGGTGCATGCGGAGAGGAATGGTTAGCAGAAAAAAGGAGGCGATAGTGCCTCTGTATAAGTCTTTGGTGCAACCTCATTTGGAGTATAGTTTGCAATTCTGGAGACCGCACCTCAGAAGGATGTGAACAGGATGGAGTCAGTGCAGAGGGTGGCTACTAAAATGGTTAGTGGTTGTCATTATAAAGCATATGAGGTTAGACTTAAGGATCTTAATATGTACACCTTAGAGGAAAGGCGGGATAGAGGTGATATGATTGAGATGTTTAAATACCTCCGTGGCATAAATGTTCAGGGGGAGAACCTCTTTCAATTGAAAGCAAGTTCTGCTACGAGGGGACATGGGATGAGGGTGAAGGGGGATAGATTCAGGAGTGATATGCGGAAATATTTCTTTACGGAAAGAGTGGTGGATCCGTGGAATAGTCTCCCAGTGGAGGTGGTAGAGATGAGGACTGTAACTGAATTCAAAAAAGCAAGGGACAAACAGAGGATCTCTAAAGGAAAAAAGGGGACTGTTGTAGTTGTTGATATGGAAGGACAGACTAGATAGGCCATGTGATCTTTTTCTGTCGTATTTCTATGTTTCTGCTCAGCCCTCTCAGGAGATGCCAATACTTAAAAAAGAAAAGGAGCAGATCATTCCCATTACTTGAGAGAATAACCGCACTTGTTTCTCCAGCTTATGGAAAATGCCCCAACAAATCTATACCTCAATGCTGGCTCCCCCACCTCTTCAATTTCTGGCTCATTAAATTTCATGCTTTCTGCCAGCTTAGCAGCCACAGACTCCCCTGTATTATGAGGCCTTGCCTGCCCTCTCACATAATAGATGGGAGTTGTGAGGTCATATGCTATGGCACCTAGACCTCTTTGAAGATCATATGAACTCCGTCAGCCTCTTAGAACCAAAGGAAATAGACAATTGCAAACCAAAGGACTCTTATCATATAAAGAGAGAGAATTGGCAGGTTTGTTTGTTTTTTTTAAGTGCAGGAGTAGCAAGAGGAAGCTTCCTATCTAAAGTTCTTTGAGACTTGCAAAAACACTACTGCTGTCCGTTCCCAGTGGCATCTCATAATATGCAGGATTCTAATGCCATAATGCAGTCATGTCCAACAGGTAGATCGTGATCTACCTGTAGATCGCGGAGGGGTCAGAGATATATCGCCAGCCCCCCTTGGCTCCATCTCTCCAGCAGCTCGACCCGTCGCTAGGAGAGAGCTTGTGCCGACAGGTCGTCTGCTGAGTGCTTACCGCCGCTGCTGATCCTTTGCCTGTGGTTTTTTTCCCTGCCTGCGGGTGTATTGGGGGCGTTTGTTGTTTTCGTGCCAATAGTTTGTGGATACCCCAGGGGGCTGCCACCCGGGCCCCGCAACGAGACGCCACAGGCCCAGCATCATACCTGGTCTCCTGCCTCTCAGAATCACCCATTCTCCAGGACCAAGCAGGAAGTCGGTCCTCACATATGGGTGTCATCGGCGCCGATGAAGCACCAGCGGAGCATTTCCCCAGCTTTCCATGAAAGCCTTTGGGAATGCTGGCACGCATGCGTGGTTCCCTTCCCGCCTAAAGGTGCCATCTTACCTCAGTCTCTTTTTTTTTCCGAGAAGCCCATCGGACGTGTGTCCTGTTCTCCCGGATAAAAGTGATTTTTTTCTTCGGCGATTTTTCACTACTTTTCTCCGGTTCGATGCTGGTTCCCCTCCTGCCGAGTTCGGTACACCGGTATGGAGCCTGCTTATTTCTTTTTCGGTTTTTGCCCTTCGTGGCTGGCGTTCACGCCCCTTTTTTCATTTTTCCCTGGAAGGCCGGTGTTTTGACCTCGCAGGGGCTCTTTTTTTCCCCGATGGCTTCCAGTGGTTTCAAAAAGTGTGATCGGTGTAAGAAACTTATGTCTCTCACCAACACACACGACTGCTGTCTTTGGTGCCTCGGCCCTGACCACGACCCCAAGTCGTGTGCGCCATGTGGGAAGATGTCTTCCAAGGCACTTAAAAGTCGACAGCATCAGAAGGAGAGGTTTTTCTCAGACTCTGCCTCCGGCCGGGCCCGAACCTCGTCTGAGGCCTCAACATCTCGGGATTCCGATCGCGAGCACCGTCGAAGCTCCTCGGACAGGGGGTCCCCCGACCGGGAACGTAAGAGGAAGAAACGGCTCACTAGGGCGGCATCGGAGGAGGTCCCTGGTCTCTCGAGGGCCAGGTCTAAGACCCCCGACCGCCGTCCCAGGCCCATAGACCAAGAGAAGCCTGCCAAAGTTCCTCTCGTGGAGCTGGAGTCTGCTGGACACATAAGCCCCGTAGTCTTCGTGGACTCTCCTCCCAGAGGGCCCGAGTCGGTGGCTGCTGCGTCTCCCGAGCTGTCTCTCGGGATGACAGCCTTGGAGTGCAGATTGTCTGCCTTCATGGAGCAGCAGCGGGCACTGATGGCCAGCCTGTCTGGCGCATCTGCCCCAACCACCGGGACGTCGACTTCGAAGTCAACCCCGGAGACCAAGCCGATACTCGAGACCCTTGTGGCTTGAAGTCGTCCTCGGTCGAGGTTTCCCTCGACCTCCCATTCGGGACCGAGGGTGTCGACGCCGGTGCCCCCGGCGTCTGGGCGGGTGCCTCGGGGCCCCGCGGGATCGGACCCTGACTCCTCGGATGAGTCCGCCTGGGAGACGGAGGACGAGGAGTCTCCCGATACTTTTAAGACTCGGTGTGTCCCGTCGGACTCACCGCAGTCTGAGCCCCAGAGTAGATCCCCTCCGGAGGACATTAGGTTCTCGGAGTTCGTCCGGGATATGGCCGCTGCCTTGGCTATCCCTGCCGATCCCGAGGAAGAGCCTCGAGCCGAGGAACTCGATGCTCTACAGTATGACTCTCCTCCGAAGGAGGCCTTTACTGTCCTGGTTCCTCCGATGCTGGAACGGCTCCTCTTCCAGATGTGGGAGGCACCGGCCTCGGTGCCGGTTTTGAGCAAGCAAGTCGATTCCATCTATCGACTCCGCAAAAGCCCTGGTTTCCAGAAAGCACAGCTACCACACCATTCCATGGTTGTGGAATCGGCCATGCATCGTCTGAAGAGCCAGAAGATGTGTAGCAGACCTCACGCACCGCCTAGATAGGATCGTAGATAGTGCTGGGGAGGAGTCTGCTGTCTTGGTACATGTTGGTACCAATGACATAGGAAAATGTGGTAGGGAAGTTCTGGAGGCTAAATTTAAGCTTTTAGGTAGGAAGTTGAAATCCAGAACTTCCAGGATAGCGTTCTCCGAAATGCTTCCTGTTCCACGTGCAGGACCCAAAAGACAGGCAGAGCTCCGGAGTCTCAATGCGTGGATGAGACAATGGTGCAAGGATGAGGGTTTTGGATTTGTTAGGAACTGGGGAACATTCTGGGGAAAGGGGGGGCTCTTCCGAAGGGATGGGCTTCACCTTAATCAGGATGGGACCAGACTGCTGGCATTAACCTTTAAAAAAGAGATAGAGAAGCTTTTAAACTAGAAAATAGGTGAAAGCCGACAGTCACCCAGGAGCGCATGGTTCGGATAAAGGTATCCTTGAGGGATACTACCAAAAGCAGTGAGGTTCCAAAAGGGGGTATAGTAGCCCAAATGCCCTTGAGTAAGGAGCAGACAGAGCATAAAGATTCCAAATTACCCCTGCCTACCAATAGCCAGATTAATATGAATAAAATACAGTCTCTAAAATGCTTGTATGCCAATGCTAGAAGTCTAAACAATAAGATGGGAGAGTTAGAATATATAGCACTAAATGAGAGGTTAGATATGATTACACTCTCAGAGACATGGTGGAAGGAGGATAACCAGTGGGACACTGTGATACCTGGATACAAACTATATCGTAATGATAGAGCTGATCAAATTGGTGGAGGGGTTGCGCTCTATGTTAGAGAGGGCATTGAGTCAGAAAGGATTAAAGTTTTGCAGGGAACAAAATTTGCTGTAGAATCTCTATGGATTGAAATCCCATTTATGAAGGGGAAGGCGATGGCAGTGGGAGTATACTATCGACCGCCTGGCCAGAATGAACAAATGGATGATGAAATGCTCAAAGAAATCAAGGAAGCTAACAAAAGTCACAACAGAGTAGTAATAATGGGTGATTTCAATTACCCCGGTATCGACTGGTCAGTGTCACGGCAGGACAAGCTAAAGAGATAAAGTTTCTAGATGGAATAAATGACTGCTTCTTGGAGCAACTGGCTCATGAACCGACCAGAGGGGAAGCCATACTGGACCTAATCCTTAGTGGAACGCCAGATCTGGTGCAAGAAATAAGGGTGTTGGGACCACTTGGCAATAGTGATCATAGTATGATCATGTTTGATTTAATTAGTGGAGGACAGATAGTAAAGGAATCCACAGTATTACCTTTTAACTTTCAAAAGGGAGACTATGATAGAATGAGGAATATAGTTAGGAAAAAACTAAAAGGAGCGGTTCCAAAGGTTAAAGACTTACAGCAAGCTTGGGTGTTATTTAAAAATACTATCCTCGAAGCCCAGACCAGCTGTATTCCACGCATTAAGAAGAGTGGAAGAAAGTCCAAAAAACTGCCAGCATGGTTTAAAGGTGAGGTCAGAGAGGCTGTTGCTGCCAAAAAAGCAACCTTCAGGAAATGGAAAAAAGAGCCAAATGATGAAAACTGGAAACACAAGCACTGGCAAGTTAAATGCAAAGCATTGATAAGGCAGGCAAAGCGGGAATTTGAGAAGAAACTTGCTACGGAAGCAAAAACACACAATAAAGACTTTTTCAAGTACATTCGTAGCAAAAGGCCTGTGAGAGAGTCAGTTGGACCGTTAGATGATAGAGGGGTAAAAGGGGCAGTAAGAGGAGACAAGGCTATAGCAGAGAGACTGAATGAATTCTTTGCTTCGGTCTTTACTGAGGAAGATGTAGGGATGTTACCCATGACTGAAGTGGTATTTAAAGGTGATACTGCAGAGGAATTGAGAGAAATATCACTACACCGGGAAGATATATTACAACTATTTGATAAACTGAATAGTAGCAAATCACCTGGACCGGATGGTATACATCCCAGAGTGTTGAAAGAACTGAAATATGAGATTGCAGACCTGCTATTGGTAATCTGTGAACTTTCATTAAAATCATCTGTAATACCTGAAGATTGGAGGGTCGCCAACGTAACACCAATTTTTAAAAAGGTTCCAGGGGTGACCCGGGAAATTACAGACCGGTGAGCCTGACGTCAGTACCAGGGAAAATGGTAGAAACCATCATAAAGAACAAAATTACACAACATGTAGATAGTCATGGCCTAATGGGAGACAGCCAACATGGCTTTAGACAAGGAAGATCTTGTCTTACTAATCTGATATGTTTCTTTGAAGGTGTGCATAAACAGGTAGACAAAGATGAGTCGGTTGATATAGTGTATCTGGACTTCCAGAAAGCTTTTGACAAGGTCCCCCATCAGAGACTTTTGGCAAAGCTAAAAAGTCATGGGATAGGAGGCAGTGTACTATTGTGGATCGGGAACTGGTTAAAAGATAGAAAGCAGAGGGTAGGGCTAAATGGCCAATATTCCCAATGGAAAAAAGTGAATAGTGGAGTACCCCAGGGATCTGTACTGGGTCCGCTACTTTTTGACATATTCATAAATGACCTGGAAAAGGGAATAACTAGTCAGGTTATCAAATTTGCAGATGACACAAAACTGTTTAAAGTTGTTAAAACCCAAGAGGATTGTGGAAAACTGCAGGAGGATCTGGATAAATTGGAAGACTGGGCATCCAAATGGCAGATGAAATTTAATGTGGACAAATGCAAAGTTATGCACCTAGGAAAGAACAACCCACACTATAGTTACACGATGCAAGGCTCCACATTAGAAACCACCACCCAGGAAAAAGATTTAGGAGTCATCATGGATAACATGTTAAAACCCTCCGCCCAGTGTGCAGCGGCGGCCAAGAAAGCAAATAGAATGCTAGGTATCATAAAGAAAGGGATGGAGAATAAAACAAAGGATATTATAATGCCTCTGTATCGCTCCATGGTACGACCGCACCTTGAATATTGTGTGCAATTCTGGTCGCCGTATCTTAAAAAGGACATAGCGTTATTAGAAAAAGTACAGAGAAGAGCCACCAAATTGGTGAAGGGGATGGAAGGCTACTCCTATGAAGAGAGGCTAAAAAGGTTAGGGCTCTTTAACCTGGAAAAGAGACGGCTGAGGGGAGATATGATAGAGGTCTATAAATTAATGAATGGAGTGGAACGGATAAACGTGGATCAATTGTTTATGCTATCAGAATATAGAAAGACTAGGGGACATGTAATGAAGCTACAGGGTAAACTATTTAAGACAAATAAGAGAAAATATTTTTTCACTCAACGTGTAATCAAACTCTGGAATCTGTTACCGGAGGATGTAGTAAGGGCTGTTAGTATTGCTGGGTTTAAAAAAAGTTTGGACAAGTTCCTGGAGGAAAGGTCCATAAACCACTATTAAAAAGGGACCCAGGATATCAATGCTTGACCCAGTACAAGCATTATGGAACCTGTGTATTTTGGGGATATTGCAAGGTACGTAGGACCTAGATTGGCCACTGTTGGAAACAGGATACTGGGCTTGATGGACCTCGGTCTGACCCAGTATGGCATGTCTTATGTTCTTATGTACTCCGCGGTGCCCCCCAGCAGGGAGGCCCGCAACCTCGATGGCGTCGGTAGAAAGTGCTTCCAGGGGTCTATGCTTGCTTGCCGTGTCCAGTCTTACCAGCTGTACATGGGCATGTACTTGCGAGACCTGGCCAAGGAATTGGCCGGATTCTCTGCTGGTCTCTCCGGGGAACCCTTGCAGAGATTTAATACCTTGTCCTCAGGGATTCGGGAATGCTCAAAGTTCATTTCCCGCGCCGCCTACGATGGCTTCGAAGCTTCGGCCCGAGTTGCGGCTGTCGGCATCGCGGCTCGACGCCAGGCGTGGCTGCAGTCATCAGACCTCGAGCCATTGGTTCAGGACAAGTTGGTCGATGTCCCCTGCCGAGGTGAGAAACCTTTTGTCAAACCCGTGACCGAGAAGGCCGCTCAGCTTGACACAGAGCACCTTACCCGGAGAAGGCTGTCGAGGAAGACCTCTGCCCCTTCACATAAAAAGAAGGGCTCGGGTAAAAAGTCCTTTTACCCGAGGAAGGGCACTGCCTACAAACAGTACCCTTAGTATCAGGCTGCCCCCCAGGGTCAGCAAGCCAAGGGCCAGGGTAATGGGCCCCATAGGCAGAGGACCCCCAAGCCTTCTGCCCCTGCTTCCACTCAGCAGGGTGGGGGTTTTTGACTCCTTGAGCGTAGCCACTCCGTCCCTGCTTTCTCAGTCCTGCACAGGCGGTCACCTTGTACTCTTTGCCGACCAGTGGCCTCTCATTACCACCGACAGTTGGGTGCTGGATATAGTCCAAAAGGGCTATGCTCTGCATTTTCATCAACTGCCGCCTCCTTACTTCCCAGGGGAGCCCTTGAGGCCTCCCCTGCACACAGACCTTCTCCTTCGAGAGCTCCAAGGTCTGTTGGTGGACAGGGCGGTGGAGCCTGTGCCTCCCCACTTGCAAGGTCACGGATTCTACTCCAGGTATTTCCTGGTACCCAAGAGGACCGGTGGCCTTCGACCCATTCTGGACCTCAGGAACCTCAACAAGTTCCTAGAGAGAGAAAAGTTCAAGATGCTTACTCTTGGAACACTTCTGCCCTACCTCCAGCAGGGAGATTGGCTATGCTCCTTAGATCTAAAGGATGCGTACACTCACATCCTCATTCATCCAGACCACAGAAAGTACCTCAGGTTCATTGTGGGAGGAAACCATTATCAGTACAGAGTACTACCTTTTGGCCTGACCACCGCTCCCAGGGTCTTTACCAAGTGCCTGGCAGTGGTTGCGGCCTACCTGAGAAATCAAGGCATCTTTGTCTTTCCCTATCTGGACGACTGGCTCATCAGGGGTCAGAGGTCCCTGGAGGCCAGACAAGCCACCCTCAGAACCATTGCTCTGCTTCAAAATGTGGGCTTTGTCATAAACTTCGCAAAGTCCACTTTGCTCCCCTCCCAGAACTTGGAGTTCATAGGGGCAAGGTTGGATTCTCAACTGGCAAAGGCATTCTTGCCAGAAGACAGGGCTCAAAGACTGATGGACATGGCCAAACAGTTTCTAAACAGATCCCTTGTCTCCGCCAGACTCTGCCTCAGACTTCTGGGCCACATGGCTTCGACAGTGCATGTGACTCCCAATGCCAGGCTCCATATGAGGCCTGCACAGTGGTGCCTTAGGACTCGGTGGTCTCTGGCCAGAGGCCGCCTATGAGACAGGATAAGGGTGTCCAAACCCCTTTTGGCCTCCCTCAGCTGGTGGCTACATCCACCCAATCTGCTGAAGGGGATGCCCTTCCAAATGCCAGAATACTCGGTGGTCCTCACCACCGACCCCTCTCTGCAGGGCTGGGGTGCTCATTGTCTGGACAAGTGCACTCAAGGCCTCTGGTCTTCCTGGAAGGCAGACCAACAGATCAATCTCCTCGAAATTCGAGCTATCCGCTTAGCTCTCAAGGCTTTTTCTCTTGCCCTAGCTCACCGCTCAGTCTTGATTCAAACAGACAACCAGGTAGCCATGTTTTATGTGAACAAACATGGAGGGACTGGTTCAAAGCTCCTTTGTCAGGAGACTCAAGACCTTTGTTCCTTTGCCCTAAAGCACAACATGCTTCTCAAGGCGGTGTACCTTCCAGGCCAGGAGAACTGCCTGGCCGACCGGTTGAACAGAATTCTGCAGCCCCACGAGTGGCAGCTGTATTATCCCTTGGTCGTTCAGAAGATCTTTCTGAAGTGGGGTCTCCCTTGGATAGATCTCTTTGCCAGTCCGCTGAACAAGCAACTGCCCAAGTTCTGCTCCAGGCAACCGCATCCTCTGAGGATAGCACCAGATGCTTTTCTGATGTCCTGGTCTCAGGGCCTCCTGTATGCGTTTCCTCCCACGCCCTTGGTGGCCCGAACTCTTTTCAAGACTCTTCAGGCCAAGGCCTCGGTCCTGCTGGTAGCTCCCAGGTGGCCGAGACAGCCTTGGTTTCCACTTCTGCTTCAACTGGCAGTGGATTCCCCACTACCTTTGGGGTTGCAGCCTGACCTTCTCTCACAGGAGCAGGGTTCCCTTCTGCACCCCAATCTCAAAGCTCTCAATTTGATGACCTGGAGGCTGCAAGGGTAGTTTTGGCTCCCTGGGGCCTGCCTCAGGAAGTTGAGGAGGTTGTCCTAGCCTCTAGGAAACAGTCCACTAGGAAAACCTATGCCCTCAAATGTAAGAGGTTTTCTGTGTGGTGTCAGCTTCGTACAGAGGATCCTTTCTCCTGTACTGTGCCAGTAGTGCTTCAGTACTTACTGCACTTATCAAATCAGGGACTTAAGTCCAATTCTGTTCAGGTCCACCTCTCAGCTCTAGCAGCTCACCACTCGCTGGTGGAGGGACATTCTCTGTCAGGTCACCCCTTGGTGTCCTGCTTTCTCAGGGGCTTGCTTTTGCTCAAACTCCCCATCTGTCGTCCTGCTCCTGAGTGGGAGTTGAATGTGGTCTTGCAACTGACTCGCCCATCCTTTGAGCCGATGGCTACTTGCCCTCTACGCTTCCTTTCCTGGAAGGCTCTCTTCCTGATAGCCCTCACCTCGGCTAGGCGAGTGAGTGAGCTTCAGGCCCTGGTCTGTGATAGGCCTTACACCAGGATTTATAGGAACAGGGTAGTCCTTAGGACTCATCCAAAGTTCCTCCCTAAAGTTGTCTCCTCTTTCCACCTCAACCAGGAGGTGGTTCTTCCAACATTCTTCCCTAGGCCTCATGCTAGCCAGGCTGAAGCAGTCCTGCATACCCTGGACTGTAGGAGGGCCTTATCCTTCTACCTTGATCGTACGCAGGGGCATAGGAGGGCTACTCAGCTCTTCGTATCCTTTGACCCCAATAAGTTGGGGTTGGCTGTGTCCAAGCGTACCTTGTCCATCTGGGTGGCTGACTGTATCACCTGGGCTTACAAGGCGGCTGACCTTCCTTTGCAGGGTAGGGTCACGGCCCATCGTGCCAGGGCAATGGCTGCCTCAGTGGCTCATCTGCGCTCTGTGCCCTTGGTAGACATCTGCAGGGCTGCAACTTGGTCTTCAAGCCAGACGTTTGCAGCCCATTACTGTCTGGAGAGGGAATCCCGTAGGGGCAGTGCTTTTGGCCAAGCAGTACTCCGGAATCTCTTTGAGGTTTAGGCAACTCCTGCCCTCTGTTGGGGTACCGGTGGAGGTTGTGTCCTTGAAAAGCCTATCTTTGATGATGTGACTAGAGGGAGTTCTCTTGTTCAGCCTGGGTTCCTGGTAGCCCAGAGCTAGGGAGTCACCCATATGTGAGGACTGACTTCCTGCTTGGTCCTGGAGAAAGAGTAGTTACTCACCTGTAACAGGTGTTCTCCAGGAGCAGCAGGAATCAGTCCTCACAACCCTCCCTCCTCCCCTTGGAGTTGCAGTTGTACATAGTTTGTTTTACATTTTTGTGTGCTGTTCTTAGCTATGTCATTTGACTGAGGTAAGATGGCACCTTTAGGCGGGAAGGGAACCGCATGCGTGCCAGCATTCCCAAAGACTTTCATGGAAAGCTGGGGAAATGCTCCGCTGGGGCTTCATCGGCGCTGATGACACCCATATGTGAGGACTGATTCCTGCTGCTCCTTGAGAACACCTGTTACAGGTGAGTAACTACTCTTTCCTGCTCCCGCCCCAACACCCCTTAGAAGTGTGTTATATATCGGGCGATATCCATTCGCCCGGGCTTTACCTGAATACACTTACCATATTATTTGTCTTGTGTGCTGGTCGTTGGTCGCTTTATAGTTTGCTTTCATTAACTGTTTTCGGGCAGACACAACAAAGTGTCAAGAACTTGGTGATTTTGGCAAGCTTTTCCAATTTTGTTCTAACTTGCCTATGCCTTGCCTTTGAATTGGTTCAAACCACTGTGACTTTTGCTTGCCTCTGCAGTTTTATTTTGCCTTTCCTTTGCATTGATTCTACACTGTGTGCAGAATTTATTAAATCGCGTGTGCTGGTATTTGATTTTATCTGGTTTGCTGGACAGGTGTTTGAGTGTTTTTGATGATTGTCTGGTGGTATTTGATTATTCTTGCCAGTATGATTAATTCTTATTTTTACTTTTAGAACTGCATGTGTGGTTTTGGCATCTCCAGTCCTTGTATTGCACATCATCCAGAGGTCTTCAGTTCCTGTTGATCTTTAATACTTTGGGACAGTGATGGTTTTGGACCAGATAAAGCTAGTGTTTATACTAAATTAGCAGATTTGGCCGCCTTACATCCAGCCACCCCAGCATAACGAAGATGAGTGTTCCAAAGAAGAGCAAAACCTACCACTTTCATGATGAATGGGAAATGGCATCCTTCAAGGTCAGCAACAATCGCAAAGAAATGGCAACCTTTCTCTGAAGGGGAATTTGTAAAAGATTGTTTTCTTGAAGCAGCTGACAATCATTTTGAAGGATTTAAAAATAAGAGAGATCATAGCTGCTATTCAAGATGTACAATTGTCAAGAAACACTGTCGTGCGGCGAATAGAAAAGTTGTGTGTAGACACAACTGAACAGTTGTTGGAGGATGTTTCAAATTGTGTTGCTTTCTCACTCCAACTGGATGAATCTACAGACATAAGAGACCTAGTCCAGTTGCTAGTCTTTATCCGGATGGTTTTTGAAGACTTCAGTGTTAAAGAACTACTTGGAATGTTTTCTTTTAAAGGGAGAACTACCGGTCAGGAAATATTCAGTTCTTTCCATTCTTTTGTGACAAAATGCAATCTTCCATCACATAGACTTGTTTCCATCACTACTGATGGAGCAAGAGCAATGACAGGTGAGGTTAACGGTTTCATAGCCCTCAGTAGACAGCATGACGACTTCACAGATTTCCTTTCTTTCCACTGCATCATTCACCAGCAAGTTTAGGTAAGCAAGAGGCTCAATACAAAGACTGTCATGGACATCACTTTCAAAATTGTAAATTCAGTTCGTGGAAGATCACTTCAAAGACGGCTTTTCAATTTTATTCTTGATGAAGGGGCAGTGGAAATCATTTTGCACACAGATGTAATCATTTTGCACACAGATGTAAGGTGGCTAAGTAGGCACAAATTTCTGCAAAGATTTCGTGATTTGCTGAATGAAATAAGTTTTTTGAAGGAGAGGGGAGATGACCAAGCAGAGTTGGAAGATGAGGTTATGTGATCTGGCATTTCTCACTGACTTTACAGGCGAACTAAGAGATATGAACCTTGAACTACAAGGTAAAAACAAATGCATTGGTGAGATGAGTACAGTTTCATCCTACAAGAGCAAATTTGAGCTGATGACTGACCTTGCAAACAACACTTTTGATCATTTTCCTAATACACAGGACCATCTGGGACAATATCCAAATTTTGTTTTTCAGAACAAGAAGTATGTGACAGAAATCTGTTCTGTTATCCAGGAATTCGAAAATAGATTCTGTGACTTCCAAAAAATTGGAACAGTTGTGGAGTACTTGTCATACCCATTCAAAGTAGATGTGGAGATTAAAGAAACTGCAGCTGCTATCAGTAAAAATTACTCATTGAACAAGCCATCTCTTGAAAACGAAATAGTAACCCTTTAAAATTACATTTTTCTCAAGACCCGTGCTGAGCAAGAATCGTTTTGGAAGCTAGTGCCTAGAGACAAATTTCCCAACTTGAGAAGATGCAGTGAAGCTTGTACACTCCTGTTTTGGTTCATCTTATTTGTGTGAATCTGCGTTTTCCCATCTGAAAATGACAGAGTACACAACGTTCCAACATGACAGATGAACATCTCCAGGATTCCCTGAGACTGGCCCTCATGCAATATTCACCCAACTTCAAAAAGCTGGTGGATGAAATGCAGGCTCAGACGTCTCACTAATTAGCAAGAGCGAAATATTAAAGATTGTACAAGATCAGCCTGGATCAATACTCTGCCTAAATTTAACACAAATTACTCAATAAAACTTTAAGAAAAAATGTATTTTCCGTTTCCCCTCGCAGTTCTTACTGGATCTTCGTCTGTTTTGTTTTTGCTTAATTTGCTTAACAGCTGATCACATCCAAGTAAATGACAGAAGGTTCATTAAAAATGGGGGGGGGGGTTGGAATCCTCCAACTTTATTGGGTTAAAATTTAATTTGAAACTAATTTGAAAATTAATTTTCATGGTGGTAGATCCATAGGCACTTTTGGCCGGAAAAAGTAGATCACGACCTGTTTTAAGTTGGACATGCCTGCCATAATGCATTCCATAAATGTGTCTAGGGAAGCCCTCACTCTCCCCCATCCATCAATTATTCCAGGATTTGTTTCTCTAAATATGGCAAATGCTCCTATTGGCTATAGCCATGTCCAAAAGACTGAATTTGAAGTATAAAGTGTAGGGAAGCATATCATATGCACCACTAGCTCAGTCACCAATCAGTTGTTAAGACAGCCCTAAAGTATCAAATGCCAAAATCCTATTGTTGTACCCTGCCAGTACCTTGGACAGGAAGGTGTACTCTAGTTCCATGCAATTATTACATACCAGTTGCAAATGTTGCGTTATCAACGTGCACTTTTTCAGCAGCTCCATGAAGCAATCAAATCTGATCCAAATCACATCAGCTCCTCTCATCCAAGACATTAAGTAATTTTGATATCACATTTTACATATGATTATTATAACACTACTTCCCAAGCAGCTGCCATAGCCATAGGAGCAAGGAGAACATCATGGCTTAGGTCATCAGGGCTCCAAAAAAGATTTTTATGAATGCCTTGTGGATGCTTCATGTCTGGGAGATACCTTTGATGTGAAAGTAAGACCAAGGACCAGTACTCAACAGTTAGTGAGCCTTACACCCAGCCGTCCAATCAAAACTCTACTACTGGGAGATCCAGTCTTCAGCCAGTACAGGAGGCACTGCCTATCTCAGTGTCATCAGGCGCTGTATGCCTGCACATATTACCAGCTTATACGTATTCACAGCCTAAAAAATAACTCATCCAGCAATATGCACCAAAACCAAGGTAAGAGCAGAGGAAATAAATTACTAGCCCCGCCCCCTCTTGCTTTCCTCCCAAAAAACAGCCTTAGCATTTGACTGTCGGGGAAAAGCTGCAGCAATAACACAGGTACACTACCAAAAAACTGCCTCCAGTTTTGCAACTGATTCCTATAGATTTTGGGGTGCTGAATCCAGGAAAAATAGCCAAAATGTTCCATCACGTCACGTTTTCTTGCAAAATTAGATTTCTTACCCATATAAGGAATGTTCACATAATTTCTTTTTAGCCGACTGCAGTTTATTTTCTTGGCCCAAAATAGAGGTTGTAATGGTTAACTAACTAGAAACACTCCCTCATGATATTTTAGAGTGTTTTGTATTCATTTTATACATTAACAGGACAATTGGGAGGCGGGGGGCTAAATCCAGTACTCGCGCTGGCGCATGTTCTTTCCTGTTCGCCTCGCCTCGTTCACTCGCTCAAACACGGTGGTTGCGACATGAACGTTCCTGTCAAATTTCAGTTTCTTGCAAGTTCATTATTACCTTTTGTTTGCTCAGTCGTAATCCAGCTTTATTCCGAAGTGGTTCACTACAGTTGTAGTTTGCAGTGCTGTGTATTTGTGATGGCTCACAGAGCCAGAGGGTGCGTCAACTCTCCGGACAGTTTTTGTTTTATTTGTGGGGAATATACCGTGAAAAAGCGGCAGAGGAACATTTCTGCATTTATTAAAAAGTATATTTGGCCAATTTCGGTTTGAAGTTAGGCGATCAAGACAAACCGTGGGCTCCTCACAAAGTGTGCAAGACATGTGAGGAAGATCTACGCTTATGGATGAAAGGCAAAAAACAAGCATTTCGTTTTGGAATACCTATGATGTGGCGTGAACAAAGAGACCACAGCAGTGACTGCTATTTTTGCTCTTGCATTGTGAAGGGATACAACTTAAAAAATAAGAACGTAATAAGTTACCCCAACCTTCCCTCAGCAATTAGGCCTATGCCTCATAGCAACGAAGTACCTGTGCCTGAACCACCAAAATCTTTGGATCATATTTGTGTGGACGGTTCTGATCATGATGAGACTCATCAGATGGCTTTTCCCGATGAGTCCAGTACTTCCGAGTTTGAAACTGAACCAGATCCGAAACCTGAACTTTTCTCTCAAGCTGAATTGAATGATTTAGTCCGGGATTTAGGACTCCCAAAAGATGCTGCCTAACTGCTAGGTTCTCGGCTTAAACAGAAAAATCTATTGTCACCAGGAACAACTTTTTATTGGTACCGCAACCGCGAGACACAATTTTTGAAGTATTTCAGCAAAGAGGAAGATTTGGTATTTTGCAACGATATATACGGAGTGATGGAAAAGTTTAAACTCAAGTATGATCCTGCTGAATGGCGGCTGTTCATTGATTCGTCAAAAGACAGCATAAAAGGTGGTGTTCTTCATAATGGCAACACATTCGCTTCAGTTCCTATTGCTCACTCTGTTATTCTCCAAGAAAAATACGAGAATTTGGCCCTGATTCTTCAGAAGATTCGTTATGATGAGCATAAATGGATGATTTGTGGAGACTTTAAAATTCTATCCATGCTATATTAGGGCAGCAATCCGGTTTCACCAAATATCCCTGCTTCCTTTGCTTGTGGGATAGCCGGGCCCGCGACCTACACTGGGGGAAAAAAGACTGGCCAATTCAGGAGTATTTGAGACCCGGTGAGAAAAATGTTCTTCATGAGAGCTTGGTACCTCGTGATAAAATTCTATTACCACCTCTCCACATTAAGTTGGGTCTCATTAAGCAATTCATCAAGTCCCTTCCAAAAGATGGTGAGTGCTTTCGGTACCTTTGCTCAAAGTTCCCCCGACTTTCTGAAGCAAAGCTAAAGGAAGGAGTGTTTGTTGGCCCTGATATAAGGAAACTCATTTCAGATGGAGCATTCGCTGAAACGATGTCTGAGAAGGAAAAAGAAGCCTGGGATTCCTTCAAGGATGTTCTCAAATTCTTGGGGAACAGGTGGGATGAGAACTATAAGGATATTGTTGCCAGGATGCTCAATGCCTTCAAAGAACAAGGCTGTAACATGAGCCTGAAAGTCCATTTCTTGCACTCCCATGTGAACTACTGTGATAAGGAAGCTTATCATAGCTCAGGTAGGAGCTATAGAAAAGATGATGTGACTCTGAACAAAAACAGAGTTTTCACATAAAAGACTACCAGTCCCAGAATGCACCAGGTTTCCAGCAGCCATGAGAGGGGCTGAAGTGAGAGAATGTGTGTGCAATCAAGAGAGCTATGAGGTAATCCCTAAGCACTCATCTCAAAGGGCAGGGCCTGATTCAACACAGCTGCGCTGTGTTAGGGAGCAGCACACATTAGAACAGGATAAGAATAGAGCTTATTCTTCAGATAACAGCTTCAGGGAGAGCTTCAGCAAAAGCTACAGAGGGAGGAAGAGATACAGAGACAGCAACGGCTACAAGCTCAAGCACCAGTATCACCTGGAGAAACAGAAGCCAAGCCAAGCGGATAGAGAGAGAAGGAAACTCTCTGGAAGGAAGAGAAGAAAGGCCATTGGAAGGTCTGGGAGATTCCAAGGCAGTACTCATACTGGGAGGTATTCCAAAAGCCAGCAGAGTCCATTGGACTGGATTCAGCCAGAGGAATGGAGTGGCAGAGATAGGAATCACCAGTGGCTACCTGGAAGAGAGAAGACTGCATGTGGAAGGGACTTTCAGACCAAGGCCAGAAGGTATGTGAGAGAAGATCCAGTGTCCAGGGATCAAGATTGGAAGGCTGGACATCAGAATTGGATTACATATTGGCCAGGCTATACAGAGAGGAATAATGATAGCAGGAGAGGCTCAGGTATGAACACTGATCCAGACCCTATCTATAATAGAGAATGGCAGCAAGGGAATAAGCATTCTCATGATAGTGCCTTAATGAAAGACTCATCTGTGCCAATGTATGATATTGACCCTATGATTGTTGATGCAGGGGGAAATACAGCAGATGAAACTATTTACATGGACTGTTCTTTATCTAAATGCTATTGCTAGTTTTCTATGAGCAAACACATCAGCCATCACAAAGAAACCTAACTTTGTTCTTTATTTCCACTGAAAACAGCTCTTAAAGCAGGATTTGGGCTCACACAGTAGCAGCCAGCCAGCTAAAGGCTTTCAGCTGGTCCATTGATAGTAATTAGGGCTGCACCTGATTGTGTGTGTGAGCAAGGGAGAATCACTGCTGAGATCGGCGTGGAAAATAAGCAGAAGTTAACCTAACCAGCAAAGTTTATTCTTTACTTTGTGCCTTTGTATTTGGTAATTATTTGCTAAGAAAACATTAGCTAATTGCCTGACAAGCTGAAGGTTGTTTTCTGGTTTACTTTGTGACTTTTTGTTATCCATTTAAACACTGCAAGCAAGTAACCTCATTTATAGTGCTATCAAGCATACATGTGCTGGGTGAATTAAACCCCATCAATAAAAGAAGTATTTTATTGATCTTACCACTTGGTTTCACAACTCAAATTATTGTCATCAGCTGTGTTTGGGAGTGAATGAACTACAATACCCACAATACCTTGCAAGAATCATATGAATATATGCATCGTCAAGATTGTGTAAGTTCTCACCCTAGGCAGCCGTCTGACACTACTTTCCCGAAAACTTGGGGGCGTACAGTGAAGAACAAGGTGAAAGGTTTCACCAGGACATCAAGGACGCAGAGAGAAGGTACCAAGGAAGATGGAACACCACTATGATGGCTGATTTCTGCTGGTTGCTGCTGCGGGAAACCGCAGATGAAAAATACGCCAAGCAGCGCACCAAGAGAAGCATTCGGGGGAAGAAGAAACGGGCCCACCAGGAGATTGATTGACCCAAGAATGACTTTAAAATCTAAACTGTGTTGACAAATATCGTGTTTTTACTAAACTTTGAAATAAAAATTTGCTAGTTATTACCACAGTGTCGGATCTCATTTATTAGAATTTTATTTTCACACCATCGGGTGTTTGTCTTCATGTATTGCAATGGTGCGGTTTGCGTTTACTATTCTTACATACATACCTGTACAACATTTTTTGCACATTTCTTTGCTTTGCTTTGTGTCTAACCTCGCTCTTATATGCTCAATGTTTGTGCACATGTATGTGGCTGTTTTAAGTGCAGACAATTTTGCTACCATCACAGTGTGTTTGTTGACATTACTCTATTCTTATGTGCTGCCTTGTTACAATTTTCTTTATTCTTATTTGAATAACTACTAAACAATTAGTATAAAGAATTCATCCAAGAAACTTTTATCTCGATCACACTCAATCTGAAACGTTCACCTCAAACTGCTAACCCAATGTAGCAAAAACTCTGTACGTGATGGAGCAAATTGGTTACCAGATTTGGATTCAGCGCACCAAAAAACGTAAAAATCAATCGAAACATTAGAGGCAGTTTAAAAAAAAAATTTTTTTAGTGTACCTGTGTAATAAGATATGCCATACTGGGTCGGACCAAGGTCCATCAAGCCCAGTATCCTGTTTCCAACAGTTGCCAATACAGGTCACAAGTACCTAGGAGGTTCCTAAAAAGGCACACAGGTTCCACAGTGCTTGTCCTGGGGCAAGCAGTGGATTTCCCAGGTCCTCTTTAATAACGGTTTATGGACCTTTCCTCCAGGAACTTGTCCAAACCTTTTTTTTAAACCCAGCTATACTAGCAGCTTTTACTGCATCTTCTGGTAACTGATTCCAAAGTTTGGTTACGAATTGAATGAAATTTTTTTTTATTTGTTTTAAATGGGTTACATTGTTTACACCATCAAAAAGTAGAAAGACTAGGGGATACACAATGAAGCTACAATCTATCTATGTTTACATGTTCCATGACATTTATTAATTTATAGACCTGTGTCAAGGCATGGCAGACCATAACACACAAATGGATGCTAGAAATTTTAGTTCAAGAACAGGCAGTTTTGCAAGACTGTCCCTTACAAACAAGCTTCTACCTCCATCAAAGCTACTGTTCCACACCTACCACCCTTTTGCACATATATAATAAAGACGGTCCCTTATGGGGAAAGGGACCAAGGCTTTTATTCAGGGTGCTTTCTGATTTCCAAGAAATCAAAAGGGGCTTCAGTTACTACTGAAATCTAGTCATCTTTTGTAAAAATAAAAATTCAAGATGAGCTCCCTATCTACAATCCTGCCTCTTATCCAGAGGGGGATGATGGGTTAGTTGTTTTGGACCTGACAGTTGCATAAATTCTCATCCTCATGTTCCCTTTGCCAAAAATGTCTCTGCTTTACTTTAAAGAATAGCCATTATCAATACAAAATATTGCCTTTTGGCCTTTCAGCAACTCCTAGGGTTGTCGCAAAATTCCTAGCTCCAGTAATGGCATATTTACGTAGAACGGATCTATTCATTTTTCTGTTCCTGGACGATCTCCTTATCTTATCAACCACCCATCTGGATTCAGCTATCTCCTTTCTTGGTTTCCTAATAAACAAGGAAGGATCTTCACTGAACTCAAAACAGTCTACAGTTTGTAGGCACATGCCTCATGATTCATCTCGATCAGGCATTTTTACTCAGTGACTGTTAATTGAACTAGCCTCTTTGACCGACCAATTATCACTAATCCACAGGTCACCCACAACAGCAGCTCATGCCATGCCCTTTACAAGTTTTCTTGGCCCTTGTGGACCAGGTTTTTTTCTGCCTTTCATACTGCTTGTCGTTTGGTTTAGTTGGTCCCAACTGACTTAGGTTATTTTTTATTTTTTATCTTTTTTTTCACCTATTGATATTTGTGTCCCCTCTGGGGAATTTTTTTCCTGCCTGCAGTGATTGAATGTAATTTGGCCGCAGTGGTATTTTTCAACATATCCAAGCCAGCTAGTGGCTTCAAAAAATGCACCATGGCAGGACCATCTCGGTCTCTGACCAACAAAATTGGTGCTTACAGTGCCTTGGATCTGATCATCAGCCAGAGACCTACCATTGTGCCTACAGATGATGTGATGGGGACTAAAAGGTCGGGAAAAATAGGAGTCCCTCTTCATCTCATTGGATTCAGCATTTTCTCCAGGAACAAGCAGGAAGTCAGTCCTCACGTATGAGTGACATTGGCACCGACGGAGCCCTCGTGCAGAGCAATTCCCCAGCTGTCAAAGAAAGCCTTTGGGATTGCATCACACATGTGCGGTCCCCTTCCCGCCCAAGGGTGCCATTTTACTCAGTCTCCCTTTTTCCGCGGAGCCCAACAGACGTCCCTAATTCCTCGCAGAAAAAGTGCGTCAAAACTTCAGAAGAATTTCTCTCTTCGACTGGTTCGACGCCAGTTCCCCTTCCCGCCTATGGCTCGGTACACCGGTATCGAGTCCGGTCAATTTTTTACGTTTTTGTCCTTATTGACTAGCGTTCGCGCTTTTTTTTTTTTTTTTCACTGGCAGCCTGGTCCTTCGACCTTTCAGGGGCCCTTTTTCCCCCGATGGCTGCCAGCGGGTTTAAAAAGTGTGATCGGTGTAAGAAGTTAATGTCCCTCACCAACACACATGACTGCTGTCTCCGATGCCTCGAGCCCGACCATGACCCGAAGGTCTGTGGCCCTTGTGGGGAAACTGTCCTCCTAAGGCACTTCAAAGTAAGCAGCAGCAGTGTGAAAGGATTTTCTCGGAGTCCGCATCCCCCTGGATCTGGACATCATCAGAAGCCTCAACATCTCGGGAGCTGTCTGAACCCGAGCACCGTCGGGGGTCTTCTGAGCGGGGGTCTCCCTCCCAGGAACACAAGAAGAAGTAGAAACCTGTGAGGGTGGCGTCGTTGGATGCCTCCGATCACCCTGGACCCTCGAAGGCTGGGTCACGGAGTCCTGACCGCCACCCCGGGTCCTCAGAGTTGGAGCGGCCTGCAAAGATACCTCGCACGGAGCTGGAGACACTGAGGAGGGTAAGCGCTGTTGTCCTCGTAGATTCTCCCCCAGGGGAGCCGGCGTCAGAGCCCGAGCCGGAGGCTGCGGAGTCTTCTGAGCTCGGTCTCAGGATGACGGCCCTGGAGTGCAGCATGTCTGCCTTCATGGAGCAGCAGCAGGTGTTGATAGCCGGTCTCACCGGGACCTTGACGTCCAAGTCGACCCCAGAGGCCGAGCTGATCCTCGAGACTCTTCGGACTCAAGTCGATCCTCGGCCAAGGTCTCCCTCGACCTCCTGCTCGGGACCGAGGTCATAGACGCCAGTGCTCTCGGCATCGGGGCAGTCGTGGCCGAAGCCCTCGCAGCTGGAGCCACGCGATTCCTCCATGGAGGGATCGGTATGGGAGACGGAAGATGAAGAGTCCCCAGACATCCATCGGACCCAGTATGTCCCATTTGACTCACCGGGTTCGGATCCTCAGAGATGGTCCCCTCCGGAGGATACCCGGTTCTCAGACTTTGTCAGGGATGGCCAAGGCTTTGGCATTCCCGGTGGATACCGAGGAGGAGCCTCGAGCTGAAGAGCTCGAAGCCCTCTAGTATGACTTTCCCACGAGGGAAGCCCTTACTGTGCCGCTCCTCCGATGCTGGAACGGCTGATGCTCTGCATGTGGACGTCGCCGGCCTCAATGCTGGTGCTCAGCAAGCAGGTCGATTCCATCTATCATGTCCGCAAGAGCCCTGCTTTCCAAAAGGCACAACTCCATGGTTGTGGAATCGGCCATGCACAGGCTCAAGAGCCAAAAAATGCACTTCTTGGTGCCTCCTGGCCGGGAGGCCCGAAACCTGGATGCCCTCGGCAGAAAATGCTTCCAGGGCTCGATGCTGTCATGCCATGTCCAAACCTACCAGCTGTACATAGGCATGTACTTGAAAGACCTGGCAAAGGAGATTGCCGGGTTCTCAGCTGGCCTCTCCGAGGAACCCTTGCAGAGATTCAAGGCCTTGTCCACGGGGATTCAAGAGTGCTCAAAGTTTGTCTTGAGCAGCCTATGACGGCTTTGAGGCTTTGGCCTGAGTAGCCACCGCCGGCATCGGTGCCCGACGCCTGGCATGGCTAATGTCGTCGGACCTCTAGGTATGTGTACAGGACAAGTTGGTCGATGTCCCCTGCCAAAGTGAGAACCTGTTTGGCAAACCCATGACGGAGAAGGCTGCAAAAATCAAGTCGGAGTACTTGACCCAGATAAGACTCTCTCCAAAAAGACTTCTGCCCCATCTAAAAAGAAGGGCTCGGGTAAAAAGTTATTTTTCCTGAGGAAGGGTACTGCTTATCGCAACTACCCCACTTACCAGGCCACCCCAGCTCCCCAACAGGGGCAGCAGGCCAAGGGACAGGGGCATGGCCCGCGTAAGCAGAAGACCCCCAGGCCCCAGCTCCTACCCAGCCTGGTGTGGGGTTTTTTGACTCAGTGTATAGTCTCTCTTCCGTCAGTGTTAAGGTCATGCACCAGGGGGCAGGCTAACCCTGTACAATCACAAGTGGCCAGCCATCACCTCAGATATCTGGGTCCTGCAAATAGTCCAGAGGGGCTATATGCTTCACTTCAGCCAGTTACCACCCCCCTTCTTTACAGGGGAGCCTCTCAGACCCCCTCTTCACAGGGACCTCCTCTTGCAGGAGCTGGCAGGTCTTCTAGAGGATCAGGCGGTGGAACCAGTGCCCCATCACCTGCAGGGCAAAGGCTTCTACTCCAGGTATTTTCTCATACCAAAGAGAAAAGGAGGCCTCAGACCCATCCTCGACTTATGAAACTTAAACAAGTTCCTGGTGAGGGAAAAGTTCAAGATGCTTTCCCTTGGAATGTTGCTGCCTTACCTCTACCAGGGAGATTGGCTATGCTCCTTAGACCTGAAGGATGCCTACACACACATCCTCATACATCCATACCACAGACAATATCTGAAATTTGTAGTGGGAGGAAAGCATTTCTAATACAGGGTTCTACCCTTTGGCCTAGCCTCTGCTCCCAGAGTGTTTACAAAATGCCTGGTTGTAGTGGCGACCTTCCTCAGAAGTCAGGGAATCTGTCTTCCCTTACCTGGATGACTGGCTCATCAGGGGCTAGTCGCCTCAGGAGGCTCAACAGGCCACTTCTCGCACTATCAATCTTTTGCAACGTCTAGGCTTTGTCATAAACCACGCAAAGTCTATTTTGTTCCCCACTCAAAACGTAGAGTTCATAGGAGCAAGATTGGACACCCTTCAGGCGAAAGCTTACTTGCCGGAAGACAGGGCACAGAGGCTGCTAGCACTGACACAGTAGTTCAGGCACAGGTCTCGAGTTTCAGCGAGACACTTCTTATGCCTCCTGGGCCACATGGCTTCCACGGTACATGTGACACCAAATGCCTGTCTCTACATGAGAACAGCTCAGTGGTGCCTCAGGGATCAGTGGACACAAGCCACCGGCAGCCTCAGAGACAGGATAACAGTATCCAGAAGTCTGGTGAAGTCATTGCAGTGGTGGAGTCAACCACCCAGTCTGCTCGAGGGTGTCTCTCTTCTGATTTCCTTGCACACAAGAGTGCTAACGACAGATGCCTCCTTTCTGGGCTGGGGAGCCCATTGCCAAGGATCATGCACTCAGGGGTTATGGTCTCCTCAGGAGTCTGCACACCAAATCAACCTCTTAGAGCTGCGGGCGATTCGCCTAGCTCTTCAAGCCTTTTGTCATGTCCTTTTACATCAGTCTGTATTGATACAGACAGACAACCAGGTAGCAATGTTCTACGTGAACTAACAGGGAGGTACGTGGTCTTGTATCCTATGTCAGGAGACACTGGACCTCTGCTCCTTTGCCATTGGGCAGGGTATGTTTCTCAAAGCCGTGTACCTGCCTGGTCAGGAGAACTGCCTAGTAGACAAATTAAGCAGGATTCTCCAGCCTCACGAGTGGCAACTGGATTCAGTGGTGAACCAGCGGATTTTCCACTGCTGGGGACATCCGTCCATAGATCTATTTGCCAGTCCACAAAATCACCAGCTGCCCAGATTTTGCTCCAGACAGCCACATCCCCTGAGGGTGGCAGCAGATGCTTTCCTGATCTCCTGGTCAGGGGGCCTCATGTATGCATTTCCTCCCATGCCTCTGGTGGCCCGGACTCTGTTCAAAATCCTTCGGAACAAGACCTCTGTCATTCTGGTAGCCCCCAGATGGCCAAGACAGCCTTGGTTTCTGCTTGTTCTTCAGCTGGCAGTGGAGACCCCACTTCCACTGGGTACGCAGCCTGACCTCCTTTCACAGGAGCAGGTCTCTCTTGCACCCCAACCTCAGGGCCCTTAACCTGATGACGTGGCTGCTGAAAGGGTAGTGCTGGCTCCTCTCCTACTACCTCAGAATGTAGAAATGTTACTGGCCTCCAGGTGACAGTCCACTAGGAAATCCTATGCTTTCAAGTGGCGTAGATTTGAGGTGTGGTGTAACAGCATAATGAAAAACCCTTTCTCTTGCTTTGTACCAGTGGTGCTACAGTACCTGCTTCACCTGTCAGAATTAGGTCTCAAGCCTAACTGTCAGGGTCCACCTGAGTGCTTTGTCAGCAAACCACTCGCCAGTGGAGGGGCAACCTCTTTCGGCTCATCCCCTGGTATGCAGATTCCTCAGAGGTCTGCTTCTGCTGAAACCCCCCGTTCTCCCGCAACTGAGCGGGTTTTGAATATGTTCTTGCCGCAGCTTACTCGCCCACCTTTTGAGCCGATTTCCTCTTGCCATCTGTGCTTCCTCTCCTGGAAGGTGCTCGTCCTGGTGGCACTCACATCAGCCAGACGTGTGAGTGAGCTGCAAGCTCTCATAATTGATAAACCATACACAAGGTTTTATCGGAATAGGGTGGTCCTCCGCACTCACCCGAAGTTCCTTCCAAAGGTGGTCTCTTCTTTCCACCTCAACCAGGAGGTGGTTCTTCCGACTTTCTTTCCCAGACCACATAACAGCCGGGCAGAGGCAGTCATGCATACCCTGGATTGTAAGAGGGCATTGTCCTTCTACCTGGAGTGTATGAAGGAACATCGAAGGGCTACTCAGCGTCTCGTATGACCCCAGTAAGCTGGGGTTACCTATTTCCAAGCGTACACTGTCCACCTGGGTGGCAGACTGCATTGCCTGGGCATACAGAGTGGCTGACCTCCCGTTGCAGGGTCGAGTCACGGCCGCTTTCTCAGCTGAATTCCTATTGCAGCTGCTGCGGCTCTTCTAGAGGGAGCCATTTTTCAGCTATGGGTTCTCGTTAGCCTATATCTAGGGAGTCCCATATGTGAGGACTGACTTCCTGCTTGTTCCTGGAGAAAGCGTAGTTACTCACTTGTAACAGGTGTTCTCTAGGAGCAGCGGGAATCGGTCCTCGCGACCCTCCCTCCTCCCCTGGAGTTGCAGTCCTATAATTGGTTTTATTCATTTTGCCGTCTTTTTAGCTATGTCATTTGACTGAGCAAGATTTCACCCTTGGGCGGGAAGGGGACCGCGCATGCGCGATGCAATCCCAAAGGCTTTCTCTGAAATCTTGGAATTGCTCCACATGAGGGCTGCATCGGCACAGACGTCACCAATATGTGAGGACTGATTCCTGCTGTCCCTGGAGAACACCTGTTACAGGTGAGTAAATACGCTAATCATACACACGGTTTTATAGGAATAGGGTGATCCTCTGCACCCACCCGAAGTTCCTTCCAAAGGTGGTCTCTTCTTTCCACCTCAACCAAGAGGTGATTCTACCAACCTTCTTTCCCAGGCCGCATTCCAGCCGGGCAGAGGCAGTCCTGCATACCCTGGATTTTAAGAGGGCGTTGTCCTTCTACCTGGAGCATACAAAGGGACATTGAAGGGCTACGCAGCTCTTCGTCTCTTATGACCCCAGTAAACTCTGGTTACCTGTCTCCAAGTGCATGCTGTCCACCTGGGTGGCAGACTGCATTGCCTGGGCGTACAGGGTGGCCGACCTCCCATTGCAGGTTCGTGTCACGGCCCACCGTGTCTGGGCTAAGGCCGCATCAGTGGCTCACTTCCACTCTGTTCCGCTGGCAAACATCTGCCGGGCCACAACTTGGTCTTCAAGCCAGACCTTTGCGCTTCATTACTGCCTGGATAGGGAGTCCCGATGGGACAGTGCTTTCGGCCAGGTGGTACTCCATAACCTATTTGATGTTTAGGCAGCTCCAATCCTCCATCCCTTTAGTGTCAGGCTACCGGGGGGTGTGACATTCTCGGCTGAATTCCTATTGCAGCTGCTGTGGCTCTTCTAGAGGGAGACATTTTTCAGCTATGGGTTCTCGGTAGCTTATAGCTAGGGAGTCCCATATGTGAGGACTGACTTCCTGCTTGTTCCTGGAGAAAGCGTAGTTACTCATCTGTACCGGGTGTTCTCCAGTCACAGCAGGAATCATTTCTCAAATCCTCCCCTGGAGTTGCAATCCTATAATTGGTTTTATTCATTTTGCCGTCTTTTTAGCTATGTCATTTGACTGAGCAAGATGGCACCCTTGGGCGGGATGGGGACAGCGCATGCGCGATGCAATCCCAAAGGCTTTCTTTGAAAGCTGGGGAATTGCTCCTCACGAGGGCTCTGTCTGCGCTGACGTCACCCATATGTGAGGACTGATTCCTGCTGTCCCTGGAGAACACCTGTTACAGGTGAGTAACTACGCTTTCTGCCCCAACACTGACGTTGACACCTTCCGAGGCTTCTGCTGGGGCGTTTCATGGGGAGAGAAGCCCATGAAACCAGAAGACCCAAGCAACGAGAGGAGACTCTGAGACCTCTTCAACATCGAAAGGGGAGCACCGGGACACTGGGAGCATATTCATTGCAGCCCTTCAGAACGTGGAGAGCGATGGCTGGGAATGGCCAGTCAAAATTCCCTGGTGGGAGGAAGTGACCTCCAAAAGGGAGTCAACCCCCTCCCCCCCCCCCTTTGTCCAGGGCAGCAGCCGGTTGTCTCCTGATGTACCAATCATCATGGAGTCCCTGCCTGAGGTATCGAAACCAATGGCCGCAGCACTAGCCCCCTAACAGGTGGTGGTGTTGGAGGAACGCCTTCAAGCCCTCAAAGCTCACTTGAGGGTGGTTCTAGCCTTGCGGAACACAGGAGATACTCTGGCCTTTTCTTGAGACCCATGTGCTGCCCACAGAGGTAGGCGCATCAGGTGGGATGTCTGAGTCTACACCAGTTCAGACAGCTATCTCTGTCCAGCATGGATGAGTCCAATGCCCAGGAACAGTGGCACTCGCATGCAGGGCAGCACGGGTCCCACCGACATCTGCCCTCTCCCCAATTGCGGACATCTGGTCCATTTTACCCATCTCTGGTTGGGCACCACCTCCAATGCTTGGATGTTGCAGGTGGTTCGTCAGGGCTACCTCCTCCACTTCTATCAGACGCCTCCCCCCTACTTCCCAGGTGAGCTTCTCATGACTCTTTGAACAGAGCGCTCCTTCAGAGCGGACTCGAGGACTGGGCCATGAAGCCTGTACCTCCGTCCCTCTGGAGAAAAGGATTCTATTCCCAGTACTTCCTTGTCCTAAAAAGGACAGGCAGCTATCAGCCCATCCAAGATCTGCGGGACCTCAACCGCTTTCTGGTCAAAGAAGTTTGAGATACTATCCCTTGGAACATTGCTGCCCTACCTCCTCTGAGAAGATTGGCTATGTTCCTTGAATTTCAAGGATGCCTACATCCACATCCTGATCCATCCCCAGCACCATCACTACCTCCGCTTCCTCATTGGAGGTTACCACTACCAATACAGGGTACTCCAGCTTCTCAGCCCCCAGGGTGTTCACCAAGTACCTGGCAGTGGTCGCCACCCACCTGCGCTTGCTGGGATCCTTTGTCTTCCCTTTCCTGGACGACTGGCTTATAAAAGCAAGCTTGCCAGCAGAGCCATGCATTGCAGCGTGCTGCATCATAATTGTGCCGCAGACTCTGAGGTTCGTAATCAACTACGTCAAGTCGCACCTGCTCCAGACTCTGCGCCTGGAGTTCATTGGAGCCTTACTGGACTTGAATCAGGCCAGGGCCTTCCTCCTTCTGGACAGAGGTCAGTGCCTTGTGATTCTGGCGGGGGAGATGCAGTCCTGCTGAATGGTGTCACCCCAGCTTCTGTTGCGCCTCCTGGGGTACATGGCCTCGACAGTACACATAACTCCATATGCACATCTCTGGATGAGATAGGCCCAATGGACTCTGAGCTCTCAGGCTATGGGCCATCTGGAGATTCTGCTCTGGCAACCTCTCACCTGGTGGTGGTGCCAGTCAAACCTCCAGAATGGCCTGCCTTTCCAGGCCTGCCGGCACACTGCCTCCTCAGCACAGACGCTTCCAAACTAGGTTGGGGAACACACTGCAATGGTCTACAATCTCACAGGGTGCCTGAACTTAGGAGGAGAGAGTGTCCTCCAGATCAACTTCCTAGAGATACAAGCTGTGACATATGCCCTCATGGTGTTCCGCACCCATCTATAGGGTCAAGTCGTGCTCGTCCAGATGGATAACCAAGTCACTATGTTCTATATCTACAATCGGGGGGAATGTGCTCCTACCTCCTCTGGAAGCAGTTCGCCTGTGGAATTTTGCAACGAAGAATGGCATGACCTTCCGTGTGATCTACCTGACCAGCCAGGACAATCTGCTTGCAGATCGGCTCAGCAGAGTGCCTCAACACCACGAATGGAGATTCAACCCAGGGACAGCCAACTCTCTTCCAACGTCTGGAGACCCTGACGGATCTCTTCACCAGCCCTGAGAATGCACAGTTGCTGCATTTCTGTTCATGGAGGCCGGCTACGGGCTGAGTGGTGGTGGATGCCTTCCTCCTGTGCTGGTCTGGGAGCCCTCCTGTATGTGTACCTGCCTATTCCTCTGGTACCCAGTACCCTACACAAGATCGTAGGATGGGGCTCTGGTAATCATCATTGCCCTCTGGTGGCCCCAGTAGCTTTGGTTCCCTCTGCTCCTGAAGCTGTACAATGTGGGCCCGATACCTCTGGAGCATGACCCAAACCTGCTCTTGCAGGAGACCGGGACCCTTCTCATCCCAATCTTCAGTCCCTCACCCTGATGGCATAGCTGCTGAGAAGCTAGCCATAGTGCACCTTCGCCTCTCCAGGAGAGGAAGATATTCTAGTGGCATCTTGCAAGGACTCGGAAGAGGGCACTATCCTTCTGCCATCAGAGGGCACAGCGTCATCACTGCTCGTCACAGCTCTTTGTCTCTTATGACTTTAACTGGCTCGGAGTCGCAGACTCCAAGTGGTCCCTGTCTACGTGGTTGGCAGACTGCATCTCCTTCACCTACGAGCAGGCTGGACTCTCCCTGGAGCATCACGTTACCACACACAATTTGTGCGCCATGGCAGCCTCGGTGGCCAATCTGTGCTTGGTCCCTCTGCTGGATATCTGCCAGGTCACCACCTGGTCTTTGGTCCATACGTTTGGTGCGCATTACTGCTTGGAAGAAAGCTCATGGCGCGACAGTGCCTTTGGCCAGGCAGTCTTTGTCACCTCTTTGGGGAATAGTGCAACTCCTTCCCTCCAGCCCGTTGTTTTCAGCTGCCGATGAAGTGATCACTTGCTCAGTGCTTCAGCTGTTTCTCTGGACTTCAAGCCATTGATTACTCCTTGCTGCCCTATTCGCTTTGCTTTTGCGTCGGGGGCTTTTACAGCTTTTATCAGTGGCCTGTAGCTGGGGAGTCCGATATGTGAGGACTAACTTTCTGCTTGTTCCTGGAGAAAGCGTGTACTCATCTGTAACGGGTGTTCTCCAGGAACAAGCATAAAGTCAGTCCTCAGATATGGGTGACACCGACGGAGTGCTCATGGAAGCATCTCCCCAGCTTTCAAAGAAAGCTTTTGGGAGATGCCACCATGCATGCATGGTCCTCTTCCCGCCCAAGGGTGCCATCTTACTCCGTTTTCCCTTTTTCCGTGGACCCCTACAGACGTTAATCTTTTGTCTCTGAAAAAAAGTTGATTTTCTCATGCATTTTTGTGTGCCATCTGGCTATCACCAGTCCCTTTTCCGTTTCCGACCCTGTCGCCTTGGCTTCGGAACTCGGAACCTGTTCAGTTAGGTTTTTGTATTCTGTGCAGTTTTGTGCCGTTTCTAACCACTGGCTGCTTCGAAGGTCTTTGACCTTGCTGGGGCCCTTTTTGCCCCAATGGCCACTGGATTTAAAAAGTGTGATCGGTGCTCCAGGAATTATGTCCCTTACCAACATGCATGATTTGTTGCCTCAGATGTCTAGGTGCTGACCATAACCCAGAGGCATGCTCCCTGAGCAAAAAGATGTCCGTTAAGGCCACCCAGAGCCGTTGGCAGAAGCAGGACGACTTCTTCCACAGGTCAGATTCAGCCCCGTTATCCCTAATAGCTGTATGCTCTAAAGCCCCACAAGGTCCCTCGAGTCGTGTAAAGCCCCTGCAGTGCCCAAGCAGGCATGCGGACACTCTGAGAAGGGCTCCTCGGAGCAAGAGCGTAAGGAGAAGAAGGTGTCTTTCAAGACCTCCTCCTGGAAAGGGGACTTGCACGACAAGTCCCATGCGATGTCCCAGAGGGTTTCCAAGGAATCTGAGCAGGAGTAGCCGGCTAAGCTACCCAGGGCGATGGATCTCAGATACCTGAGGGCCCATCCTGTTGGACACCCTCTCCTCCCTGACACCTGAACTGGTCACTCCGGCCTCTGTGTTGAAGGCTGCAACCTATAAGTGGGAAGCCAGGATGATGGCATTGGAACACATTTGTTTCTGCATTCCTTGCCTCACAGCAAGCATCGATGCCCGGCCTGGCCCTGTTGGCATGCACACTGGGACCACGGGTACCTCTGTGTTGGACTCCCCAGACCGTCGAAGAGATCCTCGAGAGCCCTATACCTCGAGCTGATCCTCGGCGAGGGTCTTGATCCTCCTCCCAGTCTTTGCGAGTGAGATCCTCCCCAGCAAGCGGCTCAGGCCAAGCCCTAGCCCTTGGTACCTCTGTATCGGGTCGGTTCCTCTTTTTTTCTACTAAGTTTTATTCTTTTTTTTGGGGTGTCTTCATGCCCTTTTTTCCTCGCTAGCAGCCCGAAGTGTCTTCAACTTTGCTGGGGTTCTTTTTCCCCCCATGGCTACCAGCAGGTTCAAAAAGTGCGATCGGTGCGGGAAAATCATCTCCCTCACCGATACGCATGATTGCTGCCTCCTGTGCCTCACCCCAGACCATGACCCAGCGGTCTGTGGCCTGTGCAAAAAATGTCCTCAAAGGCCTTGAGGAGCCGCCAGCAGCACTATGATAAAATATTTCCAGATTCCCCCATGCCTCCGAGAGCCAAAACCTCATCTGAGGCCTCCACACCTCAGGAGTAGCACTCCGAATCCGAGCATCGTCGGGGGTCCTCGGAGAGGGGGTTTCCCTCAAGGGAACCGAGAAGAAGGAAGAAACCCTTGAAGGCGACATCTCTGGACAGCTCCGATCGGCCAGAGCCCCGAGCGCCTGCCCGAGGCGTCGGAGAAGGAGCGCCCAACCAAGGTTCCTCGGAAGGACCCGGTCGCGGATCGGCCTAGACAAGTACATTCTGTCCTAGTCGAGGACTCCCCTCCGGGGGAACCGGCTTCAGGCCCAAGTGCGTCGGTGTCTGAGCCGAGAGCTGCAGAGCCTCCAGGACTGCCTTGGAGCGCAGTGTCACTGCCTTCTTGGAACAGCAGCGGGCGATGATGTCTGGTACGTTTGGTTCCTCTTCCCCGACCACCGGGCACTCAATGTCGAAGTCAACCCCGGAGGCCGAGTCGATCCTTGAGGCCCTGCGGGCCAGAGTCTATCCTCGGCCAAGGTCTCGCTCTGTCTCCCACTCATCAGGCTGAGGTCGTCACCGGCGAGTCTGCCGGTGTCGGGGCGGATGTCGCCGGGACCCAAAGAGCTCCATGAGTCTTCCTTGGAGGCCTCCGCCTGGAAGACTGAGGACGAAGAGTCCACGGACACTCGTCGCCATCGAGATGTCCCGTCCGATTCACCGGTATCTGAGCCTTGGAGAAAGTCCCCACCAGAGGATATGGGATTTCTGGACTTCGTTTGGGATATGTCCAAGTCGTTGGCTTTCCCGATGGAGTCCTGGTGCAGACAGACAACCAGTGGCCATGTTCTGTGTGAACAAACAAGGGGGCATGGTGTCCCGGGCCCTCTATCAGGAAGCCCTGGATCTTATGCAGTCCGGCAGGGCATTCTCAGGGCGGTATACCTACCGGGCCTGAACAACGTGCTGGCCGACACTCAGCAGGATTCTCCAGCCACATGAGTGGCAGCTGGACCCAGTAGTCGCCAGTAGGCTTTTCCAGGCCTGGGGGGAACCGTGATGGACCTGTTTGCAAATCCGGACAATCACCAGTTGCCTTGCTTCTGCTCAAGGCAGCCGCACCCCGCCAGGGTGGCTACCGATGCCTTCCTAGTCTCATCGTCGGATGGTCGTCTTTATGCTTTTTTTCCCCTGTCACCCCTGATCGCCAAGACTCTGTTCAAGATTCTTCACTACAGAGCCTGTCATTCTGATAGCCTCATGGTGGCCTAGGCAACCGTGGTTTCCACTTCTTCTACAACTAGCGGCGGATGCCCCCATTCCCTTGGTGTCAGCTCCATGGCTCCTTTCCCAGGAGGGGGGCTCTCTTTTGCTTCCCAACCTCAGTTCCCTTTCACTGATGGTGTGGCTGCTGAGAGGGTGACTAGCCCCGCTCTTCCTCCCGATGGAGGTGGAGGATTTTTTGCTGGCTTCACGCAGAGCATCTACCAGACAGGCTTACGCTTTTAAGTGGCGCAGGTTTGCACTTTGGTGCACTGAGCAGGAGGTCTACCCCTTTTCTTGCCTGGTGGCTTTGGTGTTGCAATACCTTCTCCAGCCCTCTAGGATGGGACTCAAGTCCAACTCCGTCAGAGTGCATTTTATTGCCCTTGCGGCGAACCACCATCAGGTGGACGGGAAGCCCCTCTCAGTTCACCCAGTGGTATCCCGTTTCCTTAAAGGCCTACTCCTGTCTAAGCCCCTGGTCCGCCCTCCGGTGACCAAATGGGATCTCAATGTGGTGCTGGGGCACCTCACCCTACCACCCTTTGAGCCAGTGGCTACGTGTCACCTCCCTTATCGCTCCTGGAAGGTGTTTTTTCTGGTTGTCCTCACTTCTGCCCAGAGGGTGAGTGAGCTTCAGGCTCTCGTGGCGGAGAGGCCTTACACCAGGTTCTACAAGAATAGGGTGGTACTTCGCATGCACCCCAAGTTCCTTCCGAAGTTGGTATCCTCGTTCCACCTCAACCAGGAGGTGGTGGTCCTACCTTTTTTCCCAGACCGCATGCCAGTTGGGCAGAGGCAGTCCTCCATACCTTGGACTGTAAGAGGGCCCTGTCCTTCTACATCCAGTGTACTCTAGGCCACCGGAAAGCCTCTTAGCTTTTTGTTTCCTATCACCCCAGTAAACTGGGGGAGGCGGTGTCCAAGCGTATGCTGTCCACTTCGGTGGTGGACTGTATTGCCCAGGCTTATGAAGAGGCGAGGCTTCTGCTGGAAGGCCGTGTCATGGCTCACAGGGTGCGGGCCATGGCGGCATCAGTGGCTCACCTGTGCTCCGTTCCTCTGGCAGACATCTGCCGGGCCGCTACCTGGTCTTCGGTTCATACCTTCACAGCTCATTACTGCCTCAATAGGGAGTCCTGACGGGACAGTACCTTTGGCCAGGCTGTACTCCTTAACCTTTTTGGGGTCTAAGCAATTCCTACCCTCCATCCCTTCTGTGTTCAGGCTACTGGAGTGCTTCTTTACTTGGACGCAGGTCTTATTAGGGATTTCATTGCGACTGCTTGCGGCTCTCTATGAGGGAGCCCTTTTTTGGCTGTAGGTTCATGGTAGCCTGTAGCTGGGGAGTCCCATATGTGAGGACTGACTTCCTGCTTGTTCCTGCAGAAAGCGTAGTTACTCACCTGTAACAGGTGTTCTCTAGGGACAGCAGGAATCAGTCCTCACAACCCTCCCTCCTCCCCTTGGAGTTGCAGTCTTATTATTTTCATTTGTTTTTGCCATCTTATTAGCTATGTCATTTGACTGAGCAAGATGGAATCCTTGGGCGTGAAGTGGACCACGCATGCGTGTTAGCAATTCCCAAAGGCTTTCTTTGAAAGCTGGGGATTTGCTCCATGCGCTGGCTCTGTCGGCGTCGATGTTACCCATATATAAGGACTGATTCCTGCTGTCCCCGGAGAACACCTGTTACAGGTGAGTAACTACGCTTAGCGTGCCATATACAAGCATATCAGCTGTATATCGGCATGTACCTCAGAGACCTAACCAAGGAACTCTGAGGTTTCACGGTGGGCCTCAGTGGTTACCACTCCAACGCTTCTGGACTCTCACGAAGTCTATCAGGGAGTGCTCAAAATATTTGTCTCATGCAGCCTATGACTGCTTCGAGTCCAACACGAGGGTGTCTGCCGCAGGCATCTGTGCTTGATGCCAGGCCTGGCTCCAGGCTTCAGACCTTGAGCATTGGGTCCTGGAGAAACTCCTTGGTGTCCTTTGCCTCAGTGAAAACCTCTTTGGCAAGCTGATAGAGGACCAGGTGGTTGAGATCGAGACAGAGTATGTCACCAGGACTCTGCTCTCGAGAAAGACCGCCACTCTTCCCAGGAAGAAATCATCAGGGAAAAGTTCTTCCTTTCACCGGGAAGGCTAACCCTACCAAGGCTATCCTCCATATCAGGCCCCCCAGACTCCACAGCAGGGTCATCAGGCCAAGGGAGCTGGCCAGGATCCACGTAAGCCTGAGGGGCCCAAACCCTTGATACCAGCCCAGACTGAATTGGGGTTTTGACACCCAGAGCATAGCCTCTCTTCCCCTGGGGGATCAGCTACTGACAGGGGAGCACCTGATTCATTTTGTCCACTGGTGGATTGCCATCACCACCGATTCCTGGGCATGCAAGGTGGTCAGGGAAGGTTACCTCCTTCATCTCGACCAGACACCTCTGCCTTTCTTTCCAGGGGAGCCCCCTCTGATTCCCCTGCATCAGTCCCTTCCTGGTCCCAAAAAGAACAGGAGGCCTAAGACCCATCCTGGACCTGAGAAACCTGAACAAACTCCTGGTGCTGGAGGTTGAAAATGCTCTCCCTTGGAATATTGCTGCTCTACCTTCAGCAGGGAGATTGGCTGTGCTCCTTGGTCCTAAAGGATGCTTGTACCCACATCCTTATTCATCCCATTCACAGGCATTACCTAAGGTTTGTGGTCGTGGGCGACCACTACCAGTACACCCTTTGGTCTAGCCTCCGCACCAAGAGTCTTCACCAAATGCCTGGCAGTGGTGGCCCCCTACCTTCATCTCCAAGGGGCTTTCATCTTCCTGTACATGGACGACTGGCTGGTAGAGGGAAACACTGCCTCAGAAATGCAACAGGCCACAGCTTGCACCATCAGGGTTCTACAACATCTGGAATTCATGATAAATCACCCCACATCCCATCTCACCAACTCAGGACCTGGAGTTCACAGCTCGCCTGGATACCGTCCAAGCCATAGCCTTCCTCCCCCTTGATAGGGCGGACCGCCTCAGGGCCCTGGTGACCAAGGTGCAGTGCCATTACGCCGTGTCGGCATAGACAATGCTTCATCTGCTCGGCCACATGGCCTCGACAGTCCATGTGGTCCCCAACGTCATCCTTCATATGCAGGCAGCTCAGTGTTGCCTCCACTCACAGTGGACTAAAAAAAAATAATAATAATAAAAAGCAGGCTCCGGTACAGGATCTCGCTGTCCCGGCAACTAGCAGAGTCACTTGATTGGTGGCAGGACACACAGCACCTGCAGAAGGGCATGCCCTTTCAACACTCAAACCCCCAGAGGTTCCTCCTACAGATGCGCCTCTACTAGGCTGGGGAGCCCACTGCAAGGAGTTGCATGCAGGGCAACTTTTCTCTCAAGGAAAGCCAACAGCAGATCAACCTGCTAGAGCTTAAAGCTATTTTTCAGGCGATTGGGGACTTCCAACATTGCCTGCAGCATTAGTCGGTGCTGGTCCAAATGGACAGCCAGGTCACAATGTTCTACATGAACAAACAAGGAGGCACAGGGTCCCACTGCCTGTGCCAGGAGGCAGTAGCCCTCCGCTCATACTCAGTCAGTCAGGGAATGCTCCTCAGAGCGGTATACATTCCGGGCCAGGACAATACCCTGGCAGATAGAGTGAGCAGTGTCCTCCAGCCACACAAATGGCGCCTAGACCTCAGGGTGGCGTAGCAGCTATTCTGACTGTGGAGAACCCCCAGCCTGGACCTCTTTGCCAGCCAAGCCAACGCTCAGCTACTCTGCTTTTTCTGTCCCCAACTGCATCTGTCTCGGATAGCGGCGGATGCCTTTCTCATTTCATTGTCAGAGGGCTTTCTGTATGCCTTCCTTCCCATACCAGTATCCCGCGGACCTTCAAAGTCCAGTGGGACAAGGCTTCCATGAATCCTGGTGGTCACGTGGTGGCCCAGACAGCCTTGTTCCCCCTGTTGCTCTGCCTCTCGATGGAGCTCCCGGTCTCTCTGGGGAATTTCCCAGGACTGTTGACCCAGGAGGAGGGAGGACTTGATTCTCCACCTCAACCTAGGATCCCTATTGCTGACAGCATGACTGCTGAAGGGGTTGCCCTCGCACCCCTCAACCTCCCCATGGAGGTGGAGGAAGTCCTCCTGGCTTCTCATAAGGACTCCACGAGATGAGCCTATGCCTTCAAGTGGCGCAGATTCTCAGTATGGTGTACAGAGCAACGGTTAGATCCGTTCTCCTGCCCAGTGCATTGGTGCTGCAGTACTTACTCCACCTCTCACAGACCGGATTTGAGTCCATCTTTGTCAGGGTACACCTGAGTACGCTCTCCACGAACCATCACTCCATAGAGGGCAAGCCTTTTTCTGTACAGTCCCTCATCACCCGATTCATGCAGGGCTTGCTAGTCTCTGAATCTCCCATCCAGCCGCCTCAGGAAGAATAGGATCTCAGTGGTCCTGGTGCAGCTTACCAAGCCGCCCTTCGAACCCTTGGTGTCTGCCATTTACGTTACCTATCATGGAAGATGGCCTTCCTTGTGGCGCTCAACTCTGCCTGCAGAGTCAGTGAGCTTCAGGCTTTGGTGGCCAGGACACCAAGTTATACAAGAACACGGTCATGCTTTGCACCCACCCTTAATTCCTCCCGAAGGCGATAACCGCCTTTCACCTCAACCAAGAGGTGGTGCTCCCTACCTTCTTTCCATGGCCCCATGCTGATAAGGCAGTGGCTGTCCTCCATACTCTGGACTGAAAAAGGACCCTGTCCAATCTACAACATATTCGGGGTCACTGCAAAGCCTCATAGTTTTTCATTTCATATGACCCCAGTCAATTGGGGGAGGCTGTCACCAAGTAGACCCTGTCCACCTGGGTGATGGACTGCATCGCCTTTGCCCACGATCAGGCGGGGCTATCGTTGGAACGCTGGGTCATGGTGCACAGTGTCAGGGCTATGGCAACCTCAGTTGCAAGCCTGTACTCCATCCCTATGGCAGATGTCTGCCAGGCTGCCACCTGGTCCTCATTCCACACTAATGCAGCTCACTACTGCCTGGAGATGGAGTCCTGACGGGATAGTGCCTCCCTAATCTATTCGGGGTTTAGTCAACTCCTGTCCTCAGACCCTTCTTGTTCAGGCTACCAGAGCATTGGTTCTCCCTGGACGCTGTGGTCCTCAGAGTCTTTCCTCAGATTTGCTTGCGGCTGCTCATGGCTGGGCCATGCTTTTTTTTTCCTACAAGTAATCTTGGTAGCCTTTAGCTAGGGAGTCCCATATGTGAGGACTGACTTCCTGCTTGTTCCTGGAGAAAATGTAGTTACTCACCTGTAACAGGTGTTCTCCAGGGACTGCAGCAATTGGTCCTCACAACGCTCCCACCTCCCCTTAGAGTAGCGGTACTATTTTTGCTATCTTTTGTCGGCTCTAGCTATGTCATCTGACTGAGTAAAATGGCATCCTTGGGCAGGAAGGGGATTCCAAGAAGACCAGCTGGTTCAGGCCAGTCCTGGACCTGTGAAACCTCAACTGTTTCCTGGTACGCAAGAATTTCAAGATGTTCTCACTGGGGATGCTTCTCCGTATCTTCTATAGGGTGATTGACTATTCTCCTTGGATCTGAAGAATCCCAACCCACCCAAATCACAAACAGTATCTACCGTTCTTGGTGGAAGGTCAGTGCTATCAATACATAGTACTTCCCTTCAGACTGGCCTCAGCTCCACAGGTTTTCACAAAGTGTCTGGCGGTTGTGGCTGTCTACTTCTGGCCCATGGTGGTCTTTGTCTTCCCTTACCTGTATGATTGGCTCATCAAAGGTCCCACACTAGACAGCATCCATCAGCCTGCCGACCTCACCATTGAGGTGCTAGAGCAGGAGGGCTTTGTAATCAACTATCTGAAGTCCCATCTCCAGCCCATGCAGCAGCTGGAATTAATCGGGGCCCCGTTCGATACCACTCAGGCGCGGGTATTTCTGCTGGAAGACCACATGCAGGGATTGGTAGCACTGGTGGACGGTGTGCAGCGCCACACAACTGCCTGAGGGCTGTTGAGGGTTCTCTGTCACATGACTGCCACTGTGCATGTCACTGCTTAGGCTCATCTCTTCATGTGGCAGGCCCAGTTGACCTTAAGCATGCAATGGAAGCAGGCAGTGGGACACCTTCAGGACAGAGTGGCTGTCACCGTGCCTCTGTTGTGGTCCCTCAAATAGTGGCTCAAGCTAGGGAATCTTCTCAAAGGCCTCCCTTTCCAGATGGCAGTTCCCCACAAGGTGCTCACGACGAATGTGTCCATGTTTCATTAGGGAGCTTACCTGGAAGGCCTGCGCACGCAGGGCCTGTGGTCCAAGCAAGAGAGCCTGCTCCAGATCAACTTTTTTGAGCTTTGGGCGATAGCCAATATCCTCTGAGCCTTCCAAGCACACCTGGCCTGTCAGGTGTTCCTGATCCAAATGGACAATCAAGTTGCAATATTCTACTTGAACAAGCAGGGGAGGCATGGCTTGTACTTCCTCTGCTTGGAGGCTATTCGGTTGTGTAAGTTCGCCCTGCTCCATGGCTTGGACCTAAGTGTGATCTTTCTGTCCAGAGAGCTGAATGTCCTAACTGATCAACTCAGCAGAGTCCTTCAGCCACACAAGTTGACCCTCAACAGGGCGATGGTGGACCAGATCTTTCAGGAGTGGGGCACTTCCACAGAGGATCTCTTTGCCACGGCATGCAATACCCAAATGGGCCAGTTCTATTCCCAGAGGCCAGCCAGCAACTGCCTGGCCTTGGATGCCTTTCTATTCCATTGGGAGGATATGGCTTGCTGTTTGCATACCTTCCCCCCCCCTCCCCCGGATACTTGTGGTGAAGACCCTTCTGAAGCTCTGGGTAAACAAGGGCTCTATGATCCTCATCATTCTTTATTGGCCTCATCAGCCATTGTTCCCACTACTGCTGCAGCTCTTGCAGAGGAAGTCTCTCTGCCCTGGACCTCATCTCCCAGGAGGGTGGAACCTTGCATCCCAGTGTCCATTCTTCAGCTCTCACAGCATGAATGCTGAGCAGGTAATCCTCTCAGAGCTCAATCTTCCAAGGGTGTTATGAACATCCTTCTGGTATCTTGCAAAGGACTCAGTGCACAAGGCCTACCAAGTCTACTCTGTATATATAAAATTGTGGCCTGTTCACATTCTATCTAAAGAAGCCCCAAAACATAGGAGATGAATTGTGAACCCTCTTATTACCTGAATGGGACAGGTTGTTATGCAATGAATAAACAATCTTTCTCCATGAACAAGCAGGAAATAAGTCCTCACATATGGGTAATGTCACCGATGGAGTACCACACGGAACACTCCCAGAGCTTCCGAAGGAAGCTTTTGGGAGGTATGTCGCATATGCATGCCTGCCATCCCGCCACAGTGCCATATTCTCCAGTCCATTGAGCCCCTAAGATGTGTTCCTGCAGTCCAGAAAAAAAGTTTGAATTTCTTGTCCTTGTGATTGCGCTTTTGCTCATTTTTTCACTCTTCTGTGATTGGTTATCCTTTTTCTTACCCTTCAGGTATTTTTTTTCAGTTTTTTGTGCCTTTTGGGGTTTTATCCCCCCTCTTTGAGGGCTTTTTCCCACCCATGGCCATTTTTCAGTTGGATTTTAGAGGCGGTATTTTTGGATGTGTTTAAGCCAGTTAGCGGCTTTAAAAAATGCACCAAATGTGGCAAGACAATTTCTGCCACCGACCACCGTATTTGGTGCTTACAATGCCTTGGACCCAATTACCAGCTGGCGTCCTGCGTACTCTGCTTACAGATGACATGTCACGAAGGCTGAAGGGTTGCGAAAAGCAGGAGGTCCTCCTTTGGCTCATCTGATTGATTCTTCAGCCCCAACTGCCTTGTTCAAACCTGTGGTGGACAAGGGCGAAGAGCAGGGGCTCAGTCGAAGCAGAAGGATTAGAGCGGAAAGGGGCATCACTCTGCAGAGAACCCATCTTCGTCAAAAGGGGAGCACAAGGAGAAGATCCATGTTTAGCACCATCGCAGTCCCTCTCAGTGGAAGATGGACAGTGAGGGCTGGGAACAGCTGACCAAGCTTCTCTTACAGGGGGACCCAACCTGCATATGTGAAGTCCATTCTCAGTGCCCAGGAGGGCAGCCTGAGGTCTCCCAATGCTCCATTCATCATGGAGTCCCCACCCAAGGGTTCACCGGTGATGGCTGTGGCATTGATGTCCTCCTCAGTGGTAGTTCTGGAGGAATGCCTACGAGCCTTAGAAGCTTATTTCGCAGTGTGGAGCATGTCATCACCACACTCCTTTCAGCCTATCCTGAAGACCTATGCCCTGCCCATCACAGCTGGGACATCTGGTGGGAGATCAGTATTGATGCCATTGGCTGGACCCATCTCCCTCTCCAGTGTGTCTGAGTCCGAGGCCTCTGTGCATTGGCATCGGCATGCCACGCTCTAGGGGGAACATCGACGTCTACTGTCTTCTGAACTACACAGTTTGTGCTCTGAGGACATTCGGCATTACTTCGACTTCCTGCCAGAATCTGAATGAGAAACAAAGGCAGAATCGATGGTGTCAGATCTTCAGCCTTAGGATCTCCCTTCTGACCTGTCGCTCCCTACGGATCAGCAGAAGTCACCCTTGGAAGAATTTCTAGAAATTTTTTGTTTGGGTTCTAGAATTTCTAGAATTTTGTTTGGGTTCTGGCCAAGGCCACCCCCTTTTCTTTGGAATTGGAAGAGGAACAGAGGGAAAGGAACTGGAACTCCTCCAATATCCCTCGTGAAGCGGTGACTGTCCCCATCCACCATGTCCTGCAGAGACTGCTAATGTGGTTGTGGGAGGTGCCACTTATGCTTCTGGCCATCAGCCTCCAACTTGACTCTACTAGATCCGACAAGCCATGGGGTTTGAGAAGCCTCAATTACCCCACAATTCCATTGTGGTCTAGTCTGCCTTGAAGCATGCAAAAAGTTCCAAAATGCACTCGGTACCCCCACGTGGGAGGCACGATCCCTGGACTCCTTCGGGAGGAGGTGCTTCCAGGGCTCCATGCTGATAGTCTGGATCCTGACCTACTGGACTTACATGGCCACTTTCCTCATTCTGAGGACCACCACAAGTTTTTTCAAGGCCTTGTAGCTCACTGTAGGGATTGCTTAACATTTATGGTTCGTGGTGCTTATGACGCCTTCAAATCTGCCAGCAGGGTGGCGGCTGTGGGTAATCGCCGCAAGGTAGATAGCCTGATTGTAGTCTTCTGACCTGGAATAGTGGGTCTAGGACAAGATTGCCAGTGTCCCCTGTCAGTGTGAGAATCTCTTCAGCAAGCCTATGGAGGAAAAGGCCAAACAGATGGAAAAGGAGTAGGTGACCCTTGCCAGGCTGTCCAGAAAGACTGTGGATCCTGTGTGAAAGAAACTTCAAACCAAGAAGGCTTTACTTCTATGCCCGCGGAGGTACTTTCCATCTTAGCTGCAGGTGCAGTCTAATGCCCAAGCTCCCTATTCACAGAAGAGGGAGAAAACCCCTGAAAGCATAGCCCGCCCCTCAGCCAAAGCTGGGTGCGAGTTTTTGACAGGGTCTTCAGGAGCACAGCAAACCAGTCATCTGCAGAGGTGTCCCCCCCCCCCCCCCCAGGTGGCGGTTGGCTTGTCTATTTCCCACTGGTGGTCTCCTGTCATCTTGGACGCCTAGTACTACAGATCATCCAAAGTGACTATCAGTTGCATTTCACCCTGCTGCCGCCGCCTCCTTACAATCTAGGGGAATACCCCATGGACCCCACATACTGGAGCCTCCTGCTGACCAAGGTCATGGCCCTGCTGGCTGACCTCACCATTGAGTCAATTCCCCTGGCCCAGATTGGGCAGGGCTTTTACTCCAGATACTTTCTGCTCCCCATAAAGACCGGCTGGTTCCATCCCATTCAGGATCTGCAAAACCTCATCCGGTTCTTGGTGCGTGAAATGTTCAAGATGGTCTCATTGAGGACGCTGCTCAGATTCCTTCTACAAGACGACTGACTATGCTGCTTGGACGTGAAAGATGTGTACGTGCATTTTCTGGTCCACCTCGGGGGGTTTTTGTCTTCCCATACCTGGATGCCTGACTCTTAAAGTCCCATGCCATCCAGCATATGGCAGTCCACCAAACTCACCATTCAGGTGCTCGAAGGATTCCGCTTGGTGATGAGCTATCCGAAGTCTCACCTCCAGCTGGTACAGCAACTGGAGTTCATCGGGGCCCTTTTTGATACCACTGGAGCGAGAGCTTTTCTGCCTCCGGACCGCCTGCAGCCACTGTTCCCTCTAAGCTGTGCGCGTGTGCGCGCGCACACACCTCGACGAGCGAGCGCACATACTTTATAACAGAGCGCACAAAAATTACGGTTCTGATTCTGATAGAAAACAACAGACATCTTAAAATTTAAAAGTTGTTGTGTATTTACGGTTTTCACAAGTTCTACAATATTATCTAGTGCAGTCAATGTGGTGTACATACTGTATTCTGACGTGTGGTCAAATTTTTAAAGTATAGAACTCCGAGTGTCGTTATGTGCCGCACAAAAATTTAACCTTCCTTCAAAAGCTGCACAGCTGATATTTTATGCGCACACAGCCTACAGAAAATTAGAGGGAACATTGCCTGCAGCACCTCCTCGAGGTGATGAGCACATTTCAGCACCACACCACATGTGGTGGCCATGGTGCATGTCACCCCTCAGGTCCGCCTTTGCATGCAGCAGGCTCAATGGACCTTTCATATGCAATGGCAACAAGCCTCAGACCGCCTGCAGGACAGGGTGGTGATGACTGCACCATTCACATAGTCCCTGAAGTGGTGGCTCATGCTTGCGTCAGGACCTCCCATTCCAACCAGCAGCATCCTGCAGGCTGCTCACGATTGATGCCTCCAAGCTCAGCTGGGGTGCACACCTGGACAGTCTCCACACTCAGGATCTCTGGTCTGAGAGCAAGAGCCTACTTCAGATCAACTTCGAGCTCTGGGCCATTGAAAATGCTCTCCGTGCCTTTTGGGCACATCTGGCAAATCAGGTGGTCCTGATCTAGACTGACAACCAGGTGGCCATATTCTATGTGAACTAGCAGGGAGGCAGAGGCTCATACCACCTGTGTTGGGAGGCATTTTGTCTCTGGAAGTTTGCCCTGCTCCATGGCATGGATCTCAGGGTGACTTATTTGCCCGGTGAGAGCAACAGCCTAGCGGATCCCCTCAGCTGGGTTAATCAGCCACATGAGTGGTCTCTCAAAAGGGAGGTAGTGGACTGGATCTTTCGGGAGTGGGGCACTCCTAACGTGAACTTCTTTGCTTTGGCACACAATGCCCAGGTAGCTCAGTTATGCCTCCAGAGGCAGCGATCGCCTGTCTCCGGATGCCTTCCTTGTCCACTGGGTGAAAGGCCTGCTCTATGCCTTCACCCCCAATTCTGCTCATCACAAAAACGCTCCTGAGGCACCAAGCCGAGGGATTCCATGATTCTCATTGCTCCTTACTGTCCTCAATAGTCATTGTTCCTGTTACTGCTGCAGCTCTTGCAGAAGTAAAATCTTCGCCTGGACTCCAACCCTGACCTCATTTCACAGGAGAGCAATTCCTTGTTGCATCCCAACATATTCAAATCCTATGTTCCAACATCCCACCTATCCATACCAACCCACACGTAGATTCACCTAGGCCCAGCGAAGCCCCTCCAGATTCCACAAGCCCTCTTCATCTCTAGGGACATAAACGTCAGCCCACCAACCACCAAAACAGTAGCAGAGAGACAAAGGTAAAGTCCAAAGTGTGATACCTGGGCATAACCCTAGACCAATACCTAACCTTACCAACCCCACATTAATATCACCACCAGAAAAATATACCAGAAAATAAAAACATCACAGCACCTCAGGACACTACTGGACTTCCAAAACTACTGCTTGATCTTCCAAACATTAATCCTGCCACACTTCGACTACTGCAACATCCTCTTACAATGCCTACCGAACTACATACGTCATCCATTGCAACTAGCCCACAACACTCCTGCTCGCATCCTCTGCAACACCACCTGAACTGACCACATAACTCCAATACTCCAATTATACTGGTTACCTGTCAAAGTAAGAGCAAAACATAAAGTAATACTGATGGCATTCAAAATATCCCCAGGACTCTTCTTAGTCTACCTCCACTCACTACTACAAAAAAGGGTTAAGAGAACACACCATCAAAACACACTCGTGGTACCTGCCATAAATTCAAAGAGTAACAAGACTCCATCTTACGAGGCCTTCTCTGTGTATGCCCCAACCATATGAATTCCCTACCAGAAAGCATGTGCAATATCCGACCTAACAGACTTCAGAAGAAAATGTAAATCCCATCTATTACGTGAGTACTCCAGATGTGAAGACTGATCCCCCATTGGATCACAGACTTAACTGGCAGCACAACATCCTCCAGCATAATCCCTTTAGTTTTTCATTTCCCACCCCCACCACCTAACCACACCCTGTTTTTATTTATTTAACTAGCTTGCTATACCGTTTTTCTCCCAGTCAAAACGGTTTACATGAAACAAGGTGAAAACAGAACTATGAGGCGCACTTGGATTACGTAAAATATTATAAAGCATAGGAATTACAACTTTGGTTCAAGATATAAAACTGTTGGGGGCACTTGGTTTCATAATCTCCTATGCCTTATGTAATCTATCTTACAATGCATAAAACTGTTGTGGGCACAAGCTACATAAGACATAGTTTTGTAATCTCCTATGCTCAGCTATTTTACAAGTTATATTTACATAGTTGGTAGGTTCTGGAAGTAGGGGTGAGGTGAACGTTAGCAGGAGGGATGAATGAGGCCCCCGAAGTGGGAGCTTCACGGAGGTTGAGTGGGAGAAATCCTGTGGGCTTGTGATTGTTGATGCTGCTTTGCATTATATTGGGGGTCAGGGCCGTAGTGTACCTGGAAGAGGTATGTTTTTAAACCCTTTTAGAAGTCCTGGATTGACTTGATGTTTCTTAGTGCGGGGGGTAGCAAATTCCAGAGGGAAGAGGCGTAGATTGAGAAGACTGTGAGGAATGAGTACTGGCTGCTCTTGCAGACCTGTGGCGGTATGCTGAAGAGATTTGGAATTGGGGGTGTTTGATTAATGTTCAGTGTTCGGAGGTGAGGTTATTTAGTGTCTTGTGGATGGTGGTGAGGACCTTGTGTTTGATTCTTGAGATGATAGGAAGCCATTGGAGGGATTTTAATATGGGTGTGAGATGAGCCCCTCTGGAGGCTTGGTAGATGGCTCATGCTGTGGTATTTTGGGTGGGCTGTAGTGGGAGAAGTGTGTTTGGGCAGGCCGTGGTATATTGAGTTGCAGTGGTCTTATATAGAGGGGTAATAGTGGCTTGGGACATTGCTCTGAAGGTTTCTGTAGGGAGAAGAGGACGTAGGTTTTGTAGAGTTCTGAGTTTGTAGTATACAGTCTTGGTGGTATTCTAGATTTGGGCTGGGAAGCCTAGTTGCTAATCTAGTATGATGCCAGGGTAGCTGACTTTTTGACCTGAAAGTCTGTGTTGCCGATCCTGATAGGAGGGAGGGGGGTAAAACTGGGTCTCTAGTGACGTGTAGAATTCGTTTTGTTGCAGTTGACTGACAGGTTGCGGAGTTGAAACCATTTAACTATTTCATTGAAGCAGGCTGTGATTCTTGAGTAGTCATGAGGGGATGTTGAGAAAAGTATATAGATCATGATGTCGGCGTAAATTTGGTAGCTGATATTGAAGTTTTGGATTGCTAAGCATAGGGGTCGAATGTATATAGATGTTGAAGAGTGGTGAGGAGAGTGCGGAGCCCTGGGGTACTCTTTGTGGCAGTGTGTAAGGGGATGATGTGTGGGTTCCGAGTTTTCTCCAGGAACAAACAGGAAGTCAGTCCTCACATATGGACATCGGTGCTGAAGGACCCCCCGCAGAAGCATCTCTCCAGCTTTCAAAGAAAGCCTTTGGGAAATGTCACCATGCATGCATGGTCCCTTTCCCACCTAAGGGTGCCATCTTGCTCAGTCCTTTTTCCAATGGATCCCAATGGACGTAGGTCCTATTTCCCCAGAAAAATCCTTGACAAAACTGTTCCTAAAACGTAGTTTTTCGGTAGGCGTACCGATTCCTCTTCCTGCCTCGAGTCTGCGCATCCTGGCACTGTTCTTGGCCCCTTTTTTATCAAGGTCTCCCTCGACCGTCATTCGCACCCTTTCTGCCCATGGGTCGTCGACCCCGTCCAGGTGTCTCCCACTATGTCTCCCGGTAGGTTCAAAATGTGTGACCGCTGCAGTCAAACCATGTCCGTTACTGACACCCATGACTGCTGCCTGGGCCCGGACCATGACAGCACCTCCTGCGACCTGTGCCAGGCCATGTCAGCCAAAACCAACAAGAAACGATAGGAGTTGCAGAGATGCCCAGATGCCTTGGAATCCTGCGGCCGTGGTGCCTCCGAGAAGACCTCAGAGCCGGAGAAGAAGAAGAAGTCTTCAAAGTCAGCCGAGGTTGCACCGGAGAAACCCGGTAAAACCCCATGGAGGTACTCGGGCGACTCTCAGAAGCACCGTGCGAGGTTCTTCGAGGCTGTAGTCCCTAGAGTGCCGGTGTCAGCACCGAAGGCTGTGGAGCCTTTTGGCTTGGAAACCAGAATGGCAGCACCGGAGCAGAACATCACTGCTATCCTGGCTCTGCAGCAGGTGATGGCTGGTTCATCTACCTCGATGACTGAGCCCTCCAACTGCAAGGGAGTTCCCTGGTTGTCCAGCTGGCATTGGTCAAGGTCCTTGTCCCATTCATCAGGCATCTGGACCTTTCCAGCCAGTGTCCACAACTCGGATCCCAGGGCCTCTAATTCCTCATTGCTCAACTCCGAGTGGGAGACGGAGGGCGAGGCGCTCTCAGACACCAGAAGGCACCGAGACATTCCCTCGACCCATCTCCCCCAGTGCCTCGATGTCATTCTCCTCCCAAGGACGTAGCTTTCCATGACTTTGTCAGGGATATGGCCAAGGCCCTCTTGGTGCAAAGAGGCAGAGGATGACCTGTGCACCAAGGAGTTGGCGATTCTCCAGTATGAGACTCCACCTATAGGAACCCTCATGGTGCTCATACAGCTAATGCATGTCTCTGCATGTGCGTGGCCCAGTGGTGCCTCTGTTCCCAGTGGACCCATGCTATGGGCTGACTCCGGGACAGAGTCACGGTGTCTCACCAACTGGCGGAGTCCCGCAACACTTGCAAGCGGGCATGCCTTTTCAGTTCCCAAACCCCCAGAGGGTTCTCACAACGGGCACCTCCCTGATGGGGTGCTCATTGTGGGGAGCTCGGCACCCAGGGGACCTGGTCCTTTGAGGAGAGCCAGCAGCAGATCAATTTTCTCGAGCTCAGAGCAGTTTTCTTCGCTCTGAAGATTTTCAAACACCACCTACAGCGCCAGTCGGTGTTCGTCCAGACAGACAGTCAAGTTATGATGATCTATGTGAACAAGCAGTGTGGCACGGGTTCCTACTGCCTCTGCCAGGATGCCGTGGCCCTCTGTTCCTTCATGACCAGCCATGGGATGCTCCTCAGGATGGTCTATCTACCGGGCCAGGACAGTGCCTTGGTGGACAGGATGAGCAGGATCCTCCAACCGCTTGAGTGGCACCCAGACCCTGAGGTGGCACTTGGGCTTTTTCGGCTATGGGTCCACCCCAGCCTGGACCTCTTTGCCAGCCCAATCAGTGCTCAGCTGCACCATTTCTGCGACACCCCCCAACCCCACCCCTTCTGGATGGTGGCGTACACCTTCCTCATCTCATGGGCAAGGGCCCTGCTGTACACCACCTTCCCATGCCCTTGATAGCTCGGACCCTCTTCAAGGTCCAGCAAGACAAGGCATTGGTAATCCTCGTAGCCCCACGGTGGCTCAAGTAACCCTGGTTCTCCTTGCTGCTCCGTCTCTCTACGGAGTCTCTGGTCCCTCTTGGGAGCTCCCTGGGACTCTTGACACAGGAAGAAGGCTCGATCCTCCATCCCAACCTGGGATTCCTATCTCTCGCAGATGAATGGGTCGCCCTAGCCCCCCTCAACCTCTCTAGGTTGGCACTTTGGGGACAGTTATGGATGCGGAGCAGGAGACAGTTCAGAATTGGAGGAACTTGCACTGAGAGAGCCTCCATTGGAGGAGCTTCATATTGCAAAATATCGAGCTTCTCAGCATGGGGCTCTTCCTCCGACTCATTGGCGAGTGCTAGGGCCCGCACCATATCCCGGACGAACTCCAAGAAGGGAGGTGTGCTCGGGAGGTGATAGCCGCCTCTGGGTAGGCGGGGAGGGGGTCGGAGGGGAAGACCTTGACCTGGAAGATCCTCTTCCTGGTGATCGTCACGTCGACCTGACGTGTGAGTGAGATCCAGGCTCTGGTCGCACAACCTCCATATACCAGATTCCACCAGAACTAGGTAAGGCTCCGCACACATCTGAGTTTTCTGCTGAAAGTGGTCTTGACTTTTCACCTCAATTAGTCTATTGTCCTTCCAACATTATTTCCCCGGCTTTATGCCAATCACAGTGCGGCAGCGTTGCATATGCTGGCTTGCAAGCGTGTGTTGGCTCTCTTCTTGGAGTGCATCAAGGCACACCGTCAATCCTTTGTTCGTCTCCTTCGACCCCAATAGGCTGGGTTTGTATTTGTTTGGTTTCTTGGTATACCACTCCTTCATGACACCAGGGCAGTTTACAATTGCATAAAATATACAGTAATGACTGGAGGCCAAAAGAGAAAAGAACTACAATATGTGACAGGACAGAAACAATGCAATCACACACATAGTGAGGAGAAATAAGACAGGGAGCTATATAGAGGGTGTCGCTGTTTTGAAGGATACGTTATCCCTCTGGCTCTCCAATTACATCATCCATGCACGTTTTTTGGCTGCTCTGATCCTTGAGGGGTCATGTCACGGCTCACAATGTCTGTGCGATGGCTACATCGGTGGCCAAAATCCGTTCTGTCACCGCAGAACAGATCTGCAGGGCTGTGACATGGTCTTTGGTCCATACCTTCACAGCCCATTACTGTCTGGATGAGAATTCCCAATGGGACAGTTATTTTGGCCAGGCCATGCTCCTTCATCTCTTTGGATTTTGAGTCATAAGAACATAATATCTGCCATACTATGTCAGTCCAAGGTACATCAAGGCAAGTTTCCTGTTTCCAACAGTGGCCAATTCAGGACAAAAGTACCTAGCAGATTCCCAAAAAGACACACAGGTTCCACAATTTTTGTCCCGGGGCAAGTAGTGGATTTACCAGGTCCTCCTTAATAATGCTTTATGGACTTTTTCTCCAGGAAGTTTTCCAAGCCTTTTTAAAACCCAGCTATACTAGCAGCTTTTTCTACATCCTCCGGTAATGAATTCCAGAGTTTGATTACGCATTGAGTGAAAAAATATTTTCTCTTATAAGTCTTAAATGGGTTACATTGTAGCTTTGTTGCATGTCCCCTAATCTTTCTACTTTTTGATGGTGTAAACAACTGATCTATGTTTACCTGTTCCACTCCATTCATTAATTTATAGACCTCTATCATATCTCCCCTCTGCCGTCTCTTTTCTAAGTTGAAGAGCCCTAACCTTTTAAGCTTTCTTCATAGGTATACCCTTCCATCTCCTTTACCATTTTGGTGGCTATTCTCTGTAACTTTTCTAATTCCACAATATCCTTTTTAAGTCACTGCAACCAGAATTACACACAATATTCAAGGTGCGGTCGTACCATGGAACGATACTTAGGCATTATACCCATTTCTTTCCTTATGATTCCTAGCATTCTATTTGCTTGCTTGGATTTTTTAGGCTCCTGTTCCTGGATTCAGTCCTTTCGAGGGACTTGTGGATTCCATGAGGCTCCCTGTTCCTCCAAATATGGGTTCTCCCATCAAATGCAATGACTGGTTGGGGCCCATTCTGGGGTTTCCTCTGTTGGCAGTCAGCTTCATCACTTCTTCCAGGAATGGGCCCTTATGATCTCAGACTGGTGGGTGCTCGACATCAATCAGTTTGGCTGTGTGCTGGAATGCTTTGACCCCCATCCTAGATGCCTTTCTGATATCTCCATTTATGTCTGCAGCCAGGAAGGCCATCCTGGAGAGGCTCTTCAACCTCCAGGCTGTAGTGCCAGTGCCACCTGCCGAAAGGGGCAAGGACGGGTATTCAGTTTATTTTGTGATGCCAAAGGAGGATGGGTCTTTCTGCCAGATTTTGGAACTCAAGGTTGTCTGTGTTCACCTTAAGGACCTTTTACTTCTATGTACAGACATTGTTTACCTGGCTGAAAGTGAAGATGATCTGGAACATTTGCTTCTCACAATCAAAGAACATAGTCTCAAAATGGGCCTGCACCTTTATGTAAAGAAGACAAAGATCATGACAACTGGCATAATCAACAGGTTCATAGTTGAAGGAGAAGAAATTGAAATCGTGAACAACTTCAACCTACTTGGATCAACTATCAATAAAGAAGCAACAAGCAGTCAAGAAATCAGACTACGCATTGGTCTTGGCAGAATGGCTATGAAAGACCTAGATAAGATTCTCAAGAGCAGAGATGTCTCTACATACAAAGATTCGACTTGTTCAAGCCATGGTATTTTCAATAACATCATATGGATGTGAAAGCTGGACAGTGAAAAAGATAGGCAGGAAGAAAATTGATGCCTTTGAATTATGGTGCTGGCGACAAATACTGTGTATACCATGGACTGCCCGAAGAACAAACCAGTCGGTACTAGAGGAGATCAAACCTAAGTTTTCTTTAGAAGCTCGGATGACAAGACTTCGACTTTCGTACTTTGGACACATCATGCGAAGAGAGAGATCATTAAAGAAAGACATCATGCTTGGCAAGATAGAAGGCCACGCAAAATAGGAAGGCCAGCAATGAGATGGATCGATACAATAACACAGCTATGGGTACCAGTCTGCAACAATGAGCCGCCTGACTCAAGACCGAACACAATTTAGGATAGCTATCCAGAGGGTCGCCATGAGTTGACTCCGACTCGACGGCACTTAACAACAACAGACATTGAGATTGGTCATATGAGCGGTCCGGCGAGGAGACTTTTACATTGCTGGACTTGGCTACGGCGTTCTTCCTTGTTCTCGTTCACATTTGCGAGGATCAGCAGCGCTTCCTGTGCTTCTCTGTTCTCTGCTCGCACTTTGCTGTTCTATCCTTTGTTCTCTCCACTGCTCAAAGAATGTTTACCAAGGTTATGGTTATGGCTGCCACCACCTTGCATTGCAAAGGAATTTGTGTGCATCCTTACCTGGATGACTAATTTATTTGGGCTAAGTCACATTCATTTTTTTATTTAATGCCCTGATATTTCTATACCACACATCAGAAATGCTCATAGTGGTGTACAAACAGAAAAGCTAACAATCTATCCCCATATTCACAATTCCGCCCCCCCCCCCCCCAAAGCTTGTAAAAAAACAATAGGTCTTCAACTGAGTTTTAAATGCTTTAAAATTTGACTCATTACATAACTGCTCTTCAAGTGTTGGCCCAAGTGGTGCAGTTTATGGAGAGTCTGGGCTGTGTGATCAACTATGGCAAAAGTTTCCTGGAACCTATCCTGTCTTTAGATATCTGGAGGCACAGTTTATCAATGACTCAAGAAGGGTGTTGCTTTCCGAGAAGAGGATGGAGAAGCTGTGTTCTCAGCTGAGGGCATTGTGAGGCAGCAGGCTCCCAAGGCTTGGGATTACCTCTAACTTCTCCTAGGTTTGGTGGCAATGATCAAGATGATCCCCCTGGGTGTGAGCACACATGCGTTTGCTGTAAAAATCCTTGCTGTCCTGTCGGTCTTCTGGTCCCAGGACTTCATGATCAGGCTTCCTCTTCCACTTTGGTGGCAGACATCCTGAATTACGGTAGCAGCCTGATCATCTAATGAAAGGCCTCTTCCCCTGGACAGTCTCCAGTGGCTTCTGCTGATGGCTGATGCTAGCCCAAGGTTGCTAGGGTAAGCGGGAGATGGTTAGGCCCATCAACCGACTGGAGGCAAGGGCCATTTCCTTGGCTGTTTTTAGCCTCTGGGACATAGTCCAAGGCAAAGCAGTTTGGATCTCCTCGGACAACACCATGGTGGTGACCTATGTCAGTTGGTAATGGGGCACAGAGTTCTGGAGTCTCCCAGGAAATGACCGTCCTGTTGTCTTGGCGCAGCAGAACCTTATAGCCCCCTCTGTGCAGTATACAGTATTGTGGGAGTGGACAATGTGGAAGGTGGAAGCAGATTCTCATTTGGCACTCCCTCAATCTCAGAGAATTGGAGTTGATCTGATTGGCATTCCAGAGGATCCCTGGACAGGTGGGGTTGCCCCAAGATGATTCTGATGGTGACTCGGATGATGCAATGAAGCATGGGTTCCTTATTTGCCACAGAAGCAGGCTCCAGGGGTGTGGATGCCCTAATTCATCCTTGACCAAAGCAGATTCTGCTGTACATGTTTCTTCCATGGCCTCTCATTGGTCAAGCACTTTGTTGTGTAGTGCTCAATCAGAGTACAGTGTGCTGTGGGCACTGGATTTGCCAAGGAGGCCATAGTATACAGATCTGATGTGCCTCTGGCAGGGATGTTCCCCCCTCTGGATCTTCCATTGGAGCAGGGGCTCTGTAAGCAGGGGCCAGTCCTGCTGGATGACCAGACTCCCTTCTCACAGCTTGGCTCTTGAGAGGCAATGCTTGGTGCATAAGGGCTATTCTTCTGCTGTGGTTTCAATGCTTCTGAAAGCAAGAAAAGGCTCCGCCTGTCTCACCTACGAGGTGTGACAAAAAAGAAACGAGACTGTCCCATAAATGTTTTATTACAAAATCTACAGAGAAATTACTCATTGTCCCCTTCAAAGTAATCCCCCCCCCCCCCCCAGTTAATGCACGTCTGCATTTGTTTCTGCCACGTACGGAAGCACTCAGTAAAGCCCTCCTCCTTGAGGTCCCTCAGCTCCCTCGTCACAATGGCTTTGATCTCTTCTACAGAGGCAAAATGAGTTCCTTTGAGCACAGACTTCAGCCTGGGGAAGAGCCAGAAGTCACATGGTGCGAGATCTGGGGAATAAGGAGGGTGGTCGAGAACTGTTATCTGTTTTGTTGGCCAAGAACTGCCTCACACTGAGTGTGGTGTGTGCGGGCGCATTGTCGTGGTGGAGCAGCCACGACTTGTCTCTCCACAGAGCCTGCCTGCTGCGCCGAACCCAGTCATGGGGGCGATTGAGGACCTGCTGGTAGAAGTGCTAGTTGACTGTCTGACCCTCAGGCACAAACTCATGATGGACCACTCCTTTCTGGTCAAAGAATGCGATCAGCATGACCTTGATCCTTGATTTGGACATGCGCACCTTCTTGGGTCTGGGTGACAGTTGAGTCTTCCACTGCAGGCTCTGTCTCTTACTTTCAAGGTCTTACTGGAAGACCCAAGTCTCGTCTCCTGTGATGACTCTGCCAACGAACTTTGGATCTTCTCTAGCAAGTCTCGTCAAACATTGACTCGGTGCTCCTTCTGATCGTCCGATAAAAGCTCGGGCTCCATCTTGGTGCACACCTTCCGCATCCCCAGCTCCTGCACCAAGATGGTCCGCACTGACTCCCTGTTCAGGCTGAGATCCTCAGCTATCATCTGCACCGTCAATCTGCAATCACTCCGCATCAGCTGGTTCACTGTCAATGTTCTCAACCGTCTTTGTTAAAGGCCATCCTAACTTGAGGGTCATCTTCCACCTCCTCGCGGCCAGTCTTGAAGCGTTTGTGCCACTCGAAGACTTGCGGCCTTGACATTGCATCTTCTCCATAAGCCTTTTGGAGAAGTTGGAGACACTCAGTTGGGCCCTTCTCCAACTTAACCAGAAATTTCAAGTTGATTCTTTGCTCCATATTTCTGCCACCTCCAGTTGCATGACAAAGCAATGGAGCAGTGTGCTACAAAAAAACCTGAAAAAGAGAGAGACGAAAAATATTATAGCAGAATAGTGGCGAGATGTTGTACAACACAGTGACATAAGCAGTTAACCAACTGGCATTGAATCATGGGTGTGGCTGCCACAGTCTCGTTTCTTTTTTGTCACACCTCGTATATACTCATTTGGATTTTTGAGCACTGGTACCCTGATCATCAGGTCACCCCTAGCACTGCGGACTTGATGGCTCTGCTGTCCTTCAGGATGGATTTGACATGGGCCTTTCCCTCAGTTTGCTGAATATTCAGGTGGCAGTCTTGGTTTCTTTTAGAGGGCCAATCGTAGGGTGCTTCCTGGCCTCACACTCTGATGTGACCTGTTTCCTGTGGAGAGTTAAACGTGTTCTTCCCTGCACTTAGTGATTCCTTCTTGTGATCTCAGTTTGATTCTTCAGGCCTTGATGGCTGAGCCATTTGAGCCCTTGAGGAGAGCTACGCTCAAGGATTTTGTTCCTTAAAGCTGCTGCCTTGGTTGCAGTCTGTTTGGTGAGACATATCTCTGAGTTGCAGGCTTTGTCATGCTGAGATTCCTTTTTATCCTCAGGGAAGGTCTTTTATTTATGGCCCATTCCTCCTTTCTTGCCTAAAGTGCTGTCTTTTTTCCATGTTAACCAGGTAGTCTGTTTGACTTCATTACTGAAGAAGCAATGCCAGGGGGAAGGATAAGGACCTTCACCTGGTGATCATTAGGAAAGTAGTACTTCAGTACCTGAAGGTCCCTAGCCCCTTCTGAAAGTCGGACAGGCTTTTTGTCCTTTTTGCCGACTGTTGAAGGGCATAGTGGCCATAAAGTCTACCTTAGACCTCCGAATAAAAGATTTGCTTGTACATTTCACAAGGGCTCAGGCTTCCACTTGTGCGGAGTGCAGTTCGGGGTTTCCCATAGACATCTGCCGGATAGACATTGCCTTTGATGTAGAGGTCTTGAAGACTGCCATGTCTTCTTCCTGCCCAGTAGAGGCATAGCTTTGGTACATTCCACTTGTCTGGACTGGCCTAGCAGGACGATAGGGAAGGTGATATTTTCCTTACTGAATAAGGTTGTTTCCTTGAATCCTGATAGGTCAGTCCAGGACCTACCTCCTGGGATCTGCTATGAACTGTAATGATCTACTAAAATATGTTATGCTGTTTTCTGCTGTTTGGCCTTGTGGGCTACATTACTTTTGGCAAACCTATTCAAAGGGCATTCTGTGTATATAGTTATTTTCCTGGCACTGTTAGTCTTTATTGCCCTTATTGAGGCTTGTGCAGCCAGGGATTCTTGTCCATAGCTTGGGTACAAATACTGGTGGTGGTATGGCCTTAGCTGCTCCAGATATAGTGCAGGAAGAGATCATCAGAAGATTCTGGATGTTCTTCTGTCTCCACCTCTGCTGGTAGGAAAAAACAACCCACAAAGTCTGGATTGGCCTAGCAGATCTCAAGGAGAAGGACATTATCTGATAAGTAAAATGTTACCTTGTTGCAGTTACTGTATAGAAATAAAAAGCAAATTCATTCAGAAAATCCATTTTTTAATTAAGGTGTATTTTGTAAGGTGTATATGAGATTTTCCTGTTTGAAGTGAGATTGCTGTGAGTGCTTCAGTTCATTTTCTTGTTTTTCTGTTTTTAAAGTTTGTATCTTCTAATCATAAAAGTAAAAATTAATACAGGATAATAGTTTATAAGTAAGGCTTCTGATCCTAAGGTTTTATCATTTCAAATTTTTAGGTTGTTTTTTTTTAAATTTTTTATTTATTTTATTTGTTGCATTTCTATACCACCCCTTCCAGAGATCAGGGGTGGTTTACAAGGAACCCAAGAACAAGTTACATAGAACAGGAACAAAGATTTTACAGAAAAAACTTGATTTGTGGGTAGGAACAGTAATTTAAGAATTTAAAAATGTAAAAATGAACTATGTACAGATTAGGTATATACAGGAAGTATTCACGTTCATGTGGACAGGGTTTGCCTTGAACAGCCCTTGTCTTGGTTGTGTTAGCTGATGAGCTCGATGGTGCGTGTGTGTTTGGGTGCGGGTTGTCTTTTCTGTAGTGCATGGTAAAAAGGTGGGTTTTGAACTGCTTTCTGAAATCTTTGAGGTCTTTGCGCGGATGTGTAGTGGGTGGGAGTTCCAGGTACGGGGGGGGGGGGGGCAGCGTATGTGAAAGCTCTGGAGCTGGTGGTTTGTTTTGTTTTGCGGATAGAGGGTGGGATTGTTATGGAGTGGGGAGCATTCTCCCTACGGGATCTGGTGTTTACTGGGGTGAGGGTATCTCCAGGAACAAACAGGAATGTAGTGTTCACATGTGGGTATCATCGGTACCGACGGAGCCTGCGCGGGAACACTCCCCAGCGTCCAATAGAAACGCTTTTGGGAGCATCCCTCAGCACATGTGCGCTGCCTTTCCAACTGTCCCTCTTCAGTTCTTCGTTTTCCACGGAGCCGACAGGACACATACCCTGTTACCGCAGAAGATTTCTTCTTTAAACTTTTTTTCTTGTGGTCGCGCCTACCTCCGCATATATATATATCTCGATGGAAATAGGAAAAGATAGTAAATATACCTTTAAGGAAAGAGACATTCCTGAAATTCACAGGTTCCACACTGCAGTCAAAGAAAGAAAGCACGGAGTTGATAGAGCCAGTTTGCCACACCCAAGCTCTGCTGACGTAAGTGCAAGCTTAGGGAGTAATGGCAATCCCCTGTGCAGAGACAAAGAAAGGCTAGCTAAGAAGCAGCCTTATAAACCCTGTTCAGAAGGGCAGAAAGGGGTTCAGGATCAGGTTGCAGTTCAAACTGTGTGTTCCAGTTCCAGTCCAGAATCGTGGGCAAATTCAGAGTTCAGCGTATTTCAGCTATTCCAGGAGTTCAGAGAGAGGAACTCAGAGGAGGAAACATAAGGAGAAGGACGTGGAAGGAGCCTGAGAGCCAAGAAACCACGTGTGCTTTGCTTAGAGAAAGAAAGCAGGGAAATCTTCTACCTCGGGTCTCGGACCGAAGGTTTCAAGCTGCTCAAAGGTGGGTGAACAAGGCTATAGCTAGAAGTAACCAGAACCCAGCCTGGAGCAAGGAACCGTGGCTGAACATCGGAGAGGAACCAAGGCAACTGAACCAGGGAGAGATATCCCATACTAGAGATACAGACATTCCTTACTGGGGAAAGTGCTGAAGGGAGGTCCAGGGATTTCCCCAGAGCATTCACCGAGGAGCAGATTGTGGGAGTTCAGAGCCAGACGTATATGCTTTAGAACAAGAGGATATGCAAGTGGACTGTGCGGAGCAAAACTCCATATCAGGTGAATTGCCAATGGATTGTACATTGTGCCAGACAAAAGCTATGAAAGTCTGTTGATAAGAAATGCTTGATAAACAGAGGTTTTGAGAAGCAGTGTGAATGAACCTAGTTTCGTTTTGCTAAGAAATACCTACTAACTCAAGAGAACGTTGTCAGCTTCTACATTTTTGTGTTTAAAGAAGCAGAAGGTAAATGAGGACATTTAACTTTGCTTAAACAGAGAAGCTGTATTTTGTTTTGCTGATTACCTTATGAAAACAACTGCACATGTTTTAAAAGCTTATGAAGTTTCCTCAGTTCCAGCTTATGTATAATTTCTGAAGTATTGCTTGGAGAAGAATATCCTGATGTGTGTTGGAGCCTTAGTGCTTTTTGGGGAAAAATAAACTTTTGTCTTTGCCTTTAACCCTTGGCTTACACGACTATCCTTGAACGAGGAAAAACTACAAGTCCCAGAATGCCTCACTGTGGACAAGAATAGTGTTTACTTCCTTTATTAGAGGACTAAAATTGGCAGCCCTATGCCTCTAGGCCCTGGACTGGGGTCACAACAAAATATATATATGTGTGTGTGTATGTATATGTGTGTGTATGTATGTGTGTATATGTATATATGTGTATGTATATGTGTAATTTTTTTTTTTAACTGTTTCTCTTCAGAAACTTTTTCTTTTGGTGCTAGGCGCCATTTTGGGCATTAGGCCCCATTTTTCCTAAAAGATGGAAAAGCCAGCTAGTGGTTTTAAAAAATGTACTAAGTGTGGTGTACCATCTACGTCACCGACACCCATGACTGGTGTCTAAAATGTTTAGGCCCTGACCATTCTCCATCTGAGTGTTCCTCCTGTATGGGGATGACTAAAAGAGGAAGACAGAACCGAGCTGCACAGCTCGGTACCATTTTTTCTTCAGATACCAGGTCCATTGCATTGATGTCTTCAAGAGCCTTGTTTTCCTCCCATGGATCTCATGTAACTAAACATAAGAGCCGGTCCTCAAAGGGTAGCTCTCCTTCAAAGCATCGAGAAGCCATTGGCATTACCTTTGTGGAAACTACACCGGCAAAACAGCCCCAGCGGGAGGCTTCGGCCTCCAAAGCATCAACGGGGTTCCAGGATGTTCTCGAGGCTTTGACCTCGGCAGAACTACTGGTGCCATGCTCAGGGGTTCCAGCCACTTTTACCGGTACCGATACCCAGGCATCGGCAGCGTCGATAGACCAGAGATTCCTCGCTGTCGAACGCAGTCTTGCAGCTCTCCTTACAGCTGCGGTACCGTTGACACCGGGGGTTCAACGGGCACCGGTACCGACATCAGTACAGATACCGTTACCAGCACCGACGGTACCGGCCCCGGTGGGAATCCTTCCCGTGCCGACTTTCTCTGGCATCGACAGAGTGGTACTGGACCAACGCGGTACCGACTTTGATACCAGGACCGTGCTTTGCATGAACATCGGGATCAGAGATACTTTGAATCCTCCGATTCCGATGACTCTGATAATTCTGTGGGTACCAGAGTGTTTCTCCCAGAAAACTCCTCTTCTCCCCAACGCAGAATGTCTCCTCCGGAAGATATGTCTCTTCAGGATTTCATTCGTGATGTGGCCCAAGGCCTTTCAATCACGGTAGCTCCTGAAAAAGAACCTAGAGCAAAGGAATTGGAAATTCTCCAATACCCTAAGGCTCCTAAGGGAGGCAGCCACTCTGCCCATTCATGAAATTCTTCATGATTTGATGCTCAGAATGTGGGAGACACCTTTGACCACATCTCCTCATTCTAGGAGACTCGATACCATGTATCGAGTTCCACCATGTCCTGGTTTTCAAAAGACTCAGCTGCCACACCATTCAATGGTAGTGGAGTCAGCCATGCGTAGAATGAAAAGTGCAAAGAGACATGCATCCAATCCTCCAGGTCGTGAATGCAGGACTCTTGACGCTTTTGGGCGTTGAACTTTTCAGGCTTCCATGCTTTCAACTAGGATCAGCTCATATATTTTATATATGGGAATGTTCCTCAAAGAGGTCACAGGAGATTTGGAGCTTTTGAGCCCCCTTCTCCCTGACAACAAACGGCAGGACTTTCTTACTCTTGTCAAGCATGCTCAAGATGTCTCCAAGTTTGTAAACCGTGCAGCCTTTGACTGCTTTGAATGCATCAGCAGAACCTCTGCTATTGCCATTGGTGCACGTCGGATTGCCTGGCTTCAGGCATCAGACTTGGAGATTTGGGTACAGCATAAATTGGGTAACATCCCTTGCACAGGAGAAAACCTCTTTGGCAAGAATTGGCAGGAGAAGGCTAATGAGATAGATGCTGACAATATCACTTTAGATAGATTGTCAAAATCTACAGCTACTCCAGCCAAAAAGAAACCCTATAAAAAAAACTTTTTCATCAAAAAGAGGAAGTTTTATCCATCCTATAGCCAGCAAGGGCAAGCTCAGGGTCAAGTTGCCCAGAAGGGTCAACAACAACAATCCAGACAAAAGAAGCCAAAAGGCCTTAGAGCTCAACCAGCTCCACAGGCCCAGCCCCCTCAAGAACTTTGACTCCTTCATAGAGAACTTAGCCTTCCTGCCTCTGAAAGGTCTAGAACCCCTAAACCTTCCAGGCAGGTTGTGTCATTTTGCCAACAGATGGCACCAAATAACAGAAAACTGGACTCTGTCCATTGTGGGAGAGTGGGTACAAGCTTCATTTTCACAGTATGTCCCCTCTTACAATCGTAAGACAGTTCAGTTCCCAAACCTCTCCAGACAATCTGCTGGATCAAGAGGTCTCAACACTCCTTGCTCAAGGAGCAATAGAGGAGGTGTCCATTCTTCAGCAGGGTGCAGGGTTCTACTCCCCCTATTTTCTTATTCCAAAGAAAACAGGAGGACACAGACACATTCTGGACCGCAGAGAATTGAACAAATTTCTGTTCCGAGAAAAGTTTAAAATGAATTCTCTGGGAACTATTCTGCCATACCTTCAAAGTCAGGATTGGCTTTGTTCTCTAGATCTAAAGGATGCATATACTCACATTCTGATCCATCCAGATCACAGGAAATTCTTACGATTCCTTTTCAAGGGAAAACATTTCCAATACAGGGTTCTTCCCTTTGGTCTGGCTTCGGCACTAAGAGTATTCACAAAATGCATGGCAGTAGTAGCTGCATTTCTGCGAACCCTGGGGATATTCGTCTTCCCTTACTTGGATGACTGGCTCATTCGAGCCCCCACCATTCCAGAAGCCAGCTCTGCACTGTCTTGCACAATGCGAATCCTTCAATGTTTGGGATTGGTCATAAACCTCCCAAAATCCCAACTTGCTCCGTCTCAGTCCCTGGAGTTCATAGGGGCTCGTCTAGATACCAGACAGTCGAGGGCTTTTCTCCCACAACACCGCTGTCTTCGTATAATGCAGCTAGCTTCTCAAGCAGCGGTGAAGTCCTCCCTAACTGCTCGAGAACTACTACAACTATTGGGACATATAGCATCCACTGTTCATGTGGTTCCCTACGCTTGCCTTCATATGCGAGCAGCCCAGTGGACCGTATCCACACAGTGGACACAGGCCACAGGACATCTGTCAGACGAGATATCAAACTCACAACAACTGATCTTGTCTCTACAATGGTGGCAATCACTGGAAAATATTCTAGTGGGGTCTCCTTTCCAGCAACCCCTATTCCAGGCCACCTTAACAGATGCATCACAGATGGGATGGGGAGCACACCTGCATCATCTCTCTACCCAGGGCACCTGGACTCCACAGGAGGCTTGTCGTCACATAAACCTCCTGGAACTCAGAGCAATCTATCTAGCTCTTTGAGTATTCCATGCCCAGCTCAGCTACAAGACAGTCCTAGTCCAAACGGACAATCAAGTAGCTATGTTTTACGTGAACAAGCAGGGGGGAACAGGCTCTCTGTCGTTTTGCAATGAAGCTTTACGACTATGGGCCCTCGCCAGAGAGCATCAAATTCACCTTCTCGTGGTATATCTTCCAGGCATTCAAAACCTTTGGGTAGACAAACTCAGCCAAGTACTGCTGCCTCACGAATGATCTCTCCACCTAGACTAGGTAGCCAAGATATTTCAGATCTGGGGAACCCCAGACATAGACCTATTTGCAAGTCCACTGAATGCCAAACTTCTCCGGTTCTGTTCCAGAATTCCGGCTCAAAATTGCCAGGCATGGGATGCCTTCCTTCTTCACTGGGGTCAAGACTTCCTCTATGCCTTCCCACCCATTCCCCTCATCCCCAAAACACTCTTCAATCTTCAGAGAGACAGAGGTCGTATGATCCTCATAGCTCCATGGTGGCCACACCAAACGTAGTATCCCCTGCTTCTACATATCTCTCAAGCTGCACCTCGAGTTAGGCTATGCTCCAGATCTCCTCTCCTTAGAGAACGGGATGCTGTGGCACCCAAATCCCCAGTCCCTGCATCTCGAGGCCTGGTTGCTGAAAGCTTAGACCTTCAGGATCTCAACCTTTCCCAACAGGTAAAGGATATCCTTCAGGCTTCTGGAAAACCTTCCACAAGATGTTCTTACGCCTTCAAGTGGAAACGTTTCACTATATGGTGTTCACAGAAAGGGTTAAACCCCCTTATGATACTCTAGTATCGATTCCAAAGGTATCTACTTCATTTATCAAATTCTGGTCTAAAGACCAATTCAGTAAGAGTCCATCTTAGTGCAATTGCAGCTTTCTATAAGCTTCTAAATGGACAACCCAATTTCCTGTCATCCACTCCTATCAAGATTTATGAGAGGTCTTCTATTAATAAAGTCTCCCATCAGGCCAGCACCAGTGGCATGGGATTTAAACCTAGTTCTTGGTCAGCTCATGAAACCGCCTTTTGAACCTTTAGCCACTACAACCCTAAAGCTTTTGTCCTGGAAGGTCATCTTCCTGTTTACAATCACCTCTGCACGTCGCATTAGTGAATTGCAAGCTTTAGTGGCTGATCCTCCTTATACTAGGTTTCACCATGATAAGGTTGTACTCAGAACTCATCCACACTTTATGCCAAAGGTGGTTTTGCCTTTTCATTTAAATCAATCAGTTTATCTTTCTGTGTTCTTTCCGAGGCCTCATGCCTCTAATGCAGAAAGGAATCTTCATACTTTGGATTGTAAAAGGGCCTTGGCTTTTTACCTAAAAGAACACAGCAACATTGAAAGTCTTCTCAACTTTTTATTGCTTTTGATTCTAGTCATTTGGGACTTCCAGTCTCCAAGAGAACTCTATCCAAATGGATTGCACAATGCATATCCTTATGAGAGTAAGAGTCTTCCTCTTCAAGGCCATGTCACAGCTCACAATGTGAGAGCCATGGCAGTCTCTATGGCTAACCTTCACTCTGTGTCTATTAATGACATTTGTCAAGCAGCCACCTGGGCTTCGGTACACACCTTTACAGCCCATTACAGCCTAGATAAAGCCTCCCATCAGGATGCCTTTTTTGGCCAAGCTGTTCTTCAAAATCTCTTTCAGACCTAATTCAACTCCTACCCACCAACCCTGGTGGGATGCTAGAGATCCATGGGAGGAAGCATGGCCCACCTTACTATAGGTTGCAGCTTCCTGGGGCTATCTCCCTGGCATCTTCAGCTAGGGAGTCCCCACATGTGAAGACTACATTCCTGCTTGTTCCTGGAGATAGCGTAGTTACTCGCCTGTAACAGGTGATCTCCGAGAACATTAGGAACTTAATCTTCACAACCCACCCACCTCCCCTAGGAGTTGTCTCTCTATCTCTCTCTTTCCTCTCTCTGTCTATCCTTTCACTCAGCTACGAACGTAACTGAAGAGGGACAGTTGGAAAGGCAGGAAGGCAGCGCGCATGTGCTGAGGGATGCTCCCAAAAGTGTTTCTGTTGGACGCTGGGGAGCATTCCCATGCAGGCTCCGTCGGTACCAAAGATACCCACATGTGAAGACTAAATTCCTGCTGTTCCCTGAGATCACCTGTTACAGCTGAGTAACTATGCTTTAGAAGAAGGATGGGGCAACATTGTTGATGAGTTTGAATGTTTTTACAAGTAGCTTATATCTTATCTGGCTTTCTATTGGAAGCCAGTGTAGGCCATAAGGAAGGGGTGTGACATGGTCAGTTAGTCTGGCTTTGCAGGTGATTCTAGCTGTGATGTTTTGCATTCGTCGGAGTATGTGTAGGTTCTTTGCTGGTAGATCCTGCAACAGGCTGTTGCAGTAGTCAAAGTAGGGGGTTGAGATGGATTGGATGACTGTTCTGAAATCGTTATCTTCAAGGAAAGGTCTTAATTGTTGTGGACTGTAGTTTGTATAGGATTGTTCTGGCTGTTCGTTTCAGGTGGGGTATCATGCTGAGTGATGTATCCAGGATTATACCAAGGTATTTAACTTCTTGCTTGACTGGAATTGTGGTGGTGGCCATGGTAATGGTTTGAGTTAGGGCTGTCTTGGTTCCTTGTGATGTGTAGCGCTTCAGTCTTTTTGCAATTTAGGTTGAGGTTGCTGAATTTTAGCCAGGAGTCAGTTTCCTTAACGCAGTCAAGTAGGTTATCGTAGGTGGGGTTGTTTACATCTGTTGGGAGTGACAACATAATTTCATCCACATAGATGTAGTATTGAATGTTGTGCTTTCTGAATATGTGGGTAATTGGCTGTAGGTACAGGTTGAATAGGAGGGTGGATCCTTGCTGTATACCTTGATCTTGTGGAAAGGTGTTTGGGGATTCTTTTCCTATTTGGATCCAGAGCTTGTGGTCTGTGATGTATGATTTAAACCAGAGTAGAACTAAGCCGCCCAGGGTGTGAGATTCCAGTCTTGTGATGAGGGTTTTATGGTTTATATTGTCAAACGCTGAGGCGACATCTAAGAAGACTAGGAGGAATGCACGGTTGGGGTTGTCTTTGCCTCGGATCAGTTTGTCGGTTAGGGCTAGGAGCAGGGTTTCAACTCCGTGGTATGGGTGAAATCCATATTGGTGGGTGTCTAAGGGGGCGTTGGTGTCTAGGAAGTCTTGGAGTTGGTTAAGGATATTATTTTGATTATTTTAGCAACAAATAGGATGCTTGCTATCGGCCTGTATGAGTTTGGTTCATTTCTGTTTACAGTCTTGTTCTTTAGTACGGGGCGAATGGAGGACGTTTTTAGATCAGTGGGCATTACTCCTTGGAGTAGGGATTGGTTTATTTGGAGGAGAAATGGGGCGCGTTCAGTTTTGGTGGTTTTGATCCATGATACGGGGCATGGATCCAGGGGGGAGATGGTTGTATTGATGTTAGATATTATCTTTAAGAGGTGTTCTTGATCCAACGTGCAGAATGTGGTCCCGATGTTGTGGCTCGTTGGGCGGGGGGGGGGGGGGTGAGGTTGTGGTTTTTGCTTTTCTCCAGGACCAAGCAGGAAGTCAGTCCTCACATATGGGTGTCATCGGCGCCGATGAAGCCCCAGCGGAGCATTTCCCCAGCTTTCCATGAAAGCCTTTGGGAATGCTGGCACGAATGCGCGGTTCTCTTCCCGCCTAAAGGTGCCATCTTACCTCAGTCTCTTTTTTTCCGAGAAGCCCATCGGACGTGTGTCCTGTTCTCCCGGATAAAAGTGATTTTTTCTTCGGCGATTTTTCGCTATTTTTCTCCGGTTCGACTCCGGTTCCCCTCCCGCCAGATTCGGTACACCGGTATCGAGCCCGTTTATTTCTTTTTCGGTTTTTGCCCTTCGTAGCTGGTGTTTGCTCCCTTTTTTCATTTTTTCCTTGGAAGGCCGGTCTTTTGACCTCGCTGGGGCTCTTTTTTCCCCGATGGCTTCCAGTGGTTTCAAAAAGTGTGATCGGTGTAAGAAACTTATGTCTCTCACCAACACACATGACTGCTGCCTTTGGTGCCTCGGCCCTGACCACGACCCCAAGTCGTGTGTGCCATGTGGGAAGATGTCTTCCAAGGCACTAAAGTCGAAAGCATCAGAAGGAAAAGTTTTTCTCAGACTCTGCCTCCAGCCGGGCCCGGACCTCGTCTGAGGCCTCGACATCTCGGGATTCCGATCCCAAGCGCCGTCGAAACTCCTCGAACAGGGGGTCCCCCGACCGGGAACGCAAGAGGAAGAAGCGGCTCGCGAGGGCAGCGTCGGAGGAGGTCCCTGGTCCCTCGAGGGCCAGGTCTAAGACCGTCAACCGCCGTCCCGGGCCCGTGGACCAAAAGAAGCCTGCAAAAGTTCCTCGCGTGGAGCCGGAGTCTGCTGGACACGTAAGCCCCGTAGTCCTCGTGGACTCTCCTCCCAGAGAGCCGACTTCGGGACCGGTGCTGCTGGGGCCCGAGTCAACGGCTGCAGCGTCTCCCGAGCTGAGTCTCAGGATGACAGCCTTGGAGTGCAGATTGTCTGCCTTCATGGAGCAGCAGCGGGCACTGATGGCCAGCCTGTCTGGTGCATCTGCCCCGACCACCGGGACGTTGACTTCGAAGTCAACCCCGGAGACCAATCCGATACTCGGGACCCTCGTGGCTCGAAGTCGTCCTCGGTCGAGGTCTCCCTCGACCTCCCGTTCGGGACCGGGGTGTCGACGCCGGTGCCCCCGGCGTCGGGGCGGGTGCCTCGGGGCCCCGCGGGGTCAGACCCTGACTCCTCCTCGGATGAGTCCGCCTGGGGGAGGACGAGGAGTCTCCTGATACTTTTAGGATTCGGTGCGTCCCGTCGGACTCACCGCAGTCAGAGCCCCGGAGTAGATCCCCTCCGGAGGACACTAGGTTCTCGGAGTTCGTCCGGGATATGGCCGCTGCCTTGGCTATCCCTGCCGATCCCGAGGAAGAGCCTCGAGCCGAGGATCTAGATGCTCTACAGTACGACTCTCCTCCGAAGGAGGCCTTTACTGTCCAGGTTCCTCCAGTGCTGGAATGGTTCCTCTTCCGGATGTGGGAGGCACCGGCCTCGGCGCCGGTTCTGAGCAAGCGAGTCGATTCCATCTATCGGCTCCGTAAAAGCCCTGGGTTCCAGAAAGCACAGCTACCACACCATTCCATGGTTGTGGAATCGGCCATGCATCGTCTGAAGAGCCATTAGATGCACTCTGCTGTGCCCCCCGGCAGGGAGGCCCGCAACCTCGATGGCTTCGGTAGGAAGTGCTTCCAGGGGTCTACGCTTACTTGCCGTGTCCAGTCTTACCAGCTTTACATGGGCATGTACTTGCGAGACCTGGCCAAGGAGTTGGCCAGATTCTCTGCTGGTCTCTCCGGGGAACCCTTGCAGAGATTTAAGACCTTGTCCTCGGGGATACGGGAATGCTCAAAGTTCATTTCCCGCGCCGCCTACGATGGCTTCGAGGCTTCGGCCAGAGTAGCGGCAGCCGGCATCGCGGCTCGACGCCAGGCGTGGCTGCAGTCATCGGACCTCGAGCCATGGGTTCAGGACAAGTTGGTCGATGTCTCTTGCCGAGGTGAGAACCTTTTTGGCAAACCCCTGACCGAGAAGGTCCCTCAGCTCGAGACCGAGCACCTTACCCGGACAAGGCTGTCGAGGAAGACCTCTGCCCCTTCACATAAAAAGAAGGGCTCGGGTAAAAAGTCCTTTTACCCGAGGATGGGCACTGCCTACAAACAGTACACTCAGTATCAGGCTGCCCAAGCTGCCCCCCAAGGGTCAGCAAGCCAAGGGCCAGGGTATTGTGCCCCGTAGGCAGAGGACCCCCAAGCCTTAGGCCCCTGCTACCACTCAGCAGGGTAGAGGTTTTTGACTCCTTGAGCGTAGCCTCTCCTCCTCTGCTCCCCCAACCCTGCACAGGAGGTCGCCTCGCCCTCTTTGCCCCCCAGTGGCCCCTTATCACCGGGAACAGTTGGATGCTGGAGACAGTCCACAAGGGCTATGCCCTCCATTTTCACCAACTGCCTCCTCCATATTTTCCAGGGGAACCTCCAAGGCCTCCCCTGCACACAGATATTCTCCTTCAGGAGCTCCAAGGTCTGTTGGTGGACAGAGCGGTGGAGCCTGTGCCTCCCCACTTGCAAGGTCACGGATTCTACTCCAGGTATTTCCTAGTACCCAAAGGAACCAGTGGCCTTCGACCCATTCTAGACCTCAGGAACCTCAACAAGTTCCTAGAGAAAGAAAAGTTCAAGATGCTTACTCTTGGGAGACTTCTGCCCTACCTCCAGCAGGGAGATTGGCTATGTTCCTTGAATCTAAAGGATGCGTACACTCACATCCTCATTCATCCAGACCACAGAAAGTACCTCATAAGAACATAACATAAGATATGCCATACTGGGTCAGACCAAGGTCCATCAAGCCCAGTATTCTGTTTCCAACAGTGGCCAATCTAGGTCCATATGTACCTAGCAGTTTCCCCAAGAGACACAAGCTCCACAATGCTTGTACTGGGTCAAGCATTGATATCTTCGGTCACTTCTTAATAATTGTTTATGGACCTTTCCTCCAGGAACTTGTCCAAACCTTTTTTAAACCTAGCTACAGTAACAGCCTTTACTACATCCTCCGGTAACAAATTCCAGAGTTTGATTACACGTTGAGTGAAAAAATATTTTCTTTTATTAGTCTTAAATAGTTTACCCTGTAGCTTCATTGCATGTCCCCTAGTCTTTCTATATTCTGATAAGGTAAACAATCGATCTACGTTTACCCGTTCTACTCCGTTCATTAATTTATAGACTTCTATCATATCTCCCCTCAGCCGTCTCTTTTCCAGGTTAAAGAGCCCTAACCTTTTTAGCCTTTCTTCATAGGAGTATTCTTCCATCCCCTTTACCATTTTGGTGGCTCTTCTCTGAACCTTTTCTAAAATCACTATATCCTTTTTAAGATACAGCGACCAGAATTGCACACAATATTCAAGGTACGGTCTCACCATGAAACGATATAGAGGCATTATAATATCTTTTGTTTTATTTTCCATTCCATTCCTTATCATACCTAGCATTCTATTTGCTCTCTTGGCCACCGCTGCACACTGGGCCGAGGGGTTTAACATGGTATCCACAATGACGCCTAAATCTTTTTCCTGGGTGGTGGTTCCTAATGTGGAACCTTGCATCGTGTAACCATAGTTTGGGTTGTTCTTCCCTAGGTGCATAACCTTGCACTTGTCCACATTAAATTTCATCTGCCATTTTGATGCCCAGTCTTCCAATTTATCAAGATCCTCTTGCAATTTTTCACAATCCTCTTGGGTTTTAACAACTTTAAATAGTTTTGTGTCATCTGCAAATTTGATAACCTCACTCGTTGTTCCACTTTCCAGGTCATTTATGAATATGTCAAAAAGCAGCGGACCCAGCACAGATCCCTGGGGTACACCACTATTCACCTTTCTCCATTGGGAAAATTGGCCATTTAGCCCTACCCTCTGCTTTCTATCTTTCAACCAGTTCCTGATCCACAATAGTACACTGCCTCCTATCCCATGACTCTTCAGTTTTGCCAAAAGTCTCTGATGAGGGACCTTGTCAAAGGCTTTCTGAAAGTCCAGATACACAATATCAACCGACTCACCTTTGTCCACCTGTTTATTCACTCCTTCAAAAAAACATAACAGATTAGTAAGACAAGATCTTCGTTGTCTAAAGCCATGTTGGCTGTCTCCCATTAGGTTGTGACTATCTACATGCTGAGTAATTTTATTCTTTATGATGGTTTCTACCATTTTTCCTGGTACTGACGTCAGGCTCACCGGTCTGTATTTTCCCGGATCACCCCTGGAACCCTTTTTAAAAATTGTTGTTACATTGGCGATCCTCCAATCTTCAGGTATTAGAGATGATTTTAATGATAGTTCACAGATTACTGATAGCAGGTCTGCAATCTCATATTTCAGTTCTTTCAACACCCTTGGATGTATACCATCCGGCCCAGGTGATTTGCTACTCTTCAGTTTATCTAATAGTTGTAAGACATCTTCCCGATGTATCGATATTTCCTTCAATTCTTCCGCAACTTTAAATACCACTTCAGTCATGGGTAACATCCCTACATCTTCCTCAGTAAAGACCGAAGCAAAGAATTCATTCAGTCTCTCCGCTATCACCTTGTCGCCTCTTAGTGCTCCTTTAATCCCTTTATCATCTAATGGACCAACTGACTCTCTCACAGGTTTTTTGCTACGAATGTACTTGAAAAGGTCTTTATTTTGCGTTTTTGCTTCCGCAGCAAGCTTCTTCTCAAATTCTCTCTTTGCCTGCCTTATCAATACCTTGCATTTGACTTGCCAGTGCTTGTGCTGTTTCCAGGTTTCGTCGTTTGGCTCTTTTTTCCATTTCCTGAAAGATGCTTTTTTGGCAACAACAGCCTCTCTGACCTCACCTTTAAACCATGCTGGCAGTTTTTTGGACTTCCTTCCACTTTTCTTAAAGCGTGGAATACAGCTGGTCTGGGCTTCCAAGATAGTATTTTTCAACAACACCCAAGCTTGATGTAAGTCTTTAACCTTTGAAACTGCTCCTTTTAGTTTTTTCTTAACTGTTTTCCTCATTTTATCATAGTCTCCCTTTCGAAAGTTAAAAGGTAGTACTGTGGATTTCCTTACTATCCCTCCTCCACTAATTAAATCAAAGGCGATCATGCTATGATCACTATTGCCAAGTGGCCCCAACACCCTTATCTCTTGCACTAGATCTGGTGTTCCACTAAGGACTAGGTCTAATATGGCTTCCCCTCTGGTCGGTTCATGAACCAGCTGCTCCAAGAAGCAGTCATTTATTTCATCTAGGAACTATATCTCCCTAGCATGTCCTGACGTGACACTGACCCAGTCGATACCGGGGTAATTAAAATCACCCATTATTATTACTGCGCTGTAACTTTTGTTAGCTTCCTTGATTTCTTTGAGCATTTCATCATCCATTTGGTCATTCTGGCCAGGTGCTTGATAGTACACCCCCACTGCCATTGCCCTCCCCCTTTTATATGGAATTTCAATCCATATAGATTCTACAGCAGATTTTGTTTCCTGCAAAACTTTAATCCTTAACCTCAGGTTCATTGTGGGAGGAAACCATTATCAGTACAGAGTACTACCTTTTCGCCTGACCTCCGCTCCCAGGGTCTTTACCAAGTGCCTGGTAATTGTAGCGGCCTACCTGAGAAATCAAGGCATCTTTGTCTTTCCCTATCTGGACGACTGGCTCAGCAGGGGTCAGACATTTCTGGAGGCCATACAAGCCACCCTCAGAACCATTGTTCTGCTTCAAAACGTGGGCTTTGTCATAAACTTCGCAAAGTCCACTTTGCTCCCCTCCCAGAACTTGGAGTTCATAGGGGCATGGTTGGATTCTCAACTGGCAAAGGCATTCTTGCCAGAAGACAGGGCCCACAGGCTGATAGACGTGGCCAAACAGTTTCTAAACAAAACCCTGGTCTCCGCCAGACTCTGCCTCAGACTTCTGGGCCACATGGCTTCGACATTGCATGTGACTCCCAATGCCAGGCTCCATATGAGGCCTGCACAGTGGTGCCTTCGGACTCAGTGGTCTCAAGCCACAGGCCGCCTGAGAGACAGGATAAAGGTGTCCAGACCCCTTTTGGCCTCCCTCAGCTGGTGGATACATCCACCCAGTCTGCTGAAGGGGATGCCCTTCCAAATGCCTTAATACTCGGTGGTCCTCACCACCGACGCCTCTCTGAAAGGCTGGGGTGCTCATTGTCTTGACAAGTGTACTCGGGGCCTCTGGTCTCCCTGGGAAGCAGCCCAACAACTCCATCTCCTGGATCTTCGAGCTATCCGCTTGGCTCTCAAGGCTTTTTCTCCAGCCCTGGCTCACCGCTCAGTCTTGATTCAAACAGACAACCAGGTAGCCATGTTTTATGTGAACAAGCAGGGCGGGACTGGGTCCAAGCTCCTTTGTCGAGAGACTCAAGACCTTTGTTCCTTTGCCCTGAAGCACAACATGCTTCTCAAGGCAGTGTACCTTCCAGGCTAGGAGAACTGCCTGGCCGACCGGTTGAGCAGAATTCTACAGCCCCACGAGTGGCAGCTGCATCCCTTGGTCATTCAACAGATCTTCCTGAAGTGGGGTCTCCCTTGGATAGATCTCTTTGCCAGTCCACTGAACAAGCAACTGCCCAAGTTCTGCTCCAGGCAACCGCATCCTTTGAGGATAGCACCAGATGCTTTTCTGATATCCTGGTCTCAGGGCCTCCTGTATGCGTTTCCTCCCACGCCCTTGGTGGCCTGAACTCTTTTCAAGACTCTTCAGGACAAGGCATCGGTCCTGCTGCTAGCTCCCAGGTGGCCGAGGCAGCCTTGGTTTCCACTTCTGCTTCAACTGGCAGTGGATTCCCCACTACCTCTGGGGTTACAACCCAACCTTCTCTCACAGGAGCAGGGTTCCCTTCTGCACCCCAATCTCAAAGCTCTCAATTTGATGGCATGGAGGCTGCAAGGGTAGTTTTGGCTCCCTGGGGCCTACCTCAGGAAGTTGAGGAGGTTGTCCTAGCCTCTAGGAAACAGTCCACTAGGAAAACCTGTGCTCTCAAATGGAAGAGGATTTCTGTGTGGTGTCAGCTACGTACAGAGGATCCTTTCTCCTGTACTGTGCCAGTAGTGCTTCAGTACTTACTGCACTTGTCCAATCAGGGACTTAAGTCCAATTCTGTTCGAGTCCACCTCTCAGCTCTAGCAGCTCACTACTCACTGGTGGAGGGACATTCTCTGTCAGGTCACCCCTTGGTGTCGCGCTTTCTCAGGGGCTTGTTTTTGCTCAAGCCCCCCATCCGTCGTCGTCGTCCTGAGTGGGAGCTGAATGTGGTCTTGCAGCAACTGACTCGCCTACCCTTTGAGCCGATGGCTACTTGCCCTCTACGCTTCCTTTTCTGGAAAACTCTCTTCCTGATAGCCCTCACCTCGGTTAGGTGAGTGAGTGAGCTTCAGGCCCTGGTCTGTGATAGGTCTTACACCAGGATTTATAGGAACAGGGTAGTCCTTAGGACTCATCCAAAGTTCCTCCCTAAGGTTGTCTCCTCCTTCCACCTCAACCAGGAGGTGGTTCTTCCAACATTCTTCCCTAGGCCTCATGCAAGCCAGGCTGAAGCAGTCCTGCATACCCTGGACTGTAGGAGGGCCTTATCCTTCTACCTTGACCGTACGCAGGGGCATAGAAGGGCTACTCAGCTCTTCGTCTCCTTTGACCCCAATAAGTTGGGGTTGGCTGTGTCCAGGCGTACCTTGTCCATCTGGGTGGCTGACTGTATCACCTGGGCTTACAAGGTGGCTGACCTTCCTTTGCAGGGTAAGGTCACGGCCCATTGTGTCAGGGCAATGGCTGCCTCAGTGGCTCATCTCCACTTTGTGCCCTTGGTAGACATCTGCAGGGCTGCAACTTGGTCTTCAAGCCAGACATTTGCGGCCCATTACTGTCTGGAGAGGGAGTCCCGTAGGGACAGTGCTTTTGGCCAAGCAGTACTCCGGAATCTCTTTGAGGTTTTGGCAACTTCTGCCCTCCTGTCCTCTGTTGGGCTACCGGTGGAGGTTGTGTCCTTGAAAAGCCTTTCTTTGATGCTGTGACTAGAGGGAGTTCTATTGTTCAGCCTGGGTTCCTGGTAGCCCAGAGCTAGGGAGTCACCCATATGTGAGGACTGACTTCCTGCTTGGTCCTGGAGAAAGAGTAGTTACTCACCTGTAACAGGTGTTCTCCAGGAGCAGCAGGAATCAGTCCTCACAACCCTCCCTCCTCCCCTTGGAGTTGCAGTTGTACATAGTTTGTTTTTACATTTTTTTTTTTTTGTGTGCTGTTCTTAGCTATGTCATTTGACTGAGGTAAGATGGCACCTATAGGCGGGAAGGGAACCACGCATGCGTACAGCATTCCCAAAGGCTTTCATGGAAAGCTGGGGAAATGCCTCCGCTGGGGCTTCATCGGCGCTGATGACACCCATATGTGAGGACTGATTCCTGCTGCTCCTGGAGAACACCTGTTACAGGTGAGTAACTACTCTTTTAGTTTGTTGGCAAAGTAGTTGGCGAGGGTGCAGGGTTCTATGCTGCATATGTCTGAGATTTTTTGGTTAGGGACCGGACAATGGCAAACAACTCCGTTGGGCGGTTTAGGGCACGATTTATGATTTTAGTGTGGTGTTCTTTTTTTGGTCTTGTTTATTGTGTCCTTGTAGGTTGTGAGTAGGTTGAGGTATTGAAGTTTGTTCTGTTGTGTTAATGATATGCGCCATTTCTTTTCGAGTTTGCTCAGTTGCCTCTTACGTTTTAGGAGTTCTGAGGTGTACCATTTTTCCGAGCGCTTGGGTGCATGATCTTCATGGTTGATTGGGGGGGGGGGGAATGCTGCTTTTTGTATAGTACTATTCCAGGTTTTAGTGAGGCGTTTAGGTCTGTATTGACTTTGAGAGCTGGGGGATGATGTTATGGAGGAAAGCGTCTTTGTTGAACCGGACGAAGTGGTTGGTGAGTGGTTGGCTATTTTGTGTGTTAGTAGTCGTGCTCATTAGTGGGATGAGTGGGATGTTGAAGGTTATATGGTGATGATCTGACCAGGGGACTGCAGATATGGATGGGGGTGTGTTGTGAGCATGTTGAGCATTTATGGCAGCGAGGAAGACAAGGTCCAGGGTATTTCCCTTGTGGGCGGGTGCAGTTATTTGTTTGAAGCCCAGATCAGTCATTGAGTCCAGGAAAGATGATGATTGGGAAGAGTCGAGTGAGGAGAGGTTCAGATCCCCTAGGATGACGTGTGGTTTGTTGGGGGAGGATGTGCAGGCTGTCTCTAGGATGTGAGTCAGATTGTTGCGGTCGGGTGTTGGTGGTCTATAGATAAGACTGATGGAGAAGTTCCTGTTTTGGACCTTGAGGATGTCTGTCATCTATATTGGTGGCTAGGGAAGGAGTGACTTTGTGTTCTGACTTGCATAATATGAGCACGCCACCTCCTCTTTTGGAGTCCCTAATGCAGTTGAGTAGGTCATAATTCTGCACTTGTAGTGTGTTAGGACTAAAAGGAGCAGTTGCAAAGGTTAAAGGCTTACATCAAGCTTGGGTGGTGTTGAAAAATACTATCTTGGAAGCCCAGGCCAGCTGTATTCCACGCTTTAAGAAAAGTGGCAGGAAGTCCAAAAAACTGACAGCATGGCTTAAAGGTGAGGTCAGAGAGGCTGCTGTTGCCAAAAAAGCATCTTTCAGGAAATGGAAAAAAGAGCCAAACGACGAAACCTGGAAACAGCACAAGCACTGGCAAGTTAAAGCAAGGCATTGATAAGGCAGGCAAAGGGAGAATTTGAGAAGAAGCTTGTTGCGGAAGCAAAAACGCGTAATAAAGACTTTTTCAAGTACATTCGTAGCAAAAAAACCTGTGAGAGAGTAAGTTGGTCCATTAGATAATAGAGGGGTTAAAGGGGCACTAAGAAGCGACAAGGCGATAGCGGAGAGACTGAATGAATTCTTTGCTTCAGTCTTTACTGAGGAAGATGTAGGGATGTTACCCATGACTGAAGGGGTATTTAAAGGTGCGGAAGAATTAAAGGAAATATCAATACATCGGGAAGATGTATTACAACTATTAGATAAACTGAAGAGTAGCAAATCACCTGGGCCAGTTGATATACATCCAAGGGTGTTGAAAGAACTGAAATATGAGATTTTGGACCTGCTATTAGTAATCTATGAATTATCATTAAAATCATCTCTAATACCCGAAGATTGGAGGATGGCGAACGTAATGCCAATTTTTAAAAAGGGTTCCAGGGATCCAGGAAACTACAGACCCGGTGAGCCTGACGTCAGTACAGGGATAAATGGTAGAAACCATCATAAAGAACAAAATTGGTGAACATGTAGATAGTCATGGCTTAATGGGAGACATCCAACATGGCTTTAGACAAGGAAGATCTTATCGTACTAATCTGTTATGGTTATTTTGAAGGTGTGAATAAACGGGTAGACAAAGGTGAGTCTGTTGATATAGTGTATTTGGACTTTCAGAAAGCCTTTGACAAGGTTCCTCATTAGAGACCTTTGGCAAAACTAGAGTCATGGGATAGGAGGCAGTGTACTATTGTGGATCAGGAATTGGTTAAAAGCTAGAAAGGAGAGGGTAGGGCTAAATGGCCAATATTCCCAATGGAGAAAGGTGAATAGTGGTGTACCCCAGGAATCTGTGCTGGGTCTGCTGCTTTTTGACATATATTCATAAATGACCTGGAAAAGGGAATAACGAGTGAGGTTATCAAATTTTCAGATGACACAAAACTATTTAAAGTTGTTAAAACCCAAGAGGATTGTGGAAAATTACAAGAGGATCTTGAATGGCAGATGAAATTTAATGTGGACAAGTGCAAAGTTATACACCTAGGGAAGAACAACACAAACTATGGTTACACGATGCAAGGTTCCACATTAGGAACCACCACCCAGGAAAAAGATTTAGTCGTTATTCTGGATAACATGTTAAAACCCTCCGCCCAGTGTGCAGCGGCGGCCAAGAGAGCAAATAGAATGCTAGGTATCATAAGGAAAGGAATGGAAAATAAAACAAAGGATATTATAATGCCTCTGTATCATTCCATGGTGCGACCGCACCTTGAATATTGTGTGCAATTCTGGTCGCCGTATCTTAAAAAGGATATAGCGTTATTAGAAAAGGTTCAGAGAAGGGCCACCAAAATGGTAAAGGGGATTGAAGGATACCCCTATGAAGAAAGGCTAGAAAGGTTAGAGCTCTTTAACCTGGAAAAGAGACGGCTGAGGGGAGATATGATAAAAGTCTATAAATTAATGAACGGAGTGGAACAGGTAAACGTAGATCGATTGTTTTCATTATCAGAATATAGAAAGACTAGGGGACATGCAATGAAGCTACAGGGTAAACTATTTAAGACTAATAAAAGAAAATATTTTTTCACTCAACGTGTAATCAAACTCTGGAATTTGTTACCGGGGGATGTAGTAAAAGCTGTTAGTGTAGCTGGGTTTAAAAAAGGGTTTGGACAAGTTCCTGGAGGAAAGGTCCATAAGCCATTATTCCTTATCGTCCCTCCAGTCTAGTCCCGAACCTCTGGGGTTAAGCACCTCCTCCAGCAGCTTTGGAGACTGAGAAACATCATTCTTCTGATGACACTGGTACAAATACTGGGATCGCCTCCTCTGTCCAGTAATCTCAGTCTCCATAGCAGCTGGAGGGTGGTGAGCCTGGAGGTTTGAGGCTCACTGGAGAAACAGTTAATGAGAGTAGATTAGGTATAGGAATTTCAATTTGGATTTAAGCGTTTAAGAGCAGTGTCTCTTTTGAGCCCCCCATGTAGATCTCCAGTTCCTCCGTGGGATCTTGTCTTGGTGTTGGATGCGTTTTTATGCAAGCCTTTTGAGCCTTTGGCTGAGGCGTTGCTTAAGGATCTGACACTCAAGGTAGTATTTCTAGTGGCGATATGTTCAGCTCGGAGAATCTCGGAGCTGCAGGCGCTGTCTTGTCGGAAGCCCTTTTTGTCCTTCTATGATAATAAGGTGGTCTTGAGGCCGGTTCCCTCTTTCTTGCCAAAGGTAGTTTCATCTTTTCATGTAAATCAGGTGGTTTCCAGTTTTTGTTCAGCTTGGAGGGAAATCAAACTCGAAGTCCGGGCAGGCTCTAGATGTTAGCCGAGCGTTAAAGAAGTATCTCCAGAGGATGTCGAGTTTCCGAAAGTCAGATAGGCTTTTTTGTTCTGTTTGGAGGAGTATGGCGGGGAGAGGCAGCCAGTAAAGCCTCCATTGCAAGGTGGCTGAAAAGCCATAGCGTCAGCTTACATTCTAAAAGGGCATTAGAGCTCATTCAACTAGGGCACAGGCAGAGTCACGGGCAGAATACAATCTAGTGCCGGCTATTGAGATTTGTAAGGTGGCTACTTGGTCATCTCTCAATATGTTTGTAAAACATTAGTCTAGATGTTCAGGCAGAAAGTGATACTAGGTTTGGCTCAGCAGTGCTTCAGGCTGGCCTGGCAGGTCTCTCCTTGTAAGAAAGTTGTTTCACTGCTCTGTTACATCCCCAGAGGTTCGGGACTAGACTGGAGGCACGATAAAGAAGGTGAAATTAGACTTACCTGCTAATTGTAGTTCCTTTAGGAACTCCATTCTAGTCCCGCATCTCTCCCTCGTTTATTCTGTGGTCTTGGCCTGAAGCACAATGTGACGTCAAGAACTATGAAAAAGTATCTACGGTGAGTGCGGGCCATAATGAATCGGGTTTGAAAAAGAAGGGGATTCAGCGGAGGTCTCAATCCTTCGGAGAGCGGGGAAGGGTGGACTTCCTTTGCACAGGTTGATAAAAGTACCTTCAGTGTCGAAAGCAAGATACGGGAGTAGATTTTTCCTGTTTAGTTACAGTTCAGTTAATTGTCAATTTGTTATGATATTGCTACTTGATTGTTGTTCTGGTGAGTCTGCTTTGTCAATAGATTACTGGACAGAGGAGGCGGTCCCAGGTGTATTTGTACCAGTGTCATCAGAAGAATGATGTTTCTCAGTCTCCAAATCTGCTGGAGGAGGTGCTTAACCCCAGAGGTTCGGGACTAGAAGAGTTCCTAAAGGAACTACAATTAACAGGTAAGTCTAATTTCATCTTAAGAAGGGACTCAGGATATCAATGCTTGATCCAATACAAACATTGTGGAACCTGTGTCTTTTGGGGAAACTGCTAGGTACGTATGACCTAGATTGGCCACTGTTGGAAACAGGATACTGGGCTTGATGGACCTTGGTCTGACCCAGTATGGCATATCTTATGTTCTTATGTCTGTGGGGAAGAGTCAGGTCTCTGTGATACAGAGGAGGTCGGGTCTTTCTTCTTCAAGTATATTTGTGATTATTGGGATTTTATTCCTTACTGACCTTGCGTTGATGAGGATGCATTTCAGGGTTGTGTGAGCAATCTTTGGAGCAATTAGTTGCTTTTCCAGGATCCAAAAAATAGGTTTATATCTGTGTTGCAGGGAGTGGAGGAGTAGCCTAGTGGTTAGAACACTGACTTTGTAACCAAGCAGCCAGGGTTCGATTCCCACTAGCACTCCTTGTGGCCTTGGGCAAGTCACTTAACCCTCCATTGCCTCGGAAGAAAGGCCTGGCAATCTACTTCTGGTGACATTGCCAAGAAAACCCAGGAGCCTCTTGGTTGCCAGGAGTCAGGACTGACTCAAAGGCACACACTGCATTTGCATCTGTGTTGCAGAACAAATGTTGGCTTTTTTAGGTAGATTCTATTTAATGATCCAAAACACAATATTCCAGCCCCAGGCCCTGTTCCCAGCCCTAGTATCGGTCCCTTTTACCATCCCTACCCATCTGGCAGCATAGCCCTCTTCTCCAGGACCAAGCATGAAGTCAGTCCTCACATATGGGTGTCATCGGTGCCAATGAAGCCCCCAGCGGAGCATTTCCCCAGCTTTCCATGAAAGCCTTTGGGAATGCTGGCACGCATGCGTGGTTCCCTTCCCGCCTAAAGGTGCCATCTTACCTCAGTCTCTTTTTTTCCGAGAAGCCCATCGGACGTGTGTCCTGTTCTCCCGGATAAAAGTGATTTTTTTCTTCGGCGATTTTTCGCTATTTTTCTCTGGTTCAACGCCGGTTCCCCTCCCGCCGGGTTCGGTACACCGGTATCGAGCCCGTTGATTTCTTTTTCGGTTTTTGCCCTTTGTGGCTGGCGTTCGCGCCCTTTTTTCATTTTTTCCCTGGAAGGGCCGGTCTTTTGACCTCGCAGGGGCTCTTTTTTCCCCAATGGCTTCCAGTGGTTTCAAAAAGTGTGATCGGTGTAAGAAACGTATGTCTCTCACCGACACACACGACTGCTGCCTTCGGTGCCTCGGCCCTGACCACGACCCTAAGTCATGTGTGCCATGTGGGAAGATGTCTTCCAAGGCACTCAAAAGTCGACAGCATCAGAAGGAAAGGTTTTTCTTGGACTCTGCCTCCGGCCGGGCCTGGACCTCGTCTGAGGCTTCAACATCTCGGGATTCCGATCCCGAGTGCCGTCGAAACTCCTCGGACAGGGGGTCCCCCGACCGGGAACGCAAGAGGAAGAAGCGGCTCTCGAGGGCGGCGTCGGAGGAGGTCCCTGCTCCCTCGAGGTCCAGGTCTAAGACCCCCAACCGCCGTCCCGGGCCCATGGACCAAGAGAAGCCTGTCAAAGTTCCTCACGTGGAGCCGGAGTCTGCTGGACACGTAAGCCCCGTAGTCCTCGTGGACTCTCCTCCCAGAGAGCCGACGTCGGGCCTGGTGCTGCCGGGGCCAGAGTCGGTGGCTGCTGCGTCTGCCGAGCTGAGTCTCAGGATGACAGCCTTGGAGTGCTGATTGTCTGCCTTCATGGAGCCAATAATTATATTGTATACTCTGAACTTATATCTGAAAGTGTTATGTATCTTTCAATTTGTATATGCAGACTTATAACATAACATTTAACTATGAACGTTATTAATGGCGGCTAAGCGGGTCTCAGACTCTGGGCACCCAAAACTTGTAATAAGACTCTGGGATTAAAGCCCTTGTCGCATCAGTGACCCGTAGATCTAATAGCCACCTATTTGTAACAATTGTTTAAAGAATATTTAGATGGTGCTTAGCTTATTAGAGCTGTGTTTAGGCATGTCCCCAACGCTATCAGCCGCGCTTCCTCTGCGTTTCACCTACAACAGTTTCTTCAGGGGGTGGCCTCGACTAAACTGCAATAAAAAGCAAGTTCAAGTTCGTTTGGTACAAACTTTCAAAAATGCATATCTGAGTTCATATATCTCCAACCAGCTTAGAAAACGACCACAATTTCTTACCCTGAGGTTAACAATCGTCTCACTAACCACATTTAAATGTGATCTAGGGGCATTGTTCCTCATGTGTCGATGATTGAGACGCCGCACATGCGGAAGAGCTTTTAATACTACATTGAGGGGGCCCCTGGCGGGGTGTGTTGATATTGCTGTGTACCAGTTATATACATTGTTCCCATTCAACTCTATTATTCAAGCCCCTGGGGAATACGGAATCCAATTTATGTATCCAATGTTGTTCATTCTTTACTAGCGTTTGCCTTGATGACCCTGTGGGGTATGATCTATGCAGAAACAGCGAAGTTCAACAAATGAATGTTGTAGTTCCAGGCAATGTTCAACCAATGGCGCTTCTCTATTCTTACATTTAATTCTACTCTTGTGCTCATTTAGTCGTATTTGGAGAGTTCTGACCGTCTTGCCTACATATAATAGGCCACATGGACACAAACTTCCATAGACCACATGTGTAGACTGGCAAGTGGTCAAATATCGCAAAGGATAAGTCTTATCATGATAAGTAAACTCAGTCAATTCTTTAGTGATATGGCATATGTTACATTGTCCACATTTCACGTGTCCTACTGTAATGCCAGCTTCCGATGTTCAAATTGAGGTAATGCTGCAGGACTCAATATTTCTTTTAAATTTCTATGTCTTTGCCAGACACATCGAACAGTCTTATTCTCCAGACCAGGAATACTGTTTAAGACATTTGCGTGACGTTTCACAATTGTCTTCAGTTGTGACGCTATGGGTGAATATTTGGTGACCAAATTAATATTATTGTCAAAGGCCAGTGTTGAATCAGATTTTGAAGGTGGATACAATAACAGTTGTCGATTACAATATAACGCTCTCTTATAAACTCTATCTATAACTCCTGACGGTTTATGTGATACCGGCGAAACTGTACTTATATATCAGATATTAAGCGCCAGTCAAAAGTATTAAAACACCATTTTGCCGAGCGGGGGTACCCGTCAGGAGTTATAGATAGAGCTCAACCCCGGAGACCGAGCCGATACTCGAGACCCTCGTGGCTCGAAGTCGTCCTCGGTCGAGGTCTCCCTCGACCTCCCGTTCGGGACCGAGGGTGTCGGGGCGGGTGCCTCGGGGCCCCACGGGGTCGAACCCTGACTCCTCCTCAGATGAGTCCGCCTGGGAGACGGAGGACGAGGAGTCTCCTGATACTTTTAAGACTCGGTGCGTCCCGTCGGACTCACCGCAGTCTGAGCCCCAGAGTAGATCCCCTCCGGAGGACACTAGGTTCTCGGAGTTCGTCTGGGATATGGCCGCTGCCTTGGCTATCCCTGCCGATCCCGAGGAAGAGCCTCGAGCCGAGGAGCTAGATGTTCTACAGTACGACTCTCCTCCGAAGGAGGCCTTTACTGTCCAGGTTCCTCCAGTGCTGGAATGGCTCCTCTTCCGGATGTGGGAGGCACCGGCCTCGGCGCCGGTTCTGAGCAAGCGAGTCGATTCCATCTATCGGCTCCGCAAAAGCCCTGGGTTCCAGAAAGCACAGCTACCACACCATTCCATGGTTGTGGAATCGGCCATGCATCGTCTGAAGAGCCATTAGATGCACTCTGCTGTGCCCCCCGGCAGGGAGGCCCGCAACCTCGATGGCTTCGGTAGGAAGTGCTTCCAGGGGTCTACGCTTACTTGCCGTGTCCAGTTGGCCAGATTCTCTGCTGGTCTCTCCGGGGAACCCTTGCAGAGATTTAAGACCTTGTCGGGAATTTGGGAATGCTCAAAGTTCATTTCCCGCGCCGCCTACGATGGCTTCGAGGCTTGGGCCCGAGTAGCGGCTGCCAGCATCGCGGCTCGATGCCAGGCGTGGCTGCAGTCATCGGACCTCGAGCCATGGGTTCAGGACAAGTTGGTCGATGTCCCCTGCCGAGGTGAGAACCTTTTTGGCAAACCTGTGACCGAGAAGGCCGCTCAGCTCGAGACCGAGCACCTTACCTGGACAAGGCTGTCGAGGAAGACCTCTGCCACTTCACATAAAAAGAAGGGCTCGGGTAAAAAGTTGGTTCTTCCAACATTCTTCCCTAGGCCTCATGGAAGCCAGGCTGAAGCAGTCCTGCATACCCTGGACTGTAGGAGGGCCTTATCCTTCTACCTTGACCGTACGCAGGGGCATAGAAGGGCTTCTCAGCTCTTCGTCTCCTTTGACCCCAATAAGTTGGGGTTGGCTGTGTCCAAGCGTACCTTGTCCATATGGGTGGCTGTATCACCTTTGCAGGGTAGGGTCACGGCCCATCGTGTCAGGACAATGGCTGCCTCAGTGGCTCATCTCCACTCTGTGCCCTTGGTAGACATCTGCAGGGCTGCAACTTGGTCTTCAAGCCAGACATTTGCGGCCCATTACTGTCTGGAGAGGGAGTCCCGTAGGGACAGTGCTTTTGGCCAAGCAGTACTCCGGAATCTCTTTGAGGTTTAGGCAACTCCTGCCCCCCTGCCCTCTGTTGGGCTACCGGTGGAGGTTGTGTCCTTGAAAAGCCTTTCTTTGATGCTGTGACTAGAGGGAGTTCTATTGTTCAGCCTGGGTTCCTGGTAGCCCAGAGCTAGGGAGTCACACATATGTGAGGACTGACTTCCTGCTTGGTCCTGGAGAAAGAGTAGTTACTCACCTGTAAACAGGTGTTCTCCAGGAGCAGCAGGAATCAGTCTTCACAACCCTCCCTCCTCCCCTTGGAGTTGCAGTTGTACATAGTTTGTTTTTACATTTTTGTGTGCTGTTCTTAGCTATGTCATTTGACTGAGGTAAGATGGCACCTTTAGGCGGGAAGGGAACCGCGCATGCGTGCCAGCATTCCCAAAGGCTTTCATGGAAAGCAGGGGATATGCTACACTGGGGGCTTCATCGGCGCCGATGACACCCATATGTGAGGACTGATTCCTGCTGCTCCTGGAGAACACCTGTTACAGGTGAGTAACTACTCTTTCTCCCACTTCCATCTCATACCATCTGCCCCTTTCTCCCACCTGTTTTAAGCACTGAAATCCCCTGCAGAACAGCAGGAGTGTCTTTTTCTCAATGCATTCAGCCTGCCTCTCAGCCTCCTGCCACACCAGTACCATGTGGGAATTAAAAGGTTCTCCAGGACCAAGCAGGAAGTCAGTCCTCACATATGGGTGACGTCGGTGCCGACGGAGCCCTCGCGGAGCAATTTTCCCCAGCTTTCAAAGAAAGCCTTGGGGAATTGCAGCGCGCATGCGCGGTCCCCTTCCCGCCCAAGGGTGCCATCTTGCTCAGTCTTCTTTTTTCCGCGGAGCCCTACAGACGTTGTTTGTAATTCGCCGCTAGAAAAGTTGATTTTATTTGTTTTTTCTCGGTTCGACGCCGGTTCTTTTCCCGCCCGGACCCGTGACGCCGGTTGCGAATCCGTTCTTTATTTTTCGTTTTTTTGTCCTTCGTGACAGATTTCGCACCTTTTTTTCTTTTTCACTGGCAGCCCTGTCTTTTGACCTCGCAGGGGCCCTTTTTCCCCCGATGGCTGCCAGCGGGTTTAAGAAGTGTGATCGGTGTAAGAAGCTCATGTCTCTTACCGACACACACGACTGCTGCCTCCGCTGCCTCGGACCCGATCATGACCCGATGATCTGTGGTCTGTGTGGCAAGATGTCCTCAAAAGCGTTGAAGAGTCGGCAGCATCAGCGGGAACGTATCTTCTCTGACTCCGGCTGGGCCCGGACCTCGTCAGAGGCTTCGACGTCTCGGGACTCTGGTCCTGAGCATCGTCGAAGTTCCTCTGAGCGGGGGTCTCCTACCCGGGAACCTCATCAGAAGAAGAAACCCGCGGGGGCGTCGTCGGTGGACGCTCCTGGTTCCTCGAGGGCCAGGTCGCATAGCCCCGATAGCCGTCCCGGGTCCTCGGAGATGGAGAGGCCTTCCAAACATCCTCGTCTCGAGATGGACTCGCCTGCTCACGTAAGTGCTGTAGTCCTCGTGGACTCACCTCCGAAGGAACCGACGTTGGGCCCGACGCCGTCCGGCCCGAGTCGGGGGCTGCTGGGTCTCCTGAGCTCGGACTCAGGTTGACGGCCTTGGAGAGCAGTCTGACTGCCTTCATGGACCATCAGCGGGCATTGATCACTGGCCTCGCCGGTGCTTCTGCCCTGACCACCGGGATGTCGACGTCCAAGTCGACCCCGGAGACCGAGCCGATGCTCGAGTCCATGAGGGCTCGAGTCGATCCTCGGTCACGGTCTCCTTCGGGATCGAGGTCGTCGACGCCGACTCCCTCGGCGTCGGGGCGAACGGCATCGATGCCCGCCCGACCGGAGCCGCTCGACGACTCCACCGAGGAGTCAGCCTGGGAATCCGAGGACGAAGAGTCACCTGGTTCTTTTCGGACTCGGTGTGTCCCATCGGACTCCCCCGAGTCCGAACCTCGGAGACGGTCCCCCCCGGAGGATACCCAGTTCTCGGACTTCGTGCGGGATATGGCCAAGGCCTTGGCCTTCCCCGCGGATCCCGAGGAGGAGCCTCGAGCCGAAGAGCTCGCTGCCCTCCAGTATGACTCTCCCCCAAAGGAGGCCTTTACTGTACCGGTTCCTCCGATGCTGGAACGACTTCTCTTCCGCATGTGGGAGAGCCCGGCGTCGTCGCCGGTGTTAAGCAAACGGGTCGATTCCATTTATCGAGTCCGCAAGAGCCCCGGGTTCCAAAAGGCACAACTACCGCACCATTCCATGGTGGTGAAATCGGCCATGCATAGACTTAAGAGTCAGAAGATGCACTCCTCGGTGCCTCCCGGTCGGGAGGCTCGAAGCCTGGATGCCCTCGGTAGGAAGTGTTTCCAGGGCTCTATGCTTGCTTGTCGAGTCCAGACCTACCAGCTCTATATGTGCATGTATCTCCGAGACCTGGCTAAAGAAATAGCCGGGTTCTTTGCTGGTCTCTCCGAAAAACCTTTGCAGAGGTTGCAAGCCTTGTCAACTGGTATTCGGGAGTGCTCAAAGTTTATCTCTCGAGCAGCCTACGATGGCTTTGAAGCATCGGCTCGAGTAGCCGCGGCCGGCATCAGTGCCCGCCGACAGGTTTGGCTTCAGTCATCCGACCTCGAGCCATGGGTGCAGGACAAGTTGGTCGATGTCCCCTGCAGAGGTGAAAACCTCTTTGGCAAACCCATGGATGAGAAGGCTGCACAGATCGAGACCGAGACTCTCACCAGGACTCGGCTCTCAAGGAAGACCTCTGCCCCTTCTCAGAAGAAGGGCTGGGGGAAAAAGCCCTTTTACCTGAGGAAGGCGGCTGCCTATAAACACTACCCTCATTATCAGGCCTCAGCAGCTCCCCAACAGGGTCAGCAGGCCAAGGGATGGGGTAATGGGTCCCGTAGGCAGCAAGCCCCCAAGCCTGCACCACCGGCCCCTGCTCAGCAGGGCGGGCTTTTTTGACTTCCTCAGCATAGCCTCTCCCCCTCAGCTGGTTTCTCAGCACAGGAGGCCGGCTGGTCCACTTTGCCCACAGGTGGTCCAACATCACTACAGATACCTGGGTGCTTCACATAGTCCAAGAGGGCTATCTTCTGCACTTCCACCAGGTACCTCCCTCCTACTTTCCAGGGGAGCCTCTCAGACTCCCTCTGCACAGGGACTTACTCCTTCAGGAGTTAGCAAGTCTTCAGGAACAGGCTGTGGAACCAGTGCCCCACCACCTGAGAGGTCAAGGCTTTTACTCCCGGTACTTTCTGATACCAAAACGAACAGGAGGCCTCAGACCCAACCTGGACTTGCGGAACCTCAACAAGTTCCTCGCAAAGGAAAAGTTCAAGATGCTTACCCTTGGAATCCTGCTGCCCTACCTCCAGCAGGGAGACTGGCTATGCTCCTTAGATCTAAAGGATGCCTACACTCACATCCTCATCCACCCCAGCCACAGACAATATCTCGGGTTTGTTGTGGGGGGCAATCATTACCAGTACAGAGTACTACCCTTTGGCCTATCCTCCGCACCAAGGGTGTTCAACAAATGTCTAGCAGTGGTGGCGGCTTACCTAAGACTTCAAGGCCTCTTTGTATTTCCATACCTGGACGACTGGCTCATCAGAGCACAGTCTTCCCAAGAGGCCACTCACGCCACGCACCGCACTGTGGCTCTGCTTCAGCACTTGGGCTTTGTCGTAAACTTCGCAAAGTCCACTTTGCTCCCCTCTCAGGATCTCGAGTTCATCGGCTCAAGATTAAACACGCTTCAGGCACGAGCCTTTCTGCCTCTCGACAGAGCAAACAGGCTCATGGATCTTGCCAGCCACTTTCACAGCAATTCCCTGGTCTCTGCCAGGCAATTTCTGAGACTGCTCGGCCATATGGCTTCCACAGTCCATGTGACCCCCAATGCCCGCCTGAACATGCGGCCTGCTCAATGGTGCCTTCGCACACAATGGCATCAGGCCACTGGGAGCCTAGCGGACTCCGTACAGATCTCCGACCCGCTGGTCTCTTCTCTGCAATGGTGGCTTCATCTGCCAAACCTAGTGCTAGGAATGGCTTTTCAGTCTCCTCCGCCTTCTCAGGTCCTGACGACCGATGCTTCTCTCCTGGGTTGGGGAGCACATTGCCAAGGGACATGTACTCAAGGCCTCTGGACTCCTTGGGAGTCTGCCCAGCAAATCAACTTCCTGGAGCTCAGAGCTATCTGCCTGGCTCTGAGGGCCTTCTCCCACCTCACTTCTCACTTGTCTGTGCTGGTCCAGACGGACAATCAAGTTGCGATGTTCTACGTGAACAAACAAGGGGGCACAGGCTCCTTCCTTCTCTGTCGGGAAGAACAAAAGCTGTGCTCTTGGGCCGTCAACCGCGGCATCCTCCTCAAAGCTGTTTATCTCCCGGGTCAAGAAAATTGCCTGGCAGACAAACTGAGCAGAATCCTCCAACCACACGAGTGGAGATTGGATCCGTTAGTGCTTCAGCGGATCTTTCTCAAATGGGGCCTACCCACCATGGATCTCTTTGCCAGTCCTCTCAACCGGCAACTTCCCCGATTCTGCTCTCGACAACCGCATCCTCTCAGAGTAGCGGCGGATGCTTTTCTTCTCTCCTGGTCCACAGGCCTTCTGTATGCCTTTCCTCCCATGCCACTGGTGTCTCGGACGCTCTTCAAGGTTCTCCGGGACAAAGCCTCAATGATCCTCGTGGCTCCCCGGTGGCCGAGACAGCCCTGGTTCCCGCTTCTGATGCAGCTGGCAGTGGACACTCCTCTCCCTCTGGGGTTTCAGCCCGATCTCCTGACCCAGGATCACTGGACTCTCCTACACCCCAATCTCCGGTCCCTTCATCTGATGGCCTGGCTGCTGAAAGGGTAGTCCTTGCTCCCCTCCTGCTGCCTCCAGATGTGTCCTCTTAAGTGGGGTCGGTTCTCCGTCTGGTGTGCTCAGCCGTCTCAAGATCCCTTCTCCTGTTCGGCATCAGTGGTCTTGCAGTACTTGCTTTGCCTCTCCAATCTTGGACTTAAGTCCAACTCGGTCAGGGTCCACCTCAGTGCTCTCTCTGCACATCACGCACCGGTAGATGGCAGGCCTCTGTCCAACCACCCTTTGGTGGCTCGTTTTCTCCGAGGCCTCCTTCTGCTTAAGCCTCCTTTGCGTCCACCAGCCCCTGAATGGGATCTGAATGTGGTCTTGCAGCGGATTACCTGTCTGCCCTTTGAACCTATGGCTACCTGCCCTCTTCGTTTTCTTTCTTGGAAAACCTTGTTCTTGGTAGCCCTTACCTCTGCTCGACGTGTTAGTGAACTGCAGGCCCTAGTGTCTGATCCTCCTTACACTAGGTTCTACAGGAATAGGGTGGTCTTACGGACTCACCCTAAGTTTCTTCCAAAAGTGGTTTCTCCTTTTCATCTCAACCAGGAGGTGGTACTTCCGACCTTCTTTCCCAGGCCACACTCCAGCCGAGCTGAAATGGTCCTGCATACCCTGGACTCTGTAGGAGGGCGTTAACCTTCTACCTTGACCGTACGCGGGAGCACCGAAGGGCTGTTCAGCTCTTCCTGTCTTATGACCCCAATAAGTTGGGGCTCCCTGTCTCCAAGCGTACTCTGTCCATCTGGATTGCTGACTGTATCGCGTGGGCTTATGGGGCAGCCGGCCTCTCGTTGGAAAGTCGAGTCACGGCTCATCGTGTTAGGGCGAAGGCTGCGTCAGTGGCTTACCTCCGCTCTGTTCCATTGGCAGACATCTGCCGGGCCGCGACTTGGTCTTCAAGCCAGACTTTTGCAGCCCATTACTGCCTGGAGAGGGAGTCCCGCAGGGACAGTGCTTTCGGACAGGCAGTCCTCCGTAATCTCTTTGAGGTATAGGCAACTCCTGCCCTCCGTCCCGGATGTTGGGCTACTGGTTGGAGGCGTACTCAGAGAAGATTCCTTCCTTCTGTGCTACTGAGCTTGAGGGAGCTCCTTTTTTGTGCTTAGGGTCTCCGGTAGCCTTAAGCTTGGGAGTCCCATATGTGAGGACTGACTTCCTGCTTGGTCCTGGAGAAAGAGTAGTTACTCACCTGTAACAGGTGTTCTCCAGGAGCAGCAGGAATCAGTCCTCACAACCCTCCCTCCTCCCCTTGGAGTTGCAGTCCTATGATTTCGTTTTTGCTAATTTTTTGCTGTCTTTTAGCTATGTCATCAGACTGAGCAAGATGGCACCCTTGGGTGGGAAGGGGACCGCGCATGCGTGCTGCAATTCCCAAAGGCTTTCTTTGAAAGCTAGGGAAAATTGCTCCGCGAGGGCTCCGTTGGCGCCGACGTCACCCATATGTGAGGACTGATTCCTGCTGCTCCTGGAGAACACCTGTTACAGGTGAGTAACTACTCTTTAGAGCAGGTACTTCCTTTCTTTTGTGAGAAGTATTTGCTGTCATGGTGCTGATGACCAGTGTGTGAGGGCAAGCTTAGCCTCAGGAGCAAGCTCTCACATCTCTGCAAAGAATTCTGGTATTCAGCAGGGCCTCTCTCCCTCCTCCTTCTCCCCCCCCCCCCCAATTTTTTTGGGGGGATGGTTATAACTGGAAATACCATTCTCCCTTTATGGATGTTTCTTGGGGTTTTCTAGTTGTAACAGAAAATCAGAAGCTGTATTTATAATTTTGAGGAAAAATAAAGATGCGAAGAAGAAGAATTATACTTTTCTTTGTGGAGAGTTTTTTTTTTGTTTTTTTTTCTGGAACTCCCCCCCCCCTCCCCCACACACACACCCTGCAAGCATTTTGGGAGTTGTGGATACTATATCCTTAGCATCTACAGCCCTGGCTGGCATGGACATCAGAAGACTTGACCCAGAAATTGAACCTAGGTCTTCTATATGGCCATTGATTTACTCTAAATATGATGTTCCCAATCTTTTTTGTTGTGTGGCCTTTCATTATATTCCAAAAGGTTCAGGGAGCCAATCCCCTTTGCACCAAGCCTGGTTCTTTCCCCCCCCCCCCCCCTCCTTGCAGGATAGAATGGGCATAGGCAAACTAGGCATGGACCTAAGACACATGTTTGAGAGGCCTCTCAAATGAGCAAATTCAATGTCTCAAATGCAGAAAAAAAATCTGGGGGCACCAGAACCATCCGCTGCCTGCAGAGGTCTCTTTCCACCCCCTCCCCTGTGCATTATCCTCCAGTCAACAGAAGAAGTCAGTAAGTTCCTCCTCTGCTAGTTTTCCTCTACAGCCAAAACCATACAGGAACCCATTTGTATTTTTTAAATATATTTATAGTATAGTGGGAGCTCAATGTACTTGTTTGCCTAGGGTCCATCAAATGGTTAATCCTGCCCTGCTCTCTACCCCCTCTATCCACATTCCCTTTTCTGTCTCCACCAGTCTCTATCTCTCCCCTCCACCAGTCTGTCTTTTTTTTCTCTTCCTCCCCCAGCCAGTTCCCTTCAGTCTTTTTCTCTTCCTTCCAGCTAATCCCCATCAGCAATTTTGTGTCCTGCAGATGCCCTGTAATTGTCTTGCAATCTCCCAGGTGTTCATGAACCACTGCTCTAGACCATAAACTTTTTCATTTCCTTATTGTTCCTCCAGTTTAGTCCTCCACCTCTGGGTAGTGCACCACCTCCTGCAGCTTGGAGACTGGACCAATCAAATTCTTCCTCTCACTGGATGTAGCTAACCGGTAATCTCCATCAGCCCCTAGTGTGTCCAGTCTTCATGCAGCAGGAGGACCTTGTGAGCCTAGGTGCTGGGCTCACTGGAAGAACTAATAAGCAGCAGGCTATTTGGTTTTGTTTGGTTTTGGCTTTTGCCTTTGGTTTATTTGGTTTTACCTTTATTGGCCTCAGTCCTTGTACTGTGACTTTAAAAAAATAAAAAAAACAGGCTGACGAAACTACTGCACCGACACGGGGTATTTCCATGGAGTGTTCTGTCCTGCCAAGTCCCCGGTAATTCTCTGGCTATTTGTGCTTTTAAGGCTCTCTTGCCCCTTGATGGGACAGGGCAGAGCTCCTTGTTCACTCCCCTTGCAGCTCGCTGACTGACCGGCGGTAGCCAGCGGCCCCGGGGCTTTTTCTCTGCTTTAACTCCAGTCTGCATAGAGCCTCCATTCCTTTGTGGCGATCGGGGCTCGCAGTGGCATAGATTCAGCTGATTCATTCAGGTACGGTCCAGGGGAGAGAGGGGCGGACCGCAGGCGCGAGTTGGCTCTGCTCTCGCCTGCTTCGGGCGTTTTTTTCGTGCAGCGCGCTAAAACGCCGGGGGAAGCCGCGGCCATTTTAGACACGCGGTTTCCTCAGCGGTGTTCAGTCTATGCCGGCAGAGCTAGTTTTTGGCGCGTGCAGCTTTTTTGGGGCAGATTTCTTGCTTTCTTTTGTATTCTTTTTTGTTTTCTTTTGTATTCTTTGGTTATTTGATTACTGTTGTTTCCTTTGTGCTGAGAGTTCAGTAAACTTCAGGATACCTTGAAAAAAAAAAACCCCCAAGACATATTGCAGTGATAAAGGGAAAGCCTGTCAAACAAAGGAGGTGTATAGGTTCCCTTTGGTGGTTGGAGGGGTCACAAGGGGCTTGGTCCATGCCAGCGAGACCCCAGTGTGTCGTGTGTGGCACGCATAGGAGTGCGTTGTCAGAGACCAGGGTCTGCCGGTCCTGTGCTTCGGTGTCCCGCAGTGTGGAGCATCGCATGGAGGACGCTGCGTCTTCAGCCACGCCGCTATTACTACTGGAACCAGAGGGGGAGGCTTGGTCGGCCAATCCTCTTGCTCCAGTCCCTGATGGGGCGGCTGGTCTCCCAGGAGCTCCTTCGGTTTCTGGGATCTCCGGGCCGACGGAGGAGTTTTCTCCAGATTTCGTCTTGCTCTTGCATCAGGCGTATTGTCGAAAGAGGCAGGGTTGGCTACCAGAGCCTTGCCCTTCCACCTCTGCCGCGACGCGGTCCGGGTCGTCGGAGCACGAGACTCTTGGGTCCAAAGCGCTCAAGAGACCGGGCCCGCCGGAGTGCTCTCTGTCCGATCTGGAATTGCAGGAGGAGGAGGAGCAAGAGTTTGACGTGGATGTTGATGTGCAGGATTTAGAGGAAGGTGAGATTCCTGAGCCGGAGGATCGTGCTCGGATTATCCGGCTGTTTCAGGGAGAAGAATTGTCGGCTCTTATTTCGGAAGCTCTGCAGACGCTGAAACTGACGGCCGAGCAACCCGCTAGCGAGGAGGACACGGCGGATCCCATTATTCAGGCGGTACGCCAAACTCAGGTGGTCTTTCCCATTCATAAGGTGATCGATGAGATTCAGAATGAGTGGGATCATCCGGACGCCTCCTTAAAAGGGATGCGGACCCATGAATAAGCTTTATCCCTTGTCGGACAAGGATAGGGACAGGTTTCGGGGTCCGAAGGTTGATGCTGCGGTGTTGGCGGACACAAAGAAGACCACCATTCCGGTGGAAGGCAGTGCGGCCTTGAATGAGGCGCAGGATCGAAAAATGGATGCGTTGTTAAAACAGTCTTTTGACGCGGACGCCGTGTCGCTGCAAGCGTCCATCTGTGGGGCCTGGGTGGCTAGGGTCTGTCTTCGCTGGGTCCAGCACCTGCGGCAGTCGACGTCGTTGGAACACGACGAAGTACGGGAGCTTCAGCGTCTGGAGTCCGGATCGGCGTATTTAGCAGATGTGCATTATGATCTGATTAGAGCCTTGTCGAATAGTATGTCTTCTCTGGTGGCAGCACGCAGGGCCCTTTGGCTAAAAAACTGGGCAGCCGACGGGTCCTCTAAGTCTCGGCTTGGCAAGCTGCCTTTCAAAGGAAAGTTGTTGTTTGGTGAAGATTTGGATAAGTTGGTCAAGGATTTGGGGGAGTCCAAGAGGGGTAGACTTCCAGAGGACAAGCCTAAACAGGGGAAGTATCCCGTGTCCTTTCGAGGGCAGTTTCGAGATTTTCAAAGGTTTCGGTCTTTCCGGTTCGCAGGTTCCCAAAGGGAGAGATTTGTATCGCGGGCCCAGGGGTTCTATGGTTTCCGGGGGGCCAGTAGAGGGTTTGCAGCGGCGACTTCAGGGACCTCTCAAACCCCAATGAAGGGCAGCGGGTCCCGGCAGAAGGACAACTCATCGGGGGTCGCCTGAGGGAGTTTCTTTCTGCCTGGACCCACATAACGTCGGACCAATGGGTCTTGGAAATCATCCGGGACGGCTATGCGTTGGATCTGGCCAGTCCGGTTCGGGATTCCTTCGTACTTTCTCCCTGCAGAGGACCACAGAAGGCTTTGCAGGTCCATCAGACTGTAGACCGTCTGTTAAAGCTCGGAGCCATTGTCCTGGTGCCGCCCGCGGAATGTGGTCTGGGATGTTATTCCATCTATTTCGTGGTGCCAAAGAAGGATGTCTCGCTTCGCCCTATTCTAGACCTCAAGGGCGTAAATCGGTGTCTCAGGGTTCCTCATGTCCGCATGGAAACTCTGCGATCTGTTATTGTGGCGGTTCATCAGGGAGAGTACCTCACGTCCCTCGATCTTTCCGAAGCCTATCTGCATGTTTCTATCCGGCCGTCCCATCAGACGTTTCTGCGGTTCGCCCTGCCTTGGGTACACTTTCAATTTCAGGCGCTGCCCTTCGGTCTCGCGACGGCCCCCTGAGTCTTCACCAAGATTATGGTGGTGGTAGCGGCGGCACTGCGAAGGCAGGGGATCCTGGTACATCCTTACCTCGATTGGCTGATACGGGCGAAATCCTTACAGGAAAGCGTGAAGGCCACAGAAAAGGTAGTATCTTTCTTACAGAGTTTAGGCTGGGTGGTCAACCCGCTGAAAAGTCATTTAACTCCGACACAGGTACTTGGGGGTCCTCTTTGATACTCAGAGGGGCTCATTGTTGCTGACAGAACGCAGGACGAGATCTCTTCAGAGTTTGGTACGGGCCTTCAGGAAGCTGTCGTCGCCAACGGCGTGGAAGTACCTTCAGCTGTTAGGGACGATGGCGCTGACGCTAGACGTCGTCCCGTGGGCCAGATTTCACATGCAACCCTTGCAGCAGACCTTACTGCGCCGCTAGTCTAATCAGACGGATTCGCTGAGCAAACGACTTCCTTGTCCTCTACATGTCAAGCAGGCTCTTCGGTGGTGGATGAGGGCTTCGACGTTGCAGGCCGGGATGCCTTTGGAGCAACCGGAGTGGCTTCCTCTGTTCACGGATTCGAGTCTCGCAGGCTGGGGAGCTCATTGCGGAATGCACTTTGCTCAGGGGCAATGGACGACGGAGGAAAGCGGTTGGTCGATCATTCGCCTGGAGCTGAGGGCCGTGTTCTTGGCGCTGCAGAGGTTCAAGGCACTGGTGACGCATCAGGCGGTGCGAGTGCTGTCGGACAATGCCGCAACAGTGGCATACATAAATCGGCAAGGCGGCACAGAGTACAGCCATGGAGGAGGAGTCTGTAGTGCTGTTTGCCTGGGTGGAGACGTGGTTACAGGCAATTTCGGTAGCTCACTTCGCCGGCAAAGACAACGTGACAGCGGACTTTCTCAGCAGACTTCACGTGGATGCCGGGGAATGGGAGTTGAACCCCGCCGTCTTCGTCCAGCTGACTCGTCGCTGGGAAGTGCCAGTAATGGACTTGATGGTGACGTGTCGGTCTGCCAAGGTGAATCAGTTTTTCAGCAGGCGCAGGGAACCCATGTCGGAGGGGATAGACGCCTTGATGCAGCCATGGCCGACGTCAGGGCTGCTTTGTCTTTCCCCCTTGGGCTCTAGTAGGTCGAGTGATTCAGCGTATCGAGGCCCATCGGGGAAGAGTGCTTCTGGTAGCACCAGAATGGCCGCGTCGCCCATGGTATGCCGATCTGATTCGATTGCTGGATGGGCTTCTGTGGCGCCTTCCGGTCTCGTTGGAGCTGCTGTTGCAAGGGCCCCTTCGGATGCTGCAGGTGGATCTGTTCTCGCTTACGGCTTGGCCATTGAAAGGGCGAGGCTAAGGAAGCAGGGCTACTCTAGGTCGGTCATAGCAATTTTGCTTCAAGTGCGGAAACGGTTGACATTGCTTGCTTATGTGCGCATCTGGCGAATCTTTGAGGACTGGTGTTCTCGCCGTCAAGCTCGGGCGCCAGTGTCCTTGATTTTGAGCTGCTTACAAGATGGTTTCGATAAGGGGCTGGCAGCCAGTTCATTGAGGGTGCAATTGGCTGCTTTGGCCTGCTATAGGGGTAAGATACAGGGTGTGTCTCTCGGGGCTCACGTCAATGTTCGTTTTCTGAAGGCGGTATACAGGCTTCGCCCTGTGCATCGTATTTCCGTTCCGTCGTGGGATCTCAACTTGGTTTTGCGGGCATTGGGAGAGTCCCCGTTTGAGCCTATATCCCAGATCTCAGTCAAGGACCTAACCCTTAAAGTAGTCTTTTTGGTGGCTATTTGTTCGGCTAGGCGCATTTCCGAGTTGCAGGCACTTTCGTGCAGGGAACCCTTTCTGTGTTTTTCGAAGGAAAAGGTGGTTCTTAGACCAGTTCCCTCTTTCTTACCAAAGGTGTCTTCTCTTTTTTCCATGTGAATCAGACGGTGTCTCTTCCAGTTTTTTGGGTGGACGCAGGTCACCCGACCGAGCGAGGCTTGAGTCGGTTGGACGTCAAGAGGGCGCTTCGTTATTTGTTGGTCTCCGACTCCTTTCGCAAATCCGATCGGCTGTTTGTGGTGTTTGGCGGGCCCAGGAAGGGGGAGGCCGCGTCGAAAGCTTCCATCTCCCGGTGGATCAAGGAGGCCATTTTCTCGGCATATATGTTGCAGGGGTGCCCGGCCCCCGTGGGTCTCAGGGCTCATTCTACTAGGGCACAGGTGACTTCCTGGGCGGAGCATAGTCTGGTTCCGCCGGTGGAGATTTGTAAGGCGGCTACTTGGTCGTCGTTGCACACTTTCAGTAAGCACTACCGGCTGAATGTGCTGGCGGCGAAGGATGCCTGTTTTGGGTCAGCGGTCTTGCGTGCTGGCTGGCTGGGTCCCTCCCATTAGTACTGCTCTGTTACATCCCAGAGGTGGAGGACTAAACTGGAGGAACGATAAGGAAATAGAAATTACACTTACCTGGTAATTGTAGTTCCTTGAGTGACAACAGTTTAGTCCTCATTCCCACCCTTTCTTGGGATTTTTTGGGCTGCGTCGATAGGTGTTCCCAATTGAAGAGAAAATTTGCAGGTGAGTGCGTGCCCTTGTCTTTTCTTTCGTTTTGACCTTTGCTGGCCTGTCTGTCTTTCTTTCTTTTCTGGCTCGTCAGGGGAGAAGAGTGTTGCATTGGAATACCTCACACCTTTCTTTTTTTTCTGGTAAGGGGTGCTTTCTAGTTTGTGCAAGCCTGTATTTACAGTAGTCGAATTAAAAAAAAAAAAAAACCACAAAAAATTTAAGTAATAGTGTTAGCTACTTGTTTGTTGTTCTTTTGAGTCTGCTTTTTCAATAGTTCACTGGGGGCTGATGGAGATTACCGGTTAGCTACATCCAGTGAGAGGAAGAATTTGATTGGTCCAGTCTCCAAGCTGCAGGAGGAGGTGCACTACCCAGAGGTGGAGGACTAAACTGTCGTCACTCAAGGAACTACAATTACCAGGTAAGTGTAATTTCTATTTTTTTTCTAAAACATGGTAATGTAAAACCTGTTTTAACTTGAACTTTGTTTTACTGTTCAAATGTTTTGTAATGAATTTTCAGAAGTTAAATTACCCTGCATTTTAACATAAAAAAATTGTGTGCTGTGTATAGTGTAGCATTTTCAAACAGAATGGTGTGCTTGTGGTTCGTACCATCTCTGGCCTCTTCCTCAGAAATTAAATATGTCTGGACACCCTTATTTTTGAGCTTCTATGGAATAAGAATTAGTACAATATAATTTGAAGATGAGTAGACAGTTTGGAGGGATGAAATGTCCTTACATTATCATGTCATCTTTTGCCTAAGGCAGGGACGTCATTGGTTTCTTAAAGAAATTTCAGAAAAGGCTTCTGTTTGAAATGAACTTCTGGAGCCATACCTATTGTTCTTGGCCCCCTCTCTCTACAGGATTATCTTGTGCATGGAGAGACAGTCTGCAGAAGCCTTGGCAAAGTTTGGCCCAGTGTTTTGATAACTCCCCATAGTGGGATGCCTATATAGGGTAACCTTAAATTTATGGACGCTGGATCAGTTAATAGCAGGGAGCAAATTCAAATCTCATCTACTGAGGCAGGAATTTGGTCTTCCCCTGTGCAAGCTTATGGCCAGTATATTCCTTATTTGTTTTTTTTTCTGGCCCATCAGACCATGTGGACCCTGGTAAAGCTCTCTAAATTTGTGGATGTATACACAAAGAAATATTGTCCTGTCTCATGGAGTCCAGTACCTTATTTACACACTTCTCCCCAATCTTGCTTGTTTTTTGGAATGATATATGATGGAAGATGTGTGCTATTTTTCATATTCATGAAGATTTGACTTATAAAATTATAATATGTAAAGCTCTCAGACTTTGCTCTACCATCTCCAAAATTGAATCCAAATTATTTTCTTTGATTTCATTGGTGATCAAGTTGATTATATTAATACTTGATGGCACTTAGTATGTTAAATTCATAAATATGAAGTTGCAGTTTCTGAAAAGACTAATTGGATAGTACAGTGCAGTCATATACAGTATGGGATCCTTTTGATACGTATGCTGCAGGTCTCTTAAGTATGCCTATATATGATGTATCAAGATCGGTGTATTAATTTTGCTGGGGGGGGGGGGTTCTTGTATTCTGTTAAATGTAAGAATCTCTTTATTAAACTTTATGTGATTTTTTTTTTGTTACAAACAGGTCACAGAAGGGGAGATCCAATATCCCAGGTATCCTCCCATCAAACAGCATCCCAATAAAGTAGAGATACCATAACTGCTGCAGCAGGCGAAGAACACTGCAAGGCTTCAAACCCGCACCCCAGAAAATTGTTTTGATTCAAGGAGCAGATTGCTGTTTCAGTACATTTAGTTGGCCACTTTTGGGACTCAGATTATGATGATCTTTATAATATTTAAAGGTACAAGAGAATCCTCTGCACTAAGAACTGGAATGCACTAAAGCAGATGGTTTACCACCCTAGAGCAGTTTCTAATGCTTCAAAGACATCAGTTATGAAGAAGGGTAATATGTTAGTTACAGTGTGTTTCCATTCTATGTGGTATTCACTATGGCTTTTTGAACTATGAGAATGTTCATGATTTTCTTAATAAAAATATGTTTTAAAAATGAAAGCCTGAGTGCAGAAATAGATTTGTCCACTAATTGTTATCTTGAAACTTTTGTGCTTTAACAAACTGTTTTTCTCAATTTATAAATTTTCCAAGTTGATATTTATTCTCTAATTGACCTAGGTGCTGGTATAGCTGGACAAAAAATGCTAAATTTTCACACCAAGCTCCTAAAATAGTGTTCTTCATTGTAAGGCCCATGAGCCAGTAGTGGGAGCTCCTTGTTTCTCCGGGAACAAGCAGGAAGTCAGTCCTCACACATGGGTGATGTTGGTGTCGACGGAGCCCTCGTGTGGGGCAAATCCCCAGCTTTCAGAGAAAGCCTTTGGGAGTTGCCATCTTGCTCAGTCTCCTTTTTTCCACGGAGCCCTTTGGACGTAGTCCACAGTGTCCCTGAAAAAAGTTGACTTTTCTCTTGCTTTTTCGAACAGTCGACACCGGTACCTCTTCCTGGCTTCGGCTCGGTATGCCGGTATCAAGTCCGTTTTCTCTTTTCGGTTTTTGTCCATTGTGACTGGCAGCGTTCACGCCTTTTTTCTTTTCACTGGCAGTCTGGGTCTTTGACCTTGCAGGGCCCTTTTTCCCCCGATTAGCTACCAGCGGGTTTAAGAAATGCGATCGGTGCGTGACACCTATGTCCCTCACCGATATGCATGTTTGTTGTCTTCGGTGCCTCGAGCCCGACCATGACCTGATGGTCTGTTGCCCATGTAGGAAAATGTCCTCTAAGGCCCTGAAGAGCTGCCAGCAGCAGCATGATAGGATTTTTTCTGAGTCCCCCTTGCATCCGAGAGCCCGGAACTCGTCCGAGGCCTCCACGTCACGGGGGGAGCTTTCAGAGTCCGAGCAGCGTCTAGGTTCCTCAGAAAGGGGGTCCCCCTCGAGGGAGCACAAGAGGAAGAAGAAATCCTCGACGGTGACATCTCTGGAAGGCCCCAGGAAGAGCCGTGGGAGCTCGGAGCCAATTGCAGAGCCCCGAGTGTCAGCCGGGATCTTCAGAGAAGGAGCACCTGGCAAAGGATCTTCGTCGGGAAACGGATCAGCCAACGCAAGTATCGACTGTCCTCATTGAGGACTCCCCTCCAGGGCAACTGGCGTCAGGCCCGACCCAGCAGCTGCGGAGCCTTCCGAACTCGAGTCCAGAATGGTGGCCTTGGAACACAGTTCCACTGCCTTCATGGAGCAGAAGTGGCCGCTGATAGCCGGCCTGTCCAGTTCCCCTGCCCCGACCACCGGGACGTCGAAGTCAACCCTGGAGGCCAAGCCGATTGTCGAAGCCTTTCGGGCTTGAGTCGATCCTCAGCCGAGGTCTCACTCGGCCTCCCATTCAGGACCGCGGTCGTCGCCACCGAGCATGCTGGTGTCGAGGTGGTTGGCACCGGGGCCCTCGATGCCTGACGAGTCCCTCGATTCCACCTAGAAGGCGTCTGCTTGGGAAACCGAAGGCGAGAAGTCCCCAGATACCCGCCGGCATAGGAATGTCCCTTCTGATCCCCCGGTATCCGAGCCTCGGAGAATGTCCCCTCCGCAGGACATGAGGTTCTTGGACTATGTGCAGAATATGTCCAAGCCTTTGGTGTTCCCCACAGACTCCGAGGAGGATCCTCGAGCCAACGAGTTCGATATCCTCCAGTATGAGGCCCCCTCTCGGGAGGCCCTTACTGTACCCGTGCCTCTGATCCTGGAACAACTGATGCTCCGCATGTGGGAGACACCGGCTTCGGTGCCGGTGATAAGCAAACGGCTCGACTCGATGTATCGAGTCTGCCGGAGCCCTGGGTTTCAAAAGTTGCAGCTGCCGCACAACTCCATGGTTGTGGAATCAGCCATGCGCAGGCTGAAGAGCCAGAAGATGCACTCCTCTCGGTGCCTCCTGGCAGGGAGGCCCACAACTTGGATGCCCTTGGCAGGAAATGCTTCCAGGGTTCAATGCTTTCGTTAGGTCAATTCTCAGAATGAAACATGATGTCCATAAACAGCAAATTCTAACTCCACGTTTCTTCCCAAGTTAATGAGTATCAAAAGAGTGTATAATTCATCAATCTGCAAAATGTTCCAAAATGATTTGATATAAAAGTATGGAATAGGAGGTCTCAGACTTCACGGCACTAAACTTCAGGCATATTTTCACATGTCTAGTACAAGTGCCTGCTTGCATCGATGACCATCCATATTTCCATCTTATACTGAAATGCAGACTAAAATCATTCGTTAAACTTAACAAACGTTATTCCCAAACAATACAAATATGCTTAGCTTATTCATCTTCTCCCCAACGCTGCTTCTTGGCACCTTCTATGCGTTTCACTTTTTACAAGCTTCTTCAGGGGTTTGAAAAGCACTAGGTTCTACGAATATAAAATCATAAATATCATAACTTGCACTCTTACTGGCCAACATAACTTTGATTCCATTTAAATTACTCCATGTATCCAGCTTCAGAAATAAATTAAATAAGCCTTACCATTCATATTTTATTCCATACTATAATATAAGCGCTGTCTGCCAACACCGCCAGGCTCCCTTCAACCAACCGGCCCTTAACAAAAACACTGCGCATGCGTGTTTCTACGCCACAAACAACTCTTATAGATCCTCTCACTAGTGACGTGGCGTCGATGCATACGTGAAATCACATTTTTTTGGATATTTTTTCGATAGTAATAAATAAGTGTGAAAGTTTAGAATACCTTGACTGACTGAATGAATTTGAGTCCACAGATCCATGGTTGTGATTTGCAGACCGAAGTTGAAAGGGGACTTGCATTTTGTTAAATAAGGATATATTGATGGGTACAGATAAGCTTGAATTTTGTTAAACAAAGAGGATCTATTGAGGGGGAGTGATGAATTTAGGGCCATATGTAGTGTTCATGAAATTTGATTGTAGTGGTTTGATGTTAATAACATATGTAAATAATACAACATATGTGTCAAGGTTGCGTCACCGGTAGTTTATTGAATTGGAATGAGAGGATTTTGTGTTGAATTCAGTGATTTCACGTATGCGTCGACGCCACGTCATTAGTGAGAGGAGATATAAGAGGAGTTTGTGGAGTAGAAACATGCATGCATGGTGTTTTTGTGAAGGGCCGGTTGGTTGAAGGGAGCCTGGCGGTGTTGGCAGACGGCGCTTATATTATAGTATGGAATAAAATATGAATGGTAAGGCTTGTTTAATTTATTTCTGAAGCTGGATAGAGTAAGTACATGGAGTAATTTAAATGGAATCAAAGTTATGCTGGCGAGTAAGAGTGCAAGTTATGATGTTTTTATGATTTTATATTTGTAGAACCTAGTGCTTTTCAAACCCTGAAGAAGCTTGTAATAAGTGAAACGCATAGAAGGTGCCAAGAAGAAGCGTTGGGGAGAAGATGAATAAGCTAAGCACATTTTGTATTGTTTGGGAATAACATTTGCTAAGTTTAACGAATGATTTTAGTCTGCATTTCAGTATAAGATGGAAATATGGATCGTCATTGATGCAAGCAGGCACTTGTACTAGACATGTGAAAATATGCCTGAAGTTTAGTGCCTTGGGAAGAAACGTGTAGTGAGAATTAGGGTTCAGTGCTATCATCCAGGCATACCAGCTGTACATGGGCATGTACCTGAGAGAACTCACCAGGTTCTCGGCTGGTCTCTCCGAGGAACCTTTGCAGCGTTTCAGGAGCCTGTCCAAAGCCGTCTGTGAGTGTTCGAAGTTTGTTTTGGGTGACCTATGACAGGTTCGAATCAGCGGCCCGGGTAGCCAAGGCTGGCATCAGTGCACGCCGCCAGGCATAGCTGCAGTCGTCGCACCTCAAACAATGGGTTCAGGACAAGTTGGTCGATGTCCCATGCCAAGAGGAGAATCTCTTTGACAAACCCATGACCGACAAGGCCGCAGAGCTGGAGACAGAGTACATGACGAGGACACGGCTCTCCAAGAAGACCTCTGCCCCTTCTCGCAAGAAGGGCTCGGGTAAAAAGTCTTTTTACCCGAGGAAGGGTGCTGCTTACCGAAGCTACTCCCATTTTCAGGCCTCCCCAGCCCACCAACAGGGGAAGCAGGCCAAGGGACAGAGGGCATGGCTTGCGTAAGCAGAAAGGCACCAGCTCTGGCCCAGCCTGGCAGTGGCTTTTGACTCCTGCAGCATGGCCCCTCGTCCCACAGGAGCCAGGCAGATCACAGGAGGCCGGCTTGTTTTGTGTGCCTACAGGTGGACAGCCATTACCACTGATACTTGTGCCTTACAGGTGGTCTGGGAGGGCTATCTTCACCTAGCCCAGGTGCCTCCTCAGTACTTCCTGGGAGAGCCCCTCAGGTCTCCCCTTCACCGGGACCACCTTCTGAAGGAGTTGGCGGGTCTTCTCGAAGATCAGGTAGTAGAACCAGTGTCCCACCACCTGCAGGGCAGGGGCTTCTACTCCAGGTACTTTCTGGTGCCAAAGAGGACAAGAGGCCTAAGACCTATCTTCGACCTGCGCAACCTCAACAAATTCCTGGTGAGGGAGACGTTCAAGATGCTCTCCCTTGGAATATTGCTGCCTTACCCCCGCCAGGGAGACTGGCTATGCTCCATAGATCTAAAAGATACATATACACATATCCTAATAGACCCAAGCCACAGGTGCAGTATCTGCGCTTTGTGGTGGGAGGCAATCACTATCAGTACAGAGTACTCCCCTTTGGCCTGGTCTCGGCCTCCAGGGTGTTAACAAAGTGCTTGGTAGTGGTTGCCGCCTTTCTCAGGCTCCAAGGGGTCTTATCTTCCCCTATCTCGACGACTGTCTCATCAGAGGCACTTCAGCTATCGAGGTCCACCAGGCCACAACTCGCACCATCCAGGTGCTGCAACACCTAGGGTTCATAATCAATTACCCCAAGTCCAGCCTCACTCCGACTCAACAGCTGCAGTTCATTTGGGCCAGAATCAACACCCTTCAAGCAAAGGCCTATCTGCCTGCAGACAAGGCAAGCAGGCTTCTGGCTCTGGTAGGACAAGTGAGTTACAGGTCTGTAGTGTCAGCAAGACAATTCCTGCGCCTCCTCAGGCACATGGCTTCCACAGTCCCCTGGCCTGGTGGCTCCAACCACAGCACTTGGAGGCGGGAATGCCTTTCCGGGCTCCTCTGGCACACGATAATCCTTACCACAGATGCATTCCTGCTGGGCTGGGGGGCCCATTGCCAGGGTTTCCGTACTCGGGGAGTGTGGTCCCCGAGCGAGAGGACCCAACAAATCAGTTTCTTGGAACTCCGTGCCATCCACCTAGTCCTAGAAGTTTTCTGGCAGCTCCTGGCCCACGAACCTGTCTTGGTACAGACAGACAACCAGGTGGCCATGTTCTATATGAACAAACAGGGTGGTACGGGGTCCCGTCCCCAATGTCAGGAAACCCTGGACCTGTGCTCCTTCTCAGCCCGGCATGGCATTTGTCTCCGAGCAGTCTACCTGCTGGGCCAGGACAACTGGCTAGCCGACAGGCTCAGCAGGATTCTCCAACCCCACGAATGGTAGCTGGACTGCGGGGTAGCCAATTGGCTTTTCTGGACCTGAGGGTGGCCAGTGATGGGCCTATTTGCAAGTCCGGACAATCACCAGTTGCCCCATTTCAGCTCCAGGCAGCCCCACCTGCACAGGGTGGCCGCCGATGAGTTTCTGATATCATTGTCTGGGGACCTTCTGTATGCGTTTCCTCCGACGCCTCTGGTGGCCAAGACTGTTCAAGATTCTCCAGGACAGAGCCTCGGTCATTCTTATCGCCCCCTCAGTGGCTCAGGCAACCCTGGTTTCTGCTTCTTCTACAGCTAGCGGTGCAGGCTCCCATTCCCTTAGGGTCCTCCCCGTGCCTCCTATCTCAGGAGGGGTGCTCTCTCCTGCACCCAAACCTCGGCTCCCTCAATTTGATGGTGTGGCTGCTGAAAGGGTAATTCTCGCTCCACCACTCCTTCCAAAGAATATTGAAGAGGTCTTGCTGGCCTCGCGGAGGCCATCGACTAGATGGGCTTACGCCTTGAAGTGACACAGATTTGCTTTGTGGTGCGAGGAGCAGGAGGTGGACCCTTTCTCTTACCTGGTAGAGGTGGTTCTGCAATACCTTCTCCATCTCTCTGATTTGGGCCTCAAGTCCAACTCCGGTGGATGAGAAGCCTCTCTCCGCCCACCCCTTGGTGTCTCGGTTTGTGAGAGGCTTACTTCTCTTGAAACCCCCCGTCGGCCCCCCCCCCCCCCCCCCGGCGACCGAGAGATCTGAATGTGGTGTTAGGGCAGCTTACTAGGCCGCCCTTTGAACCGATGGTTACCTGCCATATACGCTCTCTCTCTCTCTTGGAAAGTGGTTTTCTTGGTGGCACTCGCGTCCGCTCGGAGGGTGAGTGAGCTCTAGGCCCTAGTGTCAGAAAGGCCTTACACCAGGTTCTATAGGAACCGGGTGGTGCTTTGCATGCACCCCAAGATGGAAGGATACTCCTATGAAGAAAGGCTAAAAAGGTTAGGGCTCTTTAACCTGGAGAAGAGACAGCTGAGGGGAGATATGATAGAAGTCTATAAATTAATGAACAGAGTGGAATGGGTAAATGTAGATCGATTGTTTACGTTATCAGAATATAGAAAGACTAGGGGACATGCAATGAAGCTACAGGGTAAACTATTTAAGACTAATAAAAGAAAATATTTTTTCACTCAACGTGTAATCAAACTCTGGAATTTGTTACCGGAGGATGTAGTAAAGGCTGTTAGTGTAGCTGGGTTTAAAAAAGGTTTGGACAAGTTCCTGGAGGAAAGGTTCATAAACCATTATTAAGAAGGGACCCAGGATATCAATGCTTGACCCAGTACAAGCATTGCGGAACCTGTCTTTTGGGGAAACTGCTAGGTACGTATGACCTAGATTGGCCACAGTTGGAAACAGGATACTGGGCTTGATGGACCTTGGTCTGACCCAGTATGGCATATCTTATGTTCAAGTTCCTTCCGAAAGTGGTCTCCTCATTCCACCTCAAGCAGGAGGTGGTTCTGCCTACCTTTTTTCCCAGGCCACATGTCAGTCGGGCAGAGACGGTCCTGCATACCCTGGACTATAAGAGGGCGTTGGCCTTCTATATCCAGCGTACGCAGGCGCATCGGAAGGCTTCTCAGCTTTTCGTATCTTACGACTCCAGTAAGCTGTGGGTAGCTGTATCAAAGCATACACTGTCCACCTGGGTAGAAGATTGTATTGCTTGGGCATACAAGACAGCCGAGCTTCCGATGGAGGGTTGTGTTATGGGCCATAGCGGCATCAGTGGCTCATTTGCACTCTGTTCCTCTGGCAGACATCTGCCGGGCCGCCACCTGGTCTTCGAGTCAGACTCTTACAACCCATTATTGCCTGGATAGGGAGTCCCGATGGGACAGTGCCTTCAGCCAGGCTGTACTCCGTAACCTTTTCGAGGTCTTGGCAACTCCTGCCTTCCGACCCTTCTGTGTTTAGGCTACCGGCATCCTATTCCCCTAGTATGGATTTCTATTGCGGCTCTTGTAGAGGGAGCCTTTTTTTAGCTATGGATTCTCGGTAGCCTATAGTTGGGGAGTCCCATATGTGAGGACTGACCTCCTGCTGCTTGTTCCTGGAGAAAGCATAGTTACTCACCTGTAACAAGTGTTCTCCAGGGACAGCAGCAATCAGTCCTCACATATGGGTGACATTTGGTGCCAACAGAGCCCTCGTGCAGAGCAAATCCCCAGCTTTCAGAGAGCCTTTGGGAGTTGCCGTCACGCATGCACAGTCCCCTTCCTGCCCAAGGGTGCCATCTTGCTCAGTCAAATGACATAGCCAAAAAGACGGCAAAAAGAACAAAATGTCATTTGATTGAGCAAGATGGTACCCTTGTGCGAGAAGGGGACCGCGCATGTGTGATGCAATTCCCAAAAGCTTTTTTTGAAAGCTGGGGATTTGCTCCGCATGAGGGCTCCATTGGCACTGACTTTACCCATATGAGTACTGATTCCTGCTGTCCTTGGAAAACACCTGTTACAGATGAGTAACTATGCTTTCTCTTCCTCCAGTATACAATATCCACCAGTTTCCCTGAAGGCTTACCATTGGTGCTGCCTCTGGAGTAGCTGTTCTGTTTAATTCTGGCATGTATGGCTCACAGTGACTTTGTACTGTATGGTGCCCAAACTCTTGTGCTATACTTGCAAAACTGCCATGCTCTTCAACATCTATCTTCAACCACTCTGTTCAGTCATATGTACCCACAACATCAACTTCCATATATATATGCTGACGATATCATGCTCTACGCCCCAATTACAATCACAAACCCAACAAATATTCACCTCTCAGCATGCTTCTCCGAAGTGTCCCACTGGCTACAAGAAAACAACCTATCCATAAACATAAAGAAAACTGAAGCCCTCATAGTAACAAAAGACCCAGACTTCACACCACCTACACACCTCAACATAGGAACCACACGCATTCAAATACAGCCACAAATAAGATATCTAGGCATTATCATTGACCAAGCTCTAACCCTCCAGCAACAAATTACCAAAACCACAGGAAATATATTCCATAAAGCGAAAACAGTGCAACGCCTCAGACCTCTCCTCGAACCTCAAGACTTCAGGACGGTGATGCAGGCTATGACACTCCCACATCTGGATTACTGCAACATAATCTACCATGGACTACCAGCCACACAGACCAACCCCCTCCGAACTGCATTGAACACCACAGCAAGAATCATTCAGAGAGCAAAGAAAAGCGACCACATCACCCCATTTCTAAGAGACCTCCACATACTTCCCTTCGAAGCAAGAACTAAATACAAATCCATCCTACTCATCCACAAAGCCATCCACCAAACACCCAGCTTCGCACCCTGCTGACCCGTCCAACCCACGGCAAAACAACTAGACAGGCCTCCAGCAACTACCTCACCGTCCCCCACAAAAGAACCGAATGCTCTCAACGGACAAACAACCGAGCCTTTGAACTTTATGCACCGTCCCTATGGAACTCCCTACTGTGCCACCTCAAACAATGGCGATCTCCTGTCATTCAGAAAACAGCTAAAAACCATCCTATTCCAAGAATATTTCAAGACAACTCCCACCAAAAAATGCACCAACCCCTGAACTCACCTATCATGAACCTCTGAGCGACATCTGCACTGTACTGTCCATGTCTAAAGTCTGTCTATTGTCGAAATCATCATTGTTGCTTACCTGGTGATGGCCCCACCCTGATACTTAATTTTCCCCACCCTTATATGTAACACCACTTTGACCCGGTGAAAAGCGGGATATAAATACAGTTAAATAAATAAACAGTGCAGAGGTTCAGACACTGCATGGTGCTACAAAAAAAAGAAATAACTCTCCGGAAGGTGCTTCCAGCAGCAATCCCTACTGTGGTGAGGAGAGCCAACTTGATTAGAGGTAGAAACGGTATTCTGAAAGTCAACTAGGTGGAGAGCATGTACTAAGGTGGGCATGCAGGGGAGCAGACTTTGTTTTGGTTACATGAGTCGCTTTGTCTTTTAGTTTAGCTAGTTCCTCATGAACACAGTCTTCTGAAAATAGTTCAAGATTCCCTTCACTTGTGTTCCTATTTGTTGGTATTTTCTGAGATCTTGCTCATGGCCCTTCATCTGTGAACATGGAACAAATACCCACAAATAGGAACAGAAATGAAGGGGATCTTGAATGATTTTCAGAAGACGGTTCCTGAGGACTACAAATGGGGACTGCTATTTCTGGAGAGAGATCTGCAATTGTAATTTATTTATTTAATTTTATTTACATTCTCTTATATACCGTGCTATTCTGCATCAGTGCGGTTTACATTGAACAAACTGAAATTACATTGAACAGGGCATTATAACTTGGAGATAACTATTTTACAGGGAACATGGGCTATGGAGGGTTAAGTGGCTTGCCCAAGACCACAAGGAGCACCTGTGGGACTAGAAACCCCAGTCCTTCCGACCCAAGGTTGCTGTCCTCTAGTGGAATTTGAACTTCCGGCCTGAAGTACCTTGCCCCAACCACTAGGTCACTCCTCCACTAAGTATTTAGGAAGTCTTTAGATTAAAGCTGATTAATCTGTGAACCCAGTGTATTTGTTAAATTAATCAGGGCCTAGTATCAGCAAAGAGCTTTCAGTTTAAATTTAAAACAGCAGGGAGCTTTCTGGTTAAATTTAGAGCCCAAGTCTCCCTCTATCCAAGCAAGGGGCTGTGGGACTCCTTCTGGAAATTGGTCACAGATAACCTTAGAAGGACAGGACAGGGTACCTGTAGCAGCCAGCTTTTCATAGGCCTTTCCCTCCCTCCCCAACACCCACCAACCTCTGGGATAATCATACCTTTATAGGTGCTTAAAGGAAAGGAGGTGCCATATTCTCCAGGACCAAGCAGGAAGTCAGTCCTCACATATGGGTGATGGCGCCGACGGAGCCCCCGTGCGGAGCATTTCCCCAGCTTTCAAAGAAAGCCTTTGGGAATGCAGCGCGCCTGTGCGGTCCCCTTCCCACCCAAGGGTGCCATCTTGCCCAGTCTTTTTTCCGCGGAGCCCGACGGACGTCTGTCTTAGTCACCCAGTTAAAAGTTTGTTTTTTTTCCTTCGAAGATTCGTGAGTTATTTTGCCAGTTCGACGCCGGTTCCCCTTCCCGCCTGGGCACGGTACACCGGTATCGAGCCCAGAACTACTTTTTTCGTTTTTTGTCCTTAGAGACTAGCGTTCGCGCCTTTTTTCTTTTTCACTGGCAGCCCGGTCTTTTGACCTTACAGGGGCCCTTTTTCCCCCAATGGCTGCCAGCGGGTTCAAGAAGTGTGATCGGTGTAAGAAACTGATGTCTCTCACTGACACACACGACTGCTGCCTCCAGTGCCTCGGGTCCGATCATGACCCGATGATCTGTGGCCCATGTGGCAAAATGTCCTCAAAGGTGCTGAGGAGCCATCAACATCAACGAGAGAGGATCTTCTGACTCTGCATCCGGCCGGGCCTGGACTTCGTCAGAGGCCTCAACGTCTCGGGAGTCTGACCCCAAGCATCGTCAGGGCTCCTCTGAGCAGGGGTCTCCCTCACGGGAAAACAAAAGGAAGAAGAAACCCGCGAGGGCGGCATCAGTGGACGCTCTTGGTCCCTCGAGGGCCAGGTCGCATAGCCCTGACCACTGTCCCAGGTCTTCGGAGTCAGAGAGGCCTGCCAAATTGCCTCATGTGGAGCCGGAGTCCCCAAGTCACGTGAGTGCTCTTGTCCTCGTGGACTCTCCTCCGGGGGAGCCGATGTTGGGCCCGACGCTGTCGGGGCCCGAGTTGGGGGCTGCTGAGTCTTCTGAGCTCGGACAGGTTGACGGCCTTGGAGAGCAGCTTGGCTGCCTTCATGGAACAGCAGCGGGTGCTGATCGCCGGTCTGACCGGTGCATCTGCCCCGATCACCAGGACCTCGATGTCCAAGTCGACCCCGGAGGCCGAGCCAATCCTCGAGTCGATCCTCATCAAAGGTCTCCCTCGGCCTCCCGTATGGAGCCGAGGTCATCGACGCCGGTACCCTCAGCGTCGGGGTGGATGGCATCGGTGCCCGCCCGACCAGAGCTGCTGGATTCCTCCTCGGAGGGGTCAGAGTGGGAGACTGAGGACGAGGAGTCCCCGGACACTTTCCGGACCTGGTGCGTCCCATCTGACTCACTGGAGTCCGAGCCTCGGAGAAGGTCCCCCCTGAAGGATACCCGGTTCTCGGACTTCGTGAGAGACATGGCCAAGGCCTTGGCCTTCTCCGCGGATCCCGAGGAGGAGCCTTGAGCCGAGGAGCTCGAGGCCCTCCAAGTATGACTCTCCACCAAAGGAGGCCTTTACTGTACCAGTTCCTCCGATGCTGGAACGACTCCTCTTCCGCATGTGGGAGGCACCGGCCTCGGTGCCGGTTCTCAGCAAACAGGTCAATTCCATTTATCGAGTCCTTAAGAGCCCTGGGTTCCAGAAAGCACAGCTACCGCACCACTCCATGGTTGTGGAATCGGCCATGCATCGTCTGAAGAGTCAGAAGATGCACTCCTCGATGCCCCCCAGCAGGGAGGCCCGGAACCTGGATGCCTTCGGTAGAAAGTGCTTCCAGGGCTCTATGCTGGCTTACCGTGTCCAGACTTTCCAGCTGTACATAGGCATGTACCTCCAAGACCTGGCAAAGGAGATTGCCGGGTTCTCTGCTGGCCTCTCCGAGGAACCTTTGCAGAGGGTTTAAGGCTTTGTCATCGGGGATTCAGGAGTGCTCAAAGTTTGTCTCGAGCAGCCTATGATGGCTTCGAGGCTTCGCCCCGAGTAGCTGCAGCTTGCATCGGTGCACGCCGTCAGGACTGGCTACGGTCATCAGACCTCGAGCCATGGGTACAGGACAAGTTGGTCGATGTCCCTTGCCGAGGTGAGAACCTTTTTGGCAAACCCATGGCTGAAAAGGCTGCAGAACTCGTGTCTGAGACTCTCACCAGGACAAGGCTGTCCAGGAAAATTTCTGCCCCTTCTCAGAAGAAGGGGGGCTCGGGGGAAAAAGCCCTTTTACCCGAGGAAGGCTACTGCCTACAAATCCTACACTCAGCTTCAGGCCTCTACAGCTCCCCATTAGGGTCAGCAGCCCAAGGGGCAGGGATATGGGCCCTGTAGGCAGAAAACCTCCAAGCCATCAGCTGCGGCTCCTGCACAGCAGGGAGCGGGGTTTTGACTCCCACTGCATAGCCTCTCCTCCTCAGCTGGCTCCTCTCAGCACAGGAGGCCGTCTGACACTGTATGCCCACAGGTGGTCAGCCATAACAGGGGATACCTGGGAACTGAGCATAGTCCAAAAGAGCTATTTGCTCCACTTCAACCAGTTACCCCCTCCTATTTTCCAGGGGAGCCTCCAAGACTCCCTCTGCACAGGAACCTCCTCCTTCAGGAGTTGGCAAGTCTTCTACAGGAGCAGGTGGTGGAACCGGTCCCTCACCACCTGATAGGCCGAGGCTTCTATTCCAGGTACTTTCTGGTACCAAAAAGGACAGGAGGCCTCGGACCTATCCTAGATTTGCGAAATCTCAGCAAGTTCCTGGAGAGGGAAAAGTTCAAGATGCTTACCCTTGGAATACTGCTGCCCTACCTCCAGCAGGGAGATTGGCTATGCTCCTTAAACCTGAAGGATGCTTATACTCACATCCTCATTCATCCAGACCACAGACAATATCTCAGATTTGTGGTGGGAGGAAATCATTTTCAGTACACAGGGTACTTCCATTTGGCCTAACCTCCGCTCCCAGGGTTTTAGCCAAATGCCTGGCGGTGGTGGCGGCCTATCTCAGAAACCAGGGCATCTTTGTCTTTCCATACCTGGACGACTGGCTCATCAGGAGTCAGTCTCCGCAGGAGGCCAGACAGGCTACTCTTCGCACTGTCTCCCTTCTCCAGCACCTGGGCTTCGTCATAAACTTAGCAAAGTTCATTTTGCTCCCCTCACAGGTTGTAGAGTTCATAGGGGCAAGGTTGAATACCTTGCAAGCAATGGCTTATTTGCCCAAGGACAGGGCCCACAGATTGATGGCTCTGGCCCAGCGGTTTCGCAGCGGGTCTCTGATCTCTGCCAGACATTTCCTGAGACTTTTGGGCCACATGGCTTCCACGGTCCATGTAACTCCAAATGCCCGTCTGCATATGCGGCCTGCTCAATGGTGCCTCAGAGCTCAGTGGATACAGGCCACAGGAGACTTAAGGGACAGAGTAAGTGTGTCCAAGCAACTAGCAGCCTCTCTGCAGTAGTGGCTGCATCTCCCCAACCTGGTCAAAGGGGTGCCTTTCCAGGCACCGCCACACGCACAGGTGTTGACAACCGATGCTTCTCTTCAGGGTTGGGGTGCACATTGCCAGGGGGCATGCACTCAGGGCCTCTGGTCCCCTTGGGAGGCAATACAGCAAATCAGTCTGTTGGAGTTGCGAGCTATTCGCTTGGCTCTACAGACTTTCTCTCATATTCTCTCTCACCAGTCTGTTTTGATTCAAACAGACAACCAAGTAGCAATGTTCTATGTGAACAAACAGGGAGGCACAGGATCCAGGCTTCTGTGTCAGGAGGCACAGGCCCTGTGCACCTTGGCAGTCAAAAACACTGAAACCCAGTGGAAAAAGAACCTGCTTTTCAGTACATTTTTTTTTGTCAGAGCGGCCAGCCCAGTATAGAGGAGAGACACCTCTCACCACCGTGGCCAATCCCTTTTAATCATTTAATTTCAAAAATTATATATTAAAAAGACAGCCAATACTTAGCATGTTGAAGAAAACAGGCTGTACAATCGCTGTAGCCGACAGTGTGCCAAATACGACGTGACACGTTTCGGGGATACCTCCTTAAGCCCCCTGCTTCAGGTCAGATCACTGAATGCTGACGTTATCGCACAGTGATCTGACCTGAAGCAGGGGGGCTTAAGGAGGTATCCCCGAAACGTGTCATGTCGTATTTGGCACACTGTCGGCTACAGCGATTGTACAGCCTGTTTTCTTCAACATGCTAAGTATTGGCTGTCTTTTTAATATATAATTTTTGAAATTAAATGATTAAAAGGGATTGGCCACGGTGGTGAGAGGTGTCTCTCCTCTATACTGGGATGGCCGCTCCGTCAAAAAAAATGTACTGAAAAGCAGGTTCTTTTTCCACTGGGTTTCGGTGTTTTGGGATTTCATTAGTGCTCAGGAGGAAGGTTTTTGTGGTGGATTTGACACCTTGGCAGTCAAGCAAGGCATGTTTCTCAAGGCAGTTTATCTACCTGGCCAAGAAAATTACCTCAAACCAAAACGTAATACACTCAACAGTCACCAAAAGCTTCTTCTCAGCAGGATTATCTCATCTTTTCAAAATACGCTATACCACCCATTTATGGGAACAAAGGTCTCAGACTCGCCAGCGCTTCTGAACTGTTAGGCTCAAGCGCTTCGTTATCATCAATGACCTTGTAATTACTTTTTTATATTTCTTATGCATCAGGGTGTATACGTTTTCAAAATCAAAACCTTTGCTTTGCTGATAAAATAAACAGGTAAAATTGCTCTTATCTTAGAATCCAGCAGAAACAAATGTCCTCCCCAACGCCGTCAAAAAGCATTGCTTCCGCGTTTCACTTTGCGTTTCTTCAGGGGTTCAATAAACAGGATACTGCTCACTGCAAGTCTGTAGTGAATCAAAAATAATATTCGTTAAAACTCCTCTGCTTCCCCATTGATATCCACTGACTCGTAATATTTAAAGAACATATGTTATATCTCCCATTGTCAACATACAGAATTAACTCACCCCAAAAGTCTTAGAATGCTGCCTGTGCTCGACCTACACAGGTCAGGAATAAATCCTTCAGAAACAACTCTTATTGACTGGAGATGCCACGCATGCGGTCTGACAGTCCTCTGCCAGCTTTAAAGGATCTAAGGGGGCCGATGCAAAGCATGTTAACGTGGCTCCTCCCCTTTAACTTCTTTAAAGCCCTATGATAGAAATTCACAGCTGATTCTTCTCGTTCCTGACAGATAAATCTCAGGACTGTTGGTTTTCCTAACAAATGTTGTGATGATGAAAAAATAGTTACAATTCTTATGAAATACAGGCTTTCCAATCAAGATACCCATTCACCCATACGAACTTTAAAGGCTCTATTCGTTTTCCCCACGTACAATAAATCGCACGGACATTGTATGATGTAAACAACATGAGTAGATTCACAATTTGTATAATGTCTCAAATCATACTTCTTTCCATGATATTGAAATTCACTGATCTCCGTAATGGGACAAATACTACAGGCACCACACTTATTGTGTCCACGTTCACCACCTATAGGGGCCATCACTATTGACGGTGTGTTTAATACTGAAGGGCTTAAATATTCCTTCAAAATTTTCCCCCGCTGCCACACGCACTGGATCTTTTTGCTACAAAGCGCAGGAATCGTGTTCAATACAGCTCCATGTTTCCAAAGGATGGTTTGAATGGATTTGCTAAACGGGGAATATGGAGTAATTAAATTCACATGCTCATCATCATGCCGTTTATTGGATTTTGTTTCACTATATAATAACAGATCTCTATTGTTATTGAGGGCTCTTTGATAAGCCTGCTTAACAATCTTTGGCGGGTAACCCCGTTCAGCAAAATTAACAATCAATCGCCGTGCAGCTACTTTAAAATCCCTCTTATTTGAGCAATTTCTTCTATATCGCATGAACTGAGTGAACGATAACCCAGCCTTCAGATGAAACGGATGTGCACTGTTGAAATGAAGGAACGTATTGCGATCTGTTGCTTTTCGAAAAATAGTTCTTTCCCAAGTGCCCTGATGTCAGAACACTTTAACATCCAAATATGTAATTTCCGCTGAACTGCACTCATAAGTGAATTTGATGTTCGTGTCACACCTGTTGAGCCACTCCAAAAAAATTTCAAACTGCTGAAAGAAACCACTCCATAACATAAAAACATCATCAATGAACCGGCACCACATTTTTATATGGGGCTGGTAGGGGCTAGACTTAAGCCATTGCTCTTTTTATCGGGCCATATAAAGATTAGCTATCGACGGGGCACATGTGGCCCCCATGGCCACCCCTGACAATTGATGATAGATTACCCCCTCAAACAGAAAGAAATTTTGAAATATGGCCATACGGGCCAACTGTAAAATGAAATTGATCTGCTCTTCTCCAAGATCACCCCGCTTTCTCAAAAAATGGCCCACGGTGTCAAAGGCTGCCTCCTGGGGGATACTGGTGTATAGTGAAGCTACGTCCAGCGTAATCAACAGAATGTCATCCCTTTCTGCCCATTTTTGATTCTGAGCTAGTAATCTGAGAAAATCTGTCGTGTCCTTTATGTAGGATGGAATTTCTACCAATAGGGGACACAAATATGAATCCACATAAGTTGATATTGGTTCTAATATAGAACCCCTAGTGGAGAAAATTGGTCGTCCTGGGGGTGCCGTCTGACTCTTGTGTATTTTTGGAACAGTGTAAAAAGTAGCCACTCTCGAAAAGGGTTTATTCAAATATGTCCATTCCTTTTTAGAAATCAACTTCTCTGGATTGAAATTGAGAATTAGTGCTATCAGCAAGCTTTACTACGGAACCTAATTGATTATCCATAGATTGTAATTTATCCACAACATCTTGGGAAAATTTACACAAAGAGGATACAGTTGAAGTCAAACGTACATCTATCTTTTGAATAGCAGACCATATGTCATGCAAAGTTACCTCCCCGTAGGGATACTAGATTCCCGGGTTCTATTACAGGTAGAAAAACAGACATGGAACAGGGGGAAACCGCTCAGGGGGACTACCAGAGATAGTGGATGAAAGAGCAGGAAGAGGAAAGGGAGGAGGAGACCGGAGAACAGGCTCAATGAGGCCCTCCTCCGGAGATCGATTACCAGGCAGCAAAGACAGTCACGTGTTTGTTCATAGGGCCCGCCGCTTTTCCTCCTATGGCACCAGCCCCAGATTTGTCATCCACCTTTGCCTTCCTTTTGCCCATGATGTTACAATCGGCTCCAAAATGGACAAACCACACGACACCCCTCACTGCGCCGAAGGGGCGCCAAAGGGGCGTGTCCTGCCCCTTGAGCCACGCCCCTTTAGGCCACGCTACGCGGGCCGCGACACGCGGCCGCGTTTAAAACACCGGAGGGCTTTATAGGCACAGCAGGGTCCTCCGGGCCAAGGCACGTCCTCCTCCCGCCTGCCCGATCACAACCAGCCTCCTCCAATTCTCGCTGCACCGGACCGTGCGATTGAAAGGCACGGCAGCTCCCACTCATCGGCACTTCTCCCGAACTCTCACAAACCGGAGGGCTTTATAGGCACAGCAGGGTCCTCCGGGCCAAGGCACGTCCTCCTCCCGCCTGCCCGATCACAACCAGCCTCCTCCAAGTCTCGCTGCACCGGACCGTGCGATTGAAAGGCACGGCAGCTCCCACTCAGCGGCACTTCTATTTATTTCTACTATGTTGGCAATTCTCCCCTTGACGTGTTTCATTTTATACGGGGGAATAAAGTTTCTTGATAGTATTTGCTATTTCCTGTGTAATAATGCTCTTACTGTATTTTCTTATTGTATTTGAAAATTCTAAAATAAAAAGTTTAAAAAAAAAAAAAAAAAAAGAAATCAACTTCTCTTGTAATGCTAAATTGGTCACTTCTTTGATTTTCAATTGCAACTGTGGAGATGGATCCATTTTCAAGGTTTCATAAGTAGATGCATTCGTGAGCTGCTGTAAAGCTTCCAAAATGTAATAAGCCCTACTGAGGACAACAATCGCCCCTCCCTTGTCTGCCCTCCGTATAACTGTCCTTCCTTTCTCTGAGCTGTTTCAAAACTTTCTTCTCCCCAAGTGTCAATACTGAAAAACGATGTTTTAACCATTCTTCCTCTTTAAATCATTAAGAACTAGGTCCCTAAAAATAGAAACCACCGGATGCAACGGTCCAGGAGGGTACCACCCCGACTTAAATGGGAGCTGCTCCTGTTTCCTTTCAGATTCTTCAAGAGGAGACTTATCATTCATTGAAACCACCAGATCCCCTTGTGTTTCCCTTTCGCTTGAAAAGAACACCTGCAATTGTAGTTTTCTTATTAACTGTTCAAAATCCATTCTGAAATTAAACGAATCATATTGAGTCCCAGGGACAAGCGATAGACCCTTGTTGAGTAACGCTAACTGATCTTCTGCAATATCAATTCCCGAAATATTTATAACCAATGATGACTGCGCATCCCACTGCTGACAGGCCTCCTAATTCCTCCGCCGCAACAAGCGGTCGGACTTGATTCCTTTTTCTACCACTTTTTTCTTATTTGTCGTTTCTTGCTCGCTCCCCTCGTCTAAAAAATCACTTTCACCTGACGTCTTGCTAGAATTACTGATCCACACAAATAATGTCATCAGCATGCTGCAACTTATTTGGACTGGTGGCTGAAGCAGGACGCCCAGACCACGGCCGATCTTCCAGTTCCGTTTTACCACTTCCTGAAGCCTTTACTCTCTTCACCCATTGTCCAACGGTGCTCATATCTACCGCAGAACTTCCATACACAGCACACAACCGTTTGTGAATGTTTCTCACACTTTCTCTTCCACCAAGAATTCAATTACAGCTCGTTTGTACCGTGTGTCACTCATAGATGCCATTTGAAGGATCACAACCGCTTTGCTATTTGTCGGACTGTAAAATTACACATGTGTCCTTTGAAGTTCCAAGTTACTACCCTTTCAATTTCACAACTCTGTCTTCATTCTGGACTGAGAAAAAACATGTGGGGCATTACTTTCTGAGCAACCCTCGTAAATTACTTACTAAGGGTTGCTGGGGATACTTATACTAAAGAACTTAAATATCTAAACACAACCTAAACTAAAATGCAGACAGCAGCCCAGCAGCGAGATGGGGCCTTTCCAGTCTTTTACATTGTGTCACATGTATGATTTTCTCCCAGTTGGTGAGAGGTCTTACGTGTGCACTAGGTGCAAGGTGCTCTTTGCTCTCAGGGAACGAGTCCAATATCTGGAGGCTAGACTTGGAGGACATAAGGAAGACAGAAAGGTACATAGATGAGACCTACAGGGATATAGTCCTGAAGTCCCACCTCTAGTCTGGTAGCATCCCTGTTGCCAGTGAGGAGAGAGGTCACGTGGCAGGAGAGCATCACCGTGGGGTGGCAGGAAGTGATCCTGTAGCTAGGACCTGTCCTCCAGGTGATGTAAAGCCCTCTTGCACCGAGGAAGTTTCTCCAGGGCCATGTACCTAGGAGGGAAGGGTTAGGACAACCGTTATAGTTGGTGATTTGATCATGAGGCATGTAGGTGGATGTGAGGATCGCCTGGTAGCATGCCTGCCTGGTGTGAAGGTAGTGGACCTCACGCACCACCTAGACAAGGTCTTAGACAGTGCTGGGGAGGAGTCTGCTGTCTTGGTACATGTCGGTACCAATGACATAGGAAAATGTGGTAGGTAGGTTCTGGAGGCTAAATTTAGGCTTTTAGGTAGGAAGTTGAAATCCAGAACTTCCAGGGTAGCGTTCTCCAAAATGCTTCCCGTTCTCCGCGCAGGTCCAAAAAGGCAGGCAGAGCTCCGGAGTCTCAATGTGTGGATGACACTGGTGCAAGGATAAGGGTTTGGGATTTGTTAGGAACTGGGGAACATTCTGGGGAAAGGAGGGGCTCTTCTGAAGGGATGGGGCTTCACCTTAACTGGGATGGAACCAGGCTGCTGGCATTAACCTTTAAAAAGGAGATAGAGCTGCTTTTAAACTAGATAATAGAGGAGAGCCAACAGTTGCCCAAGAGCATATAGTTCGGAACAGTATATATCCTTGAAGGATACTACCAAAAGAATGAAGTTAGGGCATATCAGCAAAGAGGTTCCAATAAAGACAAAACTAGCCCAAATGCCCTTGAGTACATAGCAGACAGAGCTTAAAGATTCCAAATTACCCCTGTCTATTGATAAGCCAGATCAATATGAATAAATTAGTCTTTAAAATGCTTGTATGCAAATACTAGAAGTCTAAAAATTAAGATGGGAGAGTTAGAATATATAGCACTAAAAGGTTAGATATGATTGGTATCTCAGAGACATGATCAAAGGAGGACAACCAGTGGGATACTGTGATACCTGGGTACAAACTATATCGCAATGATAGAACTGATAAAATTGGTGAAGGGGGTTGCGCTCTATCAGAGAGGGCATTGAGTCACAAAGGATTAAAGTTTTGCAGGAAACAAAATTTGCTGTAGAATCTCTATGGATTGAAATTCCATGTAAAAAGGGGAAGGGATGGCAGTGGGGGTGTACTATTGACCTCCTGGCCAGAATGAACAAAAGGATGATGAAATGCTCAAAGAAATCAAGAAAGCTAACAAACGTTACAGCACCATAACAATAATGGATGATTTCAATTACCCCGGTATTGACTGGGTCAGTGTCACGGCAAGACATGCTCGGGAGATAAAGTTTCTAGATAAAATAAATGACTGCTTCTTGGAGCAGCTGGTTCATGAACCGACCAGAGGGGAAGCAATTTTTGACCTAGTTCTTAGTGGAACACCAGATTTGGTGCAAGAGATATAAGGGTGTTGGGGCCACTTGGCAATAGTGATCATAGCATGATTGCGTTTGATTTAATTAATGGAGGAGGGATGGTAAGGAAATCCACAGTACTAACTTTTAACTTTTGAAAGGGAGACTATGATAAAATGAGGAAAATAGTTAAGAAAAAACTAAAAGGAGCAGTTGCAAAGGTTAAAGACTTAAGCTTGGGTGTTGTTTAAAAATACTATCTTGGAAGCCCAGACAGCTGTATTCCACACTTTAAGAAAAGTGGAAGGAAGTCCAAAAAACTGCCAGCATGGTTTAAAGGTGAGGTCAGAGAGGCTGTTGTTGCCAAAAAAGCATCTTTCAGGAAATGGAAAAAAGAGCCAAATGACAAACTGGAAACAGCACAACCACTGGCAAGTTAAATGCAAGGCATTGATAAGGCAGGCAAAAAGGGAATTTGAGAAGAAGCTTGCTGTGGAAGCAAAAGCGCATAATAAAGAGTTTTTCAAGTACATTCGTAGCAAAAAATCTGTGAGAGTCAGTTGGGCCATTAGATGTTAGAGGGGTAAAAGGGGCACTAAGAGGGGACAAGGCCAGAGCGTAGCGACTGAATGAATTCTTTGCTTCGGTCTTTACTGAGGAAGATGTAGGGATGTTACCCATGACTGAAGTATTTAAAGGTGATACTGAGGAAGAATTGAAAGAAAAATCAATACACTGGGAAGATGTATTACAACTATTTGATAGACTGAAGAGTAGCAGATCATCTGGACCAGATGGTATACATCCAAAGGTGTTGAAAGAAATGAAATATGAGATTGCAGACCTGCTATTAGTAATCTGTGAACTATCACTAAAATAATCTGTAATACCTGAAGATTGGAGGATGGCCAATGTAACACCAATTTTTAAAAAGGGTTCCAGGGGTGATCTGGGAAAATACAGACTAGTGAGCCTGACGTCAGTACCAGGAAAAATGGTAGAAACCATAATAAAGAACAAAATTACTGAACATGTATATAGTCATGGCTTAATGGGAGACAGCCAACATGGCTTCAGATTACGAAGATCTTGTTTTACTAATCTGTTATGTTTTTTTGAAGGTGTGAATAAACAGGTAGACAAAGATGAATCGGTTGATATAGTGTATCTGGACTTTCAGAAAGCCTTTGACAAGGTCCCTCATGAGAGACGTTTGGCAAAACTAAAAAGTCATTGGATAAGAGGCAGTGTACTATTGTGGATCAGGAACTGGTTAAAAGATAGAAAGCAGAGTGTAGGGCTAAATGGCCAATTTTCCCAATGGAGAAAGGTGAATAGTGGAGTACCCCAGGGATCTGTGCTGGGTCCGCTGCTTTTTGACATATTCATAAATGACCTGGAAAAGGGAATAACGAGTGAGGTTATCAAATTTGCAGATGACACAAAGTTGTTAAAACCCATGAGGATTGTGGAAAATTGCAAGAGGATCTTAATAAATTGGAAGAGCTGGGCATCCAAACGACAGATGAAATTTAATGTGGACAAGTACAAAGTTATGCACCTAGGAAAGAAAAACCCAAACTATGGTTAAACGATGCAAGGTTTCACATTAGGAACCACCACCCAGGAAAAAGATTTAGGTGTCATCGTGGATAACTTGTTAAAACCATCCGCCCAGTGTGCAGCGGCGGTCAAGAGAGCAAATAGAATGCTAAGTATCATAAGGAAAGGAATAGAAAATAAAACAAAGGCTATTATAATGCCTCTGTATCGTTCCATGGTGCGACTGCACCTTGAGTATTGTGTGCAATTCTGGTCGCTGGATCTTAAAAAGGATATAGGGTTATTAGGAAAGGTACAGAGAAGAGCCACCAAAATGGTAAAGGGGACGGGAGGATGCCCCTATGAAGAGAGGCTAAAAAGGTTAGGGCTTTTCAACCTGGAAAAGAGACAGCTGAGGGGAGATATGATAGAGGTCTATAAATTAATGAGTGGAGTGGAATGGGTAAACGTAGATAAATTGTTTACGTTATCAGAATATAGAAAGACTAGGGGACATGCAATGAAGTTACAGGGTAAACTATTTAAGACTAATAAGAGAAAATATGTTTCACTCAATGTGTAATCAAACTCTGGAATTTGTTACCGGAGGATGTAGTAAAAGCTGTTAGTGTAGCTGGGTTGAAAAAAAAGGTTTGGACAAGTTCCTGGAGGAAAAGTCCATAAACCATTATTAAAAGGGACCCGGGATATCACTGCTTGACCCAATACAAGCATTGTGGAACCTGTGTCTTTTGGGGAAACTGCTTGGTACTTATGACTTAGATTGGCCACTGTTGGAAACAGGATACTGGGCTTGATGGACCTTGGTCTGACCCAATATGTCATATCTTATGTTCTTAACTAGCTAAACTAAAAGTAGACAAAGCGGTGGAGCTGAATGGGATACATCCAAGAATAATGAAGGAACTTGAAAGTTCTAGCAGTTCCACTGTCTGACCTTTTCAATGCTGCTTCAGAGTCTGGAATGGTCCCAGAGGACTGGAGAAAGGCGCATGTGGTCCCTTTACATAAAAGAATGTAAGAATGTGGTTGAAAACTACAGGCCGGTTAGCCTGACCTCTGTGTTGAGTTAATTAATGGAAACGCTGCTAAAATGGAGGATAGTGAGATTTCTGAAGTCCAATAGATTGCAGGATCCGAGGCAGTATGGTTTTACAAGGGCAGATCTTTACAGAAAAATCTAATTAATTTTTTTGACTGGGTGACCAGAATTGGACCACAGGTATGCCCTAGATGAGGTAAACTTAAATATCAGTAAAGCCTTTGTGACACCACACCACACAGGTGACTTATAAATAAATTGAGCATCCTAAGAATGGACCCTAAAGTAACTGACTGGGTTAGAAATTGGTTGAGTGGGAGTAGATAAAGGATACAGGTAAATGGAACTCTGAGGAGAAAGATGTTACCAGTGGTGTGCTGCAGGAATCTGTCCTTGATCCAATTCTTTTTGTTGGTGATATTATGGAAGGACTGTTGAGGGTCTTAGAGTTTAGGAAAACTAACTTTGTCAAGCTTGGCCAATGCCTCAAGGAGTCATTAGCAGGATGAGAACAGCTGGGCGATGTTGAAAAAAACTGAGCGAAACTGAAAGGGGATATTTTAAGGGCAACCAACCTTTTTGTTAGCATAGTAAATAAAGGAAAAGGAGGCCACTAATGGTTCTCAAAAGAAGTAGCTGAAAAGGTGAAGAAAAAGAGGGAGGCCTCCATGAAATACAATAGATCACAGAGCGAGGAAGACAGGCATCTATACTTGGGAAAACTTCAAGAAACTAGCTGACGATCTTAAAGTAGGATGCTTGGATGCATAGGGAGGTGAATGGCCAGCAGAAAAAAGGAGGTGATAGCACCTCTATATAAGTGTTTGGTGTGACCTCATTTGGAGTATTGTGTGCAATTCTGGAGACCGCACCTTCAAAAGGATATAAACAGGTGGGAGTCTGTGCAGAGGATTGCTACTAAAATGGTTAGTGGTCTTCGTTATAAATTTTTTAGGACAGACTTAAGGATCTTAATATGTATACTTTAGAGGAAAGGCAGGATAGAGGAGATATGATAGACACTTAAATACCTCCATGGCATAAATGCACAGAAGAAGAGCCTCTTTCAATTGAAAGCAAACTCTTCTACTAGTAGACATATGAGGATTAAAGGGGATAGACTCAGGAGTAATATGTGGAAATATTTCTTCACGGAAATAGTGATAGATGCATGGCATAGTCTCCCAGTGAAGGTGGTAGAGATGAGGACAGTATCTGAATTCATAAAAGCAAGGAACAAACACAGGATATCTAAAGGAAAAAGGGGGACTATTGTAGTTGATATGGAAAGGCAGACTAGATAGACCATGTGATCTTTTTCTGTCATCATGTTTCCATAGGTAAGGTTTGTCTCTTTGCAGATGATACCAAAATCTGAAATAGAGTAGACACCCAGGAAGGAGAAGATAACATGAGGCGGCATTTATCTAAGCTTGAAGAATGGTTGAGAATTTGGCAGCTTAGATTTAATGTTAAAAGATGCACGGTCATGCACTTGGGCTGCAAAAGTCCAAGGGGGCGGTACAGTATAGGTGGTGAATACTAATGTCCATGAAAATAACCAGGACCTGGGTGTAATGGTTTCTGATGATCTCAAAGTGACTAATCAGAAAAGATGACAGCAAAAACTAGAAGGATGCTTAGGTACATAGGGAGAAGAATGGCCAGCAGGAAGGAGGAGGTGCTAGTGCCTCTGTATAAATCTTTTGTGAGACTTCATTTGGCGTATTGTGTGCATTTCTGACAACCACAGCTTCAGAAGGATATATGAGGCTGGAGTCTGTGCAAATGGTGGCTACAAAAATGGTCCGTGGGCTTCACCATAAGGCATATGGGGACAGACGTAAAATCTCAGTTTGTATACTTTGGAGGAAAAGCGGGAGAAAGGAGATATGATGTTTAAATACCTCCATGGCATAAATGCACAAAAGGAGAACCTCTTTGAATTGAAAGAGTTCTGCAAAGAGTGGGCATAGGATGCAGGTAAAAGAGGATAGACTCAGGAGTAATATATGTAAATATTTCTTTACAGAAGTAGATGCATAGAATAGTCTCCCAGTGGAGGTAGTAGAGACCAGGACAGTATCTAATTGAAGAAAGCATGGGACAAACACAGATCTCTAAAGGAAAAAAGGGACTATTGGGGTTGGTATAGAAGGGCAGACTGGATAGGCCATATGGTCTTTTTCTACCATCATGTTTCTATGTTTCGAGTGTACCTAATTAACTAGGCTGATTACACCACTGGAGAAGGGATCCCCTTACCCATTGCTCAGTAAGCTGACCCATGATGGTTCTGCTCTCACGCTGAAAATTTATTGTCAAAGTGGCTACCATTTGACAAAGTTTAGTATTTGATCTTCTATACCACATTTCATCTGCACCATAAATAAGTGCAATGCCACTACAATAAATAAATAAGTGAAGATAACTGATCTATGGTTTTAAAGCCAAAAGAAATCAGGTCCAACTGAACCTTAATTGTAAGAATTGTTTCTACAAAGGCTGATTAAAGTATGCAATGCATAATTTGACCATGTGGTGGTGCCAAAATTATTAAAAACAAAGTTGTTCAGTCGTAACAAGATCAGAAATTTTTACATAAAAAATGAAGGTAGCTAAAGACCAAAGACCCTTCTACTCTGTCCATTTCTGATTGTTTTTAAGGGTCTTAACCCTTGCATAGTGTGAAATTCAGTAACAAGTTTTATATATGAACGCAACTGTATATTGAACTCACCAAAGACCCCAATTAACATTGTGTTAACTGATTGATTGCTTTTTTATGTAGTTTTCCTTTTTAGTATCTGTTTGTGGACTAACTATTGTATACGTTTAATTCCTTTCTCCAGGAACAAGCAGAAAGTCAGTCCTCACATATGGGTGACGCTGGCGCCGACGGAGCCTTTGTGGAAGCATCTCTCTAGCTTTCAAAGAAAGCCTTTGGGAGATGCCACCATGCATGCATGGTCCCCTTCCTGCCCAAGGGTGCCATCTTGGTCAGTCTCCATTTTTCCGTGGAGCCCTACAGATGTTTGTTTCTTTAACTCGTACATTTTTGTACTTTTCTAGCTTGTGCTGACTTTTTCCTGCCTTGGGATCCGCTGCTGTGGCATTGGGCTTCAGATTTTTGCTTTTTGTCGTTTTTTTGCTTTTCAGCGCTTTTGTGCCCTTTTCAACTGCTGGCCATGGCGAGGGTCTTTGACCACGCTGGGGTCCTTTTCGCCCCGATGGCCACTGGTTTTAAATGTGATCGATGTTCAAAAAATTATGTCCATCACCGACACGCATGATTTGTTGCCTCTGGTATCTGGGCGCTGACCACAACCTGGAAGAATGCCCCTTGTGCAAGAAAATGTCTGCTTAAGCAGGACATCTTCCACAAGGCAGACTCTACCCTGGTAGCCTCACACTCAAAGGCCCCACACGGCTCCTCTGAGTCATGCAAGGCTCCCGTGGCCCCTCAGTGGACCCACAGACACTCCGAACAAGGTACTCCGGAACAAGAGCTTAAGAAAAAGATGATGACCTTGAGGGCCTCTTCCAGAGATGTGGACTATAGTCTACAGAAAGCAATTCTTAATTCATTAAAAAGAAGTAGTTACAGACATGCTACCCCCAGATATACTTTCATAGTTGTAGCATTGTTAAGGATGTAAAAGGTAAAACTTTGATTTTCTATTACACTCTTTGGTTGTTCACTTTTTTTGTCTTTTTCAGAAGCCCAGAGGCCAAGATTCAAAAGCACTTATATAGATAGTCCAAGTCAGAGGTTCCCAACTCCAGTCCTGGAGGGCCAAACATCATTCAGGTTTTCAGGCTGTCCCTAATAAATATGCATGAGATGCATTTGCATGCACTACCCCCATTGTATGCAAATATATCTCATGCATATTCATTAGGGACAGCCTGAAAACCTGAATGGTGTTTGGCCCTCCAGGACTGGAGTTGGGAACCTCTGGTCTAAGGCAACTCCAGCCACATAAAGTGCTTTAATAAACTAAACTTCTGAGAGATGAGCGGATAACTTTGGAGTTTGAAATCATTATACAGCTAAAGTTAATTGCTCCAAAAAAGGGTTAGGCATTCCAAGGTGACATAATTTGGATGTATAATTTTATGCAGCTAAATAGTACTATTCAGCCAACATCTAGGTAGGCCACACAAATAGTTAATTTGGTTTCTTGGTGCTTGTTAGCACCCAGAAGAGCAGTTTACATAAAAAGCATTTAATGAAAGAAAACAGAAAATGTACAATGATTTATAAAGCAGAATAATATATAGAATGGTACAGTATGAAGGTATAGGAGGGAACAAGCAGGAAGTCTGTCCTCGTATATGGGTGACGACGGAGCCCCCGCGGAGCATTTTCCCCAGCTTTCAAAGAATGCTACCACGCATGCGTGGTCCCCTTCTTGTTCAGTCTCTTTTTTTTTTTCTGCAGAGCCCAATAGACATTGGTCCAATTTCCCTGGAAAAAATCCTAGCTAAATCTTAAAAATTAGCTGTTCCGGGTTTGCATACTGGTTCCACTTCCCCTCTCAAGCCAGCACTGTGCCTGGTGTCATCCTGGCTTCCTTTTTTCCATTTTTGATTGAGGCTTCCCTTGACCAGCATTTGCGCCCTTTTTCACCCCAGGGTCGTCGACCTCGGCCGGGTGTTTCCCACCATGTCCCCTGGTGGGTTCAAAAAAATGTGACCACTGTAGTCAAACCATGTCTGTCACAGACACCCATGACTGCTGCTTACACTGCCTGGGACTGAAACATAATAGCACCTCCTATGACCTGTGCCAGGCCATGACACCGAAAACCAATAAAAAATGGTTGGAGTTGCAAGAGAAACTCTTCCCAAGGTCTGACTCAGCACCGGCCTCCCTGATGCCAAGCTCCAAGCCCAACGCTTCCCATGAGGGCTGAGTGTTCTCAGAGTCTCACAGTGGCATCTCCTCTGAGAAAACCTCGAACCCCAAGCAAAAGAAGAAGAAATCCGTAGAAGTTCTACTGGAAAAACCTACTAAGACGGCTCGGAGGGACTCAGGCAATTCCAGAAGCGTCCCACTAAGGTCCTCAAAAAGAATTCCTTGGCCGGCAGAGACCGTGTGAGGTTCCTCAAGACCATAATTTTCGTGGAAGATGCACTTGCAAAAGTGCCTGTGCCGAAAACTGCAGAGCCTTCAGGCTTGGAATCCAGAATGGCAGTCATGGAGCAGAGCATCACTGCTATCCTGGCCATGCAGCAGGCAATGATGGATGGCTCATCGGCATCATATATCCTGACGACCGGGCCCCCGACTGCAGAGAAGTCCCCAGTCGTTGAGCCAAGCTTTGAACGCCACTTACCTCTGGTAAGTCTTTGGCCCCGGTCCCATTCCTTGGGCATCTGGTCTCCCCGGCCAGTTTCCAAGATTCGGACTGCAGATCTTCAGGAGGCTCCCAGTCCTTCAGTCCAGACTTCAAGGTAAGGAGTCGCAGGGCCTCAGACTCATAATGCCCCCTCAACTCAGAGTGGAAGACTGACAATGAGGCCGTCTGCCCCGGTGCCATTCTCCAGAGGATGTGGCCTTCCACAGTTTTGTCAGGGATTATGGCCAGAGCCTTCTCTGTGCAAACAGATGAGGAGGAGGACCCACGCACTGAGGAGCTGGAGAGCCTCCCGTTCGAGTCTCCGCCCAAGGAAACTCTCACAGTGCCGGTGCAGCTGATCCTTGAGCGGCTCCTGCTATGCATGTGGGAGACCCTGGCATCTGTGCCGGAGGTCAACCAGCGCCTCAACCACATATACCACATCAGGAAGGTGCCAGTGTTTCACAGGCCCCAACTCCCACATAACTCCATGGTTGTCGAGTCAACCATGCAGAAACTCAGAAGCTAGAAGACTTACTCTTCTGTCCCCCCCTGGAAGGGATGCTAGAGCCCTTGATGCCCTCGGGCACAAGTGCTATCAGAGCTTAATGCTGTGGTGTCAAATCCAGGCCTATGAGCTATACTTGGGGGCATCGAGCACGAGGAACCGCCATCGACCTTCCCCCGGGGACCTCGGGGTATGTCGGCCAGCGCACGGGCGACTCCCTGGCATCGACGCGGCCGTCGAGGGCCCCGCCCTTTCCTAGAGAAGGGGCCTCGGGGTCTTCGACCCAATCTGGATCTGCGCCGCCCCGCAACGGTACCCCGACGTCGGCGCAGGGGCTTTGCACCCCCGCAGGGACTCGTCGTCGGGTGACCGGGGTCCCCTCGGGGACGGGCCATATGCCCCGGAAGGGTTTCTCTCCGGGTCAGACGGGTTCGAGAGGGAGCCCGGCATCGGGCAGTGCCCGCCGATCGACATCGGCGCTGGCGTCAGATGACCCCCTCTCCACTGAGCTCCGCCCTCGGGGACCCCTGATGCTCGCGGCACCGATCGACGCGGTTCCGATCCACGCTCCGGGATCTCCACCACCGGCGCAGTCGCCCCCGCCGGGGCCCTCTAGAAGGGAGTCTATCTCCTCGCTCGGTTCGATGCCCAGCCTGGAGTCGGTATCCAGCCTTGAAAGCCTGGACACTACACGTCTTGGGATCGGTCCCTGTCCCCTCCCGCGACGCAGTGTGGAGACCGCTGGCCCCTGCCCTCCGGCGGCCGCGGAACCACTTCGATCGCCAGGAGCAGCGCCACCCCCGGTTTTGGGGCCGAGGCCGATTCCTGCGGCGCCGTCGGTGCCATCGACCCCTTCGATGCCTAGCTTGGAATCAATCCCAGGAGCCGACGACGCCATGGGGACTGCCCCGATCCGGGTCGGTTGGTCCCCTCCTCTGCCCAGCGGGCATCAGCCCGAGCGGCCTCTGTGTGCCCTGGCAGCCTCCCCCGCCATAACTCCTCTGGCAGAGCCACCTTTTCAGGATTTCCTCCTTGACATGGCGGACTTGCTGGCCATCCCTACACCCGAGCCCGGGCCCTGCGGAACAGGCAGCCGTGATGCTTCCTCTGCACCCCCCCCTGCAGGATCTCCTGCTGGGGGCTTGGTGGTCGCCTTTGAGAGTTCCGGCACCGTCGACTGCGATGCCGGCTCTGTACCGGGTGCCTCCGTCCCCGGGTTTTCGGCAGCACCAGCTTCCACATCGGTCCATTGTGGTGGAATTGGCGCTGAGGAAGGCCGGAAGCAAGGAGAAGCATGCTTCTCGCCCCCCAGGCTGCGCCTCAAAGACGTTAGATACTCTAGGACGTCAAGCCTTCCAGACGTCTATGCTGACGGCCAGAATTATTTCATATATATTTTATATGAGTCTGTCACTCCGGGAGGTCACCGAGAGGTTGTCTCGGTTATCCCTCTTCGTATCGGCAACCAAGGCCTTTGAATATTCCCTGCTCCTTTATCACTGCAGGAATATCTCCGGGTTCCTTTCTCGTGCTTCGCTGGACTCCTTCCAGTCGGTCAGCAGAGCCTCTGCTGTTGCCATTAGAGCGCGCCGTACAGCATGGTTGCAGGCGTCCGAGTTGTGTAGACGGGCACAGCACAACCTGGGTAATTCTCCCTGCGACGGAGATCACCTCTTCAATAGCGAAGAGTTAGCAGCCAGCCTAGGGCCCGGCCCCCCGGCGGTGGTAAACGCCTCTCCAGACCCCCCTTCCCTAGGAAGAGGAAATATCAACCCTCCGCCCACCCTCCAGGCGCGCCCAAGCAAGGGACCTCTCACCCCGGGTTGATGCCCCCCGGGCCCGCGCCAGGACTCTCATACTAAGCATTTTTAGGCTCAGGCGGGCGGCTGCCTGCACTTAACCCTCTTATCAGAAGTTTAAAAAATGAGCTCTACTCTGGGGCTCGTTCAGTTGACAAATGGTTTGGAGGCTTATCTAGGGGTTCAGGTATTCTCCTTCCGTTTGGAAGGGAGACCACCTCTATTCCGTGATAGCTATGGCCCACGGCCAACTTAATTACCCTTCGGTACGTCTCCGAACCCTTCTCAGCCAGTATCCCCCTGCTGATTGCTTCCGTACCGGAATTCTCCTCCTGTCCCCCGTCTATGCGGGGGGCGGGTTTTCTGCGTGCAGGTCCTGGGGACACATATAGGGCCTCCAGCCCCTGTGGCGTTCTACCGGACTGATGCTATCCTCCGTCCCCCACGCTACCGCGCTGTTGGTTCGCCGATCTGCCCTTGTCCTCCGGAATAGATCCCTCTACTGATGGATCTTGCTGCCACCTTCCCAGGTGGACGTTCTGTGGATCAATGGCAGATCCGCCTTACCAGGGTGATGGTCAGGGAGGTAGGCCCCTCGGCATACCTGCGTTAGTACCAGAGTGGGCGCCCTCATGCCCACCGGCTTAGATATACTAGATATCACCTGCGCGATAGGCGCATATTGGGGGGATGCATGCAGTACCTGTGTTCTACCGCCTAATTTCCCTATGGCCGGTCACAACCCCCCCCCCCCCCCCCCCCGGGGTCCGGCCAGTCCGCCTGCCTATTCCTCGATCGGGCCGCGGACTGGTGGTACTCTACCGCTGTGAAGTCTACAGCTCCCTTTTCAGTTAGGTCCTCCTCCCGGGGGTTCAGACCCTTGTCTCCCTATCTCTCGCTAGGGTAGCCTGTGTACTCCTTCTGCTCCGGGGTACACCCCTACTCTTCTCCGGAATGGGCTCTCTGGTTCGGCCAGTCTTCTACTGTTAGTCCTCTGAGTTCTGGACTCTACTCATAAGGGAGTGCTCAGCTTTGCACTAAGCCTTCTGGAAGACCTGCCGTCCTTCTCCTGACCCAGCTGACGCCTGGATCTCCTAGCCTTCCGGATTTGGAGCTTCCTCCTCGCTGCGGCGAAGTTTCCTTGACGACTTCGCTACTGCGTCTACGGTGCCTTCATCACAGGTCTGCTTCCGGCAACCCGGTAGGTAAGCTCTACAGGGTTCCACGCCATTAATTCATTAAAACTTAATGGCCGGTAAGCTCTATATGGTACTAGGTCATTTACTCATTAAATGCTTCCTGATACTATTTATGCATCCCTCTGACTACTCTTCCTGTAGCCTGGGTTTTTTTTGCTGTATCTTAATGATACCTGTTCTGCACTCTAAAGACTTCCCTCTGTAGTCTTTAGATTCGCTGTTCCTCTATTCAACTCCTGCCCTCCATCCCTCAGGGGATGCCGGGGATTCAGGCTGGGCAAATGCCATCCCGTCCTGGGCTGCGCTTATGGGATCTCCCCGGGCATCCTTAGCTAGGGAGTCCCCACGTGTGAAGACTCATTCCTGCTTGTTCCTGGAGATAGCACAGTTACTTACCTGTAACAGGTGATCTCCGGAACAGCAGGAATTAGTCTTCACAACCCGCCCACCTCCCCTAGGAGTTGTATCTCTATTTTCTCTATTCCTTCCTCTCCTTCTGGCTCAGCTATGAAACTCAACTGGGGAGAGGCAGTAGGAAGGGCGGGAAGCCACCGCACAGGCACGGGGTATGCTCCCAAAGGCTTTCTGATTGGATGCTGGGGAGCATTCCTGTGTGGGCTCCGTCGGCGATGTCTCCCACGTGTGAAGACTAATTCCTGCTGTTCCGGAGATCACCTGTTACAGGTAAGTAACTATGCTATCTCCAAGTTATAATGCCCTGTTCAATGTAATTTCAGTTTGTTCAATGTAAACCGCACTGATGCAGAATAGCGCGGTATATAAGAGAATATAAATAAATAAAAATAAAATAAATAAATACCTCCACCAGGGAGATTGGCTATGCTCCTTAGACAAAGGATGTGTATACCCACATCCTGGTTCACTCCTCCCACAGGCAGTACCTAAGGTTTGTAGTGGGAGGAGGGCACTACCAGTACAAAGTGCTGTCCTTCGGCCTGGTTGTAGCCACCCACTTAAGTCTACAAGGGGTTTTCGTTGTCTCCTACCTGGACAACTGGCAAATCAGAGAAGGTACAGCCTCAGAGGCCAGCCAGGCCACAGAGCATACAGCCTGCTGCAGCACCTCCGTTCACAGTAGACCCAAGCCATGGGCAGACTATGAGACAGGATCAGAATCACCTGCCAACTGGTGGAGTCCCTCACCTGGTGGCAAAACTTGTGCCACCACCAAGCTGGGATGCCGTTCCAGGCACCCGCACTGCAGAGGATCCTGACAAAATATGCCTCCTTCCTGGGTTGGAGGGCGCATTGCGGGGACCACTGCATTCAAGGCAGCTGGTCCCAGGAGGAGTCACTCTTGCAGATCAATCTCCTAGAATGCGATGTAATCTTCCTGGCAAAAATGGCCCCTGTGAGGTCGAAGACCCATGTGGCCAGCGGTTAGAGGAGAAAAAAGGACGCGAAGCCCGTAATAAAAAATGAAAACGAGAAGACTATCCCCTATAGCTCTAAGAATGTAGAGCAGGGGAAGGACGGGTAGAGGACCGGTGCAATCGGGAAAACAAAGTCCTGTAGGCCCAAAAAACGAAAACCTTCTCTGAGGGATGAGGACGTGTATCCGATGAGCTCCGCGGAAAAAGGGAGATTGGGCGGGAAGAGGACCACACATGTGTGGCAGCAATCCCAAAGGCTTTCTTTGAAAACTGGGGAAATGCTCCGCGTGGGCTCCGTCGATGCCGATGTCACCCCATAAGTGAGGACTGATTGTTGCTGTCCCTGGAGAACATCTGTTACAGGTGAGTAACTACGCTTTCTTTTTCAGCCTCTGGCCTGCTATTTTTCCGATTGCACTGGTCCTCTACCCATCCTTCCCCTGCTCCCCTCGCTTTTCGAGCAAGGGGACATTTTTGTAGCATATTTTTCCCTTTTGCGGGCTTTGCGCCCTTTTTACTTCCAATCCCTGGCAGCGTAGGTCTTCGACCTCACAACGGCCCTTTTTGCCCCAATTGCCACCGGTTTTAAAACATTTGACAGGTGCTCCAAGAGCATGTCACTTATGGACACCCATGACTGCTGTCTGCGGTGTCTCAGGGCCGACCATGATCCGGAGCTCTGCTCACTTTGTAAGAAAATGTCCTCCAAGGCCCTGCTGAGTCGCAAGCAGAAGTCCGATGACATTTTCCACAAGGCTGCCCCGGAATCCCTGGTGGCGCCCCGGTCATCTCTCCATGGATGGGATCCCCTACCTCGGCCCCGCACTCAAAGTGGCACTCTGACAAGGGGTCCCCTGAAGTGGAGCGGCGTAAGAAGAAAAAGACCTCAAAGTCGCTCCTGCACTCGGTCACTCAGTCCCTCGCAGCGTTCCTGAGAGTCAGACAAGGAGCGGCCTCGAATGGTACCTCATAAAGATGTAGAGGCCTCCCGCGATGGCGCCCGGTCTTCTGAGGGCCGTCCCGGTGAGGACCTCCTCTCCTCCTCGGCATCCACCCCAGGGTCAGCGTCGCAGAGCCCCATGCCCGCATGGGAGTCCTGTATGCTGACACTACACAGAGTTTCTGCATTCTTAGCTGCCCAGCAGGCACTCACACCCAACACTGCTGGCTCGCGCCTAGAGACAGAGACTCCCTCAAGAGGGATATCAAAACCCACCCTGGAAACCACCAAGAGCCGTGGGTCTCATGAGGGTCCTCAGTGTCGGTCTCGCTCTCCTTCCTGTCCCTCAGGGGGTGAGATCCTCCAGGGCCTCCGGCTCCAAACAGGCCTCGGCCTCTAGGTGGGGCAACCAACCCAAATCGGATTCCTCCTCGGTTCTCTTGGGTTGTGAGTCAGATGGGGATACTTCCCCGGAGACCTGCGCCCACAGGGACCTCCCTTCGGACCCATTCCCACCCGCTTTTCAGAGGCGTTCGCTGCCCGAGGACACATCCTTTCTAGTGTTCGTGCAGGACATGGCGCGGGCCCTCAACCTGGCTACCCAGGCCGAGGAGGAGCCTCAAGCTGAAGAACTGTATCTTGCAGTACAAGTCCCCGCCTCGGGAGTCTCCCAGTTCCTCCCATTCTGTCCAGGCTTCTTCACATGTGGGAGAAACCTGCCTTGGTTCCCATTGTGAGTAAGCGCCTCAACACAATGTACAGGGTCCAACACGGCCCCGGGTTTAGGAAAACCCAGCCTCCCCACACCTCCATGGTGGTGGAATCAGCGATGCGGAAGCAAAAGAGCCCGAAGTCTCATTCTTTGGTGCCTCCAGGTAGGGAGTCGAGAGTCCTCGATGCCTTGGGGTGCAAGGCCTACCAAGGGTCCATGCTCACATGCCGTATTCAGGCTTACCAATTGTACATGGGAATATTCTTGTGTGACCTTGCAAAGGAGATCGGGGGTTTCTCCGCAGGCCTCACGGGAGAACCCCTCCTTGAGTTCCAGACTAAGAAGCTGTTCTTCCCGAGGAAAGGCCTACCTTACCGGGGTTACCCACCCTATCCACCCACTCCCGCGCTGACCACAGCAATGCAGGGGAAGGTACCACACGGCCAGAGCAAGCCAAAAGGGCCCAGGGCCCAAACTCTGGTGCCACCTCAACCTGCTCAGGGTGTTTGACGCCAGTAGCATAGCTTTTCGCCCCCCAGAAGCTTTGCAGCTGGTGGGGGACGCCTGTCCCTTTTCACCCCTCGGTGGGCATCCCTCACGTCAGACACCTGGGTCCTCTGAGTGATCCGAGACGGGTATCGCCTCCACCTGGACAGGCTTCCCCCTCCCTTCTCCCCAGCGGAGTTTGCTCAACTCCCCACGCACCAGACATATCTGCAGTGGGAGCTGGACAACCTCCTTGCCCAGCGGCGGTTGAGAGGGTACTAATGCACCTCCGAGGTTTGGGTTTCTATTCCTGGTACTTCTTCGTCCCAAAAAAGATGGGAGGCCTACGGCCTCTCCTCAACCTCGGAAAGTTAAACAAGTTTTTGGTGCGAGAGAAGTTCAAAATGCTATCACTTGGCGTCCTGCTGCCCTTCCCTCCAGTAGGGCAATTGGCTATGCTACTTAGATCTCAGGGACGCTTACGCCCACATCTTGATTCACCTCCAGCACAGGCAATATCTGCGCTTTAGGGTGCAAGGGGAACACTACTAATACAGGGTGCTCCCCTTTGGGCTTGCGTCTGCCCCGTGGGTCTTCACAAAGTGCCTCTCTGCAACTGCTACCTCCCTCAGGCGACAGGGCATACCAGTCTTCTCTTACCTCAATGACTGGCTCGTCACGGGATCCTCGGCCGGAGAAGCTCGATCGGCGGCATCCTGCACAATACTTCTCGAATGCCTGGCGTTCCTGGTCAACTACCCCAAGTCCCACCTCGAACCGGTGCAGGCCTTGGAGTTTATCAGTGCATGCCTCAACACCCAGCGAGCAAGCGACCGCCTTTCTGCCAGCAGACTGTGTGGCCCGCCTCCAAGCTTTGGCAGCTCAGGTCCAGAACAGCATTCGGGTCACGGCGTGGACTATGCTGAGTCTCCTGTGGTCCATGACATCCCCCACGACCGCATGCACATGCGGACAACCCAGTGGTGTCTCAGTGCTCAGTGGAGCCTGGCCTCAGGTCACCTCAGAGACCCCATTCGTGTCTCCCACAACCTTCGCAGGTCTCTGGACTGTTGGCAGGACCCCAGAAACCTCCTCCAGGGGCTGCCCTTACGAACTCCACAGCACGAGCTCGTCCTGATGATGGATGCTTCCCTACTGGGGTGGGGAGCCCACTGCGGTGCGCTGTGCACCCAGGGGCAATGGTCACCCAAAGAGTCTCAACAGCAAATAAACTTGCTCAAGCCTCAGGCGATCTGATGGGCCGTGAAGGCCTTCGAGGACCATCTGAAGGGGAAGTCGGTACTCGTGCAGGCCAACAACTGAGTAGCTATGTTTTGCATCAACAAGAAAGGGTACGCAGCCTCCCGCCTCCTCTGTTCCTTCACCGTCTATTGGGGGATGACCCTACGAGCGGTCTACCTTCTGGGCTATGAGAACGTCCTCGCGGACAGACTCGGCAGGATCCTCAGCCCTCACGAGTGGTGGCTGGACCCAGAGGTGGCCAGCCTTTTGTTACATCGGTGGGGGACCCTGACCATGGACCTGTTTGCCAGCCCAACGAACACGCAGCTCCCCCGCTTCTGCGGACCAATTCCGCACCCAAGCAGGCCCGGATGCGTTCCTCTTGAGTTGGACCTCCGGGCTTCTGTACATGTTTCCTCCCACTCCTCTCCTCGCGAGGACCCTCCACAAGAATCAGCAGAAGCAGGCATCGTTGATCCTCATCACTCCCTCATGGCCTCAACAGGCATGGTTCCTGCTCCGGCTCTCGTCCAAGCCCCCAGTTCCCCTGGGCTGTGCCCCGGACCTGGTAACACAGGAGGGACAGGTGCTCCACCAAAATCTGGCCTCGTTGTCCCTCAAAGCCTGGCGGATGAACTGGTATCCCTAGCCCAGCTGGACCTCCCGGAGGAGGTCCTCCTCGCATCGAGGAAAGATGCAACGAGATGAGCTTACGCCTTCAAGTGGTGGCACTTCTCAGTCTGGTGCTCTGGGCTCCAGATCGATCCGTTCTCTTCTCCTACCCGATGAGTCCTCCAGTACCGCCTTCACCTCTCGAAGGAAGGGCTGAAGTCAAACTCAGTCAGGGTGCACCTGAGCACCATCTCAGCGAATCACCTCCCCCTCGAGGGTAAAAACCCCCTCTCCAAGCAGTCCTTGGTCTCCCGCTTTATGCGGGGTCTCTTGCTTTCCAAACCTCCCCCGGCAGAGTGGGACCTGAATGTAGTGCTCATGCAGCTTACGCATTCACCTTTCGAGCCGATGGCGACGTGCTCGCATCAGCACCGCTCCTGGAAGGTAGTCTTCCTGGTGGCTTTGATCTCGGCCCGTTGAGTCAGTGAGTTCTAGGCCCTCATGGCTGATGCCCCTTACACCAGGTTCTATAGGAACAGGATAGTTCATGTTCCCATGTAAAATAGTTATCTCCAAGTTATAATGCCCTGTTCAATGTAATTTCAGTTTGTTCAATGTAAACCGCACTGATGCAGAATAGCACGGTATATAAGAGAATGTAAATAAATAAATAAAATAGTCCTACGTATCCACCCCAAGTTCCTGCTGAAGGTTGTCTCGGATTTCAATCTCAATCAGGAGATAGTCTTACCGACCTTCTTCCCGAGACCCCATGCCGACCAGGCATCGGCAGTTTTGCATACACTCGACTACAAGAGGGCTCTTGCCTTCTATCTGAAGGACACCCAGCCTCATCGCAAGTCTGGCCAGCTCTTCATGTCCTATGATCCCAATCGCCTGGGGCAGGCAGTCGCAAAACGCACGCTCTCCATCTGGGTGGCGGACTGCATCGCCTTTGCTCACACAAAGGTGGGCGCTCCTCTGGATAGGATGGTCACTGCACACGACGTCCGAGCCAAGGCAGCTTCAGTGGCTTTGCTGCTCTCAGAGCATCTGCCGGTCTGCAGCCTGGTCTTCAGTGAATACCTTTGCTTCACACTACTGCCTGGAGAGGGAATCACATCGGGACAGTGCCTTTGGCCAGGCTGTACTCCGTAATCTTTTTGGGGTATAAGCAACTCCTGCCCTCCAATCCTTCTTGATGGCTACCGAGGGTTTCGCCCAGGGATCCAAGGACTCGGGCTCCTTGGGGCATCGGCTTCTGCTCATGACCTCGTGGAGGCATTTTTGGTTATAGGTTCAGTAGCCTCTAACTGTGGAGTCCTATAAGTGAGGACTGACTTCCTGCTTGTTCCTGGAGAAAGCGTAGTTACTCACCTGTAAAGCGTAGTTAGTCACCTGTAACAGGTGTTCTCCAGGGACATCAGGAATCAGTCCTCACTACCCTCCCCCCTCCCCTGATGAGTTGCTGGATTTGTATCCTTCCCTTGCCATCTGCTTGGTAGGGCTCGAGCTAAGGGACCTGACTGAGCAAGATGGCACCCTTGGGCGGGAAGAGGACTACACGTTCGTGGCAGCAATCCCAAAGGCTTTCTTTGAAAGCTGGGGAATTGCTCCGTGCGGGCTCCATCGGTGCCAACGTGACCCATAAGTGAGGACTGATTCCTGCTGTCCCTGGAGAACACCTGTTATAGGTGAGTAACTATGCTTTACAGGTGAGTTAGACTACTTGCTCTGCCATAAGATTTCTATCTTTAGTTTCCAAAAGCTTCAGTGAAAAAGTATATTTTAAGTTTAATCTACCATGTTTTGACTATTTCATCGGGGGGGGGGGGGGGAGGATTTGCATATTTATTTGCATATATATACATCTTATACCTATTCATTATGGTCATCTTAAAAAGCCCACCTTTCTTCCCCCCAGAACAGCATAAAGGGATTTAGTGATTCCACCATACTGCATTAAGCCTCCCACCCACAAAGGCACAAAAGGGCTTGATGAACCCTCCTTAGTACCCTCCCTCCCCGCCCCCCACACATGCACAAAGCATTACTTCCTAATTCTCCAGGACCAAGCAGGAAGTCAGTCCTCACATATGGGTGACGTCGGCGCCGACGGAGCCCTCGCGGAGCAATTTCCCCAGCTTTCAAAGAAAGCCTTTGGGAATTGCAGCGCGCATGCGCGGTCCCCTTCCCGCCCAAGGGTGCCATCTTGCTCAGTCTTCTTTTTTCCGCGGAGCCCTACAGACGCTGTTTGTGATCGCCGCAGAAAAAGTTGATTTTATTTCCTATTCTTTTCTCGGTTCGACGCCGGATCCTTTTCCCGCCCGGACCCGCTACGCTGGTATCGGGTCCGTTCTTTATTTTTTCAGCTTTTGTCCTTCGTGACTAGCGTTCGTGCCTTTTTTCTTTTTCACTGGCAGCCCTGTCTTTTGACCTCGCAGGGGCCCTTTTTCCCCTGATGGCTGCCAGCGGGTTTAAAAAGTGTGATCGGTGTAAGAAACGTATGTCTCTTACCGACACACACGACTGCTGCCTCCGCTGCCTCGGACCCGATCATGACCCGATGATCTGTGGTCCGTGTGGCAAGATGTCCTCAAAAGCGTTGAGGAATCGGCAGCATCAAAAAGAACGAATCTTCTCTGACTCCGAGTCCGGTCGGGCCCGGACCTCGTCAGAGGCTTCGACGTCCCGGGACTCCGGTCCTGAGCATCGTCGGAGTTCCTCTGAGCGGGGGTCTCCACCCCGGGAACATCATAGGAAGAAGAAACCTGCGAGGGCGGCATCGGTGGACGCTCCTGGTTCCTCGAGGGCCAGGTCGCATAGCCCTGATAGCCGTCCCGGGTCCTCTGATTCGGAGAGGCCTTCGAAACATCCTCGTCTCGAGATGGAGTCTCCTGGACACGTGAGTACTGTAGTCCTCGTGGACTCGCCTCCGAAGGAGCCAATGTCGGGCCCGACACCATCGGGGCCCGAGTCGGGGGCTGCTGGGTCTCCTGAGCTCAGACTCAGGTTGACGGCCTTGGAGAGCAGTTTGGCTGCCTTCATGGACCAGCAGCGGGCATTGATCACTGGCCTCGCCGATGCATCTGCCCCGACCGCCAGGACGTCGACATCCAAGTCGACCCCGGAGACCGAGCCGATCCTCGAGTCCATGCGAGCTCGAGTCGATCCTCGGTCACGGTCTCCCTTGGCCTCCCGTTCGGGACCGAGGTCGTCGACGCCGACACCCTCGGCGTCAGGGCGGAGGGCATCGGTGCCCGCCCGACCGGAGCCGCTTGATTCCTCCTCCGAGGAGTCAGCCTGGGAGACGGAGGACGAAGAGTCACCCGGTACTTTTCGGACTCGGTGCGTCCCATCGGACTCGCCCGAGTCCGAACCTCGGAGATGGTCCCCCCCGGAGGACACCCAGTTCTCGGACTTCGTGCGTGATATGGCCAAGGCCTTGGCATTCCCCACGGATTCCGAGGAGGAGCCTCGAGCCGAGGAGCTCGATGCCCTCCAGTATGACTCTCCCCCGAAGGAGACCTTTACTGTACCGGTTCCTCTGATGCTGGAGCGACTTCTCTTCCGCATGTGGGAGAGCCCGGCGTCAGCGCCGGTGTTAAGCAAGCGGGTCGATTCCATTTATCGAGTCCGCAAGAGCCCCGGGTTCCAAAAGGCACAACTACCGCACCATTCCATGGTGGTGGAATCGGCCATGCATCGACTCAAGAGTCAGAAGAAGCACTCCTTGGTGCCTCCCGGCTGGGAGGCCCAGAACCTGGATGCCCTCGGTAGGAAGTGCTTCCAGGGCTCTATGCTTGCTTGTCGAGTCCAGACCTTCCAGCTCTATATGGGCATATATCTCCGAGAACTGGCAAAAGAAATTGCCAAGTTCTCTGCTGGTCTCTCCGAGGAACCTTTGCAGAGGTTCCGGGCCTTGTCCACTGGGATTCGAGAGTGCTCGAAGTTTATCTCTCGAGCAGCCTACGATGGCTTAGAAGCATCGGCTCGAGTAGCCGGAGCCGGCATCGGTGCCCGCCGACAGGCTTGGCTTCAGTTATCCGACCTCGAGCCATGGGTACAGGACAAGTTGGTCGATGTCCCCTGCAGAGGTGAAAACCTCTTTGGCAAGCCCATGGCTGAAAAGGCTGCACAGATCGAGACCGAGACTCTAACCAGGACTCGGCTGTCCAGAAAAACCTCTGCCCCTTCTCAGAAGAAGAAGGGCTCGGGGAAAAAGCCCTTTTACCCGAGGAAGGCGGCTGCCTATAAACAATACCCTCATTATCAGGCCTCAGCAGCTCCCCAACAGGGTCAGCAGGCCAAGGGACGGGGTAATGGGTCCCGTAGGCAGCAGGCCCCCAAGCCCACAACACCGGCCCCTGCTCAGCAGGGTGGGGGCTTTTGACTCCATCAGCATAGCCTCTTCCCCTCCGCTGGTTTCTCTCAGCACAGGAGGCCGGCTGGTCCACTTTGCCCACAGGTGGTCAGCCATCACATCAGATACCTGGGTGCTTAATATAGTTCAGAAAGGCTATCTTCTACACTTCAACCAGGTACCTCCCTCCTACTTTCCAGGGGAGCCTCCAAGACTCCTTCTGCACAGGGACTTACTCCTTCAGGAGTTGGCAAGTCTTCTTCAGGAACAGGCTGTGGAACCGGTGCCCCACCACCTGAGAGGTCAAGGCTTTTATTCCAGGTACTTTCTGATATCAAAACGAACAGGAGGCCTCAGACCCATCCTGGACTTGCGAAACCTCAACAAGTTCCTGGCAAGGGAAAAGTTCAAGATGCTTACCCTTGGAATCCTGCGGCCCTACCTCCAGCAGGGAGACTGGCTATGCTCCTTAGATCTAAAGGATGCCTATACTCACATCCTTATTCATCCAGACCACAGACAATATCTCAGGTTTATTGTGGGAGGAAATCATTACCAGTACAGAGTACTGCCCTTTGGCCTATCCTCCGCCCCCAGGGTGTTCACCAAATGCCTAGCAGTGGTGGCGGCCTATCTAAGACTTTAAGGCCTTTTTGTGTTTCCATACCTGGACGACTGGCTCAACAGGGCCCAGTCTTCCCAAGAGGCCACTCAGGCCACTCATCGCACTGTGCCTCTGCTCCAGCACTTGGGATTTGTCATAAACTTCGCAAAGTCCACTTTGCTCCCCTCTCAAAATCTCGATTTCATCGGAGCAAGGTTGAACACACTTCAGGCACGGGCCTTCCTGCCTCTAGACAGTGCACACAGGCTCATGGATCTCGCCAGCCACTTTCACAGCAATTCCCTGGTCTCTGCCAGGCAATTTCTGAGACTGCTCGACCATATGGCTTCCACGGTCCATGTGACCCCCAATGCCCGCCTGAACATGTGACCTGCTCAGTGGTGCCTTCGCACTCAATGGCATCAGGCCACGGGGAGCCTGACGGACTCAGTACAGGTATCCGACCTGCTGGTCTCTTCTCTGCGGTGGTGGCTTCATCTACCAAACCTGGTGCTGGGAGTGGATTTTCAATCTACTCCGCCTTCTCAGGTGCTGACAACCGATGCTTCTCTCCTGGGTTGGGGTGCACATTGCCAAGGGACATGTACTCAAGGCCTCTGGACTCCTTGGGAGTCTGCTCAGCAGATAAACTTCCTGGAGCTCAGAGCCATCCGCCTAGCTCTGAGAGCCTTCTCCCACCTCACTTCTCACCAGTCTGTGCTGGTCCAGACGGACAATCAAGTTGCAATGTTCTATGTGAACAAACAAGGAGGCACAGGCTCCTTCCTTCTCTGTCAGGAGGCACGAAGACTGTGCTCTTGGGCCGTCCTTCACGGCATCCTCCTCAAAGCTGTCTATCTCCCAGGTCAAGAAAATTACCTGGCAGACAAGCTGAGCAGGATCCTCCAACCTCACGAGTGGAGATTGGATCCCTTGGTGGCTTAGCAGATCTTTCTCAAGTGGGGCCTCCCCACCATGGATCTATTTGCCAGTCCCCTGAACAGGAAGCTTCCCAGATTCTGCTCTCGACAATCGCATCCTCTCAGAGTAGCGGCGGATGCTTTTCTGATTCCATGGTCCACAGGCCTCTTGTATGCCTTTCCTCCCATGCCACTGGTGTCTCGGACACTCTTCAAAGTTCTCAGAGACAGAGCCTCGATGATCCTAGTGGCTCCCCGGTGGCCGAGACAACCCTGGTTCCCGCTTCTAATGCAGCTGGCGGTGGACACTCCTCTTCCTCTGGGGTTTCAACCCGATCTCCTGTCACAGGATCAGGGGACTCTCCTACACCCCAACCTCCGGTCCCTTCATCTGATGGCCTGGCTGCTGAAAGGGTAGTCCTTGTTCCCCTCCTGCTGCCTCGGGAGGTGGAAGAGGTCGTCTTGGCCTCCAGGCAGCCTTCCACCCGGAAGTCCTACGCTCTTAAGTGGCGTCGGTTCTCCGTGTGGTGTGCTCAGCAGTCTGAGAATCCCTTCTCCTGCTTAGTGGCAGTGGTCTTGCAATATTTGCTTTACCTCTCCAATCTTGGCCTTAAGTCCAACTCTGTCAGGGTCCACCTCAGTGCTCTCTCTGCGCATCACGCACCGGTGGATGGCAGGCCTCTTTCCAACCACCCTTTGGTGGCTCGTTTTCTCCGAGGCCGCCTTCTGCTTAAGCCTCCTTTGCGTCCACCAGCCCCTGAATGGGATCTGAATGTGGTCTTACAGCGGATTACTTGTCCGCCCTTTGAACCTATGGCTACCTGCCCTCTTCGTTTTCTTTCCTGGAAAACCTTGTCTTTGGTAGCCCTTACCTCTGCTAGGCGCGTTAGTGAACTGCAGGCCCTAGTGTCTGATCCTCCTTACACTAGGTTCTACAGGAATAGGGTAGTCTTACTGACTCACCCTAAGTTTCTTCCAAAAGTGGTTTCTCCTTTTCATCTCAACCAGGAGGTGGTTCTTCCGACCTTCTTTCCCAGGCCGCACACCAGCCGGGCTGAAATGGTCCTGTATACCCTGGACTGTAGGAGGGCCTTGTCCTTTTACCTTGACCGTACGCGGGAGCATCGGAGGGCTGTTCAGCTCTTCGTTTCTTTTGACCCCAATAAGTTGGGGCTACCTGTCTCCAAGCGTACTTTGTCCATATGGGTCGCTGACTGTATCGCCTGGGCTTATGGGACGGCCGGCTTCTCGTTGGAGGGTTGAGTCACGGCTCATCGTGTCAGGGCAAAGGCTGCGTCAGTGGCTCATCTCCGCTCCGTTCCGTTGGCAGACATCTGCCGGGCCGCTACTTGGTCTTCAAGCCAGACTTTTGCGGCCCATTACTGCCTGGAGAGGGAGTCCTGCAGGGACAGTGCTTTCGGTCAGGCAGTCCTCCATAATCTCTTTGAGGTTTAGGCAACTCCTACCCTCCGGCCCTGATGTTCGGCTACCAGTCGGGGGCATTTTCAGAGAAGATTCCTTCCTTCTGTGCTACTGAGCTAGAGGGAGCTAATTTTTCCGCTTGAGGTCTCCGGTAGCCTTAAGCTAGGGAGTCCCATATGTGAGGACTGACTTCCTGCTTGGTCCTGGAGAAAGAGTAGTTACTCACCTGTGACAGGTGTTCTCCAGGAGCAGCAGGAATCAGTCCTCACAACCCTCCCTCCCCTTGGAGTTGCAGTCATATGATTTCTTTTTGCTAATTTTTTTGCTGTCTTTTAGCTAGGTCATCAGACTGAGCATAATGGCACCCTTGGGCGGGAAGAGGACTGCGCATGCGCGCTGCAATTCCCAAAGGCTTTCTTTGAAAGCTGGGGAAATGCTCCGCACGGGGGCTCCGTCGGCGCCGACGTCACCCATATGTGAGGACTGATTCCTGCTGCTCCTGGAGTTACACCTGTTACAGGTGAGTAACTACTCTTTATCTTTTCCCCTTGGAGATTTGCACAATAGCTTCCCTGTTCTCCTGCTTACCATCCTGTCCTCCACTCTGCTTCACCCTGCGCTCCCCTCTCTCTGCCAATACTCTTTACCCCCTACCCTGCTATACTCTTAGCATGGGAGCTAGTTAGTGACAGAAGAGTACAAGGTTGAAGGGGTTATAGTCCAACCTATGATAAAAGGCATGTCCTACACTCAATTTTTTCCCCTTGCTCCTAATCCCTTACTTTGCCATACTCTTCATCTCCCACACCTTCACCCCTTTCCTCCACTCTACTCCCACCTCTTCAGACCACATCCCCCTGTTTACCCCATCTTTCCCTGCTTTCTACCTCCCATTCTATCACCCAAACCTTTTTCCTCTCTATCATCCCTTTATCCCTACCCTACTGTGCCTCCTACTTTTTCACTTCACAATCCCTCTCTTGCTCTGCCTACAACTCCTCATCCTCTGTGTCCATTGAATATTTCTCTCTTCCTGTCTTCACTTCCTCTCCTACATCCACTCTAACACTTCTTCCTTTCAGCTTCCCCCATTTATTTTTCTGATTCTCTATTCATATTGACTCTACCTTACCAACCAGACTTCAATCTTTTTCCCTCACCCCAGTCCTCCTATTCTCCATCATGCTCTCTTTACCCAATTGTTCACTAAGTTCCTTTTCTCCAGGACCAAGCAGGAAGTCAGTCCTCACATATGGGTGACGTCGGCGCCAACGGAGCCCTCGCGGAGCAATTTTCCCCAGCTTTCAAAGAAAGCCTTTGGGAATTGCAGCGCGCATGCGCGGTCCTCTTCCCGCCCAAGGGTGCCATCTTGCTCAGTCTTCTTTTTTCCGCGGAGCCCTACAGACGTTGTTTGTGAATCCCCGCAGAAAAGTTGATTTTATTTCTTTTTTTTCTCGGTTTCGACGCCGGTTCTTTTCCCGCCCGGACTCGCGACGCCGGTTGCGAGTCCGTTCTTTATTTTTCGTTTTTTTTGTCCTTCGTGACAGATTTCGCGCCTTTTTACTTTTTCACTGGCAGCCCGGTCTTTTGACCTCGCAGGGGCCCTTTTTCCCCCGATGGCTGCCAGCGGCTTTAAAAAGAGTGACCTCTGTAAGAAACTCATGTCTCTTACCGACACACACGACTTCTGCCTCTGCTGCCTTGGACCCGATGATCTGTGGTCCGTGTGGCAAAATGTCCTCAAAAGCGTTGAGGAGTCGGCACCATCAGCGGGAACGTATCTTCTCTGACTCCGGCCGGGCTCGGACCTCGTCAGAGGCTTCGACGTCTCGGGACTCTGGTCCTAAGCATCGTCGAAGCTCCTCTGAAAGGGGGTCTCCTACCCGGGAACATCATCGGAAGAAGAAACCCGCGAGGGCGGGATCGGTGGACGCTCCTGGTTCCTCGAGGGCCAGGTTGCATAGCCCCGATTCCCGTCCCGGGTCCTCGGAGGTGGAGAGGCCGTCCATTATTCCGCTTGGGGTCTCCGGTAGCCTTAAGCTAGGGAGTCCCATATGTGAGGACTGACTTCCTGCTTGGTCCTGGAGAAAGAGTAGTTACTCACCTGTAACAGGTGTTCTCGAGGAGCAGCAGGAATCAGTCCTCACAACCCTCCCTCCTCCCCTTGGAGTTGCAGTCATATGATTTGTTTTTGCTAATTTTTTGCTGTCTTTTAGCTATGTCATCAGACTGAGCAAGATGGCACCCTAGGGCGGGAAGGGGACCGCGCATGCGCGCTGCAGTTACCAAAGGCTTTCTGTGAAAGCTGGGGAAATGCTCCGCACGAGGGCTCCGTCGGCGCCGACGTCACCCATATGAGGACTGATTCCTGCTGCTCCTGAGTAACTACTCTATCCAGGAGGCCCAGCATCTGCTATTGTGTTCCTATTCCCCCTTCCTTTTGATTCAGCATCCTCCCCCACTCACTCTTCCTCCCCCTTCATGAACCCATCGTGACCAGCTTCTTCCATCTGTAACACTATTTCCCCCTCTCCCAGGTGGTTTGGCATCTCCCCTGTCTGGGTCCCTATTCACCCTCCCACTGATTGCCCCTTCATATCCTTGTGCCCCCTCTCCCCCAATTCTAGTATCCCATCTGTGTTCCTATTCCTCCTCTTATGGTTCCAGCATGTACCTTTCTTTCTTTTCCCTTCTCCCCCCCCTAAGTCCAGCATATTCCTTTTCTGCTGCCAGCTCCGGGCTGCAGCAACCCGGATTCAGTCCTCACATATGGGTGACGTTGGCACCGATGAAGCCCTCGTGGAAGCATTCCCCCAACTTTCAAAGAGAGCTTTTGGGAAATGCCACCATACATGCATGGTCTCCTTCCCCCCCCCCCTCCCAAGGATGCCATCTTGCTCAGTCTCCTTTTTTCCACGGAGCACTTCAGACGTTCGTCTGGCTTGTCCCCAGAAAAAGTTGATTTTTTTTCTCTACAAGTTTTCATACTCACCTCTGATATTGCACCAGTATTCTTCCCGCCTGCCAACCTTGTTGCCTCAGCATCGAGTTCGGTCCCCTTTTGTAGTCTTTCGTTCTTTTCTTTCCTGGTTTCTTTTCACCTTTTTTCCCCACTAGCAGCCCGGAGAGTCTTTGACCTTGCAGGGGTAATTTTTTTCCCCATGGCTACCAGTGGCTTTAAGAAGTGTGATCGGTGTTCTAAAATCATGTCTTTGACCAACACACATGACTCCTGTCTCTGCTGCCTTGGGCCAAACCACGACCCAGCAGCCTGCGGTCTCTACAAGAGAATGTCCAGTAAGGCCCTAAAGAACTGCCAGCAACAGCATGTTAAGTTTTTCCCGAGTCCCCGGTGCCTCCGAAGGCCAGAGCCTCGTCATGGGTCCTCAGAAAAGGGGTCTCCCTCGAGGAAGCCCAGGAAGAAGAAGAAACCCTCAAAGGCGACGTCCTTGGATGGTTCCGACTGGACGGGTGCTCCCTGGGCCCGGTCCCACAGTCTGAATCGTTCATATGAGATGGAGCAGCCTGCGAAGGTCCCCTGGAAAGATCCAACCATGGACCAGCCTCTGTCCCCAGACATGATCCTTGTCAAGGATTCTCCTTTGGGGGGGAGCCAGTGTCGGTCCCTAGGTGCCCGCGCCAAAGGCTGCGGAGCCTTCTGGTCTGGAGTCCAGAATAGCAGCACTGGAGCACAGTTTGTCTGCCTTCATGGACCAGCAGCGGGTGCTGTTTGACACAACCAGTTCATCCGCCCCAACCACTGGGCCCTCGACGTCCAAGACATCCCCGTATGCTGAGCTGATCCTCGAGGACCTTCGGCCTCGAGTCGATCCTTGGCTGATGTCACGATCCATGTCCCACTCAACGGGACCGCAGTCATCCCTGGCAAGTTTGCTGGGCACCGGTCGAAGGGCATCAGCGAGCCCCAAGGTCTGCTGAGCAGCCCTCTTATTGAGTCCTTGATGGACTACTCTGAGTGGGAGATGGAGGACAAGGAGTCCCCCGATAATCGTCGCCACCGCAACATCCCATCGGACTCTCCCATGCCGGAGCCTCTGTTCCCCGCCCAAGGACATGGGCTTCCTTGATTTTGTCAAGGACATGTCTAGGGTCCTGGCTTTCCCGACTGAGTCGGAGGAGGACCCTGAAGCGGATGAGTTGGAAATCCTCCAGTATGAGGCTCCTCCTAGGTAATCACTCACAGTGCCCATCCCTCCCATGCTCAAATGGCTGATGCTCCGAATGTGGGAGAGACTGGCTTCGGTGCTGGTGGTGAGCAAAGGGCTCGACTCGATGTATCAAGTCCGCTGGAGCCCGGATTTCAAAAGTTACAGCTGCCACATAACTCCATGGTGGTGGAATCGGCCATTTGTCGGCTGAAAAGCCAGAAAATGCACTCCTTGGTGCCCCCCAACAGGGAGGCCCACACCTTGGACGCCATCGGCAGAAAGTGCTACCAGGGCTCAATGCTCAATGGCCGCATCCAGGTGTACGAGCTGTACATGGGCATGTACCTGAGACCTAGCAAAGGAACTCTCTGGGTTCTCAGCTGGTCTCTCCAAGGAACCCTTGCAGCGGCTCAAGAACCTGGCCAAAGCTGTCCGTGAATGCTCCAAATTCATGTCTCGAGCGGCCTATGAGGGGTTCAAGTCAGTGGCTCGAGTAGTGGCAGCTGGCATCGGTGCATGCCTCCAAACTCGGCTACAGTCGTCTGACCTCAAACAGTGGGTTCAGGAAAAAATTGGTCGATGTCCCCTGCCAAGGAGAGAACCTCATTGCAAATCCATGACCGACAAGGCTGCTGAGTTGGAGACTGAGTTCATGACGAAGACCAGGCTCTCTAAAAAGACCGCTGCCCCTCCCCGACGGAAGGGCTCGGGTAAAAAGTCCTTCTACCCGAGGAAAGGAGCTGCTTACAGAAACTACCCACCTTATCAGGACTCCCAGGCTCCCCAACAGGGTCAGCAGGCCAAGGGACATGGGCATGGCTCATGTAAGCAGAAGGCTCCAAAACCATAGGCAACAGCTCCAGCCAGGGGGGAGTTTTTGACTCCTTGAGCATAGCCTATCTACCTTAAGGAGATCAGCAGCCCACAGGGGGACTAAGGGTAGTCAGGGAGGGTTACCTCCTCCACCTGACTCAGACACCTCCCTCTTATTTCCTGGGAGAGCCCCTCAGGTTTCTCCTCCACCGGGACCACCTTCTGAATGAGTTGGCAGGTCTTCTCAAGGGCAAAGAGGTGGCACTGGTGACCCACCATCTCAAGGGCAAGGGGTTCTACTCCAGGTACTTCATGCCAAAAAGAACAGGGGGCCTAAGACCTATCCTCAACCTGCGCAACCTCAACAAATTCATGGTGAGGGAGACGTTCAAGATGCTCTCCCTTGGAATTGCTGCCCTACCTCCAGCAAGGAGACTGGCTATGCTCCTTAGACCTCAAGGATGCTTATACCCACATCCTCATTCACCCCAACCACAGGCAGTACCTGTGGTTCGTAATGGGGGACTGGCATTTTCAGTACAGGGTGCTCCCCTTTTGGCCTAGCCTCTGCCCCAAGAGTCTTCACAAAATGCCTGGCAGTCATCTCCGGCTCTAGGGGTCTTCGTCTTCCCCTACCTGGACGACTGACTAATAAAGGGAGGCATTGGCTCAGAGGTGCAGCAGGCCACCGCACGTACGCTCCAGGTTCTGCAACACCTGGGCTTTGTCATAAACTACCCCAAGTCTCACCTCCTCCCGACATAGTGTCTGGAGTTCATTGGGGCAAAGATCGACACTCTTCAGTCGAAGGCTTTCTTGCCCAGGGACCGAGTCGACCGTCTCAGGTCTCTAGCTCGGGACATGTAGCACCGTCCCTTGGTGCCCGCCCGACTTCTCCTGTGCCTCCATGGTCCACGTCACCCCAGATGCTCACCTCCACATGAGGGCGGCGCAGTGGTATCTCCGAGACCAGTGGTCCCAGGCCACAGGCCACCTCCGAGATAGTGTCTTCGTGACCGAACAATTGGCGGACTCCCTGGTCTGCAGGCAGTCGCCCCAGCATCTCGAGGCCGGCATGCTTTTTCAGGCCAAAAGCCCCTCGAGGGTCCTCACCACGGACGCCTCCCTGCTCGGCTGTGGAGCCCATTGCAGAGATCTCTTCACCCAGGGCAACTGGTCACCAGACAAGATACCCAGCAGATCAACCTCCTGGAGCTCTGAGCCATATACCTAGCCCTGAGGGCCTTGCGTCACCAGCCAGACCTGGTCCAGACAGACAACCAGGTGGCGATGTTCTACGTAAACAGACAAGGGGACATGTGGTCTCGTACCCTTTGTCAGGAGGCTCTAGCCCTCTGCTCCTATGCAGTCCGACAGGGCATCCTCCTGCGGGCAGTGTACTTGCCCAGTCAAGACAACTAGCTGGCCAACAGGCTCAGCAGAATTCTCCAGCTGCACGAGTGGCAGCTTGACCCCAGGGTAGCCAGTCAGCTCTTCCGGCTCTGGGGAGAACCTGTGATGGAGCTGTTCACCAGCCCAGACAACTTTGTTACCCCGCTTCTTCTCCAGGGTGGCAGCAGACGCATTCCTGGTCTCATGGTCTGGTGGCTTTATGTCAGCCAGGTAACAGGGGGTGGAGGTGTGAATAACATTATGAGCCGAGATAAGAATTTTATATTGGATCCAGTAACAAACAGGTAACCAGTGAAGACGAGCCAGGAGAGGGGAAACATGATCAAAGCAAGAGCAGTGTGTGAGAATGCAAGCAGCAGTATTCTGGAGTAACTGTGTGTAATTGATAATGAGGAAGGCCAACAAGTACTATATTACAGTAGTTGATTCTGGAGATGATTAGAGACAGAAGTGTAGATAGTGCATCGGAGGAGAGGAAGGGACAAAGGGCACGAATCTGACAGAGGTGAAAAAAACAATGGCAGGAAACAGAGGAGATGTGTTCGGCAAAAGACATAGAGGAATCCAGGATGACCCTGAGATAGCAAAAGGAAGACACCAGGGGGACAGTGCTGGATGCGAGGACAGGGACTAACTGAGGAGAGTGAGTTCTAAAAGTTATCCAGATGGCAGAGGACTTTGCTGGGTTTGGGTGCAAATAGTTAAAGAAAACCAGGAGTGGATTTTGGCTGGGCAAGAGTTCAGTGAAAAGAGATCGGGGTGGAGGAAGTGCAGCAGAGAAGGAGTTTGTAGTAATAGGCAGAGATACCAGATTGCTGGCAAGAAGGCAAAGAGGGTCCAAAAAGATATTGAACAAAAGGGGTGACAAAACTGAACCCTGGGGAATTCCACAGAGTAGGGCGGTGGCAGAGGAAGCTGGCGCACCAGAAAGAACGAAAAAGGAGCGTGCAGTGAGGAAAGACCGAAACCATTTTAGGGGAATACCAACAACCCCAAAGTCTACAGGCAAGAAAGAAGAGTGCAGTGGTCCACAAGGAGAAATGCAGAGGAGAGATCAAGGGAGACCACGATAGTGAGGTCACCTTGGTTGTGTGCAACATGAAGTTCATTTAACAGTGAAAGAAGGATTGTTTCAACGCTATGACCTTTTTCTCTGAAACTGGACTGGTGCCGGGTGGAGTATGTTAATGGCGAGGAGATCTGAGGACAGCTGTGAGAAAATAAAATGCTTGAGGAGTTTAGATTAGAAAGGGGAATTGGATACTGGACGCCAGTTGGCAGGGAGGGAGGGGTCAAGGGAAGTTTTCTTGAGGATAGGACGGACTAGTGCGTGCTTCCAGAGAGCAGGGAAGGAGCCGGAGGACAATCTGGTTTTGAGCATGGTAAACAGTGATGGGAGGAGAGAGAGTGAAGGCTCGAGGAGCCAAGCTGAGGGGATGGGATCAAGGGAACAAGTGGTCTTTCAGGTGGCTAATAGGGTTGTGTACTAGCTCAGGTTTAGAAATTATGCTGAAGGATGACCCAAGAGTGTGTCAAAGAGGAGGACAGAGCGGGCGGGAACCGAGGGGAAGACGGGGGGGCAGGGGAGAGAGGATCGGGACAAATGGGAAAGGAGGAGCAAAGAGCACAGATCTTGTCGGAGAAGAAATTGGCCAGCACAACATTACTATGGAGGTAGGGGGGGAGAGAAGGAAGGTAAAGGCGAGAGGACACCAAACACTGAGTAGAGCTGGTGAGAGGATTCTGAAGCTGAGGAGATGAGGCTTGAGTAATAGTTGTGCTTGGCCTGATTGATAGAAGAATGATACTCTCTATGATGCTGACAGAATATAGCTTGGGTAGTAGCAGAGGGGTGGGAGCACCAGGCACGCTCCGCATGGCGCATATGTGTACGAAGAAGCCTAAGACCGGGATGGTACTAAGGATGTTGAAGGGGACAAGGAACAACAGGGAAAGGACGAGGGGGAGCCAGAAGATCAAGTGCGGTGGAAAGAATATTGTTCCAGGTGAGAGCCTGGGAATCTGGGGACAGGAGGGTAAAGTTAGAAGGGAGGAGCTGGTCAGCTGATGGGAAGAACTGCAAAGTATGGCGGGGAATACGATGCCAGGTATGCTGTGGTGAAGGGGGCAAAGTGGAGGACCAGAGAGGAAGGAGGCCGCAGGGAGAAGTGGACACAATGGTTAGTCCAGGGGAGCGATCGAGCCGAGAGCATCAAAATTGAGAGGAGGAGGAGACAGAAGATGTAACAATGAGATCAAATGTGTGACCTGCCGTATGTGTTGTAAAATGGACATGTTTTGTCAGGAAAAGATCCTCAAGGAGAGAAATGAAGGCCTTGTCATGAGGATGGGAGGGGGTGTCTAAATGGAGATTGAAGTCATCCAGGAACCAGGACAAGGGTGAAAAGGGAGGAAATTTCAGAGATGGTAATAGATCGTCCCAGGTCTGGGAGAAGATGGAGGGCAGGGCATAGAGAAAGAGAAAGTGCAGCAGGGGAGATGAATCTAGTCTGAGGAAGAGGGCTTCACGATATGCAATGCTGGGGAAGTAAGCAGCGAATCAAAAGGCCATCCTCCCCTTCACGAAGCCAGGTTTCAGTAGTGAAGAGAACATCCACAGACAGCTGTAAAATCAAATCAGACTGCCGATTTTGCCCAGAGGGAACAACAGTTAACAAGGGCAAAACTAATGAGAAAGTGAGAAGACACAGGCAGACAGGTCAATATGGGCGGTGGAACTGTGTGGCAAGGTGTCAGGTTGGACGAGGAACAGTACTGAAAAGGTGGAGTGGGATGATATGAGGGCCCTGGATGCCAGCCCCGGTGGACTGGAATGGCAGCCATGTAGAAAACAAGAGACAGAAAAAGAAAAACAGAGAGAGTGAGCGCTGAGGGAGACTTCTACGGATGACTCTACACTGGAAGAATAGCTGGACCAGGAGAGACAGCAGCGGTATAGGCCATGGATTTCACCCTGTGCATGTCCTGGAGTCGATCCAAGGAGCTTAGACCTAAAGGATGCATATACCCACATCCTGATCCACCCCTCCCACAGACAGTACCTAAGGTTCATGGTGGGAGGAGAGCACTGCCAGTACAGGGTGCTTCCATTCGGCCTGGCCAAGGGTCTTTACAAAGTGCCTGGCGGATGTGGCCGCCCACATGCGCCTTTAAGGGGCCTTCGTCTTCCCCTACTTGGACAACTGGCTTATCAGAGGCAGCACGACCCTCGAGGCTGGCAAAGCTGCAAAGCAATCAATCTGTCTTCTGCAGCACCTGGGGTTCGTCATCAACTACCCCAAATCCCACCTCTCTCCAGCCCAAAACCTGGAGTTCATAGGTGCCCAGCTGGACACGCTACTGGTCAAGGCCTTGCTCCCAAGGGGAAAGGCCCATTGCCTCATGCAGCTGGCAGTGGAGCTGCACACGCCAGTCAGTACCAGCTCGCCGCCTCCTCAGGTTACTGGGCCACATAGTCTCAACAGTCCATGTCATACCCCTAGCCTGCTTATACATGTGGGTAGGCCAGTGGTGTCTCCACTCCCAGTGGACTCAAGCCATGGGTAGGTTACACGACAGGGTAAGGATCACCCACCAACTGGCGGACTCTCTTGGCTGGTGGCAGTCCCTTTGCAACCTCCAGGAGAGGATGCCATTCCAGGCACCTGCACCTCAGATGGTCCTAACCACGGACACCTCCCTTCTGGGATGGGGTGCACACTGCGGAGACCTACGCACTCAAGGCAGCTGGTTGCAAGAGGAGTGTCTCCTGCAGATCAACTTCCTGGAACTCCAGGCCATTTTTCCTAGCACTGTGAACATTCCGCCACTTTCTGTGCAAACCAACCTCTGCTGATCCAGATGGGCAATCAGGTCGCCATGTTCTGTGTGAACAAGCAATGGGGCATGGGCTCATACTCCCTTTGCCAGGAAGCGGTGGCCCTCCTCTCCTTTGCGGCATGCCATGGAATGCTCCTACATGCCATGTACCTTCCAGGCCAGGACAGTTGCCTGGCGGACAAGCTCAGCAGAGTCCTCCACCCACACAAATGGCATCTGCACCCCAGGGTAGCGAAAAGACTCTTCCGCCTCTGGGGCGATGGACTTGTTCGCCTCCCTAGACAATACGCAGCTGCCCCGCTTCTGCTTACGCCAGCCGCAACTGGGGAGAGTAGCGGTGGATGCATTCCTAATTCCATGGTCAGAAGGCCTCCTCTATGCCTTCCCACAGACTCCTCTGGTAGCCAAGACCCTCTTCAAGGTCCAGAGCGAGTGGGCATCAGTGATCCTGATTGCCCCCAGATGGGCTTGGCAACCCTGGTACTCCTGGTCCCGCTGGGTCGAGACCCAGACCTTCTGTCCCAGGAGGAAGGCTCCCTCCTGCATCTCAACCTGGGGTCACTAGCATTGACACCATGGCTACTGAAAGGTAACCCTGGCCCCTTTCAATCTCCCAGGGGAAGCCGAGGAGATCCTGCTGACCTCCCGTAAACCTTCCACAAGATGGGCATATTTATTTATTTGTGCGCTTTTCTATACCGCCCCTTCCAGAGATCAGGGGCAGTTTACAGAGAACATGGCAAACATCAAATTACATAGAACATTTTTGAGCACATAGTTAATATTTTCTCTGTAAAATAGTTATTATTTTACATAGATTGAGCACATATTCATTATTTACAGAGAATAGGACAAATATGCACATCGATAATAAACATATTAACTATTTACAACAGCCAGAACAGGACTGTCTGTAGTTCGATGGAAGGAGTATAGCAGGGTTATCAGTGGGGAAGTGCAAGGGAGAGTGGGACATGAGTTAGGTAGGGTAAACTTGTGTTAGGTGATTTGTGTACTCTTGTGACATCTGCTCGGGGGTGAGCTGTAAGTTGTAATAGTGCTGGATGAAAATGTATGTTTTAAGTTCCTTCCTGAAGGTTAGAAGGTCTTTAATCTCTCTTAGGTTGCATGGTAGTTTGTTCCATTGACTGGGTGCATAATAAGAGACGGCAGTATTGCTTGTTACCTGCTTCGTTTTTCTTACAGAGTCAGGGATTAGAAGCATGTTAAGGTTCACCCTTCTTCTCATTCTGTTTTCTGTGGGGGTCTGGATTAGGGTTAATAGATGAGAAGGTGCTATTTCGTTAATGAGCTTGAATATAGTGACTAATGTTTTATATTGAATCCTATTGGCAACAGGTAGCCAGTGGAGAGCGTATAGAATTGGAGAGATGTGGTCGGATAGCTTGGCTTTGAAAATAATCCGAGCAGTAACATTTTGGGCCATTTGTAGTATGTGAAGGTTTTTCTTAGATGTACCTTCAAATGGAGAAGATTCTCCGTCTGGTGTACGGAGAGAAGGGAGAACCCCTTCTGCCGCATGCAAATAATGCTACAATACTTACTGCACCTCTCGCATGCCGGCCTAAAATCTAATTTGGTGAGGATACACCTGAGCGCCATAGCCGCTCACCATCACCCGGAGGAGGGAAAATCCCTCTCAAACCAGCCCCTGGTCTCCCGGTTCCTCCGGGGCCTCTTGCTGTCTAAGCCCCCTCTACACCCTCTGGAGGCCAAATGGGACCTTAATGTGGTGCTTTTCCAACTCATCAAGCTGCCGTTCATGCCTCTGGCCACATGCCATTTGAGATACCTCTCCTAGAAAGTGGTTATCCTCGTGGCCATCACAACCGCCCGGAGAGTGAGCAAACTCCAGGCCTATAAGAACAGGGTAGTGCTCCGCACACATCCTAAATTCCTCCGCAAGGTGGTATCTTCCTTCCACCTCAATCAGAAGGTTGTCCTCCCCACCTTTTTCCCACGGCCCCATGCCGGCAGATAGGAACTCATCTTGCATACACTACCTGCAAGTGGCTCCTGTCCTCCTATCTACAAAGGATCCAGGCCCATCACAAAGCTCCTCAGCTCTTTGTATCATACGACTCCAGCAGACTGGGGCTCCCGGTAACGTAGCAGACTCTGTCCACTTGGGTGGTGGACTGTATTGCCCTCACCTATGAATGAGCGGGCCTCTCCCTTGAGCACTGGGTCAATGCACATTGCGTGCGGGCTATGGCTACATCGATAGCCAACCTCTGCTCAGTGTCAGTGATCGAAATCTGCAGGGCTGCCATGTGGTCTTCGATCTATACGTTTGTAGCTCATTACTGCCTGGAGAGCAAGTCCCGCAGGGACAGAACCTTCGGGCAGGCAGTACTCCATAATATTTTTGGTGTGTAGGCAACTCCTGCCCTCAGGCTACTGGAGTAATAGTGTTGCTGGACGCTAGGGTCATGCAGAGTCTCTCAGTGGGGACTCATCTTCTGCAACTCACGGCTATCTGATGGGTCGCCAGTGGTACTGTTTTGGTTCAGTCCTCGGCATTCTGAAGCTAGGGAGTCCCATATGTGAGGACTGGCTTTTTCTGGTTCCTGGAGAAAGTGTAGTTACAGATGTTCTCCAGGGACAGCAGGAATTAGTCCTCACAACCCTCCCTCCTCCTCTTGGAGTTGCCTCCCTACATTGTTTGAGTCCTTTTTTGCTATGTCATCTGACTGAGCAAGATGGCACCCTTGGGTGGGAAAGGGGACCACGCATGCATGGCCGCATGTCCCAAAGGCTTTCTTTGAAAGCTGGGAAATGCTCCGCGCGGGCTCCATCGGCACCTATATGTAAGAACTGATTCCTGCTGTTCCTGGAGAACACCTGTTACAGGTGAGTAACTATGCTTTATCAATGTCCCTGTTTAGCATACATTACCAAGTTTGTTACAGTGTAAACCGCTTTGACTAAAATGATAAAGTATTAAAAAGCTGTTAAATAAAATATGTACTCATATTACTCCCAAGTATCTCCCCTTTCACCTTCATCCTATGACACATCGTTCAGAGCTTTCTTTCAGTTGAAAGAGGCTCTCCTTCATTTATGCCCTAGAAGTATTAAAATGTCTCTATCATACCTCCCTTCTCCTGTCTTTCTTCCAAAGTATACATATTGAGATCTTTGTCTATCCCCATATGCTTTATGGCGAAGCCAACTTACCATTTTGGTAGCCACCCTCTGTACCAACTCCATTCTGTTTATATCCTTTTGAAGGTGTGGTCTCCAGAATTACACACAATACTCTAAATTAGGTCTCACCAAAGACTTTATACAGAGGCACTATTACCTTTTTTTTCCTGCTGGCCATTCCTCTCCCAGTACACCCAAGCATTTTTCTGGCTTTTGTCGTTGCCTTTTCTACCTGTTTAGCCATCTTAATTCCAGGAACAAGCAGGAAGACAGTCCTCACATATCGGTGATGTCTGTATCAATGAAGCCTGTGCGGGTTCACTCCCCAGCTTTCAAAGAAACCCTTTTGGAGTTAGACAGCACATGCATGGTCACCTTCCTGCCCAAGAGTTCCATCTTTCTGTGGAGCCCTGCAGATGTCCTGTCTGTTGTCCCTGGTAAAAGTTAATTTTTTTTCTAATGCTCTTCTTTTTGCCGGTGGGTTCCCCATCACCTTCTCGCCCCCTGAGTCCACCTTCGCCTTGGCGTTATGGTTTTCTCGAGTCCTTTTCTTTTTTCCTTCTTGTGGAGTGCGGGTTTTTCTCTAGGAATAAGCAGGAAGTCAGCCCTCATATATGGCTGATGTTGGTGCCGACGGAGCCCATGTGGATCCAATCCCCAGCTTTCAAAGAAAGTCTTTGGGATCTACACTGTACTTGCACGGTCACCCTCAGTCTTCTTTTTTTACAAGGAGCCCTGCAGATGTGCTATCTGTGCACCCCAGATAAAGTTTATTTTTTTCCACTGTTCTCAGTAATTCTCTTTTCTCGGTATCGATCATCTTCCGCCGCCAGAGTCCAGCACCTCGGCGTCATGTTCTTTACTCAGGTAATCTTTTATTTTTTGGCCCATAGGTTTTTTGCTCGCGGCCTTGCTGGTCAAGATGTCTGAGTTTAACCTCATGAGATTTGTTTTTCCCGCTATGACTTCGACCAGCAGATTTAAGCAGTGTGGCAAATGCAGCCACACAAATCACCATAGTACCTGCATTAAATGCCTCGGGCTAGTACAGGCTACTCCCCTTTGGCTTTGCTTGAAATTACAAATTAGAAATAAATATGCAGATCAAGCATGAAATGGAAAACCGCAATAAACAGTGTGCGGTGAAACGCTGAAGAAAAAGAAACAGAAATTAATTTATTTATGTAGTGGACAAAATACAAAGAAATCTGTAAAACCTGGCAAATATTTTTGGTGACTTTGTTGTCTGCATCATTTTATTTTTACAACTCAGCTGGTCTTGGTCTATCTTTACTATTTCCCCTTGTTGGTTGTCTCCTATGTCTTTTTCCAGGATCTCATTGCAATTTTGTTTCTTCATTCCCATTCTTTCCCTTCCTCCCCTACATCTATCTCTGATGTTGATCTTTTAGCTTCATCTTTTTTCTCCATTTCTCTTGTCTGCCTATACATTAGCTAGATTTCATTGCTCTCCCTCCTTTCACTCGGGGCAGTTTCTCCAAATGGGTTAGTTTTGCGCATATCATGATAGTCGTGAACCTCACTTCTAAGCCAGGACATGGGGAATATGATCTCTTTCTCTCAAATTTACTGCTAAGGCTCAGTGTAGTGCCGGCTGGAGTCTGTAAGATGTAACATGTATGGGTCTTAAACTTGCATCTGTTGCTTTTTGCAGCTTTCTTGTGGCAATTTTCCTCTTCCAGTTTTTGGCAGATTTTCCTTGTGATTTTAAAAAAGGTTTGTAGCATAAAAGTAGCAGTACATTATCTCCTCCTTATCTGCAGAAGTCCACAACCATAATTAAGCCTCTTAACTTTTTCATTAATTTCCGTGGTTTATCTCCTGCCATAGTGGTTCCGCGAACATGTTCACCATGACCTTTATCTGTGGCAGGGATGTTATCTACATCTGCAGTGCTTGCACTATCGCAACATCATCGTTAGCCCTAGTGTGTAAGCTACGGGTGGGCACCTTTTTTTCCTAGGCGACATGTGACCAGTATGTTTTTTTTTTCTTGTTCTTACCATACTTCAATCGCCTTACTGGGATTCAGTATAGATTTTGTACAATGGGATCACCATATGAAGGTACCCAGCAAGACTTGGGGAAGGAACTATAATCTCCCCCCCCCCAAGTGAAGCATAATAGTTCACCAACCACAGCTAGTGGTTTATGCTGCACTTTCCATTTTCTAATCTTACTTTCCCTACTCCTCTCATTCCCCATCTCTCTCTCATTCCTGCCCCAGCCTCCTATTCTCTCTTCTCTCCCATCTCATCACTTTCTAGTTCCTGCATTTACACCTCCCATATTCAGAGCCATACCAAGTCATAAATGCACTTGACATCTGGCGTCCCCCCTCTCCCCCACAATCAGGTTTGCCATTTTCCCTATGCCCAGCATCTTCCCATCTTACCTTACCCCACACTTCCATGTCCAGCTGCTTCCCCGCGCTGCCTTCCCTTGCCCACTGCCACTTTTTGTCTTTCCTTGCGGGTGGCAGTGGGCAAGGGAAAAATAAACAACATACAAGTCTTTCTGACTCCGTGCTTGCATGCAGGTCTGATCTCTCCCTCCTCTGATGTATGCTCGCATCAGAGGAGAGAGGGATCAGGCCAGCCATTCAAACGCAGCTCTTTGCAACTCCACACTTGCACAGAATCAGAAAGACCCATGTGGGGGTTTTTTTAGAATTGGATGTCCGCTCCGATGCTGCCACTGTCCCTACCAAGGAAAAACAAAAAGCGGCAGCGGGGCAAGGGCAAGCAGTGTAGGGGGAGCCGAAGCCGGCAACTTCAAATGTTCCCCTATTTGCACCCTGTGCAGCCACACCACTCGCACGGGGCTAGGTACGGCGCTGCTCATATTCACATTCTCCCAGCTCTTTCCCTATCACTCATCCCCTCCTCACTCTCTTCTGTGTTAGCCTCTATTCAAGCTCCCATTCTCACTCTCTCATATTTTCTTCAAAAATCTGTCCCCTTTCTTTGTCTTTCACCCTATCCATAGCCAAGACCAGCCCCAAAGTTGCTTCAAGGTGTTGGTGTCCTAGGCAAACCTTAAGCCTTACATAAACACACACACACGCCCCCAGTTGTGAAAATCTATGTTTAGCTTTGAAGGTCCTGCTCTTTGCCATTCCCCAGAAGTTGACACCCTAGGCAGCTTCCTGATGGTTGGGCAGCCCTATCCATAGCCTACTGTCTCTTTCAACTGCCTTCCAAATCCTCCAAGTCTTTGAAATTATTTCTCCTGCCGTATTTCACTTACTCACAAACCTACCCATACCCATCACCCAATCATCTAGCTTCTGTTGCCCTCCCAACGGGTGATCGAGAAGGTACCACGGCACCTTCTAGGTCAGGGGTTCTCCCGCTACTTTCTTGTCCTGAAAAGACAAGGAGCCTGCGTCCCATCCTCAACCTCAGAAACCTCAACAAGTTCCTGGTGCAGGAGAAGTTCAAAATGTTATCACTTGGCGTCCTGCTGCCCATCCTTCAGCAAGACAATTGGCTATGCTCCTTGGACCTCAAGGACGCTTATGCCCACATCCAAGTTCACCCCCAGCACAAGCAAAACCTGCGCTTCAGGGTGCAGGGGGAACACTACCAGTACAGAGTGCTCCCCTTTGGGCTTGCGTCCACACCGTGGGTTTTCACAAAGTGCCTCTCCGTGGCCGCCACCGCCTCCCTCAGGCAGCAGGGCATACCCATCTTCCCATACCTTGATGACTGGCTCATCACAGGGTCCTCAATCAGCGAAGCCTGCCTGGTGGCGTCGCGCACGATCCTTCTCCTCGAGCGCCTTGGCTTCCTGGTCAACTACTCCCAAGTCCCACCTCGAGCCGATGCAGACCCTGGAGTTCATTGGCACACGGTGCGGGCGACCACCTTCGGGCTGTGGCGTCCCAGGCCCAAAACAGGGCTTGGGTTACGGCGCGGGCCATGCTGCATCTCCTCGGGCAAATGGCCTCCACTGTCCATGTGATCCCCCACGCCCGCATGCACATGTGGAGAGCCCAGTGGTGCCTCAGGGCACAATGGAACCAGGCCTTCAGCCACCTCAGAGACCCTATCCGGGTCTCCCGCAGTCTCCACGACTCCCTGAGTGGGTGGCGGGATCACCAAACTCTCCTTCGGGGAATACCCTTCCAGACCCCACAGCATGAGCTCATCCTAACGACGGATGCTTCCCTGCTGGGGTGGGGAGCGCATTGTAGCATATTATGCACCCAGGGGCAGTGGTCGACCGAGGAATCTCGGCAGCAGATCAACCTGCTCAAGCTTCGGGCTGTCCGATGGGCCCTGAGGGCCTTCGAGGGCTATCTGAGGGGGACGTTGGTGCTTGTGCAGACCGACAACAGGGTAGCCATGTTTTACATCAACAAGGAGGGGGGAAACAGGATCATGCCTCCTCTGCCGAGGGGCAATTCTCCTTTGCGTCTCGCCGGGGGATGACCCTGCGAGCAGTCTACCTCCCAGGCCAGGAGAATGTCCTCGCGGACAAACTCAACAGGATCCTCCACCCACACGAGTGGCACTTGGATCCAGAGGTCGCCGGCGTCTTGTTCCATTGGTGGGGGACCCCATCCATGGACCTGTTTGCCAGTCCAGCGAATGCGCAGCTTCCTCGCTTCTGCGGCCCGGTTCTGCACCCAAGCAGGGTGGCCCCAGATGTGTTCCTCTTGAGCTGAACCTCAGGCCTTCTTTACACGTTCCCTCCCACTCTTCTCATTGGGAGGACCCTCCACAAGGTGCAGCGGGACCAAGCCTTGGTGATCCTCGTGGCCCCCTCATGGCCTCGACAGCCTTGATTCCCACTTCTGCTCCAGCTTGCATCTGAGCCCTAAGTCCCCCTGGGCTGTGCCCCGGGCCTGTTGACGCAGGAGGCGGGTTGGGTGTTCCACCCGAACCTGTCCTCGCTGTCTCTTGCAGCCTGGCAGCTGAAAGGGTTGCCTTAGCTCCTCAGCATCTCCCGGAGGACGTTGCGTTCCTCCTCGCATAGAGGAAGGACTCAACGAGAGGGGCGTATGTCTTTAAGTGGCAATGTTTCTTAATCTGGTGCTCTGAGCTTCAGATCGACCCATTCTCCTGCTCTATCCAGTGCATCCTCCAGTACCTTCTCCACCTCTCAAAGGCAGGGCTGAAATCCAATTCGGTCAGGATACACCTGAGCACCATTTTGGCAAACCACCTCCCCATCGAGGGAAAACCCCTCACGGGGCAGCCCTTGGTCTCTTGCTTCAGGCTTTCCAAGCCTCTCATCCAGCCTCCGCCGGCAGACCTCAATGTGGTGCTGATGCAGCTCACGCGAGCGCCCTTCGAGCCGATGGCGACATGCTCGCTTCGGCATCTCTCCTGAAAAGTGGTCTTCCTGGTGGCTTTGACCTTGGCTTGCTGAGTCAGCGAACATCAGGCCCTTATGGCTGAGGCTCCATAAACCAGGTTCTACGGGAACAGGGTGGTCCTCCGCACCCATCCCAAGTTCCTACTGAAGGTGCTCAGACTTTCATCTAAAACAGGAGATAGTCCTACCGACATTCTTCCCGAGACCGCATAGCGAACAGGCATCGGCGGTGTTACATACACTCGACTGCAAGGGGGCTCTTGCCTTCTACCTGCGGCGTACCCAGGTTCATCGCAAGTCTGATCAGCTTTTTGTCGCCTACGACCCCAATCGCCTGGGGCAGGCAGTCACCAAGCACACCATCTCCGTCTGGGTGGCAGACTGTATTGCCTTCGCCCAAGCAAAGGTGGGTGCCCCACTGGATTGGCGGGTCACCGCACACGGCGTCCAAGCTAAGGCGGCATCGGTGGCTTCGCTGTGCTCAGTGCCTCTAACGGACATCTACCGGGCTACAACCTGGTCTTCAGCGAACACTTTTGCTGTCCACTACTGCCTGGAGAGGGAGTCCCGCCGGGACAGTGCCTTCAGCCAGGCTGTACTCCGTAATCTGTTTGGGGTATAAGCAACTCCTGCCCTTCGACCCTTCTTCGACGGCTACCGAGAGCTTTGCCCCAGGAACCCGAAGACTTGGGTTCCTCCTTGCATCAACTTCTGCTCACGGCCTCACGGAGGCTCTTTTGGGTTACAGGCTCGGTAGCCTGTAGCTGGGGAGTCCCATAAGTGAGGACTGACTTCCTGCTTGTTCCTGGAGAAAGTGTAGTTACTCACCTGTAACAGGTGTTCTACAGGAACAGCAGAAATCAGTCCTCATTATCCTCCCACCTCCCCCTGAAGAGTTGCTATTTTTTGTCCTTCTCTTGCCATCTGCTTAGTAGGGCTCTAGCTAGGGGACCTGACTGAGCAAGATGGCACTTTTGGGTGGGAAGAGGACCATGCATACGTGGCAGCAATCCCAAAGGCTTTCTTTGAAAGCTGGGGAATTGCTCCACACGAGCTCCGTTGGTGCCAACGTCGCCCATAAGTGAGAACTGATTCCTGCTGTCCCTGGAGAACACCTGTTACAGGTGAGTAACTATGCTTTATCTGTTCAGGGTTTAAGACAACTCCAGCCCTTCTACTGTATGTGTCCAGGCTACCGGAGAGCTGGCTCCCTAGTCGACGCTGGGGTCACTGCTGAGGTCTTGGAATTGAACTGTACTCTCACTGTTCCTCATGGTTTGTTTTTTGGGGGCTGCCCGTGGCTTACAGTTTTGTTCGGTAGCCTGTAGCTATGGGGTCCCATATGTGAGGACTGACTTCCTGCTTGTTCCTGGATAAAGCGTAATTACTCAACTGTAACAGGTGTTTTCTGGGGACAACAGGAATCAATCCTCACAACCCTCCTTTCTCCCTGTGGAGTTGCTTTTCTTTTTGTTGCCATCTTGAGCTATGTCATCATACTGAGGCAAAATGGCACCCTTGGGTGGGAAGACAACCATACATGGCTACTCCCCCACCACCCACCCGCCGGACATTGGAGCTCCCCCGATCGGGGAAGAGCGCCTGAGCAGGAAATCCTCCCGCTCAGAAGCTCCTGCCCAATCAGGGCAGTGGGAGCACCTTAAAAGCAGCAGCGGCCCAGCACAGCAGGCACCGCTACTCCCCCACCACCCACCCGCCGGACATTGAAGCTTCCCCGATTGGGGAAGAGCGCCTGAGCAGGAAATTTTCCCGCTCAGAAGCTCCTGCCCAATCGGGGCAGTGGGAGCACCTTAAAAGTAGCGGCCAAGCAGGGCACACCCGCGCCTGAGGGCCTCGCCAGAGGGCCCTTTGGTGTGGCCCTTAGGTGTGGCCCTTAGGCGCGGCCACAGAAGCAACCGCAACCAACAGTCGCAACAAATCCACCAGCAGCAGGCGACCACAACCAACAAAACAACGAAACCCAACACCAGCATAACAAAGTAAGTGCAGACATCCACTTAAGTCTGACGGATAAAACATGTACACAACCCTGATACTGCCCATCACCCTCCTCCTTACCCAACTCCTACCACCTCAGGCAACCAACCACAATCCACTAACAAACACTCCATGGCATACAGCACTGCTCTACACACACACCCAGTATACACACTGGAACACACACAAGCACAAAAGGCAAAACCAGACACAAGTCCAGCACGCACACAAACTCGAACAAAGTACAGAGACCACTAAACACCCCAGCTACAATCTAAATAGAGCTTATCAACACCAGATCCATACGAAACAAAATTAACACAATAGCTGACATACTGTGCATCACAGAAACATGGCTCACCCCCACCGATAACGTACTACTTAATCAATTAGTACCATCCACCTATTCAGCATTCAACTGCCCACATGCACAACGAAGAGGAGGAGGGGTCTTGATCATCGCAAAAAACAGCCTAAGACTCAAGTCAAGAAGTGCCTCAAACACAAACCAATGCAACACCATCACTGTGGAAAACAAACGGATGGCCCTATGCCTCACTTACAGAGCCCCAAATGCGCCACCAGATGAGCTAGCCTCCACCCTAGAAGAGGTCTGTGCCATCAACACAAATCACAAACCCCTGCTACTATTAGGAGACTTCAACCTTAAATCGACCAACACAAAGGATGCAGAAGCCTTCCTACGAGCCATGGGATCCTTACAATACACCCAACTGATCAGCACCCCGACACACAGACACGGATCATCACCAGACCACATATTCGCACCCAACTTTCTAATGGACAGCGGTAGCATTTCAACACCCGATGTCACACCTGTACCGTGGTCAGACCACCACATAATCAAAATAAAGATTATGCCACAAGGGCAAAACCACGACGAGAACCTGGACAACCTACCAGCACAAAGAAGATTTATAAGCTTCGACAGGGACCAATTTCTACTGGACACGCTACCCCACCTGCACACGGATGAACAGGATCTAGACAAGCAAATCAGAAAATGGAACAGCATCATCAATGCTGCTGCCAAAGCCATAGAATACAGACCCAAGAAAGCTCGCCGCACCAAAGTACATCACACACCCTGGTACTCAAAAACCATATGGAATGAGAAGAAGGAACTCAGGAAGTTAGAACGGCGATGGAGACACACCAAGTCGCCCAACAATCAGGAACTATATTTAACAAAACAAAAAGAATACAACGAACTCATCAACCAAACGAAGAAAGAATACCACACCAACATCATACTCAAATCAAACAACAAACCGAGAGAGCTCTTCGAAATCGTGAAAACCCTCACCAAGGAACAGAAAACCGAGAGCGAAGTTCAAATAGACCCACAAGCATTCGCAGACCATATCCAAGAAAAATTCCATTCAGCTACACAAAGGAAAACAGACCCAAACATCAAACCAGAAAAACTTGGTCCAAATTCAGCAACTCATCCACAAAGCAGCTCTCACACATCATCACCGCACTCAACACAAGCACGGCTCCAACAGACCCATGCCCAGTTACATGGATTAAGGCGACAAAGTTAAACTTCATCCACACCATACACAACATGGTGAACAGTTCACTAACCCAAGGAATCATGCCTGACCAGCTAAAACTCGCCACAATAAGACCAATCCCGAAGAAATCACCACTCAACAAGAACAACCCAGCAGCCAACAGACCTATCTCAAGCATCCCTCTACTGGCAAAGATTATTGAGAAAGTGGTACAACATCAGCTACAGGAACACATCGACAATCACGCACAACTGGACCTAAACCAACACGGTTTTCGCCCCAACCACGGAGTCGAAACACTCCTGCTATACCTGTTTAATGACATACTATACCTCAAAGACAACAGAAAGAAAGGAATACTCATGATCTTCATTGACATTTCATCAGCATTCGACACAGTGGACCAGGGAACCCTACTAGCAAGACTACAGAACATCGGATTACACAGAGCCACGCTGAGGTGGTTCCACTCCTACTTAACGGACAGACAGATACAGGTCAAGATCGGTCCCAACACATCCCGACCCATAAAGGTAATGCAAGGCGTACCTCAAGGATCCGCCCTATCAGCACTATTATTTAACCTTTACATCCCGCCAATATGCAGCATCATAAGAGAACACGGGATAAAATACACAATCTATGCGGACGACATAATGATATACACACCAATCACCCTCAACAATCCAAACTACACCAAGATAACAGAATGTCTCATGCACATGAGCAGCTGGTTTCAACACAACAACTTGAACATAAACTACAGCAAGACCGAGGCTCTAATCATCACACGAAGCTCTGAATTCATCCCTCCGCGCAACATCAAGATAGACAACACAACCATACCCATACAACCAGAAGTGAGATACCTCGGAGTGACCCTGGATAAAGAACTGAACCTTCAGTCCCACATCAGCAGAACCACCAAAAATGCATACCACAGGATGAGACTAGTCCGACGCCTCAAACCCCTCCTCTCCCAGGAACACTTCCGCACAGTCTGTCAGGCACTAATAACCCCAATCCTAGACTTTTGCAACCCAATCTATCTTGGCCTAACAAAACAGACACTCAGGCCACTGCAACTGGCCCAAAACACAGCAGCTCGCATAATAACTGGCACCACAAAACAAGAACACATCACACCTACCCTAAAAGATCTCCACTGGCTACCAATCAGTTCCCGCATTAGATACAAGACAATCATTAACATATTCAAAATCAAGCAACAGTCGTCAGCTTTCAGCCTACACCCACTCATACAACCGGAGAGCAGCACAAGACCGAGGAGGAGAGGTAGTCCAACTGTGTCAACACCCCTAAAGACGTCAACAAGGTATGCAAGGTCACCGAAAAACGAGCCTTCTCAAAGACAGCACCAACAATCTGGAACGCCCTCCCTGATGAACTACGGTCAACAACAGACATGAAGAACTTTAGGAAACTGTTAAAAGATGACCCTCTTCATAGAGCACTACAGTGACGTCACTTAAACGGTGCAACAGACAATACCCCAACTCAGCACCCTGCCCTAGCAACATGATTTAGTAAAGTAAAGTCCTGATATACATAGTATTGTAAATAGCCCACGCTGTAAATAGCTCACCAAGAATCAATGTCCATCTACACACACACACACGTACTCACTGCTCAATGCATGCACACATTAGACACTGTATCTTGTTGATTGTTTGTTGTGTAGACTGCCTTGATTGTAGGAAAAGGCGGTATAGAAATCCGTTTAAATAAATAAATAAATGATGGATCTCCCAAAGGCTTTCTTTGAAAGCTATGTAGAGGTTACCGCGCGGGCTCCATCGATGCCGATGTCACCCATATGTGAAGACTGATTCTTGCTGGCCCTGAAGAACACCTAACTACGCTTTCTCTATATCAGCAGCCTTAGCCTCCACCTGTTCCCCAAAAAGGTTTTCCCCTCTGTATGGCACATCCGCCAACTTATTCTGCATAGACTGCTCCAAGATTGGAGCCAGGCGAGCTGGCAGGCCCTAAAGCCCACTGCTGACACCCTGCAGGTCTCATAAGTCACCTGGACCATGTACTTTAAACAGCCCTTGCCATGGCCCACCAGGGCCCGATAGGAGTCCGGCCACTCTGGGGGAATGAACGAGCCCAGCTCGGCAAGTTCTAGTATGATGTCCTTCAAGAATATACTCATGTACGGTTGGTACGACAAGACCCTGGCCACCAGCATGGAGCTCTGGAAGCATCGCCTGTTAAAGCAATCTATTATCCATGCCTCCCTACCCGGGAGGTATTGAGGAGTGAGCCTTATTGCTCTTGATTTCTCTTCAGGGCAGACCCCACCACCAGAGTGGTGTGAACAATAATACGGGAAGCTGTGTTTTGAAACAGATGTAACCATCGAGTCCCAACGATAGTTTGATTTTTCTCTTGGAGTCAGACTCAGATGGCTCGGTGATCAAGGTGGAATCAGAGGTTCTATCAGACCTCTCTCCACTAAACGAACACTGGAAGTCTCCTCCCGAGGACATGTTCTTCCAGGACTTCATGCCATCCCATTTTCCCTGGAGGCGGAGAATGAGCCCAGGGTGGATGTGCTGGAGATCCTCCAGTACCCCTCAACCCTAAGGAGGAAATGCTGGTGCCAGTGTACCAGATCTTACAGAGGCTGAAAATGAGGATGTGGGAAAACCCTTTCAAGATATCCGCTGTCAGCAGGAGGCTGGACTAGATGTAAGGGATCCAGAATGCCCCAAGGTTTGAGAAGCCTCAGCTTCCATTTGGGGTCATCCTAGATTTCTTGCTCACTTTCCAGGCACGTATTTCTTCCTTGATTCAGCGCTCCATTTTCTTTCTCCATCATATTCGTGCCGTCCAGCCTTTCTTGTCTCCTTCATCTCTTACTTCTCGTCTTCTTGCACTGGTCATGTCCCGACTTGGTTACTGCAACACTGTTCTTCATGGCCTTCCTCAATACCAGATTCAATAGTTACAATTGGTTCAAAATACAGCTGCCTGTATTATTGCCCAAGCCAATACAATTTGACCACATAACCTCACTCCTTATTCGATTCCACTCAATACAAACTTGTAACCCTCATCCACAGGGCCATACATACCAACACCTGCACTTACATTTAAACTTCCATGCCCCCTCCTGTATTCTTTGGAGCATACATGCAAACTGCCTTTATCTTCCCTCTCCCACTCGACTAGAATCCACCCGCACCTCAGCTCTATTTCCTTGATCTTGTTCTGGAACTCCCTACCTGTGGCCTTACAACTAGAACCCTCCTATAACAAATTCAAATTCCTCCTAAAGACCCACCTTTTTCAGACAGCCTGTAACCTTTCTCCCCCCCCCCCCCACCCCCTGAGTCCTAGCTCTGTCTCCTTGTCTCCCCTTTGTGTTTTGCTGTAGTATGACTGTATTGCTTTTCTATTTAAAAAGGCTTCTTTTCTAAATTTCTATTATGTGATTTTTAGAAATACATTGTACATTGCCCTGCTGCCTAGTTATAGTTGCGGTATATCAAATATACTAATAAACATGTACATACCAGAGAGACGCGCATGCACATTCCTCAACCTCTCTGCTTTACTCTCTCTTTCACACACACACACACACACATGTACCCCTGCCACTTACTGCACTATGTTTAAGAGAGATTTGGATAAGTATCTAGAGGAAAAGTCCATGATACCTTATTAAAGGGGACTAGGGAAATCCACTGCTTGCCCCTGGGATAAGCAGCATGGAATCTGTCTACCTTTTGGGAACCTGACAGGTATTTGTGACCAGGATTGGCCACTGTTAGGAAACAGCATACTCGGATTGATGGAGCTACGGTCTGACCTAGAATGGCATATCATATGTTCCCACACACTAAGCACAAGGCTCACTGCTGCTGCAAGAAAGATGTGGCAGGGACCCATCCTTTGCTGACACAGCAAAAGATGCCATACTGTGCTAACTAAAGAAATAAATAAGCAGAGACAGGTGACAAGAAGCTTTCAGGAAGGGGAAGCGAGAAGAGTGGGAGATATTTGAAGAGTGCAAGGGGGAGGGAATGGAGAGAGAGTGTATGGCTGGTTGGTAGGGGATAGAGGCAGAAAGTTCAAGGGAGTGATAGTGAAGGGGTGAGAGCTCACAATGGAGTGTGGTGGAAATTTCCACATTCATTCCCATCCCGCCCACCCATACCTATCTCTAACACACACACAGAATTTGTCTTTGACATATACACACACATACATCACCTTACCTTCTGATATCGTACCCACACATCTCCACAGATTCAAAATTCTCCATACAGATAGATATACACACAGTCTTCATCAGTCACAATACATCCATAACCGCTGTTCTCCAGGACCAAGCAGGAAGTCAGTCCTCACATATGGGTGACGTCGGCGCCGACAGAGCCCTCGCGGAGCAATTTTCCCCAGCTTTCAAAGAAAGCCTTTGGGAATTGCAGCGCGCATGCGCGGTCCCCTTCCCGCCCAAGGGTGCCATCTTAGCCAGTCTTCTTTTTTCCGCGGAGCCCTTCAGACGTGCCCGTCTTGTCCCCGCTGAAAAAGTTGATTTTTTCGTGTTTAATCTCATTTTTCTCTATCGGTTCGACGCCAGTCCTTTTCCTGCCCGGACTCGCGACGCCGTTGCGAGTCCTTCTGTTATTTTTCGGTTTTTCTGATTTTCTGTCAGTTTCGTTTTCGGTTTTTCACTGGCAGCCCGGTCCTTTGACCTTGCAGGGGCCCTTTTTCCCCCGATGGCTGCCAGTGGTTTCAAGCGGTGTGTTCAGTGTGACAGAAATATGTCACTCACTGACACACATGATAATTGCCTCCGCTGCCTTGGCCCGGATCACGAAGAACTGATCTGTGGGGCCTGCAGCAAGATGTCCTCCAAAGCGTTAAGGAGTCGGCGGCATCAGCGGGAACGAATCTTCGCTGATCCCGCCCGTACCTGGACCTCGTCGGAGGCCTCGGAGTCCAGAGGTTCCAGCTCTGACCATCGCCGGAGTTCCTCCGACAGGGGTTCTCCCTCCGGGGACCATCATCGGAAGGTGAAACCCGCGAGGGCGGCGTCGGTGGACGCTCCTGGTTCCGCGAGGGCCAGGTCGCATAGCCCCGATAGCCGTCCCGGGTCTTTGGAGAAGGAGCATCTGCCGAAGCGACCTCGTCTGGAGTCGGAGTTGCCTGCTCGGGTAAGTCCTGTAGTCCTCCTGGACTTGCCTCCGAGGGGTCCGACGTCGAGCCCGACGCCGTCGGGGCCCGAGTCGGGGGCTGCTGGGTCACCTGAGGTCGGACTCAGGTTGACGGCCTTGGAAAGCAGACTCTCTGCCTTCATGGACCAGCAGCGGGCACTGATCGCTAGCCTCGCTGGCGCCTCTGCCCCGACCGCCGGGACGTCGACGTCTAAGTCGACCCCGGAGACCGAGCCGATCCTCGAGTCCATGCGGGCTCGAGTCGATCCTCGGTCGAGGTCACCCTCGGCCTCCCGTTCGGGACCGAGGTCGTCGACGCCGACTCCCTCGGCGTCGGGGCGGCCGACGCCTCCGCCCGCCCAGACCGACCCCACCGATTCCTCCTCGGAGTCGGCCTGGGAGTCTGAAGAGGAAGAGTCACCTGATTCCTTTCGGTGTGTCCCCTCGGACTCGCCTGAGTCCGAACCTCGGAAACAGTCCCCTCCGGAGGACGCCCGGTTCTCGGACTTCGTCAGGGATATGGCCAAGGCTTTGGCCTTCCCTGCGGATCCCGAGGAGGAGCCCCGAGCCGAAGAGCTCGATGCCCTTCAGTACGACTCTCCCGCCAGGGAGCACTTTCTGTACCGGTTCCTCCCATGCTGGAACAACTACTCTTCCGCATGTGGGAGAGTCCGTCATCGTCGCCGGTGTTAAGCAAGCGGGTCGATTCCATTTATCGAGTCCGCAAGAGCCCTGGCTTCCAAAAAGCACAGCTACCGCACCATTCCATGGTGGTGGAATCGGCCATGCATAGGCTTAAGAGCCAGAAGATGCACGCCTCGGTGCCTCCTGGCAGGGAGGCCCGCAACCTTGGATGGCCTAGGTAAGAAGTGTTTCCAGGGCTCTATGCTTGCTTGTCGGGTCCAGACCTACCAGCTCTACATGGGCATGTATCTCAGAGACCTGGCTAAAGAGATAGCCGGATTCTCCGCTGGGCTGTCCGAGGAACCTTTGCGGAGGTTCCTAGCCTTGACAACTGGTATTCGGGAATACTCCAAATTCATGTCTCGAGCAGCCTATGATGGCTTTGAGGCATCGGCACGAGTGGCCGCAGCCGGCATCGGTGCCCGCCGACAGGCTTGGCTTCAGTTGTCTGACCTTGAACCCTGGGTGCAGGACAAGTTGGTCGATGTCCCCTGCCGAGGTGAGAACCTCTTTGGCAAGCCCATGGCTGAAAAGGCTGCCCAAATCGAGACGGAGACTCTCACCAGAACTAGGCTTTCTAGGAAGACCTCTGCCCCTTCCCAGAAGAAGAAGGGCTCGGGAAAGAAGTCCTTTTACCCGAGAAAGGCGGCTGCCTATAAACACTACCCTCAATATCAGGCCTCCGCGGCTCCCCAACAGGGTCAGCAGGCCAAGGGACGGGGTAGCGGGTCCCGTAGGCAGCAAGCCCCCAAGCCTGCACCACCGGCCCCTGCTCAGCAGGGTGGGGGTTTTTGACTTCATCAGCATAGCCTCTCCCCCTCAGCTGGTTCCTCCCAGCACAGGAGGCCGGCTGGTTCACTTTGCCCACAGGTGGTCCAACGTCACCTCAGATGCCTGGGTGCTTCAGGTGGTGAGAGAAGGCTATCTTCTCCACTTCCACCAGGTCCCTCCCTCCTATTTCCCGGGAGAACCTCCACGACTCCCTCTGCACAGGGACTTTCTCCTTCAGGAGTTAGCAAGTCTTCTTCAGGAACAGGCTGTGGAACCGGTGCCCCACCACCTGCGGGGTCAAGGCTTCTATTCCAGGTATTTCCTAATACCAAAAAGAACAGGAGGCCTCAGACCCATCCTGGACTTGCGCAACCTCAACAAGTTCCTCGTCAGGGAGAAGTTCAAGATGCTTACCCTTGGAATCCTTCTGCCCTACCTCCAGCAGGGAGATTGGCTATGCTCCTTGGATCTAAAGGATGCCTACACGCACATCCTCATCCACCCAAGCCACCGCCAATACCTAAGGTTTGTGGTGGCAGGAAATCATTACCAGTACAGAGTACTGCCCTTTGGCACATCCTCCGCACCACGAGTCTTCACAAAATGTCTCGCGGTGGTGGCGGCTTATCTCTGGCTTCACGGCCTCTGTCTTTCCGTACCTAGACGACTGGCTCATCAGAGCATCGTCCTCTCCAGAAGTCACAAAAGCCACACACCGCACTGTGACTCTTCTGCAATACTTGGGCTTTGTCATAAACTTTGCAAAGTCCACTTTGCTCCCCTCACAAGATCTCGAGTTCATCGGCGCAAGATTGCACACTCTTCAGGCTCGAGCTTTCCTGCCTCTCGACAGGGCTCAACGGCTCATAGACCTAGCCGGCCGTTTTCGCAGCCAGTCCCTGGTCTCCGCCAGGCGCTTCCTGAGACTACTCGGCCATATGGCTTCCACCGTCCACGTGACCCCCAATGCCCGCCTGAATATGCGGCCTGCTCAGTGTTGCCTTCGCAAGCAGTGGCAACAGGCCACGGGCGGCCTAGCCGACTTAGTGCGCATCTCCGGCCCGCTGGCCTCTTCTCTACAGTGGTGGCTTCATCGGCCGAACCTGGTGCTCGGAATGCCTTTTCAGTCTCCTCCGCCGGCTCAAGTGCTGACGACCGATGCTTCTCTCCTAGGATGGGGAGCGCATTGCCAAGGGGCATGTACTCGAGGTCTCTGGACCACGTGGGAGTCCGCGCAGCAGATCAACTTCCTGGAGCTCAGAGCAATCCGTCTGGCTCTCAAGGCTTTCTCCCACCTGACTTCTCACCAGTCCGTCCTTGTCCAGACGGACAATCAAGTTGCCATGTTCTACGTGAACAAACAGGGAGGCACGGGCTCCTTCCTTCTCTGCCGAGAAGCACAGAGGCTCTGCTCTTGGGCCGTCAGCCACAGCATTCTTCTCAAGGCAGTTTATCTCCCAGGCCAAGAAAATTGCCTGGCGGACAAACTCAGCAGAATTCTCCAGCCGCACGAGTGGCGCCTGGATCCCTTGGTAGTGCAGAAACTTTTTCTGAAGTGGGGCCTCCCCACGATGGATCTCTTTGCCAGTCCTCTCAACCGGCAACTTCCTCGCTTCTGCTCTCGGCAGCCGCATCCCCTTCGAGTAGCGGCGGATGCTTTTCTGCTCTCATGGTCGAAAAGCCTTCTGTATGCCTTTCCTCCCATACCGCTAGTCTCCCGAACTCTTTTCAAGGTTCTCCGAGACAAAGCTTCCATGATCCTGATAGCTCCTCGCTGGCCCAGACAGCCGTGGTTTCCACTCCTGCTACAATTAGCGGTGGAGGATCCGTTCCCTCTGGGGTTTCAACCAGATCTCCTAACACAGGATCAGGGGTCCCTGCTACACCCCAACCTCAGATCTCTACATCTGATGGCCTGGCTGCTGAAAGGGTAGTCCTTGCTCCCCTTCTATTGCCGGCAGAGGTGGAAGAGGTCGTCCTAGCTTCCCGGCGACCTTCTACCCGCAAATGCTACGCCCGTAAATGGCGTCGCTTTTCCGCTTGGTGTGCCCAGCAGTCTCAGGATCCCTTCTCGGTGTCGGTGATCTTGCAATACTTGCTCTACCTCTCTAATCTGGGACTTAAGTCCAACTCCGTCAAAGTTCACCTCAGTGCCCTCTCAGCACATCATGTGCCGGTGGACGGCAGACCTCTTTCCAGCGACCCTCTCGTGACGAGGTTCCTCCGAGGTCTCCTTCTACTTAAACCACCTCTGCGCCCGCCAGCACCTGACTGGGATCTGAATGTGGTTTTACAGCGGATCACCTGTCCGCCTTTTGAACCTATGGCTACCTGTTCTCTACGTTTTCTTTCTTGGAAAACCTTATTCCTGATAGCCCTCACTTCCGCTAGACGCGTAAGTGAATTGCAGGCCCTCGTGTCTGATCCCCCTTACACTCGGTTCTACAAAAATAGGGTAGTCCTACGGACTCACCCAAAATTTCTTCCAAAAGTGGTCTCCCCTTTTCACATCAATCAGGAGGTGGTACTTCCGACCTTCTTTCCCAGGCCACACTCCAGCCGAGCTGAAATGGTCCTGCATACCCTGGACTGTAGAAGGGCATTGAACTTCTACCTTGACCGTACGCGGGAGCACCGTAAAGCTGCTCAGCTTTTTGTATCTTTTGACCCCAATAAATTGGGGCTCCCGGTCTCCAAGCGTACTCTGTCCATCTGGGTTGCTGACTGTATCGCTTGGGCTTATGGGGCAGCCGGACTCTCCTTAGAAAGTCGAGTCACGGCTCATTGTGTTCGGGCGAAGGCTACGTCAGTGGCTTACCTCCGCTCTGTTCCGTTGGCAGACATCTGCCGGGCCGCTACTTGGTCTTCGAGCCAGACTTTTGCGGTCCATTACTGCCTCGAGAGGGAGTCCCGCAGGGACAGTGCTTTCGGACAGGCAGTCCTCCGAAATCTCTTCGAGGTTTGAGCAACTCCTACCCTCCATCCCGGATGGGGGCTACCGGTGGGTAATAATTCAGCGAAGATTCCTTCCTTCTGTACTGCTGAGCTAGAGGGAGCTCATTTTGTGCTTAGGGTCTCCGGTAGCCTTAAGCTTGGGAGTCCCATATGTGAGGACTGACTTCCTGCTTGGTCCTGGAGAAAGCGTAGTTACTCACCTGTAACAGGTGTTCTCCAGGAGCAGCAGGAATCAGTCCTCACAACCCTCCCTCCTCCCCTTGGAGTTGCGATTATCTGCTTTAGTTTTTTTACAAATTTTTATGCTGTCTTTTAGCTATGTCATCTGACTGGCTAGGATGGCACCCTTGGGCGGGAAGGGGACCGCGCATGCGCGCTGCAATTCCCAAAGGCTTTCTTTGAAAGCTGGGGAAAATTGCTCCGCGAGGGCTCCGTTGGCGCCGACGTCACCCATATGTGAGGACTGATTCCTGCTGCTCCTGGAGAACACCTGTTACAGGTGAGTAACTACACTTTCTCCAGGAACAAGCAGGAAGTCAGCCCTCACTTATGGGTGACGGCACCGACGGAGCCCGCACGGAGCAATTCCCCAGCTTTCAAAGAAAGCCTTTGGGATTGCTACCATGCATGCGTGGTTCTCTTCCCGCCCAAGGGTGCCATTTTGCTCAGTCTCCCTTTTTCCGTGAAGCCCTTCGGATGCATGTCCTTGTCCCTTGGAAAACATTTTTGTTTCCTTGCCTTAACAGGCTCTCTTTTCTTTTTTTCCGGTTGCACCGGTCCTCTACCCGTCCTCCCCTTGCTCTCTTTTGGAGCTTACAGGGATACCTTTTATAAATGTTTTTTTTTTCCCAGGCTTCGCGCCCTGTTTTTCTCTCAACTGCTGGCCGTGTGGGTCTTCCACCTCGCAGGAGCCGTTTTTGCCCCCATGGCCACCGGGTTTAAAAAATGCGATAGATTCTCTAGGAACATGTCGCTTACGGACACTCATGACTGTTGTCTACGGTGTCTGGGAGCCGACCATAACCCAGAGCTCTGTTCGCTCTGTAAGAAAATGTCCTCTAAGGCCCTGCTCAGCCGTAAGCAGAAGTCCGAAGACATTTTTCGAAAGCCTGCCTCGGAGTCCCCAGTGCCATCCTTGGTCATCTCCCCTCCGGTGGGATCTCCCCCTGTGGCACCGCATTCCAGGCGGCATTCTGACCAGGGGTCCTCCGAGGTGGAACGGCGCAAAAAGAAGAAGGCCTCGAAGTTGCTGTCTGGGGCCTCTGACAAGGGTGAGCGCTCCCGCGCCCTGTCACTTATCCCCCTTCGGTGTTCCCGAGAGTCAGACAAGGAGTGGCCCCACAAGGTACCTCGCAGAGAAATGGAGGCTTCCGGCGAAGACACCCAGTCTCCTGAGGGCCGTCCCGGTAAAGATGACCTCTCCTCCTCGACGCCCAATCCAGTGACCCCGGTATCAGCATTCCAGGGCCCCATGCCCACGTGGGAATCCCGTATGCTGTTGCTGGACCACAGCGTTTTTGCGTTCATTGCTTCCCAGCAGGCGCTCATGGCCAGCTTCACTGACTTGCACCCGGAGACCGTGTGTCCCTCCCATGGGATACCCAAATCCATCCAGGAAACCCCCGAGAGCCATGGGCCTCGTGAGAGTCCTCGATATCGGTCTTGCTCGCTCTCCCGTTCTTTGGGGGCGAGATCATCCAGGGCCTCCGGCTCCAGGTCGCCGGCCATCGGACAGGGCGAACCGCCCAGCTTGGATCCCTCTACCAACTTCTTGGACTGGGAAACCGATGGGAACACATCCCCAGAGACCCGCACCACTGTTCTCTCTAAGCTGTGTGCATGTGCGCGCGCACACACCTCGCCGAGCGAGCACACATACTTTACAACAGAGCGCACAAAAATTAGGGTTCTGATTCTGATAGAAAACAACACAGATGTCTTAAAATTTAAAAGTTGTGATTGTAATTACTAGAAATTTTCCACTTCATTTAGTAATCGTCAATTTTCATTTAATTTGATTAAAATCAATGTGGTGTACATATTGTATTCTGACGTGTAGTCAGATTTTAAAGTATATAACTCCGAGTGTCATTATGTGGCGCACAAAAATTTAATTTTCCTTCAAAAGCTGCACACAGCTGATATTTTATGCGCACACAGCCTACAGAAAATTAGAGGGAACATTGACCCGCACCCACCGGGATCTTCCATCGGACCCCTCGCCACCTGGTCTCCAGCAGCGTTCGCCACCCGAGGACACCTCCTTTTTGGTGTTTATTTGGGACATGGCTCGGGCCCTCAACCTGGTTACCCAGGCCGAGGAAGAGCCTCATGCTGAAGAACTCAATATTCTTCAGTACGAGGCCCCGCCCATGGAATCTCTCACCATGCCAGTGCCACCGATCCTCTCCCGGCTATTGCTCCGCATGTGGGAGGCCCCAGCCTCGGTTCCCATTGTGAACAAGCGCCTTTACACAATGTACAATGTGCAGCCAGGGCCAGGTTTCCGGAAGACCCAACTTCCACACACCTCGATGGTGGCCATGAGGAAACAGAAAAGCCTGAAGTCCCACTCATCGGTCCTACCGGGCCGAGAATCGAGAACCCTTGATGCCCTGGGCCACAAGGCCTATCAAGGTTCCATGCTCTCTTGTCACATCCAGGCATACCAATTATATATCGGTATGTTCCTCCTTGACTTGGCAAAAGAACTTGGAGGTTTCTCCGCGGGCCTCGAGGGCGAGCCCCTCGATAGGTTCGGCACCCTGTTGAAATCTGTGGCTGATTGCTCCAAGTATATCTCCCGACCCATTGGCGTGGGTGGTGGCTGCAGGCATCGGAGCCTGCCACCAGGCTTGGCTCCAATCTTCGGATTTGGAGCAGTGGGTGCAGGAGAAGCTCCTGGACGTGCCCTGCCTTGACGAACAACTTTTTGGTAAACCGATGGAGGAGAAGGCTGCGGAGATGTTACTGGAACCCGTCTCTCCTGCAAGACCTCTACGTAGCCTCGGAAGAAGCAGCCTGCCAAGAAGCCCTTCTTCCCCAGGAAAGGCCTCCAGTACTGCAGCTACCTGCCGTACCCGGCTACTCCCGCGCCGACCATTCCTGCGCAGGGGAAGCCCGGCCAAAGTCATCGTAAACCAAAGGGCCTGAAGGCCCAGATGCCGGCTCCCCCACAACCCCCTCAGGGGTTTTGACTCCAGCGGCATAGCCTCTCGTCCTCCGGCGACACAGCAGCCAGTGGGGGGCGCCTGTCCTGTTTTGCCCCATTGTGGGCACTTATCACCTTGGACACCTGGGTCCTCCAGGTCATCTGGGAGGGCTATCACCTCCGCTTCAACAGGCTTCCATCCCCTTTCTCCCTGACGGAACCTCCTTGACTCCCTGCACACTAGCTTTTGCTGCAGCGGGAATTACACTCTCTCCTTGCCCAATGGGCAGTCGAGAAGATCCCTCCCCACCTTTTATTCCCGGTACTTCCTCGTCCTGAAAAAGACAGGGGGGTCTGTGACACATCCTTGACCTCCGCAGGCTAAACAAGTTCCTGGTGCTGGAGAAATTCAAGATGTTATCTCTTGGCGTGCTGCTCCTTGGATCTAAAGGACGCCTACGCCCATATCTTGATCCACCCCCAACACAGGCAGTACCTGTGTTTCAGGGTGCAAGGAGAGCACTTCCAGTACAGAGTGCTCCCCTTCGGCCTTGCATCCGCTCCTTGGTCTTCACGAAGTGCCTCGTCGTGGCCGCCACTCACCTTCGGCGCCGGGGCGTGCCAGTGTTTCCCTACCTCAACGACTGGCTCGTTATGGGCTCCTCCATCGAGGAAGCCCAGCAAGCGATGTCGCGCACTGTCGTCCTCTTGGAGAGCTTGGGGTTCTTGGTCAACTACCCAAAGTCTCACCTCGAGCCGGCACAAGCTCTCAAGTTCATCGGGCGCGCCTCGATACTCGGCAGGCCATGGCCTTCTTGCCGGTGGATCGCTCCAACTGCCTCCGAGCTCTGGCAGCTCGTGTCCAAAGCACCCACCAGGTCACCGCTCGGTCCATGCTTACGTCTCTTGGGCCACATGGCCTTGACCGTGCATGTGGTTTTTCACTCCCGCCTGCACATGCGGACGATCCAGTGGTGTCTCAGCTCCCATTGGAGTCAATCCCTCGGACACCTCAGAGACCCTGTCAGGGTTCTTCCCGACCTTCGTTTGTCCCTGAACTGGTGGCAAAACCCCTGCAACCTCCTGTGGGGATCGCCCTTCCAGGCCCCACAGCACGATGTGGTACTGACCACGGATGCTTCCCTGTTAGGGTGGGGAGCCCATTGCAGGCCTCTCTGTACGCAAGGGCAGTGGTCACCTGTGGAGGCCCAGCAGCAGATAAATCTGCTCGAGCTCCGAGCCATCCGGTAGGCCCTGAGGGCCTTCGAAAATGTCCTCAGTGTGAAGTCGGTTCTGGTGCAGACCGACAACCGGGTAGCGATGTTCTACATCAACAAAGGGGGGGGGGGTAATGGGGTCACGCTCCCTCTTCAGGAAAGCAGTCCTTATCTGCTCTTTTGCCGCCAGGCGGAGGATGTTCCTCAAGGCGACATACCTCCTGGGTTAGGAGAATGGCCTGGCAGACAGGCTCAGCAGAATCCTTCACCCCCACGAGTGGCGTCTGGATCCCAGAGTGGCAGGATGGCTGTTCCTACGCTGGGGCACTCCAGCAATAGACCTCTTCACCAGCCTCCAGAGCACACAACTCCCTCGCTTCTGTGGCCTGGTGCCGCACCTGGGCAGGGAGGGCCCCGATGCATTTCTCCTGGATTGGTCCTCCAGTCTCCTCTATGCATTCCCTCCTTTCCCCCTCATTGCAAGGACTCTGTTTAAGGCTCAACAGGACGGAGCATCACTGATTCTCGTGGCCTCGGCAGCCTTGGTTCCTGCTCCGGCTGTCGTCGGAGCCTCCGATTCCCCTGGGCTCTCCCAGGGACTTGATGGCACAAGAGGGGGGTCGGATACTGCACCCGAACCTGCCCTCCCTATCCCTCACGGCCTGGCGGCTGAACGGGTCTCTCTAGCCTCTCTGGCCCTTCCGGAGGTCGAGGAAATCCTCCTTGCCTAGAGGAAGGACTCTACTAGGCGGGCTTACGCCCTTAAGTGGAAACGCTTCTCCGTCTGGTGCTTGGAGCTCCAGATCGACGACGACTCATGCTCAGTTCGGTGGGTTCTCCAGTACCTTCTCCACCTCTCAAGGGAAGGGCTGAAATCGAACTCTGTTAGGGTTCATTTGAGCACCATATCGGCTAATCATCTCCCTGTCGAGGGAAAGCCTTTCTCGGGGCAACCACTAATCTCCCGCTTTATGCAGGGCCTTCTGTTATCCAAGCCGCCCATCGGTCCCCCTCCGGCAGAGTGGGACTTGAACGTTGTGCTCACGCAGCTCACTCGTCCACCCTTCGAGCCGATGGCGACGTGCTCGCTATGGCATTTGTCCTGGAAGGTGGCCTTCCTGGTGGCGCTGACCTCAGCTCGCCGAGTCAGTGAGCTTCAGGTGCTCATGACTGGCACCCCTTACACCAGGACACATCCTAAGTTCTTACCCAAGGTCGTGTCAGCCTTTCATCTCAACCAAGAGATAGTGCTCCCGACCTTCTTCCCGAGGCCCCAAGCCGATCAGGTGTCAGCGGCTCTCCACACCCTCGACTGCAAGTGGGCCCTCGCCTTCTACTTGCAGCGTATTCAGACTCATCATAAGTCTGACCGGCTCTTCGTGACCTACGATCCCAATAGGCAGGGGCAAGCAGTCACCAAGCGCACTCTCTGTTTGGGTGGTGGACTGTATCGCGTTCACCCATGCGAAGGCAGGCGTCCTTCTGGATCGTCGAGTCACTGCAAAAGCCAAAGCGGCCTTGCTGCGCTCCGTGCCCATGATGGACATCTGCCGGGTGGCAACCTGGTCTTCTATGAACACCTTCGCTGCCCACTACTGCCTGGAGAAGGAGTCCTGCCAGGACAGCGCCTTCAGCCAGGCTGTACTCCATAATCTGTTCTGGGTATAAGCAACTCCTGCCCTCCGACCCTTCTTCACGGCTACCGAGGGCTTTGACTCCTTCCGGCTTTGGTTTCTGCTTACAGCCTTGCAGAGGCGTATTTTTTCTTTTGGTTACAGGTTCGGTAGCCTGTAGCTTGGGAGTCCCATATGTGAGGGCTGACTTCCTGCTTGTTCATGGAGAAAGCATAGTTACTCACCTGTAACAGGTGTTCTTCAGGGACAGCAGGAATCAGTCCTCACTACCCTCCCGCCTCCCCTGATGAGTTGCTGAATTTTTGTCCTTTCCTTGCCATCTGCTGGTAGGGCTCAAGTTAAGGGACCTGACTGAGCAAGATGGCACCCTTGGGTGGGAAGAGGACCACGCATGCGTGGTGGCAATCCAAAGGCTTTCTTTAAAAGCTGGGGAATTGCTTCGCGCGGGCTCCGTCGGTGCCGACATCACCCATAAGTGAGGATTGATTCCTGCTATCCCTGGAGAACACCTGTTACAGGTGAGTAACTACGCTTTCTTATCCACCCACACATTCTCTAACACAAACCCTGCTACTCTACTGGGATGCACTTTACCATGACTGTTTCGACATAATCTTCCACACAAATATGCGCAAGTCTGCAAGTGGATTAAAGAGAAAACATACCATTGTGTTACTCTGTAAGTGTGCACTTTTCAACTTGCTATTTTGTAGCATACATTCAAGTTTGTTCAATTCGTATAGCACACCAAATACGTTTTCCATGAACCTCCCCCCACTGGCACCAGGGCAACACTCTTGACTTGTGTATGCTTCATTCTGATGCCTGGAGCCAGTGTGTCCTGCAAGATTACAGGACCCCACATTTTGATGTCAGATTGAAGCTGGTAGAAGAGGAACACACGTAGGTAGCCCTGATCATCTCCTGCCCATGGGAGGGAGGGTAAGGGTACCAGTTTTCTAGTAGATAAACCTTGGCACTACAGGGAACAAGTGTCCAAAAGTGAGCAAGGAGTTCATTTTCTTGGTGGTGGGGGGAGGGAAGGGAAGGAATGGTTAAAGTCACCACTAAATATTTCTTCAAGGCAGGTGGATGTCTCAAATTAGCCAACAGAATCCAACTATTTTCAACATTAAAGATTTAGAACCAAGCTCTAGAATATCCAGTATACACCAGAAGCTGTATAACTACTAAATTACCATGTAATCTATTTCAGTCATTAATGGGGAAATAAAATGCTGTTTTTCTACCTTTGTTGATTGGGTGCATTTTTCCCTAATCGTGATTGTCCCTGTCTTTTTCAATGCTTTCCTTCTAGTCTATTTTCCTCTAGCTCCTTCTCCAGGATCTCCTTTCCATTTTACTTTTCTTAGCTTTCTTATCTTTATCCCTTTCTCCCTTACCCCTCTCTCTGACATTGATCTTTACCTGTTATTTTATTTCCCTCCATTTCTTCTTTATCTCTAAATCTCTTCCTTAAAACATTCTCACTCACTTTCCAATCCTACCTCTCTTCTTTCCTTTACCATCTTTCACCCTTCAATACTGTCTCAAAACGTGTGAGCATTTGATGTACTGCTTTTACACAGTAGTGAAAGAATACTACTTTACAATAACAACTCTTCTCTTGCAGTAACTTTATTTATAAAAGGTTTATACCATGTTCCTTATCATCCCTCCACTCTAGTCCCGAACCTCTGGTGTTTAAGCACCTCCTCCTGCAGCTTGGAGACTGAGCACGTCACCCTTTTGGTGACACCAATATAAACAGTCCAGTAATCACAGTCTCCAAGCAGCTGGAGGAGTTGTGATCCTAAGAGGTTCAGGGCTCACTAGAGGAATGATTAAGGAGGTTGTAGGATAGTGGTTAGTTAGATTGGGAGATTAATTTTAAAAAAAAAGGGGGGGGGGAATAGCCCTTTAAAATTTCAAAGCTAGTCCTTTCTCTGCCGAGATTTTCAGCATCGGTAAAGGCTGAGGCTATTCCCCCCTCCCTGGAGGTACTGGCACTCAGGGAAGAGTGAGGGAGTTGTTGCTGGGGCCTCTGACTCCCGAACCCACGGATCGGGTGAGGAGACGTTGAGGAACACTGAAGAGAAGCTTCACAGCGGCTGGTCAGCCGTGGCAGCAATCGCTGCAGCGGGGGGAGCTCAAGAGGCATCTCTTCTTCCTGACACGAGGCTGTGTGCAGGCATGCAGAGGGTGATTTACTTCACAGCGGAGAAAGAGGGAGTGAGGAGCCATATAGGCCGCACGAAGCCTCTATGCGGGGAGCGCCGACAGTAAGGGACACATGGCGTCAGCGTGGGAAACCGTGCAGGGGCCTTTTTTTCTGTTGTTAGCGAGATAGTACAGTAGTTTGAAGTTATTAGGTTAGGATTAACAGAAGGCAGTCTAGGGCTGCGGTTTTAAACGGGTGTGTTTAAAACAAAAAAAAAAGGTTTCTTTACCAGACAGGTAAGCCATTGGAGTTTTGACTGGAAACATTATGCCCTCTAGATCTCAATGTTTGATGTGTGGGGCCAGGAGAGGGTCGGTTTTGGAGGAGGGTTATGTAGGAGCTGTGCGCAAGAAGCTGCGGCAGGGGGGATAGATACTGAAGGGGAAGCTCAAAGGTGAGAGGCTTCTGGCTCTCCAGAGCCCCTTTCTCCTGCCGCGCCACCTCCAGAACCTGCGCCGGGACCTTCCAAGGCACCAGAGGCCATCACTTCCCAACCTATGTTGCAGGGGAGGCTGGCGGCGATATTCTCCCATGACTTTATGACGCTGATTCAACAGGCACTTGGAGGGAAACAGGGGTCTGCTAAGCAGAGGGAGAACTGGGATTGAAGCGCTCTGGGACTCCCCTAGATGGGGGAGCGGATAGCATCCCATTTAAAAAACCAATGTTAGGGAGAGACAAGTCGGAACAGGCCGCGGTCTCAGAAGATCAATTGGAGGATTTGGATGACTCAGAGATAGATATAGACCTGGAAGAAGGCGAGATCGCAGAGCAAGAGTTGTCAGGGTGTTCAGGCATGAGGAATTGTCAGCGCTTATCTCGGAGATGCTGAAAGCATTAAACATGCCGGCAACGGAGCAGATTGAGGATTCCTCTTTGGAGGATCCACTATTGCAGGCGGTTCGGAAGTCCCAGAGAGCCTTCCCAATACATAGTGTTTAGGGAGATGATTCAGGAAGAATGGGACACGCCAGAAGCAGGAATGAAAGGCTCCAGAGTAATGGCACGCCTTTACCCGTTGCAGAAACCAGATAAGGATCTTTTCAAATCTCCTAAGGTAGATGCGGCAGTATCAGCAATTCTCCAGGACCAAGCAGGAAGTCAGTCCTCACATATGGGTGACGTCGGCGCCGACGGAGCCCTCGCGGAGCAATTTCCCCAGCTTTCAAAGAAAGCCTTTGGGAATTGCAGCGCGCATGCGCGGTCCCCTTCCCGCCCAAGGATGCCATCTTGCTCAGTCTTCTTTTTCCGCGGAGCCCTACAGACGCTGTTTGTGATCACCGCTGAAAAAGTTGATTTTCTCTCTTATTTTTTATTCTTTTTCGGTTCGACGCCGGATCCTTTTTCCCGCCCGGACCCGCTACGCCGGTATCGGGTCCGTTTCTTTATTTTTCGGTTTTTTGTCCTTCGTGACAAGCGTTCGCGCCATTTTTTCCTTTTCACTGGCAGCCCTGTCTTTTGACCTCGCAGGGGCCCTTTTTCCCTCGATGGCTGCCAGCGGGTTTAAGAAGTGTGATCGCTGTAAGAAACTCATGTCTCTTACCGACACACACGACTGCTGCCTCCGCTGCCTCGGACCCGATCATGACCCGATGATCTGTGGTCCGTGTGGCAAGATGTCCTCAAAAGCGTTGAGGAGTCAGCAGCATCAACAAGAACGAATCTTCTCTGACTCCGCGTCCGCCGGGCCCGGACCTCGTCAGAGGCTTCGACGTCCCGGGACTCCGGTCCTGAGCATTGTCGGAGTTCCTCTGAGCGGGGGTCTCCACCCCGGGAACATCATCGGAAGAAAAAACCCGCGAGGGCGGCGTCGGTGGACGCTCCTGGTTCCTCGAGGGCCAGGTGGCATAGCCCCGATAGCCGTCCCGGGTCCTCGGAGTCGGAGAGGCCTTCGAAACATCCTCGTCTCGAAATGGAGTCACCTGGACACGTGAGTACTGTGGTCCTCGTGGACTCGCCTCCGAAGGAGCTGACGTCGGGCCCGAGTCAGGGGCTGCTGGGTCTCCTGAGCTTGGACTCAGGTTGACGGCCTTGGAGAGCAGTTTGGCTGCCTTCATGGACCAGCAGCGGGCATTGATGGCTGGCCTTGCCAATGCGTCTGCCCCGGCCACCGGGACGTCGACGTCCAAGTCGACCCCGGAGACCGAGCCGATCCTCGAGTCCATCCGAGCTCGAGTCGATCCTCGGTCGCGGTCTCCCTCAGCCTCCCGTTCGGGACCGAGGTTGTCGACGCTGACACCTTCAGCGTCGGGGCGGAGGGCATCGGTGCCCGCCCGACCGGACCCACTCGAATCCTCCTCCGAGGAGTCCAACTGGGAATCGGAAGACGAAGAGTCCCCTGGTAGTTTTCGGACTCGGTGTGTCCCATCGGACTCGCCCGAGTCCGAACCTCGGAGACGGTCCCCCCCGGAGGACACCCGGTTCTCGGACTTCGTGCGGGATATGGCCAAGGCCTTGGCATTCCCCGCGGATCCCGAGGAGGAGCCTCGAGCCGAGGAGCTCGATGCCCTCCAGTATGATTCTCCCCCGAAGGAGGCCTTTACTGTACCGGTTCCTCCGATGCTGGAACGACTTCTCTTCCGCATGTGGGAGAACCCGGCGTCAGCGCCAGTGTTAAGCAAGCGGGTTGATTCCATTTATCGAGTCCGCAAGAGCCCCGGCTTCCAAAAGGCACAACTACCGCACCATTCCATGGTGGTGGAATCGGCCATGCATAGACTCAAGAGTCAAAAGATGTACTCCTCGGTGCCTCCCGGCAGGGAGACCCAGAGCCTGGATGCCCTCGGTAGAAAGTGTTTCCAGGGCTCTATGCTTGCTTGTCGAGTCCAGACCTACCAGCTCTATATGGGCATGTATCTCCGAGATCTGGCAAAGGAAATTGCCGGGTTCTCTGCTGGTCTCTCCGAGGAACCTTTGCAGAGGTTCCAAGCCTTGTCCACTGGGATTCGAGAGTGCTCAAAGTTTATCTCTCGAGCAGCCTACGATGGCTTCGAAGCATCGGCTCGAGTAGCCGGAGCCGGCATCGGTGCCCGCCGACAGGCTTGGCTTCAGTCATCCGACCTCGAGCCATGGGTCCAGGACAAGTTGGTCGATGTCCCCTGCAGAGGTGAAAACCTCTTTGGCAAACCCATGGCTGAAAAGGCTGCACAAATCGAGACCGAGACTCTGACCAGAACTAGGCTGTCCAGAAAAACCTCTGCCCCTTCTCAGAAGAAGAAGGGCTCGGGGAAAAAGCCCTTTTACCCGAGGAAGGCGGCTGCCTATAAATACTACCCTCATTATCAGGCCTCAGCAGTTCCCCAAAAGGGTCAGCAGGCCAAGGGACGGGGTAATGGGTCCCGTAGGCAGCAGGCCCCCAAGCCCACTACGCCGGCCCCTGCTCAACAGGGTAGGGGTTTTTGACTCCATCAGCATAGCCTCTTCCCCTCAGCTGGTTTCTCTCAGCACAGGAGGCCGGCTGGTCCACTTTGCCCACAGGTGGTCAGCCATCACATCAGATACCTGGGTACTTCATATAGTTCAGAAAGACTATCTTCTACACTTTCACCAGGTACCTCCCTCCTACTTTCCAGGGGAGCCTCCAAGACTCCCTCTGCACAGGGACTTACTCCTTCAGGAGTTGGCAAGTCTTCTTCAGGAACAGGCTGTGGAACCGGTGCCCCACCACCTGAGAGGTCACGGCTTTTATTCCAGGTACTTTCTGATACCAAAAAGAACAGGAGGCCTCAGACCCATCCTGGACTTGCGAAACCTCAACAAGTTCCTGGCAAGGGAAAAGTTCAAGATGCTTTCCCTTGGAATCCTGCTGCCCTACCTCCAGCAGGGAGACTGGCTATGCTCCTTAGATCTAAAGGATGCCTATACTCACATCCTTATTCATCCAGACCACAGACAATATCTCAGATTTGTTCTGGGAGGAAATCATTACCAGTACAGGGTCCTGCCCTTTGGCCTATCCTCCGCCCCCCGGGTTTTCACCAAATGCTTGGCAGTGGTGGCGGCCTATCTCAGACTTCAAGGCCTTTTTGTGTTTCCATACCTGGACGACTGGCTCATCCGGGCCCAGTCTTCCCAAGAGGCCACTCAAGCCACTCATCGCACTGTGTCTCTGCTCCAGCACTTGGGCTTTGTCATAAACTTCGCAAAGTCCACTTTGCTCCCCTCTCAAGATCTCGAATTCATCGGCGCAAGGTTAAGCACACTTCAGGCGCGGGCCTTCCTGCCTCTGGACAGGGCCCACAGGCTCATGAATCTCGCCAGCCACTTTCGCAGCAATTCCCTGGTCTCTGCCAGGCAATTTCTGAGACTGCTCGGCCATATGGCTTCCACGGTCCATGTGACCCCCAATGCCCGCCTGAACATGCGACCTGCCCAGTGGTGCCTTCGCACGCAATGGCATCAGGCCACGGGGAGCCTGACGGACTCAGTACAAGTCTCGGACCTGCTGGTCTCTTCTCTGCGGTGGTGGCTTCATCTGCCAAACCTAGTACTGGGAGTGGATTTTCAATCTCCTCCTCCTCCTAAGATACTAACAACCGATGCTTCTCTCCTGGGATGGGGAGCACATTGCCAAGGGACATGTACTCAAGGCCTCTGGACTCCTTGGGAGTCTGCGCAGCAGATAAACTTCCTGGAGCTCAGAGCCATCCGCCTAGCTCTGAGAGCCTTCTCCCACCTCACCAGTCTGTACTGGTCCAGACGGACAATCAAGTAGCAATGTTCTACATGAACAAACAAGGAGGCACAGGCTCCTTCCTTCTCTGTCAGGAGGCACGACGGCTGTGCTCTTGGGCAGTTGGCCACGGCATACTCCTCAAAGCGGTCTATCTCCCAGGTCAGGAAAATTACCTGGCAGACAAACTAAGCAGGATCCTCCAACCACAAGAGTGGAGATTGGATCCATTAGTGGTTCAGCAGATCTTTCTCAAGTGGGGACTCCCCACCTTGGATCTGTTTGCCAGTCCTCTGAACCGGCAACTACCCAGATTCTGCTCTCGACAACCGCATCCTCTCAGAGTAGCGCCGGATGCTTTTCTGATTCCATGGTCCACAGGCCTCTTGTATGCCTTTCCTCCCATGCCGCTGGTGTCTCGAACGCTCTTCAAAGTTCTCCGAGACAAAGCCTCACTGATCCTAGTGGCTCCCCAGTGGCCGAGGCAACCTTGCTTCCCGCTTCTAATGCAGCTGGCGGTGGACACTCCTCTTCCTCTGGGGTTTCAACCCGATCTCCTGACACAAGACCACGGGTCTCTCCTACACCCCAACCTCCGGTCCCTTCATCTGATGGCCTGGCTGCTGAAAGGGTAGTCCTTGCTCCCCTCCTGCTGCCTCGGGAGGTGGAAGAGGTCGTCTTGGCCTCCAGGCGGCCCTCCACCCGGAAGTCCTACGCTCTTAAATGGCGTCGCTTCTCCGTGTGGTGTGCTCAGCAGTCTGAGAATCCCTTGTCCTGCTTGGTGGCAGTGGTCTTGCAATATTTGCTTTACCTCTCCAATCTGGGCCTTAAGTCCAACTCTGTCAGAGTCCACCTCAGTGCTCTCTCTGCACATCACGCACCGGTAGATGGCTGGCCTCTGTCCAACCACCCTTTGGTGGCTCGTTTTCTCCGAGGCTGCCTCCTGCTTAAGCCTCCTTTGTGTCCACCAGCCCCTGAATGGGATCTGAATGTGGTCTTGCAGCGGATTACCTGTCTGCCCTTTGGACCTATGGCTACCTGCCCTCTTCGTTTTCTTTCTTGGAAAACCTTGTTCTTGGTAGCCCTTACCTCTGCTCGACGTGTTAGTGAACTGCAGGACCTAGTGTCTGATCCTCCTTACACTAGGTTCTCCAGGAATAGGGTGGTCTTACGGACTCACCCTAAGTTTCTTCCAAAAGTGGTTTCTCCTTTTCATCTCAACCAGGAGGTGGTTCTTCCGACCTTCTTTCCCAGCCCGCACTCCAGCCGGGCTGAAATGGTCCTGCATACCCTGGACTGTAGGAGGGCCTTGTCCTTCTACCTTGACCGTACGCGGGAGCATAGGAGGGCTGTTCAGCTCTTCGTTTCTTTTGACCCCAATAACTTGGGGCTACCTGTCTCCAAGCGTACCTTGTCCATCTGGGTAGCTGACTGTATCGCCTGGGCTTATGGGGCAGCCGGCCTCTCGTTGGAGGGTCGAGTCACGGCTCATCGTGTTAGGGCGAAGGCTGCGTCAGTGGCACACCTCTGCTCTGTTCCGTTGGCAGACATCTGCCGGGCCGCTACTTGGTCTTCAAGCCAGACTTTTGCAGCCCATTACTGCCTGGAGAGGGAGTCCCGCAGGGACAGTGCTTTCGGTCAGGCAGTCCTTCATAATCTCTTTGAGGTTTAGGCAACTCCTACCCTCCGGCCCTGGTGTTGGGCTACCAGTCGGGGGCGTTTTCAGAGAAGATTCCTTCCTTCGATACTTTTGAGCTAGAGGGAGCTCATTTTTGTGCTTGAGGTCTCCGGTAGCCTTAAGCTTGGGAGTCCCATATGTGAGGACTGACTTCCTGCTTGGTCCTGGAGAAAGAGTAGTTACTCACCTGTAACAGGTGTTCTCCAGGAGCAGCAGGAATCAGTCCTCACAACCCTCCCTCCTCCCCTTGGAGTTGCAGTCCTATCATTTCGTTTTTGCTAATTTTTTTGCTGTCTTTTAGCTATGTCATCAGACTGAGCAAGATGGCACCCTTGGGCGGGAAGGGGACGGCGCATGCGCGCTGCAATTCCCAAAGGCTTTCTTTGAAAGCTGGGGAAACTGCTCCGCGAGGGCTCCGTCGGCGCCGACGTCACCCATATGTGAGGACTGATTCCTGCTGCTCCTGGAGAACACCTGTTACAGGTGAGTAACTACTCTTTACTAAGAAGACGATTCCAGTGGAAGGCAGTGCCGCCCTTAAAGATGTGCAAAATAGGAGACTAGATACTTTGCATTGACATCAAAGACTTGCTTTAACGATTTCCATGCATGTTTCCATTTGTGGGGTATGGGCGGCAAGAGCTTGCCTGCGATGGTCCCAAAAGATGAAGGGGAACCGGGAAGAAGAGGCGGTCGAGGAAGCAGCCCGAATGGAATAGGGGCAGCTTATTTACAGATATGCAATATGATCTTATTCGGGGTCTTTCGAAAAGTATGGTGTCCGTGGTAGCGGCGCGTAGATATCTGTGGCTGCGTAACTGGACGGCAGATGGTGCCTCTAAGGCATAGGTTTCCAACCCAGTCCTCGGGGAACCCTAGGCCAGTCAGGTTTTCAGGATTCCCACAATGAATATGCATAAAATAGGGCATACAATGAAGGCAGAACATGCAAATCTCTCTCATGCATATTCATTCTGGGAATCCTGAAAACCTGACTGGCCTAGAGTTCCCTGAGGATTGGGTTGAAAACCCCTGCTCTAAGGCAAGGCTAGGTAAGCTCCCTTTTCGAGGTAAACTCCTTTTTGGAAAGGATTTGGACAAGTTGGTTAAAGACCGCAGAAAGTCAAAAGGAGGAAGGCTGCCGGAGGATAAGCAGAAGCAGAGTCGTCCTCTAGCACCCTCCAGAAGCCAGCAAAGGGAGTTTCATAGATTTCGGACGCCGAGATTTGGTCAGTTTCAGAGAGGACATTTTCAATATAGATCCCAGGGGTTGCGAGGGTTCAGAGGAGCGGGTAGAGGTTTTGGAGCCTCCTCTTCCTCAAACCTCAAGAAGTCACAATGAAGCGAGGGGGGCCCAGGCAGGATTAGTACCTGTGGGGGGTTGGCTAAGGGATTTCTATCCTGCCTGGGTCCAAATTACGTCAGATCAGTGAGTGTTGGAGGTCATTCAAAGAGGCTGTGCTCTAGAGTTCCAAAGACCAGTGCTTGACGCCTTTGTTCAATCTCCATGCAGGACAAAGTCAAGACTGCAGGCAGTGCGAGAGACTTTGGAAAGGTTGCTGGCCCTCAAGGCGGTGGTACCAATTCCGGCAGACCAGTATGGATGTGGTCAATACTCAATATATTTTGTGGTGCCAAAAAAGGAGGGAACTTTGAGGCCAATCCTAGACCTCAAGAGAGTAAACAAGTGTCTCAGAGTGTCGCACTTTCGCATGGAAACGCTGAGGTCAGTCATAGTGGCGGTCCGACAAGGAGAGTATCTCACGTTGTTAGATCTTTCGGAAGTGTATCTGCATATACCAATCCGGTTAGAGCATCAGCAGTACCTTTGGTTTGCAGTTCCCATGGGACATTTTCAGTTCCAGGCGTTACCATTTGGTTTGGCAACTGCGCCGCAAACCTTCACCAAGGTGATGGTGGTGGTAGCGGCAGCATTACGCAGGGAAGGGGTGTTGGTGCACCCTTACCTGGACGATTGGTTGATTCGAGCAAAGTCAAAGAGCGAAAGCGAGGTAGCTACCCACCAAGTGGTGCAGTTTCTGCGGAGTTTAGGGTGGGTAGTGAATGTGGCGAAGTGCAAGTTGGAGTCGTCGCAAGAGTTGGAGTACTTGGGGGCCTGCTTAGACACAAAAAGCAGCAGGGTGTTTCTACCACACTCCAGGGCCCAAGGGCTAAGGCAGCTCATACGAGATTTCTTGGAGAAAAGGGCTCCCTCAGCATGGCATTATTTACAGCTGTTGGGGACAATGGCAGCCACGTTCGAGTTGGTGCCGTGGGCCAGGGCACACATGAGGCCGTTGCAGAGAGCTCTCCTCAGGAGATGGTCGTATCAGTCAGATCAGTTGTCCCAAAATCTGACCTGTCCGTTACGAACAAGCAGTCTCTGCAGTGGTGGCTAGCTCCAGGGTTTTTAGAGAAAGGGATGCCTTTGGAGTCGCTGGACTGGAGACTGTTGACGACAGATGCAAGTCTGTTCGGCTGGGGGGGGCGCACTTCGAAAGGCAGTTTGCCCAAGGTCAGTGGACCGAACTGGAAAGAAGATGGTCACTCAACAGGTTAGAATTAAGGGCGGTCACTCTAACACTAAGAGCTTTTCAGCAGCTGTTGAAAGGGAAAGCGATTCGAGTGCTGTCAGACAATGCCACCGCAGTGGCCTATATCAATCGGCAAGGGGCACCAGCAGCATGGCTCTCGAAGAAGAGGTGGAGGAGCTCCTCGGTTGGGCCAAATTGCATCTGGAAGCGTTATCGGCAGCGCATGTAGCAGGGGTAGACAATGTGACAGCCAATTTTTTGAGCCGAGTCAAGGTGGACCCAGGAGAGTGGGTTCTATATCAAGTGATTTTCGATTTACTGGTACATCGTTGGGGGCCTCCGGTGATGGATCTCATGATGACTGTAATCTTCCGCCGCTGCTCTCCACTTTTGGCTACGCTCCATTTGGTCCTGGGTTCATTTCACAGAGACAGTAGGGTAAGCAGCACAAATAAGACAACCAAAACTGGTGTGGCTTGAAAAAAGAGTTTTATACAGAAATAGGCTTATTAGGTACAGAACAGAGTTATATAGTGGTTGTTACAGAGCTGCTTCAGTGTGCATCAATGAATCTGTGTGTGTGTGCGTGCATGTGTGAAGTGTGAGAGAATAGAGTACATGAAAGACTCTATATGTGAGTGAGAGGGGGGAGGGGTAAAGAGAAGTGGTTGTCAGAGCCTCCTGTCCTTCATGTCCGATGAATAGGGAGAGAAAGAGGAAGTATTTCTGTCCTTTATAGTGAATTTTCTCCAGCACCTCCCTTTGAGGTCTGCTATTGTTTGTCCTGCAGACTAATCTCATCAAGCAAACTAAGACCATCAAGTTCTCTCCTGATTGGCAAGGAGAGGGTGAGTCTTACAGACACCTCAGGTAAACTACCCTCATTAAGTCTGGAGACTTACATCCTCAGGGGGTCCAAGCTGCTTGCACTCCAAGGTCTGGGAACAGCCATGACACCTATGCTAGGCATAATGTCATGCTGATGTATGCTGACATCTCCCACACCTTTTTATTGTTATTTATTATTTGTGCCTGGAAATGGTGGAAGCACACCTGTGGCACCTGTCCCAGCTGCAATTACATGATAGTAGGCAGCTTGTCTAATACCTCCTGTATTAAATACCTTGCTATGTCTAGCAGGTCCCGTCCTGCACAGTACTGTCTCTAGTGTTCTAGAGATAAACAAGTCCCCTTATGAGTCCAAACCTCGTGTCTTAGGTAGGGCAGCCACTACTGGGGGGGGACCCAATATGCTACCTCAGTGCCCGTCTTAGAGAGAGTGAACAGTGCATAAGGGCTGCAGGAATTTTTGAGGAGGTTAAAGCCGAAAGGTACCAGGATGCTATGAGTGAGGATAGGAAGCAATACTAGACTGTAGCTGACTCTGGTATTCAATGTAGTAGGAAATGCCAAATTAGCAGGCCAAATGAGCCTGGATGTAGAGGTAGATGCTGGAGAAATTAAGTGTAACTACCTTAAAATGTTGTTGATGTTCTATAGGACATGCGCTGCAAGGAAATATACATTTGTTTCATTTTACAACACAGGAAAATTGATAATGCATAGCACTATTTGTACAGCAGTTAAAATAATAATAGGGTGAATAACATTAAAGACATGATCAGCAGTAGGTGAGTAACCAAATAACAATTCCCACACCGACACATGAGCATCTTGTAGCAAGTGTCCAACAATTTGTTGAATGTGTCCATTCTCATAAGCGATGGTGTGATTCACTTCAGTGGATGTTGTTTTAAGGTGATCAATATAAGCATGGAGTTCTGTAAAGTTGAGCAGTTTATGTAGTGTCTCTTCTCCCATGCCAAGTGGTAATGGATGCACAACATATGAGATAAAGTTTGGAATGTCCATAGAGTCATTGGTAACCAGCAGTGTGGAATAAGTTGTCCTGTTAATGGTGATGGAGACCAGTGGGGTATGACTGCACCAGGTATTGTTTGGTAAATAGTTTGAACTGTATAACAGTGTTCTTGGGAAGGCGAATGTCATGCATTCTGGGAGCAATCGAAAAAGAAACATTCTGGGGAAAGAACAGATTAAAACAAAAGTGTCCAGCTCCAAGGTAATACAAACTGTGTGAGGTAGTCAGGGAGCAAGAGGAGGAATTGTTCCAGCAGCAGGTGTCAGCCTCTTTAAACTGGTGAGGTTGACACTTGAACGGAAATGTAGTCTGCTCACACAAACGGGGGTCCATTGGCTTGAATGAAGTCCAGGTGTCGTCCAGTGGCTGCACCCATGTGAGATGGTCCACAGGATACATAAGCATATTATCAAACTGCACCCCAATATTAACAACAGGATAAGTAACTGTGTGTTGTCCCTACCATGGGATCAAAGTACAGATAGAGCAGCCTTGTGGTGAACAAATGGGAACACTAACTGTCCACCAATCAAGGTGAGCTATAGCAAATTCAGGTATTTTGGTACTAGCCATATGGACGAGAGATGGTGGCCAGTGTCCTAACTTAGCAGTGATCAGAATTTCCTTTAGTATAGTAATAAGCTCGATCTGTACTTGATCGCAGGCAAGAGCCCAGGAAATATTCTTTCCCAATCTATATTCTGCATGTGCTAAGGTAACAATTTTCTGTTCTATAATGGGAGATATAAGAGCAAAGGTATCTACAACTACATTGGACAGTTTAGAGGAAGCTTCATTAATACGTTGTGAGGTAATGTGGTAGGCTATGGCCTATATAATAGCCTGTACATGTATGAGAGGCCTGCAAGCTAGGTCAGAGTCCCCACCCCCACCTAGAAATAGTAGTGCTGAGAAAGATCAAAGTCAGTGAAGGTCTGAGGATCTGCCTTAAACCGCTCTAAACTGCTTTTGATAAGTTTGTGTTAATCCTTATTCAATTCTTTTATGCTGATGATAGATATGTTCCAGTGTTTTGCATTCTCACATTCTCTGAGCCTAGAAATGACCTTGTAGTAGGGATGTATTTATGTCTAGAAAGATGAAATTAGACTTACCTGCTAATTGTAGTTCCTGGAGTGTAGCCGGTCTAGCCCCGGACCTCTGGGTTCCCTATCTCATCCAGCAGCTTTGGAGACTGAGAAACGCCTCCTTTTTATGATGTCACAGGTATATCTTCCCGGGATCCGCCTCTTGCCATCAGTACCCTATTGACAAAGCAGACTCACTGGAGACACAAGCAAAAATGTCAACCAAAAGACAACCCCCCGCACTAGTGCTAGGGGAACACCCCCGTGAACGAACTGTGACTTAAACTTACGCAGGCTGGTCCTTTCCCCCATGAACAGAAACAACCTGCCATAGAAAAACAGGAAGAGAGCCCCTTACCTGTAAATATCCGGAGCACTGCAAGCTCAGTAAGAATCGGGGAGGGATACGGGACTAGACCGGCTACACTCCAGGAACTACAATTAGCAGGTAAGTCTAATTTCATCTTCCTGATCGTGTAACCGGTCTAGTCCCGGACCTCTGGGTAAGTACCAGAGCAGTGAGAAATTCAAATCCGGGAGGGCCTCGGAAGACCAGCCTGAAGTACTGCTGATCCAAAAGCGGTCTCCTCCACCCTCTGCACATCAAGACGCGGTAATGCTTTGCAAAAGAATTCAGCGACGACCAAGTAGCCGCTCTACAAATCTCCACCGGAGACACGAGACGCACCTCGGCCCAGGAAGACACGCTCTAGTAGAATGGGCTCGCAGCCCTTCCGGAACCGGGCGACCTTTCAAGATATAGGCCGAGGCAATAGCCTCCCCTTTCCTGGGCCCCGCGAAGAGGACAAAAAGCCTGTCAGATTTGCGAAAATCGGCCATACACCGAAGATACCTCTTAAGCGCTCTCCAAGCATCCAGTAAGTGCAACCGTCGCGGGCCCGAAGAATCTGCAGACCGTGAAAACACCGGCAAAAAATTTCCTGCTTCACATGGAAAGGCGAGACCACCTTAGGAAGGAAGGCCGGCACCGTCCTCAACACCACCTTCGACGGATAAAATAAGAGATAAGGCTCCCGACAGGAAAGTGCCTGCAACTCGGAGACCCTCCGCGCCGAGCAGATGGCCACCAGGAACGCAACCTTCAAAGTGAGGTCCTTGAGCGACGCTCAGGACAGAGGTTCAAAAGGCTCGCGCTCCAGCGCGTCTAGAACGGACGGGAGATGCCACTTCGGAACGAACGGTCGCACCGGCGGGCGCAGTAAGGACCCCGCCCGCAAGAAAAGCTTAACATCCGCATGGCAGCCGAGCGTCTGACCCCCTATCTTACCTCGGTAACATGACAAGGCCGCAACCTGAACTCGCAACAATGCCGCTGCGAGACCCTTAGCAAAGCCATCCTGCAAAAAATCCAAGATCTGCGGAACGGAGGAACGCAAGGCCTCAAATTTCCTGTCCAGGCACCAGGCTTCGAAAACCCTCCAGACACGGACATAGGCTAGCGAAGTGGAGGTTTTCCGAGCCCTCAAAAGGGTAGAGATAACCGCCGAGGAATAGCTCCTTGCCTTCATCCTTGCCATTTCAAGAGCCAGGCCGTAAGCGAGAATCGATCCACGTGCGGCATGAACAGAGGGCCCTGCGTTAGAAGATCCGGACGAGATGGAAGCCGTCAAGGTTTCGTCACCACCAACCGAATCAGATCCCCGTACCACGGCCGTCGAGGCCAGTCCGGAGCGATCAAAATGACCTGACCCTGGAACCGTTCGATCCGCTGCAGAACTCTGCCAATGAGAACCCACGGAGGAAACACATACAGCAACTGCCCTACGGGCCACCGCTGAACAAGCGCAGCCAAGCCTTCCGACATCCTTTCTCTGCGCCTGCAGTAAAAACGGCTGGCCTTCGTCGAGGCAAAAGTCGCCATGAGGTCCATGACCGGCGCTCCCCAGCGGCGCACTATCATGTCGAAGACTTCGGGATGGAGAACCCACTCCCCCGGATCCACCCGAACCCAACTGAGAAAATTCGCCTGCACGTTGTCCACTCCGGCGACATGCGCCGCTGACAGGTCCAGAAGGTGCGCCTCGGCCCAGTCGCACAGGACTCCTGCCTCGACTTCCAGCCTCGTACTGTGGGTGCCTCCCTGTCGGTTGACATGACACCGCCGTGGCATTGTCGGAAAACACGCGGACCGCCTTGCCCTGCACCAGCTGTTGAAACTCCCGCAGCGCTAGCGCTACCGCCCGCAACTCCAGCCTGTTGATGGACCACGCTGTCTCCTGAACCGTCCATTGGCCCTGCGCAAACATACCGAGGCAGTGAGCGCCCCAGCCCAAGAGACTGGCATCGGTCATCACGGGCACCCAGGCTGGTGTAGTCAGCTCCCTTCCCCTCGCCAAGGACTCGGGAAGCAACCACCACTGCAGGGACTGACGAGCATCCTCCAGACAGGGCAACTTCCTGGACAGGGGATCCTGCTGGTGCGACCATCGGTGAAGTAACGCTCTCTGAAGAGGCCTCATGTGAGCTCTCGCCCAGGGGACTGTCTCTATTGTCGCAGCCATCGTGCCCAGCAATTGAAGATAATGCCACGCCGAAGGCGCCTTGAACTGAAGAAAACAGGCTACTAGCCTCCGAAGACCCATTGCCCTTTCCTCCGTCAGAAACACCTTTCCCACCTTGGTGTCGAAGCGAGCTCCGAGATACTCTAGAATCTGAGAGGGAACCAAGTGACTCTTCGTCAGATTGACAACCCAACCAAGCTCCTCCAGAAAAGCCACTACGCGAGCCGTGGCCGAGAGACTCTCCGACCTGGACTTCGCACGGATCAACCAATCGTCCAGGTACGGATGCACCAAGATCCCCTCCTTTCGGAGAGCCGCCGCCACCACTACCATAACCTTGGTGAAGGTCCGAGGAGCAGTCGCCAGGCCGAAGGGCAACGCTCGAAACTGAAAGTGACCGAAGGGGACAGCGAACCGGAGAAATTGGTGATGATCCTGTCGCACGGGGATGTGAAAATAAGCCTCCGATAAGTCCAGCGAGGTGAGAAACTCCCCGCTCTGCACTGCTACAATGACCAACCGAAGGGTCTCCATGTGGAAATGGGAAACGCGGAGGCAACGATTCACTCCTTTGAGATCCAAAATCGGACGGACGCCTCCGCCCTTCTTGGGGACGACGAAGTAAATTGAGTAGCGACCGGCGCCGCATTGGTCTGGCGGAACGGGCACTATCGCCTTGAGATCGAGAAGCCTCCGGACTGTCTCCCGCAACGCCTCCCGTACTGGCCGCAAGAATTTGAGAGCATAGCCGTCTCGTACCACCTCCAGCACCCATTGATCCAAAGTTACTCGGGCCCAGGCAACGTAAAACTCCTGCAACCGCCCCCCTTCCGGGAGTAAGGGCGCCCGGGCCCCCCGTATCTCATTGTTGCTTTTTAGCAGCGAAGGAGGAGGCGGCGGCTGACGGACCAAAACCTCGTCCCGCACCGCGAAACCCCCGAAAGGGCTGGCTCCTATTAAAGAAACGTCCTCTCTGAGCAGCACTGAATCTTGGGGACCGAAAGCCGCGAAAATCGCGCTGCTGCCCCCTGCTAGACGAGAACTGCCGGGAAGTCCGCGGCTTGTCCTCCGGCAACTTGCCCCCTTTAGATTCACCTAAGTCCTTAACCAGCTTCTCCAAGTCTTCCCCAAACAAGAGGCGACCCTTAAACACGGGAGCTTACTTAATCTGGCCTTTGAGGCACTATCCGCTGCCCAGTTACGAAGCCACAGGTACCGCCGAGCCGCCACTGCTGACACCATGCTCTTGGCCAAACCCCGCATAAGATCATACTGAATGTCTGCAAGGTAGGCCGCGCCAGACTCCAACCTGGCCGCTTCGCCCGATTCGGCTTCCTCAGGGCTCCCCTGAACCCTCTGCGACCAGCGAAGACAAGCTCTAGCGACCCATGCACCGCAAATAGCCGCTTGAAGTGACAGCGCATTGACATCAAACACCTGTCTTAGCAGCACATCTAACTTCCTATCCTGGGCATCTTTAAGAGCCATACTACCTTCCACCGGAATGGTAGTCTTCTTGGTGACTGCTGAGACTGCCACATCCAAAAGGGATTTAAAAGGGAGCCTTGACCGGGTGCGAGCCCCTTTTCACCGCTGCAGCACTCCGGCTCTCGTCCAGCTCTCCCAGCGGGGATAGAGCGAGCCGGAGCACCGCACCGCCCCCACCAAGAAGATCTGCCCAATCGGGGCACCGGGCGGGAGATTTAAAAGGGAGCCTTGACCGGGTGCGAGCCCCTTTTCACCGCTGCAGCACTCCGGCTCTCGTCCAGCTCTCCCAGCGGGGATAGAGCGAGCCGGAGCACCGCACCGCCCCCACCAAGAAGATCTGCCCAATCGGGGCACCGGGCGGGAGATTTAAAAGGGAGCCTTGACCGGGTGCGAGCCCCTTTTCACCGCTGCAGCACTCCGGCTCTCGTCCAGCTCTCCCGGCGGGGATAGAGCGAGCCGGAGCACCGCACCGCCCCGCCCCGCCCCCACCAAGAAGATCTGCCCAATCGGGGCACCGGGCGGGAGATTTAAAAAAGAGCCCTTATCAGGCGTGCCCGCGCCAGAGGGCCCTTTGGCACGGCCCTTAGGTAGCAGCCCTCTCTTAAGACACTCAAGAGCCAGACAAATGATTCCTCAGCATTATTAAAGAAACAAGCAACAGGAGCTCCCCTAAGGTTGAGCGCTCGACATCAACACGATCAGCTTACCCATCTCAGCAAGTATATTTCACCTGTTAAGAGCTGATTAAAGTACCCCTTCATCCTTGCTACAATTAACAGCATTTGTAACCTTATATCTGCTACATGTTTAACAGATGTACTGATGCCAGTAACTGTCACATATGTATACTATTTCCATTAGTTTATGCTTAATTACTTACTGTTGTCAGTAACCAATAATTCTTTTCTCTCTTTATATACTGTTGTCAGTATCCAATAATAATTTCATTCTTAATTTCATATACTGTTGTCAGTAACCTGCATTCTTGATTTCATATACTGTTGTCAGTAACCTGCATTTTTACAGTCATCAGAAGTTTCAGTATGAACTATATAAAAATGCTACTGCTTACTTTGAATCTCACTTTATACATTGTCAGTCTACTATTCTCTCTCTACCCTTTCCCTGCTAATGCCCACACCCCACCATTGAACCTCCCTGAATTTTTATACATTCATGTTATCCCTCATCGTCAGAGACATAACACTCATCATCTATATCTAGGAAATGCTAAGATAAACCACCATAGACTGATTCAGATAAAGCAATCTTCTAAAACCGACCACATAAATACAGTCAATGCTTTCACACACATTTCCCTCATCCTCATCAATGCAAGGTCAGTTAGAAATAAAACACCTATCATAACTGATCTAATTAATACAGAAAACCCAGACCTACTATGCATTACTGAGACATGGCTAACAGAATCTGACTCAGTACTGTTAAATCAATTAAAAGTGCAAGGTTACTCCATCTTCACCTGCAATAGGAACCATATAAGAGGAGGGGGTGTTCTTATATTAGCTAAATCTAATCTCGGATTATCCTCTACTTTATGCGAAAGTCATGACGACACAAATATACTCAAGATTGAAAATAAGGACATAGCAATCTGCTTGATATACAGACCTCCGACTGCAAGTAATCAAAATGTTGACACCATTCTTGAATCTGCATGCAACTCAACAATAAGGAAACCTCTCATCATGCTAGGTGATTTCAACCTTCCCTCTCTCTCTAATAATCAAGAAACATCTTTCTTAGATGCGATGGAAGAAATGGGCTTCAAGCAAACAGTTAATCAACCAACGCACACCAAAGGAAACACACTCGACTTAATTTTCATTCCAACCCATTACACAACCACATCTCATTATGTCTCACCTTCCACAGCTCAAGTCCCATGGTCTGACCACTTTATGATTAGGTTCTCTTTCCACCTCCCACAATGCACCAAAACACCCCTTGTCAATCTACAACATGGTCAGAGATTTCGTCCATTCAACAAGGAAGAGTTTCTCGAATCAGTACTCCCTAGATTGGATCCTTATATCTCTAACCTTGATGATGCAATATCCAGCTGGAATTCCATTATTGGATCCACATCAGAGCCATATTCAACAAAGAGACGCCATAAAATGAGAAAAAATGAAAAATGGTATTCTACGGAACTCGCAATTCTGAAGAAAGGTCTTAGAAAAATGGAATCTACTTGGAGAAGGAATAAAACTCACGAACTCAGAATACAATACTTCTCACTACTCAAAGGTTACAAGGATGTGATTAATAACGCTAAAAAACAATATCACTCTAATACTTTATCAAAAGCCATTAATCGTCCTAGAGAACTATTTGAGATTGTCAAATCATTAACCAAATCCCCATCCAACAATTCCCACAAAATGTTTATTAGCCCTCAAACGATTGCTGATCACTTTGCAAATAAACTCAAACTTAACAGCCAATTCACCCCACCTAGCCTATCTCTTCCAGTTAACAACCACCTTGAATGGAAAGCCTTCCACCCTATTACTAACAAACTCCTACTCCAGACAATCTCCAACCTAAATACAACAACCTCTTTACTCGATCCTTGCTCAGTGACTTGGATAAAATCAACAAAAACAGAACTTGCCTCAGACTTGCTGAACATAGTAAACCAATCTCTTCAACAAGGACGTATAGCAGATGTCCTCAAAAGGTCAGCAATTCGACCGCTGCTAAAAAACAAAACCCTAGACGGCAATGACCCAACTTCATATCGCCCCATTGCAAGTATTCCATTCCTTGCCAAGATTATTGAAAAGATTGTGCAAATCCAACTGCAAGATTATATAGACTCATCAGCTCCATTAGATGAACATCAATATGGATTTCGCCCATATCATGGTGTAGAAACGCTCCTAACAGCACTATTTGACACAATCATCAGAGGTATCGATAATTCCAAGCGAGCCTTCATTCTCATATTCCTTGATATTTCCTCGGCCTTTGACACTGTAAACCATACCACGCTCATCTCTAGACTCTCTCAAATAGGCATCAAGGATAAAACCCTTGAATGGTTCATATCCTATTTTACTAACCGGACCCAATATGTGCAAATAGATCGAAATACCTCATCCCCATTTCCACAAGAGCAGGGCATCCCTCAAGGCTCTGCCCTATCGGCACTATTGTTTAATCTCTATCTTCAACCCATCTGTTCCATATTTAAACGCTTCAAAATCAACTACCACATCTACGCGGACGACATCATGTTATACTCGCCATTTGATGTGTCCACCCCGGATTACAGCAACATATGTCGTTGCCTCACTGAAGCTGAGCTGTGGCTGAAATCAATGAATATTAATTTTAAAAAAACAGAAGTTCTATTTATAACAAGAAACACAAGCTTCACTCCACCGCCTGAAATCAACATTGGAAAAATTACTCTCCCAGTTAGAGATGAGATCAAATACTTGGGAGTCACACTAGATAAGATCCTCAGCCTCACCAAACATATAAAACAAACTGTAAAATCAATATATTTCAAATTAAGGACAATCCAACAACTTAGACCATTGATAGATAACACTGACTTCAGATCCGTGGCTCAAACACTTATAACACCACATTTAGACTACTGTAATGGTATTCTTCAAGGGACCTCTAAGAAAAATATACACACACTTCAATTAGCCCAAAATGTCACTGCAAGGATCATCTATAAAGCGAAACTATCAGATCATATATCTCCGATTCTCTACGCTCTCCATTGGCTACCTGTCTCATGCAGAATCATCTACAAGTCCTTAGTTACTACGTTTAAGATCTTTAATAATATAGCACCATCTTTCTTATCTACGCTCATCAACATCCCACATGAAAATAGATCAAGAAGAAGAATAAACCTTCACACGATACAAGTCCCTGATTCTATTAGAAAGATGTCAGAAGACAAGTAATACAGCTTTCTCATTCTTCGCCCCTACGTTATGGAACAACCTCCCAATTGAAATAAGAGAAATCAAGGACCTTCAATTATTTAGAAAAAATCTAAAAACCCATCTATTTACTCTTTACTACAATAACCTCCAAATTGAAGATAATCCAAACTCAGAGAAAAGCACCGAACATCAGTCACTCACTGACCCTACCTAGACAAGGCATAAAATCTTTCCCTCACATCCACATTGCTCACCTAGATTAATCTTACTCTTGAATGCAATTTGCTTATCGCTAATGTAAATAATTGTAACTAATGTAAATAATCCCTTTAATGTTGACATATTATGTTTTGAAACATTAACTAATGCATACCCAGTTTCAAACGTTCCTACTTCTCCTGTTATCTTTTTTGTATTAGAGTTACATTTAATAGTTGAATGTTCTTTGTTCTAAATCTGTTCTATGTAAAATAATAGTATTCTACTATTAAAGTTTGTTACCTGTAAACCGCCACTGATCTCTGGAAGTGGCGGTATAGAAAAGATGTATAAATAAATAAAAAAATAAATAAAAATAAAAATAATCCACCTTGGGCGACTTGAACACCTCCTTATCCTGGTCTGACAAAGGATAAAGGCGGTTCATGACCCTGGCACCCTTCAAAGGCGATTCCGGCAGGTTCCACTCCTCCTGAATCATCTCTCAGAAGACCCTATGAACGGGAAACACACTCTGAGTTTTCCTAAAAACTTGAAGCAAGGGATCCTCTAAAGAGTCATCCTCTCCTGCACCGGGAACCGGCATATTTAACACCTTGAGGGCTTCTAAAATCAACGCAGGAAGCTCCTCCCTGCGAAAGACGCGCCTGGTCCTCTCGCTCAGCCAGCTCACCTTCTTCCAGTTCCTCCTCAGTGTCCAAATCAGGCACCTCTCCATCGGACAGCGGTCCCTCTGAAGTCACCGAAGAGTCCGTCAGTAGCCCCTCCAAGCGCGGTCTCTTGGCACCACCGGAAGGGCCCTCGGCCGGAGCTAGCGGCGCGGACCTCTTAACTCCTTTCGAGGCCTCCGGGCCCCTGCCCTGCGGAGGGGTGGCTAGGAAAGACTGCTGAAGGAGTGCCACAAAGGACTTTGAAAAGATTGCCGACAAGTCTGTGGGGAACACCGAAGGAGGAGGAGACATGACTGGCGCTGACGAGGGGCCTGCCACCGGGTCCCCCAGGGCCAACTCCTGAGGTTGCGTGCTAGAGGCCTCAGACGCCCCACCCGGACCGTCCCCTGAGGTATCACCGGGAGGATCCAGGGCGTCCGAGTCTCTTGCACAGGACTTGCACACACCCGAAGAAGAGCCCCTCTTCATGCCACATACCAAGCACAGAGGCTTAGATGGCATGGCGAAGGGAAGGCAAACAGTTCCGGGACAAAAAGCCCTCCCCCAGAAGCACTGCACCCTTACCAGGGGGAGCAGAAAACAGGTCCCGTTTTTTTTTTTGATATGTCACCAAACTAATGGAAAAGACCAGCCAGGAAAAGAAATAGGGATCCTAAAACGGCAGGGCAGGAGCAGGCCACTCTAAAGCGTCGCAGACAATCGGGCCCGCAAAATGTCTGCCGCATGCAGAAACGGCGCTTCTACACTGAGCCGCCACGCGGTCAGGCCCGCTTGTCTCGGTTTAGCGCCAAAAGTACCTCCTAGTACTCCCGCGCCCAGAAGAAAAAGATGCCTCTTACCTTCGGGCAGTCAAGGCCAGAACTGCCGCACACTCAGCGGGACCGTATCACTCTGCTCCCCAAGTGCTTTTTAAAACGTCGGAGGCTGCACACTCTCACACTGCTCAAATGCGTCGGCAAATGGGAGGGCCTGCCAGCGCACTGACAGGCAACCCTCTGTGTGGCGCTGGCTAGGCAAACCTCCGGGTCTCTCCCAGTAAGGCAGCTGTCCGAGCCAGGGGGACCCCAGAGAGTGAGGATATGTTAAGGCCCACTGAGCCCCCTAAAGAGAGGAGAGGAGGGGAGGGGGGGGGAATATAGAGGGAGACAGAAAAAAAAGAGAGAACAGCCTGCTGCAACTTAAAGGCACAGTCCAGTTAATGACAAGCTCTCTCCAAAGGAATTAAATCCCCAGCAAAATTAAGGAGGTAAATGGAAGAAATAAAGAAAATAAGCAAAATTGTTTCTCCAGTGAGCCCGGCTGTCCGGGCTCCTATCTATCCTGCTGCTTGGAGACTGAGGTAACTGATGGCAAGAGGCGGATCCCGGGAAGATATACCTGTGACATCATAAAAAGGAGGAGTTTCTCAGTCTCCAAAGCTGCTGGATGAGATAGGGAACCCAGAGGTCCGGGACTAGACCGGTTACACGATCAGGAACTGAGCCTTTGTTAGAATAGCCTGAGAAGGGGGGAACAGGGTGTTAGGCCCTGAGAGAGTCCCTGATTGGACAGGTGCAGGGGGCGTTGGAACCAATAGAAAGTCTGCATGTATCAAGCAGAAGAAAAATGTATAAATGAGTATGTCTCTCTAAGAATGTTGCTCAGTCCTTTTTGAAGCTTGACTCTCTGAGCCTGTGCACAATAAATTGGCTTGGATCTTTGAACTGACTCCTGGTATTTATTGCATGCTTATCAGCTGCTACAGTAAAACCATCAGCAGCTTGCTGAGCAGTGGATTCCATTTTATTACAGAGCACCTCTATATCAATTATATTAAGGGCACCCAGTGCAGTCCCTGTGCCACCTAAAATTGTATCAATTAATTCACACGTGTCAAAATTGCTTGGCTCGGGGTGTTACTGCCTGCATATAAAACCAAGTATTGAGCATTTGTATGTGGTTGGCAACAAACAGAGCAATTTGGATATTTGTGAGTAACTAGAAACAATTTGGGAAATAGATGCCAAGTAAGAAAATGGTATTCTACATCATATAAAACATTGTGTGGTGCATCATATTTAATCTGAAAGAGATGTCCTTCCTGAAATGGGTGGATATCAGAAAGGTAGAGTACAGGAGGAGCAGAAGTGGTGGGAGGGGTGGTAGGTAAACAAGATACATCCAAAAGGAATGAAGTCTCAGTGATGTGCTCTTGATCACTCACCACCCCTGTATAAGTTATGTTCCAGGTACCTCTGTCCTGACAGGAAATATTGTACAAAATCAAGGCAGGAGGACCTAGAAAGTAATGTTCTGGAGGTGCCCTCAATTCTTGTGTCCTTTCTAGAGAAGTGGAAACTGGTGGCTCCCACTGTACTTGAGTGATGTTTAATGAATAGAACAGTGACTTGTCCTGTACGGAACAGAAACTCTGGATGACCAGATCCTTTCCTTCTGGGAAAGGTGGGGGTATTTCTTGACAGCGATATGCCCCACCTGTGGAGTTAGCCCAGCCAATTGCATATTCGGATGACAGTTCCTGTAATGAGACTGGGGTAGAAGAGAGCAGATACAAGAACAACAGGAAACCGAGACATAATAAAAGCTAACTTGTTTCACTCTACTAGGGAGTAAACTAGTGCTCCCCACTTATACTATGCAACAACAGAAATAATGTTTACTACTTATTTACATAACTATTAGACACATGTCCATTATATAGGACACATCAACTATACAGCAGAAGAGCACAGTTACTTACCTGTAACAGGTGATCTCTGGGAACAGCAGGAATTAGTCTTCACAAATGGGTACGTCGGTACCGACGGAGCCTGCACGGGAACGCTGCCCAGCTTCCAATCAGAAAGCTTTTGGCAGCATCCCTCGCGCCTGCGTGCTGACTTCCTGCCTTCTCCAGAGCCTCTCTTCAGTTGAGTTTCAAAGCTGAGACAAAGGCGAGAGAGAAAAGGAAGAAGAAGATAAAGAGATGCAACTCCTAGGGGAGGTGGGAGGGTTGTGAAGACTAAGGTGATCTCTGGGAACAGCAGGAATTAGTCTTCACAACCCTCCCACCTCCCCTAGGAGTTGCATCTCTTTATCTTCTTCTTCCTTTTCTCTCTCGCCTTTGTCTCAGCTTTGAAACTCAACTGAAGAGAGGCTCTGGAGAAGGCAGGAAGTCAGCGCGCAGGCGCGAGGGATGCTGCCAAAAGCTTTCTGATTGGAAGCTGGGCAGCGTTCCCGTGCAGGCTCCGTCGGTACCGACGTACCCATTTGTGAAGACTAATTCCTGCTGTTCCCAGAGATCACCTGTTACAGGTAAGTAACTGTGCTATCTCCAGGAACAAGCAGGAATGAGTCTTCACATATGGGGACTCCCTAGCTGGAGATGCCAGGGGGAGATCCCATAAAAATGCAAGAGCCTGGATCAGGGGTGCATTTTGTCTCCAGGAATCCCCGGCATCCAATGTGGGATGGAGGGTAGGAGTTGACAATAAAGGAGCTGTGAGGAAAGAAACAGCATAGCCAAGGACTAGAGGGTCCTACAGACTACAGGAGTCCTTGGTATATATGATGAGTAGCATTAAACACATTTAATGTACACTTAAAATATGCAGCTTACCTACTGTATTGTAGGAAGCAGGATGGAGTCTACTGGATAAGCAGTGGCGGAATCTTCAAGGTGACCTCCCAGTAGTGAGGAGGAAGGTCCAGACCTGGAGGTAGTAGATGATCCAGGTGTCAACTGGGTAGGATTAGACGTCAGGTCTTCAATGGAAAGCTTTATGGAAAAAAGCTGAAAACTCCTTTAGGCATAAGGTCATTAACATTGAGGACTAAAGGAAGAAGACTGACGGAGTTGGAGAACTAGCCCAGTCCTGGCGGGAAGAGGGGAACTGGAAAAACCCCTATTCCCAAGGAGAACAGCTGTGTACTCAAAGATAAAGATGTACACTGTTTTTCCTAGCTGGCGAGAGATAGGAAAAATATTGAAGCTTGATGCTTCAAGGACTTAAAGAAAAAATGGAAGATGTTAGCACCACAGTGGTTATTGGTGCTTAACAATTTCTGCATCGTAATATGGTATGCGAAGTAGGGCGATAGATTGTCTAAAACCTCTACTCTAGGAGGTAAAACATTTAGTATAGACAGTAAGGGTGATAGTGTGTAAGACATATCAACCCTTAAGAAGCCCCTCAACAGACACATATATATATATATATATACATATATCCGGATGTGTATATTAGAATATGGGTGGAGAATGTATCAAATATATATATATATATATATATATAAATAGATATAATATACCAAAATAAAGATACATTTGTGGGGCATGGTTTTGCACCACCAGAGTAATGATATAGGAATGTAGACATATATGGAGATGCTACATACAAGACAACAGGTTGAAGATACATGTCTACCACCCAGCCCCATAATTGTACATGGGGAATATAAAGAAAAAGATTCTGTGCTCTACAAGAGGGTGAACCCACTTTGGATATGTATAGAGAATCTATTTCCGTGGATTGAGGGATGCAGGAAGGCAATCCAACAAGATAACTGTGATGTTCGCATGAAAACAGATGATCATATGAATCTGTAAGGAACAAGGCGGGAGTTCTACAGAACACTGACATGGCAGATGTGCGGAAACGCAGAAGATACCAGAGGGACCTACTGGAGGGACCCAGAGGTAGCATGCGTAAACATCAGCCTTGGATTTTCACGCAGAAGAACTGATATCTCGTGTTAACACCCCAGGCTAGAGGGTGTGGAGAACCCTCACAGGCATGGGAAGGGTTTATAAGCTTTTCCCTAATAATAGAGAAGCTTCAGGGACAAGGTCAATGCTCTATAGCAAGGCCCTCATAGTAGAAAGCTTCTCTGAAGACTGCAGAGAGCATTGTGCAGGAGAGATATGAGACAAACTGACTGAAGTCAGGTGTGTTGCCATATCCTAGGAGAGGAGATGGTTAGAATAATGTGAGAAAGCCTAAACGAGTAGGAGGATCCAAGATAGATGACGAATAGCTTGGAATCACTACTGAGGCTAGAGACAATTTTGAACAAGGGACTGGAACTTGGAAAAATTACCAGTAATACTATTACTGTAACTCCTGCAGGCACAGCTGCTGACGGAAACAGCAGAGAGATTGTCCTGTGCCCAATAAAGAAAAACAGACAGGAAAAGAGAGGAGATATCCCTTCTCCTTGTCTGAGGAACGAGCTTGCTAGAGAAGCTTTTCAGTATCGTACTCCTCAGTCAGGGAAAAAACCCGGTTGAGAGGGTAGTAATTTGAGGGTGACGTACCCATAGGGTAAGTCAACTGAAGGAAAAAATGTTCAGTTGGGACATAACTATCAGGGGATAGTTGCAACTGCTCTTCTGGAGAGTCTGTAGTCCCTGAACAAAACATTTTCGACAGGTTAGTACACTGAAAAAGAAAAGCACAGTGAATAAACTTCTAATGGGTAGAAGTGAAATGTAGGTTACAATTCCCGGCCCTTATGGTTGCTGGGAATGCTGAGACTGGCCAGAGCTGGAGGACTTCAGACCAGGCTGAGGCGTCCCTTGTTTAGGTACAGCCGAAAGATGGGCAGGAGATGAATGAAACTTTCTTTTCTTAGGGAAAGAAGGTTTGGTAGGACATTTCCTACCCCTTGAAGAAGGAGGTGGCTTAGAATGGTCTTTAGTGGAAGGAGAGTCAGTGGAGCATTGAGCAACCTGACGTAAAGCCTCCTTATTGAAGAGACCTTCTCCTGTACAAGGAGAATGAGCCAGTATAGTTTGTGCCCATCTGCTCTAGTCTGAAGCTTCAAGCTAGGCTCTGCGACGTGCTGCAATAGCAATAGCAGAGGATCTGCTAACGGACTCAAAAGAGTCTATAGAAGCAGGAGACAGGAACCAGGATATATTCCGGCTGTGATTGATGAGCAAGGAATAATCAGTAGCCTTGGGCTCTGGTAAAAAAGGGGTCAAAAGAGACAATTGCTCTGTGACTTCCTGGAGTGTTAGACTCATGTGAAAAATATATGAAAGAATTCTGGAGGCCAGCATAGAGGTTTGGAAGGCCTGACGACCAAAAGCATCGAGTGTTCTTGAAGAATGACCTGGCGGATAAGAAGAATGCTTCTTCTTGCTCTTAACTTTCCTCAGTGCTGATTCCACTACAAGGGAACGATGAGAAAGTTGAGGCTTTTGAAACCCTGGAGAGGGTGGTACCCGGTACCGAACCTCAATGGCTGTAGAAACTAGAGGAAGTCGTAAGGGCGATTTCCAGAGCCTCAGAAGGAGATCCTGCAGAGCAGGATGTAAAGGAAGCATCATATTTTCCATTTGTGCTGGTGAGCCATGAGTAGCATCACAACCAGGGATAGATATATTAAGAAAGGTTGCCATATCCCGGAGAAAAGCCTGAAAAGACTGATCTCCTATGGGAACTATCCCTGGTAAGGCTAAAGAAAGAGACCTAGTAGATGGACAGGGATACTGGCATGTTAACTTAGAGGCAGTGGGTACTGCATCAATGCCAGGTATCGGTTCTAAACTAGGCATCGGTGCAAGAACAGGCATAGACATCGATACTGATAGAAGATTAGCAGTTGAAGTTGCCATCGGGGACTGCTGCAGTGGTACCGAGATCATGAGAGAGTTATGGCTAGGATCTTCGGAACTGCCCATCTGGAAACGACAGGAGTCTGTTCTGGGACGCGTCGGTACCCAGTCCTCGAGACTAGATATCGATTCAAGACTCGGCATCGAAGAAAGCGAGACTATCGATGCATGTTGCGAGGGTTCCGACGCCGGTGGCGGCATCGGCGATGCTGATACCACTAAGGCAGCCTGGGTTACATCGATCGGTACCGACGGTACCGAGGATACCCGATAACCCCCCCTTGCCAAGGGTAAGGCGGTCCACCTCGATGCCGATGCCAGGGTATCGGAACCGATCGATGCTGGTACCGTCCCGGAGCATGGCTGAGATTGAGAGACGTCAATGCGGTGCGTATCGATCGGTCCCGAAGGTACCGAGGATGCCCGATGACGATCCCTGGTGAAGAGTGGAACACTCGACACCGGTGCCGATGCCGGAGGCTCGGTACCGCTCGAAGCGGATACCACCCCCGCGCATAGCTCAGGTATGTTCTGTGAGGGGTGAGCCCCAGGAACAACCTGAAACCCCTTTAACGCTTTGGAGCCCGAAGACTCCCGCAGGGGTAATGCCAATGGATTCTTGAGGGTAAGACCGGAGCCGTCACCATGCTGGGCATGGGACATACCACTCAAGCATTGACTAGTCTTAACAGACTGTTTGTGGGTTACCTGATCCTGTGAAGTAGAGAAACCGGGTACCCTCACTGCCGAGGAAAAAACGGTATCGAGGGAAACTCTAAAGAATGAAGGTTTCCTCACAAAATTATCCCCTGACAAGTCAGGGGAAAAAGGGTCAGGACCCACACAGTTGAGACACCAACTATTGGTGTCTAAAAAGAAACAGGTGTGTTTACATCGAATGCACTTCTTAGGAAAAGAAGGCTCCATAATGAAGAGGCCTGGTAGGCCCAACAAGTTAAGGCAAAAAACTGAAGAAAAGGTTTCTCAGAATTTAGTCAAAAATCCACCGGCGATACCGGTGGCAGCGGGAAATACAGCCGCGACCACAAGAAAACAAAAAAACTAAGTAATTAAAGAAATTAACAAGAAAAGTTTCTGCGGTGACAGGAGGACGTCCTGCCGGCTCCGCGGAAAAACGAAAACTGAAGAGAGGCTCTGGAGAAGGCGGGAAGTCAGCGCGCAGGCGCGAGGGATGCTGCCAAAAGCTTTCTGATTGGAAGCTGGGCAGCGTTCCCGTGCAGGCTCCGTCGGTACCGACGTACCCATTTGTGAAGACTCATTCCTGCTTGTTCCTGGAGATTAAATAGTTACCCTCCTCAAGCAACTTTTGTTTAGAAAGCAGTTGTCTGTGCTGTCTTCAGGTGGTATCTGAAAACAAAGACTGATAAAACACGTATTACCCATATGGTTTCAACTGGGTGATGTGTTTCCAATAGTGCTGGTTGTCGGGCATTAGGATTTGGTATAGGCTTGGGCCTAAGGTATCAGTAACTAAGTACGGTCCTTCCCACTTTGCAGTTCCAAAGGGGAGGTTTGGTCTAGGTCTCAGAATCATCACTTTACTCCCAACCTTGAGGGGCCTTAAATCAGAACCTTTTGCATGTACCTCCTGCAAATCTCTAGCTTTTTCTGTGTTAACTAGCAGAATGGTCTGAATTTCTTTTAGATGTTCTTGCAGGGATTTCACCCACTCATTGGTGAGAATTACGGTCTGGTCCTCTGGAAGAAAAGGATGCAGCATATTTTCCCACTGTTGCATTGGCCTTCCCATTAAGGCTTCATAGGGTGCAAAACCTGTGGATTTACAGACATTAGCTCTGATACTCATAAGGATTAAAGGCAGCACCAGATCCCAATTTTTCCCAGTCAGATTAAGCATAGGGCTGAGGTGGGCCTTAATTGTTTGATTCATTCTTTCTACCTGACCTGCTGCCTGTGGATGGTACTGAATGTGGAGTTGTTGTTCTATGCCTAGAAAATCAAACAATTCCTTGATGAGCTGAGAAACAAATGCAGGACCATTATCAGAATCAATAGTCTTGGGAATGCCCCAGCGTGTAAAAAATTGCATAGTTAGGATTTCTGCAGTGGTTCGAGCAGTTTGATCTGGGACAGGGAATGCTTCTACCCAATGAGAAAAGGAATCAACAGTGAGCAAAAATCTCTTTTTCCTAGCTGTTAACGGAAGAGGGCCCACATGATCTATTTCCAATCTCTCAAATGGGCCACGAGGAGGTACTCTCATTAACTGTCCCCTTCTCTTTTTAGGTTGCCTCCCAAATGAAGCACAGATTACACAGGAGGAAACATGATCCTGTATATCATGTTTCATTTCTGGCCACCATACCAACCTATTGAGGATAGTCTGCATTTCTTCTGCTTTAGGGTGTCCCATAGGACCTGCACCATGAACCCAATGCATCCACTCTTTACCTCGAGCTCTAGGGATAGCTATAACCAAGCCTTCCTCTCTTTTTGCACATAGAATGTCTTTCTCTATAGCGAGTGTGAGAAAGGGTGTGTGCTGATATAGGTTATCTGGGGCGTCCTGCACAAGCTTCTTCAAATTGGAAAACTCAGGGTCCTTTGTCTACAGTGCTACGAAGTAATCTGGTGGTATTATCTGATCATGATCTGTGGAACGTGTAGCAATAGCAACCATGCGTGTCTGCTCATACCAGGGCCATATGAGGCCTACATGGCATGCTTCCTTGGCTAGTGAGTCTGCTAATGTGTTTCCTTTCACTAAAGGGCCTTTCTTCCTATGTGCCTTTACTTTAACTAAATGTACTCTGTGAAACTTCTCACTCAGTTCTTGTGCCATAGTCCACAGTGATGAATTTTTCACTGTGGACCCATCTGTAGATTTAAATTTATTTGCCAGCCACCAAGGTAACAGGGCAATGGCACTTTTAAAGACATAATCAGAATCTAAAATGATTTGTATCTCTGGGTGTGAATCCTGATATTGTTGCATACAAGCCACAAAAGCAGCCAGCTTACAGTACTGTGCTGACCCTGACCCACAGGAATACTTTCTCCAGGACTAAGCAGGAAGTCAGTTCTCACATATGGGTGTCATCGGCGCCGATAAAGCCCCAGCGGAGCATTTCCCCAGCTTTCTATGAAAGCCTTTGGGAATGCAGGCACGCATGCGCGGTTCCCTTCCCGCCTAAAGGTGCCATCTTACCTCAGTCTCTTTCCGAGAAGCTCACCGGACGTGTGTCCTGTCATCCCGGATAAAAGTTAGATTTTTTCGGCGATTCTCGCTATTCTTTTCTTCCCGGTTCGACGCCGGTTCCCCTCCCGCTGGGTTTGGTACACCGGTATCGAGCCCGATTCTTCTTTTTCGGTTTTTGCCCTTCGTGGCTTGCGTTCGCGCCCTTTTTTGATTTTTCCCTGGAAGGCCGGTCCTTTGACCTCGCGGGGACTCTTTTTTTTCCCCCGATGGCTTCCAGCGGTTTCAAGAAGTGTGATCGGTGTAAGAAGTTAATGTCTCTCACCGACACACACAACTGCTGCCTTCAGTGCCTCGGTCCTGATCACGACCCTAAGACGTGTGGACCATGTGGGAAGATGTCTTCCAAGGCACTCCGAAGTCGTCAGCAGCAGAAAGAAAGGCTTTTCTCGGACTCAGCCTCCGGCCGGGCCCGGACCTCGTCTGAGGCCTCGACATCTCAGGATTCGGATCCCGAGCGCCATCGAAGTTCTTCGGACAGGGGGTCCCCCGACCGGGAACGCAAGAGGAAGAAGCGGCTCGTGAGAGCGGCATCTGAGGAGTTCCCTGGCTCCTCGAGGGCCAGGTCTAAGACCCCCAACCGTTGCCCCGGGCCCATGGAACAAGAGAAGCCTGCCAAAGTTCCTCGCGTGGAGCCGGAGTCTGCTGGACACGTAAGCCCTGTGGTCCTTGAGGACTCTCCTCCCAGAGAGCTGCCACCGGGGCCCGAGTCGGTGGCTGCTGCGTCTCCCGAGCTGAGTCTCAGGATGACAGCCTTGGAGAGCAGACTGTCTGCCGTCATGGAGCAGCAGCGGGCACTGATGGCCAGCCTGTCTGGCGCATCTGCCCCGACCACCGGGACATCGAAGTCGACCCCGGAGACCGAGCTGATACTCGAGTCCATCATGGCTCGGTCGACCTCAGTCGCGGTCTCCCTCGACCTCCCGTTCGGGACAGAGGGCGTCGATGCCGGTGCCTCCAGCATCAGGGCAGGTGCTCCAGGGCTCCGCGGGGTTGGACCCTGACTCCTTGTCGGATGAGTCCGCCTGGGAGACGGAGGATGAGGAGTCCCCCGATATGTTCAAGACTCGGTGCGTCCCGTCGGACTCACCGCAGTCCGAGCCCCGGAGTAGATCCCCTCCGAAAGATACCCGGTTCTCGGAGTTTGTCCAGGATATGGCCACTGCCTTGGCTATTCCGGCAGACCCCGAGGAAGAGCCTTGAGCTGAAGAGCTTGAGGCACTGCAGTATGACTCTCCTCCGAAGGAGGCCTTTACTGTTCCGGTTCCTCCGAAGCTGGAACGGCTCCTCTTCAGAATGTGGGAGGCACCGGCCTCGGCACCGGTTCTCAGCTAGCGAGTCGATTCGATCTATCGACTCCGGAAGAGCCCTGGCTTTCAGAAGGCATAGCTACCACACCACTCCATGGTTGTGGAATCGGCCATGCATCGCCTGAAGAGTCAGAAGATGCACTCCGCGGTGCCCCACGGCAGGGAGGCCTGGAACCTCGATGGCGTCGGTAGAAAGTGCTTCCAGGGCTCGATGCTTGCTTGCCGTGTCCAGTCTTACCAGCTGTACATGGGCATGTACTTGCGGGACCTGGCCAAGGAGTTGGCCGGGTTCTCTGCTGATCTCTCCGGGGAACCCTTGCAGAGATTCAAGTCCTTGTCCTCGGGGATTCGGGACTGCTCGAAGTTCATGTCCCGCGCCGCCTACGCTGGCTTCGAGGCTTCGGCCCGAGTTGCAGCAGCCGGCATCGCGGCTCAACGCCAGGCATGGCTGCAGTCATCGGACCTCGAGCCATGGGTTCAGGACAAGTTGGTCGATGTCCCTTGCCGAGGTGAGAACCTTTTTGGCAAGCCCGTGACCAAGAAGGCCGCTCAGCTCGAAACCGAGCATCTTACAAGGACAAGGCTATCTAGGAAGACCTCTGCCCCTTCTCAAAAGAAGAAGGGCTCGGGTAAAAAGCCCTTTTACCCGAGGAAGGGCACTGCCTACAAACAGTACCCTCAGTATCAGGCTGCCAAAGCTGCACCCCAGGGTCAGCAAGCCAAGGGGCAGGGTAATGGGCCCCGTAGGCAGAGGACCCCCAAGCCTCCGGCCCCTGCTCCCACTCAGCAGGGTGGGGGTTTTTGACTCCTTGAGCGTAGCCTCTCCGTTCCTGCTATCCCAACCCTGCACAGGAGGTCGCCTAGCCCTCTTTGCCCACCAGTGGCCCCGCATCACGGGGGACAGTTGGGTGTTGAACATAGTCCACAGGGGCTATGCACTACATTTTCACCAACTGCCTCCGCCATACTTCCCAGGGGAACCTCCAAGGCCTCCCCTGCATACAGACCTTCTCCTTCAAGAGCTTCAAGGTCTGTTGGTGGACAGGGCGGTGGAGCCTGTGCCTCCCCATTTGCAAGGTCACGGATTCTACTCCAGGTATTTCTTGGTGCCCAAAAGAACCGGTGGCCTTCGACCCATTCTGGACCTCAGGAACCTCAACAAGTTCCTAAAGAAAGAAAAGTTCAAGATGCTTACTCTTGGAACACTTCTGCCCTACCTCCAGCAGGGAGATTGGCTATGCTCCTTAGATCTAAAGGATGCGTACACTCACATCCTCATTCATCCAGACCACAGAAAGTACCTCGGGTTCATTGTGGGAGGAAACCATTATCAGTACAGAGTACTGCCTTTTGGCCTCACCTCCGCTCCCAGGGTCTTTACCAAATGCCTGGCAGTGGTGGCGGCCTACCTGAGAAATCAGGGAATCTTTGTCTTCCCCTATCTGGACGACTGGCTCATCAGGGGTCAGACGTGCCAGGAGGCCAGACAAGCCACCCTCACAACTATTGCTCTTCTTCAAAGCCTGGGGTTTGTAATAAACTTCGCAAAGTCCACTTTGCTCCCCTCCCAGAACTTAGAGTTCATAGGGGCAAGGCTGGACTCTCTGCTGGCAAAGGCTTTCTTGACAGAGCACAGAGACTGATAGCCTTAGCAAACCAGTTTCTCAACAGGTCACTGGTCTCCACCAAACTCTGCCTGAGGCTTCTTGGCCACATGGCTTTGAAAGTACATGTGACCCCCAATGCCAGGCTCCATATGAGGCCTGCACAGTGGTGCCTTCGGACTCAATGGTCACAAGCCACAGGCAGCCTCGGGGACAGGATAAGGGTGTCCAGACAATTTCTGAACTCCCTCAGCTGGTGGTTGCACCAACCCAATCTGCTAAAAGGAGTGCCCTTTCAAATTCCTGGGTACACGGTGGTACTGACCACAGACGCCTCCCTGCAGGGCTGGGGAGCTCATTGTCTGAACAAGTGCACCCAGGGTCTGTGGTCTCCTTGGGAGGCTGCACAGCAGATCAATCTTCTAGAACTCAGAGCTATTCGATGGCACTCAAAGCTTTCTCTCCTACCCTGGCTCATCAATCTGTCCTCGTTCAGACAGACAATCAAGTAGCCATGTTTTATGTGAACAAACAGGGTAGGACTGGGTCCAGACTCCTCTGTCGGGAGACTCAGGAACTTTGTTCATTTGCCCTCAAGCACAACATGCTCCTCAAGGCTGTGTACCTTCCATGCCAGGACAACTACCTGGCCGACAGGTTGAGCAGGATTCTACAGCCCCACGAGTGGCAACTGCATCTTTTAGTAGTTCAGAAGATCTTCCTAAAATGGGGTCTCCCTTGGATAGATCTCTTTGCCAGTCCACTGAACAAACAGCTGCCAAAGTTCTGCTCCAGGCAACTGCATCCTCTGCGGCTGGCAGCAGATGCTTTTCTGATTCCATAGTCTCAGGGCCTCCTGTATGCGTTTCCTCCCACGCCCTTGGTGGCCCGAGCTCTCTTCAAGATTCTTCAGGACAAGGCCTCGGTCCTGCTGGTGGCTCCCAGGTGGCCGAGACAGCCTTGGTTTCCACTTCTGCTTCAACTGGCGGTGGATCCCCCACTGCCTCTGGGGTTGCAACCCGACCTTCCCTTCTGCACCCCAATCTCAAAGCTCTCAATTTGATGGCCTGGAGGCTGCAAGGGTAGTTTTGGCTCCCTGGGGCCTACCCTCAGGAAGTTGTCCTCGCCTCTAGGAAACAGTCCACTAGAAAAACCTATGCTCTCAAATGGAGGTGGTTTTCTGTGTGGTGTCAGCTACGTACAGAGGATCCTTTCTCCTTTACTGTACCAGTAGTGCTTCAGTATTTACTCCACTTGTCCAATCAGGGACTCAAGTCCAATTCTGTTCGGGTCCACCTCTCAGCTCACCACTCACTGGTGGAAGGACATTCTCTGTCGGTTCACCCCTTGGTGTCCCGCTTTCTCAGGGGCTTGCTTTTGCTCAAGCCTCTAATCCGTCCTCCTGCTCCTGAGTGGGAGTTAAATGTGGTCTTGCAGCAACTGATTCGCCCACCTTTTGAGCCGATAGCTACTTGTCCACTGCGCTTCCTATCCTGGAAGACTCTTTTCCTGATAGCCCTTACCTCGGCTAGGCGAGTGAGTGAGCTTCAGGCCCTGGCCTGTGATAAGCCTTACACCAGGATTTATAGGAACAGGGTAATCCTCAGGACTCATCCAAAGTTCCTCCCAAAGGTTGTCTCCTCCTTCCACCTCAACCAGGAGGTGGTTCTTCCAACATTCTTCCCTAGGCCTCATGCAAGCCAGGATGAAGCAGTTCTGCATACCCTGGATGGTAGGAGGGCCTTATCCTTCTACCTTGACCGTACGCAGGGGCATAGAAGGGCTACTCAGCTCTTCGTATCCTTTGACCCTAATAAGTTGGGGTTGGCTGTGTCCAAGCGTACCTTGTCCATCTGGGTGGCTGACTGTATCACCTGGGCTTACAAGGCAGCTGACCTTCCTTTGCAGGGTCGGGTTACGGCCCACCGTGTCAGGGCAATGGCTGCCTCAGTGGCTCATCTCCGCTCTGTGCCCTTGGTAGACATCTGCAGGGCTGCAACTTGGTCTTCAAGCCAGACTTTTGCGGCCCATTACTGTCTGGAGAGGGAGTCCCGTAGGGACAGTGCTTTTGGCCAAGCAGTACTCCAGAATCTCTTTAAGGTTTAGGCAACTCCTGCCCTCTGTTGGGCTACCGGTGGAGGTTGTGTCCTTGAAAAGCCTTTCTTTGCTGCTGAGACTAGAGGGAGTTCTCTTGTTCAGCCTGGGTTCCTCGGTAGCCCAGAGCTTGGGAGTCACCCATATGTGAAGAATGACTTCCTGCTTGGTCCTGGAGAAAGAGTAGTTACTCACCTGTAACAGGTGTTCTCCAGGAACAGCAGGAATCAGTCCTCACAACCCTCCCTCCTCCCCTTGGAGTTGCAGTTGTACATAGTTTATTTTTCATTTTTTTTGTGTGCTCTTCTTAGCTATGTCATTTGACTGAGGTAAGATGGCACCTTTAGGCGGGAAGGGAACCACGCATGCGTGCCTGCATTCCCAAAGGCTTTCATAGAAAGCTGGGGAAATGCTCTGCTGGGGCTTCATCAGCCCCGATGACACCCATATGTGAGGACTGATTCCTGCTGCTCCTGGAGAACACCTGTTACAGGTGAGTAATTACTCTGTCTCTGCAGTACCACTTGGTTATTTGGGTACAATTGCAAAACCTGCTAGTCGCCTGCCTCCTTCACATTGGCTACCACCATCAATATGTACTGTAGGAAGAAAAGGTGAAATTTTGTCTAGTCCTAGTTCCCTAAAGATCATGTGATTAGGGACACTGGGTGAGGACTGACAGTCATGAGGTTGCCCCTCCAGCAAGATTCCAGCCACTTGCACGTTAGGTTCTTTCAACAATTCATACTTTACATTCTGTGCTTGCAACATGAGTGTCCACTGGACTATTCTCAGTCCTAATCTTGCTAACATGCTAACTTTCCCTCTACAATGAATTTGAGGGGGGTGTGATGGCTGCATATGTATGTGGTTTGAGCACCAATAATGTATGTAAATTTCTGCATAGCAGCATATGAAGCCAGTACATGTTTTTCACAGTTTCCCATTTTGAGTTCAGGAGAAGTGAGAACTCTGGAACAGAAGGCAATAGGGCGATCTACTCCTAGGTGTTGTGTTAGAGCTGCACCTATACTGTTCTCTCCAACTACAGGAAAAAAATGTTGTGTGTGATCTGGGTGTGCAAGAACAGGAGCAGAAGTCAGAATGTGTTTTAATTTAGTTACAGCTTCTGTATGTTCTTCCTCCCAAACATAACTTTTACTTTTTAGCAGGGAGTAAAGTGGAGCTACCACTTCAGCATAATTGTGCATGAAGTCACGACAGAAACTGGTGAGCTCTAGAAATGACTGGAGTGATTTCTGATCTGTAGGAAGTGGAAGTTTCTGTATCAGCTCTATCCTCTGAGAATCTACAGATTTACCATCCTGGCCAATAGTAACCCCTAAAAAGGAAACCTGTGGTTTGCACAGTTGAGCCTTGGCAGGAATAACTTTAAGACCAGCTTGTAAAAGGGCTTTTAAAACTTCTCTTACATGATTCCAGTGTACAGCTTCATTCTCAGACTGAATCATATCTCTGCAAGACAACTGTGACAGGGCTTCCTGCATGTATTTATGAAATATTGAGGGGGAATCCTTATAGCCCTGTGGAAGCACAGTCCATGCATATTGTTTATTCAGCCACTGAAAGGCTGTTTTATACTGGCATTCAAGGGCCAGGGGCAGACTCCAAAACCCATTGGATATGTCTAAAACAGAAAAATTTACATTTGGGGTTCAGTTTAGAGATCATTTCAGGGTATGAGGCTAACACGGGCACTACAGATTATGAAACATGATTCAGGGCATGGAAGTCCATAGTGAGCCTGAAGGACCCCCCCCCCCCCCCCCCGGGTTTAACTATCAGCCAGGGTGGTAAATTGCATGTGGAAAAAATAGGTCTAATCAGACCCCTCTCCTCCAGTATTTTCACAATTTAGTCACTGGTTCTATAGCCTGTGGTGGAGGATCCTCGCCTTCTCCAGGACCAAGCAGAAAGTCAGTCCTCACATATGGGTGACGTCAGCGCCGATGGAGCCCCCGTGCGGAGCATTTCCCCAGTTTTCAAGAAAGCCTTTGGGAACTGCAGCGCGCATGCGTGGTCCTCTTCCCGCCCAAGGTTGTCATCTTGCGCAGGAAGAAAAAACCCATGAGGGTGGCGTCTGTGGACGCTCCTGGTTCCTCGAGGGCCAGGTCGCATAGCCCCGATAGCGTCCCGGGTCTTCGGAGTCAGAGAGGCCTGCCAAACAAATGTCCCCTGCCGAGGTGAAAAGGCTGCTGAACTCGAGACAGAGACTCTCACCAGGACTAGGCTGTCCAGGAAAACCTCTGCCCCTTCTCAGAAGAAGAAGGGCTTGGGAAAAAAGACCTTTTACCCGAAGAAGTCATCTGCCTATAAACAATACCCTCATTATCAGGCCTCTGCAGCTCCCCAACAGGGTCAGCAGGCCAAGGGGCAGGGTCATGGGCGCCATAGGCAGAAGGCCCCCAAGCCACCAACACCGGCCCCTGCTCAGCAGGGTGGGGGTTTTTGACTCAGAAAGCATAGCCTCCTCTCCTCAGCTGGCTCATATCAGCACAGAAAGCCGGCTGGCCCACTTTGCCCACAGGTGGTCAGCCGTCACATCAGATACCTGGGTGCTCCATATAGTCCAAAAGGGCTATCTTCTCCATTTTCAGCAGGTACCTCCCTCCTGTTTTCCAGGGGAGCCTCCAAGACTCCCTCTGCACAGGGACCTACTCCTTCGGAGTTAGCAAGTATGCTAAAGGACCAGGCTGTGGATCCGCTGCCCCACCACCTGAGAGATCACGGCTTTTATTCCAGATACTTTCTGTTCTCCAGGACCAAGCAGGAAGTCAGTCCTCACATATGGGTGACGTCGGCGCCGACAGAGCCCTCGCAGAGCAATTTCCCCAGCTTTCAAAGAAAGCCTTTGGGAACTGCAGCGCGCATACGCGGTCCCCTTCCCACCCAAGGGTGCCATCTTGCTCTGTCTTCTTTTTTCCGCGGAGCCCTACAGACGCTGTTTGTGATCGCCGCAGAAAAAGTTGATTTTATTTTCTATTCTTTTCTCGGTTCGACACCGGATCTTTTTCCTGCCCGGACCCGCTACGCCGGTATCGGGTCTGTTCTGTATTTTTCGGGTTTTTGTCCTTCGTGACAAGCGTTCGTGCCATTTTTTCTTTTTCACTGGCAGCCCTGTCTTTTGACCTCGCAGGGGCCCTTTTTCCCCTGATGGCTGCCAGCGGGTTTAAGAACTGTGATAGGTGTATGAAACTTATGTCTCTTACCGACACACATGACTGCTGCCTCAGACCCGATCATGACCCGATGATCTGTGGTCCGTGTGGCAAGATGTCCTCAAAAGCGTTGAGGAGTGGGCAGCATCAAAGAGAACGAATCTTCTCTGACTCCGCGTCTGGCCGGGCCCGGACCTCGTCAGAGGCTTCGATGTCCCGGGACTCCGGTCCTGAGCATCGTCGGAGTTCCTCTGAACGAGGGTCTCCTGCCCGGGAACATCATCGGAAGAAGAAACCCGCGAGGGCGGCATCGGTGGACGCTCCTGGTTCCTCGAGGGCGAGGTTGCATAGCCCCGATAGCCGTCCCAGGTCCTTGGAGTGGGAGAGGCCTTCGAAACATCCTCGTCTTGAGATGGAGTCTCCTGGACACGTGAGTACTGTAGTCCTCGTGGACTCACCTCCGAAGGAGCCGCCGTCGGGGCCCGAGTCGGGGGCTGCTGGGTCTCCTGAGCTCGGACTCAGGTTGACAGCCTTGGAGAGCAGTTTAGCTGCCTTCATGGACCAGCAGCGGGCATTGATGGCTGGCCTCGCTGGTGCATCTGCCCCGGCCACCGGGACGTCGATGTCCAAGTCGACCCCGGAGACCGAGCCGATCCTCGAGTCTATGCGAGCTCGAGTCGATCCTCGGTCACGGTCTCCCTCAGCCTCCCGTTCGGGACCGAGGTCGTGGACGCCGACACTGTCGGGGCGGAGGGCATCGGTGCCCGGCCGGAGCCGCTCGATTCCTCCTCCGAGGAGTCAGCCTGGGAAACGGAGGACGAGGAGTCACCTGGTACTTTTTGGACTCGATGCGTCCCATCGGACTCGCCCAAGTCCGAACCTCGGAGACGGTACCCCCCTGGAGGACACCTGGTTCTCGGACTTCGTGCAGGATATGGCCAAGGCCTTGGCCTTCCCCGCGGATCCCGAGGAGCCTCGAGCCGAAGAACTCGATGCCCTCCAGTATGACTCTCCCCCAAAGGAGGCCTTTACTGTACCGGTTCCTCCAATGCTGGAGCGACTTCTCTTCCGCATGTGGGAGAGCCTGGCGTCGGCACCGGTGTTAAGCAAGCAGGTCAATTCCATTTATCGAATCCGCAAGAGCCCCGGGTTCCAAAAGGCACAACTACCGCACCATTCCATGGTGGTGGAATCGGCCATGCATCGACTCAAGAGTCAGAAGATGCACTCCTCGGTGCCTCCTGGCTGGGAGGCCCGGAACCTGGATGCCCTCGGTAGGAAGTGCTTCCAGGGCTCTATGCTTGCTTGTCGAGTCCAGACCTACCAGCTCTATATGGGCATGAATCTCCGAGACCTGGCAAAAGAAATTGCCGGGTTCTCTGCTGCTCTCTCTGAGGAACCTTTGCAGAGGTTCCAAGCCTTGTCCACTGGTATTCGAGAGTGCTCAAAGTTTATCTCTCGAGTAGCCTACGATGGCTTCGAAGCATCGGCTCGAGTAGCCGGCATCGGTGCCCGCCGACAGGCTTGGCTTCAGTCATCCGACCTCGAGCCATGGGTGCAGGACAAGTTGGTCGATGTCCCCTGCAGAGGTGAAAACCTCTTTGGCAAGCCCATGGATGAAAAGGCTGCACAGATCGAGACCGAGACTCTGACCAGGACTCGACTGTCCAGAAAAACCTCTGCCCCTTCTCAGAAGAAGGGGGGCTCGGGGAAAAAAGCCCTTTTACCCGAGAAAGGCGGCTGCCTATAAACAATACCCTCATTATCAGGCCTCAGCAGCTCCCCAAAAGGGTCAGCAGGCCAAGGGACAGGGTAATGGGTCCCGTAGGCAGCAGGCCCCCAAGCCCACAACACCGGCCCCTGCTCAGCAGGGTGGGGGGTTTTGACTCCATCAGCATAGCCTCTTCCCCTCCGCTGGTTTCTCTCAGCACAGGAGGCCGGCTGGTCCACTTTGCCCACAGGTGGTCAGCCATCACATCAGATACCTGGGTGCTTCATATAGTTCAAAAAGGCTATCTTCTCCACTTTCACCAAGTACCTCCCTCCTACTTTCCAGGGGAGCCTCCAAGACTCCCTCTGCACAGGGACTTACTCCTTCAGGAGTTAGCAAGTCTTCTTCAGGAACAGGCTGTGGAACTGGTGCCCCACCACCTGAGGGGGTCAAGGCTTTTATTCCAGGTACTTTCTGATACCAAAATGAACAGGAGGCCTCAGACCCATCCTGGACTTGCGAAACCTCAACAGGTTCCTGGCGAGGGAAAAGTTCAAGATGCTTACCCTTGGAATCCTGCTGCCCTACCTCCAGCAGGGAGACTGGCTATGCTCCTTAGATCTGAAGGATGCCTATACTCACATCCTTATTCATCCAGACCACAGACATATTTATCTCAGGTTTTTGTGGGAGGAAATCATTACCAGTACAGAGTACTGCCCTTTGGCCTATCATCCGCCCCCAGGGTGTTCACCAAATGCCTGGCATTGGTGGCAGCCTATCTAAGACTTCAAGGCCTTTTTGTGTTTCCATACCTGGACGACTGCCTCATCAGGGTCCAGTCTTCCCAAGAGGCCACTCATCGAACTGTGACTCTGCTCCAGCACTTGGGCTTTGTCATAAACTTCGCAAAGTCCACTTTGCTCCCCTCTCAAAATCTCGAATTCATCGGAGCAAGGTTGAGCACAACTCAGGCGCGGGCCTTCCTGCCTCTAGACAGAGCACACAGGCTCATGGATCTCGCCAGCCACTTTCACAGCACTTCCCTGGTCTCTGCCAGGCAATTTCTGAGACTGCTCAGCCATATGGCTTCCACAGTCCATGTGACCCCCAATGCCCGCCTGAACATGCGACCTGCTCAGTGGTGCCTTCGCACTCAATGACATCAGGCCACGGGGAGCCTGGCGGAGTCAGTACAGGTATCCGACCTGCTGGTCTCTTCTCTGCGGTGGTGGCTTCATCTGCCAAACCTGCTGCTGGGAGTGGATTTTCAATCTCCTCCGCCTTCTCAGGTGCTGACCAATGCTTCTCTCCTGGGTTGGGGAGCACATTGCCAAGGGACATGTACTCACAGCCTCTGGACTCCTTGGGAGTCTGCTCAGCAGATAAACTTCCTGGAGCTCAGAGCCATCCGCCTAGCTCTGAGAGCCTTCTCCCACATCACCTCTCACCAGTCTGTGCTGGTCCAGACGGACAATCAAGTTGCAATGTTCTACGTGAACAAACAAGGAGGAATGGGCTCCTTCCTTCTCTGTCAGGAGGCACAAAAACGGCATCCTCCTCAAAGCTGTCTATCTCCCAGGTCAGGAAAATTACCTGGCAGACAAGCTAAGCAGGATCCTCCGACCACACGAGTGGAGATTGGATCCGTTGGTGGTTCAGCGGATCTTTCTCAAGTGGGGCCTCCCCACCATGGATCTGTTTGCCAGTCCTCTGAACCGGCAACTTCCCAGATTCTGCTCTCGACAACCGCATCCTCTCAGAGTAGCGGCGGATGCTTTTCTGATTCCATGGTCCACAGGCCTCTTGTATGCCTTTCCTCCCATGCCACTGGTGTCTCGCACGCTCTTCAAGGTTCTCAGGGACAGAGCCTCGATGATCCTCGTGGCTCCCCGGTGGCCGGGACAGCCCTGGTTCCCGCTTCTAATGCAGCTGGCGGTGGACACTCCTCTTCCTCTGGGGTTTCAACCCGATCTCCTGTCACAGGATCAGGGGACTCTCCTACACCCCAACCTCCGGTCCCTTCCTCTGATGGCCTGGCTGCTGAAAGGGTAGTCCTTGCTCCCCTCCTGCTGCCTCGGGAGGTGGAAGAGATCGTCTTGGCCTCCAGGCGGCCCTCCACCCAGAAGTCCTACGCTCTTAAGTGGTGTCAGTTCTCCATGTGGTGTGCTCAGCAGTCAGAATCCCTTTTCCTGCTTGGTGGCAGTGGTCTTGCAATATTTGCTTTACCTCTCCAATCTGGGCCTTAAGTCCAACTCTGTCAGGGTCCACCTCAGTGCTCTCTCTGCGCATCACGCACCGGTTGATGGCAGGCCTCTTTCCAACCACCCTTTGGTGGCTCCTTTTCTTCGAGGCCTCCTTCTCCTTAAGCCTCCTTTGCGCCCACCAGCCCCTGAGTGGGATCTGAATGTGGTCTTGCAGCGGATTACCTGTCCGCCCTTTGAACCTATGTCTACCTGCCCTCTTCGTTTTCTTTCCTGGAAAACCTTGTTCTTGGTAGCCCTTACCTCTGCTAGGCGCGTTAGTGAACTGCAGGCCCTAGTGTCTGATCCTCCTTACACTAGGTTCTACAGGAATAGGGTAGTCTTATGGACTCACCCTAAGTTTCTTCCAAAAGTGGTTTCTCCTTTTCATCTCAACCAGGAGGTGGTTCTACCGCCCTTCTTTCCCAGGCCGCACACCAACCGGGCTGAAATGGTCCTGCATACCCTGGACTGTAGGAGGGCCTTATCCTTCTACCTTGATCGTATGCAGGAGCATCGGAGGGATGTTCAGCTCTTCGTTTCTTTTGACCCCAATAAGTTGGGGCTACCTGTCTCCAAGCGTACTTTGTCCATCTGGGTCGCTGACTGTATCGCCTGGGCTTATGGGGCGGCCGGCCTCTCGTTGGAGGGTCGAGTCACGGCTCATCGTGTCAGGGCGAAGGCTGCGTCAGTGGCTCATCTCCGCTCTGTTCCGTTGGCAGACATCTGCCGGGCCGCTACTTGGTCTTCAAGCCAGACCTTTGCGGCCCATTACTGCCTGGAGAAGGAGTCCCGCAGGGACAGTGCTTTCGGCCAGGCAGTCCTCCATAATCTCTTTGAGGTTTAGGCAACTCCTACCCTCCGGCCCTGATGTTGGGCTACCGGTCGGGGGCGTTTTCAGAGAAGATTCCTTCCTTCAGTGCTACTGAGCTAGAGGGAGCTCATTTTTCTGCTTGAGGTCTCCGGTAGCCTTAAGCTAGGGAGTCCCATATGTGAGGACTGACTTCCTGGTTGGTCCTGGAGAAAGAGTAGTTACTCACCTGTAACAGGTGTTCTCCAGGAGCAGCAGGAATCAGTCCTCACATCCCTCCCTCCTCCCCTCGGAGTTGCAGTCCTATCATTTCGTTTTTGCTAAATTTTTGCTGTCTTTTAGCTATGTCATCAGACTGAGCAAGATGGCAACCCTTGGGCGGGAAGGGGACCGCGCATGCGCGCTGCAATTCCCAAAGGCTTTCTTTGAGAGCTGGGGAAATTGCTCCGGGAGGGCTCCATCAGCGCCGACGTCACCCATATTTGAGGACTGATTCCTGCTGCTCCTTGAGAACACCTGTTACAGGTGAGTAACTACTCTGTACCAAAAAGAACAGGAGGCCTCAGACCCATCCTAGACTTGCGCAACCTCAACAAGTTCCTGGAGAGGGAAAAAAGTTCAAGATGCTTACCCTTGGAATCCTGCTGCCCTACCTCCAGCAGGGAGATTGGCTATGCTCCTTGGATCTAAAGGATGCTTATACTCGCATCCTTATTCATCCAGACCACAGACAATATCTCAGGTTTGTTGTGGGAGGAAACCACTACCAGTACAGAGTACTACGCTTTGGCCTAACCTCTGCCCCCAGGGTATTCACCAAGTGCCTGGCGGTGGTGGCGGCCTACCTGAGGCTTCAAGATCTTTTTGTGTTCCCATACCTGGACGACTGGCTCATAAGAGGCCAGTCTTCCCAGGAGGCCAGTCAAGCCACCCTTCGCACTGTGGCTCTGCTTCAGCACTTGGGGTTTGTCATAAACTTCGCAAAGTCCACTTTGCTCCCGTCCCAGAACTTGGAATTCATAGGGGCAAGACTGGACACTCTTCAGGTGAGGGTTTTTCTGCCCGTGGACAGAGCCCACAGATTGATGGATCTAGCCAGGCAGTTTCACAGGAATTCTCTGGTCTCCGCCAGGTAATTCCTGAGGCTTCTCGGCCATATGGCTTCCACGGTTCATGTAACCCCCAATGCCCGCCTGCATATGCGGCCTGTTCAGTGGAGCCTTCGAACTCAGTGGCATCAGGCCACGGGGAGCCTTGCAGACTCAGTAAGAATATCCGCCCTGCTTGTCTCCTCTCTACAATGGTGGCTTCATCTTTCGAATCTGGTGCTCGGAATGGTCTTTCAGTCCCCTCCGCATTCTCAGGTGCTGACGACAGATGCTTCTCTTCAAGGTTGGGGAGCGCATTGCCAAGGGGCATGTACTCAGGGTCTCTGGACCCTTTGCGAGCCTGCTCAGCAGGTAAACTTCCTGGAGCTATAGGCGATAGGCCTAGCTCTGAGGACCTTCTCCCATCTCACCAGTCCGTACTGGTCCAGACGGACAATCAAGTTGCCATGTTTTACGTGAACAAGCAAGGAGGCACAGGCTCCTTCCTTCTCTGTCAGGAAGCACAATGGCTGTGCTCCTGGGCCGTCAATCACGGAATCCTTCTCAAAGCCGTTTACCTCCCAGGTCAAGAGAATTACCTGGCGGACAGACTGAGCAGAATCCTGCAACCACACGAATGGAGGTTGAATCCATTGGTGGTTCAGCAGATATTTCTCAGGTGGGGCCTCCCCACCATGGATCTTTTCGCCAGTCCTCTGAAACGGCAACTCCAGAGATTCTGTTCCAGACAATCGCATCCTCTGAGTAGCAGCGGATGCGTTTCTGATCCCATGGTCCAAAGGCCTACTGTATGCGTTTCCTCCCACGCCACTAGTGTCCAGAACACTCTTCAAAGTCCTCAAGGACAGGGCCTCGATGATTCTGATAGCCCCCAGGTGGCCGAGGCAACCGTGGTTCCCGCTTCTGCTGCAGCTGGCGGTGGACACTCCTATTCCTCTGGGGAGTCAACACGATCTCCTGTCTCAAGAACAGGGATCGCTCTTACACCCCAACCTCCAGTCCCTTCATCTGATGGCCTGGCTGCTGAAAGGGTAGTTCTGGCTCCCTTACTACTGCCTAGAGAGGTGGAGGACGTAGTCTTAGCCTCTAGAAAGCAATCCACACGGAAATCCTACGCTCTTAAGTGGCATAGATTCTCCACATGGTGTGCTCAGCACAGCGAGAATTCATTCTCGTGCTTGGTAGCGGTAGTATTGCAATATTTGCTTCACCTCTCCAATCTAGAACTTAAGTCCAATTCTGTCAGAGTTTACCTCAGTGCTCTCTCAGCACACCACTCGCCGGTGGACGGGTGGCCTGTTTCCTCAGAGGCCTCCTCCTGCTTAAGCCTCCTTTACGTCCACTGGCCCCTGAGTGGGATTTAAATGTGGTCTTACAGCGGATTACTTGTCCGCCATTTGAACCTATGGCTACCTGTCCTCTCCGTTTTCTGTCCTGGAAAACATTTTTTCTGGTAGCTCTTACCTCTGCTAGGCGAGTAAGTGAGCTTCAGGCGCTGGTGTCTGATCCCCCTTACACTAGGTTCTACCGGAATAGGGTAGTCTTACGGACTCACCCCAAGTTTATCCCTAAGGTTGTCTCCTCTTTCCACCTCAATCAGGAGGTGGTTCTTCCGACCTTCTTTCCCAGGACGCATGCCAACTGGGCTGAGATGGTTCTGCATACCCTGGACTGTAGGAGGGCGTTGTCCTTCTACCTTGACTGTACGCGGGAGCACCGGAGGGCTGTTCAGCTCTTCATTTCTTTTGACCCCAATAAGTTGGGGTTAACTGTCTCCAAGTGTACTTTGTCCATATGGGTCGCTGACTGTATCGCCTGGGCTTATGGGGCAGCCGGCCTCTCGTTGGAGGGTCGAGTCACGGCTCATCGTGTCAGGGCGAAGGCTGCGTCAGTGGCTCAGCTCTGCTCTGCTCTGTTCTGTTCCGTTGGCAGACATCTGCCGGGCCACTACTTGGTCTTCAAGCCAGACTTTTGCGGCCCATTACTGCCTTGAGAGGGAGTCCCGCAGGGACAGTGCTTTCGGACAGGCAGTACTCCATAATCTCTTTGGGGTTTAGGCAACTCCTTCCCTGATGTTGGGCTACCGGTCGGGGGCGTTTTCAGAGAAGATTCCTTCCTTACATACTGACGCTCTAGAGGGAGCTCATTTTTTCAGCTTGGGGTCTCCAGTAGCCTTAAGCTGGGGAGTCCCATATGTGAGGACTGACTTCCTGCTTGGTCCTGGAGAAAGAGTAGTTACTCACCTGTAACAGGTGTTCTCCAGGAGCAGCAGGAATCAGTCCTCACAACCCTCCCTCCTCCCCTTGGAGTTGCAGTCATGATTTCTTTTTGCTAATTTTTTTGCTGTCTTTTAGCTATGTCATCAGACTGAGCAAGATGGCAGCCTTGGGCGGGAAGAGGAACACGCATGCGTGCTGCAATTCCCAAAGTCTTTCTTTGAAAGCTGGGGAAATGCTCCGCACCGGGGCTCTGTCGGCACCGACGTCACCCATATGTGAGGACTGATTCCTGCTGCTCCTGGAGAACACATGTTACAGGTGAGTAACTACTCTTTCCAACAGTATTTCTGTGTGCATTTTCCCACAATCTAACTTGTCTTGAGCCCAGACTGGAATATCAGCCACCTCTGAGGGAATTACACACAGATCATACTGCTTAGCTGTCTTGGTGCACTGAGTTGCTAACTGCATGGGAATGACGTCATGCACTACAGTTTTAGAAGCACTTGAAGTTCCTGAATACTGCCACAATTTAAGATTAGCTATATCCACCACCAAATTTAACTGGTTGAGAACATCAATTCCAATTATTTCTTTTGGTGTGTTCACTATAGTGGAGGCAGTGGTTTCCAACATTTCCTTGTTTTGTTCACTGTGCACAGGGATACCCCATTTAACTGGGATAGCCACACATTTGGAAGCTGTGTCATTAATTCCTTGAATTTCATAAATTTCCATATTTTTCTGATCTGCAGTGGGAGAAGCTCGGTTTGTAAAACTAATTCCAGCCCCTGTGTCAATCAAAGCTAGTTTATCCTGACCCCCTATTCTACTGATAACATTGGGGCATCAACAAGAGTCCAGTATCAAAGATGTTACAAGCCTTAAACTGTATTCTGGGCCTGTATCTGTTTTATCATCCAGAGGCTCTGGACTCGAGTCCTCTGCTGAGAGAACGGAGGCAGGCTGGGCTATGAAGGCTTGAGACATTTTGATATCTGAACCCAGGAGGTCAGGGCACCCCTATGCACTAGCCTTGTGTTTGTCCTGAGCTGCTTGTAAGTCCTGTTTTAATTTATCTAGTTCTACCTGCAGTATGTGTTTGTCCTGTTCCCATTTAATTTTCTCCTTTTCTAATCCATCTCTCTGTGCTTTGAGCTCCTGAAAGGGAATGTACCCTGAGGAATTTCTAAAAGTATCTCTTTGTCCTCTCCAAGGTGTCTGTCCTTGGTATCCTTTGTCTGTGTTTTTTGTGTATTGGGAGGATCCCTCAGCTTGCCACTTCAGTGCTTCTGATACTGTTATGACGTGCGAAGGCTGGGTCTTCCAAACAGACCCATTTCTGAGCATTAAAGTATCAAAAGGGGTTGCTTTAGGGTCTTCAGAAAATAACAGGTGTTTTGTAATCTCAGGGGATAGCAATTCTAATAAAAATGCCTTATGTGTACTCTCCCCATAATCTTCTGCATTGGGCCAGGACTCCTGCTCCTTAAGAACTGCTTTTAAAATCCAGGCTCTATATGCAATAATTTGGGCAAGATACCACTTGATACAGGACCCAGAGGGGCCCGAAACATGCATGTCATGGCAAGCTGTGGAGGATAACATTTGCCTGGGGAAGACTGCTATTATTTCTGGTTAAGATAAGTACTGGTTCTTATTTGACAAAAAGCAAAAAATAAAAGAATTGGGCACGCTGTGGCTCGTTTGAGCAAAAGAGTTCTTTCGGTAATAAGGGGAAAGGTGTGGTCCTTCCTCTCCAACCAATCGTCCCCGACAAAAATAGAGATTGTGGGATTTAATATTAGGCTGGTGGTAGCTACTGGCTGGAGTATTCAATGACTTTAGGTTTTGATTTTGGATAATTTTGTCATTGAACTTGGAGGGGGGGGTTTTCCTGTAGTGCTGAAGGATCTAGCACGCCCTACACTAAAATTATTTCAGAAGAGTTGCTGCTGCAAGAGCTGTCTGCTCTTCAGCACAGCAGCACTGTGGAGGTAAGTGGACAATGGGAGAAGGGAGGATCCAGGCAGGGGTTGAATATTCCTCCAAATGTCTATGGGTACCCTTAATAGGGATCCAGCCCTGGCGCTTTTCCTGCTGCCAGGCCACAGCGGCTAACTAAACAATGACATCAAGAGGCAGATAAGAGGTATGTACGGCAGGCAGCACTTATCAGTGCTTCAGACTGAAGAAAGGCTTTATCTACCTTTGGAGAGATAGGGAGAAGAGAGTGTGTTCCCCTGAACCTCTCCCCCATATCAGTGCTCCAGCCACATCAGATGAGAACACCCTCCACTGTATCATTGTCTCAGACATTTAACCTATAAATGACACTCCCCACTTAAAAACACTCACACCACACCCCTACTGTGCCCACAACATACACAAGCCCCTACTCCTCAACTTCAGACATCTCACCCAAAGCAGAAAACTCTCCATACACTCCTGCCCAGATATTCATCCACACTCACACCCTGCCCCAGACACTTTCATTTTCCATACATGGTTATGGCATTTGATATACATATCTTTACACCTCTTCCTGCCTGGCGCACTGAGGGGGACCCACCTTGACCTCCACTACTTTGGAAACATAGTACTACAAAGACCAATTCAAACCTAGTCATGCCACAATTTGGAAACCATATTGCAATCTAATGTTCCTCTTGCGATGCAATGTGTGCCTTCAAGTCGGTGCTGACGCCTAGCAACCCAGCAGTTCCTGGGTTTTCTTGGCATATTTCCCTTCTAGCCATTAGGAGAATAGTGCCAATCAGTTTAGTCCACTGTTTCTCTACTACACAAGAGAGTCCTCCCATCCAGGACTGGTACAAGGTATATGGGGAATTCTGCACAATGCAAAATTTGCATAGAATTTCCCATCTGCGTTGAATAGCAGCAACACAGCAGGGAGGAACTGCTGATGAGCGAGGGGGTTACTGGTATGTGGGGAGGGAGGCAGGAGATATGGGTGCTGGTGAATCAGGGGGAAGTTTCTAGGGGCTGGAGATGGGCTGCTGGTGGGTCAGGGAGGTGGCTGGGGGCTAGAAGGTAGAGGGAGAGAAAACGAGGGGGGAACAAGGATGGGTTGGGGACAAAACTGACGAGCAAGAGAGCTAAGGAGGAAAAGGAGAAATTTCAGGTCTAAAGGAGTTAAGCTTTATGATGGGGGAATTCTATACAAACATTTACTAATTAAGTATGCAGAATTTTCAAAACTTTTGAGCGGAATTTTAAATTGTTTTGTGCAAATAGGTCCATTAGTGTTACCACTGAAAGCAAATGTCACAATAATAGTCTTTATTTCTAACACCAATAGTCATTTTGTTAGTATACTGTAGTGAACAGGGACTTTCTGATCACCCTGTATCATTACAGAACATGTCAGAAAATGGCTTAACACAGTATACGCAAAGTGACATGTACGGTAAAGATAGCAGCGGTAAAGTATAAATGGCTTGATTAATTTTTTCTTTTAAAAAGGTATTTGTAAAATCATTTGTCAGTCTACTAAATCTTTCAATATAGAATCCTTAAACTACCCAGGCCACTTGTACATTTCAAATAAGTAGTATTAATGTCCTCCAACATTCATGTATTTGCGCTGCTCAGTGGTAAGCATCAATTTTTACTTGTTTAGCAGCAGAAGTATTAAAGTAACCCAGGGCTTCATCGTCTTTTGTTAGATTTTGATGGTTTTGTCTGTGCTGTAACACTTTTTTCTGCTTGTTCATCTTCAGTAAGAAAAAGAATTTCTGGTCTTTTCATCCTTTCAAATGTGTAGCATTCAATTTTTTCTTCTGAAGAGACTGTCCTGGTGCTCAGCAAGCTGAATCCTTCCTTGAGTAGAATATCAACTAGCAGTCCAAGTACATTACTTCCATTAACCAATTTTCTCTGGTCAGGTTGTATTGAAACATACCTGAAACAGAAGAAAATATTGTATATTTACGTGTATTTATCAATCACTTCTTCTACAAGCAATTCAAGGTGATTTGCATCAATCCATGAAATTCTAAAATATCCAGAATATGTACACATTGTTGCTAAAAATCAACCCCTAACCCTAATTCCTATATTCATTTAAAACTTGCCCATCCCCCACCTCCCACCCACAGTATTAAGTCTATTGAAAACAAAAACAGGCTTAACATATGATCTTTGGAAGCAGATTATTTCTTTGCAGGTGCATGCTTTCTGGCAAATGATCCTAGAGCTGCAATATGGCACAGAAAGTCTGAATTCTTCTGCATAAAGAGGGGCCCCTAAAACGTTCAATGCTTTGAATGATGGCATAAGCAATTCAAACTTTGCCTTCTTATCAACTGGCAGTCAGTGTAATGGCCTCAAAGGTGACATGATCTCTCTTTCTCAGACCACACGCTCTATGCTACCATACAGTATATAAATGATGAATCTGCTTTCGTGAGTCCACTATGCAGTGCAGTGGTCCATTCTAGGGCTTGAACCATTCCAATGAGGTCATCCCTGACCAAATATGTATTTATTTATTTAAGTTTATTAAGCACCTGTATGAAGAAATTTACCCAAGGCAGTGTACAACAGGTAAAACTTGATATAAACAACTTACATTGTAGAAACAGCATAGCAATAGTAAAATAAAGCAGCAGCATAATGCACCATTATAACAATGTGGTAAACTTGGAGATAGGCAAATTCAATCAGTAATAGAGATTATATGAAACAGTGTTAGTAATACACACATAAAATACAATAAAACATTCATACAACAGAAATATGATACAATTCTCAATAGAATACAAATGATGCACCATAATAGACACCAGGATATAACATCCATATAATGCTTACAAAGTCAGCACAATACAATGTAAACCGCTTTGATTGAAATGATAAAGCGGTATAAAAAAAACTGTTAAAGAAAGATCTTATTAGGCAGCAGAGGACACACTGCATTTTGGACATAAATACAATAGGTAAAACAAAGGCATCAGGATAAATAAAAGTCAGCTAGATAGAGGGTAAAATATATGTAAAGTTGAAAAAGTTAAATGGAACTGTTTCAGTTACAGGATGTGCAACAAGCTAGTGCAGATGCAGTATTTATTTATTTAGTAGTATTAGCTCATGCCTTTCCAGTAGTAGTTCAAGGTGAGTTACATTTAGGTACAGTAGGCATTTTCCTGTCTCCGGGGGGCTTACAATCTAAGTTTGTACCCGAGGCAGTGGAGGGTAAAGTGACTTGCCCAAGACCACAAGGAGTACCAGTGGGATTTGAATCCTGGTCTATGTGTATTTAGATATAGTCAATCTCCTTATAAGAGGCAGGGAGCTCTGGCCATTGCTCAATAGCGACAACTACTAGCTGGACGGAAAAAGAACTGTAGTTGGTAACTCCTGGCTAAGGAAAGCTGGGGGGGGGGGGGGGGGGGAAAGGCAAGCTAAACCTTCCAGGCAGTTTTGAATAAAGGATCGTATAATCCCTTTGTTCAAAGAAGTCAATTCCAGCTGAGCTGGAAGCCAAAGCAGAAAGAAGATACTGCCAGGCCAAAAATATTATTCATAAAAATACTGTAAAACAATATAATGAGCATGGCACCAAATTATATTGTTATATTCTCCAGGAAAGAGCCTATATGGTAATTTGTTGACAAATTTCTTTGGGGATGATGTGGGTTTCATGAGGATTCATTGATTTTATTGTTAAATCACAATGTGTATTTTTGTATAACTGGCAGTATGTGAGTGCTAAATAAATACATACATTCTTAAAACTGATGTAGTCTTAAGTCTGATTTTATGCCTCTCCAATAATCCTGGGGCCTGTTGCAATATAAAGGTAACCTACAATAGAAAAGGAAATAGGTAAAAAACAGATCATCTGGATCTATATAATTCTACCTTAAGAAACCCAGATCCAGGTAATTCCACCTTAAATTGGATACACATAGAATAAGGCTTTTACCTACTTGGCTGCAGAGATTTAAACATGTCTCGGTGCATAACCCCTCTTCTCAAATCATTTCATTGGCTTCCCTTCCATTTCCATATCAAATACAAACTTCTCCTTCTGACCTATAAATGCATTCATTCTATTGCTCCTACCATTCCTCTCTTCTCTCTCTCTATACCCCTCCTTGTGAACTCTGCTCTTCCTCTGGCTTGCTTCTCTCTATGCCCTTCTCTTCAACAGCCAATTTCAGACTTTGATCCTTTCACCTTACTGTTCCTTATGCCTGGAACAAACTACCTGTATTTTTGTTAGGTTTCATCTCTCCCCCTTTTCAAATCCATGCTAAAAGGCTCACAATTCCTTCAGGCCACCATCTATTTATTTATTTGAAATGCTTATATACCACATTTCCAATGATCAAGGCGGTTTACAAATAATGTAACTTAACATTCCTGATCGTATCTCCAGTCTAGTCCCGGACCTCTGGGTTGTCCACCTTAATCAGCAACTTGGAGACTGAGGAACCTCCTTCTTTTCATGTCATCACTAGTATACATTCCCGGGAGCCACCTCCACTTCCCAGTTGCCTCAGTCTCCAAGCAGCTGAAAGGGTGGTGAGCCTGGGGGTCTGGGCTACCTGGAGGAACAATTAAGTATAGGGTTGACTAGATAGAAGAAAAAAAAAAAAGAATTAATAACATAAAAAGGGAATGTGCTCCTTGGGCGCCTGTGCCTTTAAATTGCACAAGAGTTACCCCCCCCCCCCCCCTCCCATCTGGCTTGACTGCAAGTTCGGGAGAGGGTAAAGGGACCTGTTAGGATCCGGTTCTGCTGGGCAGCCCGTTTTCAGACCGGAGACCTGCGCGATTGGAAGCCAGCGCTTTACAGAGGCACTGCCTGTCAGCGCATCCGGGCTTCGGCGGCAGCGTGCGAAACTGCAGAAGGCAGACTTAGTTTTCATACCTGCAGCGACCCAATGGTAAGCCCGCCTCAGCGGAGTCTCGTCCACAACAGCGGGGAGTGAAATTCCGGCGTCGGACAGCTACTTAACTGTAAGTAGGGCTGGCCTGCATAGCTCAGCCGTCAGCGCGTTTGGACGCGAAAACGGAGTCAGGCCCGGCCGCATGGCAGAGGCCATGGTGTGCCGTGCAGGGGAGACTATTCCTTATAGTTTTGTTGCGATTTGACATTTTTTCTCTTCAATGGCTATCGGGGAGTTGTAGTTCGGGATTGGTGGTGTGTAGATAGGTTTTGGTGTTTAAAAAAATCAGAAGTGTGGGGCTAGAAGGGGTTCAGTGGCTGACTCCGGGGTCTGTAAGAGTTGCGCAAAAGAGGCTGCGGTGATGGATCAGGTGCGAGAGGACAAGGAAGGCGCTCTGGAGGCAGGCAATGAGAGTTCCAGTCCTCAGACACCGTTTGTGGCCCCGGAGGAGCCGGTGGCTGGGCCGTCTTCGGCCCCAAACTTGCCTTCCGCCCTGGTAGAGTGGCTTAAGGGACTGTCGTCAATTTTTTCAAAAGACTTTGTGGCGCTTCTACAGCAGGCGGTGGGGGGGGGGGCTGCCACAAAGACAGGGAAAGACTAATATGGACAGAAAAGGTGGGAAGAGACTCTCATCCGGCAGAAGTGCGGAAGAGGGTTCAGAGAAGAGACTGCGCTTGGATGATGTACTTAGAGATCAATCGGTTATTTCTGAGGGGCGTCTCTCAGATGAGGAACGCCAGAGTGAGGATTTGGAAGAGGAATTGGAAGAAGGGGAGCTCACAGAGAAAGAGGACCAAGCGAGATTAGTGCGGGTGTTTCGCAGGGATGAGCTCCCGGCTCTGATCGTAGAAACGCTAGGGGCGTTGAACACGCCGGTCCCGGGGGTTACGGAGGAGGAGACCCTGGAGGATCCATTATTGCAAGTATTTAGGAAGACTCAGAGGGCATTCCCGGTACACAGAGTTTTTCAGGAGATGATCCAAGAGGAGTGGGACGTCCCAGAAGCGCCGCTGAAGGGGGCCAGAGTCATGAGGCGTCTCTACCCAGTAGTGGAGCAGGATAAAGAGGTCTTCAAACCACCTAGGGTGGATGCAGCCGTAGCGGCGGTTACGAAGAAGACCACAATCCCGGTGGAGGGCGGGGCAGCCCTCAAGGACACTCAGGATAGAAAGTTGGATGCTCTACTGCGGCAGATCTTTGATGTCAATGCCCTAGCGCTTCAGGCGGCCATCTGTGGAGCCGTGGGTAGCCAGGGCCTGTTTGAGATGGTCGCAGCGGGTCCAAGGAGAGCAGGATTGCGACGTAGCTGGGGAGGCCTCAAGGCTGGAGTCAGGGGCGGCCTACCTGGCGGATACGCAGTATGACCTGATGAGAGGATTGTCAAAGAGCATGGCATCGGCGGTAGCGGCCAAGCGCTATCTGTGGCTTCGGAACTGGGCAGCGGATAATGCGTCCAAGACACGGTTAGGGAAGCTGCCTTTTAAGGGCAGGCTTCTTTTCGGCGAGGAGCTGGAGAAGTTAGTTAAGGACCTAGGCGAATCTAAGGGAGGTAGATTGCCAGAGGACAAGCCTAAGCAAAGTAGGGGGGCCCAGGGAGGCAAAGGTCCGTTGTGGGAGTTCCGTAGATTTCGGTTTCAGAGGTTTAATGCCGCCCAGAAGGGTAGGTTTCCCAACAGAACCCAGGGCTTCCGAGGCTTTCAGGGAGCGGGTAGAGGATTTGGAACCTCTCCCTCCTCTTCCTCGTCCAATCTTAGAAAGTCGCAATGATGCCAGGGGGGCCCAGGCGCCCCTAGTAGCCGTCGGAGGTCGGCTGCAGGAGTTTTATGCTGCCTGGGCCCGGGTCACATAAGACCAGTGGGTGTTGGACGTTATTCGAGAGGGGTACGCCTTAGAGTTTCAAACACCAGTGTGGGACGCCTTCGTGCGGTCCCCCGGCAATTCGCCGAGCAAGCGCAAGGCGATAAGGGAGACGGTACAAAGGCTCCTGGACCAAGCGATTGTCCCGGTGCCTCGAGACCAATTCGGGTCCGGACGATACTCCATTTATTTCGTGGTTCCAAAATAGGACGGCAGCTTTTGGCCGATTCTGGATCTCAAAGGAGTGAATCGCTGTCTCCGCATGTCGCACTTCCATATGGAAACACTACGTTCAGTAATAGTGGCGGTACGAAAGGGCGAATTCCTGACGTCCCTGGACCTCTCAGAGGTGTATCTCCACATTCCCATCCGCCAGGAGCATCAACGTTATCTGCGCTTTGTGGTTCCCTTCGGCCAGTTTCAGTTCCGAGCATTGCCTTTTGGCCTGGCGACGGCCCCCCGCATGTTCACCAAGATTATGGTAGTCGTGGCGGCAGCTTTGAGAAAGGAAGGGATCATGGTTCATCCATACTTGGACGATTGGTTAATTCGAGCGAAGTCGAGGAGCGAGAGCGAGCGAGTCATGTCTAGGGTGGTGACTTTCCTAGAGAGCCTAGGTTGGGTGGTGAACATGGGGAAGAGCCATCTGATTCCTTCTCAGAATCTGGAGTACCTCGGGGCTCGCTTCAACACAGAGACAGGTCACGTCTTTCTCCCTCGGCTGCGGGCCCAGTCTTTGCGCAAGCTGGTACAGTGCTTTTTGCTCAGCCAGGCGCCCACGGCCTTGGAAGTACCTGCAGTTGTTAGGCACGATGGTGGCCACGATCGAAGTGGTACCTTGGGCGCGAGCGCACATGAGACCTTTGCAGAGGGCCCTGCTCTACTGATACTGTTTGTATGTTGAGAGTTGTGCATTTCTAAAAATAGTTAAACGACGGAAACTACGGGCTGGAAACCACAAGGGTGCTTCATGTTGTCACGTGAAGCCAGAGGAAACCAGTAAACAATTATCTTCCACACTATAAAAGCATTGGCATTGTGTGCCTAGAACTGTTGAAACATATTTCCAATCTGGAGGAGCAAAAAAACCTCTTAGTATAAATTCTATTATAAATGTATATTATTTCCAATTTAAGTACGTTCTTCAAAATCAGGGCTATTGAGTATGAATTTCAAATGGAATATCTGCAATGTCAGAGTGACCTTAGGCTATTATACTACAATATTGTTTAAGGAGGCCAATTTATAATATTTAAGAGCCAATATTAAAAATATATACATATGTGTATCCAATCTTTTAATAATAAAACTATCTTTTTTTAAAAAATGTGCAATTGTAGACTTAGGGGCTTGTTTACAAAGCCGCGGTAGCGGTTTGCGATCGTAATCGGAGCCGCGGCCCCATTGATTTCAATGGGGCCGCGGTTGCGATCGCGATCGCGAACCACTACCGCGGCTTTGTAAACAAGCCCCTTAGTCAGTGGTGGCTGAACCGTGCGGATTTAAAACCAATACTACGTTGTATGGACTTATATTATAATGATGATTCACAGCTTGTCTGTATATACATATCACGTTTAGTGATTTCTAAATCAAGATGTATCTAAAAGTATGCAAATAATGAGATCACAGCTAACCTCCAACTGATTCTACAAACTGAGTATAGTTAGAGCAACGATCTTATTTTGATAAGTGAAATATACCATATAACATCTGAAAATGCTTGATTATGTTTGTGATAATGGCAATGGTTCGATCAGACAAGAATTTATTATCATAGTTTTATGAGTGTGCCATAGTTCTTATCTGTGAATGAGTGCAAGTAAAAAACGAGGAGATGGTAAGCGGCATTTTGCAAAACACATTTGATAACATTCTCTACCTTCTTAGTGCTACTGTGAATTGCGAAACAATCATGGCATTGGTAACTAAAACAACTATAGGTAAACTATAATTTCGACACGAAGAAGTTAAAATTACCTCTAAAATGTAGGAAATGCTGTTGCTCGTACTGTTTTCTGCAAAGTGAAACCCGACTGATCACGAAGCACAAATTATAAACCGTGCTGTTCGCGCCAAAATGGGAGGAGCTAAAAATGGGCGGAGTCAGCCACGGACATGTAACTTAGTGGTAGAACGGAATAAATCAACCTGAACCTGACAACATGATCAACTAGTGCATAGCTGTTATTGTACAAACTAACTAGTCCTATGCTTACAATAGTGTAAATTGGAAAATATAGTGCTAAACTGAACCTTGCATGTATCATGCAATGGGTGGTTGCTCAAAGAAAGACCGAAAGATCAATTTCTTGATTTAAGCCATGTGGTTCCTTACTTTTAAATTCATAAATATACCTCTGCTCTAACTTTAACAAAGACTTGTTAATGTCACCTCCTCTCCAATGTGGTCTTACCATTTTAATCACCAAATATTTCAAATCACTGATTCCTCTTCGTCTCTCCGGGCCAGTCCAGGTACAGTTGGGTAGTCAATCCCTTCCAGCAGCTGAGGACTGAAACCTCCAAGTTTTACTGACAGCTCCCATAGCTCCCCCTACTGATAGGAAGCCAGTCTTCAGTCCTCAGCAGCTGGATAGGACGTGTCTCTGGCAGGCTCCCAGGAGAAACGAATTGGACTCTAGGCAGCATTGTTGGGGGATTATTTCTGGATAGAAGGAGATTAAATATTCAGACAGACCTTGCTCCCTGGCTCTAGCAGAGCACTACAGCAAGAGCAGCCCTTTTTTCTCCACATAACGGGCACATCCCAGGCATGTCAGTAATTCTACATAGAAAGAGGTACAGCGATCTTAAGCCTGTTTTTTCTTAATTGGGTGCTGATCGGAAGGCAGAGCCTGCTTTCATTTGATCGGCCGCTGTACCGGGGGGTACATTAGGATCTGGGAGCCCCAGTATCCTCTCCCCAACGCTCTTCCTGGTCTCCGCGGCCCACTAGCAGCATGTGTCAGGAGTCGGAAGCATCGCCGCCGGCGCGGCAGGTAGGTGAGAGCTTGTGCGGGTCTGCCTTGATCGGGGGTGGTGAATCGGGCCTCCCTACCGCGTGCTGCCAGTCCCGGGTGCACTCATTCGGTGTATGGTGGTTGTTTGGGCTGGCGGGGGTTTGCAGGCTTATCTCCTGTAGCCGCGTGCTTGCTCGTGCGGGTTTCTTTTTCCGCCTGTTCGGTTCTCCTCTGGATTTCTTCCGGTTTGGTTTTTTTTTTTAGTTTTTTATATTTTTTTTCGTGGTTCTGTGCTATGGAGGGCTCAGGCTCGGGGGATCTCCCTAAGGAAAAGGCTCAGGGGCCAGCGATAGGCGGGAACATCGGCCATTTTGTCCTCAGAGGCTTCTTCTTCTCCCGCGCTTTTGCAGCGTTCGGGGAAAAAGAAGTCAAAGTCCCCGAAATCGCTGGTGGCTGAGGACACAGGCCTTTCTCCTTCTCCTGCAGTGCAGGGCTCTTTGGCTTCTCTTTTTTTCCCCTGATTTTATTCTAGCTTTACACAAGGCCTATACCTTAAAGCTTGCTCAGCCTGTGGTGAGCCAGGCTTCTGTGGCACAGGAACCGGTTCCCTTTAAAGACTCTTTGTTCTCTGATCCCGGGGAAGGGACCTCCACGCCATATCCACGTAGGGACTTGGCCTCAGTCCCCTTGGAGGCTCAGTTTTCTTCCCTCCTTCCTGAGGAAGGTGAAATTTTGTCTGACTCTGCGCCAGAGTCTTGGGCATTTGATGTGGAGGAAGGGGAACTGGGGCCTGCGGAGGACCCGCATGTGTTCCGGGTGTTTCATAAAGAGGAGTTGGGAGCTCTGATTGGGCAATCTCTTGCAGCCTTGAATATAGCGCTGCCAGCGGTCCCTCAAGAGCCTCTGGAAGATCCGTTGCTGCAGGGGTTTAAACCGGAGCAGCGTTGTTTCCCATTTCACAGAGTGATTAAACAGATGATTGAGTCGGAATGGGAGTGCCCGGAGGCTAGCCTGAGGGGGTGGCAGACCATTGCGTGCCTCTACCCTGTTCCTCAGGAGGAGAAGGAGTTACTGAAAATGCCTAAGGTGGATGCTCTGGTGTCGGCGGTCACTAAGAAAACCACTATTCCTGTAGAAGGAGGTGCGGCTCTTAAAGATCTGCAGGATAGGCGGTTGGAGGCTCTTTTGAAGCAAGCGTTTGACGCTAGTGCGTTGGCATTACAGGCTTCCGTCTGTGGGGCCTATGTGTCTAGAGCCTCTATCCACTGGATTCAGGGGGACAAGTCCGGTGAAACAGGAGGAAGACCCCCCAGACGGTGCCAAGCTCGAGTCTGCGGCAGCCTATCTCGCCGACTCCTCCTACGACTTGATTAGAATTTCCGCGAAATCTATGGCTTCCGTTATTGCGGCTCGGCGGTTTCTTTGGCTTCGCAATTGGGCAGCGGATGCCTCGTCGAAAGCCCGCCTCAGTAAGCTCCCTTACAAGGGCAAACTCCTTTTTGGGGAAGCTTTGGAGAAGATTGTTAAGGATTTGGGCGACTCCAAAGGGGGTCGCCTGCCGGAAGATCGGCCTCGGGGGTCCAAGACGGGTTCCTTGCCGAGAGGGCAGGGCAGAGAGGTCCGTCGGTTCCGGGGGTCTCGCTTTGTTCCTTACCAGAGGGGTAGGTTTCCCTCCAGGAGTCATTCCTTTCGTGGGGCCCGCGGCTTTGGCAGAGGGTTCTTTGGCACCCCGAACGCCTCCACTAAGAAACCGCAATGAAGCGAGGCTGGTCCAGGTGGAGTTTCTCGTAGGACGACGTTTGCAGGGGTTTCTCTCCGCCTGGATCGCCATCACGTCCGATCTCTGGGTTCTAGAGATCATCCGCGACGGCTATGCGCTAGAGTTCACTACTCCACTATCGGACGCTTTCGTCCGTTCCCCCTGTGCTTCGCAGTCCAAACGGGACGCTGTCTCGAGCACTCTTCAGCACTTACTCCTCCTGAGGGCGGTGGTGCCAGTGCCTCTCAACCAGTGTGGGTTAGGTCGATACTCAATTTATTTTGTGGTCCCCAAGAAAGAGGGCTCCTTTCGGCCTATTCTCGATCTCAAGCACGTGAACAAGTGCTTACGCGTTCCGCATTTTCGGATGGAAACCTTACGGTCCGTGATTCGGTCAGTTCAGCCAGGTGAGTGGCTTTCCTCTATAGATCTCACAGAGGTGTATCTGCACATTCCCATTCGCTCGGAGCATCAGCGGTTCCTACGGTTTGCAGTCCCCATGGGGCATTTTCAATTTCGGGCCTTACCGTTCGGTCTGGCCACTGCGCCTCGTACCTTCACCAAGGTGATGGTGGTGGTCGCGGCGGCTCTGCGCAAGGAGGGGATTCAGGTACATCCCTACCTGGACGATTGGCTGATTCCTGCTGCGTCTCCAGAGGAGTCGAAAACGGCAACGGTGCAAGTGGTGCAGTTTCTGGAGCACCTAGGTTGGGTCATCAACCGGGCGAAGAGTCGCCTTCTGCCGGTGCAGGATCTCACTTATCTCGGTGCGTTGTTCGACACCAGGAATGGAGAGGTGAGGCTTCTGCCGGACAGGGTGCACAAGATTGTAGCACAAGTGACCGCTTTCAAGCGTCTGTCGGCCCCGACGGCTTGGAGATACTTACAGTTGTTGGGGTCCATGGCCGCGGCATTGGATCTCGTGCCGTGGGCGAGAGCCCACATGCGTCCTCTACAGCAGGCTTTGCTCTCCAGGTGGTCGCCTCAGGTTCATCCCATGTTGCAGAAACTGGTGTGCCCCAAGGAGGTTTGGGTCGGTCTGCACTGGTGGCAGGTTCCGGCGCACCTTCAGGCAGGAGTACCGCTTCGGGATCCGGAGTGGGTTTTGGTCACGACGGATGCCAGTCTTTCCGGTTGGGGGGCTCACTGTCTGGCTCAGGTAGCGCAGGGGTCCTGGTCGGTGGAGGAGAGCGCTTGGTTCATCAATCGCTTGGAGCTCCGAGCGGTACGGTTGGCACTTCTCGCCTTTGCCGATCTCCTCGAGCGGCGTGCGGTACAAGTGTTTTCCGACAACCTGGTAACAGTGGCTTCTCCAGGACCAAGCAGGAAGTCAGTCCTCACATATGGGTGACGTCGGCGCCGACGGAGCCCTCGCGGAGCAATTTTCCCCAGCTTTCAGAGAAAGCCTTTGGGAATTGCAGCGCGCATGCGCGGTCCTCTTCCCGCCCAAGGGTGCCATCTTGCCAGCTCACGTAAGTACGGTTGTCCTCGTGGACTCGCCTCCGAAGGACCCGACGTCAGGCCCGACGCCGTCGGGGCCCGAGTCGGGGGCTGCTGGGTCTCCTGAGCTCGGACTCAGGTTGACGGTCTTGGAGTGCAGTTTGTCTGCCTTCTTGGACCAGCAGCGGGCATTGATCGCTGGCCTCGCTGGCGCTTCTGCCCTGACCGCCGGGACGTCGACCTCCAAGTCGACCCCGGAGACCGAGCCAATCCTCGAGTCCATGGGGGCTCGAGTCGATCCTCGGTCGAGGTCTCCTTCGGCCTCCCGTTCGGGACCGAGGTCGTCGACGCCGACTCCCTCGGCGTCGGGGCGGATGGCATCAGTGCCCGCCCGACCGGAGCCGGTCGACTCCTCCTCCGAGGAGTCGGCCTGGGAATCTGAGGACGAAGAGTCACCTGGTTCCTTTCGGACTCGGTGTGTCCCTTCGGACTCCCCTGAGTCCGAACCTCGGAGACGGTCCCCCCCGGAGGATACCCGGTTCTCGGACTTCGTGAGGGATATGGCCAAAGCCTTGGCCTTCCCTGCGGACCCCGAGGAGGAGCCTCGAGTCGAGGAACTCGATGCCCTCCAATATGACTCTCCCCCGAAGGAGGCCTTTATTGTACCGGTTCCTCCGATGCTGGAACGGCTTCTCTTCAGCATGTGGGAGAGCCCGGCGGCGTCGCCGGTGTTAAGCAAGCGGGTCGATTCCATTTATCGAGTCCGCAAGAGCCCCGGGTTCCAAAAGGCACAACTACCGCACCATTCCATGGTGGTGGAATCGGCCATGCATAGACTGAAGAGTCAAAAAATGCACTCCTCGGTGCCCCCCGGTAGGGAGGCCCGAAGCCTGGATGCCCTCGGTAGGAAGTGCTTCCAGGGCTCTATGCTTGCTTGTCGAGTCCAGACATACCAGCTCTACATTGGCATGTATCTCCGAGACCTGGCTAAAGAAATAGCCGGGTTCTCTGCTGGTCTCTCCGATGAACCTTTGCAGAGGTTCCAATCCTTGTCTACTGGCATTCGGGGGTGCTCCAAGTTTATCTCTCGGGCAGCCTATGATGGTTTTGAGGCTTCGGCTCGAGTAGCTGCGGCCGGCATCGGTGGACGCCGCCAGGCTTGGCTTCAGACGTCCGACCTCGAGCCCTGGGTACAGGACAAGTTGGTCGATGTCCCTTGCCGAGGTGATAACCTCTTTGGCAAGCCCATGGATGAGAAGGCTGCACAAATCGAGACGGAGACTCTCACCAGGACTCGTCTCTCGAGGAAGACCTCTGCCCCTTCTCAAAAGAAGAAGGCCTCGGGGAAAAAGCCCTTTTACCCGAGGAAAGGTGCTGCCTATAAATACTACCCTCAGTATCAGGCCTCAGCAGCTCCCCCACAGGGAAAGCAGGCCAAGGGATGGGGTAATGGGTCCCGTAGGCAGCAAGCCCCCAAGCCTGCACCACCGGCCCCTGCTCAGCAGGGTGGGGGTTTTTGACTTTCTCAGCATAGCCTCTCCCCCTCAGCTGGTTTCTCTCAGCACGGGAGGCCGGCTGGTCCACTTTGCCCACAGGTGGTCCGACATCACCACAGATACCTGGGTGCTTCAGATAGTTCAAAAAGGCTATCTTCTTCATTTTCACCAGGTACCTCCCTCCTACTTTCCAGGGGAGCCTTCCAGACTCCCTCTGCACAGGGACTTACTCCTTCAGGAGTTAGCAAGTCTTGTTCAGGAACAAGCCGTGGAACCGGTGCCCCACCACCTGAAGGGTCAAGGATTTTACTCCAGGTACTTCCTGGTTCCAAAAAGAACAGGAGGCCTCAGACCCATCCTGGACTTGCGAAACCTCAACAAGTTCCTTGCAAAGGAAAAGTTCAAAATGCTTACCCTTGGAATCCTGCTGCCCTACCTCCAGCAGGGAGACTGGCTATGCTCCTTAGATCTAAAGGATGCGTATACTCATATCCTTATTCATCCCGACCACAGACAATACCTAAGGTTTGTGGTGGACGGACGCCATTACCAGTACAGAATACTGCCTTTCGGCCTATCCTCCGCCCCAGTGTGTTCACCAAATGCCTAGCAGTGGTGACGGCCTATCTGAGGCTTCAGGGTCTCTTTGTGTTCCCATACCTGGACGACTGGCTCATCAGGGCCCAGTCTGCCCAAGAAGCCACTCAGGCTACTCATCGCACGGTAGCTCTGCTCCAGCACTTGGGATTTGTCATAAACTTCGCAAAGTCCACTTTGCTCCCCTCTCAGGATCTAGAATTCATCGGCGCCAGGTTGGACACCCTTCAATCGCGGGCCTTCCTGCCCCTGGACAGGGCCCAAAGGCTCATGGATCTCGCCAGCCGCTTTCACGGCAATTCCCTGGTCTCGGCCAGGCAATTTCTGAGACTGCTCGGCCATATGGCTTCCACGGTCCATGTAACCCCCTATGCCCGCCTGAACATGCGTCATGCTCAATGGTGCCTTCGCAAACAATGGCATCAGGCCACTGGGAGCCTAACGGACTCCGTACAGATCTCCGACCAGCTGGTCTCCTCTCTCCGATGGTGGCTTCACCTGCCAAACCTAGTGCTCGGGGTGACTTTTCAGCCCCCTACACATTCTCAGGTCCTGACGACCGATGCTTCTCTCCAGGGTTGGGGAGCACATTGCCAAGGGACTTGTACTCAGGGTCTCTGGACTCCTTGGGAGTCCGCTCAGCAGATCAACTTCCTGGAGCTCAGAGCCATCCGCCTAGCGCTCAAAGCCTTCTCTCACCTGATTTCTCACCAGTCAGTACTCGTCCAGACAGACAATCAGGTTGCCATGTTCTACGTGAACAAGCAAGGCGGAACCGGCTCCTTCCTTCTCTGTCAGGAAGCGCAGAAGCTCTGCTCTTGGGCCGTCCATCGCAACATCGTCCTCAAAGCTGTCTATCTCCCAGGTCAAGAAAACTACCTGGCAGACAAACTGAGCAGGGTCCTCCAACCGCAGGAGGTTGGATCCGCTTGTGGTTCAGCGGATCTTTCTCCGGTGGGGCCTCCCCACCATGGATCTGTTCGCCAGTCCTCTGAATCGACAGCTTCCCATATTCTGCTCTCGACAGCCGCATCCCCTCCGGGTGGCGGCGGATGCTTTTCTGATTCCATGGTCCACAGGCCTCTTGTATGCCTTTCCACCCATGCCCCTGGTGTCTCGGACGCTCTTCAAGGTTCTCAGAGACAAGGCGTCGGTGATCCTAGTGGCTCCCCGGTGGCCGAGACAACCTTGGTTCCCGCTTCTGCTGCAGCTGGCGGTGGACACACCTCTTCCTCTGGGGTTTCAGCCCGACCTCCTCTCGCAGGATCAGGGGACGCTCCTGCACCCCAACCTTCGGTCCCTTCATCTGATGGCCTGGCTGCTGAAAGGGTAGTCCTTGCTCCTCTCCAGCTACCTCCAGATGTGGAAGAGGTCGTCTTGGCCTCCAGGAGGCCTTCCACCCGGAAGTCCTACGCTCTTAAGTGGCGTCGGTTCTCCGTCTGGTGTACTCAGCAGTCTCAAGACCCCTTCTCCTGTTCAGCATCAGTGGTATTGCAGTACTTGCTTTCCCTTTCCAATCTTGGACTTAAGTCCAACTCGGTCAAGGTCCACCTCAGTGCTATTTCTGCGCACCACCTACCGGTGGAGGGTAGGCCCCTTTCCAGCCACCCTCTGGTGGCTCGTTTTCTCCGGGGCCTCCTCCTCCTTAAACCACCTTTGCGCCCACCAGCTCCGAACTGGGATCTCAATGTGGTTTTACAGCGGCTTACCTGTCCGCCTTTTGAGCCTATGGCTACCTGTCCTCTTCGTTTTCTTTCCTGGAAAACCTTGTTCTTGGTGGCCCTCACTTCTGCTAGACGCGTTAGTGAGCTGCAGGCCCTGGTTTCTGATCCTCCTTACACTAGGTTCTACAAGAACCGGGTAGTCCTACGGACTCACCCTAAGTTTCTTCCTAAAGTGGTTTCCCCTTTTCACATCAACCAGGAGGTGGTACTTCCGACCTACTTTCCCAGGCCACACTCCAGCCGGGCTGAGATGGTCCTGCATACCATGGACTGTAGAAGAGCGCTAAACGCCGGAGGGCGGTTCAGCTCTTCGTGTCTTATGACCCCAACAAGTTGGGGCTCCCTGTCTCCAAGCGTACTCTGTCCATCTGGATTGCGGACTGCATCGCTTGGGCTTACGAGGCTGCGGGCCTCGTGCTGGAAGGTAGAGTCACCGCTCATCGTGTTCAGGCGAAGGCTACGTCAGTGGCTTACCTCCGCTCTGTTCCGTTGGCAGACATCTGCCGGGCCGCTACTTGGTCTTCAAGCCAGACTTTTGCAGCCCATTACTGCATGGAGAGGGAGTCCCGCAGGGACAGTGCTTTCGGGCAGGCAGTCCTCCGTAACCTCTTCGAGGTTTAGGCAACTCCTACCCTCCATCCCGGATGTTGGGCTACCGGTTGGAGACGTATTTAGAGAAGATTCCTTCCTTCTCTGCTGCTGAGCTAGAGGGAGCTCATTTTTGTGCTTAGGGTCTCCGGTAGCCTTAAGCTTGGGAGTCCCATGTGTGAGGACTGACTTCCTGCTTGGTCCTGGAGAAAGCGTAGTTACTCACCTGTAACAGGTGTTCTCCAGGAGCAGCAGTAATCAGTCCTCACAACCCTCCCTCCTCCCCTTGGAGTTGCAGTTATATGCTTTCGTTTTTGCTAATTTTTGCTGTCTTTTAGCTATGTCATCTGACTGAGCAAGATGGCACCCTTGGGCGGGAAGAGGACCGCGCATGCGCGCTGCAATTCCCAAAGGCTTTCTCTGAAAGCTGGGGAAAATTGCTCCGCGAGGGCTCCGTCGGCGCCGACGTCACCCATATGTGAGGACTGATTCCTGCTGCTCCTGGAGAACACCTGTTACAGGTGAGTAACTACGCTCTACATCAACAAGCAGGGTGGCACAGCCAGTCCGCAGTTGCTGCTGGAGAGTCAGTGCTTGCTCCAGTGGGCAGAACTGCATCTCGAGGCGCGCTCGGCAGCTCATGTGGCCGGGAAGGACAACATTCAGGCGGATTATCTCAGTCGCCATCGCCTGGATCCCGGCAAATGGGAGCTCAACTGGGCGGTTTTTCACAAGCTCACGGTTCGCTGGGGCCAGCCGGTCATGGATCTCATGGCTACCCAGTCCAATGCCAAGGCGTCTCGGTTCTTCAGCAGGCGCAGGGAGCACATGTCGGAAGGTCTCGACGGGCTGGCCCAGCCCTAGCCGAGGAACCAGCTGCTGTATGTGTTTCCTCCGTGGCCCTTGCTCGGGAGAGTCAGTCGCAGAATTTCCAGGTACAGCGGCACGGTGATTCTCATTGCGCCGGATTGGCCCAGGCGTCCCTGTATGCCGACCTAGTCAGGCTGCTGGCAAAGCCTCCTTGGCGGTTACCCGAGCGGATCAATCTTTTGAGTCAGGGGCCGGTGTTGATGCCTCGGGTGCATTGATTCTTGCTTACGGCCTGGCTCTTGAAAGGCGACGGTTGCGTCGGCGAGGATATTCCGGGGCCGTGATCGAGACGATGCTGAAATCTAGAAGACGGTCGACTTCTTTGGCGTATATTCGCGTTTGACGCATTTTTGAGGCATGGGCGAACGATAGAGGTGTTAGGCCGGCGACAGCCGATTTACCGCACGTGCTGGCGTTTCTGCAGGGCGGGCTGGAGAGAGGTCTGGTCCTGAATACCCTCAAGGTGCACCTCGCGGCTCTGACGTGTTTTCGAGGGCGGGTGCGAGGGCACGCTCTCTCTAGTCATCTGGATGTGCGTAGGTTCCTTAAAGCGGTTCAGCAAATCCGCCCGCCTCTTCGGCATGTAGTACCGCCGTGGGATTTGAATTTGGTGCTGGATGCCTTGACGGAGCCGCCGTTTGCCTCTGGTGCCTCCATCTGTTTGCGCGAGTGGTCTTGGAAAACAGCTTTTCTGGTAGCCTTGTGTTCGGCTAGAAGGGTGTCGGATTTGCAGGCTCTCTCTTGTCGGGAGCCGTACCTGCGTTTTTCAGATGAGAAGGTAGTCTTAAGGCCCGTGCCTTCGTTCTTGCCGAAAATGGTCTCGAGGTTTCACATGAATCAGTCCGTTTCGCTTCCCACCTTTCGCTCTCGGAGGGGTGACGCGTTGGACCCGGCTCTCCATCAGTTGGATATGGGTCGGGTGTTGCGGGCGTATTTGCGGAGGACTAGCCCGTTTCGGAAGTCAGATCGTTTGTTCGTTCTGTTTGGAGGGCCGCGCAAGGGGACTGCGGCTTCCAAAGTGTCCATAGCTCGCTGGGTGAAGCAGGCTATAGCGGGGGCTTATCAGGCAAAAGGCAGGTCGCCTCCGCTGGAACTTCGGGCTCACTCCACGCGGGCTCAAGCAACATCTTGGGCGGAGTTGGCATTCACGCCGCCAGCGGATATCTGTCGGGCGGCGTCCTGGTCTACATTACATACTTTCACGAAGCACTACAGATTGGATGTGATGGCCCGGGGGGATGCCAGGGTTGGAGCTTCGGCTATTGTTGCGGGGCTCGCAGGTTCCCTCCCAGTTTAGGTACTGCTTTGGTACTGCCCAACTGTACCTGGACTGGCCCAGAGAGACGAAGAGGAAGGAGAAATTAGACCTTACCTGCTAATTGTCTTTCCTTGAGTACTCTCCGGGCCAGTCCAGGTCCCGCCCGTCGATTCTGCGAGCCGTAGTATTGTTCTGGGTGATTCGGAGTTTAGCAGAGAGTTTTTTTTCGGTGGCTTAGTGGGCCGCCGGTGCGGCTGCTGGTCGCTTCTTCTTGGAAGAGGATATTGGGGGTCCTTCTGTTCATGGAGGGGCTCTGAGTAGTTTCCGAACCAAAAAAAAAAAACAATCATCATAAAACGAAGAAACAGGCATAAGGAGACACCTCAACAAATTGGGGCATGGGCCCCAATCAGTTTTTTTTCTTCAGGACTCATACAGGGCTGTTTTTTAGGTGATGAGTTACTGTTCTTTTTGGTTTTCCGTTAGCTAGTATCGGTGGTTGCTTGCTGCTTTGACAATATGTGACTGGCTTCCTATCAGTAGGGGGAGCTATGGGAGCTGTCAGTAAAACTTGGAGCTTTCAGTCCTCAGCTGCTGGAAGGGATTGACTACCCAACTGTACCTGGACTGGCCCGGAGAGTACTCAAGGAAAGACAATTAGCAGGTAAGGTCTAATTTCTCCTTTTGTGATTCGCCGAGTTCCAATGTGTCACCAGGGGTTTTGTCAGGGATTTTTCGCTGAAAACAGCTTCTATGTTCTATAATCCATGTGCGGACTTCTCGTGTGGTTTTGCCTATGTATACTAAATTGCACGGACACTGTATCACATTAGGTGTTCTACAATTGGTGTAATCTTGGAGGTAGACTTTGTGTCCTGATTTGGAATTAGTAAAACTGTTTTTAGCAATAATAGTGTGCAAACAAACCGAACAGTTCCCGCAGCTGTAGTGTCCCTTGATTTTAGGGGGCACATGGAATTTTGTGAGGGCCGAAGGCACTAGTTTATTTGCCAAGTTGGTGTTTCTTTTGTGTGCAATCAGGAGCCGTTTGGTATTGAAAGCAGGTATGGAGGAAAGGAGGTGCCATTCTTGTTTCAAAATGTTAGCTATTGATTTTGAGTGCTGGGAGAAGGTCAAGGCACAGACAACTTTGTCTGTGTGCTCTGGTTTATCCTTCTTCTTTAGTTAGGTAGACCGCTCAGTGGTACATGCTCTTAAATAGGCATTTTTTATACATTCTTCCAGATAACCCCTTTTTTAAAATCTACTGTGCATATCAACGGAGTGACGCTCAAATTCTCTGTCTGTTGTACATAATCGCCTAATTCTCAGAAATTGGTTGATGGGTAGATTGTTTTTAAAGGACTTATTATGGCAACTTTCGTAATTAAGTAAGGTGTTGCGATCAGTAGGCTTCCTGTAAAGATCAGTAATAAAGCCATGATGATCTTTTTTGATCATTATATCCAAATAGGAAACCTTATCAATACTGAAAGTCCCATCAAATTGGAGATTGACATCTAGAGAATTGAGCCACAGAAAGAATTCTTGTAGCAAAGGTTCTGATCCGTCCCATATTAGCAATACATCATCAATGTATCTTTTCCATAATAAAATATTGGGCTTATAGGGATGAGATGTCAGATGTTGTAACTCAAAATTGGCCACATATAGGTTGGCGACGTCTGGGGCCCTGGAGGACCCCATGGCGACCCCTTTGTTTGTAGTAAAGGCCTCGAAAATAAAAGTAATTTTCTGCCATTGCCAACGTAGCTAACTGTACCAAGAAAGCAGTAGGTATACGCACAGGTCTAGGTCTTTGTATCAGTGTATTTGCCAGAACTTCTAAAGCTGCTTGTTGAGGTATATTGGTATACAGCGAATTTATATCTAAGGTGACCAATAATAGATCCTCATGATAATCTTCAAAGTTATTTAGTATATTTATTATGTGTGTAGAATCGTGTACATACGAAGGAACCTGAGAAACAAACGGTCTTAGAAAAATATCTAGGAACTTTGAAAGAGGTTCTAACACTGAGCCAATAGCGGATACTATTGGTCGACCTGGTGGATTCTGTAGTGACTTATGGATCTTAGGTACTGTATAGATTGTAGGCACAATGGGATGAGACACTGTGAGATATGAAATTTCATTTGTGGTAAGGTACCCTGCTTCCTTACCTATATATAACAGGGTATTAATTTTTTGCTGCAAAGCTGATGTAGGATCATCAAAAATCTTCTGGTAGAAGTGTTTGTCATTCAGTTGTCGCATAATTTCATGTATATAATCATCTCTATTTTGAACCACTATAGCTCCACCCTTATCTGCTGGTTTTATAACTATGTTGTTGTTAGATTGTAAATTCTTAAGAGCCGATTTCTGTGGACCAGAGAGATTAAAATAACACCGATCACTCTTCTGTTGATAAAAATTGTCTACCTTTGAAAAGACTATATTTTCAAAGGCTGTGATCATGACATTAGTATTAGGTGGTATCCAGGTTGAGGAGTTCTTAACTACTGATGGATCTAATGTATCTTTTTCTATTGTGCTAAAATGGTCTATTATTCTTAGTTTCCAAAAGAATTTATATAGCTCAACTTGAGTGGTAAATTTGTCATGTCGTTTAGTGGGCACAAATGACAGGCCCTTCTCTAGGACTTGGATTTCATCATCAGAAAGCAAGTAGTTAGACAGATTGATGACCCCACTCAGAGGTCCCAATCCAGCTGCCGCTTGGCTGTTGAGCTTTGCGTACATCTTTTGTCTTGGGCAGGAGGGTGGGATGGATCCCTGATCTTGGTCTGCCTGTTGGTAGGAGACTTGGGTGATATGTCTCTGCCACCGCCTTTCCAAAGTGTTGCCATTTGAAAATCCCTTTTGGGACTACGTGATCGCCGAGGAGGAGGAGGTGGGGCAGAAGAGAAGAGTGTGCCAGAGGCTTCAAACTGATGATGAGAATGACGACGTGTTCTTTTATATGTTCTTTCCTGTTCTTGTACAGGAGACCTAGATCTACCCTGATCTCGTTGGTTATTTCTAGAACTGCTATTAGATGGTTGTCTTGGTGACCTAGCTGTTTTCTTAAAGGATGTACTTCTACGTCTGTCCTTGTGGTCTGATTTATTATAGGTCCAATAATATACTGTATTAAGCCTATAGTCTTCCTCATCTCTTTTATATTTTTTAATTTTTTTGTCTTTGATTGTCTGTCTACCCTGTTATATATAGGTAAGGAAGCAGGGTACCTTACCACAAATGAAATTTCATATCTCACAGTGTCTCATCCCATTGTGCCTACAATCTATACAGTACCTAAGATCCATAAATCACTACAGAATCCACCAGGTCGACCAATAATATCCGCTATTGGCTCAGTGTTAGAACCTCTTTCAAAGTTCCTAGATATTTTTCTAAGACCGTTTGTTTCTCAGGTTCCTTCGTATGTACGCGATTCTACACACATAATAAATATACTAAATAACTTTGAAGGTTATCATGAGGATCTATTATTGGTCATCTTAGATATAAATTCGCTATATACCAATATACCTCAACAAGCAGCTTTAGAAGTTCTGGCAAATACACTGATACAAAGACCTAGACCTGTGCGTATACCTACTGCTTTCTTGGTACAGTTAGCTACGTTGCTGTGGTGGATGAGGTCCCTGCAACCCAGAGATGACAGAACGCTGTGTATTGGGAACCGTTTTATAGTGTAACAATTCAAAGAGTCAGGAAAACAACTGCGCTCAATGCGGTGAACAGTTGAAAGTCCGATGCAGCTTTGGCTGTCCCACTGCAAATGAGTGTTGGCCCCGCAGGCTAGCATGGTGGACACAACCACAAAAAATGACAGTAGATGCAGGTTAACGAGATCAAAGTGCAAAACATCATACAACAGTGACATCGAAGCCAAAGGGCAAACATCACGTAACACATGCAAACAACGGACATGGAGAGGGGTTTGCACTCAAAATTGGAAGTTTGCCAGACCCTTCATGAAGGGGAGACGAGTGAGTGTAGTGATGACATCATTACTGGTGCAGAAGGCAGCTATAGCTGAGAGGTGCACCCTGATGGATTGGGTCTTGAGGCCCTGTTCGGATATGAGGCGAGGTACTGGAGGACTTGTGGGACTGGGCAGGAGGACGGGTCCCGGCCTTGCGATGAGCACCGGGTGCTGAAGCACCTCCACTTCAAGTTGTAAGACTTCCTGGTGGAAGGGCGCCTCACCACTAGAACAACATGCTGTACCTTGCGGGGTAAGTTGAAGGGGGGCAGAGTCATCCCCCCATCCTGGGTGACGAGGTCTAGCTGCAGAGGGAGGCAAGCGGGCAGGCAGCAGAGGTAGGGGAGCCACATCTGCCTTGGCCAATTGGGAGGGGGGGGATGGGTGATGAAGATGGCCTGTGCTTTGTCCCAGATAATCTGTTGCATGGTCTTTGAAATGAGTGGGGTGGGGGGGAGGCATACGCTAGTGACCACTCCCCCAGGACATGTCAAAGGCATCTGTGGCGAGGCTGCGGTCTGATGGGTGCTTCAAGCAGAACTCAGGAAATTTTGCACTCTCTTTGGTGGTGAACAGGTCCACCTGAGGAAAAGGGATTCTGCCACAGCGGTGTTGAGGTTCCACTAGTGCAGGTCCAGCTAATGGCTCAGTCTGTCTGCTAGTTCATTCTGAGCGCTCAATAGGTATGAGGCTTGAGCCAGTCCCACCCTACTTGTTGACTTAGAACCTGGCTGTCTGTTTGGATCAGGACAATCTTGTCGGTGATGTGTGGGTGGAAGGCTCTGAGAACGTATCGAATCGCCCTGAGTTCCAGCAGATTAATGTGGTAGGTCCTCTCTTTTGCCGTTCAGGCTCCTTACATACGAAGCTGCAGCAGGTGGGCCCCCAAGCCCCTCCTCGAGGCATCGGTGGTGATGATCATGTCGTGGGGTGGTTGTTGGAGGGGCTTGCCGTGGAGGAGGTTCTCTTGGTTGGCCCACCAGAGAAGAGACCTCTTGATCCCCGTGTCCATCAGGATGCATGTGGACAGAGGTTCCAAGTGTGTGTTCCAATAGGTGCGGAGGTGCCACTGTAGGCTGCGCATGTGTAGCTGCACCAGCATGAGGACTTGCATCGATACCGCCATGTGGCCCAGGAGGTGGAATAGTGTCCTGGTGGTGGTCTGGTGTGCCGAGAAGATCCGCTGTGTCACAGTTATGATAGCATCCACCCGTGGAGTGGGTAGGGACACTGTGGATGGCATTGTGTCCATGACTGCCCCTATGAATTCCAGCCGTTGGGAGGAATGGAGTTGAGACTTCTGGTGGTTCACTAGGAAGCCCAAGGAGCACAGGAGGGAGATGGTACACTGGACCGCAGTTCGGAGGTGACGGGGTGCAGAGTAGCCAGTTGTGGAGGTATGGGAAGACACAGATCCTTTGCTTGCAGAGGTGGAGCTAGGGACAGGTCGAATGGGAGGACCCTATATTGGAAGTGACCACCCAACACTTGGAAGCACAAGTATTTCCTGTGCGTTGCATGCATGGGACAATGCTTGTAGGCATCTTGTAAATTCATGGAGGCCAATCACTCCCCCATTTGGATGAGAGGCAGGATGGAGCCCAGAGAGTGCATCCTTAACTTTTCTTTGATGATAAATTTGTTCAGTTTCCTGAGATCGAGGATGGGGCGTACCCCTCCAGATTTCTTGGAAATCAGAAAGTATCTGGAGTAAAACCCTCTTTTGAGTTTGTTGTGCGACACGGATTCTATTGCCCTGGAGGCCAGGAGGCACTGTATCTCCAATGCCATAGCCATGGTGAGATGTGATGGTGTCTCGCTGGCAGGTGTAGTCTGTTGCCAGGGGAGATGGGGGTGGAAGAGAAATGGATGAGGTACCCCTTCTGAGGATCCATTTGTCTGTGCTGATGGATTTCCAGCTGCTGAGAGAGGCCGTCAGCCTGCCCCCTACAGGGCGTTGCGTCAAAAGGAAGGGTTGGCCTTCCCTGCAGCTGCTGCACCTGGCTTCTGCTGTTTTCTGTCCCTCTGGTGGTTCTTAGGTCAGTAGGGGCCCTAATACAGCTGCTGTTTGTATTGTGGTGCCTGCCATTTGCAGTAGAAACAATGGCACCTGGTGGAGGAGTATGACTTGTGTTGATAGTTTCCTCTGCAATTGGAGCTGGTATGGTCAAGGCCTTTATCTGCTATGGTCTGCAGGGTGGTGCAGTGCTCTTTTAAGTCGTTGCTCTCTAGGGACAAAGTCAAGGACACAGTCAAGTCTCCCGCGCAGAGGGTCTCTGCGATACAGTCATGGTTGTCATCTCTTAGCCCAGGCTCGCAGCCAAGCGAGGTGGTGGGCTGAAATGGCTGTTCCCGTGGTTTGGGCGGCTGAATCAAAGATGTCGAAGGTTGCTCAGACCTGGTGCTTTGTGCAATCCTCAAAGTCCAACAGGGTTGCTGTGGCAGTGGTCTATGTGTAGGCAGGCGTACTGAGATGATCTTCAGGTCTCTCAGCAGGGAGTCCTGGAACAGGGCTTTTTGGAATTGACGAGCTGCGATCTTCATGTTCAGCATGGTTCCCTAGAACACTTTCTTTCTGACGTCATCTAGGAGTTTGTTGTCGTGGCCCGGCAGATAGTTGGAGTGGTTACGCAATGATTTTTCACATTTAAGGGCTGACTCCACCATGATGGAGTGGTGTGGGAGCTGGGCACTCTCAAAACCAGGGGCTGGCTGAACCTTGTACTTGGTCTTGAGCTTTCAGGGCCAGAGGTAGGGCTTTGCCACAGCTTTGTCATGTTGTCCCACAGCCGTTTGTGGACGGATACTGAGACAAAAGTCGTTGGCTGGTCCAGATATTTAAGGGCCCCTTGGACCATGCCATTTTGGTCTGTGGTGGTGCCTGTCGGGAGTCATAGGGCAGCTGCTAACCTCCACAGAAATTTGGGGTAGGTTAGTCCTCTGGAGGGGGAAGGGGACTGTGGTGGGTCCTGGGTGGGCCTGAGGCCCTGATCATGGACACCAGGGAGTATCCCGTGCCCTGGGAGCTCTGTGCCATCACTTCCTCACCGTCGCTGGCTATGTGGTCTGGGGAATCTGTGAAGGAGGGGTTTGTGGCCAACCCCCTGGCATTGGGGGGGGGGGGGACTCACTGGTATGGCTTGTTGCCCTGCTCTGTGGAGCAGGCTCCAGCTTGGGACAGGTGTACCTCTGGTTGCTGGCTGTTTTCAATGGGTGGTGCTGGGGCTGCGCAGTGCTGGAGGTGGTGTGAGAAAAGCTCCATGATCATTACGGTGGTTGACTAGGCTAGTGATAGCTGCAGGGTTGTCAGGGCTAGTTGGTAGGCTTTCCCAGCTAAAAGGGCTGTCCCAGGCATGTCTCTGGCCGCATGGTGATGACCCAGGGGAGGAGCTGCTGTACCGGTAATGCTGGTGCCTTTCCCTCTTCAATTCCATCCTCTGGCGTCTATCAGAGCCGCCGCTACGGGCCCAGTGGCTGCGTTTGGGTCTTCTGGGGTTCCTCCACTTCCGTTTCTCCGCTTAAGGAGGGGGATTCCTAGCTTGTGCTGCCTTGCTGTAGGGAATTCCCGATTTGGCGCAGTGATGCTGCTTGGGGCTTCCCCCGTTGCCATGGTGCCAGCCAATCCAGTCAGGGGGAGTCGAGTCCTGGGCTCAGAGGACATCCTCTGTGCCATCTTGCCTACCGGGGCGGTTTGAGAAAGTTGGGCCATGCTGCACTTCAGAGGGGCCGATTGGAGGCGGCAAAACCAGGGCAGCAACAGGAGCAGGCACCTCAAGATCAATGTGACAGGGGATGGAGGGCCTGGGGGGCACATTTCTGTTTGAAGGGACTATATTTCAACAGATTTCGGGTGTAGCGATGGGGGCATCCTTTGCCCTATCAGTAGCAAACCTGTTTTATGGGTCTATATGAACAGCGATGGTTGAGGGGATCACCATACTCTTCCCAGATAAGACTATGGTGTTGATATATCGATGACATTTTCTTGTTATGGGAGGGTTTGGTGGATTCCTTAATGATGTTTTATGAATGGTTGAACAGGATGGATCCTCATATACAATTTACGATATAATACTAAGGTAATCGTGTTTTTTGATGTGAAGATCTTTCGACAGGATGATAGTTGGGGCATTACGGTGTATAGGAAGAGTACGGATAAGAACACTTTTTTGCATTTCTCCAACGCTCACCCGTCAAATTTATTAAAAAGGATTGCCTTTTTCACCGTTTATTCAGTAGAGACGAAATTGTTCATCATTAGCAGATTTTAAGACCCAAAGTGCAGTCCCTCAAAGATGATTTCGCTGAAAGGGGTTACCCCGTTAGAGTATTGGAATGTGCTTACAAGAGAGAATTATTTAATGATAGGAATTGGTTATTATCCCCTAAGACTAGAAAAGAAGGAGGATGAATATGTTAACTTTATTTCACGGTTTTCCCCACTAAGTATGGAAATACAGCAGATCTTGCGAAAACATGCCAACGTGCTAAGTATAGTACCAGGGTTGGAGGCCAAGAGTCCTTGGTGCGTTTGGCAAAGGAATCCCAATTTCAAAGAGATATTAAGTCCCTCCCGGTAACGGCCTGTGGAGGTCACACGAGCAATAGTTTCGGCACGTAAAATGTGGACACTGTGTAGTAACATGGGAAACCGATCAATTTGTATACAAAGATAGAGAATATATTTTGAGATCATTCACTTCAAGTGAATCTGACTTTGTTGTTTATGGCATTTTTTGTCCTTGCCGATTATTATATGTGGGGAAAACTGCTCGACCCTTCAGGGTCAGGTTAGGAGAACATAAGAGTAGGATACGCTATAAAAAGGCATGAGGCTTCTATGGTGGAACATTGCTTACAGCAAGGACATGTTTTTTTAGATCTGCACTGTTTTTGTATAGAGCACATAGGTTCCGGATATAAGGGAATGACGTGTGAGCAGCATTTAGCCTATCGGGAGCAACGCTGGATTTTCTCACCTGGGCCGGATGGTATACATCCAAGGGTGTTGAAAGAACTGACATATGAGATTGCAGACCTGCTATTAGTAATCTGTGAACTATCATTAAAATCATCTCTAATACCTGAAGATTGGAGGATCGCCAATGTAACACCAATTTTTAAAAAGGGTTCCAGGGGTGATCCAGGAAAATACAGACCGGTGAGCCTGACGTCAGTACCGGGAAAAATGGTAGAAACCATCATAAAAAATAAAATTACTCAGCATGTAGATAGTCATAGCCTAATGGGAGACAGCCAACATGGCTTTAGACAAGGAAGATCTTGTCTTACTAATCTGTTATGTTTTTTTGAAGGTGTAAATAAACAGGTGGACAAAGGTGAGTTGGTTGATATAGTGTATCTGGACTTTCAGAAAGCCTTTGACAAGGTCCCTCATCAGAGACTTTTGGCAAAACTAAAGAGTCATGGGATAGGAGGCAGTGTACTACTGTGGATCAGGAACTGGTTAAAAGACAGAAAGCAGAGGGTAGGGCTAAATGGCCAATTTTCCCAATGGAGAAAGGTGAATAGTGGTGTACCCCAGGGATCTGTGCTGGGTCCGCTGCTTTTTGACATATTCATAAATGACCTGGAAAGTGGAATAACGAGTGAGGTTATCAAATTTGCAGATGACACAAAACTATTTAGAGTTGTTAAAACCCAAGAGGATTGTGGAAACTTGCAAGAGGATCTTGATAAATTGGAAGACTGGGCATCAAAATGGCAAATGAAATTTAATGTGGACAAGTGCAAAGTTATACACCTAGGGAAGAACAACCCAAACTATGGTTACACGATGCAAGGTTCCACATTAGGAACCACCACCCAGGAAAAAGATTTAGGCATCATTGTGGATACCATGTTAAAACCCTCGGCCCAGTGTGCAGCGGCGGCCAAGAGAGCAAATAGAATGCTAGGTATCATAAGGAAAGGAATGGAAAATAAAACAAAAGATATTATAACGCCTCTATATCGTTCCATGGTGAGACCGCACCTTGAATATTGTGTGCAATTCTGGTCGCCGTATCTTAAAAAGGATATAGCGATTTTAGAAAAGGTTCAGAGAAAAGCCACCAAAATGGTAAAGGTGATGGAAGGATACTCCTATGAAGAAAGGCTAAAAAGGTTAGGGCTCTTTAACCTGGAAGAGAGAGACGGCTGAGGGGAGATATGATAGAACTCTATAAATTAATAAACAGAGTGGAACGGGTAAATGTAGATCGATTGTTTACGTTATCAGAATATAGAAAGACTAGGGGACAAGCAATGAAGCTACAGGGTAAACTATTTAAGACTAATAAAAGAAAATATTTTTTCACTCAACGTGTAATCAAACTCTGGAATCTTTTACCAGAGGATGTAGTAAAAGTGTAGCTGGGTTTAAAAAAGGTTTGGACAAGTTCCTGGAAGATGGTCCATAAACCAAGAGAAATACTGCTCACTCTGGGACAAACTTTGTGGAACCTATGTACCTTTTTGGAAACCTGCCAAGTACTTCTGACCAGGTTTAAAAAAGGTTTGGACAAGTTCCTGGAGGAAAGGTCCATAAACCATTATTAAAAACGGACCCAGGATATCAATGCTTGACCCAGTACAAGCATTGTGGAACCTGTGTCTTTTGGGGAAACTGCTAGGTACATATGACCTAGATTGGCCACTGTTGGAAACAGGATACCGGGCTTGATGGACCTTGGTCTGACCCAGTATGGCATATCTTATGTACCGTTACTCCTGAGGGGCTGAACTCTGGCATTGATTGGAGAGTTTGTGCTCGTATGATCTCATTGGTGATTGTTCTAAGAATGGAAGTAGGTGGTGCCAATTTGGAGAGAGAGATATATGCCGGAGTAGCATCTGCAGTTGAAAGTTTATTTATTAATTACATTCTCTTATATACCGCGCTATTCTGCATCAGTGCGGTTTACATTGAACAAACTGAAATTACATTGAACAGGGCATTATAACTTGGAGATAACTATTTTACAGGGAACATGGGCTATGGAGGGTTAAGTGGCTTGTCCAAGACCACAAGGAGCACCTGTGGGACTAGAAACCCCAGTCATTCCAGCCCAAGGTTGCTGTCTAGTGGGATTTGAACCCCTGACCTTCCGGCCTGAAGTACCTTGCCCCAACCACTAGGCCACTCCTCCACTCCACAAGTTGCTGCATCGGAAAGAGAGAGGCCGTGACGCATGAAAAGAGGTTTAAATATGCTGGCGAGGTGGTATGAGATATATGATTCAAGAACGCCAGATGGGTGAGATGAATCTGTTTTTGGGTATTGGAAAGGTGGTGGTTTGTGGAATCGTAGTATGTGGGTTATTTATTTATTTAACATTTCTTCTATACCGCACTATTATAATCAGCGCGGTGTACATCAAACAAAAACATACTACAATGCATACAGGCAACATTGAGTTTACAATGAACAGGAAATTAAACAGGGGATAACCGGGAGAACTATGTACAAGTTAACTTGATACTATATACAATACTCTGAACTCGTTTGGATATTGCATGTGCTTTTTCGGGTGGATGGTACAGGTATGATGATTAGCAGGTGGGCTAGTTGGTAGGCTAACCATTTTCTGGTTGTATTAAGGTGCTAAGGCGTCTGGGGCATGTGGGAAGCTTGCCAGTTGTGTGATTGTCTGGGATGGCTTCTGGGTAGCATTTTGTGAACAGATGGTGTTTCAAAGCTTTTCTGAATAGGATTAGGCTTTTGATGCCACGGATTCATGGGGAAGGGCATTCCAGTTTAAAGGAGCGAATATAGAGAAGGCCCTGTTGGAAGTAGCCTTAGTATTATTTATTTTATTTATTTATTTATTTATTAACAATTCTTATATACCGCACTATTAGACATCAGCGCGGTTTACATTGAACAGAAAACATCCGACAGTTTACATATGTCTGGTCAGTTACATTTAACAGGAAGTATAACGTCGTCATCATCTTGGGGACTATTAAGGTGTTCATTGCAGTAGGCCTCATGTTTCTATTTTCCAGGGTGCCATGAATTAGCTTGCTGATTGGGGTAGGGGGGTAGTTATTTAAGGCTTTGAAGGTAAGGACTAACTAATGACTTATATTGGAGTCTGGCATGTAAAGGTAGCCAATGCAGATCTTTCATGATAGGCGTTATGTGGTCGGATCTTGACGATCCAGAGAGGACTCTTGCAGCTGCATTCATAGCCAGGCGGAGCGGATTTAAAGTTGATTGAGAGAGACCGTGGAGGATGATGTTAGCGGAATCCAGGTGTGGGAGGACTAATGCCTGGAAGGTTGTTTGGTAGTCGGTGGAATCCAGTAGGGGGCGGAGGTGACGTAGCGTTCTGATCTTATGATATATAGTCTTTGTAACATTCTTCACATGTGTTGTCATATCCAGGTGCTGGTCCAATGTGATGCCGAGATAACGGATTGTGGGTTTGGATTTCAGCTCTACATTGTTGACAAGTAGTGATGGGGGAGGTATGAACTTACGGTTCCTCGTGACAAAAAGAACATCAGTTTTGCTATGATTGATCCGTAGGTTTTGTGTCAGCAGCCATTCGGCTACAGCTTCGAAGCAATTGATTATTGGGGAGAACACTGGTTGTTCAATTGTGAACGGCATGTAGAGGAGGATGTCATCTGCGTAAGCCAGGCATTGTACGTTGAAGGAACGGATCAAATCACATATCGGCTGCATATAGATATTGAACATCAGTGCCGATAAGGACGATCCTTGAGGTACCCCCTGTGACTACAGGAATGGTTTTGAGGATGCATGGCCTGTTTTGACTTGTTGCCACCTATTGGATAGGTAGGATTTACACCATTCTAGTGCTGTGCTTTGAATCCCCTTTTCTTTCAGGCGTTGTAGAAGTATATCATGACTCACAGAGTTGAAGGTGGCGGAGATGTCCAGGAAGATGAGGACAAATCCTTGTTGGATGCTGTTTATTCCTGTGACCAAATCATTGAATAGGGTTGTAAGGACTGTGTCGACTCCATGTGCTTCCCTGAAGCTGTGTTGTGATGGATCTAGCGGTGCTTCAGTGTCGATATGATGCTGGATTTGTTGTTGAGCAGCTTTTTCGATGATTTTTGCAAGCTGGGGGATGCTCGAGATTGGCCTAAAAGATTCAACTTTGGATAGGTCAAGTCTGCTGTTTTTCAGTAGAGGCCTGATAGAGGTGTTTTTCAGACTCTGCGGGAACGAACCCGTTAAAAAGGACTGGTTCAGTATTTTGCTCAAGATTTGGCTTAGGTCATGTCGCAGTTCTCTGATCCAGCTGGCTGGGCAGGGGCGTTAGGTGCTGTGCTGGGATTGATAGAAGCGATAATGTTCTCAGTCTCTCTATTTGATACCATAGTGAAATTGCATAATGGTGTTGCTTGGGATGCCTTAGGTGATACGGAGGAGTTACTGACACTTATGTTTGTGTTGGTCTTAATCATCTTTGATTGCAAGTAGTTTGCGTAGTCCTGTGGCTGAGGCATTGGAGGTTGAGCTGAAACCGGCTCTCCTGTTATGGATTTTACTATACTGAACAGGGCATGTGGTTTATTGATGGAGCGTTTTAATATATCTGTGTGGTAAAGTTTCCTACTCTGTATTATCTTCCCACGGTGGGTAATTAAGTATGAGTTGTATGCAGCAAGCATCTCGGGGGAGTGGGTTCGTCGCCACCGTCTCTCAAGTTTGCGTAGGTGGTGGAGAGATGTACGAAGGTCCGTAGAGAACCATGGTGCATGTTCCCGTTTTCTTATTTTCTTTTCAGTGTGTAATGTTAAAGCAAAGATTTAATTTGGTTTTTATCACCATAGTTTTATTCCCCTGAAGCAGCAAAGGTGAAATGCTGGAGGCATTGGGGTTGAATTACCTGATTTACCCGTTTTGAGTGGTGGAAGCCTGCTGTTGAAGAAAAAATTCAAAATATATGATAACATGGAAATAGAAGAAAAGTTTTTGTTAGATAGAATGTTATTGTGTTATGGTAAAAATGTTTGGCTGTGCAGCCACTTTTTGATATAGGAAACATTTAGCAGACCATTGATGCTTTAAACCTGAAGGGACACCTGAACCCACTTATTTATTTATTTATTTAAAGTTTCTTATATACCGCGCTATTCATCATCAGCGCGGTTTACATAGAACAAAACAATCTCAGTACATTTGAAACACGTATGAGTTACAGATAACAGGGCAAAAAACTTGGTTAACAAGGGCAACTATCTACAATACCATAACGATTGACTATTTGCATAAAATCAACTAACAGAGAATAGAGTGTACAGATGTAATTACATCAAAATTTCTTAGTTCAAGGGTGTATGTCTTGTGGAGTGTTTATGCTTATGGCTATAAGTCTGTCTTTTGATATATTAGATAGCATTACGGTGGCTGGAAGTACTCAGTGAAGAGGTAGTGCTTGATAGCCTTTCTGAACTTAGTGGGGTTATTGGTACCTTTTGGAGTTTTCTGAGGTTTGCCTTTTCCACTTTTGCTTTAAAAGGAAGAATACTAGGATAAAGTGAGAAAATAGAGCTGTTTTTTGTACTTGTATGAAGTATCATATATATAAGCTCTGATAAGGATGCAAGTTGATGTTGCCCTAGGAGAAAACCAAAGTCCATGCTCTGCAGCTGGTGTCCAGCACTGGAAGAATCAAGTTCGATCCAGGGAGTCCAAATCTGCCTGATCTAACTTGTCTTCACTGCTGGCCAGATGAACATGGTACGTGCTCCACAAAGCCGGTTCAAGTGTTGGCGCCCTAGGCAAACTTTAAACCTTATCCCACCCGCTGTTAGTCATTCTAAGCTAACCAATAGATCCTATCTTGATATTTACTGCCCTCCCCCAGAAGCTGCTTTCCTAGGCAACTGCCTAGTTTGCCGAACGACTGGGCCACCGTGGGTGCTGAACATTAGTATCCAGGCATGTTTAAATCCCTGCCGCCAAGGAGGTAAAAGGCAGATCTAATTTAAAATGGTATTACCTAGAGCCGGGGATCCAGATGATTTAGTTATTACCCAAACCCTAGTAAAATGCTAACTGTAACAATAAAACAGCAATTTCCAGACAATCCCTTATCCCCCAGCCCACCCCTTCATCTACAGCCAGCAACAGGAACAAGAACCATTTACCCCACCCTTTCCTGAGTTTTGTAAGAAATCTAAGAAGCCTGTACCTTGCCCCAAACTGGGTGCCAGCAGAGTAGTCGGTGCCACACTGGAACACAAGGTCATGGTGAGAGGGTCTCTGCACGGGCACCGGGGCCAGCAGCTTGGAGGCCGGGACGGCGAAGCCCCAGGAGGCTGCGGTCAGGGGCTGGTCGGCGAAGAGCGAAATCCTAGAGGCCAGCGCCTCAATGGTGGCGCTGCACGAGCAGAAAAGACGGAAGAAAGCGCGGCCGTCCTGCAACTGGAAGCGCAACTCCAGCACTTCCGGCCGCGGCGCGTTCTCGGGTCCCAGCAGCTCCGCCAGGGCTGGCAGCTCATAGAAGTCTGCCTCGCGCCGCAGCCGCTCGTGCTCGCTGAAGTTCGGGGACAGCGCGAGGCGCCGCGTGCGCAAGAACTCGAGTACGTGCGCGAAGAGCGCCCCGTCCCGGTCGATGAAGACATGACCGTCGCGCGACCGCAGCTCGCTGTCGTCCAGCATGCGCGCGAGCCGCGAGTTCGGGAAGCGCCGCAGCGTGGCGGGCAGGGTACTGAAGCGCATACCGCCCACGTTCAGCGTCACCGGCTCCGACCCGCTCATCTCCTGTCGCTGACCGCGCTCGACGAAGCCCGGGTGCGTCTGTGTTTGTGGCTTCGCGTTGCTTGGGAACCTTTTAAGTTTTCCCGCTCCGGTTTACTGGACAGCTCAGGGCTGAGGCGGTGAAAAGCCCGAGGCCTGCTGGTCACCAGGGCTACCGGCGCGAGAAGCCAAATGACAATACCCTTGGCAGCCAGCCCAAGAGAGCGTTTAAGTAAAATTGAATAACATTGCAAATATTTATATCCAGAAATCCTCTATGGTGCGACCCATCCCATTTCTATTTGCTCTGCAAATAACACGTTCCATCCAACTGAAATATTCTCAACAACAAAAAGCCCTTTGTGTTTATATAACTTCATAGGTCTGCTTTAGCTTTCTCTGCAAGCTTTTCAAGTTGAAAAAGGGCAATAGATAGTTGGGCTCTGTTGCAACAACTGTGCACTCAACATAAGAACATAAGATATGCCATACTGGGTCAGACCTAGGTCCATCAAGCCCAGTATTCTGTTTCCAACAGTGGCCAAACTAGGTCATATGTACCTAGCAGTTTCCCCAAGAGACACAAGTTCCACAATGCTAGTACTGGGTCAAGCATTGATATCTTCGGTCACTTCTTAATAATGGTTTATGGACCTTTCCTCCAGGAACTTGTCCAAACCTTTTTTAAACCCAGCTATACTAACAGCCTTTACTACATCCTCCGGTAACAAATTCCAGAGTTTGATTACACGTTGAGTGAAAAAATATTTTCTTTTATTGGTCTTAAATAGTTTACCCTGTAGCTTCATTGCATGTCCCCTAGTCTTTCTATATTCTGATAACGTAAACAATCGATCTACGTTTACCCGTTCCATTCCCTTCATTAATTTATAGACTTCTATCATATCTCCCCTCAGCCGTCTCTTTTCCAGTTTAAAGAGCCCTAACCTTTTTAGCCTTTCTTCATAGCCTTTACCATTTTGGTGGCTCTTCTCTGAACCTTTTCTAAAATTGCTATATCCTTTTTAAGATACGGCGACCAGAATTGCACACAATATTCAAGGTGCGGTCTCACCATGGAACGATATAGAGGCATTATAATATCTTTTGTTTTATTTTCCATTCCTTTCCTTATCATACCTAGCATTCTATTTGCTCTCTTGGCCACCGCTGCACACTGGGCCGAGGGTTTTAACATGGTATCCACAATGACGCCTAATCTTTTTCTGGGTGGTGGGTCCTAATGTGGAACCTTGATCGTGTAACCATAGTTTGGTTGTTCTTCCCTAGGTGCATAAACCTTGCACTTGTCCACATTAAATTTTATCTGCCATTTTGATGCCCAGTCTTCCAATTTATCAAGATCCTCTTGCAATTTTTCACAATCCTCTTCCGGTTTTAACAACTTTAAATAGTTTTGTGTCATCTGCAAATTTGATAACCTCACTCGTTATTCCACTTTCCAGGTCATTTATGAATATGTCAAAAGCAGCGGACCCAGCACAGATCCCTGGGGTACACCACTATTCACCTTTCTCCATTGGGAAAATTGGCCATTTAGCCCTACCCTCTGCTTTCTATCTTTTAACCAGTTCCTGATCCACAATAGTACACTGCCTCCTATCCCATGACTCTTTAGTTTTGCCAAAAGTCTCTGATGAGGGACCTTGTCAAAGGCTTTCTGAAAGTCCAGATACACAATATCAACCGACTCACCTTTGTCCACCTGTTTATTCACTCCTTCAAAAAAAACATAACAGATTAGTAAGACAAGATCTTCCTTGTCTAAAGCCATGTTGGCTGTCTCCCATTAGGTTGTGACTATCTACATGCTGAGTAATTTTATTCTTTATGATGGCTTCTACCATTTTTCCCGGTACTGACGTCAGACTCACCGGTCTGTAGTTTCCGGATCACCCCTGGAACCCTTTTTAAAAATTGGTGTTACATTGGCGATCCTCCCAATCTTCAGGTATTAGAGATGATTTAATGATAGTTCACAGATTACTGATAGCAGGTCTGCAATCTCATATTTCAGTTCTTTCAACACCCTTGGATGTATACCATCCGGCCCAGGTGATTTGCTACTCTTCAGTTTATCTAATAGTTGTAAGACATCTTCCCGATGTATCGATATTTCCTTCAATTCTTCCACACCTTTAAATACCACTTCCGTCATGGGTAACATTCCTACATCTTCCTCAGTAAAGACCGAATCAAAAGAATTCATTCAGTCTCTCTGCTATCGCCTTGTCGCCTCTTAGTGCTCCTTTAACCCCTTTATCATCTAATGGACCAACTGACTCTCTCACAGGTTTTTTGCTACGAATGTACTTGAAAAGGTCTTTATTTCACGTTTTTGCTTCCGCAGCAAGCTTCTTCTCAAATTCTCTCTTTGCCTGCTTTATCAATGCCTTGCATTTGACTTGCCAGTGCTTGTGCTGTTTCCAGGTTTCGTCGTTTGGCTCTTTTTTCCATTTCCTGAAAGTTGCTTTTTTTGCAACAACAGCCTCTCTGACCTCACCTTTAAACCATGCTGGCAGTTTTTTGGACTTACTTCCACTTTTCTTAAAGCGTGGAATACAGCTGGTCTGGGCTTCCAAGATAGTATTTTTCAACAACACCCAAGCTTGATGTACGTCTTTAACCTTTGCAACTGCTCCTTTTAGTTTTTTCTTAACTGTTTCCCTCATTTTATCATAGTCTCCCTTTCGAAAGTTAAAAGGTAGTACTGTGGATTTCCTTACTATCCTCCACTAATTAAATCAAAGGCGATCATGCTATGATCACTATTTCCAAGTGGCCCAACACCCCTTATCTCTTGCACTAGATCTGGTGTTCCACTAAGGACTAGGTCTAATATGGCTTCCCCTCTTGTCGGTTCATGAACCAGCTGCTCCAAGAAGCAGTCATTTATTCATCCAGGAACTTTATCTCCCTAGCATGTCCTGACGTGACACTGACCCAGTCGATACCAGGGTAATTGAAATCACCCATTATTATTACTGCACTGTAACGTTTGTTAGCTTCCTTGATTTCTTTGAGCATTTCATCATCCATTTGGTCATTCTGGCCAGGCGCTCGATAGTACACCCCCACTGCCATTGCCTTCCCCCTTTTATATGGAATTTCAATCCATACAGATTCTACAGCAGATTTTGTTTCCTGCAAAACTTTAATCCTTTCTGACTCAATGCCCTCTCTAACATAGAGCGCAACCCCTCCACCAATTTGATCAGCTCTATCATTACAATATAGTTTGTACCCAGGTATCACAGTGTCCCACTGGTTGTCCTCCTTCCACCATGTCTCTGATATTCCAATCATATCTAACATTTCATTTAGTGCTATATATTCTAACTCTCCCATCTTATTGTTTAGACTTCTAGCATTTGCATACAAGCATTTTAGAGAATGTATTTTGTTCATGTTAATTTGGCTATTGTTAGAACATGGGTAAATTGGGATCTTTAAGCTCTGTCTGCTCCATACTTGAGGGCATTTGGGCTACTTTACTCTTTTGTGGAACCTCTCTGCTTTTGGTAGTATCCTTCAAGGATACATTCTTCCGAACCATCTGCTCATGGGCGACTGTCGGCTTTCCCCTAATATCTAGTTTAAAAGCTGCTCTATCTCCTTTTTAAAGGTTAATGCCAGCAGCCTGGTTCCATCCTGGGTTAAGGTGAAGCCCATCCCTTCGGAAGAGCCCCTCCTTTCCCCAGAATGTTCCCCAGTTCCTAACAAATGCAAAACCCTCATCTCTGCACCATTGTCTCATCCACGCATTGAGACTCCGGAGCTCTGCCTGCCGTGTGGGGCCTGCGCGCGGACCAGGAAGCATTTCGGAGAATGCTACCCTGGGAAGTTCTGGATTTCAACTTCCTACCTAAAAGCCTAAATTTTGCCTCCAGAACCTCCCTACCACATTTTCCTATGTTATTGGTACCGACATGTACCAAGACAGCAGACTCCTCCCCAGCACTATCTAAGACCTTATCTAGGTGGCGCGTGAGGTCCGCTACCTTCGCACCAGGCAGGCATGTTACCAGGCGATCCTCACGTCCACCAGCCACCCAGCTATCTACATGCCTAATGATCGAATCACCAACTATAACGGCTGTCCTAAACCCTTCCCCTCATGGGCACATGGCCCTGGAGAAACTTACTCGGGTGCGAGAGGGTTTTACATCACCTGGAGGACAGGTCCTAGTTACAGGATCACTTCCTGCCGCACCAGGGTGATGCTCTCCTGTCACGTGACCTCTCTCCTCCATGGCAACAGGGGTGCTGCCAGACTGGAGGTGGGACTTCAGGACTATATCCCTGTTGGTCTCGTCTATGTACCTCTCTGTCTGTCTTATGTTTTCCAAGTCTGCTACTTTAGCCTCTAGAGAACGGACTTGTTCCCTGAGAGCAAAGAGCTCCTTGCACCTAGTGCACACGTAAGACCTCTCACCAACTGGGAGAAAATCATACATGTGACACTCAATGCAAAAGACTGGAAAGCCCCCATCCCGCTGCTGGACTGCTGTCTGCATCTTAGTTTTAAGTTTGTGTCTAGATCTTTAAGTTCTTACTTACTAGGGGTTGCTATGGGTATTTATAACAATAAAACTGTACCTAATACGTTTAATATACCTTGTTCACCTGAAGCTAAATTAATCTCAGGTCCTTAGTGTATGACTTATTTGGGTAATGAGCTTCACCTGAAAGCACTTCCTGTCCTTTAAGATGTCTAAGTACCTATAAAGCTATGATTATCCCAGGGGAGGGTGGGAGGGAAATAACACCTATTAAAAGAGGGCTGCTACACAGTATCCTGTCTTGTGCTGCTGAGGTAAGCTAAATTCTGATTTGATTTAAATTATAGCTCTTAGCTGCTGCTGCTAGGCTCTAACTTCTTATGAAATTTAAACTACAAGCTCTCTGCTGGATTCTAAATTTAACCAGAAAGCTCTCTTCTGTGTGTTAAATTTAAACTAACAGTACTTTGCTGTTACTTGGCCCTGAGTGTCTATTAAATTTAAACTACAAGCTCTCTGCTGGGTATGAAATATAACCAGAAAGTTCTCCTCTGGGTTTTTAAATTCAAACTTTAATTGCTGCTACTAGGCCCTAACTGATCCAACAAAAAAAAAAAAAACAGTGGGTTCACAGATTAAGTAGCTTTAATACAAAGAATTCTTTTTAGAAAATTACCAGAAGTATATACTCACAGTTGCAGATTTCTCCCCAGAAGAAACAGCCCCCCTTTCTAGTCCTTCAATGGGTTGTCCTGTGGAATTTGAAGATGGCTTGGACTTCGTCCTTTGTTAAAAACCAAACAAAAAAACGACTTTAGATCCATTTAAACCTGACAATTTTAGACCAGTATCAAACCTTATGTTTTTTTGTTGAAGGTTATTGAGAAAGCGGTTTTAATTCAGCTATCGGATTTTATTGATAGCGAGGTAAATATTAATCATTGCTAGTCTGGATTTCAGTGTGCATGTAGTGCAACTGTGTACATGTGTGCAACTGCATGATTTCAGTGTGCATGTGTGCAACTGCTTTACTGACGATGCATGAGGGGAGATATGATAGAGGTCTATAAATTAATGAATGGAGTAGAACAGGTGGGTAAATGTAGTTAGGTATTTTGCTCCATCAAAAAGTAGAAAGACCAGGGAATACGCAATAAAGCTACAATGTAGCCCATTTAAGAGCAATAAGAGAAAATATTTTTTCACTCAATGCCTAATCAAACTCTGGAATTTGTTACCAGAGGATGTAGTAAAAGCTGTTAGTGTAGCTGGGTTTAAAAAAGGTTTGGACAAGTTCCTGGAAGATGATCCATAAACCATTATTAAAGAGAAATACTGCTCACTCTGGCACAAACTTTGTGGAACCTATGTACCTTTTTGGAAACCTGCCAAGTTCCTCTGACCTGGATTGGACACTTTAATTTGGAGAAACTATGGGTAGTCCCTATCCTTTGTTTTTAATGTAGCATAGAGTATTTTGGTCCCCCTGGAGTATGTATGTAATTATCAGTTCCTTATCGTCACTCCAGTCCAGTCCCTTTACTTCCGGGGTTACGCAACCCTTCCAGCAGCTTGGAGGCTGAGCCCAACCTTTTTGGGGATGGAGCGGTATAAATACCACTGGGACCACCCACCAACTCCAGTATTCTCAGCCTCCAAGCAGCTGGAGGGTTCCGTAAGCCTAGGGCTTACTGGAGTCTTCCCTTTTATTTAGATCATTTAAAATTTACACTTTTATTTCTCATTTATTTCTTATTTGTCTGTTGATTTCTTTACGTTTAGTTTTAGTAGGTCCTGCATCTTTAATTCCTCCTGCCTGATCTCTCCTCCCCCCCCCCCCCCCTCCTGGTCGGCACGGGCGTCGGAGGTGCTTTCCTGCAGGCAGCAGCGAGGAGAATTCTTTTGCTGATCTCCTCTGCTGCGTTCTCAGCTAGCTCCTGCACACTTCACCGGGACCTACCCTGCCTCGCGCCAAAGCCCTATGGGTGGCTGAGCGCTTGAGGCAGCGCCGCAATCCTACTCCCACCGCCGGACCCGTCCCGGAGCAGAAGGACGCAGAGGCGAGTGCCGGGTCTCCCGTTTACCTGCGGGGCAGCAATTTCAAGCGGCGGTCTTCATTTAGAAGAGCGGCTCCCACCTCCGGCCTGCTTTCGGTTGAGAGATCCGCCGGCACGGAGGACAGACTCGCGGCTCCCCGTTCAGGTGTCCATGTGGTGAGGCCTACCACGTGTTGAGCCAACGGGCAGTGAACGCGGAGCCGGGCCCAGCTAACAGCAGAAGCCATAATTGCAAGTACACTGGTTAACTTCAGTTTTATAGCGTTTTAATTTTGAGTTTATTTGTTCTTATTTGTTTCATTTATTCTTATTATTATTGGTAATTTTGAACTTAGCATAACTGGTACAAAGGGGCTGTTTGTTTCCCGGTTATGGGGAACTATTGATCTACTGGAGTAGAGAGCACACAGAACACTCAGTCCATTTGAGAAGGTTCAGCCTCTGGTGAGAGTTCTGGAATTCTGTGCTGTGCAGCCTTTGGGGCTTAGGGCTATTGCGAAGCCTCTGAGTAAGAAGGGCTTCTGTAGCTCTCTTCAAGGCATGGCGGGCAAGTCTAGGTGTCCTTCCTGCGGCACACGCAGGGGCACTTCCTCGGAGGCAGGGATCTGCAGGGGTTGTGCTGCAGTGGCTGCCTCCGTGGAACAAGTAATTAACTTGGCCATGACACAGCCTTCTCAGGGGTCAGGAGACCCTCTAGAGGGGGAAGGGGGGTCCCAGTTCCCTCTCTCTACACCCTCGGATCTGCCCACTCCTCCTCTGCCCCTTTGCCCCCCCCCCCCCTGGTGTAGGGGGGGCCGGAGAATTTTTCTCCCAGGACTTCATCCTCTTACTTCACAAGGCCTACTGCCTGCGTAAGCAGGGCTTAGGGACAGAAGAGGCTGGTCCGTCAGCGGACGACAAGTCAGCTAGATCCATGAGAGCAAGCAATCCGGTATTCCTTCTAAGCGTCCCCGTCTTGGTTGTGAGGAGCCTCTAGCGTCCCTCTCTCAGGGTAAGGACTTGGACGAGGAAGAGGAGGAGCTTGAAGAAGGGGAAATCCCGGAAGAGGATCAATCCCGGATAGTTAGAGTTTTTCGTCGAGAGGAGCTCACGGCATTAATTAATGAGTCCCTGAAAGTTCTCAATGTGGCCTCAGATACGCCAGCACAGGAAGAGGCATTGGAGGATCCTTTAATCCAGGCCATTAGGAGATCCCAGAAGGTTTTCCCTGTCCACAGGGTCGTGCGTCAGATGATCCAGGAAGAATGGGATCAACCAAAGTCAAGTTTAAGGGGAGTCCGGGCCATGACTCGCCTATACCCTCTTCCAGAGGCAGATAAAGAGCTGCTGAAATCTCCCAGGGTGGATGCAGCGGTATCAGCAGTTACTAAGAAGACGACTATCCCAGTTGAGGGTAGCACGGCTTTAAGAGATGCTCAAGACAGGAAGTTGGATACACTCCTGAAACAAGCCTTTGATGTAAGCGCTCTTGCCTTGCAGGCCTCCGTGTCAGGAGCTTGGGTGGCTCGGACCTGTTTGAGGTGGGCACAACAGCTCCAGGCAGCAGAGGGCTCAACGGGCGAAACACAGGCCAACACGGCTAGGGTGGAATTCGGAGCAGCCTACTTGGCGGATAGTCAGTATGACCTCATCAGAAGCTTTGCCAAGAACATGGCCTCGGTGGTGGCGGCTAGGCGTTATCTGTGGCTATGGAATTGGGCAGCTGATGCTTCCTCGAAGGCACGCCTGAGTCGACTTCCCTTTAAGGGGAAGCTGTTATTTGGAGAGGATTTAGAGAAGTTAGTAAAGGACCTGTGTGAGTCTAAGGGAGGCAGGCTCCCGGAAGATAGACCAAAGCAAGGGCGCCCACTAGCCCCAGTGTATACCCAGCCTAGGGACTCGCGGAGTTTTCGCCCAGCCAGGCCAAACACTTTTCCCAGGGGCCGTTTTCCCTCGAAGGGACAAGGTTTCAGAGGGTTTCGAGGAGCAGGTCGAGGTTTTGGGGCATCCTCCTCCTCCTCCTCGGGACCTAGAAAACAACAATGAGATGACGGGGGTCCAGGAGGAAGGGCAGCCGTTGGGCGGACGCTTAAGGCTGTTTCTTTCCGCCTGGTCCCGAGTCACGTCCGATCAATGGGTCCTAGAGGTGATCAGAGAAGGCTATGCTCTCGAATTTGCAAAACAAATACTTCCAGCCTTTGTTCTGTCTCCCTGCGGTTCTTTTATAAAGAGGGCGGCGATAGAGGCAACTCTCGCTCAGCTAATAGCACTCGGGGCCGTGGTCCCAGTACCACCAGACTAGTGCGGCTCTGGTCGGTACTCGATTTACTTCGTGGTACCAAAGAAGGAAGGGTCTTTTCGACCGATCCTGGATCTAAAACAGGTCAATCGCTGCCTCAGGGTACCACATTTCCGGATGGAGACCCTACGTTCAGTCATAGCAGCCGTGAGGGGCGGGGAGTTCCTAACGTCCCTCGATTTGACAGAAGCCTACTTGCATATCCCAGTCAGGAAGTCCCATCAGCAGTTCCTGAGATTCGCAGTGCCAAGAGGCCACTTTCAATTCCAGGCCCTACCCTTCGGCCTAGCTACGGCTCCCAGGACGTTCACCAAGGTAATGGTGGTAGTAGCGGCCTTCCTTCGGAAGGAGGGAATATTAGTGCACCCTTACTTAGACGATTGGCTGATCCGGGCAAAGTCGGAAGAGGAAAGTCACTCGGCGACGACCAGAGTGATCCGGGTTCTAGAGGAGTTGGGGTGGGTCATCAATCGTGCAAAGAGCAGAATGACTCCCTCCCAGGAACTCGAGTACCTCGGGGCAAGATTCGACACCAACAGGGGCAGAGTATTCCTGTCACGAACAAGATTAAGGGAGCTAAGGCTTCTAGTCACGCAGTTTCTAGGCAGACGAAATCCCTCGGCGTGGCATTATCTTCAGGTTCTGGGAACAATGGCGGCTGCGATAGAGGTAGTGCCATGGGCCAGGGCCCACATGCGGCCGTTGCAGCGGGCGCTATTACGTCGGTGGTCTCCCCAGAATCATCCTCTGTCAATGCAGTTACCTTGCGCTCCGCGGACCAAACAGGCGCTCCACTGGTGGCGGTGCCCAAGGAATCTGGATCGCGGGATGCCCCTCGAACCTCATCAGTGGTTACTATTGACGACGGATGCCAGCCTGTCAGGCTGGGGAGCGCACTGCGAGGACCAGTTCGTCCAGGGTCGCTGGACACCGTTGGAATCGCAATGGCCCATCAACAGACTGGAATTGCGGGCCGTCACCCTAGCGCTCAAGGCTCTCGAGGCCTTAGTGCAAAAAAGAGCAATTTGCGTTCTCTCCGACAATGTCACCGCGGTGGCCTACATCAACCACCAGGGAGGCACCAGCAGCCCCGCCTTGGAGAAGGAGGCGGACGCTCTATTCCAGTGGGCGGAGGGCCAGCTGCAAGCGCTTTCAGCTCAGCACGTGGCGGGCGCGGACAACGTCACAGCCGATTTCCTCAGCAGGTGCAAGATAGACCACGGAGAGTGGGAACTGGAACAGGAGACCTTCAACCAAATAGTGGCCCGGTGGGGACTCCCAGTCATGGACCTCATGGCACGGTTCTCGTCAGCCAAGGTGGACAGATTCTTCAGTCGGCGGAGGGAAAGAATGTCCGAGGGCTTAGATGCCTTGTCCCAAAAGTGGCCTTGGGAAGGTCTTCTCTATGTATTTCCTCCTTGGGTCCTGATCAGAAAGGTTCTCCAGCGGGTGGAGTCCCACCAAGGATTGGTAATCCTCATAGCCCCGGATTGGCCTCGCCGCCCCTGGTATGCGGATCTGGTGAGGATGATCGCCGACCAACCTTGGCGGCTCCCTTGCAAAAGGGACCTGCTGAGACAAGGCCCGGTTTGGATGCCTCACGTGGATCGATTCTCGCTTACGGCCTGGCTATTGAAAGGGCGCGGCTCCTAAAACGAGGTTACTCAGGAGCAGTAATCTCGACGCTGTTGAATGCTAAGAAGTGCTCGACCTGTCTATCCTATGTAAGAGTCTGGCGCATCTTCGAAGCCTGGTGTGCGGAGCACCGTCGGAAACCCCTTTCGGCATCAGTCCCGGAGGTTCTGGAATTCTTGCAAGCAGGATTTGACAAGGGTCTGGTGCACAGCTCCTTACGGGTCCAGCTGGCTGCCATCGCTTGCTATAGAGGCAAGGTCCGTGGCAAACCCCTAGGAGCCCACGCGGACGTCTCCAGGTTCCTAAGGGCGGTTAGACGGCTACGTCCTCAGCGGACGTCGGTCATCCCCCCTTGGGATCTTAACCTAGTGCTAAATGCCTTGATTGGGGAACCATTCGAGCCATTAAAAAGGGCCTCCTTAAAGGATTTAACCCTAAAGACAGTTTTTCTGGTCGCCATCTGTTCGGCCAGGAGGGTTTCGGAATTACAGGCGCTGTCATCTCAGCCCCCCTTTCTGTCCTTCCTCAAGGACAAAGTGGTTCTGCGCACGGTTCCTTCCTTCTTGCCCAAAGTTATCTCTCCCTTTCATGTGAACCAGACAGTTACCCTCCCGGCCTTCTCGGCCGCGGGGCATGAAGGCAGGGATAGCAAACTTAGTCTCTTAGACGTCCAGAGGGCTTTGAAGCGTTACCTCTCTCGCACAGCGCCCTTCCGGAAGTCCGACCGACCATTCAGTTCGGAGGCCCGCACAAAGGGGAGGCGGCGGCCAAGGCCTCTATCTCCAGGTGGATCAGAGAGGCGATTGCTTCCGCCTACATCCTGAAGGGGAAGCAGGTTCCAGTGGGTCTGCGTGCGCACTCCACTCGGGCTCAGGCTACCTCTTGGGCGGAATTCAGCCTAGTTCCCCCGCTGGATATTTGTAGGGCAGCGACTTGGTCCTCTCTGCATACATTCACCAAGCACTACAGGCTGGACGTTCAGAGTTCAGCTGACGCTCGGTTTGGTCTAGCGGTTCTTCAGTCCGGTATGCCGGATCCCACCCAGGATTGAACTGCTCGGGTACATCCCAGAAGTAAAGGGACTGGACTGGAGTGATGATAAGGAAATAGTAATTAGATCTTACCTGCTAATTAGTGTTCCTGAAGGAACGACAGTCCAGTCCCTGATCCCACCCGGTTCCGGCGAACGTTAAGGCCCATTGTTCATAGAAGGGCATCGGACCGAGCGTAGGGCCGGTTTGGCATGAAGGAGTGCAGGAGAAAGCCGGCCCGGGCAGACTCAGGTAACCCCCTCCGCCCGTTGCCATTCCTCCTCCTCTTCTCCTATGCCATCCAAAAAAAAAAAAAAAAGTTGATTGTTTAATATTTCTTTGAGGTATTATGTTATGTAGGTTGTTGATGGAAGTTCGTTATGTCTGCTTTTTCATTCGAATACTGGAGTTGGTGGGTGGTCCCAGTGGTATTTATACCGCTCCATCCCCAAAAAGGTTGGGCTCAGCCTCCAAGCTGCTGGAAGGGTTGCGTAACCCCGGAAGTAAAGGGACTGGACTGTCGTTCCTTCAGGAACACTAATTAGCAGGTAAGATCTAATTACTATTTATCTGCTTATTTCTCACATTGATTCTTTCTTGCTTTCCATGTTTTTGGGCAACTCCGCTCTGTGCATCTTTAGCTTATCTGTTCAGTTCCAGCGTGTCTATTATTCCGAATATATCCACACTTTTGCATCCAGAAGGAAGGTGCCATTAGTTAATCCTTTTTGTTTATTTGCTTGTGACTCAAAGATAATTAGCCAGTCCGCAATCTCTGAGCCCCTTTTGTTTTAGAAAGAACAGATTGGTCCATGAGTAATATTTACCCTTAATATTTGCATCTTAGTCCCATTGCCACATGTATCATCTTGGTTTATTTCATGTTATGTTTCATTTGATATTTATATTAATGTTGGTATTTATAACTTTGATTTGGCCATGTGTCATTTTGAACCTAACATGCTATGGGGATCATTGTGAACCGCGTCTAGACATCCAGTTCGGATGTCCAGCCCCACTAAATGCCTGGCCCGCATCCAGGAAACAGAGCTGCCCGCATGTAGATCTAAGCTGTGCGTGGAGCTCTGTTTGTGGGTGGGAGAGGGCGGAGTGAGGGCAGGCTGTGGGTAGCGCCATGACCCCGGATGTACAGGGCCGGTTCTGAGGTCATCCATTTGTATGGGGGACTTATTCCACCTCAGAGGTGCAATAAGTCCCTCTGGACAGTGGAGGTCAAAGGACCCGGGCCCAGAAAGGAAGGTGAGGGGGTGCAGGGGGTTCCCCGTAGCCTGACCATGGCATGCCCGATCAGGCAATGGGAAAGGACCATCTCGGGGCTGCCAGGGATCGCGGAGCCGTGGTGCCATGGGGCAGGAGCCTGGCTGGGCTAGCTGGTTAGTGGGCTGGATATCTGGGTGCCCAGAATCGGGGCATGGCCTGCACGCCCGGCAGGTGGCTTCCGATTCTGATCCTGTAGGCACTTCTACCCCTTGTGGGATCAGAATCGGGTGCAACCGTGGCATGTCCAGATTTTGGGCGCCCAGAACAGAATTGGCCTCCTCATGTTTTAAAGTATTCACTATGTTTTGAACAGTTGGCGATGTATATAGATGTTTTATTTGTATATAATTTCTTAATGATACATTTATTTGGCATTACTGTTTTTACAGTTCCTTTAATATTGTGTCTAAGTAGCATGTTTGTCTATATATTCAATTATGTCTACTTTTTAAAGAAAGTTTGTTTTCCACTAGTAGTAGTAGTTTTTTTATTTCATTATTTATTTACTTTTGTGCTTTTAATGGTAACTTGTGGAGTTTTTGTATTATATTTGTTTTTATTTATATTGTCTCATTATCTTTTTAATAGGCCTGACCCCTGATGAAGGCATTGCCGAAACACGGCTGTGTCAGGTCCTCCTTGTTTTATGTTGAGTGTTTTCAATAAACTGTTTTGTTGGTTTTGGACACCCTACTTCTTTTTGGGAACCTGCCAGGTACTTGTGACTGGATTGGCCACTGTTGGAAACAGGATACTGAACCTGATAGACCTTGGTCTGACCCAGTATGGCATTTCTTATGTTATGTTCTTATTTGGATAGAGAAGATGATGTTTTGTTCCTGCTTATTGATCTTTCTGCAGCGTTTGACATGCTGGATCATTGTATATTGTTGCAGCACCTTGCTTCTTTTTGAGTTGGATGGATGCCATTATTGTAGTTGAAATCTTTCTCATCTGATTGAAGCCAGTGTGTGGAAGTTGGTTCAAAGTCCTTTAGTGTGTAGCCAGTACGTTTTGGTGTTCCACAGTGAGTGTTGCTATTTAATCTATACGTTCAACTTTTAGCCCTTCTTACTGAAAGCCGTGGTAATGTTTTTCAGATGTTTGCAGACAACATTCAGTTGTACCTTCTATTGGCCATCCAATTACAAAAGCTGAATATGCATTTCCTCTTCGTCTCTCCGGGCCAGTCCAGGCACTTGAGGGTTGTCAACCTTCTCCAGCAGCTGAGGACTAAAATAACTGAAGTTTTGCTGAAACAGTATCTGGCTCCCCCTGCTGGCCGAACCTCAGTCTTTCAGTCCTCAGCAGCTGAAGGGGACGTTTCGCTGTCTGGCTCCCGGAGAAAGGAAGAAAATATTGGTTTTAACATTAGTTTTCCATTTTTTTTTAAAATTTTCCTTTCTTCTGGCTTTGTCCTCAGAAATATCAATTCGGGGGAAAGACTCTAGCAGAGTTTTTCTCTTCAACCGCGCTAGTTTTCTTCATGCTGGTTTAGGCAAGTCAGTGTTACCGCGGAGCAATAGAGGCAGAGCCTACCTCAGTCACAGCTCCTATCTCGAAGGTGGAAGCGGACAGCGGTGCTGGGAGCCCCAGACACCATCCGACCACCTCTGCAGTCAAAGGCACTCCACCACTAGCAGCGAGAGTGACTGCCTTGAGCGAAAGATCCAGCACTATCCGGAGCACTTCCAAAGAAGGTCAGTCAGCTTGCAGGGGTTTGTTCTTAGTTGCGGTGTATCTTCAGCACGCAGCACACCGGCCCGACGCGATTAGAGAGGGCTGGGAGACGGCTCATTGAACCGGGGATTCTGTTCAGCGTTTGTTTTTGTTTTCTCTTTATTACTTGTTTTCGTCGCGTTTTGAATCGCCAGCATGGATAGTAGGCCGGATTTCTGTGATTTGTTAGGGGGTCTGCATAACATCTCGGGAACGGCGGCCATTTCTGCTGCATCAAGTGTTTTAAATTCCAGTCACGCAGGCACCTCAAAGAAAAAGGCAAAGGCTAAAATGCCAATTAAAGTGGGGGAAGCTCCTTCACTATTATTGCCTGCAGGTCAGCAGAACTTGGAGGCTGCATTTTCAGCTGACTTTATTTTTAGCCTTACATCAAGCATATTGTTTAAAATGGCATCAGGCTCAGGTTAAGGACCCGGCCCGCTTACCTTCCCAGATCCTGGATAAAGTGATTTCTCCATTGGACTCGGGGGAAGGTTCCTCCAAATCAGTCCAGGGGGCGCAAGGGGGTACTGATAGCATCGGTATACCATTCCCAGAGCTCCAGCGTGTGGAAGAAGGAGAGATCTTGTTGGACCCGAGTCTGGATCAATGGGCCACTGATCTAGAGGAGGGGGAGTTGGGGGCCAGCGAGGATCCTAGTCTGTTCAGGGTGTTTCGGAAGGAGGAATTGGGAGCGCTTATTACCCAGACGCTTGCGGCCTTGAATATTGTGCTGCCAGCGGCTCAGGAACAGCCTTTAGAGGATCCTCTGCTCCAAGGTTTTAAAACAGAGCAGAAGTGTTTTCCGGTACACAGAGTTATGAAGCAGATGGTGGAGTCCGAATGGGAGTGCCCGGAGGCTACCCTTCGGGGAGCTCGTTCTATCACCCGGTTGTATCCGTTACTGCAAGAGGAGCAGGATTTGCTGAAAATGACTAAGATGGATGCCCTCATGTCAGCGGTTACAAAGAAAACCACAATTCCTGGGGAGGGCGGAGCAGCCCTCAAGGATTTACAGGATAGGAAACTGGAAACTCTACTGAAGCAAATGTTTGAGACTTGCGCTCTGTCGCTTAGAGCGGCTATCTATGGAGCTTATGTTTTCAGGGCCTCCATTCGATGGATTCAAGGGGGTACTCATTCCAAAGGAGAGGAGGAGGAAGGCGCGAAGCTGGAGTCAGCCGCGGCTTATCTAGCAGATGCTTTCTATGACCTCGTCAGGATTTTAGCGAAGTCCATGGCAGCGGTCATTGCTACAAGACATTTCCTATGGTTGAGAAATTGGGCGGCAGACACTTCGTCCAAAGCACGCCTTAGTAAACTGCCGTACAAGGGCATGTTGTTCTTTGGAGCCGCCTTGGATAAAATTGTGAAGGATTTAGGAGACTCCAAGGGCGGTCGCCTTCCTGAGGACCGACCAAAAGGCCAAAGACCGGGCGGTGGGCACAGGGCTCCATCGCGGGAGTTTCGCAGGTTCAGAGGGTCTCGTTTCGCCCCATATCAAAGGAGGCACTTTGTGACTCTAGGACAGTCCTTTTGAAGGGCTCGGGGGTTCGGCAGGGGTTATTTTGCAACCCAGCAGAACTCCAACAAGAAGCCACAATGAAGTGAGGTTGGTCCAGACGGAAATTCCGGTGGGAGGATGGCTGCAGCAGTTCCTTTCCATCTGGGCCACCATAACGACGGATCTCTGGGTTCTAGAAATTATATGCGACGGTTATGCTCTCGAATTTGCTCGACCGTTACAAGAGGCTTTCGTGGCGTCGCCATGCGGGTCTGTGGAAAAAGCGAAGGCAGTTGCCCCGACTCTTCAGCGCTTGTTGCGTCTTCGGGCGGTGATCCCGGTTCCCCACAACCAGTTAGGGTTAGGTCGATACTCGATTTATTTTGTGGTTCCCAAGAAGGAGGGATCTTTTCGTCCTATTTTGGATCTCAAGCATGTGAACCGCTGTTTGCGAATTCCACATTTCCGCATGGAGACTCTAAGGTCGGTTATTTGTTCGGTGCAACCAACAGAGGTACTAGCGTCCATAGATTTGACAGAGGCCTACCTTCATATACCCGTCAGGCCAGAGCATCAGAGGTTTTTGCATTTTGCGGTGCCCATGGGTCATTTTCAATTCCAGGCGTTGCCGTTTGGTTTGGCTACGGCGCCGCAAACCTTCACAAAGGTGATGGTGGTGGTAGCAGCGGCGTTGAGGCAAGAGGGCATTTTGGTGCACCCGTATCTCGACGATTGGTTGATTCGTGCGCCGTCGGTCGTGGAGTCGGAAGTGGCAACAGCGCGGGTGGTCAGTCTCCTAGAACAGTTGGGCTGGGTAATAAACCAGGCCAAGAGTCAGTTGCCACCGGTTCAGAGGCTCCTTTATCTGGGAGATGTATTCAACACAAGGCTAGGAGCGGTGTTTTTGCCAGAGAACAGGATACAGAAGATTATGGGGCAAGTAACAGCGTTCTTGCGCTTGAAGGCACCAATGGTGTGGCGGTACTTGCAACTCCTGGGTTCCATGGCGGCGGCCCTAGATCTGGTACCCTGGGCTCGGGCGCATATGCGGCCGTTGCAGCAAGCATTACTGACAAGGTGGTCACCTCAGGATCATCCTCTGAATCAGAGATTGCCTTTCGCGCAGGACGTAAGCGACAGTCTGCTGTGGTGGTTGGATCCTGCCCATCTTCGGACCGGGGTGCCATTGCGTCAACCGGACTGGTTACTCCTTATGACGGATGCCAGCCTTGCGGGCTGGGGTGCCCATTGTCAGTCTCACATAGCTCAAGGGTGTTGGACGCCAGAGGAATCGGGGTTCTCCATCAACCTGTTGGAGTTCAGGGCGGCGTGCTTGGCTCTCCGCGAGTTTCGCCATCTCGTCGAAGGAAAGGCGGTGAGAGTTTTCTCCGACAACTTGGTGACAGTGTCTTATATCAATCGGCAAGGAGGAACGGGCAGCGCTATCCTGTTGGAAGAGAGCCAACGGTTGATGGGCTGGGCGGAGTCCCACCTAGTAGCTCTCTCAGCGGCACACGTGGCAGGCCGGGACAATGTGCAGGCCGATTATCTCAGCCGGCATGTGATTGATCCAGGAGAATGGGAGTTGAACGCGGCGGTGTTTCACGACCTTGTCCGCCGATGGGGACAGCCGGTCATGGACCTAATGGCCACTTACGACAATGCCAAGGCGAGTCGGTTCTTCAGCAGGCACAGAGAATGTATGTCGGAAGGTCTCGACGGTCTAGCACAGCCGTGGCCGGCAGAAGGGCTGCTTTATGTTTTTCCTTCATGGCCTCTGATAGGGCGAGTCCTTCAGTGGATAGAGAGACACAGCGGACGAGTGATACTAGTGGCTCCAGATTGGCCCAGGAGACTGTGGTATGCAGATCTAGTCCGTCTTCTGGTGGACAATCCTTGGAGATTACCGGCTCGAGAGAACCTCTTGAGTCAGGGCCCGCTGCTCATGCCGAACGTGGCTCGCTTCTCGCTTACGGCTTGGCTCTTGAATGGCAAAGATTGAGGTGTAGAGGTTATTCCCCGTCGGTGATGGACACTCTCCTGAGGGCCAGAAGATTATCTACTTTCCTAGCTTACGTTCGCATTTGGCGTATATTTGAATGCTGGTGCGATAAGCAGGGTCTGTGGCCGGGCAATGCTGTAGTTCCAGAAGTGTTGTCGTTCCTCCAGGATGGTCTGGATAAGGGATTGGCTCTCGCTACTCTCAAAGTGCAGTTGGCAGCGCTGGCATGTTTTCGAGGTAAGATAAAGGGAGTGCTCCTCGCCGGGCATCCGGATATTCTACGATTCTTGAGAGCGGTGAAGAACATGCATCCTCCGGTGCGACCAGTGGTACCGGCCTGGGACCTCAATTTGGTTCTCGAGGCTTTGGCAAAGCCTCCTTTTGAGCCAGCGAGAGAGGTGCCGCTCAAAGAACTCTCCTGGAAAACCACCTTCTTAGTGGCCTTGTGTTCGGCAAGAAGAGTTTCGGATCTTCTGGGCCAAGCTAGCCTTGATTCCGCCTGTGGATATTTGTCGGACGGCTACTTGGTCATCGCTGCACACTTTTTCCAAACATTATAGATTGGATGTTCAGGCCAGGGGAGATGCAAATGTGGGAGTGTCGGCCATCATTGCGGACCTAGCGGGTCCCTCCCAGGGTTAGGTACTGCTTTGGTACTTCCCTCAAGTGCCTGGACTGGCCCGGAGAGATGAAGAGGAAGAAGAAATTAGACTTTGCCTGCTAATTGTCTTTCCTTGAGTTCTCTCTGGGTCAGTCCAGGTCCCACCCTGTGCCATTTGTGGTGTATCAGTATTTGCTGTTTTCGAGCATCCTCTGGAGTTCTGTGGAATTCTCTTCTCAAGCTGCAAAGTCTATGCCTGTCTGAGCAGGGAGTTCAGAAGGCATGGGGCTGGATCTTCCGCTCAAGGAGCTTGGTCGATATGGTCTAGGGGGCTTCCTTGGTTTTAGGACGGGGATTGCTTTCCGGAATTAAAAAAAAAAGAAAAGAGGGGGAATATAAATTGATTAGGAGATGAGGAGGCAGATGGACGGAGCACGTTTGGCGGGCTCGGTCTGTTAGTTGTGTTTAGATGGTTCGTTTGTTTGGATTAGAGCTTCAGTTTCTTTTTCGACTGCTTGTTAAGTGTTAGACTGAGGTTCGGCCAGCAGGCGGAGCCAGATACTGTTTCAGCAAAACTTCAGTTTTTTCAGTCCTCAGCTGCTGGAGAAGGTTGACAACCCTCAAGTGCCTGGACTGGCCCGGAGAGAACTCAAGGAAAGACAATTAGCAGGTAAGGTCTAATTTCTTCTTGTCTGATATAGATCAGTGGATGAGAGAAAATAAGTTGGCTCTGAATTGTCAGAAGACAGGTTCTCTGGGTACATTGTGGCAGCAACCCATATTTATTTTGGAATGGGCAACAATTAGAAGTGAAAGATAAGGTGCGTAGCTTGGGATTTAACCTAGATTGCAATTTAACATTCGAATCGCAGATTTCTAAGATTGTGAAAATATGGGTTTTTTTGCCATTGTGAGGGGAGGAAGGTATGTATGTTTTTTGAATGTCTGTATAAGGGTGGCTAAATCCTGTCTTTAATTTTTACAAGATTGGATTACTGTAATACTTTGTAGGCCTTGGGTCGGTGCAGAGGGTTCAGAATGTTGCTTCTAAACCTTTTGTCGGGGCAGACCCTAGGGATCATGTTACACCTATTTTGGAGACTCTCCATTGGCTGCCTATTGTCCAGCAAATTAAATTGATGTTATTTGTTGCATTTCAGATTTTCCACCATTTAAGTCCTAGGTATCTATCAGTTTATTTTTAAAAACATAGTGTTACACAGAATACTTGTGTCCCAGATGCTTGATTGTTTCTGCTTCCCTTGAGTTTCCACCTATTTTCATCTCTGGGCCACAGCCATCCTAGCTGTTATTCACCCTGCCCTAATGAAGGGCACCATTTCCCCAGGTAAGTGAGTCAGGGCAATGTTTAACTAGCCATCTCTGGAGCAGGAGACAATTTCACCCCCAATACCTTTCTAAATCACAGAAAAACGTTTTCCCAATAAGATCAACATTTTTCACAATCCCATCAAACATGATAGAAGGTCCCCCATTCCCCATATTGTCGCCCACTTTCTATACAAATGCATTAATTTAGTGGGAGTGAGATACCACCGATATTGTAATTATGCTCCAGCAAATTAGAGGCCATCACCCCCTTATAAAGGTCCGCATATACCTGCTCCCAATAGTGCTCATCTCAATCCCTCCCCAAGTCTTCTTCCCATAGGAGCTGATACTTAAATGCTTTCCAACCCCTCCCTCCTCCATCATATGGTATAGCTTTGAGATATCCCCTTTAATTCCCCCCCGCTTAAACAAATCTTACACTTCTTTGGAGAGTGGGGAAATAATCTGCCTCCGCCAGACCATATTCTTCCCGCAAGGCTTCAGAACTAAGTATATCTCCTCCAAGATTTGCCCCACCTACTTTAATCCCAATGACTCCCATTGCCTAAAAGTCCTTCCCAAATCTCCAAATACTCCCCTATATCTTTTTGCAGCCTGGCCACCGCCTCCTGTTCTTCTAGTAACGATTCATTTAACCGCCACCATTGACCAGTTCACCCTCTATCCTCCACTTAAAAACTCCCCACACCGGTGCATGGTCCAACCACATGCATTCTCCCACCTCACACTCCACTGCTCATAGGGCTAATGCCTTATCTATCCAGAGCATGTCAATGTGCGAAAAAGTCATGTATGAACGAATAAAAGGAATATTCCCTCTTCCACCCTTGCAATGCCCGCCATAAGTCCACTAGCCCCAGTTCCTTTAGTTTCCTCCAAGCTATTTTAGAGCCCATCTCCCCCCCCCCCCCACACACACAATTTGTCCAGTGTGGGGTCCCAAACCAAATTAAAGCCCCCTCCCAGGATTATATATCCTTCAACATATTCTGCCAGGGGTCTCCAAAAGGTCCCGATAAAAGAAGGCCTGGTCCATATTTTATTTATTTATTTTATTTAGACAGATTTGTATGCCACCTTTTCTTTCAATCAAGGTGGTCACGTCACATAATAATTGGAGGGTTACGTTTAACATTAGGGTACATGTAAACATTTAGATGGTAGTTACTTAACAGCATTTAGACAGTACAATTGAGGTAACATTTAACATGAAGGTATTTAATAACGTGGTATGATAGACTTGTGTGTGTGGATAGGATGGGTGTGTGTTTAGTTGGCGGAAGTAGTAGTATTTCTCTTTGGGTAGGGGATGTTGCCTGAATGCTCATAGGTTTCTATAAATAACAATGTTTTGAGGTCTTTGCCGAAGTCTGTGAGGTCATCTAACGCCCTCAGGCTCGTTGGGAGGGAGTTCCATAGTGTGGATGCCAGTAGTGATGGTGCTCTTTTTGATGTTGTTTGGTTTTGTGATAGTCTACAGGTGTGCCGATCATGTTGTCGTTATTGGTTCTTCTTGGTCTATTGCTGATGTCCCTTGTTATAACGTTTTGGAGTATGTCTGCTGAGAGATGGTGAATGATTTTGAAGATGATCATGATTGTTTTGTATTTAGCTCTTGCCACCATTGGGAGCCAGTGTAGTTGTTGTAGGACGAGAGTGATGTGCTCGGTTTTTGGAGTGTCTGTAATGATGTGTGCTGTGGTGTTTTTGTACCATCTGTAGTGGGTGGAGTGTCTGCTGAGGAAGGCCTTGATATAGTGAGTTTCCATAATCAAGCAGTGGTGTAATGAGTGCTTGGCACACTGTGCGGAAATGGTCTTGACGGAGCATTGGTTTGATTTGTCTGATTGTTTTCAATCAATGATATGCCTTGTTTGCGGTTTTGGTGATGTGGGATTTTAGGTTCAGAGCTCTGTCTAGCGTTATGCCCAGATACTTAACTTCTTCTTTGACTACTATGTGTTTGTCTAGGATGCTGATAGTTTGTGGAGGTATGAAGGTGGGGTTCCTGGTGATGAACATTGCCTCAGTTTTGTCGTAGTTGACTGTTAAGTTGTTGGCTATGAGCCAGTCATTCATGTCTTCGAGGCATTTTGTTATTGTTGTAGTGTTTAGTGCTAGTAGGTTGATTGGCGCGTACACCATGATGTTGTCAGCATAAATGTGATGGTGTAGTTTGTGGTGCTTGATGATGTTGCATATGGGCTGTATGTAGATGTTGAAGAGCATTGATGATAGGGCTGAGCCTTGAGGTATTCCCTGCGTGAAGGGGAATTGTAGTGATTTCTTTTGGTCGCATTTGACTTGTTGCATTCGCCCTTCCAAGTATGATGTAAACCACTTCAGGGTATTCTTGCATGGTCCTATCTGTTGTAAGCATTGCAAAAGCTTAGTGTGTGACATAGTGTCGAAGGCCGCCGAGATGTCCATGAACACTAGCAGGTAGCCGTTTTTTATGTTGTCCATGCCTCTTAGGAGATTGTCAGAGAGGGAGGTGAGTAGTGTTTCCATGCCGTGTTGGGGCTTAAATCCATGCTGATGTATGTCCAGTGGGGCATTGATATCTATATGGTCCTGAAGTTGCCTTTGCACTGCCTTTTCCATGATTTTAGCAAGGAATGGCAGGCTAGAGATGGGATGGTATGATTTTGGTTCGGATGGGCTCAGCTTGCTACTTTTAAGTATTGGTCGTATCATTGCATGCTTTAGGGGTTGCGGCATGTATCCTTGTTGGAGTGAATCTTTGACGATTTTTTGAATGTGATGAGAGAGCTGGCTTTTTGTAGCTTTGATCCAAGTTACTGGGCATGGGTCTGACGGTGAAGTTGTTTTGTTTAGTCCAGATATAATGTCTTCTACTTGCTGCTTTGTTGGTATGTTGAAGCTCTCCCATGTTTGATGTTGCTTTTTTTATCGTGAGATCGTTTGTTTGTGGTGAAGTAGAGCATGTTTGCTTGGTGTATTTTGACTTAATGTAGTCTGCATGCTTTGTTGCGTGTTGTCCTTGGTGAGCTTTTGGACAATTCTAAAGAGTTCTCTTGGTCTGTTAGAAGATTTCATGATTATTTATTTATTTATTTATTTATCCATTCTTATATACCGCGCTGTTCAAAGTCAGTGCGGTTTACATAAAACATCACATTTGCATTACATCAGAAGAGTGATATCAATGCTTACATTGTAACATGGAAATAAACTTGGATTGAACGGGGAAGAGGAGACTAATAAACTATTAACAGGGTTAAATAGCAGAGTTAAAATAGGAGTATAAACTATTTACATATTTACAGGATGGAATTAAATAGTGTAGGAATGTGGAGACAGTGAAATGTACCCTACGTGATGGGTAGGTATATTCTTAGTTATGAGGCAGGTTGTGAGAGTAAGGAATGGATGATAGGATGTTAGTGTGGAGGGGGGTTAATGAGGTGATTAGGTTGGTATGGTGTTGTTGTCTACGCTCATTTATTAGATTGTTATTAGATTTATTAGATTGTTATATTCCAGTTGTTTGTCTCTGTATTGGGTTAGGAGGTTGTGTGATTTGTCCCTTCTCCATTTTCTTTTCAGTCTTCTGAGTGTGCGCTTTGCAACTCTGATTTCATGTGAGTACCATGGGGTGTTGGATCTCTTGCGTGTTTGTGGTTCTTTGATGGCTGGGGCAGATGCTGCATTGGATATTATTGTGTTCCATTCTTCAATGTTTAGGTCCAGGGTGTTGTGTTCCTGTTGAAGTTGTGGGGTGATTTCATTTATGAATGAGTCTCTGTTAAATGTTTTGAACTGTCTAGTTATTCTTTCATCTTCTTTGCGTTGGGCAGGGTTATTCAGGGTCATGGTGAATTCAATTACATGGTGGTCTGACCAGGGGACTGGTGTGATTGTTGGTTTTGTGGTCTTGTTCTGTTCCACTAGTTGCATTGGCATGAAGACCATGTCCGGAGTTGTACCATGTTGGTGTGTTGGGACGTTAATTGTCTGGCAGTATTTTAATGACTCCATGGCTTTTAAGAACGTTGCGGTTTCTCTGGTGGGTGCGGATGTTAGGTTGTAGTCTCCTAGTGCAACGAGGGGTTTGTGTCTTCTATTGTGTGTGCATATCGTTTCGATTACTGTGGATAGGTGTTCAGTTGTGGTTCCGGGTGGTCTGTATGTGAGGGAGATGGTTAGGTACTTGTTGGCTATAATGAGTGTGTTAGATTCAGTTGTGTTGGTGGTGGCGATTGTTTTGAATCTGTATTCCTTTCTGGTAAGTATTAGTACTCCTCCTCCTCTCTTTTGTGCTCTGATGCAGTTAAATGCCGAGTATCCTGTTGGGGTTACTTGGTTTAATATGACCTGGTCTGAGTCGTCTAATCAGTGTCCATACATGTCCCTCCCATCTGATTTTCAACCCCAAATATCTACCCACTTTATCCCTCTTAATCTCTAGAACTTGATGTTGTAGTTTGCCAGACAATAATATTGCAACCCTCCTTTCTTCCGTTCTTCCCTATTTGATGCAAAATATTTATATGGGTATTTAGAATTAAAAAGCCTCCATTCCTCTACTTGCAACAGGTTGGTTTCTTGAATAAATCTTATGTCGCTTCTAAGCTACATCAACTCCTTCATCAATAGTTGGTGCTTAGTGGGACTGTTAAGGCTGCTGACATTCAGAGTGGTCACCCTAAGGTCCTCCATTATTCCACCAATCCATACAAGCGTAGCTCCATCCGGTCACTAATCTCAAGCCAATCGAGAACCTTTGGAAAGAGCTGAAATCTGTCATTGGTAAAAGGAATCCTGGAAACATTCATGAGCTGAAACACATCACAGTTGAAGAGTGGAAGAAACTACTAGCAGACAGATACAAAGATTGCTACAAGAAACGTTTGGAGGCTGTCATCACTGCCAAGGGATGTGCAATCAAATATTAGTGAAAGGTGCCATTAATCCTATCCAGGTCATGTTTTGGTTTTTGTTCTCATTAATTACTATGTCTGTGTTGCACAGAGATCTTTTTTTCTTTGTTGTTTAACATATAGATGTTGACCACAACTTATGTTAAACACAGGCCTTCACAGGGACATCACCTGCTGAGCCCCAACATAATACTTCTTCCCCACCATGAGTGGAAGCTATGGGCTGAGTCTCTCTCTCCATGCCCTCTGCTTTCTGTCTTCTCTCCCATAGCTTAAGTAGTCAGAACTCTCCACCCCTCACTTATCCCATAAATCATTAGAGGAGATACGTTTTGCAATTAAAACATTCCAGTTTTATTAACATACTACATATCAAATAATTTCACATAAGTAACTTGAGCCATCCCATATACTAAAGTCAAGATGCCTGCCACAGTTCACCTAGTCAACTTATGTAGCCTACTGGTTCTGCCATATGGCTAACTAGATTGACTCCTAGGAGGTAATGTTATCTGCTGGGAGGCCCAATAACGCAGGCTCTGCATCCGATCAGACCTCACCCCCTCCCACAACATTGTTGGTGCCATGATGCTGCGATCCATAGTACCAAAAATATAAAAAATAACTGTGTGCCCCCCTGCAGCACCATTCTCCATTGGGAGCTGCCCAGGGGAGATGGGTGCACCTCGGATGTTAAATCTGTCCCAGCTAGCCAATTGGCTAAGCCCCCTGCTACACAGTTGCAAGGGTGGGGGTCCCATGACCCCCTCCCACCTCCCCTTACAAACAAAAAATCCCAGTTAGCCAGCTGGCAAGGGATGGGCCCAATAGTCCCCTGAGGCCTCTCCCACATAACTTAACATCCATGGTGGTCTAGTGGAGAACAGGGCAGGAGCAATCCTCCTCACTTCTGCCCTGTCTTGCGGCCAATACAAAATGGGCACTGTCATGAGGTGCTGCCCTCTAACCTCTCGCTAGCCAAGGCAGGTAACGCCGGGTCTCCGCGGGAAATACAAACCTCCATAGTATCTGAAAAACCTCCACTGGGAATTCCCCTTGCAGATATCATGGAGGTTTGCTGCTTACTACATGTTTTGGCTGCTAATGCGCTGTGTTAGCAGCCAAAACTAATGCAGGTTATTAGACATACCCCTGAATCTTGTGTCTGTTTGTTTTAATGTTCTACTGTGCGGTTTTAGTGTGTACATTATTAATGACACTATATCATTACTGCTACTACTAGGATTTAAATTTGTCTATCTCCAAGCGTACCTTATTTTCTCATTTTACTATTGTCATATTGTTTCTACAATATATGTTGTTTATATCATTATACCTGTTGTATACCTCCCTATTGATCTCTTCATAAATGTGGTTAATAAATCTTTACAAAGAAAGAAAGGGATATTGGTAATTCCCTTCGCACACACATCAGGTATATGTAGCAATTATCACTGTATTTTGGGTGCTCACTACAGATCTAGGGTATGCCGCTGCTTGTCTCTAAAAGCCATTAGTGTGTCTTGTGAAACAAACTACTGTCCCAAGGTCTTCTGTAATGCATTATTAAACATGGCCAGCCTGATATTAAGTAATGGTCAATGTTCTCAATGGAAAAAGGGATCTATTCTGGGCTCGCTGTTTTTTAATATATTAATAAATGACCTGGAAATGGGAACACCAAGTGAGGTGATCAAATTTGAGGATGACACAAAATTATTCAAATTCGTTGAATCACAAGATTGTGAAAAATTACAAGAGGACCTTGAGAAATTGGGAGACTGGGTGTCCAAATGACAGATGAAATTTAATGTGGACAACTGCAAAGTTATGCACCTAGGAAAGAATAACCCAAACTACAGTTAAACAATGCAGGGTTCCACCATAGGAATCACCACCCAAGAAAAGGATGTAGGCGTCATCGTGGATAATACGTTGAAACCCTCTGCCCAGTGTACAGTGGCGGCCAAGAAAGCACATAGAATGCTAGTAGTCATAAAGAAAGGAATGGAGCATGAAACCAAAGATGATGATATGCCTCTGTATTGCTCCATAGTTTGACTGCACCTTGAATATTGTGTGCAGTTCTGCTCACCATCTCTAAAAATAGGATATAACAGAATTAGAAAAAGTACAGAAAAGAGCAACCAAAATGGTAAAGAGGGTGGAAGGATACTCCTATGAGGAAAGGCTTAAAAAGGTTAGAGCTCTTCAGTTTGGATAAGAGATGGATCAGGGGAAATTTGATAGAGGTCTATAAAATTATATGTAGAGTGGAACAGGTAAACATTGATCGGTATACTCTTTCAAAAGATAGAAAGACTAGGGGGCACCCAATGAAGTTACAATGTAGCACATTTAAGACATTGGAGAAAATTATTTTTTCACTAAACGCGTAACCAAACTCTGGAATTCATTGCTGGAAGATGTAGTAAAAACTGTTGGAAATGTCCAGAAACTAAAGGGATAAGCAGCATGACATCTGTCTACCCCTTGGGAACTTGACAGGTACTTGTAAATAGATTGGCCATTGTTGGAAACAGAATACTGGGCTTGATGGACCAATATAGTATATTTTATGAGCCATTGCCATGGGTGATTCCAGAGTTGCTACAAGTCCAAATGGAACATCTGTGGATATAAAGAAGGGCAGTTGGAAATGGGCATAAACTAAATAGGTTATGTAGGATTGATTGTCTGAAATTACTAGCACATCTTGAATCAGTATGTAGGCAATAATGCTTTATAAAAGTATGTACTGTGGACTAGATGGCAACTTTACAGAGATCCTGAACAGAAAAGGTTAGCAGCCACTGCAGCTTTTAGTCTAAGCCAGTGGTTCTCAACCCAATCCTCTGGGACCCCCAGGCCAGTCAGGTTCTCAGAGTATCCACAATGAATATGCATGAGATAGATCTGCATACTTGAAAGCAGTGCATGAATATGCATGAGAGAGATCTGCATGCACTGCTTCCTTTGTATGCAGATCTATTTCATGCATATTCATTGTGGATATCCTGAAAAACCTAACTGGTCTGGGGTCCCAGAGGATTTGGTTGAGAACCACTGGTCTAAGCTAATGTAGTCCACTTACACCTGGAGATTTATTTATTAGTGCATACTTTTCCAGTAGTAGTTCAAGGCAAGTTACAAGCAGGTACGGTAGGTATTTTCCCGTCCCTAGAAGGTTTACAATCTGAGTTTGTACCTGAGACAATGTAGGGTTAAGTGACTTACCCAAGGTCACAAAGAGTGTCAGTGGGATTTAAACCCTGATCGTTTTGGTTCCAGGCTGCTGCCCTAAACACTAGACTACTCCATTTCTCATGGAATTCCTGCTGCGGTACATTAGAGACCCATCTCGAGAGAGCATGCATTTACTAGCAGACAATCCTGGATTAGCAGGACTGAAAGTTACACATAACTGGGAAGATTTCCTAATAGAGGGTGTGGCCTGAAGATAATACAATAGCACTTTTTTATAGGCCAAGGTATGCAGGGATTCTTCTCCCTTGCTACTGTGTGGCTTTGGGTAGAAACCTGGCATATGATAGTCTCTGAATTCCATCTTAATCAGGGTATCTTAAGTAGGGACTTCGCATGAGTTCAGACCACAACTCTGTTAGGAAAGAATTGAGAGTATATGTGTGTGTGTGTGGGGGGGGGGGGGGTTGAGAGTAATGTACTAGAGCCTGCACTTTCCCTGCAGACGTTATCACTGCTAGAAAAAATTATCTTCCAAGTAAGATGCCATAGGGTTGCAAAAGCTAATGGTTCAAATGGCAAAATCAAAAGTTGGCCACTACAGTGTTCAAAGTCCCAAGATGGAAAGGGTTTCTTAATCGGTGGTCTTGTATTCATGACTTCTCTCATGAACCTGGAGATCAAAGGATGTAGGGATATAGGTTTTCTGTCTGTATGATCATGGTAAGCCGATATAGATACTAAATGAACTGAGATTGTTTTCAAGGTAGAGTCTGATAGATGCAGCAAGTAGGAATGGATATGATGCACATTGCAGGAAAAAGGATCGTAAAGGTTTAGAGAATATTGTTTTACAAAGCGAGCCCATTTTGAGTGATAAGATGTAATAGTGGATGGTTTCCTTAAAGCCAAAATAATTGTCTGGATTTCCTGTGGAACTGGTAATTTAGAAATTAGGAACTGTTCAATATCCAAGCTGTCAGTGATAGGGATGGGAAATCAGGGTAAAGAAGTTGTCCCTGGTGTTGTGTGAGGAAGCTAGGGTTGTCCCTTAGGAACATCAGCCAATATAATGCTAGCCAACTGAAGCATGGGAACCAAATTTGACAAGGACAATGCAGAGCTACGAGAATAATTTTTGCTCTCAGATTATTTTCTGTATAACCTGTGATATTAGAGGGAAAGGAGGAAATGCATAAAGTAACCTGCCGCTCCAGAAAATGGAGAATGTGTATTGAGTTCTTTTGAAAAACTGGTCTCTGTAAGATTTAGTCAGGTTACTCTCCTGTAGGTCCTGGGTTCATTTCACTTCACAGAGGCAGTAGGGCTTGTAATAAGACAACCAAACAGGTGTGGCTTGGAGAAAGGTTTTTTATGTAGAAATAGGCTTAATACATAGGTATTGAACAGAGGTATATAGTGATTGTTACAGAGCTGTTTCAGTGTGCATCAATGAATCTGTGTGTGAAGTGTGAGAGAGAGATAGGCCAGAACATGTGGGTCAGAGCCTCATGGCAAGGGAGAGAGAGAGAGAGCGGGGGAGGGGTGAAGGGAATTGCTTATCAGAGCCTCCTGTCCTTCATGTCCGATGAATGGTGGAAGAGAGAGAGCAAGAACATATGGGTCAGAGCCTCATGGCAAGGTGTAGTGGAAGAGAGAGAGAGCGGGGGAGGGGTGAAGAGAATTGATTATCAGAGCTTCATGTCTGATGCATGGTGGAAGAGAGAGAGAGAGAGAGGAAGTGTTTCTGTCCTTTATAGTGAATTGAATCCTCTCCAGCACTTCCCCTTGAGGTCTGCTAGCCACTCCCTTTAAGGTCTGCCATTCTTGATTTAGCAAGGAAGGGGCTTCAGACAGGCCTTGTAGACTGAAATCACCAGGGGGTCAGAGTTAATCTCATCTTGTAAACTGTCCTATTACCTTTGGAGACTGAAATCACCAGAGTCCAAAGCTGCATGAAATGTATGCTGACATCTCCCACACCTTTTTTATTTTTATTTATTATTTGTGCCTGGAAATGGTGGAAGCAAGCCTGTGGTACCTGTCCCAGCTGCCATTACATGATAGTAGGCAGCTTGTCTAATACCTCCTGTATTAAATACCTTGCTATGTCCAGAAAGTCCCCTGTCCTGCACAGTACTGTCTCTAGTGTTCTAGAGATAAACAAGTCTCCTTATGAGTCCAAACCTCGTGTCTTAGGTAGAGCAGCCACTACTGGGGGGGGGGGGGAACCCAATATGCTACCTCCGTGCCCGTCTTAGAGAGAGTGAACAGTGCATAAGGTCTGCAGGAAATTTTGAGGAGGCTAAAGCCAAAAGGTACCAGGATGCTATGAGTGAGGATAGGAAGCAATACTAGACTGCAGCTGACTCTGGTATTCAGTGTAATAGGAAATGCCAAATTAGCCTGGATGTAGGGGTGGATGCTGGAGAAGTTCAGTGTAACTACCTTAAAATGTTGTTGATGTTCTATAGGACATGTGCTGCAAGGAAATGTACATTTGTTTCATCTTACAGCACAGGAAAATTACGATAATGCATAGCAATATTTGTATAGCAGTTAAAATAATAATAGGGTGAATAAAAACATTAAAGACATGATCAGCAGTAGGTGAGTAACCAAATAACAATTCCCACACAGACACATGAGCATCTTGTAGCAAGTGTCCAACAATTTGTTGAATGTGTCCATTCTCATAAGCGATGGTGTGATTCACTTCAGTGGATATTGTTTTAAGGTGATCAATATAGGCATGGAGTTCTGTAAAGTTGAGCAGTTTATGTAGTGTCTCTTCTCCCATGCCAAGTGGTAAGGGATGCACAGCATATGAGATAAAGTCTGGAATGTCCATAGAGTCATTGGTAACCAGCGGTGTGGAATAAGTTGTCCCATTAATGGTGAGGGAGACCAGTGGTGTATAACTGCACCAGATATTGTTTGGTAAATAGTTTGAACTGTACAACAAAGTGTTCTTGGGAAGGCGAATGTCATGCATTCTGGGAGCAATCGAAAAAGAAACATTCTGGGGAAAGAACAGATGAAAACAAAAGTGTCCAGCTCCAAGGTAATACAAACTGTGTGAGGTAGTCAGGGAATATGAGAGCTTAACAGTCAGGGAGCAAGAGGAGGAATTGTTCCAGCAGGAGGTGTCAGCCTCTTTAAACTGGTGAGGTTGACACTTGAACTGAAATGTAGTCTGCTCACACAAACTGGGGTCCATCGGCTTGAATGAAGTCCAGGTGTCGTCCAGTGGCTGCACCCATGTGAGATGGTCCACAGGATACATAAGCATATTATCAAATTGCACCCCAATATTAACAATAGGATAAATAACTGTGTGTTGTCCTGACCATGGGATCAAAGTACAGATAGAGCAGCCTTGTGGTGAACAAATGGGAACACTAATTGTCCACCAATCAAGGTGCGCTATAGCAAATTCAGGTATTTTGGTACTAGCCATATGAATGAGAGATGGTGGCCAGTGTCCTAACTTAGCAGTAATCAGAATTTCCTTTAGTATAGTAATAAGCTCGATCTGTACTTGATCACAGGCAAGAGCCCAGGAAATATTCTTTCCCAATCTATATTCTGCATGTGCTAAGGTAACAATTTTCTGTTCTATAATGGGAGATATAAGAGCAAAGGTATCTACAACTACATTGGACAGTTTAGAGGAAGCTTCATTAATAATATGTTGTGAGGTAAAACCATCAGCAGCATGCTGAGCAGTGGATCCCATTTTATTACGGAGCACCTCTATATCAATTATATTAAGGGCACCCAGTGCAGTCCCTGTGCCACCTAAAATCGTATCAATTAATTCACGCTTGTGTCGAAATTGCTTGGCTCGGGGTGTTACTGACTGCATATCAAACCAAGTATTGAGCATTTGTATGTGGTTGGCAACAAACTGAGAGCAATTTGGATATTTGTGAGTAACTAGAAACAATTTGGGAAATAGATGCCAAGTAAGAAAATGGTATTCCACATCATGCATCATATTTAATCTGAAAGGGATGTCCTTCCTGAAATGGGTGGACATCAGAAAGGTAGAGTACAGGAGGAGCAGAAGTGGTGGGAAATGGGGTGGTAGGTAAACAAGATACATCCAAAAGGAATGAAGTCTCAGTGATGTGCTGTTGATCACTCACAACCCATGTATAAGTTATTTTCCAGGTACCTCTGTCCTGACAGGAAATATTGTACAAAATCAAAGCAGGAGGACCTAGAAAGTAACGTTCTGGGCGTGCCCTCAATTCTTGTGTCCCCTCTAGAGAAGTGGAAACTGGTGGCTCCCACTGTACTTGAGTGATGTTTAATGAATAGAACACTGGCTTGTCCTGTACCGAACAGAAACTCAGGATGACCAGATCCATTCCTTCCGGGAAAGGTGGGGGTATTTCTTGGTAGTGATACACTCCACATGTGGAGTTAGCCCAGCCAATCGTGCATATTCGGATGATAGTTCCTGTAATGAGACTTGAGTAGAAGAGAGCAGATACAAGAACAACAGGAAACCGAGACATAATAAAAGCTAACTTGTTTCACTCTACTAGGGAGTAAACTAATGCTCCCCACTTATACTATGTAACAACAAAACAACAAAAAAAATAATAATAATTTCAACTACTTATTTACATAACTATTAAACACATGTACAGCAGGAGTAACTAGTTACCATCCTCAAGCGACTTTTGTTCAGAAAGCAGCTGTCCGTGCTGTCTTCAGATGGTATCTGAAAACAAAGACTGATAAAACACATATTACCCCTATGGTTTTAACTGGGTGATGTGTTTCCAGTACTGCTGGTTGTCAGGCATTAGGATTTGGTATAGGCTTGGGCCTAAGGTATCAGTAACTAAGTATGGTCCTTCCCACTTTGCAGTTCCAAAGGGGAGGTTTGGTCTAGGTCTCATCTCTGCAAGACACTAGTGACAGGGCTTCCTTCATGTATTCATGAAATATTGATGGGGAATCCTTATATCCCTGTGTGAGCACAGTCCATGCATATTGTTTATTCAGCCACTGAAAGGCTGTTTTGTACTGGCATTCAAGGGCCAGGGGCAGACTCCAAAACCCATTGGATATGTCTAAAGCAGAGAAAAATTTACATTTGGGGTTCAGTTTAGAGATCATTTCAGGGTATGAGGCTACCACGGGCACTACAGATTTTGAAACTTGATTCAGGGCACGGAAGTCCATAGTGAGCCTGAAGGAACCCCCCGGTTTAACTATCGGCCAGGCTGGTGAATTGCATGTGGAAGAAATAGGTCTAATCAGACCCCTCTCCTCCAGTATCTTCACAATTTTAGTCACTGGTTCTATAGCCTGATGAGGTACTGGGTATTGCTTCTGTGGTGGAGGATCCTCACCTTCCAACAGTATTTCTGTGTGCATTTTCCCACAATCTAACTTGTCTTGAGCCCAGACTGGAATATCAGCCACTTCTGAGGGAATTACACACAGATCATACTGCTGAGCTGCCTTGGTGCACTGAGTTGCTAACTGCATGGGAATGACTTCATGCACTAAAGTTTTAGAAGCACTTGAAGTTCCTGAATACTGCCACAATTTAAGATTAGCCATATCCACCACCAAATTTAACTGGTTGAGAACATCAATTCCAATTATTTCTTTTGGTGTGTTCACTATAGTGGAGGCAATGGTTTCTAACATTTCCTTGTTTTGTTCACTGTGCACAGGGATACCCCATTTAACTGGGATAGACACACATTTGGAAGCTGTGTCATTAATTCCTTGAATTTCATACATTTCCATATTTTTCTGATCTGTAGTGGGAGAAGCTCTGTTTGTAAAAATAATTCCAGCCCCTGTGTCAATCAAAGCTAGTTTATCCTGACCCCCTATTCTACTGATAACATTGGGGCGTGCACAAGAGTCCAGTATCAAGGGTGTTACAAGCCTTAAATTGTGTCCTGGGCCTGTATCCATTTCATCATCCAGAGGCTCTGGAATTGAGTCCTCTGCTGAGATAAAGGAGGCAGGCTGGGCTATGAAGGCTTGAGACATTTTGATATCTGAACCCAGAAGGTCAGGACACCCCCTATGCACTAGCCTTGTGTTTGTCCTGAGCTGCTTGTAAATCCTGTTTTAATTTATCTATTTCTATCTGCAGTATGTTTGTCTTGTTCCCATTTAGTTTTCTCCTTTTCTAGCCCATCTCTCTGTGCTTTGAGCTCCTGAAAAGGAATGTAACCTGAGGAGTTTCTAAAAGTACCTCTGCCATGTGCTCTCCAAGGTGTGTGTCCTCTGTCTGTGTTTCTTGTGTACTGAGAGGATCCCTCAGCTTGCCACTTAGGTGTGTGTCCTCTGTCTGTGTTTCTTATGTACTGAGAGGATTCCTTGGCTTGCCACTTCCGTGCTTCTGATACTGTTATTACCTGCGAGGGCTGGGTCTTCCAAACAGACCCAATTCTGAGCATTAAAGTATCAAAAGGGGTTGCTTCAGGGTCTTCAGAAAATAACAGAAGGTGTTTTGTAATCTCAGGGGATAGCAATTCTAATAAAAATTCCTTATGCATGCTCTCCCCATAATCTTCTGCCTTGGGCCAGGACTCCTGCTCATTAAGAACTGCTTTTAAAAATCCAGGCTCTATATGCAAACTGTTCCAGTGTATCATTTGGTAAAGGTGAAATAATTTTAAATACTTGCATTGGGGAACAGTGAAATAGTTTCTCAGTACCCCTTTTAACCAACTGGTATGGGTGAGTGAGAGAGCCAACTCTATAATAGTGTGGCCCCAGAGCCAGATGCATAAGTCTATCAAAGTCTGATTGTTTTCTTCTGTATTTCCCTAGACCCCAGTGAATCAGAATATCAATCGCCCATTTACACCACTGATTTACATTAAGAGGCATAGTGCCAATTTTCTCAACTATTTTTTCTATATCTCTATCTTTTAAATTTTCCTGCAACATTACTTTAACTGGTGCTTTGAGTTCAGTACTGGGTGCCATGTCTAAGTCATCTGAATTATCCTCCTGACAGAGATCCTGATTATTGCTGGGTTCTGGCTGAGATAAACTATCATGAATTTCTTCATGTGATTCATCTGTATTCTTCCCATTCCGAAGTCCAACTATGCATACTTTAGTATTCTTTTGTTTGTCAGTAGCTTTTATGCATTGCTCATAGGGTGTGTCATAAGGGGCTGAGGGAGAAGTAGGCGTATACTTATTTTTTTGTCTTTCAGATGCCAATTGATCCTTAACGTGACTCAATTCAAGTTGAAGTGCTTCTAATTGCTCACTAACAGTTATAAAATAATTTGTTGCTTGTATCACTTGAGTTCTTTGTATAGAGATACAAATTTGTACCTCTTCAAGGTCTTTGGTCAATTGGGTACACTGAGAAGTCAGTTCAGTATTGGCCTTTTTCATGCTAATGAGCCCCCTGCACATGCCTTGGATAAAAAGGCATTTTCTTTTATTTGTTTTCTTTTTGAATTCTTGATCATGGTTTAACATTTGTCTTTGAATATTATACCATGATGACTCAGGGAATTCACCTTCAAAGGGACCCCCTTTCCTCTTACAGTATGAAATTACCATTTCTTTAAGTTCTTTAAAATCAAAGGCTTCCATATTTGATACTGCAGAAAGGCTGTAGTTGGACTATCTCAAATGTGTAACCTTAGAAGGAGGAATGCTCACTTTTATGAAGAAGTGAGACTTAGAATTATAGTTGGAATGGTATAAATTTTATGGGTGTTCAGTAAAGAGTACTGGCATAAAGACCACACCTTAAAATTATACCTGAATAAAAAGTGCTTATCACCTTTTTAACAGGGTGGAAGTTTAGGGTGAAGTTATAGTAAGAAGGGTGTTAGGAGATTAACAGAATTGTTGTATCAATTGCAGCCAGCTTTAAGCCTGCTCTCACTAAGATAGTTACTGACAGGAGACAGAGAAATAAAAGTTAAAAGGGACAGGAGGTAATAGCTTTATCAGGAAAGATGTATATTGTATTCAATGAGGGACTGTTTACCTGTGTACCACTTCCAAACTAAATCTGGACTATCTCTCTGTCTTTTCTTAGCAGCTCAAATATAGCAAGCCTATACATCAAAATAAGACAATTGCAAGCCACTCTGTGTGATGTCTTTAAAATTCTAGATACTTACAGAGCCTTTTGACAATAAAAATCTCACCTTGTCTAACCCACAAAACAAATTTATCACTGGAACTGTTCACTAAATAGTGTCTAAGTGTCATCCAGTCTGTCAATTGTAAATGGTCACAAGGACTTTTGATTCTGTCTGAAATCTACTTAATGTATTATACAAAATTATTACTTACCCAACTGGAGGTCTGCTGTGAAATCCGAGAGACGAGCCCCCATAAAGATGTAAGATTTAGTCAGATTACTCTCCTGTAGGTCCTGGGTTCATTTCACTTCACAGAGGCAGTAGGGCTTGTAATAAGACAACCAAACAGGTGTGGCTTGGAGAAAGGTTTTTTATGTAGAAATAGGCTTAATACATAGATATTGAACAGAGGTATATAGTGATTGTTACAGAGCTGTTTCAGTGTGCATCAATGAATCTGTATGTGCATGTGTGAAGTGTGAGAGAGAGATAGGCCAGAACATGTGGGTCAGAGCCTCATGGCAAGGGAGAGAGAGAGAGAGCGGGGGAGGGGTGAAGGAAATTGATTATCAGAGCCTCCTGTCCTTCATGTCCGATGAATGGTGGAAAAGAGAGAGCAAGAACATGTGGGTCAGAGCCTCATGGCAAGGTGTAGTGGAAGAGAGAGAGAGCGGGGGAGGGGTGAAGAGAATTGATTATCAGAGCCTTCTGTCCTTCATGTCCGATGAATGGTGGAAGAGAGAGAGGAAGTGTTTCTGTCCTTTATAGTGAATTGAATCCTCTCCATCACTTCCCCTTGAGGTCTGCTAGCCACTCCCTTTAAGGTCTGCCATTCTTGATTTAGCAAGGAGGGGCTTCAGACAGGCCTTGGAGACTGAAATCACCAGGGGGTCAGAGTTAATCTCATCTTGTAAACTGTCCTATTACCTTTGGAGACTGAAATCACCAGAGTCCAAAGCTGCATGAAATGTATGCTGACAGTCACCTGAAACAAAACTGAGCATTTCTAGTTTACCTGAGATTCAAAACAGGTCTATGGTTGGGAAATGCTATTTAAAAAAAAATATTCATGGCAACTAGGTCATTTAGAGACCATTCATGTGGATCCAGTCTGTGGCTTAGCTTGATGTTGCTGAGTAGATTGCTTGCAAGAATGCCCTTATGGAAAGGGCTAACTTCCAAATCCTTATTGCCTCCTTGCATAGCAGGAGTGATCAAGTACTTCCTTGTTTGTGTATGTAAGACCTAGCCACTTGGCTGTCTGTTTGAAGCAAGATCACTGTCCCAAAGAGTGGATGTTTGAAAACTCAAATGGCATAAAACATCACCTGAAGTCACAGGAGGATTGTGCATCAACATCTTTCTTTGTGCGAAGATGTAAAAAGTGAAGCATCTGTGGTGAGAACAATGTGGTGCAGTAGTGTCTGCAAAGGACATCTGTTCTGTAGATTCACTGGTGAGTGCCACCAGCATAGATCACACTTCATTGATGTAGTTACTCTTATCTACCTTGAAAAAGATCGTGTGTGCCAATTACACTGGAATGTCAAGTGCTATTGCAATGGCCTCATGTTTAGTCTTGCAAATGAAACCACATAGATCAGTGGTTCTCAACCCAGTCTTCTGGGACCCCCCCCCCCCCAGGCCAGTCAGGTTTTCAGGATATCCACAATGAATATGCATGAGATAGATCTGCATGCACTGCTCCCATTGTATGCAGATCTATCTCATGCATATTCATTGTGGATATCCTGAAAACCTGACTGGCCTGGGGGGTCCCAGAAGACTGGGTTGAGAACCACTGACATAGAAGTGTCTTAGTCTGCGCAGCAAGTGAGCCATAGCTATTCTGGCTCAACATACATTCTCGCATATCATGCATATAGAAGATATTCTGTCCTGAGGTAGGAAGGCCTTGCCTTGAGAGGTTATGAGGTATGCTCCTATTAAAGTCAAACTTTGTGTGGGCATCAAGTTGGATTTTCGGTAATTTATTAGAAACCACAGATTTGTGAGTAGCAAATAGTACTGTGCAGGAACAGGGTTTTCATGAAGATTAACAAACCATTAAGATAGGAGAAGATAAAGATCCCTTGTTTATTGAGATGGGCCACTGCTACTGAAGGCATTTTGATGAACATTCTTGGAGCAGATGAGAGTCCAAATGGCAAAACCTGATACTGGAAGTACTGAAGTATATTCAGTATAAAGAGTGTATTGGGATGTGCACTGTAGGACAGCACCCACCCTTAAGGTCTATTGAAACTAGCCAGTCATTGCATTGAATTAAAGTTAAGATAGTTGTCAAAGAGTTTATTTTGAACTTTACATTCTCCATAAATGCATTAAGACCTCTGAAGTCCAAAATAGGTCAAAGGCCCCCTATTATTTTGGGTAAGAGGAAATATCTTGAATAGAAGCTCCAACTCATTTCCAGAGATAGAACTTCCTCTGTTGTGTGTGCTTGTACCTTGTAGCAGTCTGGTGATCTTCTTCCAGAGAAGTAATATAGGGTCTTTTGAATGCAAGGGGCATGTGATATGGTGGGTTTGTAACTGGAAGGCTCAAGAAATTTATTGTGCAACCTTGCAACATTATTCTTAGAACCTATTTGTCTGAAGTTATATTTTACCAATAAATTTTTAAGAACAGGCATCTTCTGCCTACAGAAAGATCATCAAAAACTAGGTCCTGCTCTCTGTCCTGAAGAAGTGACAGAAAATTGCTTCTCTCAAGATCCCTGGCAAAGAGTGATGTTCTGAGTAGAATTGTGCTGTTGGATAGGTCTATAAGGCTAGTAACATCCGTTGTCGTAGCAATGTGATAATACTGGGGTTGATATTGATGCCAGTAAGCAGTGGAGCTAGTCTTACAGAATGTTGCAGAGCTATTTAATTTAGCAGACAATTCACAAAGTATGGGCGAGCAATCTTTCATTTGGTATATAGCATTTGAATCTTTTCAGTAATAAAATATCTCCCACATATGGCACATCCACCAAGTGGTCATTAATGTCCTCCCAAAGGCCAGATGCATGAAGCCAGGCTGTTCTTCAGGCAAAGATGGTTGACAGCCACTCATGAAGCTATCTCTTAAACATTATAGGTAGAACAAATGAGGTGCAAGTCACACTCCTCAAGATTGAGCAGCAAGTGTGCCAAAATTGGGCACATTCTTGACGCAGCTTTTAGGTATCAAGGAAGCTACCATCAGTGAATGATAGTACATCATCTGAAGCTGATGTGCAACTATCCTGCAGTCCAGCATTGATGCTTGATAAACTGTCCTGCCTACAGCATTTAAGCTCTTTGCCCAGAAGGAGGATAGCCCCTGTTTTCTTAAATTTTCTTTTTGAGGGATATCACCCATGTTCATGGCTGTGTTTTACCTGCTGTCACCAGAGAAAGCATAGTTACTCACCTGTAACAGGTGATCTCCAGGAACAGCAGGAATTTAGTCTTCACATATGGGTATCATCGGTACCGACAGAGCCTGCGTGGGAACACTCCCCAGCATCCAATTAGAAAGCCTTTTGGAGCATCCCACAGCACCTGCAGGCTGCCTTCCCGCCTTTCCCAACTGCCTCTCTCCAGTTGAGTTTAAAGCTGAGACAAAGAGAGAGAGGGAAAGAGACAGATAGAGAGATACAACTCCTAAGGGAGGTGGGTGGGTTGTGAAGACTAAATTCCGGCTGTTCCTGGAGATCACCTGTTACAGGTGAGTAACTATGCTATCTCCAGGAACAAGCAGGAATGTAGTCTTCACATATGGGGACTCCCTAGCATTAGATGCCAGGGAGAGACCCCAGAGTTGTGTGTCCCTGTGAAAGGGCTCCACTTCCCCCCCATGGATCTCTGGCATCCAACCAGGGATGGCGGGTAGGAGTTGATTAGGTATGGAACAGGTGTTAAGAGAACAGCCTGACCAAACAAGGCATCCCAGCAGGAGTCCTTGTTCAAGCAGTAATGGGCTGTGAAGGTATGAACCGAGGCCCAAGTGGCTGCTCGACAGATGTCATCGATAGACACAGAGTGCAAATGAGCCATTGAAGCTGCCATGGCTCTCACATTGTGAGCTGTGACATGGCCCTCCAGAGTAAGGTTCTTACTCTGATAGGCAAAGGAAATACACTGTGCAATCCAGTTGGACAGTGTGCTCTTGGAGACTGGAAGTCCCAAATGAGAAGGATCAAAAGCAACAAAGAGTTGAGAGGACTTTCTATGTTGCTGTGTTCTTTGTAAGTAAAAAGCTAAAGCTCTTTTACAGTCCAAAGTATGAAGATTCCTTTCTGCATTTGATGCATGAGGCCTTGGAAAAAGCACTGGCAGGTAGACCACTTGGTTAAGATGAAAAGGCGAGACCACCTTTGGCATAAAGTGTGGATGAGTCCTAAGGACTACCTTGTCATGATGGAACCTTGTATAAGGTGGATCAGCCACTAGTGCCTGCAACTCACTGATGCGACGTGCTGATGTGATTGCAATGAGAAAGATAACTTTCCAAGAAAGGAATTTCAATGAGGTAGTAGCTAAGAGTTCAAAAGGTGGCTTCTTGAGCTGGCCAAGAACCAGATTTAAGTCCCATGCCACCGGTGGTGGCTTAATGGGAAGCTTAGTTAGAAGGAGGCCTCTCATAAATCTTGCTATGAGAGGATAGGAGGAAATAGGTTGTCCATTTAAAGGCTTGAAAGAAGCCACAATAGCACGTAAATGGACTCTTACTGAGTTAGTTTTAAGTCCTGCATTGGATAAATGAAGGAGATACTCTAGTAATGATTCCAGAGGTATCGCAAGGGGGTTAAGACCCTTCTGTGAGCACCATATGGTAAACATTTTCCACTTGAAAGCATAAGAGCGTCTTGTGGAAGGTTTTCTAGAAGCATAAAGGATATCCTTTACTTGCTGAGGGAGGTTAAGATCCTGAAGATCTAGGCCTTCAGCAAACAAGCCCTGAGATGCAGAGACTGGGGATTGGGATGCCATAACATTCCGTCCTCCTGAGACAGGAGATCTGGAGCAGACCCTAACTCCAGAGACGGAGCTTGAGAGAGATGTAGAAACAGAGGGTACCACACTTGCCGTGGCCAATATGGAGCTATGAGAATCATACGGCCTCTGTCTCTCTGAAGCTTGAACAGGGTTTTGGGAATCAGGGGAATGGGTGGAAAGGCATACAGGAAGTCTTGACCCCAATGAAGGAGGAAAGCATCCTTGGCTTGAGAGCCCTGAGACGGAATTCTGGAACAGAACCAGGGAAGTTTGGCATTCAACGGACTTGCAAAGAGGTCTATGTCTGGGGTTCCCCAAATTTGAAACATCTTGGCCACCTGGTCTGCATGTAGAGACCATTCGTGTGGAAGCAGAACTCGACTGAGTCTGTCTGCCCAAGAGTTTTGGATACCTGGAAGATACACTGCCAGGAGATTAATTTGATGCTCTCTGGTGAGGGCCCATAGTCGCAAAGCTTCATTGCAAAGCGACAGAGAGCCTGTTCCTCCCTGCTTATTCACATAGAACATGGCTACTTGATTGTCCGTATGGATGAGGACTGTCTTGTAGCTGAGCAGGGTGTGGAACACTCGCATAGCAAGGAAGATTGCTCTGAGCTCCAAGAGATTGATATGTAGATGAGTCTCTTGCGGAGTCCAAGTGCCTTGGGTGTAGAGGTCTTGCAGATGAGCTCCCCAACCCACTGGAGAAGCATCTGTTGTGAGAGTTGCCTGGGGTAAAGGTTGTTGAAATGGGGACCCCAGCAACAGGTTTTGAGTGGACTGCCATCATTGGAGGGACAAAATAAGGCGATTTGTGTTTGCTATTTTGTCTGACAGGCATCCTGATGCCTGAGTCCATTGAGTGGACAAAGTCCACTGGGCTGCTCTCATATGGAGGCGAGCATAAGGAACCACATGCACGGTAGATGCCATGTGGCCTAGTAGTTGTAACATTTCTCGAGCAGTGAGATGAGGCTTTAGCACTGCTTGAGAAGCTAACTGCAGCATGCAAAGGCAACGGGTCGGGGGGAAATAGGCCCTTGCTTTTCTGTTATCCAGCAAAGCTCCTATGAACTCTAGAGACTGAGTGGGAGTTAGACTGGATTTTGGGATGTTTATGACCAGACCCAAATACTGAAGGATATGCATTGTGCAAGATAGAAAAAAACCCCTGTTATAATGTAAATGCAGTGCAATCCCCCGCTCTGCATAATTGCGTTACATGTAAACCGCACGCGGTATATAAGAAAGTTAAATAAATAAATAAATAGAGAAGTCCTGGCCTCTGACTCTGATGGGGCTCAAATGAGCCAGTCATCTAAGTAGGGGAAGAATATTCCTAGAGTGCGAAGAAATGCTGCTACCACAGCTATGCCTTTCGTGAACACCCTTGGTGCTGAGGCCAGGCCAAAAGGAAGCACCCTGTATTGGTAGTGCTTTCCTTGGACAAGGAACTGAAGGAATTTTCTGTGAGTTGGATGGATGAGAACATGAGTGTACGCATCCTTGAGATCTAGAGAACAAAGTCAATCCTGACTCTGAAGGTATGGCAGCAGAGTTCCCAGAGAAATCATCTTGAATTTCTCTTTGAACAGGAATTTGTTCAATTCTCTGAGGTCTAAAATAGGTTTGTGTCCCCCTGTTTTCTTTGGGATAAGGAAATAGGGGGAGTAAAACCCTGTACCCTGTTGAGGAATGGGTACCTCTTCCATTGCCCCTTGGGCAAGAAGCATAGTGACCTCTTGATCTAACAGGTTGATTAGAGAGGTCTGAGAATTGAACTGTCTTACCATTGTGGGAGGGGGAATGCAGATAAAATGAAGCTTGTACCCCTCTTTTATAATGGAGAGAGTCCAATGTTGTGCTGTTATCTGCCCCCATCTGGGGGGCAAAATGACACAACCTTCCTGGAATGGTGGAAGGCTCTGGTCCATTGAGAGCCAGGAAGGCTAAGTTCTCTAGATGAAAGTCAAAGGCCTTGTGGAGGCTGAGACTGCTGAGGCTTAGCAGTCTTTGCTTTCCTTTGTTTAGATGGTTGCTGACTCTTCCGGGCAGGCTGACCTGCAGAACGTCCCTGCTGGGAATAAGAGGAGTAGAACCTTTTCTTTTTTGAGAAGAATGGTTTCTTGAAAGATTTCTTCCTTGCAGGATCAGCTGTGGCTTTGGATAACCTATCCAAAGTGGAGTTGTCAGCATCCAACTCATTGGCTTTCTCTTGTCCATTTTTGCCGAATAGATTTTCACCTGTACAAGGGATATTGCCCAGTTTGTCCTGCACCCAGAGCTCCAAATCGGATGCCTCGAGCCAGGCAATTCTACGTGCACCTATGGCAATGGCAGAGGTTCTGCTTATGCACTCAAAACAGTCAAAAGCTGCACGATTGACAAATTTAGAAACATCCTGGGCATGTTTAACCAGTGTGAGAAAATCCTGCCTCTTATCTTCAGGAAGAAGAGGGCTCAGAACCTCTAAATCTCCTGTGACTTCTTTAAGGAACATTCCCATATATAAAATATAGGAACTGATCCTGGCAGAAAGCATGGAAGCCTGGAAAGTACGACGTCCAAAGGCATCCAAGGTTCTACACTCATGTCCTGGAGGATTAGAGGCATGCCTCTGTGCACTCCTGATCCTTCTCATAGCTGATTCCACTACAATAGGGTGGTGAGGAAGCTGAGTCTTCTGGAAACCAGGACAAGGAGGGACTCGATACATGGTATCCAGTCTATGAGAGTGAGGAGAGGTGGTAAGAGTTGTTTCCCACATTCTTAGCATGAGATCATGTAAGATCTCATGGATAGGCAAAGTAGCTGCCTCCTTAGGAGCTTTGGGATATTGAAGAATCTCCAACTCCTTTGCTCTGGGCTCTGTTTCGGGAGCCACAGTAATGGAAAGACCTTGAGCCACCTCCCTGATAAAATCCTGAAAGGAGATATCTTCTGGAGGAGACATCCTATGTTTAGGAGAGGAAGGCTCAGCCGGGAGAAGTATTCCGGTACCGACAGAATCGTCAGAATCCTCAGACTCCTCCGAGGATTCAAAGTACCTTCTGTCCGGATGCTCTTGTAGAGCACGATACCCATACCGACCAAAGTCGGTACCGGTGTATCGGTACCGGAAGGCATAGCGTGACTGGGTGCCGGCAAAGCAAACACCAATGTCGGTACCGATGCCAATGCTGTCGGTACCGATACCGGTGCAGGAATCAATGCCGGTACCGGTTGAACTGTCTTACGCGGTTCCAAGGGTGTCGATGCCGCAAGGAGAGCCGCCAGACTGTGTTCAATAGCCAGGAACCTCTGGTCTATCGACGCTGCCGATGTCTGGGTGTCGGTACCAGTAGTTCTGCCGAGGTTGAGGCCTCAAGAACATCCTGGAGCCCCGATAATGTTTTGGAAGCTGAAGCCTCCCGCTGGGGCAATTTTGCCTGTACAGAACCCTCAAGGGCAACGCCAGAGGCATCTCGATGCTTAGAAGAAGATCTACCCTTTGAGGACCGGCCAGACTTATGTTTAGTTGCCTGAGATCCATGGGAGGAAGACGAAGCCCTGGAAGATGTCGATGCCACAGAAGCTGCATCGGAGGGGAAAAAGGGTGCTGAGCTTACAAAAGAAACAAATACAAATGAGAAAGAAACCAATAAAGGATACATAAAGTACTTAAACAATAAACCCTCACAAGTCCACAGCAAGGGAAGAAAAGCGGATACAACAACAAAGGAAAAGGAAAAGGAAAAAACAACAACAATCCTTTAACTCAATTATACATAGCTAACTAGCACATGCAAATCAGGTAACAGCAGGAAATAATGCGTTTCTACGAGCCTTCAAAAAATCCTCTCATTGTAGAACCTCAAAAAATCCAAAATTGTCCCTGATGACACCAGGCATTTGCACGGAAATTTAAAAAAGAAAGTAGCACTCACTTCTATAACGTGAGAACGCAGAGCTAAAAAAACCAGTCTTGCATTGTGCCTGGTCTGCCTGGGGATATCAGGGAAGACATTCACACGCTGCCCACAAAACAATGCAGATTTCTTCTGAAAATAAAGTTTCAATAACATATTCTTATCTAATTCAGAATGGAAGGAAACCAGCAGAGTTGCCAGTGAAGGAGCCTCATCAAAAGAAGACTATAAATTCAGATATATTCAGGCAATCTATCGACACCAGAGTATCATGCCCCTTCCCTCCACCATCAACTACCCTTGCTGCCCAGGGAAGATAATACAAATTGTTACAGTAGTGGGATCCTGTAGACCCAATACTCTTTTTAAATACTTATGAAATAAAATCATCAGAGACAGGTAATGTGTACAAGGAAAATTAAGACATCTAAGATTCTTAGCCCGGGAAGCGTTCTCCAACATCTCCTGTTGCCTATGCAAAATAAGATTAATGGAGGAGGAGGCAGCTCCTTGCAAGGTAGAAAACTGAAGTTCAACTTTTTGTAGATGGGAATCGCATGATAAGAATCATATTGGGCAAATTTCTCCACAGTTTCCTTCGTAAAGTCATTATTTAATGAGGATTCCATACGAGTAAGCAAAGACCATATATCATGCAAAGAAACCTCAAGAGGTGTTTACCTGAAACCGAAACATTGGCAACTACATTCAAGGGATCAGAAGCCACGGGAACCTGCACAACCCAGGGCATTGGAACCACTGGACCCAGGAGCCCAAGCCCACGGGGCGTCTGACCCTCCCTGGATACACAGGGTGGTGTCTGCCCTACCATATTAGGAGAGAACATCACCAGTCCCAAAACATCACTGCAAGATAGCGAGCTTGGGTTTTGCACCCCCATTAATTGAAGAGACATAAGAACATAAGATATGCCATACTGGGTCAGACCAAGGTCCATCAAGCCCAGTATCCTGTTTCCAACAGTGGCCAATCTAGGTCATACGTACCTAGCAGTATCCCCAAAAGACACAGGTTCCACAATGCTTGTATTGGGTCAAGCATTAATATCCTGGGTCCCTTTTTAATAATGGTTTATGGAGCTTTCCTCCAGGAACTTGTCCAAACCTTTTTTTAAACCCAGCTACACTAACAGCTCTTACTACATCCTCCGGTAACAAATTCCAGAGTTTGCTTACACGTTGAGTGAAAAAATATTTTCTCTTATTTGTCTTAAATAGTTTACCCTGTAGCTTCATTACATGTCCCCTAGTCTTTCTACATTCTGATAGCATAAACAATCGATCTACGTTTACCCATTCCACTCCATTAATTTATAGACCTCTATCATATCTCCCCTCAGCCGTCTCTTTTCCAGGTTGAAGAGCCCTAACCTTTGTAGCCTCTCTTCATAGGAGTAACCTTCTATCCCATTTACCATTTTGGTGGCTCTTCTCTGTACCTTTTCTAATAACACTATATCCTTTTTAAGATACGGCGACCAGAATTGCACACAATATTCAAGGTGCAGTCATACCATGGAATGATACAGAGGCATTATAATATCCTTTGTTTTATTTTCTATTCCTTTCCTTATGATACCTAGCATTCTATTTGCTTTCTTGGCCGCCGCTGCACACTGGGTGAAGGGTTTTAACATGTTATCCACGATGACTCCTAAATCTTTTTCCTGGGTGGTGGTTCCCAATGTGGAACCTTGCATCGTCTAACCATAGTGTGGGTTGTTCTTTCCTAGGTGCATAACTTTGCACTTGTCCACATTAAATTTCATCTGCCATTTGGATGCCCAGTCTTCCAATTTATCCAGATCCTCCTGCAGTTTTCTACAGTCCTCTTGGGTTTTAACAACTTTAAACAGTTTTGTGTCGTCCACAAATTTGATAACCTCACTAGTTATTCCCTTTTCCAGGTCATTTATGAATATGTCAAAAAGTAGCGGACCCAGTACAGATCCCTGGGGTACTCCACTATTCACCTTTCTGCATTGGGAAGATTGGCCATTTAGCCCTACCCTCTGCTTTCTATCTTTTAACCAGTTCCCAATCCATAATAGAACATTACCTCCTATCCCATGACTTTTTAGTTTTGCCAAAAGTCTCTCATGAGGGACCTTGTCAAACGCTTTCTGAAAGTCCAGATACACTATATCAACCGACTCACCTTTGTCTACCTGTTTATTCACACCTTCAAAAAAACATATCAGATTAGTAAGACAAGATCTTCCTTGTCTAAAGCCATGTTGGCTGTCTCCCATTAGGCCATGACTATCTACATGCTGTGTAATTTTGTTCTTTATGATGGTTTCTACCATCTTCCCCGGTACTGACGTCAGGCTCACTGGTCTGTAATTTCTCGGATCACCCCTGGAACCCTTTTTAAAAATTGGCGACCCTCCAATCTTCAGGTATTACAGATGATTTTAATGAAAGTTCACAGATTACTAATAGCAGGTCTGCAATCTCATATTTCAGTTCTTTCAGCACTCTTGGATGTATCCCATCCTGTCCAGGTGATTTGCTACTATTCAGTTTATCAAATAGTTGTAATACATCTTCCCGGTGTAGCGATATTTCTCTCAATTCATCTGCAGTATCACCTTTAAATACCACTTCAGTCTTGGGTAACATCCCTACATCTTCCTCAGTAAAGACCGAAGCAAAGAATTCATTCAGTCTCTCCGCTATCGCCTTGTCTCCTCTTACTGCCCCTTTTACCCCTCTATCATCTAATGGTCCAATTGACGCTCTCACAGGCCTTTTGCTACGAATGTACGTGAAAAAGTCTTTATTTCATGTTTTTGCTTCCGTAGCAAGTTCCTTCTCAAATTCTCGCTTTGCCTGCCTTATCAATGCTTTGCATTTAACTTGCCAGTGCTTGTGCTGTTTCCGGTTTGTCGTTTGGCTCTTTTTTCCATTTCCTGAAAGATGCTTTTTTGGCAGCAACAGCCTCTCTGACCTCACCTTTAAACCATGCTGGCAGTTTTTTGGACTTTCTTCCACCTTTCTTAATGCGTGGAATACAGCTGGTCTGGGCTTCCAGGATAGTATTTTTAAACAACACCCAAGCTTGATGTAAGTCTTTAACCTTTGCAACCGCTCCTTTTAGTTTTTTCTTAACTATATTCCTCATTTTATCATAGTCTCCCTTTCGAAAGTTAAAAGGCAGTACTGTGGATTTCTTTACTATCCCTCCTCCACTAATTAAATCAAACACGATCATGCTATGATCACTATTGCCAAGTGGTCCCAACACCCTTATCTCTTGCACCAGATCTGGTGTTCCACTAAGGACTAGGTCCAGTATGGCTTCATCTCTGGTCGGTTCATGAACCAGCTGCTCCAGGAAGCAGTCATTTATTTCATCTAGAAACTTTATCTCCCTAGCATGTCCTGCCGTGACACTGACCCAGTCAATACCGGGGTAATTGAAATCACCCATTATTACTACTCTGCTGTGACTTTTGTTAGCGTCCTTGATTTCTTTGAGCATTTCATCATCCATTTGTTCATTCTGGCCAGGCGGTCGATAGTACACCCCTACTGCCATCACCTTCCCCTTCATACATGGAATTTCAATCCATAGAGATTCTACAGCAAATTTTTTTTTCCTGCAAAACTTTAATCCTTTCTGACTCAATGCCCTCTCTAAATTGAGTGCAGCCTCTCCACCAATTTTATCAGTTCTATCATTACGATATAGTTTGTATCCAGGTATCCACTGGTTATCCTCCTTCCACCATGTCTCTGAGATTGCAATCATATCTAACCTCTCATTTAGTGCTATATATTCTAACTCTCCCATCTTATTGTTTAGACTTCTAGCATTTGCATATAAGCATTTTAGAGACTGTATTTTATTAATATTAATCTGGCTATTGGTAGGCATGGGTAATTTGGAATCTTTACGCTCTGTCTGCACCATACTCAAGGGCATTTGAGCTACTTTACTCTTTTTTGGAACCTCACTGCTTTTGGTAGTATCCTTCAAGGATACCATCTTCCGAACCATGCGCTCTTGGGCGATTGTCGGCTTTCCCCTATTTTCTAGTTTAAAAGCTTCTCTATCTCCTTTTTAAAGGTTAATGCCAGCAGTCTGGTTCCATCCCAGTTAAGGTGAAGCCCATCCCTTTGGAAGAGCCCCTCCTTTCCCCAGAATGTTCCCCAGTTCCTAACAAATCCAGACGCTTCAAAAAAGGAGTCTAAACTTACAGATATGGGAGCCAATCTTCCACAGGGACCACAACATACTTATCCATTGGGCCCACGGCTTTCATGGTCTTAGAAGGAGTCAAAGTACTCACAGTAAAAACTTTCTTCTTTTGTTTTCCCATTCCATACAAATATAACTACTCGGCCTCCTCAGTGCTCCGAAGGGGTTCCAAAGAGGCCAGACATGCCCCTTTGGCCACGGACACAGGCGCTCGCTTTAAACCCCCGATGACATGAGGGAAGATGGTCCAATCAGTAGCAGGCAACACTCCAAACTGTCAGTCCACTCCTCAGCGTGTTGCACCGGAACACAAGTCAGCCCACCAGGTCTCCCTATGTGGCCCTTTTCAAATCCAGGCTGAAAACTAACTTCTTCGAGGCCACTTTTGGATCCTGCTCTCCAACTCTTTGCTTCCTTACCGTTCCCCTAGACATCTTCTTGTCCCCAGCTGTTGTCTGTCTTGGCTAGATTGTAAGCTCTGAACAGCAGGGACCATCTTTTACATTAATCTGTACAATGCTGCATATGACTTGTACTGCTATACAAATGATTAGTAGTAGTTTAGTCTTTCAATTTTATTTTTAGATTTAAGAGCCAGCAGTTGAGCTTCTGCAACCCCTCACCACCCTGAAACTGATCAGAAGAGGGTAGGGTTGAGATTTCTACAGAGGTTTACTGCAGTTCCGTTGGGGCCTGATTATTTACTAAGGCTTTCTTATTTTATGGGCAAGGAAAAAGAAAGCTTAATAAATCAGGTCCTTAATGTACAACTGCAGGCCACTGACAAAAATGCACAGCCATCCACCCCAACCCTATCATCACCCACTCTTGTTCAAGTCTCCCCCCCCCCCCTACATTGTCATCACCCAATCTTGTGCCCACTATCACCCCCCATACACTCTGTCATCACTCGCTCTCCTCCCCAGTCTCCCTTCTTTAAAATTGGTCACCTCAAGCCCTTAACCCAGTAAGTCTTCACTACCCAACCAGCTGCCCCCAGTCAGCCTCTCCCTCCCACCCTTGCAAACCACTTAATAGCCCTTCCAGCTAGTCAGTAAGTCCCCCATCCCAGAAAGCCATTCATTGCCCCCCCCAGCCCTGCCAGCCAGTCAGTCATTACAGCCGCTGCCCTTGCCCTATAATCTGCCAGCCACCACAAGCAGCCCCCGCCTCTCCCCATCCTTGCCCTGTAGTCACCTCCCCTCTTGCCATAGCATTACTGATCCTTACCCCTCCCAGTCTTCCTCCTCCCTTAAAAAAGTGTGTTTTCTCTTACAACTACTGCTGCAAGGCTACAAAAGCAGAAGCTTCTTCCTTCCTGCACCTTGCAGCTGTGCAGGACTGGTGCTGCCAGGTAAGCATGGCAGGGGGGCACCAAAATCATGACCAGCAATTGTGCATGTGCCTGCAGGATCAGCCTGTCCTGTGGGCTGAAGAGAGCAGTGAACCACAATCCCCTTCAGCGCTGCTTTATTCCCACAGGACAGTCTGCTCCTGCGGGCCAAAGAATGCGCCCAGTCTTAGCTTCTTTCCCTTGCTGCCACTTTAATGGGCAAGTTAGTGAGAAATTGGCTCAGGGCGCACTTTTATGAGTGCCCAAAGCTTCCTTCACTGATTCATCTTTTAAAGTAGCTGAGCACAGCCAGGGGAACATTCTCCTTTACTCCTGCAGCTGTGTTGCTTTAAGAGCCGCAGGACTACACTGTTTTCAAAGGTAGTACAAGCAGTTCCTGTGATCAATTGTCAGTACTCACGTGACTTGAATCAACCAATGAATGATGGCTCTAATGTTTAAAATGGCCACATTCATTCCCAGTTCCATGTTCACAATGATGAAGACGAGAGCTGCCTAAGACTGTCAGAAAAGCCATTATCAACATATTCCAAAGGGTACAAGGCAGCTCCAAAGATCTTGGGATTCCTGTGTCTATAGTTTGCAACGTTATTAAGAAGCTTTCTACTTGTGGAACTGTCAAGAACCTCCCAGGTTGTGGTGGGAAGAAGAAAATTAATCTAAGTCGTCTTCAAAGGTGAGTTACAACTGGTAGAAGAACACCATGTACAATATCCAAAGATCTTAAAGCTGACCTGTAGCAATCTAGAGCGGTAGTTTCAACCTGCACAATATGCTGCATACTAAACCATGAAGGACTTCATGAGCAAAGGCCAAGGAGGACCCCAGTGCTGAAAGATGGACATAAAAAGGCACGCCTGATCTTTGCCCAAAGCCACCTAGAGAAACCACAATCCTTCTGGGAAAATGTTTTTATGGTTTATTCAATTTGATTTACCGCCCTATTATATTGTAAACCACTTTGCTGTGTTTTTATCAAACACATTTTATTTTTAAAGATAAAAATTCAGAAAGGAACTACACTAGTGGGACAGGACAGATACACATTCATTCACACAAAAGGAGATACTGTAAGTACTACACAGAGACAGAAAGAAAAAAAAAAAAAGAGGCCATAAGAGAGGTCCAGGGGCAGCGAGTCAGGGTACTGGTATATTATACTGGTTAAATAAATGAATCTTTAACATGGTCTTAAATATTGCAAATTATAATTTGAGAGCTTGAGGTAACATGTTCCAGATGAAGGCGCCAGAAAATAGAAAGCAGTTGAGTGGGTGGACATGAGGTGAGTCTGATTTGCAGAGGGAAGATGGCACCTGTTTGTATGGATAGCATGAAGACAGCGATGAGCAGGAGGAGGAAGCAGCAGGTCAGACAAGTATTGGGGAGTCCTGACTGTAGTGCACAGAGCTCTTTGGAAATGTAGACCAGCGATACATTTACAGGCAAAAGGAAAAAAAAAAACAACCACAATCTGTAACTGTAGGAAGGAGGTTCCATAATGTTGTAGGTCTGTTTGCTGCCTCAGGAACTGGAAGCCTGGAACATATTAAAGGAATCATGAAGTCAGAGGACTACAAAGGTATTTTGGAGCAAAATGTGCTACCTAGTGTCAGAGCACTAGTCTGGGTTGAAGGTCATGGGTCCTCCAGCAGGACAATGACCCAAAACATGCATGCAAAAGTACAAAAGAATGGTTAAAAAGGAACAAATGGACTATTTTGAACTGGCCTGCCACAACTCCTGATCTCATTCTAATCGAGAACCTTTGGAAAGAGATGAAATCTGCCATTGGTAAAAGGAATCCTGGAAACATCCATGAGCTGGAAAAAAATCGCAGTTGAAGAGTGGGAGAAACTACCAGCAAACAGATGTACAAAACTTCTAGATAGCTAAAAGAAACGTTTGGAGGCTATCATCACTACCAAGGGTTGTGCAACCAAATATTAATGAAGGGTGCTATTAATCCTGTCCAAATAATTTTGTTGTATTTTTTTCTCAGAAATTAGCACATCTAAGTTGCACTTGTTTGCTGTGAGGGCTTGTGTGCATCAGTGATGCTGAGAGTTAAGCTATCGGTAGTTTAACTACTGGCAGGATCTCCCAAGATGGACAGGTCTCAGCTGAGGTGCCAGACCAAGACAAACCACTCATCTGGGCGGCGGCAGCAGCAGAATGTGATAGTGTTGACGGCGCAGGATCACATTTCTGTGACAACAGCAACAACACTAAACTTAAACTGCACAGAGGAAAGGTTCGGCAATCTACTTCTGTATCTTGCCATGAAAACCCATTGGATAGTCACAACAAAACAAATTGCACTATCATGCTGGAAGATGAGACCCCCAGGTCGGAAGGCACTCAGTTAGCTACTGGGGAAGAGCTGAAGATTTTTCAGAGTAAAGCCAGCATTCCTTATCGCTTCTCCGGGCCAGTCCAGGGAATGTTAGGGTTGTCAATCCTCCTTAGCAGCTGAGGACTGATGACTTCAAGCTTTCTTGAGAGGTGAAGCCACTCCCCCTGAGGTCACCAGCCAGTCTTTCAGTCCTCAGCAGCTAAAGAGGATCGATTCTATTTTTTCTCCCTCTAATTTTATTAATTTATTTAGCAGTGCAAGTTGGCTCTAGCAGAGCTGATGGTTTCCTAAATCCTGAGGAGTGTTGTTTTTGCTCACGATCAGCAGCGACAGAGAGGCTTCCTGGAATTGTTTTTAGCGGTATAAGGTAGAGCCTACCTTGTATAACCGCATACTTCTCTCTGACCAGAGTGATCCTGGGGGCCCCAGTAATTCCTCTGATATTTCCTCTGGTTATGCTATTGAAGCGCTCCTCTGCATGTTCTGCTAGCAGCGGAACAAGATCGCAGCTTGGCATAACCTTCCAGGTAAGCTTTGTATCCCTAGCTGTACAGTATTTTTTCTTTTTGTTTTGTTTCCGGATCGCGTTTGATGGCGTTTTTGGCGGTTTAGCTTCTCGGGGCCGTGGCAGGGCAAGCTGAGGCTTTAACTTGGTTTTTTGTTTTTAAAGAAAGAGATAGTCATGGCAGAGAAGAGTGCATCGGAGGCAGAAAGACCGTTATTATCCGCGGAGCGAGCGGGGAAAACAGCCATTTTAAGCGCAACTGCCATTTCTGCACCGGAGCAGCACCAGCCTGCGAAACGGAAGTCTAAGGCTGCCAAGAGCGTTTCTCACAAGGAAAAACCTGTTCCTTTTCCTTCTGAGCTTCAGTCTGAAGTGTGCTCATTTTTTTCGCCAGAATTTATTTTGGCGATGCATAGAGCATTTTTACTTAAATCTGCTCAGCCTGCTTCAGGGGAAAGCCTTCAAAGCCCTACTCCTGTGGAAACCATTCAAAGCGCTGGGGCGCTTCAACTGGGTATTTCTGTACCAGAGGATCCTGCAGAAGGTACTTCTCACCAACTGGGGCTTTCTAGAGATCCTTTGGATCCGTTTTCTCCTCAGCTTTCAGGACTATTGGGTCAGAGAGATTCAGAATTTCTTTCTTTTTTTTTTTTATTGAGATTTTAGTCAATTACAATAACCAAATAAGTGAAGGTCAATCAGAATACAAAAGCAAGAGATAAACTACCTCTTACAGCAAATTTACAAGAAGGAAAAACAAACACGATACAGTCCACATCATGGAACCATGCTGAACTACATTCAAAAAAGAAAATAGCAAAATACAGAAATAAAGGAACAAAGTCCCAAATAGGAGGTCAATTATTAATCACTGATCCAATACTACAACTTTCTTATCAGCCAGAAATCTTTCTAAATGAAGCACATCAATAAACACATAGGAAGCATCACCCAAACCAATTAAACATTTGCAAGGAAAACGCAAAAAGAACGAAGCTCCCAAGGCCAACACCTGAGGCTTCAACTTTAGAAATTGCTTCCTACGCAGTTGAGTGCTTCGGGCGACATCAGGAAAAATGAAACAACATATTCTTCGTGCTTTTTTTAAGGCGAAATTGACCAAGTTTTGTGGCCAGAATTTCTTTCTGATGCAGGTGTGGATTTGGCTCCAGAAGAGCTGGAGGAGGGTGAGATTGCACCCAGGGACGACCCTAATATATTTCGGGTATTTCGCAAGGAGGAATTGGCTGCGCTAATTTCTCAGTCTTTATCTGCTTTACATTTATTGCTTCCTTCAGTTACACAGGAGCCTTTGGAAGATCCATTATTGCAGGGTTTTAGAGCAGAACATCGCTGTTTTCTAATGCATAGAGTTATAAGACAGATGATTGAATCTGAATGGGAATGTCCAGAGGCTATGCTCCGTGGGAGCAGAGCCTTGGCTCGCCTTTATCCTATGCCGCAAGAGGAGAAGGAATTTTTGCGCATGCCAAAGGTGGATGCTATTATATCAGCAGTTACCAAAAAGACTACCATCCCGGTGGAAGGAGCGGCAGCGCTTAAGGATCTCCAAGATCGTAAATTGGAGATTCTTCTCAAGCAGGCGTTTGATTCCAGCTCCTTAGCTTTACAAGCAGCTACTTGCGGAGCATATGTTTCTAGAGCATCCATTAGATGGCTGCAGGGAGATGCGTCCGCGAATGCGGCATCTGCACATGCTTCTGAAGGTCCAAAATTGGAATCGGCCGCGGCTTATATGGCAGATGCTTTTTATGACTTGCTGCGTATAGCTGCTAAGACTATGGCATCATTGGTAGCGGCTAGACGTTTCTTATGGTTGCGTAATTGGTCAGCGGATGTTTCTTCTAAGTTGCGGCTTAGTAAATTGCCCTATAAAGGAAGATTACTTTTTGGGGAAGCGCTAGATAAGATTGTTAAGGATCTTGGTGATTCTAAAGGAGGGCGGTTGCCAGAGGACAGGCCAAGGACTATGAGAGGAGCGGGTAGTCTCCGAGGCTATAGTCGAGACTCACGTAGATTTCGAGGAGCGCGTTTTACTCCATATTCTAGAGGCCGTACAGGAGTTAGAGGTCAGTCCTTTCGAGGAGCTAGAGGTTTCAACAAGACTTACTTCGGTGCCTCCCAGTCCTCCGCTAAGAAACCACAATGAAGGTGTGCTGGTCCAGGTGTTAGTTCCAGTGGGCGGTCGCCTGCAGGATTATCTTTCAGCTTGGACCGCCATCACCGCAGACAAATGGGTTTTGGAGATAATTCTAAAGGGCTATGCACTAGATTTTGCTTGCCCTTTGTCGCCCGCATTTGTAATGTCCCCTTGTGCGTCAGGTCTGAAGTCTCAGGCCATATCAGACACGCTTGCTCGTCTCTTACAGCTCCGGGCGATAGTTCCTGTACCACGAGACCAATACGGTCAAGGTCGATACTCGATTTATTTTGTGGTGCCCAAAACAGGAGGTTCTTTTCGTCCAGTACTGGATCTCAGGGGCGTCAACCGATCTTTGCGGGTGCCGCATTTTCGCATGGAAACATTACGCACTGTGATACGAGCGGTGCAGCCAGGAGAGTTTCTCTCATCCATAGATCTCACGGAGGCATATCTTCATATTCCCATCAGGCTAGCTCATCATCAGTTTTTACGTTTTGCCCTTCCTATGGGTCATTTTCAGTTTCGGGCGTTACCATTCGGCCTCGCCACGGCTCCGCGAACCTTCACCAAACTCATGGTGGTGGTAGCAGCGGCGTTGAGAAAGGAGGGCATTCGAGTTCATCCGTATCTCGACGACTGGCTAATCAGAGCCGATTCTCTTTTGGACGCCATATCAGCGACGGCTCGAGTTGTTCAGCTTCTGGAGCAATTAGGTTGGGTCATAAATCAGGCCAAGAGTCATTTGCAACCCGTAAGACAACTGACTCATCTCGGAGCATTTTTCGACACGGCGATCGGCAAGGTTTTCTTACCTGCGGTCAGAGTAGAGAAGATTTTACAGCAAGTGCAGGCGTTTTTAAGGATTTCGGCTCCGTCGGCGTGGACATACTTGCAACTCTTGGGCTCCATGGCGTCGACTTTGGACCTGGTTCCGTGGGCCAGAGCTCACATGCGACCCTTACAACAGGTGTTGCTTTCCCAATGGTCTCCGCAAATTCACTCTCTCTCTCAGCGGCTCGTTTGTCCGGAGTCAGTGAGGCAAAGTCTTCAATGGTGGTTAAACCCGGTCCATCTGAGAGCAGGGGTTCCTTTGCAGGAGCCAGCATGGGTATTAGTTACGGCGGATGCCAGTCTCGCAGGCTGGGGAGCTCATTGTCAGTTGCAGATCGTTCAGGGATCTTGGTCTCCGGAAGAAAGCTCGTGGTCGATCAACAGATTGGAGCTGCGCGCGGCTCGGCTTGCCCTTCAGCACTTCGAGGCTTTAATCAAAGGAACTGCGGTCCGATTATTCTCCGACAATGCAGTGACAGTCGCATATATCAATCGGCAGGGCAGAAACCAAGAGTCTTTCTCTTCTCGCGGAATCTCAGGAGTTGATGGCTTGGGCCGAAGTCCATCTCTTAGCGTTGTCAGCTGCGCATGTGGCAGGAGAGCAAAATGTGCAGGCAGATTTTCTCAGTCGCAATATACTCGATCCCGGAGAATGGGAGTTGAACATTGCAGTATATCACGAACTGGTAGTACGTTGGGGTCAGCCAGTGATGGATCTTATGGCGACGTTCGGCAATGCAAAGGCAAACCGTTTTTTCAGCAGACGCAAAGAGCACATGTCAGAAGGATTGGATGCTCTAGTACAACCTTGGCCATTGGACACCCTGTTGTATGTGTTCCCTCCTTGGCCGATGTTGAGTCGGGTTATTCGACGAATAGCGGGTCATCGAGGATCGGTGATTCTGATTGCACCGGATTGGCCTCGGCGTCCTTGGTATGCCGATCTGATTCGACTCCTGGTAGCTCCTCCTTGGCGCTTTCCGGATCAGATCAATCTGTTAAATCAGGGCCCAGTTCTCATGCCACAGGTGGATCGCTTCTTGCTTACGGCTTGGCTCTTGAGAAGGATCGGTTAAAGCGTAAGTGTTATGCGGCTTCTGTAGTAGATACCTTACTTCGGTCTAGAAGGCCGGGAACCTCTCTCGCATATGTGCGTGTTTGGAAGCTCTTCGAGCATTGGTGTAACCAACGTAATTATCTTCCTACTGTAGCTACTTTACCACAATTGCTTTTATTTCTCCAAGAGGGATTGGAGAAAGGTTTGGCACTTAATACTCTTAAGGTGCAGTTAGCGGCGCTTACCTGTTTTAGAGGTTTGGTGCAAAATCGTCGTCTTTCAATGCATCCAGATGTGCAACGTTTTTTTTCGGGCGGCTAGGCTTCTCCGTCCTCCGCGTCGTCAAGTGGTCCCTACGTGGGATTTGAATGTTGTTTTAGAAGCATTTTCTACGTCCTCGTTGGCATCGGTTTCCTCACGATCATTACGTGAGTGTTCATGGAAAACTGCGTTTCTCGTGGCTTTATGTTCAGCAAGAAGAATTTCAGATTTACAGGCTTTGTCTTGTCAGGAACCTTATCTGCAATTTCTTCCGGAACGGATATTACTGCGGACGGTGCCTTCTTTTTTGCCTAAGGTGTTGTCGGTTTTTCATGTTAATCAGTTGGTGGCATTACCTGTGTTTTCAGATTTGTCAGATTCCCCGGTAGACCGAGCGCTCAGAAGGTTGGATCTTGGTCGTGTTTTTAAAGACATATCTTAAGCTTTCCAAACCGGTGCGGAAGACAGATAGATTGTTTGTCCAGCATGCAGGGCCTAATAAGGGTCAGGCAGCTTCAAAGTCCACAATTGCTCGTTGGGTGCGCTCAGCTATTGTAGCAGCTTATCAAGCCAAAGGGAAAAGCACCTCCAGAGGGCTCATTCCACTCAAGCTCAAGCGGCTTCATGGGCAGAATTTGCTTTTGTTCCTCCAGTGGATATCTGTAAAGCAGCAACGTGGTCATCATTGCATACGTTTACAAAGCATTACCGTTTGGACGTTCAAGCCAGGGAAGATGCGAAAGTAGGGACTGCGGCTCTTATTGCGGGGCTAGTGGGTCCCTCCCGAATTTAGGTACTGCTTGGGTACTGCCCTAACATTCCCTGGACTGGCCCGGAGAAGCGATAAGGAAGAAGAAATTAGATCTTACCTGCTAATTGTCTTTCCTTGAGCTGTCTCCGGGCCAGTCCAGGGTCCCACCCTTTAAGAAATACAAGTTCGAATTATTCGGGTGAGGGGAGTACGTTGGGGCTTCCATGATCTTTTTCAGAGAAAGACAATACTATATCAATTAAAAAAAAAAAAAAAAAAAGAAGTTAGTTATGCATTATTTTTAATGCGCTTACATTTTCCAAGGGACTATGGAGCATTTTCAGTTTTGACAGGTTAACGTTGTGTTTGTTTATAAGTTCTTTCATAGTTATCTGCTTTGTCAGGGGAAGACTGGCTGGTGACCTCAGGGGGAGTGGCTTCACCTCTCAAGAAAGCTTGAAGTCATCAGTCCTCAGCTGCTAAGGAGGATTGACAACCCTAACATTCCCTGGATTGGCCCGGAGACAGCTCAAGGAAAGACAATTAGCAGGTAAGATCTAATTTCTTCTTTATGATGTGGTTGGATCAAAGCCCTCAGGACATCTGACTGCTGATGTAGCTGCACATGAAATCAGAGTCTGAAGCTGTAAAGATGTCTTACACATTAGAACATGGAACATACAAAGCATGAACCAAGGGAAGTTGGAGGTGGTCAAGAATGAAATGGAACATGTACAACATGATCTGTTGGGTGTCAGCAAACTGATATGGACTGGCATCAGGCACTTTGCATCAGATGACCACATGGTCTAATATGCTGGAAATGAAAGACAAAGAAGAAATGATGTTGCATTAATAATAAAGAAGAAACTTGCAAGAACTGTAATGAAATACAATGCAGTCAGTGAACGCTTAATCCCTATTCATCTACAAGGAATGCCTATCAACACAACTGTAATTCAAGTATATGCCCCAACAACAGCTGCAGAAGAGGATGAAATTGAAGAGTTCTATGAACAAGTTCAAGTTGAAATTGACAGAAAATGCAAACAGGATATCCTGATAATCATGGGTGACTGGAACGCAAAAGTTGGCAACAAAGGCGGCAGCAAAGTGGTTGGAAAATATGGACTTGGCAACAGAAATGAAGCTGAATAAAGACTGATAGAATTCTGCAAGACGAACAATCTATTCATCTCAAACACCTTCCAGCAACAGAAGTGATGACTGTACACATGGACTTCGCCCAATGGATTGTATAAAAATCAAATTGACTACATCTGTGGAAGTCAACAATGAAAAAGCTCTATAGCATCAACAAAGACAAAACCTAGAGCTGACTGTGGTACAGATCATCAACTACTAGTACACAAACTCAAGCTAAAGTTGAAAAAGAGCAAACCACTCATGAATGCAGCAAAATATGACCTTGAGAATATACCACTGGAATTTAAAGACTGCCTGCAAAATCTATTTGCTGCTTTATATACAAATGACAGAGCTCCAGAAGAGTTATGGAATGACATCAAGAAGGTTGTGTTGGAAGAAATGGCTATGAAAGACCTAGACAAGATTCTCAAGAACAGAGATGGTCTCTCTCCATACAAAGATTCAACTTGTTCAAGCCATAGTATTTTCAATAACATCATATAGATGTGAAAGCTGGACAATTGAAAAAGACAGACAGGAAGGAAATTGATGCCTTTGAATTATGGTGCTGGTGGTGAATACTATGTATACCATGGACTGCCCAAAGAACAGACCAGTCAGTACTAGAGGAGATCAAACCTAAGTTTTCTTTAGAAGCTCAGATGACAAGACTTCGACTTTCATACTTTGGACACATCATGCAAAGAGAGAGATCATTAGAGAGAGACGACCTACTATCTTGCCAAGCATGATTGATAAACGCAAGAGAGGAAGGCCAGCAATGAGATGGATCAATACAATAACAGCAGCTACGGGTACCAGTCTGCAACAATGAGCTGCCTGACTGAAGACCGAACACAATTTAAGACAACTATCCAGAGGATCGCCATGAGTCGACACCAACTCAACGGCACTTAACAAGTTGCACAGATAGGAAGGTTGCTTACCTGTAACAGTCATTCTCCATGGACAGCAGGATGAATCAGCCACACAAATGTGTGATGTCATTCCGATGACACTAGGCCGGACTTGCTCTCCCAGAGCCCAGAAGAGGAACCCCTCCTGTGTGCCTGTTGCTCCTTCCCCTCAGTCCCTCCCAGAGCCAAGGCGACCAGAGACAAGAATCAGAGTCACTTCAACCAAAGGGGAGGAGAGCGAGATTGGGTGGCCGATTCATCCTGCTGTCCATGGGGAATGACTGTTACAGGTAAGCAATCTTCCTTTCTCTATGAACAGGCAGGATGAGAATCAGTCACACAAATGGGTGAGTACTGAGCTGAGGGTGCAAGGGTTAGCATAATCGGCCACCAGAGGACCCCTGCTGTGGTAGGTTGAAGTGAAGCTTAAAGGGATGCCTGGAAAAGGAGCCACTGAGGTGTGTCATTCCTGGATGTAGGTACACAGAAAGCCCCCACAGTGGAGGAACAGGCAATTGAATCAGTGTAGAAGGAACTTGGGTTGGGAGGTCAGGATGGCTGGAGGCAGCAGGCAGAGTCACATGTTAAGTATTTTAAGTATTCATTCATTTATGTACTTTGTGATAAGGAAGCTTATCATAGCTCAGGAAGGAGCTATAGAAAAGATGATGGGACTCTGAACAAGCAACCTGTCAGTTCTGGTAGAAATAAGAAAACAGAACTTTCCCACAAAAGACTACCAGTCCCAGAATGCACCAGGTTTCCAACAGCCATTAGAGGAGCTGAAGTGGGGAAACGTGTGTTCAATCAGGAGGGCTATGAGGTAATCCCTAAGCACTCATCTCAAAGGGCAGGGCCTGATTCAGCACAGCTGCGCTGTATTAGGGAGGAGCACTCATCAAGGCAGAATAAGAATAGAGTTTGTTCTACAGATGACAAGCATCAGCTTCTCCATGATCATCTTCATGATCACCTTGGATATGCAGAGAAGGATCATCAGTTTCATCTGAAGAATCAGCAGAGGCAGAAGCCAAACCGGACGGATAGAGAAGGAAAGAAACCCTCTGGAAGGAAGAGGAGAAAAGCCTTTGAGAGGTCTAGAAGAGTCCAAGGCAGTACGTATACTGAGAGGTATTCCAAGGGCCAGCATAGACCATTGGACTGGGGAAAGCCAGAGGAATGGTGCTGCAGAACAAAGAATCACCAGAGGCTACCTGTGAGGGAGACGGCTGCACGTGGAAGGGACTCTAAGACCTATGCCAGAAGGTATGTGAAGAGAGATCCAGTGTCCAGGGATCAGGACTGGAAGGCTGGACATAAGAACTGGACTACATACTGGCCAGGCTATATAGAGAGGAACTATAGCAACAATGGAAGCTCAGGTATGAACATTGATCTATGCCCTAGCTGTAACCTTGAAAGACAGCAGGGAAATAAGTATTCTCCTGAAAGTGCTCCATTGAAAGATTCATCTGTGCCAATTCATGATAGTGACCCTATGCTTGTTGATGAAGGGGAAATAATAGCAGATCAAGATATTGTTTATATGGACTGCTCTCTATCCAAACTCCGTTGGTAACTTTCTGTGATAAAGCACAGCAGCCATCACAAAGAAAATATAAATTTGTTCTTTATTCCACTAAGAAAAGCTCCTGAAGCAGGATTTGACTCACACAGTAGAAAGCCAGCCTGCTAAAGGGTTTCAGCTGGATAACTGATAGCAATTGAGCTGCACCTAATTGCTTGTGAGCTAGGAGAGAATTACTTCTGGATCTGTGTGGAAAGTAATCAGAAGTTAACCTTACAAGAACAGTTTATTTCTTTCTTTGTGGCTTTTCGTTTGTTAGAGATATGCTAAGAAAACATTAGCTAATTGCCTGACAAGTTTTTGAAGGTTGTTTTCCTGATTTTGATTTTTGACTTTGTTTTACCAAGTTAAACACTGCAAGCAAGTAACCTAATTTATGTGCTACCAAGCATATCTGTGCTGGGAGAAATAACCCCATAAATAAAGAAGTATCTTATTGGCTTTAACACTTGTGCACAACTAAATTATTGTCAGCAGCTGTGTCTGGTGTGAATGAACTACATTACCCACAATACCTTACAAAAATCATATAAATATATGCATTGTCAAGACTGTGAAGATTCTCACCCAGGCAGCCGTCTGACAACTTAAATATACATATATATATATATACACACACACACATGCATTCCCCCCCCCCCTTGTCTTGGAAGACGGGGAGGTCCATGGGTTTGAATGGGAGGTGAGATATCCTACAGGTTAAAGTGAAAGACAAGTGCAGTCAGGACTCAAGCATGATGATCCCATCATTTCCCATTAGTCTCTCCTCTCGGTGTTCCAATTTTGCCAGCAGATGAGGCCCCTGGAAATGGACCACGGGCAGGAACCTTATTGGATCTATTTGATATTTCAATGCTTTTTAGCCATATCACAACTTACACAACAGTAATCCTACTACAGGATTGCATTGAGGCTCCTGCATGCACAAGTGTTCCTTTACAAACTGCAGTTGTGAAGGGTAGGATGCTTTCTTGAAAAGTTGCAGGGAAGACTACAGCAGTCCTGCACCCCCTTTGCTGTACTTTTGACAGAAGGGTGCAAGAGAACTCAGTGGGTTTAAACAAAGGTTTGGACAAGTTCCTAGAGGAAAGGTCTATAAACCTTTATTAAAAATGGATCCAGGATATCAATGCTTGGCCCAATACAAGCATTGTGGAACCTGTGTCTTTTGGGGAAACTGCTAGGTATGTATGACCTAGATTGGCCACTGTTGGAAACAGGATACTGGGCTTGATGGACCGTGGTCTGACCCAGTATGGCATATCTTATGTTCTTATGACACAAGGCTAGGGCCTCCACAGTCAATCTTCAGCACAATCTTGGATTTTGGCTAGGCCTGTGGTGGTAGCACAAAGCTAGGGTAGGGTATCTGGCCTTCCACTTCACAGATGCATTCCCATAGGCAGTACTTCCATGGCCCAAAGAAAGCATGGTAGGATGTCCCATTCTTGCTGCAGTGCCTTGAGGGTATGCTCCTTCCTCTACCAGACTGTGGAGCATGAGGATGGAGTCTGTTTGAGGGCACTGAAGCAGTGACTGCAATAGTGATACAGCAGATTACTCTGAGAAGGTGGGAATCAAGAAGACTGAAGTAGAGTCAGCAGTAGCAATACTCATAGCCTGTGCATTGAGATGGCAGAGCATGTGGATGCAATACACACCAAATGTCTCCTTCAACCACTTTAGAAATCAACTGCACTGTCTCCTCCAATCTCTTTAGAAATCATGCTATTGACACTTTGGCTCTCTCCTCTACTGTTACATCACCTCTTTCCTCCACTATGTCATCCGAGTCTGTAGATAAGGCAGTAGCATCCTAAAAATGCTGCACTCTCCTCTGCTCTTGCTCTGGCCATGCCACATCCTGTGCAGCATACTATACCCAGCCCTAGCTGTCTTCCACTACCCACTGTCTATGTTCCTGTGGCCATTTAGCTGAGTGCGCTTGGCTCAAATCCCACACCCTTGCAGACTTTCTAGTGTTAAGATTCATGCTTGTCTCTTTCCAGTCAGCCATAGCACTTGCCAAACAAGACTATTATGTTCAGCTCTCTTGCCTCTGACCCTCACTGTCTCTTTACAACTCTCACCGTCTCCTCAAGATGCCTCCACCTCCAACCCCCTACTTCCCTTTCTGCCCAAACCATGGCTATTTCCATAACAAAATCCACAAGATCACACTCCAATTCCCCACAATGTCAGCTACTTCCCTTCTTTACTCTCAACTCCCCACTTCTCCTACTCTCTCTTCCTCTTCTATGATCTCTGAGAAGGAAACCACACACCTCCTTTCCTTCTCCAAACTCACTACCTGCTCCTCTGATCCTATTTCCACCCATCTCCTCCACTGTTGTCCCTTTCATCTCTCATATTCTCAACTTATCGCTCTTCACAGCAATTGTGCCTGCAGCCTTCAAGCATGTTGTGGTTGCACCTCTCCTCAAGAAACCCTCACTAGACCCTACCTGTCCTAACTAACGACCCAAATCCCTCCTCCCCTTCATTTCTGAACTACTTGAATGTGTGGGTCACCGTTGTTACCTCAACTTTCTCTCCTCTCAAGCCCTCCTGGATCCTTTACAATCTGGCTTTCATCTTTTACATTCTACTGAAAACAGCTCTTGCCAGTCTCCAGTGACCTGTTCCTGGGTAAACCAAGGACCTTTACTCGATCCTCATCCTTCTTGACCTTTCTGCTGCTTTTGACACTGTTGACCACAACCTTCTCCTCGCTACCTTGTCCTCCCTTGGTATTAAGGGCTCTGTACTATTCTGGTTCTCTTCTTATCTCTCCCATAGCTCCTTCAGTGTTTTTCTGTAGATCCTCCTCTACTGCTGTCCCACTCTCAGTTGGTGTACCCCAAGGATCTGTCTCGAGTCCACGCCTTTTCTCTCTTTATACCCAGTCCTTTAGTGAACTCATCTCTTCCTGTGGCTTTCAGTACCATCTTTACACCAATGACTCCCAGAGTTACCTCTCTACACCTGAAAGTTCTCTGGTAACCCAGGCCAGGATATCTGCCTGCCTTTCTGACATTGCTGCTTTGATGTCTCACCGCTGCTTCAAATCAAACATGACCAAAACTGAGTTTCTTATTTCACACACACCCCCCCCCCCTTCCTTCCTCCTTTCTCTGTCTCTGTGGATAACTCTCTGGGAGGAGTGATCTAGTGCTTGGGGCAAATTGCCTTGGGCCAGGGGTTCAAATCCCACTGGAGAACAGCAACCTCAGGCTGGAGAGACTGGGGTTTCTAGTCCCACAGGTGCTCCTTCTGGCCTTGGGCAAGTCACTTAACCCTCCGATGCCTCATGTACAAAACAGATTGTGAGCCCTTCAGGGACAAGGGAAATATATACCATACCCGAATGCACACCGCTTTGACCCTGTGAAAAGCAGTATATAAGCATTGTTAAATAAATAAAATAACTCTCTACTCCTCCCTGTCTTCTCAGTTCAAAACCTTGGGGTCATCTTTGACTCCTCGCTCTCGTTCTCCACAGACATCCAACTGGTAACTAAAACCTGCAGTTTCTTTTTCTATAACTTCAACAAAATTCAGCCATTCCTTTCTGAACACACTACTAAGACACTTATCCACTCCTTAGTCACCTCCCATCTAGACTATTGTAACCTACTCCTTACTGGTCTCCCTCTGAATCATCTCTCTCCCCTTCAATCTGTTCAACACTCTGCTGCAAGGCTAATCTTCCATCCTCATACTCATATTACCCCTCTTCTCAAGTTACTTCATTGGCTCACTATCCGTTTCCGCATCCTGTTCAAACTTCTCCTGTTGATCTATAACTGCATTCACTCTGCAGCTCCTCACTACCTTTCCTCTCTTATCTCTCCCTACACCCTTGCTCGGGAACTCTGCTCTTCTGGCAAATCACTTCTATCTGTGCCCTTCTATTGCTAACTCCAGACTTTGCTCCTTTCACCTTGCTACTCCTTATGCCTGGGAAAAAACTACCTTCATCTGTACGTCAGGTGCCTTCTCTGAACTTTTCAAATCCAGGCTGAAAACTCACCTCTTTGCTGCTGCTTTCAGATCTTATTTCACCTGATCTTTATATTCCTTACCATTTCCCCTAGATGTAGCCCGTGTCTACAGCTACTGTGTTGTCTGTCTTAACTAGATTGTAGATGAGGAGAGACCATCTTTTACATGTGTCTGTACAGTGCTGCATACATCTTGTAGCGCTATACAAATGTTCAGTAGTAGTAGCAGCAGATCTAGGGAGGAGCAGTGCTTACTTTCCAGAGGTCTGGGTTGAAGGCATGTGAATGCTCAGGGACCCTGGTGGGAGAACCGCTGTTTAGAATAAAAGGTATGGCTATGACAAAAGCAAGCAAGCATGTCTATTGACTGTAAGCCTCGGGCCACACACAGTTTACATGTGAAGCATGCGTTCAAGCAGTGGTGTTGGAGAACATGCCATGAGATCTATTATTTATTTATTTTTTAAAGAGGGAAGCTACATATGTTTGACATTTGGACACTCAAGTTCAGATACAACAGAGCAGTCACCAATAAAAGGGTGGCAAACAGCCTCCTTCCTCAGTGAGAGTAGAGGTGAAGCAATTTTGTAGTGCCTGCAGCAATGCTGGGAGGTAAGTAGATGCCACCTCACAAGGTTTTTTGATTATTGACACTAGCACAGTTGCCAGCTGCGACTGAAGGTTGGGTTGGAGGAGACTGAGGTGATGTGAATGGTATATGGTATTCCCAGAGGGGCTGTTGATGGGGAGGGGAAAAAAACACAGTACAGTGGCATGGTGAGTTCTATGGGGTAGAGCTGAGTTGCAGGGGAGGGATTAGGTGTACAATTGATACAACCTCCATGATCTAAACCAGGGGGGCCACACGCCTGGTTGAAGTATGATAGACAGTAAGGGTACCTAGTTAAGACATCAGGCAAGCAAATGTCACAGGAAAAACCTACTGGATGCAGGGCATCCATCATGAGGATCTTGAAGCTGGAAGGGCAGCATAGCTAATTGGCTGAGAAGTCTACATTCCTGATCGTATCTCGTCTAGTCCCAGACCTTTGAGTTGTCCACCTTATTCAGCAGCTTGGAGACTGAGGAACCTCCTTTTTCGGTGATGTCATCTGTATATCCCTCCAGGATCTGCCTTCCTCCATCAGTTACCTCAGTCTCCATGCAGCTGAATAGGTCGGTGAGCCTGGGGGTCCGGGCTCACTGGAGGAACAATTGAGGATAGTTGGTAGGAGTAGTTGTGGTTTAACTTCAGATCGTGGATAAAAAAAAAAGATGCTATACCTTTAAATTTCGCAAGTGCTGTTCTTTGATGGTACAGAAGGCTCTCCTCCAATCTGTTTGTGTCGCTGCTTCGGGTGGGTAGTTAAGCAGAGGGCACAAATAGCAGAACTTGCTCCTTGTCAGCAGCAGTGGAGCTGAATCACAACGGAGAGGTGCACAGCCAGGCGCTAAGCAGAAGGATTGCCTATGAACGCACCTTGGCTGTCTGCGGCAATAGTCCGGCGGTGGACCTTCGCGTGGTGCACAGTGCATAGCCTGAGCCAGAATTGCTTCCCCGGAAGTGGAGAGGCGGCGGAGGCACGCTGAACCCTTGCGGGGTGGTCGGCAAAGGTAAGAGAGCAGGGCAGTAAGTGGTTTCTGTTAGTGCGTGTCAGCGTGAATCAAGAGACAGGCCTGGCCATGTGGCGGCAGCACGGGAAGCACAGGGACAGCATCGGAACTTACAGTAGCATTTTTTTCCGGCTGGGTGAAGCCGCAGTTGGGGCCCTAGTGAAGAGTCCTGCATTTTAAACATAGCGGGCGAGTTTAATAAAAATTTTAAAAAAGAAAAAAAATCTAGACAAAAGCTTTCTGTTTCACTGGGGTTTCTGTAGGTTTCCTGCTGGCTCAGCCTTGGTCGGGTGGCAGGGAGCAGGAAGGTTTTTCCAGGGGCCCTGCTCAGTGTGGACATGCCAGCTAAGCCCCAGTGTTTTGTCTGTGGGGCTAGGAGAGGCACAGTGTCTGATTCAGGTGTGTGTAAGAACTGTACAAAGGAGGCTTTGGCCATGGAGCACATGGAAGAGCAGGCAGAGGCAGATCCCTCGGTCGCTCAGGTGGCAAGTGTACCCCTTGGGGAACCGGTAGCGGGTACATCAGCTCCAGACATTCCTCCTTCACCTGCAGCCTGGCCCAAGGGGCTGGAGTCCATCTTTTCAACAGAGTTTGTGGCTCTCCTTCAGCAAGCAGTGGGAGCCATGCCACTAAAGCAGGCAAAGGGAAACCACGAGGGGTGCAGAGCGAAGAGACTCTGACCCGCTCCCGCCACAGAGGCCCAGCAATTAACTCTTTTCAGCATGCCATCAAGTTTAGCCAAGCTGCAAAATTTGAAGGAGAAACTAGCAGTATTATGAGTCACTGTTCTAAAGGAAGGTGTCTGATGATTGACTCAAGCAGGAAGTCAGCATGGGGTGGAATAGGGAAGAGAGCAGATTTTTGTCCAGAATGATGGCATCTGGTGGAGGCAGTATACAGGTACCACTCTGACAGTCCATGCACCTTCCAGATTGGCAGGTGATGGGTGAGTCTAGGTCCTCCAGGAGGCAAGTGGATCTCTGTTGTGTGCACCCAGATGTACTATCCTAGGAAACAGTGAGGTGAGAAGAACCACATCCACCTGGGTGTAGATTCCTTGTTTGTTACTGATGTAAGACCATCCACACCACACATAGGATGAGTCAAAGGTGACAAATTGATATCACAGAGATGTAGAAACCGTGGAGCTCAGGAATGCAACCATGAGTCTTGTGGGCTTCCGCCAATGGGGACACATATTTCTGCAGGTTGAGGTGGGTCCCAAATGTTTGTAGTAGAATGACGAGGTGAGATGGCCTTCCTCAGCTCAGGGGCAATGGCTAGTTGAGCTATCAGTCAAAGGCCATAAGGAGCACCCACGGCAAGCTAACATGGTCTCATCGTTACCAGTGAAACGCCCTAAGAAAAAGGCTACTGCTCCACATCCCTTTGGTTTGTTGTGACTTCAAGTATGAGGAGCCCCTTCAATGGAGACATTTTGCCCCGGTGTTGGGGAAACTACAGCTGCAGTAATAGATTATGCATGGGACTACAGGGATCATTTCATTCCATCCCTGACCCTGTCCAAGGTGAAAAGAGAGGGCATGACTTAGACTGGATGCAATGGTTGGAGGTGCTCCTAGAGAGTCCAGGACCTCAAGGAAGCTCTTGGGCAGTCAATAGTAACAACTCAGAGTGTGATTGTTCAGCAGATGGTAAGTACCTACAAACTGAATAAAGATCAGGCCATTTAAACTGGCATAGCTAATGTTGGTATAACAGCTCCCTGGAATACAATACTCTGATGATCTTAAGGTAACTAAACAGGTAGAAAAGTCAACAGCAAAAGCCTGAAGGATGCTTGGGTACATACAGAGAGGAAAGGCCAGCAGGCAGGGGGCAATAGTGCCTCTGTATGTGTCTTTGGGGAGACCACAGTTGGAGTATTATGTACAATTCTGGAGATAACACCTTCAAAAGAATATAAACTGGATGGAGTCATTACAGAGAGTGGCTACCAGAATAGTCAGTGGACTTCAGCAGAAGGCAGATGGGGACAGACTTAAAGATCTCAATATGTATACTAGGTAGGAAAGGTGGCAGAAAAGAGACAGAGAAGAAATACCTCCATGGCATAAATGCACAGGAGAGCCTCTTTCAATTGAAGGAAAGTTCTGTAACGAGGAGGCAAAGAATGAAAGTGAAACGTGTTGACTCGAGAAACATGCAGAAATATTTCTTTATGGAAAGAGTGGTAGATGCATGGACAGTCTCCCAGTAGAGGTGGTAGAGACCAGGACAGTATCAGAGTTCAAGAAAGCACAGAACACAGAAGATCTCTCAAGGAAAAAAAGGGACTATAGAAACAAACATGACAGCAGAAAAAGACCACATGGCCTATCTAGTCTGCCCTGACATATCAACTACAATAGTCCTCTTTTTACCTTTAGAGATCCTCTGGGTTTGTCCCATGCTTTTTTTTTTAATTCAGATACTGTCCTCATATCCATCACCTCTGCTGGGAGACTATTCCATGCATCTACCACATTTTCCATAAATAAATATTTCTGCATATTACTCCTGAGTCTATCCCCTTTCACTCTCGTGCTATGTCCACTTGTAGCAGAGCTTGCCTTCAATTGAAAGAGACCCCCCCTGTGCATTTATGCCATAGAGGTATTTAAACATCTCTATCATATCTCCTCTATCCTGGCTTTCCTCTAACATATACATATTAAGATCTTTAAATCTGTCCTCATGCTTCAAAACGAAGACCATTAAGACTGCAACCTGCTTATATCCTTTTCAAGGTGCAGTCTCCAGGACTGCACAACTCTCCAAATGAGGTTGCACCAGAGACTTATATTTATATAGATATATATATAGAGAGAGATCACCACCTCCCTTTTTCTGCTGGCCATGCCCTCTCCCTATACACCCAAGCATCCTTCTGATGTTTGCAATCTCCTTTTCTACCTGTTTAGCTACTTTAAGATCATCAGACACAATTACACCCAAGTCCTACTCCTCTTTTGTGGACAGAAGTACCTTACTCCCTACACTGTACCGCTCCCTTGGGTTTTTGCAGCCCAAATGCATGACCCTGCATGTTTTAGCATTAAATTTCAGCTGCCAAATTCTAGTCCATGCTTCAAGTTTAGCTAGATCCCTCATGTTATATACTCCTTCCTGGGTGTCTACTCTATTGCAAATTTTGGCATCTATAAACAAGCAAACCATACCAGACAGTCCTTCTGCAATATCACTAACAAAGATGTTAAGAATCGGACCAAGGACAGATCCGTGTGGCACACCACTGGTAACATCCTCCTCCTCCGAGTGAACTCTATTACCTGCACCCAATCAATTTCTAACCCAGTCAGTAACTTTAGGGTCCGTCCATAGGGTACTAAATTTGTTAATAAGTCACCTGTGAGGAACAGTGTCAAAGGCTTTACTGAAATCTAAATACACAACATCTAAGGCTCTCCCTCGGTCCAACTCCCTTATCACCCAGTCAAAGAAATCAGTCAGATTTGTCTGGCAAGACCTGCTTCTGGTGAATCCAAGCTGCTTTAAATCCTGCAAACCATTGGACTCCAGAAACCTTTCTATTCTCACTTTTAGTAGCCTTTCCAATAACTGAATAACCACAAATGTTAGACTAACAGGCCTGTAACTCAATGTCATCCTTACGTCCACTTTTGTGTAAAGGGAGCACTTGTACCTTTTGTCCAGTCCTCTGGCACCACTCCAGACTCCAAAAGGCGATGAAAAGGTTAGACAGTGGAGCCACTAGAATATCACCAGGTCCCCTAGTATTCTTAGATGTATCCTATCCATACCTATGGCTTTGTCTACTTTTAGTTTAGCTAGTTCTTCATAAACATAGTCTTCTGAAAATCATTTGAGTTCCACATCACTTCTGTTCCTGTTTGTGGGTGTTTGAGGTCCTACTCCTGGCCCTTTATCTATGAATACAGAACAGAAATATTTGTTAAGCAATTCTGCTTTATCCGCATCAATTTCTGCATATCCCCCCCCCCCCTGCACCCTTGAGTCTGACAATACCACGTTTGCCCTTCCCTTTTCTCATTAACATACCTGAAAAAGCTTAGTTACCTGTAACAGGCGTTCTCCGGGGACAGCAGGAATCAGTCCTCACATATGGGTGACATTGGCAACAGAGCCCTCGCGGAAGCATCCCCCCAGCTTTCAAAGAAAGCCTTTGGGAGATACCACCATGCATACATGGTCCCCTTCCTACCCAACGGTGCCATCTTGCTCAGTCAGATGACATATCTAAAAGACAGCAAAAATAAAAGATGGCAAAAGAACAACTCCAAGGGGAGAAGGGATGGTTGTGAGGACTGATTCCTGCTGGCTCCAGAGAACACCTGTTACAGGTGAGTAACTACGCTTTCTCCAGGAACAAGCAAGAAGTCAGTCCTCACATGAGACTCCCCAGCTACAGACTACCAAAAACCCATAGCAAAAATAGGGGCTCCCTCACGGGGAGCTACAAGCAGCAGCATTTTAGTCCATGGTCACAGACCACAGTAGGACCCCTATGTCTGATGAACCAGCAGCCTGAACACAGAAGGGTAGGAATTGCCTAAACCCTGAAAAGATTACAGAGCACAGCCAGGCCGAAGGCACTGTCCCATCGGGACTCTTTCCAGGCAGTAATGAACTGCAAAGGTATGGACTGAAGACCAGGTGGTGGCATGACAGATGTCCACCATGGGGACTGAGCACACGTTTGCCACCAAGTTCGCCATGGCCCTGACACAGTGCGCCGTGACATGGCCTTCCAACTGGAGTCTCACCTGCTCATAAGCACGGGCGATGCAGTCCGCCACCCATATGGATAGCGTATGTTTGGTCATGCACGCAGAAGGGCCAAAAAAAGAAGGACACCATGCACCACTGGCCTGCACCAGGGAAGGAGCAGAAAGGGTGCAGTAAAGCATGGAAAGTGAAAACAGCACAAATGCCACACACAGGCGGTTAGGCAAGGCAGAAAAACACCTGCACCAAACCAATGGACACCCCAAGAGATCCCAAACCTGACTTGGCAACAGCTGAAGTTAGGAGCCCCCAAAGACAAAGACTGGTTTAACCTTTGGTACTCACCCCTGGGCAGGTAAAAGCCATGCTGGGCTTAGAGCTACTCCTCTGTTGCCAGACATGTAGTCACATACTTCTGAAGAGTCTTTTTCAAATCTGAAGGGGGGAGGAAAGTGGGGGGGGAGTACTGTGGTTATGTGAGACGAAGTATCCTTCCAAAACTCCTTTTAAAATCTTTGGGCTGCTCAAAGTGTCCTTAACAAGATAAGGACAAGGAGCTGAACCAAACTTTTCCTCCTCCTATGGCATCCGCAAAGAGCCTCCACTGTTGCACTCCAGCGAGAAATCCACCCAACAAGGATGGATGTTCACAAGTGAAAATCAGTCAGTCAGTCTTAATTCTTCCTTGTATTCTCTCAGATTTTCAGAGCTCAAGAACTTGCATCCATCATCTGCTGGAGACAGAATTACTGAAGGCTCCTTCTAGAGATTCTGGCTAATATGGCATGATGTCAAAGAAGCCTATGCAGTTTCCTCGGTTTCCACATCTGCTGGTAGAGGGACACAACCCACTTATCTGGACTGGTCTAGTGAGGAATTTTTAATTTCTCCCAATGTAAACACATTGCACAGGGTGGTTGTTTTTTTTTAAATTCATAAATGTTAGCGTCACCCTCTAAGCAACCATGCTGTCATTAACAGGGACCCCAGGTTGGGGTGCAGAAGAGAGCCCCCCGCCTGAGACAGGACTCCCAGGGCAGTCCCCAAGGGGATGGGGGTCTCCACTGTCAATCGAAGCAGCAGCAGGAACCACGGTTGCCTGGGCCAATGAGGAGCTATCAGGATGAGAGAGGCCTTGTCGTGGAGGATTCTGAACAAAGTCTTCACGATCAGCAGCGTGGGAGGGAAGGCGTACATGAGGCCTTCCGACCATGAGACAAGGAACACATCCACTGCCACCCTGGAGGGGTGGGGTTGTCGGGAACAGAAGCAGGGCAACAAAGTTGTCCAGGCTGGCAAATAGGTCCATCACGGGTTGCCCCCACAGCTGGAAAAGCCAACTGGCCACCCTGGGGTCCAGCTGCTACACATGTGGCTGAGGGACTCTGCTCAGCCTGTTGGCCAGAAGGTTGTCCTGGCTTGGTAGGTATATTGGCCGCAAGAGGATACCCTGTTGGATTGCGTACGAGCAGAGGACCAGTGCCTCCTTACAAAGGGCACGAGAACCCATGTCCCCCCTGTTTGTTCACATAGAACACTGCCACTTGGTTGTCCATCTGGACCAGCACTGGGTGGTGACGCAGGTGGCGACAGAAGACTCGCAGTGCTAAGTGTATGGCTCAGAGCACCAGGAGGTTGATCTGCTGTGTGCTCTCGTCTGGTAACCAGTTGCCCTGGGTGAAGGGTTCTCCACAGTGGGCTCCCCAGCTGAGTAGGGAGGCATCCATGTAGAGGACCCTGGAGGGGCTTGGGGCATGAAAGGGCATGCCCGCCTCAAGATGTTGGAGGGACTGCCACCAGACTAGGGAGTCCACCAGTTGGCAGGTGTCTCGAAGACGACCTGTGGCCTGAGACCACTGGTCCCAGAGACACCACTGCACTGCCCTCATGTGGAGGCGATGTGCCTGAGGAGCAGAAGCCGAGCAGGCACCAAGGGACGGCACTGTCTGGCCTGTGCCAGAGCTCTGAGACAGTCGGCCAGGTCCCTGGGCAAGGCAGCCTTTGACTAGAGTGTGTCAAGCTTTGTCCCGATGAACTCCAGGCATTGTGCCGAGAGGAGGTGAGACTTGGGGTTTGTCAAACTATCCCAAGTGTTGCAGGACCTGAATGGTGCGCGGGGTGGCCTGCTGCATCCCTGAGGCCATGCCCCCTTTTATAAGCCAGTTGTCCAGGTAGGGGAAGACAAAGACCCCCTGGAGGTGGAGGAATGTAGCCACGACTGCCAAGCATTTTGTAAAGACTCTTGGGGCCGGGGCCAAGGCCAAGCCAAAGGGAAGCACACTGTACTGAAAATGCCTGCCCCCTACTACAAACTGCAGGTACTGCTTGTGGTGGGGGTGGATGAGGATGTGAGTATAAGCATCCTTGAGGTCTAAGGAGCATAGCCAATTTCCCTGCTGGAAGTAGGGCAGCAGTGTTCCAAGGGAGAGCATCTTGAACTTCTCCCTCACCAGGAATTTGTTGAAGTTGCGCAGGTGGAGAATGGGCCTTAGGCCCCCCCCCCCCCATCCTTTTTGGCACAAGGAAGTTCCTGGAGTAGAACCCCTTGTCCTTGAGATGGTGGTGCACCAGTTCCACTGCTTTGTCCTTGAGAAGACCTGCCAACTCCTTCAGTAGAAGGTCCTAGTGAAGGGGAGATCCGATGGGCTCTCCTGGAAAATAAGGGGGGGGGGGCGTCTGAGTCAGGTGGAGGAGGTAACCTCCCTGACTACCCAAAGTGCTCAGGAGTTGGTGGTGATGGTCAACCACCTCTGGGCATAGAGGGCCAGACGTCCCCCTGTGGGCTGCTGATCTCCTTGGGGTAGATAGGCTATGCTCAAGGAGTCAAAAGCTCCCCCCCTGGCTGGGCCAGAGTCGGTGCCTGGGGTTTTGAAGCCTTCTGCTTACGGGGGCCATGCCTATGTCCCTTGGCCTGCTGACCCTCTTGTGGAGCCGGGGAGAACTGATAAGGTGGGTAGTTTCTGTAAGCAGCTCCCTTCCTCAGGTAAAAGGACTTTTTACCCGAGCCCTACCATCGAAGAGGGGCAGCTGTCTTTTTGGAGAGCCTGGTCGTCATGAATTCGGTCTCCATCTCAGCAACCTTGTCAATCATGGGTTTGCCAAAGAGGTTCTCTCCTCGGCAGGGGACATCGACCAATTTGTCCTGAACCCACTGCTCAAGGTCGGACGACTGTAGGCAAGCTTGGTGGCGTGCACCGATGCCCGCTACTCGAGCTGCCGACTCAAACCCATTATAGGCCGCTCAAGACATGAACTTGGAGCATTCACGGACTGCCTTGGCCAGGTTCTTGAACCACTGTAAGGGTTCCTCAGAGAGACCAGCTGCGAACCCGGCGAGTTCCTTCACCAGATCTCAGGTACATGCCCATGTACTACTGGTAGGCCTGGATACAGCCGATGAGCATTGAGCCCTGGTAGCACTTTCTGCCAAGGGTGTCCCAGGCCTCCCTGCTGAGGGGGCACCGAGGAGTGCATCTTCTGGCTTTTCAGCCAACGCATAGCCGACTCCACCACCATGGAGTTATGCGGCAGCTGTGACTTTGAAACCCAGGCTCCAGCGGACTCTGTATATTGAGTCGAGCCATTTGCTCACCACCAGTACCAAAGCCGGTGTCTCCCACATCCGGAGCATCAGCCGTTCCAGGATGGGAAGAATGGGCAACGTGAGTGATTCCCTCAGGAGGAGCCTCGTACTGGAGGATTTCCAACTCATCTGCCCGAGGGTCCTCCTCTGACTCTCGGAAACGCCAGAGCCTTTTACATATCCTTGACTAAATCAAGGAAGCCCATATCCTCCGGCAGGGACTACTGTTGAGGCTCTGAGATGGGTGAGTCAGATGGGACGTTGTGGTGGCAACGGGTATCAGGGGACTCCTCATCCTCCGTCTCCCACTTGGGAGTAGTCTGTTGACTCGTCTGAGGGCCGAGGCCCCCGGTGCTCTGCGTTCAGTGCCCGGTATGCTTGCGGGGGATGACCACGGTCCCATCGAGCAGGACGCCTATCCTGACCTCAACCGAGGATTGACTCTATGCCAAAGGACCTTCGAGGATCGGCTCAGCCTCCGGGGACATCTTGGATGTTGAGGGCCCGGTGGTTGGGGCAGATGAACCAGTCATGCCGGACAACAGCTCCTGCTGCAGGTCTATGAAAGCAGACAAACTGCGCTCCAAGGCCACCATTCTGGACTCCAACCCAGAAGCAGTCTTCGGCACGGGCACAGAGGGACTCTGGCCCGATGCTGGCTCCCCTAAAGGGGAATCCTCGACAAGGATGTTGTCTGGGGACCGAGGCCAGTCCATGGTCAGATCCCTCCAGGAGACCTTTGCAGGCTGCTCCCTCTCTGAAGCCTTGGATGAACATCTCGGACTGCAGGACCGGGGAGCACCCGGCCTGTCAGAACCGTCCAAGGACGCCGCCGCCTTTGAGGGTCTTCTTCGTCTTCTTCCTAGGCTCCCTCAAGGGAGGAACCACGATGGGATTCGGGTTTGAGAGGTTCCGCCGGAGACATCAGGGTCTCAGATGAAGCCCTGGCTTTCGGAGGCACCGGGGACTCGGGGGGGGGGGGGGACAACTCATTGTGCTGCTGCTGGCAGCTCTTGAGGGCCTTACTGGACATCCTTTTGCAGAGACCGCAGGCTGCAGGGTCATGGTCTGGCCTGAGAAAGCAGTTGTGCATGTCGGTTAAAGAAATGATTTTTGAGCACTGATCACACTCTTTAAAGCCACTGGTAGACATGGGGGAAAAAAAGAAAAGAAAAAAAAAAAAAAGTACCCCTGTGAGGTCAAAGACTCTCCGGGTTACCAGTGGAGAAAAAAGGTGCGTAGGCGCCAGGAAAAGAAAGAAGAAAAAAAAACACCTTACAAAAATAGGCTTGAACTCGACGCCAAGGCAACAAGGTCAGTTAGCAGGAAAAGTACCGGTGCGATACCAGAGATGAGTATGAAACTAGGAGAGAAAAACACAACTTTTTCCAGGAACAAGCCAGACAAGTGTCTGAAGGGCTCTGTGGAAAAAAGGAGACTGAGCAAGATGGCACCCTTGGGCGGGAAGGGGACCACGCATGTGTGGTGGCATCTCTCAAAGGCTTTCTTTGAAAGCTGGGGGGATGCTTCTTGAGGGCTCCATTGGTGCAGACGTCACCCATATGTAAGGACCGACTTCCTGCTTGTTCCTGAAGAAATGTCTTATCCCCCCCCCATTTTATTGCATTGGTTATTTCTTCTTTTTTGTACCTTTGCTTTCCTGACTACTTTGCTAGTTTTTCCAAATATAGCTGCCTGTTTTTTTCTCTTTGATCTCTTGTATTTCATGAAGGCCTCCCGCTTTTTCTTCACCTTTTCAGCTACTTCTTTTGAGAACTATAGTGGCCTCCTTTTCCATTGATTTATCTTTCTAACAAAAAGGTTTGTTTACCCTTAAAATATCCCCTTTCAGTTTTGCCCACTGTTTTTTTTTTTTACATCCCCCAGTTGTTCCCATCCCACTAATGATTCTTTGAGGTATTGTCCCATCTTGGCAAAGATAGTTTTCTTAAAGTCTAAAGGCCCTCGCTTTTGAATGGATTTTTATCAGCCCTAGTCCTAATATTGAACCATACTATCTGGTGATCACTGGATGTGAGATGATGTCCCACTGTAACATCATAAACACTTTCTCCATTGGTAAGCACTAAGTCCAGTATGGCCCCATCATGTGTAGATTCTGTTACCAGTTGTCTGAATAGTTCTCCCAGTAGAGAATCCAGGATCTCCTTATTTCTTGAGGACACCGCAGCAGGGATGTGTCAATCCACATATAGGATATTGAAATCACTTCTCCTTTCATGGCAATACTGTGTATGTCTTCTATTAAATCTTCGTCCACGGGATGTCCGGTGACACATGAGCGGGTGAGGATGTCTCTCAGCTCGCTCCGGGGCCGCCTCGAGATTAATCTCTGAAATAATCGTGAGAATATCAATCTGCCCCCTTAAAACCCAGGAGAGGAGATTCTCTGGAAGAACAGGCATCTTGCAGTAGTGTTGTGAAGTGAGAGACTCTCATAAAGCATGCCGATATCGGTGCGGAAAGAGAGAGAGAAAGGCCAAAAGCCTGGGACCACATTGTCGGCGCCGCAGGGCCCAACCTCTCCGGGAGCCGAAAGCACAGAATCGTCCACAGAGGAGATGGCCCGTGAGGTGGTGAAACTACTAGACCCGAAATTCGACCAAATTCTGGGTAAGCTAGAGGCGGTCGGAGCGGTGCTGGGAGAGATGGGGCAGCGCATGGAAGTTTTGGAGCAGAGAGCGTCGGCCCTGGAGGATGACGGGGGCAGTAAAACGAGAGCAGATGCGGCCCGGGGAGCACAGATAGACGCTGTATTAGAGAAGGTGGAAGATCTTGAAAATAGATCACGGCGGAATAACCTACGCATAGTGGGGATTCCGGAATCCACGTCTGACCCGATGCTACTACCGCTGTTGGAGTCGTGGCTCCCCAATGAACTGGGACTATCTGCTTTGGTCGGAGAAATTAAAGTTGAAAGGGCCCATCGAATAGGCGCTAAGATGGAGGCCCGGCAGAGGCCCAGAGTGGTGATTGCGAGAATCCTGAACTTTTACCACAAAGCACAGTTGCTCCAAGCGTACTGAAGGAAATGGGACTTGCAATTGGACAATCACAAGCTCTTGATGTTCCAGGACTATTCGGCGGTGGTGGCGGGAAAGAGAAAAGCTTTTGCGGCTGTTTGTTCTGAATTATTCCAAAAGAAGGTGCGATTTACCTTGGCCTTCCCTGCGGTGCTGCACGTCACTCATTTGGGCCAGAACTATACATTTTCCTCGGCCGCTGAGGCCCAAGCCTTTCTGGATAATATGAGTAAAGATGCAGTGCGGGACACTTGACAAAATATGGTGTCAATTACGGAGGACCTGTGGTGAGAATTGTGCGGTGTGAGAGAAGGAGAATGTGTGGAGCCCGGACCGAGAGATGCAACTATTAAGGACTTTGGCTCCTGTGCTACCGATGGGCGGCCCTGGGGGCTGGTGCCCTGCAAAAGTTATAATGTTATGCACGTTTGACTATGGTGGGGAGAAGGGAGGTTATAGTTTTTTTCTTTCTGCCTTGGACACGAAGATAGACAACGCAGAGAGTGTCTGCAGGTAGAACATGTGATACTGCTTGGGGGTCATGGCAGCTTGAAATACATGCCTGTTCACAGTTGTAATTTGGGGGCAGTAGTGGAGAGAGAGTGGGGACACCGAGGCGGCCCTGCAGTGTCCGTGCGGGAAGTCTAGCCTTGGTTGTGAGGACTGTAGGCAATAGTACAGGGAATAGTGGGATCGGGGAGAGGCCATAGGGATTGCGGCTGGTGGAGAGAGGGAGGGGGAAGGGCTACGGGGAGGGTGGGAGGGTAGGGGGGAGAGGGAGGGAGGAGGTGACAGTACGGAGGGGAGGGAGGGGGGAAGGAGGGTAGTTGAGGGCAATAGAAAGTACACAGCGCTTGCCTGAGGAGATAGGGCTGATGCAGACATCGCTATGTGGGAGAGGTAGGGGAGGGACTGAGGCTGGGCAGTCCCCTACCCTAATACATTGGGAGTTGAGAATTGAGCTGGAGCACACCACTCACCACTGCAGGACTGGGGCATGACCTACGTATGATATCTTGGAATGTGGGTGGCCTTAACACCCCGGTAAAAAGGACAAAGGTCTTACATGAAAAAAGAAAAGGTCCAAGTAGCCCTGTTACAAGACACTCATTTAAATGCTAAGGAGCATCTTAAACTGAGGAAAGATTGGGTAGGTCATGTATATGCAGCATCGGCAATGGGGAAAAAAAGAGGAGTGGCGGTGTTAATAAAACAAAGGGGTCCAGATGGAAATGATAGGAGAGGAGGCCGACCCTCAGGGAAGATATTTGTTTCTGCATGTGCGACTCAATGGTGAGGAATTGTTTCTAGGCAACATATATGCCCCAAATGTGTATGACCATGGCTTTTTTATTTTTTTTTTATTTAAGGTCTTTTAGTCATATACAATAACCAAATCAGAATAAGACAAATTACTGATGTTGTACATAATAAGAGCATAATCAATACAAAATAAACAAGGCAAAATGTAATACAACAGATGTTACAGTCCACATCACGGGAGCTAACCGCTGATAAACTAACAGAAAGAATACAAACTATAGAAACCAAGTCAATTGACTACATATTAAGAGGAACCAACTACACTATGAGACCCAGTGGCACCCTGCTTGTCAAGCAAAAATCTTTCCAAATGTAATACCTCAAAAAAAAACATAGGAATTGCCCTCATAAAAAAATCAGGCACTTACAGGGAAATTTTAGGAAAAATGTAGCACCCAGAGCTAAGACGCGCGACTTTAAGGATAGAAATTGTCGGCGACGTATCTGAGTGCTACGGGATACATCAGGAAAGATATTAATTTTTTGTCCACAAAATAAAGCTGCCTTCACCTTAAAAAATGCCTTCAAAATGCGATGTTTAACCAAAACAGACGGTAGGGTGACCAGCAAAGTGGACCGAGTATTTATCGTGTCCGAGGAATCCTCAAGAAAATTAGTGAGATTTGCAAGATTAGGAATAATTTCATCTAATTCACCTTCTATGGGATTGGTCCTTTTAATGCCAGAAGGAATATAATATATCTGCAACACATCAAAAACATCTGATATAGTAAGTATTTCCTTAACATATTTATCAAAAAGAATTTTTGGTGCTAAAAGAGGGGTGCAAGGAAAATTCAAAAATCTTAAATTGCATATCCGTGTGGAATTTTCAAGCGATTCAATCTTAGAGTGAAAAAACAAAGAATCCTTGATTCCCATCACATTTGTAGCTTGTAATGAATGCACCTGAGATTCCAACTTATCAACTGTTTTATCTATTAAGGACACTTTCTCATCAAGTTGCTGCACTGCTATTGCAGCTTCTTGTGAGAAACGAGTAAACGAAGTAATAACTGTAGACACTTTAGAATCTATGCATTTCAGAGCCCCCATAAATCCCTTAAAGTAACATCAGAATCAGAAGGGAGGGCTGGAAGCTCAAAAACAGTATCCAACACTGCCGTCTGAACAGGAATAGGCATTTTAACAACAATCTTATCTCTCTTAACAACTTCTGAGGAAACCTCCACATTAGACACTACTTCAACAACAGGGCAGGGAGGAGGGGATCTCCCCCCAGGGCTCAAAGATGCCCCCTCAGGTGAGGACTGCGCGAGGGGGAGGGGGGCAAAATGTTTGTCCAATGGGCCTGCCGGTTTCAACGTACCGGAATCAGCAGATTGGATTTTGCCTTATGGTTTAGCCTTCCGCTTACCCATAACCAAAACAGCAAATCACTCACCAGAAACACAAGCAAAAGGGAAAGCTAAAACCCCCTCACCATACTGCAACTGCGTGTTGACCTCTCACTCCGTCAGATGGCGTCGAAACGGCGTTGAAGGGGCATCAAAGGGGCAGAACCTGCCCCTTTAGACACGCCCCTTATGAAACGCCCCCCGGCCGCGCTCCACGGTCGCGGAGAGGAACAGGCTGCAATTTATACCAGAGAAACAAAAAGGTCCCTTCAAGCAGCAGGCTGTCCCCGTAGTGCCTGATGGTCCAGCAACACGGCAGAGGGGCAGAGCAGGCACAGCACTCCTCCAGCCCTCGGCAAGGCACACACTCCTCCAACTCTCTCCAAAGGTAGCTCTGCAGCAGAAATGACACCGGGGGAATTTGAAGAGCTCCAAGCCCCCTCGAGCAGCAGGCTGTCCCCGGAGTGCCTGATGGTCCAGCAACATGGCAGAGGGGCAGAGCAGGCACAGCACTCCTCCAGCCCTCGGCAAGGCACACACTCCTCCAACTCTCTCCAAAGGTAGCTCCGCGGCAGAAATGACACCGGGGGAATTTAAAGAGCTCCAAGCCCCCTCGAGCAGCAGGCTGTCCCCGGAGTGCCTGATGGTCCAGCAACACGGCAGAGGGGCAGAGCAGGCACAGCACTCCTCCAGCCCTCGGCAAGGCACACACTCCAACTCTCTCCAAAGGTAGCTCTGCAGCAGAAATGACACCGGGGGAATTTAAAGAGCTCCAAGCCCCCTCGAGCAGCAGGCTGTCCCCGGAGTGCCTGATGGTCCAGCAACACGGCAAAGGGGCAGAGCAGGCACAGCACTCCTCCAGCCCTCGGCAAGGCACACACTCCTCCAACTCTCTCCAAAGGTAGCTCCGCGGCAGAAATGACACCGGGGGAATTTAAAGAGCTCCAAGCCCCCTCGAGCAGCAGGCTGTCCCCGGAGTGCCTGATGGTCCAGCAACACGGCAGAGGGGCAGAGCAGGCACAGCACTCCTCCAGCCCTCGGCAAGGCACACACTCCTCCAACTCTCTCCAAAGGTAGCTCCACCGACCATGGCTTTTTTAGACGGATATCACAACACTTAGACACAGCACCGAGGGCGCCGATAATATTGGCAGGAGATTTCAATTGCCCGCATGATCCGGCCCTAGACAAATCTCACCCCCAGCAAGGAGGGGGGTGGAGTAGACGAGGAGTGAACTACCTATGTCAAATGGCCAATTTGTTAGATGTTTGGAGAATTCTCCACGAGGGGGAAAGCGTAGTTACTCACCTGTAACAGGTGTTCTCCAGGAGCAGCAGGAATCAGTTCTCACATATGGGTGACGTCGGCGCCGACGGAGCCCTCGCGGAGCAATTTTCCCCAGCTTTCAAAGAAAGCCTTTGGGAATTGCAGCGCGCATGCGCAGTCTCCTTCCCGCCCAAGGGTGACATCTTAGCCAGTCAGATGACATAGCTAAAAGACAGCATAAAAATTTGCAAAAAAACTAAAGCAGATAATTGCAACTCCAAGGGGAGGAGGGAGGGTTGTGAGGACTGATTCCTGCTGCTCCTGGAGAACACCTGTTACAGGTGAGTAACTACGCTTTCTCCAGGACCAAGCAGGAAGTCAGTCCTCACATATGGGACTCCCAAGCTTAAGGCTACCGGAGACCCTAAGCACAAAAATGAGCTCCCTCTAGCTCAGCGGCACAGAAGGAAGGAAACTTCACTGAATTATTACCCACCGGTAGCCCCCATCCGGGATGGAGGGTAGCAGTTGCTCAAACCTCGAAGAGATTTCGGAGGACTGCCTGTCCGAAAGCACTGTCCCTGCGGGACTCCCTCTCGAGACAGTAATGGACCGCAAAAGTCTGGCTCGAAGACCAAGTAGCGGCCCGGCAGATGTCTGCCAGCGGAACAGAGCGGAGGTAAGCCACTGACGTAGCCTTCGCCCGAACACAATGAGCCGTGACTCGACTTTCTAACGAGAGTCTGGCTGCCCCATAAGCCCAAGCGATACAGTCAGCAACCCAGATGGACAGAGTACGCTTGGAGACAGGGAGCCCCAATTTATTGGGGTCAAAAGACACAAAGAGCTGAGCAGCTTTGCGGTGCTCCCGCGTACGGTCAAGGTAGAAGTTCAATGCCCTTCTACAGTCCAGGGTATGCAGGACCATTTCAGCTCGGCTGGAGTGTGGCCTGGGAAAGAAGGTCGGAAGTACCACCTCCTGATTGATATGAAAAGGGGAGACCACCTTTGGAAGAAATTTAGGGTGAGTCCGTAGGACTACCCTATTTTTGTAGAACCGAGTGTAAGGGGGATCAGACACGAGGGCCTGCAATTCACTTACGCGTCTGGCGGAAGTGAGGGCTATCAGGAATAAGGTTTTCCAAGAAAGAAAACGGAGAGAACAGGTAGCCATAGGTTCAAAAGGCGGACAGGTGATCCGCTGTAACACCACATTCAGATCCCAGTCAGGTGCTGGCGGGCGCAGAGGTGGTTTAAGTAGAAGGAGACCTCGGAGAAACCTCGCTACGAGAGGGTCGCTGGAAAGAGGTCTGCCGTCCACCGGCACATGATGTGCTGAAAGAGCACTGAGGTGAACTTTGACGGAGTTGGACTTAAGTCCCAGATTAGAGAGGTAGAGCAAGTACTGCAAGATCACCGACACCGAGCAGGAGAAGGGATCCTGAGACTGCTGGGCACACCAAACGGAAAAGCGACGCCATTTAAGGGCGTAGCATTTGCGGGTAGAAGGTCGCCGAGAAGCTAAGACGACCTCTTCCACCTCTGCCGGCAGGAGAAGGGGAGCAAGGACTACCCTTTCAGCAGCCAGGCCATTAGATTGAGAGATCTGAGGTTGGGGTGTAGCAGGGACCCCTGATCCTGTGTTAGGAGATCCGGTTGGAACCCCAGAGGGAACGGATCCTCTACCGCTAATTGCAACAGGAGTGGAAACCACGGCTGTCTGGGCCAGCGAGGAGCCACCAGGATCATGGAAGCTTTGTCTCGAAGAACCTTGAAAAGAGTTCGAGAGACTAGCGGGATGGGAGGAAAAGCATAGAGAAGGCTCTCCGACCATGAGAGTAGAAAAGCATCTGCCGCTACTCAGGGATGTGGCTGACGAGAGCAGAAGCGAGGAAGTTGCCGGTTGAGAGGACTGGCAAAGAGATCCATCGTGGGGAGGCCCCACTTCAGAAAAAGTTTCTGAACAACCCAGGGATCCAGACGCCACTCGTGCGGCTGGAGTATCCTGTTGAGTTTGTCCGCCAGGCAATTTTCTTGGCCTGGGAGATAAACTGCCTTGAGAAGAATGCCGTGACTGACGGCCCAAGAGCAGAGCCTCTGAGCTTCTCGGCAGAGAAGGAAGGAGCCCGTGCCCCCGTTTGTTCACGTAGAACAGGGCAACTTGATTGTCCGTCTGGACAAGGACGGACTGGTGAGAAGTCAGGTGGGAGAAAGCCTTGAGCGCCAGACGGATTGCTCTGAGCTCCAGGAAGTTGATCTGCTGAGCAGACTCCCACGCGGTCCAGAGACCTTGAGTACATGCCCCTTGGCAATGTGCTCCCCAACCCAGGAGGGAAGCATCGGTCGTCAGCACTTGAGCCGGCTGAGGCGACTGAAAAGGCATTCCGAGCACCAGGTTCGGCCGATGAAGCCACCACTGTAGAGAAGAGGCCAGCGGCCCGGAGATGCGCACTAAGTCGGCTAGTCCGCCGGTGGCTTGTTGCCACTGCTTGCGCAGGCACCATTGAGCAGGCCGCATATTCAGGCGGGCATTGGGGGTCACGTGGACGGTGGAAGCCATATGGCCAAGTAGTCTCAGGAAGCGCCTGGCGGAGACCAGGGACTGGCTGCGAAAACGGCCGGCTAGGTCCATGAGCCGTTGAGCCCTGTCGAGAGGCAGGAAAGCTCGTGCCTGAGGAGTGTGTAGTCTTGCGCCGATGAACTCGAGATCCTGTGAGGGGAGCAAAGTGGACTTTGCGAAGTTTATGACAAAGCCCAAGTACTGCAGAAGAGTCACCGTGCGGTGTGTGGCATTGGTGACTGCCGGAGAGGACGATGCTCTGATGAGCCAGTCGTCGAGGTACGGAAAGACATAGAGGCCGTGAAGTCGGAGATAGGCCGCCACCACTGCGAGACATTTTGTGAAGACTCGCGGTGCGGAGGATAGGCCAAAGGGCAGTACTCTGTACTGGTAATGATTTCCTGCCACCACAAACCGTAGGTATTGGCGGTGGCTTGGGTGGATGAGGATGTGCGTGTAGGCATCCTTTAGATCCAAGGAGCATAGCCAATCTCCCTGCTGGAGGTAGGGCAGAAGGATTCCAAGGGTAAGCATCTTGAACTTTTCCCGCACGAGGAACTTGTTGAGGTTGCGCAAGTCCAGGATGGGTCTGAGGCCTCCTGTCCTTTTTGGTATTAGGAAATACCTGGAATAAAAGCCTTGACCTCTCAGGTGGTGGGGCACCGGTTCCACAGCCTGTTCCTGAAGAAGACTTGCTAACTCCTGAAGGATTAAGTCCCTGTGCAGAGGGAGTCGTGGAGGTTCTCCCGGGAAATAAGAGGGAGGGACCTGATGGAAGTGGAGAAGATATCCTTCTCTTACGACTTGAAGCACCCAGGCATCTGAAGTGATGTTGGACCACCTGTGGGCGAAGTGAACCAGCCGGCCTCCGGTACTGGGAGGAGCCAGCTGAGGGGGAGAGGCTATGCTGAGGAAGTCAAAAACCCCCACCCTGCTGAGCAGGGGCTGGTGGTGCAGGCTTGGGGGCTTGCTGCCTACGGGACCCGTTACCCCGTCCCTTGGCCTGCTGGCCCTGTTGGGGAGCTGCGGAGGCCTGATATTGAGGGTAGTATTTATAGGCAGCCGCCTTTCTCGGGTAAAAGGACTTCTTTCCCGAGCCCTTCTTTTTCTGGGAAGGGGCGGAGGTCTTCCTAGAAAGCCTAGTCCTGGTGAGAGTCTCCGTCTCGATTTGTGCAGCCTTTTCAGCCATGGGCTTGCCAAAGAGGTTCTCTCCTCGGCAGGGGACATCGACCAACTTGTCCTGCACCCAGGGCTCAAGGTCAGACGACTGAAGCCAAGCCTGTCGGCGGGCACCGATGCCAGCTGCGGCCACTCGAGCCGATGCTTCAAAGCCATCATAGGCTGCTCGGGACATGAATTTGGAGCATTCCCGAATACCAGTTGTCAAGGCCAGGAACCTCCGCAAAGGTTCCTCGGACAGTCCAGCGGAGAATCCGGCTATCTCTTTAGCCAGGTCTCGGAGATACATGCCCATGTATAGCTGGTAGGTCTGGACACGACAAGCAAGCATAGAGCCCTGGAAACACTTCTTACCAAGGCCATCCAGGTTACGGGCCTCCCTGCCAGGAGGCACCGAGGAGTGCATCTTTTGGCTCTTAAGCCTATGCATGGCCGATTCCACTACCATGGAATGGTGTGGCAGCTGTGCTTTTTGGAAGCCAGGACTCTTGCGGACTCGATAGATGGAATCGACCCGCTTGCTCAATACCGGCGACGAGGCCGGACTCTCCCACATGCGGAAGAGTAGTCGTTCCAGCATGGGAGGAACCGGTACAGTAAAGTGCTCCCTGGCGGGAGAGTCGTACTGAAGGGCGTCGAGCTCTTCGGCTCGAGGCTCCTCCTCGGGATCCGCAGGGAAGGCCAAAGCCTTGGCCATATCCCTGACGAAGTCCGAGAACCGGGCATCCTCCGGAGGGGACTGCTTCCGAGGTTCGGACTCAGGTGAGTCCGAGGGGACACACCGAGTCCGAAACGAATCAGGTGACTCTTCCTCTTCAGACTCCCAGGCCGACTCCGAGGAGGAATCGGTGGGGTCGGCTCGGGCAGGCGGAGGCGTCGGCCGCCCCGACACCGAGGGAGTCGGCGTCGACGACCTCGGTCCCGAACGGGAGGCCGAGGGCGACCTCGACCGAGGATCGACTCGAGTTCGCATGGACTCGAGGATCGGCTCGGTCTCCGGGGTCGACTTAGACGTCGACGTCCCGGCAGTCGGGGCAGTGGCGCCAGCGAGGCTAGCGAGCAGTGCCCGCTGCTGGTCCATGAAGGCAGATAGTCTGCTCTCCAAGGCCGTCAACCTGAGTCCGACCTCAGGTGACCCAGCAGCCCCCGACTCGGGCCCCGATGGCATCGGGCCCGACGTCGGACATCTCGGAGGCGAGTCCAGAAGGACTACAGGATTTACCCGAGCAGGCAACTCCGACTCCAGGCGAGGTCGCTTCGGGAGGTGCTCCTTCTCCAAAGACCCGGGACGGCTATCGGGGCTATGCGACCTGGCCCTCGCGGAGCCAGGAGCGTCCACCGACGCCGCCCTCGCGGGTTTTACCTTCCGTCGATGGTCCCCGGAGGGAGAACCCCTGTCGGAGGAGCTTCGGCGGTGGTCAGAGCTGGAACCTCTGGATGCCGAAGCCTCCGACGAGGTCCGGGTACGGCCGGGGTCAGCGAAGATTCTTTCCCGCTGGTGCCGCCGACTCCTTAACGCTTTGGAGGACATTTTGCCACAGGCCCCACAGATCAGTTCTTCGTGATCCGGGCCCAGGCAGCGGAGGCAATTATCGTGTGTGTCAGTGAGTGACATATTTCTGTCACACTGAACACACCGCTTGAAACCACTGGCAGCCATCGGGGGAAAAAGGGCCCCTGCAAGGTCAAAGGACCGGGCTGCCAGCGAAAAAACCGAAAACGAAACTGACCAAAATCAGAAAAACCGAAAAATAAGAGGACTCGCAACGGCGTCGCGAGTCCGGGCAGGAAAAAGACCGGCGTCGAACCGAAGGAAAAAAGAGAAATAAATCACGAAAATCAACTTTTTCAGCGGGGACACGACGGGTACGTCTGTAGGGCTCCGCGGAAAAAAGAAGACTGGCTAAGATGGCACCCTTGGGCGGGAAGGAGACCGCGCATGCGCGCTGCAATTCCCAAAGGCTTTCTTTGAAAGCTGGGGAAAATTGCTCCGCGAGGGCTCCGTCGGCGCCGACGTCACCCATATGTGAGGACTGACTTCCTGCTTGGTCCTGGAGAAAGAGACTACACGCATTTATCTAGAGTGCATGGCACTTGGTCGCGAATTGATTATATATTCTTTATCTTTATCTTTATTAAAATACTTGATATACCGCCCAGGCCGAGGCATCAGGGCGGTGTACAATCATAAAATTAACGACTGCTAATAAAGAAAGAAGGGAACGCCATAAAATAATAGGACAGAGGGAGAGATAGTAAAACCATAAAATAGTAGGATAAATAATAAAAACAGATAGCAGATAGCCAGGGTGCAGGAAGGTTAACAGGGAAGGAGGGAAGAGGAGGGGAGGAACGTAAGGAAAAGGGGGAATGGGAGGCGTAACTAGGGAGAGGAAACACCATCAACAGGGGGGGGGGGGGTAGATCAAAAGCCTGACAGAAAAGGTGTGTCTTAAGGAGGGCCTTGAAACGGGTATAGGATGATTCAGTGCGAAGTGGGAGGGGAAGAGAGTTCCAGAGGGCAGGGACTAAGAAGAAGAAAGCAGAGTGACGAGTAGATTCGAGGTGAGCCTGAGTAGGTGACGGGAGAAAAAGACAATTACCGTGTGATGAACGAAGGAAACGGGGAGAGGGCTGGAGACGAATAGAGTCAGCTAGATACTGGGGGGTGCTAGAGTGAAGGGCTTTATGAGCGAGGATAAGTAACTTGAACATGAACCGGAACCTAACGGGGAGCCAGTGTAAAGATAAGAGACATGGTGACACATGAGCATGAATGGGGGAGGAAGAAACAAGACGGGCAGCAGCATTTTGAACAAGTTGTAGACGACGGATTTGGTAGGAGGGAAGACCAGCATAGATAACATTACAATAGTCGAGATGAGAAATAACCAGAGACAACACAAGAGTGACAACGGAAGAAGAAGGAAGAATAGAACGAACAGCCTTGATACGACGTAGGTGAAAAAAGGAGGAGCGTACAACAGAAGAGATATGATCATGAAAGGAAAGGGATGAGTCTAGGGTAACACCCAGGTAGCGAAGGGTTGGGGCAGAAGGAATGGGGTGAGGGCCCATGAGGGGGAGCAGGGGGGGGGGGGGAAGGGAGACCGAAGGTGATCCACAGTGCAGAGGATTTTGCAGGGTTGGCATGCATAAAGTTAGTGTCAAACCAGGAGGCAATGGAAAAAAGAGAGGTTCAGGGGACCCAGATCTGGGGAAGAAGGAGAAGTGTGGTGGACCAAGAGGATATCATCGGCATAAATGTAAAAGGAGAGGGCGGACTGCTGGATTAACAGGGCCAGGGGGGCAAGAAAAGCATTGAAGAGCAGAGGGGCTAGAATAGAACCCTGAGGGAACACCACATGTAGCGGGAGTGGGGGCGGACGTTGAAGCGCCGGAGTGAACCGAAAAGGTACGACCAGAGAGGAAGGAATGAAACCACCGAACAGTGCCACAGATACCAAAGTCAGACAATCGAGACAGAAGGGTGCGGTGATCGACTACGTCAAACACAGAGGACAGGTCCAAGGAAACCACGAGAGAGATATCACCACGATCGTGAGAACGGTGAAGTTCGGAGAGCATGGCAGTGAGGATGGTTTCTGTGCTGTGACCTGTGCGGAATCCAGATTGGCGGGGGTGAAGGGCGTGAGTGGAATCGAGGTGAGAAGCCAGCTGGAGAAAGACAAGTTTTTCAAGAACTTTAGACAAGAAAGAAAGGTTGGAGACAGGGCGCCAGTTGGCAGGAGAGGAGGGATCAAGGGTAGGCTTCTTCAGGAGGGGACGGATGATAGCGTGCTTCCAACGGGAGGGAAATAGACCGGAAGAGAGACTAGAGTTGAAAATAGAGAGAATAGAAGGCACGAGCGCAATGTCAGGGTTGAGTAGCCAGGAAGAGGGCAATGGATCAAGGGAGCAGGTAGTATGATGAGCAGACGAGATAGCCTTAAGTTCAGAGGAGGAGATGGGGGAGAAAGAACACCAGCTGTGCGGAAAGGTGTGGGAGAGAGGCAACACAGGCTGAAAGGGGGGAGAGACAGGGGGGAAGGGAGGGGGAGACAGAGGGGGCGGGCAGGAAGAAAAAGAAGAGCGAAGGGAGAGAACCTTGTTGGTGAAAAATGAGGCAAGGGTGGAGGGGCTGGGGGGAGGATTGGAGGGGGCAGAAGGGATAGAGGAGATGGATTTAAGGACAAGAAAAAGGCGTCTGGCAGAGTTTGATGATGTGGAAATGAGATGGGAATAGTAGGAGAATTTAGCAGAAGAGATTGCGGACCAGTAGGAGAGTTGAACAAGCTGGTAGTGGGACCGAGAAGCGGGTATGCGGAGCTTCCTCCAGTACCACTCTGCACGGCGGAGATTGGCACGGAGAAGGAGAAGACCAGGGTGGAACCAAGGATGGTGAGAGGCTGGACGAGGGACCATGGGGCAGAAAGGTGCTACGATGTCGAGAGCAGCGGAAAGAGAGGAAGACCGGAGATCAACCTGGTGATCAACAGAGGAGGAGGAAAACTCTGAGGGGAGAAGAGTGTGGACTGAGGGGAAGGAAAGCAGGGAGTTTGAAGTGAAGCGGCGTCCGAGAGATGGTACAGAAGAGGGGATGGGGCCAGCCGGCCCGGGAGAGGGGAAGGGGAGGGTGAAGAAGAGACAGTGATGATCAGACCAAGGGATGGGGGTAGAGAAAATATTGGTGGGGACATATTAGTTTCAGAGAGAGATTTTGGGAAGGTGCTCCGATCAGAGATTAGGCCCATTGTGATATCTGACCATGCAATGATCTGGATTGACTGGAGGGGCATAGTCACAGGGCGGGGCCAATGGTCCTTTCCCAGGCAGAAGTGGCATGATAAGGAATTCCAGAGTTTTCTGCAGCAGAAGTGGGCAGAATATCTTGAATTCAATGATATAGGCAGCAACTCGGTGGCCACCGTTTGGGAAGCAGGAAAAGCGGTAATGTGAGGGCATATTATAGCCTACATGTCTACAGAGAAGAAAAAGCTTAATAGCACCATAGTGCAGATGACTCGAGAACTTGAGGATATGAAAAGAAAAGCCATAGGGGGCTTGAAGGGAGATAACCTACAGGGGTATTTGGCGGCTCAAAAGAAATTAAACACCCTTCTTCAGGACAGAGCACTGTACTCATTACAATACTACCGCCACCAACTATTTCGATACGGGAATCGGACGGGAAAGCTCCTCGCCAGATTGGTGAAGGAAGGGGGGAGTTCTCGGGTGATAACGGTCATTCGAGATAAGGAGGGCAGGAAGCAGAGTGACTTCCGGAAGGTAGCCGAAATCTTTAAGCAGTTCTATCAAGATCTTTATACTCCGGGTATAGAAGATCGGGTCGGGGAGAGGCTCTTTCTCGATAGTGTCAAGCTCCCTAGGGTCACTGAGCAAGATTTATTGAACCTGAATAAACCTATAACAGGGGGAGAAATTCAGAAAGTAATTCGGAAAGGACGTCCACACAAAGCACCCGGGCCCGATGGCTACGGATCTGAGTTTTATAAAATGCTGGAGGCCCAGCTAACTCCGACCCTCGCAGCTTTGTATGCAGAGGTGCTGGAGGAAGGGCGATTTCGAGAGACATGCGGACGGCCTCGATTACTTTAATATATAAGGAGGGGAAAAATCCAGAAGACCCGGCTGTTTATTGGCCAATCTCACTGATAAATTATGATATGAAGATCTTGGCCTCGGTGTTGGCAGAAAGACTGCAAGCTATACTCCCGGATCTGATAGGTAGACATCAAGCAGGTTTCGTGAGGGGCCGTGAAGCATCTAAGAATATCAATAGCATACTGCTGGGGATGGAGCGCTGCATACAAAGGGGAACACCGCTGCTCTTAGTGAGCCTGGATGCCGAAAAGGCTTTTGACAGAGTCTCCTGGGATTATATGTTTGAAGCTTTGCGTAGATTTGGGTTAGAGAGGGCCTTTACGGGCTGGACTCGGGCTCTCTACATGGAGCCGCTTGCATATATTGCAGTTGGGGGAGATCAGTCCGAACCCTTTGTGTTAAAAAGAGGTACCCGACAGGGGTGCCCGCTCTCACCTTTACTATTTGTGCTCCAACTCGAACCATTGCTGCTAGCCCTGTTGCAGTCTAAGGAAGTACAGGGCCTGGAGTGGAGCAAGGGTGGAATAAAAGTTAGCGCTTTTGCGGATGATATGATGTTGTGTCTAACAAACCCTCAATGTTCGTTAGAGAAAGCTCTACAGTACATTGAGAATTTTGGAGCCTTCTCGGGCCTGAAGATAAACATGACTAAGTCCTTAGCCTTGGATGTTGGAGGTAAAGTCAGGGCTCAATGGAGAGATAATTTCCCCTTGATATGGGCAGAGGAGCAATTCAAATATTTAGGTGTTCAAATCACAGCTTCCCCATCACGGCTATACCAAGCTAATATTCGGCCCTTGATGGATGCTACCCTAGCGAGATTGAGGAAGTGGCGGGAATTGCTGCTCTCATTGAAAGGGCGCATAGCTCTCTTTAATATGGTAGAAGTTCCCCGCTGGTTATATCTCTTGAGGCATGTCCCGGTCTGGCTACAACAGCAAGACCTACAAATCTTCCAGAAGCATTTAGCAAAATTCCTTTGGAGGGGCCGCAAACCTCGCATTGCCTTAGCCACATTAATGAGAGATGAAGCAGACGGGGGGGGGCCGGGTTGATGTCCCTGTGTGATTATAATCTGTTATATTTGACAAGAGCCCTTAGGGACCTGATAGCACACACGGGTGAGGTGATGCCGCTAGAGCTTCTTGCTGAGTTCTCTGATGGGCAACATGTGGTACGGATGCTGCACTGCCCAGAGGGACTTACCGGCGACTTGGAGAGGGTCCCATTGTTTGCGGGGGCTCAGACATGCCTGGAAGAGCTTATGCCACATTAGGGGTCTAGTTTGGCAGCAGACAGATTGTCTCCCGTTAGTGGGTAATCTGGATTTTGCGCCGGGAGGGGAAGGGCGAGTGGCGAGAGAATGGGCCCAGAGAGGCATACAATATATTGGTCAGCTGAAAATGCTAGGGAGGGAGGAGCTAGATTCTTTAACCTCGTTACGGACCAGGTATCAATTGAGACAGCAAGATTTTTACTTTTATTTGCAAGTTAGACACTATGTATGTGGTTTACAAAGGCAGAACAAGCTCCTACTTCGGAGGGGCGGTATGGTAGACTTCTTCAACGCTTTAGAGGGGAAAATAACAATCAAGCTACTGCGGGGCGAGCTCTACCCCGGAGGCAGCTCGAAAGTAGACCAACAGCTATTTGAAAGTCTGGCGGTGCGATGGCAGAGAGATCAGGTGCCGATGGTGACAAGCGAGATGTTAACAAAAGCTTTTGCAGCCATTAGAAAATTATCGGAATCCGTTCAGATGCAGGAAACTCAATATATTTATTTATTTAACTGTATTTATATCCCGCTTTTCACCGGGTCAAAGCAGTGGGACATATAACAGGGGGGGGGGCCCATCACCGGGGGCTCAACATTGATTATTTTGGGATGAACATAGAGACTTGACAGGATAGCAGAGTTACTGGTCTGGAGTTCTTGAAGAGAAATAGGGGGGATTCCTATTCAGAGATGTTCTTGGAATAGGACGGATTTTAGCTGCTTTTTGAATGATGGGAGATCACCGTTGTTCCTGATGTGGTTTGGTAGAGAGTTCCAGAGGGATATAAGTTGTTGTGGAGGGCCTATGGGCATAATGTGTGGGCGGCATGGGTAGGTCTAGTGGAGACAGATAGGTGCCCGCTCTGCCAACTTGAACCTGGGTCCTTGGCCCATAAGTTCTGGTTTTGCACATATATCCAACAGTTCTGGGGGGCAGTAGGTACTCGGCTGGGTGATTGGGTGAGGTGCTCGATACAGATCACCCCAACTTGGGGACTGATAGGAGTATATGAGGGAGTCCCTCTACTGACTAGAGCGGAGAGAAGCCTTTGTGAAAAAGGCTTCCTGGTGGCGAAGAAATGTATTCTGAGGCATTGGATGATAAATCTAGTCCCAGGCCTCCGGGAATGGGAACAATCAATGTTGGAGTTGCGAGATATGGAGCACCACACTGTGCAGGCCCTAGGGGGGGCGGCTGGAGAGAAGCTTGGGCGAGTATGGGATTTGATCTGTGAATAAGGTGGGGGGTGTCTGGAGTTGCTTGTTCAGGTCTGACAATAGAGGGGGCATCAGGAGGGGCAACCTTGCAGAGCGCAGATGCATTGCTCCTAGAGTGATCCGGGGGGGGGGGGGAAGCGGGGGGGGGGGAAGGGAGGGGGGGGGAGCTAGTATGGAAGACTGGGGAGGGGGAGTTGGGAGGAGGTAGGGGGGGCTTCAGGTGGTATACTGTTTTGGGTTGCTGGCCATAGTATATTTGGACAACCATTGAAGGCAGGCAGTGCCCGGCCTCATAGATATTAGCACTGACTGCGTTGTGGATGTATTATGATACTTGGGGGAGGGGGGCTGCACCTGATTGAGTGTGCCGACTTGAGGGTACTGGATAGTTCTGTTCACTTTTTGAATATGCTTATTAACTATGTTTGTTGTACTGTTGGTATACTGCAATAAAAATGATTTTTCTAAATCTTCGTCCACTTCTATTCCAATGCAAATGGATTTCCCTTTCCCTCTTTCTAATTTAACCCACAATGCCTCCTCTCTTCCTTTTAAGACCTACAATTCTATAGCTTTAATATGTTTTACATATAGTGCCACCACCTCCCCCTTCTTCCTACCCTGTCCTTCCTGAATGAAGTATAGCCCGGTATAATTACATCCCAGTCATGGTTGTCCATGAACCATGTCTCCGTAACCGCCACTAAATCCAAGTCAGCCTTTTCCTTTAAAGCCTCAACATCTGGGATCTTAGTTGGTACAGAAGAGCAGACTAAATATGGCACATGGTCTTTTTCTGCCATCATGTTTCTATGGATGTGCAGTCATTTGCCACCACAGCAGCCTCTTGCTATATGATTGGGACAGAGGGAAGCAAGCTGCAGTAGATGATGTAGGCGAGTGGGCGGTGAGAAACAATGAGCTGGGAGTATGTGCCTGGCAATGGGGGAAGAAAGGTGGTAGGATGGAATGTGTGCTTGGAGAGGTGGGAGAAAAAGATGGGAATATGTGCTTAGGAAGGAAGAAGGGAGCACTAAGACTTGGAGGTTTGGGAGAGAACTGTGGTTGGAGTGAGAGAGCTTAAAAGGGGAAAAAAAGGCAGGAGGAATTTCAGATGAGGGGGGAGTTAGAGTCTATGATGGTGGAATTCAGTACAAAAAATTACTAAGCATGCAGAATTTCACAGAATTTTAAAGATACTGTGCACAAAATTTTCAGACTTTTTGTGTAAAATTTCCCCAGGAGTATTCTCTTATCCTCTTCCCTTACAGTGGTCATTTAAAAAATGGTGCGCATTCATCTGAGGTCACCGACTATATTGCACAGGTGTATGGCACTTTGTCAACACCACAAATATGAAAATTTTCTCAGAGCACTTACAGCCTGAAGAAATTCTCCAAGCCTCATCTGGGGGGCAAGTCACTTGGCATTTGGTCGTATGGCTCTTGAAACCTCCCTTCATGTCCCATTTCCTTCCTCACCATATTAATATAGCTTTCCAATATTCTTTATTACAGCTCTTAATACCATATCTAGTTGGACAAATCTCCTTTCCCAAGCACTAAATTCACTCTAAGAAGAATTTTAAAAATTGTTTTCCCACATATTTTGAAGCGTACTGTTTATTCAGCACATGCAAAGCTACAAAGCACTCCTCCCCCCCCCTCAATGTGTACAGCATCTCGCCCACTCTTCCCTTCCCCTATCACTCACACTATGCTTGTTTTGTGGAAGGCCAGAGTACAGGCTTCAGTGGGGGGGGGGGGGGGGGGGGGGTGCAGCAGTGCTGTACTGGCACAAAGAAAATCACAGGGAAGCCCTTTAAAGCCACTGTCCAAGGTGGGTCTGAGTATCTGTGCACACACACAAGGCCTGTCACATCCTGCCCACATAACTGAAGGCGGCAGGTATGGGAGGCCTTCAGCATGCATGCATGTACAGATACTCAAAGGTCCACCACTAATGACGACTTTACAGGGCTTCCCTACAGCTTTCTGTGCCAGTGTGCATTGCTTCTCCCCCCCCCCACCCACCCCCCTCATCAGAAGCATGCCATCCTAAGTGGCTGCCTAGTGTTGGGCCGGCCCTGGTGGTATCATCTCAGTCTCGCCACTACTGCACACAAGGTTTACATGAAATCTCCAGAGATGTGGCTTGATAGCATGGCACCCTTGACTTTCTCTGAATCTATTCAGCAGGTTCCACTCTTGCTGTAGCAAATCAAATCTATTGTGGTAACATGTGGGCTTAATCCCAAGAAATTTGTTTTTACCTCTACTGAAGTGCAGGTAAGACTTCTGATTACAAATTCTATCCACTTTGGATTAAAAAGAGGATTGTGTTTCTTATACTAGTAAGAAAACAAGCAAATCACACCAGATTTTCTGGAATGCCTTGGAATATCACATATATTGATTTTATTTAAAAAATGAAACATTGTTAGACATAAGTAAATACTCTTTTTTTGGTAGGGAACCACCTTGATATGCCCCTTGGTTCCACATATCATGCCAGGGTCCACACATACTATCTATTTCAAACATTAAAACAAGAAACATGTAAAGATTCCATTTGATGTTGAATTTTATATCCACCTTGGGCAGTTTTGGGACCACAGATCAATATAAAGAAATTGACACAATGCTCCTTTATGGGATCACTACAAATGGAGTTTTGCATGGGACAAAATGTCAAGTAATTCTGTCGTCATTTGAAATCTGGAAACACAGCAAAGCATTTTGCTGCCCATATCTAGCAGCAATAACCTGTGCATAGAACAAATAATTCTACAAAATGAAACTGATTAGCCTCTAAGCATAGCACACCTGTTCAGAAAAATCAAGGGGAAAAAAAACAAACAACTTTCTTTCTTTAATATACTGCTTTCACAATAAAAATATTCAACACACATGTGTTTTACTGTGTTGTAAGCCCTATTTCTATACAGTCAGAAAACCAAAGAAAGAACAGAAAGCATAGTTACTCACCTGTAACAGGTGTTCTCCAGGGACAGCAGGAATCAGTCCTCACTTATGGGTGACGTCGGCACTGACTGAGCCAGCGCAAAGCAATTCCCCAGCTTTCAAAGAAAGCCTTTGGGATTTCTACCATGCATGCATGGTCCTTTTCCTGCCCAAGGGTGCCATCCTGCTCAGTCAGATCCCTTAGCTCGAGCCCTACCAAGCAGGTGGCAAGGGAAGGATAAAAATCCAGCAACTCATCAGGGGAGGTGGGAGGGTATTGAGGACTGATTCCTGCTGTCCCTGGAGAACACCTGTTACAGGTGAGTAACTACGCTTTCTCCAGGAACAAGCAGGAAGTCAGTACTCACTTATAGGACTCCCCAGCTACAGGCTACCGAAACTGTAACCAAAAATGCCTCCACGAGGTCATGAGCAGAAGCCGATGCCCGAAGGAGCCAGAATCCTCAGGTCCTTGGGGCAAAACTCTCAGTAGCAGTGAGGAGGATTGGAGGGCAGGAGTTGCTTACACGCCAAACAGATTACGGAGTACGGCCTGGCCGAAGGTGCTGTCCCGACAGGACTCTCTCCTCCAGGCAGTAGTGTGCAGCGAAGGTGTTCACTGAAGACCAGGTCGCCACCCGGCAGATGTCCATCAGGGTCATGGAGCGCAGCAAGGCCACTGAAGCTACCTTGGCTCAGACACCATGCGCGGTGACTCGTCGATCCAAAGGGGTGCCCGCTTTCATATGGGTGAAGGCGATGCAGTCTGCCACCCAAATGGAGAGGGTGCGTTTGGTGACTGCCTGCCCCAGTTGATTGGGATCGTAAGTCACAGAGTCGGCCAGATCTGCAATGAGCCTGGGTACACTGCAAATAGAAGGCAAGAGCCCTCTTGCAGTAGAGTGTGCGCAAAGCTGCCGACACCTGATCGGCATGCGGTCTCGGGAAGAAAGTCAGTAAGACTATCTCCTAATTGAGATGGAAATCCGAGACAACTTTCGGCCGAAATTTAGGGTGGGTACAGAGGACCACCCTATTCCTATAGAATCTGGTGTAAGGGGCATCAGCTATGAGAGCCTGGAGCTCACTGACTCAGCAGGCCGAGGTCAATGCCACCAGAAAGACCACCTTCCAGGATAGATGCCGAAGCAAGCACATCGCCATCAGCTCGAAAGGTGAATGCGTAAGCTGCATGAGCACTACGTTCAGATCCCATTCCGCCAGGGGAGGACAGATGGGCAGCTTAGACAGCAAGAGACACCGCATAAAGCTGGAGACCAAGGGCTGCCCTAAGAGGGGCTTTCCCCCGATGGGAAGGTGATTCGCCGAGATGGTGCTCAAATGCATTCTGACGGAGTTAGACTTCAGACCCTCCCTAGCAAGATGGAGGAGGTACTGAAGGACCCATTGAGTGGGGCAAGAAAATGGGTCGATCTGGAGCACCAGATCGAGAAGCACAGCCACTTGAAGGCGTAAGCTCTTCTAGTCAAAGTCTTCTTCGACGCGAGGAGGACCTCCTCTACATCCCTCGGGAGGTTCAGCGGGGCTAGGGAGACCCAGTCAGCCGTCAGGCTGTGAGGGATAACGAGGCCAGGTTCGGGTGTAGTACCCATTCCTCCTCCTGTGTTAGTAAGCCTGGGGCACAGCCCAAGGGAACTGGAGACTCCTTTGCCAGTCATAGCAGGAGCGGGAACCAGGGCTGCCGAGGCCACAAGGGAGCCACGAGGATCATCGACGCCTGGTCCCGCTGCGCTTTGTGGAAGGTCCTCGCAATGAGAGGAATGGGTGGTAACGCATAGAGCAGGCCGGAAGACCAGCTCAGAAGGAACGCATCCGGACCCTCCCTGCTCGGATGCGGCACCAGGCCGCAGAAGCGGGATAGCTGTGCATTTGATGGGCTGGCAAATAGGTCCATGGTTGGTGTTCCCCACCGATGGAACAGCCAGTCGGCCACCCCCAGATCCAGCCGCCACTCATGAGGGCAAAGGAGTCTGCTGAGTTTGTCCACCAGGAAGACCACCCTGAAGGTCATCCCTTGACGGAAGGTGAAGGAGCAGGAGGAATATCGCTTCCCAGCAGAGGAAGCGTGATCCGGTCCCCCCTCCTTGTTAATATAGATCACCACCACATGGTTGTCAGTTTGTACGAGGACTGACCTCCCCCCGAGGTGATCCTCAAAGGCTTTCAGGGCCCACCAGAGCTCGAGCAAGTTTATTTGCTGTTCAGACTCCTCAGGAGACCATTGCCCCTGCGTGCACAATGCGCCGTAGTGGGCTCCCCACCCCAGCAAGGAGGCATCCGTTGTCAGCACTCTCTCGTGCTGCGGGGTCTGAAAGGGCAGCCCCCGGAGGAGGTTGTGGGCATTCTGCCATCCGCCCAGGGACAGGTGAAGGTTGTGGGAGACCTTTACAGGATCCCTGAGGTAGCTGGCGGACGGGCTCCACTGAGCTGTCCGCATGTGCAGACGGGCGTGGGGAACCACATGGACGGTGGAGGCCATGTGCCCCAGGAGGCGTAGCATAGTTCGGGCTGTGACCCGAGGGGCACTCTGGACCTGGGACACCAGGGCTCGGAGGTGGTCAGCGGGATCTGCCGGCAGAAAAGCGATCGCCCACCGAGTATCGAGGAGCACACCGATGAACTCTAGGGTCTGCACTGGTTTGTGGTGGGACTTGGGATAGTTGACCAAGAACCACAGGCGCTTGAGCAGGAGGATCGTGCGCGATGCCACCAGGCAGGTTTCCTCGACTGAGGACCCCATTACAAGCCAGTCGTCGAGGTAGGGGAAGACCAGTACGCCCTGTCGCTGGAGGGAGGCGGTGACTGCAGAGAGGCACTTCATGAAGACCTGTGGGGCAGATGCAAGGCCAAAGGGGAGCATCCTTTACTGGAAGTGCTCCCCTTGCACCCTGAAGCACAGGTACTGCCTGTGCTAGGGATGGATCAGGATGTGGGCGTAAGCGTCCTTTACGTCTAAGGAGCATAGCCAGTCACCCTGCCGGAGGAAGGGCAGCAGAACGCCAAGGGATAGCATCTTGAACTTCTCCCACACCAAGAACTTGTTTAACTTTCGGAGGTCGAAGATGGGCTGCAGGCCCCCTCTGTCTTCTTCGGGACGAGAAAGTAACGGGAATATAATCCCTGACCTTGGAGGTGCAGCAGGACTCTCTCGACCGCCCACTGGGTAAGAAGGTTGATTAATTCCCGCTGCAGGATGACCTGATGCGTGGGGAGTCGAGGAGGCTCCACCGGGGAGAAGGGAGGGGGAAGCCTGTCCATGCGGAGGCGATAGCTGTTCCGGATTACCCAGAGGACCCAGGCATCCAAAGTGAAGGAAGCCCACTAAGGGGCAAAGAAGGACAGGAGTCTCCCCACTAGTTGCTGAGACACTTGGGGGGCAACAGGCTATGTGGCTGGCGTCAAAACCTCTGTGAGGGTTGAGGCTTGGGCCCTTTCGGCTTGCGGTGATTCTGGCCAGACTTCCCTTGCGCCGCAGTGGTCGGCGTGGTAATAGGTGGGTATGGCGGGTAGCCACGGTAGGCCAGGCCCTTCCTTGGGAAGAAAGGCTTTTTGGATTGTTGCTTCTTCCGGGGAAGGGTAGAGGTCTTGCGCGAGAGACGGGTTCGGGTGACGAACTCTGTCTCTATCTCCGCAGCCTTGTCCTCCATTGGTTTGCCAAACAGCTGCTCGCTGAGACAGGGTACGTCCAGGAGCTTCTCCTGCACCCACTGCTCCAAATCTGAGGATTGGAGCCACGCTTGGCGACAGGCTCCGATGCCTGCGGCCGCCACCCGAGCCGAGGACTCTAAACCATCATAGGCGACCTGGGAAAAGTATTTTTAACAGTTTTTGACCGACTTAAGCAGGGTACTGAACCTATTAAGGGGTTCACCCTCGAGGCTTGTGGAGAACCCCCCAAGCTCCTTGGCCAAGTCGCGCAAGAACATGCCCATGTATAACTGGTATGCCTGAATACAGCATGAGAGCATGGACTCCTGGTATGCCTTGTGGCCTAGGGCGTCGAGAGCTCTCGACTCCCAGTCTGGGGGGACCGAAGAGTGCAATTTCGGGCTTTTTTGCTTTCTCATGGCTGACTCCACTACTATGGAATTGTGGGGCAGTTGCGTTTTTCTGAACCCAGAGCCACACTGTACCTTGTACATAGTGTCGAGGTGCTTGCTCACGATGGGCACCGAGGCCGATGCCTCCCATATGTGGAGCAGCAGCCTGGACAGGATGGGGGGCACTGGAACAGTAAGAGACTCCCTAGGTGGGGACTCTTACTGAAGGATGTCGAGCTCTTCAGCTCGAGGGTCCTCCTCGGCCTGGGTGGCCAGGTTCAGAGCCTGTGCCATATCCCGAACAAACACCAGGAACGAGGTGTCCTTGGGCAGTGAGCACCTCTGGAAAATGAGTGGGGAGGGGTCCGACAGAAGGTCCCGATGGGCATGGCTTTCCGGGGAGGTGTATCCCCATCGGGCTCCCAGTCTGAGAAATTGGATGAAGAATCTGAGTCGGGCTGGTCACCCTGTTCAACGACCAAGGCCCACTTGGAGCCAGAGGCCCTGGAGGATCTTGCCCCCGAGGAACGGGAAGGCGAGTGAGACTGATGTAGAGGATCCTCACGGGGCCTGTGGCTCTCGGGGGTTTCCTGGATGGATTTTGGTATCCCACGCAAGGAAACCGTGGTCTCTGGGCTCAAGTCAGCGAAGCTGGCTGTGAGCACCTGCTGGGAAGCGATGAACGCAGAAACGCTGCATTCCAGCGCCAGCATACGGGACTCCCACGCGGGCATGGAGCCCTGTGATGCCAACACCGGGGTCACCGGGTCAAGCGTCGGAGGAGGAAAGCGGGGTCCTCGCCGGGACGGCCTTAGGAGACTGGATGCCATTGCTGGAGGCCTCCGGGTCTGTAGGAAGTACCTTGCGGGGCCGCTCCTTGTCTGACTCTCGGGAACACCAAAGGGGGGCTAAGTGACCGAGCGCAGGAGCGCTCATGCTTGTTTGGAGCCCCCCTTCTTACTTCGCTCCAGTTCAGGGGACTCCTGGTCAGAGTGCCACAGAGAGCGCGGGGCCAAGGTGGGGGACCCCACCGGAGGAGAGACGACCGAGGGTGGGGACTCAGAGGCGGTCTTTCTGACAATGTTGTTCGACTTCTGCTTACGACTGAGCAGGGCTTTGGAGGACATTTTCTTACAAAGCTAACAGAGCTCTGAATCATCATCAGCACCGAGACACCGCAGGCAACAGTCATGGGTGTCCGTAAGTGACATGTTCTTACAGCATCTATCGCATTTTTTGAATCTGGTAGCCATTGGGGCAAAAATGTCCCCCGCAAGGTCGAAGACCCATGTGGCCAGCGGTTGGAGGGAAAAAGGGCGCGAAGTCCGTAAAGACAAAAAAAAGGCAAAGAAAGATGTCCCTCGAGGGCTCCAAAAGGATAGAGCAGGGGGGAGGATGTGTAGAGGACCGGCGCAGCCAGAAAAATAGAGGGCCAGTAGGCCGAAAATGAAACACCTGACGAGGGACGTGCGTCTGAAGGGGTCCGCGGAAAAAGGTCGACTGAGCAAGATGGCACCCTTGGGCGGGAAGAGGATCACACATGCGTGGTAGCAATCCCAAAGGCTCTTTGAAAGTTGGGGAATTGCTCCGCGCGGGCTAAGCCGGTGCCAACATCACCCATAAGTGAGGACTGACTTCCTGCTTGTTCCTGGAGAATGGTTTCTTAAAATCTATTCACATTCATGGAGTGAACATTTGTAGTGCCATATTTTCAATAGTTACTACATTTTGAAATTCTAAATGTAGTCTTCAGCAGGTCAAAACACAGCAATTAGACTGCTATAAAAAAATACACATGTCATGAGACACTATGGGGCATGTTTACTAACATGTGCTAATCATTACCATGGAATGAGCCATGCAGGAAGCCTAATGCGGGGCCCTGCATTGAGTAACTCTGGAATTTGTTACCGGAGGATGTAGTAAAAGCTTTTAATGTAGCTGGGTTTAAGAGAGGTTTAGACACGTTCCTGTAGGGAACAAAGTCCATAAGCCATTATTAAAGTGAACTAGGGAAATCCACTGCTTACCCCTGGGATAAACAGCATGGAACCCGTCTACCTTTTGGGAACCTGCCAGGTACTTGTGACCCAGATTGGCCACTGCTGCAAACAAGCTACTGGGCTCGATGGATCTTTGGTTTGACCCAGTAAGGTATCTCTTATGTTCTAGGTTAAGGGTGGAACGTGGATGTTGATGACATCTCAGCAGAGGCATTATGGGTATGCTAACCATGAATGTTGCCATTAGTGTGGGCCATCTCAAAGAATGATAGTAAATGCACCTGCATTCCAGGTAGTGTGATGTGGCGTGTTAGCAATGTGCACACACCTCCTAAGATTAGTACAGGCTTTTGTGCTAGTTTCATGGCTCAAATGCACACTACCTGTGCACCCTTTAGTAAACATGCCACTATCTGCACAGTTGATAGATGCATTTAGGTCCCAGCGGCTGTAAAATTTAGCTTACTCAAATACATTTCAGAAATTTACAGAATAGGCACTTGTCTTCAACTACATCATAAAGCACTTCTAAATGATTGCAAAAGTCCACTTAATGTCATTCAAAAGGATTACATATCATTTTGATTATCCCAGTGATCTCCGATGAAAATTAACCTACAGCAGATAGCTCTGATTGTCTCCAGATGTGTTATAAAAATCTTAATCATTAAAAGTTTCAAAAAGTTACATTCAATATGTTAAAAGGGAGGAGAGCATAGGCATTACCTTCTTGGATACTAGATACAAGTCTACATTCTGCTACCTGCGGCTTGGAGGAAAGTCAGCACCTGAACCATGTCTCTTATTCATAGAGATGTAAGCAGAGTGCAGCACAAAAGTATCTGTGGCTGAGAAGTCCTTTATCTGAAATGTTATTCCCACATGCAAAACCTATTACTAGAAATAATCCGTTCCCTAGTCCACAGAAACTGTAGGGTCTATTAAAGATATATGACTGTCAATAATATATGTTATATGTCACATTCAAGCTGGCACTTTTTCAATTTGAGCAAAAAAACACCCAAAACCCACAGCAGATTTCTAACTCTAAAACACATCCTGTGAGACCATTTCTGGGGCTCACTTTAGATGTGGGCTTCTGGTCAACAGGGTTCAGACACATTGGAAATAATGTGCCCAGAGCTCCAAGGCAAACAAGCATAGGTCTCACAATGACACCTACTGGATTAGCAGCAATGCTGATGACACACAAAACAAACTTCCTGTCCCTCCCCTGGCCAGCGAGGAAAAAGTTACCATGGGGACGGCACAAAACATTCGCCTAGCGTATCAGAAAATCCTCCTTATTCATGCCTCTTTCCTTAAGCCCCAGCCACCATTTTTCACTTCCTTCCTGCTGGAATAACGCCAGTCAGCTGGGTATGAAGTAGTATGTGGGATGCTCTCTGAGGCAGAGAAGCTTGTTTATGTTCTGGCCCTTGGAAGCCAGACACCTTCCCCCTAAAGGTTTTCTATCTGAAAAGGAAATCCGTAAGAGGGAGGAAATGTAAGCATGTCCAAGTTCACAGTCCCACACTCAGAATAATGTTTCTACTAGCTCTACTCCACAGACCTGCATCTACATGCCTCTCAACCCAGGGCACAAAATGGAAGAATGGCCAGCCACAGCCACAATTACAATTCCAGAATACCACTCAATAAATTTGCAAGCAGTATTCTTAAATATTTCATGACAACATTTCAAATGCCTCAATCAGAAACTTTAGATGTATTAGCTTTATATACAGCTCAACTACAATACATTCCATGGATTTCATTTTCAACATTTATTTTTAAGCTATTTCTGTTACTTAAACATTTGTATACGTGCAGCAGGCTTTATAAAAGTTTATATTTACAGACAAATTCTGCCGTGTGTTCCAGCAGCATCAGGATGCAGTTCTGACAAGTTTTACCAAGTAGCTGCATCCCCTCTGCAGCCCCCTCCCAGTAAGAAGCTGCACAGTCAGCCAGCCCTGCCATTTCTGCTGTGTATGTAGAAATAATTGTAGATATCCAAGTGCCCACGTTGTCACTTACAGGTTCTCTGACCAGCGTTACTGTGGCTAACATAACTAACAAACAAATAAGAATAGCTCCATATGTGCAAGAAATCCTCCAAGGAAATTTCTTCAAGGCAAGGGGTTCCTGAGGTAGGGAAAGCTTATCCACATCCACTAGTTTTATGTTATTCCACTGACTGGTATCAAAGCTCTTCAGGAAAGAACCCACATCCCTACCCAAATAGGAAGGTAAAGGGCTCTCCTTAATTAATTTAATTTTCTCCCTGAATGCCTGCATCTGCTGCAGAAAAATAATGGGGTCAGACAAGTCCTTAAAACCCTCAGCAAGGCTGAGAGCCTGTTTCTGCTCATGCAGAATAGTGTTGAGTTTATTGATCTCCGGGTCATAGGCCTGCATCACTGCAAGCTTCATACTCTCAAAATCAGACAAGATTTCATTTTTTTTTTGCTCCAGTGTGTGCTCTAGTGCTTCAAAGTACTCTCTAACTTTGTCTGAGTCCTTAGTCAGTAACTGCAAAGCTTTCCTCTTGCTAGTTTCCAAGCTGTCAAGCTGGGACAGCAAATCCCCACAGTGCCATGTTTCAAAGCTCTGAACGAGACCCTCAAAAGCATTCTTCTCTAAGCTGTAGGCATCCTCAATGGAGCAGAAGCCATGATCTGCATGATCTCCTCGAGTGGCGCAGAACCCACAAATCAGCTTCAGATCTGTTGAGCAGAAAATATTGAGGGGTTGTCCACTGTGTACTTTGCACACAGGCATCCTCGGAAGGACTTTAAATGTGTTATACTTCTCTACAATTCCTTTCAGTGAATAGTTGACCTGCAAACTACTGACTCCTACAACAGGGGTTTCTTTACGACAGGTGGGACACTTGAAATTAGATGGTCTCCAGGACACACTCCTAATATTTCCTTCCAGGATCCCTTCCAGGCACTTCTTGCAGAAATTGTGTGAACAAGGTAAAACCCGAGGATCATCAAACAGACTACAACAAATAGGACAGGTAAGGTCTTCCTCCAGAAGCTCCATCATATCCTGCAAAGAAAATAAAAATGGTTAAGTGAGACAAACATTGCAGTATATACCAAAACAAAAGTAAGTAGAATGGTCACTTATTTTCACTTAAAAAACTTGCACATACAGGTTAGAGTCCTACTTTTCTGAGAGAATTCTCAGGTAATCCCAGAATGCAAATAGAATATAATTTTCAAAAAAAACAGAACATGTTCAAGCAATCCCTATAGCCTGAAACCATCTAAGACACCTACCCACAACTACAAAAATCTCTCTCGATAATATATACTGTAAGGCAAGCAAGATTACTACTATTACTACTAATTTTTAATGCCGTTTAATGCATTACCTGAGACTACTACAGTTTTTTTAGTGCAAGTAGGATGGGTACATGATGCTGGGATTACATCAAACAAAAACACACCAGCATTTCAAGATGTAGGGATGTTACCCAAGACTGAAGTGGTATTTAAAGGTGATACTGCAGAGGAATTGAGAGAAATATCGCTACACCAGGAAGATATATTACAACTATTTGATAAACTGAATAGTAGCAAATCACCTGGACCGGATGGTATACATCCCAGAGTGTTGAAAGAACTTAAATATGAGATTGCAGACCTGCTATTGGTAATCTGTGAACTTTCATTAAAATCATCTGTAATACCTGAAGATTGGAAGGTCACCAACGTAACACCAATTTTTAAAAAGGGTTCCAGGGGTGACCCAGGAAATTACAGACCGGTGAGCCTGACGTCAGTACCAGGGAAAATGGTAGAAACCATCATAAAGAACAAAATTACACAGCATGTAGATAGTCATGGCCTAATGGGAGGCAGCCAACATGGCTTTAGACAAGGAAGATCTTGTCTTACTAATCTGATATGTTTTTTTGAAGGTGTGCATAAACAGGTAGACAAAGGTGAGTCGGTTGATATAGTGTATCTGGACTTTCAGAAAGCTTTTGACAAAGTCCCCCATCAGAGACTTTTGGCGAAGCTAAAAAGTCATGGGATAGGAGGCAGTGTACTATTGTGGATCGGGAACTGGTTAAAAGATAGAAAGCAGAGGGTAGGGCTAAATGGCCAATATTCCCAATGGAAAAAGGTGAATAGAGGAGTACCCCAGGGATCTGTACTGGGTCCGCTGCTTTTTGACATATTCATAAATGACCTGGAAAAGGGAATAACTAGTGAGATTATCAAATTTGCAGATGACACAAAACTGTTTAAAGTTGTTAAAACCCAAGAGGATTGTGGAAAACTGCAGGAGGATCTGGATAAATTGGAAGACTGGGCATCCAAATGGCAGATGAAATTTAATGTGGACAAGTGCAAAGTTATGCACCTAGGAAAGAACAACCCACACTATAGTTACACGATGCAAGGCTCCACATTAGAAACCACCACCCAGGAAAAAGATTTAGGAGTCATTGTGGATAACATGTTAAAACCCTCCGCCCAGTGTGCAGCAGCGGCCAAGAAAGCAAATAGAATGCTAGGTATCATAAGGAATGGGATGGAGAACAAAACAAAGGATATTATAATGCCTCTGTATCGCTCCATGGTACGACCGCACCTTGAATATTGTGTGCAATTCTGGTCACCGTATCTTAAAAAGGACATAGCGTTATTAGAAAAAGTACAGAGAAGAGCCACCAAATTGGTGAAGGGGATGGAAGGCTACTTCTATGAAGAGAGGCTAAGAAGGTTAGGGCTCTTTAGCCTGGAGAAGAGACGGCTGAGGGGAGATATGATAGGAGGTCTACGAATTAATGAATGGAGTGGAACGGATAAACGTGGATCAATTGTTTACGCTATCAGAGTATAGAAAGACTAGGGGACATGTAATGAAGCTACAGGGTAAACTATTTAAGACAAATAAGAGAAAATATTTTTTCACTCAACGTGTAATCAAACTCTGGAATCTGTTACCGGAGGATGTAGTAAGGGCTGTTAGTATAGCTGGGTTTAAAAAAGGTTTGGACAAGTTCCTGGAGGAAAGGTCATTAAACCACTATTAAAAAGGGACCCAGGATATCAATGCTTGACCCAGTACAAGCATTGTGGAACCTGTGTCTTTTGGGGATATTGCTAGGTACGTATAACCTAGATTGGCCACTGTTGGAAACAGGATACTGGGCTTGATGGACCTCGGTCTGACCCAGTATGGCATGTCTTATGTTCTTATGAGGTGATATGATTGAGACATTGAAATACCTCCGTGGCATAAATGCACAGGGGGAGAGCCTCTTTCGATTGAAAGCAAGTTCTGCTACGAGGGGACATGGGATGAGGGTGAAAGTAGATAGATTCAGGAGTGATATGCAGAAATATTTCTTTACAGAAAGAGTGGTGGATCCGTGGAATAGTCTCCCAATGGAGGTGGTAGAAATGAGGATGGTATCCGATTTCAAAAAAGCATGGGACAAACACAGAGGCTCTCTAAAGAAAAAAAGGGGACTGTTGTAGTTGTTGATATGGAAGGACAGACTAGATAGAAAAATGACAACAGAAAAAGACCACATGGCCTATGTTTCTAACATCTGCTACAGGTGAGTAACTATGCTTTCTCTGTGGATAAGCAGGAAGTCAGTCCTCACATATGGGATTACCAAGCTATAGTCTCCCAAAAACCAAGGCCAAAGTCCAAACAGGGGCAACAGAACTGGAGAAACAAGACTATTGTGGGTAGTCCTTCTAGCGACTCGACCGATTCAGCATCTTCAGCTTACAACTTCACTGCTGAAAACACTTTTTGGTAGCCTGCATGGACAGAAGGACTGGTAGGAAGGAGTTGGAACCTAAGTCCCAAAGAGATACCAGAGCATGCCAGGAATCCCCATCCAGTAATGAGCTCTGAATGTGTAGAGTGAAGACCACATTGCAGCCCTACAGATCTCCTCATGACATGACCAAAGAGATGCAGTCTGCTAGCCAAAATCAACAGAGTGCATTTGGGAACAGCAGCCCCCAGCTTGCAGGGGTCAAAAGAGAAAAAAAAACAGCTGAGTGGACTTATGGTGGGCCTTTGTCTGCTCGAGGTAGAAGGCCAAGGCATGCTTACAGTCTAACATGTGCAGTGCCACCTCCCCTCTATTGACATGAGGCCAGGGGAAGAAAGTCGACAGCATGACTAACTGATTAAGCTAGAATGCAGAGACCATCTTTGGCAGGAAATGCGGATGCATGCACAAGACAACCATATTATGGTGGAATCTGGTGTATGGTGGGTGAGCCACCAAGACCTGAAGTTCACCAACATGGCATGCCGAAGTGACAACCACCAGGACAAGACTTTCCAAGGTCAGGAACTTCAGAGGATAGGAAGCAAGTGGCTCAAAAGGGAGCTGACAAAGAGCTGAGCCAGAACTACGTTAAGGTCCCAAACTACTAAGAAGTAATTAGGTCTTACCTGCTAATTATTGTTCCTGAAGGAACGACAGTCCTGTCCCTTACTTCTGGGTTGCGCAACCCTTCCAGCAGCTTGGAGGCTGAGCTCATCCTTTTTGAGGATGGGACAGTATAAATACCGCTGGCACCACCCCCAGAACCCAGTATTCTAATGCAAAAGTAGGCTTAAACTGAAAACCAACATATTAAAAATTAGTCCAAAGAAAAACACGAAAACCCAAAGTAATTTTTTTTTTCAAACTTGTAAAGGTAGGAGGTAAGAAAAAAACGGGTGGGAAGGAGGGGGGGGGGGAGGAGGAAGTTTGTCCGAGTTTGCCAGAATTCTCCTTCTCCTGGGCCTCCGACCCTGGTCCAATGGTCTTTCTGTGCTGGTTCGGCCCTGCCTTCGGTCCGCTGTGCTTTACCTACCCATTGGAACATAAAACGGATCTGGGAGGGAACAGGGACTGGACTGTCGTTCCTTCAGGAACAATAATTAGCAGGTAAGACCTAATTACTTCTTCCTTATCGTCACTCCAGTCCAGTCCCTTACTTCTGGGATGTAACAGAGTAGTTCAGGCCTGGGAGGGATCCGCTATCCCGGACCGAAGAACCGCCTCTCCAAACCGAGAATCAGCAGACCCCTGAATATCCAGCCTGTAATGTTTGGTAAAGGTATGCAGAGTGGACCAGGTGGCCACTATGCAAATGTCCAGCGGCGGAATTAGGCTGTACTCCGCCCAAGAAGTGGCCTGCGCCCACGTTGAATGTGCGCGCAGACCCCCTGGAACATGCTTTCCCTTCAGGATATAGGCCGAAGCAATAGCTTCCCTGATCCACCGAGAGATAGAGGCCTTGGCCGCCGCCTCCCCTTTGTGAGGTCCTCCAAACTGAACGAATAGACGTCCGGACTTCCGAAAGGACGCCGTGCGGGAGAGATAAGTCTTCAGTGCTCTGCGGACGTCCAGGAGACATAGTTTCCCCCCATGTTCTCCTTGCTCTTCTGCCAGGAAGGACGGGAGCGAAACCGTCTGGTTCACATGAAAAGGGGAGATGACCTTGGGTAAGAAAGAGGGGACTGTCCGCAAGACCACCTTCTCCCTGAAAAAGGTAATAAAAGGGGTCTGAGAGGACAGAGCTTGGAGTTCGGAGACTAGTCTGGCTGAGCAAAAGGCCACCAGGAAGACTGTCTTCAGAGTGAGATCCTTTAGGGAGGCTCTCTTTGCCGGTTCGAAAGGCTCCCTGGTTAGGGCATTTAGTACCAGATTGAGATCCCAAGGGGGTAAAACCGATCTTAGCTGCGGCCTCAGGCGGTCTAACCGCTCTTAGGAATCTGGCCACATCCGCGTGCTCCCCTAAGGGCTTACCACGAATCCTACCTCGATAACAAGCGATAGCAGCTAACTGTACTCGTAAGGAGCTGGGAGAAAGGCCCTTCTCGAAACCAGCTTGTAAGAATTCCAGGACCTCCGGAACCGAAGCCGACAGGGGTTTCTTTCGGTGATCCGCACACCATGCCTCGAAGATGCGCCAGACCCTAACATATGAAAGACAGGTCGAGCGCTTTCGAGCGTTCAATAAAGTAGAGATTACTGAACCCGAATACCCTCACTTCAGGAGCCGTGCCCTTTCAATAGCCAGGCCGTAAGCGAGAATCGACCCACGTGAGGCATCAGGATCGGCCCCTGCCGCAACAGACCCTTCCGGCAGGGGAGCCACCAAGGTCAGTCGATCGATAGTCTTATTAGGTCCGCGTACCAGGGTCGGCGCGGCCAGTCCGGAGCTATGAGGATAACCAAACCTCGGTGGGCTTCTATCCGCTGTAGAACCTTTCCGATGAGGGCCCACGGGGGAAATACATATAGGAGACCCTCCGAGGACCATCTCTGGGCTAATGCGTCTAGGCCCTCGGACATCCTTTCCTTCCTTCAGCTGAAAAATCTGCTTGCTTTGGCTGAGGCATATCGTGCCATGAGGTCCATGACCGGGGGCCCCCAACGAGCTACAATCTGAAAGAAGATCTCCTGATCCAGCTCCCACTCCCCCTGGTTGATGATGACCCTGCTGAGGTAAATCGGCCATGGAGTTGTCCGTTCCCGCTACGCGTTGTGCCGATAGGGCCTCTAAGTGGACTTCGGCCCACTGGAACAGGCTGCCCGCTTCCTTTTCCAAGGAGGGGCTGGATGTACCCCCCTGGCGGTTGATGTAAGCTACCGCTGTGACATTGTCTGAGAATACGCGAATCGCCTTTTGACGAACTAGGGGCTCGAGAGCCGTGAGCGCCAAGGCTACCGCTCGGAGTTCCAGCCTGTTGATGGACCACTGAGATTCCGTTAAGGACCACAGACCCTGGACGAACTGGTCCTCGCAATGCGCTCCCCAGCCTGTCAGGCTGGCGTCTGTCGTCAGGAGAGACCACTGTGGGGGCTCGAGAGATATTCCGCATTCCAGGATCCCTGGGCAGCGCCACCACTGCAGGGCATTCCTGGTTCGGGGAGCACAGGGCAACTGCATAGTCAAAGGGTGATGCTGAGGGGACCACCGACGCAACAGGGCCCTCTGCAGGGGACGCATGTGCGCTCTGGCCCACGGGACTACCTCTATTGTTGCTGCCATGGTTCCTAGCAATTGAAGGTAATGACACGCCATAGGAATTCGTCTGTTCAAGAACTGCGACACCAGGGTCCTTAAGCCCCTTGCTCTCTTTTTGGACAGAAAAAAACTCTTCCTCTTCTGGTGTCGAACCTCGCTCCGAGATACTCGAGCTCTTGAGAGGGGTTCAACTTGCTCTTTGCCTGATTAATGACCCAGCCCAGCTCCTCTAGTACTTCTACCACCCTGGTTGTGGCTGCTCGACTCTCCTTCTCCGACTTCGCCCGGATCAGCCAATCGTCTAGGTAGGGGTGAACCATGATTCCCTCCTTCCTCAGGGCAGCCGCGACCACTACCATTATCTTGGTGAAAGTCCGTGGAGCTGTAGCTAACCCGAAGGGCAGCGCTTGAAACTGAAAATGACCTCTCGGAACCGCGAATCTCAGGAACTGTTGGTGGGACCTTCGAACCGAGATATGTAGATATGCTTCCGTCAGATCTAATGCAGTCAGGAACTCTCCTTTCCTTACTGACACTATGACCGACTTTAGGGTTTCCATCCGGAAGTGAGGTACTTTGAGGCAGTGATTGATCTGCTTTAAATCCAGGATCGGGTGAAAGGAACCTTCCTTCTTTGGGACTACGAAATAAATCGAGTATCGACCGGAGCTGCGTTGGTCTGGCAGGACAGGGGTCACCGCTCCGAGGTCTATGAGTCTTGAGAGAGTGGCATCTACCGCCGCTCTCTTTATCGGAGATCCGCAGGGAGACTGAACGAAGGCTGGGCGTATCTGCTTCGCAAATTCGAGGGCATACCCCTCTCGGATGACCTCTAGGACCCATTGATCGGACGTGACGCGGGACCAGGCGGAGAGGAACTGCTTTAGACGCCCTCCAATCAGCAGGCCCCCCACCTGGACCCCCGCTTTCTCATTATGGTTTTCTAGGTCCTGCGGAGGCGGAGGAGGAGGACCCAAAACCTCTCCCCACACCCCGGAAGCCTCTGAAGCTTTGGGACCTCGAGGGAAAACGGCCCCTAGGAAAGGAGTTCGATCTGACTGAATGAAACCTCCGGGGGTCCCTAGGCTGGCTCCGAACCGGAACTAGGGGGCGACCCTGTTTTGGTCTGTCCTCCGGAAGCCTGCCGCCTTTCGACTCCCCAAGATCTTTAACCAACTTATCCAAGTCTTCCCCAAACAACAATTTACCCTTAAAGGGGAGACGACTTAGGCGCGATTTTGAAGAAGCGTCAGCTGCCCAATTCCGCAGCCATAGGTATCGGCGAGCTGCTACTACCGAGGCCATATTCTTAGCCAGGCTTCTGATGAGGTCATATTGGCTATCCGCTAAGTAGGCCAAGCCTGACTCCAATCTGGCAGCAATAGACTGGGCATCTCCCGAGGGAGTCTCTGCCAGTTGGAGTTGTTGTAACCACCTCAAGCAGGCCCGAGCCACCCAAGCTCCCGAAACGAGGCCTGGAGGGCAAGAGCACTGATATCAAAGGCTTGCTTCAGTAGTGTGTCTAATTTTCTGTCTTGAGAATCTCGCAAGGCTGCGCTACCCTCGACCAGGATTGTAGTCTTCTTTGTCACTGCAGAGACCGCACAAAACTAAAGTGGCCACCGAACGATAATGAACACTACCAAAATCCACAAAATATCGTTCACTGTTCTTGGTGTGTGGAAACAGTAACTAGCAAGTAAGGTCTCGGTTTAAAATAACACCGCTACAACTGAGCTCACACTCATTGGCAGCGTCAGTGTTGTATCACATCAATGACCTCTTGCAAGTTTCTTATCAATAAATCTTTAAATAACTACTATAGTCTTGAAGATATCATGCTGTCCAAATAATCACAAGGTTGTACTCAGCTTTAAAGGACCCATTGAAATCTTCCCATATTCTTTCAATCCCTTATCTTCCCATATTCTTTCAATTGCAAGAGGTCATTGATGTGATACAACACTGACGCTGCCAATGAGTGTGAGCTCAGTTGTAGCGGTGTTATTTTAAACTGAGACCTTACTTGCTAGTTACTGTTTCCACACACCAAGAACAGTGAACGATATTTTGTGGATTTTGGTACTGCAGAGACCGCCGCATCTACCCTGGGCGACTTCAGCAGCTCCTTGTCCGGTTCCGGCAATGGGTAAAGTCTGGTCATAGAGCGGACCCCCCTTAAACTAGATTCTGGTTGGTCCCACTCCTCTTGGATCATCTGACGCACCACCCTGTGCACGGGAAAGACCTTTTGAGACCTTCTCACTGCTTGGATTAAGGGATCCTCTAATGCTTCCTCCTCAACTGGTGCGTCTGAGGTCACGTTGAGTACCTTGAGAGACTTGTTAATCAATGCCGGAAGCTCCCCCCGCCTAAAGACCCGCACTATGCGTGATTGGTCCTCCTCAGGGATCTCCCTTTCTTCGAGCTCCTCCTCATCTTCCGCTAGATCCTTGTCTGAGGCCTCCTCTTCCTGGGTATCATGTGAGAAGGCCAAGAGAGGCTCGTCACTCACCAGCCTCGTGCGCTTGAGTGGAATCTCGGAAACCTGGGAACTGGCCTTCAGTGGTCTGGACCCCAGGCCTTCCTTGGCTGCGCTCGGCTCAACTGGCCCAAGGCCCCTCTTGCGCATACAGTAGGCCTTGTGCAGTAGGAGGATGAAATCGGGGGAGAAAAGGTCGCTGGCACTCCCCTCCCCCAGGGTAGGGGGCAGGGAGGGAGGGGAGGCAGGTAAGTCCGAGGTTGAAGGTGGAGGGGAGAGGGGTTCCCTAGCTCCTTCCAGAGGGTCCCCTGACCCTTGCCCGGCTTGGGACATGGACAATAGAATGCCCTGCTCCACAGAGGCAGTTTCTGCAGCACAACCCTTGCAGATTCCTGACTCTGAGGCCGTCCCCCTACGTGTGCCACAAGATGGACACCGCGTCTTGCCAGTCATGGCCTTATGGCAAGCTTAAGGGATCTGCAAGTCAGTAGCCAATTGTAGCCTGTAAAAGGTGGACTAAACAATAACAACTTGCCGAAGTTCCAGGCAGGAAGGGCAATAAAGGAAAAAGGCAATGCTTCCTCTCCTCTCCTAGACTGGGCTATGAGATTGCAGATATCAAATTAACTGAAACCAAATAAAAACAAACTTAAAATCAAACTTAAAGAAACTAAAAGATTAAAACTACACCTAAAACTGGCTAAAATATGTGCCCCAGTACTTGCGTTTCAGAGTTCCTTGTAGACGCGCTGCTCCGCGGCCAATCGCCGCACTCCAGAGGCTCCCACGTGGAAGGCCTCAGGCACGTGGAGCACTACCAGTCGGCGATATCGCTGGAGGTTTTTCCCCTCCGGCCCGCAGGCCTGAATGGGGCTGGCAGCTAGTGGTGTCCAACAACCCCGAACGTTCCGAATCTGCCGCGCCAAGCCGGAGAAGCAGGGAAGTGGAGCGCTGCCGCCTCAAGCGCTCAGCCACCGGAGGGCTTCGGCGCAAGGTCAGGCAGGTCTGTGCAGCCAGAAGACTCAGCAGGAGGGGGAATAACGTGGTCCTTTGCCTCCGTTGACGGCAGGATTTCCTGGGCTCCGGACGCCTGCTGCTACCCCGGATCAACCTCCTCCTCAGCCCGGTACCAGTGAGAACGGACAGGGGGGGGGGGGACGTAAAGGAACAGAACCTAAAGGGATTCCCCAAAGGAAAAAAATGAAATAAATTCAAGAAATAAAGAAATAAAACTATAAGGAAGACTCCAGTAAGCACTTGGCTTACGGAACCCTCCAGCTGCTTGGAGGCTGAGAATACTGGGTTCTGGGGGTATTTATACCGTCCCATCTGGGGGTATTTATACCGTCCCATCCTCAAAAAGGGTGAACTCAGCCTCCAAGCTGCTGGAAGGGTTGCGCAACCCAGAAGGGACTGGACTGACGATAAGGAACGGGGGTTTGACTGGAGATTTTATAAAAGGAGTAAACCCCGCATGAAATGAATCACCAGGGGCTGAGCAGAGATGGGTTGCCCCCCAAGCTGCAATGGTAGGCCTCAATTGTGATATATAATGAATTAAAGGTTTATGTTATTTACGTCACACTTTCCTGAAGGTCTGGTGTTGTGGATATGCTATAGTGTTCTTGAAATAGGAAGATTTTTAGTTTTTTTCTAAATTCTGAATGGTCAGAGCATCCTCTAAGAGCAGGTGGGAGTGAATTCCATAATGTTGGGACGAAGAGGGAGAATGCACGGTTGCATGTGGATTGTTTACTTTTCGTTTTATAGGTTGGGATGTTGAGGAGGTTGATAGAACTGGGTCTTCGGAGTCTATCACTTCTGGGACTAGTGATTAGGGGCTGAAGACAGGTTGCTGATTCATTATATAGGACCTTGTGAATCATAGCGAGTGCTTTATATTGTATTCTGGCTTGGATGGGGAGCCAGTGTAAGTGTTTCAAGGTGGGGGTGATGTGGGCTTGTCTGGGGGTTCTATGGATTATTCTTGCTGTTGTATTTTGTGCCATTTGGGGGAGGGGGGTTTGGGGAGGCCATGATATATAATGAATAAGCACAGATAGGGCATTTGCTATGGCCCACTGGGCATTCCAGATGCCTTTGGCCAACCAGAGTTCCAAGAAATTGATATGGTGCCCGCTTTCCTGCTCAAACCACAGATCCTTTGTGCGCAGGCTGTCCAGATGAGCCCCCCAGCCAAGCTTGAACGCATCAGTTGTCAGCATCTTTTGGAGAGGGAGGCTGCGATACCTGAAAAGACAGATGGCTGAGCAAGTTCTGCAGTTCCAACTACCAGTGCAGGGACCAAATCAAATGTAAGGCGACTGCCACCCAGTCCCGGAGGCAGCCAGTGGCTTGCTTCCACTGTGTCCTCAGAGTCCATCGAGTGTGTCTCATCAGAAAGGCCAGGGGAGTGACATGGACAATTGAAGCCATATGGCCAAGCACTTTCACCATCCCCTGGGCAGTTACCTGATGCTGCTGCCAGGTATCACCAACTAAGGCCATCAGCCTCTGCAGGCAATCTATCATGATAAAGGCCCAGGCCCAAGCCCAAGTGGTATCCAGAAGGGTCCCTATGAACTCCATCTATTGAGAGGGCTGGAGGTAAGACAGAGTAGTTGACCATGAACCCCAGACACTTGAGCACCTGGGATTGTCAGCTAGGCCGACTGACAGACTCCATCTGGAACGGAGCTCTCTATGAGCCAGTCATCCAAGTAGGAGAAGGCGAACATCCCCAGAGTCCGGAGGTAAGCGGTCACCACCTTAAGACACTTTGTGAAGACTCTGGGTGCAGATGCCAGTCCAAAGGGAATGATACAATACTGGAAGTGCCGACCCCCCAGGACAAACCTGAGTACTTTCTGTGAGCGGGGTGAATACGAATGTGTGTATATGCATCTTTGAGATCCCAGGGAGCATAGCCAATCATCTTTTAGGAGGTACAGGAGCAGGGTCCCCAGCGAGACCATCTCGAATTTCTCACACGAGGTAGGTGTTGAGGTTTCCGAGGTCCAGGATGAGTCAAATTCCCCCTCCCCCCCCATCTTCTTGGGGACCAGAAAGTACTTTGAGTAGAATCCCTGCCTGACCTGAGGGTACTGGGCTTGATGGAGAGGTCTGCGATCAGGGTGGAGACCTCTTCACGAAGCAGATTGAGATGCAGGGGGTCTGGCAAAAACTCCAGGGGAAAGGGGGGTGGCAGCTTGGCAAAGTGCAGTATATACCCACTTTGGACTATCTGCGGCACCCACACATCCAAAGTGATGAGAGGCCACTTGTGTGTGAACAGGACGATGCTGTCCCCTGCAGATACTAGCAGACTGGCTACACTTTGGAGGAATCAGTCAGTCAAGGTCCTGTCTCGGATTTGGGTTGTGGGGCCAGCTGGGCCTTCTATGGCTTCTCACGGCACTGCTGACAAGAAGCCTGCGCTCTCAGATGAAAGACCTGTGGGCTTGGGAGGTACAGATGCTTATGCTGGAATTAGATCTTGACCTGGGACTTATGAGAAGATCAGCCATCTTCCTTGAAAGCCTGGTGATTGAGAGGCAGCATGTAACAATTTCCCCATCTTTAAGCCTCCACTTGCATCCCAAAGAGGTTCTCACCCCGACACAGCACATCAGCTTATCCTGAACCCATTGCTCCAGGTCAGAGGACTGAAGTCAGGCGATCCAGCGGACTCCAATGCCCAAAGCCAGAGTCAGTCTGCAGGGCCATAAGTAGTCATAAGTCACCCGGACCATGAATTTGGAACAATCCTTGTCATGGATCACCATAGCATGGAAGACATCCAGGTGCTCAGAGGAAAGGAGTGGACAAAGCTTGGCCAACCTCACATCATATCCTTGAGGAATATGCCCAGGTACAACTGGTATGAAAGGACTCTGGTCACCAGCATAATGATCTGGAAGCACTGCCCGCCAAAGGAGTCCAAGGTTCTCAAGTGCATCTTGCTGCCCTTGATCATTTTCATGGACGAATCCAGAGTGTTGTGTGGGGGTTGAGGCTTCTCAAACCCTGGGGCCTTCTAGATCCGGTAGATTGAGTCCAGCCACCTGCTGACCGCTGGCATCATGAGGGGGTTCTTCCACATCCTTATTTGCAGTCTCTGCAGAATCTGGTGCACCGGCACTGTCACAGTCTTCTTGGGGGCTGAAGGATCGCCAGTTCCTTTGCCCTCTGCTCGTCCTCTTGACTCCAGGAAGAAAGGAATGGCCTTGACCATATCCTGCACAAAGTCCTGGAATGACACATCCTTTTGGGGGTGACTTCCACTGCTGTGAGGAGAGGGGTCAGAGGGGAGCTTGGGAGATCTGCTGCTGGACACCTTCGATTCCTCCTTGGTCTCCCAGCCATCGAAGTCAGACTCCGAGAGGAAGCTGAAGTAATGCTGGGCCTCATGCCAGCATCAACTCCGGCTGCATGGAGAGGAAGAGCACCTCTGAGACCAATGGTGCATCGAGTGCTTCTGTGGCCTCACCGGGGCATCAGACCCCGATATGCTTGACAGGGAGATGGCCACAAGAACTGGTGTCAAGTCAAATCATTGGCTCAATACACCTGCATCGGTGGGAAGTACATGGGTCTCAAGGATTGGCTGCACTGCCTGCGATGGTGATACCCTAGGCACCAAGGGACTCAATGATTGTGTGGCCAACATTGCTGCCATATGGGCCTCGAGGGCTTAAAGGCATTGGGGCTGGAATTACAACTTTGGCCACTGGCTCCAGCACCCCTGTAGGGGAATTCACATTGGTGAGAATCAAAGGATTTCCGGCACCCCTCCGGCATCTGAGTGATTCCTCTTGCCAGGGTACTTTAGCAAGCTTCTTCTTGCAATCGCTCTCCACATCATGTCAGAAAGGGCTTCCATGTTGGTGCACGTGGACCTTGGCCCAGTGCTTTAATGCTGCCAACATGAGGACACTGTGGTCAAAGATGCAGAATAAGTCAGCCCAAAGAGGAACTCCCGCTGCTTCTCTTCTTACTGTCATTTATTTTATTTATTTATTTAGCTGTATTTATATACCGCTTTTCACCGGGTCAAAGCGGTCGATTGGGGGATACATTTAACACAAGGGGATATGAGACACATACGCTAATACTTACAGGGAACATGGGCAATGGAGGGTTAAGTGGCTTGCCCAAGACCACAAGGAGTGCCTAAAGGACTAGAAATCCCAGTCCCTCCTGCCCGAGATTGCTGTCCCCAGGTGGGACTTGAACCCCCGGCCTGAAGTACCTTGTCCTAACCACTAGACCACTCCTCCCACCATCATCTGCAAGCACAGGTTACAAGAGGCAGGCTGGTGGTCAGGGCCCAGGCATTCAAGGTACCAATTATGCTGGTCCATGACCAAGATGGTCCAGGCACACTTGGTGCCCCTTTTTAAACCTGCTTGCTGGCTTCTGGGACATGTCTGGGAACATGGCTATGACGAGGTCGAATGACTTGATGGTGCCAGCCACGGGAAAAAAGAAAGAAAAATGGACAAAAATATGAAAAATGAAAAAGAGCACACCAGGGCCAGCACTACCGATAACAGGCAGTGAAAACTAGATGAAAAGAGGACCCCAAAGGGGTAAAAGCTAAAAAAACCCTTTTTCTGATGGAAAAACTGGAGAAGATACATACCTGCCTTACCGGCTCTGTTGGTGACATCACCCATATATGAGGGCTTACTTCCTGCTTGTCCATGGAGAAACTGCTTTAGTTAAATTCAAAATGCAACAAAAGGGCTTCTGAATAAGCTCTGTTACAAGAAAGTAGTGCTAGAGAAATAGCCCTATCATATATAAAAGCTGTGCAACACCAGATCCCTTCTGTCAATTTTTAAACACATAAGCAAAGCCAGAGGGACAGAACTGAAATAGATAGGGACTGACACCATCTCTAGGCTATGTTCTCTCCCATTTCCTATGCAATCTCCATAAAGTCAGCAAAGCAAACTTGAAATAAATGACAGCATGATGTGGTACTAGCATGCCACCCTTTTGACAGCAATGGGCAAGCTGGCAAGGAGTGTAACATGTTTCCTCCTGCTGACAGAGGTGCCAAGGGATCCAGAGGACTGTGCTAAATAGGATCATCTTGTTGTGAAGGGGGGTGGGAGGTGGCAGCATTCAGATAGACACATCATGGGAGGGCTCTGAATGGACAGTCAGGAGTGTTAAATCCTTGCAAGTTTGTTGTTGCCGTTATAGTGGAAAGGATTTCATGTGGGCTTGTAACTTTTCCCTACTTACATAGCTCCCTCTAACCTCCTATATAACCCTCCATGTAAACAGCCCTTTAAGCCTTCATGTAAATAGTTCTTAAGCCTCCGCAAGGAGTAAGTTTCTTGTCAATCATGTATACTGAGCTGTTTCATAGTCTCGCATTTTAAATTAAGTCCTGCCAGTTTCTGTAAAATCAGAGATGGCTCATCCTTCTGGCCCAATTGTCAAAGATGGTCCTTGATATTTTTGGTGGAAATCTGGCAGGCACACTAGAACAGATTCTTTTACCAAACTAGTCAGATGCGTCTGTAGAAAGGGTCCCCAAAAATGTGTAAACAGACAGGGCAACAGTAACAGGTGCTTTACTAATGCAATGTACGTAAAGAGAGTAATTTTGTAACAGGACAAGTAGATGCCTATTTCGGTGCTATTTATAAAGACACATAGGCATCTATGTGGCTTTAAAAAACAGAAGTTTAAGAGGCAGGGATTATGGTTTCCTGCAAAAAAACAAAAGGATTGCACCTTAAATAAAAGTACGGACATATACTCCTGCTTGAGAGAAGGTGTAAATGAACATGCAGAAAGTATGGAAGACCACACACAGCTTAAGGTATTTCGTAATTGATGCATGTACTTGAGAACCTTGCTCACATGGCACCCAAACCTCACCCCCAAATATGCCTGACAAAGTACATGTGTTAAGCATATAAGACTTGCCATACTGGGTTAGACCATCAGGTTCAGTATCCTGTTTCCAAAAGTGGCCAATCCAGGTCGTAAGTACCTGGCTGAATTCCATGCTATTTACCACAGGGATGAGCAGTGGCTCTCCCCAGCTCTCCCTTAACAGTCAAACCTTTTCTAAATCCACACGCCAACTGCTCCAGCAATGAGTTCCAAAGCTGAACTCTGCAATTTATTTATTTATTTATTTAGTAACACTTATATACCGCTACTTCCAGTGATCAGAAGCGGTTTGATTACATCTTTGGGATTTGTCAAAAATCAAGACAGAGAGGTTGGGGCATATATACAATAGTTCAGAGGTAAATCACAGCACACAGAATATGGTCTCGAGATTGGCCTAGACATATTTACATAATTTTACAAAAGGGATTCTACTTAAACATATTTACATTTTTACATATAACTGTTCACTTCATCCTTTATCTCTTTGGGATTTACTACTGGTTGTAGTGACAGTGGAATAGATGCGTTTTTAATTTCTTCCTGAAATCAACTATGTCTTTAATTGCGCGCAGCTCATATGGCAGTTGGTTCCATAAGGTTGGGGCATAGAATGAAAATGCTCTGCGGCTAGTACTGGCTTTTACCTGTCTGATGATGTTTGGAACTTGTAGCGTGTCTGAGTTGATAGTTCTCCTGTCTCTGGTGTTAGGTTGCTTGCAGATAAGGGTTGAAAGGAATGATGGGGCTAGGTTATGAATGAGTTTGAACGTTGTTACCAATGTTTTATATTGTATCCTGGGGAATGGGGAAAAATATTCTGTTTCAAAATGTACTACTTTGTAACTTTCATGGTGTGGATTAGTCTTTATTCTTTAAGAAAAAAAATTACAAAACAATTGATGTGTGTTCACCCCACTCTACCCAGGATTTTATATACATTTATTATATCTCCCCCAGCCATCTCTTCTCCAAGAAGTGCACTAACCTCTTTAGCCTTCCCTCATAGGAGGGAGGGTCATTCATCCCCCTTATACTTTTTGGTGGCTCTTTTCTGTACTGTTTCTATTTCAACAATAGATTTTTTGAGATGCAGCAAACAGAATTGCACACAATTACTAAGGCACTGTGATAGTCTGTTTTATTCTCTATACCTTCCTGTGCAAAAGAATTAACATGTTATCCATGGCAACATCAGATACATTTTCTAGGTTGTGAATCCTAAATGTGGAATGGCATTGGACAGCTGTTAGGGTCTATCGTGGACAAGACCATGGGTGAAAAGCCTAGAGGGAGGATGTAGTAATGCACAATGGAGCAGGAGCAGGAGCAGCACCAGCACGACTGGAGCAGGAACACTCCACTAAGCAGCGACGGGAAGCTAGATGACAGTAGATGCAGGTCAGGCCCATCAAACACTGTAGGTGTGTCTAGAAGGGCATCCTTCATACATGGCGCCAAATAAAAGACAGACAACCCTTGCTGGTCCAGTAGGTTCCTGGGGTGGGGGGGGGGGGCAGGCCTCTGCTTTCTTGGCTCCAGTTACAAGCCTGTAGCCTCTGGTCTGCAGGACCATGGGTTTGATCCCCAGCAGACCTAATGTGGGTTATTTTCCCCCCTTTATACTCATCCACCATTTGGATGCCCAGTCTCCCAAGATTTTTCCGCAATTTTTCACAATCTGCATGCAATTTAACAACTCTGAATAATGTGGTATCATTAGAGAATGGGGTGACTTCACTTGTGTTTTCCATTTCCAGATCATTTATAAATATTAAAAATCAACAGTCCCAGAACTGTGGCAGATTGGTGAGACAAAACTTCCCTCGGCTAAATCCATGTTGATTATGTCTCATTAAACCAAGTTTATCTACATGTTCAGTAATTTGGTATTTTATAATAGTTTTTACCAGCACCGACATCAGACTGTCTATATCGCAGATCACTCCTTGTACCATTTTTAAAAATAGGCATAAATGTAGACCATCTTCCAAATATTTGAGGTACTGTAGATTTTAACAATACATTACAGATTACTAATATTTATATATCTGTAATTTCATACCCCTGTAAGCTTAAGGGTGGCAACACAGCACGCCTGGAGGCAGGGAGACAACTGCAGGCCTTCCTGTGCAGTGCTGGAATGAGAGAGGCAATGCCCAACACTACATAAACTTTTAGATCTGGATTTTCAAAAAGTCTTTGACAAGGTTCTTTATGAGATACTCAAGGAAACTGGAATAAAAGGCAGAGTACTATTGTGGACTGGATTGTAACTATTTAAAAGATAACAAAACAGAGTAGGGCTAAATGGGCAATTTTCTCAATGGAGAAAGCTGAAGAGTGGAGTATCCCAGGGATCGGTGCTAGGCATGCTGCCTTTTAACAAATTCATAAATGACCTAGAAATGGGAACAATGAGCAAAGTGATTAAATTTGGTCATGAAAAATTACAAGACCTTGAGAAATGGGGGGGGGGGGGGGAGGGAGGGAGGCTAGATATCCAACTGGACAATAAAACTTAAATATGGACAGCTGAAAAAAAATTATGCTCTTTACGGGCCAATGCACCAGTTCCAACACATGCCAAATGCAGAATAGATTGATGTGCATGTAAATAGCAAAGGGAAAGTACATGCACACTAACGCCAAGCGTATCTGAATTATATACAAATGAGATGCATGTATTAAAACAGCATGCTTATATTGTCTGCGCCCGATACAAAGAAACACGTAGAGGATTTTGTAACCAGCCAAAGTGCCAATCTCTCTATGCCTGGTCTGAGGTGGCTTGAACATCTTACACATGGAGGGAAAAGAAATCCCTGCTTGTCCGGTGGCCCCGATCCCCCCAACCACTCAACAGCAAAAAGGCCTGGTGTCCCCCAAAGTACCCACCCCCTTCTTCCTGGAGCAGGAATATTGCCCACGTGCTCCTGCCTTGAATCACCATTTTGAAAAATGACAGTGACTGCCCCATGCAGTGCATCCAGGGCCTGGATTCCTCCACAGGAGAGAGGTAGAGACCCCAGACCCTTATGAAAGGGATTGCCATGCAGCCAAAATGACTGAAAACAACCTAGGATCCACCACCACCATGACCTTGGAGAACATCCTTGGGACAGAGGAGAGTCCGAATGGGAGGGCAACGTAACTAAGTGAGAGCCAAGCACAGCAAAAACGCAGATATTTTGCTGATCCTCCCAGATTGGGATATGAAAATATGCCTCAACCAAATCCAGATACCAGGAACTCCCCTTGGCATACCACTTGAATCAAGGATTGCAAGTTTCCATCTGGAAGCACAGGACACACAAGTGCTCATTGACACCACTGAGGTCCAGAAAGGATACTTTCTTCTTTGGCACCACAAAATAGATAGAAAACCTGCCCTTGCCCAATCTCAAGGGGAACGGACAACACTATCTTCAAGAACAGCAACTTGTCCAAGGTGACCCACACAATGGCCCTTTTGTTTGCAGACCCACAGAGGGAAATGACAAAAGCATCTGGGATCAGCTCTTTGCATCTAGCATCCAGCAATCCTTGGTGACCAAGGCCCATTCCTGAAAAAAAGAGGCAAAGCCTAACCCAACTGAAGGAACCAGGGAATGGGCCCCCAAATCTTCACTGCACAGCCTGGGAGGGTCCTCCTCTGGAGGGGACAGAGTTCTTGGGCCCATGCGCTCCACAGAAGGACCGAGAACCAGCCCGAAATCCAGAGGCAGAAGGAAAGAAGGGCTTTTCAGGCCAGTAGCAACAAGAATCTTGAGACCACCAGGAGTCCAACTAGTGTGCCCACAAGGACCTGGGCAGAAGCTGACTGAAAAGGGGCTGCTGCCCACTTCACAGGCCCCCTGGACCTGTCCTCCCAAAAGACAGTAAGATTCTGTCTCGCCCAGATCCTTCAACAGCTTCTCCAAATTGGTCCCAAAAAATGCCTCCCTTTAAAAGCCAGTTGGGTCAACCAGGCTTTGGAGGATGTGCCCATTGCCTAGTGTCAGAGCCAGGCCAATGCAGTGTCACTATCCCTGGCCACTACATGTATCAGGTTGTACATGGCATCAGAAAGCAAGGCCATAGCAGACTCTAAAAGAGCGGTAGTATCATCCAGCAAAACAAACAATCCACTGGAGCAGAGCTCGAAATGTCAGGCCTGCACATATCACCAACTGAAGAAGAGCAGCTGCCACAGTGAACTGGATCTTCATGCGAATCCACTTTTTTGTCCAGAGTATCCTTTAAGGTCGTTCCACCTTTCACAAGAATGGTGGTCCATCTGGTAGCCGCTGTGACCTGCTCCTCCATCTTGGGAATATCAAACCAAAATGACACTCCTTCAGGAATGTATACATCTTATACACCCTCTGCCCCTTAGTCGGAGAGATGGGGAAATCCCACTCCAACCAGATCATGTCTTTGATCACCTCTGGGAATGGGGAAGACAGTATTGGATTTCTGCACCCCTTGCAGAAGTGGATGCCCCTTCAGCTCCTACTTTGTTCCTGGAGCATCTGCCAAGCTCAAGGTGAATGAGACCCTAGCAATCAATGCCGCTAGTTCCTCCTTCTGGAACAGGTGGACAACACCGGCTTCTTCACAATCCTCTGAAGGAGAGAGTACTTTTGTCCACATCAGAGTCCAAAATTGAGGAATATGAAGCCAAGGCACAGTCCAAATCTTGGACAGATCCCAGCTGATCCCCACCTCCAGGGGACCCCTTCACCAGGACACCTAGTCACAGGCAATCAAAAAGGGCTTCCACTCTCACCCTGCCCCTCATGAGACTGCATTCAGGGGAACACAGAAGCCACAGGGTCTGAATTTCCACGCCAGAATGACCAGAACTGTTGCAAGACTGAAAAAGATTCCAGGGAGGACAATTTGGACTCCAGAAGCTCTCCTCACAGAAATGACCCCCCTCTCCCCCCTTACACCAGAGGACACGGCCGCCACCGATCCTCTAAAGGACAGGACAGGGAGCGGCCCTTAGTAGGGTTGCTGGACGTTCTGGCTAGTTGGTCATCCTTATCCACTAGGCCATTTGCCACCTCCTACCCTAAGGCAGGCAAGGCCAGACCAACCATATCCTCCGGCTCAGAGAGGGGAAGCAAGCCTTCCAGGGGTGACTCAGAAGCTGCCATGCAAGAAGAGCAGAGTCCAGAAGCCAGAAAGGAGGCACCTCGTTTGCCACAGGCCAAATGTTTCCTGGAAAAAGAAAGTTATGGCAAGTATCACAACAGTGTGCACTAGGCCACGGCGGCCCAGTAGGCATACCTTAAAGCTTACACAGCAACGTTTGTTATGGGCGCTTGGGTAGGAAGGCACGTTGAAGCCACTGAGGAAGAACATGCACAAGGACTGTGTGACCGTCAGGCGCACGATAGTAAAAATGCCATCAACATGTGCAGAAAATAGCAGGAAACCCCTACACACCATCAATGGTTGCCAGCAGTCCACCACGAATTGTACCCCAGACAAATGGAATCGGGAGCTCCCAACAAGGGCAATAACAAGGTCAAGCATTGGTATTCCCCCCCCCCCCCCCGAGAGCCCCAGGTAGAAATTCATGCCTGGCTCAGCTCTACTGCTCTGAAACAGTTTCTCTAGATTTACAGGCACTGTATTTAAGGTGGCTGATAGGCAGATTCCTCCGAGAGCCTTCTGCAATCTTCGGGAGATAGCAGGGGGTGGTGTGGGAACAGAGGAGGAGGCACTGAGGTTGTGCAAGGCTGCTGAACTCTTCCAATCTTCTGGCTGCCCATCACGATAAGAGCACGGAGCTGAGCCAAAATTTTCCCTTCTCCTATGGCTACTGAAAAGGTCGCAGTCTAGTGGTTCCTCCCACGTCATGCTTAAAATGAGAGTCACCCTCAAAGTGGTTGTTCACCAGCGATTAAATCAATCTTTTCCTCTCAGTTCTTTATCCACCATCTGCTGGAGACAAAGAAATACTGGAGAGATCTCTGGTGGCTGAGGCAGATAGAGGCATGGGAGTGATGTCATTGAAACCTAGCTTTTGATTGGTGGAGACAAAGAACCAAATCACCAATCTGCTGGTAGGGGGAACACAACCCACTTGGGTCTGGACTTGTCTTGGCAGACAGACAATATGGAAAAAGAAAACCCAAAACCCAACCACCAACAATAGCTAGCAAGCATATTACAGGCAAAAAAGGAGGGAAGAGGACTTGTGCCCAACTTACCAGTCCCCCTCCCCCCCCCTCAGGGTCCTCCTGCTCCTCTTCAGCCCATCAAGTGCTAATCCACAAGAAACTGTGCTGGATCCTAGGTGGCAAGCAGCTACTGGACTTGATCACCATAGAGTGGGCCAGAAGAATCAGGCCTACCTGCACTCTTGCACCAGTCCACATACCTTGCCACCTGCTAGAGGCAGACAATTTACTGGCTTCGCTCAGTGCTGCAGCAGTGGTAATATCTTCTGATGACACTACTGAAAGATGCTGGAGTCTGCCTCCACCTACTGACAAGGGAGCATAATAAACTCATCTGGAATGGTCTAGCAGGATGATATGGATTTGAAAGTAAAAAGTTACAGAAAAGCAAGCTATCAAGCATTGGTGAAGAAGATATTGTGGCAGGTGTCTTTTCTTGTGTCAACATGGACCACCAACAACTCTTTTTCTCTCATTCTACTGCCTCCATTGGAAGAGCTAAAAAGTAGTAAGAGAAAAAGGGAAGATAACAGAGTCTTGGGCAATAAGTTAAGAGGGTGACTGGGTAGACCTGGGTCACACCATCATCAAATTTATACATAAAAACGTGTGGCATTCCGAAATATATATATAAAACTTAATACACATAACCTGATATTTCTACATTGCAGTTTATGCACATACAGCACTTTTCCAGGTCCTGGTACAACATGCACAAAATATCAATTTTTCTGTGACCGACACAAACTGTATGCACGTTTCCATGGCAAATCAGCATGTTCCCATGTTTGCACGCTTTATTTTTTGAGTGGCAAGAGACAAAAAAATAGACAGTAAGAATTAGGGCTAGGCAAAGCTTTCGTTGTGTGATATTTGTTTCACTGTTCATAATTTAATTTTTGTCATTACAACTAAAGTTGTACACAATAAATTTGCTGCACATCTCTAAAGTCTATAAACCTCAGAAAGAAAGTGATTTGCTGTACCCGTGACATAAAAAGAGGTGGACCCATGCACATGCGAAAATGTCTATTTCTCTGCGGCATTCATGCATTTCTAATCTTTTAGACACGCGGCCAGAACTAGCCTTAGATCTGCATCCGAAGAGGCCGCCAAGAAACTACAGAGCAATTAATGAACACTTGTGACAAGAGTGGTTAGTTTCACTTCAAAAATCCTGATAACAGAAGGGGAGGGGTTAGTTTCAATTCTCTCCCTCCAGCATCTCTCCTCCTATCAGCTCCTACTTTTCTCAGATTAATGCCGACTCTACTGGAAACCACTCCAAACACCACCATAAAGAAACAAGTTACGAAGCTCCCGAACGTGCACCTATTTGCTAACGCTGACGTGGACTAACACGGCTATCACGGTTCTTTAAGTACGTTGCGGCTCTCGCATTCTCATCTGGGCGATGAACCAGATCCGATAACCTCCGTTCGGTCAAGAACTCAAGGCCGCAGCCCAGAAAGCAACAGATCCACAGCTAGCGTTTCACGAGCGGAGCATACCTTCACCTGCCAGACTTCAGCCACAACAATCAAATCGACTCTTCTCCTATGAATGCTAATAGAAACGGACAAGGAAACATCCTTTAAGTGAGTTCCAACACTATGAAGTAAGAACTAAAACGGATAAACGGTAAAACACCGCCTCGGACACCAATACAATCCACTTTACCCACCGCACCCCGCATACCTAAAGAGGAAAACCTCCGCTTGCCGTATTCTCCGAGGAGCCGAGCCACCACAGCAACCGCATAGCACCAGCCCCCAACTCCGTCAGCACTCCTGCAACCCACGCCCCGCCTTCCCTCAACCCGCGCATCCTATTGGCTGTCCTCGGTCCTCGCGCCTCTCTGCTGTAGACCCGCCTCCAGTATGACTCCAGCTGCGGAAGGGGTATGTCAATCACTGAGGGAAGGGCAGGAATAGGCTACCAGTCTAGGCTAGGCTCCACCTGCAGTCAGCCCATGCCTCCGCCTCCTGCTTATTAGAGGAGTTTGAAACCCTATCCCCCCTTGTTCCGTCTGGATTAGATTGTAAACTCTGTCTTGTGTTTGTACAGCGCTGCTACGCCTTGTAGCGCTATATAAATAATTACATTAGTAGTACTAAGCCTGAGAAATTATTTACAAAAACAAAAATACTTGATTGTGGAGGGTAGCAGTTGGGGAACTTGGATAATTAGCACTCTTTTGAAAATTAGCTATGGTATATTGTTTCGATTTATACTGCAATAGGATAACGATGCTTCAGCATAATCATGTGTGCACTTCTGGAGGCAACTGTCCTAGGAGAGTAAAAAGAAATCACGGTAGCATGTAACTGATCTTTTAAATCTGGCAATGTATAAGCAAAGTATAATTTTAGAAATGCAGATTGTAAATTTAATGCTAAAAGTCAAATGTTTTGGGGACATCAGAAAAGAGATTTAGCTAAACAAATTTATTATAATAAGTTATGCAGTTTGATGTTAGGGTAACTGTTCTGCTTTTCTAGTCTGCTGAGCTTATTAATAATACTGTACTTAAAAAGCACTACTGGACATCTGCAGTACTACAGTGCTGAGAAGTTTTCAGGAGCAATATTCCATCCTCAAAAGAGCTTGCTGTTCAACAGACAGATGCAGAAAGCTAATGCGGCCTTTAAGCACTGATAATGCCATGTTTAAGCACATTTTAAATGTAGAAAACAGACGAATGCGCACGTAAACAGTGACAGAAAAACTAGTGCCCAATTAATGCCACGAGTATTTAAATGTATTAAATTGTAGGAAAATGAGCTGCACATAATACTCTGGTATGCAAATCATGGCTACGCTCGATGCAGAGACAGGCATGGAGGATTTTGCAACCAGCCATAATGCCAATATTTTTACTGCAGGGTCTGAGGTGACTTAAACCTCTAACGCAGTGATGGCTAACCTTTTTGAGCCCGAGTGCCCAAACTGCCGCACAAAACCAAAGAATTTCCTCAAAGTGCCAGCACGTCAATTAAACCTTAACAACAATATTTTAGAGCCTTATAATGATGTTCCAGATCACCCATTTTGGGCAAGGATACTGGGGCGTTACAAATTACACAACACTTGTCTTTCACCATGATGAAGAAGTAGTCCATTTCCCATTCATCATGAAAGTGGTAGGTTTTGCTCTTCTTTGGAACCCAGCTACCGCGCGGGTCCTATAATCTCGCGAGAGGACGGCGCACGAGCCCTAGCGTGCAGCTTCTCGGCGAGAGGCGCGCAGAAGCTCCGACCGGAAGGGGAAGCGCGGGGCCGGGCTGGGGCCTTTCTCCTAGCACAGGGGTCTGCAACCTTTAAGACATAAAGAGCCACTTGGACCCGTTTCCGAAGGGAAAAAAAAACTGGGAGCCGCAAAAACATTGCGACATTTAAAACAAATCTAACACTGCATATATTGTTTCTTACAGTGTACCATCATAATCACAATCACAATCATAGCCTGAGGTAAATATGAGGGCCCAAATGTAATCCACATTATAAATATATTATTATATTATTGTCACTTTTCTTTTAATATTTTTTTGACCCCCCTCAGAACTACTTTTCATAGAAAACGTTAAATTTACTTACCGTATTTTCCGGCGTATAAGACGACTGGGCGTATAAGACGACCCCCTACTTTTCCTGTTAAAATATAGGTGTTTGGCCTATACTCGCCGTATAAGACTACCCCTCTTCCAGCGCACACCAAAAAAAATACGCCGGAAAATACGGTTAATTAATCACAACAAGTAACAATATTTGATTTCAAAATTATGATGATTTTGTAGTCAAATCACTAATATGAAATAAAATTATTTTTCTACCTTTGTTGTCTGACCAATTTATTCTCTGATCATGCTGGTCCCGATCTGAGGCTTCTGCTTTCCTGTCTTCTCTTAGCTCTCTTTCTGTGGTCTATGGTCCATCTGCCATTTCTTATCTCTTCTTTCGTTTTCTTCACTTCTTTCCATCAGCCTATTTCCAGTCCCAGTAACCCTCCCCAGTATCAGCCCCTTTCCAGTCCTCACTCCCAGTACCTTCCAATGTCAACTTGCATTCCCATGATTGCCACTGGTGTCCATTCCCTTCCAGTCCCCCTCCTTCCCCACTGACCAGTCCCTTCTAGTACAAATACCATGGCAGCCCCTCTCAGATCCACTCCCTTCCAGTTCCATTCTCCCATCCCCTCGCATCAGCCCATTTGTAGCCTTAGCCCCCAGTTTTCTTCCAGGGCCAGCAGCTCTATCCTCCCCTCCCCACAATCAGCCCATTCTCAGTCAAAGCCCCCCAATCAGCTCACTTCCAGTGCTAATCCCCCCTCAACCCCATTACCAGTGCTAGCCTCCCCTAATCAGCCCAATACCACCAGTCCTACCCCCCTCATCACCAGTCCTATCCCCCCATCAGCCCATTTCCAGTCCTAACCTCACCGATCAGCTCATTTCCAATGCTAGCCCCCCATCAGTCCATTATCAGTCATAACCCCCTATCAGCCCATTACCAGTCCCAACCCCCCCCCTTGATCAGTCCATTCCCAGTCCTAGCCTTCAACCCATTACCAGTCCTAGTCCCCTCCCATCTGCCCATTACCAGTGCTAGCTCCCCCATCAGCCCATTATAATCCTAAGCCGCAATGTCTCTCGCCTCTCTCCAGCATTTATCCCGTCTGTCCAGTATGTCCCTGTCTCTCCCCTTTGTGCATGCCAGCCCCCCTCCCTCCATGTCAGCCCCCGTCCTTCCATCTGTCCATGTCAGCTCCCTCCCTCCCTCCCTCCCTGTCAGCCCCACTGTCCATGTCAGCCTCCCTCCATGTCAGTCCCCCCTCTGTCCATGTCAGCCCCCTCCCTCCATCTATCCCTCCTTCCATGTAAGCCCCCCTCCTTCCATCCATCCATATCAGCTCCCTCCCTCCATGTAAGCCCCCCTCCTTCCATCCATCCATATCAGCTCCCTCCCTCCATGTAAGCCCCCCTCCTTCCATCCTTCCATTTCCGCTCCCTCCCTCCATGTAAGCCCCCCTCCCCCCCCATGTCGATGGTAGCCCCCCCCTCTCCCCATGTCGATGGTAGCCCCCCCCCTCTCCCCATGTCGATGGTAGCCCCCCCCCTCTCCCCATGTCTTCCTCCCTTCGTCTGCAGCCGCGGCTCCCTGCCTCTTAGGGAACCGCGGCTGTGCTTGTAAAATCGTTGCGGAGCCCTTCCTGTCTTGACGGGCTCCGTGCAGCATTGTCCCGCCTCTAAAGGAGCCGCGGCTGCAGACGAAGGGAGGCAGACACCTGTCCTAGCGGACCTTCCCGCGTGCCAGCTGCAAGGCCTTCGCGTGCCACAGCTGGCACGCGTGCCATAGGTTCGCCATCGCTGCTCTAACGCATGCCCCCGATAGTATTTTGATGGCACCAGGTGCTTTCCCTGATGCCTAGGTCATCTCATCCTCAAAAGATCAGGTATTGGGCAAAACCCCTGATGCCATCAAAATAGTGAAATCAAATCCCTGGTGGCCCAAAGGCCCTGATTTCCACCCCACCCCCCTCCGACAATATTTTCATGGCATCAGGGAGGATTCGCAGCATCGGAAAGAAAACCCGATGGCATCAAAATACTGTGGGGATTGGTGCCCTGACAGAAAGTGACTACCTGGTGATCTAGTGGCCCCTGTACCCTCACTCCCAACTAAAATAAAATAACCTGGTGATCTAGCAGCCCCTAAATCCACCACCCCTACCTGGTACCTTAAAATAAGCAGGAGCGCTGCCTACATGCTCCCACTCTGTCCGCCATCTTGAAAGATGATGTCACCTGGCCCCGCGCGGTGCATCCTGGAATGCACCAGGCAGGGTGAGACTGCCATTATAAGGCATAGTCTACCTTACATTGCAGTATGACCTCACCCGGTGCATCCCAGGATGACAGCACCAGTGGAGCCAGGTGCTGTCATTTTTCAAGATGGCAGACCCAGAGCGGGAGCTTGCAGGCAGCACTCCCACTTATTTTAAAGTACTGGGTGTGAGGGGTGGATTTAGGGGCCACTAGACCACCAGGTTATTTTATCTTAATTTAATGGGTGTGGGTTTCAGGGGCCACTAGACCATCAGGTTATTTTATTTTAGTGGGGTGTAGGGGTAGAGGGGCTACTAGACCACCAGGTAGTCACTTTCTGTTGGGGTACCAGCCTCCGACAGTATTTTGATGGCATTGGGGGCTCTTGCAATGCTGCAGTCGTTCCCGTTGCCATCAAAATACTGTCGGGGGGGGGGGGGGAATCGGGGCCGCTAGGCCACCAGGGATTCTCTTATTGTTGGGGCACTGGCTCCCAACAGTATTTTGATATCATCAGGGTCTTTTCCCGATGCCGCAATTGTCCCCAGTGCCATCAAAATACTGTTGGGGCTGATATGCAAATTAGCTATGCAGTGCTCGTTTCTTTGGGAGAGCATGTCAAACTAGCACTGACTTCTTGTGAGCATGTTGTTTGGTTTGCTCTCTCAGTTTAACCGTGCAGTGGCTCGTTTGCATGCACATGTTACTGTATTCTTTATTTGCATACCCTATCCTTGTTGCATCGTGCGTTAAAAGGTGTGCATTGGGCACATAAAAAGTCAATTCAGCGCGCGTGTAGCACTAGTTTTCTGCATTGGTCTGCAAGTGTGCACTTAAAGTAATGAGAGATAAAGTGACTTGGTCAAGATCACAAAAACTGTCAGTAGTAGAAGCAGGATTGGAAGTCTGTCTTCCCTGGTTCTCAGGTCATTGCTCTAACCACCAGGCCACTTCCTCTCAGCTTTAGTACTTGCTAATGAAGACCCATTGGCTGCTGCAGTTACCTGACCTTAGAGCCATGTACTAAAACACAACACATGGTCTTATCACAGAAATCTAATGCAGAAAGTTTGCTCCCCAATGCTGAGATATGGGATCCCCATGGGCAGAACAGGAGGGGAAGGCCGTGGGGGCTAGGAGGCAGAGTTAGAGCAGAGCTGGGGACAGAGTCAAGGTGGAGCTTGGCCCCCCCCAATCTGACAGGCACCCTAGGGGAACCTCATTCCTGGTGTCCCCTGCCCCACCTCCATTGCTGCCACTGCCACCCTCTCCAAGACCTGCAGTGGCAGCGATTACTTTAAACAGCACTGCAATGCTTACTGAAATCTCCAGTGTTCCCGCTGCCTACTTTCGGCTACTCTCCATTTGGTCCTGGGTTCATTTCACAGAGACAGTAGGGTAAGTAGCACAATAAGACAACCAAAACTGGTGTGGCTTGGAAAAAGGGTTTTATATAGAAATAGGCTTATTACAAGGTACAGAACAGAGATATAAGGTTGTTACAGAGCTGCTTCCATGTATATCAATGAGACTGTGTGTGGGTGCATGTGTGTGTGTGAGAGAGAGAGGGGGGGTGGCAAGAAGTGTGTGTCAGAGCCTTATAGTAAGAAGTGTCCCATGAATGTGGAGAGAGAGAGAGAACAAAAGGGGGGGTAAGGAGAAGTGGGTGTAAGGTGTGTCCGATGAAATAAGAAGAGAGGAGAGAGAAGGGCGGGGTGTCTGATGAATAGGAAGAGAGGGATATTTTGTGTTTCTCTGTATTTATAGTGAAATTCTTCAGCACCTCCCTTTGTCATAATTTGGTCTGTTTGATCTGATCTCTCCTGATTAGCAAGGAGGGGCTGTTGTCTTACAAACTAATCTCATCAAGCAAACTAAGACCATCAAGTCTGGAGACATCCTATCTGACATCACCAGGGGGTCAAAGCTGATCTCATCATGTCTGGGAATGTCATGCTGATGTATGCTGACATCTCCCACACCTTTTTTATTTATTATTTATTATTTGTGCCTGGAAATGGTGGAAGCAAACCTGTGGTACCTGTCCCAGCTGCAATTACATGATAGTAGGCAGCTTGTCTAATACCTCCCGTATTAAATACCTTGCTATGTCCAGCAGATCCCCTGTCTTGCACAGTACTGTCTCTAGTGTTCTAGAGATAAGCAAGTCCCATTATGAGTCCAAACCTCGTGTCTTAGGTAGGGCAGCCTCTACTGGGTGGGGAACCCAGTATGCCACCTCAGTGCCCGTCTTAGAGAGAATGAACAGTGCATAAGGGCTACAGGAATTTCTGAGGAGGTTAAAGCTGAAAGGTACCAGGATGCTATGAGTGATGGTAGGAAGCAATACTAGACTGCAGCAGACTCTGGTATTCCATGTAGTAGGAAATGCCAATTAGCCAAATTAGCCTGGATGTAGAGGTAGATGCTGGAGAAATTAAGGGGTATGTTTACTAAACTGCGTTAGTGCAATTCACGTTAGGAGCCGCGTTAGTGAAAGGAAAGCCAAAAAAGGACATGGGCGGGACATCGTAACCAATAACGCGCAGTTACACGCGTTATTGCGCGCCGCGCAGCAACGATCGTTACAGCACGTGCTACTGCGCACACGCCTAAGACAGTGCGCAGACACCCAAAGACAGAAACAGAGCTGTAGCACAATGGTTGCTACACAGACTGATGGTACAAGAGTCATGGGTTCGATTCCCCAGTGTGCCTAATGAAAAAGGCTGGCTGAGGCGTCCTGTGTAACCCTTTGAAAGCCCACTATAATATTTTAATCCACATTCTGCAGCCGGGTTTATGTTTGCATATGGCAGGAAAATTGTACCCGTCTTATTCAATATGTTCCAATAGGGACGTACCCTCTGCCATAGTCATGTATGATATACCATGTGATAGGAATATTTAGGCAGATGTTAGGATAACGAAAGTTATGGGCTTGGCCTGGAAAGGGTTAAGTAGTGGGCTGTGAGGAAGTTTAGTAGTACGTTAATAGTGCTGCCAGCAAACACACCCTCACAGTGTGTAACCTAAGGTGCCACATAAGGCACCCTAGAAGGCACTCCATAGGGCACATTATAAATTGCCAAGGCACCCTATAATGTCCCCCATAGGACACCATATAAGGCACTATATAGGCATCCAGAACTGTAGCACAATGGCCAATACACTGACAAATGGTGCAAGAGAAGTGAGTTCGATCCCCCCTTGAGCTCAATGAGTAAAGCTCGCAGAGACATCACCTTTTACTCAAAATCAGTGCTAGATGAAGCTGTTTGTCTGTTAAGATTAATTCGCGCTGCCAGCAAACATACCCTCACAGGGCCGCAACCGAAGGTGCTGCAGAAGGCACCCTATAAGGCACCCCAGAGGGCACATTATAAAGTGCACTGTCCGCCAAGGCACCCTAGAATGTTCCCTATGGGTCACCCCACAGGGCGCAGTACAAGGTCCTGCAGCGGGCACTGTATAGGGCGCCTGATGAGGCACTGTAAGGAGACAGCACTATGAGGGTCCCATGCTGGCAGCACCAATTGAACTTAAAAAAAAAATGACACAGACAGCGCTAACAAATATCCCCACTGTGGGATCAAACCCATGACACCTGGCCACCCAGGCAGTGAAGTAACCGGTGGGCCACATTGCTAGTGCTATGAACAAATCCCCGGATGGCAGATGAAGGTTGTCAGGTCACCACACAAACTGTCAGCTGTGGTGGCCAGGAGCAGGGTCAACCCACTCATACCCATGGTGCACTGCACATGCAGATCAGCAGTCCATAGATGAACACAAGACGGGGTATGCACCCCCACAGCACCTCGGCCTGGTTGAGGGAACTGACCGTGTGTCCCACTGGCACAGAGCACCTACAGACAGTAATCCAACAGGGTGTCCCATACAGTGCATGAAAAGGTGACTAGCAAAGCATCCAGAGCTACAGCACAATGGTTAATACCCCGAACAATGTCGAAGTGGTCGTGAGCTCAATACCCCTGTGGGTTAAATGAGTAAAGTTGGCGGAGACATCCCCAGTTATCCTAAAGCAGTGATGACAGAACCATCATTTTGTTAACCTTAAGTAGTGCTGGCAGCAAACACAACCTCACTGGGCCGTAACCTAAGGAGGTGCATAAGGCATTGCAGAGGGCACATAATAAAGTGCACTATCTGTCAAGGCACCACATAATGTCCCATATGGGAGACCCCAAAGGGCGCATGGAAGGGTGACTCATAGGGCATGGTATAGTGCGCAAGAGGAGGCACCCTAAGGAGACAGCACCGTCGCCATCACACATCAGAGCCATGCTGCAAGGCACCCTACCTGATGCTGTCCGTGGACCCCAACCACCCTGCCTCCCACCCCAGCGTTGTCACCCTAACCCCTGTCCCCCAGTTTGCCACCTGTCCAAACCATACTGTACGATGTGGTGAGGAGGGTGGCAGCACGACATGTCCCCACAGTGCCCACCCCCACCGTATGCACATCAGTTACCATCCCCAACCCCCCACATACCCATGTTTAGGCATGCAGAGTAAACAGAGACCATGCAACATCCCCAGTGACATGTCAGTGTTCCACAACAATGCACAAGTGATCCCCCCAGCTGCAAACAATGAAACACCAAGACACGTCATGTCAGTGACGGTGTGTCAGATATCCGAGTGACAGTCAACAAAGTAGGCCAACAAGAAGGACCAAAAAAGGCTGTGTCCAACATGCAGAGGTACATCTAACAGTGGCAACAACAGGCACGGACAATTTCACACAGGTGCTGCGTCCAAACAAATATGGAAGATGGGGCTCCAGAGGAAGTGTGGTAGATGTGCCATGTCTGTGGGCTGTGTCCTGTGTGAAAAGGGGTAGAAAGAAGGTAAGGGAAGGGCGCACCCACCATCAGGTCAGAAACGACACGCTGACAGCAGAATATGTGCATCAGGAATGCTGAAACACCACAACATGACATGATCATAACAGACAGCATAGTGCACATGGACCACAGTATGAGATGGCCCTGCAGACCATGACACAATTCCAACATGGTCATGTGAATGCCCATGGCACACAGGCATCACAGAGGTCAAAAGCATGTCCAGCAGTGGTGGTGCACCGAGATACCACAGAAATGCACGTTGCAACGAACAGGCCAAATGCAGCATCAGCATGTGGCCTATGACCCAGGGGAGGGAAGGTGAAGCTTATCTGAAAGGTACAGCATTGGACTGATGGGGAAATCCAGAGTCAGGCAGGGGCACAAGGGGCCCCTGGAGAGGCTGCTGACGTCGATGAACTGTGTCCATCACCTCGACCTCATGATCTGCTGTCAGTGGAGCATGGCCTAGGAACGCTGTGTTGCGGGGAAACATACTGGTTACATGAAGTGTCCTGCCAACAAACATGGGACATGTCAGGGAAGATAGTATGACACATGCACACAATGTACAGAAGGGCAGAAACAAAAGGGCATTGAGAGATGGATGAACATCGCCTGACAGGTGGGAAGACACACACGTCCCAAAGACACAGAGACACACACCGTGAGAAAAGGTAAGCATGCTGCAAGCTGTAGTTGGCTGGACTGCAGACAATCAGGGACAGGTGGAGACCTGGGTGCACCTAGGCTGTATAATGCAGCAATGGCAGTGAGGTCTCTACGTGTACCTAAGCATTGCAATTGCCTGTGTCCAGAGACACACTCAGCCTGGTAACATGTGCACAGGCAAATTATGTAGACCCCCTAGATGCGCACAGGCAATGGTCACATGTGTGTCAAACGGAACATATTGCGGATGGAGTGTGAGGCCAAAGACATGTGCAACACCAGAGGAACGGTGGAGAGGGAAACACATATGTGTCAAGTGGTGCTGCCACCACAGCACACCTAGCTGTATGTCCACCCAGCCCAGTCACCTTAATGCCACTGTGACATACACACACTCCTCACATGAACTACAGCAGTGGGAAGTATCGGCAGCCCATCCCTGGGAGGCAGGAACACAGCAGCCAATCCTGGTGAGCCGAAACACAAGATACAAATAGAGATATGTCAGTACAGTGCTGTGAAACACACATACCATCTCGCACATGGCGATCCATAAGCACATCCCCCCACATGCAGAACTTACAGGAGAAGAGTTCCTCGATCAGATGTTGCCTGGCCGCCATCCCCTCACGTGTGTCACCACGGCCATGTGCAGGAGGGCACACAGGATCCTCCCCGAGATCCTCATTAATATCGACTGGGACATTGTGCTTGAGAGCAATGTTGTGGAGGATGCAACAGGCCAGAATGATCTTTGCCACAGTCAGGGGTCCGTACTGTAAGGCACCGCCGGTCCTATCCAGACACCTGAAGCGACTCATGAGAACGCCAAAGGTGCGCTCAATGACTGAGCGGCTGGAGGCATGGGCCTCATTGTACCGCATCTCTGCACCTGGCCGAGGGAGACGCACAGGGGTCAGCAGCCAGGCATGACACCCATATCCTGCATCACCTGCAAAAAGAGATGGCATAAAGTCACATGTGAGATGATGGACCTATGGAATCATTGACGTAGCAATGCCCAACTGGACAGCAGAGAAGCATGGACACACACATCTGACGTCTCAGCATTGCACACGATGGGAGTGCACCAGAGTCTGATGCTGGGAGTTGTCGCCACCTCCTGGCCGAGCGTATAGCCGGGCACCAGGAGAGTGTCGCCTTGTTGCCCTTCAGAGTAAGTTTCCCAATATGGCTGCCAGCAAAGGTTGCTGGGAACTGTAGTCCACTTATCTTTAATAGGCAAAGTAGTGTGAACACAAGTGGTTTAGGCGAAACAGAGAATATTTATTTGTTTTGGGGTTTTCCACCTCGCATTATAAGTAGCAGTGCTGAACATAAATAGGATTCTTCTCCAACACAAAGGAAATAAAGTTCACAACGTAATCACAGGTTGGTCACCATCAGCAATAATTAACTTCACAGGATTCGCTCCCAAAGCTTAGGCTGCAAATCTTCTTTCAAATGAATCACAGGAACTGTTTTCCTCACAGCTTCCTTAGAACAAGCATAGCTTCCAAATATTCAGGGAGTTTTCTCTGCTGTGTCTTTCACACACACACACAGCTTTCTTTACTAGTAAACCAACACTCACTCAGCTGTGCCTGGGTTTAGCACACTTCTAGTTCATTGGCCAGACAGTAAGAACATTGAATTTCTCCAGGGCTATTTTCACAGTCCTCATAGCCACTTCCTATCTCCATTTCTTCCACGGAGTCATCACAACACTCTTCAGAGGGTACCTGACTGTAGAGCTTACTATTTTGTTTCAGCAATAAATCATTTAACTGTTCAAGCAGCACTTTCTTCTGCTCTATCTCTTCAGAGAGCATGGACTCAGGAAATGCAGATAAGCTACTCTCTCTACAGTTTGGCTGGCTAGTTGAATTGGTTTCTCTAACAGGAACTAACCCCTTCAACTCTTTCTGGTGCAGGGATTTAGGAACACTGACTTGCCTGAATCCTGGGCCTCTCAGCTGTTCCCCTCCTTCTTGCACATAGCCATGCTGCCTCTTCTCTGCAGAAGCTTGTATCCTCGGTAGCACTTTCCTTCTTTGCTGTATTGGCCTTGGACCTGCTTCAGCCAGATCCCACAGCTCACTGCTCTGAACTCCAGCAATTCCCGTCCTGCTGCTTCTCTCAGTTCTGCTGCTTCTTGTTCCTTCCCCTCTCCTTCTTCCTCTTCCTTCTCCTCCAATTCCTTCTCCTCTAATTCCTTCTCCTCCCAGGGGCCACGCCTTTCTCCCAGCACACGTGGGAGCTGCTAGGCTTCACTCTAGCCCTGACGTGCTGAAGTGGGCGGGGCTTGATGCTGGCTGTGCTCTGACTCAGAGGTTCTCGGTTGCTGGGGAAACCCTGAATGCTCTCATTTTTAAAGGACCAGGCTTCCCTTTTCTGCCATTTCCTTTCCTCTGAACTGCCTTCGTCATCACAGAGTCCAAGAGCACAATTGGAGGGGCAGAGATGCGCAGTTGTGCAAGTCGGGGACCGTCATGATACATTGCACACAGGGCATAGGTCAACGGAACACATCCCCGGGGGGGCCAGGTGGGAGTGTCAGTGCAGACAGGCCAAAGTGAACAGTCATGCAGCATACATGCATGATAGCAGGTTTGCCCACAGCCCAAGACACGTGTCACCCCCTACATGGCGAATGAGGAGGCCCCATACACACTGTACACCATGTGTATGGTTCTGTGCCCCCAATCCTCCCCCTTCCCCCCCTGGATGGCACATGCACAAACCTGTGGCACATGGGGTGGGAAAGGGACACACCCCACAGGCAGACATATGTACAACTGCCAAAGGTGCAGGAGCCACATCCATGGAGGGGACACACCATGTGTGTCCAGAGTGCCCCTGTAAACGGGAGCTTGTTAAGTGAACAGCAGAGGCAGGGTACAGCCCACACCACATGTGTGCAGGGACACCCAGATGAGCAAGAACACACACATGGTAGGCAGAGAAACATGTGGTAGCGCACAGAGGTATGTGACCACATTCCAGGTGACAGGGTGTGATGTACTGTCAGGCCCAGAATAGGCTGCACCAGGAAACAACACCACAATGTCATGCATGCAGAGGACACAGGTGACAATGGTTCCCCCGCGAATCATATACGGTAGGTGCATGTAAGATGTGGGGAATACCTACCCAGCAGGACATAGTCCTCATATTGTCCGACCTCAAACTGGCCGAACAGTGCCAAGTTCTGCAGGATATAGGAGTCATGGGCTGACCCTGGGAACCGTGGAACCACATTCAGAATCCGCATACCTGCATCACAAACCACCTGCACATTCAGGGAATGGAAGTGTTTGCGGTTGCGGTATACAACCTCCCTGTCACGGGGTGGGACCAGGGCAACATGTGTGCAATCTATTGCTCCCATCACGTGTGGTATCCCTGCAATCTGCTGGAATGCCTGTCCCAGGGTCACCCAATGTTGCCTACTGTTGGGAATGGCAATGTAATTCCCAACCCGGCTGACCATGGCCCGCAGTACCTGGTGGAGGCAGCGAGAGAACGTTGGCCTACTCATCCCACCCACTGTGGCCACTGAGGATTGGAAACAGCCAGAGGCAAAGAAATGTAGGGCAGCCAGGAGCTTGGCCAATCCCGGTATAGCATGTGACCGGGCAGTCAGGGGCTTGAGGTCAGGTTGTAGATCCTCATAGAGCTCCCTAATAGCCCCTGTGTCCAGCCGGTAGAGGGAGATTACCTGGTCCTCCCTGATGTTCCGGAGCATGGCCCTGGGCCTGTAGAGGCGTTGCAGGCGGGGCCGTGCCTCAGCACGCCTACGGCGCCGTTGTTCCCCCACACCCGCCTGTGGACCCCCCACAGCTGCAGGCCTGAGTTGCAGCGGGATAGCACCCATGCCCATTGCCGCAGCCCCAGGAACATCATCTCCCGCTTCCGGAAAGCGCAGTCCAGCTAGCTCCAGCAATGCAAGTACTGCACCACCTGCATTCACAGTCTGATCCATGATAGACACAGGATGGAGGACAGGTGGTTGGGAAATAGGGTGCGGGGCGGGCACAGAAATCACAAAAACGATACACACCTGGTCAACCAGGAACATCCATCATAGCCAACACCCTGTAGGCATCCACGTAGCGCGTGCAGGAGCGCGCGTTTCCCCGCATTGCATCCGACAAAAGCCATCGACGTGTGTCCCTGTGACGCAGCAGGGTGTAAAGCTACTGCGAAGTATACCCCTTTCCAAATATGGAAAACGCCAAGATGGTACAGGGACGCTAAACACGTTCACACGCGCGTACACGCAATGCACGTCCCATGTAATGTGCATCACGGAAAGCGTCACAGAAATGTAACCATCACCCAATGTGCATGGTAGCGCGCAGACAAAAAAGATACGATTACTATCCCAGACAACATTTGATTCACTTACCAGCACAAAACTGGATTGTAGGAGGAGGGCGCGTGTAGTGTGTACACCCAGGGCTGATTAGGAGGAATACTAGAACGCTGCAATCCATGCACAGTAAGGCACGTAGGGTACATAACCACGGCACGTGCATGCATGCACAGGGGGGGGGACGTGCGTCACTGGGCGCAGTGCTGCGCGCATACGCAACGCGCCTAGAGCCACACCCAAAACACCTATATATATTGTGAGCACAAAGTGGCACGCACCTCAGCACACATCTGGAATGGAGTACACCAACCAGGGACGTGAGCATGCTAGACTGGAGCAAACACCACTGCCAAACACAGTTGGAGATGATGAGAGGCCAGGCCCATCTGGGCAACAGCAACACCCACGTGAGCAGGCCACAGGCACACTGGGGCAAAGGCGGCGCAGACCCACACTGCCAGAGGAGGTCCGTAAGAGGGCAGTGTGGTTCAGCCAGGAGGAGAATGATCTCCTTCTGGCAAGCATACTAGATCACTATGAGCTACTCTTTGGACGCCTCAGCTCTACAACAACAAGTGCCACACGCACCAGGGCATGGGCAGAGGTGCAGGCGGCGGTGGCAACGGCTGATGGCCCACATCAGGACATAGAGAGTCTACGCAAGAGATACTGTGATATCAAGAGGAACATCCGTAATGAGCTCGCCAGGGAGAGGCGAGGGGCACAGGGCACTGGAGGGGGCCCAGCACAGGTTGCCAACCTAACTGAACTGGAGCGGCGCCTGGCTGACCGACTGGGGCCTATGTATATTCATGGCCTGCCCCCTGCGTTGGACACAGCGCACCCAAGTGCCGGTAAGTGTGAGAGTGAGCTGCACCATGGCCACACGGGTAGTAACGTGGCCAACGGGACAGCACAATGCACCTGTGACAAACATGGTCTGTGGTTTCAGGGCTGAAGGCGGTGATGGGGCTGCATGGGGTGTGTGGCAGCATGCAAGGGGGGGAGGGGACAGTGGCACTTGCAGGGCACAGGGCCCACCGGCATGGATAAAGATGAAACGTGGGGGGAGGAAGGGGCCCCGGCCCAGAGCCATGTGGCTCACCCACACACATGTGCCCTTAGGGGAGTGGGACGGGTGTAGACAGGCAGTCATGCCTCATATTACCTATGTAACATTGTGGCCTACAGGTGACATTTGCTCCATTGACGCAACAGAGGAGGCGCCAGGGGACAACGAGCCAGTGCCGTGCACCCTCATGGACCCTGTGCCAGAGGTGGGCCAGGTGGGAGCAGGTGGTCCATCCCCACCCCTGGAGGAGGACAGCAGGCAAGGCACACAGCCTGAAGTTGACGGAGCACCGACCACCAATACAGCCACGGGGGAGGTGGCTGCTGAGGCCGAACAGCGCACCAGACAAGAGGCGCTGTCCGCTGTGTCGGAGGTCATCTTGCAAATGCAGGCGCACTCCACAGCGGCACAGAGGGATGCAGAGGGTGAGTGTCAAACTGTGTTTGGGTGGCAATGCCTCTGCACAGGTGGTGGATGTTTCCCTGTCTTACAATGCACTACCTGCTGTCTCCACAGGTATACGGCATTTACTGTGAGCGGGGGTGAGGGAACAGCGCCGCCAACGCCGTCGCAACAGTGTCTCCAGCACAAAATGTCAGGGGTCCTGGTGGGGGTGCAGGACCTGGCTGCATCTGCGCAAAGCATGGCTGCCAGCCTGGAGATTATTGCGGCACACATGGGGGCGACGCCACCACCACCACCACCACCAGCGGCAGCAGCATTAGCGGCGGCGGCAGCCCCACCACCATCAACACAGGGTGGGAGGGGCCAACCAAGGCATGGCAGGGGCAGGGGGAGGGGGAAATAAACTGCCACACAAGCGGCTGGAGCTGATGTCATGTGTCCTGTGTTGCTTGTGGGGGGCCATATTACGCACAGCCCACCCATATCTGCACCAGGGGCCAGCCCCATGCAAATTATTCAGCCAGATGGTGTACCCACCGACCCTGCTGTGGCCAGCATGGGATGCCCCACCTGCTGTTGGGCGCACACCCGCAGGCACACACTACCCAGCAGCTGCAGCCGGCATCTGTTTTCCTAATACGTTTCCCATGAGCCGGGTGGGGCGGTTAGGACGGGTAATGGGCTATAGAGGGGGACAGGGCATGACATGAAGTGGGTTGTGGGTGATGGGGGGGTGGGTCGGACTTTTAATGGCCTGTGTGCTGATTGGGGGGGGGGTAGGGCTGGCAATGGGCTATTGGGGGGCTGACCGGAAATGGGCTGATGGGGTTAGGACTGGAATTGGGCAGTTTGGGGTAGCTTGGATTGGAAATGTGTTGTGGTGGGGTTTGGAATACAGTGGACCCATGGAGGTGCTGGAACGGTACATGGGCTCATGGGGGGGGGGGCTGGACTGTTATCTTGCTGAGTGGAGGGGAGCTAGGATATGGCATGGGCCGAAGGTGGTTCCAGGAAATGACTAGATATGGCCTGATGGGGGCCTGGGAACAAAAAATAGCTGGTGAAGGCACTCGGACAGGAATGGGATGGCTATGCCCTTTTCACTTTGGTATGTCATCTTTTATTTGTAAAGGATAGGACTGCACAAATCCAGGTTTCTGCCAACTCCAACGAAATCAAAGCACATCAGCTACACTTACCCAAACTGCTACCATAGCTTTGCAATAATGACTGCATACCCACAGTCATAGACAGGCACTACTGAGTGTACAAGCTGCCCTCTGATGGCCATAGACCGTAGCACAGGCACATCTTGGTTGACAGTCCAACTGCCAGTCTATTCTTTTATATATCCTACGGTTTCCTAAACCTGTCCCTGTGATTTCTGGGCAACCCTCACTATAGAATATATGACAGCACACGTCTAGGCTTTCCCACCTGCCAACTACAGGTTAGGCTCTTCCCTTGAAACTAAAAGCTGGCAATTTGAATAATATCCAGGGCCTTAAGAGATGCCCCTCAAAGACATGATTGGGAGGGAATGACCATGTGGGATCAGGGATCAGTGACAAAACTGCTGTCCTGTGTTATGTTTATTCTTATTTATTCTATAAAGAGGATTGACAACAGTCCCCCTTAATGCTGAGGAACCCCCTGAGCCTCAAAAATAAACACCTCCAAACAAATGAAATAAACAAACACTAGGCCAAATAAAAAACCCATCCCCTGTCCCCCTGTGGCCATGTCCACTTGGTCCACCCCTAGCCCTGTGCACTGGCCGGCTCTGTGTCCATTAGCCCCCTTGCTGTGTCCATGCCAGCGTCCACCCTGGTCTGTGCCCATCACCACTGCTGCACATAGCCTTGCATGGTCCACTACAGCTGACCCCTAGCCACTGTTCAACGTGTGTGGGTTTGGCCATGTGTGGCACTGCCCCATGTGATGGCCCTAATATCGCCCCACCCCTGACATGGGTACAGTACCCTGCATCCTCCCGTTGTATCTCACACAGACACGCATGTGGGTGCCCACATGTGTCAATCACACAACACTGACACATAGCAATGAGGGACATCTGGCAACCACAATTGTCTGGAAACACTGTTAAACTTTATTTACATTTGCCACTTGACGACACATTCGCCATGGCTACTCATGCTGACATTTTTGTCTGCCAACCCTACTGTCCCTGGTGAGTGTGGCAGGCCATGGCATGGGCTGTCACTGGGCGGGTGTGCCATGCGCATCCGCACGCTACACACCCCGGGGACCCCTGTCACATGGTGGCTGGCCAGGCGCGCCACCGGCTACCCGCTCCTCCAGCAAGCGCAGCCGGTCAGCCACCATGGTCAGGGTCACCAGGACCTGCCCCATGATGAGTGCGTGCTGCCTCTGGGCGTGTGCCTGTGCACGCACAGCCGCAGCCACGCGCAGCCCACACATGCAGCCGCACAGACACAGATCTCCCCGTGTCTGTGTGGCTGCATGCATGGTGCGCCTGTCAGCGGCTAGGTGTGCCAGGCCCACGTCCAGGGGGGACGCATTGCCATCACCATGGAGCAGATGGCTGGTGCCCCCGTAGCCCTGTGGCAGCCCATGCCGATGTGCACATGCCACAGGCGGCAAACCCATCCCCTCCCCTGCCCAATCCCCCTCCAGCTCCGGCACGCCCACCCCTTCCCCCTCCTGCCCTTGGCCCCCCACCACAGAGCCCCTCCCCTCCCCCTCTGCCTGCACCGGCCACTCCACCCCCTGCCCCCCGCAACCTCCTCCACCTCCCCCTCCATCTCCTCCCCCGCTCCAACCACCCCAACCACCTCCCCCTCCTCCCCCCCATCCCCCTCCTCCCCCTCGGTTTCGGCTGGAGCATTCTCAGCATCTTCTGCCCCGCCGTTGTCTGCCTCCATGGGCACCGGGGCGTCCTCCACCTCCTGGCCACTGTCGCCATGCAGCTCCTCCGGCCCCGCTGCAGCATCTGGCCCCACAGGCTCCTCGGGAACACGTGCATCTGCTGTGGGAGGGGGAACACGTGTCATCTCCATGGTCTCACATCAGCCACGGCAGTCACATGCATCCTGTGGTTCTGACAGCCATTGCCCCACAGGGCCATGTCACATCACTCACCATTTCGTTGGGTCATCCGCTCCCTCTGTACCCTTCCTACAAAGCGGGGGTATCGTGCCCGTAGCTTCCGCGCCTTCTTACGGAGATCCTCCACCTATTTGAGTGACAACACATATTGACATTAGCGGAGAGACACCCTTTAGGGGCCTCTGCCGCAACACATATATATCTCAGTGTGCAATATAGTTCGCCCTTGTGAACACAAACAGGGGCATTCCCCATAGCAACAGGATGGGGGGTAGGGCTCTGAGGAGAGGCCTGCTGCATCCTGGGGATATAGTTCGCCCTTGTGATCACAAACAGGGGCATTCCCCATAGCGCCAGGACGGGGGGTAGGGCTCTGAGGTGAGGCCTGCTGCATCCTGGGGATATAGTTCGCCCTTGTGATCACAAACAGGGGCATTCCCCATAGCGCCAGGACGGGGGGTAGGGCTCTGAGGTGAGGCCTGCTGCATCCTGGGGATATAGTTCGCCCTTGTGATCACAAACAGGGGCATTCCGCATAGCGCCAGGACGGGGGGTAGGGCTCTGAGGTGAGGCCTGCTGCATCCTGGGGATATGGTTCGCCCTTGTGATCACAAACAGGGGCATTCCCCATAGCGCCAGGACGGGGGGGTAGGGCTCTGAGGTGAGGCCTGCTGCATCCTGGGGATATAGTTCGCCCCTGTGATCACAAACAGGGGCATTCCCCATAGCACCAGGATGGGGGGTAGGGCTCTGAGGTGAGGCCTGCTGCATCCTGGGGATATAGTTCGCCCTTGTGATCACAAACAGGGGCATTCCCCATAGCGCCAGGACAGGGGATGGACCCCACCTTTGGGGCCTTCTGCATCCTGGGGCTATAGTGGAGCCTGGTAATCACTAACAGGGCCTGAATCCATAGCACCAGGACAGGGGATGGACCCCTCATTTGGGGCCTTCTGCATCCTGGGGCTATAGTTGAGCCTGGTAATCACAAACAGGGCCAGAATCCATAGCACCAGGACAGGGGATGGACTCCTCATTTGGGACCTTCTGCATCCTGGGGCTATGGTCTGTTTCTTGTAATCACAAACAGGGCCAGAATCCATAGCACCAGGACAGGGGATGGACTCCTCATTTGGGACCTTCTGCATCCTGGGGCTATGGTCTGTTTCTTGTAATCACAAACAGGGCCAGAATCCATAGCACCAGGACAGGGGATGGACTCCTCATTTGGGGCCTTCTGCATCCTGGGGCTATAGTGGAGCCTGGTAATCACAAACAGGGCCTGAATCCATAGCACCAGGACAGGGGATGGACCCCTCATTTGGGGCCTTCTGCATCCTGGGGCTATAGTTGAGCCTGGTAATCACAAACAGGGCCAGAATCCATCGCACCAGGACAGGGGATGGACTCCTCATTTGGGGCCTTCTGCATCCTGGGGCTATGGTCTGTTTCTTGTAATCACAAACAGGGCCTGAATCCATAGCACCAGGACAAGGGATGGACCCCACCTTTGGGGTCTTCTGCATCCTGGGGCTATAGTTGAGCCTGGTAATCACAAACAGGGCCTGAATCCATAGCACCAGGACGGGGGATGGACCCCACCTTTGGGGCTTGCAGCATCCTGGGGCTATGGTTTGTGTCATGTAATCACATACAGGGCCTGGATCCATAGCGCCAGGACGGGGGATGGACCCCTCTTTAAGGGCCTGCAGCATCCTGGGATGTCTTCGGGCCTTGTGATAGCTGACAGGGGCATGGAACAGACCCCTGTGTGTCTCTTGGCCTCAGTGGTAGGCCTGTGGTTTTGTGTGGATAGGGCACATCACTGAGGCTGCAACAGCGCCCCATACCATACCAATGTGGTCTTTAGTTCACCTCTGCCATGGTTGCAGCTACCCCCTGTGGGCTGGGGGGTTCTGATATTGGGTGAGTGGCAGACCTAACTACCAGCTGGACACAACAACACCTGACATTCTCTGGCAGTGCATATTTTATTGGTGCTTCGGTTACAGGGTGTTCTTCCCCACATCCTCAGTTGGGGTGCCTGTCCCCAAGCACTTACCTCACGTGGGTAATCAGAGCTCCTGTTATATCTGATTGTGAGGCGCTCCCAGGCCCTCCTCACCCTTGCTAGGTTCTGCCTCCTGGATGAGCCAGGAAAGAGGCGCTGCTGGCGGAGGCAGAACAGCTCTGTGAGCAAGTACAGGTCTCTCTGCGTGAAGGCAGGCTTCCTCGACATGGCTGCCATCTGCTCTGAATGTATCTCAGCTGCATAGCCACGTGCGTTGGTGAGGGCGTAGCCACGCGCACGAATACATGTTGTTGCGGGCATGACACGGCATGTGCTTACGTGCATTCCTGCCGGCCAAACAGCCTGCGTAGGTACGTGCGGCGGGACGTAACTACGTGCGTTGGTTCGTGCATTGGCACTTTGGATTACAGATCCTTGAGGGTGTATTGCATCTCACATTAATGCTACCATCTATAATTGTGATGGCCTATGGCTTATCCGAGCCTGTGAGCAGGAGCTGGGTTTTATAACCCCCCCTTTTTAGTCCTGCTGCTACATATTGCAGAGTCTGCATCATGTTTTATAACACCTTCTGCTTCACACATCTCATATTAGGATACATTCACATTCCTTTGTCTAGGAATGTTCTTGATGTGGAGATGTATCTCACATTTCTAATGTCCCTTTTGTTTAGATGGATTGAGGAGGGTGTGTGGAGACAAAGGCACAGAGAGAGTCCCTGATTGGCAAAATGTGGAGGTGGCATTGGGACCAATGGAGAGCTTGTGTGTATTTGACTCTTTGGACATGTATAGCATTAGTTGTATCCTGGTCAAGCGTGCTCTTTCCCTTTTGACTCGTTCCTCTCTGGGTTTTTGAAAGAAAACATAGGCTTGGATTCTGTACTTTACCTCTGCTATTATTGGGTTACAGACACCACTGCTCCAGATGGAAATGCACCTGGCAGCCCTGCCATGTATCACCACAGTGGGTTCAAACCCATAAACTCTGGCTCCACAGTCAGTGCATTTGCCAGTGGACTACATCTCTGTAGCTCCTTCTACATGCCTAGCTGGCTACAGAGGGACTTCAGTTCAACACACAGTCCAGCTGCAGTGGTTCACAGGGTTGGATTGGAGCAGTCACACCCATGATGCACTGCACATGCAAATCAGCTGTGTACAGATGGTCATATGTTGAGGTGTGCCCCCCCCCCCCCATAATCTAGGACTGTTGGGGGTCCTGACCGTGTGCAGCCCCACAGCACCTTGGCATATTAGGGGGAACAGACCGTGTGTGGCGCTGCCACAGAGTAGCCACAGGCAGTCTCATTGTGCGGGTAGTGTGCTCACCCTGAGGTTGAGGTGGAGCGCCAAGCACCAGGTCCACAGCACCTTGCATGGCTGAGATATGCCATGCTGCAGGTCCCCATCAGTGTGTTGTAGGTAGTTCCGTTAGACACACCTAGAATACATCTGTGTCCTGCTGTAGGTCTCGGTCATGTCTAGTCCCTATGGGCGATGATGCACCCAGAATAGTGCATATCCGGTGTTGGTGCCATGTTTACCTAATGTAGGTGAAAGAGGGGGCGGGGATTATGGACCCGTACTCAGATTATGTACCACCACACAACCCACCCTCTGGGGCTCAGTGTGCAGAACAGGAGCACCCACCCATAGATCCACAGTCTACCTCCCTGCAGTGGTAGCAGTGGAGGGGACCATCATCCCCAGTCCTGTTGGGGAACAGACAGAGCGCTACACATCCATAATGCAATGGCAGACAGAAGGCAGGCCTGGAAATACACAGCTGGCCCCCAACATTATCCAGCAGCACGCCTCCAGCCACTGCACCCTCCAAGGTGTTCCAGCAAGACACATACTAGCTGCAGTCCGCCAGCTAGTCCATTGTGCATGGTCCTGGAGGAGAAGCAGCCACCCTGAACAGGGATGTCAGCATACACACCAAGCAGATGAGTCAGTGATTGGGCCCCAAAAGGAAACCCATAGATATCACATGGGAGAAATTCCATATAGCAATATGGGGGAACCTAGCCATGCAATGGTCACTGCTCAGTCAGGGTGAGAGTGACCTCCCAGCAGGACATGCTATGGCCACCCTGTCTGTGCAGGTGGTGGCCAGGCACTACAATGTCCGAGCCATTGCCCTATGCCTTGTGCAGATGCAGCCAGGTCAGGCCACCCTATCCAGGCTATTCCCACGGTACCTTGCTCCTCATTATGCATATTGGCAGGCCAATAATGGCAGAAGTGCTAGCACTGAGGGCTGTGGAGGGTGTTGGCATCCACCACACACTTGATAGACTGACACACACTCCCCACACCTATGCCAGCATTGAGCAGCTATAGAGGTGTTGGGCAGCCCTGGCCAACACACCAGACCTGGGCACAGTGCAGGCATGGCTATGGTACGCAATACTGTTGGTGTCACTCCCCAGGTTGGTAAACACTGTCAGACATTGGACCTGTAGCACACTCCAGAGACATCAGAAAGGTTGCTATGATGCGGCTCACTCAGAGATTTTACTTAACCTAGGAATTGCTATCTGCCAGTAATCATAGCAACCTTTTGATAGCTGTGTACCATATTCCCAGGTTTAGGGTGGCATTACTAAGGTATGCAGGTGCTCGTATTGGGAGATGCACACAGAGCACGAGGTCCTGCCTTTCCAGGAGGCTTTGGATCATGGGGCCTGTGGGTGCGGGTGTATCTGCCCCTGTTGGCTGCTGCTTTACGGCAGAGGTTCCCAAATCCAGTCCTGCGGTGCCAAACACTGTTCGGGTTTTCATGCTGTCCCTCATGAATATGCATGAGCGACATCTGCATACCATGGGGGTGGCGCATACAAATGCAGCACAGGCATCTTTATCAGAGACAGCATGGAACCAGAATGGTGTTTGGACCTCCAGGACTGCGTTTGGGAGGCTCTGCTCTAGGTAATGTGCATGTTTATGGTGTCTGTGCTCTGTAGGGTAAAATAGAGGTGTTTGTGCCATGCTTATGTTCTCTGCAATGAAGGTTCGTCTTTACTATCACGGTTTAGTTGTGGGTAACATATGGGAACTGGATTGGCAGGAGCCCCATCTGGGACTTGAACCTGTGACCTTCTGCTCTTGCACACACTGTCTGTGTGCACTGCACCACCGTGTTGCCACAGGTAGGATGCATTCCCTGGGGAGTCCATGACTGTACATCCAACAGGGCCTGTTTGTTGCAGTGCCGGGCACCCACCTGGACAGGGCTAGGCCATGGTCTGCTGTGGGCACCAGCCGCTGCCACCTCCACCACCTGTACCGCTCCATCCTTCGATTGGAGACAGCATAAACCCTGAATGACTTGTGGCCCTCCAGGACTGCATTTGGGGGACTCAGCTGTAGGTAATGCGCATGTTTCTGGTGTCTGTGCTCTGTAGGGTAAAATAGAGGTGTTAGCGCCATGCTTATGTTCTCTGCAATAAAGGTTCATCTTTACTGTCACGGTTTAGTTGTGGGTAAAATATGGGGACTGGATTGGCAGGCGCCCCAGCTGGGGCTTGAACCTGTGACCTTCTGTCTCCAAACACACTGGTTGTGTGCACTGCACCACCGTTTTGCCACTGAGACAGTACATTCCCTGGTGATACCGTGTCTGTTCGTCCAGCAGGGCCTGTCTGTTGCAGTGCATGGCACCCACCTACACAGAGCTAGGCCATGGTCTGCTCTGGGCAGCTGCCACTGCCCCCTCCACCACCAGTATCCCTCAGATACCATGCTGACATGCCGTTCTCCAGGTGGAGCTGGTGGTGCGCAGTCTCAGACCATCCAGTGTGCAGGTAGGCGGCTGACTATGTTGCAGGTTCTGGGGTAAAGGGTGCCTGCATAGACGTCCACGCTCCCCCACAGCTCCGCCTGCCAATGTTCCATGCCCTTGGGGGTAGCTGTTGGGTACTATCCCCTGTGACTCTTTGGGTAACACACTCGTGCCCATGTTGGGCCTTCAGCAGTTGCTGTCTGGCTGCTCCACTGTTTCAGCATTCATATGAGCGACCTAGGCATCGCCCATGTCCACACTGTGGCCCAGCTGCACCACAGCATGTGCCGCCTGTAGCCCTCTGTATCCCCTTCTCCGGCATCTGTCCAGTTGCCGTTCCGACATGCCCGCCCTGCTGTTGTGGGACATGTGCACACCATAGGGCCCCTGTCCGATTGTGGGGAAAAACCTGAGCGGCACTATTTCACTGTGGCCTCATTCACCTTGTATGGGGATGGAGTATAGACCCTTCCACGATTTTTATCTGTGCTATATAGCTTACTTGTGGGGGGAGGGGTTGATGTTTCTCATTGCTACCACTATTGGCCAGCTTGGTTATTGTTTTTTTCCAGTTTGTTAGGGTCATTTTCAGTGATTCTGTGCCCTTTTGTTCTGTGCACATATATCACACTTCTCACCTTTTTTTAGTTTCCCTGTCTGGGCTGTACATTGCTGACATTTAAATGGTTTCTCTCCCCTTTAATATGCCTTTAACGGCAGGTTTTCATTCGCGTTGGAATTCAGCTCTGAAAATCAGCACGTTAGTGTGAAGGGAGCCTCTCCCCACCCACTCTCCGCCCATTGACCCCTTCTCTCCGCCCTCTCTCCACCTTCTGCGGTGTTTTACCGCGCCGCGGGAGTTTACGATCGTTAACTACAGTTAACGCGCGTAATGAGACGTTAACGATCGTTCACACGTCATACCCCTATGTGTAACTACCTTAAAATGTTGTTGGTATTTTTGTAGGACATGTGCTGCATGTGTTTCATTTTACAACACAGGAAAATTATGATATGCATAGCAATATTTTTACAGCAGTTAAAATAATAATAGGGTGAATAAAAACATTACAGACATGATCAGCAGTAGGTGAGTAACCAAATAACAATTCCCACACAGACGCTTGAGCATCTTGTAGCAAGTGTGTCCATTCTCATAAGTGATGGTGTGATTCACTTCAGTGGATGTTGTTCTAAGGTGATCAATATAGGCATGGAGTTCTGTAAAGTTGAGCAGTTTATGTAGTGTCTCTTCTCCCCTGCCAAGTGGTAATGGATGCACAGCATATGAGATAAAGTCTGGAATGTCTATAGAGTCATTGGTAACCAGCAGTGTGGAATAAGTTATCCCATTAATGGTGATGGAGACCAGTGGTGTATGACTGCACCAGGTATTGTTTGAACTGTACAACAAAGTGTTCTTTTCACTCTACTAGGGAGTAAACTAGTGCTCCCCACTTATACTATGCAACAACAGAAATAATGTTTACTACTTATTTACATAACTATTAGACACATGTCCAGTATATAGGACACATCAACTATACAGCTGAAGTAAATAGTTACCATTCTCAAGCGACTTTTGTTTAGAAAGCAGCTGTCCGTGCTGTCTTCAGAAAGCCGCTGTCCGTGCTGTCTTCAGGTTGTATCTGAAAACAAAGACTGATAAAACACGTATTACCCATATGGTTTCAACTGGGTGATGTGTTTCCAATACTGCTGGTTGTCGGGCATTAGGATCTGGGACAGGGAATGCTTCTACCCAATGAGAAAAGGAATCAACAACAGTGAGTAAAAATCTATTTTTCCTAGCTGTTAATGGAAGAGTGCCCACATGATCTATTTGCAATCTCTCAAATGGGCCACGAGGAGGTGCTCTCATTAACTGTCCCCTTCTCTTTTTAGGTTACCTCCCAAATGAAGCACAGATTACACAGGAGGAAACATGATCCTGTATATCATGTTTCATTTCTGGCCACCATACCAACCTATTAAGGATAGTCTGCATTTCCTCTGCTTTAGGGTGTCCCATAGGGCCTGTACCATGAACCCAATGCATCCACTCTTTACCTCAAGCTCTGGAGATAGCTATAACCAAGCCTTCCTCTCTTTTTGCACATAGAATGTCTTTCTCTATAGTGAGTGTGAGAAAGGGTGTGTGCTGATATAAGTTATCTGGGGCGTCCTGCACAAGCTTCCTCAAATTGGAAAGTTCAGGGTCCTTTGTCTGCAGTGCTATGAAGTAATCTGGTGGTATTATCTGATCATAATCTGTGGAACGTGTAGCAATAGCAACCATGCGTGTCTGCTCATACCAGGGCCATATGAGGCCTATATGTCATGCTTCTTTGGCTAGTGAGTCTGCTAATGTGTTTCCTTTCACTAAAGGGCCTTTCTTCCTATGTGCCTTTACTTTAATTAAATGTACTCTCTGAAACTTCTCACTCAGTTCTTGTGCCATAGTCCACAGGGGAAAGTGCTATGCCCAAAGAGAAGGCACAGTGATGGGCTCCCCTCTCTCCCCAGTGGAAGGAGGAATGCTCACTTTTATGAAGAAGTGAAACTTAGAATTATAGTTGGACTGGCATAAATTTTATGGATGTTCAGTAGAGAGTACTGGCATAAAGACCACGCCTTAAAATTATACCTGAATAAAAAGTGCTTACCACCTTTTAACAGGGTGGAAGTTTAGGGTGAAATTATAGTAAGAAGGTTGTTAAGAGATTAATAGAATTGTCATATACTGTATCAGTTGCAGCAAACTTTAAGCCTGCCCTCACCAAGATACATACTGACAGGAGACTGAGAAATAAAAGGCAAAGGGACAGGAGGTAAATTAATGTTACCAGGAAAGATGTATATTGTATTCAATGAGGGACTGTTTACCTGTGTACCACTTCCAAACTAAAGCTGGACTAGCTCTCTTTCTTTTCTTAGCAGCTCAAATATTAGAGAAAAATCTGTGCCTTGTAACAAACCGTAACAAGCCTCTACATACAAATAAGAAAATTGCAAGCCACTCTACGTAATGTCCCCAGGTGTAGGTAATATAAAAATTCAGGATTATTACAAAGCCTTTTGACAATAAAAATCTCACCTTGTCTAACCCACAAAACAAAGTTATCACTGGAACTTTTCACTAAATAGTGTGTCATCCAGCCTGTAACCAAAGTTGTCAATTGTAAATGGTCACAAGGGCTTTTGATTTTCCTGTCTCACCCTGTCTGAAATCCACTTTAATGTTTAAAACAAAATTGCTACTTACCCAACTGGAGATCTGCTTTGAAATCCGAGACGGGCCCCCATAAAATGTAATCTTTAAAAAATGTAATCTTTCGCCACTGCCTACTTTCTGCTACTCTCCATTTGGTCCTGGGTTCATTTCACAGAGACAGTAGGGTACGTAGCACAATAAGACAACCAAAACTGGTGTGGCTTGGAAAAAGGGTTTTATATAGAAATAGGCTTATTACAAGGTACAGAACAGAGATATAAGGTTGTTACAGAGCTGCTTCCATGTATATCAATGAGACTGTGTGTGGGTGCATGTGTGTGTGTGAGAGAGAGAGAGGGGGGGACAAGAAGTGTGTGTCAGAGCCTTATAGTAAGAAGTGTCCCATGAATGGGGAGAGAGAGAGAACAAAAGGGGGGGGGTAAGGAGAAGTGGGTGTAAGGAGTGTCCGATGAAATAAGAAGAGAGGAGAGAGAAGGGCGGGGTGTCTGATGAATAGGAAGAGAGGGATATTTTGTGTTTCTCTGTATTTATAGTGAAATTCTTCAGCACCTCCCTTTGTCATAATTTGGTCTGTTTGATCTGATCTCTCCTGATTAGCAAGGAGGGGCTGTTGTCTTACAAACTAATCTCATCAAGCAAACTAAGACCATCAAGTCTGGAGACATCCTACCTGACATCACCAGGGGGTCAAAGCTGATCTCATCATGTCTGGGAATGTCATGCTGATGTATGCTGACACCGTGCTCTTTGTGCTTCTTCCCCCTCCAATGCAGATTTCCTTTTGCATGGGGGCAGAAGTGGCTGATTGAAATTATCAGCAACCTGACACTAAGCAACACAGACATCATGACCAGTTTTGATGTGATCTCCATCTTCACCAAAGTCCCGGTGGAGGAAGCAGTGCAGGTCATACACCAGGAGCTAGAAACATGTGGACTTCCAATGGCATTGGTCAACCTAAGCATTTTGTCTAAAAGCAACAGTCTTCCAGTACCGGGGAAAGTGCTATGCCCAAAGAGAAGGCACAGTGATGGGCTCCCCTCTCTCCCCAGTGGTAGCCAACATATTCATAGAGTCTCTTGAATCCACCCTGTTGGACAGTGCCAAGTTAAAACCCAAACTCTGGGTCCACTATTTAGATGACACATTCGTCACTTGGCTTTATGGACAGGAAAATCGTGATGCTTTCTGAACCATCTGAATAGCAGCCACCCCAACATAAAGTTCACTATGGAAACTGAGATCAACATATGTCTCCCTTTCATGATGTAATGATCAGAAAGCAGACAGATGAAGACCAAGCCCTACTATATACAGAAAATACACCCATAATCAACCGTTATCTACATGTATAAGCAGGGGTGGCCTGAGGGTGATGCGAGGCCATGTGCAGAGCCTCATTTGCATAAATATTTGCATAGTGGTCTATTCTGTAACACAAATAGCATCCCCTTTTCCTATCCCTGACTAAGCTCCCCATACGAATGGGAAGTTTGTACAGGGAAGCTAGACAGGAGTGGGAAGGGGGTGGAGCAGAAGTAGGGTTAGGTTGGGCAGTGGGCAGTATGTGGCCCTGGACGTACAGGGCCGATTCTGATGTTGGCCCTGTACATCCGGGGCCATCAGAGTAGATGGGGTGCGTCAAAGGGTGGAGGGGGCGCAGGAGATTCCAAGAAGCCTGACCCTGGCCTTGGGAGGCCAGATTGGGGATCAGGCTACAGGGAATGAATGAAGTAGGTGGCGGCTGGGGATCCTGAATGGAGCCGTGGTGCCATGGCAACCGGGTGCCATGGCTCCATTCAGGAGCCTTGACTGAGTTAGCCGGGCAGAGGCCTGTACATGCAGGCCAACCGGAATCGGGTCCCAGCTTGAACTTACAGGTCTAGATGGGATTCTGATCCCACGGGGGGCTAGACATGACCCGTGGGATCAGAATCCTGTCTACCTCTTTGCGTCTAGTTACGACCAGACGCACAGAGGCCTGTGATGCACATCTTAGAATATGCCTCATAGCCACTGGGCTTCATTTGTATATAGTTAATTTATTTTAAAATGTATATGTTGCCCATCTAAAATTTTAAGCGGCTTTCAAAGGAGATCTCAACAAGCCTGTTTTGTGTCAGCATTGACTTAAATGCCCCGAAAAAGTAAGATCCTTACAAAGAATGACCCCCCAGTAATCCAAAAATTATTTTTGTCGGAGAAAGTCAGCAAAGTGAGCGGAAGTGTTACCGCACACCACCGTGACTGCTCCTATTTTTAATTTATATTAAGAAAGCAGTGAGGGTGAGAGTTGGACAGACGTACATACCTCTCGGATTTACCATCTCAATGGCTCTATGTCACGCCGTTGCTTGTCCCTTCAAGCTAAGGCGGGGTATTAAGCCGAGGCCTTGTGTCTAACCAGCCCAGAGACCTTGTTTGGCACTCTGGGATATGTAGTTTTTCTTAGGCCAGTCAAAAGAATAAGTTGCGGAAACGAGGTAAGGCTTAAACAGGTTTTATTCCCCTTCCGGGAGGATTCTTTCAGTGGTCAAAACAAAAAAGGTAAACAGCCCCACTTTGGGCACAAACAAAGAAACAAAATGGGAACAGAAAAATGCTTATCTTCAGCTTTTAACATGCAAACAAAAGTAGTTAAACAGCCCTTTTCCAGCATACAAAAACCCTTTTCTTTGTAGCTTTAAGGCTTGGCAAGTATCACAACTTGTTCACCGCAAAGAAGATATATTATCAGAAATTGTAAGCGTACATTCCATGTATTCATTACACATTGTGTCCCCCTGTACCTCATACTGCATATCCTCTTCTTCTGCCTTTAGCAATTCTTCTCTTGCACAGTTCGGCACATTATTAAACAGTCTCTCTTTGTTATTCAGAGATTCTCTTTCTCTCTCTGTGAGAATGTGTGACAGGCTACTACCACATTCACTGGAGTACTTAATTTGGGAGCCTTCCAAATGCTGAGGACCATAGGGGAAATTACAACATTCACCTTTCCCTCTATTAGCTACAATTGGTTTACCTCTTGGCAGTCTCTGACTCGGGCTTCTCTCTGCCGTTGCAGACACCGGAGTAACGTCAAGTGGAAGCTTTCCACGGCTCCTGCCTTTTGTCCTTCTCCCAGATACAAGATTATCTTCAGGTACAAAAGCTTTACTTTTCCTGTGCCAATTACTAGGGTAAATAGTTTCCTCAGGCTTCCTCCAACTAGCTTCCCAATTGAACTCTCCGTTACCTTTCAGATAACTTCTGCCGAGCTCTGACGTTTCTGTGCTCTGCCTTCCACCACAGGCACCTGGGTTCTCACTCTCTCCCTTGGAATAAAACTTTTTAGCTTTTACAGCTCTTCCACCAGCTTCATTCCAACCTGAGCTTCTCCCAGCACGTCCTTGGCTCTCTGAACACTCACGACTGCCTGTTCCCGTGTTCCTTCCGGGTTCTGTTCTGCTTCTTCCTCTAACTCCATGTGCAATGAGTTTATCTGTGTGTGTGTCAGCTCCACCCCCTCCCAGCTGGCTTTCATCAGTTACTGATCCCTCAGCCTTTCTGCTGCTTGGGCGTGTTTCTCTAGCTCGTGACCTGATTTGTTTGGGTTGCCTATAGCAACATCCTGACATGTGCTCCTCTGAAATATCAGAATCAGTTTCACTGCCTGCATCTTTGCCTATTTCCATGGGCTCTGTTAAACCTACTTTGTGACACTCTACTAATTGCCTTTCCACTTATGTTGTTTATATCATAGTTTGCCCATGTACAAAGTATTACGTGGGACGCACTACTCGCCCGATTAAACTTCGCCTGTCCGAACATGCCTCTCGTCTACGGACAAAAACTTTAACTGCTCCTATGGTAGAACACTGCCTGCAACATTCACATGCTTTTGATTCTCTTTGATAGAGAATTTTGGATTGTGAACCTTTAGATCCTCAGGGAGGTGATCGCGAGCAGCGTTTGCAACTGCGGGAACAGAAGTGGATATTTCGTCTTAATACTGTTGCCCCCAACGGTTTGAATATGCAGATTGACTGGTATACCATTATTTGAGCTTTACGAGGGGCTTCTCGTGAATGTGGGATTCCCCTTGTTTTTTCTAACTAGTTGGTTCACGTGTGCATTTCACCAACACGTGATCAATGACATCAGATGCTGAAGCATAAGAACATCCCCTTTCCCTTCTGTTTCATTCTGAAAATGGCTCACTGAGATGCTATGGAGTTTATACGTTGTTGCCAGCAAGAGATGGCCTGAAGCAGGGTTTCAATTTCTAGTTTGTTCAAACCCGAAACGTGTGGCACGTCGCCAACCTGATGAACTGGCATTTTCCATTGCTTTCAGCAAGATTCCTTTGAGCTAAGTACTGCTTTCTTAATATAAATTAAAAATAGGAGCAGTCACGGTGGTGTGCGGTAACACTTCCGCTCACTTTGCTGACTTTCTCCGACAAAAATAATTTTTGGATTACTGGGGGTCATTCTTTGTAAGGATCTTACTTTTTCGGGGCATTTCTATTTTAGATTCTGATAGGTTTTTTGAATTATTTGTTAGCATTGACTTAAAGGCATGTCACTGCGTCCATAGAAATAAATGAGTGCTGCTGCACTTAGGCACGTTCACATTTGTGAATACACGTTAACCTTTAGTAAACATGCCTCTTAACGAGTGTCTGAATACCAATCAGGGCCGGCCCATCCACTAGGCGGGCCAAGCGGCAGACCTCTGTGGGTGACATGTTACCCACAGCAGGCCTTCTGCTTCGGCACACATGGCCTGCCACCCCCCCCATGTGCTGAGACGTGCTGCCCTCTTCCCCCATACTGAGCCATGCCATGGTCCCCCGCTGCTGCTGATTCCAGGGGCGGGAGCAGCAGTAGCTCATGGCAGGCCATGTGATTTGGCACACATGGCCTGCCGCTTCTGATCCCCTAAAGTTGTGTCGGAGAGGGGTCAGAAACGGCAGGTTATGTGTGCCAAAGCACATGGCCTGCCGCTGGAATCAGCAGCAGTGTGGCTCAGCACCAGGGGATCAGGGCAACATATCATAACAGCACTATCAGGACTCACACAGCGCAACACTCTATCAAAAAGCAACACTGTAAATTTTAAACCAATACATCTCAGAGAATACCAATCACAAAAACTGATTAATGTAACAATATTTATGTTGATATACCTCAGTTTCAACATAAATGCCTACAATCCATACAGAATACAACTATTTACTCTTTTACCACGCTACCAAGTATGATTATGTGTCTCCTCTGTTTATTCGTTCTCATTGGTTACCCATTGCCAATTGTTCTCAGTTCAAATTCCTTACTCTTACCCATAAGATTCTTCACTCAGGTATTCCCGGGTATCTTTCTTCTCTTCATTCTGCATGCTCCTCCCCGATTGCTGCATACCATTCATGCCCTATATCTCCATCTCCCTTCTCCATCTCAGGCTTGTTTGGAGACGAGACATTCTGCCTTCTATTTTCTCGCCCCTCATTTATGGAATTCCTTACCACCAGACATTCGTTTAGAAAATTCTCATCCTAAGATTTATCCTAAATTTAAGAATGCTTTAAAGTCACACCTATTTAGATTAGCCTTTCCTGTGTCAAACCAGGGTTCTGTGTTGCCGGTGACTATCTGTGGTTCTGCTGTAAATCTTCCCTCTCTGTGATCTACTATTACTGTTCTTGATTTTAATGGAGTTCTTTTTCTATTTCTTTTATTTTTCTGCTTTGTATTTATTGTAAACTGCCCTGGTTTCTTGAAGGGAGGTATATCAAATTTTAATAAACCATATACTGTACTACAAAGAGAGAACAAGAGGGACTGTTACACAGAAACTACATGAACAGAATAGCGTAGCTTGGTCACACATGCAAAACATAGACCATCGCCAAACACAGAACCAAAGGGATCACAATTTAAAAACAGAACTAGGTGGACAAACACTGGAAACCCCATGGTTTCCCATTTTCTATGGAAAAGAAAGCTTAATGAAATCAGGCCCTTAATGTGCCATCGCAAAGTCCCAACAGAAGGCAGTGGCCTCATTCCACTTCCACCATCCCCCAGCAACCCTTGAGAGCTGCACCCCAGGCAACATCCATGTTTGGTTTGATTTCTATTTTACCTTGGCCAGGTGATAAGGTTACCAGATTTTTTGCAGGCAAATCTGGGACACTTATCCAAAATGTGTAGGGGGAGGCAGGGAGAAAGAGACACCTTAGTCCAGGTTTGAACAACAGGGCTTGGAGGAGGGAAGAGGAGTCAATACCCTTCCTCCCCATCCATCCCATGTCAGCAACAATATCTCTTCCAAGCAGACAAATGGAAACAGTGATGTTTTTCCCCCGTAATGTGGAAAATATAAAGATAATGGATGTAAATTCTAAAACCTGATATATGCAAATCACTAAATTGAAAATATTTTTTTTCTATCCCCTCTGTCCCAGTTGCTGAAAGCTGGGAGAGGAGGCTGCCAAACACGTGGGAATCAAGGACACAGCTCTAAAATCGGGGACAAATCCCCAAAGGTTGGGGACATCTGGTAACCTTACTAGGTGATATGACAGTGCAATCACTTTCTAAACACAACCTTGCTGCCCAGAAGATCTTGATGCTAATCTTGCGATGCATGTGAGATTAGCATCAAGATATTCTGGGCTACAAGGACACATTTAGAAAGTGATTGAACTGCAGGCATTGAAGTCCCGGTGAGCGATCTGCTGAGCCATGGCTAGAGCCGGCCCAACCACTAGGCGGTCGCCTAGGGCAGCAACCTCTGGAGGATAGCAAAAGCAGGCCATTCAAAGCTAAATAATAGATTTTGACAATCATGGGGGTGTAAAGCTTAAGGTTTGCCTTTGGACCAACTCTAGGGCCGGCTCTAACCACGGCATAAGCTTCTGTTGCTCTGCCCAGCCCAGGCCTGCAGAATCGGACTGGTGGGACCCTGGGATCAATGCCAGCCACACCTCTTAGCTGGGAAGCGAGGGCTTAGAATCCACCCTAGATAGCTCAGCTAGGAACGCGGACTTCAGATAGCATAGCCCTCTTGTTACCCAAAATTGTGTGCCTCAGCTGTTCCAAAAAAGACTCTGAATTAGACTTCCAGTTGGGGGTAGTTTCCACTTCCGGTCGATGTCCGCATGCGCCCCTACTTCTTTGTGCCCTGTACGGCTGCACCGCTGGCACAAGCCTAGGTATGGTGCTGCTCCTGCTGCAGGATCATCCACTCCACCACTACAGGCCTCCTCACAGGTTTTGAACCTGCTCTAACAGCTTTACTGAGGCTCCAGTGCAGGTCCTAAGTCCCAATCACCACTGCTCTCCAGGGTTGCTTCTCCATGCCTCCTCCTGCCTCTGCCCCCTCCACGATGCACGCAATCATGGTCCACAGCTGCCCCAGCGATCATGGCTCTCATTGTTGGCTGTGATCATGATCCTGGATTCAATTTTTTAAAAAGCCTGCCTGCCCTTGTCATCTTGCCAAAGTTGCACAGCCCGGCCCTGATCCTGGCTCCCTTTGCCACAATCGCCATTGCAATTGTGACTTTTCTATTTTCAAACTTATGCCACCTGCAGCTCTCTCTCACTTTCGGTTCCCACCCCCTGACCAGGCACAGGGTCTGTTCAAGAGCGGAGCCATGTGCCACCAACAGGCCCACACATGCCTAGGGCCTGCCCTGGGTATAAGACCTTGCCCAAGGACCCAGGGGCAGCTTGAGGGTAATTCAGGACAATGTGTGGAGACCTGTTGTGGGGCTTCATTTGCATAAATATTTACATAGCCATTGGGTCTCATTTGCTTAAATTTAATTTACTTTATTTAAAAATGTATATACTACCCATCTAAAATCCTAAGTGGCTTCCAAAAATGCATGCACAATTAATTAAAACAGATATTACAATAAAATAAACATAATAACAATCATTAATCAAATTTATCTTAAAACCATTTTCACACACCCAACAAAAAAACAAACCATTATAAATATCTGCACATTGGATTTATTTTGCTATGGCTAGCTTATTGATAAGGAGGGAAGATATAAAATGAAAAAAACTAATCCTAGTAGCCATGAATTCAAGATCATAGTGCCCAGGTTGAATTGGACCATGCTAGAGCTGGAAAAGCCCAGAAATCACCAGTAGTGAATCTATCAGATGACCAAACAAAATTAAACTGAAACATTCCCTTAAAATTAGATTTCATTGAATCTGAACTGACAAAACATTTTAAATTTCATTCTGGCATCATTAAGAATGCAAAACTGCAAATCTCAAAGACAATCCATATTTCAGTACCCCCCCCAAACAGCATCCTACAAATGACTACATAGCAAGAACCCACAGTAAAGGACCCATAGAGCAAATCTACCATGCCATAACAGCACTAACTTCCAAAACTCACACAACAAGGAGCATACCCAGAAAAAAGCAACACCATAAATATTGCAGTGGAACCTAGCAGGGCCGTACCGAGCCAGAATCGCACACTGTGCGACTTGCACATTGGGCGCCCCCTCCATACCTCCATCCAGCTGCTGCCTGCTCTTGCCCTGCTGCTGCTGCTCTCTGTTTTCTCCACGGCGGCGCCGGCAGCAGGGCAAGAGCAGGCAGCAGCTGGACAGAGCTATGGGTGAGGGGGGGGGGCGCGCCTGCTGTGCGAGTCGCTGGCAGCAGCAGAGCAGACCTAACTTAAGCAGATCTGATCCCTCCCTGCTCTGACGTCGCATCATAGGAGGGAGGGACCAGACCCGCAGAAAGACCAGCATGGTTTGGGGCTTTTAAAATTTAGTTGGGTCTGTTCTGCTGCTGCCGGTGCCACTGCCACCGCTGAGAGAACAAAAACGTGGTGGCGGCAGGGCAACAGTACGCAGTTGAAATGCACCCCTAAGCCTTGTGCAGCTGCACTGCTTACACAGGACTAGGAAGGTACTGGAACCTAAAATATTCATACACCTACTGGGAAAACTGAAGAACAGAATACCTGGCCTCAGTCACGCACTTAGGGACCCCTTTACTAATAGGCGCTAGGGTGTCACATCTAACATGCCAAAAGTGCTGAAACTATGGGGCGTTAGGTGCAACAGAATTGCGTTAACTGTCGGTGGTGTGGAAAGCATTTCCCCAGCAGTTAACACGGAGCACTTCTCCCTAATGCGGGCAGCATTAGCATGGGTGCACTTAACTCCACCTATTGAGATGGTGTTGGGTGAATTCATGCTAATGAGCTAATGCGTGAGTTAGCGCGCAGTGTGAAACCTGCACTAACAGCGCAGAGCTTACCATGCCCATTCTGTCCCAACCTTCCTACTCAAAACCCTAATATGAATTCACAGTTAACGCAGGAATTGCCCTACGCTGTCATGCCCTCATGCTAGTTAACAACGCGTGTCCCAGCATGCCTTCAGCATGCGCCAGAATACATGTTGCCAGCTAGCTCCCATTGGTATAAGACCCCCTTAGAACATATATAGACTCTCACCAAGTACAGAAGTAATCACATACTAAAAACAGAACTATGTTGATGAAAATTAAACTGAAACTTCAAGAAGCCACACTCTGCATGTAGCGTAGAGAAATAGAAAGATGACTATAAAGAAAGCGCATGTAATTACAAAACCTAATATATATCAATCATTAAGGGGAATGTTTACTAAGCTGGGCTAATGGTTAGCACATGATATTTGCAACTAGGTCGGTCCCATGTTATTCAATGAGACGTAGTTACAAATAGTGCATGCTATTAGCCCAGCTTAGTAAACATGCCCCTAAATTGAAAATAAAATATGTTTTTCTGCCATTTTTGTCTGGTCATTTTATTTTTTAATTGTGTTGGTTCCAGTTTCTGGTTTCTGCTTTCCTGCATCTACTCTTAACTCTTTCCAGGGTCTCAAGTCAATCTGCTGCATTTCTCCTCTGCATCCATCTCTGACATTGATCTCTTTCTTTTCAGATTTCTTCCATATATTTTTTTTCTCTTTCTATGAACTCAAATTTCTCTCTTCCTTCTCATCATTTTGTCCTCAATCTACTACATTTCAACCTTAACTGCAACCCTCCTATTCCCCATCTCTTTCTCTTTCCCCAGCCTCTTATTCCTCAGTCTATCAAAAATTCTCTCTTCCCTGTTTGTCCAGCATCTCTCACCCCCCTCTATCCCCATTGTCCAACATCTAGCCTTTCCCTCTATCCCCACTGTCCAACATCTCCCCATCCAATATATGGCCCTTATTTCTCTCCCCATCCAGCTCTCCACCTCTCTTTCACTCCATATCCCCCCACTGCATCCATAATATCTACACTCTATCTACTCATGTTTAGCATTCCTTATATGCTCCCATGTCGAGCATCTTCACCCAATCTCTCTATATTTTCTCAAATCTAATTTCTTCTCTCTGTAGCTCTATGCCCTCTCCTCTGTGTCCAATGATAATCCAAAAGAAACCCCCTCAAATCCAAAAATACAACTTATTATTCAATATAATTCAAAGGACCTCAAATCACCTTTATCAGGTATATCAAGCCCAGAGTCTACAGGCTATCAGACCAGGTCAGTAAGATTCATCATTGGTCCAATGAACTTATCATATCATTGAAAGCCTATAGCAGTTTCAAAGTAGCCAAGCAATATACTCCTTAAATCATCATGTACAAATACATTCACATTCAATGCAATATTACATTTCGATACACTTATCTGCGATACAGCCTAAATTTTCAAATCTCTTCCTGGGTCCTTCACAAACATGAGCATAACCAGCTTCTTCTACACTACAATATAAAGGCAACACTAACTCCATCCCAGAATGTGATGTAATCGGGCCCACCAATCACTCACTACAAACAATTTCAAATAAAAATTCACATCTGTGTCCATTTAACAAATTGAGAGATTCTGCTTCCATTGATCCCATAAGAATAAATCAAATATCAAAAGATTCATATGTATCCAACCCACATTAACAAGATGTTCATTGCTGTTTTTGTTGTTAGTGGCAGAAGTCAAAATAAAATGTAAAGCAAAACTGTTTAAGTGATTCTCTCTGCAAATTTGTTTTTCACATAATCACCTAGAATTTTCTGGAGTTTTAAAGAACCTCATGAAAACTTCTATATATTCTGAGAACTTCATTTTCTTCAAACGGCCTTATAAGTTAAACAAGTGGAGTGTGTTGGGGTGGGGATGGGGGGGACTGCAATGGATGTTCCTTGTCAGGGTGCAATTTGTTCTAAGGCAAGCCCTGATTATTTATTACCATGACATTGGTACAGGTCTGAAATTTCAGCAACCAACCTCTCTGCAGGGACACTTTACTTCGATGTATAAGAATAATAATGAAAAGATATTTTGCTTTTCCATTATCACTGCTGTCTCAAGCACTGAGTTTCTGGTGATGCATTCATGTAGTGTGAACCGAATCCATTCTCCCACCTCCATGGACTATATGCAATTTACTACATAAACCATAGACACAGCTGATTGGGTCCCTTGTTTTATTTCTTTTTTCGCATGCATTTTCATAACACCATAGCAGGAAGTATTGTATCGCTATTGCGTGCTCTTGGATGATTTTAAGAAAATGTACCCATATTAGGGCTGTTCATGGAAAAAGAAAGCTCTTTTCATTTCTGTTTTATGTCATTTTAACATGTGCTTAATGGCTTTAACGAACACTCACATAACAGAAGTAAAATCATAGTTTGATGCTCTTTTGTGTCATTTTTGTCAGGAAATAGAAAATGAAACAGAAAATGTCAGAACAGCACATCCCTAATCTGTACTGACAATAAAACAGTAAAACCAATGAACCATATCTGTGTGTTTAAATCAAGAAGATCTTGTTGCTTTAATCATGTCACTGGTGGGTGACTGGAATAAATCAAATGTGATTTCACAATAAAAGGCACACCTGGCAGGAAGTAGCAGAACCACACTGACAGTCCTGGAAGGCTACAAATAGACTGGGTTTTCAGGATATCTGTAATGTATGTGCATGAAATAGATTTGCATGCATTCTACCTCCACTATTTGCAAATCTATCTCATGCATATTCATCAGGGATATTCTAAACACCAAACCTACTAGTAGCCATCAAGACTGGAAGAGAATACTACTGCCCTAGCTAGTTCTATTTAAGGTTCATTGACATTTTGGTCACCTTAAGTTTCTCAGGTACATTTATTTATTTAACAGGTTTTTTTATACCGCTTTATCATTTCAGTCAAAGCGGTTTACATTGTAACTTAAACTTGGTAATGTACATTAAATAGGGACATTGATAACTTGGATTTTCTGTACATGAGGCAGGACTTACCTTTAAAAGTTTTTTAGAGAAATCCAATGGGTTCTCATCTTCCCTCTGGAAGTGCTGCAGAGTATTCTTCAGGATAAGCTCCTTCATGGTGCCTGTTGTAGAAGCAAACCTGTAAAAGTAACAGTATATTCACACCACTGTACATCTCAACACACTCACAGACACAGTATATATAGCGAGACTCACTATGGGCTGTGTTGTATTACACAGTGTTTTTTTTTTAATTTAAAATTTTTATTGCACACAACAAAAGAAACAATGTATTGCAGTACAAAGAATGCTATGCCCCAAAACACAATCTCCTCCCCTCCCCCCACGAACAAGCCACGATGGTGGGCTATCTCCGACATTCCAAAGGTGAAGCCCATTAACAGGGACAATCAAACAAATCGGAGACCGTACCCCCAATAAGGCTACGCACATATACAGGTATGCTATAATATCATGGATGCGTTCGCGAAGGGCGCTGATAAGGTACAGGGGAACCCTGACTAGTATAGCTAAGCAATATCTAAGGAATAGAAATCCCCCCTCAATTAAGCGGGGCCATGTATAGTAATAATTACACACCTCACAACTTTGTAATGTAACCAATAACAAGTAAACACAAGCCCCACACTGTCCATCTTAAATACAAACAATTTTCCCCCACTGATACCCCCCTCCTTACCCCCCCCCCCCCAGGACCTCTTACCTCAAACCTTTAACCTACGGAGCGCTCCTCCCACTCCAAATATTTCCCCCAGGTGCTAGAAAAGCTCTGCAAACTCCTATTTTTTAGTGCTGTGAGCTTGCTCATCAGGAAGATCTGCCCCACAATGGCCTGAACTTCCCCCATTCCCGGGATACAAGTCTGTTTCCACCTCCTGCCTACCAAAATGCGCACTGCCACACAACAAAGATTCAAAAAGCCACACTCCGCCTTATTTAACCCCTCAGCGTGCAGCCCCAACAAGGCCACTGCCGGCAGGGGAGTAATCTCCTTACCTATAATCACACTCACCCAATCAAACACTGCTCCCCATAACACATGTAACTCCCTGCACTGCCACCAAATGTGCAAATAAGTGCCACTCTCTCCGCATTGTCGCCAGCATTGCCCATCAGGAAGGTGATACATAGACTGTAGCCTCACCGGCGTCAAATGCCATCTATACAAAATTTTATAGTTGTTCTCCAACAGGTGCGCCGCCAGCAACCCCTTATACCTCGATTTAAAAATTTGCTCCCATTGTGCCTCTTCCCAACAGCCACCTAAATCATTCTCCCACTTTGTTTGAAAGACCTCCTTCCCCCCCTCCATGGCCATGAGGTTATAAAGCTGCGTGACCACCCGTTTGGTCTGACCCAGCAGACCCAGCACCTCAATGCCCGTGGGATCCCTTGCAAGCTCAGGCAGAATTTTATGCCTAACATAATGACTGAGTTGGATATAATGATACTCCTCATAGCCCTCTAGATGGTATTGGTTCGCCAGGGTTTGGAAAGCTATAATTTTTTTACCTTCTAGCAATTGTCCTACCCGTACTAATCCTTTCTCCTCCCAGTTGGCAAATCCCGAACTCCCCAGGCCCGGCGGGAACTCTGGGTTCCCCCTAATGGGCACCAGCCTAGACTTCCCATTCCTCCCCAACCAGGACTGCTGCCACTTATTCCATAATTCCACCGTCCGTCTAGTATAGGGGTTCCGGACCGGGTACCCTCTTCTCTGATCCCGCGGGAGCCATATCCACTCCCCCAACTTCCGCACCCCTATCTCCTCCTCTTCCATTTGCACCCACTCTTTCACCTCCTCCCCCCACCATTCTACTATGGCCCCCAATTGTGAGGCTTCCAAATAGCGCGCAAGGTCAGGGACAGCCAACCCCCCCTTCTCTTTACGTTTCATCAAAATCCGCCACGAAACTCGGCGGTGCTTTCCCCCCCCAACAAACTGCATCATGGATCTCTGCCACCGCTCCACAGATTTCTTCCCAACCCATATAGGCAAAGCCCTGAAGAGGTACAGCCACTGCGGAAACACCACCATCTTCACGGCCGCAATCCTCCCCAACCATGAAAGCCCCTTACTCCGCCATACCTCCAATTCCCTATGTATCTTTTGTTCCAATCTTCCAAAATTAGCCCCAAATAAATCCCCGGTATTGGGGGTTAGATAAATTCCTAAATACTTAATCCCATCTCGTGCCCACTTGTAGGGAAAACGCTCCTGGATCCTCTCCTGTGTCACCCGATCCACTGAGATATTAAGAAGTTCCGACTTGGAGGCATTAACTTTAAAGCCTGAACACTCCCCATACTCCCGCAAAATAGTATCTAACGCCACCAGGGAATCCATTGGTCTTGTCAGTATAAAGAGAAGGTCATCGGCAAACAGCGAGATTTTACATTCCACTCTCCGTCCAACAACCCCATAGACCTCCTTGCTCTCCCTTATAAACTGGGCCAGCGGTTCCATGGACAATACAAACAGAATTGGGGAAAGAGGACACCCCTGCCGGGTTCCATGAAATAATTCAAATGCTGCCGTATATTCCCCATTTATGCGAATTTTAGCCAATGGCCGATCATAAATAGCTTTCACCCACTCCAAGTACGCCCCCCCCATCCCCATCCTTTCCAATACTTTAAACAAATAGGTCCAAGATACTCTGTCGAAGGCCTTTTCGGCATCAATAGCTAACAAGACCAATGGATCCGCCCTCCTTTTCCCCTGCCATACCGCATTCAAAACTCTTCTTATATTGTCCCCGGCTTGCCGTCCAGGAACAAACCCCGCCTGGTTTTCATGGATCAACCGGGGCAGAAAAAACAGGATCCTATTAGCCAGAATTTTTGTGAAAATCTTAAAATCCGACCCCAAAAGCGAAATAGGCCGATAAGAGCCGCATAGGTTTGGATCCTTACCTTCTTTCGGCAGGATAGTTATTCCAGCCGTACGCATAGTTTCAGGGATCCGCCCCCCGTCCGCAAAGGAGTTATACAGCCTTGTCAACGGGTCACACAATACCTCTACAAATTTTTTATAAAACTTATTTGAAAACCCATCAAGGCCCGGGGCCTTCGAAGCCGGCAATGCCTTAATAACATCTACCACTTCCCGCACCTCAATGGGACGAGAGAGCAGAGCAGCATCCTTCCCCCCCAGACTCGGTAAGTTGACCTGTAAGAATTTCTCTAAAGGCGCCTGTGGGCTGTTCCCATCCACCGCATACAACTGTTTGTAAAATTCCACAAATCTTTCCTGAATCTGTTTCCCTCCCCTCAATTCGCGTCCCTGGGCATCCCGAATTTTTGTTATAAAATTCCTGGTCTGCAACCGCTGCAGCCTACGAGCCAGCAGGCGCGAGGGTTTATTGCCCCATTCAAAGAACTGTTGTTTCAATTTTTCCTGAGCAAATTTAATCTCCGCCAACTCAAGATCCCCTAAATCCCGATTGCATTTCCTCAGCTCCTGCTCCTACAGTCGTGTCAATTGCCCCAATTTCTGCAGAACTTCCAAATTCCGAATCTGCAACCTTAGGGCCTCTTTTTTCCCCTCCTTCAGCCGCTTCATATGAAAGCCATTAGATATCAGCTCACCCCTCACTACCGCCTTCAAACACTCCCAAATCGAATCAATCCCACACTCAGCATTGTCATTGAGCACCAAATAATCTTTTATCCCCTGTTCCACTCTCTGAACTACCTGCGGGTCCTCCAAGAGGGTCTCATTGAGCAACCAGCCTCCCCCCTTCCTACCTTGGTGCCCCACGCGCACCTCAATCCACACTGGAGCGTGGTCAGAGAAAGTTCTTTCCCCTATCTCACAACTCACAACCTCCTGCATCAGGGGACGCGAAACCCAGATCATATCCAATCGTGAGAATGAGTGGTGGACTGGCGAGTAAAATGTGTAATCTTTTTCCCGACCCCTCAACTCTCTCCATGTATCGGCCACCCCAAGATTATTACCCATAACCTTTAACATTCATCGGTATCTAACATTCCCATCTACATGTCCCGTGGAATTATCCAACTTGGGGTTGACAGTCAAGTTGAAATCACCCCCCATAATCACCTGGCCTTCAGCAAACTGGTCGATAACGGAGTTTAACTCCTGATAAAAGGGCCCCTGTGCATCATTTGGACCGTAAAGATTCACAAGGGTGAAGACCTGGTCATACAATTTAAGCTTAAGAAGGATATACCTCCCTCCCCGGTCCTGCTTAATATCACACACCACATACGGGATAGCCTCCCTTATCATAATACCCACCCCCCCTTACGCAAGGCTAATCTGTTGGAGGAGAACCACTGACCCCGAAATTTTTTATGAAACATTCGTCACTCATCTTGTCTCTTCAAATGTGTTTCCTGCAAGAAGATTATATCCCCCCGCAGTCTCTCTATTTCCTTAAATACTCGCTGCCGCTTAACCGGCGCATTCAACCCACGCACATTCATCGTAAGCAACCGTAACTTATCCATCCGTCACATTGCCCCCCTCCCCTTCCACAACTCTGACCTAGGTAAGAGATCCTCACCCTGACCCCCTCCCCTCCTCCCCCCCCATCCCTCACTGCCCCCCCCATCCCCCCACACCCCCCCCTGCCCCCCGCTCCCCCCCTCCCCCCCCTTCCCCGGACCATCATACTGATCCATAAGAGGCATGACATCCCAGCCCCACAACACCCGTCAATAATCATAGCACATAACCTATAGCACACATGGCATAACTAACTATTACTCCAAAACTCAACAGGCCAGTCCGTCAGCCACATTCATCAGTCCTGGGTGAGCTCCTCTGCTGCCGACGCAGCCGCTTATCTCCTCTTTGCGCTCTCTGCCAGCCTCCAGCACGCTCCGCCGGCTGGGATACCCTCGCAGGCTCCACCGTCGGTAGGACCGGGACATCAGCCCAGCCCGCCTGCTTGAGCACTCTCGCCGCCTCCTCGGGGGTTTTGACATGGGAGGCCACCCCGCCGATAGAGAATTGAAGACCAAAAGGGAAGGTCCACTTATATTTAACCTGTTGCTCCTGGAGCCTCTTCGTTATAGGGGCCATTTCCCTCCTTTTCCGGATGGTGATGGCAGAGAGGTCTGCGTAGAGTTCGACCCGTTGGTTTTCCCACTTCAGTTCAGGAAGTCGCCTAGCTATCTCCATGATAGCATTCTTGGTGGAATATTCGTTAAAGCAGGCCACAATATCTCGGGGCCTGCCCTCTCGCCGCGGGCCCAGGGCTCGATGTGCACGTTCCAATTTCAAACACCGCGTGCTGTCAGGCCCCTCCGCCTGCTCCAAAATCTGTTTACTAAGCTGCTTCACCAGCCGAATACAATCCTCTTTATCTTGGCTTTCAGGCACTCCACGAACTCGAATGTTGGCCCTCCGGGACCGATTCTCTAAGTCCTCAACCTTCGCCCAGAGCTCAGCCTGTTCTCCGTCCAAGGTCTCCATCTTTTCTTGCATCCCATGAACCACATTGTCCTGGGCCTCCATCTTATTTTCCACCTCTTCCAGGCGGCCACCCACTTCTCTCAGCTCCCCCTTTAAGTCTTCCAGCCAGATCTGGACGTCTGCTTGAAAACTAGCAAGGTCTTGTCTGAGTGTGCCAAACCACGATTTCAATTCACCTCGCAGACCCTCAATCTCACTGGTCTGGGCATGTTCCACACCTGTAGGGATTTCGCCACCTCCTCCACTGATGCCCCGGGCGCCGCCATTTTGCTCTTCAGCACGGTGCTCCCCGATCCTCCTTTGTAAGCGAACGCTTTCAGCTCCGCCGCTCCTTTCTTCATCGTGGCTCTCCACTGCTCACCTGCACCAACTTCTCCCCCAAATCTGAGGACTTTCCCGCAATTTATAGGCTTATTGTGTGCCAATTCTACTCCCGGGCCGTCGGAGCTCTACTCTCACGCTCCCACTCGGACCGGTGACATCATTTCCTCGTATTACACAGTGTTTTAAGACACCTCTTAGGATGGTTGTGAATCAGTTCTGATGTGTTTTGATAACAGCTCGGGATAAAAAATGTAGGCAAGTATTAGTGACACAGCAGGGGAGAGTTAGACTACTTAGCACTGAATAAAAGGTTGAATATAACTGGTATCTCAGAGACCTAATGGAAGAAGGACAACCAATGGGACACTGTGGTACCTGGGTACAAATTATATCGCAGTGATAGGATAGATCAAATTGGGGAAGGGGTGGTGCTATATGTTAAAGAGGGCATTGAGTCAAATAGGATAAAGGTATTTCAGGAAACAAAATACACTGTAGAATCTCTATGGATAGAAATTTAATGTAAAAAGGGGAAGGCAATAGCAATGGGGGTGTATTACCGACCACCTGGCCAGAATGAACAGATGGATGATGAAATGCTAAAAGAAATTAGGGAAGCTAACAAAAGTTACAACACAGTATTAATGGGCAATTTCAATTACCCCAGTATCGACTGGGTCAATGTCATATCAGGATATGCTATGGAGAGAAAGTTTCTTCATGAAATAAAGAACTACTTCATGGAGCAGCTGGTTCAGGAACCAAAACGAGAGGAAACTATTTTAGTCCTAGTCCTTAGTGGTACACAGGATCTGGTGTAAAAGAAAATGGTGCTGGGACCACCAGGCAGCAGTGATCATAACATGATCACATTTGATTTAATAAATGGAGGGAGGAGAGCAAGGATAGAGCTCACCTGCTACTCTACATTTTTCTTCCTGGGCCCCGCTCTGTGGAACTCATTACCTCACACACTCCGCACTGAATCATCTTCCCCCCGTTTCAAAGCTGCACTCAAAACCCATTATTCTATCTTGCCTACAACCCCTCCCTCCTGATCGCCCTCTATCCCGATCTGCCTGGGTTTCTGCTGCCTATTTCTATCTCTTATGACTTTACCTTCCTGTCTAGTCTCATTTCTCTCTCCTTTCTACCATTGGTATTCTTTTCAACTTTCCTGCCTGCAGCTTGCCTCTGATTTTGTACATTGCCCTGATGCTTTTGCTTGAGTGGTATATCAAGTGAAAAGATAAAGATATCCACAGCACTAGCATTTAACTTTCAAATGGAAACTATGACAAAATGAGGAAAATGGTTAAGAAAAAACTAAAAGGAGAAGCTGCAAAGGTTAAAAGTTCACATCAGCCCTGGATATTGTTTAAAAATACTATCTTGGAAACCCAGACCAGATGTATTCCATACTTTGAGAAAGATGGAAGGGAGGCCAAATGACTGCCACATGGATTAAAAGCGAGGTTAGAGAGGCTGTTACAGCCAAAAAGAGCATCTTTCAGAAAATGGAAAAAGGAACTAAATGATGAAAACAGGAAACAACATAATTACTGGCAAATCAGATATAAGACATTGATAAGACAGGCAAAGAGGTAATTTGAAAAGAAGCTTGCTGTGGAAGCAAAAGCTCATAATAAAAACATTTTCAAATACATTTGTAGCAAAAAACTATGAGAGAGTCAATTGAACCATTAGATGATAGAGGGGTAAAAGGAGCACTGAGGGAAGACAAGCCATAGCAGAGAGACTGAATGAATGCTTCTCTTCAGTCTTTATTGAAGAAGACATAGGGAAGTTACCCATGCCAAAAATTATATATAGAGGTGATGTATCAGAGGAATTTAAACAAATCTTGATAAACCTGGAGGATGTAGTATAGCAATTTGGTAAACTAGAATACAAAATCACCTGAACCAGACGGAATAGGGTGCTCAAAGAATTCAAAAATTAGATTGCAGACCTACTATTGCAGAAATTATATGTGAACTGTCATTAAAATTATCTGTAGTACCTGAAGGATGGAGAGTGGCCAATGTATCGCTAATTTTAAAAAAGGGTTCCAGGTGTGATCTGAGAAACTACTGATCAGTGAGCCTTACGTTAGTACCAGGCAAAATGGTAGAAACCATTAAAAGAACAAAATTACTGAACATATTGATCATGGTTTAATGGGACAAAGCCAACATGGACTTTGTCAAGTGTTGTCTCATTAATCTGCTATATTTTTGAAGGTGTAAATAAACAGGTAGATTTATTTATTTATTTTATTTATTTATTTACATTTCTTATATACCGCGCTATTGAAATCAGTGCGGTTCACAGTGAACAGAACAATGCTACAATGCGACAACGACACAATGCGCTTACAGAGAACAGGGTAATAGCTTAGAGGAGAACTTAGGGGAAACTATATACAGTTAATTTTACAGAGCTACAGAGTATTCATAGTTGGTTTGATGGTGTAGAAAATCTGTATCAGAGGTGAGCAGATTAACCATTTTCCCGTTGAGTTAGATTGTTGGAACAGATAGAACGGGGGGTCAGGGGGCACTTTCCATGTTTTCCAGGGCTAGATTCAGGATAGTGGATTTGGAACAGATGATATTTTAGCGCTTTTCTGAATAAGGTAAGGTTCATGATGGCCCGGATTCCGGTGGGAAGGGCATTCCAGGATATTGGTGCATAGATCGAAAAAGCCCTATTAGCAGTCATCTTCGTGCATTTTACATTTATCTTAGGGACTTCTAAAGTGTTTAGCGTAGCAGATCTTCTTGCTCTGATGTCAGGAATGTTATTGATCAATCTACAGATAGGTGTGGGAGGCTGGTTTCTCAAGGCTTTAAAGGTCAGGATAAGTGCCTTGTAATGGATTCGGGCCTGTAGTGGCAGCCAGTGGAGTTCCTTCAGCACAGGCGTTATGTGTTCTGATCTTGGTACACCTGCAAGCACTCTAGCAACCGAGTTCATTGCAAGCCGGAGCGGATTTAGAGTTGCTTGTGGGAGCCCATGGAGAATAATGTTGGCGAAGTCTAGGTGTGGGATGACAAGGGCTTGGAAAATAGTCCGATCAGTGAAGTCGAGTAGTGGTCGAAGATGGCGTAAGGTTCGTATCTTATGGTATACTGCTCTTGTGACATTTTTTACATGTGCTGCCATGTCAAGGCGCTGATCTAGGGTGATGCCTAGATAGCGAATTGTGGATTTTGTTTTGAGTTCGGCCTTATTAACTTGGAGAGACGGTGGTGGGATTTACTTCTGGTTTCTTGTGACGAAAAGAACATCGGTTTTGCTGTGATTGATACGGAGGTTTTGTGTGAGAAGCCAATCTGACACTGCTTCAAAACATCTGATAATAGGAGAGAAGTCAGGCTGGTTGATCGTGAATGGGAGGTATAGCAGGATGTCATCTGCATAGGCGAGGCATTGTACGTTTAAAGAGCGAATCAGGGTGCAGATGGGCTGCATATAGATGTTAAATAACAATGCAGATAAGGATGATCCCTGGGGTACCCCTTGCTTCTGTAGGAACGGCACGGAGGTAGAGGTACCTGTCTTGACCTGTTGCCATCTATTAGTCAGATAAGATTCGCACCATTGTAGAGCAGTGCCTTGAATTCCTTTTTCTTGGAGACGTTGTAGTAATATCCCATGATTAACAGAATAGAAGGCGGCAGCAATATCCATGAAGATGAGGATGAAACCTTGGTTTATGTTGTCGATTCCTGTGATTAGATTGTTGAGGAGGGTTGTTAGGATGGTGTCGACACCGTGTGCCTCCCTGAAGCCATGTTGAGAAGGATCGAGAGGTGCCTCAGCATCAACGTGCTGTTGAATCTGCCGCTGGACAACTTTCTCAATGATTTTGGCAAGCAGGGGGATACTCGAGATTGGCCTGTAGGAATCGACTTTGGCTGGGTCAAGCCTACTATTCTTTAGCAATGGCCAGATTGATGTGTGTTTAAGGCTCTGTGGGAAAGAGCCTGTTAATAGTGATTGGTTCAGGATTTTGCACAGTGTGTTACTTAGTTCACAGCGTAATTCTTTTATCCAGCTAGCTGGACATGGGTCATTGGGTGCCGTAGTAAGGTTGATGGAGATGATAATGTCTTTGATTTCTTTGCTGGATACTTCACAGAATTTGAGCAATGGCGTTGGCTGTAGCTTCATGTATATACTGGTAAGATTGGCGGAGGCTAGTTTGTACTAGTCTGAATCATCTTCGATTGTAGGTAGTCGGAGTAGTCCTGGGGTTGAGGCATGGGTGGATGTACTAATGCTGGATCGCCTGTTAGTGATTTCACGATTCTGAAGAGGTCATGTGATTTATTTAATGATCACCTTAGAATATCTTGTGGTGCTGTTTTCTTTTTTCCATTATTTTTGCTCTATGTAGTAACAGGAATGAGTTGTATGCATAGTGAGCTTCTGCAGTCTGGGTTCTACGCCACTACCTTTCAAGCTTACGTAGGTGTAGGAGGGATGCTTGTATGTCTTTCGAGTACCATGGTGCATGCTCTCATTTCCTTGGCTCCTTACTAGCGGAAGGGAGGTGGGCTATTGCGCTGAGGCTGCTGTTCCAGTTAGCTACCAATTCATCTGGGTCAAGGGTTGTAATATTGAGAAGGGGGAGGACCTTCTCAAGGACTTCTTCTTTAACGAAAGGGCGAAATCTTGTTGTTGGGGTTCTAGATGGAGGGATGTTGGCTGTGTTATTGGTCTTGGGGCAGTAGCTGGTGGGTATGTAGAATCTGAGCAGGTTATGATCCGACCAAGGTACTGGAGTTATGGAACTCAGTAGTTGCTGAGTAGTGTCAGCCACTGACTGAGGGGTGAATATGAGGTCTAGTGTACTCCCTTTCATATGTGTGGGAGAATTAATGAGTTGCTTGTAGCCCATATCCTCAAGTGCCTCGAGGAGGGCTGTTGTATGTGAGTCATGTAGAGAAGGGAGATTGAAGTCTCCGAGTAACCAATTTGGGGAGCGTGGGTTGTTTGAGTTACAAGCGAGATTGATGATTGTAGGAAGGTCATCTGGTGATGACGTTGGGGCTCGGTAAAGATTGATCGTGCAGTGATCATTTGATATAGAGATTGTATCAAGATGGGATGTAGTGGAGGCATCATTTAGGCTAAATTGCAGTTCTTGTTTTGCAAGGACGAGTACTCCTCCTCCCCTCTGGTTAGCCCTGTGACAAGTATAGAGCGAGAAGCCATCAGGTGCCATTTGATTGATGATCGCATTGTCACAATCGGATAGCCATGTTTCGGTGATCATTAAAATATCAAGGTCATGGGTTGCTATAAGATCGATGACTGCAGGCCATTTTGACCGTATTGACCTTGCATTTATGAGTGCGCAATTCAGTGGCTGTTTAGGTTGGTGTTTATCAGATTGGTTATTTTTGGTGTTCTGTAGAGGGATGTGAAGTAGGTGCAAGTAGGATGTGTTAGTGGTCTTTGTTATGGTGTGGTAATGGTTTTCTGACCATCTTCTTCCGTTGCTGTGGAGAATCGGGATATAGTTGGAACAAGTGTTAAAGGCATGTGATAAGCAAGGAGCCCTGATGTGAGGAGGAAAGTGATCAATGGTAGGATTGGACACATCTTGAAGAGGCCTGAGGTGGTTTAACTGAGTGTGTGAGGCTGGGGACAGGTGTGTGAGTGAGAACCACAAGGTTCAGTGCTTTTATTTCTTCTTGTTGCAGATTTGTGGCTTTTGTTGAAGTCAGTAGATAGGCTCAGGGTGATAGGGTCACAGAACGGCTGAACAGTTTAAAACATAAATACACAAATACACAGATTAAAGCATAGGTTATGAATACAGTTTAAAGCATAGGCTATTAGTTTCCTAGAGCAGTAAACAATGAAGAGTTTAAAGTTTAAAGCATAGGCTATGATCTTCCAGAGTTTCCTAGAATAGTAAATAAATCGAGAGAAAATCAACTGGTTATATGATCAATCAGTCTCTGGTAACGTTTTGTCGTTCTACCCTATTTTATCTGTCACATGTCTCTCATGTCCGTATGTTAATCCGACTCTCCCGCTTCTAGTGTAAACCACTATGATGTTTGGTACCTATATTGGTATAAAAATACTGCAATAAAGAAATAGGCATCACTTAAATTTGTCTACTTTTTGGGAACCTGACAGGTATTTGTAACCTGGGTTAGCCACTGTTGGAAACAAGATACTGGGTTTGCTGGACCTTTGTTCTGACCTAGTATGGCATATCTTATGTTCTTATATATATTTTGAGAGTTAATTTGCATAGCCCCCTGCTCTCTCTGCCCTTTTCAGTGGTTTTCCTCACCTTATCTCCTTCCCCTCTTCCCTGTGCTTAGTCCCTTCCTCACCGTTTCTCTCCCTCTACTCATGTTCACGTTCGATGCAGCAAAGTGCATTACTGTTAGCACAGGCAATAGCGCAATGTTCTGTGTAGAATTTTCAGTGCTAGTTTGTGCGCAGAATGCAGGAAGGAGCATAATCAATGCACAAACGCCTGCACTACTGGCAGCACCCCATGCATTTAACTCCATTTAAATGAATGGTAATGAAGCAATTAGCTATGCAGCACAAATGCAGAGAAATGCACAGAAGACCAAAAGGCTGAGCTGAAAGCTCAGATTTTAACATGAGGTGTGAGGAGGCGTTAAGGATTAGCTCATAGATCTGCGGTCAGCACTGGTGAAGAATTTATGCCTGTTTCTTCAGTGTACAACACCCACAACATTTTTATTGCTTTATCAAAGTGAGTGCTGGAAAAGAAAACGGCAGGGGAAGTGTGCTGGAACAATGTTATAAGCACATGCTGGAATGTTTTCTGGTGTATAAATAGCAATATTATTCTGAACACAATTTCTACTCGGAACACTATTGCAGTTCATGTGCGAGACAGCAGTCCAGTACACGTGCACAAGTATCAGACCTTTTTGAGCACAAGATTGGATATAGGTGCTGCTAACGCAGATCCTTGTGCACATGAGCCTGGCTTGCTCTCCTTGTTTAGCACAGACATTTTGAACGCAGCTCCACTCTTCCCTCTAAGCTGTGCGCGTGTGCGCGCGCACACACCTCGCCGAGTGAGCGCACATACTTTACAAGAGAGCGCACAAAAATTACGGTTCTGATTCTGATAGAAAACAACACAGACATCTTAAAATTTAAAAGTTGTTGTGTATTTACAGTTTTCACAAGTTCTACAATATTTTCTGGTGCAATCAATGTGGTGTACATACTGTATTCTGATGTGTAGTCAAATTTTAAAGTATATAACTCCAAGGGGTATGTTTACTAAACTGCGTTAGTGTGATTCGCGTTAGGAGCCGCGGTAGAGACAGAAATCTCAAATAAGGACATGGGCGGTACATCGTTACCGATAACGCGCGTTACCAGGCGCCATAAATGAACGAGCGCTACAGGGCACGTTACCGCGCGTTAATCGTAAGAAGGCACGCAGGCATACAAGCACAGCAACAGAGCTGTAGCACAATGGTTACAACACTGACTGATGGTACAGGGGTCATGGGTTCGATTCCCCAGTGGGCCTAATGTATAAGGCTGGCTGAGGCAGCACCCTTTACATTTAAGTAGTGATTGTTGAGGCATTTGACGTGTATTTTAATTAGTGCTGCCAGCAAACACACCCTCACGGTGGCATAACCTAAGGTGCCGCATAAGGCACCCCATAACACACTCCATAGGGCACATTATAAAGTGTACTGTCCGCCAAGGCAACATATAATGTCCCCTATAGGACACCTTATAAGGCTGTGAACAAAGCCCTGGCTGGCTGCAGAAGGACTGCACGTCACCACACAAACTGTCTGCTGTGGTTACCAGGATAGGGTTAACCCACCCGTACCCATGATGCACTGCACATGCAAATCAGCAGTCGAGAGATGGGAACAAGATTGGGTATGCACCCCCACAGCACCTCAGCCTGGTAGGGGGAACAGACCGTGTGTGGCACTGCCACAGAGTAGCCACAGACAGTCACATTGTGCGGGTACTGTGCCCACCCTGAGGTTGAGGTGGGGCGCCCAGCACCAGGTCCACAGCACCTTCCATGGCTGACATACGCCATGCTGCAGGTCCCAGCAGTGTGTGATAGGTAGTTCCGTTAGACACACCTAGGATACATCTGTGTCCTGCTGTATGTCTCGGTCATGTCTAGTCCTTATGGGCGATGAGGCACCCAGAATAGTGCATATCCTGTGTTGGTGCCATGGTTACCTGATGTAGGTGAGGGGGGGGTGTATGGACCCATAGGCAGATCATGTACCACCACACAACCCACCCTCTGGGGCTCAGGGTGGGAAACAGGATCACCCACCAATAGATCCACAGTCTACCACCCTGCAATGGTAGCAGTAGAGGGTCCATCAACCCCAGTCCTGCTGGGGAACAGACAGAGCGGTACACATCCATAACGCAATAGCAGACAGACAGCAGGCCTGGAAATGCTCAGCTGCCCCCCACCATTATCTGACATTCTCCAGCAGCAAGCCTCCAACCGCTGCACCCTGCAAGGTGTTCCAGCAAGACACATACTAGCTGCAGACAGTCTGCCAGTTAGTCCATAGTGCATGGTCCTGGAGGAGATGCATGTACCCAGAACGGGGATGTCAGCATACACACCAAGCAGATAAGTCAATGATTGGGCCCCAAAAGAAAACCCAAAAATATCACATGAGAGAAATGCTATATAGCACTATGGGGGAACCAAGCCATGCCATGGTCACTGCTCAGTCAGGGTGAGAGTGACCTCCCAGCAGGACATGCTATGGCCACCCTGTCCGTGCAGGTAGTGGCCATGCACTACAATGTCCGAGCCATTGCCCTATGCCGTGTGCAGATGCATCCAGGCCAGGCCACCCTATCCAGGCTATTCCCGCAGTACCTTGCTCCTCATTATGCACATTGGCAGGCCAATACTGGCAACAGTGCTAGCAGTGTGGACTGTGGAGGGTGTTGGCAGCCACCACACACTGGATAGACAGACACACACTCCCCACACCTATGCCAGCATTGAGCAACTATAGAGGTGTTGGGCAGCCCAGGCCACCACACCAGTCCTGGGCACAGTGCAGGCATGGCTATGGTACGCAATACTGTAGGAGTCACTCCCCAGGTTGGTAAACACTGTCAGACACCAGACCTGTAGCACACTCCACAGACATCAGAAAGGTTGCTATGATGCAGCTCACCCAGAAAATTGTACTTAACCTAGGAATTGCTATCTGCCAGTAATCATAGCAATCTTTTGATAGATGTGTACCATATTCCCAGGTTTAGGGTGGCATTACTAAGGTATGCAAGTGCTAGTATTGGGAGATGCACGCAGAGCCCAAAGTCCTGCCTCTCCAGGAGGCTTTGGATAATGGGACCTGTGGGTGCGGGTGTGTCTGCCCCTGTTGGCTGCTGCTTTACGGCAGAGGTTCCCAACTCCAGTCCTGTGGTGCCAAACACTGTTCGGGTTTTCATGCTGTCCCTCATGAATATGCATGAGATACATCTGCATACCATGGGGGTGGCGCATATAAATGCAGCACAGGCATCTTTATCGAGGCAGCATGGAACCGGAATGGTGTTTGGCCCCCCAGGACTGCAATTGGGAGACTCTGCTCTAGGTAATGTGCATGTTTATGGTGTCCGTGCTCTGTAGGGTAAAATGTAGGTGTCTTGGGCATGTTTACGTCATCTGCAATAAAGGTGCTGTCTGTATAAGCACGTTTTAGTAGTGGGTAAAATATGGGGACTGGGTTGGCAGGAACCACAGCTGGGACTTGAACCTGTGACCCTCTGCTTCTGAATACACTGGTTTTGTGCACTGCACCACCTTGTTGTCACAGAGTCAGTACATTCCTTGGTGATACCGTGACTGTTCGTCAGACAGGGCCCATCTGTTGCAGTACACGGCACCCACCTACACAGGGCTAGGCCACAGTCTGCTCTGGGCAACTGCCACTGCCCCCTCCACCACCAGTATCCCTCAGCCACCATGCTGACATGCCCTTCTGCTGGTGGTGCTGGTGGTGCGCAGTCTCAGGCCATCCAGTGTGCAGGTAGGCGGCTGCCTATGGTGCGGGTTCTGGGGTAGGGGTGCCTGCATAGACGTCCACGCTCCCCCCAGCCCCGCCTGCCAATGTTCCGTGCCCTTGGGGATAGCTGTTGGATACTATCCCCTGTGACACTGTGGGAAACACACTCGTGCCCATGTTGGGCCTTCAGCAGTTGCTGTATGACTGCTCTGCTGTTTCAACATTTGTATGGGCCACCTAGGCATCACCCTAGTCCGCACTGTGGCCCAGCTGCACCATAGCATGTGCCGCCTGCGGCCCTCTGTATCTCCTTCTCCGGCATCTATCCAGTTGCCGTTCCGACATGCCCGCCCTGATGTTGTGGGACATGTGCACGCTATAGGAACCCTGTCCGATGGTGGGGAAAACCCTGATCAGCGCTATTTCACTGTGGGCTCATTCACCTTGTATGGGGACGGAGTATAGACCCTTCCACGATTTATATCTGTTCTATGGAGCTTACTCGGGGGGGGGAGGGGTTGATGTTTCTCATTGATACCACTATTGGCCAGCTTGGTTATGGTTTTTTTCCAGTTTGTTGGGGTCATTTTCAGTGTTTATGTGCCCTTTTGTTCTGTGCACATGTATCACACTTATCACCTTTTTTTAGTTTCCCTGTCTGGGCTGTACATTGCTGACATTTAAATGGTTTCTCTCCCCTTTAATATGCATTTATCGGCAGGTTTTCAATCGCGTTTGGATTCAGCTCTTCAGATCAGCGCGTTAGTGTGAAGGGAGCCTTTCCCCGCCCACTCTCCGCCCACTGACCCCTTCTCTCCGCCCTCTCTCCACCTTCTGCGGTGTTTTACCGCGCCGCGGAGCTTTATAATCATTAATGTTGGTTAACGCACGTTATGTAACGTTAACGATGGTTAGCGCATCATAACGTGCGTTATGATGCGCTAACGATCGTTAACGTTACATAACGCGCGTTATGTAACGTTACCGCAGTTTAGTAAACATCCCCCCAAGTGTCGTTATGTGGCGCACAAAAATTTAACCTTCCTTCAAAAGCTGCACAGCTGATATTTTATGCGCACACAGCTTACAGAAAATTAGAGGGAACATTGCGCAGCTCATATGCATGCTATTTGCTTAGAGCATTGCTGAGCAAAACATCTGCGCTAAACTCTGTGCCAGAACTTTAGCACTGGGCTCTAGTGTAAGGTTTCTGTATCGAGCCCTCAGTTCCTTTTCTTACCCTATCTTCCTCCTTGTCCCTTGAGCTCTCGTCACATTGCTTTTCTACCTCTCCCATGTACTTGGTGCTTCTCCTCACTCTGCCTCTGATCCTGTTAGTGTTACCAACTTTTTCACTGAGAAAAACCCGACACCTGTGGCTTGCCATGCTCCACCCATTCTCCGCCCCTAGTCCCACCCCTGCCCCGCCCCCAGCCCCACCCACAAAAATTACCGAGGATATGTGTAGGCTAACTTCCTTGGTCAGATAATAATTAAACTGGGAACCCCAAAATCCAAACATGAAATGTACAACACTGGAGAAATAAAACTATAAAGTAATTTCCTCTTGCACTAAACAAAAACGCAAAGATGTTATCAATACACACTTCCCAGACCAGACATATTCCAGCTAATAAATTCAAAATAAAAAGTATTTTTCTACCTTCTGTTTGGGCGTTTTATTTTTCAGTTGCAATTGCTCCAGTCACTTTCTTCTGGTTTCTTCGTGTCTTCTGCGAGCTATCCATTTGTCCTTTCTTCTCTTTTAGATGTTTTCCATTCTCTCTCTATTTCTGCTTTAACATACTGATTGTTTCCCTTTTGCTCTTTCCCCCAATTCTTTCCTTATTCCTTTATCATCCATTTAAATTTCACCCTTCCATTCTCAAGCCCCTCTTACTCTCCCAATACCCAGCCCATCATAGACTTTTCTTCCACACAAAATATTTTTCCCCTCTCCATTCTCATTCCCCATCTATTCTAGTCCTCCCCCAAAATCAGTTCCCTTATAGTTCTAGACCCACCCAGCATCCACTCCCTTCTAATCCCATTCTCCCATGCCCCACATCAGCCCATTTCCAGTCCTATTCCAGCTCTTCATCAACCCATTTCCAGTGCTAGCCCTCACATCACAGACCATTTCCAGTCCTAGCCCCCCCCATCACAGCCCATTTCCAGTCCAAGTCCCCCATCACAGCGTATTTCCAGTCCTAGGCCCCCCCCCATCACATCCCATTTGCAGTCCGAGTCCCCCCGCACCATCACAGCCCATTTGCAGTCCTACCTCCCCCCACCATCACAGTCCATTTGCAGTCCTAGCCCCCTAATCACAGCCTATTTCCAGTCCAAGTTCCCCCTCCCTCCACCATAGCCCATTTCCAGTCCAAGTTCCCCCCTCCCATAGCCCTTTTCCAGTCCAGGTCCCCCACCCCATCACAACCCATTTCCAGTCCATGCCCCCCCCCCATAGCCCTTTTCCAGTCCAGGACCCCCTCCCCATCAAAACCCATTTCCAGTCCATGTCCCCCCCCCACATAGCCCTTTTACAGTCCAGGTCCCCCTCCCCATCACAGCCCATTTCTTTCCAGTCCTATGCCCCCCCATAGCCCTTTTCCAGTCCAGGTCCCCCCCGCCTTCACAACCCATTTCCAGTCCAAGTCCCCCTAATCACAGCCTATTTCCAGTCCAGGTTCCCCCGCCCTCCACCATAGCCTATTTCCAGTCCAAGTTCCCCCAGCCCTTTTCCAGTCCAGGTCCCCCTCCCCATCACAACCCATTTCCAGTCCAATTCCCCCCCCCCAGCCCTTTTCCAGTCCAGGTCCCCCTCCCCATCAAAACCCATTACCAGTCCATGTCCCCTCCCCCCCATAGCCCTTTTACAGTCCAGGTCCCCCCCCCCCATCACATCCCTTTTCTTTCCTTGCCAAGTCCCCCCCCCCCCCTTTTCCCTTTTCCGGTCCTGGTCCCCCCCCCCAACACAACCCATTTCCAGTCCAAGTCCCCCCTCCTAGCCCTTTTCCAGTCCAGGTCCCCTCCCCCCCATCACAGCCCAGGCAGTCTTTGTCCTCCCCCCCACAAAGCCGCGGCTGTCTGAGGCGTTAGAGGGAGCCGGGGAAGCCCGCGCGAGGCCCCGGCTCCCTCTGTACAGCCGCCAGCGTGAAGAGCCTTTACCTTCACGCTGGCGGCTGTTCCTGTGAAGCCGCGAATGCTGGGAAAGGTTAAAGGGCATTGCCTTTAACCTTTCCCACCAATCGCGGCTTCACAGGAACAGCCGCCAGCGTGAAGGAAAAGGCTCTTCACGCTGGCGGCTGTACAGAGGGAGTCAGGGCCTCGCGCGGGCTTCCCCGGCTCCCTCTAAAGCCCTCCGGGTTGGGAGAAAAGCCGGGTTTTTTGCTCTGGCTGCTCCCGATCTTGCGGCCAGAGCAAAAAAACGGCTTTTCAAGGGCCGGTTTTGCCTCTGCGCCGGCAGCCGGCCTGGCCATGGAAAAACCGGCCAGGCCGGCTGAAAACCAGCCAGTTGGCAACCCTAGATCTTCTCCCTCATACTTAGTGCCTCTTAACTTGTATTTCTTCCTCTCCACCATGCTCAATGCCTTTCCTAACTATGGGAATAATTTTACAGAAGTTTTTTTATATGTAAATTACAAGGCTGGCTCAAGAGGATGTGGTGCCCTAAGCCAACTTTTGCTTTTGAATATAAGAACATAAGATATGCCATACTGGGTAAGACCAAGGTCCATCAAGCCCAGTATCCTGTTTCCAACAGTGGCCAATCTAGGTCATAAGTACCTAGCAGTTTCCCCAAAAGACACAGGTTCCACAATGTTTGTATATCATGAAAGGCGGTATATAAGAAATGTTAAATAAATAAATAAAAAAAATAAATATTCTGGGTCCTCTTTAATAATGGTTTATGGACCTTTCCTCCAGGAACTTGTCCAAACCTTTTTTAAACCAGGCTACACTAACAGCTTTTACTATATCCTCCGGTAGCAAATTCCAGAGTTTGATTACACGTTGAGTGAAATAATATTTTCTCTTATTAGTCTTAAATAGGTTACCCTGTAGCTTCATTGCATGTCCCCTAGTCTTTCTATATTTTGCTGGCATAAACAATCAGTTGTCGCCCCCACCTGGCTGGGCGTATAGCCGGGCACCAGGATGGAGTCGCCTTGCTGCCCTAGAATAAGTCCTCCCAATATGGCTGCCAGGAGGGCTGCTGGGATATGTAGTTTCGCTTATCCATATTAGGCAAAAGTAGTTGTGTAGACAAGTGGTCAGGCGAAACAGAGAAATATTTATTTGTTGTGTTCTGGGGTTTCCATCATATTCACAAGTAACAGGCTGAATAAACAATAATGGGATTCTTCTCCAAAGCAAAGGTATAACTTTTACAAAAGTATGCACAGGATTTACTGGTATCAGCAATAGATAGCTTCTTAGGAACTTGCTTTCAAAGCTCAGATTATAAAGCTTCTCATGGGCACAGTAGCTTCTTATGGGAGTGTTTACTTCACAGCTCCTTTATAACAGAAATAGCTTTAAAATGTCCACTGAGCTTTCCCTTCAGTTTCAGGCCTTACAGAGCAACAGCTTGATTAACAACGTTCAGCTGTTCTCTGTGCTGCGTCCTTCAATCAGGTAAGTTCCTTACTATGGCATTCACTCATTCAAACAGGTTTTAAGCTTAACACACTTCTAATTCATTAGCTTTACAATAAGAACACTGCATCTCATCGGAGCTATCTTCATAGTCTTCATAGCAGCTTCCTATATCCATTTCCTCAATGGCATCCTCACAACATTCTTCAGAGGGTACCTGGCTGTAGAGCTGACTAGTTTGTTTCTGGAGCATTTCATTCAATCTCTCTAATAGAACCTTTTTCTGCTCTATTTCTTCAGAGAGATGGGAGTGCTGACCTGCAGACAAGCTATTGTTTCTACTGCTAGAGCTTAGCTGGTTATTTTAATTATTCCTTCTATCAGGAACTAATTCTCTTAACTTTCTTTCAGGCAGGAATTCTGGAAGACACACTTGCCTTAGTTCAGGGCCGTTTAGTAGCTCTCCTCTTTCCTTGCCAGAGCCATGCTGCTTTCTCTCTGCAGACACTTCTCTCCGTTGTAGCAAACTTCCTTTCTGCTGAGACTGCCTTGGACTGGTTCCAAACAGATCCCACTGCTTGTCTTTGAGCTTGTGCCCAGCACTTCTCGTGCCTCCTTGGGCCCCTTCTCCTCTAGCTCCAGTTCCTCTGGATTCTCTTCCAGGACCTCTGGGTTCACTGCCACTCCTTCTTCTCTCCTCTCCTCGTCTTCCTCCTTCACTTTCCGGTCCTCCTCTCCCTGACTTTCCAAACACAGGAGTTTTAAACTGCTCCCTCTCAGGGACCATGCCTTTTTCCCAGCACACGTGGGAGCTGCTAGGCTTCACTCCAGCCCTGACGTGCTGAAGTGGGCGGGGCTTAATGGTGACTGTGCTATGAGTCAAAGGTTCTTGGTTGCTGGGGAAACCCTGAATGCTCTCACTCTTAAAGGCACAGAGTTCATTCTCCTGGCATTCCATAGCCTCTGAACTGCCTTCATCATCACACATTCCCCCCCCCTTAAGATATTACGGGCTGGGGTGTTGTTATCATCACAGCACGTAATTCTCCGAAAAGAACCAGTCTGATCCTGTCCTTCTTGCCTACCCTGGGTACTAGTGGCTAGCTGAGCTAGAGTGATCCTTTCATGCCAGGGTCTGAGCAAGTTAACATAATATAACTGTTTACGTCCTTGCCTATTCTGTAATAAATAGGTTACTGGGCCCACTTGCTTGATTACACGGAAGGGACCCTTCCATTGACTTTCGAATTTTGGGACTGCTCCCGCTACCATAACTATGACCTTTTCGCCCACAGCCAGCTGGCGTGGCTTAGTATTACGGTCATAATATGACTTTTGACGCTGTTGGCTTAACTCTTAAATTGCCTTCGGCCATCTGTGAAGCACGCGTTAAGCGCCCTCGCAAATCTTTAAGAAATTGGGGAACCTCTGTTTCCTGTACTCCCGGCTCCACCCACTGCTCCCTAAGAATGTCCAGAATACCCCTGGGACTCCTACCATACATGAGCTCGTACGGGGAAGTACCTAGTGATGCCTGTGTCCTCTCCCGACACGCATATAAGGCGAAGGGAAGCAATGTGTCCCACTCGGCCATCTTCCCTTCTAACCCCCTCCTTAGCAAATTCTTGAGGGTTAGTTCTCTCCACTAACCCATTCGTCTGTGGGTGATAAGCCGCAGTCTTGACATGTTTGATGCCAAAGGCATTCCAGACTTGGGCTAAATAGTGCAACATGAAGTTGCTGCCGCGATCCGACAGCACCTCCCTGGGGAACCCAACCTCGCAGAATAGTTTTATCAATTTGGCTGCCACTGTGCAAGCCGAAATGCTACGCAGGGGTACCGCCCAAGGGAACCTGGTTGCATGATCCACCATCACTAAGATGTATTGGAATCCCCGCGGTGTTTTTATCAGGGGACCCACAATGTCTATGGCTATCCTATGAATAGGGACCGAGACGACGGGAACTGGGATCATGGGGACCTCCACGGGCCTGATTGACGTGACCCTCTGGCAGGCAGGGCACACTTCACAGAACCTTGTTGTCTCTTTATACACTCCGGGCCAGTAGAACCGGGCCAAGACCTGGTCTAAGATTCCCTGGATACCTTTGTGCGCCCCTACAGGATGGTCATGGGCTAATCTCAGCACTAAGGCCCTAAATGTATTCGGGACTACCAACTGCCTGCGTGTGTCTCCCGTAAAGGGGTCCAGGTTTTCCCGATATAAGACCCCTTGGTCTATTTGAAACTTGGGCAACGAATCTCGCCCCTCTCTGGCAAATTTAAATGCTTGGGAAAGAGCAGGGTCAGCCTCTTGCTCTTTTGTAAAGGAGGGAAATTTAGCCATTAATTCCCCCGGAACCCAAGGCAATTCCATCCCATCCCTGACTTCCTCTCTACTCTGAGAACGAACTCGTCGCTCACGACGCTTCTCACCCTTCGGCTTTTTTACTTTGTCTACGGGGATGGTCACTAAATCTTCATGGGAGGGAATATCTTCCGTCTCCCCCACTATAGGTTCTTCCTCTGCTGCCTTTAGGGCTTTGGACTGGGTTCGTGTAGAAACCATTCCCTTCTTGGCACCCAGACCTTGTTGCACACCTCTCTGGAATTGGGGCCAATCCCTCCCGAGCACTACCTCCTGCGGTAATCGGGGAACTATTGCCACAGGGATCTCTCTTTCAATCCCTAAGGCCTTCACTCGGACATGGTAAACAGGATATGTGGACGCGGTTCCGTGAACACACCTTATTTTTACTGTGCCCATGGGTGAACAGGGTGTCTCTGAATACGGGGCCCTTATCTTACGCCATAAGCTTTTGGACAGCATGGACTGATCCGAACCTGAATCAAGCAATGCTCTTGTGGGTATACCTTGCACTGTAATATCTAATAGGAAGCCTTCACCAACCTTACTAGGCTCATTCAAAATTAAGGCTGTCCTCATTTTACAGTCCCTCTGTAAATGCTGTTCGCTACCACACCGGTAACACGCTCGGTTCACAGGCTTTCTTCTAACTATGGGAACACATTCATTCTTTGCATTCTTTCTATCCCTATCTGACACAGCAGCAGACATTTTAGTAAAAGCCACAGTTTTGTCCTTAGCTACAGCCTCTGCTTCTAAAAACCGCTCAGAGAGCACTATAGCTTTCTGCGTACTTTTTCACCCTTGTAACATGAGGAAATTCTGCATTCTTTCTGGAACAGCTGCTAGAAATTGCTCAAGAATAATATCATCTAATATCATCTCCAATGAATTACGCTCTGGCTCCAGCCATTTGGATACCAGCCCCTTTAACCGGTGATAAAACGCCCTTGGTGTCTCACCTGAACGCAATTTAGCGTTCCTTAACTGACGGTGATAGACTGAGAGTGTCAATCCCAGCCTATCCTTTATTGCTCTTTTGACTTCATAATAGTCATTGGCCAAAGTTGTAGGTACGGCTTGGTAGGTAGCTAATGCTTCACCCGTTAGCGAAACAGCCAGCCTCACCGCCCATTGCTCTTGTGGCCAACTGGCTATTCGAGCCACCTTCTCAAACGCCTCTAAGAAGTCGTCCAAGTTATCTCCCTCCTTTAACTGTCCAAAGTTAAGGGTCTCTTTGGACCACGGTCCAATTGCTCGGGCTAACCCCAGTCCTGTGAAACCTGTGGTGGCTGGGTCCGGCTCTGGTGTCTTCTTAGTCTCCTTTACCCAGGCCTCCATTAAGTCCACCAATGGCTTCTGTTGGGCCTGCAACCTGACGGCAGCTCTTTCCTGGAGCTCCAACGATAACTCCTTCTGGCGGTCAAATTGCGAAGCCATCCACTTAAGAACTTCCTCTACTTCCATGATTCTTGTCTTTCTGTATCAAAGACAAAAGAACAAACACACCACCCAAGTGTGGCACAAAACACTCGGTGTCTTTCCCTCTACCTGCTCCAACCGCCCCACCCAGTACCGGTATCCTTAACTACCCTTTAGTTAAATACCCTGTACCTGGTACTGGTGGTGCGTCTAGTTCAGCAGCAGTGTAGGGTCTCTGCAGGACCTTGGACTCCCTGGACCAGTCGAACTCTGGACTCTCTCTCTCCCAGTCTCAGCCGCTCGTACTTCCAGTCGGCGTCCTCCTGTAGAGTTCTTGAATACGCTGTGCAGTTTCCTTTGCGCATGCGTGTTCAGCGCTGATCCGTAGCAACTACGCCACTCTGTCGCCCCCACCTGGCTGGGCGTATAGCCGGGCACCAGGATGGAGTCGCCTTGCTGCCCTAGAATAAGTCCTCCCAATATGGCTGCCAGGAGGGCTGCTGGGATATGTAGTTTCACTTATCCATATTAGGCAAAAGTAGTTGTGCAGACAAGTGGTCAGGCGAAACAGAGAAATATTTATTTGTTGTGTTCTGGGGTTTCCATCATATTCACAAGTAACAGGCTGAATAAACAATAATGGGATTCTTCTCCAAAGCAAAGGTATAACTTTTACAAAAGTATGCACAGGATTTACTGGTATCAGCAATAGATAGCTTCTTAGGAACTTGCTTTCAAAGCTCAGATTATAAAGCTTCTCATGGGCACATTAGCTTCTTATGGGAGTGTTTACTTCACAGCTCCTTTATAACAGAAATAGCTTTAAAATGTCCACTGAGCTTTCCCTTCAGTTTCAGGCCTTACAGAGCAACAGCTTGATTAACAACGTTCAGCTGTTCTCTGTGCTGCGTCCTTCAATCAGGTAAGTTCCTTACTATGGCATTCACTCATTCAAACAGGTTTTAAGCTTAACACACTTCTAATTCATTAGCTTTACAATAAGAACACTGCATCTCATCGGAGCTATCTTCATAGTCTTCATAGCAGCTTCCTATATCCATTTCCTCAATGGCATCCTCACAACATTCTTCAGAGGGTACCTGGCTGTAGAGCTGACTAGTTTGTTTCTGGAGCATTTCATTCAATCTCTCTAATAGAACCTTTTTCTGCTCTATTTCTTCAGAGAGCTGGGAGTGCTGACCTGCAGACAAGCTATTGTTTCTACTGCTAGAGCTTAGCTGGTTATTATAATTATTCCTTCTATCAGGAACTAATTCTCTTAACTTTCTTTCAGGCAGGAATTCTGGAAGACACACTTGCCTTAGTTCAGGGCTGTTTAGTAGCTCTCCTCTTTCCTTGCCAGAGCCATGCTGCTTTCTCTCTGCAGACACTTCTCTCCGTTGTAGCAAACTTCCTTTCTGCTGAGACTGCCTTGGACCGGTTCCAAACAGATCCCACTGCTTGTCTTTGAGCTTGTGCCCAGCACTTCTCGTGCCTCCTTGGGCCCCTTCTCCTCTAGCTCCAGTTCCTCTGGATTCTCTTCCAGGACCTCTGGGTTCACTGCCACTCCTTCTTCTCTCCTCTCCTCGTCTTCCTCCTTCACTTTCCGGTCCTCCTCTCCCTGACTTTCCAAACACAGGAGTTTTAAACTGCTCCCTCTCAGGGACCACGCCTTTTTCCCAGCACACGTGGGAGCTGCTAGGCTTCACTCCAGCCCTGACGTGCTGAAGTGGGCGGGGCTTAATGGTGACTGTGCTATGAGTCAAAGGTTCTTGGTTGCTGGGGAAACCCTGAATGCTCTCACTCTTAAAGGCACAGAGTTCATTCTCCTGGCATTCCATAGCCTCTGAACTGCCTTCATCATCACACAGTCTATGTTTACCCATTCCACTCCATTCATTAATTTATAGACCTCTATCATATCTCCCCTCAGCCGTCTCTTTTCCAGGTTGAATAACCCTAACCTTTTTAGCCTCTCTTAATAGGGGTATCCTTCCAGCCCCTTTACCATTTTGAACCCTTCTCCCCCTACCCTCGAGACCAATGTTGCAGTATGAGCTGGATAACTAAGGGGTATGTTTACTAAACCATCTTAATGTGCGCTCTGTGATGTTATCGCGCAATAAGGTACCTTATCACACGATAATGGTGCTTTATCAGGTGCACAGGTACCTTAGCGTGCGATAACGCGTGCAGTGGCGCAAACGAGCGCTGAAGGTGGGGAAAGGCTCCCGGAGGGCGGAGGAAGGCTCCCCAGGGGCAGAGAGAAGGGGTCAATGGGTAGAGAGTGGGAGGGGAGAGGCTCCCCGCACACTAACGCTGTGAAATCCGAGGCTCAAAACTAACGCCAGTGAAACCCTGGCGTTAGAGCTGATTTAAAGGGAAAAGAAACCATTTCTGTCAGCAATGTACAGCAAAACCAGGGAAACCTACAAAAAGTGATAAGTGTGATACATGTGCACTGAACAAAAGGGCAAATAAACCTGTTAACCCCTCACTTGATCTCACATAATCATTATTGTCATGGTTGGATAGCTTGCTTAAAAATTTGGTTATATTGTTTGATATAGATATACCCCCCGTCTGTATAATATTGTGGGCTGGTGTGGAAGATATTTCTTTCTTTATCTCTCTTGTTTGAGGGTTATTTCCTTGCTGTTTATGAACTATGTTTAATTACCGACTTATCTTCCTTTTTCTTCAAGGAATGCCGCTGTTGGCTTTCTTGTTTCTTTTTTGTTAAAATTTGCATAAATAAAAAATTAAAAAAAAAAAAAGTACAGAGGAAAATGTAAAAATAAAATAACCAAGCTGCCAATAGTGATATCAAATGAGAAACAGCACAAAACACTCCCAAGAAAGCTCCAAAAAAAAGATATGAATTTTGGAAGGGTCTATGCTCCGTCCCCATACAAGGTGAATGAGCCCACAGTGTAATTGCACTGAGCAGGGTTTCCGACTCCATTGGCCAGGTTTCCTATGGCGTGCATATGTTCCACAAAAGCAGGGCGGGCATGTCGGAACGGGCAACTAGACAGATGCTGGAAAAGGGGACACAGAGGGCTGCAGGCGGCACATGCTGCGGTGCAGCTGGCCCACAGTGCGGACTAGGGTGATGCCTAGTTGGCCCACAGGAATTCTGAAACAGTAGAGCAGCCAGACAACAACTGCTGAGGGCCCAACATGGGCACGAGTGTGCTTCTCACAGTGTCACAGGGGATAGTACCCAGCAGGTACCCTGAAGGGCACGGAACATTGGCATGCGGTGCTGGGGGGAAGCGTGGACAGCTATGCAGGCACCCCTACCCCAGAACCCGCACCATAGGCAGCTGCCTACCTGCACACTGGATGGCAGACTGCGCTCCACCAGCATCACCAGCAGAAGGGCATGTCAGCATAGTGGCAGAGGGATACTGGTGGTGGAGGGGGCAGTGGCAGCTGCCCAGAGCAGACCGTGGCCTAGCCCTGTGTAGGTGGGTGCCATGCACTGCAACAGACAGGCCCTGTCTGACGAACAGTCATGGTATCACCAGGGAATGCACTGTCTCTGTGGCAACACAGTGCTGCAGTGCACACAGCCAGTGTGTTCAGAAGCAGAAGGTCACAGGTTCAAGTCCCAGCTGTGGTTCCTGCCAACCCAGTCCCCATATTTTACCCACTACTAAAACGTGCTAATACAGACAGAACCTTTATTGCAGATGATGTAAACATGCCCAAAACACCTACATTTTACCCTACAGAGCACAGACACCATAAACATGCGCATTACCTAGAGCAGAGTCTCCCAAATGCAGTCCTGGAGGGCCAAACACCATTCAGGTTCCATGCTGTCTCTAATAAAGATGCCTGTGCTGCATTTATATGCTCCGCCCCCATGGTATGCAGATGTATCTCATGCATATTCATGAGGGACAGCATGAAAACCCAAACAGTGTCTGGCCCACCAGGATTGGAGTCGGGAACCTCTGCCCTAAAGCAGCTTCCAACAGGGGCAGACACACCCGCATCCACAGGCTCCATTATCCAATGCCTCCTGGAGAGGCAGGATGTTGGGCCCTGTGTGCATCTCCCAATACTAGCACTTGCATACCTTAGCAATGCCACCCTAAACCTGGGAATACGGTACACAGCTATCAAAAGGTTGCTATGATTACTAGCAGATAGCAATTTCGAGGTTAAGTACAATGTTCTGAGTGAGCTGCAGCATAGCAACCTTTCTGATGTCTGTGGAGTGTGCTACAGGTCTTGTGTCTGACAGTGTTTACCACCCTGGGGGGTGACCCCAACAGTATTGCGTACCATAGCCATGCCTGCACTGTGCCCAGGACTGGTGCGGTGGCCAGGGCTGCCAAACACCTCTATAGTTGCACGATGCTGGCATAGGTGTGGAGAGTGTGTGTCTGTCTATCCAGTGTGTGGTGGCTGCAAACACCCTCCACAGCCCACACTTCTAGCACTGTTGCCAGTATTGGCCTGCCAATGTGCATAATGAGGAACAAGGTACTGTGGGAATAGCCAGGATAGGGTGGCCTGGCCTGGATTCATCTGTACATAGCATAGGGCAATGGCTCGGACATTGTAGTGGCCAGCCACCACCTGGCCGGACAGGGTGGCCACAGCATGTCCTGCTGGGAGGTCACTCCCACCCTGACTGAGCAGTGACCACGGCATGGTTAGGTTCCCCCATAGTGCTATATAGTATTTCTCTCATGTGATATTCATGGGTTCTCTTTTGGGGTCCAATCACTGACTTATCTGCTTGGTGTGTATGCTGACATCTTAGTTCTGGGTACATGCATTTCCTCCAGGTCCATGCACTATGAACTAGCTAGCAGACTGTCTGCAGCTAGTATGTGTCTTGCTGGAACACCTTGCAGGGTGCAGTGGCTGGAGGCTTGCTGCTGGAGAATGTCAGATAATGGTGGGGGACAACTGTGCATTTCTAGGCCTACTGTCTGTCTGCTATTGCTTTATGGATGTATACAGCTCTGCATTGCCTGCCCTGTAGGGTGTTTGTTCCCCAGCAGGATTGGGGTTGATGGTCCCCTCTACTGCCACCATTGCAGGGAGGTAGAATGTGGTTCTGTTGGTGGGCGATCCTGTTTCCCACCCTGAGCCCCAGAGGGTGGGTTGTGTGGTGGTACATATTCTGCCTATGGGTCCAAACACCCCCCTTCACCTACATCATGTAACCATGGCACCAACACAGGATATGCACTATTCTGGGTGCATCATAGCCCATAAGGGCTAGATATCACTGAGAAATACAGAAAGACACAGATATATCCTAAGTGTGTCTGCAGGAGCTACCTATCACACACAGTAGCACTGATGGGGACCTACAGCATGGCATATTTCAGCCATGAAAGGTGCTGTGGACCTGGTGCTGGGCGCCCCACCTCACCCTCAGGGTGAGCACAGTACCCACACAATGTGACGGTCTGTGGCTACTCTGTGCCAGTAACACACACGGTCAGTTCCCCCTACCAGGCCGAGGTGCTGTCGGGGTGCATACCCCATCTTGTGCCCATCTGTCGACTGCTGATTTGCATGTTGTCACTCACCCTGCTTCCCCCTCCAGGGTAATATAGGTAGTTGCCTAGAAGGGTTGGCAGGTGGGACCACAGTATTTATATGGACCTTGAAACGCTGTAACCTGGTATCGGTGTAGTTGTGAGGCCAAGTGAATCACAGCCAAGGTTAAAGGGGTTAACAATAAGTTTATTGTCGCACAGGAATTTTCATACACCTACTTCCCCAAACACAGAAGTAAGATGTTGGTGCTTGTTGTGCCAAATAAAGAAAGAACGATAACAAAGTCCTCCTGATGCTTCTCAGGCAGTTACTTCAAACAAACATATCTTCTCAAACTTCTTCCCAGGTTTTAAATACAAGTGCTTTCCCTCATACTAAGCACTGCTTCTGGTACTAGGTCCAAACATAGGAAACTTTACAGCATTGTGTTTAGTTTCTCAGCTACTTATTATTAGAATTACTTTTACAGCTTTCACTCTTTCTGGCAAAAACCACAGTCCATATCAGAATAACTATCCTCTGATAAAGGTGCTTCAGTTTGCATCGGCTCCACTTCAGCATCTGATATGTCCTTATATTTGGGTTTAGGTAAGTCCACAGACCACTGCTCTATAAGTGCATTAAGCTGCTTCCACTTAGTTTCATTCAACCTTCTGGGTACATGCAAGGATTTAGCATTACCAGCACTCTTAAACACCGTATTAAAAGGGCTCACCTTTCTCCTGGCATGACTAAGATTCTCTCTTTGGTTAGGAGGTAAACATTTGTCTTGGTACTGCCTCCCTGGCTCCTGTGTAGCAAGTTGCTCTGCAAGGTCTGACCCCCACGTTCTGTTCCGTAGCCTGCAATTAGCTGTCTGTTTAAAATCAGCTGGGCTGTACTCAGAACTGGAGCTTCTGACACGCTGTCTGCCTGGGGAATATCTTTGCAGTTTAACAAATGGCAATTTCCTTCTGCCCAACCTCCCACGTGTGACTGTAGCTTCCAAGGAAGATTCTAGAGAGGTACTTCTATCTCTTCTGGGCAAGGTTTTAAAACTCTTCTCCCCAGGTTTAAAGTGACCTCTAATCTGTTTCTCCTCTTTGCTTGACTCGGGGTAGTTCCTACCTGGAAGCTTTTCCAGACGCCTCTCCAGAGTTCTCTCTGACTCTCTGCAATCTGGTTGGCACCTCTCCAAGCCCCTTAGGTTATCCTGGTAATGGCTGCCTCTTTTCCTGCTTCCTCTGGTCCTCAGCTTTCTGGCTTGCTCCCACTCAATATCTGAGTCTCCTCCAGAAGCTGAACCTTGAACTCCCCTCGTCCTTCCAGTCTCAGTCTCACTTTCAGTTTCCTTCTCAGCAGCTGCTCCCTTACCAACTGCTCCTTCCTGATTAAGAGGACGGGGCTGCCCTCTCTCTCCCACGTCAGCTCCCTGGGTTATCCTGGAGCTGGGGCGTGGCTCTCTTTGTGTTCTCTTGTGCAGAGAATCTTTCTGGGATACAACTTTAACCCTTTCTTGACCTGCTTTACTGACAGCTTCAGCTGAAAAGAACTGCTTTAAAGCCTTATTTCTAGGTTTTAAACCCTCTGCCTTGTCACAATGTGCAGTGCATCATGGGTACGGGTGGGTTAACCCTATCCTGATAACCACAGCAGACAGGTTGTGTGGTGACGTGCAGTCCTTCTGCAGCCAGCCAGGGGTTTGCTGGCAGCTATAGAGCTGCAGCCCACTAGTTACTTCACTGCCTGTGAAGCCAGAGGTCATGGGTTCAAACCCAAGGTGGGGTTATTTGATAGGGCTGTCTGAGGCATTGTCTATTTTTAATGTACATTAGGGCTGCCAGCAAAAACACCCTCAGAGTACTGTAACCTTAAGGTGCCTCATAAGGCGCCTTATAAGGTGTCCTATAAGGGACATTATAGGGTGCCTTGGCAGACAGTGCACTTTATAATGTGCCCTATGGAGTGTGTTATGGGGTGCCTTATGCGGCACCTTAGGTTACGCCACCGTGAGGGTGTGTTTGCTGGCAGCACTAATTAAAATAAAAGTAAAATGCCTCATAAAACACTACTTAAACGTAAAGGGTGATGCCTCAGCCAGCCTTATGCATACTGCGGGATCAAACTCATGACCCCTGTACCATCAGGCAGTGTATTAACCATTGTGCTACACCTCTGCTTCTAGGTGTGCATGTCTGCACGCCTACTTAAGATTATCGCGCGTTAACGTGCTTAGCGGCATTTCGCCTGACAATATGCGCAGCGCGCGTTAGTCCCATTTTGCTACGTTAAGACCAAAATGCCCACTCCATTTATGGCATCCTGCACACTATTGCCGAGCGCATGTTAAGACAGTTTAGTAAACATACCCCTAAGAGTACATTTTCAGCCGGCGCTGTCATTTAACTTAATCAGATATTCAGTGCCACTCACTCTCTGTTTAGTTTATACCTATTATTCGACAGGCCTAAAGTAAACATATAAATTAACTGAATAATGGCTGAATATCAACCCTATCTGCATAATTTTCTGGCCTGCCCTTGCTCTCCCATCATAGTCCACAAATATACAGAAATAATATGTGGCTGTTTAGCTATTTTAAATGGCCTGATATCATCCATATATTTTTTGAAAACGCACGGATAGGTGAACACATTTAAATATTAGTCTACTAGAGTATAATTATAAATTCTTGGTAATCATTCCCATACTAACCAATACAACTCCCAACAACAGATGCAGAGCAGAAGTAGGTTGTTTTCACTTTACAACTCAATATAGATTCTGTTCAAATTCTCGTGTTTTATTTTATTTATTTTATTTTATTTAACAGTCGCTTATATACCGCTACTTTCCAAAAGATCAGGTGCGGTTTACATAAAACAGTTAAAGAAACAGTGTAACATATCTGTTTTTACATTAAACATCGCTTGAACTATGTACTGGTGTTGCATGTAGTAACACAAAACCCTGCAAATGAACACTCAAAAGCTGACCATCCACACCAGCAAAACTTCAAAATATACCAACCCTACTTATGAAAAGTCAGACGTGCAAATATTCTAGTGCAACAGCACAGCTCCAGTGGGGAAAGGAGAACAAGTTGGACTTCTATAGATTCCTACCTAGAACCAACATGTTAACAGAATCCCTTGCTTCAGCAACATCTGGAACACAGACCATCATATGTAAAGAATAACAAACTACAAGTTAGAAACAAATATGCAGACAAAAAATGAAATGGAAAATCCCCAAAAAACAGGCTCTAAGCAGTGGAACACTGAAGAAGAAAAAGATGCATTTCTTTCTATAATGAGCTATAAGAAATGTACATTTTCAAAGCTGACATATTTCATTCTCTAAAGACTGACATTCTTTTGCACCTTTGTTGTCCAATCATTTTATTTTTTTCTCTGGGTTGGCTCTGGTCTCTCTTTACCACTTCTTCTTCTTCTGGTTGTCTCCTTGTCCATCCCTAGGGTGCTCCCAAACTGAGCACCCTAGGGATGGACCCTAAAGTTACTGCTTGGGTTAGAAATTGATTGGGTGGGAGGCGACAAAGAGTACAAGTAAATGGAGCTCACTCTGAGGAGAAGGATGTTACCAGTGGTGTGCCCCAGGGATCTGTCCTTGGTCCGATTCTTTTTAACATCTTTGTTAGTGATATAGCGGAAGGGCTGTCGGGTAAGGTTTGCCTCTTTGCGGATGATACCAAAATCTGCAATAGAGTAGACACCCAGGAAGGTGTAGATAACATGAGGAGGGATCTAGCTAAGCTTGAAGAATGGTCTAGAATTTGGCAGCTGGGATTTAATGTTATAAAATGTAAGGTCATGCATTTGGGCTGCAGCAATCCAAGGGAGCAATACAGTATAGGAGGTGAAGTACTTTTGTCCACTAAAGAAGAGCGGGACCTAGGCGTGGTTGTGTCTGATGATCTTAAAGTAGCTAAACAGGTAGAAAATGCGACGGCAAAAGCTAGAAGGATGCTTGGGTGCATACGGAGAGGAATGGCTAACAGAAAAAAGGAGGTGATAATGCCTCTGTATAAGTCTTTGGTGCGACCTCATTTGGAGTATGGTGTGCAATTCTGGAGACCGCACCTTCAAAAGGATGTGAACAGGATGGAGTCGGTGCAGAGGGTTGCTACTAAAATGATTAATGGGCTTCATTATAAAGCATATGAGGACAGACTTAAGGATCTTAATATGTACACCTTAGAGGAACGGCGGGATAGAGGTGATATGATTGAGATGTTTAAATACCTCCGTGGCATAAATGTTCAGGGAGAGAGCCTCTTTCAATTGAAAGCAAGTTCTGCTACGAGGGGACATGGGATGAGGGTGAAGGGAGATAGATTCAGGAGTGATATGCGGAAATATTTCTTTACGGAAAGAGTAGTGGATCCGTGGAATAGTCTCCCAGTGGAGGTGGTAGAGATGAGGACAGTAACTGAATTCAAAAAAGCATGGGACCAACACAGAGGATCTCTAAAGGTAAAAAGTGGACTGTTGTAGTTGTTGTTATGGAAGGACAGACTAGATAGGCCATGTGGTCTTTTTCTGTCATCATGTTTCTATGTTTCTATGTTTCTATATCTTTTTCCAGGATCTCATTTCCATTTTATGATATTTGTTTTCAATCTGCCTCTCTTCTTCCCTTCCATCTCTCTCTGACGTTGATCCTTTTGGTTTATTTTTTTTTCTCTCATCCGACTTTTTACCTAACGTATACCTAGATTTCATTCCTCCTTGTTTTTGCCCTTTAGTCCCCCTCTTTTCATCTTCCACCATTTACCAGCTTTCTATTTCCTACTGTTGCCTCCCCAGACCTCCCATTACCCACCTGGCTCATTCCTTCCCCAACCTCCTAGTCCCCCATCTTTCACCCACTTTCTAGTCTCCCATTTCTTCACTCTTTACTCATCCCCTTTCCAGCCCCATCTACTTTCTTCTGTTTCTCATCCCCTAATCAGCCCAACCCCTTCCCTATCACTCATCCCCTCTACACCTCCAATCCCTTTCTTAAATCTTACCCCTGTCTAGCTTTCCATTTTTCCTTTCACCTTCAAAGATGTGCCCCTTTCCTTCGTCTCTCACCCTTTTTCAGCTGCCTCTCAACACCTCCAGGTCCTTCAAACCCTCTCCCCTCCCCATATTTCTGACAGCCTTACTCATACCAACACCACTTAATCCTATTGTCCTCCTAATCTTTGATCAATTTCTTAGTCCCTGATCTTCCCCCAGTTATATTCAGGTCCACATTCTTCCACTTTACACTGTCCCTCTGTCCCCACTTACACTCCCAATACCCAGACAGTCTGTTTTCTTCTGTTCTCCCACCCAATTTTAGAGTCTCCACCGAATCAGTCTCTGCTTCCCCATGTCCCCATTACCTGCCATCTGTCTCCAAATCCTCTTTCCCAGCTCTCACCCATTTATTTCGTCCTTCAAATTAAATTAACCCTGAATCCATTCTTATACCCCTCCCTCTCAATCTTCCCCCATATATAACCCGTTTCCCCCACCAAACATACAATATCTGCCCCCTCCCTTTTCACTCCTCCAGTTTCTGCCTCTTGTCCTCACCTTGACCCCAGCATCTACTATCATCAGTTCCCCAGCAGTCCCAGACTTTTTCCGGTCCCCTTCTGCATCAGCCCATTTCCTGTTCCAGCCCCAGTGTCAGTCCCCTTCCAGTCCCAGAAACCAAGTGTCAATCCCCTTCCAGTTCCCTTCCCAGTACCGTCCAGTGTCAGCCCCTTGCATTCCCACCCCCCTCCCGCGTTAGCTCCGTTCCAATCCCATCCTCCACTGTCCAGCCCTCTTCCAGTTCTCAGTTCTCTTCTAATCCCAGACATCCCTTCCCCAGTGTCAGCTCCCTTCCAGTATTCCCCCCCCCACCAGTGTCCAGCCCCCTTCCAGTCCCAGTCTCTGTCCCAATCCCATCCCCAGGAGTCAGCTCCCTTCCAGTTCCCTCCTTCCCTCTCCACATCAGCCACATTCCCAGCATCATTTTTACCTCCTCTTGCAGGTGATTTAAACAGCCACAGAAGCACTTTTCTTTGCTCTTGCAAGAAACAGGAAGTGCTTGTTATCACCTTTAGAAATGCTGCAATCCGGTGACTTGTAAGGCAGCACAGCCAGGGAAGCAAAGAAAAGCATTCCTGCTGTTGTTTAAATCAGCTGCTTCAGTCGGTTAATCAGTGAGGTAGGCTTCAGGCAGCCTTAAACACTGTGCACCCTGAGCCAAAGCCTCACTGGCTCACCAGTTAAGCTGACTCTGGTCAATTATGTTTTACATGTAGAAATGGGATCTTATAAAATTGCACAGATGAATATGCACATGTAAGTACATACACTGACAAGACTGCATGTAAGGGCCATGTTAATCCCTTTCAATACTGGGCCTCTCTATACATATTCAACATAGGTTAAAAATATTTTTCAGACCATGAAACCAACTGAAACTGAAAGTTAAATAAAATGTGAAAAGCAATGACAAATACCTATATGGTTAAAAAAAGGACCGATGATGAGATCTGAACTTTAATACCGGTTATACTCATATTGCTAAATGCTTTTGTTTTGATAGTCCACAAAAATATTTTTTAACCTATGTTAAATATATATAGAGGGGCCCAATATTGAAAGGGGTTAATGCAGTTAGCGGGTATATCCCTTAGCCAGGATATTCGGTGGCACTAACATAGTAAGTGCTGTTGAATATCTGTGGGTGCAGCCGCTGCACATCCCAGTGCTAACTGGTTAGCAGTGAGGCATTCTGGGGACAGCACCCAGTGATAATTGGGTAGGGGTGATCTTGAGCAACCCAGCGAAAGTCAGGCACAGTAAAGGCTGGCTTAACTTTCGCCGCTGGCGCTATCTGGGAAGTGGCTGAAGATTTTGCTGCCCAGTTAGCTTCATTGCACCAGCATTGGATATCTGGGTCTAAATTACGTGGTTGATGTTCACCCCTCCCTTTAATCAGACTGTATTCTTAAATTGGCTTGTACCTACTCCCTTGTTTTATCCACCAGTGGGCAGCCGCTGCTGATCGCTGGAAGTAGCGGCATACAAGTTTATACCAAATAAATAAATAAATAAATAAAATAAAGTTCAGCGGTAGCGGCTAGGCACTTTACAACGGCTAGCAGTCGCCACTGAATATCAGGCCCAGAGAGCTCTATCTGTGATGCCTTTATAAAACCAGCATAAACTAGGCACCTTTTTTGACATTCCCAATAGGCATCCTTTTATAAAATTACATGTGTGTCAGGGAGGGGAAGGGGCCGGCAGCATGTTCCTTCCCATTGTACCACCTTGCCCACATTATTGCTCTCTATGGTCAGCCTGAAGGCATAAGGGAAGCACTGAGGAACAGAAATGGATAGCAGAGGTTGGGAGAACCAAGAAAAGAGTGAGAAATTAAACCATATAAAGGTAAACGTTGAAAATAACATGATCAAGTGGAAAAAAAATAGATTAATGCAACTTGTTTTGATCTACTAAGTCGTGAGCTCAATAAAAATAACATAAAATAGAATAATACGTTATTTTTAGTTTAGATTTTAATGTGACTTCAGCTGGAGTTCCCTCCTGTTTTAGAAACCAGGGATGTGATCTGGCTTCATAAGCTTTCATTCACAACTACATGGGGATCTTCCCCTACTGAAATGTATTACTGAAATTACATTTTTTTTAAGTTTTTGTATTGTGACCACCTAGATATAGAACATATCAGACAAAAGAGCAAACATAAATAAAATAAATATATAAAAATAAATAAACTTTGCTGCCTGCCTCAGATATGTCAAAGAGCATTAGATGATCATAATTTATTTATTTAACAGGTTTTTATACTGCTTTATCATTTCAGTCAAAGTGGTTTACATTGTAACTTAAACATTGTAATATACACTAAACAGGGGCATTGATAACTTGTATTTTTTCTGAGGCAACGAGAGTTAAATCACTTGCCCAAGGCCACAAGGAGTGCTAGTGGGAATTGAACCCTCTTGGTTCCCAAGCTAACCTTTAGGCTACTCCTTCACTCCACACACAAGACTTCTAGAATAATATTCTCTAGAGAAGATGAGTCAATAATTAAACTTTTTGGTCACAATAAGAAATATTTTGTTTGACGAAAATCTGACACTGCCTACCATAATAAGAACCACATCCTGACTGTCAAGCACAGTGATGGAGGTATCATGGTATGGGGTTGCTTTGTTGCATCAGGATCTAGTCATGACTAGACTATTGTAATTCTCTTCATTTGGGCCTTCCTAACTATGTCATCAATGCCATGCTATTGGTTCAAAATACAGCCTTGAGGCTGCTGACAGGAATGTTTTGTTTTAGTCATATTGCCCCATGCCTCTTTACATTGGTTACCAATTATTTTTAGAATAAAGTTTAATGTATTGCTACTAATTCACAAAACACTGAAAGAGGATTCTCTGTACTATTTAAATTCAGTATTAAAAATTTACAAACCAAATCATACACAGAAATCTGACAAGACACAGTTACAGTCTGTTTGCCGATACGCATAGTCGCTCTTTCTTCATTGCTAGACCAATGCAATGAAACAAACTACCAGCTGATCTGAGAACCATGACTGATTTAAGAAACACTTGAGCTCATTGTTGTTGTTTTTTTGCATGCTTTTAATGTTTGACAGGAAGATTTTTGATCAACAATTTCATTACAATTTTTGGTTGAGATATTAAGTAGGCATGTAGCTGGCAATAATGGAGGCCTGGTAAATACAGTAGAATAAATTGAGTGTCATTTGGTATATCAGGCTGTACTGTATTAGATAAATACCATGTTAGCAACCTAATGAAGTAAAGTGATTAGGTGCTAGGCTAATGAGTGATAAAGGCCAACCAGCTGTATTGTTTCATAATTGTTTGGGTGGTATTATTGTGAATTGCTCAGATGTGATTATGGACAGATTATATAATACCTTTAAATAAATACATAAACCTGCCACATCAATGTAACCACAGAATTATATCTGAAAATTTTAAAGGTGAATGTTAGACCATTCATATGTGAGCTGAAGCTGAGCTGAAAGTGGGTTATTCAGGGAGACAATGACCCTAAATTTTCAAGTGAATCTACTATAAAAAACTGAAGAAGAGGAGATTTCAAAGTCAATTTTCAAAAGCCCAATATTCAATGGGATGTCCAGTGACTGCAACTCTGCTCGTTGTATCCAGATAATCAGCGGCAGTATCTGGATAGTGTCTGCGGCTGAATATCTGGACTGAGTGCCACAATCCAGATAAGTGCCGACTTATCCAGATAGTGGGGATTTCCAATCTGCACTTATCCAGGTAGCAACATACGTAGGACTGCTTTTCGTGCGGCTTAAGTTATCCAGGTAAGTCCTAAGTTATTTGGATAAGTGCTGACTGAAAATTGCCACTATCCGGAGAAGTCGACACTTGTCCAGCTAGTGCCGACACTGCCCTTGCTCCGCTCATGGACTGCCCCCTCTACTAACCAGATAGTGCCAGGGCAGTCTGTAGAGATATCCATTGTCACTGTCTGGGTAGTGTCACTGAATATCATTGAATATCATGGTCAACACACCTGACTGGATAACCTACAGTTGGCCGACTGGCTGAGGGTTCTGAATATCAGCCCTGTCATGGTTTGGTTTGGCCAAATAAAAATCCCAACCTAAACCCTATTGAAATATTGTGACAAGATCTGAAGCAAGCTGTTCATGGAAAGAAGCCCTGAAATGTCTGAGTTTCAATGGTTCGCTATGGACAAATGTGCCAAAATTCCTCAATCAAATGCAGCAAAAACAGAGGGTGTGTGGTTTAGTGGGAGAAGATAAGTCAGAGTTAGCATCTATGATGGTTGGAATGGGAATTTGAAGATGGTGAAAAGTTTAAGGATTAGTTCAAACGCAATTTAGGCATAGGCAACTGCCAACTTCAGATCGATGCCACTATATTGTCTTTGCTGCCATGCTTCAATCCAGGCCGACATCAGAACAGCAGCAAATAGATTTTAAAGATTCAGTGAGGGCTGGGGCGTGCCAGAGCTTGGACTCTGCATAGGCCCTAAGGCACCCCACCCCTTATCCCACATGTGAAAAAAAAGGGGACAAAGAGCTATATGGGCCGTCCAGAGCACAAGGGCTTGCATACCATCGCACACTGAATCTTTAAAAGATATTTGCTATTGTTGCTGCTCTGGGACCAAATGCAGATGAGTGATCAGGTTTGGGGATAGGGGGAATGGAAAACCTTTATTCTCCCCCCCCCCCCCATTGGCAGAGGGCAGGCAGCAGGCTCAGTAGGGAGGGGGAGTGAAAACTCCTCTCCCCCCTCCAATTGCCTATGGGTGATGAGCAAATAAATCTGGCCCTGGGTTAGGTTAGATCATGAAGTAACTTTTAAAGCACAGGCATCGGCAGCCATGCAAGAACCCTTTGGTTAGGATTATTTAAATCAGCTCGTTGACTAAGGGCCAATGGAGGGAGTTTTGTCTGAGACTGAACTTCTCAGCACTGCCCTGAAGCCAGCAAGGGATGCTACTGCTGTTGCTGCTGCAGTAGTCATCCTCCCTCCCTCTGGTAGGAACTGGTCATTTCAGCATGTGTGAACTCAGCAGACATAGGAAACTCAGGTATGTTTTTAATGCTCTGGTCAACAGCAAAGGCTTCTGATCTTATCATGAAGAAAACCAATTTTCTTCTGTTCCAGATTCTGTTCCGTGTCACTTATCTTTCCTTGTACATAGGCCCTCATCAAGAACAAACTCTTGAGTCTCTTACTTGTACAGTCAGGACCTGAGGAAGCAAACCTCCGGCCCGATGGAGGATGAGCTCCCATCCATAAACAAGCATGCTCCCAAGCAAGCAGTAAGAATGTACAGAACAAAAAGCTTCACAGAACCTTTTGCTGATAATTGCAAGACAATGAGAAATTCAGATCTGGATATAAAGACGTATAGCACAGACTTCAGCCTTGCTACGAAAAACCTCTAAGAGATAATGTTATGGTATCCAGCTAGAGGGGAAATGAAAGAAAGATGAAGAAACATCTCAAACTGGTTGATCCTGATGTCACATGACAACACAGTTGGAACCTTAGCTGTTAGCTGCAGTTAAGAGGGTGAGATAAAATTTGTGATCTTAGGAACCAGTCAGGAAAAAAAAGATGCATCTTATGACCATCCCAAATCATTAATGTTGCCCCATGGTGATGGCCCCACCCTATAACCATTGATTCCCCCCCCCCCCTGTTATGTGTTACACCGCTTTGACCCGGTGAAAAGCGGGATATAAATACAGTTAAATAAATAAATAAATAAACTTATGGATTCCTGGCTGGAGTGTAGATATCTCATGTCTTTTTAGAGAAGTTTAATAAAAAGGAATTATTATGGCATTCTCTTTCTTCTCAATCATTAGTTCTATATAATACACAAGCTTCTAATAGGTCACATATCTGTAACCAGGGCTGGCCCAAGGGTATCTGATGCTGTTGGCAAATCTTCAACCTTGTGTCCACCATCTCTTCTCCTCTTCCCTTCCCTAACCCCAGGTATCCAGCATCTCTTCTTCCTTTTCTTACCCCACCATAGTCCCTAACATCGCCCCTTCTCTTCCCTAGCCATCCCTTCCCAGGTATCCAGCATCTCCCCTTCCCTACCACTCCTCCATGTCTAGCATTTCTCCTTCCTTTCTCTATCTCCACTTATCTTCCTTCTCAAGTATCCAGCATCTCTCTCCTTCCCTAACCTACTCCCCAAGGTGTCCAGCACCTCCTCTTCTTCCCTTCTCCATGCCATCACCACTGCAGTCTGCCCAGCTGCTACTCCCATCTGCATAGAAAGAAAATACAGTTAAATGACAGGCCTTTGAGCCCACAGTGGCGATGTGTCCAGGTTCTGCACATTGGCATCCCCATCCCCGATGACCTGAATCCTCCTCCGATCAAGCCCCCCCAGAGCAACCGCCCTAGAGCAACCCTTACCCAGAGAAACCCCCCTTGAACAACTCCCCCCCACTTCACTATCCGCCGCTCCCCCCCGAAAGCAGCCAACCATGAACAAATAGTTCAAGACTACAACTAGGGGTCAGTATTGCGAACCAGCTCCATTTTGTCAGCTGCTGGAACTGGAGCAGAAGTGGAGGGGGATTGTTGCTGCCCCAGTCACCACTTGGACCACCAGGGAGCACCAAGTAGATCTAGGGGAGAGGGGAGGGGCAAGGGGTTGAGGGGAGGGGAGTGATTCATGCTTGAGAGAGGGGGACCTGATTTGGATGGACTTTGGGGAATTTCTTCATGGTTGACTGCTGTCCGTGGCAGGGTATTGAAGATGGGGGGGGGGGGGTGATCAGCGGAGAAGGGGTTTTTCTTGAGAGAGGCTGCTTGAGGGGTTTAACTTGAGTGGGGGGCTTGATCAGTAACATGGGAGAGACATTGTGGTTGCAACCACATGTTCTTTCCCTGCAGTTTTGCTCTTGGCCCATGTTCGCTGCCTCAGCAGGACACGTAGGCCTCTGCAGTAAGCATCTGCCCAGTTCGTTAAATGCAGCGTAGATACTGGGCATATCCCCTGCATTTTCTGCACAGGGGGTGTGCCCAGTATCTAACACATTGCTATTTGTGCACATGCTGCACAGTCGGTGCAAAAACTTACTGCACCTTAGCAACAAGCCTTTAAGCACTGTGGAATTTGTAGTCTTGTTTTTTTTTATACCAATTAAAAACAAAGAAAGTTCTGTGTCATTCTCCTGCACTGGTCTGGACAGCCTGGATTTGCTACTTTACCTGCAGGGTAGACCTGTAGGGCTGGTACCCCTGCAATTCTACATGCAAATCTCCGGCCTGCTCAGCAACTCAGGCCTGAACCAACCTGCACAGACAAGATGGATTCTTCACTTCACTTTTGCTGTGTTCAGCTACAAACGACCTCCAAGCAACTGCTGGGGCAGCGTTTCTAAGCATACATACAGAAGCTATTGTCCGTGGCTGGCCTTGGACACTTGTACATGCCCAGAAGTTACATACTGTTGCCTCGGCCTGACTTCTTACTATGGCTTCTTTGTTTGCAAGAAGCTGCTCATCGTCTACCTCCTGATTCGCTGAGAACACCTCAGACTGCCTGGTGCCAACCAATCATCGGACCTATGACGGAGGATTCTTACACAGAATAATGCAATCTGCACTGAAACTTTAGTAGAGAGAGTTGGGGGCTTTTTCCACCTGTTCATACAGACTTCTGCACCGGTTCCTCTCTGCTGTGCACTGCGTACCTGATTCCTGCGACCTGACCCTTCCGCAAGACGGCCACTAAGTGTGGGCTAGGCCGTCCTCCAAAGGTCTGAGATAAGACTTTCACAGATACCTCCGGTTCGGACTTACTGCGGCTCGCCTGTGACGAGGCTGGAGCCTGCAGTAGCTAACAGCTGCCTCCTTGGACGAAGCTGTTCCTGAGTGCCCGACGGAACTAAGGTACTGACTTATCTCTCCTCCTCCGGATGGGCAAGGGGTTAGCAATATATATTTCTTACTTTTCCTCAGTGCAGAGCGAATCAGTGACGTCTGGTTACTAATCAGTGATTTATTACGTTGTCCAAGTGTACATCTGTACTATAACAAATTTCTACCTCATGTTTCTAATTAGCTATATGTGTGTGTGTATATTTTTCTACCTGGTTGCCTATAATAAAGTCTAATATATATCTGCAGACCAGACTTCTTTCGTGGCTCATTGCCAGAATAACTCACCGAACTTTGGGCTGGGAATTAGTAGCTATTTCCCCTGGACAACGGAGAGTCTAACTTATTTTTATGCTACTAATATACCCTACATAATAATGGTGGTCTCGTCCAAGGGATGAGTATTTCTGAATGTGCTACGTCTCTCAGAATTTGTGTAATATTTCTGTGCTGTTTATTGTGGTCAAAGCAGCTGTTTATGCTGAGGTTTGTGGCTAGAGAATTGTCTGTTGAGACGGGTTTGGAACCCACATTACAGGATCTCTGAATGAGTTGCGTCTTACTGAGTCAGTGTAATTCTAGCAGCTATTCCTGTGTTTGTAATGATGATTCACACAGAGGGCTGGGTGGATCAGGTTTCCGCTCTCAGGAAGCGGAATGCTCTGGATCAAACGGAATTGCAATTTCTGACAGTTTGTAGAACTGAACTAGCCGCTCAGACAAGGAGATTGCAAGCGGATGCTGCTCTTTATGAGCACTGGGAGAACGCTCTGATAGCTGAGCTCGAGTCTGCAGAGGCTGCTCTAAGTGCAGCGAGACGGTGTACAGCCGATCTGCAAAGGGAGCTAGTTGTTGTACGTCAGGAATGTGGGCAAGAAATACAGAGAGTTAACCTCGAAATCCAGCAATTAAGAGCTGATTGTTTTGAATTGGCGTGTGTGTCCACCTCTCAGAGTAATGAGACAGAGTACAGGGATAATTTGATCCCTCTAGGCTTCTCGAATTACCAGAGGGTAGATGACGGCAGTTTGCCACTGGAAACCCTGCCCAGTGTAGAAAGGCAGCTTTTCCAGAACAAAGTCAGTTCTCTCCCATCAGCGCATGAGCACAGGAGAGAAACAGGGCGGAGTGAAACACCCTACTCTCGACCCCTCCCCATACAGGGAGCGGAGGAGGGGGGGGGTGGGAAGTCCCCCTAGTGATGGAAGACTGTACCAGCAGCGACCACCAGAGGGAGCTGAAGGCAAGCGAAATCCTCTATGCTCCCGTGTCCTGCAAGGAAATCAAAAAATGAAGGTGCTTCTGTCGCACAATTACAAATTATCAAGACCTTGCGGAGCATGGTCACACCTTTTGAAAAAACTGGTCATACCACCATAAATGAACATTTAGCTGCAGTCAAAGATGCCTTTCGGGCACTGAACATTACCAGGGGGGAGGACATGGTTCTGTATCTTCCATGGTCCTTTGATGTACCTTGTCAGCAATTTATTCGGGCCATGGCAGACGATGAAAAGAAGGACATTGTCATCTTTGAACAGGCACTAAAGAAACATTATGGGCCATACCCTGATGATATCGCTGCAAAGCAGGCAGCATTTAGTATGACTCATAGGGAAAATGAAACACCCCGAGAGTTTGCTTACAGACTTAGGCAGACCTTCTTCCAGAGTGATCCTTCTTGGGAAACAATAGAACACCATCAGGAGTTTCGTAATCTTTTCTGTCAGTTGCTCCTTCCATCCATTAAGCCTTATATGTCTGACAAGCGTCACGAACCCCTGTCACGTGTGATAGAACATGCTGAGTGGATTTGGGAAGCTGTTCCTACCATGAGAGCAACCAATACTGGCAGCACAGTCCGGGCTCCAAGCAAAGCCAGAGAGCCAAAACAGTGTGTTAGTGCTGTAAAATCTACCCTTTCGTTAGAAAATAACTCTTCTCCTTCTGCTCCACAGAATCCTCCCAGGCCACCCCAGAACAACCAGTCATCTGGGTCTAAGCAGCGCTCTGGGAATCGGCGTTTCACTCCGCAGAACCTGAACTGGAAGAGAAAGCCCGGTTTTGACAAATTCCAGGAGCTGGAGAAGAGAATAAGCGAGTTGACAGATATGATGAAGGCTACCATTGCATTCAGCTCCTCACAGGAGGCTTCTGCTAGTAGTGCGCCACCTAAGCCACGAGCAAAGCCTCAGAAGCCAGAGGAGGAACTGGTTGACTCCTCTTCCCCTTCTAATGCGACTGAATGACTAACCGACTTTGTTTCTGTCCCACAGGTCACTATTGCACAGGTGCAGCCAGCTGGAGATGCCACCCCAGGGACACAGAGTGACAGTCCCGCAATGGACAGCGAGGGTCCAGCCTTTGACACCATCAGGAAGCACAAGTATTTTCTGGGTAAACTCAAGCCAAAAGGACAGAGGTACACTGTTCCTGTTACAATTCAGCAGGCATTTTTCTGTGAGGGCCTGATAGATTCCGCCTCTGAGGCTACCCTGATTACCTCGAGTCTCTTTGATAGACTCACTGCTTCCTTGGGGAGTCAGAGGACCCTACACGTCACACCCAGTGATTTGTCACTCGCAGCTTATGGGAATCAGCCCATAGAGTCTATGGGGCAGGTCTGGCTTAACCTCCAAATTGGAAAATTACAGGTGAAACATCCTGTCATCATTACCAAGTGCCCTGGGGAAGAATTCTTGATTGGCAATGAGCTCCTGAAACGGTTACGCCCCATTCTGGACTACGTCCAGGAAGTGATTTGGACACAGGTCTCACATCCCATACCTTATGCTAGGGTAAAACATGACAGCAGAGTCAGTGGTCCTTGTTCGGTGGAACGCACAAACAAGTCCATTAGGATTAATTTCCAGAGGTCAGCTGATCCCCAGATCCTTCAGCTCCAGTATGAAAGGGCTGGAGATGAGGATCAGGGCATCAGCGACGTGGTTTCCATTGCAGTGGGTTCAGTAGCTAACATTGTCCTTGATACTGACTGCCTGCAGATATTCCTGAAGGAACCTGTGGAAGGTTGTGAGGTGCAAACCCCTCCTCCATCCCATCCCTGCTTAGATCACCCTAGGAGACTGACGGACATATTCTCGGCTGAGAAAGGTCCCTTTATATATGTGCAGGTGGGCAGGTCCCAAAAGGAAAGGGCCTACCTATTACCCCACTGTGACCACTCCCTCATCAGTGAGACTCTTTTCTATCGGCTCAAACAACAGCTTACCCTTGATTGGGTAATGGGAGCGAAGACTTCGTTCCAAGTGCCTGGGGAAGGGCTCAAGACATTAATGGGCTTCTGTAATCTCCCCTTGCAAATTGGGGTCAAAGGTTTTCGGCACACCTTCTCCATCATCAGAGGACTTGAGGTGCCCCTCTCCTTAGGCTCAGATTGCCTTGTTCGACTGGGAACTTATGTGGATTTTGTGAACAACATCCTCTGGAGTAGGATGGAAGGAGATCCGGTGGATTTCTCTGGTGCCCGCCCATCCCTATGGGATGGTCAGACTATTCCTCAAGTCTGTGAAGTGGTCAGTGCAGAAGACACCCACATACCTGGGAGGGTACAGGATTGTCCCCTGCCAATACAGGTGACCCGAGGACATGTGGTCTCAGACAACTTGGTCTTCTTCAGTCCAAATTCCCGTTTTGAGGAGCTGGGCCTAGCCATGGGTCCCATACCCTGCATGGAGGCCACAGCTCCCTCCTTACACTTATTGCTCACCAATCCAAACACAGATCGCATTCACCTTGTGAAAGGCGAACCCCTGGGATTCCTTGTGGCAGAATCGTTCCCAAGTGTGGAATTGAGTCTCCAGATTATTGGGGAAGCCCTTGTTTCCTGGAACATCTGTGAAGGGGGGGGGGGGACCCCTGCGTGTGTACGATCCTCACCCCGAGGCCTTCTCACCTTACAGTTTGTCTGGCCACATAGTGCTGTGACCTCTCAGGTGGACCTCGAGTCTGACCATCTGATTTTGTCAAGTAAACTCGATGAGGCTGTTAGTTCCCTCACCCACCAGGGGGGGGAGCCCCATGCTGTCCAAGCCATCCAGGTCTCCTCTCTCCAAGATGAGATTGAGGAGAAGGTTGAAATACCCTCAAACAAACCTGTTCTGGGATTTGACGACATGGTTGCGGGTAAACTTGCTGAAGCAGACGCCTGCACTGATGAGTCAGAAAAGGCCCAATTAAAAGAACTGCTGTACCGTCACAAGGACCTGTTTGCCACTGACACCTATGACTGTGGTCTCACCGACCTACATGTCACCCATATTCCTACGGATCCAAACAGTAAACCCGTCTTTGTGAGGCAATATAAAATCCCATTGGCCTCCTATGAATCCGTTCAGGAAATCATTAATTCCCTGGAACAAAAGGGAATTATACGTCAATGCAACAGTACTTACAATGCCCCACTGTGGCCTGTCATTAAGAAGGATTCTAGCTGGCGCTTAGCTTTGGACTATCGCCAGCTTAATAAAAAGGTACCTCTATCCAGATGGCCTATGGCACATCTGGAACAGAACTTAGCCACCATCAAGGGTGCAAGGTACTTTACAAGCCTGGATCTGGCCTCAGGATTTTGGACTATACCTGTCCATCCAGAAGACCAGCATATGCTGGCTTTTACCTTTGGTAGGCGACAATATACTTGGAATCGGACACCATTTGGTTATTTGAATGCCCCAGCAGACTTCAATATTTTCCTGCATAAGGCTTTGCCTGATGCTGAGACTAGAGGCACCCTCGTCTATGTAGACGACATTCTGGTGAAGAGCACCAGTTTCACTGACCATTTGCAAGAAATAGAGCATGTTTTCCAGCAACTGAAAGCTGCGGGAGCAAAGCTGTCCTTGTCAAAGGGCCAATGGTGCCGGAAATCCCTCAATTATTTGGGTTACGAAGTTTCTGCTGAGGGACTGCGGCCTCAAAGGAAGAGAATTGCGGCCTTGCAACAACTCAAACGTCCGACCAACGTGAGTGAGCTGCGCTCATTCTTGGGCATTTGCAATTATTCACGCCAATTTGTGGATCAATATGCGGAGATTTCCCGACCCCTGGTCAAACTCCTCAAAAGAGATGAACCTTGGGCATGGAATCCCGACCAAGAGGCAGCTCTAGAAGAGCTGAAGGCAGCTTTGAGTCGAGCTCCCTGTCTTGCCTATCCAGAGAGTGGCAGAGAATTCTTCGTGGAACTAGGTTTCACTGATCACTCTATGAGTGCTGTTCTGTACCAGATGCATGACACAGATAGGAAAGTTATTGCCTATGCCAGCAAAGCTTTAACGGAAGTGGAGAAGAAATACTCTGACTGTGAGAAATCCTTGTTGTCCACAGTCTGGGCCCTCCAATATTTCCGCAGTTATATCCAAGGTGAGAGGCTGGTTGTTGAGACTCATCACCAACCCATCAAGTTCCTAGGCAGTGATCGGATTAAATCGGGACAAGTGTCCAACAGTCGCATTGTCTCCTGGACCTTAGCACTTCAGGGATGGCCCCTAGAAGTAAGGTATGCTCAAAACCGCAAGGATGCCGCCGCACAGGGCCTGGCTGAATTGCACGATTGCACTGCCAGAGCACCTTTAGTGGGTAATTTAGACACCGAAATGGAGTCATGTACGCCTGAGCCTTCTCGTCATCGTCCTTATGATGAGAACCTCTGTAAAGGCTACCCCAAGGTGTATGTGGACGGTTGTGCTTACCGTCGAGAGCCTGACCATGAACTGGTAGCAGGTATAGGTGTAGTTTGGAACCAGAACTACCCTTGTGAACCCTTGAAGTACCATCTGGGTACCAAGACTAATCAGTATGCAGAGCTAGCTGCAGCCCTGGCAGCTCTCCAGTCCACTGCTCGGGAAAGGGTTCACACCCTAACCATCTGTACTGATTCAGACTACGTCCGACAGAATTTTGTTTCCCACTTACCCATTTGGAAATCTAACAATATGCTGAATTCCAAAGGGAAACCTGTCAAACATGCCGGATTGATTCTGGCCTTGGACAAGGTAGCTCATGACAATGACATGACCATCTACTGGAAGAAAGTGAAAGGTCATTCCCGTGTTGATAATCCTGACAAGATTGGAAATGATCTAGCTGATCAGCTTGCCAAGGAGGGTGCTGTCTCTGGAGACCTCTGGCAGTTGGAGGCCCCCGAGACCAATGGGCTTCAAATGGTGATGGCGGTTACCCGGCGACAAGCTCAATTATCCACCATGCCCCCTGTGGTTCAATGGTGTGGCGAGAGCACAGATCTCGACCTCGTGCAAGCCCAGAAACAAGATCCTACTCTTGGACGTTTCTACCTTTTTCTGCAGAACCCCCAGGAACACCCATTAACTCTGGAGGATTGTCAGGATGATGAGGAACTGAGGATCCTCTACATCTCCAAGGACATGTTCCATCTCCAGAAAGATCTGTTGATACGGACGAGTAAGCATGGTATTGTGCAATGGGTGGTACCTCGGGCCTTCCGAGGAGTTATGTTACAGCACGCTCATGATGAACCTTGTGCCGGTCATAGAGGTGACCGAATAACCTATGAAACATTGAAACAAGTGGCCTACTGGCCCCACATGTACCAAGATGTACAATTGTATACTAAAGGTTGTCTGACCTGTTGCAGATTTCAACCTGCGGCTCCTTCTCATAGAGCTCCTCTGAGAAACAGAGGTCTGACCATGCCTTGGTCTTATCTCCAGATTGATTGGATCGGCCCTGTGCCCCGATCCTCTCGAGGCAACAAATATATGTTGACAGTTACCTGCTTATTTACTAAGTGGGTCGAGTGCATCCCAGCACCCAACTGTACCGCCGAGACCACGGCCACCTTGTTGTTAAACCATGTTTTCAGCAGGTGGGGCCTCCCCATGCGAGTGGAATCCGACCAGGGTTCCCACTTCACGGGACTAGTCATTAAGCATCTGTGGAAGGTACTAGGTGTGAAGGCCAAAGTCCACATTGCTTATTGTCCACAATCCTCTGGACAACTGGAGAGAGCAAACAAAACTATCATCAGTATCTTGAAAAAGTATGTTTCTTCCTCTGGGAAGGACTGGGACATCAAACTGCCCTTGGTCCTGATGGCTATCAGAGCCACGCGTCATCATGCTACTGGTGTGTCCCCTTTTGAGATGATGACAGGTAGGGACATGGTTTTACCCCTTCATCTTCTTTACAGGACTAATGATGTGAATCTCGCTGCTGCTACAACTGCTCATGAATATGTTGCCCATTTAAGACAACACTTGCAAAGTGCCTTTGCCTTTGCCCAAAAGAATTTGGACACTGCTGCTAGGGGTAGGAAGGCCTACTATGATTTGAGGACTACCTCTAAAGAATACCAGATTGGCGATAAGGTATTCTACTACAATTTTGGTAAGAATAAGGTCAAAGACTGTAAATTCCTACCTAGCTGGAACGGTCCATTTCCTATTGTGGATAAAGCCTCCCCTGTTGCTTATCAAATTCGGATGAAGTCCAGTACTGAGAGGGAAGGCTCCCTTAAATGGGTCCACATTAATCAGCTTAGACCGTGTCATCCCAGTAAGCTCCTTCCTGAAGAACCTCTTGCTGAAGTGAGTGATGCTAACCTTGAGGCGGGATAGCCTGTTTGTTTTCTTTTCCAGATGGAGTCCCGGACTTTGAAGGTCCTGTTCCTGATTTTGCTGTTAGCGGGATCCGAGGTTGCCAGATTGATTGAACCTTGACCTCTTTCTGGTGTCGTGCTACAAGATGCGCCTGGTTTCCTGATTACACAGTCCCAGACTGTCATACAGTGTCCCTAGATCCCCGACATGTTTTACAGAAACATTTTGAATCGTCTGTTGTACGCATCAATACCTGGTGCCTAATCTTGGCATGTGCCAACGCTCTAAAGACATTCATTGGTTGTGTCCTGGTAAACCTTTCCTGAAGGACACTTCTACGGCTCTTTGTGGGTTGTCTGCTGAAAATGTGAAAGAACAATGTAAAGTTACCATGACCAGAGACGAAAGTTGCTGTTGTCAACAATGTTTGGCTGGTTAGTACCCCTTTGAGTGAACTCCTGGTCACCATGAATAAACATGACATTCATAATAGAGTTCCTCTTCCCTGCAATGTTTGCTTGATTGATGTTCCCAAGAACTCCATTGTTAATGTTGGTGGAGTTTACTTGTTTTATCTAGATGCTGACCCTGTTTCGACAGAGCTCCAGATATTGGATGTGTTTCGAGGTCACGAGATTGACTTCACTGTAGCCTTGACCTATCTTTTGGACTATAAGGACTCTCACACAGTTGAACTGTCCATTGACCAGGACAACCTTGCCATTGCTGATTATAACTTTGATTCCCGTGATGTGGACATTTTACAAACTGATTTTATGTCACATGTCATTGTTCCTGGTCTTTTCTTTCTGTTGGTGCTCCAGTTTCTTATCTCCTTGTATCAACAGAGACAGATTCGTACTCTTCGTCGCTCTATGCATCCTGCCCCTTTGCTGCCTGCCATGCGTCTGCAGGATTTGCTGGAACATCACACTTTTGAATAAGTATCACCATTTTCTTTGAAAGTTATCCATTTCTCTTAATTGAGTTGTGGTTTTTTTTCATAGATAGCATGTGTTTATTTTACTAACACAGTTACACATTGCTTCTCATTACTTTTGAGTGTTCACCTTGGTGTTACACTAACACCTTATCTTGCATTACTGATATGCATTTTTGGTTTGGATACTATATATATATACTCTTGTGTTTGAAGTTAACCTGCATTATTTTGATTGACTTGACTTGACTGTATCTATGTCATTTTATTTTGACTTCTTTTATTGCTTGAGTGTCTTCACTGTATTATTCCTCATGCAGTATTGCTTTCATGCATATTGTGCTTGAAGTATTATCCACTTCTCATGCATTAGTCAATCATTTGTCATTTGATTCTGACCTGCACGGTAGTACTGCTAGTTAGGCTTTGTACGATGGAGTGTACTCCCTTGTAGCATCCTCCATCTTACAAGGGGGGGGAGATGTAGGGCTGGTACCCCTGCAATTCTACATGCAAATCTCCGGCCTGCTCAGCAACTCAGGCCTGAACCAACCTGCACAGACAAGATGGATTCTTCACTTCACTTTTGCTGTGTTCAGCTACAAACGACCTCCAAGCAACTGCTGGCGCAGCGTTTCTAAGCATACATACAGAAGCTATTGTCCGTGGCTGGCCTTGGACACTTGTACATGCCCAGAAGTTACATACTGTTGCCTCGGCCTGACTTCTTACTATGGCTTCTTTGTTTGCAAGAAGCTGCTCATCGTCTACCTCCTGATTCGCTGAGAACACCTCAGACTGCCTGGTGCCAACCAATCATCGGACCTATGACGGAGGATTCTTACACAGAATAATGCAATCTGCACTGAAACTTTAGTAGAGAGAGTTGGGGGCTTTTTCCACCTGTTCATACAGACTTCTGCACCGGTTCCTCTCTGCTGTGCACTGCGTAGCTGATTCCTGCGACCTGACCCTTCCGCAAGATGGCCACTAAGTGTGGGCTAGGCCGTCCTCCAAAGGTCTGAGATAAGACTTTCACAGATACCTCCGGTTCGGACTTACTGCGGCTCGCCTGTGACGAGGCTGGAGCCTGCAGTAGCTAACAGCTGCCTCCTTGGACGAAGCTGTTCCTGAGTGCCCGACGGAACTAAGGTACTGACTTATCTCTCCTCCTCCGGATGGGCAAGGGGTTAGCAATATATATTTCTTACTTTTCCTCAGTGCAGAGCGAATCAGTGACGTCTGGTTACTAATCAGTGATTTATTACGTTGTCCATCTGTACTATAACAAATTTCTACCTCATGTTTCTAATTAGCTATATGTGTGTGTGTATATTTTTCTACCTGGTTGCCTATAATAAAGTCTAATATATATCTGCAGACCAGACTTCTTTCGTGGCTCATTGCCAGAATAACTCACCGAACTTTGGGCTGGGAATTAGTAGCTATTTCCCCTGGACAACAGAGAGTCTAACTTATTTTTATGCTACTAATATACCCTACAGACCTATGAGGTTTATGATGTTCTTTTAATTCTCATGCACTGGCATAGCCCTCAGAAAGACCTCCCCCGGTTCTCTTTGGTATTTCAATATACACAGGGCAAATACAAGGGTATTTAGTGCTTTGGTGAATCTTCAGTTTTGCACCCCCTCAATTAACTTTCAACCCCTCCCCCCCCCAAGATTTTGATAATTAAATTCAACAGCCATGATCTCCCTAACACCACACCTCCCAGGACAATCGTATAAAATCTCATAATTAGACATCATACTTTTAAATAAAAAACAAATTTACCTGGGTAACTGGACTATTTGAAGATTGCTCACTCCTTGTGGGTAAAAGTATGAGCTGATTCTTTAGATTAGTATAACTGCCAGGACCTATTGTTTTGCTGTGACTGTAGCTGCTTTTTGCCATCCCTCCTCCCCCCCCTAAAGCAGATGCCCAATTTGCCTCATGATTAAGCAGGCCCTGTATATATTTTTTTTAAAGTGCTGTTAAGTCAATACTGACTCCTGGCAACCCATGGGTTTTCTTGGCAAGGTATGACCAGAAGTAGATTGCTAGGACTTTTCTTCCAAGGCAATGAAGGGTAAAGTGACTTGTCCATGGTCACAAGGCATGCCAGTGGAAATTGAACCCTGATCTCTTGGGTACTAGGCTGTTACTCTAACCACTAGGCTATGCCAAAGAAATAAATGACTTTGAATCAAGAAATGGAATCAACCCAACTGAAAGATGCACACTCCATTTGTCTGCAGGATAAAAAGGTTCCCCAAGAACCAGATGACCAGGGACAGTTCCTAAGGTAGATTTTGACATGTTGGTTTGGTGTAGAAAAATTGCTATTCCAGTTAAGGCTGCAGAAGAAAGGGCAATAGAGTTTGCTCAAAAACGTTACTTACTATTTGAACTATTGGGCTGGCCTAAGAGTAATGTGGAGCTTGATTATGGTAGGGATACATCTGGGACGTCCAGATGGCCCCAAGCAAGACAGGCCCGTTTGGACCTGATTCTGGACTGCGGAAATACAACGTTCCTGCAGTAACCAGAATTGGGCCCGAGGACAGCCTGGCGTGCCCCTGCCGCCTGCAGGGATGTCCTCCCCACAGGTGTCCTCAATAGCATCTTCAGCCCCCCTTTTCCCCATCACCCGACCCAAGGCTGTCCTGCCGTGGCCTGGATTGGATTGCGGGGACTCCCCTGCACCTGGCCCCTTTGAGGTGGAATAAGCAGCGAGTCCCCACGGACCCAGCAGGACATACAGGGCTGTGATCTGAATCGGCCATGTACATCCTGCTGGGTTGGCCCGTCCCTGCTCCGATCCCACCCCTGCTCTGATCCCGCCCCCTGCTGGCTCTCCCCGTTCTGATGCACAGGGCGTACAGGAAGAGCCAGAGAGAGAATCAGGCATGATGGCTTGCAGGGCTGCATGTCCCGCCCCGCAACCCATGTTTTAGAATCAGGCTCAAGTATATTGATGGCAGATAAAGACCAGTATGGTACATCTAGTCTGCCCATTAAGGTGACTAGAGTAGGTGAAGTGCTGCACATTATTATACCGATAATCCTGGTTTGCTTCCTGGGTCAGGACTTTCACTCCCTGAATTAGCCAGGGCTGGGGTCTGCTGTGAGAGTTATTTTTGTTGTATATAATGTATATATTTAAAACTTAAAGTACTTTCCATAGAAAGTGCAGTAGAGAAATTTGTAAAGGAAGCTCCCGCACGAAGTGGCATGTTTCGAGCCCATCAAAATAAGGCTCTGCTTCAGGTTTCAGGAAACTCCCAAACCTGAAGCAGAGCCTTATTTCGTTGGGCTCGAAATGTGCCACGCCGTGCGGGAGCTTCCTTTGCAAATTTCTCTACTGCGCTTTCTATGCAGATAAGTACTTTAAGTTTTAAATATATGCATTATATACGACAAAAATAAAAACTGAAATAAAAATGATTAAAATGGAGATTTATAGATAGAGAGTGGATATGCTCACCTTTTATTAAGTAGCTCCAACATTCTTTAAACATCTTTCTCACTGCCTTGACTTACTGGGGGTCTTTTGAGTTTGATACATATTGTTGGACTTTCCCATTTCTCTGGGGGGGGGGGGGTTCTTTGATTATAAATGGTTGGAGTCAGGTCCATGATATTAAGGTTCTAAAAGGAGTCAGATTATGTGGGCCCTGGCCCAGGATGGTCTTTGCAATGACCCAACTGAATTTGGTGGGTGGAAATAAAATAGGGGGGAAAATATCTCTTGATAACACCAGTAAAGATTCGTGGTGCCAGATTCTAGCTCAGATTGAGCAGGAAAGAACTCCAGGTGAAAAACAAAGTTACTCTTTCCCAGCTTCTAGGAATCCAGAAAAAGAAGGCAGCGGAAGTAGTTTATTTATATCTCTGCTCCAAAAAAAATAAAAATTCAGTGAACAGAAATTTTTCTTAAGTCATTTTTGTTTGGGGTTGTTTGTGTGCATACAATGATGAAATACAGCAAGCAGGACAGTATGATCTCATCCCAAGAACAATGCAAAACTGATCTCCATAGCGAGCAGATAAATGGCAGGCTGGTTGAAGCTAGATTGTCTGTTAACCTGAGTAATGAGATTGGTCTGTAAACAGTGGTGCCTGTCCTTATCTTGCTGCAAGCACCATGTCTGATATGTCATAAAGAAGAACAATTGACATATCAGATCAAAGTCAGAACTGAGTAATTTGTTCTGTCACTTAAGGGTATGTTTACTAAACGTTCCTAATGTTACCGGCGCTAGTTGCAGCAATAGCCATATCAGGAATGCCATATAAGGTGGTGGGCGTGTCGGCGTAAAGGAAGCAATGGTGGTGTATCGCGTGATAGAGGGCACCCTGGCCAACACCGCGCAATAGACGCGCCGTGCCACGTCATTGCGCGGTAACCTTAAGTTTGCGTGCTGAGCTGTGATCAAAGGACCAGAGGTGTAGCAGCAGTCATGAGTTTGATCCCCCAGTGGGGATATGGAATGAGGCTGGCCGAGGCAATTCTCTTTCCTGCCTGTAACAGTCAGACACATCTCTACAATCTGTGCTGCCAGCAGAAACACCCTCACCTCATTGCCATCACTTACGGTGCCCTATAGGGTGGGGAGGGTGTCTGGATCCACATGTGGATCAGGGAGCACCACCTACCAACCTGCCCTCTTGGGCCCAGGGTGGGGGGACAGATCTGCCACCAACAGACCCACACCCTACATCTTTCCAATGGTGGCAGTGGAGGGACATGATGAAGGGCTGTGGGACCAGCAACCCCAGTCCTGCAGGGTGAAAGGGCACCCTCCAGGGCAGTCACTGCAAATCTGTTCGTATGACACAGGGCAGTGGCAGCAGGCCTGGAGACACTCAGATGCTCCCCACCACCATCTGACATTCACCAGCAGAGGGCACAGTCAGTCTTCACTGGCTGCACCCTACAAGGTGCTCCAGCCATACACACACTAACTGCAGACAGTCTGCTAGCTAGTACATAGTGCATGTTCCAGGTGAAACTGTGTGCACCCAGAGGTGGTATGTCAGTGATTGGGCCCCAGCCAAGGGAACTCCCAGATATCACTTGAGAGAAACACTGTATAGCACTATGTGGGGACCTAGACATGCCATGGTCACTGCTCAGTCAGGGTGAGAGTGACCCCCCCCCCCCAGCATGACATGCTGTGGTCACCCTGTCCGTGCAGGTGGTGGTCAGACACAATGTCCCAGCCATTGCCCTATGCCCTGTGCAGATGCATCCTGCCCAGGCTGCCCTGTCCGGCCCATACCCACAGTACCTTGCTCCTCATTATGCGCATTGGCAGGCTAACACTGGAAACAGTGCAAGCATTGTGGGCTCATTAAGGTGTGGGCACCCACAAAACACTGGATAGACATACACACACTCCCACACCTATTTCAGCATTGTGCAAATATAGGGATGGTTGGCAGCCCTGACAGCCACACCAGTCCTGGGCACAGCACAGGCATTGCTATGGTACTCAATACTGTTGTGGTCACTCTCCGGGGTGGTAAACACTGTCAGAAACAAACACCAAAACACACTCCACAGATATCAGAAAGGTTGCTCTGATGGATCTCTGTTAACAAATTGTGTTTAATGTTGGACTTGTTATCTGACATTAATCATAGCAACCGTTTGATATATGTGGAACGTGTTTCCAAGTTTATGACGGCAATGCTGAGGTATGCAGGTTCCAGTATTGGTAGATGCTGCTCCACGCAGGGCCCAACAGCCTGACTCTCCATGAGGCTTTGGATAGTGGAGCTGGCCGATGCTCTGGTGCAGAGGTTCCCAACTTCGGTCCTGGTGGACCCAACACAATTCAGGTTTTCATGCTGTCCCGAATGAATATTCAGGAGCTACATTTGCATACAATGGGGGCAGTGCATAACAATGCATCGCAAGCATACTTCTTAGGGACAGCATGAGACCTGAATGCTGTTTGACCCTCCGGGACTGCAGTTGGGAACCTCTGCTGTAGGGACTGCACATGTCTATGGTGAATGTGCTCTGTAGGGTAGGATATAGGCATTTATGGCGTGTTTATTTTATCTGCAAAAACAGTTCCTTCTTTATTACCACAGTTTGGTACTGGGTAATATATAGGGACATGGTCTGCAGGAGCCACAGCTGAGACTTGAACCTGTGACCTTCTGCCCCTGAACGCACTTGGCTGGATGTACTGCACCAAACTGTTGCCATAGAGGCAGGTCATTCCCTGGAGATACCATTACTGTTCGTCAGACAGACAGACAGACGTCTTTTGCAGTGCACGGCACCCACCTAGACAGGGCTTTGCCTTGGTCTGCTGTGGGCAGATGCCACTGCCCCCTCCACCACCAGCACCCCTCCGCCACCATGCTGACATGCCCTTATGCCGATGGTGCTGGTGGTGCGCAGTCCCAGGCCATCCAGTGTCCCAGTAGGCGGCTGCCTATGGTGTGTAATCTGGGGTAGGGGTGCCTGCATAGACATCCATGCTTCCACCCGGCACCACCTGCCAATGTTCTGTGCCCTTTGGGGTGTTTGCTGGGAACTGTCCCCTGGGACACTGTGGGACACACACACTCATGGGCATGTTTGGCCTTCATCGGTTGCTGATATTCCGTTTCTGCTTTTCTATGTGTCGCCTAGGCATCTGTCTAGCCTGCCCTCTGCCCCAGCTGCACCACTGCACGTCACACCTGCAGCCCCGTGTATCCCATGTGCAGCCTCACCATAGTGCCCTTTCGTACTTTGGCACTATCTGCTGCTGCTGCACATGTATCACTACTATCACTGTTCTTGGTCTCCCTGCCTTTGCTGCACATTGCTGACTGAAATGGTTTCTCTCTCCTTCACTTTTGCCTCTAATGCCAGGTTTTCACTCGCACTATTTTTCGGACCTTCATTTCACAGCGATAGTGTGCCTGGGGCCTCTCCCTGCCCACTCTCCACCCATTGAGCCCTTCTCTCCACCACTGGGGAGCCTTACTCCACCCTCGGTGCACCTTACCGCCGCAGGAGACGTTATCGCGCGATACATGACGTTATTGCACAGTAATGCACCATTATCGCGCGATAACATCACGTATCATGTGATAACGTCACAGCTGCGACATTAGCACCGTTTAGTAAACATACTCCTTAGGAGAAAAAGAATCCAGCAGACAGAGGACTATAAGAAGCAGGAATCATTACCTAATATTACTTAATCACTGCCCTTCCTTAGGGTGCTCAGAAGTTCAATTGGGCCAATTGAGTCTGGTAATTGTACAAATATAAAATTTTGTCACCGTTCCTTGGTTTCTAGATCTAGGTCTTAGGTATATTGCCTATACTGCACTAGGTTTTACAATAAACTTACTGGAATTTGGTAGCACTTCTGCTCTGTATTTGTTAGTTATATAAGATTAAGATTTAATTTCTCACTGTCAAATCTATCTATATACATATTTTTGAATGTTTCTTTGTTCTTTATGTATTTGGACATCATTTATGTATTGTCACACCCCCTAGTCCACCTAGGCGGCTGCCTGACGTTAGATAGGGGTGTGATAATTACTTTCAAAGATGACTACCAGAGCAAGGGATTCTGGGAGTCGTAGTTCAAAGCACCTGTAGTTGTGTAGCAAAAAGCTTGAGCCGAGATTGAAAGCAAACAGGAAATTTTTATTTAAGCCTCCCTTGGCATAGAGAACTTCCAAAGAAGCTTGGCATGACATGAATAACTTTGAGTAACAAAAATACAAGATAACAGAACAAAACTTGCTTTCTTCAGCAACAGAAAAACCTTCTTTTGGCATATAAGGCTTTTTCTCAAAAATGCTCAAACATAAATGTCCATTCACTTGTTCAATGTAAATGAAAACTCTTCTCAGAATGTAACCTTTTCTTTTTTACAAATTCCAGAGCTTGTTCCTGGTTCTTAATCAGAGCACATGAGACTCCACCCATTAGCCATACACGTGTCTCATTCCCTGTAGCAAACACTCTGATAAAAACATTCAGGCTCTATAAAAGGTTAGGCAAGCCAAACAAACTGTACCTCTTTTCAGCAGATATAAAGGATAGTTTTTCACTTGACTACCGGAGATAAATCACATTCCATGCATTCCTCTGGATCAGTTAATGGAACATCTTCCCCAAGTTCCATTGATTCACATACGGAACCCGAGAGGTCTGAGTCCTCATCACCACACAGCTGTGCTGCTCCTCGGTGAACAGAATACTTTTCTTTGCTAATTACTTCCTGGTTCTGTAATAACCTTTGTATCAGCTCTAACACATTAACTCCTTCCTGGTTAAAGGCTTTTCCATAAGCTGGCTCTTGGCTTAATACAGAAAGCTGGCTGGCTAATAAGTCTTCCAGAGACTTTGGCTTGTTAATACAATCAGCTTTACCTCTATGACGTCCTCTCAGCAATGGCTCTCTGCTCTTGCTGAAGTCATATTGTTTCAGGTTAACTGCAGCCTGATTTTCTCCCCTCCTCCTCCAGGAATACACCTCCTGATCTGAGTAAGGCTTCTTTTCCGATTCTTCCTCTGAGATAGGATTAGCTCCTCTCCTTGCCTGTCCTGAGACTTGGGCCAGTCTCCCTTCCTCTCCTGGGAAGCGTGTAGTTCTGTCAGCTCCTTTCCTTCCAGCTGCACTCCTCGAACTCCCAGCTGAGTTCAATGCTGAACTCAACCCTGTGAAACGGAATCCGGCTGCACTTCCTTTCTCTGCCCTCTTGGGCTTATAAGCATGTGACTTGCTGCTCTCCTTCCACCCCGCCCCCAGCTGTGTTGTATCATCACCCTTAGCTACTATGGAACTGGGGCGTGGCTTCTGCTCAGCAAGTTCTGACTGACTCTTTTTTTCAATGCTGGCTGTGGTTTTAAAGTGAGCCTTTTTCCCCTTTTCCCTCTGCCCAGGGGAAATTTCCTGTATTCCCTCTATTTCCATGGGAACCTGACCATCTTCGCCATCACAGTATATGCAACCAAACTTGGCCAGAGGAAGGTCAGGGGCTACTTTTTGACCCATGATGTTTAAGTCTTGCAAAGCCTGAAGTTTAAAATTTTCAAATATGTAAATGATAAATCTACCTGACATGGAAATAACGCAGTACTATCTATCACTCTGAGGCAACTGGTTTCATGTTTTGGATGGACCGCCTTTATATAAAACTGAACCTGGAGAAAACAAAATTATTATGGATTGGACGGGACATTACTTCATTTCCATCTATTCACTAATGTTAGCTGGGGTTAATGTCCTGTTGTTAAAGTCAGACAATATATTGGGCATGATCATAGATTCTACCTTAACTCCGACCCCCCTTCTCTTTCTGCCCAAACCCTTGCTGACTATTTCCACGACAAAGTCCACAAGATTACACTCCAGTTCCCCTCAAGATCAGCTTCATCCCCTCTTCAATACCAACTTTTTCCCTCAGTCTCTGTTACCCTGTTTTCCTTTTCCAAGATCTCAGAAGAAGAAACCTCTCATATTCTTTCCTCCTCTAAACTTACTGCCTGTTCCTCTGATCCTATCCCCATCCATCTCCTTAACTCCATCTCCTCATCTGTCATCCCTTCCATCACATACATTCTCAATCTATCATTCTCTACTGCAACTTTCCCTGCAGTCTTCAAGCATGTTCTGGTCACACTTCTTCTCAAGAAACCTTCACTTGACTCTACTTATCCTTCTAAATTATATCAACCCATCTCCCTTCTTCCCTCCACTTCCAAAATTCTTGAATGTACAGTTCTCTGCCATTGAAACAGTCAGGAGACGTGGCAGATAAATAGGCCTTTATTATCCCACGGATCAAGCGTGCCAACCCGACACTAGCCGTGTTTCGTATTACACTTCCTCAGGGGTTTACGGCTCACGCTATGGCTTCCCGTGCAACACGGGCGTGCTCCTGATCTTGCTGAGACACCAGAGAATTCTGGTGCACATACAGTATGATTGGAATTGTCTGTAAAATATAAAGGGAACCCTGCTCGCAAGCGGATTGCCAACTCATACACATTGTACAGTTCTCTGCCATTGCCTTGAATTTCTCTCCTCTCAAGCCCTCCTAGATCCATCTCAATCTGGCTTTCGTTCCTTACTCCCCACTGAAACAGCCCTTGCTAAAGTCTCCAGCGACTTGTTCCTGGCTAAATCCAAAGGCCTTTACTCAGTCCTCATTCTTCTTGACCTTTTTGCTGCTTTTGACACTGTTGACCACCGCCTTCTCCTTGATACATTGTCCTCTCTTGGTTTTAGGGGCTCTGTACTGTCCTAGTTTTCTTCTTATCTCTCCCATCACTTCTTCAGTGTCTGTTCTGGTGGTTCCTCCTCTACTGCTCTCCCTCTTTCAATTGATGTACCTCAAGGATCTGTTCTCAGCCCTCTTCTCTCTCTATTCCCAGTCACTTGGTTCTCTCATCTCCTCCCATGGCTTTCAATATCATTTTATGCTGATGACTCTCAGATCTATCTGTCTACACCTGATATTTATCTTACACTCCAAACCCGTATATCTGCCTATCTGACATCGCTGCCTGGATGTCTGTCATTTGAAATTGAATATGGCTAAAACCAAACTTCGTATTTTTCCCCCATCAACCCTCTTTCCCCCTTCCTCCCTTCTCTATCTCTGCTGATAACACTCTTCTGCTTCCTGTTTCCTCAGCCCGCAACCTTGGAGTCATCTTTGACTCCTCCCTCTCCTTCTCCACACATATCCAACAGAAAGCAAAAACCTGTCATTTCTTTCTGTACAGTATTAACAAAATTTGCCCCTTCCTTTCTGAACACACTACTGTTCTCACCTCGACTATTGCAACCTCCTCCTTGCTGGTCTCCTTCTGAGTCATCTTTCTCCCCTTCAACCTGTTCAAAACTCTGCTGCAGGCTAATCTTCCACCAGCCCCAATATATAACCCCTCTTCTCAAATCACTTCATTGGCTTTCCTTCCATTTCCATATCCAATACAAACTTCCCCTTCTGACCTATAAGTTCATTCTATTGCTCCTCGCTACCTTTCCTCTCTCCTCTCTCCCTACATCTCTCCTCATGAACTCCACCATTCCTCTGGCTTGCTTCTCTCTATGCCCTTCTCTTCAACAGCCAATTCTAGACTTTGATCCTTTCACCTTGCTGCTCCTTATGCCTGGAACAGACTGCCTGTATCTTTATGTCAGATTTCATCTCTCCCTTATCAAATCCATGCTAAAGGCTCACCTCTTTCAGGCCGCTTTTGGATCTTAAACCTTTGTTCTCCTTCTCTCTCATTACCCTTCCCTACTGTACCCTTGTTCTCATCTATTGTACTCTCTGTCTTCATTAGATTGTAAGCTCTGATGAGCAGGGACCATCTTGATATGTGTCTGTAAAGTGCTGCATATGCCTTATAGTGCTATATAAATGATTAATAATAGTAGTAGTAACTATGGAAGAGTAAGCATGTGCCCTCATAACAAGTATTTTTGAGGTTAAGCTTTGTCCGCCAGATCCACCCTTATTTCAGGGAGACCAATTTTCGGATTTTGGTTCAAGCCTTAGGGGTTGTCAGACGGCTGCCTAGGGTGAGAACTTACACAATCTTGACGATGCATATATTCATATGATTCTTGCAAGGTATTGTGGGTATTGTAGTTCATTCACTCCCAAACACAGCTGATGACAATAATTTGAGTTGTGAAAACCAAGTGGTAAGATCAATAAAATACTTCTTTTATTGATGGGGTTTAATTCACCCAGCACATGTATGCTTGATAGCACTATAAATGAGGTTACTTGCTTGCAGTATTTAAATGGATAACAAAAAGTCACAAAGTAAACCAGAAAACAACCTTCAACTTGTCAGGCAATTAGCTAATGTTTTCTTAGCAAGTAATTACCAAATACAAAGGCCTTTAGCTGGCTGGCTGCTACTGTGTGAACCCAACTCCTGCTTTAAGAGCTGTTTGCAGTGGAAATAAAGAACAAAGTTAGGTTTCTTTGTGATGGCTGATGTGTTTGCTCATAGAAAACTAGCCATAGCATTTAGATAAAGAACAGTCCATGTAAATAGTTTCATCTGCTGTATTTCCCCCTGCATCAACAATCATAGGGTCAATATCATACATTGGCACAGATGAGTCTTTCATTAAGGCACTATCATGAGAATGCTTATTTCCTTGCTGCCATTCTCTATTATAGATAGGGTCTGGATCAGTGTTCATACCTGAGCCTCTCCTGCTATCATTATTCCTCTCTGTATAGCCTGGCCAATATGTAATCCAATTCTGATGTCCAGCCTTCCAATCTTGATCCCTGGACACTGGATCTTCTCTCACATACCTTCTGGCCTTGGTCTGAAAGTCCCTTCCACATGCAGTCTTCTCTCTTCCAGGTAGCCACTGGTGATTCCTATCTCTGCCACTCCATTCCTCTGGCTGAATCCAGTCCAATGGACTCTGCTGGCTTTTGGAATACCTCCCAGTATGGGTACTGCCTTGGAATCTCCCAGACCTTCCAATGGCCTTTCTTCTCTTCCTTCCAGAGAGTTTCCTTCTCTCTCTATCTGCTTGGCTTGGCTTCTGTTTCTCCAGGTGATACTGGTGCTTGAGCTTGTAGCCGTTGCTGTCTCTGTATCTCTTCCTCCCTCTGTAGCTTTTGCTGAAGCTCTCCCTGAAGCTGTTATCTGAAGAATAAGCTCTATTCTTATCCTGTTCTAATGTGTGCTGCTCCCTAACACAGCGCAGCTGTGTTGAATCAGGCCCTGCCCTTTGAGATGAGTGCTTAGGGATTACCTCATAGCTCTCTTGATTGCACACACATTCTCTCACTTCAGCCCCTCTCATGGCTGCTGGAAACCTGGTGCATTCTGGGATTGGTAGTCTTTTATGTGAAAATTCTGTTTTCTCACTTCTACCAGAACTGACAGGTTGCTTGTTCAGAGTCACATCATCTTTTCTATAGCTCCTACCTGAGCTATGATAAGCTTCCTTATCACAGGGTATGTTTACTAAAGGGCCTTATAAGGTGCCATATAAAGCGCCTTATAAAGCGCTCTATAAGGCGTCTTATAGGGCGCCCTATAAGATGCCTTATGGGGCGCCTTATGAGGCACCTTAAGGTTACAGTACTCGGAGAGTGTTGTTGCTGGCAGCACTAATCTACATTAAAAATAGACAATACCTCAAACAGCCCTATCAAATAACCCCACCATGGGTTTGAACCCATGACCTCTGGCTTCATAGGTAGTGAAGTAACCAGTGGGCTACAGCTGCTAACAAACCCCTGGCTGACTGCAGAAGGACTGCATGTCACCACACAAACTGTCTGTTGTGGTTACCAGGATAGGGTTAACCCACCAGTACCCATGATGCACTGCACATGCAACTCAGCAGTCGACAGATGCGCACAAGATGGGTTATGCACCCCCACAGCACCTCGGCCTGGTAGGGGGAACTGACCGTGTGTGGTATTGGCACAGAGTAGCCACAGACTGTCACATTGTGCGGGTACTGTGCTCACCCTGAGGGTGAGGTGGGGCACCCAGCACCAGGTCCACAGCACCTTTCATGGCTGAAATATGCCATGCTGCAGGTCCCCATCAGTGCTACTGTGTGTGATAGGTAGTTCCTGCAGACACACCTAGGTTACATCTGTGTCCTTTTGTATTTCTCAGTCATGTCTAGCCCTTATGGGCTATGATGCACCCAGAATAGTGCATATCCTGTGTTGGTGCCATGGTTACATGATGTAGGTGAAGGGGGGAGGTGTTTGGACCCATAGGCAGATTATGTACCACCACACATCCCACCCTCTCTTAGCTCAGGGTGGGAAACAGGAACACCCACCACCAGATCCACATTCTACCTCTCTGCAATGGTAGCAGTAGAGGTGACCATCAACCCCAGTCCTGCTGGGGAAACAGACACCCTACAGGGCAGGCAATGCAGAGCTGTACACATACATAAAGCAATAGCAGACAGACAGTAGGCCTGGAAATGCTCAGCTGCCCCCCACCACTATCTGACATTCACCAGCAGCAAGCCTCCAGCCACTGCACCCTGTAAGGTGTTCCAGCAAGACACATACTAGCTGCAGACAGTCTGCTAGCTAATCCATAGTGCATGGTCCTGGAAGAAATGCATGTACCCAGAACTGGGATGTCAACATACACACCAAGCAGATAAGTCAGTGATTGGGCCCCAAAAGGGACCCATAAATATCACATGAGAGAAATGCTATATAACACTATGGGGGAACCTAGCCATGCCGTGGTCACTGCTCAGTCAGGGTGAGAGTGACCTCCCAGCAGGACATGCTGTGGCCATGCTGTCCATGCAGGTGGTGGCCGGGCACTACAATGTCCGAGCCATTGCCCTATGCCCTGTGCAGATGCGGCCACGCCAGGCCACCCTATCCAGGCTATTCACACAGTACCTTGCTCCTCATTATGCACATTGGCAGGCCAATACTGGCAACAGTGCTAGAGGTGTGGGCTGTGGAGGGTGTTGGCAGCCACCACACACTGGATAGACAGACACACACTCCACACACCTATGCCAGCATTGTGCAACTATAGAGGTGTTTGGGAGCCCTGGCCACCACACCAGTCCTGGGCACAGTGCAGGCATGGCTATGGTACGCAATACTGTTGGGGGTCACTCTGTCAGACACCAGACCTGAGGCACACTCCACAGACATCAGAAAGGTTGCTATGATGCAGCTCAATCAGCCAATTGTGCTTAACGTAGGAATTGCTATCTGCCAGTTATCATAGCAACCTTTTGATAGCTGTGTACAGTTTTCCCATGTTTAGGGTGGCATTGCTAAGGTATGCAAGTGCTAGTATGGGGAGATGCACGCAGGGCCCAACATCCTGCCTCTCCAGGAGGCTTGGGATTATGGAGCCTGTGGGTGCAGGTGTGTCTGCCCCTGTTGGCCGCTGCTCTAGGGCAGATGTTCCCAACTCCAGTCCTGGAGGGCCAAACACTGTTCGGGTTTTCATGCTTTCCCTAATGAATATGCATGAGATACATCTGCATACCATGGGGGTGGTGCATAGCAATGCAGCACAGCCACATTTATTAGAGGCAGCATGGAACCTGAATGGTGTTTGGCCCTCCAGGACTGCATTTGGGAGACTCTGCTCTAGGTAATGCGCATGTTTATGGTGTCTGTGCTCTGTAGGGTAAAATGTAAGTGTTTTGGGCATGTCTATGTCATCTGCACTACAGGTTCTGTCTATATTAGCACGTTGTAGTAGTGGGTAAAATATGGGGGCTGGGTTGGCAGGAACCACAGCTTGGACTTGAACCTGTGACCTGCTGCTGAACACACTGGCTGCATGCACTGCACCACTGTGTTGCCACAGAGACAGTGCATTCCCTGGGGATACCATGACTGTTCGTTAGACGGGGCCTGTCTGTTGCAGTGCATGGCACCCACCTACACAGGGCTAGGCCACAGTCTGCTCTGGGCAGCTGCCACTGCCCCCTCCACAACCAGTACCCCTCTGCCACCCTGCTAACAATGCCTGTCTGCTGGTGCTGCTGGTGGAGTGCAGTCTCAGGCCATCCATTGTGCGGGTAGGCGGCTGCCTATGGTGCAGGTTCTGGGGTAGGGGTGCCTGCATAGCTGTCCACGCTTCCCCCCAGCACTGCCTGCCAATGTTCTGTGCCCTTGGGGGTACTGCAGTGCCAGGTCCCACAGTACCTGCTGGGTACTATCCCCTGTGACACTGTGGGAAGCACACTCGTGCCCATGCTGGGCCCCATCAGTTGCTGTCTGGCTGCTCTACTGTTTCAGCAGTTCTATGGGCCACCTAGGCATCACCCTAGTCCGCACTGTGGCCCAGTTGTAGCACAGCATGTGCCGTCTGCAGCCCTCTGTGTTCCCTTTCCCAGCATCTGTCCAGTTGCCCATTCTGACATGCCCGCCCTGCTGTTGTGGAACATGTGCACACCATAGGAAACCTGTCCAATGGAGAGGGAAACCCTGATCAGCGCTATTTCACTGTGGGATCATTCACCTTGTATGGGGATGGAGCGCAGACCCTTCCAAAATTCATATCCTTTTGTTGGAGCTTTCTTGGGAGTGTCTTTCAATGTTTACCATTTATATCACTATTGCCCAGCTTGGTTATGTTTTTTTAATATTTTGTTGGGGTCATTTTCAATGTTTATTTGCACTTTTGTTCCGTGCACATGTATCACACTTATCACTTTTTTGTAGGTTTCCCTGATTTTGCTGTACATTGCTGACAGAAATGGTTTCTCTTCCCTTTAAATCAGCTCTAACGCCAGGGTTTCACTGGCGTTAATTTTCAGCCTCGGATTTCACAGCGTTAGTGTGCAGAGAGCCTCTCCCCTCCCACTCTCCACCCATTGATCCCTTCTCTCCGCCCCTGGGGAGCCTTCCTCCGCCCTCCGGGAGCCTTTCCCCACCTTCAGCGCTCGTTTGCGCCGCTGCGTGCGTTATTGCGCGATAAGGTACCTGTGCGCCTTAAAAAGCGCCATTATCGCGCGATAAGGTACCTTATCGTCAATAACGTCACAGAGCGCACATTAAGACGGTTTAGTAAACATACCCCTTAGTCTTAACCCAGTTTGGCTATTGTAATAATTTATATCTAGGATTACTGGGTCATTTCCAAGCATGCATACAGGTCTTACAGAATACATCTGCCAAAATTATATTGAGAGACAGCAAATATGAAAGGGCCATGCTGTTTCTGATTGGTCTGCACTGGCTACGATTTCAGCTAGAATTGTCTTCAAGTTATGTTTGGTTACAAAATGCATTATAGTTTGATCCCATCATCTATGATTGTTCTTGCAAAGCCTTATGGACCTTCAAGGACTTTATGTGCAGTGGAAGAGAACCTGTTTGTAATTCCCTCAGGTAAAGAATTTGGGGGGAATATTCAAAAGCATAGAAATGGTTTGCACACCTGCAAACTGCAGAAATGCCCCTCAGTGATCCCAATATCCGGCAGCACAAAGCCGGTTGTGCCACTGAATATTCCCACCTAACCTGGTTAAATGCCCCGACACTAACCGCTTAGCTTTAGGGTGTGTCGGGGGTGAAGTGGAAGCAGCAACAAAGTTTAGTCAGTCAGCAGCAATATGAGCCACTACTCGCCTAACCTAAAATGGCTAAAGATAGGCAGAAAACAGGTCGGCCTAACTTTAGCCATTTTACCTATAAGGCCAATGGCTGAATATCACTGCTGACCGAATAGCTTTATCACTAGCCAGCCAAACTGGATATTCAATGCCGCCAGCTGGATATGGCCCCGGACATTGAATATCTATTTGGGTATTAGTTAAAGTAGCAACAGCCAGCTGCTTTAACAGAGCTGGCCACCACTATTCAAAATGCCCCCCTTTATTTATAAGAGTAATATTGCTAAATGGTTTTCTTATAGAGTGGAGTAAGAGTGGAGTAGGCTTCAGGCAGATCTTCGAGAAATTACAAATTACGTGCTGTTTCTCAATATATTCAAAACTAACCTGTTTGTTTATTTATTTAACCGTTTTTAATACTACCTTGTCATAAATTCAAAGCGGTTTACATTAAACATAACTGCAAGTTTACATAGAACAGGGAGGTCATACTTGGATTCTTAAACAGTTTTACATAGAATATGTGGGTTACATTGGGAGTTTAAACAATGATCATTTGTAATAATCACAGTAAAACAGTTGTAGGGCAGCAAGATGGGTCATAGAGTATTCCTAGTGACTTGGACTGGGGGAGGAGGGCGGGGGGGGGGGGAGTGGCTTAGGCATGGCAGGGGGATGTATGGTAGGACAGGATGGGGGTCAGAGAATAGTGCTGATGGCACAATATGGGGGTGTCAAGAAGAAGTGTGCCAGTGGTGGGGGTCATAGTGTTCAGTAAAGAGGAATGTCTTTATGATTTTCCTGAAGTCCATAAGTCTTCGTTGTCTCTTATGGGCTGAGGGAGCACATTCCAAAGTGATGGTGCGTATAATAGAACACTCTATTACAAGTTACTTATTTAGCTTTTGTTTTGGCGTTTGGGATGAGCAGTAGGTTTTTATTATGGATACTCTAGCTCCGCTTTTTGGGACCTTACTGATGAGTGGTTGAAGAATGCTGGGGGATAAATGGTGTAGGATTTTAAAGATGATGAGCCATTTGTATTTGGATCGGGTAAGTATTGGTAGCCAGTGGAGCTGCTTTAGGGTTGGAGATATGCGAGTGCTGCTTGTGATTCCTGCAATTATTTGTATAGTTGTGTTCTGTACTATTTGTAGTGGATAGATGCTGTGTTTAGGGAGGCCTTGGTATATTACATTGCAGTAGTCGAGTAAAGACATGTTCATAGCTTGGCAGACTGTCCTAAAATCGCTGTCGTTGAGTAGTGTTTTGAGTTTCTGGATTATTCTTAGTTTGTGGTAGGCTAATTTAGTTATTTTGTTGATATGTGAATGGAAATTTAGGTTCTAATCAAGGATCACCCCTAGATATTTCACTTCATATTTTACTTCTAGGAAATTATTAAGTAATTTATTTGTCTTGGGTCGTATGAATGAAGTGTTTTTGGTGATGAAGAGAGACTCAGATTTCCTATAGTTCATAGTGAGGTTTTGTTTGCACAACCAATATTTGCATGCCTAAATTTTATCAGTGTTATTTTTTTACAAATTATGGTTAATCCTGTAACCCACTTAGAACTCATAGGTGAGATACAAATGATCGCATTAAATTAGTCTTCTCTAGGCTAGAGGCTATAAACTCTCTCTGAGAAATACGTACCTATCCCCCTCCCACACACAAAGTTGATGCAGCAAACTTCACTATACTCTATCTAGCGTAGCATTTTGCTCAAGCCATCTGATTATTGTACTGGGCAGTACTAATTGCCCAGTTCAATAAACAGATAACATGACTGTGCATTACTGTTAGGCTAGTGTGGGCTAGATTGACTGTAGAGCACATAGAGGAGGCCTAGATTAACCTGGAAGATGGCTACAAACTGGATGCTAACATTCAGTTTTCTAGATGGAGAGAAGAAGACCGGAGCTAGAGCACAGCTGGCTAATAAAAATGGACCAGAACTCTCAACCGCTCTTTATCTGTGCAGAATTTGCACAGGGCAGTTGCTGGACAAAATGGCATCTTGGGCAAGGGTTGTTTTTGGTACCCTCCTATCCTTGTGTACTTGCCGACTCACAGATGAAGTAAAAAATGAGATGTGGTATCATCCCTCCCCTTCTCCCCAGCTTGCTGCCCAGGATAGTTGCCCTTCTTGCCCATCCTTTGCAACAGCCTTCTTATTTACACCACCATATAGTTGAAAACCAGATTAATTTCTTGTGAATTAATGAATCTCTATGAGAATGCACATCTCTAACAGCACCATCCGAACAGTATCCATTTTGCTATACAATACAATGCTTATTTTTAAGTTTCAGGAAACATGCATACACTTACCTAATGTTTCTTGTTTCAAGGTCACAAATTAGATTATTTTGATCAATTACATTAGATCATTTCAAAGATTTTGGTCATGACAGAAAATAGATGGATTGCATGTTTCTTATAATATGAGGTAACCAAATGACACCCATCAAGTTCACATGGTAGAGTTGTTACAAGATGTTAAGTAAGGCCCAAAAGCACACTGGCAGATGTAGGGCTGATGGCATCACAATAGCAGCATCACTACAGCCTCTCTAATATCAGATGCATTACATCCTGAAGCTAATTACAAAAATACATGGACGATGCTATCGGCTTTTGGTTAGATCAAAAGCTGAAAAACAAAGGTTTGTCATAATGCTGTCCTCTTCCTTGCTATTGCGAATGCGTTCCACCTTAAGCTTTGCAGATCTAATGCTCAGATGCCAGTTTCACACTATTTAAATAGTATGTATGAGGTCTTTCCTCTCTGCTCGCACTTATTGCTGTTTCACACTGAGTATCAAGAGTCTCAATTCTTGATTTTTCTAGTTTTTTTGGTTCTCGTTTTTTATTTGCGCTTTTATTTGGAGTAAAGTGAGGAATGAGATTTGGAAAGATTAGTGATATTTTTATATGTAGATACACGACTTTCCCCTTCTTTTCTTAGGCTACAAACTACTAGCCCCCCATTACGTTTACAACAAGACACTTCTGTTATGAGGTTTTCCATATCGAACAGAGTATAAAGAAGCCGTTCGATTATGTACTTTTTAGTGCACCTATATAAATTGGGCATTCAAACTATATAATATTGGCTGTCGGATAACACTCAGTTTTACATACCTTTTAAGAGAACTGTTACACTCAATATACCAATAGACGATAACTGTTACCGTTGATTGCACCTGTGACACTAGCTATTTATATAATATTTTTTATCCATTTACTAGAGATAGAATTGTACTCTCTAGTTGAACATATACAATTTCCTATTCTTGTCACAATTACTCCATATAGATTTAAAGCTGAAATTTTTATCCTAAGAATACATTCTTGGCTATAGGGTGTTTTCACATGACTTGATAATAGAATGCAGCTTAGGTTCTGAATATCCATATACAGTCTAGAGTTTTTCACATTATATTAGTAACCATATGAAATTTTATGTGCCCCAATGAGCACTTTTAAATTCAAACCATTATTAAACGTTGCGGCTTTTTTGTGTTTTCTTTTACTCATTATCTTTATTGCCAATTTCACTCCTGATATCAATCATTCATTTCTCTGCTTTTTGTTACAGTTATTACTGTGTTTTTTAGTAGCTTTTTCACAATTGGGTTTACTAAACTACACTTTTATCAATTGGATTAATGCGACTATATTGTGGTCCCTCTTGGTAATTGTCTCTGTGTAAATGTGTCATCATCTGTTGGTTTCCATATTTTATATTTGATGTTATTATTTATATATAAATTTAAAATGTATGTTGGTTTTAAATTTTGTTTTTGTTGAAGACCCCTGATGCAGGCCTAATGGCCGAAACTTGGCCAAGTCGGGTCTTTTGGCCAAGTCGGGTCTTTTGAATAAAGGTGATTGTTCACAACCTTTGTTGGTGTGGCAATGTTTCCCTCCGCTCTTTTTTAGACTCTGGTGTTTGATTGTGGAGGTTCTTCTCCCCCTCTTTTCCTGCCCACTACACCGTAAGTTGCCTGTATCAACCTATATCTGTTATACAGTGTTCTGAGTGAATCTCTTCATAAAAATGGTTAATAAATCCTTAATAAATAAATACATTTCTATTGTATTTAGGAGCCGTTGTGGGCTGAGCGGGATATAGATTAGATAAATAAACTCCCCCATTTTAGGCTTGATGCGGCAAAGCAGCTGACAGTGCAGTGTTTGTGCACATTTTTTGCATTAATGTGGGTGCAAGATGCAGGAAGGAATCTAACGCAAGCATAATCACTGTGCAAATGGATGTGGTAATGACAGTGCACAGTGCATTTAAATCCATTGAAATGAATGGCAATGAATCATTTAACTATACAGTGCAAATGCAGAGAAGAGTGCAGAAGGCCAAAAGGCTGAGCTCAGCGCTGGGACTTTAACGCAAGGTCTGAGGAGAGGTTAAGGGTTAGCTTATAGGTCTGTGGTCAGTGCTATTGAAGAATTTATGCCTGTTTCTTGAGCGTACAGCAACCACAACCTTTTCTGAAGAGAGTGCTGTAAAAACTAGAGAAAGGGAAGTGTGCTGAAACAATGCTATGCGTATGTGTTGAAAAGCTATCTGGCGCATAAACGTCATTATTCTGTGCAGAATAAGATCAGTATTTATGAACATTGATACTACTCTGAGCAAAACTTCTGTACAGGATAATACTGCTGTATATGGCTACGCGATAGCATTCCAGCACATATGTTCAAGTGTCAAACAGTTTTATTTTGTGTACAAAATATAAGTGCTGCTAACACAGACCCCTGTGCATGTGTGCCTGACTTGCTCTCTTTGTTTAACACAAACATTCTGCGCACATCTCATTTTCATTCTGTTTGCTTATGGCATCGCTGAGCAAAACCTTTGCATTAAACTTGGGTTAGGAAAGCCTGTGCTAGAGTTTTAGCGCTGGGCTCCTGCATCAAGGCCTTTGTGTTTATGGGCCTAAATACAGACCATATCTGTCCCTTGTTACCTCAGCTTCACTTAGGGTTGCCAACTTTTTCACCGAGAAAACCCGACACCTGTGGCTCGCCATGCTCCACCCATTCTCTGCCCCTAGTCCCACCCCTGCCCCGCCCCCAGCCCCACCCACAAAAATTACCGAGGATACGTGTAGGCTAACTTCCTTGGTCAGATAATAATTAAACTGGGAACCCCAAAATCCAAACATGAAATGTACAACACTGGAGAAATAAAACTATAAAGTAATTTCCTCTTGCACTAAACAAAAACGCAAAGATGTTAGCAATACACACTTCCCAGACCAGACATATTCCAGTTAATAAATTCAAAATAAAAAGTATTTTTCTACCTTCTGTTTGGGCGTTTTATTTTTCAGTTGCAATTGCTCCAGTCACTTTCTTCTGGTTTCTTCGTGTCTTCTGCGAGCTATCCATTTGTCCTTTCTTCTCTTTTAGATGTTTTCCATTCTCTCTCTATTTCTGCTTTAACATACTGATTGTTTCCCTTTTGCTCTTTCCCCCAATTCTTTCCTTATTCCTTTATCATCCGTTTAAATTTCACCCTTCCATTCTCAAGCCCCTCTTACTCTCCCAATACCGGCCCATCATAGACTTTTCTTCCACACAAAATATTTTTCCCCTCTCCATTCTCATTCCCCATCCATTCTAGTCCTCCCCCCAAATCAATTCCCTTATAGTTCTAGGCCCACCCAGCATCCACTCCCTTCTAGTCCCATTCTCCCATGCCCCACATCAGCCCATTTCCAGTCCTATTCCAGCTCTTCATCAGCCCATTTCCAGTGCTAGCCCTCACATCACAGGCCATTTCCAGTCCTAGCTCCCCCCCCCAATCACAGCCCATTTCCAGTCCAAGTCCCCCATCACAGCCTATTTCCAGTCCTAGGCCCCCCCCCCACCATCACAGCCCATTTGCAGTCCGAGTCCCCCCGCACCATCACAGCCCATTTGCAGTCCTAGCCCCCCTAATCACAGCCTATTTCCAGTCCAAGATCCCCCCCCCATAGCCCTTTTCCAGTCCAGGTCCCCTCCACCCCCATCACAACCCATTTCCAGTCCATGTCCCCCCCCCATAACCCTTTTACAGTCCAGGTCCCCCCCCCCATCACAGCCTATTTCCAGTCCAAGTTTCCCCCCCCCCCATAGCCCTTTTCTGGTCCAGGTCCCCTCCACCCCCATCACAACCCATTTCCAGTCCATGTCCCCCCCCCCATAACCCTTTTACAGTCCAGGTCCCCCCCCCATCACAGCCTATTTCCAGTCCAAGTCCCCCCCTTAGCCCTTTTCCAGTCCAAGTCCCCCCCCCTTAGCCCTTTTCCAGTCCAAGTCCCCCCCTAACCCTTTTCCAGTCCAAGTCCCCCCCTTTATGCCTTTTCCTGTGCAAGTCCCCCCCTTAGCCCTTTTCCAGTCCAAGTCCCCCCCCCCCCCTTAGCCCTTTTCCAGTCCATGTCCCCCCCTTAGCCCTTTTCCAGTCCAGGTCCCCCCCATCACAGCCCATGCAGGCCTTGCCCCCCCCCCCCCGACCAGCATCGCGGCTGTCTGAGGCTTCAGAGGGAGCCGGGAAAGCCCGCGCGAGGCCCCGGCTCCTTCTGAACAGCCACCAGCGTGAAGAGCCTTTTCCTTCACGCTGGCGGCTGTTCCTGTGAAGCCGCGAATGCTGGGAAAGGTTAAAGGGCAACCTATAACCTTTCCCAGCATTCGCGGCTTCACAGGAACAGCCGCCAGCGTGAAGGTAAAGGCTCTTCACGCTGGTGGCTGTTCAGAGGGAGCCGGGGCCTCGCGCGGGCTTCCCCAGCTCCCTCTGAAGCGGAGAAAAGCCGTTTTTTTTGCTCTGGCCGCTCCCGATCTTGCGGCCAGAGCAAAAAAAAACGGCTTTTAAAGGGCCGGTTTTGCCTCTAGGCCGGCTGAAAACCGGCCAGTTGGCAACCCTAGCTTCACTACAGCTTGGTCCTATGCACTTTCATTTCATATGGAGCTGAAGCAGAAGTTTTGGAATTTATCATTTTTAAAGGGCAATTACCAAGTTAAGGCCTGATTTACTAAGCCTTTTCCACATAGGCAGGGCTGGCCTTAGAGTTGGTTCAAGGTGTTGGTGCCCTAGGCAGACCTTAAGCCTCATAATACCCCTTGGCTGTTAAAATCTATTGTATAGCTTTGAATGCTCTACTCTTTGCCAGCCCCTAGAAGTTGTCATAGTATGTACCCCTCCCCCCCCCCTGCTCCCCCAGTGAACAGAAGATCCTGCCTGTGGGAGCAGCAAGTCCTGCGGGCAGGAGAGAATGAAAGATCCTGCTTGCTGTATTTGCTGCTCCCATGGGCAGAAGAATTGTGCAAAATGAACGGAGGATACTATCTGCAGGACTTGCAAAATTCTGCTGGCGGGAGCAGCAAGTCTCATGGGCAGGATCTTCCATTTGGGGTCACAATTGCGGCTTGCACTATTCTTTGCCTATGGGAACAGAAAGACCGTGATTACGGCCCCAAATGGAAGATCCTGCTCGTGGGACTTTCTGCTCCTGTGGGCAGAAGAATTGTGCAAGGCCGCAGTCGCAGCCCTGAATGGAAGATCCTACCTGCTCAAGCAACAAATCCTGCGGGCAGAAGAGCTGCTGACCAAATTGTGCTTGCTGCAGGGCCCGAGGTAAGAATGCAAGATGGAGAGCAGGGGGAGGGCCCTGGCAGGGGTGAGAGTGCAAATGGGAAGTGAACACTGCAGAGAGTTGGGGGACAGTGAGAGAATGGAAGAAAGATACTGGACATGGGGATGGAAGACTAGGGAGACAGAGATACTGGACACAGGGGGGGCATAGGGAGATGGAAGGGAAGGGGACAGTTTACTTACCGTTAATTTCCTTTCCTGGAGCACTGCTAGACCAGAGACACAAAGGAAACCAGCACACCCTCTCGATGTGGAAACAGATTTTATTGAGAACACCCCTACACTAACAGTGTTTCTGCTTCTCACGCCTTCTTCAAGGGGTATGTACATCCAAACCACTAATGAAAAGATAAAAAATAAATAAATAGATTTAAAAAACATATTAAAAGTCACATTAAAAACATTACAAATGAACCATCTTAGTATAACAAACTCAAAAGTACTAAAAACCAATTACACATACATATAACAGACATATTCACATAACTTATACATAAATAAAACCCAAAATGTAATAGAAAGAGCCGTGTGTAACAAAGTCATAAAATCATAAGTAAATGGACAACTAAAGAAATAGTAATAAATGATCATAAAAATCTCAAGTTCTTATCAGTATTAAACAGGACAAGAGCCATCCTGTATATATTGAACAAATACAAGACACTCACTGTCTACCCACTTCAGTTTGATATAGTGTGCCAAGTCGGTTGTTTTACAAATATCACTGAAAGTACAAGAGAATACATCCAGGGATTACAATTATGCATATGTCAAAATAAAGAACACCCTCGACCTAAGGATTCAGAAAATCTCACAGGCTATCCATACAAACAAAGAACAGGCACACAAGAGACGCCGAGGGGGGGAGAGGACCACGCATAAATTTTGCCCAAGCATCGTGCGCCTCCCATTTCCCCGAGACGAGTTGTTGTGGCTCCTGCAGGAACGGAAGGCCCTGGTATGTGCTTGCAATCCCTGAAAGATGGGATCTGACGTAGACTGAGGCGTAGCCTGGGCCGACTCTGGGATCTTGAGTTCAGCTATAACCTGACTAATGAGGGCCACAAGCTCTTCCTTGCAGAACAGGCAAATGACACAAGAGGAGTCCTCCTCCTCAGCTTTCGAAAATTTGCCTTCCTTGAGACTAGATACAGAGGCTGAGGAGGGTTCAAGGTCACTAGCCTGGTCCTCCTCAGGGAAATCCAGGTGCCCAAGCAAGCATTTTGTACCTGCGTTTGCTCCCCACTGTGGTGGTGGTGGCGTCACGCTTTCATTTCCTTGAGGCTATGCCAACATCGGAGTCCCTCCTCAGGGGGCCCCAGTGCCATGGTCCGTCCGCAGGGAGGAGCTGCTCATCTGCATGCCTTTCCTAGGTACACACATGGTGAAAAAGCACGGCAAGCTCTGCGGTGTCTCCCCCAGATGCTGGTATCTCTCCAGAGCCGCTGACTGTAAGGTCCGCACCCTGCGGAAGCAGGTCCAGAGGAAGTCAGTTATTCTCCACACTGGAGGTTACCGAGGCGCTTGGTGGTGCCACAGGGGCCAGAGAGGCCAGCTGTGTTGTGAGCTTACTGGCCTGAGATGTTCCAGAGGGACAACTGTCGGAGGAAACAGCTCCCAATGTCTGACCTGGATACGTCACACAAGTCGTGCAGATGCGCTGAATCAGCCCTCTGTGCTGTCTTCCACAGCCTAAGCAGCGTGGCGTTTTGTCAGGCATGCTTGCACACGTCAGCTGTCAGTATTATAAAAGGGTGGGAAGTAGGCCTGAGCATGAGACGCAGCTGCGAGAAGGGTGCGGAAGGGCCGGCGCCCTAGATCCCGTTGCAATGAGCACAACTGGAGCTGAGAAGGGTGGAAGTAGGCTCCAGCAATAGCAACAGCTGCGAAGAGGGCGCTGAACGCTGCAGGGCCTGTGCCCCGATCCTACTCAGTTAACTGCCAGACACCGGTGCACACCGTTACACTGCAGCCCCGACCTCAAGTCTTTGGGGGGGTAGCGAGGGAGGGGGGAGAGGAAGGAAACACCTGCTCCAGCTGTAGTTGAGTCCTTAGTGCTGTGTCTCTCTCGTTCGCTGTTTAATCTTTTTTTTTTTTTTTAATAATAAAAGACTAAGGCACTAGGTGTAGGCATCCCTTCAGCGACCTTCCTGGACAACTGAACTGACCCTCATGGTCAGACGTTGTCCTCCTCTTGGGCAGCAGTTACCAGCAGGAGGTCTCATACCCCCAGGTACTGCCAAAATTGCTGAGCTGTGTCATAGTTAAGCAAAAAACTATCCACCATTGACTGAGACAGAGAAATTACTGAAGAGGCCTCCTAGCTGTACTGGAGAAGATGGCACTGATGATGTCACTGAACTCTTCTGGTATTTTCTCTCTCTCACATCTGCTGACTGGGGGACTTAACCTATAGTCTGGACTGGTCTAGCAGGGGCACTCTGAAAAGAAAGATGGAGAGAAATGTTGGACTCAGGGGTATCAAGGGAAAATAGGGCAAATGCTGGACAAGGGGTGGTCACAGGAAAAGGGGGGAGATACTGGTCATGGGGGGGCACTGGCAGGTGGAGGGGAGATGCTGGATGTGGAGAGGCACAAGGAGACAGCAGAGATGCTGGATGCATGGTGGAATAGGAAGGCGGAGGGGACATGCTAGATGTGGGGGCTAGGGAGATGAAGGGGAGATACTGGACATGGAAAGTGGGCAGAGGGAGAAGCAAGGAGTGGATATTTTTGAGATGGAGTGGGGATGCTGGGCATGGCAGGGTATAGGGAGACTATGGGAAGATGCTGGACATGGGGGAGTGGAACAGAAGGAAACAGGAGATGCAGGATACTGGGTTCATAGGGAAAGAGGGGGAGAAGATTGCCATAGGGGTAAGTAGGGTGAGAAAGATACGGAAATATGCTGGGCATGGAAGTAATAGGGAGGGGATGATATGGAGATGAAGGAGATGCTGGACAAAGAGTAATAGGAAGGGGAAGGGGGACATGGAAAGATATATACAGAGAGTGGAGATGTTGGATGAAGAGAGAGACAAAGAGAGAGAGAGATTGGATGGGGGAGGGGAGAGAGTGAGTGAAAGAATAGATCAGGGAAGAAAAGATGGGGAATGGGAGGACTGGGGTGAGTGCTGATGGAGTAAAAAAGAGGGGGCTTGATGACTGGATAGTAAGAAGTAGTAGTGAAATCTGAGTGGACAGAGAGAGAGAGAAAGAAATGGAAGAAAGATGAAAGGAAAAGATCAATATCCAAGATGGAAAGAAGTGAAGAAAACAAAAGGTGAGACAAGAAATGATAGATGGACTAGAGACTTCAGAAAGAGAGCTAAGAGAAAACAGAGGAAAACAGAAATCTGAGGTTGGGACCAGCATGATCAAAGAATAAAATGATCAGACAACAAAGGCAGAAAAAATATTTTTATTTTTAAGTTAGTGATTGGACTTAACGCTATCTTTATATTTTACACAGTACAGGGAAATGCATCTCTTTCTATTTCTCTGGTGTTGCACTGCATGCAGAGTCTGGCTTCTTCGGGTTTCAGTTTAAATTTTGTCTACATATTTTTATTTTTAGGTTGTGTTCTGTACTTGGCGAGAGTCCGTGTTCTGCATGTGTGACTGAGTTTGCACATAGGGATCTGCAGTGTAGTAATCTGACTTGTTCAGCTTTTCAAATAGGTGTATGGATGTTCTAGGGCCCACTACAATATTTCCAGTGCTGCTTTTTTCTGGGGAGGCAACTTGTGAGAGTTTTAGAAGTTGGTGATAGTATCGTATGGTTGATTTGCTCTGTAGATCCTCAGTGACCTTTGTAAGGTTTTTTATTAGTTCACAGTATATCTGGTACTAGAGAATGTTTATGTTGTTGTTAGTGGGATAACCAGAATCAGATTTTTAAAAAAAAAATAAATAGATTGAGTTCTATGGGTGAATGCCCTAGTTCTACTTCTACTTCTACTGTCGAGGGAAAGGTTTCTGTGGATGCAGAATATTTTATTTATTTAACAGGTCTTCTATACCACCTTATCATACATTCAAAGCGGTTTCATAGAACAGTTACAGCAACTAGCTTTACATAGAACAGGGAAATACAACTTGGGGGTTAGTTGGGGTATAACTGGCAATTAACAATTGCTAACTATATACAATCAGATTGTTGCAGTGTGATGAGGTACACTTCATTTTGGGTCATGATCTTCTGGGGTAGAGCCATTCTATGAAAAGATGTGTTTTTATGGCTTTCCTAAAAACCACTAGGTCTTTGATTGCACGTGTTGAGGCGGGGAGATCGTTCCACAGCTGGGGTGTGTACAGGGAGAAGGCTCTACTGCAGGTGGATTGATTTGCTGTTCTGAAGTTTGGTGGGGTCTCCAGGATGCTCCTCTTGTTCTGGTTGGGGGTGTCTTCCTGATCAATGGTTGGAGAGTTGCTGGAGAGAGGTTGTTTAATATTTTGAAGATTATCATTATGTTCTTGTATTTAGTGCATACAGTGACAGGGAGCCAGTGCAGTTGGTGGAGTGTAGGGGTTATATGGCTGTATTTTGCTGTTCCAGTAATGATTCTTGCAGCAGTGTTTTGTACCAGTTGTAGGGGGAGAATTGTTTTCTTTGGAAGGCCATAGAAAATTGCATTACAAAAATCTATTATGGGTGTTATTATGGCTTGGCATAGTCAGGAAGTCATTGTCGGTGAGTAGTGGTTTGAGTTTGTGTAACGTTCTCAGCTTGTGGTAGGCTGATCTGGTTGTTTTTTTGATGTGAGGTTGGAAGCTGAGTTGCTGGTCGAAAGTAACTCCGAGGTATTTGACTTCCTGTTTATTGTTTATGGTGTGGTCGAAGAATATATGTTTAAAAAGAAAAAGCAAGAACCATAACGCAACTTATAACAAAATAAAATGAGTTATAATTTGATGTTATAAACCTGCACTGTGGTTCCTGCTTTTTTTTTTTAGTTTCTTGGTGTGCGAACATCGTGACTTTTCTTTGTTTTTTGCAGAATATATATTGTATTTACATTAACGCCATGCTGGTTCAGTGTGCAGTTTCAGAGGAGTTATATTGGGGTTGCCAAGCTCCTCTTGTTGTTTGGCACATTTAGTGGCATGTTAACTGCTGAGATATATTACTTGATTGGCGGTATATCAAATCAAAAATCTGTGTATTATGTTTTGCATTGGTAACACATTTGTGGGCTGTGTAACCAGCGCAGGGCTATAGGTTAACTTCAGGAGAGGGCAGGTACATCCCCCTGCAATTACTGTGCTTGAGGTGGCATTAGTTGCATCCGCGCTGCTTGTACCATTATGCTAGTTTCTGTTGACAATGCAAATGCCTTTGTGTGAGAGTTCTTTCTCTCGCCTCACTCTGGCAGACAGTATAATTTTAGGAAAGAAATCCTGAAAACCTAGAAGTAACGGAAACAGAATGGATCTTACTCCATGGTCCGGTGGTGTTATTCTCGCTTTTCTCTCGTTCCAGCTTCATTTCCTACTGCTAGTACATTGACTGCATGACTGCCAGTAGGAAGTGAAGCGAGACCGAAAGAAAGTCAGAACAAGAGGCTTGATCAAGAAATGAAAACCAATCCTGTGATCCAGCAAGAAGAACGCTTGGATTTATTGGGGAGGCAAGGGCAACCAATTTTGTGACCCCCATTGGAACTCTGGGGGCTGTTTAAAAGATGCAAAATCAGGATGGCCCTAAATGATCATCTTTTGCAGTACCGGTTGGCAGTTTAAGGATGTGGCTTTCATGCTTGGGCGTTTGCGGAAGGCTGTTTGTCTTATCAAAGCATGGAACAATAAAACATTTTGGGGAAAATGTCATCAGATTGCTTTAACATATTTTATGGACACTGTTTGGGCCTCCCAGTCCAGTTTATTAAAAAGTGAATTGCCTGGGCATGCTGGTATATGAATAATATATTCCAAGTATATTTCTTTATTTTACAGTAGTCTAATGACATGCTTGCATACTGTTGGCCTATCTTACTAATTCTTCACAGTGCTATAACTTGCCACCTAGACAAGGTTTTAGATAGTGCTGGGGAGGAGTCTGCTATCTTGGTACATGTTGGTACCAATAACATAGGAAAGTGTGGGAGAAAGGTTCTGGAGGCCAAATGTAGGCGTTAAGGTAGGAAGATGAAATCCAGAACTTCCAGGGTAGCATTCTCAGAAATGCTTCCAATTCCATGCACAGGACCCAAAAGGCAGGCAAAGCTCCAGAGTCTCAATGCATGGATGAGACAATGGTGCAAGGAAGAGGGTTTTGAATTTGTTAGGAACTCAGCAATATTCTGGGGAAAGGAGGGGCTTTTCCGAAGGGATGGGCTCCACCTTAACCAGGATGGAACCAGGCTGCTGGCATAACCTTTAAAAAGGAGACAGAGCAGTTTTTAAACTAGATATTAGGGGAAAGCCGACAATCGCCCAAAAGTGCATAGTTTGGAACGATGTATCCTTGAGGGATACTAGCAAAAGTATGAAGTAAGGCCATATCAACTAAGAGGTTCCAGTACAGACAAAAGTAACCCAAATGCGCTTAAATACAGAGTGCACACAGCTTAAAGATTACAAATTATCCCTGCCTACTGATAACCAGATTAAGATGAATAAAATACAACCTCTAAAATGCTTGTATGCAAATGCTAAAGTCTAAAAAATAAGATGAGAGAGTTGGAATATATAGCACTAAATGAGAGGTTAGATATGAATGGTACCTCAGAGACCTGGTGAAAAGAGGACAACCAGCAGGGATGCTGTGATAGCTGGGTATCAATTATATTGCAATGATAGAGTAGATCAAATTGGTAGAGGGGTTGGACTCTATGTTAGAAAGGGCATTGAGTCACATGGGATTAAAGTTTTGCAGGAAACAAAATACACTGTAGAATCTCTATGGATTGAAATTCCATGTCAAAAGGAGAAGGCAATGGCAGTGGGGGTATACTACTGACTGCCTGGCCAGAATGAATAAATGGATGATGAAATGCTTAAAAAACTCAGGGAAACTAACAAAAGTTACAACACAGTAACCCCGGTATCAACTCGGTCAGTGTCACGGCAAGACATGTTAGGGAGATAAAGTTTCTAGATGAAATAAATTACTGCTTCTTGGAGCAGCTGGTTCATGAACTGACAAGGGGGAAGACATTTTGGACCTAGTCCTTAGTGGAACACAAGATCTGGTGCAAGAGATAAGAGGATTGGGGCCAAATGGCAATAGTGATCATAGTATGATCGTGTTTGATTTCATAAATGGAGGAAGGATGGCAAGGAAATCCACAGCACTACCTTTTAACTTTCAGAAGGGAGACTATGATAACATGAGGAATATAGTTAAGAAAAAACTAAAAGGAGCAGCTGCAAAGGTTAAAGATGTACATCAAGCCTGGGTGTTGTTTAAAAATACTATCTTGGAAGCCCAGACCAGCTGTTTTCCAACCTTTAAGAAAAGTGGAAGGAAGTTCAAAAAACTGCCAGCTTGGTTTAAAGGTGAAGTCAGAGTGGCTGTGGTAGCCAAAAAAGCATCTTTCAAGAAATGGAAAAAGGAGCCAAATGATAACTTGAAACAACATAAGCACTGGCAAGTTAGATGCAAGACATTGATAAGGCAAGCAAAGAGAGAATTTTAAAAAAGCTTGCTGTGGAAGCAAAAACACATAATAAAAACTTTTTTAAGTACATTTGTAGCAAAAAACCTGTAAGAGAATCAGTTGGACCATTAGATGACAAAGGGGCATTGAGAGGAGACAAGGCCACAGCAGAGTTTAAGGGGTATGTTTACTAAACCGTCTTAATGTTACCGGCGTTAGTTGCAGTCTTACTGTGACAAATGCCATATAAGGTAGTGGGCGTTCCGGTCTTAAGGTAGCATTTCGGGTTATCATGCGATAAGGTCCGTTATCATGCGATAGAGGGAGCCATGGCATGTTAACGCGCGTTAGCCTTAATTAGGCGCGCTGCCCAGCAAACACAGCAACAGAGGTGTAGCACACTGGTTAATACAATGACTGCTGAAACAGGGGTCATGAGTTCAATCCCCCAGTGGGCTTAATGAGCCAGGCTGTCTGAGGTATTACCCTTTACTTTAAATCTGTGCTGTCTAAGGCATTTTCTTTTTTAATTTAAATTAGTGCTGCCAGCAAACACCCTCACAGTGCTGTAACCTAAGGTGCCGCATAAGGCGCCCTATAAGGCACTCCATAGGGCACATTATAAAAAGCACTGTCCGCCAAGGCACCTTTTAATGTTCCCTATAGGGCGCCTTATGAGTCAACTTAAGGATACAGCACTGTGAGGGTGTTTTTGCTGGCAGCACTAATTTAAATTAAAAAAGGAAATGCCTCAGACAGCCCTATCAAATAACACCACTGTGGGATCAAACCCATGACCTCTGCCTCCACAGTCAGTGAAATAACCAGTGGGCTACACCTCTATAGCTACTAACAAACCCCTGGCTGGCTACAGAAGGACTGCAGGTCACCACACAAACTGTCTGCTGTGGTTACCAGGATAGGGTTAACCCACATGTACCCATGATGCAATGCACATGCAGATCAGCAGTCTACAGATGATCACAAGATGGGGTATGCACCCCCACAGCACCTCGGCCTGGTAGGGGGAACTGACCGTGTGTGTTACTGGCACAGAGTAGCTACAGACCGACACATTGTGGGGGTACTGTGCTCACCCTGAGGGTGAGGTGGGGCGCCCAGCACCAGGTCCGCAGCACCTGGCTTAGCTGAGATAGGCTATGCTGCAGGTCGCCATCAGTGCCAGTGTGTGATAGGTAGTCCTTGCAGACACACCTAGGATACACCTGTGTCCATCCGTATTTCCCAGTCACGTCTAGCCCTTGTGGACTATGATGCACCCAGAATAGTGCATATCCTGTGTGGGTGCCATGCTCACATGATTTAAGTGAAGGGGGGGTGTTTGGACCCATAGGCGGATTATGTAGCACCACCCAACCCACCCTCTGGGGCTCAGGGTGGGGGACAGGATCTCCCACCAACAGATCCATTTTCTACATCCCTGCAATGGTGACAGTAGAGGGGACCATCAACCCCAGTCCTGCTGGGGAACAGGCACCCTATAGGGCAGTCAATTGCAGATCTGTACGCATCCATAAGGCAATGGCAGACACACAGTAGGCCCAGAAATGCTCAGCTGCCCCCCACCACTATCTGACATTCTCCAGCCGCTGCACCCTGCAAGGTGCTCCAGCCATACACATACTAACTGCAGACAGTCTGCTAGCTAGTCCATAGTGCATGTTCCTGGAGGAGATGTGTGCACCCAAAACTGGGATGTGAGCACACACCCCAAGCAGATAAGTCAATGATTGGGCCCCAAAAAAGAGAACCCATAAATATCACCTGAGAAAAATACTATACAGCACTATGGGGGAACCTAGCCATGCCATGGTCACTGCTCAGTCAGGGTGAGAGTGACCTCCCAGCAGGACATGTGGTGGCCACCCTGTCCATGCAGGTGGTGGCCAGGCACTACCAGGTCCCAGCCATTTCCCTATGCCCTGTGCAGATGCATCCTGCCCTGGCCACCCTGTCCGGGCCATACCCACAGTACCTTGCTCCTCATTATGCACATTGGCAGGCTAACACTGGAAACAGTGCAAGCAGTGTGGGCTGAGTAAGGTGTAGGCAGCCATAACACACTGGATAGACAGACACACACTCCCACACCTATGCCAGCATTGTGCAAATATAGAGGCTTTTGGCAGCCCTGGCCACCACACCAGTCCTGGGCACAGTGCAGGCATGGCTATGGTACGCAATACTGTTTGGGTCACTCCCCGGGGTGGTAAACACTGTCAGAAACCAAAACTGAAACACACTCCACAGATATCAGAAAGGTTGCTATGATGCAGCTCTATCAGCAAATTGTGCTTAACTTAGGAATTGATATCTGCCATTAATCATAGCAACCTTTTGATATATGTGTAACGTATTCCCAAGTTTAGGGCGGCATTGCTAAGGTATGCAAGTGCTAGTACTGGGAGATGCTGCTGCGCGCAGGGCCCAACAGCCTGACTCTCCATGAGGCTTTGGATAGTGGAGCCTGTGGGTGTGGGTGTTTATGCCCCTGTTGGCTGCTGCTCTAGGGCAGAGGTTCCCAACTCCGGTCCTGGTGGGCCAAACACTGTTCAGGTTTTCATGCTGTCCCTAATGAATATGCATGAGATACATTTGCATACAATGGGGGCGGTGAATACTAATGCAGCACAGGCATATTTATTAGGGACAGCATGAAATCTGAATGATGTTTGGCCCTCCAGGACTGCAGTTGGGAAACTCTGCTCTAGGGATTGCACATGTTTATGGTGTCTGTGCTCTGTAGGGTAAAATATAGGCATTTCAGGCATGTTTATTTTATCTGCAATAAAGGTTCTGTCTTTATTACCATGGTTTAATACTGGGTAAAATATGGGGAAAGGGTTGGCAGGAGCCACAGCTGGGACTTGAACTTGTGACCTTCTGCTCCTGAACACGCTGGCTGTGTGTACTGCACCACACTGTTGCCACAGGGACAGCTCATTCCCTGGGGATACCATGACTGTTTGTCAGACAGACCCTGTCTGTTGCATTGCACGGCACCCACCTAAACGGGGCTAGGCCATGGTCTCCTGTGGGCAGATGCCACTGTCCCCTCCGCCACCAGCACCTCTCCGCCACCATGCTGCCATGCCATTATGCTGGTGGTGCTGGTGGTGCGCAGTCCCAGGCCATCCAGTATACCGGTAGGCAGCTGCCTATGGTGTGGGTTCTCGGGTAGGGGTGTCTACATGGACATGCGTGCTTTCCCCCCACACCGCCTGCCAATGTTATGTGCCCTTGGGGGTACCTGCTGGGTAATCTCCCCTGTGACACTGTGGGACACACACTCATGTCCATGTTGGACCCTCATCAGTTGCTGTCTTGCTGCTTTACAGTTGTGACATTCCTATGTGCCACCTAGACATCTGCCTAGCCCGCACTGTGCCCCAGCTGGACCACAGCATGTGCCGCCTGCAGCCCCCTGTATCCCATTTACAGCATCAGTATATTGCCCTTGCCTACGTGCCCACTCTGCTGTTGCTGCACATGTGCACGCCATAACAAACCTGCCCAATCTAAACGACAGAAACCCTGATCAGCGCTATTTCAATGTGGGATCATTCACTTTGTAGCGGGACAGAGCATAGACCTTCCAAACATGATATCTTAATTTAAACGCTTTGTCAGTAGTGTTGCTTTATGTTTATCATTAATATCACTATTGGCCAGCTTGGTTATTGGGATTTTAGATGTGGTTCTGGTCCTTTTATATGTTTATTTGCCTCTTTGTTCCCTGCACATGTATCACAACTATCACTTTTTTGGGTTTCCCTGCCTTTGCTGTACAATGCTGACTTAAATGGTTGGTTTCTCTTTCCTGCAAATGTGCCTTAACGCGAGGGTTTCACTGACGTTAGTGTTCAGACCCGGATTTCACAGTGCTAGTGTGCCTGGAGCCTCTCCCCTCCCACTCTCCGCCCATTGACCCCTTCTCTCCGCCCTCTGGGAAGCCTTACTCCACCCTTCAGACCCGGATTTCACAGCATTAGTGTGCCTTAACACCGCCGCTCCGTTATCGCGCAATAATGTTATGTTATCGTGCAATAATGTTATGTTATCGCATGATAACGTCACTTATCGCGCGATAATACCACCGCTGCGACGTTAAGACGGTTTAGTAAACATACTCCTAAATTAATTCTTTGCTTCGGTCTTTACTAAAGATGTAGGGAAGTTACCCATGACAGAAATGGTATTTAAAAGTGATGTATTGGAAGAATTGAAAGAAATATTGATAAACCGGGAGGACGTATTACAACTATTTGATAAACTAAAGAGTAGCAAATCACCTGGACTGGATGGTATACATCCAAGGGTGTTGAAAGAACTAAAATAAGAGATTGCAGACCTACTATTAGTAATCTGTGAATTATCATTAAAATCATCTGTGATATCTGAAGAATGGCGAATAGCCAATTTAATGCCAATTTTTAAAAAGGGTTCCAGGGGTGATCCGGGATACTTCAGACCAGTGAGCCTGATGTCAGTACCAGGCAAAATGGTAGAAACCATTATAAAGAACGAAATTACTGAACATATAGATAGTCATGGTTTAATGAAAGAAAGCCAACATTGTTTTAGCCAAGGAAGATCTTTTCTTACTAATCTGTTATGTTTTTTGAAGGTGTGAATAAACAGACAGACAAAGGTGAGCCAGTCAATATAGTGTATTTGGATTTTCAGAAAGCCTTTGACAAGGTCCCTCATGAGAGACTCTTGGCAAAATAAAAAAGTCATGGGATAGGAGACAGGGTACTATTGTGGATCAGGAACTGGTTAAAAGATAGAAAGCAGAGGGTAGGGCTAAATGGCCAATTTTCCCAATGGAGAAAGGTGAATAATGGAGTACCCCAGGGATCTTTGCTGGCTCTGCTGCTTTTTAACATATTTGTAGATGATCTGGAAATGGGAATAATGAGTGAGGTAATCAAATTTTCAACTGACACAAAATTATTCAAAGTTGTTAAAACCCAAGAGGAATCTTGATAAATTGGAAGACTGGACGTTCAAATGGCAGAATTTAATGTGGACAAATGCAAAGTTATGCACCTAGGAAAGAACAACCCAATCTATGGTTACACGATGCAAGTTTCCACATTAGGAACAACCACCTTGGAGAAAGATTTAGGTGTCATCGTGGATAACATGTTGAAACCCTCCGCCCAGTGTGCAGCGGTGGCCAAGAAGACAAATAGAATACTAGGTCTCATAAGGAAAGGAATGGAGAATAAGACAAATTATATTACAATGCCTCTGTAATGTTCCATGGTGCGACCGCATCTTTAATATTGTGTACAATTCTGGTTGCCCTATCTTAAAAAGGATATAGCGGAATTAGAAAAGGTACAGAGAAGAGCCACCAAAATAGTAAAGGGAATGGAAGGATACCCCTATGAGGAGAGGCTTAAAGGTTAGGGCTCTTCAACCTGGAAAAGAGATGGCTTATAGGGGAGATATGATAGAGGTCTATAAATTAATGAATGGAGTGGAACGGGTAAACATAGATTGTTTACGCCATCAAAAAGTAGAAAGACCAGGGGACATGCAATGAAGTTACAGTGTAATCTGTTTAAGATCAATAATAGAAATATTTTTTCACTCAACGCATAATCAAACTCTGGAATTTGTTACTAGAGGATGTAGTAAAAGCTGTTAGTATAACTGGGTTTAAAAAAGGTTTGGACAAGTTTCTGGAGGAAAGGTCCATAAACCATTATTAAAGAGGACCTGAGAAATCCATTGCTTGCCCCAGTACAAGCATTGTGGAACCTGTGTGTCTGTTTGGGAAACTGTGACCTGGATTGGAAATAGGATATTGGGCTTGATGGACCTTACATAAGAACATAAGAACACAAGATATGCCATTACTGGGTCAGACCAAGGTCCATCAAGCCCAGTATCCTGTTTCCAACAGTGGCCAATCTAGGTCATACGTACCTAGCAGTTTCCCCAAAAGATACAGGTTCCGCAATGCTTGTACTGGGTCAAGCATTGATATCCTGGGTCCCTTCTTAATAATGGTTTATGGACCTTTCCTCCAGGAACTTGTCCAAACCTTTTTTAAACCCAGCTACACTAACAGCCTTTACTACATCCTCCGGTAACAAATTCCACAGTTTGATTACACGTTGAGTGAAAAAATATTTTCTTTTATTAGTCTTAAATAGTTTACCCTGTAGCTTCATTGCATGTCCCCTAGTCTTTCTATATTCTGATAACGTAAACAATCGATCTACGTTTACCCGTTCCACTCCGTTCATTAATTTATAGACTTCTATCATATCTCCCCTCAGCCGTCTCTTTTCCAGGTTAAAGAGCCCTAACCTTTTTAGCCTTTCTTCATAGAAGTATCCTTCCATCCCCTTTACCATTTTGGTGGCTCTTCTCTGAACCTTTTCTAATAATGCTATATCCTTTTTAAGATACGGCGACCAGAATTGCACACAATATTCAAGGTGCGGTCTCACCATGGAACGATATAGAGGCATTATAATATCTTTTGTTTTATTTTCAATTCCTTTCCTTATGATACCTAGCATTCTATTTGTTCTCTTGGCCGCCGCTGCACACTGGGCCAAGGGTTTTAACATGTTATCCACAATGACGCCTAAATCTTTTTCCTGGGTGGTGGTTCCTAATGTGGAACCTTGCATTGTGTAGCCATAGTTTGGGTTGTTCTTCCCTAGGTGCATAACTTTGCACTTGTCCACATTAAATTTCATCTGCCATTTTGATGCCCAGTCTTTCAATTTATCAAGATCCTCTTGCAATTTTCCACAGTCCTCTTGGATTTTAACAACTTTAAATAGTTTTGTGTCATCTGCAAATTTGATAACCTCACTCGTTATTCCACTTTCCAGGTCATTTATGAATATGTCAAAAAACAGCGGACCCAGCACAGATCCCTGGGGTACACCACTATTCACCTTTCTCCATTGGGAAAATTGGCCATTTAGGCCAACCCTCTGCTTTCTATCTTTTAACCAGTTCCTGATCCACAGTAGTACACTGCCTCCTATCCCATGACTCTTTAGTTTTGCCAAAAGTCTCTGATGAGGGACCTTGTCATAGGCTTTCTGAAAGTCCAGATATACTATATCAACCGACTCACCTTTGTCCACCTGGTTATTCACACCTTCAAAAAAACATAACAGATTAGTAAGACAAGATCTTCCTTGTCTAAAGCCATGTTGGCTGTATCCCATTGCAATGCACCTTTGTCCACCTGTTTATTCACACCTTCAAAAACACATAACAGATTAGTAAGACAAGATCTTCCTTGTCTAAAGCCATGTTGGCTATATCCCATTGCAATTGCAATTGTGTGCTTGATAAATGTAAAATGCAATAAAAAAAAAAAATTGTAAATAAAGGTAAAAGGAAAGGGAGACCGCTATGGCTTTCGAAAGAGGTAGCTGAAAAAGTGAAGAAAAAGAGGGAGGCCTTCATGAAATACAAGAGATCACAGAGAGAGGAAGACAGGCATCTATATTTGGAAAAACTTAGAGAAGCTAGCAAAGTAGTCAGGAAAGCAAAGATTCAAAAAGAGGAGGAAATGGCCATTGCAATAAAATGGGGGATAAGACATTTTTCAGATATGTTAGTGAGAAGAGGAAGGGCAAAAGTGGTATTGTCAGACTCAAGGGTGAAGGGGAGGAATATTTAGAAGCTGATGAGGATAAAGTGGAATTGCTTAACAAATATTTCTGTTCTGTGTTCACAGATGAAGAACCAGGAGCAGGACCTCAGAAAACACCCACAAATAGGAACAGAAGCGAGGGACATCGTGAACAATTTTCAGAAGACTGTGTTCGTGAGAAACTAGCTCAACTTAAAGTAGACAAAGCGATGGGACCGGATGGGATACACCCTAGAATACTGAGGGAACTTGGGGACGTTCTAGCAGCTCCACTGACTGACCTTTTCAATGCCTCGTTGGAGTCGGGAGTGGTGTCAAAGGACTGGAGAGAGGCTCATTTGGTGCCTTTACACAAAAGCAGAAGTAAGGATGTGGTTGAAAACTACAGGCCGGTTAGTTTAACTTCGGTGGTGAATAAATTATTGGAAACGCTGCTGAAAGAGAAAATAGCGAGGTTTCTGGAGTCCAGCAGATTACAGGATGCGAGGCAGCATGGATTCACCAGAGGCAGGTCTTGTCAGACAAATCTGATTGATTTCTTTGACTGGGTGACCAGGGAGTTGGACCGAGGGAGAGCCCTAGATGTGGTGTATTTAGATTTCAGTAAAGCCTTTGACACTGTTCCTCACAGGCGACTTATAAACAAACTGAGCACCCTAGGGATGGACCCTAAAGTTACTGCTTGGGTTAGAAATTGGTTGGGTGGGAGGTGACAAAGAGTACAGTAAATGGGGATCACTCTGAGGAGAAGGATGTGACTAGTGGTGTGCCCCAGGGGTCTGTCCTTGGTCTGATTCTTTTTAACATCTTTGTTAGTGATCTAGCGGAAGGGCTGTCGGGTAAGGTTTGCCTTTTTGCGGATGATACCAAAATCTGTAATAGAGTAGACACCCAGGAAGGTGTAGATAACATGAGGAGGGATCTAGCTAAGCTTGAAGAATGCCGCAATATTTAAATGATCATTCCTCCAATTATCCTTAAGGTTATTTTGCAGACAATTATGGACTTCTAATTTTTAAATTTCTCAAATCCTTTCCTGATTATATTTACATTAAACTATGAACTTAGAGAGGTCTGTGTTCTTAAATATGTGTGAACCTAGAGGTCTCAGACTTATCTTGGCATTGTTTTCAGGACATATCTCTTTGTACATTGCCAGTTATTGCATCAACGACCTCTTATTAAAACTAAGGTCACACGTTGAGGAACGTACGTCATAAAGATAAAAAAAAAGTGCTTATCTTAGCTATCTGTAATATGTCCCATGTCTGAGGAGCTTTCTGTTTTTGAATACCATGGTAATACCTATAAATTCAAATATAGCATTACCTGCAACTCTAGCTTTGTGGTCTACTGTATTAAATGCCCTTGTGGTTTATTTTATATTGGGAAAACCATTAGAAGTTTTAAGATAAGTGTAAATGAACATCGTAGTAGACTACGATGTAAGGTTCGAGAAGCTCCCATTGTAACACACTGTTTAGAGAATAATCATGATTTTGAGGAACTATGATGCTTTTGCATAGACATGGTCTTAAGTGTGTAACTTGTAACTGCGCCTATAGTGCCCCCCAGCAAAAGCATGTAGGGCTTAAGCGACCTGTTATCCTTCCTGAACAGCTACTTGACGTTTTCATGAGGCAAAGCCCCCTGGGAAATGTAGTTTTTCACTGTCCAATGAAGAGTAGTGTGGACTCAAAGTGGTTTTCAGCAAACAGGATTTATTTCCCTTCCGGGCAGATTTCAGCGTGGAAAACAAAGGTAACAAAACCATATACTTCTGGTAAAGGACAAAATAAAAGTCTCCAACAGAAATAGCTTAACTTCAGCAACAAACATTTGCTTCCCAGCAATTAGAGTAAAACAGTTCTGTTCCTCACAGCTCTGTGCTTTTATCTTAAACTTCTGCAGTTTTCTGCAAGGCTTAAATTCAGCGCAGGGAATATATTTTATCTGACCTTGTAATCGTACAATCCATCAATTCTTCGGATACATTTCCTAGCCCTGGCTCCGTTTCCATTAGCTCCTCATGGGAGTTAGGTAAGAATGTTTGTAACGTTGTTTCTGGGGCCACGCCCCTCCTCTCTGTCTTGGACTTTATATCATATTCCTGAATCAGGTATTGCTGCAAATGGTCATTATCAGTACAGGTATTATAAACACAGTCCCAACCTTCTGGATAACTAATATCACACTGGTTGTCAACTGCCCTATTTAAAACCCAGTCTTTGGGCTTACCTCTTTGCCTGCTTGCAAACTGTTTTCTTTGAACTTTTGAAACAGCTGTGGATTCAAAACCTGGTTTGTGAAAGGAGTGTTGGAATTGCCTTCCTGGCTTTCTCTTCTCCTGGTTATTCTTGCAATACTGCAGACAGTCGGGCCTGCTTCTGCTATCTTCTTCTCTGGAATAAAGCTTTATAAATGGCTCTCTCTCTGCCCTTAAACTTGGCTCTGGTTCTGGGCTTTTTCTCTGCTTTACTGAGCGTTCCGTTAGGCGTGCCACAGTTTCTCTCCCCCGGTTCTGGACTGGGACTCTGCCTGTAGCTCTGCCTTGGCCTGGAACTCGGACTCCTCCCCGGTCCTCCTCTTGGTCTGTTAGCTGATCTGCTAACTGCTCACTTGGCTGGCCTCTTACCGGAACCCTTGGCTGGCCCTGTAGCTGAACTCCCAGCTGAGCTTGTGATGGAGCTCCTAATGACCACCCCTTCCTCTCTACTGAGGCCTCTTTATGTACCTGACTTCTAGGGCAGTGCCTGACTCCTCCTCCTAGCAGGTGCTCTAATTCAGCTCGTGACTCTTGAGCTAACTGGCAGCAAGGGCGTGTTTCTCCCCCTTGTGTCTGGTTTCCGTGGCGACTACAAGCCATGTGCTTTTGTTTACCACCCAGCACTGCTTCTAGTTCTTCCTTTTTGGCTCTTTCTAAAGGGCTGGAGGGACCCACCATGTCACAAGTGGTAGTTCTGGACAGTCTAGAGAACAAACATTACTAATACGTGAGCAGAGGTGGATCCATAGGTTACAGACAGTATTCCCAGGTGGCTTAAACAACGCGATAGAGTGGGGCGCCTGCATATGAAGAATAAAGGAATGAATAAGGAAAGAGTACCTCACTGATTAATAGAATATTTTGCTTAATAAGCCTATGAGCTTTGTACGTCACTGTGTCTTGACTGCACTGGTGCACTTGACGCGTATTTAAAGTGACATCAGAGTTTTAATCTGCATGCATGGCGTTTTTTGAAGCCGGGAGGTTCACGATCATACGCCATCAACGGGGAATCGCCAGATCATATTTTTAACAAAGGTATGATAGTACATCTTTACATATATGCTTATGGTTGAATTTAAGGAATTTGTGGTATGGCAGCAAGAGACATAACAGTAATAGTAGAGTGGAGGAGTGGCCTAGTGGTTGGGACAAGGTACTTCAGGCCAGAAGGTCAGGGGTTCAAATCCCACTAGAGGACAGCAACCTTGGGCCAGAAGGACTGGAGTTTCTAAGTCGCACAGGTGCTCCTTGTGGTCTTGGGCAAACCACTTAACCCTCCATAGCCCATGTTCCCTGTAAAATAGTTATCTCCAAGTTATAATGCCCTGTTCAATGTAATTTCAGTTTGTTCAATGTAAACCACACTGATGCAGAATAGCGCAGTATATAAGAGAATATAAAATAATATTTTCTTGACAGTGCTTGAATGAGAATCATCTGGTTACATTTCATAACGAAGTGCTTGAATGAAGGAAACCCCCTGAGGAAACTCATCAAGGTGAAACGCTCATATGGTGCAAGAAAGTGGCGTCAAAAAAAGGGGCATGTTGCAGATAGCTAAGATAAGCACTTTTTTTTTATCTTTATGAAGTACGTTCCTCAACGTGTGACCTTAGTTTTAATAAGAGGTCGTAGATGCAATAACTGGCAATGTACAAAGAGATATGTCCTGAAAACAATGCCAAGATAAGTCTGAGACCTCTAGGTTCACACATATTTAAGAACACAGACCTCTCTAAGTTCATAGTTTAATGCAAATATAATCAGGAAAGGATTTGAGAAATTTAAAAATTAGAAGTCCATAATTGTCTGCAAAATAACCTTAAGGATAATTGGAGGAATGATCATTTAAATATTGCGGTAGTCTACTCCTCTACAACCTAGACCAATATTTGAAGCTTGAAGAATGGTCTAGAATCTGGCAGCTGGGATTTAATGTTAAAAATGTAAGGTCATGCATTTGGGCTGTAGCAATCTAAGGGAGCAATATAGTATAGGGGTGAAGTACTTTTGTCCACTAAAGAAGAGCGGGACCTGGGCATGGTTGTGTCTGATGATCTTAAAGTAGCTAAACAGGTAGAAAAGGCGACGGCAAAAGCTAGAAGGATGCTTGGGTGCATACGGAGAGGAATGGCTAGCAGAAAAAAGGAGGTGATAATGCCTCTGTATAAGTCTTTGGTGCGACCTCATTTGGAGTATAGTGTGCAATTCTGGAGACCGCACCTTCAAAAGGATGTGAACAGGATGGAGTCAGTGCAGAGGGTGGCTACTAAAATGGTTAGTGGTTTTCACTATAAAGCATATGAGGACAGACTTAAGGATCTTAATATGTACACCTTAGAGGAAAGGCGGGATAGAGATGATATTGTGGCAGGCTATGGCCTATAAGAGTCTGCAAATACGAAAGGCCTGTAAATTAGGCCCTGATCCCAACCCCCATCTTAGTAAAGAACCAAAGTCTGTAAAAGTATGAGAAAGCTGTTTAAACTGCTTAATAAGAAGTTTTCATGAATGCATAAATCTTTCATTATTCTCTTGTGCTGTGAAAATAGAAATGTTTCAATACTTGCATTCCTAGAGCCAGGAATGACCTTGCAGTAGAGAAGTATCCAAACCTAGAAACTGCACCTTTGTTAGAACAGTTTGGGAAGGGGGAGCAGGGAGCTAGGCCCAGGAGGGATCTCTGATTGGATAGGTGCAGGGGGCATTGGGACCAATAGAAAGTTTGCCCATGTTAAACTGGAGAAGAAAGGTATATAAGGTGTTGTTTGCTGGACTCCATTGCTCAGTCCTTTTAAAGCTTTGACTAACTGGGCCATGTGCACAATAAATTGGCTTGGATCTTTGAACTGACTCCTGGTTTTATTTATTGCATGTTTATCAGCTGCTACATATTCTTGGTGCGTTGGCCCGGAATGTGCGAGCAGGGGATGGTATGCAAGTAAATATACCACGACTTCTTGCCTCCAGGTTTGGCCCAGTTGGAACCGTGTCTGTCTGACGCGGGCGAATTCTCTGGCGCCACTGTTCCTATTGTATCAGAGAGGGTTCTGCCTGGCCTCGGCAGATCACCAGGTCCAGCTGGCCAACACCTTCGAACCTGAGGGGAGTCCAGGATCCAATCCGTGAGCTGGTTTGGTATCGGGGACCGTATCTGGTGAGTAGAAGTTTTCTTTGGTTTTCAGTCAGGTTTGGGAATTTGGTACAGTACTGTTTGGTATGGTAATAAAAATGGTAATAAAAGACAGCTTGATCACCTCTCAGGGCGGTCCAAGTACCCCTGCATGAGTATGCGCGGGGGGGAACCCACTGACCCTTTTGGTTAATCATGGTTTAGTCAGTCAGGCCTGGGAATTTGGGACTTGCTAGCATGTTTTGTCTGTGTGTCGTGTGATTGAGAGGTCTTGCAATACAGACCAAGTGAGAGCGGACTCCTGAGTAGCGCAGTTCCTGGCTAGGCGACTGCGCCCAGGTCGCGAAAAGGAGGAAGCGTTTGATGTTTGTCTGTCCTTACTGTGTATCTGATTTTTGTTATCTGTTGAAACCGCGAGTTTCCCTTCTGGTATAATGTAAGATTATTCTGTTGGGTAATTTGTGAAACAGTTTACCGATTAAGAATTAGGGGGAGGAGTTTAACCCAAGATGGCCGCGGTAGCGTTTCTTCGTGTCTTTCATGCCTAAACAGAAGGGAAAGCTGAGGGTTGCTCCCTCTGCACCTCAGCCGTCCAGTTCGGGTCCAATGGACCGTTTCGTTAAAATACCCCCGGAGAAGGTGCAGGAGATTAGAGCGGGCTTGGTCGTGCCAATTACAGAGGATCAGCTGCCTCCGTCGGATGTTGATACTTCTCTCTCTCCTGCAGTGAGGATTCCTCCACCATGCCCTGCTGCTTTGGAGCCTACCTCAGCGGGTGTGACGTCGACGCCTCCCAAGGTGGGGGCGCCGGCTGATGTGGGGGCGCACGCTGGGAGTTTTGTCTCCTTGACTCCCGATAGTCTCACTGAGATTTCGGTTGGCAGTTTGGAACTGAGTACTCCGTCGGGAAGTTTGCCTTTGCGAAAGTTGCCTTCCCTTACTCGCCCCAAGGTATTTACATTGGAGACTCTCTGGGAAGCTATTGCTACTCTTTCTTCCTCTATTAATTCTCAGTCAGCCGTATTGTCCTCCCAGATCCTGGAGAATGCTGTTAATATCCAGGAAAATGTGGGAAGTATCCAGTCGGTTGTGTCTACTTGTGAACAGATTAAAAATGACAATGTGACTCTTGGTGCTCAGCTTGCTACATTTTCAGATATGTCCTCAGCCTTGGTAAAGGAGAATGCAGTGCTTAAGTATAAGTTGGAAGTGTTAGAAAACGCTTCCAGAGCGTCTAACCTTCGGGTTTTAAATTTTCCTCGTCTCCCTGAGGTAACGGCCTTGGACATGTTTAAACGGTATATTATGGAAATTCTGAAAGTTCCTTCGGATTTAATACCTCCTCTTAGTAAGATATACTATCTGCCTTCCCGAAGAAAAGCTGAGACGCCTGTGGCTGTATCTACTGTGAACTTTGGTGTCCTGGATGTGACTGGTCTCCTGGAGGACACTGGGCGTGAAGTTTCCACTCCTATCTCGTCAACTCTCCTTGTGCAGTGTGCTTTGGTTTCTGATAAAGACTGGCTCCTAAAAATGTTCTTTAAGAAAAGATGTGATACCTTTATGGATTTTAGGATATCAATGTTTCCTGATTTAGTTAAAGAAACTCAAAGGCGGAGGAAGCAGTTTCTGCTTTATAAACCTGGGGTATTAAATATAGGAGGTACCTTTTTCCTGAGGTTTCCCTGTAGATGCCTGGTGCTTATAGAGGGAAATAAGTATATTTTTTCTGATCCCATAGATTTGGGCAAATTTATTAATGCTAGACTTCCCGCTGTGTCCTCTACTGTGTAAACTGTGGACTTTTTACATCTGTATCCTCCATAAGTGTATCTCAAGGGGTCTGTGGTCTATTGGGTTTTTCTTGTTAAATAGTTTCTGTTTAATATCTTTCCAATTCTCTGTATTGGATGGGTGATGTCTCTCCTCCTCCCCAAATATTGTGGACTACAACAGTGCATGCTTACTTACTTGTATTACTATATTTGCTTATGGGTTGCATATGTTATTGCCTGCGTACACTGTATTCGCTGTAAGGAATTATTTTCTTGCTGTTATTTTTTAAATTCTATAAATAAATAATTTAAAGAAATAGTATTAAGCAGAGAAGAAGAAAGAAGGAAAAACATACTCAGGAGTCACTTTTACAGTTAGCTGTCTCACTAATTCCATTTTTTTTCAGTACAGCAGTGCTCTCTGGCTAGCAGAGAGAGAAGGGGCGTGTCTGGAGAAAGGAATGTGTAGTGTCTTTTAACCCTGTGAAGGCTTAATCTCAACATTCTGCAGCTGGGTTAATTTGTGCTTATTTCAGGAAAATTGTACCTGTTTTATTCAATATGTTTTAATAGTGATGTTCCTTCTGCTATGGTCATGTATTATATATCATTTAATGAGAATGTGGATCCCGACAGTTTTGGGCTTAGCCTGGAAAGGGTTAAGTTCTTATTAACCCCGTTCGAGTTCCTGTACTGTTCTTGTACGGACCAAGTGAAAAGGATTTCTGTAAAGCTATAGGTATAATGCATTTGTGGGCTTAGCCTTGTATTGTGTTTTTTTATGTTCAAATCTTCAGCAAGCACTGTAATGGTTCAAACAGAAACTGCTTTTGTTTTCCCTTTGACCTACGAAGTAGAGGTTAAGAACCCTGACAGGACTATGAAGCATCCCGAGCCAGTAGTATCGTGACTTGAAAGTGATTTAAATCCTGAGTGAATGAGGAGTTAATCGTGCTTGAATTCTAGTTCCTGATATACTGCGGCAAGCACCTCATAGCAGACATACTTATTGTTAATAGAAAAAAATAAAAAAGGAAGAAAAAGGGGTGTATATGTATTCCAGATATCCACCCACTTTATGAAAAAGTATCCGGAATGTCTTTTGAATATCTGCTTCCTAAACTGTAAGATTTAAAGTAATTTCTTTTGCAGAGACATTGTTCAGCTTAAATGCTGATTATGGCTGGCAGTTAGTTTCCATGCCAAATAATTTAATTCCAGTCATACGTAACAGATATGTGGCCGTCATGTTAGGAACCATAGTTCTTTCTGTTGGGATTGTTGTTATAACATGTTGCAAAATAATAGTTTTATATTTTAAGGACTTTATCTAAACTGTTCCTATTTAGAATGAGCAAACACATCCATTATGTTTAGTCCATAAGAAAATGCAGCCTGACTGCCCGCCCCCTCTGTCTGTTGTCAAGTATGTCACCATGGGGGGGGGAGGTCAGACTCCACGCAGATTTTGTTGAAATATAAGAACATAAGATATGCCATACTGGGTCAGACCAAGGTCCATCAAGCCCAGTATTCTGTTTCCAACAGTGGCCAATCTAGGTCATACGTACCTAGCAGTTTCCCCAAGGGACACAGGTTCCACAATGCTTGTATTGGTTCAAGCATTGATATCCTGGGTCCCTTCTTAATAATGGTTTATGGACCTTTCCTCCAGGAACTGGTCCAAACCTTTTTTAAACCCAGCTACACTAACAGCCTTTACTACATCCTCCGGTAACAAATTCCACAGTTTGATTACACGTTGAGTGAAAAAAATATTTTCTTTTATTAGTCTTAAATAGTTTACCCTGTAGCTTCATTGCATGTCCCCTAGTCTTTCTATATTCTGATAAGGTAAACAATCGATCTACGTTTACCCGTTCCACTCCGTTCATTAATTTATAGACTTCTATCATATCTCCCCTCAGCCGTCTCTTTTCCAGGTTAAAGAGCCCCAACCTTTTAAGCCTTTCTTCATAGGAGTATCCTTCCATCCCCTTTACCATTTTGGTGGCTCTTCTCTGAACCTTTTCTAAAATCGCTATATCCTTTTTAAGATACGGCGACCAGAATTGCACACAATATTCAAGGTGCGGCCTCACCATGGAACGATATAGAGGCATTATAATATCTTTTGTTTTACTTTCCATTCCTTTCCTTATCATACCTAGCATTCTATTTGCTCTCTTGGCCGCCGCTGCACACTGGGCCGAGGGTTTTAACATGGTTATCCACAATGACGCCTAAATCTTTTTCCTGGGTGGTGGTTCCTAATGTGGAACCTTGCATCGTGTAACCATAGTTTGGGTTGTTCTTCCCTAGGTGCATAACCTTGCACTTGTCCACATTAAATTTCATCTGCCATTTTGATGCCCAGTCTTCCAATTTATCAAGATCCTCTTGCAATTTTCCACAATTCTTGTGTTTTAACAACTTTAAATAGTTTTGTGTCATCTGCAAATTTGATAACCTCACTCGTTATTCCACTTTCCAGGTCATTGATGAATATGTCAAAAAGCAGTGGACCCAGCACAGATCCCTGGGGTACACCACTATTCACCTTTCTCCATTGGGAAAATTGGCCATTTAGCCCTACCCTCTGCTTTCTATCTTTTAACCAGTTCCTGATCCACAATAGTACACTGCCTCCTATCCCATGACTCTAGTTTTGCCAAAAGTCTCTGATGAGGGACCTTGTCAAAGGCTTTCTGAAAGTCCAGATACACAATATCAACCGACTCACCTTTGTCCACCTGATTATTCACTCCTTCAAAGAAACATAACAGATTAGTAAGACAAGATCTTCCTTGTCTAAAGCCATGTTGGCTGTCTCCCATTAGGTCATGACTATCTACATGCTGAGTAATTTTATTCTTTATGATGGTTTCTACCATTTTTCCCGGTACTGACGTCAGGCTCACCGGTCTGTAGTTTCCCAGATCATCCCTGGAACCCTTTTTAAAAATTGGTGTTACATTGGCGATCCTCCAATCTTCAGGTATTAGAGATGATTTTAATGATAGTTCACAGATTACTAATAGCAGGTCTGCAATCTCGTATTTCAGTTCTTTCAACACCCTTGGATGCATACCATCCGGCCCAGGTGAATTGCTACTCTTCAGTTTATCTAATAGTTGTAATACATCTTCCCGATGTATCGATATTTCCTTCAATTCTTCTGCACCTTTAAATACCACTTCAGTCATGGGTAACATCCCTACATCTTCCTCAGTAAAGACTGAAGCAAAGAATTCATTCAATCTCTCCGCTATCGCCTTGTCGCCTCTTAGTGCTCCTTTAACCCCTTTATCATCTAATGGACCAACTGACTCTCTCACAGGTTTTTTGCTATGAATGTACTTGAAAAGGTCTTTACTTCGCGTTTTTGCTTCCGCAGCAAGCTTCTTCTCAAATTCTCCCTTTGCCTGCCTTATCAATGCCTTGCATTTGACTTGCCAGTGCTTGTGCTGTTTCCAGGTTTCGTTGTTTGGCTCTTTTTTCCATTTCCTGAAAGATGCTTTTTTGGCAACAACAGCCTCTCTGACCTCACCTTTAAACCATGCTGGCAGTTTTTTGGACTTCCTTCCACTTTTCTTAAAGCGTGGAATACAGCTGGTCTGGGCTTCCAAGATAGTATTTTTCAACAACAGCCAAGCCTGATGTACGTCTTTAACCTTTGCAACTGCTCCTTTTCGTTTTTTCTTAACTGTTTTCCTCATTTTATCATAGTCTCCCTTTCGAAAGTTAAAAGGTAGTACTGTGGATTTCCTTACTATCCCTCCTCCACTAATTAAATCAAAGGCTATCATGCTATGATCACTATTGCCAAGTGGCCCCAACACCCTTATCTCTTGCACTAGATCTGGTGTTCCACTAAGGACTAGGTCTAATATGGCTTCCCCTTTGGTCGGTTCATGAACCAGCTGCTCCAAGAAGCAGTCATTTATTTCATCTAGGAACTTTATCTCCCTAGCATGTCCTGACGTGACACTGACCCAGTCGATACCGGGATAATTGAAATCACCCATTATTATTACTGCGCTGTAACTTTTGTTAGCTTCCTTGATTTCTTTGAGCATTTCATCATCCATTTGGTCATTCTGGCCAGGTACACCCCCACTGCCATTGCCTTCCCCCTTTTATATGGAATTTCAATCCATATAGATTCTACAGCAGATTTTGTTTCCTGCAAAACTTTAATCCTTTCTGAGTCAATGCCCTCTCTAACATAGAGCGCAACCCCTCCACCAATTTGATCAGCTCTATCATTACGATATAGTTTGTACCCAGGTATCACAGTGTCCCACTGGTTGTCCTCCTTCCACCATGTCTCTGATATTCCAATCATATCTAACCTTTCATTTAGTGCTATATATTCTAACTCTCCCATCTTATTTTTTAGACTTCTAACATTTGCATACAAGCATTTTAGAGAATGTATTTTATTCATGTTAATTTGGCTATTGTTAGACATGGGTAAATTGGGATCTTTAAGCTCTGTCTGCTCCATACTTGAGGGCATTTGGGCTACTTTACTCTTTTGTGGAACCTCTCTGCTTTTGGTAGTATCCTTCAAGGATACATTCTTCTGAACCATCCACTCTTGGGCGACTGTCGGCTTTCCCCTAATATCTAGTTTAAAAGCTGCTCTATCTCCTTTTTAAAGGTTAATGCCAGCAGCCTGGTTCCATCCCGGTTAAGGTGAAGCCCATCTCTTCGGAAGAGCCCCTCCTTTCCCCAGAATGTTCCCCAGTTCCTAACAAATCCAAAACCCTCATCTCTGCACCATTGTTTCATCCACGCATTGAGACTCCGGAGCTCTGCCTGCCTTTTGGGTCCTGCGCGTGGAACAGGAAGCATTTTGGAGAATGCTACCATGGAAGTTCTGGATTTCAACTTCCTACCTAAAAGCCTAAATTTTGCCTCCAGAACCTCCCTACCACATTTTCCTATGTCATTGGTACCGACATGTACCAAGACAGCAGACTCCTCCCCAGCACTATCTAAGACCTTATCTAGGTGGCGCGTGAGGTCCGCTACCTTCGCACCAGGCAGGCATGTTACAGGCGATCCTCACGTCCACCAGCCACCCAGCTATCTACATGCCTAATGATCGAATCATCAACTATAACGGCTGTCCTAACCCTTCCCTCATGGGCACATGGCCCTGGAGAAACTTCCTCGGTGCGAGAGGGTTTTACATCACCTGGAGAACAGGTCCTAGTTACAGGATCACTTCCTGCCACACCAGGGTGATGCTCTCCTGTCACGTGACCTCTCTCCTCCATGGCAACAGAGGTGCTGCCAGACTGGAGGTGGGACTTGTCAGACGGCTGCCTGGGTGAGAATCTTCACAGTCTTGGCAAGTGCATATCTCTATATGATTTGCAAGGGATTGTGGGCAATGTAGTTCATTCACACCAGACACAGCTGCTGACAATAATTTAGTTGTGCTCTTGGGTAAAGCCAATAAGATATTTATTTATGGGGTTATTTCTCCCAACACAGATATGCTTGGTAGCACATAAATCAGGTAACTTGCTTTCAGTGTTAACTTGGAAAAACAAAGTCAAAATCAAAATCAGGAAAACAACCTTTAAACTTGTCTGGCAATTAGCTAATGTTTTCTTAGCATATATCTAACAAAGGAAAAGCCACAAAGAAAGAAAAAAACTGTTCTTTTCAGGTTAACTTCTGATTACTTCCCACATAGATTCAGAAGTGATTCTCTCCTAGCTCACAAGCAATTAGGTAAGGCTTAATTGCTAGCAGTTATCCAGCTGAAACCCCTTAGCTGGCTTGCTTTCTACTGTGTGGGTCAAATCCTGCTTCAGGAGCTTTTCTGAGTAGATTAAAGAACAAGTTTATATTTCTTTGTGATGGTTGATGTACTTTGTAACAGAAAGTTACCAACGGAGTTTAGATAGAGAGCAGTCCATATAAATAGGATCTTCATCTGCTATTATTCCCCCTTGTTCAACAAGCATGGGTTCAATATCATGGATTGGCACAGATGAATCTCTCAATGGAGCACTTTCAGGAGAATACTTGTTTCCCTGCTGTCTTTCAAGGTTATAGCTAGGGCATAGATCAGTGTTCATACCTGAGCTTCCATTGCTGTTAGAGTTTCTCTCTATATAGCCTGGCCAGTATGTAGTCCAGTTCTTATGTCCAGCCTTCCAATCCAGATCCCTGGACACTGGATCTCTCTTCACATACCTTCTGGCATAGGTCTTAGGGTCCCTTCCACGTGCAGCCGTCTCCCTCACAGGTAGCGTCTGGTGATTCCTAGCTCTGCAGCACCATTCCTCTGACTTTCCCCAGTCCAATGGTGTATGCTGGCCCTTGGAATACCTCCCAGTATACGTACTGCTTTGGACTCTTCTAGACCTCTCAAAGGCTTTTCTCCTCTTTCTTCCAGAGGGTCTCTTTTCCTCTCTGTCCGTCCGGTTTGGCTTCTGCCTCTGATAATCCTTCAGATGAAACTGAGGATAATTCTCTGGATATCCAAGGTGATCATGAAGATGGTCATCTGTAGAATAAACTCTACTCTTATTCTGCTTAGATGAGTGATCCTCCCTAACACAGCGCAGCTGTGCTGAATCAGGCCCTGCCCTTTGAGATGAGTGCTTAGGGATTACCTCATAGCCCTCCTGATTGAACACACGTTTCCTCACTTCAGCTCCTCTAATGGCTGTTGGAAACCTGGTGCATTCTGGGACTGGTCGTCTTTTATGGCAAAATTCTGTTTTCTTTTTTCTACCAGAACTGACAGGTTGCTTGTTCAGAGTCACTTCACCTTTTCTATAGCTCCTTCCTGAGCTATGATAAGCTTCCTTATCACAGACTTCAGGACTATATCCCTGTAGGTCTCGTCTATGTACCTCTCTGTCAGTCTTATGTTTTCCAAGTCTGCTACTTTAGCCTCTAGAGAACGGACTTGTTCCCTGAGAGCAAAGAGCTCCTTGCACCTAGTGCACACGTAAGACCTCTCACCAACTGGGAGAAAATCATACATGTGACACTCAATGCAAAAGACTGGAAAGCCCCCATCCCGCTGCTGGACTGCTGTCTGCATCTTAGTTTTAAGTTTGTGTCTAGATCTTTAAGTTCTTACTTACTAGGGGTTGCTATGGGTATTTATACCAATAAAACTGTACCTAATACGTTTAATATACCTTGTTCACCTGAAGCTTAATTAATCTCAGGTCCTTAGTGTATGACTGATTTGGGTAATGAGCTTCACCTGAAAGCACCTCCTGTCTTCTAAGATGTGTAAGTACCTATAAAGCTACGATTATCCCAGGGGAGGGAGGGAAATAACACTTATTAAAAGAGGGCTGCTACACAGTACCCTGTCTTGTGCTGCTGAGGTAAGCTAAATTCTGATTTGATTTAAATTATAGCTCTTAGCTGCTGCTAGGCTCTAACCTCTTATGAAATTTAAACTACAAGCTCTCTGCTGGGTACTAAATTTAACCAGAAAGCTCTCTTCTGTGTTTTAAAACTAAAAAGTACTTTTCTGATGCTAGGCCCTGAGTGACTATTAAATGTACACTACAAGCTCTCTGCTGGGTTCCAAATGTAACCAGAAAGCTCTCTTCTGTGTGTTAAATTTAAACTAAAAGTACTTTGCTGTTACTTGGCCCTGAGTGACTATTAAATTTAAACTACAAGCTCTGCTGGGTATGAAATGTAACCAGAAAGCTCTCCTCTGTGTTTTAAATTCAAACTTTAATTGCTGCTACTAGGCCCTAACTGATCCAACAAAAAACAGTGGGTTCACAGATTAAGTAGCTTTAATACAAAGAATTCTTTTTAGAAAATTTCCAGAAGTATATACTCACAGTTGCAGATTTCTCTCCAGAAGTAACAGTCCCCCTTTCTAGTCCTTCAAGATCAAGGAATGACTAGGAATTTTAGCAAGGGCTTTGCTGGAGACTACAGACTTAAAATGTCTCCGTCCCTATTAGAAATGCTCTGTGAAAGGGAGTGGCCAGTGTTAGCTACTTCATGGCCCCGTAGTTTCCCGTGTTCATCAGATTGTGCAAAAAATGTTCCCTGATCAGTTCCCCTACGTAGACTACTGGTTAAATGTTTGTGAGAAAAAACCCTCCTGGATAAAGCGTTGCTATGAGAAACAATGTAGGAGATTAGTAGCAAACACAAGGGAGGGGGGCCCGGAAGTTTGAAAGAAAAAAAACCTGCCCGTTTATTATCTTTATAGGCCAGTTCCCTCAGCTCTGCCACCACCCCGGGCAGAACCTAGGGCAGGGGGGGACACCTCCCTGCAGATGTACCCCAAGTAGTTCACCAGCCACCTCCACAGCAGGAGAACGTGCACCCCCTCTTGACCGGAAGCCCCGGCTCAGTTTAAAGTACTCCGAGTGGGCCATAGTCCACCGATGACACTACAAGCAGGAATTCATTTGCCAGTTCAGGGTCACTCACAGCCAGCATCCGAGAACATGAAGTGGAACCCAGACAGTCCCGATTGCCATATGCCTTCAGAAGTTATACCATTGTGTCAGGTCCAGGGCCTACCCATCCTTAATACCGAAAGCCAGCTGACCAGCCTTGTTTCTGCCACTGATTTACTGAACTGAAAGCTGCATTATGCCTCCTACACTGAGAAGCCTTAGGATTTTATTGAACTAATGAACAGTATTATGCAGACCCATCAGCTTTGATGGCCCCAAGTGGGATCCAAATAGTGCAGGCAGCCCTCACTATATACCCCATGCGATCCAGCAGCCCAGGAGAATTTGTGTATGGTAGATGCAGTTTTTGTCAGTCAGTCCCAGAGAGATATAAAATGGAAACTGCAGAAACTGGATGGATTTGCGGGCATGACGGTTAATGAAAGTTGCTCAGAAAAGTGTTTGTGAATCGTGAAAATGAATGTGACAATGAAAGTGAATGTAAGATGAAGAAGAAAGCAGATCTTCTTGCTGATACTTTAGTTGAATGACGTGGAGGAGGTTTTCCTAATCGAAGGAGCAGAGGAAGTGGAAGGGGTTGTGAAAATGATCGGCCCCCACTGGGTGCGAATCAGTGCGCCCTTTGCAGAGAAGAAGGACATTAGAGAAGTGAATGCCTGCATCTTGACTCCACCCCCAGGAAGGGAGGAGGGAGCACTTGGAGAACAGGAGGTTGATTTTAGAGTCATGGAAGAATAAACCGAGCACAGTGTTCCAGCAAGAGAGGGAAGCAGCTATAGAGTGAGTGGCAGCCGAAGAGGGCTACAGCATGGATGAAGACTAGGCCAGACCAGGCTCCAAGTTTCCCTGGGTCCCCAGGAGCCTATGGTCAGTCTGAAAATAGGGGACCAATATATGGACTTTATGGGGGATACAGGAATAGAATACAAAAGCCAGTAGCCCTTTCATTTTCTTGATGCATCACCATTGTCAGAGCTACTGGGGCTAAGGCCACAAGGCCTTTCCTGCAGAACCGCATGTGTGAACTAGGGGGACAGAAAATAACGCACCAGTTCCTGTATATGCCTGAATGCCCTATTCCACTTTTGGGCTGAGATATGCTTGCCAAGCTTCAGGCACAAATATCCTTTGCTGAAGGGGGAGAAATGAAAATGACTGTGAACCCAAAGCCTGCTGGATTGATGGTGCTGACTGTTCCCCGAGAAGAAGAATAGCGGTTCTATAGTGCATCTCCAATCAAGCCAGCTAGTTCCTGTATACCCACCAACCTTATAGCCCCACCTGAAGTATGGGCAGAAGATAATCCACCTGGCCTAGCGAAGAACATAGCCCCTGTCATTGTCACACTCAAGCCAGGAGCGGAACCAGTGCATGTGAAGCAGTATCTTCTTCCCCGACCAGCTAATGAAACTATTGAAGTATGGACTTCTCAAGGAGTGCCAGTCACCTTGGAACACCCCCTTCTCCCAGTTAAGAAACCTGGGACAGGGGATTACCGCCCAGTACAGGATCTGAGGCGAGTGAATGATGCAGCTGAAACTATACACCCAGTGGTACCAAATCCTTATATTCTCTTGGGACTGATCCCCGCTGAGGCTACTCATTTCATTATCCTGGACCTGAAAGATGCTTTTTTCTGCATATGCTTAGCCCCCACCAATCAACTTTTGTTTGCTTTTGAATGGCAAGACCCCACAACAGGAAGGCGGGGCCAACTCACCTGGACTCGATTACCTCAAGGATTTAAGAATTCACCTACTCTCTTCAGTGCTGTTTTAAATCAGGATCTTTCAAGCTACTATGTGAACCCAGGAGAAAGGGTTCTTCTTCAGTATGTGGACAACTTGCTTACAGCCACCAACTCAGAAAGTGAATGTCTATAAGCCACCAGTGAACTCTTGCACCTTTTAAATGAGGCTGGATACAAAGTCTCAAGAGCCAAGGCACAATTATGTCCAAGTTAAATACTTAGGATTCCAGTTGTCCAGTGGAATTCGATGCCTGGGACCAGAACGCAAAGAAGCTGTATGCAGTATTCCTACTCCAACCACCAGGAGGCAAGTGAGAGCCTTTTTGGGTGCCGCAGGGTACTGTCGTATAAGGATCCCCAATTTTGCGCTGCTAGCAAAACCATTGTATCAAGCTACCAAAAGAATGGAAAAGTCTCCATTGGAATGGGGACTTGAACAGGATGCAGCCTTTCGATCTTTGAAAACTGCTCTGATGTCATCACCAGCTCTGGGTCTACCAGATGTCCAGAAAACCTTTCAGTCTCTATGTTCATGAGTCACAAGGAAATGATCTAGGAGTGTTGACTCAATCTCTTGGATCTTGGCAACAGCCAGTAGCCTATTTGTCAAAACAATCGGATGTAGTTGCAAAAGGCTGGCCCCCTTGTTTGAGAGCTGTTGCAGCTACAGCCCTTCTAGTGAGCAATGCAGACAAGCTCACTTTGAGACAGAATCTTCAAGTTATTGTACCACACTCTGTTCTAACCATTATGGAACACAAAGGAAGTTTCTGGCTCACAAATTCACGAATGTTGAAGTATCAGAGTATATTGTGTGAAAACCCCCAGATACAATTGAAGGTCAGTCAAGCTTTGAATCCTGCTACGTTGTTACCAGTTGGTCTTGACCCCCCTCTAATCATGACTGTCTAGAAACTATGGACACTATATTCTCAAGCCGCCCGGATTTGACTGATATTCCTTTGGAGAACCCTGAACGGACTTTCTTTGTAGATGGAAGCAGTCTTGTCATCATTAATGGACATTGTTGTGCCAGATATGCAGTGGTGACCCTTGATCTGGCAGTTGAGTCCTCAGCCATGGCCCCAGGAACTTCAGAACAGAAAGCTGAACTGATAGCTCTTACTAGAGCACTTACAATAGGAAAAGGGGCTCTGTCTAAATGTGTACCCAGATTGCAAGTATGCCCTTACAACCTTGCATGCACATGGGGCCCTGTACAAAGAATGAGGGTGGATAACCTCAGGAAGCAAGTCCATTAAGTATGGCCCCGAGATATTGACATTATCAGATGCATACTGCCTACAGATCTCAGAATTTAGGAAAAGTAGAATGTATGAATAGAACCCTGAAATCTCAGTTGTCCAAACTTTGCCAAGAAGTTCACCTGAAGTGGCCCCAGGTTCTTCCTATAGCCCTTCTTAGGATATACTTAGCCCCTGCTAAGTCTTTAGGAGTTTCCCCTATTGAGATTCTGTATGGGCGACCCCCGCCTATTGTATAGGAAATAAAGGGAGATATGGAACAGATTAGATCTGAAATTACTAGACAAGAACTATTGGTTTTAAGTTCTGTTTTGCAGAGTCTTCATACGTGGGTACAAGACCAGCTGCCCATCCATCTAACAGAACCCCTGCATCCTCTCAAGCCTGGAGTCTCGGTGTGGATCAAAGAGTGGAGAAAGACACCGTTGGCACCGCATTGGAAGGGACCTTATGTTGTCATCTTGTTAACCCCAACAGCAGTTAAAGTTGCAGAACTCGAACCCTGGATTCATCACAGTCGAATAAAGTCAGCAGCCATTGATAGCAATGTAGAAAGGAAGGCAGCTATGAAAGGTTTTAGCTATGTGGCAATATTACCCTATACCCCAAAATGGTGCTTTTACGCAAGTATAATATGTGATTTAATTCTCACCCTTTCTCACTAGCGGGTGAGAATAATCAAAGGGGGGAATGTGGCAGGCTATGGCCTATAATAGTCTGCAAATATGAAAGGCCTGTAAGTTAGGCCCTGATCCCAACCCCCATCTTAGTAAAGAACCAAAGTCTGTAAAAGTGTGAGAAAGCTGTTTAAACTGCTTAATAAGAAGTTTTCATGAATGCATAAAGCTTTCATTATTCTCTTGCGCTGTGAAAATAGAAATGTTTCAATACTTGCATTCCTAGAGCCAGGAACGACCTTGCAGTAGAGAAGTATCCAAACCTAGAAACTGCACCTTTGTTAGAACAGTTTGGGAAGGGGGAGCAGGGAGCTAGGCCCAGGAGGGATCTCTGATTGGATAGGTGCAGGGGGCATTGGGACCAATAGAAAGTTTGCCCATGTTAAACTGGAGAAGAAAGGTATATAAAGTGTTGTTTGCTGGACTCCACTGCTCAGTCCTTTTAAAGCTTTGACTAACTGGGCCATGTGCACAATAAATTGGCTTGGATCTTTGAACTGACTCCTGGTTTTATTTATTGCATGTTTATCAGCTGCTACAATATGATTGAGATGTTTAAATACCTCCGTGGCATAAATGTTCAGGGGGAGAGCCTCTTTCAATTGAAAGCAAGTTCTGCTACAAGGGGACATGGGATGTGAAGGGGGATAGATTCAGGAGTGATTTGCGGAAATATTTCTTTATGGAAAGAGTGGTGGATCCGTGGAATAGTCTCCCAGTGGAGGTGGTAGAGATGAGGACAGTAACTGAATTCAAAAAAGCATGGGATAAACACAGAGGATCTCTAAAGGAAAAAAGGGGACTGTTGTAGTTGTTGATATGGAAGGACAGACTAGATAGGCCATGTGGTCTTTTTCTGTCGTCATATTTCTATGTTGATGCCTACATTTTGTACAAAATCTTTCTCCTGCATATTTTATCAATGAATAAAATATTTCTGAGCTGTCATTACCTCTTAGTGTTTTTCTTTTGATCCATATCTAAAATTTAGCATGCTCTTGGACTATCACAGCCTGTTCATACCATATTAACATTTATTACTCAGTAGTTATTTTTATTTTGGCTATGCATTTGCCCCTACCCATTTCTTACAACATTGGATTTGAAGGAGAAATACTAGCATCATGTGAAAAGATTTCACAAAGAAGTTTGGAATAAAGGAGGTGGGACGTAGTCAGTATTAATAATAATGAGTGAGGGGACACCGATTTATAGGTTGCAGGGGGTGGGCGGGCACCAAAAACCCTAGCACCGGCCCTGTTCAGCAGCTAATGGGAAGGCTTTGCAATTATCATGCGTTTATTGCAAATCCTTAGCGGGCGTTATAAAATGGGTCCTAAATATCTGGATTTGTTTTTCATAGCTAGTGAGGCAGCCAGGAAGGTAGCTATGAGGGTAACCCCTCCTCTCTCAGCCTGAGTTACAGTGAAACAAAACGTAAACACATACCCTTTCGCCCAGAGTCCAGCAGACCGGAGCATACCAGTTTAGACAGGTCATTTAGGCATGCTATATGATAGCCCACAACCCCCCCCAGGGGCTACTGATTGGTGGAGAGGGGATACCTGAGACAAATGAGAAGCTAGTATGGGTTTGAAAACTTACTGTATATAAGACAGTGTGTGACGCCACTTGGGGGCTCAGATCGTTTTGTTCAGGGTGCCGGCTCTGCCTGAGACTGTGCGCACAATAAACAGCATCTGTTTGCATACCGGTCTGTCTCTGTGTTTTCATCTGAGGGTTGGAGGGACAGACTTCGAATAGATAATAGATCTTCTGCCACATTTCCTGGTGCATTGGCCAGGAAACCTCCGTCTGTCTACTCGCACCCCCAGGTGAAGGCATCGCGGTTTGCGCAACCAGGACTCGCCCGGTCCTGGACCGACCTCCTGGTCGTCGACAGTCCCCAGCACCACTGGACCCTTTGTTCCAGAGGTATCCCTCGGCGTATCCTGCGCACTCGGTCCTGGACGGCCGACTCCCTGGGTACAGAAATCCGGCTTGATAAGACTGGCATCCAAACTCTTCAGGACGGTGAGTACTCACTCTCTTAATTTTCTGAAACGGGTTGAAAAGTCTGGTACGGGATTGGCCACCCCCTACGGGCGGTCCGAGTAAGAACCGTAGTCTGAGATATGGGGTTCTGAAACCACCGCCTGTCCTGGTGTCTGGATTGGGGAAACGGGAGTCTGGGAGGGTATATATATATATATATTGTGATGGGGCCCGTATGGAGGAGCCCTTTTAAAACCCTAATTAGGCGGTCGCCTAGGGTTGTAGAAATTTACCCTGCTCTTGCTATGAAAAACAGAGTCTTGTGGTCAAGTGGTAAGGAAAAATAAGTATGGGTTTTATTCCCCTTCCCGAACGGACATTCTTTAAGGACAAAACTTAAACACAGCAGTGCACAAAAATGGTAACAAAAACTTCTCTCCTTTGTTATCTTCACAAAGCAGTTTTCCTTTAAAAAGGTCAACACAAAGAAGTGTGGTTATTCTTACAGCATATATTACAATCCATTGGTATGGGATCTGAAAGGTGGCTGTTATTCTCCCATACCATTCCCTCAGGCTCACTTCCCAAACCGTCTGAATCAGATTCCTCCCATGTGTAGGACTCTGGCACAACCTCTTGTGAGAGTTCACTATCGCTTCCTGCAAAAGCTTCTTTAATCCCCAGGTTATATTTTCCTGGTCTGTGGAAAGCTCTCCACTGGTCCTCTTCACGAAGTGAGAGTTTAGGATATCTTTCCCTCACAGCATTATATTCAGGGCTACGCCCTTTACAACAGTCATGGTATTTAAGCCTCTCTTTAAAAGAAGAAGGTTCCCTTCTCTTTACCTCGATGCTAGTCTTAGTTCTGGGGTTGTAGTGGCTTCTCTCCCCGGCTTCACAGTCAGGCTGTGAGTTAAGAAACTCCGTGTCAGCCTCACAGCTGTTCTTTAGATTACAGCTACGTTTGAAGCTCCCCTCTCTAGGTAAACTTCCTCTGGGCTGACCTGTGCTCCGTAACTGCAGATACCGTCCTCCTGAGCTGCTGGCCCCTCCTGGTTTCTCTCCAGGTCTGCTTCCTGTATCAAAGTGTCTCCCAGCACTGCTCCTTCCAACCCTTCTCTCTCGAGCACTGTGTCTGCTGCCACTTCCTGGTTCCTGGATTGCAGCTTCCTTTCCCAGTACTCCTCTGCAACTTCCTTTGCAGTTCTCCTGGCAGTTCTCCTGGCAGTTCCCCATGCCGTTCTCCTGGCAGTTCTCCTGGCAGTTCTGCCTGCACTGACTAAAACTCTCCCTTATATGGTTCTCAGCCCTGCACGTAACGTGAGAACTAGGAGACAGGTGCTCTTGATGAGCTTTTGGCTTTTCTTGTACTAACAGCGTTTTCTGCTCAGCTGTTTTCCTATGCCTTGTATCTTTTCCTACAGCTGAATCAGAGGTAAGCTCTTCACTTTCCTGAACTTCCATATGCTCTATTTTATCCACTGTATCACAATATATATATGTGTCTGTCTGTCTGTGTCCCTGCCTGTTGTCTCCCCTCTGCTGTCTCGTTCTGTGTTATAAACGCGAGTGTTGTATACGGATCAGGAATAATTACAGTATGGGGTCTAGTGGATCCAGAAATAGGACTCCGCTGAAATGCATGCTAAGCCATTTTAAAACTGCCTTTGGGGGTGACTATGGAGTTAGGCTCACTTCCCCCAGACTAGATGTACTGTGTGAGCGGGAGTGGCTCACCTTAGTGCGAGCGTGGCCACCTGAAACAGTGAAAAACACCAGGTCTACTGACTGCAGGGAGAGGGACAGTTTAGAAAATGTTCTAAAAAAAAAGGGACTGAGTCCGGCCCCAATCCCATAGCTTCTCCTCTAACCTCTGTAAATAAAGAGGAAAGGGACTGTTCCCTGTAAATAAAAGGGGAGCAGGGTTTACTGTATATAGACTGTTGTACTAGTATAGAAGTGAAGGAAGACAATTGCTTTATTTAATGCATATCCAGTATCATTACTATGTTTCATGCATAATCAATAGTCAAAGAACCAAATTTTGATCATACCTCTCAGCAGTGAATAAGGGGTACTTGAAACTATTGAAACTGTTTGCATGGCTACAGAAAGATACTGGGAGATCAGGGATGAGTTCCTCTTCTAGCAGATTGATGGAGATCTATTAGAGAGGACAAAAGAACAATTCACCTAGGAGTCCTTCTCCTAGCAAACAAATGGAGACCCATTAAAGAGGACAAAAAAGAACAATTCACCTAGCCTTGGAAACAATTTTCTTAGCCAATATAGAAACATTTACCTAGCCAATGTAAACAGGATAAGAATTCATCAATTGTAATTGTAGAAGTTTTTTTGCTTCTAAAACCCATGGGGGGTGTGTCTCCCTTGAGTATTCTCAGATGTCTGACCAGCATCTTGATTGTGTACTATGTGTATGTCACCTGAAGGCTGGGAGCAAACAAAGGCTCGAGAAGGACTGGTCAAATAACTATTAGCAAAGATGTATGGGGTGGAGAATATCTGTAGGGCAAAGCTCAATTGTTACAGCTTATAAAAAGAGAGATAAAATCCTTATAAGATTATGAAGAAATGAAGACTTTTTACTTATCTTTTTAAGGTCCCTGGTTTTTCCCAAGCTGTTGTTAAAGCATGTTGCTTTTCAGAACTACCCAGGGGGGAGGGTTTAGTGAAATTTCTTATATTCTGATCAGATAGGCTGTTAGACATAAAGCACTTGTAAGCTTTGATATGTCCTGTGTTTAAAAGTGAATACTGTTTTTCTTTCATTGCTGGCTACTCAAGTGCCCCTCGATGCTGAAGTGACTAGACCAAACAAACAAGGCATGAAACTAAGAAAACTGTTTTTGTTTTCCTTTGACCTTCAAAGTAGAGGTTAAGAGCCCTGACAGGACAATGGGGCATCCTGAGCCAGTTTGCAAATGATTTAAATCTTGAGTAAATAAGAAGGTAATCCTGGTTAATCTTTATCATTAGAATGTTATGCATCTATTCTTTGTCTTTGACTGTATATGCTATCAAGCAAACTTAAAAGTTAAAAGGGGATTTTATATATTGTGGCAAGTACCTCATAGAGGGCATAGTTATTGTTTATATTTTACAGAACCATAAACAGCTATAACTATAGGTTAATTGTTCAGCTACATAGTAATCTGCATTTGCCTGAAGGAATCTGGACACAAGAGAGACCTATTGTTTGTTTTGCTGTCTGTGTTGAATATAACATTTCAGATCAGTTTGATACCAGTTTCAGGTATAAGGTTTTAATTTAAAATGTGACAAAGCATGATTTTGAATTCACCTCTTTGCAGTTTCATGTCATTTGAGAATGCCTGTTTCCTGAACTGTAAGATTCAAGGTAATTATTTTGCATTGTTAAGCTCTGCACTGATGACTGATGAACAGGACAGTAACACCATACAATATTGGATTTTAGGATAATTTCACCTGTTTTTCTGTATTTGAATTTTACGTGCTGGTGTCCAGAGAAAAAGTGTACTTTGTTTTGAAAGTTTTTATTTCAGTTTCAGGAGTACAGTTCCTGAGAAAACAGATATATGTTGCAGCACTGTGAGATATTAATTTTCTTTAGTTTATACACTTTCACTTATGTTACCAAATATACTTGTTGTAGTAGTACATTATGCAGAGGTCCAGTACACACTCAGCAATTACAAGATGAGTAAATATTTTTGCTAAAATTTTGGGAAGAGGCTGATCTGAAATTGCTTTGTTCCCAAGTATATAGAGCACATTTAGTGGAAAGATGGAACTGAGGTCCCAGAAAATATGAGAACATTTGTAAAGTTAGTTACAAACAAAAACAATAACATTAGCTTGAGTTGATTGGACAAAACCAAATCTTGCTTGTTAGCAATGATCCAGGAGAGGTTTGAGAAAAAGAATGAGAGAGAGAGGGGCAGAAGGTGAGTGATGATCTGGGCCACCGGAATTCTGACTGCTCTGAGACTCCTCGAGGACCCACAAGGCCTGAAGAACATGAACCTTGTATATTTATGCCTCTAAAGAGACATGAATAGGCAGGGGAGAGTAGGCCAAGAAGAACCCGAGGAAGCATCGCCATGAGGCCAAGCCACAAATGCCTTGTACCCTCTTAGGTCTCTCACCTCAAAAGGATCTCTTTTGACACCATAATTAATGAGTAGCTTACACAAATCCTTGTGGACACTGCAATTTCAAGATCAGTCCAAGTATTTTTAAAAAAAGGTTTCCTACAGCACTCTCACTGAGAACAGTATATATGATAGACTCTAGTCATACGTGAGAGATATGTGACTGTCATGTTAGGAGCCATATTTCTTTCTATTGGGATTGATGTTATAAAATGTTGCAAAATAATAGCTTTATATTGTAAGGACTTTACCCAAATTGTTCCTATTTAGAATGAGCATATGTCCACTTAGTATTAGACCAATTAAGTTAATGGGAAAGGGACACTGTGTACTCATACTGTTATGCTTACTGAGAAGAATCTAAATTTATATTTTCTGCCTACCATTTGTTTACACCAATACTAAATTTTTAACAATTGTTTGATATTCTTAGCAGCCTTGCCAAATAAGGATACATTAGTATGGTATAAAAAACATGAAAAGGACCTATGTATGTAGTTGGTGGAATGATGTTGGTGATGAAGGAGTGTTGTGAGGGATGAAGTGGGATATTAAGAGGAAGGACTTTGATGGACAGTAAACTGATGGAGGTAATTTAATAATGTGAAGTGATGTATCTGGCTAATGAATATGTAAACAAAAAATTATGAATAGCACTTTATTCAACTATGCCGTCTCCAGAATCTTCAATCTAGGAAGTCATCTAAGCCCCAACACATACTCAACAATTAGAAATAGACACCTGGAGACAGGCTAGGTGCACCTTGCACCCTGATGAGCTTTGGAAAACCCACACTGGCCATGTGGTACTTCCAGATGCTTTTTTGCCTCCTTTTGCCTCTGTATGTCCTGGACAGGCATGCATGGGCAAAGGGGGATGATTTGATGACAAATTCTCACAAAATTGGTATAATTCTACAAATTCTCACAAAATTGGTATAATTCTAAAACTTGTCAAAATTGCAGAACACGTGTGTGCTACTTGTCCGATCTGTAAACATGTAAAGATCAGTCAAGAGCATAATGGAATATTTCCTATCAGCAAATGAATCTCCAGTGATAAAGAGACAAGGAGTTTATCAAACTGAGAGACATAGTTGACACCATACGAGATAGTTATGATCTTAAGTAAATATGGATGAAATTAAGTTTATCTCATTGTGAAATCTAATCTAGCATATTTAGTCTTTTCATTCAATATTGGTGCTGCTCCTCTGAAAAAAAAAAAAAGCCTGGAGCCATGTCACCAATTGCAATCCAGAGATTCCAACAGAGGAAATTGGCCAAAATCCAGATGGAACAGACCATCCCAAGAACTCCGGATTACACACCGCAGAAATGTGTGAAGGCATCCCTACCTGGATCAGTGTGTCACATTGAAAAAGGGACAAAATATTTGCCTATGAGAATGAGAGGTCCAAATTTTGAGAGAAACAGAACTTAAACTTCAGAGAAAGGTGAAGCACACTGCGAGGTCCTGAGGAGCTGCTGAGAGGCAGGACAAAATTGTCTGAGAATGGACTATTGGACTGATTGGGGGCTTTTGTGAATGATTGATTGTATTGTTATCCTTTTATTATTGTTTTCTTAGAAAGTAACTGAAATCTACAAGCCATTTGGGCTTCAGCAATTGCAATACCCACACCAGCTCAAGTTTTGCTGTACTATTCTCAGAGCTTTCTTTATCACATTATTAAGACCTTAGTTATAGGAGTTCTCCTTCTTTTCCTGCTATGCGCCCTCTTACCATGCAGTATCCTGATCCTCCACCGTTTTATCACCTCCACCCCCAACGCCCTGGTGGAACGCAAGACGGCTACCTCGGTCATGGCCCTGACCCAATATACCCCCTTGCGGCCTGCCTCTAGTACTGTTGCCCCCTACCGCCCTAGCGGTTGAGGTCCAACTAAAAAAGGGGGGAGTGAGGCAGCCAGGAAGGTAGCTGTGAGGATAACTCCTCCCCTCTCAGCCTGAGTTACAGTGAAACAAAAACACATACCCTTTCGCCCAGAGTCCAGCAGACCGGAGCACACCAGTTTAGACAGGTCATTTAGGCATGCTATATGATAGCCCCCCCCCCCCAGGGGCTACTGATTGGTGGAGAGGGGATACCTGAGACAAATGAGAAGCTAGTATGGGTTTGAAAACTTACTGTATATAAGACAGTGTGTGACGCCACTTGGGGGCTCAGATCGTTTTGTTCAGGGTGCTGGCTCTGCCTGAGACAGTGTGCACAATAAACAGCATCTGTTTGCATACCAGTCTGTCTCTGTGTTTTCATCTGGGGGTTGGAGGGACAGACTTCGACTAGATAATAGATCTCCTGCCACACTATGACCAGTGTTTAAAAGATAATGCTGACCGTGGCATCTGAATAAGCATTCACGATGGAATCATTTTAAAAGTACTTTACACTCATAAACGTGTGGTTTATGCAGAGACAGGGCCGACCCGTCCATAGAGCAAGAATGTTTTTTGCACAGGGCCCCGCGTTTCGGGGGGGCCCCGCGCAAAGAACATTCTGCTTTTTCTTAATTGAATTTAAAAAAAAAAAAAAGCTGGCCGCTGGCGCCGCAGCGGCATGGAGTGTCCCGCGGGGCTCCCTCTGCCCGGCGGAACTCTCCCGGCGCGGCTGAGCCCCTCTCTGCCGGCTTGCAGATACGCGAAGGGAGAGAGTCTCCCTCGCGTCTCTGTTAAGCCCGCAGGGGCTGATGGGAAGCAGGGGCTGATGGGAAATTTCCCATCTGCCCCTGCGGGCTTAACAGAGACGCGAGGGAGACTCTCTCCCTTCGCGTATCTGCAAGCCGGCAGAGAGGGGCTCAGCAACGCCGGGAGAGTTCCGCCGGGCAGAGGGAGCCCCGCGGGACACCATGCCGCCACGGCGGCAGCGGCCAGCTTTTTTTTTTTTTTTTAATTGCCATGAGCCGAGGGGGGGCGGGTAGGACTGGCAATGGGCTAGGGAGGGAGGGAGGGGGTTAAGACTGACCATGGGCTAGGGAGGGAGGGAGGGAGGGGGGTTAAGACTGGCAATGGGCTAGGGAGGGAGGGGGGTTAAGACTGGCAATGGGCTAGGGAGGGAGGGAGGGAGGGGGGTTAAGACTGGCAATGGGCTAGGGAGGGGGTTAAGACTGGCAATGGGCTAGGGAGGGAGGGAGGGAGGGAGGGGGGTTAAGACTGGCAATGGGCTAGGGAGGAGGGAGGGAGGGGGGGTTAAGACTGGCAATGGGCTAGGAGGGAGGGGGTTATGACTGGCAATGGGCTAGGGAGGGAGGGAGGGAGGGGGGTTAAGACTGGCAATGGGCTAGGGAGGGAGGGAGGGAGGAGGGGGTTAAGACTGGCAATGGGCTAGGGAGGGAGGGAGGGAGGGGGGTTAAGACTGGCAATGGGCTAGGGAGGGAGGGAGGGAGGGGGGTTAAGACTGGCAATGGGCTAGGGAGGGGGGTTAAGACTGGCAATGGGCTAGGGAGGGAGGGAGGGAGGGAGGGGGGTTAAGACTGGCAATGGGCTAGGGAGGGAGGGAGGGGGTTAAGACTGGCAATGAGCTAGGGAGGGAGGGAGGGGGGTTAAGACTGGCAATGGGCTAGGGAGGGAGGGAGGGAGGGAGGGGGGTTAAGACTGGCAATGGGCTAGGGAGGGAGGGGGTTAAGACTGGCAATGGGCAGGGAGGGGGGAGGGAGGGGGGTTAAGACTGGCAGTGGGCTAGGGAGGGAGGGAGGGGGGTTAAGACTGGCAATGGGCTAGGGAGGGAGGGAGGGGGGTTAAGACTGGCAATGGGCTAGGGAGGGAGGGAGGGGGGTTAAGACTGGCAATGGGCTAGGGAGGGAGGGAGGGGGGGTTAAGACTGGCAATGGGCTAGGGAGGGAGGGTTTAAGACTGGCAATGGGGTAGGGAAGGAAGGAGGGAGGGGGGTTAAGACTGCAATGGGCTAGGGAGGGAGGGAGGGGGGGTTAAGACTGGCAATGGGCTAGGGAGGGAGGGAGGGGGGTTAAGACTGGCAATGGGCTAGGGAGGGAGGGAGGGGGGGTTAAGACTGGCAATGGGCTAGGGAGGGAGGGGGGGGTTAAGACTGGCAATGGGCTAGGGAGGGAGGGAGGGGGTTAAGACTGGCAATGGGCTAGGGAGGGAGGGGGGTTAAGACTGGCAATGGGCTAGGGAGGGAGGGGGTTAAGACTGGCAATGGGCTAGGGAGGGAGGGAGGGAGGGAGGGGGGTTAAGACTGGCAATGGGCTAGGGAAGGAGGGAGGGAGGGAGGGGGGTTAAGACTGGCAATGGGCTAGGGAGGGGGGTTAAGACTGGCAATGGGCTAGGGAGGGAGGGAGGGGGTTAAGACTGGCAATGGGCTAGGGAGGGAGGGGGTTAAGACTGGCAATGGGCTAGGGAGGGAGGGAGGGGGGTTAAGACTGGCAATGGGCTAGGGAGGGAGGGGGGTTAAGACTGGCAATGGGCTATGGGGGGGTTAAGACTGGCAGTGGGCTATGGGGGGGTTAAGACTGGCAATGGGCTGTGGGCTGATGAGGGCTGGCAATGGGCTATGGGGGGGTTAAGACTGGTAGTGGGCTGATGGGGGGGTAGGACAGGAAATGGGCTGATGGGGAGGGGTTAGGACTGGAGGTGGGCTGATGTGGTTAGGACTGGTAATGGGCTGTGGGCTGATGGGGGGGGGGTTAGGACTGGCAATGGGCTATGGGGGGCTGACTGGAAATGGGCTGATGGGGGGTTAGGACTGGTAATGGGTTATAGGGGGGGCTTAAACTGAAAATGGGGTGATGGGGGTTAGGACTGGAAGTTGATTGACGGGGGGCTAGGACTGGTAATGGGTTGGGGGGTTGCTAGGACTGGAAATGGGCTGAGTGGAAGGGGAGGCTTGAACTGCAAATAGCTGATGGGGAGGGGGCTTGGAATGGAAATGGGCTGTGAGGGAAGGGAGCTAGGACTGAAAATGGGCTGATGGAACAGCTAGGATAGGACTGGAAATGGGCTGTTGGGGGGAGCTAAGATTGGAAATGGGCTGTGGTGGGGGCTTGAATTGAAATGGACTCATGGAGGGGCTAGAACTGGAAGTAGGCTCATGGGGGGGCTTGGACTGGAATTGGGCTGAGTGGAGGGGAGCTATGATTTGACATGGGCTGATGGTGGGGCTAGGAAATGACTAGAAATGGGCTGATGGGGGGGCTAGGATTGGAAATGAGCTGATGAAGGGACTTGGACTGGAAATGGATGGGGGAGCTAGGACTGGAAATGGGCTGATGGGGGGCTAGGATTGGAAATGGGCTGATGCAGGGACTAGAAGGGAATGGATGCTGGGTGAGACTGGAACTAGAAGGGAGCTGATGTTGGGGGAGGATTAGAATGGGATGGGGCTGGGAGATTAAAATGGAGAGGGGAAAAATATTTTGTGTAGGAGGGATGAAAAATCTACAATTGGCCAGGTATTGGGAGAGTAATTGGGGTTTGAGGATGGAGGGGTAAAATTTGTGTGGATGAAATAGGAATGAGGAAAGAGCAAAAGGAGAAAGATTAGTATGTTAAAGCAGATGTAGAGAGAGAGAATGGAAAAAAAAACTAGAAGAGAGAAGAAAGGACAAATGGACAGCAGACGATGGAGAGTTAGCAGAAAACATGAAGAAACCAGAAGAAAGTGGCTGGACCAATTGCAACTGAAAAAAATGCACAAAAGGTAGAAAGATATCTCTTTATTTTGAATTTATTAACTGGAATATGTCAGCTCTGGGAAATGTGCATCATTAACATCTGCGCTTTGTTTGGTACAAGAGGAAATTAATTTATAGTTTTTATTTCTACAGTGTTGTTGTACATTCCAAGTTTGGCTTTTGGGGTTCCCAGTTTAATTATTGCCTTCCTGTTTCTAAATTGTTGATTCCTTGTTTGGTGATGGTCTATGTTCTGCATGTGTAACTGAGCTGAGGTATTCTGTTTATGTAATTCCTATTTGACGTTGCCACTTGTTCTCTTTCCCCAGTATTCTCTGAAACGTATTGGTTTAATATTTGCAGTGTTGCCTTTTGATAGGTAGGGTATGGTGCTTTGTGAGTCCTGGTAATGCTGTCAGGATACGGCGGGTTTGCTATGGGTTCTAAATGGGCAGCGTTTGTAGTAGTTCCTAATGTGCCTGGCGGTTGGCACTGGATTATAGTAATGTAGAAATCTTTTAGTCTTTCTTTATCCATACACTCATTAAGAGACATGTTTACTAAAAGTTAGTGAATGGTAACATTATGCAAATATTTATGCAAATAAGACCACTTATGCAAATGAGGCCCCGCACCGAGTCTCCGCACATGGCCCCGCACCCCCCTTGGGCCGCCCCTGTGCAGAGAGGCAGTGTTGTGCCGTGAACAGATGGAGGGGTCGCCATGCCACCCACTTCCCCCAGGTGAGATGATGGATGTTGGGGGCCTGCCTAGCATGGTCGAAACGCTTGGACCGGCCCTGCTAGTGCTTTATAAAGGCACGGAGATACTCTTTCAAAAACAGGTGCCTTCCTGTCCTTAAGCATAAAATTATAACGTTTACGCCAAAGCTCTAAAGGTCTGAGATCCCGTACCGATCATCAGCAGCATTCCCCCTTCAGAGCTCAGAGACAGGAAGGGGCCGGGTCTCGGGGTCCTCCGGGCCTGCGGGGGACGCTGTGGTTCATAGTGCTGCAGTCGCTGTTTGACCTTCTCCTCAGGCCAGGACGGTACTTCCGGGCCAGTTTCTGGAGAGCTTTTGGGGTTTCGTTGTTGAGGATGGCGTCGATATTTTGTTGTCTGCGGTGGTGTGGGGACGGGACTGCGGGGCACATCCCACTCAAGGAGATGCCGGCTGTGCAGTTGGATACACAGCACATGGGTGAGTGAGGGTTCACTGCTTACTCGCTGTGCTGCTATTTCTTTGTCACTCCTTATTTTTGGGTCGCTTTGATTTTCGTGCGCTGTATCTCTCTTTTTTTTTAATTTCCCCGTTGGCTTTAATTTACATGAAAAGAAAGTGCTTAGTGTTAGAAGCAGTGTTGAGCCTTAGGAAAACTCGGTTCTTGTCGGGTTTCACTGAGCCAATATAATAATACTTAAGAGGTGATGTTTTGATTAAGCTGTCAAAAGTATATTTGAAAAAGGGATCTAGTGACACTTGAGCTCATGCTCATATTTGGAGCGTTTCCTGGTTGCTCTAATAAAAGCTACCACAACCTGAAAATAATGCAGTTTACAAGTTGCAGAACTGTTTGTTATGACTCGGCTCTTTTTTTATGCTCTTCTACACTGTGTTAGTGACTTACAGGAGATTCTGATGAGCCAGAGCAGAACCCGATTTATAATAAGTTTGGAAACTATAAGATGCATTGAAAAACTTCAAAAACTAATATACTTCAGAAATGTAGAACACAAAGAAGAAATATTAATAGCTATCAATCGAAACATCTGCAAAATATGTTTTGCTAGTCCCGCGGTTTTGAATACTGAACTGAAGCCATTAGGATGCCTAATACCAGAAAGAAGAGAGTGCATGGATCCGTACTTTTTCCTTAAAAAATCTGTTTGAATTATTTTGATTTACATTCAGTGTAGCCAATTTTGAATATATTAAATGTTTCTTAATCATTTGCTCTCATTATTACACTCTGATCTTGATAGTAAAGCACCTTTAACTTGATAAGTAATAATGATAGAAGTACTGGAATTGCCTCATTTTTCTAAAATCTGGAATACAGGTTAAGTCGTATAATTGTAACAATGCCCTTTTTGTGTTTTTCACTGAACATGTATCATTTAACACAAGTCAGGAATAAGTAAATTATGATTCAGGATTGGACATACATGGTTCCGAGGCAGATGGAAGGAGGAACTATTTTCTCCCCAGTGCTGAATATGGCTCATTGCGTAGAACGCCCATTGCAGGATTGCTGTATATTCATTATCTTTGCAAGTTAATACATGTTGCTGTGGTTCTGGGGGGAGATAAAAGGTTAATCCTGACTAACTTAATGTAGGTTTACAATCTGCTTGTACTGTAAGGGAAGGCACAGTACCTTCCCCGTGACTTGGTTAATGATTTTCCAAAGAGGTAATCTGATGTGACAGGTAAGATAATTAAGCACTCCATTGACCAGAATCAGCATGTTACTGCAAGCATGACAGATTTGCACTAAAGATACGTTTTGTTTTTTTTTGTTTTTTTTAAGGAAAGACATTTAAAGTTTTTGAACATTGTGTCAGTCTAGTGACTCATGTGGCAGATTTAGGATTTCCTGAGTCATTCCTCTCAGCCAGCACAAGCACCCAGATGCCACACAGACTTTCCAGTTCTCCCGCAACCTTCTGGGACAATGGAACTCGCCAAAGCAGCAGTGGGAAGGTAAGCTTCTCCCCGCTGCACCCTACATCATCGGCACATGCCCAGAGACTTCATCATTGCACTGCTCCACTAAGGCGTGCCTGCGCCTGAGGACCTTGCCAGAGGGCTCTTTGGCGGGGACCAATAAAAAGCCCTAAAAACCTCCCCACAGCTACAGGACACATACTCAAGAATGAAGAACAAGAGACAGAACAACGACAAGCCTCCACATGCCCCCTAAAATCACACTCTAAGTGGATGCCGCCAACAGCTAAAGACAACCATGCTCCCAGTATACCCACTGCTCTACGCACTGCTAGTCCTCCTCCTTACTGCAGCACACAAACATCAGACACACACAGCACCCAAGCTATGGCTCGACCACCCCACTCTTACGTACCAACGCACATCCTATACCCACACAACATACATGGGACCCACACCATCTAATATACATACAGAACTCGCCCAATCATATTGCTATGATCTCACACAACTTACCCCCCACGCATGCACTGCATTGTGCACTCATCAACTCATGCTCAATCAGAAACAAAATCCCGGTCATAAGAGACCTACTGTTATCCAAACACCTTGACATATTTTGCATAACGAAAACATGAATCACTGAAACAGACAATGTGCTGCTAAACCAGCTCGCACCAAACGGTTGTACCATTTACCAATGTCCGTGATCACAATGTAGAGGCAGAGGAGTTATGATCATAACCAAGACTAATCTCAAATGCCAATACAATGCAAGTGAGAGCACCAAAGAAACAGATACCATCACCATAACTACCAAACAGATATCCAGCCTCATCTACAGGACACCAACTGCAAACACCAGTGACCCCTCACTCATTCTGGACACAGTGATCACCGCTTCGAAATTAGGAAGAGACCTCCTAGTCCTGGGAGACTTTAACCTCTCCTCGCTGCAACCAAACCCCACACACACATTCCTTCAAGCAATGTCAGCAATGGACCTAAGCCAACTAGTAAAAATGTCCACACACGAAAAGGGCAACACCCTTGACATGATTTTCTTCAACGACCAGACGACCGGAACTGCCCCCCCCCATTCAATTCAGGCCCACCCAGTACCATGGTCTGATCACAAACTAATCGACATTTCTGCCTCCCACAAAACATCCCCATGAAACACCATGTCCAGCAACCAACAAGAAGAAGATTCAAACAATTCAACGATAATTTTATAGAAGACACCCTCCCGCAGCTTCTAGAAACTCAACTGACCCCCAAGTACTTATAGAAAACTGGAACAGTGTCACCGCAAAAGCGGCCACTACTACCTCTACCACCGCATACTCGTACAAGAAACAACCCAAAACTGAGTGGTATACTCCAGTTCTACACACCATAAAACGACAACTGTGAAAACACGAATGAAAATTGCAAAAACCCCAAAACAATGAAGACGCTCAACTATCTATGCCTTCCAAATGACTATTGTACCACAACGGACAAAACTACTCAACTCTTCAATCAACCATCTGAGAGAGTTCTTTGACATCCATTGTTAAATTGTACCACTTTTGTTGCATGTACACCACCTTGATCCGGTGAAAGGCAGTATATAAATACAGCTAAATAAATAAAATAAATGTTTTCCATTCCTTAAACTTGCCAGGGCAAGAGATGCTCTGGGGACAGCATTCACATTCCCTGGGGGAGGATATCTTACCTTAATAGGACACCTACTGGCCAGATGCAGTATAGGTCCTAACACTATAGCCCAATAGAGGTTAATTCTTATTGAGTTGGAAATTTTAATTTTATTATTTATTTAACAGGTCTTTTATACTGCCTGATTTTCCATTCAGGGCGGTTTACATTACAACTCCAACAACTTCATAATGAATAGGGGCAATTAACTTGGAGAAATATACATGTAAAATGACAGGATTAAAAGATGATGATTTTAATACAAAAAAATATATATTGTGCTTCTATATTATCCTGCTACACCAGTGCAGACAAGTGTGTTGTGTTCCCCTACCAGCAGATTGGTGGAGACAAAGAACCAATGAAAACCCCAGGTTTCAACGACATCACTCCCATGTCTCTATTTGTCTTAGCCACCAGAGGTTTCTTCAGTATTTCTTTATCTTCAGCAGATGGTGGATGGATTTTCTCCTCTCTGTAGAAGAAATTGAGAGGAAGAGATTTATTAAAAGTTTGTGAACGACCACCTTGAGGTTGACTCTCACTTGAGTGCGACGTGGGAGGCGCCACAAGACTGCAGTGTTTTTGGTAGCCATAGGAGGAGGGAAAATTGGTTCACATTGGTATGGCAGGAAGTGATCTTGTAGCTAGGACCTGTCCTCCAGGTAACGTAAAACCCTCTCGCAACCAAGGTGGTTTCTCCAGGGCCATGTAGATAACTGGGTGGCTGGTGAACATGAGGAACACCTGGTGGTATGCCTGCCTGGTGCAAAGGTTGTGGACCACATGTGCCACCTAGGTTTTAGATAGTGCTGAGGAGGAGCCTGCTGTCTTGGTACATGTTGATATCAATGAAATAGGATTTGTTAGGAACTGGGCAACATTCTGGGGAAGGGGAGGGGGGGCTTTTCCAAAAGGATGGGCACCACCTTAACCGGGGTGCAACCTGGCTACTAGCATTAACCCTTAAAAAAGAGAGAGAGCAGCTTTTAAACTAGATAATAGGGGAAAATCGACAGTTGCCTAAGAGCGCATGGTTCAGAAGGATGTATCCTTGAAGGATACTAGCAAAAGAGAAAAGTTAAGGCATATTAATAAGGAGGTTCCTATAAAGATAAAAGTAACCCAGATTCCTTTAAGTACAGAGCAGATAAAGCTGAAAGATTCCAAATTACTCTTGTCAACTGATAACCAGATTAATATGAAAAAAATATAACTGCTAAAATACTTGTATGCAAATGCTAGAAGTCTAAAAACTGATCAGAGAAAGGCTGAACTTTTACAGAGCTCTGCTAGTGAGTGGATTTTTGCCTCCTGGGACATCTTACTGTGAGTTCTAGCTGTTTATTTAATTATTTACTGTTTGTCTAACTGTTGTTTGTTTAATTATTTAGTGTTTGTCTTAGTGGTGTGCAAGTTTCAGCCTTCTCAGCTGTACTTACCTTGCCTCTCAATTAACTGGGCCTTGTGTGGTAGCCATTTTGAATTAATCTCTCTCCCCAGAGCCTGCTGTTTGTTAAGCTTTTCCTGTCCTTGCCTGCCTGAGTGACTCCTCCCCCTGTGTGTGTGGTAGCCATTTTGAATTAATCTCTCTCCCCAGAGCCTGCTGTTTGTTAAGCTTTTTCCTGTCCTTGCCTGCCTGAGTGACTCCTCCCCCTGACCCCCTCCCCCTGAGGTATCCTGTAACCTTGTTCCTGTTTTCTCCACGTGTGCATAGGCTGTTTTAGTTTGCTTTTCTCTGATCAGAGAAAGGCTGAACTTTTACAGAGCTCTGCTAGTGAGTGGATTTTTGCCTCCTGGGACATCTTACTGTGAGTTCTAGCTGTTTATTTAATTATTTACTGTTTGTCTAACTGTTGTTTGTTTAATTATTTAGTGTTTGTCTTAGTGGTGTGCAAGTTCAGCCTTCTCAGCTGTACTTACCTTGCCTCTCTCAACTAACTGGGCTTTGTGTGGTACCCCCATCCCCCTGCTGAGGGTTCAGGACAGGGTACCTTGTAACTGCCCTCTTTAATAGGACTTATCTCCCCCCCTCCCTCCCCAGCACCCACCCACCCCTGGGGAAATTGTAGTTTTATAGGTACTTGGACATCTTAGAGGAAAGGGGCTGCTCTCAGGTGCAGCTCTTAATCCAAATCAGTCATACACAGAGGACCTGTGATTAATTAGCTTCAGGTACACAGGGTGTATTAGGGGTATTAGATACACTTTATTAGTATAAGCATCTACACCAATCCTTATTATATACCGATTTAAAAGACCTAAACACAAGCTTTAAACTAAGATGCAGTCAGAGGTCCAGCAACGAGATGGGGGTTCTCCAGTCTTTTGCATCGAGTGTCACATGTATGATTATCTCCCAGTTGGTGAGAGGTCCTACATATGCACTAAGTGCAGGGAGCTCTTTGCTCTCAGGGAACGAGTCCGTTCTCTAGAGGCTAGAGTAGCAGACCTGGAAGACATAAGAAAGACAGAGAAGTACATGGACGAGACCTACAGGGATATAGTCCTGAAGTCCCACCTCCAGTCTGGCAGCATCCCTGTTGCCATGGAGGAGAGAGGTCACGTGACAGGAGAGCATCACCCTGGTGTGGCAGGAAGTGATCCTGTAACTAGGACCTGTCCTCCAGGTGATGTAAAACCCTCTCGCACCGAGGACGTTTCTCCAGGGCCATGTCCCCATGAGGGAAGGGTCAGGACAGCTGTTATAGTTGGTGATTCAATCATTAGGAATGTAGATAGCTGGGTGGCTGGTGGACGTGAGGATCGCCTGGTAACATGCCTGCCTGGTGCGAAGGTAGCAGATCTCACGCACCGCCTAGATAGGATCATAGATAGTGCTGGGGGGGAGTCTGCTGTCTTGGTACATGTTGGTACCAATGACATAGGAAAATGTGGTAGGGAAGTTCTGGAGGCTAAATTTAAGCTTTTAGGTAGGAAGTTGAAATCCAGAACTTCCAGGATAGCGTTCTCCGAAATGCTTCCTGTTCCACGTGCAGGACCCAAAAGACAGGCAGAGCTCCGGAGTCTCAATGCGTGGATGAGACAATGGTGCAAGGATGAGTGTTTTGGATTTGTTAGGAACTGGGGAACATTCTGGGGAAAGGGGGGGCTCTTCCGAAGGGATGGGCTTCACCTTAATCAGGATGGGACCAGACTGCTGGCATTAACCTTTAAAAAAGAGATAGAGAAGCTTTTAAACTAGAAAATAGGGGAAAGCCGACAGTCACCCAGGAGCGCACGGTTCGGACAAAGGTATCCTTGAAGGATACTACCAAAAGCAGTGAGGTTCCAAAAGGGAGTATAGTAGCCCAAATGCCCTTGAGTAAGGAGCAGACAGAGCATAAAGATTCCCAATTACCCATGCCTACCAATAGCCAGATTAATATTAATAAAATACAGTCTCTAAAATGCTTGTATGCCAATGCTAGAAGTCTAAACAATAAGATGGGAGAATTAGAATATATAGCATTAAATGAGAGGTTAGATATGATTGCACTCTCAGAGACATGGTGGAAGGAGGATAACCAGTGGGACACTGTGATACCTGGATACAAACTATATCGTAATGATAGAGCTGAACAAATTGGTGGAGGGGTTGCGCTCTATGTTAGAGAGGGCATTGAGTCAGAAAGGATTAAAGTTTTGCAGGGAACAAAATATGCTGTAGAATCTCTATGGATTGAAATTCCATTTATGAAGGGGAAGGTGATGGCAGTGGGAGTATACTATCGACCACCTGGCCAGAATGAACAAATGGATGATGAAATGCTCAAAGAAATCAAGGAAGCTAACAAAAGCCACAACAGAGTAGTAATAATGGGTGATTTCAATTACCCCGGTATCGACTGGGACAGTGTCACAGCAGGACAAGCTAAAGAGATAAAGTTTCTAGATGAAATAAATGACTGCTTCTTGGAGCAGCTGGTTCATGAACCGACCAGAGGGGAAGCCATACTGGACCTAGTCCTTAGTGGAACGCCAGATCTGGTGCAAGAAATAAGGGTGTTGGGACCACTTGGCAATAGTGATCATAGTATGATCATGTTTGATTTAATCAGTGGAGGACAGATAGTAAAGGAATCCACAGTACTACCTTTTAACTTTCAAAAGGGTGACTATGATAGAATGAGGAATATAGTTCGGAAAAAACTAAAAGGAGCGGTTCCAAAGGTTAAAGACCTACAGCAAGCTTGGGTGTTATTTAAAAATACTATCCTCGAAGCCCAGACCAGCTGTATTCCACGCATTAAGAAAAGTGGAAGAAAGTCCAAAAAACTGCCAGCATGGTTTAAAGGTGAGGTCAGAGAGGCTGTTGCTGCCAAAAGAGCAACCTTCAGAAAATGGAAAAAAGAGCCAAATGATGAAAACTGGAAACAGCACAAGCACTGGCAAGTTAAATGCAAAGCATTGATAAGGCAGGCAAAGCGGGAATTTGAGAAGAAACTTGCTACGGAAGCAAAAACACGAAATAAAGACTTTTTCAAGTACATTCGTAGCAAAAGGCCTGTGAGAGAGTCAATTGGACCATTAGATGATAGAGGGGTAAAAGGGGCAGTAAGAGGAGACAAGGCTATAGCAGAGAGACTGAATGAATTCTTTGCTTCGGTCTTTACTGAGGAAGATGTAGGGGTGTTACCCAAGACTGAAGTGGTATTTAAAGGTGATACTGCAGAGGAATTGAGAGAAATATCGCTACACCGGAAGGATATATTACAACTATTTGATAAACTGAATAGTAGCAAATCACCTGGACCGGATGGTATACATCCCAGAGTGTTGAAAGAACTGAAATATGAGATTGCAGACCTGTTATTGGTAATCTGTGAACTTTCATTAAAATCATCTGTAATACCTGAAGATTGGAGGGTCGCCAACGTAACACCAATTTTTAAAAAGGGTTCCAGGGGTGACCCGGGAAATTACAGACCGGTGAGCCTGACTTCAGTACCAGGGAAAATGGTAGAAGCCATCATAAAGAACAAAATTACACAGCATGTAGATAGTCATGGCCTAATGGGAGACAGCCAACATGGCTTTAGACAAGGAAGATCTTGTCTTACTAATCTGATCTGTTTTTTTGAAGGTGTGCATAAACAGGTAGACAAAGGTGAGTCGGTTGATATAGTGTATCTGGACTTTCAGAAAGCTTTTGACAAGGTCCCCCATCAGAGACTTTTGGCGAAGCTAAAAAGTCATGGGATAGGAGGCAGTGTACTATTGTGGATCGGGAACTGGTTAAAAGATAGAAAGCAGAGGGTAGGGCTAAATGGCCAATATTCCCAATGGAAAAAGGTGAATAGTGGAGTACCCCAGGGATCTGTACTGGGTCCGCTACTTTTTGACATATTCATAAATGACCTGGAAAAGGGAATAACTAGTGAGGTAATCAAATTTGCAGATGACACAAAACTGTTTAAAGTTGTTAAAACCCAAGAGGATTGTGGAAAACTGCAGGAGGATCTGGATAAATTGGAAGACTGGGCATCCAAATGGCAGATGAAATTTAATGTGGACAAGTGCAAAGTTATGCACCTAGGAAAGAACAACCCACACTATAGTTACAAGATGCAAGGCTCCACATTAGAAACCACCACCCAGGAAAAAGATTTAGGAGTCATCGTGGATAACATGTTAAAACCCTCCGCCCAGTGTGCAGCGGCGGCCAAGAAAGCAAATAGAATGCTAGGTATCATAAGGAAAGGGATGGAGAATAAAACAAAGGATATTATAATGCCTCTGTATCGCTCCATGGTACGACCGCACCTTGAATATTGTGTGCAATTCTGGTCACCGTATCTTAAAAAGGACATAGAGTTATTAGAAAAAGTACAGAGAAGAGCCACCAAATTGGTGAAGGGGATGGAAGGCTACTCCTATGAAGAGAGGCTAAAAAGGTTAGGGCTCTTTAACCTAGAAAAGAGGCGGCTGAGGGGAGATATGATAGAGGTGTATAAATTAATGAATGGAGTGGAACGGATAAACGTGGATAAATTGTTTACGCTATCAGAATATAGAAGGACTAGGGGGCATGTAATGAAGCTACAGGGTAAACTATTTAAGACAAATAGGAGAAAATATTTCTTCTCTCAACGTGTAATCAAACTCTGGAATCTGTTACCGGAGGATGTAGTAAGGGCTGTTAGTATAGCTGGGTTTAAAAAAGGTTTGGACAAGTTCCTGGAGGAAAGGTCCATAAACCACTATTAAAAAGGGACCCAGGATATCAATGCTTGGCCTAGTACAAGCACTGCAGAACCTGTGTCTTTTGGGGAAACTGCTAGGTACGTATGACCTAGATTGGCCACTGTTGGAAACAGGATACTGGGCTTGATGGACCTCGGTCTGACCCAGTATGGCATTTCTTATGTTCTTATGTTCTTAAACATAAGATGGGAGAGCTGGAATATTATAGCACTAAATGAAAGGTTAGATATGATTGTCATCTCAGAGATCTGGTGGACGGAGGACAAACAATGGGATACCGTAATATCGGGGTACAAACTATATTGCAAGGATAGGGTAGATCAAATTGGTGGAGGGGTTGTGCTTTGTTAGAGAGGGCATTGAGTCACACAGGATGAAGGTTTTGCAGGAAACAAAATGCACTGTAGAACCTCTGTGGACAGACATTCCATGTGAAAAAGGAAAGACAATGGTAGTGGGGGTGTGCTGCGGTCCGTCTATGCCAGAATGAACAGATGGATGAAGAAATGCTAAAGGAAATCAGGGAAGCTAACAAAAGTTACAACACAGTAATAATGAGTGATTTTCAATTACCCCATTGTTGACTGGGTCAATGTCACAACAGGACAATGCTAGGGAGATAAAGTTTCTAGATGAAATAAATGACTGCTTCTTAGAGCAGCTGGTTTATGAACCGACGAGGGAAAGCTATTTTTGACCTAGTCCTTAGTGGAATACAGGATCTGTTGCAAGGGACAACTGTTATTGCCACTTGGCAATTGTGATCATAGCATGATCATATTTGATTTAATAAATGGAGAGAGGATGGCAAGGAAATCCACATTACTACCTTTTAACTTCAGAAGGGAGACTATGATAAAATGAGGAAAATAGCTAAGAAAAAAACTAAAAGGAGCAGCTGCAAAGGTTCAAGGTTTACATCAAGCATGGGCATTGTTTAAAAGTACTATTTTGGACACCCAGGCCAGATGTATTCCACACTTGAAGGTGGAAGAAATGACAAAAACAGGAAATAACATAAGCACTGGCAAGTTAGATGAAAGGTGGGCAAAGAGAATTAAAAAAAACCAACAACTTCTTGCTGGGGAAGTAAAAGGAGAAATTAGGCCTTACCTGCTAATTGTCTTTCCTTGAGTTCTCTCCATGGCAGTCCAGGAAATGTTGGGTAGTCAGCTCCCTCCAGCAGCTGAGGACTGGAAACAACTGAGTTTTGCTGACACCCTATCCAGCTCCCCCTAGTGCCAGAGACTCAGTCTTCTATTGACAAAGCAGCTCGATCCTAACTCTGAAACTGAACATACCAACTTGAATAACTTTAAAAACAAAAAATTAACAACTTCCTAAAACTAACAGTCTTTTGTACTTCTGTTCTCTTTTTCTTCTGTCCTCTTCTTCTTTTATTTTTATTACACTCCACCAACTTTCCCAAGGACGACTCTTACTCTTCCCTCTCGCTGTTGGACGAGAGCACAGAAGGCAGAGCTATCCCGAAGAAAAAACTGATTGGCAGGCCTCTGCTCCGCTGAACCTCCAGGTCCAGACGTCTACTGCAGTATCTGAACTCAAAAATAATAACCTTCTCTGCAAAAAATCCCCTACCAGTAAAACTAGGTGCCTTGATAACTTGCATGAATAACCAGGGTGGATCCTGGACTTGCCTGGAGAGAACTCAAGGAAAGACAATTAGCAGGTAAGGCCTAATTTCTCCTTCCTCTTCTCTCCTGGCCAGTCCAGGAAATGTAGGGATGTACCAGAGCAGTACCTAAAATCGGGAGGGACCCGTTAGCCCTGCTAAGATAGCCGAGGCCTCAACCTTTGCGTCTCTTCTAGCCTGAACATCCAAGCGATAGTGCCTTGCAAAAGTATGCAAAGAAGACCATGTTGCTGCTTGACAAATATCCATCGGAGGCACCAATGTGTGCTCCGCCCAAAATGTTGCTTGGCTACGAGTAGAATGTGCTCTGAGACCCTGAGAAAGAACCTCACCCCGTGCCAAATATGCTGCCCCTATAGCCCGCTTTACCCATCAGGCAATTGAGGCTTTGGACGCCGCTTGTCCCTTGTGTGACACCCCCCCCCCCCCCCCGAAAATTTATTTTTTATTTACATTCTCTTATATACTGCGCTATTCTGCATCAGTGCGGTTTACATTGAACAAACTGAAATTACATTGAACAGTGCATTATAACTTGGAGGTAACTATTTACAGGGAACATGGGCTATGGAGGGTTAAGTGGCTTGCCCAAGACCTCAAGGAGCACCTTTGGGACTAGAAACCTCAGTCCTTCCGGCCCAAGGTTGCTGTCCTCTAGTGGGCTTTGAACCCTCGACCTTCCGGCCTGAAGTACTTTGCCCCAACCACTAGGCCACTCCTCCACAAACAAGCGATCTGTCTTACGAAAAGCCTCCTTCCTTCTAAGGTATCTTTGGAGTACCCTTTCGAGATCTAACCTCCGAAGCGAACGGTCCATTCCAGTTGTCCCCAGAGTCTGAAAAGTTGGAAGTGAAATAGATTGATTCAAATGAAGTCGGGAAACCACCTTCGGCAGAAAGGAAGGAACCGACCGTAGCACCACCTTTTCAGCAGTAAATTGTATAAATGGCTCTCTACATGAAAGCGCTTGCAGATCTGAAATCCTCCTTGCCGAGCACAACGCCATCAGGAAGGCCGTCTTCCAGGACAGTTCCCTCAAACTAACCTTCGTCGCAGGCTCAAAGGGAGGCTCTGCTAGCGCTTCCAGAACCAAATTCAAATCCCAAGGAGGAACTACCGACCTGACGGGCAACCACAGGTTCTTAACCGCCCAAAAAAACCGTACCACATCCAGATGCAAAGCTAATGAGCTACCCTGCACCTGGCCCCTATAACATGCTACTGCTGCGAGGTGTACCTTCAGGGAACTCAAGGCTAGCCCCTTATCAAGTCCCTCCTGCAAAAAAAGCAATATGTCCGGCAAGGTAGCGATAAAGGGCTTAATACTCCTCTCCTTACACCAGCCTTCAAAAATGCGCCAAATCCGTATATACGATAAAGACGTAGAACGCTTCTTGGACCTGAACATAGTCGTTACAACCACCAGCGAATATCCCTGGCGCCGCAAGCGCTCCCTCTCAAGAGCCCCCTCTCAAGAGCCAAGCCATAAGCAAGAACCGATCCACCTGAGGCATCAAGACCGGCCCTTGGTACAACAAATTGAGTCAACTGGGCAGCCTCCACAGTCGATCCACCAGCAACCTCATCAGATCCGCATACCATGGCCTTCGTGGCCAATCCGGCGCAATGAGGATCACTTGACCTTTGTGAAGTTCTATTCTCTGAAGGAGCCGACTGATCATCGGCCATGGAGGAAAACATATAACAGTCCGTCCACCGGCCACGGCTGTACCAGAATGTCGAGACCCTCTGACATGTGCTCCCTGCGCCTGCTGAAGAACCGTGCAGCCTTGGTATTGGAGAGTGGCCATCAAGTCCATGATTGGCTGCCCCCAGCGTACCATGATGTCGTGAAAGACAGCCACATTCAATTCCCACTCTCCCGGATCTAAGACATATCGACTGGTAATCAGCCTGCACGTTGTCCTTTCCAGCCACATGCGCCGCTGATGATAAGGCCATCAGATGACTTTCCGCCCACTGTAACAACAGTTGACTTTCCTCCAACATGGCTGCACTGCCCGTGCCTCCTTTCCGGTTGATGTAAGACACCGTCACTGTATTGTCGGAAAATACGCGAACCGCTCTGCCGACTACCAACCTTTTGAACTCTTGTAGCAGCAACCTCACCGCCCGTAATTCCAGACGATTGATCGACCCCTTGACTTCCTTTGCCGACCAGCAACCCTGTGCCACCTGGGAAAGACAATATGCCCCCCAGCCTGAAAGGCTTGCATCTGTGGTGACCAATACCCAATTGGGCTGCACCAGGGACATACCTGCTTGAAGATGCTCCGCATCTAGCCACCATTCCAAACTGCAATTCATGTCGTCTGGGCACACCAACTTCTGAGACAAAGGTTGATGTTGCGGCAACCACCGGGGCAACAAGGCTCGCTGAAGTGGATGCATATGAGCCCTGGCCCACGGCACTAGATCCAAGGCCGCCGCCATTGAGCCCAGCAGTTGCATGTATTGCCACGCCATTGATGCTTTCATCCGTAAAAACCTCTGAACCTGCCCTATGATCTTTTGTACCCTTTCTTCGGGCAGGAATACCAAACTGGCCTCCATATCGAACAAGGTCCCGAGATACACCAACCGCTTCACAGGCCGAAGCTGACTCTTGTCCTGATTGACCACCCAACCTAGCTGTCCAGGAATTCCACCACTCGCGTGGTCGCCACGACCGAAAGAGAGTGATCTGGGGCTTCCAGGCACTTCTCTTCAGAGCAGATGCTGCGTCTCCGCTTTCCAAGAGGTAGGCTCTGCCTCTGCTGCCCTGCACATGAACTAGTCTCTCCGATACACTTTAAAATATTTTTTTAAATACCGTTGGCCTTATTGCCGTGCTAGGACAAACCAGATCCCCCTTATTCCTCTTGGTTTTTAGTTATTTTTATTTTCACAATCTTTCCTTCCTCTTTGTTTCTTTACAGGGAGCCTCTGAAGAAACGGTCCTATCCAGCTGCTGAGGACTGAAGACTGAGTCTCTGGCACTAGGGGAAGCTGGATAGGGTGTCAACAAAACTCAGTTGTTATCAGTCCTCAGCTGCTGGAGGGGGCTGACTACCCTACATTTCCTGGACTGGCCTGGAGAGATGAAGAGGAAGTGCATAATAAAAACGTTTTCAAGTACATTCGTAGCAAAAAGCCAGTGAGAGAGTCAGTTGGACCATTAGATGATAGAGGAGTAAAAGGGGGCTAAGGGAGGACAAGGAGATAGAGGAGTAACTAAATTAATTTTTTGCTTTGGTTTTCACTGAAGATGATGTAGGAAGATCAGAAGAATTGAAAAAAAAAATTGATAAACAGGGAAGATGGTTTGCAACTATTTGATAAACTAAAGAATAGCAAATCACTGGACCAGATGGTATACATCTGATAATGCTGAAAGAACTGAAATATGAAATTGCAGACCTACTTTTAGTAATCTGTGAACAATCATTAAAATCATCTGTAGTACCTGAAGATGGCCAATGTAACGCCAATTTTTAAAAAGCATTCCAGAGTGATCTGGGTACTACAGACCAGTGAGCCTAACATCAGTACTGGGCAAAAATGGTAGACATCATTAAAAAGACTAAAATTACTGAATATGCCATACTGGTATTTCCAAGAGGAGAGCTTCTGGTCTCCCTGTTGTCGTCCCCAGAATTCTTTTTGTTTTTTTGCAGCAGTCCTGGTGCTTCTGGCATGGAAAGTCAGACTCTGCAGCCTCTGGGTGCCCCCAAGTGCAGTCCCAAAAGGGACAGTGCTGAGAGTCGAAGTCCTGTTAGATTGCATTTGGCTAAGTGTCTCCGGTGAGGGGTGCCCCCTGGAGATGAGGAATAGCTGGTAGCTGTCCAAGATTTGGCTGTGATTTGGATTCAGATGGCTTGGTACTGGGCTCTGATGTGGATGAAGAGGTACTTTCACCTTCAGAGAGTTGTGATGAGACCAGTGTGATCTGCCTATTCTGGAAGGAGGAGCTGGCAGTGTTGATTGCCAGAGTCTCATCCACCTTGAGCTTGACAGATACTCCTGGTACGGAGAAGGAGCTGAAAGTGCACCAATTCCTTCAAGGGGTGCGGAAATCCACTGTCTTCCTGTTCTCAGACTTGATCAAGGATATGATCCAGTCAGAGTGGGACTCTTCCAATTCACTGCCTAAGGGTATATAAGACAATTTTCACACTCCTGGAGAAGGTTGATGGTGATGGTGTCAAGGCTTTGGATTTAGCTCCAGCACTGGACAGCAGACATATCTTTCAAAGTTCAGTTGGCCCAACTGGTTTTGAAGGAGAAGCTTCTTTTTGGAGCTGATTTGGAGAGGCTGGTGAAGGAGTTGGGCGACACTGTTCCCTCTAAGCTGTGCGCGTGTGCGCGCACATACTTTACAGCAGAGCGCACAAAAATTACAGTTCTGATTGAAAACACAGACATCTTAAAATTCAAAAGTTTTGATTGTAATTACTAGAAATTTTCCACTTCATTTAGTAATCGTCTATTTTCATTTAATTTGATTAAAATCAATGTGGTGTACATACTGTATTCTGAAGTATAGTTAAATTTTAAAGTATATAACTTCGAGTGTCGTTATGTGGCACACAAATATTTAACCTTCTTTCAAAAGCTGCACAGCTGATATTTTATGCGCACACAGCCTACAGAAAATTAGAGGGAACATTGTTGGGCGAGACAAAATCTTCCCATCTTCCGGAAGACAGGTCCAAGGGGCCTGTGAAGCAGAATGTGCCTCTTTCTCTTCAGTCCACTGAGGGCATGCTGCCTGGAACACCCCCCCCTCCCCCACGGGGGTCTCGGCACTCTCATTGTTGCTGATCTGGAAAACCTTTCTTCCTCTCTTCTTCCATCTCGTTCGTAGTCCTTTTGTGAAGTGCCTTGAAGGTTTGGGGGCCCATTCCGTGGTTCCTCCGGTTGGAGGGAGGCTTTGCCTTTTCTTTCAGGAATGGGTCAGGATTACTAAGGATTGCAGGGTGCTAGACACCATTCAGTTCGGCTATGTCCTGGAATGCAAAGAGCTGATTCCAGATGCTTTTGTCATTTTTCCTTTTGCAGACCTGTCTGTGACCAAAAGTGCTGCTGTGTGGACCACCTTGGAGAAGCTGGTGCTCCTAAAAGCAGTGGTGCCCATTACCCCGGATGAACAGGGCAAGGGCAAGTACTCCAATATATTTTGTGGTGCCGAAAAAGTACAGTTCTATTCGGCCCATTTTGGATCTCAAGGGTGTAGATGAGCACTTATACATCCTGCACTTCTGGATGGCAACCTTATGCTCTGTGATTTAAGCAGTGTGTTGGGGGGAGTTCTTGGCTTCTCTGGATCTGGCTGTTGGGGCGTGTGATTCATCATATAGAACGCCGCCTGGGTAGAATTGTTCTGCTGAGGCCGGATTGGCTGAGGAGAGTGTGATTCAGAAACCTGATGCGGCTTCTGCAGGTGCCTCTTCTTTGGTTGCCTCAGGGCCTAATGCAACAGGGACTGATTTGTCCTGGAGCACCCGGTTCCCTTCTCGCTTACAGCATGGCTCTTGAAAGGAGATAGCTAGCGCATAAGGGCTAATCTCCGGCAGTGATCTCCACTCTGCTCGGAGCCCAGAGGAGGTCTACCAAGCTAGCATATATGCGGATCTAGTGCCTCTTTTTGAGTGTGTGGTGCTAGGTAGTTGGCTTCTGAGGCCAACAGATGACACCTTGGCCGCCTTTTTACAGGATGGCCTGGAGAAGGGCCTTTTCCCTTAGCTCTCTCAAAGTTCGGGGTGCTTCTGTGGTTCTTAAAGATTACAAATTCCTCTCATAAGTCCGACCATCTTTTTGTGCTGTTAGCTGCCACATCACCCTTGCACGGGCTAGCAAAGCTGCTTTTGGGAAGTTGGATTAAGGAGGCTGTTGCCTCAGCATATCTGTAGCAGAACTGGCCGGTTCCGGAGGGTATGTGTACCCATTCTACCCAAGCACAAGCATCTTCATTGGGGAGAGGAGCTCAGTTGCCCCTACAGGCATTTGTTGGGCGACAATGTGGGCATCACCTTTCACTTCCGTTAAGCATTACCGCTTGGATGTCCACACATGGGCAGACTCCGCCTTTGGCTCAAGGATTTTGCAAGCTGCTGTGTCTTCTTCCTGCCCAGTAGAGTGGTAGCTTTGGTATATCCCACTTATGTGGACTGATCTAGCAGGATGATATAGAAGGTGACATTTTCTTATCAGTAAATATCCTTTCCTTGAGTCCTCCTGGACCAGTCCAGGGCCCACCCCTGGAACTATCTGCTCTATTTTTCTGCTGCAGTACCCTTGGGTCCACTATGATTTTTATACTTGGCTCTGCAGATTTATCATTCGCTGACAGCCTTCTGTTTTATGCTTTTCATGTATATAGTTCCTTATCGTTCCAACAGTTTAGTCCTCCACCTCTGGGTTGTGCACCTCCTCCTTCAGCATGGAGTCTGGACAAGTCAAAACTCGTGACATCACTGGATATATATTGTTAGTCTTCTCCCATCATCCCCCAGTGTGTCTAGTCTCCATGCAGCAGGAGGACGTGCTGGGCTCACTAGAGAAACACATAGGGAGCATTTCGTTTGGCTAGATAGTTTTTGTTTGCAGTTTACTTTTACCTAACTTTAAGTTAATTTTATTTGGATTTTAGAAGTAGGCTACAGTGGAATTAAGAAGGTTTTTTTTTGTTGTTTTCTTTTTTTTTTAAAGAGGTCCAGCCTGCTCTCCTTCCCAAATCTGATTGGGGAGGAGTGGAGCAAAGGCGGTGGACAGCTCCTGTCGTGCTGCTCCTGCAGATGGCGCTTATTGCAGGAGCCGGCGTTTGTTCCTCTCAGCGGCAGCAGCTTGATTGCTAGCGGCAGCGCTGATAGCAGGATACGTAGTTAATACAAGGAGTAGGTCAAAAGCGGAGTCTGACTGCCAGACGATGAGGTGAGTGCCCTGCGGCTTTATTATTGGGGCAGGGCAGCCTTGGGCCTAAGTGGATGTCGGCAGAGTTGATTTGGGCGGAAAACGGTGCTCAGGGATCTGAGACTGTTTCTTCCCGCGTCTTTTCTTAGCGGAGGCAGTCTACTTTACAATGTAAACGGATATTATAGATTTCTGCTCAAGACCTATGCGATTCTCGTATAGGTTAGTCTGTTGGCTGTGAACCCGCGTTGCCAGTTTCTTATTTAAAAAAAATTGCCGCAGCTCCGCTAAAAGGTCCAGCATGGACGAAGTTGGTAGTTTAGTAAATTGTATTCCTATTTACGCTGACGGATGTAAACGGCCGGAGGTCGAGTTCGGGCTTCGGCGGCGGCTGTCATGCCGGCAGTTGAGGGGCAGTTCTTTTCCCACGCATTTGCTATGAAGTGGTTAGACTGCGTCCGGTGACAGCGTTTTTTATTTCTTTTGGACTCTTATGGGAGAAGGTGTTTGTTGTGTTTTTTATTAATGGGCATTAGGTTGATTGGTTTACTTCTCTCGGGTTAGAAGTGGTGCAGTTCAAGTGATAACAGTAAAAGGAGTTAAAAAAAAAAGAAAGGTTTTCTTTTAGAGGGGCGTTCTTCAGTGCAACCACATGGGGAAGATTTATCCCTGTTCACTGGAGGCTAATACTTTTGCTCTTGCCTTGGCCTGTATGTTCGGTACCCCCAAGTCCTCGGTCCGCTTTGACTCTAGGGGGTCATGGTGGTTCCTCTATTCTACTGGCGAGCAGGCAAAGCGGGGGCGAGGCACTTCAGCTGTATCAAGGGAGGTAGGGAAATCCCCTTACAAGGCTGGTTTCTTTAGGATCTCGCGTTCGGGGGACCAGAGACCTCTGGCTTACAGCAACCAGCGGCATTTAGAAGTGTTTCTTTTTAAAGCTCTCAGGTGACTACTTCCCGGGGATGTTTTGCGTGCTGGGATGAGACAAACGCCGTAGGATAAAGTAGGACAGAGCCTTCTTCTTAGGGGGCCAGTTGCGCTTAGTTGATGAAATTGATTTATTTTATTTCCTCGGCAGCTGGTACCTGAGTCTATGCGGAGCTACAGGGCTGGAGATCCTGGTACATACCATGTCCAGTTTATGGGAGTTCCTCAGGAGTGTTCCCAGTCCTTCCCACCATGATGGTCAGGCCGCAGTGTCTGCACTGACCGGTTAATACTTTACTGGTAGTTGAGTATACAACGTAATCTAATCGGAGAACTGTTACTTGGATTGGATCACGACAAAGTCCGTCCATATCTTTAAGATACAAAACTTATTCAATACACGATGACTTGATGCAGACAGGTGAAAAAGAAAAAAAGGCCCTTTTGGTTGCTGGGTAACTTTTAGAGGATACCCAAACTAATACCAAATAAGATTCAACTGAGTTGTGAGTGCGTCTCGAAAGTTGGTGAGAGCCATTTCTATTTCTCAGTGGTAGAGAGCGTTGATACAGGACCGGAAGGAAATTGTTTGGTCCTAAACGAGGACTGTGTCGGATCTGACTGCGTACGTTTGGGAGAATAAAATGAATTTTCCCATTCACAAATGAGCTCCGGTATCGATCAGATGAGTACTAAAAAGGTTTTTTGAACTCTAATATTAGATTGATACGCCAGGAGCTCGGTTTGAGTGATATTTTGAGTTTTGATATTTAAATTGTGTAGAGGCACTAAAAGGTGTGCACTATCTCACAGTTACTGGTTTTACGGGTTGAACCGTGATTTGATTAAAAGGGAAGTTACGCTTCAAGAGGGTATTTCCCCTCAAGGCAAAAACCTCCGACAAAAAACATTTCTTTACAATTCAGTTTATTCATTACACTCTAGATCGGGTGAAAGTGAAGGGTAACTTTTTTAGAGGGCAATGTGGATGTTTTTCAAAGGCAGTTAGTAGATACTTTGGTACTACTCCTGAGAAGTGTCCGATAGAAGGCAGGAACAACTATGAAGATATGTTTTTAAGATATAGAATGATGCAAAAAGGTTGTGGCAGCTGCAGGTCTGAGGAGAACAGGCAGGGTTGGCATACAAGAAATGTATGTAATTTGACAGTGCATAGGAGGTAAAGGAGATCCTCCCATCTGTCTATGGTCAGTGAGTAACCTGATTGGGTCGTCCCTTCTCGGTGGCCCAGAGTATGTATCTATTAAAGCATTATTGTTGATTGTAAGGGAGTCTATTCTCTCTTTTAGCAATGCTACGTTTGTCTACAATTCGGTGATCTTCGGTTCTATATAAAACCAGAGACAGGAATAAAGAGATCTTTTAAAATGAATGATTTAATGGGATGCTGCATTTAGGTTTGTAGCATCTACCGTTCTGGGGAAAACAGGATGGATTTACATACCACACATGTATGTAATTTGAAAGCTAGTGTATAGGAAGCAAATGACATCCTGCCATCTGTCTATGGTCAGTATGTAGTCGGATATGATTGTCTACTGTTTCTTAGCCTAGATTAGATATATATTAAGGCGGTAATGTTGCTCGCATGGGCAGCTGTACTCACTCCTAGCCATACTACGGGCGGCTGCAATTTGGCAAACTTCGGCTCATATCTTGCACTTAGGAGCGGTTGGGCCGGATCCGTAGGAATTGTCTGAGCCGGACGCCGCTCTACTTGTTTCATGCATGGAAAGCATGGAAGGATCTCTCCGTTCTTGCTGGATCCCAGGAGAGTGCATGGCTGTCGTCATGCATCTAACTTGAGTTGGGCTTTTGTGATTAGTAGTGGGGACGGTTCCACAAGGGGACCTTGTCACATTACTCAGACTTATAGAAGCATACTTGCACATTTTGATAGGGCAGCACATCAGAAGTTTCTAGAGCGCCCTTCCTGAGGGTACATTTCGGCGTCAGACTAGCCCTTCCGTTAGGCAGCGATTCCGCGCAACTTCACCAAGTTTGTGTTGGGAGGTTTCGTCGACTCGGTGGAAAGGAGGTATCTTAGTTTCCCTTGTCTCAGCGAGTGGGTGTTTTGACCTAAGTCCAGAGCTGAAGGACTACGAATTATGCCCAGAACAGTAACATGTCTTCAGACTCGCTGAGTGCTCAAGGCGGTCAAAACTAGCTTAGTCTGTCTCAAGGCCTAGGAGTCTTAATAGTACGGTTTGACTTTCAATGAGGAACAGCATTTCTGCCGGAGCGGAGAGAGATGAGGTTCTTCAACAGCTAGTTGGCAGGTTGCAAGTGGAGCAGGTGCCATCGGCGTGGAGCTGTCCTCGGCTACTCGGGACAATGGCAGTGAACGGGAGGTGGTTCCGTGAGCCAGAGCTCCCAGGCGTCCCTTACAAAGATATTTCTGTAGCGATGGTCGAGCCAGAACGATCCTCTAAACAAATGTCTTCCATATTTCACGCAGGTGAGGGGATTCCTTGATGGTGGGAATGGCCCCGGGAGATCAGGCAGGCAGGCATGCTGCTGGAACATCTGCAGTGGGTCCCGATGTTGATGGAGATGAATCGCACAGGCTGTGGGGCTCAATGCAGAGTTCTGTTCGCACAAGAAGTTGGAAAGAGCAGGGAGACCATGGGTCAAGAAGCCGTTGGGAGCTTGGTGGGATAGCTCTGGCGCTGCAAATGTTTGAATCCGGAGTAATAGATCGGGCGGAGTCAGGACTGTCCAACAGATACGTATCAGTGGTTTTCCTACATCGGCATGAGGACACTATATCAGGGCGGTCATGGAAGAGGAATCAAGGGCTCCGTTCGCGTAGAGAGAGTCTCGCCTGCAGGTGCTTTAGCGGCACACCTTACAGGAACGCACAGTGTGATGTAGGATCTGCTCAAGTGGAGTCCGGAGGAATGCCGGAGAGTGGAGGCTTCATCCTTGAAGTGTTAGTACAAATAGTCATCAGGTGGATCCTCCTATCCTGGACCCCAGGACGATCTTTCTTTCGACTAAAGAGAATACTTTGGTTACAATAGTAGGCGAGGGAGGATGTCGAAGGGCATCGATGCTCCGATGCAATCTTGACCGTCGACCGCCTTCTCGATGTTTTTTACCCTTCCGTGGTGCTCATAGGGCAAGTGATGCAGCATGTTGAGTCGTATCGAGGGAGAGTACTGTTGATGGCGTTGCCCTAGGGGTCCATGCGGCGCCGACCTGGTCCGGCATATAGACGGGAAACCTTGGCGGTGGTCCGCAGCGGCGAATCTGTTGACCTGGGGTTCTATTGGGGTATCGCAGGTGGATAGATTCTCTCTTATGGCCTAGCAATTGAAAGGGCAGGGTTAAGAACGTAAACCTATTCTGGATCGGGGATGACGAACCCATGTCAAGGCAGATAGACGTACCATTCCCTATTGGAGGGTGCGGGTATGGCGTGTATTCAAGGTTTGGCATGCTTGGCGGTAGGTCCAGCCTTCAGCGGTCCCAGTTCCTATGGTCTAGGTTTGGCAGGCTGTGGTCTGTCCGCAGGATGGTGACTTCTTCGCGTGAGGGCAGTTGCATCCTGGGGGGGGGGGGGGGGGCAGTCACTAGTGAATCTTCGAGCCCTTGTGTCAGGCTTCGGTCTAGGGTTTTTACAAAGCAGTATTCTACTGACCATCTGCTTGGCTTGCTGGGTTTCAGTTTTGCAAACCTGGTATTGGGTAGAACCGTTCTTGTTCTTAGTTAGGGACAAGTTGGTTCTACGGAAAGTTTTCCCACTTCTTGACCAAGGTAGGTCTACCTTCCCTTGAATCAGTCGGTCTCGTTCCCAGTTTTGGGATTCTTGGAAGAGAATGCTTCAGTTGGCAGTCTGCGTTGCTTAGCCGTAAACAGAGTTCCGCGACCACACTGTTAAGTACCGGAGATCTTCTGAAAATCGGATCGTTAGTTGGTTATTTTAGGGGGCTGCCAAAAAGCATAGCGGCAGCTAAAGTTTCAGTGTTCAGTTGGATCCGGGAGGTATTAGTTGACACATGTCCCTTACCTGGGAGTCAGGCATCTGTGGGGGCGGCGATTTCCTTCTTCTAGAGTGCTGACTACTGCCTGGATAGAACTTAGATTGGTTCTGACTGTGGAGCGTTGCAGATCGGCGACATGGTCATAGCTCCATACCTTCAGTAAGCACTATTGGCTGGCAGTTCAGGGGATGAGTGTTGCCTGTTTCGGGTCGGCGGTGCGGCGCTATGGCTGAAAAGGTCCCTCCCAAGGAATAACTGCTCTGTTACATCCCAGAGGTGGAGGACTAAACTGGAGGAACGATAAGGAAATAGAAATTACACTTACCTGGTAATTGTGGTTCCTTGAGGAACTCCAGTTTAGTTCTTTTGGTTTGGGGAGGATTCTTGGTTGCTAACAGTGTTTTACGTAGATATACTAGAGATCGCAGTGGTATGCTTTCTTTCTTGGACCTCTTTGAGTCTTTCTTCCTTCTTTCTGGCTGCCTTACTCTGATCTGGGGGGGAGAGCACAGACGCAAGCACGAGGTGGTTGTTTTTTTCCCTGTATCTTCAGAGACTTTATTATTACAAGTTAAAGGTTAAGTTTACAGTTGTAATTAATACTTCAGCTACTTATTTCTTGCTCCTTTGAGTTTGCTTTGTCAATAGTTCACTGGGGGATGATGGGAGAAGACCAACAGTGTATATCCAGTGATGTCACGAGTTTTGACTTGTCCAGTCTCCATGCTGCAGGATTTGGTGCACAACCCAGAGGTGGAGGACTAAACTGGAGTTACTCAAGGAACCACAATTACCAGGTAAGTGTAATTTCCATTTACGCTTTGTTGCCCACAATTGATGTGTGAGGCTTGCAATGTTCTCCCATATGTTTTGGGATGGATACTGAAGAGACTTCTGGTGGCTGAGGTGAATAGAGGCATGGGAGTGATGTCATTGAAACCTGAGCTTTTCATTGGTTCTTTGTCTCCACCAATCTTCTGGTAGGGGACCACAACCCACTTGTCTGGATTGATCTAGCAGGACTCAAGGAAAGGACATTAACTGGTAAGTAAAATGTCACCATCTAGTTTTGGAAGTACAGATTTTGTGTTTTGCATAAAGGAGTTATTTTTTGCTAATTTATTACTTCCACTCTTGTTCCTGTGCCCAGCACGCTAGAATAACTTGCCTGGCCAACATCATTCCAGAGCTCCCACCTGATGTTCTCTCAAAGGTGTTATATCACCCAGGAGCAGGGTCGCATAAGACCTTTCTATCCTTTTCCTCAAGGTCTACGTAATACCCTCAAGGACACTCCCCCAATAGTCGCTCAGTTTGTGGCATTCCAGAAGAGTTAACCCAAGTTTCCTTATGTGTTTTGCATCTTCGACAATCTGGACTGTCCCATAAATGTAATCGCATTCCTTGCGCTCTAGTCAAGTAGGCTCTATGAAGGATCTTGTACTGTGTTTCCTATAGGGTGGCATTGGAAGTGTGCTGCGGAATCTGTACTCACCAGCAGTTGCTTTTCGATCGAATCGCCCAGTTCCTGTGACCAGGCTTCACTAGTGACTTCAGGCCTTCCCATCCTCTGGTCTCCCTACTCAACCTATATCAGAAGGCCAATTTATTGCATTTTGCAAGGGTTGCTATAAATCTATTATCCAAGGGCGTAAAGCCCTTGTCATCCTCCCCGCTGAACTTCTGCAACACATAGTAGTGACACTGGAGAAAGGCCATCAAATGTATGTTGGGAATCTTCCATTTTGTTTTCAGTTGCGTAAATGATGGGAACCCCACCCCTCATTCCCCAAGGCCAGAAGGTGTCCCACATATCTACAGCTATTCCTGGCCCACTCCCGAAAAGCCCCTTTCTCAACACTGGGCACAAACTTGGGGTTGCCCAGCAGCGACCCAAATGGAGATTTGCCCTGTGTCCCTCCTACCCTCATTAACCATCACTGCCATGCCCACCATCGGGGTTCCAAAATATAGCCCAAGCGAGTGGAGTCTCTGCATCACTGTTAGTTCACTTGCAGAAAACTAAAAAACGTATATGGGGCGCAGCTCCTATCCAGCAGGCCCTGTGGGATGTACAGACTTTCTCCAGTGTGCAACTCATGGAGCCACTGGAGCAGAGCCAGCACATTATATAATCGTAGGTCTGGCAAATTCAACCCCCCCCACGTTACGACTCTTCGTAGGCTTAGCAAAACTAATGTGAGTTGGGAGCCGTCACCACACTCCGATACCCTTATCTTCCCTCCCCTTAATCCACAAGGGTAACATATGTAGCATGTATAATAAGCGTGGCAGCAATACCATTTTAATAAGAGCCACTCTGCCCAGAAGCAACACTGAAAGCTCTGTCACCATCTGCACCACTCCTTCATCTGTGTCACCCATTCATATACGTTCTACCGATTATTGAAGACCCATGTCTGATTTGAACTGAACCCCCAAGTATTTCATGGAGTCCCCTGCCCATGCAAGAGGGGGAAGGTCTTTGTAATCTCATTCATGTGAGGGGAAAACACTGGCATGGCCTCTGATTTGCTTCAGTTTACCATTAGGCCATAAAAGATGCCAAACACGGCAATAGTAGCCACCACTCTAGGTATAGCCACACGTGCTCCACTAATAAATCAAAGCATATTATCTGCAAAAAGGTTGATTTTTATAAACGTCATCACCGATACGGATGCCGCTCCAATCCTAGGTATCCTTCACCTTGATAGCCAAGGGCTCCAGGGATAACATAAACAGCAAGGGCGACAACGGACACCCTTGCCAAGTGCCTCGCTGTAAAGTAAAAGGCTACAATAGCCCTCTGTTGGTCATAATACAAACCCGAGGTCTGCAATATAACGTTTTCACCCATCCCAAAAAGGGCCCCGTAATGCCACCTAGAAAAGATACATCCATGAGACATTGTCAAATGTCTTTTTGGCATCTAGACTATGATTTCATCATCTTCCCTGACTCGCCCGGTCTGCAGCACTGCTAAGGCCTTCAGAAGGTTAGTTGATGCATACCTTCCCGGTACAAAACCTGCCTGGTCTAGATGAATCAGTTTCGGGAAGACCTTCACCTTTACCAGTCAGGCTTCAGACCCACTCACAGTATGGAAACTATCCTCTCATTGCTTAACGAAATTCATGTCTCACACGATAGGGGTGCTGTTTCGCTAGATCTTTCTGCGACCTTTAACTTAGTCGATCACTCCCTTTTACTTTTCCGTCTTCATGACTATGGGCTCCGTGGTACCGTTCTCCAGTGGTTCTGTTCGTGTCTATCTCTGTTCTTTTTTTCTGTATCCTGTGGATCGTCTTCTCTCCAAATGTCTCTCTTGTGGGGTCCCCCAGGGCTCTGTGTTAGCACCTCTTCTTTTCAATATTTTCTTGGCACCCCTTGCACAACAATCCAACAATCTAGTATCTCCTCTTACTTTTACGCTGATGACATTATTCTCCACCATACCAGTCCCCTGACCTAGCTCCCATGAACTCTTGTTTATCAGATATCTCCACATGGCTGTCCAGGAATCGCCTTCATCCTAACATGTCTAAATGTGCTGCTATCTGGTTTACTTTCCACACACCGTGCCCCACACTTACTCCTCAGATTGCTTGCACTCCTGTTCCTCTTGTCCAGTCCCTCTGGCATCTCAGGGTCTTACTTGACACTTCTCTTTCCATTCATGATTCCATTCATGATTCATCTCTGATTCAGTGCTCCTTTTACTTCCTTTGCCAGGTTCGTGCAGTTTGTCCTTTCCTCACAGTACCCTCACTCACGAATCTTCTTCTTTCGCTGGTTACCTCTTGGCATGATTATTGTAATGTCACACTTGTGGGTCTTCACCGCTGCACGTATACTCACACATTCTTTCCAGTGTGACTACATCACCCTCTTCTCATTCACCTTCACTGGCTCCCCCTCAAATACCATGTTGAGTACAAAATTCTTATCCTAGTCCACAAAGCTATCTACGCTGGCACTTGACAGTATTTCTCAAACCTTCTCTACTTCCATACCCCTACCGCTTTATTAGGTCACTTCATGTCAACCATCTCATGCTCCCCCTCAGTCTCCTGTGTACATCTGAAACAGACTCGAAACACTGCATTCTTGTTCCTGGGCCCCACACTGTGGTACTCTCTGCCTCCCTCACATTCTGAAACTTCATTTTCCAAGTTCAAGGCAATGTTAAAACCTCGCTTTTGACCTCCCCTTCCCCAACTCTCAGCAGGATACCTCTAGTCCTTTCCTTCCTCCCTGATCTGCTGTGTGTCTCTCCTGCTTCACCCTCTGTCCTTTTTCCCTCTTCTGTCCTGTCAGACGTTTTGGCGTTCCCTTTCAATTTTTCTAACAGCCGCCTGTTTTTATTGTTGTAAACTTCTTTGATGTTGGGGTTGCCTGAGTGGTATATCAAATAATTAATAAAGAGAAAAATTTTGCCACCCTCCCAAGTCACCGTGCACAAGAGCTGTTGTGCATTGAGCTTAAAAGGGTCGCACCACTGCTTCTCCTGGGATCTTATAGAATTCTGCCCCCAGCCCATTCGGTCCTTGGCAAGTTTAAGCCCCTCTCTTCCACCATCACCCTGTAGTGTAGGAAGCACCTTAAAGAACATTTCTCTGCCCTCCTCATTCGCAGGGTCTTTATCATAGAGAGTGCTGTAGAAGCTATGGAACTGTCGTCTAATCTCTCCGCCCATCCACCTTGTGATGTCTTGATCCCACGAATCATCGCTTTTTTTTTTTTTTTTTTATGGGCTCATGAGGTGCGCCAGCAACCTGCCACATTTGTTTCCCCATCAATAAAGCTGGTATTTGTAAAGACTTATATCTTCTTCAGCCCGCTGGTCCAACAAAGCGTTAATGGCTTTCCGCAGCTTTAGATATTTTTTCCTATCTTCCTTTTAGAGGTGCTAGATGTGCCTATGCTGGTAGGTCTGCAACTGTTTTATAAGGAGAAGGAGCTGGGCATCCCTGGCCTTTCACTTCCTTATCATACAATATAATCATGCCACCTCCCACAAAGTGTGGGGATCCAGGGACTCTGCGGTATTTTCATACCAATATTGTGACCATGCCTTACACAATTGCTCATGGAATAGTTTATTTGGGTGGGGTTCATCCTCCACATCTCTCCCCTTGGCTTCTTCCTGTCCTCCTGCAGTTGCAGTTCTGGCCACACACATGCATGGTTGGAGAGATCTGTATCTCCGATCTGTGCTCTCTCCGTGACTCGGAATAAAAATTCTGATACTAATAGATAATCAAGGCGTGCATATGAGATGTGACAAAAAAGAAATGAGACTGTGGAAGCCACGCCCATGACAGTGCCAATTGGCTAATTGCTTATGTCACCATGTTGTGCAACATCTCACCACTAATCTGCTATAATATTTTTCATCTCTCACTCTGTTTTTCTTTTTCAGATTTTTTTTGTAGCACACCGCTCCATCGCCTTGTCACACAACTGGAGGTGGCAGAAATATGGAGCAAAGAATCAACTTGAAATTTCTGGTTAAGTTGGAGAAGGGCCCAACTGAGTGTGTCCAATTTCTCCAAAAGGCTTATGGAGAAGATGCAGTGTCAAGGCCGTGAGTCTTCTAGTGGCACAAATGCTTCAAGACTGGCCGTGAGGAGGTGGAGGATGACTCCGTCAGGACAGCCTTCCACGAAAAACATGGCTGAGAACATTGATAGAGTGAACCAACTTGTGCGGAGTGATCGCAGATTGATGGTGCAGATGATAGTTGAGGAGCTCAGCCTGAACAGGGAGTCAGTGCAGACCATCTTGGTGCAAGAGCTGGGGATGCAGAAGGTGTGCATCAAGATGGTGCGCAGGCTTTTATCGGATGACCAGAATGAGCACCGGGTCAGTTTGTCGAGACTTGCTAGAGAAGATTGGAGAAGATCCAGAGTTCGTTGGCTGAATCATCACGAGATGAGACTTGGGTCTTCTAGTATGACCCTGAAAGCAAGAGACAGAGCCTGCAGTGGAAGACTCGACTATCACCCAGACCCAAGAAGGCGCACATGTCCAGATCAAGGTCATGCTGATCACATTCTTCGACCAGAAGGGAGTGGTTCATCATGAGTTTGTGCCTGAGGGTCAGTCAACCAGCACTTCTACCAGCAGATCCTCAATCGTTTCCATGACCAGGTTTGGCGCAGCAGGCGAGCTCTGTGGAGAGAAGTCATGGCTGCTCCTCCATGACAACGCATCCGCACACACCACGCTCAGTGTGAGGCAGGTCTTGGCCAATGAACAGATCACAGCTCTCGACCACCCTCCTTATTCCCCAAATCTCGCACTGTGCGACTTCTGGCTCTTTCCCATGCTGAAGACTGTGCTCAAAGGAATTCATTTCGTTTCTGTAGAAGGGATCAAGACCACTGTTACGAGGGAGCTGAGGGACCTCAAGGAGGAGGATTTTATCAAGTGCTTCCATATGTCTAAGCGAATGCAGAAGTGCATTAACTCTGGGGGGGGGGGGGGATTACTTTGAAAGGGACAATGCGTAATTTCTCTGTAGATTTTGTAATAAAACATTTATGGGACAGTCTCATTTCTCTTTTGTCACACCTCGTAGCTGTTTTGCGGATGCGAGTAGAAGGTAAAGTCTGCCTCTTCTGGGTGAAGCACCCGCCACACATCTAGAAGGCCTAATTCCTGTAGTAAAAAATGTACCCCCTGTCAGTGTGTTTGCATGGACGTGCCCCACGAGGGCTTACAGTTTAGCAGTGGGTTGCTTGGGAGATAGTCTCCCCCCCACAATTAGTTGATAGTCTCCAAATTCCAGCAACTTAGAGCTCAGAGTAGCAAAGAAGCCATGGCTGTAGATGTTGGGTGAATAAATATTACACAGTGCTACTCACCTCCCTGCCCATTATGTGGAAGCGGCTGTTCTGTGTCTGTAATGCTTTTGTGATGGACAAAGGGGACCCGCCGATGTACAAGTGTTGCCACTCCTCCCTGTCATCCGTTATACGACGAGCATCCCATTTCCCCACCCAACCCCTCAGGAATTTCCCATGCTCCTGAACATTCAAGTGTGTTGCTTGCATAAAGACTGTCTGCTCCTTCAGGTACTTGATATATTGCCCCCCATAATATCGGGACAGTTTAGAACGTTAAAAGAGCAGAAGAAACGGAAAGGAAAAGGAACTACTATTTATACATAGGAAAGAGGGGGGGGAACATTAATTCAAGCATACTTAGAGAAAGTTGGTCAGAGCGGAGGATTAGGGGATCATGGGGGAAGGTTAAAGACAGAAGAAAAGAGGTGAGTTTTCAGAAAAGAACGGAACTTGAGGTAGGATTCCTCAAGACGAAGAGCAGTGGGAAGGGAGTTCCACAGGGAACGGCCAAGGTAAAAAAAGGCTAATTGCCGGGTGGATTGGAGGTGTGCGTGGGTAGGGGAGGGAAGGTGGAGTCAGTTGACATGGACCGAGCGGAGACTGCGGGAGGGAGTCTGAAATACCAGAAGATCAGCTGGTACTGGGGTCTGCGAGTGTAAATAGCTTGATGCACCAGTATGAGGACCTTAAATCTTATCTGGAAATCCAACGGAGACCAGTGGAGATGATGGAGGATAGGGGTGATATGATCCCGGGAAGAAGCATAAGATATTAGCCGGGCTGCAGTACTCTGTATTAACTGCAGCCGGTGCTGTTGGTATTGGGGGACACCGGCGAGCGCAGAGTTACAGAAGTCTAATCTAGAAATAACTAAAGAGAGAAGAAGAGTGGACAGGGCCTGTGGAGAGAGAAATAGTCTGATAGCGCGAACGCGCCGGAGATAGGAGGAGCACTGAGACACCTGGGAAATGTGATCATTGAATGAGAGATCGTTATCAAGTAGTACACCTAAATAACGGAGCTTGGGTACTAGAGTGATCAGAACACCTGAGAAAGAAGGAGCCAGGGATGGGCAGATAGAGCCATGTGGGAACCAGATGGCAGCAGACATTCCACCACTAGATGCTCCCCCGCATGCTGCAGACCCAGTTGTTTCAGTAGCCAGCTCTCAAACAGCTTTTGGGCCTCACAGTCCTTTATTGTTTTGAGCACTCCAATGAGGCACATGTTTCGGCGACCCCTGTTCTCCTGATCATCAAGCTGATCCATCGGCACCTATCGACCTCTCTCCACTCACTGTACACGCTGCTCCAAGGCCTTGATCCATTGCTCCACTTGTTCTGTACAGTTCTCAACATGCTGGATGTATTGCGTCTGTGTTTCTAGGCTCCCTTTGAGTCGTTCGAAAGAGGCATGCGGGCAGGAAAACCTCTCATCTAAGACCGCTGTCAGAGATCTGGTAATCTCCTGCACTGCCTCATCTTGTAGGGCAATGAGTTGAGTCAGTTCTTCCACTGCCATTTTGAATGCTCATTCCTTGGGGAGTATTGTGTTTTTTAACAGACATGCCCGCCCTCCTGCCGCACACTGCCCAGTATCAACAATGGCTGACTCCTTCCTCACCGCTTCCTGCAGTGGGGACGATATGAAAACAGAGTTTTATGCCAAATTCTGTGAGTCGGGAGCGGAGCTCAGCATGGAGGCACTCACTCAGCTCCGTGTCATCACGTGACCCCCTACTTATATTGGTTTTTAATTATTTTTTTGATAACACGTTAAAAAAAACGAATTTTATTAATACTGGAAAAAATTGCATTTAAAGCTTCTAAAAACTTATCGTAGCTTAGCCAAAATGAAGGTGGGTTGCTCGAAGGTGTTAGAAAGGCACTCAGCAATACTGGCAGCTGGTCATGCACTTAGTTGCATCGGCAATGCTGGTAATTGGTAATTCACCTGATGTGGCCCTGTTTCGCCTCGAGGCCGCCTCAGGAGTGTAGTCAGATAGCTGAATGCAATCTCTTTTGCTAACATAGCATAGTTCGGTTGCGTAAAGAGAGGCATCGCTCTGACGCTCCGAAACAGATTAAAGCAGATATATTCGGTTTTTCCAGTATTAATAAAATGAGGCTTTTTAATGGGTTATCAATAAAAAAAAATATAGAAACAATATAAGTAAATAAAATATATGCAGGAGGGAGTTTTCTGACCAGTGAAGATTTGTGCCCTCATTTTGTAAAATGGATCCCTGTTGTGGACAAAAGGGACAACTGAGGTCTTTTCCCCATCATATTTACTTACTTACAAGTAATTTGAGTATTTTTTGAGTTTTATGGTAGAAGTCATTATTGTAATCATATACTGTTTTTGGTACCATAAACAACATTGGGATATTGTTATGTATTGCCTAGGATTCTATTAAATTCAAGATCATTCAACCACTCATTCATGGTATTTAATAAGCTATTTAATATGACAATTAGCTTGACAATAAGTTAGTGACATTACATTAGAACAATAAGTTAGTGATATTACAATGACAAGAAAACAGATAACTAGAAGGCAGGTAATTACAGGAGAATAATACATCACCGATAGAGTTATGAGATATTGCATCTCCAAACTCCCTATCCCTTACAAGAACAGAACAATGCATCACCAAACTGCCATCATCGCAGCCCATTTTTAACATCAGCTGGGAGAGCCTCAGCGAAGGCTGGAGAAAAGTCTGGGATTCTTCACGCGTTGGCATGCGCCTGGCCAAGCGGATATCTATTCTCTCCCTGTTCTGGATTTTCTCTCTCTATAGGCTGTAAGTGTGTTGCAGCTGGGACTACATGACTCCTCACATGAGCTTTTCTCTACAGATATTCTCCACCCCATACACCTTTGTTCAACAGTAATTTGACCAGTCCTTCTCCAGCCTTTGTTTGCTCCCAGCCTCTGTTCTCCGAGTTAATACACTATTCTGGTAAGTCACTCCCCACAGCTTCTGCCTCCTGGCTAGTAAGCTAGTAAACAGCTGGCTCAGCATGATTCCTCACAGGATGGCTCAAAAGTTCAATATTCCTTGCTGATCCAAATAAATGTTTAATTAGTAATACATGTTAACAGGCGATTGTTATTATAGTGATATTGGTTCACACTTGTTGTAGCCTTTGGTACTGGTGATTTAGTTTTGCACATACCATGACAATCATGAACCTCACTTCTAAATCAGGATATGTGGAGTATGATCTCAGTCTCTCAAATTTAGTTAATGCTCGGCATAGTACTTGGATCGAGTCGGAAAGCTTCCTTCTGGAGTTCGTAAGATGTAAAATGTATGGGTAGTTTGTCAAGATGCACTTGGAAATTCCATCTTTATCAAGCCTGTGGCTTCCAATATAATTGCAAATATTTCTGTATCTTTCTGACACATTTTCGTGGTCTCTGACTGTATTTCTTGATACTTCAGGATCTTCTGCCTCTCCATGCGATTCACAGAATAATCACTCGGAACCGAACCTTTATTATCAGTGCCGTTGTGTTTTTTTTTTTTTTTCTCCTTTGCCACTGGTTTCCTCGCATCCATTTTCTTATCCATCGGAATGGGACTGTCCCAGGTGATCATAACCTCTTCATTCTCTGTAATTCTCTCAGGGTCATAATCCCAGTGCTTTTCAGGCACAGTGATGTTGTAGTGTTTACAAAAGCATGAGGCGTGCTACTTAGTTGTGCCTTTCTGTATAGAAATTTTCTGCCATCAGAATTTCACAGCCAGCTATGAGGTGAATCACTGTTTCCAGGTCTTAATAACAAAATTGACATATGTCTGTTTTGCCAGTTTTTTCAATGCTCGCTGTAAAAACCATTTTGTCCGTAATTTGCTGTTTTGGGCTGCAACTATCAGTCTATCATCCTTTGGTTTCAGTTCATCTCTCCTTAACTATTCATGTGTCTGCTCTTGATCGACAAAGAGTTCCTGGAGTAACGCTCTGTATTTACCACTGTATTTGTGCATTTGTCACTTGTTTTTCCTCATTTGCTGATCTAGTTCTTTGAAGAGTGTTTCTCTTGTTTTGCAAATTCTGTTGCTTCCTTTCCTGTGTGTGCTTGTGGATTCTCACTCATTCTTTTTAGTTGTCCGAATACTTGTCAAAGTTTGACATTGGAGACAGATTCTGGATGTTTGCTTTCATATTTCAGCACTTTTTGCATAGGATCTGATGATGCTATTAGATAAGCCTAGAGGTCTATATATGTTTATATGTTTATTAAATTTGATATACCGCTCAGGCCAAAAAGGCATTAGAGCGGTTTACAATACTATATCATTCAAGGAAATAAGAAAAGAACGCCATTTATTTGATAGGACAGAATAGGGGACAGAGATAGTCAAACAGATAAGAGAGAGAAGAACACAGAACAGCAAGTACCATGATATATAGACACGACAACCCAGACCATGCCATCGGCGAAACTCCAGAAACAGACGCCACGGACCAACGCCTATGTAAACCGCACTGATGCAGAATAGCGCGGTATATAAGAGAATGTAAATAAATAAATATGATAGTAGCTCTGTAGGTGTAATCAATCTCTGAGGCCTAGCCTTCCTTCAGCTCTAGGAATGCAGTGTCTTGGCATACACTGATTCTTGTAAATTACTTCATGGGCATGGAGAATTTTTTTTTTTCTTGTTTGTACATCCAGTTTTTCAAGATCTTTAAAGGGCTAGTCTACAATCCCAAAGCTGTACAAGAGTACAGGAATTGGTAGCTGATTGATGGTTTGTATCTTAATCTGTGATGTTAAGGCACTTTAAAATCATTATTGAAATATATAGTAACATAGTATATGACGGCAAATAAAGACCAGAATGATCCATCTAGTCTGTCCAGCAAGGCGGCAAGAGTAGGTGCACTTGCCGCTCTGTGCAGGTCACCTCTTCCCATGCCTTCTGTTTAGGGTGTACCCACCGCTCCGTGTAGGTCACCCCTATTTCTTCAGATATAAGAGATAGTCATGCTTATTTTTTTATTTTATCTTGTTGCTATAAAGGGATCCACTATGTCTGTCCCATGCCATTTGGAATTCTGTCACTGTGTTTGCCCCCACCACTTCCATCGGGAGGGGCCACCACCCTTTCAGTGAAAAAGTATTTCCTGACATTGCCTTTCAGTTTACCCCCTTGCAGCTTCATGTTATTCCCTCTAGTTTTACAGCTTCTCCGTCTTTGGAAGAGGTTTGTTTGTCCATTAATACTCTTAAGTATTTAAAGGTCTGAATCACATCTCCCCTGTCCCTCCTCTCCTCCAGAGTGTACATATTTAGGTCTTCAAGTCTCTTCTCATAAGTCTTATAACACAGGCTCCAAATCATTTTGGTCGCCTTTCTCTGAACCGTTTTCAGCCTTTTTATATCCTTTGCGAGATTCGGTCTCCAAAACTGAACACAATATTCCAAGTAAGGCCTCACCAGCGACTTGTACAGTGGCATTAGTACCTTTCTGCTGGTAATTCCTCTCTGTATCCAACTCAGCATCCTTCTGGCTTTTGCCACCGCCTTGTCATACTGTTTCGCCACCTTGAGATCATCAGAAACAATCACACCGAGGTCTTTTTCCTGGTCCGTGCACATCAATCTCTCGCCCCCTATCACCCCTTCGATTTCTGCTTCCCAAGTACATGACACTGCACTTCTTCACATTAAATCTTAACTGCCAAGCATTAGACCATTCTTCCATCTTTTGTAGATCTTTCCTCATGTTCCCCACTCCCTCAGGGGAGTCCACTCTGTTGCAAATTTTGGTGTTATCTTTAAAAAGACAGACTTTTCCATGCAGCCCTTTGGCAATATCACTCACGAATATATTGAACAGTACCGGTCCTAGGACTGAACCCTGGGGCACACTGCTAATCACTTTCCTCTCATCCAAGTGAGTTCCGTTTACCATCACCCGCTGTTGTCTGTCAGTCAACCAATTTCTGATCCAGTTCACCATCTTGGGACCCATCCCCAAGCTGTTGAGTTTATTGATAAACCTCCTTTGAGGAATAGTATCAAAGGCTTTGCTGAAATCTAGGTAGATCACATCCATCGCATGCCCTTGATCTAGTTCTCTGATCACCCCAGATCAATCAGATTTGTTTGGCAAGATCGTCCTTTGGTAAAACCATGTTGCCTCGGTTCATGCAACTTGTTGGTTTCGAGGAAGTCCACTATTCGCTCTTTCAGGAGCGCCTCCATTACTTCTCCCGCCACTGAGGTAAGGCTTATTGGCCTGTAGTTTGTCACTTCTTCCCTATTACCACTTTTGTGGAGAGGTACCACATCAGCCCTTTTCCTGTCCCATGGAACTTCTCCTGTCTCCAAGGATCTGTTAAAAATATCCTTTAAAGGCCCTGCAAGAACTTCTCTGAGCTCTTTCTGTATCCTGGGGTGTATGCCATCTGGTCCCATAGATTTGTCCACTTTCAATTTTGCAAGCTGTTCTAACACATCATCTTCTGTGAATGGTGTGGTATTTACTCCATTCCCATTTGTATATTTATCAATCACAGGTGGTCATTCTCCAGGATATTCTCTAGTGAAAACAGAGCAGAAATATTTGTTTAGCATTGTTGCTTTTTCAATGTCACTTTCCACGAATCCATTACCAGCACTTTTGAGTCCTGCAAGTCCACCTCTGATTTTCCTCCTCTTCCGAATATACCTGAAAAAAGTTTTGTTGCTACAATTCACATCTTTAGCCATCTTTTCTTCTGCCTTTGATTTTGCTAATCTTATCTTATTTCTCTTTTTGTCTCTCTTAGTTTGATCTTGCATTCTTTTCTGTGTTCCTCTGTTAGCTTCTGAATTTGTAAAGTTGTGTTTTTTGCCTTTATTTTTGCAGCCACTTTGGAGAACCAAATAGGTTTCCTTTTCCTCATAATGACTGAATTTTTCACTTAGGATCCTTTTCCCTGCGGCAGAGAGATGTAGTCCATCAGTACAGTATTATATATCTAAATCTTTCTTGTTTGCACCAGATTTGGAGCCATGTATTAAAATTGTTTATGCGATGCAACTTTTCTGCCCCCTTACTATGAACAGGTAGAATGTCTGAGAATGCTATAGTGTTAGCAATGGACCTGAGTTTCTCTTCCAGAGTCTGGAAGTCCCTTTGAACTGCAGAGGCACTGTTTTTAGCCAGGTCATTTGTACCCAAGTGGATGACAATATCAATTTTGGAGTGCTCGCTTTCTGCACTAACTATACCAACAATTTGGTTTGTATTCCTGCTTGCTGAAGAGCCTGGGAGGCATTTGACCATCCTCTTTTCTTTGAGCTGTGTCCCCAAGTTGGTGCCTCTGATGATGGAATCTCCAATGAGTAGTAGTTTTCTGTTTTGTGATTTTTTTTCTTCATATTTGGTACATTAAGTCTATCATTTAAGGGCACTTCAGTTTCCATCGATTGGGCACCCTCATTATCCAAGGCAGAGAAGGCATTGTGCAGGGATATCACTTGATGTATAGGCTGTCTCTGCATTACAGGTTGCAACCTACCAGAGCCCACTGTGATCCATTTGTTCCTTGGCTGTTTGATTCTTTGTGGAAGCGGTGGTGGATTTTGTTCAGTTTGTAAACTAGAGGAAGTGTGTTTAATTGCAGCTAATTCTTCCCTTAGCTGCTATGCATAAAGAATTGACTCTAACTTGAGGCATATAGGGCAAGCTCTTAGTATCCAAATGATTCTTCTTGGAATGAAAGCACCACAGCTTTTGCATTGAATACATGACATTCTGACAGCTGTCCTAGAAGGAGAAAAGAAGAAAAAGTGGATGTAATACCTAATTAAAGCACAGAGGTCAATGTATGCAATGACTATATAGGCAGTGCAACCCATGGGTGGGTGGGTTGAGGGGTAGGGTGGTCGGGAACTTAAGTGTCCCTGGCCAGTAGGCCTTCTATGAACTGAGGGCACACTCAGATATCTGATTTAAATGCTATGCAAGGAACACAGGCAGGCTGAAGATCCTTAAAAACCTATATGCAGCAGGTAAAGTTTTATCAAAAGACAGGCAATGATAAAGTTTGAAAGTCTTAGCTGAGTGTGTAGTCTCTTGAAGTTTTGATCTTTTCTCTTAGTAATTTCTGTTTGAGTTCTTCCTCTGCTCCAAGATATTTATATTTGTCTTCCTATTCAAGTTCCTTGATGTCACAGTCCTCAGCCAGGGAGATGTTTTCTGTTTTGCTCAATTTTCCTAAAAAAAATTCTCTTAGCACATTTGTCAAGGCCAAAAGTCATTCTGTTGTCATCAGAAAAGTTTTTTTTACTACGCTGAATTGCTCTGCTAATTGTTAGTCACTGGAACTGTAGAGTTTCAGGTTGTCTACAAATAGCATAAGTCTACAAATCTCTGGGCAGTTTCTCCAAATAGGTTAGTTTTGCATATACCATGACAGTCGTGAACCTCACTTCTAAGCCAGGGCATGGTGAGTATGATCTCAGTCTCTCAAATTTACTGCTGAGGTTTGGTACAGTACTCTATCGTGCCAAAGAGAGCCTCCTGCTGGAGTTTGTAAGATGTAACATGTATGGGTAGTTTGTCAAGATGGGCTTGGAAATTCCTCTTTATCAAGCATCTGTATCTTTCTGCTACATTTTCTTGGTCTTTGACTGCATTTCCTGGTATTCTGGATCTTCTGCCTCTCCACGTAATTCAGAGTAGTCGCTTGGAACTGACTCCTCTATTATCAATGCTGTTCTGGTGTTTTTCTCCTTAACCACTATATCCAGCTTCCTCGCATCCATTTTTTTATCAGTTGGAATAGGAGTATCCCAGGTGATCATAACCCCCTCATTCTCTGTAATTCATAGGGTCATGATCCCAGTTCTTTTTGAGCATGGTGATGTAGTGCTTACAGTTTCCAATGGATGAGGTGTGCTACTTTATTATGTTTTAATGTATAGAATTTTTTTTTAATTTAAAATTTTTATTAAATCATCATATAATCACACCAGATCAACAAACAGTTTTCACCATATACAGGCAGATATTCTGCCAAGACCCACTGTGCATTTTACTTTCCCCTACCCATCCCCCTCCATTCCACCCACCCCCCCTCACTTTTAGCATGGTACTTACTTTTACCAATCTTTGCAGTCAGTCTTTGCAATTCTCCCACCTGTCCGAATGCACCCTTACTTACTTATTTCCCTCCCTCAGTCCCTCATCTTCTTTTACTCTCCTGCCCCACCACTGTTCAAAGGGCATCCAAGCTCTATAGAAGTCGGGTAAACGAGCTCTCCGCAGTGCAGTAAGCTTTGCTATCCCTTGTTATATAGCAGACTTTCTTTATCAATAGGCCCAGATTCGGTATCTGGGTACTTTGCCAATGTTGGGCCAAGGTTAGTCATGCCCCTATGAATAAGTACCGTGCCCACTTAATTCTCCCTGAGTCACTCTCTCCAAATGTTCTATTCAATAGGGCTATATATGGGTTTGGCGAAACTACTTGTCCCATTATTTGAGAGAGCACTTCAGAAACCTCCACCCAGTAGGGGACTACCCTAGGGCAGGTCCACCAAATTTGCATATAAGTGCCACCATAGCCCCTCCCCCACTCCTATTTTTTTGTAACTTCTGGGGCATGACGCACTACCTGTAAAACATCTTGTAGTTATTTTCTATTACATTGCCTGAAGCCCCTTATAGAAGGATTGAAAATTCCTGAATCCATACTGATTCATCCCCCTCCTCCCCCCAATTCCTCCTTCCATTGAGCAACCTGCCTACCCTCCTCCCTATCTCCTTCCCTTAAAGCTTTACACAGCCTTGATAAGCATCCTTTCATGGCTCCCTCCCTGAAAATGGATTCCAGCCTATTCTCTGGCCCTCCCCACTCAGCTTGTACCAATTGTTTCACATAATGACACACCTGAGCATAGGTCCATCCCTACCAGGCCCCGAAATTCACGCATGACCCCTACCTCCAAAATAGCCCAGTATTCTAAAGTCTCACCTTCTTCCACCTTATGAACATTGCTCCGATTTAATGCAAATTTCCCACCGTGGAGGGTGCCTGCAATGTGAGTCTAAAAGCCTGCTGTCCCTTAAACAGTCATCTCCATTGACGCATCCAAACCCTTGGAGTTAACCCCACCCAGGGGTTAATACTTCCAGCTCTTCTTTTTTTTTCCTTTATTTTTTAAACTTTCCAAAAAAGTAGATATAAGCAGATAATACTGATAATCCAAAGAAAACAGGAAATAAGTGAAAAATACCCACAAAATAGAATCTTTATGATAAACCACAATAACAAGGGGGGAGAAAGGATAAAACATATCAGGCAAGTTAAATCAATCATAGGTTCCCTACAATTGGAGAGGCCTGGAATTCACTACTATGCAGTCCCTACCCACCCTCCCGACTTACCACAAAATCATTTAGCTGATTAGGATAAAAAAACAAATAAATTCTACCCTCAAAAGAAACCACACATTTACAAGGAAATTTTAAAGCAAACCCGGCCCCTAGGGCCCCCACCCTAGACCGTAAGGCCAGGAAGGCTTTCTTCCAGGTCTGGGTAGCCCGTGAGAAATCGGGAAATATTCTCACAACTAACCCCAAAAAGCTAGTTTGTATATTGCGGAAATATAATTTTAACACAGAGTCTCTCCCAGTCTCACACACAAAGGTAGCCACCAGAGTAGTACGCTCTGTGACTACCTCCAGGGAGGATACCAGAAAAGAAGTCAAGTTGAGCTGGCTATGTTCCAAATCTCTGGAAGAAGACTTCCCTGAACCCCCTGGGACTGAAAAATAAAAAGCCTTAACCAGGGAGGGAAGATTATCCACTGGAAAATTCAAAACCTCCTTCAAAAACTTCCTCACCATGTCCACAAAAGTAATCAGCAGACACTTAGGGAAGTTAAGAAAACAAAGATTATTCTTCCTAGATAATCAATCCTCTGAGCCAAAATTTCATTTTCCATAAATTGTGCCAATAGCAGTTCTTTCTGACTCTGACTTTCCTGTTCCAGCTTCTGAACTTTCTCTCCCACCTGGCTCAAATGCTGAGACTGACCAGGGAACTCCGAAGTAACAGTTTGAACCTCCAATTTCAAGGCAGTCAGAGAGGACTCCAGGCCTTTCAGAGCTTCTCACAGCGTCTGTAACGACACAGCAGCAGGCTTTCCCATCTCACCTACAACATCTCCAGAAGGACGTACCTCTCGCTCACCACCAAACTCCATTGGCGAAGAAGTCAGTGTTGGGTGTCCCGATGGCGTACGGATAGCTGAGTGTACTCTGGCACACTGCACCACCACCACATCACCTCCACCAAAGTTGCTTCCGGGTTGTGGGGTAACTGCTCTAACTTTGGGGTTCAGTGAGACCCCTTCAGTGCTCTGATCAAGTCCAAGTCCAGAACCCGAATCAGCCACAACTTCTGCAGATCTTAGCAAAGAGAAGCCTGGGCACTCGTCCAAAGTTGCCTGCAACTTCACCAGGCTGCCAAGAGTGTCAGGACCTCACCTCTGCTTTCCTTTCCTCTTACCTGGCATAGCAACCCCAGTAAGAAGCTGAAGGAACAGGAAGGACCGGCACCACTTCCAGCCCTTCTAATATCCTATCTCCAGGAACAAGCAGGAATGAGTCTTCAATATATGGGTATCATCGGTACCGACGGAGCCTGCGCGGGAACGCTCCCCAGCGTCCAAAAGGAAAGCTTTTGGGAGCATCCCACAGCGCCTGCGCGCTGCCTTCCCGCCTTTCCTAACCGCCTCTCTCCAGTTCTTCTTTTCCGCGGAGCCAGCAGGTTGTGTTCCTGTCACCGCTGAAGAATTTCTTTATTTTCTTTTATTTCTTTGGTCACGTGTCTGTCTTCTTCGACACCGGACCGGTACCGCCGGTCTGTCTTTTTTATTCTTAAAAAAAAAAAAAAAAAAAACCTACTGTTCCCACTTCAGTGCATTTTTTCTTTCTTCGGCCTTAGGCCTAGGAAAATGTTTCCTCATGGAAAAGCCCGCCTCCGGGTTTAAAAAGTGCACGAAGTGCAGCGGCACCATTTCTGTCACCGACACCCATGAATGGTGTCTAAAATGTTTAGGTCCTGACCACTCCATAACGGATTGTGAGTCCTGTTCCATGATGTCTAAAAGAGGTCTACAGAATCGAGCAGCCAAGCTCAGTACCCTGTTTCCCTCTGATGCAGCTTCGGTAGCATCGACGTCTTCTAGGGCTTCCTCTTCCTCCCATGGATCTCAGGTAACCAAACTTAAGTCCAGCTGGTCCTCGAAGGGTAGATCTCCCTCTAAGTATCGAGATGCCTCCGGGCTTGCTCTCGTGGAATCTGCACCGGTAAAATAACCCCGGCGGGAGGCTCCGGCTTCCAAAGCTTTATCTATGGGGTCACAGGTTGACATCGATGGCTCGGCCTCGACTGATCACCTGTTGCCATGTTCTGGGGTACCGGTGGTTCCCACAGGTACCGATATCCAGACATTGGTGGCGTCGATGGATCAGAATATCCTGACCATGCAGCGTGCCATCACGGCATTCATACAAGCTGCGACGCCTTCAGTACCGCAACAAACTCCGTTGTCGGTACCGACTCCGGTACCGATACCGATTGCATCGACATCGGCTTCGGTGTCGACTGCAGCGGTATACTGTACTGTGATGCCCATCGGTACCGAATCGGTACCGATCACTCCCGATGTCGATACCACCCGGTACGCGTATCGGGCTCTGCAGGAGCATCCAGACAAGCGATACTTCAATTCCTCTGAAGACTGTGATGAATCAGAGGCCTCTGTCGAAGCATCGGTGATCCTTCCTCAGGAGCCCTCTTCTCCAAAAAGAAGAATGTCTCCTCCAGAAGACTTGTCTTTTCAAGACTTCATTAGGGAAGTGGCCAGGGGCCTTTCAATTTCAGTGGCCCCTGAAGCAGAGCCTAGAGCCAAAAAATTAGATATTTTACAATATCCTAAGGCTCCTAAAGAGGCAGCCACTTTACCAATTCATGAGATTCTTTATGATCACATGTTGGGCATATGGGAGACCCCTCTCACCATCTCCCCTCATTTTCGTAGGTTGGACACCATGTATCGTGTTCCTCCTTGTCCTGGCTTTCATAAGACTCAGCTTCCTCACCACTCCATTGTGGTGGAGTCTGCTATGAAGAAGATAAAGAGTACAAAAAGGCACTCTTCTAATCCTCCAGGAAGAGAATGCAGAACCTTAGATGCCTTTGGCAGGAGAATTTTCCAGGCCAATATGCTTGTTGCCAGAATCAACTCCTATAGTCTCTATATGGGGATGTTTCTAAAAAAAGTTACAGATCATCTGCAAACTTTATCTCCTTTTATTTCAGAAGATAAAAGGGAAGAGTTTCTCACCTGGCTTAAACATGCCCAGGATGTTTCCAAATTTTCTAACCATGCAGCCTTTGACTCTTCTGAGTGTGCCAGCAGAGCCTCGGCTATTGCCATAGGTGCACGCAGAGTTGCTTGGTTACAAGCTTCTGATTTGGAACCCTGGGTTCAGGATGGACTAGGAAACCTTCCTTGTACAGGTGAAAACCTTTTTGGCAAAGACTGGCAAGCAAAGGCCACCCACATGGATGCTGAAAATTCTGCTTTAGATAGACTCTCAAAGTCTACCTCTGCTCTTTTTAAGAAAAGGTTGTTCAAAAAGGGGTTTTTGCCCAAAAAAGGGAGATATTATTCTGCCTATGGTCAGCAGGCATCTTCTGCAGGTTGTTTTGCTACAAAGAGACAGCAACAACCAAAACAGGCCAAGCCTAAGGCTGCTAGGACTGCTACGGCCCAACAGCCTCAGCCTCCTCAGGGCCTTTGACTTACAACTAGAGAACTTAGCCTTTCTGGCTCTAGAATATCCAGAGCCTCTCACCATTCCAGGAAGGTTAGCTCACTTTGCTCCCAGATGGGAACAAATCACAGCAGAGCAATGGACCCTCTCCATCATAAGGGAAGGGTACAAGCTTCATTTCTTAAACCTTCCTCCTCACACCATGGTGAGACAGTTCAATTCTCCAACATCTCTCCTCAACCTTCTGGGTCAGGAGATTACTACCCTTCTTGCCCAAGGGGCAATAGAAGGAGTACCCCTTCTTCAGCAGGGCTCAGGGTTCTACTCCCCCTACTTTCTTATCCCAAAGAAAACAGGGGGCTACAGACCCATACTAGATCTCAGAGAATTGAACAAGTTTCTATACAAGGAGAAGTTCAAGATGATTTCTCTCGGTGCTCTCCTTCCATACCTTCAGAGTCAGGATTGGCTTTGTTCTCTAGACCTCAAGGATGCGTACACCCATGTCCTCATCCATCCAACACACAGAAGGTTCCTTCGGTTCCTTTACCGAGGAAAGCACTACCAATACAAAGTGCTTACTTTCGGTCTGGCCTCTGCACCAAGAGTGTTCACAAAATGCATGGCAGTAGTAGCTGCATTTCTACGCACTCTAGGGATATTCGTATTCCCATATCTGGATGACTGGCTCATCTGAGCTCTATCCCAGTCAGAGGCCCAGACTTCCCTAGCCTGCACAAGGCGTGTTCTTCAGCATCTGGGACTTGTAATAAACATTCCAAAATCCCATCTCACCCCTACTCAATCTCTAGAGTTCATAGGGGCCTTGCTGGATACCACAACTGCAAGGGCCTATCTTCCCCAGGCCCGTTGCCTACGCTTGGTGCAGTTAGCCTCACAGATTCAGTTAAAATCCCATTTAACTGCTCGAGAGATGTTACAACTGTTAGGCCACATGGCATCCACTGTGCATGTGGTTCTTTATGCTCGCCTTTACATGAGAGCAGCTCAATGGACTCTGTCCACCCAATGGACCCAGGCATCAGGGTGCCTGTCAGACAAAATAGCAACCTCCAGTTGCCTCTTTTGCTCTCTCCAGTGGTGGAAGTCCACTCAAAATCTGTTGCTGGGGTCCCCCTTTCAACAGGTGTTACCCCAAGCAACCCTTACAACAGATGCCTCTCCAAAGGGTTGGGGAGCTCATCTACAAGATCTCTCCACCCAAGGCATCTGGTCTCCACAGGAGACATCTCTACATATCAACCTCTTAGAGCTCAGAGCAATCTTTCTGGCTCTCAGAGTCTTCCACACCCTGCTCAGCTACAAGACAGTCCTCATCCATACGGACAACCAAGTAGCCATGTTCTACGTGAACAAGCAGGGGGGGACTGGCTCTCTGTCGCTTTGCAACGAAGCTCTGAGATTGTGGGCCTTCGCCAGAGAGCATCAAATCCATCTCATGGCAGTGTATCTTCCAAGGGTTCAAAACTCTTGGGCAGACACTCAGTCGAGTTCTGCTTCCACACGAATGGTCCCTCCATGGGGACCAGATAGCCAGGATCTTTCAAATTTGGGGAACCCCGGACATAGACTTGTTTGCAAGTCCGTGGAATGCCAAACTTCCCCGGTTCTGTTCCAGAATTCCGTGTCAGGGAGTTCAGGCAAGGGATTCCTTCCTCTTCCATTGGGGGCAAGACTTCCTCTATGCCTTTCCACCCATTCCCCTAATTCCCAAGACACTGTTCAAACTTCAGAGAGACAAGGGGTCTATGATCCTCATAGCACCACATTGGCCACGCCTAGTGTGGTACCCTCTACTTCTGCATCTCTCTCAAGCTCCCTCCCTGCACGTGGGATCTGCTCCAGACCTCCTGTCCCAGGAGGAGGGAACGTTGTGGCACCCAAATCCCCAGTCTCTTCACCTCAGAGCCTGGTTGCTGAAGGCCTAGACCAGCGATGGCGACCCTATGGCACGCGTGCCTGTGGTGGCTCGCGATGGCGTTGCTGCTGGGCCGCGGGAAGGTCCGCCAACGAAAAAAAAAAACAACAACCCTGTCTGCTGCCGTTGTCGGGGCCGCCGCGGCAGAATCGAGCGTGCCGCGGGGCCCCCCTGTACCCACCGGCAGAGCCTGTCCTCCCCGTAGCAGCTCTCTCTTTGGAGCTGCAGTCAGACTCGCGCCGGCTTGCAGAGCGCGAAGGGAAGAGTTTCCCTTTCGCGACTCTGTTAAGCCCGCGGGGCTGATGGGAACTTCCCATCAGCCCCCGCGGGCTTAACAGAGCAGCGCGTGGAACTCTTCCCTCGCGCTCTGCAAGCCGGCGCGTCTGACTGCAGCTCCAAAGAGAGAGCTGCTACGGGGAGGACAGGCTCTGCCGGTGGTACAGGGGGGCCCCGCGGCACGCTCGATTCTGCCGCGGCGGCCCCGACAGCGGCAGCAAACAGGTTTTCTTTTTTTTTTTTTAATTTTCCCTGGGCTGGGCTGGGCTGGGCTGGGGGTGGGGGTTGGGGTTAGGAGTGGTGCTGGGCTGGGCTGGGGGGCTTAGGAGTGGTGATGGGCTGGGCTGGGCTGGGGGGGGGTTAGGAGTGGTGATGGGCTGGGGCTGGGCTGGGGGGGGGGTTAGGAGTGGTGATGGGCTGGGCTGGGCTGGGCTGGGGGGGGGGTTAGGAGTGGTGATGGGCTGGGCTGGGCTGGGGGGGGGGTTAGGAGTGGGTGATGGGCTGGGCTGGGCTGGTGGGGGGGGGTTAGGAGTAGTGATGGGCTGGGCTGGGGGTGTTAGGAGTAGTGATGGGCTGGGGTGGGGGGGTTAGGAGTGGTGATGGGCACTGGGCTGGGGGGTTAGGAGTGGTGATGGACACTGGGCTGGCTGGGGGGGGTTAGGGGTTGGTGATGGGCACTGGGCTGGCTGGGGGGGTAGGAGTGGTGATGGGCGCTGGGCTGGGGGGGTAGGAGTGGTGATGGGCACTGGGGGGGTTAGGAGTGGGATAGGCGCTGGGGGGGCTTAAACTAAAATTGAGTGATGGGGGACTAGGACTGGGAGTGGGCTGATGGGGAGGTTAGGACTGGAAATGGGCTGGTGGGATTAGGACTGGGAGTGAGCTATGGGGGGCTAGGACTGGTTAATGGGTTGGGGGGTTGCTAGGACTGGAACTGGGCGGAGTGGACGGGGGCTTGAACTGCAAATAGCTGTTGGGGATGGGGCTTGGATGGAAATGGGCTGAGGGGAAGTGGGGGGCTTGAACTGCAAATAGCTGATGGGGACGGGGCTGGAATGGAAATGGGCTGAGGGGAAGTGGGGGGCTTGAAGAAGGGAATGGATGCTGGGTGAGACTGGAACTAGAAGGGAGCTGATGTTGGGGAGGATTAGAATGGGATGGGGCTGGAGAGTAAAATGGAGAGGGGAAAAATTTTTTGTGTAGGTCGGATTCAAAATCTACAATTGGCCAGGTATTGGGAGAGTAATTGGGGATTGAGGATGGAGGGGTAAAATTTGTGTGGATGAAATAGAAATGAGGAAAGAGCAAAAGGAGAAAGATTAGTATGTTAAAGCAGATGTAGAGAGAGAGAGAATGGAAAAAAAACTATAAGAAAGGACAAATGGACAGCAGACGATGGAGAGTTAGCAGAAAACATGAAGAAACCAGAAGAAAATGGCTGGACCAATTGCAACTGAAAAAAAAATGCACAAAAGGTAGAACGATATCTCTTTATTTTGAATTTATTAACTGGAATATGTCAGCTCTGGGAAATGTGCATCATTAACATCTGCGCTTTGTTTTTGGTACAAGAGGAAATTCCTATTTGACGTTGCCACGTGTTTCTCTTTCCCCAGTATTCACTGAAATGTATTGGTTTTAATATTTGCAGTGTTGCCTTTTGATAGGTAGGTATGGTGCTTTGTGTGAGTCCTGGTAATGCTGTCAGGATACGGCGGGTTTGCTAGGGTTCTAAATGGGCAAGCGTTTGTAGTAGTTCCTAATGTGCCTGGCGGTTGGCACTGGATTATAGTAATGTAGAAATCTTTTAGTCTTTCTTTATCCATACACTCATTAAGAGACATGTTTACTAAAAGTTAGTGTATGGTAACATTATGCAAATATTTATGCAAATAAGACCACTTATGCAAATGACGTGCTGGCACTTTGAGGAAATTCTTTGGTTTTGTGCGGCAGTTTGGGCACTCGGGCTCAAAAAGGTTAGCCATCACTGGCCTAGACCTTCAAAATTTGCATCTTTCTCAGCAAGTGAAGGATATCCTTCATGCTTCCAGAAAGCCTTCCACTAGACATTCCTATGCTTTTAAATGGAAAAGGTTTACCATTTGGTGTGCAGAGAAGGGTCTTAACCCTCTTGCAATACCTCTGAATTCTTTACTAGAGTATTTGCTGCATTTATCCCATGCAGGCCTTAAAACGAATTCAGTAAGAGTCCATTTGAGTGCTATTGCAGCATCCCTTAAACCTCTCAATGGACAGCCTATTTCCTCTCATCCTCTTATAGCAAGATTCATGAGAGGCCTTCTTTTAACTAAACCTCCCATTAGACCACCTCCAGTGGCATGGGACTTGAATCTGGTTCTTGGCCAGCTTATGCAGCCACCCTTTGAACCCTTAGCCACTACCTCTTTGAAATTCCTTTTCTGGAAGGTTATTTTTCTCATTGCAGTCACTTCAGCTCACCGCATCAGTGAGCTGCAAGCCTTGGTGGCTAATCCTCCTTATACAAGGTTCCATCATGACAAGGTAGTCCTCAGGACTAATCCACACTTTATGCCTAAAGTGGTCTCACCTTTTCATCTGAACCCGGAGGTTTATTTACCTGTCTTTTTTCCAGGACCTCATGCATCAAGTGCGGAGAGGAATCTTCATACCCTGGATTGTAAAAGAGCTTTCGCTTTTTACTTACAAAGGACACAGCAACATAGAAAGTCCTCTCAACTCTTTGTTGCTTTTGATCCCTCTCATTTAGGACTTCCAGTCTCTAAGAGAACTCTGCCCAATTGGATTGCTCAGTGTATTTCTTTCGCCTACCAGAGTAAGAACCTTTCTCTGGAGGGCCATGTCACAGCTCACAATGTGAGGGCCATGGCAGCCTCTATGGCTCATCTAAATTCTGTGTCCATCGACCAGATCTGTCGAGCGGCCACCTGGGCCTCGGTTCATACCTTCACAGCCCATTACTGCTTGGACAAGGACTCCCGCTGGGATGCCTTGTTTGGTCAGGCTGTTCTCAAACACCTGTTCCATACCTCATCAACTCCTACCCTCCATCCCTGGCTGGATGCCTGAGATTCATGGGTGGAGGTAGAGCCCTTCCCAGGGACTCACAACCTGGGTGATCTCCCAGGCATCTCTAGCTGTGGAGTCCCCATATGTGAAGACTCATTCCTGCTTGTTCCTGGAGATAGCACAGTTACTTACCTGTAACAGGTGATCTCTGGGAACAGCAGGAATAAGTCTTCACAACCCACCCACCTCCCCTAGGAGTTGTATCTCTCTATCTTTCTTTCCTTTCCTCACTCTCTCTTTGTCTCAGCTTTAAAACTCGAACTGGAGAGAGGCGGTTAGGAAAGGCGGGAAGGCAGCGCGCAGGCGCTGTGGGATGCTCCCAAAAGCTTTCCTTTTGGACGCTGTGGAGCGTTCCCGCGCAGGCTCCGTCGGTACCGACGATACCCATATGTGAAGACTTATTCCTGCTGTTCCCAGAGATCACCTGTTAGAGGTAAGTAACTGTGCTATCCCTCCCCCCCACATTAAATAACGCAAAGGACATTCGCCCACTGACCCCTGTTCCAGTTGGGACCCACTCCTTCCAGTCACTAAACCGCCACTCAACCACCACCTCAAATGGGCGTCGTCGTAATATTTTTGCAAGTCGGGAAGTGTCAGCCCCCCATCTTCTTGAGCACCCTATAGACTCTGCCAAGGTACTCGGGGTCTTTTATAGTTCCTTAAAAACTCACTCCGGTGGTGATAGTATGGCGGCGGTGCGGCATAGAGGTGGTGTCTGGCTGAATTTCGCATTCGGTGGCCGGGGTCATGCTGCTGCCTGCGAGGTTGTCTGACAGAGACCATGCTCGGAGAAAGAAGAGAATGGAAGAGAAGGTGCTAGAGGTCTACGACATAATCCGAACTATCCGTGATCCAGAGAAGCCAAACACATTAGAGGGGTTGGATGTAGTGACTGAGAGCTGTGTCGATGTGCAGGAGATTGCACAGGAGGAATATCTGGTGACAATCAGGTTTACACCAACAGTACCTCACTGCTCTCTAGCCACTCTCATAGGTCTTTACCTGAGAGTTAAACTGCAGAGATGTTTGCCATTTAAACACAAGCTGGAGATCTACATTTCTGAAGGAACACATTCCAAAGAAGAAGACATTAACAAACAAATTAATGACAAGGAGCGTGTAGTAGCTGCCATGGAGAATCCAAACCTGAGGGAGATTGTAGAGCAGTGTGTCACAGAGCCTGATGATTGATGACACGAGAGCTGGAGTCTAACAGCTGACTGCTGGAGCTGCCACCTCTGAGAGGCCAGCAGCTAACGATTACTGCTCATGAAGCAAGATTTGGGCTCTGTACCACCACTGATGCAACCTGCGTTTCCTGGAGACATTTGGTGTGGCCCCTCTTTCTCCCCCCTCCCCACACACTCTGTGCAGAAAACTGAGCAGCTTTGTGTGGGCCAGATTGTAGCAGTCATATGAGCTTAGCTCAGGAATGGGCAAACTACGGCCCAGCAGACCTTTTAATCTGGCCCGCGGAGCGCTAGCTAATTTATTCACCTCACTTTCCCAGTGCAGGTACCTGCTCCAGCTGCAGCTCCCTGGCTCTCTCCCTGCAGGCTCACTTCCTGGTCCCTGGGCAGGCTCTGACGTCAGCCGCTTCCTGACTGGTCTCGACCAAAGCCAATCAAGAGCTTCCCTGACTTTTTTCAAAAACAAATTGCTCCCGGGAACGTAGAAGTTAGGGAAGTTCAATGAATGGCATCGCCATTCGTCAGATCGGGCTACTTTGTGTTGTGCAGGTAGAAACTGCGAGCAGGGGGTGGGTTAGGCTTGTTTTCAGCCTCCATAGCTATGTTGCTTTATGCCTCCGAGCCATGTTTGCAGCTTACTTGCTTTTGCTCCCTTTCCTCCCAGCCGTACACCTGTAGACTTTCAGAGAACTCTTTGACCTCTCGCATGACTGTCCTAGCAGCAAATGAAAAAGGAGGCAGTAACCTACTATGTATGTCTTGGTAACTGGTTAAAAGATAAACAGAGTACATTTAAATGATCTGTTTGCCCCTTGAGAAAAGGCAAATAGGGAAATGGCCCAGTAGACTAGGAACAGTGCGCTGCTATTGTGGGCATTTTACAAGCAGATAATGTATATAAGAATAAATACTAAATTCCGCATAAGGCATTACCACCTCGGAAAAGGACATTTGAGTCATTATTGACAAATAAGAGCAGAGAACATTGTAGCTGCTATGTTAACTTTTATTTACACATATCGAAGTGGACTAACAAGTTAGAAGCTCTGGAGAATTTTACTGGAATCAGCAACTCGCTGAAAGGACAATGCACGTTGAAGTACAAATTTAGCGGGGCGGGTAGGGAGGTATCATATAGCCATACTTTACGTTGATATGTAAAAACATATAGACAGCCCAGACCCTAGCAGCTGTCTATATGTTTTTATGAAAGAAATACATTGCATAAAAGTTTTATAAAATAACTCTTTTTATGCTTTTCTACCTTAAATTAATCTAAACATTTAATGTTACAAATTTAAATTTAATTTATATTAATTCACACATTCACACCGTCCATCTACTCTTGGTCCGGCCCCCGGGTCCAATATATGAACCCATTGCGGCCCTCGAGTCAAAACGTTTGCCCACCCCTGGCTTAGCTGCTCTACTGAAGGCCTTAGGAATAGTTCAGACAAGGACTATATGTAGCAAAGAAGGGACTGCTGCAGCTATTCCAAATCAGGGTTCTGCTCTTCTGATTTATCTATGACAGTGGAATATTCTCTGCTCGCTACCCTGCCCATTCTGATTAAAAGAGTAAGAAAGATCTGTGCTATACAACAGGCGTCTGGCTTACCTGCCCCTGTATGGAAGTGCCGGCTTTGTGCTGATAATAAAGGGCTTCCTATAAAAAAAACAAACAACAAACAAACAACTCACTCCGCCATCTTTTAAACAAGTTATCAAGAACCCAAACTGGAGAGAGCGGGAAAGGTAGAGAAACTTGGGCAATATCATCATCTTTAAGCTATTTATCTGCCCAAACCATGATAATTGAAGATTTTTCCATTGCTGAAGATCCACACTGACCTTATTCCACAGTGGCTTGAAATTTCCATCAAATAAACATTGGGGGTTCCCTGTAATGTTCACCCCCAAAGACCTAATTTCCTCCTTTTGGCCAATGGAAAGGAAAGGCGGCTTGAATACCACGCTGTACTTTGGGAGTCAATGTAATGTTTAGGACCTACGATTTAGATGCATTCATGTTGAAGCCTGATACTTTACCAGAGCTCTCTAATTCCTCTAAGACTCCTCCCAGAGATCGCTTCGGTTCTCCCAAAGAGAACAAGTCAACTGCAAATATTGATAGTTTATAATCTGGGTGCATCTCCCTCAGCCCCTCAGTATTGGCCCTATCCCTTATTTGTCATCCATGGCTAGAGCGAACAACAGAGGGGACAGTGGGCAACCTTGCTGTATGCCTCTCTTTAACGTAAAGGCTTCAGTATAATCTACATTTATTTTAAGGCACGCTCTCGGGTCTGTATACAATTCCAGTATTCACTGTTGGAATGTTCCTCCCAAGCCAACTTTCTCCAACACCTAAAACAAATAGTGCCAATGCAATTTATCAAATGCCTTTTTGGCATCTACTGATAGAAGGACCACAGGTGGTTTCCCCTATCACCTGGCGCCTACAATTAAATTAAAGACCTTATGGATGTTGTCCGGCCCCTGCCTCCCCGGAATAAACCTGGACTGATTACTGTGAACCAATTTAGGCAACAATGAGTGTAACTGATTAGCCAAGACCTTAACAAATATCTTTTGGTTTGTCCCAAGCAAAGATATGGGTCTGTATGAGCCACACAACGTTGGGTCCTTACCTTCTTTTTGTAATAGTTATCCCTGTCTCCCGCATGGAGGGGGGCATACTCCCCACTTGCAAGAAATTATTATACACCTTAGCCAGGGGTATACCATCTGCTCCCAAAATGTTTTTTAGAACAAATTGGTATAGCCATCCAGTCCTGATGTCTTAGACTGAGTGAGCTCTTTGACCAGTAAAATTTCTACTGCTGAGATGGGTCTTCCCAAGGCTTGTTGCTCCTCCTCTGATAGTTGAGAAAGCAAACACTCCTGGACATATGTTCTAATCTGCTCCTCTTCCCCTTCCCATTTAGGTATATAAAGATTGGAATAAAAGGCTAAGAAACAACGCTGAATCCCCTCTTAATCCAAAACCAACATTCCTTATCATTCCTCCAGTTCAGTCCTCTACCTCTGGGTTGTCATCCTCCTCCTGCAGCTTGGAGACTGGTATGTCAGAATCATGACATCACTGGATATAGCCTGCTGCCCTCTCTCTTCTGTCCCAGTGTAACCAGTCTCCATGCAGCAGGAGGACGTTGGCGAGCCTTGTTAGGGGCTCTCTGGAGAAACAGATAAGGAGTTTAGGGCTAGTGTAGTGTGTTTTCTTTGGTTTGGATTTTGGTGGTTGGTCTGTACAAAAAAAAAAAAAAAGGAGATTCTTATATTGCATTGAATTGTGCCATTCTTACTCCCTGTCAGAAGTATATATATGGAAAGATATTGGTGTTCTTGACGAACCTCAGGTTCTCTCCCCCCGGACGTTTCGGGGGAGAGCCCCTTGTTTTTAGCGCCTGTCTCCCGGACCGCGGGGCTGCATGTTCGCGGCTCCGAGGGACAAGATAACGGCTGTATAACTGCCTGGATATTCGGCAGTACGGCACGTTGCTTAAGCTGTCCATCAGCAGCGCAGACCTGGCCAGTAGGCAGACACCGGTTTCAGGCTGCAGCTGACCGGGGAGAGTCTCGGCACGGAGCGGTGCCTTATTATAGGGTTTGGTGCCTTTTGTCTTTCCCCTTCCGGGCTCCGGGCGGCCATTTTCTTTGCCGCGAAGAGACCGCATGGCGATCAAGCAGCCGCCAGTTCGGCAGTTCGCTGGGGCGCTGGGATCTCAGCGGTGTGCGGGGGTACATCGTTATTTTCTTCTTTTATTTATTTTCTTTTATTTATTTGAAGTTTCTTTACTGTTTTGCCGCGAAACGGTCCCTTTCATGATGGGTGGAGAACTTCATCAGGAGTTTCCTTCTCGCGAGGGGGGGCCGTTCGTGGGTTCATTTTTCGGGGTTTGAGTGCTCTATGTCCTGGGGCTACAGTTTAATTTTGGTTTCTGAGAAGTGTTAAAAAAAAGAAAAAAAAAAGAAAAGATAAACAGATCAAAGAAAGGGAAAGAATAGCAAGAAGTATAGCAAAGCCTGCAGGGCATTGAGCATTATAGCTAGTTCATTTCTGGGACGGTGCTATGTCTGGTCGTCCACAGTGTATTGTCTGTGGGACCCGAAGGGGCACAGTAGCTGAATATGGGGTTTGCCGTGGCTGTGCAAACCTGTCTTCAGCAGTAGAACAGCAAATGGAGGTTAAAGAAACCTCGGGTGCACGGGAGGCGTCATTGGGGGCGCCAGGGGTTTCTCCACAGCCTTCTCCGCAAGATCATACGTTGGAGGACGTAGCGGGGTCTTCGGGAGCTCTGCTGGGGATGCAGTCCACGGGCCTCGGGGAGTTTACACCTGAATTTATTTTGTTGATGCATCAAGCGTTCTGTTTGAGGCGTCAGGGTACGGTCTCGGGGTCTCCGACTTTCCCCGGGTCCTCCCAGATACCGCAAGCGGTTGAGGAGTGAAGCGAGGATGCTCCGGTGGTTAAGAAGCCTAAGTTGCGTCCTGGTACGATGCCGTAGGCTGTGTGGCCGGATGGAGAAGAGATGGAATGGGACCCGGAGGAAGGGGTGCTGGATCTCGAGGAAGGTGAGATTCCTGAGCCAGAGGATCAGGCTAAGATCATTTGAGTTTTCCGTCGGGAAGAGCTTCCTGCATTGATCAAGGAAGCTATGCAGATGCTGAATCTGTCCACTCAGTCTTCCGAGGAGGAGGAAGTGGAGGACCCGGTCATTCAGGCGGTGCGGCAGACGCAGGTAGTATTTCCTGTTCACAGGGTGGTGGACAGAATGATCCAAGAAGAATGGGACTGGCCTGAGTCGGGGCTGCGAGGTATTAGAACTATGAATAGGCTTTATCCGTTGGCAAATAAGGATAAGGACCGGTTCAAAGCGCCCCAGGTAGACACGGTGGTGTCTGCGGTAACAAAGAGGACTACTATTCCGGTGGAAGGCAGCGCGGCCTTAAAAGATGCCCAGGACCGTAAGGTGGATGGTTTGCTGAGGCAGACTTTTGATGCCGATTCCCTATCATTGCAGGCGTCCATTTGTGGAGCTTGGATAGCTAGAGCATGTTTGCGTTGGGTTCAGAGACTGAGCCAGTCTCCGCATTTAGATAGCGAGGAGCTTAAGGAACTGGGTCGCCTCGAATCCAGTATGGCGTATCTGGCTGACATGCATTATGATTTAATCAGGGCGCTGGCCAATAGTACGGCGTCTGTGGTGGTGGCAGCCCGCAGGTCAGTGTGGCTGCGGAATTGGGCAGCGGACAGTCCTTCCAAGTCTTGCCTTAGTAAGTTGCTGTTTAAGGGCGGTTTGCTCTTTGGGGAGGATTTGGATGTTAGTCAAGGATCTCAGAGAGTCCAAGACCGGTCGGCTGCCGGAGGATAAGCCAAAGCAAGGGAGACCCAGTCTAGGATATCGTGGTCAATTTCGGGATGTCCGTCGATTTCTGTCTTACTACATCAAAGGTTAACACCTTGTAATGAAGACGTGCAGTTTATTTGCAAACAAAGCAAGGAGACTTATTCAGAAAGACAAGTAATTCTCTTAGTTACACATGAGTAGTTAGAAAAGATAACTAGAATGCAATTAGAATAATAACTAATGCACTTAATTACAGCACTGAAAGAGTTATGAGATAGTGCAGCTATTTACAAAGAATATTTACTTCACCAAACTTGTCATACAGTCCTTTACACATCAGCTGGGAGCGCTCAGCGAGAGAAACTGATGACAGTCTAGGATTCTTCATGCCTGGCCAAGCAGATCTACGCTCTGTCTGTTCTGGATTTTCTCTGTACTTATATAGGCACAAATGTGTTGCAGCCAGCTCTCACCCATGAGCTTCTCTCCACACCATCCACCTTTTTGCTTTGGTTTCCGGGCAGGCTTCTGATCACCCCCCTTGTTTTTAGAAGCTCAAAACTTACACAATCAAGACGCTAGTCATTAATGGGTCTCCATTTGTTTGCCAGGAGAAGGACTCCTCCTTAATCTCCCATTCCTGTCAAGAGAGACACCCCCATGGTTTTAGAAGCAGCTCAAAGCTTCTACATTATAATTGATGAATTCTTATCCTGTCTACATTGTCTAGGCAAATGTTTCTATATTGGCCAAGAGAATTGTTCAAAGGCCAAGGGAAGAATTCTGTCTCCCTCTCTGGCCTTCTAGCACTCCCCAGGCTAGATGTGTAAAGATCTCTCACTAGACTGTAAATACAGCTTTGGTCAGCATGATTCCTCAGTTGATTTCTCACATGCAGCAATTTCCTTGCAAAGTTGCAATATTCCTTGCTGATCCAAATAAATTTTTAATTAGTAATACATTCCACCCGTGGATCAACAAGGATATTGCACGTAAGCAATGGCTGAATCACATTTGTAATTCATTTAGAAATACAATAATAAAAACATGGGCTAAAACATAGTAGATAATATTAAGGTAAAAGCTTGAGGGGACAAGAAGTCATGGTATAAATTAGGTGATATTTTCCCAAGATATCTAATATACCATTCCCACCGGCATTACAATTGCCAAAGCCAAATGGCTTGTAGATCTCAGTTACTTTTATCAGTTCCCCATGCAGTGGGGGACTCATTTCACCTGCATATTCAGAACTTACACTATTGACCACCCGTGGATTCAAAAGTAGTATAAGCAGGAGAAAGAGAAACCACAGCAATAACTAAGATCTGAGGAACAGGTAACATAAGCAATTGGGCACATGATGTTCAGCGGAAAAAATCGGAGATACTAGAATTACAGTTACTTTCCAAGGAAACAATAACAATACATAAGAAAAAAAAATCATTCACAAAAGTCCACAAAAGTCCAATAGTCCTTTTCCTATTTTCAGATAATTTGGCCTGCTTCTCAGCAGTTTTTCAGGACTCCGTAGTGTTATTTCACCTTTCTCTGAAGTTTAAGCTTGGCCTCTCTCAACAATTGAACCTCTCATTCTCGTAGGTGGACATCTTGGCCTTTCTTTCATTGTGACACATTGAAGCAGATAGGGACCCCCTCACACGTTTCTGCGGTGTGTAGTTCGGATTTCTTGGGATGGTCTGCTCCATCTGGACTCTGGCCAATACCCTCTGCTGGACTCTCTGGATTGCAATTGGTGACATGGCTCCAGGCCTCATTCAGAAGAGCAGCACCAATATTAAATGAAAAGACTAAAAATTCTAGATTAGATTTCACAATAAGACAAACTTAATTTCATCTATATTTACTAAGATCATATCCTATAAATTATAAATATTGCTTTATAAACTTTCAGTGATCTACCAGTAATTAACTCGTATGGTGTCAATCTTATCTCGCAGTTTGATTAACTCCTTGTCTCTCTATCACTGGAAATTCATTTGCTTGTAGGAAATATTCCATTATGCCCTTGACTGACCTTTACATGTTTCAGATCAGACAAGCTGCACACACGTGTTCTGCAACTTTGGCAAGTTTTAGAATTATACCCAATTGTGTGAGAATTTGTCATCAAATCATCCCCCTTTGCCTCTGCATGCCTGGCCAGGACATACAGAGGAAAGGTGAGGCAAAAAGCATCCGGAAGTACCACATGGCCAGTGTGGGTTTTCCAAAGCTCATCAGAGTGCAAGGTGCACCTAGCCTGTCGCCAAATATCTATTTCTTCCAATTGTTGAGTATGACTTCCTGAATTGAAGCTTCTGGAGACGGCATAGTTGAATAAAGTGCTCATAATTTTTTGTTTACATATTCATTGAGCAGATATGTCACTTCAAATTACCTTCATCTGTTTATTGTCTATCACAGTTTCTCCTTTAATATTTCATTTCATCCCTCACAACACTTTTTCATCACCTGCATCATTCCACCAATCACATACATAGGTCCCTTTCATGTTTTTTATACCATACTAATGTATCCTTATTTGGCAAGGCTGCCAAGAATATCAAACAATTGTTAATAACTTAATATTGGTGTAAGCAAATGGTAGGCAGAGAATATAAATTTAGATTCTTCTCAATAAGCATAACAGTATGAGTAAACTGTGTCCCTTTCCCATCAACTTAATTGGTCCAGTGCTAAGTGGATATATGCTCATTCTAAAATAGGAACAATTTGGGTAAAATCCTTACAATATAAAACTATCATTTTGCAGCATTTTATAACATCAATCCCAATAGAAAGAAATATGGCTCATCTCTCACGTATAACTAGAATCTGTCGTATACACTGTTCTCAGTGAGAGTGCTGTTAGACTGATTTTAAAATTGCAGTGTTCACAAAGATTTGTATAAGCCACTCACCAATTATGGTATCAAAAAGAGATCCTTTTGAGGTGAGAGATCTAAGAGGGTACAAGGCATTGGTGGTTGGGCCTCATGGCGATACGTTTTGGATTGCAAGGCATTTGTGGCTGGGCCTCATGACGATCCTCGGGTTCTTCTTTGCCTATTCTCCCCCTGCCTATTCATGTCTCTTCAGAGGCATAAATATGCAAGGTTCCTGTTCTTCAGGCCTTGTGGGTCCTCGAGGAGTCTTAGAGCAGTCAGAATTCTGGTAGCCCAGATCATCACACTGGAAGCAGCACATTTTCTTCTTGGATTGCAAGGCATTTGTGGCATCACCTTTCTGCCTCTCTCTCTCTCTTATTCTTTTTCTCAAACCTCTCCTGGATCATTGCTGACAAGCAAGATTTGGTTTTATCCAATCAACTCAAGTTCTCATTATTTTCTGGGAACTCAGTTCCATCTTTAATCTATATTTGCTCTATATGCTTGGGAATAAAGCAATTTCATATCAGCCTCTGTCCAAAATGAAGAAAACTCCATGATCTGACCACAATACCTCGGCTCTTTAGGTCTCTGGTCCATCAGTAGTGAGAGACAGGCAGAGAGTAATACAGAACACAATCACATACACACAAAGTGCTATTTTCTTTGAGCTCAGAGGGAAGACGGCAAGCGGTATATGGACGGGCATAATTCCACACCTGCCGAATTCAAAGTCCTCCTCCAAAAAGCTCTCTTTTTATTAGAGAAAAAGAGGAAGTTACAATCATTTATTATAACCATGAAATAACACAAGGTGTCGCCAAAGTTCTTTTTACAAAGTAAGATCTGATTACAGTATATTAGATGAAATTTATAATTACAAAAGTTGCAAAAATTATGTTGTGTCAGCAGGGACTTCCAGCTGACTGTACAATGAACTATGGTTGCACAGGTCATAGCCTATGTTCTTTTTGCTTGCGTTAACACTGTTCCATCTATTTTAAAGACGGTTACACAGAGAACTCATGACCATGACATCTTATTCTATTTAAGAAAGTAGGTGAAAAGTCAAACTTCTAAACACATTTTGTATCAAGAACTTCATCCATCTTCAATTACATATTGGGGATTCTGGTATCCCTCTATCTGTCCATCCCTTCACAAAATTTCATCAAACTTATTAATATTTTACTCATCTAGTAATTGCTGTGTGTGTACTGGACCTCTGCGTAATGTACCACTACAACAAGTGTATTTGGTAACATAAGTACAAGTGTATAAACTAAAGAAAATTAATATCTCACAGTGCTGCAACATATATCTGTTTTCTCTGCAACATATATCTGTTTTCTCAGGAACTGTACTGAAACTGAAATAGAAACTTTTTAGAACAAAGTACACTTTTTCTCTGGACACTAACACGTAAAATTCAAATACAGAAAAACAGGTGAATTTATCCTAAAATCCAATATTGTAACAAATAAAAACTGTGATGTTACTGTCTTGTCCCTCAGTCATCAGCATAAAGCTTGTGACAAGGCAAAGTAATTATCTTGAATCTTACAGTTCAGGAAACAGGCATTCTCAAGTGAGGTGAAACTTCTAAGAGGTGAAAATTGTGCTTTGTTACATTTAAATTAACCTGAAACTGGCATCAAACAGATCTGAAATGTTATCTTCAACACAGCCAGTAGAACAAACAATCAAACAATTGTCTTGTGTCCTTCAGGCAAATATAGCTGAACAATTAACCTATCGTTATAGCTGTTTATGGTTAACTATGCCCCCTGGGGTGCTTGCCACAATATAAAAATCCTCTTTTAACTTTTAAGTTTGCTTGGTAGCATATACAGTCAAGACAAATAATAGATGCAATAACATATTAATGATAAAGATTACCTTCTTATTTACTCAGGATTTAATGCCCCATTGTCCTGTCAGGGTTCTCAACCTCTACTTTGGAGGTAAAAAAAAAACAAAAACAGTTTCATGCCTTGTTTTTTGATCTAGTCACTTCAGCATTCAGGGACCATAAAATCTACTGGAGTAGCCAGTAATGAAAGAAAAACAGTATTTACTGCAAACAAACATTTAAACACAAGACAAATCAAAGCTTACAAGTGCTATATACCTATCAGCCTATCTGATCAGAGTTTCTCCTAAGTGAGCAGCCAGCAATGAAAGAAAAGAGAGAAAAAAAAATTCACTTTTGAACACAGAACAAATCAAAGCTTACAAGTGCTTTATACCTATCTGATCAGAATAAGATGTTTCTCTTAACCAGGGACCTTAAAAAAAAAGTCTTCACTTCTTCATAATCTTATAAAGATTTTCCATAACAATTAATACTAACTCTACAGGATAGGCATTTTGTTCAAAGCACTGAATTAAACATCTTTGCAGCACAAGGTTACATATTTTCCTAAACAGTCTTTTTATTATTTTTAGATCTCTTTTCCTCGGCTGCAGATCCAGCTGCAGTCATTTCCCTTATCAATTTGAAATTGAATTTGTAAGGTCATAATAACATGACAAAACTGATCTTGTATCAGTGGGTCACAACTAATCAAACAGAATTTCTTAGCATCACCATGATCTATCATTAATCTCTTGTTGATTAAAATCGGGGAGTACTAGACATGTGCATTTTCTTTTTCTTTCTTTTTCCCCGTCTCTTATGGTATTTATACTGAACCACCCTCTCAGCAACTTGCTGATAAATGTCTATTTTATCTGTCCATGCAATCAAATCTAATTTGCTAGAATTTGTCTGATGCATCTTACAATATGCAGACAACAAAAGCAATCTCCTTCTCCCTAAGGTACTCAATTCTGTTCCTTTTTCAACAGGTATTTTTTGCAAGCATGTAAGGGCATTAACAGGTTCATCATCTTTTAAAACAGATTCCCAATTCTCACTTAGTCCTGACCCACAAGAACACTCTCTAGCTAATATTTCATAAAAAGCCTGATGCCCGCTGTGAATATTTACAATATTCACATCTCTACCTTCCTTTACAGTTTTTATACTATTTACATTTTTTCCTCTTCTTTTCAACATTGTTTTAGCCTTTCTTTTTGTCGCACCCCACTTCTGGTACCAATTGTCTTACTACATCAAAGGTTAACACCTTGTAATGAAGACGTGCAGTTTATTTGCAAACAAAGCAAGGAGACTTATTCAGAAAGACAAGTAATTCTCTTAGTTACACATGAGTAGTTAGAAAAGATAACTAGAATGCAATTAGAATAATAACTAATGCACTTAATTACAGCACTGAAAGAGTTATGAGATAGTGCAGCTATTTACAAAGAATATTTACTTCACCAAACTTGTCATACAGTCCTTTACACATCAGCTGGGAGCGCTCAGCGAGAGAAACTGATGACAGTCTAGGATTCTTCATGCCTGGCCAAGCAGATCTACGCTCTGTCTGTTCTGGATTTTCTCTGTACTTATATAGGCACAAATGTGTTGCAGCCAGCTCTCACCCATGAGCTTCTCTCCACACCATCCACCTTTTTGCTTTGGTTTCCGGGCAGGCTTCTGATCACCCCCCTTGTTTTTAGAAGCTCAAAATTACACAATCAAGACGCTAGTCATTAATGGGTCTCCATTTGTTTGCCAGGAGAAGGACTCCTCCTTAATCTCCCATTCCTGTCAAGGGAAACAACTTCCATGGTTTTAGAAGCAGCTCAAAGCTTCTACATTATAATTGATGAATTCCTATCCTGTCTACATTGTCTAGGCAAATGTTTCTATATTGGCCAAGAGAATTGTTCAAAGGCCAAGGGAAGAATTCTGTCTCCCTCTCTGGCCTTCTAGCACTCCCCAGGCTAGATGTGTAAAGATCTCTCACTAGACTGTAAATACAGCTTTGGTCAGCATGATTCCTCAGTTGATTTCTCACATGCAGCAATTTCCTTGCAAAGTTGCAGTATTCCTTGCTGATCCAAATAAATTTTTAATTAGTAATACAATTTCGTGCATCACGGTTTGGAAGTTTTAAGCGCAGCAGATTCCTCTCTCGAGCCCAGAGTTTCCGCGGGTTTTGCGGGGCCAACAGAGGTTTCGCTGCAGGATCCACTTCCACGCCTTGTAAGTCCCAATGAAGTGAGGTGGGTCTCGACGGAGGGACCTCCTATAGGAGGGCGGTTGCGGGAGTTTCTCTCCGCTTGGACCCACATCACCTCCGATCAGTGGGTGTTGGAGATTATTCGAGAAGGGTATGTACTGGAATTGGCGAGACCGGTAAGAGATTCCTTTGTCATGTCCCCTTGCAGGGGTCCGAAGAAGGCGCTAGAGATTCGGAGGACTTTAGAACTGCTCATCTAATTAGGAGCAGTGGTAGAGGTGCCGAAACACGATTATGGCGTGGGTCGGTATTCTATTTATTTCGTGGTGCCAAAGAAGGGCGGAATGTTAAGGCCCATTTTAGATCTGAAAGCAGTGAATCGTTGTTTGCGGGTTCTGCATTTCCGGATGGAAACCTTGCGCTCGGTCATAGTGGCGGTGCGCCAAGGAGAGTTTTTGACGTCACTGGATCTTTCGGAGGCCTATTTGCACATTCCTATCCAGGACGTCCATCAGAAATTTCTGAGGTTCGCTCTGCCTTGGGGTCACTTTCAGTTCAGGGCATTGCCGTTCGGTCTGGCGACAGCGCCGCATACCTTCACCAAGGACATGGTGGTGGTGGCGGCACCGGCGTTACGGAAGGAAGGCATTCTGGTGCACCCATATCTAGACGATTGGTTGATTCGAGCAGAGTCCGAAGCAGAGAGCGTTCGGGTAACGCGTTGAGTAGTGGAGTTCTTGCAAAGTCTCGGTTGGGTGATAAATCCAACCAAGAGCCGTCTGAAGCCTTCTCAGAATCTAGAATACTTGGGGGTCAGGTTCGACACGAAGAAAGGGCAGGTGTTTTTACCGTGCCAGAGGGCTCAGGTTCTCTGAAAGCACGTGCGTCAGTTTGTTTGTTTATTTATTTATTTATTTACATTCTCTTATATACCGCGCTATTCTGCATCAGTGCGGTTTACATTGAACAAACTGAAATTACATTGAACAGGGCATTATAACTTGGAGATAACTATTTTACAGGGAACATGGGCTATGGAGGGTTAAGTGGCTTGCCCAAGACCACAAGGAGCACCTGTGGGACTAGAAACCTCAGTCCTTCCGGCCCAAGGTTGCTGTCCTCTAGTGCGGTCAGTTCCTGCGCCGTCCGCTTGGTCGTATCTTCAGGTATTGGGGACGATTGCGGCAACCTTGGAAGCGGTGCCATGGGCCAAAGTGCATATGCGGCCTCTTCAGCGAGCGCTTCTTCGCCGCTGGTCGCACCAGTCGGATCCCTTGAGCAAACGGCTGCCGTGCCCAGGCAAGGTCAGGCAATCTCTGCGGTGGTGGCTCCTCCCGTCTTCTCTATCAGCTGGCATGCCGCTGGAACAGCCGGTCTGGATTCCTGTGTTGACGGACGCCAGCTTGGCGGGTTGGGGAGTGCACTGCGGGAACAAGTTTGCGCAGGGGATGTGGTCTCCTTTGGAGGCGTCCTGGTCGATCAATCGGTTGGAGCTGAGAGCCGTGCGTCGAGCACTTGTGGAGTTCAAAAACGAGGTGTTAGATCGCCTGGTTCGGGTGTTCTCCGACAACTCGGCGACAGAGGCCTACATCAACCGTCAGGGAGTGCAGCACTAGAGGAAGAAGCGGACATGTTGTTCGCTTGGGTAGAAAAGCGGTTGACGGCGATCTCGGTGGCGCACATTGAAGGGAAGGACAATGTCATGGTGGACTTTCTCAGCAGAGTGCGGGTGGATGCGGGGGAGTGGGAACTGCATCCCGACATCTTTGCGCAAGTAGTGGCTCGCTGGGAGTTGCCCGTGATGGATCTGATGGTGACCTTCCAGTCGGCGAAAGTCAGCCAGTTTTTCAGCAGGAGGCGAGAGAGAATGTCGGAGGGCATCGACGCCCTGCTGCTTTCGTGGCCGACCGCGGGGCTTCTATACGTCTTTCTGCCGTGGGCGTTGATAGGACGGGTGGTACAGAAGATCGGAGTTCATCCAGGATGGGTTCTCCTGGTGGCGCCCGACTGGCCGAGGGGGCCTTGGTATGCGGATCTGGTGCGTCTTCTAGACGGGCAGCCGTGGAGGTTGCCGGCAAGGGCGGACTTACTGTTGCAAGGTCCTCTCCACATGCTGCAAGTGGATCGGTTCTCGCTTACGGTCTGGCCATTGAGAGTGCGCGTCTGAGGAAAAAGGGCTACTCCGCGGCAGTCATGGCTACGTTGCTCAGGGCACGGAAACGGTCTACTTCCTTGGCCTATGTGCGGGTTTGGCGCGTGTTTGAGGATTGGTGTTCGCGACATCAGATTCAAGCGGCCACGGCGGACCTTCCTTCCATCTTGGGATTTCTGCAGGACGGTTTTGATAAGGGTCTTGCAGCCAGCTCCTTGCGGGTGCAGTTAGCAGCTCTTTCTTGTTATCGAGGTAAGGTTAAAGGAGTACCTTTGTGATCCCATCCTGATATCGGTCGGTTTCTGAAGGCGGTTTCGCAGATGCGACCATCGCGTAGGGTGTTTGTTCCCCAGTGGAACCTTAATCTGGTGTTGACAGCGTTATCTAAGCCTCCCTTTGAACCTTTGCTTAGGGCGTCAGTGAAGGACGTTACTCTGAAAACGGTGTTTTTAGTGGCTATTTGTTCAGCTAGGCGTATTTCCGAGCTGCAAGCGCTGTCGTGTAGAGCGCCGTTTTTGTCCTTTTCTAGAGAGAAGGTAGTGCGCCATCCCGTTCCGTCCTTTTTGCCTAAGGTGGTGTCTCCTTTTCATTTGAACCAGACGGTTTGTTTACCAGTTCTTGGATCCCGGGTAGGCGGCGAGCTGGAGGGCAGTTTGCGGCGTTTGGATGTGAAGAGGGCTTTGCGTCGCTATTTGGCGGTGACGGAGTCTTTTCGTAAGTCGGATCGGTTATTTGTACTTTTCGGAGGTGTGCGCAAAGGAGAGGCAGCAGCTAAGGCGTCTATTGCCCGGTGGGTCCGGGAGGCGATTGCCTCCGCTTATTTGCTTCAGGGTAGGTCCGTGCCCATGGGATTGAGGGCTCATTCCATCAGGTCGCAGGCGTTGTCGTGGGCAGAACACAGTTTGGTTCTGCCGGGAGAAATTTGTAGAGCGGCAAATTGGTCGTCTCTGCATACCTTTAGTAAACATTACTGTCTTGACGTCGCGGCGGTGTCTGATGCCCGTTTTGGGTCGGTGGTGCTGCGTGCCGGCTGGCAGGGTCCCTCCCAATGAGTACTGCTCTGGTACTTCCCAGAGGTAGAGCTCTGAACTGGAGGAACGATAAGGAAATGATGATTACACTTACCTGGTAATTGTAGTTCCTTGAGTGACGACAGTTCAGTCCTCCATCCCGCCCAAGGTTACTTCTGGGGGGGGGGGGGGTTCGATGATTCCGGCTAAGAAGAATAATATTACAGGTGAGTTGGGTTTATGAGTAGTTTTTGGTAGGGCTGTGAAGGGTGTAAGAAGGCCTTACCTGAAGGGGTACATAGTTCTAAACGTAGTTAGACTAATTTTTATTGCTTGATTTTTTTTTTTTTTTTATACTACTTATTTGTTGCTCCTTTGAGTCTGCTTTGTTAGTAGTGTACACTGGGACAGAAGAGAGAGGGCAGCAGGCTATATCCAGTGATGTCATGATTCTGACGTACCAGTCTCCAAGCTGCAGGAGGAGGTTGACAACCCAGAGGTAGAGGACTGAACTGTCGTCACTCAAGGAACTACAATTACCAGGTAAGTGTAATTTATCATTTCCTTCCTTATTTTTAATCCTCCATATGGAATTTTTTACCCTTGCCTTCCTCAAACAAAAAGCCAGTAACCTCCCAGCGTTATTACCAAATTCAAAGTGCTCTTGTCTAAAGGAAGTCGAGATCTTTTTATTTCCTTTAGTTGTATCTCCTGCAGTTGTTTGCGAAGCTCTTCCAGCTTATTCCTTATGCTTTGCCTCTGCCTCCCTCCCTTCAACATTTTCTCGGCCTACCCTGTCTCTCTATGCAACCGTTCCTTAAGGTGCTCCTCTTTTTCTTTTTTTTAGGACCCACAGCTAATCAAATACCCCCTAATCACTGCTTTAAGTGAGTCCCAAACTATTCCTGGTGAACATTCCCCGTTATCATTTATCTCCAGATATCCTTAATGGCCTTATGAAGTTGCTAACAAATTGCCAGGTCCTCCAGCAGGGAATCATTGAGTCTCCACATCCTCCTCCGCCTCTCCCTCGGTCCCATAGTCAACTCGACCCATATGGGGGCATGATCCGACCAGGTCCGGTTGGCTATTCCACTACCCTGGACCATCCTCTCAAGTCCCTTGGAGATCCATACATAATCAATTCAGGTGTACATATCATGTACCCCTGAATAAAAGGAGTAATTTCGGTCACCCAGGTGTTGCGACCTCTACCCATCCACCAGTTCAAAGGTTTTAATGAGTGTTCTCAACCTCCTGTGGCCAGATGTCTGACTCGACCCTATCCCCCTGGATGTATCCATCCCCAGATCCATTGCAACATTAAAAGTCCTCTGTTCGATCCAGTCCAGAACAGTTTAGTTGCTCTTTAGCCCACTGGAGTTGTTGTTTTCTCTGCTGAATATTCAGAAAAGGTTTCTTTCTTGGAATTCTTGCCCTCAGACCGGCATTGAGTAGCCTGTTTCGAACAGTTCAATCAGTAACGGACACACCAAGATCCATAAATTCCTGATTGATGTCCTTGGCAGATGATTTACGATTTTTTAAAGCCAGCCTAACAATCATTCTATCAGTTTTTTGAGTTGTAGACTTTTTCCTTCCTCTTCCTTTCTGAGTTGCAACACTTTCAGTGACTTTGAAGCGAGCACACAACTTTTGTACATTAGATGCTGTCACTCCATGGCCCATCTTCTGAGCGATTTCACGAAAGCTGTACCCCTCATTTCTCAAAGTAATGGCTGTTTCTCTCTTTTTAGGAGATCAGTCATCCCTCTTTGTTGCTGCCATCATTAATCTACAAAATACAACAACATATTCCAAATTTGAAACTTTTAATTAAGCATTTGTCATTTTTTTTAAATATTTTCGCTAATAAATAAAATAAATTTGTAAAAATAACAAAAGCACAAATATGACTTCAATACAGCTTGTATACACCTGGCAGTATAGCACACATTATCAGCTTATACATGAGATTCTGCATAAAACCTGCTTAAAGTGGATCGACAGTTTCATGAAAAATATCATTTTCCTGAGAAAAAGACATCAATTACCTTGTCTGACTCCAAATTGAAGTTTTTTCTGATAAATGTTGATGATATTCATTTATGATATGTTCCCAAATGTTATGGCAACAATCTGCATAGAGTATCTAATATATAGAATACTTAATTAATGTAAGTAAGACAGATATTATCGCGGAGAGCTCAAATTTTACAGGTGTATCCACAATTTTTTCCGCTAGTGTACATTGGTATGCTTTTGTTGGGGTATGGGGGGGTGGGATTATTTTATTTATTTAGTTAGTTAGTTAGTTAGTTGGATTTAATATACCGCTTTATCATTAAATCAAAGCGGTTAGCACTTCAAACAATCAAGAGGGGGTTGTAGTGTGCAAACATGCAGTGGAAACATCAGCATGAGTGGTGTGGGAGGGGTGTGATCGATTAATTTGAGCTATATACAAGTGATTTATGTACAGGTCTATATACAGTTCTGTTCATATGAATTGCAGGGTGAGATTGATTTGAGCGATATACGTTCCAGATCCATAGTGTTCAATGAATAGATGGGTTTTCAGGTGCTTCTGGAATAATGATAGATCTTTATGCACCCATTCTATGGAATTCTCTCCCCGGCACCATCAGATGCTTTAAAGTTCAAATGCTTTTGCACATGCTTGCTGGTTGCTCTTGGTTTTCGAGTGGGGGATGATCAGGGTGTTGCTGGTAGATTGGCGACTGGCTCTGTTTTGGTTGGAAGGGATGGGGAAGGCCGAGAAGGTGTGAGGAGGCGAGGCCCATGAGTTTTTTAGGTCATCATCGATGTTTTGTATTTGATACTACTGTTGAGGATAAGCTAGTAGAGATGCCTGAGGATGGGGGTTATGTGTTCATGTTTAGGGGCTTCCAGAAGGGTGTGTGCCGTGGTATGGAGTGCTGTATGTAGTGGAAGGGTGCTTGATTGTGGGAGACCTTGGTAGATGGAGTTTGTGATAAGGAAGCTTATCATAGCTCAGGAAGGAGCTATAGAAAAGGTGAAGTGACTCTGAACAAGCAACCTGTCAGTTCTGGTAGAAATAAGAAAACAGAATTTTCCCATAAAAGACTACCAGTCCCAGAATGCACCAGGTTTCCAACAGCCATTAGAGGAGCTGAAGTGGGGAAGCGTGTGTTCAATCAGGAGGGCTATGAGGTAATCCCTAAGCACTCATCTCAAAGGGCAGGGCCTGATTCAGCACAGCTGCGCTGTATTAGGGGGGAGCACTCATCTAGGCAGAATAAAGGTAGAGTTTATTCTACAGAGAATTATCCTCATTATCCTGAGAATCAGCTTGAGCTTGATCATCAGTTTCATCTGAAGGATCATCAGAAGCAGAAGCCAAACCAGACGGACAGAGAAGGAAAGAAACCCTTTGGAAGAAGGAAGAGAAAAGCCTTTGAGAGGTCTAGAAGAGTCCAGAGCAGTACGTATACTGGGAGGCATTTCAAGGGCCAGCATACACCATTGGACTGGGGAAAGCCAGAGGAATGGTGCTGCAGAGCTAGGAAACTCCAGACGCTACCTGTGAGGGAGACGGCTGCACGTGGAAGGGACCCTAAGACCTGTGCCAGAAGGTATGTGAAGAGAGATCCAGTGTCCAGGGATCTGGATTGGAAGGCTGGACATAAGAACTGGACTACATACTGGCCAGGCTATATAGAGAGGAACTCTAACAGCAATGGAAGCTCAGGTATGAACACTGATCTATGCCCTAGCTATAACCTTGAAAGACAGCAGGAAAACAAGTATTCTCCTGAAAGTGCTCCATTGAGAGATTCATCTGTGCCAATCCATGATATTGAACCCATGCTTGTTGAAGAAGGGGGAATGATTGCAGATGAAGAATGTGTTTATATGGACTGCTCTCTGTCCAAACTCCTTTGGTGATTTTCTGTTATAAAGTACAGCAACCATCACAAAGAAATACAAACTTGTTCTTTAATCTACTCAGAAAAGCTCCTGAAGCAGGATTTGACCCACACAGTAGAAAGCAAGCCAGCTAAGGGGTTTCAGCTGGATAACTGCTAGCAATTGAGCCTTACCTAATTGCTTGTGAGCTAGGAGAGAATCACTTCTGAATCTATGTGGGAAGTTATCAGAAGTTAACCTGAAAAGAACAGTTTTTTTTCTTTCTTTGTGGCTTTTCGTTTGTTGTTTGATATATGCTAAGAAAACATTAGCTAATGCCTGACAAGTTTGAATGTTGTTTTCCTGATTTTGATTTTGTTTTTCCAAGTTAAACACTGGAAGCAAGTAACCTGATTTATGTGCTACCAAGCATATCTGTGTTGGGAGAAATAACCCCATAAATAAATATCTTATTGGCTTTAACACTTGAGCACAACTAAATTATTGTCAGCAGCTGTGTCTGGTGTGAATGAACTACATTGCCCACAATCCCTTGCAAATCATATAGATATATGCACTTGCCAAGACTGTGAAGATTCTCACCCAGGCAGCCGTCTGACAAGTTGCAGTAGTCGAGGATTGGAAGAATGGCTGCTTGTAGTTCTGATCTGAAGTCTGGGGGGTCTAGGATTGGGCGGAGGTGTTGAAGGTTCCGGAACTTATAGAAAATTGAGTTCACCATTTTTATCACTTGTTGTTTGAAGGAGAGGTTGTGGTCCAGAGTGATGCCAAGGTATCTTTTTTTCTTATTGTATTTTGATGTGAGTGTTGTTTAGGCTTATGGTCGTAGGAGGGATGAATGTACTGTCTTTGGTGATGAAGAGAGCCTCAGGTTTTTTTTGTAGTTGATGGAGAGAGGTTATTTGTGAACCATTGTGAGATTTCAGAGAAGCAGAGCTGTAATTTTGTGAGGGTGGGTTGTTTGGTGTTGAAAGGGGTATAGATAAGGATGTTGTCAGCATAGAGGTGGTAGAGTCGGTTATAGATCTTAATACAGTAATTGAGCAGAGTGGCTTTAGGTATATGTTGAAAAGCAGGGCAGGAGGATGAAGCCTTGTGGGACACCTTGTGTTTGAGTGAATGGGGTGGAGGAGACATCCCATATTTTGATTTGCTGTTGGCAATTGACAGAAAGGACTGGAACAATTTCAGTACTGTGTTCTGGATTCTGATTGATTGGAGGCGTTAGAGGAGGATGGTGTGGCTTACTGAGTTGATGCTGCACAGAGATCAAGGAAGACTAGGATAAATCCTTGATGTGTTGACTGGATGCCTTGGATGAGTTTGTTTAAAAGGGAGAGGAGGAGGGTTTCAACTCCATGGTGAGAGCGGAAGCCGTGTTGTTGGGGGTCAAGTGGGGCATTGCTTTCAATGTGATCCTGGAGTTGTTGGCATACTACTTTTTCCATAATCTAGGCTAAAAGAGGGAGGCTGGCGATGGGTCTGTATGAGGTGGGGTCCGTTGGGTCAAGGTTGGGGGGGGGCTTTGTGGGGTTTTTTTTTTTTTTTTGAGGATTGGGTGGATAGAGGCAGACTTGAGGGTGCCGGGCATCAGTCCTTGGGTAAGAGATTCTTGGATGAATTTAGTGATAATGGGGCTGAGCTCTGCTTTCATTGCCTTGATCCAGGTTACTGGACATGGGTCGAGGGCGGAGATGGTGGTGTTGAGTGAAGAGATGATGGTTTCAATGTGGGTTGTGCTTATTGGGTGTAAGGTCGACCATGGTGGCATAGTGGTGGATGATTGGGGTGAAGGGAGGTCTTGCATCTGGGTTGTCATTGCAGTTTGTAACAGTCTGTTAATTGTTGAGGGTTGATTGTGTTTCCTGAGGTGGGGTTGGTTGTAAGCTTGGATAATTGTTTTACAATATTGAAGAGTTCTCTTGGGCGGTTGAGGGATGAGTTGATTAGTTTTGAGTGATATTGTTTTTTTTGCATTGTCCGTTGAGGTTTTGTAGTTGTCAAGTAGATTCATATAGAGGTTGCGATCTGAGGGGTGTTTGGATTTACCCCATTTCCTTTCCAATTTCCATAAGTGAGTTTTGATTCTCCGAAGTTCCGATTGTACCATGGGGTTTTTGTGATTTTCTTGGATTTGTAATGTGGGTTAGATGGGGCTGCATGAATGGTCTTGTTCCATAGCTCCAGGAATGCTTCAGGACCATTAGCTTTGTCATCGATTTGGGGTAATATGTTGTGGAGGAAGTCATCTTTGTTGAATTGCTTAAATCTTCTTTTTGTTGGTTTTGAATGGGTTTAGGGGGGAGCGATAGGTTGAAGTGGATGAGGCAGTGGTTGGACCAGGGGATTGGTTGTATTTGCAGTTGCGCAGGTGGCGTGATGTGTGAGGGGATGGTGAAGTTGTTGATGAAGATCAGATCAAGGATGTTGCCTTTATCATGGGTGGGAGAATGTACTATCTGGTCGAATTCCATTGCTTTCATGGCATCTAGGAAGGTGGAGGTTTGATTGAAGTCTCCTAGGAGTACAGAGATCTTATTTGTCTTGGTGATCGAGAGAACATGTTCCAGGAAGTTGGTTAAGTTGTAGGCAGGGGAGGATGGTGGCCGGTAGATAAGGCATAGTGTGATGTGCTTATTAGAAATGGTGAGGGTGTTTGAGCTGCTCATGTTGCTGGAAGCTTAGAACATAAGAACATAACATATGCCATACTGGGTCAGACCAAGGTCCATCAAGCCCAGTATTCTGTTTCCAACAGTGGCCAATCCAAGTCATATGTACCTAGCAGTTTCCCCAAGAGACACAAGTTCCACAATGCTTGTACTGGGTCAAGCATTGATATCTTCGGTCACTTCTTAATAATGGTTTATGGACCTTTCCTCCAGGAACTTGTCCAAACCTTTTTTAAACCCAGCTACACTAACAGCCTTTACTACATCCTCCGGTAACAAATTCCAGAGTTTGATTACACGTTGAGTGAAAAAATATTTTCTTTTATTAGTCTTAAATAGTTTACCCTGTAGCTTCATTGCATGTCCCCTAGTCTTTCTATATTCTGATAACGTAAACAATCGATCTACGTTTACCCGTTCCACTCTGTTCATTAATTTATAGACTTCTATCATATCTCCCCTCAGCCGTCTCTTTTCCAGGTTAAAGAGCCCTAACCTTTTTAGCCTCTCTTCATAGGAGTATCCTTCCATCCCCTTTACCATTTTGGTGGCTCTTCTCTGAACCTTTTCTAAAATCGCTATATCCTTTTTAAGATACGGCGACCAGAATTGCACACAATATTCAAGGTGCGGTCTCACCATGGAACGATATAGAGGCATTATAATATCTTTTGTTTTATTTTCCATTCCTTTCCTTATCATACCTAGCATTCTATTTGCTCTCTTGGCCGCCGCTGCACACTGGGCCAAGGTTTTAACATGGTATCCACAATGACGCCTAAATCTTTTTCCTGGGTGGTGGTTCCTAATGTGGAACCTTGCATCGTGTAACCATAGTTTGGGTTGTTCTTCCCTAGGTGCATAACCTTGCACTTGTCCACATTAAATTTCATCTGCCATTTTGATGCCCAGTCTTCCAATTTATCAAGATCCTCTTGCAATTTTTCACAATCCTCTTGGGTTTTAACAACTTTAAATAGTTTTGTGTCATCTGCAAATTTGATAACCTCACTCGTTATTCCACTTTCCAGGTCATTTATGAATATGTCAAAAAGCAGCGGACCCAGCACAGATCCCTGCGGTACACCACTATTCACCTTTCTCCATTGGGAAAATTGGCCATTTAGCCCTACCCTCTGCTTTCTATCTTTTAACCAGTTCCTGATCCACAATAGTACACTGCCTCCTATCCCATGACTCTTTAGTTTTGCCAAAAGTCTCTGATGAGGGACCTTGTCAAAGGCTTTCTGAAAGTCCAGATACACAATATCAACTGAGTCACCTTTGTCCACCTGTTTATTCACTCCTTCAAAAAAACATAACAGATTAGTAAGACAAGATCTTCCTTGTCTAAAGCCATGTTGGCTGTCTCCCATTAGGTTGTGACTATCTACATACTGAGTAATTTTATTCTTTATGATGGTTTCTACCATTTTTCCCGGTACTGACGTCAGGCTCACCGGTCTGTAGTTTCCCGGATCACCCCTGGAACCCTTTTTAAAAATCGGTGTTACATTGGTGATCCTCCAATCTTCAGGTATTAGAGATGATTTTAATGATAGTTCACAGATTACTGATAGCAGGTCTGCAATCTCATATTTCAGTTCTTTCAACACCCTTGGATGTATACCATCCGGCCCAGGTGATTTGCTACTCTTCAGTTTATCTAATAGTTGTAAGACATCTTCCCGATGTATCGATATTTCCTTCAATTCTTCCGCACCTTTAAATACCACTTCAGTCATGGGTAACATCCCTACATCTTCCTCAGTAAAGACCGAAGCAAAGAATTCATTCAGTCTCTCCGCTATCGCCTTGTCGCCTCTTAGTGCTCCTTTAACCCCTTTATCATCTAATGGACCAACTGACTCTCTCACAGGTTTTTTGCTACGAATGTACTTGAAAAGGTCTTTACTTCGCGTTTTTGCTTCCGCAGCAAGCTTCTTCTCAAATTCTCCCTTTGCCTGCCTTATCAATGCCTTGCATTTGACTTGCCAGTGCTTGTGCTGTTTCCAGGTTTCGTCGTTTGGCTCTTTTTTCCATTTCCTGAAAGATGCTTTTTTGGCAACAACAGCCTCTCTGACCTCACCTTTAAACCATGCTGGCAGTTTTTTGGACTTCCTTCCACTTTTCTTAAAGCGTGGAATACAGCTGGTCTGGGCTTCCAAGATAGTATTTTTCAACAACAGCCAAGCCTGATGTACGTCTTTAACCTTTGCAACTGCTCCTTTTAGTTTTTTTTAAACTGTTTTCCTCATTTTATCATAGTCTCCCTTTCGAAAGTTAAAAGGTAGTACTGTGGATTTCCTTACTAACCCTCCTCCACTAATTAAATCAAAGGCGATCATGCTATGATCACTATTGCCAAGTGGCCCCAACACCCTTATCTCTTGCACTAGATCTGGTGTTCCACTAAGGACTAGGTCTAATATGGCTTCCCCTCTGGTCGGTTCATGAACCAGCTGCTCCAAGAAGCAGTCATTTATTTCATCTAGGAACTTTATCTCCCTAGCATGTCCTGACCTGACACTGACCCAGTCGATACCGGGGTAATTGAAATCACCCATTATTATTACTGCCCTGTAACTTTTGTTAGCTTCCTTGATTTCTTTGAGCATTTCATCATCCATTTGGTCATTCTGGCCAGGTGCTCGATAGTACACCCCCACTGCCATTGCCTTGCCCCTTTTATATGGAATTTCAATCCATATAGATCCATATAGCTTGGGTGCAGAGGTTGTTCTGTAGGTTTGAGAGGGTGAGTACTCCCTCCTCCTTGATAGTGGAGATGAGGGCTGTGATGTGGTTGGTATCCTTGGGGGGTGATGTGATTTAGTAGGACTGAATCTGTTTCTTGTGTCCAGGTTTCAGTTAGGCAAAGGATATCTACATCCATGCTTGTGGTGAGGTCTTGGATTAGTTGGATCTTTCTCTTCATTGAATGTGCATTAATTAATGCACATTTTCGTGGGGGGGGGGGAGAGGGGGTGTGTTTGTAAGGAGCGGGAAGGTGGTGATATATATGAGGTGAGGGGTTTTCCTTGGATGGGTGTATGCATGGGGGTGTAGTAGGAAATATAGGGGGTGATAATGAAGTGGCTGTGGGGGAGAAGGTAGGCATTGGAGGTTAAAGTTAGTGTTATGAGGGTGATCGGGGCATAGGTCAGGGTGTATATGGAGGGCATTTTGAGGCTGGGTGTTGAGCTCTGTGTTAGACAGGTGAATGTTGCTTATTGGGGAGGAGAGGTTGACAATTTTTTCTAAGGCTTAGCTGGATGGGATTTCTTAATGTGAGGTTGGTTGTAGTGGTGCGTGGGAAGTTTGTTTCCACTGTGATTTGAGAAGTGGCTAGGACAGTTTAGCTGTTTTTTTTGTATGGTTGGTTTGGTGTGGGGTAGAAGGGAGGCTCAGGACCAAACTTCTCCCTACCTTTATGGTGGGAGCAAGGAGTTTTGCGCTGGAAGGTAACTTCTGGTCTGTGTCTTCGGTTGGCGCCTAAGGGCCCTCAGGCACAGACCCAGACTTCATCTTCATTAGACTACTAATCTTAAAACAGAAATCTCTGGTGACTGAATGGTTCTTTCCAGCAGAGATGGGATGTTCTGGAATACAAGGCAGTTTGTCAACTTATGTACATGACTTGCACCTATATGTTTTATTATTTTACTTTGTTATTACTTATATCTTAATTTCATCTGCTATATTGTACAATTAATAGTGTCTTAAAGCTATCATATGCTACATATCATTTGTTACAAAAAATTGTTATATTTTGATATGTTTTGTATATGTTTATTGAAATATGAACTGCATAGATAATTGTTTTATAGGTAATACAGTAAATATAATAAACCATAAATTTACAGGCAGCAAATTACAGACCAAACTCAGATTTGCCTCTTTTTTTTTTCTAAGCAAAAAATGATTGAATCATATTTTGCTGGGCAGTTGAGGATTACCTGGAGCAAACTGTGAGATTGGATTCTGTCTTTAGAGCTGGTTTTAATACAGAGACTATTATGACTGCTTTGTTACATATGTGGAGTGTGATGGATTGGGAGAGGAGGGGAGAGAGGGTTATTCTTAATTTGTCAGCTGCATTTGTTTCAAGATAACCAGCAGTCTGCGATACAGAAACTTCTGCGGTGGGTGCCCTATTTAATATTTACGTATGGCCAGTTGTGGATAGTATTATTATAGTTTGTTTACTTTTTAAATTTAACCTCTTATTCTCCTGTTCATATGCTGTTTTTAACCATCTTCACAATACATGAAACTCCCTCAGTAGACACGCTAAATAGTAGTAGTAAGCTCTATATTTGTGCTGATGACATACAGATCTTTGCTTCAGGTATCTAGGATAGATCATTGGTGCTGTAGAGGATCTCCCTGCTTGCCGGGAGCCAAAGATAGAACGCGGTCTGAAACGTTGCACTTCTGATGATCGTGGCTGCTGCAGGGACATGCCAAGTTTGTGAGCGGGAATCTCTGCCATTGTTCAGGGGCCTTCACCACATGTGGGGTGGATTCAGAGGGGGGGGGACTGGATGTGGCAGGTGCTTGCATTCGTATTTTTTAAATTTTTATCTGCTCTCTCTAAGGCTCTTGGATAGGTTTTCCCTGCAGGTAGAGAAGAGTTAGAGAATTTGGCTAATCAAGTAGGTTTTTGCCCAGTATTCAGGGGCTGTTCCAAGGTCAAGGGCTATTCTGGCCTGAGGGGTGGCTCAGAGCAAAGGAAAACTACAAACAGGGCATTTTCCCACTGTGCTCCCACCCTCTGGAATAAACTACCGGACTGTCTAAGAGACATAAAAGATCTGTCCACCTTCAGGAAAAATCTCAAAACCTATCTATTCACACAGCACTATGGTTCGATAACATAACTAATGCCCACATTCTAGCATCCAACACCTCCAATCCAATATCCCTCTAGCAATTTACATCAACAACACAAGAAAACATTGTATATAGTTAGTTAAGCTCCGTTGCCGTTATTGTACATAGTTCACTGTTCCATGTAAACTGAATTGTACTACCCTGTACTGTTCACATTGTTCATTGTAAACCGTAATTGATCTGTAGGAAATCACGGTATAAAAATGTTGTTAAAATAAATAAATAAATAAAACTATTGTGACAGGAGTATGCCTGCGAGGTCCACTTGTATTGTGTGTGGCTCTCCCCAGGAATCAGTTTTGGCCGTGTGCTTCTGCCAAGATTGCTAGGCAGAGGCCAGGACAGTTGAAGAAGACTTAGTGAGAGGAAGAATGGTTCCATCCCTGCCAGAGAAGCCATTTTCTCCTACCCTGATGGATTGGCCTCCATGGTCCAGGGGGGGCAGGGTGAGCCTGGCCCGTCCGGTACTGGATCCTAGGAGCAGGGGGAATAGGTTCACTTCTATGGAGGTACCTATGCAGGCACTCCAAGGGGGTTTTTCACCTGAGTTTGTTCTGCTCATGCATAAGGCCTTCTGCATGAAGCAGTGGGGTGAAGAAGTATCGGTTGGCTTTCAGGGGTGGACAAGAAAACTAATCCTATCTGAGAATCGTTTGGGAATGAGGACAGAAGGGGAGCCCTGCCCTAATAGACTGCGTATGAATGACAACCCCTAGGAGGACCTGGGATCAGCGCTTTTGGATGCAGCCAAAGACAAAGGCATGGAGGTGGACATGGATGAGGAGGAGGAGGTGGAGATGGAAGAAGGCAAGATCCTGCAGGGTGGAAGAGTCTCGCATAGTGTTCGTCCTCTGCAAAAAGGAATTTGCGGCATTAATTACGTAGTCAGCTAAAGCCCTTAATATAATCACGATAATACCCAAAAATAGGTCTGCACTATAACATCAAATCATCCAAAAATTGTGGAGAACTGAAACAGAGTAGAGAGATACTTTAAAGAAAAATATTATTTTTTTATTGGGAGGGGATTCAAACTCTGTCATGAACCGTCCATTTTAATAATTTATTGCAGTAAAACCACTCAGATTGGTCAAAAAGCATTTGTACTTAGCTTAGCTCAGCTGATGGTACTGTCCTGAGAATCACTAAGAAAATCTCCAACTTTTCTTCAAAATACATGACACAATATTGCCTGGACCCTGTGTCAGGTGGTAGCTCATATACAAGTTGGATGAGAGGTTTCATCCAACTTGTATATGAGTGTAGAGGATCTTCAAGGGCTGGTGTATGGAGCAGGGCTACTGCCCTCTCTGTTTCATTGCCCGTCATTCTTGCCGCCTAGCAGGTAGGGTTGGACAAAGGTCTGGCATGCAGCTGTATTCGTGTTCAGGTGGCGGCCATTGCCTGTTATCGTGGTCGGGTGCAGGGGGCTTTCCTAGCAGCGCACCAGGACATTACCCATTTCCTTCGGGCTGTGAAGCAGATTAGTCTCTCCAGTACAGGCGGCGATTCTGCCTTGGGACTTCAACCTGGTGTTAACGGAGGAACCTTTTGAACATATGAGCACATGCTCCTTGAAAGATCTAGCAATGGAGACAAGTATTTTTAGTGGCTATCTGTTCGGCCAGGAGGATCTCTGATCTTCAAGTGCTATCATATCGAGTCGCTTTTCCTGTGCATTTCTATGGAAAGTCAGGCTTCGGTCCTTTCTTCCTGTCGGTTTTTCCACTTCAAATGGTGGCTCTTTTAGTATTTTCAAGGGTGGAAGATCTGCTGTTGCGACGTCTAGGTAGCGTTGCAATACCTGACACACATCCAAAGCGGATGGAGTCATTTCGCGGATCAGATCGGCTCTTTATACATTTTGAAGGCTCGCCTAATGGGGAAGCAGCATCGAAGGCTTCTATCTCCTCTGCGAACCTGTTGAGGCGGAAGGAGCTACCCAAAGGGCTGAGAGCACATTCAATGCATGCCCAAGTGGTTTCATGGGCAGAGTCCAGCTTGGTTCTGCCAGCAGATATTTGCAAAGCAGTGATGTCATCTCTGCATACCTTTGTAAAGCATTATCGTTGAGATATTCAGACAGCAGAGGATGCGTGGTTTGGTTCAGGGGTGCTTTAGGCCGGGCTTCTGAGTCCCACCCAGATTCAGTACTGCTGTGATACCTGCTAATTGATGTTCCTTGAGTTCCTACAGTCCAGTCCTGGACCCTCTCTGGTATATATATTAAATTGCAGAGTGATGGTGTTCCCAGGTGTGAAGAAATTCATCGATATTGCAATAGGTCCAGAAGTTGATCAGGAGGCCATCAGTGCGTGCAGCTCCAGGAGAAAGGGCTGATTCCTTGTCTTCGGAGGAATAGGCGTCTAGAGCGCAGACACATATTCGTGTAAGTCTATAGCACTAGGAGTGTCGGAATGTTTAGAAAAAAAAAGGAAAAAGTTGATAGCAATGATGTAAGATGAAGAGCTAAGTACTAGAAATTGAGAAATGATAAGCAGAGGGGGTGGTTTTTTTGTTTATTGGGGGTTAGAAGTTTTTAAAATGTTTAGAATGATAAGTTACTTATTTGTTGCTCCTGTGAGTCTGCTTTGTCAATAGGATACTGTGGGCTGGTTGGAAGTTCCAGCTGTCTTTCTAGGAGGAGGTCGGAGTTTCTGACATGCTCAGTCTCCATTCTTCTGGTGAGAGGCAACCACCCATAGGTAACAGGACTGGACTGGAGGAACGCAAGAAGCATTAATTAGCAGGTAAGGCCTAATTTCACCTTACCAAAAGATGTGTTCCCCTCCGCCAAGAACGAACACACACACTCACATACACACACTCACACTCACACTCTAGAGTAGTGTGCTAGGAACAAGGAAATCAAGGCCGAAACCCACTGCAGCTATCATTGAAGATACCTAAAGGGTCTCCATTGCAAGCAAGCCGTCACGATCAAAGAGGTACCAAAGCTCCACCAGCTGAATGATGGTTGGGAAAACCGTATATCCAAAGCCGTTGCCCCTGTTACAACCTCTGCCTCTGTCCAGATAGACAGCTCGATACCATGTGGAAGATGCCTGCAATCGGAAGCCCTCATGAAACAAATGGAGGAGCTCGGAGAAAAGGTGGCGATGCTGAGAAGCATTTGAGACAGAAGTACATTGAGCAGATGCTTCTTGAAGCATCCAAGCTGTCCGACGGAGGTGAAGAAGGTATGCTACAGAATAGAGAGAGTTGGACTTGAGTCACCAAGCCTTTAGAATCAACAATTCAACTACTCCAGCCCTTGAATTGAAGAGCTAGTATGCAGCCCTGGAAGTGGAGGAGGTGAAAGCATCCCTTGAATTGAAGAACTAGTATGAGCCCTGGAAGTGGAGGAGGTGAAAGCATCCCAGGAAAAGGAAGAACCAGAGCTCAAGCAACCCAAAGTTGCAGAATCAGTGACCACAAGGAAGCGAAAGATAGTGGTGGTTGGTGACTCTTTTCTGAAGGGTATTGAGGCATCCATCTGCTGACCAGACGTTTATGTCCAAGGAGGTGTGCTGCCTGCTAGGTGCCAAAATCCGAGATGTTACGGAGAGTTTGCCAAGATTCATCAAGCTTACTGACTATTATCTGATGTTGCTCATCCATGTTGGCACAAATGCTACTGCTGGGTATCCCTTCAGTTGTATTAAGAGTGACTTCATGGCTCTGGGACAGCAGATAGGGGTGCAGGTGGTGTTCTCTTCAATCCTCTCTGTTGAGGGTAAAGGCCGAGGCAGAGAAACTTACATCCTGGACATGAATGCATGGCTGCGTGCATGGTGTCATGGGTTCAGGTGGAAGCCATGTCATGTTTTTGGAGGGTGGTGGTGGGCCCTGAGGCCAGTTGTTCCATCGTGAGATGTGCTTAAGGATCTGTCCCTCAAGACTGCTTTTCTGATCATAGTCTGCTTGGTGCAGCATATCTTGGAATTGCAGGCCTTATGTAGAGATCTTATCTGTCATTTTTGGAGGAGGCCATGTATATTTGGCCCATCCCTTCTTTCTTGCCAAAAGTGGTGTCATCTTTTCATGTCAATCGGGTGATCTGTCTACCTTCCTTTCCTAAGAAACCGTGCCAGAGGGAAGGATAAGGACCTTCACCTGATGGACATCAGGAAGGTGTTTCTTTTGGTACCTTACAGTCACCATTTCCTTCCAGAGATTAGACCGGCTTTATATCCTCTTTGTATGCCCACAAAAGGGTGATGCAGCCACTAAGGCTATCCTGTGCCGCTGGATAAAGGAGAGGATAGCCTTGACTTATCTTTTTGCGGAACAGTTGGTTCCAGAGGGTCTGCATATACATTTCACTAGGGCATAGGCTTCTTCCTGGGCAGAGTGTAGTTGGTCATTGACTTTTGTCAGGTGGCAACGTGGCCATTCCTTTCCACTTTTGCTAAGCATTATTGCTTGAAGCAGACATGGTCTTTACAGAGATGTTGAAGACGACTCTCTCTCCTTCCTGTCCACTGGAGTTGTAGCTTTGGTATATTCCACTTTTCTGGCTTGGTCTAGCAGGACAATAAGGAAAGTGAGATTTTATTTACCGGATAATGTCCTTTTCTGAAGTCCTCCTAAACCAGTACAGGACTTGCCCCCTATGATCTGCTCTGTTTCTGAGCGGTTTGACCTTGTGGACCCATAGTCTTCGGACAGAAGATCTCCCAAGAAGGTTATCTTGTTACATATTCATTGTTCTGTTTTGATCCTTCTTATGTTATCCTCATTGAGTTTATGTGCAGTCAGCGGTCCTTGACTATATGCTTGAGTAGGAATACAGAAGTATGCCCCTAGCTGCATCAGCAGTAGTAGCAGGGATAATGTCATATGAAGCTTCTGGATATTTTTCTCTGTCTCCACCTCTGCTGGCAGGGGGACAAAATCAACTTGTCTCGATTGGTCTAGCAGGACTTCAAGAAAGGACATTATCTAGTAAGTAAAATGTAACCTTTGACCCTACTCAAGGCAAATGTTCTCATGAACATATCTGAAACTTTGAGAGGGTGGAACCCTCATCAGATGACTAACCTCCAGGCATGCACACAGCACTGCTGAAAAGCCAAAAGTGGCCACTGCAAAGGTTTTTTGTAAGACCTTCAAACCGAGATTTCCCCCCACACAACTCCTCCTGGTCTTGGAATAGTTATATGCTTTGTCACTGTCGTGAAATAGACTTCCACTCCATGGGGCTAAAGGGCTGAACCAGCCTTCCTTGGTTGAGCTAATACAGGACCTCAGGACCCCAGCCCAGTTCAAGATTTTTTTCTTCCTAGAAGCCGATGCGCTAGTCTATAGGGCCATGGAGAAATAGTAATGTAGCAGAACAGTGGGTCCACTTTATGTAAAGTGAACTGCCCTGCTAATCTCACCCAAAAGCTAGTGCTGCAGCCTGCAGAGTTGCCATAATGTCCTGTGTAGATCTATACAGGCCTAGAAGAGAAGAAAAGGTAGATCCTCAGGGATTCTAACTAGGGTAACCACCACTCTATCCTCTTCAGACTTTCCTTTCAATGACTGGAATTCTCCTTGAGCCATTCAATAACCCCCATAGGGAAAGGATGGACTCAGAGGAACATAAGGGTAAAACAGTGCCATAACCTCTCTAATTGCCCATAAGAAGAGCATTCAAGGGCCTTGTGTCCCCATGGGGTACTCCTGTACCCTAAATTGCCCCCAAAGGGGGATGCTAAGCAGCTAGTCATCTGAATGCAGCCTGAGGGTTGTTTCGGGAGCTGCAGTGCAAACTGGCCTACAAGAAGGGGCCAGGTGCCACCCTACCATGCTCCACTCTGGCTGGACCCAGCCACCAGTCAAAGTGTCTGCAGAGCTCACCAGTGGAAAGAAAAAGCAAAAAGGAGTCTGAGGGAAGGGGTTGTGTGTCTCAGAATGCCAGCTAAAAAATGCCCTGGTTATTGCTGCCCTAATGGGGCAGAAAACAGTAGCATGACAATAAACTGCTAAGGGCCGAAAGCTGCATTGGGTCGTTTAACTAAAAAGCGTGACAAAAAAGTGCTGAATAAAAGCCACAGAGCTGCAGCAAAATGGGGATCCCGAAAAGGGAATCCTGAGGCCTGTCATGCTGACCGGGAAAACCCTATTTGGGAGGCTTCAGAAACCCACACAGGCCATCTTTTTTTAAGCTGCTTTATTCGAAGCAGCAGAACCAGTTGTCTCCCATTGAAATCAATGGGGAAAAAACAGGACTTAAGGAAAAAAAGAGAACCAGTGAAAGGAGAGAGAGCACAAAAGGGAAGGGTGGCCTGGGCCCAATTTGCCAACTCCTCTTGGGTGTCCCATAGGGATCACCTGCTCCTCTTCGGCCCACCAATATTAGTAACCCATAGGAAACAGTGTGGACACAGGGTGGCTGTCTGATCCAGGAGACATGGATGTATCTGCACTCCAAGATGGGCACTTCATTGTAGTATGGGTGAGGCGAGTCGGGTCTATATTAACTGCCATTCCACCTGCTGGAGGCAAGCAATACTGGCTTCTCTCGGTGTTGTACCAGAGGATACCAAGTGATGACATCACTGAAAATTGCTCAAGTCTGCCTTTACTTGCTGGCATGAGGACATATCCCACTAATCTGCACTCATCTAGCAGGATAAGATAGGGCCATTTTGGTCTTTATCTGTCGTCATTTGCTAGGTTAATATTGTCATTTCAGTTTTTATATTATTTAATTAGTTAAGTTGCTTTTATTGCAGTTATATCCGTCTTGAGACCCTGAACACTTCTGCAATAAAGCTGCTTGTCATATCACCTCAGTAGCACTGTGCATTTCAGAGATATTAGAATGGCTTTCTTACACTAACTGTTCTGTCTTTTAAAAATATCACACAATCACATCTTTAATTGTAATGGTTAGGGAAGTGAGCATTTGTATGTGCTCTTTGAATCCTGGCTTGCTGCTCATGTGTCTTGCTTAGAGAGGTTGACTGGCACTCTACTTCAAGGAGAAAGTATGAAGAGAGTTCTGCGCAAAGGTAAAATTTAGTTTCTTGCCTGCACTGTGGCCGCTTCTTTTTTCGGTAGTTTCTCCTAATGGGTTAGTTTTGCGCATAGCATGGCAGTCGTGAACCTCACTTCTAAGCCAAGATATGTGGAATATGATCTTAATCTCTCAAATTTACTGCTAATGAACATAAGAACATAAGATATGCCATAGTGGGTCAGACCAAGGTCCATCAAGCCCAGTATCCTGTTTCCAACAGTGGCCAATCTAGGTCATACGTACCTAGCAGTTTTCCCAAAAGACACAAGTTCCACAATGCTTGTATTGGGTCAAGCAGTGATATCCTGGGTCCCTTCTTAATAATGGTTTATGGACCTTTCCTCCAGGAACTTGTCCAAACCTTTTTTAAACCCAGCTACACTAACAGCCTTTAACTACATCCTCCGGTAACAAATTCCAGAATTTGATTACACATTGAGTGAAAAAATATTTTCTTTTATTAGTCTTAAATAGTTTACCCTGTAGCTTCATTGCATGTCCCCTAGTCTTTCTATATTCTGATAACGTAAACAATCGATCTACGTTTACCCATTCCACTCCGTTCATTAATTTATAGACTTCTATCATATCTCCCCTCAGCCGTCTCTTTTCCAGGTTAAAGAGCCCTAACCTTTTTAGCCTTTCTTCATAGGGGTATCCTTCCATCCCCTTTACCATTTTGGTGGCTCTTCTCTGAACCTTTTCTAATAACTCTATATCCTTTTTAAGATACGGTGACCAGAATTGCACACAATATTCAAGGTGCGGTCTCACCATGGAACGATATAGAGGCGTTATAATATCCTTTGTTTTATTTTCCATGCCTTTCCTTATGATACCTAGCATTCTATTTGCTCTCTTGGTCGCTGCTGCACACTGGGCCGAGGGTTTTAACATGTTATCCACAATGACGCCTAAATTTTTTTTCTGGGTGGTGGTTCCTAATGTGGAACCTTGAATTGTGTAACCATAGTTTGGGTTGTTCTTCCCTAGGTGCATAACTTTGCACTTGTCCACATTACATTTCATCTGCAATTTGGACGCCCAGTCTTCCAATTTATCAAGATCTTCTTGCAATTTTCCACAATCCTCTTGGATTTTAACAACTTTAAATAGGTTTGTGTCATCTGTAAATTTTATAACCTCACTCGTTATTCCCTTTTCCAGGTCATTTATGAATATGTCAAAAAGCAGCGGACCCAGCACAGATCCCTGCGGTACACCACTATTCACCTTTTTCCATTGGGAAAATTGGCCATTAGCCCTACTCTCTGCTTTCTATCTTTTAACCAGTTCCTGATCCACAATATCACTCTGCTTCCTATTCCATGACTCTTTAGTTTTGCCAAAAGTCTCTGATGAGAGATCTTGTCAAAAGCTTTCTGAAAGTCCAGATACACTATATCAACCGACTCACGTTTGTCTGCCTGTTTATTCACACCTTCAAAAAAACATAACAGATCCTGGAATTTTACAACTCGGTGGGTTGTTTTTTCTTAAACATCCATCTAAATGTTTGATTAAGTATCATTCTGTTTCATATGTATTTTTTTAACCTTCCCAGTTACTTGCTTTTATCAATGCCAGGCGCCTAGAATCTTCTATAGTCCCCTCCTAGTGCTCACTATTGATTTTGGTCTGGATTTTCAACTGCTTCCTTTTCTTTGAATGTTTCGAATGTTAGTGTGGTGAAATGGTAACCCCCTCTCCCCTGTAGTGGGCTAGTTAGGGTAAGCTCTTTAATTGTTTTTCTTTGTATCTTTTTGGAAGGATATATGGTATTATGCATGTATCTGTATATTGATTTCAGGTGCTGCCCTGTTTCTTTGAGAAGAGTTTTTTGTATAAACCTTCTTCAATTTATTGTAAAATTGCATAAATATAAAATTAAAAAAAAAACATAACAGATTAGTAAAACAAAATCTTCCTTGTCTAAAGCCATATTGGCTGTCTCCCATTAAGCCATGACTATCTACATGTTCAGCAATTTTGTTCTTTATGATGGTTTCTACCATTTTTCCCGGTACTGACATCAAGCTCACCGGTCTGTAGTTTCCCGGCTCACCCCTGGAACCCTTTTAAAAAATTGGTGTTGTATTCGCCATCCTCCAATCTTCAGGTATTACAGATGATTTTAATGATAGTTCACAGATTACTAATAGCAGGTCTGCAATCTCATATTTCAGTTCTTTCAACACCCTTGGCGTAATACTTGCTCGGTGTAATACTTGCATCGTGCCAAAGAGAGCCTCCTGCTGGAGTTCATAAGATGTAACATGTATGGGTCTTAAATTTGCATCTATTACTTTTTGCAGTTTTTCTAATGGCAATTTTCCTCTTTCTTCCAGCTTTGGCCGTCCTTCTGTGTTTACCCTCTTGATTTAAATATAAGCTTTGTAGCATAAAAATAGCAGTACATTATCTCCTCTTTATCTGCAGAATTCCACTTAACTGTAGTTAATCCTGTTAACTTTTTCATACATTTCTGTGGTTTATCTCCTGCCACAGTGGGTCCATGAACAGGTTCACCATGGCCTTATCTGTGGCAGGGATGTTATCTGTTTCTGCAGCACTTGCACTATCGCAATCACTATCGTTAGCCCTAGTGCTTAAGCTATGGGTGGGCACCTTTTTTATCCTGGGCGACATGCAGCCAATATGTATTTTTCTTCTTCGTTCCTAACATACTTTAATTGTTGTCTCCTGGCTGAGATTTGGTATAGATGTTATACATTGGGGTCCACCACATGAAGGTACTCAACAAGACTTGAGGAAGGAACTTTATTCTCTCCCTCTAAGAGATGCACATCAATTCAACAGTGAAGAGGTGGTGGTGATGGGGAAATCTTTCTTTGCTTAATATACTGAATATTAATTACATACAATAGTGCATCACTGGTGTCTTATTTGTCTGCAGGTACTGATGTTGTCATTGTCAAAAATGGAAGAAGAATATGCGGCACAGGGTCTTGCTTAGCAAATGCACCTCTACATCAGAACAAGAGCTATTTTGAATTCAAAATCCAATCTACAGGTGAGTCCAGCAGACCCATGTGGTTTTAAATTTGTATACATCGCTTCTTTGAGTAGTATGTTAGAGACATAGCTGGTTGTACACTTCACTTGCATTAAGACTATTGTTTTTTCCTGTAAATTCTGAACTTTATGTCCTGGGCATGATATATCCATAATCTCATTGTGTTGAGTCTATTGGAGAGCAGATGTGAGACTCTAGAGCTCCCCTTATGGACTCTGCAGGAGGTTAGAGCATCACCAAGAAGACCATGTACAGTGATGGCAATTTTTATGTGAAAAACAAAATGATTTTCCTTGTATGGATGCATACTACCGCATTGTACTGGTTTGCTTCCATGGTGAGCAGTTCCACTTGATGGACCTTCAGCCTACCAGGTGAAAGCCTTCTTTTAAGATAAAATGAATAATTATGGTTCTTTTGATATTTCGTCACTGCATGATAAAATTTAAAACCTGGAAGCATGGCCTTGTTGTTCAGCAGGAATGTGCTGCTAGGACTAGGCTAAAACAGCCCTCCCCCCAAAAAGAAAAGGAGGAGCAAGGTTATTAGGGGGGAATCTTTTACAGGAGTGATTCTTATAGTGCCTTTAATAAAGAAAAGTAGATTTCAGACCCCGAGAACACACTGCTCTGACAGTTGTTTGATGGATTTAACTACTGCATTGTCTTCTGGAGGTTGAACTATGATATATTGATGACCTTTTTTAATTAAGCTATGTATTGTGCAACTCGGCCAAATAATTCATGCTGACATACTATTAGCAAATGTACAGTATCCTAGTTACTAATACTGTTTCAGGCAGACGGCTTATTGGCCAGTGCTTGCCACTAACAAGTGTGAGAGCTGGCTTCCATTCACATCTCAGACTTCCAGTTCAGAAGCTGTAAGGCCTGAAATGCTAGTGAGGTAGGCTAGAAAGAGGGGCAGGGGGAAGGGGCTTATTCAGCACTACATGACTAGCCAGAACGCAGGCTGTAGTGACGGATGCAGCTGTGCTCCTTCTTGCCTAGCTTCCGTTCAGAGCACCTCTTGTAGACTGGCAAAACTCTGTTCACACAGGACAATCGGGTAATAGCACTAGTGTGGGTCATACAGAGAATATTTGGAAACAGGGCTTTGAACATTTGAGACAATACTTGATATAGCTGTTGCAAATATCACATGATTAGAAAAGCCAATTGAAGATGCAGATTTTCTTTTATTTTATATAATTGAACCTTTTTATTCTTTTTTTCAAAGCAAAATGCATAATGAATGAAAGAAATACAAACCCAGGAAGGGACATAATTAAAATATCCTTCCCCATGGCAAACCCATCGGTACTGTACTGAACTTAACAATAAAAAAAGTGTAGCAAAACAGAAAACACTATAGTAGGTAGACTGGTGCATGCTTGACCTCTTACCCAGTTAGAGAAGTTGCTAAGATTAAGTCTTAATATCCAGGCTTCCATCTCCAACTGGAACTTATGTGGTATCTGCTATTTTTCATCCCTTCCTATTCTTTTCCCAGCTTAGCCCAATAACCCCCCCCCCCCCCTTTCAAACTTTTGAACAATATCTGTCACAATTCAGCTGTAAATGTCTCCATAGTATGTACTTTTCTGACACCACACTAGTAATACAGAGTTGATGCCAACATGCAGGAAGAGTTATGACCAATAGCTGCTTACCATACCTGTCTTCCTCTTTTATCCCAGGGAGGGTGGCATATAATAAACCGTTAAGCAGTTCAACAAAGACTCTTTGTAGTAGGGACGCTAGCTGGTGTATAAGAGCTTAGCAAGTTTTTCCCCTGAAGAACCCTTGTTTGGAGAAACGCTTAGCGCTTGATGCGTTGGGAAGCAACACCCTTGTCTAAGCTTGGAAAGCTCTTCAAAGCTAAGCATTTTAAAGATATATTTAAAGTTTTGCATGTTTTGGAAAAATAGCTGACAACAGGATAGTGGTCATTGATGTTAAGGTAGGGCGTTTAGTTGATTTTTCTGACTTAAGCCCGGTAATACTGAGACCACGTTGTCATCTACTTTGAAACCAGATATAGATGTTTTACACATGTTTTTGATACAAGCAGTCGGTGATATAGCCAAGTTTACTTTCTTGTTGTAATACAGAGCATTTTTCAGTATTTTGTAGTATTTACTCTGTGAAACACGGACCAATTTGCAAGTATATAATAGTGTGTACCTAGGATACCACACTACTGGTAGCTGTAACTTTCTCCTTTATACAGTTTATCACCCATCCCCAGAACTTAGCCATTGCTAGGTTTTCCAATAAATGTGGAGCATTGAACCAACCTGTCCACAGCCTTGCCAGCATTAAAGAAGCAATAGTGGGAATCGAACCCTGATCTTTTGGTACTAAACCAGTGCTCTAACCACTAGGCTACTCATCCACTCTTTTGTGGTATAAATATTATATAGTCTCTGGTGCATCAGGTACCACTGCTATAAAACCTTGTACCCTTTTTCTAGGATTCTCATACAAATAGATGATTCCTTATCGGTCCTACAGTTCAGTCCTCCACCACTGGGTAGTGCACCTCCTCCTGCAACATGGAGACTGGACAAGTCAAACTTGTGACATCACCGGGTATATCCTGCTGGTCTTCTCCCATGATCCCCCAGTGTGTCCAGTCTCCATGCAGCATGAGGACGTAGTGAGCCTAGGTGCTGTGCTCACTTGAGAAGCAGTTTAGGAGCAGTTAGTCAGGATTTGATTTACCTTGCATTTCTTTTGCCCTTCTTTAGGTGTAATCCTGTAAATTGAATTCATTTTCATTTAATTTCATTTACTTTTACTTTATTTATTTTCACCTAGTCTGCCTTAGTGTAAAGGGGGGTTCTGTCCCTTTTCAAAGTTCACGCTGCCAGCTAGCCTCTCTGCTTGGGATTCTTCGGTCTCTGTGCCCGGTGATGATCTCTCCCCCAGGACTGTACGGGGGAGAGCTCTGTGGAACACCTGCATTTTGGCAGTGTCCATGCGGCAGATTCCCATCGCGGTGGGAGCCTCAGGCCGTTCGAGGTTCTTTAGCCGGTGGGCCGGGGCTCGCAGCGTCTGCTACTTCTGGTGGTGTGAGGCAGCAGCGTGTCTGGACAGCTCTTCACCCCGCAGCTACAGCGGGGTAACTGCTGCATCCCGACGCCACAAGGGAGTCTCTCGAGTCCGCATGGAGGGGCTCTGAGCTCTTGCCGCCTCTGTGGTGTTTGGCGCCAAACGGGCCTGCTTCGGATTGGCGCCATTTTCTCGGCAGGGCTGAGGCCTCGTGGCGGAGAGCGGAGCAGCCCCGCGTTTGAGCAGACAACGCTGTTCCACGCGGCTACACCCAGATAAGGACTTCCTTTTGCTGTTACTTTTAATTTTAATTCTAATTTTAATTTCCTTTTAATTTCATGATAGTTTATAGTTCTTTGAATGCAATGTGATTGGTTTGGGTTTTACTTCTTGGGGGGTGCCTTTACCTTTGTCTGCATTCTGGCAGTTAGCGACGTCTGTCAGCAGCAGGTTTCCGTGCTAGGATTTGGCCATTCAGGGTCATCGGCGGCACAACCACCTACAAATTGAGCCCTTTCTGAAATTGTCATTTACATAAGGATGCTATTTCCATGTTCATACGCTTGGAAATTGTGCAGACAGCCTCTAAATGTCGTTATGCCATCTGCAAATTTGATCGCCATGCTTGCTGATCTCTTTTCCAGATCATTTCAGTGCAGTAGATGTTACCAGATGCCAGTTCCAGTGCAGATCCCTAGACATTCCACTATTTACGGGTCTCCTGTGAGAAAACTGGCCATTTAGTCCTATTGTGTTCCTGTTTTTGATCCATTTCCCATTCTATAATAGCACATCATCTCCTTCCTCAGGAGAAGTTCATAAGGGGCTTTGTCAAGTACCTTCTAAAACATCCAGATACATATCATTTGGCTTACTCACATGTTTATTAACCCTTTGAAAAGACAGCTTGGTGCTGCTTTTCAGAACAAGTTCTATCATTTAATTGGCACTGAACTCAGATTCATTGGTCTGTAGTTTCCAAGATCGCCTTTGAAGCTCTTTAAAAAAAAAACAAAAACAAAAAAAACAATTATTTTTTTATTTATTTATTTGGACAACTTTTATATACCGCTGTTTCCAAGGATCAGCAGCGGTTTACATTATAACAAACAGAACAGGTACATTGAACTTTAAGAACTAGGAACATTTTACATTATAACAAATTGATTTTACATTATAACAAATCAAATATCAATACAATTGATTTAGAACTTTATAAGTTAGTTTACATTATTACAGGTATTGTATAATGCAATACTAGTATAAATGTTTTACAGTATAAAATAACATTATTGAACTATATTACAAGTAATAGTTTATTAATGTATTGGTTCAGTTTATGGAGGTTGGGAAGCTATACCTGTTTCTCCATTGGTATAGTATTGTGTGAATAGATGGGTTTTTAGTGTTTTCCTGAATGTTAGAAGATCTTTTGTTTCTCTTAGTTGATCTGGTAGATTGTTCCACAGTATCGGAGCAACTAGCGAAAAGGCACTGTTACTTGTTGAGTGTTTAGATTTTCTTATTATATCTGGGACTGCTAAGGTGTTGAGGTTTTTTCTCCGTCTTATCCTAATTTCAGGTGGGCTGTGAAGGAGGGTGGTTAAGTATGATGGGGCAATATTATTAATTAATTTGAATGTTGTTAACAGTATTTTATATTGAATTCTACTGGATAATTAGTGTTACATTAGTAATTCTTCAATCTTTAGAGATCATTAATACTAATGTTATGATTGAGCCTGGCTGATATTATGAATGATGGCTATTAGACAAAAATTAGCTAGGTTAAGACACTTTGATTTGGTTTTCTGCACTATGTTATCAGAGCGCAGCTTGCCCATTTGGCGGGAACAATGCCCATCTGGGCCATCTGGGGAAAGGCTCCTGCTGGGGATCGTGAGAAGTGTTGCTGGATGGCACAGTCCGGGGCTTAGTGTTCCAGGGTCCTGGAAGGGTTGATAGCGGCAGTCAGGCCTCCCTGTCTTTGCTATGACGGTCACCTAGGTTCAAGCGTCCTGTGTTTTGGGTGACAGGAGTGGGACACCTGGACATGTGGTGCTGGATGTTGGATAGACTCATACTTCTTAGGTGCACTCTCCTTGAGTGCGTCTGCATGTCCGTGTTCCGTCTGTGATCTCATGCTCAGGTGATTGTTGCAGCAATGACAGAGATCGCTTGGGATATCGTGAGCGGGGTTGTCATGGTGTTGCATGGGGTTGCTAATGCAAGACGGGGCCATCCTGAGGAGTTTGGGCCTCAGTCATCAGCTTTCCCTTCGGTGGCCCGGCTGTCCAGGAGGCACCCCTCCAGATCCGCCGGTCCAGTTCTTCTCTGCCTCTTCTCAATGTGGGCAGGGGGGCTGGCAGATCTGGAAATTCACGTCCACTGCACGTTCTACTGTTTTACCTCTGTCTTGGGGTTCTGAGGTCATATATTCCCAATCATTTGTTTGGTGGGGTGCTGCTGTCTGTTGGGCAAGACAAGGTGGTCAACAGTCGGAGGCTGTTGTCTATTCCCCTTACCCCTGACGGTGCTCACAATTTAAGTTTTTTGTACCTGCAGAGGTGTATGTTGTTAAAGACTAGCAGGCGCACCTGTGGGACCAGAATCCTCGGTTCTTCCGACCTTCCGTTGAGGTGCGCGTGTGGGGTTTACTCCCTTGGTCGGCTAGCAACTTGCTTCACCCATTGGGCCTTCCCTTTCCTCAAGGCATCGTTGCGTCCCACTTCTTCGTGGGGGCTCGCCGCAGGGCCTGGAGTTATGCTCAGCCGGTCCCAGCCAGGGCTGAGTCCTTGGGGGGAGGCTCCGATCCTAACGATACAGGGAGTGCTGGGATCCGTTCAACCAGGTTCCTTCGGGCCCAGCGTACGTCATCTTTTGCTGGCCGGTTTAGGTCTTCGGGTCGTGGCGGTGCTCCGAGAAGACCAGTAGGCTGCACAGTGCTTGTCTTGGAGCAAGCGCGGGATATCTGTAGGTTCATATTCAAAGCCGTCCGGTTACATGTCCCTCCATTGTGGAATGCTGTACTAGTAGACATACTTCATATGCTGGGCTTACAAGTTGGCTTCCGCGCTGCTCGGCACCAGCCAAGGTGACTGCCGTTTTAGGCTGTGGAGTCAGCCTGGAGGAGGGGCCTTGCGTTCTCTGGACAATGCCCTGTTCGGTTGTGTGCCTTGTGGCCCTTATGGAGTTGTACAAAAAAAAGAAAAAAAAAATAATCAAACAGGAAAGCCTTCCTAATTGTCCCCACTTCTTTTTTATAAGGTTCTGTCCCTTTCTTCCGGGAGCTTGGCCTGAGCGTGGTTAGACTCAGCTACATTTTGGGGATCCTTTATGTACAAGGCGTTTTAGTGTACGCAGCACGCCCAGTGTTCCATCGTCTGACTGGAACGGTACGCGGTACGTCAGCCGTGGCAGGCGTTCACGGACACGGTAGCGGATCGAGCGCTGTAGGTGCTGTCTGAGATCTCCGGGATGGTGGCCTATTTCGATCGGCAGGGTGGAGTCGGTCGGGTGGTCAGGGTGGCCCGAGCGAAGGGACAGCATGCGCGGTTGAAGCCTTGGCGGCCTGCATTTCGGTGGGGACACTGTGGTGGCGAATGTCCTTAGCGGGGTCCGAGTGTTTGCCGGAGGAGTGAGATTGCATCAGGCGGTGTGCGCGCCGTGTGTGTGCTCAGATGCGGTCAGCCCATATTGGACCTCATGGCGACCTGTCAGTCTGCGGCGACGGGTCGATGTTTAGCAGAGGACATATGAGGCTACTGGATAGCGTCGATGCATTGGTACGGGGCCGTGGCCCGGTCCATTCTATGCCTTTCAGAGGTCATAGTGAAAATGGCCGACTGGGTCTGGTTGCTAAGATATGTGCTCTTCATTAGTCAGTGGGACCATTACCAGTGTATTCTGCAACATTTGCGTGAGCTTGCATAATCTTTACTTGCAACCAATCGAAATAACTGTCCAAAACCAGTTGATGCAGTCACTACTTAAATTTGCCTCGCTTGACAGTTAAAAAAAAAAGAAAAAAAAAAAAGACATATTTATTTTATACCGATAGGTCACTCACAGCATATTTGGTGATTCCTCGTCCTGGTGTTAATCATGCAGATAAATTCTGCTCTAGTTGTGGTGATGTGACTTTTACATCACAAAAATGGCATATGACTGTGGCGGTTCAGAAAGCCTACAATTTATATTTTGGCTGCAGAATAAAAGATCAGGATAAAAGCTAGGCGCCACACATATGCTGCAATACATGTGTAGCAGATCTCAGGCTGTGGATGGATGGGAAAAGACCATCAAAGTCTTTTGCGGTTCCAATGATCTGGAGAGGGCCCATGGATCACGTCGGCGATTGCTACTTCTGCATGGTTCCTCCAATTCCGGAGGGCATATCCAGGTGATGTAAGCGGTTGGCCTACTGGCATTGCGTCGTGGGCGTGGCTACCAGAGTCTCCTTTCTTTTTTGTCACACCATGTAAGACTCCACATCTTCTGAAACAACGCTGGACTCTGGGGCACTTGACACCCTCTTATATGCCCTTGGTGGATCACGCTTAGTTTATTGCAACTCATTGCTTAGCTGCATTCCACATTCTCAATTAAAAAGACTCCAACTGGTCCAGGACATAGCTGTAGAGCTACTTTGTGTTGCAAAGAATAAAGCCCTTAAGAGGTGTGACAAATAGGGTGTTTGACACTGGTGGTTTTTCCATTTCCCTCATTTTGCTTCCCACCTCTGTCTGGATGTACCTCGGTTCCGTTCTCCCTCGTGGATTCCGGCTGTGCCTGTTTAGTTGTCGGTTTGGGACTTACGCAAGAACACTTTGCTTGTAACCTGCGTTCCTTGGACCTTAGGTGAGGTTCCGTTGCTTTCTGGGAGGTCTCTTCGCTGCCTGTCCCTCTGGAGGCGGGTTCTGCGGGAGAGCAGCGGTTGCTAACACTTGACACCTTGGTGGGGTCGAGAGCCAAGGGGGAGCTCAAGCGGATTTTTCAGGCGGAGCTCCGGTAGCCTTCTCAGTAGGTCTGTTTCTAGGGCGTTCAGTGTGTTTGCGATGGCGAGTTTGTCTTTCTGAAGCACTAGCGCTGCTTGGGGCAGAGTTCTGTGCTGTTTTCACCAGTGAAGAGGATCCAAGTGGGCTCTCGGTCGGGTCTTCCTGGTTGGCTTACCGCCTGTTGACGTGAGGAGCGGGCTGGGGTCGGTGCCTGCTCTGTTCGTTTAGGGGCGAGCCGACTGGATAGGTCCCTCCCAATGATTACTGCTCTGGTACATCCCAGTGGTGGAGGACTGAACTGTAGGACCGATAAGGAAATGGAAATTACACTTACCTGGTAATTGATGTTCCTTGAGGGAGTACAGTTCAGTCCTCATTCCCGCCCGGGGATGGATGTTTCAGACGCGAGGCATCAGTTCCGAGTATGCTTTCGGATCCTAGAGTCGGCAACGGGCTCTGATTGGCAGGTAATCGCGAGAGCAACCTTTTCTGCCTATACTCTTCCTTAGTTCTCCTTCCTTCTAGCTCTCTGTCTTCCGCTGTTTGGTGCGCAGGGGGACAGGGGCACGGAGGAGGGTGTTTTCGGCCTTTCTTTTTGGGGCCCTGTGATTTTAAAGTTTAAGTTTGAGCATAGCTTTGTATTTAGTACTTTAACTGGTTGTTTGTTTGCTCCTTTGAGTCTGCTTTGACAGTAGGTCACTGGGGGATCATGGGAGAAGACCAGCAGGATATACCCGGTGATGTCACAAGTTTGACTTGTCCAGTCTCCATGTTGCAGGAGGAGGTGCACTACCCAGTGGTGGAGGACTGAACTGTACTCCCTCAAGGAACATCAATTACCAGGTAAGTGTAATTTCCATATTATTAGTATTCTGAGTATCCCCTCGCATACCTACTTGCAGAACAGAGCCTAATTCCTACTCCTCTTCTCCACATTGATGAATTTCTGTTTCATTGGTCTGCTTTCCTTCAACAGGCAAATCATCCCTCTACAACTCCTGCTAGACACAATTGCTCCCCCAGAATGTCTTAAAGTTAGTTTTATCTCCTTTTGGCCAACAGTATGTGTCCCAGTCTAGTCCTGAAACCTCTGGGTTCCCCATCTTATCCAGCAGCTTAGAGACTGAGAAACTCCTCTTTTGTGACATCATCAGTATATCTCTCCGGTGCCCGCCTCCTGCCACCAGTTACCTCAGTCTCCAAGCAGCTGGATAGATGGGAGCCCGGGGGTCTCGGGCTCACTTGAGAAACAATTGAGGATCTAGGACAGTTTTAAATTCCTTTTTACTTTTTTTCTGGAGTTATCAGGTTTGCTGCTGTTAATTGGGCTTCTGTGACTTTAAAGCTTTTAGCGCAACTTCCCCTTCCCCCCCCCCCTTTCTTTCTGTCCGATTTTGGAACGGGGCCTGCCTCAGAGGTTTTGCCTGGGTCAGCAGCGCCGCTATTCAGCCAGGCAGCCTCAGTATTTTAAGATTGTGCGGAGAGAGCCGGCGCCACGCAGAGAGACCTGCCTGCTAGTGCGCCTGGCGTCTTTCCCACCCCTCGGACCTCTGCCTCCAGAGATTTTTGTGATCGCGAGCGGAGAGCTCAATACGTCCAGTAAGGCCGGCTGAGCAGGCGGCAGCCGCCATCGCACGGACAGAACAGCTTAGTTTAGAGCACAGCTTCTCAAGGTAAGGGCTTTGGGTGCTCTCCAGCTTGTCTTTCAGGCAGCGCGATTTTGGCGCGCTTTCGTTGCTGGGCCTAGCCGCGTGGCGGCGGCGCGGTCTCGGCTGCCTTGGCAACACAGTTACTTACGGATCTCCGGGGTTTCTTCTGCGGGAGCGTTTGGTCCCTTCCAAAGTTTAAAAAAAAAAAAAAAAAGAACACAGCCAGGGGAACTAGACACCTTTATTCGTGGGGCAGCAGACGTTTGCCTGCCTGGCCTATCAAGGAATTTTAAGGGGATCTGCAGGGCTGCCGGCGGTTTTTATTTTTAGACAGTTAAGAGTCTGGTCCCGGGGGGGGGGGGGCGCCTCTTCCCGAGCTCTTCCAAAGACATAGGAATTAATTAGTGATAATGCCTTCCAAGCCCCTCTGCGTTGTGTGTGGGGCCAGGAAGGTTTCTAATACAGGGGTCTGCAAGGCCTGTGTGGGGGAGGCTGGAGAATCGGAGCATCCTTCGATCCAGGCAGATAGGACCTCGGGGGCCGCGCCTGAGGCCTTGGATGCTTCTTTACCAGGTTTGGAGCAGGAGGAGCCGGTGGCAGGGCCGTCTGCCGGTTCTAGCGGCCCCCCCTCTCAGGTGGTGTTCTCCAGAGAGCTGTCTGCCATTTTTTCGCAGCAGTTTGTGGCCCTGCTGCAGCAGTCCGTGTTTAGCAATGTGATGCATCAGAGCCTGGCGGCGGGGTCTGACAGGGAAAGAAAGCGCTCAGTGTCCCCGCGAATCCAGCCTTCCCCGCCTCGAAGCAAGAAACCCCATGGCGAACGGGATTTGCCAGATCTTGCAGGGGTTTCGGAGGACCCGTTGTCAGAGGAGGAGAGCCCCAGTGTGGCTTTGGAAGAGGAATTAGAAGAGGGTGAGATCTCGGAGCGTGAAGATCAGGCCAGGGTGGTGAGAGTCTTCAGGAAAAAGGAGCTGCCAGCTCTCATTGCCGAGTCCCTTAAGGCGCTCAACATGCCAGTGCCAGGGGCAGCGGAGGAGGAAACGCTAGAGGATCCTTTGCTGCAGGTGTTCAGGCGGACTCAGAGGGCATTCCCGGTCCACAGGGTATTTAGAGAAATGATTCAGGAGGAGTGGAACGTCCTGGAGGGCCCCTTGAAAGGTTCTCGGGTTATGAGCCGGTTGTACCCGTTGCTGGATCAGGACAAAGAGGTCTTTAAGTCGCCCAAAGTGGACGCAGCCGTTTTGGCTGTGACCAAGAAGACTACCATACCTGTTGAGGGTAGTGCTGCCCTCAAGGATGTTCAGGACAGGAAATTGGACGTGCTGTTGCGGCAGGTTTTTGACAGGCGGCTATTTGCGGTGCTTGGGTGGCTAGAGCCTGCCTCTGCTGGGCTCAGCAAGTACAAGAGGGGCAACCGAGTCCTTTGGCGGAAGAGGCTTCTCGGCTAGAATCGGGGGCAGCCTATCTAGCGGACGTTCAATATGACCTTATGAGAGGTCTTTCCAAAAGTATGGCGTCGGCGGTGGCAGCCCGGCGGTACTTATGGTTGTGCAATTGGGCAGCGGATAGCTCTTCTAAGTCTATATTAAGTAAGCTACCTTTTAAGGGCTGTCTGCTGTTCGGTGAGGATTTAGACAAGCTCGTTAAAGATCTCAGAGTCTAAAGGTGGGAGGTTACCGGAGGATAAGCCCAAGTCGTCTCGGGGGGCCCCGGGTGGTCGGGGGCAGTTTCGAGATTTCCGCCGGTTTCGTTCCCAACGCTTCACATCAGGCCACAGGAGTCGTTTTCCCTATGGAAACCAAGGGTTTCGAGGATTCAGGGGAGCGGGAAGGGGTTTCAGATCCGCTTCCTCCCTTAATTTCAAGAAATCACGATGAAATGAGGAGGGCCCAGTCGTCCCCCGTTCCCGTGGGGGGGCGTTTGCGGGAGCTTTTTCCTGCCTGGGCCCAAATTACTTTGGATCAATGGGTGCTCGAAGTCATTCAGGAGGGTTACGCCCTGGAGTTCTTGCATCCAGTACGAGAGGCCTTTGTGCAGTCCCCCGGAAGGTCCGTAGCAAAGTGTGCGGCCCTACGGGAGACGGTTCAAAGGTTGTTAGACCTCAGGGCGATAGTTCCCGTTCCCCCAGACCAGTACGGCTGCAGTCGGTACTCCATTTATTTCATTGTTCCCAAGAAGGACGGGGGAGTTCGGCCCATTCTAGATCTCAAAGGCGTCAACCGGTGCCTACGGGTGTCGCATTTTCACATGGAAACTCTGCGTTCCGTCATAGTAGCGGTGCGGCAAGGGGAGTACCTCACCTCCCTGGACTTATCGGAAGCGTATCTCCATATTCCGATAAGGCCGGATCACCATCAGTTCCTCAGGTTCGCGGTGCCCTTCGGGCATTATCAGTTCCAAGCTTTGCCTTTCGGGCTAGCAACTGCCCCAAGGGTCTTCACCAAAGTAATGGTTGTGGTGGCAGCAGCGCTGCGCAAGGAGGGCATTCTCATTCACCCTTATCTAGACGATTGGCTGATCTGGGCCAAGTCGCGAGCCAAGAGCAAAAGGGTCACGGCCCGAGTGGTGCAATTCTTGGAAGGTCTCGGGTGGATCGTCAATATGGCAAAAAGCCACTTGCGGCCGTCACAGAATCTGGAATACCTCGGGGCGCACTTCGACACGAGCATTGGAAGGGTGTTCCTCACGGAGCAGCATGCGCAGGGCTTGCGACGGATGGTAGAGAGATTCCTAAGGCTCAAGGCCCCCTCGGCGTGGCGTTATCTGCAGTTGTTGGGCACCATGGTGGCGTCAATAGAGACAGTGTCGTGCAAGAGCTCACACGAGGCCCTTACAAAGGGCGTTGCTTCACGGCTGGTCGCATCCCTGACCCGGAAATTAGTCTGTCCAGGGGAGACACGCCAGGCTCTGCTCTGGTGTTTGGTCCCAGACTCTCTGGAGCAGGGGAAGGCCTTGGAAACGCCCACGTGGATAGCAGTGATGACAGACGCCAGCTTGTTGGGCTGGGGGGCTCATTGTCAAGGCAGCTTTGCACAGGGCACTTGCAATTCGCAGGAGAAACAGTGGACGATCAATCGCTTAGAATTAAGAGCGGTTCAGCTAGCCCTGCGGGAGTTTCGGCAGATTCTTGCGGGAAAGGCGGTGAGAGTGTTGTCGGACAACGCAACGGCGGTTGCCTTTGTCAACAGACAGGGGGTCACCAGCAGCGTGTCCCTCGAAGCCGAAGTCCTGTGCGAATGGGCGGAAGCGAATCTCTTAGACCTGTCAGCAGCTCATGTAGCAGGAGTAGACAATGTGGAAGCCGACTTCCTCAGCCGGGTGCGCGTAGATCCAGGGGAATGGGTCTTACATCCCGAGGTGTTCGGCATGCTTGCCCGCAGGTGGGGGACGCTGGTCTTGGATCTCATGGCGACCCTCGCTTCAGCAAAGTGCACCCGCTTCTTCAGCAGGCGCAGGGAGCGGATGTCCGAAGGATTGGATGCCCTTCTTCAGCCCTGGCCGGAGGGACAGCTGCTTTATGCCTTTCCTCCGTGGGTGCTGATAGGAAGGCTTCTGCAAAGGATAGAGAAGTTCAGAGGTCACATGATTCTGATAGCGCCAGACTGGCCACGTCATCCCTGGTACGGCGACCTAGTGAGGTTACTGGTGGCAAAGCCCTGGTGCCTTCCCTGTCGAGCGGACCTGCTGTCTCAAGGCCCCCTGTTCATGCCTCACGTGGATCGGTTCTCGCTTACGGCCTGGCTCTTGAGAGGGCTAGGCTGAGTTCTCGAGGATACTCGTCGGCGGTCATCTCCACCTTGTTAAGATCCAGGAGGCGTTCTACTTCCCTAACGTATGTGCGGGTCTGGAGGATCTTTGAGGCGTGGTGCGAGGATAGGAAGTTTGAGGCTTTGCGGGCTTCTCTCCCCCAGATCCTGGAGTTTTTGCAGGATGGCTTCGACAAGGGTCTCACAGCGGCCTCGTTACGGGTTCAGGTAGCCGCCTTGTCTTGTTACCGGAGCAGGTTGGCTGGTCAGTCGCTCGGCGAACAGCGGGATGTAAAGCGGTTCCTGCGGGCGGTGTCACTTGCTAGGCCCCCGTCTCGGCCAGTTTTTCCCAAATGGCATCTTCCCTTTGTGTTGGAGGCGTTAGAGCGGGAGCCGTTTAAGCCTTTGGCACGTGTGTCGCTCAAGGACCTTACGTTGAAAGTGGTCTTTTTGGTGGCTGTCTGCTCGGCTAGACGAGTGTCGGAGCTGTAAGCACTCTCCTGTCGGGAGCCTTTTCTGTCGTTCTTAGCCTCTAAGGTCGTTTTGAGACCGTTGCCGGCTTTTCTCCCTAAGGTGCTCTCGGCATTTCATGTTAATCAAGAAATTTCCTTGCCGGTCTTTGCCGGGGGTACGGATTCCTCTTCGTCGAGAAAGCTGCATCTCTTGGATGTCCGTCGGGTGTTGAAGAAGTATCTCAAGCGAACGGCGGGTTTTCGGAAGTCCGACAGGCTATTTATTCTCTTCGCAGGGCGAAGGAAGGGAGAAGCAGCATCCAGGGCCTCCATTGCACGCTGGATCAAAGAAGCCATTGCATCGGCTTATGTGTTGGGTGGTAAGGTAGTGCCGGAAGGGTTAAGGGCACATTCCACAAGAGCACAGGCAACTTCCTGGGCGGAAGTGCGGATGGTGTCGCCGGTGGAGATTTGTAGGGCGGCGACATGGTCATCCTTGAACTCCTTCGTGAAGTATTATCGGCTGGATGTACAGAGGGCGGAGGAGACCTCGTTTGGTTCAGCAGTCCTGCAAGCTGGTTTGCCGGGACCCTCCCGTGCTTAAACAATTTTTCTACACTGCTCTGGTAAGGACCCAGAGGTTTCGGGACTAGACTGGGACACGATCAGGAAGATGAAATTAGACTTACCTGCTAATTGTTGTTCCTGGAGTGGAATCAGTCTAGTCCCATATCCCTCCCAGCGTCCCTTGGCAAACATGGTTCTGGACTAGGTCCATGATGCACAGGTAAGAGATTTTCTTTTGGGGTTTTGCCAAGACAAAAAAAAGAAAAGAAAAACAAAAAGAACTCAAAGATGGAGTAAAGGGAGCTTAAAAGGGAGGGGGGTATACAGCTAGTAGCATAGGCTACTCGTATTGACTGTCTGTGTTGGCTACCCTTCTTTTCGGTTGGCAGAGGCTCTGGCCTGTTCAAGTTTTCGAGTCACAGTAGTATTATTATTATTATTGCCTTTTGGCACAGTTATTATTTGTCGTGGTTCTGTTCTATTTACTATGATTGGATAGATACTTACTTGTTTCTCCGGTGAGTCTGCTTTGTCAATAGGTTACTGGTAGCAGGAGGCGGGCACCGAAGAGATATACTGATGTCACAAAAGAGGAGTTTCTCAGTCTCCAAGCTGCTGGATAAGATGGGGAACCCAGAGGTTTCGGGACTAGACTGGTTCCACTCCAGGAACAACAATTAGCAGGTAATTCTAATTTCATCTTACCTGCATCTAAGCAAACCTATCATGAAGCCATAAATGTAATTGCTCCTAGAGCTCCTCAAATCCCCAAAGAGTAGCCTAATGGTCAGAGCAGTGGCCTGAAAATCAGGAAAGCCCAATTAGAATCCCACTGTCTCTCCTTGTGATCTTAGGCAAATCGCTTAACCCTCCATTGCCTCAGGTACAAGCTTAGACTTGACCTACCCCTTGGAGATGTTACATATCTACTGTATCAGAATGTAGCTCCGTGTGAGCTAAATTCCAGATCCCTCCCTCTTCATTTCATTAGCTGTCTCTAAGTCACTAAACCTTCCTTTTCCCATCTCTAACATGTAGTACTTTCTGACACTGGGCCAAACATGGGAAAATATTAGATCAGCACCGGGGAGGGAGGGGAGAGGAAGAGGAAGATACTTTTGGCCAAACATTCCCATGTCTGAAGTGTCATTTTAACATAGGGGTGGATAATAGATCTTGCAGAGCCCTTTTTATGCAGCAGACAAGGGAAAACTTAGAGAGATATTGCCTATTTCTAATTATTCTAATGCTATCTGTTGTTTGTGGCTGCCATCTGCATACCACTCAACTAGTACTCTTAACTGCCAGGCCTTATATCATTCTAAATTTGATATTTTCAAACCTCATCTTGTTTTGCAGTATAAAGTGTCATCTTAGTGTAACCTCGGTTAGGATGGGAGTCCCTTGCAACACCGTCTTGCAGTCCAGGGACACTTCTAAGAGCCAGCACTTTCTCTGCAGGTCTGACTCTTAGGAGTTTTAGAGGGTTCATGAGACGGGACCATTGTATACTGGGAAGCCTATTGCACTTGCTGTCTACTGTCTCGCTCCTTTTACTGCCAAAAAAGTCAGTCGAGGCCAAGAGTTGGTCTGAACACGGTGAAGTTTACCGTACTTAAAGAAACGCAGGATCATGCACAAAGTCTCCAACACAAAACATCACTTTCCAGCACATCCAAGCTTAAATTAACTGACTACAACTTCTTGTCTTTTATACTCCAGTCCAAGTCTTTGGGCTGTCTTCAGTGAGGGCTCAGTGCTCCAACTCTTATCCCTTTCCTTTCAGCATCCTGGTTAGTAAAGCTGCAGACAGGTCCCCCTCCATTGTGCAACTCCTCCTTGTCTCAGAATCCCAAAATCTCTGTCTTCCTGAAGACAATTACTCCTCAGCAGATGCTGATCCTGGCTGTCCCCTCCAGTAGCTCCCGAGAAGACCCTTTCAACGCTTTTGGCTTAAGAAGCCTCCAATACTTCTCCTCAAAAATCCCTTTTGGATAGGCACAGAGTTGCAGCACTCTTTCTCCTTCATGCTTGGCCCAGAGGCACCACATTGCACTACAATGACTGTAGCTCCAAAGAGCCTGATTTAATTTGGGACTGGGGTTTTATACCCCTCCACATGTTCCCTTCAGTTTTACATCCCTCCCTCGGAATAACATCTGATCCAAGGACTCTTCCAGCATTATGTCAAAGAGAATAGCTAGATGAGTCAGAGGCAAGAAAATGACCTCCTTTTGTAGAAACAAGCAGGATATAAAGGTGTCAGATGGAACTGCTCTGGTAGAGCCACTAGAAGTCCCAATGAAATAAAGATATAGGACTTCAGAAGTCTCTAGCTTAGCAACCTTTGGGGTGGAGGGGAGTCTTCCTTTTAAATAAACATGTTTTCTCTGTGTTAGCACTCTTTTTGGGACTAAAATAGGCAGAGCTCTAAATATGTATGTCTAGGGAGTATATTCATTCTAATAGTATGCATTTGCCCAATCCAGCAAATAATTTTCTAAGGACCTTAAGATTTTACAGTGGCTTAGAAAACGTGCTGCAGTACAGAGATAAAACATGAAAAATAAAAACTTGATTTTTGTAATTGTGGGATATATCAATATATGCAATTTTTATATTTAATACTTGTAGGGATCTGGGGTGTAGGTGTTGCAACTCAGAAAGCTAATTTGAATCAGATTCCTCTTGGTCGAGATATACACAGTTTAGTGATGAGGAATGATGGTGCCATATACTACAACAATGAAGAGAAGAGCAGACTGCCTGCTAACAGCCTTCCCCAGGAGGGTGATGTGGTGGTGAGTGTGATTAAAGTAACTAATGCCTGCAATTGGATTATGCAAAGGTATGAACATCTGAACTAGCAGGACCTGAGACTAATAAAAGTGAGCTTTGTTCCTGTCATGGTATGCATAGAACAACTTGGAGACACCACTCTGAGAGCACTTTGTGCCTTTAAAGAAAAAGCATTCATTACACTCTCTAATGCAAGTGGTAAACAAATATTTTAAAAAAGTATGCAGACTTTTAAAAAAAATATTTTTGTGTTTCACTTCAGCCCTATTGGACTGCTCTCAAGATTCTACCACACCTGGATCGGGCACAAGACATGCTAAGCTGTATTACAGAAATAACAGCACTGCTTTAAAGTTTAACAGGCCGATGCAGAAAGTTAGTGTGCCCTTTAAGCACTGATAACGCTATGTTTAAGCACACTTGAAGCACATTTAAGCACACTTGAAGCACTTTTAAATGCAGAAAACAGATGTAAACACCAACAGAAAAACTAGCGGCCATTTAACACAAATATTTAAATGTATTTAAATTGTAGGAAAATGAGCTGCACATAATAGTCTGGTAATGCAAATCATGGCTACCCCCGATGCAGACACAGGCGTAGAGGATTTCACAACCAACTATAGTGGCGATATTTTTACTGCAGGGTCTGAGGTGACTTAAACCTCTAACGCATGCCCCCGACAGTATTTTGATGGCACCGGGTGCTTTCCCAGATGCCTAGATCATCTTCTCCTCAGATGATCAGGCATCGGGCAAAGCCCCCCAATGCCATCAAAATAGGGAAATCAAATCCATGGTGGCCCAGTTGCCCCGATTTTCTTTCTTTTTTTCCCACCCCCCACCCAACAGTATTTTGATGGCATTGGGGACGATCACAGAATCGGGAAAAGCCTCTGATGCCATAAAAATACTGTCAGGGGTTGGTGCCCTGATAGAAAGTGACTATCTGGTGGTCTAGTGGCCCCCTGTATCCCCCACCCTAAATTAAAATAAAATAACCTAGTGGTCTAGTGGCCCCTGAAACCCTCATCCCCACCCCAAATTAAATTAAAATAACCTGGTGGTCTAGCAGCCCCTTATTCCACCACATCCCACCCAGTACCTTAAAATAAGCGGGATGCACCGGGCGGGGTTAGACTGCTATATAAGGCATAGTCTACCTTATATGACAGTCTGACCTCACCTGGTGAATCCCAGGATGCACCGCAAGAGGCCAGGTGCTGCCATTTTTCAAGATTGAGGACCCAGAGCATGAGCGCGTAGGCAGTGCTCCCGCTTATTTTAAGGTATCGGGTGGGAGGTGGTGGATTTAGGAGCTGCTAGATCACCAGGTAATTTTATTTTAGAGGGAGATGGGGGATTTCAAGGGCCATTAGACCACCAGATTATTTTAATTTAATTTAGACCACCAGGTTATTTTATTTTAGAGGGGTGGGGGTTTCAGGGGCCACTAGACCACCAGGTAGTCACTTTTTTGGGGCACCGGCCCCTGCCAGTATTTTGAGGGCATTGGGGGCTTTTCCTGGGGCCGCGATCATCCCTGATGTCATCAAAATACTGTTGGGGGCTAATATGCAAATTAGTCATGTGGTGCCCATTTCTTTGGGAGAGCAAGCCAAAGTAGCACCTACTTCTTGTGCGTATGTGTTTGGCTTGGTCTCCCAGTTTAACGGATGGCTCATTTGCATGCATATGGTTACCGTATCCTTAATTTGAATACCCTATTTTTGCTGCATTGCAGTTTAAAAGGTGTGCATTGTTGGGCGCATAAAAAGTTGATTTAGCGCACACGTCAAGCATAGGCTTTCTGCATCAAAGCATATGGGGACTGGGAAGTTCCACCAGTAGTTTATACATTAAACCTTAGTGTGCAGGTTTTCCCAAGGTATTTGTAAGCAGGGTCTAATTTATCTGTTGTCAGAATGCAAATAAAAAGGAATGAAGGTAATGCCTATCACTTTAGCTCTTACGTTTTGAGATTTTTGAATGGCTGTATTTTTTGCTTTGGTTCATAGGGTATTACTTATGATCACGTAGAACTAAATGTGCATTTGAATGGAAAGAATATGCATTGCCCAGCCTCGGGCATCAGAGGCACAGTCTACCCTGTTGTATATGGTAAGTTTAAAAACTTCCGATTTTGAGTTTGTAGTTGTATCGTTAAACTGTTTGAATCAGCTAAATGTGTTTTGAATTTAGTGATTTGTGTTTGGTATTTTTCCTTCTTTAGACGTGCATGTTGATATTCATATGTCTTGTCATTCGGATGAGAGAATTTCTCCCAAAGGAATCGTTAGCACATGCTCGATAGTCATGAAAGTTTTATTCTTATGTACTGTCCCATTAATGCATCTTTCAGAAATGCTCCTAATTACCTTAAATATTAAATTTGTGAAAAAATAAATCTTCGCTTCCAGGTCACCCTGCTAGGCCAATCCAGACAAGTAGATTGTGTTCCCCTACTAGCAGAGGTCGAGACAGAGAGAAATCAAGAGGTTTCTAATGACCTCATCCTGTACTATATCTAGGGCCGCTAGAGGGCATGTTACCCCAGTATTTCTCTGTCTTCAGCATAGTGTGGGCACATCTGAGCAGCTCTATGAAAATTGAGGAAAGGTTGATCTAGCTTGTGAGTAACCACTCTTAGAGGCGACTTCCTCACTTGAGCTTGATGTGGGAGGCATCCGTTGGGTCACCCTCGTCACCTGTGCCGCCCTAGACTTACCAAAGAAGCAGAGTGTTGAATTCCTTGTTTTCCTATCCTGTTAAAGGCTGGTTGAAAAGCCAGACTTGTTGGATCAGGACCCCAAGCCTAGCACAACCTCAGTGCCCCTTCCTTCCTCGAAGACTGGACGAAGGTTTCAAGAGGTTCATGGCTGTAGGACTTGGCTACAGCGGAGTAGCATTGAGCTCAGCACCATTGCTGCTCAGGCTTCCCAGTGGCTGAGTACCAGATCTAAGTTCCTGTTTTCTGTACCGAATCTACTTGTTTGAACTTTCTGTGGGGGCCCCTGACTTTGTTTGTTTAGTGGGGTGCTGGTCGGTTACAGAAGCAGAACAGCTGGTGATTGCGGTTCTTTTCTGCCAGTTCCCACCTCGTGCTTGCACTATGGGTGTGTGTTGCTGGCATACTGCTGTGCGTTTAACTCTCATCCCTTGCTGCGCAGTTGCAGTATTTGAGCATGGTGACATGTATAGTGTTTGTGCACTGCCTTCATACACCTTAAGTGCATTATCTCCACAACAGTGTCTTGGGTATGTGCACTATAAGTGCTATCGTCCAGCGCACTTTAGTTAAAATAAAGGATTTGCTTCAGGGAGCTGCCCTGCTTGCAGTAGATGCCTGTTTCTGGGAAGAGATGCTGCTTTGATGTCCTTCCTCTGCCCTTTGATATGGGGGCTTCTGGTCACCCTTTGGGTTGTTTGTCCTTGCAGTACCTCTTCAGCTCTGCAGGTGATGATGGGCTCAGCTGGAGAGAGAGACAATGTCCCTGTTCAGGATCCCTCCAGTTGTTTTTTGGAGCTTAGTCCACAAGAGCTTCCCCAGTGGCTGGTCTTTTTCTCGCTAGGGAGAGACCCAACGCTTGGAAGTATATTCTCCAGAATTTTTCTTCTTTCTTCATCAAGCATTGTCCTTTCAGCATAGCAATTCGGACCCATTGATCACAGGGCCTCTTGCTCCTTCTCCACTTGCTCAGAAGGGAGCCCTGCTGGGGCCCTCTCACAGAAATGCTCCCAGAAGAGGATGGATTCAGGGAACTCTGCTCAGCTCTTCTGTGCTAGAGATCCTGCTTTGTTCCAGGGGATCGGACTGTGACTTCATGGGTGTAGAGGACAAGCATCTGGCGCCAGATGACCAGGATGATTCTCCCATTATTTGTTTGTTTCAAAGAGAAGAACTGGCAGCGTTTGAGCAAGTTTCTTTTGCCCTCTGACTATTGGATACTGTGTCTGTGGAGCAGGGGCCGCAAGTGCATCCCCTCTTGCAGGGGGCAGAAAACCCTCCAGGGCGCATTCTTTCCAGGAAGTCCTGAAGAGCATGATATGCAAGGAATGGGACTCCTTTATTGCTCCATAGAAAGGGAATAGAGTTGTGAGTAGGCTCTACAGTGGTGTGCAAAAGTCTGGAATCACTTGTAAATTTGATGTTTTTTCAACTTCGTGACCTTGTATCTTAATTTATTTTTCCTCCCAGTGGCTTTTTCTGTGTATCTCATAGTAAGTGATAGATTTGGCAATTAGGGCCAACTTTTAGTATTGGTTTGACTCTTATTTTCTGAGTTCGTTCCCCATAGTTGTCCTGTTGATAGATTTTCTATGAAAATCGCGTAATGTACATCGTTGGCCAACGATTTATTATTGTAAGTATGCTTTAAAATATTATGGACGCATGCCAGGTTTCCTTCAAATTAATGTATGTGGCCTTGAAAAAGGCCATTTTTATGTGTCAGTGATGGCTCAGTATTTGATGGGCCACCCTTTGTTCTTGATCACCTGACTGCACCTTGTCGGCATTGAATGAACCAGTCTGACAAGGTGATCGTTGGTGACAACGCGGTTCCAAGCTGCAATGAGTGACTCCATCAACTCATGTTTTTATGTCGGATGCCTCTTGGATATTTCCAAGGCCACCTTGTGCCACGGGTTCTCGATTGGATTCAGATCTGGAGACTGGGCAGGCCAGTCCATTGACTTGATGTTTTTCCGCTGCTTCCAACTGATCATCTATCTGGAGCGATGGCAGGGTGCATTTTCATCTTGGAACAGGAACTGGCCAGGAAACAGCTGGTGTGCTGATGGCACCATGCACTTTTGCAGTATGGTGATGTACTTGGCCCCGTTGACCATTCCATCGACGATGTGAAGACGTCCAATACCACTGGCAGCCATGCAGCCCCAGACCATAACCTTCAAAGGATGCTTCACAGTGAGGTTGAGATACTTGGGCTTGAATTCCTCTCCAGGAAATCTCCTCACATAGGTGTGGGCCTGGTTACCAAACAGGTAGAAGGTGCTTTCATCGCTGAATAGCACCTTTTCCCACTTTTCAGTTGACCAGGTTGAGTGCTTTCTCGCCCACATGATCCGGTTGCGCCTTTGTATGTCAGTCATCAGTGGCATATTCTGTACTTTGCAGCCCCAGAGACCAAACTGCAGGCACCGGCGACGAACTGTTGATGAGCTGACACTGACCTCACTCTTGTCTGACCACTCTCGAAGGAGCTGAGGAGAGGTCAACTTGCGATTAGTCAGTGAAATGCGTCGTAGTGCGCGGTCCTGGCATGATGTTGATGCATGTGGATGACCTGAACGAGGCTTGTCCACCACTGAACCCATTTCTTTCTTCTTCTGTACAATCTTAACAACAGTGCTCCTGACTGCAGCCAACTTTCCTGGCTATCTGACGGCTTGAAAATCCTTCCTCGCTCATAAAGGATACACTAACACGCTCCTCCAATGTCAGGGTCCAAGTCATCTTCATAGTCGATCCAGAAAGCGTATGAAATTCAAAAATTCTGCTCATTTTTATTGGTGTATGCTAGATATCTGCATTGTGATTGGTTAGTGAAACCAGCCTCCTGATTGGTCAGAAATAACGTGTGCATATTGGATAATCTTGATCCAGTTTTGATGCAGGATCCACAAAAATCGCAGTAGCTATCTCCCAGTGTCTGTAAAGTATTTAAATTGGAAGCAAGGAATGCAAAATAGTCAACTCTAATAGCCAAATGTATCCCTTTTAACATGGTAGAAAGATGAACATGCTGGGCTAATGCAAAATAAAAAAAATAAAGTTAGAAAGTACGAAAAACGCAAAACTCACAAGTGATTCCAGACTTTTGCACACCACTGTATGTTCTCCCTCAGGAAGACCTCACTACCTGGATGCTGTTACCCCAGGTGGATGGACAGGTGATGGCCTTTATGAAGCATGCACCATTCCGGTGGAGGGTAGTGTGGCCCTTTAGGATCAAGTTGATTGCAAAGTTGATAATAGCAGTATTTAGCTCAAACCTTTCCAGGGGAGATCAAGGCGAGTTACATTCAGATACAATATTGAGCCTTCCTAATGAGCCAGTTTTTGGCTGCTTTCCTTATTCTCTAAATGGTGGTTTGCAGAGGGCTTATGGCTTGTGCCCTGTTCCGTTGGATCCATTCATTACTGCAGGATGATACTTTGCTGCTTCTGGACCTGGTGGATGCCGTGTATGATTTGGGCTGCTTGGCGACCAAAGATATTGTCTTTTCTATGGTGGTAAAATACATTGTTTCCAAGTCTCATTTATCCAGGCTCCCTTTCAAGGGGAAGCTCATGTTTTGTTTGGGGAGGACTTGGAGAAGCTGGACAAGGAGCAGGTAGCAACCAAACCTCATTATCTTCCAGAGGAAGGGCTGATGAAGCATGGCTTTTCCTCCTATGCATCATGTTCTCCTCACTTTGGGAGTCCCTGAACCTCCATGACTCCTGGTGGCAGGAGCATCACCTGGGAAAAGCCATCTTTTCCTCCCTCTGCTTCCTCTTCACAGACTCTGTCCTATCAAGAGACTTAAAAGTCTCCCTCCTCCTCCAAATCTGGGTTCTCCATCCTGTTGGTGACCCTCTCCATCCCTTTTTCCAGGAATGGGCCCGTGTGACCTTGGACCAGTGAGTGCTCAACATCATCATTCAGTTTGGCTATGTGCTTGAATGCAAGGGCCCCATACCAGATGCCTTAATGGTATTTCCATGTGTACCTGCAACCTGGAAGACTACTGTTCAAAGTACTCTGGAGTGGCTCCTCAGCCTCCAGGCCATGGTCCCAGTGCTGCCTGCTGGAAGGGGTGAGGGACAATGTTCCATTTACCTTGTGGTGCTGAATGATGTCTCCCTCCACCCAATTTTGGATCTCAAGGGCGTCGGTGCTCACCTGAGGACCTTTCACTTCCGTATGGAGACACCGAGGTTGGTCATAAGGTAAGGAGAGTTTCTTGCATCGCTGGACTTGGTTGAGTTGTACTTCCACATTTTCATCTGTGAGGATCAACAGTGCTTCCTATGTTCTCTGCTTCCACTTCCAGTTTGCCACTCTACTCTTCAGTCTTTCCACTACACTAAGGACATTCACCAAACTTATGGTGGTGGTTGCCCGTGCCCTGCAACATGAAGGGATTTGTATGCATTCTTACTTGGACAACTGTCTCATTCAGGCTAGATCATACCCTGAATCCTTGCGGTTGTCTGCCTGGTTGCTGCAGTTCTGGAGAGTCTTCTCTGGGTGATCAGCTACAACAAGAGTTTCCTGGAGCCTACCCAGTCATTGGAGTACTTTGGGGCACAGTTCGACATTGGCTTGGGAAAGGTCTTCCTGTCTGAGAAGAGGGCAGAGAAGCTGCAGTCTCAGCTGAAGGTGTTTTGAAAGCAACAGGCTCCCATGGCCTGGAACTACCTCCAGCTCTTGTGATGATCAAGACGGTTCCCTGGGCTTGTGTTCATGTATGTCCACTACAAAGATCCTGCTGCCCCCTGGTCTCCTTCCTCACAGGACTTTGACATCAGGCTCCCGCTTCACCCGCTGGTGGCAATAACCTGATCATCTGCTGAAAGTCCTTCCTCTGGATGATCTTCAGTGGCTTTTACTGATGTCAGATACCAGCCTGTTCAGCTGGGGAGCTCATTGCCTGGGGCAGACTGCCCAAGGTTGCTGGAGAACATGAGAGACGGTTTGTCCCATAAATCAGCTGGAGGCAGGGTTTTCTTGAATCTCTAGGACATAGTCTGAGGCAAAGCAGTTAGAACTTCTTGGACAATGCTATGGCAGTGGCCTATGTCAGTTGGCAAGGAAGCATGAAGAGTCCTTGGGTCTCCCAAGACATGACCTTCCTGTTTGCCTGAGTGGAGTGGAATCTCCTGGACCTCTTAGCACAGGATATTGAGGGACCACTCCCTTGTTCCCAAGAGTGGGAGTTGAGCCAATTAGTGTTCCAGAGGATTCTGAACAGGTGGGGTTGTTCTGAGATGTATCTGATGGCGACTTGGTGAGCAGATTCTTCAGTTGCTGCAAAGAGGCAGACTCAAAAGGCATGTATGCCCTTGTTCAACCATGGCCAAAGCAGGTTCTGCTGTACATGTTTCCTCCATGGTCTCCGTTAGGTAGAACGCCATCAGGGTCCAGTGCTGCTGGTGGCACCGGATTGGTCAAGGAGGCCATGGTATGTGGATCTGATGTACCTGTGGCAGGGGTCCCCCTCTGCAGCTCCTGACTATGTGGGGGCTCTTGAGGCAGGGGCTGGACCTTCTGGACAATCCGGTTCCCTTCTCGTTTACAGTGATACTTAGTTTGTAAAGGCTACTTTTGTACTGTGGTTTCCATGCTTCTGAAAGCGTGAAGAGGCATTTGGCGTCTACTGTATTTGAGCACTGGTGCCAGGAGCACCATGTCAATCCTAGTGCTGTAGACTTGCTGGCTCTGCTTTCCTTCCCTGGGATGGCTTTGACCACAGCCTTTCCCTCGATTCACTGAGGGTTCAAGTGACAGCCTTTGCTTGTTTTAGAGGGCTTGTAGCAGTGTGCTTCCTGGCCTCGTGCCTGGATGTGGGCCAATTTCTGTGAGGAGTTAAGCACTTGTGTCCTCCCCTGTGCTTGGTGGTTCCTTCTTGGGATCTCTGTTTGATTCTTCAGGCCTTGATGGCTAAGCCGTTTGAACCCTTGAGGAGGGTTATGCTCAAGGATTTGGCCCTTAAGACTGCCTTTTCGGTTGCAATCTGCTCAGTGAGATACATCTCAGAGTTGCAGGCTTTGTTGTGTTGGGATCCCTATCTGTCTTTTATGGCCGGCTCCTTCATATTTGCCTAATATGGTGTCTGCTTTCTCTCTCAACCAAGTGGTCTGTTTGCCTGCAGAATCTAAAGGAACTATGCCAGGGGAAAGATATAAGGACCTTCACCGGGTGGACTTTAGGAAGGTGCTTCTTCAGTACCTAAAGTTTACAAACTATCCAACTTACAGAAGCAATCTTTTTGTCCTTTTTGCAGTCCTATGTAAGGGTGAAGTGGCCACAAAGTCTACTTTGGGTCACTGGATAAAGGAGATGATAGGACGAGACTATCAATTGAGAAACCAGCCAGTCCCAAGGGTTTGCATGTGCATTCCACAAGGGCTCAGGCATCTTCCTTGGCAGAGAGTAATTTGGTCACTCCCATAGACATCTGTCGGGTAACGATGTGATCATAGCTTTTCACTTTTCCACTTTTGTTAAGCATTACTGCTCGGATGCTCACATTTGGGTGGACATGACCTTTGGTGCAGAAATCTTGAAGTCTGCCATGTCTTCCCGCCCAGTGGAGGCATTGCTTTGATATATCCTACTTGTCTGGACTGGCCTAGCAGGACAATATGGAAGGTGACATTTTACTTATGGAATAATGTCCCTTCCTTGAGTTCTGCTAGGCCAATCCAGGACTCGCCCCTGGGATCTATTATGATCTGATTTGATCTGTTGTGACCTCCTATGTTCTGGTATGACCTGATATTTTGACAAAACCTGGAAACAGCACAAGCACTGGCAAGTCAAATGCAAGGCATTGATAAGGCAGGCAAAGGGAGAATTTGAGAAGAAGCTTGCTGCGGAAGCAAAAACGCGAAGTAAAGACCTTTTCAAGTACATTCGTAGCAAAAAACCTGTGAGAGAGTCAGTTGGTCCATTAGATGATAAAGGGGTTAAAGGAGCACTAAGAGGCGACAAGGCGATAGCGGAGAGATTGAATGAATTCTTTGCTTCAGTCTTTACTGAGGAAGATGTAGGGATGTTACCCATGACTGAAGTGGTATTTAAAGGTGCGGAAGAATTGAAGGAAATATCGATACATCGGGAAGATGTATTACAACTATTAGATAAACTGAAGAGTAGCAAATCACCTGGGCCGGATGGTATACATCCAAGGGTGTTGAAAGAACTGAAATACGAGATTGCAGACCTGCTATTAGTAATCTGTGAACTATCATTAAAATCATCTCTAATACCTGAAGATTGGAGGATGGCCAATGTAACACCAATTTTTAAAAAGGGTTCCAGGGGTGATCCGGGAAACTACAGACCGGTGAGCCTGACATCAGTACCGGGAAAAATGGTAGAAACCATCATAAAGAATAAAATTACTCAGCATGTAGATAGTCATGAACTAATGGGAGAGAGCCAACATGGCTTTAGACAAGGAAGATCTTGTCTTACTAATCTGTTATGTTTTTTTGAAGGAGTGAATAATCAGGTGGACAAAGGTGAGTCGGTTGATATTGTGTATCTGGACTTTCAGAAAGCCTTTGACAAGGTCCCTCATCAGAGACTTTTGGCAAAACTAAAGAGTCATGGGATAGGAGGCAGTGTACTATTGTGGATCAGGAACTGGTTAAAAGATAGAAAGCAGAGGGTAGGGCTAAATGGCCAATTTTCCCAATGGAGAAAGGTGAATAGTAGTGTACCCCAGGAATCTGTGCTGGGTCCGCTGCTTTTTGACATATTCATAAATGACCTGGAAAGTGGAATAACGAGTGAGGTTATCAAATTTGCAGATGACACAAAACTATTTAAAGTTGTTAAAACCCAAGAGGATTGTGGAAAATTGCAAGAGGATCTTGATAAATTGGAAGACTGGGCATCAAAATGGCAGATGAAATTTAATGTGGACAAGTGCAAGGTTATGCACCTAGGGAAGAACAACCCAAACTATGGTTACACGATGCAAGGTTCCACATTAGGAACCACCACCCAGGAAAAAGATTTAGGCGTCATTGTGGATACCATGTTAAAACCCTCGGCCCAGTGTGCAGCAGCGGCCAAGAGAGTAAATAGAATGCTAGGTATGATAAGGAAAGGAATGGAAAATAAAACAAGAGATATTATAATGCCTCTATATCGTTCCATGGTGAGACCGCACCTTGAATATTGTGTGCAATTCTGGTCGCCGTATCTTAAAAAGGATATAGCGATTTTAGAAAAGGTTCAGAGAAGAGCCACCAAAATGGTAAAGGGGATGGAAGGATACTCCTATGAAGAAAGGCTAAAAAGGTTGGGGCTCTTTAACCTGGAAAAGAGACGGCTGAGGAGAGATATGATAGAAGTCTATAAATTAATGAACGAAGTGGAACGGGTAAACGTAGATCGATTGTTTACGTTATCAGAATATAGAAAGACTAGGGGACATGCAATGAAGCTACAGGGTAAACTATTTAAGACTAATAAAAGAAAATATTTTTTTACTCAACGTGTAATCAAACTCTGGAATTTGTTACCGGAGGATGTAGTAAAGGCTGTTAGTGTAGCTGGGTTTAAAAAAGGTTTGGACAAGTTCCTGGAGGAAAGGTCCATAAACCATTATTAAGAAGGGACCCAGGATATCAATGCTTGAACCAATACAAGCATTGTGAAACCTGTGTCCCTTGGGGAAACTGCTAGGTACGTATGACCTAGATTGGCCACTGTTGGAAACAGAATACTGGGCTTGATGGACCTTGGTCTGACCCAGTATGGCATATCTTATGTTCTTATGTTATGATCTGTTGTGACCTCCTATGTTCTGGTATGACCTGATATTTCCTACGGCCCATTGAGTGTTCTCTGTATATAGTTCTGTTCTTTCGACAGTTAGTCCTTGTTACCCTCATTGGGATATGTGTGTCCAGGAGTTCTTATCTATGGCTTGTGTGTGAATACAGAGGTAGCATGCCCTCTAGCTGCTCTAGGTAATAGTACAGGATGAGGTCATCAGAAAACTCTGGATTTTTCTCCCTCTCCACCTTTGCTGGTAGGGGAACACAACCCACTTGTCTGGACTGGCCTAGCAGTACTCAAGGAAAGGACATTATCTGGTAAGTAAAATGTCACCTTCAGTCACTTGACTCAACAAGGATAGGGTGCACTGGTTCGGAGTGCTTACAGACTTCTATTAGGACATCTTGAATATCACTGTGGAATAGAGGCCTGCAGAGGACTGTAGAACTTTAGTTTTTATGGTATTTTAAAGGCACTTCTGCTACTGTGATGGTGAGGACCCTCTTCTGAGACTTTGTGTTCCTTATTTTCCTTCATATCTTTGATTCTTTCCCCCCTCCCACAGTTTTTATTTGTACTAATTAAGCATTTTCCATTGACTTTGGTTACTTTCTGTTTTAATGCTTGTTTTCACCTTCTGCCTTTCAATCACCTGCCCTATGGCTCTGAAAGCTGGAGAAGCATCACCTCTGAGACACTGTTTTCACTGCTTGCTTACTTGACAAGGCTGCCAGAGTACAAACAGGATCTTTACTTTTTCCCTCTCTGGGCCTAAGTTCATCCTACTGGACAGATGAGAAATCTGAATGTGGACCCCATTAAGATACAGTGATATACCCCAGAAATACTTTGTACTTGTAGGGAATGAAAACGTTCATTGTACCATTTTCAGAACTCATTTAATTAATTAATTAATTTATCTGCAGAGTTTCTGCATTGACCATTTCATTGGTGTTTAGCATCCTAGATGTATTCTTTTCCTAGTGCAATTTTTTTAATGTTATTGTCAACTTGCTAGTAGCTCGTTTCATTACCATATTCTTCAAGCATTTAAATGGCTTCAGAAATTGCTCCCACTATGAATATAAAAAAATGCTTCTAAATTAGCACCATCCTCCATGAATAGCTTCTACCTTTGAGTATGGGAGTTGGCTAGGAGTCCGCCTCTCTGGAAATGTGTTGGGACTGGAGTGTTTGTTATAGGAGACTTCATAGATTTGGGGAGCCATTGGGCCTCTTTGGGCACGGGAACTTATGAGACAGTGTCTTTGGCTCAAACAACTGCCCCCTGTCCTAGGCAGACTTCTTGCACTTTCCAGACAGGGAAGTTGGGTTGAGCTCAGGCTCAGATGGGATGACTTACCAAATCATGGCAGGGAACTTATGATCAGTCTCCCTCTTGAACTTTACATCTGAGAAGAAACTGTTCCCACAATAGACAGGAGAAAAGCCTTAGTAGATCAAGCCTTTAGTTAGATTTTAGCAAAGACTTCAGAGCAGGCATTTTGACTTCTTATAACTCAATCCAACCTTCTCAGTGTTCTGCTGGCTGTGGCACATACTTTGATTTAAACGTTGCTCAGTACTGTGCTAAATTTGAATAGGAAGAAAAATGTAAAATATGGTTCATAGAACTTCAGCTTTCAACAAGCATTTAGTGTCCTCAGTTTGGTGTTTTTCTGCCCTCCTGCTCATTTGAACTTTTGAAGAATAATACAGAAACATCCTTAACCCTATTTCTAAGAGAGAAAACCATACTGGAAAACTTGTTTTACCAATTCAAAAAGCTTATCATTCATTTTGTGGATTCCTAGGCTTTAATGACTAAGAATTTGGCCCATAGAATGGCATGTAGGAATTTGCTGGGTCTTTTCCCCTTACTTTAGCTGTAAAAAAGTTTACTCCTGCATTTACAGTATCATTTGAGGCAGGGCCAGCCCATGCGTATCTGATGCCCTAGGCAAACCTTCAGCTATGTGCCCCCCCCTCCCCGATTGTGTACAGCAACATATTTAAGATTTTTTGTCACAATACAGATACAGAAATAATCTGAGAGAAATCTTAAAATATGATGATCATGCCGCTGCACCCTCTCTGTTTGGAAGAAAAAGATAACAAGAATACTTAAGATTATTCAGAATCCCTTTTCTTAATTAAAAATTTTGAATTAGGCATTTTACAATTCTGCATGGCACATTGTAGTAGCATGTTTACAATTTGTAGGCAGGAGGATGCTGAATGGATCACAAAATATCCTAGTGCAGTATGGAACAGAACAGAGAGAACCCCCCAAAAATAACATAGCAACCAAAGGTAAAAAACACAGCAGGGGTATAAAAATGGATTTAAAAATGAAAAGATTCCCAAAAATTGATATTCCAGAAAAACCTTTTTTAATTTCAATTTTTGGTAATCCTTTCATTTTTTTAAAATCCAGTCTTATACCTCGCTGTGTTTCCTCTAGTGCTGCAGGGCAGTTTTATCTTGTTCTTAGGAAGATTATTGCATGTTGTTAGAGCATGTTCCCAGCTACTTACAAAAGCTAGTAGTAGGGCAGAGCTCTAAGAAACAGTTCTGCCAGAATTTTGCATTTCCTCCACACAAGATATTAAATCCTTTTCGAAGATCTCCAAAATTCTACCCAAACTAAAGGTTTCTGTAGGAGGTGGGGAGGAGAAGTATGGAGGAAGCAATAGCAAGACACTGCTATGAAACCTCCAAAGTAAGGTTCATGAAATGTGTTTAAGGTGAGGTTTTTGGAAAGTTAGGCAGCCTGCTTGCTTTCATATGTAAATTTAGGATTTCATTGGTTGTTGACATTAGCACTCATTGAGAATTAGGGTCCAGGCAGAAAAAAAGCTGTCGAGCACTCACCTGCACCTAGGCCCAACACTGTCCCTACCAAAAGGGACTGATAAACGTGGCAGAGCCTGATGCTTGAGGCCTTTGTGGGACAGCACCAACAGCCTCACACGCACACTTCCTCACATCAACTGCATGACTCAGGGGAAGAACACGATGAATGCTACAGAAGAGCAGAGATTTAAAAAGGAGAAAGAAGGGATGACTACTGTCACCCAATGTCAGTGCCTCAGTGCTTCTCTGCCCTGCACTGTGGTACTACTGTGCTACTCTGTCCATCCATTGACTGCCAACCTGCCATGCTATACAATAGTATGTGCCTTGGAGCCGACTGCATAAGAAATCTTCTCCCTATACCCAAATCGGATCACCAAGTAAAGGATCTCACATGCAGCCATGGGTTTGTGGCTGAACATAATATTTTCTCTTCTTGTGTGGGGGACAGGACGAGAATCGGAAGTGAGAGGGTGACTATGCTGCCAGTAAAATCAAAGCTGGAGACTTGACAGGGAGCCATAAGCTACCTTAAGTTAACTAAATTAAAAAAAGAGAAGGGCTTGCATTGTTTGCTGGTAAGTATGATGAAAACAGAGAGGCAAACCCAACTGCAGTTAAGTAATCCAAAGAAAAAAGAGCAAAGGAAATTGAACAATATTTATTTAAAAACACTTAATATACTGCCTATCATACCCATTAGGACTGCATCTAAGTGGTTTACAAAATAAATAGTGAGACACAAAACATTAAATCACCAAAGAAGGAGTGTGGGAAGAAACCAACAGAACACACTCCCCTATCTACTCCCAAAAGACCAAATGGAATAAACTAGTTTTCACTTGCCTCTTAAAGGACTTATAAGAATTGTCTGCCCTAATCTCCATCGGAAGATTGTTCCAACAAAATGGAGCATTATAAGAAAAAGAGGTTTTCAGAAACTGCTCATATCTCCACCTGTGGAACAGAGTTTAGGAGATGGGCCTGTGAGACAGTCAGGGCATAAGTAACCAATAAACTAGATAAATAGCATGGGTACCCTAAATACACATACATAATAAATACACAGGTACACTAAAAAAAATTTTTTTTTAAACTGCCTCTAATGTTTCGATTGATTTTTACGTTTTTTGGTGCGCTGAATCCAAATCTGGTAACCAATTTGCTCCATCACGTACAGATTTTTTGCTACATTGGGTTAGCAGTTTGAGGTGAATGTTTCAGATTGAGTGCGATCGAGATAAAAGTTTCTTGGATGAATTCTTTATACTAATTGTTTAGTAGTTATTCAAATAAGAATAAAGAAAATTGTAACAAGGCAGCACATAAGAATAGAGTAATGTCAACAAAACACACTGTGATGGTAACAAAATTGTCTGCATTTAAAACTGCCACATACATGTGCACAAACATTGAGCATATAAGAGCGAGGTTAGACACACAGCAAAGCAAAGAAATGTGCAAAAAATGTTGTACAGGTATGTATGTAAGAATAGAAAACGCAAACCGCACCATTGCAATACATGAAGACAAACACCCGATGGTGTGAAAATAAAATTCTAATAAATGAGATCCGACACTGTGGTAATAACTAGCAAATTTTTATTTCAAAGTTTAGTAAAAACACGATATTTGTCAACACAGTTTAGATTTTAAAGTCATTCTTGGGTCAATCAATCTCCTGGTGGGCCCGTTTCTTCTTCCCCCGAATGCTTCTCTTGGTGCGCTGCTTGGCGTATTTTTCATCTGGGGTTTCCCGCAGCAGAAATCAGCCATCATAGTGGTGTTCCATCTTCCTTGGTACCTTCTCTCTGCGTCCTTGATGTCCTGGTGAAACCTTTCACCTTGTTCTTCACTGTACACCCCCAAGGTTTCGGGAAAGTAGTTCACATGGGAGTGCAAGAAATGGACTTTCAGGCTCATGTTACAGCCTTGTTCTTTGAAGGCATTGAGCATCCTGGCAACAATATCCTTATAGTTCTCATCCCGCCTGTTCCCCAAGAATTTGAGAACAACATCCTTGAAGGAATCCCAGGCTTCTTTTTCCTTCTCAGACATCGTTTCAGCGAATGCTCCATCTGAAATGAGTTTCCTTATATCAGGGCCAACAAACACTCCTTCCTTTGCTTTGAGCAAAGGTACCGAAAGCACACACCATCTTTTGGAAGGGACTTGATGAATTGCTTAATGAGACCCAACTTAATGTGGAGAGGTGGTAATAGAATTTTATCACGAGGTACCAAGCTCTCATGAAGAACATTTTTCTCACCGGGTCTCAAATACTCCCGAATTGGCCAGTCTTTTTTCCCCCAGTGTAGGTCGCGGGCCCGGCTATCCCACAAGCAAAGGAAGCAGGGATATTTGGTGAAACCGGATTGCTGCCCTAATAGCATGGATAGAATTTTAAAGTCTCCACAAATCATCCACTTATGCTCATCATAACGAATCTTCTGAAGAATCAGGGCCAAATTCTCGTATTTTTCTTGGAGAATAACAGAGTGAGCAATAGGAACTGAAACGAATGTGTTGCCATTATGAAGAAGAACACCTTTTATGCTGTCTTTTGACGAATCAATGAACAGCCGCCATTCAGCAGGATCATACTTGAGTTTAAACTTTTCCATCACTCCGTATATATCGTTGCAAAATACCAAATCTTCCTCTTTGCTGAAATACTTCAAAAATTGTGTCTCGCGGTTGCGGTACGGTACCAATAAAAAGTTGTTCCTGGTGACAATAGATTTTTCTGTTTAAGCCGAGAACCTAGCAGTTGGGCAGCATCTTTTGGGAGTCCTAAATCCCGGACTAAATCATTCAATTCAGCTTGAGAGAAAAGTTCAGGTTTCGGATCTGGTTCAGTTTCAAACTCGGAAGTACTGGACTCATCGGGAAAAGCCATCTGATGAGTCTCATCATGATCAGAACCGTCCACACAAATATGATCCAAAGATTTTGGTGGTTCAGGCACAGGTACTTCGTTGCTATGAGGCATAGGCCTAATTGCTGAGGGAAGGTTGGGGTAACTTATTACGTTCTTATTTTTTAAGTTGTATCCCTTCACAATGCAAGAGCAAAAATAGCAGTCACTGCTGTGGTCTCTTTGTTCACGCCACATCATAGGTATTTCAAAACGAAATGCTTGTTTTTTACCTTTCATCCATAAGCGTAGATCTTCCTCACATGTCTTGCACACTTTGTGAGGAGCCCACGGTTTGTCTTGATCGCCTAACTTCAAACCGAAATAGGCGAAATATACTTTTTTAATAAATGCAGAAATGTTCCTCTGCCGCTTTTTCACGGTATATTCCCCACAAATAAAACAAAAACTGTCCGGAGAGTTGACGCAACCTCTGGCTCTGTGAGCCATCACAAATACACAGCACTGCAAACTACAACTGTAGTGAACCACTTCGGAATAAAGCTGGATTACGACTGAGCAAACAAAAGGTAATAATGAACTTGCAAGAAACTGAAATATGACAGGAACGTTCATGTCGCAACCACCGTGTTTGAGCGAGCGAACGAGGCGAGGCGAACAGGAAAGAACATGCGCCAGCGCGAGTACTGGATTTAGCCCCCCGCCTCCCAATTGTCCTGTTAATGTATAAAATGAATACAAAACACTCTAAAATATCATGAGGGAGTGTTTCTAGTTAGTTAACCATTACAACCTCTATTTTGGGCCAAGAAAATAAACTGCAGTCGGCTAAAAAGAAATTATGTGAACATTCCTTATATGGGTAAGAAATCTAATTTTGCAAGAAAACGTGACGTGATGGAACATTTTGGCTATTTTTCCTGGATTCAGCACCCCAAAATCTATAGGAATCAGTTGCAAAACTGGAGGCAGTTTTTTGGTAGTGTACCTGTGATATCTTTCAAAAGACAGAATAATCAGTAAAAGTAGTCAGAATAAATAGTCAATAAAACTGGCTAAATGACAATAGCACACACTTATTAGTAATCATTCTTAAAAACTGTTGTGCCATGCAAATCCAAAAGTCATAACATCAACTGAATAAAATGTCTTTCAAACTTACAATGGTCTGAAAAAGCAGATCAAGTGCCCAGCATAGTATGATTCAAGGGGCTTTGTTTTAAATGCAGTTGACAACAGCCAGTCTCTGAATATGCCCCCCCCCCCCCCATATCACTGTGGCACTACTTAAAACAGAAGCCCAGGAATAAGAAAAAATATATAACAGTATCAAAGGGAACTGCTAAGGGGGTAAAATCACAGCTAGGTTACCAATTCACTATAGCTGTCATAAAAACCAGAAACAAACTGGACATTGCCAGCAACACCACATTGAAATTAATACATGTTAATAATAATTACAACATTAATAATTAATTAATAATTAATAATAATAATAATAATAATAATAAATTAATAATTAACATTAATGTAATTACAATGTTAATAATAATTACAACATTCAAATTAATACACAATATTGCCCCATCCTACCTTGCCACACTTATTAAAACTCAACCTCCCGCCAGAAAAAGACGGACACACAATTTAAATACACTACAAATTCCTTCTTCTATCTGCAAAGTAAAAATGAACACCAACAATAGAGCATTCACATACTTAGCGCCCACACAATGGAACAAACTACCCGACACACTAAGAGCTAACAAAGACCTCTTATCATTCCGGAAAAACCTTAAAACACACCTTTTTCAAGAATACTACAATCGGTCCGAAATAACATAGAGCAAAATTTACACACGAAACAAATTTGATGAAGTGTAACACATTCCATTATCATATAAAATTACAAACTACCAATGAACTAACTGTAAATCCTACATGTATGTTTTTCATATTCCGTATCAATTCAAATACATTGTATATAGTTTTTAACCATATGTATCACCATATGTTCCCTTATTATGTAAATAGTTTGTTATGAAGTTAATGTTACATTTTTTTACATGTTCAATGCTCCCACTACTGTTTTATGTAAACTGCCAACTTTGCAGAGTTAAATGTTTTTAATGTGAATCGCTGCTGACCACTGGAAGGAGCGGTATAGAAATGAGTTCAAATAAATAAATAAATGATTCGGCCAGCTAGGATGACATATAACAAAAAGAGGAAGATAGAAAGGAAAATAAGACTTCTGGTTCCAGCTTACATGTGAACGGAGGTGATCATGTGTGGCTCTGGGTACCAGTATTATAAAAACGTTAAAATCTCGTCCCCAATGGCTCAGAGAGATAAACAATGATGACTGCTATGCCCAAGCCAATACAGACAAGAGTGAACTGAAAACCACCACTTCTGATAGTGCTAAATTGAAAAAGCCTTTATTGCCTGGAGGAAGCCATAAAGCTAAAATGGCGGCGGCTGAGATTACAATGTCACGAACTCAAGTAGTAGGGATATGATTGGCATACCAGAGCTCTTAGTTGAGATTAGAGCGTCTAAAGAAGAAATGATATCAGAGGTCTCTGCATGCTTTGATAAACTATTTGATGCTCTTATATCTAGAGTAGCTGAGGTGGAAGAATGGGTAGGGCAGCTAGAAGACCGGGAAATAAGTCACACTAAAGACTTGGGAAAATTATGCAAAGCGGTGCACTGGCTCGAAGCTAAGGCAGAGGACCAGGAAAACAGGGATCACCACCAGAATATAAGCATTTTTGGCATACGTGACGGAGTGGAAATTTCAGATGCTCGTGACTTTTTTATGGAAACTACTGCAGGACTGCTTCCTTGCCAACCTAGCTACACCTGCATATGAAGTGGAACGGGCCCATCGGGAGACATAGCCTTGGCCCCAAGAGGATCAGTGGCCGTGCACACTCGTGTGCCTGCTTCAATACCAAGAGAAAGCACATAATCGTAGAGGCGCGCAAAACTAACAAAGTGAAAAATAAAAACTGGTCTGTGGCAGTATTTCCTGATATGAGTGCTGGGACAGCGTGAAAGAGAGACCCTACTCCCCTATCGAGACTCTCTTATTAAGGCCAGCATCCAGACGGTGGTTTGGTTCCCCGCCCAGCTCACTGCTCTGACAGGTGAAGTTCTTTACTCACCAGAGGATGTCCAGCAGCTTTTGGACAAGCTGAGTCATAAGCGGAACATGAGCCATACTCTGCCTAAGGTATTGTCCTCCCCTAGGGCCCAGAAAGGATCTCTGACTGGATGGACCCCTCTGTCACTGGTGTCCAGTGACAACACACCAGATGAACTCTCCCTAGCGCGGCTGAGGGGAGAGAGTGCAAATAGTCTGGAGAAGATCGAGGAGTCTGGGGAGCAGATAGAGCCCTCACGCACTCCCGGAGCAGGAGAGTGAGCGGACACTAACACCAGGCCTTATAGCCAGGACTGTACCGAGCCAGAATTGCGCCCTGTGTGACTTGCACATCGGGTATGCGCCCCCTCCCTGCCCCCTGCACCTCCATCCTGCCACTTTCTGCTCTTACCTTACTGCTGCTGCCCTCTGTTTTCTCCAGTGGTGCCGGCAGCAGGGCAAGGGCAGAATGTAGATAGAAACATAGAAATATGACGACAGAAAAAGACCACATGGCCTATCTAGTTTGTCCTTCCATAACAACTACAACAGTCCCCTTTTTACCTTTAGAGATCCTCTGTGTTTGTCCCATGCTTTTTTGAATTCAGTTACTGTCCTCATCTCTACCACCTCCACTGGGAGACTATTCCACGGATCCACTACTCTTTCCGTAAAGAAATATTTCCGCATATCACTCCTGAATCTATCTCCCTTCACCCTCATCCCATGTCCCCTCGTAGCAGAACTTGCTTTCAATTGAAAGAGGCTCTCTCCCTGAACATTTATGCCACGGAGGTATTTAAACATCTCAATCATATCACCTCTATCCCGCCTTTCCTCTAAGGTGTACATATTAAGATCCTTCAGTCTGTCCTCATATGCTTTATAATGAAGACCACTAATCATTTTAGTAGCCACCTTCTGCACCGACTCCATCCTGTTCACATCCTTTTGAAGGTGCGGTCTCCAGAATTGCACACTATACTCCAAATGAGGTCGCACCAAAGACTTTTATACAGAGGCATTATCACCTCCTTTTTTCTGCTAGCCATTCCTCTCCATATGCACCCAAGCATCCTTCTAGCTTTTGCCATCGCCTTTTCTACCTGTTTAGCTACTTTAAGATCATCAGACACAACCATGCCTAGGTCCCGCTCTTCTTTAGTTGGACAAAAGTACTTCACCCCCTATACTATATTGCTCCCTTGGATTGCTGCAGCCCAAATGCATGACCTTACATTTTTTAACATTAAATCCAGGCTGCCAAATTCTAGACCATTCTTCAAGCTTAGCTAGATCCCTCCTCATGTTATCTACCCCTTCCTGGGTGTCTACTCTATTGCAGATTTTGGTATCATCCGCAAAGAGGCAAACCTTACCTGAAAGCCCTTCCGCTATATCACTAACAAAGAAGTTAAAAAGAATCGGACAAAGGACAGATCCCTGGGGCACACCACTGATAACATCCTTCTCCTCAGAGTGAGCTCCATTTACTTGTACTCTTTGTCGCCTCCCAACCAACCAATTTCTAACCCAAGCAGTAACTTTAGGGTCCATCCCTAGGGTGCTCAGTTTGTTTATAAGTCGCCTGTGAGGAACAGTGTCAAAAGCTTTACTGAAATCTAAATACACCACATCTAGGGCTCTCCCTCTGTCCAACACCCTGGTCACCCAGTCAAAGAAATCAATCAGATTTGTCTGACAAGATCTGCCTCTAGATAGACTAAGGTGGAGGAGAGGGTGCGTGCCAGATGTACTAGTTGCCGGCACATTAAGCAGATCTGCCCCTCCCTGCTCTGATGTCGTGTCAGAGGAGGGAGGGACCAGACCTGCTTAAAGTGCCGCGAAAAGGCTTAAGGGGCACGTTTCGGCTGCCTGCTGTGGTCCTGCCGCTGCTGAGAGAAGAAAAAGTGGCGGCGCCAGGGCAACAGCAGGCAGCCAAAATGCGCCCCTTAAGCCTTTGTGCCCTGTGCGGCTGCACCACTTGCACAGGGCTAGGTACGGTCCTGCTTACAGCTGCGCAAGTAGCAAGGATTTTTGTTGTGGGCACGGATTGGGAGACTGGACAAGCTGAATTTGGTACTCGGGACTTTTGCCCCCAGAGTAGGGGAAACCTTTGGACCTGTTGTGGCTTCTTAAAAGGAAAATCCTTAGATAGGCCGCAGGCGCATGCATGGGACAACGGACTTGTCTGAACAGCTATACTTGCTGTGGCTTGGTCAGCAGAAGAGCCTCTTGGTTGGGCAAAAAGGGACCTGACAGAACAATCTTGAGGGATGGTAAAGCTTCAAGTGCTTGGCGAAGCCACAACCAAGAACCATTCATTGAATTGAAGCCAACTAGTGTATTGTTAACAAAAAAAAAAAAAAAGATTGAGGGAGTGAATATCAGTAAGGGGATGGGAGAGAAGGGGAGGGGGGATGAGCGGGGAGGTATAGGAGAAGATCGTGGGGGTGGGGGAAGGGTGCGTCATTGTGGATAACATGTTAAAACCCTTGGCCCAGTGTGCAGCAGCAGCCAAGAGAGCAAATAGAATGCTAGATATCATAAGGAAAGGAATGGAAAATAAAACAAAAGATATTATAATGCCTCTATACCGTTCAATGGTGAGACCGCACCTTGAATATTGTGTGCAATTCTGGTCGCCGTATCTTAAAAAGGATATAGCGTTATTAGAAAAGGTTCAGAGAAGAGCCACCAAAATGGTAAAGGGGATGGAAGGATACTCCTATGAAGAAAGGCTAAAAAGGTTAGGGCTCTTTAACCTGGAAAAGAGACGGCTGAGGGGAGATATGATAGAAGTCTATAAATTAATGAATGGAGTGGAACGGATAAATGTAGATCGATTGTTTACGTTATCAGAATATAGAAAGACTAGGGGACATGCAATGAAGCTACAGGGTAAACTATTTAAGACTAATAAAAGAAAATATTTTTTCACTTAACGTGTAATCAAACTCTGGAATTTGTTACCTGAGGATGTAGTAAAGGCTGTTAGTGTAGTTGGGTTTAAAAAAGGTTTGGACAAGTTCCTGGAGGAAAGGTCCATAAACCATTATTAAGAAGGGACCCAGGATATCAATGCTTGACCCAGTACAAATATTGCGGAACCTGTGTCTTTTGGGGAAACTGCTAGGTACATATGACCTAGATTGGCCACTGTTGGAAACAGGATACTGGGCTTGATGGACCTTGGTCTGACCCAGTATGGCATATCTTATGTGTTGGTAGAATATGAGAGTGTGGTGTACGGACTGGATGGGGGGGAGGGTGCATGTTGGTAGAATAGGAGAGTGTGGTGTATGGACTGGATGGGGGGGAGGGTGCATGTTGGTAGAATAGGAGAGTGTGGTGTACGGACTGGATGATGGGGGAGGGGGATGGTAAGGTGAATGGACGAGCGGGGAGAGAGAAGAGGTGAAGAGATTGGATGGGTAGGGGCCCTGAAGTTGGGAGATTACTATATGCATGTATCTTACAGAGGGTACCTGTAACACATACAGTAAGCCATGTCTCTTAAGATAGCTACATTAAATGTTGGGGGGTTGAATCATCCGATTAAAAGACAGCGAGTTCTGATGTACCTGCAGGAGCAGTGTGTTGATATCGCTCTTCTACCTGAAGTGCATTTAACTTCCTTGAAAATGGAAAAATTGAAGGGAGGGCAGTGGGAACAGATTGCTCATCCTACAACTCTAAAAAGAAGGGAGTGGTTCAAATCCCGCTAGAGGACAGCAACTTTGGGCTGGAAGGACTGGGTTTTCTATTCCCACAGGTGCTCCTTGTGGCCTTGGGCAAGCCTCTTAACCCTCCATTCCTTATCGTTCCTTCAGTTTAGTCCTCCACCTCTGGGTAGTGTACCTCCTCCTGCAGCTTGGAGACTGGGCATGTCAAACTCGTGACATCACTGGACATAGCCTGCTGGCATCTCCTATCAGCCCCAGTGTGTCCAGTCTCCATGCAGCAGGAGGACGTAGTGAGCCTAGGTGCTGGGCTCACTTGAGGAATAATTAAGGAGCAGTTAGTTAGGCGTGAGAGTTTTATAATCTTTAATTCTCCCAATCTTACCTTAAATTAGGCACAGCTTGACTCCAATTACTTTTAAATTTTTACTTTTTAAATTTTACTGTTACATTTTACTTTAGTTAATTTTACATTCTTTTAAATTCTTTTAATTCAAAGTCCCTGTCCCTTTAAGAATGGCTAGCTTTCTCTCTCCCTTTTGCTTATCACTGCTGAGGCAGCTCTCCGCTTGGATCACTTCCCCTAGACTGTATGGGGGAGAGCCCCATGAGTTGCATTGGCACACTGAGTGTGTGTAAGCCGGAGGCTTTTCTTTGAGCTGCAGCGCTCTCCCAGATCTGACCGGACACTTTTCGCCGCGGCTGCTGCTTGCGGCAGAGACACGCAGCATCACGGAGTAAGAAGCTGCACTCTCCGGGGTAAGTGGAGCGATTCTGTAAGAGGCTCAGAATCTTTCATGCCGGTAACGCTGCCAAGGCCTCGTGTGTGACTGGGGACGGTTGCAGCGGTTTTCCCATCAAGAGCGTTTTGGCACCAAATAGGCCCGAGGAGAATCGGCGCCATTTTCTGTGCTTGGTCAGTGCCGCTTGGCTGAGGTGGTAACGGCCTGCATATTTCGGGTCAGAGGCAGAGTACAGAGCTAAAGCCTATTCCCTTATTTTTCTATTGGCCTATGCAATTTATGGGGGGTTCCCTTGGAGGGGGGAGTTCCTTTGTAATTTAATTTTAATTTTGATTTTAACTTTAGCTTCATTTTGTTTAAAAAAAAAAAAGAAAAAAGGGAGAGGACAGCGCTGCGGGCGACCCTACTTCCTGACTTGGTAAACAACTGCCAGGGATTAGAACGGATGTCATCGCGCCCACAGTGTGTGGTCTGCAGTGCCCGCAGGGGGACAGTTGCTGACACCGGCATCCGTCGGGCCTGCGTGTCTGTGTCTAGTAGTGTGGAACAGCAGATGGAAGCTAATGTAGTTTTGGATGCTCTGGGGCCAGCGGCTTCAACCAGAGAAGAGGCACCGGTGGTCACGCAGCCAGGGCCCAGTTTAGAGGGCCTCGCGGGTCTATCGACGGCGTCATCTATGATATCCTTGGGACAGTAGCTGGGGGATTTCCGTTCGGATTTCGTGTTAATCATGCATCAGGCGTTCTGTTTGAAGCATCAAGGGAAGTTGCCTGAATCATTGCAGATGGCAAACCCTATGCCACAGCCCTGATCTGGGGAGCCTGGTGGGGCATCTCCAAGAGCCCCTAAGAGAGCATGACCTAGCGAACTTTCTCCCTCAGATGTGGACTGGCCCGAGATAGATTAAATCGAGGGGGAACTCGAAGCCAGTGTGGATGACTTGGAAGAAGGAGAGATCCCTGAGCCTGAGGATCAGGCAAAAATCATTCGGGTATTCTGGAAGATGAGCTGACGGCACTTATCACGGAATCCCTCCATACGCTGAAACTCGCTACAGCACAATCGGTGGAGGAGGACAAGGTAGAAGATCCTATCATTCAAGTGGTGAGACAGGCTCAGGTAGTGTTTCCGGTCCATCGGGTAGTGGATCGGATGATCCAAGAGGAGTGGGATCAGCCAGAAGCAGGTCTAAAAGGGGTCAGGACCATGAACAGACTCTATCCATTGGCGGATTCGGATAAAGAGAGGTTCCGGTCTCCGTGGATTGATGCGGCAGTCGCAGCGGTGACAAAGAAGACCACTATTCCGGTGAAAGGTAGCGCGGCCTTAAAGGATGCACAGGATAGGAAGGTAGATGGTTTATTGAAACAATCATTTGAAGCTGACATGCTTTCCTTGTAGGCTTCCATCTGTGGAGCTTGGGTGGCGAGACGTTGTCTCCAATGGTCGCAACGTTTGCGTCAGTCTCCGCAGCTAGAGCAGGAAAGTATAAGGGAGCTAGATGCCTAGAATCTGGATTAGCATATCTGGAAGATTTGCACTACGATTTGATCAGAGCGCTGGCTAATAGTATGGCTTTGTTAGTGGCTGCCCGGAGATCCCTGTGGTTGAAAAATTGGGTTGCCTGATGGTTCATCTAAGTCACGCCTCAGTAAGCTGCCCTTTAAAGGGAAGAAGTTGTTTGGCGAAGATCTCGACAAGTTGGTTAAGGATTTAGGTGAATGCAAGGGTGGAAGGCTTCTGGAGGATAAGCCTAAACAAGGAAAATCTCTACCAACCTTTTGGGGTCAGTTTAGAGATTTCAGGAGATTTCGTACTTCTCGACTGGATGGTTTTTAAAGGGGAAGATTTGCTTCTAGAGCCCAGGGGTTTCGTGGGTTTCGGGGAGCAAGTAGAGGTTTCGCAGTGACTTCCTCCACGACATCTCGAAAACCACAATGAAAGGAGGTGGGCCCCGGTGGGAAGCCTACCGATAGGGGGGGCGTCTTCGGGGCTTTCTTCCTGCCTGGGCCCAAATCATGTCCGACCAGTGGGTGTTGGAGAAGGGTATGCGCTGGAATTGACAAAACCAGTTCTAGACTCTTTTGTGATGTCTCCCTGCAAAGGTCAACAGAAAACTCTTGCAATTCGCCAGATGTTAGACTGGCTTTTACAGTTGGGAGCTGTCATGCTGGTGCCAAGAGCGGATTACGGCGTGGGTCGATATTCCATTTATTTCGTGGTTCCAAAGAAAGGCGGATCTGTCCATCCTATTCTGGATCTCAAAGGGGTAAGTCGCTGTCTTTGAGTACCTCATTTCAGAATGGAAACGTTGAGGTTGGTCATTGTAGCGGTGCTTCAAGGGGGAGTTCTTGACATCTCTCAATCTCACGGAAGCATACTTGCACATTCCGATAAGAGAGATTCGCTCTGCCGTGGGGACATTGTCAGTTCCAAGCATTACCATTTGGTCTGGCAACAGCTCCACGAACCTTCACCAAGATCATGGTGGTGGTCGCGGCGGCTCTGCTAAAGGAAGGAATTTTGGTTCACCCTTACCTCGACGATTGGCTGATTCGAGTGAAGTCAAGAACCGAGAGCGTTCAGGTTACAGCCAAGGTGGTGAAGTTCCTGCAGAGTCTTGGCTGGGTGGTCAATGCAGCCAAGAGTCGCTTGATTCCATCCCAGGATCTCAAGTATGTGGGGGTTCGCTTCAACATGCAGAGAGGTGTGGTGTTTCTGCCGAATCATCGTTCAAGCTCTACAGCAGTTGGTGCGCAAGTTCCGGATTATTCTGGCGCCCTCGGCATGGACTTACCTTCGAGTACTGGGAACGATGGCGGCAAACTTGGAGGTAGTGCCGTGGGCCAGATTTCATATGAGACCATTACAGAGGGTATTGCTTTGCCGTTGGTCACATCAGTCAGACTCGTTGAACAAACGTATTCCCTGCCCTCTCCGTGTCAGACAGTCGCTTCGATGGTGGCTACGACCGGGATCTCTGACAGCAGGAGTGCCTCTGGAAAAGCTGGAGTGGCTTCCCTTGCTCACGGATGCGAGTGTAGCGTGATTGGGAGCGCATTGCGGTGCTCTTTTCACGCAAGGCACTTGAACCGATCAAGAGAGCACATGGTCAGTCAACCGGTTAGAGTTGAGAGCGGTCTCCCTGGCATAACAAGCATTTGAAGCTACAGTAACGGGGCGAGCGGTGCGAGTACTGTCCGACAACTCCACGACGGTGGCCGACATCAATCGGCAGGGCAGTACAGGAAGTGTGGCCATGGAAGAAGAAGCGGAGGCACTGTTCGTTTGGGTAGAGCCTCACCTTCCAGCAATCTCAGCGGCCCACATGAAGGACAATGTAATGGCAGATTTTCTCAGCAGAGTCCGGGTGGATGCTGGAGAATGGGAGTTGCATCTGGACATCTTTGCGCAGATAGTTCACAGATGGGGTCCACCGATCATGGATCTCATGGTGACCTTTCGGTCAGCAAAGACGAATCGTTTTCTTCAGCAGACGGCGAGAAAGGATGTCAGAAGGGATTGACACCCTGATTCAACCTTGGCCGTCGTCAGGTCTCCTCTGTCTTTCCTCCGTGGGCACTCGTGGGGCGAGTGGTTCAACGCATCGAAGCTCATCCAGGGAAAGTGTTGTTAGTGGCTCCGGACTGGCCAAGGCGCCCGTGGTACGCTGATCTCATTCGCTTGCTCGATGGGGATCCCCGGAGGCTACCGACGTCTGAGGAGCTTTTACTTCAGGGTCCGCTCCAAATGCCTCAGGTGGATCGGTTCTCGCTTATGGTATGGCCATTGAAAGGGTCATTGCCACTTTGCTTCATGCGAGAAAAAGGTCCACGTCTCTTGTGTGTGTATTTGGCGTATTTTTGAAGACTGGTGTTCTCGGAGGCAAGTACGCACGGCTACCGTAGCCGTTCCATTAGTGTTGAGTCTTCTGCAAGATAGGTTCGATAAGGGTCTGGCAGCCAGTTCCTTGAGAGTTCAGTTGGCAGCACTGTCATGCTATAGAGGCAAGGTACAGGGCATGGCTTTGGGAGCGCATCTGGATGTTTTATGTTTTCTCAAAGCAGTCTCCAGGCTGTGCCCCTCTCGGAGAATGGCGGTTCCACTGTGGGATCTCAGTTTGGTGTTAGGGGTGTTGGTTAAGGCGCCCTTTACACCAGGCGTCGGTCAAGGATTTAACCTTAAAGGCTATATGTTTGGTGGCTATTTGTTCAGCGAGGCGTATCTCGGATTTGCAGGCGTTGTCATGTAGAGAACCGTTTCTGTCTTTTTCCAGAGAAAAGGTGGTGTTGCGACCAGTGCCGTTGTTTTTTCCAAAAATAGTTTCGCCGTTCCATTTAAATCAAACGGTTTCCCTTCCAACACTAAGGGGCTTGTTTACAAAGCCGCAATAGCGGCTTCCACCCGATATCGGCGCCGCGGCCCCATTGAAATCAATGGGGCCGTGGCTCCGATATCGGGCAGAAGCCGCTACCGCGGCTTTGTAAACAAGCCCCTAAGTTCTATGGAGGGGGACGGTTCGGACCACAGTTTACGCCGTTTGAATATAACGAGAGTCCTGCGGCAGTATTTGAAGGTTTCAGAAACTTTTCGCAGGTCGGACCGTCTATTCGTTCTGTTTGGAGGTCCTCGCAAAGGGGAGGTGGCGGCGAAAGCGTCCATCTCCAGATGGATTAAGGAGGCGATTGCGTCAGCATATATTTTGCAGGGTCGTCCAGTGCCAGTGGGGCTAAGGGCTCACTCTACTAGAGCGCAGGTGACGACATGGGCGGAACACAGTTTGATTCCTCCAGTGGAAATTTGTAGACCTGGTCCTCTCTTCATATGTTCAGTAAACACTACCGCCTGGATGTTTTGGCGGCGAGCGATGCCTGTTTCGGGGCGGCAGTGTTGCGATCCGGGTGGAAAGGTTCCTCCCAATGATTACTGCTCTGATACATCCCAGAGGTGGAGGACTGAACTGGAGGAACGATGAGGAAACTGAAATTACACTTACCTGGTAATTGTTGTTCCTTGAACTCCAATTTAGTCCTCATTCCCGCCCACAGGATGATTAGTTCACAGATTAATTTTCAGATGGAGAGGAGAATCTGTTGTGCAGACTGAAGGGATCCTATCGTTCTCTGGATCGCAGTGAGTATGGATGTTTACACCATTTTCCTTTCCTTCTATTTTGATTGGTTAGGGGGTGGAGCAGAGAAAGTAAAAGGATAAGAGAAAGCAAGAACGTACAAAACAAAAAACGAAGTTATAGACATATAAATAAGAGAAGGACAAGGTCCTGTTGTTGTAGGTTCAAGTTAGTTGTAGTTTTCGTTGGAATTAAATTTTAGCTACTTACTTGTTGCTCCTTTGAGTCTGCTTTTTCAATAGTGCACTGGGGCTGATGGGAGGTGCCAGCAGGCTATGTCCAGTGATGTCACGAGTTTGACATGCCCAGTCTCCAAGCTGCAGGAGGAGGTACACTACCCAGAGGTGGAGGACTAAACTGGAGTTCCTCAAGGAACAACAATTACCAGGTAAGTGTAATTTCAATTTGCCTCAGGTACAAAAACATAGATTGTGAACTCTTCGGGGGCAAGAGAAAAATATATATACAGTACCTGAATGTACATCACTGTGACTGGTAGAAAATCAGTATATAAGCCTAGTTTAAATAAATAAAGGTAAATAAGTGGGTCCCCTTTATGATGACACAAGCAGGAGATGATTCTCGAGGTCGGATCACTTGGGTGATGGGCTGTGTTGAACAGCAAGAAATATCATTGTTGAACCTATATGCTCCTAATGGGCCTAAAAGGCAATTTTTCCAACAGGCGTTCTCCACCTTCACATTAAAAACCAAAGGGTCTACGTGGGTGGGGTGGGGGTGGTCTTTAACTGCGCTCTGAGCACACAGGACCATCCTAGACCCCTAACAAAAGTAGTACCACTCTGTGAGTGCCCCTTTGCGAAAAGCACTCCACACAGCGGGGTGAGTGAATGTTTGGAGGACCCTTAACCCTAAGGATAGAGATTAGACTCCTGCTCTGCTAAAACAAGAGGATATACGAGGTTGGGTATGTTTTGTGGATCTGGGACTGAGATCCTGTGGGTAACGAAATGTTTGATAACAACCCCCATAGTGACAATGCAATGGTGTGGATGCAGCTGGACATGGGTCTGTGTTCGGGACAAAGGGGTGTGAGAGTGTGGAGGGCCAATGTGCACCACCTCCAGGACAGTCAGGTGCAAGACCATATGTGTACATGGTGGGTGGATTACCTGCGCCTTAATGATACAGAGGATGTATCGATATGCGTACAATAGGAGGCAGGCAAGGCTTCTATGTGGGGGTGACTTTTTTACAGTTAGACTCCCGGAACAAGCGACAGAAAGAGGCAGAGCTTATCTGACTTCGAAAGCAGTTGGATGCCCTGCAGAAGGAGCATAAGCGCTCCGGTGGTAAGAAGGTTTATCAGATATTGATGGAAGTGAGGCGGCACATTGAAAGCATCGAAGTGGAGCGTTTTGAATTCCTGCTGCAACTCACCCATTGCAACTTCCTAGAGCAAGAGGGGAAAGCTGGTAAGTTACTAGCTTGGCAGCTGTGCAAGCAGCGGTCAAGTCTCTTGATTGGTGAGGTCTATGATCAGAATCAGCAGTTAAGAAGAGACCAGACAGGTATCGCCCAGGTTTTCAAGACCTTCTATGCAACACTATATGCCTCAGAATGCAGTCTGTCGTCTGAGGTGCTCACCTCCTTCCTGAGGAAGATCCCCTTACCGGCCCTTGCCGGGGAGCAGAGGTCATCCCTGGACCGGGAAATAACCGTTGAAGAAACTGAACTGGCCATAGGAAGACTAGCCACAGGTAAAGCCGTTGGCCCAGATGGGTTTCCAGTGGAATGGTACAAAGGAATTCCTGATGCATTAGCCCCCCACATTGTAGAAAGTCTTTAACGAGGTGCTGTCCAGGGGGGCTTTCCCGCAGAGCATGTATGAAGCCGGGATATAACTAATTCCAAAAGAGAGCTGCTCCCCAGTAGAATGTGGTAGCTATTGGCCTATATCATTACTTAATAGCAATGTAAAAATTTTTGCTACAATATTGGCAAATCGTTTGGAAGGGGTGATGCCCTCCCTGATATATCCAGACCAAGCTGGATTTATACAGGGATGGCAAATCACAGATAATGTTTGCAGACTCCTGAACATTGTGATGAATGTCGTGCGGGACAAAAAAGAGGGCGTGGTGTGTATCACTAGATGCCGAAAAGGCCTTCGACCACATTGAATGGGATTATCTTTTTACGGTTATGCGTAGGTTTGGCTTTGGGGATCATTTTGCCGGGTGGATTCAGGCCCTGTATGCCACGCCTCTAACGTCGATAGCGATGAATGGGACTAGATTTGACAATTTTGGTTGCATAGGGGAACGAGGCAGAGGATGCACACTATCCCCGCTACTGTTCACCATGGCGATTGAGCCTCTTGCCTCGTTGCTGCGGTTGACCCCAGACACATATACCTTATAGTTGTTGAAGGTGTAGCACACCAGTTATCACTTTACACAGATGATACATTGGCCTTCTTAGAAAGGCTGGATGAGTCGTTCTGTAGCCTTCTACAGGTACTTCATGAATTTGCGCAGATCTTGGGCTTTAAGGTTAATTTAGACAAAACTGAGGTCTTACCCTTAGGGCCGAGTAGTCGGTCTCTACTTAATGATTGTCTGTTCAAATTAGCGTCTACTTCGATTAAATATCTCAGGATTAAAATCTCCCCTAAAACTGAGGAGGAGTTTAAACTTAATTATATCCCATTAGTGGCCAGTATTCATGAGGAATTAGCACGATGGGCTGGATGAGCTGAATTGCCGCCTTGAAAATGGCCATTTTACCTAGGTCGCTCTGTCTCTTTTCTCAGCTACCAAGTCAGCTTCTGCGCTGGTTTTTCCGTAAGTTAGAGAAGAGCTTTAGTAGATTTGTCGGGGGGGGGGGGGCGCAAAGCCCAAATTAGCTGCATGCGTATGGTCGCCCCAATCAATGAAGGAGTGAACTATCCAAACGTCCATTTATTATAAAGCCACTATACTACCAGTACCATTATGTGCACCCTCCAGATGCCCACTGGGTCAATGGAGCGTAGGTGGATAGTATCTTTCTCTGTATTTGAGGATACATCCATGGAGGATGGACAGGAGTCCTGCCATGTATTTTTAGCCCCATTGTTACAAATGTAGAGGCAGGTATATCTAAAGGCGGGTCATTGTTCCGTCCTGGGGCCAAAATCACAACTTGCGGATATTCTGCCCTTTAATGGGCCATCCTTCGCTCAGTTGTGGAAAACAAGGGAAGCCCAGGGACTTACCTGTTTTAAGGATATGATTGTACATGGAACCTGCATGAGTCTGGCTCAGTACAGGATAAAGGAGGGATAGTGGTCCCCCTTTACCAATACTTTCAGTTAAGAAACTTTGTAATATGTCCTGGGAACTGGGGGCAGCTGATCAGGCCACCCTGGAGCAGGTGCTACAAAGTGGGGTATCTATCTCCTGGTTATACAGAGCATTGCTGGTCCTTTACTGGGGCGCAGAAGGTAGGCACTATAAATCTTGGCAGCAATGGTTGGGAGACATTTTACACCAGAAGACTGGATTACCATTCACCAAAGAGGATACTGGTGTGTTTGTAATGTTCACTGTAGACAAATCCAGTATCTGTTTCTAATGCAGGCTTACTTTATCCCTGTGCAGCTGCAGCATACTGGCTCTGGGCTAGGGAATACCTGTTGGAGAGGGTGTGGACAGATGGGATCCTTTTTTCATATGTGGTGGGAGTGCCCCATAATTCAAAAGTTCTGGGAGGTGGTACCATTGGAGATTAGTAAGTTTGTTGGCAGTCCAGTAACAGCTGCCTCTGCTAGCTATCTGTTAGAGTTCCTAGAAGGGAGTTTGGGAGGCCCACACAGCCCATAGACGTTTAACAGAAATATTACTTTTTTTTTTTTTTTTTCATTTCAATTTCATTTATTGAGAAACTTCAAGAAAATACAAATGTACTAAGAACAAAAGGTAATCAATACTGAGGAAAACAAAACAAAATACAAAACAACATCCCCGGTCATCAGCAATAAGTCCACATCAAGGGGAGCATGTAAAAAAAGGAAAAGCAGCCATCCAAAGAATACAAAACTCTTTTTCATACTATACTACTGCCATATCAATTAACATCTTAGGAAATCAGGGAACCCTGGATTGAAGGAAAGATTCTAATGCCGTAGTCTCCAGAAAAACAAACTTGGTGCCCTGAAAGGTAACTAAACATTTACACGGAAATTTAAGAAAAAAAGTGGCACCAAGCGCTAGGACGCGGGGCCTTAACATCAAAAAAGCTCGGCGACGTAGCTGAGGTTTTCTGGAGACATCGGGAAAGATACTCACCCTCCCCCCACAAAAAACTGATGTTTTATTCAGAAAATACAAACGCATCACAGCATTCTTATCCTTTTCTGAGGTAAAAGACACCAGAAGAGTAGCCCTTGTCGAAATATTATCTTGAGACGATTCAATAAACTCAGAAACATTTAGGGATTCCTGTAGCCGAGACAGAGCGGGCTCAGCGGAGCCCCCCGGCTCAGAAATCCCTTTAGAGGGAATATAATACACTTTAGATAAAGAAGGTTTATTATCCACTCGATAACCCAAAATATCAATCAAATATTTGTCAAAAAGTATCTGAGGAGATAAAAAACGTGTACTAGGAAAATCTATACAACGCAAATTTAAAGCTCGTAAGCTATTCTCCAATAACTCATGCTGAGTATGGAGAATAAGGCTATCCTTCATAAAAGATACTGAAGAATTTTGTAATACAATTAATTGGGCTTCTAATTTCTGGCATCTCTCCTCCAGAACCACTATCTGAGAATCATGTTGAGTAAATTTAGCAACTGAGTCTCTTGTAAAGTCCGACATTTGCAAAACGACGGAACTCAACGAGGACTCTATCCTAGTTAAAATAGACCAAACATCAAGAAGGGAGACATCCTTAGGGTCCACATGTGAAGAAGAGCTGTCCCGATGCATCAAAGCAGCGCTCTCAGGAACGGACAGTATCCGGGGTAAGGGAACACTCCCGGAAGCCACCGCAAAACTAGGAGCAACTAAAGCCGATGGAGAGGCTAATTGAAGCGATGCAGCCCTCCTCACCGGAGAGGAGGTAACAGGAACAGCATTCCCAACAGCAGCAGAGGGGGAAGAGACACTAACCCCCAAAAAAGACGAGGAATCACAACTGGACAGCTGAGTTGGGTTCACAGTAACAGCCTCTCCCTCCTTACCACTTAAAGTCACTAAATGACGATCCATGGGGCCTGAGATCTTAACAGCCTTAGTTGGATTTTCAGTACTCACATTCAGAGGTCGCTTTCGTCGTCGGCCCATACTGTACAGCCACGAACCAGCTCCCAGCTCCTCGAGCGCCCAAGGAGCGCATAAGGAGCGAGCCCCTTAATAACGCGCCCCTTTAGAACGTGACCGCTTCCGCGTACCGCTTAGCGGTCAGATCTTAAACCCCTGATAATGACGTCAGGGGTAGGCGCCGCAGATGACCCGTGCACTCCGACACAGCGAGGGAGATCACAGCGGGGCACAATGGTGGATAACTGCCTCCTCTCCTCACAATCACAGCGGGGCACAATGGTGGATAACTGCCTCCTCTCCTCACACGCTCTCAGCACAATCAGCAGGCTTCCTGATTTTAAACCTCCGGTACTGACGTCAGGGGTAGGCGCCGCAGATGACCCGTGCACTCCGACACAGCGAGGGAGATCACAGCGGGGCACAATGGTGGATAACTGCCTCCTCTCCTCACACGCTCTCAGCACAATCAGCAGGCTTCCTGATTTTAAACCCCCGGTACTGACGTCAGGGGTAGGCTCCGCAGATGACCCGTGCACTCCGACACAGCGAGGGAGATCACAGCGGAGCACAATGGTGGCTAACTGCCTCCTCTCCTCACACGCTCTCCAACAGAAATATTACTACCGAGTTCCTGTATGGTGATAGCGTGCTGCTGGAAATCGCTATGGAGGGTGCGGACCGATGATCTAATGTTAATGGACCAGCTTTTGTTCATGGTTAAGGTTCGGACTGAAGACCCCCTTACTCTTTGGGCCCCCTTTAGGTCCTGGTCGCAGTAGGTGAGTGTCACCTCCCCCTGCTAAACTCAACAGCTCCTTAGGGGACTAGCTAGGAGCAGGAGCTCCAAGCGTTCTGCTCATACACCGCTTTCTGTCTGTACACCACTAATAGTTGATGAGAACTGTGTTTCTAGGAAAGTGGGGGAGGGAAGGGCCCTTTGTTGACGAATCAGAGCCCTTTGTTGACGAATGATGGGGGACAACCTTTTGTTACCATTGATTGACATCTGTTGTTTTTGTAAACCTCACATCTATAAATAAAGAATGTTATTAAAAAAAAATTTTTTTACTTAAAAAGCCAACCTTTAACTCGGACTCAAAAGGAATTGTCAGTAAAGGAGTGGAGGAGTAGCCTAATGGTTAGAGAACTGGCTTGGGAACCAAGAGACCAAGTCCCACTAGCACTCCTTGGAGCCTGGGACAAGTCACTTAACCCACCATTGCCTTAGAAAAATCCAAGTTATCAATGTCCCTGTTTACCGTTTTGATTGAAAAACCTATTAAAGAAATAAAAATGCCCTATTAATGCAACCATCAGAGTAATTCCTTGACAAGGCTTTAATACTCTCCCTTTAAAAGCCTCTAGCATTGCTCACTTAGAAAGTGAAAATAAAAATGGGTACCATTAAAAATAAATAAAGAATGTGTAAGAATACCACAGCACCTGGGTGTTGTATTCTGGACTGGTTCAATAAAGATTATTAAAAATAAAAAGAAAGAAAAGACACAAAGAGAGTTCAAATTGTCTCAAACTTGCAAGAAAATGCCCAGAGGAGAGTCAGCATGCAGCTAATAATGTTGTTCAGGTGAGAAAAGTGTCGTTTTTAACATCTATTTTCCCTGCAGTTTTGAAGGTTCAAAGGTCACCTCGGGTGGGGGGGGGGCACTTCAAAACTCTAAAAACGCTTTAAAATCAAGTATAAATCTCCTTAAATAAAGGGCCCTTATTATGCATGTAGATATATATATATATTATTTGATTCCCTCTGGAGTGTACTGTCTTGTGCAATTCCCAGGTGGCTGCTGGATGACTCACCCTGTACTACTGATGCAACTGGTAATTCAATTGTGCACTGATTCAATTGCTGCTTCTTTAATTGTTTAACATTTCAACTTATTTGTGGTTTGATTTTGGCTGCCCTTAAAATAGTGTTGCTGTAGGCAGCTGCCTAGTTTGTCTAGTCCACGGGCAGCCTTCAATGCCAGTGATTTGGCAGACACATTGTAACTAAAATCATACTTATGGAGAGACAGCTGCAGGGTTTGTTTGTTTTTTTGTTTTTTTACATTTAACTTTTTTTATTAACACTTTCCGTTAATACAACAAATAGCTACTGTCATCTCATTTACAACTATAACAGTTCCACATTTCCAAGCTTTTACATTCCCCAATAGCTGTTACAACTGCCTTATTACCTATTTCTCCACCCTCCCTCTTCCCCTCTCCTCCCCTCCCCTCCCCCTTCCCCTCTCTATTCCTCCCTTCATTTCTTGTTTTATTGCTATATCACATGACTATCATAATCATCTCTAATATATATAAACTTTCCCTATGTATTACAATAACATGACTTCATATTAATAGCACGTTATTCCATTCTCACTCACCTAACTCCCCCCAACCCTGTCCCCCCCTTCCCACTTTTGTAGCCACCCCCATATCCTCTGCCAATGCTCCATACCCCTTTCCCCTGCCTCAGCTTCATCAATCGATGCATCAAACACAATTCCCTCATTCTTCTGATGAAGCCTGCACTCTGTGGTAAGTTCGACCCTGCCCAATATTTTGCTATCTCACACCTTGCTGCTACTATGCAGTGATTCAGTATCCCCTTCTCCCTCTCTGAAATGTCCTCCTCTAACTTGTGCAGTAGGCATACCTCCGGTGTCTTCCACAATCTATAACCTGTCATCTCATGAATTATATCTAGCACCCTATCCCATTATGTTTGGATTTGCTAACACTTCCACCACATATGCAGCATATCTCCTCTCACTTGGCAGCCCCTTCAGCACCCATCAGATTCCCCCGACCTGCTTGCCTGTTACGAGTTGGTGTCCAGTACCACCTATATAGCACTTTGTATGCGTTTTCTTTTATTTGAGTGGCTACGGATATGTCGGCCACTATCTGTATAATCTTATCCGACTCTTCTTCATTCCATTTTACCCCTAGGTCCCACTTCTTCATAAATTCTAATTTACCCTCTCCACCCTCCGTTAACCCTTTATATATCTTGGATATTGCACCTTTGCGGCCGAACTGTCCTGAGATTAAGGCCTCGAACCACCCCCTACCGCCCCATAAAGCCCTCCATACCTTCTGCTGTCGCAAAAAGTGGCTAACCCGGATATAACTATATTGATCCTTACTTGTCAATCCATACAAGTCCTTAATACCCTCGAAATTATGAACCCCCTCTTTGTCCACCAGTTGAGCAATAGATGCGAGCCCCAATTTTGCCCATCTCTGCAGTACACATACCCCAGACCCTTGCCCCTCCTCAAAGCATGCCATTAGTGCCATCCCTTCTGTATATTCTTTATCATGTATTAATCGTCTCCTTTTTCCAAACTCTTAAGCTGTGTGCAGTTATAGGGTTTGATGTAGCCAGCTTCAATCCAGTGCATCCCTTCCAAACTATCCTCTCCAATCCCACTCCCCTTACTGAGTCTTCTTCCATTTGGACCCATTGCTTCTGCTGCTCTCGCTGCCATTCATATATCATTTTTAACTGTGCTGCCTCATAATATTTTCTAAAGTTGGGTACCCCAAGCCCCCCCTCCCCCCTTGCTCTCTGGTGTACGGCCCTGTTTCGTACAAAAAATGGACCACAACCTAATTATTATTGTTACTAATTACCTGAAATGATCAGATCCAAAAAGTCAATACAGGTGCAATCAGAGTCTCTGTTTATTAGATAACTGATGACCAAATACAGGTAGAAAAGTGGGGAAGAGAGTTCTATCGGGCACTAGGCACCTCAAGAATGCAACTCTCCCCCTTGAATATGAAAAGCATGTTACATTTATACCTTTTTTTTTCTTCCGTTTTTTTCTGCATACAGTCCCCAGAGCTATTCCTTGTGTTCTCTCCCCCTCCCCATTTCCTATTATTGCCTTTTTTTTGCTCCCCTTAGTTCCTGTTGCAAAATCCCTCCTGGCCCCCCTCCTCCCATACTCACCAACCATGATCCAGCTAATCTGCTTTCTTCAGAGCCTGGCCTAGCATATATGTTGGTAGCTTTGTGGTTTCCTGTGTATGTTTTTCTGTGCACATAGACCTTACAGGCCTTTATCTGATATCCCCTTGTAGGTCCAAGTCTAGACTCTCCAGCCCAAACTGGCACCTTGCAAGGCTCATGATATCTCCTTATATGGTTCTTTCCGGTGCTGGATCTCTTCTTGCAAAAGCCTGAATGCTGGCTCACATGTTATAGCAGCGTGGCTGTTCTTCTGTAGCTATTTTTTGTGAGATTCAGGGCAGCCATTAAGTGATTATGAACCAGGAACATTATTAATCCTTAGCACTTAAAAATTAAAAGCAAATCTATCATACTTAACCCCATATTTGTCATACTTAACCTCTACCTCTACAAGTACTTAAACCCTACACTGGGTAATTGAGAGTGCTACCCTAGGGCTCCTATTTTGCCATATAAAGCGATTAATGATTCTTTGCAGATGCTTTAACTTTCTATATGGCACCTGTATCGGCAATGTTTGAAATGGGAACAAAAATCTAGGCAATAGCATCATTTTTATAACAGCAATCCGTCCAAACCAGGACATATAACCCTGTTCCCACCCATTCAACAAACTCTCCACTTGCCCAAATAACTTTAAATAATTTAAATTATATAAGGATGTCAACGTGCTGCTTATTTGGATCCCTAAATACCTAATCTGCCCGCGAGCCCACCTAAAGGGGTATTTGTTTTGAATACTTTCCTGCACTTCCTTTATTATTGATAAATTCAATATTTTGGATTTTATCCAGTTTATAGTAAATCCTGACAATCTGCCATATTCTTCTATTTCCCACATTAAGATTGGTATAGTAAACCCCGGTTTAGTCACACTCATAATATCGTCCGCAAACAAAGATACTCTATATTCTTCCTTTCCTACAACTATGCCCTTCAAATCTGCCCTTTCTCTTACCCTTTCTGCGAATGGCTCCACTGAAGTTGCAAACAAGAGAGGTGACAATGGGGCACCCCTGTCTCGTCCCCCTCTCCTGCTCAAAAAACTGTGAATATGCTCCATTAACCCGGACGCACGCTTTCGGATTGCGGTACAATGCTTGTACGCATCCCATGAATTCTCCTCCCAACCCCATTTTTTTCATTACCTGAAATAAAAAAGGCCAAGACACTTGGTCAAAGGCCTTTTCTGCGTCCAAAGATAATAATAGTGCCTCCTCCTTACTTTTCTCGATCGTCCAAATTATATTCAGTATCTTGCGGATATTATCTGTTACTTGCCTACCTGGGATAAATCCCGCTTGGTCTTGATGTATCAATTTCCCTATTACCCTATTTAAGCGTATAGCCAATATTTTAGCTAAGAGTTTAGCGTCTAGATTTAGTAAGGAAATAGGTCTATATGATGAACATTCTTGCGGGTCTCTTCCTGCTTTATGTATTACCGCTATTCCTGCACACCCCATAATGTTTGCTGACAAACCTCCCTCCCTTGGTAAATTGAACAGCCTCACTAAGGGGTTAATCAATATCTCTTCAAACCTATAAAACCTCGCTATAAGCCCATCTAAACCCGGTGCCTTATCTATTTTCAACTGCTTGATAGCTTTCCAGACTTCTTCAGCTTGTATGGCTCTATTTAACTCTGTTTGTTCCTCCTCTACTAGTTTTGGCAGCTTTATGGAGTCTAAGTAGCTTTGTACCCTTTCCATCTCTGCGGGAGGTCTAGCCTCGTATAGCAATTGGTAAAATCTCTTAAAGGCCTACCTGATCTCTCCATCCTTAGAAACTGTTTTCCCTCCAGCTTCTCTAACTTTCAATATGTGTGATCTCAACTTCCGTTGTTTTAATTTCTGCGCCATGTATCTCCCAGGTTTATTGCCCCCCTCAAAAAATTCCTGTCGCAAGAGCTGCATGTGATACCATATAGTATCTGCCTGCATTGCATTTATTTGCGCTCTTACTGCCAGCACTTGTCCTCTATAGGTTCCTGTTCTATCTTGCGCATCTAATTCTTCCAATTTCATTAATCTTTCCCTCAATTCCCTGTCTCTTTCCTCCCTTTTGCGAGCCCCCCATTTAACCAAGACCCCTCTCACTACTGCCTTGTAGCCATCCCAAACGCCCCCCCACGCCACCTCTCCGTTATCATTCCACCTAAAATATTCTGTTTCCCACTCTATATCTTCTCTTACCTTTTCATCCTCTAGTATTTATTTATTTATTTGATGTTTCTTTTATACCGCGCTATTTGCAATCAGTGCGGTTTACATATAACATTTGTCCAGTGCAGGCAAGACTGCAAAGGATTTACATTTCAACAGGGTTCTTTAAACAGGGATAAACATGGTAAACTATGTACACTTTGCTGTTTTAGGCAGAGATTCATTTAATCATTTTAGTAGAGATTCATTTAATCTTCAAAATTGTAGGCCCTTCTCCTCCCCCTCTATTGCCATTCTAATTTCCACCAAGGCGTGATCCGACCACATTATAGAGTCCATTTCCACCCTTTTTATCCTTCCCACCACCTCTTTGGTTATCCAGATGCCATCTATTCTGGAGTATGAGCCGTGTACTGGGGAAAAGTGGCCAGAGTGGCGAGATTGACCAAAGGCAGCCAAGGAGTACAAGAGAAGGAAAAAGACAGTGGCTGAGGGGCAGGCTCTCGGGAATCCTGGCTTCAGAGGAAAGAGCATATGAACTGAAATGTGGGACATTGATAAGCGGCTTGTAAGAGTTGTGGAGGGAAAGGTATGGGAAGAGGAGGAGGGGTGGGGTAAGGAAGGATGGTGAACAGCGGGGAGTGAGGGGGAGGAGGGCGTAAGCTAATTGGAGAATACAAAATAGGGAATTTCAAGAACGGGGAGGGAGGGAGTGGAGCAGAGGGGATAAATCAAAGGGATGGTTAAGAATAGAGAGGGGTAGGGGGAACAGGATAGATAGGTCAGGCTGTGGCTGGATAGACAGTCACGATATATGGAAGTCGAGTCTCCAAGGAGGGGGTGAGAGATGGGGGATGGGGTTGAGGGGGGAAGGGGGGGAGAAGAGAAGGAGATGGGGGGAGGAGGGGCACAAGTGAGGGGGCAGCAAAGATCAAAGGTGAATTAAAAATAACATTACATGTAAAAGGGCTTAATTCGCCATTTAAAAGGAAGAAATTGTATAAAGAACTAACACTCCAAAAGGCATCGGTAGTCCTCATACAGGAAACACATCTCACTAGAGCGACAGAATATTTGCTAAAGCCTAAAGGGTATGGAGTGTGCATCCATGCATCAAACACAATAGAAAAAAAGAAGGGAGGAGTGGCAATCTTCATAGATTCCAAAGTAAAGATGGAATTGCAGAAAGTGGTTAGGGTTAAAGCGGGGAGATACGTGTTATTGCGTCTGAAAATTGGGAATGAATGGTACTGTATAATGAATGTATATGCGCCCACAGGGATGCAAGGAGATTTCTGGACAAAGCTCAGTGATGAAGTGGGAAAACTGGGAGGCGGTATTCTTATCTGTGGAAGTGACTTCAATTTAACCTGGAACCCTGCTAGGGATGCCACGGGGAAAAGGGAGGGCAAGAGAGCAGATAGAAGTAAATATCGTCATTTTGTAACACAGCACTGCTTAGTAGATGCATGGAGATTTCAGCATCCTCGGAAAAGACAGCTGCAGGTTTTGAGTTTCCAGCCTGATTTGAGATTGGGCCTCTGCAAGAATCAGCCTTTACTACATCCTCCGGTAACAAATTCCAGAGTTTGATTACACGTTGAGTGAAAAAATATTTTCTTTTATTAGTCTTAAATAGTTTACCCTGTAGCTTCATTGCATGTCCCCTAGTCTTTCTGTATTCTGATAAGGTAAACAATCGATCTACGTTTACCCGTTCCACTCCGTTCATTAATTTATAGACTTCTTTCATATCTCCCCTCAGCCGTCTCTTTTCCAGGTTAAAGAGCCCTAACCTTTTTAGCCTTTCTTCATAGGAGTATCCTTCCATCCCCTTTACCATTTTGGTGGCTCTTCTCTGAACCTTTTCTAATAACGCTATATCCTTTTTAAGATACGGCGACCAGAATTGCACACAATATTCAAGGTGCAGTCTCACCATGGAACGATACAGAGGCATTATAATATCTTTTGTTTTATTTTCCATTCCTTTCCTTATGATACCTAACATTCTATTTGCTCTCTTGGCTGCCACTGCACACTGGGCCGAGGGTTTTAACATCTCTGTCCAGACCCTGAAAGAACTTGCCTGGAATGGAATGAAAGGAGCTAGAAAGAGGATTTTCTCTAACTGTTGCTCATTGAATATTTCTAATTGACGAGCGCTAAGGTCTCTGAAGGAGGGCCACAAAATATTTATTTATTTCAAATCATTTTTATTATCAACATAGAACACACCTGAAATGTGGTCATGCTTACACATGATCAGGAACAATAAGTAAGTAAAGAACCAAACTTTTACATTTTTATATTTTCTTCCTCCCAACTAATTCCCACCCCCCTTTCCTCATTTAGTATATGATTAATTCAAGAGATAAAATTCAACATAAGGCATACACAGGTCGACAGACAGAGTATTAATACAACCCCCTGACAGATAAGCAAAATACAGTGCATTCAACTGTAAAACTACAGTCAACGAATATTGTTTCCATCCTCCCCCCCCCCCATCTAGTCCAGTCATCAATGTCAAAACAGCCCCATAAGTAATCCTCACTTCCAATTACTAGAGCAGCAGATCCTCCCAGTGGGTGATTGCACACATACCACCTCCCTGACTGATTACAGACAAAGGAGGCAAATAGTGGGGGCTTCAAATGATTACGATTACCTTCCCCCCTCCACCTTGAAGAGCCCCTTTCTCCAGGGCCAAGCAGGAAGTCAGTCCTCACATATGGGTGACGTCGGCGCTGACGGAGCCCTCATGCGGAGCATTTCCCCAGCTTTCAAGGAAAGCCTTTGGGAATGCAGCGCGCATGCGCGGTCCCCTTCCCACCCAAGGGTGCCATCTTGCTCAGTCTTTCTTTTTCCGCTGAGCCCAACGGACGTGAGTTCGTGTCACCCGGGAAAAGTAGATTCCTGATCGTCCATCCAGTCTAGTCCCGAACCTCTGGGTTGCCCATCTCATCCAGCAGCTTGGAGACTGAGAACCACCTTCTTTTGTGATGTCACTGGTATATCCTCTCGGGAGCCGCCTCCTTTCACCAGTTACCTCAGTCTCCAAGCAGCTGGAGGGACGGTGAGCCTGGAGGTCCAGGCTCACTGGAGGAACAATTGAGGATAGTTTAGATTAGTGGCTAAAAGAACATTAAAATAAAACAGAAGGGACAAGATCCTTTTATCTTTAAAGGACAGTGCCTTTAAATTTGCAGGAGGCCTTCCTTCATCCTTGCCCCCCCCCCCTTCCTTCCTCTCCTTGCTTCTGAGACTGCTGCGGGTTTTCAGCATGGGAAGACCAGCAGGTACAGGGAGTGGGGCAGCTCTGGTTCAGAGACCATCAGAGAGTTTGAGGAACCGGAGCGGAGCATAGCCAGCACTTTACAGAAGCTTTGCCTGTTAGCGCACTCTGGCTGCATTTCACGATCGTCCGGAGGCGGGGGTTCATGCTGGACGAGGATCGCAGGTTGCTTCTTATCAACAGCTCTTCTCCAGGGCCGGCGACAAGCACGGCACAGCTGAGGATTGCTGCTGCTCTGTTCTGAGGCCGGCGGAGGTAAGGGGGCCCAATCGGGAGCACTACTCTTAGTCAGCGCGTTTTGGCGCGAAGCGAAGAGCGGGCCCAGCCGCGTGGTGCCAGCGCGCAAAGCGCCACCTCGGCAAAGGGACTTTAGTCGGAGGGTTTATTAGTGTGGAAACCTTCCTTTGGAGCCCTAGTTGTGGCGGGTAGGCTGTAAGGTCCTAGCTGTTTAGGTTAATAATAAATAAAAAAAAAAAAAAAAGTCAGAGAAGTTCTTTCCATAAAGTTCTGCAGGGTTGTTGCAGGGCCTGATCCTGGCTGGGGGGGGGGGGAGGGGGAACAGTCTAGGCGAGCAAGGGTGCGGGCCAACTGTTCTCAGAGCTGGGATGCCTTCTAAACCGTGGTGTGTGGGGCTAGAAAGGGCACAGGCTCAGAGGTTTGTAAGGCCTGTGTAAGAGAAGCATCTACTATGGAGCATACAGTAGATGAGAAGGAGGAGGTCCCGGGGGCCGAAGCAGGGGGATCGGCCTCACAGATATCAGAGTTGCCTCTGGTTGAGCCGGTGGCAGGGCTGTCGTCTGCCCCGGACACTCCCTCCTCTCAGGTGTCCTTGCCCAAGGGGCTGGCGTCCATCTTTTCGCAGGAATTTGTAACTCTCCTGCAGCAAGCTGTGTTTGGCAACCCTCAAAAGCAAAAGGGGACCACGGAAAGTAGCGGAGTGAAGAGGCTCGCGGCTCCCCTGCAGGTTGAGGAGCCCCTGTACGGGATCAAGAGATCACGAGCCGAGGGATAGCCTACAGAGCAGTCAGTGACTTTGGAGGGACAGCTGTCGGATGAGGAAGGCCGCAGTATGGATTTAGAAGAGGAGTTAGAAGGTGAACTCACAGAGAAAGAGGACCAGGCAAGAATGGTACGGGTCTTCAGGAGAGAGGAGCTGTCTGTGCTCCTCGTAGAGACGCTAAAAGTGCTGAATATGCCGGTTCCGGGGTCGGCGGAGGATGAGGTTCTGGAGGATCCGTTATTGCAGGTCTTCCGAAAGACTCAAAGAGCGTTCCCGGTGCACAGGGTGTTTCAGGAAATGATTCAGGAGGAGTGGAACATACCAGAGGCGCCTCTGAAGGGTTCCAGAGTCATGAGCCGTCTTTATCCATTGGACCAGGATAGGGAAGTGTTTAAGTCTCCCAAGGTGGACGCAGCCGTCTCGGCAGTGACGAAAAAGACCACCATACCCGTAGAGGGTAGTGCGGCGCTCACGGATACACAGGACAGGAAGCTGGATGCTTTGTTAAAACAGGTTTTTGAGGTAAATGCTCTGTCGCTCCAGGTGGCCATTTGCGGAGCGTGGGTTGCTAGAAGCCTGTCTTCGATGGTTGCAGTGGGTGCAAGGTGGGCAGGAGAGTGAGTTGGCCGGTGAGGCATCCAGGTTAGAATTAGGAGCAGCCTACCTTGCAGATATTCATTGTGATCTTATGCGTGGTTTGTCAAAAAGCATGGCGTCGGCCGTAGCAGCGCGGCGTTATCTGTGGCTGCGCAATTGGGCGCAGATAAGTCCTCCAAGGCTAGGCTGAGTAAACTTCCCTTTAAAGGGCATCTCTTGTTTGGGAAAGATTTAGAGAAGTTGGTCAAGGATCTCGGTGAGTCTAAGGGCGGTAGATTCTCCAGGACCAAGCAGGAAGTCAGTCCTCACTTATGGGTGACGTCGGCGCCGACGCCGACGGAGCCCTCGCGGAGCAATTTTCCCCAGCTTTCACAGAAAGCCTTTGGGCATTGCAGCGCGCATGCGCGGTCCCCATCCCGCCTAGGGATGCCATCTTGCTCAGTCTTCTTTTTTCCGCGGAGCCCTACAGACGTAGTCTGTTACCGCCGCAGAAAAGTTGATTTCTTTGATTTGTTTTTACGTTAAATTTTTCTCGGTTCGTGTGTTCCTCTTCCCGCTAGGCCTCGATATCCTCTATTGGGCTCGTCTACGTTTTATTTTATTCCAACTGGCGTTCCCGCCACTTTTTTCCTTCATCCCTGGCAGCGCGGTCTTTCGACCTTGCCGGGGTTCTTTTTCCCCCGATGGCTGCCAGCGGTTTTAAAAAGTGTGATCGTTGTATCAGACTCATGTCTCTCACCGACACGCATGACCCTATGAGCTGTGGCCCGTGCAGCAAGATGTCCTCGAAGGAGCTCAGGAGCCGGCAGTCGCAAAGGGATCGGATCATCTCTGACTCCACGCGGACCTCGTCAGAGGCCTCGACGCCTCGTGGCTCCGGCTCGGAGCATCGTCGGAGTTCTTCTGAGCGGGGCTCCCCCGGCCGGGAACACCGGCGGGAGAAGAAGCCCGCGAGGGTGGAGCCAGGAGGCAACCCCTGTCCTTCGAGGGACAGGTCACCTAGCCCGGCCCGACACCCCGGGCCGTCGGAGGGGGAAAGGCCTTCGAAGCTTCCTCGTCTCGAAGTGGAGTCTCCTAGACATGTGAGTGCTATAGTCCTCCTGGACTCCCCCACGGATGAACCGACGTCGGGCCCGACACCGTCAGGGCCCGAGTCGGCGGCTGCTGGATCTTCTGAGCTTGATCTCAGACTGACGTCCTTGGAGCGCAGTATATCTGCCTTCATGGACCAGCAGCGGGCATGGATCACCAGCCTCGCCAGTGCATCTGCCCCGACCACCGGGACGTCGACGCTCCAGTCGACCCCGGAGGCCGAGTCGATCCTCAAGTCCATGCGAGCTCGAGTTGATCCTCGACCTAGGTCTCCCTCGGCTTCCCGTTCGGGACCGAGGTCCTCGGCGTCGGGGTGGCGGTCCCCGGGCCCCGCCCACGCGGAACCGCTCGATTCCTCCTCGGAGGAGTCGGGCTGGGACACGGAGGAGGACGAGTCACCCGATTCTTTCCAGACTCGGTGCGTCCCCTCCAATTCGCCCGAGTCGGAGCCTCGGAGGCGGTCCCCCCCCGGAGGATACCCGGTTCTCCGACTTCATGAGGGGCATGGCCAAGGCTTTGGCCTTCCCCGCGGATCCGGAGGAGGAACCCCGAGCCGAGGAACTCGAGGCCCTTCAATACGACTCCCCCCCGAGGGAGGCCTTCACTGTACCAGTTCCCCCGATGCTGGAGCGGCTTCTCTTCCGCATGTGGGAGAGCCCAGCCTCTACGCCAGTGTTGAGCAAGTGGGTCGATTCCATGTATCGAGTCCGCAAGAGCCCCGGGTTCCAGAAGGTGCAGCTTCCGCACCACTCCATGGTGGTGGAGTCGGCCATGCATCGACTTAAGAGTCAAAAGATGCACTCCTCGGTGCCCCCAGGTAAGGAGGCCCGGAACCTGGACGCCCTCGGTAGGAAGTGCTTCCAGGGCTCTATGCTTGCTTGTCGGGTCCAGACATATCAGCTGTATATGGGTATGTACCTCCGAGACCTGGCGAAAGAAATTGAGGGTTTCTCTGCCGGTCTCTCCGAGGAACCCTTGCAGCGGTTCCAGGCCTTATCCTCAGGGATTCGAGAATGTTCGAAGTTCATTTCTTGAGCGGCCTATGATGGCTTCGAGGCATCGGCTCGGGTAGCCGGAGCCGGCATCGGGGCTCGCCGCCAGGCTTGGCTTCAATCATCCGACCTCGAGCCATGGGTGCAGGACAAGTTGGTTGATGTTCCTTGCCGAGGGGAAAACCTCTTCGGCAAACCCATGGCCGAAAAGGCGGCAGAGCTCGAGTCCGAGACTCTCACCAGGACTCGCCTCTCCAGGAAGTCCTCGGCCCCTTCACAGAAGAAGAAGGGCTTGGGCAAAAAGCCTTTTTACCCGAGGAAAGTGTTTGCTTATACGCATCACCAACCACAATATCAGGCCACTACCCCCCTTCAGGGGCAGCAGCCTAGGGGACAGGGTAACGGTTCCCGGAAGCAAAAAGCCCCCAAACCCACCACGCAGGCCCCGGCCCAGCAGGGTGGAGGTTTTTGACTATGCCAGCACGGGGGGTCGGCTGACCCACTTTGCTCACAGGTGGTCAGCCATTACATCCGATGCCTGGGTGTTGCAGGTGGTCCACAAGGGCTACCTCCTGCGTTTTCACCAGGTGCCCCCCCTCTACTTTCCAGGGGAGCCTTCCAGACCCCCGCTGCACAAGGACGTACTCCTTCAGGAGCTGCAAAGCCTGCTTCAAGAACGGGCGGTGGAGCCAGTACCCCAACACTTGTGGGGTCACGGGTTTTACTCGAGGTACTTCCTGGTTCCAAAGAGAACAGGAGGCCTCAGGCCCATTCTAGACTTGCACAACCTCAACAAGTTCCTGCAGCGGGAAAGGTTCAAGATGCTTACCCTTGGAACCCTACTGCCCTACCTCCAGCAGGGAGATTGGCTATGCTCCTTGGATCTAAAGGATGCTTATACCCACATCCTTATTCATCCGGACCACCGACAATACCTAAGGTTTGTGGTGGCAGGGAATCATTATCAGTACCGAGTGCTGCCTTTTGGCCTGTCCTCCGCTCCCAGGGTGTTCACGAAGTGCCTGGCAGTGGTGGCAGCCTTCCTAAGGCTTCAAGGCCTCTTCGTCTTCCCATACCTGGACGACTGGCTCATCCGGGCGTCGTCGGCTCCAGAGGTCGCCCAGGCCACCCAACGTACGGTGGCTCTGCTTCAGCACTTGGGCTTCGTCATAAACTTCGAAAAGTCCGCTTTGCTCCCCTCTCAGGACCTCGAGTTCATAGGGGCACGGCTGGACACTCGGCGGGCTCGTGCCTTCTTGCCTATGGAACGGGCCAACAGGCTCATGGCCCTAGCTGGTGGGTTCAGCAGCGAGTCGCCGGCCCCTGCCAGACAGTTCCTGCAGTTGCTCGGGCACATGGCCTCCACGGTCCATGTCACTCCGAATGCCCGTCTACATATGAGACATGCCCAGTGGAGCCTTCGCTCTCAGTGGCATCAGGCCACAGGGAGGCTGTCGGACCTGTTACAGGTTTCCGACCATCTGGTCTCCTCCCTGCAATGGTGGCTTCACCTGCCCAATCTAGTGCTCGGCATGCCCTTTCAGTCTCCACCGCCGTCCCGGGTGCTCACGACAGATGCTTCCCTCCTGGGTTGGGGGGCGCACTGTCGGGGGACATGTACTCAAGGCCTTTGGACGCCTTGGGAAGCCGCCCAGCAGATAAACTTCCTGGAGCTCCGGGCGATCCGCCTAGCTCTGCGGACCTTCTCTCACCTAACGGTTGGTCAGTCCATACTGGTGCAGACGGACAATCAAGTGGCAATGTTCTATGTGAACAAACAGGGGGGCATGGGCTCCCTCCTTCTATGTCAGGAAGCCCGGAGGCTGTGCTCTTGGGCGGTCGATCACGACATCCTCCTCAAGGCGGTTTACCTGCCAGGGCAGGACAACTGCCTGGCGGACAAGCTGAGCCGGATCCTGCTACCACACGAATGGAAGTTGAACCCCGCGGTGGTTCAGCAGATCTTCCTCCGGTGGGGCTCTCCCACCGTGGACCTGTTTGCCAGTCCCCTGAACAGGCAGTTCCCCAGGTTCTGCTCCCGGCACCCTCATCCTCTTCGAGTAGCGCCGGATGCTTTCCTCATCTTGTGGTCCACGGGTCTGCTATATGCCTTCCCTCCCACGCCACTGGTGTCCCGGACATTGTTCAAAGTTGTCCAGGACAGGGCCTCCGTGATCCTGGTAGCGCCCCGGTGGCCGAGACAACCGTGGTTCCCTCTGCTTCTACAGCTGGCGGTGGACACCCCTCTCCCTCTGGGGTTTCAGCCCGATCTCCTGACCCAGGATCAGGGAACTCTCCTGCACCCCAACCTCCGGGCTCTGCACCTGATGGCCTGGCTGCTGAAAGGGTAGTCCTAGCTCCGCTTCTGCTACCCCCGGAGGTGGAAGCCGTCGTCCTAGCATCTCGGCGACCTTCCACCCGGAAATCTTACGCCCTCAAATGGCGTCGTTTCTCGGTCTGGTGTTCTCAGCGATCTGAGGACCCCTTCACTTGTTTAGTATCGGTGGTACTGCAATATTTGCTTCACCTATCCGATCTAGGTCTCAAATCCAACTCTGTCAGAGTCCACCTCAGTGCTCTCTCTGCACATCATTCACCGGTTGAAGGCCAGCCTCTCTCTTCGCACCCCTTGGTGGCGCGTTTCCTCAGAGGCCTCCTTCTACTTAAGCCTCCGTTGCGCCCCCCAGCCCCTGACTGGGACCTCAACGTGGTTCTGCAAAGGCTTACCTGCCCACCTTTTGAGCCCATGGCTACCTGCCCTCTTCGTTTCCTCTCCTGGAAAACTCTCTTCTTGGTAGTCCTGACTTCCGCGAGGCGAGTGAGTGAGCTGCAAGCCCTAGTGTCGGAGCCCCCGTACACTAGGTTCTACAGGAATAGGGTAGTCCTGCGGACCCACCCCAAGTTTCTTCCAAAGGTGGTCTCCCACTTTCACATCAACCAGGAGGTGATTCTTCCGACCTTCTTTCCCAGGCCGCATTCCAGCCGAGCTGAGACAGTGCTGCATACCCTGGACTGTAGAAGAGCCTTATCCTTCTACCTTGACCGTACGCAAGAGCATAGAAAAGCGGTCCAGCTTTTCGTCTCGTTTGACCCCAATCGGTTAGGGGTACCTGTCTCTAAGCGTACTCTGTCCATCTGGGTAGCCGACTGTATCGCCTGGACTTATGGGGCAGCCGGTCTCTCCTTGGAAAGTCGTGTCACGGCGCATCGGGTCAGGGCGAAGGCCGCGTCTGTGGCTCACCTCCGCTCTGTTCCATTGGCAGACATCTACCAGGCCGCTACTTGGTCTTCAGGTCAGACCTTTGCGGCTCATTACTGCCTGGAAAGGGAGTCCCGCAGGGACAGTGCTTTCGGTCAGGCAGTCCTCCACAATCTCTTTGAGGTTTAGGCAACTCCTACCCTCCGGCCACGGCGTTGGCTACCGGCCGGATGCGTATTCAGAGAAGATTCCTTCCCTCTGTACTGTTGAGCCTCAGGTAGCTCTTTTTCGGCTTGAGGTCTCCGGTAGCCTTAAGCTTGGGAGTCCCATAAGTGAGGACTGACTTCCTGCTTGGTCCTGTAGAAAGAGTAGTTACTCACCTGTAACAGGTGTTCTCCAGGAGCAGCAGGAATCAGTCCTCACAACCCTCCCTCCTCCCCTCGGAGTTGCACTCATTCTTTTTGCATATTTTTGCTAACTTTTGCTGTCTTGCCGCTATGTCATCAGACTGAGCAAGATGGGATCCCTAGGCGGGAAGGGGACCGCGCATGCGCGCTGCAGTGCCCAAAGGCTTTCTGCGAAAATTGCTCCACGAGGGCTCCGTCGGCGCCGACATCACCCATAAGTGAGGACTGATTCCTGCTGCTCCTGGAGAACACCTGTTACAGGTGAGTAACTACTCTTTACCAGAGGACAAGCCTAAGCCAAGGCGGATGACACCTGCGGGCAGGGGGGCAGCAGCAGCGGGATTTTCATCGGTTCCATTTCCAGAAGTTTAATTCAGGTCAAAGGGGATGGTTCTCCAACAGGAATCAGGGGTTCCGGGGGTTTCAAGGAGCGGGAAGAGGCTCTTCCCTCAACCCCAGAAAGCCACAATGAGATCAGGGGGACCCAGGCGCCCTTACTTCCCGTGGGGGGGCAGTTGCAGGAGTTTTATCCTGCCTGGGTCTGAGTCACGTCAGATCAGTGGGTGCTAGAAGTCATTCGGGAGGGCTATGCGCTGGAATTGCTAAGACCCGTGTGAGACACCTTCGTGAGGTCCCCCGGCAACTCGTCCTCCAAGTGCGGGGCCCTGAGGGGGACAGTAAGAAGGCTTCTAGACCTCAAGGCGATAGTGCCAGTGCCGCCAGACCAACGCGGCTATGGTCGATACGCCATTTACTTCGTGGTGCCAAAGGAGGACGGGGGGTTTTGGCCCATTTTAGATCTCAAAGGAGTAAATTGTTGTCTCAGAGTGTCGCATTTTCACCTGGAAACTCTTCAATTGGTAATAGTGGTGGTGTAAAGAGGAGAATTCCTTACGTCTCTGGATTTATCAAAAGCGTACCTTCACATTCCCATAAGACCGGATCATCACAAGTACCTCAGATTCGCAGTTCCATTCGGGCACTTTCAGTTCCGAGTGTTGCCCTTTGGCCTAGCGACAGCACCGCGAACTTTCACCAAGGTCATGGTGGTGGTGGCGGCAGCCTTGCAGAAGGAAGGGATTCTCGTACACCCTTATCTAGACGATTGGTTGATCCGGGCGAAGTCGAGGACCGAGAGCCAGAGCACAACGGCCAAGGTGGTGACCTTCCTAGAAAGTCTTGGTTGGGTAGTCAGTATGTCAAAGAGTCAGTTGGTCTCCTCTCAGTCTAGAATACCTGGGGGCCAGAAAGAGATCAACATCGCTAGCATATGTTCGCATCTGGAGGGTATTCGAAGGTTGGTGCGTAGACAAGAAGTGCAAAGCGTTAAGATCCACCATCCCTCAGATCTTAGAGTTCCTGCAGGATGGGTTCGACAAAGGGTTAGCTGCCGCATTGCTACGGGTGCAGGTAGCAGCATTGTCGTGTTACAGAAATAAGATAGGTGGTCAGACGCTCGGGAGTCAGTGGGATGTTAAACGGTTTTTAAGAGCGATGTCCCTATTGAGGCCGCCATGCAGGCAGGTCATACCTAAATGGCATCTGCCATTTGTGTTAGACGCTTTGGAACGGGAGCTCTTTGAACTGTTGTCTCGGGCGTCGTTCAAGGACCTCTCTAAAGGTGTTTTTTCTGGTGGCTATCTGTTCGAGAAGGGTCTCGGAGTTGCAAGTGCTATTCTTTAAGGAGCCCTATCTTGCTTTCTTTGAGACAAAAGTAGTCTTGAGGCCTGTGCCGGCCTTCCTGCCGAAGGTGGTCTCGGCGTTTCACGTGAATCAGGAAATCTCCTTACCTGTTTTCAGGGAGCGCACAGGGAGTTCGGCGGCGAGGAAGTTGAATCTCTTGGATGTCTGTCGGGCGTTAAAGAAGTATCTTCGTTGGACTGTGAGTTTCCGCAGGTCGGACAGACTTTTTGTGCTCTTCGCGGGTCCAAGAAAGGGAGAAGCGGCATCAAAGACTTCCATCGCACGGTGGATTAAGGAGGCCATTGCGTCGGCGTATGTGCTGAAAGGTAGGCCGGTGCCGGAGGGGCTCAGGGCCCATTCCATTAGAGCACAAGCGACGTCCTGGGCAGAAGTTTGGTTAGTGCCGCCGGTGGAGATTTGTAAGGCAGCGACTTGGTCGTCTTTGAATTAGTTTAAGCACTACCGGCTGCATGTGCAAGCGGCGGAGGAGACCTATTTTGGATCAGCGGTACTTCAGGCTGGCCTGGCGGGTCCCTCCCGTGGATGATTTTTTACTGCTCTGGTGCAGACCCGGAGGTTCTGGACTAGACTGGATGGACGATCAGGAAGGTGAAATTAGACTTACCTGCTAATTGTTCCTGTAGTGTATCCAGTTTAGTCCCATATCCCTCCCCAGTATTCTTTGGCGAATAGAAGTCTGAAGTGCCTATATGGATCACAGGTAAGAGGAATTTTCAATTACGGGGCTTCGGGGTCCTGGGGTGGGGTATTTCCGGTAGGATGGCAATTACCTTGGGGGCACTTTCCTTCATATTGGGTGAGGGAGTGGCCTCGACAAGTTTAAAGTCTAGATATGGGAAGGGAGTTTTCCCTCTGTTAAACGTTATTGGTTTTGTTAGTTGGTCATTGTTAGGCAATACTTGCAGTTGATTCTTACTTGTTGCTCCGGTGAGTCTGCTTTGTCAATAGGGTACTGGTGAAAGGAGGCGGCTCCCGAGAGGATATACCAGTGACATCACAAAAGAAGGAGGTTCTCAGTCTCCAAGCTGCTAGATGAGCTGGGCAACCCAGAGGTTCAGGATTAGACTGGATACACTCCAGGAACATCAATTAGCAGGTAAGTCTAATTTCACCTTTTTTCTGCGACTTTTGCTTTTTTCTTATCCGGTTCGACGCCGCTTCCCCTTCCCGTCTGGGCTCGATACACCGGTATCGAGTCTGGAATTTCTTTTTTCGTTTTTTGTCCTTCGTGACTAGCGTTCACACCTTTTTTGTTATTTTCACTGGCAGCCCAGTCTTTTGACCTTGCAGGGGCCCTTTTTCCCCCGATGGCTGCCAGCGGGTTCAAAAAATGTGAACAGTGCAAGAAACGTCTGTCTCTCACCGACACACATGACTGCTGCCTCCGATGCCTCGGGCCCGACCATGACCTGCTGGTCTGTGGCCCGTGCGGCAAAATGTCGTTGAAGGCACTTCGGAGCCATCAGCATCAACGTGAGAGAATTTTTTCAGAGTCCACGTCCGGCCGGGCCCGGACTTCGTCAGAGGCCTCGACATCTCAGGAGTCTGACCCCGAGCACTGTCGTGGTTCCTCTGAGAGGGGGTCTCCCACCCGGGAGCACAAAAGGAAGAAGAAGCTTGTGAGGTCGGTGGAGGCCCCTGGGTCCTCGAGGGCCAGGTCGTGTAGCCCTGACCTCCGCCCCGGGCTCTCGGAGTTGGAGAGGCCGTCCAAACTACCTCGCATGGAGCTGGAGTCCCCAAGTCACGTAAGTTTTGTTGTCCTTGTGGACTCTTCTCCGGGAGAACCGATGTCGGGCCCGACGCCGTCGGGGCCCGAGTCGGGGGCTGCTGAGTCAGCGTCGGGCCCCGAGTCAGGAGCTGCTGAGTCTCCTGAGCTTGGACTCATGCTGATGGCCTTGGAGAGCAGCTTGGCTGCCTTCATGGAACAGCAGTGGGTGCTGATCGCCGGTTTGACCGGTGCATCTGCCCCGACCACCAGGACCTCGACGTCTAAGTTGAGTCCGGAGGCCGAGCCGATCCTCAAGTCCATCAAGTCTCGAGTCAATCCTCGGTCAAAGTCCCCCTCGACCTCTCGTGCGGGGCCAAGGTCGTCGACGCCGGTGCCCTCGGCGTCGGGGCGGGTGGCACCGAGGCCCACACGGCCGGAGCCGCTCGATTCCTCCTTGGAGGAGTCAGCGTGGGAGATGGAGGACAAGGAGTCTCCGGACACCTTCCGGACCCGGTGCGTCCCTTCGGACTCCCCGGAGTCTGAGCCTCGGAGAAAGTCCCCACCGGAGGATACCCAGTTCTCGGACTTCGTGAGGGACATGGCCAAGGCTTTGCAGATGCCGAGGAGGAGCCTTGAGCCGAGGAGCTCGATGCCCTCCAGTATGATTTTCCTCCGAAGGAAGCCTTTACTATACTGGTTCCTCCGATGCTGGAATGGCTGCTCTTCCGTATGTGGGAGGCACCAGCCTCGGTGCCGGTTCTTAGCAAACGGGTTGATTCCACTTATCGAGTCCGTAAGAGCCCTGGGTTCCAAAAGGCGCAGCTACCACACAATTCCATGGTTGTGGAATCGGCCATGCACCGCCTGAAGAATCAAAGATGCACTCCTTGGTGCCCCCCGGCCGGGAGGCCCGGAACCTGGATGCCCTCGATAAAAAGTGCTTCCAGGACTCTATGCTATCTTGCCGTGTCCAGACTTACCAGCTGTACATGGGCATGTACCTAAGAGACCTGGCAAAGGAGATTGCCGGGTTCTCAGCTGGCCTCTCCGAGGAACCTTTGCAGAGGTTCAAGGCCTTGTCGACAGGGATCCGAGCGTGCTCAAAGTTTATCTCTCGAGCAGCCTATGATGGCTTCGAGGCTTCGGCCCGGGTAGCCACGGCTGGTATCGGTGCACTCCGTCAGGCCTGGCTACAGTCATCGAACCTGGAATCATGGGTGCAGGACAAGTTGGTCGATGTCCCGTGCCGAGGTGACAACCTATTCGGTAAACCCATGACTGAAAAGGCTGCAGAAATCGAGACTGAGACTCTCACCAGGACAAGGCTGTCCAGAAAGACTTCTGCCCCTTCTCAAAAAAAGAAGGGCGCGGGAAAGAAGCCCTTTTTCCCGAGGAAGGGTGCTGCCTACAAATCCTATTCTCAATATCAGGGTCTTCAGCTCCCCAACAGGGCCAGCAGGCCAAGGGGCATGGGCCCTGTAGGCAGAAGACCCCCCGAGCCTCCAGCTCCGGCTCCTGCACAGCAGGGAGTGGGGTTTTGACTCCCACAGCATAGCCTCTTCTCCGCCGGTGGCTCCACTCAGCACAGGAGGTCGGCTGACCCTGTACGCCTACAGGTGGCCAGCTATCACAGGGGATACCTGGGTACTGAGCATAGTCCAGCAGGGCTACATGCTCCACTTCCACCAGCTACCCCCCTCCTACTTTCCAGGGGAGCCTCCAAGACTCCCTCTACACAGGAACCTCCTCCTTCAGGAGTTGGCAAGTTTTCTAAAGGAACAGGCAGTGGAACCGGTGCCTCACCACCTGGAAGGGCAAGGCTTCTACTCCAGGTACTTCCTGGTACCAAAAAGGACAGGAGGCCTCTGGCCTATCCTAGACTTGCGAAACCTAAATAAGTTTCTGGAGAGGGAAAAGTTCAAGATGCTTACCCTTGGGATACTGCTGCCCTACCTCCAGCAGGGAGACTGGCTATGCTCCTTAGACCTAAAGGATGCTTATACTCACATCCTCATTCATCCAGACCACAGACAATATCTCAGATTTGTGGTTGGAGGAAAACATTTTCAGTACACGGTACTTCCCTTTGGCCTAACCTCTGCTCCCAGGGTTTTCACCAAATGCCCTGGCTGTGGTGGCGGCTTATCTCAGGAATCAGGGAATTTTTGTCTTCCCATACCTGGACGACTGGCTCATCAGGGGCCATTCTCTCTTTTTCAACATCTGGGCTTTGTCATAAACTACGTAAAGTCCACTTTGCTCCCTTCTCAGAACCTAGAATTTGTAGGGGCAAGATTAGACACCCTTCAGGCAAGAGCCTACTTGCCTGAGGACAGGGCCCACAGACTGATGGACTTGGCCAACCAGTTACAAAGCATTTCTCATGTTTCCACTAGGCGCTACCTGCGGCTCCTGGGCCAAATGGCATCCACTTTACATGTGACTCCGAATGCCTGTCTACACATGCGGGCTGCTCAATTGTGCCTCAGAGCTCAGTGGACGGAGGCCACAGGTGACCTCCGAGACAGAGTAGAGGTGTTCAAACCACTTTTGGACTCCTTACAGTGGAGGCTACATCTCCCAAACCTTCTTAAGGGGATACCTTTTCAGGCTCCAGCACACACAAAGGTGCTGACGACCGATGCTTCCTTAAAGGACTGGGGTGCACATTGCCAGGGCATGTGCACTCAAGGCCTGTGGTCTCCTCGGGAGGCCACACAGCAAATCAATCTTTTGGAGCTGCGAGCAGAAGGCTTAGCTCTACAAACATTTTCTCATGCCCTCTCTCACCAGTCTGTCCTAGTTCAGACGGACAATCAAGTGGCAATGTTCTACGTGAACAAACAATGGGGCACAGGATCCAGGCTCCTATGTCAGGAGGCACGGGATCTCTGCTCCTTTGCGGTCAAACAGGGTATGTTTCTGAAAGCAGTTTACCTACCTGGTCAGGAGAATTTCCTGACAGACAAGCTAAGCAGGATTCTCCAGCCTCACGAATGGCAGTTGAATCCACTAGTGGCCCAGCAGATCTTCCTCCGCTGGGGACTTCCATCCATCGATCTCTTTGCCAGTCCACGGAACCGTCAGCTGCCCAGGTTCTGCTCCAGACAGCCGCATCCCCTGCGGATGGCAGCAGATGCTTTTCTGATCTCTTGGTCTATGGGCCTCCTGTATGCGTTTCCTCCCACGCCACTGATGGCCTGAACTCTGTTCAAGATCCTCCGGGACAAGGCCTCAGTGATTCTGGTAGCCCCCAGATGGCTGAGGCAGCCGTGGTTTCCACTTCTGCTGCAGTTGGCGGTGGAAACTCCGTTCCCTCTGGGATTGCAATACAATCTCCTTTATCAGGAGCAGGGTTCCCTTCTGCACCCCAATCTCAGGTCCCTCAATTTGATGGCCTGGCTGCTGAAAGGATAGTGCTAGCTCCCTTACTTCTACCTAAGGAAGTTGAGGAGGTGGTCTTGGCCTCTAGGAGGCAGTCCACCAGAAAGTCCTATGCCCTCAAGTGGCGTAGGTTTACGGTATGGTGTGCTCAGTGCAATGAAGATCCTTTCTCTTGCCTTGTGTCAGTAGTACTGCAGTATCTACTTCACCTGTCATACCTAGACCTTAAGTCTAACTCTGTTCGGGTCCACCTCAGTGCTTTGTCAGTGCACCACTCACCAGTGGAAGTTCAGCCTCTGTCAGTTCACCCCTTGGTGTCCCGATTTCTCAGAGGTCTGCTTCTACTCAAACCTCCGGTTCGTCCACCGGCGACTAAGTGGGATTTGAGCATGGTCTTTGCAGCAACTTACTTGCCCACCGTTTGAGCCGATGGCTACTTGCCATTTGCGCTTCCTCTCTTGGAAAGCGCTCTTCCTGGTGGCTCTTACCTTGGCCAGACATGTGAGTGAACTACAAACTCTGGTTTCTGATAGGCCATACACACGGTTCTATAGGAACAGGGTGGTTCTATGGACCCATCCCAAGTTCCTTCCAAAAGTGGTCTCCTCTTTCCACCTCAACCAGGAGGTGGTTCTTCCGACCTTTTTTCCCAGGCCGCATACCAGCCGGGCTGAAACAGTCTTGCATACCCTGGACCACTGTTCCCTCTAAGCTGTGCGCGCGTGCACACCTCACCGAGCGAGCACACATACTTTACAACAGAGCGCACAAAAATTACGGTTCTGATTCTGATAGAAAACAACACGGACGTCTTAAAATTTAAAAGTTGTGATTGTAATTACTAGAAATTTTCTGCTTCATTTAGTAATCGTCTGTTTTCATTTAATTTGATTAAAATCAATGTGGTGTACATACTGTATTCTAATGTGTAGTCAAATTTTAAAGTATATAACTCCGAGTGTCATCATGTGGCGCGCAAAAATTTAACATTCCTTCAAAAGCTGCACATTTTATGCGCACACAGCCTACAGAAAATTAGAGGGAACATTGCCCTGGACTGTAAGAGGGTGTTGTCTTTTTACATAGAACGTACGCGGGGGCATCGAAGGGCTACTCAGCTCTTCGTCTCCTTTGACCCTAATAAGATGGGGTTACCTGTCTCCAAGTGTACGTCGTCCACTTGGATAGCAGATTGTATCACCTGGGCATACAAGGCAGCCAACCTCCCCTTGCAGGGTCGAGTCACAGCCCACCGTGTCAGGGCGAAAGCCGCATCAGTAGCTCATCTCCGCTCTGTTCTGTTGGCAGACATCTGCAGGGCCGCGACTTGGTCTTCAAGCCAGACTTTTGCAGCCCATTATTGCCTCGAGAGAGAGTCCCGAAGGGACAGTGCTTTCGGACAGGCGGTACTCCGTAATCTCTTCAAGGTTTAGGCAACTCCTACCCTCTGGCCCTTGTGTTGGGCTACCATACGGGGGCGTTCTCAGAGGATATTCTTAGCACGAATGCTGAGGCTCTTGAGAGGGAGCTATTTTTTCAGCTTAGGGTTCCCGGTAGCCTAGAGCTGGGGAGTCCCATATGTGAGGACTGACTTCCTGCTTGGTCCTGGAGAAGGAGCAGTTACTCACCTGTAACAGGTGTTTTCCAGGAGCAGCAGGAATCACCCCTGGAGTTACAGTCGTATCCTTCATTTTGTTTTTTGCTGTCTTTTAGCTATGTCATCAGACTGAGCAAGATGGCACCCTTGGACGGGAAGGGGACTGCGCATGCGCGCTGCATTCCCAAAGGTTTTCCTTGAAAGCTGGGGAAATATCCGCATGAGGGCTCCATCAGCGCCGACGTCATCCATATGAGGACTGATTCCTGCTGCTCCTGGAGAATACCTGTTACAAGTGAGTAACTAATCTTTCCTGCCCCCAATCCCCAACTATCTACTACTCCTTCCCCTCTAATCCATCTGCCCTCCCTTCCACCTCTCTGTTCTAACCTGGAAACTATGGACACAGATAGTACACAATAAGCCAAAGAGAAGTGTGAAAGAGTATGCCATAAAACTGAACTACCAAACACAATAATACCTTGGCAGAAAAGCCTCTCAGCATCACAAGGTTCTAGAGAAGCAATAACTTGTCAGTCAGCCTGTCCACTAGGCAGGCTAGGGTGGCAGACATCTGTGGGCGGCAGGCCATGTGCTTCAGCACACATGGCCTGCTGCTTCTGACACCCCTCCGACAGGACATTGTGTATCGAAGGGGGGTTAGAAGTTGCAGGTCATGTGTGCCAAAGCACATGGCCACCACCGTGCCACACCGAGTCATCCCCTCCTCCCCGGTCGATGGAATCGGTGCGAAGGGAAGGGTGGGAGGCAGCACAGCTGGGGCTTTTGTCTGGGATGGTAGAACTCTTGGGCTGGTCCTGTAACTCATTACATGCTCGTGATGTAAGGCACAATGTATACGGTCCCTAAAGTGAAAATCAGCACGATGGTACTCCTCAGAAATACGGACATCACTACTCACACTCAGGAAACTAGAAAGATGTTGGAGACGTTCACGGTCCGCAGATGACCATGCAGCCTATACATCCCACCTAAAAGTACACCGCGAAGCAGTATCCAAGAAAATGAAAGAATATCACTCTGAACTCCTCCTACGCTCCTTGAACAAACCTCATGACCTCTTCAACATCGTCAAGACCCTGACCAAGGAGCCTTCCCCTAACCAGCCAAGCCTTATACATCCTCAGCCTACGAGCCAAAATAGGCCTATCCAACACAGCCACCAATCCCACATCAGACCACAAATCACACCACCTAACACTGCTGACATCCTTCACGCCCCCGTCCAAGAGTTGTATTGAGGACATCATCACATCCATCAACACTACCACAGCTTCCAATTACCCTTGCCCATCATTCTGGATAAGATCAATGCGGGCGGAACTCAGCCCAGTCCTAGTCAAGATCATGGAACTCTCCTTTTCAAGAGGGGCTTTCCCACCAACTCTAAACAAACATCCATCCGGCCCTTACTAAAAAGCAACAAGCTGAACCCCCAGAAGGTAGAATCATACCGACCAATTTCCAGCATCCCTATGATCGCCAAGATAATTGAGAAGGTTGTCCAGTGCCAAATCCAGCACCATGTCGAGACTACTGCTCCTCTCGACCCTTGCCAACACGGCTTCAGAGAATACTATGGTGTTTAGACACTTCTCACCACTCTACTTAGCACCTTAATCACAGGGATGGACGACAACAGACAAGGATTTGCCTTAATCTTCATGGACATTGCCGCGGCGTTCGACTCAGTCAACTACGAGACGCTCCTTACACGCCTCCAAGATAAGGGAATCCATAGCTCCGCTCTAAATTGGTGTAAGTCATACCTAGCTAGACAGATGGCAAAAGGTACGAAATGACTCCATGTCCTCAGAACCTTTTCAACAAAAGCAAGGCGTCCCCCAAGGCTCCTCACTCTCAGCCCTCCTTTTTAACATATATATGCAGTCCATCTGCAAAATCATCTGCTCCTTGAATATCTCCTGCCTGGTGTATGCCGACGATGTCCTACTCTTCACTCCATTCTCTGTTGACCAGCCTGACTTCTCACCATTAACAAAATGCTTTGATGCTGTCACTGACTGGCTCCACATGCAAAGCCTCAAAATTAATTTCAGCAAGACGGATGTCCTATTCATCACGAGAAACCAATCCTTTACCCCCCCCCCCCCCCCCGCTTCAATTAAAGTGAGAGACGCTGAACTCCCGAGCAGACCCACCATCCGCTACTTGGGTATCACCTTAGACCAACAACTCGACATGAAAGCACATATAAGCAACACTATTAAGGCAATTTATCACAAAATACGGACTATCCGCCACCTACGACCCCTACTGGAGCCTGAGGACTTCCGAACTATCTTTCAAGCACTAGTAACCCCACACTTCGACTACACCAACACCATTCTGCATGGACTCCCTAAGAACCCACTGAACCCACTACAACTAGCAATGAACACCACGGCCCGCATCCTACATGGAGCCTCCAGAAGAGATCACATAATCCTAATCTTGAAACACCTCTACTGGCTACTGATCCACTGCAGGCTCACGTTCAAAGCCTTACTGCTGACCTTCAAAGCCATTAACAACCTGTCCTCCAACTCCCTCACAGACCTGGTCTACCCCACCCTGCCGAACAGAAGGTCATTCGCTACCAACACACTTATAATCCCCAAGGAAATAACAAAATACTTCCTTGCAACAAAGAACAGAGCTTTTGTGCTCTACGCACCTACACTCTGGAATGCCCTCCCAACTACCTTCCGAGCTATTACTGACCTCACGTATTTCAGGAAGGCTCTAAAGCACCATCTATTCCTACAACATTACGTCCACACCGGTGACCTAACACAACACAGCACATCCTCCCACCCATCATGACGACACCACAAGCACACAGACATCATATTGACGTACTTATAATGTAAATAGTTAACTGAGCATGTAATGTCGACAGAAACATATCCGCGACATATCGCTCAGCTGTATATAGTTACCCCTGTTTGAACCCAAGTTGCAACACCTGTTCTCTGTAAAAATGAATGTATGTTTTGCAACCTGCATTGTACAATTTGTTACTTGTAAACTGCACTGATTCTAAAGAGCACGGTATAAAAAAAGATCTAAATAAATAAATAAAACAAAGGGTCAAAAAGGCTTTTTTGCTCAAAATCGAGCCCTTAGCAGCCAACCGCTCCATCATCATAAGATGATGAAAAGTATTCCGCCACTCCCAAAAAGTAGGAAGTGCATCCTTCCGCCAAAGCTTCAAAATGCACTGCTTGGTGGCCAAACAAGGTTTTAGAACAAACAGCCTAGCCCTCCAATCTCTGGTGCCCAGTTCACAAACATCATCCAGTGCAGCCAGTCCTGCCCATAACATTATTTTTTGATCCACCAACTCATTCAGAAATCATTGAATCAAGCTCCAGAATGTTTTTAAACCCCTACACTCCCAACACATGTGACCCAAATGCGCGCTATCCTCGTTACACAGAGGGCAATGCCTAGAGTCCGCAAATCCGGCTTTGCAGGCCCAAATAGGAGAATACTATCCCCGTTCCACAGTTTTATACTGAATCTTCCTAAATTGTGCACATTTGACCAGGGTTAGGATACGTGCAACTGCAGCCAGCCAGCCAAACCCTGCCAAGACCCCTCCCAGTTCCACTTCCCACTTTGCCGCTTTAGGGCCATAGAACTTAGCATTTACCAAGCACCATATCTTCCTATGGTAACTTGCAATGGACATTCTCTCTCTTGCATCAAACTAAAAAAAAAATCTATTTTATCCATAGAGCCCTTTTCCAACCACTGCTTTCTAATGACAGAACATAGTGTCTTAATTGGAGGAAGGCAAAGAAATGTTTATCAAGTTCAAAATGCTCCTTGAGTTCTTGAAATTGACAAACCACCCCTTCATCAAACACCTGTCGTAGCAACTGCAACTCCTTACCCTCCCACCCACGCCTTGTAGGGTTTAGAGTCTAAGCTCGGCGACAATGCTACGTTCCCTTGTATGGGCAAAAAGCTTGTAACTTGAGGGTTAATCTCCCACAGCTCACACAGAAACCTCTACCCCATTCTTAGTGGTCGAACCAAAACACTAGTTTGTATATGGGGGGCAAGGTCTTTAGCTTCACATGTACCACCGATAATAAGCTATAAAGAGAAACAAAGGCCGCCTCTTCCAGTCACGGGATGAACATGGACTGAAAGCCCAACCAGTCCCTTAGGTATCTTAACAAACATGTTAAATTATAGAGAGATAAATCTGGGAGACTCACTCCTCCTTTACTCCAGGAACCATTTAACCTGTTCAGCGCCACACGGGGTTTCCGACCCCCCCCCCCCCTACACACACAAAAAGCCCATTAGCACTTGCTTGAACTTAGCAGTATCAGCCTGCAAAAGCCGAATTGGGAGAAGCTGCAGCACATAGAAAATTTTTGGAAACAGAATCGTAAAGTAGGCCGCTACTCTCCCCAGCAGCGACAAAAGCAAAGGACGCCAATCACGAAGCTTACCTAGCACTGTGGACAACAAATACTGCACATTAAGGCGATATAAGCTTTTGGGATTCATAGTGAGCCTAATACCCAAGAATTTAAAACTGTCCTTCCGTCCACCGCAATGGGAACCCCTATGGCCAGGCTCCCCACAGCCCTCCCAGCAAATCCAGCGTCTACGACTTGACCATGTTTAATTTCAGCCCTGCGATAGCACAAAACTCCTCCATCTTCACTAACAAATTACCCAGAGACACCACAGAGTTTGTCAAATGCACAAGGAGGTCATTGGCAAATGCCGAGACTTTGAACACACTGTCTTCTATCCCCATTTCCACCACATCCCTCTATAGATGAATAAGACACAACATAAGATCCGGGGACAGAACTAAAAGAAGTGGGGCGAGAGGGCAACCCTGCCTCCTACCCCTCTCCAAGGCAAACTGCCGCGTGAGTCTCCAATTAGCTACCACCGCGGCTGTGGGATCGGAAAATAACACCCATACTTCCCTTATAAAACCCTCCACTAAGCCATATGCCTCCAGAGCAGCAAATAAATAATGCCAATTCACTCTGTCAAACACCTTTCAGCATCAAAGATCATAAACAGGGAGCTGACGATAATGCGCTCACTCCAAAGAAGCCAATATCCTATGCAGATTACTTACGGGGTACCTTCCCTTTAACCCGTTTTGGACCAGCGTATGTTTTACATACATAAGGTTTCCATACTTACTACTCAACTGTTTACTAATTAATGGTTATAAATTCAATGGAACTATGTTTAGCTATTATCGTTAAGTCAGAAAGCGTTATATACAGATCTTTTATCCAAGATCTAGTTAGTTTAATAGGTATTCGAAGTTTGCTGATTTTGACGGTACTGGCGGCTCAACATAAAAAGATCATAAAAAATAGTAAGTAGCTTATAATGCTGTAATAGCTACTATTTTGCAAATAAAAGTATTTGTAGACTTTAGAAAATAGGTTTAGACAACTGTAAGTTACTTAGTGTCAGAGTTATTGGTGCGTACGCGGCCTTGTATGTTTTTCATACACTGGGCTAATAAGTTGTTGAAACTAATTGTCAAGCATTCTGTTCTAGGTGTTTCAATGGTGCAATATCGACGCACTGCATCAGAAGTGTTTTCATGTGTATAATTTTCCGCCGTCAGAATGAAACATAGAAATATGATGATAGAAAAAGACCACATGGCCTATCTGGTCTGTCCTTCCATATCAACAACTACAACAGTCCCCTTTTTACCTTTAGAGATCCTCTGTGTTTGTCCCATGCTTCTGTTCCTGCCAGTCAGAGAGCTAGCAATTTAATATAATAACATAAACCCTCAAATCCTTACTGTTGGTTGATCTGTAGAGCCCCTGTTAGGAAAGCCTCAACAGGGCAGGGCACTGGAGCCTTTTATGCAGGCCTCAGCTGCTCTCAGGTAATCAGGCCCACTAACTCCTGATTAGGTGTTAGCAATTCCCAAAGCTGAGGAGGTTACTAGAGTTCAGCAACCTACTGTGCTCAAGGAGAGCAGAATCAGGGCAACTGCATGTTGTCCGGATATAGAGGGGATGCCCCAGAGACGAAACAGCCAGGAGGCTTCTACTGGTTCCAAGCACCACTCGAGCGACTGGAGGACTCTGCTCATTTTGTCCACTAGGGTATTGTCCTGGCCCAGGAGGTAAACCGCCCTCAGGAGCATCCCCCTGTGTGCCGCATAGGCACAGAGGGCTACTACCTCCTGGCAGAGGGGGTACGACTCTGTGCCCCCTTGTTTGTTCACATAGAACATTGTCACCTGGTTGTCGGTCTAGATCAGTACCAGGTGGTGCTGCAGCTGGTGGCGGAAAGATCGACGAGCCAGGAATATCGCCCGGAGCTCTTGCAGGTTGATTAGCAACCAGGATTCCTCCTGGGACTATGTGTCTGGAGGCTCTCGCAATGCGCTCCCCAGCCCAGTAGGGAGGTTCTGTGGTGAGGACTCTCTGGGGGGGTGGGCGCCTGGAAGGACATCCCGGTCTGAAGGTGACGTGGACTCTGTCACCATCAGAGGGAGCTCACCAGCTGCCGGGTCACTTTCACTCTGTCCCTGAGCCTGCCTTTGGCTTGTGTCCACTGAGAGCGGAGGCACCACTGAGCTGCCCTCATGTGCAGACGGGCATATGGGGTTACGTGAACCGTGGAGGCCATGTGTCCCAACAGGCGGAATAGAAGCCGGGCAGGTAGCGTCTGACTTCGGTGCACCTCTGCAGCTAACTCCCTGAGGCGTTGTGTCCTTTTTTGAGGGAGGAAGGCTTTTGCCTGGAGGGTATCTAGTTGCGCCCCTATAAACTCCCAGCGCTGGGCCGGAATGAGGTGAGACTTGGGGTAGTTTATGACAAACCCCAGGTTCTGCAGGGCATTTATGGTGTGCCTGGTGGCGTTGTGCCTCTGTAGCTATGTCCCGCTTTATGAGCCAGTTGTCCAGATAAGGGAAGACTAAGGTCCCTTGAAGCCAGAGGTGGGCTGTGACCACCACGAGGCACTTTGTGAAGACCCTTGATGATGAGGCCCGCCAAAGGGCAGCACCCTGTATTGGTAGTGCTGTGTCCCCACCACGAACTGGAGGTATTTTCTGTGGCTGGGATGAATTAGGATGTTTGTGTAAGCATCCTTTAGGTCTAAGGAGCATAGCTAATCTCCCTGCTGGAGGAATGGCAACAGTGTCCCAAGGGAGAACATCTTGAAATTCTCCCTGACCAGTATCTGTTGAGCTCTTGCAGGTCCAGAAAGGGCCTGAAGCCCCCTGTCCTCTTGGGGATGAGGAAATAACCTGGAGTAGAAACCTCTGCCCCAGAGATGTTTTGGTACTGGCTCCACTGCCTTGTCCTGGATTAGGCCTGCTAGCTCTGTGAGAAGCAGGGTCTGGTGAAGGAGGGGTCTGATGGGCTCTCCTGGGAAGTACGAGGGCGGTGCCCACTGTAGTGGAGGAGGTAGCCTCTCTGACCACTTGTAGCACCCAGGTGTCTGTGGTGATGGCAGTCCACCTGTGAGCAAACAGGACTAGGTGCCCCTTCTGTGGGCTGCAGAAGACCCCCTGGGAAGGAGGGGGGGTAGGTTGCACCCAGGCAGTCAAAAGCTCCCCCCAGGCAGGGCCAGGGCCACCGCCTGGGACTTTAGGGCCTTTTGCTTTCGGGGACCATATCTTTGGCCTTTTTGTTGCTAGCCCTGTCTGCCAAAGCCCCCCTTCTTCCTCAGGAAGAAGGGTTTCTTTCCCGGGGCTTTCCTCCGGGGTTGCACCGAGGTCTTCCTCAAGAGCCTGGTTCTCATCAGGAACTCTGTTTCTATCTCTGCAGCCTTGTCTGCCATAGGCTTCCCAATTAGGTTCTCACCTATGCATGGGACATCAATCAGTTTGTCCTGCACCCATTGCTCCAGGTCAGACGACTGCAACCATATTTGGCGTCATGCCCTGATGCCTGCGGCAACCACCCTGACAGAAGACTCGACGCCATCATAGGCTGCTCAAGACGAAAACTTCAAGCAATCTTTTACTACCGAGATCAGGGTCTTAAATCTCTGTAGGGGTTCCCCATTGAGGTCTGTCAAATTCCCCAAGCTCCTTCGACAGTTCCTTCAGGAACATGCCAATATAGAGGTGGTAGGACTGGATCCGGCAAGTTAGCATCAAGCGCTTAAAGGCCTTCTGGCCGAGGGCATTGCATCAACAAATGAGTTTTTTGGCTTCTGAGCCGACGCATGGCAGACTCCACAACCATCGAGTTGTGGGAAAGCTGAGTCTTTTGGAACCCAGGTCTTTGGCGTACTCGGTACATGGCATCGAGGCACCTACTGACAATTGGTATCGACTCCGGTGTTTCCCAAATCCAGAGGAGTTGGCAGTCGAGGATTGGGGGCACCGGTACCGTAAGAGTCTCCTTAGGGGGTGCCTCGTATTTGAGTATCTCCAATTCCTCAGTGCGCAGGTCCTCCTCGGCCTCTATCTTGATAGTGAGAGCCTTGGTCATGTCCCACACAAAATTGAGGAAGGTGACATCCTCAGGCAGGGAACAGCGTCGGGGCATCAGGGGAGAAGGATCTGAGGGGCACGTCTTGGTGTCTCCTCGTGTCCGGGGAGTTTGAGTCCAATGCCACACGATCACCTCAGTTGAAGTCCATTCTGGGCCATCTGCGACCTCCTGGAGGATCTGTGATCTGAGCCGTGGGCACTCGCCAGGGATGACCAGTGCCCCGAGGAATGGGAATGGAACCTCATCCGGTGCCAGGGGGCTCTCTCGAGGCCGGTGGCGCTCGAGGACCAGCTTGATGTCCGGGGAAGCCCTCGATGTCTAGGGTCCCGTCGTCAGGGCAGATGAACCGGACGAGCCACTGCTCCCTAAGGCCACCATCATGGTCTCCATACCAGTTGGTTCTGAAGCCTTCAGTGTGGGCACCGAGCCCGGTGTCAGTACTATCAAGAGAGAGTCCTCGATAAGGATGGCTTCAGACGCCCGAAGCCGGTCAACGAGTGTCGATGACTCCTTGCGGGGAGCTTGGAAGGCCACTCCCACTTCGACTCATTGGACTTGCGCTTGGGACTGCGGGGCCTGGGATGGGATTTCCCGTTCTTACTGGACCTGCACTCCGAGGCGGTCTTTGAGGGTTTCTTCTTCTTGTGCTCCATATCCGAAGATTTCCACTCAGAGGAAGTGCAGCCGCAGGACTCTGAAGAGGCTCAGGCTTCATGAGGCATTGCGATATTGGAGGGGGCCCTGGAGCATGATGTTGCCGGAAACTCTGGCGCAGAGTCAGACTTCTGGAAAAATTTCTCCTGCTGCTGATAATGGCTCTTTAGGGCCTTTGAGGTCATGGTTCTGCAGAGTTCGTAGTCGGAGTTATGTGCTGGGCCGAGGCACCAGAGGCAGCAGTCATGTGGGTCAATGAGAGACATCATTTTTCCACACCGGTCACACTTCTTGAAGCCACTGGAGGCCATTGGAAAAAGGGGGTCCCCGCCACGCATCTGGGGTCCAAGGCCTTTGGTTAAAAAAGGGCGCAAATGCAAGTTTGAGGGACACCTTGATGAAAAATTAATGACTGAACCTGAGGAGCGACGCAGAGGTGTGCTGGCTCAGGGGTGGGAAGGAACCGGTACGCAAACCGGACAAAGCTTTTTCTGGAGGAAACTGGACAACGTCCGAAGAGCTCCGCGGGGAGAAAAGGAGACTGAGGCAAGATGACAACCTTGGGTGAGAAGCGGACCACGCAAGGCCTTCTTTGGGCCCAAGGTGCCATCTGCTACAGACCTGTGCGAGATGCTTCCGCGCAGGCTCCGTTAGCACCGATGTCACCCCATATGTGAGGACTGACTTCCTGCTTTTTCCCGGAGAATGAGCAGTATTGAGCTCTCTCTGCTGCTTTCACGGGCATTGAGTAACCCAACGTTGCGTTTCAAGCCTCTCGACTCTCTTGGCCCTTCTTCAAACCCGTGAATTTTCATGGGTTAGTTGCTTCTGCGATGGTCTTTGGAGAGGATCTGCCGGTAAAAAGAGGATTTTGAACATCAGAAGGTTTGCAGACCATATTGGAAGAGGATAATCTTCCCTCTGATGAATACCTTTATCTCCGGTTGATTGCCTTCTTGCGAGGGTTTGCGACAGCTAAGTGATCCTCAATTTCTTAAATATTTCCAATACTTTAAGCATGAACATTGCTGGTATTGCTGATACATGCTATGGAGTTTGGTCTCCTTAGTGTGGTTTAAGAGTTGATAGCCCTGTTTTAAATGGCGTGGCATTACCTCCAGCTGTTGGGGTCCATAGTGGCGACCATAGAACTGGTCCCGTTGGCTCAAGCTCACATGTGGCAGTTACAACATGCACTGCTGTTGTGCTGGTCCCTTCAGATGGACTCCTTGACACAATGGCTTCCCTGCCCGTGAGCGGTCAGGGACAGACTGGAGTGGTTGTGTTCCGCTCTGGACTTGACAGCAGGCATGCCGTTGGAGACCCCAACACTGGTGACAGTGATGACTGATGCCGTGGGGATTGTGATTGGCAGAGGAGGTGACCTGGTCGATCAATAGGTTGGAGCTGAAGGCCATCTTTCTGGCATTATGACCTTTCAGGGTCAGGTCTTCTTGGACAACACGACAGTGGTTGCGTATCTCAACCACCAGAGGGGTACTGCCAGCACTACATTGATGGAGGAGGCATCTCCGCTCCTGTAATGGGTGGAGGTGAAGCTTGGGCAGCCTTATCTGGTGATGCATATGGTCGGCAAGGATAACGTCCAGGCAGATTTCCTCAGTTGCTACCGAGTGGACCTGGCAGAGTCGGCCCTGGAGGACTCCATGTTTCAGGGCATTGTGCGACACTGAGGTCAGCCAGTGATGGATTTGATGGCACCAGCTGACAAAGCTAAGGTGAGCTGTATTTTTTTCAGCAGAAGGCGCAAGTGCATGTCTGAAGGGGCTCGATGCATTGGTGCAACCTTGTGGAGCAGTTGTACGTGTTCCCTCCCTGGCCTTTGATAGGACAGGTGCTCCACAGGATCAAGCAACATTAGGGACAGGTGATTCTGATTTGCCCCGGACTGGTCTCGGAGGCTTTGGTATGCAGACCTCATACGGCTGCTGAGGGGCCATCCGTGGTAGCTGCCAGAGAGGCCTGATCTGTTGTAGCTGGGTCGTCTGCGCATGCCTCAGGTGGATCGATTCTTACTTATGGCCTTGCCCTTGAACGGGCCTGTCTGAACAAGTGGGTCTGTTTGCCAGTGGTTGTGGCAACGCTCCTGAAGGCTAGAAACCACTGTTATTATTTTTTGTGTTATGATGACATCAAAATCCAGACTGTCATGGGTGAAGGGCAAGAGAGTGCTCAACATATGGTCTGTTGGCTGTGATAGGACAATATGTTCTGCAAGTTTAGAGAGGAATTGTAGATTCTTGAGATGGGATGATAATTGTGGTTAAGAGCTTGCTGCAGCTCACTCCACTGGGTGCAGGCCTCCTAGGCAGAAGACATCAGTAAGGCAACTTCTGGTCCTCATTGAATGCCTTTGTGAAATCCTACAGGCAGGGTAGTCTTCCTTTCAAGTAGTTCTTCAGTGTGTTTCTGAGTGTCTAGGGTCTGGGGAATTCTGAATAAATCTGTCTTTGCAGAATTCTGCTTTGCACAGACAGAAGTGATGACTTTCCTGAATGCATTTTCTCCTCCCCCCCCCCCCCCCCAGCTAGCTGCCTGCCTACCCACATGGCACATTGCAAATGGTGGCATATTGGGCTATATTCTCCTCTTTTGCCATCCTGGGTCTGCCTCTTCTTTTGAACCATGCAGATATATAGAGTCCCATGTCATTCAACAGAGATATTGACTCACCACAGCAAAAAATGAAGATGTTGCCTGATATACAGCTGTTCACTGCTGCCTCTCACCACATGATGGAAGGAGCTGGATCAAGCTTGGGGTTATGCCATGTGGGGAGCGGGGGTGGAATCTTTGAAGATGGACAGAACTGGGGGGCTTGCTGGGAGTTAGAGATGGAGAACTGGGGAGGGTAGAGAGCTTGCTGTAAGATAAGAGAGAGAGAGGGGTGGGGGCAAAAGCTGGTAGGTGTCTACCCTGGGGAAGGGGCAGGGAAAGCTGGGGGCTGAACCTACCAGAGGAGAGGAAGGGGTTCAAGCTAAGCTGAGACAAGAAAGAGATGGAGGGAGGATAAAACCTGGAGTGATATTGCTGGGGAGAGTCAAACCCGAGGGGGAGAAAAAGCAGGGGGATAAGTCAGGCCTTATGATGGGGAATTAAATTTTCTTTTGTGCCAAACCACCATGGTCTAATGAATTGCTTTGCATATTGCAGTTTTTTGACTGGGCATGCCTGAATCTAGAGAGGTGCATCAGAACCCAGGCTGTTCTGGGGATAGTAGCACTGATAACCAACTTTAGGTTGGTCTTTTCAAATAAGATTAACTGCCTCCAACTTGAGAAATGAGCCAACAGGTTCACTAAATGGTATTTTCTCCAGGAACAAGCAGGAAGGCAGTCCTCACTTATGGGTGACAGCACCAACGGAGCCCGTGCGGAACAATTCCCCACTTTTCAAAGAAAGCCTTTGGGATTGCTACCAGGCATGCGTGGTCCTCTTCCTACCCAAGGGTGCCATTTTGCTCAGTCTCCCTTTTTTCGTGGAGCCCTTCCGACACACGTCCTCATCCCTCAGAAAAAGTTTAGTTTTCCTCGCCTTAACGGGTTCTCTTTTTTTCCGGTTGCACTAGTCCTCTTTCCGTCCTTTCCACTGCTCTACTTCAGAGCTCTCAGGGATACACTTTTTTCCCCTAAATTTTTTGTTGGGCTTCGCGCCCTTTTTTTCTCTCCAACCGCTGTCTGCGTGGGTCTTTGACCTTGCAGGGGCCATTTTTGCCCCCATGGCCACCGGATTTAAAAAATGCAATAGATGCTCTAGGAACATGTCTCTTACGGACACTCATGACTGTTGTCTGCGGTGCCTGGGAGCCAACCATGACCCAGAGCTCTGTTCACTCTGTAAGAAAATGTCCTCTGAGGCCCTGCTCAGTCATAAGCAGAAGTCCGAAGACATTTTCTGGAAGGCTGCTTCGGCATCCCCGGTGGCACCTTCGGTCGTTTCTCCTCCAGTGGTTTTTCCCCCTGCGGCCCCACGTTCTCGGTGGCACTCTAACCAGGGGTCCCCCGAGGTGGAACAATGCAAAAAGAAGAAGGCCTCGAAGTCGCTGGCCAGGACTCATGACAAGCGCGAGTGCTTCCGCACCCGGTCGCTTAGTCCCCTTCAGCGTTCCCGAAAGTCGGACAAGGTGCGGCCCCACAAGGTACCTTGCAGGGAAACTGAGGCCTCTGGAGAAGGCGCCCAGTCTCCTGAGGGTCGTCCCGGTGAGGACCCCCTCTCCTCCTCGACACCCGATCTGGTGACCCTGGTATCAGTGTCCCAGAGCCCCACGCCCGTGTGGGAGTCCCGTATGCTGGCGCTTGAACACAGCATTTCTGCGTTCATTGCTTCCCAGCAGGCGCTCATGGCCAGCTTTGCTGACTTGCGCCCAGAGACCGCGAGTCCCTCACGTGGGACACCCAAATCCGTCCAGGAAACCCCCGAGAGCCGCGGACCTCATGAGGGTCCTCGACGTCGGTCTTGCTCGCTCTCCCGTTCCTCAAGGCGAGATCGTCCAGGGCCTCTGGCTCCAGGCCGCTGGCCATCGGACAGGGTGAACCGCCCGGCTCGGATCTCTCGACTGATTTTTCGGCCTGGGAGTCTGATGGGAACACCTCCCCAGAAACCCTTACCCACCAGGATCTTCCGTCAGAACCCTTGCCACCTACATTCCAACGGTGCTCACCACTCGAAGACACCTCCTTCTTGGTGTTTATCCGGGACATGGCTCAGGCCCTCAGCCTGGTCACCCAGGCCGAGGAGGACCCTTGTGCTGAAGAACTTGATATTCTTCAGTACGAGTCCCTGCCCAGTGAATCCCTCACTGTGCCTGTACTGCCGATTGTATCTCGGCTGTTGCTTCGCATGTGGGAGGCCCCAGCCTCTGTCCCCATTGTGAGCAAGTGCCTTGACACAATGTACAACATGCAGCGCAGGTCCGTCTTCCGAAAGACACAACTCCCACACACCTCAATAATGGTGGAATCAGCCATGAGGTAGCAGAAGAGCCCAAAATCCCACTCATCAGTACCACCGGGCCGAGAATCGAAAGCCCGTGATGCCCTGGGCTGCAATGCTTATCGAGGTTCCATGCTGTCTAGTTGCATCCAGGCATATCAATTGTATGTTCCTACGCGACTTGGCAAAGGAATTTTGAGGTTTCTCCGTGGACCTTGAGGAGGAGCCCCTCGACAGATTCCGCGCCCTGTGAAAATCAGTGGCCGACTGCTCCGAGTACATCTCTCGAGCCTCCTATGATGGGTTTGAGACATTGGCTCGGGTGGCGGCCGTGGGCATCGGAGCCCACCGCCAGGCATGGCTCCAATCTTCGGATTTGGAGCAGTGGGTGCAGGAGAGGCTCCTGGAGGTGCCCTGCCTCGATGAACAACTTTTTGGTAAGCTGATGGAGAAGAAGGCTGCAGAGATTGAGACTGAGTTTGTCACTAGAACCTGTCTCTCCCGCAAGACCTCTACGCTGCCTTGGAAGAAGCAGCCAACCAAGACTCCCTTCTTCCCCAGAAAAGGCCTCCAGTATCGCGGCTACCCCCATGCCGACCACTCTGGCGCAGGGGAAGCCCAGCCAGGGGCACCGTAAACCAAAGGGCCCGAAGGCCCAAACGCCGGCTCTCCCACAACCCACTGAGGGGTTTTGACGCCAAAGGCATGGCCCCTCTCCCTCCGGCAATACAGCAGCCAGTGGGGGGACGCCTGTCCTGCTTTGCCCCGTCATGGGTGCTCATCACCTCGGACACCTGGGTTCTCCAGGTCATCCGGGAGGTCTATCACCTCCATTTCAACAGGCTTCTACCTCCTTTCTTCCCGGCGGAGCCTCCTCGACTCCCCGTGCACCAGCTTCTGCTGCAGCAGGAATTCCCCTCCCTCCTTGCCCAACCGGCAGTCAAAAAGGTCCCTCTCCACCTTCGAGGCCGAGGCTTCTATTCCCGGTACTTCCTCATCCTGAAAAAGATGGGGGGCCCATCCTCGACCTCCACATGCTAAACAAGTTCCTGATGTGGGAGAAATTCAAGATGTTATCTCTTGACGTGCTGCTGCCCTTCCTCCGGCAGGGCGACTGGCTATGCTCCTTGGATCTAAAGGATGCTTACGCCCATATCTTGATCCACCCCCAACACAGGCAGTACCTGCTTTTCAGGGTACAGGGAGAGCACTTGCAGTACAGGGTGCTCCCCTTCGGCCTTACGTCCGCCCCACGGGTCTTCACAAAGTGCCTAGTTGTGGCTGCTGCTCACCTTCGGCGCCAGGGCATGCCGGTTTTTCCCTACCTCAACGATTGGCTCGTTACTGGCTCCTCCATTGAGGAGGCCCGGCAAGTGATTTCGCGCACTGTCCTCCTCTTAGAGAGCTTGGGGTTCTTAGTCAACTACCCAAAGTCTCACCTCGAGCCAGTGCAGACTCTTGAGTTCATCGGGGTGCGTCTCGATATTGGCAGGCCATTGCCCTCTTGCCGGTGGATCGCTCCACCCGCCTTCGAGCTCTGGTGGCTCACATCCAAAGCGCCCACCAGGTCACCGCTCGGTCCATGCTATTTTTCCTGGGCCACATGGCCTCGACCGTGCATGTGGTTCCTCGCTCCCGCCTGCACATGCGGACGGCTCAGTGGTGGCTCAGTGCCCAGTGGAGCCAGTCCCTTGGACACCTCAGGGACCCCATCAGGGTTCTTCCCGACCACCGCTTGTCCCTGAACTGGTGGCAAAACACCCACAACCTCCTGTGGGCATCGCCCTTTCAGGCCCCACAGCACGATGTCGTGCTGAATACAGATGCTTCCCTGTTAAGGTGGGGAGCCCATTGTGGGTCTCTCTGCACGCATGGGCAATGGTCACCCGTGGAGGCTCAGCAGCAGATAAACCTGCTCGAGCTCCGGGCCATCCTGTGGGCCCTGAGGGCCTTCAAGGATCTCCTCAGTGGGAAGTCGGTTCTGGTACAGATCGACAACTGGGTAGCGATGTTCTACATCAACAAAGAGGGGGTCACGGGGTCACCTCCCTCTGCAGGGAAGCAGTTCTCATCTGCTGTTTCGCTGCCTGACGGAGTGTGTCCCTCAAGGCGACATACCTCCCGGGTCAGGAGAATTGCCTGGCAGACAGCAGAATCCTTTGCCCCCATGAGTGTTGGTTGGATCCCAGAGTGGCAGGGTGGCTGTTTCTATGCTGGGGCACTCCAGCGATAGACCTCTTCGCGAGCCCCCAGAACATACAGCTCCCTCGCTTTTGTGGCCTGGTACCGCACCCGGGCAGGGAGGGCCCTGATGCATTTCTTCTGGACTGGTTCTCCAGTCTTCTTTATGTATTCCCTCCTTTCCCCCTCATTACAAGGACTCTGTTCAAGGCTCAACGGGACGGGGCATAGCTGATTCTCGTGGCCTCAGCAGCCTTGGTTCCCATTCCTGCTCTGGCTGTTGTCGGAGCCTCCAGTTCCTCTGGGCTTTGCCAGGGACTTGCTAACGCAGTAGGAGGGTCAGGTACTACACCCGAACCTAACTTCCCTATCCCTCACGGCCTGGCGGCTGAACGGGCCTCTCTAGCCCTTCCAGAGGAGGTCAAGGAAATCTTCCTTGCCTTGAGGAAGGACTCCACTATGCGGGCTTACGCCTTTAAGTGGAAATGCTTCTCTGTCTGATGCTCGGAACACCAGATCAACCCCTTCTTGTACCCGGTTCGGTGGGTTCTCCAGTATCTCCTCCACCTCTCGAGGCAAGGGCTGAAGTCAAACTCTTTTAGAGTTCATTGCATGTCCCCTAGTTTTTCTAAATTTTGAAGGAGTAAACAACCGATTTACATTTGTCCATTACACTCCATTTGTTATTTTGTTAGACCTCAATCATATCTCCCCTCAGGTGTCTTTTTTCCAAATTGAAAATCCCTAACATTTTAAGCCTTTCCTCATAGGGGTATCCTGCCATCTCCTTTACTGTTTTGGTGGCTCTTCTCTGTACCTTTTCTAATTTTGCTATATCCTTTTTAAGATACAGCAACCAGAATTACACAAAATGGTGTAGTCATACTATGGGACAACACAAAGGCATTATAATATCCTTTGTTTTATTCTCCATTCCTTTCCTTATGATTCCTGGCAATCTCCAGGAACAAGCAGGAATGAGTCTTCACATATGGGTATCGTCGGTACCGACGGAGCCTGCACGGGAACGCTCCCCAGCGTCCAATAAGAAAGCTTTTGGGAGCATCCCACAGCGCCTGCAGGCTGCCTTCCCGCCTTTCCCAACCGCCTCTCTCCAGTTCTTCTTTTCCGCGGAGCCAGCAGGTCGTGTTCCTGTCACCGCAGAAGAAGTTCTTTATTTTTTCTTAATTCTTTTGTGTCGCGTCTACCTTCTTCGACGTCAGACCGGTACCGCCGGTCTTTTCTTTCTTTCAAAAAAAAAACAACAATTTATCTTTTCTTCACTGTGCATTTTTAGTTTTTGGGCCTTAGGCCTAAAAATTTTTTTCCTCATGGAGAAGCCCACCTCTGGGTTCAAAAAGTGCACAAAATGTGGCGGTATTATTTCTGTCACTGACACCCATGACTGGTGTCTAAAATGTTTGGGGCCTGACCATTCCATCACAGATTGTATGTCCTGTACCATGATGTCTAAAAGAGGTCGGCAGAACCGAGCAGCCAAGCTCAGTACCCTGTTTCCCTCTGATGCAGCTTCGGTGGCATCGACGTCTTCCAGGGCTTCTTTTTCCTCCCATGGATCTCAGGTAACCAAGCATAAATCTAGCCGGTCCTCGAAGGGTAGATCTCCCTCCAAGCATCGAGATGCCTCCGGGCTTGCCCTCGAGGATTCCGCACCGGCAAAATTACCCCGGCGGGAAGCTCCGGCTTCCAAAGCGTTATCTATGAGGTCATAGGTTGACATCGATGGCTCGGCCTCGACAGATCACAGATCACCTGTTGCCGTGTTCTGGGGTACCGGTGGCTCCCACTGGTACCGACATCCAGACATTGGTGGCGTCGATGGATCAGAAGATTCTGGCCATGCAGCGCACCCTGTCGGCATTCATACAGGCTGCGACGCCTCCGGTACCGCAACAATCCCTGTTGTCGGTACCGGCTCCGACACCGGCATCACTCCCGGTACTGGTACCGATTGCATCAGCTTCGGTGTCAACTGCAACGGTACCCTGTCCTATGATGCCCATCGTTACCGAACCGGTACCGGTTACTCCCAATACTGATCCTACTCGGTACGGCTATCGGGCTCTACAGGAGCATCCAGACAGGCGATACTTCGATTCCTCTGAAGACTCAGATGACTCTGAGGGTTCTGTCGAGGCATCGATACTTCTTCCTCAGGAGCCTTCTTCTCCTAAACGAAGAATGTCTCCTCCAGAAGACTTGTCTTTTCAAGACTTCATTAGGGAAGTGGCTAGGGGCCTCTCCATCACAGTGGCCCCTGAGTCAGAACCCAGAGCCAAGGAGTTCGATATTTTACAATATCCTAAAACTCCTAAAGAGGCAGCTACTTTACCTATCCATGAGATTATGTATGATCTCATGTTGAGGATATGGGAGACACCTCTTACCATCTCTCCTCATTCTCGCAGGCTAGACACCATGTATCGTGTCCCTCCTTGTCCTGGCTTCCACAAGACTCAGCTTCCTCACCACTCTATTGTGGTAGAGTCTGCCATGAGAAAAATAAAGAGTGCAAAGAGACACTCATCTAATCCTCCAGGGCGTGAATGCAGGACCCTAGATGCTTTTGGCCGAAGGGTTTTCCAAGCTTCTATGCTAGCTGCCAGGATCAACTCCTATAGTCTCTATATAGGGATGTTTCTAAAAGAAGTCACAGATCTGCAGACTTTAACCCCTTTTATTTCAGAGGCTCAAACATGCCCAAGATGCCTCCAAATTTTCCAACCGTGCAGCCTTTGACTCTTTTGAGTGTGTAAGCAGAGCTTCGGCTATTGCCATAGGGGCATGCAGAATTGCTTGGCTACAAGCTTCTGATTTGGAGCTCTGGGTACAAGATGAATTAGGTAAGGATTGGCAAGCAAAGGCCAATCAGATGGATGCTGAAAACTCTGCTTTGGATCGACTTTCAAAGTCTACCTCTGCTCCTGTTAAGAAAAGATTGTTCAAAAAGACATCTTTTTCCAAAAAGGGGAAGATACTATCCTGCTTATAGTCAGCAGGCATCTTCTGCAGGTCGTTTTGCTGCAAAAGTGTCAGCAACCACCTAAACAGGCCAAATCAAATGCTGCTATGCCTGCCATGACCCAGTAGCCTCAGCCTCCTCAGCGCCTTTGACTTGCAACTAGAGAACTTAGCCTTTCTGGCTCTGGAAGAACCAGAGCCCCTTACCATTCCAGGAAGGTTGACTTACTTTGCTCCCAGATGGGAACAAATCACAGCAGAGCAATGGACCCTCTCCATCATAAGGGAGGGGTACAAGCTTCATTTCTTAAGCCTTCCCCCTCACACCATAGTGAAACAGTTCAATTCTCCAACATCTCTCCTCGACCTTCTGGGTCAGGAGATTGCCACCCTTCTTGCCCAAGGGGCAATAGAAGAAGTACCTCTTCTTCAGCAAGGCACAGGGTTCTACTCCCCTTATTTTCTTATTCCAAAGAAAACAGGGGCTACAGACCCATCTTAGATCTCAGAGAATTGAACAAATTTCTATTCAAGGAGAAATTCAAGATGATTTCTCTCGGTGCTCTGCTTCCATACCTTCAGAGTCAGGACTGGCTTTGTTCTCTAGATTTCAAGGATGCGTACACCCATGTCCTCATCCATCCAACACATAGAAGGTTCCTTCGGTTCCTTTTTAGAGAAAAGCACTACCAATACAGGGTGCTTCCTTTCGGTCTGGCCTCCGCACCAAGGGTGTTCACGAAATGCATGGCAGTAGTAGCTGCATTTCTACGCACACTGGGAATATTCGTTTTCCCATATCTGGACGACTGGCTCATTCGAGCTCCCTCTTAGTTAGAGGCCAAGACCTTTCTAACCTGCACAACGTGTGTCCTTCAGTATTTGGGACTGGTAATAAGCATCCCAAAATCCAATCTCACCCCTACTCAGTCTTTGGAGTTTATAGGGGCTGTCCTGGATACCACAACCACAAGGGCCTATCTTCCTCAGGCTCGCTGCCTACGCTTGGTGCAGTTAGCCTCCCAAATACAGTTAAAGTCCCATTTAACTGCTCGGGAAATGTTACAACTCTTAGGTCACATGGCATCCACCGTGCATGTGATTCCATATGCTCGCCTTCACATGAGGGCAGCTCAATGAACTTTGTCCACCCAATGGACTCAGGCATCAGGTTGCCTGTCAGACAAAATAGCAAACTCCAGTCGCCTTTTTTGGTCTCTCCAGTGGTGGAAGTCCTGTCAAAACCTGTTGCTGGGGTCCCCTTTTCAGCAGTCACTTCCCCAAGCAACCCTTACAACAGATGCCTCTCCAATGGGTTGGGGAGCTCATCTGCAAGATCTCTCCACCCAGGGCATCTGGTCTCCACAGGAGACTTCTCTACACATCAATCTCTTGGAACTCAGAGCAATTTTCTTAGCTCTGAGTGTTCCACTCCCTGCTCAGCTACAGGACAGTCCTTATCCACATGGACAACCAAGTAGCCATGTTCTATGTGAACAAGCAGGGAGGGACTGGCTCTCTGTCACTTTGCAATGAAGCTTTGCGACTGTGGGCCTTCGCCAGAGAGCATCAGATTCATCTTATGGCAGTATATCTTCCAGGTGTTCAAAACTCTTGGGCAGACAAACTCAGTCGAGTTCTGCTTCCACACGAGTGGTCCCTCCATATGGACCAGGTAGCCAGGATTTTTCGAATTTGGGGAACCCCGGACATAGACCTCTTTGCAAGTCCGGGGAATGCCAAACTTCCCCGGTTCTGTTCCAGAATTCCGTGTCAGGGAGTTCAGGCCAAGGATGCCTTCCTTCATGCCTTCCCACCCATTCCCCTAATTCCCAAAACACTTTTCAAGCTTCAGAGAGACCGAGAGACCGAAGTTCCATGATCCTCATAGCACCACATTGGCCACGCCAAGTGTGGTACCCTCTACTTCTGCATCTCTCTCAAGCTCCCTCCCTGGAATTGGACTCTGCACCAGATCTTCTATCCCAGGAAGACGGAACGTTGTGGCACCCAAACCCCCAGTCTCTCCATCTCAGGGCCTTGTTGCTGAAGGCCTAGACCTTCAAGTTTTTCATCTCTCTCAGCAAGTCAGAGATATTCTTCATGCTTCTAGAAAGCCTTCCACTAGACGTTCTTATGCTTTCAAATGGAAAAGATTTACCATTTGGTGTTCAGAGAAGGGTCTTAACCCTCTTGCAATACCTCTGAATTCTTTACTAGAGTATCTTCTGCATCTGTCCCATGCAGGCCTTAAAACAAATTCAGTAAGAGTCCATTTGAGTGCTATTGCAGCGTCCCTCAAGCCTCTCAATGGACAGCCTATTTCCTCTCATCCTCTTATAGCAAGATTCATGAGAGGCCTTCTTTTAACTAAACCTCCCATTAGACCACCTCCAGTGGCATGGGACTTAAATCTGGTTCTTGGCCAGCTTATGAAGCCACCCTTTGAACCTTTAGCCACCACCTCCTTGAAATTTCTTTCTTGGAAGGTTATCTTTCTCATTGCAGTCACCTCAGCACGTCGCATCAGTGAGTTGCAAGCCTTGGTGGCTAATCCTCCTTAAACAAGGTTCCATCATGATAAGGCCGTCCTCAGGACCAATCCACACTTTATGCCCAAAGTGTTCTTGCCTTTTCATCTGAATCAAGAGGTATACTTACCTGTCTTTTTTCCAGGACCTCATGCATCAAGTGCAGAGAGGAATCGTCATACTTTGGATTGTAAAAGAGCTCTCGCCTTTTTACTTACAAAGAACACAGCAATATAGAAAGTCTTCTCAACTCTTTATTGCTTTTGATCCTTCCCATTTAGGACTTCCAGTTTCTAAGAGAACACTGTCCAACGGGACAGTGTATTTCTTTCGCCTACCAGAGTAGGAACCTTTCTCTGGAAGGCCATGTCACAGCTCACAATGTGAGGGCCATGGCAGCCTCAATGGCTCATCTAAACTCTGTGTCCATCGACCAAATCTGTCGAGCGGCCACCTGGGCCTCGGTTCATACCTTCACAGCCCATTACTGTTTGGACAAGGACTCCCGCCGGGATGCCTTGTTTGGTCAGGCTGTTCTCAAACACCTGTTCCATTCCTAATCAACTCCTACCCACCTACCCTTGTTGGATGCCAGAGATCCATGGGGGGAGGTGGAGCCCTTTTCAAGGACACACAACTCTGGGGTCTCTCCCTGGCATCTGCAGCTAGGGAGTCCCCATATGTGAACACTCATTCCTGCTTGTTCCTGGAGATAGCACAGTTACTTACCTGTAACAGGTGATCTCTGGGAACAGCAGGAATAAGTCTTCACAACCCACCCACCTCCCCTAGGAGTTGTATCTCTCTATCTCTCTTTCCTTCCCTCTCTCTCTCTCTTTGTCTCAGCTTTAAAACTCAAACTGGAGAGAGGCGGTTGGGAAAGGCAGGAAGGCAGCACGCAGGCGCTGTGGGATGCTTCCAAAAGCTTTCTTATTGGACGCTGGGGAGCATTCCCGCGCAGGCTCCGTCGGTACCGACGATATCCATATGTGAAGACTTAATCTCCAGGAACAAGCAGGAATACGTCATCACATATAGGAATACGTCATCACATATGGGTACGTCGGCACCGACGGAGCCCGCGCGGGAAAGCTCCCCAGCTTTTCAGATTAAAAGCTTTTGGGGCCTCCCACTGCACATGCGCGCTGCCTTCCCGCCTTCCTGACCAGCTCTCGTCAGTTTCTTTTTTTCCGCGGAGCCAGCAGGTCGTGTTCCTGTCACCGCTGAAGAAATTGTTGATTTTATTGTTTTCTTTAGACCGCGTACCTGCCTTCCCCATTCTGAAACCGGTACTGCCGGTCTCTCTTTCTTTCTTTTAAAAAAAAAAAAAATATTTTTTTTTCTTTTCTTCAGCACAGCTTGGTACTTTGTTAGGCCTTCAGGCCTACACAAATTCTCCTCATGGAGAAGCCAGTTCCTGGTTTTAAAAAGTGTACCAAGTGCAGTGCTGTCATTCCTCTTACAGACACCCATGAATGGTGTCTTAAATGTTTAGGACCTGACCATTCCATACCGGACTGCCCATCCTGCTCCCAGATGTCGAAACGTGGATTGCAGAACCGGGCCAACAAGTTCCATGTGCTGTTTCCTTCAGAAGCATCACAATCATCCAGGTCTTCCTCTCCGGATGGATCTCAGGTAACCAAAACTCCAGTGGGCAAATCCTCTAAAAGCAAATCTCTTTCTAAAGATCGAGAGGCTCTCAATTCTGAGTTCGAGGATTCTGCCCAGGCCAAAAAACCCCGGCGGGAGGCTCCGGCCTCCAAAGCAATCATGGGGTCACAGGTTGACATCGATGGCGCGCCCTCGACAGATCACCTGTTGTACTGCTCTGGGGTACCGGCCCATACCGGTACCGACATCCAGGCAGCAGTGGCGTCTATGGGCAATACTGTCCAAGTCATGCAGCAGGCCATTCTGGCTTTTATTAATGCTGCTACGCCCTCGGTACCGCAGCCAGCGGTACCGGGTCCGGTTCCGGTAATGGCTTCCATACCGGAACCGAGGCCATCGTCTTCCAAACGCAGATCGGTTCCGCATGCCGGATCCGGGCTTTTGCCCGGTACCGATCCCATACCTGGTACGCCCGATGTCGATACCGAACGGTATGCGTATCGTGCGTTGGAAGCACATAGAGGATACTATGCTTCTTCAGAGGATTTTAACTCCTCTGATGATTCTGATGAGTTCTCCCTTGATCTTCCTGAGGAGCCTTCTTCTCCTAACAGGAGAATGTCTCCACCAGAGGATTTGTCCTTTCAGGACTTCATCATAGAAATGGCTAAAGGTCTTTCTATTGCTTCATCCTCTGAAAAGGAACCCAGATCAAAGAAACTGGATATTTTAGGATACTCTAAGTCTCCTAAAGAGGCAGTCACCCTGCCTATCCATGAAATCCTTCAAGAACACTTGATGGACTTATGGGAGGCTCCTCTAACATTGTCTCCTTCTTCTCGCAGGTTGGACACCATGTACCGTGTCCCCCCTTCTCCTGGTTTCCAAAAAACCCAGTTGCCTCACCATTCTATTGTGGTGAAGTCTGCAATGAAGAAGATAAAGAGTACCAAAAGGCACTCTTCTACTCCTCCAGGGCGAGAATGTAAGACTCTAGACTCTTTTGGCAGGAAAATTTTCCAGGCTACTATGCTTATAGCCAGGATTAATTCCTATAGTCTTTACATGGGCATGTTTCTCAGTGAAATCGCTCTAAAAGTTCGGCATTTTGCCCCCTTTATCCCTGAGGATAAGAGGGAGCAGTTCATTTCCTTAGTGAAACACCTTTTGGATATTTCAAAGTTCTCCAACAGGGCAGCTTTTGATTCCTTTGAGGGTGCTGGTAGGGCTTCGGGCATTGCTATAGCAGCCCGACGTCTTGCTTGGCTCCAGGCTTCTGATCTAGAACATTGGGTCCTAGATGGCTTACGAAATCTGCCCTGTACAGGTGAGAACTTATTTGGTGAGGAGTGGCAAATTAAGGCCACTCAAATGGATGCAGAAAATGCCACCTTAGATAGACTTTCTAAGTCTACCTCCACTCCTGCCAAGAAGAAGTCTTTTAAGAGGCCTTATTACAAGAAGTCCAGATTTTCTACAAATACTGGCCAACAATCCTCTCAGCCTCGTTTTGCTGCTAAACGTCAGCAACCTAAACAGGCAAGGTCAAAGCCTGCGGCGTCTGCTACGCCTCAGCAGGCTCCACCCCCTCAGGGGTTTTGACTTGCCACTAGAGAACTTAACTTTTCTGGCTCTAGAACAACCAGAGCCCCTCACCATACCCGGAAGGTTAGCTCACTTTGCTCCCAGATGGGAGCAAATTACATCAGAGCAATGGACCCTCTCTATCATCAGAGAGGGTTACAAACTCCATTTTTCCGACCTTCCTCCTTATACTATGGTGAGGCAGTTCAATTCTCCCCCATCTCTCCTGGCCCTCTTGGGTCAGGAAGTCTCCTCCCTCCTTGCCCAGGGGGCAATAGAGGAGGTCCCTCTTCTTCAACAGGGGACGGGATTCTACTCCCCTTATTTTCTAATACCAAAGAAGACAGAGGGCTTCAGACCAATTCTGGATCTGAGAGAATTGAACAAATTTCTTTTCAAGGAGAAATTCAAAATGCTTTCTCTGGGCATTCTCCTTCCATACCTTCAGAGTCAGGATTGGCTTTGTTCTCTAGACCTAAAGGATGCGTATACACACATACTCATCCACCCATCCCACAGAAAATACCTTCGATTTCTGTTTCAGGGAAAACATTTCCAGTACAGAGTACTCCCCTTCGGTCTAGCCTCTGCTCCAAGAGTGTTCACCAAATGCATGGCAGTCGTAGCTGCCTTTCTAAGAGGCCTGGGAATTTTCATATTCCCATACCTGGACGACTGGCTCATCCGAGCTCCCTCTCAGTCCCAGGCCCAAATTTCCCTGGACCGCACAAGGCGTCTTCTGCAGTATCTGGGACTGGTAGTAAACCTTCCCAAGTCTCAACTAATCCCTACTCAGTCTCTCGAGTTCATAGGGGCCCAGTTAGACACCATCACTGCAAGGGCCTACCTGCCTCAGGTCAGGGCCCAACGCCTGCTGAGTTTGGCCTCCCAAGCTCAGTCCAGCAGTCATTTGACAGCCCGGGAAATGCTGCGACTTCTGGGCCACATGGCCTCCACGGTACATGTGGTGCCCTACGCTCGTCTGCATATGAGAGCAGCTCAATGGACCTTGGCCACCCAGTGGACTCAAGCATCTGGAGCGCTCTCCGACCAAATACTCACCTCAAGCCGTCTATTTTGGTCCCTCCAATGGTGGACATCCACCAAGAATCTGTTGTTGGGTGACCCCTTCCAACCTTTGTTGCCCCAAGCAACCCTCACAACAGATGCCTCCCAAACAGGGTGGGGAGCTCATCTTCAGAACCTCTCCACTCAGGGCACTTGGTCTCCACAGGAGGCCACCCTTCATATCAACCTCCTGGAACTGCGAGCGATTTACCTTGCCCTCAAGGTCTTCTATACCCTCCTTGTCAACCTGACTGTCCTAGTTCAGACAGACAATCAGGTAGCCATGTTCTATATAAACAAACAAGGAGGGACAGGCTCTCTGTCGCTTTGCAACGAAGCTCTCAGAATATGGGCCTTCGCCAGAGAGCATCAAATTCACCTTCTTGCAGTGTATCTTCCAGGAGTTCAAAACTCTCGTGCAGACAGACTCAGTCGAGTTCTGCTTCCACACGAATGGTCCCTACATATGGACCAGATACGCAGAATCTTTCAGGAATGGGGGACCCCGGACATAGACCTCTTTGCAAGTCCGTGGAATGCCAAACTTCCCCGGTTCTGTTCCAGAACTCAGTGTCAGGGAGCTCAGGGCCACGATGCCTTCCTCCTGCATTGGGGTCAGGAATTCCTCTATGCCTTTCCACCCATTCCTCTAATATCCAAGACTCTGTTCAAGCTCCAGAGGGATCACGGGACTATGATCCTCATAGCTCCCCGCTGGCCACGCCAGGTGTGGTTCCCTCTACTTCTGCATCTCTCCCAGGGATCCTCCCTGGACCTGGGAGCTGCGCCAGACCTTCTGTCTCAGGAGGACGGGACTTTGTGGCACCCAAACCCCAAATCCCTACATCTCAGAGCTTGGTTACTGAAGGCCTAAGTCTTCAAGACTTTAATCTTTCTCAACCTGTGACAGATATCCTTCATGCCTCTAGGAAACCTTCCACGAGGCGTTCTTATGCTTTCAAATGGAAACGTTTTTCCATTTGGTGTGCTCAGCAGGGTCTTGACCCTCTAGCACTTCCTTTGAATTCCCTCTTGGACTATCTCCTGCATCTTTCAAATGCAGGCCTTAAGACGAATTCAGTAAGGGTCCATTTGAGTGCTATTGCAGCATCCTTAAAACTTATAAATGGACAACCTGTCTCCTCTCATCCTCTTGTTGCACGTTTCATGAGAGGCCTGACTCTAACTAAACCTCCCATCCGACCTCCTCCGGTAGCATGGGATTTGAACCTCGTTCTAGGTCAGCTTATGAAGCCACCTTTTGAGCCTTTGGACTCTACCTCCTTCAAATTTCTTTCCTGGAAGGTTGTTTTCCTTATTGCAGTCACTTCGGCTCGCCGCATCAGTGAACTGCAGGCTTTAGTGGCTCATCCACCTTATACTAGGTTTCATCATGATAAGGTGGTCCTTAGGACGAATCCCCACTTTATGCCCAAAGTGGTCTCGCCTTTTCATCTTAATCAAGAGGTATATCTACCTGTCTTTTTCCCTGCTCCTCATGCATCCAGTGCAGAGAGGAACCTTCATACTCTGGATTGTAAAAGAGCTCTTGCCTTTTACCTCAACAGGACTCAACCACATCGAAAGTCTTCCCAACTTTTCGTGGCTTTTGATCCTTCTCATTTGGGACTTCCAGTCACCAAGCGTACACTTTCCAATTGGATCGCTCAGTGTATTTCTTTTGCTTACCAGAGTAAGAACATTTCTATGGAGGGCCATGTCACAGCTCACAATGTGAGGGCCATGGCCACTTCTATGGCTCATCTTCACTCTGTGTCCATAGATCAGATCTGTCGAGCAGCCACTTGGGCCTCGGTTCATACCTTCACAGCCCATTACTGCTTGGACAAGGACTCCCGCCGGGATGCCTTGTTTGGTCAGGCTGTCCTCAAACACCTGTTCCATACTTAAACAACTCCTGCCCACCTTCCCTGGATGGATGCCTGAGATCCATGCGAAGATGGTTTACCCTTGGAGGGGGATCTCCCAGGCATCTTAGCTAGGGAGTCCCCATATGTGATGACGTATTCCTGCTTGTTCCTGGAGATAGCACAGTTACTTACCTGTAACAGGTGATCTCTGGGAACAGCAGGAATTAGTCATCACAACCCACCCACCTCCCCTAGGAGTTGTATCTCTATCTATCTATCTTCCTGTCCTCTCTCTCTATTGTCTCAGCTTTAAACTCGAACTGACGAGAGCTGGTCAGGAAGGCGGGAAGGCAGCGCGCATGTGCAGTGGGAGGCCCCAAAAGCTTTTAATCTGAAAAGCTGGGGAGCTTTCCCGCGCGGGCTCCGTCGGTGCCGACGTACCCATATGTGATGACGTATTCCTATATGTGATGACTAATTCCTGCTGTTCCCAGAGATCACCTGTTACAGGTAAGTAACTGTGCTTTCCTGCTGTTCCCAGAGATCACCTGTTACAGATAAGTAACTGTGCTTTCTGTTTGCTTTCTTGGCTGCCGCTGCAAATTGGGCAGAGGGTCTTAATATATTATCCACAATGATGCCTAGATACTTTTCCTGGGTGATGATTCCTAATGTGGAGCTTTACATTGTGTAACTGTAGTTTGGGTTGTTCTTCCCTAAGTGTATAACTTTACACTTGCCCCCCATTAAATTTCATCTGGCATTTGGACACCCAGTCTCCCAATTTTTCACAATCCTCTTGTGTTTTAACAACTTTGAATGATTTTGTGTCATCTACAAATTTGATCACCTCGCTCATTATTCCAATTTCCAGGTCATTTATAAATATGTTAAAAAGCAGCGGGCCCATCACAGATTCCTGGGGTATTCCACTGTTCACCTTTCTCCATTGAGAAAATTGGCTATTTAACCCTACTTTGTTTTTTCTTTTAACCAATTCCTAATCCACTACGGTATACTGCCTCCTGTCCCACTGAATTTTTAATTTCCAGAAGAGTCTCTCATGAGGGACCTTGTCAAAGGCTTTCTGAAAATCCAGATACACTATATCCACTGGCCCACCTTTTATCTACTTCTTTATTCACACCTTTAAAAAAATGTAAAAAATTAGTGAGACAAGATTTTCTGCCATTAAACCATGATTATCTACATGTTCAGTGATTTTTGTTCTTTATAACGATTTCTACCATTTTGCCTGGTACAGACACCAAACTTACCGGTCTGTAGTTTCCTGGATCACCCCTGGAACCCTTTTTAAAAATTGGCTTTACATTGGTCGATCTCCATTCCTCAGGTACTACAGATGATTTTAATGAGAGTTCACAAATACTAAAAGTAGGTCTACGGTATCATATTTTAGTTCTTTCAGCACCCTGGGATGTATGCCATCTGGTCCAGGTGATTTGTTGCTTTTTAGTTTTATCAAATAACTGTATTACATCTTCCTGATTTATGGAGATTTGTTTGTTACTCTGATACATCACCTTTAAATATAATTTCTGGCATGGGTAAGTTTCTTAATCTTCTTTAGTAAAAACTGAAGCAAAGAAATCATTCAAGTCTCTCTGCTGTGGCTTTGTCTTCTCTTTGTGCCCCTTTTATCCCTCTATCATCGAACGGTCCAACTTGCGCTCTCATAGGTGTTTTGATATGAATATACTTGAAAACATTTTTATTATGTATTTGTGCTTCCTCAGCAAGCTTCTTTTCAAATTTTGTCTTTGCCTGCTTTATCAATGCCTTACATTTAACTTGACGAAAACAGGAAACATAAGTACTGGCGTTTGGCTTTTTTACATTTTCTGAAGGATTCTCTTAGCTATAACAGCCTCTGTGACTTCACTTTTAAGCTATGCTGGCAGTCATTTGGTCTTCCTTCCACTTTTCTGGTCTTGGCTTCCTAATAGTTCTAAATAATACCCAGGCCTGATGTAAACTCTTCATCTTTACAGTTGCATCTTTTAGTTTTTTTCTTAACCATTTTCCTCATTTTATCATGGCCTCCTTTTTGAAAGGTTAAATTCCAGCACAGTGGATTTCCTTGTTATCCTCCTTACATTTATTAAATCAAATGTGATCATGTTATGGTTGTTATTGCCAAATCAATACAGTACCTCTAAATTCTTCAGGACCAGTGTGGAGGAGTGGTTTCAATTTTGCCCTTGTTCTCCTTCAATGTTTGTAATCCAACATCAGAAAATAAGTGCTTTATCATGTTCAGCTCTTGATTACCAAAGATCTGAACTTCATCCAGCTCAGCGGGAACAGAATTCAGGAAAGTACTGTGACAATCTCATGCTTGATTTCTTTGTTTTGCAGAATGTTCATTAGGCTAAGGGAAGTGTTGTGGTCTAATAACTTTCCTAGTTATGCATTTATAAAGACCTGTTCAGTCCTTGGCTTGCCACTTGTGTCTACTGTTCATTCTGAATTTAGTCTTCATATTTTTTATAGCGTTATATTGTGTGCTGTCAGTTTACATAGAAATGGATGTTTAGTCTAAACAAAAACCTTTTGAAAACTGACTGATTCTCTACTTTCCTATAATACATTTTTATTTTTATTAAATTACTGTGTCTTTTTCTCCCACAGTTGATGATAGTGCAATTTTGGATTGTCAGTTCAGTGACTTTTATCATACTGCTCCAGCAGGATTTGAGAAGATATTGTTTGAACAACAGATTTTTTGAATGATTTTTAACTGAAGTGTTGCACGCTTGCACTGTTCCAAAGTCTTTGCATTCTCTTCAGAGCTTCACGTCACGTCATTTTGGGAAATGTAGTCTGTATTTCCAGCAAGTTCTTGCGTGTGGTGTATGTAACAGGATCTGTCCACTTACTCCTGCACCAAGCATTGTTAGAAATTGTAAGTTTTGATAAAAATGTTAAATTGTGATGTGAAAATCCATGTTCTTGCAAGTCTGGCTGTGGTTTCTACATGAAAAATGATACATCACTAATACAGTATTAAATGGAAATCTTGACTATAACGTGAAGGATTTTATTTTTTCAAGATTGCTTCTTGTAATTGGTGGTGGTTCAACGATGACATGCAGCCTTTCATGTCCAACAAGCACCTTTGGAGAAGAAAGTACTCGTATTGCTGCCGTCTGTAATTTTCAGAGTCATGCAACATTCCCATCAGGCTGCACAGGAGTCCTCCATCCACACTGCTGCTGGTATGGGAAGGGGCTGTGATAATGTGTGGTGGTATTATTAAAACTTTCTATATTGCTCAAAGCTGTGAGGCATCCCAGGGGTGTACAACATTCTGACACGGTCTGCTCCTTGTCAAAACATATCGCAGCACTCTCTCTCTCCTCAGCAGCAGTGCAGATAGAGGGCTCCTATACAACTTGATTGTCATGATTGTACTGCAGTTGACACTGTATTCACTTTTCCCCTTCTGTAACAGTTTTACAACTGACTTGTTCTCATTTTGTTTAAATCTCAGGTTTGTTTGTTTTATTCAACACTTTAGGAACCTGTAGGCCATATGAACACCACAGCATGTTATTTTAGTAAGTGTGGAAGTGTGTCTGTAGACTAAGGATATTTCTGAAAACACGTATTGTTACCCTAGTTATCAATAGGTGCAGACTGGTCAATTATGATGTATGTCAAGACTAAGTTTGATTTGATAAAGCTTTATACGTCTAAAGTGCAAATTCAGATAATTTTATGGAATTCTATATAAATGTCACTCTTATTAATAATAAAGAATTATGATGAAAGCAGCTTCTAGCCTGAAACTTATGTAAAAGTAAAGCAGGCTATAACTTTAAGTAACATTCTTTAAATGACTGATTGCATTTTTGTATAGAAAAATCCCTCAGTCTTAACAGTGACACTAAATTGGTACCTTTTCCTAAAAATGCAGAACAACCAAAATAAAATACAGAGTTGGGGAGAATTTTTCCCTTACTATAAATTTATTTTCTTTTATTGCTTTTTCAAAAATGTATCTGACTCACTTAAGGTCTGGTTTAGTCCATCTATAAATACACACCAGTTAGGTTCAAGTTTTGAACAGGTAGAGGGGGAGGTCTGGGTCTCAAATCCCTATGAAGGGTGCTTCCAAGCATCAAGAAAACATTGAATCAGCCTCTGAATTGTTCCAGCAACTGCTTCTCAAAGCCAGCCCAAAGGGTAGCCTGGAACCCAATGATAATTACTGGCTAGAGTCTGAAGTCTACTCATCAAGGTCCCTTTCTGCAGAGGCCTGGTAGATATCTAATATGGCCACCTGCCTTGCGGGCAGAAAATATCCCATAGGGGCATTTGAATTCACATCGAGCAACAGCTGCCCCCCCCCCCGCCCACCCCCCCAAAAGGTTTTTTGATAATGCCAGAAAAAAATTTGTGCTCAGGGGATCCCCCATACAAAAGATAAAGAACCTGCCGCAGAGCTGAGCTGACCCAACTAGAGCTGCAAGTGGCACATTGCCAAGCATCTAGCATGACAGCAAGGTTCCATGTGGCAAAGAAAAATAATTCTTGCAAAAAAAAAAAAAAATCAGACCAGGCTGCACTGAAAGGGAATCAGTAGGGTTGGAATTTGGAATTGTTTTATTCCAAGTAGAAAAGAGACCCAAATACAGCTATTTGAAAACAATGGCTAAGACAGCAAAAATTAAGCACAACTCATCAAGCAGATGAGGACAGCAAGGGAGGGGGGGGGCTGGGCCTAAACTTACCACCCCGCTCAGGGGTGGCTCCTTAGGGTTCTTTTGTCTACTCACTGGCTCACTAAGTGCTAGGAACCTGTGGATAGCAGTGCCGGACTTGGGGCAAGCTGTCATTTCCAGGAGACAGGGGCATACCTAAACTCCCAGCAAACGTTGGGTCTACAGGTCTCTTGTCATAGAGGATACAAGACCATGCACTGCTGCACCAGTCCAGATACCTTGCCACCTGCTGGAGACAGACAAATACTGGCTGATATACCAAATAATAACATCATTAAAAGTTGCTCAGGTCAGCTTCCACCTACTCATCAGTAGGTCTAGCAGGATAAGAAAACACAGTTTAAGATCTATTTAAATACTGCTACTTTTGTAGTGTATGGCTTTTCCAATGAATTCTGTGAAACCACATTACTTTAGTTGGCATGTTAAAGTAGTCCTTTATACAATACAGTATCTTGCTACAGCTTCCAATTTCCTGCAGCAGATCAGGGTAAATTCTTTGGGAACTGTTAGGAAATCTAGCAGTATAGATACATATTTGAATTTTTGCATATTAAATGTAAATATTTTAATGAATACTATAAAAGTTATTTTGCAACCTTGCTTTGTGTCTGAATATGTGATTTTCTTCTTTTGAGTTGTATGGGTGGGGAATTTCAGGTATCCATGTGAAAAGGAGGGAAGATTGGGGGTGGGGGGGGGGGAGACACAAGAAAGAGGAAGGAAGATCTTTGTGTGGGAGGTTGGTTCAGATCATAGGAAGATACCAAGAGGGGATTTTGGTGTCTTGCCCTACTCATTTTACCTCCCAGTCCTTTAACCTCTCTCCCCCTCTCAATACTCCTATTCTCTCATTTCTTTTTCTGCCCCCATACACGCCATCTCCCATCCCTGCAACTATCCCCAGCCCTTTCATCACACCCTTCCATCTCTCTTTTATCATTATCCCCCTCCCCCACCTTCCTATCCCTACTACCTCCCTAGTTGTTGTCTTCCAGCTTCTGATTTGAACTGCAACTGTGTGGTGTCTTGCATAATTCAAATCCACAATCGGGACCTGGGTGGCAGAGGAGGCAACAACACTATTACTTCTCCTCTTGTTCAGCAATTAATGGAGAGAGAAGGGAATGGAAATGGGCTGTACCAGCTGATCTCCCTTGACAGTGGCTGAAGTATTTTGCTTTGCCTCTTGCCTTGATTTCAAATAGCATGTTATTACTGTTCCCTCATTATTCTGTGATCTGTGGATCCTTCACATTTTCCTTTTTGCTTCAAAAAGACCAGATAAACACTGAAGCAGTTCTTTGCTGTGAAGAGAGAGAATTAATAGATTCTAAGCTCTCTGGGATCAGGGACGTATCTTCCATACCCAAATTCTCTTTGAGCAATGAATGAAAAGGCGTGTGTTAAATTCAGATAATGACAAGTACCTCTAGCCACTGTCACTTGGCTAGAGCTTCCTAGCTTGTGGCCCTTCATTAGTGAACCTTAATAATGTTGATTTTCTACTTTTGTATTAGCTTTAGCAAGACTATACCAACTACAAAGGAAAGAAGAGAAAGGTAAGAAGGATACAGGAAAGGTAATTTAGCAGGGTGCTGGGAGGAAGAAGAAAAATTGTTCTCCGCCAGTAGCAGGGGACATACAGGCACACTGCTGGTGATGTCCTTTGAGCAAATGCTGCATGTGCAGTGCTCTCCCTTAGCACATGCAGACTTGCTTCCTTCCTTTTGCGCAATTGTGGTGTGTCCATTTAACAGAGGCCTCTCCACCCAGTCTTGTTCTTTCCGCAGTGCGGCATTGCTGAAGTTCTGCTCCACATTAGTTTGGAATACTACAGGGGGAGACCTTTGTCCAAGGACAAGCAGTCTTGGTCAGCCACGCCTAGATGTGGTCCGCCTTCTGGGATGGAGGATCCTGCAGTTCTCCTACCAACATCGGGGTGGGGGGGAAAGAAGAAGAAAACTTACCCACAAGATGGAGAAAGAGAGATCCAAGAAGTGCCTTGGCTATGACAAAAAAGATCAGCCCCAGCGCTGCCCAGGATTGTTGCCCCAGATGCCTGGAGCCAGTGCACCATGTGGGAGCCTGCACACAGGGCAAACAGACAAAAAATGCTCACTAGGCACCACTCACAGAGCCTCCACTCAGACAGAGGACTGAGGGAGGATTGGAACAAGGCTGCTCCTCATGACAAAAAGAGGAATCAGCCTGATAATTGCACTAATGGGGGACTGGCAGAGCCCCCAGTGGATCCAGCACCAGAGGTCGAGGGCACAGCACTAGCAGATGTAAGCCTAGGAACCAGGACACTCCCTGCGGCAGGCAGCACTCATTGAGCATCCCTACATAGCTCAGGGGAAGCCCTCTCTGCTGTCCCAGCCCACAGGCACACTGACCGCAACTGCCCTGCCAGGATTACACCATGCTCATCCTGCAACGGAGACCTACCCTGGTGACCCCAAAAGCTGCGATGAAACTAGTCGCTGCACGGCCTCCATGGGGCAACAAACCCAGCGGCCTGCACTGATTCGCTGCCCCCAGAAGTGGTTAGGTTCAATGAAGGAGGGACATAATGGAGACTCTTAAAATAGCTGGACGCACCATAGGGGCAGTACCAGTGCACAAGCTGCTACTAGACTGCAGAGACAAGGTATGGCAGACCCCTTTGTCAACACCAATCACAACCAAAAGACTAGATGTCAAGTACCAAGTACAGCCGGCACCAGGTTTTGAGAAATCACAGCCACCGCATCAGTCCATTGTAGTCGAGTCGGTGCTGAAGAAGGCCAAAAGCTCATACCAGGCAAGGACCAGAAGATCCTCGACGGCATAGTAAAGAAAGTCTTTCTTCCAAGGGGCCATGCTGAATGCCAAGATCACCTCAAACCAATTCCAGATTGTTAATAGGGTATTGTGATACAGAACTAAGACAAAGGATGCCCAGGCCTCCTTGCCCTTAGCAGCTCGAAGCCTAATGATACCCATCCTACATGACATTGCAGACTGCGGAAAACACCTCAATCGATCATCATTTGATGCCTTTGAGACCGCCTCCCGCACTGCAGGATCAGCTATCGTCACAAGGTGCCTAGCATGGTTCAAGGTGTCTGGCCAATGCCCCCTATGCAGCAGAAAACCTGTTTGGCAGCAAGGTCAAGGAAATAGGCAACAGTATTAAGGATGACAGCACAACCCATCAAACCTATCAAAGAAGGGGCTGAATCACCAGAGGTGACAAAGCCACACAGTGCCCACAAATGTTACTACTTGTCACGCAAGTACAACTCTTACTCCGGGGGGGGGGGGGGTGAGGACAGGCTAACTTCCAGAAACCACAGTGCTATCAGAGCTCCTACCAGCAAAAACCACGCTAGAGGGAAAAAGATGCCGCAGAAATCACAACCCTCCTCAGCAACCAAAGCCTCCCCGGGGTTTTGACCATCTGACTCGGAGGACTGTGCCCATGGGGGATTGCCTATCATGCTTTGTGAAGGCATGGGCAGACATTTCAACTAACTGCTGGGTCCTCAACATAATTCGCTGGGGCTTCCGCATCTGCTTTCAGGGTAACCCCCACTACAGACCCCCCCCCAACACCGAAGGAGGGGATATCGTGCCTCCTCGGAGGTACACAACCTCTTTCATGTAAAAGCCATAGAACCCATTTCCCAAGCACTCGTTACTTTCTCATCCCCAAGAAATCAGGGGGATGGATGGGGGCTGATTCTCGACCTTTGATAACTAAACAAATGCATCCACAGGGAGAAGTTCTGTATGCACTCCCTCAGAACCATCCTCCCCCCTCATCCAGGAGAATGACTGGCTTGCGTCACTGGACCTGCAGGACGCATACACCCACATCCCGCTATATCCTTCACAAAAGAAGTACCTATGATTCTGGGTGGGCGACCAGCACTACCAATACAGGGATCTTTCATTCCTTGACACCATGAGTCTTCATGAAGTGCATTGCAGTCGCAGTGGCACACTTCCGCAAGAAAGGGATCTGTATTTCCCCTATCTCAGGGGTCACCAACCTGCGGGCCGCATGCGGCCCGCGAGGTCCCTTCGTGCGGCCCGCGAGGCTCTACCCCGGTGCGGCCCGCCAAGGAATTTACACCGCATGTATTGTAGGCGCAATTAACGCCGGAAGTCAGAGCCCTGATATTAAAAAGTACTTCCATCTAAAGCGAAATACCTAGCGTACCTGCATGTGACTCGCCTTGATCTACTACAGTAAAGGTATGAGTTAAATCCAAATAGACTTATTTTGAAGAGGCAGTTTCCATAATCACAGTCTTCCGTAGGCTGCGATTACAAAACTATGCTCACAGAGGTGGTATTTTAAAGATTTACACCTTACTCCTTTTAAGAGCTTGTTGCGGCACATTCCCTACATCCCTTGCCCAGTGCACACCAGAAAGGAAGGTCCTGGCATGAATTCGGGGTTAGCCGTGGCTGAGACACGGGGATGGATACCTGGTTGATACTGTTAATGGGGGTGAGTGCATCCTGGGGACAGATGAGTCTGGCGAGGAGAGAGCTGCGCTGTGATTTCTTATGGCACGCTTAAAGATACAGTGTACCTATCCTCCTTTAAATATTATTCTGCTTGAAACGAAGGGATCCTTTTACTAATGGGGCGGGGAGAAGGGGGTGCGGCCCGCGAGGCTCCCGGAAGTCGGCTGTGCGGCCCGCGGCCCTCTGGAGGTTGGTGACCACTGCCCTATCTCAACTGGCTAATGGCTGTGCGATCGCGGGAGGAAGCCCGGGAGGCAATCAAGCCATGGCCGCCTACTTCGTACACTGGGCTTCCTTAACAATGAGAAATCACAGATGGAACCCACCAACCACTGGAATTCATAGGGGCTAAGATACATACTACACGCGCCATGGCGTTCCTCCCACACCACAGGGCGGACAAGATCACAGTGGTGAGCATAACCTCAGCACGAATCTTCCTAAGCCATCTAGTGGTGGCAGTACACAGACTCTGCATGCATCAGCTCCAGTGGCACAAGAAGAACCTAGAACCAGCACATGCAATCTCTACACATCAAGATTCACATAGACCACACTACCCAGAGAACCCTCAGCTGGTGGAGATCACGGGGGAATCTTCAAAAATGCCGACCACTCTGGTCTCCCTGGATGCAGTTGACTCTGACCACGGATGCATCATAGCAGGGCTGGGGGAGTGCACCTACTCTCTCTGCACCAGTGGTGCCTGGTCCCCTGCCAAGGCCCACCTTCACATCAATCTCCTCAAACTCAGGGCCAAAGGAAATGCATTATGGCCCTTTCAACCGTGGGCCCGGGAAAGGCCATCTTCATCCAGAGGGACAACCAAGTAGCTATGTTCTACATCAACAAGCAAGGGGGCATGGGCTCACACCCACTATGCAGAGAGGCCTTTGCCATTTCTATGGGATCCTACCTCCAGGTTGCATACCTAATCAGGGGTAACAACACACTGGCAGACACCCTGAGTCAGCAACTTGCACCTTACGAGCGGTCGCTCAAATGCTCCGTCACCTCCAACCTATCCTGGAAGCTGGTGGACCTCTTCGGCTGCAGTGATGATGTGAAGTATCAAAGCTTTTGCTCCAGACAACCCTCCCCCTCAGGATAGTCGTGGATGTGTTCTCGGTCAGCTAGGGCTTGCAGCTTTGCTACGCCTGCCTACCCACCAACACCACTCATAGCCAAGGCCCTCCAGGAGATTATACACGACAAGGTGAGGATGATCTTCATAGCACCCTACTGACTGAAGCAACCGTGGTTCCGGTTCCTGTACCTGCAGCATATATCCAGTCTATGCCTCCTGGCCTACCAGGACCTCATCACACAGGATGGCGGATGCATGCTCCACCCAACCTGGAGACCTTAGCTGACCACATGGATGCTGAACGGGCTACTCTGACATCGCTCCAGCTTTCACAGGATGTCATGAAAGTGCTTTTAGCAGCTAGGTGCCTAGCAACGCAGTGCTCTTACACTGCAAAATAGGACAGGTTCTGGACATGGTGCAGCACCGAACAGCTCAGCTCATTCACCTGCCCCATCCCGGTGCTATTGCAATACCTCCTCACCCTATTGCAGATGGGACTAAAACCCAAATCATTCAGGACCCACTTGAGTAGCCATAGCTGCATACCATGACAGGGTGGAGGGCAAGTCCATCTCTGTGCACCTGTTGGTCACATAATTCATGTGGGGCCTCAACCATCTCCACACCCCTCATCAAACCACCTGCACTGGGGTGGGACTTGAAATGCCTGGAGGAGGCACATGTGAAATTTCTCACATGGAAGACCCTTTTCCTAGCCACATTCACCTCAGCGCATGTGGATTTCCCACCCTACACCATCATGACCAGGCCATTCTCAGGATGCATCCAAAGTGCCTCCCCAAGGTTGTTTTGGCATTCCATATCAACCAGGCAATTGTGCTTCCTAGTTTCTACCCAGAGCCACACGCAAAACATGGAGCGTTGCCTGCACCCACACCCTCTGGACCTATGTCAAAAGAACAAAACCTACCAGGAAAGCGTTGTAATTGTTTGTTGCCTATGACCCTAACAGACCGGGCACCCCAGTAGCGAAATACACAATATCCTGCCAGTTAACAGACTGCATAGCCTACTGCCACATGCAGGCCAACATCTGCCCAATGGAGAGAGCACAAGTACATCAACTATGGGTGATAAAAGCCACCCTGATCCACCCGCACACTGCATCTCCCACAGACATCTGCAATGCAGCCACGTGGGCCTCCATCTATACCTTCACCAGACACTACTGCCTTGACTGTCCCCTGGACACCACCTCCTTCGTACGAAAGGTGCAGCAACCCACATACAGGCAGGAAGGTCCAACATAAAGACTAAGGGGACTATCTTATGGTGCATGGTTACGTTAGACCCTTGTAAAAGATTGTCCAGTTCTGTTCTGTTTAAAGGAAAAGAAAAAAAAATGTTGCAATAAATTCACACCAGGTTCAGGATAGCACAGTCTCCGAGTCAGCTTTGTCATGTTTCTGAGCACTGCACAGCCTCATCCTGCCACAGCATTCCTGGGGATGTGGAAGGGGAGTAACAAGGCAAAATCTCCACAAACTGTCCTGCCACATCCCAGCTCGGGAGTCACCTAGCTGTGACTGACTCAGACTGCTTGTCCATGGAGAAAGTGAGGTTGCTTACCATAATGGGGGTTCTCTGTGTAAAGCAGGATGAATCAGCCACACAAACCTGTCCCCCCCATCTCCTTTGGGGTGAGCTAGCTAGTCTAGGGAAAGACTGGTACAGGAACGGCAGGGAGCATGCTCAGAGAAATTCCAGGGGAAAAAAAAACAAAAGGATTCCTCTGAGCTTTGAGAGAGCTAATCTGGTCCCTGTGGATCACACCTAAGTGTGGCTGACTCATGCTGATGTCCACGGAGAACCCCAGTTGTGGTAAGTAACCTCACTTCTGCAATGGCCTCTCCCCTCCAAGACCCAGTATGGTATCTGCAGGGACAGAATGGCAGCTGATTTTAGATTTTTCCTTCCATTCTGGGCTGCGAGTTGGTACCTTTGGAAGAGGCAGTGAAACAAAAGTACAAAAAGCGTGGTCAAATGGGTGAGTCACAGAACACCAAAAGGAACCACTTTACCTGCAGTGATTCAGGGTACAGAAGAAAGCAGGGCAATAGCATCATGGAAGAACCAGAGAGCTTTATTTGTGTATCCTGGAGGTCACCCTGCACATGTTTTGGCCTAAGCCTTCCTCAGGGGTATAGACCTCTCTAAAATAACAAAGCAAAATTAAAATTTAAAAACATACATTCAGTAAAATAAAAAGGATGATACAATAAAACACTCATACAGTAAACTGAGCCTATGTGTAATAGTAATAATGGAACAACCATATCTATAAAATAATACTACTAAAAGGTTACAACACTCCAAGTATGCAAAATTAAATTTGTAAAAAGCAAATAAGAACATGCCAAGAAGGAGAGAGAAATAAAAATGTACATCATCCATTATAAAAAGTAATCAACCAAATCCTATAATAAAAATTAATAGGACACCCCAAAGATCATAAACGAATTAACTGAAATAAAAGTGAGAAAGAAATTACTGAAGTCAAACTCACCAGCAGGGGGAACATAAATCTTATGCTCTCTCAGATCCTAAAAAAATGTGAAAACCTGCAGATTATTTATACATATATATATATATATATAGTGGCCCAAAAAAAGTGAGAACATCTGGTAGCATATAAGTTATTTAAAAATTAAAAAAGACAGATGTAAATGATTGACAAATTTAAAAAAAAAAAGATGGCAACCGGAAATTGTCGAAATAAAGATGTTATTTAGCTACAAAAGGTAAATAAGTAAACTAACATCTTTATTTTGACAATTTCTGGTCGCCATCTTTTTTTTTAAATTTGTCAATCGTTTACATCTGTCTTTTTGAATTTTTAAATAACTTATATTCTACCAGATGTTCCCTCTTTTTTGGGCCACCCTGTGTGTATGTATGTATGTATATATAAATATATATATATATATCATAAAACCAGAATGACCCCAAAATTTGAATATAATTTGGAATTCAACAATAAATTAATATTGCCAGAGTGCATGGGGGGGGGCAAAAATAAAATGATGAGATTGTTGTCCTAATTACAAACAGTAGACACAACATATAAATACTGTAAGAACCAGGGGCAGCTCAAGGCAATCTACTGCCTGAGGCAAAGGATGAGACGGTGCCCCCCTTGAGCGGGAAGGGGGGGGCCTTTCTGAAAACTCCAGTTAGGAACTGAACCAAACCAAAAAGCCAATGTGGAGGAAATGCACAATGTTCGTACACCAAGGAACTAAAAAAGCACGAGAACTACAGCATGGTTTATAATACCAAATTATGACTCATTTTTATTTTGTTATAAAGTTGCTTTTTCTTTTTAAACATGTATTTTGCGTGCACAGAACCACCTCCCTCAACATTGGGTGCTTGAATGCAAAGGAGAACTAGGACATTTACACACAGAACTCAATATATAAAAATAAAAAAAATCTGCTTCTGGTCATCTCGCTAACAACAACAAATCTTCTCCAGAACTAACACAAAACCCTACAACAAAGTCACTAAGGATCTATAGAGGTAATCTACCATTCCATACCAGCACCAACTTCCAAAACTCACATAAGGAGCCTACCCCAAAAAGAGCATCACTGTAAACATTGCAGTGGGCCCTGGAACATCCAACACCTATTTGAAAAGGTGAACAGTTCAGACTGTATGTAGAGATCTGAACTGTAGTAAACTCCATATTAACAGAACACCTGGCCTTGGTCACACATTCAGAGCACAGACTTTCAAGATGCATTTCCCTGAACTTTATAAAATATAAAGATAGCACCAAATCTGATCATTAAATTGAAAATAAAATTCTCTTCTACCTTTGTTGTCTGACCATGTTATTCTCCAGTCATGCTGGTCCCTCTCTGAGGTTTCTGCTTTCCTCTATCTCCCAATGCACCCTTCTGTCTACTTCCCCAAGGGACAGCATGAGAATGACACAGGGCCATGTGTGGAGACTCACTGCAACATCATTTGCATTAATTTAGTATACTTTATTTTAAAATGTATATGCTGCCCATCTAAAATCCTAGGTGGCTTCCAAACATATACATGCAATTTAGCAAAACAGATGTTACAATTAATCATATTGAATGTTTCATTTTTTGTTTTATGAAAAGCCACTTACACATCCCTCCCCCTAAATTAAACCATTATTAAGTATCTGCACATCAAATTTACTTTGCTATGACCAGATTATTGATGAGGAGGCAAGATATAAATGAGAAAAGCTAATCCTAGTAGCCATGAATTCAAAGGCTGGATTGGATTGTGCTAGAGCTGGAAAAGTATGGAACTCAGCAGTGTGGGCAGGATCTCCAGTAGGCCATTGGCACTCTGCAGGCCATCTTGAAAAGGGAGTGGGTGGCGGATGGCTTGTGACAACACCCTCCTGATGTCTGTGACTCCCCTGCCACGCTTACTCAGCATACCAAGTAGCGCTGGCCCTGGTCCAGCATTTGTCTTTATGCTCCCACCCCCCTGTCCAGCATTTGTCTTCCTGCCCCCCTGTCCAACCTTTGTCTCTCCTGCCCAGCATGTCCTCCCCTCATCCCGCATTTGTTTTCCTGCCCCCCGCCCCTACCCATTGCCCAGCATTTGTCCTCTCCCCTTCCCCCGTCATCCAGCAATTGTCTTCCTGCCCCCCCCCAGCCTTTGTCCCTCCTGCTCCCCTCCGTTCTCCAGCATTTGTTCTCTTCCCTTCCCCCGTCATCCAGCATTTCTCTTCCTGCCCTACTGTCCAGCCTTTGTCCACCCCCTTCCTGTCATCAGCACTTGTCTTCCTGCCCCTCCCCTCCCCGCTGTCCAGCCTTTGTCCCTCCTTTCCCTCCATTGTCCAGCATTTACCCCCCTTGCTGTCCAGCATTTGTCCTCCCCCTTTCCCTCTGTCATCCAGCATTTGTCCTCCTCCCTTTCCCAGTCATCCAGCATATGCCTTCCTGTCCCTCCTGCCCCCTCTGTTGTCTAGCATTTGTCCTGCATGCTTGTAAGAGCCTGATGGGTCCCTCCAGGGGCTTACAAGCATGCTGAATCCAGAAGAGACTAAGCGCTTTTTTTTTCTTCATCAGGTTATGCTTATTTTTTATTTTGCTGCCTCTGGCCTGCCACTGTCTTTTGCTGCTATTTTTCTCGCTTGGACAAGCTTGAGTGGGGGAAAATACGCTGGGAAGGCAGTGGCAGGCCAGAGACAGCAAAATGAAAAATAAACATAGCTACCTGGAGCACTGCCCACTTGAATGCCGCCTGAGGCGATCTAATGATAGAACTGCCCCTGGTAAGAACCATAATAGACAACAAACCTTAAAAACATCTTAATTAGATGAATCCTAAAAACGTGCTTAAGTAGTAAAAGAGATCAAAAATTATTCTTTTAAAAAGACTTAAAAATAATACTTTTAAAAGGCATAAAAATGCTTAAAATTAAGTTAAAAATCTAATAAAACAATGAAATAAAACAAAGGGGTGGAGCGTGCCATCCAGGTCCAGACATGGACCAAATGTTGCCATGCCATTGATCATATTAAGTAATATGAGTCAAAATATAAGTCATGTACTGGACAATACTGTGTTTAAATTAATATTGTTGAAGTCAAAAAGTTCTGTAACGACACGCATGGGGGGGGGGCATAGTAAAGGTGAATAAATTATGTTTATTGATTGCCTAGTCAGTCAAATAAGAAATGACATCTGCCTCAAAGGACGGCATGAGAATGTACAGCCAATCGACTCATCTTCAGAACGTGCAATATGTATTGGCTAGAGCACTAGCGTGTGAAAAGCTGAAGTTTCCAAAATAAATCATTATGTGCCTCTAGCAATATTCCAACTGATCTTGTAACAAGATTATGCTGTAGTCTGTCCTGGTATACCGACAGAAGAGGAGAACATAAATGATAAATATATTCTGGCATTGTTCAGTATTGGCAAAGAAACTGCCAGACTAGTGCAAGAATACCACAAGCAAATCTTGCATTCATTCTAAAACCAAAAGATATGAAAAAAACCCCATGTTTTTCTGTTACTCGCACGGCTCCAAAATGGATATAAAGCCTCTATGTGCTGTTGTTTCTTCGTGCTGGATAGAAAGGTTTTGGATAACCCCACCATCAATAAAACCTTTCTCACAAACAAGAGTACCGAGCGAAACCAAGGGAGGCTAGTGATCTACCACACATGAATAAACAACAGCGTTTCTTTTATTTAATCTTAGGTGTTACCAAAGGGGCGATTCATACTTTAACTTCCAGGCACACAACGGATGCTAGAAAGCAAAAATAAAAAAATTAAAGTGTCAAATGCCTACCTTTATAATGTAACAGGTTGTAATTCTCACAAACAGAAAAGGTAGAAGCATCAGGATAACAACATTTAAACCTGGAGGAGATGATGTCATGAGATCATCTCAACTAATCTAGACCAATATTGGTCCATCCAAATCACAAAGGTCTGATGAATTAAATAAATAATCAGATCTTCCATCAAAACAAATTCTGGTTTTAGTTAAAGTCATACTACTCCTCTGTATATCATTTGAAAGAAGTAGCCAAAGTGAATGCTGTATATAAATGTCATAGAACGTGGAAAGTCTTAATGTTAAAAATTACAGCATACAGCCTGTTGTTAAAAAAAACAAATTTACCCTATCAATTGTATGAGCCTGTAGCCTGTGTCCCACAAGGGGCAGGCAAAGCCCTACATAAAGTGGTAATTGTGCACCATAAAAAATAGATTCTGCTGTACCTTAAATCTTTAAATGAATTAGAGAGCCAAAGACAAATGTATGGACCAATACCTAACATTCAAACTCCACATAAATAAAATCACCCAAACAATTTACCACAAAGCAAAGACTCTCCAGCACCTCCGACCACTCCTTGAACCTGCAGACTTTTGTACTGTAATACAAGCCTCAATAATACCTCACCTGGATTACTGCAATGCCATCTAACAAGGACTACCACACTCCTACCACTCCATATATTGCTCCACTCGACAGCCAGAACCCTACAAGAAACAGCAAGGCAAGATCACATCACCCCAATATTAAAACGGCTCCAGTGGCTACCACTTACAGAGCCGTTGTTGAATTGATGTACATCTCTTAGGGGAGAGAATAAAGTTCCCTCCTCAAGTCTTGCTGAGTACCTTCACGTGGTGACCCTGTTGTATAACATCTATACCAAATTTCAGCAAGGTGAAACTACAATTAAATTATGTTAGGAACAAAGAAGAAAAATACATACTGGCCGCACGTCACCCAGGATAAAAAGGTGCCCACCTGTAGCTTAAGCACTAGGGCTAACGATGGTGGTTGTGATAGCGCAAGTACTGCAGAAGCAGATAACATCCCTGCCACTGATAAAGGCCATGGTGAACCTATTCATGGACCTACTGTGGCAGGAGATAAACCACAGAAATTTATGAAAACGTTAAGAGGATTAACTACAGTTCAGTGGAATTCTGCAGATAAAGAGGAGATAATGTACTGCTATATTTATGCTACAAACCCTATATTTAAATCAAGAGGGTATACACAGAGAGTCCGCCAAATGCTGGAAGAAAGAGGAAATTTGCCTTTAGAAAAACTGCAAAACGTAACAGATGTAAATTTAAGATCTTTAAATTTTGAAAATCAAAGAAAAGAAGTATGCGAATGATAACATCTTGAAGCAACTAAGGGATTCCGTGGACAAAAAAGAAATACAGGGAGGAGGAGACCTAAGTGACAGTACCAAAAGAAAGGAAGACAGAAAAGGAAAAGGAAGTTGAGGGGGAGATGGAGTTGAGAGATTTGGAATGCAGGAGAGTGAGCTGAATAAAAGAAGGGTCAACAAGTTAACTGAATTGGAGGAAGCAAAGGAGGGCGAAGAAAGGGAAGAGAAAGACTGAGAGGTGGAGGAATTCAAGATAGAACTCCTAGTCCATATGGAAAGAGATGAATGTGCTGGGTTCCAAGCAAGGGAAAGATTACCCAAGCTAACTTTAACACCTAAGGCTAGAAGCATGATAATTAAGAAGAACAAGGCCATATCCAGAATAAAGGGATCATTTATTGACATCAACGAAATTAATCAAATACAATATTGTACAGCTAAAATTATTACTGCAAGAATACTACCATCTAGAGTGCAAGGCAAGAAGAAGAGAGAACAATAACAGTTCCTCCTTGGAAAAAGTGCATTGAACGAAAAATACAATCACTGCATGCAGAGGTATCCCTGCTGGATGGGTATCTAAAAGGATTAAGATCATCAAAGATATTAAGGAAGATCCAAGATATCAAGCTGAAGCATGCTGCATTAACAGAAGAAGACCTAAAATTTATATGTCCCAACAATAAATTGAAAATAGTGGCAAAAGCACAAAATCTTCGAAAATATGAAGAAAACAGGAAAGAAAGATATCAGAATGAACTATTTAGAGAAAACCCAAAACAATTCTACAGGGAATTGGGAAGAGTATTAATATGGTAAAGGCACCTCAAACCAAATCCAAAACTGAAACCTTCTGGAGAAAGCTATACGAGGACCCTATACAGCGCAATCACAAAGCAGAATGGTTACCCAGCATAGAGAAGCATTTAGAAAAAACAAACATCAAACCTATGGAATAGCCTGTAGTAACAAAGGAAACAGGTTAAAATGAGCTCCAAACTGGAAGAGCCCTGGCCCAGATGGAGTAACCAACTTTTGGCTCAAACAGTTAACATCACTCCACCAAGACCTGGTGAACTGCAAAAATCAATTGTTAGAGCGACCTGATTTAACACTGCAATGGCTTACTTCAGGAAGTACGTTTCTCCTTCCTAAGGGAGACCCGACTAACATTCCTAAAAACTATAGACCAATAACCTGCTTACCTACAATCTATAAGCTGTTTACTGTGATAGATGCAGACAGAATATACGATCACATCGAGCTCTATAACATCATGGAAATAGAGCAAAAGGGCAATAAGAGAGGAGCATATGGAACCAAAGACCAGTTGATCAATTCAATTCAATCAAATATCTCTAATAACATAGACACATTATTGATAAAAATTGGCCTCATGAAAATCTGTTTAATTTATAGACCTCCAGACCAAAGCGCAGATTGTCTGGACTCATTTATTGATCTCCTTAGCTCATCTTCTGAACAAAACCCTATAATCATGCTAGGTGATTTCAACCTACCTTCACTATCAACACAAAACTCCAAATTATTTATGGATGCCTTATCAGATATAGATTATCATCAAATAATAAATACCGCAACACACATAAAAGGAGGAACACTAGATCTTATCTTTCTTCCCGATTCACTTTTCAAACTAATGAATCTAAATTCCATAGTACTCACAGAGACACCCTGGTCTGATCATTATATTATCAAAACAAACTTCACATACCATACTGCTAATGTCAAAAGCTATACATTAAGTGGCCCCACATCTAAATTTAAAAAATTTAATGAAACGGAATTCCTTGATTCAACAATTCCCTACCTCTTACCATCCACTTCCGATCTAGATGATGCCGTCAAAAACTGGTATGATACCATCAATAATGCAGCCAAAATCAATTACACAAATAAACAAAGGATACACCCCAAAACTAACAACAAACCATGGTTCAATAACATATTAAAACAAATGAAAAAAGAACTAAGAAAACACGAAATTAAATGGCGAAAATCTAAGTTAACTATACATAAGGAAATTTACAATAACCATCTCATAAAATATAAAGAAACACTCGATAGTACAAAGAAAAACTACTATGCTGCAACTTTATCAAAATCATATAACAGACCTAGAGAACTATTCTCTATTGTCAGAAACCTTACCAATAACGCTCAAAATTCTTGCAACGAAATCACCGACATCTCAGTACAAACACTAGCTAATCACTACCAAAATAAATCAAAAAATACTCAAATGCCTTTTGATACAATCAATAACTCTCACCAATCTGTTGTCCAATAGTCAGACTTTTACCCCATTTCAAGAACAACATTAAAAACTATCATATCCGGACTCAATACTACCACCTCTTATTTAGACCCATGCCCAGTGTCATGGATAAAAAACACTCTGCCTACCTTACTTTCATTCATTCTCCCAATAGTCAACCTCTCATTATCCCAAGGTTACCTTCCTCAATCACTCAAACATGCACAAATACGCCCAATCCTAAAGAATGGCAAACTAGATAAAACATGCCCAGCATCATACAGACCCATTTCTAGCATCCCATTTTTGGCCAAAATAATAGAAAAAGTAGTGCAATTACAGACACAGGAATACATAGACACATCTTACCCACTTGACGAGCAACAATATGGATTTCGGCCCCGCCACGGAGTAGAAACACTGCTAACAGTATTAATTGACACTCTTCTAAGAGGAATTGACAATCATAAACAAGCATTCATCCTCCTCTTTATCGACATATCAGCAGCCTTTGATAGTGTTCATCATTCAATAATGCTCAGCAACTTAAGACAGATAGGCATAAACTCCACAGTACATAATTGGTTTACTTCCTATTTAAACAACAGAACTCAAAATGTACGAATAGGTAATCAAACTTCAACTACATATAACCAAGAAATAGGTTTACCACAAGGATCTGCTCTTTCAGCCTTACTCTTTAACATTTACATAAAACCGGTTTGCAAAATCTTTAAAAAATTTGGAGTACATTATCACCTCTATGCAGATGATATTATGATGTACATCCCATTTACAATCCCTAACATACCATTACATCTACTCTCAGACTGCTATAATGAAATCACAACTTGGCTAAAAACTCAAAACCTTCACATAAATCATTCCAAAACTGAAGTCCTAATCGTAACTAAAAATCAATCATTCATCCCTCCAACCCATATAACACTACAAGAGCAAGAAATTAAAATAAAAAATGAAATAAGATATCTAGGTGTTATCCTAGATACACACCTTACAATGGAAACCCACATTAGAAACACTTTAAAGAAAATTTATTTCAAACTTAAAATTCTCAAACAACTACGTCCGCTTGTATTTATACAAGATTTCATTAATATAACACAAGCTATCATAACCCCTCATTTTGATTTCGCCAACCTAATACTTATAGGCATTTCAAAACAGAACATTAAAAGAATTCAATTAGCCCAAAATGCAACAGCAAGAATTATACTAAAAATAAATTCTATACAACACATAACACCTATACTTGCATCTCTCCACTGGTTACCAATACAAAGTAGGATAATATACAAAACAATAATAACCTCATTTAAAGCATTAAACGACATAGCACCGATTACACTATGTAATCTAATATGCAAAGAAACACCTAAGCCTACTAATAGAAAAGAACAGTTAAATAAACTAAAGATCCCGAAGGACTTCATAAAAGCACACAAATTGACTAACAATAGAGCCTTCTCACATATAGCCCCAATTATCTGGAATTCCCTACCAGAGGATCTACGTTCACTAACAGAGATCTTGGAATTCCGCAAAAAACTAAAAACTTATCTATTCACTAAACACTACAATTCCATAGAAAACCTTCCAATCAACATAGATAAAGGATAATCAGGTAAATGACCACTTAAAGCACAACCTCACACCTAAATGGACAACACTCAGCGCTAATGAAATGACGATCCTATCTCCTATGACCTAATACCAACGCATGTATATAGTTGTATCAGTTATGTACTGTCTTACGTATATAGATACTACACTTTGTTAGTTAACTGTTTTTTACACGGTCCCAGTTCAAAAACCCACTTTGTTTATTTATGATATGTTAAGATGTTCTATGTAAAAATTAAGATGTTCTATGTAAAACAAACTTAGCTTTGTTAATTGTTGTTGTTTGTACACCGCACCTGATCTCTGGAAGATGCGGTATAAAAATGAGTGTTAAATAAATAAAAAAAAGTTGATGCTTAATAAGGCCATTATGGCCAGTGCTAAGAAAGGCAGAAATTTCAGTATAGCATGGATTGATTATAAGAAAGCTTTTGACAGCATCCCACACTCTTGGATAATACATTGCCTTGAAATGTATAAAATAAATTCTGGTTTGATAGAGTATATTAAGTTCACTATGAAAATGTGGCAGTCCACACTCTTTTTGAGACATGAAGATGGTCAGTACATCATTCCTAACATTAAAATCCAGTGAGGAATATTGCAGGGAGATTCCCTGTCACCACTTCTGTTTTGTTTGGCGCTTAATCCAATGAGTGCTCTCATCAACACTTTGGGGTATGGATTTAACCTGAATTCTAAAGACTGTACCAACCCAGAAGCAACTTCCCATCTGCTATTTATAGATGATCTGAAACTCTACATTTCCAGCAACCAACAATTAGCAGAGCAGCTTTGTGAGGTGAAAAGCTTTTCTGACGATATCAGGATGACTTTTGGCATTGACAAATGTGCTAAGGCAACTTTCTTCAGAGGAAAACTGAGCAAAACCGAAAACATCTCCCTTGCTGAGGGCTGTGACATCAAGGACCTTGAACAGGAAGGCGTATATAAGTATCTTGGAATAGAGGAAGGAATGACACTCGGGCAGAAACTATTGAGAGAGAAGATCAGTAAAGAATATTACAGGAGATTAAAACTGTTATTGAAAATTGCTTTAACATCACGAAATAAGATACAAGCCATCAATCAGCTGGCAATTCCTGTACTCTCCTACAGTTTTGGGATTGTGGATTGGCCTCATAAAGAGCTTGAAAAACTGGATGTGCAAACAAAAAAACTCCTCCATGCTCATGAAGTAATTTACAAGAATCAGTTTATGCCAAGATTGTAGATCCCGAAAGCTGAAGGAGGGCTAGGACTTATAGAAATTGACTACACCTACAGAGCTACTATCATAGGTCTCCAAGCCTATCTGACAGCATCATCGGATCTAAATACACAAAAAGTGCTGAAATATGAAAGTAAACGTCCAGAATGTGTCTCCATCATCAAACTTGGACAAGCGTTCTGACGATTAGAAGGAATAAGCGAGAATCCACAGGTATGCATGAGAAAGAAAGTAACAGAATTTGCAAAACAAGAGAAAAAAAACCTCTTCAAAGAATTAGATCAGCAGATGAGGAAAAACAAGTGGCAAATGCACAAATACAGTGGAAAATACAGAGTGTTACTCCAAGAACCTTTTGTCGATCAAGAACGGACATATGAATGGTTGAGGAAAGGTAGACTGAAACCGAAGAATAAAAGATTGATAGTTGCAGCCCAGGACAGCGGATTGTAGATGAGATGGTTTACGGCATGTATTGAAAAATCTGGCACAACAGACATATGCCGATTTCTGTAAGAAAGAGCTGGAAACAGTGACTCACCTAATAGCAGGCTGTGAAGTTCTGATGGCGGAAAATTTCTATACGGAAAGGCACAACAAAGTAGCACGCCTCCTCTACTGGAAACTCTGTAAACACTACAACATCATTGTCCCTGAAAAGCACTGGGATCATGACACTAAGAGAATAACAGAGAATGAAGAGGTTATGATCACCTGAGATATTCCCATTCCGACGGATAAGAAACTGGATGCCAGAAAACCTGACATAGTGGTAAAGGAGAAGAACACCAGAACGGCATTTGACAATAGAAGTGTCGTACTGAGTGATTATTCTGTGAATCATGTGGAGAGGGAGAAGATCTTGAAGTATCAAGAAATGCAATCAGAGACCAAGAAAATGTGGCAGAAAGATACAGAAATATTTCCCATTGTACTGGGAGCATAGGCCTGATAAAGAAGAATTTCCAAGTACATCTTGACAAACTACCCATACATGCTACATTTTATGAACTCCAGCAGGAGGCTCTCTTTGGCACGATGCAAGTATTACACCAAGCATTAGCAGTAAATTTGAGAGATTAAGATCATATTCCACATACCCTGGCTTGGAAGTGAGGTTCACGACTGTCATAGTATGCGTAAAACTAATCCATTAGGAGAAACTACCCCGGCTAAAGCTGTATAACACACAAATCCATCATGCTAAACCACAAAACAATCCATTCAGACCCCCTCCCCCACACACACACACACACACCTCCACTCACTTCTTCAGCTCTCCCAACCACACAAATCTAGATGGACATCCACAATCAATACCCTCATCATCCCCCACATCAGAACCAAATCCAATCAGCTATATGCACCCACCATATGGAACAAGCTACTGGACCAACTTAGGATCATCACTGACCTAACAACCTTCAGAAAACATTTAAAAACACAGGTGTTCAAGGAACACTTCAACCCAGGCTCATGACCCCTCCCCCCCCCCCCGAAAGAACATTACAAGATGACTATCATTACAACTGTACATAGCCAGAAATGCATATAGTTAAGATCTATGGATCTGTTATGTAGTTAAGAACCCAAGGGCTCATAGTTGCATGTTTGTATATAGTTTAATGACACAGTTATAATATACTTTACTTTTGTTCCATGTAAACTGCCTTGACCAGGTGAAATGTGGTATATAAAAACAACTAAATAAATAAGATGGGAATATAAGTGATTTCACATTTGAGTTATTTGAACAATACTAATATGAAAGCCACAATAAAATGACATTGAGGAGAAAGACGGAGAAGAGGGGGCAAATTCACAGAACAGTTAGATCGGTATCCTGGTTCATTTCAACCAGGGAGACAGTGTTCAAATTAAAAATTAATTTCTGCTCCAAACGTAGTAAAATCTAGTTCACATCACTCCCATGCCAATTGGGGTGCACTTGTTTCAAAACAACAAATTTATTATCTGAAATCAAATGGTTGGCTTCTGTTCTGATGTCTGATACAACTACGATGTTCAATAATTCTGATTTTGACTGCTCTGCTAGTTTTCTGGGTGTACAACATTCTACATGGACACACGACCGCATAAACTACATTGTCAGATTCACAATTGATGAATGAGAACAATCTTGTTGGTGCCAGAAGGATAATCAGCAGAAGGGAAGAGCTATTAATGCCCCTGAACAAGTCATTGGTGAGGCCTCACGTGGAGTATTGTGTATAGTTTTGAAGACCATGGGGTATGTTTACTAAACCGTCTTAATGTGCGCCCGGCGATAGTGTGCAGGCTGCCATAAAAGGAGTGGGCGTTTCAGTCTTAAAGTAGCAAAACGGGATTATTGCGCGATAACGCGCGCTGCTGCGCACATTAATGGGCTAAGTGCCGCTAAGTGCATCAACCTTAAGTAGGCGCCCAAACATGCAAACACAGAAACAGAGGTGTAGTACAAAGGTTAATACACTGACTGATGATGCAGGGGTCATGAGTTTGATCCCCCAGTGTGCCTAATGCATAAGGCTGGCTGAGGCATCAGCTTTGACATGTAAGTATTGTTTCTTGACAATACCAATGGATGATGCCCACCCGACACAGGCCGTGTTTCGTTTAACAAAACTTCATCAGGGGTACAGGGCAACAATCCCTCATTGGCCAAAGCTGTAAAAGTCTCTTCTTGCCCACAAATTTTATAACAAGCCTAACCTGGCTGCACAATTCGCGGCACTGTAAACGTGAAGACCACACGATATATCCTGCATCTCATCTCATGGCTCAAAAAGTGGGCAAGAAGAGACTTTTACAGCTTTGGCCAATGAGGGATTGTTGCCCTGTACCCCTGATGAAGTTTTGTTAAACGAAACACGGCCTGTGTCGGGTGGGCATCATCCATTGGTATTGTAAATAAAAGCCTCTTTTCAATATTACATGATCAGTTTGTTCTATCCTTGGACACATCACGTTCCTCTACTGTGTACTGTTTCTGACGTGACGTTTTGCTCTTAGTGGGACAGTATTGTTTCTTGAGGCATTTTATTTGTATTTTAATTATTGCTGCCAGCAAACACACCCTCACGTGCCATAACCTAAGGTGCCACATAAGGCACTCCATAGGGCACATTATAAAGTGCACTGTCTGCCACGGCACCCTATAAGGCGCTCCATAGAACAACTTATAAGGCACCTTATATGGACTGTAACCATAAGGTGCCTCAGAAGGCGCTTTATAGGGCACCCTATAAAGCGCCTTCTGAGGCACCTTATGGTTACAGTACTCTGAGGGTGTTTTTGCTGGCAGCACTAATGTACATTAAAAATTGACAATGCTCCAGATAGCCCTATCAAATAACCCCACTGTGGGTTTGAACCCATGGCCTATGGCTCTACAGGCAGTGAAGTAACCAGTGGGCTACAGCTATTAACAAGCCCCTGGCTGGCTACAGAAGGACTGCATGTCACCACACAAACAGTCTGCTGTGGTTACCAGGATAGGGTTAACCCACCTGTACCCATGATGCACTGCACATGCAAATCAGCAGTCTACAGATGATCACAAGATGGGGTATGCACCCCCACAGCACCTCGGCCTGGTAGGGGGAACTGACCGTGTGCACCCCCACAGCACCTCAGCCTGGTAGGGGGTACTGACCGTGTATGTTACTGGCACAGAGTAGCTACAGACTGTCACATTGTGCGGGTACTGTGCTCACCCTGAGGGTGAGGTGGGGCACCCAGCACCAGGTCCATAGCACCTTTCATGGCTGAAATAGGCTATGCTGCAGGTCTCCATCAGTGCTAGTGTGTGTGATAGGTAGTTCCTGCAGACACATCTGTATTTCTCAGTCATGTCTAGCCCTTATGGGCTATGATGCACCCAAAATAGTGCATATCCTGTGTTGGTACCATGGTCACATGATGGAGGTGAAGGGGGAGGGTATTTGGACCCATAGGTGGATTATGTACCACCACCCAACCCACGCTCTGTGGCTCAGGGTGGGAAACAGGATCTCCCACCAACAGAGCCACACTCTACCTCCCCGCAATGGTGGCAGTAGAGAGGATCATCAACCCCAGTCCTGCTGGGGAACAGACACCAGGCAATGCAGATCTGTACACATCCATAAGGCAAGGCAGACAGAAGGCCTGGAAATGCTCAGCTGCCCCCCACCACTATCTGACATTCTCCAGCAGTAAGCCTCCAGCTGCTGCACCCTGCAAGATGTTCCATCCAGACACACACTAGCTGCAGACAGTCTGCTAGCTAGTCCATAGTGCATGTTTCTGGAGGAGATGCATGCACCCAGAACTGGGATGTCAGCATACACACCAAGCAGATAAGTCAGTGATTGGGCCCCAAAAGGGAACCATAAACATCATATGAGAGAAACACTATATAGCACTATGGGGGAACCTAGCCATGCCGTGGTCACTGCTCAGTCAGGGTGAGAGTGACCTCCCAGCAGGACATGCTGTGGCCACCCTGTCCGTGCAGGTGGTTGTCAGGCACTACAATGTCCGAGCCATTGCCCTATGCCCTGTGCAGATGCATCCTGGCCAGGCCACCCTGTCCGGGCTATACCCATGGTACCTTGCTCCTCATTATGCACATTGGCAGGCTTACACTGGCAACAGTGTGGGCTGAGGAAGGTGTTGGCAGACACCACACACTGGATAGACAAACACATGCTCCCACACCTATGCCAGCATTGTGCAAATATAGAGGCTCTTGGCAGCCCTGGCCACCGCACCAGTCCTGGGCACAGTTCAGGCATGGCTATGGTACGCAATACTGTTGGGGTCACTCCCCAGGGTGGTAAACACTGTCAGACATCAGACCTGAAGCACACTCCACAGACAGCAGAAAGGTTGCTATGATGCAGCTCAATCAGAAAATTGTGCATAACTTAGGAATTGCTATCTGCCAGTAATCATAGCAACCATTTGATAGGTGTGTACAATATTCCCAGGTTTAGGGTGGCATTGCTAAGGTATGCAAGTGCTAGTATTGGGAGATGCACGCAGGGCCCAACATCCTGCCTCTCCAGGAGGCTTTGGATAATGGAGCCTGTGGGTGAGGGTGTGTCTGCCCCTGTTGGCCGCTGCTCTAGGGCAGAGGTTCCCGACTCCAGTCCTGGTGGGCCAAACACTGTTTGGGTTTTCATGCTGTCCCTAATGAATATGCATGAGATACATCTGCGTACCATGGGGACGGTGCATAGACATGCAGCACAGCCGTGTTTATTAGAGGCAGCATGGAACCTGAATGGTGTTTGGCCCTCCAGGACTGCATTTGGGAGACTCTGCTCTAGGTAATGTGCATGTTTATGGTGTCTGTGCTCTGTAGGGTAAAATGTAGGTTTATTGGGCATGTTTCTGTTATCTGCAATAAAGGTTCTGTCTGTATTAGCACGTTTTAGTAGTGGGTAAAATATGGGGACTGGGTTGGCAGGAACTACAGCTGGGACTTGAACCTGTGACCTTCTGCTCCTGAACACACTGGCTGTGTTCACTGCACCACCGTGTTGCCACAGAGATAGTACATTCCCTGGAGATACCATGACTGTTTGTCAGACAGAACCTGTCTGTTGCAGTGCACGGCACCCACCTAAACAGGACTAGGCCATGGTCTGCTCTGGGCAGCTGCCACTGCCCCCTCCACCACCAGTACCCCTCTGCCACCATGCTGACATGCCCTTCTGCTGGTGGTGCTGGTGCTGCGCAGTCTCAGGCCATCCAGTGTGTGGGTAGGCGGCTGTCTATGGTGCGGGTTCTGGGGTAGGGGTGCCTGCATAGCTGTCCACGCTTTCCCCCAGCACCACCTGCCAATGTTCCGTGCCATTGGGGTACCTGCTGGGTACTATTCCCTGTGACACCGTGGGAAGCACACTCTTGCCCATGTTGGGCCCTCAGCAGTTGCTGTCTGGCTGCTCTACTGTTTCAGCATTCCTATGGGCCAGCTAGCCATTACCCTAGTCCGCACTGTGCCCCAACTGCACCACAGCATGTGCCGCCTGCAGCCCTCTGTGTCCCCTTTTCCAGCATCTGTCCAGTTGCCCATTCCGACATGCCCGCCCTGCTGTTGTGGAACATGTGCACACCATAGGAAACCTGTCCAATGGAGAGGGAACCCTGATCAGCGCAATTTCACTGTGGGCTCATTCACCTTGTATGGGGACAGAGCATAGACCCTTCCAAAATTCATATCTTTTTTTTGGAGCTTTCTTGGGGGTGTTTTTTGATGTTTCCCATTGATATCACTATTGCCCAGCTTGGTTATGTTTTCTTTACATTTTCTTCTGGTCATTTTCACTGTTTCTTTGCCCTTTTGTTCCATGCACATGTATCACACTTATCACTTTTTTGTAGGTTTCCCTGGTTTTGCTGTACATTGCTGACGGAAATGGTTTCTTTTCCCTTTAAATCAGCTCTAACGCCAGGGTTTCACTGGCGTTAGTTTTCAGCCTCGGATTTCACAGCGTTAGTGTGCAGGGAGCCTCTCCCCTCCCACTCTCTGCCCATTGACCCTCTCTCTCCGCCCCTGGGGAGCCTTCCTCCACCCTCCGGGAGCCTTTCTCCGCCTTCAGCGCTCGTTTGCGCCTTAGTGCACGCTAAGGCGCCTTATCGCCCGGTAAAGCGCCATTATCGCGCGATAAGGTGCCTTATCGTGCGATAACGTGGGAGAGCGCACGTTAAGACGGTTTAGTAAACATACCCCCATATCTCACAAAGGATATAAAAAGACTTGAAATGGTTCAGAGGAAGGCGACCAAAATGATTTGGAGCCTGTGCCAGAAGACATATGAAAAGAGATATAAAGACCTAAATATGTGTATCCTAGAGGAGAGGAGGAATAGGGAAGATATGATACATACTTTTAAATACTGAAAGGTATTAATGAACAAACAAACCTTTTCAAAAGAAGGGGAAGCTGTAAAACTAGACAGGCATAAAATGAAACTGCAAAGAGAGTAAACTTAAGAGCAATGTCAGGAAATACTTTTTCACTGAAAGGGTGGTGGGGACAAATGCAGTGATAGAATGCAAAATGGCATGGGACAGACACTGGATCTCTGTATGGCAAGAGGACAAAATCAAAATGAACTTAAATATCTTTTATATTTCAACAAACAGAGGGGGTGACCTGCACAAAGCGGCTGGTACAGCCCTAAACAAAGGTGTATATTGAGGACTAGAGTGGGATGGATTGCAATGTTTTTCCTTTGAAGTTTTGCTTCTTTGTAAAATATTTGTAAATCATTTCCCAATTTCTGTACAAGATTTATTCTTTGTTTATATTATAAAACATGCATAAATATACAATTTAAAAATAAAGTACAGGCATAGAGGAGGATGACCTGCATGGAGCGGCAGGTACAACTACTCTAGCCACCTTACTGGGTAGACTAGATGGACCATACTGGTCTTTATCTGCCGTGATATACTATGTTACTATGTTTGAGTGCATGGATGAAGGAAAGTCCCTTTAGTAATTATAGCATGTGCCCAGACAGTACAGGATCCACATCTGAAGTGTCCTGCTGTCCTTGGTTTATGACAGGTATTAGCAAAGCCGAGGGAGCCAATATATTTGATATACTTGGATTCTTTTTATACGCAATGGTCACTTCCTGTGTTTTAAAGGCCAGAATAGTCTGGATAATGCACCATTCATCCCTAATGATATTCGAAATCTGCTTGGAATGGGTGGAAAACAAAAGCGGGCATACCAGTTTCTTATTTACTGGTTTGTCCTTCTTAAGGATCAATGTATTGTGGTCTGTTTTGATAGCTCTATGAATATGTTTCTTAGGGTATCCCTTCTCAATAAACCTGTTATTGAGTTCCTTGGCATGACTGTTGAGGTCCTGTTCCTCTGTGCAAACCCGTCTTGTCCTTAGAAATTGACTAATCTGTGTCATGAGGTGGATCAAATAGTACCTATGGAAATAGGAAAATCTGAGCAGAGCAGTTCTAATAGTGACAGGTTAGAACAGCACATGGACCAGGGTTGCTATGGGCAATGAACACAAACTGAAGTACCAGGTGTAAGAGCATGCCCAAGCAGTAGATTACCTCATAGCCCATTAGGTAATGAGGGACAGCTGAGGGGAGGCGAGGCTCAGAGAAACACCAAGAGTGACGCTTAAAAATCACTCACCAGAGGTCAGAGTTGGAGCTGGTTGGAGAGCTTATGAGAGAGCTTCACACGGAGACTCACACAGAATCCTACAGGAAGAAGCCCAGGAGAGAATACCAGGGATTTGTTTCAGGGAGCAGTGCAGGACTGAACAAAAGCCCAGTGGTCTGAGCCACGGAGGTATTTCTGAAGGCAAGCTGAGGAAAGTGGTGGGAAAGAATCTTCCTAAGAACAGGTACCAGGAAGGCAAACGTTTTTATCTGGAGGATACTTTTGTGCCCAAAGAGAAATGGAAAGAGAAAGGCAGTGAGAGGCTTTCATTTGAGAAAAGCTCCGTTAAGTTTCCTGTGCCCAGAAGCTCCGTGAAAACCAAGACAGAAGGTAGGCTTATTCCTCATAATAGAAGGGAAGCTGAAAGTCAGAGTTTTTCCTACACTTACCCAAGCGTGTGTGGCTCTCAGGAAGGAAACTCTGTAGTGTGTGGTAACCTCCCATTTTACTCCGGTAGAGAGGAGGAGGGGAGCCCTCTTAACAAAGAAGAGGGATTGTTTAAAAGTAGCCTGAGTTACAATCCTATAGAAGATAGCTCCGGGGAAGCATGTGAGGATATGCAATGTGATTTTTGTGATGAAACACCTGCTGAATCCTACATGGATTGTACACTAATAATTTCAGATGATATTCCTTCACTGTGCTGAACTGGCCAGAGAGAGAATCTGTTTAAGGAAACAGAAGTGAAGAAACGTGCTTGTTTTAAGAATAAGGACTGTTTTGCACTACCTTTGTTTTGTCAGGCTGAAGATACAAGCATTCATTTTTGTTATAGTAGTTTGCCTTTATTTCATACCAGAAGTATGGTTTTGTCCTTTGTTCATATGTGCTGAAATTCACCCGGGATGGGTAAATAAAAAGACTTCTTTTGAAGCCTTGCTACTCGACTGCAACTACACTCTTAGATTAGCTTGTGGGACTACAAATCCCAGGGGGCATTTCAACACCTGCTTGAGACACCCTCGCTGTTTAAGAAGAGGCCCCACTGTAGCTCCCATGCTTTATGCCTCTGGGAACCTAGAGGTGGGTGACATCTGTAAGTTATTTTTTAACAAGCTATTGTGAAAGCTCTGATAGTTAAGGAAATGGTTCCTATCCATCAGCTTGCAACAGAGATTGGTGACGAAGCCCTGATTACCTTTATGGATCCGGATGTCCAGATAGGAGATCTCTGTGTCCTTAATTGTGCTTGAAACTGCAGGTTGGTGTCGCATGCATTAATCTAATCTAAAAACTGGGCAAGTGTATCATGGTCTCCTTCCCAGATCAAAAGAACATTATGGATGTATCTTTGCCAAAGGCAAATGTGTGCTTTAAAAATATGATGGGTAAGGTATGTCCTTTCAAATTGTGCAACATATAGATTAGCTATGTCTGGCGCCATGGATGATCTCATTGCCACCCCTATGATCTGTTTATAAAAAAGCCATCAAACCAGACAAAATTTGTTGTAAATGCTAGACTAGCTAGCTGCATGAGAAAAAAGTCAGTATACAACTATATTGCATCCTGTCAAGAAGAGTGTGCTCCACTATACAGATCGCTTCTCTTTGTATACAATGATACAACATCTAGGGTAACTAAAATTAACGCATCATGTTACTGGTCAAATCCTTGCAAAATCTCAATAATGTGGGCTGAATCTCTGGTATATAAAGGTGTTAAGGCCATAAGAGGATATCCATAAATTTAGAAATAGGCTCAAAAAGCAACCTGTCAAAATTATTGGGCGACGGGGGGGGGGGGGTTCTTTCCAAAATGTTATGAATTTTTGGGAGGATAAAAATTGTAGGCATGACTGGATGAGTAACTGTTAGTAAATCACTGTCTCTCTCCATCAAATGTCCGGCCTCAAGGGCTGTCTGAATCCAACAATCTATCTTGTCTTAAGTATAATGGTAGGGTCTTTGTCTAACCGTTCATAAAATTCATGATCTTTAAGTTGCCTCTGTATCTCCTGGATATAATCCTTATGATTCATTACTACAATTGCACCCCCTTTATCTGCATGTTATATCACAACCCTATAGTCTGTCCTGAGAGAGTCAAGGACTTTCTTCTGTTCATAAGTAATATTATAATGTTAACTGTAAAGGTTTGCCCTCAAATTCTTCAGTGCGTCTAAGTACTGTCTTTTCAAACACATCAATAGCTGGGCTAGTACCATATGGAGGAATCCAACGGGACTTCCTATGGGCTATAGAGCCATCATTAACAGATTTGTTATTTGTGGCAAAAAAAGTTCTTAATCTTAAATTTTCTAATAAATTTAAATAAGTCTATTCTGGTGTTAAAGGGGTCATAATGGTCAGTAGTTGCAAAACACTACCCTTTGTTAAGGATGTCTAGTTGAATCTGAGACAATTCAACATCAGCCAAATTTAAAACACATCCATTCAGTCTCTGTACGACACCCTCCTAGTTCTCTGCGGGTATATTTTTATTTGTCCCTCCTTCTTAGCATTTTCTTATTTGCTTTTTACATATTTAATTTTGCATATTTGGATTGTTTTAAACTTTTATTGTATATGTATGTGTGAGATATATATATATATATATATATGAGAGAGAGAGAGATATGATTGTTCCATTATTACTATTGTACATAGGCTTAATTTACTGTTAAGATTGTTTTATTGCATCATCCTATTTATTTTATTGAATGTATTTGTTTTCAATTTTTAATCTTCTTTTATGTTATTTTAGAGAGGTCAATACCCCTGAGGAAGGCTTAGGCCGAAACACATGTAGAGTGACCTCCAGAATACCCAAATAAAGCTCTCTGGTTCTTCCACGACACTTTGGCCCCATTTTCTTCTGTGCCCCACATGGGTGAGTCATTCATACGGAGGGCATATCAGACCAAGGGAGTTAGCAGCTCACAGTTTAGGGTCTACTCCATTGATACCACCTCATGTCTCAACTCCTGCCCTAAAGGAGCTCCACAGGAAACATAAGAGCAAAACCTTGCATGACAAAAAAAACAGCAGCAGCAATAAACTTGGGTCTGGTTCAGATTTTCAACAGCGCAGCACACCCTCCAGAGGTAAGAGACACTGTGATTCCCCAGGGGAAGTGCTCTCCTCACAACTGGGATACATACATGCATGCGTGAGTCTTTCTCCGTCCCTAAGCTCTATGGAGCCTAATATTCTGAGTGGATCAAATGCTGCTTTTTTTTTTTGCACCTCATGCAAAGGTTTGCAGGGGCGATTTATAAACTATGGCTGGGCTCAGGGGAGGATCTGGATGTCCCATTTCTTTCCACTTCCACCCTCACCCAGAAAGTGCCTGCAGATTAGACCACAACTGTATTATGTTGGATTTCAGATTGCATGAGCTTCTGCTACTCCAAAACAGTTGCTGTCTCCAGGCAAGATTCCAGCATGCAAGCCAATGGCTATGGAAGCAACCCTAGATCATCTCCACTCTCTCCCTATAGATAGCTACAGCATGGTGACCTGGTTCTTAGTACACACCTTTAGCAGGCATTATTACCTGGATTCCTCATCTCTACAGGACAGTACTTTGCTCATGCTATGCTGCATAACCTTTTTGCCATAGGACCAGCACCACCTCCCCAGTGTTGCCAGCCTACACAATCCAGTAAGGTGACCCTGAGCTTTAGACAAGCTGTGCCTGTGTATCTCCTGGTGTTGGCGGAGGAAGCTGAGGGGGTTGCTGTGGACAGCAGGGGAATGCAGCTACACTTCCTGCCCCCACCCCAAACATGCCTTGTGAGAAATGGAATGGGGGCAAGAGAAGCATGCATGCACTGAGGAAGAGTACTGCACATGCAAGCTCTACAAAGAGGTCCCAGCAGTATGGCTTCATTCCCCTACTGTCCACGGAGAAACCTTGTTACAGATAAGCAAGTCGGGGGGAGGGGGGGTCATGGGTGTGTGTGTGTAGAAAAGCAGGACTTAATTGTAAAGTAAATGCCCAGGATATATGGAAATTGCCAATACTCAGACCATACTATGCTTTCTGTTTTGGTGCTGTTTTTTTTTTTTATTCTCCCTTTCCTCTTACCTGCAAGCTCAAAAAGAGGAGGGAAACTTGCAAATATTCTTTGAAGCCACTGCACTGCAGAAATTAGATCTTTCCTGTCCTCCCCACCCATTTTGAATCCTGTTACAGAGACTAGATCCCCCAATCAAAGGGCTGGCTTAGATTATTTTGAGTAGGCAGATTGGGGAGTTAAAGATACAGGCCAAATTTAGTTTTGCTGGGGAAATAACACAATAAAGATATTTCAAGCATCTTTGAAAAGTAGTATCTCAAATCCTTGAGGTAATTCTACAAAGGGGACACACAATACTACACACCTCCAAATCCACCCCCCCCCCCGAATTTTGCAGTCTGAAGAGCAAACAAGTAGGACTACACACAGGGAATCTAAACCAAGTTATTAGTTTTACTGACACAGCCGCTGAGGACAGGGTAGGGACACTGCTACCGGTTGGATGGGGGGGGGGGGGGATGAGAAAATAAAAGACCTACCAAAGCTCCAACAGCATAAATATGGCTGAGAAACAGTGTGGTGCAAAGCTCTTGCCCCTGTTACCATTTTTACGTCTGTCCAAAGAGACAGCTAGATACTGGACCTAGAACCGGTTCAGTGTGCATGATGGTTGCATGTTGAATCCCTCAGGAAACAAGCTAAGGAACTGAGAAAGGAGGTGGCGAGGTTAAGAAGTATGCGTGACAATGAGAGGAACATTGATGAAATGCTTCTAGAGGCATCTAAAATCTCCAGAAGGGAAGATGACATTGTATGAAAAGATGACAGAGGGACACAGATCATTAGGGCCTGCAGACCTGACGCCCCAGCTCAACCTTCTCTGCAACTGAGGAACCAGTATGCAGCCCTGGAAGAGGAAGAGGTGACAACATCCCAAGCATAAGAGGTATCAAAGCTCAAGAACCTCAAAGCAACTGCTAGGAAGTAAAGGGTAGTGGTGGTTAGTGACTCCTTTCTAAGGAGTATAGAGGTGTCCATCTACGGTACAGACATGATGTCCCGGGAAGTGTGCTGTCTGCTTGGTGCCAGATTTGAGACATCAGGGACAGTTTGCCAAGACCCCTCAAGCCTACTGATTATTAGCCAATGCCACTCATTGGTGTTGGCATAAATGATACTGCTAGGATCCCATCTGAGCGTATCAAAAGTGATTTTGGCTCTGGGAGAAAAGGTGAAACAGGGGTGTAGATGGTGTTCTCCTAAACCTTCTCTGTTGAGGGTCAGCACTGGGGCTTGTATCCTGGAGATAAATGCCTAGCTGCATGGATAGTCTAAGCAAGAGCATTTTGGCTTCCTGGATCATAGCATGATTATCCAAGGACTACGGAGCAGATGGTACCCACTTATTAAAGAACGGAAGAAGCGTCTTCTGCAACAGACTGGATAATCTACAGAGGAGGGTTTTAAGTTAGGATCATCGGGTGAACACAGCCTTTAGATAAGTAAAACATTAAAAAATAGTATAAGAAAGGGCAACTACCAAAGCCCACAGTATGTAACACAAAGTTTCAGATTTAGAAGCTGTAATGAAAGAGACTGATTTGGATTACAGTTGCATTCACGGAGATATGGCACATGGAAAACAATGACTGAGATGTAATTATCCCATGTTATACTCTATCCAGGAAAGGGAGAAGGAGAGAAAAAATCTGCATAACAGCAGGGCTTACAAGGGAAGGAGGAGGCACAGTGGTCTAGTTTGGACAGAGGGAATGGAAATCGGTTTACACTGGTATGATATATAGACCTCCTTCAGAGGCAGAAGAAATGTAATTGAAGACATTCAGAACATTGCTATGAAAGGAGACGTACTATTAATAGGAGATCTCAGTTTGCCAGATTTTAATTAGGCTATCCCTGCTATGGTATCATGAAGTAAGGAGATCCTGGATTCTCTACAGAGAGAACTGTTTGGTTACTAGTAATGGAACCCATGTGGAGGGGGAGGGGGCGATACTGGACTTGATGCTTACAAATGGAGAGAATGTTTCTAATGTTGTAATGGGTGATCATCTGCTGTGCTTCAATATTAAGGCACATGTGAAGATGATTCATTCAAAGCAAGGGTAATAAACTTCAAGAAAACTAACTTTGCAAAGATGGAGGAATACCTCAAAGCACATTAGCTGGATGGACACATCTGGGGGAAGTAGAACCTCAGTGAGCAAAACTAAAAGGAGATATTTTTAGGCCAACAAACTTTTCTGTTAGGAAAGTAAATAAGTGTAAGAGGAAAAGAAGAATGCTATGGTTTTCAAAAGAACTGGCTGAAAAGGTAACGAAAAAAAGTTAGCTTTTATAAAACAACATGGGATTGCAGAAAAAGGAAGACAGAACAGCACTATCTGAAGAAGCTAAGGGAAGCTGGTAAAGTAGTCAGGATAGCAAAGCTACAAATGGAAGAAATAAAATAGCCCATACAATAAAGCATGGGGCTAAATGGTTTTCTTTTTAGGTATGTTAGTGACAGGAGGAAGTGTAAAGGTGGCATTGTGAAACTCAAGGGTGAAGGGGAAGAATATGTAAAAGCTGATGAAGATAAAGCAGAATTGTTTAACAAATATGTTTGTTCTGTGTTCACAGATGAAGGGCTGGGAATTGAACCTCAGAAAACAAACATAAATAAGAATGGAAGTAGGTAGAACTCTTAATTTTCAGAAGACTGTGTCAGTGAGGAATTAGCAAAACTAGAAGTGGATAGTGATGGAACCAATGTGATTCATCCAATGGTATTGAAAGGGAAATGTTAGCATCTCCTCTGGCTGACCTTTTCAGTGCTTCTTTGGAGTCAGGAGTGATCCTAAGGTGGTGGATGCATGGATCAGCCTTCCCCTGGATGTGGTGGTGATGGGAACTGTATCTGAATTATAAAAACTATAGGACAAAGAGAGGATGTCTGAAGGAGAGGAAGGGATTGTGGAACTTAATAATTATTATGGATGGTCAGACTGGATAGATCATATGGTCTTTATCTGCTGTAGTTTTTCTATGTTTCTTTAGTAAAGGAGTCCCCTACACTATAGACCATGGACCTGATGTAACCCACACTGAAAGCTATACTTTTTTTTCCCCATGCACAGTTACAGCACATGTCAACAGTTGAAAAGATGTTGTCATACAATAAGGTGATAAACTCCCATTCTGTCCTTTTGGTGATTTGAAATGTCCTGACTCCCCCTCCTCCCCCCCCGGATGCTAAACCGACTTCCTGGTGACAGACTAAAGCAAACCACCAATCTGAGCAGCAGCAGAATGGGACTGTATTGGTGGCGGAGGATCACATTTCTGTGACAATGGCAACAACACTAGCATTGCCTGCATGGAAGAAAGGCCTGGCAATCTACTTCCATACTGTGCCACAAAAAAAACAATGGATAGTCCCAACAAAACAAACTGCCCTATAGTGCTGGAAGATGAGACCCCCCCTCCCCCCCCAGGTCAGAAGGCACTCAACTGGCTACGAGCTGAAGACTTTTCAGAGTAAAGCCAGCAGTATTTATGATGTTGCTGGATCAAAGCCCTTGAGATGTCTGACTGCTGATGTAGCTGTGCATGAAATGAGTCTGAAGCGGAACAGATGTCTTACATATTGGGACATGGAATGTAGGAAGCATGAACCAAGTGAAGTTGGAGGTGATCAATAATTTATTTATTTAGCTAGGCTTATATAATATTTTTCCGAGTCAGGTACTATGTATATATCTATATTTTCCTTGTCCCTGAAGGGCTTACAAGCTATGTTTATGTACCTGAGGTAATGGAGGGTTAAGTGGCTTGCCATAAGGAGCAGCTTTAAGACTAGAAACCCCAGTCCTTCCAGCCTAAAGGTTGCTGTCCTCTACCGGGATTTTAACCCCTGGCCTTCTGACCCACGGTAACTTGCCCCAACCACTAGGCCACTCCTCCCTCTGAAAAATAGCATCAGGCACTTTGCATCTGATAATCACATGATTATACTATGCTGGAAATGAAAGACAGAAGAAATGGTGTTGCATTTATAATTAAGAAGAAGAAGCTTGCAAAAACTTGAATGAAATACAATGCAGTCAGTGAATGCTTACTTTATATTGTCTACTAGGAATGTCCATCAATATAACTATTATTCAGGTATATGCCCCAACAACAGCTGCAGAAGAGAGGATGAAGTTGATCAGTTCTATGAACAAATACAAGCTGAAATTGACAGAACATGCAAACAGGATATCCTGACAGTCATGGAATGTAAATATTGGCAACAAAGAAGAAGGAAAAGTAGTTGGAAAATATGGCAACAGAAATGAAGCTGGAGAAAGACAGATAGAATTTTACAAGACCAAACAATCTATTCATCTCAAAGGCCTTCTTCCAGCAACACAAGCAGCGACTGTACACGTGGACTTCACCCAATGGATTGTACAAAAATAAATTGACTACATCTGTGGAAGTCAACAATGGTAAAGCTCATAACTTCAACAAAGACAAAACCTGGAGCCGACTATGGTACAGATCACCAATTAGTATGCAAACTCAAGCTGAAGCTGAAAAAGAGCAAGCCACTCATGAATGTATCAAAATATGACCTTGAGGATATACCACCAGAATTTAAAGACTACCTGCAAAATTGATTCACTACTTTGGATACAAATGACAGAGCACCAGAAGAGTTATGGGATGATATCAAGAAAGTTGTGCTCAAAGAAAGTGAGAAGTCTCTACAAAAGGTGAAAAAGCAAAAAACTCCAAAATGGATGACTGAATTAACTCTGGAAATTGCCCAGAAATGCAGAGAAGCTAAAGCCAGAGGAGAAAGAGAGACAAACACAGCACTCAGAGATTTCCTATGTGCAGCAAGACCAGACGAGGAGTACTACAATGATGCATGCAAGGAAATAGAATCAGAAATTATTACAGGAAGAACAAGATCAGCTTTCCTAAAGCTATGAGAATTAAAGACATAATTCCAACCACAAATTGGAATGTGATAAGATGCTCAAGGATCCATACTGAAAAATACTGAGATCAAAATAAAGTGGCAGGACTACATAGTCATACCATAAAGATCAAGTGGACCAACAGCCATTCAACTTCTACCTTTATGATCTGGAATCACTGGTGATGAAAGAAGTCTAAGCAGCACTGAAAGCATTATCAAAGAACAAAGCACTTGGCATTGATGACGTTCCCATTGAAGTATTACAGCAAACTGATGTAGTTATTGCCATACTTACAAGGCTCTGCCAGGAAATTTGGAAGACAACATCATGATCAACTGACTGGAAAATATGTGTTCATACCAATACTGAACATAAGAAATGCCATGCTGGATCAGACCAACGCCCATCAAGCCCAGTATCCTGTTTCCAACAGTGGCCAATCCAGTCATAAGTACCTGGCAGGTTCCCAAAAAGGTATACAGGTTCCACAATAATAGTACTGGGGTAATTAGTGGATTTCCTGGGTCCTCTTTAATGGTTTATGGACCTTTCTTCCAGGAACTTGTCCAACCCTTTTTTAAATCCAGTAACACTAACAGCTTTTATAACATCCTCCGGTAACAAATTGCAGAGTTTGATTATGCATTGAGTGAAAAAGTATTGTCTCTTATTAATCTTAAATGGGTTACATTGTAGCTTCATTGCGTGTGCCCTAGTCTTTCTACTTTCTGATGGAGTAAATAACCAATCTACCCTTACCCGTTCTACTCCATTCATTAATTTATAGACCTCTATCATATCTCCCCTCAGCCGTCTCTCTCTTCCAAGTTGAAGAGCCCTAACATAGTAACATAGTAAATGATGGCAGATAAAGACCAGTATGGTCCATCTAGTCTGCCCAGTAAGATGGCAAGAGTAGGTGCACCAGCCACTCTGTGCAGGCCACCCCTCCCCATGTCTTTGTTTAGGGGTGAACCCTCTGCTTCGTGTAGGACACCCCTATTTGTTGAGAAATTAGATAGTTAAGTTTATTTTGATTTTATCCTGTTGCTATAAAGGGATCCACTGTGTCTGTTCCATGCCATTTTGAATTCTGTCACTGTATTTGCCCCCACCACTTCCATCGGGAGGGCATTCCAAGCATCCACCACCCTTTCAGTGAAAAAGTATTTCCTGACATTGCCTTTCAATTTACCACCTTGCAGCTTCATATTATGCCCTCTAGGTTTACAGCTTCCCCGTCTATGGAAGAGGTTTGTTTTTTCATTATTTCTCTTTAAATATTTAAAGGTCTGAATCATATCTCCCCTATCCTTTCTCGCCTCCAGAGTGTACATATTTAGGTCTTCAAGTCTCTTCTCATAAGGCTTCTGACGCAGGCTCCAAATCATTTTGGTTGCCTTCCTCTGAACAGTTTCCAGTCTTTTTACATCCTTTGCAAGATATGGTCTCCAAAACTGAACACAGTATTCCAAGTGAGGCCTCACCAGTGACTTACACAGTGGCATTAGTACCTCTTTCTTACTGCTGGTAATTCCTCTTTGTTATGCAACCCAACATCCTCCTGGCTTTTGCCACTGCTTTGTTGCACTGTTTTGCCACCTTGAGATCCTCAGAAATAATCACACCAAGATCCTTCTCCTGACCGTGCACACCAACCTGTCGCCCCCCTATCACGTACATTTCCCTTGGATTTCTGCTTCCCAAGTGCATGACACTGCACTTCTTCACATTAAATCTTAACTGCCAAGCATTAGACCATTCTTCCAGCTTTTGTAGATCTTTCCTCGTGTTAGCCACTCCCTCAGGGGAGTCCACTCTGTTGCACATTTTTGTGTCATCTGCAAAAAGACATACTTTTCCATTCAGTCCTTCAGCAATATCACTCACAAATACATTGAACAGTGCCGGGCCCAGGACCGAACCCTGGGGCACCCTGCTAATCACCCTCCTTTCATCCGAGTGAGCTCCATTTACCATCACCTTCTGTCATCTATCAGTCAACCAATTTCTGATCCAGTTTACCACAGTGGGACCCATCCCCACACTACTGAGTTTATTGATAAGCCTCCTATGAGGAACAGTATCAAAGGCTTTGCTGAAATCCAGGTAGATGACATCCATCGCATGCCCCTGATCTAGTTCTCTGGTCACCCAGTCAAAGAACTGTTTGGCAAGATCGTCCTTCAGTAAAATCATGTTGCCTCGCATCATGCAACCTGTTGATTTTGAGAAAGTCCACTATTTGCTCTTTCAGGAGCGCCTCCATTACTTTTCCCACCACCGAGGTAAGGCTCACAGGCCTGTAGTTTGTCACTTCTTCCCTGTCACCACTTTTGTGTAGAGGTATGACGTCAGCCATTCTCCAGTCCTGAGGAACCTCTCCTGTTTCCAAAGATCTGTTGAAAACATCCTTTAACGGCCCTGCAAGAACCTCTCTGAGCTCTTTTAGTATCCTGGGATGTATCCCATCCGGTCCCATGGCCTTGTCCACTTTCAGTTTTGCAAGTTGTTCTAACATATCATCTTCTGTGAATGGCGTGGTATCTACTTCATTCCCATTTTTATATATGAGAGTCACAGGTGGTCCTTCTCCAGGATTTTCTTTTGTAAAAACAGAGCAGAAGTATTTGTTTAGCAATTTCGCTTTTTCAATGTCACTTTCCACGAGTCTGTTCCCAGCACTTCTGAGTCCTGCAATTCCACCTCTGATTTTCCTGCTCTCCCGAATATACCTGAAGAAAGTTTTGTCACCATACTTCACATCTTTAGCCATCTTTTCTTCTGCCTTTGATTTTGCTTTCCTTATTTCTCTTTTTGTCTCTTTTAGTTTGATCCTGTATTCCTTTCTGTATTCCTGTTTGCAAGCTTTTGAATTTTGTGAAAGCTGTGTTTTTGCATTTATTTGAGCAGCCACTTCTTTGGAAAACCAAATAGGTTTCCTTCTCCTCTTGTTTTTATTTACTTTCCTTACATATGTATCTGCTGCCCCTTTTATTGCCACCTTTAGTTTAGCCCATTGCAATTCCACTTCCCTTATCCCCTCCCACCTTGCCAACTCTTCCTTCAGGTACTTGGCCATTTTACTGAAGTCAGTGTTTTTGAAGTTTAGGACTTTGAGCTTGATATGATTGGACTGTACCTTGGCTTTTATCTCAAACCACACCGTGTGATGATCGCTGCTGCTCACAGGGGCACTCATCCAGACATTTGACATGCTATCACTGTTGGTGAGCACTAAATCCAGCATTGAGCTTTCCCTGATTGGTTCCATCACCATTTGTCTAAGTAACGCATCTTGGAAAGCATCTACAATTTTTTTGCTTCTTTCCAGATTTGCAGAAGGAGTAATCCAGTCCACATCGGGTAGATTAAAGTCACCCAATATGATCACTTCCCCTTTTGTGGCTATCTTGGCAATATTTATAATCAATTTGTTATCTATTTCTTTAATTTGAGTCAGAGGTCTGTAGACTACAACAGTATGGATGACAGTACCATCTCCTCTTTCCAACACAATCCAGAGCGCTTCTTCTTTTCCCCATGCCCCCTGCATTTCAGTAGCTTTAATATTGCTTTTGACATGCGATTCATTAAACCATGTTTCTGTAATGGCCACAATGTCCAAGTCCATTCCACCATTAGGGCTTCCAGGTTCGGAACTTTGTTGGCTAAGCTTCAAGCATTTGTGCTCATTGCTCTCCAGCATTTACCTAGCTTGCATGTATTTTGCATTGATTTTGTTCTGCCCACTTGTCATTGATGTGTGGTTTAAAAGTGTGGCTGTTTCTGATGTTGTTCTGCTTTTGCTGGGAGTGACGTCCTGAACTTGTCCTTCCCCATCCATCACCCCCTTTTTCTAGTTTAAATGCATATCCACATATTGCCTGACTTTTTCACTTAGGATTCTTTTCCCTGTGACAGAGAGATGTAGTCCATCAGCACAGTATAGTTTCTTGTTGGTCCATCTGTTTCCCCAGTCGCCTATAAATCTGAATCTTTCTTGCTTACACCAGGTCTGGAGCCATGTATTAAAGCTGGTTATGCGATGCAGCCTTTCTGCTCCCTTACCAAGAACAGGTAGAACTTCTGAGAATGCTACAGTGTTAACAATGGGCTTGAGTTTCTCTCCCAGAGTTTGGAAGTCTTTTTGAATTGCAGAGGCACTGTTTCTAGCCAGGTCATTTGTACCCAAGTGGATGACAACATCAATTTTGGAGTGCTCACTTTCTGCGCTAAGTACATTAACCTTTTAAGCCTTTCCTCATAGGGGTATCCTTCCATCCTCTTTACCATTTTGGTTGCTTTTCTCTGTACCTTTTCTAATTCTGCTATATTCTTTTTAAGATATGGCGACTAGAATTGCACAAAATATTTAAGGTGCAGTCACACCATGGAACAATAGAGGCATAATATCATTGGTTTTATTCTCCATTCCTTTCGATTACTAGCATTCTATTTCCTTTCTTGTCCGTCACTGCACACTGGATGGAGGGCTTCAATGTATTATCCATGATGACGCCTAAATCCTTTTCCTGGGTGGTGGGTCCTAACGTGGAATCTTGCATTGTGTAACCGTAGTTTGGGTTGTTCTTTCATAGGTGCATAACTTTGCAATTGTTCATTGAAGAAAGATGATCTGACTGACTGTGGAAATTATTGCTCTGATCCCACATGCCAGCAAGACACTACTCAAGATCATTCAACAGAGGCTACAACCATACCTGGAACAAGAGCTGCCTGAAGTGCAAACAGGGTTCAGGAAAGGGCAAGGAACAAGAGACATCTTCATGGATGTGAGACAGACACTTGAAAAAACAAAAGAATACCAAAAGGAAATCTATATGTGTTTTATTGACTACAGCAACGTTTTTGACTGTGTAAACCATGAAAAACTCTGGACCACATTAAGAAGCATGGGTATAACAGAACACCTGATAGTGCAAAAGAACTATCTTTACATTGATCATGAAGTAAAAGTTCAAACAGAACAAGGAGAAACAGAATGGTTTAAAATCAGCAAAGGTGTACGACAAGGCTGCATATTTTTCCCCTTAGCTGTTTAATTTATATGCAGAACAAATCATCAGCAAAGCAGGACTGTATGAAGACAACAGAGGTGTGTAAAGATTGTTGAAGACTCATCAACAACTTTCAGTATGCTCATGATGCCACAGTACTGGCTGAAAGTGATGATCTGAAACATTTGCTTTTCAAAATCAAGGAACATAGTCTTAAAAGGGGTCTGCACCTTAATGTAAAGAAGACAAAGATCTGAGATCTGACAACTGCCAAAATCAATAAGTTCATCATTGATGGAGAAGAAATTGAAATAGTTGAAAACTTTAACTTGCTTGGATCAATAATCAATAAAGAAATGACAAGCAGTCAAGAAATCGGATGACAATTGCTCTTGGTAGAATGGTTATGAAGGACCTAGACACAATTCTCAAGATCAGAGATGTCTCGCTCCATACAAAGATTTGACTTTTCCAATTCATGGTATTTTCAATAATGTCATATGGATGCAAACGGTGGACAGTGAAAAAGATAGACTGAAAATAGAAGCCTTTGAATTGTGGTGTTGGTGAAGAATATTGTGTGTACTATGGACTGTCTGAAGAATAAAGCAGTCAGTATTAGAGGAGATCAAAGCTAAGCTTTAGAAGCTCAGATGGCAAGACTTTGACTTTCCTACTTTGGACACATCATGCAAAGAGAGAGCTCATTAGGGAAAGACACCATGCTTGGCAAGGTTGAAGGTCGACACAAAAGAGGAAGGCCAGCAATTACATGGATTGATACAATAACAGCAGCTATGGATACCATTCTATCAACAATGAGCTGCCTGACTGAAGACCGAACACAGTTTAGGACAGCTATCCGGAGGGTCGCCATGATCAGACATGGACTTGACAGCACTTAACAACAACAACCACCACCGTAAAAGTAACATTATAGGTAAACTAGTATATGCATAGGGGATGAAATGGTGAGGTGTGATCTTGTAAATGTGTAATTTAGTGAGTCCAAGGAAGGATTTTTTTGTTCTAAGTCAGATACTGGCAGGAAGAAGAGTGGTGGTGGGGGGGGGGGGGGGGGAAGTGGGTACAGCCACAATTGCTGCCATCAGGCTGTCATTTCGGGGGGGGGGGGCACGGAGGCAGCAGATAGGTGTATGTGTGGCAAATTGCAGTTGCAGTCCAAGCAAAGCAATGGGTCCCAGCAGCCACACAGACTGTCATCAGTGTGTACTTCTACCTGCAGCAATAGGTAATATGTAAATAGTCAATTTATCTTTGTAAGTTGCTTTTTGAAATCTCCTTCATCATCTATATGTTTATAAAATATGCAAGTGTGTGATGTTCAAATATGCATTTTTATAGGATTGTTCTGAGAGACAGTATTGAGATGAGTACAACTGAGTGGGGGGGTGGGGGTGGGGGGCGGCGGCACATAAGGCTAACATTTTGCAAAGGATGCCTAATATCCTTGTACCAGTTCTATGCAGACATCTGCATGACTACCTCTTATATACTGTCCTTCAGTTGCAGGAAGGAAAGCATGAGTGAATATTACCTTTTTACCTGCTGTTTATTCCTCTGCAGGCAGAATCACTTCTTCTCATTATGGGAGTTCTAAAATGTATTTATCATAAGGAAGGGAATCGAACAGGCCTCTTTGCTTTGAGATCACCAAAGGGGTAAGCTTGCCCTGTTAACATATATATTGTAAACGGGGGCGCTGGGCGTGAATGTCCACAGTCTTGGCAAAGGCAAAATACTATTATGACTTGCAAAGGATTGTGGGGAATGTAGTCCATTCATACCAGAATCAGCCGTTCACAAAATAATGAGTTGTGTTGCTCGAGTGTAAGCAAAGAAAATATATTTTATTTATGGGGTTATTTCTCCCACACAGATTTACTTGGTAACACAAAAGGAGACTTGCTTTCAGTATTGTACTTAGGAAAAACAAATCATGATATCAGCAACTGAACTTCTTAAGCAATCAATCAAACAATAAAGACCTTGATGGGAAACAGAAAGGTCTTTCTGAGGGCTCCTGCTAATACCTTTTAGCAGTGCTCCAAAAGCAAAAACAAAACCCAAAAAAGTAACCAAAAACTGTTCTTTTTCAAGGATAACTTTCTTGTATTTTCACACACAAACAGTAGTTTCCTTTCAGAGCTCACGTGCAACTGTACATGGCTTAATTACCAATCATTAGCCAGCTGCAAACCCCTTTGCTGGTTCACTTTCTCTACGTGGCTCAAATCCTACCCTAAAGCTTTCTTGTAAACTTTTCTGGGTAGATAAAAGAACAAGTTATATTTCCTTTTGATGGTTGTTGTATTTGTGAAAGTATTTTACCACAGCAGCCTAGACAGAGAGCAATCCATGTATTCATTCTGATCATTTAAAATATCTCCTTCTTCAACTATCATAGAATCAATATCATGGTCTGGCTCAGAGGAATTCCTTAATGAAGCACTCTCAGGATAATATCTGTTTCCCTGCTGTCTTCCAGATGAAGAGCTAGGGCATAGATCAGAGTTCATACCTGAGCTTCCTTTACTGTTAGGTTTCCTCTCCAGATATCCTGGCCAATAAGTAGTCCAGCTTTTATGTCCAGCCTTCCAATCAAGATCCCTGGACACTGGGTCTCTCTTCACATACCTTCTTGCACTGGTCTTAGGGCCCCTTCCAAATGCAGCCGTCTCCTTCACAGGTGCCATCCGGGAATTCCTGGCTCTGTAACCCCACTCCTCTGGCTTCCTCCAGTCCAATGGAGTATGCTTGCCTCTGGAATGACTCCCAACACACGTACTGCTATGGGCTCCTTCTTTAGACCTCCAAGATGTTTTCCTCTTCTTCCTTCCACGTTGATGCTGCTGCTTCCTTTCTCTGTCCTTGAGCTCTGGGTTCCTCATCTGATTCTGTGTAGAATATGTTTTTCTTTTAACTTGTTTAGAGGGATACTCCACCCTAGCACAGCTCAGCTGTGCTGAATCAAGCCCTGCCCTTGGAGATGAGTGATTGGGGATTACCTCATAGTTCTCCTGATTGAACACACGTTTCCCCACTTCAGCTCTTCTAGAGGCTGTTTGAAACCTGGTGCATTCTGGGACTGGTAGTCTTTTATGAGAACATTCTGTTTTAGTATTTCTACCAGCTAAGACAGGTTGCTTGTTCAGTGCCAATTCACCTCTATTATAGCTCCTTCCTGAACTATGATAAGCTTCCTTATCACAATATGTATGGTAACTTTTACACCAGCAAATTCTGCTCTGCTGTTGGCTACTTTGTTTTAGTTATTTGTTTATAAAAGGTTTTAACAATTTACAAGCATGCACTTGAATAAGAAACAAAGAGCTGGATCGCAACATAACCGTCAATAAGTAATAAATTACAATTCAAATTAAAAAAAATCCATAAAACTTTTCTAAGGCTGAGCCTCAATCAGTCAAAGGGGAGGGGGATGGACCGAAAAGAAAGGTAAAATTATGAAAGAACAAATAAGGCACAATGCCCTAATTCCTGTATCAAGCCATAATAGAACAAGTGAATGGTGTAGAGTTGGACAATGTTTCCATAGCCATAAAGGCATATCATTTTCTTTAAGTAAGATACTTGCTTAGGAAAAAAGAAACTAACAGTACATTTGCAAGGATGGTTACAAAAAAAGATAGCACCTCATGCCACAGTCTCCTGCTGCATTGCCAGAAACAGCTTCCTTCTCTTTTTGGCATTACTTGCGGCATCTGGAAATAACCATACTTTCTAACCATAAAAAGAGATTTTTGAATTTTTGAAATACAGAAACAAAATCATTCTAAGATGCTGCTCCAATAAAAAGCTAACTACTAAAGTAACTCTCTCCTGAGCCTCAGTCAATGAAGTCTATAATAAAGCGGATATATTCAAAGGTTCTTCAATAGATCCTTTCTGAGGCTTTTGTGTTGGAATAAAATAAATCCTGTTAACTGGATACCCTCAGCTGGAATTTTTATTGTCTCACTCCTAAATGTCATAAGAACATAAGATATGCCATACTGGGTCAGACCAAGGTCCATCAAGCCCAGTATTCTGTTTCCAACAGTGGCCAATCTAGGTCATATGTACCTAGCAGTTTCCCCAAGAGACACAAGTTCCACAATGCTTGTACTGGGTCAAGCATTGATATCTTCGGTCACTTCTTAATAATGGTTTATGGACCTTTCCTCCAGGAACTTGTCCAAACCTTTTTTAAACCCAGCTACACTAACAGCCTTTACTACATCCTCCGGTAACAAATTCCAGAGTTTGATTACACGTTGAGTGAAAAACTATTTTCTTTTATTAGTCTTAAATAGTTTACCCTGTAGCTTCATTGCATGTCCCCTAATCTTTCTATATTCTGATAACGTTCACAGTTGAGAAACGTGATGTGTCCAAGGATAGAACCAAATGAATATGCTTAAAAAGAGGCTTTTATTTACAGTACCAATGGATGCTGCCCACCCGACACAGGCCGTGTTTCGTTTAATCAAACTTCATCAGGGGTAAAGGGCAACTAAAAACAAAAACATCCAATAAATACATTCAAATAACACGACATTAAAACATGCATTAAGAGAAAGCATATAAATAATTAAAAACATAATAAAAAACATATCAATAAATAAATAACTATATGAACACTCATATGAATAAATAAAATTGTTGGAACGCTATATAAATAAAGCATAGGAGATTAAAGGAGAAAAGTGTTCCCATCCATATTAAACTATTACAACAACCGGGAACCAAAAGAAGAAGAGGAAAAAACAATCTGTAGGAAAGTATAAAACCATATGCCTTAAACATATGAAAAAAAATGTTTTTGCTAAAAAAACATAAATATATGAAGAGTATATATAAAAAAATATAATAATAAATAACATCATAAGTGTGCACGCAAGAGCCAAACCCTAATTCTTAAAAGTGAATATCCATGCCATTAGATTCAACCATGATTATTCAATAAATGAAAAGCAATACTCACTGGCGAGCCTCTTGTTGGCCAAAAGCTGTGCCAAAAGCCAAGAAAAAGATATTAACTCATCAGAAAAAAAGTAGACCAGCTACACCTAAAGCCACAGATACTACAACAATGGCTATACCAAATTGCGTCCCTATACCGCTTAGGCTAACTTGCCCATCATACATATCTCCTCAGTAATAAAAAGTAGTACTTACTGTCAAGTCTCTTCTTGGCCGAAAACTATATCAAAAGCCAAAAGAGTCATATCAATACAACAGAAAAGAATAAAACCAAACGTAAAATTATAATATATTTAAACTTGCTTACATGGTACGACAAGCCGGAGACCGGCTGCACCAAGGGCCACAGGCACTCCAAATGTAGTTATACCAGATCACTTGTAAATGCCGCAAGGTAACTAAAAATAAAACATAATTATTTAAGTCTGTCAAACGGCAAAAAATAATCCACGTTAAGGCAACCAAATGAGACTTACCGCATTCTACCAATCGTCTAACCCACTATCCAAACGTTTGCAGAGTCTGTATTTTCTACTAATCGTCTAATCCACTATCCAAACTTCCATCCCCTTTACCATTTTGGTGGCTCTTCTCTGAACCTTTTCTAAAATCGCTATATCCTTTTTAAAATACGGCGACCAGAATTGCACACAATATTCAAGGTGCGGTCTCACCATGGAACGATATAGAGGCATTATAATATCTTTTGTTTTATTTTCCATTCCTTTCCTTATCATACCTAGCATTCTATTTGCTCTCTTGGCTGCCGCTGCACACTGGGCCGAGGGTTTTAACATGGTATCCACAATGACGCCTAAATCTTTTTCCTGGGTGGTGGTTCCTAATGTGGAACCTTGCATCGTGTAACCATAGTTTGGGTTGTTCTTTTCTAGGTGCATAACCTTGCACTTGTCCACATTAAATTTCATCTGCCATTTTGATGCCCAGTCTTCCAATTTATCAAGATCCTCTTGCAATTGTTCACAATCCTCTTGGGTTTTAACAACTTTAAATAGTTTTGTGTCATCTGCAAATTTGATAACCTCACTCGTTATTCCACTTTCCAGGTCATTTATGAATATGTCAAAAAGCAGCGGACCCAGCACAGATCCCTGGGGTACACCACTATTCACCTTTCTCCATTGGGAAAATTGGCCATTTAGCCCTACCCTCTGCTTTCTATCTTTTAACCAGTTCCTGATCCACAATAGTACACTGCCTCCTATCCCATGACTCTTTAGTTTTGCCAAAAGTCTCTGATGAGGGACCTTGTCAAAGGCTTTCTGAAAGTCCAGATACACAATATCAACCGACTCACCTTTGTCCACCTGTTTATTCACTCCTTCAAAAAAACATAACAGATTAGTAAGACAAGATCTTCCTTGTCTAAAGCTATGTTGGCTGTCTCCCATTAGGTTGTGACTATCTACATGCTGAGTAATTTTATTCTTTATGATGGTTTCTACCATTTTTCCCGGTACTGACGTCAGGCTCACCGGTCTGTAGTTTTTCGGATCACCCCTGGAAACCTTTTTAAAAATTGGTGTTACATTGGCGATCCTCCAATCTTCAGGTATTAGAGATGATTTTAATGATAGTTCACAGATTACTGATAGCAGGTCTGCAATCTCATATTTCAGTTCTTTCAACACCCTTGGATGTATACCATCCGGCCCAGGTGATTTGCTACTCATCAGTTATAAGACATCTTCCCGATGTATCGATATTTCCTTCAATTCTTCCGCACCTTTAAATACCACTTCAGTCATGGGTAACATCCCTACATCTTCCTCAGTAAAGACTGAAGCAAAGAATTCATTCAGTCTCTCCGCTATCGCCTTGTCGCCTCTTAGTGCTTCTTTAACCCCTTTATCATCTAATGGACCAACTGACTCTCTCACAGGTTTTTTGCTACGAATGTACTTGAAAAGGTCTTTATTTTGCGTTTTTGCTTCCGCAGCAAGCTTCTTCTCAAATTCTCTCTTTGCCTGCCTTATCAATGCCTTGCATTTGACTTGCCAGTGCTTGTGCTGTTTCCAGGTTTCGTCGTTTGGCTTTTTTTTCCATTTCCTGAAAGATGCTTTTTTGGCAACAACAGCCTCTCTGACCTCACCTTTAAACCATGCTGGCAGTTTTTTGGACTTCCTTCCACTTTTCTTAAAGCGTGGAATACAGCTGGTCTGGGCTTCCAAGATAGTATTTTTCAACAACACCCAAGCTTGATGTACGTCTTTAACCTTTGCAACTGCTCCTTTTAGTTTTTTCTTAACTGTTTTCCTCATTTTATCATAGTCTCCCTGTCTTGAAAGTTTCCAGAGCCAAAAGACCAGGAACCTTTGGAAAGTTCAAAAAGCAAAGGTTCAAGTGCCATAGTTGATTCTCCAAGCTTTCTAAGTGCTGATGTATAATGATTTTATCTTTCATGAGGGTATCTAAGACCTCCTTAGAGTTATTAATTCTTCCAAATTTGAAGTTTTCTCCTGAAATTCTTTAGCTAACTGCAATCGATCTTGATTCAAAGTACTCACTGTTTACACTAAAGAGTTTATTTTATTGGAACATGTAGAGACAGAGGCATCTAATTTCAACAGATTTCCCCAACAGATTGAAGAGTCATCTCATCATTCATTGTTCAATATTGGGGTGAGAGCCTAAGGACCAAACAGCGCTGTACATCACCTCTGATGAGGATGTTCCCAGCTCATCTGAAGATTTTCCTGCCTCTCGTGAGCAAACAGTCTTGAGGGCAGCCTCCAACAGGCTTGCTGATTGGACTTCCTGTCATAGTCATAGCTATGTCACTGCTGGATGCCTCTGTGCGCCACCCAAATTCGCTGCAGCAGAAGCCTTGCCTGTGTGACCTTTGGAAATAGAGATAAGTTGTAGCGTCTCATCCATCGCCCTCTGCTGTGAAGCATTGCTGTTGGCCTTAGAGATCTTGGCAGGTGTTTTTTTTTTTTTTGCAAAAGGAAACCAGGCTAGGAAATGAGATTGCAGCGATATGAGCCCAGATGCTTCCACAAATTTGCTGCCATTTTGGCTCCTCAGTTCTTCCTTTTCCACTATTGGGTATTTTAGAAAAGTACTTATAAATAAAGCACACCATTAACAGACAGACCTCAATAATAAGAGAATTACAGAGCATGATGAGGTTATGATCACGTGGGATATTCTCAACCGATAAAAAGCTGGATCCAAGGAAACTGCACATAGTGGTAAAGGAACAGAGGTGCTAGTCCCAAGCAACTTTGCTGTGAATCACATTTAGAGGGAGAAGATCTTCAAGTACCAGGAAAATGTGGCAGAGAGAAACAGAGTTCATGACTATCATGGCATGCGCAAAACTAACCCATTTGGAGAAATTACCCATAAGAAACACTTATAACTGTTGCCTCATTTCACTATCCTGGTAAAAGTGTTTGTTTACGCCAGCAGCCAATGGGAGTAGTGCAGCCATCTAGTTTTCATTCATGAACAAGAGTTGAGCCAATTCTCTTCATTTTCGTTCCATTTTAAAACAGGATGAGATGTGCAACACGAAAAGCAAGAAACCCCGCGACTGTCTTAATCCCTGGAGACACTCACCAGAAGAACCGAGCAATGATGTACGATATGTTTTATTTGAATGCCTAGTCTCCGAAGTAATGGGTCGAGACCAGGAAACGAATAAGAGCGAAGAGCATACATCAAACAGACCGCCCAAGGCTTCAGCTTTTTACAGTACAGTGTGAGGAGGCATGCTAAAAGAATAACTGCAGTTTAAACACTGTAAAAACAACAGTCCCAAAACTCTTACTCATCAATTAATATACAACTAGTTCACTTGCTTAAGAGTCTTGCCTAACTTTCCTCCTTCTGACTACGTCAGATCCGGTTAAGTATTTGATCATTTCCCTCAAATACCCCCACTATCAATATTAATAAAGAGAGGTGGGACAGAAAGCCTTTGCCAAGTCTTTAAGCCAATCAGCAGCGAGAAATTTGCGTAAGCCACTTCGCAGGAAGCACCGCCTAGATCGGCCAAGTTCGCTCTAGTCTCGGCGAAGTTTTAGAGCCGGGGCCTCCGGCGTAGCTGTAGCTTCGCGCAGCTCGGCGCGTGCGTTGCGTGCGTCACGGAGCCGCCTCCTTCCTCGCCAGGGCTTTAGAGGTTCGCAGCGAACGGCGGTGGCAAGTAAGAGGCACAGCCTCCCACTGAGAACCCGCGTCGCGCAGCTATGGCGGAGAACGCCGGCTCGGAGAACCATCGCATCAAGAGCTTTAAAAACAAGGGCCGTGATGTGGAGGTGAGTCTTCACCGGCTGGCCCATGCTCTCCTCGGCGGTTGGTCCCCTATCCGGCCGCCGGCACTGCGTGAGGGGGAGGGCCTCGGTCTGGAGAGCTCTGTTTTGGCTGGCTCGTCGGCACTGAAGGTGTCTGGTTTCTTCTAATTCCGTCACGGCGGCGTGTTCTGAGCTGGGAGAAAGAGCTGCCGCCCCTGCTGTTTCGAGCCGGCGAATTTCTCCCGCCAGGCCGCTCCCTCCTCGTGGGACTGAGACCGGCTAGGGAGGGAGAATGCCTGTCTCTGGTGCTTTCCCTGCTTTTCGTGGTGCTCAACCGGCTTTAGGGTGGGGGTGCTCTTGGCTGGGATAGAGGGGAGAAGTAGTACCAGCTGATCTGCTTCTTTTTTGGGGGGGGGGGATCTTGGCTTCTAAGGCGCTGAGCGGGTGCCGGCTGGCTTGTGTCTCTAAGGGGAGGGGTTGTTTGGGGGAGGGGCAGCAGTAAGCGCTGGCGCTCCTTCTGATCTCAGCAGGGGAGCCGCTGTCCTGTTTCGTTCTCTTTTCTCTTAGTAACGAGCTCTTTACTTTTCATTATTGTAAGCTAAATAAAAAGATAACCGCAACATCTTTTTATTAGTTCGAGGTATTAAAATCAGATACGGAGGGTATTTTTTTTCTTGTGCCTGGCCAAGGCTTGGTGCCATCGTTATTCTCTGCTCCAGGTGTTGATTACTCTGGGTACCTGTGAAATACCTCTGTGAATATGCTCGGACTTCACTGATATCTAATGGCATTGGTGATGAAGTGTGTGCTAGGTACGTTGGGCTAGACATATGTAAACTAGCGGCAGTGGACCACCTTTTTGCTTTGACGAGGCCAACTGTCCCCAAGCATTCTAGTTGCAGAGGCTATGTTAGGCAAAATATTGGTAGGGCCATGGCCCACCCACCACCCTATGTTGCCACATGTACTACTTTCCTGTCATGCAGATTTAGGTTTTTTTTTTAATAGGGGATTTGACTAAAAATAAACATGTAAATAAACCAAAATATTAATGACCATTCATTCGTTCTATAGTATGGATTATTTAAAAGTTGAAACACAACGCATGAAAGCACATTAGAAGCAACACCTACCATTTGCTTTCCATGGTTCAAGTGTCGTTGTCATAGTACCAAGACATTCTTGATATATGGGATGCTATTTGTTCCATTAATAAAGAATGGACCCAAGGACAGTATTGGTAATAGTAATTCTATACAGGGAAAGGGGTTGAGAAGGTCCTCTAGCGTCAAAGGTGCAGTCAGAACAAGAAAATGTAGTAGAATGGGACAAAAATAGCCTCATTTGAATTTGGGCTTTCAACCTGATTAAAAAAATAATTCTAAGCACACCTTGATAATGCCTTTGTGTAGTATATGGGTTTCAGAAGGAAGCTATATCACAAGCATTAAGACATGCATAAGGTTTCTACTTTCACCCCCCCCCCCTCCAATCAGATACCATTTCTTCCTCCATGGGCAAATGAATCTCCATTTTTTTCTTTCCTCCTTGTTTTATCCCTGCCTACACCTTCTGTCTTGACTAGATTGTAAGCTCTGATGAGCCCAGGGACTGTCTCTTACATGTCTGCAGCGCTGCGTACGACTTGTAGCGCTATACAAATGCTGGGTAGTAGTCTAGTAAATTACATTTTTTCTGCAGGATTAAGGAATATGTATCTTACTTCATACAGTTTATCTGTAAGTATGTTCTTAAAATATAACATAGGTGAGGCACCTAAATTGTTCAGTTCTGTCACATAGCAAGGAAAAGCTTCCTTTCATCTGAAAAAAATCAAAACCCTTTGACCAAGAAATAATGTTTGTGCCTTCTGAAAGTACAGTTGTAAAGTTAACTTCAAGTCCTGTTCAGAAACAAAGCTTACAAGGCGGGTAGTCTTGCATTTTTCCTCTCCCAATGAAGAATCCAAGAGTTTGGCTATAGTCATAGAAAACTGGGTCAGATTTTGGTCACTTCCTTAACTAGATGCCTTTCTATCCTTAGATTAAAAAAATAATTTTTAACAGGTGGTATTCTTCTGAAATAGCCAACCTCCACTAGATGTTTTTTTTGAGTGCCTCTTGGAGACAAAGTTGCTATATTGGGAAAGTTCATTTATACATAGATTACAAAGTTTAGCTCTATTTTCCAGTTTTATTTTTTCTTCATTAAACTTTTTTTTCTTATTTGGGAGTTTAAAGCTTGAACCTTATCAACACTTCTCTCCTAGGGAGTTAATGAATTGGTAATTCTGCTTCCTGGCTAGCACAGCAGGACAGGTGGCTCAGACATATTCTGAAGATCTAAAGAGAGCACCGCAATATCAGAAGAACATTTCAAAACAATTTCGCTTAACTTACTAGAGCAGCTCAAAGAAAGTCCAGAGTTGTTGTTATGTGAGTATAGATAGGACTGGTGCAAGGTAGCGGGTGCCCTGACCTGGGCAAACATTCAGCTTTATGCCCCCTCCCCTTGATCACGGCTGTTGCATTTGATCATCAAAATTTCATCTGAACACCCTCTCCCAATGACAGTCCTGCAAAAATGTGTGCTTGCTCTTCCTGCAGGTAAAAGAATGTGCTGATAGCTCTTGAAGTCTCTGTATCTGTCAAGATCTATTGTTTTGCTTTGAATGCTGATGTGCTTTGCCCCCTCCCTCTCCCCCCCAGAAGCTTATGCTCTTGGTGACAGCCTAGCCTTGTTTAATGGTCAGGCTGACCCTGGGCCCCACTTCAACTGTTCCAGGCGTAGGAAAAACTTTGGGCCCGAAGTAATAACCAGGGCTCTTCCCAGCTTGGCAGCCAAATATTTGAAGGAAATACCTACGAGAGTCATCAAAGCAGCTTCCCTCCACATGCTGTGCAGCTTCTAGAGGTAGAGAAATCAGCTTGGACATGAACCCTCAAAAGGCACACGGCATGCCATGTCGTCTAGCAGCACTGACCCTTTAAAAAGGGGGGAAAAGTGGTATTTATTGTATGAACACTGGAAAAATATAATTTCTCAATGTTTTATTTTCCTTCAGCCTACTTTGTATTCTCACCCCTGTTTTTGTACCTTTTCAGCGCTGACAGCGCAGCTGCACAAATGTATTACTTGATGCCAATGGAATAGGTACTCGGCAATGACATGTGTGCCATGAAGTCACCTGTGATGGTGACATTTTTGTACTCTGACACACAATTAGCTGGAAAATAAACCCACAAATTTATAGCTCACCTAAAAACAGAGGCCCTAGTAAACATGAGCACACTCACTACCAATATAGAGTGCTCCCCTGCGGGTTAGCCTCCACACCCTTAGTGTTCACAAAATGCATGGCAGTGGTCGCTGCCTACCTTTGTACTTTGGGGGGTCTTCCCCCTACTTAGTTTTACCTCTTCTAGGTACTCTCCCCTGCTTTAGCCAGTCATCGTACCATTACTGTGCTCTTAAGATCTGGGATTCGTCTTAAACTTTCCTAGTTCGTACCTGGATGTATCACAGGGCTCGAGTTCAACGGAGCACTTGAATCCGGTCCCCCCCCTCCCCCCCCTGCTTGTTCACATAGAAAATGTCACCTGCTTGACTATTTGGACTAAGACCTGTTTGCCCAAAAGGTGGGGTTGAAAAACCCGAAGGGCATTCGTGAGATCACATAGCTCCAGGAGGTTGATCTGCAACTGAGATTCCTATTGTCCACTGCTCTTGTGTAGTGAGAGTCCAAATGTGCCCCCCATCCGAGTTTGGACGCATCCGTTGTTAGGGTGCATTAAGGTGGAGGCATCTGAAAAGGTAATCCTCAGAATACATTTTGAGGGGAGCACTACCACTGAAGGGAGTTGACGACAAGAGGGGGGGTGCAAATCTTGTCTGATACACGCTCGGTTGCTTGTGTCCATTGAGATGACAGCATCCGTTTGGCTTGTCTCTTGTGTAGGCGGGCATAAGGGACAACATGGACTGTGGAGGCCATGTGTCCCAGAAGATGTAGCATTGTGGCTCATTTATAATGTGACGGTCCATAAACAGAAACACACATTCTATCTCGCTGAAGCACAAGAACACATAAGGGCGAGAAGGTAAAAAGGTCCTTTAATAACCGTACCCCACACCCTACATGGCCACATTTTGGCATTGCCTTCATCAGGGGGTAAACCTCAAAGAGAACGAAACGCACAAATGATCACTTATAGAAGTATATAAAATTAAATATATAGTGAGGAGTGGCCTAGTGGTTGGGGCAAGGTACTTCAGGCCGGAAAGTCGGGGGCTCAAATCCCATTAGAGGATGGCAACCTTGGGCCGGAAGGACTGGGGTTTCTAGTCCCACAGGTGCTCCTTGTGGTCTTGGGCAAGCCACTTTACCCTCCATAGCCCATGTTCCCTGTAAAATAGTTATCTCCAAGTTATAATGCCCTGTTCAATGTAATTTCAGTTTGTTCAATGTAAACCGCACTGATGCAGAATAGCGCGGTATATAAGAGAATGTAAATAAATAAAAATATATACAGATAAATTATGGTAAACTTAAGAGAACGTAAATTTAAAAAAAGCAATATAATAGATGTAAATCCAATGACGGTAAAACTTTAATTAAAAATAACAGTACAAAAGGTAATGCAGCAATTATAAAATGTACAGTGACATACAACAAAATGAGAAACAGGGAAGGACACGTGAACAATTAAGTTATTGTGTAACTTTTTTGCACAGGTTCACGACCAATTGTAACAACTCAGTTTTTTCCTAATAGTTATACCTTTTATACTATTGCCTCCTACCACTTGAACATCTTACCCACCCCTCCCCCATCCCCAACCCCCCCCTTCCCTGTGTAGATAGAACAGCATTTTTCCCACTTTCTCAGATCTACCACTTTGTAGCATATCTTTATACAATCGGCCATATGACTCTACACAGAGTCTTCTGAACCTTATATGCTATTATCCCATCTTAGTCAGCTTCTTATGTACAGAACACAGAATCATAGTTAAACCTTATTTACAGAGTTAAATAAGCGTACCTGTGTACAAATAGCTAGTAACTTAAATTGTACATTACTTGAATATTTTTCTTTTCCACTATTCTCTTTATAAAAACAAATACACTCAACTATGATTTTAAAATGCACTCAAACTTAACATTGAATAGTTAAGAGTTGATCCCCACCCTGACCGGGTTATCCATTTCATAATAACAGGAATATTACCCACCACTCTCTCTGCACTCCTCTATTCCCTTGTTACCCATTTGCTCAGCCAAGGAACCTATCCCCCTCCTCACAGCTTACTCCTCCCCTCCCTTTTCCACTCAAAGTTCAAAGGAGCTCCAAATTGAGTTAAACTGACTTACCTTATTGCTCAATGCTGTCAATTTTTTCTAATCTATACATTTCATGCATGTACCTTCCCCACCCCTCTATTTCCAAAGACTTCTCCCCCTTCCATTTCAAAGCAGTTTCTCTCCTAGCTGCAATTACTTCCATCCTAATTAATATTCCCTGATTCCCTTCCCACCCCTTTTCCCTTAATCCCAATGGTACGTTTTATTTTTCCCACGCTATATCATGCCACAACATCTTGGCCACTTCCTTATGCACTGCTCCCCAAAATGCCCTGACCGGCAGGCAGTCTCGCCACATGTGGCAATAACTGCCCACCTGGTCACAGCCTCTCCAGCATTTATCTGTCTGGCTAATGCCTTGACTGTATAACCTTTCCGGGCAAAAGTACCATCTATAAAGCATTTTATAATTGCTTTCCATATTCTTAGCGGCTATTTGACCCTCCGTCATTCCTTTATATATACCTCTCTAATCATGGCCTTCTAAGAGATTCCCCAGATCTCGCTCCCAGCGCCTCTGAAACAGCATCTGTTTTTCACTATTCGCCTACAGCAGCAAGTGATAGTTCCTAAGTGTCCCTCCAGTCCAGTCCCTTTCCTCTGTGTTGTGCTCAGTCTCCAAGCTGCTGGAAGGGGAGCATATCATTTTTTTGATGACACTAGGATACAAATACCACTGGCACCTTCCACCAGCTCCAGTATGCTCAGTCTCCAAGCAGCTGGAGGGAGTCAGTAAGCCAGGGGATAGGCTTACTGGAGAGACACTTAGGAAGTAGTGTGTTTTTTTTAAATTGCATTTTCTTTATTCATTTACCCTGTGGTTTAAATGTGGGCCGTTCTTGGTAGGAGAGATCCCTCCCCTCCCCCTCTACAGCTCCAGGGGACAGGAGAGGAGGTTTTGGTCAGCCAGCACTGAAAAGAAGGACGTCACGGTTCCCGAACCTGTCAAGGGTGAGGGATGGTCGGTACAGTGTATTGCCAGCAGGGCCTGCCATTGCCATCTGTCCTGCCTCGCTGCCGAAGCCCTCAAGGTGGCTGAGCACGAGGGCGGGAAGACCCATCAAGTCGGGATAGGAGCGGAGGACCACTTGGCAGTGGCAAAGAAGTCTCTGACAATGAGGAGCATGGTAGCGAGCTGTGTGGTGTGCTGAGTCAGCCATGTGATCGCCGGTCGTACGTTTCAACAAGGCCTGCTGCCTCTGGGGAAGTGGTGCTGGGTGGTGGAGGCAGGTAGGTTTTCTTCCTTTCGCATGCCTTTCAATGAGGCAGACCCGATTGGAGCTTTTTGGTCAGGGGAAGTTTTCCTGGGCGTTCTATTGTTTTTATTTAAGGTGCTTTTGGATTTAAGCTTTGGGTGTGGGTTTTTTTTTTTTTGCTCAAGGAACTGTATAGAGGGGTGTGTGTGTGTGTGTGTGTATTTATCTAGATAGTTGGATAGAGAGATAATACGTTGAGAGCTGAGTAGGAGCAGCAGGGTTTCTGTCACCATGCCAGCGAGACTGCAGTGTTTAGTCTGCGGGACGCAGTGTCTGAGGCCAGTATATGCAGGGGCTGCGCTGCAGAGGCAGCCTCCATGGAACAGGGAATCCAGGCCAGTATGTCCCAGGAGTCAGGGAAGCCTCTGGAAGCAATGCTGTGGTGGGGTTCTCCTCTGCCCTCAGTCGTAGAACAGTTGGCCCCTCCTGCATCCATAGCACAGGCCCTCTACTTCGGGAGGGCTGGGGGGCTTCTCCCTAGAACTTGTTTTGCTGCTGCATAGGGTGTTCTGTCTGCGTCAGCAGGGAGCACACTGGCAGATGGCACAGGGGCGTGTGGCTACGCGGGCGGCGGAGTCCAGGAGCAGGAGGATGGAGGCGTACCACCTAAGTGGGCTAGACTTGTGAATGAGGAAGCTCTCCACTTCCCTGTCGGAGACCCTGGAAGGTGAGGTCTCGGACTGGGAGTTGGGGGGAAGATGAGGAATTTGAAGAGGGCGAGATCCCAGAGGAGAGGAGCAAGCCAGGATTATTAGGGTCTTCCGCCGAGAGGAGTTGCCAGCTTTGATCGGCAAGTCCTTGAAAGTCCTCAATATTGCCGCAGGTGTTCTAGCAGAGGAAGAGGTCTTGGAGGACCTGCTGATTCAGACGGTCAGGAAGTCACAGAAGGTTTTCCCAGTCCGCTGGGTGGTTCGGCAGATGATTTAAGAGGAGTGGGATCAGCCGGAGTCTGGCTTAAGGTGGCGTTTGGTCTATGTCACGCTTGTACCCCTTGCCGGAGTTGAAGGAGTTGCTTCAGTCACCTAGAGTGGGTGCGGCCATATTGGCTGCTACTAAGAAGATGACCATACCAGTTAAGGGCAGTGTGGCCCTCAAGGATGCCCAGGATAGGAAGCTGGACATGTTTATTAAAGCAAGCTTTTGACAAAAGTGCCCTAGCTCTCCAGGCATCGGGGTATGGGGCTTGTGTAGCCTGAGCTTTCCTGCGGTAGTCTCAACAGCTCCAGCTGTCTAGCGACCTTCCGGTCAGATCACTGGGGGAAGTGGCAAGAATTGAGTCTGGAGTGGCATACCTTGCAGATAACCAATATGATTTCATCAGGAGCTTGGCGAAGAACATGGCTTCTGTGGTAGTGGCTTGTCGTTACCTTTTGGCTCTGAAACTGGGCGGCAGATGGTTCTTCAAAGGTCCGCCTCAGCAGGCTTCCCTTTAAGGGAAAGCTGCTTTTTGGGGAGGAGCTGGACAAACTAGTAAAGGAACTGGGCGAGTCTAAGGGAGGCAGGCTCCCTGAGGATAGGCCGAAGCAGAATCGCACTCCCCTCAGCTGTGGAAGTCCCGGAGGTTTCGGGCAGCTCAGTCTGTGCCCTTTCAGAGAGGTCGCTTCTTCTCTAGGGGGCAGGGATTTCGAGGGGCAAGAAAGGGATTTGGTGTCCCTTCCTCCGCCTCTGGTCCTAGGAAGCTGCAGTGAGGCAGCGGGGGCCCAGGAGGGAGTTCTGCCAGTGGGAGGATGTCTGCGGCATTTCTTCTCCGAATGGTTCCAGGTCACATCCGATCAATGGGTTCTAGAGGTGGTGCGAGAAGGGTATGCCCTCGAATTTGCAAGACCAGTTCTCCCATGATTTGTGCAGTCTCCTTGCCGATCTCCGGCCAAGGTTGCAGTGGTGGAGGAGATGCTGTCACGGCTTCTGTTGGGGGTGGTCATGCTGGTGCCCAAAGACCAGTGCGGCTGCGGTCAATACTCCATCTATTTTGCGGTACCAAAAAAGGAGGGCTCCTTTTGCCCGATCCTCGAACTGAAGTGAGTCGATCATTGCCTCCGGGTTCCTCATTTTCGCATGGAAACTCTGAAGTTGGTGATTGTGGCGGTGCGACAGGGAGAGTTTCTGACGTTTTGAGACCTCAGAGGCATATTTACATATTCCCGTCCGTGAGTTGCATCAGCAGTTTCTGCAGTTTGCGGTACTAAGGGGACACTTTCAGTTTCAGGCATTGCCGTTTGGCCTGGCGAGGGCTCATTGCACCTTTATCAAGGTAATGGTCATGGTAGCTGTGGTGCTACGCAAGGAAGGTATTCTGGTCCACCCATACCTCTGGTTGATCCGGGCAAAGTCCAAAGAGGAGAGTCTAAAGGTAACTGCCAGGGTAGTAGTACTCCTAAGGAGTCTAGGGTGGGTGATCAATCTGGCAAAGAGCAGATCGAGTATCTTGGGGCAAGATTCGACACTGGCAGGAGCAGGGTGTTCTTGCCGGTTCAGAGAGCAAGGGAGCTACGGTGTCTGGTGCGCCACTTTCTAGCCATGACGGTGCCCTCAGCTTGGTATTATCTGCAAGTGCTGGGGACCATGGCGGTGATGATTGAGTTAGTGCCCTGAGCCAGAGCCCACATGTGACTGCTCCAGCGGTCCCTGCTCTGTCGTTGGTCCCATCAGCACCAGCCCTTGACCGTGGTGGCCTGCAGTTGACGATGGATGCCAGTCTGACTGGTTGGGGGGGGCTCACTGCGAAGGACACTTTGCCCAGGGTCTTTGGAGTGCCCGGGAAGACCAGTGGTCCATCAACAGATTGGAAATGCAAGCGGTGGCTCTGGCTCTGAGCGAGCATTGGGTCTGCCAGAGGGCGGTCTGGGTGCTATTGGACAACATGACCATGGTGGCCTACATCAACCGTCAGGGTAGCACGAGCAGTCTTCTCTTGGAGGAGGAGGCAGAGAGCCTGCTTGAGTGGGCCGAAGCCCATCTGATGGCCTTGTTGGTGCAGCATGTAGCCGGAGTAGAAAACGTCACGGCAGACTACCTAAGCAGGTTCAAAGTGGATCATGGCGAATGGGAGCTCTGTCAGGAGGTGTACGAGCAGGTGGTGTGCCAATGGGGGGCCTCCTATCATGAATCTCATGGCACAATGGGGGGTCGGCCAAAGCGAGCCAATTCTTCAGCCGAAGAAAGGAAAGGTCTGAGGGCCTGGATGCTCTGGTTCAGAAGTGGCCCACGGAAGGGCTTCTGTTTGTGTTTCCTCCGTGTGCTCTCATAGGCAGGGTCTTAGTGAGTAGAGGCCCACCAAGTGTAGGTAGTTCTCATAGTCCCAGACTGGCCATGGCATCCATGGTGTTCTGACCACTGTTCCCTCTAAGCTGTGCGCATGTGCGCGTGCACACACTTCGCTGAGCGAGCGCACCTACTTTACAACAGAGCGCACAAAAATTACGGCTCTGATTCTGCTAGAAAACAGACGTCTTAAAATTTAAAAGTTATGATTGTAATTACTAGAAATTTCCCGCTTCATTTAGTAATCGTCTATTTTCATTTAATTTGATTAAAATCAATGTGGTGTACATACTGTATTCTGACATGTAGTCAAATTTTAAAGTATATAACTCAGAGTGTCGTTATGTGGCGCACAAAAATTTAACCTTCCTTCAAAAGCTGCACACAGCTGATATTTTATGCGCACACAGCCTACAGAAAATTAGAGGGAACATTGATTCTGACTGTATACGGCTGCTGGCTGATTGTCCATGGCGCCTTCTAGTGTGACTATGCCGCAGGTGGATCAGTTCTCGCTTACGGCTTGGCTATTGAAAGGGCAAGGCCACGTAAGCGAGGATATTCCGGGGCAGTGATCTTGACATTGCTGCATGCCTGCAAGCATTTGACCTGCCTCTCCTATGTGAGAGTCTGGTGCATTTTTGAGGGCTGGTGTGCAGCCCAGCAGAAGAGTCCCTTGGTGGTTTCGTCTCCAGAGGTGTTGGATTTCTTGCAGGCAGGTTTCGAGAGAGACCTTGCTGCCAGCTCCTTGCGGGTGCAGTTGGCGGCAGCTATTTTCTGTTACAGGGTCAAGATCCAAGGTAAGGCATTCGGTGAACATTCAGATGTAAGTTCGTTCCTGAGGGCTGTGTGGCACCTGTGACCTCAGCAAAGGTCGTCTGTTCCTCCCTGGGTCCTCAATCTTGTGTTGGATGCTCTAGATGAGGAACCTTACAAGCCAGTGGAGCAAGCCTCTTTGAAGGACTTGACTCTCAAGGCTGTTTTTTCTCATTGCTATCTGTTCAGCTAGGCATATTTCGGAGCTTCAGGATCTGTCGTGTCGTCTTCCGTTCATCTTCTTCAAGGAAAAGGTGGTCTTGCAGACAGTACCTTCCTTTTTGCCCAAAGTGGTCTCTCCTTTTCATGTAAATCAGTCTCTTTCTCCTTTCCTTCTCCAAGGTTGGGCAGGGGGGCGGACAATTTGCGGTTGCATCATCTGGATGTGCACGGGGTTCTGAAGCATTACCTGAATTGCACAGTGGCGTTTCACGAATCGGAGCGGTTGTTTGTCTTGTTCGGTGGACTACATAAAGGAGAAGCGGCGGCCAAGGCTTTCATCTCCAGGTGGATCAGGGAAGCTATTGCTTCAGCATACATCCAGAAGGGGAAGGCAGGTTCCGGTGGGGTTCTGGGCACAATCAACACGAGCCCAAGCGGCCTTATGGGTGGAATTTAGTCTGGTTCGGCCGCTGGACATTTGTAGAGTGGCTACTTGGTCTTCCCTGCATACATTTGCCAAGCATTACCGGTTGGATGTTCAGGCAGTGGGAGATGCTGGGTTTGGGGGAGCAGTACTTCGGTCCAGTCTTGCAGGCCCCTCCCATGCTTGAACTGCTCTTACTCTTTCCTAAGCGTCCCTCCAGTCCAGTCCCTTTCCTATGGGATGTAATTAGGCCTTACCTGCTAATTAGCGTTCCTGAAGGAACTCCAGTCCAGTCCCTGATCCTGCCCCTTTTTAGGTTTTCAAGGTGGATAAGGTGTCGCCGGCCAGAAGCTTTATGTAGGCAACAGCAGAGAGAGGTTATGAAGGCTCCTTGCTGAGGGTTCCAGTGACATGGCGGTGTGGACAGGCAAAGTGTCCTGGTGGCTGAGTGGGTAATGGCAAGTGCTGTATCAGTTAAGCTGTCTCCTCTTCAAGGGGGGGGGGCAGGAAGTCCCTTCTGGGGGAGGTGGTATTCTAAATTTTTCAAGTTAGATATTGTTTTGTTGATTTGCTTAATTGTCTCTCCGTTAAGTCTGCTTTGTCAATAGGATACTGGAGCTGGTGGGAGGTGCCAGTGGTATTTATATCCTAGTGTCATCAAAAATATGATGTGCTCAGTCTCCAAGCTGCTGGAAGGGGAGCACAACCTAGAGGAAAGGGACTGGACTGGAGTTCTTTCAGGGATGCTAATTATCAGATAATTAGGCCTTATCTTGGATACCAACTTTCTCTTTGCCTCTGGGGCCCAGCAAAGCTTCTCAAACTGTCAAACCTTTATCTATATCTGTTCCCAATCCTCCCCCCCTCAATCAATGTCTTACGTGCAAATAGCCATACAAGTTGTGTTTCTGCAACTCATATCGGGATTGCAGTTCCCCAAATGAGTCTGTTATCCCTTTAGAACACAACTGATAAACGGTATGCAGCCCCTTCTGTTCCCACGTCTTAAACAGTGGGTCCACCAATCCCGGAAGGAACACCTGGTTATATCTTATTTGTAGTAATGATTTCCCTTCCCGTAACTTCCCACCTATCCCTTTATTCCACCACAACTCCTCTATGTATTGCATACCATGTGACGAGTCATGCTGCCATCCCCTCCCCATCCACACTCTGCTTTTTAATGGACATCCCTGTACTGACCCTTGTACAATCGTTACCCACGTCCACTCCTCTTCTTGCCACCATACTATGTTCACCAGTTATGCTGCCACATAGTACCCATGAACACTGGGGACCGCAAGACCTCCCTCTTCCCGTGCTCAATATAAAATCTGCCATGCCACTCTTGGGGGTCTATGGTTCCAAATATAACAAAATATTTTCCGTTGTATCTTCTCTAATGCTGCCTTTGGGACTGGAATTAGTATGGTTTGAAAGAGATATAGCATCTTAGGAAGAATGGTCATCTTTATGCTTGCAATTCTCCCCAGCCTTGACAGTGGGTATTTCTGCCACCGTTGTAGATCCTCTATTTTTTTTCCACAGCAGGATGTAGTTAACTTTATACAATTGCGCTAAATCCCCACTTTGCTGGATCTTCAGATACCTTAGCGGTCTCTTAACCCAACAAAAGGAATACTTACTTCCTTTCCACTTCATGCCTATCCTCCTCCCCCAACGTTAAGTTCAATACTTCAGTTTTTTCCATATTTGCTTTAAAGCCAGACATGACCGGATAGCTTGCTAATTCTTCCTGCAGTGCTCCCAAAGAGACCTGCGGATTAGTTAGGGTAAGGAGAATATCATCTGCAAATACAAATTCATGGACAGGAATATAAGATATCTTTATGCCCCCAACTAAATTATTCCTCCTTATGCGAGAGGCAAAGGGCTCCACTGAGTGCAAAAAGCAACTCGTCTCCCTCTGCAGAGTGAAGGGGGAATATTCTTCATTCACTTTAACTGCTGCGATCAGCTTTGCGTATAGGGCTTTCGCCCACTTAATATAACGCGCTCCAATCCCCATCTTCCTCATAGTGGCCCACAAGAATTCTCTCAACCCTACTGAATGCCTTCTCTGTGTTGATAGCCACTATCACTGCCGGCTATCCATCCCTCCTTATGTGCCTACATAAGGTAACCACCCTTTTGACAGTATCCCCAGCAACTCTTCTTTGCACAAAGCCAGTCTGATCTGAATTAATAAGCTGCTTTAAATATCCACCTAGTCAAGTTGCCAAAATGTGTCTTAAAATTTTTGCATCCAAATTAATAAGAGATGGGCCTATACAAGGCACAGTTGTACGCATCCTTCCCTGGCTTCAAAGGTACACTGATTCCAGCCTGTCCCATTGACTCGGGTAATTTCTCCCCTTCCTGTACCCCATTATAAATTTCCAAGAGTCTCAGTGCTAGTTGAGATTTAAAATACTTGAACGCCTGGGCCGAAATGCCATCTACCCCAGGAGCTTTCCCATTTGCCAGACTTGCAATCACCCTTTCTACCTCTTCCAAGGAGATTGGCCAGTCTAACATAACTTGGCCCTCCTCCTTCAGCTTAGAGCACTCTATTTGCCTTTAAGTCTCAATATTCACAACACTCCCACCCACCCCCATCTGATAATTCTCTGAATAGAAGGCCCGAAACTCTTCCCTTAACTCCTCATCACTATATGCCCGTCTGCCGCTCTTCTTCTTTAGTTTCCATACCGCCATTTGGGCCTGTTGCTTCTTTAAACTTCTGGCCAATAGCCTTCCCAGTTTATCACCATGCTCATAAAATCTTTCTCGTGCATTGGAGCTGGAAGGCTATTGTTGCTGCATTTAGCGCATATATCCGGGCATGTGCTTTCTCCACTTCAGCCCTATACCCCCCCCCTTGTCGCTTTTCCAGGTCCTTTAATGCCGTCTCCACTGCAAATTTCCAAGCTCTTTTCTTCCGAGCTTCCCATCTAATTAACCTTCCTCTCAAATACACCTTGAAGGCATCCCAGACAATATCTGAAGTTGCTTCCTTTCCCTCGGTAAACCTAAAGAAGTCTTCAGTGTCCCTGGTAATCTTTCACTATCTCTGGGCCTTTCAATAGGCTGTCATTCATTCTCCAATAATCTGCACTCTGCTTTCTGCCCCCATTTGCCTATCTCCATCCATACTGTCCCATGGTCTGACCACGTTATTGGCTCGTAATCTATCTGTACTATGCTCCCCATTAAGGCAAGGGGAACTAGTATTGTATCATATCAATCCATGAGGAGACTGTATGGGATGGCGAATAGAAAGAAAACACCCTATTATTGGGGTGCACTTCCCTCCATCCATCAGCCAAGCGCCACATATACATTAATCTCTTCAGCCACTGCCTTGCTACTTGTGCCCCTTGCCTCCCCCCCCCCCCCAACTATTCAGCGTGGGGGACAACACTGTGTTAAAGTCCCTCAACACTATTACTTCCCTGGCCAGAAATTCTGTAATCTCCACTCCTAATCGATCAAACTCCTACCCCTGTTGCGTGTTTGGGACATACACACACACAATAGTAATGTATTGACCTTGCAACCATCCCTTCAGTGCCACATATCTTCTGCCCTCATCCTTCAAAACCCCTAATTTCTCAAACGCTATTGAGTCTCTGATGAGAATAGCTGTCTCTCCCATTTTCCCCCCTCCTCTTTTAGAAGCACAATAGCTTCGGTGAAAATGCTTATCCCTCAAGATCCCTTGGTACCTCAATCTCAGATGCGTTTCTTGCACACAGGCCACCTCCAATTGTAGTCTGTGAATCTCCCTAAACAGGCTACATTTCCTGGGAGTATTCAGTCCCTTGGCATTTATAGAGCCCACACTCGGGTCCCCTTATTTTCCTTGGGTACCATTCCCCCTGCCATCTGCCGCCCCCCCCCCCCCCCCCGGTCTTATCTCTTCTCCTGTTTTCCCTTCTTCTCCCTCCCCCTTTAACTTAGACTGCCCCATTCCCTCACAGTTCCTCTTCCTGGAGTAAGTAATGTACCACCTGCTCCTCCCCCACCTCCCTACCCCCACTATGGCCTCATTGACCAAACATGACAACTTATACCACCCCCCCCTCAAACATATTATTCACTGTTGCCCAGTTTCATCCATCCTGTCACACCTTATAGCTTAAAAGAAGGGCATCTATTATCCCACACTCCTTTCTCACTCTGCCCTTGCTATTCTAGTCAATCATTAGAGTCCATGTTGCTTCTCGCAGAGCATGCTGTCTGTGATCTTTGTAGCCACTGCTTCCCCTCCACTCCCTGCCACAGTGGTGTCTTGTGCGTGTCCTTTTCCCTCTCCAGAGGGAAATCTTTAGCACTTGCTATCCCCAGTTCTTGTATCGCAGCCAACACTTCGGCTCTATGGCTGCGCATTGTGCGACCATCTTTTGTGATTGCCAATGCAAAGGGAAACAGCCACTTATAATGTATGCCAACTTCTTCTCGTAGCTTCCCTGTGATGTCTCTAAGCTGCTCTCCTTCTTTTTTTTTTTTTTTTTTTTGTGTTGTCAGGGCCAAGTCCTCATATATATCCACCTTGCAGTTGTTCCATGTAATACCGCCCACCTTCCTTGCTCTCTGCAGTACCTCTTCTTTTACACTGAAATGGTGAAAGCAGAGAATATCTCTCCCCTTGGTTTGACCTCTGGAGTCCCTCTGTCCAGCCAGAGTAGCCGGACCAGATCAGTTCCAGGCAACTTTTCTTTTCTCCCTCCTCTGGGACCCCTCTAAACCGCAAATTACTGCGGCAGCTGTGATTCTCCATATCCTCCACCTTGTCTGCCAATCGCTGTTCTTCCATTTGAGCAATTTTTGCAGCATGTTCCACCACTGCTGTTGCCTGGTCTTCCACCATCTCTATGCGCCTCCCAACCTCGTGGAGCTCTGCTCTCAGATCATCGCTAAAGTCCCAATATCACATCTCAAATTTTGCAGCTCTGATTTTAACTCCAGCAAGAGCTGCTTAGTTTCTCCATCCTCCAAACCTAAGCTGCTTTCTCTTCCTCCTTTCAACATCTCCATGCTGTTCCGCCCCGGATTGCTGGATGCCGTTCGGGCCTCCTTCCTCACTGGCGCCACTTTGGGAATAGCAAAATCCTTTATCAACTTTTTTTTTCCTTCTCGCCTTCTGCACCTTACTGGTGAGTGATCCCAGTTTCTTATCATTTAGGGACTGGCTTTTAATTTAATTTTGCTTTCAGGGGGTTGAGGAACTCCCTCTATGCCACCAGTCCTCTTGGTGACAATTAACTATTTTTTGAAAGATCATTTTTATTATTAAATCAGCGCACACAATGGAAACCCCACTGACACAAACACAAAAATGATACAGTAAACATTGATCCATCAGTATACCTTGTGTCCCTCTCTCCTAATTACTCCTTGACTCTAATTTTTCAATCCCAGGATAATTTTTACATCACTATTCATACCTATAGCTAAACCCTTATTCATTATACTCAGTTGTAATCTAACAATGACCATCGATCAAAGATCACCATTTCCTTCCATTCTAGGCCAGTCAAACTTTTAACTCTTAACTTTGGATTTTTATACAAACCAACAGCACCCTCCCCATTAGCATACTTTACCCGATACCATACTTTACGGTGCCCCTATACCTTATACTATACAGCTCAAAACAGTTATTGTAACCCACCAACAGTTATCCTGTAGGTTCCCACAGACTGCCTTCACCCCTTTACTACATCTGGTAGTCACCCCATGCATTGTGTTGTGTTATGCCAGAATCGTTCCTTTCACAATTATTCCTCCCCCTCCCCTCCCTCCCTCCTGTGACTAAACCATACACTATTATTCCCTTCCCTAGGGTGAGTCTGGTACCTCCCTCGCTCCTTCTATCCTTTCCTCCTCGCTTCCTCCCAGCTTCTGCTCATTTACAGGGTCTCAGTTTGCCTGCACCCAGTAACTGCGCAGATTTCCCTTCCATCAGCTTCAGATCTATCATTGCCCGCTCCCAAATTCTAACCTCTGGGGTCCTCCCCGATAGCCACTGCTGTAAAATACATTGTTTGTTTGGCCAGGACAAAACCCGTCTGGCACAACTTTCTTTGAGGGCTCGTTAACGAGTCTCCCCCCCCCCCCCCACCAACTTGCCAAACAAACACCATTCTGGGGAACCCTATACTTGCTGCAACATCCACCCACTCAAACTGGTACAAATCCCTCGCCAGAAAGTTTGAACTTGAGGGCAACTCCAGAATCTATGTGCCAATGTCCCCTTACTCATCTCACAAAGTCTACACGCATCTGTCGGAGCCAAACCTGCTCGCTTGGCCCACACATTGTGGACATAGGCCTGCCACAAGAATTTATACTGTATTTCTTGAAGTCTTTCTGATTCTGACAGTATCGTCACCGCCTGGAATGCATTCTGCAGAGTCTCCACTGTGATCCCCAAGATCCCATCCTGTTCCCATTGCTGCGCTAACCTCTCCACAGCTCTCAAATCCACTGTATGGGGAACTCCTTCCACAGCCTAGGTTTAGTGATCTTACCCTCTAGGGAGTCCCAGAGTTCCAGCAGCCCTCCTGGTTGTAGGAGCCTCGGAAACTCTCTGAAGGTCTTTTACATAGTGTCTTGCCTGCAGATAAAGATAAAATTCCTTTGGCCCTAGCTGATATCTCTCCTGCAACGATTGAAAGGAGTCCAACTCTGCCGCACTCTTCATTTTCAGGTGCCCCACGTAGATCAACACCTGCAATGCCCATTGCTTCGATACACCCTCCTGCATACCCGGGGGGAAATCGCTATTGCCAGATAAAGGAAGACAATCCGTCTCCCTCCAATTTAACCTTCTGTGTTGACATATATATATTTATTTATTTATTTAAAGTCTCTTTTATACCGCGCTATTCAGCATCAGCGCGGTTTACAATAAACAGTGAACATACACATTTCCAATAGTACTTTGTGTTTACATATGAACAGGATATTCAACTTGGCTAACAGGGTAACTATGTACAACCACAATATATACAATATATACAATTTGTAGGCTGATCATGTGTTTGTATGGTTTAGACAGTGGTGATTTGGGTGGTTTCGGCAAATGGTGCTGAGTTTCTATTGGTTTCAGGGTAATGTATGAGGAAGAGGTAGTGTTTCACGGCCTTCCTGAATTGGAATATGTCCGGGATTGATCTGATGTTGTGAGGGAGGTTATTCCAGATCACTGGTGCATAAAGTTTGAAAGTCCTGCTGGATGTTGACTTGGTGCATTGAGTTATAGATCTTGGGACTATCAAGGTGTTTTGAGCTACTGACCTGTCTCTGTTGTGGGGTGTCATCTGGATTAGCTCAGTTAGTGAAGTTGACGAGAGACCTTTGGTGGCTTTGAAGGTGAGCAGCAAGGTCTTGAATGTAATTCTACCTTGAATCGGGAGCCAATGGAGTTGTTTCATTATAGGTGTGACATGGTCTTTCCTGGACGCTCCGTGCAGTACTCTTGCTGCGGTGTTCATTGCCATTTGCAGTGGGTTTAGGGTGGTTTGGGGGAGACTTTGAAGTATTGCATTTGCATAATCGAAATGCGGGATAATTAGTGCCTGATAGATAGTCCTGAAATCATCTGGCTCCAGCAGAGATCTTAGGTATCTAAGGGATCTAATTTTATGATATACTGCCCTTACAGTGTTACTTATATGAGCCTGCATATTTAGGTTCTGGTCTAGTGTGATGCCGAGGTATCTGATCGCTGATTTGGTCTGGAGGTCTGCTTCCTTCACTTTCAGTACTGTCGGGGCAGTGAAGTTACGGTTCCTTGTAATGAACATCACCTCTGTCTTCTTGTGTTGAATCCGGAGGTTTTGGGATTGTAGCCAGTTGGATATTTCGTTTATGCAGCATGTTATTGGTTCGAGGTCTGGGTTTTCTGTTGCAAAAGGTGTGTATAATAGCACATCATCTGCGTATATCATGCAGTTGATGTTGAAAGACCGGATCAGGTTGCAGAGAGGTTGCATGTATATATTGAATAGTAAGGCGGAGAGGGAGGATCCTTGTGGGACACCTTGGCTTTGGTGGAATGGTTCTGATGATGTGTTTCTGGATCTTACCTGCTGCCATCTGTCAGAGGTAGGACCTGCACCACTCGAGTGCTTTACCGGAGATTCCTTTTTCTTTGAGGCGTTCTAGGAGGCGCTCATGGCTAACGGAATCAAACGCTGCCGCGATGTCAAGGAAGACAAGGACAAAGCCCTGGCGGGTATTGTCGATGCCTGATATTATGCTGCTGAAGAGTGTGGTAAGAAGGGTCTCAACCCCGTGAGATTCTCTAAATCCATGCTGGCATGGATCCAGTGGTGCATTGGAATCAATGTGATCTTGTATTTGTCTCTGAACTATCTTTTCCATTATTTTTGCAAGCATTGGTATGCTTGCTATGGGTCTGTAGGATTCTGGTTTCTGTTGGTCGAGTTTGTTGTTTTTTAGTAGAGGTCTTATTGAAGTTTGTTTGAGGGTGCGTGGGAAATCACCTGTTGTGAACGATTGTTGAATAAGTCTGGATATGATGGGACTGAGGTCAGTCCGGAGTTCCTTGACCCAGAAAGCTGGGCATGGATCAGATTGCGCTGTGGACGTATTGATGGCTGCTATGGTGTCTTCGATGCATCGTTTGGATGGAGTTGTGAAGGTAGTGAGTGGTGTTTGATTGTAGGGCTGAAGGATGATGCTGGACGCTGGGTGGTTGTTTATCTGACAAAGTTTTGTTTGTAGATAATCTGCATATGTTTGAGGATGGACTCCATTAGTTTGTTCTGATGCAGGTTCTGTTGTAAGTTGCTTAACGAGGGCAAACAGGTCACGAGGTTTGTTGAGGGATCTCTTTAAAGTGTCGGCGTGGTAACGTCTCATGGTTTCAGTCACTGCGGTACGGTGCGCTGTGAGTTGTAAATTGTATGCCTTTTGGTCTGCTTCTGAGCGTGAGCGGCGCCAGCGTCTCAAGTTTTCTTAGTGTCGCGAGTGAGGCTTTCAATTCAGTAGAGTACCATGCTGCTGTGTGTCGTTTCGCTTGGGGTTTGTTTTTTGCTGGGCGAACAGCTATTGAACTGAGAGTTTCGTTCCAGTTGGAGACTAGTTCATCAGGGTTGTGTGCTGGTGAGTTCATTATTGGGATTGCTGATTTCAGGATTAGATCTTTGTTGAATGGTTGGCCTGGCGCAGGGCACATAGATATCTCGATTCCTGCCAAGCCACTGGCAACCTACTACTCAGTTGGTGCAGTAAAAAGTCCCTATGCAGGTCCCCTGACATGACACATCTGCCAGCTCGACCGACAGGGTCTCCGTAGAGCCCATCAAAAGGTCCTTCAACGGTCTCGCCAGGCATGCCAAATTATAGGCTCAGATCAAGCGTAGACCTGCACCGCCAGACTCTCTGGAACCCATCAGCACCGAGAGCGCTACACATGGCCTCGGCCTCCTCCCCCTCCATAGAAATTTGCCAGTATGGCTCTGCAAGGTTACCAGATCCTTCCTTTTAATCCAGAGTGGTAGGTGTCTTAGTAAATAGACCCATCGCGGAAGCTCCATCATTGTAAAGAGAGCTATCCAGCCCTTAAGGGGAAGCTCCCGCCACTACGTCAGTCTTGCAATTGTCTTCTCCAGCTGCGATATAATATTGACCTTATAAAGTTGTTCCATCATCCCCAGTATCTGGATCCCCAGGTACCGGATTTGTTCTTCCGCCCATACTAATGGAAAAGTCCCCTGCCACCACGGCCTGACCCACCCCCCTACATCTAATGCAATAGATTTAGCTTTATTAACTTTCAACCCAGAGAACGCACCAAACTCCTCAATTTGCCACAGTGCTGTCTCCAAAGACCGGGCAGGATCCTGGAGACACAGAAGCATGTCATCCGCAAATGCACTTAGTTTTATACCTACGTTCTTCCACCCCACTCCTTTAACTTCCTCCATGCTGACCAACGACCTCAGCAATGGTTCTAGTTGTAGGATAAATAGGAGGGGGACAACGGGCAACCCTGTCTTGTCCCTCTTTTCAACGAGAACGTGTTAGAGCATTGTCCCCCAACTAGGATATGTGCCAATGGGTCTGCATACAATGCATGCACCCAGTCCAAAAAGAGACCCTCAAATCCAAAACGGCACATAACTTCAAACATATAAGCCCAGGACACACGATCAAATGCCTTTTCGGTGTCTAGACTCACCAACAATAAGGGGGTGTCCTTCAGTAGACAAGTTTCCATGCCCAACAGGACTTTACTAATGTTCAAAAAGGCGTCTCACCCTTTCATGAATCCTGACTACTGCAGCCCAATTAATCTAGGGAGGATATTTTTCAAGCGATTCGCAAGCACTGATGCCAAACCTTTCATGTCGTAATTAATGATATCGGCCGGTAAGAAGCTGGATCCTCCAAATCTTTCCCTGGCTTGGGTATAACAGATAGTCGCTGTCCTCATGTCTCTGGGAAATTTCTCCTGGCCCACTGCCTCTTTCATACAGAGCTGCTAGGGTGGGCGTCGCTTTTGCTTCCAAAATTTTATAAAATTCTACCCCGAACCCATCATACCCTGGAGCATTATGAGGAGTATCCCCCTTAATGACTGTTTGGATTTCCTGTCCTTCAATAGGCTGGTTAAGTTCTACCTGCTCCTCTTCCGTTAAATTCGGAAGCGCAACCACATCCAGAAACCGCTTCTCTATTTGCCTGTCTTCATTATCTGGGGTATATAGTTTCTCATAGAACAACTTGAAGACTGCTATATCATGTGGTTCCTTGCACCTCACTCCCTTTGCATCCTTAATTGTTGCCAACAGCCTTCCCGACTTGTCCCCAAATCTAAAAAATTGATGTCTATAATATTGCATAGACTGTATTGCTCTTTCATGGAGCAATGTGTTAAGTTGGGCCTGAACCCATACGTATTCCCCCATCTGAAGCTGCGCTCCTTAAACTCCGAAGCTCCTGAGTCAGCTGCAGAATTTTACTGTCTAATTGCTGCTTTTCTTTCGCCACGTACACTATAATGCACCCTCTTATTACTGCTTTCCCGGCTTCCCAAAAGAGTGCTGTTGAACCTGTTTGATCCTCGTTAAACCTTACATACTTGTCCCAACATTTTGTCAAATATTTCTGAAACTCCTTGTTCTTCCACAAGTGTCTCGGGAATGACCATCTCTGCCCTAACGGGCCCTTTCCCCTCCAATTCATCCATACCATTGCGTGATACGAAATTATAATTGGATCGATTCTAATATCCTTAACTCTACCGAGGCTGCCTTTTTGAGACTAGAATATAATCTATTCTAGACCAGGTTTGGTGTGCTCTAGACAGGTGTGTGTAGTCCTTTTCTTCTCCATGCAGCACTCTCCAAGCATCCATGACATCACACAATTCACATAAGTAACTTATACCCTTACGTTTCCAGTCTCCCCGACACCCCCGTCCTATCCAGTAATTGGATCATGGGGACAATTGAAATCTCCTGCTAGTATCAAGGGTGCTTTGGGCACCCGTAGTATCCACCTTAGAATAATACCCCGGAAGAACCCATGATCATAGCAGTTTGGCACATAAACATTGCCTAGGACCAACTCCTCTCCCCTTAATTTCACATGCATAAAAATAAAGCGCCCCTGGGGGTCGGTTTCCTGCGAGAGAACCTCAAACGGGACTCCTTTATGCACCAGGATTGCTACCCCTCTTTTTCCTCATTCCCGATGAGGCCACACACACCTGTCCTACCCAGTCACGTTTTAGCTTTGCATGTTCAAGCTGACTAAGGTGGGTTTCTTGCAGAAAAGCAACCTGAGCCCCCTTCCGCTTGAACGCTTGCAGAATCTTAGTACATTTAATGGGGGTGTTTACTCCTCCCACATTCCACGTGATCATACAGATATATCACTAGCCCCCTCATTACTTTTTTTTTCTAGCCCTCCTTGTTCTACTCACTGTATCTTTATTCCCCTTCTTTTTCACCTGCTCGGGACTGCCCAGCCTCGGCCCCGAGCCCTCCGTGTACCGGCCTCTCCTATTCCACATCTTCCCCCATCTCGCATGCAGACCTACCCCTCTATAGTGAAACCATGATTTAGCCACTTCCCCCCCCCCCCCCCTCCGTCCATTCTCCATTCCCCTTCTATGATGCCCTCCGTTTCCCCCTTTTATCATACCTCCTTACCATCCCCCTCCACCCATTTTACCCCCCTCTTCTTCCTGCCCTCCCCCACATTCCCCAACAAAAGTTCCATCTTCCACTCCTCAGCCTTCCACTGCTGAGGCTTGGTCCGAGCCAATGCTGCAGGGCTGCCTCAAGATGTGCATGCTGGAACTCGCCATCTTTTTCTCAATCAAGGCGATTCTCCCTGTGATCCCCCACTGCTCTGTTCCTCTCTCGTCCTCGCCATCAGCATTCTCAGTCAATAATCAATAATCCTTGGCAGTACCATGATACTCAATCCTGGTTAATAATATACAGCTTTCATATGTTGCGATTTCCAAGGTTCCCCTTCCTAGGGCTGCTCCGGTAGCTCACTTTGCTGGTTCGCCAGGATTCTCTTTGTCTAAGCCTGCTACAAACTTCTTAGCTGCTGCCAGCGTGTCAGGCATGATTTTTTCCTTGACTAGCGAGCCTCTCTTTGCCGCCACAGCCGCAGAATAGTCTTGAAATAACAAAAGTCTTTGGTTCTCCTCCAGTATCAGCTCACCCTTTTTCCGGTATGCCTGGAGCAACTGTGTTTTGTGTTGGAAGTATCCGTGCAATCACTACTCATGGCCTCTGTCTGATCTCCACCCTGATTCCCAAGCGGTGCGTGCGCTCCACTTGTATCTGGCCCACCAATGCTTCCAGGCCCAACTCCTTAGGGAGCCATCTTTCAATCATGGGAGGCAACTGTCGATCTGTTGTGGACTCTGGAATTCCCACTAACCTCAGGTTATTCTTCCTCGATCTATTTTCTAGATCGACTTTCAGCAGAAGTGCTTCCAGTTGTACTTTCTGAGCCTCCGAGTCCCTGGAGCGATGTCCCTCCTCATCCTCCAGGGCAGCCACCCGATGTTCCAACTCTTCCACTTGCCGGTTCACCTCCACTAGCGATTCTCTCCTTTCGTCAAGTTTTTTTCAGTATTAGATCAAATTTAGGCTCCAGCAGTTTTACTACCTCCTTCGCCACCTCTTCCATCGAAGAATCAGCATGCTCTGCCCCCGGCAAGGCGGGCTGAGATGCCGCTGAGGCTCTGGCCTTGTTTCCCTTATTGCGGTCCTTCTTAGCTGGCAGAGGCATTTTGGGGGCACTGAGGAATCGGAACTGCTGCCCTTGCCGTTGCTCCCTCATACCCCTCTTTTCTGCTTATTGTAGGGGAATATAAGGCAGTTTTTCAGGGATTTTTCATGAGGCAGCCCCGGAGCGAGCAGAGGTGTCCTCACTCGCTCATGCGTCACGTGGACCTCTCTTCAATTAACTATTTTAAGAGGGACTGAAGCGTAGAACTCTGGACATATTCATGGAAGGGAGGAGCAAAAAACTTAGTTGATGAAGTCAATAGATATAGACTCAATAGGGAATCTCTTAAAACTCTCTGGACACATTACTAATTTTTACCATTCATTTACTTCATATAGCGGATTGTGTCCAGAGAGTTTTAAGAGATTCCCTATTGAGTCTATATCTATTGACTTCATCAACTAAGTTTTTTGCTCCTCCCTTCCATGAATATGTCCAGAGTTTAACTATTATAGTTTAACTATTTTAAGAGCTTTAGTCCCTCTTTTAAAATAGTTAATTGTCCAATTGTTCCTCCCTTCATCGCCCTCACCTCAGCTTGCCGCATCAGCGAACTGCAGGCTTTAGTGTTGGATCCTCTGTATACCCAGTTCCACCACGACAAGGTGGTTTTCCGTACCCATCCACACTTCCTTCCGAAGGTGGTCTCAGCCTTCCATCTCTGCCAATCGGTGATGCTACCGATCTTCTTCCCCAGACCGCATTCCTTTAGGGCTGAGGCAGCGCTACACACTCGATCGCAAGTGTGCACTGGCTTTCTAGTTGGACAGAGCCCAGAATCTCAGGAAGTCCTCTCAATTACACAGGTACACTAAAAAAAAAAATTTTTTAAACTGCCTCTGTTTCGATTGATTTTTAAGTTTTTTGGTGCGCTGAATCCAAATCTGGTAACCAATTTGCTCCATCACGTACAGATTTCTTGCTACATTGGGTTAGCAGTTTGAGGTGAACGTTTCAGATTGAGTGCGATCGAGATAAAAGTTTCTTGGATGAATTCTTTATACTAATTGTTTAGTAGTTATTCAAATAAGAATAAAGAAAATTGTAACAAGGCAGCACATAAGAATAGAGTAATGTCAACAAAACACACTGTGATGGTAGCAAAATTGTCTGCACTTAAAACAGCCACATACATGTGCACAAACATTGAGCATATAAGAGCGAGGTTAGACACAAAGCAAAGCAAAGAAATGTGCAAAAAATGTTGTACAGGTATGTATGTAAGAATAGAAAACGCAAACCGCACCATTGCAATACATGAAGACAAACACCCGATGGTGTGAAAATAAAATTCTAATAAATGAGATCAGACACTGTGGTAATAACTAGCAAATTTTTATTTCAAAGTTTTTAGTAAAAACACGATATTTGTCAACACAGTTTAGATTTTAGTCATTCTTGGGTCAATCAATCTCCTGGTGGGCCCGTTTCTTCTTCCCCCCCGAATGCTTCTCTTGGTGCGCTGCTTGGCGTATTTTTCATCTGGGGTTTCCCGCAGCAGCAACCAGCAGAAATCAGCCATCATAGTGGTGGTCCATCTTCCTTGGTACCTTCTCTCTGCGTCCTTGATGTCCTGGTGAAACCTTTCACCTTGTTCTTCACTGTACGCCCCCAAGTTTGCGGGAAGTGCAAGAAATGGACTTTCACATGGGAGTGCAAGAAATGGACTTTCAGGCTCATGTTACAGCCTTGTTCTTTGAAGGCATTGAGCATCCTGGCAACAATATCCTTATAGTTCTCATCCTGCCTGTTCCCCCAAGAATTTGAGAACAACATCCTTGAAGGAATCCCAGGCTTCTTTTTCCTTCTCAGACATCGTTTCAGCGAATGCTCCATCTGAAATGAGTTTCCTTATATCAGGGCCAACAAACACTCCTTCCTTTAGCTTTGCTTCAGAAAATCGGGGGAACTTTGAGCAAAGGTACCGAAAGCACTCACCATCTTTTGGAAGGGACTTGATGAATTGCTTAATGAGACCCAACTTAATGTGGAGAGGTGGTAATAGAATTTTATCACGAGGTACCAAGCTCTCATGAACATTTTTCTCACCGGGTCTTAAATACTCCCGAATTGGCCAGTCTTTTTTCCCCCAGTGTAGGTCGCGGGCCCGGCTATCCCACAAGCAAAGGAAGCAGGGATATTTGGTGAAACCGGATTGCTGCCCTAATAGCATGGATAGAATTTTAAAGTCTCCACAAATCATCCACTTATGCTCATCATAACGAATCTTCTGAAGAATCGGGGCCAAATTCTCGTATTTTTCTTGGAGAATAACAGAGTGAGCAATAGGAACTGAAGCGAATGTGCCATTATGAAGAAGAACACCTTTTATGCTGCCTTTTGACGAATCAATGAACAGCTGCCATTCAGCAGGATCATACTTGAGTTTAACCTTTTCCATCACTCCTTATATATCGTTGCAAAATACCAAATCTTCCTCTTTGCTGAAATACTTCAAAAATTGTGTCTCGCGGTTGCGGTACCAATAAAAAGTTGTTCCTGGGGACAATAGATTTTTCTGTTTAAGCCGAGAACCTAGCAGTTGGGCAGCATCTTTTGAGAGTCCTAAATCCCTGACTAAATCATTCAATTCAGCTTGAGAGAAAAGTTCAGGTTTCGGATCTGGTTCAGTTTCATACTTGGAAGTACTGGACTCATCGGGAAAAGCCATCTGATGAGTCTCATCATGATCAGAACCGTCCACACAAATATGATCCAAAGATTTTGGTGGTTCAGGCACAGGTACTTCGTTGCTATGAGGCATAGGCCTAATTGCTGAGGGAAGGTTGGGGTAACTTATTACGTTCTTATTTTTTAAGTTGTATCCCTTCACAATGCAAGAGCAAAAATAGCAGCCACTGCTGTGGTCTCTTTGTTCACGCCACATCATAGGTATTCCAAAACGAAATGCTTGTTTTTTACCTTTCATCCATAAGCGTAGATCTTCCTCACATGTCTTGCACACTTTGTGAGGAGCCCACGGTTTGTCTTGATCGCCTAACTTCAAACCGAAATAGGCGAAATATACTTTTTTAATAAATGCTCCTCTGCTGCTTTTTCACGGTATATTCCCCACAAATAAAACAAAAACTGTCCGGAGAGTTGACGCAACCTCTGGCTCTGTGAGCCATCACAAATATACAGCACTGCAAACTACAACTGTAGTGAACCACTTCGGAATAAAGCTGGATTACGACTGAGCAAACAAAAGGTAATAATGAACTTGCAAGAAACTGAAATTTGACAGGAACGTTCATGTCACAACCACCGTGTTTGAGCGAGTGAACGAGGCGAGGCGAACAGGAAAGAACATGCGCCAGCGTGAGTACTGGATTTAGCCCCCCGCCTCCCAATTGTCCTGTTAATGTATAAAATGAATACAAAACACTCTAAAATATCATGAGGGAGTGTTTCTAGTTAACCATTACAACCTCTATTTTGGGCCAAGAAAATAAACTGCAGTCGGCTAAAAAGAAATTGTGAGCATTCTTTATATGGGTAAGAAATCTAATTTTGCAAGAAAACGTGACATGATGGAACATTTTGGCTATTTTTCCTGGATTCAGCACCCCAAAATCTATAGAAATCAGTTGCAAAACTGGAGGCAGTTTTTTGGTAGTGTACCTGTTATTCATTTCCTTTGATCCAAGTCACCTTGGTCTTCCAGTGTCGAAGTGCACCTCATTCAACTGGATTGTAGGCTGCTTTTCTTTTGTCTGCTCAATCAAGATTCTCCCTTGACCGTCACATCGCCGCTCACATCATGCGAGCTATGGCAACCTCAGTTGCCAACCTTTTGTTCCATCTTCATTGACTAAAGCTATCGAGTAGCTACCTAGTCCTCCATTCACACCTTCGCTGCACACTACTACCTAGACAGTGACTCCTGTTGGGATACTGTCTTTGGCCAGGCTGTCCAACGCTTTTGGGACGTCTGCCCCTCCCCCCCACCCCATCCCTGACATTTTCTGGCACCAAACTTCCCTGTACATGCTCTTGCCAACTGCAATAGAGTTCATTGGGGCCACTTTGTATCCACACTTTCTCAGCTCCATCCTTTAGCCTCAGGGTTACTCCTGCTGCCAACTTCAGTCTGGTATCTGGGAGCTAGTGAGTCCCATATGTGAAGACTGCATTCCTGCTTGTTCCTGGAGATAGCGTTGTTACTCACCTGTAACAAGTGATCTGATTCCTGCTGTTCCTAGTCTTCACAACCCACCCTCCTACCCTAGGAATTGTATTTTTTTTTTCATCTGTCTCTCAGCTACAAACCCAACTGAGGAGAGGACTTGAAGGTAGAGGTGTAGTGGATTGCTACCAAAAGCTTTCCAGTTGGACACTGGAGGGGGCGTTCCCACACACTCTGTTCCTTATCATTCCTCCAGTGCAGTCCTCTACGTCTGGGTTGTCAATTTCCTCCTGCATCTTGGAGACTGGTATGTCAAAACTGATGACATCACTGGATATAGCCTGCTGTACTCCGCCTTCCATCCCAGTGTTACCAGTCTCCACGCAGCAGGAGGACGTGACGAGCCTTGTAGCAGGGCTCTCTGGAAGAATGGATAAGGAGCTGTTGGTATAGTGTAGCTAGGGTTAAAATCATTATTAACATTTTTATTTGGGTACTATCTCTTTAAAAAAAACAAAAACAAAAAGTCAAACAGGGAAACACCTCTGCTTAGTCCGGCTCTTTTGCTCCTTACCTTGGCATAAGAAGTCTTTTGGGGGTTCGGGCTCAGGAATTTTGAGTCCCCCCCCCCCCTTGGAGCAAGGAGGTCTCTCCCCCAGGACTTTCGGGGGAGCGCCTCTTTTGACCTTGGCGGCATTTTTTCTGTTTGTCGGCATTGCCACGGCTCCTCTATCAGCGCTGCAGCCGTCGGGGAACTTTCAGGCCGGTGCGGTAAGTTTCCTGCAGGTCCGGTTTTGTCCGGGCAGCTGCGGAGAGCGCCGGTAAGCCTTTTGTCGACTTCGGCCTGTTTGGCTGCGGGGGAAAGTCTTCCATTCAGGGAGGCTTCACGCAGTGTGTTTGGTGCCCTTTTCTTGCCGGCGCGGCATCTCTCGGCGGCCATTTTCTGAGCCGCGGGAGAGACCGCATGTAGGAGAGCTGCCGGCCGTGCAGCTGCGGGTAGCAGGACAGTCGGCTTCGGGGGCCCATTTTCCTTTGTTTTTCTTTACTTGCTTTTTGTTGCTTTTATTTTGGGTTGCTTAATTTTAGTTTTAGGGGTCTCCTTCATTGTTGTCTCCTCTTCCTTCAGTTTCCCACAAGAAGGGGGGGGGGGGGGCAGCTGGCTGACAGGAATTTTTTCTCCTGGTGCTGATAGTCTGTTTAAAAAAAATATATATATAAGGTACATAGCAGAGGTCCCTCTTCAAGTAATCTGTTATAAAAAAAAAAAAAGGCAGTTGGGCCCTGCAGCCTGGGCTAGTTGACCTTATGGCGGCCAGACCCCAGTGTCTTGTGTGTGGCACCAGAAGAGGGACGGTGGCGGATACTGGCGTTTGTCGGGGTTGTACAACGCTATCCTCTGCCGTGGAACAGCAGATGGATCTGCAGGAGTCCACTAGGACGCGGGGAGCGCCTGCTGATGGCCGGGCTGTGTCCCCACGCTCTGTGTCACAGGAGGCCCCGGTGGAGGAGTTGCCAGGGCCTTCTGGAGTCTCCCTACCCATACCGTCGCCGGCCCTCGGTGAATTTAGTCCGGAGTTTGTGCTGCTCATGCATCAGGCCTTTTGCCTAAAGCGACAGAGGGCAGCAGGGGGCCCTGCGTCGCTAGCGTTGCCCCTTCCGCAGCTAGAGGCCGCAGAGGATTTGGGTGAGGGTCCTTCGGTGACTAAGCGGGCGAGAACCAGGGACCCTGTGCTGCCTGAGGTATCTTGGCCCGAGGTTTCCGTCCCGGACTGGGATCCGGAAGAGGGTACCCAAGATCTCGAAGAAGGGGAGATTCCTGAACCTGAAGATCAAGCTACGATAGTTAGTCTTTCGTAGAGAGGAGTTGGCTGCATTGATCTCGGAAACGTTGCAGATGTTGCATCTCGCACCGCAGGTAGCGGTGGAGGAGGAGCTGGAGGACCCGGTTATCCAGGCAGTCCGACAGACTCAGGTGGTGTTTCCAGTACACAGTGGTGGACAAAATGATTCAAGATGAGTGGGACAAGCCGGAAGCGGGCCTGAGGGGCTTGCGGACCTTGAAGAGATTATATCCCTTTGCCGATAAGGATAAGGAGCGGTTCCGGTCTCCGCGGGTGGATGCGGTGGTTTCGGCGGTTACAAAGAAGACCACCATTCTGGTGGAAGGCAGTGCGGCCTTGAAGGATAATCAGGACCGTAAGGTGGACGGTTTGCTCAAGCAGGTTTTTGAGGCGGATTCTATGTCGCTGCAGGCGTCCATCTGTGGGGCCTGGGTAGCCAGAGCTGCTCTACGTTGGGCTCAGCGGTTACGTCGGTCTCTTCATTTAGATCTCGAGGAGCTGAAAGAATTGGATCGCCTGAAGTCAGGGACAGCTTACTTGGCTGATGTTCATTACGATTTGATCAGGGCACTGGCTAATAGTACCGCGTCCGCAGTAACTGCCCGGCGTTTACTGTAGTTGAGGAATTGGGCGGCGGATGGCCTGTCGAAGTCCCGTCTTAGCAAGCTACCCTTTAGGGGAGGTTTGCTCTTTGGTGACGACTTGGATAAGTTGGTGAAAGATCTGGGAGAGTCCAAGGCGGGTCGTCTTCTGGAGGATAGACCGAAGCAGGCCAAGTCTGGCCAAGGCTTTCGTGGTCAGTTTTTCGAGATTTCCGGAGGTTTTGTTCCCCTCGTTTTGGAAGTTTCCAGAGGGGAAGGTTTCCGTCTCGGGCCCAGGGGTTTCGCGGAGCGAACAGAGGTTTTGCTTCCGTCCCTGCGACCGCTGCCCGTAAGTCTCAATGAAACGCGGCGGGTCCCGGCAGTGGACACTCCCATAGGCGGACGCCTTCGGGAGTTTCTTCCCGCTTGGACCCTCATCACTTCCGACCAGTGGGTACTCGATCGTGCAGCACGGCTATGCCCTGGAATTTTCGAAACCCGAGCTGGATTCGTTTGTCCTGTCGCCGTGCCGAGGTCCACAGAAAGCAGCGATTCGCGGAACCCTGGCGCGTCTCCTTCAACTGGGGGCTGTGGTAGACGTGCCCAAAGCCGAGTACGGTTCGGGTCGATACTCGATTTATTTCGTCGTGCCAAAGAAAGGTGGCACTTGGCGTCCTATCCTAGATCTGAAGGCCGTGAACTGTTGCCTGCGCGTCCCACATTTCCGGATGGAGACTCTCTGGTCGGTTATTGTGGCGGTGCGTCAAGGAGAGTTCTTGATGTCTCTGGACCTTACGGAGGCCTATTTGCACGTTCCCATCCGTTTCGAACATCAGAAGTTTCTGCGGTTCGCCTTTCCTTGGGGGCACTATCAGTTCCAGGCATTGCCTTTCGGGTTGGCCACTGCGCCGCGGACCTTCACCAAGATCATGGTGGTGGTGGCGTTGCGCAAGGAAGGCATTCTCGTTCACCCATATCTCGACGATTGGTTGATCAGGGCCAAGTCCGAGGAAGAGAGTATTCGGGTTACCGACAGGGTAGTGACCTTTTTGCAGAGCCTCGGTTGGGTGGTCAACCCGGCAAAGAGTCGGTTGAAACCAACCCAGGTCCTCGAATACCTCGGGGTTCGCTTCGACACCAAGAGAGGGCAAGTGTTTCTGCCACACAAACGGGCCGAAGGGTTGAGACACTTAGTCCGACAGTTTCGGTCGGTGGCTGCGCCGTCAGCGTGGGACTATCTCCGAGTCCTAGGCACAATGGCGGCCACGTTGGAGGCGGTGCCCTGGGCCAAGATCCATATGCGGCCTCTGCAACGAGCTCTGCTTCGTCGGTCACATCAGTCCGATTCCTTGAGCAAGCGGCTCCCTTGTCCGCTCGCAGCCCGGCGCGCCCTTAGGTGGTGGTTGCTCAGGTCGTCACTAGCAGCGGGCATGCCACTGGAGCAGCCGGTATGGGTACCGTTGTTGACAGATGCCAGTCTAGCGGGCTGGGGTGCTCATTGCGAAAGTCAGTTTGCGCAGGGGCTTTGTTCTCCGCTGGAAGTATCATGGTCGATCAACCGTCTGGAGCTGAGAGCAGTGTTCCTGGCACTGCAGACGTTCGAAGTCCTACTCCGCGGCAGGCCCGTAAGGGTGCTATCCGACAACTCAGCGACAGTGGCGTACATCAACCGACAGGGCGGCATGGGAAGTGCCGCCCTGGAGGCGGAGGCAGACGAGTTGTTCGCTTGGGTGGAACTTCGGTTGCCGGCGATCTCGGCAGCGCACATAGTCCGCGGTGACATTGTCCTTTCCGGCTTTCTCAGCAGGGTGCACGTGGATGCAGGGGAATGGGAGCTGCATCCCGACGTCTTCGTGCAAATAGTCGAGTGTTGGGGTCCACCAGTGATGGATCTCATGGCAACCTTTCGGTCAGCAAAAGTCGCCCGGTTCTTCAGCAGGAGGTGCGAGCGGATGTCCGAGGGCATAGACGCGTTGTTGCGCCCGTGGCCGCCGGGCCTTCTGTATGTCTTTCCCCCATGGGCGTTGATCGGCAGAGTGGTATAAAAGATTGGAGCACACCCGGGGACAGTTCTGTTGGTAGCGCCCGACTGGCCGAGAAGGCCTTGGTATGCGGTTCTGGTGCGCATGTTGGAGGGCGTACCCTGGAGGCTACCGCAGCGGGCGGATCTGTTAAGACAGGGACCGCTGTTCATGCCGCAGGTGGATCGATTCTCGCTTACGGTATGGCCCTTGAGAGGGCTAAACTGAAAAAGAGAGGCTATACGTCAGCGGTTGTGGCAACCTTGCTTAGGGCGCGGAAGCATTCGACATCCTTGGCGTATGTGCGCGTGTGGCGTATCTTTGAAGATTGGTGTTCTCGTCGTCGTGTCAGAGCTCTCACTGTGTCCATTCAGGTGGTATTGGAGTTTTTGCAGGATGGTTTTGATAAGGGTCGGGCCGCTAGTTCCTTGCGTGTCCAGTTGGCGGCTCTGGCCTGCTATAGGGGTAAGGTCAATGGGGTGCCTTTAGGGACGCATCCTGATGTAGTTCGTTTCTTGAAGGCGGTCACTAGGTTGCGGCCAGCGCGTAGGGTGTACATTCTGCCGTGGGACCTCAATCTCGTCCTCGCGGCTTTGGTTAAGTCACCCTTTGAGCCTTTGCGCCGGGCATCCCTTAAAGATTTGACATTGAAGACGGTGTTTCTCGTGGCCATTTGTTCGGCTAGAAGGATTTCCGAGTTGCAGGCGTTATCATGCCGGGAGCCTTTCTTATCTTTTTCATGGGAGAAGCTGATTCTCCGCCCAGTGCCGTCCTTTTTACCGAAGGTGGTTTCCCCTTTTCATCTGAATCAGGCGGTTTGTTTGCCCGTTCTTGGCACGCTGGAGAGCGGCGGTTCGGATCGCAATCTTCATCTTTTGGATGTTCGGAGGGTCTTACGTCAATATTTGCGGATTACTGAGTCCTTCCATAAGTCGGATCGGTTGTTTGTACTGTTCGGCGGTGCACGCAAAGGAGGCAGCGGCAAAGGCTTCCATCACTCGGTGGGTGAAGGAAGCGATTGCCTCCGCTTATTTGCTTCAGGGTCGAGTGGTTCCTGTCGGCTTACGGGCCCATTCCACAAGAGCGCAGGCGTGTTCCTGGGCGGAACACGGTTTGGTTCCGCCGGGTGACGTTTGTAGAGCGGCGACATGGTCGTCGTTACATACTTTCAGCAAGCATTACAGACTTGACGTCGCGGCGGTAGCCGATGCTCGTTTTGGGTCGGCAGTTTTGTCTGCTGGCTGGAAGGGTCCCTCCCACTAATCACTGCTCTGGTACATCCCAGACGTAGAGGACTGCACTGGAGGAACGATAAGGAAATCATAATTACACTTACCTGGTAATTGTAGTTCCTTGAGTGACGACAGTGCAGTCCTCCTTCCCGCCCGGTGATTTCTAGGAGGTTCCAGCCAGGATAAGGGACAAGAGACAGTTACAGGTGAGATCTATTTTTTTTTTTTTTTCTTTTCTCTTGTTTTGAAGTATTCACTTTCTCTATGGCAAGGCAAAGAGTACGAAAGCCTGCTCGGAGGGGGTGGTGGTTTAGGTGGTTAGTTATTGTGGTTTCACATATTTGCATTGCTTTGTAGTTGGCTACTTATTTGTTGCTCCTGTGAGTCTGCTTTGTTAATAGTTTCACACTGGGATGGAAGGCGGAGTACAGCAGGCTATATCCAGTGATGTCATCAGTTTTGACATACCAGTCTCCAAGCTGCAGGAGGAGATTGACAACCCAGACGTAGAGGACTGCACTGTCGTCACTCAAGGAACTACAATTACCAGGTAAGTGTAATTATGATTTGGTACTGACAATACCCATATGTGAAGACTTATTTTTGCGGTTCCCGAAGATCATTTTTTACAGGTGAGTAACAATGCTTTTTCTGGAAGGTGCTATTGTCTTCATCTTAATCAGTGATCCTGCCCTCCATCTTAGAAAGGACCTTTTTGGTCAGAACCCTTCATGCGTCTGTTGGACGTGAGAAAGGATGTTGGTAAGCTTTAGGTAAATCACGAACGCTTTATTGGTTGGACCATCTCTTCATCCTGTTCAGTGGTCAAGTCCTCAATTGCCCTCTGGATTAAGGAGGCTAAACTGCCTCACTTCTATTGTGAAACACATGCCAGAGGCAGTCAGAGCTCATTCCACTAGGATAGATGCCACCTCTTGGGTGGAATCTGCCTTGGTGTGTCCGAAGGACATCTGTAAGGCAGTTAACTAGTTATCTGAGCTCCTTTTGTGATATACTGCAAGTTGCATGTGGGAGCTTGAGTGAATAGCGCCTTTAGCAGTGCATTTGTGTTCAGAGCATCTTCCTTCCACTTGGAGTACATCCCACTCGTCTGGATAAGGAAGAAATTTTCCCATACTTGCTAATTTCCTTTTCAGTCTTGCTAGGCTAGTCCAGGACATGCCCTGAAAAACTTACTCCTGTCTTTTTGGGGCTGTTCTGCCTTAAACTGCATTTTTAGTATTTGTGCCTTATGTAGAGTCAATAGTAAGAGTCAAAACTTTTGTACAAAGTTATTGTATGCGGTGGTGTTGGGGTGTGTGTTTTTTTGCCCCCCCCCCCCTTTAGTCTTGCTTTCTGCTTGGGAAGTTTCTTGGCTTCTCTATGCTGCACCAGCATATATACAAGTGCTGATATCACTGAAAGTTGCTCTGGTCTGCCACTATCTGCTGGCTGGGGAGAACTAACTAACTAGCCTGGACTGGTCTTTTTAGGATTCAAGGAAAGTAAGCTAGCAGCAGGTATGGAAAATGTTTCTCTGTCAAAAATTCCTTCTCAATGGGTATAGAATGAGTGTACCAAAATTTGAGGAAATAATCAGACAAAGGGACATAGGTTCTAATTGTGTAGTTTTCACAAGTACTGTATGCTCAGTCTTTGCAAAATCAACTGCAGAAGGAGTTTCTGGTGGAACAGATCTCAAAGGAGACATATTTCTATTCCATGTTTGCATGCTTAACTCATAAGTCAGAAAGTTAAGGACCCATACTAGATCAGAGATGTGAAAATATGTCTATTTGGGTGAAAGATCATGCTTGTGTCTTATTGCTTGTTTCTTTAAAGTTCTTAAATCTTCAGGAATACACGGTAGTAGTTTAAAGGCAGTTTTGATTGCTTTCCTTCAGGTTCTTCATTGGTAATAAATTTTGATCTTAAATAGTAGATTTCCAAATTCATCCACTTGTGTGCTCAATTATAATTAGCTATTTCCCTGCCCAAGTGGGCTTAGAACAGGGGTCTCAAACACGTGGCCTGCGAGAGAATTTTGTGCAGCCCATGACGCATTTTGGGATGATAAAAAAATTGACTGACTATTTTTCTCTCTCCACTGTTTAACATTAATGCCATATTCCATCTTATATCATAGGAACTTCTTTCTTACTTCGTAGTCTTTCGATTGATTATACTTGTCGCTCTTTGTGCTCAATGGGTATTTATAAAGTTGATTTTGCTACATTTTTATAAAAATTAGTGCCCATATGTCGGAGGAAGATTCTAGAAATAACAATGATACTAGGCATGCGTGAGATCGTCAGAGGAGTTGTCCTCACACCAAATAGATGTCTTCTGTTTCGAAAAAGAGAAAAATCGCAAACAAATAGAATTTTTCAAGTAAAATGGGAGGAGTTATATTTTGTCACTGAGATCAACCATAAAATTCAATGTCTCATTTGTCAACAAACGTTAGCTGTTCTGAAGGAGTATAACGTGCATAGGCACTATGAAACAAAGCACCATGAGACGTATGAAGCGTACGTGGGCAAAGTTAGGGGACAAAGTTTTTTTTATGCAACTTAAATCAGCATTATGCAAAGAAGTTTCTTTACCAATATTAAGCAGTCCAATGAAGATTCAGTAAGAGCAAGTTTTGTTATAAGTGAACTTATTGCAAAGTCATCACGGCCCTTTACAGAAGGTTTGTTCGTAAAAGAATGTCTTTTAAAGGCAAGTGACATTTTATGTCCTGATAAAAAGAAACTGTTTGAAGGCTTAAGCTTGTCACCCAATACAGTTGCCACCAGGATTACGGATTTAGCAGATAATGTGGAGAAACAATTAATTGAAGTGGCTAAGGACTTTGAAGCATTTTCAATTGCTCTCGACGAAAGTACAGATGTGTCTGATACCGCACAATGTGCTGTGTTCATCAGAGGTATAGACTGCAGTTTAAATCTGACAGAAGAATTTCTAGAATTAATACCATTGAAGCGTACTACAACAGGACGTGATTTGTTTCAAGCCCTGGAAAAATGCATTGAGAAATATGGCTTACCATGGGATAAATATGTATCTTTGGCCACAGACGGTGCACCGTCAATGTGCTCTCAAAATGTAGGTGTAGTTGGATTGGTGAAAAACAAATTAAACAGCCTTGAAACAGTAGGAATCAACTTCACTAGTATACATTGCATTTTGCATCAAGAAGCTCTTTGTAGTAAAAGTCTACAAATGAAAGAAGTAATGGATATAGTAGTTTTATATGTTCTCGGCGACCGAATCACAGGCAGTTCATATCATGTCTTGCAGATATGGACTCAGAGCATGAACTTTATCACACTGAAGTTGGATGGCTAAGTCGTGGAAATGTTTTGAAGCGTTTCTTTGCACTTAGAGATGAAATCGCTTCTTTCATGATGATGAAAAATAGGGCAGTTCCTTTGCTTACTGATTCTATTTTTCAATGCAATCTTGCTTTTCTAACAGATATTATGGATCACTTGAATGGATTGAACTTGAAGCTTCAAGGTAAAAACCAGATTATCACACAGATGTATGACAATGTGAAATCGTCAAAGTTAAACTATGTTTATGGATGAAGCAGCTGGGTGAGGGCAGTTTGGTCCATTTCCCAACCCTGGATTCTTTACAAAAAGTTGAACCCAAATGCTTGAAAGAATATACAAATTTCTTGTCTAACTTACTTCAACAGTTTGTGCGCTTTAAGGTACTGGAGCCACAAGTTCAACTTTTTTCAACGCCGTTTGCTGTAGAAGTTGATAATGTTGCAGAGGAATTGCAAATGGAGTTTGTGGAACTTCAGTGTGATACTATCTTGAAGCAAAAATATGTAGAATTAGGGATTCCCGAAATTCCTTATCGTTCCTCCAGTTCAGTCCTTTACTTCTGGGTTGTGCTGCTCCTCCTGCAGCTTGGAGACTGGGCATGTCAAATTCATGACATCACTGGATGTAGTCTGCTGGTGTCTCCCATCAGCCCCAGTGTGTCCAGTCTCCATGCAGCAGCAGGACGTAGTGAGCCTAGGGTGCTGGGCTCACTTGAGGAACAGATAAGGAGCAGTAGGATAGGCTAGAGTACTCTAAAATTTATTTGCTTTTAATTTTTAGTGTGACACTGTTTCTTTAAGCACAAAAATAATTGAAAGAAGTAAGGCTTGCCTTTAGTGCTGGTTCCTGTCTGCCTCCTTTTGGCGGGGCTGTGGGCTCAGAACTTCAGATCTCTCCTCCTAGACAGGATGGAGGAGAGCTCTGTGGCAGGAACACGGGGAGATTCCCCGACGGCTCAGCAGCAGGGATCTCACCGGCAGCGGCAGCATGTTGGCAGGAGGCTCGTCCAGCGGTTCTCCTCTCAGCACGGGGATCAGGTGAACCACACGGGCGGGAGCTCGTCAAAGATCGGTGAGTTTAACTCCGATAGTACTACTTGCTTCTTCAAGGCCTTACTTTCTTCGGTGGGCTGAGACCGGACGGTAAATCCGTTGCCTTCGCTGCCTTCCATTTGACGCCCTCTTTTTCTCTTGCAGTAGCGGTGGCCATTTTGTTTGCACAGCAGCCGCGTGGCACGAGCTCCGGTGGGGTCTCTAAGCTGCAGTACCACTGTGGTGAGGGAGCCTCGGTCTCCGGGCGGCTGGGGGGTTACCTCTCGCTTTTTAAGCGTTTCGGTACACTTTGGCGTTCTGCAGGCCCTTGGGCACTTTCAGTGGACTTCAAAGTATTTGCAGTGAGGCCCTGGGGAGCAGGTAATTCAAGTCTCATACCAGCAAGGACGTTGAGTCCGGGAGGGCAGGGCTTTCTTCTGGATTCTTAGTCGCTGCTGTCCAGGTCAGGTGTACTAAAAAAATAAATAAATATAAATAATATAACTCTCAGAATGGCTTCTCGGCCGCAGTGTGTGGTCTGCGGCTCATGCAGGGGTGCAGTAGCGGACTCTAGAATTTGAAGAGGTTGCGCTATGGTGTCCACTGATGTGGAGCAGCAGATGGAGACTAAGACTAGTCCTGATCGGCAGCTGGTGACGGTAACAGCTGATGGGGAGGTCCTAGGGGTCTCTGCCTCAGAGAGTGGCCAGGAGGTGAGGCCAGGCCTGGGGGCTGGGCCGCAGCTGGAAGACTTTTGTCCGGACTTCGTGTTGCTTATGCATCAAGCGTTCTGAATAAAGCGTCGGGGGAAGCTACCGGAGTCCGCGTCGCTGACAGCATTCTCGCAACAGCCTAAGCTGACTGGAAAGGGTGCGGTGTCCCCGAGGGCCTCGAAGAGGGCTCGGCCTCAAGAGTTATCCTCATCTGATATGGAGGGCAATGAGATGGACGAGGCTGACCCTGATCTAGAGGCGGAGATGGCCAACTTGGAAGAAGGGGAGATTCTGGAGCCGGAAGATCAGGCAAAGATCATTCGGGTGTTCCGGAGGGAAGAGCTGACTGCTCTTACCACGGAGTCCCTCCAGACATTTGGCGGCTGCTCAGTCGATGGAGGAAGAAAGTGTGGAAGACCCTATCATCCAAGTGGTGCGGCAAGCGCAAATAGTGTTCCCTGTCCACCGGGTGGTGGACAAGATGATTCAGGACGCGTGGGATCAACCTGAGTTAGGACTCAGAGGAATTAGAACTATGAACAGGTTGTATCCCCTAGCGGATAAGGACAAAGAGCGCTTTCGTTCTCCCCTCAATGATGCGGCAGTGTTGGTGGTCACCAAGACCACCACTGTCCCGGTAGAAGGCAGCACGGCATTAAAGGACGCGCAGGATAGGAAGGCGGACGGCTTGTTGAGGCAGTCCTTTGAAGCGGATGCGTTGTCCCTACAGGCTTCCATTTCTGGAGCTTGGGTGGCAAGAGCATGCCTCAGATGATCCCAATGCTTGTGACAGTTCTCTCAGTTGGGTCCGGAGGGTGTGGCAGAGCTGGATAGGTTGGAGTCTGGCACTACAAACCTGGCGGATGTGCATTACAATTTGATTCAAGTGCTAGCTAACAGCATGGCGTCCTTGGTTGCCGCGTGCCGGTCCCTCTGGTTGAGGAATTGGGTGGCTGATGGCTCGTCTAAATAGTGTCTCAGCAAGCTTCCTCTTAAGGGAAAGTTGTTGTTTGGAGATGGATCTGGACAAGTTGGTAAAGGATTTGGGGGTGTCTAAAGGGGGTAGGCTCCCAGAGGATAAGCCGAAGCCAGGAAGGTCATCGCCAGCCTTTCGGGGGCAGTATCGGGATATCAGAAAGTTACGGGGCTTCTGGCTGGGCGGCTTCCAGAGGGGAAGATTTGCTTCCAGAGACCAGGGGTTCCGGGGAGCGGGTAGAGGTTTCTCTGCTTTGCCCGCCCCAGCCTTCCACAAACTCCAGTGAAGACTGGCGGGTCCTGGCGGAAAGTCGACCTATAGGTGGGAGGCTTCGGGGGTTTCTTTCTGCCTGGACCCAAATAACGACTGACCAGTGGGTCTTGGAGATTGTTCGAGAGGGCTATGTTCTGGAACTGACAAGACCGGTCCGGGATTCGTTTGTGATGTCACCCTGCAGAAGTAAGCAAAAAGCCCTGGCGATCCGCAATACCCTCGATCGGCTCTTGCTCCTGGGGGCGATCGTGCCTGTCCCATTGTCTGGTTACGATACTCAATTTATTTCGTCGTGCCAAAGGAGGATGGCTCCCTGCACCCCATCTTAGATCTCAAAGGGGTGAATCGGTGTCTGTGGGTCCCGCATTTTCATACAGAGACCCTGAGGTCGGTGATTGTGGCAGTGCGCAAGGGAGAGTATTTGACCTCTCTGGATCTTAGGAAGCGTATCTACATATGCCGATCAGGGCCACCCATCAGAAGTGGCTGCGATTTGCCCTTCCGTGAGGGCATTATCAATTCCAAGCTTTGCCCTTCGGTCTTGCGACGGCACCATAGATCTTCACCAAGGTGGTGGCGGCGGCGGCACTGCGGAAGGAAAGGTGCATCCATATCTTGACGACTGGCTCGTCCAGGCTACAGCCAAGGTGGTGACATTTCTAGAAGGGCTCGGCTGGGTGATCAATTTGGCCAAAAGTCGTTTGGTGCCCTCGCGGGATCTCGTGTTCCGCATCGCCGTGCGCTAGGACTGTGGCTCCTGGTCCGCAAGTTCAGTTCCGCCCCGACGCCGTCGGCTTGGGAGTACCTTCAGGTGTTAGGCACGATGGCGGCGACCCTGGAGGCTGTTCCCTGGGCCAGATTCCATATGCGGCCTCTGCAGCGAGCACTCCTTCGGTGCTGGTCGCATCAGAACGACTCTTTGAGCAAGCGTCTTCCCTGTCCTCTTTCGGTCAGGCGCTCCCTGAGGTGATGGCTTCGGTCCGGATCCCTACAGGCGGGGGTGTCCCTGGAGCAGCCGGAATGGCTCCCCCTGCTGATGGATGTGAGTCTCGCGGGCTGGGGGGCCCACTGTGGAGATCTTTTTGCGCAAGGCACTTGGTCGCAGCAAGAGAGCGGCTGATCGATCAACCGGCTGGAGTTGAGAGCGTTTTTTTCTGGCGCTGCGGACCTTTGAATCGACGGTGACGTGACGAGCGTTGCGACTGCTGTCAGACAATTCAGCGAAAGTAGCCTACATCAATCGTCAGGGTGGCACAGGCAGTGCAGCCATGGAAGACGAGGTAGAGTTGCTGTTCACTTGGGTGGAGCAACGCCTGCCGGCCTTTGCGGCGCACTTTGCAGGAAAGGACAATGTAACAGTGGATTTCCTCAGCAGAGTGCAGGTGGATGACGGGGAATGGGAGCTGCATCCAGACGTGTTTGCGCTAATAGTTTGCAGATTGGGGTCGCCAATCATGGGTCTCATGGCAACCTTTCGGTCCGCGAAGGCGAGTGTTTTACAGCAGACGGCGGGAAAGAATGTCGGAAGGTCTTGACACCCTGATGCAGCTATGGCCAATGTACGGTCTTTACGTCTTTCCTCCATGGGCGCTGGTAGGTCGCGTGGTACAGCGTATCGAAGCTCATCGTGGCAGCGTGCTCTTGGTAGGCCTGGACTGGCCGAGATGGCCGTGGTATGCCTGTCTCGTTCGTCTGTTGGACAGGGAACTGTGGCGGTTGCCAGTCTCGAAGACCTCCTCTGCCAAGGTCTGCTCCGCATGCCTCAAGCGAGTCGGTTCTCGCTTACTGCTTGGCCATTGAAAGGGTGCAGCTGAAGAAGAGAGGTTATTCTGCATCGGTAATTGCGATGCTGCTTCGGGTTAGGAAAAGGTCGACCTCGCTGGCATATGTTCGAGTCTGGCGTATTTTTGAGGATTGGTGTTCACGGCGGCAAAGCCGCACGGCCACAGCCTCTGTACCCGTGGTGTTGAGTTTCCTACAAGATGGTTTTGGTAAAGGGCTTGCAGCCAGTTCTTTGAAGGTGCAGTTAGCGGCTCTGGCCTGCTACAGGGGCAAGGTACAGGATAGTCCCTTGGGATCCCATCCGGATGTGTTGTGTTTCTTGAAAGCGGTGGCTAAGCTTAGGCCCTCTCAGCGAATCGTCGTACCACCGTGAGATCTTAATGTGGTCTTAGGGGCGTTAGTGAAGGAGCCCTTCGAGCCCTTATGTAAAACTACGGTGAAGGATTTAACTTTAAAAATGGTGTTTTTAGTGGCCATATGTTCTGCGAGATGAATTTCGGAGCTGCAGGCATTGTCTTGTAGGGAGCCTTTTCTGCAGTTTTCAAAAGAAAAGGTGGTGTTGAGACCAGTGCTGTCCTTTTTTGCCAAAAGTCTGTTTCATCTAAATCAGATGGTGTCGCTGCCGGTGCTGGTCTCAGGGGAAGACTCCGTGTCAGATCGCACTTTGCGCCTTTTGGATGTCAAGCGGCGCTACGACAGTATCTCAAAGTTTCCGAACCTTTTCGCAAATCTGACCGCCTCTTTGTGGTGGTTGGGGGTCCTCGGAGGTGAGGCGGCGTCGAAAGCGTCCATTTTTCGATGGATTAGAGAAGCGATTGCCTCGGCATACCTGGCACAAGGGCGTTCAGCTCTGTCAGGGTTGCGGACGCACTCTATCAGAGCGCAGGCAGCGGCTTGGGTGGAACACAGTTTGGTTCCACCAGGAGACATCTGTAGAGCGGTTACTTGGTCGTCGCTCCATACCTTCAGTAAGCACTATCGCCTTGATGTGCTAGCTGCGAGTGATGCCTGTTTTGGTTTGGCCGGTTATAAGAGTCCCTCCCAATGAACACTGCTCTGTTACATCCCAGAAGTAGAGGACTGAACTGGAGGAATGATAAGGAAATAATTACACTTACCTGGTAATTGTAGTTCCTTGAGTGACGACAGTTCAGTCCTCCATCCTGCACGGGGTGGTATCGTTGTCAGTGGAACTTCAGTTGAGGGATCGATGTGGTTACAGGTAGGCATAAATTTCAAGGAATCCTGTCTCATGATCCTGCTCTGTCTTTCTCTCTTGTGGCTCTTCGGTCTCTTTGTTCTGAAGAAGGCAGGAGGAAATGGTACGGGGCCAAGTTTACTGTTTTGCTACGAAGGTTTAGTAAGTAGCTAACATAAAATCCAACCTTATTTGTTGCTCTGAGTATGCTTTGTCAATAGTTCACTGGAGCTGATGGGAGACACCAGCAGACTACATCCAGTGATGTCATGAATTTGACATGCCCAGTCTCTAAGCTGCAGGAGGAGGAGCACAACCCAGAAGTAGAGGACTGAACTGTCAAGGAACTACAATTACCAGGTAAGTGTAATTATCATTTCTACACGTTTGTTCCATGAGACAGGTTTCTGAGGTTACTCTGCTTATGCAAGGATTATTGCAATGTTTTTGGAAGTACATATGTATGTGAACAATTTTTCTCATCCATGAAGATTAACAAGTCTGTGCTAAGGTCACGGCTCACTGATGAACATTTGCAAGCAACACAGATTTTTTTTCTAATAAATTTAAAGCCTAATATTGAGTTCCTTGTTTGATGCAAAACACTGCCAGCTAAATATCTAGAACAAAAACCGACTAAAACGTAAGACTTACACGATAATTACATTCACGTTACACATTAGTTATAATAAATGGATTAAAATAACACAGGTACACTAAAAAAATTTTTTTTTAAACTGCCTCTGTTTCGATTGATTTTTATGTTTTTTGGTGCGCTGAATCCAAATCTGGTAACCAATTTGCTCCATCACGTACAGATTTTTTGCTACATTGGGTTAGCAGTTTGAGGTGAACGTTTCAGATTGAGTGCGATCGAGATAAAGTTTCTTGGATGAATTCTTTATACTAATTGTTTAGTAGTTATTCAAATAAGAATAAAGAAAATTGTAACAAGGCAGCACATAAGAATAGAGTAATGTCAACAAAACACACTGTGATGGTAGCAAAATTGTCTGCACTTAAAACAGCCACATACATGTGCACAAACATTGAGCATATAAGAGCGAGGTTAGACACAAAGCAAAGCAAAGAAATGTGCAAAAAATGTTGTACAGGTATGTATGTAAGAATAGAAAAACGCAAACCGCACAATTGCAATACATGAAGACAAACACCCGATGGTGTGAAAATAAAATTCTAATAAATGAGATCCGACACTGTGGTAATTACTAGCAAATTATTTCAGTTTAGTAAAAACACGATATTTGTCAACACAGTTTAGATTTTAAAGTCATTCTTGGGTCAATCAATCTCCTGGTGGGCCAGTTTCTTCTTCCCCCGAATGCTTCTCTTGGTGCGCTGCTTGGCGTATTTTTCATCTGGGGTTTCCCGCAGCAGCAACCAGCAGAAATCAGCCATCATAGTGGTGGTCCATCTTCCTTGGTACCTTCTCTCTGCGTCCTTGATGTCCTGGTGAAACCTTTCACCTTGTTCTTCACTGTACGCCCCCAAGTTTTCGGGAAAGTAGTTCACATGGGAGTGCAAGAAATGGACTTTCAAGCTCATGTTACAGTCTTGTTCTTTGAAGGCATTGAGCATCCTGGCAACAATATCCTTATAGTTCTCATCCCGCCTGTTCCCCAAGAATTTGAGAACAACATCCTTGAAGGAATCCCAGGCTTCTTTTTCCTTCTCAGACATCGTTTCAGCGAATGCTCCATCTGAAATGAGTTTCCTTATATCAGGGCCAACAAACACTCCTTCCTTTAGCTTTGCTTCAGAAAGTCGGGGGAACTTTGAGCAAAGGTACCAAAAGCACTCACCATCTTTTGGAAGGGACTTGATGAATTGCTTAATGAGACCCAACTTAATGTGGAGAGGTGGTAATAGAATTTTATCACGAGGTACCAAGCTCTCATGAACATTTTTCTCACCGGGTCTCAAATACTCCCGAATTGGCCAGTCTTTTTTCCCCCAGTGTAGGTCGCGGGCCCGGCTATCCCACAAGCAAAGGAAGCAGGGATATTTGGTGAAACCGGATTGCTGCCCTAATAGCATGGATAGAATTTGAAAGTCTCCACAAATCATCCACTTATGCTCATCATAACGAATCTTCTGAAGAATCAGGGCCAAAGTCTCATATTTTTCTTGGAGAATAACAGAGTGAGCAATAGGAACTGAAGCGAATGTGTTGCCATTATGAAGAAGAACACCTTTTATGCTGTCTTTTGACGAATCAATGAACAGCCGGCATTCAGCAGGATCATACTTGAGTTTAAACTTTTCCATCACTCCGTATGTATCGTTGCAAAATACCAAATCTTCCTCTTTGCTGAAATACTTCAAAAATTGTGTCTCGCGGTTGCGGTACCAATAAAAAGTTGTCCTGGGGACAATAGATTTTTCTGTTTAAGCCGAGAACCTAGTAGTTGGGCAGCATCTTTTGGGAGTCCTAAATCCCGGACTAAATCATTCAATTCAGCTTGAGAGAAAAGTTCAGGTTTCGGATCTGGTTCAGTTTCAAACTCAGAAGTACTGGACTCATCGGGAAAAGCCATCTGATGAGTCTCATCATGATCAGAACCGTCCACACAAATATGATCCAAAGATTTTGGTGGTTCAGGCACAGGTACTTTGTTGCTATGAGGCATAGGCCTAATTGCTGAGGGAAGGTTGGGGTAACTTATTACGTTCTTATTTTTTAAGTTGTATCCCTTCACAATGCAAGAGCAAAAATAGCAGTCGCTGCTGTGGTCTCTTTGTTCACGCCACATCATAGGTATTCCGAAACAAAATGCTTGTTTTTTACCTTTCATCCATAAGCGTAGATCTTCCTCACATGTCTTGCACACTTTGTGAGGAGCCCACGGTTTGTCTTGATCGCCTAACTTCAAACCGAAATAGGCGAAATATACTTTTTTAATAAATGCAGAAATGTTCCTCTGCCGCTTTTTCACGGTATATTCCCCACAAATAAAACAAAAACTGTCCGGAGAGTTGACGCAACCTCTGGTTCTGTGAGCCATCACAAATACACAGCACTGCAAACTACAACTGTAGTGAACCACTTCGGAATAAAGCTGGATTACGACTGAGCAAACAAAAGGTAATAATGAACTTGCAAGAAACTGAAATTTGACAGGAACGTTCATGTCGCAATCACCGTGTTTGAGCGAGCGAACGAGGCGAGGCGAACAGGAAAGAACATGCACCAGCGCGAGTACTGGATTTAGCCCCCCGCCTCCCAATTGTCCTGTTAATGTATAAAATGAATACAAAACACTCTAAAATATCATGAGGGAGTGTTTCTAGTTAGTTAACCATTACAACCTCTATTTTGGTCCAAGAAAATAAACTTGCAGTCGGCTAAAAAGAAATTATGTGAACATTCCTTATATGGGTAAGAAATCTAATTTTGCAAGAAAACGTGACGTGATGGAACATTTTGACTATTTTTCCTGGATTCAGCACCCCAAAATCTATAGGAATCAGTTGCAAAACTGGAGGCAGTTTTTTGGTAGTGTACCTGTGTAATTAAATAAGAACATAGTGCTTTACAAATTTTATGTTGACTTTTTTATTGACTCTTTTTTCCATTGTAAAAAAAAAAATTCCGACGATGCGGCCCGCAGGTTACTTTACAAGTCCTCATTTGGCCCTCAAAGCAATTTGAGTTTGAGACCCCTGGTAGAATATCGATACTTTTTGATCGCACCTCATATAGTTGCCTTACAAGCAGTAGATGTGGGTTCGAAACCTGGCCAATTCAGACTTGCCGCCTTTTCTCTCTGCTTCGTTGCCATACTCCAAAACTACCTTTTACAAGTTTGCCTTAGCCATTTAAGCGGCACTGTGTGCAGGCCTAGTTTCCCGAGCTCTTGTACGCTGGGTCCTAAGCAGCTTCCTTGTCTTAGCTGCAAGTCTCTGGTGTCTGGCTTGCAAGATCACTGGTTCATTCTCTGACGAGCCTTACACTGACTTCGGAGAGGACAGAACAAGCCCATGCGTCAGAAGTGGCCAGCAGTAGCTTCTTCAAAATTGGTCAACCACAGATGCATCCAAGTTACAGCCATGCATTCCCCCCTTAGAGCAGATTGGCCTTTGGAGAGGTCCTGGAGATTTCCCACAGAGGCTTTCAGAAGTAAAGCCCAGGAGTGCCTCACCTAGGCCTCCATGTAAGCTCGCAAAGTGATGAGGGTTTGAGCGGAGCCTATTTATGGGTCTAAACCAGGGGTGGTCAAACCTTTTGACTCAAGGGCCGCAATGGGTTCATATATTGGACCCGGGGGCCGGACCAAGAGTAGATGGACGGTGTGTATGTGTGAATTAATATAAATTAAATTTAAATTTGTAACATTAAATGTTTAGATTAAGGTAGAAAAGCATAAAGTTATTTTACAAAACTTTTATGCAATGTATTTCTTTCATAAAATAGTACCTTCAATTTTAGTGGGAACAGTGGTGTTGGTCTCCCTTTTTTGTTAAGGCATCAAAGTCAGGAGATAGCTTTGTTGCAATTTGCAGAATAGATCTGAGGTGTTGGTCAGTTAACTGGGATCTGTGACGGGATTTATTGATGATCATGACGCTGAACGTCTGCTCACACACGTAGGTCAAGCCAAACAAGGCCATCGGTGATCAATGGGAGCTGGAGTGATCCTCCTCACTCCTACCCTCATCGTCGGGCCTGCTCAAAATGGCTGTGATCACGCAGTGCTGCCCCCTAGCATCCTGAGACTAGGAGGCAGCACCAACCACGGCCAAGTGAGTACCACTGAAGAGGGCCCTCATCAAAGGTACTCACAAATATGGGTACAATCTCATGAATGCTAGGGGATGGCACCACGTGGCCATTTCAAGCAGGCCCAACGACAGCAGTGGGAGCGAGGAGAACTGCTCCTGCCCCCATTGACCACTGGACCACCAGGGAACTACAGGTATGGATGGGGGGCTGGGGCATCAGGTGGGTGAGGGAGCTCCCCAGCCAACTGGCTAGCTGAGAGTATTTGCTTTTAATGGGTGGGGGGAGGGAGGGAGGTCGAGATCCCCAACTGGCTAACCGGGTTTTTTCTTTAAAAAGGATCGCGAGGGTGCAGCCTTTTGGGCACACAATTGGCTAGTTGGGATGGTTGACCCTTTTTTGTTAAGGCATCAAAGTCAGGAGATAGCTTTGTTGTTGCAATTCTCAATTTCAAACACATTTACCTCTACGTTGCCCCAGCATATGGTGTGTACTTACTACGATGCTATTGCTTCACCTCGAGCAGGCCAGGTAAGGTAGCTCAGTTTGCCCATTCCTGTTCTAGAGCCTTAACCTCAGCGCGATCTCCGGCCGGCCCTGGTCTCGTGAGGCCAGTTCGGGAGTTTGTCCAGCGCGTGGCTTGAACTCCTAGAGCCCGGCGGCGGCCTAGCCACGAGCGGAAAACAGCGGTAGGGAAACGGGCCGGATTAAAGGGTCTGCCGGGCCGTATACGGCCCACGGGCCGTAGTTTGCCCGTTCCTGGTCTAAACCCAAAAGGTTTATTCCTTTCAAGGTTCCCACTGTTCTTGAGACTTGGTAGTGGCTTCATCTAGAGCAAGTAGACGTTGCAGTGAGATCTTGTAAGCTCCTTCCGAGGTACAGTCTGTCGGTACTGGCTCTAGCTGCCTTACCTGGTTTCTGCCCATATCATGTCATACCAGGGGGTCCTTGAAGCCCTGTTAGGGTTATGTGCTGAAGTTTGCAGAGCTTCAGGATGCTTTGGTGGAGTCTCCCTGCGGCTCCCCTCTCAGTTGAGAAACTCTGCAGCATCTCTTGCAGTTGCAGGCCATTGTACCCATGCCCTCTGCAGAATAAAGTCCAGAGTGCTGTTCATTTATTTCTAGGTGCCCAAGAAGGGAAGATCCCTCTGGTCCATTCTGAAACTGAAGGTGTCCAATGCCAAGCTTTGAGTGCCTCACCTCTGCACAGAGACCATCAGATTGATCCTTGCATCAGTCTGGCGAGGGGTGGGGGGGTTCTTACCTCCCTAAACCTTATAGAAGTGTACTTTCATGTTCTCATTTAAAAATGTTAGCAGTTCCTCCAGTTTTATATCCTCCATTTTCCAGTTGGGGGCTTTTACATTTTGGATTGGCACAATGCATTGCACCTTTTCAAAGATGATGATGGTGGTCCTTTGAAGCACAGTATGCTCTATCATCAACTCTCATAGCAGGAAACATCCTGCAACTTGACTTCATGAGCTGGAACACCATGGATCCCGACAGGTGGAAATTAAGCCCTCATGTGTGTTAACATCATAGTACAGAGGTGGGGCCTTTCAGTATTCGACTTGATGGCCATCCATGAGAATGTCAAGGTGAAGCAATTTTTTTTAATCGCAGAAATGATACACAAATAATGGGCTTGGATGCTTTTCTGTGATGTGGCCCCAGGAATGGGGGGACTCTTATATCTGCAGAATTTGGTCTTGCTCAGGCTTGGTTATTCTAATGGTGCCAGACTGGCTGTACAGGCCATGCTATGTGGTTCTCTTGAGCCTGTTGACTGGGCCCCCTCTCCTGCTTTTAGATAGCAGATGCCTTCCTGAAGGCCTGGAAGACTTCTGGTGTCTGTTTGGATTTTTTTGTCTGAGAGTCTGGCCTGGCAGTTGTGGCCGCTATCTCTGCTTCCAGGGGGTCTTTGTCTTCCCCTACCTGGATGACTAGCTCATAAAGGGAGGCATGGCCTCAGAGGTGCAGCAGGCCACCCTGTGTACCATCCAGGTCCTGCAACACTTGGAGTTTGTCATAAACTACCCCAAGTCTCGCCTCTTCCCGGTACAGTGCCTGAAGTTCATCGGGACAAAGCTCGACACTCTCCAGTCAAAGGCCTTCTTGCCCAGGGACCGAGCTGACCGTCTCTGGCACAGGACATACAGTGCCATCCCTCTGTACCCGCTCGGCTTTTTCTGCCCCTCCTCAGGCACATGGTCTCCACATGAGGGCAGCACAGTGGTGTCTCCCGGACCAGTGGTCTCAGGCCATGGGTCGCCTCAGAGACTGTGGAGAGTTCTGCACCCAGGGCAACCGGTCACCAGATGAGAGCACCCAGCAGATCAGCCTTCTGGAGCTCTGAGCCATATGCTTAGCCCTGCAAGTCTTCTGTCACCACCTGCGTCATCAGCCAGTGCCTGTTCAGACTGGACAACCAGGTGGCAATGTTCTACATGAATAAAGGGGGGGGGGGGGAAGGTGTGGCACAGGATTGCGTACCCTTTGTCAGGAGGCACTGGTCTTCTGCTCGTATGCAATCTGGCAGTGTATCTGCTAGGCCAGGACAACCTTCTGGCCGACAGGCTGAGCAGAGTCCTTCAGCCACACGAGTGGCAGCTGGATCCCAGAGTAGCCAGTCGGCTTTTTCCAGCTCTGGGAGGAACCTGTGATAGACCTGTTCATCAGCCCAGACAACTTCCAGTTGTCTCGCTTCTGTTCCTGGCAGGCCCACCCCTCCAGGGTGGTGGTGGACGCGTTCCTTGTCTCATGGTCAGAAGGCCTCATGTACGCCTTCCTCCCACGCCGCTGATTGCCAAGATCTTGTTTAGGACCCTCCGCGACAGGGCCTCTCTCATCCTGATAGCTCCTCAGTGGCCCAGACAACCGTGGTTCCCGCTGCTCTTCCAGTTGACGGTGGAGACCCCCTATTCCCTTGGGGACCGCCCTGTGACTCCCATCTCAGGAGGGGGGGGCTCTTTTCTGCACCCCAACCTGGGGTCCCTGTTGACAGCATGGCTGCTGAGAGGGTGACTCTGGCCCCTTTCAACCTTTTTGGTTGAGGTGGAAGACATTCTGCTGGTCTCTTGCATGGCCTCTACTAGGAAGGCTTACACCCCTAAATGGTGCAGATTCTTGGTTTGGTGTGCAGAGCATTGGGCTGATCTGTTCTCCTGCCCGGTGGCACTGGTGTTACAGTATCTTCTCCACCTCTCTCAATCTGGGCTCAAGTCTAATTCCGTCCGAGTGCACCTTAGTGCCCTGGTGGCACACCACCATCTAGTGGATGCTAAGCCCCTCTCGGTCCAACCTTTGGTGACCTGTTTTCTTTGTGACCTGCTCTTATCAAAGCCCCCGGTTCGCCCTCTGGCAACAGAATGGGACGTCATTATAGTGTTGGGGCAGCTCACTCGCCCACCCTTCAAGCCTTTGGCTACCTGCCACCTTAGCCACCTTCCAAGAGAGGTAGCGTTCCTGGTTGCGCTCACCTCTGCTTGCAGAGTCAGCGAGCTTCAGACTTTTGTGGATAAGCATAACCAATAATTGCTTTTTAGTAATTACTATATTATCATGTTTTGTTTTACATATAGTTTTAACGTGTTTATTTCCATATGGGTATTAATTATTTTGTTTATAATGGTTTTTATGCCATGGTTTGGTTAGGCTAATCCAACTTTTTATTTTTAATTTGTATGTCACTTTTAATATTGATCTTATAATATGTTTTTATTTTTTATGAGTTGCATACCCCCTGAGGAAGGCGTTGCCGAAACATGTTGGTTTATCAATAAAGGCACCTGTGACCAACACAGGTCTCTCGCTTTGTGTGTTCCGGCTTTTATGCCCTGCCATAGGACAAAACACATCGTGTGGTTTAAAATGCTGAGAATGGACGCACAGATTAAAGTGGTTATGAAGCAGACATTCTGGTGGAGAGCGAAATGGCCCTGGGAAGTGTCCACCTCAGGACCCCCTGTATCATATCTTGAAGAATCAATTTACAGTCTCTGCTCTTATTCTTCAGTTGGTGGTGTGTGTGAGTCTGACGACTCACTCTACTCAAGTGGATTCAGTCCCTTGTGTCAAGTGATATTACACCCCTCTTGGAGTCAGCTACAGCTTTTTTTTTTTTATTGGATGCTACAGTGGTGTGCAAAAGTCTGGAATCACTGAGGTTTGTGTTTTTCGTACTTTCTAACACTTTTTAAATTTTGCGTTAGCTCAGCATATTCATCTTTCTACCACATTAAAAGGGATACATTTGGCTATTAGAGTTGACTTGCTTTAAATTGGAAGCAAGGAATGCAAAACTTTACAGACACTGGGAGATAGCTACTGCGATTTTTGTGGATCCTGCGTCAAAACTGGATCGAGATTATCCAATATGTAAACGTTATTTCTGACCAATCAGGAGGCTGGTTTCACTAACCAATTACAATGCAGATATCTAGCCAACAGTGCAGCTATAAATACGCGTGGAATTTTTGAATTTTATACGCTTTCTGGATTGACCATGAAGATGACTCTGACGTTGGAGGAGCGTGTTCCTGTGTCCTTTATGAGCGAGGAAGGATTTTCAAGTCATCAGCCAGAAATGTTGGCTGCAGTCAGAGTGCTGCTGTTAAGATTGTACAGAAGAAAGAAACGGGTTCAGTGATGGGCAAGCCTTGTTCAGGTCATCCACGTGCATCACCACGCCAGGACCGCACACTACGACGCATTTCACTGACAAATCGCAAGTTGACCTCTCCTCAGCTACTCTGAGAGTGGTCAGACAAGAGTGAGGTCCGTGTCAGCTCATCAACAGTTTGTCGCTGGTACTGGCAGTTTGGTCTCCGGGGCTGCAAAGCATGGAATAAGCCACTGATGACTGACATACAAAGGCGCAACCGGGTCATGTGGGCGAGAAAGCACTCAACCTGATCAACTGAAATGTGGGAAAAGGTGCTATTCAGCGATGAAAGCACCTTCTGCCTGTTTGATAACCAGGCCCACACCTGTGTGAGGAGATTTCCTGGAGAGGAATTCAAGCCTGAGTGTCTCAACCTCACTCTGAAGCATCCTTTGAAGGTCATGGTCTGGGGCTGCATGGCTGCCAGTGGCATTGGACGTCTTCACATTGTCGATGGAATGGTCAACAGGTCCAAGTACATCACCATACTGCAAACGTACATGGTGCCATCAGCACACCAGCTGTTTCTTTGCTTTTGCCAAACACACCGTAATTTCTTCCCTGCTAAGCCCGGTACTGTTAATACATTTTTATATTTTTGTAAACTACGTTGAATATCTCGGCTTAATGGGGAAAACTTCGTTATTAAATGTACACTGTCATTATCGCTCTCCCTATGATTCGACGAAGCAAGCAGCAAACTTCTATTATAAAGAACTCTACGGTATGCTCGCCTAACTACCTTAGATGGATAGCCTCGTTCAATAAAATTTTTCATCAATTGTCGTGACTAATTTAAACTCATCACTCGAACAGTTCCTACGAAAATGGCAGAACTGTGAGAATGGAAGACCCTCTTTTAGTGGTCGAGGATGCGCACTATGATAATGCAGGAGCGTGTTTCTGTCAGTGGGTTTCCTAAATATAGATGTCACCCATTGCCCCCTTCCTCTAGTGATATGAACATCAAGGTAAGTCATCGAATCCCTATGGTAAGCAAATGTGAATCTAATGTTATTGTCTAACTGGTTAATCCATTGAAAAAATGAAAGTAACTCTCGTTCAGACCCCTGCCAAAGTAAGAAAACAAAGTCTATATATCTCTTCCATATTATAATGTTGGAAACATATGGGGAGCTGCCTAACCAGCGATCTTCAAAGCCTGCCATGTAAAAGTTGGCTATCGAAGGGGCACAGGAGGCTCCCATAGCCACTCCTGATATCTGCAAAAGAAAAAGTTGTTTATAAATGGCTAGATATGCTAGCTCCATTAAAAAAAACTATCATATGCTCTGAAAGATCCCCTCTAGATAGTAATGTAGCTCGCACTACTTCCAAAGCTGCCCCCTGAGGAACTGTTCGAGTGATGATGAGTTTAAATTACAGTCACGACAATTGATGAGATTTTATTGAACGAGGCTATCCATCTAAGGTAGTTAGGCGAGCATACCGTAGAGCTCTTTATAATAGAAGTTTGCTGCTTGCTTCGTCAAATCATAGGGAGAGCGATAATGACAGTGTACATTTAATAACGAAGTTTTCCCCATTAAGCCGAGATATTCAACGTAGTTTACAAAAACATAAAAATGTATTGACAACGGTACCAGGCTTAGCGGGGAAGAAATTACGTTGTGTTTGGCAAAGGCACCGTAATTTGAGGGAACATTTGAGCCCCGCTGTTTTACCTAGGTTAGGGGGAGAAATGGGGGAGAAAGGACATAGACGCTGTGGGTCCTGTGATATCTGTGTAATTACCTTGGAAACACTAATGTTTACATACCATCAAGTAGATTATACGTTATCATTTTCTGCGACTTGTCATTCAACGGGGGTAGTATACGCAGTGCAGTGCCCCTGTGGTCTCCTTTATATAGGTAAGACGCTCCGCTCCTTTCGAGTGCGTATGAGAGAACATAGGAGCAAGCTAAAGTGCAGATCGTTGACAGCCCCATTGGTTCAACACTGCCTTAATGAAGGACATTGTTTTGAACAATTGACATGCTTCTGTATCGATAAGGTTGAACATGGTAATGGGGATAGAACGCATGATCAAGCTTTAATTCAGAGAGAACAAAGATGGATTCATAAATTAAATACCGTTACACCCAACGGGTTGAATGCGATGATAGACTGGGTGGCATGTTTATGATTATAATCTATTTGTGCTATCTTTTGATATCTTCAGAAGGTTAGGGGTCACGGAGCGTAGTTATTGGAGTCATTGGAGGTTATGTTGGAATTCATAGCAGGGTAAACTTTATTTTTCAGTGGTGGCTAGCCCCTTAAGGTGTTGTTTTTTTAGGGGTTAGAGCTTGGACAACGGGGAGGAGTTAGCCACGTCACGTTATGTTCCGCCTTTAAAGATGACTTTGATAGACATAGACCGCATGCGTGGCATCTTTTTGCTTATGAGAGTTGGAAAACTTTTGCGAGAAAAACAGGAGATATTTTGTTTTAGACGCGGGCAGCATTTTTGTGAGTATTCAAAGGTTTTGGTCTTGTTAGTTGTATAAGGTTTTACATGGAGAAGAGGAAAGTAGTGAGTTGGGAATGATTCTGTGTTTCACTTTGAATGCAGGATTTCTAATCGATGCCCTGAGGAACCCTATTTGGAGAAACGCTACAAAGGCGCTTGTGGAAAGCATCGGGATCATTCGATGGTGTCATTGAGATTGATAATCATAAGTATTAGCGTTAACAGACTGTTAATATGGTTCACCATATGAGTTACATAGTGGTTATTACATTTTTGAGCCATATCAATAAGGAGAACCATGAAGGTTGAAATTACAATTGCTAAACTTATGTGTCTTAGTTTGCTACCGTGGAGGTCGTTGATGCGATTAAGCACAGACATTTCTAAACAGACGTTTAAGTCTATAGAATTGGTGCCATTGTAAGTCTGAGACCTCCCGGTAGATTTCCACTAACAAAAGTTACAGAAGCGGTAATAATAATGGGTTATTTCAATTACCCTGGTATTGACAGGGGTAATTGAAATGTCATGGCAGGCAATGCTAGGGAGATAGTTTCTAGATGAAATAAATGAATGCTGCTTGGAGCAGCTGGTTCATGAACCAACCAGAGGGAAAGCCATTTTGGACTTAGTCCTTAGTGGAACACCAGACCTGGTGCAAGAGATGAGTGTTAGGGCCACTTGGCAATAGTGATCATAGCATGATTGCATTTGATTTAATTAATGGAGGAGGAATGGTAAGGAAATCCATAAAATGAGGAAAATAGTTAAGAAAAAACTAAAAGGAGCAGTTGCAAAGGTTAGACTTGCATCAAGCTTGGGTGTTTAAAACTACTATCTTGGAAGCCCAGACCGGCTGTATTCCACGCTTTAAGAAAAGTGGAAGGAAGTCCAAAAAACTGCCAGCATGGTTTAAAGGTGAGGTCAGAGCGGCTGTTGCCAAAAAAAGCATATTTCAGGAAATGGAAAAAAGAGCCAAATGACAAACTGGAAACAGCACAAGCACTGGCAAGTTAAATGCAAGGCATTGATAAAGCAGGCAAAGAGAATTTTGAGAAGAAACTTGCTGTGGAAGCAAAAATGCATAATAGACTTTTTCAAGTACATTCATAGCAAAAAGCCTGTGAGTCAGTTGGACCATTAGATGATAAGGGGGGGGGGAGGGTAAAAGGGGCAGTAAGAGGGGACAAGGCTATAGCGAAGAGACTGAATGAATTCTTTGCTGTGGTCTTTACTGAGGAAGATGTAGGGATGTTACCCATGACATCGGGAAGATGTAATCTCTAGGAACAAGCAGGAATAAGTCATCACATATGGGTACGTCTGTACCGACGGAGCCTGCGCGGGAAAGCTCCCCAGCTTTTCAAATGAAAAGCTTTTGGGGCCTCCCACTGCACATGCGCGCTGCCTTCCCGCCTTCCTGAGCAGCTCTCCTCAGTTCTTCTTTTTCCGCGGAGCCAGCAGGTCGTGTTCCTGTCACCGCTGAAGAATTTGTTACTTTTGTTTGTTTCTTTAGACCGTGTACCTGCCTTCCCCATACCGATACCGGTATCGCCGGTCTTTCTATATAAAAAAAAAAAAAAAAAAAAGACTTTTTTATTTTTCTTCAGCACAGCTTGGTACCCGGTGTTAGGCCTTAAGGCCTACACAGTTTCTCCTCATGGAGAAGCCAGTCCCTGGTTTCAAAAAATGTACCAAATGCAGTGCTGTTATTTCTGTCACAGACACCCATGAATGGTGTCTCAAATGTTTGGGACCTGAGCACTCCATACCGGACTGCCCATCCTGCACCCAGATATCTAAACGCGGTTTGCAGAACCGGGCTAACAAGCTCCATGTGCTGTTTCCTTCAGAAGCATCACAGTCATCCAGGTCTTCCTCTCCGGATGGATCGCAGGTAACCAAAACTTCTGTGGGCAAATCCTCTAAAAGCAAATCTCTTTCTAAAGATCGAGAGGCTCTCAGTTCTGAGTTCGAGGATTCTGCCCAGGCCAAAAAAACCCCGGCGGGAGGTTCCGGCCTCCAAAGCAATCATGGGGTCACAGGTTGACATCGATGGCACGGCCTCGACAGATCACCTGTTGGACTGCTCTGGGGTACCGGCCCATACCGGTACCGACATCCAGGCAGTAGTGGCGTCTATGGGCAGTACTGTCCAGACCATGCAGCAGGCCGTACTGGCCTTCATTAAGGCTGCGACGCCCTCGGTACCGATTTCATCGGTACCGACCCCGGTTCCGGTATCTACACCGGAACCGAGACCATCGACTTCTAAACGTCGATCGGTTTCGCATACCGGATTCCGGCTTTCGCCCGGTACCGATCCCATGCCCGATACGCCCGATGTCGATACCGATCGGTATGCGTATCGTACATTGGAAGCACAGAAAGAGTACTCAGATTCTTCTGATGAATTTAATTCCTCTGATGACTCTGAGCTTACTCTTCCTGAGGAGCCCTCTTCTCCCAAGAGGAGGATGTCTCCCCCAGAGGATTTATCCTTTCAGGATTTCATTGTTGATGTAGCTAAAGCACTTTCTATTACTACATCTTCTGAAAGAGAACCCAGATCAAAAAAATTGGACATTTTTAGGATACTCAAAAGCTCCTAAAGAGGCAGTCACTCTGCCTGTCCATGAAATCCTTCAAGAACACTTGATGGATTTGTGGGAGACTCCCTTAACACTGTCTCCCCATTCCTGCAGGTTGGACACCATGTATCGGGTCCCTCCTTCGCCTGGGTTCCAAAAAACTCAGCTGCCTCACCACTCCATTGTGGTGAAGTCTGCTATGAAGAAAATAAAGAGTCCTAAGAGGCATTCTTCTACCCCTCCAGGGCGTGAATGTAAGAACCTAGACTCTTTTGGAAGAAAGATGTTCCAGGCTAGTATGCTTATAGCCAGGATCAACTCTTATAGCCTTTATATGGGCATGTATCTTGGGCAATTTGCCCTAAAAATACAGAATTTTGCCCCCTTTATCCCTGATGATCAAAGGGCGGACTTTTTATATGGTGACACAACTTTCAGAGGTCTCCAAGGTCTCCAAGTTCTCCAACAGGGCAGCCTTTGATTCTTTCGAGGTTGCAGGCAGAGCTTCGGGAATTGCTATTGCAGCCCGACGTCTCGCTTGGCTCCAGGCTTCTAACCTAGAACCCTGGGTTGTAGAAGGCCTCAGGAATCTGCCCTGTACCGGTGAGAACTTATTTGGGGAAGACTGGCAGATTAAAGCTGCTCAAATGGATGCAGAAAATGCCACTCTAGATAGACTTTCCAAGTCTACTTCTACCCCTACCAAAAAGAAGCCTTTTAAAAGGCCTTACTATAAAAAGACCAGATTTCCCACGAATACTGGCCAGCAATCTGCTCAGCCTCGCCTTGCGGCTAAGCGACAACAATCTAAGCAGGTAAAGTCAAAGCCTGCAGTTTCTGCTACATCCCAGCAGGCTCAACCCCCTCAGGGGTTTTGACTTCCCTCTAGAGAACTTGCCCTTTCTGGCTCGAGCACAGCCAGAGCCCCTCATCATTCCTGGAAGGCTAGCTCACTTTGCTCCCAGATGGGAGCAAATAACATCAGAGCAATGGACCCTCTCTATTATCCGAGAAGGCTACAAACTTCATTTCTCCAGCCTTCCTCCCCATACCATGGTGAGGCAATTCAGTTCTCCCCCATCTCTTCTGATACTCCCCTTACTTTCTCATAACAAAGAAGACAGGGGGCTTCAGACCTATCCTAGATCTGAGAGAATTGAACAGGTTTCTATTCAAGGAGAAATTCAAAATGCTCTCTCTGGGCCTTCTCCTTCCATACCTTCAGAGTCAGGATTGGTTTTGTTCTCTAGATCTCAAGGATGCGTACACTCATATACTCATCCATCCATCCCACAGAAAATATCTAAGATTTCTGTTCCAGGGAAAACATTTCCAGTACAGAGTACTACCCTTCGGTCTGGCCTCTGCTCCAAGAGTCTTCACAAAATGCATGGCAGTCGTAGCCGCATTTCTCAGAGGCATGGGAATCTTTGTCTTCCCATATCTGGACGACTGGCTCATCCGAGCTCCATCTCAGTCAGAAGCCCAGATTTCTCTGGACCGCACAAGGCGTATTCTTCAATATCTGGGACTTGTGGTAAACATTCCCAAGTCCCAACTCATCCCTACTCAGTCCCTGGAATTCATAGGGGCCCAATTGGACTCCACCACTGCAAGGGCCTACCTCCCTCTGGTCCGAGGCCAAAGGCTAATAAGCTTGGCCTCCCAGGCTCAGTCCAGAAATCACTTGTCAGCCAAAGAAATGCTGCAACTTCTCGGCCACATGGCCTCCACGGTTCATGTGGTACCTTATGCTCGTCTCCATATGAGAGCAGCTCAATGGACATTGGCCACCCAGTGGTCTCAAGCATCGGGACTGCTGTCAGACCAGGTACTCGCCTCAAAATGTCTGTTTTGGTCTCTCCAGTGGTGGACATCCTCCAAAAATCTGTTGTTGGGGACCCCCTTCCAACCTTCGTTTCCCCAAGCAACCCTCACAACAGATGCTTCCCAAACAGGGTGGGGAGCTCATCTTCAACATCTCTCCACTCAGGGACTCTGGTCTCCCCAAGAGACCACCCTTCATATCAATCTTCTGGAACTGCGAGCAATCTTCCTTGCCCTCACAGTCTTCCACACCCTCCTTGCCAACCTGACTGTCCTAGTTCAGACAGACAATCAGGTGGCCATGTTTTATATCAACAAACAAGGAGGGACGGGCTCTCTGTCGCTTTGCAACAAAGCTCTCAGATTATGGGCCTTCGCCAGAGAGCACCAAATTCATCTTCTGGCAGTATATCTTCCAGGAGTTCAAAACTCTCGGGCAGACAGACTCAGTCGAGTTCTGCTTCCACACGAGTGGTCCCTGCATATGGACCAGATACACAGAATCTTCCAGGAATGGGGGACCCCGGACATAGACCTCTTTGCAAGTCCGTGGAATGCCAAACTTCCCCGGTTCTGTTCCAGGACTCAGTGTCAGGGAGCTCAGGCCAACGATGCCTTTCTCCTGCATTGGGGTCAGGAATTCCTGTACGCTTTTCCACCCATTCCTTTGATTCCCAAGACTCTGTTCAAAATTCAGAGGGATCACGGATCCATGATCCTCATTGCTCCACGCTGGCCACGCCAAGTGTGGTTCCCTCTCCTTCTACAGCTCTCCCAGGGCTCCTCCCTGGACCTGGGAGCTGCACCAGACCTTCTGTCTCAGGAGCAGGGGACTTTGTGGCATCCAAACCCCAAGTCCCTACATCTCCGAGCTTGGTTACTGAAGGCTTAAGCCTTCAAGAGTTTAATCTTTCTCAACCAGTGAAAGATATCCTTTATGCCTCTAGGAAACCCTCTACCAGGCGTTCCTATGCTTTTAAATGGAAACGTTTTTCCATTTGGTGTGCTCAGCAGGGTCTTGACCCTCTGGCACTTCCTTTGAATTCTCTACTAGACTATCTCCTGCATCTTTCCAATGCAGGCCTCAAGACGAATTCAGTACGAGTCCATTTAAGTGCTATTACAGCATCCTTGAAACCTATAAATGGACAATCTGTTTCCTCTCATCCTCTTATTGCAAGATTCATGAGAGGCCTAACCCTCACTAAGCCTCCCATCCGGCCTCCTCCGGTAGCATGGGACTTGAATTTAGTTCTGGGTCAACTTATGAAGCCACCCTTTGAACCATTGGTATCTACCTCCCTGAAATTTCTTTCTTGGAAGGTCCTTTTCCTTATTGCAGTCACTTCGGCTCGCCGCATCAGTGAACTGCAAGCTTTGGTGGCGAATCCACCTTATACCAGATTTCATCATGATAAGGTGGTCCTTAGGACGAATCCCCACTTTATGCCCAAAGTGGTCTCGCCTTTTCATCTTAATCAAGAGGTATATCTACCTGTCTTTTTTCCGGCTCCTCATGCATCCAGTGCAGAGAGGAACCTTCATACTCTTGACTGTAAAAGAGCTCTCGCCTTTTACCTCAATAGAACTCAGCCACATCGAAAGTCTTCTCAGCTTTTCGTGGCTTTTGATCCTTCTCATTTGGGACTTCCAGTCACCAAACGCACACTTTCCAACTGGATTGCTCAGTGTCTTTCCTTTGCTTACCAGAGTAAGAACATTTCTCTGGAAGGCCATGTCACGGCTCACAATGTGAGAGCCATGGCCACTTCTATGGCTCATCTCCACTCTGTTTCCATAGACCAGATCTGTCGAGCAGCCACTTGGGCCTCGGTGCATACCTTCACAGCCCATTACTGCTTGGACAAGGACTCCCGCCGGGATGCCTTGTTTGGTCAGGCTGTCCTCAAACACCTGTTCCATACTTAAACAACTCCTGCCCACCTTCCCAGAATGGATGCCTGAGATCCATCCGAAGATAGTTACCCTTGGAGGGGGGTCTCCCAGGCATCTCAGCTAGGGAGTCCCCATATGTGATGACTTATTCCTGCTTGTTCCTAGAGATAGCACAGTTACTTACCTGTAACAGGTGATCTCTGGGAACAGCAGGAATTAGTCATCACAACCCACCCACCTCCCCTAGGAGTTGTCTCTCTATTTCTCTATCTTCCTGTCCTCTCTCTATTGTCTCAGCTTTAAACTCGAACTGAGGAGAGCTGGTCAGGAAGGCGGGAAGGCAGCGCGCATGTGCAGTGGGAGGCCCCAAAAGCTTTTCATTTGAAAAGCTGGGGAGCTTTCCCGCGCAGGCTCCGTCGGTACCGACGTACCCATATGTGATGACTAATTCCTGCTGTTCCCAGAGATCACCTGTTACAGGTAAGTAACTGTGCTTTACTACTCTTCAGTTTATCAAATAGTTGTAAATCACCTGGACCGGATGATATACATCCAAGGGTGTTGAAAAAACTGAAATATGAGATTGCAGACCTGCAATTAGTAATCTGTGAACTATCATTAAAATCATCTGTAATACCTGAAAATTGGAGGATCGCCAGTGTAACTCTAATTTTTAAAAAGGGTTCCATGGGTGATCCAGGAAGCTACAGACCAGTGAGCCTGACGTCTGTACCAGGAAAATGGTAGAAACCATCATAAAGAACAAAATTACTTAACATGTAGATAGTCATGGCTTAATGGGAGACGGTCAACATGGCTTTAGACAAGGGAGATCTTGTCTTACTAATCTGATCTGTGTTTTTTTTTGACTGTGAATAAACAGGTAGACAAAGGTGAGTCGGTTGATATAGTATATCTGGACTTTCAGAGAGCCTTTGACAGGATCCCTCATCAGAGACTTTTGGCAAAACTAAAAAGTCATGGGATAGGAGGTGATATACTATTGTGGATCAGGAACTAGTTAAAAGATAGAAAGCAGAGGGTAGGGCTAAATGGCCAATTTTCCCAATGGAAAAAGGTGAATAGTGGAGTACTCCAGGGATCTGTGCTGGGTCTGCTGTTTTTTAACATATTAATAAATGACCTGGCAAAGGGAATAACGAGTGAGGTTATCAAATTTGCAGATGAGACAAAACTATTTAAAGTTGTTAACCCATGAGGATTGTGGAAAATCGCAAGAGGATCTTGATAAATTGGAAGACTGGGCATCCAAATGGCAGATGAAATTTAATGTGGACAAGTTCAAAGTTATGCACCCAGGAAAGAAGAACCCAAACTATGGTTACACGATGCAAGGTTCCACATTGGGAACCACCACCCAGGAAAAGGATTTAGGCGTGGATAACATGTTAAAACCCTCCGCCCAGTGTGCAGCGGAAGCCAAGAGAGCAAATAGAATGCTAGGTATCATGAGGAAAGGAATGGAAAATTAAAGCAAAGGATATTATAATGCCTCTGTATCGTTCCGTGGTACGACCGCACCTTGAATATTGTGTGCAATTCTGGTCACTGTATCTTAAAGATAGTGTTAGAAAAGGTACAGAGAAGAGCCACCAAAATGGTACAGGGGATGGAAGGATACTCCTATGAAGAGAGGCTAAAAAGGTTAGGGCTCTTCAACTTGGAAAAAAGACGGCTGAGAGGAGATATGATAGAGGTCTATAAATTAATGAATGGAGTGGAATGGGTAAACATAGATCGATTTGTTTTACTACATCAGAATATAAAAAGACTAGGACATGCAATGAAGCTATGGGGTAACCTATTTAAGACTAATAAGAGAAAATGATTACACATTGAGTGAAAAAATAAACTCTGGAAATTGTTACCGGAGGATGTAGTAAAAGCTGTTAGTGTAACTGGGTTTAAAAAAGGTTTGGACAAGTTCCTGGAGGAAAGGTCCATAAACCATTATTAAAAGGGACCCGGGATATCACTGCTTGACCCAATATAAGCATTGAGGAACTTGTGTCTTTTGGGGAAACTGCTAGCTTATGACCTAGATTGGCCACTGTTGGAAACAGGATACTGGGCTTGATAGACCTTGGTCTGACCTTGGTCTGACCTAGTATGGCATATCTTATGTTCTTATGAGAAATGGAAAATCTGCCAGAGCAGCTTTCAGCTCGTAGATGAAAATCTGAAAGAAATGTTCATAGTTCTCATAACTAACCAAACCACTGGTGAGAGGATTATATATGTTTGTTTCTTTGGCAGGGCCAGCCCCAGAGGTGGTTCAAGGTATTAGCACCCTAAGCAAATCTTAAGCCTTAGGCCCCTGCCACCCCTCAAAAGCTGTTGCTCTAGGCGACTCCCCAATTTGCCTAGTGGTCGAGCCAATCCTGTTCTTTTGTTATTGAGTGGTATCTTTGCTTAGATATTGTCCTCCCTTTTTGGTGCATTTTCATTAAGCTGTAGCACCTATTGCTGTGGACTCAAGTAGCAGACAAATTGTCCATGTGCATATTTTTGTTCATGTGTAATCAAGCAGGTATCCTAGTCCAGCAGAAAACTCTATGGCTCACCTTCACTCACCTTGATCGGCTCTTTGCATGGTGGAGCTACATGGTGCATGATTTGTCTGATCTTGCGATTTAGTCTCATGAGACTTGAAACTGGGAGATTATCCTGAACCTCTGCACTGTGCAGCTCCACCATGCAAAGAGCTGATCGTGCTAGGGGAAGTGTAAACAATAGAGTTGAAGGAGCTGCAGCCAGGGAATTGATGAGTGAAGGGGGACAGGGGGCATTATGAGAGAGAGGCTGTGAAGCCTTAGGGAGGGGGGTTTTAGAGAGTGGCTGAAGCCTGGGGTGTCAGAGTCTGGGAGGGGTTATATGAGATGCATGCAGCCCTCCATATGCACCCACCCAGTCCCTGACCCCCCCCCCCGATGCATCCTCGCACTATCCAATGGAGCCTCACGCAGAAGAATTCCCAGCTCCTTCTAGAAGCTTTACTGCACCTGTGTGTGCCTTCCCACTTGCCGCCATAGTGCCATCTTATCCTCTGTCCATTTCTTTCTGTGGAGCCCTAAGGATAGGTAAAATATATCATGTGTATGAGTACTGGTGTTACTGCTGATTTCTTTTTTGTTTTTTTGCTCAACTTTTTTTCTCACCTGCCATTGCAGGTTTGGTTGTGGGCGGATGGGGGTCCCCCCCTCCCTGTCCTTTCCCATAATCATGCTCAAGTTTTTCGGGCATGTAAAAATTATTTTTTTCTGTGGTGCCTCAACATCCTTAGACACTTGACATTTCAGCAGTGTATTCTATTTTCAAAATCCAAGCTTTTTGATTTCTCTGTGGCTATTTTTCCGGAGTATCCCAATTTGCCAGGGGTGTTTAGGAAGAATACAGTGCATGAGGACCATGTCTATTGTGAACACACACAAAGAATGCCTCCAGTTCTTGGGGACCTGATCATAAGTCGGTCTCTTGTAATTTGTGTCTGCAAACGATAACAAGAGCTTAGAGGTTGAAAGAAGCATTGCAACAAGTTTTTTTGACACTTCTAAGTTTGATGCAGCATTGGTCTCGATGGCTTCCAAGGCTGCACCAGAAACTGGCAGTGCATCGGCATCGAGGAGCTCTTGAGCCCACTTAAAGCTGAGCACCCTAGACCATCTCGTGAACGTCGGTCATCCATTGATGTATGTTTTGGTTTTTTTTCTCCCAAGGGTGAGGAAGGATTAGTGTGTTTGGCTTCATCCTAGTTATCAAAGGGCAAGGATGTGGAACATTGGCTGGAGGCTCTGGTGCTTTGACATCGGAGTCTTCTGAAGCATGCTGTTGAGGACATAGAGGGTTTGCAGGAGCATGACTCCAAGCCTCCCCAAATGGAGAGACTCAATTTCACTGTTTCAGTATGGGTGGTGACTGCCTCCCCTTAGCATTCTGATTTTCTTTACCCCCCTCCCCCCGAACATCTGATTCTGCTGTGCCCCCCTGTGCCTTGGAGATAGCAGCTCTGGACAATCGCCTTTTGAAGGTTGAGGAGAGAATCATGACGCTCTTCGTGCTACCACATGTCAGAGCCTTGATGAATGCTGCCTCAAGGTATGGGCCCATTCTTTTAAGTGCAGTGTACCTGTACGAGGGGCATAGATATCTGTGCCCTTTGATGCTCCAACCGATTCCTGCCCAGCTGATATCAATCTCTAGCGCATTGGGCACTGATGCAGTCCCTGGTGCTTAAGAAGTCATTGGTGCATTGACACTCCCAAAGGAGCCCTAGATTCCCAGAGGAGAGGAGTCATAAGAACATAAGATATGCCATACTGGGTCAGACCAAGGTCCATCAAGCCCAGTATTCTGTTTCCAACAGTGGCCAATCTAGGTCATATGTACCTAGCAGTTTCCCCAAGGGACACAGGTTCCACAATGCTTGTATTGGTTCAAGCATTGATATCCTGGGTCCCTTCTTAATAATGGCTTATGGACCTTTTCCTCCAGGAACTTGTCCAAACCTTTTTTAAACCCAGCTACACTAACAGCCTTTACTACATCCTCGGGTAACAAATTCCAGAGTTTGATTACACGTTGAGTGAAAAAATATTTTCTTTTTAGTCTTAAATAGTTTACCCTGTAGCTTCATTGCATGTCCCCTAGTCTTTCTGTATTCTGATAAGGTAAACAATCGATCTACGTTTACCCGTTCCACTCCGCTCATTAATTTGTAGACTTCTAACATATCTCCCCTCAGCCGTCTCTTTTCCAGGTTAAAGAGCCCTAACCTTTTTAGCCTTTCTTCATAGGAGTATCCTTCCATCCCCTTTACCATTTTGGTGGCTCTTCTCTGAACCTTTTCTAATAACTCTATATCCTTTTTAAGATACGGCGACCAGAATTGCACACAATATTCAAGGTGCGGTCTCACCATGGAACGATATAGAGGCATTATTATATCCTTTGTTTTATTTTCCATTCCTTTCCTTATCATACCTAGCATTCTATTTGCTCTCTTGGCCGCCGCTGAACACTGGGCCGAGGGTTTTAACATGGTATCCACAATGACGCCTAAATCTTTTTCCTGGGTGGTGGTTCCTAATGTGGAACCTTGCATCGTGTAACCATAGTTTGGGTTGTTCTTCCCTAGGTGCATAACCTTGCACTTGTCAACTAGGGAGAGGCTCAGAAATTCTTTGATTTACTCAGTTTGATTCAGAAGTCTGGATCACAGATGAGTGTGATGGACTGTTGGAAGATAGCTCACCGGAGCTATCCTCTAATCTTACTCTTCCTAATGAGAGATGTAAATCTCCTGGAGGATAGGATATTCCTGGACTTTGTAAGAGATATGGCCAAGGCCAGGGCAGAAGAATTGGAAATCCCTCCCCCCCCCCCCCCAATACTCCACAACCACCAAAGAGGTGTGGTGATGGTGCCCATGCACTGCATCCTTCAGATGTTACAGATATTAAACTCTTCCCCCTCCCCCCCTGGTTCTCTCACTCGCTAAACCTCCAGTTAGTAGAAAGATTGACCAAATGTATTAAGTTCAGAAGGTTCCTGGATTCAAGAAGCCCCATATTCTGCACCTCTCTGGTTGTCAGTTCTGCTCACAGAAGTTCCAAGACTCACTCCTCTGTGCACCCAGGGAGGGAGGCTGATGCTGGACTCTTCTGAGAGAGAGATTTTTCAGAGTGCCGTACTTGCTTCCTGTGTGTGACCTATTACCAATTCTACACGGGCATGTTTTCTGAAGGACAGCATATGCAGCCTAGATATAGTCTTGTTTGTTCCTTCAGAGAAGCTCTAGCAGTATTGTTCCCCAGTGAGTCATGGTAAGGACTGCTTGCAATTCATGGTCCGAGCGACCTATGATATTTTTGATGCATTATCTAGAGCTGCTGCAGTCCTGTGGTGGTGCTCAGACTTGCCTAGTGTCAAGTTTCAGCCTTTCAATTTTCAGTGCAAGCCAAGCTTGTGCTGTGGAGAATCTTTGTAGATAAAGTTGAAGACTGGGCTTCGTAGAAAAAAAACATTGTACATTTTGAAATCTCTCTAGGCACATGTCTGAGCCAGCCTCCTATCACAGGAGCTTTCAGAGTGGCAATCAAAGATGTACTACTTTCAAAGGCATAGGTACTTCCTGGCTCCCGCTACTCCCAGTACAAGTAGGCTCCTCGTGCTCATCCTAAGCAAGAAAAGCTCCCAAGGGTTGGGGTTTTGACTGGTTCTTGCAGAGCACAGCCTCTCTATCTGTAGCCTTGGAGAACTCTCCTGTCAGTGGGAGGCTCACTCTTTGCCCAGAGGTGGCTCCTTGTAACCTTTGACTCTCCTGTCAGTGGGAGGCTCACTCTTTGTCCAGAGGTGGCGCCTTGTAACCTTTGCCCCTCCCAACAATTAGTTTTATTGGAGCTCTGCTTGATATGATTCAGGCGAGAGCTTTTCTCCTGCACAACTGACCAGATTGGTAGCTGTTTAGTGCAGGAGACTCAAATGAGTCATCGGACATTAGCTTCTCATGCTGAGACTACTGGGCCAACTGCATCAACAGTTCATATAACACCCTTGGCATGTCTCCATATAGATCTCTCAATCTCCTACTTATTCAGTCTGTGGCTTGGTGAATCATCAACGAAAATGTCACCAAAAGTCTGCCTTTCCAAATTCCCACCCACGTGAAACTCCTAACAATGGATGCATCCACACTGGTAACGAGAGCTTATCTTTGTGGGTTTCACACTTTCTTTATCTTTATTTAGAGCAGCGGTTCTCAACCTGTGGGTCGCGACCCCCACGGGGGTCACCACAGGATTTAGCGGGGGTCGCCTCACTCCGCCGTTAAAAAAAAAAAAAAAAAGCACACAACTTGCTGCCACTGCCAAGTCCGCTTCTCGGCAGCGGCAAACTCACTGCCTCCCAGTCCCTTCTAATGCAGCCGTGGCTCCCTGCCTCTTAGGGAACCACGGCTGTGCCTGTAAAACCGTTGCAGAGCCTTCCTGCCTCTCGCTCGACGGGCTCCGTGCAGCATTGTCCCGCCTGCAAAGGAAGTTGTTTACCACTTCCTTTGGGGGTGGAACAATGTTGCACAGAGCCCGTCGAGAGACAGGAAGGCTCCGCAATGGTTTTACAGGCATAGACGTTCCCTAAGAGACAGGGAGCCGCAGCTGTAGAAGAACAGCAGGGCAGCAGCAGGCAGACAGGGAGAGGGGAGGAGAGGGTAGAGAACCTGCAACGGGCTGACATGAAGGTGGGAGGGAGGGAGGGGGCTGACATGGAGGGGGGAGGGGGCTGACACTGATGGATGGAGTGAGGGGGCTGACACTGATGGATGGAGGGAGGGAGGGGGGCTGACATGGACAGGGGGGCTGACATTGAGAGAGGCGGGGCTGACATGAAGGGAGGGAGGGGGGCTGACATTGATGGATGGAGGGAGGGGGGATGACAGGGGGGGAGGGAGGGCTGATATGGACAGAGGGGCCACTGATGGAGGGAGGGGGCTGACATGGACAGAGGGGGGCTGACACGGAGAGAGGGAGGGAGGGAGGGGGGCTGACATTGATGGATGGAGGGAGGGCTGACATGGACAGAGGGGCGACTGACGGAGGGAGGGAGGGGGGCTGACATGGGGATGTGGGCTGACATGGACAGGGGGGCTGACATGGAGGGAGGGAGGAGGGGCTGACATGGACAGAGGGGGGACTGATATGGAGGGATGGATGGATGGAGGGAGGGAGGGGGCCGCCAGGGACAGGGGGGCTGACATGGATGGATGGAGGGCTGACATGGACAGAGTAGGGGCTGACATGGAGAGAGAGAGAGGGAGAGCTAACATGGAGAGATGGAGGGTGGGGTGGCTGACATGGATGGAGGGAGAGGGGCTGACATGGACAGGGGGCTGACATGGAGGGAGGGAGGGGTGGCTGACATTGATGGATGGATGGATGGAGGAGGGAGGGGGGCTGACATGGACAAAGAGAAGAGACAGGGGGGACATACTGGACAGATAGGGGATAAATGCAGGACAGAGGGCAGAGACAGTGTGGGTTAGGCTTATACTAGGCAGATGGGGGGTGGGCTATGACTGGTAATGGGTTGATTAGAGAAGGCTAGGACTGGGAATGGACTGATCAAGGGGGGGGGGGGGGACTGGTAATGTGCTGATAGGTGGGTAGGACTGGTAATGGACTGATGGGGGTCTAGCATTGGAAATGAGCTGATCGGGGAGGTTAGGACTGGTAATGAGCTGATGGGGGGTAGGGCTGGTATTGGATGATTAGGGGAGGCTAGCACCGATGGGGTTGAGGGGGGACTAGCACTGGAAGCGAGCTGATTGGGGGGCTTCGACTGGGGAATGGGCTGATTGTGGGGAGGGGAGGATATTGCTGCTGGCCCTGGAAGAAAAACTGGGGGCTAAGGCTACAAATGGGCTGATACGAGGGGATGGGAGAATGGAACTGGAAGGGAGTGGATCTGAGAGGGGCTGCCATGGTATTTGTACTAAAAGGGACTGGTCAGTGGGAAAAGGAGGGGGACTGGGAAGGGAATGGACACCAGTGGCAGTCATGGGAATGCAAGTTGACATTGGAAGGTACTGAGAGTGAGGACTGGAAAGGCGTTGATACTGGGGAGGGTTACTGGGACTGGAAATAGGCTGATGGAAAGACGTGAAGAAAACGAAAGAGAGAAGAAATGGCAGATGGACCATAGACCACAGAAAGAGAGAAGAGAAGACAGGAAAGCAGAAGCCTCTGATCGAGACCAGCATGATCAGAGAATAAATTGGTCAGACAACAAGGGTAGAAAAAATAATTTTATTTCATATTAGTGATTTGACTACAAAATCATCATAATTTTGAAATCAAATATTGTTACTTGTTATTGTGATTCATTATTGTGGTTTAAATAAGTAAATTTTATAAATAAAAACATATTGCAAAGGCCTATAATATATTAATAATTCAACAAATGATTACAGCGACAGTGCATTAACGGTAAAGGAAGAGAGACGCATTTGATTTTATCATTGGGGGTCACCACAAGTTGACCAGTGGTAAAAGGGGTCATTGTGCAAAAAAGGTTGAGAACCACTGATTTAGAGGCTTAATATACCGCTCCATGCAACAGCGTCTGAGCGTTTTACAAGATACGTAAAACTGCTTGGAAAAGGAAAAGAACGCCAGTTATATTATAGGACAGACAAGAAAAAGGTTAGAGAACTCTATAGGGAAAGTCAAGAGTCAGGCAGATTGAGAGAAGTCACCGGGGAGGTGGGGAAAGAGGGGAGGGGGGTGGGGGAAGATCAAAAGCTAAGCAGAAGAAATGAGTTTTCAGGCGAGCCTTAAAGGTTTTCAAAGAGGGTTCCAGGCGGAGGAATTGATCCCTTCAAGAGTCTTCATCAGATCAACTTCTTGGATCTAAGGGCTTTCGAAGATCAGTTGGCAACTTTATTAGTTTGAATTAGAACAATTTGTCTGGACATGTTCTACATCAGTAAGCAGGAACAGGGTTGTACCTCCTGTGTTGGGAAATGGTTAGATTGTGGAACTTTTCAATCTCTAATGGGATGGAATTGAGAGCCACTTATCTACCTGGCAAACGAAATTCTCTGGCAGATAGGCTGAGCAGAGTTCTTTAAACATGAATACACCCTGGAGAGGAGGTGGTGCTTCATATGTTTTGGATAGATTTCTTTGCCATTCTTCAGAATGCCCAAGTGAGTCAGTTCTGATCCAGGTTAGGATCACATGGCAAACTCGCCTTTGATGCTTTTGTCCTATACTAGTGGCAGAGTCTTCTGTACGTGTATTCTCCAATACCTCTCATTGCCAAGACCCATCTGAAACTCTAAACAGACAGAGGTACGATGATCCTCATTGCTTTAAATTGGCCCAGAAAGCCATGGTTCCTCCTACTTCTGGAGCTCTCCATTTGGGATACAATATGTCTAGGGCAAGCACCAAATGCGATATCACAGGAGGGTGGCAGTGTTACATCCAAGCATCAAACCCCTCTCCCGCACAGCTTGGATGTTGGGACTTTTGTCTTCTGTCAGTTGATGGCGCCAGTGTCCTCTTTGGAGTCCAGGAGGGCCTCAATGGAAGGTCTTATGTCTTCAAGTGGAAGAGGTTTGCTATCTGGGATGAGGCACACTCCATAGATCCTTTCGCCTGTCCCACACAAACACTGCTTGAATACCTTCCGCACTTTTCAGAATCTGGACTCAAATCCACCTCTGTAAGGGTTCACCTCGGTGCAATTGGAGCTTACGATCATGGTGTAGAGTAAACCCATCTCTTACAACCCTTAGTTATGTGCTTCATGTAGGGCTTTCTTTTCAGACCAGCCCCTGAGCCATACAGTGTCTTGGAACCTCAACTTTGTTCTAACGCTTCTGATGAAAGCTCCTTTCAAGCCGCTCAATGCCTGTCCTCTGACATTCCTGACCTGGAAAGTCTTATTTCTGGTGGCAGTTACTTCAACACGTAGGGTGACTGAGCTTCAGGCTCTAGTAGTTCATCCACCTTGCACAGAATTCGTTCACAGTAGTGGTACTTGTGCTTATCCCAAGTTCTTTCCAAAAGTGGTTATGGAATTTCATCTTAACCAATTAGTCGCCTTAACATATTTTTCTTAAAAGCCCATTCTCACAAAGGGGAAGCTACTTGGAACATGTTGGACTGTAAAGAGCCTTAGTTGGATGGACTTCTATTAGGCGCTTGTCCGCTCCCCAATAGAAAGTCTTTGGGTTTTTTTTTTTTGTTTTACCCCAGTAAATTAAGGTCTGCAGTCTCCAAACTCGCTATCGATTTGGCTTACAGACTGTATCTTTCATTTAAGTCCAGCAGGCCTGAATCTTGAAGGTCATAATGTCAGAGCCATGGCTGTGCTTGTGGCCCACTTTCATTCAGCCACCATGGAGGAGATACTGTATGGAAAGCTGCAGTGTAAAACTTGGTTGACACTTTCCCCACTCACTACTGTCTCAATAAATATTCCTCAATGTGACACTTGTTCAATCGGCACTGCAGAATCTTTCTGGGGAGTAGAATCCAACAACTCCCCCCCCCCCCCCATCACTTTTCTCTATTTGTGACATTTAAAAACAAAGTAATAAATTGCATTAAAGGCCTGTTGCCAGGAAAACTTACCTGTTTGCTCTAGTTGGACATGTTGTCGTTGTCCCCCCCCCCCTTTTTGTTCAAGGCAACCTGTAGATATGGCTTTCCATACGTGAGGACGTTTTTTCTTGCTTGTCCACAGAGAAAAAGTGTAGTTACTCATCTATAGCAGTTGTTCTCCATGGAGAGCAGGAAGAGTCCTCACAACCCTCCCCCCTCCCCTTGGACACTAACTCTGCTCAGTTAGTTATAGGACTGAGGATAAGCTGACGCCATGGTAGCAGGTGGGAAGGTATGCGCAGGCACTGTAGAGCTTCCAAAAGCTTCTAGAAGGAGTTGGGGAAGGCTTCTGCAGGGGACTCTGTTGGATGTCACCCATATGTTGAGGACTCTTCCTGCTGTTCATAGAGAACATCTGCTACAGGTGAGTAACTACTTTCTCAGAACATATCCATTCTGTTTTTTTTCAGGATATCCGTAGTAAACTAGCAGTTTGCATGCTCAGCCTCCATTGTATGCAGATCTGTCATGCTTATGCTTAAAACCAGACCGCCTGGGTGTGTGCTGTGTATATAGGTTGAGAACATCGGCCTTAGAATGATAAACACAAAAACAGTATTTCAGCATCAAACTCGAAAAGAAATTCTAGTTTTCATTTTCATGCCATCTAATTTTGTGCTAGGTTGTGTGTTTTTTTTTTTTGTTTAAACTTGGCATTCCTGAGGAGGCAAAATTAGGAATATTGAAAATTAAGCTTATATGCAGAGAATGCATGCATGGATGTCTGCCGCTTGATCATGTATGTTGGTTGCATAGTTGTGCTCTATTCCTAGTTTTTCAGCTTTTCATTTTTGATGAAGTAAGCCAATTTAGTTTTTACTATAGCACATTTTGTAACATCCACAGTTCAAAGGAAATGGCTGTAGCAATACTAAGAAGCAGAACAGTGTTTCAGTAACCTTGGAAGAAGACCTTGCTAATGACATCGCTTCTAAACAAAATGGCTGAGCTTTGGTTCTGTTGCATATGCTAGTGTCAATAGACAGTATATCAAATAAAGTAACTATGTACCATGTCTAAGTGGTTAACAATCCTATACAATCAGGTGCATATTTATATAATATCTCAGAATTGAAAAGTAGCTTGTGTATGTATATATAATATTTATTTTTTTATGCAACCAGAAATACTGACAGTTTTTCTCTTCAGTGTTAAGGGGCTAACTGAATAATGTAACTTGGGTGTGTATTGCTGAAACAATTTTACAGTTTTGAATCGGAGACTCACTGATTTTTCTTCATAGCCAAATAAAACACCAAATTTTGACTATAGTAGAAGGTTAAATCTTTAAATACTGTTTGCTTTGCAGACTATGAGAAGACACAGAAATGAAGTGACGATTGAGCTACGAAAGGTAACTAGAAGTTTGCTTATGCCATGGCTTCCCAAACCTATATATGCTGATCCCACTACCATTTGGTTTTTCAGGGTATACACAATGTGTATAAAATTTGCATATGCTGCTCTTTAGTGTATGTAAATCCTTCTCATGCATATCATTGTGGCTATCCTGAAATCATGACTAGTGATGTGATCACCAGAATGGGTTTGGACAGGCCCAAGGCAGTACACTATGTATGGTTTTTGTTAATGTTTTTTTTGTACTCTAGTATTCAAGAGCATTGAACTTAGTTTACACAATCAAATGCAATCATCGTTTCTCTTTCATATCCTTGAGTCTTGCCTAACTGATATGGTTAAGCTGGTCACACAATAAATGCAAGATTTTATTCTTGGTGACAGGCAGAATCTGTGGATCTTCTGGATCCTTCCCTGCCCATATCCACAACAATCTGAGTAAGATGCAGCAATAGGCTGCACATCAGGCCATATTCTCCTTCTCCTGCTATCTTGGGTCCAACTGCTGCTTTGAATTGCTGGGACTCCACAGCCAAATGGAATCCTGCACGATTCAAATTAGCAGTCAAGGGAAGAGTATGTTGTCTGATATGCAGCCATTCATGATAGCCTCTTGGTATGGGGGTAGACAAAGCAAACTGAATGTGTACTGGGAGGAAGGGGGGGAAAAGAGGTGGGAGTGTGTATACTCCTGGGAGGGGGGGGGGATTGGTGGGGGTGGGGAGGTATTCTGGACCCAGTGGAGGGGGGGAAGGAAGGGTGGTGGTGATGCTGGACACTAGGAGAGGGGGGTTCCTTAATTTTTGCCTTGGCCCTGTGAAAATGGAGGGGGGAGAAGTCCAGGATGGTAAAGATGCAAGTGGGGGGAAAAGGTTTTGTCTCTTTCCATATCGCCCTGCTAGACTAGTCCAGACAATTGGTTTGTTACCCTACCAGCAGATTGGTGGAGACAAAACCAATGAAAATCCCAGGTTTCAATGATATCACTCCTATGCCTCTCTTCGCCTCAGCCACCAGAGGTCCCTTTGGTATTTTTTTTTTGTCTCCAGCAGATGTTATGTTTTGTTGAGTTTGCTATATACTGCCCTTCACTAAGGCATCAGGGCGGTGTAAAATAGAATCTCCAGGAACAAGCAGGAATGAGTCTTCACATATGGGTATCGTCGGTACCGACGGAGCCTGCACGGGAACGCTCCCCAGCGTCCTTAAAGAAAGCTTTTGGGAGCGTCCCACAGTGCCTGCGTGCTGCCTTCCCGCCTTTCCCAACTGCCTCTCTCCAGTTCTTCTTTTCCGCGGAGCCAGCAGGTCGTGTTTCCTGTCACCGCTGAAGAATTTCTTATTTTCTTTAGTCGCGCGTCTGCCGTCTTGAGGACCGGTACCACCGGTCTTTTTTCTTAGCAAAAAAAAAAGCAACTTTCTACTTCAGTGCATTTTCTTCTGTGGCCTTAGGCCTACAGTTTTTTTCCTCATGGAAAAGCCCGCCTCCGGGTTTAAAAAGTGCACAAAGTGCAGTGGCACTATTTCTGTCACAGACACCCATGACTGGTGTCTAAAATGTTTAGGTCCTGATCATTCCATCGCGGATTGTGAGTCCTGTTCCATGATGTCTAAAAGAGGGTTACAGAATCGGGCAGCCAAGCTCAGTACCCTGTTTCCCTCCGATGCAGCTTCTGTGGCATCAACGTCTTCCAGGGCTGCTTCTTCATCCCATGGATCTCAGGTAACAAAACATAAGTCCGGTCGATCCTCAAAGGGTACATCTCCCTCTAAAGTATCGAGATGTACCCGAACTCACTATTGAGGAATCCACACCGGCAAAATTACCCCGGCGGGAGGCTCCGGCTTCCAAAGCATTATCTATGGGGTCACAGGTTGACATCGATGGCACGGCCTCGACCGATCACCTGTTGCAATGTTCTGGGGTACCGGTGGTTCCCGGTACCGATATCCAGACATTGGTGGCGTCAATGGATCAGAATATTCTGACCATGCAGCGTGCCATTACGGCCTTCATACAAGCTGCGATGCCCTCGGTACAACAACAAACTCCGTTGTCGATACCGATTCCAGTTCCGGATCCAGCTCCGGTTCCGATACCAGTACCGCTTGCATCGGCATCAGCATCGACAGCAGCGGTACGGTATCCAGTGATGCCGGTCGGTACCGATGACCCCTGATGTCGATACCCCTCGGTACTCGTATCGGGCTCTGCGAGAGCATCCAGACAGTCTATACTTCAATTCCTCTGAAGAATCTGATTCATCTGAGGTTTCCATTGAAGCATCGGAAATCCGTCCTCAAGAACCCTCTTCTCCAAAAAGGAGAGTGTCTCCTCCTGAGAACTTGTCTTTCCAGGACTTTATCAGAGAGGTAGCCAGAGGCCCTGTCTATTACAGTAGCCTCTGAGACTGAGCCCAGAGCCAAAAAATTGGATATTCTCCAATATCCTAAAGCTCCTAAAGAGGCAGCCATTTTACCAATACATGAGATTCTTTATGACCGCATGTTGGGTATATGGGAAACTCCTCTTATAACCTCTCCTTTTTCTCGCAGGTTGGACACCATGTATCATGTTCCTCCTTGTCCTGGATTTCATAAGACTCAGCTTCCTCACCACTCTATTGTGGTAGAGTCTGCTATGAAAAAAATCAAGAGTACAAAAAGACACTCCTCTGCTCCTCCAGGAAGAGAATGCAGAACCCTAGATGCTTTTGGCAGGAAAATCTTCCAGGCCAGTATGCTTATAGCCAGAATCAACTCCTATAGTCTCTATATGGGGATGTTTCTTAAAGAGGTTACAGATCATCTATATACCTTATCTCCTTTTTATATCAGAAGATAAGAGAGAAGAATATCTTACCTGGCTTAAACATGCACAGGATGTATCCAAGTTTTCCAACTGTGCTGCCTTTGACTCCTTTGAGGGTGCCAGCAGAGCTTCAGCTATTGCCATAGGCGCACGCAGAGTAGCTTGGTTGCAAGCCTCTGATTTGGAATCTTGGGTACAGGATGGTCTGGGTAACCTTCCCTGTACAGGTGAAAATCTGTTTGGCAAAGATTGGCAAGCAAAAGCCACCCAGATGGATGCTGAAAATTCTGCTTTAGATAGACTTTCTAAGTCTACTACTACTACTCCTTTCAAGAAGAGGTTATTCAAGAAAGGATCTTTCCCAAAGAAAGGGAAATTTTCTTCTAGTTATGCCCAGGCCTCTTCTCACGGTCGTTTTGCTGCAAAGAGACAGCAACAACCAAAACAGGCCAAGCCTCAGGCTGCCAGGACTGCTACAGCCCAACAGCCTCAGCCTCCTCAGGGCCTTTGACTTTCCACTAGAGAACTTAGCATTTCTGGCTCTAGATCATCCAGAGCCTCTCACCATCCCAGGAAGGTTAGCTCACTTTGCTCCCAGATGGGAACAAATCACAGCAGAGAAATGGACCCTCTCCATCATAGGGGAGGGATACAAACTACATTTCTTAAACCTTCCTCCTCACACCATGGTGAAACAGTTCAACTCTCCAACATCACTTCTCGACCTTTTAGGTCAAGAGATTGCCACCCTTCTTGCTCAAGGGGCAATAGAAGAAGTACCCCTTCTTCAACAGGGCTCAGGGTTCTACTCCCCCTATTTTCTCATCCCAAAGAAAACAGGGGGCTACAGACCCATCCTAGATCTCAGAGTTGAACAAGTTTCTATGCAAGGAGAAATTCAAGATCTCTCTTGGTACTCTCCTTCATACCTACAGAGTCAGGACTGGCTTTATTATTTATTTATTTATTTATTACAATTTCTTATATACCGCACTATTGTCAGCGCGGTTTACATATAACAAAATGACCATAACAAACTGTTTGGCTTCACATAGAACAGGAGTAGTAACAACTTGGGTAACATGTTTTGCTTTACAGAGAACAGGAATAACAACTTGGATAACATGGGGATGTAAACTGAACTAACTAATTACATATGTACAATGAGATTGATTGCTGAGGATTTAGGGTGTTACATGTGTACAGTAGGGTTGAGATGTTATCTGGGAGGTGAGGGGGGGCAGTTAGGTAGGGGATAGGTTAATCTGGTAGTACTGTGTAAATAAATGGAATTTGAGAGCCTTTCTGAATTGTGTTAAGTCAGTAATTGTACGGATGCCTGGTGGTAATGCGTTCCAACATTTTGGGGCATAGATACTGAAAGCCCTGTTAGATGTTGCGATAGTGTACTTTGTTGAAGCCTTTGGGATTAATAGTGCATTTGTGGATAGGGATCTCCTTGTTCTGTTGGGAGGAGTGAGTTGGATGATATTAGTTAATGAAGGGGAGGTGATGCCATGGATGGATTTGAAAGTGAGCAGCAAAGATTTGAATATGAGCCTTCCTTGAATGGGGAGCCAGTGTAGCTGTATTAGGATGGGTGTTATATGGTCACATCTTGCTGCTCCCACTAAGACTCTAGCTGCGGCATTCATGGCAAGTTGCAACGGGTTGAGTGTTGATTGAGGGAGACCTTGAAGAATAGCGTTGGCGAAGTCAAAGTGTGGTAAGATCAGGGATTGGTATACTGTCCGGAAGTCTTCGGGGTTCAGAAGGGATTGCAAGTGTCTAAGGGACCGGATTTTGAAATATATGGCTCTGACTATGTTGGATATATGGGTTTTCATATCTAAACGCTGATCAAGGGTGACTCCTAAGTACCGAATTGTTGATTTGGTTTGGAGCTCAGCCTCATTGGTCTTTAAATGAGGTGGAGGGCGGAAACTCTGGTCTCTGGTGATAAATAGCACCTCAGTCTTTTTGTGCTGTATCCTAAGATTTTGGGACAGAAGCCATTCGGAAACTGCGTTAAAACATTCAATCAGTGGCGAAAGGTCCATTTGCTCTGTGTAGAATGGCATGAAGAGGAGGATGTCATCGGCGTAAATTAGACAGTCGACCTTGAAAGACCCGATTATGTTGAAAATGGGTTGCATGTAAATATTAAATAAAAGGGAGGATAGGGAAGATCCTTGTGGGACGCCCTGTCGTTGATGGAAGGGTTCGGAAGATCCTGCTCCTGATTTTACATGTTGCCATCTGTCTTCAAGGTATGACCTGCACCAGTCGAGGGCGATGCCATTTATGCCCTTTTCTTTTAGTCGTTCAACAAGGAGACCATGGTGTACAGAGTCAAAGGCTGCCGCGATGTCTATGAAGATGAGTGCGAAACCTTGTCGGATGTTGTCGATGCCTGTGATGATTTTATTAAAGAGGGAGGTAAGTAGTGTTTCGACTCCGTGGTATTCCCTGAATCCATGTTGACGATGGTCTAGTGGGGAAGCTGAATCTATGTGGTCTTGAAGTTGCCTTTGTGCTTCCTTTTCGATTATTTTGGCTAAGAGAGGTATGCTGGCTATGGGTCTGTAGGATTCAACTTTGCTTGGGTCAAGTTTAGGGTTCTTCAAGAGAGGTCTGATTGATGTTTGCTTGAGTGCTGCAGGGAAGGATCCAGTTGTGAATGATAAGTTCATCATTTTTGTGATAAGTGGGCTTAGTTCTGTCCGTAAATTTTTAATCCAATATGCGGGGCAGGGGTCGGTTTGAGCAGTTGTGGTATTGAGGGCAGCAATAGTATCTTCCACAAGTTTCTTGGATGGTGTGGAGAACTTAGAAAGGGAAGTTGGACTAGGGGTGTCTTGTGCTGTGAATGTGGTAATTTTATCCGTTTGAAGTAGCTTGGATTGTAAATAGTTGGCATACTCTTGTGGGTGGATCACTTCAGGGGTACATGGGGATGGTTCCTTAGTGAATGATTTGACTAGTTCAAAAAGGTCATGTGGTTTGTTTAGAGATCTCTTGAGAGTGTCGGTATGGTATTGTTTCATGTTAGTTAGGATAGCTTCTCTGTGGATTGCAAGGTGAGTTTTGTATGCTGAGTGGTCTTCAGTGGAGTGGGACCGCCTCCATCTTTTCTCTAGTTTCCGTAAGTGTGACCGGGAGAGCCCTGCAGTTCAGGAGAGAACCATGGGGAGTGTTTTACTTTCTTTGTGATATTGTTCTTGGTAGGTTTTTGCGCAATGGAACTAAGAGACTTGTTCCATGCGGAGATTAAATTGTCAAGGTTGAGAGTTGCATTGTTGAGTAGCGGAAGCATTTCTGGCATTATGATATCTTTATTGAAGGCTTTGAAGTTTCGAGAAGAAGTGTTTGTTGGGTTGCCTGGTGATTCATTGTTTATTGAGCTGTTGTTGATAGGTATGATAAAATTGATCAGTTTGTGATCTGACCATGGTACAGAGGTGAGAGATGTCACAAGTTCTTCATTTGGTTCTTGTACTGACAGGGGGACAAAGATCATGTCAAGTATGTTCCCTTTATTATGGGTGGGTTCAGTGATGATTTGTCTGTAGCCCAGGTCATTGATTGCTTCTAGAAGGGTGGTGGCATGACTGGAGAGAAGAGATGGGAGGTTGAAGTCTCCTAGTATCCAATTTGATAGGTTGGGGTTGCGAGTGTTGGCTGCTATGTCGAGGATGTTGCAGAGATCATCAGTTGAGGATGAGGGTGCTCTATATAAGAGGTTGACGGAGCAATGGTCATTTGCAATGGATAAAAAATCAAGGTTATTGGTGCTGGAGGAGTCTGTTGTATGAAAATGCAGATCGGTTTTGGTCAAAATAAGGGTCCCTCCTCCTCTTTTGGCTTCTCTATGACGGGAGTGGACTGTAAAGTTGTTGGGTAGTAGTTGGTTGAGGATTACATTATCTGCGTCAGATAACCAAGTTTCAGTTACCAAAAGAATATCCAGGTCGTGGGAAGCAATTAAGTCGTTTTGTTCTCTAGACCTCAAGGATGCGTACACCCATGTCCTCATCCATCCAACACACAGAAGATTCCTTCGGTTCCTTTACCTAGGAAAGCACTACCAATTCAGAGTGCTTCCTTTCGGTCTGGCCTCTGCTCCAAGAGTGTTCACAAAATGCATGGCAGTGGTAGCTGCATTTCTACACACTCTAGGGATATTCGTATTCCCATATCTGGACGACTGGCTCATCCGAGCTCCATCCCAAGCAGAGGCTCAGAATTCCCTAGCCTGCACAAAGGTGCATGTGGTTCCTTATGCTCGCCTTCACATGAGGGCAGCTCAGTGGACTCTATCCACCCAATGGACCCAGGCATCAGGTTGCCTGTCAGACAAAATAGCAACCTCCAGTCGCCTCTTTTGGTCCCTCCACTGGTGGAAATCCACTCAAAATCTGTTGTTGGGGTCCCCCTTTCAACAGGTGCTACCCCAAGTAACCCTTACAACAGATGCCTCTCCAAAGGGTTGGGGAGCTCACCTTCAAGATCTCTCCACTCGGGGCATCTGGTCTCCACAGGAGACATCTCTCCATATCAACCTCTTAGAGCTCAGAGCAATCTTCTTGGCTCTCAGAGTATTTCACACCCTGCTCAGCTACAAGACAGTCCTCATCCATACGGACAATCAGGTAGCCATGTTCTATATGAACAAGCAGGGGGGGATGGGCTCTCTGTCACTTTGCAACAAAGCTCTGAGATTGTGGGCCTTCGCCAGAGAGCATCAAATCCATCTCATGGCAGTGTATCTTCCAGGGGTTCAAAACTCTTGGGCAGACAGACTCAGTCGAGTTCTGCTTCCACACGAATGGTCCCTCCATGGGGACCAGATAAACAGGATTTTCTGGATTTGGGGTACCCCAGACATAGACCTATTTGCAAGTCCGTGGAATGCCAAACTTCCCAGGTTTTGTTCCAGGATTCTGTGTCAGGGAGTTCAGGCCAAGGATGCCTTCCTCCTTCACTGGGGGCAAGACTTCCTCTATGCCTTTCCACCTATTCCCCTCATCCCCAAGACTCTGTTCAAGCTTCAGAGAGACAAAGGGTCTATGATCCTCATAGCACCACATTGGCCACGCCAAGTGTGGTACCCTCTACTTCTGCATCTCTCTCAAGCTCCCTCCCTGGACCTGGGGTCTGCTCCAGATCTCCTCTCCCAAGAGGAGGGAATCCTGTGGCATCCAAATCCTCAGTCTCTTCATCTCAGGGCCTGGTTGCTGAAGGCCTAGACCTTCAAGATTTACACCTTTCTCAGCAAGTGAAGGATATCCTTCATGCTTCCAGAAAGCCTTCCACCAGACACTCTTATGCTTTCAATGGAAAAGGTTTTCCATTTGGTGTGCAGAAAATGGTCTTAACCCTTCTGCAATACCTTTGAATTCGTTACTAGACTATTTGCTGCATTTATCCCATGCAGGCCTTAAAACAAATTCATTCAGGGTCCATTTGAGTGCTATTGCAGCATCCTTGAAGCCTCTTAATGGACAACCTATTTCCTCTCATCCTCTCATAGCAAGATTCATGAGAGGCCTTCTTTTAACTAAACCTCCCATTAGACCACCTCCAGTGGCATGGGACTTGAATCTGGTTCTTGGCCAGCTTATGAAGCCACCCTTTGAACCCTTAGCCACTACCTCTTTGAAATTCCTTTCCTGGAAGGTTATTTTTCTCATTGCACTCACCTCAGCTTGCCATATCAGTGAGTTGCAAGCTCTAGTGGCTAATCCTCCTTATACAAGGTTCCATCATGACAAGGTAGTTCTCAGAACTAATCCACACTTTATGCCTAAAGTGATCTCACCCTTTCATCTGAACCAGGAGGTTTACTTACCTGTCTTCTTTCCAGGACCTCATGCATCAAGTGCAGAGAGGAGTCTTCATACCCTGGATTGTAAAAGAGCACTTGCTTTCTATTTACAAAGGACACAGCAACATAGAAAGTCCTCTCAACTTTTTGTTGCTTTTGATCCTTCCCATTTAGGACTTCCAGTCTCTAAGAGAACTCTGTCCAATTGGATTGCTCAGTGTATTTTCTTTGCCTACCAGAGTAAGAATCTTTCTCTAGAAGGCCATGGCACGGCTCACAATGTGAGGGCCATGGCAGCCTCTATGGCTCATCTAAACTCTGTGTCCATAGACCAAATCTGTCGAGCAGCCACCTGGGCCTCGGTTCATACCTTCACAGCCCATTACTGCTTGGACAAGGATTCCCGCCGGGATGCTTTGTTTGGTCAGGCTGTTCTCAAACACCTGTTCCATACCTAATCAACTCCTGCCCTCCATCCCTGACTGGATGCCTGAGATTCATAGGTGGGGATGGAGCCCTTCCAGGGACTCACAATCAGGATGATCTCCCAGGCATCTCTAGCTGGGGAGTCCCCATATGTGAAGACTCATTCCTGCTTGTTCCTGGAGATAGCACAGTTACTTACCTGTAACAGGTGATCTCTGGGAACAGCAGGAATTAGTCTTCACAACCCTCCCACCTCCCCTAGGAGTTGTATCTCTCTATCTTTCCTTTCCTCTCTCTCTCTCTCTCTCTCTCTCTCTCTCTCTCTCTCTCTCTCTCTCTCTCTCTCTCTCTCTCTCTCTATCTCTGTCTCATCTTTAAAACTCGAACTGGAGAGAGGCAGTTGGGAAAGGCGGGAAGGCAGCGCGCAGGCACTGTGGGATGCTCCCAAAAGCTTTCTTTAAGGACGCTGGGGAGCGTTCCCGCGCAGGCTCAGTCGGTACCGACAATACCCATATGTGAAGACTAATTCCTGCTGTTCCCAGAGATCACCTGTTACAGGTAAGTAACTGTGCTAAACTAGAAAGCAATTCAGAAAAACAGAAAAGAGTCAGGAACGTCATTTAACACGAAGTCCCAAAGTGCATCAATTGACGCAAATGCATCTTTGACGTTGTATACCAGCGCCACTGCTAGAATCATGTCAGTCATGTTCCATGACTTTGTTAGCGAAGGCAAGATGTTCAAATATGTGCATCGAAAATTAATGACAGATGCGCCACCTAGCAGGAGAATGAATTTCCTTATCGTTCCTCCAGCTTAGTCCTCCACCTATGGGTAGTGCACTTCCTGCAGCTTGAAGACTGGACCAATCAAATCTTAGCATCACTGGAGGTAGCGTACTGGAATCCCTCTTTAGCCCCAGTGTGTTCAGTCTTCATGCAGCAGGAGGACGTAGTGAGCCTAGGTGCTGGGCTCACTAGAGAAACAGTTAAGGAGCAGGTTATTTAGCTAACCTATTTATTTAGATTTCTTTAATTGGGATATTTTATTTAATTTCCCTCTGATTTTAGTTATTTTAGGCACATTCAGTTATTCTGGGTCTGGTGAGGCTGTTTCTTTAAGAATTAGACCAGAGAACGGCCCTCTGAGACCTGTGGAGAGTTCCCTCCCCTGCCTAGCCACAGCCACATTCCAGTTTAATTGTTGTATTTAAGGATCTCTGGCCCCTGGACTGTTCAGGCCGCCGGTAGACCGACCCAGGAGCTCTGCCCCGATTTCTTCGGGTTGAGAGTCCGCGGCTTAGGGGACAGCATCTGTCTGCTGTTTGTTACCCTGAAAGCAGAGCCTAGAGAGCGTGGCTATTTTCTGTTTCTGCTCGTTTTTTTTGTGGGGCAGTGTCTTTACAGCAGGGCGCATCCTGTCGGCAAAATTGCCTGACTGATTGGGTCAGGAGAGCGGGCAGGGGCAGCGCGCCAAAACGCTGTGGGAAGCCGTGGCCGTTTTGAGCACGCGGCTCCCACAGTTTTTCTGAAACAAGCAGCCTCAGCGCGGTTCCCTGGAGCTGCGATTTTTCCTCCGGGCCGCGGTCTGTGCAGCCCTACAAGGTATTTCCTTGCTTTTCCATAACTTTCTTAGCTATGTAATTTTTCTTTGTTTAGTTTCTTATTTTGCTCTGAGTCTTTTTTGTTTTGGAAGTTTTTATTTTCAATTTCATTTTTCAGGGTCTGTGGAGTCTGGCTCGGGGTTGACTGAGAAGAGCTCTGAAGGGATTTTCTTTCCCTGGCGGTTATCTCCGTGGGTCGGCATCCCGCGGATGTAAAAAACAAACAAAAAAACACAAATTGAATAAAAAAAGAAAAAAAAAAGAAATTACTGTTACTGAGTTGCAGGCCCGGGGTAAGAACAGCAGGCTGTCTCTAGAGCCCGGCACTTCCTAGTTTCAAGGGATCCCAGGGGCCGTGCAGGTTTTGGATCCATGTCATAAAGCTCCCAGTGTGTCATCTGTGGCTCTCGTAGGGGCACTGGCACAGAGACAGGCATCTGTCAGCGCTGTGCATCAGTGTCACTCAGTATGGAGCAGCAATTGGAGAATTCCATGACTCCTGTTTCTCAAGGGGCTCTCGCGGGAACAGAGTGAAGCAACAGTAGCGGGTCCATTGGCTACAGTGCCTGAGGCAGCTTCGGGCGCTTCTGGCGCGCAGTCTGAGCTTGGGAGCGCGTTGCAGATGGGCGGCTTTTCTCCAGACTTTGTTTTGCTGATGCATCAGGCGTTTTGTCGCAGACGGCAGGGGTTCGTGGCAGGGTCCCTACCCTTCCTTTCTCTAGCACGCGGTTTGGTATAGCGGAGCGTGAATCTTTAGGAGTGAAAGCAGCCAAGAGACCGCGGGCAGCTGATCCTTTCCTCTCTGAAGCGGACTGGCAGGAGGGAGAGGAAGCCGACTTTGATATGGATGCTGAGATGGAGGAGTTAGAGGAAGGTGAAATCCCTGAGCCTGAGGATCAGGCAAAGATCATAAGAGTATTTCGACGGGATGAGTTGCCGGCCTTTATTTCGGAGGCTCTTCAGACGCTTAGGCTACCTGCTGAGCAGTCGGTCGAGGACGAGGATGGCACGGATCCCATTATTCAGGTGGTCTGTCAGACGCAGGTGGTTTTCCCTATCCATAAAGTTATTGATCAGATGATTCAAACTGAGTGGGATAATCCCGAATCCGGACTTAAGGGGATAAAAATCATGAACAAGCTGTATCTCCTGGTGGATAAAGATAAGGACAGGTTTTGTTCTCCAAAAATTGACGCTGCGGTCTTGGCAATCACTAAAAAGACCACGATCCCAGTGGAAGGCAGTGCGGCCTTGAAGGAGGCGCAAGATAGAAAAATGGATGGTGGTTTGAAGCAATCATTTGAGGCGGATGCAGTTGCGTTGCAGGCTTCCATATGTGGGGCTTGGGTTGCCCGGGCCTGTCTTCGCTGGGTCCAGCACCTGAGGCAGTCTGCGTCCTTAGAGTTGGACGAAGTGCGTGAGCTCCAGCGCTTAGTCTGGATCGGCATATTTGGCGGATGTGCAATACGACCTCATCAGGGCCCTGTCTAATAGTATGGCCTCTTTGGTAGCGGCACGTAGATCCCTTTGGTTGAAAAATTGGGCGGCGGATGGATCTTCTAAGTCGCGTCTTGGCAAACTCCCGTTTTAAGGGAAAGCTGTTTGGTGAAGATCTTGATAAGTTGGTTAAGGAGTTGGGGGACTCCAAAGGCGGCAGACTGCCGGAATATAGGCCTAAGCAGGGTAAATCCGCTTTGACCTTTAGGGGGCAGTTTGGAGACTTTCGGAGGTTTCGGTCGCCTCGTTTTGCGGGTTCCCAAAGAGGAAGGTATGTGTCTAGAGCCCAGGGGTTTCGGGGATTTCACGGTGCAAGTAGAGGATTCACAGCGGCAGCCCCTGCAACCATTCGGAAATCCCAATGAAGGGCGGCGGGTCCCAGCAGAATTTCAAATGATCGAAGGTCGTCTTCGGGGTTTTCTTTCTGCCTGGACCCACATCACGTCCGATCAGTGGGTCTTGGAGATCATTCGCGACGGATATGCGTTAGATCTCGCGAGGCCGGTGTTGGACTCGTTTGTAAGGTCCCCCTGCAGGGGTCCTCAGAAAGCGCTTCAGGTGCGGCAAACGCTGGACTGTCTTCTGCGGTTGGGAGCAGTCGTTCCTGTTCCGCCAGCAGAATACGGCATGGGGCGTTATTCCATTTATTTCGTGGTGCCAAAGAAGGATGGCACTCTTCGCCCCATTCTAGATCTCAAAGGAGTGAATCACTGTCTCCGGGTACCGCATTTTCGTATGGAAACCCTACGATCAGTTATGGTCGCGGTTCGGCAAGGAGAGGTTTTGACGTCCCTCAACCTCACAGAGGCTTATCTCCATATTCCCATCAGGGCGTCCCACCAAAAGTTTCTGCGCTTCGTGCTTCCTTGGGGCATTACCAGTTCCAGGCTCTGCCCTTCAGGTTGGCGCCGGTGCCGCGCGTGTTCACCAAGATGGCAGCGGCGTTGGGAAAGGAAGGAGTCTTAGTCCATCCGTATCTGGACGATTGGTTGATTCGAGCAAAGTCCCAGACCGAGAGCGAGAAGGCCTCAGAGAAGGTCGTCAATCTTCTGCAGTCCCTAGGCTGGGTGGTCAACCCAGTCAAGAGTCATCTGGTGCCGACTCACTCTCGAGTACTTGGGAGTACTATTCGATACTCGGGGTCGGTGTGCCTAACAGAGCGGAGAGTCCTGGCTTTTTGGGGTCTGGTATGAGACTTCCGGAAAATTGCAGCCCCGTCGGCGTGGAAATACCTTCAAGTGTTGGGGATGCCGTTGGAGCAGCCGGACTGGATTCCGCTATTAACGGATGCCAGTCTAACAGGCTGGGGAGCACATTGAGGAGTAGACTTTATGCAGGGTCTCTGGTCCCCGGAGGAGAGCGGTTGGTCGATCAACCGGTTGGAGCTGAGAGCGGTGTGTTTGGCGCTACAGAGCTTCGAAGTTCAAGTCACGCACCGGGCAGTGCATGTACTATCCGACAATGCCGCGACCGTAGCTTGCATAAATCGACAGGGCAGTACTGGAAGCGAGGGCATGAAGGAGGAATCCCAGAGGCTGTTCGCCTGGATAGAACCGCGGTTGCAGGCAATATCGGCGGCTCACATCGCCGGAAAAGACAACGTGACGGAGGATTTTCTCAGCAGGGTTCAAGTGGATGCAGGGGAATGGGAGCTGCATACAACGGTGTTCGCGCAGCTAGTTCTTCGGTGGGGTACGCCTGTCATGGACCTCATGGCCACGTATCACTCTACGAAAGTGACTCTGTTTTTCAGCAGAAGACGGGAACCCATGTCGGAGGGAATCGACGCCCTCATGCGACCTTGGCCCTTGTCAGATTGTGTTTCTTCCATGGGTGCTCATAGGGTGAGTGATTTCAGCGCATCGGAGCGCACCAGGGAAGGGTGCTATTGATAGTGTCGGATTGGCCTTGGCGTCTGTGGTATGCAGACCTGGTAAGATTGCTAGACGGAACTCCTTGGCGTCTCCCGTTGTCTCAGGAGCTGCTGATCCAGGGTCCGCTCCTGATTCCATGAGTGGAGAGATTCCCACTTACGACTTGGCCATTGAAAGGGCGCGGCTAAAAAGAAAAGGTTATTCCAAGTCTGTCGTGGCGACTCTGCTTCAGGCCTGTAAACGGTCGACCTTGCTCGCTTATGTCCGCGTTTGGCGAATTTTCAAGGACTGGTGTTCGAGACATCAGGTCCGCACTGCCACGGCATCTGTACTGGTGGTGGTGGATTTTTTGCAGGATGGCTTCGTTAAGGGGCTAGCTGCCAGTTCCTTAAGAGTGCAGTTGGCGGCTCTGGCCTGTTACAGAGGTAAGGTGCAAGGCATGGCTCTGGGAGCGCACACCAATGTCGTGCGTTTTCTGAAAGCGGTTTCCAGATTGCGTCCGGCACTTCGAATTTCCGTTCCACCATGGGATCTCAACTTGGTGTTATGGGCGCTCGGTAGAGCTCCGTTTGAACCTTTTCTCTCAAGTTTTGGTGAAGGATTTGACCCTTAAAGCTGTATGTTTGGTGGCGATTTGTTCAGCAAGGTGTATTTCGGAGCTTCAGGCGCTTTCCTGTAGGGAGCCCTTCCTATGTTTTTTGGATCAGAAAGTGGTTCTCAGACCGGTGCCTTCCTTTCTAGCTAAGGTATCTTCCCCCTTTCATATGAATCAGGCGGTATCGCTTCCCGTCTTGCGAGCGACAGGAGAGCAGGCTTCTGATCGAGGCCTTAGTCGCTTAGACATTAAGAGTCTTGCGTCGTTATTTGAAGGTCACCGAGTCCTTCCGCAAGTCAGATCGGTTGTTTGTGCTGTTTGGGGGTCCCAGGAAAGGAGAAGCTGCAGTAAAAGCATCCATTTCCAGATGGATTAAAGAGACGATGTCTCAGCTTACATGTTAGAGGCGCCTGGCTCTGGTGGGTCTAAGGCAGGGGTCTCAAACACGCGGCCCGCGAGACAACTTTGTGCAGCCCGCGACGGCGGAAAACCAAAAATCCCCCAAAATCCTGGCTTCTGTTGCTGCCGTTGCCGCCGTGGCAGCAGCAGAATCAATTGTCAAATTAAAAAAAAAACTGACTTCTGCTGCTCAAGCAGCTGTCCTGCGGCCCCTTTCCCTCTGCCCGGAGATCCGACTCTGCTCTCAGCGGCGTGCTTTTCAAGCCGCGACGAGAGTATTCCCCTCTCGCGCGGCTTGAAAAACCGCGCGAGAGGGGAATACTCTCGTCGCGGCTTGAAAAGCACGCCGCTGAGAGCAGTCTCGGATCTCCGGGCAGAGGGAAAGGGGCCGCAGGACAGCTGCTTGAGCAGCAGAAGTCAGTTTTTTTTTTAATTTGACAATTGATTCTGCTGCTGCCACGGCGGCCACGGCAGCAGCTGAAGCCAGGGTTTTGGGGTATTTTTTGTGGGCCGGTATTGCGCTTTGGAGGGGCTGACTGAACTGGAAGTGGGCTATTGGCAGCGGGGGGAGGGGGGCGGTTATGACTGGTAATGGGCTGGGGGGGGGGGTTATAACTGGTAATGGGCTATGGTGGGGGCTAGGACTGGAAATGGGCAGATGGGGGTTAGGACTGGAAGTGGGCTATTGGCAGGGGGGGTTATGACTGGTAATGGGCTGGGGGGGGTTATAACTAGTAATGGGCTATGGTGGGGGCTAGGACTGGAAATGGGCAGATGGGGGTTAGGACTGGAAGTGGGCTATTGGCAGGGGGGGTTATGACTGGTAATGGGCTATGGTGGGGGCTAGGACTGAAAATGGGGTGATGGGGGATACGACTGCAAGTGGGCTATGGGGGGGACTAGGACTGGTAATGGGCTATGGGGGGGGTAAGACTGAAAATGGGGTGATGGGGGGGTAAGACTGGAAGTGCGCTATGGGGAGGTTAGGACTGGTTATGGGCTATGGGGGGTCTAGGACTGGTAATGGGCTGGGGGGGTTGCTAGGACTGGAAATGGGCTGAGTGGAAGGGGGGCTTGAACTGCAAATGGCTGATGGGGAGGGGGGCTTGGAATGGAAATGGGCTGTGAGGGGAGGGAGCTAGGATTGGAAATGGGCTGATGGGGGGCTAGGATTGGAAATGGGCTGATGGTGAGGCTAGGATAGGACTGGAAATGGACTGATGCAGGGAACTAGAAAGGAGCAGATGCTGGGTGGGGCTGGAACTAGAAGGGAGCTGATGTTGGGGGAGGATTAGAATGGGATGGAGCTGGGAAAGTGAAATGGAGAGGGGAAAAATATTTTGTCTGGAAGAGAAGACAAATCTACAATTGGCCAGGTATTGGGAGAGTAAGTGGGGATTGAGGATGGAGGGGTAAAATTTGAGTGGATGAAATAGGAATGAGGAAAGAGCAAAAGGAGAAAGATTAGTATGTTAAAGCAGATGTAGAGAGAGAGAATGGAAAAAAACTAGAAGAGAGAAGAAAGGACAAATGGACAGCAGACGAATGAGATAGCAGAAGACACGAAGAAACCAGAAGTGGCTGGAGCAATTGCAACTGAAAAAAAATGCACAAAAGGTAGAAAAATATCTCTATTTTGAATTTATTAACTGGAATATGTCAGCTCTGGGAAATGTGCATCATTAATGTCTGTGCTTTGGTACAAGAAATTATTTATAGTTTTATTTCTACAGTGCTGAGGTATTCTGTGTAATTCCTATTTGACATTGCTACTTGTTCTCTTTTCCCAGTAGGTCATGTATTGTTCTCTGAAATGTATTGATTTAATATTTGCAGTGTTGCCTTTTGATAGGTAGGGTCTGGTGCTTTGTGAGTCCTGGTAGTGCTGTTATGATACGGGGGGTTTGCTATGGGTTCCAAATGGGCAGTGTTAGTAGTAGTTCCTAATGTGCCTGGCGGTTGGCACTGGATTATAGTAATATAGAAATTTTCTAGTCTTTCTTTATCCATGCACTCATTATGCAACATTATGCAAATATTTATGCAAATGAGGCCCCTTATGCAAATGAGGCCCGTGTCTTATGCGGCCCCCGGGTTACTTTACAAGTCCTCATTCGGCCCTCAAAGCAATTTGAGTTTGAGACCCCTGGTCTAAGGGCTCATTCTACTAGAGCGCAGGCAGCGTCCTGGGTAGAGCACATCCTAGTTCCGCCAGTAGAAATTTGTAAGGCGGCGATGTGGTCATCGCTGCATACTTTCAGTAAGCACTATTGGCTCGATGTGCTGGCGGCAAGGGATGCCTGTTTTGGATCAGCTGTCTTGCGTGCCGGCTGGCAGGGTCCCTCCCGTTAATACTGCTCTGCTACATCCCATAGGTGGAGGGCTAAGCTGGAGGAATGATAAGGAAATAGTAATTACACTTACCTGGTAATTGTAGTTCCTTGAGTGACGACAGCTTAGTCCTCCTTCCCGCCCTCGGGGTGATGGTTTGGCACGGCACGCGTTCAGTCCTGACAGGTGTCTACACAGGTGAGTGTTTCAGATTGAACATGTTCTCAGGTTCGCTCTTTTTCGTCCGCTCTTTTCTCTCGCTAGCTGGTTATGGCTCGGCAGGCGGGGGAACCTTTTTTGTTTTGAGGGTAATTTCATCCATTTTTTCGGGAAGGATCAAGTTTTGTTACCATTTTGAATTTGTTATAAAAGGTTAGCTACCTGTTATTGCTCTTTTGAGTCTGCTTTGTCAATAGTTCACTGGGGCTAAAGAGGGATTCCAGTACGCTACCCCCAGTGATGCTAAGATTTGATTGGTCCAGTCTTCAAGCTGCAGGAGGAGGTGCACTACCCATAGGTGGAGGACTAAGCTGTCATCACTCAAGGAACTACAATTACCAGGTAAGTGTAATTACTATTTATACCTAGAAGCCCCAAAGTACGACGATTGATGCAACCAAGAAAATTGAGTGGTTTATACAAGTTTTCTTATGACTAACATAAGAACAGTGTTAACTAAATTTAAAAGTAACTGCAAATCCATGTCCACGAACAAACAGGATAAGCATGTATGGTTTGCTATTGTACATTTAGAGTCTATGCGCAACTGGTGCAGATTGTCGACAAACACTGCAAACTGGATGCTTGCATTTAGCACACCGGGTGACAGTGCAGCTCCTGATGTGACTCACAAAACAGGGGTCAACAATCAATCTAAATGCGTCCACTGGTGTTTCAACATTACGACAATATGCAGTAACCCCACTTTTAGCAGTGAATACATTTTGGGCCTGCAATTTGCCACTGCTTTCACCTTGTGACATGATCTTCCATTCGGTCCCATCTTTTGCTACCACTGTTGACCCTGTCGTCCTGCTCTTGTCTTCAGCGATTATTGGATAATGAGCATCATCACTTTCATCAGTGTTTCTGCTGTAGTCCGAACCAATCAAATCCTCTACACCTGCACAACGTGTAGCATGTAGGTCAACGTTTGAATCGGATTCAGTCGAATCAGAGCCGCTGTCAGTTTTCAAAATATCTTGCAGCTTGGCAAGTGCTTGTGCTGCTGTTATGCACTGCAGATGCGGTTCTCTCGTTTTCTGCATCGAAGCAGTGGTTGCAGCTGGCAACAGATCAACTGATTTTGCACCAGCACATCTAGGCACTGCTGTCTTCTTACGAGGTGTCGGCATTCTGTAAATAGAATCGTAGAAAAAAAATGAATAAAATTTCAGGGAGGAAGGGATTTGCTAAAAGTTCTGGAGTGTCGGCGTGTTAAGTCACGACATTGTACATACCTGTGTAACAGAGTAAATTTCGGTTTTACATCAATCCATTGTTTACGGTTTTACTCTGAAATTCCAAAACAATAAACACGACATGTAATGACGTCACATACTGCACTTATTAAACAAGTAACCTCAAATTCACATCTGCATTTCATGCTAAACGCAGTCGTGATAATGCGTCAATTGACGCACTTTGGGGTTGCTAGGTAAAATTCCTTTTGGGGCTTCTAATGTTAATTTGATAGGAAAGGACTAAACAGACAGGAGGGGACTGTCAGGATTCGGGCAGAGGGAGGTCAAAGGCTGTGTGGAAAAGGGACTTTTTAAGTTTGGATTTGAACTTAGGGAAGAAAGGCTCAAGGCAGAGGTCAGGGGGTAGGGAATTCTGTAGGGCGGGTCTAAAAGTAAAAGGCAGAGTTGCGAGTGGATTCTAACTGGGCACAAGAGGCAGAGAGAGGGTGTAGGTGAAGGTGGTTAGTGTGAACGGAGGGGCTTGGAGGTGTAAGACATCTAGAAATTAGGTGGGAGTTCCGGTGTGTAAGGCTTTGTGAATGAGAGTGAGGAACTTATATTGCAGATGGTATTTGAGGGGGGAGCTAGTGGAAACAGACCAGGAAAGGGGGGGGGGGGTGTGACGTGCTCAAAACAGGAGGCATGTGCTGGGATACAGACAGCGGTATTTTGTATGAGTTGCAGATGGTGAATTTGATACTGGGAAAGGCCTAGAAGATGTCAAGATTAGACTATCGTATTAATGAGAACTAAAAGATGGGTAGTGAGAGAGGAAATAGAGGGGTGGACGACACGGATTATGGTGGATGGATTTTCTCCTCTGTAGAAAATCTGTGGACTGAGAGAAAAAGAGATTAACACTCATGAATGACCACTTTGAGTACAGAAAGGGGAATCCCTCACTTGAGCATGATGTGGGAGGCTTCACTAGACTGCAGGCTTTTCGGTAGCCATAGCAGGAGGAAAAATTTAGTTCAGATCCATGCTCTTAACATAAGAGCCTGTTGAGCAGTCACAAATTGGAAGTATCTGGAAGAGGTGCAGCAGCCTCACAACCTCACACCCCCTCCCTCCTCTGTCTCCCCTGCTCTCTCCCGAAGACCACAGAAGGCTCGCTGAGGGATTTGCCTGCTAGCTACCTTAAACACACTAGCTGGCTTTGCAGCACTGCAAGTTTATCAGGGGAGTAGAGCTGAGCCTTGCACAAATTATTTGCCTAGGGTTCTCGGGGTGTGTACCAAGGCTTGACCTCATCTTGTTGGGGGCTCTCAGATTCCATTGTCTTGGGACACAATTCGGGGTGGACCACTGGTGACCATTGGAACAATGTAGGAGTTTCCCACAATTTTTTCTGCACGAGTTAACTTTTTTACCCATTGTGCGCCTGACGGTTGCATGGGCCTAATGTGTGTTCCCTAGCACCTGTAACACGCATAACGTTAGGTCATTGTTAATGCATGCTTGCAGGCCATCACATCCTTGGCGAGTGCTGTTGTGATACTTGCCCTATCTAATTCCAGGAAATGTTTGACCTGTGGCAAGTGAGGTTCCTTATCCCTGGATTCTGGACTCTGCTTTTCTCCGGGAACAAGCAGAAAGTCCTCACATATGGGTGACGGAGCCTGCACAGAAGCATCTCCCCAGCTTTTAAAGAGAGCCTTTGGGAGATCCACCACGCATGTGTAGTCCCCTTCCTGTCCAAGGGTGCCATCTTGCCCCAGTCTCCTTTTTTCCCCCACAGAGCCCTCTGGATGTCTGTCCAGTTTCCCTGGGAAAGTGTATGGTTTCCTTTTTTTTTTTTTTTTTTTATATATATACCTTTCTGTTCGGTTTGCGTACCGGTTCCTTTCCCCAAACCAGCTCACCTCTGCGTCATTCCTCAGGTTTGTTCCTTTGTGTTTTTGTTTTGTTTTTCTTTGAGGTATCCCTAGACCGGCATTCGTGCCCTTTTTTTTTTTTCAGCGGAAGGCCTCTGTCTCTGCTGGGCAGCAGTGACCCCCTTTTTTCCCAATGGCCTCCAGTGGCCTCAAGAAGTGCGATCGGTGCACAGAGATGATGTCCTTCACCGATCCACATGACTGCTACCTCAACTGCCTTGGCCCAGAACACAGTGACTCAGACTGTGAACTTTGCAGGGCCATAACCTCATGCCTTTAAGATAAGTCACCAGCAGTAGGAATTTTTTTTCCAAAAGTCCGATTCTGCATTGGAGCCTCCGGAGACACCCTGCTCCAATACCTTGGTGCCTCACAAAGCTCAGGGCACTTCGAGTCCCGCAGCCGTAGTTCCTCCAAGAGGAAATCCCCAGAGGGGAAACGCAAGAAGTCAGTCCTGAAAGGGGTCCAGGAAGACTGGAAAATGCCACTCCAGGCCCTGCAGTCCCTGGCATGAGTTGGAGGAGTCTGAGCAGGAGTGGGCTCTCAAGCTGCCCTGAAAGGAGTTATCAGTACCCACTAACCAGCCTCGGACTCTCTCGACAGAACCTACACTGGACCTGAAACTTTGTGTCCATGTCAAGGCTGTGGAGCCAACTGGCATGGAGACCAGGATAGTGGCTTTAGAGCACGGTATCTTTGCCCTCATGGCCCAGCATGTCTGGTTCGTCCATCCCTACGATGGGACCCTCAACATTGAGGGCCTCCCTGGCTGTCATGCTGATTCTCGAGCACCACTCTCCTCGAGACAGCCATCAGCATCAGACGAGGTCCTGGTCCAATTCCTTGGGTCACTGGGCTCCTTGGCTCGGACCTCGACCGCAGTGACTGACTGCGAAGCCTCAGAATCAACCTTGGACGTCCAATCTAATTTGGGAAACAGAGTATAAGGAGTCCCCGGCACCATAGAGACATTCCTTCAGACCTGTGTCCCCTCCCCCACCCCCTGGTATCCCGACACGTTCCTTGTCAGAGGATGCTGCCTTCCTCGACTTTGTGCAGGACATGGCTAGGGTGCTCTCCATTGAGACCAAGGTGGAGGAGAACCCGCACACAGAGGAACTGGAGATCTTCCAGTATGAGGCCCCTCTGAAGGAGGCCTTCATAGTACCCCTCCTGCCGATCATGCAACACCTACTTCTCCGTATGTGGGAGACATTGGCATTGGTGCCCATTGTCAGCAGGTGACTCAACTCTGTGTACAGTCTGCCGTGGCTCTGGGTTCCAGAAAGCCCAGCTTCCCTCCAACTCAATGATCATTGAGTCTGCCATGCACAGATTCAAGAGCCAAAAGACCCATTCGTCCGTGCCCCTAGCAGGGAGGGTGGATCCTCGACACCCTCAGCTGGAAGGCCTTTCAGGGCTCGATGCTGACATGCCAGGTCCAGTCCTACCAACTCTACATTTGTATGTACCTCAAAGAACTGTCGAAGGAGCTCGGTGGGTTCTCTATAGGCCTTGATGGGGAACCCCTCCAGAGGTTCAAGTCACTGGCTTCTGTGGTCAGAGTGCTTGAAGTTCCTGTCTCTTAAGCAGCTTACGACGGCTTTGAGTCGTCAGCCAGGGTGGCTGCCGCCAGCATCAGGGCCCAACATCAGGCATGGCTGCAATCATCTTCCCTCAAACAATGGGTTTGGGACAAACTTATTAATGTCCCCTGCATCGGAGAGAACCTTCAAAAAACCCATAGCAGACAAAGCAGCAGAGATCGACACCGAGTTCCTAACGAGGACCTGATTCTCAAAGACCTCAGTGCAGCCCCATAAGACCCCAGGAAAGAAGCCGCCTTTCCCAAAGAAAAAGGGCGGCGTTGGCAATGCCTCAGTTTCAAGCCTTCTCAGCTCCACAGCACAGCCAACAGCACAAGGGGCAGGGGCACAGCCCCTGCAAGTAGAAGATCCCCAAGTTGCAGGCATCAGCCTGGGCTCTGGCACCGGCTTCTACTCCAGGTATTTCCTCTCTTCCAAGAGATAAGGGGGGCCTCGGGCACATCCTGGATCTGCAGGATCTGAACAAGTTCCTGATAAGGGGAAAAGTTCAAAATGCTGTCCCTGGGAACATTGATACCATTCCTCCAGCAGGGAGATTTGCTATGCTCCTTAGACTTTAAAGGATGCCCACACACATCTTGATCCATCACAACCACAGAAAATACCTCTGGCTTGTGGTGGGAGGAGAGCACTACCAATACATGGTGCTGCCCTTCCAGCTGGCCTCATCGCCAAGGGTCTTTATCAAGTGCCTCGCAGTGGTTGCATCCCACCTACATCTCCAAGGGGCCTTTGTCTTTCCTACCTGGATGACTGGCTCATAAAGGGAGGCACAGCATGCCACAGGGCACACCATTAATGCCCTGCAGCATCTGGAATTTGTCAACTACCCCACCTTTCTGACTCAATGCCTGGCGTTTATAGGGTTCTGCTAGACACCCTCCAGGCTAAGGCCTTCCTTACCTCAGGCACTCTGACCTCTCCTGAAGGGCTGGCTGCAGAGGTACAGTGATACTGGTCGCTACCTGCCTGACTTCTCCGCCTGCTGGGCCACATGGCCTCCACGGTTCACATGACCCGCACATGAGATCAGCCCAGTGGTGCCTCTGCTTTCAGTTGGCACAAGCCACAGGCAGACTCCAGGACAGAGTGAGTGTCCCACCAGTTTGCAGACTCCCTTGGGTAGTGGCAGACTCCTTGTCATCTTCAGACCGGGATGCCCTTCCAGGCACCCACCCCCACAGAGGGTCCTCCCTACGGATGCCTCCTTTACTGGGCTGGGGAGCACATTGCGAGGGCCTCCAGATGTAAGGCAGCTGCTCACAAATGGAGTCCCAGATGCAAATCAATCTGCTGGAGCTCTGGGTGATATTTCTGGCTCTGAGTTTTTTGTCATTGGCTGCCGCACCAGTTGGTGCTGGTCCAGACAGACAACAGAGTTGCAATGTTTGACGTGAATAATCAAGGGGGCACGGGGTCGTACTCCCTCCTACCAGGAGGCAGTAGCCCTCTGTTCCTATGTGACATGGAGAGGGATGCTTCTACCTCCTGGGCCAAAACAATGCCCTGGCAGACAAGCTGAGCAGAGTCCTCCAGCCACACGAGTAGCACCTGGATCCTGAAATGGCCCCTCGGCTGTTTCGATGCTGGGTTGTCCCCCTGGTGGACCTGCTTGACAGCCTGGACAACATGCAGTTGTCTCGTTTCTGCTCTTGTCAGCTGCACCTGTCCAAGATGGCAGCAGATGTGTGTCTTTCCACAGACAGAAGGCCTCCTTTATGCCTGCCTGCTGACACCACTAGTCATCAAGACCCCTCTTCAAGATCCAGCACGACAGGGCATCACTAATACTGATAGCTCCCCAGTGGCCCAGGCTACCCTAGTTCCCGCCGAGCCCCAGGACTACACAGGAGCAGGGTTCTCTCCACACCCCCAAGCTGGGGTCCCTGTCACTCATGGCTTGGCTGTTGAAAGGGTAACGTTAGCTCCCTTCAACTTCCCATAGCACGTGGAAGAGGTTCTTCTGGCCTCTCGTAAGGCTTCCACAAGAAGGGCGTATGCCTTCAAGTGGTGCCGATTCTCAGTGTGGTGTGCTGAAAGACAGGTAAACTCGTTCTCCTGCTCGGTATATGAGGTACTCCAGTACCTGCTCCACCCGTCGCAGGTGGGACTAAAGTCCAGTGCACATGAGTGCTATCGCAATGCACCACTGTTCCGTTGAGGGCAAGCCCCTCTCAGCTCAACCCCTTGTATCTTGGTTCTTGTGGGGCCTCATGCCTTCCAACCCCCCCTCCCCCCCCGTCTGCCCTCCAGCAGCAGAGTGGGATCTCAACGTGGTGCGCTCTCAGCTCACTAAACTGCCATTTGAGCACCTGGCTATCTGCCACTTGAGGTACCTCTCCTGGAAGGTCATCTTCCTTGTGGCACTCACATCAGCTTGCAGAGTCAGCGAGCTCCAGGTTCTGATGCCAGTGTCCCCCTATATGAGGTTCTAGGAGAACAGGGTGGTGCTCCACACACACCCCAAGTTTCTGTCAAAGGTGGTGACCCCATTCCACCTCAATCAAGACGTGGTACTCCCCACCTTCTTTCCAAGGCCTCACGCTGGCAGGGCAGAGACTCTTATCCATATTTTGGATTGTAAAAGGGCCCTTCTATATGCAGCAGACTCGGGGCCACTGCAGAGCACTGCAGCTTTTTGTATTCTATGACCCCAGTCATCTGGGGCTCCAAGAGACTAAGTGAACTCTGTCTGCTTGGGTGGTGGACTGCATTACCCTCGCCTTTGAGTAGGCATGGATCTCCCTGGACCAGAGGGTCATGGCACATCGCGTCAGGGCCATGGCTATCTCTGTGGAAAACCTGCATTTCGTACCTGTGACAGAAATATGCCAGGCTTCCACCTGGTCTTTAGTCCATACCTTTGTAGCTCACTACTGCCTGTAGAGGGAGCCCTGATGGGACAGCATCTTCGGCCAGGCCGTACTCCATAATCTTTTTAGGGTGTAGGTAACTACTATCCTCTGACCCTTCCTTCTGTGTTCAGGCTACCAGAGTGCTGGTTCCTTGCTGGATACTTGGGTCTTGCGAGAGTCTCTCAGTAGGGACTCGACTGTTGCTGATCATGGCTCACCCTTTGCAGGTTGCCATGGCGTTTTTTACAGGTTCTTTGTAGCCTGTAGCTGTGGAGTCCCATATGTGAGTACTGACTTCCTGCTTGTTCCTGGAGAAAGCGTACTTACTCACCTGTAACAGGTGTTCTCTGGGGACAGCAGGAATCAGTCCTCCCTCCTCCTGCCCCTTGGAGTTGCTTCTTAACTAAGACAACAAAAATAAAATACGGTAATGTCGTCAGACTGAGGCAAGACGGCACTCTTGGGCAGGAAGGGGACCACACATGCATGGTACATCTCCCAAAGGCTTTCTTTGAAAGCTGGGGAGATGCTTCTGTGCAGGTGCCCGTCAGTGCGGATGTCATCCATATGAGTACTGATTCCTGCTGTCCTCGGAGAACACCTGCTGTAGGTGAGTAACTATGCTTTCCTGAATAGCAACTTCTGAATTGCCCCGGGAGGCCTGCTTTTCCCCTTCTCAGTCGGGGAATGCAGTTAGTCTGACCGTTGTCTGCCTCAGGGTGGGAGATGAGATGGCTCTATGAGTAAGGATATTAAACCGGCTGGAGGCTCTGGGGCTGTGAGCCTTTCATCGTCCTCTAGGGGGGTCTGTAGCAGCTGTGCCCTCTGGGATTGAACTCATGTCCAAGAGGAGAGCTTCTAGACTCCAGATTGTCCTCCCCAGAATTCTTTTCCTTTTTGCAACAGGCCTGGTCCTTCTGGCATGGAAATTCAGATCCTGGGGCCTCGGGGTGCCCCCGGGTGCAGTCTTGTGTGGGGCAGGCTGAAAGTGGAAGCCCTGTTCGGTTACCTTTTGACTAAGTGTCACCAGTGAGGGTGTGCTCTGGAGATGAGGAACAGCTGGGTGCTATCTCTGAGATGCTATGACTCTGAATCAGATGGCTCGGTACTGGCCTCTGATGTGGATGAGGAAGTGATCCAGCCTTCAGAAGATTATGCAGAGGCAGTGTGATTTCCCTCTATTCCAGAAGGAGAAGCTGGCGGTGGTGTTTGCCAGGGTCTCATCTGCCTTGAACTTGACAGATGCTTCTGGCACAGAGCAGGAGCCAAAAGTACATCCATTCCTTTAAAGGGGTGCAAAAATCCACTACTTTCTTCCTGTTCTCAGATGTGATCAAGGATATCGTCCAGAGTGGGACTGTCCTGACTCCCTACCTAAAGGGTTGAGGGTGTGCATGAAGATCCACTCTCCCAGAGAAGGACATAGAGTAGTTTGGTGTTCCCAAGGTGGCTGCACAGATCCATGGAGGTAACCAGGCGTACCACCATTCCTGTGGAAGGTGGGTCAGCCTTAAAGGACTTTATGGAATGTAGGGCCAGTTTGGGGCAGTGGCTATTTTGCTGCTGGTGGTATGTACCAGTCTAACATTTCAAACCCTTTCCAATGGATTCATTCCACAAGATGATACTACTTTGAGTCTGTTATGGCTTTCCTTTCTGATGCCATGCATGACCTGGTACGTTTGGTGGCCAGGGATGGTGCCCTGATGACTGGGTGACAGCATTGGATTTGGCTCTTTCTGGAAGCAGACACATTCTGCAAAGCCTGGTTGGCTCAACTGGTTTTTAAGGGGAAGCGTCTGGAGTTGATTTGGAGAAGCTGGTGAAGGAGCTGGGTGAGACAAAATCTTAGTGCCTTGTGGAAGACAGGTCCAAGGGGCCTATGAAGCATGCTGCTGCCTCTTTCTCAGCCTCTGCCCATCCACCAAGAGCATGCTGGCTAGATTTCCAAGGGTCTCGAAGCTCTTGTCATTACTGACCTGGAAAACCTTTCTTCCCCTCGGCTTCAGGGCCTCTGGTTCATTCTTGGTCCTTTTTGTGGAGTGCGTGGGCCCAAGGACCCGGTCCCCTCCAGAGGAGGATCCTCCACGGTTGTGCAGTGAAGGTTTGGGGGCCCATTCCCTGGCTCCTGCTGGAAGACAGGCTATGCCTTTCAGGAATGATTACTAAGAATTACTGGGCACTAGACACCATTCAGTTAGGCCAGGGGTCTCAAACACGCGGCCCGCGAGAGAACGTTGTGCGGCCCGCGATGGAGGGAAACAAAAAAGCCTTGCTTCTGCTTCTGCCGTTGCCGCTGTGGCAGCGGCAGAATCGACTGTCAATTTTTTTTTTTAAAAAACTGGCTTCTGCTGCTCAAGCAGCAAAATCAGCTGTCCTGCGGCCCCTTCCTCTCTGCCCGGAGATCCCTCAGTGTGCTCCATCAGCGGGTGCTTTTCAAGCCGCGAAGAGAGTATTCCCCTCTCGCGAGGCTTGAAAAGCGAATAGGCTTAAGCCGCGCGAGAGGGAAATACTCTCTGTGCGGCTTAAAAAGCACCCGCTGATGAAGCACATTCAGGGCTCTCCGTGCAGAGGGGAAGGGGCCACGGGACAGCTGATTTTCTGCTGCAGCAGCAGAAGCCAGGTGTTTTTTTTATTTACCGGGGGGGGCTGGGGGGGGGGTAGGACTGGAAATGGGCTATTGGCAGGGGGGGGGGGGGTGGTCTGGAAATGGGCTATTGGCAGGGGGGGGGGGTGTAGGACTGGAAATGGGCTATTGGCGGGGGGGGGGGGGTTATGACTGGAAATGGGCTATTGGCGGGGGGGGGGGGTTATGACTGGAAATGGGCTATTGGCAGGGGCTATGGGGGGGACTAGGACTGGTAATGGGCTGGGGGGGACTAGGACTGGTAATGGGCTGGGGGGGGGGTTGCTAGGACTGGAAATGGGCTGAGTGGAAGGAGGGCTTGAACTGCAAATGGCTGATGGGGAGGGGGGCTTGGAATGGAAATGGGCTGTGAGGGGAGGGAGCTAGGATTGGAAATGGGCTGATGGGGGGCTAGGATTGGAAATGGGCTGATGCAGGGACTAGAAGGGAGCGGATGCTGGGTGGGGCTGGAACTAGAAGGGAGCTGATGTTGGGGGAGGATTAGAATGGGATGGAGCTGGGAAAGTGAAATGGAGAGGGGAAAAATATTTTGTCTGGGAGAGAAGACAAATCTACAATTGGCCAGGTATTGGGAGAGTAAGTGGGGAGTGGGGATTGAGGATGGAGGGGTAAAATTTGAGTGGATGAAATAGGAATGAGGAAAGAGAAAAAGAAGAAAGATTAGTATGTTAAAGCAGATGTAGAGAGAGAATGGAAAAAAAACTAGGAGAGAAGAAAGGGCAAATGGACAGCAGACGATGGAGAGTTAGCAGAAGACATGAAGAAACCAGAAGAAAGTGGCTGGAACAATTGCAACTGAAAAAATGCACAAAAGGTAGAAAAATATCTCTTTATTTTGAATTTATTAACTGGAATATGTCAGCTCTGGGAAATGTGCATCATTAATGTTTGCGCTTTGTTTAGTACAAGAGGAAATTAATTTATAGTTTTATTTCTACAGTGTTGTTGTACATTCCAAGTTTGGCTTTTGGGGTTCCCAGTTTAATTATTGTCTTCCTGTTTCTAAATCTTTTAGTCTTTCTTTATCCATACTCATTAAAGAGGCATGTTTACTAAAAGTTAGTGTATGGTAACATTATGCAAATATTTATGCAAATGAGGCCCCACGTCTTATGCGGCCCCCGGGTTACTTTACAAGTCCTCATTTGGCCCTCAAAGCAATTTGAGTTTGAGACCCCTGAGTTAGGCTATATCCTGGAATGCAAAGAGCTGATTCTGGATGCTTTTGTCATTTCCCCTTGTGTGTCTGCGATCAAAAGTGCTGCTGTGCAGACCACCTTGGACAAGTTGCTATTCCTGAAGGTGGTGCTGCCCATCCCCTAGGCCAAGTGGGGCAGCAGATATGCCCATCTATTTTGTGGTGCCAAAAAAGGGTTGTTCCACCCCATTCTGGACCTCAAGGGGATCAATGAGCACTTGTGTGTCTTGTGCTTCTGGATGAAAACCTTGCATGCCAAGGGGCGTTCTTGGCCCCTCTGGATCTGGCTGAGGCATATTTTCATATCCCAGTCTGGGCAGATCAGCAGAAGTATGTGTTTTGCCATGCTTGGCTCTCACTATCAGTTTGCCAGCCTCCCATTCAGGTTATCGATCGCCCCAAGGGCGTTCTGCAAGGTCATGGTGGTGGCTGTGCACCAAGGGATCTGTGTCAATCTCTATCTGTTTGACTGACCCATCCGAGCACATTCCCTTTCAGAAGCATCTCTGACGTCCTGAGTGGTGTCCTTTTTCGAAAGTCTCTGCTGGGTGATCAATCGGGGATAGAGCCAGCTGTTGCCTCCCAATCCCTGGACTTCCTGGGAGCATCTTTTGACACTTGAGTGGACAGAGTTTTCCTGCCAGAGGAGAAAGTAAAGACTGTTGGATTGCGTGATGCTGTTCTGTGCGCAGCAACATCCCAGAGCCTGGGATTTATCTTCAGCTTCTTGTATTGGTGGCAGAGACCATAAAAATGGTGCTGTGGGAACATGCTCACATCTGATCCAGTGATCCCCGAGTTCTCAGGAGTTCAAGCACAGGTTTCCTGCTCTTATTGATGGTGAAGGCCAGCCTGCAATGTGGCAGTAGTCCTGTCATCTGAGGAAGGGCATACCGCTGGGCAGTTCCTCCTGGATCCTGCTGACATCAGATGCCAGTCTCTAGTGCTGTGGAGCCCATTGCCAAAACTGTACAGCCCAGAGCCATTGGAACAGCAAGGAAGTGGTATGGCCCCTCAACAGCCTCGAAGCAAGGGTCATCAGGTTGGCTGTCCTGTGTTTCTGGACCCTTGTCTGGGCTGAGTGGTTAGTGTTTGTTTCCAGACCATGCCATGGCGCTAGCTTGTGTCAATCAGCAAGGCAGCACAAGGAGCACCAGGGTAAATCTGGAGATGGCTGTCCTGTTTCTCCAGGTGGAGAACCACCTAGTCTTGCCTGCCTAGCACATTGCCATTGTGGACAATGTGGAAGCGGACTTTCTTCAGCCTGCCCTCTGGATCCTGGAGAGTGGGAGTTGAGGCATTTCAGTGGATTGTGCCACTGGGTTCACGCCAGAATGGCTCTAATGGCAACCCGCTCCAATGTTGGTTTGCTGCTTCAGTCGCCACGTGGAGATTAGATCTGAGGGTGTCTGTGCCCTGACCCAGCCTTGGCCAAGTCACCGATTGCTTTGTGTTTCCTCTGTGGCCTGTGGTGGGGCATGTGATTCAGCATAGAGAATGCCGTCCAGGCAGGATTGTTCTGGTGGTGCTGGATTGGCTGAGGAGTATGTGGTTCAGAGACCTGATGCAATTCTTCTTTGGTTGCCTCAGTCTCTGGGTCAATTGCGGGATTGATCATCCTGGAGGACACAGTTCCTTTCTCACACAGCATGGCTCTGAAAGAAGATGGCTAGCATGTAATAGCTACTCTCCAGCAGTGATCTGATCCCTGCTCTGTGTCTGGAGGAGATCTATCAAGCTAACATATGTATGGATATGGTGCCTCTTTGAGTGAAGGTGTGGCATTTGGCTCCTGAGGCAGCCAAGGTGTCCTCTGTTGGCCTTTCTGCAGGATGTCTTAGAGAAAGGTCTTTCTCCAGGAACAAGCAGGAAGTCAGCCCTGACATATGGGTGACGTCTGCGCCGATGAAGTCTGCATGGAGCATTTCCCCAGCTTTCAAAGAAAGCCTTTGGGAAATGCTACCATGCATGCAGGTCCCCTTCCTGCTCAAGGGTGCCATCTTGCTCAGTCTCCTTTTTGCCATGGAGCCCAACGGATGTAGTCCTCTACTTCCTCCGGAAAAAGTTCTTAAAATTCTTTGCATTCTCTGGTTTGCATACCAGTTCCCTTCCTGCCTCGAGTCGGCACCCTCGGTGCCATCCTCAGCTCTTACTCTTCTTTTTCTTTTTTTTTTTTTCTCCTCGAGGTTCCTCTTTGACCGGCCTTCGTGCCATTTTTCGCCTGGGGGTCGTCTACCCTAGCTGGGAGTTCTCCTACCATGACTCCCAGTGGGCTCAAGAAATGCAACTGCTGCAGTCAGACTATTTCAGTTACTGACACTCATGACTGCTGTCTTCGCTGCCTGAGCCCGAACCACGATAGTTCCCCCTATGACTGGTGCCAGACCATGACCCCCAAAACAAACAAGTGTTTGGAGTTGCAGGGGAAGCTGTTCCTGAGATCTGACATTACCCCAGCATCCCATCGCCGCACCCCAAAGCTGACATTTCCTGTGAAACCGGGTGTCCCCGGAGTCCTGTGGCAGCGGCTCCTCTGGCACGGCCCCAGACCCTCCCAAGAAAAAGGAAAGGTACCGAAACCTGCCGAGGTGCCTCTACTAAAACCTGGCAAAGTCCCGCAGCGGGAGTCAGGCGACTCCGAGCAGCGCCCTCAAAGTCTCAAGACAGGAGTCCTTGGCTGGTGGAGACTGCACCAGGACCTGTGAGCCTGTAGTCCTCCTTGAGGATACACTCTCTGGAGTGCCAGCATCAGACCAAAGGCCCTCTATCCATGCCAAGAGTTGTGCAGCTATCGGGCTTCGCGTCCCAAATGGCCATGGAGCAGAGAATCTCCTCCATCTTGGCCTTGCAGCAGGTGTTGATGTCTGGTCTTCCAGTATCATCGGCCCTGACACCGGACCCCTGACCTCAGGAGTTGCTGGGCACCGAGCACCATTTGCCTCAGGTAAGTCCTTGGCATCTATTGAGGTCTCGGTCATGCTCCTGGGGATCCAGTCCTCCCCGTGAGTTTTCAGGAGTCTGACTCCAGATCCTTGAGGTGGGGTGCTGGTTTCTTAAGGCTTCCCCCGAGGCAGATTCCTTGATGCCCTTGGGATCTGAATGGGAAACGGGATGATGAGACCTCTCCAGAGACCTCCCAGCACAGGGATGTCTCTTCCGAGCCATCTCCTCCCTGGGTCCTCGGCCACTCTCCCTGTCTGAGGACATAGCCTTTCATTCATTTATTTATTTATTTATTTAGACAGTTTTGTATACCGCCTTATCCTTCAATCAAAGCGGTCACAACACAATTGGGGGATACATTTAACACACAGGGATATGAGACACATACACTACTACTTACAGGGAACATGGGCAATGGAGGGTTAAGTGGCTTGCCCAAAACCACAAGGAGCATCTGTGGGACTAGAAACCCCAGTCCTTCCGGCCCAAGGTTGCTGTCCTCTAGTGGGATTTGAACCCCCGACCTTCCGGCCTGAAGTACCTTGCCTCAACCACTAGGCTACTCCTCCCTCCTGGGCTACTCCTCCCTCCCCTTTTGTCTGCGAAATGGCCTGGGCTCTCTCGGTCCAGATTGAGTCAGAGGAGGATCTGCATACTGAGGATCTCGAGATCCTGCAATATGAGTCTCCCCCAAAGAGACTGTCATGGTGCCAGTTCTATCCATCCTCGAAAGGAGGCTACTCAAGATGTGAGAGTCCCTGACCTCTGTGCTGGTGGTCAGTCGGCTCCTGGATACTATCTACTGTGTCCAGAAGGGCCCTGGATTACATAAGATGCAACTCCCCCATAACCTATGGCGGTGGAGTCCTCGATGCAGAAACAGAAGAGCCAAAAATCCTACTCATTGGTTCCCCCTGGCAGGGAGGCCTGGGCCCTCGACGCCCTGGGCTGCAAGTGTTATCATGATGCCATGCTTGGGTGCTGGATACAGGCGTACAAACTGTGCATGGGAATGTACCTAAAAGGCCTGATCCAGGAGCTCTCGGAGTTCTTGGCGAGCCTCACTGGGGAACAATGTTCCCTCTAATTTTCTGTAGGCTGTGTGCGCATAAAATATCAGCTGTGTGCAGCTTTTGAAGGAAGGTTAAATTTTTGTGCGCCACATAACGACACTCTGAGTTATATACTTTAAAATTTGACTACACATCAGAATACAGTATGTACACCACTTTGCACTAGAAAATATTGTAGAACTTGTGAAAACCGTAAATACACAACAACTTTTAAATTTTAAGACGTCTGTGTTGTTTTTTATCAGAATCAGAACCGTAATTTTTGTGCGCTCTGTTATAAAGTATGTGCGCTCGCTCGGCAAGGTGTGCGCGCGCGCACACGCGCACAGCTTAGAGGGAACAGTGCTGGGGAACCCTTGCAGAGGTTCCATTCCCTGGCGGCGGGCATCCAGGACTGTTCCCAATTCCTCTCTAGGGCCACCTACGACGGGCTTGAGTCTGTGGCTAGGGTGGCAGCCGCTTGCATTGGCATGGTTACAAATCTTGGACCTTGAGCAGTGGGTCCAAGAAAAGCTGCTGGATGTCCCCTGCAATGGCGAGAACTTGTTCGGGAAGCTGATGCCTGACAAGGTGACCGAAATAGAGGCCAAGGTTGTGACCCAGCAAAGGCTGTCCAGGAAGACCTAGACTTTCCCCCAAGAAAATATCCTTGGGTGAAAAAGCCCTTCTTCCCAAGGAGAAAGGGCTATCACCATGTCAGGCCCTACTGGCCTTACTTAGGGCAGCAGCACCAGGCCTAAAAGCCAAGGGCATGGGCCCTGGAAGCCCAAAGCCCCAAAGCCTCAGACACCGGCTCCCACCCAACCAGGGGGAATCTTTTGACTCCCTGGGCAGGGCCTCCCCTTCCCCCCCCCCAAGTCCTGCCTCAGCCCACAGGGACTCTGCTGGCTTAATTTGCCCACAACTGGTCCAGCATCACCACGGACAGGTGGGTCCTACAGGTGGTGAGGGTGGGGTTACCACCTCCATCTACAGCAGAACTCTCCAGATGTCTTCCCAGGAGAACCATCATGGCCCCTCCTCCACCAGGCCTTGCTCATTGCAGAACTCGCAGGCTTACTTAAGGTTTTTCCTCTGGAATGATACGGAGGATTCTTTACAGTTGTTTTTTCCAATGGTTAAATTCCTTGATCTAATTTATCCTTTACATAAGAACATAAGAACATAAGATATGCCATACTGGGTCAGACCAAGGTCCATCAAGCCCAGTATTCTGTTTCCAACAGTGGCCAATCTAGGTCATACGTACCTAGCAGTTTCCCCAAGGGACACAGGTTCCACAATGCTTGTATTGGTTCAAGCATTGATATCCTGGGTCCCTTCTTAATAATGGTTTTATGGACCTTTCCTCCAGGAACTTGTCCAACCTTTTTTAAACCCAGCTACACTAACAGCCTTTACTACATCCTCCGGTAAACAAATTCCAGAGTTTGATTACACGTTGAGTGAAAAAATATTTTCTTTTATTAGTCTTAAATAGTTACCCTGTAGCTTCATTGCATGTCCCCTAGTCTTTCTATATTCTGATAAGGTAAACAATCGATCTACGTTTACCCGTTCACTCCGTTCATTAATTTATAGACTTCTATCATATCTCCCCTCAGCCGTCTCTTTTCCAGGTTAAAGAGCCCCAACCTTTTTAGCCTTTCTTCATAGGAGTAGCCTTCCATCCCCTTTAACCATTTTGGTGGCTCTTCTCTGAACCTTTTCTAAAATCGCTATATCCTTTTTTAAGATACGGCGACCAGAATTGCACACAATAATTCAAGGTGCGGTCTCACCATGGAACGATATAGAGGCCTTATAATATCTTTTGTTTTATTTTCCATTCCTTTCCTTATCATACCTAGCATTCTATTTGCTCTCTTGGCCGCCGCTGCACACTGGGCCGAGGGTTTTAACATGGTATCCACAAGGACGCCTAAATCTTTTTTTCTTGGGTGGTGGTTCCTAATGTGGAACCATGCATCGTGTAACCATAGTTTGGGTTGTTCTTCCCTAGGTGCATAACCTTGCACTTCTCCACATTAAATTTCATCTGCCATTTTGATGCCCAGTCTTCCAATTTATCAAGATCCTCTTGCAATTTTCCACAATCCTCCTGGGTTTTAACAACTTTAAATAGTTTTGTGTCATCAGCAAATTTGATAACCTCACTCACTCGGTTATTCCACTTTCCAGGGCTCATTTATGAATATGTCAAAAAGCAGCGGACCCAGCACAGATCCCTGGGGTACACCACTATTCACCTTTCTCCATTGGGAAAATTGGCCATTTAGCCCTACCCTCTGCTTTCTATCTTTTAACCAGTTCTGATCCACAGTAGTACACTGCCTCCTATCCCATGACTCTTTAGTTTTGCCAAAAGTCTCTCATGAGGGACCTTGTCAAAGGCTTTCTGAAAGTCCAGATACACAATATCAACCGACTCACCTTTGTCCACCTGTTTATTCACTCCTCAAAAAAACATAACAGATTAGTAAGACAAGATCTTCCTTGGCTAAAGCCATGTTGGCTGTCTCCCCTTAGGTCAGGGACTATCTATATGCTGAGTAATTTTATTCTTTATGATGGTTTCTACCATTTTTCCCGGTACTGATGGTCAGGCTCACCGTCTGTAGTTTCCCGGATCACCCCTCGAACCTTTTAAAAATGGTGTTACATTGGCGATCCTCCAATCCTCAGGTATTAGAGATGATTTTAATGATAGTTCACAGATTAACTGATAGCAGGTCTGCAATCTCAAATTTCAGTTCTTTCCAACACCCTTGGATGTATACCATCGGCCCAGGTGATTTGCTACTCTTCAGTTTATCTAATAGTTGTAAGACATCTTCCCGATGTATCGATATTTCCTTCAATTCTTCCACACCTTTAAATACCACTTCAGTCATGGGTAACATCCCTACATCTTCCTCAGTAAAGACCGAAGCAAAGAATTCATTCAGTCTCTCCGCTATCGCCTTGTCGCCTCTTAGTGCTCCTTTAACCCCTTTATCATCTAATGGACCAACTGACCAACCATGCATCATCTTTTATGTTAATTGGAATTTCTTGGTTTTTTGGTGTTTAAGTGTCAAGATTCATTTCATACTACGTTATTTAGAAAATCAGTGCAACGAAACACACTGCTTACTTTCACTAGTTTTCATCCTCTGCCTTTGAAGAAAGGTCTAACATTTGGCCAATTCCTCAGGATTCGACTAATTTGTTCTGATTTTGTGGAGTTTCTTAGGCATGCTCATGATCTTTCGGCTCGACTTGCTCAACGAGGTTATCCTAAGAAGGTCATTAAGCAAGCATTTTTGAGAGCCAAATATACTCAAAGGGAATGGTTGTTTCCCCCGTTTACTTTGGAGCGTCCAAGTGATTGGAATATAGCAACTCATTTTGAAGGGGTTGTGGCGATACTTCCATATATGTCGCACACTGATTCTATTAGAAAGATCCTTTTAAAGCACTGGCATGTTTTACAAATGCACCCGTGCTTTCAGGGACGATTGCAGATAGCGCATTCTAGGGGTTCTAATCTTCGTGATTTTGTGGGGGTTACATCTTCCCCTTTAGACACACATCGGTAACACCCTTAGAAGTGGGTCATTTTACATGCACTTCTGTAAGTTTTGCTCTCAAGCTATAACGGGCAGTGAATGGTTGGTACCTAATTCTACTATAGTCCACAGGGCTTGATGGTACACCACCTTTTCAACGTCTCTTGTGGTGTACGTGCTGGTTTGTCCTTGTGGTCTATTATATATTGGACGGACGATCCGTATTAGGTTGAGTGAGCATGCCTCTAGACTCAAGAATTCCATACTCACAGCCCCGTTGGTACAGCACTGTTTGGACTTCAATCATACATTTGGAGTTCACTTGACGAGTATTGGATATGATTCCTGAGAATCCTAGGGGTGGAGATCGTGAGCAATTACTCCAAAAGCTTGAACAAAGGTGGATCTTTACTTGGGACACTGTTGCACCTTTGGGTCTCAAAGAACTGGACTGGATCAGTATCCTTTAACTTTTGATTACTCTGGGGACACTGTTTGCTTCACAGCTATTGGTTCCTGATGCTATTTAATCTTTGGGGCTTGCTGCTTGGCTTGGATCACTAATGAGCATGCGTCGGCTTCTCGGAGAGGTGGAGAGGCTGTGAGAACATTTTTTGGCAGTCCGCTCAAGTGTTGAAACAGGGAGTGTAAAATATATATTTGCCCGAAACGCAGTGCTGTGTACTTCTTTGGTAACTGCTGCTGTTGATCATTTGATCAGAAGTGAGAATGGGCATTTCAAGATTGTGGTCACTGACTGTTCTCCCGTGAAAGCAAATTAAAGGCGGGGAGACAGCGGTCGAGATAAGTACCACTTTTTATTTTGCATTTGCATAAGTTAAACTTTTAAATTTTTGAATTTGGTGTAGGTGACATCCATTTGTGGTGTTTTTACCTTACCCATGGCTCCGTTGTGGGCCTATTGAATGGCTCAAATAAAATTGAGTAAAATGGAAGTAACAGCTTAGAGGTTATTTTGATCCTCAGGGCTGATCTTCCGACAAAAACACGTTTACACGCTAGCTCACATATTTGGTTTTTCACTCTATTTTGGTCTAGGGTTACTTAGGGTTAGGGCAATGGAGCCTATACCCCAACATCTCTGGGGAAAGAGGTTCTACTCAAGGTATTTCCTTCTCTCAAAAAGAACAGGGGGCCTCCGGCCCATCTTGGACCTGCGCAACTTGAACAAGTTTCTGGTGAGGGAGAAGTTCAAGATGCTCTCCCTTGGGACACTGCTGCCCTACCTCCGCCAGGGAGATGGGCTCTGCTCCTTGGACCTCAAGGACTTGTACACCCACATCCTGGTCCATCCCTCCCACAGACAGAACCTGAGGTTTGTGATGGGGGACAGCACTACTAGTACAGGGTACTACCATTCGGCTTTACCTCCTCTCCAAGGGTCTTCACGAAGTACCTGGTGGTTGTGGCCACCCATGTGCGCTTACAGGTGGGTCCACATCTTCTCCTACCTAGATGACTGGCTCATCAGAGGCAGCACGGCCCTCAAGACCAGCCAAGCCACAAGGCTTACCATCCACACCTTACAGGAATTGGGATTCATCAACTACCCCAAGTCCAGTCTCTCTCCAGTTCAAGACCTGGATTTCATAGGGGCCCAGCTGGACACTCTGCAGGTCAAGGCCTTCCTCCCGTTAGAGGGCATGCTGCCTGATGCAGTTAACAAAGGAGGTTCAAAACTGCAGGTCGGTGCCAGCCCACCTGCTCTTCTGCTTGTTAGGCCACATGGCCTCGACTGTTCATGTCATACCGTTGGCTCGCCTGCACATGTGAGCAGCCCAGTGATACCTCAGATCCCAGTGGACACAGGTGGGCTGAGGGACAGGGTAAGGGTCACCTGTTGACTGGCAGCCTCCCTCAACCGGTGGCAGTCCCTGCAACATCTCAGGGCGGGGATGCCTTTCCAAACACCAGCACCACAAAAGGTCCTGACACAGACACCTCCCTAGTGGGCTGGTGCGCACATTGCAAGGGCCATTGCACTCGGGGCAACTGGTCCCCAGATGAATCTCAGTTACAAATCAATCTCCTCGAGTTCAGGGCCATCTTCCTGGCTGTATAGGCTTTTTTTTTTCTACCTCCTGAGCAACCTCTCGGTCCTCATACAGACAATCAGGTTGCCATATTCTTCGTGAACAAGCAGGGAGGCATGGGCCCCCACTCCCTCTGTCAGGAGGTGGTAGCCCTCCATTCCTTCACAGTGTGCAACAGCATGTTTCCGAGAGTGGTGCCTTGTGGACAGGCTTAGCAGGATCATTCACCCACACGAGTGGCATCTGAAACCCAGGGTAGCACAGAGTCTCTTCCGCCTCTGGGGCAGACCTTGGCTGGATCTGTTTTGCTTCCCTGGACAAAGCACAGCTGGCCAGGTTCTGCTCACCTCATCCACCCCACAGGAGTGTGGCAGCGGATGCCTTCCTCATCTTATGATCAAGGGGCCTGCTCTATGCATTCTCACTGACCCCTCTAATAGCCGGATGTCTCTTCAAGATCCAGAGCAACCATGCCTCAGTAATCCTGGTTGCTCCCAGGTGGCCAGCCCTGGTTCCCCCTGCTAATCTCCCTGTCAGTGGCACCCCCAGCAGCACTAGACTATCAGCCAGATCTTCTTTGCAGGAGGGGGGCTCCCTTCTCCACCCTAACCTAGTATCCCTGACGTTAACTGCATGGATGCTGAAACGGTAGCACTTGCCCCCTTCAGTCTCATGGACGAAGTGCAGGAGATCTTCCTGGCCACCCAGAAACCCTCCACTAGAAGGGCATATGCCTTCAAGTGGAGGAGATTCTCTCTGATGTGCAGAGCAGAATGAGAATCCCTTCTCCTGCTTTCTGCAGCTCATACTGCAGTACCTGCTGCATCTCTCCCGATCATGGATGAAATCTAATTCAGTCAGGGCACATATCTGCACCATAGCAGCTACCATAATCCTGTGGAATGGAGACCCCTCTTAAGCCAGCCCCTGGTCTCCAGGTTCCTTATATGCCTTCTGCTGTTGAAGCTCCCCTCCACCCCCCTTCATCAGAGTGGGGTTTCAATGTGGTGCTCTCACAGTTCACCAGACTGCCATTTGAGCCTTTGGCAACTTGTCACCTGAGGTATCTCTCCTGGAAGGTGGGCTTCAATGGGCATGTGTGGTAGCATTCCCAAAGGCTTTCTTTAGAAGTTGGGGAAATGCTCCATGCGGGCTCAGTCGGCGCCGACGTTACCCATATGTGAGGACTGATTCCTGCTGTTCCTGGAGAGCACCTGTTACAGGTGAGTAACTATGCTTTCCCTTAGCTCCCTGAAAGTTCAGGTGGCAGCTCTGGCCTGTTTACGGGGTCTGGCAGCGTATAAGTCTGTGCATGTACCCAGATGTCTCGTGTTTTTCTCCAGGGGGTTTGGCATCTCTATCCTCCCTGCTGGTCTGTCTCGTTCTCAGGGCCCTGAGGGTGGTGCCCTTTGAGCCACTGAAGTGTCCTACCTTTAAGGAAATGAAACTCAAGATGGTCATCTCGGTCGTGATTTGTTCCGCAAGGTGGATTTCCAAGCTGCAGGCTCTGTCTTGCCAAGATCCTTACCTGTCCTTTTTGAAGAAGGCAGTTTCCATTCAGCCTGTGCTGCCACCTTGCCTGAGATGCTTTTTCCCTTTCACATGAACCAGGTGATCTTTGCCTTGTAGATGTCTGGAGATAACATATTCCTTTTCTAAGTCCGACCAAATGCTCGTATGCAAATGCTAGAAGTCTAAAAAATAAGATGGGAGAGTTAGAATATATAGCACTAAATGAAAGGTTAGATATGATTGGAATATCAGAGACATGGTGGAAGGAAGACAACCAGTGGGACACTGTGATACCTGGGTACCAACTATATCGTAATGATAGAGCTGATCAAATTGGTGGAGGGGTTGCTCTCTGTTAGAGAGGGCATTGAGTCAGAAAGGATTAGTTTTTTGTAGGAAACAAAATCTGCTGTAGAATCTATATGGATTGAAATTCCATGTAAAAGGGGAAAGGCGATGGCAGTGGGGGTGTACTATCGACCGCCTGGCCAGAATGACCAAATGGATGATGAAATGTTCAAAGAAATCAAGAAATCAAGGAATCTAACAAAAGTTACAGCGCAGTAATAATAATGGGTGATTTCAACTACCCCGGTATCGACTGGGTCAGTGTCACGTCAGAACATGCTAGGGAAATAAAGTTCCTAGATGAAATAAATGACTGCTTCTTTGAGCAGCTGGTTCATGAACAGACCAGAGGGGAAGCCATATTAGACCTAGTCCTTAGTAGAACACCAGATCTAGTGCAAGAGATAAGGTTGTTGGGGCCACTTGGCAATAGTGATCATAGCATGATTGCCTTTGATTTAATTAGTGGAGGAGGGATGGTAAGGAAATCCACAGTACTACCTTTTAACTTTTGAAAGGGAGACTATGATAAAATGAGGAAAACAGTTAAGAAAAAACTAAAAGGAGCAGTTGCAAAGGTTAAAGACGTACATCAGGGACTTCCGGCGATGCGTGAGAGAGAGGACGTGCCTCCCTCGCTCCGGGGCTGTCTCAACGCTAAATCTGGCATTTTATCTGCTTTTGTGAGCCCTCACCCCTGCTTGTTACAAGGGAGAAGTGTGCCATCACCTGCTGTGACCGAGAGTTTTTGAAATTTGCGGAAGTGATGCCTTTGCCGGCTCAAAGATCGGGAGCGGTCGGTTAAAGCGGGGCCTACCACCGCGGCCGCACAACAACCTGCCTCGCCGAGCGCTGACAGCACAGATTCCACATCAGAGGACCTAGCGCGGAAGGTGGTGCGGCTCCTCGACCCGAAATTCGATCGGCTTATGCAGAAGCTGGACGGGATGGAGGAATCTATGGCAGAGTTTGGGAGGCGCGTGGAGGAGCTCGAGCACCGCGTGGCTGCGGTGGAGGAAGGGGAAGGCCGACGTGATGGAGAGCTGGAGGCTCAGAAGCAATCTCTCCTTGCAGTGCAGCAAAAGCTCGACGATCTGGAGAATCGCTCCCGTGGGAATAACTTGAGGCTGGTGGGCCTGGGAGAGGATCGGACTGATTATGAGCTGCTTGTTTTCCTTGAGACCTGGCTGCCAGAGGTGCTGGATATAAAGGAGCTTCAGGGTACCTTTCGTATCGAACGAGCACACAGGCTGGGAGTTCGGAGGGACAAGGGAGATCGGCCACGTGTGGTGATCATCCGCGTGCTAAACTTCCAGCATAAGTGGCAGATACTCCAGGCCTACCGAAAAAAAGGCGAGAGAACCTTGGACAATAAAAAGATTCTACTATTCCAGGACTACTCTGCGGCGGTAGCCGCTAAACGTCGGGAATTTTCACCGATCTGTACGGAGCTCCTTAAGAGGCGAGCACGGTTTACTTTGGCCTACCCGGCAGTGCTGCGACTCTCTTTGAATGGACAGCAGCATATCTTTGAGCACGCAGCAGCAGCGAAGCAGTTTCTGGCGCTGCACCCACCCTCGGATGGAGAAGAGAGTCGTCCCTGATTTTGCGGTTTCCCGGGGGAGGAAGATGGCCATGTTGGACTCTGATCTTAGTATTGAGAGACCTTTGCCTCGACTGTTGAGCCTGGATGAGTTTGGATGGGCCTGTGGGGAGTGGGACCTGCGGCTCGGTGAGGCCGGCCCTGCGGGTTACTTTGGGTTTCTGAGTCCTGCATCACTGTTGGAGTTCTAGATGTCTGCGAGAGCTGGACTTGCTTATTTATCTGCCTGTTTAGGGCTTGTTTTCTTACTTTTGTTCTCTTACTTTTCTCACTCTTTTTGCAGGTGCTAGAATGTTTGCTACAGTTTGTTCTTATCTATTCTCTCTTTGGGACAATATCTTTGTTTTGGACACTGGGGGGAGGGGGCGGTGTTTTGTTCGAGACAGCCCTGAAGTATTGCTTTGGGGTCCCGACCTCAGTGAGGTAACTGAGGATTTGGTTGAGTGTGTATTTAGGGGTAGATAGGTTAGACTGGAGCTGCGTGTGGGCGGGGGAGGGAGAGGGGAGGGGTTCGAGGTGGGGTTTCGCTGGGGGAGGGGAATGGGGGCGGTCGGGGGGAGGTAGGAAGCTAGGGGCTAGGGGTGGGAAGGGGACAGAGCGGGGGCTGCATGTATTGCGATCTGAGAGTCTGGAAGCTTTGTGGAGTGTATGTGCCCATACCCCTTTTCTGCAGCAGAAAGATGCAGTGCTGTACTATTGGGGAACCCCGAAGGTCGGGGTGTGCTCTGGGTTGAGGCTGGGCGACCCAGGACACGACTATGATTGGTGGATATTGGTAGTTCTGATGTTAGTGAACCGGGTGAATGCGGGATGAGCTCCGAATAGTCTCTTGGAATGTGGGAGGTGTCAATAGCCCAGTTAAGAGAACCAAGATCTTGCAGGCCCTTAAGAGAGGGCATGCCCAAATTGCCTTCCTGCAAGAAACGCATTTGAAGGCAGTAGAACATGCTAAACTTAGAAAAGATTGGGTGGGGCAAATTTTTGCGCCTCTGCGAGCAGTAAGAAGAGAGGAGTGGCAATTCTGGTGAAAAGAGGCCTGTCATTAGTCAGGAGGAGGACCCACAGGGGAGATTTCTCTTCCTCCATGCGAAAATTCAAGGTGAGGAACTGTTTCTGGGAAATATATATGCCCCTAATAAGTATGACCACCAATTTTTTCAGTTTTTGTTGCGGAAGGTGCTGGGGGCGCCGAAGATACCCTTGATATTGGCGGGTGATTATAATTGCCCGCTTGATCCTACGCTGGACAAATCTGGCACCGGGGCCTCCAGAAAGACTTGGCGAACTAAAGGGGTGGGATATCTATGTAACATGGGCGGTTTGATAGACTCGTGGAGAACCTTACATGTTGTCGAAAGGGATTACACGCATCTGTCGAGAGTACATCACACTTGGTCTAGGATTGACTATATTTTGATCTCGAGAGAGAGTCTGGGGAAAGTGCTTAGGGTGGAGATCGAGCCCCTGGTGGTGTCGGACCATGCTAAAGTGGTTCTAGATTGGAGGGTGCGACCTGCTGGAGGGGCCCGCTGGTCCTTTCCGGGGTATCTCTGGCAGGAGGAGGACTTTCGGGCATATTTGATCCGCCATTGGGAAGAGTACTTATTGCTAAACGACATGGGGAATGTAAGGGTTGCGACGTTTTGGGAGGCGGGTAAGCCGGTCCTCCGGGGTCACATAATAGCCTATGTCGCGAAGGAGAGGAAACGTCTTAATAGTCAGATTTTGGACTTGGGCGCGTCAATTGCAGGAAGCTAAACGAGCAGCAGTGAAAATGCCGTCTAGGCTGTCTGAGTTCCTTGCGGTGCAGAGGGCCCTCAACGAGGTGCTGCATGACAGAGCGGTTCAGTCGCTGCAATACTATCGCCACCAGCTTTTTCGCTATGGCTATCGTTCTGGGCGCCTTTTGGCACGTCTTGTGCACCGGAGGGGAGGTATTCAGGGAGTAGCCGGGATTAAGTACAAACAGGGTGTGCGGCATACTGAATTGGAACGGATTGTGCAGGTGTTTAGTCAATATTATCAGTAGCTTTACACGCCCGAGGCCGAGAACAGAGTGCAAGAGCGGGAATTTCTTGAAGCTGTACGCCTCCCCCATCTGACGGAGGCGGAGCTCTTGGAGCTTAATGCGAGAATCACTCAGACGGAACTTCAGAAAGTAATTAAGGCAGGGAAGCCGCATAAAGCCCCGGGACCTGATGGCTATGGGTCTGAATTTTATAAGATTTTAATGGATCAGGTGACTCCTACTTTGATGGCCTTATATCAGGAGGCACAGGAGTTGGGTATGTACCCGCGGGATATGCGGACTGCGGCAATCACTATTATACCAAAAGAGGGTCGGGATCCAGAGGAGCCGGCCTCCTATCGTCCCATTTCCCTGATCAATTATGATATGAAGTTAGTGGCATCGGTGTTAGCGGCCCGATTACAGAAGGTTTTGCCTAGGCTGATTGGTAGTCATCAATCGGGTTTTGTGCGGGGGAGGGGGCCTTCTCCAATATTAGTAAAGTGTTGCTGGGGATGGAGATCTGCTCGAGCCGAATGGAGCCTTTGATCCTGGTAAGCCTGGATGTGGAAAAGGCCTTTGCTAGTGTCCTGGCCCTATATGTTCGAGGTCTTAGCCAGATTCGGGTTTGATGGAGCCTTCTTGGCATGGGTAAGGGCGTTGTAAGCGAACCCTCTGCCGTGTGTAGCTAGCGGAGGTACTTGCTCCTTGTCCTTTGTACTGCGGAGAGGCACGCGCCAGGGCTGCCCGCTCTCGCCTTTGCTTTTCGTTTTGCAGTTGGAGCCCCTGCTGCTCTCGCTCATAGGAGTGTAGGGAGTTCGGGGTATCGTATGGCCGGGTGGGGGAATTAAGGTCAGCGCGTTTGCTGATGACATGCTGTTGTGTGTGTCTAATCCGCAGCCCTCGCTGGAGTCTGCACTGGGATTAATTCAGAAGTTTGATCTTTAAACCCGAAAAGGATCCAATGTCAGTAAGTCGATGGCTTTGGATGTGGGTAATCGGGCGCGCTTGGCATGGCAGGGCCCGTTCCCCTTGCGATGGGCGCCGGGCCAATTCCGCTATCTGGGGATACAGATTCCGGATCAGGTCTCGCAGTTATATGATGTAAATGTTCGTCCTATGCTACTGAGAACAGTGACCATGTTGCAGAAGTGGAAGGATCTCCCACTCTCGCTCATGGGCCGGGTAGCTCTTTTTCAGATGACGGAGGCGCCGCGGTGGATGTACCTTCTACGGCACTTACCTATCTGGCTTCTGCGCCGTGATGTGCTATTTTTCCAGAGCCATGTGGTGAAATTTTTATGGAAGGGGAAGAGATCTCGGATTCCGCTTTCCGTGTTGATGGGTGCAAAAAGCGAGGGGGGGTTGGGCTTATTTTCCGTGCGCGACTACAATTTTCTGTGCTTGCTTAGACCGCTGCGAGATCTGATCTTGGGACACGGGGCGGTCCTCCCGCGGAGCCTTGTTCACTGGCTGTCGTTGCCCTATCATGCGGCCTTTTTGCTGCATAGTGGGAGCAAAGTTCTGCCGCATCGCTGGCGGGAGTCGAGCTATTTGGGAGCTCTACGACAGGCGTGGAGATTCTTAAGCGAAAGGGCGTGTGTTGGTTGGCTACTGGCTGTCTCCCCTTACACTATAACGGCGACTTTGAGCCTGGGAGGCAAGGGGGGCCAGCGAGTTGGGTGACGGCGGGTCTGGAGTTTCTAGGGCAACTGCGTATGCAGGCGCAGGGGGAACTAGACTCGTTTCAGTCACTGACGAGGAGATACTTGATTGCGCCTCATTCGTTCTACTTATACTTGCAGGCGCGACATTACGTTCGGGCGTTGCAACAGACTCGGAGCTTGCGTCTTTGTCATAAGGGGGCATGGGACTTTATCGCGGAGGAAGACCAGCATTTTACATTGCGGTCCCTGAGAGAAGAGTGGTATCCGGGTGGGGACCGGGGACCACTGGAGGCATTGGTTCAGAGATGGCATCAAGAAGGTGGGGTGCACCTCGCCGTGGAAGACTTACAGGATGCTTTTCAGCGGCTTAGATTGGTTTCTGAAGCGGTTCGGTTCCAGGAAATCCAGTATAGGCTCATGTGACGGACTTATGTGCCTAATGTGTGGGCGGCTAGGATGGGGGTGCTCTCGACAGATGTGTCAGCTGTGTAGTGTCCAGAGAGGGACCTTGATGCATCGATTTTGGGAATGTGCGTGTATTGTGCCACTCTGGCACGCGGTGCATGCTGCCTTGCAGGTCTGGAGGCCTCCGGGAGGGGTCCTCTCGCCGGAGTGGTGTTTATTTGGCGTCCCCAGTACCAGAGGTCGCAACAGTACTAACTCCATTACTAGGGCTGGGGCAGGGGTTATTTCGCCCAGGGAGGGGGTTAGTGAGGCTACATCGGATGGGTCTAGCTGTGAGGATGGCTCAATGGGACATGAGAGTGACGCGAGGGTGGTACCTGCAGCTATGGCTAAGTGGGATGTAAAGCTATATGATAGGGGTTTTCTTATGGTGAAGCACTGTATTCTCAAACATTGGGTGGAGGATAAACCCCCTGGGATTGGGGAATGGCGCCAAAGCCTGCTTGTCCTACAGGGCTTTGAGAGGCGAACGGCCCAGATTCTGGGGGGGAAGAAGCAAGAGGACTTTGAAAAGATTTGTGGGCAAGTATTCAGAGGGAGATTGGGAGTGTGACAGATGTGAGAGGGTGTGTGTGTGAGAGGGGTGCAGCTCCAGAACCGTCTAGCGGCCTGTAGGGAAAGGGAGGATTGGGGGGGGGGCTGGGGGGGGTTTGGGAGGTTGGAGTCAGGGGTGGGGAGGGGAAGGGTGGGGCTTGGGAGGAGTGGGAGGGTTTTAGAATGTATTGAATGTATTGGTTCCTTGTTATGTTGGTTGCTATCTTGCCCTAATCTGACTCATCTGCTGAGGGTGCCAGGGGGCGGTCTGGGAAGGGTGAGAGTTCTGAGGGGTGGGTGAGCGAGCCTTTGGTACTACAGTACCCGCCACTCCCAGATATTTGTCTTCTGCTGAGGCGCCTCTCGCTAGAACTATGCTTGTTTGGCTCATTTATTTCTCTCAAGCTCTCTGGGACGTGTTAATGCCTGTTTTCCTGTCTATACTATGTTTGCTGTGTTTCCTGAGCTTAGGTGGCAAGATGTTTATGTTGGTTTATAGTGAAAAGCAATAAAGATTTGACATAAAAAGATTTGACATAAAGACGTACATCAGGCTTGGCTGTTGAAAAATACTATCTTGGAAGCCCAGACCAACTGTATTCCACGCTTTAAGAAAAGTGGAAGGAAGTCCAAAAAACTGCCAGCATGGTTTAAAGGTGAGGTCAGAGGCTGTTGCCAAAAAAGCATCTTTCAGAAAATGGAAAAAAGAGCCAAACGACGAAACCTGGAAACAGCACAAGCACTGGCAAGTCAAATGCAAGGCATTGATAAGGCAGGCAAAGGGAAAATTTGAGAAGCTTGCTGCGGAAACAAAAACGCGAAGTAAAGACCTTTTCAAGTACATTCGTAGCAAAAAACCTGAGAGTCAGTTGGTCCATTAGATGATAAAGGGGTTAAAGGAGCACTAAGAGGCGACAAGGTGATAGCGGAGAGACTGAATGAATTTTTTGCTTCGGTCTTTACTGAGGAAGATGTAGGGATGTTACCCATGACTGAAGTGGTATTTAAAGGTGCGGAAGAATTGGAGGAAATATCGATACATCGGGAAGATGTATTACAACTATTAGATAAACTGAAGAGTAGCAAATCATCTGGGCCGGATGTGTGGGTGTTGAAAGAACTAAAATATGAGATTGCAGACCTGCTATTAGTAATCTGTGAACTATCATTAAAATCATCTCTAATACCTGAAGATTGGGGGATCGCCAATGTAACACCAATTTTTAAAAAGGGTTCCAGGGGTGATCCGGGAAACTACAGACCGGTGAGCCTGACGTCAGTACCGGGAAAAATGGTAGAAACCATCAAGAATAAAATAACTCAGCATGTAGATAGTCATGACCTAATGGGAGACAGCCAACATGGCTTTAGACAAGGAAGATCTTGTCTTACTAATCTGTTATGTTTGTGTGTTTTTTTTTATTTTTTTTTTTTTGAAGGAGTGAATAATCAGGTGGACAAAGGTGAGTCGGTTGGTATTGTGTATCTGGACTTTCAGAAAGCCTTTGACAAGGTCCCTCAGACTTTTGGCAAAACTAAAGAGTCATGGGATAGGAGGCAGTGTACTATTGTGGATCAGGAACTGGTTAAAAGATAGAAAGCAGAGGGTAGGGCTAAATGGCCAATTTCATATTCATAAATGACCTGGAAAGTGGAATAACAAGTGAGGTTATCAAATTTGCAGATGACACAAAACTATTTAAAGTTGTTAAAACCCAAGAGGATTGTGGAAAATTGCAAGAGGATCTTGATAAATTGGAAGACTGGGCATCAAAATGGCAGATGAAATTTAATGTGGACAAGTGCAAGGTTATGCACCTACGGAAGAACAACCCAAACTAAGGTTCTTGGGCCCTGACAGAGGAGCAACCGCCTAACTTTTACCATGCCTGGGCCCAACTTATGACAGATGCTTGGGCTGGAGGTTGTGCATGAGGCCTATGCCCTTAAGTTTGCATGGCTGTCCAGGAGATGCTTGAGCGCCTCCAGCACCTTGAGGCCATAGTGCCTGTGCCCCCGGAAGTGTAGGCTGGGGTGTTACTCCATTTACTTCATGGTGTCCTAGAATGTTTGTCTCTTGAGAGCCACCTTGAAGGATTTGACTCAAGGTAGTGTTTCTGGTGGCCATTTGCTTGGCATGTTGCATCTTGGAACAGTCTTGTGCAGGGAGCTTTATTTGTTGATCACAAAGGGGAAAGGGTGATCTTTTGTCCGGTTTCTTGCTGAAGGCAGTCTCTGTGTTCACCTTAATCAGGCATTGACTTTGCTGGCCTTTGCTAGTCCCCTGGAGTCAGCTGAGTCTAGGGATTTGCATTTGCTTGACGTCCGCAGGCCCTTAAGCGGTACTTGAAGGTGATTGAGGCATTTTGGTGTTCAGAGCGTCTCTGAGCCTTGCAAGGAAAAGGTGGCAGCCAAGATGTCTATTTCTTGTTGGATTCAGGGTACTGTTGAATCCGTGTACTTGCTAAAGGGGTGCATTGTTCTGACAAGGCTCCGGGCTCATTCTACTAGAGCTCAGGTGGCCTCGGGTGGCGATCAGCCTTGTGCTCGCTGCAGGATATTTGCAAGGTGATGTCATGGTGGTTGCTCCATTCCATTTTATATCATTACCAGCTGGATGTGCAGGCCCATCAAGATGCGGATTTTGGGGCTCAGGTGTTGCAGGCTGGAGTTTCATTACCCACTCCACGATAGTATTGCTTTGTTACATCCCACGCATCTGGACTGGAGGGGCAAACTTGAAGGTGAAATTGGACCTTATCTGCTAACTTTCATTCCTGGAGTCCCTCCATTCCAGTTCAGGACCCTTCTGAGACTTGGCTTCTGTCTTTCTGGTCTTGGGCCTGTTCTAAAGATGCTGTTTGCTGAAATGGGCAATTTTTCCAGGCCAGTTGGTTGGTGGCAGTTCTTTCATTTTTTTTGTGCTTCTGGGTGGTTCCACTGTGTTGTCACACTGTTTGCTCTCCTCTTTGTGAACTCTGCAGTCCTTGGTTGGGGGGGGGGGAATTAAAAAAAAACAAACACATCTTTCAGACGTATTACAATACTCCGGTTAAGTGTGCACACTGTCCCGAACAGGCATCGGGGAGAGAGCCCGCAGCTATGAGAGGACCCCCCTGAGAGGATAAAAGCTGCCAGTTCTTTCATTCCAACTGAACTTGGCTGGGACGACGTCGGAGGCATTCGGGGTCTTGTTTGGCCCCTGGGACTGCTGCCTTGTGCAGCGCTCAGCTTGGATGCTTGTGGCTTCCCCGGAACACCGAACAGGCATCGGGGAGAGAGCCCGCAGCTGTGAGAGGACCCCCCCTGAGTGGCATTGCATTTATTCTGTCTTCCTTGCCGCGGAGCGTGTTTCGCGGAGTGTGTTTCGACGGGGCGCCACTGCGACATCACAGGGACCATTCTAGTGGCTACAGCACTTGTGTCGGCGGGAAGAGCAGGAAGGTTGTATTTGTTGTTAAGTTTGTTTGTTTTTTCTCTGCAGCCTGTTTAGTTTGCATGGGGAAACGGAAAGCTAAGGGCGGGGTTGCCTCTGGGGGGGGCTCTCGCCGGCGATGTGGCACTTTTCTCCTTTACCGATTGCTCAATCATCTCCTGAGGGTGCCTCCTTAAGTCCAGGGGGAAGATCTCCTCCACCATGTCCTCTTCCGTCACTGCTTCCCACTTCTATTGGGGAGTCCTCTAGTAAGGTAAGGGGTAATGCTTTTTTTTCCTTACCTCAGCCGGTTGCTTCATTGTCGAGTAGTGTTGTCGCGCTCTCGACTTTATCCCCTGACGCTGAGATTACCCTAAAGGATGTATGGGGAGTTTTGAAGTCTATTGATGAAAAGATTTCGGGTACCTTAGGTGCTTTGTCTAAATTTTCTCAGGAGACCGTAGTTTCTTTGCAACAATTAGATGGTAAAAATGTTTTGCTTGATACTGCTGTTTCTAAATTGGAAAGCCAGATTGTCTCCATACACTCTGCTCAGGCTGCGAGTATTAAGGACTCACTGGTTCTCCATAATAAAATTGAAGCGATGGAGAATTCAGCTCGTTCCTGCAATCTTCGTTTCTTGAATTTCCCTAACTCTAAGCTCCTCGCCCCAAAGATTTTATTAGACAAATACCTTAAGGAAGTGCTTTTACTTACTGATCCCATAGAAGTATCTCAGATTTATTATATTTCCCCTAGTTCTAAGAGGGTTAATCCTGTTGAGGGGGAATTTGACGCAATCGAGCCTACTATCTCCAACCTTACTGCCTTTCTAGAGGACTCCCTGGACATAATTGATACCCGCTCTACTCTGTTGGTTACTTTTTTGTCTAGGGATGTTAAACTGCAAGTACTCCGTGTGTTCTTCAAGCATAAGACTATTAAGTTTTGTGGCCATCTTGTTAATGTTTTTCCTGATGTATCACGTAATACCCAGCTTAGGCGAAGGCTGTTTTTAGCCTTAAAGCCTCAGGTATTATCACTAGGAGACGCTTCCTTTTTTTCTTCGTTTCCCGTGTAAATGTATTATAACTTTAAAGGGTGTCTCTTATGTATTTACTGATGTTATTCACTTGGAAACTTTTCTGTCAGAGAAGCGGAAAGCATTAGTGGAAGCTTCGGGTGTCCAGGAATAATTTAGCCTCTTTTCATGGACTTTGTGTCTTGTTTTCTTTAACATTTATTGCTGGTTCTTAGTTAGTGCTCGGCCAAGTTTCTTAATGTGGGCTATATCTGAGTGATGTTTGTTTCTTTTTTCCTTTTACTGTAATGCATATCTAATGTGTTAACTTGCTTCGGATTGACTTTATTTGTATTGTTTAAATGCAATTTGGAAATTAATAAAAAAAAGAAAGTGTGCACACTGTTTCTGGTGTACAACTTGTGGCAGGGCTAGTGGAGCTGTTGGGGTTTTGGGACTCTGAGGTTCATACTGGCTTTGCTGGAAGCACAGGCTACTTAAGAGAAAAGGTTTGAGCTTGCCGTTCGCATTCTCTATCTGCTGGTGGATGAGCATAACCTACGTGTCTGGACTGTAGGGGCTCCAGGAAAGAAAATTAGCAGGTAAAGTCTAATTTCACCATATTGCATTTTATGCACTCTCCCTGACCCAGTTTTTTGGTCATCCAGTAAGACATGAATCAAATTTGTCTGGCAAGACCTACCTCCTAGTAAGGATCCTGTAATCCCTTGGATTCCAGAAACCATACCATCCTGTGCTTTAGCAGTTTTTCCATTAATGTACTCACCACAGGGGTCTGACTAACTGGTATGTAGTTAGCAATCTTTTCTTTATTTCTGCTTTTGTGGGCAGGAACCACATTTGCCAGTCATCCAGGATTACTCGTGACTCTAAAGCAGCATTAAAAGGGTCAGCTAGCAGAGCCATTGGTACTTAAATTCTCCAGGAACAAGCAAGAAGTCAGCCCTCGCATTTGGGTGACATTTGCACTGACGGAGCCTGCACAGATCCACTCTCCAGCTTTCAAAGAAAGCCTTTGGGAGTTACATCAGGCATACATGGTCACCTTCCTGCCCAAGGGTGCCATCTTACCTCAGTTTTCTTTTTTCCACAGAGCCATGCAGATGTGCTGTCTGCACCCCGGATAAAGTTCCTTTTCCTTATCGTCCCTCCAGTCTAGTCCTGACATCTAGGGTTTTTTTTTTTTTTTCAAAACTTTATTTAGAACCATCAACGGTAAACAACAAGTACATAGCACACAGAAAATCACCACTCTCTGGGGTTAGCTCTTATCCCCAGGAGCCATACCCATTGACGGTTACATGGATTTTTCAAAGTATAATAACCCGCACCCCTTCCCCACCCCCTCCCCTCCCTCCCCCCCACCCCCTCCCCCCCCATACATGTCAAAGCCACACAGGACCATCTGGAGGTTCCGCCTGTCCCCCGAATAACAAAACAATAGATAAGGGTGTTAACAACCCAACTGCAAGACTGTATTACGAGTCCGGGCACTCAGATTTTGAATGTATGGGTCCCAAATTAGCAAGAAGGCGGACCATCGCTGGACGTGGCCCCGGGCAGCCCTACACTCCAGGAGCATAAGCTGATGGAAAGAGTTCCGCCACTCCCAAAAAGAGGGAGGGCGGGTCTCCCTCCATCGCCTCAACAAAGGTCCCTTACCCACCAGACATGCCTTACGCACCAGCCAGCGACCCCACTTCCCCCTCGGAGAGGCAAGGGCCAGAACATCCAAGACCACCAAGGCTGCATCCCACTGAATAGGTTGTCCCAGCAGATCGGCCATGTACAGGGCAATCCTCCGCCAATAAGGGCGAAGCCTGCGGCAGCCCCACCACATATGTAACAAGGTCGCCATGGGCGCCGCACACCGCGGACAACCGCCATCCACAGTCAGGTGGCAACGAAGGGCCCTCCGCGGTGAGAAGTGGATCCTGGTAAGACATTTAAATTGTATTTCCCGCCAACGAGCCCCCTCCACCAGGCTCACCGCGCGCCGTAGGGCCGCCAAAATAGTGCCCCGGGGGATTTCCCGCCCCATTTCTGCCCCCCAAGCCCGTTCGACTCTGCAGTAGTCTGGGCGCTGGCGAAGCTGCTCCAACCGGAGGTGAAAAACCCCGGATCGACGGTCGTGTCGAATCATCCAGGCCAAAAAACCCCATAAGCTGGACCGACGAGCGATCGCCATGTAACTCCTCTCCTGGGAGGGAGGCCACATAATGGGCCACCTGCATATATGCAAAGAAATGATGAGGCCGCAAGTCGAACTCGCGGGAGAGCACAGAAAAGGGTTTGATCCTCCCGGACAGGTCTACCACGTTCCCCACACTATGGGCACCTTTCTCCCCCCAAAAACGAAAGGCCCCGGTCTCCGTCCCCGGGGTAAAGTTGGCATTGCCCCGAAGGGGCAGCCAACTTGATGCCTTCCAATTACGGCCCCAATAGGTGTTCAACTGCCGCCAGGTCTTACGGACCGGGAGCAGCAACACACTCTCAGCTAAGTGGGTGGCCCACTGGCGGACCTCCAGGTGCAAGAGGGCCCGCAAAGAGTGGGGCGCCACATATTCCTCCTCCAAGGCCGTGGGTGTATAAAAGTCAGTGCCACCTAGCCAGTCCCCCAAATGGCGCGCCTGGCAGGCCAAGGCATAAGCTCCGAGATCCGGGAGCCCCCACCCCCCATTGCGCATCCTCCCCACCAGCCAACTGTAGGGGACACGAGCTCTCGCCCCCCCCCAGAGGAGGCCCCGAAATGCCACCTCAAAAAGCCGGGCATCCCTCCGGAGGAGCCAAACAGGGAGGGTCTGCAACCAGTACAGGATCCGGGGCAAGAGCACCAGTTTAATCGCCGCAATCCTTCCCAATAGGGACAAGGGGAGAGGCTGCCAGGCCTGCACCTGGGCTCGCACCTTGGTCAGCATTCGCTGCAGGTTGCACCTATACAATCGTCCTGGATGGCAAGGCAATACAATCCCCAAGTATACAAATTGATCCCCGGCCCATCGAAGAGGGAAGCCCCCCGGCCAACTACCCCGAAGGCTCCCCAACACGTCCATGGCCTCAGATTTGTCCCTGTTAATACGTAGCCCCGCAAATTGTCCAAAGGTTCGGAGCTCGTCTAAAAGAAGCGGCAAGGAGTCTGTTGGCGAGAGTAAATGTACCAACAGGTCATCTGCAAAGGCAGATATCTTAAATTCATGAGCGCCCATTCTCACCCCCCTTATGGAACGCATACCCGCCACTCTCCGCAGGAGAGGATCCAACGACAGGACAAAAAGGAGAGGAGAGAGGGGGCAGCCCTGACGGGTCCCCCTTTGCAAAGTAAACCTCTCTGATACCACCCCATTACAAAGTATCGCCGCCGTCGGATCGGCGTACAGGCTCGCAACCATACTACAAAATAAAGGCCCGAGACCATAGCGTGGAAGGATGTACTGCAAATATTGCCAATCCACCCGATCGAAGGCCTTTTCCGCATCAAAAACTAACAAGCAGTGAGGGCAACTGTCTATGCTGGACCCACTCCAGGGACGCCACAATTTTGCGCAGATTGCGAACTGCGTATCGCCCCTTCACGAACCCAACCTGACAATCATGCACCAACAGCCCCAGAAACTCCGCCAGGCGGTCTGCCAAAACCTTGGCCATCAATTTAAGGTCAAAATTGAGTAGTGAGATAGGACGATACGAAGTCGCGGAGAGGGGATCCTTCGCCGGGTTAGGAATAAGGGACAATATGAGCGTGATTAGCTCCCCAGCGAAAGTATCCCTGCTGTGCCCTCTGATTATGCACGGCAGCCAGCGTTGGGGAGATCAAATCGTTAAGGATTTTGTAAAATTCCGCACCAAGCCCGTCGGATCCTGGGGATTTATAACAGCTGGCCTTGGAAATAGCCCCCTGCAGCTCAGCCACCGTTATCGGCTGCTCCAACTGCGCTCTTTGCTCCGCGGTCAAGCGCGGTAACTCCAAAGCCCCCACATACTCCTCCATCTGCGTATGGGAAGGCGACTCCGCAGTATAAAGGGTCTGGAAAAAGGAACGAAAAACCCGCACAATCTCCGAGTTCTCCCGGTGTAACACCCCCGAATCATCCCGCAAACCCGGCACCAGTTTGGAGCCCCTAGGTCCCCGGAGGCATCTGGCCAAGAGTTTCCCGGGCTTATCCCCATAACGGTAAAGTTGGTACCGGTAGTATAACACAGATTTCTTTGCCCGCTGGTGCAGAAGTTCATTTAATTCCGTTTGAGAGTCCCACAGCTGCTTTTTAAGCCCTGCGGTCGGGTTTTGAGCCCCTTGCCGCCGTAATCGCGTCACCAACTTCTCTAAACCAATAATACGTTCGGCCCTCAGTCTTCTCTTCCGGGCAAGGAACCCTATTATGTCCCCCCGCAGAACCACCTTTGCAGTTTCCCAGAGCAGTTCGGGGTCATCCTGGTGACCCCTATGATCAGCTTCAAATTCCTGCCAGCGTTGTTGAAGAAAGGAGCGGAAATTGCGCGTCCCTATATAGTTCGAGCGGGAATCGCCACGTCGGGGGGCGGGGAGAGGTCCCAGTCCAATGGACGTCGAGCCAAACGAAAGCATGGTCAGATATCTCCATAGGCCCTATCTGCGCATCCGCCACTTTAACGAACAGGCCTGTAGAAATCAACAGGTAATCTATACGGGCACTAGTGCCATGAGCCCGGGATATATGCGTGTAATCCCGTTCGGTCGGGTTGAGGTGAAGCAGCCGCCAGGGGTCCACCAAGCCCAGTCGAGAGCATAAACGCCGCAGGGCCCGAACCGTCGCAGTTCTGTCTCTCTGCTCCCCCCCCTTGGAAGTGTCAAGGTCAACATCCATGACCCCATTAAAGTCCCCCCCCAAAATCAGGGGGGACTCCGGCAATGTCTCGATCTTGGAGGCAAAGCGGGCAAAGAGGGGCAAGTCAAGTACATTTGGACAATACAGGTTGCCCAGGATAACAGGCCTCCCCTCAAGGACTCCCTGCACCAAGACAAATCTGCCAGTCGGGTCTACAAAATCCCGGACAACCTCCAGCCTCACCCGTTTATGAATCAGGAAGACTACTCCCCCCTTCTTCCCCTGAGCTGGAGCCCCCCAGACCTGTCCCACCCACTCCCGGCATAATTTTCGGTGTTCTTCAGCAGTCTGGTGGGTTTCCTGGAGCATTGCGATGTCCGCCTTCTGCCGTGCCAGAGCCTGGAGGACCTTAGCCCGTTTTAATGGGGCTGCCCAGACCACATACATTCCAAGAAATAATCTTAAGCGGCATGTAATACAAAAGGAGGCTTATTATAAAACAGCATAAACCATACCTTTTCTGAGGAAGGGACCCCCCCAGCCTGAGGTCCTCCCCTCTTCTTCACCAGGAAATTCCCTCCCGTCGTCCACCCCTCCATTAGTCCCTGAAAATACTGCTCACCTCCTACACCCCCTCCCCCTTCCTCCCTCCCCTGCCCACCCTTCCCCACCCCCCCACCCTCCCATCCCCTCACCCCCCTCCCACCCACCCCCCCCTCCCCCTCTCCTCCCCGCTCCCAACCCTCATCCCATCTACCATCCTCCTCCCCTTCTCTAAGTATTCCTAGATGCGTAAGGGACCCCCTCACCCCTCCATTATACCAGCCCCGTTACACTCCCCCCCCACTCGCCCCCCCGGCAAGCCACCCCCAACTACTCGGGCCATTCCCCACCCGCCCCCCACACCTCTGAAACACAGCCAACCCCCCACGTAGCAATAGCTTGAGCAGGCCTCATCCTCCACCCTCCCTCACCCCAGTTACCATCACCATCACGTTAAAGTCCATAATGGAAACTCCGGGCTTGTTCCGCACTTCGGTAGTCCTCCCCTCCGGACCTCAAGTCCTCCCCTCCGGACCACTGCAGCCCTCCGCCGTATCTCTTCCACGTAGGGCGTTGCTGCTGTCGCGGAGTCAAAGGACCGACGGGTCCCCCCATGAGTAAAGATCAGCCGGGCAGGGTATTGCACAATAAATTTGATATTATTGTCTATCAGAACCTGGCACAAAGGTCCATACTCTCGTCGCCGCTGGCCCAGAGCCGCTGAGTAATCCTGAACAAACACGTAGCCTGGCATTGTCTTTCTGAATAGTCCCTTTCTTTCGCGCGGCCCGTAGGACTGCTTCTTTCTGTTGGAATCGCAGGAACCGTGCTAGAACCACTCTAGGTCGGCCCTCACTGGTTCTCCTAGGCCCGACCCGGTGTGCCCTCTCAATTTGGATTAAAGTGCCCTCGGGGTCGTTCTCCAGAATTTGTTTCACCAGGTCCTCTACGTAGGATTGTAGGTCCCGGTCCTCTATAACTTCCGGAACTCCAAGAAATCTCAGATTATTCCGGCGGGACCTATTTTCAAGGTCGTCTAGCTTGGCCTCCTGCCCCTGGAGTAACTTTTTCATCCGGGCCATCTCCTGTTGCAGCTCCAGCACATGCTCTTCGGACCGCTCTATCCGGTGTTCCGCCTCCTGCAGTCGGCCGCCCAGGGCCTCCACTGAGGATTGGATGAGGTCCATGCGGCCCCGCAGGTCGTCGAATTGCGCGGACAGCACCCCCGCCACGGCCAGGGAGATTTCGTCCACCATCCCCGCTGCAGCCCTGGCCTCTCCCTTCAGCGGCGAGGACTGTTCCCCCCCCCCCTTGGCGGTAGGGGGGTCTTCTCCCTCTCCACCCGACGGCCTCCCTTCGCCGCCATCTCCGAGGCCTCTGGTGCGCTCAAGTCCCCCCGAGCGCTGGAGAAAGAGTTTAGGTCTCGGGCCGCTATTCGCTAGAAGAAGGGGGGAGGGGAGCCCGTGTCACAGGCGTCGAGGTGTGCCGGGGGGCAAGGAAGGAGTCCCCAACTCTCGGGTGTCGAATGTAGTGAGCGGTCGCAATCCTCCAAGAGCCAAGGGCAGGGCGCAGGTCACAGACTCAGGAGTGCTGAGAGGAGGACACAAGTCACCGGCTCGGACTTTTCGGACAGGAGGCTCAGGTCTCAGAAACCGATGTGCCGGGGGGGGGGCCCAGAGTGCGTGGCAAAGGCTGTCGCGGGCCGGAGGCGCAGTAGCAACAGGGCATCCGTCGAAGACCAGAGGCAGGGGGGGGGGGTGCAGCTCGAACTCAGTGTGCCTAAGGCCAGGCTCAGGACCCAGACGTCCACGTGGTGAAGACAGAGAAGTGTAACAGGCCCGCGAGCCCTCTAGTGGGTGCTCTGATCTTCTGGTGGGCTGCTCTGCCCTCAAGGAGCTCTCAGAGAGGCTGGAAGGCAAGTGGTGCCCCCGATCCAGGCCCTGCAACAGCCCCCGGTCCCCTCAGCAGCTGCCGCATCGGCCCCACTCGCCGGGCCCGGCTGGTAGATACATGCGGGGGGGGGGGGCAGGATACCGCAGTCCGAGGGCCGCCGCCGCTGGAATCACCCCCGCACCACCTCACCTCACTCACACCGCAGCCGCACTCCCCGCGCGGCGTCTGCCGCCGAAATCCAGGCCGCTCCGACCGCCGCTGGAATCACCCCCGCACCGCCTCACCTCACTCACACTGCAGCCGCACTCCCCGCGCGGCGTCTGCCGCCGAAATCCAGGCCGCCTCCAAGCATCATCTCTTCGGGGGAGGCGGAGGGCTCCGGGGCACCGGCCCCAATAGCGGCTTCTGCGGGGGGGCCCAGGGGGGGCGAAGAACCCCGAATGCAGCCCCGATCACCGCATAAATCTGTGGTGGAGGGGTGAAGGGGCCCAGAGCCCGAGCAGCATGCGTCTGCTCCGGCTCACCGCATCACCGGAAGTCTGACATCTAGGGTTTAAGCACCTCCTCCAGCAGCTATGGAGACCGAGAAACGTCATTCTTCTGATGACACCGATACAAATACCTCTGGGACCGCCGCCTCTGTCCAGTAATCTCAGTCTCCATAGCAGCTAGAAGTTGAAGGCTAACTGGAGAAACATTTAAGGAAAGTAGTTTAGAGAGGTGGTTATTCAATTTATTCGTCCATTGATTATTGAAGTTATTCTTATTGGGGGGGAGGGGGGGGAAAAGAAAAAAAAGGAACAGTTTACCTGTTGAGAGAGAAGCTGTGCTAAGGCCCCTTCCTATCTCCCTCCTCTCTTCGGGCAGGCGTCAGGGGAGGAAGGTACTGGTTTAGAGCTCCAGGGCCAGGCTCCGGTTCCCGAACCCACGGGTGGATAAGGAACCGGCAGCGAGCACAAGAGTGGTAGCAGTTTGCAGCGTCTGTGGGAACGCGTGACAAGGCTGCAAACTCTAAAGGTACTGGCTCTCAGATGGCATCTCTCTCCGGTTGTGGAAGCTGCTGTTCGGCTGAGCGCAGAGAGGCACGTTGGATAGCAGCGCAGTCTGCGGGGTGTCAGGTAAGCGGCTCATTTCCCTGTAGGACACGACAGGTAGTAGGAAGCTGCGGCTGCAGCGCGCGAGCGCCGCGCCTGCAAAAACAAAAAAACACAACCCCCGAGGTGAGAGGGTTTCTGGTGTAGTCCAGTCTCGGTGTGTTTCCAGCGCTGCCAAAGAACACAGTTTCCTCAGCGGTTTAGCTCTTGGATTTGGAAGCAGGTATTCTGGGGAAATGTAGGTATGTGTGTGTGTGTATATGTGTATATCTATCTATCTAATCTATCTAATCCAGGGGTCTCAAACACGCGGCCCGCGAGAGAAGGTTGTGCGGCCCGCGACGGAGGGAAATAAAAAAAGCCTTGCTTCTGCCGTTGCCGCCGTGGCAGCGGCAGAATCGACTGTCAATTTTTTTTTTTAAAACGGGCTTCTGCTGCTCAAGCAGCAAAATCAGCTGTGCTGCGGTACCTTCCTCTCTGCCCGGAGATCCTTCATTGTGCTCCATCAGCGTGTGCTTTTCAAGCCGCGAAGAGAGTATTCCCCTCTCGCGAGGCTTGACAAGTGAATAGGCTTAAGCCGCGCGAGAGGGAAATACTCTCTTTGCGGCTTAAGAAGCACACGCTGATGAAGCACAATGAGGGATCTCCGGGCAGAGAGGAAGGGGCCGCGGGACAGCTGATTTTCTGCTGCAGCAGCAGCAGCAGAAGAAGCCAGGTGTTTTTTTTATTTACCCGGGGGGGGGGGTGTAGGACTGGAAATGGGCTATTGGCAGGGGGTGGTGTAGGACTGGAAATGGGCTATTGGCAGGGGGGGGGGGGGTAGGACTGGAAATGGGCTATTGGCAGGGGGGGGTAGGACTGGCAATGGGCTATTGGCAGGGGGGGTGTAGGACGGGAAATTCGCTATTGGCAGGGGGGGTGTAGGACTGGAAATGGGCTATTGGCAAGGGGGGTTATGACTGGAAGTGGGCTATTGGCAGGGGGGGGTGTAGGACTGGAAATGGGCTATTGGCAGGGGGCGTGTAGGACTGGAAATGGGCTATTGGCAGGGGGGGGGGTTATGACTGGAAATGGGCTATTGGCAGGGGGGGGTTATGACTGGAAATGGGCTATTGGCGGGGGGGGGGTTATGACTGGAAATGGGCTATTGGCAGGGGGGGTATGACTGGTAATGGGCTATGGTGGGGGCTAGGACTGGAAATGGGCAGATGGGGGTTAGGACTGGAGGTGGGCTGATTGGAAGGGGGGCTTGAACTGCAAATGGCTGATGGGGAGGGGGCTTGGAATGGAAATGGGCTGTGAGGGGAGGGAGCTAGGATTGGAAATGGGCTGATGGGGGGCTAGGATTGGAAATGGGCTGATGGGGGGCTAGGATTGGAAATGGACTGATGCAGGGACTAGAAGGGAGCGTATGCTGGGTGGGGCTGGAACTAGAAGGGAGCTGATGTTGGGGGAGGATTAGAATGGGATGGAGCTGGGAAAGTGAAATGGAGAGGGGAAAAATATTTTGTCTGGGAGAGAAGACAAATCTACAATTGGCCAGGTATTGGGAGAGTAAGTGGGGATTGAGGATGGAGGGGTAAAATTTGAGTGGATGAAATAGGAATGAGGAAAGAGAAAAAGGAGAAAGATTAGTATGTTAAAGCAGATGTAGAGAGAGAATGGAAAAAAAACTAGGAGAGAAGAAAGGGCAAATGGACAGCAGACGATGGAGAGTTAGCAGAAGACATGAAGAAACCAGAAGAAAGTGGCTGGAACAATTGCAACTGAAAAAAAATGCACAAAAGGTAGAAAAATATCTCTTTATTTTGAATTTATTAACTGGAATATGTCAGCTCTGGGAAATGTGCATCATTAATGTTTGCGCTTTGTTTAGTACAAGAGGAAATTAATTTATAGTTTTATTTCTACAGTGTTGTTGTACATTCCAAGTTTGGCTTTTGGGGTTCCCAGTTTAATTATTGTCTTCCTGTTTCTAAATCTTTTAGTCTTTCTTTATCCATGCACTCATTAAAGAGGCATGTTTACTAAAAGTTAGTGCATGGTAACATTATGCAAATATTTATGCAAATGAGGCCCCTTATGCAAATGAGGCCCCGCGTCTTATGCGGCCCCCGGGTTACTTTACAAGTCCTCATTCGGCCCTCAAAGCAATTTGAGTTTGAGACCCCTGATCTAATCTATCTATCCGACCACAGCCTGATCCAATTCCAGATACCTATTAACACACACAATAAAAACTCCAACAAAACCAACACTGCCCACAAACCCTCCTTGAAGCACTTCCGCCCCTTTAATAAAGAAGAGCTTAGAGAGAAGATCCTCCCACTCCTCAACAACATACCACACGACCTAGATGCATTGGTGTCCACCTGGGACGAGAGCCTCAAGACCATTGCATGCATACCAGCCACAAATAAAACAACAACAAAGAAACGAGAGCATGCACCATGGTATACCAAAGACCTCCGAGACTCACTCAAGTGCCTGCGCAGGCTAGAGAGAAGATGGCGTCGGTCTCACTCTACGGTTGCACAAGATACTTACATCGCTCATCTAAGAGTACACCGTGATGAATTAACAAAAAAGCGGAAACAATATCATTCCGATATCTTGAAGCGGTCACTAAACAAGCCCCACGACCTCTTCAATATAGTGAAATCTCTCATAAGAGAACCTCCTGCAGACCAGTCACAGATGCCACACCCCCAGGCATACTCCAACTATTTACAGTCAAAAATGGTCCAGACTACTACATCTGCAACCAACTACCTTCAACCTGAAGTGACCCAGGCTGGTACAACCTCGAACTCCGTGGAAAATAGCTCTCAGCATACCTTGCCCCAACCATCACCACTATACAAATTTGAAAAAATATCACGCAGAGAGATTGAAGACACTATCGCTGCAATCAACCCTACTACCGCACCCAATGACCCATGCCCTGCTTTATGGATAAAGGAGTTACGATGTGACTTAAGCCAATATCTGAGTGAATTAATAAACCAATCTCTTACAACCGGATCGTTTCCACCAAGTCTGAAACAAACATCCATCAGACCACTGCTAAAAAATAACAAGCTGGACCCATCGAAAGTGGAATCATACAGACCAATTTCAAGTATCCCCATGCTTGCCAAAATAATCAAAGTTAGTACAGCGCCAAATCCAACAGCATATTGACACTGAAGCCCCACTGGATCCCTCCCAGCATGGGTTCAGAGAAGCACATGGGGTTGAAACCCTCCTCACCAACCTATTTGACCATCTAGTCTCTGGAACCGACAAAATTCATCAAGGATTCGCCCTCATATTCCTCGACATTGCGGCGGCTTTCGACTCGGTGAGTCACAAGATACTCATACAACGCCTCAGCGAGAAAGGAATTCAGGGAACAGCCCTAAAGTGGTGCAAGTCATACCTGACTAATAGATGGCAACATGTAAGGTCAGGCTCCACAACCTCCGAACCATTTTTACAAAACCAAGGTGTACCACAGGGCTCGTCACTATCTGCATTGATGTTTAACATCTACATGCAGCCCATATGTGCCCTAGCACGTTCATTCAAGGTCAACTGTTTAGCCTACGCAGATGACATCCTCCTATACATCCCATTCAGGACTAACCAACCGGACCTCTCCCCTCTAACAAGATGTTTTGAGGCAGTAGCAGAATGGTTCAGCACACAAAACATGAGAATCAACTACAGTAAAACAGATGTCCTTTTCATCTCAAGGAACCAGGACTTCACCCCTCCACTCTCTTTAAAAATCGGCAACACAGAACTGAAAACCAAACCCACAATCCGCTACCTTGGCGTTACACTGGATCAACACCTGGATCTGAAAACTCACATAAAAAACACAGTAAAAACAGTATACATGAAAATAAAGACCTTAAAACATCTCCGACCGCTACTCGACTTCAGCGACTACCGATCGATCTATCAGGCATTAATATTACCTCATTTCGACTATGCCAACGTAATTCTACACGGTCTCCCTCAAGCAACGCTAGCTCCTCTCCAGCTTGCAATGAACACTGCTGCAAGAGTACTAACAGGGGCTTCACGGAGAGAGCACATAACGCCAGTACTGATGAACCTCCATTGGTTACCGGTTCAAGCAAGAACCCTCCACAAAGTTCTAACCTTAACTTTCAAAGCTGCAAACACTCTGACCCCCACAGCCCTCAGCAAGATGATACATAAAGTTCCACAGAACAGAAATAGAAGACCCATGATGCAAAACACCCTAGAGGTCCCAAAAGTAATGACAAAATGCACAAGAACAACAACAAACAGGGCCTTTACGATTTACGCTCCCAGAGCATGGAATGCTCTCCCCACCTCTATTCGAAATATCACTTACCTAACCCACTTCAGGAAGGCAATAAAGCAGCACCTGTTCACTACATACTACCCTGAATCTAGCCTTAGTAACCATACATATGGCCCCCCAGACAATCTCTCATTACAAGTAAACAATCAGACTCAGCATGAAAAAGGATAATCAACTGATCGCTCAGAATGTACCCCAGTGTAAATAAGATGTAGATATGTTCTGCCTGAAATCAGGTACCAGTGTGATACAATGTATAGAGTTAAGAATTGTACATAGTTTGCCCCAGTTACTTCCAAGTTGATCTCCCTGTTTATTGTAAATACAACTCAAAAGTTCCTTGTGTTGTATAGTTGATGTTAAATGTAAACCGCTCTGATCTAAAATAGAGCGGTATAGAAGAACTGTTAAATAAATAAATAAATAAAAATCTATCTAATCTATCTATCTAATCTATCTATCTACATACATACATACTGCGGTGGTGGTGTCTATAGCTGGGGATAGCTGTTTATAGAGACAACTGGAGGTAGATTATTCCCTGCTAGTGCTGGCAGTCTATATTTGGAGATAGGATTATTTATCTAGTGGTAATGAAGTACTTCTTTCAGTTGGTCCGCAAGCTGTGGGAGAGATGCCTTCTAAGCAGCTTTGTTTGTTCTGTGGCCTTAGAAAGGGATCGGTTTCAGAGGCAGGGGCATGCAAGTCCTGCTCTCTGGAAGCGCTCTCTATGGAACCCGTGGCGGGAGAGGGACTGAAAGGGATTTTGTCAGTCCCTAAATCTCCCTCCGTTCCGTTGCTGGAACCGGTGTCCGGACCTTCCTCGGTTCCAGATAAGATTATGACTCAGTCAACTTTGCCTAGTGGGTTAGGAGCAATTTTTTTCGCAGGATTTCGTGGCCCTATTGCAACAGGTATTAAAGTGCAGTAATAAAAGCACTGAAGCACCTGCTCTGGAAGCGAGCTTGGGCGAAAAGCAACCGGGAACTCCTTTGGGCTTGGGGCTTGTGGAGGTTCCTTCAAAGAGGGCATGAAAGGAAAAGAATTTGCAGGACCAATCAGTAGCTTCGGAGAGTTCTTTTTCAGAGGATGGAAAACAGAACACAGAGGTTCACGAGGAGTTAGAGGAAGGAGAGTTAACGGAACACGAAGATCAAGCACGGGTAGTCAGTCTTTAGACGGGACGAGTTACCGGCCTTAATAGGGGAAACTCTAAAGGCACTAAATATACCTGCTGCAGGACCGGCAGAAGATACATCCTTAGAGGACCCTTTGTTGCAGGCGTTTTGGAAAACTCAGAGGCTTCCCAGTTCATAGAATAGAATGATTTGGGAGATGATTCAGGAAGAATGGGACATGCCTGAAGCAGGACTGAAGGGTTCTCGGATTATGTCTCGGCTATACCCGTTGGTAGATCAGGATCGCGAGTTTAAATCGCTAAAGGTAGATGCTGCGGTATCGGCAGTGACCAAAAAGACGACAATTCCGGTGGAAGGTAGTGCCGCCCTTAAGGATGTGTAAGATAGGAAGCTAGATACCTTGTTGAAGCAGGTATTTGACATCTCTGCACTTTCCTTACAGGCATCCGTTTGTGGGGCCTGGGTGACACGTGCATGTCTCTGTTGGTCATAGCATGTTCAGGGAGACCAATTGGAGGAGACTGCAGGGGAAGCATCCAAGTTGGAGTCGGGGACGGCTTACCTAGCAGACATTCATTATGACCTCATTAGGAGTCTAAGAGTATGGGGTCAGTGATAGCGGCTCGGCGTTATCTGTGGCTGCGTAATTGGGCGGCAGATGGTTACTTAATCTTGTTTTTGAGGAAGTTGCCCTTTAGGGGTAAACTACTATTTGGAGAAGATTTGGATAAGTTGGTAAAGGATTTAAGGGAATCTAAAGGAGGGAGACTTGCAGAGGACAAGCAACAGCAGAGGAACCCTTTGCCAGCTAACAAATCAGCAGAGAGAGTTTCGGCATTTCCGCCCAACCTGGTTTGGTCAATTTCAAAGGGGACGTTTCTCCTATAGAAATCAAGGATTTCAAGGGTTTAGGGGGGCAAACGGAGGTTTTGTGGCTCCCTCTCCCTCTAATCTTAGAAAGTCACAATGAAGCCAGAGGGACCCAAGAGGAACTGGTGGCCGTGGGAGGACTGTTACAAGAGTTTTATCCCACTTGGACCCGAATTACTACCGACCGGTGGGTGTTGGAAATCATTTGAGAGGGCTGTGCTCTCGAGTTTCAACACCCAGTGGCCGATGCTTACGTTCAATCCCCATGCAACTCGCCTCTGAAAGTGCAGGCAGTGTGAGATGTTGCAACGCCTTCTGAGACTCGACGCAGTGGTTCCGTTACCAAAGGAACAGTGCGGGTGCGGTTGATACTCCATTTATTTTGTAGTACCAAAGAAGGAGGGTTCCTTTCCGTCCCATCTTGGATCTCAAAAAGGTAAATCGAAGTCTCCGCATATTGCATTTCCTTATCGTCACTCCAGTCCAGTCCCTTTACTTCTGGGTTGCGTAACCCTTCCAGCAGCTTGGAGGCTGAGCCCAACCTTTTTGGAGGTGGAGCGGTATAAATACCACTGAGGCCACCCACCAACTCCTGTAATCTCAGCCTCCAAGCAGCTGGAGGGTTCCGTAAGCCTAGGGCTTACTGGAGTCCTTCTTTGTATTTATTTCATTAATTTCATTTGTTGCCTTATTTCTTCAGTAATTTTCCTTATTGGTACTTGAATTTATTTTCTAGGGCTCTGCCCCTTTAATTGCTCCTGCTCTCCCCCCCCCCCCCACATGATCGGGCATCGGAGGTGAGTCGCTGCTCGCGGCATCGAGGAGGATCTATCTGTCCTTCTCTGCTGCTGAGATTCCAGCTCCTGCGCCTTCTTCATACAGATCTGCCCTGCCTCGCGCCGAAGCCCTACTGGAGGCTGAGCACTTGAGGCAGCATCGCTAGCCTATGTTCACCGCCAGACCCGTCCGGGAATGGAAGGACGCAGCGGCGAGACCCGGTCTCTTCGGGGACCGCGGGGGAATGTTTTAGGCGGCGATCCACAAGGAGAGCAGCGGTTTTCGGCTCCGGAGTGCAGCACGAGAGACAGGCATCTTCCGGAGGAGAGTCTCGCGGTCCCCCGTTCAGGCTCCACGTGGTGAGGCCTATCACGTGTAGAGCCAACGGGTGGTGATCGCTGAGTCGGCCCTGAATCCAGCACAGCCTTTAAAACCGCAAGTACCTCTAATTGAGGAAAGGGAATGTAATTTTATTTTAGTTAATGGGAATTTAACTTTTTAAGTTAATTTTTTATTTCTATTCTTCAGTTTAATTTTTGTTTTATACTCCGAGTAGATTCTACTTTATTTTGGTTTGCCTCCAAGACTAATAGACTGTTAGTTTCCTTTCTTATAGGGGAAACATTGAGTCAATCTGCCAGAGGAGAGAGCTATCTCCTTAGTAAGGGGAGATCTTCCCGTTCTGGACTGGAGGGCTTGCAGTAGAAAGTCCTCAGCTCTAGGTCATGACAACCAAGTCTCGCTGCCTTTCCTGTGGAATACGCAGGGGTACATCCGCAGAGACAGGAATCTGCAGGAGCTGTACCGCAGTGGCGGCCTCAGCGGAACAGGAAATTAATTTAACCATGACCCATCCCTCTCAGGGGTCAGACGACCTCCTAGAAGGGGAGGGGGGGGGTCACAAGTCCCTCCTTCTACGTCCTCGGACTTACCCACTCCTTCCCTACCCCCCTACCCCCTCCCTACGGGGGAAGGTGGGGCCGGGGACTTCTCCCCGGACTTCATCCTCTTGCTTCACAAGGCCTATTGCTTGCGTAAGCAGAGTTCAGGGGCAGGAGAGGCTGGTCCGGCGATGGAAGACAAGCCAGCCAGGCTCTCGAGGGCGAGCAATCCGGATTCCGGCATTCCACCTAAGCGCCCCCGGATGAGTGAAGAGGAGCTCCTCTCACAGGGATCCCCGGAGGAGATTTTCCTCGGACAAGGACTTGGACGAGGATGAAGAGGAGCTGGAAGAAGGAGATTCCAGAAGACGACCAATCCAGGATAATTAGAGTCTTTCGTCGGGAGGAGCTCCCGGCATTGATTAACGAGTCCCTGAAAGCCCTCAATGTGGCCTCAGATACGCCTGCAGAGGAGGAAGCGTTGGAGGATCCATTGATCCAAGCCATTAGGAGATCCCAGAAGGTCTTTCCTGTGCATAGGGTGGTGCGACAGATGATCCAGGAAGAATGGGACCAACCAGAGTCAAGTCTAAGGGGGGTCCGGTCCATGCTTCGTCTATATCCTTTTCCAGAGACAAAGAGCTGCTGAAGTCTCCCAGGGTGGATGCGGCGGTGTCAGCAGTCACTAAGAAGACCACTATCCCAGTTGAGGGCAGTACAGCCTTAAGGGATCCTCAAGACAGAAAGTTGGATACTCTCCTGAAGCAAGCATTTGAAGCAAGCATTTGACGTAAGCGCCCTCGCCTTGCAGGCCTCTGTCTCCGGAGCTTGGGTAGCTCGGGCCTGTTTAAGGTGGTCACAACAGCTTCAGGCAGCCGAGGGCTCCGCAGGCGAGGCTCGGACCAACGCGGCCAGGTTGGAATCCGGAGCAGCCTACTTGGCGGATAGTCAGTATGACCTCATCAGAAGCCTGGCAAAGAACATGGCCTCGGTGGTGGCGGCCAGGCGATATCTGTGGTTACGGAATTGGGCAGCGGATACCTCCTCGAAGGCACGCCTGAGCCGACTTCCCTTTAAGGGGAAACTGCTGTTTGGCGAGGATTTAGAGAAGCTGGTAAAGGATCTTGGCGAGTCCAAGGGAGGCAGGCTCCCGGAAGATAGACCAAAACAAGGCCGCCCCCCGCCCCCGGCGCGTACCCAGTCTAGGGACTCCCGGAGGTTTTGCCCCGCCAGATCCAACTCCTTTTCCAGGGGACGTTTCCCCTCTAGGGGTCAAGGCTTTCGAGGGTTTCGGGGAGCAGGTCGCGGTTTTGGGGCCTCCTCCTCCTCGAGCCTTAGAAAACAACAATGAAGCGACGGGGGTCCAGGGGGAAGAGCTGCCGGTGGGAGGACGCTTAAGACAGTTTCTTCCCGCCTGGTCCCGGGTCACGTCGGATCAATGGGTACTAGAGGTGATCAGAGAGGGCTACGCTCTCGAATTTGCAAAGCAAATACCTCCAGCATTTGTTCAGTCTCCCTGCGGTACCTCTGCAAAGAAGTCAGCGGTGGAGTCAACCCTCGCACGGTTAATTGCGCTCGGGGCGGTGGTTCCAGTACCTCCAGACCAGTGCGGCTCGGGTCGATACTCGATTTACTTTGTCGTGCCAAAGAAGGAAGGTTCCTTTCGGCCAATCCTGGACTTAAAACAGGTCAATCGCTGTCTCAGGGTACCACATTTCCGGATGGAGACCCTACGGTCAGTCATCGCAGCTGTAAGGGGCGGGGAGTTCCTGACGTCCCTCGACTTGACAGAGGCCTACTTACATATCCCAGTCAGGAAATCCCATCAACAGTTCCTAAGATTCGCGGTGCCAGCGGGCCACTTTCAATTCCAGGCCCTTCCCTTCGGCCTAGCGACGGCCCCACGGACATTCACCAAGGTGATGGTGGTCGTAGCGGCCTTCCTCCGGAAGGAGGGAATTTTGGTTCACCCGTACCTAGACGATTGGCTGATCCGGGCAAAGTCGGAGGAGGAAAGTCGCTCGGTGACTGACACAGTGGTTCAGCTCCTAGAAGAGTTGGGGTGGGTCATCAACCGAGCAAAGAGCAGGATGACTCCCTCCCAGGATCTCGAGTATCTCGGAGCAGGATTCGACACCGGCAGGGGCAGAGTGTTCCTGTCTCGAACACGGGCAAGGGACCTAAGACTGCTAGTCACACGGTTTCTAAGCAGGCGAACCCCCTCAGCATGGCAGCATCTTCAGGTCCTGGGCACAATGGCAGCGGCGATAGAGGTAGTGCCTTGGGCCAGGGCCCACATGCGTCCGTTACAGCGGGCTCTATTGCGTCGGTGGTCTCCACAACACCATCCCCTGTCAACGCAGTTTCCCTGTACTCCACGGACCAAACGAGCCCTTCGCTGGTGGCAGTGCCCAAGAAATCTGGAGCATGGGATGCCTCTCGAGCCCCATCTATGGGTACTTTTGACGACGGATGCCAGCCTGGCAGGCTGGGGGGCGCACTGCGAGGACCAGTTCGTCCAGGGTCGCTGGACCCCGTTGGAATCTCAATGGCCCATAAACAGACTGGAATTGCGGGCCGTCACCCTAGCGCTCAGGGCGCTCGAGTCCCTAGTGCAAAGAAAGGCAATCCGCGTCCTCTCCGACAACGTCACCACGGTAACTTACATCAACCACCAGGGCGGCACCAGCAGCCCCGCCTTGGAGAAGGAGGCAGACGTTCTCCTCCAATGGGCGGAGGCCCGCCTGGAAGCGCTTTCAGCTCAGCACGTGGCAGGCACGGACAATGTCACGGCCGATTACCTCAGCAGGCACAGGATAGACCACAGAGAGTGGGAACTGGAGCAGTTGACCTTCGACCAAATAGTGGCCCGTTGGGGGCTCCCAGTAATGGATCTCATGGCGAGATTTTCGTCAGCCAAGGTGGACCGATTCTTCAGTTGGCGGAAGGAAAGAATGTCCGAAGGCCTGGATGCCCTGTCTCAGTGGCCGGCGGAGGGCCTTCTCTACGTATTTCCTCCTTGGGCTCTGATCGGAAAGGTTCTTCAGCGAGTGGAGTCCCACCAGGGTCTGGTAATCCTCATAGCTCCGGATTGGCCTCGCCACCCCTGGTAGGCGGATCTGGTGAGGCTGTTAGCCGACCAGCCTTGGCGGCTGCCTTGCAGAAGGTACCTGCTCAGGCAAGGCCCGGTTCGGATGCCTCACGTGGATCGATTCTCGCTTACGGCCTGGCTATTGAAAGGGCGCGGCTCCTGAAGCGAGGTTATTCTGGTGCAGTAATCTCAACGCTGTTGAATGCAAAGAAGCGCTCGACCTGTCTTTCCTATGTAAGGGTTTGGCGCATCTTTGAGGCATGGTGTGCGGAGCACCGAAGAAAACCCCTTGCTGCCTCAGTCCCGGAAATCCTGGAATTCTTGCAAGCGGGTTTTGACAAGGGTTTGGCGCACAGCTCATTACGAGTCCAACTAGCCGCTATTGCTTACTATAGAGGGAAGGTCCGCGGCAAGCCCCTAGGGGCCCACATGGACGTCTCCAGGTTCCTAAGAGCAGTTAGACGGCTGCGTCCACAGCGGAGGTCGGTCATCCCTCCCTGGGATCTTAACCTGGCGCTAAATGCATTGGTAGGGGAACCCTTTGAACCGGTAAAGAGGGCTTCCTTGAAGGACTTAACCCTGAAGACAGTCTTCCTGGTCGCGATCTGCTCGGCCAGGCGGGTCTCCGAGTTGCAAGCGCTGTCCTCCAAACCCCCCTTCCTATCCTTTCTTAAGGACAAGGTGGTCCTACGCACGGTGCCCTCCTTCCTACCCAAGGTTATCTCTCCCTTTCATATAAACCAGACAGTCACCCTCCCGGCCTTCCCAGCCGAGAGTCTTGTAGGTAGGGATAGCAGGCTTCGTCTACTAGACGTCCAGAGAGCCTTAAAGCGCTACCTCTCCCGCACAGCTCCCTTCCGGAAATCCGACCGGCTGTTTGTCCAGTTCGGAGGTCCACACAGAGGGGAGGCGGCGGCGGCCAAGGCCTCCATCTCCAGGTGGATCAGAGAAGCGATTGCCTCCACCTACGTCCTGAAAGGTAAGCAGGTTCCGGTGGGGCTGCGGGCACCCTCCACCCGAGCTCAGGCTACTTCGTGGGCAGAGTTCAGCCTAGTCCCTCCGTTGGATATTTGTAGGGCGGCGACTTGGTCCTCTCTGCATACCTTCACCAGGCACTACAGGCTGGATGTACAGAGTTCAGCGGACGCTCGGTTTGGCCTAGCGGTTCTTCAGTCCGGTTTGCCGGATCCAACCCAGGATTGAACTGCTCTGTTACATCCCAGAAGTAAAGGGACTGGACTGGAGTGACGATAAGGAAGAAGTAATTAGATCTTACCTGCTAATTAGTGTTCCTGAAGGAACGACAGTCCAGTCCCTGATCCCACCCGGCTATGTCGGACTTGAAGGCCTATCGGGTAAGGGCGGAACGGCGGACCGAGCAGGAAACCAGGTCTGGGTGAAGGAGGCCAGGAGAAAGTAGGCTCGGGCAGTATCGGACAATCCACCTACGGTGCCATTCCTCCTCCTCTACCCCTATTACCTATTTCCTTTAAAAAAAAAAAAAAAACAAAAAAAAACAAAAGAAGAAAAGGGCGAGTTTGCATATTATGTACCCCTTTGCGGGGTTAGGTTATGGTTAATAGTTTTTTACAGATGTTCGTTTAGTCTGCTTTTTCATTCGATTACTGGAGTTGGTGGGTGGCCTCAGTGGTATTTATACCGCTCCACCTCCGAAAAGGTTGGGCTCAGCCTCCAAGCTGCTGGAAGGGTTACGCAACCCAGAAGTAAAGGGACTGGACTGTCGTTCCTTCAGGAACACTAATTAGCAGGTAAGATCTAATTACTTTTGGATGGAAACTCTGCGGTCAGTTATTGTGGCCGTCAGGACGGGAGTTTCTCACCACCCTGGATTTGTCAGAAGCGTATCTTCACATACCCATTTGGCCAGAGCATCAAAAGTTCCTCAGATTCGCTCTCCCAATGGGACATTTTCAGTTCCGTGCCTTACTGTTCAGATTAGCAACGGCGCCTCAGAATTCACCAAGATCATGGTGGTAGTGGCAGCGGTGTTGCAGAAGGAAGGAATTCTGGTGCATCCGTATTTGGACGATTGGTTGATACGGGCAAAGTCCAGGGAAGAGAGCATGATGGCGACGACCAGAGTGGTGGAGTTCCTTCAGAGCCTAGGCTGGGTGATCAACAGAGCAAAGAGACTAGAACCTTCGCAAAGCCTGGAGTATCTCGGAGCCCATTTTGATACGCAGATAGGGAAAGTGTTCCTGCCTCGCTTGAGGGCTCAGACTGAGGTCTAGTCAGAGCCTTTCTAAGCCGAAGAATTCCCACGGCGTGGCATTATCTGCAGTTGCTAGGTACGATGGCGGCGACACTAGAATTGGTGCCGTGTACGAGGGCGCATATGAGACTGCTGCAAAAGGCATTGCTCAGACAATAGTCACACCAGAACGATCCTCTGTTCCGGGTGCTTCCGTGTTGGCCAGAGACGAGGACAGCACTGCAATGGTGGTTACAGCCAGGGGTGCTGGAGAGGGGAATGCCTTTAGAGGCTCCCGTCTGGATATTCCTGACGGACGCCAGTCTCTTGGGATGGGGGGTGCACGTCGAACGAAACTTTGCTGAGGGTCAGTGGACCGATGTGGAGAAAACTTGGTCCATCAACAGGTTGGAGTTGAGAGCAGTGACTCTAGCGCTGAGGGAATTTGTCTTGTCTAGAGGGCAGAGCAGTACATGTATTCTCCGACAACGCAACCACGGTGGCCTACATCAATCGGCAGGGCGGCACTGGCAGTGCACCGCTAGAGATCAAGGCCGATCTCTTCTTGGAGTGGGCTGAAGCACATCTACTGGCGCTATCGGTGTACCATGTAGCAGGAGTGGACAATATGACGGACGATTTTCTGAGTCGGGTCAAAGTGGACCCAGTGGAGTGTGTTCTGCATCCAGAGGTGTTTGAATTGATAGTGAACCGCTGGGGACAGCCAGTTATGGATCTGATGGCGACAGTCAGCAAAAGCAAGCAGGTTTTTCAGCAGAAGAAAAGAGAATGTCGGAGGACCTCGATACACCCATTGAAAGGTGGCCGGAGTGCCAGCTCCTGTACGTGTTTCCCCCTTGGGTGTTGATAGGTCGAGTTCTGCAGAGTGTAGAGATTCACAAAGGAACGGTAATTCTGATAGCGCCGGATTGGCCAAGAAGACCGTGGTACACGGACCTAGTCAGGCTGTTGGTAGATCGGCCCTGGCGGCTACCAGTTCAGAAGGACCTTTTTGTTTCAAGGTCCTATACTCATGCCCCAGGTGGATCGGTTCTTGCTTACGGCTTGGCTTTTGAAAGGGCGAGGCTGAGAGCGAGAGGGTATGCCTCAGCTGTCATTTCCACGATGTTGAGGGCTAGAAGGAGATCGACGTCGCTAGCGTATGTACGTATCTGGCGGATCTTTGAAAAATGGTGTTCAGACAGGAAAGTTCAACCGTTGAGGGCGGCGGTGTCGCACGTGTTGGCTTTCTTGCAGGATGGTTTTGACAAGGGTTTGGTGGCTACCTCTTTGAGGGTGCAGGTAGCAGCTCTAGCGTGTTACAGGGGGAAGATAAAAGGGGAGACACTGGGGACGCATCCAGATGTTAAACGGTTTTTGCGAGCGGTGTCTCTCCTAAGGCCGCCTTGTAGATCTCCAGTTCCTCGGTGGGATCTGGGTTTGGTGTTGGACGCTTTAATGTGGGAACCGGTGGCAAAGGCATCAGATAAGGACCTGACACTCAAGACGATATTTTTGGTGGCGATTTTGTCGGCTTGTAGGATTTCGGAGCTGCAGGTGCTATCCTGTCGGGAGCCGTTCTTGACATTTTATGATAAAGTGGTTCTGAGGCCAGTACCATCTTTTTACCAAAGGTAGTATCGGCTTTTCATGTCAACCAGACCATTTCGCTGTCAGTGTTTTGGCGGGTCGGGAGGACAGTCGAGTTCCGGATCCTCCAAATTGCTGGATGTTCGGTGAGCCCTGAAAAGGTATCTTCGCAGGATCGCAAGTTTCAGGAGTCCGTGATTAGGCTTTTTGTCATTTTTGGTGGAGCGCGTAAGGGGGAAGCGGCAAGTAAAGCTTCCATTGCGCGATGGCTTAAAGAAGCTATAGCATCAGCTTAATTCTGAAAGGGAAGTCAGTTCCTGAAGGCATTAGAGCTCATTCGACGAGGGCGCAAGTGGTGTCATGGGCTGAGTACAGTCTAGTGCCAGCTATTGATATTTGTAGGGCGGCTACTTAGTCATCATTTAATACGTTTGTTAAGCATTACCGTCTAGATGTGCAGGCGGAAAGGGATACTGTCTTTGGTGCAGCGGTGCTTCAGGCTGGCCTAGCAGGTCCCTCCCGGTAAGAAAAGTGTTCACTGCTCTGTTACATCCCTAGATGTTGACTAGACTGGAGGGACGATAAGGAAGATGAAATTAGACTTACCTGCTAATTATAGTTCCTTGAGGAACTCCAGTCTAGTCCCGTATCCCTCCCTGATTAGGCTCTGCTGTGGGCCTGAAGCACGCTTTTTTCCACTAAAGCACAAGAGGACGAAGCTAGTGGGAATGTGTGTCTATATAGATGTGTGGAGGTTGCAAGAAAAGAGAGGGATCCGGAAGACGTCTGGATCTTTCAGGGAGCAGGGAAGTGTGGTCTTCCTTAGCACAGATTCCTATACGTAAGTACAATCATTTAGTGCAAATGAATGATGGGAGTATTGCGTTCCCGTTAATTAAGTTTACACTGCGTTTCATGTGTGTTGTTCTTTCTACTTGATTGTTGCTCTGGTGAGTCTGCTTTGTCAATAGATTACTGGACAGAGGCGGTCCCAGAGGTATTTGTACCGGTGTCATCAGAAGAATGATGTTTCTCAGTCTCCATAGCTGCTGGAGGAGGTGCTTAAACCCTAGATGTCAGGACTAGACTGTTCCTCAAGGAACTACAATTAGCGGGTAAGTCTCTAATTTCATCATTTTTTTTTTTCTCTACTGTCCTTCAGTAATTTTCTTCTGTTTTTTTCACTGGGATCAGTTCAATCACCTTTCCGCAGCCCAAATCCACTGCCTCTCTCATGCTTTTTGCTTGGATACATATATTTTTTCCTTTATTTTGAAGCATGGGTTTTTTGCTTGCAGCCTAGTTGGTCAAGATGTTAGTTTAATCTCATGGGGGCCATTTTCCCCCACTGTCTTCAACCAGCAGATTTAAGCTGTGTGGCAAGTACAACCTCACTCTGTCCTGTACAGACCGCCACAGTACCTGCATTGAGTGCCTCGGGGAGGGCAACGACGGGACTTCCTGCCCGCTCTGCCTTTTGATGTTTGCTAAGACCTGGAAGGAATGTGAAAGACAGCAGGGGGAGCTGTTAGGTCTGCCTCTGGATTGGCATTGGGGCAGAATCCCTGCCTTTAATGCCAGTGTCAGACTCCTCGTGCACCTGGGCTTGGTCAGAGCCCTGAGGTCATCGGGTGTCTGAGTAGTCATCAGAGGACCTTCCCCATGTGTTGCAGGCTTTGTCAAAGCCGAAGTCTAGGTCTGACCCCAGCTTGGTGGGTAAGACCTCTGGTGCCTGGGCACAGAGCCCTTGACCTGATACCTGTGATGACAGCCGGGAGCACCCTAAGCAGCCTTGGCAGGAGGAGCCTTCCATGGAGTCGGGGGATCAGGTCAGGTCCCCCGACATGATCACCATAAAGGATTCCGCTACCAGGAATCAGTCTCTGTCCTTGAGGCCAGCACATGTTGCTACAGAGCCATTTGGTATCGAGGCCAGGATGGCAGTCCTGGAATACAGCTTTACTGCATTCCTCGAGGTGCAGTGGAGCCTGACTCCCAGTATCTCTGGGTCGTCTATGCCAGTCACGGGGCTGTCCTCGACAAGGATCTCCCTGGAGCATGCTCCCCCTTTCCTTTAAAGGTTGGCTTGAGCGGTGTGTCTGTCAGACTGCCTTGAGGCCCGACATGGCGTCAGTCACAGCAATGCAGGAGCTCCGATGCCAGGGGGAGTCTTGCCGTTTTCCTGTGACTCCAGGTCGGCATGGGAAACAGACGAAGTGTCTTCCAACACCATCCTCCACTGGGACGTTCCCTCCAACCAGTCTCCATCACATCATCGGCAGTGATAATCTCCAGAGGATCTAGCCTTCCTGGAGTTTGAGAGGCAGATGTCCCAGGCCCTTGCCTTCATGGTGGTGCCAGAGGGAGAGCCACATACCAAGGATCTAGAGATCCTTCAATATGAGGTTTCTCCTTGGGTGGCACTCTGTGCCCATGCCCCTATCCTGGAGCAGCTGTTGCTCAGGATGTAGGAGACTCTGGTGACGGTGGTGATTGTGAGCTGTCTGCTCAATTTGCAGTATCAAGTTCCAGAAGACACAACTGCCACACAACTCCAAGGTGGTGGATTTGGCTATGCTTCACATTAAAATCAAGACATGCTCCTCAGTGCCGCCCCCCCCCCCCCCCCCCAAGCAGGGAGGACTGCACCATGGATGCTTTTGGCAGTAAGTGTTTCCAGGGCTCAATGCTCACAGCCTGGATCTAGGCATACCAGCTATTCATGGACATGTACCTGAGAGACCTGGCAAAGGAGCTTGCCAGATTCTTGGCTGGATTATCAGGTAAAACTCGAGTGCTTCAGGATTCTGGTGTCGTCAGTCAAGGAGTGCAAGTTTCAAACTTGGTTAGGAATGGCTTTGAGTCAGTGGCTCGGATAGCTATGGTGGGCATTAGTGCCTGCTGCCTTGCCTGGCTACAGTCCTCCGACTTGGAGCAGTGGATTCAGGACAAGTTGGCAGGCATCCCTTGCCAGGGAGAGAACCTCTTCGGCAAGCCCATGATGGAGAAGACCAACAAGCTTGAGAAGGAATTCATGACCAGAAGAAGGCTGTCCAAAAAAGTGTCTGAATCTTCCTGCAAGATGACTTCGGAGGAAAGTCTTTCCACCCGAAGGCCAAGAAGGCTTATGGAAACTACTCCAAGTTTCAAGCCTATCATGCTCCTTCCCCAGGGGCAGCAGGCCAAGGCCAAGGGGCATGACCCCTATAAGCAAAAAGCCCCCAAAACCCAAACAGCACCCCAGTCGCAGCCTGGGGAGAGCTTTTTGACTCCTTGGGCATAGCTTTCCTCCCCCAGGAGGTAACTTGCCCAGGGTTCACGAGAGGCAGGCTAGTCTACTTTGCCCACCTGTGGCCGACCATCACCGCAGGTGCCTGGGTGCTGCAAGTGGTCAGGGAAGTTGATCTCCTCCACTTCTTCCCGCTGCCTCCTCCCTTCTTCCCAGGGAATTACCCATGGACCCTTTGCACAGGGCACTCCTGTAGAAGGAGCTCAAGGTCTTGCTTGAGGATTGGGCAGTGGAGCCTGTCCCCTAGCCTCTACAGGGCCAGGGGTTCTACTCCCGCTACTTCCTTGTCCCCAAGAAAACAGGGGGCTTCTGGCCCTGCGGGACCTCAACTGCTTCCTGGTCAAGGAAAAGTTCAAAATTGTATCCCTTGGAACTTTGCTGCCTTACATCCCGCAGGAAGATTGACTATGATCCTTGGATCTCAAAGATGCCGGCACCCACATCCTAATCCATCCAAGGCATCGTTGGTACCTCTGACTTGTCAGCAGACAACACTATAGATACAGGGTGCTTCTCTTTGGCCTAGCCTTTGCTCCTCGGGTATTCACAAAATGCCTGGTTATGGCTGCATGCCTCAGACTCCTGGGGGTATTTGACTCCCCCTACTTTGGCGACTGACTTTTCAGAGCCAGCTCATCAGAGGAGGTGTGCAGTGCAGCACATCGCACCATAGAGCTGCTCCAGCGCCTGGGGTTTGTGGTCAACTTCCTGAAGTCTGTCATGCCCTTAGCCCCTTACGTTGGGATGGAGGGGCGTGGTTTTGTGTTTGCCATTGAGGTGCTTCAACTTTCTGGCCTTTTTCTAACTGGATGCCTTTAAATGCATTATGGGAAAGGTAGTTCAGTTAGATATCATTTGGGCTCAGATGAAAAAAAACCACCTTCACTGTAGTTGGGTTGAGTAGGTGCATTGACAAGAATTTATTCAAAGAAAAACACGCTAGGTTCACAGATCCACCTTTTTAAGATATTTTTACCAGGAATTCTTGTAACTCATTACAGGATAACTTGAACTGAAACAAAACAGCTTTCCTCAGCCTTAACAGCACCTGCTTTCAGCAGAGCTTGCCATGCAGTCCAAAACATACCGAAAAACTTTAAACCAGCGCTTCTTTCCCTTTCCAGTTCAGAACAATTACCTGGCTATCTTGTATGCTTACACAGCTCTTCATACAGATAGTCAAATTCACACAAGCAGATAAACTCTTTTCAAGGTTCTCTCAGTAGTTAGTCAAACAAAAGCATTTCTTACTTCCTTCAGTTGAAACGGCATCAAAAAGAGCTCAGCACTGCTCACAGCTGTTTCTCAAAAGATAATCAGGAAGATTCAACTTTGCACTGCGTCACACTTCTCCTGAACTTAGAACATTAACAAGCTAACACAGCTCTTAGGGCTTTGGACACTGGAGGCTTTTCTTTACAGTTGACATCCCTGGCAACCCTTCTTAATTGGCAGACTGGCATGCAGAGCAGTCCATGTATGAGACCCTTTCTTCACAAGGTAAATCTGGCTCCCCCAATTCCATTGGTTCACTCTCTGGCTGAGATTCAGATAGCTTACTTGACTGCCTTCTGTTATGGTTAAAGCTGTCTCTGGCAAATACGTAGTGCTCCTTATTAGCTAAGCTTCTGGGGCTCATACCTTGATCAAAGCCTGTAGTAGCTTCACTTCTTACATGCTCTGGCCACCATCCAGCACGTCCTGTTCTCCAATTAGTGATTCTGGCTCTTACTGCTCCATTCCTTCTTGAGTAGGCAAAACTTCTGCGCTCTCTCTCTCTGGTCAGCAGTTGCAGCACTCTCAGGTCTCAGGAGTCCTTCCAGTTCCTCTCCACGTGTTCTGCTTGTCCCTCCTCGTCTTGGTCCTCGACTGCTCTCTGGTCTTACTGAGCTAAACTTAAACCCCTCAGGCTCTTGCTCCACCCTCTCCCCTCTTAGGTGAGAGATCAAACTTCCTTGTAGCAGCTGAGTGATTAGGGAATGCAGTGATGTAAGGGTTTTTTACCCTGGGCCTGTATTCCCTCTCCTTTCCATCACTAGGGGCACTCTGTTCCTTATTGTAGCCAGGAATTACCTGCTTTCTAGGAGCAAATGGAGCTTTAAGTCCCTGATGTTTTAAAATGGGTCCCTTTATTATGGTAAATTCCTTTTTTTTACCCCTCTCTTCTAGGTCCTGATAAGCTTCCTTATCACGTCTCAACCCCTGCCCACCCAGTGGTTGGCGTTCATAGGTGCCCTATTGGATTCCACTCAAGCGAGGGCCTTCCTGCCACTGTACTGTCTGCAATGCTTATCTTACCTAGCACAGGCAGTGCAGGGCAGCTCAGCTGGGACAGCCAGGCCTCTCGGGGCACATGGCATCTACCGTCCACATTACCCCCTTTGCCTGCCTCTGCATGCAGCAGGTTCAGTGGATGCTCAGCACCCAGTGGACATAGGCTTCGGACTGTCTGGAGGACCACATCCTGATCATGCTGGCCCTGGCAGCATCTCTTGTCTGCTGGCAGGATCCCCTCAATCTCAGCCAGCCTGCCTTTCCAGGCTCCCCGGATCCAATGGATCCTTACAACAGACATGTCCAAGCTGGGCTGGGGAGCCCACTGCAATCACCTGAGTTGCAAGGACCATGGTCACCAGAGGAGAGTGCCTTGCAGATCAGCTTGCTGGAACTCTTGAGCAGTCTATCAGGGCAGATGGTTCAGGTCCAGACAGACATCCAGGTGGTGGTGTACTACATCAACAAGCAGGGAAGGACGGGCTTGTACCATCTCTGCTGGGAGATGGTGTGCATCTGGAATTTCACAACAGGGAAGAACATTTCTGTGGTGTACTTGCTAGGCCAGGACAATGTACTGGCCAAACGCCCGAGCCGAGTCCTCCAGCTGCACAAGTGACGACTGAACCCAGCAGGGCTGGGGGAGGTCTTCCGATGCCGGGGAACCCTGGAGATAGACCTCTTTGCCAGTCTGGAGAACACACAGCTGCCACACCTCCGCTTGCAGAGGACAGCCTGGGTCCTGGAGGCAGCAGATGTTTTCTGCCTCCCCTGGTCCAGGGGCTTCCTGTATTCATTCCCGCCTACACTCTTGGTTCCCTGTCCCTCAGAGATCCAAGTGGAAGTGGCCTCAGTCATATTCATCTCGCCCAGGTGACCCAGGCAACCCTGGTTCCCCCTACTTCTGCAACTGTCCCAGAGGGACCCACTGCTGCTGGGGAGTGCCCCAGGCCTGCTATCACAGGAAGATGGGGCAGTGCTGCACCCCACAACCTCCAGTCCCTTTCCCTGACATCCTGGATACAAAGGCTTGCTATAGAGCATCACTGCCTTTCCGGGGTGGTAGAAGATATTCTGTTTGCCTTGCATAAGGACTCCACGCGACGGTCGTATGCCTTTAAGTGGCTCAGGGTTTCACTCTGTGCAAACTAAGCTCTTAACCCCTTCTTCTATGTGATGCCAGACATCTTGCGATATAGCCTGCATTTGTTGGAGTGAGCGAGGTGCACTCTGTGCCATCTCAACTCACTACCATATGGTGGAATGTCAAACTGTCTCTCTGTACCCCCTTGGTGGACCGGTTCATGCAAGGCTGCTGCCTCTCCCAGCCCCTGATCTGTCCAACACCAGTGGCATGGGACCTCATTGTGGTGCTGGAGGAGCTTATGGTGCCACCCTTCAAACCTCTGGCTACCTGCCATCTCAAGTACCTTTTCTGGAAATTCGTGTTCCTGGTGGTGCTCACCTCGGCCATGCGTGTGAGTGAACGGCTGGTGCTGGTTACCCATGCACCCTACACCAGGTTCCACAGGAATAGGGTTGTCCTTTGGACTCGCCCCAAATTCTTGCCAAAGGTCATCTCTGCCTTCCACTTGAATCAAGAGGTGGTGGTACCCACCTTTTACAGACTTCATTCCTCCAGAGTGGAGGCCTCCCTACACACACTGGATTACAAGCATGCCTTGTCATTTTTACATCCAGAGGGTGCAGCCCCACTGCTGCTCAGCACAGTTCATTGTCTCTTTTTGACCCCAGTTGTCTTGGGGTTGCGGTCTGTGTGCACCCTCTCACAGTGGGTGACCGACTGCATTTCTTTCGCCTATCAACAGGCAGGGCTTTCTCTGGAGCATTGTGACTGCACACAATGTGCGTGCCATGTGGGCCTCAGTGGCTAGCCTGCATTCAGTGCCTTTACTGGACATCTACCAGGCCACCACTTGGTCCTCTGTGCACTTTTGCAGCATGCTGCTGCTTGGAAGAGACCTCCCAGAGGGATAGCGCCTTCAGCCAGGCAGTGCTCAGTCACCTCTTTGGGGAATAGTGCAACTCCTTCCCTCTAGCCTTTGGTGTCCAGATTACCGGAGAGGGATTGCATCTTTGATGTTGCTGCTGCAGTGTCAGACTTCCAGTCAACCAGCACCTCCTGTTGCCCTTTATGGTCTGATTTGTGTGTGTTTTTTTTTTTTTTAATGGGTCGTCCGTGGCTTTTGCAGGGCTTTTCAGTAGCCTGTAGCTTGATAGTCCCATATGTAAGGACGGACTTCCTGCTTGTTCCCAGAGAAAGTGTAGTTACTCACCTGTAACAGGTGTTCTCCTGGGACAGCAGGTATCGATCCTCACAATCCTTCCTCTCTGTGGAGTTGCTTTTCTTTTTGCTGTTTTGTGCTATGATATACTGAGGTAACATGGCACCCTTGGATGGGAAGGTGACCGCGCATGCACCTGTAACTCCCAAAGTTTTTCTTTGAAAGCTGGGAAATGGATCTGCTCAGGTTCCGTTGGCACAGACATCACCCATATGTGAGGACTGATTCCTGCTGTCCCTGGAGAACATCTGTTACAGGTGAGTAACTACACTTTCCTTTAATACCCTCAGATGAATTGCATCTGGCCCTATCCCTTTGCCTATTTTTAGTTTTAGCTAGCTTCTTGTTAGCACACGCTTCTGAAATGTAATTTAGGTTTCTGCCTCATTTGCATTTGTATGTTTCGTTTTGAGATCCCATGCTTGAACTTCATCTGAACAGAAATATTAAGCAATTCCTCTTTAGCCTCATTAGCCTCAACATAATTCTTCCCTTTTCCCTTGAGTCTAACAATGCCACCTTTGCACTTCCTCTTGTCACTAACATACTTAAAACAACAACAAAAAGCTTCCCCCATGTTTCTGTATTGGCTGTTTTTTTTTCTTTCATTAGCATCTTTGTTTTCCTGGTTACTTTACCAGCTTCCCTTAGCCTCTCCCAAATATTGTTTATAAGAACATAAATGCCATACTAGGTCAGACCAAAGGACCATCAAGCCCAATATTCTGTTTCTAACAGTGGCCTGTTCAGGTCACAAGTACCTGTCAGGTTCCCAAAAGGTAGAAAGATTTCTAATTGCTTATCCAAGGGGTAAGTGGTGGATTTTCTGTATTCCAGTTTAATGATTTATGGACTTTTCCTCAAGGAACTCATCCAAACCTCTTAAATCAAACTATACTAACAGCTTTAACTACATTCTGTGGTAACGACGTCCAGAGTTTGATTACACTTCGAGTGAAAAAATATTTTCTCAGATTAATCTTAAAAGTGCTACATTGTAGCTTCATTGCCTGTTCCTAGTCTTTATATATATATTTTTTTTTTTTGAAGGACCAAAAAATGATCTACATTTACCTGTACTACGCCATTGTTTTATAGACCTCTGTCATATCTCGTCTCAGCTGTCTCTTTTGCAAGTTGAAGCCTTCTTAAGCCTTTCCACGTATGGATGTCCTCCTATCCCCTTTATCATTTTGGTCACTTTTCTCTGCATTATAATGGAGCGGTACAGAGCATTATAATATCCTTCATTTTATTCTCCTTTCCTTTCCTTATGATTCCTAGTATTCTGTTTGCTTTCTTGGCTGCAACTGCACATTGGGCATAGGGTTTCAATATATTATCCACACTGATGCCTGGATACTTTTCCTTAGTGGTGATTCCTAATGTGCGGAACCTTGCGTCATGTAACCTAGTTTGGGTTGTTTTTCCCTAAATGCACAACTTTGCACTTGTCCATGTTAAATTTCATCTGCCATTTGGGCGCCTAGTCTCCCAATGTTTCAAGATTCTCTTGCAATTTTTCACAATCCTTTTGAGTTTTAACAACTTTGAATAATTTGGTGTCCTCTGCAAATTTGATCACCTCGGTGGTCATCCCCATTTCCAGGTCTAAATGTTGTCTTGGGCTTCTGCTGCTAATATGTTTGCAGTTTTCTGGTTCATGCTGCATCTTGGTAAGTGGAACCAACGTTTTGGCTATCATTCTGTGTGTTTTTTTCAGGGTGAAGTGGTTATTCATTAAAGAAAATTTTATATACAGTGGATCTCAAACCAGATTGGTGGGTTTGAAGTAGGAAATTTAGATCTTTTAGCTGGAAAGTTATTGAAGAAAAGGTGGGAAATGTCTCCATTGATCCTTCCTGCCAAAATTCAGATTTCAAAAACTCCTGCCTTTTTTTACAACAAACTTTCCATCTGAAATAAAATTCACATTTCCTGTCTTTTCTTCAATGAACTTCCCTGCCAGAAATTCAAAATGCCTTTCTTTAAACCCACCAATCCGGTTTGAGATCCACTGTATATAAGAACAGACATTCATTGAGTAACCACTTCACCTTGAAGAAAGCCACAGAATGATGGCTGAAATGTCTGTTCCATGTACCAACATGCGGTATGACCCACAAAACTGCAGACTATTTATTTACAGGCCATTTATAAATATGTTTAGTAGGCCCAGCACATATCGCTGGGGTACTACTATTCATCTTTCTCCATTGAGAAAATTCTCCATTTAGCCCCACTCCGTTTTCTATCTTTTAACCAGCTTCTAATCCACAATAGTACACTACCTTCTGTCCTATGGCTTTTTAATTTTTCCAAGAGTCTCTCATGAGGGACTTTGGCTTTTTTTTTTTTTTTTTTAATTAAAAGGCAGCGAACAAGTACTACAAGTAACAACCAAATCGGCTGTATACAGCATACATATACAAAAGAACATCTGCATTAAACCAAGAATGAAGTGAACAGGGCTTTTTTTTTTTGTAATATATAATTTTATCTTCTCCCCCCCTTTGTTCTCAGTATCCCCCTTACACCCCGCCCCTCCCACTCCTATTACCCACAAGACTCCAAATTAATGAAAAACTCCTATCCGGTTCCCCCCACCCTCCAACCCCCCTCTCCTCCCCTCTCCTCCCCCCCCCCCAACCCCCCATCCCCTACCGCCACCCCCCGCTTCTGACAACCCCTAAAGTGTCCACGTTACCCACAGGGAGTGTATGAGGCACCACAGCAACAGACTATGCATGGAAGAGAGAGAGAGCCAAAGACTTCCGCAGCAAGAAAGGGAAAAATTCGTTGGGCCCGTATCATCAAGAACAAAAAGAAGCAGAGATGAACTTAGGTGCGTGAACCATACTTCAGAACAAAAGGCTCCCACACTTGCTCAAAGTGTGGCACTCGCGATTTTCCAACTGCCACCCCCCGCTCCATAGTATAAATCTCCCACATCCGCTCCAGCCAACTCGCAAGGGCAGGGGGCAAGGTTTGTTTCCAAACAGCTGCCAAGGCCAGGCGGGCCGCGTGTAGACCGTGACGGATCAACGCTAACTGAAGAGTCCGCGCACCAGGAACATTAGTGCCAAAAAGGAAAATACCGGGGTCCCAGGGGATAGTCAACCCTACCAGTTGCTGTAGGCGGTACTGGATCCCCCTCCAATATGTCTGTATACGCGGACAAAGCCACCAGACATGAGCCATGGTACCGTCCCGGCCACAGTTCCGCCAACACAAACCAGACGCAGCGGGATAAGCCCGGGCAACCCGCACCGGCGTCATGTACCAGCGATAAAGTAGTTTGTAATTGGTTTCTCGGGCATTAACGGCCACTGCACTTTTCCAGAGTCGATCCTCAAGCTGCTCCCACTGTTGCTCAGTGTAAGTTAACTGCAGCTCACGATTCCATTGTTCTCGATGGGTACCGGGCCGCGTCTGCTGGGCTTGAAGATGTGTATACAGGGCAGCAACAAGGCCCTTTGTAGTGGTACATGCCTCACAAAAGCATTCAATATCGGACAGCTCGCGGGCCACCTGCGACCGAATCACGCGGTCCTGCACCCAATGGGTTACCTGCATATACTGATAAAAGTGACCAGCGGGAAGTTCAAACTCACCTTGAAGTGAGCGAAGAGAACGCAGCGTACCGTCCTCAAAGAGTTGACCGACACGACTAAGGCCCTTATGGCCCCACAGCCGAAAGGCTGGGTCAGTCATCCCAGGGGGGAAAGAAAGATTACCCACAATAGGCGCCAGGGGGGTCATAAGCACCCCGCGAGGTCCCAAGTAGCGGTCCCAACACCAGAGAGTATGAGAGATATAGGGGTTACTTGAACGCGGAGCTCCCCGGAGCCCGGGGCCCAGCCACAACCGGTCCCCCAATCCCACACCCCCCGAAAGCTGCATTTCCATTTGTACCCACCGTTTGGTACTAGCGGTGTCCATCCACTCCACCCCCGCGCGACACTGCGCTGCCACATAGTACCATTGAAGGTTGGGCGCCCCCATACCTCCGCGATGTGTGTGTGCATAAAGAACCTGACGGGCAATGCGGGGGCGCCGAAAATGCCATATAAATTTCATGATCAGGGCCTGCCAGGTGGCCAAGACCCCACGAGGCAAAGGTATAGGAAGAACCTGAAAAAGATACAGAAACCGGGGGGCAACCACCATCTTCACCACCGCAATACGCCCAAACCAAGAAATCAATAGTTTGGCCCAGGATTCCAAATCACGCTTCACTTGTTGAATTAAAGGCCCATAATTAGCTTTAAATAGGGCACTCCTATCAATCGTCAAATTGACACCCAAATAGCGGAGAGCGCCTGATACCCAGCGAAAAGGGTAAGAAGCCTTCAGTTGTTGGCAAACCACCTCGGGAACCCCGACATTCAGAATCTCGGATTTCGTATAGTTGATTTTGAATCCAGAGACCTGCGAAAAAGCATCAAAAATCCGCATTGCGGTCGGGAGAGTGTTAACCGGATCCACCAGGGACAGAATGATATCATCCGCAAAAAGTGCTATTCTATACTCAGAGATACCCACCCGAACACCGCGAATATCAGGATGCTCACGAAAGCTCTGTGCCAGGGGCTCCATCACCAGCGCAAAAAGCAGCGGGGACAACGGGCACCCCTGCCGAGTTCCCCTTTCCAATGTAAACCATCCAGATTGACCCCCATTAACCCGAACGGATGCGACAGGGCTATGATAAAGACAGCGAACCCAACGCACAAAATTGGGCCCAAACCCCATCTCCTGTAGCACACACCAGAGAAAGCCCCAACTGACCCGATCGAAGGCCTTTTCAGCATCAATTCCCACTAATAGGGCAGGTTGAGGATCCTGCCGGGCCACGTGAATCACCTGCAGCATTCGCCTAATGTTATCGGCCGCCTGGCGGCCCGGAACAAACCCAACCTGGTCTGGGTGCACCAATGTCGGAAGTGCATGGTTTAATCGCGCCGCCAGCGCCGATGCCAATATTTTCACGTCGGCATTCAGCAAGGAAATAGGACGATACGAAGCCGCTTCCTGCACGGGCTTACCCGGTTTAGGAATAACCGCGATAAGGGCCTCGCATTGGGAAGGAGGCAGAAACCCCCCCTGCAAGACCTCATTGAAAAGCAGCACCAGGGTTGGGGCCAGTTGGGCACTATATTTTTTATAATATTCCATCGGGAACCCGTCCGCGCCCGGCGCCTTCCCCGCCTTTAAGCGTCGAATGGCCATGGTCACCTCCTCCACGGTAAGCTCCGCGTCCAATTGATCTCTAACAGAGTCCGCCAGCCGGGATAAAGTAACGGCACTAAGGTAGGCCTGGGCATTGGGCAAGTCAAAAGGCTCAGCTTTATATAACTGTTCAAAGAAATTAGCAAATAACTCACGGATCTCCCGAGAAACCACCCGCAGACGGCCCCCAGAATCCCTAAGCTCACGTACTACTCTTGAAGTATGCTGTTGACGAAGTCGCAAAGCAAGGTAGCGCCCAACCCTATTCCCCTGCGCATACGAAGTTTGCCGCAACTTCCTACGCATATGTTCCAGGTCGCGTTGCGCACACGCATCCAGCTTTGCCCGCACCTCTCGCCATTGACGCCAAACCCTCTTAGAACCCGTCCGGGCGTGTTCCAATTGAAGACGTCGACTTTCCTCGGTAAGGCGACGGGATTCTCGTGTCCAGGCCTTCCGAGTGCGAGCTGCCTCAGCAATCAAGCGGCCTCGGGCTGTCGCTTTAAAGGCATCCCAGACTGTGGGCAGCGGGACCTCCCCATTATCATTTATAGCAAAAAAATCGCTAATAAAATGGCCATGGTCCTGAACAGCATGTTGCCGCCGAAAAAAGCGGCTATCTAAATGCCACTGCTGGCATCGTGCCCCACAAACCCCTGCAGGGAGAGTAATCCAACAGGGGGCGTGATCGGACCAGGTCAATGTCCCATGCCCAGCCTCCACCCTCCCCTCCACCAGTCGTTGATCTAACAAAAAATAATCTATACAGGTATGTACCCCATGAACAGGGGAATAATAGGTATAGCTCCTATCCCCAACATGGAGATCTCTCCAAATATCTCGCAAGCCTAGATCAAGCATAAGCCGCTGTAATGCTCGGCCTGCTCCGTTGGTTACCGGTCCAACTCGACCCGTCGAATCCAGATGAGGTACCAGATGCGCATTACAGTCTCCGCCCAAGACAATAGGGCCCTTCGCAAACTCAGCTAACAGACCCTTTAACCGAGCAAAAAAGTTCCCTTGGACAGTGTTGGGGGCATAAATGTTGGCTAACGTTATGAGCTGACCGTCCAAGCGAACATTCATAAAAAGCCACCTCCCCAAGGCATCCCTCTTAACATCCACCACCCGCAAAGATAACCCCTGGTGAAACAGCATTGCCACCCCACGTTTTTTTCGACCCTGTGAGTCAGACGCCACCCACACTTCAGAATACGGCCTTCTTTTTAACCAACTCTGATTGCTGCTCCGGAGATGGGTCTCCTGCAGAAACACGATGTCCCCTTGCAGGGAGCGTAGCTCATTGAACAGCAACGAGCGCTTTCCCGGGGAGTTGAGACCCTTCACATTAAAAGATACCACTTTCAGCATTGATAAATAACTACCCTACCCCCACTACCCTGCACTCTCCCCCTTTCCGGATAATCCTGATCCCCCCCCAAACTCACATCTCCACCGTGCAAAAGAACCAGCAGTAACCTCCCGCCCAACCTCCCCCATGGGTCATTCAGAGAAACACTCCTAAATTCTAACGGCGCTGCCCCCCCTAAAGTAATAGAAGCCCTCCCCCCCCCCATCCCCTCCCTCTCTCCCCACCCCTCCCCCACTACCCACATCCCTCCCCCCCCCAACCCATCAGTACCACCAGCCCACACATAAGGCGGGGCACGGTAAAACTGATCCCAGGCCCAGCTCCAACCAGGCCCCCCCGCAAATTAAGTATCACAACAACAGTTAGCATCAAAGGTACCCCCGGAGATAGCATATCATGGAGCCACTGCCCCAAACATTTCCCCCACCCACCCTGCGTAAATTAAGCCACACTTAACATAATCCCCAAAATGGCGAGTCACATGTAGTAGAGAAATCTCAAAAGAGATAGTTACAGAGCTAAAATTAGGTTAATTAGAAAAAACTTTTGGTACTGCAACAAGGAAAAAGCAGGGGTCCGGACATAACATACGCTAGGAACTCCCCCCAGATCAGGACTCAAGGGCCCAATTAACTTAGGCAGGTTTGCCCACCCGGGTCCACTTCGAGTGTTGAGGCTTGGGTGTCGGGAGTTGTGGCGATGCAGTATCTTCAACCAGACCCGCCTGGCGCAAAGCTCTCCAGGCCTCAGTATGATCTTTAGCTGAGATCCGTTTATTACCCAAGAGGAAATTGATCCGGAATGGAAAGGCCCAAGAATAGCGGATCCCTTTGTTATTCAAAACCATCGTGACTGGTTTCATCTCCCTCCGACGGGCCAGCGTAAACACCGAAAGGTCCTGGTATACAGTCACCGCTGCGTCCTGGAATCGGATTGCTTTTTTCTCCCGACCCCGGCGTATGAGGAGCTCGGCATCAGTATAGCGCAAAAAACGCACAATGACATCCCTAGGCTGATTATTAGGAAGCTTACCCAAGGCCCGGTGCACTCGCTCAATTTCCATGTCAGACCCATGAGCAGTTAGCTCGTCCACCGGAAGCAGTTCAGCAATCAAGTTTTTGAGCACCACCTGCAGATTTTCACTTCCCCCCGTTGCCTCTGGGATTCCCCGGAAGCGCACATTGTTGCGACGGGAGCGATTTTCAATGTCATCAAGTTTATAAGTCAGTTCTGTTACTTGTGCATGTTGCCTATCGAGAGCACATTGTAGATCCACCACAGCACCATCGTGATCTTCAACCTTGGTCTCAACCTCCTCCACACGCGCCCCGAGGTCTTTCATGTCATCCCGGAGTTCCGTAATGGTGTTCATCACTTCCTCACGCATGGAGCGAAATTCGCCGGCCAACTCCGCAAAGCCTCGACGGAGTTCTTGTTGTAGCAAGGCGTGCGAGGACAGCTGGTTGGGTTCCAAATCATTTTCACTCACAGTCTCATCATTGGAACCCTCCGAAAGATGTCTGTTAGAGGGGCTTGCTGGAGCGCCACCCTTGCCCTGTAGCCGTTGGGATGCGCGGATGCCCTCCCGGGCCTCTGAGTTTTTATTTTATTTATTTTTATTTATTTATGCTTTTCTTCTATACCGCTTTTTCCCAAGATCAAAGGCGGTTTACAAGTAACACAATGAACAGTTTACAATTAACATAATGAACATGGTTTTACATGGAACATCTTGTTTTTTCAAACTACGTACAATTAACTTTTCGTAAACAACAACAAGTAACATGGAATATATAATTATGCAGATGTTTTAGCCTTAGCAGCCGTGTGGTAGAGAACAGTCCAGCAATACAGGGGTAGGCAGAGTGCAGCTACAGTACAAGCAGGGAGCTGTGGTAGGCAAATGCTAGTTAATCCCACTTTTGGGCACCAGAGGGAGCTCCAGCCTCACACAAGGTAGGAAAGCACTGGGAATGTAGAGATGAAGGAAGCCCAATGAAAGTTGTGCAGCAGCGAGAAGGCAAGCAATAGCAGAGACGGATTACTGACAATTCAGGCGTCCCAAAAGCAATTGAGACAGGTAGCAGGGTCGCCGAATCAGGAATAAGCACCAGATTGAAGCGGGAAAATCTAAGTACAGCGGCAAAATCCGGGGCCGCTGCCGCTCGCGGAGAACGCAAGCGATTGGCTAGACTGGGAGCCCACGTGATCGCTGCAGCCCGGAACTGTGGCTGGAACGCAAGGAACCTCGTGCGTTCCAAAACCACGCGGTTATGGCTGCCTCTAAGGTCTACCTCTTCGTAGAATCTCGTCCAGCTCCTCCGGGTCAGGACTCAAATAGCAGCAGCTCCTCTGCAGCACCGAGGCGGCACAGTCACAAGGGGAAAAGCAGCAGCGCACAGGGCAGCATCAAACGTCGAGGCACCAGTCTCCTCTCCGATGCAGTTCCCAGCCACGGGAAGCACCCACGGCCTCCGGGAAACACCGCTGCAAAGTACCACGCAGGAACGAATCAGCGGTCCACTCCGCAGCGGCCGGGGAACCCGGCAGTCAGTTCCCAGCGGGCACGAAGCTCACCTGAGCCACAGCAAAGGACAGGAGGAGAGTGTCAAAGCCGGCAGTAAAGAGGCCGAGAGCCGCTCGCAGATCTCGTCGGGGCAGTCCCAGTTTCTCCGGAGGGCACAATCAAGATCCCCTAGCTTTCACAGTGCTAATTCAGAGGCTCTGGGGGGCCAAAGCAGTGGTGATGCGTATGTTAGCTAGGAAGATGAGGAAGCCTGGAACGGAGCTACATCAAGAAGCGGCCATTCCGCAGCGGGCTCACTAGCGCCCCCGGGACTTTGGCTTTTTAAAAAGTTTATGACAAACACTATATCAACTGGCTCACCTTTATATACCTGTTCATACAGTGGTGTGCAAAAGTCTGGAATCACTTGTAAATTTGACGTTTTTTCAACTTCATGACCTTATATCTTAATTTCTTTTTCCTCCCAGTGACTTTTTCTGTGTATCTCATGATTGGCTATTAGGGCCAACTTTTAGTATTGGTTTGGCCCTTATTTTCTGAGTTTGCTTCCCATAGTTGTCCTGTTAGATTTTCTGTGAAAATTGCATAATGTACATCATTGGCCAATGATATATTGTAAGTATGCTTTAAAATATTATGAATGCACGCCAGGTTTCCTTCAAATTAATGTATGTGGCCTTGAAAAAGACCGTTTTTATGTGTCAGTGATGGCTCAGTATTGGATGGGCCACCTTTTTGTTCTTGATCACTTGACTGCACCTTGTCAGCATTGAATGAACCAGTCTGACAAGGTGATCGTTGGTGGCAGCGCGGTTCCAAGCTGCAATGAGTGACTCAGTCAGCTCACGCTTTGATGTCGGATGCCTCTTGGATATTTTCAAGGCCACCTTGTGCTAAAGGTTCTCGTTTGGATTCAGATCTGGAGACTGGGCAGGCCAGTCCATTGACTTGATGATCTGCTGCTTCCAGCTGATCATCTATCTAGAGCGATGGCAGGATGCATTGTCATCTTGGAACAGGAACTGGCTAGGTAACAGCTGGTGTGCTGATGGCACCATGCATTTTTGCAGTATGGTTATATACTTGGCCCCGTTGACCATTCCATTGATGATGTGAAGACGTCCAATGCCACTGGCAGCCATGCAGCCCCAGACCATGACCTTCAAAGGATGCTTCACAGTGAGGTTGAGAGACTCGGGCTTGAATTCCTCTCCAGGAAATCTCCTCACATAGGTGTGGGCCTGGTTACCAAACAGGCAGAAGGTGCTTTCATTGCTGAATAGCACCTTTCCCACATTTCAGTTGACCAGGTTGAGTGCTTTCTTGCCCACACGATCCGGTTGCGCCTTTGTATGTCAGTCATCAGTGACTTATTCCATGCTTTGCAGCCCCGGAGGCCAAACGGCAGGCACCGGTGACGAACTGTTGATGAGCTGACACTGACCTCACTCTTGTCTGACCACTCTCGAAGTAGCTGAGGAGAGGTCAACTTGCGTTTAGTTAGTGAAATGCGTCGTAGTGCGCGGTCCTGGCGTGATGATGCACGTGGACGACCTGAATGAGCCTTGTCCACCACTGAACCCGTTTCTTTCTTCTATACAATCTTAACAGTGCTGTGACTGCAGCCAACTTTCCTGGCTATCTGATGGCTTGAAAATCCTTCCTCGTTCATAAAGGACACATGAACACGCTCCTCCAACATCAGGGTCTGAGTCATCTTCATGGTCGATTCAGAAAGTGTATGAAATTCAAAAATTCCGCGTGTTTTTATAGCTGCACTGTTGGTTAGATATCTGCATTGTGATTGGTTAGTGAAACCAGCCTCCTGATTGGTCAGAAATAACGTGTGCATATTGGATAATCTCGATCCAGTTTTGACGCAGGATCCACAAAAATCGCAGTAGCTATCTCCCAGTGTCTGTGAAGTATTTAAATTGGAAGCAAGGAATGCAAAAAAGTCAACTCTAATAGTCAAATATATCCCTTTTAACATGGTAGAAAGATGAATATGCTGGGCTAACACAAAATTTTAAAAAAAAGTTAGTTTGAAAAACGCAAAACAAGTGATTCCAGACTTTTGCACATCACTGTACCTTCAAAAATACGAGAGATTTGAAACAAGACGTTCCTTGGCTAAATCCTTGGCTTTCTGCTATTAAACTTGACTATCTACATGTTCAGTAATTTTATTCTTTATAACAGTTTCTACCATTTTGCCCAGTACGGATGTAAGGCTCACTGGTGTATAGTTTCCCAGATCGCCCTTAGAACCTTTTTTGAAAATTGAAGAGTGGCCATTGTAACACTAATCTTCAAGTGCTGCAGATGATTTCAGTGATAGTTCAAATTATTAAAAGTAGGTCTGCAATCTCATATTTCAGTTTTCAGCACCCTGGGAAGTATGCCATCTGGTCCAGGTGATTTGCTATTCAAATAGCTGTATTATATCTTCCCAATTTGAAATTTGTTTCAGTTCCTCAGATACCTCATTTTTAAGTATCATTTCTGGCATGGGTAAGTTTCCTACATCTTCAGTAAGACCGAAGCAAAAAAATTAATTCAGTCTTACCACTGTGGCCTTATCCTCTTAGTGCCCCTTTTACCTCTTTATCATCTGTTGGTCCAGCTGGCTCTCACAGGTGTCTTGCTGCAAATGTACTTAAAGTTTTTATTATGCGCTTTTGTTTTCACAGCAAACTTCTTTTCACGTTCTCTTTGCCTGCCTTATAAATGCCTTGCATTTAACTAGCTAGTACTTACGATGTTTCCTGTTTTTGTCATTTGGCTATTTTTTCCATTTTCTGAAGCATTCTCTCTTAGCTATATAACAACCTCTCTGTCACCTTTGTGATGCTGGCTGTTTGGCCTTCTTTTCACCTTAAAGTGTGGAATACATTTGGTCTGTTTCCAAGATAGTATTTTTAAATACCACCCAGGCTTTTAGTTTTTTCTTAACCATTTTCCTAATTTTATCAGTCTCCTTTTTAAAAGTTAAATGCTAGCAGAGTATTTCCTAGTTATCCTCCCTCCACAGATTTAAATTAAATATGATTGTTATGATTGCTAAACAGCCCCAACAGTTACCTCTCACATGAGATCCTTGGTTCCAATAAGGACTTGGTCTGAAATGGCTTCCTCTTGTTTTGGTTCCTGAACCAGCTGCTCCATGAAGCAGTCGTTTATTTCATCTAGAAACTTTTTTCTCTAGCTTGGCCCAATGTAACATTGACCAAATGAATGCTGGGGTCATTGAAATCTCCCATTATTACTGCGTTGTAAACTTTGCAAGCTTCCCGAATTATTATATATATATTTTTTTTTAGCATTTCATCTGTCTGATCATTCTGGCCAGGCAGACTGTAGTAACCCCCACTGCCGTTCACGTCCCCTTTCTACATGGAGTTTCTATCCATAGAGATTCTACAGCATATTTTGTTTCCTGAAAAGCCTTTATCCTGTTTGACTCTATGCCCTTCTTAACACAGTGCCACCCCTTCATCTATGTGATCTACCCTATCATTGCAATATAGCTTCTAGCCTGGTATCTGTGTATTGGTTATCTTCCTTCCACCAGGTCTCTGAGATGCCAATCAATGTATCTCTCTCCTTTCACTCACTGCTTTTATATTATCTTTCCCATCTTATTTTTTAGACTTCAAGAATTTGCGTACAGGCATTTCAGTTTGTTTTTTGATCATATTAACAGTCTGGATATCGGATGACAGGGACAGTTTAGAATCTTTCAACTGATTTTTACTTAAAGGCACCTAAGTTACTTTTATTCTTATTGGAACCTTTCTATCGCGATGCCCTAATTTGCTGGTATCCTTCAAAGATGCATCATTCCGAACTATTAACTCTTGGGCTTCCATTGTATGCAGATTTATTTATTTAGCTGTATTTATATCCCGCTTTTCACCGGGTCAAAGCGGTCAATTGGGAGATACATTTAACACGAGGGGATATGACACACATACGCTAATACTTACAGGGAACATGGGCAATGGAGGGTTAAGTGGCTTGCCCAAGACCACAAGGAGTGCCTATAGGATTAGAAATCCCAGTCCCTCCGGCCTGAGATTGCTGTCCCCAGGTGGGACTTGAACCCCCGGCCCTCCGGCCTGAAGTACCTTGTCCTAACCACTAGGCCACTCCTCCCACAGAGATGTTTAAATACCTCCGTGGCATAAATGTTCAGGGGGAGAGCCTCTTTCAATTGAAAGCAAGTTCTGCTATGAGGGGGACATGGGATGAGGGTGAAGGGATAGATTCAGGAGTGATATGCGGAAATATTTCTTTATGGAAAGAGTGGTGGATCCGTGGAATAGTCTCCCAGTGGAGGTGGTGGAGATGAGGACAGTAACTGAATTCAAAAAAGCATGGGACAGAGGATTTCTAAAGGAAAAAAGGGGACTGTTGTAGTAGTTGATATGAAAGGACAGACTAGATAGGCCATGTGGTCTTTTTCTGTCGTCAGATCTATCTCATACATATTTATTGTGGATATCCTGAAAACCTGACTGGCCTGGGGTCCTAGAGGACTTAGGTTGAGAATCACTGATTTAGTTTAAGAAGGAGATAAAGAAGCTTTTAAAGGTTAATGCCAGCAGCCTGGTTCCATCCTAATTAAGGTGGTGCCCAACCTTTTGGAAAAGCCCCCCCCCCTCAGAATGTTGGCCAGTTCCTAAAAAATCCAAAATCCTCTTTGCACCATCGTTTAGTCCATGCATTGAGATTCTGGAGTTCACTTGCCTCGGGTCCTGCATGTGAAAGCATATTGAGAATGCTATCCTGGAAGTTCTGTTAAACTCAAATGTTTCCATCTAGCTAACTCCTTGAGGTATTCTCCCATCTTTGCAAAGTTAATTTTCCTGAAGTCTGGGAACCTTGCTTTTGAATGAACGATCTTCACCTGTATCCAGTATTAAAGCTCACCCACCCTCCATTGATTTATGCATGCCCGATTACCCACTACAGCATCAGAAATGCGCTCTCCAAATTTGTAAGCACAAAAGTCCAGAATTGCCCTTCCCAAGTGGGTTCCATTACCAGTTGCTGAAACAGTTCTTTCTGTAGGATCTCCTTACTTCTGGATCACACCTCAGCAGGGATTTACCAATCCACATCTAGTAAATAGGAATCTACTACCATTAATACGTCCTCTGTCATAGCAATATTGTGGATGTCTCTTTTGCCTGCGACAGAGGTCTGTACGTCGCACCAATGCAAATATTTTCTGTTCTCTCTTTTCAGACTACCTCATGGTGCACCTCCTTCCCTGATAAGCGTTGCAGTTCTGTGGCTTTAATATTTTACATATAGGTTAGGAAGGAGGTGGAGGAATGTTCTTTCCTGAATAAATTACAGCCTGGTCTAACTACATCCCAGCCATTGTTTTCTGTGTACCATATCTCTATGACTGCAAATACATGTTAGCCTCTCCCATTACAGCTTTTAAATCTGAAAATCTTTTTTATATGATGAACATTAGTATACATAAGTCTCTGTATGTTGCTCTTTTTTCCCCCCTCTATCTAAATTATTTTTTTTGTTTTGTTTTTAACGTTTCTCATCTGGTAGTTTTGTTCACCCATCCCCTATGATCCTAATTTTAAACCCTAGCAGTATCATTTAAGCCAATATGGATGAGCAGAATTGGATTAATAGTCAATAGGCTTGAGGAGTCTCGGCAAGCTCTTCATAATATCTTATTTTGGCATCAGGCAGACAGCATACCCCCTGGACAGCTTATCTGGATGGTAGATGAACGCCTCTATACTCCTCAAAGTAGCTGTCAACTACCACTGCCCTTTGATTCCTAGTAGTTGCTAATTCTACAGCATTGGGGTTTTTGAGCTCTGATTACCTTCTTTTCCTGGGATGTTTTCACCTCTTCCACGTCGAATTGCGTACTGGTTCCTCAGTTGCAGGGAAGGTGGAATCAGTGTTAGCAGGCTCTGGTGATCTGTGTCCAGCTGTCATCTTTTTGTGAAAACACATACATTTGTCTAGATTCCCTGTGTCTCTCACCTATTGGGGTCTGCATTAGATTCTGTGGGGTGTATAGTATAGTTTTTTCCCCTATGTAGAATTATCTCAATGATTTATTAAGATATCAGTGATCAAAGACCCCATGAACTATACTATATTTATCTATTTCCACAGAGGATGTAAATCGGGCTAGAGGGAAAAACAGCAGCAGAAAAAGTGTCTAAAACGGAAAAATCCCTGTTTGCAAATGGTTGCAAAAATAAACTAGTGTCTTTAGCAGCAAAAAATGTTATGTTAACAAAAATAGCCCATTTTTAAGAACACTGAAGCAGAGAACTTGCAGTAAGTCACAGAATTGCCTTGCTTGAAATGAAGCCCTCTCAGGAATGCATTCCCTACCCTGTGCCAGTTGCTCTACACCTATTAGCTCTCATTGTAGATTTGTGACGTCATGTTAATGAAGGTGGCCTTCATAAATGCATTTCTTTGTTTTGAGGTGAATATTTTCCAAAATTCATGCAAATGTGCCACATGTTTTGGAACTTTCATATTCTGTTGAATGGATTTTAATGGCTACATTTTCAGAACAAGAGAGATGAACATTTATTGAAAAAGAGAAATGTCCCACAAGAAGAGAACTTGGAAGACTCAGATGTTGATGCAGACTTCAAAGCAGTAAGCGTACTTACAAATATTTTTAAGATTTCTGCGTGTTATGGTTACAAATAAAATACCGAACTCTTTTTACTGTCATGTACTGAATAATTGTGTGTGGGCTTTTTTCTTCAAAGCAAAATGTTACATTAGAAGCTATATTACAGAATGCCACCAGTGATAACCCAGTGATCCAGCTGAGTGCTGTTCAAGCTGCAAGGTAAAACGGATGAACTTGAAAAATTGTTCTCTTGTTTCTGCAGTGTTTAATGTGCTGAAATAACCTTTTGTCTCTTTTTTCCCCCACCTGCTAGAAAATTGTTATCCAGTGACAGAAATCCACCCATTGATGACTTAATAAAGTCTGGAATATTACCAATCCTGGTCAAATGTTTAGAAAGAGATGATAAGTAAGTATTTTTTGGTGACTTTCTTTTTTTTTTTTTTTAAGGCGTAAGATCTGATGTTCGAAAAGCATTCCTTTTCCAACGGTGGTCAGTTCGGGTCCCAAGTACCTAGCTGGATACCAAAGAACCAAACTTATCCCTGGTTGTAATAAGTTGTGGCTCTCCTAAGTCTATCTGGCTAACAGTGGTGTAAATTCAGCCCAAGCTGCCCCTGCAATGTGGGAGGGGACCATATGGCAGCGAAGGCAGCAGTGCAACCTGACACCCCCTTCCTCCCCCACATGCGGCAAGTTTGATTACCTCTGCTCCAGGCCCTGCGGCTGTCATCTCTCTGACTGAAGTCTTGCAGTATCACCCAGGCCAAAGTCTGTGTGGCTGTGAACAGCCACCAAGCCTGAAAGAGACAGCATGGCAAACGAGTTTAAAGTAAGTTTGTCTCATGTGGAGGGGGTGGGGGCAAAAGCATGCTGCATTGACAGTGGAGGACCCTCAGCAAAATTTTGCCACTGCTGGTTGATAGTGGTTTATTGATTCCAGGAACTTTTTTAAAACCTAATTATGTTAATGGCTTCCACACTATATCTTTCAGCAACAAATTCCACAACTTAATTGTCTTGGGTGAAAAAATATTTCCCCGCACTTAACTTTAAAAGCACTAAATAGCTTCATGGAGTGTCCCCTAGGCCAATGCTTCTCAACTATCTTCTGCAGAGAATTTGCATATACTGGTCTCCAATATATGTGCAGACTTCTCATACATATTCATTGTGATAATCCTTCAAACATTACCACCTAGGTGTTTCTCTAGGAAAAGGTTGGGAAACATGGTCCTAGGTGTTGGGCTAGGTTTAGCCTTAGGTAGTGCAAAGGCATCATGCTTTGGTAATTAAAGGTGATACTGCGGAAGAATTGAAAGAAATATCGATACACCAGGAAGATGTATTACAACTATTTAATAAACTGACGAGTAGCAAATTGGGTGTTGAAAGAACTGAAATATGAGATTGCAGACCTATCATTAAAATCATCTGTAATACCTGAAGATTAGAGGATGGCCAATGTAGCACCAATTTTTAAAAAGAGTTCCGGGGTGATCTGGGAAACTACAGATGTCGGTACCGGGGAAAAATGGTAGAAATCATCATAAAGAACGAAATTACTGAACATGTAGATAGCTTAATGGGAGACAGCTAACATGGCTTTAGACAAGGAAAATCATGTCTTACTAATCTGTTATGGTTTTTTTGAAGGTGTGAATAAACAGGTAAACAAAGGTGAGTCGGTTGATATAGTGTATTTGGACTTTCAGAAAGCCTTTGACAAGGTCCCTCATCGGAGTCTCTTGGCAAAACTAAAAAGTCAAGGGATAGGAGACAGTGTAATCTCCAGGAACAAGCAGGAATGTAGTCATCACATATGGGTATCGTCGGTACCGACGGAGCCTGTGCGGGAACGCTCCCCAGCGTCCAATCAGAAAGCTTTTGGGAGCATCCCACAGCGCCTGCGTGCTGCCTTCCCGCCTTTCCCAACTGCCTCTCTCCAGTTCTTTTTCCGCGGAGCCAGCAGGTCGTGTTCCTGTGACCGCAGAAGAATTCCTTATTTCTTTTTCTTTTTCTTTTTGTGGTCGCGTCTGCCTTCCCCGACGCTTTACCGGTACCGCCGGTATTTCTTTTCTTTCAAAAAAAATTAATTTATCCATTCTTTACTTTCTTCAGGTGCACCTGTCTTTTTGGGCCTTAGGGCCCAGAAATTTCCTTTAATATGGAAAAACCTGCTTCAGGTTTTAAAAAGTGCACAAAATGTGGCGGTACCATTTCCGTCACCAACACCCATGAATGGTGTTTAAAATGTTTAGGTCCTGATCACTCATCAGATTGTGTCCTGTGCTATGATGTCTAAAAGGGGTCGACAGAACCGAGCTGCTAAGCTCAGTACCCTGTTTCCCTCTGATGCGGCTTCGGTGGCATCGACGTCTTCCAGGGCTGCTGCTTCTTCCCGTGGATCTCAGGTAACTAAACATAAGTCTAGCTAGTCCTCAAAGGGTAGATCTCCTAAGCATCGAGATGCCTCTGGCGTTGCCCTCGAGGATTCTGCACCAGCAAAATTACCCCGGCGGGAGGCTTCGGCTTCCAAAGCACCATCATCGGGGTTCCAGGATGTTCTCGATGGCTCGGCCTCGACAGATCTCCTGGTGCTATGCTCTGGGGTACCGGCAGTTTCCACCGGTACCGATTTCCAGGCATTGGCAGTGTCTATGGACCAGAGAATTCTGTCCATAGAACGCAGTCTAGCGGCTTTCCTTGTGGCATCGACGCCCTTGGTACCGCGACAGACAACTCCACCGGCACCGGTATTGGTATCGCAACCGGTACCGATAGCATTGGCATCGATGCCTGCTATGCCGGTACCCTGTCCTTCGATGCCCGCCGGTACCGATTCCCCGGTACCGGGTATTCCCGATACCGATTTTGCTCGGTGCGGGTATCGGGCTCTGCAAGAGCATCCAGACAGGCGATACTTCGATTCCTCAGAAGAATCTGTGGATTCTGAAAGCTCTGTCGATGCAGTGATGATACTTCCACAGGAGGAGTCCTCCCCTAAACGCAGGATGTCTCCTCCAGAAGACATGTCTTTCCAAGACTTCATCCGAGAGGTGGCTCGGGGCCTGTCCATCACTGTGACCCCTGAAACAGGGCCAAGGAGTTCGATATTTTACAATATCCCAAAACTCCTAAGGAGGCAGCTACCCTACCCATTCATGAGATTCTATATGATCTCATGCTGAGGATGTGGGAAACACCACTTACCACCTCTCCTCATTCTCGTAGGTTAGATACTATGTATTGTGTCCCTCCTTGTCCTGGTTTCCATAAAACTCAGCTTCCCCACCACTCCATTGGGGTGGAATCTGCTATGAGAAGGATTAGAAGTGCAAAAAGACATGCCTCTAATCCTCCAGGACGTGAATGCAGAACTCTGGATGCTTTTGGACGTAGAGTCTTTCAAGCTTCCATGCTTGCTGCAAGAATCAGTTCCTATAGTCTCTACATGGGAATGTTCCTAAAGGAAGTTACTGATCATCTACAGACTTAAGTCCTTTCATCTCTGAAGATAAAAGGCAGGAGTTTCTCACTTGGCTCAAACATGCCCAAGATGTCTCTAAATTCTCCAACCGTGCAGCCTTCGACTGCTTTGAATGTGTATAAGCAGGGCCTCGGCTATTGCCATAGGTGCACGTAGAATTGCTTGGCTTCAAGCATCTGGTTTAGAGCCCTGGGTACAAGATAAATTGGGAAATATCCCTTGTACTGGTGAGAACCTGTTTGGTAAAGATTGGCAAGAAAAAGCCAATGAGATGGATGCTGAAAATTCCACTTTGGATAGACTATCCAAGTCTACTGCTGATCCTGTTAGGAAAAAGTTGTTCAAGAAAACACCTTTTTCTAAGAAGAGATTTTATCCTGCTTATGGTCAGCAGGCATCTTCTGCAGGTCAGTTTTCAACCAAACGTCAGCAACCACCCAAACAGAAGAAAGCAAAGGCTGCTAGGCTTCAACCGGCTCAGCAGCCTCAGCCTCCTCATGGCCTTAGACTTTCAGCTAGAGAACTTAGCCTTTCTGGCTCTGGAAGGACCAGAACCGTCCACCATTCCAGGAAGGTTATGCCATTTTGCTCCCAGATGGGGGCAAATAGCAGAGCGTTGGACACACTCCATCATAAGAGAGGGGTACAAACTTCATTTTTCAAGCATGCCCCCTCCCACAATAGTGAAGCAGTTCAATTCTCCGACCTCTCTCATCGACCTGTTAGGTCAGGAAGTTACCATCCTTCTTGCCCAAGGGGCAATAGAAGAAGTGACTCTTCATTAACAGGGCACAGGGTTCTATTCCCCTTATTTTCTTATCCCAAAGAAAACGGGGATACAGACCTATCTTAGATCTCAGAGAATTGAGCAAATTCCTGGTCAAGGAGAAATTCAAAATGATTTCTCTCGGCGCTCTGCTTCCATACCTTCAGAGTCAGGATTGGCTTTGTTCTCTAGATCTCAAGGATGCGTACACCCATGTTCTCATCCATCCATCCAACCCACAGAAGGTTCCTTCGGTTCCTATTTCAAGGAAAGCACTACCAATACAGGGTGCTTCCTTTTGGTCTGGCCTCTGCACCAAGGGTGTTCACGAAATGCATGGCTGTGGTAGCAGCATTTCTACGCACACTGGGAATATTCGTCTTCCCTTACTTGGACGACTGGCTCATTCAAGCTCCAGCACAGTCAGAGGCCAGGACTTCTCTATCCTGCACAATGTGTATCCTTCAGTATTTAGGGCTGGTCATAAACATCCCAAAATCCAGTCTAACTCCTACTCAGTCTCTAGAGTTCATAGGAGCCCTGCTGGATACCACAAAGGCAAGGGCCTACCTTCCCCAAGCCCGTTGCCTTCGCTTAGTGCAGTTAGCTTCTCAAGCAGCCCTAAAGCCTTTTTTAACTGCTCGAGAAATGTTGCAGTTGCTAGGCCACATGGCATCCACCGTGCATGTGGTACCATATGCTCGCCTTCACATGAGGGCAGCTCAGTGGATTTTATCCACCCAGTGGACCCAGGCATCAGGTTGCCTGTCAGACAAAATAGCAAACACAAGTTATCTCATTTTGTCTCTCCAGTGGTGGAAGTCCACTCAAAACCTGTTGCTGGGGTCCCCCTTTCAGCAACCTCTGCCCCAAGCAACTCTTACAACAGATGCTTCTCCAATGGGTTGGGGGAGCTCATCTGTAAGACCCCTCCACCCAGGGCACATGGATTCCACAAGAGTTGTCTACGTATCAATCTCTTGGAGCTCAGAGCAATCTTCCTTGCTCTGAGCGTTCCACACCCTGCTCAGCTACAAAACAGTCCTTATTCATACGGACAATCAAGTAGCCATGTTCTATGTGAACAAGCAGGGGGGAACAGGCTTTGTCACTTTGCAACGAAGCTCTGCGACTGTGGGCCCTCGCCAGAGAGCATCACATCCATCTTCTGGCAGTGTATCTTCCAGGCGTTCAAAACTCTTGGGCAGACACTCAGTCGAGTTCTTCTTCCACATGAGTGGTCTCTGTATACAGACCAGGTGGCCAAGATTTTTCAACTTTGGGGAACCCCAGACATAGACCTCTTTGCAAGTCCGTGGAATGCCAAACTTCCCCGGTTCTGTTCCAGAACTCCGGCTCAGGGAGCTCAGGCAAAGGATGCTTTCCTCCTTCACTGGGGTCAAGACTTCCTATATGCTTTTCCACCCATTCCCCTGATTCCCAAAACCCTCTTCAAGCTTCAGAGAGACAGAGGCCACATGATTCTCATAGCACCACATTGGCCACGGCAAGTGTGGTACCCTCTGCTTCTACATCTCTCTCAAGCTCCCTCCCTGGAGTTAGGGTCTGCTCCAGATCTCCTATCTCAGGAGAATGGAATGTTATGACATCCCAATCCCCAGTCCCTGCATCTCAGGGCTTGGTTGCTGAAGGCCTAGATCTCCAAGATCTTCATCTTTCTCAGCAAGTGAAAGATGTTCTTTATGCTTCTAGGAAACCTTCCACTAGATGTTCTTATGCTTTCAAGTGGGAAAAGGTTCACTATTTGGTATTTAGAAGAGTCTTAACCCCCTTGCTATACCTCTAGAATCTTTACTGGAGTATCTCCTCCATTTGTCTAATGCAGGCCTTAAGACAAATTCAGTAAGAGTCCATTTGAGTGCTATTGCAGCTTCTCTTATACCTCTAAATGGACAACCTATTTCCTCTCATCCTCTTATAGCAAGATTCATGAGAGGCCGCCTTCTAACTAAGCCTCCCATTAGACCACCTCCGGTGGCATGGGACTTGAATCTGGTTCTTGGGCAGCTCATGAAGCCACCTTTCGAACCCTTAGCTACCACCTTGAAATGTCTTTCTTGGAAGGATATCTTTCTCATTGCAATCACATCAGCATGCCGCATTAGTGACTTGCAAGCACTAGTAGCTAATCCACCTTATACAAGGTTTCATCATGACAAGGTAGTCCTTAGGACTCATCCACACTTTATGCCTAAGGTGGTCTCGCCCTTTCACCTCAACCAGGAGGTCTACCTACCTGTCTTTTTTCCAGGACCTCATGCATCAAGTGCAGAGAGGAATCTTCATACCCTGGACTGTAAAAGAGCTCTGGCTTTTTATTTACAGAGGACACAGCAACATAGAAAGTCTTCTCAGCTCTTTGTTGCTTTTGACCCTTCTCATTTGGGACTGCCAGTCTCCAAGAGAACACTATCCAACTGGATTGCTCAGTGTATTTCTTTCGCCTTTCAGAGTAAGAATCTTTCTCTGGAGGGCCATGTCACAGCTCACAATGTGAGAGCCATGGCAGCCTCAATGGCTCATCTGAACTCTGTCTCTATTGATGACATCTGTCGAGCAGCCACTTGGGCCTCTGTTCATGCCTTCACAGCCCATTACTGCTTGGGCAAGGACTCCCGCTGGGATGCCTTGTTTGGTCAGGCTGTTCTCAAACACCTGTTCCATACTTAATCAACTCCTACCCACCATCCCTCATAGGATGCCGGAGATCCATGGGGAGAAGTGGAGCCCTTCTTCTTTATCTTTATCTTTATTGGAAATTTAATATACCGCTCAGGCAAATTGCGTCAGAGCGGTGTACAATGTGCAAAAACAGCTGCAGGGAAGAAAAGGAAAAGAACGCCAAATATATGATAGGATAGATTAGGAGAAAAGGAGAGGGCTAAAGAGGGGTAAGGTAACAAAAACAGGGACTTAAAAGAAAAATCAATGGAGGGGGGGGGGGGGAGAGGGGAGGGAGGTGAGGGAAGATCAAATGCGAGACAGAAAAGGTAGGTCTTCAAACGGGTCTTAAAGGTTTTCAGGGAAAGTTCCAGGCAGAGGTCCGGGGGAAGCGAATTCCAGAGGCGGGGTCCAAGAAAGTAAAAGGCAGAAGAGCGGGTGGATTCAAGGTGAGCCTGTGAGGGGGAGGGCAGGAGCAAACGGTTAGCGTGGATAGAACGAAGGGAACGGTGGGGAGTGTGGAGGTGAATCTGATCTGCGAGATAGAGAGGAGTGCCTGAGTGAATAGATTTGTGAACAAAAGTGAGGACCTTATATTGAATACGGAAGGGAACAGGAAGCCAGTGCAGTCGTATGAGAAGGGGAGTGACATGGTCGAAGCGGGAGGAGCAGGTGAGAATGCGAGCTGCAGTGTGATGGACTCTCTGAAGGCGTTGCAATTGGGACTGGGGAAGACCAGCCAGGGAAGCATTGCAATAGTCGAGACGGGTAACAACGAGCGAGAGGAGGAGGGTGGTCATAGACGAGAAAGAGAAAAGGGCGAACAGAACGGAGTTGACGCAGGGTAGAGAAGCAACGTTGGACGACAGAAGAAATATGGGTTTTGAAAGACAAGGAGGAATCAAGGGTAACGCCTAAGTATCGTAAGGATGAGACAAGAGGGATTGGAGAAGAAGAAAGCACAGGGAGAAGAGAAGGGATAGGACTGCCAGCGGTGAACCATATGGCTGAGGTCTTGGTGAGGTTAACATGCAAAAAGTTAGAGGAGAGCCAGGAAGCCACAGTGGAGAGACAGTTGTTGAGAGGCGAAATGTCAGGGGAGGCAGAGTTTGTATGATGGAGTAGGAAAATGTCATCGGCATAGTAATGTGCAGATATACCCTGTTGTACTAGGAGAGCAAGGGGGGCTAGAAAGACATTGAATAGAAGGGGGGCAAGAACAGACCCCTGCGGGACACCACAGGGAAGGAGTGGATGGTGAGGAGAGGGGACCAGTGGACACACAAAAAGAACGACCTGAGAGAAAGGACTGAAACCAGCGGAGGACAGTGCCAGAGAGACCCGCATCAAGTAAGCGTGAAAGGAGGGTGCGGTGGTCGACAAGGTCAAACACAGCAGAGAGATCAAGTGAGACAGCAATAGTGAGAAGACCGCGGTCGTGGGCAGAGTGAAGCTCATTGAGGAGGGAAAGGAGAACAGTTTCAGTGCTGTAGCCGGGACGGAAACCAGATTGGAGAGGTTGCAAGGTAAGTGAAGCTTCAAGATGTGAGGATAGCTGGGAGAAGACAAGTTTTTCAAGGTGCTTGGAGGGGAAAGGAAGGTTGGAAATGGGACGCCAGTTAGAAGGGGAGGATGGATCAAGGGAGCTCTTTTTCAAGACGGGGCGGATGATAGCGTGCTTCCAGGGAGTGGGGAAAACACCAGTGGATAGGCTATTATTGATGATGGAGAGAAGATAAGGTGAAAGAGCCAAAGAGGGGTCCAGTAGCCAACGGGAAGGAATGGGGTCAGAGGGATACGAGGGTGGAGGCGGAAATGGGCTCGAAGGAGGACCATTGATGAGAAAGGGGGGGACACACTGAGGAAAGAGCAGAGTGGGAGAAGGGGGAGGAGTGGGCAAGGGATTGAGTGGAGGAGGAGAAAGGGGAGGAGGACAAGAGGGGAAGGAGAGACAAAGGGAGAGTATCTTAGAGGAGAAGAAAGTAGCCAAAACAGCTGGGTCAGGGGAAATAGGAGGGGGGGAATGTGAGGAGAAGGAACGGGGAGTGGACAAAGAGTGAAGAACGGAGTAGAGCTGGCGAGAAGAGTTGGCAGACGTTGAGATAAGGATAGAAAAGTAGTCCCGTTTTGCCGCATGGAGGAGGGTGCGGTAGTGATGATGACAGGTTCGGAAATGGTCCAGAGGGGGGGGGGGAGGGGTGCTTTCGCCATAGCCTTTCAGCCCGGCGAAGGTATCTACGGTGGAGAGAAAGTCCAGGGTGAAACCAGGGGTGTCGGCGGGGGTGGCGGGAAGCAGGACGTGATTGAAGGGGAGCTATACTATCAAGAGCCGAAGAGAGAGTGTCATTCCAGGTACGGACTTGGGCATCAACAGGAAGAAGATGAAAGTCAGGGGGGAATAGGGTGTCCGGGGGAGGAAACTGATGAAGGGTATCTGTGGTAATACGACGGGTAAGAACAGGGGGGGGGAGGGGTGGTGGGAGGGAGAGAGGGGGAAGAAAGTAGTGGGAGTGAGAGAGAAGAAAAAAGACAGTAGTGGTCGGTCCAAGGGAGGGACAGGGAGGAGAAGGAGGAGAGGGTAAAGGGGGGAGGCCAAGGGAGAAATGAAGAGATCAAGAGTATGACCAGCGGAATGGGTGGGAAAGGGAACGAGCTGATGAAAGGAAAGATCTGCTAGAAGCGAGAGAAAAGCATGATCACGGGAGGAGGAGGGAGAGGTGGCATGGATATTGAAATCCCCAAGGATCAGGAGTTGGGGAAATAGAAGGGAGATTTCAGATATAGTTGAAAGGAGAGAGTCCCCAAGCAGAGGCAGAAAGAGATGGCGGGGCATAGACAAGAAGAAAGTGGAGTGGAGGGGAAGAAGCCAGATGGAGAAGTAGAGATTCGGGGTAATGTAAAGCAGATGAAGTCTGTTCATGGAGGGGGAGTGAGGAACGGTAGAGGACAGCAATCCCTCCACCACTTCTCCCCCGACGGGAGACAGAGAAAGCAGAATAGCTCGGTGCTAGGCAGTGATTCAAGAGGGGTTCTTCACTGTCCCTTAGCCAGGTTTCAGTGAGAAAGAAGAGGTCAGGGGTGTGCTGGGAGGTGAGATCCTGAACTAAGGTAGTCTTGGAGCGAAGGGAACGGCAATTAAGAAGGGCAAGCTAAAGCAGGAGGAGTGTTGGGGGAGACGGGGCTGGAGGAGAGTGGGAAGAGCAGGGAAGCAGGTTAAGAGGTGAACGAGCGAGTGAACCAGAGCTGATGGAGACAGGGGGGGCAGGACGCCAACCCCAGTGGATAGGGATAGCAGACATAGTACAAAGAAGGAGGAGGCACAGGAGTAGAGAACTGAAGCTGGGTACAGAGAAGCACTTACCGTGATAATGTGGAAGGAGAGCAGACATGAACAGCAGGTGGAGGGGAAGGTAACTGGATCCGGGCCACATGCAATAGGCAGAGGGAGTGGAGTGAGATGATTCTGGATATTCGCCCCCGGACTCGCCCCAAGGAGCAGGACCTGCTCCTTGGGCGTGCTCCTCCGCGGCGCGGAGAACCGCACCGGAGTTGTTTAAATAGGCAATGCTGCCTGGTACAGAGGAGCGCGGGCGCGCGAAGCGCGACCGTGTCACTTCCGGGTCTTCCGGGTGCAGGAGAAGCAACCAATCGGGTCAGTGGGCAGGTACCTGGAGAAAACAGACAGAGCACAGGGTCAGGCAAAGCGTCGGGATGCACAGACAGAGGGTATCAGCAAGCAGGACAGCAGCAGTTGTGTGTCTCAGGGACACACAACTTCTGGGGTCTCTCCCTGGCACCTAAAGCTAGGGAGTCCCCATATGTGATGACTACATTCCTGCTTGTTCCTGGAGATAGCATAGTTACTCAGCTGTAACAGGTGATCTCCGAGAGCAGCAGGAATTTAGTCCTCACAACCCACCCACCTCCCCTAGGAGTTGTATCTCTGTCTCTTTCCTTTCCCTCTCTCTTTGTCTCAGCTTTAAAACTCAACTGGAGAGAGGCAGTTGAGAAAGGCGGGAAGGCAGCATGCAGGTGCTGTGGGATGCTCCCAAAAGCTTTCTGATTGGATGCTGGGGAGCGTTCTCACGCAGGCTCCGTCGGTACCGACAATACCCATATGTGAGGACTAAATTCCTGCTGTTCCCGGAGATCACCTGTTACAGGTGAGTAACTATGCTCTGTTGTGGATCAGGAACTGGTTAAAAGATATAAAGCAGAAGGTAGGGCTAAATGACCAATTTTCCCAATGGAGAAAGGTGAATAGTGGAGTACCACAGGGGTCTGTGCTTGGTCTGCTGCTTTTTAACATATTCATAAATGACCTGGAAATGGGAATAACGAGTGAGGTTATGAAACTTGCAGATGACACAGAACTAGTCAAAGTTGTTAAAACCCCTAAGAATTGTGGAAAATTGCAAGAGGATTTTGATAAATTGGAAGACTAGGCATCCAAATGGCAGATGAAATTTAATGTGGACAAGTGCACAGCCCAAACTAGAGTTACTTGATGTAAGGTTCCACATTAGGAACCACAACCCAGGAAAAAGATTTGTGTCATTGTGGATAACATTTTAAAACCCTCCGCCCAGTGTGCAGCGGCAGCCAAGAGAACAAATTGAATGCTAGGTATCATAAGGAAAGGAATGGAAAATAAAACAAAAGATATTATAATGCCTTTGTAGCATTCTGTGGTGCGACTGCACCTTGAATATTGTGTGCAATTCTGTTCGCTGTATCTTAAAAAGGATATAGCGTTATTAGAAAAGGTACAGAGAAGAGCCACTAAAATGGAAAAGGGAATGGAAGGATACCCCTATGAAGAGAGGCTAAAAAGGTTAGGGCTCGTCACCCTTGGAAACAGATGGCTGAGGAGAGATATGATAGAGGTCTATAAATTAACGGATGGAGTGGAATGGGTAAACGTAGATCGTTTACGCCATCAGAATATAGAAGGACTAGGAGACATGTAATGAGGCTACAGGGTAACCTATTTAAGACTAATAATAGAATTTTTTTTCACTGAACGTGTAATCAAACTGGAATTTGTTACTGGAAGATGTAGTAAAAGCTGTTAGTACAGCTGGGTTTAAAAAAAGGTTTGGACAAGTTCCTGGAGGAAAGGGCCATAAACCATTAAAAGGGACTCGGATATCACTGCTTGACCCAATACAAGCATTGTGGAGCCTGTATCTTTTGGGGAAACTGCTATGTACTTCTGACCTAGATTGGCCACTATTGGAAACAGGATATTGGGCTTGATGGACCTTGGTTTGACCCAGTATGGCATATTTCATGTTCTTATGTTTGCTTAAGATCATGCAGGGTGGTACCTAACTGGTAATGCACTGCTGCCTGTCACATACTTTCTCAGTTTGGATGGCATCAGTGCTGTCTTAATTTTCTTTGTTTAGAATACAAATGAAAAATTAATGAAAAGCAGGTACATTTTTTAAAACGGTACTCAAAATATATAGGTTCATAAAAAATGGTACCTGACGCATTCTGCAAGTCCAAGCCTACATAAACAAAACAAAAAACCATTTTGAACTAGCTAAAATAAAGAACAGACTACGCAAAAAAAACCCAACCCAGAGCATGTACACTTTATGCCCCAGCTACTGGTTTTTTTTTTAATGTTAGGATTTTCAAATTTTGACAATCCAAAATCCATTATACAGAATTATAGGTAAATTACAAAATCAAAAAACAAATTGGATTATGAGAAATAGCCTACATCAAGGGGAGAGAGGCTAAACCTTTTTAAAACAAAATCAAGTAATAACAGAAGATACCCCTCAAAAAACACAGCTTCCACAGCTCCCCTACAGTCCAATCCAGACTCATGGGTTGTGTCCCTCTTCCAGCAGATGGAGACTGAGAACACTAGCTTTTGGTGATGTCACTACATAAGTAGCCAGCGCTCCTCCCACCAAGCCAGTATATTCGGTCTCGGCAGATTGGACAAAACCCTGGTAGTTTGTGTCCTGTGTGGCAAAATGTCCACCAAGGCACTCCGAAGCCGCCAGCATCAGAACGGATTTTTTCTGACTCTGCCTCCGGCCGGGCCCGGACCTCATCTGAGGCCTCGACGTCTCAGGAGTCTGACCCTGAGCATTGCTGGGGGTTCCCCGATCGGGAACGCAAGGGGAAGAAGCGGCTGGTGAGGGCAGCGTTGGAGGAGGTCCCTGGTTCCTCGGGGCCAGGTCTTGGACCCCCGACCGCCACCCCAGGCCCTTGGAGCAGGAGAAGCTGTCCAAGATACCTCGTGTGGATCCGGAGTCCGCCGGGCACGTAAGTCCTGTTGTCCTCGAGGACTCTCCTAGGGAGCTGACGTCGGGCCCGGCACCGCTGGGGCCCGAGTCGGTAGCTGCTGAGTCTCCTGAGCTTGGACTCAGGCTGACAGCCTTGGAGTGCAGATTGTCTGCCTTCATGGATCAGCAGTGGGTGCTGATGGCCAGCCTTGCTGGTGCATCTGCCCCGACCACCGGGACATCGACGTCTAAGTCGACCCCGGAGACCGAGCCGATACTCGAGACCATGAAGGTTCAAAGTCGTCCTCGGTCACGGTCACCCTCGACCTCCCGCTCGGGACCGAGGGTGTCGACGCCGGTGCCTTTGGCGTCGGGGTGGGTGCCACCGAGACCCATGCGGTCAGAGCCCCCCGACTCCTCTTCAGATGAGTCCACGTGGGAGACGGAGGACGAGGAGTTCCCCGATACTTTTTGGACTCGGTGCGTCCCTTCAGACTCACCGCAGTCCAAGCCCCGGAGTAGGTCCCCGCCGGAGGACACCAGGTTCTCGGAGTTCATCAGGGACATGGCCATGGCTTTGGCGATTCCCACGGACCCCGAGGAGGAGCCTCGAGCCGAAGAGCTCGAGGCCCTCCAGTATGACTCTCCTCCGAAGGAGACCTTTACTGTGCCGGTTCCTCCGATGCTGGAACGGCTCCTCTTCCGAATGTGGGAGACACCGGCCTCGGCACCGGTTTTGAGCAAGCGGGTCGATTCCATCTATCGACTCTGTAAGAGCCCTGGATTCCAGAAGGCGCAGCTGCCGCACCATTCCATGGTGGTGGAATCGGCCATGCATTGTCTGAAGAGCCAGAAGATGCACTCCGTGGTGCCTCCTGGCAGGGAGGCCCGGAACCTGGATGCGCTTGGCAGAAAGTGCTTCCAGGGCTCGATGCTTGCTTGCCGTGTCCAGTCCCTACCAGCTGTACATGGGAGAGACCTGGCGAAGGAAATTGCCGGGTTCTCTGCTGGCCTCTCCGGGGAACCTTTGCAGAGGTTCAAGACCTTGTCCTTGGGAATCCGGGAATGCTCAAAGTTCATGTCCCGATCGGCCTACGATGGCTTCGAGGCTTCGGCCCGTGTAGCGGCAGCTGGCATCGGGGCCCGATTCCAGGCATGGCTGCAGTCATCGGACCTCGAGCCCTCGGTGCAGGACAAGTTGGTCGATGTCCTTTGCTGAGGTGAAAACCTTTTTGGCAAGCCCATGGCCGAGAAGGCTGCTGAGCTCGAAACCGAGCATCTGACTAGGACAAGGCTGTCCAGAAAAACCTCTGCCCCTTCTCATAAGGGCTTTAAACTAGATTTGTTGGGGATGGGTGAAGAAAGCCCCCAGGTAAGTGAAAGCCCCCAGGTAAGTGATACATTAAATACCTTTATGGAAATGGGTAACAGGGGTAACATATGGAAAGCAGTGTGTATTAATGCCCGTAGCATGGGAAATAAGATCTCTGAAGTTGAAGCTTTGGTGGGAGTGGCTGACTTGGATTTAGTGGCAGTTATAGAAACATGGTTCACAGAAAACCATGACTGCGATGTAACTATACCTGGCTATACTTTATTCAGAAAGGACAGGGTAGGAAGAAGGGGAGGAGGAGTGGCACTATATGTAAAAACTACTATTAAAGCTTTGGAATTAGAGCTTAAAAGGGAGAGAGGAGGCATTGTGGGTTAAACTAGAAAGAGGGAAAGAGAAATCTATTTGCATTGGTGTGCTATACAGACCTCCCTCACAAGAGGAAGAGGTGGACAGAGTTAATTGAAGACATACGCAGCATTGCTAGGAAAGGGGAAGTGCTACTGCTAGGAGATTTCAATATGCCAGATGTTGATTGGCACATTCCTGCTGCAGTATCATCTAGGAGTAAGGAGATCCTGGATTCTCTACAGGGAGAACTATTCAGGCAATTGGTAACAGACCCCACACGTGAAGGGGCCATACTGGACTTGGTGCTTACCAATGGTGAAAGTGTTTCTGATGTTGTAGTGGGAGATCATTTTGCATCCAGTGATCACCAGATGGTGTGGTTCAGTATTAGGACTAGGGCTGTTAGAATCCATTCCAAGGTGAAGATCTTAGACTTTAGGAAGACTAACTTTGCGAAGATGGGCCAATACCTCAGGGAGTTGTTAGTGGGATGAGAACAGCTGGGGGATGTAGAAAAACAGTGGGCAAAACTGAAAGGGGGTATTTTAAGGGCAACCAACCTTTTTGTTAAAAAGGTAAATAAAGGCAAAAGGAACAGGAGACCGCTATGGTTTTCGAAGGAAGTAGCTGAAAAAGTGAAGAAAAAGAGGGAGGCCTTCATGAAATACAAGAGATCACAGAGAGAGGAAGACAGGCATCTGTATTTGGAAAAACTTAGAGAAGCTAGCAAAGTAGTCAAGAAGACAAAGATTCAAAAGGAGGAGGAAATAGCCAATGCAATAAAATGGGGGGATAAGACATTTTTCAGATATATTAGTGAGAAGAGGAAGGGCAAAAGTGGTATTGTCAGACTCAAGGGTGCAGGGGGGGAATATGTAGAAGCTGATAAGGATAAAGCGGAATTGCTTAACAAATATTTTTGTTCTGTGTTCACAGATGAAGAACCAGGAGCAGGACCTCAGAAAACACCCACAAATAAGAACAGAAGCGAGGGACATCTTGAACAATTTTCAGAAGACTGTGTTCGTGAGAAACTAGCTCAACTTAAAGTAGACAAAGCGATGGGACCGGATGGGATACACCCTAGAATACTGAGGGAACTTGGGGACGTTCTAGCAACTCCACTGACTGACCTTTTCAATGCCTCATTGGAGTCGGGAGTGGTGCCAAAGGACTGGAGAGAGGCTCATGTGGTGCCTTTACACAAAAGCTGTAGTAAGGATGTGGTTGAAAACTACAGGCCGGTTAGTTTAACTTCAGTGGTAAGTAAATTAATGGAAACGCTGTTGAAAGAGAAAATAGTGAGGTTTCTGGAGTCCAGCGGATTACAGGATCCGAGGCAGCATGGATTCACCAGAGGCAGGTCTTGTCAGACAAATCTGATTGATTTCTTTGACTGGGTGACCAGGGAGTTGGACCGCGGGAGAGCTCTAGATGTGGTGTATTTAGATTTCAGTAAAGCCTTTGACACTGTTCCTCACAGGCGACTTATAAACAAACTGAGCACCCTAGGGATGGACCCTAAAGTTACTGCTTGGGTTAGAAATTGGTTGGGTGGGAGGCGACAAAGAGTACAAGTAAATGGAGCTCACTCTGAGGTGAAGGATGTTACCAGTGGTGTGCCCCAGGGATCTGTCCTTGGTCCGATTCTTTTTAACATCTTTGTTAGTGATATAGCGGAAGGGCTGTCGGGTAAGGTTTGCCTCTTTGCGGATGATACCAAAATCTGCAATAGAGTAGACACCCAGGAAGGTGTAGATAACATGAGGAGGGATCTAGCTAAGCTTGAAGAATGGTCTAGAATTTGGCAACTGGGATTTAATGTTAAAAAATGTAAGGTCATGCATTTGGGCTGCAGCAATCCAAGGGAGCAATACAGTATAGGAGGTGAAGTACTTTTGTCCACTAAAGAAGAGCGGGACCTAGGCGTAGTTGTGTCCGATGATCTTAAAGTAGCTAAACAGGTAGAAAAGGCGACGGCAAAAGCTAGAAGGATGCTTGGGTGCATACGGAGAGGAATGGCTAGCAGAAAAAAGGAGGTGATAATACCTCTGTATAAGTCTTTGGTGCGACCTCATTTGGAGTATGGTGTGCAATTCTGGAGACCGCACCTTCAAAAGGATGTGAACAGGATGGAGTCGGTGCAGAGGGTTGCTACTAAGATAATTAGTGGTCTTCATTATAAAGCATATGAGGACAGACTTAAGGATCTTAATATGTACACCTTAGAGGAAAGGCGGGATAGAGGTGATATGATTGAGATGTTTAAATACCTCCGTGGCATAAATGTTCAGGGAGAGAGCCTCTTTCAATTGAAAGCAAGTTCTGCGACGAGGGGACATGGGATGAGGGTGAAGGGAGATAGATTCAGGAGTGATATGCGGAAATATTTCTTTACGGAAAGAGTAGTGGATCCGTGGAATAGTCTCCCAGTGGAGGTGGTAGAGATGAGAACAGTAACTGAATTCAAAAAAGCATGGGACCAACACAGAGGATCTCTAAAGGTAAAAAGTGGACTGTTGTAGTTATGGAAGGACAGACTAGATGGGCCTTGTGGTCTTTTTCTGTCATCATGTTTCTATGTTTCTATAAGAAGGGCTCGGGTAAGAAGTCCTTTTACCCCGAGGAAGGCAGCTGCCTACAAAACTTTCCCTCAGTACCAGGCCTCCCCGGCTCCCCAGCAGGGTCAGCAAGCCTTTCCACCTCTGCTGCCCCATCCCTGCACAGGAGGTCGTCTAGCCCTGTTTGCCCACAGGTGGCCACCCATTACAGGAGATGCTTGGGTATGGAGCTTGGTCCACAAGGGCTATATGCTCCATTTCCAGCAGTTGCCGCCTCCCTACTTCCCAGGAGAGCCTCCAAGACCTTCTCTGCACACAGACCTCGAACTTCAAGGTCTGCTTCTAGACAAGGCGGTGGAGCCTGTACCTCCCCGCCTGCAGGGTCACGGTTTCTACTCCAGGTGCTTCCTCGTACCAAAGAGAACCGGTGGCCTCAGGCCTATTCTCGACCTCAGGAATCTCAACAAGTTCTTGGAGAAAGAAAAGTTCAAGATGCTTACTCTTGGAACACTTCTGCCCTACCTCCAGCAGGGAGATTGGCTATGCTCTTTAGATCTAAAGGATGCATACACTCGAATCCTCATTCATCCAGACCACAGAAAGTACCTCAGGTTCATTGTGGGAGGAAACCATTACCAGTACAGAGTACTGCCCTTTGGTCTAACCTCCGCCCCAAGGATCTTTACAAAGTTCCTGGCAGTGGTGGCGGCCTACTTGAGGGACGAAGGTGTTTTTGTCTTCCCCTACCTGGACAACTGGCTCATCAGGGGTCAGACTTACCAGGAGGCCAGGCAAGCCACCCTCCGAACTGTCTCCCTCCAACACCTAGGCTTTGTCATAAACTTCACAAAGTCAACTATGCTCCCCTCCCAGAACCTGGAGTTCATAGGGGTGCGGCTGGACTCCCTGCAAGCAAAGGCTTACTTGCCAGAAGACAGGGCACAAAGGCTCATAGACTTGGCAAACCAGTTTCTAAGCATGCCACGGGTTTCTGCCAGATTCTGTCTAAAGCTCCTAGGCCACATGGCATCGACAGTGCATGTGACCCCCAATGCCCGCCTCCACATGAGACCTGCACAGTGGTGCCTCAGAACTCAGTGGAAGCAAGCCACAGGAAGCCTCACAGACAAAGTACGGGTGTCCAAACCATTCCTGAGCTCCCTACAGTGGTGGCTACACCCCCCAACTTACTACAGGGGGGTGCCTTTTCAGGTGCCTGTTTCCACAGTGGTATTGACGACCGATGGCCTCCTTACAGGGCTGGGGTGCTCATTGTTTGGACAGGTGCACCCAGGGCCTGTGATTTCCATGGGAGGCCACGCCAGAGATCAACCTACTGGAGCTCCGGGCTATTCGCTTAGCCCTCAAAACCTTTTCTCACACCTTGGCTCACCAGTCTGTTCTGGTACAGACGGACAATCAAGTGGCCATGTTCTTTGTGAACAAACAGGGAGGCACTGGGTCCAGGCTCCTGTGTCAGGAGGCACAGGCCCTTTGCTCTTTGCGCTCAGGCACAGCATGTTTCTCAAAGCTGTTTATCTCCCTGGCCAGGAGAACCTCCAGCAGACAGGTTGAGCAGGGTTCTGCAGCCCCACGAGTGGCAACTGCACCCATTAGTGGTTCAAAACATTTTCCTGAAATGGGGACTTCCATCCATAAATCTTTGCCAGTCCCCTGAACCAGCAGCTACCCAGGTTCTGTTCCAGGCATCTGCATCCCCTGAGGTTAGCAGCAGATGCCTTCCTGATTTCTTGGTCCCAGGGCCTCCTGTATGCGTTTCCTCCCACGCCTCTGGTGGCCCGAACCTTGTTCAAGATTCTAAGGGACAAAGCCTCAGTACTTCTGGTAGCCCCCAGGTGGCCAAGGCAGCCCTGGTTCTCACTTCTGCTTCAACTAGCAGTGGAAACCCCACTACCTCTGGGGTTGCAACCCGATCTTCTCTTTCAGGATCAGGGTTCCCTTCTGCACCCCAATCTCCAATCTCTCAATTTGATGGCCTGAAGGCTGCAAGGGTAGTGTTGGCTCCCTGGGGCCAGCCTCAGGAAGTGGAAGAGGTGGTCTTGGCCTCTAGAAAGCAATCCACCAGGAAAACCTATGCTCTGAAGTGGAGAAGGTTCTCCTTGTGGTGTCAGCAGCGCAAGGAAGATCCTTTCTCCTGCACTGTGCCAGTAGTGCTTCAGTACCTGCTGCACTTGTCCAATCAGGGCTCTAAGTCCAATTCTGTTCGGGTCCACCTCTCTGCTCTGGCAGCTCACCACTCACTAGTGGAGGGACACTCTTTGTCGGTTCACCCCTTGGTGTCCAGGTTTCTCAGAGGCTTGCTCTTGCTCAAGCCTCCTCTCCGCCCTCTGGCCCCTGAGTGGGAGTTGAATGTGGTCTTGCAGCAACTGACTCGCCCACCTTTTGAGCCGATGGCTACATGTCCTCTCCGTTTCCTTTCTTGGAAGACTCTATTTCTAGTGGCCCTGACCTCCGCCAGGCGAGTGAGTGAGCTTCGAGCCCTGGTCTGTGACAGGCCATACACTCGCTTCCATAGGAACAGGGTAGTCCTTAGGACTCATCCTAAGTTCCTCCCAAAGGTTGTCTCCTCTTTCCATCTCAACCAGGAGGTGGTTCTTCCAGCGTTCTTCCCTAGGCCCCATGCCATCCGGGCTGAGACAGTCCTGCATACCCTGGACTGTAGAAGGGCCTTATCCTTCTACATTGAATGTACGCAGGGGCATAGGAGGGCTACTCAGCTCTTCGTATCTTTTGACCCTAATAACGTGGGGTTACCTGTCTCCAAGTGTACCTTGTCCATCTGGGTGGCTGACTGTATCACCTGGGCTTACAGGGCAGCTGACCTTCTCTTGCAGGGTCAGGTCACGGCCCACCGTGTCAGGGCAATGGCTGCCTCAGTAGCTCATCTCCGCTCTGTACCGTTGGCAGACATCTGCAGGGCTGCAACTTGGTCCTCAAGCCAGACTTTTGCGGCCCATTACTGCCTGGATAGGGAGTCCCGTAGGGACAGTGCTTTCGGTCAGGCAGTGCTCTGGAATCTCTTCGAGGTTTAGGCAACTCCTACCCTCCAGCCCTCTGGTTGGGCTACCGGTGGGGGTATGTTTCAGTGAAATCCTTTCTCTGATGCTGCAGCTAGAGGGAGCTCATTTTTCAGCTCTGAGTCCCCGGTAGCCTGAAGCTGGGGAGTCCCATATGTGAGGACTGACTTCCTCACAACCCTCCCTCCTCCCCTGGGAGTTGCAGTTGTACATAGTTCATTTTTACCTTTTTTTTTTTTTTTTTTGTGTTGTCTTTTAGCTATGTCATCGGACTGAGCAAGATGGCACCTTTAGGTGGGAAGGGGACCGCACATGCGTGCAGTATTCCCAAAGGCTTTCTTAGAAAGCTGGGGGCCTCCATTGATGTCACTGTCACCCATATGTGAGAACTGATTCCTGCTGCTCCTGGAGAACACCTGTTACAGGTGAGTAACTACTCTTTCTCCAAGAGTGCAGAGGCTACTCAACGAGTCCTTCAGCTGCTCAAACGTCTGGGTTGGGTGGTAAATACAGCAAAGAGCCACCTATCTCCCTCGCAAACTCTCCTCTATCTCGTGACTTGGCATGAGATGGTTTTCTTGTCCAAGGAGTGGAGCAGGAAGCTGCATAATCAGGTTCATCAGTTCTTGGCTCAGAACAATCATCGCAGTCATACCTGGAGTTGGTGCCTTGGGCATGGGCTCACATGTCCGCTGCAGAGGGCTCTGCTCTCTCGTTTGGTCTCTGCAGCGGCATGCATTGGTGCGCCTGCTCCTTTGCCCTTTGGAGGTGAGACAGTCTCGCGTGGTGGTTGGATCAGACCACTCTAGCGAAGGGAGTTCTTCTGGAACAACCAGAGTGGACAATTCTCATGATGGATGCCAGTTGCAGGGGTGGGTGCATTGTATGATGAGAATCATGCAGGACACTTAGATGCTGAACCAGAGACAGTGGTCAATCTGTCTGGCCCTCCTCTAGTTTCAGCCCCTGTTACAACATTGAGCGGTCAGAATGTTGCTGGACAATGCAACCAGAGTCACCTACATCAACAGGCAGGGGGAGTAGGCAGCTCAGTGCTAGCAGAGGAGGTGGTCTGTTTCTTTGGGCAGAGGTCAATCTCACCCAGCTGTCAGCAACACATGTGGCCAGAAAGGAGAATCTGCAGGCTGACTTTCTGAGCAGACATTAGTTGGACCCAGGGGAGTGGGCCTTTGCGAGCTCAGTCTTATAGCAGCTGACTCTGAGCTGGGGCACACTAATTTTGGATCTCATGGCAACAATGGAAAACGCCAAGGTCGAGCACTTCTACAGCAGGCGCAGGGAGCACATGTCCTGAGAGCTCGATGTTTTGTGACAGCTGTAGCACACAGAGCCTACTGTATGCCTTCCCTCTGTGGCAGTTCATAGGTTGCTTTCTTCAATGGATAGAGGCACATGTGGGATTAGTGATTCTGGTGGTTCTAGATTGGCTGTGGTATGCGGATCTGATGAGACTGCTGGTGGATGAACCATGGTGGCTCCTGTTGCGGCCAGACCTTCTAATGCAGGGTCCGGTGCGGATGCCTCAGGTAGATTGATTCTTGCTTACAGCTTGGCTCTTGAGATGGGGTCATTGAGACAGAAAGGATATGAACCAGCGGCAGTTGACCTTGCTGAGGTCAAGGCGGAGATCCATAGCCTATGTGCGAATCTGGAGAGTTTTCGAGGCATGGTGTGAAGAGCAACGACTATGGCCTTTTCAGGCATTTATTCCCGATGTCTTAGCCTTCCTTCAGGAGGGTTTCGACAAAGGATTGGTGTTAAATTCCCTGAAGGTGCAGATTGCTGCCTTAGCATGTTATCGGGGAGCACGTGCAAGGTGTCTTACTAAAAGCTCACTCGGATGTTGGCCATTTTCTTAGGGCGATTAAGCTCCTGAGACCGCCTATGAAATCCTGTGTACTGTCCTAGGATTTCAACTTAGTGCTGGGAGTCCTCTCATGGGTTCCCTTTGAGCCCTTAGTGGTGGCATCCCTCAAAGATCTTACTTTGAAGGTGATTTTCTTGGTGGCCATTTGTTCGGTTTGTGAATTTCGGAGCGCCACACAATCTCATGTAGGGAACCCTTTTGTTAGCAAAAGACAGGGTCATCTTGCGCATGGTACCATCCTTTCTGCCCAAGGTTGTCTCTCCTTTTCATCTCAACCAGGCGGTGGTGCTCCCAGTCTTCCCAAAAGATGAGAGCAGACAACTCCATTCCTTGGATGCAAGAAGAGTGCTGAGGCACTACTTGAAGGTGACAGTCTTCGGAAGTCGGATCGCTTGTTTGTCCTTTTTCGGTGGGCCTTGCAAAGGAGAGGCGGCTTCTAAGGCCTCCATTGCCAGGTGGTTAAAGGAAGCTATCATGTCGGTCTACCTCTTGAAGGGCAGGCAGTGAAACACATGCTGTATATATTAAACAGCCAACTTGCAGATAACCTCTCTGGGAATATCTGCCTATTTTGCCTCTGAATTTTACATTTTCCGGGAACAAGCAGGAAGTCAGTCCTCACATAAGGGTGACGTTGGTGCTGATGGAGCCTGCGCGGAAGCAGGGGTGGCCCAAGAGGGGCACGGGGCCATGTGCAGAGACTCATTGCGGAGCCGCCTTTGTATACGAGGCCTCATCTGTATAAATATTTGCATAATGTTAATGTGACCTAACTTTTAGTAAACATGCCTCTTAATGAGTGTCTGGATAAGACTACCAGATTTCTACATTACTATACTCCAGTGCCAACAGCGAGGCACATTAGGAAGAAGTATAAACACTGCCTATTTAGAACTAATAGCAAACCAGCCGTATCATAATAGTACTACCAAGACTCACAAAGCACCAAACACTACCTATCAAAAGGCAACACTGCAAATATTAAACCAATACATCTGAGAATACCAATATATCTCCTACTGGGGAAAGAACAAGTGGCACTGTCAAATAGAAATTACATGAAAAGAATACCTCAGCTCAGTTACACATGCAGAACATCGACCATCACCAAAGAACAAGGGATCACAATTTAGAACTAGGAAGACACTAAACTGGGAACCCAAAAAGCCAAACTTCGAATGTACAACACTGGAGAAATAAAACTATAAAATTTCCTCTTGTACTAAACAAAACGCAAAGACTTTAGCGATGCACGTTTCCCAGAGCTGACATTCCAGTTAATAAATTCAAAATAAAGTATTTTTCTACCTTTTTGTTTGGGCATTTTTTCAGTTGCAATTGCTTCATTCACTTTCTTCTTGTTTCTTTGTGTCGTCTGCTAACTCTCCATTGTCTGCTGTCCATTTGTCCTTTCTTCAGTCTACATCTGCTTTAACATACTGATCTTTCCCCTTTTGCTCTTTCCTCTATTTCTTTTTCTTTTTCATACACTAATTTTACCCTTCCATCCTTGATCCCCACTTCCTTATCGTTCCTCCAGTTCAGTCCTCTACCTCTGGGTTGTCAATCTCCTCCTGCAGCTTGGAGACTGGTATGTCAGAATGATGACATCACTGGATATAGCCTGCTGCAGTCACTCCTCCATCCCAGTGTAACCAGTCTCCGTGCAGCAGGAGGACTTGACGAGCCTTGAGGAAGGGCTCTCTGGAGGAATTAATAAGGAGCTAGGGGTTAGTTAGGTAGCTAATTGGTTTGTATGGATTCAATTTTATTTGGAGCTCTGTCTCTTTAAAAAAAAAAAAAAAAAAAAAAAGGTTAGGATCAGATAAGTGCTCAGCTCGGGCTTTCTTACTCCCTCACTCTGTTCCTTCTATGGGGGTACTTGCTCAGTAAAAAAACAAAACAAAACAAAAAAAACTACAAACGGCGAATTTGGAGCCCCGCTGAAGCCAAGAGGTTCTCTCCCCCGGACACTACGGGGGAGAGCCCTTCTTTCGGCCTCCGTGCTTTCTCGGCACCTGCAGCTGTTTTTCGCGCCCTCGGAGGTGCCGGCGCGACAGTCCTGCTGTGCTCAGGGCCTTGATTCGTGGAGCCGGACGGTCCTTTCAGCAGCGGTGCAGCAGTCCTGGCCGGTAAGCTGTTCCCCGGTTTCAGGCTGCTCCGGCAAGCGGCGAAACTTCGCTGTCCGGTCCAGATCCGGCAGCGGTGTGCTTTGGCGCCCTTTTCTTCGGCTTAATTGCACAGCGGCCATTTTAGGTGCCTGGGAAAAGCCGTGTGCTTGCCGCGCAGGGCTCCCATTATCAGCTAGCGTAGGTGCGGGGTCCTGTTATTTCTTTGGTTTGCCTTTCTCTGTTTTCCGTATTTTCTTTATTTATTTTCTATGTTTCTTTCATTATTTTCGGCCCTTCTCAGCAGCTCCTCAGAAAGGGGGAGGGGGGGCTGAGGGGGACTCTGTTCCCGGGAGTAAAGAAGCCAGTGTGACTAGCGCTACTGATTTCTTATAGATTACAGTAGGGGATAGCAGGCTGTTTTTCTGTATTTAAAAAAAAAAAAAAAAAAAGTGTCTCAAAGAGCTCCGTTCTAGGCAGTTTTATGACTGCCAGACCTCAGTGTATTGTCTGTGGCACCAGAAGGGGCACAGTAGCCGAGACCGAGGTGTGTCGGGGCTGTGCGTCCCTTTCATCCGTTGTGGAGCAGCAGATGGAGTCCAAGGATTCTCAGGAAGCGCATACGGCTCCCGCGGGGGCGGATTCCCTGCGGCCCCAGGCGCATGGAACAGCATCGGACGAGCTGGCGGGCACTTCAAGCACGTCTCCGGCTGCTCCGGTGTCGGGTCTCGGGGAGTTCAGCCCCGAGTTTATTCTGCTCATGCATCAGGCCTTTTGCCTGCGTCGCCAAGGCAAGGGGTCTGACTCCGGGGCACTGGCATCTCAAGCTCCGCAGCTGGAGGCGGTCGCTACAATGGCTGACGAACCGCCAGCGCCTAAAAAAGCACGAACAGGTCCAGCGTCGGCGGAGGACGAGTGGCTGGAGGCCCAAGATCCGGAATGGGATCAAGACCTGGGATTGCAGGACTTGGAAGAAGGGGAGATCCCTGAACCGAGGATCAGGCTAAGATAGTTAGGGTCTTCCGTAGGGAGGAACTGGTGGCCTTGATTACAGAGACCTTGCAGATGTTAAATCTTTCTACGCAAGCTACGGTCGAAGAGGTTGAGGACCCCGTCATTCAGGCAGTTCGGCAGACGCAGGTGGTGTTTCTCGTACACAGAGTAGTCGACAAGATGATTCAGGAAGAGTGGGATAAGCCTGAAGCAGGGCTAAGGGGCATACGGACTCTGAATAGGCTGTATCCTCTGGCCGAGAAGGATAAAGAACGGTTCCGGGCACTGCGGGTGGATGTGGTGGTGTCGGCGGTTACTAAGAAGACCACCATTCCGGTAGAAGGTAGTGCGGCGTTGAAGGATGCTCAGGACCGTAAGGTTGACGGTTTGCTGAAGCAGACCTTTGAGGCGGATTCCCTTTCGCTGCAGGCCTCTATCTGTGGGGCTTGGGTGGCCAGAGCGTGTTTGCGCTGGGCCCAGCGCCTGCGTCAGTCTCCACACTTGGATAGAGAGGAGGTGAAAGAGCTCGATCGCCTGGAGTCCGGGGCGGCTTACTTAGCAGATGTGCATTACGACTTGATCAGGGCGCTGGCCAACAGTACGGTGTCTGGTGGCCGCCCGTAGGTCGGTATGGTTGCGGAATTGGGCGGCAGACGGACCTTCTAAATCCCACCTCAGCAAGCTACCCTTTAAAGGGGGTTTGCTGTTTGGAGAAGATTTGGAGAAGTTGGTGAAGGATCTTGGTGAATCCAGTGCAAGTAGGCTACCAGAGGATAAGCCGAAGCCGGGGAAGTCCAGCCAAAGCTTTCGGGGCCAGTTTCGAGATTTTTGTAGATTTCGTTCAACGCGCTTCAGTAGTTTACAGAGGGGCCGGTATCAGACTCTGGCCCAGGGATTTCGAGGGTTTCGAGGAGCGAACAGGGGGTTCTCCTCCAACCCTGCGTCTGCGTCACGTAAGCCACAATGAAGTGAGGCGGGTCCCGGCGGAGGGGCCTCCCATTGGCGGTCAGCTCCGGGGGTTCCTCTCCACTTGGACCCACATCACATCCAATCGGTGGGTGTTAGAGATAATTCAACATGGCTATGTGCTAGAGTTCGCCCGACCCGTGAGGGATTCCTTTGTCATGTCCCCTTGCAAAGAGGCCAAGAGGGCTGCAAACGTTCGTGCCACTTTGGACAGACTGCTTCACTTGGGAGCGGTGGTAGAAGTGCCCAGCGCCGAATGCGGCATGGGTTGGTACTCAATCTATTTTGTGGTGCCGAAGAAGGGTGGAACGTTGCAACCCATCTTGGACCTCAAAGCCGTGAACCGTTTGCGGGTTCCGCATTTCCAGATGGAAACTTTGAGATCGGTCATGGTAGCGGTGCGTCGGGGGGGAGTTCTTGACGTCTCTGGATCTTACGGAGGCGTATTTGCACACCCCCATTCGGGCAGCTCATCAGAGGTTGCTACGTTTCGCTCTTCCGTGGGGTCACTACCAATTCCAGGCATTGCCCTTCGGTCTGGTGACGGCGCCACGGACCTTCACCAAAGTTATGGTGGTGGTGGCGGCGGCGGCGTTGCGCAAAGAAGGGATTCTGGTCCACCCTTATCTCGACAATTGGTTGATAGGAGGAGAGTGTCCGAGTGACAGTGTAGTGCAGTTTTTGCAAAGTCGGGGGTGGGTGGTGAACCCGACAGTCAGTTGTAGCCCACTCAGGTCCTCGAATATCTCTGAGTTCGGTTCGACATGAGGAGCGGGCTTGTGTTTCTACCGCACAAACCGGCCGAGAACTTGCGATCTCTAGTCCGACAGTTCCTGTCGGTGCCAGCGCCGTCAGCCTGGGATTATCTCCGGGTGTTGGGGACCATGGCGGCAACGTTGGAGGTGGTGCCTTGGGCCAAGGTACATATGCGGCCTCTGCAAAGAGCGCTTCTCCGCCACTGGTCGCATCAGTCGGATCCCCTGAGCAAGCGGCTTCCCTGTCCGTGCAATGTCCAATCTCTTCGTTGGTGGCTCCTCCGGTCGTCGCTAGCGGCCGGCATGCCGCTGGAGCAGCCGGAGTGGCTTCCGTTGTTGACGGATGCCAGCCTCCTAGGTTGGGGTGCTCACTGCGGGAATCACTTTGCGCAGGGGACCTGGTCTCTCCAGGAGACCTCCTAGTCGATAAACCGTCTGAAGCTTTGAGCGGTATTCCGGGCCCTGCAGGCATTCGAGGACGTGGTGCGCGGTCGGTCCATGCGGGTGCTCTCCGACAACTCAGCGACTGTCGCATACATCAACCGTCAGGGCGGCACGGCGAGTGCCGCGATGGAGGAAGAGGTGGACGAGCTGTTCGCTTGGGTGGAGCTTCGCTTGTCTGCGATCTCGGCAGCGCACATTGCACAATGTCAAAGCGGACTTTCTAAGCAGAGTGAGAGTGGGAGTTGCATCCCGACATTTTCGAGCAGATCATAGTGCGATGGGGAACTCCACTAATGGATCTCATGGCGACATTTCGGTCGGCGAAGGTCAGCCGCTTCTTCAGCAGACGGGAAAGGATGTCGGAGGGCATAGACGCACTGTTGCATCAGTGGCCTACCGACGGTCTTCTCTGTTTTTCCCCCATGGGCGTTGATCGGCCTGGTGGTTCAGAAGATCGGGGCTCACTCAGGAAGAGTCCTTTTGGTGGCGCCTGATTGGCCGAGGCGTCCTTGGTATGCAGACCTGGTACGCCTCCTGGACGCGATCCCTGGCGGCTCCTGGCGAAGGCGGATCTGTTGCTTCAGGGTTCGCTGTTCATGCCCCAGGTGGATCGGTTCTCGCTTACGGTATGGCCCTTGAGAGGGCTAAGTTGAGCAAGAAAGGATATTCGTCGGCGGTCGTGGCAACCTTGCTTAGGGCACGGAAGCAGTCGACTTCCTTGGCATATGTGCTGGTCTGGCATATTTTTGAGGAGTGGTGTTCGCAACGTCAGGTTCGTGCGGCCGCTGTTTCTATCCCGTTGGTCTTGGACTTTCTGCAGGATGGCTTTGATAAAGGCCTGGCTGCCAGTTCCCTGCGGGTGCAATTGGCGGCCCTTTCTTGTTATCGCGGCAAGGTCAACGGAGCGCCTTTAGGGGCTCACCCTGATGTAGCTCGCTTTCTGAAGGCGGTTTCTAGGTTGCGTCCAGCGCGTAGGATGTGCGTCCCGCCGTGGGATCTTAATCTCGTTCTGGGGACGCTATCGAAGCCTCCCTTCGAACCCTTACATCATGCATCGCTGAAGGATTTGACGTTGAAAACGGTGTTTCTGGTGGCGATTTGTTCGGCTAGGAGAATCTCGGAGTTGCAAGCGTTGTCGTGTAGGGAACCATTCTTATCTTTTTCCAGGGAAAAGGTGGTCTTAAGGCCGGTTCCGTCCTTTTTGCCTAAAGTGGTGTCTCCTTTTCATTTGAATCAGGCGGTGTGCTTGCCCGTTCTTGGTTCTTTGGATGGAAGCAAGTCGGATCGTCGTCTCCGTCATCTTGACGTGAAGAGAGCGTTGCATCAATATTTGAAGGTGACGGAGTTCTTCAGTAAGTCTGATCGGTTGTTTGTATTGTTCGGAGGAATGCAAAAGGGTGAGGCGGCGGCTAAGGCTTCGATCGCCTGGTGGATTAGGGAGGCGATTGCTTCTTATCTGCTTCACGATCGAGTTGTGCCCGCGGGATTGCGAGCGCATTCCACCAGAGCGCAGGCGTGTTCCTGGGCGGAACACAGTGTGGTTCCGCCAGGAGAAATTTGTAGGGCGGCGACTTGGTCGTCCCTACATACTTTCAGCAAGCATTACAGGCTGGACGTCGCAGCGTCTGCTGATGCTCGTTTTGGGTCGGCGGTGCTATCGGCCGGCTGCAAAGGTCCCTCCCAATGAATACTGCTCTGGTACATCCCAGAGATAGAGGACTGAACTGGAGGAACGATAAGGAAATGATAATTACACTTACCTGGTAATTGTAGTTCCTTGAGTGACGACAGTTCAGTCCTTCCCACCCGGATGTTTCGAGGGGCACCGAATTGCTGGAGAGCAGATGTTACAGGTAGGTCTGTTTTGGTTCACTTTTCTGCTGTGGTTCACTTTCTCTGTGGCAGGGCAGGGTATAAGAAAGCCTTGCTAGAGGGGGTGGCAGGTTCTAAACTTAGTATATGTTTTCTTAAGTATTTATGATTAGCTACTTATTTGTTGCTCCTTTGAGTCTGCTTTAATAGTTCACACTGGGATGGAGGAGTGAGTGCAGCAGGCTATATCCAGTGATGTCATTCTGACATACCAGTCTCCAAGCTGCAGGAGGAGATTGACGACAACCCAGAGGTAGAGGACTGAACTGTCGTCACTCAAGGAACTACAATTACCAGGTAAGTGTAATTATTTACTCTCCCAATACCTGGCCAATCGTAGATTTTTCTTCCCTCCCACACAATCTTTTCCCTTCTCCATCCTCACTCCCTCAGTCCCATCCCCTTCCAGTCCTCCCCCAACGTCGGTTCCCTTCTAGTCTCATTCTCCCATCCCCTCATATCAGCCCATTTCCAGTCCTATCCTAGCGCCTCCCCTAAAGAGCCCTGTACCTTTTTGAGTGGCTTCGGAGAGAGCCTGGGAGACTTTGAAGCCCCAGATCACCTCTGCACAGCGCTGGAGTGAAGAGCACATGTTTCTTCACTCTGGTAGCTGTATTCTCGTGAAGTGTGCTGAGGTCCAGGAAATAGGAAATGTCCTTTAACCTTTCCTGGCCCTCAGCGCACTCAATGAGAATACAGCTACCGGAGTGAAGAAACACGTGCTCTCCACTCTGGCGTTGTGCAGAGTTGAGCCGGGGCTTCGAGTCTCCCAGGATCCCTCTGAAACGGGCCCTTTAAACGTTATACATGTACGGAATGAAGTTTGTGTGGGGCCCTATGCGAACAACATTATTGCACAGTGGATGGACAGCCCTGCGCAGAAGCATCTCCTCAGCTTTCAAGGAAAGCCTTTGGGAGATGCATGTGTGGTCCACTTCCTTCCCAAGGGTGCCATCTTGCCTCAGTCTCCTTTTCCGCAGAGCCCTTTGGACACTGTCCTTTTTTCCCTGGGAAAAAGTCTGTTGGGTTTTTTTTTTTAAATTTGAATTTCACCAACTTACAAAAGCAAGATTTAAGCAACATAAGTATCATTATACACATAGTCAATTGAATATTAACCATATTCTATAAGAAATACATATGAGGAATCATGAACAAACACTTAATCCTAGCCCTCAATAATGGAGATATAAGACAAAAAAGAAAAATGAAAAATAAGAAAACATAAGAGTTACATCACTCTAATTACTAGACAGCATTTAACAAATTCCTCCTATTCCGCCTTCAGATTACTTTGACCCTCCTTACCTATCAAAAATAATTCTAATTGAGAAGGATCCATAAAGGTAAATTTAAAACTCTGCAATGTAATTAAACATTTACACGGGTATCGAAGAAAAAAGGAAGCTGAAAGAGCTAGAACTCTAGGTTTCAGAGCTAAAAAAGCCTGTCTCCTAACTTGCGTAGCCTTACCAACATCCGGAAACATCTGAACTTTAGCACCACAAAACAGAGGACATCTTTTTAAAGTAACTTCGTAATACAAGAACCGTATCTTTTTCAGAGACAAAGGTCACTATCCAAAGTAGCACGAGACAAGATAGTATCTTGAGAGTCCTCAAGAAACTTGGTTAGCTCAAGGTCAGTACGACCCTGAACCACATCAAATTCCCCAGGAGAGCCAAGAGCAACCCCTCGTCCCGTCAAGTAATACAACTTTGAAATTAAAATAGAATCAGCAGAAGCCAAATCTAAAGTCTCCCTAAAATATTTTTGAAGCAAAATTTCTGGAGAGAGTAAATGACAAACAGGAAAATTCAATAAGCGAATATTTCTAACACGAAGCATATTATCATATAATTCCAATTTGTGGTGTATAACTAAACTATCTTTTACGTTAGAGGAATGTACAGACTTAAAAGAGACATTGAGTTTCACAAGTAGAAATACGAGAAAGCATACCCCCCAACCGCCCTTCAACCTCACTAAGCTTAGTGGACGTCTCAGAAGGGAAATCACACAACTGCTTAACAGTGGGAACCAAAGAGTGTTCAATACGATTAACAGCTTTCCAGATGTCAGCCAAGGTAACCTGAACTTCAGGTATTCCCTCAGCTGCACCTGACAAAGCTGGCCAAGAAACAGGTTTCAGCTTTTCCCCCAAATCAGTTGGAGTACTTTGCTGAAACCGTCCACCCACTGAGGTTGAAGGTGTTGGAGAGGAAAAACATGGCAGAGAAGGAGGAGAACGATCCGGGGAACTTAAGGACGCAGCAGAAGAACGCAAAGTCAGAAAGTCAGGGCCCAGGGTCACATCAGCAGCAGACAGTACCTTAACGTGTTTGTTCCTGAGGCTCCGGCTGAGGCAATGGTGGGTCCTATGGACAATCTTTTTCTTCCGTTTACCCATCTGAATACTGTATGTCCGGGACCCTCTCCGACGCTTCTCCTTCGGTTCTTCAAGGGGCTCCCAAGGGGCCTGACACGCCCCTTGTATCTAGCCCCTTGTATCTAGCCCCTTGTATCTAGCCCCTTGTATCTAGCCCCTTGTATCGCTGCCCCGGACTCGCGCCTCCGGCTGCGCTGGAGGAATACAGCTGATAGAGGCCCCCTGATGACGTCGGGGCTGCCGGAGCAGGAGCCCGTTCCCTCCCGAATCGGGTGCTGTCTCGACTGGCTCTCCCCTGTTGTTTTTTTTTTAATAGTTAAATTCTATCCAGTTTGCATACTGGTTGCTTCCTGCCCCCAAGCCAGCTCGTATCAGTGTTGCTCCTCGGGTTGTCTATCCATTTTCCACTTTTTTTCATAGAGGTCCGCCTCGACTTGCATTTGTGCCCTTTTTCAGCTGAAGGCTGCAGACCCTTGCCAGGAGGCAGGGACCCCCTTTTTCCAGCAGCCTTCAGTGGCTTCAAAAAGTGTGACCGGTGTGGCAGTTATATCAGTTACTGATCCACACAACTGCTACCTCCGATGCCTTAGCCTGGAGCACAACGACTCGGACTGTGAGCTCTGCAGAGCAATGACCCCAAAGTACTTAGTCACCATCAGCAGCAGGGAAAGTTTCTTTTTTTTTTCTTCCATGAGTCCGACTCTGCCCTGGAATCTCTGGTAACACCATGCCCCAGGGCCCCCTCTGATACCTCGGTGCCCCGTGAATCCAGAGCCTCCTCGGAGTCCTGTGGCTGCGGTTCCTCAGAGCGGACGTCCTTGGAGATGGAGCATAAGAAGAAATAATCCTTGAAAACCACCTCAGAGGACAGATCTAGGAAGAAGGTGAAATCCCACTCCAAGTCCCGCAGCTCTAGGCGTGAGTCCAAGGAGTTGGGGCAGGAGTGGCCCTCCAAGTTGCCCTGCAAGGAGTCATTGGCTCCTGCAAACTGGCCTCAGGCCTCCAAAGCCATCCTCATCGAGGACTCCCCTTCAAACAGTACTGACTCCAGGCCCAAAGGTGCCTGTACTGAAGGCTGCGGAGCCAACTGGCATGGAAACCAGAATGGCAGCCCTAGAGAGTAGTATATCTGCCCTACTGGCCATGCAGCAGGTATTTGTCCGGTTTGTCCAGTTAATTTACCCTGACTTAGACCCTCAACATCAAGGGCTTTCCTGGGTGTCGAATCAGTCCTCGAGTGCTATCGGCCTCGAGAGAGCCCCTGGCCCTTGTCGAGGTCCTGGTCCTGTTCTTTGGGACACCAGTAAGCACCTGTGGCTTGGACTGACGATCCTTTGGAGGTCCTGCATTGCAGAGCGCGCAGTCCTCAACTGAGGTGATCGTGCGGCATCGTACTTGTACTCTGACCTAGAGTCCGAATGGGAGACAGAGGACAGAGTCCCTAAACACAAGGTGACACTGTGATGTGCCCTTGGACCAGTCTCCCCCTGCGACCCAACACTGCTCCCCACCAGAGGACGTTGTGTTCCTCAATTTTGTGAGGGATATGGCCAAGGCTCTCGCAATCGAGACTGATGAGGACCTGCGAACTGAGGAATTTGAGATACTCCAATGAGGCATCCCCGAAGGAAACCCTTACAGTTCCAGTGGCCCCGTTCCCCAACCACTGATGCCTATGGATGTGGTAAACACTGGCGTAGGTACCAGTTGTCAGCAGGCGCCTCAGCGCCATGTACTGGGTATGCTGGAGCCTTGGGTTCCAAAAGGCCCAGCCCTCCCACAACTCGATGGTCGTGGAGTCGGCCTTGCGCCGGTTTAAGAGCCAAAAGACACACTCGTCAGTATCACCTGGCAGTGAGGCCTGAACCCTTGACCAAAAGGCTTTTCAGGGCTCAATGCTAGTAAGCCTAATCCACTGATACCAGCTCTACATCAGCATGTACCTGAAGGAACTGCCGAGGGAGCTTAAGGGATTCTCAGCAGGCCTTGATGGAGAAGTCCTATAGAGGTTCCAGACCCTAACCTTGACGGTAAAGGAATGTTCAAAGCTCCTGTCCCAAACAGCCTGTGATGGCTTTGAGTCATTGCCAGCGGCAGCCACCCTAGCCGTCAGGGCACAATGCCAAGCATGGCTGCAGTCCGACTTGGAACAGTGGGTACAGGACAAACTGATCGATGTCACTTGCACAGGTGAGAACCTGTTTGGGAAACCCATGGTGGACAAAGCAGCGAAGATAGAGACCATATGTGATGAGAATCAGGCTCTCAAAAGACCTCAGTGCAACCCCAGAAGAAAACACGGGGGGAAAAAGCCCTTCGTCCCGGGGGGGGGGGGGGGAAGGGGGCTTCAGTACTACTCTGCACTTCCAAGCCTTCTCGGGCCCTCAGCAGGCCCAGCAACAAAAAGGCCAGGAACATGGTCCCAGAAAGCAAAAAGCTCCTCTGCCCCTGGCACCGGTTCAGGCCCAGCCCAGGGGAGGCTTTTGATTTGGGGATGTGGGTAGCAAAGGACCCCCTCACATCCCCAAGGGGGTGTGTAGCCCGTTTGCCCACAGGTGGACAGTCTTCATCACTGCTGCCTGGGTGTTACAGGTGGTCAAAGAGGTTTATCTCCTCCATCTACCTCAGGCACTGCCCCCGTTCTTCCCAGGAGAGCCCACCAGGCTTCTCCTTCAGCAGACCCTGCTCCTCAGAGTTAGCAGGACTACTCCAGGACAAAGCAGTGGAGCCAGTCCCAAAACACCTCTGGGGCACCAGCTTTTACTCCAGGTACTTTCTGATCCCCAAAAGGACTGGACCTGCAAAAGCTCAACAGGTTTCTGGTCAGGGAGACGTTCAAGATGCTCTCCCTTGGAACACTGCTGCCATTCATCCAACAGGGAGGTTGGCTTTGCTCCTTGGACCTAAAGGATGCTTACACTGGCATCCTAATCCACCCTAGCCACAGAAAATACCTCTGGTTCATGGTGGGGGGGGGGGAGGGGGATGCAGCACTGCAAATACAGGGTACTGCCCTTTGGGCTAGCCTTGTCCCCAAGGATCTTTACGAAGTGCTTTGTGGTGGTCGCAGCCCACGTCAGGCTTCAAGGGGCCTTAGTCTTCCCCTACCTGGATGACTGGCTCATAAAGTGGGGCACAACTGCAGAGGCACAGTGTGCTGCCAGATGCACCATAAACACCATGCAATACTAGGATTTGTCATAAACTACCCAAGTCCCACCTCACTCCCACTCAAAGCCTCAAGTTCATAAAGGCACACCTGGGCACCCTTCAGGCAAAAGCCTTCCTCCCTCAGGAGAGGTCAGTATGCCTCAGGGAACTAGCTGCAGAGGTGCAATGGTGCAGGGCACTACACACCTGGCTTCTATTCTGCCTGGTGGGACACATGGCCTCCACAGTTCACATGACCCCCAGATGCCCACTTACACGTGAGCAGCCAAGTGGTGCCTCTGCTCCCAGTGGACCCAAGCTTCAGGGACAGCATGCATGTGACCCACCAGCTGGTGGACTCCCTCAGATTGTGGCAGAATCCAAACCTTCAGGCCAGGATACCCACTCCCCAGAAAGTCCTCACCACTGACGCCTCTCTGATGGGCTGGGGGGCGCATTTAGATAGCCTCCAGACACAAGGCTGCTGGTTCCAGTGGAAATCCGAAATGCAGATCAACCTGCTGGAAGTCGCGGAAATATTCCTGGTCCTCAGAGCTTTCCGCCACCAGCTACAGCACTACATGGTGCTGATCAAGACCGACAATCAGGTTGTGATGATCTACATGAACAAACGGGGAGTGGGGTAGTACCCCCTCTGCCAGGAGGCGTTAGCCCTCTAATGCCACATGCAGTGGGATGCTCTTGAGGGTGGTCTACCTACCAGGACAGGACAATATCTCGACGGACAAGCTGAGCAGGGTACTTCAGCCACACAAGTGGTGCCTGGACCTAGCAGTAGCCTCAAGGCTTTCGCGCTCTGGGGTGTCCCCCAATGATGGACCTGTTTTCCAGCCTGGACAATGTGCAGTTGCCCCATTTCTGCTCCTTCTCTGACCACACCCATCTCGGGTTGCAGAGGATGCATGCCTCATCCTGTGGTCAGAAGGCCTCCTTTATGCCTCCCCCCCACACCATTGATAGCCAAGACCCAGTTCAAAGCTCAATGGACAGGGCGTCACTAGTGCTTGATAGCCCCTCAGTGGCCCAGACAGCTCTGGCTCCCACTGCTCCTTTCCTCATCGACTATACCACTGAGCCCCAGGACTACTCTCACAGGAGCAGGGCACACTCCTACACCCCATCCAGGGGTCCCTCTCACTCATGGCTTGGCTGCTGAAAGGGGAGCACTAGCCCTCTTCAACCTTCCACGTGACGTGGAAGACATCCTCCTGGCCTCTTGGAAGGTCTCCACGAGAAGGGCGTATGCCTTAGTGGCGACGTTTCTCACTGTGGTGCACAGAGAAACGGACAAACCCATTCTGTCAGTGCACATGGTACTCCAATACCTACTCCACCTATCGCAGGCAGGACCAAAGTCCAACTCAGAGAGCACCTAAACGCCATCATGGCTCATCATCACTCCGTCGAGAGGGAGTCCCAATGGGACAGTGCCTTCGGCCAGGCCGTACTCCATAATCTTTTCGGGGTGTAGGCAACTCCTGCCCTCTGACCCTTCTGTGTTCACACTACTGGAGTTCTGGTGTTCACTGGACGCTTGGGTCTTGCGAGAGTCTCTCACTCGGGACTTGACTGCTGCTGGTCACAGCTCCCCCATTGCAGGTTGTCATGGCATTTTTCTTTTGGTTACAGGTTCTCGGTAGCCTGTAGCGGGGGAGTGCCATATGTGAGGACTGACTTCCTATTTTGTTTCTGGAGAAAGTGTAGTTACTCATCTGTAACAGGTGTTCTCTGGGGACAGCAGGAATCAGTCCTCACAGCCCTCCCCCCTCCCCTTGGAGTTGCTTCTTTACCATCTTATATTTTTTCTGTCTTAGCTATGTCATTGGACTGAGGCAAGATGGCAGCTTTGGACGTGAAGTGGACCATGCATGCATGGTGTATCTCCAAAGGCTTTCCTTGAAAGCTGCTTCCACGCGGGTTTTGTCTGCACTGATGTCACCTATATGTGAGGACTGATTCCTGCTGTACCCGGAGAACGCCTGTTACGGGTAAGTAACTATGCTTACTCCATGTTTTGGAAGTTTGTTATTAAATAGATGCCTAGAACTAACTGGGGGCAGTGTATCCATGAGACTCACTCCAGCAAGTCTAGTAATTTGAGTTTAAATGTGAAGTGTTCGCAATGTTAATCTATCATACGCTTGAATAAAAGCATACACTTCTCATTTTCTACACTGTTTCAGCTGAACAGATTAGTGAATCAGTTGTGAAGAACAAACTCTATTTGTGGGTTTTTGCCCCAGCAATTTTCTGTAGACTTCCATCTTAGTCAGCACTGGCTTCCAGCTGGATATGGTGCCACAAACCTTCATTTATAACTACTTGTTGGGTTTTCCCCTGTTCTAATAAACCCCCACTTATCCTGCTAGTCAGTCCAGACAAGTGGGATTATACTTTCCACCCCAGGCAGATGAAAGGAACTTTCAGTGACAGACTATAACTGGTGGTGCAGTACTGAGATTTGCTGGTACGAGGGTTGCTATTTATATTTCTGGCCTTAGCAACAGTAAGTGTTGCCAGGCGCCATCCAGTGGTTCCATTGGAACACTGACATTGTTGAACATAACCTTATTCATAACATTTTATCATTTGAGCGCGATTTGTTTACAGTAACTTGAAAAATTCATCTCGGGCGAAAAATGGAATTAACGCGAACATTTTCGTGCGATTATTTTTCATAATCGACGTGGATTATCAAGACAAGAGTGCATCGATGAACTTAATTTTTTATACGGCGATAAAGCACCATCCTACAGCACTGTAAAAAACTGGTATAACGAATTCAATCGTGGCCGACGTTCGCTCCAGGACGAATTCCGTCAGGGTCGTCCAAAATTGGTGGTTGTGCCAGAAAATATCGATGCGGTGTGAACTGATAAAGCAAGATCGTCATGTGACATACCGTGAGATTGAGGCATCTTTGGGCATTAGTATGACAAGCATCAATAAGATATTGCATGATCATTTGGCCGTAAAAGATTTGTTCGCATTGGATCCCTGCATAATCTGACAAACGCTCAAAAGAAGGCTCGTGTCGATTGGTGCAAGGAAATGTTGAAAAAATACATTCAAGGTGCATCAAAGACTGTGTATAACATCTACACGGGTGACAAATCATGGATCTATGCATATGAGCCCGAAACAAAACAGCAATCGACTGTATGGGTCTTCCAAGACGAGCCAAATCCAACAAAAGTTGTTCGCGGAAGAAGCACATTGAAGCAAATGGTTGCCTGTTTCTTCGGCATTACCAGTCACGTGGCGACAGTGCCGTTAGAGCAACGTAGGACGGTCAATTCTGAATGGTACACGACCATTTGTTTACCAGACGTCTTCGGAGAAATTCGGAAAAAGTCGAAGAAGCAAATAATTCTTCATCATGACAATGCAAGCTCTCGCACATCGGCTCAAACAAAGGAATTTTTGACCGGCCAAAACATCGAATTGATGGGTCATCCACCGTACAGCCCTGATTTGGCACCCAATGACTTCTTTTTATTCCCGCACATCAAAAACAAATTACGTAGTCAACGATTTTCAACACCCGAAGATGCGGTTGATGCATTCAAAATGCATGTTTTGGAGTTACCTCAATCGGAGTGGAAAAAGTGATTCGAAAATTGGTTCAAACGCATGCAAAAGTGTATTGATCTTCATGGAGAATATTTTGAAAAACAATAAAACCAATTTCGATCATAAATATTTATTTGTTCATTATTAGGCCAGAAATATAAATAGCAACACTCGTATTGTCTGCCTCCAGCAGATGGCAAGGCATATGGACTAGTGCAACAGTGCAGATAATGTAATTGCCTACTTATATTGGCCAGTTTCCATAGAAAGCAAGGCAGGGGTATGCAGCCACACTGTAGGTGACCTCTGTCACCTGTTTGGTTCTCCCCAAGCTCAGAGAGGCTTTTGGACCTCTGAGCGTGTGCATGATCCTCCTGCCTTGGCCTTTCATGCTGCTGAGTCAGATGATCCCAGAGCTACTGGAAGTAGGCACAGTAACTGCAACTGATTGGTTTCATGAGATGTAATGGCATTGTTGCTCCTTGAGCTGTTTGGTCGTGTTCTCTTTCTTTCTTTTTGGAATAGGGGAAGGCAGGAGGTTAAGTGTGGTTGCATACCCCTGCTATCTCCAGAGAACCCCTGTTACAGGTAAGCAACTAATGCTTTCTCAGGAAACAGACAAGGTATATGCAGCCACACTGTAGGTGAATGCAGAGCTGAGGGTTGCTTCCTGAAAGTGTTTATTTGTGCAGCCCATCCAATAAGGGGAGGTGGTAGAAGTAAATTAAGATGCAGAAAAGTTGCACAAGACAGCTTGATCAAAGGCATGATCAGCCACAGAGGAGGCTTCCAGACTGTAATGTTTAGTGAAAGTATGAATGGAGGAAGAGGATGCTGCTTTGCAGATGTCGGCAGCTGGGATAGAGGCCAGACTGGCCATGGCGGTGGCTTTGGCACAGAAGCCACTAAAGAGTAGCAAATCACCTGGACCGGATGGTGTACATCCAAAGGTGTTGAAAGAACTGAAATATAAGATTGCAGACCTGCTATTAGTAATCTGTGAACTATTAGTCATCTGAAATACCTGAAGATTGGAGGATGGCCATTGTAACGCCAATTTTTAAAAAGGGTTCCATGGGTGATCCGGGAAACTACAGACCAGTGAGCCTGATGTTAGTACCTGGGGAAAAATGGTAGAAACCATCATAAAGAACAAAATTACTGAACATGTAGATAGTCATGGCTTAATGGGAGACAGCCAACATGGCTTTAGACATGGAAGATCTTGTCTTACTAATCTGTTATGTTTTTTTTGAAGATGTGAATAAACAGGTAGACAAAGGTGAGTCGGTTGATATAGTGTAATCTGGACTTTCAGAAAGCCTTTGACAAGGTCCCTCATGAGAGACTTTTGGCAAAACTAAAGAGTCATGGGATAAGAGGCAGTGTACTATTGTGGATCAGGAACTGGTTAAAAGATAGAAAGCAGAGGGTAGGGCTAAATGGCCATTTTTCCTAATGGAGAAAGGTGAATAGTGGAGTACCCCAGGGAACTGTGCTGGGTCCGCTGCTTTTTGACATATTCATAAATGACCTGGGAAAGGGAATAACGAGTGAGGTTATCAGATTTACAGATGACACAAAGCTATTTAACGTTGTTACAACTCAAGAGGATTGTGGAAAATTGCAAGAGGATCTTGAGATATACACAGACAGACACACACAGACACACACCCCAAAAGGGGATGGACAGATACTCCTATGAAGAGGCTGGGTTTAAAAAGGGTTTGGACAAGTTCCTGGAGGAAAGGTCCATAAACCATTATTAAAAAGGGACCCGGGATATCAATGCTTGACCCAATACAAGCATTGTGGAACCTGTCTTTTGGGGAAACTGCTAGGTACATATGACCTAGATTGGCCACTGTTGGAAACAGGATACTGGACTTGATGGACCTTGGTCTGACCCAGTATGGCATATCTTATGTTATGATAAATTGGAAGACTGGGTATCCAAATGGCAGATGAAATTTAATGTGGACAAGTGCAAAGTTATGCACCTGGGAAAGAACAACCCAAACTATAGTTACACGATGCAAGGTTCCACATTGGGAACCACCACCCTGGCAAATGATTTAAGCATCATCGCGGATAACATCTTAAAACCCTGTGCCCAGTGTGCAGCGGCGGCCAAGAGAGCAAATAAAATGCTAGGTATCATAAGGAAAGGAATGGAAAATAAAACAAAAGATATTATAATTCCTCTGTATCATTCCATGGTGTGACTGTACCTTGAATATTGTGTAATTCTGGTCGCCGTATCTTAAAAAGGATATAGCATTATTAGAAAAGATACAGAGAAGAGCCACCAAAATGGTAAAGGATGGAAGGATACTCCTATGAAGAGACTAAAAAGGTTAGGGCTCTTCAACCTGGAAAAGACGGCTAAGGGAGGTATGATAGATGTCTATAAATTAATGAATGGAGTGGAACGGGTAAACGTAGGTCGATTGTTTACGTCATCAGAATATAAAAAGAATAGGACTCGCCATAAAGCTACAGGGTAACCTATTTAAGACAAATAAGAACTTTTTTTACTCAAATGTGTAATCAAATTCTGGAGTTTGTTACCGGAGGATGTAGTAAAAGCTGTTAGTGTAGCTGGGTTTAAAAAAGGTTTGGACAAGTTCCTGGAGGAAAGGTCCATAAACCATTATTTAAAGGGACCCAGGATATCACTGCTTGACCCAATACAAGCATTGTGAAACCTGTCTCTCTTGGGGAGACTGCTAGGTACTTATGACCTAGATTGGCCACTGTTGGAAGCTGGATACTGGGCTTGATGGACCTTGATCTGATCCAGTATGGCATATCTTATGTTCTTAAGTAAGCAATGGGGTTCACGCATCGAGGGCATTGTAACTAGACCTGTTTGTAACAGAAGGAAATGCAGTCTGCAATCCCAGAAGAGATGGTGAGCTTAGAAGTTGGGAGACCTGGTCAATGTAGATTGAAAGAAACAAGTTGAGAGAGGGTCATAAGTCCTTTGTGGCATGTAGGTAAAAATAAAAGGGCTCTTTGGCAGTCTGGAGAGCTTCCAGGGATCCCGCCTGGGGTTCTGGGAATAAGACTGGCAGAACAGTTGACTGGTTGAGAAGAAATTCTGAGACGACTTTTGGAAGGAACTTCAGATGGATCCTGTTATGCAGTAATTGCGTGTAGGCGGGGATTTATGTACCAGTGCTTGTAGTTCACTAATCCTTCTGGTTGACATGATAGCTATCAGAATTACTGTTTTCCAGATGAAGTATTTGAGTGAGGTGGAGCCCAGGGGTTCGAAGGGCAGCTTTACCAATTCCAAGAAAACCATGTTGAGGTCCCAAGCTGGTGTGGGAGATTTGATTGGTAATTTGAGGATAACATCATCCTCATAAACCTGGATAGAAGATGATGTACTGAAACTGGGTTACTATCGATCAGAAGATGACATGCCGCAATCAGAGGGGTGATATCGGACGGAAGTGTTTTGCAAACCAGAATTGGATAGTTGTAAAAGGTAGGACAGCACTTGGTTGAGAGGGCAGGAGGAAGGGTCCAAGCGATGTGATCAAGCCGAGTGGACAAAGTGAAGCCATTTCCGCTGGTAGAACTTAAGAGTTGATGGTTTTTGGGAGGCCAGGATCTTCCTGCACAACTGCAGGTAGAAAGAGGTCTCCCATCAGGTACAGTGCAATTTCCAGATGGGAACAGAGAGACTGGCTAGGTTTACATGGAGCAGTTTACATGGAGCAGTTTACTTTGCTTCTGCATGAGAAGGAATGGGTGAGTCCCGAGGAGGTGTACTGACTGTTCTCAGTGCAAATAGGTGGGGGAACCAGGCCTGCCCAGGACCACAGTGGAGTGTTGATCATTTTGGCCTGGTCTGCTTGCACCTTGAGGACCCTCGTGATGAGTGGAAAGGCATAGAGCAAATGGTGACTCCAGGAAATAGTGAAGGCATCATGAGCCTAGCAATAAGTGCTGGGCTGGATGGAGCAGAAAAAAAGACCTCTGCCTCAGAAGATGACATGCAATATCCTATCTGTGAAGTACCTATGCAAGAAAAAGGTGCTGTATGACTGAGCAATCTAAAGACCACTTGTGCGGGTTGAGATGACAGCTTAGGGAATCGGCCATCTGATTCTCTGGTCTTGGCAAATGTGACCCTGAGTGGTGCCCTTGGCTTGGGCAAAGAGCCAGAGTACTCTGCTTCTTGGCACAGGCAAAGAGAGCCCGAACAGCCCTGCTTGTTTATGTAAAACATGGTTACTTGATTGTCAGTTTGTTCAAGTAATATCTTTCCTCTTATCTACTTCTGGAAGACACCAAGAGCTTAGTAGATGGCTCGCAGTTCCAGGAGGTTAATATGAAGTGTTCATTCCTCTGAATAGAGAGGTGTGCTCACCAACCAAAGGTGGAAGTGTCTGGTGAGAACAACTTGATGTGATGGGAGCCAGAAGGGCCATCTGCTGAGCATATTCTTCTCAATAGACCACCATCAAAGGGAGCTGTGGAGATCTTCAAGATGTTGTCCCGATACGGCGGTACCGGTTACAATTCCTTTTTAGATGCCATTGCAATGGCTGCATATAAAGACATGCCAGGGGCACTACGTGGACAGACATGGCCACGTGACCCAGCAGTTGGTGTTTTGAATGGGCAGAGGCCATGCACTGCTGGGGGAGTTTGAGACTGAGTTGTTTGAGCATAGTCGCTCTGTCTTCTGGCAGATATGCTCTGGCGTGTAAGGTGTCTAATTTGGCGCCAATGAAAGAGGCATTGTTGAGGGATTGGCTCACTTCTTTGGAGACTTTTATGTTGAATCTTAGTGCTTGGAGTGTGTGGGCATTGGCCTGGACTGCATGGGCTGTTGCATCTTTGGAGCCACAGGAGATCAGCCAGTTCTTGAGATCTGGGTAATCGCAGAGACCTTGATGGCACAAGTGAGCCACCACTACGGCTAGACATTTTGTGAACACACATGTTGGGGAAGAAAGCCCGAATGGGGGGACAGTGTACTGGTAGTGCTGGTCTTGGAACAGGAAGCAGAGATACTTGTAGTGGTGGGGATGGATGGGAACATGTGCATATGCATCCTTTAGGTCCAGGGAGGCCAGCCAATCATTGAGGCGCAGTAGGGGCAGGATGGTGCTGTGGGAGTGCATCTTGAATTTTTCTCTTGATGAAATTTGAGATTGCAGAGGTCCAGGATTGCGTGAAGTTTGCCAGAATAAAACCCCTGCCCCTGTTCTGAGGGTACTGGTTTGATGATGGTGGTGTGCTGGAGGAGAGTGATCTCATGTTCCAAGATAGGTAGTGAAAGAATCTCTTTGCCTGTGCTACTCCTGACTAGGCAGCAAAATTCAACCTCTGCTCTTAGGCTCCAATTCTCTGATTTTGGACAGAATCACTACAAATGAATGGTAGCTCAAAGTCCAACCTCAAAATAAATTTTCTGCCACAATGGGAAACGCCTTTCTCTTCACTGTTTTTTTCCAGAGTCCTAGGCACCACATCTGGTCCAAAAGTGAACTTCATTCTTGCTGGTTGGAAAAAATCTTTATGCATATGCTCTGTTCAACAATATAGAAAAAGGATTACAATCATCCTGCAAATTAATCAAAACTGTGACACTGTTTTTGCCCTTGCTAGTTCCCAATAAGAACGTATACAGAGTAAAGCTTTACCAATTATTCTTGAAAGAACTATTTGCTGGCAGTGGCCATCTGCCTTCATAGATCTTTCAGTAGTTCAGAAGTTTGCACCCACATTCACATCTTGATACTGGTCGCAACTCCAAATTCTTCAGCAGCATTCTCTTTTTCACTCTGGGCTGTGCTATGCACATCTTGGATAGAGTTTGAGAGACTCTACCCAGGCTTCATGGCTGCATATATATATCTGGAGTCTTGCTGGAATCGCTGATCTTTGCTCCTATTCAGCTTTTGGTAGCATTGCAGATTTCCTTTCATTCAGTCATCTTCAGCCCATAGGATTCGGTGCATGCAATATATAACTTGCAGAACCAAAACACTACAACACTCCTCTGATTCCTCACAATTGCAAATAAGCAACACTGCTTTTATCTGATAGTAACATAGAATTGTTGAACAGAATTGTTTTATCTATTGCTAATTACTATACATCTACTGCTAGCACCAATAATTACAAATTATTTAACTATATGGAGACCAAGCTAGCTTGTAACGTACTTCTCTTTTGCATCTACATTCCTTAATTTATTCTGTTTATCTATGACATTAAAGTTAGGCCACATACTAAAACTCACCTCTCTTGTATAGTTGTGCATCTAACAAGGTATAGTTAATCTTATTACTTAAAGGAGTAACAAACATCAAAACATAATGGCAGTTTATGGCAATTAAATTAATCGTTTCAACTGTTTTTACCAAAAGATTCTTAGGGAGACTCTTATCTTAAGTAATGGTCTGACTCGCCATACTTTGAATATGGTCAGTAATATAACTATATAACATAGGAAGGAAGGAACATTTACATTAACAGTATAGATAGTACCAAGAATTGTGCTCAAGAAAAGGTAATGCATTCATAACCACAAAACTTTTAAAATGTAGAATTTAAACAGATTAAAAATCCAATTGTCATGGTTTACAGCTTTGTTGTTGACACTATTCAGCACACAACAGCATAATAATCAATCTCTTGCACAAGAAATCTATTTCACTCAGTGATACTAATTTAGTCGATCAGTCTTGGTGTTTGATATTAGGAGGCAATACCTTTGCTTTACTCAGTCCACTAGCAACAGGACAGTTGCTTCACATTTCCAATCAATAATATCAGTTCTGTAGGGGTCATTCCATAATAAACTGAAACACAACATGAGAATTTAAGATCAATAGACTCTAATCTTACACTTTCATGGTTGTGATGTTTATCAAAAATGTCAGTTAATCTACTAACACAAAAAGAAAACACATTCACCACCTTAATTTACTTATGAGTGATAGTTTCATTCTTTACTTGTAAAAGCTAAATCCCTAATCTAACATATTTTCTTTAAATATTGCACATATCACTAAGCTGCTTGCACAATAAGAAACAAAAAGAGATCAATATTAATCAGAAATCACAAAATGAAAATAAACCATCAAATCTTCACGATAAGCACTATGACATAAATGCACATGACAATCTACACCCTAAGACTGAATCCACTGTATCTTTCTTTTTTAATTTTCCTTTCCTTATACCTTTATTTTTAAATCCCCTTTAATCAAACTTGCTTTAACTTTGATAAGCAATTCAGTTTTAATTTGTATCTGCATCTCCTTTAAACACCTTCATAATTTTTCTTAGTCTTTGTACACAGCATGCAAATTCACGCAACTTATCAGACATCTAAAACACCATGGAAAATCTTCCTAATTGCGGCTGTTGGGACTGGGAGACCAATTCTGTGGGTTGCGCCACTAGTTCCCTAGCTGTGGAGGAGTGGTCCTTGACCTGATACTGCTTCGTGCACTTTTGATCCAAACAGGTTGTCCCTGAGGCAGGGGGGTGTCTAGAAGCCCCCTCATGTTCTCCTGGATGAAATGGCCGTTGCCACAGAACAGGAGACTGAGTCATAGGCATCAGTTTGCCTGTATGACGTGATACAAAGCCTCATCAAGGTTTGCCAGCAATTGCGCCTGATCCTCCATGGAGAGGAAGCTAGGGTCATCCAGCTGCAGAAGGAGATGATAGTGTAGGATTTGAAGCGCATGTGCCAGAACATTCAAGCTAACATGTTACCCTGGTACGATTTCTTGCCCATAGCATCTAATGCTTTGTTTCCTGCTTGGTGGTGTATGAGCCTGGATTTTGGTGAATTTGTTTTTTGACTCCTACCTCTTGAGACTAGTGGAGGAACAGCCTAGTGGTTAGAACACTGCCTTGGTAACCAAGCAACCAGGGTTCGATTCCCACTAGTACTCCTTGTGGCCTTGGGCGAGTCACTTAACCCTCCATTGCCTTGGAAGAAAGGCCTGGCAATCTACTTCCGGTGACACTGCCAAGAAAACCCAGGAGCTTCTGGGTCGCCAGGAGTCAGTACTGACTCGAAGGCACACATTGCATTTTACCTCTTGAGACTACTGATTGGTGAGACAACTGCTGGAGGTTGAAACCTGGAGCTGCGAGAACTTTGTACCAGATATAGAGGCATCTTGATATCACAGGCACAGTGGTTGGGGACTTCCAATTAGAGGCTTGGAGACTGTGTAAGATCTGATGGACTGGCAGGGTTATAACTCCCTTTGGGACACTACAGGTTTATAGGATGGACTGGAAGTCCTGTTTGTTGGCCGGGGTCTGAAAATCGCTAAGGGTGAGAACTCATGTTCTCCAGGACCAAGCAGGAAGTCAGTCCTCACTTATGGGTGATGTCGGCGCCGACGGAGCCCTCGCGGAGCAATTTTCCCCAGCTTTCAAAGAAAGCCTTTGGGAATTGCAGCGCGCATGCGCGGTCCTCTTCCCGCCCAAGGGTGCCATCTTAGCCAGTCTTCTTTTTTCCGCGGAGCCCTACAGACGTCCCCGTCGTGTCCCCGTGAAAAAGTTGATATTTCTTCATAATTTTATTCTTTTTCCTTCGGTTCGACGCCGGTCTTTTTCCCGCCCGGACTCGCGACGCCGGTCACGAGTCCTCTTCTTCTTTTCGGTTTTTCTGACTTAGTCAGTTTTCGTTTTCGGTTTTTCCCTGGCAGCCCGGTCCTTTGACCTCGCCGGGGCCCTTTTTCCCCCGATGGCTGCCAGTGGTTTCAAGCGGTGTGGTCAGTGTGACCGAAATATGTCACTAACTGACACACACGACTTTTGCCTCCGCTGCCTGGGCCCGGATCATGAAGAAATGATCTGTGGGCCCTGCGGCAAAATGTCCTCCAAAGCGTTGAGAAGTCGGCGGCATCAGCGGGATAGGATCTTCGCTGACCCCAGCCGTACCCGGACCTCGTCGGAGGCCTCCGCGTCCAAAGGTTCCAGCTCGGACCGTCGCCGGAGTTCCTCCGACAGGGGTTCTCCCTCCGGGGACCATCGACGTAAGGTGAAACCCGCGAGGGCGGCGTCGGTGGACGCTCCTGGCTCCGCGAGGGCCAGGTCGCATAGCCCCGATAGCCGCCCCGGGTCCTTGGAGAAGGAGCACCTCACGAAGCGACCTCGCCTGGAGTCGGAGCTGCCTGCTCGGGTAAGTCCTGTGGTCCTCCTGGACTCGCCTCCGCGACAGCCGACATCGGGCCCGACGCCGTCGGGGCCCGAGTCGGGGGCTGCTGGGTCACCTGAGCTCGGACTCAGGTTGACGGCCTTGGAGAGCAGACTGCCTTCATGGACCAGCAGCGGGCACTGCTCGCTGGCTTCGCTGCCCCGACCGCCGGGACGTCGACGTCCAAGTCGACCCCGGAGACCAAGCCGATCCTTGAGTCGATGCGAACTCGAGTCGATCCTCGGTCGAGGTAACCCTCGGCCTCCCGTTCGGGACCGAGGTCGCCGACGCCAACTCCCTCGGCGTCGGGGCGGCAGGCGCCGCGCCCTGCCCGGGCCGACCTCACCGAGTCCTCGTCGGAGTCGGTCTGGGAGTCTGAAGAGGAAGAGTCGCCTGATTCTTTCCGGACTCGGTGTGTCCCCTCGGACTCACCGGAGTCCGAACCTCGGAAGCAGTCCCCCCCGGAGGATGCCCGGTTCTCGGACTTCGTCAGGGATATGGCCAAGGCTTTGGCCTTCCCTGCGGACCCCGAGGAGGAGCCTCGAGCCGAAGAGCTCGACGCCCTCCAGTATGACTCTCCCGCAAGGGAACACTTTACTGTACCGGTTTCTCCTATGCTGGAACAACTACTCTTCCGCATGTGGGAGAGTCCGGCCTTGTCGCCGGTATTAAGCAAGCGGGTCGATTCCATCTATCGAGTCCGCAAGAGTCCTGGCTTCCAAAAAGCACAGTTGCCACACCATTCCATGGTTGTGGAATCGGCCATGCATAGGCTTAAGAGCCAAAAGATGCACTCCTCGGTGCCTCCTGGCAGGGAGGCCCGTAACCTGGATGGCCTTGGTAAGAAGTGTTTCCAGGGCTCTATGCTGGCTTGTCGTGTCCAGACCTACCAGCTATACATGGGCGTGTATCTTCGAGACCTGGCTAAAGAGCTAGCCGGATTCTCCGCTGGACTGTCCGAGGAACCTTTGCGGAGGTTCCTGGCCTTGACAACTGGTATTCGGGAATGCTCCAAATTCATGTCCCGAGCAGCCTATGATGGCTTTGAAGCATCGGCTCGAGTAGCCGCAGCTGGCATCGGTGCCCGCCGACAGGCTTGGCTTCAGTCGTCTGACCTTACACTCGGTTCTACAAAAATAGGGTAGTCCTACGGACTCACCCAAAATTTCTTCCAAAAGTGGTCTCCCCCTTTCACATCAATCAGGAGGTGGTACTTCCAACCTTCTTTCCCAGACCACACTCCAGCCGAGCTGAAACGGTCCTCCATACCCTGGACTGTAGAAGGGCTTTAAACTTCTACCTTGACCGTACGCGGGAGCACCGTAAAGCTGCTCAGCTTTTTGTGTCTTTTGACCCCAATAAATTGGGGCTCCCGGTCTCCAAGCGTACTCTGTCCATCTGGGTTGCGGACTGTATCTCTTGGGCTTATGGGGCAGCCGGACTCTCCTTGTATGGTCGAGTCACAGCTCATTGTGTTCGGGCAAAGGCTACGTCAGTGGCTTACCTCCGCTCCGTTCCGCTGGCAGACATCTGCCGGGCCGCTACTTGGTCTTCGAGCCAGACTTTTGCGGTCCATTACTGTCTCGAGAGGGAGTCCCGCAGGGACAGTGCTTTCGGACAGGCAGTCCTCCGTAATCTCTTTGAGGTCTGAGCAACTCCTACCCTCCATCCCGGATGTGGGCTACCGGTGGGTAATAATTCAGCGAAGATTCTTTCCTTCTGTACTGCTGAGCTAGAGGGAGCTCATTTTTGTGCTTAGGGTCTCCGGTAGCCTTAAGCTTGGGAGTCCCATAAGTGAGGACTGACTTCCTGCTTGGTCCTGGAGAAAGCGTAGTTACTCACCTGTAACAGGTGTTCTCCAGGAGCAGCAGGAATCAGTCCTCACAACCCTCCCTCCTCCCCTTGGAGTTGAAATCGTCTGCTTTACTTTTTTGCAAATTTTTATGCTGTCTTTTTTAGCTATGTCATCTGACTGGCTAAGATGGCACCCTTGGGCGGGAAGAGGACCGCGCATGCGTGCTGCAATTCCCAAAGGCTTTCTTTGAAAGCTGGGGAAAATTGCTCCGCGAGGGCTCCGTCGGCGCCGACGTCACCCATAAGTGAGGACTGATTCCTGCTGCTCCTGGAGAACACCTGTTACAGGTGAGTAACTACGCTATATCTTCTGCAGAAATTTTGGGTAGGAGTAGTCTTCTATGAAGTCCTCAGGTTGAAGAGATTTGGTAGGCGGAGGGGAAGGGTCTTCTGCAGATGCCACTGAAACCTGCTCCTGGTGGAGAGACTGAGGTGCACTGGGAAGGAAGCAGGTGGTATCCTCCAGGGATGGGGGCGCGTCTGCCAGCCCATGAGGGGGAACTGCGGTCACCTTGTGTGGACAAAGGAAGAGTTTCTGAGGATTCCTGTCCCGAAGTGGAATGCAGGAGGGCAGCACTAGCCTGCATGAATCTCTTGAGTAGGGAGATTAGGGAGAATTGGGACTGTGTGGTTGTGTAGAGGCAGCTGCTGTGGAGACAGTCGGCATGACCCAGTCAGAAAGTTTTGCCAGTTTGCTGGGAGGGCCCCGCGAGGTGCTAGGGATCTCATCAAGGTTATGTTTAAACCCATTGCACCCATGATACCTGGTGGTCATAAAGGGGGAGAAGCTGCATGCTCCTCTGAAGTCTGCGGAGCTGGAGGATTTTTAAAGAGTTTATTTTTGGACTTTGCTTTCTTCTTCCCCCTGGACTTGTCTACCTACGAGGATCCTGCCTGTGGAGCTGTAATAAGGAACCAGGGTCCATTGTGGACGGGGTTGAGGAGACTGCTGGCCCCACTATAGTTTGAAGCCCCGGAGCTGCAGGAAGTGGCAGTGACTGGGCCAGTGCCAGGAGGAAGTTTGTCTTCAGTCATGCAGCTGCCCCGGGAGTTCCCAATTGGGCCTTGTCGGGGCCTGATAGGACATGGGATTGAACACCGCTGTTGTGTGGCATTGCAGCCATAGGCACGCTGAGGTAGTAGATGATTTAACTGCTGCTGTACGCTGAGGCACTAAGTTGAGCCTACCTGTCTAATGCTGTCTTCTCCCCAGAGGCATTTGCAGGATGTGAGTTGTGAGGAATCACTTGACCTGATGAGGTGTGGGAGGAAGAGAACTATGGCAGACGATGGCTGTGGTTAGAGAAGACTGACGCACAGCAGTGTGAATGGCCAAGGCAGGAGATCAGGCGCATGCTCAGAGGTCCAAAAGCCCCTCTGAACTTGAAGAGAGCTGGGTGACTGAGAAGTCACCTTCAGTGTGGCTGCATACACCCTGTCTCCAGAGAAAGATCTCTTCTTGACCAAGATCACGGTCTTTCATGGCCTTTGTGAGTTGAGGCCATAGCCCAGTGTTTTGAGCTTGGATACACCCCTGTCTCCAAGTCAACAGTTGTCCTGTTTCTGATGCTGCGACCCATGAGTCCACGCTTTGATGGGCTGGAGAGTTGTCAGGAGGACCCCACTGGCACCTTGCGAGAAGTGGTAAGTCCAAGCCCAGGCCTGCCTGCCTTCTTCCCTCTTCCTGCCAGACTTCTGAAAGTTCTTTATTTTTCTTTCCTTTTTTCCCTATTTGAATTGGCTCTGTGACTTTGCTGCTTTAATAAAACAGCTTAAAAAAAAAATCCTCTCAGGCATCCATCCCTCCTTCAGGCTTGTGTGGGCAGTTCGGGGAGCCCTTTGGTTTCTCCAGCTGCCCTGAGATGGGAAGGGATTCTCTTTCTGATTTTAGCAGTTTGTTTTTGTTAGCCGTGTTTTTATTTGACATTTTGACCACTGCGGAGATCAGCTGTGTTAATGGATTCATAGAGGTGTGCTGTTTGTGGCTTCTGTCAGGCGAACTCTGTAGTTGGCTCCTTTTTGCCTAGCGTGCAGTAGAGAAGCCTCAGCATATTTTTGGGCAATTTCAGGATGCCCTCCCAGGGAGATGGCCCATGGCCCAGTACCAAATTTGTTGCTGCAGTCACGTCTCATGACTTTCCCGCTGTCTGGAAGAGCAGCCATCTTTGATGGCCAAATGGTCTTTGCTGAAGGGGAGAATGGTGAGGTCGTCTCAAGCTGGCAGACCCCTGAAGTTCCTCCAGGGCCTGTCCTCAGCTGGTTTTGAGCAGCAGCTTCTGAAACATTTCAAAGGTTGTCAGTCTCCAGTGGCTGTGTGGCAACCCCCTTCATGGGGATACAGGGTTCCAACCTCCCCCTATGGTGCTAGGACCCCTGATAGGACTGACCCATCTTGGGCCTAGACCCATAGGATTAATAAGATGTCATAGCTCTTGTCAGCCCTAAACCATCCCCACACTGCTCCTTGGGTATTGGGTGTAGAGGTTCCAAGGATTCCTTGCCTATCTTCCAGGAATCTGTGGGCAAGCTTCTCCAAGGAACTTAATCATCTGATCACTGTTCTTCCTGCTCCCAGATGTTCAAGCACTTAGAGCAGGAGAGAATTGGTCTAGTGGCTACATACTCACCTATTGATAGATGGGATGCCAGACTGGGTTTTGTCGCCACAGATGCCAGCCTGTCAGATACCGTTGGTTCAGGAGCATTGGTCAGCTCAGAAGGCCTGGTTGATGAATAGGCTGGAGACCATGGTGATTTGCCTGACCCTAGAAGAGTTTTGGACCCTTCTGGAGTGCAAGGCAGTCTGTTCTTGGATAGTGCCATGGCTATTTTATGTCATCAAGCTGACAGAGTTGGAACACCGGTCTTAGTGATGGAGAGCTCTGCCATCACACATTTGGCCTCATTTGGAAGTGGGATCTCCCAGTGTTCTGATGGCCACCTGGGAGACTGCTAAGGTGAAATCCTTTTGGCCACAGGAAGAATCCACAAGCAGTAGGGTTGGATGCCTCCTTTCAAATTGGCCCAGGATAGGGCCTATATCCTGTTTTTCCCCCTTTGGCCCTTGGTGGGCTAGGTTCTGTACAGAATTCGGTCTTGCCTGGGCTTGGTCATTCTAGTGGCCCAAGACTGGCCACACAGGTAATGGTACATGGATATCTTGGGCCTGCTAACAAGATCCTGTTACCACAGGAATGAGTACTTCAGTGGCAGGATCTGCTGGTCATGGAAGATACCACTGTCTTCTTGCTTACGGCCTGGCCCTTTGAGAGGCAAAAGCTGATTGATATTGTGGGGTTATTGCCTGTCTGTGCTCTTAAGGGCCCAGAGGACCTTTACATCTTTCGTCTAAGTCAGGGTCTGCAAAGGTTGGGGTGATTGCCTGTCTGCTCTTCTTAAGGGCCCAGAAGACGTCTGCAAAGTCTTTGAGAAGTGGTGTTCCCCTCAGGTTCTAGATGCCAGGAGGGCTACAGTCTGTTTTGACCTCCTTAAGGCTGGATTGGAGAAGGGTTTGACTCTGAACTCTCTCAAAGTTCAGGTGGCGGCCATTGTGTGCTACCAGGGGAGAATTCAGAGAGTGCCCCTATTTGGATGCCTTGATGTCTCCTGCTTCCTCAGAGGTGAAACAGATCCATCTGCCCTTGTGTCTGATTGTTCCATGGTGAAATCTCTCTGGTGTGGAGGGTGCTGAGAGGTCTCTTCTCCTCCCCTACCATTTGAGTGTCTCAAAGGGGGCACCTCAAGGATAGGACCCTGAAAGTGGGCGTCCTAGTGACTATATCTGCTAGGTGTGTATCTGAATTAGGATTGTCTTATAGAGAGCCTTTTCTGATCTCAACAATGGTGGTCTCCTTGAGGACAGTGCTGTTTTCTTTTTCCTAAGTGTTCTTTCATCTTAATCAGACTGGTCCTGCTCTCTTCTTGGGAAATGATCTATGGAAAGACTCCTTGTTACATGTTGGATGCGAGGGGGGAGGTAAAGTATCTGGAGTTTATAGATTTCTTTCACTGCTTAGAACAAAAAAATGACCCGTTCAGTGGTCCGAGAAAAGGCCAGTCAGTGGTCAAGTCCTCAACATGCCTGTTGAATTAAGGAGACTATTAGTTCGGCCTACTTCTTGTGTGGGAAAATAAGTGCCAGAAGGAATCGGAAGCCACTCCATTCCACTAGGGCACAAAGCTGAGTCTGCCTTGATGTATCTAGAAGCCATCTGTAAAGTGGCTACCTGGTTGTCGTCTTTGTGAAGCTCTATAGGTTGCAGATAGGAGCTGGTACCAATGGTGCTTTTGGCAGAGCAGTTCTTTCAGGAGCTTAGTCTTCTTCCTACCCTGGATTCTGACTGCTTCGATATATCCCACTCATCTGGACTGATAAAACTATGCCTGTTAATTTCCTTTCCTTGGTTTCTGCTAGACCAGGATCCACCCCGTGAGGACTTCACCTATGGATTGGGGAGTCCCTGCTGCCTGTTCTCAGTATTCTCCATATCGATGCCTCATGCAGAGTCAAGTATGGAAAGAGCCAAGAATTATTCTGGTCAAACACTTTTTTTGAGCTTTTCGGTCATGCTTTTTGCTTGAGAAGTGTCATATTGGCAAGTCTCAGTATTCTACCACCAGTTACATGGTTGATGTCACTGAAAGTTACTCTGGTCTGCCTCTGTCTGCTGATCTGGACAAGGCTATCTGGAGTCAAACAAGTATGGAAAATTTCTTCCTAGCCTACTCATCATAGTGACAGCCCTTAGTCAAGGGCCACAAACTGCAGGTTCTTCTGGAACTTAGCTAGTATATGCACATATTCTTGCTGTTGAGAGATTGCAAACTTTTCCTCTTCAGTGAATGCCCCACGACATCCCCAGTCTGGCTATCAAGCAATCAAAAGTCAAGCCTAGCTTGGGAAGCAAACCCAGGTTTTCATGTGGCAGTGCGCAGCATTTGCCAATGAGCCACTAGGCTGGCTCAGGTAAATTGATATTTTGTAGGATCTAATAGTATTGCTGTGGTTTAAAAAAAAAAAACACAAATCACTGACTGTTTTCATGCAGTTTCTTTTCATTTTCACAGCCCTTCATTACAGTTTGAGGCTGCGTGGGCACTGACTAATATAGCATCAGGCACTTCTGCACAGACCCAAGCTGTCGTCCAGTCTAGTAAGTTGTTAAAAAGAATCGGGCAGTGGAGGGATTTAAGAAACTTAAACATTCATATGTAGGACAAGGTTTTTTACAATTTGTAGGTAGCTCTTGAATGTGTACTGGTTTGTAAATGTGGGCCCGATATTCAAAAAAAAAAGTTCCTTAATTTGGGTGCTGTTTTCAGCCACGTTTAAGAGTCTAAGTTTGCGTCTAAAAATTCATCCTAATTCATGATCGTAAAATGTATGCTCCTAAATCTAAGCCTACCATTCATTTGGCAGATTTGAGCCTAATTTAGGGCCTAGTGCTGAAAATCAGTGCTAACCTAACGTTCTTCCATGCCCTAAGTCTTCCCCATCCACTTTTTTTTTAATGCTCCTAAATTTAGGGGTTAGGGCTGAGTTCCTAAGCTTTTACTTAAAATTTCACTATTATGTTTTCAAAGAGGCCAATTTAGGAGCCCAACTCTGTTAGGAATATAAATCCTTTGAATATCAGGTTCAATTATTTTTAAATCAGGTATTAATGTATATTGACTCTCGATGCTGAAATGTTAATACTGACACATAATGTTGTTCCACTTGATAGCCATGTTCTCTATTAAAAAACAGAATGAGTAGGCTATGCAAGTGTGACCTCATCTCACAATGCCCACATAGAACCTCTGTCTGAGCTTGAATAAGTTTTACTGAGTATGTGTGGGACTTCCATGATGCTGCTACCTTAGGAGTCCCCTCAGGTCTTTTTTCCATGAAAGCTATTGCACAGATGACCTCTACTTCTCTCCTTTTTGGTTAGTAGTCTTAGTTATAAAGCATATGAGGACAGACTTAAAGATCTTAATATGTATGTGCTAGAGAAAAGGGATAGAGGAGCTATAACAGACATTTAAATACCTCCATGGAATAAATGCACAAGAGGAGAGCCCCTTTCGATTGAAAGCAAGCTCTGTTATGAGGGGACATAGAATGAGGATGAAAGGAGAGACTCGGGAGTAATATGCAGAAATATTTCTTTACTGAAAAAGTGGTAGATATGCGACGGTGTCTCCCAGTGAAGGTGGTAGAGACGACTACAATCTCCAGGAACTAGCAGGAATGAGTCTTCACATATATGGGTACATCGGTACCGATGGAGTCTGCGCGGGAACGCTCCCCAGCGTCCAATTAGAACGCTTTTGAGAGCATCCCACCACGCCTGCGTGCTGCCTTCCCGCCTTTCCCAACTGCCTCTCCTCAGTTTTGGTTTTTCCGCGGAGCTGGCAGGACGTACTCCTGTCACCGCAGAAAATTCTTCCTTTATTTTTGTTTTTTCTTGTGGTCGCGTCTGCCTTCCCTTGACGCACCGGTACCGCTGGTGTTTTTCTTTTCTTGAACAAAATTTTTTCCTTGGTAGGGAATTTTTTCCCTGTTTAGTGCCTGACAGTTCTCGGCCTACTAGGCCTCTCTCCTTCCTTCATGGAAACGTCAGCCACTATCCCTAAAACATGTTTCAACTGTGGCGGTACTAAGTTAGTCTTAGACACCCATAACTGGTGCCTTCCATGTTTGGGTCCTGACCACTATCCGCTGGAGTGTCCCTCCTGCAGGGTTTTTTTTTTTTTTCTAAAAGCAGTTTTCAGCATCGAGCTCAACGTGATACGCGGTTCCCGTCAGCTCTGAGGGTACCAGCTACAACTTCACAGGATCAGGTAACCCCACAAAAGTCTGTAAAGACTAGCCAGTCCTCGGGTGGTAGATCTCATGTTCAACATCGAGATGGCTCCGGCCTTGCCCTCGGACAATTTGGCTTTAAAACCCCAGCAGGAGTCTTCGGCCTCCAAAGCACTAACGGGGTTTCAGGTTATTTTCGGGGTTTTCACCTCCGCGAAAATACCTGAGCCATGCTCGGTGGTGGTATCCGCTGGGAGCGGTGCCGGTACCCCGGCATCGACAACGGTGTTGGATGAAACACTCCACACCGATGATCGCAGTCTAGCGTTCTCGGTATCTTCGGTGCTGCTAGAGCCGCTACAGACCGATCTTCCAGCATCGGTATCAATCCCGGTACCGATTCTGGCATCCATGTCGGTACCCTCCAGGTCTGTTTCGATTGATTCGCTGCTTTCGATGCCGAGTCTAGAATCGATCTCTAGCCTGGACGATTGGGTACCGACTCGTCTTGGTATCGACCTCGCTTGGTGCCGAAGACATTGTCCCGGAGATCAGTCTACCGCTCTCGGTACCTTTTGGTACCGCTAGAGTCGCTTCAGACTGATCATCCGGTGTCGGTACCGGCTGCGATACCATTGCCGGTTCCGTTTTCTACCTTTGCATCGGTACCGGTGCCTTCCATGCTTACTTCCACAAGCTCGCTTCCTTCGGTACCGAGCTTGGAGTCTATCCCTGGCATGGATAGTTTTTCACCGATTCGTCGCGGTACCGACCTCGAGCGGTACCGCCGACTATCCTTTCAGGACAACCCGATGCTCCACCCTTTTGGGTCTGGTACTCTAATGGATCAATCCATTAGTGCTAAGGCTAGATCTTCAACAGATCTGACCTTCACTCCTCATAATACAGAATCCCCTTCTGGGGAAATTTCTTTTCAAGCATTCTTGCTTGATATGGCAAGGTTACTTGCCATTTCTATACCTGATCAAGATCCTGCTCCAAGGGATTCAGAGTTTCTGTGTCTCCCTGAGACTCCAGAGAAGGTTATCATGCTCCCTTTGCATCAAACCTTACAGGATCTTTTACTTAGAATGTGGGGAAACTCCTTTAAAGTATCCCCACCTTCAAGGGCCACTGACTCTTTGTACAAGGTGCCCCCTTCTCCAGGTTTTCAAAAGACTCAACTTCCACATCATTCTCTTGTTGTGGAATCCGCAATGAGGCATGTGAAAAGTGCTAAAAGGCACTCTTCTTATCCGCCAGGTTGTGAGGCTAGAACTTTAGATGCCTTTGGACGTAAAAGCTTCCAGGCATCCATGTTTTCAACAAGAATTCTCTCATATATTTTCTATATGGGACTATCTCTTGAAGAGCTCATGACCAGTTTGCTGTTTTTGACTCCTTTTCTTCAGGATCACAAAAGAGCAGACTACTCTTTACTGGTTAGTCATGTTCAAAATATCTCTAGGTTTCTTACTCGTGCTACCCTGGACAGTTCTGAGTCTGTTAGCAGAACTTCTGCTATAGCCATAGGGGCACGACGCATGGCCTGGCTCCAAGCTTCTGACTTGGATACATTGGTACAATAAAGGCTGGGAAATACTCCTTGTACTGGGGAGAATCTCTTTAACAAAGACTTTACGCCAAGTTGCTCAGTTAACCACTGGCACTGGTTTTTTCTCCAGGACCAAGCAGGAAGTCAGTCCTCACATATGGGTGATGTCGGCGCCGACGGAGCCCTCGCGGAGCAATTTTCCCCAGCTTTCAAAGAAAGCCGCTCGATTCCTCCTCCGAGGAGTCAGCCTGGGAATCGGAGGACGAAGAGTCACCTGGTACTTTTCGGTCTCGGTGCGTCCCATCGGACTCACCCGAGTCCAAACTTCAGAGACGGTCCCCCCCCCGGAGGTTCTCGGACTTCGTGCGGGATATGGCCAAGGCCTTGGCATTCCCTGCGGATCCCGAGGAGGAGCCTCAAGCTGAAGAGCTCGATGCCCTCCAGTATGACTCTCCCCCAAAGGAGGCCTTTACTGTACCGGTTCCTCCGATGCAGGAGCGACTTCTCTTCCGCATGTGGGAGAGCCCGGCGCCGGTGTTAAGCAAGCGGGTCGATTCCATTTATCGAGTCCGCAAGAGCCCCGGGTTCCAAAAGGCACAACTGCCGCACCATTCCATGGTGGTGGAATCGGCCATGCATCGACTCAAGAGTCAGAAGATGCACTCCTTGGTGCCTCCTGGCCGGGAGGCCCAGAACCTGGATGCCCTCGGTAGGAAGTGCTTCCAGGGCTCTATGCTTGCTTGTCGAGTCCAGACCTACCAGCTCTATATGGGCATGTACCTCCGAGACCTGGCAAAAGAAATTGCCGGGTTCTCTGCTGGTCTCTCCGAGGAACCTTTGCAGAGGTTCCAAGCCTTGTCCACTGGTATTCGAGAGTGCTCGAAGTTTCTCTCTCGAGCAGCCTACGATGGCTTCGAAGCATCGGCTCGAGTAGCCGGAGCCGGCATCGGTGCCCGCTGACAGGCTTGGCTTCAGTCATCAGACCTTGAGCCATGGGTACAGGACAAGTTGGTCGATGTCCCCTGCAGAGGTGAAAACCTCTTTGGCAAGCCCATGGCTGAAACGGCTGCACAGATCGAGACGGAGACTCTGACCAGGACTAGGCTGTCCAGAAAAACCTCTGCTCTTTCTCAGAAGAAGGGCTCAGGGAAAAAGCCCTTATACCCGAGGAAGGCGGCTGCCTATAAACACTACCCTCAGTATCAGGCCTCAGCAGCTCCCCAAAAGGGTCAGCAGGCCAAGGGACGGGGTAATGGGTTCCGTAGGCAGCAGGCCTCCAAGCCCACAACACTGGTCCCTGCTCAGCAGTGTGGGGGTTTTTGACTCCATCAGCATAGCCTCTTCACCTCCGCTGGTTTCTCTCAGCACAGGAGGCCGGCTGGTCCACTTTGCCCACAGGTGGTCAGCCATCACATCAGATACCTGGGTGCTTCATATAGTTCAGAAAGGCTATCTTCTACACTTTCACCAGGTACCTCCCTCCTACTTTCCAGGGGAGCCTCCAAGACTCCCTCTGCAAAGGGACACTCCTTCAGGAGTTAGCAAGTCTTCTTCAGGAACAGGCTGTGGAACCGGTGCCCCACCACCTGAGAGGTCACGGCTTTTATTCCAGGTACTTTCTGATACCAAAAAGAACAGGAGGCCTCAGACCCATCCTAGACTTGTGAAACCTCAACAAGTTCCTGGCAAGGGAAAAGTTCAAGATGCTTACCCTTGGAATCCTGCTGCCCTACCTCCAGCAGGGAGACTGGCTATGCTCCTTGGATCTAAAGGATGCCTATACTCACATCCTTATTCATCCAGACCACAGACAATATCTCAGGTTTGTTGTGGGAGGAAATCATTACCAGTACAGAGTACTGCCCTTTGGCCTATCCTCTGTCCCCAGGGTGTTCACCAAATGCCTAGCAGTGGTGGCGGCCTATCTAAGACTTCAAGGCCTTTTTGTATTTCCATACCTGGACGACTGGCTCATCAGAGCCCAGTCTTCCCAAGAGGCCACTCAGGCCACTCATCGCACTGTGACTCTGCTCCAGCACTTGGGATTTGTCATAAACTTCGCAAAGTCCACTTTGCTCCCCTCTCAAAATCTCGAATTCATAGGCGCAAGGTTGAACACACTTCAGGCGCGGGCCTTCCTGCCTCTAGACAGGGCACACAGGCTCATAGATCTCGCCAGCCACTTTCACAGCAATTCCCTGGTCTCTGCCAGGAAATTTCTGAGACTGCTCGGCCATATGGCCTCCACGGTCCATGTGACCCCCAATGCCCACCTGAACATGCGACCTGCTCAGTGGTGCCTTCGCACTCAATGGCATCAGGCCACGGGGAGCCTGGCAGACTCAGTACAGGTATCCGACCTGCTGGTGTCTTCTCTGCGGTGGTGGCTTCATCTGCTAAACCTGGTGCTGGGAGTGGATTTTCAATCTCCTCCGCCTTCTCAGGTGCTGACAACCGATGCTTCTCTCCTAGGTTGGGGAGCACATTGCCAAGGGACGTACTCAAGGCCTCTGGACTCCTTGGGAGTCTGCTCAGCAGATAAACATCCTGGAGCTCAGAGCCATTCGCCTAGCTCTGAGAGCCTTCTCCCACCTCACTTCTCACCAGTCTGTGCTGGTCCAGACGAACAACCAAGTTGCAATGTTCTACGTGAACAAACAAGGTGGAACAGGCTCGCTCCTTCTCTGTCAGGAGGCACAAAAACTGTGTGCTCTTGGGCCGTCCAACACGGCATCCTCCTCAAAGCTGTCTATCTCCCAGGTCAGGAAAATTACCTGGCAGACAAGCTAAGCAGGATCCTCCTACCACACGAGTGGAGATTGGATCCATTGGTGGTTCAGCGGATCTTTCTCAAGTGGGGCCTCCCCACCATGGATCTGTTTGCCAGTCCTCTGAACTGGCAGCTTCCCAGATTCTGCTCTTGACAACCACATCCTCTCAGAGTAGCGGCAGATGCTTTTCTGATTCCATGGTCCACAGGCCTCTTGTATGCCTTTCCTCCCACGCCACTGGTGTCTCGCACGCTCTTCAAGGTTCTCAGAGACAGAGCCTCAATGATCCTAGTGGCTCCCCGGTGGCCGAGACAGCCCTGGTTCCCGCTTCTGATGCAGCTGGCGGTGGACACTCCTCTTCCTCTGGGGTTTCACCCGATCTCCTGTCACAGGATCAGGGGACTCTTCTACACCCCAACCTCCGGTCCCTTTATCTGATGGCCTGGCTGCTGAAAGGGTAGTCCTTGCTCCCCTCCTGCTGCCTCGGGAGGTGGAAGAGGTCGTCTTGGCCTCCAGACGGCCCTCCACCCGGAAGTCCTACGCTCTCAAGTGGCGTCTGTTCTCCGTGTGGTGTGCTCAGCAGTCTGAGAATCCCTTCTCCTGCTTGGTGGCAGTGGTCTTGCAATATTTGCTTTACCTCTCCAATCTGGGCCTTAAGTCCAACTCTGTCAGGGTCCACCTCAGTGCTCTCTCTGCGCATCACGCACCGGTGGATGGCAGGCCTCTTTCCAACCACCCTTTGGTGCCTCGTTTTCTCCGAGGCCTCCTTCTCCTTAAGCCTCCTTTACGCCCACCAGCCCCTGAATGGGATCTGAATGTGGTCTTGCAGGGAATTACCTGTCCGCCCTTTGAACCTATGGCTACCTGCCCTCTTCGTTTTCTTTCCTGGAAAACCTTGTTCTTGGTAGCCCTTACCTCTGCTAGGCGCGTTAGTGAACTTCAGGCCCTAATGTCTGATCCTCCTTACACTAGGTTCTACAGGAATAGGGTAGTCTTACGGACTCACCCTAAGTTTCTTCCAAAAGTGGTATCCCCTTTTCACTTCAACCAGGAGGTGGTTCTTCCGTCCTTCTTTCCCAGGCCGCACACCAGCCGGGCTGAAATGGTCCTGCATACCCTGGACTGTAGGAGGGCCTTATCCTTCTACCTTGACCGTATGCGGGAGCATAGGAGGGCTGTTCAGCTCTTCGTTTCTTTGACCCCAATAAGTTGGGGCTACCTGTCTCCAAGCGTACTTTGTCTATATGGGTTGCTGACTGTATCGCTTGGGCTTATGGGGCGGGCGGCCTCTCGTTGGAGGGTCGAGTCACGGCTTATCGTGTTAGGGCGAAGGTTGCGTCAGTGGCACATCTCCGCTCTGTTCCGTCTGCCGGGCCGCTACTTGGTCTTCAAGCCAGACTTTTGCGGCCCATTACTGCCTGGAGAGGGAGTCCCGCAGGGACAGTGCTTTCGGTCAGGCAGTCCTCCATAATCTCTTTGAGGTTTAGCCTTAAGCTTGGGAGTCCTATATGTGAGGACTGACTTCCTGCTAGGTCCTGCAGAAAGAGCAGTTACTCACCTGTAACAGGTGTTCTCCAGGAGCAGCAGGAATCAGTCCTCACAACCCTCCCTCCTCCCCTTGGAGTTGCAGTCCTATCACTTCGTTTTTGCTAATTTTTGCTGTCTTTTAGCTATGTCATCAGACTGAGCAAGATGGCACCCTTGGGCGGGAAGGGGACCGCGCATGCGTGCTGCAATTCCCAAAGGCTTTCTTTGAAAGCTGGGGAAATTGCTCCGAGGGCTCCATCGGCACCGACATCACCCATATGTGAGGACTGATTCCTGCTGCTCCTGGGGAACACCTGTTAAAGGTGAGTAACTACTCTATCCTTTCTCTACCCATCATACAGCTGTTTCCAAACAGGGGAAACATCAAACCAGGCTAAAGAAACCACAACCTCAACCACTTCAGCAAACCCAGCAGTCGCAGGGTTGCTGATAGATTCTTCACTGAATCCTCCTTCCTGCTTTGAGGTTTAGAACCTGTAGTTTGCTGCTGCTTTTACAAGCATCTACATCGGTTCCATCCCAGACTTTACATTAAAGAGACATCCTGACTCTTAGCTCATAGAGCTCCTTAGCATGATTATGCTTTACAGGTAATAAGGTTACCCTCTTCCTTCTAAGTAGACAGAGGAGTAACAACTGTCAATAAGGTCCTCTATATCTTTATCTTTGACAGTTTCTCCTGTATCAGCATGTCTCATACTATTCTTTTCAAAGATTTACTCCATCTTTTTCAACTCTGTTCCTCTTACTAAGACATTTTGGTCTGTAAGATTATACTACTTAACTGAGGGCTTATCCCTAAGCCCTGAGTTTCTTTTCAGAGTTATCGCCACCTTCCATTCTTGTTGCTCGTGGAAGCTTCTCAGACAATGGAGTTTTTACCACTCCTACTTATGTCTGTAGGTCTTTTCTAATCTTGAGACCTAAGATTTGTTCTGCCGCTCTAACAATAGTTAGAATGCAGGGGCTCTTAGTGTTTAAACCACTAACTTGCTAACCAAGCACTCGGGGCTTGATCTCCAATATCAATCTTTCTGGCCTTAGTACTAAGTCCCAGACAGACTTGGAACCTTCTCAGGTTTTCTTGTTGCAGCATACCTTCAATCCTTAGCCTTCCCCAATCTTTGGCGTTGGCGGAGTAGTTCAGGTCACATACTGGCTCTTAAACATCCAGTTTCTTCTTCTAGCCAACCTGCAACATGCTCTCTGCATCTCTACAGAGCAGCTCTGCACTATGGGCCCCTGCTAGAGAGCAAATAATTCCAGATGGTTAGGAAGGACTTTACTGAGTTCTTCCCTATCCTTACCATTTCCATTAAAGTCGTCGTCTTCAATAAAGGACACATGCCTTTAAGTGAAGACCTAAAGAATTATCCATTCTCCAGGACTAAGCAGGAAGTCAGTCCTCACATATGGGTGACGTCGGTGCCGACGGAGCCCTCGCGGAGCAATTTTCCCCAGTTTTCAAAGAAAGCCTTTGGGAATTGCATCGTGCATGCGCGGTCCTCTTCCCGCCCAAGGGTGCCATCTTGCTCAGTCTTTTTTCCGCGGAGCCCTACAGACGTTTGTGAATCCTCGCCGAAAAGTTGATGATTTCTCTTTCTTCTTCGGTTCGACGCCGGTTCTTTTCCTGCCCGGACTTCGTTTTTTTGTCCTTCGTGACAGATTTCGCGCCTTTTTACTTTTTCACTGGCAGCCCGGTCTTTGTACCTCGCAGGGGCCCTTTTTCCCCCGATTGCTGCCAGCGGCTTTAAAAAGTGTGACCTCTGTAAGAAACTCATGTCTCTTACAGACACACATGACTTCTGCCTCTGCTGCCTCGGACCCGATCATGACCAGATGATCTGTGGTCCGTGTGGCAAAATGTCCTCAAAAGCGTTGAGGAGTCGGCAGCATCAGCGGGAACATATCTTCTCTGACTCTGGCCGGGCTCGGACCTCGTCAGAGGCTTCGACGTCTTGGGACTCTGGTCCTGAGCATCGTCTGAGTTCCTCTGAAAGGGGGTCTCCTACCCGGGAACATCATCGGAAGAAGAAACCCGCGAGGGTGGGATCGGTGGACGCTCCTGGTTCCTCGAGGGCCAGGTCGCATATCCCCGATTCCCGTCCCGGGTCCTCGGAGGTGGAGAGGCCTTCAAAACATCCTCGACTCGAGATGGACTTGCCCGCTCACGTGAGTACTGTTGTCCTCGTAGACTCGCCTCCGAAGGAGCCGACGTCGGGCACGACGCCGTCGGGGCCCGAGTCGGAGGCTGCTGGGTCTCCTGAGCTCGGACTCAGGTTGACGGCCTTGGAGAGCAGTCTGACTGCCTTCATGGACCAGCAGCGGGCATTGATCGCTGGCCTCACCGGTGCTTCTGCCCTGACCACCGGGACGTCGACCTCCAAGTCGACCCCGGAGACCGAGCCGATCCTCGAGTCCATGAGGGCTTGAGTCGATCCTCGGTCGCGGTCTCCTTCGGCCTCCCGTTCGGGACCGAGGTCGTCGACGCCGACTCCCTCGGCGTCGGGGCGGACGGCATCGATGCCCGCCCGACCGGAACCGCTCGACTCCTCCTCCGAGGAGTCGGCCTGGGAATCCGAGGACGAAGAGTCACCTGGTTCCTTTCGGACTCGGTGTGTCCCATCAGACTCCCCCGAGTCCGAACCTCGGAGACGGTCCCCCCCCGGAGGATACCCGGTTCTCGGACTTCGTGCGGGATATGGCCAAGGCCTTGGCCTTCCCCGCGGATCCCGAGGAGGAGCCTCGAGTCGAGGAACTCGATGCCCTCCAATATGACTCTCCCCCGAAGGAGGCCTTTATTGTACCGGTTCCTCCGATGCTGGAACGACTTCTCTTCCGCATGTGGGAGAGCCCGGCGTCGTCGCCGGTGTTAAGCAAGCGGGTCGATTCCATTTATCGAGTCCGCAAGAGCCCCGGCTTCCAAAAGGCACAACAACCGCACCATTCCATGGTGGTGGAATCGGCCATGCATAGACTTAAGAGTCAAAAAATGCACGCCTCGGTGCCCCCCGGTAGGGAGGCCCGAAGCCTGGATGCCCTCGGTAGGAAGTGTTTCCAGGGCTCTATGCTTGCTTGTCTAGTCCAGACCTACCAGCTCTACATGGGCATGTATCTCCGGGACCTGGCTAAAGAAATTGCCGGGTTCTCTGCTGGTCTCTCTGACGAACCTTTGCAGAGGTTCCAAACCTTGTCAACTGGTATTCGAGAGTGCTCGAAGTTTATCTCTCGAGCAGCCTACGATGGTTTTGAGGCATCGGCTCGAGTAGCCGCAGCCGGCATTGGTGGACGCTGCCAGGCTTGGCTTCAGACGTCCGACCTCGAGCCATGGGTGCAGGACAAGTTGGTCGATGTCCCCTGCAGAGGTGATAACCTCTTTGGCAAGCCCATGGATGAGAAGGCTGCACAGATCGAGACCGAGACTCTCACCAGGACTCGTCTCTCCAGGAAGACCTCTGCCCCTTCTCAAAAGAAGAAGGGCTCGGGGAAAAATCCCTTTTACCCGAGGAAGGCGGCTGCCTATAAATACTACCCTCAGTATCAGGTCTCACCAGCTCCCCCACAGGGTAAGCAGGCCAAGGGACGGGGTAATGGGTCCCGTAGGCAGCAAGCCCCCAAGCCTGCACCACCGGCCCCTGCTCAGCAGGGTGGGGGTTTTTGACTTCATCAGCATAGCCTCTCCCCCTCAGCTGGTTTCTCTCAGCACAGGAGGCCGGCTGGTCCACTTTGCCCAAAGGTGGTCCAACATCACCACAGATACCTGGGTACTTCACATAGTTCGGAAGGGCTATCTTCTACAATTTCACCAGGTACCTCCCTCCTATTTTCCAGGGGAGCCTCCGAGACTTCCTCTGCACAGGGACTTACTCCTTCAGGAGTTAGCGAGTCTCCTTCAGGAACAGGCTGTGGAACCGGTGCCCCACCACCTGAAAGGTCAGTGGTTTTACTCCAGGTACTTTCTGATACCAAAAAGAACAGGAGGCCTCAGACCTATCCTGGACTTGCAAAACCTCAACAAGTTCCTTGCAAAGGAAAAGTTCAAGATGCTTACCCTTGGAATCCTGTTGCCCTACCTCCAGCAGGGAGACTGGCTATGCTCCTTGGATCTAAAGGATGCGTATACTCATATCCTTATTCATCCAGACCACAGACAATATCTCAGGTTTGTGGTGGGGGGAAATCATTACCAGTACAGAGTACTGCCCTTTGGCCTGTCCTCCGCCCCCAGGGTGTTTACCAAATGCCTGGCAGTGGTGGCGGCCTATCTAAGACTTCAAGGCCTTTTTGTGTTTCCCTACCTGGACGACTGGCTCATCAGAGCCCAGTCTTCCCACGAAGCCATTCAAGCCACTCATCGCACTGTGACTCTACTCCAGCACTTGGGATTTGTCATAAACTTCGCAAAGTCCACTTTGCTCCCCTCTCAAGATCTCGGATTCATCGGCGCCAGGTTGGACACTCTTCAGGCGCGGGCCTTCCTGCCTCTGGACAGGGCCCAAAGGCTCATGGATCTCGCCAGCCACTTTCACAGCAATTTTCTGGTCTCGGCCAGGCAATTTCTGAGACTGCTCGGCCATATGGCTTCCACGGTCCATGTGACCCCCAATGCCCGCCTGAACATGCGACCTGCTCAATGGTGCCTTCGCACACAATGGCATCAGGCCATGGGAGCCTAGCGGACTCCGTACAGATCTCCGACTGGCTGGTCTCTTCTCTGCAATGGTGGCTTCATCTGCCCAACCTAGTACTAGGAGTGACTTTTCAGCCCCCTCCACATTCTCAGGTCCTGACGACCGATACTTCTCTCCTGGGTTGGGGAGCACACTGCCAAGGGACTTGTACTCAAGGTCTCTGCACTCCTTGGGAGTCTGCTCAACAGATAAACTTCCTGGAGCTCAGAGCCATCCGCCTAGCGCTCAAAGCATTCTCTCACCTGATTTCTCATCAGTCGGTGCTGATACAGACAGACAATCAGGTTGCAATGTTCTATGTGAAGAAGCAAGGCGGGACAGGCTCCTTCCTTCTCTGTCAGGAGGCACAAAAACTATGCTCTTGGGCTGTCCACCATTGGATTATCCTCAAAGCTGTCTATCTCCCAGGTCAAGAAAATTACCTGGCCGACAAGCTGAGCAGGATCCTCCAGCCGCACGAGTGGAGGCTGGATCCGATGGTGGTTCAGCGGATCTTTCTCAAGTGGGGCCTCCCCACCATGGATCTGTTTGCCAGTCCTCTGAACCGGCAACTCCCCAGATTCTGCTCTCGACAACCGCATCCTCTCAGAGTAGCGGCGGATGCTTTTCTGATTCCGTGGTCCACAGGCCTTTTATATGCCTTTCCTCCCATGCCGCTGGTGTCTCAGACACTCTTCAAAGTTCTTAGAGACAAAGCATCGATGATCCTAGTGGCTCCCCGGTGGCCGAGACAACCTTGGTTCCCACTTCTAATGCAGCTGGCGGTAAGACACCCCTCTTCCTCTGGGGTGTCAGCCCGACCTCCTGTCACAGGATCAGGGGACTCTCCTGCACCCCAACCTTCAGTCCCTTCATCTGATGGCCTGGCTGCTGAAAGGGTAGTCCTTGCTCCCCTCTGCCTGCCTCCAGATGGAGGAGGTCGTCTTGGCCTCCAGGCGGCCCTCCACCCGTAAGTCCTACACTCTTAAGTGTCGTCGGTTCTCCGCCTGGTGTGCTCAGCAGTCTCAAGATCCCTTCTCCTGTTCAGCATCAGTGGTCTTGCAGTACTTGCTTTCCCTCTCCAATCTTGGACTTAAGTCCAACTCGGTCAAGGTCCACCTCAGTGCTCTTTCTGCGCATCACATGCCGGTGGATGGCAGACCTCTTTCTAGCCACCCTCTGGTGGCTCGTTTTCTCAGAGGCCTCCTTCTCCTTAAACCACCTTTGTGCCCACCAGCCCCGGACTGGGATCTCAATGTGGTTTTACAACGGCTTACCTGTCCGCCTTTTGAACCTATGGCTACCTGTCCTCTTCGTTTTCTTTCTTGGAAAACATTGTTCTTGGTAGCCCTCACTTCTGCTAGATGCGTTAGTGAGCTGCAGGCCCTGGTGTCTGATCCTCCGTACACTAGGTTCTATAAGAACCGGGTAGTCCTACGGACTCACCCTAAGTTTCTTCCCAAAGTGGTTTCCCCTTTACACATCAACCAGGAGGTGGTGCTTCCGACCTACTTTCCCAGGCCACACTCCAGCCGAGCTGAAATGGTCCTGCATACCCTGGACTGTAGAAGGGCGTTAACCTTCTACCTTGACCGTACGCGAGAGCACAGAAGGGCTGTTCAGCTCTTCGTCTCTTATGACCCCAATAAGTTGGGGCTCCCTGTCTCCAAGCGTACTCTGTCCATCTGGATTGCTGACTGTATCGTTTGGGCTTACGAGGCAGCCGGCCTCTCCTTGGTAAGTCGAGTCACGGCCCATCGTGTTCGGGCGAAGGCTATGTCAGTGGCTTACCTCCGCTCTGTTCCATTGGCAGACATCTGCCGGGCCGCTACTTGGTCTTCAAGCCAGACTTTTGCGGCCCACTACTGCCTGGAGAGGGAGTCCCGCAGGGACAGTGCTTTCGGACAGGCAGTCCTCCGTAACCTCTTCGAGGTATAGGCAACTCCTACCCTCCATCCCGGATGTTGGGCTACCGGTTGGAGACGTATTCAGAGAAGATGCCTTCCTTCTGGCTACTGAGCTTGAGGGAGCTCATTTTTGTGCTTAAGGTCTCCGGTAGCCTTAAGCTGGGGAGTCCCATATGTGAGGACTGACTTCCTGCTTGGTCCTGGAGAAAGCATAGTTACTCACCTGTAACAGGTGTTCTCCAGGAGCAGCAGGAATTTGTCCTCACAACCCTCCCTCCTCCCCTTGGAGTTGCAGTTCTATGCTTTCTTTTTTGCTAATTTTTTGCTGTCTTTTAGCTATGTCTGACTGAGCAAGATGGCACCCTTGGGCAGGAAGAGGACCGCGCATGCGTGCTGCAATTCCCAAAGGGTTTCTTTGAAAGCTGGGGAAAATTGCTCCGCGAGGGCTCCGTCAGCGCCGACGTCACCCATATGTGAGGACTGATTCCTGCTGCTCCTGGAGAACACCTGTTACAGGTGAGTAACTATGCTTTCCCCTGGGTTGGTTCACATTCCCAGTGGATCCCTTCACCAGGGATGGTTTTCTTTCACTGACAGCCAGTCTGTGTTCAATTCCTCATGGAGTAATTCATATTGAGCGCAAGAATGCATCAAACTCATTTTGCCCTCTTAGAAGGGTAAATATGGTATCTCTTTTCATTGCATCTTCTTCTCTAGCTGCCATGCTGGAGTTATGGAAGGATCCAGACTTACTGTCAGCGAATTAAAACATCCTCCATTCCTGGTTTTTCAAGGGCTAGAGTTCTTAGAATACTCTAGACTTCTCCTTGTCAGTGAGAGCACTTCCTTAGCTCTCCCACCCACAACAAGGGAGAATGGATTCTCTAAACATCTCCTCAAGCAGGTATTCCCTTCTTGTTATTAGATGAATCTTTCTCTCTTTACATATCCCTATGTGGGGACATGGGTATATATATTTATGCATACATGTATATAGACATCTGCATGTCTGTACCCATTATATATATAAAATATATTTCTTTCTATCTGTCTGCCTAGGTTCATATATATTTATATACATATATATATTTTTCCTATACGGCCCCGACAGATAGTCACTATCCTTTTCGATGTTGCTCCAGCATGTTCAGGATTCTACATAACCAACCTCTTCCCTGTGGTAGTTAAAAGGTTTTCACCATGACCTTCAGTTTAGGTAATCTGAAATCCTCCATGTATCAACTTTTTTCCTAAGTAACTTCATTTAAGAAGGACATTCTGAATTTTCAGTAAATAGGCTACAATGCCTCATACTCTGTCCTCCTTTGTTATCGGATATAGGGGTCTTTAAAGCCTCTCTTCTCCTATAAGACCTATGTCTCTTTAGGGTCAAAAGATCTTCAGGTTTATCTAATAGGGACTTCCGCATTTCCCGCAAAAGTCCTGCCCCATTGAACTACCCCAGTCTCCGCTGGGACTTTTCTCGCCCTAAAGGTTCTGACCGCAACCTATCTTTTGCACAGTTATTACCTCTGCTCTATATTGAGGTATTCCTTGAGGATATTCTGCTGGTTCATATTAGCAGTCCCATATGAACCTCCATAAACGTTTTACAATACCTCAAGGTGAGGTCCATATCGCTAAATTCTAGTTCAATATTTACTACTAGATATTATCTGCACAGGGTCTCCTCTCTAGGCGTCCTGTTTGGTCCAGTTGGTCCATAGCATATCTGTTTAGTTCAACTCCTACCCTCCATCCCTAGGATGCCTGAGGTTCTGTCGAATAGCATGGCCTTTTCTGATTCGCAACATGCTGGGACTCCTCCAGGCATCTTAGCTTGGGAGTCCCCATATGTGAAGACTCATTCCTGCTTGTTCCTGGAGATAGCACAGTTACTTACCTGTAACAGGTAATCTCTGGGAACAGCAGGAATAAGTCTTCACAACTCACCCACCTCCCCTAGGAGTTGTATTTCTCTATCTCTATCTTTCCTCTCTCTCTCTCTTTATCTCATCTTTAAAACTTAACTGAGGAGAGGCAGTTGGGAAAGGCGGGAAGGCAGCACGCAGGCGTGGTGGGATGCTCCCAAAAGCGTTCTAATTGGACACTGGGGAGCGTTCCCGCTCAGACTCCGTCAGTACCGACGTACCCATATGTGAAGACTTATTCCTGCTGTTCCCAGAGATCACCTGTTACAGGTAAGTAACTGTGCTGTATCTGAATTCAAAGCATGGGACAAACACAAAAGTTCTCAAAAGGGGACTGGTGTGGTTGATATGGAAGGGCAGTCTAGATAAGCTATGTGGTCTTTTTCTGCCATCATGTTTGTTTCTATCTTGCTAAAAACATTGACGTCTGAGGGGTTTTTTTCTGTCTGCCCCCCCCCACCGAATCCCTCAGATCCCTCCAAAAAAAAAAGGTTAAGATTTTATCCGCTCTGTTTTTCCCTAAGAATTTAATTAGACTTGACAAACATTTTTAATTATGCCTGGGGGTTGCAAAATAGGCCCCCATGGGTAGAATTCTTGCCAAAGTCCCTTCTGCTTTGTAAATCAGTTTTCTGAGTAGTCAGACTTATGAGGTAGGAAGGATTTTTCAAGGGGAAATGTAAAAGGTGTGATCAAAAGGTATTGAGGCTTGTTGTGTAGCTATATAATATGTCGCATCACGATGCTATTAAGCATGTAAGTGACCTAGTTATGTGCTGTGCAGAGTGTAGCATGGCTGCAGCACACCTGTACTTTAAGTCATGAGATATTTATTATCGTGTAAAAGCAGTTTGTCAGATGTACAGCGAGTGAAAAAATTGAACAGTGAATTTGCATTAAATTTTGCCAGAAACTTGGAGATTTGTGCCAAGAGACTTATGACAAGTTTTACAGCAAATATACAGCAATGAATGCATGAGTCGTGCTAGAGTTTGACTGATACAGACGTTTCCAAGAGGGCTGCCAAAATGCTGACAGTAACTAACAATCTGGAAGGCCATCCTTGAGCAGGAATGGACATAGTTGAAGCAGTGGTGACGCAATACGCTCAAATCGTTGATTGACTATTGGGAAGCTTGATGAGGACATGGACATCAGTTTTGGGTCTGTACAGTCCGTTCTTACTGTCTGAGGATGAGATGTGTCTGCAAATTTCATGCCAAAATGCCTGTCCCCTAACCAAAAAGGTACTGTCTGCAGCCAGGGAGGAGTTGGAATGCGTTGAAAATGACTCCGATTTCATTAAAAAGACTACTACTGGTGGTGATCTGGAAACTAAGGCTCAATCCTCACAATGGAAAATTCCAAATTCTCCCAGACCCAAGAATGCTCCTCAACTGATGGGCTATGTCAAGGTCATGCTCAGTTTTCTTTGATTACCAGGGTATCGCTCATCATGAGTATGTTCTAAAAGGCCAAACCATCAATAAGGAGTACTGTGTCCAAGTTCTGTCTCATTTGAGAGAAGCAGTTTGTCGTAAGAGGCTAGAGTTGCACAGGAATGGTGAATGGTTGCTTCATCACAATAACATTCCAGCTCACGCATCGCATTTTGTCCAGTAGTTCTTGGCCAAACAAAATTGAGCAAGTCTGTCAGCCTCTGTACTCCCCTGACCCTCGCACCCTGTGACTTTTTCATGTTTCCAAAACTGATATTACCACTGAAAGGAAGAAGATTCAGCGACTTGGAGACCATTAAGCAAAATTCGACACAGCAGCTTCACATCACAACGAAAGAGGCATTTCAAAATTGTTTCCAGCAGTGGCAGGCATGCTGGAGGAAGTATGTTTTATCAGAAGGGGTCTGCTTTGAAGGAGAGAGTGCAATAACTGTCAGTGTTGTTGCAACACTTGTGGTGTACAAGTCTCGATACCTTTTGATCGTAGCTTGTAAATCAGCTAATGCATAGACTGTAGGATCATTTTGACACTAAGGTTAGATTGAGATTCCTTCCCTGCAGTGGATATTACTGTTGATATTTATTTGATTGTCGTAGATCTCTAGAAATGTCTACTTCCCATTTTGTTCTGAGCCCTAGCGTTTGGACAGCTTATAATCCTGTGACCATGTTTATGCTGAATAAGATTTTGTCTGCAACAAAGGTTTTCTCTTCACAAAATTTCCTCTAAGGCCCTGCTCAACCGTAAGCAGAAGTCCGAAGACATTTTTTAAAAGGCTGCCTTGGAGTCCCCGGTGGCACCCTCAGTCATCTTCCCTCTGGTGGGTTCCCCCCCTGTGATACCGCATTCCAGGCAGCATTCGGACCAGAGGTACCCCAAGGTGGAATGGCGCAAAAAGGCGGCCTTGAAGTCACTGTCTGGAGCTCCCAACAAGCGTGAGCACTCCCGCGCCCGGTCGCTTAGCCCCATTTGGTGTTCCCGAGAGCCAGACAAGGAGTGGCCCCACAAGATTCCTTGCAGAGAAACAGAGGCCTCCGGTGAAGGTGCCCAGTCTCATGAGGGCTGTCCTGGTGAGGACCCCCTCTCCTCCTCGACACCTGATCCGGTGACCCCAGCATTGGTGTCCCAGGGCCCACGCCTGCGTAGGAGTCCTGTATGCTAGTGCTAGAACACAGCGTTTCTGCATTCATTGCTTCCCAGCAGGTGCTCACGGCCAGCTTCACTGACTTGCGCCCAGAGACCATGGGTCCCTCGCATGGGACACCCCAATCCGTCCAGGAAACCCCCGAGAGCCACGGGCCTCGTGAGGGTCCTCGACGTTGGTCTCGCTTGCTTTCCTGTTCCTCAGGGGTGAGATCGTCCAGGGCCTCCGTCTCCAGGCCGCCGGCCATCGGACATGGCAAACCACCCGGCTCTGATCCCTCGACCGATTTTTCTCAGACTGGGAGTCCGATGGGGACACATCCCCGGAGACCCGCACCCACCGGGATCTTCTGTCAGACCCCTCGCTGCCTGGTCTCCAGTGGCATACACCACCCGAGGACACCTCCTTTCTGGTGTTTGTTCGGGACATGGCTTGGTACCTTAACCTGGTCACCCAGGCCGTGGAAGACCCTCGTGCTGAAGAACTCAATATTCTTCAGTACAAGGCCCCACCCAGGGAATCCCTCACAGTGGCGGTGCCGCTGATCCTCTCCCGGCTATTGCTCCGCATGTGGCAGGCCCTGGCCTCTGTCCCCATTGTGAGCAAGTGCCTTGACACAATGTACAAGGTGCAGTGGGGGCCAGGCTTCTGTAAGACTCAACTTCCACACACCTCGATGGTGGTGGAATCAGCCATGAGGAAGCTGAAAAGCCCAAAGTTCCATGCCTCGATCCCACCTGGCTGAGAGTCCAGAGCCCTTGATGCCCTGGACCACAAGGCCTTTCAAGGTTCCATGCTCTCCTGTCACATCCAGGCATACCAGTTATATATGGGTATGTTCCTCCGCGACTTGACAAAAGAACTTGGAGGCTTCTCTGTGGGCCTCGAGGGCAAGCCCCTCGATTAGGTTCTGCACACTGTTTTATTTATTTATTTATTTATTTAACAGTATTTCTAAACCGCCTTATCTTAATAATCAAGGTGGTATCACAGCAAGCAATCAGGTAAAGTGTGTGTGTTGTACATGCAGTGAGGATGAAACTTGGTTGTGTGATGGCGGTGTTGGGTGCTTGATTTGTTTGAGCTATGTACAAGGTGGGCTATTTACAGTGGTGTTTACTGTTTACTGTTGAAATCAGTAGCTGATTGCTCCAAGTATTTCTCAAGCCTCCTACGATGGCTTTGAGACTTCAGCTCAAGTGGCGGCCGCGGGCATCGGAGCCCGCTGCCAAGCTTGGCTCCAGTCTTTGGATTTGGAGCAGTGGGTGCAAGAGAAGCTCCTGGATGTTCCCTACTTCGGCGACCAACTTTTTGGTATGTCACTAGGACCCATCTCTCCTACAAAACCTCCACGCTACTTTGGAAGAAGCAGCCTACCAAGAAGCCCTTCTTCCCCCAGGAAAGGCCTCCAGTACCACGGCTACCTGCTGTAACTGACTACCCCTGCGCTGACCACTCTGGCGCAGGGGAAGCCTGTCCAGGGTCACCGGAAACCAAAGGGCTCAAAGTCTCAGATGCCGACTCCCCCAACACGCCCTCGGGGGTTTTGACGCCAGCGGCATAGCCTCTCTCCCTCTGGTGATAGAGCAGCCGGTGGGGGGATGCCTGTCCAGCTTCACCCCATTGTGGTGGTTGTATCACTTCGGACACCTGGGCCCTCCAGGTCATCCAGGAGGGCTATCGCCTCCACTTCGACAGGCTCCCACCACCTTTCTCCCCGGCGGAGCCTCCTCAACTCCCCGCACACCAGCCTTTGCTGCAGCGGGAATTACACTCTCTCCTCGCCCAACGGGCAGTCGAAGGTCCCTCCCCACCTTCAAGGTCGGGGCTTTTATTCCTGGTACTTCCTCGTCCCAAAAAAGACGGGGGGCGGGGGGTCTGCGGCCCATCCTCAACATCCGCAGGCTGAACAAGTTCCTGGTGTGGGAGAAATTCAGGATGTTATCTCTTGGTGTGCTGCTGCACTTCCTCCTGCAGGGCGACTGGCTATGCTCCTTGGATCTAAAGGATGCATACACCCATATCCTGATCCACCCCCAACACAGGCAGTACCTGCGTTTTCAGGGTGCAGGGAGAGCACTTCAGTACAGGGTGCTCCCCTTCAGCCTTGCATCCACCCCACGGGTCTTCATGAAGTTCCTCATCGTGGCCGCCGCTCACCTTCGGCGCCAGGGCGTGTCAGTGTTTCTCTATCTCGACGACTGGTTCGTTACGGGCTCCTCCGTGAGGAGGCCTGGCAAGCGATGTCACGCACTGTCGTCCTCTTGGAGAGTTTGGGATTCTTGATCAACTACCCAAAGTCTCATTTCAAGCCAACGCAGGCTCGAGTTCATCGGGGCGTGCCTCGAAACTCGGCAGGCCATGGCCTTCTTGCCAGTGGATCACTCCACCCACCTCCAGGCTCTGGCAGCTCACGGCTACGTCTCCTGGGGCACATAGCCTCGACCGGGCACGTGGTTCCTCATTCCTGCCTGTACATGCAGGCGGCTCAGTGGTCTCTCAGTGCCCAATGGAGCCAGTCCCTTGGACACCTCGGGGACCCCGTCAGGGTTCTTGCCGACCTCCGCTTGTCCCTTAACTGGTGGCAAAACCCCCACAACCTCCTGCGGGATCGCCCTTGCAGTCCCCACAGCACGATGTGGTACTGACCACGGATGCTTCCCTGTTGGGGTGGGGAGCCCATTGCGGGGGTCTCTGCACACAGGGGCAGTGGTCACCTGTGGAGGCTCAGCAGCAGATAAACCTGCTCGAGCTCCGGGCCATCCGGTGGGCCCTGAGGGCCTTCGAGAATGTCCTCAGCGGGAAGTCTGTTCTCGTGCCGACCAACAACCGGGTAGCAATGTTCTACATCAGCAAGGAGGGGTGCACAGGGTCGCGCTCCCTCTGCAAAGAAGTAGTCCTCATCTGCTCATTTGCCGCCCGGTGAAGGATGTCCTTCAAGGCGACGTACCTCCTGGGTCATGAAAATGGCTGGGCAGACAGACTCAGCAGACTCCTTCTCCCCCACGAGTGGCGCCTGGATCCCAGAGTGGCAGGCTGGCTGTTCCTATGCTGGGGCACTCCAGCAATAGACCACTTCGCCAGCCCCCAGAACACACAACTCCCTCGCTTCTGTGGCCCGGTACCGCACTCAGGCAGGGAGAGCCCCGATGCATTTCTCCTGGACTGATCCTCCAGTCTCCTATGCATTCTCTCCTTTCCCCCTCATTGCGAGGACTCTGTCCAATGCTCAATGGGACGGGACATCGCTGATTCTCGTGACCCCCTTGTGGCCTCGACAGCCTTGGTTCCCACTCCTGCTCCAGCTGTAGTCAGAACCTCGGATTTCCCCCCCCCCCCCGGGCTCTGCCAGGGACTTGCTGATGCAGGAGGAGGGTTGGGTACTACACCTGAATCGACCCTCCCTATCCCTCGCAGCCTGGTGGCTGAACGGGTCTCTCTAGCCTCTCTGGCCCTTCCGGAGGAGGTCAAGGAAATCCTTCTTGCCTCGAAGGAGGATTCCATTAGGTGAGCTTACACCTTTAAGTGGAAACGCTTCTCTGTCTGGTGCTCGGAGCACCAGATCGACACCTTCTCATGCCTGGTTCGATGGGATCTCCTGTACCTTCTCATCTCGAAGGAAGGGCTGAAGTCTATCTCTGTTAGAGTTCATCTGAGTGACAAATCAGCTAATCATCTCCCCATCGAGGGAAAGCCTCTCACGGAGCAACCACTAGTCTCCCTCTTCATGCGAGGTCTTCTGTTATCCAGGTCGCCCATCCGTCCCCCTCCAGTGGAATGGGACTTGAACGTGGTGCACACGCAGCTCACTCATCCACCCTGCGAGCCGATGGTGACGTGTTCACTTTGGCATTTGTCCTGGAAGGTGGCTTTCCTGGTGGCACTGACCTCGGCTCGCCGAGTCAGTGAGCTTCAGGCACTCATGGCTGGTGCCCCTTCCACCAGGTCTTATCGGAACAGGGTGGTCCTCTGGACTCATCCTAAGTTCTTACCCAAGGACGTGTCGGCTTTTCATCTCAACCAAGAGATAATGCTCCCCACCTTCTTCCACACCCTTGACTGCAAGCAGGCCCTCGCCTTCTACTTGCAGCGTACCAGACTTATCACAAGTCTGACCTGCTCTTCTTGACCTACGATACTAATAGGCAGAGACAAGCAGTCACCAAGCACACCCTCTGGGTGGGTGGCGGACTGCATCGCGTTCGCTCATGTGTAGGTGGGCATCCCTCTGGATTGTCATGTCACCGCTCATGGGGTCTGAGCCAAAGCAGCCTCAGTGGCCTTGGTATGCTCCGTGCCCATGATGGACATCTGCCGGGCGGCAGCCTTGTCTTCTACGAATACCTTCACTGCCCACTACTGCCTGGAGAGGGAGTCCTGCCGGGACAGCACCTTTGGCCAGGCTGTACTACGTAATCTGTTTGGGGTATAAGCAACTCCTCCCCTCCGACCCTTCATGGCTACCGAGGGTTTTGCCCAAGAACCCGAGAACTCGGGCTAATTTGGTCTTCGGCTTCTGCTTACAGCCTCGCAGAGGTGTTTTTGGGTTACAGGTTTGGTAGCCTGTAGCTAGGGAGTCCCATAAGTGAGGACTGACTTCTTGCTTGTTCCTGGAGAAAGCGTAGTTATTAACCTGTAACAGATGTTCTCCAGGGACAGCAGAATCAGTCCTCACTACCCTCCCATCTCCCCTGATGAGTTGATGAATTTTGTCCTTCCCTTGTCATCTGCTTGGTAGGGCTCGAGCTAAGGGACCTGACGGAGCAAGATGGCACCTTGGGTGGGAAGAGGACCATGCATGCATGGTAGCAATCCCAAGGGCTTTCTTTGAAAGCTGTGGAATGGCTCCATTGGTGCTGACGTCACCCATAAGTGATGATTGATTCCTGCTGTCCCTGGAGAACACCTCTTACAGGTGAGTAACTATGCTTGTGCCTCTTTGAACCTCTCATATGTCCTGTTCACCAGCGATTTCCCACTCTTGCAGCTCCTCCAACACCATTTCTCCTTTTCGTTTTGCTCCCCTCTAATGCTTGCAAAGGCAAATTCGTGCAAATCTGCTGTTTTCTTTCCTTGTGGTTGTCATCTTTCAACTTTGTGCAATTCCGGGTACCTTTATTTTACATTAGGTGCAGTTTTCCCTTCTGATGGGCTTATTTCTCCCTTATTAGCTTTGTTGTGCGGAGCTAGTCGCCTAGCCATCCATGCTGGTCTGACATCACTTCCCGTGGCCAGGATATTTCCATCACAGACCGCAACAAATGGTGCCTTCAATACATCTGGTCCTACCATGAGTTCTGCCTTCCAATGACACCTGAAGGGCTCAGCAATCAGGGGAAAAAACAGCGGGACATGCTTTTCCAGTCTTCAGAGTCAACATCAGCCCCGTGATTGCCCTCGAAGGCCAGGCCCTCTTTGAACAGAGAGGTTGTGGAGCATCAGACCAGTGGCTCTGCTTCGTCAAGGAATGCCCCCAGAAGGACCGGACTTGTGACCCCAGGAGAGCTGGGAGCAGACCACCAAGCTGTCCCAGTGGGAGGAGCTGCCTCCTGAGGCTTCAGAGGGGCCAGTGTGGGACTCGGACTGAGGAGAGGCTAAAAAGGTTAGGGCTCTTTAACCTGGAAAGGAGACGGCTGAGGGGAGATATGATAGAAGTCTATAAATTAATGAACGGAGTGGAACGGGTAAACGTATATCGATTGTTTACGTTATCAGAATATAGAAAGACTAGGGGACATGCAATGAAGCTACAGGGTAAACTATTTAAGACTAATAAAAAATATTTTTCACTCAACGTGTACTCAAACTCTGGAATTTGTTACCGGAGGATGTAGTAAAGGCTGTTAGTGTAGCTGGGTTTAAAAAGGGTTTGGACAAGTTCCTGGAGGAAAGGTCCCTAAACCATTAAGAAGTGACCGAAGATATCAATGCTTGACCCAATACAAGCATTGTGGAACTTGTGTCTCTTGGGGAAACTGCTAGGTACATATGACCTAGATTGGCCACTGTTGGAAACAGAATACTGGGCTTGATGGACCTTGGTCTGACCCAGTATGGCATATCTTATGTTCTTAGGTTACCCATTAAGGAGTCCCTGCCAAGGGATCCAGAATTGGCTCAGAAGACTGGCGCTAACTCTGGCGACATCGGACTCTTTCCTCACAGAGCAGATACAAACCCTTGAGTGTAGCCTAGCTGTGTTCCTGGCCCAACAGGCTGCCCAAGACCGGTCACCTTGGGCTCCTGGTCACTGGTGATGGGCCCTGTCCACAGCGGAAGCCTCACCGGTGGAGGTGTGGCCTGTCCTAGAGGTTCATGCTCTCCCTAGAGCTCACAGCAGTTCTAGTGGATGCTCAAGGTCTCTTGGTGCATCAGGTTCTCCCCCCCCCCCGAGTGCCTCTGAATTGGACTCCTGGGAGTTGAGGACTCGGTCTCCGCTCGAGCGCTATCTGTGCTATGTGGATTCCTGGCAGTACTTATTCTCAGACTGGGAGACTGTAGAGGAATCTCCGGAGATTATGCATCACTGGGACTGCCCCCATATGAACTGAAGCCATTGCCCCCCCCCCCCCCACGAGAACATATCTTTCCATAAATTCTTATGATACATATGGGAAGGCCTTTCCTTTCACCACTGAGGCAGAGGTGGAGCCCAGAGCGGAGGAATTGGAGATCCACCCGCTCATTCCTCTTAAAGAGGCCATTACTGTCTCAGTCCATCCTATCCTGGGGAGACTACTCTTCTGTATGTGAGACACCTCCTCACAATGCTCCCAGTCAGCCGGTGCCACAATTTATGTATCAAGTGCATAAGAGCCCAGCTTTGAAAAGCACAACTGCTTCATTCAATTGTCGTGGAATTGGCCATGTGTCCTATCAAGAACTCAAAGGTGCACTACTTGGTGTCCCCCAGCTGGGAAGCACAGACCATGTACAAGTTTTTGATAGGAAGAGTTGGAATGTGAACAGCTCACAGTGAACAGGCTCTCTCAGAAGACTTCTGACTCTTCTAGACAGATGTCGTCAGGGAAGAAGTTGTCCTTCCCCAAGAAGAGAACTTATGGGCCTATATCCCGTACAATTCCTACCAGGTGCCCCAACAGGGACAGCAGTTGAAAGGTCGGTGCCAGTGGCAGCAGTGCAAGCTGTAACCCCAAAATGCCCAACCAGTGTCCCAGCTGCAGCCTGGAGAGGGTGGGAAGGGGTTGACACCTACCTCCAGAACATGGCCCTTTTTCCCATTTTGGACTCCGTTCCGTCCCAGGTTGAGAGAAGACTGATCTACTTTGCCCACAGGTGGCCCAGTATCACAGCAGACTCCTGGGTACTACAAGTGTTCCAGGACTGGTACCTGCTGTGCTTCAATCAGTTCTCCCCTCCCCCTTCTTTCCAGGAGAGTACCCTCCCTCAAGCTTCACCATTGTCTGCTTCTCCAACAGGAATTACAGGCTCTTTTAGCTGACTGGACTGTGGAGTTGGCCCCTCCATCTCAGTAGGGAAAGGGGTTCTACTCCTGCTACTTTCTAGTTTCCAAGAAAACAGGTGGGTTCCTGACACATCCGGGATATTTGGAACCTCAACCATTTTCTGGTGAAGACAAAATTCAAGATAGGGTAACATCCCATTGAAGATGGTATGTTTATGTTTATGTTTTATTTCATTTGATAAAAAACCGCCTTTCAGGATAGGCAAAGCGGTGTACAATAAAACCAAATAAAAAGAAGGCCGAAGCCAACGAAATGGAATAGAAATACAAATTCTTAATAGGAAAGCAATAACACAGGAGAGACAGGACCAAAAATATAACAGAACACAAACACAAGGAAAGCAAGAATAGGACACATGGGATTCACACGAAGGGAGAGGGAACATCAAACGCCAGGGAAAAGAGGTGAGTTTTCAGGTTCTGTTTAAAAGTGGGATGGTGAGGTTCCAGGCGGAGTGAGGGGGGGAGGGAGTTCCAGAGGGCGGGGCCGGCAAAAAAGAAAGCGGAGGAACGGGTGGATTGTAGATGGGCACGGGAGGGGGAGGGGAGAGCAAGGCGGTTCAGGTGGAAGGAACGAGGAGTGTACCTGGGAGAGTGAAAAGAAAGAAGGTCGGTTAAGTATTGTGGGGTGCCTGTATGGAGAGCTTTGTGAACCAGAGTGAGTAGTTTGAAATGAGCACGGTAGGGAAAAGGGAGCCAGTGAAGACGAAATAGAAGGGGCGTTATGTGATCACGGGGGGAGGAGTGGGTGACCAAACGGGCAGCAGTATTCTGAATCCGTTGTAAGCGGGACTGTTGGGATTTAGAAAGGCCGATGAATAGTGAGTTTGCGAAGTCAACCTGTGATATAACCAAAGATAGCAATAAAGTGGTGAGCGCTGAAGAGGATAAGAAAGGGCGAACTGCACGAATTTGTTGGAGGAAAAAAAAGGAAGATTTAGTGATATGTGATATATGGGAATGGAAAGATAGATCAGAATCAAAGTGAACCCCAAGATAACGAAATGAAGAAACTAATGGAACAGGAGAACCGGAGAAAGAGGGGGCCAGCGTGGGAGGAGGGTTGTTGTGGGAGAACCAGATAGCAATAGTCTTGGTGAGATTGAGGTGAAGGCAGTTGTGAGTCAGCCAGTTGGCCACAGTAGAGAGACAGGAATTTAACGCGGAAAGGTCAGGACAAGAAGGGGATGTGTGATGTAACAGAATAATGTCGTCAGCGTAGAGAAAGGCAGATAATCCGGACTGTTGAATTAAAAGGGCCAAGGGGGCTAAGAAAAGGTTAAAAAGAAGAGGAGCCAGGACAGAACCCTGAGGGACCCCACAGGAAAGAGGGAAAGAGTCTGAGGGAGGGGTAGAGGCGGATGGTGATATGACAGCACAAGTACGAGAAGAAAGAAAAGAGTGGAACCAACGGTGAACAGTACTACAGAGACCGGCTTCCCTAAGACGAAGAAGAAGGAGGGAGTGGTCAACCAGATCAAAAGCAGCGGAAAGGTCAAGTGCAACCGCCACCGAGATATCACCACGATCATGAGCTACGTGCAGTGCATTAGTGAAAGCAAGAAGAATAGTTTCGACACTGTGACCCGGACGGAAACCTGATTGACGAGGGTGAAGAAAATTAGTGGAATCAAGGTGGTGAGAAAGTTGTGCAAAGACGAATTTCTCTAAGAGTTTTGAAAGAAAAGGAAGGTTGGAGACAGGACGGTAGTGAGCTGGAACTAGGGGATCAAGTGAGGGATTTTTAAGAAGGGGGCGAATTAAAGCATGTTTCCAGGAGTGGGGGAAGGACCCTGTGGAAAGACTGGAATTAAACATAGTAAGAATAAATGGAAGGAGACCCAGTGAGGATTCCAGAAGCCAAGAGGAAGGAATAGGGTCTAAAGAGCAGGAAGTTTTCTTTGAGGAAGAAATGAGATGATGAAGTTCAGGAGGAGTGATCAGTGAGAAAGATGCCCAGCGGTGGGAGTTTTGGGAGATGGGAGGGGGAGAGGCATTAGGAGGGGGGGAGAGAATCGGGGCAGGACAAGAAGGTAGAGAGGCTCTCGGCGTAGATATTTTGTTGCTGAAGCAGGCGGCGAGAAGGGAAGGCAGAGGGGAAGGGAGGATTGGAGGAGCTGAAGCTGGGGAGTGAAGGGAGGTAAGAGACCGGAGGGTGGAGTAGAGATGCCGGGTCTGATTCGGGGCAGTCAGGATAGCGTTAGTAAAAAATGTGCGTTTGGCAAGGTGGACAGAGGAGCGGTAGTGGGAGTAACTAGATTTGAAAAACGAAAGTGAGGTAGGTGAAGGACTCTTACGCCACAGTCGCTCTGCTCTGCGAAGCTGTGAGCGCAAGAGTCGTAGACCCCCATGATACCAAGGATGTGAGGGTCGTCGACGAGTAAGATGAGGGCGCAAAGGGGCAATACGGTCAAGAGTAGATGCAAGGGCTGTTGACCAGAGGGTAGCTTGAGAGTTAGGAGAGAGAAGGGAAAAATCAGAGGGTAGGAGTTCGGCTGCTGTGGGAAATTGGTGAATGGTAAGAGATGAAAGGGCACGGGAAAGCCGCGGAGGGGAAGGGGTAGAAGGAGGAGTAGAAGAGGAGAAAGCAGAGGAGGAGGGAGAGTGGGGCCCCCGTGAGTGAGAGCATAAAACAGAGAGGCAGACGTGGTCTGTCCAAGGGAGAGGCACAGAGGAAAGGTTAGATAGTGCAAGAGGGAAGGAGGATGATGTTAGGAGTAGGTCAAGGGTGTGCCCAGCCTGATGGGTAGGGAAAGGAACATGTTGTGTGAGGGATAAGTCTTGTAAGAGAGATGAAAGAAAGATCCCTAGCTGAGGTGGGTGCGTCCAAGTGTAGATTGAAATCTCCGGCAATAAGTAAATGGGGGAGAGCAAGAGAGAGATCAGTGATGGTCAGAACAAGGGAATCCCAAAGATCAATGCGAAGAGCAGGGGGGGAATAAATAAGGAGCACATGTATAGGGGGGGAGGTGTGAAGGAGAAGTAAAAGGGCTTCGGGGTAGTGGAGCGATGGATGGAGAAGCTGACTGAAAGAGAGGGTGGACCGTATCAGGGCGGCCACACCACCACCGGATTTACCTAAACGTGGAGTGGAGACGGCAGAAAAGCCAGGGGGAAGGCAGCGGGCAAGGAGGGCATCCTCCCCGTCTCTGAGCCATGTCTCAGTCAAAAGAAGAAGATCAAATGAGGATCTGAGAACAAGATCATGTATAAGGAGAGTTTTACTGCGTAAGGATCGACAATTGACTAAGCCGAGGGAGAGGAGACGTAGAGGGGGTAGAGGGTAAGGGGGGCGGAGAAGGTATGGTCGTGATTGGGCAAACATGAAGGTTGGAGAGACAGCGATATCGCGTGCGAGGCAGCGAGGCAGGACGTCTGCCCCAGAACACAGGAATGGTGTCCATGGGGTGGACAGGAGAAAAGGGAACGGGAGCAGAAGAACAGGGCAGGGGATCTACCAAGAGTGAATAATTGAATACTGTGGGAGATAAACTAGGAAACTGAAGAGAGGAGACGTCACCAGATACTAAGGGAGCACAAAGACTAACTAAAAGTAGAGAGTTAAAAAGGGCTATAAGTATACAGCCGCCGGAGCGGTCCCAAGGAGCGCACCTAAGGAGCACGTCGTGCTCCTTAGGTGCGCTCCTTCGGTGCGTGCCCAGGTCGCGCGCCGCGGCGACGAGCGCCGCAGGCGCTCTTCTTAAATAACTGGAAGGCAGTGTACCTCTTGGGACGCGGCCGCGTGAACGCGGCCGCGGTACTTCCGGTATGGGAGGGCCCTGGGAAAGACTGGCTATGCTCCTTGGATCTCAAAGATGCTTACATGCATATCCTCATTCACTCCCTGCATCAACAGTATCTCCACTTCATGCTCAGCAGACATCCATTATCAGTACAGAGTGCTACCCTTGACCTTGTCACCACCCCAAGGGTCTTCACAAAATGCCTGGCAATAGTTGCCGCCTTTCTCAGAATTCAGAGAATCTGTCTTCCCCTACCTGGATGATTGGCTAATCAGAGGCAGGATGCCAGAAGAACTGCAGCAGTCCACACAACACAATTCAGGTACTGGAGCAGTTGGGCTTTGTCATAAACTACCTCAAATCTCACCTGTAGCCCTCTTAACGCCTTGTGTTCATTGGGGCTCTACTGGATACTGCTTGAGCCTTCCTGCTGTCTGACTGGACCCAAATCCTAATCATCCTTGCGCAGGACATCTGGTGTTGCCCACATGTAACAGTTTGACAAATGCTGCTCCTCATGGGTCACATGGCCTCTACAGTCCGTCACTCCCTCACCATGGCTTCAGGTGTGTCAGGTGCTGTGGACACTTTGCACACAGTGGTGCCAGGTGTCCGACCACCTCTCTGACAAGGTCAGTCACTCCACCTTAAAGGGAATCCCTTTCCTGGTAGCAGCAGCACACCAACTTGGTAAGACTGCCCTCCCAAACTCCACTGCACCAATGAATGCTAACGACGGATGCCTCCAAGCTGGGCTGGGAAGCTCATCTAGATGGCCTGCACATACAGGGCCTGCTCAGGAGAGCCTCCATCAGATCAACTTCCTGGAACTCCGAGCCATAGCCAATGCCTTTAGAGTATTTTGACAACACCTCTCCAACCAGGTAGTCCTCAGTCAATTGAACAACCAGGAGGCCATATTCTATATCAACAGAGTGGCACAGGCTCATACTATCTCTGTTGGGAGACAGTCCAGCTCTGGAAGTTTGCCTGCGCACATGGCATGCTCCTGAGGGCCATGTACCTGCCTGGAGAGCTCAGTGTTTTGACAGATCGACTCAGCAACCGCATGAGTGGACCCTCAATAAGCAGGTGACATAATGCATCTTCCAGATGTGGGGCACACAATCTATAGATCTCACTACAGTTGCTGCGGTTTAGCTCCAGAGTACCACCCAACAATCAGCCTCCCATGCTTTTCTCCTGAACTGGGGCAGAGGTATCCCCACAGACTCCTTTGGTGGTCAAGGCACTTTTTTCAAGCTTCAGGTGGACGTGGCCACTATGATCCTCAGTGCTGCACTGTCCCAGGCACCCCTGGTGTCCCCTGCTACTTTCTGTCCCGGAGCGAGCCTCTCTGACTCGGCTGTGCCCTGGAACTAGTCTGTCAAGACGGGAGATTTCTACTCTATCCCAACATCAAATCCCTCTCACGGCATGGATACTAAGCACATAGCACTTGCACCTTTCTGCTTACTGGTAGAGGTGTAGAATGTCTTCCTTGCGTCTCACACCTATGCTTTCAAGTGGCACAGATTCTCAGTCTGGGATGAGAGGGGGCGGGGGGGGGGGGCAAGAAGGGCAACAGTTGGTAGAAAGCAGAAGGGGAGTAGTAGGGGAAGGGTGCTGAGCCATGAGGTCATGGATGAGAGGAAGCAAGGCACAAGAGATGGCACTTGGGACATTGTCATGGGGGTCATCATTCAAGAAGGGACCATGGGGGTAGTGCAAAAAGGGTTTTGAGGGAGAGAAGGGTATGAGGGGAAGGGACTATCAGGAATGAACCATGGGAGGAAGGAGTACAGAAAAGGCCAGGGAAGGAGCTTCAGAGTGGAGATAGCCCTTGAAAATGGACCCTTTAAGGGACCAAGGGTGGGGTGTGGGAAAGCACACAGGGTAGGTCGGATGGTTTTCAAGAGGAGGCTAGGGAGAAAGAAAACTAGAGGGGAAGGCTTTTTGGATGGAGCTAGGAGCAAGAGGAAGCAGGGCAGGAGGGAAAAGCCTTCAGGAAGGGGCCATAGAAATAGAGCAGTTAGGAAGAAATGACTACAAGGGATGATGAGGAATGGAAGGGGAGGGACAGCTGCTAGGGATCAACACAGAGGGTGGGAGGGACACAGCCACTAAGATTATTTTAGTATCCTCAAATATAAAGTCTGCAAGTACTCAAGTACTTTTGCCACTGGACCTACAATTTTTAATAGAAAACTATCTTTGATGCAGAAAGCCACACAGCATTCTAATGCACTAAAGAAATATTTTTCTCCTGATGCAATGAACTAGTGGCATGCAGATTGCAATGCAATGTGTGCCTTTGAGTCAGTCCTGACTCCTGGCGATCCAGAAGCTCCTGGGTTTTCTTGGCAGTGACACCAGAAGTAGATTGCCAGGCCTTTCTTCTGAGGCAATGGCGGGTTAAGTGACTTGCCCAAGGCCACAAGGAGTGCTAGTGGGAATTGAACCCTGGTTGCTTGGTTACCAAGCCAGTGTTCTAACCACTAGGCGGCTACTCCACTCCTGGCATGCAGATTACTGCAACATTAAAGTGTACACTGTCAGAAGAAGCAAGACACACTGCAGTAATAAGTAGCCGTTTGCTGCATCGGGAGTAAACCTTTCTCTTCCTGTTGGTGCATGAGCTGGAGTTCATGCGTTGAGAGGAAGGAGGATTTAAACAACCCCCCCCCCCCCATTGATGGCTCAAGTGGGTCCCTGAACCTACATCACTTTTACCCCTTAACCCACAAACAAATCCATGGACACCCTCACTAACGCTTTGGGTGCCCCAACCCCACCACTGATCGTGACAGCACAAGAAGGTCCTGCTCCTGTACTCCTTACTTCAGCCCCCATCCCACTCCCCCACATACCTCTAAGGTGGGAGACAGGAGCAGTGTCCATGCCTGTCTCCGTGCTGCCAGCTTGAAAATGGAAGCCACCTGATCTGTGCAGAGCATCCCAGATGCAGATTGTCTGCATATGGTACATCTCAGAACACAGATGGGTCAAGGCACCACCGCTTTTAAGATGGCAGCATAGAAGCAGGAGCCGAGTGGGCATTGCTCATGCTTTTTATACATTAGAGATGTGTTGGAAGTATGGGAAGGGCACCTACTTGTGCCAGTATGGTCAGTGTTGGCTTCGGGAGGGGGGGGTGGGGTTTGTCACCTGGGAAGTTGATTTGAGTGGGAGGGCCTACATGGGCCACCAGTGGATTTGTTTGTGTCATGGTGAGGAGTGGGGTTGATCTAGTGATCTGAAGTGAAGTGCTGCATCTTTATGCCAGCCTGAATTGGCGTAAAGATTCAGCACTTAAAGTGAAAAAAAAATTTGCAATCTCCAGGAACAAGCAGGAATGTAGTCTTCACATATGGGTATTGGTACCAACGGAGCCTGTGCGGGAACTCTCCCCAGCATCCAATAGGAAAGCTTTTGGGAGCATCCCACAGCGCCTGCATGCTGCCTTCCCGCCTTTCTACCTCTCTTCAGTTCTTCGTTTTGCGCAAAGCCGACAGGACGTGTACTCTGTCACCGCAGAAAATGTATTCTTTTGTTTTTTTGTGGTCGCGTCTGCCTTCACTCGACGCCTACCGGTACCGCCCGTTCTCTTTTCTTTAAAAAAAAATAAAATAAAATATAATAATAATAAATAAAGCTTTCTAAAATATTTTTCTTTCAGGGACCTCTCCCCTTTCGGTGCTAGGCACCCACTTTGGGCACTAGGCCCACTTTTCTTCAAATATGGAGAAGCCAGCTAGTGGTTTCAAGAAATGTTCTAATTGTGGCGGTACTATATCTGTCACCGACACCTATGATTGGTGTCTTAAATGTTTAGGTGCTGAACATTGTCCATTGGAGTGTCTCTCCTGTAGAAAGATGACCAAGAGGGGCCTGCAGAATAGAGCTGCAAAACTCGGTAACCTGTTTGCCGTGGATACTATGTCAGTTGCATCGACATCTTCTAGAGCTTCATCTTCCTCCCATGGATCTCAGGTAACTAAACTTAAGTCTTCCAAGACTAGCGGGCCCTCAAAGAGTAGATCTCCTAAGCATCGAGATGCCACTGGCGTTGCCCTCGAGGAAAGTTCACCGGCAAAACAGCCCTGGTGGGAGTCTTCGGTTTACAAAGCATTAATGGGGCTCCAGAATGTTCCAGAGGCTTCCACCTCTGTAGAACTACTGGCGCCATGTTCTGGGGTTGTGGCTGCTTCCACTGGTACTGACACCCAGGCATCGGCAGGAGCGATGGATACGAGAATCCTTGCTATCGAACGCAGACTAGCGACCCTCTTAGCAGCTTTGGTACCGCTAAGACCGCTACAGACGGTTCCACAGGGATTAGTGCCGGTACTGAGTGCACCTGCCTCGGCAGGTATGCTTCTGCCCTTGCCGAGCCTCGAGTCTGAGGCATCAGAGGGCCGGTACCGAGACACCCCGATACCAACTTCAAGCGGTACCGGTACCGAGTGTTGCACAAACACCGGTCGCCAAGATACTTTGAATCTTCCGATTCCGATGATTGATGACTCTACCGGTACTAGAGCGATCCTACCAGAGGATCCAACTCCTTCTCCTCAACACAGAATGTCTCCTCCAGAAGACATGTCCTTCCAGGATTTCATAGGTGATTTAGCCAAAGGTCTTTCAATCACGGTGATTCCAGAAAAGGAACCTAGGGCAGAAGAATTAAGAATTCTACAATATCCCATGGCTCCTAAGGAAGCAGCTAGGCTTCCCATTCACAAGATCTTACATGATCTTATGTTAAGGATGTAGGGAAACTCCTTTAACGGTGTCTCCACATTCCTGACGCCTCCATACCATGTACCGAGTGCCAAGCTGTCCTGGCTTTCAAAAGACTGTTACCACACCATTCAGTGGTACTGGAATCGGCCATGCGTAGCATTAAGAGTGTTAAAACGCATTCTTCTAATTCTCCAGGCTGGGAATCGGATACTCGATGCCTTCGGGCGTCTGCTTCCAATCCTCCATGTTATCAGCCCAGATCAGTTCCTACATTCTTTATATGGGTATGATCCTGGAAGAAGTCGCATGTGACGTAGAGCTCATGAGCCCTAATATGTCTGATGACAAAAGGGAAGCTTTCCTTACCCTGGTCAAGCACGCCCAGAATGTCTCTAAATTCATGAACCGTGCAACCTTTGATTGCTTTGAATGCATAAGCAGAACCTTTATCTCCATAGGTGCACGTCGTATTGCCTGGCTTCAGGCATCAGACTTAGAGCAGAGGGTGCAAGATAAACTGAGAAACATTCCTTGTACAGGAAAAAATCTTTGGCAAGGACTGGCAGGACAAGGCTAATCAGCTTGAATCTGAAAATACTACCTTGAACAGACTATCAGAGTCCACAGCTAACCCAGCAAAGAAAGTCAATCAAGAAACCCTTTTTCAACAAGAGAGGTTTTACCAAACATACCCCTTTTTGGGCCACTGTCCAGTTCATGATCCCCAAAAGGGACAACAGAACAGACTGTAAAGAAAAACGCAAGCTCAAAGAGCTCAACCGGCCCAGCAAACTCAGCCACCTCAGGGGCTTTGACTCTTACCTAGAGAACTTAGTCATTCTGCCCCTGAAAGGACCAGAGCCCTTAACCATTCCAGGCAGGTTATGCCATTTTGCCAAAAGATGGCAACAAATAACATCAGAAAACTGGACTCTGTCCATTGTACGACTGGGGTACAAGCTTCACTTTCTCAACATGCCCCCGCCTACGATAATCAATCAGTTCAATTCTCAGGTCCCTGCCACCGGCCTTTTGTGGAGATAGAGCAGCTTTTAAACTAGAAATTAGGGGAAAGCCGACAGTCGCCCAAGAGCGGATGGTTCGGAAGAATGTATCTTTGAAGGATACTACCAAAAGCAGAGAGGTTCCACAGAAGAGTAAAGTAGCCCAAATTCCCTCAAGTATGGAGAAGACAGAGCTTAAAGATCCCAAATTACCCATTTCTAACAATAGCCAAATTAATATGAATAAAATACATTCTCTAAAATGCTTGTATGCAAATGCTAGAAGTCTAAAAAATAAGATGGGAGAGTTAGAATATATAGCACTAAATGAAAGGTTAGATATGATTGGAATATCAGAGACATGGAAGGAGGACAACCATTGGGACACTGATACCTGGGTACAAACTATATCGAAATGATAGAGCTGATCAAATTGGTGGAGGGGTTGCGCTCTGTTAGAGAGGGCATTGAGTCAGAAAGGATTAAAGTTTTTTGCAGGAAGCAAAATCTGCTGTAGAATCTATATGGATTGAAATTCCATGTAAAAGGGGGAAGGCGATGGCAGTGGGGGTGTACTATCAAGCGCCTGGCCAGAATGACCAAATGGATGATGAAATGCTCAAAGAAATCAAGGAAGCTAATAAGTCACTGCACAGTAATAATAATGGGTGATTTCAACTACCCCGGTATCGACTGGGTCAGTGTCACGTCAGGACATGCTAGGGAGATAAAGTTCCTAGACGAAATAAATGACTGCTGCTTGGAGCAGCTGGTTCATGAACCGACCAGAGGGGAAGCCATATTAGACCTAGTCCTTACTGGAACACCAGATCTAGTGCAAGAGATAAGGTTGTTGGGGCCACTTGGCAATAGTGATCATAGCATGATCGCCTTTGATTTAATTAGTGGAAGAGGGATAGTAAGGAAATCCTCAGTACTACCTTTTAACTTTTCAAAGGGAGACTAGGATAAAATGAGGAAAACAGTTAAGAAAAAACTAAAAGGAGCAGTTGCAAAGGTTAAAGACGTACATCAGGCTTGGCTGTTGAAAAATACTATCTTGGAAGCCCAGACCAGCTGTATTCCACGCTTTAAGAAAAGTGGAAGAAAGTCCAAAAAACTGCCAGCATGGTTTAAAGGTGAGGTCAGAGAGGCTGTTGCCAAAAAAGCATCTTTCAGGAAATGGAAAAAAGAGCCAAACGACGAAACCTGGAAACAGCACAAGCACTGGCAAGTCAAATGCAAGGCATTGATAAGGCAGGCAAAGGGAGAATTTGAGAAGAAGTTTGCTGCGGAAGCAAAAACGCGAAGTAAAGACCTTTTCAAGTACATTCGTAGCAAAAAACCTGTGAGAGTCAGTTGGTCCATTAGATGATAAAGGGGTTAAAGGAGCACTAAGAGGCGACAAGGCGATAGCGGAGAGACTGAATGAATTCTTTGCTTCAGTCTTTACTGAGGAAGATGTAGGGATGTTACCCATGACTGAAGTGGTATTTAAAGGTGCAGAAGAATTGAAGGAAATATCGATACATCGGGAAGATGTATTACAACTATTAGATAAACTGAAGAGTAGCAAATCACCTGGGCCGGATGGTATACATCCAAGGGTGTTGAAAGAACTGAAATATGAGATTGCAGACCTGCTAATAGTAATCTGTGAACTATCATTAAATTCATCTCTAATACCTGAAGATTGGAGGATTGCCAATGTAACACCAATTTTTAAAAAGGGTTCCAGGGGTGATCCGGGAAACTACAGACCGGTGAGCCTGATATCAGTACTGGGAAAAATGGTAGAAACCATCATAAAGAATAAAATTACTCAGCATGTAGATAGTCATGACCTAATGGGAGACATCCAACATGGCTTTAGACAAGGAAGATCTTGTCTTACTAATCTGTTATGTTTTTTTGAAGGAGTGAATAATCAGGTGGGCAAAGGTGAGTCGGTTGATATTGTGTATCTGGACTTTCAGAAAGCCTTTGACAAGGTCCCTCATCAGAGACTTTTGGCAAAACTAAAGAGTCATGGGATAGGAGGCAGTGTACTATTGTGGATCAGGAACTGGTTAAAAGATAGAAAGCAGAGGGTAGGGCTAAATGGCCAATTTTCCCAATGGAGAAAGGTGAATAGTGGTGTACCCCAGGGATCTGTGCTGGGTCCGCTGCTTTTTGACACATTCATAAATGACCTGGAAAGTGGAATAACGAGTGAGGTTATCAAATTTGCAGATGACACAAAACTAAAGTTGTTAAAACCCAAGAGGATTGTGGAAAACTGCAAGAGGATCTTGATAAATTGGAAGACTGGGCATCAAAATGGCAGATGAAATTTAATGTGGATAAGTGCAAGGTTATGCACCTAGGGAAGAACAACCCAAACTATGGTTACACGATGCAAGGTTCCACATTAGGAACCACCACCCAGGAAAAAGATTTAGGCATCATTGTGGATACCATGTTAAAACCCTCGGCCCAGTGTGCAGCGACGGCCAAGAGAGCAAATAGAATGCTAGGTATGAGAAGGAAAGGAATGGAAAATAAAACAAAAGATATTATAATGCCTCTGTATCGTTCCATGGTGAGACCGCACCTTGAATATTGTGTGCAATTCTGGTTGCCGTATCTTAAAAAGGATATAGCTATTTTAGAAAAGGTTCAGAGAAGAGCCACCAAAATGGTAAAGGGGATGGAAGGATACTCCTATGAAGAAAGGCTTAAAAGGTTAGGGCTCTTTAACCTGGAAAAGAGACGGCTGAGGGGGATATGATAGAAGTCTATAAATTAATGAACGGAGTGGAACGGGTAAACGTAGATCGATTGTTTACCTTATCAGAATATAGAAAGATTAGGGGACATGCAATGAAGCTACAGGGTAAACTATTTAAGACTAATAAAAGAAAATATTTTTTCACTCAACGTGTAATCAAACTCTGGAATTTGTTACCGGAGGATGTAGTAAAGGCTGTTAGTGTAGCTGGGTTTAAAAAAGGTTTGGACAAGTTCCTGGAGGAAAGGTCCATAAACCATTAAGAAGGGACCCAGGATATCAATGCTTGAACCAATACAAGCATTGTGGAACCTGTGTCCCTTGGGGAAACTGCTAGGTACATATGACCTAGATTGGCCACTGTTGGAAACAGAATACTGGGCTTGATGGACCTTGGTCTGACCCAGTATGGCATATCTTATGTTCTTATGTTAGGTCACATCACTTCTCGCTCAAGGAGCAATAGAAAAAGTACCCATATCCCAACAGGGTACGGGGTTCTACTCCCTCTATTTTCTTATTCCATAGAAAACGGGGACACAGACCTGTACTGGACCTCAGAGAATTAAACATCTTCTGGGAAAAGTTCAAAATGATCTCCCTCGGAACACTCCTACCATACCTTCAGAGTCGGGACTGGCTACATTCTCTAGATCTAAGAGATGCGTACACATATATTCTCATCCACGCAAATCACAGGAAGTTCCTTCGATTCATGGTCCACGAAAGACACTTCCAGTACAGAGTTCTTCCTTTTGGTCTGGCTTCTGCCCCAACGGTCCTCACAAAATGCATGGCAATGGTAGCAGCATTTCTGAGAACTCTAGTAATATTTGTCTTCCCTTACTTAGGCGATTGGCTCATTCGAGCATCAACAGCTCCAGAGGCCAGCTTCGCTCTTTCTCGAACAGTGAGAATCCTTCAATACTTGGGATTGGTCATAAACCTCCCAAAATCTCATCTCACCCCCTCTCAATCTCTCGAGTTCATAGGGGCTCGTCTAGACACACGGCAGTCAAAAGGTTTCCTGCCACAGCTGCACTGTCTACATTTAATATAGCTGACATCCCAAGCAGCCATGAACGTCTTCCTGACTGCTCGGGAGATGTTTCATTTTCTGGGCATCCACTGTCCATGTGGTTCCCTATGCTCGCCTTGATATGTGAGCAGCCCAGTGGACCCTGTCCTCTCAGTGGACACAGGCCTCGGCTCTGCTAATGGACAAAATTAGAAACTCCACGTGTCTAATTTCGTCCCTGCAGTGGTGGCAGTCACTGGAAAACCTCCTCGTAGGCTCTCCTTTCCAGCAGCCTCTGTGCCAAGCCACCCTAACAGATGCATTCAGGTTGGGTTGGGGGGCCCACTTGCACGATCTCTCAACTCAGTGTCTCTGGACCCCACAGGAGGCTTCTCTTCACATAAACCTCCTAATGCTGAGAGCCATTTTTAATGCTACTCGAGTATTTCAGGCCCATCTCAGCCACAAGACAGTTCTGGTCCAAACTGACAACCAGGTAGCTATGTTCTATCTGAACAAGCAAGGTGGAACGGGGGCTCTGGTGCTATGCAACGAAGCTTTGCGACTGGGCCCTTGCCAGAGAGCTTCAAATCCACCTTTTTGCGGTATATCTTCCAGGCATTCAGAATTCATGGGCAGACAAACTCGGTCAAATACTGCTGCCACACGAGTGTTCTCTCCACTCAGACCACCTTGCTCGAGTTTTTCAGATCTGGGGAACACCAGATATAGACCTCTTTGCAAGTCCACAGAATGCCAAACTTCCCTGATTCTGTTCAGAATCCTGGCTCACAACTGTCGGGCAAGGGATGCCTTCCTACTCCACTGGGGTCAGGACTTACTCTATGCCTTCCCATTCCCCTCATTCCCAAAACGTTTTTCAAATTTCAGAGAGACAGAGGTCATATGATACTTATCGCTGCACGTTGGCCACGGCAAACGTGGTATCCTCTGCTTCTGCGTCTCGCTCAAACCACTCCTCTGGAGTTGGGAAATGCTCCAGATCTCCTTTCCCAGGAGAATGGATCCTTACTGCACCCGAATCCTCAGTCCCTGCATCTCAGGGCCTGGTTACTGAAAGCCTAGATTTCTTGGATATCAACCTCTCAGCAGGTAAGAGATCCTTCTGGCTTCCGGAAAAGCTTTCACGAGGCGTTCCTACGCTTTTAAGTGGAAAAGATTCTGTCTGTTCACAAAAGGGACTTAACCCCCTTTTGGTACCTGTGGAGTCGCTACTGGAGTATCTCCTCCACTTCTGGTTTTTAAGACCAATTCACTGAGTCCATCTTAGTGCTATTGCTGCTTTTCACAAACCTTTTGATGGATAACCTATTTCCTCTCATCCACTTGTGTCAAGGTCATGAGAGGCCTACTCTTAACAAAACCTCCCATTAAACCACCACCGGTGGCTTGGGATCTAAATCTTGTTCTTGGGCAGCTCATGAAACAGCCTTTTGAACCCTTAGCCACTACAACCTGAAAGTCATTTTCCTTATTGCTATCACCTCTGCAAGACGCATTAGTGAACTGCAGGCTTTAGTGGCTGACCCCCCCCCCCCCCCCAATACAAGGTTCCATCATGATAAAGTAGTCCTCAGGACTCGTCCTCACTTTTTGCCAAAGGTGGTTTCACCTTTTCATCTAAACCAGTCGGTTTATCTTCCTGTATTCTTCCCTAGGCCTCATGCCTCCCTGGCAGAAAGGAATCTTCACACTTTGGATTGTGAAAGGGCCTTAGCCTTTTATCTTCAAAGAACTAAGCAACATAGAAAATCTTCTCAGCTTTTTGTTGCTTTTGACTCTAGTCATTTGGGACTTCCAGTTTCCAAAAGAACTTTATCTAAATGGACTGCAGATTGCATATCCTTTACATATGAGAGTAAAGGACTATCTCCAGGAACAAGCAGGAATGAGTCTTCACATATGGGTACGTCGGTACCGACGGAGTCTGCGCGGGAACGCTTCCCAGCGTCCAATCAGAAAGCTTTTGGAAGCATCCCAACACGCCTGTGTGCTGCCTCTCCTCAGTTTTCGTTTTTCCGCAGAGTCGACAGAACGTCTTCCTGTCACCGCAGAAAATTCATCTTTTATTTTTTAGTTTTCTTGTGGTCACGGCTGCCTTCCCAGACGCCACCGGTACCGCCTGTGTTTCTTTTTTCTTTTCTTGTAAAATTTTTCCTTTTTAAGGAATATTTTTTTCCTTCCTAGTGTGTCACGGTTTTTCAGGCCTGCTAGGCCTCTCCACTTTCCTTCATGGAACCGCCATCCACTATCCCCAAGAAATGTACAAACTGTGGCGGTACAAACTTCATTTTGGACATTCACAATTGGTGTCTAACCTGTTTGGGTCCTGACCGTTTTCCTCCGGAGTGTCCCTCCTGCAATAGTATTGTGGGAAGTTTTCAACATCGAGTTCCCCTCGACACGCAGTCCCCATCCAGCTTCAGAGCACCGACCATATCTTCTACACAGGATCAGGTAATCCAAAAACAGTCTGTTAAGACTAGCCAGTCCTCGAGTGGCAAATCTCATGCACAGCATAGAGATGCCTCCGGCCTTGCCCTTGAGAATCCATTGGCTTCAAAACCCTGGTGGGAGTCTTCGGCCTTCAAAGCCCGTGTGGGGTTTCAGGTTGTTCCTGAGGTTCACCCCTCACAGAACATACCTGAGCCATGCCCGGTGGTGGAGCCGCGACCACAAGAAAACTAAAAAATAAAAGATGAATTTTCTGTGGGACAGGAGGACGTCCTGCCGGCTCCGCGGAAGAACGAAAACTGAGGAGAGGCAGTTGGGAAGGCGGGAAGGCAGCACACAGGTGTGTTGGGATGCTTCCAAAAGCTTTCTGATTGGACGCTGGGAAGCGTTCCCGCGCAGACTCCGTCGGTACCGACATACCCATATGTGAAGACTTATTCCTGCTGTTCCGAGATCACCTGTTACAGGTAAGTAACTGTGCTTTCTCTCGAGGGCCATGTCACAGCTCACAATGTGGGAGCCATGGCAGCTTCAATGACTAATCTTCATTCTGTGTCTGACGACATCTGTAGAGCAGCTACTTTGGGCTTCGGTGCATACCTTCACAGCCCACTACTGCTTAGACAAGGACTCCCGTCGGCATGCCTCGTTTGGCCAAGCTGTTCTTCAGCATCTCTTTCATACTTAATACAGCTCCTACCCGCCGGTCCCGAGTTTGATGCCAGAGGTCCATGGGAGGAAGCATGATCCATCTCATCTGGGTTTGCAGCTTGCTGGGGTCATTCCCTTGGCATCTATAAGCTGGGGAATCCCCATATGTGAAGACTACATTCCTGCTTGTTCCTGGAGATAGCATAGTTACTCACCTGTAACAGGTGATCTCTGGGAACAGCAGGAATTTAGTCTTCACAACCCACCCATCTCCCCTAGGAGTTCTCTATCTCTATCTCTCTTTCTCTACTCCTCTCCTTTGGTCTCAGCTATAAACCCAACTGAATTGAGAGAGGTAGAAAGGTGGGAAGGCAGCACACAGGCGCTGTGGGATGCTCCCAAAAGCTTTCCATTTGGATGCTGGGGAGCGTTCCCATGCAGGCTCTGTCAGTATTGATGATACCTATATGTGAAGACTAAATTCCTGCTGTTCCCAGAGATCACCTGTTACAGTTGAGTAACTACGCTTTACCTTAGTGCAGTTTTTTATATTAGGGAAGTTAACTATGTAAGATTTGCATGCATTTTGCATTCCCCACTGTGCTACTCTTTAGCACAGTTCTTCATGTTGATCATTCTTCCTTCACTGGGGAGTAGGGTTAGTGCAGCATAATAGAGCATAAACCGCTACACTAATGGGTAGCACAGCTTGTACTTTACATCCAAAGGCCTGCAAGTGAATTGTCAACAGGAAAGTTCTCGCAGCATTTGCTGGCCTTTGGATGCAAAGTACAAAGGTTGCTAATTGGGGGAGGCTGAAAGGGAGAGGAACTGGGCAGAAGAGAAGAGGACCGTTAAGAGAAGTTGCTAGGGGGAGGCTGAAAAAGACTAGTGAGAAGTAATTGGAGGAAGAGAAGACTAAAGGTGGCGAGGAGTTCGTGTGAAGTGACTAAAAGAGGGAGTGAGATACTAATGGGGAAAGTGCTGGAAAGAGATTGATAGGGGGGTGGAAGGAGACTTGTGGGAAGAGCCTGATGGGGGAGGGCCTGAGAGAGAGGGACAGATGAGATGAAGAGGGAAAGTGGTAGAGAGTAGCTTGGCTTGGGAAGGGTTGAGTGGAAGGGAGAAACACTGAGTGGTGGGGGCATATTGAGCGTCCCTAAAGTTCTTGGAGGGATATAATTCAACTCCATTCCTCCGAGACCCATTATAGGAACAGAGAGACCATATGGTCTATCTAGTCTGCCCTTGTGTTTCAGTTGGCTTTTATAGATGGGGGGGGGGGGGGGAATATCAACCAACTACAAGGAAATGCTGTTCAGTGCTGAAGGCACAAAGAAACAAAAACCCTATGTAGCAAAACACATAGATCCCCCTTTTTTTGTTTAATTTTTTGTCGGAAGTGCCAACACAGTGTATGGGAAACACGCCCAACACCGGATAGTCAGGCCGATCACGCCATCCAGCCGATTTTACCAAAATATCACGTAGGTTTTTCCCCTGTGTGTAGGCTATCCGTAGGGGTTTGTTAAAACATGAGTGTAAAGACAACACAGACCAGTATTTCTTCAATAAATTGGCTACCGTAGAGGAATGAGTCATATAAGGTAGAATCCCCGTCACTGTCTCCATTGGTCTTTGTTGAGATCGAAATTGAGGATCAAGTAACCAATCCCTATGGGAATACAAAGCCCTACGATACGCCCAAGATCACCGCTTGGGGGTAACCTTTACATAAAAGTCGATGTTTGAGATCAGCCGTGTGATATTTAAATTGAGCCACTGAGGTGCACAACCTGCGAATCCTCAAAAACTGCCCATAAGGCAAACCTTTTCGAAGAGGAGTTGGATGAAAACTGGTAAAATCCAACAAACTATTCCGTTGTACCGGTTTTCTATACAGGGTGGTAGACAAAGATGATCTTTCCCAAAAAATTGTCATATCCAAAAATTCCAGATGGTCAGTGGATATCTGAGCTGTAAATTTAATATGAACCTTAATAGTGTCCAGCCATGCGACAAACTCAAAGTAGGCAAATCTGAATTCCAGATGAAAAATATATCGTCCAAAAAACGTTTCCATAAAATTACATTCTGAAAATATGGTGAAGTATAAATCCAACGTTCTTCTATATCCGCCATATATAGCATGGCTATGGAGGGGGCCACCGTAGCCCCCATAGCTATTCCGAACACTTGCTGAAAAAAATCCCCCTCGAATAGAAAGTAGTTGCGAGAAAGCACCAGTGTGATTAACTCCATCACACTCCAATCTTTAGTCTTACATGATTTACAATCCATTGAGTAAAAGTTCACACGCTGGCGGTCAAATTTATCACAGGTTGATCGTTTAGCCCTGGGTAAATTGGCTCAGGACAAAGCCATTACTATTCGGAATGCAGATAAAGGGGGGGCAATTGTGTTATGGGACACGGAGATCTATCAGACGAAATTAAGGGTGCACGTATTGGATGAACAGGTTTATAAGAAGTTGGGGACAGATCCGGCAATGATGCTTAAAGAAGAAATTCGCGCTTTGGTCATGATGGCATATTCGAGGGGCTGGTTAACCGAGAGAATGTCGCTTTCTTTGTGTTTCCTCTCCTAAAGCACCCATTATTTATCTGGTACCCAAGGTGCACAAATCTATCAGTGATCCGCCGGGCTGCCCAATTGTGTCTTGTCGAGGGTCGGTTCTTGAACCTTTATCCAAGTTTTGCAATGTTTTTCTCAGGGATGAAGCAGCTCTAGTCCGGTCTTTTATTTGCGATTCTACCCATTTTTTTTGTTTTTTTACAGCCATTGGTTTTGCCTTCTGCAACGGTTTATTGGGTGACCCTTGATGTCGTGGCATTGTACACGAATGTGGATCAGGACGAGGCGTTAAGTTTGCTTCAGTCGAAATTTACGGGAGCTCCTACACGTTTACCTAAGACCTTTCTGATGGAGTTAATCACACTGGTGCTTTCTCGCAACTACTTTCTATTCGAGGGGGATTTTTTTCAGCAAGTGTTCGGAATAGCTATGGGGGCTACAGTGGCCCCCTCCATAGCCACGCTGTATATGGCGGATATAGAAGAACGTTGGATTTATACTTCACCATATTTTCAGAATGTAATTTTATGGAAACGTTTTTTGGACGATATATTTTTCATCTGGAATTCAGATTTGCCTACTTTGACTGAGTTTGTTGCGTGGCTGGACACTATTAAGGTTCATATTAAATTTACAGCTCAGATATCCACTGACCATCTGGAATTTTTGGATATGACAATTTTTCGGGAAGGATCATCTTTGTCTACCACCCTGTATAGAAAACCGGTACAATGGAATAGTTTGTTGGATTTTACCAGTTTTCATCCAGCTCCTCTTTGAAAAGGTTTGCCTTATGGGCAGTTTTTGAGGATTCGCAGGTTGTGCATCTCAGTGGCTCAATTTAAATATCACGCAGTTGATCTCAAACATCGACTTTTATGTAAAGGTTATGTTTGTTATATTTGATAAAAAACGCCTTTCACTGGAACCAAATGGTGATATCTCGGGCGTATCGTAGGGCTTTGTATTCCCATAGGGACTGGTTACTTGATCCTCAATTTCGATCTCAACAAAGACCAATGGAGACAGTGACGGGGATTCTACCTTATATGACTCATTCCTCTACGGTAGCCAATTTATTGAAGAAATACTGGTCTGTGTTGTCTTTACACATGTTTTAACAAACCCCTACGGATAGCCTACACACGGGGGAAAAACCTATGTGATAGTTTGGTAAAATCGGCTGGATGGTGTGATCGGCCTGACTATCCGGTGGCCAGATCCGGATCTCATTTACCATGTATGAGGTGCAACTATTGCGATTCCACTATTCCTGACCCTACCTGGCAGGATTTATTATCGGATCGGGTCTTTTATAGACGGTGGCAAACTACATGTCTTTCCTTTTATGTGGTATATTTACTGGAATGTCCTTGCCCATTACGTTATGTGGGGAGTACTATGAGGGCGGTGAAGATCCGGCTGGCAGAACATGCTTCGCGGCTTTGTCAGAATATACAGACTGCCCCAGTGGTGCAACATTTCCTTGACCGACAACATAGTTTTGAGCATTTAAAATGGACTGTGATTGATCATGTCCCGCCGGATCCTCGGGGCGGTGACCGGCAGGCAAGATTGCGTCATCTTGAGCAATGTTGGATATTCACTCTGTTTGCCCAACTGGTTTGAATCGGGAAATTGGTTGGGATCTTGACACAGTTTTTCAGACACGAGCCTTTCATGGCAGGGGACCCTGGGATGAGTGGGGATTCCCTTCTGTTGATTGGCAGTTCTCTGCTGCTTGACGTATTTATGGACAGCCTATCCTAAGCAACTCTCCACCTCTAATAGCCCTTTGGCGTTTTTTGACGGTTAAGCAAAGATCGAGACACATTTCAAGTTTGCTGTTAGCACTTGAGACAGGGGTATTAGCCCCAAAACGTGCATGTCGTGCAACTGATCAGATAAGTGTGGTTTTAAGATTTTGAGATTATAAATAAAAGGAAGTATATGAACATAAAAAGAAAAAAAGGGACATGTACTGTGTTTGTGGGTGAGAGTTCTTCCCTCTCCTGCTTACGGTTCATGCCTGACAAAACATTTTGTGTGAAGTGGGGTAATTGTGGTATTCTCTCATTGCTTGCTCACCACCTGGAAGGGCAAGGCTTCTACTCCAGTTACTTTCTGGTACCAAAAAGGACAGGACCCTCCGGCCTATCCTAGACTTGCAAAACCTAAACAAGTTTCTGGAGAGGGAAAAGTTCAAGATGCTTACCCTTGGGATACTGCTGCCCTACATCCAGCAGGGAGATTGGCTATGCTCCTTAGACCTAAAGGATGCTTATACCCACATTCTCATCCACCAGACCACAGACAATATCTCAGATTTGTGGTGGGAGGAAACCATTTTCAGTACAGAGTACTTCCCTTTGGCCTAACTTCTGCCCCCAGGGTTTTCACCAAATGCCTGGCGGTGGTGGTGGTCTATCTCAGAAATCAGGGAATCTTTGTCTTCCCATACCTGGATGACTGGCTCATCAGGGGTCAGTCTCTCCAGGAGGCCAGACAAGCCACTCTTCACACTCTCTCTTCAGCATCTGGGCTTTGTCATCAACTACGCAAAGTCCACTTTGCTCCCCTCACAGAACCTAGAGTTTATAGGTGCAAGATTAGACACCCTGCAGTCAAGAGCGTACTTGCCCGAGGACAGGGCCCACAGGCTGATGGACTTGGCCCGCCAGTTCCAAGGCAATTCTCAGGTCTCTGCCAGACACTTCCTGCGGCTCCTGGGTCATATGGCATCCACGGTACATGTGACCCCCGAATGCCTGTCTGCACATGTGGGCGGTTCAGTGGTGCCTCAGAGCTCAGTGGGCGCAAGCCACAGGCGACCTTCGAGACAGAGTAAAGGTGTCCAAACCGCTCTTGGACTCCTTAGTGGTGGCTACATCTCCCAAACCTTCTCAGGGGGGTACCTTTTCAGGCCCCAGCACACACAAGGGTGCTGACAACCGATGCTTCCTTATAGGGCTGGGGTGCACATTGCCAGGGCAGGTGCACTCAAGGCCTCTGGTCTCCTCGGGAGGCCACACAGCAGATCAATATTTTGGAGCTGCGAGCAATCCGCTTGGCTCTACAGACTTTCTCATGCCCTCTCTCACCAGTCTGTCTTAGTTCAGACAATCAGATAGCAGTGTTCTATGTGAACAAGCAAGGGGGCACAGGGTCCAGACTCCTGTGTCAGGAGGCGCAGCCCCTTTGCTCCTTTTCAGTCAAACAAGGCATTTTCTCAAAGCAGTTTGTCTGCCAAGAAGTTCTTTCTTGTCTAGCTGAGAAATATATAGACACATATATTATTGTGTTATTTTTGAGCGCACCTTTGGACATTATCTACATATCGCTCAGTTAGAGACTTAGGTATTTGTGCCAAGAAGTTCTGACCAGTTGAATCCACTAGTGGTCCAGCAGATCTTTCTACGATGGGGGCTTCCATCCATCAATCTCTTTGCAAGTCCACTGAACCATCAGCTGCCCAGGTTTTGCTCCAGACAGCCGCATCCCCCTGAGAATGGTAGCAGATGCATTTCTGATCTCTTGGTCTACGGGCCTCCTGTATGTGTTTCTTCCCACGCCCCTGGTGGCCCAAACACTATTCAAGATTCTACGGGACAAAGCCTCGGTCATTCTGGTAGCCCCCAGATGGCCGAGGCAGCTGTGGTTTCCACTTCTGCAGTTGCCAGTGGAAACTACATTCTGTCTGGGGTTGCAACACGATCTCCTGTCTCAGGATCAGGGTTCCCTTCTGCATCCCAATCTCAGATCCCTCAATCTGATGGCCTGGCTGCTGAAAGGATAGTGCTAGCTCCCTTACTTCTACCTAGGGAAGTTGAGGAGGTGGTCTTGGCCTCGATGAGGCAATCCACCAGAAAGTCCTATGCACTCAAGTGGTGCAGGTTCTCAGTGTGGTGTGCTCAGCACAATGAGGATCCTTTCTCCTGCCTTGTGCCAGTAGTGCTATAATACCTACTTCACCTGTCAGACTTAGGCCTCAAGTCCAACTCTGTTCGGGTCCACCTCTGTGCTCTTTCAGCACACCACTCACCAGTGGAGGGACAGTCTGTCGGTTCACCCTTGGTGTCCCGCTTCCTCAGAGGCCTGCTTTTGCTCAAGCCTCCGATTCGTCCACCTGCCACTGAGTGGGATTTGAATGTGGTCTTGCAACAACTTACTTGCCCACCGTTTGAGCCAGTGGCTACTTGCCATTTACGCTTCCTTTCTTGGAAGGTGCTCTTCCTGTAGCTCTTACCTCGGCCAGACGTGTGAGTGAACTACAAGCTCTGGTTTCTGATAGACCGTACACACGGTTCTATAGGAACAGGGTGGTCCTAAGGACCCATCCGAAGTTCCTTTCAAAAGTTGTCTCCTCTTTCCACCTCAGCCAGGAGGTGGTTCTTCCGACATTCTTTCCCAGGCCACATACCAGCCGGGCTGAGACAGTCTTGCATACTCTGGACTGTAAGAGGGTGTTGTCCTTTTACATTGAACGTACACAGGGGCATTGAAGGGCTACTCATCTCTTTGTCTCCTTTGACCCTAACAAATTGGGGTTACCTGTCTCCAAGCGTACGTTGTCCACTTGGGTAGCAAATTGTATCGCTTGGGCGTACAAGGCAGCCAACCTTCCCTTGCAGGGTCGAGTCATGGCCCACCGTGTCAGGGCGAAAGCTGTGTCAGTAGCTCATCTCCGCCCTGTTCCGTTGGCAGACATCTGCTGGGCCGCTACTTGGTCTTCAAGCCAGACTTTTTCAGCCCACTACTGCCTCGAGAGGGAGTCCCGAAAGGACAGTTCTTTTGGACAGGCGGTACTCTGTAATCTTTTTGAGGTTTAGGCAACTCGTACCCTCTGGCCCTTGTGTTGGGCTACCGTACGGGGGTGTTCTCAGAGGATATTCTTATCACAGATGCTGAGGTTCTTGAGAGAGAGACATTTTTTCAGCTTTGGGTTCCCAGTAGCCTAGAGCTGGGGAGTCCCATATGTGAGGACTGACTTCCTGCTTGGTCCTGGAGAAAGAGTAGTTACTCACCTGTAACAGGTGTTCTCCAGGAGCAGCAGGAATCAGTCCTCACGACCCTCCCTCCTCCCCTGAAGTTGCAGTCATATCATTCATTCAGATTTTTTGCTGTCTCTTAGCTATATCATCTGACTGAGCAAGATGGCACCCTTGGGCGGGAAGGGGACCGCGCAGGTGCGCTGCATTCCCAAAGGCTTTCTTTGAAAGCTGGGAAATGCTCCGCACGTGGGCTCCGTCGGCACCGACGTCACCCATATGTGAGGACTGATTCCTGCTGCTCCTGGAGAACACCTGTTACAGGTGAGTAACTACTCTTTACCAGTGCATCACATCTTACAAGATCTTATGCTCCTCATGTGGGAGGCTCCTCTCAGGTTCCGCCTATCAGCAAGAGACTCAATTCCATGTAAAGAGTTCTAGAATGCCCAGACTTTCAGAAGCCTCAACTCCCACACCACTCAATGGTAGTGGAAATGGCGATTTGCCAAATAGAGTTAAAAAAAATCACACTTCCATGCATCCGGGTAGAGAATAGAGGACATTATATGCCTTTAAGTGTCTATGCTTTCAAGCATGCATGTTAGCCTCTAGGATAAATTCCTATATGCTTTACATGGGTATGTTTCTAAATGATGTCCCCAGGGATCTGGAGACGTTTGCCTCCCCATGCTTCCTTATAAGTGCAGTGCATTCCAGACTCTTATCAGGCAGGGTCAAAATACTTCAAAATTTATTACTAGGGCATTTTTTGATGCCTTTGAGGCAACAAGCAGAACTTCAGCAGTCTGCATTGGAGCTTAGAGGATGGCCTGGTTTCAGGCATCAGATCTCAGTGGGTACAGGATAAGCTGGCCAGTATCCCATGTACTGGAGAAAACCTTTTTGGAAAGATTGGAGAGAGAAGGCTGGGGATATTGAGACACATGATCTCACCCTCAAACGCTTTTCCAGGAAAACAGCTGACCCCTCCAAGAGGCAGACTCTTCTCAATAAACTTTTCTCCTCCAAAAAGAAGAGGTGGTATTTTTTTTTTACTACCATCAGCTGCTTATCAGTCTCAGCAGCAGCAAGGCCCTCGCCAACCCAAAACCCCCAAGACTCCTAAACATCAACCAGCAGCTCAGGCACAACCTGCACCTTGTTTTTGATGCCTTCCTAGAGAGCATTGCCACTCTGCCTCTGGAGGGTCCCCAGCCCCTCCACATAGCAGGCAGACTCTGTTCCTATGTCCACAGGTTGCACCTCATAATTTCAGAACAGTGGACTCTCAACATCATCCATGGGGGGGTGTGTATCTGCTTCACTTCAAGACTTTATGCCCCCTCCACCAGCTTCACAGGGGACTATGCCATTCATCCCCTTCAAAGCACTCTTAAGAGAAGAGGTGTCCACCCTGTTATCCTAGAGTGCTATAGAAAGGGTTCCTTCTCAAGAAGGGATGGGCTTCTACTGTCTAGCATTCCAAAGAAAGCAGGAGGATTCAGGCCCATCTTGGATTTCAGAGATCTATAGTTCCTGGTCAGAGAAAAATTCAAGAGCTCCTAGAGAACTCTTCTCCCATACTTCCAAAGGCATGATTGGCTGTGTTCACTAGACCTAAAGGCATATGCACTTACTGTCTCTGCTGAGGATTGATCAGTATCTGCATTTCATGTTTCAGGGGAACCACCACCAATACCGGATGCTGCCCTTCAGCTTAGCCTCTACACTGCGAGTATGGTAGTAGTCGCTGCACTTGGGGGTGGGGGGGGTCTCTTAGTCTTCCCTTACTTAGATGACTGGCTAATCTGGGGAGACTCCCCTTAGGAGGTAAAACTCACCGTTCATTGCACCATCAGTGTGCCCCAACATGTAGGATTTGTCATGTGCCCATGAGGGAAGGGTTAGGACAGCCATTATAGTTGGTGATTCGATCATTAGGCATGTAGATAGCTGGGTGGCTTGTGGACGTGAGGATCACCTGGTAACATGCCTGCCTGGTGCAAAGGTAGCGGACCTCACGCGTCACCTAGATAAGGTCTTAGCAGACTCCTCCCCAGCACTATCTATGTTGGTACCAATGACATAGGAAAATGTGGTAGGGAGGTTCTGGAGGCAAAATTTAGGCTTTTAGGTAGGAAGTTGAAATCCAGAACTTCCAGGGTTGCATTCTCCAAAATGCTTCCTGTTCCACGCGCAGGACCCAAAAGGCAGGCAGAGCTCCGGAGTCTCAATGCGTGGATGAGACAATGGTGCAGAGATGAGGGTTTTGGATTTGTTAGGAACTGGGGAACATTCTGGGGAAAGGAGGGGCTCTTCCGAAGGGATGGGCTTCACCTTAACCGGGATGGAACCAGGCTGCTGACATTATTCTTTAAAAAGGAAATAGAGCAGCTTTTAAACTAGATATTAGGGGAAAGCCGACAGTCGCCCAAGAGCGGATGGTTCGGAAGAATGTATCCTTGAAGGATACTACCAAAAGCAGAGAGGTTCCACAAAAGAGTAAAGTAGCCCAAATGCCCTCAAATATGGAGCAGAGACAGCTTAAAGATCCCAAATTACCCATGTCTAACAATAGCCAAATTAATATGAATAAAATACAATCTCTAAAATGCTTGTATGTAAATGCTAGAAGTCTAAAAAATAAGATGGGAGAGTTAGAATATATAGCACTAAATGAAAGGTTAGATATGATTGGAATATCAGAGACATGGTGGAAGGAGGACAACCATTGGGACACTGTGATACCTGGGTACAAACTATATCGTAATGATAGAGCTGATCAAATTGGTGGAGGGGTTGCTCTCTGTTAGAGAGGGCATTGAGTCAGAAAGGTTTAAAGTTTTGCAGGAAACAAAATTTGCTGTAGAATCTATATGGATTGAAATTCCATGTAAAAGGGGGAAGGCGATGGCAGTGGGGGTGTACTATCGAGCGCCTGGCCAGAATGAACAAATGGATGATGAAATGCTCAAAGAAATCAAGGAAGCTAACAAATGTTACAGCGCAGTAGTAATAATGGGTGATTTCAATTACCCCGGTATCGACTGGGTTAGTGTCACGTCAGGACATGCTAGGGAGATAAAGTTCCTAGATGAAATAAATGACGACTGCTTGGAGCAACTGGTTCATGAACCGACCAGAGGGGAAGCCATATTAGACCTAGTGCAAGAGATAAGGGTGTTGGCCACTTGGCAATAGTGATCATAGCATGATCGCCTTTGATTTAATTAGTGGAGGAGGGATAGTAAGGAAATCCACAGTACTACCTTTTAACTTTCGAAAGGGAGACTATGATAGAATGAGGAAAACAGTTAAGAAAAAACTAAAAGGAGCAGTTGCAAAGGTTAAAGACGTACATCAAGCTTGGGTGTTGTTGAAAAATACTATCTTGGAAGCCCAGACCAGCTGTATTCCACGCTTTAAGAAAAGTGGAAGGAAGTCCAAAAAATTGCCAGCATGGTTTAAAGCTGAGGTCAGAGAGGCTGTTGTTGCCAAAAAAGCATCTTTCAAGAAATGGAAAAAAGAGCCAAATGATGAAACCTGGAAACAGCACAAGCACTGGCAAGTCAAATGCAAGGCATTGATAAGGCAGGCAAAGAGAGAATTTGAGAAGAAGCTTGCTGCGGAAGCAAAAACGCGAAATAAAGACCTTTTCAAGTACATTCGTAGCAAAAAACCCGTGAGAGAGTCAGTTGGTCCATTAGATGATAAAGGGGTTAAAGGAGCACTAAGAGGCGACAAGGCGATAGCGGAGAGACTGAATGAATTCTTTGCTTCGGTCTTTACTGAGGAAGATGTAGGGATGTTACCCACGACTGAAGTGGTATTTAAAGGTGTGGAAGAATTGAAGGAAATATCGATACATCGGGAAGATGTCTTACAACTATTAGATAAACTGAAGAGTAGCAAATCACCTGGGCCGGATGGTATACATCCAAGGGTGTTGAAAGAACTGAAATTTGAGATTGCAGACCTGCTATCAGTAATCTGTGAACTATCATTAAAATCATCTCTAATACCTGAGGATTGGAGGATCGCCAATGTAACACCAATTTTTAAAAAGGGTTCGAGGGGTGATCCGGGAAACTACAGACCGGTGAGCCTGACATCAGTACCGGGAAAAATGGTAGAAACCATCATAAAGAATAAAATTACTCAGCATATAGATAGTCATGACCTAATGGGAGACAGCCAACATGGCTTTAGACAAGGAAGATCTTGTCTTACTAATCTGTTATGTTTTTTTGAAGGAGTGAATAAACAGGTGGACAAAGGTGAGTCGGTTGATATTGTGTATCTGGACTTTCAGAAAGCCTTTGACAAGGTCCCTCATGAGAGACTTTTGGCAAAACTAAAGAGTCATGGGATAGGAGGCAGTGTACTACTGTGGATCAGGAACTGGTTAAAAGATAGAAAGCAGAGGGTAGGGCTAAATGGCCAATTTTCCCAATGGAGAAAGGTGAATAGTGGTGTACCCCAGGGATCTGTGCTGGGTCCGCTGCTTTTTGACATATTCATAAATGACCTGGAAAGTGGAATAACGAGTGAGGTTATCAAATTTGCTGATGACACAAAACTATTTAAAGTTGTTAAAACCCAGGAGGATTGTGGAAAATTGCAAGAGGATCTTGATAAATTGGAAGACTGGGCATCAAAATGGCAGATGAAATTTAATGTGGAGAAGTGCAAGGTTATGCACCTAGGGAAGAACAACCCAAACTATGGTTACACGATGCAAGGTTCCACATTAGGAACCACCACCCAAGAAAAAGATTTAGGCGTCCTTGTGGATACCATGTTAAAACCCTCGGCCCAGTGTGCAGCGGCTGCCAAGAGAGCAAATAGAATGCTAGGTATGATAAGGAAAGGAATGGAAAATAAAACAAAAGATATTATAATGCCTCTATATCGTTCCATGGTGAGACCGCACCTTGAATATTGTGTGCAATTCTGGTCGCCGTATCTTAAAAAGGATATAGCAATTTTAGAAAAGGTTCAGAGAAGAGCCACCAAAATGGTAAAGGGGATGGAAGGCTACTCCTATGAAGAAAGGCTAAAAAGGTTGGGGCTCTTTAACCTGGAAAAGAGACGGCTGAGGGGAGATATGATAGAAGTCTATAAATTAATGAACGGAGTGGAACGGGTAAACGTAGATCGATTGTTTACGTTATCAGAATATAGAAAGACTAGGGGACATGCAATGAAGCTACAGGGTAAACTATTTAAGACTAATAAAAGAAAATATTTTTTCACTCAACGTGTAATCAAACTCTGGAATTTGTTACCGGAGGATGTAGTAAAGGCTGTTAGTGTAGCTGGGTTTAAAAAAGGTTTGGACAAGTTCCTGGAGGAAAGGTCCATAAACCATTATTAAGAAGGGACCCAGGATATCAATGCTTGAACCAATACAAGCATTGTGGAACCTGTGTCCCTTGGGGAAACTGCTAGGTACGTATGACCTAGATTGGCCACTGTTGGAAACAGAATACTGGGCTTGATGGACCTTGGTCTGACCCAGTATGGCATATCTTATGTTCTTATGTTCTTATGAGCCACCAAAATGGTAAAGGGGATGGAAGGATACTCCTATGAAGAAAGGCTAAAAAGGTTAGGGCTCTTTAACCTGGAAAAGAGACGGCTGAGGGGAGATATGATAGAAGTCTATAAATTAATGAACGGAGAGGAACGGGTAAACGTAGATCGATTGTTTACCTTATCAGAATATAGAAAGACTAGGGGACATGCAATGAAGCTACAGGGTAAACTATTTAAGACTAATAAAAGAAAATATTTTTTCACTCAACATGTAATCAAACTCTGGAATTTGTTACCGGAGGATGTAGTAAAGGCTGTTAGTGTAGCTGGGTTTAAAAAAGGTTTGGACAAGTTCCTGGAGGAAAGGTCCATAAACCATTATTAAGAAGGGACCCAGGATATCAATGCTTGACCCAGTGCAAGCATTGTGGAACCTGTGTCTTTTGGGGAAACTGCTAGGTACTTGTGACTTAGATTGTCCACTGTTGGAAACAGGATACTGGGCTTGATGGACCTTGGTCTGACCCAGTATGGCATATCTTATGTTCTTATGTCCTAAACTTCCCAATGTCTCACCTCACTCCAACTCGACGTTTTGGAGTTCATTAGTGTATTCTTGCACACTCAACAGGCTCAAGATTTTCTTCTAAAGATCGCTCTGCCCGCCTCATAGATCTGGCGAAACAAATGCAGCAACAAAGCCACGTAACAGTTCGACAGATGCTGCTTCTGGGATCCATGGCCTCGACAATCCATGTCTTCCCCTGTGCTCCCTTACACATGCTACAAGCATTGCTTCCTTACACATGCTACAAGTATAATGGACACTCTTCTCAATGGACGCAAGCAACAGGGTGTCTCAGACCAGATCCACATCACCCCTCAACTGACCAAGTCTCTTCAGTGGTGGTATTCCCCACAGAGCGTACTCGGCGAGTCGCCTTTTCAGTTGCATCTACCTCAATGCACCCTGACAACGGATGCCCCCAAACTGGCTTGGGGAGCGCATCTGAACGACCTTGTCACACAGACTGTGGACATAACAGGAATCTGCTTTGCAAATCAACCTCGTAAAACTAGAGGTTGTAACAAATGCCCTTCGGATTTTTCAATCCCAACTTTCAGGGCAGCAGGTGGTATTCAAGACAGACAACAGGTTTCCATGTTCTATTTGAACAGACAGGGGTACTGGATCCTATTCCTTATGCAAGGAAGTAATTCGCCTCTGCCATCACCCACCACATCCACCTCAGAGCATTGTACTTAAGAACATAAGATATGCCATACTGGGTCAGACCAAGGTCTATCAAGCCCAGTATCCTGTTTCCAACAGTGGCCAATCTAGGTCATAAGTACATAGCAGTTTCCCCAAAAGACACAGGCTCCCCAATGCTTGTATTGGGTCAAGCATTGATATCCCGGGTCCCTTTTAATAATGGTTTATGGACCTTTCCTCCAGGAACTTGTCCAAACCTTCTTTTTTTAAACCCAGCTACACTAACAGCTTTTACTACATCCTCTGGTAACAAATTCCAGAGTTTGATTACATGTTGAGTGAAAAAAAAATTTCTTATTAGTCTTAAATAGGTTACCCTGTAGCTTCATTACATGTCTCCTAGTCTTTCTATATTCTGATGTAACCGATCTACGTTTACCCGTTCCACTCCATTTATTAATTTATAGATCTCTATCATATCTCCCCTCAGCCATCTGTTTCCAAGGGTGAAGAGCCCTAACCTTTTTAGCCTCTCTTCATAGGGGTATCCTTTCATCCCCTTTTCCATTTTAGTGGCTGCTCTTTGTACCTTTTCTAATAATGCTATATCCTTTTTAAGATACGGCAACCAGAATTGCACACAATATTCAAGGTTCAGTCGCACCACAGAATGATACAAAGGCATTATAATATCTTTTGTTTTATTTTCCATTCCTTTCCTTATTATACCTAGCATTCTATTTGTTCTCTTGGCTGCTACTGCACACTGGGCGGAGGGTTTTAACATGTTAACCACGATGACACTTAAATCGTTTTCCTGGGTTGTGGTTCCTAATGTGGAATCTTACATTGTGCAACCCTAGTTTGGGCTGTGCCCTTGTCCACATTAAATTCCATTAGCCATTTGGATGCCTAGTCTTCCAATTTATCAAGATCCTCTTGCAATTTTCCCCAATCCTTATGGGCTTTAACAACTTTGAATAGCTTTACCTCCTGGGTGAACTCAATATCCTTGCGGACGGGCTAAGTCAAATCTTTCGTCCACACAAATGGACCTTACATTGGGAGACTGCTGCTTGGATCTTCCGATCATGGGGAACACCACTCGTAAATCTCTTCGCCACTGCACAAAACACACAGCTTCCACTTCTGCTCCAGGCTTCCGTCCCTGCACTGTCAGGCCCCGGATGCCTTCCTTCTCCATTGGGGACAGGGTCTGCTCTATGTATGTCCTCCCATCCCCTTGATACCCAAAAAGCTGTTCAAGCTACAGGCCAACAATGGCTCTATGATCCTCATAGCCCCATTTTGGCCTTGTCAACCGTGGTTTCCTCTGCTTCTTTGCTTGGCAGAGACAATGTCTCAGCCTCGGCTGTGCACCTAAACTCCTCTCCCAGGACCAAGGGATGCTTCTCCATCCCAATCTTCATTCCCTTTGCCTCACAGCATGGTTGCTGAAGGGCTAGTGCTCGCTGATGTCGACCTGCCACAAGAGGTCAAAGATATCCTCCTTGCATTACACAAGGAGTCCACCAGGCAATCTTATATCTTCAAGTGGCGAAGGTTTGCTCTCTGGTGCTCCCCTAAGGGCACTGACCTCTTTTTGCCTGCCTGGTAGAGTTCCTCTACAATATCTCCTTCACTTGTCCTTGGCAGGTCGTAAGACTAACTCAGTGAGAATTCATTTTAGTGCCATTGCGGTCTCTCACAAACCACTGGGTGGACAATCTATCTCCTCTCACCCCTTAGCATGTCTCCTGCTGTCCAAGCTACCCATTAAGCCGCCTCCGGTGGCCTGGGACCTCAATGTGGTTCTTGGCTCAACTGCTAAAGTCTCCTTTTGAGTCTTTAGCCACCACTTCGCTAAATTTCCTATCTTCGAAGTTAATCTTCTTAACTGCCATCATGTCAACACGCTGCATTAGTGAACTGCAGGCTCTGGTGGCAGATCTACCATATACCTGGTTCCACCATGACAAGGTGATTCTCTGTACCCATCTGCATTGCCTCCCAAAGGTAGTCTCCTCCTTTCATCTAAAACAGTCGGTAAATCCTCCCGACTTTCTTTCCGAGACCACATGTATCTCAGACTGAAGCAGCGCTTACAGACTTTTAGACTGCAAGCAAGTGCTGGCTTACTAGGGTAGAACTAAGGTTCACAGAAAATTCTCTCAATTCATTTCCTTTGATCTAAGTCATGGACTACTGATGACGAGACAAGCCCTATCCCAGATGGATAGCAGATTGTATTTCTTTTGTTTATGCACAAGCAGGACTCTTCCTGGAGGTTCAGGTCACTGCTCATAATGGCAACCTCCATAGCCAACCTCAGTTCAGTATCCATTGAGGAGATTTGCCAGGCAGCTACCTGGTCCACCATTCATACTTGTGTTGCACATTGTCTGGACAGGGACTCACATCAGGATGTTGTCTTTGGCCAAGCTGTATTCCAGCACCTCTTTGGGGCTTAAGCTCAATACTACCTTCAGTCCCGGACGACTTCAAGAGACCAGACTATCATCAGGGGTGGTGTAGCCTCCTGGATTTGAGTCCAACTGGCCACTTTGTGTCCACATTCTTTGGCTCTAAACTTTAGCCTCAGGGATCACACTACTCTTCCCCCATGCCAGTCCGGTACCTGGGAGCTAGTGAGTCCCATATGTGAAGACTGCATTCCTGCTCGTTCCTGGAGATAGTGTAGTTACTCGCCTGTGACGGGTGATCTCCGGGAACAGCAGGAATCAGTCTTCACAACCTGTCCTTCTCCCCTAGGAGTTGAGGGTTGCTTTATTCTTTTTTTTTTTTCTCTTCTCGGTTACAAACTCAACTGAGAGGAGTTGGGAAGACAGACACGCAGACACAGTGGAGTGCTCTGAAAGGCTTTTCTTTTGGACGCTGGGGATCATTCCCAAGTGGGCTCTGTCTGTGCTGACGTCACCCGTATGTGAAGACTGATTTCTGCTGTTACTGGGATCACCTGTTACAGGTGAGTAACTACACTGTACATACCCTTCTACCTTCCTTTGTTTTGGAGTTGTTTTTTGTTCCAAGTTTCATGGAACTGAGGGACCCCCCCATGTATTAATGGTAGGGTGGGAAGTCTGAGGCTTGTGAAGAAAAGCTTTTGAACATTTTTCTACAGTTGAAAGAGATGTTGTATATTTGTATATCATGATTTCACAAATGTCTATGGACAGCAAGCTCATCAGCCATACAACACCCCCCCTACAAATAAGTAACTTTGTGAAATGCCTTCAAAGAGGTTTGACAGCTCTCTGCATTGTGACATTAGAAGTACCATGATATAATTTCCAACTGTTTTGTTATAAAACTGACTGCTGCCTATTGGATTTATATTTTGGTATCAGCGATTGCACTTCATGAAACCATTTTTTTCCACCGCTATTCGTTTATTTTATTGATCCAATACCAGTTTGGAATAGGTATTATATATTCCATAAAGATGTACAAATATTTGGGCATGGTTTTTAAAATATCAATTAGTCTTATTTTTGTGTTTTTTAGATGCAGTTCCCCTTTTTTTGAGATTATTAAATTCGCAACATCAAAATGTTTGTGAGCAAGCAGTGTGGGCCCTTGGAAATATTATAGGTAGGTATAACGCTCAGTTGATTTGAAAATAAATGGTTATATGCTTATCTAAAAATAGTTGTGCAGTAGGTAGGGAGTGGTTAAAAGTGCTATTTTGCTGCCTTTTTTTTTTTTTTTTTACCTATTTATACACTTTCCTTGATCTGCACCATTGACATTTCCAACCCAACTATGTTTCCTCTGAATTATTTCTGTTCTTTGTGGTCAGAAATGTTCAGTAATGCACTTTTATGCTGCTTTTACTAAGAAGTTTTCTGTGGGATGATTAATCTGTGATGTTGAGATACATAAAGTTTAAATTTAATGTTTTCACAGAGCACCATGTTTGTTGCTCATATGCTATTGACCATGAAGGAGGAAACATAGAAAATCAATATCCCAACATAAATCATTGCATACATTTCAGAGCTTTTCATCATGAATGTAATTTTTTATTTAATTTCCATTTCTATAGGTGATGGTCCTCAGTGTAGAGATTATGTCATCTCACTGGGAGTTGTCAAACCTCTTCTGTCCTTCATCAATCCCTCCATTCCCATCACTTTCCTTCGGAACGTCACATGGGTCATTGTAAATCTCTGCAGAAATAAGGACCCCCCACCGCCTATGGAGACAGTTCAGGAGGTAAATAAAGAATTAGTGTTAGATCATCATGCTTGAGCCTTGCAATATATGTCATATTTTGCTTTCGTTTTGCTACAAATCTAATAAAGTGTAGAGTGTGTTGTACAGGTAAGGATCTTCATCTGCAAGAGGAAAAACCTGTTGAGTCTTGTTGGTGAATTAGCTAGCAAAAGGATGAGATTAATGTCTCATCTTGTCGTGTGCAGTGAATTTGTGCCACTTGAGTTTTAGCTTTTTTTTTTTTCCCTGTGGTTCGTCAAGACAGCAAGCCACAAATTCACTCATTTTTGTTTACCAACACTGGGAGCTGTGGTTCCTTCCTTTGTTTGGACCATGTTTATTAAACCTTACTGTATATTTGCTGCAGTGACCATGTTCCTGTGGGCATGGTGGTAGCACATGCTAATGTTCAGTAAGCATGGCCCTTCATGTTTTGCATTCATTCCAAATGAATATAATAGTATTAGAAATGTTCATAAGGCTAAAGCAGCTTACAATACTACTGAGAGACTAGAGTCCAAATATGCTGTTGTAATTTGGGAAACCTTTTTAGAGGTCAAATGTTTAAAAATGTGAGGAGAAATTATAGTAGTTCTATATCATCCTGTTAGACCAGTCCAGACAAGTGGGTTGCATGCCCCTAACAGCAGATTAGTGGAGACAAAGAACAAATGAAAAACCTAGGTTTCAATTACATCACTCCCATGCATCTATTCATCTCGTCCACTAGAAGTCTTGTCAGTATTATTTTGTCTCCAGCAGAGATTGTGGATTGATTTTCTTCCCTCTGAAGAAAATTCTGTAGATTTGAGAGGAAAAGATTGATGAAATGCTCATGAATGACCACCTTGTGGTGACTCACTTGAGCGCAATGTGGAAGGCTCCACTAGACTGCAGTCTTTTTGGTAGCCATAGGAGGAGGGAAAATGGGTTCAGCTCTGCACTCTTATAATAGCCTGTTGAGCAGCCAGAAAATTGGGGTTTGGAAGAGTTCTGCAGCCTTACACAATGTCAACACCCCCTTCCTGCTTTCTCCAGAAGATTGCAGAAAAATTGCAAGAGGACCCTGATAAATTGGAAGACAGGACATCCAAATGACAGATGAAATTTAATGTGGACAAGTGCAAAGTTATGCACCTAGGAAAGAACAACCCAAACTAATGTGCATCATGTAACCCAAACTATGGTTACACGATGCACATTAGTAACTACCACCCAGGAAAAGGATTTAGGCAACATCGTGGATAATAGGTTGAAACCCACTGCCTAGAGTGCAGCAGTGGTCAGGAAAGCAAATGGAATGCTAGGAATTATAATGCCTCTGTATCGTTCCATGGTGTGACCGCACCTTGAATATTGTGTGCAATTCTGGTCACCATATCTTAAAAAGGACATAGCAGAATTAGAAAAGGTAGACAAGAGCCACCAACATGGTAAAAGGGATGAAAGGATACCTCTATGAGAAAAGGCTTAAAAGGTTAGGGCTCTTCAACTTGGAAAAGAGCTGAGGGGGGAGATATGATAGAGGTCTATAAATTAATGAATGGAGTGGAATGGGTAAACGTAGATTGGTTATTTACGCCATCAAAAAATAGAATGTCTAGGGGACATGCAATGAAACTACAAATGTAACCCATTTAAGACTGATTATGCGAGTGAAAAAAAAACTCTTTATTAAACTCTGGAATCTGTTACTAGAGGATGGTAGTAAAAGCTGTTAGTGTAGCTGGATTTAAAAAAGGTTTGGATAAGTTCCTGGAGGAAAGGTCCATAAACCATTATTAGAGAGGACCCAGGAAATCCACTGCTTATCCCGGGACAAACGTGTAACCTGTGTGCCTTTTTGGGCATCTGCCAGGTACTTGTGACCTGGATTAGCCACTATTGGAAACGGGATACTGGGCTTGATGGATCTTGGTCTGACCCAGTATGGCAGATTCTTCTGAGAGAACATAAGAACATACTTGCCAGCCACCTTAAATGCAGTACCTGCAAAGCAAGAGGGACATTCTCCAGGAACAAGCAGGAAGTCAGCCCTCACATATGAGTGGTGTCTGCACTGATGGAGCCCACATGGTAATCACGCCCCAGCTTTCAAAGAAAGCCTTTAGGAGTTAGACTGCTTATGTGTGGTCACCTTCCTGCCCAAAGGTGCCATCTTACTTCTGTCTTCTTTTTTCCGCGGAGCCCTGCTGATGTACTATCTGTCTGCCCCCAGTAAAAGTCTATTTTTCTAACCTTTTTTTCTTAGCACTTTTTTGTTCTCCTTTTTTGCTGGTTGGTTCCTGATCACCTTCTTGCTGCCCAAGTCCGCCCTTGCCTCTGAGTCGTATTTTTCTTTGGTTCTTTTCCTTTTCGGCATGCTTGTCTTTCCTTGTGCCCTCCCTGATAGACACATCTGAGTTTGACCTTACAGCTGCAGTCTTCCCTGCTGTGTCTTCGGTCAGCAGATTTAAGCAGTGTGCCATATACCCTGTACTATGTCCATCACGAACCTCCGCAATTGCTGCATCAAGCTCCTTTGTGTGGATTGACAACTCCACTTGCCCGCTCTGCTTGCAGATGTCTAGCAAGAGCCGGAGGAATCATGAAAAGCAGCAGGGGGGAGCTTTTTGGCTTGAAGGCCTCTGCTGTGGTTCCATCATAGTCTGGAATCACTGCCCTCAGACTGCATCCAACAACTTGGTATCGCACGAACGTACTTGATCCGAGCCCTAAGGTTGTGGAGCCTCGGACCAGGGGTTGTTCTCTGAGGACCTCCCCCGAGAGTCAAAGACATAGTCTAAGTCCAATCCCAGAGCGGGGGGGATAAGACCTCTGCTCCTTGGCTTCCTTGACCTGACACACAGGGCAATGGCCGGGGGTAGCCCTCTATGCTGCCCTGGCTGGAAGAGACTCCCACTGCATCGGGGGATTGGGCTCTGTCCTCTACAATCATTGTTGGTGATTCCCATTGAGGGAGCCGTTTTGGATTTCATTCCATCAAGGCCTGAACCGGTTGCTGCGAAACCTACTCGTATTGAAGCCAGGATGGCAGCCTTGTAATGCAGCTTTGGTGCCTTGAGGCGCAGTGGGGCCTGATGCCTGGAGCATCCAGGTCGTCTGTGCTGACATCAGGACCCTCCACTGAGAGGATCTCTCTGGAGGACATCCAGCCTGTGCTAGAACAATATGTGACTCACCCCGAAGTGCAACTCACCCCCAAGCACCTCAGGGTTGACTTGTTCTGTGCCAGCTGCTCATTGCCCCAATGACCATCTGGGATGCGAGGTCTTGTGCAGCTCAGTTGGACTAGGAGACCAACAAGTCACTAGAAACCAGTTTGTCCAGGGAATGTCAAAGGCTCTGGTCTTCATGGCAGAACCAGAGGATGAGCCTCATGCTGTGGACTTAAGGAGGGACCTCGTACTGGAGGATCTCCATCCTGGAGTGCTTGCTGTATGGAGTTGGCAAGAGCCCAGGCTTTACAAAGACACAGCTGCCTCACAACATAACATGGTGGTGGAGTCTATCATGCTTTGCATAGAGTGTTAGAAGACGCACTTCTTGGTGCCCCCTGGTAGGGAGGCCTGCACCATGGATGACTGATTTGACAGAAAGTGCTACCAGGGTTTGATGCTCACAGCCCACATCTAGGCTTACCAGCTGTACATGGGCATGTACCTGAGGGACCTGGCTATGTGGAGCGCTCTGGGTTCTCAGCTGGGCTGGCAGGTGAATGGAAATGCTTCTGGATCCTTGTATCCTTGGTCAAGGAATGCTCCAAATTCCAGACTTGAGCAGCCTGTGACTGCTTAGAGTCCATGGCTCGTGTGGCTGTGGTGACCATTAGTTCCCACTGCCTGGCTTGGCTACAGTCCTTGGACTTGGAGCAATGGGTACAGGACAAACTGGCCAATGTCCCCTGCTGGGGAGAGAATGTTTTTGGCAAACCCTTGACAGAAAAGGCCGCCAAGTTGAAGTCAGTGACCAGATCTAGGCTGTCCCGGAAGACTGCTGTCCTGTCCTGTGCAAACAAGGCTTTGGGAGGGGGGGGGGGGAGAAGCCCTTTCGCCCTTTCGCCCTTTCGCCCAAAGGCGAAAGGCTGTAAATTGGGGGTATATTCCATAAGCCTATCAGCTCCCCAACAGGGTCAGCAGGCCAAGGGCCAGGGGCATGGTCCCTGTAAGCAGAAAATCCCCAAGCCCCAAACAGTATTCCAGCTGCAGCCTGGGGGGGGGGGATGCTTTTGACTCCTTGGCCATAGCAGTTCTCCCCCCCCCCCACTCATGCAGCTGTCACAGGTGGCCCCGATACCCCTGGGCCATGGACTGGACTTGCTCTTGCAGGAGGACAGGACCCTTCTCCATCCCAACCTCCAGTACCCTAGCCCTAGCGCATACCACCTTGTGGGACATGGAGGATGTCGTCCTGGCATCACGCAAGGACTTCATGGCACATGTATGCCTTCAAATGGCATAGATTCTGTCTGATGCAAAGACAAGAATCTCAACCCTTTTGCTCAGTGTAGGACATCCGTCAGTATCTGCTGCACCTTTCCCAGGCAGGTCTAAAATCCAACTGTCAGGGTGCACCTCGGTGCCCTGGCTGCACATCAGCACCTTGTCGATGGCCAGCCCGTCTCTGTGCACCCCCTTGTGGGCCATTTTATGAGGAGGCTTCTCCTCTTGCGGCCCTCTGTCCATCCACCGCCAGTGGTGTGGGACCTGAATGTTGTCCTCAAGAAGCTAATGGCTCCTCCTTTTGAGCTGCTGGCTTCGTGCCATCTCATGTTCCTGTCATAGAAAGTAGTGTTCCTGGTAGCACTGACTTTGACCCTATGTGTCAGTAAGTTGCAGGCACTGGTGGCCCATGCCCTCTACATCAGGTTCTACAAAAACAGGGTCAACCTCCAGACTAACCCAAAATTCCTGCCTAAGGTGGTGTCCACTTTTCACATTAATTAAGAGGTGGTCCTTCCTACCTTCTTCCCCAGGCCTTGCGCATCCTGGGCAGAGGCTTTGCTTCACATCTTGGATTGCAAAAGGGCACTGGTCTTCTATCTTGAGGACAAAGGCCCATCGCTGCTAGTCACAGCTTTTAGTCTCCTAAGACATAAATAGGCTTAGGCTTGCAGTCTCTAAGCATAACCTGTCTACCTCGGTGGCAGACTGCATCTCTTTTGTCTACGAGCAGGCTGGATTCTCTGGAGTGTCCTGTCACCACACATAATGTGTGTGCCATGGTGGCCTTGGTGGCTCACCTGTGCTTGGTCCCCCCCCTGCAGGGCATCTGCTGGGCTGCCAACTGCTTGGAGAACTCATGGCATGATAGCGTCTTTGGCCAGACAGTACTTCATCTCCTTTGGGGAGTAGTGAAACTCCTTCTCTTGGGCCCTTTGTGTCCAGGCTACCAGAGAGCAGATGCCAGCATCTGTGCTGGGGTTGCATCACTGAACTTCAAGCCATTCAGCGCTCCTTGCTGCCTTTCAGAACTTGCCTTTTGGGTCGTCCGTGGCTCATACAGATTTTTCCTGTAGCTTGGGAGGTCTCATATGTGAGGACTGACTTCCTGCTTTTTCTTAGAGAAAGAGTTACTCACCTGTAACAGGTGTTCTCCGGGGACAGCAGGAATCGGTCCGCACAATCCTCCCTCATCCACATGGGGTTGTTTTTCCTTTTTATGCTTGATTAAGCTATGTCGTCATACTGAGGTAAGATGGCACCTTTGGGTGGGAAGGTGACCGTGCCTGTGCAACATAACTCCCAAAGGGTTTCTTTGAAGGCTGGGGCATAATTACCAGGCGGGCTTTGTTGAGGCCGACATCACCCATATATGAAGACTGATTCCTGCTGTCCCCGGAGAACACCTGTTACTGGTGAGTAATTATGCTGATTTAGGTGTGGAGAGCTGAACCTGGCATATTTTTTATTTATTTATTTTTTTTCTGCTTGGGGCTCAAGGGGTGAATACAAAGGCTTGATCTCATTGTCCTTGAGTGCTCCTGATTGCGTCCATCTGGGGCATAATTCGGAGTGGACCATTGGCGTGGTGTGGGGGGTTTCTTGCCTTTTCCTGCACATGTTAGTAGCATTATTACTATTGTGCACCTCATGGTTGTGCTGCTGTCGGAGCAGCTCCTATACACATTCCTATCCAAGCGCCCATAACAGGCTTGACTATGCAAGTGCTGTTAATGCGTACCACCCGGGCTGCTGCAGCCATAGCAAATGCACTGTTGTGATACTTGCCTTATACTGTCTTCTTTGAGGAAACAACATTTAGCCTGTGGCAAGCAAGGTGCCTCATTTCTGGCTTCTGGACTGCTCTTCTTGCATGGCAGCTTCTGAGTTATCCCTGGAGGGCTTGCTCCCTCTCTCTCAGCCAGGGGATGTGGTTAGTCCAGCCTTGCCTGCCTTAGGGCAGGAGGTGGCAGATGGCACTATAGGTAAGATTTAACGAGTCAGCCTCTGGGGGATCAGCAGCGGCTGTGTACCCTGGTGTAGGGGGGTCCTTCGTACAAGGAGAGTTTCTGGAGTCCGGATTGTCCTCCCTGGAATTCTTTTTGTTTTCTGGTGTGGAAATTCAGACCCTGCGGCCTATGTGTTCCCCTGAACGCAGTCCCATGAGGGGCAGGCTGAGAGTTGAAACCCTGTTCGATTACCTGTGGCTAAGCATCTGTGGTGAAGGGCACCCTCTGGAAATGAGCATCAGCTTGGGATCTGTCAGATTTGGACTGTCTTGGATTCAGATGTCTGTTGGTTCTGATGTGGACGAAGAAGTGCGCTCGCTTTTTGAGGATTGTGAAGCAGTGTTATCTGCTTGTTCTGGAAGGAGGAACTGGCAGCGTTGATTGCCAGGGTCTCATCCACCTTGAGCTTGGCAGATGTTTCAGGCAAGGAGCAGGAGCTGAAGGTGCATCCACTCCTGCAATGGATGCAGAAATTCACTACTGTCTTCCCATTCCTGGAAGTGATAAACGACATGATCTGGTCAGAGAGGGAGTCGGGGGAATCCCAATCTAGGGGGTGAAGGTGTATAAGATGTACGCTTTCTCAGAGGAAGAGTATGTTGTGTGGCTTAATATTCCCAAGGTGGATGCACAGATCATAGTAGTTATTAGGCGGACCACCATTCCTTTGTAAGGCAGATTAGCCTTAAAGGATACTCTAGACTGAAAGGTGTATTTGTTGTTGAAGAACCAGTTTGATGTGGTGGCTGCTATTCTTCAGTTGGCAGTATGTGCAGGCCTGAGATCTCAATCTCTGCTCCAGTATATTGTCTCTTCTGCAGATGATAGCACCCCTCTTTTGAAGTCTGCTACGGCCTTCCTTTCTGATGCTATGTGTACAACCTGGTATGTCCTAGCAGTCAGGGATAGTGCCCTGTCTGTGACAAGGCATTGGATTTGTCTCCGACATTATGCAATGGACATACCTTCCAAGCCTGGGGAACCCAAATGGCCTTAAAAGAGAAGCTTCTTTGGGGGCCGATTTGGAGAAGCTGGTGAAGGATGTGATTGAGACTAAATCTTACTGCCTTCCAGAGGACCGATCCAGGGGGTCTGTGAAGCAGGTAGGAGCTGCTTTTTTGTCAGCTTCCATCTGCTCCTTGCAGGCGCACTGGTCGGACTCCCAGGGGTCTTGTGACTCCCATCACTACTGGCCTTGAAAGCTTTTCTTCCCCTCTGCTTCCGGACTTTGGGCTCCTTCTCATTCCTATTGTGAAGCGCGTGGACCCAGGTACTGGGTCTCCCCTCCAGAGGAGGATCCTTCTGGGCTGCGCAGTGAAGATTTGGGGGCCTATACCTTGGTTCCTTATGGGCCCAGGTCACCAAGGATCACTGGGTGTTAGACTCCATTCAGTATGGTTATGTCCTAGAGTGCAAAAAGCCGATCCCAGATGCTTTTGTCTTCTCTCCTTGAGTCTGCGAACACTGTGCGGATCACTTTGGGCAAGTTGCTGCTGAAGGCAGTGGTGCCTGTTCCCCCAGATGATCGGGGCAAGGGCAGGTATTTCATTTATTTTGTGCTGCTGAAAAGGACAGATCACTTAGCCCATTGTGGACCTTGAGTCAACGTGCACTTGTGTGTCCTGAGCTTACAGATGGAAACTTAGCGATCTGTGATTCAAGTGTTGCACAGAGGAGTTCCTAGCATCTCTGGAATTAGCTGAGGGTGTAGTTTCTTATCCTGATCCAGGAGGATCAGCAAAAGTATCTATCTGCGTTTTGCTGCACTCGACTCTCGCTTTGTTTGCCATCCTCTCATTCAGACTCTCCACTGCCCCAAGGACATTCTCTAAGGTCATAGTGGTGGTTGTGGCGCTAAGGCTCCAAGGGATTTGTGTGCACCCATATCTGGATGACTGGCTAATCTGAACCTGTTCTCTTTTCCAAGGTGCTTGGTAACTACCAGTGTGTCCCTTTTTTGGAAAGTCTTGGCTGGGCCATCAATTGGGGAAAGACAGTTGATGCCTTCCCAGTCCCTGGAATCCATGGGAGCATGTTTCGATACTCGAGGGGGCAGAGCATTCCTGCCAAAGGAGAAAGTCAAAAGATGGTTGGATTGCCTGGAGCGGTTCTGTTCACAACAGACTCCCAGAGTCTGGGATTATATTTATCTCTGATCAACAATAGAGATGGTGGTGTGGGTGTGTGCTCATATGCAGCTGCTTCAATGTTCCTTGTTGACTCCGTAGTCCCTGAGTTCTCAGGTGTTTGAGCTCAGACACCTACTCTCGATGATGGTGAAGGCCAGCTGTGGTGGCGGCGGTAGCCCAGTCATGAGGAAAGGTGTGCTGGACTGTTCATGGATCCTTCTGACAATGGATGCCAGTCTCTCAGGCTGGCGAGTCCATTGCCAAGACTGAACAATCCAGGGCCATTGGAACTGCAGGGAGGTGGTATGGTCCTTCAACTGTCTTGATACGGGGCCATCAGGTTGGCTCTTTCGCATTTCCAGCCCCTGTTTGAGGGTCAGGAGATGAGTGTTCTCAGACAATGCCATGACGGTGGCTTATGTCAATTGGCAAGTGGCACAAGAAGTGTGGGGTATCCCCTGGAGCTGGGCAGACACAAATCTCCTAGCTTTCTCTGCTCAGCACATTGTCAGGGTGGACAATGTGAAAGCAAACTTTCTCAGCTGGCACTCTGGATCCAGGAGAGTGGGAGTTACGTCAGGAGACATTTCAGTTGATTCTGTGCTGTGAGTCGCTCTGAGATGGATCTGATGGTGACCACCTCCAATGCCAAGTGTGCCACTTTACTGCACAGAGACGGGGGTCCAATGGTGTCAATGCCCTGGTTCAGCCTCAGCCAAGTCAGCGCCTGCTGTGTGTTTCCTCCATGGCCCCTGGTGGGACATGTTTGGCGTATAGCGTGCCACTTGGGAATGATTATTCTAGTGGTGCCAGATTGGCCGAGGAGAGCATGATTTGGAGATCTGATGCAGCTCCTGTAAGTACCACCTCTTCGTTTGCCTCAGTCTCGGGGCCTGTTGCATCAGGGGCCTATCATCCTGGAAGACTCTGCTCCCTTCTCGCTTATAGCTTGGCTACTGAAAGGAGATGACTAGTGTGTAGTGTGTAAGATCTACTCTCCAGCAGTGGTTTTCACTTTGGTAGACCTCCTCCAGGCTCTGAGCAATCTGGTATACTTACGGGTTTGATGCCTCTCTGAGCGATGGTGTGGCGCATGGCAGCAGGTTCCTGAGGCAGATAAGGTGCCATGTGTTGGCCTTTCTGCCAGATGGTCTGGAGAAGGGCCTTTCTCTTAGCTCCCTGAAGGTTCAAGGGCAGCTTTGGCCTGTTTTAGAGGTCTGGCTGGTAGGTTTCTAGCCTTACACCTGGATGTTTCACCCTTTCTTCAGGGGGTTTGGCATCTGCGTCCTTCTCTCAAGTTTGTGGTCTCTTCTTGGGTTCTGTGTCTGGTATTTGGGGCCTTGATGTCTGGGCCTTTTGAGCCATTGAAGTGCATTACTCTGAAGGATTTGATGCTCAAGACTGTCTTGTGATTTGTTCTGCAAGGTGGATTTCTGAGCTGCAGGCTGTCTTGCCAAGATTTATTTATTGATTTATTTACAGTCTCCTATATACCGCGCCATTCAGCATCAGTGCGGTTTACATGGAACATAAACTTACAACAGGGCGGCAAGCCGCTCTGTGTTTACAGAGAATGGGTGCTAAAACTTTGGTAACAAGGGGTAACTATTTACACATAGGCGTCATGTTTAAGTCATATCGGAAGTAGACTAAGTTGGGGTTGGAATTGCTGGTATGTTGGTGTGGCTGTACTAGGTAGGGGAGGGGGCTGTTAGTGTGCTGGCTTCTGGGTAGTACTTGAGGAAGAGATGGTGCTTCAATGACTTCCTAAACTGGGTTAGGTCAGGAATTGCCCAGATGTTGGGTGGTAGGGCGTTCCAGCATCTGGGTGCATAGAACTTGAAGGCCCTGTTTGCTGTTGCTTGGGTGCATTGAGTTATCGCCTTTGTGACTTTCAGTGTATTGACTGCTGCAGATCTTCTGGATCTGTTGGGGGATATGGTGTGGATAAGCTCTGTGAGGGAAGTAGATGAGAGCCCATTGATGGCCTTGAATGTCAACAGTAGGGTCTTGAATGCAAGTCTGCCATGAATCGGGAGCCAGTGTAGCTAGCTGTTTCAGGATGGGCATCACGTGTTCGCTTCTGGACGCCCCGTGTAGGACTACCCGCGGTGTTCATCGCAAGCTGAAGTGGGATCAAGGTGGATTGTGGGAGCCCTTGTAGTATTGCATTTGTGTAATCAAAGTATGGTATAATCAGTGCTTGGTAAACTGTCCTGAAGTCGTCCGGCTCTAGCAGGGCACGTGCTTGAGTGTTCGGATCCTGTGGTACACTGTTTTCACTTTGTTACTTATGTGCGCCTTAATGTCGAGGTGTTGGTCTAGAGTGACGCCCAGGTATCGGATTGTGGTTTTGGTTTGTAGTTCTGCTTCATTAACCTTTAGATGGGGAGGCGGGTTGAAATTTTGGTTCCTTGTAATGAAAAGGACCTCTGTTTTCTTGTGCTGTATTCGAAGGTACTGGGTTTGGAGCCAGTCAGATACTGCATTAAAGCAATCTGTCAGTGGGGAGAGGTCCAGTTCTGTTGCGAAAGGCATGTAGAGTAGTATGTCGTCTGCCTATATTAGGCATTTGACGTTGAATGATCTGATGAGATTACAGATAGGCTGCATATATATATTGAACATCAGGGTGGAGAGGGAGGATCCTTGCGGAACGCCCTGCCTCTGGTGGAAAGGTTCTGATGATGAAACTCCAGATCGTACATGCTGCCACCTGTCGGATAAGTATGACTTGCACCATTCTAGTGCCATGTCATAAATACCCTTCTCCCTGAGACGCCCCAGGAGAATCTCGTGGCTTACCGATTCAAAGGCAGCGGCTATGTCTAAGAAGATGAAGTACCCTTGACGTATGTTGTCGATGCCAGTAATTATGTTGTAGAGGGTAGTGAGGAGTGTTTCCACTCCATGGGACTCCCTGAATCAGTGTTGGCAGGGATCCAGTGAAGAGGTGGCTTCAGTGTGGTATTGTATTTATCCTTGGACTTCTTTCTCGATGATCTTGGCCAGTAGTGGTATGCTAGCTATAGGTCTGTAAGAGTCTACCTTCTGGGAGTCAAGCTTACTGTTTTTCAGCAGAGGCCTAATAGACGTATGTTTGAGGCATTGAGGGAAGGAGCCTGTTGTGAAGGATATGTCCATGAGCCTGGCTATGAACGGGCTAAGCTCGCAGCGTTGCTCTTTTATCCAGAAGGCAGGGCAAGGGTCGGTTTGTGCCGTAGTGGTGGTGATCACAGCGATGGTGTCTTCAATGCCCTTCTTGGATGGCATGGAGAAGATGGTAAGTGGATTTAGGTGTGTTGACGCGTATCCGGTGGTGGGTGCTGCGGAAGTGTTGGTCTGGCATATTTTTGATTGCAGGTAATCTGCGAACTCTTGGGGGTGGATCTCATTCAGTTGGTCAGGAGCTGGTTCTTTCGTTAGGTTCTTGACTAGACTAAATAGGTCGTGTGGTTTGTTTAGTGACCGTTTTAGGGTGTCCGTGTGGAATTGTCTGTTTTCCCTGTAATTGCTTTGTGGTGCTTTGTCAGGTGATGGTTGTAGACTCTCTGGTCTTCTGCAGAATGGGATCGATGCCAGCGTCTTTCTAGCTTCCTTAGGTGGATGAGAGATGATCGCAGATCTGTGGAGTACCAGGCTACATTGGCTCGTTTCCTTGGAGGTTTGTTAGATGAAGGGTGTTTTGCAATGCTGCTGAGGCTGCTATTCCAGTCTGTGATCAGTTCATCCAGGTTGGATGATGTCGAAGCGAGGAGTGGGCCAGTTTTTCGCAGAATACTTTCCTTAACGAAAGGCCGGAACCACCTTGGTTGTGCTCTGGTGGTGCTGCTCGGACTACCCATGTTCTTTTGGTTGTTGCATGGCACGGGTATTTGGAAGTTGATTAGTTTGTGGTCTGACCAGGGTACTGCGGTAATGGACAGTTTATGGACGTGGGCTGGGGTGATGGTTGCCTGTGGGGCAAATACCAGATCCAATACGCTTCCTTTCTCGTGGGTAGGTTCGTTGATTAGTTGCTTGTAACCTAGCTCCTCGAGCGCTTCGCAAAAGGCTGATGCTTGGGTGTCTTGCAAGGCTGGAAGGTTGAAATCCCCTAGTACCCATGTCGGTGTGTGTGGGTTCTGGGCATTGAGAGCGAGATCAATTATTGTTGGAGGGTCGTTTTGGGGAGGTTGATGGGGCTCTGTAGAGTAGGATGATGGAGCAGTGCTTGTTGGCTACCGTGATTGTATCGAGGTGCGCTGTCTAGTGGTGTTAATCTGCTGGAAGTGAAGGTCTGTCTTGGTGAGGACGAGTACTCCTCCCCCTCTTCTGTTGTCTCTATGGCAGGCGTGTATTGTGAAACCGGTGGGTAAGAGTTGATTGAGGAGGACATTGTCATCGCTGGATAACCATCCTTGACAAACTGTTCCGATGGTCACTTCTCAGAGCAATTCAACTATTGAGTGTATACAAAGATCTGCTCCAACCTTCAACCTAGAGATTGTAATTTTTATGCCGTTTCTAGTAGCTTAAACCTGTATCACAATAACTATTTAAACCAAATAGTTATTATAAGCAGCAAGGTCTCAGACTTAAATGGGGCTGTAATCCAGACTTAAACAGGTTTGGTCTGTACGCACCCTTTTGCATCAACGACCTTATTATGTTGCTTGATATTAGAACATGAAGGAGTATATTAATTGCAAATTATTTTCCCAGTATCATGTGCATAAAAATTTGTATTAGAAAAAATGGTGCTTATCTTAATTGAATCTCCCCAACGCCATACTTCAGCGCCGTTGCGTTTCACTATCAAAGCGTTTCTTCAGGGGTTCTTCTTTATATATGCACCTCAGAATATGCGTTGTGAATCTTAATCTGTGAACACTGGTAACAAAAAGAAATCAGATATGCTCATCACAATCTCATTACAAATGCTATGAATTTAAAACTATCGACCATAATATTAAATCTTCATACCTTTATGATGTCTCTTGCCATTTCTTAAGGCTAATGATTCTTCAAAAGACAGTCCATTTATTTATTTTATTTATTTAATGGTATTTCTATCCTGCCTCATCCTTCAATCAAGGCAAACAATCAGTGGGAGTGGTGCTTGGGTTCATTGTGTGCATCATGTACAATGAAAGTGTGTGTGGGTGGGTTGATTAGTGTGTGCTATTTACAGCATGAGCTATATACAGGGTAAGTGTAGGGAGCGTGCAACCAACCAACCAACACCGCGCATGCGGGCTGGTTATCGTGAGCAGTTGTATACGTGATTAAAAATTTGCAGCTCTTCACCAGAACTATACACATGCACTCCAGTCAATCTGAGCATTTAAGCCAGTCGGGCTAACTGATTGTAAATTGAAAATCCAACGTTGTTCTCAGATCAACAGCGTCTGATCTTTGGATTTACCATTGTATCCTGTGATGTGATCTATGCAAAAACAACGTAATTCATCAAATTTATGTTTCAATTTAAGACAATGATCCACAATAGGAGCATAGATTGACTGGAGTGCATGTGTATAGTTCTAGTGAAGAGCTGCAAAATTTTGCACACAGTATTAGTATCCAATATTGTTATGAGCAGGCTATTGGGTTAGCCGCATTTCTCACAGGTGCCTGTTAACGTGCTGTTTAATCATGTATAAAACTGCTCACGATAACCAGCCCGCATGCGCGGTGTTGGTTGGTAAATGGACTGTCTTTTGAAGAATCATTAGCCTTAAGAAATGGCAAGAGACATCATAAAGGTATGAAGATTTAATATTATGGTCGGTAGCTTTAAATTCATAGCATTTGTAATGAGATTGTAATGAGTATATAGGATTTCTTTTTGTTACCTGTGTTCACAGATTAAGATTTCACAATGCATATTCTGAGGTACATATATAAAGACCCCCTGAAGAAACGCTTTGATAGTGAAACGCAACGGCGCTGAAGTATGGCGTTGGGGAGATTCATTTAAGATAAGCACTATTTTTTTCTAATATTTTTATGCACGTGATACTGGGAAAATAATTTGCAATTAATATACTCCATGTTCTAATATCAAGCAACATTATAAGGTTGTTGATACAAAAGGGTGCGTACAGACCAAACCTGTTTAAGTCTGGATTACAGCCCCATCTAAGTCTGAGACCTTGTTGCTTATAATAACTATTTGGTTTAAATAGTTATTGTGATACAGGTTTAAGCTACTAGAAACGGCATAAAAATTACAATCTCTAGGTTGAAGGTTGGAGCAGATCTTTGTATATACTCAATTGCCAAGATCCTTGCCTATCTTTTTCGGAGGTGGCCATTTCCATTCGGCCTGTGCCTGCTGCTTTATCTAAAGTGATTTCTCCCTTTTATGTGAACCCGATGGTTTGCCTGCCCTCTTTCTCCAAGGAACGGTGTTGGGGGGAAAAAGAAAGATCATTACCTTGTGGATGTCTGGGGGTGGGGGGTGCTTCTCTGGTACTTGGAGGTTATGAATTCTTTTCATAAGTCAGACCATTTTTTGTGCTGTTTGCTGGCCTGCACAAAGGTGACTTGGTGGTTAAGTCTTCATTGGGTCGCTGGATTAAGGAGTCCAATGCCTCAGTATATCTAAACTGGCTGGTTCTGGAGGGCTTGTGCACCCTTCCTACCAGAGCGCAAGTGTCTGTGGGTGGTGTGGAGATCGGTTGCCCCTGCAGACATTTGTTGGGCAGCAGAGTGGGAGATCTACCATGCATGCATGGCTGCCTTCCTGCCCAAGGGTGCCATCTTGCCTCAGTCTCCTTTTTTTTGTTCTGTGGAGCCCATCGGATGTTCGCCTGCACTCCAAAAGGTTGATTTTTCTTTTCTTCTTTTTTTCCCTTTTCCTCATTTTTTCCTTCTCAGATGTGTACCAGTGCCTTCTTGCCCACCTGGGTCCGCTGCTGCCTCGGTGCCACATTTTTCTCAGGTCTCTTTGCTCTTCGGGGATTTTTTCTTGGTGCACAGGAATTCCTCACGCCCTCCCTGGCTGGGATGCTTGAGTTTGAGCTCAGGTGCCTTCTTGCCCACTATGTCCTAGGCCAGTGGATTCAAGCAGTGTGACTGCTGCATGTGTACCATGTCTCGCAGGGATCCACATGCTTGCTGCCTTCGTTGCCTCAGTGAGGACCACGATGACTCCTGTGGGCTCTGTCAGCAGATGACTAGCAAAAGATGGAACAACCACGCAACACAGCGGGAGTCCCATCTTTATTTGTAAGGCTTGATCTCCAGGAACAAGCAGGAATAAGTCATCACATATGGGTACGTCGGTACCGACGGAGCCCGCGCGGGAAAGCTCCCCAGCTTTTGAGATTAAAAGCTTTTGGGGCCTCCCACTGCACATGCACGCTGCCTTCCTGCCTTCCTGCCAGCTCTCGTCAGTTTCTTTTTTTCCGCGGAGCCAGCAGGTCGTGTTCCTGTCACCGCTGAAGAAATTGTTAATTTTATTGTTTTCTTTAGACCACGTACCTGCCTTCCCCATTCTGAAACCAGTACTGCCGGTCTCTTTCTTTCTTTAAAAAAAAAAAAAAAAAAAATTTTTCTTTTCTTCAGCACAGCTTGGTACTTTGTTAGGCCTTCAGGCCTACACAAATTCTCCTCATGGAGAAGCCAGTTCCTGCTTTTAAAAAGTGTACCAAGTGCAGTGCTGTCATTCCTGTTAGACACCCATGAATGGTGTCTTAATTGTTTAGGACCTGACCATTCCATACCGGACTGCCCATCCTGCTCCCAGATGTCGAAACGTGGATTGCAGAACCGGGCCAACAAGTTCCATGTGCTGTTTCCTTCAGAAGCATCACAGTCATCCAGGTCTTCCTCTCCAGATGGATCTCAGGTAACCAAAACTCCAGTGGGCAAATCCTCTAAAAGCAAATCTCTTTCTAAAGATCGAGAGGCTCTCAATTCTGAGTTCGGGGATTCTGCCCAGGCCAAAAAACCCCGGCGGGAGGTTCCGGCCTCCAAAGCAATCATGGGGTCACAGGTTGACATCGATGGCGCGGCCTCGACAGATCACCTGTTGTGCTGCTCTGGGGTACCGGCCCATACCGGTACCGACATCCAGGCAGCAGTGGCGTCTATGGGCAATACTGTCCAAGTCATGCAGCAGGCCATTCTGGCTTTTATTAATGCTGCTACGCCCTCGGTACCGCGGCCAGCGGTACCGGGTCCAGTTCCGGTAATGGCTCCCATACCGGAACCGAGGCCATCGTCTTCCAAACGCAGATCGGTTCCGCATGCCGGATCCGGGCTTTTGCCCGGTACCGATCCCATACCCGGTACGCCCGATGTCGATACCGAACGGTATGCGTATCGTGCGTTGGAAGCACATAGAGGATACTCTGCTTCTTCAGAGGATTTTAACTCCTCTGATGATTCTGATGAGTTCTCCCTTGATCTTCCTGAGGAGCCTTCTTCTCCTAAAAGCAGAATGTCTCCACCAGAGGATTTGTCCTTTCAGGACTTCATCATAGAAATAGCTAAAGGTCTTTCTATTGCTTCATCCTCTGAAAAGGAACCCAGATCAAAGAAACTGGATATTTTAGGATACTCTAAGTCCCCTAAAGAGGCAGTCACCCTGCCTATCCATGAAATCCTTCAAGAACACTTGATGGACTTATGGGAGGCTCCTCTAACATTGTCTCCTTCTTCTCGCAGGTTGGACACCATGTACCGTGTCCCCCCTTCTCCTGGTTTCCAAAAAACCCAGTTGCCACACCATTCTATTGTGGTGAAGTCTGCAATGAAGAAGATAAAGAGTACCAAAAGGCACTCTTCTACTCCTCCAGGGCGAGAATGTAAGACTCTAGACTCTTTTGGCAGGAAAATTTTCCAGGCTACTATGCTTATAGCCAGGATTAATTCCTATAGTCTTTACATGGGCATGTTTCTCAGTGAAATCGCTCTAAAAGTTCGGCATTTTGTCCCCTTCATCCCTGAGGATAAAAGGGAGGAGTTCATTTTCTTAGTGAAACACCTTTTGGATATTTCAAAGTTCTCCAACAGGGCAGCTTTTGATTCCTTTGAGGGTGCTGGTAGGGCTTCGGGCATTGCTATAGCAGCCCGACGTCTTGCTTGGCTCCAGGCTTCTGATCTAGAACCTTGGGTCCTAGATGGTTTACGGAATCTGCCCTGTACAGGTGAGAACTTATTTGGTGAGGAGTGGCAAATTAAGGCCACTCAAATGGATGCAGAAAATGCCACCTTAGATAGACTTTCTAAGTCTACCTCCACTCCTGCCAAAAAGAAGTCTTTTAAGAGGCCTTATTACAAGAAGTCCAGATTTTCCACAAATACTGGCCAACAATCCTCTCAGCCTCGTTTTGCTGCTAAACGTCAGCAACCTAAACAGGCAAGGTCAAAGCCTGCGGCGTCTGCTACGCCTCAGCAGGCTCAACCCCCTCAGGGGTTTTGACTTGCCCCTAGAGAACTTAACTTTTCTGGCTCTAGAACAACCAGAGTCCCTCACCATACCCGGAAGGTTAGCTCACTTTGCTCCCAGATGGGAGCAAATTACATCAGAGCAATGGACCCTCTCTATCATCAGAGAGGGTTACAAACTCCATTTTTCCGACCTTCCTCCTTATACTATGGTGAGGCAGTTCAATTCTCCCCCATCTCTCCTGACCCTCTTGGGTCAGGAAGTCTCCTCCCTCCTTGCCCAAGGGGCAATAGAGGAGGTCCCTCTTTTTCAACAGGGGACGGGATTCTACTCCCCTTATTTTCTAATACCAAAGAAGACAGAGGGCTTCAGACCAATTCTAGATCTGAGAGAATTGAACAAATTTCTTTTCAAGGAGAAATTCAAAATGCTTTCTCTGGGCATTCTCCTTCCATACCTTCAGAGTCAGGATTGGCTTTGTTCTCTAGACCTAAAGGATGCGTATACACACATACTCATCCACCCATCCCACAGAAAATACCTTCGATTTCTGTTTCAGGGACAACATTTCCAGTACAGAGTACTCCCCTTCGGTCTAGCCTCTGCTCCAAGAGTGTTCACCAAATGCATGGCAGTCGTAGCTGCCTTTCTAAGAGGCCTGGGAATTTTCATATTCCCATACCTGGACGACTGGCTCATCCGAGCTCCATCTCAGTCCCAGGCCCAAATTTCCCTGGCCCGCACAAGGCGTCTTCTGCAGTATCTGGGACTGGTAGTAAACCTTCCCAAGTCTCAACTAATCCCTACTCAGTCTCTCGAGTTCATAGGGGCCCAGTTAGACACCATCACTGCGAGGGCCTACCTGCCTCAGCTCAGGGCCCAACGCCTGCTGAGTTTGGCCTCCCAAGCTCAGTCCAGCAGTCATTTGACAGCCCGGGAAATGCTGCGACTTCTGGGCCACATGGCCTCCACGGTACATGTGGTGCCCTACGCTCGTCTGCATATGAGAGCAGCTCAATGGACCTTGGCCACCCAGTGGACTCAAGCATCTGGAGCGCTCTCCGACCAAATACTCACCTCAAGCCGTCTGTTTTGGTCCCTCCAATGGTGGACATCCACCAAGAATCTGTTGTTGGGGGCCCCCTTCCAACCTTTGTTGCCCCAAGCAACCCTCACAACAGATGCCTCCCAGACAGGGTGGGGAGCTCATCTTCAGAACCTCTCCACTCAGGGCACTTGGTCTCCACAGGAGACCACCCTTCATATCAACCTCCTGGAACTGCGAGCAATTTATCTTGCCCTCAAGGTCTTCTATACCCTCCTTGTCAACCTGACTGTCCTAGTTCAGACAGACAATCAGGTAGCCATGTTCTATATAAACAAACAAGGAGGGACAGGCTCTCTGTCGCTTTGCAACAAAGCTCTCAGATTATGGGCCTTCGCCAGAGAGCATCAAATTCACCTTCTTGCAGTGTATCTTCCAGGAGTTCAAAACTCTCGTGCGGACAGACTCAGTCGAGTTCTGCTTCCACATGAATGGTCCCTACATATGGACCAGATACGCAGAATCTTTCAGGAATGGGGGACCCCGGACATAGACCTCTTTGCAAGTCCGTGGAATGCCAGACTTCCCCGGTTCTGTTCCAGAACTCAGTGTCAGGGAGCTCAGGCCCACGATGCCTTCCTCCTGCATTGGGGTCAGGAATTCCTCTATGCCTTTCCACCCATTCCTCTAATATCCAAGACTCTGTTCAAGCTCCAGAGGGATCACGGGACTATGATCCTCATAGCTCCCCGCTGGCCACGCCAGGTGTGGTTCCCTCTACTTCTGCATCTCTCCCAGGGATCCTCCCTGGACCTGGGAGCTGCGCCAGACCTCCTGTCTCAGGAGAAGGGGACTTTGTGGCACCCAAACCCCAAATCCCTACATCTCAGAGCTTGGTTACTGAAGGCCTAAGTCTTCAAGACTTTAATCTTTCTCAGCCTGTGAAAGATATCCTTCATGCCTCTAGGAAACCTTCCACGAGGCGTTCTTATGCTTTCAAATGGAAGCGTTTTTCCATTTGGTGTGCTCAGCAGGGTCTTGACCCTCTAGCACTTCCTTTGAATTCCCTCTTGGACTATCTCCTGCATCTTTCAAATGCAGGCCTTAAGACGAATTCAGTAAGGGTCCATTTGAGTGCTATTGCAGCATCCTTAAAACCTATAAATGGACAACCTGTCTCCTCTCATCCTCTTGTTGCACGTTTCATGAGAGGCCTGACCCTAACTAAACCTCCCATCCGACCTCCCCCGGTAGCATGGGATTTGAACCTAGTTCTAGGTCAGCTTATGAAGCCACCTTTTGAGCCTTTGGACTCTACCTCCTTCAAATTTCTTTCCTGGAAGGTTGTTTTCCTTATTGCAGTCACTTCGGCTCGCCGCATCAGTGAACTGCAGGCTTTAGTGGCTCATCCACCTTATACTAGGTTTCATCATGATAAGGTGGTCCTTAGGACGAATCCCCACTTTATGCCCAAAGTGGTCTCGCCTTTTCATCTTAATCAAGAGGTATATCTACCTGTCTTTTTCCCGGCTCCTCATGCATCCAGTGCAGAGAGGAACCTTCATACTCTGGATTGTAAAAGAGCTCTTGCCTTTTTACCTCAACAGGACTCAACCACATCGAAAGTCTTCCCAACTTTTCGTGGCTTTTGATCCTTCTCATTTGGGACTTCCAGTCACCAAGCGTACACTTTCCAATTGGATCGCTCAGTGTATTTCTTTTGCTTACCAGAGTAAGAACATTTCTCTGGAGGGCCATGTCACAGCTCACAATGTGAGAGCCATGGCCACTTCTATGGCTCATCTTCACTCTGTCCATAGATCAGATCTGTCGAGCAGCCACTTGGGCCTCGGTTCATACCTTCACAGCCCATTACTGCTTGGACAAGGACTCCCGCCGGGGTGCCTTGTTTGGTCAGGCTGTCCTCAAACACCTGTTCCATACTTAAACAACTCCTGCCCACCTTCCCTGGATGGATGCCTGAGATCCATACGAAGATGGTTTACCCTTGGAGGGGGATCTCCCAGGCATCTTAGCTAGGGAGTCCCCATATGTGATGACTTATTCCTGCTTGTTCCTGGAGATAAGAACATAAGATATGCCATACTGGGTCAGACCAAGGTCCATCAAGCCCAGTATTCTGTTTCCAACAGTGGTCAATCTAGGTCATACGTACCTAGCAGTTTCCCCAAGGGACACAGGTTCCACAATGCTTGTATTGGTTCAAGCATTGATATCCTGGGTCCCTTCTTAATAATGGTTTATGGACCTTTCCTCCAGGAACTTGTCCAAACCTTTTTTAAACCCAGCTACACTAACAGCCTTTACTACATCCTCCGGTAACAAATTCCAGAGTTTGATTACACGTTGAGTGAAAAAATATTTTCTTTTATTAGTCTTAAATAGTTTACCCTGTAGCTTCATTGCATGTCCCCTAGTCTTTCTATATTCTGATAACGTAAACAATCGATCTACGTTTACCCGTTCCACTCCGTTCATTAATTTATAGACTTCTATCATATCTCCCCTCAGCCGTCTCTTTTCCAGGTTAAAGAGCCCCAACCTTTTTAGCCTTTCTTCATAGGAGTAGCCTTCCATCCCCTTTACCATTTTGGTGGCTCTTCTCTGAACCTTTTCTAAAATTGCTATATCCTTTTTAAGATACGGCGACCAGAATTGCACACAATATTCAAGGTGCGGTCTCACCATGGAACGATATAGAGGCATTATAATATCTTTTGTTTTATTTTCCATTCCTTTCCTTATCATACCTAGCATTCTATTTGCTCTCTTGGCCGCCGCTGCACACTGGGCCGAGGGTTTTAACATGGTATCCACAAGGACGCCTAAATCTTTTTCTTGGGTGGTGGTTCCTAATGTGGAACCTTGCATCGTGTAACCATAGTTTGGGTTGTTCTTCTCTAGGTGCATAACCTTGCACTTCTCCACATTAAATTTCATCTGCCATTTTGATGCCCAGTCTTCCAATTTATCAAGATCCTCTTGCAATTTTCCACAATCCTCCTGGGTTTTAACAACTTTAAATAGTTTTGTGTCATCAGCAAATTTGATAACCTCACTCGTTATTCCACTTTCCAGGTCATTTATGAATATGTCAAAAAGCAGCGGACCCAGCACAGATCCCTGGGGTACACCACTATTCACCTTTCTCCATTGGGAAAATTGGCCATTTAGCCCTACCCTCTGCTTTCTATCTTTTAACCAGTTCCTGATCCACAGTAGTACACTGCCTCCTATCCCATGACTCTTTAGTTTTGCCAAAAGTCTCTCATGAGGGACCTTGTCAAAGGCTTTCTGAAAGTCCAGATACACAATATCAACCGACTCACCTTTGTCCACCTGTTTATTCACTCCTTCAAAAAAACATAACAGATTAGTAAGACAAGATCTTCCTTGTCTAAAGCCATGTTGGCTGTCTCCCATTAGGTCATGACTATCTATATGCTGAGTAATAGCACAGTTACTTACCTGTAACAGGTGATCTCTGGGAACAGCAGGAATTAGTCATCACAACCCACCCACCTCCCCTAGGAGTTGTATCTCTATCTATCTTCCTGTCCTCTCTCTCTATTGTCTCAGCTTTAAACTCGAACTGACGAGAGCTGGTCAGGAAGGCGGGAAGGCAGCACGCATGTGCAGTGGGAGGCCCCAAAAGCTTTTAATCTGAAAAGCTGGGGAGCTTTCCCGCGCGGGCTCCGTCGGTACCGACGTACCCATATGTGATGACTAATTCCTGCTGTTCCCAGAGATCACCTGTTACAGGTAAGTAACTGTGCTATATACCACCCATGCTTGAGTATTGGGGCGGTGTACAATAAAAACATAGGCTGCCAGAAAAGAAAGGAGGAAAGAATATCGTTAACTTAGAGGAAAGAGAGAAAAAGATAGGAAAGAGACAGACAGACATCAAACACAACTAGTCAAATGAATGGGGAGGAGGGGGAAGGGAAGAGAGAAAATGGTCTATGAGGGTGTGGTCTGAATGTTGAAGGCTTGGCAGAAAAGGTGTGTCTTAAGGAGGGCTTTGAACTGGGGGAAGGAAGGTTCTGTGCTGAGGGAGTGTGGGAGTGAGTTCCAGAGTGCGTGACAGAGGAAGAAGGCTGATCGGCAAGTGAGTTTGAGGTGGGCCTGGGATGGAGATGGAAAAAAAAAGGAAGACCTCAGTTTTGGCCCTAGTGTTACTTGCAGAGCCAGTGCCCTTGGGGGCTGACGTGGGGCCTCAGTCTCGTGGGACGGCCATTCCTGTTTTGAGCCCTGAGGTTGCAGGACATCAGACGGGATCCTTTTCTGAGGGCTGTCCTCTGAAGAGCCGGGTATAGTCGGTGGCATCATTGGGAGATTATGCTGGAGCCATGGGTAAGTCCCATGGTCACTGGCATCGGAGCCCCTGGCCTGATGCCAAGGGTGATGACCAGGAGAGCAGCCCTCCAAGCTGCCCTGGCAGGAGAGAGTGCCATCAGTGTCAGGAGTTCGACACCGGTCTCCCAAACCCGTCTTCATCAAGGACACCCCCTTGTTGGAGCAGACATTAGGCCCAAAGCCTTCAGTACCCACGTCGGTGGCTGCGGAGCCTCCTGGCTTCAAGGTCAGAATGGCAGCCCTTGAGCACAGCATCACTGCCTTTTTGGCCCAGCAGCACAGACTGAAGCCCGGTTCCTTTGGGTCACATTGGTCCCGACCATCAGCCCCTTCACCGCATGGGCATCCCTGGAGGACATGGAACTGATCCTCAAGTGCCATCATCCTCAAGGCGATTCCAAGTTCCGTTCTCTGTCCCGCTCGAGGCGGAAGACTTCCCTGGCTGCGCCTCTGGTTCTGACTGCAGGGGCTCCAGGGGCCTCACAGCACCAGTAACCCGGCGCAGCCCCAATCCTGGAGGGCTCTGTCTCTTCCAGCTTCGAGTCAGACTGGGAGACTGAGTCTCCCAATACCTGCCTCCATCAGAATGTCCCTTTGGACCCTTCCCACATTGGAGGGCAGATGCAGGTCCCCTCTCATGGACTTCTCCTTTCTGGAGTTTTGTCTGGGTCATGGTGAAGGCCTTGGCCTTCACCACAGTGTCCGAGAAGCCTCGGGTGGAGGACCTTAAAATCCTCTGAAGGAAGTATTCATGGTGCCAGTTTCCCCCATCCTGGAATGGCTTCTCTTCCATATGTGGGAGACCCCTGGTCTCCATGCGGATTGTGAGCAGACAGCTTGATTCCATGTACTGAGTCTGCTGGAACCCTGGGTTCCAAAAGGTAGAGTTTCCCTATAACCCCATGATGGTGGAGTCGGCTATGTGTAGGATTAAAAACCAAAGGATTTTGCAAGTTTTTATGTAAATTAGTTGTAAAAACTGTTCTATGTAAAATGTTAGTTAAATGTAAACTGCCCCTCATCTCTGGAAGGGGCGGTATAGAAAACTGTAACAAATAAATAATAAATAAATAAAATAAAGTATGCACTCCTCAATGCCCCCGACAGGGAGGCCCACTCCATGGATGCTTTTGGCAGAAAGTGCTTCCAGAGCTTGATGGCTTGTCAGTCAGATCCAGGCCTATCAGCTATATATTGGCATGTATTTGAGACACAAGGGAGCTGTGCTGGGTTTCTCGGCTGGGCAGGCAGAGCAGCCTCTGAAGCGGTTTCAGACCCAGACCTCAATTGTGAAGGAGTACTCCAAATTAATCACTCATGCGGCCTATGTTGGCTTGGCGTTGGTGGCCAGAGTAGTTGTGGTGGGCATTAGTGCCTGCTGCCAGGCCTGGCTACAGTCCTCAGACCTGGAGCAATGGGTGGAGGACAAGCTTGTCTGTCCCATACTGGGGTGAGAATCTCTTTGGTAAGCCCATGACAGACAAGGCTGCTGAGCTGGCGTCAGAGTTCCTGACCAGAACCAGGCTCTCCAAAGCCGCCTGTCAGTTTCTTGGAAAAAAGCCCCTTTACCTGAAGAAGAGGAAGGCTTACGGAAACTACCCCAAGTACTCAGCCTTCCCATTTCCCCAACAGAGTTAGCAGGCCAAGGGACAGGGCACAGCCCGTGTAAGCCTAAAGTCCCCCAAACCTCAAACAGTGCCTCAACCACAACCTGGGAGGGGGGAGGGGGCTTTTTGACTCCTTGGATATAGCCTCTCCTTCCTGGTAGGTCTAGCCCTGCAGCACACTGGTGTACTTCGCCAACCAGTGGCCTAGTATCACCACAGACACCTGGGTCTTCCAGGTGGTGTTTTACCACCTCCATTTTGATGAGATGCCACCCCTGTTCTTTCCAGGGTAATTCCCAGTGACTCCCCTTCAGAGACTTGCTCTAGCAAGAGCTTGCCGGGCTTCTAACTGACAAGGTGGTGGATCTGGTCCTGTCCCATCTTGGGGATGAGGGTTTCCACCCCCAGTACTTGGTTCTCAAGAAGACCGGAGGCTTTTGACCTATTCTGGATCTTCAAGATCTCAAGAAGTTCCTGGTGAAGTTCAAGATGCTCTCCCTTAGAACATCGCTGCCTTCTTTCCACTGGGGAGGTTGACTGACTGTTGCATCTCAAAGATGCGTACACACACATTAACATGAACATAACATTAGATAATGCCATACAGGGTCAAACCAAGGTCCATCAGGCCCAGTGGCCAATCTAGTTCACAAGTACCTAGCAGTTTCCCCAAAAGATACAGGTTCCACAATACTTGTATTGGGACAAGCAGTGGATTTCCTGGGTCCCCTTTAATAATGGTTTATGGACCTTTCCTGCAGGTACTTGTCAAAACCATTTTTTAACCCAGCTACATTAACAGCTTTTACTACCATCCTCTGGTAACAGATTCCTGAGTTTGATTATGCGAGTGAAAAAAATATTCTCTTAGTCTTATATGCGTTATACTGTAGCTTCATTGCATGTCCTCTAGTCTTTCTATATTTTGATGTAAATCGATCTACGTTTACCCATTTCACTTCATTCATTAATTTATAGACCTCTATCATATCTCCCCTTAGGGCTCTTCAAACTGGAAGAGACGGCTAACCTTTTTAGTGTCTCCTCCTAGGGGTATCCTTCCATCCCATTTACCATTTTGGTGGCTCTTCTCTGTACCTTTTCTAATTTTATCCTTTTTAAGATACAGAAATCAGAATTGCACACAATATTTGAGGTGTGGTCGCACCATGGGTTTTATTCTCCATTCCTTTCCTTATGATTCCTAGAATTCTATTTGCTTTCTTGGCTGCCACTGTACACTAGGCAGATGGTTTCAACATGTTCTCCAGGAATCAGGATGTCCGCTCTCGCATATGGGTGACTCCAGGGCAGACTGAGCCCGCAAGGAAGCATCTCTCCAGCTTTCAAAGAGAGCCTTTGGGAGATGCCACCACATGTGTGGTCCCCTTCCTGCTCAAGGGTGCCATCTTGCTCAGTCTGCAGAGCCCAATGGATGTGTGGCCTGTTTCCCTGGAAAAATCCTTGACAAAACCTAGTTTTCTGGTAGGCTTACTGGTTCCTCTTCCCGCCTCAAGTCAGTGCTTCCTGGTGGTGTCTGCCCCTTTTTTTTTTATAGAGGTCTCCCTCGACCGGCATTCGTGACTTTTTTTTTCACACAGGAGTAGTTGACCCCATCCAGGTGTCTCCCACCATGTCTCCCGATAGGTTCAAAAAGTGTGACCGCTGCAGTCGGTCCAAGTCCATTACTGACACCCATGACTGCTGCCTGGGCCAGACCATGACAGCACCACCTGTGACCTCTGCCAGGCCATGGCGGCCCAAACCAACAGGAAACGGTAAGAGTTGCAGGAAAAGGTGTTCCCCAGGTCCAACTCGGCACCCATCTCCCCGGCACTGAGCTCCAAGCCCATAACATCTCAAGATGCCCGGATGTCCTAAGAACATAAGAACATAAGACATGCCATACTGGGTCAGACCGAGGTCCATCAAGCCCAGTATCCTGTTTCCAACAGTGGCCAATCTAGGTCATACGTACCTAGCAATATCCCCAAAAGACACAGGTTCCACAATGCTTGTACTGGGTCAAGCATTGATATCCTGGGTCCCTTTTTAATAGTGGTTTATGGACCTTTCCTCCAGGAACTTGTCCAAACCTTTTTTAAACCCAGCTATACTAACAGCCCTTACTACATCCTCCGGTAACAGATTCAAGAGTTTGATTACACGTTGAGTGAAAAAATATTTTCTCTTATTTGTCTTAAATAGTTTACCCAGTAGCTTCATTACATGTCCCCTAGTCTTTCTATACTCTGATAGCGTAAACAATTGATCCACGTTTATCCGTTCCACTCCATTCATTAATTTATAGACCTCTATCATATCTCCCCTCAGCCGTCTCTTCTCCAGGCTAAAGAATTCTGTCTGATGTTTTCTTGTTCTATGTAAACCGCGCTGATTATAAATAGTGCGGTATAAATAGTGCGGTATATAAAGATGTTAAATAAATAAATAAAGAGCCCTAACCTTCTTAGCCTCTCTTCATAGGAGTAGCCTTCCATCCCCTTCACCAATTTGGTGGCTCTTCTCTGTACTTTTTCTAATAACGCTATGTCCTTTTTAAGATACGGTGACCAGAATTGCACACAATATTCAAGGTGCGGTCGTACCATGGAGCGATACAGAGGCATTATAACATCCTTTGTTTTATTCTCCATCCCTTTCCTTATGATACCTAGCATTCTATTTGCTTTCTTGGCCGCCGCTGCACACTGGGCGGAGGGTTTTAACATGTTATCCACGATGACTCCTAAATCTTTTTCCTGGGTGGTGGTTTCTAATGTGGAGCCTTGCATCGTGTAACTATAGTGTGGGTTGTTCTTTCCTAGGTGCATAACTTTGCACTTGTCCACATTAAATTTCATCTGCCATTTGGATGCCCAGTCTTCCAATTTATCCAGATCCTCCTGCAGTTTTCCACAATCCTCTTGGGTTTTAACAACTTTAAACAGTTTTGTGTCATCTGCAAATTTGATAACCTCACTAGTTATTCCCTTTTCCAGGTCATTTATGAATATGTCAAAAAGCAGTGGACCCAGTACAGATCCCTGGGGTACTCCACTATTCACCTTTTTCCATTGGGAATATTGGCCATTTAGCCCTACCCTCTGCTTTCTATCTTTTAACCAGTTCCCGATCCACAATAGTACACTGCCTCCTATCCCATGACTTTTTAGCTTCGCCAAAAGTCTCTGATGGGGGACTTTGTCAAAAGCTTTCTGAAAGTCCAGATACACTATATCAACCGACTCACCTTTGTCTACCTGTTTATGCACACCTTCAAAAAAACATATCAGATTAGTAAGACAAGATCTTCCTTGTCTAAAGCCATGTTGGCTGTCTCCCATTAGGCCATGACTATCTACATGCTGTGTAATTTTGTTCTTTATGATGGTTTCTACCATTTTCCCTGGTACTGACGTCAGGCTCACCGGTCTGTAATTTCCCGGGTCACCCCTGGAACCCTTTTTAAAAATTGGTGTTACGTTGGCGACCCTCCAATCTTCAGGTATTACAGATGATTTTAATGAAAGTTCACAGATTACCAATAGCAGGTCTGCAATCTCATATTTCAGTTCTTTCAACACTCTGGGATGTATACCATCCGGTCCAGGTGATTTGCTACTATTCAGTTTATCAAATAGTTGTAATATATCTTCCTGGTGTAGCGATATTTCTCTCAATTCCTCTGCAGTATCACCCTTAAATATCACTTCAGTCTTGGGTGACATCCCTACATCTTCCTCAGTAAAGACCGAAGCAAAGAATTCATTCAGTCTCTCCGTTATAGCCTTGTTTCCTCTTACTGCCCCTTTTACCCCTCTATCATCTAATGGTCCAATTGACACTCTCTCAGGCCTTTTGCTACGAATGTACTTGAAAAAGTCTTTATTTCGTGTTTTTGCTTCCGTAGCAAGTTTCTTCTCAAATTCCTGCTTTGCCTGCCTTATCAATGCTTTGCATTTAACTTGCCAGTGCTTGTGCTGTTTCCAGATTTCATCATTTGGCTCTTTTTTCCATTTCCTGAAGGTTGCTTTTTTGGCAGCAACAGCCTCTCTGACCTCACCTTTAAACCATGCTGGCAGTTTTTTGGACTTTCTTCCACTTTTCCTAATGCGTGGAATACAGCTGGTCTGGGCTTCGAGGATAGTATTTTTAAATAACACCCAAGCTTGCTGTAAGTCTTTAACCTTTGGAACCGCTCCTTTTAGTTTTTTTCCTAACTATATTCCTCATTCTCCAGGACCAAGCAGGAAGTCAGTCCTCACTTATGGGTGACGTCGGCGCCGACGGAGCCCTCGCGGAGCAATTTCGGAGAACGCTATCCTGGAAGTTCTGGATTTCAACTTCCTACCTAAAAGCTTAAATTTAGCCTCCAGAACTTCCCTACCACATTTTCCTATGTCATTGGTACCAACATGTACCAAGACAGCAGACTCCTCCCCAGCACTATCTATGATCCTATCTAGGCGGTGCGTGAGGTCCGCTACCTTCGCACCAGGCAGGCATGTTACCAGGCGATCCTCACGTCCACCAGCCACCCAGCTATCTACATTCCTAATGATTGAATCACCAACTATAATAGCTGTCCTGACCCTCCCCTCATGGGGACATGGCCCTGGAGAAACGTCCTCGGTGCGAGAGTGTTTTACATCACCTGGAGGACAGGTCCTAGTTACAGGATCACTTCCTGCCACACCAGGGTGATGCTCTCCTGTCACGTGACCTCTCTCCTCCATGGCAACAGGGATGCTGCCAGACTGGAGGTGGGACTTCAGGACTATATCCCTGTAGGTCTCGTCCATGTACTTCTCTGTCTTTGTCTTCCAGGTCTGCTACTCTAGCCTCTAGAGAACGGACTCGTTCCCTGAGAGCAAAGAGTTCTTTGCACTTAGTGCATACGTAAGACCTCTCACCAACTGGGAGAAAATCATACATGTGACACTCAATGCAAAAGACCGGAGAACCCCCATCTCGTTGCTGGACTTCTGTCTGCATCTTAGTTTAAAGCTTGTGTTTAGGTCTTTTAAATTCTGTATATAATGATTGGTGTGGATGCTTATACCAATAAAAGTGTATCTAATACCCCTAATATACCTTGTGTACCTGAAGCTTAAGTAATTAATCTCAGGTCCTCTGTGTATGACTGATTTGGATAACGAGCTGCACCTGAGAGCAGCCCCTTTCCTCTAAGATGTGCAAGTACCTATAAAACTACAATTACCCCAGGGGTGGGTGGGTGCTGGGGAGGGAGGGAGATAAGCCCTATTAAAGAGGGCAGTTACAAGGTACCCTGTCCTGAACCCTCAGCAGGGGGGAAGGGGGTACCACACAAAGCCCAGTTAGTTGAGAGAGGCAAGGTACGTTATAGCTGAGAAGGCTGAACTAGCACACCACTAAGACAAACAATAAATAATTAATAAACAGCTAGAACTCATAGTCCTCTGAGTCCTGCGGTCATGGGGCCCCTTAGACTCCAGAGCTGGAGAAGAAGTCATTGAATTCTGCCAAGGTTGCACCAGAGAAACCCAGTAAAACCTCATGGAGGGACTTGGTCGACTTTGAGAAGCACCCCACCAAGGTCCTCCAGAAGGATTCCTCAGCTAGCAGAGACTGTGCGAGATTCCTCTAGGCTATAGTCCTAGTTGAGGACGCGCTTCCAAAAGTGCTGATGCTGTACTCTAATTCCTCTGCCAGTTTCGAAAGCTGTGGAACCTTCTGGCTTGGATCCAGAATGGTGGCCCTGGAGCAGAACATCACTGCTATTCTGGCCCTGCAGCAGGTGATGGCCAGTTCCCCCACCTCATCTGCCCTGACGACTGGGCCCTCTACTGCGAGGGTGTTCCCGGTCGTTGAGCCGAGCATTGAGTGCCCTGGCCTTGAGAAAATCCTCAGCACTGGTTGAGGTCCCAGTCTCATTGGTCGGGTATCCGGTCCTCACCAGCCAGTCTCTGTAACTCAGACCCCATGTCCTCTGCAGGCTGTTGGCCCTTTGGCTCCGGCCTCGATATAAGGAGTTGTTGCTCGACTCAGAGTGGGAGACATAGGACAAGGCTTCCCCAGACACCAGAAGGCGCACACATTCCCTCGGACCAGTCTCCCCTGGTACCTTGATGCCATTCTCCCGAGGACGTGGCCCTCCATGACTGTCAGGGATATGGCCAGGGCTCTTGGTGCAAACCAAGGCAGAGGAGGACTCGCGCACCAAGGAGTTGGAGATTCTCCAGTATGAGACTCCACCCAGAGAAACCCTCACAATGCCCATACAGCCGATCCTCGAGAAGAGACGCCTGAATCGGTGCTGAATAGCAGTTGGCTTGACGCTCTGTACAGTGTCCAGAAAAGATTGGGATTCCACAAACCCCAGCCTCCCACACAATTCCAGGGTTGTCAAGTCAACCATGCAAAAGCTCGAGCCAAGATACTCATCCATCCCTCCCGGTAGAGCGGCCCGGGCCCTCGGGCAGAAATGCTATTAAGGCTCGATGCTAAAAGGCACTGGACAAAGAGCTGTCTGTTTGCAGCAGGCCTTGTCGGGTAACCCTTTCAACTGTTCCAGACCCTGACTTTGGGAGTGAGACTGCTCTAATTTCCTCTCCCAGGCTATCTATGACTGCTTCAAGTTTGTGGCTTGAGTTGCGGCGGCCGGCATCGGGGTCAAGCCTGGCTGCAATACTCCTACCTTGAGCAATAGGTCTAGGACAAACTGCTGAATGTCCCCTGTACCGGTGAGAACCTCTACGGCAAATCCATGGCTGACAAAGCTGCTGAGATCGAGGCTGACTTTGTGACCCGTCAGAGGCGCTCAAAGAAGACGCAGCCCATCCCTGCAAAAATCAGTCAGGGAAAAGGCTCCTTTTCCCAAGGGGGGGAGGGTGCCCTTTGCACAGGGTCATCAGTACCAGACCTACTCTGGCCATCAGCAGGGTTCTCACCCCAGGAGGCAGGAGCACAGGGCTCAGACAAAAACACCTAAGTTCCAGACTCCAGCTCCCACCAAGCTTGGGGGGAGCTTTTGACTCCCAGGGCAAGGCCTCCCCTCCCCCAGGGGACCTCCACCAACCCACAAGGGGACTATTGGTGCTCTTTGCCCACATATTGGCCTCAACCACCTCAGATCTGTGGGTACTGCAGGTGGTCAGGGATGGATACCTCCTCCACCTACAGCAGATTCCACCCAGGTTCTTTCCCTGAGAGCCAGTAAGATGACTCCTTCACCAGACCCTGCTGCTCAGAGCTTGCAGGTCTTCTCAGGGACAACGCAGTAAAACCTGTACCCAGGCACCTGTGGGGCAAAGGCTTCTACTCCAAGTACTTCCTTGTTCCAAAGAGGACTGGGGGCCTCAGGCCCATTCTAGACTTGCGAAACACAAGTTTCTGGTGAGCGTGAAGTTCAAGATGCTCTTTCTTGGAATACTGCTGCCCTACCTCCACCAGGGAGACTGGCTCTGCTCCTTGGATCTAAAGGATGATCACACACACATCCCAATCCACCCCTCCCACAGGCAGTACCTAAGGTTCAAGATAGGAGGAGAGCACTAGCAATACAGAGTGCTACCCTTCGGCCTGGCCGCCTCATCAAAGGTTTTCACAAAATGCCTAGCAGTGGTCGCTGCCCACCTACTTCTGCAAGGGGCTTTGGTATTCCCCTACCTCGACGACTGGCTTATCAGGGGCAGTACACCCGCAGAGGCCCACCAGGCCACAGGGCGCACAACTCTCCTGCTGCAGCACGTGGAGTTTGTCATCAACTATCCCAAATCTCATCTCACTCCAGCCCAGAGCTTGGAATTCATAGGTGCTCAGTTGGACACCCTGCAGGCCAAGGTCTTTCTTCCCTTGGGAAAGTGCAAACCACTCAAGGAGTTAGCGGCAAAGGTGCAGCACAGTCGTTTCCTCCTCCACCTTCTGGGCCACATGGCCTCCACAGTCCATGTGACCCCACTAGCCCACCTGCATATGCAAACAGCCCAATGGTACCTCCGCACTTAGTGAACGCAGCCCACAGGCAGATTGCTGGATAGGATCAGGATAACCTGCCAGCTGGCGGAGTCCTTTGGTGACAACTTCCCTGCCACCTCCAGGTCGGAATGCCCTTCCAGGCACCCTGTCCCAGAGGGTCCTGACCATGAATGTCTCCCTCCTCGGTTGGGGGGGATGCATTGCAAGGACTGTCACACACAAGGCAGCTGGTACCAAGCAGAATCCCTGCTGCAGATCAATCTTCTAGAACTCACGGTGATCCTTCTGGCCCTACGGGCATTCTGCCACTGCCTGTGACACCAATTAATGCTGGTACAGATGGACAACCAGGTCACCATGTTCTCCTTCGTCAAGCAGGGGGGCATGGGGTCGTACTCCCTCTGTCAGAAGGCAGTGGCCCTCCTGTCCTTTGCAGCTCACAACAACATGCTCCTGAGGGCGCTCCATCTCCTGGGCCAGGGCAACCTTCTGACGGACAGACTCAGCAAGGTGCTCAAGCAGCACAAATGGCACCTGAACCCCAGGGTAGCCTCACGGCTCTTCCGCCTCTGGGCGATGACTGTGATGGACCTCTTTGCCACCCCAGACAATGCACAGCTGCCCCTCTTCTGCTCGCAGAAGCCACACCTGTCAAGGGTAGCAGCAGATGCCTTTTTGATCCTGTGGACGGAAGGCCGCCTCTATTCCTTTCCGCCGACCCCTCTGGTTGCCAAGACCCTCTTCAAGGTCCAGCGCAAGGGTTCTGTAATGATACTAATTGCCCCCAGGTGGCCCAGACAACTATGGTTCCCACTGCTGCTCTCCCTGTCAGCGTCACTCCCAGTCCCACTGGGCAATGCCCCGAACTTCCTGTCTCTCAGGAGGAGGGCTCCCTCCTGCACCCCAGTCTAATGTTAACAGTGTGGCTAACGCTAACGTTGTGGCTGCTGAAAGGGTAGCCTTGGCCCCCTTCAACCTCCCACAAGAGGTTGAGGTGGTCCTATTGGCCTCCCACAAGCCCTCCACGAGGCAAGCAACTGGTGCTCTAATATCTACTTCATCTGTCATACCATGGACTAGTCCAACTTGGTGAGGGTGCATCTGAGTGCGATTGCTGCACATCATCACCTTATCAAAGGGAGACCTCTCGGATAAGCCCCTGGTCTCTCAGTTCCTCTGGGGCCTCCTGCTCTCTAAGCCCCCCCAATTGCTCCCTAGCAGCGGAATGGGACATCAATGTGGTGCTCACCAGGCCGCCATTCAAGTCTCTAGCTACTTGCTATCTGTGGTACCTGTCATGAAAGTTGGCCTTCCTGGTAGCTCTCACATCTGCTCATAAAGAAAGCAAGCTTCAGGCCCTGGTGGCAGAGCCACCATACACGAGATTCTACAAGAACAGGGTGGTGCTCTGCACTCACTTCAAATTCCTTCCAAAGGTGGTATCTCCCTTCCACTTCAACCAGGAAGAGGTCCTTCCCACCTTTCCTGCAGCCTCACGCTGATCAGGAGGAAACTATACTCCATACATTGGACTGCAAATGGGCCTTGTCCTATCTACAGCAGACCCAGGGCCATCGCAAAGTTCCTCATCTTTTCGTTTTCGTATGACCCCAGCAGACTGGGGCCTCCTGTGACTTAGCAAACTTTGTCCACTTGGGTGGCGGACTGTATTGATCTTGCCTATGAGCGAGCTGGGCTCTCCCTGGACCACCGGATCACAGCGTATCACCTGAGAGTGATGGCAACATCGGTGGCGAACTTGTGCTCGGCACCAGTAAGGAGATCTGCAAAGTTGCCACGTGGTTTTGATTCCATATATTCGCAGCTCACTACTGCCTGAAAAGCGAGTTCCATTGGGGCTAGGGTCTTGCAGTGTCTCAGTTGGGAACTCAACTTCTGCAACTCATGACTTGGTTGCCGTTGGTGCTGTTGTGGTTCGGTCTTTGGCAGCCTGGAGCTGGGGAGTCCCATATGTGAGGTCTGACTTCCTGCTTGTTCCTGGAGAAAGCGTAGTTATTCACCTGTAACCAGTGTTCTCCAGGGGCAGCAGGAATCAGTCCTCACAACTCTCCCTCCTCTCTTGGGGAGTTGCCTCCTTACCTTGTTTTATTTTTGCTACTGTCCTAGCTATGTCATCTGACTGAGCAAGATGGCATCATTGGGCAGGAAGGGGACCACACATGCGTGGTGGCATCTCCCAAAGACTTTCTTTGAAAGCTGGGGAGATGCTTACACGCGGGCTCAGTTGGTGCCAACGCCACCCATATGCGAGGACTGATTCCTGCTGTCCCTGGAGAGCACCTGTTGCAGGTGTGAGTAACTAAGTTTTATCCACAATGAGGCCTAAATCCTTTTCCTTGGTGGGTGGTTCCTAATGTGGAACCTTGCATTGTGTAACCATAGTTGTTGTTTCCTAAGTGCATAACTTTGCACTTGTCCACATTAAATTTCATCTGCCATTTGAATGTCCAGTCTTCCTCCCCTACCCATCCTCCCTCCCATGTTCAGGTACCCATGTGGAGCCTCTCCCCCCTCCACTCCTTCCTTCATTCACACTGATTTAGAATTCTACTTTGTGCCTGGGGTTGCAGAGACTGAACGTATAGTTCTCATGTTGCCATAAATTTTCCCAAATGCTTAACGTGTCCATGTGCCCCTTCCTGTTACAGAATCATGAAAGCAGACACTATTCTGCCGGTGCTGATGGGACGGACCCTCCCTCGTTAACCATGATTGCATTATCACTTTGCGAGCCACCAAACATACCAGCCTTCTCCAGATATGGATGCCCTCATCCAGTCCCTTTTCTGGGATCCAAATATCTAATATGGCTGAGATGGATCTTAACCACCCTCTGTACCCCCGAGATTCCCTGGATGTAGCTCAGTACAACCCTTCAAAATTGCTTGATCAACCCACCGTGCCATACATGTGTCCCAGGGTCTCCGCTGGCGCTCAGGGGTGGATCAAGGCAATCTGCTTCCTGAGGCAAAGGATGAGATGGTGCCCCATTCCCCCCCCTGTAGAGGGGGGGGGGCACCTTCTCAAAACTCAGTCCAAACCAAACCAAAAAGCTAATTAGATTTTTCTCCAGGACCAAGCAGGAAGTCAGTCCTCACATATGGGTGACGTCGGCGCCGACGGAGCCCTCGCGGAGCAATTTTCCCCAGCTTTCACAGAAAGCCTTTGGGAATTGCAGCGCGCATGCGCGGTCGCCTTCCCGCCCAAGGGTGCCATCTTAGCCAGTCTTCTTTTTTCCGCGGAGCCCTACAGACGTACCCGTCTTGTCCCCGCTAAAAAAGTTGATTTTCGTGAGTTTTCTCGTTTTTCAATTCGGTTCGACGCCGGTCGTTTTCCTGCCCGGACTCGCGACGCCGTTGCGAGTCCTTCTCTTATTTTTCGGTTTTTCTGATTTTTGGTCAGTTTCGTTTTCGGTTTTTTCGCTGGCAGCCCGGTCCTTTGACCTTGCAGGGGCCCTTTTTCCCCCGATGGCTGCCAGTGGTTTCAAGCGGTGTGGTCAGTGTGACAGAAATATGTCACTCACTGACACACACGATAATTGCCTCCGCTGCCTGGGCCCGGATCATGAAGAAATGATCTGTGGAGCCTGTGGCAAAATGTCCTCCAAAGCGTTGAGGAGTCGGCGGCATCAGCGGGATAGAATCTTCGCTGACCCCAGCCGTACCCGGACCTCGTTGGAGGCCTTGGCGTCCAGAGACTCCAGCTCTGACCATCGCCGAAGCTCCTCCGACAGGGGTTCTCCCTCCGGAGACCATCGACGGAAGACAAAACCCGCGAGGGCGGCGTCGGTGGACGCTCCTGGCTCCGCGAGGGCCAGGTCGCATAGCCCCGACAGCCGTCCCGGGTCTTTGGAGAAGGAGCACCTCCCGAAGCGACCTCGCCTGGAGTCGGAGTTGCCTGCTCGGGTAAGTCCTGTGGTCCTTCTGGACTCGCCTCCGAGAGGTCCGACGTCGGGCCCGACGCCGTCGGGGCCCGAGTCGGGGGCTGCTGGGTCACCTGAGGTCGGACTCAGGTTGACGGCCTTGGAGAGCAGACTATCTGCCTTCATGGACCAGCAGCGGGCACTGATCGCTAGCCTCGCTGGCGCCGCTGCCCCAACCGCCGGGACGTCGACGTCTAAGTCGACCCCGGAGACCGAGCCGATCCTCGAGTCCATGCGAACTCGAGTCGATCCTCGGTCGAGGTCACCCTCGGCCTCCCGTTCGGGACCGAGGTTGTCGCCGCCGACTCCCTTGGCGTCGGGGCGGCCGACGCCTCCGCCTGCCCGAGCCGACCCCACTGATCCTCCTCGGAGTCGGTCTGGGAGTCTGAAGAGGAGGAGTCACCTGATTCCTTTCGGACTCGGTGTGTCCCCTCGGACTCACCTGAGTCCGAACCTCGGAAACAGTCCCCTCCGGAGGATGCCCGGTTCTCGGACTTCGTCAGGGATATGGCCAAGGCTTTGGCCTTCCCTGCGGATCCCGAGGAGGAGCCTCGAGCCGAAGAGCTCGACGCCCTTCAGTACGACTCTCCCGCCCGGGAGCACTTTACTGTACCGGTGCCTCCCATGCTGGAACGACTACTCTTCCGCATGTGGGAGAGTCCGGCCTCGTCGCCGGTTTTGAGCAAGCGGGTCGATTCCATCTATCGAGTCCGCAAGAGTCCTGGCTTCCAAAAAGCACAGCTGCCACACCATTCCATGGTAGTGGAATCGGCCATGCATAGGCTTAAGAGCCAGAAAATGCACTCCTCGGTGCCTCCTGGCAGGGAGGCCCGTAACCTGGTTGGCCTTGGTAAGAAGTGTTTCCAGGGCTCTATGCTGGCTTGTCGTGTCCAGACCTACCAGCTATACATGGGCATGTATCTCCGAGACCTGGCTAAAGAGCTAGCCGGATTCTCCGCTGGACTGTCCGAGGAACCTTTGCGGAGGTTCCTAGCCTTAACAACTGGTATACGGGAATGCTCCAAATTCATGTCCCGAGCAGCCTATGATGGCTTTGAAGCATCGGCTCGTGTGGCCGCAGCTGGCATCGGTGCCCGCCGACAGGCTTGGCTTCAGTCGTCTGACCTTGAACCTTGGGTGCAGGACAAGTTGGTCGATGTCCCCTGCAGAGGTGAGAACCTCTTTGGCAAGCCCATGGCTGAAAAGGCTGCACAAATCGAGACGGAGACTCTCACCAGGACCAGGCTTTCTAGGAAGACCTCCGCCCCTTCCCAGAAAAAGAAGGGCTCGGGAAAGAAGTCCTTTTACCCGAGAAAGGCGGCTGCCTATAAACACTACCCCCAATATCAGGCCCCTCCAGCTCCCCAACAGGGTCAGCATGCCAAGGGACGGGGTAACGGGTCCCGTAGGCAGCAAGCCCCCAAGCCTGCACCACCAGCCCCTGCTCAGCAGGGTGGGGGTTTTTGACTTCCTCAGCATAGCCTCTCCCCCTCAGCTGGTTCCTCCCAGCACCGGAGGCCGGCTGGTTCACTTCGCCCACAGGTGGTCCAACGTCACTTCAGATGCCTGGGTGCTTCAAGTCGTGCGAGAAGGATATCTTCTCCACTTCCATCAGGTCCCTCCCTCTTATTTTCCGGGAGAACCTCCTCGACTCCCTCTGCACAGGGACTTACTCCTTCAGGAGTTGGCAAGTCTTCTTCAGGACCAGGCTGTGGAACCGGTGCCCCACCACCTGAGAGGTCAAGGCTTTTATTCCAGGTATTTCCTAATACCAAAAAGGACAGGAGGCCTCAGACCCATCCTGGACTTGCGCAACCTCAACAAGTTCCTTGTGCGGGAAAAGTTCAAGATGCTTACCCTTGGAATCCTTCTGCCCTACCTCCAGCAGGGAGATTGGCTATGCTCCTTGGATCTAAAGGATGCCTACACGCACATCCTCATCCACCCAAGCCACCGCCAGTACCTAAGGTTTGTGGTGGCAGGAAATCATTACCATTACAGAGTACTGCCCTTTGGCCTATCCTCCGCACAGCGAGTCTTCACAAAATGTCTCGCGGTGGTGGCGGCCTCTCTCAGGCTTCACGGCCTCTGTCTTTCCGTACCTCGACGACTGGCTCATCAGAGCGTCGTCCTCTCCGGCAGTCGCCAATGCCACACACCGCACGGTGACTCTGCTGCAGTACTTGGGCTTTGTCATAAACTTCGCAAAGTCCACTTTGCTCCCCTCACAGGATCTCGAGTTCATCGGCGCAAGGCTGCACACTCCTCAGGCTCGAGCTTTCCTGCCTCTCGACAGGGCTCAACGGCTCATGGACCTAGCCGGCCGTTTTCGCAGCCAGTCCCTGGTCTCCGTCAGGCGCTTCCTGAGACTACTCGGCCATATGGCTTCCACCGTCCACGTGACCCCCAATGCTCGCCTGAACATGCAGCCGGCTCAATGGTGCCTTCGCCAGCAGTGGCAACAAGCCACCGGCGGACTAGCCGACTTAGTGCGCCTCTCCAGACCGCTGGCCTCTTCCCTACAGTGGTGGCTTCATCGGCCGAACCTGGTACTCGGAATGCCGTTTCAGTCGCCTCAGCCGGTTCAAGTGCTGACGACCGATGCTTCCCTCCTGGGTTGGGGAGCTCATTGCCAGGGGGCATGTACTCAAGTTCTCTGGACCTCGTGGGAGTCTGCTCAGCAGATCAACTTCCTGGAGCTCCGAGCTATTCGTCTGGCGCTCAAGGCTTTCTCCCACCTGACTTCTCACCAGTCCGTCCTTGTCCAGACGGACAATCAAGTTGCCATGTTCTACGTGAACAAGCAGGGGGGCACGGGCTCCTTCCTTCTCTGCCGAGAAGCTCAGAAGCTCTGCTCTTGGGCCGTCAGTCACGGCATTCTTCTCAAAGCAGTTTATCTCCCAGGCCAAGAAAACTGCCTGGCGGACAAACTCAGCAGGATACTACAGCCGCACGAGTGGCGTCTGGATCCCTTGGTAGTTCAGAAACTCTTTCTGAAGTGGGGCCTCCCCATGATCGATCTCTTTGCCAGTCCTCTCAACCGGCAACTTCCTCGCTTCTGCTCTCGTCAGCCACATCCCCTTCGGGTAGCGGCAGATGCTTTTCTGCTCTCGTGGTCGGAAAGCCTTCTCTATGCTTTTCCTCCCATCCCGCTAGTCTCTCGAACTCCGTTCAAGGTTCTCCGGGACAAAGCGTCCATGATCCTGGTGGCTCCTTGCTGGCCCAGACAGCCGTGGTTCCCACTCCTGTTACAATTAGCGGCGGAGGATCCGTTCCCTCTGGGGTTTCAACCGGATCTCCTAACACAGGATCAGGGGTCTCTGCTACACCCCAACCTCAGATCTCTCAACCTAATGGCCTGGCGGCTGAAAGGGTAGTCCTTGCTCCCCTTCTCCTGCCGGCAGAGGTGGAAGAGGTCGTCCTAGCTTCTCGGCAACCTTCTACCCGCAAATGCTACGCCCTTAAATGGCGTCGCTTTTCCGTTTGGTGTGTACAGCAGTCTCAGGATCCCTTCTCCTGCTCGGTGTCGGTGATCTTGCAGTACCTGCTCTACCTCTCTAATCTGGGACTTCAGTCCAACTCCGTCAAAGTCCACCTTAGTGCTCTTTCAGCACACCATGTGCCGGTGGACGGCAGACCTCTTTCCAGCGACCCTCTCGTAGCACGGTTTTCTCCGAGGTCTCCTTCTACTTAAACCACCTCTGCGCCCGCCAGCACCCGACTGGGATCTGAATGTGGTTTTACAGCGGATCACCTGTCCGCCTTTTGAACCGATGGCTACCTGTTCTCTGCGTTTTCTTTCGTGGAAAACCTTATTCCTGATAGCCCTCACTTCCGCTAGACGCGTAAGTGAATTGCAGGCCCTCGTGTCTGATCCTCCCTTCACTCGGTTCTACAAAAATAGGGTAGTCCTACGGACTCACCCAAAATTTCTTCCAAAAGTTGTCTCCCCTTTTCACATCAATCAGGAGGTGGTACTTCTAACCTTCTTTCCCAGGCCTCACTCCAGCCGAGCTGAACGAGTCCTGCATACCCTGGACTGTAGAAGGGCATTGAACTTCTACCTTGACCGTACGCGGGAGCACCGTAAAGCTGCTCAGCTTTTTGTGTCTTTTGACCCCAATAAATTGGGGCTCCCGGTCTCCAAGCGTACTCTGTCCATCTGGGTTGTTGACTGTATCGCTTGGGCTTATGGGGCAGCCGGACTCTCCTTAGAAAGTCGAGTCACGGCTCATTGTGTTCGGGCGAAGGCTACGTCAGTGGCTTACCTCCGCTCTGTTCCGTTGGCAGACATCTGCTGGGCCGCTACTTGGTCTTCGAGCCAGACTTTTGCGGTCCATTACTGTCTCGAGAGGGAGTCCCGCAGGGACAGTGCTTTCGGACAGGCAGTCCTCCGAAATCTCTTCGAGGTTTGAGCAACTCCTACCCTCCATCCCGGATGGGGGCTACCGGTGGGTAATAATTCAGCGAAGATTCCTTCCTTCTCTACTGCTGAGCTAGAGGGAGCTCATTTTTGTGCTTAGGGTCTCCGGTAGCCTTAAGCTTGGGAGTCCCATATGTGAGGACTGACTTCCTGCTTGGTCCTGGAGAAAGCGTAGTTACTCACCTGTAACAGGTGTTCTCCAGGAGCAGCAGGAATCAGTCCTCACAACCCTCCCTCCTCCCCGTGGAGTTGCAATCATCTGCTTAAGTTTTTTTGCAAATTTTTATGCTGTCTTTTAGCTATGTCATCAGACTGGCTAAGATGGCACCCTTGGGCGGGAAGGCGACCGCGCATGCGTGCTGCAATTCCCAAAGGCTTTCTGTGAAAGCTGGGGGAAATTGCTCCGCGAGGGCTCCGTCGGCGCCGACGTCACCTATATGTGAGGACTGATTCCTGCTGCTCCTGGAGAACACCTGTTACAGGTGAGTAACTACGCTATATGGAGGAAATGCAAGATGTTTGCACAAGGAATTAAAAGAATGAGCGAGAACCACAGCATACTTTATAAAACTAAATTATAACTCATTTTTATTTTGTTATAAACTGCGTTATGGTTCTTGTTTTTTCGTTTTGAACATATATTTTGCATCCACAGAACCCCTTCCCTCAACAGTGGGTGCAGAGCAGAACTAGAACATTCACCCACAGAGCTCAATATCTTAAAAAAAATTCTCTTTGCCTGCCGTATCAGTGCCTTGCATCTAACTTGCCAGTGCTTATGTTTCCAATTTTCATCATTTGGCACTTTTTCCCATTTCTTGACAGATGCTTTTTTTGGCTACGACAGCCTCTCTGACCTCGCCTTTAAACCATGCTGGCAGTTTTTTGGACTCCCACTTTTCTTAAAGCGTGGAATACAGCTGGTCCTGGCTTCCAATATACTATTTTTAAACACTGCCCATGCTTAATGTAAATCTTTAACCTTTGCAGCTGCTCCTTTTAAGTTTTTTTCTCAGCTGTTTTCCTCATTTTCATAGTCTCCCTTTTATTTCTCTTATATACCGCGCTCTTCGACATCAGTGTGGTTTACATGTAACATCAAGGTATTTTACGGTGGTTGATTACACCGTAATTACAAATAACAGGTAGCTCAACTTGGATAACCATATTAACTATTTACACATATATGGATAACAGATAGGTATTTACACACATATACATCACTTTGAGAGATAGTTACAGGTAGTCATGGAGCTTTGTTGTGAGTGGGGCGAGTTGGTGTACCTTCCGGGTAGCATTTGAGGAAAAGGTGGTGCTTCACCTTTTGAAATTGAAAGGTAGTACTATGGATTTCCTTGCCGTCCTTCCATGTATTAAATCACACAATCATGCTATGATCACTGTTGCAAAATGGCCCCAACACCCTTATCTCTTGCACCAGATCCTGTTATCTCCAGGAACAAGCAGGAATGAGTCTTCACATATGGGTACGTCGGTACCGACGGAGCCTGCGCGGGAACGCTCCCCAGCGTCCCAAAAAAGGAAAGCTTTTGGGAGCATCCCACAGCGCTTGCGCGCTGCCTTCCCGCCTTTCCTAACCACCTCTCTCCAGTTCTTCTTTTCTGCAGAGCCAGCAGGTCATGTTCCTGTCACCGCTGAAGAAGTTCTTTATTTTATTTCTTTGGTCGCGCGTCTGCCTTCTTCGACGTCGGACCGGTACCGCCGGTCTTTTCTTTCTTTTTCTTCAAAAAAAAAAAAAAAAAAAAGATACTTTCCGTTCCACTTCAGTGTATTTTTTTCTTTGTTGGGCCTTAGGCCTAACAGAAAATTCCTCATGGAAAAGCCCGCCTCCGGGTTTAAAAAATGCACTAAGTGCAGCGGTACCATCTCTGTTACCGACACCCATGACTGGTGTCTTAAGTGTTTGGGTCCTGACCATTCCATCACGGATTGTCCGTCCTGCTCCATGATGTCTAAAAGAGGTTTACAGAACCGAGCAGCCAAGCTCAGTACACTGTTTCCCTCTGATGCAGCTTCGGTGGCATCAACGTCTTCCAGGGCTGCTTCTTCCTCCTATGGATCTCAGGTAACCAAACATAAGTCCAGCCGGTCCTCGAAGGGTAGATCTCCCTCTAAGCATCGAGATGCCTCCGGGCTTGCCCTCGAGGATCCTGCACCGGCAAAAGTACCCCAGCGGGAAGCTCCGGCTTCCAAAGCTCCTCCTATGGGGTCACAGGTTGACATCGATGGCACGGCCTCGACCGATCACCTGTTGCAATGTTCTGGGGTACCGGTGGAATCCGCCGGTACCGACCTCCAGACATTCATGGTGTCGATGGATCAGAATGTTCTGACCATGCAGCGTGCCAAGCTTCATTGTCGGTACCGGCTCCGATATCGGTTCCGGTGCCGGTACCGGTTGCATCGACATCGGCTTCGGTGTCGACTGCAGTGGTACCCTGTCCGATGATGCCTATCGGTACCGATCCGGTCCCGATGACTCCCGATGTCGATACCATCCGGTATGCATATCGGGCTTTACAGGAGCATCCAGACAGGTGATACTTCGATTCCTCCGAAGACTCTGATGCATCGGAGGCCTCTGTCGAAGCATCGGTACTTCTTCCTCAGGAGCCGCCTTCTCCAAAAAGAAGAATGTCCCCTCCAGAAGACTTGTCTTTTCAATACTTCATAAGGGAAGTGGCCAAGGGGCTTTCTATCTCAGCCCCTGAGACAGAGCCTAGAGCCAAAAAATTGGATTTTTTGCAATATCCCAAGGCTCCTAAAGAAGCAGCCACTTTGCCAGTTCATGAGATCCTTTATGACCACATGATAGGCATATGGGAGACTCCTCTCACCATCTCTTCTCATTCTCGTAGGTTGGATACCATGTATCGTGTCCCTCCTTGTCCTGGATTTCATAAAACTCAGCTTCCTCACCATTCTATTGTGGTGGAGTCTGCTATGAAAAAGTTAGAGTGCAAAGAGGCACTCATCTGCTCCTCCTCCTTAGACGTGCAGCCTTTGACTCTCTTGAGGGGGCCAGCAGAGCCTCGGCCATTGCCATAGGTGCACGCAGAATTGCTTGGTTACAAGCTTCTGATTTGGAACCCTGGGTCCAGGATGGATTAGGAAATCTTCCTTGTACAGGTGAAAACCTGTTTGGCAAAGATTGGCAAGCAAAGGCCACTCAAATGGATGCAGAAAATTCTGCTTTGGATAGGCTTTCAAAGTCTACCTCTAATCCTGTCCAGAAGAGGTTGTTCAAAAAGGCATATTTTCCCAAGAAGGGAAGATATTATCCTGTTTATGGTCAACAGACATCTTCTGCAGGTCGTTTTGCTGCAAAGCGTCAACAACCTAAACAGGCCAAGCCTAAGGCTGCAAGGACTACTGTAGCCCAACAGCCTCAGCCTCTTCAGGGCCTTTGACTTGCAGCTAGAGACCTTAGCCTTTCTGGCTCTAAAAGACCCAGAGCCCCCCTCACCATTCCAGGAAGGTTAGTTCACTTTGCTCCCAGATGGGAGCAAATCACAGCAGAGCAGTGGACCCTTTCCATCATAAGGGAGGGGTACAAACTTCATTTCTCAAACCTTCCTCCTTACACCATGGTGAGACAGTTCAATTCTCCAACATCTCTTCTCGACCTTCTGGGTCAGGAGATTTCTACCCTTCTTGCCCAAGGGGCAATAGAAGAAGTACCTCTTCTTCAACAGGGCTCAGGGTTCTACTCCCCCTACTTTCTAATCCCAAAGAAAACAGGGGGCTACAGACCCATATTAGATCTCAGAGAATTGAACAAATTCCTATGCAAGGAGAAATTCAAGATGATTTCTCTAGGTACTCTCCTTCCATTCCTTCAGAGTCAGGATTGGCTTTGTTCTCTAGATCTCAAGGATGCGTATACCCATATACTCATCCATCCAGCACACAGAAGGTTCCTTTCTACGCACTCTGGGAATATTCGTATTCCCATATCTGGACGACTGGCTCATCCGAGCTTCATCCCAATCAGAGGCCCAGACTTCCGTAGCCTGCACAATGCGTGTTCTGCAGTATCTGGGACTGGTGATAAACATTCCAAAGTCCCAACTCACCCCTACTCAATCTCTAGAGTTCATAGGGGCCTTGCTGGATTACCACAACTGCAAGGGCCTATCTTCCCCAGGCCCGTTGCCTACGCTTAGTGCAGTTAGCCTCTCAGATTCAGTTAAAAACCCATCTAACTGCTCGAGAGATGTTACAACTGCTAGGCCACATGGCATCCACTGTGCATGTGGTCCCTTATGCTCGCCTTCACATGAGGGCAGCTCAATGGACTTTGTCCACCCAGTGGACCCAGGCATCAGGGGGTCTGTCAGACAAAATAGCAACCTCCAGGCGCCTCTTTTGGTCTCTCCAGTGGTGGAAGTCCACTCAAAATCTGTTGCTGGGGTCCCCCTTCCAACAATTGTTACCCCAAGCAATCCTTACAACAGATGCCTCTCCAAAGGGTTGAGGAGCTCATCTTCAAGACCTCTCCACCCAGGGCATTTGGTCTCCACAGGAGACCTCCCTACATATCAACATCTTAGAGCTCAGAGCAATCTTCTTAGCTCTCGGTCTTCCATACCCTGCTCAGCTACAAGACAGTCCTCATTCACACGGACAACCAAGTAGCCATGTTCTATGTGAACAAGCAGGGAGGGACTGGCTCTGTCGCTTTGCAACGAAGCTCTGAGATTGTGGGCCTTCGCCAGAGAGCATCAAATTCATCTTCTGGCAGTATACCTTCCAGGAGTTCAAAACTCTTGGGCAGACAGACTGTCGAGTTCTGTTTCCACACCAATGTTCCCTTCATATGGACCAGATAGTCAGAATCTTTTGAATTTGGGGAACCCCGGACATAGACCTCTTTGCAAGTCCGTGGAATGCCAAACTTCCCCGATTCTGTTCCAGAATTCCGTGTCAGGGATTTTAGGCCAGGGATGCCTTCCTCCTTCATTGGGGTCAAGACTTCCTGTACGCCTTTCCACCCATTCCCCTAATTCCCAAGACCCTGTTCAAGCTTCAGAGAGATCGAGGGATTATGATCCTCATAGCTCCACGTTGGCCACGCCAAGTGTGGTACCCTCTACTTCTGCATCTCTCTCAAGCTCCCTCCCTGGACTTGGGGTCTGCTCCAGATCTCCTGTCTCAGGAGGGGGGAACGTTGTGGCACCCAAACCCCCAATCTCTCCATCTCAGGGCTTGGTTGCTGAAGGCTTAGACCTTCAAGATTGGCATCTTTCTCAGCAAGTAAGGGATATCCTTCATGCTTCCAGAAAGCCTTCTACTAGACGTTCCTATGCTTTTAAATAGAAAAGGTTTACCATTTGGTGTGCTGAGAAGGGTATTAACCCTCTAGCAATACCTTTTGAATTCTTTACTAGAGTATCTCCTGCATCTTTCCCATGCAGGCCTCAAAACGAATTCAGTAAGGGTCCATTTGAGTGCTATTGCAGCATTCCTCAAGCCTCTCAATGGACAACCTGTCTCCTCTCATCCTCTTATTGCAAGATTCATGAGAGGCCTTCTTTTAACTAAACCTCCCATTAGACCACCTCCAGTGGCATGGGACTTGAATCTGGTTCTTGGTCAGCTCATGAAGCCACCCTTTGAACCCTTAGCCACTACCTCCTTGAAATTCCTTTCCTGGAAGGTTATCTTTCTTATTGCAGTCACCTCAGCTCGCCGCATCAGTGAACTGCAGGCCTTAGTGGCTAATCCACCTTATACAAGGTTCCATCATGATAAGGTAGTCCTTAGGACCAATCCACACTTTATGCCTAAAGTGGTCTCACCTTTTCATCTTAATCAAGAGGTGTATTTACCTGTCTTTTTTCCAGGTCCTCATGCATCAAGTGCAGAGAGGAATCTTCATACCCTGGATTGTAAGAGAGCTCTTGCTTTTTACTTACAAAGGACACAGCAACATAGAAAGTCTTCTGAACTCTTTGTTGCTTTTGATCCCTCTCATTTGGGACTTCCAGTCTCTTAAGAGGACACTGTCCAATTGGATTGCTCAGTGTATTTCTTTCGCCTACCAGAGTAAGAACCTTTCTCTGGAGGGCCATGTCACAGCTCATAATTTGAGGGCTATGGCCACAGCTCATAATGTGAGGGCCATGGCCACCTCTATGGCTCATCTAAATTCTGTGTCCATCGACCAGATCTGTCGAGCGGCCACCTGGGCCTCGGTTCATACCTTCACAACCCATTACTGTTTGGACAAGGACTCCCGCCGGGATGCCTTGTTTGGTCAGGCTGTTCTCAAACACCTGTTCCATGCTTAACTCCTACCCTCCATCCTTGGTTGGATGCCTGAGATCCATGGGAGGAGGTAGAGCCCTTCTCAGGGTCTCACAACCTTGGGGATCTCCCAGGCATCTCTAGCTGGGGAGTCCCCATATGTGAAGACTCATTCCTGCTTGTTCCTGGAGATAGCACAGTTACTTACCTGTAACAAGTGATCTCTGGGAACAGCAGGAATAAGTCTTCACAACCCACCCACCTCCCCTAGGAGTTGTATCTCTCTATCTTTCCTTTCCTCTCTCTCTCTTTGTCTCAGCTTTAAAACTCGAACTGGAGAGAGGCGGTTAGGAAAGGCGGTAAGGCAGCGCGCAGGCGCTGTGGGATGCTCCCAAAAGCTTTCCTTTTTTGGGACGCTGGGGAGCGTTCACGCGCAGGATCCGTCGGTACCAACGTACCCATATGTGAAGACTTATTCCTGCTGTCCCAGAGATCACCTGTTACAGGTAAGTAACTGTGCTTTCCACTAAGGACTAAGTCCAAGATGGCTTCCCCTCTTGTTGGTTCATGAACCAGCTGCTGCAAGAAGCAGTCATTTATTTCATATAGGAACTTTACCTTCCTAATATTTCCTGCTGTGACACACTGACCCAGTCGGTACCAGTGTAATTGAAATCACCCATTATTACTGTGCTGTAAATATTTTTAGCTTCCCTGATTTCTTTGAGGATTTCATCATCCATTTGTTCATTCTGGCCATGCAGTTGATAGTACACCCCCCACTGACATTGCTGTCCTCATTTTACAGTGAATTTCAATCCATAGAGATTCAACAGTGTATTTTGTTTCCTGCAAAACGTTAATCCTGTGTGACTCATTGTCCTCTCTAACATAGAGTGCATTTCCTCCACCAATTTGATCTACTCTCATTGCAATATAATTTGCACCCAGGTATCAGTCCCACTGGTTGTCCTCCTTCCACCATGTCTCTTGAGATATATCTAACTTCTCATTTAGTGCTAAATATTCTAACTCTGCCATCTTATTTTTAAGATGTCTAGCATTTGCATGCAATATTTTAGAGGCTATATTGTATTCATATTAATCTGGTTACCCGTAGGCAGGGGTAATTTGGAATCTTTAAGTACTGTCTTGTCTGTGCTTAAGGGCATTTGGGTTACTTTTGTTTTTATTGGAACCTCTGATATGCCCTAACTTAAATCTTTTGCTAGTATCCTTAAAGGATGAATCCTTCCAAACCATGTGCTTGTGGGCAGCAGTCTGCTTCTCCAGTAACAAGCAGGAAGTCGGTCCTCACTTATGGGTGACGTCGGCACCGATGGAGCCCATTTGGAGCAATTCCCCAGCTTTTAAAAAAAAGCCTTTGGGATTGCTGCCATGCATGCGTGGTCCTCTTCCCGCCCAAGGGTGCCATCTTGCTCAGTCTCCCTTTTCCCACGGAGCTCTTCAGATGCACGTCCTCGTCCCTCAGAAAAAGTCTCTCTTTTCGCCTTAATAGGCTCTCTTTTCCGGTTGCACCAGTCCTCTACCCGTCCTTCTCCTGCTCTACTTTTTTTTTAGAGCTATGGGGGATACGCCTTTTTTTTTTTTTTTTTTCTTTTCATTACGGGCTTCGTGCCCTTTTTTCTTCTCTAACCGCTGGCCGCATGGGTCTTCGACCTCGCAGGGGCCATTTTTGCCCCCATGGCCACCAGATTAAAAAATGCAATAGATGCTCTAGGAACATGTCACTTACGGACACATGATTGTTGTCTGCAGTGCGTGGAGCCGACCATGACCCATAGCTCTGTTCACTCTGCAAGAAAATGTCCTCTAAGGCCCTGCTCAGTCGTAAGCAGAAGTTCGACGACATTTTCCGAAAGGCTGCCTCTGAGTCCCCGGTGATGCCCTCGGTCGTCTCTCCTCTGGTGAGGTTCTCCCCCTGCAGCCCCACGCTCTCAGCAGCAATCCAACCAGGGGTCCCCTGAGGTGGAGCGGCACAAAAAGAGGGCCTCAAAGTCGCTGTCCAGAGCTCCCAACAAGCACGAGCACTCAAGTACCTGGTCGCTTAGCCCCCTTCGGTGTTCCTGAGAGTCAGACAAGGAGCGGCCCCACAAGGTACCCCGCACGGAAGCAGAGGCCTCCAGCGAAGGCGCCAGGTCTCCTGAGGGTCGTCCCGGTGAGGACCCCCCTCCTCCTCGACGCCCGATCTGGTGACCCCGGTATCTGCATCACAGGGTCCCATGCGCGTGTGGGAGTCACGCATGCTGATGCTGGAACACAGCATTTCTGCGTTCATTGCTTCCCAGGAGGCATACATGGCCAGCTTTTCTGACTCGCGCCCAGAGACTGCAGGTCCTTCGGGTGGGACACCCAAATCCATCCAGGAAACCCCCATGAGCCACGGGCCTCGTGAGGGTCCTCGACGTCTGTCTCGCTCGCCTTCCCGTTCCTCGTAGGCGATCCAGGGCCTCCGGCACCAGGCCACCGGCCATTGGACAGGGTGACCTGCCTGGCTCGGACTCCTCGTCCGACTTCTCAGACTGGGAGTCAAATGGGGACACCTCCCCGGAAACCCGTACTCACCATGATCTTCCGTCGGACCCCTCGCCGCCCACATTCCAGCAGCGCTCGCCACCCGAAGTCACCTCCTTCCTGGTGTTTATTTGGGACATGGCACGGGCCCTTAACCTGGTCACCCAGGCTGAGGAAGACCCTTGCGCTGAAGAACTCGACATTCTTCAGTAGGAGTCCCCGCCCAGGGGGGTCCCTCACTGTGCCTGTACCGCCTATTCTATCTTGGCTGTTGCTCTGCATGTAGGAGGCCCCAGCCTCGGTCCCCATCATGAGCAAGTGCCCTGACACAATTTACAAGGTGCAGCGTGGACCAGGCTTCTGAAAATCCCAGCTCCTGCACACCTCGATGGTAGTGGAATCGGCCATAAGGAAGCAAAAGAGCCCGAAATTGCACTCGTCGGTACCACCTGGCCGAGAGTCGAGAGCCCTTGATGCCCTGGGCCACAAGGTCTACCAAGGTTCCATGTTCTCTTGTTGCATCCAGGCATATCAACTGTACATTGGTATGTTCCTGCGCAATTTGGCCAAGGAACTCGGGGGTTCTCCGTGGGCCTTGAGGGAGAGCCCCTCAACAGATTCAGTACATTGCTAAAGTCAGTCGCCGACTGCTTCAAGTACCCCTTTCGAGCCTCTTATGATGGCTTTGAGACATTGGCTCGGGTGGTGGCCGCGGGCATTGGGGCCCGCTGCCAAGCATGGTTCAAATCCTCAGATTTGGAGCAATGGGTGCAGAAGAAGCTCCTGGACGTGCCCTGCCTCGGTGAGCAGCTTTTTGGCAAGCCGATGGAGGGAGAAGGCTGTGGAAATTGAGACTGAGTTTGTCACCAGGACCTGTTTCCCCCGCAAAACCTCTACTCTGCCTTGGAAGAAGCAGCCAATCAAGAAGCCCTTTCTTCCCTAGAAAGGGTCTCCAGCATCGGGGCTATCCTCCATATGTGGCTACCCCCACGCCAATCACCCCGGCACAGGGAAAGTCCGGCCAGGGGCGTTGTAAGCCAAACGGTCCGAAGGCCCAAATGCTGGCTCCCCCGCAACCCACTCAGGGGTTTTGAAACCATCGGCCTAGCCTCTCGCCTTCCGGCGACACAGCAGCCAGTGGGGGGATGCCTGTCCTGCTTCGCCCCATCACAGGCTCCCATCACCTCAGACACTTGAGTCCTCCAAGTCGTCCAGGACGTCTATCGCCTTCACTTCGACAGGCTTCCACCTCCTTTCTCCTTGGCGGAGCCTACTCGACTCCCCCACACCCCAGCTTCTCCTGCAGCAGGAATTACACTCTCTCCTCACCCAATGGGCAGTCGAGAATGTCCCTCCCCATCTTTGAGGTAGGGGCTTCTATTCCTTGGGGCTTCCTCATCTCAAAAAAGATGGGGTCTGCGGCCCATCCTCGACCTCCACAGGCTAAACAAATTCCTGTACGGGAGAATTAAAGATGTTGGCTCTTGGTGTGCTGCTGCCCTTCCTCCGGCAGAGCGACTGGCTATGATAGATCTACAGTAAAGGACGCTTACGCCCACATCTTAATCCACCCCCAACACAGGCAGTATCTGTGTTTGAGTGCAGGGAGAACTCTTCCAGTACAGGGTGCTCCCCTTCGGCCTTGCGTCCGCCTGACGGGTCTTCACAAAGTGCCTCGTCGTGTTCGCCGCTTAACTTCGGCACCAGGGCCTACCTCGACGACTGGCTTGTCATGGGCTCCCTCAGCCGAGGAGGCTTGGTGAACGATGTCGCGCACTATCCTCCTCTTGGAGAGCTTGGGGTTCTTGGTCAACTACCTGAAGTCTCACCTCGAGCCGGTGCAGGCTCTGGAGTTCATCGGGGCACGCCTTGATACTCAGCAGGCCATCACCGCCTTGCCGGTGGATCGCTCCACCCGCCTCCGAGCTCTGGCTGCTTGCATCCAAAGCGCTCACCAGGTCACTGCTCAGTTCATGCTACATCTCCTGGGCCATATGACCTCGACCATACATGTGATTCCTTACGCCCGCCTGCACATGCGGACGGCTCAGTGTCCAATGGAGCCAGTCCTTCAGAGACCTCAGGGACCCCGTCAGGGTCCTTCCCAACCTCCGCTTGTCCCTGAGCTGGTGGCAAAACCCCCGCAACCTCCTGTGGGGATTGCCCTTTCAGGCCCTGCAGCACAATGCGGTGCTGAATAGACGCCTCTGTTAAGGTACGGAACCCATTGTGGACCACTCTGCACACAGGGGCAATGGTCACCTGAGGAGTCTCAGCAGCAGATAAACCAGCTCAAACTTCGGGCCATTCGGTGGGCCCTGAGGGCTTTCGAGGAACACCTCTGTGGGAAGTCGGTCCTAGTGCAGACCGACAACCATTTAGCGCTGTTCTGCATCAACAAGGAGGGAGGCACGGGATCATGCTCCCTCTGCCAGGAAGCGGTCCTCATCTGTTCTTTTGCTGCCCGACGGAGGATGTCCCTCAGGGCGAAGTACCTCCCGGGTCAGGAGAATGGCCTGGCGGACACACTCAGCAGAATCCTTCGCCCTCTCAAATGGCGATTGAATCCCAGAGTAGCAGACTGGCTGTTTCTCCACTGGGGGACTCCAGTGATAGACCTCTTCGCCAGTCCCCAGAACACGCAGCTCCCCTGCTTTTGTGGGCTGGTGCCACACCCGAGCAGGGAGGGCCCCGATGCATTTCTCCTGGACTGGTCCTCCAGTCTTCTCTATGCATTCCTGCCTTCCCCCTTATTGCGAGGGCTCTGTTCAAGGCTCAGTGGGACGGGGCATCGTTGATCCTTGTTTGCCCCCTCATGGCCTTGGCAGCATTGGTTCCCACTCCTGCTCAGGCTGTTGACGGAGCCTCCAGTTCCCCTGGGCTCTTCCAGGGATTTGCTAACGCAGGAGGAGGGTCAGGTGCTGCACCTGAACCTAACCTCCCTATCCCTCATGGCCTAGCGGCTGAACGGGTCTCCCTAGCCTCTCTGGCCCTTCTAGAGGAGGTTGAAGTCATCCTTGCCTCGAGGAAGGACTCCACTAAGCGAGCTTACGCCTTTAAGTGGAAACGCTTCTCCTTCTGTTGCTCGGAACGCAAGATCGACCCCCTTCTGTCCTGTTCGGTGGGTTCTTCAGTACCTCCTTCACCTTTCCAGGGAAGGGCTGAAGTCAGAATTCATTTGAGCGCCATCTCAACCAATCATCTCCCTATTGAGGGAAATCCCCTCTCGGGGCAGCCTTTAGTCTCCCGCTTCATGCTGGGTTTTCTGCTATCCAAGCCGCCCATCCATCCTCCTCTGGCGGAATGGGACTTAAATGTGGTACTCACACAGCTCACCTGTCCACCCTTCGAGCCGATGGCGACATGTTCGCTCTGTCACATGTCCTGGAAGGTGGTCTTCCTGGTGGTGCTAACCTCAGCCCGCCAAGTTAGTGAGCTGCAGGCTGTCATGGCTGGCACCCCTTACACCAAGTTCTATCGGAGCATGGTGGTTCGTACCCACCCTAAGTTCACACCTAAGGTCTTTTCGGACTTCCATCTCAACCAAGAGATAGTGCTGCCGACTTTCTTCTCAAGGCCCCATGCCGACCAGACATCGGCTCTCCACACCCTCAACTGCAAACGGGCCCTCTCCTCTTATTTGCAGCGTACCCAGACCTATCTCAAGTCTGATAGGCTTTTTTGTGACCTACGATCCCAATAGACCGGGGCAAGCAGTCACCAAGCGCACCCTCTCTGGATGGCGGACTGCATCGCTTTTGCCCATGCGAAAGCAGGCATCCCTCTGGATTGTCGAATCACTGCACATGGGATTGGAGCCAAAGCGGCCTCGCAGCGCTCTGTGCCCCTGATGGACATCTGCCGGGCGGCGACTTGATCTTCCACGAACTCCTTTGCTGCCCATTACTGCCTGGAGAGGGAGTTCTGCCGGGATAGTGCCTTCGGCCAGGCTGTACTCCGTAACCTGTTCAGGGTATAAGCAACTCCTGCCCTCCGACTTTTTCACAGCTGCCGAGGGCTTCGTCCCGAGGACTTGGGCTCCTTCAGGCTTTGGCTTCTGTTTTACGTCCTTGTGGAGGCATTTTTTTGTTACAGGTTCAGTAGCCTGTAGCTAGGGAGTCCCATAAGTGAGGACTGACTTTCCTGCTTGTTCCTGGAGAAAGCGTAGTTACTTACCTGTAGCAGGTGTTATCCAGGGACAGCAAGAATCGGTCCTCACTACCCTCCCACCTCCCCTGATGAGTTGATGAATTTTGTCCTTCCCTTGCCATCTGCTTGGTAGGGCTCGAGCTAAGGGACCTGACTGAGCAAGATGGTACCCTTGGGTGGGAAGAAGACCATGCATGCGTGGTAGCAATCCCAAAGGCTTTTTTCGAAAGCTGGGGAATTGCTCTGCGCAGGCTCCGGTGCCGACGTCACCCATAAGTGAGAACAGATTCCTGCTGTCCCTGGAGAACACCTGTTACAGATGAGAAACTATGCTTTTTGCGCTATTATCTAGTTTAAAAGTTGCTCTATCTCCATTTTAAAGGTTCATGCTAGCAGCCTGTTTCCATCCCAGTTAAAGTGGAGCCCATCCCTTCAGGAGAGTCCCTCCTTTCCCCATAATGTTGCCCAGTTCTTAACAAAAATTGAAAACCCTCATCCTTGCACCATTGTCTCATCCATGCATTGAGACTCCAGAGCTGTCTGTCTTTTGGGTCTTTCACCTGGAACAGGAAGCATTTCAGAGAATGCTACCCTGGAAGTGGTAGATTTTAACTTCCTACCTAAAAGCTTAAAATTTGGTCTCCAGAATCTCCCTATCAGTTTCCTATGTACCAAGACAGACTGACCATACCCCCAGCACTATCTAAGACCCTTTCTAGGTGGTGTGAGAGATGTGATACCTTTGCACCAGGCAGGCATATTAGCAGGCAATCCTCAGGTCCACCAACCACACAGCTATCTACTTGCCTAATGATAGAATCACCAACTATAATGGCTGTCCTAAACCTTCCCTCGTGGGCGCATGGCCATGTAGAAACCTCTTCTGTGCGAGAGGGCTTTACATCACCTAGAAGACAGGCACTAGCTACAGGATCACTTCCTTGCCACTTCATGGTGATGCTGTCCTATCACGTGACCTATCTCGTCCATGGCAACAGGCATGCTAGCCAGCCTGGAGGTGGGACTTCAGTATTGCACCCCTGTAGGTCTTGTCTATGTACCTCTGTCTTCATTATGTCCTCCAAGTCTGCTATTCTAGCTTCCAGAGATTGGACTCCTTCCCATTCATCCACACCACCGGCAGTTCCTTGGTTTGTCATCGGAGGAAGCCCCTATCAGTACAGGGTCCTGCCCTTCTGCCTGGCCTCGGCCCCAGGGGTGTTCACCAAATGCCTAATGATGGTTGCTGCCCACCTGCAGCTGCAGGGGGTGTTTGTTTTTCCCTACCTGGACAACTGACTGGTCAAAGGCGACAGCCGTCAAAGTGCAGCAGGCAGCACACCACACCATTCTTACCATGGAGCACCTGGGGTTTGTCATAAACTACCCCAAGTCCCACTGCAACTGACCCAAAGCCTGGAGTTCATAGGGGCATTGCTAGATACGATCCAGGCCCAAGCTTTCCTTCCCCCTCAACAGGACCCAGCATCTAGCGGTCCTCGCAAGGGAGGTTCAAGGTCAAAACTCTGCCTCTGCCCAGCTCCTGCTGCGCCTTCTAGGGCATATGGCCTCAACAGTGCATGTCACAGCTGACGCCCATCTCCACATGCAGCTGGCCCAGTGGGCCCTCTGCTCCCAGTGGTCCTAGGCAACTGGATGCCTGCAGGACAAGGTGACAATCACCCGCCACCTTGCTGAGTCCCTCAACTGGTCGCAACAGCTGCCAAACCTGCCAGCAGGGAGGCTCTTTCAGGCCCAGACTCCTCAGAGGATCCTCACCGCAGATACTTCCAAGTTGGGATGGGAGTCCATTGCGGTGACCTCTGCACTCGGGGCCTGTGGTCAGCATCAGAGAGCTTCCAATAGGTTAACTTCCTAGAGCTCCAAGTAATCACCTGCACTCTAAACCTTTCAGCACCACCTGAGGAACCAAGCCATTCTGATCCAGACAAACAATCGGGTGGTGGTGATCTACATAAACAAGTAGGGAGGGCACCGGATCGTCGTCTTGTGCTTGGAAAGGGGTCCATATCTGTACTTTTGCCAGGGAGAGTGAGATGCTCCTCAAGGTAGTGTACCTCCACAGTCAGCACAATGTTCTGGGGCACTGTCTAAGCCGGTTTCTCCAGCCCCACAAGTGACAGCTCAACCCATGGGTGGCCAACTGAATGTTCCATCATAGGGACCTTCCTGTTCTGGATCTTTTCACCAACCTGACCAATGCTCAGCTGGCACGTTTCTGCTCCAGAGCACTGTACCCCTCATAGGTGGTTGCCGACACTTTTCTCATTCAATGGACGGAAGGACTCTATGCCTTACCTCCCATGCCGCTTATTGCCAAGGCACTCTTCAAGGTCTGACTCGACTAGGTCACCCTGATGCTCATAGCATCCCGATGGCCCGGCAGTCCTGGTTTCTGCTGCTTCTTAACCTGTCTCGTGTGCTGCTGAGGTCTTGCGACAGACTTGTATTCTTATTCCTCACGGTTTGATTTTTGGGTCTGCCTGTGGCTTACAGGTTTTTTTTGGTAGCCTGTAGGTAGGGATTCCCATATGTGAGTACCGACTTCCTGCTTTTTCCCCCCTTCCATGGTTGATAGCTCTAATATATCCTTGGCAATGTGGCCAGAATAACTGGGCAGACTGGATGGGTAGGATGGTCTTTTTGCTATTTACTATTATGTTACAAGCCTAGAACAAATTGACTGGATACCTAGTTTGTTTAGTAACTTTACTTCTTCCTGTTTAGCATTAAATCATAGAGGGCCTGATTTTTGTACCTCATCACCCATTGTATGTAGACCAAAATGCTGACGTGCTTTGATTTTTTTTTTCATGTATAAATTCCCTTTACACAGAGAATGCATATCTAGTTGGTGCTGTTGCTTTTTAAAGTTAATACTATTATGAAGAATAAGTTAAATGATTAAGCTTTCAATAGGAATTGCTCATTCATAATGTTGTATTCCTGGGTAAAAGTAGTAATCTGTCTTTTAGTAAACATATGCAAACTAAAATGAAAGATATACTTGCTCTGAACGTGCAATTTTTGTAGACCAAATATCACAATTTCTCCGGGAACAAGCAGGAAATCAGTCCTCACATATGGGTGGCGTTGGCACTTACTGAGCCCTCGTGGAAGCTTCCCCCAGCTTTCAAAGAAAGCCTTTGGGAGATGCCACCACGCATGCGTGGTCCCCTTCCTGCCCAAGGGTGCCATCTTGTTCATTCTCCTTTTTTTCCACAGAGCCTTCAGATGTTTGGCTTGTCCCCGGGAAAAATTGATTTTATTTTTCTGAGTTTCATACTGTCCTCCAGTATTACATCGGTACTCTTCTCGCCTACTGATCTTGTTGCCTTGGCGTCGAGTTCGGTCTATTTTTGTAGTTTTTCGTTCTTTTCTTTTCCTGGCATCTTCGTGCCTTTTTTCTCCCACTTGCAGCCCGGAGAGTCTTCGACCTTTCAGGGTACTTTTTTCTCCCATGGCTTTAAGAAGTGTGATCGGTGCTCTAAAATTATGTCTTTGACCGACACACACAACTGCTGTCTCCACTGCCTTGGGCCAGACCACAACCCAGCAGCCTGCGGTCTCTACAAGAGGATGTCCAGTAAGGCCCTCAAGCATGATAAGTATTTCCCCCGAGTCCCCGGTGCCTCCGAAGGCCAAGACCTCGTCTGAAGCACAGACATCTGTAACAGAACCTTCCGATCCCGAGCCTCGTCGTGGGTCCTTGGAAAAGGCGTCTCCCTCAAGGGAACCCAGGAAGAAGAAACAACCCTCAATGGCGGCATCCTTGGACAGTTCCAACCGGCTGGATGCTCCCTGGGCCCCGTTCACGCAGTCCGAGACGTTCGTCCGAGGCTTTGGAGAAGGAGCAGCCTGTGAAGGTCCGCCGGAAGGCTCCGACTGCAGACAGGCCTCTGTCCCCAGACACTATCTTTGTTGAGGATTCCTCTTCAGGGGAGCCGGCGTTGGCCTGAGTTCCTCGGTGCCTGCGCCGAAGGCTGTGGAGCCTTCTGGTCTGGAGTCCAGAATGGCAGCCCTGGAGCGTAGTTTGTCTGCCTTCATGGACTAGCAGCAGGCGCTGTTGTCCGGCATGACCGGTTCATCCGCCCGACCACCATGACCTCAACATCCAAGATGTCCCTGGAGGCTGAGCAGATCCTTGGCAGAGGTTGCGATCTGAATCCTGCTCGACGGGACTTCAGTCATCCCCAGCAAGTTTGCCGGGCACCGGCCACAGGGCATCAGGGACCCTGAGACACATGGAGCAACCCACCTACGAGCCCTCGACGGACTACTCCAAGTGGGAGATGGAGGACGAGGAGTCCCCCGATACCGGTCACCACCATGATGTCCTATTTGACTCTCCCGTCTCGGAACCTCGACAGCGGTCCCCGTCCAAAGATATGGGCTTCTTTGATTTTGTCAAGGTCATGTCTAATACCCTGCGTTTCCAGCAGAGTCTGAAGAGCCCCTTGGGCGGATGAGTTGGAAATTCTCCAGTACAAGGCCCCTCTGTGGGAATCACTCACGGTGCCCATCCCTCTCATCCTGGAACGGCTGATGCTCTGAATGTGGGAGACACTGGCTTCGGTGCCGATGATGAGCAAACAGCGCGACTTGATGTATCTAGTCAGCCAGAGCCCAGGTTTCCAAAAGTCACAGCTGCCACACAACTCCATGGTGGTAGAGTTGGCCATGTGTCAGCTGAAAAGCAAGAAGACTCACTCCTCGGTTCCCCCTGGCAGGGAAGCCCGCACCCTGGATGCTACCAGGGCTCAATGCTCATTGGCCACAACCAGGCCTACCAGATGTACATGGGCATGTACCTGAGACCTGAAAAAAGAACTTGCCGGGTTCTCAGCTGAACTCTCAGCAGTTCAAGAACCTGGCCAAAGCAGTCTGTTAATGCTCCAAATTCATGTCGCGAGCAGCCTATGACTGGTTCGAGTCAGTGGCTCGAGTAGCGGCGGCTGGCATCTGTGCACGCCATCAAGCTTGGCTACAGTTGTCTGACCTTGAGCAGTGGGTTCAGGACAAATTGGTCGATGTCCACTGCCAAGGAGAGAACTTCTTTAGCAAACCCATGACTGACCAAGACTGCCGAGGTGAAGACAGAGCTCATGATGAGGATGAGGCTTTCCAAAAAGACCACTGCCCCTCCCCAACAGAAGGGCTCTGGTAAAAAGTCCTTTTACCCAAGATAGGGAGCTGCTTACAGAAACTACCCATCTTCTCAGGCCTCCCCGGCTCACCAACAGGGTCAGCAGGCCAAAGGACATGGGTATGGCCTGCATAAGCAGAAGGCTCCAAAGCCCCAGGCACCAGCTCTGGCCCAGCCAGGGGGCAGTTTTTGACTTCTTGAGCATAGCCTATGTACCCCAAGGAGATCAGCAGCCCACAGGGGGACATCTGGCCCTCTCTTCCCAGAGATGGGTGTCCATCACCTCCAATTCCTGGGCACTTCGGGTAGTCAGGGAGGGTTACCTCCTCCACCTGACTCGGACACCTCCCCCTTATTTCCCAGGAGAGCCCCTCAGGTCTCCCCTCCATTGGGACCGCCTTCTGAAGAAGTTGGTAGGTCTTCGAGGACAAAGCAGTGGAACCGGTGCCCCACCTTCTCAAGGGTAAGGGGTTCTACTCCAGGTACTTTCTCGTGCCAAAAAGGACAAGGGGCCTGAGGCCCATTCTCGACCTGCGCAACTTCAACAAATTCCTGGTGAGGGAGAAGTTCAAGATGCTCTCCCTTGGAACATTGCTGCCCTACTTCCAACAGGGAGATTGGCTATGCTCCTTAGACATCAAGGATGCTTATACTTGCATCCTCGTCCATCCCAACCACAGGCAGTACCTGTGGTTCGTAGTGGGGGGGGGGGGGGGCAGGCATTTTCACAATATGCCTGGCAGTCGTGGCTGCCTTCCTCTGACCCCAGGGGGTTGTCATCTCCCTACCTGGATGACTGGCTCATAAAGGGAGACACGGCCTCAGAGGTGCAGCAGGCCACTGCACGGACCATCCAGGTTATGCAACACTTAGGGTTTGTCATAAACTACCCCAAGTCTCAACTCCTCCCTACAGTGTCTGGAGTTCATTGGGGCGAAGATCGACACTCTCCAGTTGAAGGCTTTCTTCCTCAGGGACCAAGCCAATTGTCACAGGACTCTGGCTCGGGATGTACAGTACCACCTCTCGGCACCAGCTTGGCTTCTCCTGAGCCTTCTCGGGCACATGGCCTCCACGGTCCCCGTCACCCCCAACACCTGACTCCATATGAGGAGTGGTGTCTCAGAGACCAGTGGTCTCAGGCCACGGGCCCCCTCCAAGACAGTTTCTGTGACCCGCCAATTGGCAGATTCTCTGGTCTGGTGGCAGTCTCCCCAGCATCTCAATGCGGGCATGCCTTTTCAGGCCCCAAGCCCCTCAAGGGTGCTCACCACAGATGCCTCCCTGCTTGGCTGGGGAGCCCACTGCCGAGATCTCTGCACTCAGGGCAACTGGTCACCAGACAAGAGCACCCAGCAGATTAGTCTCCTGGAGCTCCGAGCCATACACCTAGCCCTGAGGGTCTTCTCTCAGCACCTGCGTCACCAGCCTGTGCTGGTCCAGGCAGACACCCAAGTGGTGATGTTCTACGTGAACAAATAGGGGGGCATGGGGTCTCGTACCCTTTGTCAGGAGACACTGGTCCTCTGTTCATATGCAATCCAACATGGTATCCTCCTGCGGGCAATGTACCTGCCAGGCCAGGACAACCTGCTGGCTGACAGGCTCAGCAGAGTTCTCCAGCCGCACAAGTGCAGTTGGACCCCAGGGTAGCCAGTCAGTTTTTCTGGCTCTGGGGGGAACCTGTGATGGACCTGTTCGCCAGACCAGACAACTTTCAGTTGCCCCGCTTCTGCTCCTGGCAGGCCCACTCCTCCATAGTGGCAGCAGACACGTTTCTGGTCTCATGGTCAGAAGGCCTCTTGTATGCCTTCCCTTCTATGCCACTGATCACCAAGATCTTGTTCAGGACCCTTCATGACAGGGCCTTGCTCATCCTGATTGCTCCTTGATGGCCCATGCAACCGTGGTTCCTGCTGCTTCTACAGTTGATGGTGGAGACCTCGATTCCCTTGGGGACCGTCCTGGGACTCCTATCGCAGGAGGGGAGCTCTTCTGCACTCCATCCTGGGATCCCTGTCACTGACAGCATGGCTGCTGTGAGGGTGACTCTGGCCCCTTTCAACCTTCTGGTTGAAGTGGAAGACATTCTGCTGGCCTCTCACAAGGCCTCTACTAGGAAGGCTTACACCCTCAAATGGAGCAGGTTCTCTGTTTGGTGTACCGAACATTGGGCTGACTCTTTCTCCTGCCCAGTGGCTCTGTTAGAGTACCTTCTCTACCTTTCTCAGTCCTTGCTCAAGTTTAACTCCATCCAAGTGCACATTGGTGCCCTGGCAGAGCACCATCATCAGTGGATGGTAAGCACCTCTCGGTCTAACTGTTGCTGACCTGTTTCCTTTGTGGTCTGCTCTTATCAAAGCCCCGGTTCACCCTCTGGTAACTGAATGGGACCTTAACGTAATGTTGGGGCAGCTCACTCGCCTGCCCTTTGAACTTCTGGCTACGTGCCACCTTTGCTACCTCTCTTGGAAGGTGGTTTTCCTGGTCACGCTTACCTCCACTCAGCGAGCTTCAGGCCCTTGTGGAGGAAGCACCCTATACCAGGTTCTACAAGAACAGAGTGGTGCTTTAGCCTCCCCCCAAATTCCTGCCTAAGGTTGTGTCGCCCTTCCATCTCAACCAGGAAGTGGTGCTCCCTACCTTCTTTTGAAGACCTCACGCCAGTCGGGCAGAGACTGTCCTTCACACCTTAGACTGTAAGAGAGCTTTGTCCTTCTATATCCAATGCGCTCAGAGCCACCGCAGAGCTGCTCAACTTTTCATCTCCGACCCCAGTAGGCTGGGGCAGGCGATGACCAAGCATATGCTGTCCACATGGGTGGTGGACTATATCTACCTTGCTTATGAGCAGGCAAGGCTCCTGCTGAAAGGCCACATCACGGCGCACTGTGTCAGGACCATGGCGGCCTGTGGCAAACTTGTGCTCTGTCCCATTGGTGGACATCTGCCAGGCCACCACTTGGTCCATACCTTTGCAGGCCATTACTGCCTGTTAAGAGTCCCGAAGGGACAGTGCCTTCGGCCAGGCTGTGCTCCATAACCTTTTTGGGGTTTAGGCAACTCCTACCCTCCGACTCTTCTGTGTTCAGGCTACCGGAGTGCTGGTTCATCGGACACGGGTCCTATTGTAGTCTATGTACACGGACTAAATTGTTGCTGCTTGCGGCTCCCTGTGAGGGAGCCCCTATTTTTGCTATGGAAGTTCGGTATCCTGTAGCTAGGGAGTACCATATGTGAGTACTGACGACCTGCTTGTTCCTGGAGAAAGCATAGTTCTCCGGGAACAAGCAGGAAGTCAGTCCTCACATAAGGGTGACATCGGCGCCGAAGGAGCCCACGCGGAGCAAATCCCCAGTTTTCAAAGAAAGCCTTTGGGATTGCTACCATGCATGTGTGGTCCCCTTCCCGCCCAAGGGTACCATCTTGCTCAGTCTCCTTTTTTCTGTGGAGCCCACCAGATGTCTGTTTTCGTCCCAGAAAAAGGTTTTGTGGGGGGGGGGGGGGGGGGGGGGTTTGTTTTTTCGGAGCATTTTTGCTTGTCTGGTCTTGTGCCGGTACCTTTCCCGCCCCGACCTCAGTACCTCATTATCAGGTCAATTCCCTTTTTACTTAAGTTTTCATTTTTCTTTGGGCATCTTGCGCCCTCTTTTTCTTTGTTGGCAGCCTGAAAGATCTTCGACCTTGCTGGGGTTCTTTTTCCCCCCCATGGGCTACCAGCGGATTCAAAAAGTGGGATCGATCTGGGAAGATTGTCCCTAACCGATACGCATGACTGCTGCCTCCAGTGCCTCGACCTGGACCACAACCCGGCGGTCTGTGGCCTGTGTAAGAAAATGTCTTTGAAGGCCTTAAGAAGCTGCCAGCAGCAGCATGACAAAACTTTCCGTGACTCCCCCATGCCTCCGAGAGCCAGGACCTCGTCTGAGGCCTCGATGACTCGGGAGGAGCACTCCGATCCCGAACGTTGTCATAGCTCCTCTGAGAGGGGGTCTCCCTTGAGGGAACAGAAGAGGAAGAAGAAACCCTCAAAGGCGGTGTTTCTGGATGGCTTCGATCGGCTGGTCTCCTCCTAGGGCCGGTTGCGGAGCCCCGAGCGTCCGCTCGAGACATCGGAGAGGAAGTGTCCAGCTAAGATTCCTCGAAAGGACCCGGTCGTGGATCAGCCTAGGCAATTACATACTGTCCTCATTGAGGATTTCCCTCCGGGGGAGCCAGCATCGGACTCGAGTTCATCAGTGCCCGTATTGCAGGCTGCAGAACCTCCAGGACTGGTGTCTAGGATGGCAGCCTTGGGGCGCAGTGTCACTGCCTTCTTCGACCAGTAGTGGGTGCTGATGTCCAGCATGTCCGGTTCCTCTGCCCCAACCACCGGACGTTCGATGTCAAAGATGTCCCCGGAGGCCGAGCCGATTCTCGTGGCCATGCAGGCCCGGGTGGATCCTCGACCGAGGTCTCACTCTGCCTCACGCTCGTTGGGGCAGAGGTCATCACCGATGAATCTGCCGGGTTCGGGACGTGTGGTGTCAGGGCCCTCGAGGCATGAGGAACACTGCGAGTCTTCCTCAGAGGCCTCTGGCTGGGAGACTGCCCTTATGGTAGGTGAGCTCCAGGCCCTCATACCTGAGACGCCTTACACCAGATTTTACAAGAATAGGGTGGTGCTTCACATGCATCCCAAATTTTTTCCAAAGGTGGTGTCCTCTTTCCACCTCAACCTGGAGGTGGTCCTCCCTACCTTCTTTCCCAGACCTCATGTCAGTCAGGCAGAGGTGGTTCTCCATACCTTGGACTGTAAGAAGGCCTTGTCCTTCTATAGCCAACGCACTCAAGGCCACCGGAAAGCCTCTCAGCTTTTTGTTTTCTACGACCCCAGTAAGCTGGGGGAGGCGATGTCCAAGCATAAGTTGTCTACATGGGTGGCGGACTGTATTGCCCGGACTTAGGAGGCAAGGCTTCTGCAGGAAGGCTGGGTCACAGCGCACCGGGTGAGGGCTATGGCGATGACAGTTGCTCACCTGTGTTCGGTTCCTCTGGCAGACATCTGCCGGACCGCCACCTGGTCTTCAGTCCATACCTTCACAGCTCATTACTGCCTGGATAGAGAGTCCCGATGGGACAGTGCCTTTGGCTATGCTGTGCCCCATAACCTTTCTGGGGTCTAGGAAACTCCCACCTTCCGACCCTTCTGTGTTCAGGCTACCAGAGTGCTAGTTCCTTTGGACACAGGGGTCCTGTTTGGTTCGTTATACAAATTTCATTGCTGCTGCTGCTTGTGGCTCTCCATGAGGAAGCCTTTTTTGGCTCTGGGTTCATCGTAGCTTGTAGCTGGGGAGTCCCATATGTGAGGACCAACTTCCTACTTGTTCCCAGTGAATGCGTAGTTACTCACCTGTAACAGGTGTTTTCTGGGGACAGCAGGAATCAGTCCTCACAACCCTCCCTCCTCCCCTTGGAGTTGCAGTCATACCATCTTCATTTATTTTTGCCGTCTTTTTAGCTGTCAATTGACTGAGCAAGATGGCACCCTTGGGCGGGAAGGGGACCACGCATGCGTGGTAGCAATCCCAAAGGCTTTCTTTGAAACCCGGGGATTTGCTGGGACGTCACCCATATGTGAGGACTGATTTCTGCTGTCCCCGGAAAACATCTGTTACAGTTGATTATCAACACTTTACTTAATGAAGAGTCGATGCTAGTTCCCTTCAGAGCTTGTCCCAAGATGCCCTAAAGCTGGCTAGTAGCTAGTCACTTTTGAACTGTCGCATGCCCTGAAGGCTTTCATAACCTATTTTGAGCAGCAGACATTCAAGCTGAGAATCCATGTTGGTCTTTCCTAGTAACATGGTGTAGTAATTACATGGAACCAACAGGCTAATTTGCCTTTTGACAGATTTAGGAAGGAAAAAAAGTAGAAAATTTCTAAGAATCTTTGGTTGGTTAATGCAATGTCAGAATGTAATGTGAAGTATTGTGTAAACAATAACATGACACATTGCACATTTAATATATGGGAGTGTGTTGAAGCATCAGTTAATGGCATATTCTTTGGTACGCAGATGTGCATTATGGTTCTTTAATGGGTTTTTAAAACTGCTTTCAGAAAAAACATGCTTTGAAACCCAAAAGTTTGAAAACCATCCAAATTGATTTATTTTTTAATGGGTATTATTTAATAGTTGCCTTTTTTAATGCTCCAAAATATTTACTCCCCTGGCTTTTTAAAATTTGCTGTGAGAATTGTGGTGTGTCGGTAGTTTAGGCCATTTTCCAGGACCAAGCAGGAAGTCAGTCTTCACATATGGGTGATGTCGGCGCCGACAGAGCCCTTGTGCGGAGCATTTCCCCAGCTTTCAAGGAAAGCCTTTGGGAATGCAGCGCACATGCGCGGTCCCCATCCTGCTCAAGGGTGCCATCTTGCTCAGTCTCTTTTTCCAAGGAGCCCAGTGGATGTGAGTTTGTGTCACCTGGGAAAAGTAGATTTTTTTTTTCTGCGATTTAAGCTTTTTCTTATCCGGTTCGACGCCGGTTCCCCTTCCCGCCTGGGCTCGGTACACCGGTATCGAGTCTGGAATTTCTTTTTTCGTTTTTTTGTCCTTCGTGACTAGCGTTCACACCTTTTTTGTTATTTTCACTGACAGCCTGGTCTTTTGACCTTGCAGGGGCCCTTTTTCCCCTGATGGCTGCCAGCGGGTTCAAAAAAATGGGATCGGTGCAAGAAACCTCTGTCTCTCACTGACACGCATGACTGCTGCCTCCGATGCCTCGGGCCCAACCATGACCCGCTGGTCTGTGGTCCGTTCAGCAAAATGTTGTCGAAGGCACTTCGGAGCCATCAGCATCAACTTGAGAGAGCGTTTTTCAGAGTCTGCGTCCGGCTGGGCCCGGACTTTGTCAGAGGCTTCGACATCTTGGGAGTCTGACCCTGAGCGCCATCGTGGTTCCTCTGAGAGGGGTCTCCCACCCTGGAGCACAAAAGGAAGAAGCAGCTTGTGAGGGCGGTGTTGGTGGAGGCCCCTGGGTCCTCAAGGGCCAGGTCGCGCAGCCCTGACTGCCGCCTCATGCTCGGAGTCGGAGAGGCCCTCCAAACTACCTCACATGGAGCCAGAGTCCCCGAGTCATGTAAGTTCTGTTGTCCTTGTGGACACTCCAGGAGAACCGATGTCAGGCCCGACCCCGTTGGGGCCCAAGTCGGGGGCTGCTGAGTCTCCTGAGCTTGGACTCAGGCTGACGGCCTTGGAGAGCAGCTTGGCTGCCTTCATGGAATAGCAGCGGGTGCTGATCGCCAGTCTGACCGGTGCATCTGCCCCGACCACCGGGACCTCGATGACTCCGGAGGCCGAGCCGATCCTCGAGTCCAAGTCTCGAGTTGATCCTCGGTCAAGGACCCCCTCGACCTCCCGTGCGGGGCCGAGGTCGTTGATGCCGGTGCCCTCGGCATCGGGGCGGGTGGCCCCGAGGCCCACACAGCCGGAGCCGCTCGACGACTCCTCAGAGGAGTCGGCGTGGGAGACGGAGGACGAGGAGTCTCCTGACACCTTCCGGACTTGGTGCGTCCCTTCGGACTCACCAGAGTCCGAGCCTCGGAGAAGGTCCCCCCCCCCCCCCGAGGATACCTGGTTCTCAGACTTCATGAGTGACATGGCCAAGGCTTTGGCATTCCCTGCGGACGCCGAGGAGGAGCTCGATGCCCTCCAGTATGATTTTCCTTCGAAGGAGGCCTTTACTGTACCGGTTCCTCCGATGCTGGAACAGCTGCTCTTCCATATGTGGGAGGCACCGTCCTCTGCGCCGGTTCTTAGCAAATGGGTTGATTCCATTTATCGAGTCCGTAAGAGCCCTGGGTTCCAAAAGGCACAGCTACTGCACAATTCCATGGTTGTGGAATCAGCCATGCACCGCCTGAAGAGTCAGACGATGCACTCCTTGGTGCTCCCTAGCCAGGAGGCCCAGAATCTGGATGCCCTCTGTAGAAAGTGGTTCCAGGGCTCTATGCTATCTTGCTGTGTCCAGACTTACCAGCTGTACATGGGCATGTACTTAAGGGACCTGGCAAAGGAGATTGATGGGTTTTCAGCTGGACTCTCTGAGGAATCCTTGCAGAGGTTCAAAGCCTTGTCGACAGGGATCTGAGTGTGCTCAGTTTCTCTCGAGCAGCCTATGATGGCTAAGAGGCTTTGGCCTGGGTAGCCGCAGCCAGCATCGGTGCATGCCATCAGGCCTGGCTACAGTCATCGGACCTGGAGTCATGGGTGCAGGACAAGTTGGTTGATGTCCCATGCCGAGGTGACAACCTATTCGGTAAGCCCATGACTGAAAAGGCTGCAGAAGTCGAGACTGAGATTCTCACCAGGACAAGGCTGTCCAGAAAGATTTCTGCCCCTTCTCAGAAAAAGAAGGGAAAGAAACCCTTTTTCCCGTTGAAGGGTGCTGCCTACAAATCCTACCCTCAGTATCAGGCCTCTCCAGCTCCCCAACAGGGTCGGCAGGGACAGGGGCATGGGCCCCGTAGGCAGAAGACCCCCAAGCCGCCAGCTCCGGAGGGAGCGGGGTTTTGACTTCCACAGCATAGCCTTTTCTCCGCCGTTGGCTCCACTCAGCACAGGGGGTCGGCTGACCCTGTACACCTACAGGTGGCCAGCCATCACAGGGGATACCTGGGTACTGAGCATAGTCCAAAAGGGCTACATGCTCCACTTCCACCAGCTACCCCCCTCCTACTATCTAGGGGAGCCTCCAAGACTCCCTGTACACAGGAACCTCCTCCTTCAGGAGTTGACAAGTCTTCTAAAGGAACAGGTGGTGGAACCGGTGCCTCACCACCTGGAAGGGCAAGGCTTCTACTCCAGGTACTTCCTGGTACCAAAAAGGACAGGAGGACTTGTGAAACCTAAACAGGTTTCTGGAGAGGGAAAAGTTCAAGATGCTTACCCTTGGGATACTGCTGTCCTACCTCCAGCAGGGAGACTGGCTACGCTCCTTAGACCTAAAGAATGCTTATACTCACATCCTCATTCATTCAGACCACAGACAATATCTCAGATTTGTGGTAGGAGGAAACCATTTTCAGTACAGGGTACTTCCCTTTGTCCTAACCTCTGCCCCCAGGGTTTTCACCAAATGCCTGGTGGTGGTAGCAGCTTATCTCAGAAATCAGGGAATTTTTGTCTTCCCATACCTGGACGACTGGCTCATCAGGGGCCATTTCTCTCCAGGAGGCCCGACAAGCCACTCTTCGCACTGTCTCTTATTCAGCATCTGAGCTTTGTCATAAACTACGCAAAGTCCACTTTGCTCCCCTCTCAGAACCTAGAGTTTATAGGGGCAAGTTTAGATACCCTTCAGGCAAGAGCTTACTTGCCCGAAGACAGGGCCCACAGACTGATAGACTTGGCCAACCAGTTCCAAAGCAAGTCTCATGTCTCCGACAGGCACTACCTGCGGCTCCTGGGCCACATGGCATCCACGGTACATGTGACTCCGAATGCCCGTCTGCACATGCGGGCTGCTGAATGGTGCCTCAGAGATCAGTGGATGCAGGCTACAGGCGACTTCCGAGACAGTAAAGGTGTCCAAACCACTTTTGGACTCCTTACAGTGGTGGCTACATTTCCCAAACCTTCTCAGGGGGGTACCTTTTCAGGCTCCAGCACACACAAGGGTGCTGACGACCGATGCTTCCTTAAAGGGCTGGGGTGCACATTGCCAGGGCACGTGCACTCAAGGCCTCTGGTCTCCTTGAGAGGCCACGCAGCAAATCAATCTTTTGGAGCTGTGAGCAATCCGCTTAGCTCTGCAGACATTTTCTCATGCTCTCCTCACCAGTCTGTCCTAGTTCAGACGGACAATCAGGTGGCAATGTTCTATGTGAACAAACAAGGGGGCACGTGGTCCAGGCTGCTATGTCAGGAGGCACTGGCCCTTTGCTCCTTTGCAGTCAAATGAGGCAAGTTTCTCAAAGCAGTTTATCTACCTGGTCAGGAGAATTTCCTAGAAGACAAGCTAAGCATGATTCTCCAGCCTCACGAATGACAGTTGAATCCATTGGTGGTCCAGCAGATCTTCCTCCGCTGGGGACTTCCATCTATCGATCTCTTTGCAAGTCCACAAAACCGTCAGCTGCCCAGGTTTTGCTTCAGACAGCCGCATCCCCCGAGGATGGCAGCAGATGCTTTTCTGATCTCTTGGTCTACAGGCCTCCTGTATGCGTTTCCTCCCATGCCCTTGGTGGCCTGAACTTTGTTCAAGATTCTCCTGGACAATGCCTCGGTGATTCTGGTAACCCCCAGATGGCCGAGGCAGCCCTGGTTTCCACTTCTGCTGCAGTTGGCGGTGGAAACTCCGTTCCCTCTGGGGTTGCAACACGATCTCCTGTTTCAAGAGCAGGGTTCCCTTCTGCACCCCAATTTCAGGTCCCTCAAGTTGATGGCCTGGCTGCTGAAAGGATAGTGCTAGCTCCCTTACTTCTACCTAAGGAAGTTGAGGAGGTGGTCTTGGTCTCTAGGAGGCAGTCCACCAGAAAGTCCTATGCCCTCAAGTGGCGTAGGTTTACGGTATGGTGTGCTCAGCGTAATGAAGATCCTTTCTCTTGCCTTGTGCCAGTAGTACTACAGTATCTACTTCACCTCTCAGACCTAGGCCTTAAGTCTAACTCTGTTTGGGTCCACCTCAGTGCTCTGTCAGCGCATCACTCACCGGTGGAAGGACAGTCTGTTGGTTCACCCCTTGGTGTCTCAATTTCTCAGAGGTCTGCTTCTCAAGCTTCCAGTTCGTCCACCAGCGACTGAGTGGGATTTGAACGTAGTCTTGCAGCAACTTACTCCCACCGTTTGAGCCGATGGCTACTTGCCATTTTTCGCTTCCTCTCTTGGAAAGCGCTCTTCCTGGTGGCTCTTACCTTGGCCAGATGTGTGAGTGAACTACAAGCTCTGGTTTCTGATAGACCATACAAACGGTTCTATAGGAACAGGGTGGTCCTACGGACCCATCCCAAGTTCCTTCCAAAAGTGGTCTCCTCTTTCCATCTCAACCAGGAGGTGGTTCTTCCGATCTTTTTTCCCAGGCCGCATACCAGCCAGGCTGAAACAGTCTTGCATACCCCGGACTGTAAGAGAGCGTTGTCTTTTTACATAGAACGTACATGGGGGCATCGAAGGGCTACTCAGCTCTTCGTCTCTTTTGACCCTAATAAGATGGGGTTACCTGTCTCCAAGTGTACGTTGTCCTCTTGGGTAGCAGATTGTATCACCTAGGCATATAAGGCAGCCGACCTCCCCTTGCAGGGTCGAGTCACGGCCCACCGTGTCGGGGCGAAAGCAGCTCATCTCCACTCTGTTCCGTTGGCAGACATCTGCTGGGCCGCAACTTGGTCTTCAAGCCAGACTTTTGCAGCCCCTTACTGCCTGCAGAAAGAGTCCCGAAGGGACAGTGCTTTCGGACAGGCAGTACTCCGTAATCTCTTTGATGTTTAGGCAACTCCTACCCTCCGGCCCTTGTGTTGGGCTACCGTACGGGGGCGTTCTCAGAGGATATTCTTATCACGAATGCTGAGGCTCTTGAGAGGGAGCCATTTTTTCAGCTTAGGGTTCCCGGTAGCATATAGCTGGGGAGTCCCATATGTGAGGACTGACTTCCTGCTTGGTCCTGGAGAAAGAGTAGTTACTCACCTGTAACACGTGTTCTCCAGGAGCAGCAGGAATTGGTCCTCGCAACCCTCCCTCCTCCCCTAGAGTTGGTCATATCATTCATTTTGATTTTTTTGCTGTCTTTTAGCTGTCATCAGACAGAGCAAGATGGCACCCTTGGGCGGGAAGGGCACCGCGCATGTGCGCTGCATTCCCAAAGGCTTTCCTTGAAAGCTGGGGAAATGCTCCGCAAGAGGGCTCCGTCGGCGCCGACGTCACACATATGTGAGGACTGATTCCTGCTGCTCCTGGAGAACACCTGCTACAGGTGAGTAACTACTCTTTACGTTGTAGGCAACATTCTGTAATAGTTCTATGTACTAACTTTTATGGAATGCACTTTAATGTATCCCTGTCCCGTAAACTCTTAAACTGTAAACTAGACTCAAGCAGTTGTGTTCTATAAGTGTTTGTTATATAGGTGCTCCCCTATCTGCATTACTTTATTTTCAGAATGAAAAAAAAAACTTTGGTGATTGAACCTTTGCATAAACTAAATGTGCCTGAATGTTTTTTTCATTGTTTTAGGAAAAAGTAGACAAGTTTATATCAATCGTATCTTGGTTCCTGAAGTGTACCAATTTTTTTTCCTTAGATTTTGCCAGCATTGTGTGTTCTCATTTACCATACCGACATAAATGTAAGTATATTTTAATGTAGTCTTCTGCTTACTTTATAAAAATGTTCACCTTGTTCTGACTGTACTCTGACAAATGCCTGGACTATGCTGCCTAGACTGTGCTGCCTGTCCTAAGACCATATTTCCCAGCCTTCTAGTTCAGGGCCCCAAACATCTATGAAGAGCGATATACAGTAGAAAGTTTCAAATTGGAGACCTGATTAGGGGTGATATCTTCCCTCAAGAGTATACTAAGATGACGAGGGGCACTGGGAACATATTTCCTAGGCAGATGATCCCCATCCCCTGCTTTTCCCTTGCTTCAGCATCCATCTCCTGCAGTAGTGGCAGATGTGTAGGTGGTGGGGTGGTTGTGTATTTGTGGCTTATACTCCTCCCTTTCTCCTCCCTCCTTCCACTCTTGTCCTCTCACCATAATATACTTACCTCCTTTCTTCTTCTCCCCCTTTGCTGTCTGACCTGCACCCATTATCTCTGGTCCTATAACTCAGAGCAGGGTGTGACTTGTAAACGGGGGTGCTTGTTGTGAAAGTTCCACAATCTTGGCAAGGACATGAATTTACTTTACTTGCAAAGGATTGTGGGTCTTGTAGTTCAATCACACAAAACTAGCCGTTTAACAAGAATAAAGAATTGTAGTTGCTCGAGTGTAAAGCAGAAAACAGATTTTATTTATGGGGTGTTATTCCCTCGCACAGATATGCTTGGTAACATCAACAGGATAATTTCTTCAGGAGTTTTATTCAGGAAACAAAACATAAGGCAACTGAATTACTTATGCAACAACTTAGTAAAGACCTTGATGGAACAGAAAAGGTCGGTCTTCTAGCCCCTGCTAATAAACTTTCTTAGCAGTGCTGGAATGAAAAATAAACCCAAAAGGAAAATTCTCTTTATCAAAAAAAAACCAGCTTTCTTCCTTTCACACAGAGAAGAAGCTTTTCCAAAGTCCCACGTGCACTTGTGCCTTGCTCTAATCACAGGTGCTTAACCAGCTGCAAGCCATTGCTGGCCACTCTCCACGTGGCTCCAACTTTCCCCAAAGCTTTCTCTCAAAGAAACTTTTCTGGGAAGCTAAAAATCAGTACAGTTTCTTTTGGTGTTTGATCCTTATCTGAGGATTACTTTAGAACAGCAGCTTAGAGAACAATCCATACATTCAGCTTCCTCATTTGATATTTCCTCTTGCTCTTGAAATATCATAGGGTCACTTTCAAACACTGGCTCAGAGGCTTTCTCTAACTGATCTCTACCAGGATAGAAACTGTTTCCCTGCTGTCTTCCTTGTGCAAAGCTAGGGAACAGATCAGAATTCATACCTGAGATCACGTTGTCATTAGGTTTCCTCTCTGGGTATTTTGGCCAGTAGGTAGCAAAGCTTCTGTGCCCAGCTCTCCAGTCAGAATCTTTGGACTTTAGGTCTCTTTTCCCATACTTCCTTAAATAGGTATTAGAGCTCCTTCTTTCTGTAGATGCAGCCGTCTCCTTTACAGGTGCTGTCTGGGGGTTCCTGGCTGTATATCTCCAAGCATCTGGCTTTTTCCAGTCCAATGAAGAATGCTTGCCCCAAGAATCTCTCCCAGCATACATACTGCCTTGGGCTCCTTTCTTAGACCTTCTGGACGTCTTGCTGTTCTTCCTTCTGTTCACGATCAGTCTCTCCTTCTCCAGCTCCCATTGCTGTCTTTGCTCTCCTTGCTCACCTTGCTCTCCTTATGATGATTTTCTTCTAGCTTTAAAGTGCCTAGATGGCCACTCCACCCTAGCACACTCCAGGTGTTCTGAATTAAGCCCTGCCCTAGGAGATGTGTGATTAGGGATTACATCATTGCTTCTCTGATTAGGCACACGTTTCCCTACTTCAGCTCTCCTAGAGGCTTTCTGTAAACCAGTGCATTCTGGGTCTGGTAGTCTTTTAGGTAAACACTGTTTTAGTGCTTTTACCAGCCAGCACAGGTTGCTTATTCAGAGCCAATTCACCTCTTGTATTTCTTCCTGAGCTATGATAAGCTTTCTTATCACAGACTTCAAAAGCCCAAAGCACTTGCTCTTGTATTTGAGCCTACAGCTGAGGACATCAAGAGTGAGAATGCACTTGGTAGCGATGATGCCTAGCCCTTGACAGGTACAAGCAAGAACAATTGTGATTATGGAACTCTGAGACAGTTGGGCAGGTTCACATTTGGTAGGCATGGTTTAGCAATCCTGGACTCTGGAGGCAGTGGCTTTTCCTAGCCCTGGCACACATCTCATTCTTGGAGAGACTGCTAATTTCTGAGGAGGAAGGGGGGATCTTGAGCAGTTGGAAAGTTCAGCCAGGAAGAATAGAAAGAGAATGGACCACCAGAACAGAGATTGGACTGTTCGATCTAGGAGTCAAAATCCCCCAAACATCAGGAGGTGAGGGGGGGGGGAGACATTTTATATTTTTGTTATATTCTTAAGAGAAATTTGTATGCACTACCTCCATTGTGTACAAATATTTTATACATATTCACAGTAGATACACTCAAATTCCAACTTGCTATGGGGTACTTAAGAACAGGTTGCGAAACCTTGCTCTTGCACAACTTTTATTATAAATTGATAGGCAATTCTGGTGCAAAATTTTAATAAATTTCAACACTTGAGGCTATGGGTAGAAAACCAATTCTCCGTGGACAAGCAGGAAAAAAGCCCTCACGTATGGGTGACGTCGTCCAGTGGATCCCTATGCAAGTGTGTTCCCAGCACCTTCTATCAAGCTTTTTGTAAGCTTGACTGTGCAGGCACACACCTTTCCGCCTGCTGCCATAGCACCATCTTACCTCAATTATTTTCTTTCTGTCGAACCCCACGGATCTAAAAATCAAGCCATTTGATTATGCTGAGGTGAATTTTCTGGACGTGTCCCATAAACTTGCCAGCAGGTTTAAAAAGTATGCCAAGGAGGATCATGTGATGCAGTGTGCGGAGAGAACATGCTTTTCTCTGATTTGGGGCTTTACATTCTGTGCGTCCCACAATTATTTTTATGCTGAAATTCCTCCACTCATGTAGATTGGGACTGAACACCTCTGCAGCCTCCCTGCCATGTCTGCAGACCCAATTGTGGATGGCGACAAAGAGCACTTGTTGGGAGAGGGCTCGAGGCCCCGAACCTAAGATGGTGACTGGATCTCCAGCCAGCCTGTGTACGGAGACTTCCAGCATGATAGAAGTGTCTTGTGCTGTGGTACAGGCGCTGGATGAGCACTTTATGAATCTGTCTGGCCAAATTGCCCAAGTGGGCCAGGCTGTCACTGACTTCAGTGACCGCATGGAACAATGCGTATCAGATATCGAGGACTCGCACTGCACGCAGACTGCCACCATCAAACAACTTGAGGAGCACATCCATCGACAAGAGGAAAAGATTGATTATCTTGAGAACCGGGGGTGGGGGGCGCAGAAAAAGCCTCTGGTTCGTTGGTATAAAGGTGTCCGTGACTGCTGCAGAGTTGAGAGGCTTTCTTGAGTAGTGGTTGCCTCTCAACCTACCCTTGGGCAGTCAGCTAGGCTGGATCTGATTGGAAAGCATGCTCCGCCTGGGACCTTGCTGAGAGAACAACCTGATACCCTGGGCTGTTGGACAATTCCATGACTTTACCCAAAAAAAGTGGTTCTTTGGCCAGTGCCCACTGCAGCATGTGCTGAGTCACGAAAGATCCTGGTGTTCCAGGACTACTCAATGCTTCTTAGTAAGAGGTGTCAAGAATACTCTATGGGCTGTATTCAAATGGTGAATCTGGGCATCTGGTTTGCACTCTTATACCTTGCCAGCTCCAACTTGATCATCAGGGTCAGGCCTGCTATTTCTCCACTCCCACTGAAGTCTGACAGTACCTGGAGAGCCTGCTGGCTGGACAGTAAGTGACTCCAGTGGACGCTTTCAGAGAGCCTGGACTTTTGACTTTGAGCACACTTGCAGGCTTCTCCAGTGTAGGAGCAACTGTTTCTGATGGCGATGGTGTCGACACCGAGTGCTGCATCAGTCTTCCCAGGTGTCCAGCATATTCTCTGGGAACAAGCAGGAAGTCAGTCCTCACATATGGGTGATGGCGCCAACGGAGCCCGTAAGGAGCAAATCCCCAGCTTTCAAAGAAAGCCTTTGAGGTTGCTACCATGCATGTGTGGTCCCCTTCCCGCCCAAGGGTCCCATCTTGCTCATTCTCCTTTTTTCCACAGAGCCCACCAGACGTCTGTTTTCGTCCCGGAAAAAGTAGATTTTTTTTTTTCTGAGCATTTTTGCTTGTCTCCAGTCCTGCACTGGTACCTTTCCCGCCCCGACCTTGGTGCCTCGGTATTGGGTCGATTCCTTTTTTACTTAAGTTTTCATTTTTCTTTGGGTGTCTTCGTGCCCTTTTTTCTTCGCTGGCAGCCTGAAGGGTCTTCGACCTTGCTGGGGTTCTTTTACCCCCCTTCGCTACCAACAGGTTCAAAAAGTCCGATCGGTGTGGGAAGATTATGTCCCTAACTGATACGCATGACTGCTGACTCCGGTGCCTTGGCCCGGACGACAACCTAGCAGTCTGTGGCCTGTGTAAGAAAATGTCTTCGAAGGCCTTGAGGAGCTGCCAGTAGCAGCATGACAAAAGTTTTCCTGACTCGCCCCATGCCTCCGAGAGCCAGGACCTCATCTGAGGCCTCGACACTTCGGGAGGAGCACTCCAAACCCGAGCGGCATCGTGGGTCCTCAGAAGGGGGTCTCCCTTGAGGGAACCGAAGAGGAAGAAACCACCCTCGAAGGTGGCGTCTCTGGTTCGGCTGGGATCCTCCTGGGGCTTGTTGCTGAGCCCCAAGTCTCCACTCGAGATGTCAGAGAGGGAGTGTCCAGCCAAGATTCCTCGAAGGATGCAGTTGTGGATCAGCCTAGGCAAGTGCACACTGTCCTCATCGAGAATTCACCTCCTGGGGAGCCGGTGTCGGGCCCGAGTGCATCTGTGCCCGTGCTGAAGGCTGCAGAGCCACCGGGACTGGCGTTCAGGATGGCGGCCTTTGAGCACAGTGTCACTGCCTTCTTGGACCAGCAGTGGGCGCTGATGGTCCAGCACGTCCAGTTCCTCTGCCCTGACCACCGGGCGTTCCACGTCAGACGTCCCTGGAAGCTGAACCAATCCTCGAGGCCATGCGGGCCCGGTGGATCCTCGGCCGAGGTCGCGCTCAGCCTCCTGCTCATTGGGGTGGAGGTAGTCACCAATGAGTTTGCCAGGTTCGGGGTGTGCAGCGCCAGGGCTCTCGAGGCACAAGGAACACTGCGAGTCTTCCTCGGAGGCTTCAGACTGGGAGGACGAGGAGTCCCCAGACACCCATCATCACCGTGATGTCCCTTCCGATTCCCCAGTTTCTGAACTGCGGAGAAGGTCCCTACCAGAGGATATGGGCTTCTTGGACTTCGTGACATTTCCAAGGCCTTGGCTTTCCTCAGAGTCCGAGGATCGTCAAGCCGATGAGCTTGAGATCCTCCAGCACGAGGCTCCCCCCACCCCCAGGAAACCCTCACGGTGCCCATTCCTCCCATCCTGGAACAGCTTATGCTTCACATGTGCGAGATGCTGGTGTCAACACTGGTGGTCAGCAAGTGGCTTGACTCGATGTATTGAGTCCGCCAGAGCCCTGGGTTTCAAAAGTCACAACTGCCGCACAACTCCATAGTTGAGGAGTCGGCCATGTATTGGCTGAAGAGTCAGAAGACATACTCCTCGTTGCCCTCCGGCAGGGAGGCCCGCACCTTGGATGCCATAGGCAGAAAGTGTTACCAGGGCTCGATGCTGAATTGCTGGATCCAGGCCTACCCAGCTGTACATGGGCATGTACCTGAGAGACCTGGCGAAGGAGCTCATCGGATTCTCGTCTCGTCTCGTCTCTCCGAGGAGCCTTTGCAGTGCTTCAGGAGCCTGTCCAAAGCTGTCCGTGAGTGCTTCAAGTTTGTCTTGGGCGGCCTATGACAGTTTTGAGTTGGTGGCCCGGGTAGCCGCGGTGGGCATTGGTGCACGCCGCCAAGCTTGGCTCTAGTTGTCCGACCTCGAACAGTGGGTACAGGACAAATTAGTCTATGTCCCTTGTCAAGGGGAAAACCTCTTTGGCAAACCCATGACCGACAAGGCCGCAGAGCTGGAGCCTGAGTTCATGATGAGCACTAGACTCTCCAAGAAGACCACTGCCCCTTCCCAAAGGAAGGGCTTGGGTAAGAAGCCCTTTTTACCCGAGGAAGTCCACTGATTACCAAAACTACTCATCTTACCAGGCCTCCCCGGCTCCCCAGCAGCAGGCCAAGGGACAGGGGCATAGCCCGCGTAAGCAAAAGGCTCCCAAGCCCCAGGCTCCAGCTCTGGCTCAGCCCGGAGGGGGCTTTTGACTCCTGCAGCATGGCCCCTCTCCCACTCGGAGCTCAGCAGCCTACAGGAGGTCGCCTCACCCTTTAATGCCCAGGAATTGGTGGTGATAGCTCCCCACCTGTGGGCATAAAGGTGATCAGGGAGAGTTACCACCTCCACCTGAGTCAAATACCTCCACACTACTTCCTGGGAGAGTCCCTCGGGTCTTCCCTTCACCTGAAAGAGTTGGCAGACCTTCTAGAGGACCAGGTGGCGGAACCGGTGCCCCACCACTTCAAGGGCAAGGGGTTCTACTCCAGGTACTTCCTCGTGCCAAAGAGGACAGGGGGCCTAAGTCCCATCATCGACCTGCGCAACCTCAGCAAATTCCTGGTGAGGGAGAAGTTAAAGATGCTCTCCCTTGGGACATTGCTGCCTTACCTCCGCCTGGGAGACTGGCTATGCTCCTTAGACCTCAAGGATGCCTATACTCGCATCCTAATCCACCCAAACCACAGGCAGTACCTACGCTTTGTGGTGGGGGCCAATCATTTCCAATACAGGGTGCTTCCCTTCAGCCTAGCCTCAGCCCCCAGGGTATTAACAAAGTGCCTGGCAGTGGTCACTGCCTTTCTCAGGCTCCAAGGGATATTTGTCTTCCCCTATCTTGACTGGCTCATCAAGGGCACTATAGTCCCTGAGGTGCAGCAGGCCACAACACGCACCACTCAGGTCCTGCAACACTTGGGAAAGTTGATAACGAAACCCAAGTCAAACCTTTGCCTGTCGCAAGGGCTGGAATTCATTGGGGCAGCGATTGACACCTTTCAGTCAAAGGCCTTCCTACCCACAGACAGGGCAGCCAGGCTCATGGTGCTAGCCAGGGATATATAGCACCGTCCCTCAGTGCCAGGCATCTGCTGTACCTTCTCAGGCACATGGCCTCCACGGTGCATGTCACTCCAGATACCTGCCTCCACAGTGGTGCCTCAGGGACCAATAGTCCCAGGCCACAGACATCTCCAGGACAGAGTCCGAGTGACCCGAAAGCTGGTAAAGTCCCTGATCTGATGGCTATCGCCCCAGCACTTGAAGGTGGGGATGCTTTTCCAGGCCCCCCCACCACTCGAGGGTTCTCACCACAGATGTGTCCTTGCTGGGCAGGGAAGCCCATTGCGAGGGATACCGCACCCAGGGCACTTGGTCCCTGGACGAGAGCGCTCATAAGAATATAAGAGATGCCATACTGGGTCAGACCAAGGTCCATCAAGCCCAGTATCCTGTTTCCAACAGTGGCCAATCTAGGTCATACGTACCTAGCAGTTTCCCTAAAAGACACAGGTTCCACAATGCTTGTATTGGGTCAAACATTGATATCCTGGGTCCCTTTTTAATAATGGTTTATGGACCTTTCCTCCAGGAACTTGTCCAAACCTTTTTTAAACCCAGCTACACTAACAGCCTTTACTACATCCTCCGGTAACAAATTCCAGAGTTTGATTACACGTTAAGAGAAAATATGTTTTCACTCATTAGTCTTAAATAGGTTACTCTGTAGCTTCATTGCATGTCCCCTAGTCTTTCTATATTCTGATAACGTAAACAATCAATCCACATTAATTTATAGACTTCTATCATCTCACCTCAGCCGTCTCTTTTCCAGGTTTAAGAGCCCTAACCTTTTTAGCCTGCCTTCATAGGGGTATCCTTCCATCCCCTTTCCCATTTTGGCGGCTCTTCTCTGTACCTTTTATAATAACGCGCTATCCTTTTTAAGATACGGCGACCAGAATTGCACACAATATTCAAGGTGCGGTCGCACCATGGAATGATAGAGGCATTATAACATCCTTTGTTTTATTTTCCATTCCTTTCCTTATGATACCTAGCATTCTATTTGCTCTCTTGGCTGCCACTGCACATTGGGCGGAGGGTTTTAACATGTTATCCCCAATGAAGCCTAAATCTTTTTCCTGGGTGGTGGTTCCTAATGTGAAACCTTGCATCATGTAACCATAGTTTGGGGGGTTCTTCCCTAGGTGCATAACTTTGCACTTGTCCACATTAAATTTCATCTGCCATTTTTGAAGCCCAGTCTTCCAATTTATCAAGATCCTCTTGCAATTTTCCACAATCCTCATGGGTTTTAACAACTTTAAATAGTTTTCTCATCTGCAAATTTGATAACCTCTTATTTCTTTTCCAGGTTATTTATGAATATGTCAAAAAGCAGCGGACCCAGCACAGATCCCTCGGGTACACCACTATTCGCCTTTCTCCATTGAGAAAATGGGCCATTTAGCCCTACCCCTCTGCTTTGTCTTTTAGCCAGTTCCTGATCCACAATAGTATATTGCCTCATATCCCATGACTCTTTAGTTTTGCCAAAAGTCTGAGGGACCTTGTCTCAAAGGCTTTCTGAAAGTCCAAATAAACTATATCAACCGACTCACCTTTGTCTACCTGTTTGTGCACACCTTCAAAAAAAACAGATTAGTAAGACAAGATCTTCCTTGTCTAAAACCATGTTGGCTGTCTCCCATTAAGCCATGACTATCTACACATTCAGCAGTTTTGTTCTTTATGATGGTTTCTACCATTTTTCCCGGTACTGATGTCAGGCTCACCGGTCTAGTTTCCCGGATCACCCCTGGAACCCTCTTTAAAAATTGGCGTTACATTGGCCATCCTGCAATCTTCAGGTATTATAGATGATTTTAATGATAGTTCACAGATTACTAATAGCAGGTCTGCAATCTCGTATTTCAGTTCTTTCAACACCCTTGGATGTATATCATCCGGTCCAGGTGATTTGCTACTCTTCAGTTTATCAAATAGTTATCAGTACATCGGGAAGATGTATTATATTTCCTTCAATTCTTCCGCACCTTTAAATACCACTTCAGTCATGGGTAACAGCCCTACATCTTCCTCAGTAAAGACCGAAGCAAAGAATTCATTGTCTCTCTGCTATCTCCTTGTCGCCTCTTAGTGCCCCTTTAACTCCTCTATCATCTAATGGACCAACTGACACACTCACAAGTTTTTTGCTTCAAATGTACTTGAAAAAGTCTATCTCCAGGAACAAGCAGGAATGTAGTCTTCACATATGGGTATCGTCGGTACCGACGGAGCCTGCGAGGGAACGCTCGCCAGCGTCCAATAGGAAAGCTTTTGGGAGCATCCCACAGCGCCTGCATGCTGCCTTCCCGCCTTTCCCAACTGTCCCTCTCCAGTTCTTAGTTTTCCGCAGAGTCAACAGGTCGCACATCCTGTCACCGCAGAAAATAATTCCCTTCTATTCTTTTTTGTGGTAGCGTCTGCCTTCCTTCGATGCTACACCAGTACCGCCGGTTCTTCTTTCTTTCCCCCCCCCCCCCCCCCCAAAAAAAAACCTTTCTTCTGGAGTCTCTTCCAGTTATTTTCTCCTCAGGTGCCATGCTCCATTTTGAGCACTAGGCCCAACTTTTTTCCTTTAAAATGGAAAAAACCGCTTCGGGATTTAAAGTGTTCCAAGTGTGGCGGTACCATCTCTGCCACCGACACCCATGAGTGGTGCCTCAAATGTTTAGGTCCTGACCACTCTATTTCGGAGTGTGTTGCCTGTGGGATGATGTCAAAAAGGGGCCGGCAGAACCAAGCTGCTAAACTTAGCACCCTTTTTCCCTCCGATGCAGCCTCTGTGGCATCGACGTCTTTCAGAGCTTCGTCTTCCTCCCATGGATCTCAGGTAACTAAACATAAACCTAGTCGGTCCTCAAAGGGTAGATATCCCTCTAAGCATCGAGATGCCTCTGGCGTTGCCCTTGAGGGCCTTCCACTGTCAAAATTGCCCCGGCGGGAGGCTTCGGCTTCCAAAGCACTAACGGGGCTCCAGGATGTTCTCGAGGCCTCAACCTCGGCAGAACTACTGGTGCCATGCTCTGGGTCACCGGCTGCTTCATCCGGTACCGATACCCAAGCATCGGCAGCGTCGATAGACCAGAGATTCTTGGCTGAACGCAGTCTGGCGGCTCTTCTCACGGCCTCTTTGCCCCTGAAACCGCTTCAGACAATTCAGCCGGTACCGGCACCGACTGCATTGACATTGGCAGGTATTTTACTGGGATAGTCATGCTTATCCATCCGGTATCGACAAGTCGGTACCGGACCCCTCCAATGCCAACTTCGATCGGTACCGTGCCTTGCACGATCACCCGGATCGGAGATACTTTGAATCCTAGGATGAGTCTGAAGACTCTTCCGATACCAGAGTACTTCTTCCTGAGGATTCCTCTTCTCCTCGGCGTAGGATGTCTCCGTCAGAGGATATGTCCTTTCAGGATTTTATCCGAGATGTGGCTCGAGGTCTTTCCATCACAGTGGCTCCTGAAAAAGAGCCTAGGGCAAAGGAGGCAGCTACCTTATCTATTCATGAGGTCTTGCATGATCTCATGTTAAGGATGTGGGAAACACCTCTAACCACATCTCTTCACTCTCGAAGACTCGACACCATGTTTCGAATTCCTCCTTGTCCTTAGTTTCAGAAGACTCAGCTACCAGACCATTCCATGGTGGTGGAATCAGCTATGAGAAGGATCAAGAGTGCAAAAAGGCATGCATCTAATCCTCCAGGACGTGAGTGTAGGACCCTTGACGCCTTTGGACGTCTAACTTTCCAGGTTTCCATGCTTTCTGCTAGGATCAGTTCCTATATATTATATTTGGGAATGCTCCTTAAGGAGGTCACAGGAGATTTAGATATGATGAGCCCTCCCCTTCCTGATAAGAGGCAGGATTACCTCGCCCTTGTCAAACATGCTCGGGATGTTTCCAAGTTTGTGAATCGTGCAGCCTTTGACTGCTTTGAGTTCATAAGCAGAACCTCTGCTATTGCCATAGGTGTACGTAGGATTGCCTGGCTCCAGGCATCTGACTTGGAACTTTGGGTACAGGATAAACTAGGGAATATTCCTTGCACAGGAGAGAATCTCTTTGGCAAGAATTGGCAGGAAAAAGCTAATGAGATAGATGCTGACAATATCACTTTGGATAGATTGTCTAAATCTACAGCTGATCTGCAAGGAAAAAATCCTCTAAGAAACCATTCTTCAGCAAGAAGAAAAAGTTATCTCCAAGAACAAGCAGGAATGAGTCTTCACATATGGGTACGTCGGTACCGACGGAGCCTGCGTGGGAACACTCCCCAGCGTCCAATCAGAAAGCTTTTGGGAGCATCCCACAGCGCCTGCGTGCTGCCTTCCCGCCTTTCCCAACTGTCTCTCCTCAGCAGTTCTTTTTCCACGGAGCCAGCAGGTCGTGTTCCTGTCACCGCATTAGAATTTCCTTATTTTTTCTTTATTTCTGTCGCTTCTGCCTTCTTCGACACTGTACCAGTACGCCGGTCCTTGTTCTTTTCTTCTTGTAAAAAAAAAAACAAAAAAAACTTTTTACCGTTCTCTTTCTTCAGGTGCACTTCAGTTTTGAGCCTTAGGCCCAAAACCTTCTTTTCTTAAGTATGGAGAAGCCTGCCTCAGGTTTTAAAAAGTGCACAAAATGTGGCGGTACTATTTCTGTCACAGACACCCATGAATGGTGTCTAAAATGTTTAGGTCCTGACCATTCCATAGCAGATTGTGTGTCCTGTTCCATGATGTCTAAAAGAGGTCGGCAGAACCGAGCTGCCAAGCTCAGTACCCTGTTTCCCTCTGATGCGGCTTCGGTGGCATCAACGTCTTCCAGGGCTGCTGCTTCCTCACATGGATCTCAAGTAACTAGACATAAATCCAGCCGGTCCTCGAAGGGTAGATCTCCTAAGCATAGAGATGCCTCTGGCCTTGCCCTTGAGGATTCTGCACTGGCAAAATTACCCCGGCGGGAGGCTTCGGCCTCTAAAGCATTATCGGGGTTCCAGGATGATCTTGATGGCATGGCCTCGACAGATCTCCTGGTGCCATGCTCTGGGGTACCGGTGGCTTCCACCGGTACCGACTTCCAGGCATTGGCGTCGTCGATGGATCAGAGGATTCTGTCCATCGAACGCAGTCTAGTGGCTTTCCTTGTGGCATCGACGCCCATGGTACCGCAACAGACTACTCTGCCGGTACCGGCTCTAGCATCGCCATCGGCACCGATCCCGGTACCGGTGGCATCAACATCGGCATCGGTGTCCGCTATGCCGGTACTCTGTCCTCTACAGCCCTCCGGTACCGATACCCTGGTACCGGTGATTCCCGATACCGATCTCGGTCGGTACGGGTATCTGGCTTTGCAAGAGCATCCGGACAGACGATACTTCGATTCCTCTGAGGACTCTGAGGATTCTGAAGAGTCGGTCGATGCAGTGATGCTTCTTCCACAGGAGGAGTCCTCTCCTAAACGTAGGATGTCTCCTCCAGAGGATTTCTTTTCAAGACTTTATCAGAGAGGTGGCTCGGGGACTCTCTATTACAGTGGCACCTGAATCAGAGCTCAGAGCTAAGGAGTTATATATTTTACAATATCCTAAAACTCCTAAAGAGGCAGCTACCTTACCTATTCCTGAGATTCTGTATGATCTCATGTTGAGGATGTGGGAAGCACCTCTGACTACCTCTCCTCATTCTCGCAGGTTGGACACCATATATCGTGTCCCTCCTTGTCCTGGTTTCCATAAAACTCAACTTCCTCACCACTATTGTGGTTGAGTCTGCAATGAGAAAGATTAGAAGTGCCAAGACATGCCTCTAATCCTCCAGGACGTGAATGTAGAACACTGGATGCTTTTGGAGGAAGTCTTCCAAGCTTCCATGCTTGCTGCGAGAATTAATTCCTATAGTCTCTACATGGGAATGTTCTTAAAAGAAGTCACTGACCATTTGCAGACTTTCTTTTATGTCTGAGGATAAAAGGCAGGAATTTCTCACTGGGCTCAAACATGCCCAGGATATCTCCAAATTCTCCAACCGTGCAGCTTTCGACTCCTTTGAATGCGTAAGCAGAGCCTCAGCCATAGGTGCACGTAGGATTGCTTGACTTTAAGCATCTGATTTGGAGATCTGGGTTCAAGATGAATTGGGAAATATCCCTTGTACAGGTGAGGATTGACAAGCAAAAGCCAATCAGATGGATGCTGAAAATTCTGCTTTGGGTAGACTATCCAAATCTACAGCTGCTCCTGCTAAGAAAAGGTTGTTCAAGAAAACACCTTTTTCTAAAAAGGGAAGATTCTACCCTGCTTATAGTCAGCAGGCATCTTCTGTAGCTCAGTTCCCTTCCAAACGTCAGCAATCCTCCAAACAGAGCAGAGCAAAGCAAAGGCTGCGAGGCCTGCTTCAGCCCAACAACCTCAGCCCCCTCAGGGCCTTTGACTTTCTGCTAGAGAACTTAGCCTTCCTGGCTCTGGAAGGACCAGAGCCCTCCACCATTCCAGGAAGGTTATGTCACTTTGCTCCCAGGTGGGGGCAAATTACAGCAGAGCATTGGACATTCTCCATCATAAGAGAGGGGTACAAACTTCATTTTTCAAGCTTGCCCCCTCTCTCAAGAGTGCACCAGTTCAATTCTCCAACCTCCCTCCTCAGCCTGTTGGAGCAGGAGGTTGTCACTCTTCTTGCCCAAGGGGCCATAGAGGAAGTGCCTTTTCAACAGCAGGGCACAGGGTTCTACTCCCCCTATTTTCTTATTCCAAAGAAAACAGGGGGCTTCAGACCCATCTTAGATCTCAGAGAGTTAACAGATTCCTAGTCAAAGAAAAATTCAAGATGATTTCTCTAGGAACTCTGCTGCCATACTTTCAGAGTCAGGATTGGCTTTGTTCTCTAGATCTCAAGGATGCGTACACTCATGTTCATCCATCCATCTCACAGAAGGTTCCTTTGGTTCCTTTTTCAGGAAAAGCACTATCAATACAAAGTGCTCCCTTTTGGTCTGGCCTCTGCACCAAGGGTGTTCACGAAATGCATGGCAGTGGTTGCTGCTTTTCTGCGCACCCTGGGAATATTCGTCTTCCCTTACCTGGACGACTGGCTCATTCAAGCTCCCACTCAATCAGAGGCCAAGACTTCTCTCACCTGCACAATGCGTATCCTTCAAAATTTAGGGCTGGTAATAAACATCCCAAAATCCAATTTAGTCCCTACTCAGTCCCTGGAGTTTATAGGGGCGTTGCTGGATACCACAAGGGCAAGAGCCTATCTTCCCCAGACCTGTTGCCTTCGCTTGGTGCAGTTAGCTTCTCAAGCAGAGTTAAAACTCCTGCTAACTGCTCGAGAGATGTTAGTTACTAGGCCACATGGCATCCACTGTACATGTGGTACCATATGCTCGCCTTCACATGAGAGCAGCTCAGTGGACTTAATCCACCCAATGGACCCAGGCAGTAGGCTGCCTGTCAGACAAAATAGCAAACACAAGTCGTCTCATTTTGTCTCTCCAGTGGTGGAAGTCCCCTCAAAACTTGTTGCTGGGGTCCCCCTTTCAACAACCTCTACCCCAAGCAACTCTTACAACAGATGCTTCTCCAATGGGCTGGGGAGCTCATCTTCAAGACCTCTCCACCCAGGACATCTGGTCCCCACAGGAGACTTGTCTACATATCAATCTCTTGGAACTCAGAGCAATCTTCCTTGCTCTATGAGTTTTCCACACCCTGCTCAGCCACAAGACAGTCCTTATCCACATGGACAATCGGGTAGCCATGTTCTATGTAATCAAGCAGGGAGGAACTGGCACTGTTGCTTTGCAACGAAGCTCTGCGACTGTGGGCCCTCGCCAGAGAGCATCACATTCATCTTCTGGCAGTTTATCTTCCAGGTATTCAAAACTCTTGGGCGGACAGACTCGGTCGAGTTCTGCTTCCACACGAGTGGTCCCTACATATGGACCAGGTATCCAAGATTTTTTGAATTTGGGGAACCCCGGACATAGACCTCTTTGCAAGTCCGTGGAATGCCAAACTTCCCCAGTTCTGTTCCAGAACTCTGGCTCAGGGGGCTCAGGCAAGGGATGCTTTCCTCCTTCACTGGGGTCAAGACTTCCTGTGTGCCTTTCCACCCATTCTCCTAATTTCCAAAATCCTGTTCAAGCTTCAGAGAGACAGAGGCCACATGATTCTCATAGCTCCACATTGGCCACGGCAAGTGTGGTACCCTCTGCTTCTACATCTCTCTCAAGCTCCCTCTCTGGAGTTAGGGTCTGCTCCAGACCTCCTCTCTTAGGACGGAAGGTTATGGCATCCCAATCCCCAGTCTTTGCATCTCAGGGCTTGGTTGCTGAAAGCCTAGATCTCCAGGATCATCTTCTTAACAGGTGAAAGATGTTCTTTATGCTTCCAGAAAACCTTCCACTAGATGTTCGTACGCTTTCAAGTGGAGGAGGTTTACCATCTGGCGTTCTGAGAAGGGTCTTAACCCCCGTGCCATACCTCTGGAATCGTTGCTGGAGTATCTCCTTCATCTGTCTAATGCAAGCCTTAAGACAAATTCAGTAAGAGTCCATTTGAGTGCTATTGCAGCTTCCCTTAGGCCTCTGAATGGACAACCTATTTCCTCTCATCCTCTTGTAGCAAGATTCATGAGAGGCCTCCTTTTAACAAAGCCTCCCATTAGACCGCCCCCGGTTGCATGGGACTTAAATTTGGTTCTTGGTCAGCTTATGAAGCCACCTTTCGAGCCTTTGGCTACCACCTCCTTGAAATACTTTTCTTGGAAAGTTATCTTTCTCATTGCTATCACATCTGCACGCCGCATCAGTGAATTGCAAGCACTAGTAGCTAATCTACCTTATACAAGGTTCCATCATGACAAGGTGGTCCTTAGGACTAATCCACACTTTATGCCTAAAGTGGTCTCGCCTTTTCACCTCAACCAGGAGGTCTACCTACCTGTCGTTTTTCCAGGAACTCATGCATCAAGTGCAGAGAGGAACCTTCATACCCTGGACTGTAAAAGAACTTTGGCCTTTTACTTACAAAGGACACAGCAACATAGAAAGTCCTCCCAACTCTTTGTTGCCTTTGATCCTTCTCATTTGGGACAACCAGTCTCCAAGAGAACACTTTCTAACTGGATTGCCCAGTGCATTTCTTTCGCTTATTAGAGCAAGAACCTTTCTCTGGAGGGCCATGTCACAGCTCACAATGTGAGAGCCATGGCTCTTCTGAACTCTGTATCGATCGATGATATCTGTCGAGCAGCCACTTGGGCCTCGGTTCATACCTTCACAGCCCATTACTGCTTGGACAAGGACTCCCGCCGGGATGCCTTGTTTGGTCAGGCTGTTCTTAAACACCTGTTCCATACTTAATCAACTCCTACCCACCATCCCTTATGGGATGCCAGAGATCCAGGTGGGGAAATGCAGCCCTGTTCCAGGGACACACAACTTATGGGCTCTATCCCTGGCATCTAAAGCTAGGGAGTCCCCATATGTGAAGACTCCCTAGCGGGAGTGGAGGAGTGGCTTAGTGGCTGGGGCAAGGTACTTCAGGCCAGAAGGTCGGGGGTTCAAATCCCACTAGAGGACAGCAACCTTGGGCCGGAAGGACTGGGGTTTCTAGTCCCACAGGTGCTCCTTGTGGTCTTGGGCAAGCCACTTAACCCTCCATAGCCCATGTTCCCTGTAAAATAGTTTATCTCCACATTATAATGCCCTGTTCAATGTAATTTCAGTTTGTTCAATGTAAACCGCACTGATGCAGAATAGCACGGTATATAAGAGAATGTAAATAAATAAATAAGACTTATTCCTGCTTGTTCCTGGAGATAGCACAGTTACTTACCTGTAACAGGTGATCTCTGGGAACAGCAGGAATAAGTCTTCACAACCCACTCACCTCCCCTAGGAGTTGTCTCTGTCTCTTTCCTTTCCCCCTCTCTCTCTCTTTGTCTCAGCTCTAAAACTTAACTGAGGAGAGACAGTTGGGAAAGGTGGGAAGGCAGCACGCAGGCGCTGTGGGATGCTCCCAAAAGCTTTCTGATTGGACGCTGGGGGCATTCCTGCGCAGGCTCCGTCGGTACCGATGTACCCATATGTGAAGACTTATTCCTGCTGTTCCCAGAGATCACCTGTTACAGGTAAGTAACTGTGCTTTATCCCTCCTATACCCAGCAGGGGCATCGTTTAGGGCAGTCTGCCCAAAAGGAACAGCAGCAACAACCTAGGCAAAGAAAAACAAAAGCTGCTAAGCCTCAACCAGCTCAGCAGACTCAGCCTCCACAGGGGCTTTGACTCCTATCTAGAGAACTTTGCCTTCCTGGCCCTGAACGGCCCTGAGCCTTCCACCATTCCAGGAAGGTTATGGCATTTTGCCATCAGATGGGGGCAGATAATAGCAGAAAATTGGACTCTGTCTATTGTAAGAGAGTGATACAAGCTTCATTTCCTCTGCATGTGCCCTCCTACAATAGCAAGACAGTTCAATTCTCAGACCCCTCTCAACGACCAGTTAGGTCAAGAGGTCACTAGGCTTCTTGCCCAAGTGGCACTAGAGGAGGTACCCATTCTCCAACAGGGGTACAGGGTTCTACTCACCCTATTTCCTTATTCCAAAGAAAACAGGAGGACACAAACCCATTTTAGAACTCGGAGAATTGAAAAAATTCTTGTTCAAAGAGAAGTTCAAAATGATTTCTCTAGGAAGTCTGCTGCCGTACCTTCAGAGTCAGGATTGGCTTTGTTCTCTAGATCACAGGGATGCGTACACTCATGTTCTCATCCAACTCATCGAAAGTTCCTTCGCTTTCTCTTTCAAGGGAAGCACTACCAATACTGGGTTCTTCCTTTTGGCCTGGCCTCGGCACCAAGGGTGTTCACAAAATGCATAGCTGTGGTGGCAGCATTTCTTCGCACCCTAGGAATATTTGTCTTCCCTTACTTAGACGACTGGCTCATTCGAGCCCCTTCAGAGCCAGAGGCCAAGGTTTCTCTCTCGCACAATGCGCATCCTTCAGTATTTGGGATTTGTCATAAACTTACCAAAATCCAACCTTGCTCCCACTCAGTCCCTAGAGTTTATAGGAGCTCTGCTGGATACCAGACAGACAAGGGCCTACATTCCACAGCCCCGCTGCCTTCGTATTGTGCAGTTAGCTTCCCAAGCAGTGCTAAAACCTGACCTCACTGCTCGGGAAATGTTAGTTGCTAGGCCACATGGCATCCACCGTGCATGTGGTTCCTTATGCTTGCCTCCATATGAGGGCAGCCCAGTGGACTTGATCCACTCAATGGACTCAGGCGTCAGGTTGCCTGTCAGACAAAATAGCAAACTCAGATCGCCTTATTTTGTCCCTCCAATGGTGGCAGTCACCCAAAAACCTGGTGGGGTCTCCTCTTCAGCAACCCCCACCCCAAGCCACTCCAACAGATGCTTCACAGGTGGGTTGGGGAGTCCACCTGCAAGGCCTCTCTACCCAGGATACCTGGACTCCACAGGAGACCTATCTACATATCAATCTCCTGGAACTCAGAGCAATCTTCCTTGCTTTTCGAATATTCCACACCCAGCTCATCTACAAGACAGTCCTAGTTCAAACGGATAATCTGTCGCTATGCAACGAAGCTTTGCGACTAAGGGCTTTCGCCAGAGAGCATCAGATTCATCTCCTTGCGGTGTATCTTCCAGGCATTCAAAACTCATGGGCAGGGACCTGGTGAGAGTGTGTTGGAGGTGCAGGGAGCCTGTGTGTGTCCCGATTCTGCCGTCGGGAGGAGCCTCTCTTCTGGGACGCTTTGCTTTCCCCTACCTGTGGGCAGGCATCGCGGGGACATCTATACCCAATGAGGACCTTCCTTCTTCCTATTTAGCGCTTGTGTAATTGGACCGCGGAGCGTGTCTCGAAGGGGCGCGACATGCCCCTTTGGCGTCACTGCGGCGCTACTGCGGTGGTGTAAGGTATTTGCTGTTTCTCCAGGACCAAGCAGGAAGTCAGTCCTCACATATGGGTGACGTCGGCGCCGACGGAGCCCTCGCGGAGCAATTTTCCCCAGCTTTCAAAGAAAGCCTTTGGGAATTGCAGCGCGCATGCGCGGTCTCCTTCCCGCCCAAGGGTGCCATCTTAGCCAGTCTTCTTTTTTCCGCGGAGCCCTACAGACGTACCCGTCGTGTCCCCGCTGAAAAAGTTGATTTTAGTGATTTATTTCTCTTTTTTCCTTCGGTTCGACGCCGATCTTTTTCCTGCCCGGACTCGCGATGCCGTTGCGAGTCCTTCTCTTATTTTTCGGTTTTTCTGATTTTTGGTCAGTTTCGTTTTTCGTTTTTTCGCTGGCAGCCCGGTCCTTTGACCTTGCAGGGGCCCTTTTTCCCCCGATGGCTGCCAGTGGTTTCAAGCGGTGTGTTCAGTGTGACAGAAATATGTCACTCACTGACACACACGATAATTGCCTCCGCTGCCTGGGCCCGGATCACGAAGAACTGATCTGTGGGGCCTGTGGCAAAATGTCCTCCAAAGCGTTAAGGAGTCGGCGGCACCAGCGGGAAAGAATCTTCGCTGACCCCGGCCGTACCCGGACCTCGTCGGAGGCCTCGGCGTCCAGAGGTTCCAGCTCTGACCATCGCCGAAGCTCCTCCGACAGGGGTTCTCCCTCCGGGGACCATCGACGGAAGGTAAAACCCGCGAGGGCGGCGTCGGTGGATGCTCCTGGCTCCGCGAGGGCCAGGTCGCATAGCCCCGATAGCCGTCCCGGGTCTTTGGAGAAGGAGCACCTCCCGAAGCGACCTCGTCTGGAGTCGGAGTTGCCTGTTCGGGTAAGTCCTGTAGTCCTCCTGGACTCGCCTCCGAGAGGTCCGACGTCGGGCCCGACGCCGTCGGGGCCCGAGTCGGGGGCTGCTGGGTCACCTGAGGTCGGACTCAGTTTGACGGCCTTGGAGAGCAGACTATCTGCCTTCATGGACCAGCAGCGGGCACTGATCGCTAGCCTCGCTGGCGCCGCTGCCCCGACCGCCGGGACGTCGACGTCTAAGTCGACCCCGGAGACCGAGCCGATCCTCGAGTCCATGCGAACTCGAGTCGATCCTCGGTCGAGGTCACCCTCGGCCTCCCGTTCGGGACCGAGGTCGTCGACGCCGACTCCCTCGTGTCGGGGCGGCCGACGCCTCCGCCTGCCCGAGCCGACCCCACCGATTCCTCCTCGGAGTCGGCCTGGGAGTCTGAAGAGGAAGAGTCACCTGATTCGTTTCGGACTCGGTGTGTCCCCTCGGACTCACCTGAGTCCGAACCTCGGAAGCAGTCCCCTCCGGAGGATGCCCGGTTCTCGGACTTCGTCAGGGATATGGCCAAGGCTTTGGCCTTCCCTGCGGATCCCGAGGAGGAGCCTCGAGCCGAAGAGCTCGACGCCCTTCAGTATGACTCTCCCGCCAGGGAACACTTTACTGTACCGGTTCCTCCCATGCTGGAACGACTACTCTTCCGCATGTGGGAGAGTCCGGCCTCGTCGCCGGTATTAAGCAAGCGGGTCGATTCCATCTATCGAGTCCGCAAGAGTCCTGGCTTCCAAAAAGCACAGCTGCCGCACCATTCCATGGTAGTGGAATCGGCCATGCATAGGCTTAAGAGCCAAAAGATGCACTCCTCGGTGCCTCCTGGCAGGGAGGCCCGTAACCTGGATGGCCTTGGTAAGAAGTGTTTCCAGGGCTCTATGCTTGCTTGTCGTGTCCAGACCTACCAGCTCTACATGGGCATGTATCTCCGAGACCTGGCTAAAGAGATAGCCGGATTCTCCGCTGGACTGTCCGAGGAACCTTTGCGGAGGTTCCTGGCCTTGACAACTGGTATTCGGGAATGCTCCAAATTAATGTCCCGAGCAGCCTATGATGGCTTTGAAGCATCGGCTCGAGTGGCCGCAGCCGGCATCGGTGCCCGCCGACAGGCTTGGCTTTAGTCGTCTGACCTTGAACCCTGGGTGCCGGACAAGTTGGTCGATGTCCCCTGCCGAGGTGAGAACCTCTTTGGCAAGCCCATGGCTGAAAAGGCTGCACAAATCGAGACGGAGACTCTCACCAGGACTAGGCTTTCTAGGAAGACCTCCGCCCCTTCCCAGAAAAAGAAGGGCTCGGGAAAGAAGTCCTTTTATCCGAGAAAGGCGGCTGCCTATAAACACTACCCTCAATATCAGGCCTCCGCAGCTCCCCAACAGGGCCAGCAGGCCAAGGGACGGGGTAACGGGTCCCGTAGGCAGCAAGCCCCCAAGCCTGCACCACCAGCCCCTGCTCAGCAGGGTGGGGGTTTTTGACTTCATCAGCATAGCCTCTCCCCCTCAGCTGGCTCCTCCCAGCACCGGAGGCCGGCTGGTTCACTTCGCCCACAGGTGGTCCAACATCACTTCAGATGCCTGGCTGCTTCAAGTCGTAAGAGGCTATCTTCTCCACTTCCACCAGGTCCCTCCCTCTTATTTCCCGGGAGAACCTCCACGACTCCCTCTGCACAGGGACTTACTCCTTCAGGAGTTAGCAAGTCTTCTTCAGGAACAGGCTGTGGAACCGGTGCCCCACCACCTGAGAGGTCAAGGCTTTTATTCCAGGTATTTCCTAATACCAAAAAGGACAGGAGGCCTCAGACCCATCCTGGACTTGCGCAACCTCAACAAGTTCCTCGTGCGGGAAAAGTTCAAGATGCTTACCCTTGGAATCTTTCTGCCCTACCTCCAGCAGGGAGATTGGCTATGCTCCTTGGATCTAAAGGTTGCCTACACGCACATCCTCATCCACCCAAGCCACCGCCAATACCTAAGGTTTGTGGTGGCAGGAAATCATTACCAGTACAGAGTACTGCCCTTTGGCCTATCCTCCGCACCGCGAGTCTTCACAAAATGTCTCGCAGTGGTGGCGGCCTATCTCCGGCTTCACGGCCTCTGTCTTTCCGTACCTCGACGACTGGCTCATCAGAGCGTCGTCCTCTCCGGAAGTCACCAATGCCACACACCGCACGGTGACTCTTCTGCAGTACTTGGGCTTTGTCATAAACTTCGCAAAGTCCACTTTGCTCCCCTCACAGGATCTCGAGTTCATCGGCGCAAGACTGCACACTCCTCAGGCGCGAGCTTTCCTGCCTCTCGACAGGGCTCAACGGCTCATGGACCTAGCCGGCCGTTTTCGCAGCCAGTCCCTGGTCTCCGCCAGGCGCTTCCTGAGACTACTCAGCCATATGGCTTCCACCGTCCACGTGACCCCCAATGCCCGCCTGAATATGCGGCCTGCTCAATGGTGCCTTCGCAAGCAGTGGCAACAAGCCACCGGCGGACTAGCCGACTTAGTGCGCATCTCCGGGCCGCTGGCGTCTTCTCTACAGTGGTGGCTTCATCGGCCGAACCTGGTGCTCGGAATGCCTTTTCAGTCACCTCAGCCGGCTCAAGTGCTGACGACCGATGCTTCCCTCCTGGGTTGGGGAGCACATTGCCAAGGGGCATGTACTCAAGGTCTCTGGACCGCGTGGGAGTCTGCTCAGCAGATCAACTTCCTGGAGCTCAGAGCAATCCGTCTGGCGCTCAAGGCTTTCTCCCACCTGACTTCTCACCAGTCCGTCCTTGTCCAGACGGACAATCAAGTTGCCATGTTCTACGTGAACAAACAGGGGGGCACGGGCTCCTTCCTTCTCTGCCGAGAAGCTCAGAAGCTCTGCTCTTGGGCCGTCAGTCACGGCATTCTTCTCAAGGCAGTTTATCTCCCAGGCCAAGAAAATTGCCTGGCGGACAAACTCAGCAGGATACTCCAGCCGCACGAGTGGCGTCTGGATCCCTTGGTAGTTCAGAAACTTTTTCTGAAGTGGGGACTCCCCACGATGGATCTCTTTGCCAGTTCTCTCAACCGGCAACTTCCTCGCTTCTGCTCTCGTCAGCCACATTCCCTTCGAGTAGCGGCAGATGCTTTTCTACTCTCATGGTCGGAGAGCCTTCTGTATGCTTTTCCTCCCATCCCGCTAGTCTCTCGAACTCTTTTCAAGGTTCTCCGAGACAAAGCTTCCATGATCCTGGTGGCTCCTCGCTGGCCCAGACAGCCGTGGTTTCCACTCCTGCTGCAATTAGCGGTGGGTGATCCGTTCCCTCTGGGGTTTCAACCGGATCTCCTAACACAGGATCAGGGGTCCCTGCTACACCCCAACCTCAGATCTCTCAATCTAATGGCCTGGCTGCTGAAAGGGTAGTCCTTGCTCCCCTTCTCCTGCCGGCAGAGGTGGAAGAGGTCGTCCTAGCTTCTCGGCGACCTTCTACCCGCAAATGCTACGCCCTTAAATGGCGTCGCTTTTCCATTTGGTGTGCCCAGCAGTCTCAGGATCCCTTCTCCTGCTCGGTGTCGGTGATCTTGCTGTACTTGCTCTACCTCTCTAATCTGGGACTTAAGTCCAACTCCGTCAAAGTTCACCTCAGTGCTCTTTCAGCACATCATGTGCCGGTGGACGGCAGACCTCTTTCCAGCGACCCTCTCGTAGCGCGGTTTCTCCGAGGTCTCCTTCTACTTAAACCACCTCTGCGCCTGCCAGCTCCTGACTGGGATCTCAATGTGGTTTTACAGCGGATCACCTGTCCGCCTTTTGAACCTATGGCTACCTGTTCTCTCCGTTTCCTTTCTTGGAAAACTTTATTCCTGATAGCCCTCACTTCCGCTAGACGTGTAAGTGAATTGCAGGCCCCCTTACACTCGGTTCTACAAAAATAGGGTAGTCCTACGGACTCACCCAAAATTTCTTCCAAAAGTGGTCTCCCCTTTTCACATCAATCAGGAGGTGGTACTTCCGACCTTCTTTCCCAGGCCACACTCCAGGCGAGCTGAAATGGTCCTACATACCCTGGACTGTAGAAGGGCATTGAACTTCTACCTTGACCGTACGCGGGAGCACCGTAAAGCTGCTCAGCTTTTTGTGTCTTTTGACCCCAATAAATTGGGGCTCCCGGTCTCCAAGCGTACTCTGTCCAACTGGGTTGCGGACTGTATCGCTTGGGCTTATGGGGCAGCCGGACTCTCGTTAGAAAGTCGAGTCACGGCTCATTGTGTTCGGGCGAAGGCTACGTCAGTGGCTTACCTCCGCTCTGTTCCGCTGGCAGACATCTGCCGGGCCGCTACTTGGTCTTCGAGCCAGACTTTTGCGGTCCATTACTGTCTCGAGAGGGAGTCCCGCAGGGACAGTGCTTTCGGACAGGCAGTCCTCCGAAATCTCTTCGAGGTTTGAGCAACTCCTACCCTCCATCCCGGATGGGGGCTACCGGTGGGTAATAATTCAGTGAAGATTCCTTCCTTCGGTGCTCCTGAGCTAGAGGGAGCTCATTTTTGTGCTTAGGGTCTCCGGTAGCCTTAAGCTTGGGAGTCCCATATGTGAGGACTGACTTCCTGCTTGGTCCTGGAGAAAGCGTAGTTACTCACCTGTAACAGGTGTTCTCCAGGAGCAGCAGGAATCAGTCCTCACAACCCTCCCTCCTCCCCTTGGAGTTGCAATCATCTGCTTAAGTTTTTTTGCAAATTTTTATGCTGTCTTTTAGCTATGTCATCAGACTGGCTAAGATGGCACCCTTGGGCGGGAAGGAGACCGCGCATGCGCGCTGCAATTCCCAAAGGCTTTCTTTGAAAGCTGGGGAAAATTGCTCCGCGAGGGCTCCGTCGGCGCCGACGTCACCCATATGTGAGGACTGATTCCTGCTGCTCCTGGAGAACACCTGTTACAGGTGAGTAACTACGCTTACTTTCTTTAAGAGTTGTTTGGCCTGTTCCTATACTTTAGTACTGTGGCAGATGGGGAAACGGAAGTCTAAATCTGGGCAGGGCAGTGCTGGACCGGCAAGCAGTACTCCTGTAATCGGCCCTCTTGATAAACATCTTGCAACGCGCCCGGTAGCCCAGTCTTCCCCGGAGGGTGTCTCACTTAGTCCTGGAGGGCGGACCCCTCCACCCTGCCCGTCCGGTTCTGCTACTCCTTTAGTGATTATCTCTGATTCAGTTAAGCCTGATATTGATGTGGTTGTTAATTTACCTAAACCTGTTCAGTTGGTCGCGGCGGGTGCTTCAGCTGTGCTCCCCCCGCCCCCTGTTGACAGGGAGATTACTCTAAAGGATCTTTGGGCTGGTTTAAAGGTTATTGATGACAAGTTGTCTCTTACCTTGAGCTCTTTATGTGAATTTTCCTCTGAAACTGTATCTTCTTTACAACAGTTGGATTAAAAGATTTCTTGTGTTGATGCTGACTGTAAACGGTTAGAATCTTTTGTTCTTCCGTTACACTTAGCTAATGTGGTAGGGATCAAGGATTCTTTAGTGCTACATACCAAGGTGGAAGCACTTGAAAATGCTTCTCGTTCTAGCAACCTTCGTTTGTTGAATTTTCCTGTCACTTATCTCCTAGCGCCCAAAATTCTTTTGGACAAGTATCTGAAAGAAGTGTTGCTTTTGAAAGATCCTATTGAGGTGTCTAAATTATATTTCTCGAAGCACAAAGCGTATTGATCCCGTAGAAGGAGGATTTGATGATATTGAGCCCACTATTTCCAATCTTACAGCATTTTTGGAGGATTCTTTGGAGGTGATAAATTCACGTTCCACTTTAGTGGTCACTTTGAAGTCCTTGGATAGTAAATTTCTTATTTTGAAAACCTTCTTTAAATTCAAGATGGCCACTTTTTGTGGATATAGAATTAATATCTTTCCTGATGTGTCCCGTAGCACCCAGCTCAGGCGCAGGCTTTTCTTAGCGTTGAAGCCTCGTGTCCTGCAGTTGGGTGCTACTTTTTTCCTCCGATACCCCTGTAAATGTGTGTTAACTTTTGAAGGCTCTACTTATATTTTTACAGATGTCACTCATTTGGAGAAGTTTATTCTGGATAGGCAGGCTACAGTAGTGGAGTGTGGCAGAGTAGTTATGTTTTGCCTCCTAGTTTGAGGGCTGTTTAGCCTTGTTTTCCTTTTCTTTTCCTTCTTTTTCTTTCTCTCGTTTCCAGGTTCCATGATGTGGACTTTATCAAAGTTTTTCCCCCTTTTTCTTTTGATTGCTATATTATAATATTGTATTCCTATGATTGATTGTCTTGTATTTAATGGGTTGGTTGTTATACTGATTGAAAATCCAATAAAAAAAACAAAAACAAAAAAAAAACTCTTGGGCAGACAGACTCGGAGTTCTGTTTCCACATGAATGGTCTCTCCATGCAGACCAGGTGGCCAAAATTTTCCAAATTTATGGAACGCCGGACATAGACCTCTTCGCAAGTCCGCTGAATGCCAAACTTCCCCAGTTCTGTTCCAGAATTCCGGCTCAGGGTTGTCAGGCCAGGGATGCTTTCCTCCATTGGGGCCAGGATTTCCTGTATGCCTTTCCACCCATTCCCCTAATTCACAAAACCCTGTCAAGCTTCAGAGAGAGAGAGGTAATATGATTCTCATAGCTCCACATTGGCCATGGCAAATGTGGTACCCTCTGCTCCTACATCTCTCTCAAGCTTCGCCTCCGGAGTTAGGATCTGCTCTAAATCTCCTTTCTCAGGAAGACAGGATGCGGTGGCATCCCAATCCCCAGTCGCTGCATCTCAGGGCCTGTTTGCTGAAAGCCTAGAACTTTACGGTCTTAACCTTTCTCAGTAGGTAAAGGATATCCTTTATGCTTCCAGGAAGCCTTCCACAAGACGCTCTTATGCATTCAAGTGGAAAAGGTTTACCATATGGTGCTCGCAGAAGGGTCTTAACCCTCTTGCGATACCTCTGGAATCATTACTGGAGTATCTCCATTTATCTAATGCAGGGCTTAAGACCAATTCAGTGAGTTCATTTGAGTGCTATTGCAGCTTCTTTCAAGCCTCTAAATGGGCAACCTATTTCCTTTCATCCTCTCATAGCGAGATTTATGAGAGGCCGCCTTTTGACTAAGCCTCCCATTAAGCCACTACCGGTGGCATGAGACTTAAATTTGGTTCTTGGGCAGCTTATGAAACCGCCTTTTGAACCATTAGCCACGACCTCCTTGAAATTCCTTTCCTGGAAGGTCATCTTTCTTATTGCAATCACATCAGCACGTCGCATCAGTGAATTGCAAGCATTGGTGGCTGATCCTCCTTACACAAGGTTTCATCATAAGGTAGTCCTTAGGACTCATCCACACTTTATGCCAAAGGGTGGTGTCACCTTTTTATTTAAACCAAGCAGTTTACCTTCCTGTATTCTTCCCAAGGCCTCATGCCTCAAATGCAGAAAGGAATCTTCATACTTTGGATTGTAAAAGGGCTCTGGCCTTTTACTTGCAAAGGACACAGCAGCATAGGAAGTCCTCTGAACTTTTTGTTGCTTTTGATCCTAGTCATTTGGGACTTCCGTCTCCAAAAGAACACTGTCCAACTGGATTGCACAGTGTATATCTTTTGCCTATGAGAGTAAAAACCTTCCTCTGGAAGGCCATGTCACAGCTCACAATGTGAGAGCCATGGCAGCCTCTATAGCTCATCTTCACGCTGTCTATTGTCGACATCTGCCGAGCAGCTACTTGGGCTTCGGTTCATACCTTCACAGCCCATTACTGCTTAGACAAGGACTCCTGCCGGGATGCCTTGTTTTGGTCAGACTGTTCAACACCTCTTCCATACTTAATCAACTCCTACCCACTGTTCCCTCTAAGCTGTGCGCATGTGCGCGCGCACACACCTCGCCGAGTGAGCGCACATACTTTATAACAGAGCGCACAAAAATTACAGTTCTGATTCTGATAGAAAACAACACAGACGTCTTAAAATTTAAAAGAAGTTCTGTATTTATGGTTTTCACAAGTTCTACCATATTTTCTAGTGCAATCAATGTGGTGTACATACTGTATTCTGACGTATAGTCAAATTTTAAAGTATATAACTCCGAGTGTTGTTATGTGGCGCACAAAAATTTAACCTTCCTTCAAAAGCCGCACAGCTGATATTTTATGCGCACACAGCCTACAGAAAATTAGAGGGAACATTGCTCCTACCCACCATCCCTGATAGGATGCCAGAGATCCATGGGGGGATGTGGAGCCCTTTCATAAGGGCACACAACTTCTGGGGTTTCTCCCTGGCATCTGCAGCTAGGGAGTCCCCATATGTGAAGACTACATTCCTGCTTGTTCCTGGAGATAGCATACTTACTCACCTGTAACAGGTGATCTCTGGGAACAGCAGGAATTTAGTCTTCACAACCCACCCACCTCCCCTAGGAGTTGTATTTCTCTTTCCCTCTCTCTTTTGTCACAGCTTTAAACTCAACTGGAGAGGGACAATTGGGAAAGGCGGGAAGGCAGCACGCAGGAGCTGTGGGATGCTCCCAAAAGCTTTCCTATTGGACGCTGGGGAGTGTTCCCGTGCAGGCTCCGTCGGTACCGACGCTACCCATATGTGAAGACTAAATTCCTGATGTTCCCGGAGATCACCTGTTACATGTGAGTAACTATGCTTTATTACACCTTGTTGCTTCCACAGCAAGTTTCTTCTCAAATTCTCCCTTTGCCTGCCATATATCAATGCCTTGCATTTAACTTGCTAGTCCTTGTGCTGTTTTCAGTTTTCGTCATTTGGCTCTCTTCCATTTCCTGAAAGATGCTTTTTTGGCAACAGTCTCTCTGACCTCACCTTTAAACCATGCTGGCAGTTTTTTGGACTTCCTTCCACTTTTCTTAGCGTGGAATACAGCTGTTCTGGGCTTCCAAGATAGTATTTTTCAACACCCCCCAAGTTTTATGTAAGTCTTTAACCTTTGCAGCTGCTTCCTTTAGGTTTTTCTTAACCATTTTCCTCATTTTATCATAGTCTCCCTTTTGAAAGTTAAAAGGAGGATTTCCTTACCATCCCTCCTACACTAATTAAATGAAACACGATCATGCTATGATCACTATTGCCAAGTGGCCCCAACACCCTTATCCTCTTGCACCAGATCTGGTGTTCCAATAAGGACTAAGTTTGAAATGGCTTTCCCTCTGGATGGTTCATGAACCAGCTGCGTTGGGTAAGTTCCTAGATTTCTGGAAGGGAGGGTGGGGCCTGGAGTCCTGGTTCAGAGGCTATCGGTTCTTGTGGGTGGGCGATTCCACTTTTTCTGGAAGGTGAGCCAGGCAGGGCTCCAGGGAGGGATGGGTGTACTTCAAGTGCTGTTGCTAATCTTAAAGGCAAGGAGTGAGGAGGCTTGGGCTGGGGGCCCTTCCTAGAGGACTGCAATATCTATGTCTAAGGATCCATATGTGTACTGGGATAACATGAGCAAATGTAGCCTTAGAATAATTTCATGGAGTGCTGCGGACTCTGCTTGATAAACAGGCTGATGTCCGTTTTATTCAGGAAACCCACATGACCAATACTGAACATTCTAAATTGAATAGATGTTGGGTTGGGGGAGTGCCTTTGGCCACTCCCACCCATGGCCAAAGGCAGGTAGGTGGGAGTGGCTATTCTGATCAAAACGTCCATTAATTTTATAAGTTGATCGAATAGCACGAGATCTCGAGAGGTGCTTATATTTTGCTTTCTGGATATTTGCAAGGTTACCCGATCTTCCTAGAGAATATTTATGGCCCAAACAGTTATGAATGTAGTTTCTTTGTGCTGGTGCAGCACTTAATGGCCAAGAGGGAACAAGGTAACTCTTGGGAGCAGCTTAAGTCTTTGACCCCCTGGTAGATCGTTCTCAAGGTGGGAAAGATGGTGACTCAAGACGACAACATAGCTTTGTAGGGCTATGCGATGGTAGTAATTTGCTTGATGTCTGGCGCATGCTTCATCCAGGTGAGCGAGATTACTCATTTATCTAGAGCCCATGGTACGTGGTCTAGAATGGATTGCTATTTGTCTCAAGAGCTACTGAATTGGGTCGACTACGCCTAGATCGGTAATATCCAGGTCTCGACCATGTGATGATCTGGATAGTAGTTTAGTTGTCCCCTATACAGCGCTGAGGCAGGTATTGGTAATTTCCCTTTACACCTTATAGGAGATGCTGATTTTGTACAGTTCCTTTGTGAGCAGTGGGATGACTTTAAGGAGACCAATGTAGCTCACAAAGACAACCCTTTCCTCTTTTGGGAAACTGCTAAGGTCTGCCTACGCGGGCGGGCGGCGGGGCGGCAATGACCAGATATGAGAGCCAGTGGAAAAAAGACTCCAACAGCAAACTTGTAGAATAGAGTTCCCAACTTTGTGCGTTATGTAGGAGACTGGTGTGCCAGGATACAGAAGAGAACCGGATGACATATCTGGTCCTACAGTGTCAGTTGAACACTCATCCACGCTTTGGCAAAGTGTTCCATGCTACATTACACTGGTCAACATTGAAATTGTTGCTGACTTTAAAAGGCCCTAATCTGTAGTATCTTGGTGAGCTGAACACGAATATAACATAAAATTTTTTTTATTAACTCTCGTTTTGAAGATATTGCATGTAGTTCATTTTTGACGTTTCACCATGTAAATTTATCCAGTAGGACATCAACAACATCCCAAATAAGCCTTGAATGATGTAATATTGCATCACATTGCATAATACCAGCATGCACACCACATCCAGAGTTGATTGCATCATTTTCTGATGCAATGCAATACTACTGCCAGACGGCTGCTGAAGCCATCTGACGTCAGCAGTGTACTATATGCAGTCGGAAAGGAAAGTAATCTGGTATTCTGTTCTGATATTGAAAGCCTCATGAATGCCTTAAAAATCACTCATGACCCACAAGACTGGAGGCTATTTATAGACTCTTCGAAACTGAGTCTGAAGGCTGTGCTTTTGAACAATGGAAACAGTCTTCCATCTATTCCAGTAGCGCATGCCGTCCACATGAAAGTGACATACGATAACTTAAAGCATCTACTGACTTCCATTAACTATAACAAGTACAGCTGGCACCTCTGTGGTGTCTTGAAGGTAAGTTGCCCTTTTAATGGGACTGCAGAAGGGATATATAAAATGCATGTGTTTCTTATGTGAGTGGGATAGCTGTGCAAGGGATTGGCACTACTTACGGAAGGAATGGAATCGCAGACAAAATGTAGCAGTTGGAGAGAAGAATATCCAGCACCCAGCTCTGGTTGAGGCTCACAAAATCCTGCTACCACCCCTTCACATCAAACTAGGTTTGATGAAAAACTTTGTGAAAGCCATGGACCGCACTTATCCAGCTTTCCGATACCTGCATGAAAAATCCCTTGATTCAGCCAAGCAAAGATTAAAGAGGGAGTTTTTGTGGGTCCTCAGATTCGAGAGCTCTTCAAAGATGATGGTTCAACAACTTGCTACAGGGTGATGTGGAACAAGCATGGAATGCTTTTCGCCTAGTGTCAACAAACCTTCTCGGGAATATTAGGGCAGAAAACTACAAGGAACTAGTAGAAGACATGCTGATGCAGTATCAGAAACTTGGCTGCAATATGTCTCTAAAGATCCATTTCCTTGATTCCCATCTCGATTTCTTTCCTGACAACTGTGGTATGGTTAGTGATGAACAGGGCGAACGTTTTCACAGGATATCGCAACGATGGATACCAGGGAAAATGGTCCACTACAATGCTGGCTGACTACTGCTGGACATTCCCCAGAGAAGCTCCCGAACAGCTGTACAAGAGACAGGCGAAAAAATCTAAGAAGTAGTCTATGACTTGGTTTTTTACAGGTATTAACCGAAGGCCCTATTATATTTACTATTGACATGCATTTTGTGATGTAAACATTAATTCTTGTAGATTACAAAAAAACTAGAGCCAACGTTGCAATTTCACTGACACATTCGTGTTCAGCAAATAAAAATTGATAAATGGATATTTTTATTTCAGTAACATGACTTTTGTAAAAATTTGTTGACCAGTGAAATTATTGGTATGTGCTTTATTGCTTCTGTAACCCCTCGAAATGACTGTCTTCACTTGTTAAAAATGAAAGTTTGTCCTAGATGGGTGGCCGTGGTTCAGACAGCAGATGGAAAGGTGCAGACATTGCAGACAGCTGTTGAGGCACCCTGGGGGAGATTGTGCTGTCTCGGAGCCAAGAGGTCGCAAGTTCTCAGCCGAAACACCCTGGAGGAAGAACCCTCGAAGACTGCGTCGGCTGACGAATCTAGGAAAGTGTGTGAATTCCACGGGCCCTGGTTCTGCAGCCTCTGTCGTAAGTCGAAGGGGACAGAGCAGGAGCAGCTGACCAAATGCCTTGATGGGAGGAGTCTGCATTGGATTCCCCCCCCCCTCCTTGATGCTGGTGCCAGGCCAGAGTGTGTCTGTGCCCATGCCGAACGCTGCAGAGCCATCTGGCCTTGAGAACAGGATGGCGGCAATGGAGCGCAGTTTGCTTTCATGGCCCAGCAGTGAGCTCGGATGCCCAGTTCTTCTGGGTCATTACTCCCAGCTATCTGGTCCTCTACCTAGAGGACTTCCCCAGACATCAAGCTGATCCTCAATCGCCACCGGCTGTTTTGTTCCTCAACATTGGTCTTGGTCCTCAGGGCCAAGGTCCTCTCCGGTGAGTGCCCATGGCTCTGACCGCAGGGCCTCCTGGGAGGAAGGGCCATGGGACTCTGTGCTGACCTTAGATCCCAAACCACCCTAGATACCGCCATCTACTAAGATTTGGACTGGGAGACAGAGGACAAGGAATACCCTGGCACCTGTCGTCACCAGGATGTGCCTTCTGACCCATCTCACTTCCAGTGCCAGTCCCCGTCCCCCCCGAAGATATGGCTTTCCTCAACTTGGATATGGCCAAGGCACTAGCTTTTGACACAGTCCAAGGAGGACCCTCAGATGGAGGAACTCAAGATCCTCCAGTACGAGGCCCATTCAAAGGAGGCACTCACAATGCCTGTTCCCCCGATCTTGAAACAGCTGCTCCTCTGCATGTGGGAGATCCCTGCGTCAGTGCCCATGGTGAGCAGATGTCTGGACTCGATGTACTGGGTCTGCCGGAGCCATGGCTTCCAAAAAGCACAGCTGCCCACAACTCCATAGTGGTAGAGTTGGCCATGCGTCAGCTCAAGAGCCAAAAGATGCACTCACTGGTGCCCCTGGGTACGGAGGCCTGCGTCTTGGATGCTCTAGGCAGGAAGTGCTACCAGGGCTCAGTGCTCATTGGCCGAATCCAAGCATACCCAGCTGTACATGGACATGTACCTGAGGGACCTGGCAAAGGAATTGTTGGGGTCTCAACTGGTCTGGCCTCAGGTGTTAAAGTGCTCCAAGTTTGACATAGGCAGCCTATGATAGCTTAGTCTGTGGCTAGAGTAGCTGGGGTGGGCACTGTGCCAGACACCAGGCTTGGCTACAGTCCTCTGACCTAGAGCAGTGGGTTCAATCAATATCTCTTGCCAGGGAGAGAATCTCTTTGGCAAAGCCATGACTGATAAGTCTGCAGAGTTGGAGTCAGAGTTCCTGATGAGGACCAGGCTCTCCAAGAAAACTGCTGATCTACTCGAAGAAGAGGAAGGCTTACGGAAACTACCCTCAATACCAGGCCTTTCCAGCTCCCCAATAGGGACAGCAAGCCAAGGGACAAGGAAGGGCATGGCTCTTGCAAGTCTAAGGCTTCCAAACCCCAGGCACTGGCTCCGGCCCAGCATGGTGGGAGCTTTTGACTCCTTAAGCATAATCTCTCTTCCTCCAGGAAGCCCAGCGCAGTAGCTCACGGGGGGGGGGGGGGGGCGCATCTGGTTCTCTATGCCCACCAGTGGCCATCCATCACTACAGACTCATGGGCACTGCAGGTGGTGAAGGAGGAATCTCCAGGAACAAGCAGGAATGTAGTCATCACATATGGATATCATCGGTCCCGATGGAGCCTGTGCGGGAGCGCTCCCCAGCGTCCAATTAGAAAGCTTTTGAGAGCATCCCACAGCGCCTGCGTGCTGCCTTCCCACCTTTCCCAACTGCCTCTTTCCAGTTCTTCGATTTCTGCGGAGCCAGCAGGTCGTTCCTGTCACCGCAGAAAATTCTTCCTTATTACTTTCTTTTTTTGTGGTCGCGTCTGCCTTAACGCTTTACTGGTACCGCCGGATTTTCTTTCTTTATTTCTGTTCTTTAAAAAAAAAAAAAAAAAAAAAATATATGTATATGTATGTATATGTGTGTGTATGTGTGTATATGTATGTATATATATGTATGTATATATATCAGAAATAAAGAGAGAAAATCCGGTGGTACCGGTAAAACGTTGAAGGCAGGCGTGACCACAAAAAAAGAAAGTAATAAGGAAGAACATACATACTTAGTAATATTTTCCCAGGTGCACGCCCCATTTTGGGCCTTAGGCCCAAAAATCTTTCCTATAATGGAGAAACCTGCTTCAGGTTTCAAAAAGTGCACCAAGTGTGGCGGTACCATCTCCATCAGATACCCATGAACAGTGTCTGAAATGTTTAGGTCCTGACCACTCCATCATGGATTGTGTCCTGTGCCATGATGTCTAAAAGAGGTCGGCAGAACCGAGCTGCTAAGCTCAGTACCCTGTTTCCCTCTGATGCAGCTTCGGTGGCATCAATGTCTTCTAGGGCTTCCTCTTCCTCCCGTGGATTTCAAGTAACTAAACATAAGTCCAGCCGGTCCTCAAAGGGTAGATCCCCTTCTAAGCACTGAGATGCCTCTGGTGTTGCCCTTGAGGATTCTGCACCAGCAAAATTGCCCCGGTGGGAGGCTTCGACTTCCAAAGCATTATCCGAGGCTCCAGGATGTTCTTGAGGCCTCGACCTCGGCAGAACTACTGGTGCCATGCTCTGGCGTACCGGCTGTCTTCTCTGGTACAGACATCCAGGCATTGGCAGCGTCGATAGACCAGAGGTTCCTGGCTATTGAACACAGTCTGGCGTCTCTCCTTGCGGCATCGACGCCCTCGGAACCGCGTCACAGTTCAGCCGTTACCGGCACCGGCAGCATCGACGTCACCGTCACCCGATGCCCTCTGGTACCGATACACCGGTACCGATACACCGGTACCGATTCCCCCCGGACAGGCTCCATCCGGACAGAAGATACTTTGAGTTATCAGAGGAACCTGAGGATTCCGATAGTTCTGTCGATATCGGAGCACTTCTTCCAGAGGAGCCCTCCTCCCCTAAGCGCAGGATGTCTCCTCCAGAGGATATCTCCTTCCAGGATTTCATCAGGGAGGTGGCTCGCGGTCTCTCCATTACTGTGGCTCCTGAAACAGAGCCCAGAGCAAAGGAGCTGGAAATTTTACAATATCCCAAAGCTCCTAAGGAGGCAGGCTACTTTGCCCATCCATGAGATCTTGCATGATCTCATGCTCAGAATGTGGGAGACCCCTCTTACCACCTCTCCTCATTCTCGTAGACTTGACACTATGTAGCCTAGTGGTTGGGGCAAGGTACTTCAGGCCGGAAGGTCGGAGGTTCAAATCCCACTAGAGGACAGCAACCTTGGGCCGGAAGGACTGGGGTTTCTAGTCCCACAGATGCTCCTTGTGGTCTTGGGCAAGCCACTTAACCCTCCATTGCCCATGTTCCCTGTAAGTATTAGTGTATGTGTCTCATATCCCTGCGTGTTAAATGTATCCCCCAATTGTGTTGTGACCGCTTTGATTGAAGGATAAGGCGGTATACAAAACTGTCTAAATAAATAAATAAAATAAATAAATGTATCGAGTCCCTCCTTGTCCTGGTTTCCAGAAAACTCAGCTCCCTCACCACTCTATTGTAGTGGAGTCGGCTATGAGAAGGATCAGGAGTGCAAAGAGGCATGCCTCTAATCCCCCAGGACATGAGTGCAGAACTTTGGATGCTTTTGGACTTCGTACTGTCCAAGCTTCCATGTTTCTGCTAGGATCAGTTCCTATATTTTATATATGGGAATGTTCCTGAAGGAAATCACAGGAGATTTAGAGGCTTTGAGTCCTCTTCTTCCTGAGGATAGGAGACAGGATTTTCTCACATTGGTCAAACATGCCCAGGATGTTTCCAAATTTGTCAACCGTGCAGCTTTTGACTGTTTTGAGTGCATAAGCAGAACCTCTGCCATTGCCATAGGTGCACGTAGAATTGCCTGGCTCCAGGCATCTGATTTGGAGCTCTGGGTACAAGATAAATTGGGCAATATTCCTTGTACTGGTGAGAACCTGTTTGGCAATGATTGGCAGGAAAAAGCCAATGAGTTGGATGCTGACAACTCCACCTTGGACAGATTATCCCAGGGCACAGCTGATCCTGCAAGAAAGAAATCTTTCAAAAAAACATTATTTTCCAAAAAGAAAAGGTTTTTATCCTGCTTATTCCCAGCAGGGACGCTCTGCAGGTTAACCTGTCCAGAAGGGTCAGCAACCATCCAAGCAAAGAAAAGCAAAGACTGCTAAGCCTCAACTGCCTTAGCAGTCTCAGCCTCCACAAGGCCTTTGACTTGCATCTAGAGAACTTAGCCTTCCTGGCTCTAAATGGACCAGAGCCTTCCACCATTCCAGGAAGGTTATGTCACTTTGCCCCAAGATGGGGGCAGATAACAGCAGAGCACTGGACACTCCATCATAAAAGAGGGATACAAGCTTCATTTCTTGAGCATGCCCCCTCACACAATAGTAAAACAGTTCAATTCTCAGACCTCTCTCGTCAACCTGTTAGATCAAGAGGTCACTATGCTTCTTGCCCAAGGGGCAATAGAAGAAATACCCATTCTTCAGCAGGGTTCAGGGTTTTACGCCCCCTATTTTCTTATCCCAAAGAAAACAGGAGGTCACAGACCTATTTTAGACCTCAGAGAATTGAACAAATTCCTGTTCAAGGAGAAATTCAAAATGGTTTCTCTAGGAACTCTGCTGCCATACCTTCAGAGTCAAGATTGGCTGTGTTCTCTAGATCTCAAGGATGCGTACACTCATGTTCTCATTCATCCATCTCACAGAAGGTTCCTTTGCTTCCTTTTTCAAGGGAAGCACTACCAATACAGGGTGCTCGCGTTTGGCCTGGCCTCAGCTCCAAGGGTGTTCACGAAATGCATGGCTGTAGTAGCAGCATTTCTTTGCAGTCTAGGAATATTCGTCTTCCCCTACTTAGACGATTGGCTCATTCAAGCCCCATCAGAGTCAGAGGCCAGGATAGCTCTATCTTGCACAATGCGTAACCTTCAGTATTTGGGTCTAGTTATAAACATCCCAAAATCCAGCCTAACTCCCACTCAGTCTCTAGAGTTCATAGGAGCTGTGTTGGATACCAGAAAGGCAAGGGCCTACCTCCCTCAAAGCCATTGCCTTCGCATGGTGCAGTTAGCTTCTCAAGCAGTGCTAAAGTCCTATCTCACTGCTCGAGAAATGTTACAACTACTAGGCCACATGGCTTCTACTGTGCATGTGATTCCTTATGCTCGCCTCCATATGAGAGCAGCCCAGTGGACTTTATCCACCCAGTGGACCCAGGCATCAGGGTGCCTGTCAGACAAAATCATAAACACAAATCGCCTTATTTTGTCCCTTCAATGGTGACAGTCCACTCAAAACCTGTTGCTGGGGTCCCCGTTCTAACAACCCTTACCCCAAGCAACTCTCACAACAGATGCTTCTCCAATGGGTTGGGGAGCTCATCTACAAGACCTCTCCACCCAAGGCACTTGAACTCCACAGGATACTCATCTACATATCAATCTCTTAGAGCTCAGAGCAATTTATCTCCAGGAACAAGCAGGAATGAGTCTTCACATATGGGTACGTCGGTACCGACTGAGCCTGCGCGGGAATGCTCCCCTGCTTCCCAAAAAGGAAAGCTTTTGGGAGCATCCCACAGCGCCTGCGCGCTGCCTTCCCGCCTTTCCTAACCATCTCTTTTCAGTTCTTCTTTGCCGCGGAGCCAGCAGGTCGAGCCCTGTCACCGCTGAAGAAGTTCTTTATTTTATTTTATTTCTTTGGTCGCGTGTCTGCCTTCCCCGACTCCGGACCGGTACCGCCGGTCTTTTTCTCTTTCTTTAAAAAAAAAAAAAAAAAAAAATCTATTTTCTCTTCACTTAATGTATTCTCTTCTTGGGCCTCAGGGCCTACAAGAAAATTTCCCTCATGGAAAAACCAGCCTCCGGGTTTAAAAAATGTATTAAGTGTAGCGGTACTATTTGTTACAGATACCCATGAATGGTGTCTTAAATGTTTGGGTCCTAAACACTCCATTCCGGACTGTCCGTCCTGCTCTCTAATATCTAAACGGGGGTTACAGAACCGAGCAGCCAAGCTCCATGTGCTGTTTCCCGCTGATGCACCGTCGGTAGCATCGACATCTTCCCGGTCTTCTTCTCCTGATGGATCTCAGGTAACCAAACATAAACCTAGCAGGTCCTCGAAGGGTAGATCTCCCTCTAAGCATCGAGATGCCTCCGGGCTTGCCCTCGAGGATCCTGCGCCAGCAAAACAACCCCGGCGGGACGCTCCGGCTTCCAAAGCTCCTCCTATGGGGTTACAGGTTGACATCGATGGCACGGCCTCGACTGATCACCTGTTAGATTGCTCTGGGGTACCGGCACAATCTCCCGGTACCGACTTCCAGGCATTCATGGCGTCGATGGATCACAATGTTCTGTCCATGCAGCAGGCTATTACGGCCTTCAATCAAGCTGCGACGCCGCTGGTACCGAAACGAACTCCGTTCTTGGTATCGGCTCCGGTACCGGCACCAGCACCGATACCGGTACCGGCACCAGCACCGATACCGGTACCGACTGCATCGACATCGACCAGGATACTGGCTGCAGCAGTTCCTTGTCCAGGGCTGCTTACCGGTACCGATCCGGTACCGGGGATGCCCGATGTCGATACTGCTCGATACGCGTATCGAGCGTTGGAAGAGCACTCTGACAGGCGATACTTAATTCCTCTGATTCCCATACATCAGACGAGTCTCCTGAAGTATCCATAGCCCTTCCTGAAGAGCCTTCTCCAAAAAGAAGAATGTCTCCTCCAGAGGACTTGTCCTTTCAAGACTTCATAAGAGAAGTAGCTAAAGGACTTTCTATTTCAGTAACCTCTGAATCAAAGCCTAGAGCTAAAAAATTGGATATTTTAGGCTATTCTAGAGCTCCTAAGGAGGCAGTCACCTTACCAATTCATGAGATTCTTTATAAACACATGATTGATCTATGGGAGACTCCTCTCACTCTCTCTCCTCATTCTCGTAGATTGGACACTATGTATCGTGTCCCTCCTTGTCCTGGATTTCAGAAAACTCAGCTTCCTCACCATTCCATTGTGGTGCAGTCAGCTATGAAGAGGATAAAGAGTACAAAGAGACACTCTTCTGCTCCTCCAGGAAGAGAATGCAGGACCTTGGATGCCTTTGGTAGGAAAATCTTCCAAGCCAGTATGCTTATTGCCAGAATCAACTCATATAGCCTTTACATGGGTATGTTTCTAAAGGAAGTTGCACAAAAACTGCACACTTTCCTCCCTTTTCTTCCAGAGGATAAAAGGGAGGAATTCCTCATTTGGCTTAAGCATACCCAAGACATTTCTAAGTTTTCCAACAGGGCAGCCTTTGACTCCTTTGAAGGTGCCAGCAGAGCCTCAGGCATTGCCACAGCTGCTCGCAGAATTGCTTGGCTCCAGGCTTCTGATTTAGAGCCCTGGGTTCAAGATGGCTTAGGAAATCTTCCCTGTACAGGTGAAAACCTATTTGGCAAAGAATGGCAAATAAAAGCCACTCAAATGGATGCAGAAAACTCTGCTCTGGATAGACTTTCAAAGTCAACCTCCATTCCTGCCAAGAAAAAGCCTTTTAAAAAGTCTTACTTTTAAAAGGGCAGATTTCCTTCTACTTCTGGCCAACAATCTTCTACAGGTCGCTTTGCCACTAAGCGTCAGCAACCTAAACAGGCCAGGCCTAAGCCTACAGGGGCTGCTGCAACTCAGCAGGCCCAACCTCCTCAGGGTTTTTGACTTGATGCTAGAGAACAGTCTTTCTGGCTCTAAAGCAGCCAGAGCCTCTCACCATTCCAGGAAGGTTTTTATTTACATTTATTTATTTACATTCTCTTTTATACCGCGCTATTCTGCATCAGTGCGGTTTACATTGAACAAACTGAAATTACATTGAACAGGGCATTATAACTTGGAGATAACTATTTTACAGGGAACATGGGCTATGGAGGGTTAAGTGGCTTGCCCAAGACCACAAGGAGCACCTGTGGGACTAGAAACCCCAGTCCTTCCGGCCCAAGGTTGCTGTCCTCTAGTGGGATTTGAACCCCCGACCTTCCGGCCTGAAGTACCTTGCCCCAACCACTAGGCCGCCACTCCACTCATTGGCTCATTTTGGCTCCCAGATGGGAGCAAATAACATCAGAGCAGTGGACCCTCTCCATCATAAGAGAGGGCTACAAGCTTCATTTCTCAGACCTTCCTCCCCACACCATGGTGAGACACTTCAATTCTCCCACATCTCTTCTCGACCTTCTAGGTCAAGAGGTAACTACCCTTCTTGCCCAAGGGGCAATAGAAGAAGTTCCTCTTCTTCATCAAGGGTCAGGGTTCTTCTCCTCCTATTTTCTCATTCCAAAGAAGACAGGGGGATACAGACCCATCTTAGATCTCAGAGAATTGAACAAATTTCTATGCAAGGAGAAGTTCAAGACGCTTTCTCTGGGCACTCTCCTTCCATACCTTCAAAGTCAGGATTGGCTTTGTTCTCTAGATCTCAAGGATGCGTACACCCATGTCCTCATCCATCCCTCTCACAGAAGATTCCTACGGTTTCTTTTCCAAGGAAAACATTACCAATACAGAGTTCTTCCTTTCGGTCTGGCCTCTGCTCCAAGAGTGTTCACCAAATGCATGGCAATAGTTGCTGCATTTCTACGAACTCTGGGAATATTTGTCTTCCCATACCTGGACGACTGGCTCATTCGAGCTCCATCTCAGTCAGAGGCCAAGAATTCCTTGGACCGCACAAGGCGCATTCTGCAGTATCTGGGACTTGTGGTAAACCTCCCAAAGTCTCAACTCACCCCTACTCAGTCCCTAGAATTCATAGGGGCCTGGTTGGATACCACTACTGCAAGGGCTTACCTTCCTCAGGCCCGTTGCCAACGTCTAGTGCAGTTAGCCTCCCAGATTCAGTCAAAAAGCCACTTAACTGCCTGGGAGATGCTACAACTGCTAGGCCACATGGCTTCCACAGTGCATGTGGTTCCCTATGCTCGCCTACACATGAGAGCAGCTCAATGGACTTTGTCCACCCAGTGGACTCAAGCTTCAGGAGCTCTCTCAGACCAAATAGCAACCACCAAACGTCTTTTGGTCTCTCCAATGGTGGATGTCCACTCAAAATTTGTTGCTGGGGTCCCCCTTCCAACAGTTGTTGCCCCAAGCAACCCTCACAACAGATGCCTCCCAAACAGGTTGGGGAGCCCATCTACAGGACCTCTCCACTCAGGGCACTTGGTCCCCACAGGAGACCTCCCTTCATATCAACCACTTGGAGCTTCGAGCAGTTTTCCTAGCTCTCAAGGTCTTTCATACCCTCCTCAGCTACAAGACAGTCCTCATTCATACGGACAATCAAGTAGCCATGTTTTACATAAACAAACAAGGAGGAACTGGCTCTCTGTCGCTTTGCAACGAAGCTTTAAGATTGTGGGCCTTCGCCAGAGAGCATCAAATCCATCTCCTGGCAGTATACCTCCCAGGAGTCCAAATCTCTTGGGCAGACAGACTCAGTCGAGTTCTGCTTCCACACGAATGGTCCCTGCACATGGATCAGGTACTCAGAATCTTCCAAGAATGGGGAACCCCGGACATAGACCTCTTTGCAAGTCCATGGAATGCCAAACTTCCCCGGTTCTGTTCCAGAATTCCATGTCAGGGAGTTCAGGCCAAGGATGCCTTCCTCCTCCATTGGGGTCAGGGCTTCCTTGTATGCATTTCCACCCATTCCCTTGATTCCCAAGACTCTCTTCAAACTCCAGAGGGATCAAGGATCTATGATCCTCATAGCTCCACGCTGGCCACGCCAAGTGTGGTACCCTCTACTTCTACATCTCTCCCAAGCCCCCTCTCTGGACTTGGGAGCTGCTCCAGACCTTCTGTCCCAGGAGGAAGGGACTTTGTGGCACCCAAACTCCAAGTCCCTACACCTCAGAGCTTGGTTACTGAAGGCCTAGACCTTCAAGACTGGAATCTTTCTCAACAAGTGAAGGATATCCTCCATGCTTCCAGAAAACCTTTCACCAGGCGTTCTTATGCTTTTAGATGGAAAAGGTTTTCCATTTGGTGTGCTGAAAAGGGTCTTGACCCTCTAGCACTACCTTTAAATTCTGTTAGACTATCTCCTGCATCTCTCCAATGCAGGCCTTAAAACAAATTCAGTAAGAGTCCATTTGAGTGCTATTGCAGCATCTCTTAAGCCCATCAATGGACAACCTATTTCCTCTCATCCTCTCATTGCAAGATTCATGAGAGGCCTAACTTTAACTAAACCTCCCATTAGGCCTCCTCCGGTGGCATGGGACTTAAATTCGGTTCTTGGTCAGCTCATGAAGCCACCTTTTGAACCCTTAGCCACTACCTCCTTGAAGTTCTTTTCATGGAAGGTATTTTCCTCATTGCAGTTACTTCAGCTCGCCGCATCAGTGAACTGCAGGCATTAGTGGCTAATCCACCTTATACAAGGTTCCATCATGATAAGGTAGTCCTTAGGACAAATCCACACTTTATGCCTAAAGTGGTCTCACCTTTTCATCTTAATCAAGAAGTATATTTACCTGTCTTTTTTCCAGCTCCTCATGCATCCAGTGCAGAAAGGAATCTTCATACTCTGGATTGTAAAAGAGCTCTTGCTTTTTACTTACATAGGAGACAGCAACATAGAAAGTCTTCCCAGCTTTTTGTTGCTTTTGATCCTTCTCATTTGGGACTTCCAGTCTCTAAGAGAACACTGTCCAATTGGATTGCCTAGTGTATTGCTTTTGCCTACCAGAGTAAGAACCTTTCTCTGGAGAGCCATGTCACAGCTCATAATGTGAGGGCCATGGCCACCTCTATGGCTCATCTAAATTCTGTGTCCATCGACCAGATCTGTCGAGCAGCCACCTGGGCCTCGGTTCATACCTTCACAGCCCATTACTGCTTGGACAAGGACTCCCGCCGGGATGCCTTGTTTGGTCAGGCTGTCCTCAGACACCTGTTCCATTCTTAAACAACTCCTGCCCTCCTTCCCTGGATGGATGCCTGAGATCCATAGGAGGACGTAGACCCTCTGCAGGGTCTCATATCCTTGGGGATCTCCCAGGCATCTTAGCTAGGGAGTCCCCATATGTGAAGACTCATTCCTGCTTGTTCCTGGAGATAGCACAGTTACCTGTAACAGGTGATCTCTGGGAACAGCAGGAATAAGTCTTCACAACCCTCCCACCTCCCCTAGGAGTTGTATCTCTTTTTCTATCTTTCCTTTCCTCTCTCTCTATTGTCTCAGCTTTAAACTCGAACTGAGGAGAGATGGTTAGGAAAGGCGGGAAGGCAGCACGCAGGTGCTGTGGGATGCTCCCAAAAGCTTTCCTTTTTGGGAAGCTGGGGAGCGTTCCCGCACAGGCTCCGTCGGTACCGACGTACCCATATGTGAAGACTTATTCCTGCTGTTCCCAGAGATCACCTGTTACAGGTAAGTAACTGCTTTCTTGCTCTTTGAGTGTTCCATTCCCTGCTCATCTGCAAGACGGTCCTTATTCACATGGACAACCAGGTAGCCATGTTCTATGTGAACAAGCAGGGAGGAACAGGCTCTCTGACGCTCTGCAACGAAGCTTTGCGACTATGGGCCCTCGCCAGAGAGCATCAGATTCATCTCCTGGCAGTGTATCTTCCAGGCATACAAAACTCTTGGGCGGACAGACTCAGTCGAGTTCTGCTTCCACACGAATGGTCTCTACATGTGGACCAGGTGGCCAAGATTTTTCAAATTTGGGGAACCCCGAACATAGACCTCTTTGCAAGTCCGTTGAATGCCAAACTTCCCCGGTTCTGTTCCAGAATTCCGGCTCAGGGTTCTCAGGCCAGGTATGCCTTCCTCCTTCACTGGGGTAAGGACTTCCTTTTTGCCTTTCCACCTATTCCCCTAATTCCCAAAACCCTGTTCAAACTTCAGAGAGACAGAGGCCACATGATTCTCATAGCTCCACATTGGCCTCGGCAAAAGTGGTACCCTCTGCTTCTACATCTCTCTCAAGCTCCCTCTCTGGAGTTAGGGTCTGCTCCAGATCTCCTATCTCAGGAGGACGGAATGTTATGGCATCCCAATCCCCAGTCTTTGCATCTCAGGGCTTGGTTGCTGAAGGCCTAGATCTCCATGATCTTAACATCCCTCAGCAAGTGAAGGATATTCTTCCTGCTTCCGGGAAACCTTCCACAAGATGCTCTTATGCTTTCAAGTGGAAAAGGTTTACCATATGGTGTTCGCAAAAGGGTCTTAACCTCCTTGCGATACCTCTGGAATCTTTACTGGAGTATCTCCTTCATTTATCCAATGCAGGACTTAAGACTAACTTAGAGTCCATTTGAGTGCTATTGCAGCTTTCTTTAGGACAACCTATCTCCTCTCATCCTCTTATAGCAAGATTTATGAGAGGCCTTCTTCTAACTAAGCCTCCCATTAGGCCACCACCGGTGGCATGGGACTTAAACCTGGTTCTTGGTCAGCTCATGAAGCCACCTTTCGAACCCTTAGCTACTACCTTGTTGAAATTCCTTTATTGGAAGGTTATCTTTCTCATTGCAATCACATCAGCACGTCGCATTAGTGAGTTGCAAGCACTAGTAGCTGATCTACCTTATACAAGGTTCCATCATGACAAGGTAGCCCTTAAGACTCATCCACACTTTATGCCAAAGGTGGTCTCGCCTTTTCATCTAAACAAGTGATCTACCTACCTGTGTTCTTTCCAAGGCCTCATGCATCAAATGCAGAGAGGAAACTTCATACCTTGGACTGTAAAAGAGCTTTAGCTTTTTACTTACAAAGAACACAGCAACATAGAAAGTCCTCTCAACTTTTTGTTGCTTTTGATCCTTCTCATTTGGGACTTCCAGTCTCCAAGAGAACACTATCTAACTGGATTGCCCAGTGTATTGCCTTCGCCTATCAGAGCAAGAATCTTCTTCTGGAGGGCCATGTCACAGCTCACAATGTGAGAGTCATGGCAAAGTCAATGGCTCATCTGCACTCTGTGTCTATCGACATCTGTCGAGCAGCCACCTGGGCCTCGGTTCATACCTTCACAGCTCATTACTGCTTGGAAAAGGACTCCCGCCAGGATGCCTTGTTTGGTCAGGCTGTTCTCTAACACTTGTTCCATACCTAATCAACTCCTACCCGCCATCCCAGGTTGGATGCCAGAGATCCATGGGGGGAAGTGGAGCCCTTTCTCAGGGAAGCTCAACTTCTGGGGTCTCTCCCTGGCATCTAAAGCTAGGGAGTCCCCATATGTGAAGACTACATTCCTGCTTGTTCCTGGAGATAGCATAGTTACTCACCTGTAACAGGTGATCTCCGGGAACAGCAGGAATTTAGTCCTCACAACCCACCCACCTCCCCTAAGAGTTGTATCTCTCTATCTCTTTCCCTTTCCCTCTCTCTTTGTCTCAACTTTAAAACTCAACTGGAGAGGGACAGTTGGGAAAGGCGGGAAGGCAGCACGCAGGCGCTGTGGGATGCTCCCAAAAGCTTTCTAATTGGACGCTGGGGAGCGTTCCCACGCAGGCTCCGTTGGTACCGACGATACCCATATGTGAGGACTAAATTCCTGCTGTTCCCGGAGATCACCTGTTACAAGTGAGTAACTATGCTTTACCTCCTCCCACCTGGTACAGATGCCCCCTCCATTCTTCTGAGAGAGCCCTCGAGGACTCCTCTCCACCAGATCTTGCTACTGCAGGAGCTTGCAGGCCGCCTTGAGGACAGGTTGGTGGAACTAGTGCCTGCCTGCTTCAGGGGCAAAGGGTTGTTCTCACAGTACTTCCTTGTACCCAAGAGGATCAGAGGCTTCCGACCCATAGTGCAGGATCTAAACAGGTTCCTGGTGAAATGCTCTTCTTTTTAACACTGCTGCCATATCTCCATCCGGGAGACTGGCTGTGCTCCTTGGATCTAAAAGATGCATACACACGCATCCTCATCCATCCCAACCACAGGCAAAATACCTTTGGTTCATGATGGAAGGTGGCCACTGCCAGTACACTTTGGGCTGGCCTCCTCACCAAGGGTGTTTACTAAGTGCCTGACAGTAGTCATGGCCTACCTTTGTCTCCAGGTGGCCTTTGTTTTCCTCTACCTGGATGACTGACTCATAAGAGGGCGCACAGCTGCCAAGGGGCAGCACACAACGGAACGCACCATCCTCATCCTGCAGCACTTGTTTGTGATTAACCACCCAAAGTCCCATCTCCTCCTGACACAGTGTCTGGAGTTTATAGGGACATGGTTCAGGCTAGTGCCTTCCTCCCTCGGGACAGGATTGATTGCCTCAGGGCACTGGCTGCTGCTGTGTAGTGCTGACACTGTCTGCCTGCCTTCTGCTCCACCTGTTGGGTCACATGGTATCAACAATTCGTTACCCTGGACACCTGCCTTCACATGAGGGTGGCCCAGTGGGGCCTCCGCTCCCAGTGGATCCAGGCACAGGTCAGCTTTGGGACAGGGTGGTGGTGACCCACCAACTTTCTCGCTTGGTGGCAAGCCCCAACACCTTCAGGCCTAGATGCCCTTCCAGGCCCCTGCCCCTCAGAGGGTCCTCACCACAGATGCCTCCCTCCTATATCTATTTTCTTATTAGTAGCTTCGTAGTTATATTTGTGGCTAAGAGAGAGAACACAGGTCTGCAAAAAAATTTTTTTCGAGAGCTGTTTTGGTTATTCCTCGTAGTCTTTGTTTTTTGGTGCGCTGAATCCGAAAATGACCTCCATTTTTTCATAGGACATCACGTTTCCTGACAGTTTAGGTAACTGTTAAATAAGGCAAAACATCAAAATAAATGGGAATAGACTTGCAAAATTAAAGTTTTATTACAATATTTTCTTGAAAATCCTTTTTTGAACTGAAATGAGCTCACCTACACACACTAAACTCGATTCCTCTTCCTTGTGAGGCTCCTCTTGGTGCATTTACGCTTGTGAGTAGCATCTGGAATGTCTCTGAAGCATCCAACAGTAGTCTGCCATCATTGTAATGCACCATTTTCCCTGGTATCTCCTTTCCATCTCTTTAATGTCTTGGTGGAATCATTCACCTTGTTCCTCACTCACAGCTCCCAAATTTTCAGGAAAGTAGTCAAGGTGGGACTGGAGGAAATGCACTTTCAAACTCATCAGGCTACCTAAAGCTTGAAATGCTTTCAGCATTCGTCCAACGATCTTTTTGTAGTGAGGATCTTTGTTATTGCCTAAAAATATCTGTACGACTTCTTTAAATGCAATCCACCCTTCTTTTTGAGGATCCGTCATGGTATTGACAAACTCTTGATCAACTATAAGCCTTCTAATGTCTGGTCCGACGAACACACCTTCCTTCAATTTTGCCTCCGACAGGCCTGGAAACTTGGTGACCAAGTATTTGAAGCATTCTCCATCTCTTGGAAGTGATTTTACGAATTGCTTCATCAATCCCAATTTTATGTGGAGAGGTGGTAGAAGAACTTTATGGGAAGGTACCAAAGTTTCTCGGAGGACATTTTTTTCACTGTTAGCACCCTCGGCTGCCAACTCTTCTTGGTCCAGTGATTTTGTCAGTCTCGACTGTCCCATAGACACAGAAAACAAGGATATTTGGTATACCCAGCTTGTTGCCTGAGCAGCATGCACAAGACCTTCAAGTCCCCACACACTTTTGCCAACCATGGTCTTCATATTTAAGTTTACGAAGAACCATTTCCAAGTGCTCGTAGGTTTCCTTCAAGTGTACGGAATGACCTACAGGTATGGAAGCGTAAAAACCGTTGTGGAGTAAAACTGCTTTGAGACTTCGTTTTGAAGAATCTATAAAAAGACGCCATTGCTCTGAATCATATTGGATTTTAAATTGACCCATCAGACCTTCGACATCTATGCAATAAACCAACTTGTCTTCCTGGGCGAAGTAAGGAACGAACTCCTTTTCATGATGTCTGAACCATGAAGATGACACTCCTGGCAACAATAAATTCCTGCTTTTCAGCCTTGATCCGAGTAACTCAGCGGCATCTTTGGGAAGATTCAAGTCTCTTGCCAAATCATTCATCTCCTCCTGAGAAAACAGTTTTGGTCTTGTATCATCTTCAAAGTCAGAACTTGATTCGTCATCGGGTTCAGGTATGACTTCACCTTCATCGGAGCTCGGTATCTCTTCCAAGGTAGCAGGGGGCTTGGGTACTGGTATATCTGTGCCATGGGGGATGGGACGAATTGCCGAGTGAAGATTGGGGTATGAAATGGAATGCTTCCATTTGGAATTAAACCCTTTCACATCGCATGAACAAAAGTAACAGTCGTCACTATGGTTCTTTTGCTCTTGCCATACCATAGGAATCCCATAACGGAAAGATTTTTTCTTACCCTTGAAACAGTTTCGGAGGTCCTCAACACACCGTTTGCACACTTTGAGGTGCCCAGACTTTATCTTGATCTCCAATTTTTAGTCCAAAGTATGCAAAGTATACTTTTTTCACCAAGTCTGTAATATTCTGCTGTTGCTTCAACACTGTATATTCACCACAGATGAAACACAAACTGGCGAATTAATACACTTTCACGGAGCCATAACATAACGGTTGAAGAATGACGAGCTAACATGAATTGCGATGAAAAAGTGTGAACAGCCTAGAACCAAGAACCTGATGATTCGTGCACAAGTGTGGCATGCAGGAGAGAGCAGCTGTGTCTGTACACGAGACGTCACAGTGCTGGCCACGCCCCCCTGCACTGACCAGAGCTGCTGCTATCTGCCCTGTCTCCCTCCCACTGGATTCTTCAGGAAATATTAACCCTTTCTACCATTAGAAGCACAGACTTAAAACTTGCTTAGCTTATGTATATATTGCTGACCATCTGATTTACAATGCTATATATTTTTTTTTCCATAACTCGGACAACCCCTTTAAGGTTTTTTTTGGCTTTTTATATCTTAAATGCACTTATGTGAATTAATTAATAGTAATTTGAATTAATTAATAGTAATTTTAAAAAAATTGATAAATTTGAAGACAGTTTTGCATGTTGTGGCAAATCATGATGTCTAGGAGTTTTTTCAATATTTTTTGTTTTCAGCACACCAAAATACATGGAAATTAGATGAAAATCAAACAGCTTTTTAGTTGCAGACCTGTGATCTGTCTAGCAACATTTGCACTGATCTAGAAGAAGTTTTTGAGAGGAATCATGCAGGATAATGATATCCTGGGTACAGTCCTCCTTTGTGACCAGGACCTATAGAATTGCTTGCAATCAACTGTCAGAGACGTGGCATGCCGAGCTCAGCATGTTCTTAACTGGAGAAGATCTTTGGAAACTCATTGGCAAGATCCTGCGGTTTACAGCCATGGTCTCCCTTCATAATATGTAGTATCAGGTAATCAGACGTGCCTACCTCTCGCCTGGCCAATTGTGAAGGATGGAGTACAACTCATGGTCAAACTGTCCTAGATGTTATGAGGAAGGAGCCCCTCTGGGCTATCTATTGTGGTTCTGCCTGAAGGTACAGGACTACTGGAGGGAAGTTAATTTGTTTGCAGAGTGGGTCCTTCAACATTGGGCACTGACCCCACAGGCTGCCCTGCTCCATGTGATGGAGGGGATGAGGGTTACAGACTGGGGTAGACTGCATTGGTTGAAATTTGTCTTGGGTGCTAGCAACATGGATAATTTTGATGGGCTGGAAGGCCGTTGAACCCCTGAATTACTGGCAATGGTGGAATGCTCTGCACCAGCACATGCAAATTGACAAGCTTTGGGTTAAAGCTGAGTGGATATGTATACCCTAATTCAATGCCGGTATGGGACAGCTATATTCAGGAGTTGCCACCGCGTAGTCGCAGCTATGTTATTGAATGACCTCTAGGGGATGGTCATTAGTGAGTCTGTCTTTAGTGAATAAGGGAGCAATCGCAGGAAAGGGGGGGGTGGGATGGGTCTAGGGACTGGAACCTCGTACGCATCCCGGAGTGTGTAAGAGCACCCATATACTGGGGTGAGTAACCTGTCCTCTCGATATATTTGGTTACCCAGGACTGGAATTTAGGGGAGAGGGGAGCTGTGGTGAAAATTCAAAAAATGTCAATGGTGTGTTATAGGCCTGGATGAACCTGTCCTTGGTTGTATTTTGTGGATTGGCCTGATTTTTTGTAATGTGTGGGGTTTTTTTTTTTTGTTTTTTTTTTAACGTTCTTATTAAACATTGGATTACATACATTCTCCAGGAACGAGCAGGAAGTCAGCCCTCACTTATGGGTGACGTCAGCACCGACTGAGCCTGCACGGAGCAATTCCCAGGCTTTCAAAGAAAGCTTTTTGAATTGCTGCCATGCATGCGTGGTCCTCTTCCCGCCCAAGGGTGCCATCTTGCTCAGTCTCCCTTTTTCCACAGAGCCCTTCAGATGCATGTCCTCGTCCCTTGGAAAAAGTTTTAATTTTCTTCGCCTTAAAGAGCTTGCGGGAATACCCTTTAAATGTTTTTCTTCCCGGTCTTCGCGCTCTTTTTTTTCTTCCAACCGCTGGCCGCATGGGTTGCAGGGGCTGTTTTCGCCCCCATGACCACTGGGTTTAAAAAATGCAATAAATGCTCTAGGAACATATCGCTTAGGGACACTCATGACTGCTGTCTGAGGTGTCTGGGAGCTGACCATGACCCAGAGCTCTGTTCGCTCTGTAAGAAAATGTCCTCCAAGGCTCTGCTCACCCATAAGCAGAAGTCGGAAGACATTTTTCGAAAGGCTGCCTCGGAATCCCCGGAGGCACCCTCGGTCGTCTCACCTCTGGTGGGTTCTCCCCCTGCGGCACTGCGTTCCAGACAACATTCTGACCAGGGGTCCCTCGAGGTGGAACGCTGCAAAAAGATTAAGGCCTTGAAGTCGCTGTCCGGGGCACCTGACAAGTTCGTTTTCTTGCGCCTGGTCTCTTAGCCCCATTCGGCGTGCCCAAGAGTCGGACAAGGAGAGGCCCCACAAGGTACCTCGCAGAGAAACGGAGGCTTCCGGCGAAGGCGCCCAATCTCCTGAGGGCCGTTGTGGGGAGGAACCTCCTCTCCTCCTCGACGCCCGATCCGGTGACCCCGGTATCGGCGTCCCAGAGCCTCACGCCTGTGTGGGAGTCCTGTATGCTGGCGCTAGAACACAGCGTTTCTGCGTTCATTGCTTCCCAGCAGGCACTCATGGCCAGCTTCGCTGACTTGTGCTCAGAGACTGCGGGTCCCTTACGTGGGACATCCCAATCCATCCAGGAAACCCCCGAGAGGGTCCTCAACATCTGTCTCACTCGATCTCCAGGAACAAGCAGGAATGAGTCTTCACATATGGGTACGTCGGTACCGACGGAGTCCGCGCGGGAACGCTCCCCAGCGTCCAATCAGAACGCTTTTGGGAGCATCCCACCATGCCTGCGTGCTGCCTTCCCGCCTTTCCCAACTGCCTCTCCTCAGTTTTTGTTTTTCCGCGGAGCCGGCAGGACGTACTCCTGTCACCACAGAATTCTTTTTATATTTTTTGTTTTCTTGTGGTCGCGTCTGCCTTCCCCGATCAGGTAACCCAAAAACAGTCTGTTAAGACTAGCCAGGCCTCGAGTGGTAGATATCATGCTCAGCATAGAGATGCCTCTGGCGTTGCCCTCAAACACCTTGGCATTAAAACCCCGGTGGGAGTCTTCGGCCTCCAAGCCGTTTATGGGGTTTCAGGTTGTTTCTGGGGTTCTCACCTCTACAAACATACCTGAGCCATGCTCAGTGGCGGCATCTGCTGGGTGCAGTACCGATACCCCGGCATCGGCAATGGTGTTGGATGAAACATTCCTCACCAAAGATCGCAGTCTAGTGCTCTCGGTTCCTTCGGGGCCGACTGAGCTGCTGCTGACCGATCTTCCAGTATCGGTATCGATCCCGGTACCGGTGTCGACGTCGGTACCCTCCAGATGTGCATCGATAGACTCGCTTCCTTCGATGCCGAGTCTGGAATCGATCTCTAGTCTGGATGACTGGGTACCGACTCGTCTCGGTACCGACTTCAAAAGGTACCGAAGACATTCTACCCGATGATCAAGGTCTGCCACGTTCGGTTACTTCAGTACCGATAGAACTATCACAGACTGATCTTCATGTATCGGTATCGACATCAACATCGGTGTCGGTACCTCCCATGCTCGTTCCAACCGGCTTGCTTCCTTCCATACCGAGTTTGGAATCGATCCCTAGCATGGATGATTTGCTACCGACAGGTTGCGGTACCGGCTTCCAGCGGTACCGACAACTATCATTCAAGGACAATCCGATGCTCCACCCCTTCAGATCTTCTATTCTAGAGAATCTGAATGAACCGGTCGGTGCTAGAGCTAGTTCTTCAACAGATCTAGTTCTTACTCCTCTTTCTTTTTCTTTTTTTTTCTTTCTTTCTTTATTTATAGCCATTTAACATATAGATCAAGAAAGTTCACAGAACAATCTTGAAAGAAAAAGTACAGATACAATCAGGAACAATCATAGCAGGATAATATAACAAGAAAAACCAAAACTCAATGTATCTGTTCACCCTAGCCCACAATATAAGAGGGGAGAATTTCCAAAATTCCAAATATATTAATACTAACAAAATAGAGAGGAAAAGGCAGTAAATTAACTCCAGTACTTGTTTTATGAGAGCACAGGTGAAGCTCCAATAGAAGTCTCCAAGCGCCTGGCAGCAATGAAAGCCATTAACTGGGAAGGTTCATAAAAAATATAAAAAATAGCTCTATATTTCACCAAGCATTTGCATGGATGTTTGAAAAAAAAAAGAGCCCTCCCAGTTGAAGAACACCAGGGCGTAACAGGAGAAAATCCTTGCGACGCCTCTGTTTCTTTGGCTAAATCCGGAAAAATACGTACCATTAAGCCCTTAAACAATAAATTTCTTTTCTTAAAGAATAGCCTAAGAAGCCACTCTCTATCTGACAATAATGCAAAAGTAACAAGCAACATAGATGGAACCGGAGTCTCACATTCAGAGGTTTCCAATAAATCTGTAACATTCAGAACATTAACTTGATCTTGTGCCCCCCCCCCGAATCAGCCCCTTTTTCAACCCCGTTTTCAACAATTTTCCTAGATTAATTTCTGTATCTCCTAGAGAAATGTTTAAGCAGTACTTAATGGAGACGTTGGGGGTGGCCTCTGAATTAATGCCTCCTTTGAGAATTTACTATCTCCCTAAGGCTAAAATTCTTACTCCTTTTTCTAGAGGACTCCCCTCTGGGGAGATTTCTTTTCAAGCATTCCTGCTTGATATGGCAAAGTTACTTGCCATTTCTATACCTGGTCAATATCCTGCACCAGGGGATCTAGGACCTCTGCAGATCCCCTGCAATCCAAAGGAAGTCATTGTTTCCTTTGCATCAGACCTTGCAGGATCTCCTATTTAGAACGTGGGAAGCTCCTTTAATGGTATCCCCACCTTCTAGGGCAACTGATTTTCTATACATGGTGCCGCCTTCTCCAGGTTTTCAAAAGCCTCAGCTCCCTCCTCATTCTATTGTTGTAGAATCAGCAATGAGGCGTGTTAAGAGTACTAAGAAGCACTCTTCTTATCCGCCAGGTCGTGAGGCTAAGACTTTAGATGCCTTTGGACGCCAGACCTTCCAGGCATCCATGTTTTCAGCAAGAATTCTCTCATATATTTTCTATATGGGATTATCTCTTGAGGAGGTCACAAAGAATTTACTACTTTTGACCCCTTTTCTTCAAGAGCCTAAAAGAGCAGATTTTTCTATACTAGTCAATCATGCTCAAAATATTTCTAGGTTCCTTACTCGTGCTTCCCTGGACTCTTGAGTCTGTTAGCAGAACTTCTGCTATAGCCATAGGGGCACGACGTAGAGCCTGGCTCCAAGCTTCAGACTTGGACAAATGGGTACAAGGTAGACTGGGAAATACTCCTTGTACTGGAGAGAATCTCTTTAACAAGGAGGCTTTACTCCAAGCTGCTCAGTTAACTACTGACACTATTGCTTTCAGAGGCTTGTCTACGCCTTCCTCTATCCCAGTTTGTAGGAAATCTCCTAACAAACTTTGTTCCCTTAAGGGGAGAAAGTTTTATTCATCTTCTACCCATCATACAGATGTTCCCAGACAGGGGAAACATCCAACAAGGCTAAGGAAACCACAACCTCAACAGGTTCAGCAAACCCAGCATCCGCAGGGCTTCTGATATATTATTACATCTTTCTTCCCTGTTTGGGGTTTAGAACCTGTAGTCTGCTTCTTCTTAACAGAAGCATCTACACTGTTTCCATCCTAAACTCTAGACATGGATATCTTCTCAACAGACATCCATTCTTTTTGTTCTATGAGCTCTCAGGATGATCATGCTTATAAGTAACGGGTTTTTCTCTTCCTCCTGGGAGGGAAAAGAAGTGTAACAACTATCAATAAGAGTTTCCTGTTCCAGCATGTATTATCATACCTTTCCAGGGACTTACCATATTGTAAGTCTCCTTCAACTCTGTCTTTACCTACCCTCTTACTGAAACATTTCGTCTGTAAGAGTGGTGCCATTTAGCTGGAGGTTTTTTTCTAAAATCCCTGTAGGTTTCTACCTATTCCAGTAAGGGGTTTCCTTTTCAGAGTTGTCCCCCCCCCCCACCTTTTCAATCTTACTTGGGGCAGCTTATCAGTCAGTAAGGGAGTCTTGCCACTCCTGCTTATGTTCATTCTTTTCTGCTGCCTTGGTAATAGCTGCAACGGCAGGAGTTCCTAGTGGTTACCCATTGGTTCTATTTACCAAGTAACTAAGGTTTGTCCTCCATTAGCAATCCTTTCTGGCCTTAGTAAGTCCAAGAAGTCCCAAAAAAACCCCTCAAAAATCAATGACCATATCAGGTGCAAACCAAAGAAAAAGTCATTGATGTAGAACGTTGAGTTCTATGCTCGTATCCCAGCAAAAGCTGAATCAAAATTATGTAGAACACACCATGAATTGCTAAAGCACATTGTAGCTAACACATTTTTTGTCAGGCATCCCCGGCAAGAGCGAGAAGGGGGAAAGCCCTCTCTCTCCGTTCTGAGGAGTCCCTTTTTTTTAAAACGTTTTGTAAAACAAAAATCAGGTAGTGAATAATCACTTATCTCAATGGTGGCGAGACATGATTCTCCGTAAGGGTACAAATTGCTTGCACGACATGCATGTTTCGGACCCGCTGAAGGCCCTGTGTCAAGTGAAGAAACCCAGCTTGGATCAATCGCCCACAGTAAGTCCAAAACACGTTATCGACCTTTTTTTTTTGGAAACTCTATTACTACAGGCCTATCGGCTTCATTTCTATTCCTCGCCATCTCCAATTCCCTTGGCATTGGCAGAATAGTTTGTTACGTACTGGCTTTTAAACAGCCAGTTTTTTCTTCTAACCAACCTGCAACATGCTCTCTGCAACTTTACAGAGTAGCTCTGCACTATGGGCCCTTGCTAGAGAGCATTTGCATCTTCCTAGCAGATAATTCCAGATGGTTAGGAAGGGCTCATCCAGTCATGCCCCCTCATGACTGGTAGGGTTTTCCCTACCTTTACCATCTCCCGTAAGGTCTCCTTTTAAAACAAAGGACACATTCCTTACATCACGTAAAAACCTAAAGAATTGCTCAATCCACTGGACTCCTTCACCAGGGATATTTTTCTTTTTCTTGCAGCTCGTCCTTATATGGTTTTCATTTCCATTGCGTCTTTTATCCAGTTACCATACTACAGTTCTAAAAGGACCTGGACTTGCTGCCTGCAGACTGAAGATATCATCTGCACTTTTTTCACGTAAACCATCCTGGTTATTCAAGGGCTAGAATTCCTAAATGAATCTAGACTGCTCCTTGTCAGAGAGAGCGTTCCCCTCACTCTGTCAATCATAACCAGGGAGAAAGGTTTTCTTGCATTTCTTCAAGCACAGCCAATCGCTGTGGTAATTAACAAATTTCTTACCATAACCCTTCAGGTTTAGGTACCTCTGAAGCTCTCCATGTATCATTATCTTTCCTACCTAAAATCAATTAGGAAAGATGTTACTGATCTTCAGTTAATCAGAGGCTATAATGCCTCGGACATCTGTCCTTATTTCTCATCGGATACAGGGGTCTTCAATACCCCTTCTCTCCTACAAGGACTACTTTCTATTTGTCCGTCCAAATTGGTCAAACTTATCTCCTTTTGGTCCTAGGATTGTGCTATTCTCGGGCCAAAAGACTTTAAGCCTTGTCTGATGCAGCCTTCTGCGTTTTCCGCTGAAGTCCTTCCTCATTACACTACCCCAGTTTTTCCCTGGGGCTACTCTCACCCTTGACGGTTCTAACCTTCACCTGTCCTCCTACAATTTGATTACCTCTACTTTCAGTGAGGTACTCCTTGGGGGTTTTCTACTGGTTCTTACTAACAGATCCATGTGAAACTCAAACTTTTTACAATACCACCAGGTGAGGTCCATATTGGACTATTGCTCTCCAATATTTACTTATTATGATCACCTACACCTGGACTCCCATCCGGAAGTCCTGGTTTAGTCTAGCTGTTCACAGCGTCTTTTTCTTTCAACTCCTACCCTCCATCCCCAGGATGCCTGAGGTTGTGAGGGAAAGCATGGCTCATCTTAGATTCACAACATGCTAGGACTCCCTCCAGGCATCTTAGCTTGGGAGTCCCCATATGTGAAGACTCATTCCTGCTTGTTCCTGGAGATAGCACAGTTACTTACCTGTAACAGGTGATCTCTGGGAACAGCAGGAATAAGTCTTCACAACCCACCCACCTCCCCTAGGAGTTGTATTTCTCTATCTTTATCTTTCCTCTCTCTCTCTCTCTCTCTCTCTTTCTGTCTGTTTTAAAACTTAACTGAGGAGAGGCAGTTGGGAAAGGCGGGAAGGCAGCATGCAGGTGTGGTGGGATGTTCCCAAAAGCGTTCTGATTGGACGCCGGGGAGCGTTCCCGCGCGGACTCCGTCGGTACTGACGTACCCATATGTGAAGACTTATTCCTGCTGTTCCCAGAGATCACATGTTACAGGTAAGTAACTGTGCGCTCTCCCGTTTCTCTGGGATGATTTCGTCCAGGGCCTCCGGCTCCAGGCCACCGGCCATCAAAGGGCGAACCGCCCGGCTCGGATCCCTTCACCGATTTCTCGGACTGGGAATCTGTTGGGGACACATCCCTGAAAAGCCCGCACTCACTGGCGTCTTCCTTCAGACCCCTCGCCGCCTGGTTTTCAGCGGTGTTCACCACCCGAGGACACCTCCTTTCTGATGTTTATCCGGGACATGACTCGGGCCCTCAACCTGGTCACCCAGGCTGAGGAAGATCCTCGTGCTGAAGAACTCTATATTCTTCAGTACGAGGCCCCACCCAGGGAATCCTCCTCATACCAGTGCCGTCTATTCTCTCCCGGCTATTGCTCTGCATGTGGGAGGCCCCGGCCTCGATCCCCATCATGTGCAAGTGCCTTGATACAATGTACAAGGTGCAGCGGGGGCCACGCTTCCGTATGACTCAAATTCCACACACCTCAATCGTGGTGGAATCAGCCATGAGGAAGCATAAAAGCCCGAAGTCCTACTCATCAGTACCACTGGGCTGAGAATCGAGAGCCCTCGATGCTCTGGGCCACAAGGCCTATCAGGAGTCCAAGCTCTCCTCTCACATCCAGGCATACCAGTTATATATGGGTATGTTCCTCCTCGACTTAGAGAAAGAACTTGGAGGTTTTTCCACGTGCCTCGAGGGCAAGCCCTGCGATAGGTTCCACACACTGTCGAAATCAATAGCTGATTGCTCCAAGTATATCTCTCGAGCCTCCTACGATGGCTTTGAGACTTCGGCTCGCGGCTGCGGGCATCAGAGTCTGCCGCCAGGCTTGACTCCAGTCCTCAGATTTGGAGCAGTGGGTGCAGGAGAAGCTCCTGGATGTACCCTGTCTCGGCAAGCAACTTTTTGGTAAGCCGGTGGAGAAGGCCGCGGAGATTGAGACGGAGTATGTCACTAGGACCTGTCTCTCTCCTGCAAGACCTCTACCCGGCCTCAAAAGAAGCAGCCTACCAAGAAGCTCTTCTTCCCCAGAAAAGGCCTCCAGTACTGCAGCTACCCGCCGTACCCAGCTAACCCCCCGCACTGGCCACCCCCACACAGGGGAAGTCTGGCCAGGGTCACCGGAAACCCAAGGGACCGAAGGCCCAGATGCCAGCTCCCCTGCAACCCTCTCAGGGCTTTTGATGCCAATGGCATAGCCCCTCACCCTCCGGCGATACAGCAGCCCGTAGGGGGATGCCTGTCCATTTTCGCCCAGGCTTGGGCAATTATCACCTTGGACACCTGGGTCCTCCAGGTCATCCGGGAGGGCTGTCGCCTCCTTTCTCCCCAGCGGAGCCTCCTCGACTCCCCATGCACTAGCTTTTGCTGCAGCGGGAATTACATTCTCTCCTCGCCCAGCAGGCAGTCGAAGGTCCCTCCCCACCTTCAAGGTCGGGGTTTTTACTCCCGGTACTTCCTCATCCCAAAGAAGATGGGGGGGGGGGGTCTGCGGCCTATCCTCGACCTCCACAGGCTGAACAAGTTCCTGGTGCGGGAGAAATTCAAGATATCTCTTGGCGTGCTGCTGCCCTTCCTCCTGCAGGGCGACTGGCTATGCTCCTTGGATCTAAAGGATGCTTATGCCCATATTCTGGTTCACCCTCAACACAGGCAGTACCTGTGTTTCAGGGTGCAGTGAGAGGACTTCCAATACAGAGTGCTCCCCTTCGGCCTGGCATCCGCCCCACGGGTCTACACAGTGTCTCATCGTGTCCGCCGCTTACCTTCGGTGCCAGGGCATGTCTGTGTTTCCCTACCTCGACAACTGGCTCATTATGGGCTCATCAGTCAGAAGCCAGGCAAGCGATGTCAAGCACTGTCCTCATAGAGTTTGGGGTTCTTGGTCAACTACCCAAAGTCTCAACTCGAGCCGACGCAGACTCTCAAGTTCATCAGGGCGTGCCTCGATACTCGGCAGGCCATGGCTTCCTTGCCAGTGGACCGCTCCACCCACCTCCGTGTCCTAGCGGCTTGCATCCAGAACGCTCACCAGGACACTGCTCTGTCCATGCTACGCCTCCTTGGCCATACGGCCTCGACTGTGCATGTGGTTCCTCACTCCCGCCTGCTTATGCGGGCAGCTCAGTGGTGTCTCAGCACCCAATGGAGCCAGTCCCTCGGACAACTCGGGGACCCCGTCAGGGTTCTTCCCAACCTCCACTTGTCCCTGAACTGGTGGCAAAACCCCCGCAACCTCCTGTGGGGATCACCCTTCCAGTCCCCACAGCACGACATGGTGCTAACCACAGATGCTTCCCTGTTGGGGTGGGGAGCCCATTGCGGCTCCATCTGCACGCAGGGACAATGGTTGCCTGTGGAGGCTCAGCAGCAGATAAACCTGCTCGAGCTCCGGGCCATCCGGTGGGCCCTGAAGGCCTTCGAGAAAATACTCAGTGGGAAGTCGGTTCTGGTGCAGACCGACAACCGGGTAGCGATGTTCTATATCAACAAAGAGGGGGGCACGGGGTCGCGCCCCCTCTGCAGGGAAGCAGTCTGCATCTGCTCCTTTGCCACCTGGTGGAGAATGTCCCTCAGGGTGACGTACCTCCCGGGTCAGGAGAATGGTCTGGCAGACAGGCTCAGCAGAATCCTTTGCCCCCACGAGTGGCGCCTTGACCCCAAAGTGGTAGGCCGGCTGTTGCTGGGGGCACCCCAATGGTGGATCTCTTTGCCAGCCCTCAGAACAGACAACTTCCCCGCTTCTGCGGCCCGGTGCCGCACCTGGGCAGGGAGAGCCCCGATGCATTTCTCCTAGACTGGTCCTCCAGTCTACTATATGCATTCCCTCCTTTTCCCCTCATTGTGTGGACTCTGTTCAAGGCCCATCGGGATGGGGCATCGCTGATCCTTCTGGCCCCCTCGTGGCCTCAGTAGCCTTGGTTCCCACTCCTACTCCGGCTGTCATCGGAGCCTTCGATTCCTCTGGGCTTTGCTAGGGACTTGCTGACACAGGAGGAAGGTCAGGTACTGCACCCTAATCTGCCCTCCTTATCCCTCGTGGCCTGGTGGCTGAACTGGTCTCTCTAGCCTCTCTGGCCTTTCCGCAGGTGGTCGAGGAAATTTTCCTTGCCTCAAGGAAGGACTCCACGAGGTGGGCTTTCGCCTTCAAATGGAAAAGCTTTTCCATCTGGTGCTCAAATCACCAGATTGACCCTTTCTCCTGCCCGTTTCGGTGGGTTCAATACCTTCTTCACCTCTCGAGGGAAGGGCTGAACTCCGAGTTCATCTGAGCGCCATATCAGCTAATCTCCCTATCAAGGGAAAGCCTCTCTTGGGGCAGCCACTAGTCTCCCACTTCATGCAGGGCCTTTTGTTGTACAAGCCGCCTATCTGTCCCTTGCCGGCAGAATGTGACTTTAATGTGGTGCTCATGCAGCTCACTCGTCCACCCTTTGAGCCGATGGCGACGTGTTCACTCTGGTACTTGTCCTGGAAGGTGGCCTTCCTGGTGGAGCTGACCTCAGCTCGCCGAATCAGTGAGCTTCAGGCACTCATGGCTGGCCCCCCTTACAACAGGTTTTATTGAAACAGAGTGGTCCTACAGACCCATCCTAAGTTTTTACCCAAGGTCATGTCAGCCTTTCATCTCAACCAAGAGATTGTGCTCCCAACATTCTTCCCGAGCCCACACCGATCAGGCGTCAGCAGCTCTCCACACCCTTGACTGCAAGCGGGCCCTTGCCTTCTACTTGCAGCGCACTCACTCACCGCAAGTCTGACAGACCTTTCGTGACCTACGATCCCAAAAGGCAGGGCCAGGCAGTCACCAAGTGCACCCTCTCCATTTGGGTGGTGGACTGCATCGCATTCGCATATACGAAGGCGTGCGTCCCTCTGGATTGTTGTCTCTGCTCATGGGGTCCAAGCCAAGGCGGCCTCGGTGGCCTCGCTACACTCCATGCCCATGATGGACATCTGCCAGGCGGCAACCTGGTCTTCCACAAACACCTTCGCCGCCCACTACTGCCTGGAAAGGGAGTCTGCCGGAACAGTGCCTTCGGCAAGGCTGTACTCCATAATCTGTTCAGGGTATAAGCAGCTCCTGCCCTCTGACTCTTCTTCACGGTTACCGAGGGTTCTGCCCCAGGGACCCGAGGTCTCGGGTTGCTTCAACTTCGGCTTCTGCATATGGCCTCATGAGGCATTTTTGGTTACAGGTTCGGTAGCCTGTAGCTAGGGAATCCCATAAGTGAGGACTGACTTCCTGCTTGTTCCTGGAGAAAGCATAGTTACTCGCCTGTAACAGGTGTTCTCCAGGGACAGCAGGAATCAGTCCTCACTACCCTCCCGCCGCCTCTGAGTTGCTACAGTTTTGTCCTTCCCTTGCCATCTGCTTGGTAGGGCTTGAGCTAAGGAACCTGACTGAGCAAGATGGCACCCTTGGGTGGGAAGAGGACCACGCATGCATGGCAGTAATTCCAAAAGTTTTCTTTGAAAGCTGGGGAATTGCTCTGCGCGAGCTCCGTCGGTGCCGATGTCACCCATAAGTGAGGACTGATTCCTGCTGTCCCTGGAGAACACCTGCTACAGGTGAGTAACTACACTGTCACATGACAGACAGTCAGTCATTGGATCCTTTACACTCATATGTTAAGCATGCCAGCACCTGTTCATCCCAGTTAGCCCCTTGATCAGGGGAGGCTAGAATCCAGCAGATATTTTATAGTCCTTTGGGTACAGCAAATTCTCCACCTCTCCTCCCCCTGCTTTCCCGCCCCCCCTTTTTAGTTCGTTGACTACTATTCACGCCTGGCTCCCAGCCCATCTGCCCATCCTCATGCCCTCTTTCCAGCCCTCACTCCGCTGCCTACTCCCCTCTTGTTACTCCCTCTCCTTCTTTCTTCCTCCACTCCCCCCCCGTGTATCCCTCTGCCCAGCAATAGATCTCCTCAGCAGTCTTGGCCTCCAGCAGTCTTAACACAATATACAATAAGCTTAGTCTTTGATCCCCAATTATTGCCTCTTGCTCATGAGGACATCCCACGCCTGCCAGGGATCTTATCCCCTCCTCTGTGGGGGTCGGGGTACACTCTTCTCCTGTCCCTGGAGCCTCAATAGCTGCAGGCCTTCCTGCTCTTGGCTTGCGTTGGGCTGGCTTACTCCATTCTGCTTGTTGTTTTCAGCAGGCGCCTTGCTTTTCTGCCCATCAGTCTCTGCCAGCCAGGCCGCCACAGTGTCCGGAGAATAAAAAAACTCACGGATCCCATTATTAATGGTAAGTCTGGCTGGGTACCATAGGGCCGCTTCTGCGACAGTTGATTTTGACATATCAGAAGCTCTTTGCGCCGCCGCATCGTCTCTGCGGTTAAGTCCAGGAACACCATCGCTCTCCAGGACTCACATTCCACATACCCTATCTTCCGCACTGCCCTTATTATATATTCTCTGTCCTGAAACTGCAATTTTATTATAAAAGCTCTTGATTTAGCGTGTTCGTCCAGTTTAGGTCTTAGCTCGCGGTGTACCCTCTCCACCTCATATTCCCCTATCACGGGGTGTCCTGGAAAGCATGTTTTCAGCAACTCTTATAAAGCTTATTGGGTCAGCGCCTTCCTCCGGGATCCCAAATATCCGCAAATTGGACCTCTGCTCATGGTTTTCATGATCCTCCACCTTCTTCAGCCAGGCCATGTGTTTTTTCAGGGTTTGGGCCGCCTCCTCTTAACTTTTCTGGGCCTTTTCCACTTGCTCGATCCTGCTCTGCCTCCTCGATCTGGGCCCTGAATCCGACAAATTTCTCTTCCAGCTTTTGCAACACCATCTCCACAATCTCTCTTTTTGATGACCTGATCTCTGCAAGCACCGTCCTGAGGGCACAGTCCTGTTCTGTGCTCACTTCCTCCGCCTCACTTGCAGCTGAGGAATTCGGCGATTCCGCCTGAGACCCGCCTGGCTGCACAGTCCAGGCTGCATTCTTTTTAGCTTTATAAAGGTCTTGTATCATTTTTGTTGCCTTTATTTTCATTACCTTTGGCATTCTAACTAAGTTCTACCAAGTTTTCTGCTAGAACCGGGTTTTATTTGGTAAAATTGAGCGGGTGAGGGGGGAGCTGCTCTTACACATGTCTTCCCCTCACGCTGTCCAGACCGGAAGTCGTAATGTTGGTTTTAATAAACAGTTTTGAACATAAGTATGCCATCTGCTCAAGGACTGTTTCTATAACGGATACCCACAAATGCTGGGGAACCCAACCATAAGGCCTCTTCTTGCAATTTGTGCCTCCAGGCTGTTAAAGTCCGCTTCCCAATGATGAACATGAGTTTTTTTTCAGATTTAAGGGCCATCCCATGAGAGGCTAGCCATGAAGCAGTTAATGAGGCATTAAAATGGCTGGAAATGCTGTACAATTAACAACCCCTCTACTTGGGAGAAACATCAGATCATCTGTATGTATTCTACATTTTAGACCCAAATTATCAATCACAAAGGCCATAAGTACAAATTGAAAAGAATTGTAGACCAAGCAGATCCCAGCAGACCCCTCTATCCATCACAAACCGATTAGTTTTGTCATGAGCAAAAATAACATGCAGACTCCTGTCTGACAAGTAGGAGTGAAACAATTTCCATATATTAACCAGATACCCTTCAATTAACACAAAGCTGAATACATCAGAGACTTGTATAGCCAAAAAGTCATCTGGCCCACATCTATGGTAATTGCCACTCATCAAAACACGGAATCCAACAAAGATTCTGAATACCTTACAGATCCTGAATTACTGCCCAATATCAAGAATTCCATTACTAAGGAAGCTAATTGAACAGGTCGTATGAATACAATTAAGCTTTCAGATTCCCATCATTATTTTGGCAACATGGATTTTGTACAAACCAAAGCTCCGATACTTTAGTTTCAAACCATGATCAACCAGTAGGACTAACAAATTACAATTTTCTTTATTTTGTTGTTCTATCTGAAGCATTCATTTTGGTAATCCATCAGGAACAAAGCTAGTTTGGAAGGAGGAAGTGATGTCGCCCATGCAGGATGGACGGCTGAAGGAGAGAGCTCAGTCATCCTAAACCCATAAAATAGTGCAAAACATCTCCAAAAAAAGCTAAAAATTGAAAGTGAGATGAGTAGTGACCAAAGTGAGCAGCAATTGGGGATGACCACATGTAGGAAAACGGATCTAAGAGACTACTTGATCCAGACCAGTAAAGATGCGGGCCGAGAAATGCAGAAAATGGCAGGACAGCCTGGTTGAGGGGAACAATAGTTGAGTTTGGAGGTGGTACGGGAGGAAGAGGGCATGCGACAGCCAACTAAAGAGGATGTGCAAACATCGATGACAGAACTGAAAAAAAGTTGTTGGATGTGAAAATGGAGATCAGGGGGTTGGTCGGAGAAATGTGGGCAGAGCTCACGGATCTGGGTTTCATTGTGGAGGACTGTGGGAAAAGGATGGAATTGGCTCAGGAGGAAGTGGACGGAGTTTGCCAAATGGTGCAGGAGGTGGCTATTGAGGATGAAATGGCCCTAAAGATTGAGGATATCTAATCTCCTCAGTCACAATAACTTGGGTATCTGGGGAGTTCTGGAGAAGGCAGATTATGAGAACACATTTGAAGTGGCATGTGAGGTGTGCCTAAACACATTAAAAATAAGGGAGAAAAAGGAGATGTAATAAAGTGAAGATTGAAAGAGTGCATCGGGCACTTGGCCCTCCAATTGAGCAGAGACCAAGAAACATTATCCTGTGCCTGCATGAATACATCATCAAAAATCGAATTGAGCAGAAAATGCGGGGACAAGCCAGGATGGAATGGAAGGGTTGTAACATCTCTGTCTACAATGATCTTTCAGCAGCTACGTTGGCCCAACGAAGAGCATTACACCCAAGATTTTAAGGCAAAAACAATATAAACATCAGTGGACTTATCCTGTGGGACTAGCGTTCATAGCTAACAGGGTCACCAAGAAAGTCAGAATGCAATCTGAAGCTGACAGCGAGCTTAAGGAGTTTGGGTATTGTAGGCATCACAATTCCAGAGATGGAGATAGACTTCGAACCCCAGTGCAGACCAATATGGCAAAAAGTATAGAAGAAGCAGCGAGTGGTGAAAGCAACAAGAGTGACCTGAATATGGACTGAGGTTGTTATGGTATACTTGCAAAAATGTTTTATTATGAAGGTTGGATTTTGTTGCCCGGTTGGCTTACTAGCTAAAAGAGGAATATTATAATAAGAAATTGTAAAGGGAAAGTAGTATTCAAAAGCATGAAAGTTGGAGAAAGGTAGAAGGGGGGGGGGGAGTATTGGGGGGGGGAGTGTTTGGAAGCTGATAGGAGTGAGTATACATGCAGAGGATCTGATGGGGACATCACTACTCCATAGAGGAGACAAGAACTTGGGGATTTGGTGGGAAGGGAGGGGGAAGGGCAATGAGGGAAGCAAGGGGAAGGGCAAGCAGACAAGATATGACAAAGGTGGGAAAACCTAAAGAATGTTTGGTCTCTATCAATGTGAATGGGTTAAGAACATGGAATGACTGGCGTGGTGCCCTTTTTCCTCTCTGGCTGGGTCTAAGGTCTTTGACCTTGCTGGGGCACTTTTCCCCATGGCCTCCAGTGGTTTTAAGCAGTGTGATTGGTGCATTTGTACCAAGTCCCTCACTGATCCCCATGATTGTTGCCTCGGGCTACAACCCCTTGGACTGGTGGCCTCTGTAAGATGTCCTCCAAGGCCATCAAGAGTCAGCAGCAACAGCAGGAAAAGATTTTCCAAAGGTCTGAATCTACTCTGGAGTCACCAGTGACACTGTGCTCCAAGGCTCCCTCAGAACCCCCAGGATGACCCCAATGCCTTGAGACTCTGAGGCCACGAGTCCTCCAAAAGGAGCACCCCAGAGGTGGAACACAAGAAGAAATAACCCTTGGACCACCTCGGTGGATGGGACAGGGAGGGGTGGATAAGCTGTTGTAACTATCTTCAGAATTATACACAACTGTTCAGCCAACTGCCTTTAAGCCTGCATTTCCATGCAGAAAAGTGACAGACCTTGCAGACAGAACCCTCCATCTCCTCTTCATCCCTATACAAAAAAAATAGTTTAAACAATCGACTAGCAACCATGCTCTTTCCCTCCTCACTATAGAACACTCTTCCACCAGCACTAAGAGGATCATACGAGAAACATAGAAATATGATGACAGAAAAAGACCACATGGCCTATCTAGTCTGTCCTTTCATATCAACTACTACAACAGTCCCCTTTTTTCCTTTAGAAATCCTCTCTGTCCCATGCTTTTTTGAATTCAGTTACTGTCCTCATCTCCACCACCTCCACTGGGAGACTATTCCACGGATCCACCACTCTTTCCATAAAGAAATATTTCCGCATATCACTCCTGAATCTATCCCTTCACCCTCATCCCATGTCCCCCTCATAGCAGAACTTGCTTTCAATTGAAAGAGGCTCTCCCCCTGAACATTTATGCCACGGAGGTATTTAAACATCTCTGTGGGAGGAGTGGCCTAGTGGTTAGGACAAGGTACTTCAGGCCGGAGGGCCGGGGGTTCAAGTCCCACCTGGGGACAGCAATCTCAGGCCGGAGGGACTGGGATTTCTAATCCTATAGGCACTCCTTGTGGTCTTGGGCAAGCCACTTAACCCTCCATTGCCCATGTTCCCTGTAAGTATTAGCGTATGTGTGTCATATCCCCTCGTGTTAAATGTATCTCCCAATTGACCGCTTTGACCCGGTGAAAAGCGGGATATAAATACAGCTAAGTAAATAAAAAAATAAATTTAAACATCTCAATCATATCACCTCTATCCCGCCTTTCCTCTAAGGTGTACATATTAAGATCCTTAAGTCTGTCCTCATATGCTTTATAATGAAGACCACTAACCATTTTAGTAGATCTCCAGGAACAAGCAGGAATGAGTCTTCACATATGGGTATCGTCGGTACCGACGGAGCCTGTGCAGGAACGCTCCCCAGCGTCAAATCAGAATGCTTTTGGGAGCATCCCACCACGCCTACGTGCTGCCTTCCCGCCTTTCCCAACTGTCTCTCCTCAGTTTTCCACGGAGCCAGCAGGACGTATTCCTGTCACCACAGAAAATTATTTTTATTTTTTACTTTTTTGTGGTCGCGTCTGCCTTCCCGCGATGCTACCAGTACCGCCGGTACTTTTTTCTTTCTTTTTCCTGAAGAATTTCTTCTTTCCTTAGAAATTTTTTCCTGTTTAGTGCCTGACGGTTCTAGGCCACCAGGCCTCTACCCTTCCGTTATGGAAAGGCCAGCCACTATCCTTAAGAAATGCTCAAAGTGTGGCGGTACAGATATTTTTTCAGACTCTCATACTTGGTGTCTAAAATGTTTAGGTCCTGACCATTGCCCTCTGGAGTGCCTCCTGCTGGAGCTCCAAACAGAAGAAGTCTTCAGAATCGAGCAGAACTAGATACCCGGTTCACATCCCCTTTGATATTACCAGCTAGAATATCTTCTTCACAGGATCAGGTAACCAAACAAAAGTCTGTAAAGACTAGCCAGTACTCGAGTGGTAGATCTCCCTTCCAGCATCGAGATGGCTTCAGCCTTGCCCTTAAGGACATCTTGGCAATAAAGCTCCGGCGGGAGTCTTCAGGCTCTAAAGCATTAACGGGGCTCCGGGTTGTTCCCGAGGTTCTTACCTCGATGAACATACCTGGGCCATGCTCGGTGGTTGTGGCCGCTTCGGGCGGTACCAACACCCCGGCATCGGCTATGGTGATGGACGAAACACTCCTCACCGATGAACGTAGTCTAGCACTCTCGGCTACTTCAGTACCGTTAGAGTTGCTGCAGACCGTTCCTCGAGTATCGGTATCGCCTTTGGTACCGGTATCGGCATCGGTGTCGGTACCATCCATGCTTACTTCTACAGAATCGCTTCCCTCGATGTCGAGCCTGGAATCGATCTGTAGCATGGAAGATTCGGTACAGACTCGTCTCGGTACCGACCTTGGGCGGTACCAAAGACATCGCTTTAAAGAAAATCCGATGCTTCATCCTTTTCAGTCTTCCGATCCCGATGACTGGGATGAATCCATCGGTACCAAGGCTGATTTTTCTACAAGTCTAGCCTTTACCCCTCATTTTAAGGATTCCTCTTCGGGGGAGATTTCTTTTCAAGCTTTTCTGCTTGATATGGCAAGGCTACTTGCCATTTCTATACCTAGTAAAGAATCCTTACCGGGGAATTCAGAGACACTGCAATTTCCCTGGATTCCAAATGAGGTGATCATGCTGCCTGTACATCAGATCTTACAAGATCTACTGTTAAGAATGTGGGAATCTCCTTTAACGGTATCCCCACATTCCAAGACACTTGACACTATGTACAAGGTGCCACCTTCTCCAGGTTTTCAAAAGACTCAACTTCCTCCTCATTCTATTGTTGTAGAATCAGCAATGAGGCGTATTAAGAGTGCAAAGAAGCACTCTTCTTATCCGCCAGGTCGTGAGTCTAGGACTTTAGATGCCTTTGGACGTCGATGCTTCCAGGCATCCATGCTTTCAGCAAAAATTATCTCATATATTTTCTATATGGGATTATCTCTTGAAGAGGTCACAAAGAACTTAGTTTTTGAACCCTTTTCTTCCAGAGCATAAAAGAGCAGACTATTCCTTATCAGTCAGTCATGCTCAAAATATCTCTAGGTTTCTTAATCGTGCTTCCCTGGACTGTTTTGAGTCTATTAGCAGAACTTCTGCTATAGCCATAGGAGCACGACGCTTAGCCTGGCTCCAAGTTTCTGACTTGAACAGATGGGTTCAGGAAAGGCTGGGAAATACTCCTTGTACTGGTGAAAATCTCCAACAAGGAGGCTTTATTTCAAGCTAATCAGTTGAAGAGGATTGTCCAAACTCTCCTCTATCCCAGCTAATACAAAATCTCTTAAAAAGTTTTATTTCCCCAAGGGGAAAAAGTTTTATCCATCTTCTACCCATGCCACAGATGTGTCCAAGGATGGGCAACACCACACCAGACTAAGAAAATCAAAACCAACAGGCTCAGCAAAACCAGCAATCGCAGGGTTTCTGATATTTTGTTCATTTTTCTGTGTGAGGTTTAAAACTTGAACCTCCTTTTCAACAGAAGCATCTAAAAGTCATCTCATCCATGCTGAGATATCAGTCATACATTGACTCAATCCTCGGCTCTGGGTATGAATCTCTTGCTATAAGAGAAATCTATCCTTCTAGCTAAGAACTATTAAGGACTATCATACCCCAGAGATAACAGGTTTCTCCTTTTAAAACAAAAAGGAGAACTAACAACTAACAGGGTGAACTATACCTTTCACCTTGTCAGTTTTCCTGTACGAGGATATCTCATACTTTTAACTGCAAAGGAACCCTATCCCTTAAAAGACTTACTAAATTGTAAGTCTTCTCAACTCTGTATTTTTCTATCCCTCTTAGTCCAGACATTCAGTCTCTAAGAGTACTACTAATCAACTGGAGGGCTTATCGTCTAAGCCATACAGTTTTCTTCAAAACTTACTCCAGTAACTAGTTTCCATACAGTTTTCTCCCCTTTTTGCAGTTCATCTCCTTCTCACATATCTTTTTAAGGCAGCTTTTCAGACAGAAATTGGGTATTACTACTCCAAATTATGTCTGTCGGTCCTCTCCAACCTATGGGACCTAACTTTTAGGCTGCCTTAATAACAGATAAGTCCAAAGAAGATCCAGAACTCATTTGGACTATTTATTGTTGCAGGCATCAAGCCTGTCTACTATTCTTTGCCACGTTCAGTTCTCTTGGCTCCAACAGAATAGATTAGGTTGCACACTGGCAATTCAACAGCCAGATCTAAGCACCCTACTACATGCGCTCTGCAGTTCTACAACAAAGCTCCAACTGTGGGCCTTTGCCAGAGAGCCTCAGAGCTACTCCTAATAGGTAGCTGGCCAGATAGTTATAGAAACATAGAAACATGATGACAGAAAAAGACCACATGGCCTATCTAGTCTGTCCTTCCATAACTACAACAGTCCACTTTTTACCTTTAGAGATCCGCTGTGTTGGTCCCATGCTTTTTTGAATTCAGTTACTGTCCTCATCTCTACCACCTCCACTGGGAGACTATTCCATGGATCCACTACTCTTTCTGTAAAGAAATATTTCCGCATATCACTCCTGCTATAAGGGCTTCAGCTGGTAGACTCTACCAGTCATGTTCCTACATGACTGTTTATTTCCTACTTTTACCATATTCCTTAATAACCCTTTCAAGGCCTACTTTAAATTTTTAATCCACATTCTGCAGCCGGGTTAATTTTTGCATATTTCAGGAAAATTGTACCCATCTTATTCAATATGTTCTAATAGTGATTTTCCTTCTGCTATGGTCATGTATTATATACCATTTGATAGGCATATTTAGTCAGAATTTTGGCTCCCAAGAGTTTTGGGCTCAGCCTGGAAAGGGTTAAAATTTCCTTTTAAGAAAAGGTAACCAGGGTTTAGACCACGTGAAAGTGTACAAAATTGCACAATTCCCTGGTCGTTCCACATCTCACTGGAACCTCAACAGGGATGAATTTTTTTTTCACTGCAGTTGGTCCTTATTCACTACTCTCCTTCTAATTCCCTATACTTCATAGTAGCTTATGTTAAACAGGAGAGCGCATGATCCTCAAATTGCCCTCATAAAGAGGCAAACATGGTATCCCCTTATATTGCGTTTTTTCTCCAGCTACTAATTGAAATTGTAGAAGGATCCAGACTTGCTGTCTTAAGACTAAGGATCTCCTCTGCATTCATTCACGTACGTCTCGGGACCTGGTTATTCAGGGGCTAGATCTTTTCAAGAAGTCTAATCCTATCCCTGTAAGTGAAGAACATATTACCAGTTTCCATGAAATGTTTTCTATAGTTCTTCCATATTTAACCAGAGATTCTCTATCAAGATTCTCAAATAGGTCTTAATCCTTCTTGTTGTTACATCATCTGACTTTGAAAGATTTGTCTACTGTCCATATTAATGCTGCCCCAGCATACCATAAGCTCAGTGGACAACCAGTTTCTATGGTATTTTACCAAATACCTTCTTTTACTGTTACCTTTTAGGTTACGTCACACCTGAAGCTCTACAGGTAGTCTTCATCATAAGAGACATCACTTACAAAGACTTTTACTGTTCTTCAAAAAATTAGAGGCTCAACGCCTAGTACAAATATCTCTTTCATTGGAATAAAGGGGGTCTTAAAGACCTATCCCCTTTTTTATGCAAAGGGTATTTCTACCTTTTCATCCTAACCAGTCAGATTGTCTTCACTCTTCCTAGGACCTTATTCTGCTCCAAGGACAAGTTCAATTTTTTGGACTTTACAGAAGCTTTGCCTATTCTCAAAGGTCCAACCTCATTGAACTCCCCCAGTACTTTCTTCTAGGGTTAGTTCTGGCCATGAGGACTTCTCATCTCTTCCTGTATTGCAAAATTATTTTTTTCCCTCTACTTCTCATTAGGGGAATTTCTTTGAGGATAATGATCTGGCTCTCAACCACAGACCCTTATTACCCTCAACAAATATTTTTGCAATATTTCTGAGTGAGATCCATATTAGAAAATTAAGACTCAACATTTTTCTAATATTTATGATTTACACAAGGACTCCCCTCTGGATACCTTGTTTAGTTGAGCTGTTCCACAGCATCTTTTTCTTTTCTGGTTCAACTCCTACCCTCCATCCCTTGGATGCCTGATGTTTTAAGGGTTAAGCATGGCCCATCTTTAGATTGCAACATGCTGGGGCCTCCTCCAGGCATCTTAGCTTGGGAGTCCCCATATGTGAAGACTCATTCCTGCTTTTTCCTGGAGATAGCACAGTTACTTACTGTGGTGAAGACTCCCCTCCAGAGGAAATGGAGATAGGAGAAAATCCTGATAGAAGGGATGACACACACACAGGATTTCCAAAACTGACTTGGAAAAAACAGTTATCGGCTGAGCTGAAGACAAGCCCCATCCCAGGGGAGGAGTTAGGCTTTAGCACTGATTGGGCACGCCCAGGGGAACGACAGGGAGTGCCGGGAAATGAAGCCCTTTTTAAATCCTCAGACAGGATTGACAGAGGAGGCAGCAAGGCTGGCAAAGGAGGCAGCAAGAAACGAAGCAGACGAGAAGCAGCTTCCAGTGCACATTGGTCTTCAGGAGGAACTTGGAATCAAAGGGGAAAAACGCTAGAACCCTGGGAGAAGGCAGAACCCTGGAACAGTAAGCCTTGGAGCCCAATATACTCTCGAGGAGATCCTAACTACACGGTAGAGCCTAAACGTGGGAAGGCTAGCAAAACCAGCTCTTGGAGAAAAGGTATTTTGTCTGGTAGCGAGCAGTGCTATAAAAGCCAGGAACCAAAACAGGAAAAGTTTTTCTGAGAGAAATTCCCCTAGCAAAAGAACTAGCCATAAGGCTCCTGAGTTTCTAGAGAGGAGAGAGTCCTGGAAGAAAGGTGCTTGTTCTTATGCCAACGTCTCTGATAAAGGTAAAGCTGAATTTCCTAATTTTAATGCCTTGCTGGAGAAACCCTTTTATTGTGCTGACCTCCCTAAGCCAAACTCTGCAACAGGAGCAGATAGTGAGTGGGGGAAGGGTCTGACCCTTACCAGAGACTGTCAAGCAGCTAAAGAGCAGCTACAGGCTGAATTGCTTCTAAGAGTTTCAGCAATTTCTGGAGCTAAAGTCAGGGAAACATAAGAAACCTGATGAAGAGAACAATTGCCTTAGCCCAGATGAATGTATGCAGATAGATAATGATGTGCCTACCTTGAGTTATGATCCTTGGGCAATGGATTGCTCTTTATGTTTTAGAGAGTAACAGTGTAAAGAAGCATCTGGAGTTTGTATGCGAAGAATACAAAGCGTTTGCTATACCTGTTGCCTAGTCGTGAAAGTTCACAAATTGTTTTCACCTGTTTCTGTAAAGCCACGCTGTGAGGAGAACAGCTGTTACTGTGAGGCTGCAATAATCCCAAGCAACCACACGAGGCAATGCTGAGTAGAAGCTACCATGACTGTGTAAAGCTGAGTTAAAGCTATTTGATTTCAGTTGTTTTCCTGACCTCCTGATTTCACCTTTATGTTGAAAGTTGCACCTTTACGTTATGCACCTTTGAATTGTAATGTGTTGAAAATATCCCCACAACAAATACATTTCTTGCAAGCCTTATCACTCGAGTCACAACTACACTTTCATCCCTAAAGAAAAAAAACAAGTGTACTACGAATCCCAGCATTCAAAGGGATCAGTACCACCTTTATTCATAAGAGACATTATATAAGGCCACTCCTGCCTGTAAGCTCTAGGGCCCAGGCAGGAGCGTTGCATTACCTGTAACAGGTGATCTCTGGGAACAGCAGGAATAAGTCTTCACAACCCACCCACCTCCCCTAGGAGTTGTATCTTTCTCTTTCCCCTCTCTCTCTCTCTTTGTCTCAGCTTTAAAACTCAACTGAGGAGAGACAGTTGGGAAAGGCGGGAAGGCAGCACGCAGGCGTGGTGGGATGCTCCCAAAAGCGTTCTGATTGGACGCTGGGGAGCGTTCCCACGCAGGCTCCGTCGGTACCGACGATACCCATATGTGAAGACTTATTCCTGCTGTTCCCAGAGATCACCTGTTACAGGTAAGTAACTGTGCTTTACTCTCTGCACCGACTCCATTCTGTTCACATCCTTTTGAAGATGCGGCCTTCAGAATTGCACACTATACTCCAAATGAGGTCGCACCAAAGACTTATACAGAGGCACTATCACTGCCTCTTTTTCTGCTAGCCAGTCCTCTCCGTATGCACCCAAGCATCCTTCTAGCTCTTGCCGTCGCCTTTTCTACCTGTTTAGCTTCTTTAAGATCATCAGACACAACCATGCCTAGGTCCTGCACTTCTTTAGTGGACAAACGTACTTCACCCCTATACTATATTGCTCCCTTGGATTGCTGCAGCCCAAATGCATGACCTTATATTTAATATATATGCAGACAAATGACCAAAAGGGGGCCCGGGGAACTAGGCCATGAAATTTGGAGAGCTTTTTCCTTCAGACACCGGATCGTTGGTCTCGACATCTTCATGGGCGGCGTCAGGCTCTCACACATCTAAACATTCTAAGGAGTCCAGACATGGGGAGAAGAAATCAAAGAAACCCCCTTCTCCGTCTCACCCTCAAAAGATAAGTCCAGACCCCGGGAACCCTCAGACTCCAAAGGAACCAAGCCATAAGTCCATCCAGTAAGCTTTGGGAATCGAGAGAACGTTCCCATTTGCACCGAGAATCGTCCAGGACTTCGTCAGACTCAAGCTAAAGGTCCAAGTATCCCTGGTGGGAGGACTTGTCCTCCAAAGCCTCGGTGGGGATTCGGGAGGTACCCAGGCCTCGGCCTCTGCGGATCCACCGATGCCATGCACTGGTATGATGGCACCCAGCGCCGTTCTATCTATGAGCCAGGCACAGGCTCCATCCTTGGACCAGCAGATGCTGTTCTTGGAAAAGACCTTAGCAGCTCTCCTGGCGGCATCGGTATCACTGACACCAACAGCCCCAGAGAAAATCTGCTAGTGGCACTGACCTCAGTCCCCCAGCAGCCACTCCTGATGGTATCATCGACATCGAAGCAGGGACCTCGAGACACCGAGGCTTTGGTTCCAGTACCGATACCTCCACCATCTACGGATCCCTCCTGGGTGGTGCAGGGCTTTGACCCTGAGGACATTGAGAGGCATCGACATGACACTTTACATCAGCACCGTTGATACATCGGAACCAAGATGCCAGTGAGTATCAGATTCCGATCACCAGTCGCTGGACTCAGATGACCTTCAGGACTTTGCGTCGGAATTCTCGCCACCATCAGCCAATACCCGAAGAAAATCCCCTCCTGAGGACATGTCCTTTCAGGAATTCATCAGGGATGTGACAGTGGGCCTCTCAATCCAGGCAGCATCGGAATCGGAACCAAGGGGGCGGAGGAGCTGGAGATCCTCCAGTACTCCACAGCATTGAAAGAAACTACCATCCTGCCGGTGCATTGAATTCTACACAATTTAATGATACGAATGTGGGAGACTCTAATAACCATCTCCCCTATAAGTTTGGATACCATGTATTGTGTGCCTGACTGCCCTGGCTTTCAAAAACCGTAGCTTCCTCACCATTCCATGGTGGTGGAATCAGCGATGCACCAGATAAAGAGCGGGAAGAACCATGCTTTGATCCCTCCGGGCCATGAATCAAGTAACCTAGATTCCTTTGCCCAATGCTCTTTTCAATGCCAAAATCCAAAAACACGCCACCAAAACAGGACTGGTATTTTGATATTAAAACAAAAAAAGACAGAGAAAAAAGTCTTTACATCAGTCTCTCTGTAACCTTTTAACAGCCTATAAGGGGGACCTTCTTTAAACATGCAAGTGGATTGGGGGGTGTGCGTTTGATTATAACTGAGGTTGAGAGGGTAAGTGGTTGTGGAATGAATGAATATGTTGGTGCATACATATATTCTCATTGGGCTAGGTTTTAAGTGCTGTGGGATTGTCTGTATCGGTGTATCTTAGCGGGGCTGTCAAAAGACATAGTTGGTCTGTTTGTATATGCAGCGTGTTTGATGTTTACCTGGTTTAGCTTGTTTGGGCAATGCTTGATGTTGTGACATTGCTGGTTGGCCATAGGAATAGTTGGTTGGTTTACGTATGAGACGCTCACCCGGCTTTGTTTTTCATTGGATGTAGTTTGATGTCATTACATGGTTGGGTTTTAAAGCAGTAACAGGTTAGTTCGCATGCGCGGCGTTGAAGTTTGTCCGGCCATGTTGAAGTTAAGATGACATTGAGTAAGGTTGAGTAATGTGGTTTTGGTAAGTAGTATATGGATCTTTTATCGATTGGTTGATTGTGCGAATGGAAGAGGTTTTAATGTTTGTTTCTTTGTAGCTTTAGGGAGCAAATGTACTCCCTGACGAAACCTAGAGTGAAATGCTTGATTGCCACTTGAGTGGGGCGTCGGGGCATCAGATTGATCGTGAAAGGCTGAAGGATTTCTGAAGCTAAGTTTGCTGTTGCGCTCTGTCTGCACATTGCTTTTGTATATATTTGCCATAAGGGTTGGTCATTGATCAAAAGGGCAAATGTTTTACAGAGATTGATGTAACGCATTTATTAGCCCATGAATTCTGAGACCCCCTTATTTATTTATTTATTTTTATTTAACAGTTGCTTATATACCGCTACCTTCCACAGATCAGGTGCGGTTTACATTGAACAAGGAATGAACAGATTTACAAGTCTGTTTTACATGGAACATTTGTTAACTAGGTACAATTTAGCTGTTTTACATGGAACATTTGTTAACTTGGTACAATTTTGCTAAATACATTAATCATGAATGACTAAATATGGTAAAACTTGTTAAATAACAGACGAACTTGTTAAATAACAGACGAACTTATTTACATATTTTGATCTATTACATATATCTATTTACAAGATTTACAAGTAGTTATTTAGTCGATTTTAATTGTAATTGTAGTTAGCTAGGAGAATTAGAGTTGGTGTACCCTAGGTTGCTATTAACCATTACCTGTCAGAGGTAAGGTATTTTCAAGTGTGCCAAAATGGGAGGTGAATAGATAAGTCTTTAATTTCTTGCGGAGTTCCTTTGCATCATTTAATGCCCTTATTTCTTCAGGGAGGGAGTTCCATAGGGTGGGAGCTGCATGTGAGAACGCTTTTCTATTAGTAGTCTTTTTAGCAGTTGTGAATTCTTTCGGGATCCTAATTCTATTCGTGTGGCCTCTCCGTAGCGTAGTTTGGGATATGTCTTTGGTGATAAGTTTTGTTAAGGGGACTGGGGCCATTGTGTTTAAAGTCTTAAATGTGGTGATAATCAATTTGTGATTTATTCTGGATTGAATTGGGAGCCAGTGAAGGTTTGCTAGTATAGGGGTAATGTGTTCAAATGGTGGAACCTTCATTACAATTCTTGCTGCTGCATTTTGGGCAAGTTGGAGTCTTTTGATGTTTTGTTTTGTTGTTCCTAGTAGGGTGAGATTTGCGAAATCAAAGTGTGGTGTGATGATGGCCTGTACAATGCTCAGAAAATCATGTAGAAGTACAAGAGGACGTAATTGTTTTAAAATTTTGAGTTTAAAGTAGATCTGTTAAAAGGTCACAGACTGTGATGTAAAGAAGTATTTTCTCTTTTTGTTTTAATATCAAACTACCAGTCCTGTTTTGGTGGAGTGTTTTTGGATTTTGGCGTTGTAATATCATTCTGGAAGTTGACCTTTGTATTGTTTGGATCACAATGCTCTTTTCAGGCATCGATGCTGGCTAGTAGAATAAATTCATATATCCTCTACATGTGGATGTTCCTGAAAGAACTGAACAAGGACTGGGAAGGATTCCTCCCTTTCCTCCCAAAGGAAAAACAACCAGCTTGTCCTCTCCCATAGTCAGAATTTATCAAAATTTAAGTGTCACCTTTTGATGCATTCGAGTCATCCAGCAGAGCATCTTCTATAGCTATAGGGGCTTGGCGACTGGCTTGTCTTCTGGCCTCTGATTTGGAACAATGGGTCCAAGATAAGCTTGGCAACATTCCTTGGAATGGGTCCAAGATAAGCTTGGCAACATTCTTATTTGGTAAGAACTAGAGGAAGAAGGCAGGGGAACTGGAGACAGATATCATTCTCAAACGGCTCTCTAAGAAGACATCTGACCCTTACAAAAAGAAGGCACCACCTAAAAAAAAAGCCTTCTACCCCAAGAAGAGGTGGTTTTACCCTTACCCCCAGCCAACCTACCACCCACAACAGAAGCAGCAGGGACCCAAGCAGGCCAAGAAGCCCAGACTCGCTATAACACAATCCCAAACTCAATCAGCTCCTGCTCAGTCACATTTTTGACTCCCAGATAGGGAACATAGCCAGTTCCCCAACAGACTCTGTAGGATCAGATACCCATTCCAGGAAGACTCTCGCTGTTCAGCCAGAAATGGCATACCATTACCACAGAAAACTGGACTCTCACCATCATACAGAAGGGGCATCAACTCAACTTTTGAGAATTTCCCCCTCATATTTCAGAGGGGACTATCCTTCCAAACACCCTCTGGATACCCTCCTTCAGCAGGAAATAAATATTCTTACACAAGGAGCTGTAGAACTATTTCCTCTTCAGGAACTGTTCAAAGGCTTCTACTCCCCCTGCTTCCTCATTCCAAAGAAGTCAGGAGGTCACAGGCCCATCCTGGACCTCGGAAATCTAAACAAATTCCTAGTAAAAGAAAAATTTAAGATCTCCTTGGGGACCCTTCTTCCCTACCTCCAGGAAAATGACTGGCTTTGTTCCCTAGACCTCCAAGAGGCCTATACACATATCCTGATATACCCAAGCCACATGCAGCATCTCAGGTTCACATGTCAAGGAACCCATTATCAATAGAGTTCTTTGGTCTCGCATCTGCACCAAGAGTTTTCACAAAATGCATGACCGTAGTGGCGGCTCATCTTCAAAAACACAATCTGTTTTCCCTTACTTAGACTGGCTCATAAAGGCAGATTCTTCTGGAGAACTCTGCTCGTCTCAGCAAAAAAAACTAACCCTTCTCCAATCCCTCGTGTTGGTCATAAACTTTCCAAAGTCACACCTTGTTCCAACACAAAAGTTGTAGTTCATAGGTGCTGTCCTAGACACCAAGCAGTGCAAACCTTTCTCCCAGTGGACTGCTTAATAGCATTGGCTACAAGCATGAGACAAAGCCAAGAGGTTTCAGCACACTGCTTTCTAACACTGCTAGGCCACATGGCCTCCACAGTGCATGTAGTTCCATATGCCAGACTCCACATGCGTCAGATACAATGGACTCTCTCAACCCAGTGGACTCAAGACACAGGGAGTCTACGGGATCTGATCCAAATAACATTTCCCATGGCCGACTCCCCCGGTGGTGGTGCATCCCAACAAATCTACTAGCAGGGTTTCCTTTTCAGACCCCCCCCCCCCCCAGCCTCAGCATACACTGACGACCGATGCTTCCAAACAGGGTTGGGGAGCACATACAGACTGTCTCTGCACACAGGGTCTCTGGACAGCACAAGAGTCCCAACAACAGATAAACCTGTTGGAGCTTCGAGCAATCACAAAAGCTCCATGTTTTTCAACATCAACTGTCCAATAGTCCAATCCTCATACAATCAATCAGGTCACAATGTTCTGTATCAACAAACGGGGGAATGGGCGCTCTCCCTTTGTCAGGAGGCCTGCGACACAGAGAGCCTGTTCCCCTAACACCAGCCAACCCCCACACAACATGTACTTATGTGCAGTTTACATTCCAGGAGAGAGCAATCTCCTGGCAGACCACCTGAGTCGCATCCTACAACCCCATGAGTGGTCTTTCGATCAGATGAGGGCAACACAATTGTTCCATCTCTGGGGAACTCCATGGATAGATCATTGCCACCCCGCAGAATCCCAAACCTACCTGGTTCTGCTCCAAAATATCATCCAAACTCAGTCTGGCATCGGATGCATTCATGATCCGTTGGGGTCAGGGACTCTTGTATGCATTTCCAACCATCCCCCTAATCTCAGAAACCCTCTTCAAACTGAGGGCAGACAAGGTCTCCATGATACTCATCACACCACACTGGCCTTGTCAACCATGGTTATCTCCAGGAACAAGCAGGAATGAGTCTTCACATATGGGTACGTCGGTACCGACAGAGCCTGCGCGGGAACGCTCCCCAGCGTCCCAAAAAAGGAAAGCTTTTGGGAGCATCCCACAGCGCCTGCGTGCTGCCTTCCCGCCTTTCCTAACCGCCTCTCTCCAGTTCTTCTTTTCCGCGGAGCCAGCAGGTTGTGTCCTGTCACCGCTGAAGAAGTTCTTTATTTTATTTCTTTGGTCGCGCATCTGCCTTCTTCGACGTCGGACCGGTACCGCTAGTCTTTTCTTTATTTTTCTTCAAAAAAAAAAAAAGATACTTTCCGTTCCACTTCAGTGTATTTTTTTCTTCGTTGGGCCTTAGGCCTAACAGAAAATTCCTCATGGAAAAGCCCGCCTCCGGGTTTAAAAAATGCACTAAGTGCAGCGGTACCATCTCTGTTACTGACACCCATGACTGGTGTCTTAAGTGTTTGGGTCCTGACCATTCCATCACGGATTGTCCATCCTGCTCCATGATGTCTAAAAGAGGTTTACAGAACCGAGCAGCCAAGCTCAGTACACTGTTTCCCTCTGATGCAGCTTCGGTGGCATTGACGTCTTCCAGTGCTGCTGCTTCCTCCTATGGATCTCAGGTAACCAAACAGAAGTCCAGCCGGTCCTCGAAGGGTAGATCTCCCTCTAAGCATCGAGATGCCTCCGGGCTTGCCCTCGAGGATCCTGCACCGGCAAAAGTACCCCAGCGGGAATCTCCGGCTTCCAAAGCTCCTTCTATGGGGTCACAGGTTGACATCGATGGCACGGTCTCGACCGATCACCTGTTGCAATGTTCTGGGGTACCGGTGGAATCCGCCGGTACCGACCTCCAGACATTCATGGCGTCGATGGATCAGAATGTTCTGACCATGCAGCGTCCCATTACGGCATTCATACAAGCTGCGACGCCGCTGGTACCGCAACAAGCTTCATTGTCGGTACCGGCTCCGATATCTGTTTTGGTGTCGGTACCGGTTGCATCGACATCGGCTTCGGTGTCGACTGCAGTGGTACCCTGTCCGATGATGCCTATCGGTACCGATCCGGTACCGATGACTCCCGATGTCGATACCATCCGGAATGCACATCGGGCTTTACAGGAGCATCCAGAAAGGCGATACTTCGATTCCTCCGAAGACTCTGATGCATCGGAGGCCTCTGTCGAAGCATCGGTACTTCTTCCTCAGGAGCCGCCTTCTCCAAAAAGAAGAATGTCCCCTCCAGAAGACTTGTCTTTTGAAGACTTCATAAGGGAAATGGCCAAGGGGCTTACTATCTCAGTAGCCCCTGCGACAGAGCCAAGAGCCAAAAAATTGGATATTTTGCAATATCCCAAGGCTCCTAAAGAAGCAGCCACTTTGCCAGTTCATGAGATCCTTTATGACCACATGATAGGCATATGGGAGACTCCTCTCACCATCTCTTCTCATTCTCGTAGGTTGGATACCATGTATCGTGTCCCTCCTTGTCCTGGATTTCATAAAACTCAGCTTCCTCACCGTTCTATTGTGGTGGAGTCTGCTATGAAAAAGTTAGAGTGCAGAGGCACTCATCTGCTCCTCCAGGAAGAGAATGTAGAACCTTAGACGTGCAGCCTTTGACTCTCTTGAGGGGGCCAGCAGAGCCTCGGCCATTGCCATAGGTGTACGCAGAATTGCTTGGTTACAAGCTTCTGATTTGGAACCCTGGGTCCAGGATGGATTAGGAAATCTTGCTTGTACAGGTGAAAACCTGTTCGGCAAAGATTGGCAAGCAAAGGCCACTCAAATGGATGCAGAAAATTTGGATAGGCTTTCAAAGTCTACCTCTAATCCTGTCCAGAAGAGGTTGTTCAAAAAGGCATATTTTCCCAAGAAGGGAAGATATTATCCTGTTTATGGTCAAGAGACATCTTCTGCAGGTCGTTTTGCTGCAAAGCGTCAACAACCTAAACAGGCCAAGCCTAAGGCTGCAAGGACTATTGTAGCCCAACAGCCTCAGCCTCTTCAGGGCCTTTGACTTGCAGCTAGAGAACTTAGCCTTTCTGGCTCTAAAAGACCCAGAGCCTCTCACCATTCCAGGAAGGTTAGCTCACTTTGCTCCCAGATGGGAGCAAATAACAGCAGAGCAGTGGACCCTTTCCATCATAAGGGAGGGGTACAAACTTCATTTCTCAAACCTTCCTCCTTACACCATGGTGAGACAGTTCAATTCTCCAACATCTCTTCTCGACCTTCTGGGTCAGGAGATTTCTACCCTTCTTGCCCAAGGGGCAATAGAAGAAGTACCTCTTCTTCAACAGGGCTCAGGGTTCTACGCCCCCTACTTTCTAATCCCAAAGAAAACAGGGGGCTACAGACCCATATTAGATCTCAGAGAATTGAACAAATTCCTATGCAAGGAGAAATTCAAGATTTCTCTAGGTACTCTCCTTCCATTCCTTCAGAGTCAGGATTGGCTTTGTTCTCTAGATCTCAAGGATGCGTATACCCATATACTCATCCATCCAGCACACAGAAGGTTCCTTCGGTTCCTTTATCTGGGAAAGCACTCCCAATACAGGGTGCTTCCTTTTGGTCTGGCCTCTGCTCCAAGAGTGTTCACAAAATGCATGGCAGTAATAGCTGCATTTCTACGCACTCTGGGAATATTCGTATTCCCATATCTGGACGACTGGCTCATCCGAGCTTCATCCCAATCAGAGGCCCAGACTTCCGTAGCCTGCACAATGCGTGTTCTGCAGTATCTGGGACTGGTGATAAACATTCCAAAGTCCCAACTCACCCCTACTCAATCTCTAGAGTTCATAGGGGCCTTGCTGGATACCACAACTGCAAGGGCCTATCTTCCCCAGGCCCGTTGCCTACGCTTAGTGCAGTTAAGCCTCTCAGATTCAGTTAAAAACCCATCTAACTGCTCGAGAGATGTTACAACTGCTAGGCCACATGGCATCCACTGTGCATGTGGTCCCTTATGCTTGCCTTCAGATGAGGGCAGCTCAATGGACTTCGTCCACCCAGTGGACCCAGGCATCAGGGGGTCTGTCAGACAAAATAGCAACCTCCAGGCGCCTCTTTTGGTCTCTCCAGTGGTGGAAGTTCACTGAACATCCGTTGCTGGGGTCCCCCTTCCAACAATTGTTACCCCAAGCAAGCCTTACAACAGATGCCTCTCCAGAGGGTTGGGGAGCTCATCTTCAAGACCTCTCCACCCAGGGCATTTGGTCTCCACAGGAGACCTCCCTACATATCAACATCTTAGAGCTCAGAGCAATCTTCTTAGCTCTCAGTCTTCCATACCCTGCTCAGCTACAAGACAGTCCTCATTCACACGGACAACCAAGTAGCCATGTTCTATGTGAACAAGCAGGGAGGGACTGGCTCTCTGTCGTTTTGCAACGAAGCTCTGAGATTGTGGGCCTTCGCCAGAGAGCATCAAATTCATCTTCTGGCAGTATACCTTCCAGGAGTTCAAAACTCTTGGGCAGACAGACTGTCGAGTTCAGCTTCCACACGAATGGTCCCTTCATATGGACCAGATAGTCAGAATCTTTTGAATTTGGGGAACCCCGGACATAGACCTCTTTGCAAGTCCGTGGAATGCCAAACTTCCCCGATTCTGTTCCAGAATTCCGTGTCAGGGAGTTCAGACCAGGGATGCCTTCCTCCTTCATTGGGGTTAAGACTTCCTGTACGCCTTTCCACCCATTCCCCTAATTCCCAAGACCCTGTTCAAGCTTCAGAGAGATCGAGGGACTATGATCCTCATAGCTCCACGTTTGCCACGCCAAGTGTGGTACCCTCTACTTCTGCATCTCTCTCAAGCTCCCTCCCTGGACTTGGGGTCTGCTCCAGATCTCCTGTCTCAGGAGGGGGGAACGTTGTGGCACCTATACCCCCAATCTCTCCATCTCAGGGCTTGGTTGCTGAAGGCTTAGACCTTCAAGATTGGCATCTTTCTCAGCAAGTAAGGGATATCCTTCATGCTTCCAGAAAGCCTTCTACTAGAAGTTCCTATGCTTTTAAATGGAAAAGGTTTACCATTTGGTGTGCTGAGAAGGGTATTAACCCTCTAGCAATACCTTTTAATTCTTTACTAGAGTATCTCCTGCATCTTTCCCATGCAGTCCTCAAAACGAATTCAGTAAGGGTCCATTTGAGTGCTATTGCAGCATCCCTCAAGCCTCTCAATGGACAACCTGTCTCCTCTCATCCTCTTATTGCAAGATTCATGAGAGGCCTTCTTTTAACTAAACCTCCCATTAGACCACCTCCAGTGGCATGGGACTTGAATCTGGTTCTTGGTCAGCTCATGAAGCCACCCTTTGAACCCTTAGCCACTACCTCCTTGAAATTTCTTTCCTGGAAGGTTATCTTTCTTATTGCAGTCACCTCAGCTCGCCGCATCAGTGAACTGCAGGCCTTAGTGGCTAATCCACCTTATACAAGGTTCCATCATGATAAGGTAGTCCTTAGGACCAATCCACACTTTATGCCTAAAGTGGTCTCACTTTTTCATCTTAATCAAGAGGTGTATTTACCTGTCTTTTTTCCAGGTCCTCATGCATCAAGTGCAGAGAGGAATCTTCATACCCTGGATTGTAAGAGAGCTCTTGCTTTTTACTTACAAAGGACACAGCAACATAGAAAGTCTTCTCAACTCTTTGTTGCTTTTGATCCCTCTCATTTGGGTCTTCCAGTTTCTAAGAGGACACTGTCCAATTGGATTGCTCAGTGTATTTCTTTCGCCTACCAGAGTAAGAACCTTTCTCTGGAGGGCCATGTCACAGCTCATAATGTGAGGGCCATGGCCACCTCTATGGCTCATCTAAATTCTGTGTCCATCGACCAGATCTGTCGAGCGGCCACCTGGGCCTCGGTTCATACCTTCACAGCCCATTACTGTTTGGACAAGGACTCCCGCCGGGATGCCTTGTTTGGTCAGGCTGTTCTCAAACACCTGTTCCCAAACACCTGTTCCATGCTTAATCACCTCCTACCCTCCATCCCTGGTTGGATGCCTGAGATCCATGGGAGGAGGTAGAGCCCTTCTCAGGGTCTCACAACCTTGGGGATCTCCCAGGCATCTCTAGCTGGGGAGTCCCCATATGTGAAGACTCATTCCTGCTTGTTCCTGGAGATAGCACAGTTACTTACCTGTAACAGGTGATCTCTGGGAACAGCAGGAATAAGTCTTCACAACCCACCCACCTCCCCTAGGAGTTGTATCTCTCTATCTATCTTTCCTTTCCTCTCTCTCTTTGTCTCAGCTTTAAAACTCGAACTGGAGAAAGGCGGTTAGGAAAGGCGGGAAGGCAGCGCGCAGGCGCTGTGGGATGCTCCCAAAAGCTTTCCTTTTTTGGGACGCTGGGGAGCGTTCCTGCGCAGGCTCCATCGGTACCGACGTACCCATATGTGAAGACTTATTCCTGCTGTTCCCAGAGATCACCTGTTACAGGTAAGTAACTGTGTTTTCCCTCCTATTACACCCGGCACAAGCCTCACCGATCCTGCCGGGATCCAAGCCAGGTCTCCTCTCACAGGACAGCAGAGCACTCCTCCATCCCAATCTCCGATCCCTTTGCCTAACAGCCTGACTCCTGAAAACATAGTTCTTCAGAATCTTCCTGTATCTACAGAGGTCAAGGACATCCTCCTTTCTTCTAGAAAACCCTTTACCAGAAGGGCTTATTCCTACAAGTGGCATAGATACGCTACATGGTGCTCTGAAAATGCTCACAATCCATTCGAAGCATCAGTGCCAACGCTGTTGCACTACCTCTATCATTTATCCTCACTCGGACTTAAATCAAACTCTGTCCGAGTACACCTTAGTGCTATTTTAGCTTTTCATAACCCAGTCGATGGCAAAGCCATCTCCATGGTTCCTCTCATGACACGATTCATGAGGGGGTCTACTCCTCACCAAGCCACCTATTTGCCTGCCACCAGTGGCATGGAACTCAACATGGTGCTAGCTCAACTCCTCAAACCACCTTTTAAGCCGTTAGCAACCACACATCTCTGCTACTTATCGTGAAAAGTGCTCTTCCTCATCGCCCTGACCTCTGCCAGGCACGTCAGCGATTTATAAGCCTTGGTGGCTCATCATCCCCCCCCCCCCCCCATACGCGTTTTCACCACGACAAAGTAGTCTTACGGACACACCCCCACTTCCTCCAGAAAATGTTTTCCCCTTTTCACATTACTCAATCTGTCATCCTAGTCTTCTTTCCAAGGCCGCATGCCTCACTTGTAGAAGCAACTCGGCATACACTCAACTGCAAGAGAGCTCTGGCCGCCTACCTCCAGAGAACACAAAACCTCAGGAAAACTTCACAGCTGTTTGTGTCCTTTGACCCAGCACATTTGGGTCTCCCAGTGACTAAACGCTCCCTCTCCCGCTGGATAGGGGACTGCATATCTTTCTCTTATGACAAAGCAAGACTTTCCTTCGAGGGACATGTCACTGCTCAATGCCCGGGCTATGTCAGCCTCTGTGGCCAGTTTATGTACTGTACCCATTGCTGAGATTTGCCGAGCTGCTACATGGTCCTCCATCCATACCTTTGAGGCCCACTACTGAACATAAGATCATAAGATATGCCATACTGGGTCAGACCAAGGGTCCATCAAGCCCAGTATTCTGTTTCCAATAGTGGCCAATCTAGGTCATATGTACCTAGCAGTTTCCCCAAGGGACACAGGGTCCACAATGCTTGTATTGGTTCAAGCATTGATATCCTGGGTCCCTTCTTAATAATGGCTTATGGACCTTTCCTCCAGGAACTTGTCCAAACCTTTTTTAAACCCAGCTACACTAACGGCCTTTACTACATCCTCCGGTAACAAATTCCAGAGTTTGATTACACGTTGAGTGAAAAAATATTTTCTTTTATTAGTCTTAAATAGTTTACCCTGTAGCTTCATTGCATGTCTTCTAGTCTTTCTATATTCTGATAAGGTAAACAATCGATCTACGTTTACCCGTTCCACTCCGCTCATTAATTTATAGACTTCTATCATATCTCCCCTCAGCCGTCTCTTTTCCAGGTTAAAGAGCCCTAACCTTTTTAGCCTTTCTTCATAGGAGTATCCTTCCATCCCCTTTACCATTTTGGTGGCTCTTCTCTGAACCTTTTCTAATAACTCTATATCCTTTTTAAGATACGGCGACCAGAATTGCACACAATATTCAAGGTGCAGTCTCACCATGGAACGATATAGAGGCATTATAATATCTTTTGTTTTATTTTCCATTCCTTTCCTTATCATACCTAGCATTCTATTTGCTCTCTTGGCCGCCGCTGCACACTGGGCCGAGGGTTTTAACATGGTATCCACAATGACGCCTAAATCTTTTTCCTGGGTGGTGGTTCCTAATGTGGAACCTTGCATCGTGTAACCATAGTTTGGGTTGTTCTTCCCTAGGTGCATAACCTTGCACTTGTCCACATTAAATGTCATCTGCCATTTTGATGCCCAGTCTTCCAATTTATCAAGATCCTCTTGCAATTTTCCACAATCCTCTTGGGTTTTAACAACTTTAAATAGTTTTGTGTCATCTGCAAATTTGATAACCTCACTCGTTATTCCGCTTTCCAGGTCATTTATGAATGTCAAAAAGCAGCGGACCCAGCACAGATCCCTGGGGTACACCACTATTCACCTTTCTCCATTGGGAAAGTTGGCCATTTAGCCCTACCCTCTGCTTTCTATCTTTTAACCAGTTCCTGATCCACAATAGTACACTGCCTCCTATCCCATGACTCTTTAGTTTTGCCAAAAGTCTCTCATGAGGGACCTTGTCAAAGGCTTTCTGAAAGTCCAGATACACAATATCAACCGACTCACCTTTGTCCACCTGATTATTCACTCCTTCAAAAAAACATAACAGATTAGTAAGACAAGATCTTCCTTGTCTAAAGCCATGTTGAATGTCTCTCATTAGTTCATGACTATCTACATGCTGAGTAATTTTATTCTTTATGATGGTTTCTATCATTTTTCCCGGTATTGACGTCAGGCTCACCGGTCTGTAGTTTCCCAGATCACCCCTGGAACCCTTTTTAAAAATTGGTGTTAAATTGGCGATCCTCCAATCTTCAGGTATTAGAGATGATTTTAATGATAGTTCACAGATTACTAATAGCAGGTCTGCAATCTCATATTTCAGTTTTTTCAATACCCTTGGATGTATACCATCCGGCCCAGGTGATTTGCTACTCTTCAGCTTATCTAATAGTTGTATCGATATTTCCTTCAATTCTTCTGCACCTTTAAATACCACTTCAGTCATGGGTAACATCCCTACATCTTCCTCAGTAAAGACTGAAGCAAAGAATTTGTTCAGTCTCTCCGCTATCGCCTTGTCGCCTCTTAGTGCTCCTTTAACCCCTTTATCATCTAATGGACCAACTGACTCTCTCACAGGTTTTTTGCTACGAATGTACTTGAAAAGGTCTTTACTTCGCGTTTTTGCTTCCGCAGCAAGCTTCTTCTCAAATTCTCCCTTTGCCTGCCTTATCAATGCCTTGCATTTGACTTGCCAGTGCTTGTGCTGTTTCCAGGTTTCGTCGTTTGGCTCTTTTTTCCATTTCCTGAAAGATGCTTTTTTTGGCAACAGCCTCTCTGACCTCAACTTTAAACCATGCTGGCAGTTTTTTGGACTTCTTTCCACTTTTCTTAAAGCGTGGAATACAGCTGGTCTGGGCTTCCAAGATAGTATTTTTCAACAACAGCCAAGCCTGATGTACGTCTTTAACCTTTGCAACTGCTCCTTTTAGTTTTTTCTTGACTGTTTTCCTCATTTTATTATAGTCTCTCTTTCGAAAGTTAAAAGGTAGTACTGTGGATTTCCTTACTATCCCTCCTCCACTAATTAAATCAAAGGCGATCATGCTATGATCACTATTGCCAAGTGGCCCCAACAACCTTCTCTTGCACTAGATCTGGTGTTCCACTAAGGATTAGGTCTAATATGGCTTCCCCTCTGGTCGGTTCATGAACCAGCTGCTCCAAGAAGCAGTCTGCTTGGACAAGGACTCCCACTGGGATGTGGCCTTTGGCCAGGTGGTCCTTCAGCATCTCTTTGGGATGTAGAGACAAATCCTACCCCCCCCCCCCCACCCACTCTGTCCAGATCTCCGTGACTGGGAAGTTTAGGTCAATGACCTTGTCCGACGTTAACTGTGTCCTCTGAGATCTGGGAGCTAGGGAGTCCCAGATGTGAAGACTGCATTCCTGCTTGTTCCTGGAGATAGTGTAGTTACACACCTGTAACAAGTGGTCTCTGGGAACAGCAGGAATTTAGTCTTCACAACCTGCCCACCTCCCTGTGGAGTTGTAGGATTCTCTCTTCTATACTCTTTTGTCTTCAGCTATATACTCGGAGGAGAGTACATTGGAAGAGCGGGAAGGCACCAGCGCAGGCGTGGTGGATTGCTCCCAAAAGCTTTCCTATTGGTAGCTGGGGAGGTTCCCGCCTGGGCTCCACAAGTATCTGATGTTGCCCATTTGTGAAGACTTAATTCCTGCTGTTCCCAGAGATCACCTGTTACAGGTGAGTAACTATTCTTTCTGGTTCAATGTAAACTGCTTTGATTTATAGAAAAGCCGTATAAAAATATATAGTGCTACCAGGGCTTGATGCTCATTGGCTGGATCCAGGCATACCAGCTGTACATGGGCATGTACCTGAGACCTGGCAAAGGAGCTCGCTGGATTCTCAGCTGGTCTCTCCAAGGAATCCCTCTACAGGTTCTGGACCCTGGCCTCTGGTGTCAGAATGCTCCAGGTTTGGTAGCCTATGATGGCTTTGAGTCGGTGGCTAGAGTAGCTGTGGTGGGCATCAGTGCCCAGTGCCAGGGCTGGCTACAGTCTTTCGACCTGGAGCAATGGGTTCAGGGCAAATTGGTTGATGTCCCTTGCCAGGGAGCGAATCTTTGGCAAACCCATGACCAATAAGGCTGCAGAGTTGGAGTCAGTGTGTTCCTGACGAGGACCAGGCTTTCCAAGAAGACTGCTACCCTTCCTTGACAGAAGCCCTTTGGTAAAAAGCCCCCTTACTCAAGGTAGGGCAAGACTTATGGAAACTACCCTCTGTATCCGGCCTTCCCAGCTCCCCAACAGGGTCAGCAGGCCAAGGGACAAAGGCATGACCCTCATAAGCCCAAGACTCCAAAACCCAGGCACCAGCTCCAGCCCAGCCTGATGGGAGCTTTTGACTCCTTAGGAATAGCCTCGCCTCTCCCCTCCCCTCTCCCCCCCCCCCCACAGCCCACAGAGGGACCTCTTGTCTTGTTTGCCCATAGATGACCATCCATCACCACCGATGCCTGGGCACTGAACATATAGATAGTCATGGCTTAATGGGAGACAGCCTTTTCTTACTAATCTGTTTTTTTGAAGGTGTGAATAAACAGGTAGACAAAGCTGAGTCGGTTGATATAGTGTTTCTGGATTTTCAGAAAGCCTTTGACAAGGTCTCTGAGAGACTCTTGGTGAAATTAAAAAGTCATGGGATAGGAGGCAGTGTAGTATTGTGGATCATGAACTGGTTAAAAGATAAAAAGCAGAGGGTAGGGCTAAATGGGGCCAATTTTCCCATTGGGGAAAGGTGAATAGTGGAGTACCCAAGGGATCTTTGCCGGGTCCGCTGCTTTTTAACATATTTGTAAATGACCTGGAAATGGGAATAACGAGTGAGGTAATCAAATTTGCAAATGACACAAAATTATTCAAAGCTGTTAAAACCCATGAGGCTTGTGAAAAATTGCAAGAGGACCTTGATAAACTGGAAGACTGGGCATCCAAATGGCAGATGAAATTTAATGTGGACAAGTGCAAAGTTATGCACCTAGGAAAGAACAACCCAAACTATAGTTACGCGATGCAAGGTTCCACATTAGGAACCACCATCCAGGAAACAAGATGTAGGTGTCATCGTGGATAACATGTTGAAACCTCCTCCCAGTGTGCAGCGGCGGCCAAGAAAGCAAGTAGAATGTTAGGTATCATAAGAAAAGGAATGGAGAATAAAACAAAGGATATTATTCCTTTGTATTGTTTCATGGTGCAACCGCATTTCGAATATTATGTGCAATTCTGATCACCGTATCTTAAAAAGGATATAGCGTTATTAGAAAAGATACAGAGAAGAGCCACCAAAATGGTAAAGGGGTTGGAAGGATACCTTTATGAAGAGAGGCTAAAAAGGTTATGGCTCTTCAACCTGGAAAAGAGACGCCGGAGGGGAGATATGATAGAGGTGTCTAAATTAATGAATGGAGCGGAACGGATAAACGTAGATCGATTTGTTTACACCATCAAAATATAGAAAGACTAGGGGACATGTAATGAAACTACAGGGTAACCTATTTAAGACTAATAAGAGAATATTTTTTACTCAATGTGTATTCAAACTCTGGAATTAGTTACTGGAGGATGTAATAAAAGCTGTTAGTATGGCCGGGTTTTTAAAAAAAAGTTTGGACAAGTTCCTGAAGGAAAGGTCCATAAGCCATTATTAAAGGCCCTGGGATATCCACTACTTGCAAGCATTACAAGCATTGTGGAACCTGTGTCTTTTGGGGAAACTGCTAGGTACTTGTGACCTAAATTGGCCTCTGTTGGAAACCGGATACTGAGCTTGATGGACCTTGGTCTGACCCAGTATGGCATTTATGTTCTTGCTGCAGACGCCCCCTCCATTCTTCCCAGGAGAGCCTCCCAGGACTTCCCTCCACCAGACCCTGCTACTGTAGGAACTCGCAGATCTCCTAGAGAAAAGGGCAGTGGAACCAATGCCTCCACATCTTTGGGGCAAAGGGTTCTACTCCCAGTACTTCCTTGTACTCAAAAGAATGGGGAGCCTAGGGCCCATCCTAGACCTGCAGGACCTAAACAGGTTCCTGGTGAGGGAGAAGTTCAAGATGTTCTCCCTCAGAACACTGCTGCCATACTTCAGCAGGGGGATTGGCTATGCTCCTTGGACCTAAAGGATGCATATACTTACATTCTCCATCCCAGCCATGGGTAGTACCTTAGGTTCATGGTGGGGGGTGGCCACTTGCCGTATAGAGTACTATCCTCCAAGGGCCCTTTGTCTTCCCCTATCTAGATGACTGGCTTATAAGAGGGGGCTTGGCTGTTGGTGCAGCAGGCCGCGGCCTGCACCATCCACATCCTCCAGTATCTGGGGTTCATCATAAACCACCCCACATCCCATCTCCTCCTGGCAGTGTCTGGAGTTCATAGGGGCATTGTTGGACACTATTCAGGCCAGAGCTTTCCTGCCTCTGGACAGAGCCGGCCGCCTCAGGGTGTTGGCCACAAACATGCAGCACCGACGCTAGGTGTCAGCTCGCCTTCTGCTCCGACTGTTGGATCACATGGAATCCACAGTCTGTGTTACCCCAGATGCCTGTCTTCACATGAGGGCAGCCAAGTGGTACCTCCTCTCCCATGGGCCAGCTATGAGACAGGGCGATGGTATCCTGCCGACTGGCGAACTCCCTCAGCTGGTGGCAAGTGCTTCAGCATTTTCAGGCCTCTCCTCCTCCCCCCCCCTCAGAGTCCTCACCACAGACGTCTCCCTTCTGGGCTGAGGGGTTCATTGCACTCAGAAGTTGGTTGCAGGCGGAAAGCCAACAGCATATCAACCTCCTAGAGCTTCAGGCCATATTCCTGGCTCTGAGTTTTTTACCACTGTCTCTAGCACCAATCGGTGCTGATCCAAACGGACAACCAGGTCTGTGTTCTACATCAACAAGCAGGGGGGTACAAGGTCATACACCCTCTGCCGGGAGGCAGTAGCCCTCTGCTTGTATTCAAACTGTCATGGGATGCTCCTGCGGGCGGTATATCTGCTGGGCCAGGACATTGCCCTTGCAGATAGGCTGAACAGGGTCCTCCAGCCGCATGAGTGGCACCTGGAACCCAGAGTGGCCTCTTAGCTCTTCCAGCTCTGTGGAACTCCTTTTCGCCAGCCCAGCCAACTCGGTTGCCCTGCTTTTGTTCCCGACAGCCACACCTGTTCCGGGTGGCAATGGATTCCTTCCTCAATCCTGTGAATAGAGGGGCTGCCTTTATGCCTTCCCACCCATGCTGTTAACAGACTCTTCAAGGCTCAGCAGGATAGGGTGTCACTGATATTAGTGGGCCCTGAGTGACCCAGGCAACCATGGTTCCCACTGCTCCATCCTACACCCCAATCTGGGGTCTCTGGCGCCAACAGCTTGGCTGCTGAAAGGATAGCCTTGGCCCCTTTCAGGGAAGGTTGAGGAGGTCCTCCTGGCCCTCCCGCAAGACCTCCACGAGATGGTCTTGTGCTTTCAAATGGTGCAGATTCTGTGTGGTGTGCAGAGCAACAGGATAACCCATCACGTGCTCTGGGCAGCTTGTGCTGCAATATTTGCTTCATCTGTTTCAGGCAGGTCTGAAGTCCATCTTGGTCAGGGTCCATCTCAGTCAGGGTCCATCTCAGGGTCCATCTCAGTGCTCTTGTGGCGCACCACCACTTCATTGAGGACAAGCCCCTCTATCCAGCCCCTTGTAACCCACTTCCTGCGGGGCCTCCTGTTATCCAAACCCTCGGTCCACCCACCAGCGGCAGAGTGGGTCTTAAACGTGGTGTTTTCACAGCTCACAAGACCCACTGTTTGAGCCCGTGTCTACTGGCCACCTGCATTACCTTTCATGGAAGGTTGTCTTCTTGGTGGTGCTGATGTCTGCTCGCAGGGTCAGTGAGCTTCAGACTTTGAATCTGCCTTATACGTGGTTCTATAAGGACAGGGTCGTGCTCCGCATGCACCCTAAGTTCCTTCCCAAGGTGGTGTCCCCATTCCACCTCAATCAGGAAGCAGTGCTCCCCAACTTCTTCCTGCAGACTCACGACAGCAGGATGGAGACCATCCTTCATATCCTGGACTGTAAGAGGATCCTGTCCTGCCACCACAAAGCCTCACAGCTTTTAGTCTCCTGTGACCCCAGCTGGCTGAGGGAGGTGGTGACCAAGCGTATTCTGTCCACTTGGGTGGCAGACTGCATTGCCCTCGCCTATGAGCAGGCTGGGCTCTCACTGGAGCACCGGGTCACAGTGAACAGCTTCAGGGCCATGGTGACCTGGCAAACCTGCGTTCCATCCCTGTGATAGAAATCTGCTGTGCCGCCACCTGATCTTTGGTCAATACCTTTGCAGCTCATTACTGAAGGAGTCCCGATGGGACAGCGCCTTTGGCCAGGCCGTTCTCCATCTGTTGGGGGTGTAGGCAACTCCTGCCTTCCGACCCTTCTGTGTTTAGGCTACTGGAGTGCTGGTTCCTCACTGGACACTTGGGTTTCTTGAGAGTCTGTTACTTAGGACTCCATTGCTGCTCACTGCTCTCCTTATTTTTGGTTACCTGTGACATTTTACAGGTTTTGGTAGCCTGTAGCTAGGGCATCCCATATGTGAAGACTGACTTCCTGCTTGTTCCCAGAGAAAGTTTAGTTACTCACCTGTAACAGGTGCTCTCTGGGGGCAGCAGGAATCAATTCTCAATCCTCCCTCCTCCTTGTGGAATTGCTGCTTTGTCATTTTTTGCCATCTTTTGCTATGTCATTTGACTGAGGCAAGATGGTACCTTTGAGCGGGAAGGGGACCACGCATGCCTGGTGAATCTCCCAAAGGTTTCTTTGAAACTGGGGAGAAACTTTAGCGCGGGGCTCCATCGGCACCAATGTCGTCCCTATGTGAGGACAGATTCTTGCTGTTCCCTGAGAATACCTGGTACAGGTGAGTAACTACACTGTTTTCCTGGAACCCTTTTCATTTGCATCAAAACATTTACCACTTTAAAACAGAAATACCGTTTGAACTATGAAAAGAAATAACCTGTAATTTATATTTATTTGTTTTATTCCACAATAGATTTGGAGGGGGTTTTACAAGAATCCAAAATACTATGGGAAGATGGAAGCCAAAACAATCTAAAAGAAAAACGAGGAAAAAGGGTTGAGAACAAAAACATAATCGTAAACAGACCCCATCCCTAAATTAGCCTTTCAACTGCTTAGCATTTAGAAAGAAACAGAGTTGGGAAGGCTCAAGAAAATGATAGGATCTCTTCTGATGTAGCACCACACCCTTACAGGGAAAATGTAACTTAAAGGTAGCATCTAGCACTAGAACTTCAGAACAAAGGTCCAAAAAACTTCTTATACCTCTTTTGTGCCCAACTTGAATTGTCAGGTAAAATCTGTATTTTTCCACCCAAAAAAGTAAGGTTAGCCTTGAAATAGAAGCACAACTGAGGAAGTGACATCACTTGACAAAATGGCAGATTGAGTGAGGAGCTCTGGAGCCATCCCTGATTAAAAAGCAGCAATAACCCCATTCAAAAGTGCTAACCTGAGCAACAGACAGTCCCTGGTGAAAAGTGAAAGGGGCAGGAGAGGATGACTACCAGAAGATAGGCGGCAGACTTCAAGAATTTGCCTACTCTGGCCTGGCACTGGTGAGTGGGGAAACCAAAATGGCAAGCAATGGGTAGCGAGATAGCGGAAGGGAGAGAAAAATGTGGAGGACAGTCAGCAAGCGTGCAGTAGGGCAGAGGCGAGGGGTCCATCTTAACAAATCAATTGTGAAGAGCTGCGGGTGTGGTTCAGTGAAATCTAGCAAGAGGTACAGGAAGTGAAAATGGAGCTGGGAGAACTGATAGGAGCATGAAAGAGGAAATAGTGGAATTGACATGCCGGATGGGAGAGCATGAGAATCATTTAGAGACATTGGAGCAGCAAGTAGTGAAAATGGAGGAGTGCGACACAACAGAAGAGGAATGGAAAGATCAGATGCTTTACAAAATCGAAGACCTAGAAAACAGAATGCAAAGGCACAACCTATGGATCAGGAGAATACTGGAGAGTCGGAGTATAAAGACAGTGCCAAGGTCGCAGAGGCAGTGTAACTGGAGGCGCTTCGCAAGGATGGGGAAGAGTGCCAGAAACAATTGCTTTGGACAGGGCACGCTAGGTGTTGGGCCCAGCACGCAGAAACATAATTTGTGTGCAGAATTAAAATTGAAGAACTCGTAGCACAAAAAATGAGATCTGGGCAATTTTGCTTGGCAAGGACATCAAGTAGCCATTTTTGTGGACATTTTAACAGGAACGTTGCAGAGAAGGAGAGCAATGCTTCCAGTTACAAAGGCCATCAGATCAGCCATTTGGTCTCGCTTTTACAAGCAATGGGAAAACGTGGCAGATAAACTGTACCAGAGGCACTAAAGGCTGAGGGAAGGGGACTTGCACCAGCAGGAGACGGTGGCGAGAATGGACCATGAGCAGCAGAGCCAGGAGTACAGGCAAGGCAAGCCAATGGAGCAGCATCGGAGGGGAAAGAGCGCCGGAAGGACAAAGGAAAAACAAAATGGCACCATCAAAGGGCGGCAAGCGCTGATCACGCAAAAGGACAAAATGGACAAAACACACTCAGGAGACGGGCGTTAAGCCAACAGAAAGGATGGTTAAATCTAAAGACATCTGCTTAAAAGTTGAAGTGACTCATTATGTACAAGGAGTGAAAGTAACTACCTAAACCTAACATGTTGAAAGGTTTTGTCATAAGTATAAGAGGAAATATGGGGTACAGGAGGGGCCTGATGTTTAAAGTAATGATGGAGATAGATAAGTGAAGGACAAAGGGGGTCTTAGTTGAAAGGGCATAGGGGAACAAATAGTTGGATGGGAGGGGAGACCTGAGAGGGAGGGATAGATAGGGGGAAGTTAAGGGGGGGGGATAAAGGATGGGCAAGGGATGCTGAAGGGGTAGGGTGAGCACTACTCTGGTTAGACCTCTGAATCAAGAGAGGAAGTGGGGGAGGGGGAAGAGGGGCTGGGGGGAAAGGAGGGCAAGGAAAGGACACGAAGAGGATACTGCAAAGTCAAAACAAGACTAGAAAGCAATTCACAAAGGACTCTGAATCTGGCGCAAGCACCGCTTGCTAGAATGGGAAGGACGGGGGTATTGTGTGTGCAGGAAACACATTTGAAGGTTGAGCAAGAGCATCTGCTTCAAAGAAAACACTCCCCACTCGTGATACTGGCAAGGCGGCGAGTCACCACAAAGACAGGGAGGGGGGTGGGCATACTGATTAGTGTGCAATACAGGGACCCCAAGTGGTGTGAGAATACCAGGACAAAGGAAGGAGATGGGTGGGAGTGCGAATGAAAGTGGTGGGGGAGGAGATATGGCTGGTAAGTGTGTATGGACCCAATGAACAACAGGGTGAATTCTATGAGAGAATGTTAAAAGAAATGGAAGGTTTTGGGAAGGTACCGATTAATTATTGAAGGGGACATCAATTTAACTGAATCCTAGGCTAGATAGAGTGAGGGCAAGATGGAAGGGAAAAAAGGTAGTCTAAAGTTTAGACAGGTTAGGCCTGGTAGACATATGGTGATGCAGGTTTCCAGGATTACGCAAATTCACGTATTACATGCACACGCCTCTTATAGCAGATTGGACATATGGGCAAGTGGAAGATGGGTGGCAAGCGTGGAGAGGATTGAGCAGTGACAAATAACATGAACAGATCATGCCTCAGTATTGGTCACCTTCGATGAGGGCCGAAGGAGGAGGGAATTCAATTCTGGAGATTGAATGACTCAATTCTAGAAGGGGTAATTGTGAATACAATTAAAAAAGTGATATAGGAGTACCTTCAACACAGTATGAATGGGGATGTGGCCCTAGGGATTATATGGAACGGGATGAAGGTGGTCCTAAGAGGACACATTGGAAGATGTGAAGCGGCACAAAAACAAAAGCAGAGGCAGGCTGCAGAAAGGCAACTAATAGACCAAATAGCGCAGCTAGAGCAACAACAGAGTGATAGAGACCCCAGCTTGATAGCTGAACTAATAAAGCTAAGGGGAGAATTAAGCAAGTTGAGAGCGGTAGAGATGGCATACAAATTGAATGTCTTACGACAAAGCCATTTTGAAGGAGGGAATAGAGTTGGGAAAATATCGGCTAGCAGATTGTTTTTTATCTCGGTGATATTTTCCGCTTGTCCCTTTGCTTTTAAAGGGGAAATGGTGTACCAAACTCCCGAAATCCAAAAGGTGTTCAGGGAATACTATAGGGTATTGTATAAGAGTGAAGTAAAAGGGGATGCACAGAGGGGAGAGCTATTTCTGGCAGAATGCAAGCTACCAAGATTAACGAGAGGAAGAGCAACTGTTCGGGGAGGAGATAAGTGAAGGGGAGGTGAGGGTGGCCATTAAAGCCCTCAAGTTAGGAAAAACACCTGGATTGTATGGATTTACGGTTAAGTTCTGTTGACTGATAGAGGACCAGATAGCACCTGTGCTAATCAAGTGCTGAATGGGACCCTGCAGGGAAATGTGATAGCAGCATTAATGGAGGAAATGGGAATTACTGTGCTACCCAAACTAGGAAAGGACAGCAGTGTCTGTGGGTCTTACAAGCCTGTTTCATTAATAAATTTAGATGCAAACTGTTAGCTAAGATTCTGACAACTAGACTGCAAAGGGTCATTACTAAATTGGTGCATAAAGACCAAACAAGCTCTATGCAGGGCAGGCATGGATGGGACAATATCAGGATAATCCTAAATATTATATGGCACCTGAACAGGATGGGGCAGACGCAGTACTTCTCATGGTCGACGATGAAAAGGCGTTCGACCAAGTTGCATGGCCATTTATGCTCTAAACCTTGTAGCAGATGGGGCTAGGAGAGAATTTTTTGAGGGGAATTAAAACACTGGATGCTAAGCTGAGGGGCACAGATAAGAGTGAATAGGGGATACTCAGAAAGCTTTGAATTGGCATGGGGAACGTGGCAGGGGTGCCCCCTATAGCCGCTGCTGTTCACTTTAGCAATTGTCATTAGCAGCGTATATCAGACAGCAACAGGACATAAAAGGGATAGAGCTGGGAAGAATGGGGAATAAATAGGTCCTATTTACAGATGTAATATTCACACTGGGCTGAACTGTGTTGCCAGTACTGATGAAAGTAATAAGTTGCTATAGTGAAGTGGTGGGATATAAATTGAATCTGGGACAGAAGTCATGTTGATTAATCTTCCATAACAATTGATAGGCTTAAGACTAGCTTTCCATTTAAATGGGTGAATACAGCATTTCTAGGGATACAAGTGGGGATTATACTACAGAAATTGCGCAAATGGAATTATAAGACATTGATGGAACAGATTTGGAAAGATTTTTCCCTATGGTCAGGGCTGCACATGACATGATGTGGTCGAATTGCAGTTATAAATATGAGCATATTACCAAGATTGCTGGACTTGTTTGCCTCGCTACCTTTTTAAGTGCCTCACATTGTTAAAAGGCCCCAAGAGTGGCACGCCAGGTCATGTACAGGTGTCGGGAGGAGGGGGGTTGGAAGTGCCATGCCTGCATACATATGATGCTTCCCAGCTGCAGACTCTATTTGTGTGGAGGGGAATAGGGGAGACACTGCAACGGGTATCAGTGGAACAAGAAGACGGTGAGATCTTAGAAGCCGCAAGTTTGGGATACAGAATGGATGAGGAGAGGTAAAGGTGTTGCCAATCCTTTTAAGAGAATAACATTGCAAACACGGCGGAGGCTCTGAAAACAGATCTTAGGGGTGAAACAGCTGTCTAGAAGGGCCTTCATTCAAGGGTTAAAGGACTTTCCCCAGAGAAAGGAGAGAGAAACTTGTAAAATCCGAGCACAGGATAGGACAACTGCTGGATAAAAGGCTAGATCCTAGATTTGAGGTATGAACTAAGGGCCTTAGATTACTATGCATATGTTCAGTTATGGTATTTTTTACAACAAAGAGAAAAGGAATGATTTCCAGGCTAAACCTATGATCTTTGAGGAATTGATGGAAAAGAAAATCAACATGAAAGGCCTACACTCAGTACTATATAAAATGGTGCAAGGTGGTATGAAGACGGGAATGACTAGTCAGGGTCAGTGGGAGACAGAATTACTGGGAGAATGGCATGAAGAAAGGTGGAGGAGGATATACAGTGAAGCCCACAAGGTGGCACCGGGAACATCCTTGTTAGAAAACAGCATTAAGACACGCTTGAGAATGTACTGGACACCAGTAAAGGCGCAGGCCTTAGATAAGCTAAACTCCAGTGATTGTTGGAAGGGGTGTGGGGAAATAGGGGATCTATTATATCTACTATGGAATTGCCCCAAGGTGAGGGCAGTGTGGATGGAGGTGGAGGGGCTATATAAAGAGTGCATTTGAGATTAATGCCAGAGAGAGTCATTATGAATGAAGTGGGAAGGCAGGCAGGAGGGATTGGAAATATTCTTGGGATACTGTATAGGGGGTGCCCAAATTGTTCTGCTAACCTGATGGCAGAACCAAAGTCCCAATAATAACAGGTGGTGACCAGAATAGATTGGGTGTGGGATCTGAGTGCAGTGGCATCTTACCGGCAGCATAAAACTAGAGCCTACCAAGACCTCTGTAAATGTTATGAGGAATAGAGGGGAGAAGGGTTGAAGACATGCCTGGGGAGACCAACCATTATGAGACCTTCAGAGGCAGGGGTCCAGGACGGGGAGGAGGAGCAGCATCTACAGATGAGCAAGAGAATTAAGCCCTTACTGACTAGAGGAGAGGGGGAGGGGGTGGGAGTATAATAGTAAGTATTGTCTAAATGGTTAAGTGGTAGTTGAATAATTCAAATGGGAAATTAAGATACACACACAATGGTGTAGGATAGTAGGTAGTAGTTTATTGATATGACATGTTCAAAAATTACAAACAAAGGGAAGTAACAATGCAGTCAACTTGAGAATAGAGAAACTGCTATAGAAGTGTATCGAATAACAGGTAACATCTATGTATCTTATATTCAATATTTTATTTCCTCTGTACAAGTAAAGCCACCTCCTGAAGCAAAGGGGGATGAACGGACAGCATAGAGATTGAGGACTGTGTATTATTCCAAATACGCTGTTAATGTTTGATGTAAAGTCTGTGTGAATAAAAACGTTAAATTACAAAAGGAAATACAAACGCATCAGAGATGCTTTATCCTGAAGAAAAACAAATGTAACTAAAATTGTAGATCTAGTCACCTGCTCTTCTTATTTATTTTATTTATTTACATTCTCATATATCGCGCTATTCTGCATCAGTGCGGTTTACATTGAACAAACTGAAATTACATTGAGCAGGGCATTATAACTTGGAGATAACTATTTTACAGGGAACATGGGCTATGGAGGGTTAAGTGGCTTGCCCAAGACCACAAGGAGCACCTGTGGGACTAGAAACCCCAGTCCTTCCGGCCCAAGGTTGCTGTCCTCTAGTGGGATTTGAACCCCTGACCTTCCAGCCTGAAGTACCTTGCCCCAACCATTAGGCCACGCCTCCACTCCTTCTTGGGTCTTCTATAAAAATTCTGTTAAGTTTGAAATTTAAAGAGGAATCGGGTCTCTTAGAGCTCTCAGCTAAGTTGGATGGAAGATAGTAAATTTTTTGTAAGGTGGTTAACTCCCGTTCTGAATATTCAAGCATTTCCGAAAGAAACATATTGAGGAGCCATCATAGAAGAATGAGGGAAATTCAAAATGCAAAGATTAAAGTTCCTGCTCTGATTTTTTTTTTTTCCAAGTTTTAGATTTTCCTCTGAAATATCAATCTGTTTTGAACAATAGCAGACAGCACTTTTTCAAGTTCGTTCACAAATGCCCTTAAAGTTCAGAGTCCCTCTTCTTTTCAGCCAGAGTGGCCTCTATCTTGCAAACATTTGTAGCATTGGATGATGAAATTTGAATGAAACCAGCACAAGCCTTATAGATGGTTTCTAAGGCAGTTCAAAGGGAATCCAGTCACCACCTTAGGGTGTGATTAATATCAGTAACAAAGTAGATGGGGAAAGAGATATGTCAGCCAAACCCTTGGGGTGACCCAGGAATGGCAACTCATCAGAGTGGACAGAGGTTCCCCTGGAGCTGGTCACTGATACGCCCAAACCAACAGCAAGGCCCCTACCAGCTACCACCTCTGGGGCTGAAGCAACAGTGCTGGGGCTTGACTGCAGTACCATTGTGCTGAACAGATCCGGAAGAGCTAAGGGGCTGAGCAAACATTCACTCCCCAAGTCGGGGCTCTTCCCCGCCCCGACTGCAGGTACGCTGTAAATGTTTTTGCATCTGCAAAACTGTCCATATTTTTTTGCCCAGGCTTGATTGAGAGCCTTCTGCAGCGGGCAGCCTTAGCTTTTAGCCTTTCATTTTACATAGAAACATAGAAATATGATAGAAAAAGACCACATGGCCTATCTAGTCCATATATACAACTACAACAGTCCCCTTTTTACCTTTAGAGATCCTCTGTGTTTGTCCCATGCTTTTTTGAATTCAGTTACTGTCCTCATCTCTACCACCCCCACTGGGAGACTATTCCATGGATCCACTACTCTTTCCGTAAAGAAATATTTCTGCATATCACTCCTGAATCTATCTCCCTTCACCCTCATCCCATGTCCCCTCGTAGCAGAACTTGCTTTCAATTGAAAGAGGCTCTCCCCCCCCTGAACATTTATGCCACGGAGGTATTTAAACATCTCAATCATATCACCTCTATCCCGCCTTTCCTCTAAGGTGTACATATTAAGATTCTTCAGTCTGTCCTCATATGCTTTATAATGAAGACCACTAATCATTTTAGTAGCCACCCTCTGCACCGACTCCATCCTTTTCACATCCTTTTGAAGGTGTGGTCTCCAGAATTGCACACTATACTCCAAATGAGGTCGCACCAAAGACTTATACAGAGGCATTATCACCTCCTTTTTTTCTGCTAGCCATTCCTCTCCGTATGCACCCAAGCATCCTTTTAGCTTTTGCCATCGCCTTTTCTACCTGTTTAGCTACTTTAAGATCATCAGACACAACCACGCCTAGGTCCTGCTCTTCTTTAGTGGACAAAAGTACTTCTCCCCCTATACTATATTGCTCCCTTGGATTGTTGCAGCCAAAATGCATGACCTTACGTTTTTTAACATTAAATCCCAGCTGCCAAATTCTAGACCATTCTTCAATCTTAGCTAGATCCCTCCTCATGTTATCTACACTTTCCTGGGTATCTACTCTATTGCAGATTTTGGTATCATCCGCAAAGAAGCAAACCTTACCCGACAGCCAATGTTCCCCTCTAATTTTCTGTAAGCTGTGTGTGCATAAAATATCAGCTGTGCAGCTTTTGAAGAAAAGTTAAATTTTTGTGCACCACATAGCGACACTCTGAGTTATATATTTTAAAATTTGACTACACATCAGAATACAGTATGTACACCACATTTTTAAATGAAAATAGACGATTACTAAATGAAGAGGAAAATTTCTAGTAATTACAATCACAACTTTTAAATTTTAAGATGTCTGTTTTCTATCAATCAGAACAGTAATTTTTGTGCGCTCGCTCGGCGAGGTGTCTGCACACGCACACGTGCACAGCTTAGAGGGAACAGTGCCGACAACCCTTCCGCTATATCACTAACAAAGATGTTAAAAAGAATCGGACCAAGGACAGATCCCTGGGGCACACCACTGGTAACATCCTTCTCAGAGTGAACTCCATTTACTTGTGCTCTTTGTTGCCTCCCACCCAACCAATTTCTAACCCAAGCAGTAACTTTAGGGTCCATCTTTAGGGTGCTCAGTTTGTTTATAAGTCGCCTGTGAGGAACAGTGTCAAAGGCTTTACTGAAATCTAAATACACCACATCTAGGGCTCTCCCTCGGTCCAACTCCCCTGGTCACCCAGTCAAAGAAATCAATCAGATTTGTCTGACAAGACCTGCCTCTGGTGAATCCATGCTGCCTCGGATCCTGTAATCTGCTGGACTCCAGAAACCTCACTAGTTTCTCTTTCAGCAGCGTTTCCAATAATTTACTCACCACCGAAGTTAAACTAACCGGCCTGTAGTTTTCAACCACATCCTTACTTCCGCTTTTGTGTAAAGGCACCACATGAGCCTCTCTCCAGTCCTCTGGCACCACTCCCGACTCCAACGAGGCATTGAAAAGGTCAGTCAGTGGAGTTGCTAGAACGTCCCCAAGTTCCCTCAGTATTCTCGGGTGTATCCCATCTGGTCCCATCGCTTTGTCTACTTTAAGTTGAGCTAGTTTCTCATGAACAGTCTTCTGAAAATTGTTCAAGATGTCCCTCGCTTCTGTTCCTATTTGTGGGTGTTTTCTGAGGTCCTGCTCCTGGTTCTTCATCTGTGAACACAGAACAAAAATATTTAAGCAATTCTGCTTTATCCTTATCAGCTTCTACATATTCCTCCCCTGCACCCTTGAGTCTGACACTACCACTTTTGCCCTTCCTCTTCTCACTAATATATCTGAAAAATGTCTTATCCCCCCATTTTATTGCATTGGCTATTTCCTCCTCCTTTTGAATCTTTGCCTTCTTGACTACTTTGCTAGCTTCTCTAAGTTTTTCCAAATACAGATGCCTGTCTTCCTCTCTCTGTGATCTCTTGTATTTCATGAAGGCCTCCCTCTTTTTCTTCACTTTTTCAGCTGCTACTTTCGAAAACCATAGCGGTCTCCTTTTCCTTTTACCTTTATTTACCATTTTAACAAAAAGGTTGGTTGCCCTTAAAATATCCCCTTTCAGTTTTGCCCACTGTTTTTCTACATCCCCCAGCTGTTCCCATCCCACTAACGACTCCCTGAGGTATTGGCCCATCTCCAGGAACAAGCAGGAATGAGTCTTCACATATGGGTACGTCGGTACCGACGGAGTCTGCGCGGGAACGCTTCCCAGCGTCCAATCAGAAAGCTTTTGGAAGCATCCCACCATGCCTGCGTGCTGCCTTCCTGCCTTTCCCAACTGCCTCTCCTCAGTTTTCGTTTTCCGCGGAGCCGGCAGGACGTCCTCCTGTCACCGCAGAAAATTCTTCTTTTATTTCTTTAGTTTTCTTGTGGTCGCGGCTGTCTTCCCGACGCCACCGGTACCGCCGGTGTTTTTGTTTTTCTTTTTCTTTTTTCTTGTGAAATTTTCCTTTTCAGGGAATATTTTTTCTTCATAGTGTCTCACGGTTTCTCAGGCCTTTTAGGCCTCTTCTTTTTCCTCATGGAACCGCCAGCCACTTTCTCCAAGAAATGTTCATACTGTGGCGGTACAACTTTATTTTTAGACCCTCAAAGTCGGTGTCTAACCTGTTTTGGTCCTGACCTTTTTCCTCCACCCTCGCGCAACAGTATTGTGAGAGAAGGTTTTCAACATCGAGTTTCCCTCGATACCCGGTTCCCTTCCAACTTCAGGGCACCGACCATTCCTTCTACACAGGATCTGGTAACCCACAAACAGTCTGTTAAGACTAGCCAGTCCTCGAGCGGCAGATCTCATGCACAGCATAGAGATGCCTATGGCCTTGCCCTTGAGAATCCACTGGCTCCAGAACCCTGGCGGGAGTCTTCGGCCTCCAAAGTGTATGAGGGGTTTCAGGTTGCTCCTGGGGTTCACCCCCCACAGAACATACCTGAGCCGTGCCCGGTGGCGGCGTCCGCTTCGAGCGGTACCGATACCCCGGCATTGGCACTGGTGTTGGATGAAACACTCCTCACCAGGGATCGTCGTCTGGCGTCCTCGGTACCTACGGGTCCGACGGATACGTTCCAGACTGACTTTCCAGTATCGGTACCGGCACCGATACTACCTCCAACGTCGGTACCCTCCAGATGTACATCGATAGACTCGCTTCCTTCAATGTCGAGTCTGGAATCTATCTCCAGTCTGGAGGACTGGGTACCGACTCGCCTTGGTACCGGCTCCCGTCGGTACCGAAGGCTCAGTTCCGATGTTTCGGATCCACAACTCTGTTCCTCCGATGTCGTTTGAGTTGCCATCGGCTGGGTTTCATCCATCAGTATCAGACACGGTACCGAAGTTGGTACCAAGGTCTACATTACCCTTTAGGTCGGTTCCTTCCATGCTTCGCTCGTCAGGTTTGCTACCCTCGATGCCGAGTTTGGAATCGATCTCTAGTCTCCAAGACTGGGTACCGACACGCCTTGGTACCGCTACCTGTCGATACCGGAGGCTCGGTGCCGAGGGTGACTGCCGAAAGTTTTCGGTTACCTCGGCACCGAGTGAGCTGTCACCGATGGCTGTTCCGATGTCTGTGTCGGGTTCGGTTCCGACATCGGTACCGGTATCCTCTGTAGCATCGTGGCCAGCTCCTTCCATGCTTTCAATAGGATTGCTCCCATCTATACCAAGTTTAGAGTCGATACCTGGCATGGACGATGTGGTACTAACTGTCACTAGTCCTGACCTCCAGTACCGGTGGCCATCCTTTAAGGATTCCACACTGCACTGTGCAGGATCTTCTATTCCTATATACTTGGATAGATCCTTCGGTGCCCAGGCTAGTTTTGCAAGTCTAACCTGTCCAAGGGAGGTTCCCTTTGGGGATCCTTCTTTTCAGAGTTTCCTCCTGGATATGGCAAGATCACTTGCCATTCCCATTTCTACCGAAGCAAGGAACAACATAATGCTTCCTTTGCATCATTCCTTGCAGGATCTCCTTCTAGGAATGTGGGAAGCACCTTTAAGGGTACCCCCACCTTCCAGAGCAACTGATCTCCTATATCAGGTACCCCCTTCTCCAGGGTTTCAAAAGACTCAACTTCCCCATCATTCCATTGTAGTGGAATCAGCACTGAGGCGGGTGAAGAGTAAGAAAAAGCACTCTTCTTGTCTGCCAGGTCGTGAGTCTAAAACACTAGATGCCTTTGGATGTCAAACCTTCCAGACATCTATGCTTTCAGCAAGAATTCTCTCATATATTTTTTTTATATGAGTCTATCTCTTGAGGAGATCACAAAGGAATTGCATCTTTTGACTCCTTCCCTTCCAGAACCCAAGAGTGCAGACTATTCCTCACTGCTTAGTCATATTCAAAATATCTCTTGGTTTCTTACTCGTGCTTCCCTAGACTCCTTTGAGTCTGTTAGCAGGACTTCTGCTATGTCTATAGGGGCACGACGTAGGGCCTGGCTCCAAGCTTCAGGTTTGGAAAAATGGGCACAGCACAGACTGGGAAATACTCCTTGCACTGGAGAAAATCTCTTCAACAAGGAGTCTTTACGTCAGGTTGCTCAGTTATCCACTGATTTACCTGTTTCTAGGGGCTGTTCTATGCCGCCTTCTTTCCCAGTAGGTAGGAAATGTCCTACCAAACTTTCTTCCCATAGGGGGAGAAGGTTTTATTCATCACCTGCCCATCATACAGATGTTCCCAAGCAGGGGAAACGTTGTCCAGGTCTGAAGAATCCACATTCTAACCAGGCTCAGCAAACCCAGCAACCGTAGGGTTTCTGATTAATCAGTATCACATTCTTTGTGCCTCTTGGGGTTTACAACTTGCAGTTTGCTTCTTCCCAATAGAGGCTTCCTACTGCTGTTAGTCTAAACTCTAGACATGGATCTCTTTCCACAAGACGTCCATTTCTATGTTATGCGAGCTGTTCATGCCTATAGGTCACAGGTTTCTCCTCTTCTTCCTGCTAAGGAAAGAGGTCTAACAACTATCAAACGATAGTTTCCTGTACCAGCATGTATTTTTTTCCTTTCTACAGACTTACCACATTGTAAGTCTCCTTCAGCTCCATTCTCTTTACCCTCTTACCAAGCATTTCCTCTGTAAGAGTGGTACTACTTCACTGGAGGGCTTCTTTAGCCTCTCTAGTTTTTCTTACTTTTTCAGTGCGGAGTTTTCCTTCTGAGTCAACTCCTCTTTGTCAATCTTGCTTTGAGGCAGCTTATCAGAGTTTTCTGACTCTTGTTCTGTCCTTTCTGTTTTTAAACAAAGATTATTTCTGCTGTCTTGCTAGCAGCTGCCTATGCAGGAGCCCTAGTGATTGGACCACTGGTTTTTTTCCACAAGTAACCAGAGTTGTCCACCACTCGCATTCTTCGGGCCTTAGTAGTGCCTCCAAGACAGTGGATTCATCTTTCTTGGGCTTATCACTACAGGCTTCTTAGATCTTCTATTCGTGCCATCTCCAATTCTCTTGGGTTTGGCAGCATAGTTGACGTAGGTACTGGCTTTTCCAGCAGCCAGTTCTATCTCCTACTTCTCCTGCATCTTGCTCTCTGCAATTTTACAGAGAAGCTCTGCACTATGGGCCCTTGCTAGAGAGCATTAGGATTTTCTCCAACAGCTATCCTAGATGGTTGGAAAAGGCTCCCTCAGTCATGCCCTTCATGACTGGAAGGGCTCTTCCTACCTTACTATCTCCTTTTTAAAGTAAAGGACATGGGCCTTCTCTTACGTGAAAGCTTAAAGAGTTGACAATTCCCTGGTTTGGTCCACAAGATTTCCCACAGGGAATTTGCTCTTTTTCACTGTAGCTCGTCCTCATGGTATTGCTAATACTTCATGGACAGTGCATATTCAGCTAAAGAACGCATGATACCCTTTTGCACTTCAAGTAGGTCAACATGGTATCTCATTCCTATGTGTCTTCTGTCCACTTACCATGGTAGAGTTCTGGAAGACTTGGGACTTGCTGCCTGCAGACGCATATTATCCTCTGCTTTTCACGTAACCATCCTGGTTATTTTCACTGGCTAGCATTCTTGCAGCAGTCTAGTCTGTTTCTTGTCAGGGAGAGTATTCCCCTGACTCCCTCCTTCATAACCAGGGAGAATAGATTCTCTATATATCTTCCCAAGTAGGTTCCACCTTCTTGTTAGTTGAATCTCTCCACATCTATATGCTTATACTCATATAGACATATATCTGTCTGCTTAATTGCAGACACCCATATATAGGCCTATATATTCCTATATATATATATAGATCTGTATACATCTCTATAGATCTATACCTATGTTCTTTGTGTGTATCTTATGCCCTTCTATATCTCACTATTTTATTTAATTTATTTATTTAAAGTCTCTTATATACCGCACTATTCGGCATCAGCGCGGTTTACATGGAACAGAAATGCTCAGTACAGATTAACACGTATGAGTTCACAGGTAACAAGGCAAATAACTTGGATAACAAGGGTAACTATTTACAAACTTACTACATATACTACTATATATAGAGACATAGACAGAGAGACATAGACAGAGAGACATAGACAGAGAGACATAGACAGAGAGACATAGACAGAGAGACATAGACAGAGAGACATAGACAGAGAGACATAGACAGAGAGACATAGACAGAGAGACATAGACAGAGAGACATAGACATATTGAGATTTTATTCTAGGTAGATATGTATCTTCATACTTATCTATCTGACTGTCTATGCTCATATAGCTATATATATCTCTATATGATTCTGACAGTTGGGCTCTACCCATACCCATGCTGTTCCAGCATGTTTAGGGCTCTACACACAACACCACTTCCTGTGGTAGTTAGCAACCTTTTTACCATAACCTTCAGGTTTAGGTACCTCTGAATCTCTCCATGTTCCAGTATCTTTCCTACCTGACATCAGTTAAGAAAGACATGGCAGATCTTCAGTTATTCTGAGGCTAACGCCTCGGGCATCTGTCCTTTCTTTTGGGATATAAGGGTTTTCCATACCCCTTCTTCCCACAAGGACTAGGCCTGTTTGTCCAAATCAGTCAACCTTTTCCTCTTTTTGCTCCTAAGAGTGAGCCACTCTATAGCCAAAGGAGTTTGGCCTTTTTTCATAAAGCCTTCCGCTGACGGCTTACAGTTTTTGTACTACCCCAGTTTATCCCTGGGGTTACCTCTTACCTTTCAGAATTTCTGACCTCCATTGTTTTTTACTACAGGTTTATTACCTCTACTTTACAGTGAGGTCCTCCTTGAGGTTCCTCTACTGGGTCCCCAGTAGATCTCATGAACCTCCATACTTTTGTACAATCCTGTTAGGGGAGGTCCATATTGCAATATTTCATTTTCAATATATTTGATAATTGTCATCCACACAAGGACTCATCCTCTGCAGTCCTATGTTAGGTTAGCTGTCTCTTACAGCACCTTTCTGTTTTCAACTCCTGCCCTCCATCCTCAGGATGCCTGGCGTTATGAGGTGTAGTATGTCCCAGTTTCTAACATGCTGGGACTCCAGGCATCTTAGCTTGGGAGTCCCCATATGTGAAGACTCATTCCTGCTTGTTCCTGGAGATAGCACAGTTACCTGTAACAGGTGATCTCTGGGAACAGCAGGAATAAGTCTTCACAACCCACCCACCTCCCCTAGGAGTTGTATCTCTATATCTCTATCTTTCCCTTCTCTGTCTCTTTGTCTCAGCTTTAAAACTTAACTGAGGAGAGGCAGTTGGGAAAGGCGGGAAGGCAGCACACAGGCTTGGTGGGATGCTTCCAAAAGCTTTTTGATTGTATGCTGGGAAGCGTTCCTGCGCAGACTCCGTCGGTACCGACGTACCCATATGTGAAGACTTATTCCTGCTGTTCCCAGAGATCACCTGTTACAGGTAAGTAACTGTGCTATCTTCGCAAAGTTAGTCTTCCTAAAGTCTAAGATCCTCACCTTGAATGGATTCTAACAGTCCTAGTTCTAATACTGAATCACACCATCTGGTGATCACTGGATGCAAAATGATCTCCCACTACAACATCAGAAACACGTTCACTATTGGTAAGCATCAAGTCCAGTATGGCCCCTTCACGTGTGGGGTCTGTTACCAATTGCCTGAATAGTTCTCCCTGTAGAGAATCCAGGATCTCCTTACTTCTAGATCAGGGGTGTCAAACTCAAATACACAGTGGGCCAAAATGTAAAACTTGAACAAAGTCGCGGGCCAGCATTGAACAAATGAACCTTTTAATATGGACCCAAACAAGATTTGCTTTAACATTGAATATGAAGCAACACTTATTACTATACAATTTATAACTTAATAGTTCAGATATGCAAAAACCAATTTCAAATAAAAAAAATCAATGACATTCATTTATTAAATAAGATTTAAATAATAAATAATTTTTAAAATAAAATAATAATAAAATTAATCAACCATTCAAGCCCATGTCTTGGAGTAGCAAGAAAAAGTGCATAAAGAAAACGTTAATTATTGCTCAGTTTGCTGCACACTGATCTAATCTGATGTGCCCAAGCCAGATACCTGGCATCTCTTCTTGGATGATAGTTCATCAATGTCTGGGCTCAGGCTTTGAGCTGAGGAAATCCTCAGTATCGAGCGAAGGTGTTCATCAGACGTCTCCTGTGAGATGTTTTGGTCATCTTCATCGAGGAGAAAAGTTGCTCACATAGATAAGTGCTGCCGAACATGGAGAGCATCTGAGCAGCTTGAGTGCGGAGCTGAGGCATTGTGTCAGGAATGAACTGTGGAAACTGGGCGGCGCCCACAGCATCATACTTTGACTTCAGCGTGTCATTACACTGGAGTTCAATTAACTCCATTTGGAGGTGGTTGGTGCGTTTTCCACATTAACTGCAAAGGGATTACTGAGCAGTTCAAACCTACATTTCTGGACATCAAAGTCGGCAAATCGCCGGCTAAACTCAGCACCGAGTACACGGAGTTTTTCAGCAAACTGTGCGCATGGGAACAAGTTGGTAAAGAACTGCGTTTTCATGGTTTGGCAGCAGGGAGAATGGCCAAGGTTTCCTTGCAGCATCTGATTCTCCCACAGGCACAGTTTAGTTTTAAAAGCCCTCACTGCAGCGTACATGTCTGTGATGATGCGCCCCCGCCCCTGAAGGTTCAGCGCATCGAGATGGCTCGAGATGTCACACAGAAAGGCCAGCTCACACAGAAACTTTTTCTCCCGAAGCTCTGCTGTGTCCTTCCTTTGCTTTCCAGAAACTGACATATTTCCTCATGCAGCTCAAAATATCTATTCAGTACTTTTCCTCGGCTTAACCATCTCACCTCTGTGTGATACGGCACGTCTGCGTATTCCGAACCACACTCCTCCAGAAAAGACTTAAACTGGCGGTGATTCAGACCTTTGGCTCTTATAAAGTTAACTACTTGTGTTACTGTGGTCATAACATGTTCCATCTTTAGGGCTTTGCCACACAATGATTCCTGATGTATGATGCAGTGATAAACAGTTAGTTCACCTGCACAGTTCTCTTCCTGCATCTTCTCCCGGACCCTGCCCACCAGTCCACTTGTTTTACCGCACATCGCTGGCGCACCATCTGTCGTTAATCCCACGAGTTTATCCACAGCAGCTTTATTTCAGTTACGCATTTGGAAACCTCCTCAAAAATTTCCTTTCCTGTGGTTGTGCCATGCATTGATTTGAATCCCAATAGCTCCTCCGTATCACACATATTTGAGTCCACTCCACGGATGAAGACTGACAGCTGAGCAGTATCAGATGCGTCGCTGCTCTCATCCACAGCAAGGGAGAATGCAACGAAATCTTTTCCCTTTTCCAAAAGCTGGTCATACAGATTGGTGGCAAGATCACATGTGCGATCAGCTACTGTGTTTCTGCTCAGGCTCACGTTTGAAAAGGCTTGCTTTTTCTCTGGGCACACGATGTCACAAACTTTCAACATGCACTTTTTCACAAACTCTCCCTCATTAAAGGGCCGGGCTGATTTTGCGATCTCTGCTGCCACAATATAACTAGCCTTTACAGCAGCCCTCAATTTTTGTTGTGGCTTTTTTTGAACATATTCTGTTGTGAAACCAAACTTCTTTTCATCTCCTCCACTTTCTGGCTCCTTTGAGTCATGTCCAGGTCCTTGTACTTGTCATGGTGTTTTGTTTCATAGTGTCGTCGAATGTTATACTCCTTAGTTATAGCCACGTTGACTCCACAAATCAGACAAACAGGTCTGTCTTTTACATATGTAAACAAATATTCTGTCTCCCACCTGTCCAGAAAGTTCCTGTTGTCTGCCTTTCTTTTTGCCATTTTTGGGAAGGGGTTCCACAGTGACAGTTGTAGCTTGAGATCGCTATGACTTCTGTCACACAGGAGAGGGCGTTTCTGGGACCTGTCCTGATTGACGCGCCAAAACAGCAAGGCATTATGGGATTGTAGTATTAGCGATGAATGAATGCGCTGTATAATACCGGCGGGCTAGCTCTAGTAGTCATTTGGTATAGCTCGCGGGCCAAATATAATTACACTACGGGCCAAATTTGGCCCGCGGGCCAGAGTTTGACACCTATGTTCTAGATGATACTGCAGCAGGAATGTGCCAGTCAGCATCTGGCATATTGAAATCCCCTATCAGTATCACTTCCCCTTTCCTAGCAATGCTGCGTATGTCTTCAATTAACTCTGTCCACCTCTTCCTCTTGTGAGGGAGGTCTGTATATGACACCAATGCAAATAGATTTCTCTTTCCCTCTTTCTAGTTTAACCCACAATGCCTCCTCTCTCCCTTTTAAGCTCTGTAATTCCAAAGCTTTAATAGTAGTTTTTACATATAATGCCACTCCTCCTCCCCTTCCTACCCTGTCCCTTTCTGAATAAAGTATAGCCAGGTATAGTTACATCCCAATCATGATTTTCTGTGAACCATGTTTCTGTAACTGCCACTAAATCCAAGTCAGCCACTTCCACCAAAGCTTCAACATCAGGGATCTTATTTCCCATGCTACGGGCATTTATACACACTGCTTTCCATATGTTACCCCTGTTACCCATTTCCATAAAGGTATTTAATGTATCACCTACCTGGGGGCTTTCACCTACCTGGGGGCTTTCTTCACCCATCCCCAACGAATCTAGTTTAAAGCCCTCTTCAGTAGATTAGCCAGTCTACTACCAAAGACGCGTTGACCTTTCTTGGACAGATGGATGCCATCTCTGCTCTGCAACCCTTGGAACAGCATCCCATGGTCTAGGAAACCAAAATGCTCTCTGACACCATCCACACAGCCATGCATTCGTCTCCAGAATGCGAGCCTCTCTGCCTTGGCCTTTACCTTCAACGGGGAGGATTGAAGAGAACACCACCTGTGCACCTAACTGCTTCACCCTCTGTCCCAGAGCCATGAAGTCACTTTTGATACGTTCCGAGGTATAGCTGGCAGTATCATTTGTTCCAACATGGATTAGCAACATTGGGTAATAGTCAGTGGGCTTGATGAGTCTCGGCAAACTCTCCATAACATCTTGGATTTTGGCACTAGGCAGACAGCATACCTCTCTGGACATCAAGTCTGGTCGGCAGATGGATGCCTCAGTACCCCTCAGAAGAGAGTCTCCAACCACCACTACCCTTCGTTTCCTTCTGGTCACTGATTCTGCAACTTTGGGGTACTTGAACTCTGGTTCTTCCCTTTCCAGGGATGCTTTCACCACCTCCACTTCCAGGGCTGCATAATGGTTCTTCAATTCAAGGGCTGGAGAAGTTGATTGGTGATTTTGCAGGCCCTGGTGACTTGTGTCCAACCATCGACGTTCTGTTGGCACCCATCTTCTCCTGTGCTGGAGAGCTTGGTTGCTGCAAGAAGCATCTCATCAATGTACTTCTCACTGTCTTGAATGCTCCTCAGCCTCGCCACCTCCTCTCTGAGTTCCTCCACTTGTTTCCTCAGAGCTTCAGCATGCAGGCACCCTGCACATGGAACAGGTCCGTCAACTGGCATTGGGACCTCTGGACAGAGGCAGAAGCTGTAACGGGGGCAACAGCTTTATCGATATGTTTTTTTTTTTTTCCCCAGCCATTGTTCTGTTCATGGAGCTTAGGTATCTGTTACAGCAAAAGAGAGATCTACCAAAATACCATCCGGTTTCCCAGCTGTCCTTTCAGAGAAAAAGCAGTAAGATCTCTTTAATTACATTCAAAATGTGCTGTTCCAAGTCCCTGTAGTTAAATAGGGGAGGTGCCCTATAAATCAAGACTGCTCACTAGGGGTGGGTGGGAGTTTCGGGGTAGGGAGGGAACTAACACCTAATTAGGTGTCAGCAGTTCCCCAGAGCTGAGAAAGTTTCCAAAGCAGAGTTTTAAACCTACCCCACTAAAGAATATATTTCTTCTAAAGCACCAAAAAATATAACTGTTTAAAAAAAAAAAGAAAAAACCTTTTAAGAGCTCCCAGTCAGAGCTAGCAATTAAAAAAAAAAAACCACACCTCATTCTTACCGTTGTTTGAACTGTATAGCCCCTGTTAGGAATGCCACAATAGGGCAGGGCTCTGAAGCCTTTTATGCAGGCCTCAGCTGCTCTCGGTTCATTCACAGGCTAATCAGGCCCACTAACTCCTGATTAGGTGTCAGCAGTTCCCAAGAGCTGAGAAAGTTACCAAAGCAGAGTTTTAAACCTACCCCACTAAAGAAAATATATCTACTAAAGCACCAAAAAGAATGTAACTTTGTTTTAAAAATATACCAAAACCCTTTTAAGAGCTCCCAGTCAGAACTAGCAATTAAAAATATAAATAAACCCTCAAATTCTTACCATTGTTTGAACTGTATAGCCCCTGTCAGGAATGCTTTGTCAGTTTAGAAGGTATCAAACCTCGAAAACCTCCAAGCATGGTTCTGATCCTAAGAGGAAGACGACCTCGCAATCCCTGCAAATCTCCGAGATATCCGAAGGAATCTCAAGCTTCCTCAAAGGAATCCAGAGACACATCGAGAAGACTGAAGGAGAGGTCCCGTTCGACACACACAGACTCCTCAAAGACATCCTCTCAGGTTGACTGCCAAACTGAACGCCTCTGGCGGGAGGGCTGTCTTCCAAAGCCTCTGTGGGGAACCGGCAGGTCTCTGTGGCTTTGACCTTGGCAGAGCCCCCGGTGCCGTGCTCTGGTACAGTGGCTGCAAACCCTGTTCTGTCTCTGGACCAGACACCAGCAATTTCTTTGGATCAGTGCATGCTATCCATTGAAAAGGCCTTAGTGGCTCTCCTGGCAGCCTCGGTACCGCTTACACCAATGACTCCAGGACTGCTCTTATCGGTATCGACATTGCTACCGACAGCACTATCGATACAGACATCGGTATAATCTCCAGGAACAAGCAGGAATGAGTCTTCACATATGGGTATGTCGGTACCAACTGAGTCTGCGCGGGAACGCTTCCCAGCGTCCAATCAGAACGCTTTTGGAAGCATCCCAACACGCCTGCGTGCTGCCTTCCCGCCTTTCCCAACTGCCTCTCCTCAGTTTTCGTTTTTCCACGGAGCTGGCAGGACGATGTCCTGTCACCGCAGAAAATTCTTCTTTTATTTTTTGGTTTTCTTGTGGTCGCGGCTGCCTTCCCCGACGCCACCGGTACCGCCGGTGTTTCTTTTCTTTTTTCTTTTTCTTTTTTAAGGAATATTTTTCCTTGTTAGTGCCTCACGGTTTTCTTAGGCCTGCTAGGCCTACTCACTTTCCTTTATGGAACCGCCAGCCACTATTCCCAAGAAATGTACAAACTGTGGCGGTACAAAATTAATTTTAGAGTCTCACAATTGGTGTCTAACCTGTTTGGGTCCTGACCATTTTCCTCCGGAGTGTCCCTCCTGCAATAGTATTGTGGGAAGAAGTCTTCAGCATCGAGTTCCCGTCGATACGCGGTCCCCATCCAACTTCAGGGCACCGACCACTTCTACACGGGATCAGGTAACCCAAAAACAGTCTTAAGACTAGCCAGTCCTCGAGTGGTAGATCTCATGCACAGCATAGAGATGCCTCTGGCTTTGCCCTCGAACACACTGGTTTTAAAACCCCGGTGGGAGTCTTCGGCCTCCAAAGCCTGTGTGGGGTTTCAGGTTGTTCCTGAGGTTCACCCCTCACAGAACATACCTAAGCCATGCTCGGTGGTGGCATCCGCTTCGAGCGGTACCGATACCCCGGCATCGGCAATGGTGTTGGATGAAACATTCCTCACCAAGGACTGTAGTCTGGCGTCCTCGGTACCTTCGGGGCCATTGGATATGCTGCAGACCGACCTTCCAGTATTGGTATTGACCCCGGTACCGATACTAGTACCGACGTCGGTACCCTCCAGATGTGCATCGATAGACTCGCTTCCTTCGATGCTGAGTCTGGAATAGATTTCCAGTCTGGAGGACTGGGTACCGACTCGCCTTGGTACCGATGCCAGACGGTACCGAAGGCACGGTTCCGATGATCCATGTCCGGCACTCTCGGTTTCTTCGATACTGTTAGAGTTGTCACCGGCTGGCCTTCATCCACCGGTATTGGATACGGAACTGGAGTCGGTACCGGTATCCACATTACCATTGCTGTCAGTGCCTTCCATGCTTCTCTCATCAGGCTCGCTTCCCTCGATACAGAGTTTGGAATCGATCCCTAGCATGGACGATGTGCTACCGACTGTTGCTGGTCCCGACCTCCTGTGGTACCGGCGACCATCCTCTAAGGACCACCATTTAGGATCTTATATTCCTATAAAGTTGGATAGATCCCTCGGTGCCAATGCTAGTTCTTCAACAGATCTAGCCTGTCCAAAAGAATTTCCCTCTGGGGATTTTTCTTTTCAAGCTTTTCTCCTGGATATGGCAAAATCACTTGCCATTTCTATACCTGGACAGGATCCTACACAAGGGAATACAGAATCCCTGTATATTTCTGGAAGAGCAAAGAACATCATGCTTCCTTTGCATCATTCCTTGCAGGATATCCTTATACGAATGTGGGAAGCTCCTTTAACGGTACCCCCACCTTCCAGGGCAACTGATGATCTTCTATATCAGGTGCCCCCCTCTCCAGGTTTTCAGAAGACTCAACTTCCTCATCATTCCATTGTTGTAGAATCAGCAATGAGGTGGGTGAAGAGTACTAAAAAGCATTCTTATCCGCCAGGTCGTGAGTCTAAGACTTTAGATGCCTTTGGACGCCAGACCTTCCAGGCATCCATGCTTTCAGCAAGAATTCTCTCATATATTTTCTATATGGGTTTATCTCTTGAGGTCACAAAAAAATTACTGTTTTTGACTCCTTTTCTTCAAGAGCCCAAATGTGCAGACTATTCTTTACCGGTTAGTCATGCTCAAAATATCTCTAGGTTCCTTACTCGTGCTTCCCTAGACTCCTTTGAGTCTGTTAGCAGAACTTCTGCTATAGCTATAGGGGCACGACGTCAGACTTGGACAAATGGGCACAAGAAAGACTGGGAAATACTCCTTGCACTGGAGAAAATCTCTTTAACAAGGAGTCTTTACTCCAAGTTGTTCAGTTAACCACTGACATTCCTTTTTCCAGAGGCTGTTCTACGCCTTCCTCTTTCCCAGTTGGTAGGAAATGTCCTACCAAACTTTCTTCCCCTAGGGGGAAAAGGTTTTATCCATCTTCTGCTCATCATACAGATGTTCCCAAACAGGGGGAACATCGCCCTGGTCTGAAGAAACCACAACCTCAAGGTCAGCAAACCCAGCAGTCGCAGGGTTTCAAATAGATCATCATTACCTCTCTTGGTTGGTGGTTAGAGTGGCAGTCTGCTTCTTTTCACTTGAAATATCTGCACTAATTTTATACTAACCTTTTCTAGATACCTCTTCACGAGGCATCTTTTCTTTTACCCTGAGTCTTTATGGTGATCATGCCCATACTTATCAGGTTTCTCTTCCTCTTTGGGGAAAAGAGAAATGACAGCTATCAATAAGACAGTTTTTTCCCTGTACTGGCATGTATCATCTTACTTTTCAGAGACTTCCTGCATAGTCGGTCTCCTTTATCTTTATTTGCGACATTTGATAGACCGCCAAGGCGTCAGGGCAGTGTACAATACAAAAACAGTAAAGGCCACTGAAAAATAAAGACAGAAAAGAACGCCAATAATAATAGGACAGAGAGAGACAGTCAAAAAGATAGAGAACAGAAAAGATCTCCAGGAACAAGCAGGAATGAGTCTTCACATATGGGTATCGTCGGTACCGACGGAGCCTGCGCGGGAACGCTCCCCAGCGTCCAGTAAGAAAGCTTTTGGGAGCATCCCACAGCGCCTGCGCGCTGCCTTCCCGCCTTTCCTAACCGCCTCTCTCCAGTTCTTCTTTTCCGTGGAGCCAGCAGGTCGTGTTCCTGTCACCGCTGAAGAAGTTCTTTATTTTTCTTTATTTCTTTGGTCGTGCGTCTGCCGCCTTCGACGTCGGACCGGTACCGCCGGTCTTCTTAAAAAAAAAAAAAAAAAATCTACCGTTCCTGTTCGTAGCCCCAGTCTGGTCCCGGACCTCTGAGTTGTCAACCTTAATCAGCAGCTTGGAGACTGAGGAACCACCTTCTTTTCATGATGTCACTCCTATATAACTCTGGCATCCGCCTCCCTTCATCAGTTACCTCAGTCTCCACGCAGCTGACTAGGTTGAGCTCGGGGATCCGGGCTCACTGGAGGAACAACTAAGCCTTAGTTTCAGTGTAGGGATTTTGGTTTCATTTGGTTTACATCGTATTGTGCTGTACCTTTAAGGTATAGGACCTGTGCCTGCCGGTGCCTTAGGCTCTTCTCTCTCCCTCTGTCCGTCTCCCGGTGCTCGACAGAGTTGGAGGGGTCGGCTCACCCCCGGTTTGGGGCAGGGGATCTGAGCCGACAGTGTGATTCGCGTCCAGCCAAGCGCCAAACAGAGGATCTGCCTGTGAGCGCGCCTCTGGCTGGACGAAAAGGGGGGAAGCTGGAGTTGGTCTGCCACGCAGAATTTACTGGACGGACCAGACTGACACTCTTCGCTCCTACTTCGCTGCTTTGGCGGCTCAGGTAAGGCAAGCGGGGGGGGCACGCGATTTGGACGGTCGCTTCTCTCTTCGCCGCGGCACGGGTGCGCCTTGCGGCTGTGCAGGCCCGGCCACGTGGCACTCGCGCGGGACTGCTTCTTTGGCTCCTGCGTTTTTTCCCGGCCCTTTCCGGTCGGCTAGGCCGCCGTGCGTTGTGCGGGTGACCCCGGGGATACGGCGGGCCTGTTTTATTTTTCTTGCGGTGCTTTAAAAAAAAAATAAAAAATCGAAAGTGTCAGTGGTTTGCCGGATATCGCAGAAGGCAGTGGAAGCTTGCCTGTGCTTTGGATCCCGACGCACAGCTCGGTGTAGCGGGTTCATTTTTTCCTGAGGGGCTGGTTGCCTTGGGGATTGGAAGAGCTTTACTGGTGCAGAGCCCTGCACCGGTTCAGTAAAGCACTCTAGCAAGATGTCGCCCAAGACCCAGTGCATGATTTGTGGAGCTAAGAGATCCTCCCTGTCGGACTCAGGGGTGTGCAAAAGTTGCTCTAAGGAGGCAGCAACTCTGGATCCCCCCGAGGTGAGCGTTGGGGGAGCTGCCGGGGTCTGATATGGGGCCTTCGGTTGGCTCTCCTCCAGGCTCCTCCCGGGCGGAGCCAGTGGCAGGACCATCGACCACCGCGACGGGACAGGGGCCCCTGGTGCCCTGGGCGAGCGGACTGGAGTCCATTTTTTCCACTGAGTTCGTGGCCCTGCTGCGGCACGCAGTGGGTGGCCTGCCTCGGCCTCCTTCAGAGTCTTCAGAAGGGGTCCGCGCCAAGCGTGGCTCCCCGGCTCTCCTTGCTGAGGACCAACCCTGCAGCAAGAGGCTGCGGTTGCAGGCGGAGTCGCTGGAGCCCTCCCTGGCATCGGAGGGACTCCCGTCGGAGGAGGAAGGCGAGGCTGGGCTTCCTGAGGAAGACTTGGAAGAAGGGGAGCTCGACGACAAGGAGGAGCAGGCCAGGGTGGTCAGAGTCTTCCGGAGGGAGGAACTGCCCGCCCTGATCGCTGAGACACTGAGCGCTTTAAATATGCCAGCACAGGGACCGTCGGAGGACGAGTCTCTGGAGGATCCTTTGTTGCAAGTCTTCCGTAAGTCTCAGCGCGCCTTCCCGGTCCATCGGGTCTTTCAAGAGCTGATTCAGGAGGAGTGGAACGTCCCGGGGACGGCCCTGCGGGGGTCGCGGGTGCTGGGTCGGTTATATCCTCTGGTGGATCGGGATCGGGAGGTCTTCACGCCCCCCAAGGTGGATGCTGCGGTGGCGGCGGTGATAAAGACCACCATCCCAGTGGAAGGCGGCGCGGCACTCAAGGACGCCCAGGACAGGAAGCTGGATGCCCTGCTGCGCCAGGTGTATGACACTAATGCGCTGTCTCTCCAGGCCGCTATTTGTGGGGCCTGGGTAGCCAGAGCTTGTCTTTGCTGGTCTCAACATGTGCGACCGGCGCAGGCGGAGGGCAAATCGGTGGAGGCGGCCCGCCTGGAGTCGGGGGCGGCCTATTTATCTGATCTGCACTATGACCTTTTGAGGGGTCTCTCTAGCAGTATGGCGTCGGCGGTCGCTGCCCGCCGGTACCTGTGGCTCCGTTCCTGGGCGGCGGATTCGTCTTCGAAGACCAGGCTGAGTAAACTCCCGTTCAAGGGACGCCTCCTGTTTGGAGAGGATCTGGAGAAAGTTGGTCAAGGACCTGGGCGAGTCTAAGGGTGGTAAGTTGCCGGAGGACAAACCCAAGCAAGGCCGTGGCGCCGCGTCCAGCAGGTCGCAACAGCGGGACTTTCGCCGCTCTCGCTTTCCCTGGTTCGCTACTGGTCAGCAGGGCCGGTTTCCCGTCCGAAACCAGGGGTTTCGGGCTTTCAGGGGGGCTGGCAGGGGCTTTGGAGGGGGGGCCTCGACCTCCTCCTCCCCCGCCTCAGCCCTGCGCAAGGCGCAATGAGATACGGCGGACCCGCGGGCCGCTGGTTCCCGTAGGCGGCAGGCTGCGGGAGTTCTATGGCGCCTGGGTCCACATGACTTCGGATCAGTGGGTGCTGGAGGTCATCAGAGACGGATATGCGCTGGAGCTACAGCGACCAGTGCGCGATGCCTTCGTACGGTCCCCCTGCAAAGCGCTCAGCAAGTGCGCAGCGGTGCGGGAGACCGTGCAAAGGCTGCTGGACCTCCAGGCGATCGAGCCGGTACCGCCAGACCAACACGGTTCCGTTCGATACTCCATATATTTCGTGGTCACAAAGAAGGACGGAGGGTTCCGGCCTATCCTGGACCTCAAAGGGGTAAATCGGTGCCTTCGGGTGACCCACTTCCGCATGGAAGCTCTCCGGTCCGTCATTGCAGCGGTCCTGCCGGGCGAGTTTCTCACCGCTCTGGATCTGTCCGAAGCCTATCTTCACATTCCCATTCGGCAGGAACATCACCGGTTTCTCCGCTTTGCAGTGCCTTTCGGTCATTTCCAATTCCGAGCGCTGCCGTTCGGGCTGGCGACGGCTCCGCGCACCTTCACGAAGGTGATGGTAGTGGTGGCGGCGGCTCTGCGCAAGGAAGGCATCCTGGTGCACCCGTATCTGGACGACTGGTTGATCAGGGCAAAGTCGAGGGAAGAGAGCGTGAGGGCCACGTCCCGGGTAGTCGGGTTCCTGGAGAGCCTAGGTTGGGTGGTCAACAGGACGAAGAGCCAGTTGGTCCCCTCCCAGGACATGGACTTCCTAGGAGCACGCTTCGACACGGGAACCGGTCAGGTGTTCCTTCCGCGACAGAGAGCCCAGAAGTTGCGGATGCTGGTACGGAAGTTCTTGAAGAGACGGGAGTCCACGGCGTGGCAGTACCTTCAACTGTTGGGCACCATGGCGGCGACCATCGAACTGGTACCGTGGGCGAGGGTCTACATGCGGCCTTTGCAGAGGGCGCTACTCAGGCGCTGGTCGCATCAGCGGGACCCTCTGTCTCAAAGACTCGCCTGCCCGGACGAGACGCGGGCGGGGCTGCGCTGGTGGTTGGATCCCCGCTCCTTGCAGACGGGGAGGCCTCTGGCAGTGCCCGAGTGGATAGCATTGACAACAGATGCCAGCCTCCTGGGTTGGGGGGTCACTGTCGGGGCCAATTCGCTCTGGGACAGTGGGACCCCCAGGAGCGCTCGTGGTCGATCAACCGCCTGGCATTGCGGGCGGTGTCTCTGGCTTTGAAATGTTTTCAGTCGATTCTCAACGGATCGGCAGTAAGAGTATTCTCCGACAATGCCACGGCCGTGGCTTATATCAATCGCCAAGGCGGGACCAGCAGTGCGCCTCTCGAGACAGAGGCCGAGGCTCTGTTCGCGTGGGCTGAGCGGCATCTTCTGGCGGTGTCGGCGGCTCACGTGGCAGGAGTGGACAACGTGGAGGCAGACTTTCTCAGTCGCGTGCGGGTGGATCCAGGGGAGTGGGTCCTCCACCCGGAGGTGTTCGCGATGATCACGCGGCGGTGGGGCATCCCGGTGATGGACCTGATGGCCACTTTCAGCTCGGCGAAAGCCAGCCGCTTCTTCAGCAGACGCAGGGAGCGAATGTCCGAGGGTCTCGATGCGCTGATTCAGCCCTGGCCGGAGGGCCAGCTGTTGTACGTCTTTCCGCCATGGGTGCTCATCGGACGGGTGATTCAGCGAGTGGAGAGCTTAGGGGGGATGGTGATCCTGATAGCTCCGGACTGGCCGCGCCGCCCTTGGTATGCGGACCTGCGGAGGCTTCTGGTCGCGCGACCGTGGCGGCTTCCGTTGCGCCCGGACCTGCTAGCGCAGGGGCCTCTATTCATGCCCCATGTGGATCGGTTCTCGCTTACGGCTTGGCTATTGAAAGGGCTCGGCTGAGAACTAGGGGCTATTCCCCGGCGGTGGTTTCCACCCTGTTGAAAGCTCGTAAGGGGTCCACGTCTTTGGCGTATGTTCGGGTCTGGAGAGTCTTTGAGGCGTGGTGCAGCGAGAGGCACTGGGTGGCTCTCAAGGCGTCTCTCTCTCAGATTTTGGACTTTCTGCAGGGCGGTTTCGACAAAGGTCTGGCGGCGGCTTCGCTTCGGGTGCCGGTCGCGGCCCTGTCGTGCTACCGCGGACGGGTGGCTGGTAGATCCCTGGGAGTACATCGGGATGTCAAGCGGTTTTTGCGCGCGGTGGCGTTAATTCGTCCGCCCAGGAGGCAGCCGGTGCCGCAGTGGCATCTTCCGCTTGTGCTGTCGGCACTGGAGCGGGAGCCCTTCGAGCCTTTGTGCTCAGCTTCCTTGAAGGATCTCACATTGAAGATCGTGTTTCTGGTGGCTATTTGTTCGGCCAGGCGCATCTCGGAGTTGCAGGTGCTGTCCTGTAAGGAACCCTTCTTGTCTTTTTTCGAGTCCAAGGTGGTTTTGCGGCCTGTGCCGGCTTTCTTACCCAAGGTCGTGTCGGCGTTCCATTTGAATCAAGAGATTGCCTTACCGGTGTTCCGGTCGGACACATCAGGTCCCGCTTCGAGAACGCTCGATGTCCGTCGGGCCTTGAAGAGATATCTTCGGCATACGGCGGAGTTCCGCCGCTCGGAGAGGTTGTTTATCCTGTTCGCGGGTCCTCGCCGAGGAGAGGCGGCGTCCAAGGCCTCCATCGCCCGGTGGATCCGGGAAGCGATTTCGTCGGCCTACTTACTGAAGGGGAGATCGGTGCCGGAGGGGCTGAGGGCCCATTCCACCAGGGCTCAGGCTTCGTCCTGGGCGGAGCTCCAAGCTGTGCCGCCAGCGGAGATTTGCAGGGCGGCCACGTGGTCTTCTTTGTCTCCCTTTATCAGACATTACCGATTGGACGTTCAGTCCGCGCTGGATGCCAGGTTCGGGGCGGCGGTGCTGCAAGCGGTTGCGGCTGGGCCCTCCCGTTAGATCTACTGCTCTGGTACTTACTCAGAGGTCCGGGACCAGACTGGGGCTACGAACAGGAAGGTGAAATTAGACTTACCTGCTAATTGTTGTTCCTGTAGTAGACCCAGTCTGGTCCCGCATCCCACCCGGTGTTGCAGGGGGGGCTTGCAGCACGGTCTTCTGTTTGTTTTCTGATGACAGGTAAGAAGAGATGTTTAGCTGTCATCTTTGAAGGGGTGGTCGGACAGGTGAGAGGTTAGTCTGGAACAGTTTCACAGTTCGTGAGTTAATTCTTTTTCGGGTTTCAGTGCTGGGGGGTTGGACCTTGCGGTTGGTAAGTGGGGTCTTAACTTATTTGTTGCTCTGGTGAGTCTGCTTTGTCATTAGGGTACTGATGAAGGGAGGCGGATGCCAGAGTTATATAGGAGTGATATCATGAAAAGAAGGTGGTTCCTCAGTCTCCAAGCTGCTGATTAAGGTTGACAACTCAGGTCCGGGACCAGACTGGGTCTACTACAGGAACAACAATTAGCAGGTAAGTCTAATTTCACCTTTTTCCACTTCTGTGCAATTTTGTCTTTTGGGCCTTGGGCCTACAAGATTTTTCCTCATGGAAAAGTCCGCTTCCGGGTTTAAAAAGTGCACAAAGTGCAGCAGTACTCTTTCTATCACCAACACCCATGACTGGTGTCTAAAATGTTTGGGTCCTGACCACTCCATCACCGATTGTGAGTCTTGTTCCATGATGTCTAAAAGAGGTCGACAGTATCGAGCGGCAAAGCTCAGTACCCTATTTCCCTCTGATGCAGCTTCAGTGGCATCGACATCTTCCAGGGCTTCTTCGTCTTCCCATGGATCTCAGGTAACCAAACATAAGTCCAACTGGTCCTCGAAGGGTAGATCTCCCTCTAAGTATCGAGATGCCTCCGGGCTTGCCCTCGAGGATCCTGCACCGGCAAAATTACCCCGGCGGGAGGCTCCGGCTTCCAAAGCTTTATCTATGGGGTCACAGGTTGACATCGATGGCGTGGCCTCGACCGATCACCTGTTGCCATGTTCTGGGGTACCAGTGGTCTCCACTGGTACCGACATCCAGACATTGGTTGCGTCGATGGATCAGAATATTCTGACCATGCAGCGTGCCATCACGGCATTCATACAAGCTGCGACGCCTCCAGTACTGCAACAAACTCCGTTGGCGGTACCGCTTCCGGCACCGATATCAGTTCCGTTGCCGGTACCGATTGTATCGACATCAGCATCGCTGTCGACTGCAGCAGTACCCTGTCCTGTGATGCCCATTGGTACCGAATTGGTACCGATCACTCCCGATGTCGATACCACTCGGTACGCGTATCGGGCCCTGCAAGAGCATCCAGACAGGCGATACTTCGATTCTTCTGAGGACTCTGATGAATCAGAGGCTTCTGTCGAAGCATCGGTACTCCTTCCTCAGGAGCCCTCTTCTCCAAAAAGAAGAATGTCTCCTCCAGAAGACTTGTCTTTTCAAGACTTCATTAGGGAAGTGGCCAGGGGCCTCTCTATTTCAGTGGCCCCTGAACCAGAGCCTAGAGCCAAGAAATTAGATATTTTACAATATCCTAAGGCTCCTAAAGAGGCAGCTACTTTACCAATTCATGAGATCCTTTATGATCACATGTTGGGCATATGGGAGACACCTCTTACTACTTCCCCTCATTCTCGCAGGTTGGACACCATGTACCGTGTTCCTCCTTGTCCTGGCTGTCATAAAACTCAGCTTCTTCACCACTCTATTGTGGTGGAGTCTGCTATGAAAAAGATAGTGCTAAAAGACACTCATCTAATCCTCCAGGAAGAGAATGCAGAACCTTAGATGCTTTTAGCAGGAGAATTTTCCAAGCCAATATGCTTACTGCCAGAATCAACTCCTATAGTCTCTATATGGGGATGTTTCTAAAAGAAGTTACAGATCATCTGCTAACTTTATCTCCTTTTATCTCAGAAGATAAAAGGGAAGAGTTTCTCACCTGGCTTAAACATGCCCAGGATGTGTCCAAATTCTCCAACCGTGCAGCCTTTGACTCTTTTGAGTGTGCCAGCAGAGCCTCAGCTATTGCCATAGGGGCACACAGACTTGCTTGGTTGCAAGCTTCTGATTTGGAACCCTGGGTCCAGGATGGATTAGGAAATCTTCCTTGCACAGGTGAAAACCTTTTTGGTAAGGATTGGCAAGCAAAGGCCACTCAGATGGATGCTGAAAATTCTGCCTTAGATAGACTTTCAAAGTCTACTTCTGCTCCTGCTAGAAAAAGGTTATTCAAAAAGACTTTCTTTCCCAAAAAAGGGAATTATTATCCTGGTTATGGTCTCCAGGCATCTTCTACAGGTCGTTTTGCTGCAAAGCGTCAACAACAATCTAAACAAGCCAAGCCTAAGGCTACAAGGACTCCTACGGCCCAACAGCCTCAGTCTCCTCAGGGCCTTTGACTTACAACTAGAGAACTTAGCCTTTCTGGCTCTAGAAGAACCAGAGCCTCTCACCATTCCAGGAAGGTTAGCTCATTTTGCTCCCAGATGGGAACAAATCACAGCAGAGCAATGGACCCTCTCCATCATAAGGGAGGGGTACAAGCTTCATTTCTTAAACCTTCCTCCTCACACTATGGTGAGACAGTTCAATTCTCCAACATCTCTCCTCGACCTTCTGGGTCAGGAGATTGCTACCCTTCTTGCCCAAAGGGCAATAGAAGTACCCCTTCAACAGGGTTCAGGGTTCTACTCCCCCTATTTTCTTATCCCAAAGAAAACAGGGGGCTACAGACCAATTCTCTGAGATCTAATATGGAACAAGTTTCTATGCAAGGAGAAATTCAAGATGATTTCTCTCGGTGCTCTCCTTCCATACCTTCAGAGTCAGGATTGGCTTTGTTCTCTAGATCTCAAGGATGCGTACACCCATGTCCTCATCCATCCAACACACAGAAGGTTCCTTCGGTTCCTTTATCAGGGAAAGCACTACCAATACACTTCCTTTTGGTCTGGCCTCTGCTCCAAGAGTGTTCACAAAATGCATGGCAGTAGTAGCTGCATTTCTACGCACTCTAGGAATATTTGTATTCCCATATCTGGATGACTGGCTCATCCGAGCACCATCCCAGTCAGAGGCCCAGACTTCCCTAGCCTGCACAAGGCGTGTTCTTCAGTATCTGGGACTTGTGATAAACATCCCAAAATCACAACTCATCCCTACTCAGTCATTGGAGTTCATAGGGGCCTTGCTAGATACCACAACTGCAAGGGCCTATCTTCCCCAGGCCCGTTGCCTACGCTTGGTGCAGTTAGCCTCTCAAATTCAGTTAAAATCCCATTTAACTGCTCGAGAGATGTTACAACTGTTAGGCCACATGGCATCCACCGTGCATGTGGTTCCTTACACTTGCCTTCACATGAGGGCAGCTCAGTGGACTCTGTCCACCCAATGGACCCAGGCATCAGGTTGCCTGTCAGACAAAATAGCAACCTCCAGTCGCCTCTTTTGGTCCCTCCAGTGGTGGAGGTCCACTCAAAATCTGTTGCTGGGGTCCCCCTTTCAACAGTTGCTACCCCAAGCAACCCTCACAACAGATGCCTCCCCAAAGGGTTGGGGAGCTCATCTACAAGATCTCTCCACCCAGGGCATCTGGTCTCCACAGGAGACATCTATACATATCAACATCTTAGAGCTCAGAGCAATTCTGCTAGCTCTGTCTTCCACACCCTGCTCAGCTACAAGACAGTCCTCATCCATACGGACAACCAAGTAGCCATGTTCTACGTGAACAAGCAGGGCGGGACTGGCTCTCTGTCGCTTTGCAACGAAGCTTTGAAATTGTGGGCCTTTGCCAGAGAGCATCAGATTCATCTCATGGCAGTGTATCTTCCAGGGGTTCAAAACTCTTGGGCAGACAGACTCAGTCGAGTTCTGCTTCCACACGAATGGTCCCTCCATGGGGACCAGATAGCCAGGATCTTTCGAATTTGGAGAACCCCAGACATAGACCTGTTTGCAAGTCCGTGGAATGCCAAACTTCCCCGGTTCTGTTCCAGGATTCCGTGTCAGGGAGTTTAGGCCAGGGATGCCTTCCTCCTCCACTGGGGGCAAGACTTCCTCTATGCCTTTCCACCCATTCCCCTAATTTCCAAGACACTGTTCAAGCTTCAGAGAGACAAGGGGTCTATGATCCTCATAGATTCATGTTGGCCACGCCAAGTGTGGTACCCTCTACTTCATCTCTCTCAAGCTCCCTTCCTGGACTTGGGATCTGCTCCAGACCTCCTGTCCCAGGAGGAGGGAACATTATGGCACCCAAATCCCCAGTCTCTTCATCTCAGAGCCTGGTTGCTGAAGGCCTAGACCTTCAAGATTGGCATCTGTCTCAGCAAGTGAAGGATATCCTTCATGCTTCCAGAAAGCCTTCCACTAGACGTTCCTATGCTTTTAAATGGAAAAGCTTTACCATTTGCTGTGCGGAGAAGGGTCTTAACCCTCTTGCAATACCTCTGAATTCTTTACTAGATTATTTGCTGCATTTATCCCATGCAGGCCTCAAAATGAATTCAGTAAGAGTCCATTTGAGTGCTATTGCAGCAAACCTTAAGCCTCTCAATGGACATCCTATTTCCTCTCATCCTCTTATTGCAAGATTCATGAGGCCTTCTTTTAACTAAACCTCCCATTAGACCACCTCCAGTGGCATGGGATTTGAATTTGGTTCTTGGCCAGCTTATGAAGCCACCCTTTGAACCCTTAGCCACTACCTTCTTGAAATTCCTTTCCTGGAAGGTTATTTTTCTCATTGCAGTCACCTCAGCTCGCCGTATCGGTGAGCTGCAGGCCTTGGTGGCTAATCCTCCTTATACAAGGTCCCATCATGACAAGGTAGTCCTCAGAACTAATCCACACTTTTTGCCTAAAGTGGTCTCACCTTTTCATCTGAACCAGGAGGTGTATTTACCTGTCTTTTTTCCAGGACCTCATGCATCAAGTGCAGAGAGGAATCTTCATACCCTGGATTGTAAAAGAGCACTTGCTTTCTACTTACAAAGGACACAGCAACATAGAAAGTCTTCTCAACTCTTTGTTGCTTTTGATCCCTCTCATTTAGGGCTTCCAGTCTCTAAGAGAACTCTGTCCAATTGGATTGCTCAGTGTATTTCCTTCGCCTACCAGAGTAAGAACCTTTCTCTGGAGAGCCATGTCACAGCTCACAATGTGAGGGCCATGGCAGCCTCTATGGCTCATCTAAACTGTGTCCATCGACCAAATCTGTCGAGCAGCCACCTGGGCCTCGGTTCATACCTTTACAGCCCATTACTGCTTGGATAAGGATGCCCGCTGGGATGCCTTGTTTGGTCAGGCTGTTCTCAAACACCTGTTCCATACCTAATCAACTCCTACCCCATCCCTGGTTGGATGCCCGAGATCCATGGGGTGAGGTAGAGCCCTTCTCGGGGACGCACAACTTTGGAGATCTCCCTGGCATCTCTAGCTGGGGAGTCCCCATATGTGAAGCTCATTCCTGCTTGTTCCTGGAGATAGCACAGTTACTTACCTGTAACAGGTGATCTCTGGGAACAGCAGGAATAAGTCTTCACAACCCACACACCTCCCTTAGGAGTTGTATCTATCTATCTTTCCTTTTCTCTCTCTCTCTTTGTCTCAGCTTTAAAACTCGAACTGGAGAGAGGCGGTTAGGAAAGGCGGGAAGGCAGCGCGCAGGCGCTATGGGATGCTCCCAAAAGCTTTCTTACTGGACGCTGGGGAGCATTCCCGCGCAGGCTCCGTCGGTACTGACGATACCCATATGTGAAGACTTATTCCTGTTCCCAGAGATCACCTGTTACAGGTAAGTAACTGCTGTCTAGGGAGGGGGCGGGGCAAAGGGGGACGGAGAGAGGAAGCGGGAGGAATGGCGGATGTGAAGTAATTGAGAGGAGATTGTGGGGTGGGGGGCGTGGCTGGGGGACAAGGCGCCACCGGCGGGGGAAGGGAGATCAAAGGCTTGACAGAGATGGGATTTGAGTTGAGCTTTAAAGCAGGAGTGGGATAGCACAGTGCGGAGCAGGAGTGGGAGCGAATTCCATAAAGAGGGGCCTAGGAAAAAGAATGCAGAGTGACGAGTAAGTTCCAGATGGGCCTGAGAAGGGGGGGGGGGGGGGGAGAAAGAGACGATTACCAAAAGCTGAACGAAGAAGGCGTGGAGTAGGTTGGAGATAAATGGTGTCAGCCAAGTACTTAGGAGTGCTGGTGTGAAGAGCCCTGTGCGCAATGATAAGTATTTTGAAGATAAATCTGAACTTAACCGGAAGCCAATGGAGAGAGAGGAGGCAAGGAGTGATATGTGAACGGGCGGGGGAATAGGTGACGAGACGGGCGGCGGCATTTTGGACAAGTTGAAGACGGCGTAGCTGAGAGGAGGGGAGGCCTGAGTAGATAACGTTGCAGTAATCCAACCTTCAACTCTCTTACCTCCCTCTTACTATAACATTCGGTTTGTAAGAGTGGCTCTTTTACTCTGGTAAGCCCCTGCCCCTATGGTCCTCTACCGGTTCCACAGGGGGATTCTCCCTTCCAGAGTTGTCTCCCCCTTTATTACCTTGGGGTAGCTCATCAGACAATAGGAAGTCCTACCATGTCTGTTTTTTTTCCCAATCTAAAAAAGGAGAAAAGAAATTTTCTTCCGTTGCCCTGGTAGTTGCTGCAGATACAGCAATTCCTAGTGGTTAAGCCACTGGTTCTGTTTACCACACAACCAGGGTTTCCCCTCCACTAGCAATCCTTCTAGCCTCAGTGCTAAACCCCAAACAGGTTATTAACCTTGTTTCAAAACCCTATTATCACAGACTGGTTAACTTCTATTCTCTGCCCCTTGTCCTTGGCAGAATAGTTCAGTTGCCTAATGGCTTTAAACAGTCAGTTTTTTCTTCTAACCAACCTGCAGTATGCTCTCTGCAACTCTACAGAGTAGCTTAGCACTATGGGCCCTTGCTAGAGAGCATTAGTATTCTGCCTAGCAGATGACCCTAGATGGTTAGGAGGGGTTCCCCCAGTCATGTTCTCATGGCTGGTAGGTGTTCCCTACCCTTACCATCTCATCTAAAATCTCTTTTGAGACATAAGAGACAGGCCTTTCATCGGTGAAAACCTAAAGAATGGCCAATTCCCTGGCTTGGCCCATATCTCCTTTGGACTCTCGCAAGAGATTTCTTTCAGTGGCAGCTCAAGGACGCCTCATACCCATCTTGCCCTTATAGGCAGGTCACCATGGTATCTTATTCCACTGGCGCCCTCCATCCAATCACCATACTGCAGTTCTGGAGAGATCTGGACTTTCTGCCTGCAGACTGAAGTTCCCTCTGCATTTTTCACGTAGGCCATCCTGGTTATTCAAGAGCTCGATTTCTGAAAGGAATCTAGATTCCTTCTTGTCAGGGAAACCATTCCTCTGACTCTGTCAGTCATAACCAGGGACAGAAGATTCGCTATGCATCTATTCAAGCAGGTATCACCCTTCTTGCTATTAGATGAATCTTTCTCCCCATATTCCTAGGGGGATCTAGTTCTATAGCTGCCATCTCCATCCACATACCTGGAGACATGTCTATATGCCTACATATTCATATACATATATCTGTATCTATCTGTGTATCTTCTGCCCATACATATCTCTAAATATATATGTATATATACCCTATATGTGTATATATTTAAGAATATATATACATGTATCTACACACACATACATACGTATATATATGTATGTGTATGTGTATATATATATATATATATATATTGAGAGAGATCTTCTAGATATGTATCCACATATCCGTCTGTCTGTTTAGGTTCAGATATCCATACAGTCCTATATGATCCTGACAGATGGGCACTACCCCTATCAATGCTGTGCCAGCATACTTAGGGTTCTACACATATAACCACTTCCTGTGGTAATTAACAAACCTTTTCCTTACCATAACCTTTCAGGGTTAGGTACCTCTGAAGCTCTCCATGTACCTTTTTCTTTCCTAATTGACCCCATTTAGGAAAGACATTGCGGAACTTCAGTTTATCTAAAGCTTAGCGCTTCCTAAGTCTGTCCTTACTTTCTTATCAGATACAGGGGTCTCCATACCCTTTCTCTCCTACATGGACTAATTCCATTGCTAGTCCAGATGGGTCAGACTCATTTTTCTTTTGGTCCTAGGATTGTACTGTTCTTGGACCAAAACAGCTTAAGCTTTGTCTGATAGTCCCTTCTGCGTCTTCCGCTGAAGCCCTACCTCTTTATACTACCCCAGTTTTCCCCTGGGACTATTTCTCACCCTGAAGCGTTCTGTCCTCCACTTGTTTTTTTCTACTTTTATTACCTCTACTCCTCAGTGAGGTACTCCTTGAGGTTTTTCACTGGCTCTTCTAACAGATCCATATGAACCTCAGTAGACTTTTGCAAGGCCAACAAAGGAGGCCCATATTACAATATTTTACTACTAAATGCCCTCTATACAGGGTCTTCCTCTATAGACGTCCTGTTCTAGTCCAGCTGTTCCACAGCACCTTTTCTGTATTGAACTCCTATCCTCCATCCCCAGGATGCCTGAGGTTCTGAGGTGTAGCATGGCTCTTTCTAGATTCGCAACATGCTAGGACTCCCTCTGGGCATCTCAGCTTGGGAGTCCCCATATGTGAAGACTCATTCCTGCTTGTTCCTGGAGATAGCACAGTTACTTACCTGTAACAGGCGATCTCTGGGAACAGCAGGAATAAGTCTTCACAACCCACCCACCTCCCCTAGGAGTTGCATTTCTCTATCTCTATCTTTCCCTTCCTTGCTCTCCCTCTCTCTTTGCCTCAGCTTTAAAACTTAACTGAGGAGAGGCAGTTGGGAAAGGCGGGAAGGCAGCACGCAGGCGTGTTGGGATGCTTCCAAAAGCGTTCTGATTGGATGCTGGGAAGCGTTCCCGCGCAGACTCCGGTACCGACGTACCCATATGTGAAGACTTATTCCTGCTGTTCCCAGAGATCACCTGTTACAGGTAAGTAACTGTGCTGTCACAGGTGCTCCACCACAAGTACAGGAGTTTGGAGTCCCCTCGACTTGGTCCACAGGTATGGCACCGCTGCCCAAACAGTAGGGAAGAAGCATTGAACATGATTGGTACCAGCAGCACTGTTCACACAGCCATCGGCACAGACAACGCTCACTGAGCTTGGAATCGGAGGCCTCTGATTTGGATCATTGGTCCTTCGATTCTGAAGATCTTCTAGATATGGCATCTGTATCGGAGAAGTCACCTCCCAGTACAACCTCCTATCAGACGTTGCTGCTGGAGAATGTCCTTCCAAGAATTTATTTGGGACATGGCAGTGGATCTCTCGATACCTGCTGTGGCAGAACCAGCGCCCCAAGCGGAGGAACTGGAAATTCTTCAGTATCCTTTGGCTCCAAAGGAGGCAACAATTCTGTTACATAAAATCCTTCATAACCTAATGCTTCGAATGTGGGAGATCCTGATAACAATCTCGCCCATCAGTAGATGCCTCGATAAAATGTATTGAAATACTGGACGCCTCTGGCTTTCAAAAGGCTCAGCCACCACATCACTCCATGGTAGTTGAATCAACGATGCACCGCATCAAAAGCGGTAAGACACATGCATCAATTCCTCCCCAGAAGAAAATGGAGAAACCTTGATACTTTCGCCCGATGTTCATTCCAGGCTTGCATGCTGGCTAGTAGAATCATTTTCTATACCTTATATATGGGAATGTTCCTTAAGGAAATTAATAAGTATTGGGAAGCCTTTCCTTCCCTTCATTTCTGAGGAAAAAAGGCTAGCTTTTGAGACAGCCTTCAAGAATAGCCTGAGTGTCTGAATTTGTGAACAGGGCAGCCTTCGATGCATTCCAGTTTACCAGCAGTGCATCAGCTATTGCCATCGGGGCTCGGAGGCTAGCATGGTTACAGACCTCAGACCTGGAACAATGGGTCCAGGATAAACTTGGCAATATCCCTTGCACTGGAGAGAATCTTTTCGGGAAAAAAATGGAGAGAAGGCCGGGGAGCTTGAAACTGGCGATACCACTCTAAAGAGATTCTCTGGAAAGACAGTTGACCCTTCAAAAAAGGAAGCCAGCAACAAAGAAACCCTTCTTTCCCAAGAAGAGGAGGTTCTACCCATCTTACTCACAGCCGCCTTAACAGCAAGGCAAGCAGCAGGGGGCCTAAGGCTGCTAAAAAGCCCAGAACTGCTAAACAGCCAGCAACTCGGTCACATGCGACACCCAGCTTTTGACTCAGTCCTAGGGAACAGAAGCCCCTTATCCCTGCAAGCACCCAATCCAACCAATAGGATAGGTTGGCTTTGCTTCTTCGCCTCCCACTGGCAGATGATCACATCAGAGCAGTAGGCCCGAAGATCGTATAAGAGGGGGTACCAACTAAACTTCATACAATCCCCTCCGCCTCACTTCTGGGGCAAATATCCTCTCCAACCTCCACTAGGGACCCTACTCAAAGATGAAATCTCCATCATGTTTTCAAATGGTGCCATAGAAAAGGTGCCAAAGCAAGAACTTCATGAAGGCTTTTACTCCTTATTTCCTCATCCTGAAGAAGTCAAGGTATAGGCCTATCCTCGACCTCAGAATTCTCAACAAATTCCTGGTCAAGAAAGTTCAAAATGATTTCCCGGAACCCTCCTATCCTACTTGCAGGATTAAGATTGGCTATGTTCCCTAGATCTCAGAGGTATACACACACACATCCTGATACACCCAGGACACCGAAAATATCTTCGCTTTATCTTTCAGGGGACTCACTACCAGTAGAGTTCTCCCCTTCAGCCTAGCATCTATTACTACTACTACTACTAAGCATTTGTATAGCACTACAAGGCATACGCAGTGCTTCACAGACATGTAAGAGACGGTCCCTGCTTATCAGAGCTTACAGTCTAGTCAAGACAGACAACACAGAAGGTGTATACAGGGATAAAAAAAGGGGGAATGGTAAAGAAACAAGGAGATCAGGTGAGTGTAGATCCAAAAACAGCAGCGAAGAGGTGAGAGTTCAGCCTGGATTTGAAAAGGGTCAGAGAAGGTGCCTGGCATACAGACACAGGTAGTTTGTTCCAGGCGTAAGGTGCAGCAAGGGTGAAAGGAGTGAAGTCTGGAGTTAGCAATAGAAGAGAAGGGCACAGATGGTGTTCACAAAATGCATGTCAGTGCTATCAGCCTACCTACGAAGCAAGGGGATTTTTGTCTTTCTTTACTTAGACAACTGGTTGATAAAGGTAGACTCTTTCCCCCTATACCCCTAATTCCGAAGACCCTCTTTCAAACTCCAGCTCGATGGAGGCACCATGATTCTCGTAGCCCCCTTCTGACTTCATCAACCCTGGTTTCCCCTGCAACTTTGACTGCAACAACCAATTAGTCTGGACCACAGTCGGGGTCTTCTCTCCCAGAACGACGGAACAATCCTACATCCCAATCTGCGATATCTCCATCTGTCTGCATGACTGCTGAAGGCATGATGCTCCAGCATCTACTCCTTCCTCAGGACGGTAAAGAACATCCTGGCTTCAAGAAAACCGTCCACCAGGCAGACCTACACTTTCAAATGGCGCAGGTTTGGATTGTGGTGCAGAAGGGACAACCTCAATCCCTTTGATGTACCAGTGTCTGCACTTTTGCAATATTTATTGTATCTGTCTTCATCAGGACTGAAAACTAATTTGGTCAGAGTTCACCTTGGTGCCATTGCAGCTTTTCACAAGCCAATCAATGGTCGGTCCATCTCAGTACATCCCCTAGTGGCACGTTTCATGAGGCCACCTCCTCTCTAAGCCACCCATTCTACCACCACCAGTGGCCTGGGATCTCAATGTGGTGTTAGCACAGCTTCTCAAATGCTCATTTGAACCTTTAGCTACTGCCTGCAGTACCTGTTGTGGAAGGTCATATTCCTAGTTGCTCTGACCTCAGCCAAGCGCATCAGTGAATTACAGGCCTTGTTGGCTCATCCACCATATACTAGATTCCGTCATGAGTTATCCTATGGACACACCCTCACTTTTTGCCAAAGGTGGTATCTGCCTTCCACATCATCCAATCAGTCATTCTTCTGGTCTTCTTTCCAAAACCAATCATCGTGTGCAGAGGCAACCCTTCACACCCTGGATTGCAAACAAGCCCTGGCCACCTATCTACAGAGGACTCAGGATTTCCACAAGTCCTCACAATTGTTTGTTTCCTTGGACCCCCAGTCACTTGGGGCTTCCTGTAACAAAGCATACGCTCTCCAGATGGATAGCAGACTGCATCACTTTTGCTTATTATAAAGCAGACTCTCCCTCACAGGTTATGTCACTGCTCACAATGTCAGGCTCATGGCAGTTTCTGTAACCAACCTACACTCAGTAGCCATTGGTGAAATATGCAGGGCAGCAACCTGGTCCTCCATCCACACCTTTACTGCCCACTACTGCTTTTGTAAGGACTTCTGCTGGGATGCAGCCTTCAGCTAGACTGTTCCAACATCCCTTTGTAACTTAACTACAACTCCTCTGCCTGCCCCCACTGTTTATGCCAGCTCTCCATGTCGGGGATGTCTGTGTCCACCTGAACCCAGTCTGAGCTTTCTGACTTGGTTTCCAAGTCTCCTGAAGATCTGGGAGCTAAGAGTTCTATATGTGAAAACTACATTCCTGCTTGTTCCTGGAGATAGCATAGTTACTCATCTGTAGCAGGTGATCTCTGGGAACAGAAGGACTTTAGTCTTCACAACCCACCCTCCTCCCCAGGGAGTTGTAGAGTTATTTTTACTCTTCCTACTCAGCTACAAACCCAACTGAGAGGGCATCAGAAGAGCGGGAAGGCAGTCATGCAGGTGCAGTGGAGTGCTCCCATGGACTTTCCTTAGGATGCTGGGGAGCGTTCCTGCGTGCTGCGTGGGCTCTGTCGGTACCAATGTCATTCATATGTGAAGACTAAATTCCTGCTGTTCCTGGAGATCACCTGCTACAGATGAGTAACTACACTTAAACTTGCTGGACAATGTCTCCAATCATTTTGACATCCAGGAGAAATTTCACAAGTGGTGTCATTCAGTTTTATATCGAAGAGTCTTCACTTTTGGTGTGCTGGGAAAGATCCTAATTCCTTTCTCCTATCCCACACATAAATTGCTTGAATACCTTATGCATCTTTCTGTCAGGTTTGAAAACCATCTCTGTTAAGGCACATACCATCACTATATAGAAGGTAAACTCATCTCTGTACAGCCTTTAGTTAACTATGTGGGGCTTGCTTCTAGTGAAGCCTCCCATCAAGCCACCTGCACTGTCATGGGACCTCAATTTTGCCTTAATCCAGCTAATGACTAGATAACCTGCAACCTGTCCTGGAAGGTCCTGTTTTTGTTTGGTGACACTAACTTCAGTTTGAGTTCTTGTCTAGTAACTGATCTACCCTATGATATTTTTTTTGCAATAAGGTGGTTCTCTACACTCGCCCAGAATTCCTTCCTAAGTGCAGTTGAATTTCCACCTTAGCCAGTCAGTCGCCCTACAAACATGTTTCCTCATGCGCATAAAGGTGAAAGCTCGTTGTACACTTTGCACTGAAGAGAGCCTTGGCCACCTATTTCATGTTTGAAGACTATCTGGCTATGCGAGGCTGTGGTCAATCTCTGTTCCACTTTTTTTTTCTAGTTTTCCTTGCATGGATGATTACAGAGGGTTCCTTACCCATTTCTGTCCCTTAAAGATTCCACCCAACCTTTTGACCCAAACAGGCCAAGGGCTGCCATTGCAACTTGCTAGTCAACTGCCTATTATCCAGTTGGCATCTCCTTTGCTTATGCCCAGGCAGGCTTTACATTGAAGAGTCATGTCACTACTCATAATGTCAGAGCCATGGCTGCATCATTAGCCCACTTGAAATCAGTCTCTATGGAGGAGATTTGAAAGGCTGCAACCCAGACATCAGTACTTATATTCAGATTCTCTTCGGAAAGAAAGCCCTAATGCGACAGTGTTTGGTCAATCAGTCCTCCGGAATCTTTTTGGTTAATAGAATCCAGCACTTGAGCCTATTTATTTCTATTTAAATGTGGTTGCCTTAAAAAAAAAAGAAAAAAAAAGAAAAGGCGCTCTGCATATTTCTGTAATAAAAAATTGTTTCGGTGTCTGCATGTTGCATCACCTTTCTGTTCATTGTCCTGTTTCTTTCAAAGCAGCTTGTAGCTAGGGATTCCCATATGTGAGAACTTTACCCTACTTGTTTTGTGGAGAAAACTAAGTTATCTATAGCAGAAGTTCTCAGTGAACAGCAGAATAAGTCCTCTCAAATCCAGGGCTGGCTCGGCCATTAGGCAAACTAGGAGGTTGCCCAGAGCACCAATGGTGCAAGGGTGGCCCATTGAGTTTTAATGTAAACCACCCTGCTGCTATTGTGAAGGGTGGTATATGAGGTTTTAATAAAACATAAGCATAAACATTGCTGCCGCCCCTTTCTGGGACCAGCAGCAGTGGCAATGACTTAAAACAGCATTGCAGCACTTATCTTAGTTCCCAGATTATAAGTTGCAAGGGCCAAAAGTAGGCTTAAAACTTGTAAAGTCTTGGTATAAGTCGCATATCCATGGAGCGTCACTGCTGTGAGCTGGCTGAGAATTGGTGTCAATGCAGTGATCAGTGATCCGAGGAGAAGTGCGATCAGCTGTTGTAGTGAAGCCAATAGCCAGTGTGTTTGGTGGGGCTGAATGGTGTGGTTAACTTATTTTCAGTTTGTTTTCGCTGTTACTAGCTGGTTTCTGTCACGTCTTTTTGTATTCTGATGTCAGAGGAACTGTTGCCTCAGTTGGAGAGAGTTGCTTCTTAGCCATTGGTTCCTGTAGCCATTTTAACAGCCTTCACAGAATTCAGCAGGCAGAGTGGATTAGATTTCAGTTGCTCCCGTGGCTATTTCTCAGCAGGAAGAGGCTTCTGTACCTTCCCCTTCAACTGGAGGGCTACAGTAAAGTTATAGTATAAGTTGCCCCTTTATATAGTTTGCGCCGGCTGGTCATGATGTAAAAAGCAGCAACCTATAATCTGGGAAATACGGTACCAAAACCTTTGGTGTTTCAGTGCTTTCCTGATTCTGCATTCTAATGCAGACTTCTGCTCCTGTGAAAACAGGAAGTGGTTGGATGAAAGTTAGTATCAGAGGGGGCGGAAGCAGGAACAGCGCTATCATACCAGAGGTTTTGGTGGGTGCTGTGATGTGGTTTCAAGTCATTGCTGCCATTGCTAATTCCAGGCAGTGGGGATGGGGTGGGAGCAGAGAGCCGCCTCAGACTTGTATTGGCCTGCTAAAATCTGCTTAGTTCCCTGTATGCTGCATTGTGGTGTTAATAGACGAGGCAGTCTTATATGACAGTAGCAGGCAGAAATGAGCATGCATACATGGTAGCGTGCTTCCAAAAACTTCAGGGACATGTCTAAAGCTGGGGAGCTGCTCCCACACATGGCTGTCAATAACTGCACCATACATGAGGAATCGTATCTTGCTTTCCACGGAGACCTCCTGTTCTCCAGGAGCAAGCAGGAAGTCAGTCCTCACTTATGGATGACATCTGCACCAACGGAGCCCGCACGGAGCAATTCTCCCAGCTTTCAAAGAAAGCCTTTGGGATTGCTGCCACGCATGCGTGGTCCTCTTCCTGCCCAAGGGTGCCATCTTGCTCAGTCTTTTTCCATAGAGCCCTTCGGACGCACATCTTTGTCCCTCGGAAAAAGTGTTTCATCGTTCGGCCTATAGGCCAACTCTTTTCCGGTTGCACCAGTCCTCTACCCATCCCTCCCCTGCTCTACGGTTTTAGAGCCTTTAGGGGTTGATTTTCTTTGCTTTTTTGCCTTTAACTGGCTTTGCGCCCTTTTTTCCTCCGAACACTGGCCACTGGATTCAAAAAATGCAATAGATGCCCTAAGAACATGTCGCTTACGGACACCCATGACTGTTGCCTGTGGTGTCTTGGGGCTAACCATGATCCAGAGCTCTGTTCACTTTGCAAGAAAATGTCCTCCAAAGCCCTGCTCAGTCATAAGCAGAGGTCTTAAGACATTTTCAGAAAGGCTGCCTCGGCGTCCCCAGTGGCGCCCTCGGTCGTCTCTCCTCCGGTGGGATCCCGCACTCTGACCAGGGGTCCCCTGAAGCGGAGCGGTGCAAGGCGGCAGCCTCGAAGTCGCTGTCGGGGGCTCCCGCACTTGGTTGCTTAGCCCCCTTCAGTGTTCCTGAGAGTTGGACAAGGAGCGGCCCCGCAAGGTACCTCACACAGATACAGAGGCCTCTGGTGATGGCGCCTGGTCTCCTGAGGGCTGTCCCAGCGAGGATCTCCTCGACACCCGACCCGGTGACCCCGGGGTCGGCATCGCAGGGTCCCACATGCTGGTGCTAGAACACAGCGTTTCTGCGTTCGCTTCCCAGCAGGCGTGCTCAGCCAGCTTCGCTGACTCGTGCCCAGAGACCGTGGCTCCCTTGCGTGGGATGCCAAAAACCGTCCAGGAAATCCCCGAGAGCCATGGGCCTCACGAGTGTCCTTGATGTCTGTCTCGCTCGCCTTCCCGTTCCTTGGGGGTGAGATCCTCCAGGGTTTCTGGCTCCAAGCGGGCTTCAGCCGCCAGTCAGGGCGAACAACCCGGTTTGGATTCCTCTTCCGACCTCTCGGACTGGGAGTACGATGGGGATACCTTCTGTGGGACCCCTCCCCGCCTGCAGTTCAGCAGCGATCCACCTGAGGACACCTTCTTTCTGGTGCTTGTTCGGGATATGGCACAGGCTCTCAACCTGGTCACCCAAGCTGAGGAGGACCCTCGAGCTGAAGTGTTCAACATCCTTCATTATGAGTCCCCACCTCGGGAGTCTCTTACTGTCCCGGTTCCTCCCATCCTGTCCAGGCTGCTACTCCGCATATGGGAGGCGCCTGCCTCAGTTCCCATCGTGAGTAAGTGCCTCGACACCATGTACAAGGTCCAGCGCAGCCCTGGGTTCAGGAAAACACAGCTCCCCCACACTTCCATAGTGGTGGAGTCTCCCATGAGAAAGCAGAAGAGCCCGAAGTCACACTCCTCGGTTCCCCTGGGTAGAGAATCGAGAGCCCTCAATGCCCTAGGCCGGAAAGCCTACCAGGGCTCTTTGCTCTCCTGCCGTATTCAGGCATACCAGTTATACATGGGCATGTTCTCGCGCGACTTGGCCAAGGAACTTGGAGGTTTTTCCGTGGGCCTCGAGGGCGAACCCCTCAATAGGTTCAGTACCCTGCTTAAAGTCTGTTGCAGACTGCTCAAAGTACCTCTCCCGTGCCACCTATGATGGTTTAGAGTCCTCTGCTCGAGTGGCGGCTGCCAGCATCGGGGCTTGTTGCCAGGCATGGCTCCAATCCTCAGATTTGGAGCAGTTGGGTACAGGAGAAGCTCCTGAACGTACCCTGCCTTGGTGAGCAGCTCTTTGACAAACCGATGGAGGGCAGGGCCGTGGAGATAGAGACGGAGTTAGTCACCCAAATCTGTCTCGCGCGTGAAACCTCCACTCTCTCATGAAAGAAACAGCAAACTAAAAAGCCTTTCTTTCCGAGGAAGGGCCTGCCCTACCGGGGCTACCTGCCATACCCACCCACGCCGACGCCGACCACTCTGGCACAAGGGAAGTCCGGCCAGGGTTACCACAAGCCAAAAGGGCCCAAGGCCCAAACCCCAGCACCGCCTCAACCCTCGCAGGGGTTTTGATGCCAGCCGCATAGCCTCTCAGCGCCCCCCCCTCCCCCGGCAACTCAGCAGCCAGTGGGGGGGACACCTGTCTTTCTCCCCTCAGTTGGCTTCCATCACCTTGAACACCTGGGTCATCCGGGAAGGCTATCGCCTCTGTCTCTAAATGTCTTCACAAAATGTCTCTCTGCGGTCGCTGCCTCCCTCAGGCATCGCCGCATACCGGTCTTCCCCTACCTCGACGACTGGCTCGTCATGCACGCCTGGCGACGTCACGCACAGTCGTCCTGCTCAAGTGCCTGGGTTTCTTGGTCAACTATCCCAAGTCCCACCTCAAACCGGTGCAAACCTTAGAATAATCGGCGCATGCCTCGATACTCAGCAGGTGACTGCTTTTCTGCCAGCGGATCGCACCAACTGCCCGGGTCTAGAGCACCTCTCGGGTCACGGCTAGAACTATGCTGTGCCTCCTGGGCCACATGGCCTCTACTGTCCATGTGGTTCCCCACACCCGCCTGCACATGAGAACAGCTCAGTGGTGCCTCAGCGTCCAGTGGAGCCGGTCCATCAGCCAGCTCAGGGACTTCATAGGGGTCTCCCACAGTCTTCATCTGTCCCTGGGCTGGTGGCAAAACCCCCGCAACCTTCTCCAGGGGTTGCCCTTCCAGACTCTGCAGTACAAGATAGTGCTGACAACGGATGCCTCCTTACTGGGGTGGGGAGCCCACTGTGGTGTGTTTTGTTGTGCATGCAGGAGCAATGGTGGCCCGAGGAGTCTCAACAGCAAATAAACTTGCTCGAGCTCCGGGCGGTTCGGTGGGCCCTGAGGGCCTTCAAGGATCATCTCAGCAGGAGGTTGGTGCTTGTGCACACCGACAGCCACGTGGTGGTGATCTACATCAACAAGGATCTTCACATCAACCTCCTGGAGCTCAGAGCAATCTTCTTTGCTCTTCAGGTATTTCACGCCCAGCTCAGCTACAAGACAGTCCTAGTTCAAACGGACAATCAGGTAGCCATGTTCTATGTGAACAAGCAGGGCAGAACAGGCTCTCTGTCCCTATGCAATGAAGCTTTGCAACTATGGGCCCTCACCAGAGAGCATCAGATTTATCTCCTTGTGGTGTATCTTCCAGGCATTCAAAACTCTTGGGCAGACAAACTCAGTCGAGTTCTGCTTCCACACGAATGGTCTCTCCATGCAGACCAGGTTGCCTGAATATTTCAGATTTGGGAAACCCCGAACATAGACCTCTTTGCAAGTCTGCTGAATGCCAAACTTTCCCGGTTCTGTTCCAGAATTCCAGCTCGATGTTGTCAGGCAAGGGATGCTTTCCTCCTTCACTGGGGTCAAGACTTTCTATATGCCTTCCCACCCATTCCCCTCATCCCCAAAACCCTATTCAAGCTTCAGAGAGACAGAGGTCATATGATCCTCATAGCTCCACGTTGGCCACGGCAACGTGGTACCCTCTGCTCCTACATCTCTCTCAAGCTCCGCCTCTGGAATTGGGATCAGCTCCACATCTCTCCCAAGAGGACGGGATGCTCTGGCATCCGAATCCCCAGTCTCTGCATGTCAGGGCCTGGTTGCTGAAAGCCTAGAACTTCAGGATCTTAATATTTCCCAACAGGTAAAGGATATCCTTCATGCTTCTAGGAAACCCTCCACAAGATGCTCGTACGCCTTTAAGTGGAAAAGGTTTACCATATGTTGCTCGCAGAAGGGTGTTAACCCTCTTGTGATACCTCTGGACTCGAAACTGGAGTATCTCCTTCATTTGTCAAATGCGGGTCTCAAGACAAATTCAGTAAGAGTCCATCTTAGTGCTATTGCAGCTTCTTACAAGCCTCTAAGTGGACAACCTATTTCCTCTCATCCTCTCATAGTGAGATTTATGAGAGGCCTTCTTTTAACAAAGCCTCCTTTTAAGCCACCACCGGTGGCATGGGACTTAAATCTGGTGCTCGGGCAGCTTATGAAACTGCTCTTTGAACCATTAGCCACTACATCTTTGAAATTCCTTTCCTGGAAAGTTATCTTCCTCATTGCAGTCACATCAGTACGTCGCGTCAGTGAATTGCAAGCATTAGTGGCTGATCCTCCTTATACAAGGTTCCACCATGATAAGGTAGTTCTTAGGACTCATCCACACTTTATGCCAAAGGTGGTTTCGCCTTTCCATTTAAACAAAGCAGTTTACCTTCCTGTATTCTTTCCAAGGCCTCATGCCTCCAATGCAGAAAGGAACCTTCATACCTTGGACTGTAAAAGAACTTTGGCCTTTTACTTGCAAAGGGCACAGCAACATAGAAAGCCTTCTCAACTTTTTGTTACTTTTGATCCTAGTCATTTGGGACTTCCAGTTTCCAAAAGAACTCTATCTAACCGGATTGCTCAGTGCATGTCCTTTGCCTATGAGAGTAAGAACCTTCCTCTTGAAGGCCATGTCACAGCTCACAATGTGAGAGCCATGGCATCCTCAATGGCTCATCTTCACTCTGTGTCTATCAATGACATCTGTTGAGCAGCTACTTGGGCTTCGGTACATACCTTCACAGCCCACTACTGCTTAGACAAGGACTCCCGCCGGGATGCCTTGTTTGGTCAGGCTGTTCTTCAACACCTTTTTCAGACTTAATCAACTTCTACCCACCATCCCCGGTAGGATGCCAGAGATCCATGGGTGGAAGTATGGCCCTTTCACAAGGGTTAACAACTTCCTGGGGCCATCTCCCTGGCATCTGCAGCTAGGGAGTCCCTATATGTGAAGACTACATTCCTGCTTGTTCCTGGAGATAACGTAGTTACTCACCTGTAACGGGTGATCTCTGGGAACAGCGGGAATTTAGGCACGACCCGCCCACCTCCCCTAGGAGTTCTCTCTCTCTTTTGTCTTGGCTATAAAATGAACTGGAGAGGGACAGTTGGGAAAGGCGGGAAGGCAGCACGCAGGCGCTGTGGGATGCTCCCAAAAGCTTTCCTATTGGATGCTGGGGAGCGTTCCCTCGCGGGCTCTTTTGGTGCCGACGATACCCATATGTGAAGACTAAATTCCTGCTGTTCCCGGAGATCACCTGTTACAGGTGAGTAACTACAAAAGACACACACACACACACACACTCACTCACTCACTCACTCACTCACTCACTCACTCACTCACTCACTCACACACACTCCCAAGGTGGTGGTACATTTCCCCAAGCTGTTCTTTTACTGATACATAGATTTATTTATTTAGCAAGCATTTGTATCCCGCTCCTTCCAGCGATCAGAAGCGGGTAAGATTACTATCGAGAAACTGCCGAATCAGGGCAGGTACAAGTTTTGTTTACATACAGATTGGCAGAGAAGCACATCACACAGAGTTAACACTTCTTAGATATGAGGCATCTCACTCCATCAGGATCTGTATCCCATCTCAAGGGAAATGGCACAACCTGTGCAATGGGATCCCAGAGGCACATGCATAGCAATTGATATGGTTGAGACTTCCTAAGGTATATTTAGCCCATTTTCACCCAAGCATTCGCATCCCCGTAAACAGTTTCCACCTCTAGTGTCCCTCAAATCTTTAATCTCTACTATCTTGACTGCCTTAGGGTCCTTATTAGGTTCAAAGGATATGCTGGGGAATGGTGTGGAGACCAGAGTCTGATTCTTGAGGGGTATTTTTATCCTCTGTCTTCCCAGGGGGGATCTTGCCCACTAACGTCTATTCCTAATCCATAGGTCCCATCCAGTGAGTCATCCCTTCCAGAGAGGGTGACCACGATGGGGCTGCAACTTCCTGGGTTACATTGTTGAATGCTGTGTTTCTTTATCATTGTTGTTTTCTTTTGAACTGGGTGCCCCTTCCCCTCTGGGGAGACCCAGCCTTCATCCTCAGTGGTCCACTGAACTTGTGACCACCCGTAACAGGGCATCTCATACACAAGTGTCTGAGCAGTCTCTGGACACATATACTTATGACTATTTCCCATCGACTTTTCGTAGTATCCCCCATCACAACTTATCACTTCGCAGGCATCAAATTTTAGGCTTACTGGTCCCCCTCTCCCTCTGGAACGGTTACAGTAAATATGTTAGGGTATGCCCTTCCCCATCGTGTCTGTGTTTGTATTCGTCCGTCCATCTCTTTCCCTGTCCTAGATCCCATGTCATTCCCCTTAACAGAGAAAGTGATCCCCCCACCATAGCAACACCATCCACTTTTCTTTGTCTATATTATAATTTTTATTAGTCCTTTTTAACTAACTCCTCTCCTGTGTTCATTCTTTCCTTGTTATTTTCAGGCACAGAGGGTCATTAGTTCTCTGGACCTTCCATTGGTCGTCTGAAGCAGCTTCGACTGGGCCTTTAATTTGTGTATGAGTCCAACCTTTTTCTGCAGTTCTTACAGCAGTCTCAGTACTTAGTAAGACCTAGAACAGATCCTCCCAGTCTGGTTGCAATTTGGACTCCTTCCAGGATTTTATCAAGACCCACTGTCCTGGTTTGAGACCGTGAACTGCAAACTCCAACGGTGGTGTTTGTGCCACAGCCCTTTATTCCTGAGAACAGATAGAGGACAGCCCAAGTATATATTCTTTAAGAAACTTATCTTTGGTTTCAAACTGAGGAGGTTCCTTTAATTGTCCCATATAGGGTAATCCGAATAACATTTTGTAGGGGGACAATCCTAAATCTTTCCGAGGGGCTGTTTGGATTCTTAACAATAGTAAGGGCAAACACTTAGTCCAAACAGTACAAATACAGATGCAGGAGCACCTAGACTCATCTTACCCACTCGACGAACAGCAATATGGTTTTCGCCCAAAGCATGGAGTGGAAACACTCCTCACAGCTCTAACAGATACGCTATTAAGAGGAATCGACAATCACAAACAAGCATTCATTCTATTATTTATTGATATTTCAGCTGCTTTTGATAGCGTCCACCATACCATAATGCTCAATAGTCTGAGTCAAATAGGAATAAATGCCACAGTTCATAAATGGTTCTCCTCTTATCTAGATAATAGGACACAAAATGTACGAATAGGTAATCAAACCTCTGAATCATACAAACTGGAAACCGGTTTACCTCAAGGATCAGCGTTATCAGCACTCCTATTTAACATATACATAAAACCTGTATGCAATATCTTTAAAAAATTTGGTGTACTCTATCATCTATACGCAGATGATATCATGATGTACATTCCGTTCACGATTCCCAACTTACCGATGCAAACTCTGTCAGATTGCTTCAATGAAGTCACATCCTGGCTAAATACCCACAATCTCCAAATAAATCACTCCAAAACTGAAGTGCTAATCGTCACCAAAAACCAATCCTATACTCCACCTACACACATAACACTTCAAAACCAAGAAATTAAAATAAAAAATGAAGTAAGATATCTAGGTGTTATTCTAGATAAATACCTTACATTAGACACCCACATTAGAAACACCACAAAGAAAATCTATTTCAAACTCAAAATCCTTAAACAACTAAGACCCCTTGTATACATACATGATTTCATCAGCATAATTCAAGCCATCATAACCCCCCACTTTGACTTCGCTAACCTAATTTTATTGGGTATAACAAAACAAAACATTAAAAGAATTCAACTTGCCCAGAATGCAGCAGCTCGGATAATAACGAAAGTACACGCACATCAACATATAACACCAATACTAGAATCCCTTCACTGGCTGCCTATACAAAGTAGGATAGTATACAAAACATTGATAACCACATTTAGAACTCTAAACGACATGGCCCCAGTCACCCTAAGTAACCTAATCAGCAAAGAGCACTCAAAATCTACTCAAAGAAAAGGACAAACAAACTAAAAACTCCCAAAGACTTCATAAAAGCAAATAAACTCACAAACAATAGAGCTTTTTCTCATGCAGCTCCAACAATCTGGAATTCCCTCCCAGATGATCTAAGATTGCTAACCGAGATCATTGAATTCCGCAAAAAAGTGAAAACCTATCTCTTTTCTAAACATTACAACAACTCAGATCATCCCTCAATAGACTTAGATAATGGCTAACCAGTTTTTATCTAACAAATCCCAAATGACCTACACATACAATTCTTCATAGCTGATACTGTACTTTGAATAACACTTAAGCCCCACATAATGTGTATTTGTACATAATGTATATAGTTTACACTGTTCTATACTGTTCTGTATTAACACTAGTTGTTTATCTTATTGTTATTTGGTCATATGATGTTTTATGTAAAACAAACTCCGATTTGTTAACTGTTTATTGTGAACCGCAACTGAACTATGGAAGATGCAGTATATAAATCATTGTTAAATAAAGGTAATTTTGTTTCTAACATCAATTTTGCTAGCTGCTGCTTTATAGTCTGATTCATGCATGCCACTCTCTCTGAGGAGGGTGGATGTCATGGAGTATGGAAATCCCAGGATACTCCCAGAGTTTCCATTTATGTTTTGCAATACCTTGGCTGTAAAGTGACTTCCCTGGTCCAAGTCAATGTGACTTATTCCATATCTTGGAATGATTTGTTCCAAGACTTTTTGCTACTCCTATTGCCGTGGCAGCTACCATGGGATATGTATCCACCCATCCCGTCAAATGGTCCACTATTACCAAAAGGTACTTCACCCGTCCAACCAGGGACAACTCGGTGAAATCAACCTGTATACTTTGGAATGGACGAAGACTAGGGTCTCTGCCTCCCTGCAGTTGTTTCCTAATGACCTTTTTGTTTATTTTCTTATAGGTTTATAGACCTCTCACACACTTGCTTGGCTACTGTGTATATTCCCATACACCCATAGTGCCTTAGAACCAGATCACACATTGCCTGTACACCCCAATGACTCCCTTGATGTAGAATGGCCATAATTTCTCTCCTTTGTTTGTTTACTATCTGCCTGTCATTGGGTAAAGCCCATTTTCCCACTTCAGTTTCTACTGCCCCTATATCTTCGAGTTGTCATTTTTCCCTTTCAGTAAATATGGGATTTACTGCATGACTCACTATTTCTGGGGTTAAATTGTATATAGGAGTTGGGTCTTCCCCTAAGGCAGCTTCCTTAGCAGTCTCATCTGCTAATCTATTTCCTCTGGCTTCAAAAGAATTTCCTGCTTGATGACCATTTACATGCACCACTACTGTTGTGGCAACAGCAAGTTCTTTAACACTTATTGAATTAATTCCCTATGCACCAACTCCTTCCCCCTCCTGTTTATCAGGCCCTGTTCTTCCCAAATTTTTCCAAAAGTATGTATCACCCCAAAGGCATATTTTGAGTCTGTGAAGATGGTCCCATCTCCACTCTCTAAGGGGGGCATGTTATAGTCCTCATGGGGTCCTTTGGGTCCACTTCTATAATATCCCTTCATTTCCTTCTCCTCTTCCTCTTAATGAGGTTGTAGGAGCTGAGGCTCTAGCCTGCTCTTGCGAAGTTGGGACAACGTCTGATTCTATCTCCTGCAGCAGTGGATAGAGGGGATTCTGATTGGGAAGGGCTGTATAAGGGGGGAGGGAGAGACAAGCAAGAGGGTTCCACCCAGCCAATTGTTTATCCTTATTTTCAGAGTCTTCCAAGTCCTGGGTTCTTGCTATCTTTAAGGGATATAACTTTGACTCTTCCGTCCCTTCCCAACAGGCAGCATAGTCTGACTCTTCTTGGGGGAGAGGTTTCTTTTCACTGTTTACATATACTGTAAGTTAAGGATTTCATCCTTGCCAAATTTCAGCCAGAAGATTGCGGGCGGCCTTATACTTTAGTCCAAATAAAACAGTATCTTATCTTAGTTTTATCTTTATCCCTGGTTCATTATCTTTCCAATATTTCAACATTCTTCCTAATGAACTGTCTGGAGGAATGTCCCTGGGACCTGTACTGCCAGCCCCGTCCTTACTCGAGTTTCTCTTAGAACTTTTAACACCCATCGAGACCTCTTTCACCAATATGCTTTTTGCTTCGTCTCTCTCCAGCCGCACTCCTTGCGGATGTGTCGGAACTGCGGATTGAGACTCCACATTCACTTCATGTCTAGGACACGTCTCATACACACAGCAATCTGTCTCAATTCCCAGCCACCAAGGTAATACTTTAAAGTCTTATTTCTTACCTTGGTCCGTGCACAGAGTTGCCTGGTTGGCGTGCTTGTACTCACTTAATACCTAGTCTGGTTCATTGAGTCTGTATTGATTTTACTTCCTGGTCTCGGGATTCTGCTGTCAGTATGATGTCAGAGCCCCCCATTGTCGATACACAAGGCTGTTGAACTCAACAGGTTGCGTCTCCCTGTCCTTGGTGGTGGTGATCTCCTCCAGCGATGAGACAATCCCAGATGAGCCCCCAATCTGTAAGAAAACATAACCTTTTTTTACACAATAACAGACTCTATGAAGCAAAGAAAAACTTTTATTGCAGTCTTGCAAGAGAAGGTGTTCTAAATAAGTAGGCACACCTGTCCTTTGTTCCACAGTTCTTTCATAGTATAATATGTCGTCGTCTTCCAGCATGTCTGACTCATTGGTTAATACGGTCTTGCTCCACTTTTTGCACTTCCGTATCTGTGGTAGGCTGTGTTACTAGTCAAGTAGCCTCTCCTTCCAGGATGCAGATATACAACAAAGGGAGTCAGAAAGTTATATACAAAATTATATTACATTGTAAAAATAATATCACATTTGTTTATATCAATATGGAAGGGCAGACTAGATAGGCCATGTGGTCTCTTTCTGCCATCATGTTTTTATGAAATACATAAGAAATGGGAGCTCCAGGTGGCTAGAGGCTTGTAAAGATGTCTGGGGGAGCAGATAGATTAAGAGATGGTGTATAAATTGCCAGGAATGAGGGGGGAACCAGTGAATAAAGGGAGACTGAGGGGGAATTGAGAGATGTTCAAACTCAATTGCATGACTGATCTTCTGCTAGTATTGCCATGCTCATGTCATCCCTCTTAAGTCACTTCATTGGCTGCTTATCTGTTTCCACATCCAATTTAAACTTCTACTACTGACCTATAAGTGCCTTCATTCAGCTGCTCTTTACTACCTTTCCTCTTATTTCTGCCTACACCCCCTCCTGGGGAACTCCGCTCTCCTGGCAGATTCCTTCTATCTGTGCTCTTCTCTTCCACTGCCTATTCTAGACTTCAATCTTTCTATCTTGCTACTCATTACACCTGGAACACACTACTTCCATCTGTGGTCCTATTCAAATCCATGCTAAAAACTCGCTACTTTGAGACTGCTTTTGGATCCTGATCAAAAAAGACTCCTGTTCACCTCCTCTGTTTCCTCACCATTTTCCTAGACCAGAGGTTCCCAACTCCAGTCCTGTAGGGCCAAACACCATTCAGGTTTTCAGGCTGTCCCTAATAAATATGCATGAGATGCATTTGCATGCACTGCCCCGTTGTATTCAAATGTATCTCATACATATTCATTAGGGACAGCCTGAAAACCTGAATGGTGTTTGGCCCTCCAGGACTGGAGTTGGGGACCTCTGCCCTAGACATATCCTTGTCCTCAGCTGTTGTCTGTCTTGACTAGATTTAAGCTCTGATAAGCAGAGACTGTCTTTTACATGTCTGTACAGTGCTGCGTGTGCATTGTAGCGCTATACAAATGATTAATAGTAGTACATAGTGGGTGGATAAGAGAGTAGTTGAGGATAAAAGTGGGAGACTGAAAGAGGAATTGGGTGTGGGGGCTGCTGGCCATTTGCATGCAATGATGTGTCTAGCCTTCTGTGTCTTCCCCTTAGACTTAGACACAAAAGGCTAGATTTACTTAGGGGAGTTACTATGCATTAATGTGTGATTTATTGCATGTCCCATGATATACAATGGAACCTATTCATTAATAGTAAATAACATGTATTCATGTCATTAGCATGTGCTTAAATCTAGCCCAAAATGGGGGAACATCTTTACTAAATCAGATTCTGAGGGAACTGACATTCTTGGAGAGACTTCCCTCCCCCTTCAACTTTCTTGGGAGGGTTGGGGTGAAAGATCTCAGCTACTGGCTCCTAAAGTCAGAAATGTTTTGTCAAGCCTTAGCCTAAATGATTTTCTCTTCTGTCAGATTATTGTGGACACAGTCTGGGCTTTATCCTACCTAACAGATGGAGGTAATGAACAAATACAAATGGTGATTGATTCTGGAGTTGTACCATTTTTAGTTCCCCTCCTTAGTCATCAGGAAGTTAAAGTACAGGTAAGACTACTTTTTCAGTTTCTTTATTTTAGAGAAATTTAGATCTAATCAGCTCTAAGAGTGCAAGATAGTGCAAAATTAAAACAGATTTTTATTACTGTGAAGATTCCATAATCAAATAAGGACAGGTTGATTTCACTGGTCAACATTGAAATCGTTACTGACTTTAAAAGGCCCTAATCTGTAGTATCTTGGTGAGCTGAACACGAATATAACATTAAAACATTTTTATTGGCTCTCGTTTTGAAGATATTGCATGTAGTTCATTTTTAACGTTTCACCGTGTAAATTTATCCAGTAGGACATCAACATCCCAAATAAGCCTTGAATGATGTAATATTGCATCACATTGCATAATACCAGCATGCGCACACAGAGTTGATTGCATCATTTTCTGATGCAATGCAATACTACTGCCAGACGGCTGCTGAAGCCATTTGACGTCAGCAGTGTACTATACGCAGTCGGAAAGGAAAGTAATCTGGTATTCTGTTCCGATATTGAAAGCCTCATGAATGCCTTAAAAATCACTCATGACCCACAAGACTGGAGACTATAGACTCTTTGAAACTGAGTCTGAAGGCTGTGCTTTGAACAATGGAAACAGTCTTCCATCTATTCCAGTAGCGCATGCCATCCACATGAGACATACGATAAAGCATCTACTGACTTCCATTAACTATAACAAGTACAGCTGGCACCTCTGTGGTGACTTGAAGGTAGTTGCCCTTTTAATGGGACTGCAGTAGGGATATATAAAATAATGTATTTCTTATGTGAGTGGGATAGCCGAGCAAGGGATTGGCACTAGCGGAAGGAATGGAATCACAGACAAAATGTAACAGTTGGAGAGAAGAATATCTAGCACCTAGCTCTGGTTGAGGCTCACAAAATCCTGCTACCACACCTTCACATCAAACTAGGTTTGATGCAAAACTTCTTGAAAGCCGTGGACCGCACTTAGCCAGCTTTCTGGTACCTGCATGAAAAATTCCCTCGACTCAGCGAAGCAAAGATTAGAGGGAGTTTTTGTGGGTCCTCGGATTCGAGAGCTCTTCAAAGATGACCGGTTCAACAACTTGCTGCAGGGTGATGTGAAACAAGCATGGAATGCTTTTCACTTAGTGTCAACAAACTTTCTCAGGAATGTTAGGGCAGAAAACTACAAGGAACTAGTAGAAGACGTGCTGATGCAGTATCAGAAACTTGGCTGCAATATGTCGCTAAAGATCCATTTCCTTGATTCCCATCTCGATTTCTTTCCTGACAACTGTGGTATGGTTAGTGATGAACAGGGCGAACATTTTCACCAGGATATAGCAACGATGGAGCAAAGATACCAGGGAAAATGGTCCACTGGCTGACTACTGCTGGACACTCCCCAGAGAAGCTCCCAAACAGCTGTACAAGAGACAGGCGAAAAAAATCTAAGTAGTAGTCTAGGACTTGGTTTTTTACAGGTATTAACTGCTGAAGGCCTATTATATTTACTATTGACATGCATTTCGTAATGTAAACATTAATTCTTGTAGATTACAAAAAAACTAGAGCCAACTTTGCAATTTCACTATTATATTCGTGTTCAGCATATAAAAATTGATAAATGACTATTTTTATTTCAGTAACATGACTTTTGTGAAAATTTGTTGACCAGTGTTTTCAAAGCTGTGTAAACGTTGAATTCATTTTACATCATTCATTGCTAGCAGCAGTTTGTAGTTCATTAATTTGTAGACTAGATGCTAGTGACTGAGATTTCTAATTGATAAATCAGTTTTTCAGGCTTCCTAACAGCTTTGTGAAATAACAAAACATTAGGGATGTGCACAGAGCAAAAACATTTTCATTTTTTGTTTTGGCTTTTTGTTTTTTATTGTATTTTATAACCAGTCATTTCCAACCCATGCAAACCAAACAGAGCTCCCCCTTCTGGGAGAAGAACATAATACAGTCAGACCCTCCCCTCCTCATCTCCCCCTTCCTCCAGAAGGTTACTTCATTGATAAAGTCCAGCAGGGGTTTTTATGTGCTCTCAAAACGCTCTCCCTTATTCTGCTGAAGTGCTGTCAAACATTCCACTAGGAGTACTTTCCTCAGTCCTCCGTAGCTACTCTGAAATTGCTGGAGGTGTGAGCTGCTTCCAAGCACAGACCAGGTCACGGCGTGCTGCAATCACTCATGCCCTAATGGGCCAATACCACAGTAATTGGACCCCCCCCCCTTCCGGCCACTTACCCAGAAGGTAGAACACTGGACCTATCCCCATATCTATTCTGAAAACATTTGAGATGTGGGTCTGCAGCTGTTCTCAATACCCTTGAACAACAGGGCACTCCCATTAGATATGTTTCATTGTACCCACTTCACCACACCCCCTCTAGCAGTTATGTGAAACCCCCGGAAATATTGTATGCAAGCAGTCCAGGGTATAGTATCACCTCAGTGATAATCTTATAGGTGTTTTGCTTGTGACAGAGCAAATCATGGCACAGCCACACACACGGACTCATTCTATCTCCAGGAAAAAGCAGGAATGTAGTACTGACTGAGCCTGTGTGGTAATGCTCCCCAGCATCCAATTGGAAAGCCTTTGGGAACACTCCACTGCGCCTGTGTGACTGCCTTTCTGCCTTCCCAACTTCCTCTCTTCAGTTCTTCGTTTTCCACAGAGCCAGCAGGAAGCAAATCCTAAAAAAACTTTTTTTGTGGCTAGCATCTGTTTTCCCATTGACACCGGCACAGTCTAAGACTTTGTTGGTTCCTTTCTTTTTCTTTCTTTTTTGCTTTTTCTTTCCTTAAAAAAAAAAAAAAAAATTGGCGTCTGCCCTTTTAGGCCTTAAGCCTCCCATACTCTTCATCCTTGAGTATGGAGAAACCAACAAGTGGTTTAAAAAAATGCACTACCGGCACCATCTCGGCGACTGACACACATGATTGGTGTCTAAAATGTCTCAGCCCAGACCACCAGCCAAAGGACTAACCCTTTTGCCAGAAAATGACCCTGAGAGGCCTACGGAACCGGGCTTCTAAATTAGGTACACTTTTCGCCTCTGACACTGTATCATTGGCGTCCACTTTGTCGAGAGCCTCTTCATCTTTTGGATCTCAGATATCCTCGAAGTCCAAGAACAAGGCCGCATTGAAGTCTGCGGGCACCTCCAGGGAAGGATCTCCCTCTGAACATTGAGATACCTCATGGGTGGCCTTGGAGGCGTATCGGCCTGCCAAACAGCCCTGGTGGGAGACCTTGCCCTCCAAAGCCATCAAGGGATTCCAGGATGCTCCTGAGGCCTCGACCTCCGGAGAGCTACCGGTGCCATGCTCTTGGATGGTGGCGCAAATACCTGTCACCGATACCCAAGTATCGGCAACTTCGATAGACTAGCTCATACTGGTCATTGAGCATAGTTTGGCAGCCCTACTTGCAGACTTGGTACCCATAAAACCCTTGGCTACAGGTACCGGGCAATTGGTACCTGTTCCAGTACAGACATCGACACCGGTTCCAGGTGCAACATCACTCCCACCCATGCCCTCCCTGGAATCCCTTATCGATACTGGTGCAATGCCCAAATGGCTCACTGAAGCTGATACATCAGAACATCTGTACCGGCATCTATCTTCTGGTGCGCAGCGTGTCCCTCAGTCCTCAGATTCCAATTCCCCTGATTCGGATGCAGAGTTGCTCGATTCACGGGGCCCCAGTACCTTCCTTCAGACCCTTCCCCACCTCAACAGTGGCACGTGTTGCTGCCAGAGGGCATGTCCTTTCAGGAATTTATTCAAGACCTAGCCAAAGGTCTCTCTATCGCGGTGACATCTGAGAAGGAACTGAAGACGGAGGAACTGGAGAACCTCCAGTACTCAACATCACCCAGGGAAGCTGCCGCCTTACCCCAGTGCACTGCATCCTTCATGATCTTAAGCTCTGTGTATGGAAGATGCGTCTCATGGTCTCACCCCAATGTAGATGTCTTGATATCGGTATCGGAGTGTCCTGGCTTCCAAAAGGCACAGTTTCCCTACCACTCCATGGTGGTTGAATTGGCTATGTACCGAATCAGAAAAACTCACTCATTCCTCAAACCCACTTGATAAAGGAATCGAGAACCCTTGATGCTTTTGGGCGTCTGCTTCCAGGCCTCCATGCTCTCAGCTAGGATCAATTTCTATATATTTTATATGGGAATGTTCTTAAAGGAGGTCTACAGGGATCTTGAAGCATTTGCTTCTCTCCTCCCAGATGACAAATGGGCAGACTATCTCACCCTAGTTAAACATAGCCAAAATGTATCAAAGTTTGTTAATAGAGCTACCTTTGATGCTTTTGAGTGCACGAGCAGGGCTTTGGCGATTTGCATCAGTGCACGTCACGCTGCATGGCTTCAGGCCTCAGATCTTGAACAGTGGGTTCAAAATAAGCTGGGCCACATAGCTTGCCCAGGGGAAAATCTTTGGCAAAGACGGGGAAGATATAACTTCTCAATTAGTCAGAAAATACTACTCTAAAGAGACTGTCCAGAGTAACAGCTTACCTTGCTAGAAAAAGACCCTGCAAATAAGTCTTTTTACAATAATAAGAAGAAATTCTTCTCTTCGTAACTCCCTGCTTCACAGTATCAGGGCCAGGCCCCACAGAAGAGGCAACAGCCTCCTAAGCAGCAGAAGCCGCCACAGGTGGCTAAATCTCAATCAGCCCTGCAGCTACAAGCTATGCCTGGTTTTACTCTTTTCTAGAGAACATTGCCTTCTGCTCTGTAGGATCCCCAACCTCTCCACATTACAGGCAGACTGTGTCACTATGCCAGCAGATGGCACCTCGTCACCTCAGAGTAGTGGACACTCACAATAGTTCAGGAGGGGTATAGACTTCACCTACAAGCTCTGCCCCCCTCCACATTCAAGGGGGAGTATCAGCACAACCCCCTCTCACTGCTCTCCTGCAAGACGAGGTGTCCTCTCTTCTGTCTCAGGGTGTCATAGAAGAGGTCTCCAACATCCCAGCAGGGAGTGGGCTTCTATTCTCCCTACTTTCTCATTCCAAAGAAACCAGAAGGTACAGGCCCATTCTGGACCTCAGAAACCACAAGTTTCTAGTCTACGAAAAGTTCAGGTTGATCGCTCTGACTCTTCTTCCCTATCTCCAGAGTCAGGATTGGCTCTATTCTAGATCTAAAGGAAGCATACATACCTCTTCATCCATCCAGGGGACAGGAGGTATCTACGCTTCACCTTTCAGGGAAAACATTATCAATACAGAGTCCTTCCTTTCAGACTCGCCTCTGCCCCAAGAGTCTTCACAAAGTGCATGGCAGTCGTGGCAGCATATCTATGAACTCTGGGGATATTCGTCTTCCCCTACTTAGATGACTGGCTAATAGACAGACAACTCCCAAGAGATGTTGCTGTCCTTGCATCATGCCATAACAGTACTACAGCACTTGGGATTTGTCATAAACTTCCCAAAATCCCATCTCACTCCAACTCAGACCAGAGTTCAGCGAACCAGCAGTCCAGGGCATTTCTGCCCCAGCTCTGTTATACTCATCTAGTAGAACTAGCATCCCAGACGCTCCTAAGAGACCATCTGACAGCCCGAGAGATGATGTAGCTCCTTGGGCACCTCGTCTCTACAGTACCTGTTGTCCCATATGCTCATCTACATATGCGGATAGCCCAGTGGACTCTGGCCTCCCAGTGGAAGTAGGCCATCTCAGAGACAGAATTCAAGTTGCTGCTCGCCTAATCACATTCTTTCAATGGTGAAAATCTGCTTGTAGGGTCACCTTTTCAGATGCTTCCATGCCAATGCACCCTGACGGCTGCCCTCCAGGCGGGGTTGGGGAGCCCATCTGGGCAACCTGACTACATAAGGACTCAGGACGGTTCAGAAGTCACAACTCCAGATCAATCTCCTGGAGCTTCAGGCTATCTTCAATGCCTCTCAGGTGTTCCAACACCACCTCACAGTGCAAAAGGTCTTTGTCAGAATGGACAAATCTGGTTGCCATGTTCTATGTGAACAAGCAGGGGGGAACAGGCTCTTGGGCCCTCTGCGAGGATATGATACACCTCTGGTCTTTTGCCATTGCCATCAGATACACCTTCCAAGTGGTATACCTACCGAGAGAACCCAATGTCTTGGCAGACTGAGTTGCATCCTTCTTCCCCACAAATGGTCTCTTCACCCGGATACAGTGTCGTACATCTTCCAGACCTGGGGAACACCAGACACAGATCTGTTTGACTCCACAGAATGCCAAGCTTCCTCCTTTCTGCACAAGGACTCTGAAATCCATCAACCAACAGGTGGATGCCTTCCACCTGCACTGGGATCAGGGTCTGCTTTATGCGTTCCCTCCCATACACCTTATACCCAAGATGCTTTTCAAGCTTCAGTACAACAGGCTCCATGATTCTCATAGCTCCTCACTGGCTTTGGCAACTGTGGTTTTCGCCTCTACTATATCTGACTCAAATTCATCCTCTCCAATTGGGATATGCGTTGGATCTCCTCTCCCAGGGCAACAGCTTTCTACTCCATCCCAGTCACTCCGCCTCACAGCTTGGCTGCTGAGAGCATAGCTTTACAGGGCTTTGACCTTACTCAAGAGGTAAAGGAGATCCTCTTAGCTTCTAGAAAGCCCTCCACCGGATGTTCATATGCTTTTAAGTGGCATAGATTTTTGGTCTGGTATTCCCAGAAGGATCTTAATCCTTTTTCTGCTCCAGTGAAGTCACTCCTTCAGAATCTCCTCCACCTGTCCTCAATAGATCTAAAGATAAATTTACTGAGAGTCCATCTTAATGCCATTGCGGCCTTGATGGACAGCCCATCTCGCAACTGCTAGTGGCGTGCTCATGCGAGGTCTTCGTCTGTCCAAACTTCCCATTAAGCCACCTCCAGTAGCTTGGGACCTCAGTGTTCTAGCGCAGCTCCTCAAGCCGCCCTTTGAACCATTAGCCACGACCTCACTTAAGTTCCTCTCATGGAAGGTGATCCTCCTAATTGCCATCACTTCAGCTAGATTCATTAGTGAACTTCAGGCTTTGGTGGTGGATCCTCCCTATACCCGCTTCCACCATGACGAAGTCCTTCGGATTCATCCACACTTTATGCCAAAGGTGGTATCTCCCTTACATCTAAACCAGTCAATTTACCTTCATTTTCTTTCCTAAGCTGTATGCATCCAGAGCTGAAACAACTCAGCACACTCTTGACTGCAAGCATGCATTGAATTTTTACCTCCAAAGGACTCGGGGTCATTGTAAAGCCTCGCAGTTCATCTCTTTTTACCCCAGTCACCAGGGATTACCTGTCTCTGTGTATGCTCTCCAGATGGATAGCGGACTGCATTTCATTTGCTTATGACAAAGCAGGACTCATCCTGGAAGGGCGTGTCACTGCTCACAATGTTCGCACCATGGTCACTTCGATGGCAAATCTACGCTCAGTGGCCATTGACGAAATTTGCAAAGCAGCAACTTGGTCTTCTGTCCCTAGCTTTGCTGCCCATTGTCTGGACAAGGGCTCCCGTTGGGATGCCATGTTTGGTCAGGCTGTACTCCAGCACCTCTTTCAGACTTAGATGCAACTCCTTCCCTCTGTCCCGGACTTTGAAGATACTAGAAATCCATGTAGGATCTAAGACCTCATCATGCCTGCTCCGGGGCGAACCTCAACTGGTTTTGAGGTCACTTCATCTGGCATCTGGGAGCTAGGGAGTCTCATATGTGAAGACTACATTCCTGCTTGTTCCTGGAGATAGTGTAGTTACTCACCTGTAACAGGGGATCTCTGGGAACAGCAGGAATTTAGTCTTCACAACCCACTCTCCTCCCCTAGGTGTTATAGGGTTTCAATTACTCATCTCCAGGATCAAGCAGGAATATAGTCTTCATATATGGGTGACATCGGTACCGACGGAGCCCGCACAGGAACACTCCCCGGCGTCCAATAGGAAAGCTTTTAGGAGCATCCCACTGCACCTGCGTTGCTGCCTTCCCAACTCTCCCTCCTCAGTTTTTTGTTTTCTGCAGAGCCAGCAGGAAGCAAATCTGTCACCGCAAAAAAAGTTTCTATTTGTTTTGTTTTTGTGGTTCATGTTTGCCTTCCCGACAACGCCGGAACCAACCCTGTCGGTCTTTTCTGTTTCTTTCCTGGAAAAGAAAAGGAAAAAATAGAACTTTTCTTCAGGCGCTTCAATGCCATTTTAGGCCTTAAGCCTACCATTTTGTCTACTGACACTCTGGAGAAACCAGCTAGTGGTTTTAAGAAATGTTTTTAAGTGTGCCAGTACAATCTCAGCTACCGACACCCATGACTGGTGTCTCAAATGCCTTGGTTCTGACCACCAGCCATTAGAGTGTCCTCTGTGTAAGAAGATGGCAGAGAAGCCCACAGAATCAAGCTGCGAAGTTAGGCACACTCTTTGCCTCAGATGCTGTTTCTTTGGTATCGATGTCAGAGGGCAGTGTCTTCCTCTCGTGGATCGTGGGTATCGAAGCATAAGTCGTCTTCGAAGCCAGACAATCCCCCCCCCCCCCCAAGGGTAGATCTTTCTAAGCATCGAGATGCCTTGGGCATTGTCCTTGAGGTGGATCGGCCAGCCAAACAACCCTGGCAGGAGGGCCTTCTCTCCAAAACCTTTGAGGGGTCCCAGGATGCTCTCAAGGCCTCCACCTCCTGGAGAGCTCCTGGTGCCATAGTCTGGGACCAGGAGCCCACATCTCTGGTACTGATACCTAAGTATCAGCGGGCTCTATGGATCAACATATCTTGGCCAATGAGCGGAGCTTAGTGCTCTACTGGCGGCTTCTGTTCCAGTCAAATCTTTACCAGCGGTACCGCTGACCCGGCACAGTCTATGGTGCCGATGCAAACTGCATCAGGTTATATGCTGCTTGATGTGCTACCACCCATGCCTGCCCTCAAGTCTGTTCCGAGTACCGGGGGTTGTCCAGGGAAATTCCTTACTCCGATACAGACTTTAATCAGTATCGAGCTTTAACGGAGCAGGGACATCTTTCACTTCAATACTTCGAGTCTTCCGATGATGACTTCTGTTTATTTGATATACTGCAATTCAATAATAAAGCGGTGTACAATATTCAAGCTTACAAAGAAGGCCAGTGGCCAAGAAAAAGAAAAGGAAGTTACAATAAATGACAGGACAGTGGATAGTACAATCGAGCATACCAGACAGAAGAGACTTGATTGATACCTGAAGACTTCAAAGTCTACCAGAGGACCCTTCTGTTTCTCTGAAACAGCGCATGTCCCCTCCTGAGGATATGTCTTTTCAATAATTTTAGAGATCTAGTGAGGGGCCTTTCCATAACAGTGACATCTGAGAAAGAACCCAGGGCAGAGGAATTGAAGATTCTCCAATCCCCTACAGCTCCTAAGGAGGCAGCCACAATTCCAATTCACCTCATTCTCCATGATCTCATGTTTCGGAAATGGGAAATGCCCCTTATTTCTCCGCATACTCGACGGCTCGATACTGTGTGTCGAGTACCAGAATGTCCTGGCTTCTGAAAGACCAGCTGCTGCATCAGGCAATGGTAGTGGGATTGGCAATGCGTCAAATTAAAAGTTCTAAGACACATTCTTCTAACCCTCCGGGTAGAGAATCGAGAATCTTCTACTTTTGGGCATCGGTGTTTTCAGGCTTCCATGCTGTCAGCCAGAATAAGCTTATACATATACTCTACATGGGTATGTTTCTCAAGGAGATTACTAGAGATTTTGAGTCAGTTACCTCTTCTCCCTGATGATAGAGCTATCTCATGTTGGTCAGATATGCCCAGAATGTTTCAAAGTTTGTCAATAGAGCAACTTTTGATTGTTTTGAGTGCACTAGTAAAACCACATCAATCTGCATCGGTGCACACAGAATTGCTTGGCTTCAGGCATCAGATTTTGAGCAATGGTTACTGGGTAATAATCTTTGCACGGGTGAAAACCTTTTTGGCAAGGACTGGCAGGATAAAGCTGCTCAGCTAGAATATGAGAATACCACTTCAAATAGGTTTTCTAGGACCACTGCCAACGCTGCTAAAAAGAAAGCAGCTGCAAAGAGAACTTTCTTCAGTAAGAAAAAAAATAAGTTTTACCCTTCACACCCCTGCTTCTCAATACCAGCCTCGGGGTGCTCAGAAGAGGCAACAGCCTCTCAAACAACAAAAGAAGCCACAGGCTCCTAAGGCTCAACCAGCTCCGCAGGATCAATCTCCTCCTAGTTTTTGACTCTTTCCTAGAGAACATAGCCACTCTGCCTCTGGAGAACCCCCATCACCTCCACATTGCCGGCAGACTGTCATTATGCCCACAGGGTGGCATCTAATCACTTCAGAGCAGTGGACATTGACCATAATAAGAGGGGTACAGACTTCATCTACAAGATCCGCTCCCCTACACCCTATTAAGAGAGTATCATCCTCAGCCCCCTCTCAATGCTCTCTTGCTGCAGGAGATGACTTCTCTTCTATCACAAGGTGCCATAGAGGAGGTTCCAACATCTCAACAGGGAATGGGTTTCTATTCTCCATACTTGTTCATCCCAAAGAAAACCGGAGGATGCAGACCTATCCTCTACCTCAGAAACCTGAACAAGTTTCTTGTCCGCGAGAAGTTAAAGATCTCTCTGGGGACCCTCCTACCCTATCTCCAGTTTCAGGACTAGCTTGGTTCTCTAGATCTGAAAGAAGTGTACACTCATCCTTATTCATCCAGAACACAGGAAATATCTACACTTCATTTTTCAGGGAAGACACTATCAATGCAAAGTCCTTCCCTTCAGACTCGCCTCTACCCAAAGAGTCTTCACAAAGTGCATGCGGTCGTAGCCACATTTCTAAGATCTCTAGGGATATTTGTCTTTCCTTACTTAAACAATTGACTCATAAAGGCAGGCACCTCCCAGCAGGTCCACCTGTTTCCCTTCTCTACCATATAGGTACTGCAACATTTGGGATTTGGGATAAATCTTCCAAAATCCCATCTCGCTCCTACTCAGAGTTCATAGGAGCTCTTAAACATTCAGCAGTCAAGGGCATTTCTACCCCAGCCCTGCTATTCTCATCTCAGGTATGTCTGAGACCACCTGACTGCCCAAGAAATGCTGCAGTTTCTAGATCATATGGCCTCAACGGTACATGTATTTCCATATGCTCGTCTGCATATGCGCACAGCCCAATGAGCTCTGGCCTCCCAGTGGGAGACAGGCCTCAGGCTGTCTCAGGGACAAAATCAGAGTCTCTCTTCCTCTGGCTACATCCCTGCAATGGTGGTGTTCCCCAGAGAATTTCCTCGTCAGGTCACCTTTTCAGATGCCTCAACATCAATGTACCCTGACTACGGATGCCTCCAAACTGGGGTGGGGGGCCATCTGGGGAATCTCCCCACTCAGGGACTCTGGACAGAAAAGGAGTTGCAACTCCAGATAAATCTACTAGAGCTTTGGGCTGCCTTCAGTGCCTTTAGGGTGTTTCAGGAACACCTACGATCCTACAGGGTCCTGGTCCAGACAATCAGGTGGCCATGTTCTATGTTAACAAGCAGGGAGCAACAGGATCTTTGCTCCTCTGCAGGGAGGCCCTCCATCTCTGGTCCTTTGCCATTGCTCATCAGATATACCGCTTGGAGGTGTATCTCCCAGGGGAGCAAAATGTCTTGGCAGACTAATTGAGTCTGATCCTTCTTCCCCACGAATGGTATCTCCATACAGAGACAGCATCCTTCATCTTTCAGATCTGGGGGACTCCAGAGATAGACCTCTTTGCCACTCCGTAGAATGCCAAGCTTCCTCGCTTCTGCACCAGGACTTCCATGTCGGGCAACCAACAGGTGGCTGCTTTTCACCTCCACTGGGGTTGAGGGCTCCTGTATGCCTTCCCTTTCATTCCCCTAATTCCCAAGACGCTTTTCAAGCTCCAGGCAAACAGGGGCTTCATGATACTCATAACCCCATGCTGGCCATGTCAACTGTGATTTCCTCTCCTGCTACATCTGTCTCAGACTCAACCCCTAGATCTTGGGTCTGCTTCAGATCTCTTCTCCCAAGAGAAGGGGACACTGCTCCACCTCATGGCATGGCTGCTGAAAGCATAGTGTTGCAAGATCTTAACCTTACTCAAGAGGTAAAGGAGATCCTGTTAGCCTCTAGAAAGCCATCCACCAGATGTTCATATGCTTTTAAGTGGTGTTGATTTTCTCACTGGTGTTCCCAGAAGGATTTCGATCCTTTCTCGGCTCCAGTGGATGCACTCCTCCAGTATCTCCTCCACCTGTCCTCATCCGGCCTCAAGACTAATTTGGTAAGAGTGCACTTAAGTGCAATTGCAGCCTCTCATCATCCCTTGGATGGACAGCCCATTTCATCACAGGCACTCGTAGTGTTGTTCATGAGAGGCCTTTTGCTGACCCAAGACCCCCATCAGACCACCAGTGGCGTGGGATCTCAATGTCCTTCTAGAGCAACTTCTCAAGCTGCATTTTGAACCTTTGGCTACAACCTCGCTAAAGTTTCTAACATGGAAGGTAGTCATCCTTATTGCCCTCACTTCAGCTAGATGCATTAGTGAGCTTCAAGTTTTGGTGGCAAACCCACCTTATATACGGTTCCACCATGACAAGGTCGTCCTTAGAACTCACCCCCACTTCATGGCGAAAGTGATGTCTCCTTTTTCATTTGAATCAGTCAGTTTACCTTCCTGTCTCCCTCCCCCCCCCCCGATCACATTTGTCTAGGGCAGAGGCAACCCTCCATACTCTGGACTGCATATGTGCCTTAGCATTTTATCTTCAAAGGACTCAAACACTGTAAGGCTTCTCGGTTTTTCTCCTTTGACCCTAGTCACCTGGGTATGCCAGTATCCAAACGTACTCTCTAAATGGATAGCATATTGCATTTCTTTTGCTTATGATAAAGCAGGACTATCCCTTGATCATGTCACTGCCCATAATGTTTGTGCTATGGCCACTTTGATGGCAAATCTACTCTGTAGTCATTGACAAATCAGCAAAACAGCAACTTGGTCTTCGGTCCATATCTTTGCTGCTCATTTCTGTCTGGACAAGGACTCCTGCCAGGATGCCATGTTTGGTCAAGCTGTTCTCCAGCACTTTTTTTCAGACTTAAAGGCAACTCCTACTCTCCGTCCTGGAACTTAACGATACCAGACATCCACGGAGGAGTCATGACCTGTTGAAGCCTACCCTGAGGCAAATCTACCGGTTCTGAGGTCATTTCTCTGGCATTTGGGAGCTAGGGGGTCCCATATGTGAAGACTACATTCCTGTTTGTTCCTGAGATAGCACAGTTACGCACCTGTAACAGGTGATCTCCGGGAACAGCAGGAGTTTAATCTTCACAACCCACCCTCCTCCCCTAGGAGTGGTAGGCTTTCTTTTTCTCTTACTCTCAGCTACAAACTCAACTGTGGAGGGAGAGGCGGGAAGGCAGCAACATAGGTGCAGTTTGAAGCTCTGAAGAGCTTTCCTATTGGATGCTGGGAAGCGTTCTCATGAGGGCTCAGTCCGTACCGATGTCTCCCATATATGAAGACTAAATTCCACTGTTCCCGAAGATCACCTGTTACAGGTGAGTAACTACGCTTTCTCATCCCAACTTGCCTCCAAATCATATTCACAGTCGGTCATATATGTAAATTTAGTGCGGTGACAGGATTCTAGGCCCCGATAAAGGAGCCGGATCAATCCCTGTGTTTTATGATAGCTCATCCATAGGGTTTCTAGATCATTATAGCCAGTGTCATATGTCTGCTGTCGGTGTGATTGCTCCAAAAAATGAGACTTGGAGGTAGGCAAAAAAATCTTGTGTACCCCAGAGGGTAACTGTCCTTCAAATCTGCAAAGGTTTTAACCTCTGTTATAAATAAGCTTTGAAAATGTGTTAGGCCTGCTGTTCCCATCGGGAAAACTCCCTCTCTCCCCAGGGCAAATCCAGAGATGGCTCCAATCTGAGCCATTATCGAGAACTTCATGCAGGGTGCCAGTCACTTGCACACCACCTGTCCTTGAGTCTAAAGGTGATGGTGATAAGGGTTAACAGTTGTCCGTCTGTGGTCCCCCCCCCCCCTCCTTCCCGAGGCAGGCTTCTCCCCACCCAAGGAAAATGGGGCAATCTGCAGCTCGGTAGCCAATGTTAGTCTAAAATTTCTTAAGCTTCCCTTGTTCCTTCAATCCATCCCCTGCTTGAGTTGGGCTGCCAAGTAGTAGTCTGCAATATTGGGGACCCCCAATCCCCCTCTCCAATGTGTTGCATAGAGTACCCACTGTGCAATGCCTGGCGGCCTGTGTTGCTAAATGAATGCAAATATCTTGTTCTGCAGCCTCCATAGCTCCAACTGTGGAACTGGAAGAGGTAAAATATAGCAGTCTGGGGAGGATATTCATCTTGACTGCTGCAATATGGCCAAACCAGGTGATTTTTTGCCCCACTTTATTTGTGTTTTATATATAACTTTATATTGAGTGGAGGAGTAGCCTAGTGGTTAGAGCAACTGCCTCATACCCAGAAGATCAAGGGTTCGATTCCCACTGGCACTCCTTGTGACCTTGGGCAAGTCACTTTACCCTCCATTGCCTTGGAAGAAAAGGCTGGCAATCTACCTCTGGTGATACATTGCTAAGAAAACCCAGAGGTAGCTGGGTCGCTATGAGTCAACACTGACTTGATGTCACTTAAAAAATAAATAAAAATAAAAATATCGCTTTATTTATGTAATCAAGACAGTTTACAGGGAACTCAATAAACTACACCGCTTGAGGCAGTTTACAAGGAGCTCAATGAACTATTACAGTGAACATCATATTCAGTTTCGAACATTGCATGCAGGCCTTTAGGATACAGAGAAGTTAGGCTGAACTTTTTATAGTTAACAATTTACATTGAGCAGGTCATTGTTACAGTTTGCTGTGTGAGGTAAGCCATTATGTGGCATTCGTGTAATATGTAGTTTGTACTAGTGGGGTGAGGTATGTGAGTGGTGAATTCTTATTTATGTGTGGTATAGGTTTTCTATTCTGCTTTGATGATCCGTAAATAGATAGGTCTTGAGTTTCTTTCCGAACGTGGTTAGATCTTTTATTTCCCTTAGGCTGTTGGGTAGTGCATTCCATAGGAGTGGAGAATAGAAGGTGAATGCTCTATTGGCCGTTGATTGGTTTGCGTTCCTGAATTCCTTAGGGATTGTTAGTAAGTTCTACATACATTCCCTTCTTTGTCTTGTTTCTTGTCGTATCTTTATTAGTGAATTGAGGTATGTTGGTGCTATGTCGTTTATTTATTTATTTATTATTTATTTATTATATTCTCTTATATACCGCGCTATTCTGCATCAGTGCGGTTTACATTGAACAAACTGAAATTACATTGAACAGGGCATTATAACTTGGAGATAACTATTTTACAGGGAACATGGGCTATGGAGGGTTGAGTGGCTTGCCCAAGACCACAAGGAGCACCTGTGGGACTAGAAACCCCAGTCCTTCCGGCCCAAGGTTGCTGTCCTCTCGTGGGATTTGAACCCCTGACCTTCCGGCCTGAAGTACATAAGAACATAAGAACATAAGAAATGCCATACTGGGTCAGACCGAGGTCCATCAAGCCCAGCATCCTGTTTCCAACAGTGGCCAATCTAGGTCATACGTACCTAGCAGTTTCACCAAAAGACACAGGTTCTGCAGTGCTTGTACTAGGCCAAGCATTGATATCCTGGGTCCCTTGTTAATAGTGGTTTATGGACCTTTCCTCCAGGAACTTGTCCAAACCTTTTTTAAACCCAGCTCTACTAACAGCCCTTACTACATCCTCCGGTAACAGATTCCAGAGTTTGATTACACGTTGAGAGAAGAAATATTTTCTCCTATTTGTCTTAAATAGTTTTAACCTGTAGCTTCATTACATGCCCCCTAGTCCTTCTATATTCTGATAGCGTAAACAATTTATCCACGTTTATCCGTTCCACTCCATTCATTAATTTATACACCTCTATCATCATCTCCCCTCAGCCGCCTCTTTTCTCTAGGTTAAAGAGCCCTAACCTTTTTAGCCTCTCTTCATAGGAGTACCTTCCATCCCTTCACCAATTTGGTGGCTCTCTCTGTACTTTTTCTAATAACTCTATGTCCTTTTTAAGATACGGTGACCAGAATTGCACACAATATTCAAGGTGCGGTCGTACCATGGAGCGATACAGAGGCATTATAATATCCTTTGTTTTATTCTCCATCCCTTTCCTTATGATACCTAGCATTCTATTTGCTTTCTTGGCCGCCGCTGCACACTGGGCGGAGGGTTTTAACATGTGATCCACGATGACTCCTCAGTCATTTTCCTGGTTGGTGGTTTCTAATGTGGAGCCTTGCATCTTGTAACTATAGTGTGGGTTGTTCTTTCCTAGTGCATAACTTTGCACTTGTCCACATTAAATTTCATCTGCCATTGGATGCCCAGTCTTTCCATTTATCCAGATCCTCCTGCAGTTTTCCACAATCCTCTTGGGTTTTAACAACTTTAAACAGTTTGTGTCATCTGCAAATTTGATTACCTCACTAGTTATTCCGTTTTACAGGTCATTTATGAATATGTCAAAAGTAGCGGACCCAGTACAGATCCCTGGGGTACTCCACTATTCACCTTTTTCCATTGGGAATATTGGCCATTTAGCCCTACCCTCTGCTTTCTATCTTTTAACCAGTACCCGATCCACAATAGTACACTGCCTCCTATCCCATGACTTTTTAGCTTCGCCAAATGTCATCTAGACATTGTCAAAAGCTTTCTGAAAGTCCAGATCACTATATCAACCCGACTCACCTTTGTCTACCTGTTATGCACACCTTCAAAAAAACAGATCAGATTAGTAAGACAAGATCTTCCTTGTCTAAAGCCATGTTGGCTGTCTCCCATTAGGCCATGACTATCTACATGCTGTGTAATTTGTTCTTTATGATGGCTTCTACCATTTCCCTGGTACTGACGTTAGGCTCACCGGTCTGTAATTTCACTGTTCTCCCCTGGTACCCTTTTTTAATATTTGTGTTTCGTTGGCGAGCCTCCAATCTTCAGGTTTTACAGTTGTTTTTAATGAAAGTTCACAGATTACCAATAACAGTCTGCAATCTCATATTTCAGTTCTTTCAACACTCTGGGATGTATAGCCATCCGGTCCAGGTGATTTGCTACTATTCAGTTTAAATAGTTGTAATATATCTTCCCGGTGTAGCGATATTTCTCTCAATTCCTCTGCAGTATCACCTTTAAATACCACTTCAGTCTTGGGTAACACCCCTACATCTTCCTCAGTAAAGACCGAAGCAAGAATTCATTCAGTCCTCTCTGCGATAGCCTTGTCTCCTCTTATTGCACCTTTTACCCCTCTATCATCTAATGGTCCAATTGACTCTCTCACAGGCCTTTTGCTACGAATGTACTTGAAAAAGTCTTTATTTCGTGTTTTTGCTTCCGTAGCAAGTTTCTTCTCAAATTCCCGCTTTGCCTGCCTTATCAATGCTTTGCATTTAGCTTGCCAGTGCTTGTGCTGTTTCCAGTTTTCATCATTTGGCTCTTTTTTCCATTTTCTGAAGGTTGCTCTTTGGCAGCAACAGCCTCTCTGACCTCACCTTTAAACCATGCTGGCAGTTTTTTGGACTTTCTTCCACTTTTCTTAATGCGTGGAATACAGCTGGTCTGGCTTTCGAGGATAGTATTTTTTAAATAACACCCAAGCTTGCTGTAAGTCTTTAACCTTTCGAACCGCTCCTTTTAGTTTTTTCCGAACTATATTCCTCATTCTATCATAGTCACCCTTTTGAAAGTTAAAAGGTAGTACTGTGGATTCCTTTACTATCTGTCCTCCACTGATTAAATCAAACCTGATCATACTATGATCACTATTGCCAAGTGGTCCCAACACCCTTATATCTTTGCACCAGATCTGGCGTTCCACTAAGGGACTAGGTCCAGTATGGCTTCCCCTCTGGTCGGTTCATGAACCAGCTGCTCCAAGAAGCAGTCATTCATTTCATCTAGAAACTTTATCTCTTTAGCTTGTCCTGCTGTGACACTGTCCCAGTCGATACCGGGGTATTGAAATCACCCATTATTACTACTACTCTGTTGTGGCTTTTGTTAGCTTCCTTGATTTCTTGAGCATTTCATCATCCATTTGTTCATTCTGGCCAGGTGGTCGATAGTATACTCCCACTGCCATCACCTTCCCCTTCATAATGGAATTTCAATCCATAGAGATTCTACAGCATATTTGTTCCCTGCAAAACTTTAATCCTTTCTGACTCAATGCCCTCTCTAACATAGAGCGCAACCCCTCCACCAATTTGTTCAGCTCTATCATTACGATATAGTTTTGTATCCAGGTATCACAGTGTCCCACCGGTTATCCTCCATCCACCATGTCACTGAGAGTGAAATCATATATAACCTCTCATTTAATGCTATATATACTAATTCTCCCATCGTATTGTTTAGACTTATAGCATTGGCATACAAGCATTTTAGAGACTGTATTTTATTATATTAATCTGGCTATTGTAGGCATGGGTAATGGGGAATCTTTATGCTCTGTCTGCTCCTTACTCAAGGGCATTTTGGGCTACTATACTCCCTTTTGGAACCTCACTGCTTTTGGTAGTATCCTTCAAGGATACCTTTGTCCGAACCGTGCGCTCCTGGGTGACTGTCGGCTTTCCCCTCTTTTCTAGTTTAAAAGCGTCTCTATCTCTTTTTTAAAGGTTAATGCCCGCAGTCTGGTCCCATCCAGATTCAGGTGAAGCCCATCCCTTCGGAAGAGCCCCCCCTTTCCCCAGAATGTTCCCCAGTTCCTAGCAAATCCAAACCCTCATCCTTGCACCATTGTCTCATCCACGCATTGAACTCCGGAGCTCTGCCTGTCTTTTGGGTCCTGCACGTGGAACAGGAAGCATTTCGGAGAACGCTATCCTGGAAGTTCTGGATTTCAACTTCCTACCTAAAAGCTTAAATTTAGCCTCCAGAACTTCCCTACCACATTTTCCTATGTCATTGGTACCAACATGTACCAAGACAGCAGACTCCCCCCCAGCACTATCTATGATCCTATCTAGGCGGTGCGTGAGATCTGCTACCTTCGCACCAGCAGGCATGTTACCAGGCGATCCCTCACGTCCACCAGCCACCCAGCTATCTACATTCCTAATGATTGAATCACCAACTATAACAGCTGTCCTGACCCTCCCCTCATGGGGACATGGCCCTGGAGAAACGTCCTCGGTGCGAGAGGGTTTTACATCACCTGGAGGACAGGTCCTAGTTACAGGATCACTTCCTGCCACACCAGGGTGATGCTCTCCTGTCACGTGACCTCTCTCCTCCATGGCAACAGGGATGCTGCCAGACTGGAGGTGGGACTTCAGGACTATATCCCTGTAGGTCTCGTCCATGTACTTCTCTGTCTTTCTTATGTCTTCCAGGTCTGCTACTCTAGCCTCTAGAGACGGACTCGTTCCCTAAGAGCAAAGAGCTCCCTGCCCTTAGTGCATATGAAGGACCCCTCACCAACTGGAGATAATCATACATGTGACACTCGATGCAAAAGACTGGAGAACCCCCATCTCGTTGCTGGACCTCTGACTGCATCTTAGTTTAAAGCTTGTGTTTAGGTCTTTTAAATCGGTATATAATAAGGATTGGTGTAGATGCTTATACTAATAAAAGTGTATCTAATACCCCTAATACACCCTGTGTACCTGAAGCTAATTAATCACAGGTCCTCTGTGTATGACTGATTTGGATTAAGAGCTGCACCTGAGAGCAGCCCCTTTCCTCTAAGATGTCCACGTACCTATAAACTACAATTACCCCAGGGGTGGGTGGGTGCTGGGGAGGGAGGGGGGAGATAAGTCCTATTAAGAGGGCAGTTACAAGGTACCCTGTCCTGAACCCTCAGCAGGGGGATGGGGTACCACACAAAGCCCAGTTGAGAGAGGCAAGGTAAGTACAGCTGAGAAGGCTGAAACTTGCACACCACTAAGACCAACACTAAATAATTAAACAAACAACAGTTAGACAAACAGTAAATAATTAAATAAACAGCTAGAACTCACAGTAAGATGTCCCAGGAGGCAAAAATCCACTCACTAGCAGAGCTCTGTAAAAGTTCAGCCTTTCTCTGATCAGAGAAAAGCAAACTAAAACAGCCTATGCACACGTGGAGAAAACAGGAACAAGGTTACAGGATACCTCAGGGGGAGGGGGTCAGGGGGAGGAGTCACTCAGGCAGGCAAGGACAGGAAAAAGCTTAACAGCAGGCTCTGGGGAGAGAGATTAATTCAAAATGGCTACCACACACACAGGGGGAGGAGTCACTCAGGCAGGCAAGGACAGGAAAAGCTTAACAAACAGGCTCTGGGGAGAGAGATTAATTCAAAATGGCTACCACACAAAGCCCAGTTGAGAGAGGCAAGGTAAGTACCTTGCCCCAACCACTAGGCCACTCCTCCACAGTTTTGAAGGTGGTCATTAGTGCCTTGTATTTGATTCTCTGTCTTCGGCAGCCAGTGTAGATGGTGTAGGATGGGCGTTGTTTGACCTAGCTACCTTCATTATGGTGCATGCAGCAGTGTTCTTTGCCATTTGTAGGGTACTCAAGGTTTGCTTGGGGAGGCCCTGGAAGATAATGTTGCCAAAATCAAAGGGAGTGCAGATCATTGCTTGCGACACTTGTCCATATCTCTCTCCAGCTGTGTAAATAAAGGGGGGTACTTAGCCTTGTAAAGACCCTCCATACCCCTTGTAATATTAACCCCCAGATATTGCAAGGATGGTCTTACCCCACCAAAAGGAACAAGCGGCTTGTAACTATTGCTCCATCAGGCACAAAAGAGTCATATTAAGCACTTTGGTCTTATTCAGATTAATCTTAAAGCCCGAGAGGCCCCAAAATCTCCCAGTGCCCAGAGCAGCACTGGCAGGGGCAAGAGTGGGCATGTCACGAAGAGGAGCACATAGTCAGCGAATACAGCTATTTTGTATGTATAGTCACCCACTCTCACTCCCCAAACATCGAATGGGCTCGTACTCGTTCCACCAGGGACTCCATCACCAAAGCAAATAAGGTTGAAAGTGGGCTGCTGGCCCAGCAGGAAGAACTCCGAACAGCATCCATTCACAGGAATGATAACCTCAAGAGCTTGATAAAAGGCATGTACCCAGGCCATAAAGACAGAGCCCACCTCAACCCTCTCCAGCACTGTCATCAAAGTCCCAATGGACTCTATCAAAGGCTTTCTCAGCATCAGTGGCTGAGAGCATAAACTCCTGTTCCTAAGCTGTCCAGATCAACTGAAGTGCTCGATGGATACTGTTGCCTGCCTGCCGCCCATGAATAAAACCCGTCAAATCCGGGTGAACAAGTTCCAGGAGCACCTGGGCCAGCTGATTTGCCAATACCCGGGCCAGCAGTTTTCCATCCACATTTAAAAGTGAGATCAGCTGATAGGAGCCACAGAACCCTGGTCCCACCCTAGTTTCAGAATCACTGAAATAGATGCCTGAGCCATTGAGCGAGCCAAAGGCTCACGCCCCCTCCCTCCCACCCCCCCGCCCCCTGCATGCCATTGAATACCTGTCTCAGCAGGGGGAGGATCTTATGCGCTAATTTTTTTTATAGAAAAGGGCTGTTAAGCCATCTAGGCCTGGGGCCTTGTGGGGCCAAACCCTTACCTGGTTAATTTCCTCCCCTCTAATTTCCTGTCCAAGCATTTCCCTATCCTCATCTAACTGCTCCCTAGTTCCCCCCCCCCCCCCATATGTATCAAATAATTTGCAATCCTCTCCCCTCCCAGACTCAGTCTTATACAATGTGATATAATACTCCTGAAATTGGTCTCGAATAGCATCTGCTTTAAAGAGGAGTGTATCTCCCACCCCCTTTATTTTAATATGAGATTGTATGTCTTGCGCTTTAAGCTTACAGGCCAATAAAGTCTGTCTTATTAAATTCATAGTAATATTGGTTCACCTTTGAAGCTGATGCCCTATAAGGACCAAATCTGTCTGCCAATTTCATCCTAGCCTTATCCAACTGGGCCAGTCTCTTCCCGTCTCCCTGCAAACTCTCCAAGCTGGCAAGTCGCCATTAACTGCGTCACCTTAGCCTATCGCTCCCTCTTTTTCCTGGCTGCCACCTGAATCAAACGCCCCCAATCACTGCTTTGAGGCCATCCCAAAGTATGCCCATCCCCACCTTGTTATCTTTATGGAGCAACTAATCGTCAATGATTTCCTCTAGGCTCCTCACAACTGCCGGGTCTCCTAGCAGACTCTCATTAAGCCTCCAAAAGGTGCACTCTCTCTCCCCGTGAATATTCCCCAAATCCCCCCCACACTGGGGCATGATCTAGCCAAATCTTTGCTTCGATAGTAAGAGCCTCCAACCACTGCCCCCAGCTTTGATCCCCCATGAGATAGTCAATTCAACTAGAGCTGTCATTGGGCTGTCGAGCAAAATGTATAGTTTTGGCCTGTGGGGTGGGCCACCCTCCAAAGATGCGTCGGCTCCAAAGCTAAAAGTTGAACTCCTTGGTGCTTCCCGGTAGGGAGCCCCAGAGCTTCGATGCCTTCGGCAGAAAATGCTACCAGGGCTCCATGCTGGACTGCCAGGTCTCGGCATACCTCCTCTACATGGGATTGTTCCTCCAAGACACCATGAAGGAGGTTCCAGACACTGACCAAATCTGCCGCTGACTGCTTGAAGTTCATCACCCAAGCCGCCTACGATGGCTTTGAGTCCATGGCCTGGGTCATCAACACCAGGAGACAGGCTTGGCTGCAATCCTCCAACCTCGAGCAATGCTTTCAGGAAAAACTCCTGGATGTCCCCTGCCTGGGAGAGAACCTCGTTGGCAAGGCCATGGCAGACAAAATTGTGGAGCTTGAGTCCGAATACATGAAAAGGACCTGGCTCTCAAAGAAAACTTCCTCGGGCCCCAAGCATAAGGCCCCCAGGAAGAAACCCCCCATCTCCAGGAAGGCCTGAGATACCAGAGCTGCAAACAATATCAGATCCCACAGACCCCTCAGCAGGGTCCCTGAGGACCTGGGCAATGACCTCACAAACAAAAAGGGCCCAGCTCCAGCTCAGGCCAATCCAGGCCGAGCCTTTGACTTGCTGGGCATAGCCTCTCCCCCTCCAGGAGATCAACAGCTCACAGGGGTATGTCTAGCCCACGTTGCCCACTGGTGGTCAACCATCACCACAGACACCTAGGCACTCCAGGTTGTCAGAGGGTTACCTCCTTCACTTGGACCAGACACCACCTCCTTTCTTCCTGGGAGAAACCCCCAGGACTCCCCTGCATCAGGCCTTGTACTGCAGGAACTCACAGGTCTTCTCAAAGACATGGCTGTGGAACCAGTGCCCCATCAACAGGGCAGGGGGTTCTACTCAATGTACTTCCTCATCCCGAAAAGAACAAGAGGCCCAAGGCTCATTCTAGACCTGAGACCCCTGAACAAGTTCCTGGTGCGGGAGAAGTTAAAGATGCTCTCCCTTGGAACTTTGCTGCCATACCTCCAGCAGGGAGACTGGCTATGCTCCTTGGACCTAAAGGATACCTATACACACATCCTTATCCACCCCAGGCACAGACAGTAACTCAGGTTTATGGTTGGGGGTGACCATTCCCAATACAGAGTACTACCCTTTGGGCTTGCCTTCACAAAGTGCTTGGCAGTCGTGGTGGCCTACGTTTCTTTCCCTACCTAGGTAATTGGCCCATCAGAGGGGGACACAGCCACCTAGGTGCCACAGGGTCACACCATCGATGTCCTGCAATACCTGGTGTTTGTGATAAACCACCTCACCCTAACACAGAGCTTGGAGTTCATTGGGGTGCACCTGGATACCTTCCAGGAGAAGGCCTTCCTGCTCAACAGGGCCATATGGCCCTGGCTGCAAATGTCCAGGACAGATGCTCCATGATGGCATGTGTATGTTCCATCTGCTCGACCACATGACCTTGAAGGTACACATCACATTGAATGCCACCTTCATAAGAGGAAGGCTCATTGGTGCCTCAGGTCTCAGTGGATGCAGGCAACCAGCTGCCCCCAGGGCAAGGTCTATGTGACCCATCCTCTGGTGGAGTCACTCTGCTGGTGGCAGACCTTGCAACATCAGAGGGCAGGCATGCCTTTCCAATCCCCCACTCCTCAGCAGGTTCTCACTAGGGACACCTCATTGCTAGTTTGGGGAGCCCACTTGGGGAACCTCTGCACACAGGGCATCTGGTTCTGGGCCGAAGCCTAACAATCGATCAACTTCTTGGAGCTGAGGGTCATATTCCTGATGCTCAAGGCCTTCCACCACAATTTCCTGCACCGGCCAGTGCTCATTCAGACACAGCTAAGTGACAATGTTCTACGTGAACAAACAGGGAGGCAGGGGCTCCTATGCCCTCTGCTCATATACAGTCAGCCAGGGGATGCTTCTGAGAGCGGTCTACCTGCCGGACCAAGACAGTGTCCTCACAGGCAGGCTAAGCAGAGTCCTGCAACCGTACAAATGGCAGCTAAACCCCAGAGTAGCCCTCAGGCCGTTCCAGCTCTGGGGGACCCCCTGATGAACCTCTTCGTCAGCCTGACCAATGCCCAGCTAACCTGCTTTTGCTCCCGCCAACCTCACCCATCCCAGGTAGTGGCAGACGCTTTTTCTCATCTCTTGGTCGGAAGGTCTTCTGTATGTCTTCCCACCCACACCGCTAGTTGCCAAGACCCTATTCAAGGTCATTCGGGATAGGGTGTCGCTAATCCTGGTAGCCCCCCAGTGGCCCAGGCATCTGTGGTTCCCATGGCTGCTCCACCTAGCAACAGAACCCCTGGTCCCTCTTGAACTCCCCGGGCCTGCTGACGCAGAAGGGGAGCTTCCTCCTTCACCCCAACCTGGGGTCTCTGGTGTTAACAGCATGGCTGCTGAACGGGTAGCGTTGGCTCCCTTTAACCTCTCAGAGGTGGAGGAGGTCTGCTGGCCTCCGGTAAGTCTTCAACAAGACGTGCTTAGGTCTTCAAGTGGTGGAGATTCTCCATATGGTGCTTGGAGAAACGGGCAGACCCCTTCTGCACAGTGCAGCTAGTCCTCCAATACCTGCTGCACCTCTCCCATGCCAGACTCATCCAACTCAGTCAGGGTGCACCTGTGTACTGTTTCAGCACACCACACCCTATCAAGGGCAAGCCTCTCAGCTCAGCCCCTTGTCACCCACTTTCTGCAGGGCCTATTGCTCGTCAAGCCCCCTGATCCACTTACCCCTGGCGGAATAGGACCTTAATGTAGTGCTGACGCAGCTCACTCAGTCAACGTTTTGAGCCTCTAGCCACATGTGATAACTCTCCTGGAAGGTTGCCTTCCTGGTGGTGCTCACCTCTACTCGCAGGGTCAGCGAGCTCGAGGCTCTGAGACAGAGCCACCATATACGAGCTTCTGTAAGAACAGGGTCATGTTTTGCACGTGTCCCAAATTTCTGCTGAAGGTGGTTTCCTCCTTCCACCTCACTCAGGAGGTGGTGCTCACCACTTTCTTCCCATAGCCTCACACAGAGGCTATACTTCATTTCCTGGACTGTAAGAGGGTCCTGTCTTAATACCTGCAGCATACCCAGGGCCTCTGCAAAGCCTCCCATCTTTTTGTCTCCTATGACCCTAGTCGGCAGGGGGAGGCGGTGACCAAGCAGATCCGGCCTACCTGGGTCACGGACTGCATTGCCTTCATCTACGAACAGGTTGAGCTCCTGCTGGAGTGCCAAATCACGGCTCACAGCATCAGGGCTATAGCGACCTTGGTTCCAAACTGGCCCGATGAGACATTTGCCGGGGCACCACCTGATCTTCAGTCCACACCTTTGCAGCCCCCTACTTCCTGGAGAGGGATTCCTGATGGGATAGTGCCTTTGTCCAGGCTATACTCCATAATCTTTTTGGTGTTTAGGCAACTCTGACCCTTTTTATTCAGGCTACCGGGGTGATGGTTCTCCCTGGACACTGGAGTCCTTTCAGAGTCTGCCTTTCGGATTCCTTTGCTGCTACTCACGGCTTGACAGTGTCTTTTCTACATGTTGGTAACCTGTCACTAGGGCGTCCATATGTGAGGACTAACTTCCTGTTTGTTCCTGGAGAAAGCATAGTTACTCATCTGTAACCGGTGTTCTCCAGGGACAGCAAGAATCAGTCCTCACAACCCTCCCCCCTCCCTGTAGAGTTCCCTGAACTATACCAATTTGTTTTTTTGCTGTCTTAGCTATGTCATATGACTGAATAAGATGGCACCCTTGGGCGGGAGGGGACCCCGCATGCATGATGGCATCTCCCAAAGGCTTTCTTTGAAAGCTGGGGTGATGCTTTCGCATGGGCTCATTCGGTGCTGTCACCCCATATGAGGACTGATTTCTGCTGTCTCTAGAGAAGACCTGTTACAGGTGAGTAACTATGCTTTACAGTGCCTCAATCTATTTTCCAGGTCTTTGCACTTATCCCAGATCAGCTCCTACTTGTGCTACAGATGCTGCAGTGTCTCCTGCGTGGCGTCCGGCATTTCTAATTGCTCTCCCATATGGTCCTTCAGGGCCTCCACTTGCTGCTCCAGCTACTTCAAGTCCGTTTTTAAAACGGCCCAAGCTGCTTTTAATTCAGTTTTCACTGAGGTGACATCACATCTAAGCTCAGCAGACCACTTCTGCATGTCTCCTGAGATGCACTGTTCTGCTCGCTCCCCACAATCATCAGAGTTGGACCCAGACACCATGCTGTCTCCAGTGCTGTCCTGGTGAGCACAGCCAGTTTTCGTGGCATGGAAGCGAAACCACTCAAGCTTGTTTGTTTATAGCTGACATCTGGGAGGATTCTGGATCCGGCCGCATGTTTCACTCGCTGCAGTACCAGTAATACGCTGTTAATACAGCTATTTAATACAGCCCTGGCAGGAGCTCAGTTTACACAACCATCGCTGGTGGTGACATCACTTCCTCTGATTCCGCACACTTTTAATAAATCGTTTAACACAGAACGTAACCTATGAATCGGTGCATACTTGCACTAAATTTAAGGCATGCTAACGAATGCCCCTAACCACTTATCCCTCCCCCATCCCTCAGTAGCAGCCAGATTACTTTTCCCATAACTAAATTGTTGAAGCAGGAGCAGTGCCCCCCCACCTGTGCTGCCATCTCGTAAAATTGCAGTGCGTGACCCTGAACGGTGCATCCTGGGATACACTAGGTAGGAGCAGCCTATTGTATAAGGCTAAAATTGCCTTATGGCAGTAATCTTTCTCCAGGACCAAGCAGGAAGTCAGTCCTCACATATGGGTGTCATCGGCGCCGATGAAGCCCCAGCGGAGCATTTCCCCAGCTTTCTATGAAAGCCTCTGGGAATGCAGGCACGCATGCGCAGTTCCCTTCCCGCCTAAAGGTGCCATCTTACCTCAGTCTCTTTTTTTCCATGAAGCCCACCGGATGTGTGTCCTGTTCTCCCGGTTAAAATTGGGGGTTTTTTCGGCGATTTTCGCTATTTTTTCTCCCGGTTCGACGCCGGTTCCCCTCCCGCCGGGTTCGGTACACCGGTATTGAGCCCGATTCTTCTTTTTCGGTTTTTGCCCTTCGTGGCTGGCGTTCGCGCCCTTTTTTCCATTTTTCCCTGGAAGGCCGGTCCTTTGACCTCGCGGGGACTCTTTTTTTTCCCCGATGGCTTCCAGCGGTTTTAAAAAGTGTGATCGGTGTAAGAAACTGATGTCTCTCACCAACACACACGACTGCTGCCTTCGGTGCCTCGGCCCCGACCACGACCCTAAGTCGTGCGGGCCATGTGGAAAGATGTCTTCCAAGGCACTCCGAAGTCACCAGCAGCAAAAAGAAAGGCTTTTCTCGGACTCAGCCTCTGGCTGGGCCTGGACCTCGTCTGAAGCCTCGACATCTTGGGATTCCGATCCCGAGCACCGTCGAATCTCCTCGGACAGGGGGTCCCCCGACCGGGAACGCAAGAGGAAGAAGCGGCTCACGAGGGCGTCGTCGGAGGAGGTCCCTGGCTCCTCGAGGGCCAGGTCTAAGACCCCCGACCGTCGCCCCGGGCCTGTGGAACTCGAGAAGCCTGCAAAAGTTCCTCGCGTGGAGCCGGAGTCTGCTGGACACGTAAGCCCCGTAGTCCTCGGACTCTCCTCCCAGGGAGCCGACGTTGGGCCCGGCGCTGCCGGGGCCCAAGTCGGTGGCTGCTGCGTCTCCTGAGCTGAGTCTCAGGATGACAGCCTTGGAGAGCAGATTGTCTGCCTTCATGGAGCAGCAGCGGGCACTGATGGCCAGCCTGTCTGGCGCATCTGTCCTGACCACCGGGACATAGACTTCGAAGTCGACCCCGGAGACGGAGCCGATACTCGAGTCCATCGTGGCTCGGAGTCTACCTCGGTAGCGGTCTCCCTCGACCTCCCGTTTGGGACCAAGGGCGTCGACGCCGGTGCCTCCGGCGTCAGGGCGGGTGCTCCAGGGCCCCGCGGGGTCGGACCCTGACTCCTCCTCGGACGAGTCAGCTTGGGAGACGGAGGATGAGGAGTCTCCTGATACCTTCAAGACTCTGTGCGTCCCTTCAGACTCACCGCAGTCTGAGCCCCGGAGTAGGTCCCCCCCCCGGAGGATACTCGGTTCTCGGAGTTCGTCCGGGATATGGCCGCTGCTTTGGCTATCCCGGCGGACCCCAAGGAGGAGCCTCGAGCTGAAGAGCTCGAGGCCCTACAGTATGACTCTCCTCCGAAGGAGGCCTTTACTGTTCCGGTTCCTCCGATGCTGGAACGGCTCCTCTTCCGTTTGTGGGAGGCACTGGCCTCGGCGCCGGTTCTCAGCAAGCGAGTCGATTCGATCTATCGACTCCGGAAAAGCCATGGCTTTCAAAAGGCACAGCTACCACACCATTCTATGGTTGTGGAATCGACCATGCATCGTCTGAAGAGCCAGAAGATGCACTCCGCCGTGCCCCCTGGCAGGGAGGCCCGGAACCTCAATGGCGTCGGTAGAAAGTGCTTCCAGGGCTCGATGCTTGCTTGCCGTGTTCAGTCCTACCAGCTGTACATGGGCATGTACTTGCGGGATCTGGCCAAGGAATTGGCCGGGTTCTCTGCTGGTCTCTCCAGGGAACCCTTGCAGAGATTTAAGTCCTTGTCCTCGGGGATTCGGGACTGCTCGAAGTTCATGTCCTGCGCCGCCTACGATGGCTTCAAGGCTTCGGCCCGAGTTGCGGCAGCCGGCATGGCGGCTTGACGCCAGGCATGGCTGAAGTCATCGGACCTCGAGCCATGGGTTCAGGACAAGTTGGTTGATGTCCCTTGCCGAGGTGAAAACCTTTTTGGCAAACCCATGACCGAGAAGGCCGCTCAGCTCGAAACTGAGCACCTCACATGGACAAGGCTGTCGAGGAAGACCTCTGCCCCTTCTCATAAAAAGAAGGGCTCGGGTAAAAAGCCTTTTTACCCGAGGAAGGGCACCGTCTACAAACAGTACCCGCAATATCAGGCTGCCCAAGCTGCCCCCCAGGGTCAGCAAGCCAAGGGCCAGGGTAATGGGCCCCGTAGGCAGAGGACCCCCAAGCCTCGGGCCCCTGCTACCACTCAGCAGTGTGGGGGTTTTTGATTCCTTGAACGTAGCCTCTCCTCCACTGCTTTCCCAACCCTGCACAGGAGGTCGCCTCACCCTCTTTGCCCACCAGTGGCCCCTTGTCACCGGGGACAGTTGGGTGCTGGAAATAGTCCACAAGGGCTATGCCCTCCATTTTCACCGACTGCCTCCACCATATTTTCCAGGGGAGCCTCCAAGGCCTCCCCTGCACACAGACCTTCTACAAGAGTTCATGGTCTGTTGGTGGACAGGGCGGTGGAGCCTGTGCCTCCCCGCTTACAAGGTCACGGTTTCTACTCCAGGTATTTCCTGGTGCCCAAAAGAACCGGTGGCCTTCGACCCATTCTGGACCTCAGGAACCTCAAGTATCTGGTGAAGGAGAAGTTCAAGATGCTTACTCTTGGGACTCTTCTGCCCTACCTCCAGCATTGAGAGTGGCTATGCTCCTTAGATCTAAAGGATGCGTACACTCACATCCTCATTCATCCAGACCACAGAAAGTACCTCAGGTTCATTGTAGGAGGAAACCATTATCAGTATAGAGTGCTGCCTTTTGGCCTCACCTCCGCCCCAGAGTCTTTACAAAGTGCCTCGCAGTGGTGGCGGCCTACCTGAGAAATCGGGGAATCTTTGTCTTCCCCTATCTAGACGACTGGCTCATCAGGGGTCAGACGTGCCAAGAGGCCAATCAAGCCACCCTCAGGACTATTGCTCTTCTACAAAGCCTGGGGCTTGTCATAAACTTCGCAAAGTCCACTTTGCTCCCCTCCCAGAACTTAGAGTTCTTAGGAGCAAGGCTGGACTCTCTGCTGGCAAAGGCTTTCTTGCCATCAGACAGGGCCCAAAGGTTGATGGCCTTGGCAAATAAGTTTCTCAGCAGGTCCCTGGTCTCTGCCAGACTGCCTGAGGCTTCTAGGCCACAAGGCTTCGACAGTACATGTGACCCCCAATGCCAGGCTCCATATGAGGCCTGCACAGTGGTGCCTTCGGGCTCAGTGGTCACAGGCCACAGGCAGCCTCAGAGACAGGATAAGGGTGTCCAGACCATTTCTGCACTCCCTCAACTGGTGGCTGCACCCACCCAATCTACTGAAAGGGGTGCCTTTTCAGATTCCAGGGTACACAGTAGTGATGACAGCAGATGCCTCCCTGCAAGGCTGGGAAGCTCATTGTCTGGGCAAGTGCACCCAGGGCCTCTGGTCTCCCTGGGAAGCTGCTCAGCAGATCAATCTTCTCGAACTCGGAGCTATTTGATTAGCACTCAAAGCTTTCACTCCTACCCTGGCTCACCAGTCTGTCCTGATTCAGACAGACAACCAAGTTGCCATGTTTTATGTGAACAAACAGTGCGGAACCGTGTCCAGGATCCTTTGTCGGGAGGCTCAGGACCTTTGTTCTTTTGCCCTCAAGCACAACATGCTCCTCAGGGCTGTGTACCTTCCAGGCCAGGACAACTACCTTTGTGGTATCACAATATTTCAAAAAGCCCTTACTGCTTGAACGGTTTCTTCAGACACTATATAAAAAGATTTTTCCGTTCTGTTAGCTCCGATCACGAAAGTATCAAAAATAGAACAAATAAATATATTCAAATTTCTTAATGAGGTCTCAGTATTATAGTGGCTAGGTCTCGCAGACAAGCGCCTTAACGAGACCCTATGCCTGTTCACATCAACGACCTCAAAATTGCATGCAACAGTTCCTGTTTGTCAGCGAAATAATCTATATGAAAAAGATTTCTTCTGAAGTCTCAACTTGCTATTAAGCTCCAAAAAGAACCAAATAGATCTTTTTGGCCTGTATAAATCACTTTTCACGCTGATCAGGATCCTGTTGTGTCCTATCTCATTGTGTATACGGATCCCATCTTATCCTATCGTGTATAGGGATCAGTATACACGATAGGATAAGATGGGATCCGTATACACAATGAGATAGGACACAACAGGATCCTGATCAGTGTGAAAAGTGATTTATACAGGCCAAAAAGATCTATTTGGTTCTTTTTGGAGCTTATTAGCAAGTTGAGACTTCAGAAGAAATCTTTTTCATATAGATTATTTCGCTGACAAACAGGAACTGTTGCATGCAATTTTGAGGTCGTTGATGTGAACAGGCATAGGGTCTCGTTAAGGCGCTTGTCTGCGAGACCTAGCCACTATAATACTGAGACCTCATTAAGAAATTTGAATATATTTATTTGTTCTATTTTTTATACTTTCGTGATCGGAGCTAACACAGAACGGAAAAATCTTTTTATAGTGTCAGGACAACTACCTGGCAGACAGATTAAGCAGAATACTGCAGCCCCACGAGTGGCAGCTGCATCCTTCAGTAGTTCAGAAGATCTTCCTGAAGTGGGGTCTCCCTTTGATAGATCTTTGCCAGCCCAACGAACAAGCAACTGCCAAAGTTCTGCTCCAGGCAACCGCATCCTCTGCAGATAGCAGCGGAAGCTTTTCTGATATCCTGGTCTCAGGGCCTCCTCTATGCGTTTCCTCCCACGCCCTTGGTGACCCAAACTCTTCAAGATTCTTCAGGACAAGGCCTCGGTCCTGCTGGTGGCTCCCAGGTGGCCGAGACAGCCTTGGTTTCCTCTTCTGCTTCAACTGGTGGTGGATCCTCCACTACCTCTGGGGTTGCAACCCGACCTTCTCCCACAGGAGCAGGGTTCCCTTCTGCACCCCAATCTCAAAGCTCTCAATTTGATGGCCTGGAGGCTGCAAGGGTAGTCTTGGCTCCCTGGGGCCTGCCTCAGGAGGTTGAGGTTGTCCTAGCCTCTAGGAAACTGTCCACTAGGAAAACCTATGCTTTCAAATGGAAGAGGTTTTCTGTGTGGTGTCAGCTACGTACAGAAGATCCTTTCTTCTGTACTGTGCCAGTAGTCTTTCAGTACTTACTGCACTTGTCAAATCAAGGTCTTAAATACAATTCTGTTCGGGTCCACCTCTCAGCTCTAGCAGCTCACCACTCTCTGATGGAGGGACATTCTCTGGTCACTCCTTGGTGTCTCGCTTTCTTAGGGGCTTGCTTTTGCTCAAGGCTCCTATCTGTCGTCCTGCCCCTGAGTGGGAGCTGAATGTGGTCTTGCAGCAACTGACTCGCCCACCTTTTAAGCCGATGGCTACTTGTCCACTACGCTTCCTCTCCTGGAAGACACTCTTCCTGATAGCCCTTACCTCGGCTAGGCGAGTAAGTGAGCTTCAGGCCCTGGTCTGTGATAGGCCTTATACCAGGATTTATAGGAACAGGGTAGTCCTTAGGACTCATCCAAAGTTCCTCCCTAAGGTTGTCTTTTCTTCCACCTCAACCAGGAGGTGGTTCTTCCAACATTCTTCCCTAGGCCTCATGCAAGCCAGGCTGAAGCAGTCCTGCATACCCTGGACTGTAGGAGTGCCTTATTCTTCTACCTTGACTGTACGCAGCGGCATAGAAGGGCTACCCAGCTCTTCGTCTCCTTTGACCCCAATAAGTTGGGGTTGCCTGTGTCCAAGCGTACCTTGTCCATCTGGGTAGCTGACTGTATCACCTGGGCTTATAAGGCGGCTGACCTTCCTTTGCAGGGTCGGGTTACGTCCCACCAAGTCAGGGCAATGGCTGCCTCAGTGGCTCATCTCCGCTCTCTGCCCTTGGTAGACATCTGCAGGGCTGCAACTTGGTCTTCAAGCCATACTTTTGCGGCCCATTACTTCCTGGAGAGGGAGTCAGGTAGGGACAGTGCTTTTGGCCAAGCAGTACTCCGGAATCTTTTTGAGGTTTAGGCAACTCCTGCCCTCTGTTGGGCTACCGGTGGAGGTTGTGTCCTTGAAAAGCCTTTCTTTGCTGCTGAGACTAAAGGGAGTTCTCTTGTTCAGCCTGGGTTCCTCGGTAGCCCAGAGCTGGGGAGTCACCCATATGTGAGGACTGACTTCCTGCTTGGTCCTGGAGAAAGAGTAGTTACTCACCTGTAACAGGTGTTTTCCAGGAGCAGCAGGAATCAGTCCTCACAACCCTCCCGCCTCCCCTTGGAGTTGCAGTTGTACATAGTTTATTTTTCATTTTTGTGTGCTGTTCTTAGCTATGTCATTTGACTGAGGTAAGATAGCACCTTTAGGCAGGAAGGGAACCGCGCATGCGTGCCTGCATTCCCAAAGGCTTTCATAGAAAGCTGGGGAAATGCTCCGCTGGGGCTTCATCGGCGCTGATGACACCCATATGTGAGGACTGATTCCTGCTGCTCCTGGAGAACACCTGTTACAGGTGAGTAACTACTCTTTCTCCCGCCCCCCCCATCATCCCCAGAGTGCATCCTAGATGCAGAAAGGTGGGTCTGTCAGCTAACCATGTTGTCTCACAGAATGCACCACAGGGGGGGGGTCACGCTGCCATATAGGGGATGCACCGTATGGGGCCAGGCATCACTATTTTTCAAGATGGCAGTGTAGGGACAGGAGCATGTGGGCATCACACCTGCCCTCCAACAGTTTAGGGATGATTGGAAGATTGGTCTGCTGTCGGGTATTTTTTTGGGGGGTGGGGGGGGGGAGGGTAGAGGTTGCTGGGCCACCAGGGAAGGTTTGGGAGCATTGGGAGGTAGGGTCAAACAGTTCACCAATTGGTGGACTCGGGGTTAGGGGGTGGAACTGTGATTGAGCAGTCTGCAATGGTTATCAGAGGTGAAGTCACTCCATATGCCAGACTGTAGAAGTCCTATTATATTATCTGCAGGCCACCGAGGACTTGCATACCGAGGACTGATCTCTGGAAGGGGCGGTATAGAAAAGCACACAAATAAATAAATACCTCTTCCTAGTGGTTTGTCATTTACGATCCAAACAACCTACCAAATGCACAAGTCTCTCTGACTGAATTTCTTCTATATCCAGGCAGGTCTGCAACCTCTGTGCCATATTGGCCCTCATAACTTACATGTCTAAGCCACTTCAGCTAAATGCAGTCTTCTCCGAAGACATCTGTAAAGCAGCCACATGCTTAGAATAGTCCTCTGCTGCAGATTAGGCTTTGTGGCAAGCAGTACTGCACAGCCTCTTTGCTTTAAAACCATGGACTCTACCAGCTGCCCCTAACAACGGCCCAGGCCACAAAATCAAACACCACTTTAGCAGTGGCCTTCAGATTTGAATTCACCATCGAAATGTGCCTACATCTTCTTTCTTCTCTGTAGAGAAAGCAAAATTGCTTGTTACGGGAGTTCAGCAGGGGTATGTTGCCACACTTACTCTCCTGCCATCCCCACTAAAGAAACACGAAAGAAGTATAAATAAGCAAACCAAACAACTTAAGCTATTTAATGACTACTGTGGAGGAGGAGCCAAGGGAACACTATCTCATTCACAGGCTCTGAAGTCTGATTCTTCTGAGCAAGGGAGAGCGCTGGCACACCAGCTTAGTGGATGACACCATTGAAGTGTGGCTGCATACCTCTTTCTATAGAGAACCCCTGCTACAGATGAGTAAGTTCACTTAAGGTATCTAGTCATGCTTGGGGTTCATATGGCTAGTCGTCGTCAAAATTCTACCAAGTTTTAAAACTCTTGAAGTTCATGCGCCATTGAACTATTTAACTAGATTTTTTTTTTAATGAAATATAGATGAATTAACAAGCAAGGAGTATGGGCTGGCATAAGAATTCAGCCTTGAAGAAAGGGATAATTGTTCCTCTGTAATAGCTTTCTTTAAATTAAAAACAGAATAATATCAAATGGGGATTAGACAACAATGTTAACTGGAAACCAGATAATAAAGTATTAGTGAATACAAACAAGTTTGTCCTAGACATTTTTAAACTGAAAAATACTTGCACAATTGCGCTGGTGAATCATAAATAGGCCAATAAAGGGTAGTACTTGAACATTATATGAAATACTTAATAGCTTAGGCAAGCCAAACCTACAGTCCAATATTTGACTATGTACAATAGAGAATTTAATCTACATATCAGCAATAGAAGCCTATATATGGTTGGCAATTGATATTACCAGTCTCTAAACTGGGAACAATTTTCAGAAAGCCTGCATAGCTGTTATAGTCCAAGGGCAATTTTTAACTGCTAATATTCAAAGAAAAACTACAGTAGTGCCATTCCCTCTTACGTTTTCTACATTGTATCTACAATTTGAGCCAAAGGTAACTAGAAAACAGGCACATATATTTGAAAGTAAAATACTCAGGTATTCCTTAGCCTGTCATCTCCCTACCCCTAGGAACGCCTGCTCTCAATACCACAAAAAGTGCATGCTATGGAAGTTCACAATTACTGTTAACTGATTTAAGACAGTTTTCAGAGACCTGTTTTCTCCAGAACCAAGCAGGAAGTCAGTCCTCACATATGGGTGACATCGGCGCCGACGGAGTCCTTGTGCAGAGCATTTCCCCAGCTTTTAAAGAAAGCCTTTGGGAATGCAGCACACATGCGCGGTCCCCTTCCTGCCCAACGGTTCCATCTTTCTCAGTCTTTCTTTTTCCGCGGAGCCCAATGGATGTAGTTCGTGTCACCTGGTAAAAAGTTGATTTTTCTGCGATTTCCCCCCCCCCTCCCCCCCCCCGTTCTCTTATCCGGTTTGACACCGGTTCCCCATCCCACCTCAGCTCGGTACACTGGTATCGAGCCCGGATCTTATTTTTGTTTTTTGTCCTTTGTGACTAGCATTCGCGCTTTTTCTCTCATTTTCACTGGCAGCCCTGTCTTTTGACCTTGCAGGGGCCCTTTTTCCCCCCATGGCTGTCAGCGGGTTTAAGAAGTGTGATCGGTGTAAGAAACTTGTCTCTCACAGACACCCACGACTGCTGCCTCCGATGCCTCGGGCCCGACCATGACCCTCTGGTCTGTGGTAAACAAACTGAAGCAACAAAGTATCTGTAGAAACCACAGCTTTTCATGGTTCTCCACATAATATGATTTATGTTTCAACTTATATGAAGTTTTTTGTCTGAAGGTTTGCCCTCTCATGTTACCCCCGTGAAGAAGGCCGTTGGCCGAAACGCATAGGGGTCATCAATAAAAGGGGTTTTATAACCTGAATCACTGCCAGTCTTGGTATCTGTCTCTTTGCTCCTTCTGCTGGTCTGTGGCCCATGCGGCAAGATGTCGTCTAAGGCGCTTCGGAGCCGTCAGCATCAACGTGTGAGAATTTTTTCGGAGTCCGCGTCCGGCCAGGCCAGGACTTAGTCAGAGACCTCGACATCTCAGGAGTCTGACCCCGAGTGCTGTCGTGGGTCCTCTGAAAGGGGGTCTCTCCCGCCCTGGAGCACAAGAGGAAGAAGAAGCTTGTGAGGGCGGCGTCGGTGGAGGCACCTGGATCCTCGAGGGCCAGGTCGTGCAGCCCTGACTGCCGCCCCAGGCTTTCGGAGTTGGAGCGGCCAGCCAAACTGCCTCACCTGAAGCCGGAGTCCCCGAGTCAAGTAACATCTGTTGTCCTTGTGGACTATCCTCCAGGAGAACCAATGTCTGGCCCGAGTCGGGTGTGGTGGAGTATCCTGAGCTCTGTCTCAGGTTGACGGCCCTGGAGAGCAGCCTGACTGCCTTCATGGAGCAGCAGCGGGTACTGATTGCCAGTCTGACGGGTGCATCTGCCCCGACCACCGGGACCTCGACGTCTAAGTCGATCCCAGAGGCCGAGCTGATCCTCGAGTCAATCAAATCTCGAGTCGATCCTTGTCCAAGGTCTCCCTCGACCTCCCGTGTGGGGCCAAGGTTGTCGACGCCGATGCCCTCGGCGTCGGGGTGGGTGGTGTCGAGGCCCACATGGCCAGAGCCGCTTGACGACGCCTCAGAGTCGGCATGGGAGACAGAGGATGAGGAGTCCCCGGACACCTTCCGGACATGGTGCGTTCTGTCGGACTCCCTGGAGTCCGAGCCTCAGACGACCCCCCTGGAAGATACCTGGTTCTTGAACTTCGTCAGAGACATGGCCAAGGCTTTGGCCTTCCCGGCAGAGGCTGAGGAGGAGCTGAAGAGCTTGATGCCCTATAGTATAACTTTCCTCCGAAGGAAGCCTTTACTGTCCCGGTTCCTCTGATGTTGGAACAGCTGCTCTTCCGCATGTGGGAAGCACCGGCCTCGGCGCCGGTTCTTAGCAAACGGGTCGATTCCATTTATCGAGTCCGTAAGACCCCTGGGTTCCAAAAGGCATAGCTATCGCACAACTCCATGGTTGTGGAATCAGCCATGCACAGGCTGAAAAGTCAGAAGATGCATGCCTCGGTGCCTCCCGGCAGGGAGGCCCGGAACCTGGATGCCCTCGGTAGAAAGTGAGTGAAGGAGTAGCCTAGTGGTTGGGGCAAGGTACTTCAGGCCGGAAGGTCAGGGGTTCAAATCCCACTAGAGGACAGCAACCTTGGGCCGGAAGGACTGGGGTTTCTAGTCCCACAGGTGCTCCTTGTGATCTTGGGCAAGCCACTTAACCCTCCATAGCCCATGTTCCCTGTAAAATAGTTATCTCCAAGTTATAATGTCTGTTCAATGTAATTTCAGTTTGTTCAATGTAAACCGCACTGATGCAGAATAGCGCGGTATATAAGAGAATATAAATAAATAAAGTGCTTCCAGGGCTCTATGCTATCTTGCCGTGTCCAGACCTACCAGCTGTACATGGGCATGTACCTACGGGACCTGGCAAAGGAGATTGCCGAGTTCTCGGCTGGTCTCTCCGAGGAACCGTTGCAGAGATTCAAAGCCCTGTCTACAGGGATCCGAGAGTGCTCGAAGTTTATCTCTCGAGCAGCCTATGATGGCTTTGAGGCGTCGGCCCGAGTAGCCACGGCCATCATCGGTGCACACCGTCAGGCCTGGCTACAGTCATCAGACCTGGAGTCATGGGTGCAGGACAAGTTGGTCGATGTCCCCTGCCGAGGTGACAACCTATTCGGCAAGCCCATGACTGAAAAGGCTGCAGAAAGCGAGACTGAGACTCTTGCCAGAACAAGGCTGTCCAGAAAGACTTCTGCCTCAGAAAAAGAAGGGCTTGGGGAAGAAGCCCTTTTTCCCGAGAAAGGGTGCTGCCTACAAAACCTACCCTCACTATCAGGTCTCTCCAGCTCCCCAATAGGGCCAGCAGGCCAAAGGGCAAGGGCATGGGCCCCGTAGGCAGAAAACCCCCAAGCCACCAGCTCCAGCTCCTGCACAGCAGGGAGCACGGTTTTGACTCCCATAGCATAGCTTCTCCTCCGCCGGTCGCTCCACTCAGTACAGGGGGTCAGCTGACCAGGTACGCCTACAGGTGGCCAGCCATCACAGGGGACACCTGGGTACTGAGCATAGTCCACATTAGGGTTAGGCTCCATTTCCACCAACTTACCCCCTTCCTACTATCCAGGGGAGCCTCCAAGGCTCCCTCTACACAGGAACCTCCTCCTTCAGGAGTTGGCAAGTCTTTTGAAGGAACAGGCGGTGGAACTGGTGCCACACCACCTGGAAGGGCAAGGCTTCTACTCCAGGTATTTCCTAGTACCAAAAACAGGAGGCCTCAGACCTATCCTAGACTTGCGAAATCTGAACAAGTTTCTGGAGAGGGAAAAGTTCAAGATGCTTACCCTTGGAATACTGCTGCCCTACCTCCAGCAGGGAGACTGGCTATGCTCCTTAGATCTAAAGGATGCTTACACTCACATCCTCATCCATCCAGAACACAGACAGTATCTCAGAGTGCTTCCATTTGGCCTAACCTCTGCCCCCAGGGTTTTCACCAAATGCCTGGCAGTGGTGGCGGCTTTTCTCAGGAGTCAGGGAATTTTTGTTGTCCCCTATCTAGGTGACTGGCTAATCAGGGGCCAGTCAATCCAGGAGGCCCAACAGGCCACTCTGTGCACGGTCTCTCTTCTTCAGCATCTGGGCTTTGTCATAAACTATGCAAAGTCCACTTTGCTCCCCTCTCAAAACCTGGATTTTATAGGGGCCAGATTGGACACCCTTCAAGCAAGAGCTTACTTGCCAGAGGATAGGGCCCACACGCTTATGGACTTGGCCTACCAGTTCCAAAGCAATTCTCAGGTTTCCGCCAGGCACTACCTGCAGCTTCTGGGCCACATGGCCTCCTCAGTGCTTGTGACCCCGAATGCCCGCCTGCACATGCGGACTGCTCAATGTTGCCTCAGAGTGGACACAAGCCACAGGCGATCTCCGAGACAGGGTAAAGGTGTCCAAGCGACTTCTGAACTCCTTACAGTGGTGGCTACATCTGCCAAACCTTATCAAGGGTGTACCTTTTCAGGCTTCAGCACACACAAGGGTGCTGACAGATGCTTCCTTGATGGGCTGGGGTGCACATTGCCAGGGCATCTGCACTCAAGGCCTGTGGTCTCCTCAGGAGGCCACACAGCAGATCAATCTTTTAGAGCTGCAAGTAATCCGCTTAGCTCTGCAAACCTTCTGCCATGCTCTCTCTCGACAGTCTGTCTTGGTTCAGACAGACAATCAAGTGGCAATGTTCTACATGAACAAGCAAGGGGGCACAGGGTCCCGGCGCCTATGTCAGGAGGCACTGGCCCTGTGCTCTTTTGCGGTCAAACAGGACATGTTTCTCAAAGCAGTTTATCTGCCGGGACAGGAGAACTTCCTAGCAGACAAGTTAAGCCGGATTCTCCAGCCCCACGAATGGCAGTTGAATCCATTGGTGGTCCAGCAGATCTTTCTGCGATGGGGACTTCCATCCATCGATCTCTTTGCAAGTCCACTGAACCGTCAGCTGCTCAGGTTTTGCTCCAGGCAGCCGCATCCCCTGAGGATGGCAGCAGATGCTTTTCTGATCTCTTGGTCTACGGGCCTCCTGTATGTGTTTCCTCCCACGCCTCTGGTGGCCTGAACTTTGTTCAAGATCCTCCGGGACAGGGCCTCGGTGATTCTGGTAGCCCCTAGATGGCCGAGGCAGCCGTGGTTTCCACTTCTCCTGCAGTTGGCGGTGGAAGCTCTGTTCCCTCTGGGGCTGTAACACGATCTCCTGTCTCAAGAGCAGGGTTCCCTTCTGCACCCCAATCTCAGGTCCCTCAATCTTGATGGCCTGGCTGCTGAAAGGATAGTGCTAGCTCCCTTACGTCTACCTAAGGAGGTTGAGGAGGTGGTCTTGGCCTCTAGGAGGCAGTCCACCAGAAAGTCCTATGCCCTCAAGTGGTGTAGGTTTACGGTATGGTGTGCTTAGCACAATGAAGATCCTTTCTCTTGCCTTGGGCCAGTAGTACTGCAGTATCTACTTCACCTTTCAGACCTAGGCCTTAAGTCTAACTCTGTTCGGGTCCACCTCAGTGCTTTGTCAACGCACCACTCACCGGTGGAGGGACAGTCTGTCGGTTCACCCCTTGGTGTCCAGATTTCTCAGAGGTCTTTTGCTATTCAAGCCTCCGGTTCATCCACCGGTGACTGAATGGGATTTATTTATTTAACTGTATTTATATCCCGCTTTTCACCGGGTCAAAGCGGCCCAACATCAAATAAAGGGGGGGGGGGCTGTCACCGGGGAGGCCAACATTAATGATCTGGACAAACATTAAGGACTTAAACAATGGATATCAGTCTCTTAGTAGGTAGATCTGTGGGTATGTTAGAGGGTCTGGAGGGGTAGTCCTTGATGGATGCTTGTTTCTGGTCCGAGGTATTCCTGGAATAGGATGGTTTTTAGTTGTTTTCTTAATGTTGAAGGATCTCTGTTTCTGTTTTGACTTGGTAGGGAGTTCCAGAGGGATGGTGCATATAGTTTGAAGGCTCTGTTGCTGGTCCGTTGATTGTATTTGGTTTGTTCGTGGCGGATGTTGAGGGGAGTGTTGGTGATTTGTCTGGTTGTTCTGTTGGTGGGTTGGGGCAGTAGAGTGCGGAGCTGGGAAGTCTGTGTTAGAGGGCTTTGTGGATAAGTAGGGCTGCTTTTGTATTTGATTCTTGCTTCGAGAGGGAGTATGTGCAGTTCCCTCAGGACTGGGGTGATGCGGTCTTGTTTTTTTGCTTTCTGGATAATTCTTGTTGTGGTATTTAAGGCAGTTCGTAGTGGGTTGGTGTGGGTGACGGGTAATCCGTGATAGATTATATTGCAGTAGTCCAGGTGATTTGAACGTGGTCTTGCAACAGCTTACTCGTCCACTGTTTGAGCCTATGGCTATTTGCCGTTTTGCTCTTTCTCTCTTGGAAAGCGCTCTTCCTGGTGGCTCTTACATCGGCCAGACGTGTGAGTGAACTACAAGCTCTGGTTTCTGATGGACCGTACATACGGTTCTATAGGGACAGGGTGGCCTATGGACGCATCCCAAGTTCCTCCCAAAAGTGGTCTTCCCTTTCCACCTCAATCAGGAGGTGGTCCTTCCGACCTTCTTTCCCAGGCCGCAATCCAGCTGGGCTGAGACATTCTTGCGTACCCTGGACTGTAAGAGGGCGTTGTCCTTTTTCATAGAATGTATGCAGGAGCATCGAAGGGCTACTCAGCTCTTCGTCTCATTTGATCCTAATAGGATGGGGTTACCTGTCACCAAGCGCACGTTGTCTACTTGGGTGGCAGATTGCATCGCCTGGGTGTACAAGGCAGCCGACCTCCCCTTGCAGGGTCGGGTCACAACCCACCGTGTCAGGGCGAAGGCCGCGTCAGTAGCTCATCTCCGCTCTGTTCCTTTGGCAAACATCTGCTGGGCTGCAACTTGGTCTTCAAGCCAGACTTTTGCAGCCCATTACTGCCTGGAGAGAGAGTCCCGATGGGACAGTTTTCGGCCAGGCAGTACTCCGTAATCTCTTTAAGGTTTAGGCAACTCCTTCCCTCCGGCCCTTGTGTTGGGCTACTGTGCGAGGTGCATTCTGAGAGAGAATTCTTATCGCTGATGCTCTTGAGAAGGAGCCATTTTTTTTTTCTGCTCTGGGTTCACGGTAGCCTAGAGCTGGGGAGTTCCATATGTGAGGACTGACTTCCTGCTTGGTCCTGGAGAAAGAGTAGTTACTCACCTGTAACAGGTGTTCTCCGGGAGCAGCAGGAATCAGTCCTCATGACCCTCCCTCCTCCCCTTGGAGTTGCAGTCATATCCTTATTTTTTTATTTTTTGCTGTCTTTTAGCTATGTCATCAGACTGAGGTAAGATGGCACCCTTGGACGGGAAGGGGACTGCGCATGCGCGCTGCATTCTCAAAGGCTTTCTTTGAAAGCTGGGGAAATGCTCCGCAGGAGGGCTCCGTCGGCGCTGACGTCACCCATATGTGAGGACTGATTCTCCAGGACCAAGCAGGAAGTCAGTCCTCACATATGGGTGACGTCGGCGCCGACGGAGCCCTCGCGGAGCAATTTTCCCCAGCTTTCATAGAAAGCCTTTGGGAATTGCAGCGCGCATGCGCGGTCGCCTTCCCGCCCAAGGGTGCCATCTTAGCCAGTCTTCTTTTTTCCGCGGAGCCCTACAGACGTACCCGTCTTGTCCCCGCTAAAAAAGTTGATTTTCGTGAGTTTTCTCGTTTTTCAATTCGGTTCGACGCCGGTCGTTTTCCTGCCCGAACTCACGACGCCGTTGCGAGTCCTTCTCTTATTTTTCGGTTTTTCTGATTTTTGGTCAGTTTCGTTTTCGGTTTTTTCGCTGGCAGCCCGGTCCTTTGACCTTGCAGGGGCCCTTTTTCCCCCGATGGCTGCCAGTGGTTTCAAGCGGTGTGGTCAGTGTGACAGAAATATGTCACTCACTGACACACACGATAATTGCCTCCGCTGCCTGGGCCCGGATCATGAAGAAATGATCTGTGGAGCCTGTGGCAAAATGTCCTCCAAAGCGTTGAGGAGTCGGCGGCATCAGCGGGATAGAATCTTAGCTGACCCCAGCCGTACCCGGACCTCGTCGGAGGCCTCGGCGTCCAGAGGCTCCAGCTCTGACCATCGCCGAAGCTCCTCCAACAGGGGTTCTCCCTCCGGAGACCATCGACGGAAGACAAAACCCGCGAGGGCGGCGTCGGTGGACGCTCCTGGCTCCGCGAGGGCCAGGTCGCATAGCCCCGACAGCCGTCCCGGGTCTTTGGAGAAGGAGCACCTCCCGAAGCGACCTCGCCTGGAGTCGGAGTTGCCTGCTCGGGTAAGTCCTGTGGTCCTTCTGGACTCGCCTCCGAGAGGTCCGACGTCGGGCCCGACGCCGTCGGGGCCCGAGTCGGGGGCTGCTGGGTCACCTGAGGTCGGACTCAGGTTGACGGCCTTGGAGAGCAGACTATCTGCCTTCATGGACCAGCAGCGGGCACTGATCGCTAGCCTCGCTGGCGCCGCTGCCCCGACCGCCGGGACGTCGACATCTAAGTCGACCCCGGAGACCGAGCCGATCCTCGAGTCCATGCGAACTCGAGTCGATCCTCGGTCGAGGTCACCCTCGGCCTCCCGTTCGGGACCGAGGTTGTCGCCACCGACTCCCTTGGCGTCGGGGCGGCCGACGCCTCCGCCTGCCCGAGCCGACCCCACTGATTCCTCCTCGGAGTCGGTCTGGGAGTCTGAAGAGGAGGAGTCACCTGATTCCTTTCGGACTCGGTGTGTCCCCTCGGACTCACCTGAGTCCGAACCTCGGAAACAGTCCCCTCCGAAGGATGCCCGGTTCTCGGACTTCGTCAGGGATATGGCCAAGGCTTTGGCCTTCCTGCGGATCCCGAGGAGGAGCCTCGAGCCGAAGAGCTCGACGCCCTTCAGTACGACTCTCCCGCCCGGGAGCACTTTACTGTACCGGTGCCTCCCATGCTGGAACGACTACTCTTCCGCATGTGGGAGAGTCCGGCCTCGTTGCCGGTTTTGAGCAAGCGGGTCGATTCCATCTATCGAGTCCGCAAGAGTCCTGGCTTCCAAAAAGCATAGCTGCCACACCATTCCATGGTAGTGGAATCGGCCATGCATAGGCTTAAGAGCCAGAAAATGCACTCCTCGGTGCCTCCTGGCAGGGAGGCCCGTAACCTGGATGGCCTTGGTAAGAAGTGTTTCCAGGGCTCTATGCTGGCTTGTCGTGTCCAGACCTACCAGCTATACATGGGCATGTATCTCCGAGACCTGGCTAAAGAGCTAGCCGGATTCTCCGCTGGACTGTCCGAGGAACCTTTGCGGAGGTTCCTAGCCTTAACAACTGGTATACAGGAATGCTCCAAATTCATGTCCCGAGCAGCCTATGATGGCTTTGAAGCATCGGCTCGTGTGGCCGCAGCTGGCATCGGTGCCCGCCGACAGGCTTGGCTTCAGTCGTCTGACCTTGAACCTTGGGTGCAGGACAAGTTGGTCGATGTCCCCTGCAGAGGTGAGAACCTCTTTGGCAAGCCCATGGCTGAAAAGGCTGCACAAATCGAGACGGAGACTCTCACCAGGACCAGGCTTTCTAGGAAGACCTCCGCCCCTTCCCAGAAAAAGAAGGGCTCGGGAAAGAAGTCCTTTTACCCGAGGAAGGCGGCTGCCTATAAACACTACCCCCAATATCAGGCCCCTCCAGCTCCCCAACAGGGTCAGCAGGCCAAGGGACGGGGTAACGGGTCCCGTAGGCAGCAAGCCCCCAAGCCTGCACCACCAGCCCCTGCTCAGCAGGGTGGGGGTTTTTGACTTCCTCAGCATAGCCTCTCCCCCTCAGCTGGTTCCTCCCAGCACCGGAGGCCGGCTGGTTCACTTCGCCCACAGGTGGTCCAACGTCACTTCAGATGCCTGGGTGCTTCAAGTCGTGCGAGAAGGATATCTTCTCCACTTCCATCAGGTCCCTCCCTCTTATTTTCCGGGAGAACCTCCTCGACTCCCTCTGCACAGGGACTTACTCCTTCAGGAGTTAGCAAGTCTTCTTCAGGACCAGGCTGTGGAACCGGTGCCCCACCACCTGAGAGGTCAAGGCTTTTATTCCAGGTATTTCCTAATACCAAAAAGGACAGGAGGCCTCAGACCCATCCTGGACTTGCGCAACCTCAACAAGTTCCTTGTGCGGGAAAAGTTCAAGATGCTTACCCTTGGAATCCTTCTGCCCTACCTCCAGCAGGGAGATTGGCTATGCTCCTTGGATCTAAAGGATGCCTACACGCACATCCTCATCCACCCAAGCCACCGCCAGTACCTAAGGTTTGTGGTGGCAGGAAATCATTACCATTACAGAGTACTGCCCTTTGGCCTATCCTCCGCACAGCGAGTCTTCACAAAATGTCTCGCGGTGGTGGCGGCCTATCTCAGGCTTCACGGCCTCTGTCTTTCCGTACCTCGACGACTGGCTCATCAGAGCGTCGTCCTCTCCGGCAGTCGCCAATGCCACACACCGCACGGTGACTCTGCTGCAGTACTTGGGCTTTGTCATAAACTTCGCAAAGTCCACTTTGCTCCCCTCACAGGATCTCGAGTTCATCGGCGCAAGGCTGCACACTCCTCAGGCTCGAGCTTTCCTGCCTCTCGACAGGGCTCAACGGCTCATGGACCTAGCCGGCCGTTTTCGCAGCCAGTCCCTGGTCTCCGCCAGGCGCTTCCTGAGACTACTCGGCCATATGGCTTCCACCGTCCACGTGACCCCCAATGCTCGCCTGAACATGCGGCCGGCTCAATGGTGCCTTCGCCAGCAGTGGCAACAAGCCACCGGCGGACTAGCCGACTTAGTGCGCCTCTCCAGACCGCTGGCCTCTTCCCTACAGTGGTGGCTTCATCGGCCGAACCTGGTACTCGGAATGCCGTTTCAGTCGCCTCAGCCGGCTCAAGTGCTGACGACCGATGCTTCCCTCCTGGGTTGGGGAGCTCATTGCCAGGGGGCATATACTCAAGGTCTCTGGACCGCGTGGGAGTCTGCTCAGCAGATCAACTTCCTGGAGCTCCGAGCTATTCGTCTGGCGCTCAAGGCTTTCTCCCACCTGACTTCTCACCAGTCCGTCCTTGTCCAGACGGACAATCAAGTTGCCATGTTCTACGTGAACAAGCAGGGGGACACGGGCTCCTTCCTTCTCTGCCGAGAAGCTCAGAAGCTCTGCTCTTGGGCCGTCAGTCACGGCATTCTTCTCAAAGCAGTTTATCTCCCAGGCCAAGAAAACTGCCTGGCGGACAAACTCAGCAGGATACTCCAGCCGCACGAGTGGCGTCTGGATCCCTTGGTAGTTCAGAAACTCTTTCTGAAGTGGGGCCTCCCCACGATCGATCTCTTTGCCAGTCCTCTCAACCGGCAACTTCCTCGCTTCTGCTCTCGTCAGCCACATCCCCTTCGGGTAGCGGCAGATGCTTTTCTGCTCTCATGGTCGGAAAGCCTTCTCTATGCTTTTCCTCCCATCCCGCTAGTCTCTCGAACTCTGTTCAAGGTTCTCCGGGACAAAGCGTCCATGATCCTGGTGGCTCCTCGCTGGCCCAGACAGCCGTGGTTCCCACTCCTGTTACAATTAGCGGCGGAGGATCCGTTCCCTCTGGGGTTTCAACCGAATCTCCTAACACAGGATCAGGGGTCTCTGCTACACCCCAACCTCAGATCTCTCAACCTAATGGCCTGGCGGCTGAAAGGGTAGTCCTTGCTCCCCTTCTCCTGCTGGCAGAGGTGGAAGAGGTCGTCCTAGCTTCTCGGCGACCACCTACCCGCAAATGCTATGCCCTTAAATGGTGTCGCTTTTCCGTTTGGTGTGTACAGCAGTCTCAGGATCCCTTCTCCTGCTCGGTGTCGGTGATCTTGCAGTACCTGCTCTACCTCTCTAATCTGGGACTTCAGTCCAACTCCGTCAAAGTCCACCTTAGTGCTCTTTCAGCACACCATGTGCCGGTGGACGGCAGACCTCTTTCCAGCGACCCTCTCGTAGCACGGTTTCTCCGAGGTCTCCTTCTACTTAAACCACCTCTGCGCCCGCCAGCACCCGACTGGGATCTGAATGTGGTTTTACAGCGGATCACCTGTCCGCCTTTTGAACCGATGGCTACCTGTTCTCTGCGTTTTCTTTCGTGGAAAACCTTATTCCTGATAGCCCTCACTTCCGCTAGACGCGTAAGTGAATTGCAGGCCCTCGTGTCTGATACTCCCTTCACTCGGTTCTACAAAAATAGGGTAGTCCTACGGACTCACCCAAAATTTCTTCCAAAAGTTGTCTCCCCTTTTCACATCAATCAGGAGGTGGTACTTCCAACCTTCTTTCCCAGGCCTCACTCCAGCCGAGCTGAACGAGTCCTGCATACCCTGGACTGTAGAAGGGCATTGAACTTCTACCTTGACCGTACGCGGGAGCACCGTAAAGCTGCTCAGCTGTTTGTGTCTTTTGACCCCAATAAATTGGGGCTCCCGGTCTCCAAGCGTACTCTGTCCATCTGGGTTGCTGACTGTATCGCTTGGGCTTATGGGGCAGCCGGACTCTCCTTAGAAAGTCGAGTCACGGCTCATTGTGTTCGGGCGAAGGCTACGTCAGTGGCTTACCTCCGCTCTGTTCCGTTGGCAGACATCTGCCGGGCCGCTACTTGGTCTTCGAGCCAGACTTTTGCGGTCCATTACTGTCTCGAGAGGGAGTCCCGCAGGGACAGTGCTTTCGGACAGGCAGTCCTCCGAAATCTCTTCGAGGTTTGAGCAACTCCTACCCTCCATCCCGGATGGGGGCTACCGGTGGGTAATAATTCAGCGAAGATTCCTTCCTTCTGTACTGCTGAGCTAGGGGGAGCTCATTTTTGTGCTTTGGGTCTCCGGTAGCCTTAACTTGGGAGTCCCATATGTGAGGACTGACTTCCTGCTTGGTCCTGGAGAAAGCATAGTTACTCACCTGTAACAGGTGTTCTCCAGGAGCAGCAGGAAACAGTCCTCACAACCCTCCCTCCTCCCCGTGGAGTTGCAATCATCTGCTTAAGTTTTTTTGCAAATTTTTATGCTGTCTTTTAGCTATGTCATCAGACTGGCTAAGATGGCACCCTTGGGCGGGAAGGCGACCGCGCATGCGCGCTGCAATTCCCAAAGGCTTTCTGTGAAAGCTGGGGAAAATTGCTCCGCGAGGGCTCCGTCGGCGCCGACGTCACCCATATGTGAGGACTGATTCCTGCTGCTCCTGGAGAACACCTGTTACAGGTGAGTAACTACGCTTTCCTGCTGCTCCTGGAGAACACCTTTTACAGTTGAGTAACCATGCTTTACATGGCTAAATCACTTCGAAAGTTGTCTTCATGTGCCCCTCCCATTTGCGGGCCTGTTGAGAGAATCCACTAGGTAAAGTTGTACATTTATTTAGAAGACTGGATTTGTTTGTCAAAAGCAAAAACAAACTGGATGGACTTTGTTTTATGTTTTGTTTGCCAGTTCTCCCTAGTAGGTGGTAGGACATAACACTGAATTTGGAAAATGCTTTTCTCCCAGTTAAGAAATTGGTACCTTTGGATCTATTCACACTACTAAGGGGGGCAAAAGCAGAACTAAATTGTATCTGTTGGAAGACTTTACACTCATATTTGAGTCATCCATCCATAGGATATTTTATCTAGACATTTAATTACCATGGAAGGAAAAAAGTATGACTCATAAGAACATAAGATATCCCATACTGGGTCAGACCAAGGTTCATCAAGCCCAGTATCCTGTTTCCAACAGTGGCTAATCTAGGTCATACGTACCTAGCAGTTACCTCAAAAGACACAGGTTCCGCAATGCTTGTACTGGGTCAAGCATTGATATCCTGGGTCCCTTCTTAATAATGGTTTATGGACCTTTCCTCCAGGAACTTGTCCAAACCTTTTTTTTAAACCCAGCTACACTAACAGCCTTTACTACATCCTCTGGTAACAAATTCCAGAGTTTGATTACACGTTGAGTGAAAAACTATTTTCTTTTATTAGTCTTAAATAGTTTACCCTGTAGCTTCATTGCATGTCACCTAGTCTTTCTATATTCTGATAACGTAAACAATCTACGTTTACCCGTTCCAGTCCGTTCATTAATTTATAGACTTCTATCATATCTTCCCTCAGCCGTCTCTTTTCCAGGTTAAAGAGCCCTAACCTTTTTAGCCTTTCTTCACAGGAGTATCCTTCCATCCCCTTTACCATTTTGGTGGCTCTTCTCTGAACCTTTTCTAATAACTCTATATCCTTTTTAAGATACGGCGACCAGAATTGCACACAATATTCAAGGTGCGGTCTCACCATGGAACGATATAGAGGCATTATAATATCTTTTGTTTTATTTTCCATTCCTTTCCTTATGATACCTAGCATTCTATTTGCTCTCTTGGCCGCCGCTGCACACTGGGCCGAGGGTTTTAACATGTTATCCACAATGACGGCTAAATCTTTTTCCTGGGTGGTGGTTCCTAATGTGGAACCTTGCATTGTGTAACCATAGTTTGGGTGGTTCTTCCCTAGGTGCATAACTTGTCCACATTAAATTTCATCTGCCATTTTGATGCCCAGTCTTCTAATTTATCAAGATCCTCTTGCAATTTTCCACAATCCTCTTGGGTTTTAACAACTTTAAATAGGTTTGTGTCATCTGCAATTTTGATAATCTCACTCGTTATTCCACTTTCCAGGTCATTTATGAATATGTCAAAAAGCAGCGGACCCAGCACAGATCCTTGGGGTACACCTCTATTCACCTTTCTCCATTGGGAAAATTGGCCATTTAGCCCTACCCTCTGCTTTCTATCTTTTAACCAGTTCTTGATCCACAGTAGTACACTGCCTCCTATCCCATGACTCTAGTTTTGCCAAAAGTCTCTGATGAGGGACCTTGTCAAAGGCTTTCTGAAAGTCCAGATACACTATATCAACCGACTCACCTTTGTCCACTTGTTTATTCATACTTTCAAAAAAAACTCAGTGTACTCCTTTCTCCATATCCTTTTTAGAGGTTCTGTGAGGAATTATTACTTTGAACTTTATCACGATTAGATAAATCCTTGATTTGCTGTTGGCAAATATTTAGCAGTCATTGAATAATTCCCTCTAAATTTGTCTCCTTCACACCACATAACTTGTACAAAAACCAACTGCCTGTTCTATTTACCAGTAGCTATAGAAGGATAATATATTCTTATTCAAATGGATAATGCAATTAGCTGGAAAGTCATAAAAAGAGATGCACCCAAATTAAACCCATGCTGCCACATGGCCAGGAAAACATACGTTTAAGTTGGTTGGTCTTGGAAAAATCTGGGTGCACACTAACCCTCTCAGAAAAAAAAAAGGAATCTGTCGAAAGATCTCAAAGCCCAGCCCTTTATCAGGCTCATTTTAAATTAAACCACGAGTGTGGTGCATGTTAATTTCTACAGAAGATTCAGTAATTACTCCTGGAGGAATTCTACACAATACAGAATTTGCGTTGAATTCCCCCTCCCTACAGAACTTAGCCAAGGGCCACGATCACACTGCGAGAGCCGGTGTCTGTCCATGAGGATCCCAATCTCTGCTGGCAGACTTGCAGAACCAGGGCCATGATCATGGCTGGGAGAGCTGGTGTCTACACTGGGCTATGCAAAAAAAGGGCCAGTGTCTGCACAGTCTGCAAGAGAGGTTAGATCATTTACTGCATGGACCACTGAATAAATTAAAGGGGGTAGTAGATTTTATTAACTAATGAATAATGAGGGGCATGGAAGGCAGGGAGTGAGTGCAAGGGGTGAGGTTGGAGGAGTCTGGGAAGGGAAACTGAGTTGGGGGTTGGGAGGACAGCAGAAGAGGGGTTAGAGTGCAGGGCAAGGGAACAGTGTAAAGGGCTGGAGGGTGAAGTGATGAATGCATGGGAAGTAAAGGGCACAATGTGTATGGGCAAAAAGCACATCCCTCTGGTCACACATATACTTCTCCACCACATGCACACGTACCCCATGGGTAGACACCAGCTCTCATGGTGCAATTGCGTCCCTAAGCCAAATTGTGCAGGAGTAATCAGTGTGATAATGCCAGTATTAGCAAAAAACAAGATCGCTAGATAAAGAGCATATTACAGTACTACTTGAGGAATTCTGCCGTACATCCCGAATTCTGCATCTCTAAGAAATAACATTTTTTTCTGTATTTTACTTTAATTCATTGTCATAAGGATACCAGTTATGTTCTATTATTTTGACAGAGTTGCAGAATGTAGCAGAGTTTTCAAATGCTGTATGCAGAATTTAAAATATTTTTGCGTAGAATTCCCCCAGGTGTATATATTGTAGTCAAATTCGAAACTACCATGGACTTCTTCCCCAACTTCTGCTCTCTTGGAAGCAGGTACATAGTAGAGACTAGAGATAGGCGGAAGAGCCTCACTCAGCCAGATACTGCAAGACTTCGGTAAAATACTTTTTAAAGCTTATAAATAGGTAAAGTGGAGGAGTAGCCTAGTGGTTACAGCAACTGCCTAGTACCCAAAAGATCAAGAGAGAGATTTCAACTGGTTCTCCTTGTGACCTTGGGCAATTCACTTAACTCTCCTTTGCCTCGGAAGAAAAGACCTGGCAATCTACTTCTGGTTATATATTGCCAAGAAAACCCAGAGGCTGCTGGGTTGCCAGAAGTCAGCACTTGACAGCACTTAAAAAAAAAAAAATAAGCAAAATATGCTGACAAATTTAGGAAAATTAATAAATCATAAGTTCTTCCAAACTAATTTCTCCAATGTCTCCTACCTTTATTTTGTCGAACATTATCCTTGACATTGGTTTCAGTAAATGATGCAAGGGATTCCTTTTGAGTCTTACAATCTTGTAGCTGTTGTCCCTATTGCCATATTAAAGTATATTGAAAAGTTAATGTAATAGACATCCCCTCTGGTCTCCCATATGGAATCTGTATTGATGGGTTTGGTGTAGCAGTTGTGTGGCTTTCCGAAGACCACATCTGTCCTAAGGTTGACCACCTGGACATGGGCCTGGCAGTGAGGCATCTTGAAAGCTACAGCTGCAGGTGGGTTACCTTGATCAAGGTGTTCTGCTCATCCAGAGATCTTCTCTAGTGTTAGTATCTCCTATAATTCAGTCTTGTCAGCTCAGGGAGCCCCAAATACAAATGGCTCAGATTTCCTATTCAAATTTAGCCACTCCAATTATTTTGACACTCCTGCATCCTGGATATAGCCTCCACTTCTACAAGCAGTATTACTAGGAAGACACAACCCTACTAATACGGCTTCAAAGACACCAGCTGTCATCAACCTGTGCCAGAGAAACAGTACTGGCTGCCAGTTCTCATGGCATTTGTGGGCGTGGCAGGGGGATTGATTCCCCAGAGCTCAGTGAAGCATCAGAAAACAGAGGACACCAAGAAGATACTTTGGACTCCAGTGCTCCAGCCACCCTAATATGGGCCATATGCTGCAGATGTTGAACTATTGGGCCCTCTGAGGAAGGCACTTCAAATGGACACTTGCCTTTCCCCTTCCACCCCATCTCCACCAGGGCCTCAAAATCAGAACACAAACTAACTGGGAGGCTAACATCCACCATCCTCCTCCCACCTCCCTGAATTTCCCTGGTTTAATGGATTTGTTATATTCTCAAGTTCTGGTATTTATGAATTGGTGAGTGCTATACTAATGATTAGTAGCAGTAGTAGTAAAACAGCCCTCTCACTACATCAGACCTACTACTCTATAGTTCTGCTGTCATCTGTCACACATACCCGCCGATCACCTTTCAAAACAATATGTTGGGACAGTGCCACCACATGCATAAAATCTCCACAACCCCTCCAACACAATGGAGAGAGCATGGGGGCCAGCGTATGCAGTCGCAAAAGTCAGATACCAGTGATATTTAAAGCTTGTATCCATTTTCCACAATTAAACTAGATACACACCTTTCCTACTTTAGCCACTGTTTCTCCTCGGGACTTATTCCCAGGTCAGTCTCCATGCCCTTTGAAAGTTAGCCTTCCTCTACCCTTTCCCAACTAAGCATTTATAAATCTGCAAATAACGTTTTCTCTCTTCAGCGGATACCAACATATTGCCTTAAAATTCCTAAGGTCCTCCTCCCAGACCTTTATCTACTCCCCAGAACATGGCAAATGTCATACCTGCAGAACATAAAATTCTCCAGGACCAAGCAGGAAGTCAGTCCTCACATATGGGTGACGTCGATGGGGCCCTTGCGGAGCATTTCCCCAGCTTTCCATGAAAGCCTTTGGGAATGCAGGCATGCATGTGTGGTTCCCTTCCTGCCTAAAGGTGCCATCTTGCTCAGTCTCTCTTTTTTTGTGAAGCCCACCGGACGTGTGTCCTAGTCCTCCCGGAAAATAGTTAGATTTTTGGGCGATCTTTCGCTATTTTTTTCTCCGGTTCGATGCCGGTTCCCCTCCCGCCGGGTTCGGTACACCGGTATCGAGCCCAATCTTCTTTTTTTCGTTTTTTGCCCGTCGTGGCTGGCATTCGCACCCTTTTTTCTTTTTCCCTGGAAGGCCGGTCCTTTGACCTCGCAGGGACTCTTTTTTTTTTTTTCCCCGATGGCTTCCAGTGGGTTTAAAAAGTGTGATTGATGCAAGAAGCTGATGTCTCTCACCGACACACATGACTGCTGCCTTCAGTGCCTCGGTCCTGACCATGATCCTAAGACGTGTGGACCATGTGGAAAAATGTATTCCAAGGCACTCCGAAGTCGTCAGCACCAAAAGGAAAGGCTTTTTTCTGACTCGGCCTCCAGCCGGGCCCGGACCTCATCTGAGGCCTCAACATCTCGTGAATCGGATCCCGAGCACCGTTGGAGCTCCTCGGACAGCAGGTCCCCTGACCGGGAATGAAAGAGGAAGAAGCGGCTCGCAAGGGCGTCAGAAGAGGTCCCTGGCTCCTCGAGAGCTAGGTCTCAGACCCCCGACCGTCGCCCCGGGTCCATGGAACAGGAGAAGCCTTCCAAAGTACCTCGAGTGGAGCCGGAGTCTGCTGGACAACGCAAGTCCTGTAGTCCTCGTGGACTCTCCTCCCAGAGAACCGACATCGGGCCCGGCGCCGCCGGGTCCGAGTCGGGGGCTGCTGAGTCTCCTGAGCTGGGTCTCAGGCTGACAGCCTTGGAGAGCAGACTGTCTGCCTTCATGGAACAGCAGCGGGCACTGATGGCCAGCCTGTCTGGCGCATCTGCCCCGACCACCGGGACATCGACATCGACATTGAAGTCGACCCCGGAGACCAAGCCGATACTCGAGACCATAAAGGCTCGAGGTTGACCTCGGTCGCGGTCTCCCTCGACCTCCTGTGTGGTGCCTTCGGCGTCGGGGTGGGTGCTCACCGGCCCCGCACGGGCGGACCCCGATTCCTCATCGGACGAGTCTGCCTGGGAGACGGAGGACGAGGAGTCCCCCGACACCTTCCGGACTCAGTGCATCCCGTCAGACTTGCCGCAGTCTGAGCCCCGGAGTAGATCCCCCCCCCCCCCCCCCCGGAGGATACCCGGTTCTCGGAGTTCGTCTGGGATATGGCCACCGCATTGGCTATCCCTGCAGACCCCGAGGAGGAGCCTCAAACCGAGGAGCTCGAGGCCCTACAGTACGACTCTCCTCCGAAGGAGGCCTTTACTGTTCCGGTTCCTCCGATGCTGGAACGGCTCCTCTTCCGGATGTGGGAGGCACCGGCCTCGGCGCCAGTTCTAAGCAAGCGGGTCGATTCGATCTATCGACTCCGGAAGAGTCCTGGCTTTCAAAAGGCACAGCTACCACACCATTCCATGGTGGTGGAATCTACCATGCATCGCCTGAAAAGTCAGAAGATGCACTTCGCGGTGCCCCTTGGCAGGGAGGCCCGGAACCTCGATGGTTTTGGTAGAAAGTGCTTCCAGGGCTCGATGCTTGCTTGCCGTGTCCAGTCTTACCAGCTATACATGGGCATGTACTTGCGAGACCTGGCCAAGGAGCTGGCCGGGTTCTCTGCTGGTCTCTCCGGGGAACCCTTGCAGAGGTTCAAGTCCTTGTCCTCGGGGATCCGGGAATGCTCCAAGTTTGTCCCGCGCTGCCTACGATGGCTTCGAGGCTTCGGCCCATGTTGCGGCAGCCGGCATCGCGGCTCAACGCCAGGCATGGCTGCAGTCATCGGACCTTCAGGACAAGTTGGTCGATGTCCCTTGCCGAGGTGAGAACCTTTTTGGCAAGCCCATGACCGAGAAGGCCGCACAGCTCGAGACCGAGCACCTCATAAGGACAAGGCTGTCTAGGAAGACTTCTGCCCCTTCTCACAAAAAGAAGGGCTCAGGTAAAAAGCCCTTTTACCCGACGAAGGGCACTGCCTACAAACAGTACCCACAGTATCAGGCTGCCCAAGCTGCCCCTCAGGGTCAGCAAGCGAAGGGGCAGGGTAATGGGCCCCGTAGGCAGAGGACCCCCAAGCCTCTGGCCCCTGCTCCCACTCAGCAGGGTGGGGTTTTTTGACTCCTTAGGCATAGCCTCTCCGTCCCTGCTCTCCCAACCCTGCACAGGAGGTCGCCTCGCCCTGTTTGCCCACCAGTGGCCACTCATCACTGGAGACAGTTGGGTGTTAAGCATAGTCCACAAGGGCTATCTACTACACTTCCAACAACTGCCTCCTCCATACTTTCCAGGGGAGCCTCCAAAGCCTCCCATGCACACAGATCTTCTCCTTCAGGAGCTCCAAGGTCTGTTGGTGGACAGGGCGGTGGAGCCTGTGCCTCCCCACTTGCAAGGTCAAGGGTTCTATTCCAGGTATTTCCTGGTACCCAAAAGGACCGGTGGCCTTCGACCTATTTTAGACCTCAGAAACCTCAACAAGTTCCTGGAGAAGGAAAAGTTCAAGATGCTTACTCTTGGAACACTTCTGCCCTACCTCCATCAGGGAGATTGGCTATGCTCATTAGATCTAAAAAATGCGTATACTCACATCCTCATTCATCCAGACCACAGAAAGTACCTCAGGTTCATTGTGGGAGGAAACCATTATCAGTACAGAGTACTACCTTTTGGCCTCACCTCTGCTCCCAGGGTCTTTACCAAATGCCTGGCAGTGGTGGCGGCCTACCTGAGAAATCAGGGAGTCTTTGACTTCCCCTATCTGGACGACTGGCTCATAACAGGTCAGACGTGCCAGGAGGCCCGACAGGCCACCCTCAGAACTATTGCTCTTCTTCAAAGATTGTGGTTTGTAATAAACTTCGAAAAGTCCACTTTGCTCCCCTCCCAGAACTTTGAGTTCATAGGGGCGAGGTTGGACTCTCTGCTGGCAAAGGCATTCTTGCCAGAAGACAGAGCCCAAAGACTGAAACTTAGCAAACCAGTTTCTCAGCAGATCACTAGTCTCCGCCAGACTCTTCCTGAGGCTTCTAGGCCACATGGCTTCGACAGTACATGTGACCCCCAATGCCAGGCTCCATATGAGGCCTGCACAGTGGTGCCTTCGGACTCAGTGGTCACAAGCCACAGGCAGCCTCCGAGACAGGATAAGGGTGTCCAATTTCTGAACTCCCTCAGCTGGTGGCGGCACCCACCCAATCTGCTGCAAGGGGTATCCTTTCAGATGCCTGGGTTCACAGTGGTGTTGACCACGGAGGCCTCCCTGCAGGGCTGGGGAGCTCATTGTCTAGGCAAGTGCACCCAGGGCCTGTGGTTTCCCTGGGAAGCCGCACAGCAAATCAATCTACTGGAACTCAGCCCTCAAGACTTTCTCTCCAACCCTGGCTCATCAGTCTGTCCTAGTTCAGACAGACAACCAGGTAGCCATGTTTTATGTGAACAAGCAGGGCAGAACTGGGTCCAGACTCCTTTGTCAGGAAGCACTGGACCTTTGCTTGTTTGCTCTCAGGCACAACATGCTCCTCAAGGCTGTGTATCTACCTGGCCAGGAAAACTACCTAGCCGACAGGTTGAGCAGGATTCTGCAGCCCCATGAGTGGCAGCTCCATCCTTTGGTGGTTCAGAAGATTTTCCTGAAATGGGAACTTCAATCCATAGATCTGTTTGCCAGTCCTCTGAACAAACAGCTGCCAAAGTTCTGCTCCAGGCAACCGCATCCTCTGCAGATAGCAGCAGATGCTTTTCTGATTCCCTGGTCTCAGGGCCTCCTGTATGCATTTCCTCCCACGCCCTTGGTGGTCCGAACCCTGTTCAAGATTCTCCAGGACAAGGCCTCGGTCCTGCTGGTGGCTCCCAGGTGGCTGAGACAGCCTTGGTTTCCACTTCTGCTTCAGCTGGCAGTGGATCCCCCACTGCCTCTGGGGTTGCAACCCGACTTTCTCTCTCAGGATCAGGGTTCCCTTCTGCACCCCAATCTCAAAGCTCTCAATTTGATGGCCTGGAGGCTGCAAGGGTAGTTTTGGCTCCCTGGGGCCTACCTCCTGAAGTTGAGGAGTTGTCCTAGCCTCTAGGAAACGGTCCACTAGGAAAACTTATGCTCTCAAATGGAAAAGGTTTTCTGTGTGGTGTCAGCTACGTACAGAGGATCCTTTCTCCTGTACTGTACCAGTAGTGCTTCAGTACTTACTGCACTTATCAAATCAGGGACTTAAGTCCAATTCTGTTCGGGTCCACCTCTCAGCTCTAGCAGCTCACCACTCACTGGTGGAAGGACATTCTCTGTTGGTTCATCCCTTGGTGTCCAGGTTTCTCAGAGGCTTGCTTTTGCTCAAGCCTCCAATCCGTCCGTCCTGCTCCTGAGTGGGAGTTGAATGTGGTCTTGCAGCAACTGACTCGCCCACCTTTTGAACCGATGGCTACTTGCCCTCTACGCTTCCTATCCTGGAAGACACTCTTCTTGATAGCCCTAACCTAGGCCAGGCGAGTGAGTGAGCTTCAGGCCCTGGTCTGTGACAGGCCTTACACCCGCTTCTATGGGAACAGGGTAGTCCTTAGGACTCATCCAAAGTTCCTCCCAAAGGTTGTCTCCTCCTTCCACCTTAACCAAGAGGTGGTTCTTCCAACATTCTTCCCTAGGCCCCATGCAAGCCAGGCTGAAGCAGTTCTGGATACCCTGGACTGTAGGAGGGCCTTATCCTTCTACCTTGACCGTACGCAGGGACAGAAGAGCTACTCTGCTCTTCATATCTTTTGACCCTAATAATTTGGGGTTGGCTGTGTCCAAGCGTACCTTGTCCACCTGGGTAGCTGACTGTATCACCTGGGCTTACAGGGCGGCTGACCTTCCTTTGCAGGGTCGGTTCACGGCCCATCGTGTCAGGGCGTTGGCTGCCTCAGTGGCTCACCTCCGCTCTGTACCGTTGGTGGACATCTGCAGGGCTGCAACTTGGTCCTCAAGCCAGACATTTGCGGCCCATTACTGTCTGCAGAGGGAGTCCCGTAGGGACAGTGCTTTTGGCCAGGCAGTACTCCGGAATCTCGTTGAGGTTTAGGCAACTCCTGCCCTCTGTTGGGCTACTGGTGGAGGTTCTGTCAGTGAAAATCCTTTCTTTGATGCTGGGACTAGAGGGAGTTCTCTTGTTCAGCCTGGGTTCCTTGGTAGCCCAGAGCTAGGGAGTCACCCATATGTGAGGACTGACTTCCTGCTTGGTCCTGGAGAAAGAATAGTTACTCACCTGTAACTGGTGTTCTCCAGGAGCAGCAGGAATCAATCCTCACAACCCTCCCTCCTCCCCTGGGAGTTGCAGTTGTACATAGTTTATTTTTACATTTTTGTGTGCTGTTTTTAGCTATGTCATTTGACTGAGCAAGATGGCACCTTTAGGCGGGAAAGGAACAGCGCATGCGTGCCTGCATTCCCAAAGGCTTTCATGGAAAGCTGGGGAAATGCTCTGCAAGGGCTCCATCGACGTTGATGTCACCCATATGTGAGGACTGATTCCTGCTGCTCCTGGAGTACACCTTACAGGTGAGTAACTACTCCGTCCCTCTAAGGAACTCCATACTCTTCCTGCAGGTCCTTAAAGGCCATAAATCACCATCTGAACAGAACTGCATCAAGGAATTCAAATCCAGCCCCTCTCAGCATCAAAACAAGGGTTCGCTAAGATTTGGAATGAAGACTGCATTATAACGCAAGGACATCAATACAGAATATTTACCCCGTAGCAGTCAGTCCTTGGAGACACTTTGCCATAAATGTAGAACATCCAAAACAAAGGAATTAACCATCCTGCCCACCCATGGTAAATACTGCAAAGGCAGTCCTGGAACAGAAAATGGTTCAATTTGCACCCACTTTTGCCCTTCATCTCCCCCCCCCCTCCCTCCCCACCAGTCCATTATAATTTTTAAGTTTTCCAGGAACAAGCAGGAAGTCAGTCCTTGCATATGGGGCGATATCGGCACCAACAGAGCCCACGCGGAAGCATCTCCCCAACTTTCAAAGAAAGCCTTTTGGAGATGCCATCACACATGCATGGTCCCCTTCCTGCCCAAGGGTGCTATCTTGCCCAGTCAACCTTTTTTCCATGGAGCCCAGCAGACGTGCGTCTGATTCCTGGAAAAAGCTGTTTGGGTTTTTTTTGGGGGGGGGGGGGGTGAGTAATCCTCTCTCTCTGGCTGCGGCTGGTCCGTTTTCTGTCTCAAGAGTTTGCTTGCCTTGACAACGCATCTTCTGGCCCATTAATTTTTCTTTTCAGCATGATTCGTGCCCTTTTTCTGTTGGTAGTTCCTCGGGTCTTTGACCTCGCCGGGGCTCTTTTTTCCCCAATTGCCAGCAGCTTTAAAAAGTGCGATCGGTGTTCCAGGTATTTTTCTATCACTGACACATACGACTGCTGTCTCCGTTGTCCACGGCCCAGACACTTGTGGATCTTGCAAGAGGCTGATCCCCCCCCCCCAAAAACAGTTGAAAGCAGGCAGGAGAAGCACAGTCAGATGTTCAGGTCAGATGCCTCGGAAACCCCTTCCAGGGCCCAATCCAAGACCCCAGGATCGCACAGTGACTCCACAGCCACCAGTCGGGGCTGCGAGTCCTCAACCAGGTGGCTCCAATCTGGATCCAGAAGTAGAAAGCCTCGTGGGACTCTTCATGATACTCAAAGGTGGGTAAGACCCATTGCCAGATCCCTTAGCCCCCAGAGGAGGACCAAAGTGTCTGAGCAGGAGCAGCTGCCAAAACGTCCCTGGAAGAACTTGATGGACCTCGGCGATCGGCCCTAAGTCCCTGTGGCCGCCTTCACCAGGAACTCTCCGATGCCGGACCTCAGCGTCAATGCCCATTGCTGACCCCATCCAGGCTGGAGACCAGGATGGAGGCCCTAGAGCGCAGCTTGTCTGTCGCCTAGGCCACTCAGTGTGGCTATCACTGTCCAGCTCTACCAGTTCATCTGCCCAAAACACCAGGAGCTTGACCTCAAGGATTTCCCCCCAGTGTTGCGTTGATTCCCTGGAGCTCCCTTGCCCAGGCCAATCAGACGGAGGTCACATTCATGGTCCTGTTCTTCAGGACCCTGATCCTCCCTGGCCAGTGGCTGAAGCTCTGGCTACGCTGCCGAGGCCTACAAGCCTCCAACCCCTTCCTGGGTCCAATCGATCATTGAATCCACCTCAGACTCCAACTGGTAATCAGAGGATGACACTTCCCTGGACACTCTGAGGCATTGAGACCTTCTGTCGGACCTGTCCCCTCCGGGGGCCCAGCCCAGCATCAGTCCCCACCTGAGGACAAAGCCTTCCTCAACTTTGTGTAGGACATGGCCAGAGTGCTAGCCTTCGGCCCAGAGTTGGCAGACTAACTTCGGTCAGAGGATCTCAAGATCCTTCAATTCGAGACCCTCCTTCCCTCCAAGGATTCCCTATTGGTGCTAGTCCCACCGATCCTTGAGAGGCTGCTCCTCCATACGTACCCACAGTCAGTCACAGGCTCGACCTTATGTATAAGATCCTCCCGAGCCTAGGCTTCCGCAAGAGTCAGTTACCACACATCTTGAGTCAGCCATGCGGAAGGGCTGTCGGGTAAGGTTGCATCTTTGCGGGTGATACCAAAATCTGCAAAATGGCAGAATGAACAAATGGATGATGAAATGCTCAAAGAAATCAATGAAGCTAACAAATGTTACAGCGCAGTAATAATAATGGGTGATTTCAATTAGCCCGGTATCGACTGGGTCATTGTCAAAGCAGGACATGCTAGGGAAATAAAGTTCCTAGATGAAATAAATGACTGCTTCTTGCAGCAGCTGGTTCATGAACCGACCAGAGGGGAAGCCATATTAGACCTAGTCCTTAGTGGAACACCAGATCTAGTGCAAGAGATAAGGGTGTTGGGGCCACTTGGCAATAGTAATCATAGCATGATCGCGTTTGATTTAATTAGTGGAGGAGGGATATTAAGGAAATCCACAGTACTACCTTTTAACTTTCGCATGGGAGACTATGATAAAATGAGGAAAATAGTTAAGGAAAAACTAAAAGGAGCAGTTGCAAAGGTTAGAGACTTACATCAAGCTTGGATGTTGTTGAAAATACTATCTTGGAAGCCCAGACCAGCTGTATTCCACGCTTTAAGAAAAGTGGAAGGAAGTCCAAAAATCTGCCAGCATGGTTTAAAGGTGAGGTCAGAGAGGTGGCTGTAGCCAAAAAAGCATCTTTCAGGAAATGGAAAAAAGAGCCAAACGACAAAACCTGGAAACAACACAAGCACTGGCAAGTCAAATGCAAGGCATTGATAAGGCAGGCAAAGGGAGAATTTGAGAAGCTTGCTGCGGAAGCAAAAACGCAAATAAAGACTTTTTCAAGTACATTTGTAGCAAAAAACCTGTGAGAGAGTCAGTTGGCCCATTAGATGATACAGGGACACTAAGAGGCGACTAGGCAATAGCGGAGAGACTGAATGAATTCTTTGCTTCGGTCTTTACTGAGGAAGACATAGGGATGTTACCCATGACTGAAGTGGTATTTAAAGGTGTGGAAGAAATGAAGGAAATATCGATACATCGGGAAGATGTATTACACCTGTTAGATAAACTGAAGTGTAGCAAATCACCTGGGCCGGATGGTATTCATCCAAGGGTGTTGAAAGAACTGAAATATGAGATTGCAGACCTGCTATTAGTAATCTGTGAATTTTCATTAAAATTATCTGTAATACCTGAAGATTGGAGGATTGCCAATGTAATACCAGTTTTTAAAAAGGGTTCCAGGGGTGATCCGGGAAACTACAGACCGGTGAGCCTGACGTCAGTACCGGGAAAAATGGTAGAAACCATCATAAAGAACAAAATTACTCAGCATGTAGATAGTCATGACCTAATGGGAGACAGCCAACATGGCTTTAGACAAGGAAGATCTTGTCTTACTAATCTGATAAGTTTTTTTGAAGGTGTGAATAAACAGGTGGACAAAGGTGAGTTGGTTGATATAGTGTATCTGGACTTTCAGAAAGTCTTTGACAAGGTCCCTCATCAGAGACTTTTGGCAAAACTAAAGAGTCATGGGATAGGAGGTAGTATACTATTGTATCTCCAGGAACAAGCAGGAATGTAGTCTTCAGATATGGGTATCGTCGGTACCGACGGAGCCTGTGCGGGAACGCTCCCCAGCGTCCAATTAAGAAGCTTTTGGGAGCATCCCACAGCACCTGCGTGCTGCCTTCCCGCCTTTCCCACCTGCCTCTCTCCAGTTCTTCGTTTTCCGCGGAGCCAGCAGGTCGTGTTCCTGTCACCGCAGAAAATTTTCTTCATTCTTTATTTTTTTGTGGTCGCGTCTGCCTTCCCCGACGCTATACCAGTACCACCGGTTCTTCTTTTTTTCCAAATTTTTCCAGGTGTGTGCCATTTTGGGCCTTAGGCCCAAAATTTCCTCCACTATGGAGAAACCCGCCTCGGGTTTTAAAAAATGCACCAAGTATGGTGGTACCATCTCTGTCACGGACACCAATGAGTGGTGTCTTAAATGTTTAGGTCCTGACCACTCCATCTCCGAGTGCATGGCTTGTGCCATGATGTCCAAAAGGGGTTGACGGAACCGAGCTGCCAAGCTCAGTGCCCTTTTTCCTTCCGATGCTGCTTTGGTGGCATCGACGTCTTCCAGGGCTTCGTCTTCCTCCCATGGATCTCAGGTAACTAAACATAAGTCTAGCCGGTCCTCAAAGGGTAGATCTCCTTCCAAGCATTGAGATGCCTCTGGCGTTGCCCTTGAGGGTTCCATACCGGCAAGATTGCCCCGGCGGTAGTCTTCAGCTTCCAAAGCATTATCGGGGCTCCAGGATGTTCTCGAGGCATCGACCTCAGCAGAACTACTGGTGCCATGCTCTGGGGTACCGGTTGCGTCTGGTACCGACACCCAGGCATCGGCAGCGTCGATAGACCAGAGGTTCCTGGCTATTGAGCGCAGTCTGGAGGCTCTCCTTGCGGCATCGACGCCCTCGGAACTGCGTCAGACAGTTCAATCGGTACCAGTGCCGATAGCATCGACATCGGTATCAGCTTTGCTGGTGCCTAGTCATGCAATGCCGTCTGGTGCCGATACACCGGTACAGATTACCCCCGGCACTGACTTCAGTCGGTACGGGTATCGGGCTCTTCAAGAGCGTCCGGACAGACGGTACTTCGAATCCTCGGAGGACTCTGAGGATTCTGACAGCTCTGCCGGTACCGGGATACTTCTCCTGGAGGAGCCTTCCTCCCCTAAACGTAGGATGTCTCCTCCAGAGGATATCTCCTTTCAGAATTTCATCAGAGAAGTGGCTCATGGGTTGTCCATTACTGTGACTCCTGAAACAGAGCCCAGAGCTAAGGAGTTGGAGATTTTACAATATCCCTAGGCTCCTAAGGAGGCGGCTACCCTGCCTATCCTTGAAATTTTACATGATCTCATGTTGAGAATGTGGGAGACACCTCTTACCACCTCTCCTCACTCTTGCAGGCTAGATACTATGTATCGAGTCCCTCCTTGTCCTGGCTTCCAAAAAAACTCAGCTTTCCCACCACTCCATTGTCGCAGAGTCAGCTATGAGAAGGATCTGGAGTGTAAAGAGATCCCTCTAATCTTCCAGGACGTGAGTGTAGAACTTTGGATGCCTTTGGACGTCATATGTTCCAGGCTTCCATGCTTTCTGCCAGGATCAGTTCCTATATTTTATATATGGGAATGTTCCTTAAAGAGGTCACAGGAGATTAGAGGTTTTGAGTCCTCTTCTTCCTGAGGACAAAAGGCAGCATTATCTCACACTGGTTAAGCATGCCCAGGATGTTTCGAAGTTTGTCAATCGTGCAGCTTTTGACTGTTTTGAGTGCATAAGCAGAACCTCTGCCATTGCCATAGGTGCATGAAGAATTGCCTGGCTCCAGGCATCCGATTTGGAGCTCTGGGTGCAGGACAAACTGGGAAATATCCCTTGTACAGGTGAGAACCTGTTCGGCAAGAATTGGCAAGAAAAATCCAATGAGATGGTTGCTGACAACTTTACCTTGGATAGGTTGTCCAAGGGCACAGCTGATCCTGCCAGAAAGAAATCTTTCAAGAAGCCTTTCTTCTCGAAAAAGAAGAGGTTTTATCCCTCTTATTCCCAGCAGGGACGTTCTGCAAGTCAGCTAGTTCGAAAGGGTCAGCAACCACCCAAACAGAGGAAAGCAAAGACTGCCAAGCCTCAACCGTCTCAGCAGTCTCAGCCTCCACAAGGCCTTTGACTTTCATCTAGAGAACTTAGCCTTCCTGGCCCTCAATGGTCCAGAGCCTTCCACCATTCCAGGAAGGTTATGTCACTTTGCCCCCAGATAGGGGCAGATAACAGCAGAGCATTGGACACACTCCATCATAAAAGAGGGGTACAAGCTTCACTTTCTGTGCATGCCCCCTTCCACAATGGTAAGACAGTTCAATTCTCAGACCTCTCTCATCAACCTGTTAGATCAAGAGGTCACTATGCTTCTTGCCCAAGGGGCAATAGAAGAAGTACCCATTCATCAACAGGGTACAGGGTTTTACTCCCCCCTACTTCCTTATCCCAAAGAATACAGGGGGATACAGACCTATCTTAGACCTCAGAGAATTGAACAAATTCCTGTTCAAAGAGAAAGTCAAAATGATTTCTTTAGGAACTCTGCTGCCATAACTTCAGAGTCAGGATTGGCTTTGTTCTCTAGATCTCAAGGATGCGTACACTCATGTTCTCATCCATCCAACCCACAAAGTTCCTTCGGTTCCTTTTTCAAGGAAAGCACTACTAATACAGAGTGCTTCCTTTTGGCCTGGCCTCAGCACCAAGAGAGTTCACGAAATGCATGGCTGTGGTAGCAGCATTTCTCCATACTCTAGGAATATTCGTCTTCCCCCTACTTAGACGACTGGCTCATTCGAACCCCATCAGAGTCAGAGGCCAGGACTTCCCTATCGTGCACAATGCGTATTCTTCAGTATTTGGGTCTGGTCATAAACATCCCAAAATCCAGTCTAACTCCCACTCAGTCTCTGGAGTTCATAGGTGCTTTGCTGGATACCAGAAAAGCAAGGGCCTATCTTTCCCAGGCCCGTTGCCTCCGCATGGTGCAGTTAGCTTCTCAAGCAGTGCTAAAACCTCAACTCACTGCCCGAGAAATGTTACAACTACTAGGCCACTTGGCATCTACAGTGCATGTGGTCCCTTATGCTCGCCTCCATATGAGAGCGGCCCAGTGGACCCTATCCACTCAATGGACCCAGGCATCAGGGTGCCTGTCAGACAAAATAACAAACACAAATCGTCTCATTTTTTCTCTCCAGTGGTGGCAGTCCACTCAGAACCTGTTGCTGGGGTCCCCATTTCAACAGCCTTTACCCCAGGCAACTCTCACAACAGATGCTTCACCAGTGGGTTGGGGAGCTCATCTGCAAGACCTCTCCACCTAGGGCACTTGGTCTCCACAGGAGACTTATCTACATATCAATCTCCTAGAACTCAGATCAATCTTCCTTGCGGAGTGTTCCACACTCTGCTCAGCTACAAGACAGTCCTCATCCACACGGACTATCAAGTAGCCATGTTTTACGTCAACAAGCAGGGGGGAACAGACTCTGTCACTTTGCAACAAAGCTTTGCGACTATGGGCCCTCACCAGAGAGCATCACATTCACCTCCTGGCAGTTTATCTTCCAGGCATACAAAACTCTTGGGCGGACAGCCTCAGTCGAGTTCTGCTTCCACACGAATGGTCTCTACATGCAGACCAGGTGGCCAAGATTTTTCAAATTTGGGGAACCCCGGACACAGACCTTTTTGCAAGTCCATTGAATGCCAAACTTCCCCGGTTCTGTTCCAGAATTCCAGCTCAGGGTTCTCAGGTCAGGGATGCCTTCCTCCTTCACTGGGGTCAGGACTTCCTTTATGCCTTTCCACCCATTCCCCTAATTCTCAAAGCCCTGTTCAAGCTTCAGAGAGACAGAGGGCGTATGATTCTCATAGCTCCACATTGGCCACGGCAAGTGTGGTACCCTCTGCTTCTACATCTCTCAAGCTCCCTCTCTGGAGTTAGGGTCTGCTCCAAATCTCCTGTCTCAGGAGAACGGAATGTTATGGCATCCCAATTCCCAGTCTCTGCATCTCAGAGCTTGGTTGCTGAAGGCCTAGATCTTCATGGTCTTAACCTCCCTCAGCAAGTAAAGGATGTCCTTTATGCTTCCAGGAAGCCTTCCACTTAAAAGCATAAGAGCGTCTAGTGGAAGAGGTTTACCATATGGTGTCCGCAAAAGGGTCTTTTTTTTTTTTTTTATTTAATTTTTATTAGGTTTTCAAAATACACCAGAGTAAAACTAAGTGTAAATTAGAATACAAAACATATCAAGCAAAATTTAAACAAGAAAAAGGAACAAAGATCTTGGCATAGACCCCAAAAAATCCTCTATACGGTTCCAGGAAAAAAGAAATGTGTCTAGGAATATAACCAAAGGCTATTCCAAATAGAGCTTAGATGATACTTGTGGCAGCCGGTACAGGATCCAACCCATCCCTTTCTTTACTCAATAAATGATTTCAATTGCAGGGGTTCAAAGAAAAGAAACTGCTTGGTACTATGAACTATTAAACATTTACATGGATATTTCAATTTAAACTGTGCCCCCAGGGCAAGAGAGCGTTGGCGCAAAGCCAGAAACTCTCTCCTCCTCTTCTGGGTATCTCGTTTTAAGTCTGGAAATATCAATATCTTAGACCCCATAAATTGAGAAACATTCATCTTAAGAAAATATAATCGCAGAACAGAATTCCGATCAGACTCAAAAGCAAAGGACACCAGTAAGGTGGCTCTACTGGTTACTACATCGAGAGAACTCTCAAGAAAACCTGTCAGGTCCATCTGTGCTGGGACATTAGGCTCCCCAGAAGCTTTCCCACCCAATCCTTCCGTTGAGGAAATAGAAACATATTGAGCACGAATAATAGGAGGCAAATTGCCAGAAGGCATGAGCAGGACCTCTATGAGATACCTACGAACCAGCTCCATAGGATCCAGTAAAGGTGACCTGGGAAAGTTCAACAAACGCAAGTTATTTCGCCTTGCCTGATTGTCCAAAAACTCCAGGCGTCTTCCCATAATCAAGGCTCCTTTTGCCTGAGAAGCACCCAAGTCCTGCGATGCAGCTGCCTGAGTCTCCAATTGCAAGAGCCTCGCGGCATGTCCATCCACTCTCAAGCGTTCAGCTTCACCCTGCGTCTTCACCAAATTCAAATCCTTGGATATAACAGCCACAACAGGTAAGAGAGATTTCTGAAGGGAAGTTATGGCATCCCATAAGTTTTCCAAAGTAACTGTTGCCGGTTTTTGCAAAGCCTGAAACTCGGGAGCAACCAAAGAGAGAGAGAAGACCGAAGCTGAACTCTCCGGGCCTCCGCTTGCTTCAGCTGTCGACAATACCCCTCCTCCTTCCAGCACAGCAGTGGGAACACTCTCTGGTTGGGTCGGGGCGGCACCCTCCATTGCGAGCAACCCTCCATCATCCAAGGGTAAGCCAACAGGCAAACCGGCCCGTAAAACTCTTCCGGGTTGCGGTGGCAACTGCTGCTGGGGGCTCAAAACCACCCCATTACTCAAATCAGACGATAAACACGACTGATCCACCGAAGCCACAACAGGAACCATCGGAGGGAAAAAGCCAGGAATCACTGACTGTGACGCTCCAACGGTAGGAGTAGAGGTTTCAGAGGGTTTCTGCGTATATTGCTTCCTCTTTCTCCCCATAGTAGCGTCTCCAACCAGCGCCGTCTAGCACACCTCCAACAGACCGAACAGCTCATCCGCCATCTTAGAACCCGCAAAAGGGTCTTAACCCCCTTGCGATACCTCTGGAATCATTACTTGAGTAGCTCCTTCATTTATCCAATGCAGGACTTAAACTAACTCAGTCCATTTGAGTGCTATTGCAGCTTCTTTCAAGCCTCTAAATGGACAACCTATTTCCTCCCATCCTCTTATAGCAAGACTTATGAGAGGCCTTCTAACTAAGCCTCCCATTAGGCCACCACCGGTGGCATGGGACTTAAACCTGGTTCTTGGTCAGCTCATGAAGCCACCTTTCGAACCCTTAGCTACTACCTCATTGAAATTCCTTTCTTGGAAAGCTATCTTTCTCATTGCAATCACATCAGCACGTCGCATCAGTGAGTTGCAAGCATTGGTGGCTGATCCACCTTATACAAGGTTTCATTATGACAAGGTAGTCCTTAGGACTCATCCACACTTTATGCCAAAGGTGGTCTCGCCTTTTCATCTTAACCAAGCGGTCTACCTGCCTGTGTTCTTTCCAAGACCTCATGCATCAAATGCAGAAAGGAATCTTCATACTTTGGACTGTAAAAGAGCTTTAGCCTTTTACTTGCAAAGAACACAGCAACATAGAAAGTCCTCTCAACTCTTTGTTGCTTTTGATCCTTCTCATTTGGAACTTCCAGTCTCCAAAAGAACACTTTCCAACTGGATTGCACAGTGTATTTCCTTTGCCTATCAGAGTAAGAACCTTCCTCTGGAGGGCCATGTCACTGCTCACAATGTGAGAGCCATGGCAGCTTCAATGGCTCATCTGCACTCTGTGTCTATCGACGACATCTGTCGAGCAGCCACTTGGGCTTCAGTTCATACCTTCACAGCCCATTACTGCTTGGACAAGGACTCCCGCCGGGATGCCTTGTTTGGTCAGGCTGTTCTCCAACACTTGTTCCATACCTAATCAACTCCTACCCGCCATCCCAGGTTGGATGCCAGAGATCCATGGGGGGAAGTGGAGCCCTGTCTCGGAGACACAACCTCTGGGGTCTCTCCCTGGCATCTAAAGCTAGGGAGTCCCCATATGTGAGGACTACATTCCTGCTTGTTCCTGGAGATAGCATAGTTACTCACCCTGTAACAGGTGATCTCTGGGAACAGCAGGAATTTAGTCTTCACAACCCACCCACCTCCCCTAGAAGTTGTATCTCTTTCCCTCTCTCTCTTTGTCTCAGCTTTAAACTCAACTGGAGAGAGGCAGTTGGGAAAGGCGGGAAGGCAGCATGCAGGCGCTGTGGGATGCTCCCAAAAGCTTCCTAATTGGACGCTAGGGAGCGTTCCCGCGCAGGCTCTGTCGGTACCGACAATACCCATATGTAAAGACTAAATTCCTGCTGTTCCCGGAGATCACCTGTTACAGGTGAGTAACTATGCTGTATCTGGAACTGGTTAAAAGATAGAAAGCAGAGGGTAGGGCTAAATGACAATTTTCCCAATGGAGAAAGGTGAATAGTGGTGTACCCCAGGGATCTGTTTCTGGCTCTACTGTTTTTTGACACATTCATAAATGATCTGGAAAAGGGATTAGCGAATGAGGTTATCAAATTTGCAGATGACACAACTATTTAAAGTTGTTAAAACCCAAGAGGATTGTGGAAAATTGCAAGAGGATCTTGATAAATTGGAAGACTGGGCATCAAAATGGCAGATGAAATTTAATGTGGATAAGTGCAAAGTTATGCACCTAGGGAAGAACAGCCCAAACTATGGTTACACGATGCAAGGTTCCACATTAGAAACCACCACCCAGGAAAAAGATTTAGGCGTCATTGTGGATAACGTTAAAACCTTCGGCGTAGTGTGGAGCGGCAGCCAAGAGAGCAAATAGAATGCTAGGTATCATAAGGAAAGGAATGGAAATGAAACAAAAGATGATATAATGCCTCTATATCGTTCCATAGTGAGACCGCACCTTGAATATTGTGTGCAATTCTGGTCGCCGTATCTTAAAAAGGATATAGCGTTATTAAAAAAGGTTCAGAGAAGAGCCACCAAAATGGTAAAGGGAATGGAAGGATACTCCTATGAAGAAAGGCTAAAAAGGTTAGGGCTCTTTAACCTGGAAAAGAGACGGCTGAGGGGAGATATGATAGAAGTCTATAAATTAATGAACGGAGTGGAACGGGTAAACGGTAGATTGATTACGTTATCAAAATATAGAAAGACTAGGGGACATGCAATGAAGCTACAGGGTAAACTATTTAAGACTAATAAAAGAAAATATTTTTTCACTCAACATGTAGTTAAACTCTGGAATTTGTTACCGGAAGATGTAGTAAAGGCTGTTAGTGTAGCTGGGTCTAAAAATGGTTTGGACAAGTTCCTGGAGGGAAGGTCCATAAACCATTATTAAGAAGGGACCCAGGATATCAATGCTTGACCCAGTACAAGCATTGTGGAACCTGTCTTTTGGGGAAACTTCTAGGTACGTATGACCTAGATTGGCCACAGTTGGAAACAGGATACTGGGCTTGATGGACCTCGGTCTGACCAGTATGGCATATCTTATGTTCTGCAATAGACACCTAGGAAGGTGTAGATAACATGAGGAAGAATCTAGCTAAGCTTGAAGAGTGGTCTAGAATTTGGCAGCTGGGATTTTATGTTAAAAATTGCATGGTCATGCATTTGGGCTGCAGCAATCCAAGGGAGCAATATGGTATAGGGGGTGAAGTACTTTTGTCCACTAAAGAAGAGCAGGACCTAGGCGTGGTGGTGTCTGATGATCTTGAAGTAGCTAAACAGGTAGAAAAGGCGACAGCAAAAGCTAGAAGGATGCTTGGGTGCATACGGAGAGGAATGGCTAGCAGAAAAAAGGAGGTGATAGTGCCTCTGTATAAGTCTTTGGTGCAAACTCATTTGGAGTATAGTGTGCAATTCTGGAGACCACACCTTCAAAAGGATATAAACAGGATGGAGTAAGTACAGAGGGTGGCTACTAAAATGGTTAGTGGTCTTCATTATAAAGCATATGAGGACACACTTAAGGATCTTAATATGTACACCTTAGAAGAAAGGCGGGATAAAGGTGATTTGATTGAGGTGTTTAAATACCTCTGTGGTATAAATGTACAGAAGGAGAGCCTCTTTCCATTGAAAGCAAGTTCTGCTACGAGGGGACATGGGATGAGGGTGAAAGGGGATAGATTCAGGAGTGATATGCAGAAGTATTTCTTTACGGAAAGAGTGGTGGATCCGTGGAATAGTCTCCCAGTGGAGGTGGTAGAGATGACAGTATCTGAATTCAAAAAAGCATGGGACAAAAACAGAGGATCTCTAAAGGAAAAAAGTAGACTCTTGTAGTTGTTGATATGGAAGGACAGACTAGATAGGCCATGTGGTCTTTTTCTGTCATTTTTCTGTTTCTAAAATATGCTATTTTTGACACATGGCAGGGAGGCCTGAAGCCTTGTCGCCCTTTGCAAAAAATAAAAAAAAAATGCTACTAGGGCTCTATTCTGGGCTGCCGGGTTCATGCATACTTCCACTGCATGGGCATGTTCCTCTGGGACGCCATGAAGGAACTAAAGGACTACTCCGCTGGCTTCTCTGGGGAACCCCTTCAGAGGTTCCAGACGCTGGCCAAAATTGCCACAGATTGCTCGATTTTTATCACCCAGGCCACCTACAATGGCTTTGAGGCCATGGCTTGTGTCACCTGTGCTTGTTTCGGCGACAGGAGATGAGCTTGGCTCCAATCCTCAGACCTCGAGCGACGGGTCTAGGAAAAACACTTGGACGCCCCCTGCATGGGAAAGAATCTTTGCCAAGGCCATGGTAGACAAAGCTGCAGAACCCAAGGCTGAATACGTGACAAGGACTTGACTCTATTTAAAAAAAAAAAAAACACTCCTTGGGTCCCCAGGAGGGGGCCCCAAGCACAAGGTCCCCAGGAAAGGCCTGGGATTCCACAGCTACCAGCAATACCAGGCTTCACAGATGCCTAAGCAGGGCTCCCAAGGACCTGGACAACCACCTCACAAGCAGAAGGACCTCAGCCTGGGCCGGGCCTTTGACTTACTGGGCATAGCCTGTCCCCCCTCCAGGAGATTAGCAGCCCGCAGGTGGACGTCTGGTCCACTTTGCCCACCGGTGGTTGACCATCACCACTGACATCTGGGCACTCCAGGTTGTCAGCGAGGGTTATCGCCTTCACCTGGACCAGATGTCCAGGAGAACCATCAGACTCCCCTGCATCAGGCTCTGCTACTGCAGGAACTCGCAGGTCTTCTCAAAAACATGGCTGTGGAACCAGTGCCCCATCAATGGCACAGGGAGTTCTACTCAAGGTACTTCCTTGTCCCTAAAAGGACAGGAGGCCTAAGGCCCATTCTAGATCTCAGAGACCTAAATAAGTTCCTGGTATAGGAGAAATTAAAAATGCTCTCTTGGAACCTTTCTGTCATACCTCCAGCAGGGAAACTGGCTATGCTTCTTGGACCTAAAGGATACCTATACCCACATCCTCATGACCCCAGGCACGGACAGTACCTCATATTCATGGTCGGGGTGACCACTACCCTTTGGGCTTATCCCCACACCCAGACTCTTAACAAAGTGCCTGGCAGTTGTGGGCGGCTACCTATGCCTCCAAGGAGCGTTCGTGTTCCCCTGACTACACAACTGACTCATCAAGGGGGACACAGCCACTGAGATGCAACAGACCACAAGCCCCATCATCTGTGTCCTGCAGTACTTGGGGTTTGTGATAAACCACCCCAGTCCATCTCACCCCAACACAGAGTTCATTGGGGCACACCTGGATAACCTCCAGGTGCTGGCTTTCCTGGCCAGCGACAGGGCTGGAAGGCTTACGGCCCTGGCCAGAAATGTCCAGGGCAGATGCTCCGTGCCGGCACATGGCATGCTGTGCCTGCTCGTCCACATTTCCTCGACAGTACACATCACACCAAACGCCTGCCTTCATATGAGGGTGGCTCAGTGGTGCCTCAGGTCTCAGTGGATGCAGGCCCCCAGCCAGTCCAGGTCAAGGTCTGTGACCCTCCCTCTGGCAGAGGAGCTCTACCAGTGGCAGACCATGCAACACCTAAAGGCAGGCATGCCTTTCCAATCCCCCACTTCTCAGCAGGCCCTCACTATGGACTCCTCATTGCTGTGTTGGGGAGCCCACTGCCGGAGCCTCTGCATACAGGGCATCTGGTCTGGTGCCGAAGTCCATCAACAGATCAACTTCCTGGAGCTCAGGGCCATATTCCTGGAGCTCGAGGCCTTCTGTCACAGCCTCCAGCACAGGCCGGTGCTCATCCAGATGGACAACCAGGTGACTATCTTCTGTGTGAAGAAACAGGGAGGCACGGACTCCTATGCCTTCTGCCAGGAGGCAGCAGCCTTCTGCTCGTCGCGATCAGCCAGGGGATGCTCCTGAGAGTGGTCTACCTGCTGGGCCAAGAAAATGTCCTCACAGACAGGCTAAGCAGAATCCTGCAACCGTACTAATGGCGACTAAATCACAGAGGTGGTCCTCGGGCCATTCCGGTTCTGGGGGGCCCCCTAGATCGACATCTACCCCAGTCCCACCAACCTCCACCCATCCCAGGTAGTGGCGGACCCTTATCTCTTGGTCGGAAGGTCTTCTGTACGACTTCCCACCCACACCACTAGTTGCCAAGACCCTATTCAAGGCCCTTTGGGACAGGTCATCGCTAATCCTGATAGCCCCCCAGTGACCCAGGCAGCAGTGGTTCCCACAGCTGCTCCACCTAGTGACGGAACCCCCTGTCCCTCTCTGTAACTTCCCAGGGCTGCTGACTCAGGAGGAGGGGTCCCTCCTTCACCCCATCCTGGGGTCTCTGGCGTTAACAGTGTGGCTGCTGAGCAGGTAGATTTGGCTCCCTTCAGCCTCCCGCTGGAGGTGGAGGAGGTCTTGCTGGCTTTTCCACAAGATATGCTTACGCCTTCAAGTGTCAGATTCCCTGTGGGGTACTTGGAGAAACGGGCAGACCCCCTTCTCCTGCACAGTGCTGCTAGTCCTGCAATATCTGCTGCACCTCTCCCATGCCGGACTCAAGTCCAACGCAGGGTGCACCTGTTTGACCTTTCAGCACACCACCAGCCTATCGAGGGCAAGCCTCTCTTGGCCCAGCCCCTCGTCACCTGCTTCCTGCAGGGCCGACTGCTCTCCAAGCCCCCCATCCGCCCACATCCCCGATGGATGGGACTTTAACGTAGTGTTGACGCGGCTCACCCGACTGCGGTTTGAGCCTCTAGGCACCTACAATATCTCTCCTGGAAGGTTGCCTTCCTGGTGGCGTTCCCCTCCGCTCACAGGGTCAGCGAGTTCCAGGCTCTGCTGGCAGAACCACCATATACAAGGTTCTATAAGAACAAGGTTGTGCTTCGCACGCACCCAAATTTTCTGCTGAAGGTGGTCGTCTTCCTTCTTAATCAGGAGGTAGTACTCTCCACCACCTTCCCACAGCCTCACGCCAGCAATGTGGAGGCTATACTTCATTCTGTTTACTGTAAGAGGGCCATGTCCTTCTACCTGCAGCATACCCAGGGCTGCTGCAAAGCCTATCTTTTTGTCTCCTATGACCCCAGCCGGCTGGGGGAGGCAGTGACCAAGCAGACCCTGTCCACCTGGGTCATGGACTGCATTGCCCTCTCCTACAAACAGGTTGTGCTTCCACTGGAGCAACAGGACACAGCTCATAGCATCAGGGCTATGGCAACCTCTATTGCTAACTTGTGTTCTGTCATGATGACAGACATCTGCTGGGCTGCTTCCTGGTCTTCAGTCCACACCTTTGCAGCTCACTACTGCCTGGAGAGGGAGTCCCGATGGGACAATACCTTTGGCCAGGCTGTACTCCATAATCTTTTTGGGGTTTAGGCAACTCCGATCCTTCTATGTTCAAGCTATCAGTGATTGTTCTCCCTGAACACTGGGATCCTTTCAGAATCTGTCCTTCAGACTCACCGGCTGCTACTCACAGCTTGGCGCTGTGAGGTTTTTTTCCCTCCCGTACAGGTTCTTGGTAGCCTGGTGCTAGGGAATCCCGTATGTGAGGACTGATGTCCTTGTTCCTGGAGAAAATGTAGTTACTGTAACTGATGTTCTCTAGGGACAGCAGGAATCCGTCTTCAACCCTCCCTCCTCCCCGTAGAGTTTCCTTAACTATACCAATTTGTGTTTTGCTGTCTAAGTCATATGACTGAGCAAGATGGCACCCTTGGGCAGGAAGGGGACCATACATGTATGGTGGTATTCTTTGAAAGCTGGGGAGATGCTTCCATGCGAGCTCTGTCTGCGCCAACATCACCCCATATGTGAGGACTGATTCTTGCTGTCCCTGGAGGTCACCTGTTACAGGTGAGTAACTATGCTTTGAGTGGCTAAATAATAGCAATAAAAATTGGGCACACCCAACCTCCCCCCATATTGCTTATGTTGATATAATATCTTCCGTGCTGCTTTTGATCTCTTTCTCAAGATATATTGAAACACCTTTCTCTGAAGCACCTATAGCTTCCTCTTAGGAACTCTCATGGGGATCATTTGAAAACAGTAAAGAGCCTTGGGCAAAACCACTATCTTCCCACATGCTATTCTCCCCAACCAGGACAGAGTAAGGCATGACCATTTCCCCAATTCCACATCAACCAACCTCCACAGTGGCACATAACATTTGGATGGATCCTGTGCCATCTGGACACCCAGCTATTTTAGACACATTACACAGCTACACTAAAAAAAAATTTTTTAAACTGCCTCTAATGTTTCGATTGATTTTTATGTTTTTTGGTGCGCTGAATCCAAATCTGGTAACCAATTTGCTCCATCACGTACAGATTTTTTGCTACATTGGGTTAGCAGTTTGAGGTGAACGTTTCAGATTGAGTGCGATCAAGATAAAAGTTTCTTGGATGAATTCTTTATACTAATTGTTTAGTAGTTATTCAAATAAGAATAAAGAAAATTGTAACAAGGCAGCACATAAGAATAGAGTAATGTCAACAAAACACACTGTGATGGTAGCAAAATTGTCTGCACTTAAAACAGCCACATACATGTGCACAAACATTGAGCATATAAGAGCGAGGTTAGACACAAAGCAAAGCAAAGAAATGTGCAAAAAATGTTGTACAGGTATGTATGTAAGAACAGAAAACGCAAACCGCACCATTGCAATACATGAAGACAAACACCCGATGGTGTGAAAATAAAATTCTAATAAATGAGATCCGACACTGTGGTAATAACTAGCAAATTTTTATTTCAAAGTTTAGTAAAAACACGATATTTGTCAACACAGTTTAGATTTTAGTCATTCTTGGGTCAATCAATCTCCTGGTGGGCCCGTTTCTTCTTCCCCCGAATGCTTCTCTTGGTGCACTGCTTGGCGTATTTTTCATCTGGGGTTTCCCGCAGCAGCAACCAGCAGAAATCAGCCATCATAGTGGTGTTCCATCTTCCTTGGTACCTTCTCTCTGCATCCTTGATGTCCTGGTGAAACCTTTCACCTTGTTCTTCACTGTACGCCCCCAAGTTTTCGGGAAAGTAGTTCACATGAGAGTGCAAGAAATGGACTTTCAGGCTCATGTTACAGCCTTGTTCTTTGAAGGCATTGAGCATCCTGGCAACAATATCCTTATAGTTCTCATCCCGCCTGTTCCCCAAGAATTTGAGAACAACATCCTTGACGGAATCCCAGGCTTCTTTTTCCTTCTCAGACATGGTTTCAGCGAATGCTCCATCTGAAATGAGTTTCCTTATATCAGGGCCAACAAACACTCCTTCCTTTAGCTTTGCTTCAGAAAGTCGGGGGAACTTTGAGCAAAGGTACGGAAAGCACTTACCATCTTTTGGAAGGGACTTGATGAATTGCTTAATGAGACCCAACTTAATGTGGAGAGGTGGTAATAGAATTTTATCACGAGGTACCAAGCTCTCATGAAGAACATTTTTCTCACCGGGTCTCAAATACTCCCGAATTGGCCAGTCTTTTTCCCCCCAGTGTAGGTCGTGGGCCCGGCTATCCCACAAGCAAAGGAAGCAGGGATATTTGGTGAAACCGGATTGCTGCCCTAATAGCATGGATAGAATTTTAAAGTCTCCACAAATCATCCACTTATGCTCATCATAACGAATCTTCTGAAGAATCAGGGCCAAATTCTCGTATTTTTCTTGGAGAATAACAGAGTGAGCAATAGGAACTGAAGCGAATGTGTTGCCATTATGAAGAAGAACACCTTTTATGCTATCTTTTGACGAATCAATGAACAGCCGCCATTCAGCAGGATCATACTTGAGTTTAAACTTTTCCATCACTCCGTATATATCGTTGCAAAATACCAAATCTTCCTCTTTGCTGAAATACTTCAAAAATTGTCTCGCGGTTGCGGTACCAATAAAAAGTTGTTCCTGGTGACAATAAATTTTTCTGTTTAAGCCGAGAACCTAGCAGTTGGGCAGCATCTTTTGGGAGTCCTAAATCCCAGACTAAATCATTCAATTCAGCTTGAGAGAAAAGTTCAGGTTTCGGATCTGGTTCAGTTTCAAACTCGGAAGTACTGGACTCATCAGGAAAAGCCATCTGATGAGTTTCATCATGATCAGAACCGTCCACATAAATATGATCCAAAGATTTTGGTGGTTCAGGCACAGGTACTTCGTTGCTATGAGGCATAGGCCTAATTGCTGAGGGAAGGTTGGGGTAACTTATTACGTTCTTATTTTTTAAGTTGTATCCCTTCACAATGCAAGAGCAAAAATAGCAGTCACTGCTGTGGTCTCTTTGTTCACGCCACATCATAGGTATTCCGAAACGAAATGCTTGTTTTTTACCTTTCATCCATAAGCGTAGATCTTCCTCACATGTCTTGCACACTTTGTGAGGAGCCCACGGTTTGTCTTGATCGCCTAACGTCAAACCGAAATAGGCGAAATATACTTTTTTAATAAATGCAGAAATGTTCCTCTGCCGCTTTTTCACGGTATATTCCCCACAAATAAAACAAAAACTGTCCGGAGAGTTGACGCAACCTCTGGCTCTGTGAGCCATCACAAATACACAGCACTGCAAACTACAACTGTAGTGAACCACTTCGGAATAAAGCTGGATTACGACTGAGCAAACAAAAGGTAATAATGAACTTGCAAGAAACTGAAATTTGACAGGAACGTTCATGTCGCAACCACCGTGTTTGAGCGAACGAGGCGAGGCGAACAGGAAAGAACATGCGCTAGCGCGAGTACTGGATTTAGCCCCCCGCCTCCCAATTGTCCTGTTAATGTATAAAATGAATACAAAACACTCTAAAATATCATGAGGGAGTGTTTCTAGTTAGTTAACCATTACAACCTCTATTTTGGGGCAAGAAAATAAACTGCAGTCGGCTAAAAATAAATTATGTGAACATTCCTTATATGGGTAAGAAATCTAATTTTGCAAGAAAACGTGACGTGATGGAACATTTTGGCTATTTTTCCTGGATTCAGCACCCCAAAATCTATAGGAATCAGTTGCAAAACTGGAGGCAGTTTTTTGGTAGTGTACCTGTTATCTGTCCATTGGAAAAGATACTGCCCCGCAAGCTGTCCTCTTTAGACAGTGTCAGATTAAGTTCCCCAATTGTATCCAGATTAACTTTAAACCCTGAAACCCTCCTAAACTAATCCAGTTCATCCATTGCTTCGATAGAGACTGCTGCAGCTCATAGACCACCAAAAGAGCATCAGCAAAGATATTTTATGTTCTTCCTACTCCACTCTAATTCCCTGAACATTCCACCTTTCTCGAATCTAGACAGCAAATGGTTCCATTGCAAGTGCAAAGAGCAGTGGCGAAAGAGGGCACCCCTGGCGAGTTCCCCTTCCCATTGGGGAAAAATGCTGAATAACTGCCATTCACTTTAATCCCCCACCCGAGGACAACTATACATCTTTTGAACCCGCTCAATAAATTTAGCTCCCAACACGAACTTTCAATCAAGTTCTTTTTCCTCGTCCACTGAGAGCACCATTGCCAGCATCTACCCAGAAATTCATCACTCTTGACATTGTCAACAGCTTGTGGTCCCTCTCTGAGCCAAATTTATCATTGAAGACATGTACTTCCCCAAATGCTGGGCCAATGTGTGCCCAAAGCTTTACATCTACATTAAGCAGGGATATTGGTTGATAAGAGCAAAGAATGGGGTTATTACCAGGCTTTAGGAGAATACTAATACCCGCTCTCATCATTGAGGGAGTGAGCACCACCACCTCTGACAACCCCATTGAACAGATCTTCCAAAACAGGACAGCTGAACACAGACTCTCTATGAAAACGAGCGGTCAGCCCATCCAGGCTCAGGGATTTATCAGCCCCTTGATGCCCTTCTGCATCTCCTCCACACTTATTAGGCTTTCTAAATGTTCTGCTCCCTGCAACTCAGGTAGAGCCACCCATTCCACATATTGTTAAGATGAGTCCCAATGGTCTTATCCTTCTGATACGTTAGCCTATAAAAATCTTGAAAGGCAGCATTAATTTCAGTATCCCAAACCAACCACTCACCCTGATTGCCCTGAATCTTCAACACTGTTTTATGCACCTAATGCTCCTTAAGTGCTTGAGCAAGTAATTTGCCCCATTTTGTTACCAGCTGATAGTATCATTGCTACACACATTGTAATTTATAATTGTTCTTCCAACTGAAGCGTTTTTAATTTAGTCCTTGCCACCTCTAATTCCATCTGCACTCTTGCAGTGCTCCACCGCACATCCTATTCCTCATGCTCCTGCATTCGAGCATACCCTTCATCCAGCGCCCTATTACGTTCTTATTTTTCTCCCCTGCCCACATCATAAATTTCTTTAAACCACTGTCTTCATCCCAACCTGTAAAATGCCATTATATACTTCCTCATCATTAATCTGGAAATACATCTTATTGTCTTGTGAAATAGCTTGCTGTGCAATGGTGGTGCATTCATTCAACCACCAGTACAGGACCCCCACCACCTCCCCTCCCCTCTGCATCCACTCATAAATATCCACCCTGGACCAACCAGCTGATTGGCTTCACCTCTGCCTCCTTCACTGCTGCATATACGCCATTAAATGTGCGAATAAACCCAGTGCACTGCTGAATAATAAGAAAACTGTTCCTCTCCCCCCCCCCCCAGGTTTATGAACCTCCAGCAGTCCACCAAGTGCCACAACTGCATCAAAGCATTCAACTTCTTCCTATGCTCTATATCCACCTCCCCCTCCCCCTGTCTTATCAATCCTAGTCGAAAGCCAAATTAAAATCCTGCTGCCCTCCCCCAACTATTACCTTTCCATCTAGAAATTCTGTTAACTCTATTCCCACCCTATCAAAAAAAAAACTTCCCCCTGCCCTTGATTAGGCCCATATTAACACACCAGAGTAACTTTACTACCATTGAGAGACCCCTTGACTGCAGAAAAATGCTCCCCAGAATCCCTCTGGACCCTGATAACTTCCATGGCCAGGGATTGATGTAGTAAAATAGAACCATAGAAACATGACGACAGTAAAAGACCACATAGCCTATCTAGTCTATACTTCCAAATCAACCACTACAACAGTCCCCTTTTTTCCTTTAGAGATCCTCTGTGTTTGTCCCATGCTTCTTTGAATTCAGATACTGTCCTCATCTCTACCACCTTCACTGGGAGACTATTCCACAGATCCACCACTCTTTCCGTAAAGAAATATTTCCGCATATCAATCTATTCCCTTTCACCCTCATCCTATATCCCCTCATAGCAGAGCTTGCTTTCAATCTAAAGAGGCTCTCCTCCTGTGCATTTGTCACAGAGGTACTTAAACGTCTCAATCATATCACCTCTATCCCGCCTTTCCACTAAGGTGTACATATTAAGATCCTTAAGTCTGTCCTCATATGCTTTATAATGAAGACCACTAGCCATTTTAGAAGCCACCCTCTTTACTGACTCCAGCTTCTTTATATCCTTTTGAAGGTGCAATCTCCAGAATTGCACACAATACTCCAAATGAGGTCGCACCAAAGACTTATACAGAAGCACTATCACCTCTTTTCTTCTGCTGGACATTCCTCTCCCTATGCACCCAAGCACCTTTCTAGCTTTTGCAGTCGCCTTTTCTACCAGTTTAGCTACTTTAAGATCATCAGACACGACCACGCCTAGGTCCCGTTCTTCTTTAGTGGACAAACGAACTTCACCCTCTATACTATATCGCTCCCTTGGATTGCTGCAGCCCAAATGCATGACCTTGCATTTGTTAACATTAAATCTCAGGTGCCAAATTCTAGACCCTTTTTAAGCTTAGCGCTGTAATCCCTCCTCATGTTATCTACACCTTCCTAGGTATCTACTCTATTGCAGATTTTGGTATCATCCGCAAAGAGACAAACCTTACCCGACAGCCCTTCCGCTATATTGCTAACAAAGATGTTAAGAATCGGACCAAGGACAGATCCCTGCAGCATACTACTGGTAACCACCTCCTCCTCAGAGTGAGTTCCATTTACCTGTACCCTCTGTCGCCTCCCACTCAACCAATTTCCAACCCAAGCAGTAAGTTTAGGGTCCATTCCTAGGGTACTCAGTTTATAAGTCACCTGTGAGGAACGGTGTCAAAGGCTTTACGAAAATCTAAATATACCACATCTAGGGATCTCCCTCGGTCCAACTCCCTGGTAATCCAGTCAAATCATTCAGATTTGTTTGACGAGACCTGCCTCTGGTGAATCAATGCTGCCTCATCCTGTATTCCACTCGACTCCAGAAACATCACTATTTTCTCTTTCAGCAGAGTTTCCAATAATTTACTCACCATCGAAGTTAAACAAACCACATCCTTACTTCCGCTTTTGACCACATGAGCCTCTCTTCAGTCCTTTGGCAGCACTCCCGATTCTGAGCCATTGAAAAGGTCAGTCAGTGGGGCTGCTAGAACATTCTCACGTTCCCTCAGTATTCTAGGGTGTATCCCATCCAGTTCCATCGCTCTGTTTACTTTAAGCTTAGCTGATTTCTCACAAACAGTCTTCTAAAAATTGTTCAAGATGCCCCTCACTTCTGTTCCTGTTTGTGGGTGTTTTCTGAGGGTCCTGCTCCTGGTTCTTCATCTGTGAACATAGAGCAGAAATATTTGTTAAGCAATTCCGCTTTATCCTCAGCTTCTACATATTCCTCCCCTTCACCCTTGTCTGACAATACCACTTTTGCCCTTCCTCTTCTCACTATTATAGCTGAAAAATGTCATATTCACCCCATTTTATTGCATTGGCTATTTCCTCCTCCTTTTTGAATCTTTGCTTTACTGACTGCTTTGCTAGCTTCTCTAAGTTTTTTCCAAATTTAGATGCCTGTTTTTCTCTCTGTGATCTCTTCTTGTATTTCATGAAGACCTCCCTATTTTTCTTCACCTTTTCAGCAACTCTTTCAAAAACCATAGCGGTCTCCTTTTCCTTTTACCTTTATTTATCATTTTAACAAAAAGGTTGTTTGCCCTTAAACTATCCTCTTTCAGTTTTGCCCATTGTTTTTCTCCATCCCCCAGCTGTTCCCATCCCGCTAATGACTCCCTGAGGTATTGGCCCATCTTGGCAAAATTAGTTTTCCTAAAGTCTAGTACCCTTGCTTTTGAATGGATTCTAACAACCCTAGTCCTAATACTGAACCACACCATCTGGTGATCACTGGATGCAAGATGATCTCCCAGTATAAGAAACATTTTCACCATTGGTAAGCACCAAGTCCAGTATGGCCCCTTCACGTGTGGGTTCTGTTACCAATTGCCTGAATAGTTCTCCCTGTAGAGAATCCAGGATCACCTTACTTCTAGATGATACTGCAGCTGGAATGTGCCAATCAACATCTAGCATATTGAAATCCTCTATCAGTATCACTTCCCCTTTCCTAGCAATGCTGCGTATGTCTTCAATTAACTCTCCGTCCACCTCTTCCTCCTGTGAGGGAGGTCTGTATATCACACCAATGCAAATAGATTTCTCCAGGACCAAGCAGGAAGTCATTCCTCATATATGGGTGACATCGGTGCCGACGGAGCCCCCATGCGGAGCATTTCCCCAGCTTTCAAAGAAAGCCTTTGGGAATGCAACGCGCATGCGCGGTCTCCTTCCCGCCCAAGGGTGCCATCTTGCTCAGTCTTCTTTTTTTCCGCGGAGCCTGGACATGTTTCGTTTTCACCCGAGGAAAAAGTTGATTTTTCAGCTTGGGACCGTGTTTTTCTTCGGTTCGACGCCGGTTTCCCTTTCCCGCCTGGGCCTGGTACGCCGGTATCGAGCCCGGACTTCATTTTTTGGTTTTTGCCCTTAAGTGGCTAGCGTACGCCTTTTTTCTATTTTTCACTGGCAGCCCTGTCGTTTGACCTCGCAGGGACCCTTTTTCCCCCGATGGCTGCCAGCGGGTTTAAAAAGTGTGATCGGTGTAAGAAACTTGTGTCTCACCGACACACATGACTGCTGCCTCGGGCCCGATCATGACCCGATGATCTGTGGCCTGTGTGGGAAAATGTCCTCGAAGGCATTGAGGAGCCGGCAGCACCAAAAAGAATGAATCTTCTCTGACTCCGCGTCCGGACGGGCCCGGACTTCATCAGAGGCCTCGACGTCTCGGGACTCCGATCCCGAGCATCGTCAGAGTTCCTCTGAGAGGGTGGGTCTCCCTCGCAGGAGCATCGCAGGAAGAAGAAACCCACGAGGGCAGCGTCGGACGCACTTGGTTCCTCCAGGGCCAGGTCGCATAGCCCCGAGCACTGTCCCGGGTCTTCGGAGTCAGAGCGGCCTGCTAAACAACCTCATGTAGAGACGGAGTCCCCGGGTCACGTGAGTACTGTAGTCCTCATGGACTCTACTCTGGGGGAGCCGACGTCGGGTCCGACGCCATCATGGCCCGAGTCGGGGGCTGCTGAGTTTCCTGAGCTCAGACTCAGGTTGACGGCCTTGGAGAGCAGCTTGGCTGCCTTCATGGAGCAGCAGTAGGCACTAATCGCCGGTCTCACCGGTGCATCTGCCCTGACCACCGGGACATCGGCGTCCAAGTCGACTCCGGAGGCTGAGCCGATCCTCGAGTCCATGCGCTCTCGGGTCGATCCTCAGCCAAGGTCTCCCTCGGCCTCCCGTTCGGCACCGAGGTCGTCGACACCAGTACCCTCTGCGTCGTGGCGGATGGCATCGGTGCCTGCCCCACCAGAGCTGCTCGATTCCTCCTCCAAGGGGTCGGGCTACGAAACAGAGGATGAGGAGACCCTGGACACATTTCGGACCCGGTGTGTCCCTTCGGACTCACCGGAGTCCGAGCCTTGGAGACGGTCCCCCCCGGAGGACACCCGGTTCTCGGACTTTGTGCGGGACATGGCCAACGCCTTGGCCTTCCCCACGGATCCCGAGGAGGAGCCTCGAGCCGGGGAGATCGAGGCCCTGCAGTATGACTCTCCCCCCAAGGAGGACTTTGCTGTACCGGTTCCTCCGATGCTGGAACGGTTGCTCTTCCACATGTGGGAGGCGCCGGCCTTGACGCCGGTTCTGAGCAAGCGGGTCGATTCGATATATCGAGTCCGCAAGAGCCACGGGTTCCAAAAGGCACAGCTACCGCACCACTCCATGGTTGTGGAATCAGCCATGCATCGTCTGAAGAATCAGAAGATGCACTCCTCGGTGCCTCCCGGCCGGGAGTCCTGGAACCTGGATGCCCTCGGTAGAAAGTGCTTCCAGGGCTCAATGCTTGCTTGCCGTTTCCAGACCTACCAGCTGTACATGGGCATGTATCTTCGAGACCTGGCAAAGGAGATTGTCGGGTTCTCTGCTGGTCTCTCCGAGGAACCTTTGCAGAGGTTCAAGGCCCTGTCATCAGGATCCGGGAGTGCTCGAATTTTCTCTCGAGAGCAGCCTATGATGGCTTCGGCCCGAGTAGCCACGGCCGGCATCGGTGCACGCCATCAGGCCTGGCTACAGTCATCAGACTTCGAGCCATGGGTACAGGACAAGTTGGTCGATGTCCCCTGCTGAGGTGAAAACCTCTTTGGCAAGCCCATGGCTGAAAAGGCTACAGAACTCGAGTCTGAGACTCTCACCCGGGCTAGGCTGTCCAGAAAAACCTCTGCCCCTTCTCAGATGAAGAAGGGCTCGGGGAAAAAGACCTTTTACCCGAGGAAGTCATCTGCCTACAAATCATACCTTCACTTTCAAGCCTCTGTAGCTCCCCAACAGGGTCAGCAGGCCAAGGGGCAGGGACATGGGCCCCGTAGGCAGAAAACCCCTAAGCCACCAGCTCCGGCTCCTGCTCAGCAGGGAGTGGGGTTTTGACTCTAGTGGCATAGCCTCTCCTCAGCTGGCCCCTCTCAGCACAGGAGGCCGGCTGACCCTGTATGCCCACAGGTGGTCAGCCGTAACAAGGGATACCTGGGTGCTAAGCATAGTCTAGAGAGGCTATCTCCTCCACTTCCACCAGGTACCTCCCTCCTACTTTCACTTTACTCATGCTACCTAGCGCTTCCAAAAAGAATGTTTACGTTTGGGATTTCAGATCAATGCGTCTTTAATTATTACCTTTGGATATATTCACAGTTACAAGCACTATCGTGCACAGGAGATGGAATTTCCCTTATGAGATCTTTTTAGTGAGTATTGCACATACTTTCAATGAATCACTCGACATTACATGTCCTCTGTTACTCATGCTCAATCATAAGTCTTAGATACATGTCCATAGCCCAATATATTTGTCAGTCCACACAATATAAAGCAGAACTTTATCATTAAGTTTTATGTGTGTGTGATATATATATATATATATATATATATAATGTGTGTGTGTGTTTTTGTTCTATTAGTGTCATCAGTAATCTCCAGGAACAAGCAGGAATGAGTCTTCACATATGGTACGTCGGTACCGACAGAGCCTGCACGGAAACGCTCCCCAGCATCCAAAAAGAAAGCCTTTGGGAGCATCCCACACGCATGCGCGCTGCCTTCCCGCCTAAACACTTCCCTCTCATCAGTTTTCCGCGGAGCCAGCAGGACGTATTCCTGTCACCGCAGAAAATTCTTTTTATTCTTACTTTTTTGTGGTCGCATCTGCCTTCCCTCGGTACCACCGGTGCTTTTCCTTGTTTTTTCTAAATTTCTTCTTTTCGATAGAATTTTTTTCCTGTTAGTGTCTGACAGTTTCTAGGCCACTAGGCCTCCATTTTTCCGCTATGGAAAAGCCAGCCACTACCCTTAAATGCTCTGTGTGGTGGTACAAATATTCTTTTAGACACCCATACTTGGTGTCTAAAATGTTTAGATCCTGACCATTGCTCACTGGAGTGTCTTTCCTGCTGGAGTTCAAACAGAAGAAATCTTCAGAATCGAGCACAGCTTGATACCCGGTTCACATCGCACTCGATGTCATCAGGTAACCAAACAGAAGTCTGTAAAGACTAGCCAGTCCTCGATTGGTAGATCTCCTTTCCAGTATCGAGACTGCTCCAGCTTTGCCTTCGGACATTTTGGCAATAAAGCCCCAGCGGGAGTCTTTGGGCTCCAAAGCATTAACGGGGCTTCAAATCATTCCTGGGGTTCTCACCTCGGTGAACATACCTGGGCCATGCTTGGTGGTTGTGGCTGCTTCGAGCGGTACTGACACCCCGGCATCGGCTACGGTGATGGATGAAACACTCCTCACCGATGAATGTAGTCTAGTGCTCTCGGTTACTTTGGTACCGTTAGAGTGGCTGCAGACTGTTCCTCCAGTATCAGGGTACCGGTATCGACATCGGCATCGGTGTCAGTACTGTCCATGCTTGCTTTGACAGACTCGATTCCTTCGATGCCGAGCCTGGAATCGATCCCTAGCATGGATGGTTTGGTACCGACTCATCTCGGTACCGACTTCGGGTGGTACCAAAGACATCGATTTAAGGAAATTCCGATGCTTCATCCTTTCAAGTCTTCCGATACCGATGACTGGGATGAGCCCATCGGTACCAAGGCTGAATCTTCAAGTCTAGCATTTACCCCTCATTTTAGAGGGTCCTCCTCAGGGGAGATTTCTTTTCAAGCTTTTCTGCTTGATATGGCGAGGTTACTTGCCATTTCTATACCTGGTGAAGAATCCTTACCAGGGGATTCAGAGACCCTGCGATCCCCCTGGTTGCCAAAGGAGCTAATCATGCTTCCTTTGCATCAGATCTTATAAGATCTACTTTTAAAGATGTGGGAAACTTCTTTAACGGTATCACCACATTCTGAGACACTTGAAACTAGGTACAAAGTGCCACCTTCTCCAGGTTTTCAAAAGACTCAACTTCCTCATCATTCTATTGTTGTAGAATCAGCAATGAGGCGTATTAAGAGTGCAAAGAAGCACTCCTCTTATCCACCAGGTCGTGAGTCTAGGACAGTGATGGCTCTAGGACTTTAGATGCCTTTGGACGTCGATGCTTCCAGGCATCCATGCTTTCAGCAAGAATTATCTCATATATTTTCTATATGGGATTGTCTCTTGAAGAGCATAAGAGAGCAGACTATTTCTTACTAGTCAATCATGCTCAAAATATCTCTAGTTTCCTTAATCGTGCTTCCCTAGACTGTTTTGAGTCTATTAGCAGAACCTCTTCTATAGCCATAGGAGCACAACACCTGGCCTGGCTCCAAGCTTCAGACTTGGACAGATGGGTACAAGAAAGGCTGGGAAATACTCCTTGTACTGGTGAAAATCTCTTTAACAAGGATGCTTTATTTCAAGCTACTCAGTAAGAGCATCAGTGTTTAACTGTCAGAGGATTGTCAAAACTTTCCTCTATCCCAGCCAATAAAAACTCTCCTAAAAAGCTTTATTCCCCTAGGGGAAAAAAGTTCTTTCCATCTCCTACCCATCATGCAGATGTTTCCAAAGACAGGCAACATCAAACCAGGCTAAGAAAATCAAGACCTCATCAGCCTCAGCAAGCCCAGCAGTCGCAGGGTTTCTGATATTTCTATTCGGTTTAGAATCTCTGAGCCGCCTACTTTTTAACAGAAGCATCTAAGGTTCATCTCATACATGCTGAGATACCAGTCATACATTGACTCAATCCTCGACTCTGGGCATGAATCTCTTACTACAAGGGAAATCCATCTTTTTAGCTCCAAGAGCTATTGAGGACCATCATACCCTAGAGATAACAGGTTTCTCCTTTTAAAAGAAAGGGAAAACTAACAACTAACAAGGTGAGCTATACCTTTCACCTTGACAGTTTTTCTGTACGAGGATATCTTATACTTTTAACCGCAAGGGGACCCTACCTCTTCAAAGACGTACCAAATTGTAAGTCCTCTCAACTCTGTATTACTTTCTATCCTCTTAGTCCAGACTTTCAGTCTCTAAGAGTACTACTAATCAACTGGAGGGCTTATTCTCTAAGCCCATAGGATTTTTCTTCAATACCTACTCCAGTGGGTAGTTTCCATACAGAGTTTTCTTCCCCTTTGTGGTTCATCTTCTCTATGTATCTCAGATACTTCTTTAAGGCAGCTTATCAGACAGAAATTGAGTATTACCACTCCAAATTGTCTGTCGGTCCTCTACAACCTATAGGACCTACTTTTTCTGCTGCTTTAATAACAGATAACTCCAAGAGAGGTTACACTTTATTGTTGCAGGCATCAGGCCTGTCTACTATTCTTAGCCATCTTCGTTTCTTTTTGGCTCCAACAGAATAGATTAGGTTGCACACTGGCAATTAAGCAGCCAGATCTAATCAACCTACAACATGCTCTCTGCCATTATATAAGGAAGCTCTGCAACTATGGGCCTTTTAAGGTAGCTTCCAGATTTATTTATTTATTTAACAAGTTTTCCTTATCGGTCCTACAGTTCAGTCCTCCACCACTGGGTAGTGCACCTCCTCCTGCAACATGGAGACTGGACAAGTCAAACTTGTGACATCACCGGGTATATCCTGCTGGTCTTCTCCCATGATCCCCCAGTGTGTCCAGTCTCCATGCAGCATGAGGACGTAGTGAGCCTAGGTGCTGGGCTCACTTGAGAAGCAGTTTAGGAGCAGTTAGTCAGGATTTGATTTACCTTGCATTTCTTTTGCCCTTCTTTAGGTGTAATCCTGTAAATTGAATTCATTTTCATTTTCATTTAATTTCATTTACTTTTACTTTATTTATTTTCACCTAGTCTGCCTTAGTGTAAAGGGGGGTTCTGTCCCTTTTCAAAGTTCACGCTGCCAGCTAGCCTCTCTGCTTGGGATTCTTCGGTCTCTGTGCCCGGTGATGATCTCTCCCCCAGGACTGTATGGGGGAGAGCTCTGTGGAACACCTGCATTTTGGCAGTGTCCATGCGGCAGATTCCCATCGCGGCGGGAGCCTCAGGCCGTTCGAGGTTCTTTAGCCGGTGGGCCGGGGCTCGCAGCGTCTGCTACTTCTGGTGGCGCGAGGGTAACTGTTGCATCCCGACGCCACGAGTCCGCATGGAGGGGCTCTGAGCTTTTGCCGCCTCTGTGGTGTTTGGTGCCAAACGGGCCTGCTTCAGATTGGCGCCATTTTCTCGGCAGGGCTGAGGCCTCGTGGCGGAGAGCGGAGCAGCCCCGCGTTTGAGCAGATGACGCTGTTCCAAGCGGCTACACCCAGATAAGGACTTCCTTTTGCTGTTACTTTTAATTTTAATTCTAATTTTAATTTCCTTTTAATTTCATGATAATTTATAGTTCTTTGAATGCAATGTGATTGGTTTGGGTTTTTTACTTCTTGGGGGGTGCCTTTACCTTTGTCTGCTTTCTGGCAGTTAGCGACGTCTGTCAGCAGCAGGTTTCCGTGCTAGGATTTGGCCATTCAGGGTCATCGGCGGCACAACCACCTACAAATTGAGCCCTTTCTGAAATTGTCATTTACATAAGGATGCTATTTCCATGTTTATACGCTTGGAAATTGAGCACACTAGGGATGGACCCTAAAGTTACTGATTGGGTTAGAAATTGGTTGAGTGGGAGGCAGCAGCAAAGAGTACAGATAAATGGAGCTCATTCTGAGGAGGAGGTGGTTGCCAGTGATGTGCTGCAGAGATCTGTCCTTGGTCTGATTCTTTTTAACATTCTTGCTAGGGATATTACGGAAGGGCTGTCTGGTAAAGTTTGCCTGTTTGTGGATGATACCAAAATCTGCAATAGAGTAGACACCCAGGAAAAAGTAGATAACATGAAGGAGGGCTCTAGCTAAGCTTGGAGAATGGTCTAGAATTTGGCAGCTGAGATTTAATGTTTGAAAATGCACGGTCATGCATTTGGGCTGCAAAAATCCAAGGGAGCAGTACAGTGTAGGGGGTGAAGTACTTCTGTCCACAAAAGAAGAGCGGAACCTGAGCGTGATTGTGTCTGACGAATTTAAAGTAGCTAAACATGTAGAAAGGAGACTGCAAAAGCCAGAAGGATGCTTGGGTGCATAGGGAGAGGAATGGCCAGCAGCAAAAATGAGGTGATAGTGCCTCTGTATAAGTGTCTGGTGCGACCTCATTTGGAGTATTATGTGTAATTCTGGAGACCACATCTTTAAAAAGATATAAACAGGTTGGAAGTGTGTGCAGAGGGTGGATACTAAAATGGTTAGTGGTCTTAGTTATAAACCATATGAGGACAAACTTAAAGATCTTAGTATCTCCAGGAACAAGCAGGAATGTAGTCTTCACATATGGGTATCGTCGGTACCGATGGAGCCTGCGTGGGAACGCTCCCCAGCATCCAATGGGAAAGCTTTTGGGAGCATCCCACAGTGCCTGCGTGCTGCCTTCCCGCCTTTCACAACTGTCCCTCTCCAGTTCTTCGTTTTTCGCAGAGCCGACAGGTCGCACAACCTGTCACCGCAGAAAAAAATCCCTTGTATTCTTCTTTTTTGTGGTCGCGTCTGCCTTCCCTCGACACTACACCGGTACCGCCGGTGGTTCTTCTTTCTTTTCTTTAAAAAAAAAACAAAAAAAACCCCTTCTGGAGTCTTTCCAGTAATTTTCTTTCAGGTGCCACGCGCCATTTTGGGCACTAGGCCCAACTTTTCCTTCAGAATGGAAAAACCTGCTTCGGGTTTTAAAAAGTGTTCTAAGTGTGGCGGTACCATCTCCGTCACCGACACCCATGAGTGGTGCCTCAAATGTTTAGGTCCTCACCACTCTATTTCAGTGTGTTGCCTGTGGGATGCTGTCAAAAAGGGGCTGGCAGAACCGAGCTGTTAAGCTTAGCACCCTTTTTTCCCTCCGATGCAGCATCCGTGGCATCGACGTCGTCCAGAGCTTTGTCTTCCTCCCATGGATATCAGGTAACTAAACATAAATCTAGCTGGTCCTGAAAGGGTAGATCTCCTTCTAGACAGCGAGATGCCTCTGGCGTTGCACTTGAGGGACTTTCACAGGCAAAATTGCCCCCGCGGGAGGCTTCGGCTTCCAAAGCAGTAACGGGGCTCCAGGACGTTCTCGAGGCTTCAACCTCGGCAGAACTACTGGTGCCATGCTCTGGGGTACCGGACGCTTCTTCCGGTACCAATACCCAAGCATCGGCAGCGTTGATAAACCAGAGATTCTTGGCTATTGAACGCAGTCTGGCGGCTCTTCTCACGGCCTCGATGCCCTTGAAACCGCTTCAGACAATTCAACCGGCACCGACCGCATCGACATCGGCAGGTATTCTACCGGGACCGAGTCATGTGTATCTATCCGGTATCGATAGGTCGATACCGGACCACTCCGATGCCGACTCTGATCGGTACCGGTACCGTGCCTTGCACGATCACCCGGATCGGAGATACTTCGAATCCTTGGATGAGTCTGAAGAATCTGAAAGCTCTGCCGATACCAAAGTACTTCTTCCTGACGATTCCTCTTCTCCTCAGCGTAGGATGTCTCCACCAGAGGATATGTCCTTTCAGGATTTTATCCGAGATGTGGCTTGAGGGTCTTTCCATCACCGTGGCTCCTGAAAAAGCCTAGGGCAAAGGAATTAGAAATCCTGCAGTACCCTAAAGCTCCCAAAGAGGCAGCTACCTTAGCTATTCATGAGATCTTGCATGATCTCATGTTAAGGATGTTGGAAACACCTCTAACCACATCTCCTCACTCTCAAAGACTCGACACCATGTATCGAGTTCCTCCCTCCCTGACCTGGGTTTCAGAAGACTCAATTACCACACCATTCCATGGTGGTGGAGTCAGCAATGAGAAGGATAAAGAGTGCAAAAAGGCAAGCATCTAATTCTCCAGGACGTGAGTGTAGGACTCTTGACGCCTTTGCACATCGAACCTTCCAGGCTTCCATGCTTTCTGCTAGGATCAGTTCCTATATCTTATATATGGGAATGTTGTTTAAGAAGGTCACAGGAGCAGAACCTCTGCCATTGCCATAGGTGCACGTAGGATTGCCTGACTCCAGGCGGAATATTTGGATACAGGATAAACTAGGGAATATTCCTTCCACAGGAGAAAATCTCTTTCGCAAGAATTGGCAGGAAAAAACTAATGAGATGCTGACACTATCACTTTGGATAGATGGTCCAAATCTACTGCTGATCCTGCGAGGAAAAAATCCTCTAAGAAACCATTCTTCAGTAAGAAGTTTTATCCCTCCTATACCCAACAGGGGCATCGTTTAGGTCAGTCTGCCCAAAAGGGACAATAGCAACAACCTAGACAAAGTCAAAAGCAGCTAAGCCTCAACCGGCTCAGCAGACTCAGCCTCCACTGGGGCTTTGACTCGTATCTAGAGAACTTTGCCTTCCTGGCCCTGAATGGCCCAGAACCCTCCACCATCCCAGGAAGGTTGTCATTTTGCCCCCAGATGGGGTCAGATAACAGCATAAAATTGGACTCTGTCTGTTGTAAGAGAGGGGTACAAGCTTCATTTCCTCAGCATGCCCCCCCCCCCCACAATGGTAAGACAGTTAAATTCTCAGACCTCTCTCAACGACCTGTTAGATCAAGAGGTCACTGTGCTTCTTGCCCAAGGGGCATTAGAGGTACCCATTCCCCTAAAGGTACAGGGTTTTACTCCCCCCTAGTTCCTTATCCCAAAGAAAACAGAAGGACACAGACACATTTTAGACCTCAGAGAATTGAACAAATTCCTGTTCAAAGAGAAGTTCAAAATGATTTCTCTGGGAACTCAGCTGCCATACCTTCAGAGTCAGGATTGGCTTTCTCTAGATCTCAAGGATGTGTAAACTCATGTTCTCATTCATCCAACTCATCGAAAGTTCCTTCGCTTTCTGCTTCAAGGGAAGCACTACCAATACAGGGTTCTTCCTTTTGGCCTGGCCTCTGCACTAAGGGTGTTCACAAAATGCATGGCTGTGGTGGCAGCATTTCTTTGCACCCTAGGAATATTTGTCTTCCCTTACTTGGACGATTGGCTCATTCGAGCCTCTTCAGAGCCAGAGGCCAGGGTTGCACGCTCTCGCACAATGCGCATCCTTCAGTATTTGGGTCTTGTCATAAACTTCCCAAAATCCAACCTTGCTCCCCCTCAGTCCCTGGAGTTTATAGGCGCTCTGCTGGATACCAGACAGACAAGGGCCTACCTTCCACAGCCCCGCTGCCTTCGCATTGTGCAGTTAGCTTCCCAAGCAGTGCTAAAACCTCACCTCACTGCTCGGGAAATGTTACAGTTGCTAGGCCACATGGCATCCACCGTGCATGTGGTTCGTTATGCTCGCCTCCATATGAGGGCAGCCCAGTGGACTTTATCCACTCAGTGGACTCAGGGGTCAGGTTGCCTGTCAGACAAAATAGCAAACTCAGACTGTCTTATTTTGTCCCTCCAGTGGTGGCAGTCACCCGAAAACCTTTTGGTGGGGTCTCCTTTTCAGCAACCCCCACTACAAGCCACTCTAACAGATGCCTTGCAGGTGGGTTGGGGAGCCCACCTGCAAGGCCTCTCTACCCAGGGTACCTGGACTCCACAGGAGGCCTATCTACACATCAATCTCCTGGAACTCAGAGCAATCTTCCTTGCTCTTCGAGTATTCCACACCCAGCTCAGCTACAAGACAGTCCTAGTTCAAACGGACAATCAAGTAGACATGTTCTATGTGAACAAGCAGGGCGGAACAGGCTCTCTTGCTATGCAACGAAGCTTTGCGACTATGGACCCTTACCAGAGAGCATCAGATTTATCTCCTTACGGTGTATCTTCCAGGCATTCAAAACTCTTGGGCAGACAGACTGTCGCGTTCTGCTTCCACACGAATGGTCTCTCCATGCAGACCAGGTGGCCAAAAGTTTCCAAATTTGGGGAACCACGGACATAGACCTCTTTGCAAGTCCACTGAATGCCAAACTTTCCCGGTTCTGTTCCAGAATTCCGGCTCAGGGTTGTCAGACCAGGGATGCTTTCCCTCCTCCATTGGGGCCAGGACTTTCTGTATGCCTTCCCACCCATTCCCCTAATTCCCAAAACCCTGTTCAAGCTTCAGAGAGACAGAGGTCATATGATTCTCATAGCTCCACATCGGCCATGGCAAATGTGGTACCCTCTGCTCCTACATCTCTCTCAAGCTCCTCCTCTGGAGTTAGGATCTGCTCCAAATCTCCTTTCTCAGGAGGACGGAATGCTGTGGCATCCCAATCCCCCAGTCTCTGCATCTCAGGGCCTGGTTGCTGAAAGCCTAGAACTTCACGGTCTTAACCTTTCTCAGCAGATAAAGGATATCCTTTATGCTTCCAGGAAGCCTTCCACAAGACGCTCTTATGCATTCAAGTGGAAAAGGTTTACCATATGGTGCTCGCAGAAGGGTCTTAACCCTCTTGCGATTCCTCTGGAATAATTACTGGAGTATCTCCTTCATTTACCTAATGCAGGACTTAAGACCAATTCAGTGAGAGTTCATTTGAGTGCTATTGCAGCTTCTTTCAAGTCTAAATGGACAACCTATTTCCCCTCATCCTCTCATAGCGAGATTTATGAGAGGCCTTCTTTTAACTAAGCCTCCCATTAAGCCACCACCGGTGGCATGGGACTTAAATCTGGTTCTTGGGCAGCTCATGAAGCCGCCTTTTGAGTCATTAGCTACTACCCCTTTGAAGGTCATCTTTCTTATTGCAATCACATCAGCACGTCGCATCAGTGAATTGCAAGCATTGGCGGCTGATCCTCCTTATACAAGGTTCCATCATAAGGTAGTCCTTGTGACTCATCCACACTTTATGCCAAAGGTGGTGTCACCTTTTCATTTAAACCAAGCGGTTTACCTTCCTGTATTCTTCCCAAGGCCTCACGCCTCAAATGCAGAAAGGAATCTTCATACTTTGGACTGTAAAAGGGCTTTGGCCTTTTACTTGCAAAGGACACAGCAACATAAAGTCCTCTCAACTCTTTGTTGCTTTTGATCCTAATAATTTGGGACTTCCAGTCTCCAAAAGAACACTGTCCAGCTGGATTGCACAGTGTATATCTTTTGCCTATGAGAGTAAGAACCTTCCTCTTGAAGGCCATGTCACAGCTCACAATGTGAGAGCCATGGCAGTCTCTATGGCTCATCTTCACTCTGTGTCTATCGATGACATCTGTCGAGCAGCTACTTGGGCTTCTGTTCATACCTTCACAGCCCATTACTGCTTAGACAAGGACTCCCGCCGGGATGCTTTGTTTGGTCAGGCTGTTCAACACCTGTTCCTTACTTAATCAACTCCTACCCACCATCCCTGGTAGGATGCCAGAGATCCATGGGAGGAAGTGGTGCCCTTTCACAGGGGCACACAACTTCTGGGGCCTTCTTCCTGCAATCTGCAGCTAGGGAGTCCCCATATGTGAAGACTACATTCCTGCTTGTTCCTGGAGATAGCATAGTTACTCACCTGCAACAGGTGATCTCCGGGAACAGCAGGAATTTAGTCTTCACAACCCACCCACCTCCCCTAGGAGTTGTATTTCTCTAGCTCTCTCTTTCTCTTTCCCTTTCTCTTTGTCTCAGCTTTAAACTCAACTGGAGGGGGACAGTTGGGAAAGGCGGGAAGGCAGCACGCAGGCCCTGTGGGATGCTCCCTAAAGCTTTCCTATTGGACGCTGGGGAGCGTTCTTGCGCAGGCTCCGACTGTACCGACAATGCCCATATGTGAAGACTAAATTCCTGCTGTTCCCGGAGATCACCTGTTACAGGTGAGTAACTGTGCTATATATACATTAGAGGAAAGGTGGGATAGAGGAGATATGTTTAAATATCTCTGACATAAATGCACAGGGGAGGATATTTTGATTGAAAGTAAGCTCTGCTGCAAGGGAACGTAGGACATTTTCGGAGGCTCCCCGGTCGGGGTAGAGCACAGTGCGAGAGGTGGTTTCCCGCTCCTGCACTCCAGCCCAATCGGGGCTGTGGGAGGACCCAGCTGATCGCTAAAGAAGCGCCGCCGGCAGGAGACAGCCCCCTTGAACAAGTGCAGCCATTTTCGGAGGCTCCCCGGTCGGGCTAGAGCACAGGGCGAGAGGTGGTTTCCCGCTCCTGCACTCCAGCCCAATCGGGGCTGTGGGAGGACCCAGCTGATCGCTAAAGAAGCGCCACCGGCAGGAGACAGCCCCCTTGAACAAGTGCAGCCATTTTCGGAGGCTCCCCGGTCGGGGTAGAGCACAGGGCGAGAGGTGGTTTCCCGCTCCTGCACTCCAGCCCAATCGGGGCTGTGGGAGGACCCAGCTGATCGCTAAAGAAGCGCCACCGGCAGGAGACAGCCCCCTTGAACAAGTGCAGCCATTTTCGGAGGCTCCCCGGTCGGGGTAGAGCACAGGGCGAGAGGTGGTTTCCCGCTCCTGCACTCCAGCCCAATCGGGGCTGTGGGAGGACCCAGCTGATCGCTAAAGAAGCGCCGCCGGCAGGCGCGCCCACGCCTTGCGGTCCCGCGCCTGAGGGCCTCGCAAGAGGGCCCTTTGGCGTGGCCCTTAGGCAGGGCATGACAGGCGAGAAACAAACTGTAACCTAGCGAATACTCAACAAACCAAAAAATACCAAAATCTACAAGCAATTCAAAATAGCAGTTATTGCCAAGACCAGCTCTCTACTAAACAGACTGTAAGTTATATTACCAATAGCTATAGTATGAAAAGTGCACATGAAATAAGAAACTTGAGCACATAACACTGTCATAATCTTGCCCAAATCACTTTTTATCTTAGATATAGTGAATATACCTGGATTTACTGTTGCCAACACATTATCATAATTGTGCTAATAATCACTGCTAAGCATATTGCCAATATTCTCAAATGTATCTCCAATGTTGCTAATATTGTAAATATTGCTGATATATTCTCTTGGTTGCTAACACATTGCCATTTATTGCTACTAGCATCCTCCCAAGCAACATTTGTCTCCACTTTTGCTAGTACCTCTCTCATATGTTTACACTGTCGCTCATCTATATACACTGTTGCCAGTACTTCTCCCATTTAGTTACACTGTTGCAAACACATCTACAAACATTGCTAACATCCTCTTTCTACTATTATTAGTACTCTCCCATCTGTTTCCTACTGTTGCCCATATACTATCAACTTTATCAGTATTTCTCATAATCTGCATCATGGCAACCTGAGATCCCCAAGCTGAGCTCGCTCTAAACAACTACTTAGCTACCTCTCTGTGTATCATACATTATATTGCAAGTATATATTTACTCTAGATAACCACTATTGTATCCGTTTTCTGTAAGCCAATGTTGCTATGCCTAGGTTGCATTTAACTAACACTGCGATCAAAATACTGTAACATTGATCCCTTCTAACCTTAATAACGGCAGCCCATTACACTCATAGTAGCTATTGCAGGCAGGATATTGCAACATTGTTTCATGGCTTACTGATTGCTACATTGTCCCATGGTCACTGTTTCGTTCTTTGCTGAGTGTTACATTGTCTCATTATCTGCTGACTGACACATTGCCTCATTGTTTGCTCGCTGCTGTACTGTTCCTGTCTTGTATGCTGCCACATTGTTCCAAATACCTACTCATCGTCAGGCAGTGAGTTTATACACTGCTGATAGCTAGCACAGTAGTCAATACCGGTCCCACTAATTACCCAACAACAAACAGCTCACATACTATTCACAAAGACGTCCACAAGATGCATCCATTTCTAGCCCTGGCATGTCTACACCTAGCCTCCTGGCTCCCCCTTACATCCCACGCCTTTCACACAAGCACCAACCACATCCCAATACTCCGCAGTGATGGGAAAAGATGGACGGAGAACCACCAACACCCCCCAAGAGAACCCAACGACATGCCTTACTCATATTTATTACACATCCCACTTCAACACATCAAGAAGTCACATTCGGACCGTCAGCAACACCGTCATGCCCTGAAGTGTGCACTCATCAACGCAAGGTCAATATGTACTAAATGGCCAATAATTACCGATCTGGTCACGACCCATGATCTTGACATCATGATCACAGAGACTTGGCTATCAGAATGTGACAATGCAATCATCAACCAGATGTTACCCACAGGATTTTCAGTCCACGCATGCCATAGAACCAATCAGAGAGGAGGAGGAACACTCATCCTTGTCAAAACTTGCCTAGGCTTCCAGATGTGCAATGCAACCAGCACAGCCCACCTGGACTCCCTCACTATAACAAATGACACCTGCACGATCAACCTACTGTACCGAGCACCAACATCTTCAGAGGATCTTGCAACGATAATTGGCCTCGCCTGCAACTCAAACAGACCACGATCCCAAAACTGGATCCTAGGTGATTTCAACCTGCCTACGCTACAGGAATCTCAAGCCTCTGCTTTCCTAGAAGCGCTACAAGAGCTAGGTTACGATCAGCTAGTCGATAGACCCACTCACGTCAAGGGAAACAAACTTGACCTGATCTTTGCCCCACAGACAGATAAGGATACTACCCAACCAATGCTGCCAACCATAACTCCTGTGCCATGGTCTGACCATAGCCTGCTCAAATTCCAGATACCTATTAACACACACAATCAAAACTCCAACAAAACCAACGCTGTCCACGAAACCTCGTTGAAGCGCTTCCGCCCCTTTAATAAAGAAGAGACTCGAGGGAAGATCCTCCCACTCCTCAACAATGTACCACACGACCTAGATGCTTTGGTGTCCACCTGGGACGAGAGCCTCAAGACCATCGCATGCATACCAGCCACACACAAAACAACAAAGAAACGAGAGCACGCACCATGGTATACCAAAGACGTCCGAGATTCACTCAAGTGCCTGCGCAGGCTCGAGAGAAGATGGCGTCGGGCTCGCTCTACTGAATCACAAAGTACTTACATCGCTCACCTAAGAGCACACCGTGATGAATTAACAAAGAAGCGGAAACAATATCATTCCGACATCTTGAAGCGGTCACTAAACAAGCCCCACGACCTCTTCAATATAGTGAAATCTCTCATAAGAGAACCTCCCGCAGACCAATCACAGATGCCACACCCCCAGGCATACTCCAACTACCTACAGTCAAAAATGATCCAGACTACTACATCTTCAACCAACTACCTACAAACCTGAAGTGATCCAGGCTGGTGCAACTTCGAGCTCCGCGGACAACATCTTTCAACATAACTTGCCCCAACCATCACCACTATCCAAATTTGAAAAAATATCACGCAGAGAGATTGAAGACACTATCGCTGCAATCAACCCCACTACCGCACCCAATGACTCATGCCCAGCTTTATGGATAAAGGAGTTACGATGTGACTTAAGCCAATATCTGAGCGAATTAATAAACCAATCCCTTACAACCGGATCGTTTCCACAAAGTCTGAAACAAATATCAATCAGACCACTGCTGAAAAATAAGCTGGACCCAACGAAAGTGGAATCATACAGACCAATTTCAAGTATCCCCATGCTTGCCAAAGTAATCGAAAAGTTAGTACAGCGCCAAATCCAACAGCATATTGATACTGAAGCCCCACTGGATCCTTCCCAGCATGGGTTCAGAGAAGCACATGGGGTGGAAACCCTCCTCACCACCCTATTTGACCACCTAGTCTCTGGAACCGACAAAATTCATCAAGGATTCGCCCTCATATTCCTCGACATTGCAGCGGCCTTCGACTCGGTGAACCACGAGATCCTCATACAACGCCTCAGCGAGAAAGGAATTCAGGGAACAGCCCTAAAGTGGTGCAAGTCATACTTGACTAATAGATGGCAACATGTAAGGTCTGGCTCCACAACCTCTGAACCGTTTTTACAAAACCAGGGTGTACCACAGGGTTCGTCACTATCTGCATTGATGTTTAACATCTACATGCAGCCCATATGCGCCCTAGCACATTCATTCAAGGTCAACTGTCTAGCCTACGCGGACGACATCCTCCTATACATCCCATTCAGGACCAACCAACCAGACCTCTCCCCTCTAACAAGATGTTTTGAGGCAGTAGCAGAATGGTTCAACACAAAACTTGAGAATCAACTACAGCAAAACAGATGTCCTTTTCATCTCAAGGAACCAGGACTTCACCCCTCCACTCTCTTTAAAAATCGGCAACACAGAACTGAAAATCAAACCCACAATCCGCTACCTTGGCGTTACACTGGACCAACAACTGGACCTGAAAACCCACATAAACACAGTAAAAACAGTATACATGAAAATAAGGACCTTAAAACATCTCCAACCGCTACTCGACTTCAGCGACTACCGATCGATCTATCAGGCATTAATATTACCACATTTCGACTACGCCAACGTAATTCTACACGGTCTCCCTCAAGCAACGCTAGCTCCACTCCAGCTCGCAATGAACACTGCTGCGAGAGTACTAACAGGGGCTTCACGGAGAGAGCACATAACGCCAGTACTGATGAACCTCCATTGGTTACCGGTTCAAGCAAGAACCCTCCACAAAGTTCTAACCTTAACCTTCAAAGCCTTAAACACTCTGACCCCCACAGCTATCAGCAAGATGATACATAAAATACCACAGAACAGAAACAGAAGACCCATGATGCAAAACACCCTAGAGGTCCCAAAGTAATAACGAAATGCACAAAAGCAACAACAAATAGGGCCTTTACGATTTATGCACCTAGAGCATGGAATGCCCTCCCCACCTTTATTCGAAACATCACTTACCTAACTCACTTCAGGAAGGCATTAAAGCAGCACCTGTTCACTACATACTACCCTGAATCCAGCCTTAGTAATCATACATGTGGCCCCTCAGACAATCACTCACTACAACTAAACAATCAGACTCAGCATGAAAAAGGATAACCAACTGATCCCTCAGAAGTACTCCCTGAAGTAGAATTCAGACTCCCAGTGTAAATAAGATGTAGATATGTTCTGCCTGAAAACAGGTACCAGTGTAAATACAATGTAAATAGTTTCCCCCAGTTACTTCCAAGTTGATCTCCCTGTTTATTGTAAATACAACTCAAATTGCCTGTGTTGTATAGTTGATGTTAAATGTAAACCGCTCTGATCTAAAATAGAGCGGTATAGAAGAACTGTTAAATAAAAAATAAATAAGGGTGAAAAAGGATAGACTCAGGAGTTGTATGTGGAAAGAATTTCTTCATGGAAAGAGTGGTAGATGTGTGGAATAGTTTCCCAGTGGAGGTGGTAGAGACAAAGACAGTATCTGAATTCAAAAAAGATGGGATAAACAGGATCTTGAAAGATTAAAAAAAGACTATAGTAGTTGATATGGAAGGGCGGACCAGATGGACCATGTGATCTTTTTCTGCTGTCATGTTTCTGTTTCTTCCTCCATGCCTCACAGCCCTTCAACCCATACTCCAATCATAGTCTTCTCACAGTGGAAGTGCAAACTGCAATGGAACACTTCTTCCATTCCCGCAGAAGTTCAGGGGAGGTTAGCTTGTGGTTGCCAAGGGATGTCCTTATCAAGGCCCTGTCGTTCTCCTTGGTTGACTTTCTAGGCCAATTGCTATGATGATGCTTCTGCAGAATGCGGACAGCCATGCTGATTACAGCCAACCTTTACTGCAATTTGCAGCCTGGAATACTACTCCTTGTGCAAAACCACCACCCGGATCCGGTCCTCCATTGACAGAAAATGCGACCTCTTCACCATGCCAGGACATTGAGCATCAGATGCAATACGCACCAGTTGATCCACGCTAAATTCAAACTGTGTGCTGCCAAAATACCATGCACTGATTGACTATCAAATATGACTTCCTATTGGTTGAAGAAGCACAGTATTGATTCTTTTTGATCCCACTTTGACACAAAATCTGGTTAATCGTACTAGGACATAGTTTCTTAATGACAGCCATACTAAGTTTACAGACGAATAATTTTGCATGCAGAAATGGCTGCTGAATTAAATTTGCAACAAAATAGTATATAAGTCAAGATTCTGCCACAGAATTTGGAAAGATTGTCAAAATAAAGCTGCTGCTTTTGGATCTTGACTCACCTGATCTCCTTGTTTCTTTACATTTCCCCCTTGTTTTATCCCTGTCCACATCTTCTGTGTTGTCTGTCTTGACTAGATTGTAAGCTCTGATGAGCAGGAACTGTCTCTTACATGTCTGTGGAGCGCTGCATATGTTTTGTAGCCCTATACAAATGCTCAGTAGTAGTAGTAGAATATAGCTTGTTCATGCAGCCTATGCAGATTTTTGCACATCATTGTACATATAAAGTACATAAAAACCTATAGTTAATACTCTTTATAAAAAAAATTAGGAAACATAAAATATAAGTTGATTCAAAGTATCCTTAACTAAATAAAAAATGCATAATATATAACAAGATTTAAAAAGAAAAAATAGGTATATGGAAAAACTAACAAACTTGTATAAAAGTACATAAGACATACAGGAAAGACTAAATTCACTTTCCACATGCAAATGTTAAATAAATTATAGTAGAGAATGGAAATTGTTACAGAAAAAACAAAGGATATCCCAAATTTACAAGCCAAATGACATAGTCTTATCTGCAAAAACACAACGAACAGTGGGTAACCATTTCTAATGAGAGATAACCAAAAGAACTCACTGAAAACCAGGGACCCGGAGACACACACAGTCAATTTCATAATAGATTTACAATCAAATGTATATCTCTGAAATGATCTTGAAAATATAAAATAAGACCTAATTGAAATAAAAACAGAAGGAAGCGCATGAAACAGAGGAGGGAATACATCATATTTGAATAGGAAGCATGACAAGAAAAGCTTCCGCTTCACTGTATCTGCAGGCACTCGTCCAACAGTATGAACTAGATCATAAACAGAACAAATATATAAATGCAGTCATATGGCATGTACTTGGATGTAACGACTGATTCTCCAGGAACAAGCAGGAAGTCAGTCCTCACATATGGGTGACGTCGGTGCCGACAGAGCCCCATGTGAAGCAATCCCCAGCTTTCGAAGAAAGCCTTTGGGATTGCACCACGCATGCGCGGTCCCCTTCCTGCCCAAGGGTGCCATCTTGCTCAGTCTCCTTTTTTCCATCTGTCCCGACCACCGGGACGTCGAAGTCTATCCTGGAGGCCGAGCCTATCCTCGAGTCACTAAGGGCTCAAGTCGATCCTCGGCCGGGGTCCCCCTCAACCTCCCATTCGGGACCGAGGTCGTCATTGCCGATTCCACCGGTGTTGGGGTGGTCGAGACCGAAGCCCTCGAGGCCGGAGCTGTTCGATTCCTCCTCGGAGAGGTCTGGTTGGGAAACAGGACGAGGGGTCACCAGACACCCACCGGACCAAGCTGAACCTCGGAGAAGGTCCCTCCCCCCCCGGAAGACACCCGGTTCTTGGACTTTGTCCAGGACATGGCAAAGGCTTTGTCATTCCCGGCGGAGGCCGAGAAGGAGCCTCGAGCCAAAGAGCTCGAGATCCTCCAGTATGACCTTTCCCCTCGGGAAGCCCTTACTGTACCGGTGCCTCCCATTCTTGGAAGGCTGATGCTCTGCATGTGGGAGACACCGGCCTTGATGCCGGTGCTCAGCAGGCGAATCAATTCCATCTATCGAGTTCACAAGAGCCCTGGGTTCCAGAAAGCACAACTGCCGCACAACTCCATGGTTGTGGAATCAGCCATGTGCCGGCTCAAGAGCCAGAAGGCGCACTCCTCGGTGCCTTCTGGCCAGGAGGCCCGCAACATGGATGCTCTCGGCAAAAAGTACTACCAGGGTTCGATGCTGGCATGCCAAATCCAGACATACCAGCTGTACATGGGCATGTACCTACGAGACCTGGCAAAGGAGATTGCCAGGTTCTCAGCTGGCCTCTCCGAGGGACCTTTGCAGCGCTTCAAAGTCTTGTCCACTGGGATCCGGGAGTGCTCGAAGTTTGACTTAAGCAGCCTATGACGGCTTCGAAGCTTTGGCTCGGGTAGGTGTGGCCGGCATTGGTGCACGCTGCCAGGCATGACTACAGTCGGACCTGGAGCCATGGGTGCAGGACAAGTTGGTCGATGTCTTTGCTGGGGTGAAAAGCTCTTTGGCAAGCCCATGACAGAGAAGGCTGCCAAGATCAAGTCCGAGTACCTGACCCGGACAGGGCTTGAAAAGAAGACTTCTGCCCCTTCTAAGAGGAAGGGCTCGGGTAAGAAGCCCTTTTTCCCAAGAAAAAGGTACTGCTTACCGCAACTACCCCACATATCGGGCCTCCCAAGCTCCCCAAAAGGGGCAGCAGGCCAAGGGACAGGGGCATGGCCCGCGTAAGCAAAAAGCCCCCAAGCCCCAGGCACTGGCTCTGGCCCCAGCCCAACCTGGAGGGGGTTTTTGACTCCCAGAGCATAGATGTCTCTCTCAAAGCAAGATCATGCACAGGAGGAAGGCTGACCCTGTATGCCCAGAGGTGCCAGCCATCACAACAGATACCTGGGTTCTCCAGATAGTCCAGCTGGGCTATCAGCTACATCTCACCTATGTTACCTCCCTCTTACTTTCCAGGGGAACCTCTGACCCCCTTTTCACAGGGACCTGCTCTTAAAGGAGTTAGCAGGTCTTCTAGAGGATCAGGCGGTAGAACCGGTGCCCTGCCACCTGCAGTGGAAGGGGCTTCTACTCCAGGTATTTTCCTGATACCAAAGAACTGGAGGCCTAAGACCCATCTTCGACCTGCACAACTTAAACAAGTTCCTGGTGAGGGAAAAGTTCAAGATGCTTTCCCTTGGAATATTGCTGCCTTACCTCTGCCAGGGAGACTGGCTGTGCTTCTTAGACCTCTAAAGGATGCTTATACACACATCCTCATTCATCCAGACCCCAGACAATATCGACGATTTTTGGTGGGAGGAAACCACTTCCAGTACAAGGTGCTTCCATTTGGCCTAGCCTCTGCACCCAGGGTGTTCACAAAGTGCCTAGCGGTGGTGGCGGCCTTCCTAAGAAATCGGCGGGTATCTGTTTTCCCTTACTTGGACAATTGGCTCATCAGAGCCCAGTCAGCCCTGGAGGCCCAACAGGCCACATCTCGCACTATTCAGTTGCTACAGCACCTAGGGTTCATGATCAATTACACAAAATCCACTCTGGTTCCCACTCAAGGGCTAGAGCTCATAGGAGCAAGGCTGGACACCCTTCAAGCAAGGGCTTATCTACCGGAAGACAGGGCACAGACTTTTGACCCTAGTGCAGCAAGTGAGTTGCAGATCCCAGATCTCAGCAAGACACTTTCTGCGCTTCCTCGGTCACATGGCCTCCACGGTGCATGTGACACCCATTGCCCGCCTCCACATGAGAACAGCTCAGTGGTGCCTCAGGGACCAGTGGACACAGGCTTCAGGCCAACTCAGACACACCATAAAGGTGTCCAAATGACTGGTGCGGTCATTGACATGGTGGCTTCAACCATGCAACCTACTGGAGGGAGTGCCTTTCCAGCCTCCCCCGTACACGAGAGTGCTGACCACAGATGCATCCTTGCTGGGCTGGGGAACCCATTGCCAGGAATTGTGCACTCAGGGTATGTGGTCTCCACAGGAGAGCATACAACAAATCAATCTCCTAGAGCTTTGGGCTATCCGCCTAGATCTAGGGACCTTCTGTCAAACCCTGGCTCATCAGCCTGTCCTAATTCAGATGGACAACCAAGTGGCAATGTTCTATGTGAACAAGCAGGGGGGCACAGGGTCTCGCATTCTCTGCCAAGAGACCCTGGACCTATGCTCGTTTGCAGTCAGCCAAGGTATGCACCTCAAAGCAGTTTACTTGCCAAGTCAGGAAAACGTCTTAGCTGACAAGCTCAGCAGAATCCTGCAGCCGCACGAGTGGCAACTGGATCCCAGTGTAGTCCAGTGGCTGTTCCAGTGCTGGGGGCGTCCATCCATAGATCTGTTTGCGAGCCCATAGAATCACCAGTTGCCCGCTTCTGCTCCAGACAGCCATACCCAAGCAGGGTAGCTGCAGATGCTCTCCTAGTATCGTGGTCGATGGGCCTCCTGTATGCGTTTCCTCCCATGCCTCTGGTGGCTCAGACTCTATTCAAGGTCCTTCAGGACAAGGCCTCGGTCATCCTGGTAGCTCCCAGGTGGCTGAGACAGCCATGGTTTCTTCTGCTGCTTCAATTGGTGGCAGAGACCTAGATTCCTCTGGGATTGCGCCCCAACATCCTTTCACAGGAGGGGGGGCACTCTGCTGCATCCCAACCTCAGGTCTCTCAACCTGATGGCATGGCTGCTGAAAGGGTAGTTCTTGCACCACTTCTCCTCCCTAAGAATGTAGAGGATGTACTGCTTGCCTCAAGGAGGCAATCGACTAGGAAGACCTATGCGTTCAAGTGTCATAGGTTTGAGGTGTGGTGTGATAAACAGGCAGAAAACCCTTTCTCCTGCCAAGTGTCTGTGGTATTGCAGTATCTGCTTCACCTCTCAGATTTAGGCCTTAAGTCAACCGCAGTCCAAGTCCACCTTAGTGCCTTATCAGCACACCACTCCTGTGGAAGGACAGCCTCTATCTGTGCACCTTTGGTGTCCAGGTTCCTGAGAGGTTTACTTCTGCTGAAACCCCCGGTTCGCCCTCCAGTGACCAAATGGGATTTGAATGTGGTCTTAGAGCAGCTTATTCGCCCACCTTTTGAGCCGATGGCTACCTGCCATCTACGCTTCCTCTCTTGGAAAGCGCTTTTCTTAGTGGCTGTCACGTCGGCCAGACGAGTGAGTGAGCTGCAGGCTCTGGTGTCTGATAGACCGTATACATGGTTCTATAGGAATAGGGTGGTGCTTCGCACTCACCCCAAGTTCCTTCCAAAAGTAGTCTCCTTGTTCCACCTCAACCAGGAGGTGGTACTTCTGACCTTCTTTCCCAGGCCGCATGCCAGTCAGGCAGAAGCAGTCCTGCACACCCTGGACTTTGAGGGCTTTGGCCTTCTACATGGAGCGTACGTGGGGACATAGAAGGGCTTCTCAGCTCTTCGTCTCTTATAACCCCAGTAAGCTGGGGATGCCTGTCTCCAAGCGTACCTTGTCCATTTGGGTGGCAGATTGTATCACCTGGGCATACAGGGCGGCTGATCTCCCGTTGCAGGGTTGAGTCACGGCCCACTGGGTCATGGCTAAGGCTGCATCAGTGGCTCACTTCAGCTCTGTTCTGCTGGAATACATCTGCCGGGCCTCCACCTGGTCTTTAAGCCAGACGTTTGCAGCCCATTACTGCCTATATAGGGAGTCCCAACGGGACAGTGCTTTTGGCCAGGCTGTACTCCGTAACCTGTTTTCAGGTTTAGGAAACTCCTACCCTCCGACCCTTTGGTGTCAGGCTACCAGAGTGTTACTTTCTCGATTGAACTCCTATCATGGCTGCTGCGGCTCTTCTAGAGGGAGCCTATATTTTGTAGTTATGGGTTCTTGGTAGCCTATAGCTAGGGAGTCCCATATGTGAGGACTGACTTCCTGCTTGTTCCTGGAGAAAGCGTAGTTACTCACCTATAACAGGTGAAATGAGTCAAAAGCTGTAAAGATGTCTTACGCATTGGAACATGGAACGTACAAAGCATGAACCAAGGGAAGTTGGAGGTGGTCAAGAATGAAATGGAACGTGTACAACTTGATCTGTTGGGTGTCGGCGAACTGAAATGGACTGGCATCGGGCACTTTGCATCAGATCACATGGTCTACTATGCTGGAAATGAAAGACAAAGAAGAAATGGTGTTGCATTTATAATAAAGAAGAAACTTGCAAGAACTGTAATGAAATACAATGCAGTCAGCGAACGCTTAATCTCTATTTGTCTACGAGGAATGCTTATCAACACAACTATAATTCAAGTATATGCTCCAACAGCAGCTGCAGAAGAGGATGAAATTGAAGAGTTCTATGAACAAGTACAAGCTGAAATTGACAGAACATGCAAACAGGATATCCTGATAGTCATGGGTGACTGGAATGCAAAAGTTGGCAACAAAGAAGAAGGCAAAGTAGTTGGAAAATATGGACTTGGCAACAGAAATGAAGCTAGAGAAAGACTGATAGAATTCTGCAAGGCCAATGATCTATTCATCTCAAACACCTTCCTCCAGCAACACAAGCGGCGACTGTACACATGGACTTCACCCAATGGATTGTATAAAAATCAAATTGACTACATCTGTGGAAGTCAACGATGGAAACGTTCTATAACATCAACAAAGACAAAACCTGGAGCTGACTGTGGTACAGATCATCAACTACTAGTATGCAAACTCAAGCTAAAGTTGAAAAAGAGCAAACCACTCATGAATGCAGCAAAATATGACCTTGAGAATATACCACTGGAATTTAAAGACTGCCTGCAAAATCGGTTTGCTGCTTTAGATACAAATGACAGAGCTCCGGAAGAGTTATGGAATGACATCAAGAAGGTTGTGTTGGAAGAAAGCGAGATGTCTCTACAAAAGGTGAAAAAGCAAAAGCGGCCAAAATGGATGACGAAAGAAACTCTGAAAATTGCCCAGAAACGCAGAGAAGCTAAAGCCAGAGGAGAAAGAAAGACAATCGCAGAACTCAACAGATTTCCAACATGCAGCAAGAAAGGACAAGGAAAAGTACTACGACGCATGCAAGGAAATAGAAGCAGAAACTATTAGAGGAAGAACAAGATCGGCTTTCCTAAAGCTACGAGAGTTAAAGAAAAAGTTCCAGCCTCGAATTGGAATGTTACAAGATGCTCAAGGTTCTATGTTGAATGATGTTGAGAAGATCAAGAAAAGTTTTTATATGATAAAGATCAAGTGGACCAACAGCCGTTTCAATCTGTACCTTATGATCGGGAACCATTGGTGATGAAAGAAGAATTGAAGCAGCATTGAAAGCCTTATCAAAGAACAAAGCACCAGGCATTGATAGCATTCCTATAGAGGTATTGCAGCAATCTGATGCAGCTGTTACCATACTTACAAGGCTCTGCCAAGAAATATGGAAGACAACATCATGGCCAACTGACTGGAAAAGATCTGTGTTTATATCAATACTAAAGAAAGGTGATCCAACTGACTGTGCAAATTATCGAACAATCGCTCTGATCCCACATACCAGCAAGATTCTACTGAAGATTATTCAAAAGAGACTACAACATACCTGGAACAAGAACTACCTGAAGTGCAAGCAGGGTTCAGGAAAGGGCAAGGAACGGGAGACATTATTGCGGATGTGAGATGGATCCTTGAAAAGACTAAAGAATACCAAAAGGCTATCTATTTGTGCTTTATCGACACTAGCAAGGCTTTTGACTGTGTAAACCATGAGAAACTCTGGGACACATTAAGAAGCATGGGTATACCAGAATCTCCAGGAACAAGCAGGAATGAGTCTTCACATATGGGTACGTCGGTACCGACGGAGTCTGCGCGGGAACACTTCCCAGCGTCCAATCAGAACGCTTTTGGAAGCATCCCAACACGCTTGTGTGCTGCCTTCCTCCCGCCTTTCCCAACTGCCTCTCCTCAGTTTTGTTTTTCCACGGAGCCGGCAGGACGTCCTCCTGTCACCGCAGAAAATTCTTCTATTTTGTGGTTTTCTTCTGGTTGCGGCTGCCTTCCCCGACGCCACCGGTACCGCCTGTGTTTCTTTTCTTTTTTCTTGTAAAATTTTTCCTTTTTAAGGAATACTTTTCCTTGTTAGTGCCTGTTTTCTTAGGCCTGCTAGGCCTACTCACTTTCCTTTATGGAACCGCCAGCCACTATTCCCAAGAAATGTACAAACTGTGGCGGTACACAATTAATTTTAGACACTCAAAATTGGTGTCTAACCTGTTTGGCTCCTGACCATTTTCCTCTGGAGTGTCCCTCCTGCAATAGTATCGTGGGAAGAAGTCTTCAGCATCGAGTTCCCCTCGATATGCGCTCCCCATCCAACTTCAGGGCACCGACCACTTCTACACGGGATCAGGTAACCCAAAAACAGTCTTAAGACTAGCCAGTCCTCGAGTGGTAGATCTCATGCACAGCATAGAGATGCCTTTGGCCTTGCCCTCGAACACACTGGTTTTAAAACCCCGGTGGGAGTCTTAGGCTTTGGAGGCCGATGTGGGATTTCAGGTTGTTCCTGAGGTTCACCCCTCACAGAACATACCTGAGCCATGCTCGGTGGTGGCATCCGCTTAGAGCGGTACCAATACCCCGGCATCGGCAATGGTGTTGGATGAAACATTCCTCACCAAGGATCGTAGTCTGGCGTCCTCGGTACCTTCGGGGCCGTTGGATACGCTGCAGACCGACCTTCCAGTATCGGTATCGATCCCGGTACCGATACTAGTACCGACGTCGGTACCCTCCAGATGTGCATCGATAGACTCGCTTCCTTCGATGCCGAGTCTGGAATCGATCTCCAGTCTGGAGGACTGGGTACCGACTCGCCTTGGTACTGACACCAGACGGTACCGAAGGCAAGGTTCTGATGATCCATGTCCGGCACTCTCGGTTTCTTCGATACCGTTAGAGTTGTCACCGGCTGGCCTTCATCCACCGGTATCGGATACGGTGCCGGAGTCGGTACCGGTATCCACATTACCATTGCTGTCGGTGCCTTCCATGCTTCTCTCATCAGGCTCGCTTCCCTCGATACCGAGTTTGGAATCAATCCCTAGCATGGACGATGTGCTACCGACTGTTGCTGGTCCCGACCTCCTGTGGTAATGGCGACCATCCTCTTAAGGACCACCATTTAGGATCTTATATTCCTATAAAGTTAGATAGATCCCTCGGTGCCAATGCTAGTTCTTCAACAGATCTAGCCTGTCCAAAAGAATTTCCCTCTGGGGATTTTTCTTTTCAAGCTTTTCTCCTGGATATGGCAAAATCACTTGCCATTTCTATACCTGAACAGGATCCTACACAAGGGAATACAGAATCCCTGTATATTTCTGGAAGAGCAAAGGAGAACATCATGCTTCCTTTGCATCATTCTTGCAGGATCTCCTTCTACGAATGTGGGAAGCTCCTTTAGCGGTACCCCCACCTTCCAGGGCAACTGATCTTCTATATCAGGTGCCCCCCTCTCCAGGTTTTCAGAAGACTCAACTTCCTCATCATTCCATTGTTGTAGAATCAGCAATGAGGCGGGTGAAGAGTACTAAAAAGCATTCTTCTTATCCGCCAGGTCGTGAGTCTAAGACTTTAGATGCCTTTGGACGCCAGAACTTCCAGGCATCCATGCTTTCAGCAAGAATTCTCTCATATATGTTCTATATGGGATTATCTCTTGAAGAGGTCACAAAAAAATTACTGTTTTTGACTCCTTTTCTTCAAGAGCCCAAATGTGCAGACTATTCCTTACCAGTTAGTCATGCTCAAAATATCTCTAGGTTCCTTACTCGTGCTTCCCTAGACTCCTTTGAATCTGTTAGCAGAACTTCTGCTATAGCTATAGGGGCACAACGTAAAGCCTGGCTCCAGGCTTCAGACTTGGACAAATGGGCACAAGAAAGACTGGGAAATACTCCTTGCACTGGAGAAAATCTCTTTAACAAGGAGTCTTTACTCCAAGTTGCTCAGTTAACCACTGACATTCCTGTTTCCAGAGGCTGTTCTACGCCTTCCTCTTTCCCAGTTAGTAGGAAATGTCCTACCAAACCTTTTCTTCCCCTAGGGGGAAAAAGTTTTATCCATCTTCTGCCCATCATACAGATGTTCCCAAACAGGGGAAACATCGCCCTGGTCTGAAGAAACCACAACCTCAACAGGGTCAGCAAACCCAGCAGTCGCAGGGTTTCAAATAGATCATCATTACCTCTCTTGGTTGGTGGTTAGAGTGGCAGTCTGCTTCTTTTCACTTGAAGTATCTGCACTAATTTTATCCTAACCTTTTCTAGATATCTCTTCACGAGACATCTTTTCTTTTACTCTCTTAGAGTCTTTATGGTGATCATGCCCATACTTAACAGGTTTCTCTTCCTCTTTGGGGAAAAGAGAAGTGAACTATCAATAAGACAGTTTTTTCCCTGTATTGGCATGTATCATCTTACTTTTCAGAGACTTCCTGCATAGTCAGTCTCCTTCAACTCTGTCTTACCTCCCTCTTACTACAACATTCGGTTTGTAAGAGTGGCTTTTTTACACTGGTAAGCCCCTATGGTCCTCTACCTATTCCACAGGGGGATTCTCCCTTCCAGAGTTGTCTCCCCCTTTATTACCTTAGGGCAGCTCATCAGACAATAGGAAGTCCTACCATGTCTGTTTCTTTTCCCAATCTAAAAAAGGAGGAGAAAAGAAATTTTCTTCCGCTGCCCTGGTAGTTGCTGCAGATAAGCAATTCCTAGTGGTTAAGCCACTGGTTCTGTTTACCACACAACCAGGGTTTCCCCTCCACTAGCAATCCTTCTAGCCTCAGTGCTAAACCCCAAACAGGTTATTAACCTTGTTTCGAAACCCTATTATATCAGACTGGTTGGTTAACTTCTATTCTCTGCCCCTTGTCCTTGGCAGAATAGTTCAGTTGCCTACTGGCTTTAAACAGTCAGTTTTTTCTTCTAACCAACCTGCAGTATGCTCTCTGCAACTCTACAGAGTAGCTTTGCACTATGGGCCTTTGCTAGAGAGCATTAGTATTCTGCCTAGCAGATGACCCTAGATGGTTAGGAGGGGTTCCCCCAGTCATGTTCTCATGGCTGGTAGGTGTTCCCTACCCTTACCATCTCATCTAAAATCTCTTTTGAGACATGAGACAGGCCTTTCATCAGGTGAAAACCTAAAGAATGGCCAATTCCCTGGCTTGGCCCATATCTCCTTTGGACTCTTGCCAGAGAGTTTTCTTTCAGTGGCAGCTCAAGGACGCCTGATACCCATCTTGCCCTTATAGGCAGGTCACCATGGTATCTTATTCCACTGGCGCCCTCCATCCAATCACCATACTGCAGTTCTGGAGAGATCTGGACTTGCTGCCTGCAGACTGAAGTTATCCTCTGCATTTTTCACGTAGGCCATCCTGGTTATTCAAGAGCTCGATTTCTGAAAGGAATCTGGATTCCTTCTTGTCAGGGAAACCATTCCTCTGACTCCGTCAGTCATAACCAGGGACAGAAGATTCTCTATGCATCTGTTCAAGCAGGTATCACCCTTCTTGCTATTAGATGAATCTTTCTCTCCCCATATTCCTAGGGGGATCTAGTTCTATAGCCATACCTGGAGACATGTGTCTATATGCCTACATATTCATATACATATATATCTGTGTATCTTCTGCCCATACATCTCTCTCTATATATATATATATGCATATATACCCTATATGTGTATATATTTAAGAATATATATATATATATATATATAGTGAGATATCTTTTAGATAAGTATGTGGATACATATCTGTTTAGGTTCAGATATCCATACATTCCTATATGATCCTGACAGATGGGCACTACCCCTATCAATGCTGTGCCAGCATACTTAGGGTTCTATACATATAACCACTTCCTGTGGTAATTAACAAACTTTTTCCTTACCATAACCTTTCATGGTTAGGTACCTCTGAAGCTCTCCATGTACCTTTTTCTTTCCTAATTGACCCCATTTAGGAAAGACATTGCGGAACATCAGTTTACCTAAAGCTTAGCGCTTCCTAAGTCTGTCCTTACTTTCTTATCAGATACAGGGGTCTCCATACCCTTTCTCTCCTACATGGACTAATTCCATTGCCAGTCCAGATGGGTCACTCATTTTTCTTTTGGTCCTAAGATTGTACTGTTCTTGGACCAAAACAGCTTAAGCTTTGTCTAATAGTACCTTCAGCGTCTTCCGCTGAAGCCCTACCTCTTTATACTACCCCAGTTTCCCCTGGGGCTATTTCTCACCCTGAAGGGTTCTGACCTCCACTTGTTTTTTTCTACTTTTATTACCTCTACTCCTCAGTGAGGTACTCCTTGAGGTTTTTCACTGGCTCTTCTAACAGATCCATATGAACCTCAGTAGACTTTTGCAAGGCCAACAAGGGAGGCCCTTATTACAATATTTTACTACTAAATGCCCTCTATACAGGGTCCTCCTCTATAGAAGTCCTGTTCTAGTCCAGCTGTTCCACAGCACCTTTTCTGTATTCAACTCCTACCCTCCATCCCCAGTATGCCTGAGGTTCTGAGGAGTAGCATGGCTCTTTCTAGATTCTCAACATGCTAGGACTCCCTCTGGGCATCTCAGCTTGGGAGTCCCCATATGTGAAGACTCATTCCTGCTTGTTCCTGGAGATAGCACAGTTACTTACCTGTAACAGGTGATCTCTGGGAACAGCAGGAATAAGTCTTCACAACCCACCCACCTCCCCTAGGAGTTGCATTTCTCTATCTCTATCTTTCCGTTCCTTGCTCTCTCTCTCTTTGCCTCAGCTTTAAAACTTAACTGAGGAGAGGCAGTTGGGAAAGGCGGGAAGGCAGCACGCAGGCGTGTTGGGATGCTTCCAAAAGCGTTCTGATTGGATGCTGGGAAGCGTTCCCGCGCAGACTCCGTCAGTACCGACGTACCCATATGTGAAGATTTATTCCTGTTGTTCCCAGAGATCACCTGTTACAGGTAAGTAACTGTGCTATACTTGATCGTTCTCTTGCGCAATCTGTACATTGATCAAGAAGCAACAGTTCGAACGGAAGAAGGAGAAACAGAATGGTTTAAAATAAGCAAAGGTGTAAGACAAGGCTGCATACTTTCCCCCTATCTGTTTAATTTATATGCAGAACAAATCATCAGAGAAGCAGGATTGTATGAAGACAACAGAAGTGTGAAGATTGGTGGAAGACTCAACAACCTTCGCTATGCTGATGATACTACATTACTGGCTGAAAGTGAAGATGATCTGAAACATTTGCTTCTCACAATCAAAGAACATAGTCTCAAAATGGGCCTGCACCTTAATGTAAGGAAGACAAAGATCATGACAGCTGGCATAATAGGTTCATTGTTGAAGGAGAAGAAATTGAAATTGTGAACAACTTTAACCTACTTGGATCAACTATCAATAAAGAAGCAACAAGCAGTCAAGAAATCAAACGACACATTGTTCTTGGCAGAATGGCTATGAAAGACCTAGATAAGATTCTCAAGAGCAGAGATGTCTGTCTCCATACAAAGATTCGACTTGTTCAAGCCATGGTATTTTCAATAACATCATATGGATGTGAAAGCTGGACAGTGAAAAAGACAGGAAGAAAATTGATGCCTTTGAATTATGGTGCTGGCGGCGAATACTGTGTATACCATGGACTGCCCGAAGAACAAACCAGTCGGTACTAGAGGAGATCAAACCTAAGCTTTCTTTAGAACCTCAGATGACAAGACTTCGACTTTCATACTTTGGACACATCATGCGAAGAGAGAGATCATTAGAGAAAGACATCATGCTTGGCAAGATAGAAGGTCAACGCAAAAGAGGAAGGCCAGCAACGAGATGGATTGATACAATAACAGCAGCTACGGGTACCAGTCTGTCAACAATGAGCCGCCTGACTGAAGACCAAACACAATTTAGGATAGTTATCCAGAGAGTCCCCATGAGTCGACTTTGACTCGACGGCACTTAACAACAACAGGTGTTCTCCAGAGACAGCAGGAATCAGTCCTCACAACCCTCCCTCCTCCCCTGGAGTTGGTTCTGTTATTAATTTTATTCATTTTGCCATCTTTTTAGCTGTCATTTGACTGAGCAAGATGGCACCCTTGGGCGGGAAGGGGACCGTGCATGCGTGATGCAATTCCAAAGGCTTTCTTCGAAAGCTGGGGATTGCTCCGCATGAGGGCTCCGTCGGTGCCGACATCACCCATATGTGAGGACTGATTCCTGCTGTCCCTGGAGAACACCTGTTACAGGTGAGTAACTACGCTTTGCTGTAAAATCTGACAGAATCATAGTAGTCAAGACTATATAGTCAAAAAGATGTGGATATAAAGGAAAGAAAAACATTCTCTTTCATATCATAAAGTGAAATTGAAGGTAACCGAAGCAAAAATAAATCAGCACTAAAACAATGTGGGTTAAATAAAAACTCTATAAAACATATTCATACTCAAAAGTAACTTACAAAGGAGGGGGCTCACCTCCTATCAGTTCAGCATAATACCTTTTTGCCCAAGCTAGGAAAGAAAAATGCATCATCCTACCAGCATTTTAAACAAATCGTTTGGAAACCACTGGGGTTACCATAGTGCTGGAGCCAAACAAACCCAAAGGAAATAGTATTTCAAAACCGGATAAGAAGAAAAATTTAAATTTTAACTTTTAAGACATTAACACCAATTGTCAGGTGTGCCATAGAGAAACAAAAGCTAAAAATATAGCCTTTATAATTGTTACTGCACTATCTCCGTCGATACACTAAGATAATGATAAAGGAGGGGAAAAGAGCAATTTATCTATGGAGGAGTGTCCTAGTGGTTGGGGCAAGGTACTTCAGGCCGGAAGGTCGGAGGTTCAAATCCCACTAGAGGACAGCAACCTTGGGCCGGAAGGACTGGGGTTTCTAGTCCCACAGGTGCTCCTTGTGGTCTTGGGCAAGCCACTTAACCCTCCATAGCCCATGTTCCCTGTAAAATAGTTATCTCCAAGTTATAATGCCCTGTTCAATGTAATTTCAGTTTGTTCAATGTAAACCGCACTGATGCAGAATAGTGCGGTATATAAGAGAATGTAAATAAATAAATAAATAAATAAAAATAAATCCATATATCAAGATTGGATGTATATAGCCAATGAATAAGCATTATTAAACTATTTGGAAACTTATTAAAAAAACAGGTACGACATTGATTTTTGAAAAATAACAAAAAAGTGGGATAAAACCCATTTAACCTGCCTCTAGTCCATTAACCCGTGGCCCAGTAGTACGTTTTTGGTGTTAGGGAAGTGTTGACAGTCCTCTTGAACTGCTGATATCTTGGGGAGAATGGCAACTTTCAGCTGATGTTATGACATTCTGGTCTACTGTGACTCAACTTGGGGCTTGCATGTTTGTTGTAGTTGTTGTAAACTTCGTGTTCATTTCTATTAAAGTTAATGGGTACTTCAAACTATCTCCAGGAACAAGCAGGAATGTAGTCTTCACATATGGGTATCGTCGGTACCGACAGAGCCTGCGTGGGAATGCTCCCCACTGTCCAATTAGAAAGCTTTTGGGAGCATCCCACAGCGCCTGCGTGCTGCCTTCCCGCCTTTCCCAACTGCCTGCCTCCAGTTCTTCGTTTTCCACAGAGCCGGCAGGTCGTTGTTCCTGTCACCGCAGAAAGTTTTTCCCTATTCTCCTTCTTTTTTGTGGTCGCGTCTGCCTTCACTCGATGCTATACCGGTATTGCCGGTTCTTTCTTTCTTTCTAAAAAAAATAAATATATATATAGTATTTTTTTTTCCAAACTTTTCTTCCTCAGGTGCACGCGCCATTTTGGGCCTAAGGCCCAAAACTTCCTTTACCATGGAAAAACCCGTTCCGGTACCATCTCCGTCACAGACACCCATGAGTGGTGTCTTAAATGTTTAGGTCCTGACCACTCCATCTCAGAGTGTATGGCCTGTGCCATGATGTCCAAGAGGGGTCGACAAAACCGAGCTGCTAAGCTCAGCACCCTGTTTCCCTCCGATGCAGCTCTGTGGCATTGACGTCGTCCAGGGCTTCGTCTTCCTCCCATGGATCTCAAGTAACTAAGCATAAGTCTGGCTGGTCCTCAAAGGGTAGATCTCTTTCCAAGCATCGAGATGCCTCTGGCGTTGCCCTTGAGGGTTCTGTACCGGCAAAATTGCCCTGACGGGAGGCTTTGGCTTCCAAAGCATTATCGGGGCTCCAGGATGTTCTCAAGGCCTCAACTTCAGCAGAACTACTGGTGCCATGCTCTGGGGTACTGGCTGCTTTCTCCAGTACCGATACACAGGCATCGGCAGCGTCGATAGACCAGAGGTTCCTGGCTATTGAACGCAGTCTGGCGGCTCTCCTTGCGGCATCAACACCCTCGGAACCGGATCAGACAGTTGTACCGGCACCGGTACCGACAGCATCGACATCGGTGTCTGCATTGCTGGCACCCAGTCATGCTATGCCTTCTGGTACCGATACACCGGTACTGATTCCCCCCCTGCACCGACTTCGGTCAGTACATGTATCGTGCTCTACAAGAGCATCCAGACAGAAGGTACTTCGAATCCTCGGAGGAGTCTGAGGAGTCTGACAGCTCCGTCGGTACCGGAGTACTTCTCCTGGAGGAGCCTTCCTCTCCTAAACGTAGGTTGTCTCCTCCAGAAAATATCTCCTTTCAGGACTTTATCAGGGAGGTTGTTTCGAGGTCTTTCTTTTTTTTATTTTTTTTTTTTTATTCAATATTTTTACATTTTCCAACACATACATAAGAACACAACAAAACAGAACTTAAACCAAAAAGAATACAAATACACTATCATTCAGAAGGGTGCCAAAAGCACGGCACCCTTGCATACCCATCTTTCCCCCTGTGCCACCCCCCCTGACACCTTGCAAGCCCAGACCACCCCCTTCCCCGCTCAGCACCTCTCCGATAAACTCCTCCAGACCCCACTTGTCCGATACCAAAGCAAGTTTTTTTATCTTTTGTCCCACACAGTGTTGCAATTGTAGCCATTGGAAGAAACAGGCCGGTGGCAAGTTGTATTCCTCCTTGAGCATTTGAAAGTTCTTCCACTTATCATGCCTGAACAGCTGCCCCAGTCGCCAGATTCCACAGTGTTGCCAGGTTTTCCAGGATACCACCTGCTTATTTATTCGAAAATCAGAGTTATTCCACAGTGGCATTCTGCGAGAGATGGAGTTGTCTCCCCCTAGGCAAAGCGACAAATCATGATAGGCCTTCTGCGTTGATAAAAATACTCGTCCTAATTTCGGGGTCTTCATCATGTACATCCCCATACATAGATTCAAGGGCACCGGAGAGGCCAAGCGTTCTTCGACTTCCAACCAAATGGGTCTCTGGGCATCTCCAGCGGCCCCTGTCCAGAGAGCCTCTTGACTTAAGATTGCCGCCCGATGATATATGAGAAAATCCGGGAACTGTACCCCGCCGGCTTCTTTGGGTGCCTTCAGCTTCTTCAGCGCAATTCTTGGGGTCTTTCCATTCCACAGAAAGCGGGTCAGGATCCTCTCTAATTCCTTATATAGCGACTCTGGGAAAAATATTGGAATCATTCCCAAAATGTAGTTTATCTTTGGTACCAACACCATCTTGAGAGAATCCAATCTTCCCCACCAACTAAGGTGAAGAGGGGACCATTTCACTGTGAAAAGACGCGCTTTCTTTCATACGTTCTCCATTTATTTTGAGAATTTCATCAATATGACTTCCAATTTGCACACCCAAGTACTTGCTCGTCGACGATTCCCACTGAAATCCAAACTGCTGTACCATCGACTGGTTCCCATATTTATTTAGGGGAAACGCTACCGACTTCGTCCAGTTGACTTTATAGCCAGAGAGAGTAGCATAGCTTCCTATTTGATGTAACACCGGCGAAATGGATTCCGGCGTAAGGAACAGCAACAGATCGTCAGCATAAGCTGAAGCCTTCACCTGAAGGTCAGCAATAGCTACTCCTTTAATCTCATCGGCCTGTCGCAACTTAAGCAGCAATGGTTCCAACACCAAGTTGAAAAGCAGGGGTGACATAGGGCATCCTTGCCTTGTGCCTCGGGACAATGTCAGAGTTTGAGACAGCACCCCGTTTGCCAGAATCCGAGCTACCGGCTTAATGTACAAGAGCTGTACCATTCGGATGAAGGAAGGAGGAAACTTGAACCATTCCAGCACTAGGAACATGAAAGACCACTCCACCCTGTCAAACGCCTTCTCAGCATCCAATGAGAGGCCGATGTATGGGGAGTCCAAGCCATTAGTGATCTCCAGGACATTACAGAGCAGCCTTGCGTTATCCATAGTGGATCTTCCTGCTACAAAACCACATTGATCCGGATGTATCAACGCTTCCATAACCCTCTTAAGGCGGGCAGCAAGAATAGAAGAGTACAACTTGTAGTCAGCTTTAAGGAGTGAAATAGGACGATAATTGCCCACTTTGCTCAGGTCTCTCCCGGGTTTGGGCAGCACAATTATTGTGGCATCCGTGAAGGCCCCAGCATGGCAGTCTAGCTCTTGCAGTTGGTGATAAAAGAATAACAACTGCGGCCCAAGTTCTGTCACCAGCAGCTTATAAAACTCAATTGGAATACCATCTGGGCCCGCTGCTTTCCCATTCTCCATTGCGGTGAGAGCCAATGTAAGCTCTTCCAGTCGAATCGGTGCGCCCAAGGCGGCCTGCTGCTCCGGCGATAAACAGGCATGAACAATCTGATTCAGGAAACGCCGCGCCTCAGCCTTCTCACACATTCCCTCGGACGCATAGAGTTGGCGGTAGAACTCAGAGAAAGCATCTGAGATTTCTTGATCCTTATAAAGAGGGCCAACGCGTTCATCCTCTATTACCGCAATACGAGCTTTTTCTTCCCGAGGCTTGAGTTGCGAAGCCAATACTTTTCCTGCTTTATTTGCCTCCACATGATATCGCACTTGCATAGGATAAACAGCTCTTTCCACTTCTGAACTGAGAGCCGTGTTATAAGCAAATCTGAGCTTTTGCAACTGAGTCAAGACCCTAGTACTAAACTTCCTTTGTAGGAGCCTCTCTCCGGCCCGTATCTGTTGATCCAGGGCCCTCACTTCAGCTCGAGTAGCCCTGCGCTGAGCAATCACATAGCTCATTATCTGAGCTCTCATTGATGCTTTAAAAGCTTCCCACCAGGCCCACACTGGGGTATCACTGACCCGATTGTTTGCAAAGTACTCATGCAAGGTTTCCCGAAGATATACTTTAAACGACTCATCTGTTAACAAATATCTGGGAAAAAACCACGCTGCCTTCTTACAGAAATCATCCACAAGATCGAAGTCCAGCACTACAGCTGCATGATCCGAGACACTCGTACTGAGGATTCCCGATTCACCCACACTCTGAGCTAACGCTTGAGATACCAAAAAATAATCTATTCTCGAGTGTGAGCCATGTGGAGATGAAAAAAAAGTATAATCAGCCTCAGTAGGGTGATGCAACCTCCAGATATCCTCCAGCCCGAAGGAGTCCATGATGGAATGCAATACTTCCAAGGCTCTTTCTCTTTTTCGCGGCCGGCTAGGCTTCCGGTCAATTAAAGGATCAAGAACCAGGTTAAAATCTCCCCCTATAATTAAGGGATAACTGGCATATTCCTGAATGGCCACTGCTAACTTCTTAAAAAAGGAAGGGTTGTCATTGTTAGGAGCATATACAGTAAAAATACACCTGTCGACCTTCTATGAGACAATGCACCCCAGCCCACCTGCCTTCCGTGTCAGCCCGTGAGGACAAAACCTGAAGCTTGAGCGACTTCCTGACCAAAATTGCCACTCCATTCTTTTTCAGGTAGGCGGGGGCATGGGCTACTAGACTGTATTTGCCTTGTGCAAGCTTTTGTGTTTCACAGGTCGACAGATGTCTCTTGCAAAAGAATTACATCAGCACTTTGCTTCTGGCAATATAATAGTATCTTTTTACGCTTGATCGGGTGATTTATCCCTTTAACATTCAGAGATAGGCATCGAACCCCACCCATTGTTGTCAAGGTGAAGCCATTCCCTGCTCCTTCTGGTCTGCACCCCTTTTCCCCCAATTTGCAGAGGCAACCGAGCGGAGAGTATCAGAACTAGGCTTGCAAGGTGTCAACTGTGTCTCCATCAGGACGAATATAATGGGTGAGCAAACACAAAAAAACAGGTGGCCCTCGAAAACCAAACCCCCCCCCTTACATATTACAGTACCACACTTGCTTCTCCCGAGAAACACTACTTTCTTAAGCATTCAGTACTAACTGGCTATGACACAAATACAACATCCGCAACTATGAATACGAACCCCTTATCAACTTTTAAGCCAACCCCCCCTGCACCCAAACATAGTCATATCCCCCATATACAGCCCCAAAGGATACTTATATACATTGTATTATAGTATAGCATTATGTTAGAGTATATCATGCTCCCCCCTCCCTCCTAATACTCCACCAACCATCCCAACCAATACACAATAGAAATGAGAAGGAGGAGGGACCATCTCCCTTCCCTCAACAGAACAAACAGTTTCCCCATATCGCAGCACATTGATCCCACTAGTACCGGGCCACATGCACACCTTACAAGCAGCTCCAAACTAGGGGCAGCCCGATGTACCACTGATTTCACTGGACAACCCAGACCAAGTTCCATTCACTCTCCAGGCCCTCTGTCCCAGTAGAAAACAAAACACTGAGTCCTTCAGCCAGAAGAAGATGGCTAGCTCATCTGCAATGCCTCTTGTTCCTCAATATATCGAGCCGCCACCGCCGGGACATCAAAGGACTTTGGTTATTGAGAGTTACTTTTAAACGCGCGGGGTAAAATAACCCATATCTGGCCTGAAGCTGTTGAAGCCGGGGCCGGAGGGCGAGAAACTGCTTCCTCTTTTCCACGGTCCCTCTACAAAAATCAGGAAAGAAGAGGACCTTGTGCCCCTCAAAGTCAACTGTCCGCAAAGATTTAGATGCCTCCAGGATCTGCACTGCATGTTGATATCTCAGCAGGCAAAAAATAATCGGTCGCGGGCCCCGTGCATGTACATTTGGTTGCGCAGGAATCCTATGTGCCCTTTCAATTTCCATGGGGCCATGGAGCTTCATATGCAGCAACGAGGGTAAAGTTTTTATTAGAAACGCTATCATGTCAGATCCCTCAGCTCCCTCCGGTACTCCTAGCATGTGCACATTATTTCTCCGATTTCGGTTTGCGACATCTTCCATGCTTAATTCCAACTTCTCCAGCTTTCTTTCCAACCTATCCACACGTGCAAGCTTTTCCTCGTGCGCAGCGACCGACGCCCCTATGGAATCCATCCTGTTGGTAAGCCTCTCCATTTGTTCTCTAATGTCCTGCATTTCACCTTGCACTTTCCCCAATGCCTCTCCATTCGCCATCACCAACTCCTTCACTGAGCGCATCTCCCCCAGTAACTCTCTCATCAGCTCCTCCGATTCCCGGGTGGCCGCCATCTTGTGCGGAGATAGGGGATCTGACTTTGCCCTCTTGGAACCCGAGTTACTCCCAGGCGTGAAATCCAATTTCGCGGGTTTGAGGTTGGCCATTACTTTCTAAACAAGCCAGCTTAGTATTATCCTCCACTTTGCTCCGTTTACTCTCCGTTTCTCTCAGGATACTTGCCGGGGTCCGGGGAGCTAAGCTCTCAAGCAGCCATCTTGTCTTTGCGCAGGCTCCGCCCCCCAGGTCTTTCTATTACTGTGGCTCCTGAAACAGAGCCCAGGGAAAAGGAGTTGAAATTTTGCAATATCCCAAAGCTCCTAAGGAGGCAGCTACTTTGCTTATCCATGAGATCTTACATGATCTCATGTTGAGAATGTGGGAGACACCTCTTACCACCTCTCCTCACTCTCGTAGACTGGATACCATGTATCGAGTACCTCCGTGTCCTGACTTCCAGAAAACTCAGCTTCCTCACCACTCTATTGTAGTGGAATCAGCTATGAGAAGGATCAGAAGTGCAAAGAGGCATGCCTCTAATCCTCCAGGACGTGAGTGTCGAACTTTGGATGCCTTTGGACGTCGTACTTTCCAGGCTTCCATGCTTTCTGCCAGGATCAGTTCCTATATTTTATATATGGGAATGTTCCTTAAGGAAGTCACAGGAGATTTAGAGGTGTTGAGCCGCCTTCTTCCTGATAAGAGGCAGGATTTTCTCACACTGGTTAAACATGCCCAGGATGTTTCTAAGTTTGTCAGTCGTGCAGCTTTTGACTGTTTTGAGTGCATAAGCAGAACCTCTGCCATTGCCATAGGTGCACGTAGAATTGCCTGGCTCCAGGCATCCGATTTGGAGCTCTGGGTGCAGGACAAACTGGGCAATATCCCTTGTACAGGTGAGAATCTATTCGGCAAGAATGGACAAGAGAAGGCCAATGAATTGGATGCTGACAACTCCACTTTGGATAGAAAGTCCAAAGCCGCAGCTGATCCTGCAAGGAGAAAATCGTTCAAGAAACCATTCTTCTCCAAGAAGTTTTATCCTTCTTATTCCCAGCACGCACGTTCTGCAGGTCAATCTGCCCGAAAGAGTCAGCAACAACCTAAACAGAGGAAAGCAAAGACTGCTAAGCCTCAACCGTCTCAGCAGTCTCAGCCTCCACAAGAACTTAGCCTTCCTGGCTCTCAAAGGTCCCGAACCTTCCACCATTCCAGGAAGATTGTGTCACTTTGCCCCAGATGGGGGCAGATAACAGCAGAGCATTGGACTCTATCCATTATAAAAGAGGGGTACAAGCTTCACTTTGCATACCCCATCCCACAGTAGTAAGACAGTTCAATTCTCAGACCTCTCTCATCAATCTGTTAGATCAAGAGGTCACTATCCTTCTTGCCCAAGGAGCAATAGAAGAGGTACCCATTTCTCAACAGGGTACAGGGTTTTACTCCCCCTATTTCCTTATCCCAAAGAAAACATGGGGACACAGACCTATTCTAGATCTCAGAGAATTGAACAAATTCCTGTTCAAAGAGAAATTCAAGATGATTTCTCTAGGAACCCTGCTGCCATACCTTCAGAGTCAGAATTGGCTTTGTTCTCTAGATCTCAAGGATGCGTACACTCATGTTCTTGTCCATCCAACTCACAGAGTTCCTTCGGTTCCTCTTTCAAGGAAAGCACTACCAATACAGGGTGCTTCCTTTTGGCCTTGCCTCAGCACCAAGGGTGTTTACGAAATGCATGGCTGTGGTAGCAGCATTTATATTTGTCTTCCCCTACTTAGACGACTGGCTCATTCGAGCCCCATCAGAGTCAGAGGCCAGGAGTTGTCAGCATCCAATCTCAAGCAGTGCTAAAGCCTCATCTCACTGCTTGAGAAATGTTACAACTACTAGGCCACATGGCATCTACCGTGCATGTGGTTCCTTATGCTCGCCTCCATATGAGAGCAGCCCAGTGGACTTTATCCTCTCAATGGACCCAGGCATCAGGGTGCCTGTCAGACAAAATAGCAATCACAAGTCGCCTTATTTGTCCCTCCATTGGTGGCAGTCCACTCAAAACCTGTTGGTGGGGTCCCCATTTCAATAGACTTTACCCCAGGCAACTCACAGATGCTTCACCAATGGGTTGGGGAGCTCATCTGCAAGACCTCTCCACCCAAGGCACTTGGACTCCACAGGAGATTCATCTACACATCACTCTCTTAGAGCTCAGAGCAATCTTCCTTGCTCTGCAAGTGTTCCACACCCTGCTCAGCTACAAGACAGTCCTCATTCATATGGACAATCAAGTAGCCATGTTCTACGTGAACAAGCAGGGAGGAACAGGCTCTCTGTCGCTTTGCAATGAAGCTTTGCGACTATGGGCCCTCACCAGAGAGCATCAGATTCATCTCCTGGCAGTGTATCTTCCAGGTATCCAAAACTCTTGGGCAGACACTCAGTCAAGTTCTGCTTCCACACAAATGGTCTCTACATGCAGACCAGGTGGCCAAGAATTTTCAAATTTGGGGAACCCTGGATATAGACCTCTTTGCAAGTCCGTTGAATGCCAAACGTCCCCAGTTCTGTTCCAGAATTCCGGCTTAGGGCTCTCAGGCCAAGGATGCTTTCCTCCTTCATTGGGGTCAAGGCTTCCTTTATCCCTTTCCAACCATTCCCCTGATTCCCAAAACTCTGTTTAAGCTTCAGAGAGAGAGGCCGTATGATTCTCATAGCTCCACATTGGCCACGGCAAGTGTGGTACCCTCTGCTTCTACATCTCTCTCAAGCTCCCTCTCTGGAGTTAGGGTCTGCTCCAGATCTCCTGTCTCAGGAGAACGGAATGTTATGGCATCCCATTCCCCAGTATCTGCATCTCAGGACTTGGTTGCTGAAGGCCTAGATCTTCATGATCTTAACCTTTCTCAACAAGTAAAGGATATCCTTTATGCTTCTAGAAAACCTTTCACAAGATGCTGTTATGCTTTCAAGTGGAAAAGGTTTACCATATGGTGCTCGCAGAAGGGTTTAAGCCCCCTTGCGATACCTCTGGAATCATTACTGGAGTATCTTTCTTTTATCCAATGCAGGTCTTAAGACTAACTAAGTAGGAGTCCATTTGAGTGCTATTGCAGCTTCTTTCAAGCCTTTAAATGGACAACCTATTTCCTCCCATCCTCTTATAGCAAGATTTATGAGAGACCGCCTGCTAACTAAGCCTCCCATTAGGCCACCACCAGTGGCATGGGATTAAACCTGGTTCTTGGCCAGCTCATGAAGCCACCTTTCGAACCCTTAGCTACTACCTCGTTGAAATTCCTATCTCCAGGAACAAGCAGGAATAAGTCCTCACATATGGGTACGTCGGTACCGACGGAGCCCGTGCGGGAAAGCTCCCCAGCTTCTTAGAATAGAAGCTTTTGGGACCTCCCACTGCACATGCGCACTGCCTTCCCGCCTTCCTGAACAGCTCTCCTCAGTTTCTCTTTTTCGCGGAGCCAGCAGGTCGTGTTCCTGTCACCGCTGAAGAAATTGTTATTTATTTGTTTCTTTAGACCGCGTACCTGCCTTCCCCATACCGATACCGGTATCGCCGGTCTTTTCTTTCTTTCTTTAAAAAAATTATAATTCTTTTTTCTTATTTTTTAGCTTTTTGGTCACTTCAGAGAGGCCTCTCGGCCTACTCAATTTCTCCTCATGGAGAAGCCAAGCCCGGGATTTAAGTAGTGTACCAAAGGTAATGCTGTTATTTCAGTCACAGACACCCATGAATGGTGTCTGAAATGTTTGGGGCCTGACCATTCCATAACGGACTGCCCATCTTGCTCCCACATGTCTAAACGTGGGCTGCAGAACCGGGCCAACAAATTCCATGTGCTGTTTGCTTCAGAGAATACAGCATCACAGTCTCCAGGTCTTCTTTCTCCGGATGGATCTCAGGTAACCAAACCTTCTGTGGGGCAAGTCCTCAAGAGCAAATCTCCTTCAAAGCATCGAGGGGCTCTTAGCTTAGAACTTGAGGACCCTGCCCAGCCAAACAACCCCGGCGGGAAGGCCAACTTCCAAAAACGCCACTTCAGCGGACTCAGGGTGAAATCGATGCTCCGGCCTCGACAGATCACCTGGACGCCTGCTCTGGGGTACCCGGGCAAGCCGGTACCGACCTCCAGGCAGCTATGGCGTCCATGGGCGATACTGTACAGTCCATGCAGCAGGCCGTCATGGCTTTCATTAAAGATGCAACGCCATCGGTTCCGCTTACAGCGGTTCCTGGCCCGATACCGGTATCGTCCGCCATGCCGGAATCGAGGCCGTCCACCTCTAAACGCACGTCGGTACCGTATGGGCTTTCGCTCCCATACCGGTTCCATACCCGATACGCCCGATATCGATACCGATCGGTACGCGTATCGTGCGTTAGAGGAAAGCACCGATTCCTCTGAGGATTTTCACTCCTCTGATGATTCTGCTGAGTTTTCACTCAAACTTACCTGAGGTAGCCCCTCTTCTCCTAAAAGGAGAATGTCCCCTCCAGAGGATTTGTCCTTCCAGGACTTTGTTTTAGATATGGCTACAGCCCTTTCTATTACCACATCCTCTGAAAGGAACCCAGATCCAAAAAACTGGATATTTTGGGATACTCAAAGGCCCCTAAGGAGGCAGTTACCCTGCCTATCCATGAAATCCTTCAAGAACAACTGATGGATTTCTGGGAAAATCCTTTGACTTTGTCTCCTTATTCCCGGTGGTTGGACACCATGTATAGGGTCCCTCCTTCTCCTGGTTTCCAAAAGACTCAATTGCCCCACCACTCTATTGTGGTGAAGTCTGCAATGAAGAAGATTAGGAGTACCAAAAGGCACTCTTCCACCCCTCCAGGACGGGAATGTAAGACTTTGGACTCTTTTGGTAGGAAAATTTTCCAGGCTAGTATGCTTATAGCCAGGATTAATTCCTACAGTCTCTATATGGGCATGTTCCTGGAGGAACTTGCCAAAAAGGTGCGGCATTTTGCCCTCTTATCCCTGAGGATAAAAAAGCAGGGATTCCTTTCCCTAGTGAAACAACTCTTAGAGGTTTCTAAGTTCTCTAATAGGGCAGCATATGATTCCTTTGAGGGAGCCAGTAGGGCTTCGGGCATTGCTATTGCAGCCCGACGTCTTGCTTGGCTCCAGGCCTCTGATCTGGAACCTTGGGTTCTAGATGACTTACGGAATCTGCCCTGTACAGGTGAGAACTTATTTGGGGAAGAGTGGCAAATCAAAGCCACCCAGATGGATGCTGAACATGCCACCTTGGAAAGACTTTCAAAGTCCACTTCAATTCCTACTAAGAAAAAAAGTCTTTAAAAGGCCTTACTATAAGAAGGCCAGAGTTGCTTCAAATACTGGCCAGCAGTCTTCTCAAACCTCGCTATACTGCTAAAGCGTCAGCAATCCAAACAAGCACGAGCTAAGCCTGCAGCAGCTACTGTAGCTCAGCAGGCTCCAAACCCCTCAGGGGTTTTGACTTGCTCCTAGGGAACTTGCCACTTCTGGTTCTAACACACCAGAACTCTCCCCATACCCGAAGGTTGGTTCACTTTGCTCCCAGATGGGAACAAATCACAACAGAACAATGGACCCTCTCTATCATTCGAGAGGGTTACAAAACTTCATTTCTCCAGCCTTCCTCCCCATCATAGGGTGAGACCATTCAATTCTCCCCATCTCTCCTAACCCTGTTGGGTCAAGAGTTTCCTCTCTTGTTGCCGAAGGGGCCATAGTAGAGGTTCCTGTTCCTCACCAAGGGTCCGGTTTCTACTCCCCTTATTTTCTCATTACAAAGAAGACAGGGGGATTCAGAACAATCCTAGATCTGAGAGAATTGAAAAAATTTCTATTCAAGTAGAAATTAAAAAAGCTGTCTCTCGGAATTCTCCTAACTTACCTCCAGTGTCAGGAATGGCTTTTTTCTCTAGACCTACAGGATGCGTATACATATACTCATCCATCCATCCCACAGAAAGTATCTTCGCTTTCTGTTTCAGGGAAAAACATTTCCAATACAGAGTACTCCCCTTCGGTCTAGCCTCTGCCTCCAAGAGTATTCACAAAATGCATGGCAGTCGTAGCCGCATTTCTAAGAGGCATGGGAATCTTTGTCTTCCCATATCTGGACGACTGGCTCATCCGAGCTCCAACTCAGTCACAGGCCCAGATTTCCCTGGACCACACAAGGAGCCTTTTGCAGTATCTGGGATGGTAGTAAACCTTCCCAAGTCCCACCTCATCCCTACTCAATCTCTAGAATTCATAGGGGCCCAGTTGGACACCATCACTGCAGTAAAGGGCCTACCTTCCACATGTTCGAGGCCAGCGCCTCCTGAGTTTGGCCTCCCAAGCTCAGTCCAGCACTCACTTGACAGCCAGGGAAATGCTACGCCTACTGGGTCATATGGCCTCCACAGTGCATGTGGTGCCCTATGCTCGTCTTCATATGAGAGCAGCTCAATGGACCCTGGCCACTCAGTGGACTCAGGCGTCAGGAGCGCTCTCAGACCAAATACAAACCTCCGATCGTCGGTTTTGGTCCCTCCACTGGTGGACTTCCACCAAGAATCTGTTGTTGGGGGCTCCATTTCAACCATTGCTACCCCCCAAGCAACCCTCACAAACAGATGCCTCCCAACAGGGTGGGGAGCCCATCTGCAAACTCTCTCCACTCAGGGCACTTGGTCTCTACAGGAGACCACCTTCATATCAATCTTCTGGAAACTGCGAGCAATTTACCTTGCCCTCAAGGTCTTCCCACCCTCCTAGCCAACCTCACTGTCCTAGTTCAGACGGACAATCAGGTGGCCATGTTTTACATAAAACAAACAAGGAGGGACGGGCTCTCTGTCGCTTTGCAACGAAGCTCTAAGACTATGGGCCTTCGCCAGAGAGCATCAGATTCACCTGCTAGCAGTGTATCTCCCAGGAGTTCAAAACTCTCGTGCAGACAGGCACAGGCGAGATCTGCTGCCCACACGAATGGTCCCTACATTGGAGACCAAATAAACCGAATCTTTCAGGAATTGGGGGACCCCCGGACATAGACCTCTTTGCAAGTCCGTGGAATGCCAAACTTCCCCGGTTCTGTTTCCAGAACTCCGTGTCAGGGAGCTCAGGCTACGGACGCCTTTCTCCTGAATTGGAGTCAGGCATTCCTATATGCCTTTCCACCCATTCCTTTGATTCCCAAGACTCTGTTCAAACTCCAGAGGGATCATGGAACTATGATCCTCATAGCTCCACGCTGGCCACGCCAAGTGTGGTTCCCTCTCTTCTACAGCTCTCCCAGGGATCCTACTTGGATCTGGGAGCTGCGCCAGACCTCCTGTCTCAGGAGGAGGGGACTTTGTGGCCCCAAACCCCCAAATCCCTTCACCTCAGTGCTTGGTTACTGAAGGCTTAAGCCTTCAAGACTTTCATCTTTCCCAACCAGTGAAAGATATCCTTTCTGCCTCTAGGAAACCCTCTACCAGCGTTCCTATGCTTTCAAATGGAAACGTTTTTCCATTTGGTGTGCTCAGCAGGGTCTTGACCCTCTGGCACTTCCTTTGAATTCTCTTCTTGATTATCTCCTGCATCTATCCAATGCAGGCCTCAAGACGAATTCGGTAAGAGTCCAGTTAAGTGCTATTGCAGCATCCTTGCAACATATAAATGGACAACCTATCTCCTCTCATCCTCTTGTTGCAAGATTCATGAGAGGCCTGACCTCTCACTAAACCTCCCATCAGACCACCCCCGGTCGCATGGGATTTGAATCTAGTGCTTCGGTCAACTTATGAAGCCACCTTTTGAGCCAATGTTTTCCACCTCCTTGAAATTTCTTTCCTGGAAGGTCTCTTCCTCATTGCAGTCACTTCGGCTCGCCGCATCAGTGAGCTGCAGGCTTTAGTGGCTAATCCACCTTAACACAAGATTTCATCATGATAAGGTTGTCCTTAGGACGAAATCCCCACTTTATGCCTAAAGTGGTCTCGCCTTTTCATCTTAATCAAGAGGTTATATCTACCTGTCTTTTTCCAGCTCCTCAATGCATCCAATGCAGAGAGGAACCTCATACTCTGGATTGTAAAAGAGCTCTCGCTTTTTTTACCTTAATAGGACTCAGCCACATCGAAAGTCTTCTCAACTTTTTGTGGCCTTTGATCCTTCCCCATTTGGGAACTTCCAGTCTCAAGCGTACACTTTCCAATTGGATTTGCCTCAGTGTATTTCTTTTGCTTACCAGAGCAAAAACATTCTCTGGAAGGCCATGTCACTGCTCACAATGTGAGGGCCATGGCAACTTCTATGGCTCATCTGCACTCTGTTTCCATAGATCAGATCTGTCGAGCCGCTACCTGGGCCTCGGTTCATACACCTTCACAGCCCATTACTGTTTTGGACAAGGACTCCCGCCGGGATGCCTTGTTTGGCCAGGCTGTCCTCAAGCACCCTGTTCCATTCCTAAACAATCCTGCCCACCTTCCCAGAATGGATGCCTGAGATCCATACGAAGATGGCGAACCTTTACAGGGGATCCCATGCATCTAAGCTAGGGAGTCACCATATGTGAGGACTTATTCATGCTTGTTCCTGGAGATAGCACAGTTACTTACCTGTAACAGGTGATCTCTGGGAACAGAAGGAATTAGTCCTCACAACCCACCCACCTCCCCTAGGAGTTGTATCTTTTATCTATCTATCTTCCTGTCCTCTCTCTGTTGACTCAGCTATAAACTCGAAACTGAGGAGAGCTGTTCAGGAAGGCGGGAAGGCAGTGCGCATGTGCAGTGGGAGGTACCAAAAGCTTCTATTCTAAGAAGATGGGGAGCTTTCCCGCACGGGCTCCGTCGGTACCGACGTACCCATATGTGAGGACTAATTCCTGCTGTTCCCAGAGATCACCTGTTACAGGTAAGTAACTGTGCTTTCTTGGAAAGTTATCTTTCTCATTGCAATCACATCAACATGTTGCATCAGTGAATTGCAGGCACTAGTGGCTGATCCTCCTTATACAAGATTCCATCGTGACAAGGTAGTCCTTAGGACTCATCCACACTTTATGCCAAAGGTGGTCTCGCCTTTTCATTTGAACCAAGTGGTCTACCTGCTGTTTTTTTTTCCAAGGCCTCATGCATCAAATGCAGAAAGGAATCTTCATGCTTTGGACTGTAAAAGAGCTTTAGCTTTTTACTTAGAGAACACAGCAACATAGAAAGTCCTCTCAACTCTTTGTTGCTTTTGATCCTTCTCATCTGGGACTTCCAGTCTCCAAGAGAACACTGTCCAACTGGATTGCAGAGTGTATTTCCTTTGCCTATCAGAGTAAGAATCTTCCTCTGGAGGGCCATGTCACAGCTCACAATGTGTGAGAGCCATGGCAACTTCAATGGCTCATCTGCACTCTGTCTATCGACGACATCTGTCGAGCAGCCACTTGGGCCTCGGTTCATACCTTCACAGCCCATTACTGCTTGGACAAGGACTTCTGCCGGGATGCCTTGTTTGATCAGGCTGTTCTCCAACACCTGTTCCATACCTAATCAACTCCTACCCACCATCCCTGGTAGGATGCCAGAGATCCATGGGGGGGAGTGGAGCCCTTTCACGGGGACTCACAACTTCTGGGATCTCTCCCTGGCATCTAAAGCTAGGGAGTCCCCATATGTGAAGACTACATTCCTGCTTGTTCCTGGAGATAGCATAGTTACTCACCTGTAACAGGTGATCTCTGGGAACAGCAGGAATTTAGTCTTCACAACCCACCCACCTCCCCTAGGAGTTGTATCTCTTTTCTTTTCTTTCCCTCTCTCTCTCTTTGTCTCAGCTTTAAAACTCAACTGGAGAGAGGCAGTTGGGAAAGGTGGGAAGGCAGCACGTGAGCGCTGTGGGATGCTCCCAAAAGCTTTCTAATTGGATGCTGGGGAGCGTTCCTGCGCAGGCTCCGTCGGTACCGGCGATACCCATATGTGAAGACTAAATTCCTGCTGTTCCCAGAGATCACCTGTTACAGGTGAGTAACTATGCTTTACCTCCATATAGATGGAGTGTAAAAAAAAAAAAATTCTAATTTTTAATGCAGTAACGCCATATGAAAGTGCAAGATTACTTGCGTTATAGGCAAGAATTATAGAGCATTACTGCTAGCTATAAGTAAAGGCTATGCTATCAGTGGCATAACTTTAGGTCCCTCTAAAAAATCAGTTCTGGCTATCATGGGGGGAGGGGCGACACGAAGCATACAGTCCGGAGTCTTGCTAGTTATATTATTGACAGATAATACTGTTCCATGCACCTAAAAATGACTTTCTAAGTAAAAGGCTTTCATGCATGGTATGTGACACTTTACGTATATGGATGCTAAGCCACATGTATGTCTATGGAAACACATAAATTATATTTAAATATGACTTAATTTAAAGCTGCTATAAACAAATACACAGCTACAACTAGTACTACTTAGCAGTTGTGTAGCACTATGTTGTATGTGCAGTACTGTACATATACATATGGGAAATAGTCTCTGCTTAATAGAGCTTACAGGCTATGTAAAACAGAGGGGACTAGAGATGGTTTTGACATACATGGGTGATAAACAGAATAATGTGTCAGGATCCAAAAAAGAAGATTGTGTAGAAAGGAAAATACATTATAGAAGCATCAGAGCTAACTAATGGTACTAAAGCAGACATCACTATTCTTTTAAAAGTCCCTTTTCAAGGGAGAGAAGAAAACAATGATGTAAGAAGTTCAGTGGGTTCAAAGCAGAATTAGGATGTTTCACTCAATGCAAGGTTCCACATTAGGAATCACCACCCAGGAAAAGGATCTGGGCATTATTGTGGATAATACGCTGAAACCACCTGCTCAATGTGCAGGCATGGCTAAGAAAGCAAATAGAATGCAAGGAATGGAGAAGAAAATGAAGGATATTATAATGCTGCTGTATCGCTCTGTGGTGCGATTGTACCTTGAATATTGTGTTTAATTCTGGTTGCTATATCTTAAAAAGGATATGGGAGACTTAGAAAAGATAGAGAAGAGCCACCAAAATGGTAAAGGAGATGAAAAGATATCCCTATGAGAAAAGGCTTAAAAGGTTAGGGCTCTTCAACTAGGAAAAGACGGCTGAGGAGAGATATGATGGAGGTCTATAAAATAATGGCGTGGAATGGGTAAATGTAGTTCGGTTGTTTACTCCTTCAAATTGTAGACTAAGAGATATGCAATGAAACTACAATATATCACATTTAAGACTAAAACTCCCTAAAAGTCCCGAAGGCACTTACTGTCTGCACCAAATCAACAGCCAACAGGGCCTTCAGTCTCAGTGCCCCAAGATACTGGAATGCATTACCCCATGACATCCGGGCTATTAAGAACCTACCACAGTTTAGGAAAGCCCTCAAAACCCACCTCTTCAACAAGTACCTTATAGAGCCTGACTGCATCCCCTAGAACCTCAGGACACCCCGATACCATTCTCAGTCAAATTTACAGTATCACAATCAACTCACCATGTGGATACCCAAACCTATGAAGTGAATTGTGTTTTCTATGCAACTTCTTTGATTATGACTCCATGTAATAAGTTTTGTAAATAGTTTACCCCTGTTATCCAAGTTTCTGTCCCCTGTTATATGTAAACTCATACTTGTTAACTGTAATGAGCATTTTGTTCCATGTAAACCGCGCTGATGCTGAATAGTGCGGTATATAAGAGATTGTAAATAAATAAATAAATAAATAATCCTAGAATTTTTTTTCATTCAATGTGTAATCAAACTTGGAAATTCATTACCAGATGATAGTAAAAGTCGTTAATGTAGCTGGATTTAAGAAGCTTGGATGAGCTCCTGGAGGAAAAGTCCATAAACCATTATTAAAGAGGACCAGGGAAATCCACTGCTTACCCTTGGGACAAGCAGCATCACATCTATATACCTTCTGGGAACCTACCAGGTACTTGTGGCCTGAACTGGCCGCTGTTGGAAACAGGATACTGGGCTTGATGGACCTTGGTCTGCCCCAGTATGACATTTCTTATGTTCTTAAAGGGAAAGTTCCTGTGCTGTCCAAATTTGGTTTCTGCATATGGTATGAAATGGAAGAAAAATATGAAAGATGCAAAACAAATACACACACTCACTCACTCTAGTATGTCCACACATGCAAACATAAGAAATGCCATAGGCCAATCCATGTCACAAGTACCTGGCATGTTCCCAAAAAGGCACACAGGTTTCACAGTGCTTGTCCCAAGACAAGCAGTGGATTTCCCGGGTCCTCTTTAATAATGGTTTATGGACCTTTCCACCAGGAAGCACACATGTAGTGAGACACATCCACATTCATACAAATATGCATAGACATGCCAGCCCACAAAGACAGATCTATACACACCCCAAAAAAAAAGATAAACATGCAAAACAGATGCATGTACGCGCGCATGCGTGCGCACACAAGATACACATAGGCAGTGCAGATGGGTGTGTGCCCACACACACAGGTTGAAAAGAATTAACATGAGCCATGTTCTACCTGTTTTTCCCATTTGTTTTGTTTAATCATTAGATAAAATATGTTGCAGAATGTGGTACTAATATGTATTAGAATGTTGTTAACATTCATAAAATAGAAATTGTATGAAAAAAATATTTTTCAGTAAGAATGTATGAAAATAGAAATACTACTTCATCCCATTATTACAATATCCTGATATACTGTAAAAATACTAAATTTTGTTTTCTGATATTTTCATTTTTGTATGACACCCTACCCAAGGCAGCTTGTGTGACTTGTTGCAACACATATAATGGTACATAGATAAAAGGAAAAGTAAACTAAAGTGAAACTGAAAAATTTGTATGTAAGCAGTTCATTTTTTTTCTTAGTAAAAACAAATGTCGGTACTCATATGCAGGGCTCTTTCATTAACCAACCAAAGAAGCAAACCACACACTCACAAGAAGGAAACAAACTAGTCTGGAGTGAGGTGTAAACCAACCAATATTTATTTAATTGATCTCGGGGAGAATCACTGATTGCCGATACGGCCATGTTTCTGCACTGCCTTTGTCAGGGGTTTGGCCTATACAGAAAATAAATAAAAATAATACATTAAGATACATTAAAATAAAAAGTAAAATCAAATTGACAAGACAATGATGTAAACACAATATACTGAAATAGTTTTATATAAATAACACAAGTGGAACTAAAATGTGTTTGTAAAATCAATTAGTGCAATAAAATAACACAAATAGAACACATATATGTTTTAGTTCTATTTGTGTTTATTTTATTGCACTAATTGATTTTACAGTTACACACATTTTAGTTCTACTTGTGGTGGTTTATATAAAACTTATCTATTTCATTATCTTAATTGTGTTTACATCACAGGATGGTGTTCCTTCATTATACCATTTATTGTCTTACCAATTTGATTTTACTTTTTTAATGTATTTTCTTTATATATTGTTTTTATTTACTTTCTGTATAGGTCAAACCCCTTATAAAGGTGGTGCTGAAACAAGGCCATGTCGGGTTGGCAATTGATGATTCTACCCAAGGTCAATTAAATAAATATTGGTTTGTTTACTCCTCACTCCAGGCTGGTTGGGCTCTTTCATTAATACATGAGAACCAATGGTGAATTTTAGCAGGCAACAAAAAAAAAGGTGCTGGTATTTCATACCATCCCGTACTCACCTCAAAAAAAAAGAGCTAGATCCAAGTTAGGCACAGATGGCATTCAAAACTAAAGTGGGATCAGGACATATAAGTAATACTATAAATAAAATAGTATTACACCCTTATTGCTCAAGAATGAGGACTGCATCCTTAGTTGCTCTTCAGCTGCAATCTGTTGCTGCTAGCAGTTCAGGGCCTGATTTTTAGTTCTACAGATTTGTCCTATTGCATACCTATACATTGATGTCCTTTTTAAGGATGCACCTCTGTATGAAAAGTGGAGCAATCAAGAGTCCTCTGAGCAATATTTGTATTTTCAGCTTTAAAGAAGGCAGTCTCTTAAATCTAGAACCTGGGTGTTCAATCTTTCCATGGAGAAGCTACTAATCAGATATAATATGAAACAATGGGGCCCTTACTGTGCATTAGTTTTGCCACTAATTGCATGGCAAGTACGGTCCTGCACTGTTAGGGGTGTGCCTGGCAAGTTCCTAGCAATTAGTGCATGATTGTGTAACATAGTAAATGACGGCAGATAAAGACCAGGATGGTCCCTCTAGTCTGCCCAGCAGGATACCAGGAGTAGGACGTTTTTAAATTTCCTCAAGAGGAGGGGAGGAACTTTGCTTGCTGTATTGTTTTCTGCTTTGATAACACATGGCGCCATTAATGTAGGTGCACCTATTGACACCTATAGAAGCATCGTTATGTGCACACACACTAATTGCTACATTGCAACTGAGTGCACATCAGTTGTCCTTGCACTAGCGTCAATTTCCTCTCCATGCCCACACTCCGTCCCTATCCTGCCCACTCTTTGTCCTAGCTTGCGATGGCTACTTAGTGTGTTTTAGCAACTGGTAACTGGCATGCACATGGATTAACGTTCTCAGCTGCCAGTTACTGCCCATTAATGCACATTAACCAGTTAGCGGCCTTTAATAAGAGTCCCTATATTTGCAGCCATGGCTATTTTCATTTTTTAGATAGTCTTGCTACTTAAACCTTCCCCTCTTTGTTATTCTGTCCCTCTCAACAGTTTGCTCTTATGCCTGTCCCATGTCCTAGTATACTGATTTATTCTGGTGGGATTTTCTTTTGTAAATATATAGTTGCACTTGATAATGTAGTGCTCTGTTTTTCTACTTTTAGACAGCAGCGCTGAGAGCAGTAGGCAACATAGTGACTGGTACAGATGAACAGACACAAGTGGTCCTAAACTGTGATGTTCTGACTCATTTTCCAAATCTTCTGACTCATCCAAAGGAAAAGATAAATAAGGTAAGCTTTTCTTTCTCCCCATTCCCTCAAATCAGTTTCCTGCTGCTCTTCTGGGTTTCCAGCTTGGGTTATGGCACCCTGAGGCTTTATTTGTAATTACTAGAGTTCCTCCCCTGGCCAGTCTCCACTGTTCTGCCTCCAGGCTTGCAGCATAATATTAGATCTATTACACAGATCATACATTGATTGTGGTGGTAGTTTGCTCTTGTGGACATCTTGTATGCCATTTGAGGCGCAGAGAGAACAGAATGAATACATTATCTTCTAGTGCAGGGGTCTCAAACACGCGTCTGCCCGCGAGAGAACTTCGTGCAGCCCGCAACGGAGAGGAAACAAAAAAAAAAAAAACTGGCTTCTGCGGCAGCAGCAGAATCAGCTGTCCCGCTGCCCCTTCCCGTCTGCCCGGCAGAGCCCTCAGTCAGCTCCATCAGTGGCGGGCTTTTCAAGCCGCGAAGAGTATTTCCCTCTCGCACGGCTCTGTTAAGCCTGCTGGGGCTGAAGGAATTCCCATCAGCCCCGGCAGGCTTAACAGAGCTGCGCAAGAGGGAAATACACTCTTCACGTTCGGCCCTGAAAGTTGCCGCTGATGGAGCTGAGCTGAGGGCTCTACCGGGCAGACGGGAAGGGACCGTGGGACAGCTGATTCTGCCGCTGTCACGGCAGCAGCAGCAGAAGCCAGGTTTTTTGTTTTATTTATTTATTTTTTATTTAGCTGTATTTATATCCCACTTTTCACTGGGTCAAAGCGGTCAATTGGGGGATACATTTAACACGAGGGGATATGAGAGGCATACACTAATACTTACAGGGAACATGGGCAATGGAGGGTTAAGTGGCTTGCCCAAGACCACAAGGAGTGCCTATAGGACTAGAAATCCCAGTCCCTCCGGCCTGAGATTGCTGTCCCCAGGTGGGACTTGAACCCCCGGCCCTCTGGCCTGAAGTACCTTGTCCTAACCACTAGACAACTCCTCCTTTTTTAATTTACCTGGGATGATGGGGGGGAGGGGTGTTAGGACTGGAAATGGGCTGATGGGGGTTAGGACTGGAGGTGGGCTGATGGGGGGGAGTTAGGCCTGGTAATGGGCTATGGGGGGGGGGCTAAGACTGAAAATGGGGTGATGGGAGGGTTAGGACTGGAAGTGGGCTGTAGGTGGGCTAAGACTGAAAATGGGGTGATGGGAGGGTTAGGACTGGTAATGAGCTATGGGGGGGCTTAGGACTGGTAATGAGCTATGGGGGGGCTAGAACTGCAAATAGCTGATGGGGAGGGGGGGCTTGGACTGGAAATGGGCTGTGAGGGGACGGAGGGCTTGGACTGGAAATGGGCTGTGAGGGGACGGAGCTAGGACTGGAAATGGGCTTAGTGGGGAGGAACTAGGACAGGAAATGGGCTGATGGTGGGGCTAGGATAGGACTGGAAATGGGCTGATGCGGGGACTAGAAGGGAGCGGATGCTGGGTGGGGCTGGAACTAGAAGGGAGCTGATGTTGGGGGAGGATTAGAATGAGATGGGGCTGGGAGAGTGAAATGGAGAGGGGAAAAATATTTTGTGTAGGAGGGAAGAAAAATCTACAATTGGCTGGGTATTGGGAGAGTAAGTGGGGTTTGAGGATGGAGGGAGAGAATGGAAAAAAAACTAGAAGGACAAATGGACAGCAGACGATGGAGAGTTAGCAGAAGAGACAAAGAAACCAGAAGAAAGTGGCTGGAACAATTGCAACTGAAAAAAATGCACAAAAGGTAGAAAAATCTCTCTCTTGAATTTATTAACTGGAATATGTCAGCTCTGGGAAATGTGCATCATTAACGTCTGCGCTTTGTATGGTAACATTATGCAAATATTTATGCAAATGAGGCCCTCGCGTCTTATGCGGCCCGCGGGTTACTTTACAAGTCCTCATTTGGCCCTCAAAGCAATTTGAGTTTGAGACCCCTGTTCTAATGCATCTATTTCTGCAGCCATTTTCAGCCAGAGGCCCACAGATCTTGGCTTCCTTGGAATTTGCATACTGAATGTGGCCAATAGGTAGTGCTCTTGTACAATGACTGGGATGGCTATTTGTTCTGCGTAGGCTATGACTGCAAGACGTTTCATAGTCATGGGACATGCTGAAGACTGGGCTTGGTTTAGCCCTCATGTACAATTCTTGCCTTGAGAAGCAATATTTGAAAGAAATCAAGACTAAGCAAAACTTGTTTAGGCTATATTTTTGTAGCTGGGGCAGATTACTTTTCAGAAAGAGGAAGTGTTTTTTCCATGTTACTGGTGATTTTTGTGACAGAGGTATGTCCAAGTTTTCTGACTTAAATTATTAAGCCTAGGGGAGAAAGTGACATCGACCTGAATAGAAGCTTAAAGTGAACACTCATGGAAATCCCTCTCCATCACAAAGCAACACCTATCATCGGTGCTAGTTCGGTGGAAAATTCCTCACCTCAGTGCTGTGGGGTCTGGAGGCAATCCTAAAATGAACAAGAAACAATTGAACCTCCACGAATTTTGCTTTTACAGGCACCTCTTTTTCTCACAAGGAGAACAATATGACTATAGGTGAAACTCTGAGGCAGTAGCGGTTTATAAGCAGCTGTTATGGTCAAGTCTGTCTCGAAGGACTGAGCTGTGGTGGTATGATATTCTTTCTCTCTGGATGTTATAATGAGCCTTTCCTCTTGTCTCTTCTATCTCTTTGACTATCACTGTATCTCTCATTCTGTCCTATCTTATCAATGGCGTTCCTTTCATATTTTCAGTATCATTTATGTAATATTGTAAACCACTCTGATGCTTTGGCCTGAGCGGTATATCAAATGTAATAAACATAAACATAAAAAGATGAGTGCTTTCTAGCCAAGAGAGTGGCCTGAATCCTGATGGGGAAGAGCAGCTTTCTCCAGCTGAATTTCATTGATGGTTTTGTGATCGGAAATTCCATATAGTCCTGCTAGACCAGTCCAAACAAGGTTGTGTTCCCTCACCAGCAAATTGGTGGAAGCAAAGAACCAACAAAAAGCCCAGGTTTCAATGACATCCAGAGGTCTCTTCAGTATTTCTTTGTCTCCAGCAGGTGGTGGATGAATTCTTTGGGAGCAAGCAGGAAGTCAGTCCTCACATATTGGTGACGTCTGTACTGATGGAAGCATCCCCCCAGCTTTCAAAGAAAGCCTTTGGGAGATGCCACCACGCATGTGTGGTCCCCTTCCCGCCCAAGGGTGCCATCTTGCTCAGTCTCCTTTTTTCCACAGAGCCCTTCAGACGTCTGTCTAGTCTGTCCCCGGAAAAAGTTGATATTTCTCGGTCTGAGTTACATACACTCTCCGGTAGTGCACCGGTACTCTTCCTGCCATCCAAGCTTGCTTGCTTCTGGCATTGAGTCTCTGGTTCTTGCCTTTTTTCCTTTTGGTGCCTTCACACCCTTTTTCTAACTGGCAGCACTGCGGGTCTTCAACCTCGCTGGGGTACTTTTTTTTTCCCCCATGGCTACCAATGCCAAAATAATGTCTCTTACCGACACACACGACTGCTGCTTTCGCTGCCTAGGGCCGGATCACGACCCCACAGCAAAAAGATGTCCACCAAGGCCCTCGAGCCATCAGCAGCAGCACAATAAGTTATATTCCCTGAGTCCCCAGTACCTCCGAAGGCCAAGGCCTCCTCTGAAGTCGTGGAATCTCAGGATAGCCTCATGGACCCCAATCAACTGACTCTTCAGAAAGGGGGTCTCCCTCGAGAGAACATAAAAAGAAAACCTCAAAGGGGTGGCATCCTTGGATGGCTCCGACAGGCCAGGTAAGCTCTGGGCCCTGTCCTGTAGTCCTTGACGCTCGTATGAGGGATCGGAGAGGAAGCGACCTGCAAAAGTTCCCCAGAAGGACTCTACCTCAGACCGGCCTCTGTCGCCAGACCCTATCCTCATTGAGGACTCCCCCTCGGGGGAACCGGCCTGTACTGATGGCTGCCGGAGCCTTCTGGCCTTGAATCGAAAATGGCAGCTCTGGAGCAGTTTGTCTGCCTTTGTGGACCAGCAGCGGGTGCTGTTGTCCAATACCACTGGTTCCTCTGCCCAGACCACCGGGCCATAGACGTCAGACGTCCCCAGAGGCAGAGCCGATCCTCGAAACCCTCCAGCCTCGAGTCTATCCTTGGCTGAGATCTCGATCCAGTTCCCTTTTCATGGGGCCGAGGTCTTCCCCAACTAAGCGTGCTAAGTGCCAGCTGAGGGGCTTCTGAGGGCCGCGGGCAGGGCTCAGGCCCAGAGCCCACCAGCTATCCTTCCCTCGAGTCTTCGATAGATTACTCAGTGGGAGATAGAGGATGACAAGTCGCCAGACACCTGTTGCCACCATGACGTCCCTTTGGACTCCCCTCCTTTGGGAGCCCTAGTATCTGTCACCACCCAAGGACATGGTGTTCCTCAACTTCGTGAGGGAATGTTCAAGGCTCTAGCGTTCCCAACAGAATCTGAGGACCCCACCCTCTGACGGAGGAGCTAGAAATCCTCCAATATGAGGCCCTCCCACTCCCCCCCTCCCCCCCCCCCTCGAGGGAGTCTCTTACAGTGCCAATCCCTCCCATCCTGGAACAGCTAATGCTCCATATGTGGGAGACACTGATGTCTGTGCTGGTGGTGAGAAAGTGGCTCAACTCGATCTACCGAGTCCACCGGAGCCCAGAATTCCAGAAGGCACAGCTGCTGCACAATTCCATAGTGGTGGAGTCAGCTATGCGTCTGCTGAAGAATCAGAAGATTCACTCCTAGGTGCCCCCTGGTAAGGGGTACGCACCTTGGATGCTCTTGGCAGAAAATGCTACCATGGCTCAGTGCTCATTGGCTGGTTGCAGGCCTACGAGCTGTACGTGGGCATGTACCTGAGACCTGGTGAAGGAGCTTGCCGGGGTTCTCAGCTGGTCTTTCCAAGGAATCCGTGCAGCGGTTCAAGAACCTGACCAAGGCCATCCATGAGTGCTCCAAATTTGTCTTGGGCAGCCTATGACGGCTTTTAGTCTGTGGCTCAAGTAGCAGCGGCAGGCATCTGTGCCCGATGCCAGGCTTGGCTACAGTCGTCCAACCTCAAGCAATGGGTTCAGGACAAATTGGTCACTATGTCCCATGCCAAGGAGAGAATCTCTTGGCAAGCCCATGTCCATCAAGGCTGCCAAGCTGGAGACAGAGTTCATGAGGACAATCTCTCTAAAAAGACCACTGCCCCTCCCTGAAGGAAGAGCTCAGGTAAAAAGCCCTTCTACCTGAGGAAAGGGACTGCTCACAGAAACTACCCACCTTATCAGGCCTCCCCGGCTCCCCAGCAGGGTCGTCAGACCAAGGGACATGGGCAAAGACCCTCATAAACAGAAGGCTCCCCAAGCCATAGGCATCTGCCCCGGCCAAACCAGGGGGGAGCTTTTGGCTCCTTGGGCATAGTCTCTCCACTCCAAGGAGGTCAACAGCCCACAGGGGGACGTCTCATCCATTATGTCCAAACGTGGCCAGCCATCATCACAGATTCCTGGGCACTCCAGATGGTCAAGGAGGATTACCTCGTATGCCTGGCTCAGACTCCCCCCCCCCCCACCCCTTTCTTCCTGGGAGAGCCCCCCAGGTATCCCCTTCACCGGGACCTTCTACTGAAGGAACTCACAGGCCTTCTCGAGGGCAGAGCGGTAGAACCAGTACCCCACTACCTCTGGGGCAAAGGGTTCTATTCCAGATACTTCCTCATACCAAAAAACAGGGAGCCTAAGGCCCATCCTCGACCTGCACAACCTGAACAAATCCCTGGTGAGGGAGTAGTTCAAGATGCCTCTCCCTTGGAACATTGCTGCCTTACCTCCAGCAGGGAGATTAGCTATACTCCTTGGATCTGAAGGATGCTTATACCCACATCCTCATTCACCCCAACCACAGACAGTACCTACAGTTCATGGTGGGGGGTAGCTACTATCAGTACAGGGTGCTACCCTTCGGCCTGGCCTCCGCCCCAAGGGTCTTTACCAAGTGCCTGGCAGTCGTGGCCACCTTCCTCTGCCTCCAGGGGGTGTTTGTCTTCCACTACCTGGACTGTTGGCTCATAAAAGGAGGCATGGCTACAGAGGTGCAGCAGGCCACCGCATGCAGCATCCAGGTCCTGCAGCATCTGGGGTTCCTAATCAGCTACCCCAAGTCCCCCCTCCTTCCGACACAATGTCTGGAATTATTAGATGCAAGACTTGACACCCTCCAGGCAAAAGCCTTCCTCCCCAGGGACCGAGCCAACCATCTCAGGATACTGGCCATAGATGTACAACACTATCCCTCAATGTCATCTTGGCTTCTACTGCGCCTACTCTGGCACATGGTCTTCATGGTCCATGTCACCCGGATGCCTGCCTTCACATGTGGGCCACACAGTGGTGCCTTCGAAACCAGTGGACACAGGCTACAGGTCATCTCCAGGACAGAGTTTGTGACACAACAGTTGGCAGAATCTCTGAGCTGGTGACAAAACCCCAAACACCTCAAGGCAGGAATGCCCCCTCCAAGCACTACAGATGCCTCCCTGATGGGATGGGGGGTGTCCATTGCAAAGAACTTCACACCCAGGGCAGCTGGTCACAGGATGAGAGCAGCCAGCAGATCCAACCTCCTTGAACTTTGGGCAGTATACCTAGCCTTCCGAGTGTTCTGCCACCTCCTGCAGCACCTGCCGGTGCTGTTCCAAACAGCCATGTAGGAATATTCTATGTGAACAAGCAGGGGGCACAGGATCTCGCACCCTCTGCCAGGAGGCAATGATGCTCTGCTCTTACACAGTCCAACAGGGCATGCTACTGTGCGCGGTATACCTGCTGGGCCAGGACAACTCCCTTGCAGACAGATTGAGCAGGGTCCTCCAGCCCCACGAGTGGCAACTGGACTCGAGTGGCCAATCGGCTTTTCTGCCTCTGGGGGACACCATGGGTGGACCTTTTTGCCAGCCCAGTCAATCACCAGTTTCCCCACTTCTGCTCCTGACTAGCCCATCCCTCCCGGGTGGCAAAAGCGTTTGTTTCATGGACGGAAGGTTTCGTGTACACCTTCCCACCCATGCCACTAATTTTCAAAACACTGTTTAGGACCCTCCGAGACAAGGCCTTCCTGATCCTGATAACCCCTCGGTGGTCCAGGCAACCATGGTTCCCGCTACTCTGGCTGTCAGACTCCCATCCTAGTGGGGAGCTCCCCAGGGTTCCTGTCTTAGGAGAGGGGCACTCTCGTGCACCCTAACCTGGGGTCCCTATCACTAACAGCTGCTGAAAGAGTGAACCTAGCCCTTTTCAGCCTCCCTGGAGAAGTGGAGGAGATCCTGCTGGCCCTCCTGTAAGGCTTCCACCAGGCAAGCATACGCCTTCAAATAGCACAGATTTTTGGTCTGGTGCATGGAGCAAGGGGTTAACCCATTCTCCTGCCTGGTGCTGCAGTACGTTCTCTATCTCTTGCAATCCAGCCTCAAATTGAACTATGTCAGAGTGCACCTCAGTGCCCTGGCAGCGCATCACCACCCAGTGGATGGCAAACCCCTTTCTGTCCAGCCTCTGATGACCCGCTTCTTGAGGGGACTTCTGCAGTCGAAAACCCCATCCGTCCCCCGGCAATCGAGTGGGGACCTTAATGTAGTATTGGCGCAGCTCACGCACCCACATTTTGAGCCTCTGGCAACCTGCCACTTATGATACCTCTCGTGAAAGGTGATGTTCCTGGTGGCACTCGCCTCTGCCTGCAGTGATAGCGAACGCCAAGCCCTAGTGGCAGAAGCAACATATACAAGATTCTATAAGAGCAGGGTTGTGTTCCACACACCCCAAATTCCTTCCAAAGGTGATATCTCCCTTTCACCTCAGGAGGTGGTGATCCCCACCTTCTTTCCATGGCCTCATGCCAGTAGGACGGAGACTATCCTCCACACCTTGAACTGTAAGAGGGCCCTGTTCTTCTACATTCAGCGTACCCAGGGCCACCAGAAAGCTGCTCAGCTTTTCGTTTCCTATGACCCCAGTTGGCTGGGGCAAGCGGTGGCCAAAGGATGCTGTCTACCTAGGTGGCAGACTGTATTGCCCTAGCCTATGAGCAGGCGGGGCTCCCGCTGGATGGCTGAGTCACAGCACACTGTGTCAGGCCATGGCGGCCTCTGTGGCAAACCTGCACTCCATCCCGGTGCTGGACATTTGCCGGGCTGCCACCTGGTCTTCAGTCTATACCTTCGCAGCCCATTACTGCTTGAAAGGGAGTCCCAATGGAACAGCGCCTTTGGCCAGGCCATGCTCTGTAATCTTTTCGTGGTCTAGGCAACTCCTGCCCTCCGACCCTTCTGTGTTCAGGCTACCAGAGTGTTCCATCAGACACACAGATCCTGCTGTAGTCTGTGTCTGTGTACTCAATTGCTGCTGCTCACAGTCCCCCTTCAGGGCAACTGTGGTTTTCCTACAGGCTTGGCGGTAGCCTGTAGTAGGGAGGTCCCATATGTGAGGACTGACTTCTTGCTTGTTCCTCACTCATTCACGAGCGTCTAACAAATTTTTTCCCCTCCAGATTTTCTGCAGCAAGGAGAAAGAGTAGTTACTCACCTGTAACATGGGTTCTCCGGGAACAGCAGGAATCAGTCCTTACAACCCTCCCTCCTCCCATTGGAGTTGCTTTTTTACCTTTTATTTTTGCCATCTTTTAGTTGTCATCTGACTGAGCAAGATGGCGCCCTTGGGCAGGAAGGGGGCCACACATGCGTGGTGGCATCTTCCAAAGGCTTTCTTTGAAAGCTGGGAGGATGCTTCCGTGAGGGCTCTGTCAGTACTGAGATCACCATATGTGAGGACTGATTCCTGCTGTCCCCAGAGAACACCTGTTACAGGTGAGTAACTACGCTTTTTCTCCTCGCTGCAGAAAATCTGGAGAGGAAAAAATTTGTTAAACGCTTGTGAATGACCACCTTGAATGCAACTCTCACTTGGGCATGTGACGTGGGAGGCTCCACTAAGCTCTGGTCTTTTCGGTAGCCATAGGAGGAGGAAAAATTGGTTTAGCTCCACATTCTTATGACAAGAGCATGTTGAGCAGACAGAAATTGGAAGGATCTGGAAGAAAGTGCAGCAGCCTCATACAACCTCAATGCTCCCTCCCTCCTCTTCTGTTCCTCCCCTCCCCCTTGCTTCCAAAGATTGCAGAAGGCTTTAAACACAGTGCTGCAAAGCCAGTAAAACAGTTTCAGGGGAATAGAGCTGAATCTGGCATGGATCCTCTGCTTGGAACTCTCAGCGGGTAAATACCAAGGCTTACCTAGTCATTCTTGTTGGGGGTTCCCATCTCATTCTTCCTAGGATGCAATTTAGAGTGGACCGCTGGTGACCATTGGCACAGTGTGGGGGTTTTCTGCCTGAGTTAGTGTTTTGGCGGTCTCCGAGGTAGCTCCAATGTATGCTGCAGTAAAAGCGCTAACTGGCACCTTTGGGCCGCCACAACCTTAGCACGTATTGTTGTGATACTTGCTTTAACTCCAAGTTTTCTTCTAGGAAACACTGCTTGACCTGTGGCAAGCAAGGTGCCTCATCTCCAGATTCTGGACTCTGCTCTTCTTGCATGGCAGCTTCTGAATAGTCCCTGGTGAAACCTGCTCCCCCTTCTCTCAGCTGGTGGATGCAGTTAATCCGTGCTTTCCTGCCTCAGGGCAGGAGGTGACAGATGGCGCTGTGGGTAAGGATATCCAGCCAGCTGAAGGGTCCAGTGACTGTGCTGGTAGCTTCTTGGGGGTCTGCGATGGCTGTGCCCCTGGTGTTGGAGGGAGGGGTCATTTCCAAAAGGAGAGCTGCTGGACTCGATTGTCTTCCTCGGAATTCTTTTCTTTTTTGCAGCAGGCCTGGTCCTAACGTGGAAATTTGGACCCTATGGCCTCTTTGTGCTCCCAGGTGCAGTCTCATGAGGGGTAGGCTGAGAGTGGAAGCCCTATTTGTTTACCTTTGGTGAAGCATCCCTGGCAAGGGGTGCCCCCTTGAGATGGGGAACAACTGGGAGCTGTTCGAGTTTTTGACTCTTGACTTGGGTTCAGATGGCTCAGTATTGGGCTCTGATGTGGATGAAGTACACTCGCCTTCAGAAGATTGTGAAGAGGCCAGAGTGATCCGCCTATTCTGGAACAAGGAGCTGGCGGCATTGATTACCAAGGTCTCCTCATCCGCCTGGAACTTGACAGATGCTTCCAGCACAGAGCAGGAGGCAAAGGTGCTCCTTCAAGGGGTGCAACGTCCACTACTGTCTTCCTGTTCTGGATATAATCAAGGATATGATCTGGTCGGAGTGGGAGTCTCCTGACTCACCACCTAAGAGGTTATATGTATGTAAGAAGAACTACACTGTACCAGAGGAGAGGAGTGTTGAGTGGTTTGATATTTGTACGGAACAAGGGTGAGCCGATTCCATTGGCCAAGCAAATTTCGCCACCCTCCTCCGTGCAAGAGAGGAACAAAACCTTGCAAGCTAGCACATTTACAGAGAGGGCCTACCACCTCCTCCCAATAGACACACCTCGTGCAGATTATACTCCTACCTGGCACAATATTCTCACAGATTTTTACAAAAAAATCCTTAATTTTCTTATATCACAGAAGCAAGCATACAGGAAGCATTACAAAACTAGCTAAATACAAAGTAACTCAGAATTTCCTTCACCCTCTTCTTAAAAGTTTACAGCTATAAAGTAATTGAGATTTCCTGTCCATTGACAGATCCTAGCACAGTGAAAGAGTACGATATATGGTTCCTAGCTACACTCAAAGATAAACTAAGGAAAACCTTTCACACAGCACAAAGAATCAGAATCATACTCACTCACTCATTAGCAGACATGCAGTGGAAATTTACAAACCACCTTCAGAAAAGGGGGAGTAAATTCCCAATCTTTAAAAGTTCTGTCCCATTATATAGTTTTTCTTTTCCAATTAGTCCCTTTGCTTTCAATTCAAGGCATCTAGATTCTCTTCCATTCCTTTCTTTGTTCTGTCATATCTGCACTCCCATTCCTGTTGACCCTTTATGGCCTTGTGTATAACCATTTGCTCAGGCCTTTGTCAGATTTATTCCCTGTTATCTGACCCTTTTCCCGCTGCTTCAATTTTTTCACCTGTTTTTTTTTTTCCATCCCTTATTTTCAAGAAATATAGAAAATATATTTTATTAGTTCTCTATCTTCTGACAAGTTTCCACACAAGGCCCCAGTAGACCCCATGCCAAACTGTCATACCCATGCTAATGATGCCTTCTCTCTCTTGTGCTCTGTAGATAAGTGTGCATCTGATATCACCTCTGCAAACCTCTAGCACCTCACAGAGCACATCCAATGCAAATGCCAGCAATTTGGACACATTTTAGATCTTCTCTTTAACCCCTTCCCCACTGGCTCTCACATATTCCCAAGGTGGGTGCACAGGTCACAGCGGTTACTAGACTGACCACAATTCTTGTGGAAGGCAGACCGGTCTTAAAAGGATTTTCTGGATCTTATGGTGTATTCGTTGTTGAAGAGCCAGTTCCTTATCGTTCCTCCAGTTCAGTCCTCTACCTCTGGGTTGTCAACGTCCTCCTGCAGCTTGGAGACTGGGCATGTCAAAATAGTGACATCACTGGATATACTCTGCTGACCTCTCCCAACAGCCCCAGTGTTTCCAGTCTCCATGCAGCAGGACGACGTGTGAGCCTAAGTGTGGGCTCACTTGAGGGCTGTTAAGGAACTGTTAGAGTTGCTTTAATTGTCTTTGGTTTTGGTTTTGTTTTGATTTCACCCTGAATCAGTCTTTAAGGGGGAAAAAAAGAGAATATTTCAGGTGAAAGGCATTTCTACTTGCACTGGCCCCCCTCTGCTTTCTGTGTTGGCTGTGCTTATTTTATCGGTGTGCACCGGGTCAGATCTCTCCTCCCTGCCTGTCCGGAGGAGAGCTCGCCGGTAGCAGTCCCCCCCCCCCCCCCCGGCAGTCTTCCTTAGAGGCATTAGACTCGCGGGAGTGGAGAATGGACGGAACTGAATCAGCTTGCAGCGGTCGCGCAGGCGGGAGGCTCTATCAGGCCGGAAGGCTGAGCACACTCAGTTAACCGTGCTTAGAGGCAGGCGCTGAGGGAGAGGGTCGGTTTTGCCTGAAACCCTCGTGGCTTGCTTGGGAGCGGGGTTGGCGCCATTTTCAGGGGCGAGCTGAGCGGTGGCCATTTTGGAGCCGCGTGTGCATGGCGTGGCCAGCACTCGCGGCGGCAGATTCGCGACATCAAGTTGCAGGTCCGGAGACAGCAATAAGCCAGGGGGGCTTATGAGGTTTGGCTTTCCAGTAGTTATTTTTTAGTTTCTTTTAGGGTTTTAGAGCTCTGGCATTTTGCGGGGCAGGCCTGGGGGGGATTGCCCTTAGATGAGCAGTGTTAGAGCATCTTTGGTTTTAAAGGAGAGATTAGGTTCTCTGGACATTTTGTTCTTTATTTTGTCATGTATGTTTGTTAAAAAAAAAAAAAAAGATATATATACAGCCAGTGCCAAGCTATGTCTGCGCACCCGCAGTGTGTCATCTGCGGCACTCGCAGGGGTACAGCCACAGACTCTGGGATCTGTCAGGGTTGTGCCCTAGTGTCTACAAGTGTAGAGCATCAGATGGAAGTAAAGGTTGCGCAGGAGTCACAGGAGCCTGTCCCCGGGGCTGAGCTCGAGTCCCTGATGGCCACGGTGCCAGGAGCTGACCAGGAGGCAGTCGCTGGCACGTCCGGAGGGCCATCAGCCTTGGGAGCGGGGTCCCAGTTAGGGGACTTTTGTCCAGACTTTGTGTTGCTTATGCATCAAGCTTTTTGCCTTCGGCAGCAGGGAAAGCTCCCTGATGGAGCAATGGTTAACCAGGGGCAACTTCCTGCGGTAGGCGGCACGGGCGGTTGGACCCAGAGAGCCCCTAAGAGGCCAAGAACAAGCGAGCTCTCGATTGTGGAGGGCGAGTGGCCAGAGGCAGAGGACACCGATGGTGAGCGCGAAGACGGCTTGGAGGAGTTGGAAGAAGGTGAGATACAGGAGCCGGAGGATCAGGCAAAGATTATTCGGGTATTCCGGAGAGAAGAGCTTTCAGCGCTTATTACTGAATCCCTTCAAACCCTCAACCTGGCTACATCACAGCGAGACGACGAGGATGAAGGAGGGGAAGATCCTATCATTCAGGTGGTGAGGCAGGCACAGGTGGTGGTCCCGGTTCACCAGGTGGTGGACAGAATGGTCCTGGAGGAGTGGGATCAGCCAGAGGCTGGTCTCAGAGGAATTAGGACTATGAACAGACTTTATCCCTTGGCAGAGGCGGTCAGGGAGAAATTCAAATCTCCTCGGGTCGACGCAGCTGTGGCAGCGGTCACTAAAAAGACCACTATCCCGGTGGAAGGTAGCGCAGCTCTAAAGGATGCGCAGGATAGGAAGGTAGAGGGCTTGTTGAAACAAGTCTGAAGCGGACGCGCTCTCCCTGCAGGCTTCCATTTGCGGGGCCTGGGTGGCGAGGGCGTGTCTCTGGTGGACCCAGCGCTTACGACAATCCCCGCGTCTGGAGCAGGAGGAGGTGCGTGAGCTGGATCAGCTTGAGTCAGGGACAGCATATTTGGCGGATGTGCATTATGACTTAATTAGGGTGCTGGCCAATAGTACAGCATCCGTGGTGGCTGCGCAGCGATCTGTCTGGTTGAGGAATTGAGCAGCTGATGGTTCTTCCAAGTCACGGCTCGGGAAGCTGCCGTTCAAGGGGAAGTTGCTGTTTGGTGAAGATTTGGACAAACTGGTAAAGGACCTCGGGGAGTCCAAGGGGTGGAGACTTCCGGAGGATAAGCCCAAGCAGGGGAAGCTCTTTCAAGGCTCTAGAGGCTCATTTTGAGACTTCTGAAGGTTCCGTGCATCCCGGCTGGGCAGTTTCTAAAGAGGAAGATTTTCTTCCAGAGCCAGGGGTTTCGTGGCTTCTGCGGGGCAAATAGGGACTTTGCAGCCACGTCCTCGGCGGCAGGCCAAAAAACGCAATGAAATGAGGTGGGTCCCGGCAGGGAGTCTACTGATAGGCGGACAGCTACGGGAATTCCTCCCCGCTTGGACCCAAATAACCACCGACCAATGGATGCTGGAGATCATTCGTGAAGGTTACACGATGGAATTGGCAAGACCCGTACAGGATTCTTTTGTGATGTTGCCCTGCAGGGGTCAACAGCGAACCCGGGCAGTGCAGGAGACTTTAGATAGTCTCTTGCAGTTGGGAGCAGTCATACCAGTGCCGTCAGAAGATTACGGCACGGGTCGATACTCCATTTATTTTGTGGTGCCAAAGAAGGATGGCGCCCTGCGACCTATCTTGGACCTGAAGGGGGCTAAACCGGTGTCTTCGGGTACCCCACTTCAGGATGGAAACGCTGCTTTCCATCATTGTAGCAGTGCGGCAGGGGGAGTACTTGACTTCCCTCGGTCTTACGGAGGCGTACCTGCACATTCCGATCAGGGCGGCCCATCAAAGGTTTCTGCAATTTGTGCTGCCCTGGGGTCATTATCAATTCCAGGCCTTGTCGTTCGGTCTGGCGACAGCTCTGCAGACATTCACCAAAGTTACGGTGGTTGTAGCGACGGCGCTTCAAAGAGAGGGGGTTTTGGTTCATCCTTATCTCGACGATTGGTTAATTCGAGCCAAGTCCAAAGCCGAGAGTATCCGGGCGACAGACAAGGTAGTGAAGTTGTTGCAAAGTCTCGGATGGGTAGTCAACCCGACCAAGAGCCACTTAGTCACTGCCCGGGATCTCGAGTATCTGGGCGTTCATTTCAACACGCAGAAAGGAGCAGTGTTTCTTCCGGACAGGCAAGTTAGGGCCCTTCGTCAGCTGATTCACCAGTTCTGGGCTGCTCCGGCCCCCACAGCGTGGAGTTATCTCCGGGTGCTGGGAACCATGGCAGCGACCCTGGAGGCGGTGCCTTGGGCCAGATTTAAGAACATAAGATATGCCATACTGGGTCAGACCAAGGTCCATCAAGCCCAGTATTCTGTTTCCAACAGTGGCCAATCTAGGTCATACGTACCTAGCAGTTTCCCCAAGGGACACAGGTTCCACAATGCTTGTATTGGTTCAAGCATTGATATCCTGGGTCCCTTCTTAATAATGGTTTATGGACCTTTCCTCCAGGAACTTGTCCAAACCTTTTTTAAACCCAGCTACACTAACAGCCTTTACTACATCCTCCGGTAACAAATTCCACAGTTTGATTACACGTTGAGTGAAAAAATATTTTCTTTTATTAGTCTTAAATAGTTTACCCTGTAGCTTCATTGCATGTCCCCTAGTCTTTCTATATTCTGATAAGGTAAACAATCGATCTACGTTTACCCGTTCCACTCCATTCATTAATTTATAGACTTCTATCATATCTCCCCTCAGCCGTCTCTTTTCCAGGTTAAAGAGCCCCAACCTTTTTAGCCTTTCTTCATAGGAGTATCCTTCCATCCCCTTTACCATTTTGGTGGCTCTTCTCTGAACCTTTTCTAAAATCGCTATATCCTTTTTAAGATACGGCGACCAGAATTGCACACAATATTCAAGGTGCGGTCTCACCATGGAACGATATAGAGGCATTATAATATCTTTTGTTTTATTTTCCATTCCTTTCCATATCATACCTAGCATTCTATTTGCTCTCTTGGCCGCCGCTGCACACCGGGACGAGGGTTTTAACATGGTATCCACAATGACGCCTAAATCTTTTTCCTGGGTGGTGGTTCCTAATGTGGAACCTTGCATCGTGTAACCATAGTTTGGGGTTGTTGTTCCCTAGGTGCATAACCTTGCACTTGTCCACATTAAATTTCATCTGCCATTTTGATGCCCAGTCTTCCAATTTATCAAGATCCTCTTGCAATTTTCCACAATCCTCTTGGGTTTTAACAACTTTAAATAGTTTTGTGTCATCTGCAAATTTGATAACCTCACTCGTTGTTCCACTTTCCAGGTCATTTATGAATATTCATATGCGTCCGCTCCAGAGGGCGTTGCTATGCTGGTGGTTGCACCAGAATGATTCGTTGCACAAGCACCTGCCCTGCCCAATCAAGGTCAGGCAGGCTCTGCGATGGTGGCTGCTTCCAGAATCCTTGTCGGCCGGAATGCCTCTGGAGCAGCCAAAGTGGCTCCCACTACTGACAGACGCGAGTCTCGCGGGATGGGGAGAACATTGTGAAGGTCGGTTCACGCAAGTAACGTGGTCAGTGCAAGAAAGTGTGTGGTCGATCAACCAGCTAGAGCTAAGAGCAGTGTCCCTAGCGTTGCAACAGTTTGAGTATACGGTGATGGGCCGAGCGGTCCGCGTGCTATTGAACAATTCAGCAAGAGTGGCATACATCAATCGACAGGGCAGCACAGGAAGTGCTGCCATGGAAGAGGAAGCAGACGCACTGTTCGCTTGGGTGGAGCGCCAGTTGATGTCAATCTCGGCAGCACACATTGCAGGGAAGGGCAATGTGGCGGCGGACTTTCTCAGCAGGGTCCGGGTGGATGCCAGGGAATGGGAGCTACATCCGGACGTGTTCGCGCAAATAGTCCTCAAGTGGAGTCAGCCAGTAATGGACTTAATGGCGACCTTCTGGTCAGCAAAGGCAAGTCATTTCTTCAGCAGGAGACGCGAAAGGATGTCAGAAGGGATCAATGCCCTGATGCAGCCCTGGCCGGCGAAGGGTCTTCTCTGTCTTTCCTCCGTGGGCACTTAAAGGCCACGTGATTAGCATATCGAGGTTCACCGGGGCAGGGTATTGCTGGTGGCTCCGGACTGGCCGAGGCGGCCGTGGTACGCCGACCTCGTTTGGCTGCTCGACAGGGATCCCTGGAGGATACCGGTGACTGTGGATCTGTTGGTTCAAGGGCCATTGCATATGCCGCAGGTGGATCGGTTCTCGCTTATGGTTTGGCCATTGAAAGGGCGAGACTAGCGAAGAAAGGTTATTCTGCGGCGGTGGTGGCAACCTTGCTCAGAGCACAGAAGCGGTCCACGTCTCTGGCTTATGTCCGGATTTGGCGTATATTTGAGGATTGGTGCTCGCAGCGGCGAGTGAAGGCGAATACGATTTCCGTTCCCTGTGTCTTGAGTTTTCTGCAAGATGGGTTTGATAAAGGGCTGGCAGCCAGCTCTTTGAGGGTGCAACTGGCAGCGCTTTCCTGTTAGAGGCAAAGTGCAGGGGGTTGCACTTGGAGCCCATCTGGATGTATTGCATTTTTTGAAGGCTGTAGCCAGGCTGCGGCCCGTGTGGAGAATTTTGGTTCCACCCTGCGACCTCAATTTGGTCTTAGGGGCGTTAGCCAAAGCTCCCTTTGAGCCACTACACCAGGTGTCTGTTAAGGATTTGACATTAAAGACAGTTTTTCTGGTGGCTATTTGTTCGGCGCGTCACATTTCAGAGCTGCAAGCATTGTCCTGTAGAGAGCCGTTTTTGTCCTTTTCAAGAGAGAAAGTGATGTTGTGTCCGGTGCCCTCCTTTCTGCCAAAGGTAGTGTCACCCTTTTACCTGAATCAAGCCGTGTCTCTTCCAGTGCTAGGGTCACCGGAGGGCAGCGAGTCTGATCGTGCGTTACGTCGTCTGGACGTTAAGCAGGCTCTGCGACAATACTTGAAGGTGTCCAAGAATTTCCGTAAGTCGGACCGTCTATTCGTGGTGTTCGGAGGTATCCGTAAAGGTGAGGCAGCGGCGAAGGCTTCTATTGCCAGGTGCATTAGAGAGGCGATTGCATCAGTGTACCTGTTACAGGGTTGCTTGGTTCCAACGGGGATTACAGCGCATTCTACCAGGGCACAAGCTGCTTCCTGGGCGGAACATAGTCTGGTCCCTCCGGGAGAGATCTGTAGGGCGGCTACTTGGTCGTCCCTTCATACTTTCAGTAAACACTACCATCTGGACGTTTTGGCAGTGGAGGACGCCTGTTTCGGTTCGACTGTTTTAAAGGCCGGCAGGAAAGGTCCCTCCCAGTGAACACTGCTCTGGTACTGCCCAGAGGTAGAGGACTGAACTGGAGGAACGATAAGGAAATGATAATTACACTTACCTGGTAATTGTAGTTCCTTGAGTGACGACAGTTCAGTCCTCATTCCCGCCCGGGGTGGTTCGTTGGCAAGGGATAGTCTGGCGGAGGAATGGTAGCACTACCGGTAGGTATGAATTTTCAAGGTTTATTAATGCTTCTCATGCTTACTGTACTGTTTCTTTCTCTGACATCCTTTCTACTTGTTGTCTAAGGCGAAAGGGTTGGGTGCAAGAAGGAAGAGCCTTGCTAATTTCAAGGTCCAATTAAAAAAAACAAAAAATGTATGTTGTATCATTTGCATTATACGGTCAGGGTTCGGAATAAGTTAGAATTTATAGCTAGCTAATTATTTGTTCTTTTGAGTGTTCTTTGTCAATAGTTCACTGGGGTTGTTAGGAGAGGTCAGCAGAGTATATCCAGTGATGTCACAATTTTGACATGCCCAGTCTCCAAGCTGCAGGAGGACGTTGACAACCCAGAGGTAGAGGACTGAACTGTCGTCACTCAAAGAACTACAATTACCAGGTAAGTGTAATTATCATTTTGCTGTGGTGGCTGCTACTCTGCAGCTGGCGGTATGTTCCAGCCTGACATCTCGAGCCCTGCTCCAGTGGATTCAGTCTCTTCTACCAGATAATGATACCCCTTTTTTGCAGTTAGCTATGGCCTTCCTTTCTGATGCCATGTATGACCTGGTACATTTGGTGACCAGGGATGGTCCCATGATGACTCTCAGCGTTGGATTTGACTCCAGCCCTGGGCAGCGGACTTGTCTTCTAAAGCCTGGTTGGTCACCTTACTTTTAAGGGGAAGCTTTTTTGGAGCCAATTTGGAGAGACTGGTGAACACAGATTCAGCAAGCCTGTAAAGCAGGCTGGTGCTCCTTTCTAATCGGCGGCTACCTGTCCACCAAGGGTGTGCTGGCCAGATCCCCAAGAGGTCTCGGGACTTTCGTCATTACCGACCTTGAAGACCTTTCTTCCTCTCTGCTTCCAGGCTTGGGCTCGTTCTCAGTCCTTTTGTGGATTGCCTGGGCCCAGGGACTCGGTCCCTTCCAGAGGAGGACCCTCCCAGGCTATGCAATTAAGGTTTGGGGGTCCATTCCCTGGTTCCTCCAGTTGGAGGCAGGCTTTGCCTTTTCTTTCAGGAATGGGCCAAGGTTACCAAGGATCGCTAAGAGCTAGACACCATAGTTTAGCTATGTTCTAGAATGCAGAATCATTTCTGGATGCCTTAGTCATTTCCTCTTGTGGGTCTGCTCGGCGAACCACCTTGGACAAATGTGCTGCTCTGCGAATCACCTTGGACAAGTTACTGCACCTAAGAGCAGTGGTGCCCATCCCTCTGGATGAGCGGTGTAAGGGCAGATACTACATCTATTTTGTAGTGTCCAGAAAGGACTGTTCTTTTCGGTACATTCTGTTCCTCAAGGAAGTCAACGAGCACTTGCATATTTATTTATTTATTTTATTTATTTGTAGTCTCTTTTATACCGCGCTATTCGACATCAGTGCGGTTTACAATGAACATAAGAGTTGCACATCTCAATTTCGTGATTTGTGCTTACAGTGAAACAGGTATAATAACTTGGGTATACATTAAACAGGAAAATTAAACTTGGGTATGCATTAAGCAGGTATAATATATATATATTATATATATATATATATATATTTCCAGATGGAAACCTTTGTACTCCGTGATTCAAGCAGTGCGCTGAGGGGAGTTCTCAACTTCTGTGGATCTGGCCAAGGTGTATTTTCATATCCCAGTCCATAAGTATCTGTGTTTTTGATGTGCTTGACTCTTCTGTTAGTTTGCCACCCTCCTTTTTGGGCTATCCACCGTCCCGAGGGCATTCTTCATGGTTATGGGGGTGGCGGCTATGGTGCCAAGGGATATGTATCTATTCATATCTAGATGACTGTCTTACCCGAGCCTGTTTCCTTTCAGAAGCGTCTTGGGTGGTGTCCTTTTTGGAAAGCCTCAGCTGGAAGATCAGGTTGGCTCTAATGCGTTTCCAGCCCCTGATCGAGGGCTGGGAAGTTCAAGTGTTTTCAGACAACACCATGGTGGTGGCTTCTGTCGGTTGGCAAGGCAATACGAGTGCTGGGGTAGCTCTGGAAATGTCTCCTGTTTGCCTGGTTAGAGAAGTACCTCATAGACTTGTCGGCTCAGTACATTGTCAGGGTGGACATTGTGGAAGTAGACTTCCTCAGTCGGCACTCTCTAGATCCTGGAGAGTAACAGTTGAATCAGGAGGCGTTTCAGTTGATTCTGTGCTGCTGGGATCACCCTGAAATGGATCTGATGGCGATCCGCTCCAGTGCCAAAGTTTGCTGCTTCAGTTGCTGCAGTGATAGGCTCCATGAGCATCAACACCCCGGCTCAGCCTTGGCCAAGTCAGCATCTGCTGTACATGTTTTCTCCGTAGCACCTGGTGGGGCATGTGATTTGGTGTTTAGAATGCCACCTGGGCAGGATTGTCCTGGGTAGCACTGGATTAGCCAAGGAGAATGTGTGGTTTGGAGACCAGATGCGGATCCTGCAGGCGCCACCGCCTCTTTGGTTGCCTCTGTCTTGGAACCTGTTACAACAGACAGATTGTCCTGGAGGACCTGGTTCCCTTCTCTATTATGGCTTGGCTCTGAAAGGAGATGGCTAGCACGTAAGGGCATTCTCTGGCAGTGGTCTTCATTCTGCTCAGAGCCCAGAGGAAGTTTACCAAGCTAGCATATGTGTGGGCCTGGTGCCTCTTTGAGTAATGGTGTGGCATTCGGCAATTGGTTCCTAAGGCAGCCAAGGTGCCATCTCTGTTGGCTTTTCTACAGGATGGCCTGCAGAAGGGACTTTCCCTTAGCTCCTTGAAAGTTCAGGTCGCAGCTTTGCCTGTTTCCAAGGTCCAGTGGCTATCCTTGCACCCATATGTCTGATGCTTTCTCCAGGCGGTACAGTCTGTGGTCCCTTCATGGGTGTCTGGTGCTCAGGGCCCTGTTGGCACCCTTCAAGCCGTTAAAGTGCACTACTTTGAAGGATTTGATGCTCGAGACTGTCTTGGTTGCGATTTGTTCCACAAGGTGGATTTCCAAGCTGCAGGTTCTGTCATGCCAAGATCCTTTCTGCGTTTTCAAAGGAGGCCTTTTCCGTTCAGCCTGTGCCTTCCTTCTTGCCTAAGGTGCCGTCTCCCTTTCACATGAATCAGGTGGTCTGGCCACCCTTTTCCTCTAAGGAGCAGTATCGGGGGAAAGATAAGGGTCTTCGCCTTGTGGGGATGTCCAGAGGGTGCTTCTCTGGTACTTGGAAGTTGCAAATTCTTTTCATAAATCCAGCCATCTTTTTGTACTGTTTACTGGCCTGCGCAAGGGTGACGCGCTGGCTGTCTACTTTGGGGCACTGGATTAAGGAGGCCATTGCTTTGGTGTATATGTTGCAGAACTGGCTAGTTCCAGAGGGTTTGCGGGCCCATTCTACCTGAGCAAAAGTGTCCTTGTGGGCTGAGTGGAGCTTGGTAGCCCCTGCAGATATTTGTTGAGTGGTAACGTGGGCAACTCCTTTCCATCTTTATCAAGCATTACCACTTGGGTGGACGCTGCCTTGTCACAAGGGCTTTGTGAGCTGCTGTGTCATCCCACACAGTAGAGGGGTAGCTTTGGTGTGTTCCACTTGTCTGGACTGGTCGAGCAGGACTATATGGGAGGTGACATTTTACTTATCAGTTAATGCCTTTTCCTTGAGTCCTGCTAGAACAGTCCAAGGCCCGCCCCTGAAGCTTTGTTCTGTTCTTTTGCTGTGGTATCCTTGGGTCCTCCATGATTTTTATATTTGGCTGTGCATCTACTGACAACCTTCTGTGTCTGCTTACCTGTACATAGTTCTCTACTGTTGATTACACTTTGTTGCCCATGAGGAGGTATGAGGCTTGCCATGTTTCTCCCCTATGCTTTGGAATGTATATGGAAGAGACCTCTGGTGGCTGAGGCGAATGGAGGCATAAGAGTGATGTCATTGAAACCTGGGCTATTCATTGCTCTCATTTTACCATTCTGCTGGTAGGGGAACACAACCTACTTGTCTGGACTGGTCTAGCAGGACTCAAGGAAAGGACATTAACTGGTAAGTAAAATGTCAACTTGGTGATTGTGAGATCTGAAATAGCTGCTCTGGCTGTAGATTTGTTGCATTGTTTTGCAGTGTCTGAGGATCTCAAGGTGGGGAAACAATGCAACAAGGCGATGCCCAAAGCCAGAAGGATGCTGATCTGCATACAGAGGAATAACCATCAGAAAGGAGGGAGGTATTAATGCCACTGTACAAGTTGTTGGTGAAGTCTCACTTGGACTATTGTGTTCAGTTTTAGAGACCATATCTCACAAAGGATATAAAGACTTGAAACAGTTCAGAGGAAGGCAACCAAAATGATTTGGAGCCTGTGTCAGAAGACATATGAGAAGAGACTTGAAGACCTAAATATGTATACCCGAGAGGAGGGATAGGAGAGATATGATACAGACCTTTTAAATACTTAGACTATCAATGAACAAATAAACCTTTTAAAGAAGGGGAAGCTGTAAAACTAGAGGGCATATGATGAAGCTGCAAGACAGTAAACTTAAGCAACATCAGGAAATATTTTCACTGAAAGGGTAGTGGATGCTTGGCATGCCCTCCTGATAGTGGTGGGGGCAAATAGTGATGGAATTCCAAATGGCAATGGACACACAGTGGATCCCTATATAGAAAGAGGATGAAATCAAAGCAAACTGAAGTATCTTTTATATTTAAATAGAGGGGGAATGACCTGCATGGAGCAGCAGGTACAACCCTAAACATGGGCATAGAAAGGGGTGACCTGCCATGGAGCTGCAATTACAACCACCCTAGCCACCTTTCTAGGCAGACTAGATGGATCATACTGGTCTTTATCTGTCATCATATACTACGTTACTATAGTAAGTCAAATGTCATCTTGGTGGCTGTGAGATCTGAAATAGCTGCTCTTGCAGTAGATTGGTGAGCCAGCATTGCGGAAGTTGGCCACTGGGTTAAGATTATAGAAGGGAAGTTACAGAACCATGGAGATGTGATGAAGCTTGAGAGCTAATATGCTTCCCTAGAGTGCTCCCACAATCTACTAGGTAAGGTGGAGAACAGACAATTATGCCCGAAGAAGAAATGTACAGTTTGGAGGCATACGTGAACAAGCAGAGTTTGCAGATTGTTTTTGGGTGCTGGAGCAAATTGTCCAACAGACAATTGAAAAAAGCTTCATCAGGGGCTTACAGTAACTATGCGACGACTGATCCTGGGGAAACAAAGATCTTTGTCAGGTTTACCAACGACGTAGTGGATAACGGGAGTGTGAAGATAAGTATTAAGAACTTTTGCCAGTGATATTTTCTGTGTAGCTGTAAACGCATGGCTCTTGTTTACAGGGCTTGCGAAAGAAAATCTGTTACTCTGCTCTGCTATGAGCTTTTCCTGAGTCCTTAACGGAAGAAATTGTCCCGTGGAGACTATCGATGAAGTTTAGAGATACCATTAAGTAAATTTGAGAATGAATGATAATTTTGACTAATATAATTTGGTACATGTAGGAAATTCTGATTGGTATAATTGTAATATAAAGAGTTCAGGAAAGTACTATTTTGAAATTTTGGTCTTTGGGGGAGGTAGGAGACCAGTGATGCGAGTTGTTCGCTATTCCCTATGGTGGATGATTTCGCCATATGAAGGTTTTTTAGCCATCCTGAGGTCTCGACCCCTAGAGTTAATTTTCAAATGCTTGGTCACTGTTGGCATTCAGTTTTTGAATGTGAGGTAGTTTATAGGATGGTTTTGAATTAAACAGTAACTAAGAGCTGGTTTGCTTGGATGTTTACTCTTAGGGCAGTTTTTTTGAACATATTAGTTTTGTGCATACCAGGACAGTCAAGAACCTCACTTCTAAACCAGGGTATATGGAGTATGATCTCAGTCTCTCATATTTGCTGCTAATGCTCGGCGTATTTCTTGCATCATGCCAAAGAGCTTCCTTCTGAAGTTCGTAAGATGTAACATGTATGGGTAGTTTGTCAAGATGTGCTTGGAAATTCTTCATCAAGCCTATGATGGACTGTTGATTGGATTAATCTCGGGAGCTGGGTGGAGGGAGGGATTCTGGAGTGTTTTGGGTCTGTGTTCACACTTCCTGAGTCTGATTGTGTGGTTTCATACTCCCGAGGAAGTTGGGTTGATTCAAGAAGGGGGATGGAGGGGAGGGGGTGGTTCAGTGCTTACATTGAAGATTAAGGAGGGAAGAGATTTGAATATTGGTTATTTGTATTTAGTTAATGCTAAACGGTTAAATTTTCCCCAAAAAAGAGCATAGATGTTTTAAGAATCTGAGTACACATCAAGTCGTCAATTTGCTTTGTCCAGGAAATGGTTTTTGTTTATTTTAATAAGTTGCTTAAACCTAGCAGTTTCCCTTACACATAATTTGCCTCTAACATTGTTGAGAAAAATACATAATAGTGATGGTACTGTATTTTCAAAAGATTTGTAACCCTGCTTTCCATCGCAGCTTTGCAGACCTGGGGGGTAACGTTTTGATGATAGTAGTCTGTGGGGGGAGACCTTATCAACAAATACAGGCCTAATTCTGACTAAGTTATTTTCTTTTTTGAGAAATTGGTGGTTAAAATGCAGGAGGTCCGGCAAGATTCTTTAATTCTCAGGGGAGATTTTAATTGTAGGCCCTGATTTAGACAATTCAAATATAGCTGGGTACAAAACAGATGACCATAAGAAATGTAAGGATTTTTTTGTTACAATTATGTGTAATTGATGCCTGTAGGATGCTATATACCAAACTGCGTACATTCTTTCTTTTCTGCTAAGCACAGCTTCTACTCCAAGGTTGATTTTATTTTTATAGACTGCTTCACAAAACCTTTAGGGACCAGATACAGATCCCATCACTTGAAGATGCTCTGGTATGGTTGGATTTGCAGATAGGGTTAAAGGGATATTACTTTCATTTAAGCACTAAAATTTTAGTCTTTGCTTAGGCATGAGGACTTAGTTCATAAATATCCTTCTCCGTTTGTTGAATACTTATCCTTTAATGATATGGGGAAGGTGTCATTGGCCAGTTTATGGGATGGGATGAAAGTGGTGGTATGTGTTGTGGTGTTAATGTGGGCCAGTTAAACAAATGGGATAATGAGAGAATCTTTAATGCAACAGTTGGCAGTGTAATAGGGAAAACTTGCATAATCTTTTGTATGCTTTGCAGAAGAGAATATTTCCGTTTAGACCAGAGTTAAGTGTTTGGATAAGATCTCATACAAGCTCCAACAGGCAAAACAGCTCTATTTTGAATTTGGGAATAGAGCTAGGGAGCCTTTTGGAAGCTTAGCTGAAAGCTTCAGATAGCAGAGAATCATATAATATAAGTTGTCCTTCCCTCCCTTTAATTTGTATCTAACACATATCAGAGCTTTCTTTTCTCAATTTTATAAGGAGCTGTAGATCTCAGAGCTAATTCTGAACAGACAGTGAGGGACTATCTAGAAACATAGGCCATGTGGTCTTTTTCTGTCGTAATATTTCTATCTAGTCTGTCCTTCCATAACTACAACAGTCCCCTTTTTTCCTTTAGAGATCTTCTGTGTTTGTCCCATGCTTTTTTGAATTCAGTTACTGTCCTCATCTCTACCACCTCCACTGGCAGACTATTCCACAGATCCACCAATGTTTTCGTAAAGAAATATTTCTGCAAATCACGCCTGAATCTATCCCCCTTCACCCTCATCCCATGTCCCCTTATAGCAGAACTTGCTTTCAATTGAAAGAGGCTCTCCCCCTGAACATTTATGCCACGGAGGTATTTAAACATCTCAATCATATCACCTCTATCCCGCCTTTCCTCTAAGGTATACATATTAAGATCCTTAAGTCTGTCCTCATATGCTTTATAATGAAGACCACTAATCATTTTAGTAGCCACCCCTCTGTACCGACTCCATCCTGTTCACATCCTTTTGAAGGTACGGTCTCCAGAACTGCACACTATACTCCAAATGAGGTCACACCAAAGACTTGTACAGAGGCACCATCATCTCCTTTTTTTTTTTTTTTTTTCTGCTAGCCATTCCTCTCTGTATGCACCCAAGCATCCTTCTAGCTTTTGCAGTCGCCTTTTCTACCTGTTTAGCTACTTTAAGATCATCAGACACAACCACACCCAGGTCCCACTCTTCTTTAGTGGACAAAAGTACTTCACCCCCTATACTATATTGCTCCCTTGGATTGCTGCAGCCCAAATGCATGACCTTACATTTTTTAACATTAAATCCCAGCTGCCAAATTCTAGACCATTCTTCAAGCTTAGCTAGATCCCTCCTCATGTTATCTACCCCTTCCTGGGTGTCTACTCTATTGCAGATTTTGGTATCATCCGCAAAGAAGCAAACCTTACCTGAAAGCCCTTCCGCTATATCACTAACAAAGATGTTAAAAAGAATCGGACCAAGGACAGATCCCTGGGGCACACCACTGATAACATCCTTCTCCTCAGAGTGAGCTCCATTTACTTGTACTCTGTCGCCTCCCACCCAACCAATTTCTAACCCAAGCAGTAACTTTAGGGTCCATCCCTAGGGTGCTCAGTTTGTTTATAAGTCGCCTGTGAGGAACAGTGTCAAAGGCTTTACTGAAATCTAAATACACCACATCTAGGGTTCTCCCTCGGTCCAACTCCCTGGTCATCCAGTCAAAGAAATTAATCAGATTTGTCTGACAAGACCTGCCTCTGGTGAATCCATGCTGCCTCGGATCCTGTAATCCGCTGGACTCCAGAAACCTCACTATTTTCTCTTTCAGCAGCGTTTCCAATAATTTACTCACCACCGAAGTTAAACTAACCGGCCTGTAGTTTTCAACCACATCCTTCCGCTTTTGTGTAAAGGCACCACATGAGCCTCTCTCCAGTCCTTTGGCACCACTCCCGACTCCGAGGCATTGAAAAGGTCAGTCAGTGGAGTTGCTAGAACGTCCCCAAGTTCCCTCAGTATTCTCGGGTGTATTAGGTGTCAGCAGTTCCTAAAAGCTGAGAAGGTTACTAGAGTTTAAAACCTACTCTGCTAAAGAAAATATTGCCACTAAACCACCAAAAAGAATGTAACTTTGCTTTAAAAATATACCAGAACCCTTTTAAGAGCTCCCAGTCAGAGAGCTAGCAATTTAATAAAAATAAACCCTCAAATCCTTACCGTTGTTTGACCTGTAGAGCCCCTGTTTGTATGCCTCTGCTCCAGCTGCTGAATGAGCAACAGAAGGTATTGGAGAAGAAGAAGAGTGGAGGAAGCATGGGAAGCAATCAAGAGGCTTAAATCAGTTAGTCCCAAACTTGGGGATGGGACCCCAAATGAGGTCACATCAGTGGATGGGGTCACAGAAACATGGCCTTTTCCACTTCTCAATGGACATTTACTGTAACCTATGCCAAGTAGTGGCAGTCGCCAGTCAGCACGAGGCCTGTGAGCCAGGAAACATTCATTCCATAGCATCCCTCCAGCCCAGTCCAGACTCCTGAGTTATGCCCCACTTCCAGCAGATGGAGACAGAGGGCCCTAGCTTTTGTGATGTGTCTGTATAAGGGAGCTGCTCTCTCCCTCTCCAAGCCAGTCTCCTCAGTCTCCAGCAGATGGGATGAGCTCAGTACAGTGTACTACTGTTGAACACTTATATAACGCTATAAGGTATTTGCAACACTGTGCAGAAACATATATAAAAGACAGTCCCTGCTCATCAGAGCTTACAATTTAGTTAAGACAGGCAATATACAACAAGGATAAGGATACATCTAGGGAAGATAAGGAAACTTATAGGAGACTAAGTGGAGCAGGATCCAAAAAGCATCCTCAGAGGTTGAGCCTTTAGCATGGATTTGAAAAGGGGGAGAGCTGAAGCTTGACACACAGACTAGAGTAGTTTATTTCAGGCATAAGGAGCAGCAAGGTGAAAGGTGAAATGATTGGAGTCTGTATTGGAGGGACACCTATTTAAGATTTTAAAAAAAAAAGTTTCCATTGTAAGAAGAATTTGTCTTAATTAGCCTTAGATGTTAGAAAAAAGCTTTCTGCCCTCTACTTCTAAGACTGAAGGAGGAATTTCAATCCGGCCTGTTAAAGAGCAGTCAGTGTACCCCCCCCCCCAGGGAACCTACACTGTTGAGTCAGCTGCAGTCCCTGTTGTAGGGCGAAACAGTAAAAGCATCCCGTTCAGTTGGGCTTTTGTCAGTTATAGCACCCTAGCGTGTCAAGCACGTTTCTCTTCATCCAGCCTGAAGAGTTTAGTCTCTGGCTGGTGGGCATGAGAGGCAGCAGCTGTAGAGGTCATAATCTATGGAGCTCCTTACCAGGGGTGAGTGTTTTTGTCATCATGCTTTAATTCAGCGGCGTCAGCAAACTGTTTACATGTCCAGGACAGACTTTTCCTTTCAATTAGTTTTTAGTTTTGTTTTGTTTTTTGTCGGGAGCCAGCACCTTTACTTAGCATGCCTAAACTGGTCTGTGCTGCCTTTGGAGTTAAGGAGGCTGTCTGAGTTTGGGCTTTTGCCACAGCTGGGAATCTGAGGTCTGCGCTGTGGGTGAGGAGCCTCCGGAGCAGTGTTTCCTCAGTGGCAGAAGCATCAAGGCAGTGTCTGGAAGTACAGCAAGAGATGGAAAATGCAACGGCTTCAACTGTATTTCCTGTTGGGGGAAACAGCCGTTTTAGCTCCTCTAATCTTGTCGTCATCAAATAGTGCTGGGAACCAGGATTCAGTTTCTGCCTCTTCTGCATGGCTACAAAACAGGCCTTGGCTCAAGGGGCCTCTTCTCGCTAGAATTAGTTTTACACTAGGCCGCCTGCTTAAAGCAGGGCCTGGGCAGTCCGAGGATTACAGTCAGACTCCTCCATGTCTGATGAAGGAAATTCTGCTGGGGTCTGGGACGGCAGCACCGTTGGGGGTGCAGCATGCTCTTGGACATTTGGAATCACCTCAAGACCAGGCTTCGGATGTGTCGGATGCCGCAGGTGACCCTGTGGAGTGACTCTTGGGGCTAGCCCTGGATGAGTGCAGCGTGGAGCAGGAAGAGGGAGAAATTCCACAAGGGGAAGACCCTAGTATAGTCTGGATCTTTAGGCACGAGGAACTTCTGGCTATGATAGCACACTCCCTGACTGTGCTAAATATTCCAGAGACTTCCCTGGAACCAGAGGTTCTGCTAACAGACCCTCTGCTCCAAGGCATTCGGACCTCTGAGATGGCCTTTCCAGTCCATAAGGCCCTCAAGCAGATGATTGAACTGGAATGAGAGGTACCCAAAGTGGGTTTATGGGGTGGTTGGGCAATGGCTTGCTTGTACCCCATTCTGGCTGCAGAGGAGTTCTTCAAAGTGCCTAAGGTGGATGCTCTGGTCTCAGCAGTCACCAAGAAAACCACCATTTCTAAATGTGGTGTGGCTTTCAAGGACATGCAGGACAAGAATTTGGAAACCTTGCTGAAGCAGGTCTTTGAGGTGAATGCTTTGGCTCCTCAAGCATCAGTTTACAAGTAGGTATGTTGCTTGAGCTTATTTGAGTTGGTCCCAGGAGTTTCCGGAAGTGCAAGCTCTACCAGAAGCTGGCAAACTGGAGTCAGGGTGTATCTGACAGATGCCTTTTACGACTTAGAGCATTGGCCAAGAGTGTGGCCTTGGTGGTGGCTTGTTGTTTTTTTGTGGTTATGCAGCTGGGCCATGGATGTCTCATCCAAGTCCCATCTGAGCAGAATGCCATTTAAGGGGAAGCCGCTCTTTGACGAGGCTTTGAGAAGCTCGTCAAGGACCTCGGGGAGGCCAAGCTGGCGAAGCTTCCGGAGGACAAGCCAAAAGGTTCTAGGTCCACCTCGTTATTGAGGGGCCAGTAGAAGGATTTCTGGCTGTTCTGGAATGTCACATTTGCTCCATATCAGCATGGACATTATCCACTAAGGGGCAGCCCTTTTAGGGCAGGTGAGCAGGAAGAGGTTTCTTCCAGGGTGCTACCAGTGGAACTAAAGTCCCAATGAGATGAGGGGAGCTCAGGCAGAGATCCTTCCAATTGGTGGCAGGCTATGCCATTTTTATTGTACCTGGATCCAGCTTGCCTCCAATCAGTGGGTATTAGAGGTCATTCGGGAGGGGTTCATGCTGTAGCTTGCGTGCCCTCTTGCTGACACCTTTCTGTTGCCCTTCAAGGCTCCAACCAAGCGGCAAGCCATAAGGAAACACCCTGCAGCAGCTTCTGCACCTGAAGGCAGTGGTCCTGGTGCCCACAGTCCCAACTCTGTACCAGTCGATACTCCATTTACTTTGCTGTCCCCAAAAAGGAAGGCACATTTCGTCCCATACTGGACCTCAAGTTTTGTCAACAGAGCGTTGTGGGTGCTGCACTTCTGTATGAAAATGCTGCGGTTGGTGATTGTCGTGGTGCAGAAGGGCGAGTTTCTCACCGTGTTAGACATCACAGAGGCATACTTTTATGAGCCTGTCGGGCTGAGCACCAGCACTTTCTGCAGTTTGCAGTGTCGATGGGGCATATTCAGTTTCAAGCCCTTCCATTTGGCCTAGCTACAGCCCTGCAGACCTTTTACCAAGATTATGGCGGTCGTAATGGCGACATTGTGTCACAAAGGGATCTTGGTCCATCCCTATTTGGATGACTGGCTGATCCGGGCAAAATCCTTAGAATTGAGTCAGACTGCCACTCGGCAGGTGCTTTATCTGCTGCAAAGTCTGGGTTGGGTGATCAACCTGGAAAAGAGCAGGTTAAACCTGACTCAGGATCTCTTATATCTTAGGGTGCGTTTCGACACAGCTCTGGTGTGTTTTTCTACCACTGGAGTGGATCCTGAAGATTCAGGACCAAATACAATGCTGCTTGGCACAGAAGGCCCTATTGGTATGGTCGTATCTCCAGGTTCTGGGACTGATGGCAGTCACGTTGAACCTCATGCCATGGGCCCGGGCACACGCAACTCCTGCAGACATCACTGTTGTCACAATGTTCGCCTCAGATTTGCCCACTTTCGAGGCGTCTGGTCAGTCCTCTGACAGTCAGGGTTAGCTTGGACTGGTGGTTGGACCCAGCAAAGCTCTCGGGCATGCCATTGGAGCCCCTGAGTGAACAATGGATGCCAACCTATCCAGTTGCGGTGCACATGGTCTGATGCAGATGACTCAAGATTAGTGGACAACTGAGGAGGCATAGTGATTCATCTATTGCCTGGAGATGCAAGCAATGTTTCTGGCACTTCAGACTTTCCAGTTGCTTGTCCAGCAAAGGGCAGTTTGAATTTTCTCGGACAACGCCACTACAGTGGCATATATCAATCGCCATGGAGGCACAGGGAGTGCTGTTCTGACAGAGGAGATCATACCGCTTCTTCAGTGGGCAGGATTCAATCTCCTGTCGGCAGTCCACATGGCAGGAAAGGAGAATGTGCAGGCCGACTTCCTCATCAGCTGTTGGATCTGGAGGAGTGGGCTCTAGAGGAGTCGGTGTTCCAAGGTATAAAGCACCGTTGGGGAACACTGGTGATGGATCTCATGGCAACTGCAACAAAAATGAAGGCCAGTTATTTCAGTTGGCACAGAGAGGCTGTTGGAAGGCCTCTATGCATTGGCGCAGCCATGGCCATCGTGAGGTCGTCTGTTACCTCCATGGCCCCTGATAGGCAGTCATCCAGCAGATAGAGGCTCATCAGGGCTTGGTTGTGCTGATGGCTCAAGACTGGCCCCATCAACCATAGTATGCAGACCTGATTCAGCAGTCTGTGGGAGTGCTGCCCAATTTTTGTTTTTGCAGCAAGCCTGGTCTTTCTAGAAATGGGAATTTAGACCCTGCGGCCTCTGGGTGCCCCTGGGTGCAGTCACGTGCAGGGTAAGCAGAGAGTGGAAGCCCTGTTCAGTTGCCTTTGTCTAAGCATCCATGACGTGGGGTGCCCCCTGGAGCTGGAGAACAGCTGGGAGCTGGCAGAGATTTTGACTATGACTCTGATTCAGATGGATCTGTACTGGGCTCTCATGGATGTACAAGTACTCTCGCCTTCAGAAGATTGTGAGGAGGCTGGTGTGATCCGCCTATTCTGGAAGGAGGAGCTGGCGGTGTTTAACAGGGTGTCATCCTCAAACTTGACAGATGCTTCCGGCACATAGCAGGAGCCGATGATACACACACTCTCTCCTTCAAGGGTATGACAATCTACTACTGTTTTCCCATTCCCAGATGTGATCAAGGATATTTTATTTTATTTAACATTTCTTATATATCGCCTTTCATGATATCAAGTCGGTTTACATTGAACAAACTGAAATTACATTGAACAAGGTATTATAACTTGGAGATAATTATTTACAGGGAGCATGGGCAATGGAGGGTTTACGTGGCTTGCCCAAGACCACAAGAAGCACCTGTGGGACTAGAAACCCCAGTCCTTCCAGCCCAAGGTTGCTGTCCTCTAGTGGGATTTGAACCCCAGACCTTCCGGCCTGAGGTAACGTGCCCCATCCACTAGGCCACTCCTCCCTCCAGTTGGCGTGGGAATCTCCTGACTTCCTGCCTTAAAGGGTTAAGTGTGTGTAAGAAGATTCCCCTTCTCCTGGAGGAGTGTGAATGGTTTGTCATTCCCAAGTTGGATACACAGGTCACGGCAGTTACCAATGAACCACCATTCCTGTGAAAGGTGGATTGACCTTAAAGGATTTTCTGGACTGTAAGGTGGATTTGTTGAGCCATTTTGCTATTTAGCTTTTCTTCTGTACCGTGCTATTCACATCAGTGCGGTTTACATTCAGCAAACATACATGCAGTCGCACTGCATTGTATTTGCAATTAACAGGGGTAATAACCTGGATATAACTAGGGGTAACTATCTACAAATTTTATACTGATGCATCTATTCTCTTGCTCTATTCTGTTTGGATGAGACAATTGAACTGGTTACCCTTTTTCCTGCTGGGTATATTTATTGGGGTGCTCTAGATGACTGGTCATAGCGCTCGTTGCTTGATCTCTACAGTTGGCTTCTGGGTAGAATCTTGTGAAAAGATGATACTTCAGCGATTTCCTGAATTGGGTCAAGTTAGTGATGTTTCACATGTCTGTGAGGAGGGCATTCCAGGCTCTCGGAGCATAGATCGAGAAAGCCCTGTTTGTCGTTGCCTTTGTGCATTTTGTCATTGCCTTTTGGGATTATATATGTTTGTCATTGTGGTCCTTCTGGTTCTTTTGGGAGGTACGGTGTGAATCATCTGGCTGATGGATGTAGGGGGCTGATTATTTAATGCTTTGAAAGTCAGTACTAAAATCTTGTAGAGATGTCTGGCTTGTATAGGTAGCCAATGTCATTTTTTCAGAACTGGGGTGATGTGATCCATCCGTGATACCCCAGATAGAACTCTTGTGGCTGTGTTCAACGCAAGCTTGAGCGGGCTTAGCGTTGCCTGCGGGAGACCATGTAGGACTGCGTTAGCGTAATCGAAATGAGGAATTACTAGGGCTTGGTAGACTGTTCGAAAGTCACTGGGGTCAAGCAGTGGTCGTAAATGGCATAATGTCTGTATTTTATGGTATATAGATTTCACAGTGTTGTGTGCCTTCATATCCAGCCGTTGGTCCAGGGTGATACCAAGGTAGCGGATTGTAGTTTTGGTTTTCAGCTCTGCATTATTGACTTTCAATGAGGATGGTGGAATGAAATCCTGATTTCTCGTGATGAAGAGAACGTCCGTTTTGTTGTGGTTGATCCGTAGGTTTTGCGTAAGGAGCCAGGCTGCAATTGCGTCGAAACATCTTATTAGTGGAGAGAAATCTGGCTGGTCGATCGTGAATGGTATGTATAGAAGGATATCAGCGTACGCAAGGCAGTCGACGTTGAAAGATCTGATCAGGGCACAGATGGGCTGCATATAGATGTTAAACATCAATGCTGATAATGAGGAACCCTGCGGTACAACTTGCTCTTGTTGAAATGGTTCAGAGGCCGTGGTGCCGGTCCTGACGTGTTGGCACTATTCTACAGCTGGTGGTATGTATCAGCCTGACGTCTTAAGCCCTGCTCCAGTGGATTCAGTCGCCACATGGAGACGGGGTCTGAGGACGTCCTCGCCCTGACCCAGCCTTGGCCAAGTTAGTACCTGCTATATATGTGTTTCCTCCTTGGCCCCTGGTGGTGCGTGTGCTTTGGCTTATGGACCACCTGGGCAGGATTATTCTGGTGGTGCCAGATTGGCTGAGGAGAGTGTGGTTCAGAGATCTGAAGCAGCTCCTGCAGGGGCCTCCTCTTGTCTGTCTCTGGGCCTATTGCAGCAGGGACCGATTCTCCTGGAGGACCCAGTTCCCTTCTCGCTTATGGTTTGGCTTTTGGAAGGAGATAGCATGTAAGGGCTACTGCCCAGCAGTGGTCTCCACTGCTCAGAGCCCAGGGGAGGTCTACCAAACTAGTATATATGTGGATCTAATGTCTCTGAGCGATGATGCAGCAGTGGGTTCTTGAGGTGGCCAATGTGCCATTTCTGTTGGTCTGTTTATAGGATGGCTTACAGAAGAGCCTTTCCCTTAGCTCCCTGAAGTTCAGATGGCAGTTTTGGCCTGTTTCCAAGGTCCAGTGTCTGGTAAGTCTCTAGCCTTGCTCCCTGACGTCTCACACTTTCTCCAGGGGGTTCAGCGTCTGCATCCTCACCACCTGTCTGATCCCTTACTGGGCTCTGTCTGGTGCTTGGTGCCCTTGTGCTGGTGCCCTTTGAACCACTGAAGCATGCTACTTTAAAGGATTTGATGCTCAAGATGTCATCTTGGTTGTGATCTGTTCTGCAAGCTGCAGACTGTCTTGCTGAGATCCTTATCTGTCCCTTCAAAGTAGGTAGTTTTTATTCGGCCTGTGCCTGCCCTTCTTGCCTAAGGTATCTTCTTCCTTGCTGCCTGCCCTCCTCCTCAAAGGAGCAGTGTCGGGGAAGGATAAGGATCTCCACCTTGTGGATGTCTGGAAGGTGCTTCTCTAGTACTTAGAGGTTACAGATTCCTTTCATAAGTCTAACCATCTTTTTGTGCTGTTCCCTGGCCCACGCAAGGGTGACAAAATGGCTGTTGCTTTTGGGGCACTGGATTAAAGAGACCATGGTCTTGGCATATCTGTTATGGAACTGGCTGGTTCTTGGCTATTCTACCTGAGCACAAGTGTCCTCGTGGGTAGAACAGAGTTCCGTAGCCCCTGCAGACATTTGTCGGGCAGCAGCATGCGTGGGCATCACTTTCTACTTTTATGAAACATTACCATTTGGATGTCTACGTGCGGGCAGACATGGCCATGGCTTTTGTGAGCTGCTGTGTCTTCCCACATAGTGGAGTTGTAGCTCTACATGGGTATGTTAAGGAGGTGGCGAAGGATTTGGAGTTGATGGCTTCTCTTCTTCCAGACAACAAGAGAGCTGATTACACAGGTACACTAAAAAAATTTTTTTTTAAACTGCCTCTGTTTCGATTGATTTTTACGTTTTTTGGTGCGCTGAATCCAAATCTGGTAACCAATTTGCTCCATCACGTACAGATTTTTTGCTACATTGGGTTAGCAGTTTGAGGTGAACGTTTCAGATTGAGTGCGATCGAGATACGTTTCTTGGATGAATTCTTTATACTAATTGTTTAGTAGTTATTCAAATAAGAATAAAGAAAATTGTAACAAGGCAGCACATAAGAATAGAGTAATGTCAACAAAACACACTGTGATGGTAGCAAAATTGTCTGCACTTAAAACAGCCACATACATGTGCACAAACATTGAGCATATAAGAGCGAGGTTAGACACAAAGCAAAGCAAAGAAATGTGCAAAAAATGTTGTACAGGTATGTATGTAAAAATAGAAAACGCAAACCGCACCATTGCAATACATGAAGACAAACACCCGATGGTGTGAAAATAAAATTCTAATAAATGAGATCCGACACTGTGGAAATAACTAGCAAATTTTTATTTCAAAGTTTAGTAAAAACACAATATTTGTCAACACAGTTTAGATTTTAAAGTCATTCTTGGGTCAATCAATCTCCTGGTGGGCCCGTTTCTTCTTCCCCCGAATGCTTCTCTTGGTGCGCTGCTTGGCGTATTTTTCATCTGGGGTTTCCCGCAGCAGCAACCAGCAGAAATCAGCCATCATAGTGGTGTTCCATCTTCCTTGGTACCTTCTCTCTGCGTCCTTGATGTCCTGGTGAAACCTTTCACCTTGTTCTTCACTGTACGCCCCCAAGTTTTCGGGAAAGTAGTTCACATGGGAGTGCAAGAAATGGACTTTCAGGCTCATGTTACAGCCTTGTTCTTTGAAGGCATTGAGCATCCTGGCAACAATATCCTTATAGTTCTCATCCCGCCTGTTCCCCAAGAATTTGAGAACATCCTTGAAGGACTCCCAGGCTTCTTTTTCCTTCTCAGACATGGTTTCAGCGAATGCTCCATCTGAAATGAGTTTCCTTATATCAGGGCCAACAAACACTCTTTCCTTTAGCTTTGCTTCAGAAAGTCGGGGGAACTTTGAGCAAAGGTACCCATCTTTTGGAAGGGACTTGATGAATTGCTTAATGAGACCCAACTTAATGTGGAGAGGTGGTAATAGAATTTTATCACGAGGTACCAAGCTCTCATGAAGAACATTTTTCTCACCGGGTCTCAAATACTCCCGAATTGGCCAGTCTTTTTTCCCCCAGTGTAGGTCGCGGGCCCGGCTATCCCACAAGCAAAGGAAGCAGGGATATTTGGTGAAACCGGATTGCTGCCCTAATAGCATGGATAGAATTTTAAAGTCTCCACAATTCATCCACTTATGCTCATCATAACGAATCTTCTGAAGAATCAGGGCCAAATTCTCGTATTTTTCTTGGAGACTAACAGGGTGAGCAATAGGAACTGAAGCGAATGTGTTGCCATTATGAAGAAGAACACCTTTTATGCTGTCTTTTGACGAATCAATGAACAGCCGCCATTCAGCAGGATCATACTTGAGTTTAAACTTTTCCATCACTCCGTATATATCGTTGCAAAATACCAAATCTTCCTCTTTGCTGAAATACTTCAAAAATTGTGTCTCGCGGTTGCGGTACCAATAAAAAGTTGTTCCTGGTGACAATAGATTTTTCTGTTTAAGACGAGAACCTAGCAGTTGGGCAGCATCTTTTGGGAGTCCTAAATCCCGGACTAAATCATTCAATTCAGCTTGAGAGAAAAGTTCAGGTTTCGGATCTGGTTCAGTTTCAAACTCGGAAGTACTGGACTCATCGGGAAAAGCCATCTGAGTCTCATCATGATCAGAACCGTCCACACAAATATGATCCAAAGATTTTGGTGGTTCAGGCACAGGTACTTCGTTGCTATGAGGCATAGGCCTAATTGCTGAGGGAAGGTTGGGGTAACTTCTTATTTTTTAAGTTGTATCCCTTCACAATGCAAGAGCAAAAATAGCAGTCACTGCTGTGGTCTCTTTGTTCACGCCACATCATAGGTATTCCGAAACGAAATGCTTGTTTTTTACCTTTCATCCATAAGCGTAGATCTTCCTCACATGTCTTGCACACTTTGTGAGGAGCCCACGGTTTGTCTTGATCGCCTAACTTCAAACCGAAATAGGCGAAATATACTTTTTAAATAAATGCAGAAATGTTCCTCTGCCGCTTTTTCATGGTATATTCCTCACAAATAAAACAAAAACTGTCCGGAGAGTTGACGCAACCTCTGGCTCTGTGAGCCATCACAAATACACAGCACTGCAAACTACAACTGTAGTGAACCACTTCGGAATAAAGCTGGATTACGACTGTGCAAACAAAAGGTAATAATGAACTTGCAAGAAACTGAAATTTGACAGGAACGTTCATGTCGCAACCACCGTGTTTGAGCGAGCGAACGAGGCGAGGCGAACAGGAAAGAACATGCGCCAGCGCGAGTACTGGATGTAGCCCCCCGCCTCCCAATTGTCCTGTTAATGTATAAAATGAATACAAAACACTCTAAAATATCATGAGGGAGTGTTTCTAGTTAGTTAACCATTACAACCTCTATTTTGGGCCAAGAAAATAAACTGCAGTCGGCTAAAAAGAAATTATGTGAACATTCCTTATATGGGTAAGAAATATAATTTTGCAAGAAAACGTGACGTGATGGAACATTTTAGCTATTTTTCCTGGATTCAGCACCCCAAAATCTATAGGAATCAGTTGCAAAACTGGAGGCAGTTTTTTGGTAGTGTACCTGTGTTATCTTACCCTGGTGAAACATGCCCAAAATGTTTCCAAATTTGTTAACAGGGCAACTTCTGACTGTTTTGAATGTATCAGTAAAACTTCAGCTATATGCATTGGTGCATGCAGGATTGCTTGGCTCCAAGCCTCTGATCTTGAACAGTGGGTTCAAGATAAGCTGGGCAATATACCTTGCACAGGTGAAAACCTTTTTGGCAAAGACTGGCAGGATAAGGCTTCTCAGAATCTGAGAACACCACTTTTAATAGACTTTTCTAGATCTACTGCCAACACAGCTAAGAAATACATCAAAGAAACCCTTTTTCAATAAGAAAGACATACTACCCTTATACCCCTGCGATACACTGCCCCGTCCATGCTCCACAAAGGGGGCAGCAACAACCAAAACAGCAAAGAGAGGCTCAGACTCCCAGGTCTCAGCCAACCCAGCAGACCTAACCTAGATTCCTTTCTGGAGAACATAGCCGTCCTGCCTCTGGAGATTCCAGATCCCATCCCGCATTCCCGGCAGGCTGTTATTTTGCCCACAGGTGGCATCTTGTAACATCAGAACACTGGACTCTCTCCATAGTAAGAGAGGGGTACAAACTTCACTTCCGAAGTCTACCCCCCAAATCTTCTCCAAGAGTTCATTTCTCAATCCCCTCTCACCACTCTGTTACTGCAGGAGGTCACCTTCCTTCTCTCACAGGGTGCAATAGAGGAAGTGCCACTTTCCCAGCAGGGTCTGTGCTTCTATTCTCCTTACTTCCTTATTCCAAAGAAGGTGGTTTACAAGCCCATCCTGGACCTCAAAAAAACTGAACAAGTATCTACTTCGGGAGAAATTCAAAATGATTTCCCTAGGTACTCTTCTCCCCTATCTCCAGAGTCTGGATTTGTTCTCTAGATCTAAAGGATGCTTATACTCACATTCTGATACATGCAGAACACAGAAGATTCCTAAGTTTCCTGTTCCAGGGGAGACATTATCAGTACAGAGTCCTATCCTTTGGCCTGGCCTCTGCCCCAAGAGTCTTTACAAAGTGCATGGCAGTTGTAGCTGCATTCCTAAGGACTCTAGGGATATTTGTCTTCCCCTACTTAGACGACTGGCTCATTCGAGGAAGCACACCTCTAGAGGCCAATCTTTCTCTCATGCCCACCATGCAGGTGCTTCAACATTTGGGATTTGTAATAAATCTTCCAATGTCCCATCTCGTTCCCTCCCAAACTCTAGAGTTTATAAGGGTTCTTCTAGACACTCAACAGTCAAGGGCTTTTCTACCCCAAGCCCACTGTGTTCAACTCATTAAGCTTGCATCCCAAGCATGCCTCAAGACCTTTCTCACTGCTCGAGAAATGCTGCAACTTCTGGGCCACATGGCATCTACTGTATATGCAATTCTGTATGCTCGTCTACATATGTGTGCAGCTCCTCTCCTAGGAGTTGTATTTTTCCTCTTCTCCTTCTCTCCTTTTATCTCAGCTACAAACTCAACTGAAGCAGGAGAGCGGGAAGGCAGCTACGCAGGCACAGTGGGATGCTCCCAAAAGCTTTCCTATTGGACGCTGGAGAGCGTTCCCACGTGGACTCTGTACCGACGTTACCCATATGTGAAGACTCAATTCCTGATTTCCTTGAGATCACCTGTTACAGGTGAGTAACTATGCTTTGCCTGCACATCCCTAGAAATTAGCTTCTCCTGGCCTGCACGTGACTATGCTTGCCCATAGCACAACATATCAAATCTCATTCAGACCAGGAGGACCTGCTTTGTGCTTTCTCTGATGTTTGCTCTTCTTGTGGTCATATATTGCCAGTGCCATGAGGAGCCTTGCTTCTTTCCTTAGGTTCCACCTGTTCCAAACATCAGTACTAACATTTCAGAGCCAGCCTAGAGCCCTGAGTCCACTGCTGCTCCTCTCCTTGGTCCTGTCACTACTACAGTACCAACTCTACTGATCAACCTGCCATCCTCTATTCCTTCCCTGTACACTGTAGTGCTGCTGCGTGCTAGAATTGGGCCGGCTTGGCTGGGTCAATGGGCCATTGAAGAAAAAAAGAGAGGCTAGGTTATCACAGATAGAAGAAAGGACCTGTTAATTCCAGTGACCTTTATTTTTGTCCTGGTCACTATTGGGAAGCAGAGACGTTTTTAAGCAGCAAGAAGAAAAAGAGAAGAGGTGAGGCAGTGGAGCACTTGGATTGGATAAGTGCGGGTGGGTTGGCTCTTGGAATAAAAGAGAAGGATCGAAGGGCAAAAGAGGAAAAGAAGTGACGGAGGCAGCATGGGAAAAGGAAGTGGAGAGGATGGTAGAGTGAGGGACTTTCAGAACACAAGAGAAGGGATGGGGTGTAGTGTTGGGATATGGGGTGGGATCAGGCTAGAAAAAGGTGTACAGAGACTGGAAGGGAAGAGCATGAAGTGGGGGCTGAGAGGGTGGAGGAAGAGGAAATAAGAAGATAGCAAGAGAAAGGTGAAGGGATGGGAGGCAAGCATATGAGAGAACAAAGGGTGGCAGAAAGAGGAGGAAGCTGTTGACCACAGCGTGCAGGGGGAAAGAGGTTTGGGAAGGGATATGGGTAGTGTTTGTATGAGGGTGGAAACTGTTATGTTGTGGCACAGACTACATAATTTCAGCAAATGTTGCAAGTGACTCATAAGAGATCAAGATATGACACATTTCATTAGTTGTGATTCAAGTAGTAAGAGCATTGTCATGGTTCTTTCAGGAAGCTGAACCATCAATTCAGTCCAAAACAGGGGTGTACGTCAACTTTGGTTGAGATTACACATTACATTAATATTTAGCATATTTATTGAATACTCTACTATAAATGTCTGCATTGCCACTGCAAATTTTGTATTGGTGAGGATATGGTCAAATTGGCACCATGTTCCACATTTGGTGGCAATGTCCATTGAGCTCCCAGTTTTGGTATCAGATTTGTGATTTTTTCCTTATCCCTCTAGTCCAGTCTCGACCTATGTGTAGTCGCACCTCACCAGCAGCTTGGAGACTTCGCATGTCAGTGCTGATATCATCTCTCATAGGCAGTTGCCATCTTGCCAACCACAGTATTCTCAGTCTCCAAGCAGCTGGAGAGGTGTGACTCCCCAGGCTGGACTCACTGAGGGACAACTCAGAGCAATTGATTTTTATTTCTATTTTGGTTAATCTCCAGGAACAAGCAGGAATGTAGTCTTCACATATGGGTATCGTCGGTACCGACGGAGTCTGCGCGAGAACTCTCCCCAGCGTTCAATTAGAAAGCTTTTGGGAGCATCCCACAGCTCCTGCGTGCTGCCTTCCCGCCTTTCCCAACTGCCTCTCTCCAGTTCTTCGTTTTCCACGGAGCCAGCAGGTCGTTTTCCTGTCACCGCAGAAATTATCCCATATTTTTCATTCTTTTTTTTGTGGTAGCGTCTGCCTTCCTCAATGCTATACCGGTACCGCCGGTTCTTTCTTTCTAAAAAAAAAAAAAAAAAATTTGGAATCTTTTATCTGGATTTTCCGGCCTTTTTTCTCTCGGGTGCCACACGCCATTTTTGGGCACTAGGGCCAATTTTTCCTCAACATGGAAAAACCCGCTTCAGTTTTTAAAAAGTGTTCCAAGTGTGGCGGTACTGTCTCCGTCACCGACACGAGTGGTGCCTCAAATGTTTAGGTCCTGACCATTCCATCTCGGAGTGTGTTGCCTGTGGGATGATGTCGAAGAGGGGTCGGCAGAACCGAGCTAAGCTTAGCACCCTTTTACCCTCCGATGCCGCATCCGTGGCATCGACGTCTTCCAGGGCTTCGTCTTCCTCCCATGGATCTCAGGTAACCAAACATAAATCTGGCCGGTCCTCAAAGGGTAGATCTCTTTCCAAGCATCGAGATGCCTCTGGCGTTGCCCTTGAGGGACTTGTACCGGCAAAATTGCCCCGGCAGGAGGCTTCAGCTTCCAAAGCACTATCGGAGCTCCAGGATGTTCTCGAGGCCTCAATCTCGGCAGAACTACTGGTGCCATGCTCTGGGGTACCGGCCGCTTCGTCCAGTACCGACACCCAGGCATCGGCAGCATCAATTGACCAGAGATTCCTGGCTATTGAGCGCAGTCTGGCGGCTCTCCTTGCGGCATCGGTGCCTTCGGGAGCACTTCAGACAGTTCAACCGGCATCGACACCGGTTCTGGCACCAATATCTGTACCGGTACCGACAGCATCGACATCGGCGAGAGTGCTTCCAACACAGAGTCATGCTATTTCCTCCGGTATCGACAGGCCGGTACCGGACCCCTCCGGTACCGACTTCGATCGGTACCGGTATCGTGCTTTACAAGAGCACCCGGACAGAAGATATTTTGAATCCTCCGATGACTCTGAGAGGACTCTGACAGCTCTGTCAATGCCGGAGTACTTCTCTCTGAGGAGCCGCCTTTCCTAAACGTAGGATGTCTCTTCCAGAGGATATATCCTTTCAGGATTTCATCAGGGAGGTGGCTAGAGGTCTTTCCATCACAGTGGCTCCTCAAAACAGAGCCCAGAGCAAAGGAGTTGGAGATTTTACAATATCCTAAAGCTCCCAAGGAAGCGGCTACTTTGCCTAATCATGAGATCTTGCATGATCTCATGTTAAGAATGTGGGAAACACCTCTTACCACCTCTCCTCATTCCTGTAGGCTGGATACCATGTATCGAGTGCCTCCTTGTCCTGGTTTTCAAAACTTCTTGTGATTCCTCATTTGTTTATGGGATCATGTGTTCTTGTGGTCTATTATATGTTGGGAATACATGTAGACCGTTTCGTAAGCGCATTATTGAGCATAAGAGCAGATTGAAATGTTTGGTACGTGAGGCCCCTCTAGTCCCACACTGTGTTGAGTTTAAGAATCGCTTTTGTGATTTGCGGTGCTTTTGTTTTGATCGGGTATTGACGGGGCGAGATGGGAAGAGCCGGGAGCAATCTTTGTTGATATGTGAACAAAAGTGGATTTTCAAGTTGCACACTGTGGTTCCCGAGGGTTTAAACCTCCGCATTGATTGGGCGGTATGTTTGTAATTGAGGGGTGGAGTTTGTTTTGGGGATGCCCTCTACGTCAGCAGTAGGGTATCTCAGGGAGTACGTTGTTTCGCGGTTGACTGAGCATGCGTGGTGTTTTTGTGAAGCAATGTTGAGGAGCTAGTTTGGCTGCCGCTCATAGTAAGTAGCATTTCTTTGTTTTATGTGCTGGTTCGGGCTCGTGGGTTTTGTTCCTGCTTTTAAAATGGTTTGTTTTTGAATGTTTTCTGTTTTGTAGTGATTTCCCCTGATGCAGCGAGATTACTCGCGTTTCGAGCTCTGCAGTAACGTCGGGGAAGCAGCTTGCGATCAACCCTTCTAATTTTTTAAGATAAGTGCTATCCTGGGTGTTGATGCAGTTTGCTTTGTAATAATACGTGGCAGCAGGTCCTTGATGTCTGTGGGCTTGTGTTTGTGGCATGATCTTGGCTTGGTCCGGATCGTTTTTGCCATTGCCCCTGGAAGCTGAGACCTTGCTGGCCATGCTATTTCTTTAATATTTACCAAGTGAAAACATTCATTTTGCAGTTGTCAAGAGTTATGGAGCAGTTTGTGTTTTTCTAGAGTGAGTTTTTTTGCTATATTGGATCTTACACTCTGAATTGTGACCACTAAGTTTAATGAATTAGATGCTGACAACTCCACTTTGGATAGATTATCCAAAGCCACAGCTGATCCTGCAAGAAAGAAATCTTTCAAGAAACCATTCTTCTCCAAGAAGAGGAGGTTTTATCCCTCTTATTCCCAGCACGGACGTTCTGCAGGTCTATCTGCTTGAAAAAGTCAGCAACCACCTAAACAAAGGAAAACAAGACTGCTAAGCCTCAACCGTCTCAGCAGTCTCAGCCTCCACAAGGCCTTTGACTTCCATCTAGAGAACTTAGCCTTCCTGGCTCTCAATGGACCAGAGCCTTCCACTATTCCAAGAAGGTTGTGTCACTTTGCCCCCAGATGGGGGCAGATAACAGCAGAACATTGGACACTCTCCATTATAAAAGAGAAGTACAAGCTTCACTTTTTGTGCATGCCCCCTCCCACAGTGGTACGACAGTTCAATTCTCAGACCTCTCATCAACTTGTTAGATCAAGAGGTTACTATGCTTCTTGCCCAAGGGGCAATAGAAGAAGTACCCATTCATCAACAGGGTACAGGGTTTTACTCCCCCCTATTTCCTTATCCCAAAGAAAACAGGGGGACACAGACCTATTTTAGACCTCAGAGAATTGAGCAAATTCCTGTTCAAAGAGAAATTCAAGATGATTTCTCTGGGAACTCTGCTGCCATACCTTCAGAGTCAGAATTGACTTTGTTCTCTAGATCTCAAGGATGCATACACTCATGTTCTCATCCATCCAACTCACAAAGTTTCTTCAGTTCCTTTTTCAAGGAAAGCACTACAGGGTGCTTCCTTTTGGCCTGGCCTCAGCACCAAGGGTGTTTACGAAACTCATGGCTCTGGTAGCAGCATTTCTTCGCACTCTAGGAATATTCGTCTTCCCCTACTTAGGCGACTGGCTCATTCGAGCACCATCAGAGTCAGAGGCCAGGATTTCTCCATCTTGCACAATGTGTATCCTTCAGTATTTGGGTCTGGTCATAAACATCCCAAAATCCAGCTTAACTCCCACTCAGACTCTAGAGTTCATAGGAGCTTTGCTGGATACCAGAAAAGCAAGGGCCTATCTTCCTCAGGCCGGTTGCCTTTGCATGGTGCAGTTAGCTTCTCAAGCAGTGCTAAAGCCTCATCTCACTGCTCGAGAAATGTTACAACTACTAGGCCACATGGCATCTACCGTGCATGTGGTTCCTTATGCTCGCCTCCATATGAGAGCAGCCCAGTGGACTTAAGCCACTCAATGGACCCAGGCATCAGGGTGCCTGTCAGACAAAATAGCAAACACAAATCGCCTTATTCTCCAGGACTAAGCAGGAAGTCAGTCCTCACATATGGGTGACATAGACGTCGACGAAGTCCTTGCGGAGCATTTCCCTAGCTTTCCAAGAAAGCCTTTGGGAATGCAGGCACGCATGCGCGGTTCCCTTTCCGCCTAAAGGTGCCATCATGCTCAGTCTCTCTTTTTCCGTGAAGCCCACCGGACGTGTGTCCTAGTCATCATGGAAAATAGTTAGATTTTTTGGCGATCCTTAGCTATTTTTTACTCCGGTTCGACGCCGGCTCCCCTCCCGCCGGGTTCGGTACATCGGTATCGAGCCCGATCTTCTTTTTTCGGTGTTTGCCCTACGTGGCTGGCTTTCGCGCCCTTTTTTTTTCTTTTTCCCTGGAAGGCTGGTCCTTTGACCTCGCGGGGACTCTTTTTTTTCCGCGATGGCTTCCAGTGGCTTTAAAAAGTGTGATCAGTGCAAGAAGCTGATGTCTCTCACCGACACACACGACTGCTGCCTTCGGTGCCTCGGTCCTGACCACGATCCTAAGACATGTGGGCCATGTGGAAAAATGTCTTCCAAGGCACTGCAAAGTCAGCACCAAAAGGAAAGGCTTTTTTCTGACTCGGCCTCCAGCCGGGCCCGGACCTCGTCTGAGGCCTCGACATCTCGGGAATCGGATCCCGAGCACCGTCGGGGCTCCTCGAACAGGGGGTCCCCTGACCGGGAACGAAAGAGGAAGAAGAGGCTCGCGAGGGTGTCGGAAGAGGTCCCTGGCTTCTCGAGGGCTAGGTCTCAGACCCCTGACCGTCGCCCCGGGCCTGTGGAACAGCAGAAGCCTTCCAAAGTACCTCGAGTGGAGCAGGATTCTGCTGGACACTAAGTCCTGTAGTCCTCATGGACTCTCCTCCCACAGAACTGACATCGGGCCCGGTGCCGCCGGGGCCCGAGTCCGGGGGCTGCTGAGTCTCCTGAGCTGGGTCTCAGGCTGTGACAGCCTTGGAGTGCAGACTGTCTGCCTTCATGGCACAGCAGCGGGATCTGATGGCCAGCCTGTCTGGCGCATCTGCCCCGACCACAGGGACATCGAAGTCGACCCCGGAGACCGAGCCGATACTCGAGACCATGAAGGCTCGAGGTCGACCTCGGTCGCGGTCTCCCTCGACCTCCCGTTCGGGACCGAGGGCGTCAACGCCGGTGCCTTCGGCGTCGGGGCGGGTGCTCACAGGCCCCGTGAGGTCGGACCCCGATTCCTCATTGGACGAGTCCGCCTGGGAGACGGAGGACGAGGAGTCCCCCGACACCTTCAGGACTCGGTGCGTCCCATCGGACTCACTGCAGTCTGAACCCCGGAGTAGATCCCCCTCCAGAGGATACCTGGTTCTCGGAGTTCGTCCAGGATATGGCCACCGCGTTGGCTATCCCTGCAAACCCCAAGGAGGAGCCTCGAGCTGAGGAGCTTGAGGCCCTGCAGTACGACTCTCCTCCGAAGGAGGCCTTTACTGTTCCGGTTCCTCTGATGCTGGGGACGGCTCCTCTTCCGGATGTGGGAGGCACCGGCCTCTGCGCCGGTTCTAAGCAAGCGGGTTGATTCGATCTATCGACTCCGGAAGAGTCCTGGCTTTCAAAAGGCGCAGCTACCACACCATTCCATGGTGGTGGAATCGACCATGTATCGCCTGAAAAGTCAGAAGATGCAGTCCGCAGTGCCCCCTGGCAGGGAGGTCCAAAACCTCAATGGTTTTGGTAGAAAGTGCTTCCAGGGCTCGATGCTTGCTTGCCGTGTCCAGTCTTACCAGCTGTACATGGGCATATACTTGCAAGACCTGGCCAAAGAGTTGGCCGGGTTCTCTGCTGGTCTCTCCGGGGAACCCTTGCAGAGGTTCAGGTCCTTGTCCTCGGGGATCCGGGAATGCTCCAAGTTTGTCCCGCGCTGCCTACGATGGCTTCGAGGCTTCGGCCCGTGTTGCGGCAGCCAGCATCGCGGCTCGACGCCAGGCATGGCTGCAGTCATCAGACCTCAAGCCATGGGTTCAGAACAAGTTGGTCGATGTCCCTTGCCGAGGTGAGAACCTTTTTGGCAAGCCCATGACCGAGAAGGCCGCACAGCTCGAGACCGAGCACCTCACGAGGACAAGGCTGTCTAGAAAGACTTCTGCCCCTTTTCACAAGAAGAAGGGCTCGGGTAAAAAGCCCTTTTACCCGAGGAAGGGCACTGCCTACAAACAGTACCCACAGTATCATGGCTGCCCAAGCTGGCCCTCAGGGTCAGCAAGCCAAGGGGCAGGGTAATGGGCCCCGTAGGCAGAGGACTCCCAAGCCTCCGGCCCCTGCTCCCACTCAGCAGGTTGGGGGTTTTTGACTCCTTAGGCATAGCCTCAACGTCCCTGCTCTCCCAACCCTGCACAGGATGTCGCCTCTCCCTGTTTGCCCACCAGTGGCCACTCATCACTGGAGACAGTTGGGTGTTAAGCATAGTCCACAAGGGCTATGCACTACACTTCCAACAACTGCCTCCTCCCTACTTTCCAGGGGAGCCTCCAAGGCCTCCCCTGCACACAGATCTTCTCCTTCAGGAGCTCCAGGGTCTGTTGGTGGACAGGGCGGTGGAGCCTGTGCCTCCCCACTTGCAAGGTCGAGGGTTCTACTCCAGGTATTTCCTGGTACCCAAAAGAACCGGTGGCCTTCGACCTATTCTAGATCTCAGAAACCTCAAGTTCCTGGAGATGGAGAAGTTCAAGATGCTTACTCTTGGAACACTTCTGCCCTACCTCCATCAGGGAGATTGGCTATGCTCATTAGATCTAAAGGATGCGTACACTCACATCCTCATTCATCCAGACCACAGAAAGTACCTCAGGTTCATTGTGGGAGGAAACCATTATCAGTACAGAGTACTACCTTTTGGCCTCACCTCCGCTCCCAGGATCTTTAACAAGTGCCTGGCAGTGGTGGCGGCCTACCTGCGAAATCAGGGAGTCTGTCTTCCCATATCTGGACGACTGGCTCATAAGAGGTCAGACGTGCCAGGAGGCCCGACAGGCTACTCTCAGAACTATTGCTCTTCTTCAAAGCTTGGGGTTCGTAATAAACTTCGCAAAGTCCACTTTGTTCCCCTCAGAACTTGGAGTTCATAGGGGCGAGGTTGGACTCTCTGCTGGCAAAGGCATTCTTGCCAGAAGACAGAGCCCAAAGGCTGATAAACTTAGCAAACCAGTTTCTCAGCAGGTCACTGGTCTCCGCCAGACTCTGCCTGAGGCTCCTTGGTCACATGGCTTCGACAGTGCATGTGACCCCCAATGCCAGGCTACATATGAGGCCTGCACAGTGGTGCCTTCGGACTCAGTGGTCACAGGCCACAGGCAGCCTCAGAGACAGGATAAGGGTGTCCAGACCATTTCTATCTCGCTCAGCTGGTGGTTGCACCCACCCAATCTGCTACAAGGGGTGCCTTTTCAGATTCCTGGGTTTACAGTGGTGTTGACCACGGATGCCTCCCTGCAGGGCTGGGGAGCTCATTGTCTAGGCAAGTGCACCCAGGGTCTGTGGTCTCCCTGGGAAGCCGCACAGCAAATCAATCTCCTGGAACTCAGGGCTATTCGGTTAGCCCTCAGGACTTTTTCTCAAACCCTGGCTCATCAGTCTGTCCTAGTTCAAACAGACAACCAGGTAGCCATGTTTTATGTGAACAAGCAGGGCGGAACTGGGTCCAGGCTCCTTTGTCAGGAGGCACAGGACCTTTGCTTGTTTGCTCTCAGACACAACATGCTCCTCAAGGCAGTGTATCTACCTGGCCAGGAGAACTACCTGGCAGACAAGTTGAGCAGGATTCTGCAGCCCCACGAGTGGCAGCTTCATCCTTTGGTAGTTCAGAAGATTTTCCTGAAATGGGGACTTCATCCATAGATCTGTTTGCCAGTCCTCTGAACAAACAGCTGCCAAAGTTCTGCTCCAGGCAACCGCATCCTCTGCGGATAGCAGCAGATGCTTTTCTGATTCCCTAGTCTCAGGGCCTCCTGTATGCGTTTCCTCCCACGCCCTTGGTGGCCCGAACTCTGTTCAAGATTCTTCAGGACAAGGCCTCGGTCCTGCTGATGGCTCCCAGACAGCCTTGGTTTCCACTTCTGCTTCAGTTGGCAGTGGATCCCCCCCTGCCTCTGGGGTTGCAACCCGACCGTCTCTCAGGGTCAGGGTATCTTTCTGCACCCCATTCTCAAAGCTCTCAATTTGATGGCATGGAGGCTGCAAGGGGAGTTTTGGCTCTCTGGGGCCTACCTCAGGAAGTTGAGGAGGTTGTCCTAGCCTTTAGTAAACAGTCCACTAGGAAAACCTATACTCTTAAATGGAAAAGGTTTTCTGTGTGGTGTCACCTACGTACAGAGGATCCTTTCTCCTGTACTGTACCAGTAGTGCTTCACTACTTACTGCACTTATCAAATCAAGGACTTAAGTCCAATTCTGTTCGGGTCCACCTCTCAGCTCTAGCAGCTCACCACTCACTGGTGGAAGGACATTCTCTGTCGGTTCACCCCTTGGTGTCCCGGTTTCTCAGAGGCTTGCTCTTGTTCAAGCCTCCAATCCGTCGTCCTGCTCCTGATTGGGAGTTGAATGTGGTCTTGCAGCAACTGACTCGCCCACCCTTTGAGCCGATGGCTACTTGTCCTCTACGCTTCCTGTCCTGGAAGACACTCTCTTCTTGATAGCCCTTACCTTGGCTAGGCGAGTGAGTGAGCTTCAGGCCCTGGTCTGACAGGCCTTACACCAGATTTTATAGGAACAGGGTAGTCCTCAGGACTCATCCAAAGTTCCTCCCAAAGATTGTCTCCTCTTTCCACCTCAACCAGGAGGTGCTTCTTCCAGCATTCTTCCCTAGGCCTCATGCTAGCCAGACTGAAGCAGTGCTGCATACCCTGGACTGTAGGACGGCCTTATCCTTCTACCTTGACCGTACGCAGGGGCACAGAAGGGCTACTCAGCTCTTCATATCTTTTGACCCTAATAATTTGGGGTTAGCTGTGTCCAAGCGTACCTTGTCCATCTGGGTGGCTGACTGTATCACCTGGGCTTATAGGGCGGCTGACCTTCCTTTGCAGGGTCGGGTCACGGCCCATCGTGTCAGGGCAATGGCTGCCTCAGTGGCTCATCTCCGCTCTGTACCGTTGGTAGACATCTGCAGGGCTGCAACTTGGTCTTCAAGCCAGACCTTTGCGGCCCATTACTGTCTGGAAAGGGAGTCCCGTAGGGACAGTGCTTTTGGCCAGGCAGTACTCCGGAATCTCTTTGAGGTTTAGGCAACTCCTGCCCTCCTGCCCTCTGTTGTGCTACCGGTGAAGGGTCTGTCACTGAAAAGCCTTTCCTTGATGCTGAGACTAGAGGGAGTTCTCTTGTTCAGCCTGGGTTCCTGGTAGCCCAGAGCTAGGGAGTCACCCATATGTGAGGACTGACTTCCTGCTTGGTCCTGGAGAAAGTAGTTACTCACCTGTAATAGGTGTACTCCAGGAGCAGCAGGAATCAGTCCTCACAACCCTCCCTCCTCCCCTGGGAGTTGCAGTTGTATATAGTTTATTTTTACATCTTTGTGTGCTGTTTTTAGCTATGTCATTTGACTGAGCAAGATGGCACCTTTAGGCAGGAAGGGAACCGCGCATGTGTGCCTGCATTCCCAAAGGCTTTGTTGGAAAGCTGGGGAATGCTCTGCAAGGGCTTCATCGACGTCAATGTCACCCATATGTGAGGACTGATTCCTGCTGCTCCTGGAGAACACCTGTTACAGGTGGGTAACTACTCTTTTTGTCACCTCCAATGGTGGCAGTCCACTCAAATCCTGTTGCTGGGGTCCCCATTTCAACAACCTTTACCCCAGGCAACTCTAACAGATGCTTCACCAATGGGTTGGGGAGCTCATCTGCAAGACCTCTCCACCCAAGGCACTTGGACTCCACAGGAGACTCATTTACTTATCAATCTCTTAGAGCTCAGAGCAATCTTCCTTGCTCTTCGAGTGTTCCACACCCTGCTCAGCTACAAGACAGTCCTCATTCATACGGAAAATCAAGTAGCCATGTTCTACGTGAACAAACAGGAGGGAACAGGCTCTCTGTCGCTTTGCAATGAAGCTTTGCAACTATGTGCCCTCGCCAGAGAGCATCATATTCATCTCCTGGCAGTGTGTCTTCCAGGCATACAAAGCTCTTGGGCAGACAGACTCAGTCGACTTCTGCTTCCACACGAATGGTCTCTACATGTAGACCAGGTGGCCAAGATTTTTTAAATTTGGGGAACCCTGTACATAGACCTCTTTGCAAGTCCGTTGAATGCCAAACTTCCCCGGTTCTGTTCCAGAATTCCGGCTCAGGGCTCTCAGGCCAGGGATGCTTTCCTCCTTCACTGGGGTCAAGACTTCCTTTATGCCTTTCCACCCATTCTCCTAATTCCCGAAACCCTGTTCAAGCTTCGGAGAGACAGAGGCCATATGATTCTCATAGCTCCACATTGGCCATGGCAAGTGTGGTACCCTCTGCTTCTACATCTCTCAAGCTCCCTCTCTGAAGTTAGGGTCTGCTCCAGATCTCCTGTGTCAGGAGGACGGAATGTTATGGCATCCCAATCCCCAGTCGCTGCATCTCAGGGCTTGGTTGCTGAAGGCCTAGATCTCCATGATCTTAGCCTCCCTCAGCAAGTAAAGGACATCCTTTATACTTCCAGGAAGCCTTCCACAAGACGCTCTTATGCTTTCAAGTGGAAAAGGTTTACCATATGGTGTTCACAGAAGGGTCTTAACCCCCTTGCGATATCTCTGGGATCATTACTGGAGTATCTCCTTCATTTATCCAATGCAGGATTTAAGACTAACTCAGTAAGAGTCCATTTGAGTGGTGTTGCAGCTTCTTTCAAGCCTCTAAATGGACAACCTATTTCCTCCCATCCTCTTATAGCAAGATTTATGAGAGGCCTTCTTCTAACTAAGCCTCCCATTAGGCCACCACCAGTGGCATGGGACTTGAACCTGGTTCTTGGTCAGCTCATGAAGCCACCTTTCGAACCCTTAGCTACTACCTCATTGAAATTTCTTTCTTGGAAGGTTATCTTTCTCATTGCAATCACATCAGCACGTCGCATCAGTGAATTGCAGGCACTAGTGGCTGATCCACCTTATACAAGCTTCCATCATGACAAGGTAGTTCTTAGGACTCATCCACACTTTATGCCAAAGGTGGTCTCGCCTTTTCATCTAAACCAAGCGTTCTACCTGCCTGTGTTTCCAAGGCGTCATGCATCAAATGCAGAAAGGAATCTTCATACTTTGGACTGTAAAAGAGCACTTGCCTTTTACTTAAAAAGAACACAGCAACATAGAAAGTCCTCTCATCTTTGTTGCTTTTGATCCTTCTCATTTGGGACTTCCAGTCTCCAAGAGAACACTGTCCAACTGGATTGCTCAGTGTATTTCATTAGCCTATCAGAATAAGAATCTTCCTCTGTAGGGCCATGTCACAGCTCACAATGTGAGAGCCATGGCAGCTTCTATGGCTCATCTGCACTCTGTGTCTATCGACGACATGTCGAGCAGCCACTTGGGCCTCGGTTCATACCTTCACAGCCCATTACTGCTTGAACAAGGACTCCCGCCGGGATGCCTTGTTTGGTCAGGCTGTTTTCCAACACCTGTTCCATACCTAATCAACTCCTACCCACCATCCCTGGTTGGATGCCAGAGATCCATGTGGGGAAGTGGAGCCCTTTCACAGGGACACACAACTTCTGGGGTCTCTCCCTGGCATCTAAAACTAGGGAGTCCCCATATGTGAAGACTACATTCCTACTTGTTCCTGGAGATAGCATAGTTTCTCCAGGACCAAGCAGGTAGTCAGTCCTCACATATGGGTGTCATCGGCGCCGATGAAGCCCCAGCGGAGCATTTCCCCAGCTTTCTATGAAAGCCTTTGGGAATGCTGGCACGCATGCGCGGTTCCCTTCCCGCCTAAAGGTGCCATCTTACCTCAGTCTTTTTTTCCCGAGAAGCCCATCGGACGTGTGTCCTGTTCTCCCGGGTAAAAGTGATTTTTTTTCTTCGGCAATTTTTTCGCTATTTTTCACCGGTTCGACGCCGGTTCCTCTCCTGCCGTGTTCGGTACGCCGGTATCGAGCCCGTTTATTTCTTTTTCGGTTTTTGCACTTCGTGGCTGGCATTCGCGCCCTTTTTTCATTTTTTCCTTGGAAGGCCAATCTTTTGACCTCGCTGGGGCTCTTTTTTCCCCGATGACTTCCAGTGGTTTCAAAAAGTGTGATCGGTGTAAGAAACTTATGTCTCTCACCGACACACACGACTGCTGCCTTCGGTGCCTCGGCCCTGACCACGACCTTAAGTCGTGTGTGCCATGTGGGAAGATGTCTTCCAAGGCACTAAAAAGTCGACAGCATCAGAAGGAAAGGTTTTTCTCGGACTCTGCCTCCGGCCGGGCCCGGACCTCGTCTGAGGCCTCGACATCTCGGGATTCCGATCCCGAGCGCCGTCGAAGCTCCTCGGACAGGGGGTCCCCCGAACGGGAACGCAAGAGGAAAAAGCGGCTCGCGAGGGCGTCGTCGGAGGAGGTCCCTGGACCCTCGAGGGGCAGGTCTAAGACCCCCGACCGCCGTCCCGGGCGCGTGGAGCCAGAGTTTGCTGGACACGTAAGCCCCGTAGTCCTCATGGACTCTCCTCCCAGAGAGTCGACGTCGGGCTCGGCACCACCGGGGCCCGAGTCGGTGGCTGCTACGTCTCCCGAGCTGAGTCTCAGGATGACAGCCTTGGAGTGCAGATTGTCTGCCTTCATGGAGCAGCAGCGGGCACTGATGGCCAGCCTGTCTGGTGCATCTGCCCCGACCACCGGGACGTCGACTTCGAAGTTAACCCCGGAGACCGAGCCGATACTCGAGACCCTCGTGGCTCGAAGTCGTCCTCGGTCGAGGTCTCCCTAGACCTCCCGTTCGGGACCGAGGGTGTCAACGCCGGTACCCCTGGCGTCGGGGCGGGTGCCTCGGGGCCCCGCAGGGTTGGACCCTGACTCCTCAGATGAGTCCGCCTGGGAGACGGAGGACGAGGAGTCTCCCGATACTTTTAAGACTCGGTGCGTCCCGTCAGACTCACCGCAGTCTGAGCCCTGGAGTAGATCCCCTCCGGAGGACACTAGGTTCTCGGAGTTTGTGCGGGCTATGGCCGCTGCCCTGGCTATCCCTGCCAATCCCGAGGAAGAGCCTCGAGCCGAGGAGCTCGATGCTCTACAGTACGACTCTCCTCCGAAGGAGGCCTTTTCTGTCCCGGTTCCTCGGATGCTGGAACGGCTCCTCTTCCGGATGTGGGAGGTGCCGGTTCTGAGCAAGCGAGTCGATTCCATCTATCGACTCCGCAAAAGCCCTGGTTTCCAAAAAGCCAGCTACCACACCATTCCATGGTTGTGGAATCGGCCATGCATCGTCTGAAGAGCCAGAAGATGCACTCCGCGGTGCCCCCCGGCAGGGAGGCCCGCAACCTCGATGGCGTCGGTAGGAAGTGCTTCCAGGGGTCTATGCTTGCTTGCCGTGTCCAGTCTTACCAGCTGTACATGGGCATGTACTTGCGAGACCTGGCCAAGGAGTTGGCCAGATTCTCTGCTGGTCTCTCCGGGGAACCCTTGCAGAGATTTAAGACCTTGTCCTCGGGGATTCTGGAATGCTCAAAGTTCATTTCCCGCGCCGCCTACGATGGCTTCGAGGCTTTGGCCCGAGTAGCAGCTGCCGGCATCGCAGCTCGATGCCAGGCGTGGCTGCAGTCATCGGACCTCGAGCCATGGGTTCAGGACAAGTTGGTCGATGTCCCCTGCCAAGGTGAGAACCTTTTTGGCAAACCCGTGACCAAGAAGGCCGCTCAGCTCGAGACTGAGCACCTTACCCGGACAAGGCTGTTGAGGAAGACCTCTGCCCCTTGACATAAAAAGAAGGGCTCGGTTAAAAAGTCCTTTTACCCGAGGAAGGGCACTGCCTACAAACAGTACCCTCGATATCAGGCTGCCCAAGCTGCCCCCCAGGGTCAGCAAGCCAAGGGCCAGGGTAATGGGCCCCGTAGGCAGAGGACCCCCAAGCCTTCTGCCCCTGCTTCCACTCAGCAGAGTGGGGGTTTTTGACTCCTTGAGCGTAGCCACTCCATCCCTGCTTTCCCAGCCCTGCACAGGTGGTTGCCTTGTACTCTTTGCCCACTAGTGGCCTCTCATTACCACCGACAGTTGGGTACTGGACATAGTCCAAAAGGGCTATGCACTGCATTTTCATCAACTGCCTCCTTACTTTCCAGGGGAACCCTTGAGGCCTCCCCTGCACACAGACCTTCTCCTTCGAGAGCTCCAAGGTCTGTTGGTGGACAGGGCGGTGGAGCCTGTGCCTCCCCACTTGCAAGGTCACGGATTCTACTCCAGGTATTTCCTGGTACCCAAAAGGACCGGTGGCCTTAGACCCATTCTGGATCTCAGGAACATCAACAAGTTCCTAGAGAAGGAAAAGTTCAAGATGCTTACTCTTGGAACACTTCTGCCCTACCTCCAGCAGGGAGATTGGCTTTGCTCTTTAGATCTAAAGGATGTGTACACTCACATCCTCATTCATCCAGACCACAGACAGTACCTCAGGTTCATTGTGGGAGGAAACCATTATCGGCCTGATCTCCGCTCCCAGAGTCTTTACCAAGTGCCTGGCAGTGGTGGCGGCCTACCTGAGAAATCAGGGCATCTTTGTCTTTCCCTATCTGGACGACTGGCTCATCAGGTGTCAGACGTCCCTGGAGGCCAGACAAGCCACCCTCAGAACCATTGCTCTGCTTCAAAACGTGGGCTTTGTCATAAACTTCGCAAAGTCCACTTTGCTCCCCTCCCAGAACTTAGCGTTCATAGGGGCAAGGTTGGATTCTCAACTGGCAAGGGCATTCTTGCCAGAAGACAGGGCTCAAAGACTGATGGACGTGGCCAAATAGTTTCTGAACAGGCCCCTGGTCTCCGCCAGACTCTGCCTCAGGCTTCTGGGCCACATGGCTTCGACAGTGCATGTGACTCCCAATGCCAGGCTCCATATGAGGCCTCCACAGGCCGCTTCAGAGACAGGATAAGGGTGTCCAGACCCCTTTTGGCCTGCCTCAGCTGGTGGCTACATCCACCCAATCTGCTGAAGGGGATGCCCTTCCAGATGCCAGAATACTCGGTGGTCCTCACCACCGACGCCTTCCTGCAGGGCTGGGGTGTTCATTGTCTGGACAAGTGCACTCAAGGCCTCTGGTCTCCCTGGGAGGCAGCCCAACAGATCAATCTCCTAGAACTTCGAGCTATCCGCTTAGCTCTCAAGGCTTTTTCTCCAGCCCTGGCTCACTGCTCAGTCTTGATTCAAACAGACAACCAGGTAGCCATGTTTTATGTGAACAAACAGGGCGGGACTGGGTCAAAGCTCCTTTGTCGGGAGACTCAAGACCTTTTTCCTTTGCCCTGAAGCACAACATGCTTCTCAAGGCGGTGTACCTTCCAGGCCAGGAGAACTGCTTGGCCGACCAGTTGAGCAGAATTCTGCAGCCCCACGAGTGGCAGCTGCATCCCTTGGTCGTTCAGAAGATCTTCCTGAAGTGGGGTCTCCCTTGGATAGATCTCTTTGCCAGTCCGCTGAACAAGCAGCTGCCCAAATTCAGCTCCAGGCAACCACATCCTTTGAGGATAGCACCAGATGCTTTTCTGATGTCCTGGTCTCAGGGCCTCCTGTATGCGTTTCCTCCCACGCCCTTGGTGGCCCGAACTCTTTTCAAGACTTTTCAGGACAAGGCCTCGGTCCTGCTGGTAGCTCCCAGGTGGCCGAGGCAGCCTTGGTTTTCACTTCTGCTTCAACTGGCAGTGGATTCCCCACTACCTCTGGGGTTTCAGCCCGACCTTCTCTCACAGGAGCAGGGTTCCCTTCTGCACCCCAATCTCAAAGCTCTCAATTTGATGGCCTGGAGGCTGCAAGGGTAGTATTGGCTCCCTGGGGCCTGCCTCAGGAAGTGGAGGAGGTTGTCCTAGCCTCTAGGAAACAGTCCACTAGGAAAACCTATGCCCTAAAATGGAAGAGGTTTTCTGTGTGGTGTCAGCTTCGTACAGAGGATCCTTTCTCCTGTACTGTGCCAGTAGTGCTTCAGTACTTACTACACTTATCAAATCAGGGACTTAAGTCCAGTTCTGTTCGGGTCCACCACTCAGCTCTAGCAGCTCACCACTCACTGGTGGAGGGACATTCTGTCAGGTCACCCATTGGTGTCCCGCTTTCTCAGGGGCTTGCTTTTGCTCAAGCCCCCCATCCGTCGTCCTGCTCCTGAGTGGGAGCTGAATGTCATCTTGCAGCAACTGACTCGCCCATCCTTTGAGCCGATGGCTACTTGCCCTCTACGCTTCCTTTCCTGGAAGACTCTCTTCCTGATAGCCCTCACCTCGGCTAGGCGGGTGAGTGAGCTTCAGGCCCTGATCTGTGACAGGCCTTACACCAGGATTTATAGGAACAGGGTAGTCCTTCGGACTCATCCAAAGTTCCTCCCCAAGGTTGTCTCCTCTTTCCAGCTCAACCAGGAGGTGGTTCTTCCAACATTCTTCCCTAGGCCTCATGCTAGCCAGGCTGAAGCAGTCCTGCATACCCTGGACTGTAGGAGGGCCTTATCCTTCTACCTTGACCGTACGCAAGGGCATAGAAGGACTACTCGGCTCTTCGTATCCTTTGACCCCAACAAGTTGGGGTTGGCTGTGTCCAAGCGTACCTTGTCCATCTGGGTGGCTGACTGTATCACCTGGGCTTACAAGGCGGCTGACCTTCCTTTGCAGGGTAGGGTCACGGCCCATCGTGTCAGGGCAATGGCTGCCTCAGTGGCTCATCTCCGCTCTGTGCCCTTGGTAGACATCTGCAGGGCTGCAACTTAGTCTTCAAGCCAGACTTTTGCAGCCCATTACTGTCTGGAGAGGGAGTCCCGCAGGGACAGTGCTTTTGGCCAAGCAGTACTCCGGAATCTCTGAGGTTTAGGCAACTCCTGCCCTCTGTTGGGCTACCGGTGGAGGTTGTGTCCTTGCAAAGCCTTTCTTTGATGCTGTGACTAGAGGGAGTTTTCTTGTTCAGCCTGGGTTCCTGGTAGCCCAGAGCTAGGGAGTCACCCATATGTGAGGACTGACTTTCTGCTTGGTTCTGGAGAAAGAGTAGTTACCTGTAACAGGTGTTCTCCAGGAGCAGCAGGAATCAGTCCTCACAACCCTCCCTCCTCCCCTGGGAGTTGCAGTTGTACATAGTTTGTTTTTACATTTTGTGTGCTGTTCTTAGCTATGTCATTTGACTGAGGTAAGATGGCACCTTTAGGCGGGAAGGGAACCGCGCATGCGTGCCAACATTCCCAAAGGCTTTCATAGAAAGCTGGGGAAATGCTCCGCTGGGGCTTCATCGGCGCCGATGACACCCATATGTGAGGACTGATTCCTGCTGCTCCTGGAGAACACCTGTTACAGGTGAGTAACTACTCTTACTCACCTTTAACAGGTGATCTCCAGGAACAGCAGGAATTTAGTCTTCACAACCCACCCACCTCCCCTAGGAGTTGTATCTATCTCTTTCTCTTTCCCTCTTTCTCTTTGTATCAGCTTTAAACTCAGCTGGAGAGAGGCAGTTGGGAAAGGCGGGAAGGCAGCACGCAGGCGCTGTGGGACGCTCCCAAAGGCTTTCTGATTGGACGCTGGGGAGCGTTCCTGCGCAGGCTCCGTTGGTACCGACGATACCCATTTGTGAAGACTAAATTCCTGCTGTTCCCAGAGATCACCTGTTACAGGTGAGTAACTATCCTTTACTCCCCTTATTTCCTTATTCCAAAGAAAACAGGGGGACACAGACCCATTTTAGACCTCAGAGAACTGAACAAATTCCTTTTCAAAGAGAAATTCAAGATGATTTCTCTGGGAAATCTGCTGCTATACCTTCAGAGTCAGGATTGGCTTTGTTCTCTAGATCTCAAGGATGCGTACTCATGTTCTCATCCATCCATCTCACCGAAGGTTCCTTCGTTTTCTTTTTCAAGGAAAGCACTACCAATACAGGATGCTTCCTTTTGGCCTGGCCTCAGCACCAAGGGTGTTTACGAAATGCATGGCTGTAGTGGCAGCATTTCTTTGCACTCTAGGAATATTCGTCTTCCCCTACTTAGACGACCGGCTCATTCGAGCCCCATCAGAGTCAGAGGCCAGAATTTCCCTATCTTGCACAATGCGTATACTTCAGTATTTGAGCTTGGTCATAAACATCCCAAAATCCAGCCTAACTCCCACTCAGTCTCTAGAGCCTATAGGAGCTCTGCTGGATACCAGAAAAGCAAGGGCCTATCTTCCACAGGCCCGCTGCTTTCGCATTGTGCAGTTAGCCTCCCAGGCAGTGTTAAAAACTCATCTCACTGCTCGGGAAATGTTACAACTACTAAGCCACATGGCATCTACCGTGCACGTGGTTCCCTATGCTTGCCTCCATATGAGAACAGCCCAATGGACTCTATCCACTCAGTGGACTCGGGCATCAGGCTTCCTATCAGACAAAATAGAGAGCCAAAGATGTATATATGTAAAAATGTACATATGTAAATACCCAAGGCACCTGGATTCCACAGGAGACTCACTTACATATCAGTCTCCTAGAACTCAGAACAATCTTCTTTGCTCTTCAAGTGTTCCATAACCAGCTCAGCTACAAGACAGTCCTAATTCAGACGGACAATCAAGTAGCTATGTTCTATCTGAACAAGCAGGGAGGCACAGGCTCTCTGTCGCTTTGCAACGAAGCTTTGCGACTATGGGCCCTCGCAAGAGAGCATCAGATTCATCTCCTTGCGGTGTATCTGCCAGGCATTCAAAACTCTTGGGCGGACAGGCTCAGTCGAGTTCTGCTTCCACACGAATGGTCTCTCCATGCAGACCAGCTAGCAAAAGTTTTCAAATTTGGGGAACTCCGGACATAGATCTCTTTGCAAGTCTGTTGAATGCCAAACTTCCCCGGTTCTGTTCCAGAATTCCGGCTCAGGGTTCTCAGGCCAGGGATGCTTTCCTCCTTCATTGGGGTCAGGACTTCCTATATGCCTTTCCACCTATTCCCCTAATTCCCAAGACCCTATTCAAGCTTCAGAGAGACAAAGGCCACATGATTCTCATAGCGCCACATTGGCCACGGCAGGTGTGATCTCCAGGAACAAGCAGGAATGTAGTCATCACATATGGGTATCGTCAGTACGGACGGAGCCTGCGCGGGAACGCTCCCCAGCGTCCAATTAGAACACTTCTGGGAGCATCCCACAGCGCCTGCGTGCTGCTTTCCCGCCTTTCCCAACTGCCTCTCCCCAGTTCTTCATTTTCCACGGAGCCAGCAGGTCGTGTTCCTGTCACCACAGAAGAATTCCTTTATTTCTTATTTCTTTTTGTGGCCACGTCTGCCGCCTTCGACGCACTACCGGTACCGCCGGTCTTTTCTTTCCTATTTCTAAAAATATATATATAGATATATATATTTCTTTTTCTATTTTCTTCAGGTGCACCCGCCTTTTTGGGCCTTAGGCCCAAAAACTTCCTTAACATTGAAAAACCTGCCTTAAGTTTTAAAAAGTGCACCAAGTGTGGTGGTACCATTTCCGTCACCGACACCCATGAATGGTGTTTAAAATGTTTAGGTCCTGACCACTCCATCATGGATTGTGTGTCCTGTGCCGTGATGTCTAAAAGAGGTCTGCAGAACCGAGCTGCCAAGCTCAGTACCCTGTTTCCCTCTGATGCGGCTTCTGTGGCATCGACGTCTTCCAGGGCTGCTTCTTCCTTCCCGTGGATCTCAGGTAACTAAACATAAATCCAGCGGTCCTCGAAGGGTAGATCTCCTTCTAAGCATCGAGATGCCTCTGGCGTTGCCCTCGGATTCTGCACCAGCAAAATAACCCCGGCGGGAGGCTTCGGCTTCCAAAGCATTATCGGGGTTCCAGGATGTTCTAAATGGCTCGTCCTCGACAGATCTCCTGGTGCCATGCTTTGGGGTACCGGTGGCTTCCACCGGTACTGACTTCCAGGCATTGGCGGCCTCCATGGACCAGAGAATTCTGAGCATGGAACGCAGTCTGGCGGCTTTCCTTGTGGCATCAACGCCCTTGGTACCACGACAGACAACTCCACCGGTACCGGCACTAGCATCGGTATCGTCACCGGCACATATAGCATCGGTGTCTGCTATGCCGGTACTCTGTCCTACGATGCCCTCCGGTATCGATTCTCCGGTACCGGTTATTCCCGGTACCGACCTCAGTCGGTACAGGTATCGGGCTCTGCAGGAGCACCCGGACAGACGATACTTCGAGTCCTCAGAAGAATTTGAGGATTCTGAAAGTTCTGTCTTCCAGAGGAGTCGTCCTCCCCTAAACGCAGGATGTCTCCTCCAGAGGATATGTCTTTCCAAGACTTTATCAGAGAGGTGGCTCGGGGCCTGTCCATCACTGTGGCCCCTGAAACAGAGCCAAGGGCCAAGGAGTTGGAAATTTTACAATATCCCAAAACTCCTAAGGAGGCAGCTACCTTACCCATTCATGAGATTCTATATGATCTCATGTTAAGGATGTAGGAAACACCTCTTACCACCTCTCCTCATTCTCGTAGGTTAGATACTATGTATTGTGTCCCTCCTTGTCCTGGGTTCCATAAGACTCAGCTTCCTCACCACTCTATTGTGGTGGAGTCGGCTATGAGAAGGATTAGAAGTGCAAAAAGACATGCCTCTAATCCTCCAGGATGTGAATGCAGAACTCTGGATGCTTTTGGACGTAGAGTCTTTCAAGCTTCCATGCTTGCTGCAAGAATCAGTTCCTATAGCCTCTACATGGGAATGTTCCTAAAGGAAGTTACTGATCATCTACAGACTTTAAGTCCTTTCATCTCTGAAGATAAAAGGCAGGAGTTTCTCACTTGGCTCAAACATGCCCAAGATGTCTCTAAATTCTCCTACCGTGCAGCCTTTGACTGCTTTGAGTGTATAAGCAGAACCTCGGCTATTGCCATAGGTGCACATAGAATTGCTTGGCTTCAGGCATCTGATTTAGAGCTCTGGGTACAAGATAAGTTGGGAAATATCCCTTGTACTAGTGAGAACCTGTTTGGGAAAGATTGGCAGGAAAAAGCCAATGAAATGGATGCTGAAAATTTCACCTTGGATAAACTATCCAAGTCCACTGCTGATCCTGTTAGAAAGAAGTTGTTCAAGAAAACACCTTTCTCTAAAAAGAAAAGATTATCTCCAGGAACAAGCAGGAATGAGTCTTCACATATGGGTATCGTCGGTACCGACGGAGCCTGCGCGGGAATGCTCCCCAGCGTCCAGAAAGAAAGCTTTTGGGAGCATCCCACAGCGCCTGCGCGCTGCCTTCCCGCCTTTCCTAACTGCCTCTCTCCAGTTCTTCTTTTCCGCGGAGCCAGCAGGTCGTGTTTCCTGTCACCGCTGAAGAATTTCTTATTTTCTTTTATTTTTGTTTAGTCGCGTGTCTGCCTACTCGATTCCGCAACGGTACCACCGGTCCTTTTTCTTTCTTTAAAAAAACAAAACAAAAACTTTTCAGTGCATTTTTCTTCTGGGGCCTTAGGCCTACAGATATATTTTTCCCTCATGGAAAAACCCGCCTCCGGGTTTAAGAAATGTACAAAGTGCAGCAGCACTATTTCTGTCACTGACACCCATGACTGGTGTCTAAAATGTTTAGGTCCTGACCACTCCATTGCGGATTGTGAGTCCTGTTCCATTATGTCTAAAAGAGGGTTACAGAATCGGGCAGCTAAGCTCAGTACCCTGTTTCCCTCCGATGCAGCTTCCGTGGCATCGACGTCTTCCAGGGCTGCTTCTTCATCCCATGGATCTCAGGTAACCAAACTTAAATCTGGCCGGTCCTCAAAGAGTTCATCTCCCTCTAAATATCGAGATGCCCCCGGGCTTACTCTTGAGGATACCACACCGGCAAAATTACCCCGGCAGGAGGCTCCAGCTTCCAAAGCACTACCTATAGGGTCACAGGTTGACATCGATGGCTCGGCCTCGACCGATCACCTGTTACAATGTTCTGGGGTACCGGCAGTTTCTACCGGTATTGATATCCAGACATTGGTGGCGTCAATGGATCAGAATATTCTGACCATGCAGCGTGCCATCACGGCATTCATTCAAGCTGCAACGCCTACGGTACCGCAACAAACCCCGTTGTCTGTACCTGTACCGATTCCGGTACCGGACCCGATATCGGCCCCGATACCAGTACTGCTTGCATCGACATCAGCATCGTCTGCAGCGGTACGCTATCCAGTGATGCCCATCAGTACCGACCCGGTACCGATTACTCCCGATGTCGATACCTCCCGGTACGCGTATCGGGCTCTACGAGAGCATCCAGATAGTCGATACTTTGATTCCTCTGAAGACTCTGATTCTTCAGAGGCCTCAATTGAAGCATCGGGCATCCTTCCTCAGGAACCCTCTTCTCCAAAAAGGAGAATTGTCTCCTCCTGAAGACTTGTCTTTTCAGGACTTCATTAGGGAGGTGGCCAAAGGCCTGTCCATCTCAGTGACCTCTGAGACTGAACCTAGAGCCAAAAAATTGGATATCCTACAATATCCTAAGGCTCCTAAAGAGGCAGCCACCTTACCAATACATGAGATTCTTTATGATCACATGCTGGGCATATGGGAGACTCCTCTTTCCACCTCCCCTCATTCCAGAAGGTTGGACACCATGTATCGTGTTCCTCCTTGTCCTGGGTTTCATAAGACTCAGCTTCCTCACCACTCTATTGTGGTAGAGTCTGCTATGAAAAAGATCAAGAGTACAAAAAGGCACTCCTCTGCTCCTCCAGGAAGAGAATGCAGAACTCTAGATGCCTTTGGCAGGAAAATCTTCCAGGCCAGTATGCTTGTAGCCAGAATCAACTCCTATAGTCTCTATATGGGGATGTTTCTAAAAGAAGTTACAGATCTGCAAACCTTATCTCCTTTTATGTCAGAAGATAAGAGAAGAATACATCACCTGGCTTAAACATGCACAGGATGTATCTAAGTTTTCCAACCGTGCAGCCTTTCTCTTTTGAGGGAGCCAGTAGAGCCTCGGCTATTGCCATAGGTGTACGCAGAGTTGCTTGGTTGCAAGCCTCTGATTTGGAATCCTGGGTACAGGATGGTCTAGGTAACCTTCCCTGTACAGGCGAAAACCTGTTTGGCAAAGATTGGCAAGCAAAGGCCAACCAAATGGATGCTGAAAACTCTGCTTTAGATAGACTTTCAAAGTCTACTGCTGCTCCTTTTAAAAAGAGGTTGTTCAAAAAGGGATCTTTCCCAAAGAAAGGGAACTTTTCTTCTTATGGTCAGGCCTCTTCTCAAGGACGTTTTGCTACAAAGAGACAGCAACAACCAAAACAGGCCAAAACCCAGGCTGCGAGGACTGCTACGGCCCAACAGCCTCAGCCTCCTCAGGGCCTTTGACTTTCTACTAGAGAACTTAGCCTTTCTGGCTCTAGAACATCCAGAGCCTCTCACCATTCCAGGAAGGTTAGCTCACTTTGCTTTCATATGGGAACAAATCACAGCAGAGCAGTGGACCCTCTCCATCATAAAGGAAGGGTACAAACTTCATTTCTTAAACCTTCCTCCTCACACCATGGTGAAACAGTTCAATTCTCCAACATCTCTCCTCAACCTTCTAGGTCAAGAGATTTCTACCCTTCTTGCCCAAGGGGCAATAAAAGAAGTACCCCTTCAACAGGGCTCAGGGTTCTACTCCCCCTATTTCCTCATTCCAAAGAAAACGGGGGGCTACAGACCCATATTAGATCTCAGAGAATTGAACAAGTTTCTATGCAAGGAGAAATTCAAGATGACTTCTCTCGGAACTCTCCTTCCATACCACCAAAGTCAGGACTGGCTTTGTTCTCTAGACCTCAAGGATGCGTACACCCATGTTCTCATCCATCCAACACACAGAAGATTACTTCGGTTCCTTTACCAGGGAAAGCACTACCAATACAAAGTGCTTCCTTTCGGTCTGGCCTTTGCTCCAAGAGTGTTCACAAAATGCATGGCAGTAGTAGCTGTATTCCTGCGCACTCTAGGGATATTCGTATTCTGATATCTGGACAACTGGCTCATCCGAGCTCCATCCCAGTCAGAGGCCCAGACTTCCCTGGCCTGCACAAGGCGTGTTCTTCAGTATCTGGGACTGAATCAACATTCCAAAATCCCATCTCACCCCTACTCAGTCTCTAGAGTTCATAGGGGCCTTACTGGATACCACAACTGCAAGGGCCTATCTTCCCCAGGCCCGTTGCCTACGCTTGGTGCAGTTAGCCTCCCAGATTCAGTTAAAATCCCATTTAACTGCTCGAGAGATGTTGCAACTCTTAGGCCACATGGCATCCACGGTGCATGTGGTTCCCTATGCTCGCCTTCACATGAGAGCAGCTCAGTGGACCCTATCCTCCTAATGGACCCAGGCATCAGGTTGCCTGTCAGACAAAATAGCAACCTCCAGTCGCCTTTTTTGGTCCCTCCACTAGTGGAAGTCCACTCAGAATCTGTTGCTGGGGTCCCCTTTTCAACAGGTGTTACCCCAAGCCACCCTTACGACAGATGCCTCTCCAAGGGGTTGGGGGGCTCGTCTACAAGATCTCTCAACCCAGGGCATCTGGTCTCCACAGGAGACATCTCTTCATATCAACCTCTTAGAGCTCAGAGCAATCTTTCTGGCTCTCAGTCTTCCACACCCTGCTCAGCTACAAGACAGTCCTCATCCACACGGACAACCAGGTAGCCATGTTCTATGTGAACAAGCAGGGAGGGACTGGCTCTCTGTCGCTTTGCAACGAAGCTCTGAGATTGTGGGCCTTCGCCAGAGAGCATCAAATCCATCTCATGGCAGTATATCTTCCAGGGGTTCAAAACTCTTGGGCAGACACTCAGTCGAGTTCTGCTTCTGCACGAATGGTCCCTCCATGGGGACCAGATAACCAGAATTTTTCGGATTTGGGGTACCCCAGACATAGACCTGTTTGCAAGTCCGTGGAATGCCAAACTTCCCCGGTTCTGTTCCAGGATTCCATGTCAGGGAGTTCAGGCCAGGGATGCCATCCTCCTTCATTGGGGGCAAGACTTCCTCTATGCCTTTCCACCTATTCCCCTAATTCCCAAGACTCTGTTCAAGCTTCAGAGAGACAAGGGGACTATGATCCTCATAGCACCACTTTGGCCATGCCAAATGTGGTACCCTCTACGTCTGCATCTCTCTCAAGCTCCCTCCCTAGACCTGGGGTCTGCTCCACATCTCCTCTCCCAGGAGGAGGGAACCTTGTGGCACCCAAATCCTCAGTCTCTTCATCTCAGGGCCTGGTTGCTGAAGGCCTAGACCTTCAAGATTTACAACTTTCTCAGCAAGTGAAGGATATCCTTCATGCTTCCAGAAAGCCTTCCACCAGACGTTCATATGCTTTTAAATGGAAAAGGTTTTCCATTTGGTGTGCAGAGAAGGGTCTCAACCCTCTTGCAATACCTTTGCATTCTTTGCTAGACTATTTGCTGCATTTATCCCATGCAGGCCTTAAAACAAATTCAATCAGAGTCCATTTGAGTGCTATTGCAGCATCCCTTAAGCCTCTCAATGGACAACCTATTTCCTCTCATCTTATAGCAAGATTCATGAGAGGCCTTCTTTTGACTAAACCTCCCATTAGACCACCTCCAGTGGCCTGGGACTTGAATCTGGTTCTTGGCCAGCTTATGAAGCCACCCTTAGCCACTACCTCCTTAAAATTCCTTTCCTGGAAGGTTATTTTTCTCATTGCAGTCACCTCAGCTCGCCGTATCAGTGAGTTGCAAGCTTTAGTGGCTAATCCTCCTTATACAAGGTTCCATCATGACAAGGTACTCCTCAGAACTAATCCACACTTTATGCCTAAAGTGGTCTCACCTTTTCATCTGAACCAGGAGGTGTTTTTACCTGTCTTTTTTCCAGGACCTCATGCATCAAGTGCAGAGAGGAATCTTCATACCCTGGATTGTAAAAGAGCACTTGCTTTCTACTTACACAGGACACAGCAACATAGAAAGTCCTCTCAACTTTGTTGCTTTTGATCCTTCTCATTTAGGACTTCCAGTCTCTAAGAGAACTCTGTCCAATTGGATTGCTCAGTGTATTTCCTTTGCCTACCAAACTAAGAACCTTTCTCTGGAGGGCCATGTCACAGCTCACAATGTGAGGGCCATGGCAACCTCTATGGCTCATCTAAACTCTGTGTCCATCGACCAAATCTGTCGAGCGGCCACCTGGGCATCGGTTCATACCTTCACAGCCCATTACTGCTTGGACAAGGACTCCCGCCAGGATGCCTTGTTTGGTCAGGCTGTTCTCAAACACCTGTTCCATACCTAATCAACTCCTACCCTCCATCCCTGAACTGGAAGCCTGAGATTCATGGGCAGAGGTAGAGCCCTTCCCAGGGACTCACAATCTGGGTGATCTCCCAGGCATCTCTAGCTGGGGAGTCCCCATATGTGAAGACTCATTCCTGCTTGTTCCTGGAGATAGCACAGTTACTTACCTGTAACAGGTGATCTCTGGGAACAGCAGGAATAAGTCTTCACAACCCACCCACCTCCCCTAGGAGTTGTATCTCTCTATCTTTCCTTTCCTCTCTCTCTCTTTGTCTCAGCTTTAAAACTCGAACTGGAGAGAGGCCGTTAGGAAAGGCGGGAAGGCAGCGCGCAGGCGCTGTGGGATGCTCTCAAAAGCTTTCTTTCTGGACCCTGGGGAGCGTTCCCGCGCAGGCTCCGTCGGTACCGACGATACCCATATGTGAAGACTTATTCTCCAGGACCAAGCAGGAAGTCAGTCCTCACATATGGGTGACGTCGGCACCGACGGAGCCCTCGCGGAGCAATTTCCCCAGCTTTCAAAGAAAGCCTTTGGGAATTGCAGCGCGCATGCGCGGTCCCCTTCCCGCCCAAGGGTGCCATCTTGCTCAGTCGTCTTTTTTCCGCGGAGCCCTACAGATGCTGTTTGTGATCGCCGCTGAAAAAGCTGATTTTTTGTTTTTCTTTTCTCGGTTCGACGCCGGATCCTTTTCCCGCCCGGACACGATACACCGGTATCGAGTCCGTTCGTAATATTTTCGGTTTTTGTCCTTCATGACTAGCGTTCGCGCCATTTTTCTTTTTTCACTGGCAGCCCTGTCTTTTGACCTCGCAGGGGCCTTTTTTCCCCCGATGGCTGCCAGCGGGTTTAAAAAGTGTGATCGGTGTAAGAAACTTATGTCTCTTACCGACACACACGACTGCTGCCTCCGCTGCCTCGGACCCGATCATGACCCGATGATCTGTGGTCCGTGTGGCAAGATGTCCTCTAAAGCGTTGAGTCGGCAGCAACAAAAAAGAATCTTCTCTGACTCCGCGTCCGGCTAGACCCGGACCTCGTCAGAGGCTTCAACGTCCCGGGACTCCGGTCCTGAGCATCGTCTGAGTTCCTCTGAGCGGGGGTCTCCTGCCCGGGAACATCATCAGAAGAAGAAACCCACGAGGGCAGCGTCGGTGGACGCTCCTGGTTCCTCGAGGGCCAGGTCGCATAGCCCCGATAGCCATCCCGGGTCCTCGGAGTCGGAGAGGCCTTCGAAACATCCTCGTCTCGAGATGGAGTCTCCTAGACACGTGAGTACTGTAGTCCTTGTGGACTCACCTCCGAAGGAGCCGACTTCGGGACCGACGCCATCGGGGCCCGAGTCGGGGGCTGCTGGGTCTCCTGAGCTCGGACTCAGGTTGACGGCCTTGGAGAGCAGTTTGGCTGCCTTCATGGACCAGCAGTGGGCATTGATCGCTGGCCTCGCCGGTGCATCTGCCCCGGCCACCGGGACGTCAACGTCCAAGTCGAGTCCATGCGAGCTCGAGTCAATCCTCAGTCGTGGTCTCCCTCGGCCTCCTGTTCGGGACCGAGGTCGTCGACGCAGACACCCTCAGCGTCGGGGCAGAAGGCATCGGTGCCTGCCCGACCGGAGCCGCTCGATTCCTCCTCCGAGGAGTCAGCTTGGGAAACGGAGTACGAAGAGTCCCCTGGTACTTTTCGGACTCGGTGCGTCCCATTGGACTCGCCGGAGTCCGAACCTCGGAGACGGTCCCCCCCCCGAGGACACCCGGTTCTCGGACTTCGTGCGGGATATGGCCAAGGCCTTGGCATTCCCCGCGGATCCCGAGGAGGAGCCTTGAGCCAAAGAGCTCGATGCCCTCCAGTATGATTCTCCCCCGAAGGAGGCCTTTACTGTATCGGTTCCTCCGATGCTGGAGCGACTTCTCTTCCGCATGTGGGAGAGCCCGGCATCGGCGCCGGTGTTAAGCAAGCGGGTCGATTCCATTTATTGAGTCCGCAAGAGTCCCGGCTTCCAAAAGGCACAACTACCGCACCATTCCATGGTGGTGGAATCGGCCATGCATCGACTCAAGAGTCAGAAGATGCATTCCTTGGTGCCTCCCGGCCGGGAGGCCCAGAACCTGGATGCCCTCGGTAGGAAGGGCTTCCAGGGCTCTATGCTTGCTTGTCGAGTCCAGACCTACCAGCTCTATATGGGCATGTGTCTCCGGGACCTGGCAAAAGAAATTGCCGGGTTCTCTGCTGGTCTCTCCGAGGAACCTTTGCAGAGGTTCCAGGCCTTGTCCACTGGCATTTGAGAGTGCTCGAAGTTTATCTCTCGGGCAGCCTACGATGGCTTCGAAGCATTGGCTCGAGTAGTCGGAGCCGGCATCGGTGCCCGCCGACAGGCTTGGCTTCAGTCATCCGACCTCGAGCCATGGGTACAGGACAAGTTGCTCGATGTCCCCTGCAGAGGTGAAATCCTCTTTTTGGCAAGCCCATGGCTGAAAAGGCTGCACAGATCGAGACCGAGACTCTGACCAGGACTCGGCTGTCCAGAAAAACCTCTGCCCCTTCTCAGAAGAAGGGCTCGGGGAAAAAGCCCTTTTACCCTAGGAAGGCGGCTGCCTATAAACACTACCCTCATCAGGCCTCAGCAGCTCCCCAACAGGGTCAGCAGGACAAGGGACGGGGTAATGGGTCCCGTAGGCAGCAGGCCCCCAAGCCCACAATACCGGCCCCTGCTCAGCAGGGTGGGGGTTTTTGACTCCATCAGCATAGCCTCTTCCCCTCCGCTGGTTTCTCTCAGCACAGGAGGCCGGCTGGTCCACTTTGCCCACAGGTGGTCAGCCATCACATCAGATACCTGGGTGCTTCATATAGTTCAAAAAGGCTATCTTCACTTTCACCAGGTACCTCCCTCCTACTTTCCAGGGGAGCCTCCAAGACTCCCTCTGCACAGGGACTTACTCCTTCAGGAGTTGGCAAGTCTTCAGGAACAGGCTGTGGAACCGGTGCCCCACCACCTGAGAGGTCAAGGCTTTTATTCCAGGTACTTTCTGATACCAAAACGAACAGGAGGCCTCAGACCCATCCTGGACTTGCGAAACCTTAAGTTCCTGGCCAGGGAAAAGTTCAAGATGCTTACCCTTGGAATCCTGCTGCCCTACCTCCAGCAGGGAGACTGGCTATGCTCTTTAGATCTAAAGGATGCCTATACTCACATCCTTATTCATCCAGACCACAGACAATATCTCAGGTTTGTTGTGGGAGGAAATCATTATCAGTACAGAGTACTGCCCTTTGGCCTATCCTCCGCCCCAGGGTGTTCACCAAATGCCTAGCAGTGGTGGTGGCCTATCTAAGACTTCAAGGCCTCTTTGTATTTCCATACCTGGACGACTGGCTCATCAGGGCCCAGTCTTCCCAAGAGGCCACTCAGGCCACTCATCGCACTGTGACTCTACTCCAGCACTTGGGATTTGTCATAAACTTCGCAAAGTCCACTTTGCTCCCCTCTCAAAATCTCAAATTCATCGGTGCAAGGTTGAACACACTTCAGGCGCGGGCCTTCCTGCCTCTAGACAGGGCACACAGGCTCATGGATCTAGCCAGCCACTTTCGCAGCAATTCCCTGGTCTCTGCCAGGCAATTTTTGAGACTGCTCAGCCATATGGCTTCCACGGTCCATGTAACCCCCAATGCCTGCCTGAACATGTGACCTGCTCAATGGTGCCTTCGCACTCAATGGCATCAGGCCACGGGGAGCCTGGCGGACTCAGTACAGGTATCCAACCTGCTGGTCTCTTCTCTGCGGTGGTGGCTTCATCTACCAAACCTGGTGCTGGGAGTGGATTTTCAATCTCCTCCGCCTTCTCAGGTGCTGACAACCGATGCTTCTCTCCTGGGTTGGGGAGCACATTGCCAAGGGACATGTACTCAAGGCCTCTGGACTCCTTGGGAGTCTGCTCAGCAGATAAACTTCCTGGAGCTCAGAGCCATCCGTCTAGCTCTGAGAGCCTTCTCCCACCTCACTTCTCACCAGTCTGTGCTGGTCCAGACGGACAATCAAGTTGCAATGTTCTACGTGAACAAACAAGGAGGTTCAGGCTCCTTCCTTCTCTTGTCAGGAGGCACGGAGACTGTGCTCTTGGGCCGTCCTTCACGGCATCCTGCCCACAGCTGTCTGTCTCTCCCAGGTCAAGAAAATTACCTGGCAGACAGGCTGAGCAGGATCCTCCAACCTCACGAGTGGAGATTGGATCCGTTGGTGGTTCAGCAGATCTTTCTCAAGTGGGGCCTCCCCACCATGGATCTATTTGCCAGTCCTCTGAACCGGCAGCTTCCAAAATTCTGCTCTCGACAACCGCATCCTCTCCGAGTGGCGGCAGATGCTTTCCTGATTCCATGGTCCACAGGCCTCTTGTATGCCTTTCCTCCCATGCCACTGGTGTCTCGGACGCTCTTCAAAGTTCTCAGAGACACAGCCTCGATGATCCTAGTAGCTCCCCGGTGGCCGAGACAACCCTGGTTCCCGCTTCTAATGCAGCTGGCGGTGGACACTCCTTTTCCTCTGGGGTTTCAACCCGATCTCCTGTCACAGGATCAGGGGACTCTCCTACACCCCAACCTCCGGTCCCTTCATCTGATGGCCTGGCTGCTGAAAGGGTAGTCCTTGCTCCCCTCCTGCTGCCTCGTGAGGTGGAAGAGGTCGTCTTGGCCTCCAGGCGGCCCTCCACCCGGAAGTCCTACGCTCTTAAGTGGCGTAGGTTCTCCGTGTGGTGTGCTCAGCAGTCTGAGAATCCCTTCTCCTGCTTGGTGGCAGTGGTCTTGCAATATTTGCTTTACCTTTCCAATCTGGGCCTTAAGTCCAACTTTGTCAGAGTCCACCTCAGTGCTCTCTCTGCGCATCACGCACCAATGGATGGCAGGCCTCTTTCCAACCACCCTTTGGTGGCTCGTTTTCTCCGAGGCCTCCTTCTCCTTAAGCCTCCTTTGCGCCCACCAGCCCCTGAGTGGGATCTGAATGTGGTCTTTCAGCGGATTACCTGTCCGCCCTTTGAGAACCTATGGCTACCTGCCCTCTTCGTTTTCTGTCCTGGAAAACCTTGATTTTGGTAGCCCTTACCTCTGCTAGGCGCGTTAGTGAACTGCAGGCCCTAGTGTCTGATCCTCCTTACACTAGGTTCTACAGGAATAGGGTAGTCTTACGGACTCACCCTAAGTTTCTTCCTAAAGTGGTTTCTCCTTTTCATCTCAACCAGGAGGTGGTTCTTCCAACCTTCTTTCCCAGGCCGCACTTCAGCCAGGCTGAGATGGTCCTGCATACCCTGGACTGTAGGAGGGCCTTGTCCTTCTACCTTGACCGTACGCAGGAGCATAGGAGGACTGTTCAGCTCTTCGTTTCTTTTGACCCCAATAAGTTGGGGCTACCTGTCTCCAACCGTACTTTGTCCATATGGGCTGCTGACTGTATCGCTTGGGCTTATGGGGCAGCCGGCCTCTCGTTGGAGGGTCGTGTCACAGCTCATCGTGTTAGGGCGAAGGCTGCGTCAGTGGCTCATCTCCGCTCTGTTCCGTTGGCAGACATCTGCCGGGCCGCTACTTGGTCTTCAAGCCAGACTTTTGCGGCCCATTACTGCCTGGAGAGGGAGTCCCGCAGGGACAGTGCTTTCGGTCGGGCAGTCCTCAATAATCTCTTTGAGGTTTAGGCAACTCCTACCCTCCGGCCCTGATGTTGGGCTATTGGTCGGGGGCGTTTTCAGAGAAGATTCCTTCCTTCTGTGCTACTGAGCTAGAGGGAGCTCATTTTTCCGCTTGAGGTCTCCGGTAGCTTTAAGCTAGGGAGTCCCATATGTGAGGACTGACTTCCTGCTTGGTCCTGGAGAAAGAGTAGTTACTCACCTGTAACAGGTGTTCTCCAGGAGCAGCAGGAATCAGTCCTCACAACCCTCCCTCCTCCCCTCGGAGTTGCAGTCCTATCATTTCGTTTTTGCTAAATTTTTTGCTGTCTTTTAGCTGTGTCATCAGACTGAGCAAGATGGCACCCTTGGGCGGGTAGGGGACCGTGCATGTGCGCTGCAATTCCCTAAGGCTTTCTTTGAAAGCTGGGGAAATTGCTCCGCGAGGGCTCCGTCGGCGCCGACGTCACCCATATGTGAGGACTGATTCCTGCTGCTCCTGGAGAACACCTGTTACAGGTGAGTAACTACTCTTTCCTGCTGTTCCCAGAGATCACCTGTTACAGGTAAGTAACTGTGCTTTATCCTGCTTATATTCAGCAGGCATCTTTTGCAAGTCAGTTTTCAACAAAACGTCAGCAATCACCCAGACAGAAGAAAGCCAAGGCTGCTAGGCCTCCACCGGCTCAGCAGCCTCAGCCTCCCCAGGGCCTTTGACTTTCAGCTAGAGAACTTAGCCTTTCTGGTTCTGGAAGGACCAGAACCGTCCACCATTCCAGGAAGGTTATGTCATTTTGCCTCCAGATGGGGTCAAATAACAGCAGAGCATTGGACACTCCATCATAAAGGAGGGGTACAAACTTCATTTTTCAAGCATGCCCCCTCACACAATAGTGAAACAGTTCAATACTCCGACACCACTCATCAACCTCTTAGGTCAAGAGGTTACCATTCTTCGTGCCCAAGGGGCGATAGAAGAAGTGCCTCTTCATCAACAGGGCACAGGGTTCTATTCCCCTTATTTTCTTATCCCAAAGAAAACAGGGGGATACAGACCTATATTAGATCTCAGAGAATTGAACAAATTCCTTGTCAAGGAGAAAGTCAAGATGATTTCTCTCGGTGCTCTGCTTCCTTACCTTCAGAGTCAGGATTGGCTTTGTTCTCTAGATCTCAAGGATGCGTACACCCATGTACTCATCCATCCAACCCACAGAAAGTTCCTTCGGTTCCTTTTTCAAGGAAAGCACTACCAATACAGGGTGCTTCCTTTTCGTCTGGCCTCTGCTCCGAGGGTGTTCACAAAATGCATGGCTGTGGTAGCAGCATTTCTCCGTACTCTGGGAATATTCATCTTCCCTTACTTGGACGACTGGCTCATTCAAGCTCCAACACAGAGGCCAAGACTTCTCTATCCTGCACAATGCGTATCCCCCAGTATTTAGGTCTGGTAATAAACATTCCAAAATCCAGTCTGACTCCAATCAGTCTTTAGAGTTCATAGGAGCTCTTCTGGATACCACAAGAGCAAGGGCCTATCTCCCTCAGGCCCGTTGCCTTCGCTTAGTGCAGTTAGCTTCTCAAGCAATGCTAAAGCCTCATCTAACTGCTCGAGAAATGTTGCAATTGCTGTGCCACATGGCATCCACTGTGCATGTGGTTCCATATGCTCGCCTCCACATGAGGGCAGCTCAGTGGACTTTATCCACACAATGGACCCAGGCATCAGGGTGCCTGTCAGACAAAATAGCAAACACAAGTCGCCTCATTTTGTCCCGCCAATGGTGGAGGTCCACTCAAAATCTGTTGCTGGGGTGCCCCTTCCAACAACCCTTACTCCAAGCAACTCTCACAACAGATGCTTCTCCAAAGGGTTGGGGAGTCCATCTGCAAGACTTCTCCTCCACCCAGGGCACCTGGTCTCCACAAGAGAGTTGTCTACATATCAATCTCTTGGAACTCAGAGCAATTTTCCTGGCTCTGCGAGTGTTCCACTCCCTGCTCAGCTACAAGACAGTCCTCATTCACACGGACAATCAGGTAGCCATGTTCTATGTGAACAAGCAGGGGGGAACGGGCTCTCTGTCGCTTTGCAACGAAGCTTTGCGACTATGGGCCCTTGCCAGAGAGCATCAGATTCATCTGCTGGCAGTATATCTTCCAGGCATTCAAAACTCTTGGGCGGACACTCAGTCGAGTTCTCCTTCCACACGAGTGGCCTCTGCATGCAGACCAGGATATTTCAACTTTGGGGAACCCCGGACATAGACCTCTTTGCAAGTCCGTGGAGTGCCAAACTTTCCCGATTCTGTTCCAGAATTCCGGCTCAGGGGGCTCAGGCCAGGGATGCTTTCCTCCTTTACTGGGGTCAAGACTCCTGTACGCCTTTCCACCCATTCCCCTAATTCCCAAAACCCTGTTCAAGCTTCAGAGAGACAGAGGCTGCATGATTTTCATAGCTCCACATTGGCCACGGCAAGTGTGGTACCCTCTGCTTCTACATCTCTCTCAAGCTCCCTCCCTCGAGGTTAGGGTCTGCTCCAGATCTCCTATCTCAGGAGGACAGGATGTTATGGCATCCCAATCCCCAGTCCCTGCATCTCTAGGCTTGGTTGCTGAAGACCTAGATCTCCAAGATATTCATCTTTCTCAACAAGTGAAAGATGTTCTTTATGCTTCCAGAAAACCTTCCACTAGACGTTCTTATGCTTTCAAGTGGAAAAGGTTTACTATTTGGTGTTCAGAAAAAGGTCTTAACCCGCTTGCTATACCTCTGGAATCTTTGCTGGAGTATCTCCTCCATTTGTCTAATGCAGGCCTTAAGACAAATTCCGTAAGAGTCCATTTGAGTGCTATTGCAGCTTCTCTTAAACCTCTAAATGGACAACCTATTTCCTCTCATCCTCCTATAGCAAGATTCATGAGAGGCCTCCTAACTAAGCCTCCCATTAGACCACCTCCGGTGGCATGGGACTTGAACCTGGTTCTTGGGCAGCTCATGAAGCCACCTTTCGAACCCTTAGCTATCACCTCCTTGAAATTCCTTTCTTGGAAGGTTATCTTTCTCATTGCAATCACATCAGCACGCCGCATTAGTGAATTGCAAGCACTAGTAGCTAATCCACCTTATACAAGGTTCCATCATGACAAGGTAGTCCTTAGGACTCATCCACACTTTATGCCTAAGGTGGTCTCGCTTTTTCATCTCAACCAAGGGGTCTACCTACCTGTCTTTTTTTTTCCAGGACCTCATGCATCAAATGCAGAGAGGAATCTTTATACCTTGGACTGTAAGAGCTCTACCTTTTTATTTAGAGGACACAGCAACATAGAAAGTCCTCTCAAATCTTTGTTGCTTTCGATCCTTCTCATTTGGGACTTCCAGTATCCAAGAGAACATTGTCCAACTGGATTGCACAGGGTATATCTTTTGCCTATCAGAGTAAGAACCTTTCTCTGGAAGGCCATGTCACAGCTCACAATGTGAGAGCCATGGCAGTCTCAATAGCTCATCTGAACTCTGTGTCTATTGACGACATCTGTCGAGCAGCCACTTGGGCCTCGGTTCATACCTTCACAGCCCATTACTGCTTGGACAAGGACTCCCGCCGGAACGCCTTGTTTGGTCAGGCTGTTCTCAAACACCTGTTCCATACCTAATCAACTCCTGCCCACCATCCCTGGTAGGATGCCAGAGAACCATGGGGGGAAGTGGGGCCCTTCTCAGGGACACACAACTTCTGGGGTCTCTCCCTGGCACCTAAAGCTAGTGAGTCCCCATATGTGATGACTACAATCTCCAGGAACAAGCAGGAATAAGTCTTCACATATGGGTACGTCGGTACCGACGGAGCCTGCGCGGGAACGCTCCCCAGCTTCCCAAAAAGGAAAGCTTTTGGGAGCATCCCACAGCGCCTGCACGCTGCCTTCCCGCCTTTCCTAACCGCCTCTCCTCAGTTCTTCTTTGCCGCGGAGCCAGCAGGTTGAGCCCTGTCACCGCTGAAGAAGTTCTATGTTTTATTTTATTTCTTTGGTCGCGTGTCTGCCTCCCCCGATTCCGGACCGGTACCGCCGGTCTTTTCTTTCTTTTCTTTAAAAAAAAAAAAACTAAACTATATATTTTTCCCTCAATTAGTGTATTTTTTTCTCTTTGGGCCTTAGGCCTCACAAGAAATTTTTCCTCATGGAAAAACCAGCCTCCGGGTTTAAGAAATGCACTAAGTTCTGCGGTACTATTTCTGTTAGACACCCATGAATGGTGTCTTAAATGTTTGGGTCCTGAACACTCCATTTCGGATTGTCCGTCCTGCTTTCTGATGTCTAAACGGGGTTTACAGAACCGAGCAGCTAAGCTCCATGTGCTGTTTCCCGCTGATGCAGCTTCGGTGGCATCGACGTCTTCCAGGGCTGCTTCTTCCCCCAATGGATCTCAGGTAACCAAACATAAATCCAGCCGGTCCTCGAAGGGTAGATCTCCCTCAGCATCGAGATGCCTCCGGGCTTGCCCTCGAGGATCCTGCACCGGCAAAACAACCCCGGCGGGAAGCTCCGGCTTCCAAAGCTCCACCTATGGGGTTACAGGTTGACATCGATGGCACGGCCTCGACCGATCACCTGTTAGAATGCTCTGGGGTACCGGCACAACCTTCCGGTACCGAGTTCCAGGCATTCATAGCGTCGATGGATCAGAATGTTCTGTCCATGCAGCAGGCTATCAGTGCCTTCATTCAAGCTGCGACGCCGTTGATACCACAACAAACTCCGTTGGTGTCAACTCGGGTACCAGCACCAGCGCCGATACCGGTACCGACTGCATCGGCATCAACCAGGATACCGACTGCAGCGGTTCCTTGTCCAGGGCTGCTCATCGGTACCAATCCGGTACCGATGACGCCCGATGTCGATACTGCTCGATACACATACCGAGCGTTAGAAGAGCACCCTGACAGACGGTACTTTGATTCCTCTGGTGATTCTGATACATCAGAGGAGTCTGCTGAAGTATCCATAGCCCTTCCTGAAGAGCCGCCTTCTCCTAAAAGAAGAATGTCTCCTCCAGAGGACTTGTCCTTTCAAGACTTCATAAGAGAAGTAGCTAAAGGACTTTCTATTTCAGTAACCTCTGAATCAGAGCCTAGAGCAAAAAAATTAGATATTTTGGGTTATTCTAAGGCTCCTAAAGAGGCGGTCACCTTACCAATTCATGAGATTCTTTATGAACACATGATTGATTTATGGGAGACTCCTCTCACTATCTCTCCTCATTCTCACAGATTGGACACTATGTATCGTGTTCCTCCCTGTCCAGGTTTTCATAAAACACAGCTTCCTCACCATTCCATTGTGGTGCAGTCAGCTATGAAGAGGATAAAGAGTACAAAGAGACACTCCTCTACTCCAGGAAGAGAATGCAGGACCTTGGATGCTTTTGGTAGAAAAATCTTCCAAGCCAGTATGCTCATTGCCAGAATCAACTCCTATAGTCTTTACATGGGTATGTTTCTAAAGGAGGTTGCAGATAAACTGCACACTTTCCTCCCTTTTCTACCAGAGGATAAAAGGGATGTATTCCTCATTTGGCTTAAGCATACTCAAGACATTTCAAAGTTTTCCAACCGGGCAGCCTTTGACTCCTTTGAAGGTGCCAGCAGAGCTTCTGGCATTGCCATAGCTGCTCGCAGAATTGCTTGGCTCCAAGCTTCTGATTTAGAACCCTGGGTCCAAGATGGCTTAGGAAATCTTCCCTGTACAGGTGAAAACCTGTTTGGCAAAGAATGGCAAATAAAAGCCACTCAAATGGATGCAGAAAATTCTGCTCTGGATAGACTTTCAAAGTCTACCTCCATTCCTACCAAGAAAAAACCATTCAAGAAGTCTTTTTTTCAAAAAGAGCAGATTCCCTTCTGCTTCTGGCCAACAATCCTCTACAGGTCGCTTTGCTACTACGCGTCAGCAACCTAAACAGGCCAGGCCTAAGACTACAGGGGCTGCTGCAACTCAGCAGACCCAACCTCAGGGTTTTTGACTTGATGCTAGAGAACTTAGCCTTTCTGGTTTTAAAACAACCAGACCCTCTCACTACACCATGGTGAGACACTTCAATTCTCCCACATCTCTTCTCGACCTTCTAGGTCAAGAGGTGGCTACCCTTCTTGCCTAAGGGGCAATAGAAGTTCCCCTTCTTCAACAAGGGTCAGGGTTTTACTCCCCCTATTTTCTCATTCCAAAGAAGACAGGGGGATACAGACCCATATTAGATCTCAGGGAATTGAACAAATTTCTTTGCAAGGAGAAGTTCAAGATGCTTTCTTTGGGCACTCTCCTTCCATACCTTCAAAGTCAGGATTGGCTTTGTTCTCTAGATCTCAAGGATGCGTACACACATGTCCTCATCCATCCATCTCACAGAAGATTCCTCCGTTTTCTTTTCCAAGGAAAACATTATCAATACAGGGTGCTTCCGTTTGGTCTGGCCTCTGCCCCAAGAGTGTTCACCAAATGCATGGCAACAGTAGCTGCATTTCTACGCACTCTGGGAATATTTGTATTCCCATACCTGGACGACTGGCTCATCCGAGCTCCATCTCAGTCAGAGGCCCAGATTTCCCTGGACCGCACAAGACGCATTCTGCAGTATCTGGGACTTGTGGTAAACCTCCCAAAGTCTCAGCTCACCCGTACTCAGTCACTAGAATTCATAGGGGCCTGGTTGGATACTACCACTGCAAGGGCCTATCTTCCTCAGGCCCGTTGCTAACGTCTAGTGCAGTTAGCCTCCCAGATTCAGTCAGAGCTACTTAACTGCCCGGGAGATGCTACAACTGCAAGTCACATGGCTTTCACAGTGCATGTGGTACCCTATGCTCGCCTAAACATGAGAGCAGCCCAATGGACTTTGTCCACCCAGTGGACTCAAGCATCAGGAGCTCTCTCAGACCAAATAGCAACCGCCAAACGTCTCTTTTGGTCTCTCCAATGGTGGATGTCCACTCAAAATCTGTTGCTGGGGTCCCCCTTCCAACAGTTGTTGCCCCAAGCAACCCTTACAACAGATGCCTCCCAAACAGGTTGGGGAGCTCATCTGCAAGACCTCTCCACTCAAGGCACTTGGTCCCCACAGGAGACCTTTCTTCATATCAACCACTTGGAGCTTCGAGCAGTCTTTCTAGCTCTCAAGGTCTTCCATACCCTGCTCAGCTACAAGACAGTCCTCATTCATACGGACAATCAAGTAGCCATGTTTTACATAAACAAGCAAGGAGGAACTGGCTCTGTCGCTTTGCAACGAAGCTTTAAGATTGTGGGCCTTCGCCAGAGAGCATCAAATCCATCTCCTGGCAGTATACCTCCCAGGAATCCAAAACTCTTGGGCAGACAGACTCAGTCGAGTTCTGCTCCCACACGAATGGTCCCTGCACATGGATCGGGTACTCAGAATCTTCCAAGAATGGGGAACCCCGGACATAGACCTCTTTGCAAGTCCGTGGAATGCCAAACTTCCCCGGTTCTGTTCCAGAATTCCGTGTCAGGGAGTTCAGGCCAAGGATAGCTTCCTCCTTCACTGGGGTCAGGGCTTCCTGTATGCCTTTCCACCCATTCCCTTGATTCCCAAGACTCTGTTCAAACTCCAGAGGGATCAAGGAACTATGATCCTCATAGCTCCATGCTGGCCACGCCAAGTGTGATACCCTCTACTTCTGCATCTCTCCCAAGCCCCCTCCCTGGACTAGGGAGCTGCTCCAGACCTTCTGTCCCAGGAGGAGGGGTCTTTGTGGCACCCAAACCCCAAGTCCCTTCACCTCAGAGCTTGGTTACTGAAGGCCTAGACCAGTGATGGCTAACCTTTTTGAGCCCGAGTGCCCAAACTGCCGCACAAAACCAAAGAATTTCCTCAAAGTGCCAGCACGTCATTTGCATAAGTGGTCTTATTTGCATAAATATTTGCATAATGTTACCATACACTAACTTTTAGTAAACATGTCTCTTAATGAGTGTATGGATAAAGAAAGACTAAAAGATTTCTACATTACTATAATCCAGTGCCAACCGCCAGGCACATTAGGAACTACTACAAACGCTGCCCATTTAGAACCCATAGCAAACCCGCCGTATCCTGACAGCATTACCAGGACTCACAAAGCACCATACCCTACCTATCAAAAGGCAACACTGCAAATATTAAACCAATACATTTCAGAGAATACTGGGGAAAGAGAACAAGTGGCAACGTCAAATAGGAATTTCCTCTTGTACCAAACAAAGCGCAGATGTTAATGATGCACATTTCCCAGAGCTGACATATTCCAGTTAATAAATTCAAAATAAAGAGATATCTTTCTACCTTTTGTGCATTTTTTTTTCAGTTGCAATTGGTCCAGCCACCTTCTTCTGGTTTCTTCATGTTTTCTGCTAACTCTCCATCGTCTGCTGTCCATTTGTCCTTTCTTCTCTCTTCTAGTTTTTTTTCCATTCTCTCTCTCTCTCTCTACATCTGCTTTAACATACTAATCTTTCTCCTTTTGCTCTTTCCTCATTCCTATTTCATCCACACAAATTTTACCCCTCCATCCTCAATCCCCAATTACTCTCCCAATACCTGGCCAATTGTAGATTTTTCATCCCTCCTACACAAAATATTTTTCCCCTCTCCATTTTACTCTCCCAGCCCCATCCCATTCTAATCCTCCCCCAACATCAGCTCCCTTCTAGTTCCAGTCTCACCCAGCATCCATTCCCTTCTAGTCCCTGCATCAGCCCATTTCCAGTCCAAGTCCCTTCATCAGCTCATTTTCAATCCTAGCCCCCCATCAGCCCATTTCTACTCATTTCCTAGCCCCACCATCAGCCCATGTCAAATCATAGCTCCCCTCCACTCAGCCCAATTCCAGTCCAAGCCCCCCCATGAACCTACTTCCAGTTCTAGCCCCTCCATGAGTCCATTTCAATTCAAGCCCCCACCACAGCCCATTTCCAATCTTAGCTCCCCCAACAGCCCATTTCCAGTCCTATCCTAGCTGTTCCATCAGCCCATTTTCAGTCCTAGCTTCCTTCCCTCACAGCCCATTTCCATTCCAAGCCCCCTCCCCATCAGCTATTTGCAGTTCAAGCCTCCCCTTCCACTCAGCCCATTTCCAGTCCTAGCAACACCCCAACCCATTACCAGTCCTAGCCCCCCGTCAATCAACTTCCAGTCCTAACCCCCATCACCCCATTTTCAGTTTAAGCCCCCCCCCTATAACCCTTTACCAGTCCTAACCCCCCATCAGCCCATTTCCAGTCAGCCCCCCATAGCCCATTGCCAGTCCTAAACCCCCCCATCAGCCCACAGCCCATTACCAGTCCTAACCACATCAGCCCACCTCAAGTCCTAACCCCTCCCCATCAGCCCATTTCCTGTCCTAGCCCCCCCATAACCCATTATCAGTCCTACACCCCCATCAGCCCACTACCAGTCTTAACCCCCCCATAGCCCATTACCAGTCCTAACCCCCCCATCACCCCATTTCCAGACAGCCCTCATCAGCTCATAGCCCATTGCCAGCCCTCATCAGCCCACAGCCCATTGCTAGTCTTAACTCCCCCCCATAGCCCACTGCGTCTTAACCCCCCGCCCCAGCCCACTGCCAGTCTTAACCCCCCCTCCCTCGCCCATTGCCAGTCTCAACCCCCCTCCCTCCCTCCCTAGCCCATTGCCAGTCTCAACCCCCCTCCCTCCCTCCCTCCCTAGCCCATTGCCAGTCTCAACCCCCCTCCCTCCCTAGCCCATTGCCAGTCTCAACCCCCCTCCCTCCCTCCCTAGCCCATTGCCAGTCTTAACCCCCTCCCCCCCTCCCTAGCCCATTGCCAGTCTTAACCTCCCTCCCTCCCTAGCCCATTGCCAGTCTCAACCCCCTCCCTCCCTCCCTAGCCCATTGCCAGTCTCAACCCCCTCCTCCCTCCCTAGCCCATTGCCAGTCTTAACCCCCCTCCCTCCCTCCCTAGCCCATTGCCAGTCTTAACCCCCCTCCCTCCCTCCCTAGCCCATTGCCAGTCTTAACCCCCCTCCCTCGGCTCATGGCAATAAAAAAAAAAAAAAGCTGCCCACTGCCGCCACGGCGGCATGGAGTGTCCCGCAGGGCTCCCTCTGCCCGGCGGGACTCTCCCGGCGCTGCTCAGCCCCTCTCTGCCGGCTTGCAGAGACGCGAAGGGAGAGAGAGTCTCCCTCGCGTCTCTCAAGTCCGCAGGGGCAGATGGGAAATTTCCCATCAGCCCCTGCGGGCTTAACAGAGATGCGAGGGAGACTCTCCCTTCGCGTCTCTGCAAGCCGGCAGAGAGGGGCTGAGCAGCGCCGGGAGAGTCCCGCCGGGCAGAGGGAGCCCCGCGGGACACTCCATGCCGCCGCGGCGGCAGCGGGCAGCTTTTTTTTTTTTTTAATGTGCGACCTTCCCGCGTGCCAGCTGCAAGGCCTTCGCGTGCCACAGCTGGCACGCGTGCCATAGGTTCGCCATCGCTGGCCTAGACCTTCAAGGCTGGAATCTTTCTCAACAAGTGAAGGATATCCTCCATGCTTCCAGAAAACCTTCCACTAGGCGTTCCTATGCTTTTAAATGGAAAAGATTTTCCATTTGGTGTGCTGAAAGGGGTCTCGACCCTCTAGCACTACCTTTGAATTCTCTATTGGAATACCTCCTGCATCTTTCCAATGCAGGCCTTAAGACGAATTCAGTAAGGGTCCATTTGAGTGCTATTGCAGCATCCCTTAAGCCTATCAATGGACAACCTATTTCCTCTCATCCTCTTATTGCAAGATTCATGAGGCCTAACTTTAACTAAACCTCCCATTAGGCCTCCGGTGGCATGGGATTTAAATCTGGTTCTTGGTCAGCTTATAAAGCCTCCTTTTGAACCCTTAGCCACCACCTCCTTGAAATTTCTTTCCTGGAAGGTTATTTTCCTCATTGCAGTCACCTCAGCTCGCCACATCAGTGAGCTGCAGGCCTTAGTGGCTAATCCGCCTTATACAAGGTTCCATCATGATAAGGTAGTCCTTAGGACCAATGCACACTTTATGCCTAAAGTGGTCTCACCTTTTCATCTTAATCAAGAGGTATATTTACCTGTCTTTTTTCCAGCTCCTCATGCATCAAGTGCAGAGAAGAATCTTCATACTCTGGATTGTAAAAGAGCTCTTGCCTTTTACTTACAAAGGACACAGCAACATAGGAAGTCTTCCCAGCTCTTTGTTGCTTTTGATCCCTCTCATTTGGGACTTCCAGTCTCTAAGAGGACACTGTCCAATTGGATTGCTCAGTGTATTTCTTTCGCCTACCAGAGTAAGAACCTTTCTCTGGAGAGCCATGTCACAGCTCATAATGTGAGGGCCATGGCCGCCTCTATGGCTCATCTAAATTCTGTGTCCATCGACCAGATCTGTCGAGCAGCCACCTGGGCCTTGGTTCATACCTTCACAGCCCATTACTGCTTGGACAAGGACTCCCGCCGGGATGCCTTGTTTGGTCAGGCTGTTCTCAAACACCTGTTCCATTCTTAATCAACTCCTACCCTCCATCCCTGGATAGTTGCCTGAGATCCATAGGAGGAGGTAGAACCCTTCCCAGGGTCTCATATCCTTGGGGATCTCCCAGGCATCTTAGCTAGGGAGTCCCCATATGTGAAGACTCATTCCTGCTTGTTCCTGGAGATAGCACAGTTACTTACCTGTAACAGGTGATCTTTGGGAACAGCAGGAATAAGTCTTCACAACCCTCCCACCTCCCCTAGGAGTTGTATCTCTCTATCTGTCTTTCCTTTCCTCTCTCTCTCTCTTGTCTCAGCTTTAAAACTTGAACTGAGGAGAGGTTGTTAGGAAAGGCGGGAAGGCAGCGCGCAGGCGCTGTGGGATGCTCCCAAAAGCTTTCCTTTTTGGGAAGCTGGGGAGCGTTCCCGCACAGGCTCCATCGGTACCGACGTACCCATATGTGAAGACTTATTCCTGCTGTTTCCAGAGATCACCTGTTATAGGTAAGTAACTGTGCTTTCCTGCTTGTTCCTGGAGATAGCATAGTTACTCACCTGTAACAGGTGATCTCCGGGAACAGCAGGAATTTAGTCCTCACAACCCACCCACCTCCCCTAGGAGTTGTATCTCTCTATCTCTCTCTTTTCCTTTCCCTCGCTCTCTCTCTTTGTCTCAGCTCTAAAACCCAACTGGAGAGAGGCAGGAAGGCAGCACGCGGGCGCTGTGGGAAGCTCCCAAAAGCGTTCTAATTGGACGCTGGGGAGCGTTCCCGCACAGGCTCCGTCGGTACCGACGATACCCATATGTGAGGACTAAATTCCTGCTGTCCCGGAGATCTCCTGTTACAGGTGAGTAACTATGCTGTACCCTCTGCTCCTGCATCTCTCTCAAGCTCCATCTCTGGAGTTAGGATCTGCTCCAGATCTCCTGTCTCAGGAGGACGGGATGTTGTGTCATCCCAATCCCCACTCTCTGCATCTCAGGGCCTGGTTGCTGAGAGCCTAGACCTTCATGGTCTTAACCTTTCTTAACAAGTAAGGGATGTCCTTTGTGCTTCCAGGAAACCTTCCACAAGACGTTCTTATGCTTTCAAATGGAAAAGGTTTTCCATATGGTGTCCGCAAAACGGTCTTCACCCCTCTGCGATACCTCTGGAATCATTACTGGAGTATCTCCTTCATTTATCTAGTTCAGGACTTAAGACTAACTCAGTAAGAGTCCATTTAAGTGCTGTTTCAGCTGCTTTAAAGCCTTTAAATGGACAACCTATTTCCTCTCATTCTCTCATAACGAGATTTATGAGGGGCCTTCTTCTAACTAAGCCTCCCATTAGGCCACCTCCAGTGGCATGGGACCTGAATCTGGTTCTTGGGCAGCTCATGAAGCCGCCTTTTGAACCTTTAGCTACTACCTTCGTGAAATTCCTTTCCTGCAAACTATCTTTCTCATTGCAATCACATCAGCACGTCGCATCAGTGAATTGCAAGCATTAGTTGCTGATCCTCCTTACACGAGGTTCCATCATAAGGTAGTCCTTAGGACTCATCCACACTTTATGCCATAGGTGGTCTCACCTTTTCATTTAAACCAGGCGGTTTACCTTCCTGTATTTTTTCCAAGGCCTCATTCTTCAAATGCAGAAAGGAATCTTCATACTTTGGACTGTAAAAGAGCACTTGCCTTTTACTTACAGATGATGCAGCAACATAGAAAGTCCTCGCAACTCTTTGTTGCTTTCGATCCTTCTCATTTGGGACTTCCAGTATCCAAGAGAATATTGTCCAACTGGATTGCACAGTGTATTTCTTTTGCTTATCAGAGTAAGAACCTTTCTCTGGAAGGCCATGTCACATCTCACAATGTGAGAGCCATGGCAGCCTCAATGGCTCATCTACACTCTGTCTATTGATGACATCTGTCGAGCAGCTACTTGGGCCTCGGTTCATACCTTTTTTTATTTTTATTTTACATTCTCTTATATACCGCGCTATTCTGCATCAGTGCGGTTTACATTGAACAAACTGAAATTACATTGAACAGGGCATTATAACTTGGAGATAACTATTTTACAGGGAACATGGGCTATGGAGGGTTAAGTGGCTTGCCCAAGACCACAAGGAGCACCTGTGGGACTAGAAACCCCAGTCCTTCCGGCCCAAGGTTGCTGTCCTCTAGTGGGATTTGAACCCCCGACCTTCCGGCCTGAAGTACCTTGCCCCAACCACTAGGCTACTCCTCCACTCCAGTTATATTGTGCGAGGTCAAATGTATATTGTTTAAAGTTATAACGTGCAAGGCCAAATGTTATATAAAGTTATAATGTTCAAGGTTAAATGTTATAATGTAAAGCTACAAATAGTCTTTGTATCATGTTAAGTTTTATGTAAACCACCCCTGATCTCTGGAAGGGGCGGTATAGAAAAACACAACATATAAATAAATCTTGGTGAGAGGAATTTTCTCAGCAGGGAACTTTTTGGGTTATGGTGGTGGCTCTGGCAGGACAAGCTCTTGGCAGGGATGCCCCTGGAGACCCCTTGATAGGTGGTTTTAACGATGTATGCCAGTTTCTTGGTCTTGGGAGCACATTGCGAGGTACAGATAGCACAGGGGCATTTGTCAATGGAGGAGAGCAGCTTGGCCCATCAACCAGTTGGAGATGCGAGCTGTGTTCGTGCTCTGCAGAAGTTTTGCAGTTTCCTGCAAAAGTGTTTTTGGAAAATGCGGCTAGTGTGGCTTACATAATTTGGCAGGGTGGCACATGCAATGCTCAGCTGGAAAGCGAAGTTGCTCGGCTGCTGGACTGGGTGGAGAACAATGTGCAGATGCTATCAGCGGCGCATATGATTGGCAAGGAGAATGTGGCAGCCGATTACTTCAGCTGCTTTCACATCCACCCAGGCAAGTAGACCCTCATGCAGATGTGTTAGAGCGAGCCAGTCATGGATCTGATGGCCACCTTCGACTCTACAAAGGCGGTGTGGTACCACAGCAGTAGGAGAGACATGTTGGAAGGCCTTGATGGTATAGTGTTGGCCCCAGGAGGGGTTACTACATGTATTCCACTCCTCCCCCCCCCCCCCCCCCGTGGGCACTCATAGGTTGAGTAGTGCAATGGATAGAGGCGCATCGGGTTCTGGTGATACTTGTTTCTCCTAACTGGCCGAGAAGGCCGTGGTATGCGGACCTTGTTTGGCTAGCAGTGGATCTGCCTTGGGGTCTTCCTTCCCGTACTGATCTCATGTTTCAAGGCCTGGTCCGGATGCCTCAGGTGGAGTGGATCTAGCTTACAGCCTGGCTATTGAGCAGGCTCAGTTGAGAAGGCAGGATTATTTGGCCCCGGTAATTGGTACCAGTCTTTCATATGTTCGTGTGTGGCATGTCTTTGAGAGCTGTTGTAAAGAGCATGACTGCCGGGCCCTGGCAGCGTCTGTTCTGCAGGTGTTAGCATTCCTACAATCTGGGTTTGAAAAGGGTCTTGCCTGTATCTCCCTGTAAGTACAGGTGGCAGCCCTAACATGTTATCGTGGAAAGGTCCAGGGAATCTCCTTGGCTGCTTACCTAGACGTGGTACATTTCCTTCGGGCAGTGAACAACTCCAGCCCCCTATTAGGCCGGTGGTACCCCCTTGGGATCTCAATCTGGTTTTGTCGGCATTGGTAGAGACAACTTTCAAACCAATCAGCAGTTGCTCCTTGAAGGATCTGACATTTAAGACAGTCTCTGTTGGCTATCTGTTCGGCTTGCAGAATTTGAGCTGCAGGCACTGTCATGCTGTGAGCCTTTCCTCACAATATCAAAGGAGAAGTTGGTCTTAAGGCCGGTGCCTATCTTTTTACATAAGGTAGTCTCAGCCTTCCACCTCAATCAACTGGTGTTGCCACTGGTATTTTCTGGGTTGGGAGTGGGGGCGGAGGACCCCCCCAGCTCCACCTTTTAGATGTCTGTCGATTGATCAAGCTCTATCTCAAACACAAAAAGCTCAGTTTTGAAAGTCAGTTTGTGCTTTTTGGGGAACTGTGCAAAGAGGAAGTGGCCTCCAAGGCATCAGCTTCCTTTACTCACCTGGAAATTATCTTCTCGGTCTATCTTTTGCGAGAGCAAACCTTGACCAAGGGGTTGTGGGCTCATTCCACCAGGGTGTAAGCCACATCATGGGTGGAGACTAGCCTGGTCCTGCTGGTGGACATCTGCAGAGTGGCTACTTGGTCATCCTTACATACCTTTGTGCGACATTATCGCCTGGATGTGCAGGCAGCGAGGAATGCAAGATTCGGTGTGGCAGCGATTCAGGCCAGGTACAGGTCCCTCCCAGGGTTAGTACTGCTATGGTACATCCTGCAGGTCGGGACTGGACTGGACTGGAGAGACTATAAGGAAGGTGAAATTAGGACTGACTTTCTATTTGGCTTCCCTTGAGTTTCCTCCAGTCCAGTCCTGGACCTTCCCAGAATTCCATACCATTTGTCAATGTGGCAATCCCGGGTGGTAAAAAAGTCCTCTTGGTGTTGGTCCAGATCAAGTGGACAGGCATTGTGCGGAGCGGTAGTCTTTGCAGGTCTACAGAGCTGTGGCCTCCATCCTCTTAGTTTACTTTGTCAGTGCAAATACAGATAGAAACAGACATCAAAGGGAAAGCAGTCCCTAAGATGCTTCTCAGTATGATAGAGTACTTGTGGTTGCTTGACCTGACTCTTACAAACTTTTGTCGTCTTCTCCACTGGTCAGGGGGGTTAGTCTGCCTTGATTGGGGTTTGTATTTGTCAGTAATATGGCATAGTTTTATCTCCAGGAACAAGCAGGAATAAGTCCTCACATATGGGTACGTTGGTACCGACGGAGCCTGCGCGGGAAAGCTCCCCAGCTTCCCAGAAGGAAAGCTTTTGGGGCCTCCCACTGCGTAAGGTAAGTAACTGTGCTTTCTTGGTTATTGCTCATGTGAGTGCTTTGTCAATGGTATACTGGGGTCGGTAAGATGACAACTGCATATGAGAGGTGATGTCGTCATTGAGATGCTCAGTCTCCAAGCTGCTGGTGAGGTGTTGACTACCCACAAGTCGGGAGTGGACAGGAGGGAACTCGAGGAAAGCCAGTTAGCAATTAAGTCCTAATCTTACCTTTCAGCTGATTTTGGTTAGGCTACCAGTGAAGCCTGATATTTATTTATTCTTGCTTTCTCCAGATCACATCGATTCAGTGCAGAGAAGTCTGACCATTTATTGTATTATGGCTGCAAGATGTGAAGTGGCCACGGCCCGAGAACTGAATGCGCCATCCTTAAATGCTTTTTAAAATACTTAATGTGTTCTTAATGAGCAAATTGACAGCTCTGCGGAGAGGATGATTGGATAAATTTGAAAAAAGTTTGGCACCTTATGTGGCGTGGCAGCATTACTAAACGTGTTGGGTAGGCTGTTGAAAAATCTCATTACCTTCATGCTTTGGGGACACTTTAATTGATTTGTTGGGGGTGGGGGGATTTCAAATGGAAGAATCTCTATTAAATGTGAAATGTTGATGCATGTTTTGTTTCCTTAGCGTCCCTCCAGTCTAGTCCCGAACCTTAGAAGTTGTGTACATCCTCTCGCAGCGTAGAGACTGAGCATGTCACACTTTTGTTGACACACGTATAAGTAATCTACGGACCGCCTCCTTGCTCCAGTTCTCAGTCTCCAAGCAGCGGAAGGAGGTGTGAGCCCAGGGGCTAGGGACTCACTGCAGAAATCATTAAGTAGGATTTGGTTAGGGATTTGTGAAAGAATAGGGAGAAAAAGAAAATGTTCTAAATCTGTGTAAGGTGCTACTGTCCCTTTAAATCGGCGAAATTAGACTTCACTCACATTCGGAGACAGCAAGTGAGGAAGAACTGCCCCCCTTCTCCCCCCTCTCTGAAATAATTTGGTGGTGCAGAGCAGTGTGTGGGAGTCGAGTTTGGGGCCTCCGGTGTCAGATCCCTCGAGGTGGGTGACGAACTGTTGAGGACCGCCGCTGGAGGGTGAGAGAGCGGAGCAGTGCTGGGAGGTTTCTTCGGCCCTGTGCGAGCCGGCTGGGCATGCACGGAGAGATCGCTAAGCAAAGCGGACGGAAGCAGGGCAGCTGAGAGGGGGTCTGCCGGCTTCCGGGAGGTAAGCAGAGCAAGTGGTAGCAGAAAGGCAGAGTGTTTAGGTGTCGGCGGTCGAGTGTTATGGCGGTCATTTTAGACCCGTCTGGTTTTTGCGCAGGAGCAGAGAGCAGTGCCATTTGCCATTCTACAGTTCGTTTGCAGGTTAGAACACGGGGGTGGACTGGGATTGGGTAGAGAGTGATTTAGTAGTAATTTTTGGTATTAAAAAAAAAAAAAAGGAAAATTTAATGGACAGGAGCTGGTTAAGTTTAGTTTGGGTAAGTGGCACATAACTATTGATGCCTTCTAGGCCTCGCTGCCTCTTGTGTGGGGTCCAGAGAGGGACCATTTCGGAGGCAGGTGAGTGCAGAGGTTGTGCGCACAAGGCATCGCTGGCAATCATGGAGGAGCAGAGTGGGGCAGAGTGTGCAAAGGAGGTGTTGGGGGCAGTGGAGGCACTGGACACTCCAGTGTTGCCCCAGGAGCCGATGCCAGGTCCGTCGTTGGCACCAGAGGTTCCTTTGTCCCAGGCTCCCATGCGGTGGGGGGGGTTTAGGGACCATATTTTCTCAGCAGTTTCTGGTGCTGGGAGTAATATAGCAGGTTTGGTGGATGAGACTACCATGGGAGTCAAGAGACAGGGGATGCCGCTGGACAAGGGAGTGGGTGGTGTGCCACTTAAAAGGTCCAGACTGTTGGCTGAGAGAACTGACCTAGACTTGGTCCTGGAGGAGCAGTCCGGGGTTTTGGATGACTCGGACATGGACCCAGAGTTGGAGGAAGGAGAGTTGACCGAACCGGAAGACCAGGCGAGGATTGTCAGGGTATTCCGGAGGGAGGAGCTGGCTCCGCTCATTGCAGAAACGATGAAGGCATTGAATATGCCGACTGCGGAGCAGGGGGTGGATGCTTCTTTAGAGGATCCATTGTTACAAGCAATACAGAAGTCTCGGAGGGCATTTCCGATTCATAGAGTATTTAAGGAGATGATACAGGAAGAGTGGGATACGCCGGAGGCCAGCCTCAAGGGTTCCAGGGTGTTAAACCGTCTGTACCCATTGCAAGAGATGGATAAGGAACTATTTAAATCTCCGAAAGTGGATGCAGCCGTTTCATTGGTTACTAAGAAGACTACCATCCCGGTAGAGGGAAGTGCAGCCCTTAAGGATACCCAGGATAGGAGGTTAGACACGCTGCTGAGGCAGGTGTTTGAGGTTAATGCTCTCTCCATGCAAGCTTCGATTTGTGGAGCTTGGGTGGCAAGGGCGTGCCTGAGATGGTCCCAAAGGCTTAAGGGTTTGCAGGTAGAAGAGGCGGTCGAGGAGGCGGCTCGGTTAGAATCGGGAGCCACTTATTTAGCTGATAGTCAGTATGATCTTATAAGAGGACTGGCAAAGAGTATGGCATCGGTGGTGGCCGCTCGGAGATCCCTATGGCTCCATAATTGGGCGGCAGATGCAGCGTCTAAAGCATGGCTAGGGAAGCTCTCCTTTAGAGGTAAAATTCTTTGGGGAAGATCTGGAGAAGTTGGTGAAGGATTTAGGAGAGTCAAAGGGGGGCAGGTTGCCGGAATCTCAACTAGGTTGCTACAAATCCAGAAGTTTTGGGAAGATTATTTTGGCTATATGGTCAACCGTTTGATTGCTGACCGGAGAACAGAACAAATGAGAATTCAGCTAAGTGATCTTTCCGTTTACTGATAAATTGTGCTGGAAGTGAATGTTATTGATATCGGTTGAGGTTGGGGTTTTTTATCCCCTTGAATACCTATAAGTTAGGGTTGCTTCCCTAGATAAAAGAATAAAAGGAACATTTCACCCCGAGAAGGGATAGTTCCTTCACGGTGTCAGTTCTGACAAAAATAGTGTGAGTGGTGTATTTCCCTTGATGAATGGTTGATTATAAATGTGGGAGATATTCGGGGTTTCTAATTTGAAGGAAGATAAACAGAAGCAGGGGCATCCTGTGGCGCCCTCTCAGGAGTCAGCGAGTTTCGGCGTTTTCGACAGTCACGATTTGGTCAGTTTCAGAGAGGTCGTTTTCAGTACAGAGCCTCGGGGTTTTAGAGGAGCAGGCAGAGGTTTTGGGGCCTCCTCCTCCTCCCCAAACATTAAGAAACCGCAATGATGCGAGGGGGGTCCAGGCTGGAATAGACCCTGTGGGAGGTCGTTTAAGGGAGTTTTTTCCAGCATGGGGCCCAAATTACCTCAGATCAGTGGGTGTTGGAAATGGTGCAAAGAGGTTATGCACTCGAATTTCAACGTCCAGTGAGAGACGCTTTTGTGCAATCTCCCTGCAGGGCGTGAGCAAAACTGGTAGAGGTGCAGGAAATCTTGGAGAGGTTGCTAGCACTAAGGGCGGTGGGGCCAGTACCGGAGGATCAATACGGCTGCTGTCGGTACTCCATATATTTCATAGGGCCAAGAAAGGGAGGGCACCTTGAGGCCTATTCTGGACCTCAAAAGAGTAAACAGATGTCTCAAGGTGTCGCATTTCGCATGGAAACACTGCGATCAGTTATAACGGCGGTTCGGCAGGGAGAGTATCTCATGGCTCTAGATCTTTCGGAGGCATATCTACACATTCCGATCATGGCAGAACATCAAAGGTTTCTTCGGTTTGCGATGCCCATGGGACATTTTCAGTTCCAAGCAATGCCGTTTGGATTAGCAACAGCACCAAGGACGTTCACCAAGGTCATGGTAGTGGTGGCGGCAGCTTTGCGAAAGGGTGTTGGTTCACCCTTACCTGGATGACTGGCTGATCAGAGCGAAGTCGAAGGAAGAGAGCGTGATGGTCTACCAGGCGAGTGGTTTCTGCAGTCGCTGCAGGTGGGTGGTAAACCTAGCGAAGAGCAAGTTAGTCGTCGCAGGAGTTGGAATATCTGGGGGCTCGGTTCGACACGAACAAGGGCAGGGTATACCTGCCGCAAGTCAGGATCGACAAATTAAGGCGCTTAGTTTGTGCCTTCCTGGGCAGACAGACTCCCTCAGTGTGGCAGTACTTACAAATATTGGGGACGATGGCAGCCACGCTAGAGGTGGTGTCGTGGGCCAGAGCTCACATGAGGCCGCTACAGAGGCCTCTGCTCAGGAGATGGTCGCATCACTCCGATCAGTTATCCAAAAGAGTGATCTGTCCTCCAGAGACGAGGCAGTCTCTGCAATGGTGGTTGATTCCAGGGTGCCTAGAAAAGGGGATGCCTCTAGAGTTACCAGTCTGGAGGGCATTGACGACTGATGCAAGCATGTTCGGCTGGGGAGCACACTTCGAAGGGCAGTATGCGCAGGGTCAGTGGATGGAACAGGAGAGGACTTGGACAATTAACAGGTTAGAATTGAGAGCGGTGATAAGAACATAAGGTATGCCATACTGGGTCAGACCAAGGTCCATCAAGCCCAGTATTCTGTTTCCAACAGTGGCCAATCTAGGTCATATGTACCTAGCAGTTTCCCCAAGGGACACAGGTTCCACAATGCTTGTATTGGTTCAAGCATTGATATGCTGGGTCCCTTCTTAATAATGGTTTATGGACCTTTCCTCCAGGAACTTGTCCAAACCTTTTTTAAACCCAGCTACACTAACAGCCTTTACTACATCCTCCGGTAACAAATTCCAGAGTTTGATTACATGTTGAGTGAAAAAATATTTTCTTTTATTAGTCTTAAATAGTTTACCCTGTAGCTTCATTGCATGTCCCCTAGTCTTTCTATATTCTGATAAGGTAAACAATTGCTCTACGTTTTCCCGTTCCACTCCGTTCATTAATTTATAGACTTCTATCATATCTCCCCTCAGCCGTCTCTTTTCCAGGTTAAAGAGCCCTAACCTTTTTAGCCTTTCTTCATAGGAGTATCCTTCCATCCCCTTTACCATTTTGGTGGCTCTTCTCTGAACCTTTTCTAAAATCGCTATATCCTTTTTAAGATACGGCGACCAGAATTGCACACAATATTCAAGGTGCGGTCTCACCATGGAACGATAGAGGCATTATAATATCTTTTGTTTTATTTTCCATTCCTTTCCTTATCATACCTAGCATTCTATTTGCTCTCTTGGCTGCCGCTGCACACTGGGCCGAGGGTTTTAACATGGTATCCACAATGATGTCTAAATCTTTTTCCTGGGTGGTGGTTCCTAATGTGGAACCTTGCATCGTGTAACCATAGTTTGGGTGGTTCTTCCCTAGGTGCATAACCTTGCACTTGTCCACATTAAATTTCATCTGCCATTTTAATGCCCAGTCTTCCAATTTATCAAGATCCTCTTGCAATTTTCCACAACCCTCTTGGGTTTTAACAACTTTAATTAGTTTTGTGTCATCTGCAAATTTGATAACCTCACTCGTTGTTCCACTTTCCAGGTCATTTATTATGTCAAAAAGCAGCGGACCCAGCACAGATCCCTGGGGTACACTACTATTCACCTTTCTCCATTGGGAAAATTGGCCATTTAGCCCTACCCTCTGCTTTCTATCTTTTAACCAGTTCCTGATCCACAATAGTACACTGCCTCCTATCCCATGACTCTTTAGTTTTTCCAAAAGTCTCTCATGAGGGACCTTGTCAAAGGCTTTCTGAAAGTCCAGATACACAATATCAACCGACTCACCTTTGTCCACCTGATTATTCACTCCTTGAAAAAAACATAACAGATTAGTAAGACAAGATCTTCCTTCTCTAAAGCCATGTTGACTGTCTCCCATTAGGTCATGACTATCTACATGCTGAGTAATTTTATTCTTTATGATGGTTTCTACTATTTTTCCTGGTACTGATGTCAGGCTCACCGGTCTGTAGTTTCCCGGATCACCCCTGGAACCCTTTTTAAAAATTGGTGTTACATTGGCGATCCTCCAGTCTTCAGGTATTAGGTATGATTTTAATGATAGCAGGTCTGCAATCTGTGAACTATTAGTAATCTCGTATTTCAGTTCTTTCAACACCCTTGGATGTATACCATCCAGCCCAGGTGATTTGCTACTCTTCGGCTTATCTAATAGTTGTAATACATCTTCCCGATGTATCGATATTTCCTTCAATTCTTCCGCACCTTTAAATACCACTTCAGTCATGGGTAACATCCCTACATCTTCCTCACTAGCTCTGAGGGCCCTTCAGTGGTGGCTGGGGGGAGTGCAATCCGAGTATTTTCAGACAATGACACGGCGGTAGCTTACATCAATCGACAAGGCAGCACAGGCAGTGTGGCTCTCGAGGAGGAAGCGGACGAGTTACTCAGTTGGGCCAAGTCGCATCTGGAAGCATTATTGGCAGCGCGTGTAGCGGGGGTGGACAATGTGACAGCCGACTTTTTTTTTTTTTTTTTTTGTCGAGTCAAGGTGGACCCAGGAGAGTGGGTACTCAATCAGGAAGTGTTTGACTTACTGGTGCAACGCTGGGGGTCTCCGGTGATGGATCTCATGGTGACGTGTGTATCAGCAAAGGTGGACAGATTCTTCAGCAGAAGGCGAGAAAGGATGTCAGAAGGGCTGGATGCTCTGATACAACAGTGGCCGGAGGATCATCTTCTATACATATTCCCACTGTGGATACTGATAGGGCGAGTTCTCCAGCGGATAGTGCGACAGAAAGGGCACATAGGGCTGGTGGCACCAGATTGGCCAAGGAGACCTTGGTATGCCGACTTAATGAGGCTTCTAGTGGAGCCCCCGTTGAAACTACCAGTCAGGAGGGCCCTGCTTTTGCAGGGTCCGTTAACAATGCCGCAGGTGGATCGGTTCTCGCTTACGGCTTGGCTCTGGAAAGGGCAAGGTTAAGAGCCAAGGGGTACTCGACGACAGTGATTGCGACGTTGTTAAGATCTAGGCGGAGATCCACTTCGGTGGCGTACATCCGGGTCTGGTGAATATTTGAGTCATGGTGTGGAGACAGGCAGATTAAAGCGTTAGGAGCTTCGGTACCGCAAGTGTTGTCGTATTTGCAGGATGGATTCGATAAAGGACTGGCGGCAGCTTCTCTTAAAGTGCATTTGGCAATGCTCTCTTGTTTTGGAGGAAAGGTGCAAGGGAGGTCTCTGGGCATGCATCCAGAGGTGAAAAGATTTTTGAGGGCGGCTGCTCTGTTGAGACCTCCACGCAGAGTATCGGTTCCAGTCTGGGATCTGAATGTAGTGCTGGAGGTGCTGGTGCGGGAACCGTTTGAGCCCTTAGCTAAGGCGACAATGAAGGAACTTACCCTTAAGGTGGTGTTTTTGGTAGCTATCTCTTCGGCTAGGAGGATTTCAGAGTTGCAAGCATTGTCGTGTAGAGAGCCTTTTTTGGTCTTCGATGTCAACAAAGTGGTGTTGAGGACGGTTCCCTCTTTCTTACCGAAGGTAGTGTCAGTCTTTCATGTGAATCAGGTAGTGTCGTTGCCGGTGTTTGAGAAGGCAGGGAAAAACAAGGATGGAGGTCAGCTACATAAGTTAGATGTTAGAAGAGCCTTGAGAAAGTATTTGCAGAAAACAGCTTTGTTCCGTTGGACCGACAGATTGTTCGTGTTTGGGGGTTCGAAGCGAGGTGAGCAGGCGTCTTGTCGTCTATTGCTAGGTGGATTAAGGAAACTATAGCTTCAGCCTATCTGAGGGAAGAGTGGTCCCAAAGGGCTTGAAAGCGCATTCGACATGGGCACAGGCGGCTTCCTGGGTGGAGTTTAGTTTGGTGCCAGTAGTGGAAATCTGTAAGGCGGCGACTTGGTCATCGTTGCATACGTTTGTGAAGCATTACAGGATTGACGTTCAAACGGAAGGGGACTCTAGGTTTGGAGCAGCGGTGCTTCAGGCTGGTCTAGCAGGGCACTCCCTTTAAGGTGTTTACTGCTCTGTTACATCTTCTAAGGTTTGGGACTAGACTGGAGGGACGCTAAGGAAGGTGAAATTAGACTTACCTGCTAATTGTTGTTCCTTAAGGAACTCCAGTCTAGTCCCGCATCCCTCCCTGATCTTGTCTGCTGACGACACCCTGAAGCAAAGGAACTAGTATTGGCGGTCCGCGACTGCACTTCGTAGGTCAGTGTTTCAGATGGGGAACGGGGGGGGCAGTTTCCTCTGTGTTAATAGAAGAGCGCGCACACACAAAAAAAGGGGACTTATCTCCTTTAGTTCATTCCTCAGTTTGGCACTTATTTACAGGTAAATGGTTTGTATAGTTGGCAAGAGGTTAAATGTTTATAGTTACTTAATTATTGCTCTGAGTCTGCTTTGTCAGTAGGGTACTGGAGCAAGGAGGTGGTCCCTGGATTACTTATACGGGTGTCATGAAAAGTGTGACATGCTCAGTCTCCAAGCTGCGGGAGGATGTACACAACTTCTAAGGTTCAGGACTAGACTGGAGTTCCTTAAGGAACAACAATTAGCAGGTAAGTATAATTTCACCTTATTCCCACTTTAAAAAATTGAGCTGTAATTTTTACTACTGCAAGTTAAATCCTGGTATAATAAATCCACCAGGAGGCATGACCTTGCATTCCATTTCTCAAATAAGGTACAGAGCTGGAGAATAGGATGGAAGGGCATTTCTGTTCGCCCCTGTGTGTTAACTGTCAAATACTTATGGCAAAACATAGAACCAGCTTTTTGTATCCATCTTCTTTTTCTCCCATGAATCCAGAAGCATTTGGTTTGAATGGTGTGGTACTTGAAATTTGTCTGCTCTTTAGACTGTTTATTTCTTCAGAGATGAATGACCAAAGTTTCTCTGTCAGGAAAAAAAAATGCAGTGTAACTATTTTTGGTTTTAAATTCGGTGCCAGAATGTAATATAAATAAGTATGTTGCCTGATCATATTAGTATACATCAAACTTATGGTTGGTAGCAGTCCATTGCAAAGCCGAAATGTCCTCAAACTTATTTAAAATTACTATTCCACCTAATATAGTGAGACTGATTTAGATTCAGAAGTACTACTCAATTTTCAAAGTGTCTGTGGAACCGCAGACATTTAATTTTTCTTTATTGATCAACGATAAATTAGCTACACAAGTGGATGATGTCCTCTGACCATGCCAGGGCAGTAGCACTCAGAACTTAAAAATTGCTAAAGGAAACGTAGCACATGCATGATCTTCCTATATATTGCACCCCCGCAAAAGTACGTCATTCCCTCCCTCCCTCCCCCTCCTTTTCCCCTCTTTAAAAAAAAATTGAGCTTTTTTTAATCATTTGTATATTTTTTGAATTTTTAACTTGCTTTTCCAAATAGTATTCTAGGTATCATGCAACATTATTAGTAATTCAGGTACAATAATTTCCTGCCCCAAAGATGTTAGTCTAAATGGGGTACTTAAGGCAACAAGAAATAAGTTGGCCAAAGTCACAAGCATATTTGCAAGGTAACGAGTTTTTCATAGACCATTGCTCTAACCATTATACCACTCCTCCTTTTAGAGTTGATTTTACAAGCAGATACTGACCAACAATTCTTTTAAAATTAGCTGTAAATGGTGTTAGAAAGTCCCACCTAGTGACGGCTAAATGACCCTGTGGGGTTTTAACCAGCTGTCACTCACTGCTATGACTAATGGTCCCCTCTAAGGCACATTTACAATCCTTCATGCGCATAGCTTCTATCTCTCTACTTTCCACTTCCAGTCTGCTGAGCCTTCTCCTTCAACTCTCCTCTTGTAGCCCTGCTGGGGGGGGGGGTTTGAGGAGCACATGGCTGATAAGGGCCAGGAAAGACAGTTGCCAGCTCCAATCTATTGTTTCTTAACTTGGCCATTCGGCTGAGTCCTCATTCCTGTGGCAGGCCTGTTTGTTGGAGAGGAGAAGAAAATAAAGCTTGTTACTTGGATGTGATTTCAGTGCCCCTTATCTCTAAGTGTAAGTGAGAATGGGGAGGCAACTGCGATGACCTTGTGCTATTATGGCTGCTGGGGAATGGTGGGAGAACAAAATGCAACCCTCTCTCCCCCCCCCCCCCCCCCGTATGCAGTCGGGAATGGGAATGGGCAGAGGCCTATAACAAATTAACGGGAGCATTGTCTGCAACTGAACTTGGCTTCTTCCCCTCCCACCACCCCATTCTTGCCCTAGTAGAATTAAAAACAAGAAGTTATGGAATAGCTGTTATATGAAAACAAGCTTGACAGATTAGGACTCTTCAGCTTGGACAAGAGACAATTGAGAAGGAATATGATAGAAGTTTATAAAATAGTTTATTTGGGTCAGCTAAATAAAAGTAGTAATATAGCTAAATTTAAGATGTGCATAAGTTTCCAGAGGATAGTTCCATTAACACCAAATCTGGTAATGCCATTTCTTGTTGGAGTAAATGGAGAATGGTTTTCCCCATTTGAATCTGCCAGATGTTTCCAAGAGTTCTGAATTGTCCACTGTTGAAGATAGGATGGTTGTGCTCAGGGGACTATTGGTCTGACCCGCATATGACATTTAGGGTTTGTTTTTTGTTTGTTTGTTTTTTTGTTTTTTTTAACTTGAGTGCTTGAGTACTTGGGCAACTCTATTGCCTCAGGTACAAACTTAGTAAGCTCTCTGGGGACAAAAAAATACCTGTTTACCTGGATGTAAAACTCTGTTTGAACTTCTGAGAAAGGTGTGCAATAAATCCACTTCCCTTTCCCATTCTTTTAAAGTTAAAATTTGTGACTTTAGGTGTATTACACAGCTTTCAGTGTAAATATTTCATTCACATTCTTTTGTTTTTGAGAGGCTTCCCTCAAAATGTAAGATTTCAGTTTGTTTTTAAAGAAGTTACCTTCTTAAACATTTTTTATTTATTTTTCAGGAAGCAGTTTGGTTTCTATCAAATATTACAGCAGGAAATCAGCAACAAGTTCAAGCTGTGATAAATGCTGGCTTAATCCCCATGATCATTCACCAGTTAGCTAAGGTAAAACGCTCAGTTTTGCTAACTTCAGTCCTGTCAGAATGGAATGCTTTATAAAAGAAATTACACCAAACAGCTCCCTTAATAGAACACCAAATCATAGAAGGTGAAACTAGTGTCGAGTGGGGGAGCAGTTATATGTGAGACCGCGTGGACTACAGAGAGACACTGGTCTTAAGCTAAGTAGTTTGGCTTCTTTTAACGTTTGGGAGTGAGTTATTACATATTTACACACACTTAAAAAATTGAGAGACCAATGAAAGACTGAAGGGAGCAGTTGAAAGTACTTATAATATCTGTGCCCCATGCTGAGGTCTCTCTTGATACAAAATATGACATTCTATTGAGGGAGGAGTTTGTGGTTTCTTTGGTATAAATTGACACATCAGATTGAGGAGTTTGGTGGGGTGCTTTTTGCTATAAAGAAACTAAGCAACTCTTAATGAACCATTTTTTAAACTCTTCAGGGAGATTTTGGAACACAAAAAGAAGCTGCTTGGGCTATTAGCAACTTAACAATAAGTGGAAGAAAGGATCAAGTGAGTTTCTAAGGTTCTGTAAACTAAATGTTTTTAACTTTCCAGTCACTAAGCAGGTTCCAAATATAAACCTGAATCTTTTTTTTTCCCTTCCACATCTTTAGGTTGAGTACCTTGTACAACAGAATGTAATCCCACCATTCTGTAACTTGTTGTCGGTAAAAGACTCTCAAGTTGTCCAGGTGGTTCTGGATGGTCTCAAAAATATTCTGATAATGGCTGGAGATGAGGCTAGCACAATAGCTGAAATAATAGAAGAATGTGGAGGTAAAAATTACTTTGTACTGTGAGATTTCTTGGTATCAGAGACCCTCTTAAAATTAAATTCTGCTTTGCTTGCCAGATATGTTGCCTTTTTCTTAATCTTTCAGATGGCAACCACATATTTCATTGATCACAACCATTAAATGTTGTCATGCCCCGCTGTTAACTGTAAATACGGCAGTTGCTCATAAAGAATGGGGAAGGGTTTACAAGCTTGACATTAAATTTAATATTTTCTTCTCAAGACTACATAATTTTATTAGACATTAATATCCTCTGGCTGAGAGTACCAGACATTCTGACGGATCAGCAGGGTGGCTGCTGCAGAAGACAACTTGGGAGTCGTTGGATTTTTGAGCCAGATCAGTAACACATATTCCATAAGGGACCAAGATGGAATAAGTGTGGTAACTACTTGTTACTTGATGGTTGAAGCTGCCTGGTTAATTGGTTTGATAAAGGATGTATGGGAGGGCATGTAATGTGCTGATGAAGCTGATGCTTTACTGCTAGATATGTATGCCCTCTTAAAGAAAACTACGCAGCTCAAAAATTTGAGAGATGTTAATTCATTGAAGAGATGTTTGTCTTGGTGATAGCACATTCTCCAGGAATAAGCAGGAAGTCAGCCCTCACATATGGGTGACGTCGGCACTGATGGAGCCCGTGCGGGAACGCTCCCCAGAGTCCAATAGGAAAACTTTTTTTATGACACTCCACTGTGCCTGCGTGCCTGCCTTTCTGCCTTCCCGCCTTCCCAACTCCTTTTTTTTTTCTTGGAGCCAGCAGGACACACTGTTCCTGTCACTGCTCTGAGGAGCATCCCTCCCTCCAGGGAACCCCGGCTTGATGCCTCATGACCTTGAGGCAACACAGTCTCCACGGAGGCCCTCGAGGGCACTGGTCCCACGGACGACTCCGTGGCTGAGTTGGTTTTGTGAAAAATAGACTTCTGCTGCTGCTTATGGCCTCAGGGGGCCTTGGGGATCATCTGCTGGCAGAGACCACATGCAAAGGCATCATGATCTGACCCGAGGCACCGCAGGCAACAATTAAGTGGACCCATGCGTGACATGTGCACAGTGGTCGCAAGACTTGAAACCACTGACAGAGGCTATAGTGGGAAAATGGCCCCCCTAAGGTCAAACTCCTTTGGCCCGGCCAGAAAGGGCACAAAAACCTACGCACCAAGAAAAAACCCTGAGAGGAAAGAAAAAGGGAAACTTTTTCCGAGGGGACCAGACACATCCAATGGGCTCCGCAGGGAAAAAAGACTGAGGCAAGATGGCACCCTTAGGCAAGAAGGGGACCACTCATGCGTGGTGCATCTCCCAAAGACTTTCTTTGAAAGCTGGGCAGAGGTTACCACGCGGGCTCGGTCAACGCTAACATCCACCCGTGTGTGAGGACTGATTCATGCTGTCCGCAGAGAACACCTCCAGGAGCAAGCAGGAATGCAGTCTTCATATACGGGTGATGTCGGCACCGATGGAGCCCACGTGGGAATGCTCCCCAGTATTCAATAGGAAAACCTTTGGGAGCACTCCACTGCGCCTGTGTGCCTGCCTTTCTGCCTTCCCAACTCCTCTCCTCAGTTCTTCGTTTTCCATGGAACCAACATTTTTGATATAGCATTGTGCCTTTGCCTTCCCACCAATACTGGTAAAGTTGAATCAGACACCAGGCCTGATAGAATTTTCTTTTTTCTGTATTTTTATTTTCTTCACGGTTTTCATCACCAGAATAGGCCTCAGGGCCTACTTCAACTCAACGATGTTTTCTTTAAGGCATGGACAAACCAGTCATTGGCTTTAAGAAATGTACCAGGTGCATCAGTACTATTTCAGTCACTGATAAACATGACTGGTGTTTAAAATGTTTGGGCCCTGACCATCAACCCAACTCTTCTCTTCTGTCAGCAAATGACAAAGAAAGGCCACAAGAACCGAGCCAAAAAGTTGGGATCGTTCATCTTGAACTCAGTTTCAGTGGCCTCCACTTCATCAAGGGCATCTGCTTCCTCTCAAGGATCTCAGGTTTCTTCTATGTCAAAACACAAGAGTCACAATCTCTGGCTGCACCCGAACACTCTGCATCAGTGTTGAGAAACGATACAGAGACCAGAGTGTATAAGCATCGAGACTCCCCTAGAGGTACTTCCATTGCAGATCAGCCAGCCAAATAGCCCTGGCGGGAGGATCTCTCCAGAGCACAAATGGGACTCCAGGGCGCTCCTGAGGCTTCGGCCTCCGGAGAGCTACCGGTGCCATATTCTGGGATGGTGACGCACAGCCCCATAGGTGACTCCACCCTGACATTGGCATCTCCTTGGACCAGTGCATGCTGGCCCTTGAGAGGAGTTTGGCAGCACTCCTGGCAGCCTCAGTACCGATAACATTGAGCGCTTCGGGAGTGCAGGCTTTGGTACCAGACCTACAGCCAGCCCAACCAGGGCTGATGCCTGCCCTTGAGATTGCATCAACACTACTCTTATTGGAACAGATATCCCTGGTGTCCAACAGACACTTGGTTCTGATACTCCAGAGTAGAGACATCGACCTTCGTCCATGAAGCATCGAGGTCAAACTAAGAATCGGTGATACATTGATTTTTTACCAGACTCAGATTCTAGTTCTTTGAAATCTGACAGGAACTCACTCTGTTCCTGAGACCTTCCAGACATCCCTTTGGACTCTTCACCCTCTCAAGAGCGGCATTGGTCCCCTCCAGAGGATATATCTTTTCAGGAATTCATCAGCGATATGGCAGCAGCGCTTGCCATTACAGTAGCTTCTGAGAGAGAACCAAGGGCAGAGGAATTACAGATACTTCAGTACTCTTCAATGCCCACAGAGGCCACTACATTACTGGTGTATCATACCTTGCAGGATCTTATGCTCCGCATGTGGGAGGCCTTACTCCTTGTTCTGCCTGTCAGTAAGACGATACCATGTACAGAGTACCACAGTACCCAGGTTTTCAAAAACCTCAGCTCCCACATCATTCAATGGTGGTGGAATCGGTGATGCACCAAATTAAGAGCTCTAAGAATTGTGCATCCATGCCACTTGGCAGAGATTCCAGGACACTCAGTGCCTTCGGCAAAAATGCTTCCAGGCAAGCATGTTAGCCTCTAGAATAAACTCTTACATGTTATACATGGGCATGTTTCTGAAGGGTGTTACCAGAGATCTGGAAACTTTCACTCCTCTCCTTCCTGATAAGAGGGGTGCTTTTCAGATACTCATCAAACAAAGCCAGAACACTTCAAAGCTTCTCACCAGGGCCTCTTTTAATGCCTTTGAATCAACAAGCAGAGCTTCAGCAGTCTGCATTGGGGCTCATAGGATGGCCTGGTTACACGCATCCAACCTTGAGGACTGAGTTCAAGATAAATTGGCCAATATACCATGCACTATGGAAAACCTTTTTGGCAAAGAATGGAGGGAAAAGGCAGAGGAGATTGAGACAGACTATCTCACCCTAAAATGCCTTTCAAGGAAAACAGCTGACCCCTCCAAAACAAAGGCTCTTCCCAAGAAAGCTTTCTATGCTAAAAAGAGATATCATTCTTACCTGCCTTCTGCTGCCTTATAACAACTTCTTCCACAACAGAAACAGCAGGGTTCACGCCAAACCAGGAAGGCAAAAGCTCCTAAGCCTCAACCAGCCGTACAGCCACAACCTGCACCTGGTTTCTGCCTTTTTCCTAGAGAGCATTGCCAAACTGCCTCTGGAAGGGCCCCAGCCTCTCCACATAGTAGGCAGACGTTGCCATTATGCCCACAGGTGGCACCTCATAACATCAGCCAGTGGACACTCCAGATTGTCCAAAGGGGTTGTCAACTTCACTTTGAGACCTTACCCCCCCCCCCCTCCAGCTTCAAAGGGGATTATCCCTTCAAGCCCTCTTAGGAGGAGTGGGGACCCCACCCTGTTCTAGGGTGCCACAGAAAGCGTTCCTCCTACTCTATAATAAGATGGGCTTCTACTCCATATTTTCTCATTCCAAAGAAAACAGGAGGCTTCGGGCCCATCTCAGATCTGAGACCTAAACACATTTCTGGTTCGAGAAAAATTCAAAATGATTCATTAGGAACTCTGCTACCATATCTCCAGAGACACGATTGGCTATGTTCTCTAAATCTCAGAGGCATATATGCATATACTGCTACATCCTTATAGACAGTATCTGCACTTCATGTTTCAGGGAAACCATTATCAATACAGGGTTCTCCCTTGGATCTAGCCTTTGCCCCAAGGGTCTTCATTAAATACATGGCAGTAGCTGCTGCCTATCTCTGCACCTTGGGCATTTGTCTTCCCTTACTTAGATGATTATTGGCTGATCAGGGGAGACTCCCCTGAAGAGGTAAGACTCTCCCTTCAACGCACCATCACGGTGCTCCAACATCTAGGTTTTGTCATAAACTTCCCAAAGTCTCATCTCGCTCCAACCCAATGATTGGAGTTCATTGGAGCGGTTTTAGATACCCAGCAGGCCAGAACTTTCCTTCCACAGGATCGCTCTGCCCATCTCATAGAACTCGCAGAGCACATGCAAAAGCAGACCCACGTTGCAGCTATAGAGATGCTATGCCTCTTGGGACACGTGGCCTCCACGGTCCATGTCGTTCCCTATGCTCGATTACACTTGTCAAGACCAGTGGATGCAAGCGAAAGGGCATCCTGGAGACCAGATCCACATCACCCCTCAGCTGATCATGTCCCTTCAGTGGTGGTGGTCCCCTCAAAACCTACATGTCGGGTCACCTTTTTAGATGCTTCTACCTCGATGCACCCAAGCTGGGTTGAGGAGCACATCTCAATGACTTAACCACACGAGGACTGCGGACACAACAGGAATCTGCCATGCAGATCAACTTGCTGGAACTACAAGCATTGACAAATGCTCTTCGGGTTTTTCAACCCCAACTTTTGGGGCAACCTATTCTGGTCAGAACAGACAATCAAGTTGCCATGTCCTACATGAGCAAGCAGGGGGGGTGTGGGGTCCCATCCACTCTGCGAGGAAGCACTTCACCTGTGGTCCTTTGCCTTCTTACACCGCATTCACCTCAAAGCATTGTACCTCCTGAGCAAACTCAGTGTCCTTGTGGACAGGCTAAGCCGTATCCTTCATCCATGTGAATAGACCTTGCATCAGGAGACAGCTGCTCGGGTCTTTCAGATGTGGGGAATCGCACTCATAGATCTTTTTGCCATTCCACAAAACACACACTTCCCCTCTTCTGCTCCAGGGTTCAATCGCTACATTGACAGGCACCAGATGCCTTCTAAACTGGGGACAGGGTCTGCTTTACACATTCCTTCCCATCCCCTTGATTCCCAAGATGCTGTTCAAGCTACAGGCCAACAAGGGCTCCATAATCCCCATAGCCCCATTTTGGCCTCAACGTGGTTCCCTCTGCAACTTCACCTGGTGCAGACTCTGCCACTCAACCTGGGATGTATGCCCGACCTCTCTCAGGACAATGAGATGCTCCTCCATCCCAACATTCATGCCTTATGTCTGATGGCATGGCAACTGAAGGGCTAGAGCTCGCTACCCTCAACCTACTACAGGACATCAAGAATATACTCTTGCATCATGCAAAGACTCCAGACTCCAAGTGGTGGAGGTTTGCACTTTGGTACTCCCCTAAGGGAATTGGCCCCTTTTCCTGCTCTGTTCCTTTTACAATATTTCCTTCACCTATCCTTAAAAGACCTTAAGACTAACTCAGTCAGAGTGTGCTTAGTGCCATTGCAACTCATGAATCACTGCAGGGACAGCTTATTTCTTCACATCCCTTAATAGCATACTTCAAGCAGGGTCACTTGCTGTCCATACCACCCATTAAACCACCTCCAGTGGCTTAGAATCTGAATATGATTCTTACGCAACTTCTAAAGCCTTCTTTCGAGCCTTTGGCCATCACTTCACTGAAGTTTCTATCATGGAAGGTACCCTTCCTAATTTCCCTCACGTCAGCTTGCCGCATTAGTGAACTGCAACCTCTGGTGGCGGACCCACCTTATACCTGGTTCTATCATAAGGTAGTAATGCAGACCCATTTGCATTTCCTTCTGAAGGTTGTTGTCTCCTCCCATCTGAACCAGTCAGTTAATCATCCTACCAATTTTTCTTCCCAAGACTAATGTGTCTTGGGCAGAAGCAGCACTCCACACTTTAGATTGCAAGCGAGCGCTGGTTTACTATTTGAGTAGAACTAAGAATCACTGATGATCCTCCCAATTATCTCTTGATTCTAGTCACCTGGGCCTCCTGGTGACAAAACGGACTCTATCCAAATGGATAACAGATTCTTTCTTTTGCTTATACTCAGATAGGACTCTCCCTGGAGGGTCACGTTACTGCTCATAATGTACGGGCTATGGCATTCTCCCTAGCCAATCTCCATTCAGTATCAATTCAGGAGATCTGCCGGGTAGCTACCTGCTTCTTCATGCACACTTTTGCTGCCCACTGTTGTCTGGCCAGAGATTTCCGTCAGGAGGCTCTTTTTGCCCAAGCTATCTTCCAGCACCTCTTTGGGACTTAAATTTAACTCTTGCCCTCCATCCTGGACGGCTACAAGAAACCAGACTACTGTAAAGGAGGGGGGTTATTGCCTACTGGAATAGTCCAAAGTCCATAACTATTCTAGACTCTTCAGCTGCAATCTTTTGGCCTCGGGGATTACACTGCTCTACCCCCATGCCTGTCTGGTTCCAGGGAGCTAGTGAGTCCCATATGTGAAGACTGCATTCCTGCTTGTTCCCGGAGATAGCGTAGTTTCTCCAGGAACAAGCAGGAAATCAGTCCTCACGTATGGGTGACGTCTGCACCGATAGAGCCTGCGTGGAGCATTTCCCCAGCTTTCAAAGAAAGCCTTTGGGAATGCTACCATGCATGCGTTTCCCCCTTCCCACCCAAGGGTGCCATCTTGCTCAGTCTCTTTTTTTTTTTTCTGCGGAGCCCAATAGACGTTGCTCCAGTTTCCCTGGAAAGAATCCTTGCTATATCCTTTAAAAATTAGCTGTTTGCATACTGGTACCTCTTCCTACTTTGGCTCTTTTTCTTTTTTTGATTGATGTGCTTGCCTCAACCGGCATTCGTGCCCTTTTTTGCCCAGAGGTCATCGACCCCGGCTGAGTGTTCCCCCACCATGTCTCCCAGTGGAGTCAAAAAATGTGATTGCTACGGTGAAACCATATCTGTCACCAACACTGCTGCCTATGCTTCCTGGGACCAGACCATGATAGCACCTTCTGTGACCTGTGCCAAGTCATGACTCCTAAAACCAATAGAAAAAAGTCAGAGTTGCAAGAGAAACTGTTCCCCAGGTCCAACTGCACCGGCCTTCCTGACACCGAGCTCCAAGCCCAGCGCTTCATAAGAGGGCCAAGAGTCCTCTGAGTCCCGTGGCGGTGGCTTCTCCAAAAAGACCTCAGACCCCGAGCGGAAAAAGAAAAAATCCTCAAAGCCTGTCAAGGTTCTATTGGAGAAACACTGTAAGACCGCCCGGAGGAACTCGGGCGACTCCAAGAAGCGTCCCACCAAGGTCCCCAAGAAGTATGCCTTGGCCGGCAGAGACCATGTGAGTGTCGAGGATGTACTCGGAATGGCTACCATGGAGCAGAATATCACTGCTATCCTGGCCATGAAGCAGGCAGTGATGGCAGGTTCATCCACATCTGCCCGTTGACCGGGCCCCCAACTGCAGGGGAGTCCCTGATCGAGCCAAGCTCAGAATGCCACTGGCCTCTGATAAGCTCTCAGTCCCGGTCCCGTTCCTCAGGCATCTGGTCCTCCCCGGCAAATTTCCACGACTCGGACCCTGAAGGTCAAGGAATCACAGGGCCTCGGACTCTTAGTCCCCCCTCGACTTCGAGTGGGAGACAGACGACGAGGCCTCCCCAGAAACCAGACTGCACCGAGATGTCCCCTCAGACCCGTTTCACCTAGTGACATTCTCCTCTGAAGGACATTTATTTATTTTATTTATTTAGCTGTATTTATATCCCGCTTTTCACCAGGTCAAAGCGGTCAATTGGGGGATACATTTAACACGAGGGGATATGAGACACTTACACTAATACTTACTGGGACCATGGACAATGGAGGGTTAAGTGGCTTGCCCAAGACCACAAGGAGTGCCTATAGGACTAGAAATCCCAGTCCCTGCGGCCTGAGATTGCTGTCCCCAGGTGGGACTTCAACCCCCAGCCCGCCGGCCTGACGTACCTTGTCCTAACCACTAGACCACTCCTCCCTCGATCATGGCCTTCCACTACTTTGTCAGGGATAGGGCCAGAGTCCCCTCTTTGCAAACTGAGGCTGAGGAGGACCCATGCCCCAAGGAGCTGGAGATCCTCCAGTTAGTCTCCACCCAAAGAAACTCTCAGTGCCAGTGCAGCCGATCCTCAAGCGGCTACTACTGCAAACGTAGGAGACCCTGACGTTGGTGCCGATGGTCAGTTGACACCTCGACGCTATATACCGCATCAGGAAGGGGTTGGGATTCCACTAGCCCCATCTCCCATATAACTCCATGGTGGTTGAGTCAACCATGTAAAAACATAAAAGCCAGAAGACTTACTCTTCTGTCCCCCCTGACAGGGATGCGAGAGCCCTCGACACCATTGGGCACAAGTGCTACCAGAGCTCGATGCTGGGATGGCAAATCCAGGCCTATGAACTACATAGGCATGTATTTGAAGACCCTGACCCAGGAGTTATCCTGGTTCTTGGCGGGGTTGGCTGGGGAACCTCTCAATCAGTTCCAAGCCCTGACCTCCGGGATCAAGGACTAAAAGTTACTCTCCCAGGCGGCCTATGATAGATTAGAGTCAGTGGCTCGAGTAGTAGCAGCCAACATCGGAGCCGGATGCCAAGCCTGGCTACAGTCCTCTGACCTTGAGCAGTGGGTCCAGGACAAGCTGCTCAACGTCCCCTGCACCGGTGAGAATTTGTTTGGCAAATCCATGGCCGACAAGGCAGCTGAGATAGAAGCCGAAGTGGTGACCCGCCAGAGGCTCTCGAAGAAGACCTCTTCTTTCCCCTGTGAGGAATCCTTGAGGAAAAGGCCCCTGTTCCCTGGGGAAAAAAGGATACTTTCAGCAGAGTCACAGATACCAGCCCTTCTCAGGCCAGCAACAGGGTTCTCACCCTAAAAGGCAGGGCAAAGGAGCTCAGAAGCCAAGACTCAGAAACCCCAAGCCCTGGTTCCACCCCAACAAGGGGGGAGCTTTTGACTCCCAGGGCAGGGGTTCTCCTCCCCCGGGAGAGACTTACCAGGCCACAAGGGACCACCTCACACACTTTGCCCACAAATGGGCCAAGGTCACCTCAGACCAGTGGGTGCTGCAGGTGGTAAAGGAGGGATACCTCCTCTTCTTGCAACACCACCCAGGTTCTTTCCAGGAGAGCTAGTGTGACCTCTCCTTCACCAGACCCTCCTGCTTTCAGAGTTCGCAGGTCTGCTCAGGGACAATGCCGTGTAATGCGTACTCAGACATCTATGGGAAGGGCTTTTACTCAAGGTATTTCCTTGTCCCCAGAAGAACAAGGGGCCTCAGGCCCATACTGGTCCTGCAAAACTTGAACAAGTTTCTGTTGAGGGAGAAGTTCAAGATGCTCTCCCTTGTAACTCTGCTGCCCTACCTCCACCAGTGAGATTGGCTGTGCTCCTTGGACCTAAAGGATGTGTGTACACACATCCTGATCGCATCCCTCCCACAGGCAATACCTATGGTTTGTGATGGGAGGAGGGCAGTACCAGTACAAAGTGCTGCCCTTCGGCCTGGCCTCCTCGCCAAGGGTCTTTACCAAGTGCTTGGCTGTGGTAGCCGCTCACCTACGTCTTCAAGAGGCTTTTATCTTCCCCTACCTGGACGACTGGCTTATCGGGATGGTATGACCTCAGAGGTCAGGCAGGCCGCAGAGCATACAACTCTCCTGATGCAGCACTTGGGTTAGTTATCAACTGCTCAAAGTCTCATCTCAGTTTGGAGTTCATAGGGGCGCAGTTGGACACGCTACAGGTCAAGGCCTCCTCCCAAGAGAAAGGGCAGACCACCTCATACAACAGGCAGGAGAGGTACAACGCTGCCAGTCAGTGCTGGCTGGCCTCCACCTTTTGGGTCACATGGCTTCAATGGTCCATGTCACACCACTAGCCCACCTACACACACAGACAGCCTAATGCTGCCTTTGCTCACAGTGGGCTCAAGCCACTGGCAGACTACGGGACAGAGTCAGGATCATCCACCAACTGGCAGAGTCACTCATCTGGTGGCAAAATCTGACCACCCTCCAGGTGGGAATGCCATTCCAGGCACCCGCACCAAAGAGGACCCTGACAACAGATGCCTCCCTCCTAAGTTGGGGGGCGCATTGTGGGAACCACCACACACAGGGCAGCTGGTCCCAGGAGGAGTCACTATTGCAGATCAGTCTCCTCAAACTCAGGGCAAACTTCCTGGCCCTGCTAGCGTTCCGCCACCACCTACAGCACCAACCTGTGCTGATTCAGACGGACAACCAGGTGGTCGTGTTTTATAACAAGCAGGGGGGCACAGGCTCGTACTCTCTCTGTCAAGAGGCAGTGGCTGCCCTCCTTCACAGTATGCAACAGCATGCTCCTGCAAGCGATATACCTGCCAAGTCAGGACAACTGCTTAGCAGACAGACTGAGCAGAGTCCTTCGCCCATACGAGTAATGCTTGAACCCCAGGGTAACGAAGCAACTCTCCCACTGCTGGGGCAGGCCCAGGGTAACGAAGCAACTCTCCCACTGCTGGGGCAGGCCCATGATAGACCTTTTTGCCTTCCCAGACAACATGCAGCTACCGAGCTTCCGCTCATGCCAACCACACCTGGGAAGAGTGGCAGCAGATGCCGCCTTAATCTCATGGTCAGAGGGCCTACTCTATGCATTGTCACCGATCCTCTTCAAGGTCCAGAATGAGGGGGCATCAGTCATACTGATCACACCCAGGTGGCCCAGGCAGCCTTGGTTCCTTCTGCTGTTATCCCTGTCAGTGATCTCCCAGTTCCACTGGGCTGGGCCCTGGACCTCCTGTCCCAGGTGGAGGGCTCCCTTCTGCACCTCGACCTGGGGTCACTAATGCTAAAGGCATAGCTGCTGAAAGGATAGCGCTGGCTCCTTTTAACCTTCCAGGAGAAGTCGAGGAAGTCCTACTTGCCTGGTGGAGAGGCAGGGCCTATGCCTTTAAATGGAGATGGTTCTCTGTCTGTTGTGAGGAGGAGGAGAATCCCTTCTCCTTTCATGTGCAACTGGTTCTTCAGTACCTACTGCACCTGTCGCACACTGGGCTAAAATCCAACTTGGTGAGGGGGCATCTAAGTGCCATAGCCGTGCACCACCACCCTATCGGGGGGGAAAACCCCTCTAGCCAGCCCCTGGTCTCCAGGTTTCTCTGGGGCCTCCTGTTGTCCAAGCCCCCCTTCCGCCTTCCATCGGCAGAATGGGACCTAAATGTGCTCTCCCAGCTCATTAAATTGTCATTTGAGCCCCTAGGCACTTCTCACCTGAGATACCTATCTTGGAAAGTGGCCTTCCTGGTGGCCCTCATGTCTGCTCAAAGGTAAGTGAACTCCAGGCCCTGGTGGCAGATCCGCCATATGCAAGGTTCTATAAGAACAGGGTGGTGCTCCGCATATACCCCAAATTCCTCCTGAAGGTGGAGTCTCCTTACCACCTCAAGCAAGAGAGGAGGTTCTCCCCACCTTCTTCCGCGGCCTCATGTTGGCAGGGAGGAACTAGTGCTTCCTACACTAGATTGCAAGTGGGCCCTGTCGTCCTACTTACAATGGACTCAGGCCCATCGGAAAGCTCTTCAGCTTTTCGTGTCTTATGTCCCCAGTAGACTGGGGCTCCCTGTGACGAAGCAAACTGTCCACTTGGGTGGCGGACTGTATTGCCCTTGCCTATGAGCTGGTCTCCCCCTTGAGCACTGGATCACAGCGCATCGCGTGAGGGTGATTGCCATGTCGGTGGTCAATCTCTGCTCAGTGCCGGTGATGGAAATCTGAAAGGCCACCACCTGGTCTTCAATTCATACATTCGCAGCTCACTACTGCCTGGAGAGCGAGTCCTGCAGGGACAGTGCCTTTGGCCAGGCAGTACTCTGTAATATTCTTGGGGTGTAGGCAACGCCTGCCCTCTGACCCTTCTGTGTTCAAGCCAGCAGAGTGATAGTACCACTGGATGCCAGAGTCTTGCAGTCTCTCAGTGGGGACTCATCTTCTGTAACTCATGGCTACCTGACTTGGCCGCTATTGGTGCTGTTGTGATTCGGTCTTCAGCCGCCTAGAGCTACGGAGTCCCATATGTGAGGACTGACTTCCTGTTTGTTCCTGGAGACAAGCATAGTTACTCACCTGTAACCGGTGATCTCCAGAAACAGCATGAATCAGTCTTCACAACCCGCTTTCCTCCCCTGGTAGTTGTAGGATTTTTGTTTTACTCTCCTTCTCAGCTACAAACTCAACTGAGGAGAGGACTTGGGAAGGCAGGCATGCAGTCCAGTGGAGTGCTCCCAAAAGCTTAACTATTGGACACTGGGGAGCGTTCCCACACGGACTCAGAAGGTGCCGACATCACCTGTATGTGAAGACTGATTCCTGCTGTTCCCAGAGATCATCTGTTACAGGTGAGTAACTACGCTTTACAGGTGAGTAACTATGCTGTAGCAGGCACAGGTGGGCAGACTGAGTAGTCCTTATCTACTCACAACAGTAAAGAATTTTCAGTTCTGTCACATGGAAGCATGTTATTGTCCTTACTTTTTTTTTTGTTTTGGGCCTATCTGAATTTCTCATGCTGGTTGCACTTATAAACACTAAGTCATGTTTCTAGGGATGTGTGCTTTGTTAGTGTTAGTGTAATGCAATGACCGTAATTGTAGATCTGCATCTCATCCATAATCCCATGTAGCAGGATGCATCTAACAGGTCCCAGGGAAGGAAGATTGTAGCAGTTGTGGTTACTTTCAGTAGGTTAGGGTATAATGCTCATAGCATCAGTTATTTTAAATGCATCTTGGCTTTCATGATGTTACTTCATTTTTGGGCCCCATTTCTAATTTGTAGCTTGGTTCTATATTTGTTTGGAATGGAAGTGCAATTATATATTGCTATACTTGTTCTTAAAAGCACTTTCTCCTTCCATCTGGTCACCCTGTATTTTACTCTGGATGAATTTAATAAATAAGTAAAACAGGGCAGCACTTCAGTTTGATTAAAATCAACCATTGTGGTAGCTAAGCAGGTGGAAAACCTTAACACTTGGCTTTATTTTTGTAATCAAAGATAAGGAAAAAAAACATGAAATCCTAATATTGGTGGTTGTAGTTGCTTTAATTGAAGTTTGTTTTGGATATGTTAATTTTAAGTTTTTCTCTTTCCTTAGGCCTAGAGAAAATTGAAGCTCTGCAGCAGCATGAGAATGAAGACATTTATAAACTAGCTTTTGAAATCATAGATCAATATTTCTCTGGTGATGTAAGTAAATTAAAGAATGGAAATATATACATGTTCTTACATTCTTTTGCATAACTTGTAGTTGTAGCTGAGCAGTGAACATGGGTAATGCAAGATCATTTGCACAGACTTATACGAACATATTCAAGTTGAGTTGATACTACTGGCTGGGGTTGTAGTGCACATATAGGAAAATAACTGAGCTATGGCAGAATTGCAGTGTAAGCAGGATTTGTGATGGGATCTCAGCATAAACATCTAGGACATTTGCATTGCCCTGGTATTAAATCAGAGTCAAAACCTTTCTATGTTCCAGTTAAGCTTATAGCTCAAATTATTTATTATGCTACAAAGGGTATGGCTCACCCTTACAATTAAAGAAAAATTACTATAAAATCAGTTTGACAGTTTGTCCCTCTTGAGGGATAAAAGCATTGAACTAGGACTAGAAGACTGTGGTATGAATTCAGCATATTTATTGCACTGGGTAAAATAATTTTCTTTGTCTCCCTGTCAGTACTTGCAGGCTGGCCATCATAGGTGGTTATGTACATGTTCATGAAGTACTGACTGTGTGGTCTGTTAGGATGAAAAATGCTATATAAATTCAAATTTATTGAAAAACAAAATAGTTAAGGAATAACACAGGTAAGAAACCACCAAAATTGAATGTTCATTCGTTCGTTCATTCATACAGTCGTGGTCAACATTATTGGCATCCTTGCAGTTCAACTCCTTAATGTTCAATGTCTCCTTAAAAAAAGAGTGGCCAGTGAAATGGCTTACATACACACACATTTGAGACACACAAGAATAAAATAAAACAAGACCAATTAAGGAAATGGAGATAATATAAAAATTGGGACATTGGCAAGACATAATTATTATAATAATCAATGGCCCCAAGACTTCACTACTCTTAATACTCAACAATTAAAGTGAAAACTTTAACCCTATATTATCACTCATAAATCCCTAGACCTAAAGTGATAAAATGTCAATTTCTTTTTTTGTCAGATCGCTTGCCTGGAGAGGTAACCCTCTCTCGTAGCAAGCCCTCCTTTTATTCTTTTAATTAAAGGCTAAATAACCTAAAAAGTAGTCTAAGGGACAAAACACAACATAGTGTAAAACCCTCAGAAATGCTTAGCTCAGCCAGCAATCTTGCTTCTTCACCAACCATGCCGAGGCATATCACTTCACAGAGCTCTTAGTCACGAGATGGCTTAACAAAGCCCCAGTGCTATAATCTTGTTTTTTCATGCTAATGAAATTCCCAAGAGGCAACACTGTTCTCCACTGGTAGTCCACATACATAACTGGGCACCGCAACACAACACCATGTTTCAAGCTCTTAGTGTGTTCTTAGCTCTTTCTCCAGGAACAAGCAGGAAGTTGGTCCTCACATATAGGTGATGTTGGCACCGACTGAGCCCTCACGGAAGTATTCTCCCAGCTTTCAAAGAAAGCCTTTGGGAGATACCACCACGCATGTGTGGTTCCTATCCTGCCCAAGGGTGCCATCTTGCTCAGTCTCCTTTTTTCCGCAGAGCCCTTCAGACGTTGTCTGGCTTGTCCCCGGAAAAAGTTGATTATTTCTTTCTCCAAGTTTTACACTCTCCTCCAGTATTGCACCAGTACTCCTCCTGCCTACCGACCTCGGTGCCTCGGCGTCGGGTTCATTTAAATTTTTTGTAGTTTTTGTTATTTTCCTTTTCTGGCGTCTTCATGGCTTTTTTCTCCTGCTGACAGCCCAGAGAGTCTTCGACCTCACAGGGGTACTTTTTCTCCCCTATTGCTACCAGTGGCTTTAAGAAGTGTGATCGGTGCTCTAAAATCATGTCTTTGACCAACACACACAACTGCTGTCTTCGCTGCTTCGGGCCCGACCACAACCCAGCGGCCTGTGGTCTCTGCAAGAGGATGTCCAGCAAGACCCTCAAGAGCCACCAGCAGCAGCACGATAAGGTTTTTTTTTTCCCCTGAGTCCCTGATACCTCCAAAGGCCAGGGCCTCATCTGAGGCCCTGGTATCTCAGGTGGAACTCTACGAACCTGAGCCTCGTTGTGGGTCCTCAGAAAGGGGGTCTCCCTAGAAGGGAACCCAGGAAGAAGAAACAACCCTCGAAGGCGGCATCCTTGGATGGTTCCGACCGGCCGGGAGCTCCTCAGGCCCGGTCCCGCAGTCTGAGGCGTCTGAGAAGGAGCAAGCTGCGAAGGTCCCCCAGAAGGATATGACTGCGGACCAGCCTTGGTCCCCAGACACCATCCTATCTAAGGATTCCCCTTCAGGGGAACCGGCGTTGGGCCTGAGAGACTCGGTGCCCGCACCGAAGGCTGCAGAGCCTTCTGGTCTGGAGTCCAGAATGGCAGCACTGGAGTGCAGTTTGTCTTCCTTCATGGACCAGCAGCAGGCGCTGTTGTCCAGCACAACAGGTTCATCCACTCCCACCACCGGGCCTTCAACGTCCAAGATGTCCCCAGAAGCCAAGCCAATCCCCGGCAAGGTCGCGCTCTGAGTCACGCTCAACAGGACCGCGGTCATCCCCACCAAGTTTACCGGGTGCCGGCTGTAAGGCATCGGGGCCCCTGAGGCCTGTGGAGCAGCCCTCCTATGAGTCCTCAACAGACTACTCCGAGTGGGAGACGGTGGTTGAGGTTTCCCCCCCCCCCCCCCCATTACCGTCGCCACCGTGAAGTCCCTTCTGATTCTTCCGTCTCGGAATCTCGGCAGCGGTCCCCACCCATGAACATGGGCTTCCTGGATTTTGTCAAGTGTGTGTCTAAGGCCCTGGCATTCCCAACAGAGTCAGAGGAGGACCCTTGGGCGGATGAGTTGGATATCCTTCAGTTCAAGGCCCCTCCGCGGCCATCGCTCACGGTGCCCATTCCTCACATCCTGAAACTGCTCATGCTCCGAATGTGGGAGAGACCAGTGTCGGTGCCGATGGTGAGCAGACGGCTTGACTCGGTGTATCGGGTCTGCCGGAGCCTGGGCTTCCAGAAGTCATAACTGCCGCATAACTCCATGGTGGAGTCAGTGATGCGTTGGCTGAAAAGCCAGAAGACGCACTCCTCTGTGTCCCCTGGCAGGGAGGCCTGCACCTTGGACGCCCTCAACAGAAAGTACTAACAGGGCTCAATGCTCATCTGCCGCATCCAGGCCTACCAGCTGTACATGGGCATGTACCTGAGGAACCTGGCGGAGGAACCCTTGCAGCAGTTCAAGAACCTAGCCAAAGCAGTCAGTGAGTGCTCCAAATTCATGTCTCAAGCAGCCTATGACTGGTTCAAGTCGGCGGCCTGGGTAGCCGCGGCAGGCATTGGTGCACACTGCCAGGCTTGGCTTCAGTCCTGTGACTTGGAGCAGTGGGTTTAGGACAAATTGGTCGATGGCCCGTGCCAAGGATTTAACCTCTTTGGCAAACCCATGATCAACAAGGCTGCCAAGCTGAAGACCGAGTTCATGATGAAGGACCAGGCTCTCTCTAAGAAGACCACTGCCCCTCCCCGATGGAAGGGCTCGGGTAAAAAGTCCTTTTACCCAAGAAAGGGGTCTGCTTACCGAAACTACCCACCTTATTAGGCCTTTCTGGCTCCCCAACAGGGTCAGCAGGCCAAGGGATATGGACATAGTCCGTGTAAGCAGAAGGCTCCAAAGCCTCAGGCACCGGCCCCAGTCCAGCCTGGGGGGAGCATTTGACTTCTTGAGCATATCCTCTCTACCCCAAGGAGATCAGCAACCCACAGGGGTACATCTGGCCCTCTATGCCCAGAGGTGGGTGGCCATCACTACAGATTCCTGGGCACTAAAGGTAGTCAGGGAGGGTTACCTCCTCCACCTGTCTCAGAACCCCCCCCCCCTCCTTATTTCCCAGGAGAGCCCCTCAGGTCTCCCCTCCACCAGGAGCACCTTCTGAAGGAGTTGGCAGGTCTTCTCGAGGACAAGGCAGTGGAACTGGTGTCTCACCACCTCAAGAGCAAGGGGTTCTACTCCAGATACTACTTATTGCCAGAGATGACAGGGGGCCTAAGGCCCATCCTTGACCTGCACAACCTCAACAAATTCTTGGTGAGGGAGAAGTTCAAGATGCTCTCTCTTGGAACATTGTTGCAATACCTCCAGCAGGGAGGCTGGCTATGCTCCTTAGACCTCAAGGATGCTTATACCCACATCCTCATCCACCCCAACCAGGCAATACCTGCAGTTCATAGTAGGGGGCATGCACTTTCAATACAGGGTGCTCCCCTTTGACCTAGCCTCTGCTCCAAGAGTCTTCACAAAATGCCTGGCAGTCGTGGCCACCTTCCTCTGGCTCCAGGGGGTCTTCATCTTTCCCTACCTGGATGACTGGCTCAAACAGGGAGGCACAGCCTCGGAGGTGCAGCAGGCCACCGCATGCACCATCCAGGTTCTGCAACACTTGGGCTTCGTCATAAACTACCCCAAGTTTCACCTCCTCCCGACGCAGTGTCTGGAGTTCATCGGGGCAAAGATGGACAATCACCAGTCGAAGGCTTTCTTGCCCAGGGACAGAGCCGATCGTCTCAGGTCTCTGGCTCAGAACATACGGTACTGTCCCTCTGTACCTGCCTGGCTTTTCCTGCGCCTCCTCAGGCACATGGCCTCCATGGTCCATATTACTCCAGACGCTCACCTCACATGAGGACTGTGCAGTGGTGTCTCCGGGGCCAGTGGTCTCAGGCCACAGGCTGCCTCTGAGACAGAGTTTTGGTGACCCGCCAATTGGCAGACTCCCTGGCCTGGTGGCAGTCACCCCAGCATGTCGAGGTGGGCATGCCCTTTCAGGCCCCCAGGCCACTCGAGGGTCCTCACCACAGACGCCTACCTGCTTGGCTGGGGAGCCCATTGCGGAGATCTCTGCACTCAGGACAACTGGTCACCAGGCAAGAACACCCAGCAGATCAACCTCCTGAGGGGCCCTGAGGGTCTTCTCTCACCACCTATGTCACCAGCCAGTGCTGGTACAGATGGACAACCAGGTGGCGATGTTCTACTTGAACAAACAGGGGTGCACAGGATCTCGTACCTTTTGTCAGGAGGCACTGCTCCTCTGCTTGTACACAATCCAACAGGGTATCCTGCCAGGTCAGGAAAATCTGCTGGCCGACACTCGGCAGGGTTCTCCAGCCACACGAGTGGCAGCTGGACCCCAGGGTAGCCAGTTGGCTTTTCCAGCTCTGGGGAGAACCCGTGATGGACCTGTTTGCCAGCTCAGACAACTTTGATCTCCAGGAACAAGCAGGAATGTAGTCTTCACATATGGGTATCGTCGGTACCGACGGAGCCTGCGTGGGAACGCTCCCCAGCGTCCAATAGGAACGCTTTTGGGAGCATCCCTCAGCACATGCGTGCTGCCTTCCCGCCTTTCCAACTGTCCCTCTTCAGTTCTTCGTTTTCCGCGGAGCCAACAGGACCTATTCCCTGTCACCGCAGAAAATTCCATCTTTAAAATTCTTTCTTGTGGTCGCGTTTGCCTACCGCACGACGCCTACCAGTACCGCCGGTTCTTTTCTTGTCTTTTCCTTTTAAAAAAAAAAAACAAAACCCTTAGACTTAGACTGTTTCTTTTCAGAAACTTTCCTGTTGTGGTGCTAGGTGCCATTTTGGGCATTAGGCCCCATTTTTCCAAAATCATGGAAAAGCCAACTAGTGGTTTTAAAAAATGTACTAAGTGTGACGGTACCATTTCCGTCACTGACACCCATGATTGGTGTCTAAAATGTTTAGAACCTGATCATTCTCCAATTGAATGTCTCTCCTGCATGGGGATGACCAAAAGCGGAAGACAGAACCGGGCCGCAAAGCTCGGTACCCTCTTTTCTTCAGATGCCAGATCCATTGCATCGACATCGTCAAGGGCCTCTTCTTCCTCCCATGGATCTCAGGGAGGAACACAAAAGCCGGTCCTCAAAGGGTAGCGCTCCTGCTAAGCATCGAGAGGCGATTGGCATTGCCCTTGAGGGGGAACCACACCGGCAAAACAGCCCCGGCGGGAGGCTTCGGCTTCCAAAGCATCAGTGGGGCTTCAGGATGTTCTCGAGGCCTCAACCTCGCAAGAACTACCTGTGCCATGCTCAGGGGTTCCTGCCGTTCTTACCGGTACCGACACCCAGGCATCGGCAGCATCGATAGACCAGAGGTTTCTTGCTATCGAACGCAGTATCGCAGCTCTCTTCTCAGCTGCGGTACCGGTGCCGACATCGACACGGATGCCGGTACCGACACTGGTACCGTCACCGACGATGCTGGTACCGGCCCTGATGGTAACTCTTCCCATTCCACCTCCGACTGGAGTGGATAAAGTGGTACCGGGTCACCTCGGTATCGACTTCGATCGGTACCGGGATCGTGCTTTGCAGGAGCATCGGGGTCAGGAATACTTCAATTCCTCTGATTCCGAAGACTGACAATTCTGCTGGCACTAGAGGGTTTCTCCTAGAAGATCCCTCATGTTTCAGGATTTCATCCGTGATGTGGCTAAAGGTCTTTCAATCACAGTAGCTCCTGAAGAGGAACCCAGAGCAAAGGAATTGGAAATCCTCCAATATCCTAAAGCTCCTAAGGAGGCAGCTACTCTGCCTATCCATGAAATTCTGCATAGCTTGATGCTCAGAATGTGGGAGATACCTCTGACTACTTCTCCTCACTCTAGGAGACTTGATATTATGTATCGAGTCCCACCATGTCTTGAATTTCAGAAAACTCAGCTGCCACACCCCTCAATAGTGGTGGAGTCAGCCAAGTGCAAAAAGACATGCATCCAATTCTCCAGGTCGTGAATGCAGGACTCTGGATGCTTTTGGACGCAGAACTTTTCAAGCTTCCATGCTTTCAGCTAGGATCAGCTCATATATTCTATATATGGGAATGTTCCTCAAAGAAATCACAGGAGACTTGGAACTTATGAGCCCATTTATCCCAGATAAGAGACAAGACACTTACTCTGGTTAAGCATGCTCAGGATGTCTCCAAGTTTGTCAATCGTGCAGCCTTTGACTGCTTCGAATGCATCAGCAGAACTTCTGCTATTGCCATTGGCGCACGACGGATTGCCTGGCTACAGGCATCAGACTTGGAGACTTAGGTACAGGACAAGTTAGGCAACATTCCTTGCATGGGAGAGAATCTCTTCGGCAAGAATTGGCAGGAGAAGGCTAACGAGTTAGATGCTGACAATTCTACCTTAGTCTACAGCCACTCCAGCCAAAAGGAAGCCTTATAAAAACCCTCTTTTAGCAAAAAGAGGAAGTTTTATTCTTCCTATACCCACCAGACTCAGATTCCAGGTCAGGTTGCCCAAAAGGGACAAACTAGATGATAAAAGAAACCAAAAGGCCCGAGAGCCCAACCAGCTCTCCAGGTTCAGCCCCCTCAAGGGCTTTGACTCCTTCCTAGAGAGCTTTGCCTACCTGCCTCAGAGGGGTCCTCAACCCCCCAATATTCCCGGCAGGTTATGCCACTTTATCAACAGATGGCATCAGATAACAGCAGAAGAGTGGACTTTGTCCATTGTAGGGGAGGGGTACAAACTTCATTTTCACAGCTTACCCCCTCCTACAGTTCTAAAGTAGTTCAATTCACAAACCTCTGCAGACAATCTGCTAGATTACGAGGTCTCCACACTTCTAGCCCAAGGAGCAATAGAGGAAGTACCCATTCTTCATCAGGATGCAGGGTTCTACTCCCCCTATTTTCTTATTCCAAAGAAAACAGGAGGACACAGACCCATTCTAGACATCATAGAATTGAACAAATATCTGTTTCAAGAGAAATGCAAAATAATTTCTCTGGGAACTCTTCTGCCATACCTTCAAAGTCAGGACTGGCTTTGCTCTCTAGACTTAAAGGATGCATACACTCACATTCTTATCCATCCAGATCACAGGAAATTTTTACGTTTCCTTTACAGGGGAAGACATTTCCAGTACAGGGTTCTTCCTTTTGGTCTTTCTTCAGCACCAAGGGTATTCACGAAATACATGGCAGTAGTAGCTGCATTTCTACGAACCCTGGGGATTTTTGTCTTCCCTTACTTAGACAACTGGCTCATCCGAGCCTCCACAGTGACAGAGGCCAGTACTGCACTGTCTCGTACAATGCGAATCCTCCAATACTTGGGATTGGTAATAAACTTCCCGAAATCTCAACTAGTTCCTTCCCAATGCCTAGAATTCATAGGAGCCTGTCTGGATACCAGACAGGCAAGGGCTTTCCTTCCACAAGCCCGGTGTCGTCACATAATGCAGTTAGCTTCCCAAGCAGCAGGCATATCCTCCCTCACTGCTCGGGACCTACTGCAGTTGCTGGGACACATGGCATCCACAGTTCATGTAGTCCCATATGCTCACCTCCACATGCGAGCAGCTCAGTGGACCCTCTCCACACAATGGACACAGGCCATGGGTCATTTGTCGGACAAAATAACAATCTCTCAACGACTAATTTTGTTTCTCCAATGGTGGCAATCACGAGAAAATCTGACAGTAGGGTCTCCTTTCCATCAACCCCTCTTTCTGGCCACCCTAACAACTTATGCATCACAGGTGGGTTGGGGAGCGCACCTGAATCATCTCTCTACCCAGGGCACCTGGACTCCACAGGAGGTTGGTTTACACATAAACCACCTGGAGTTAAGAGCAATTTATTTAGCTCTTAGAGTGTTCCACGCCCAGCTCAGCTACAAGACAGTCCTAGTCCAGATGGACAATCAGGTAGCTATGTTCTATGTGAACAAGCAGGGCGGGACAGGCTCTCTGTCGTTATGCAACAAAGCTTGACGACTATGGGCCTTCGCCAGAGAGCATCAAATTCACCTTCTAGTGATATATCTTCCAGGCATTCAAAACCTTTGGGCAGACAAACTCAGTCGAGTACTGCTACCTCACGAGTGGTCACTCCACCTAGACCAGGGGTCTGCAACCTTTAAGACATAAAGAGCCACTTGGACCCGTTTCCGAAGGGAAAAAAAAACCTGGGAGCCGCAAAACCATTGCGACATTTAAAACAAATCTAACACTGCATATATTGTTTCTTACCTTAATGCTATATACGACCCCCTACTTTTCCTGTTAAAATATAGGTGTTTGGCCTATACTCGCCGTATAAGACTACCCCTCTTCCTTCGCACACCAAAAAAATACGCCAGAAAATATCACAACAACAAGTAACAATATTTGATTTCAAAATTATGATGATTTTGTAGTCAAATCACTAATATGAAATAAAATTATTTTTTCTACCTTTGTTGTCTGACCAATTTATTCTTTGATCATGCTGGTCCCGATCTGAGGCTTCTGCTTTCCTGTCTTCTCTTAGCTCTCTTTCTGTGGTCTATGGTCCATCTGCCATTTCTTATCTCTTCTTTCGTTTTCTTCACTTCTTTCCATCAGCCTATTTCCAGTCCCAGTAACCCTCCCCAATATCAGCCCCTTTCCAGTCCTCACTCCCAGTACCTTCCAATGTCAACTTGCATTCCCATGATTGCCACTGGTGTCCATTTCCTTCCAATCCCCCTCCTTCCCCACTGACCAGTCCCTTCTAGTACAAATACCATGGCAGCCTTAGCCCCCAGTTATCTTCCAGGGCCAGCAGCTCGCTCCTCCCCTCCCCACAAACAGCCCAGGCCCCTTCAAAGCCCACCAATCAGCTCGCTTCCAGTGCTAATCCCCCCTCAACCCCCTTACCAGTGCTAGCCTCCCCTAATCAGCCCAATACCAGTCCTACCCCCCATCAGCTCATTACCAGTCCTAGCCTCCCCTAATCAGCTCATTTCCAGTGCTAGTCCCCTCAACCCCATTACCAGTGCTCCATCCCTCCATGTCAGCCCCCCTCCCTCCATCCATATCAGCTCCCTCCCGCCATGTCAGCCCCCTCCCTCCCGCCATGTCAGCCCCCTCCATCCCTCCATGTCAGCCCCCTCCATCCCTCCATGTCAGCCCCCCTCCCTCCATGTCAGCCCCTCCATCCCTCCATGTCAGCCCCCCTCCCTCCCTCCATGTCAGCCCCCCTCCCTCCATCCATATCAGCTCCCTCCCTCCCACCATGTCAGCCCCTCTCCCTCCCTCCATGTCAGCCCCCCTCCCTCCATCCATCCATGTCAGCCCCCCTCCCTCCATCCATGTCAGCCCCCCTCCCTCCATCCATATCAGCTCCCTCCTATCCATCCATATCAGCTCCCTCCCTCCATGTCAGCCCCCTCCCTCCATCCATATCAGCTCCCTCCCTCCATGTCAGCCCCCTCCATCCCTCCATGTCAGCCCCCCTCCCTCCATCCATGTCAGCCCCCCTCCCTCCATCCATGTCAGCCCCTCCTCCCTCCATCCATCCATGTCAGCCCCCCTCCCTCCATGTCAGCCCCCCTCCCTCCATCCATATCAGCTCCCTCCCTCCATCCATCCATATCACCTCCATCCATATCAGCTCCCTCCCTCCATGTCAGCTCCCCTCCCTTCTTCTGCAGCCGCGGCTCCCTGCCTCTTACGGAACCGCGGCTGTGCTTTTAAAATCATCTCGGAGCCCTTCCTGTCTTGAAGGGCTCCGTGCAGCATTGTCCCGCCTCCAAACTTCCTTTAGAGGCGGGACAATGCTGCACGGAGCCCGTCAAGACAGGAAGGGCTCCGAGATGATTTTAAAAGCACAGCTGCGGTTCCCTAAGAGGCAGGGAGCCGTGGCTGCAGAAGAAGGGAGGGAGCTTACAACACTATTGCCTGTCACCGGGCGGGCAGTGTGCTCCGGAGCCGCGGCAAAGGTGAGAAAGAGCCGCATGCGGCTCCGGAGCCGCGGGTTGCCGACCCCTGACCTAGACCAAGTGGCAAAGATATTTCATCTCTGGGGCACTCCAGACATAGACCTCTTTGCAAGTCCACTGAATGCCAAACCTCCCCGGTTCTCTTCCAGGATTCCGGTGCACATCTGTCAGGCAAGGGATGCCTTTCTCCTTCACTGGAGTCAGGACTTCCTTTATGCCTTTCCACCCATTCCCCTCATCCCCAAGACACTCTTCAAGCTTGAGAGACAGGGGTCACATGATTCTCATAGCACCACGATGACCACGCCAAACATGGTATTCCCTGCTTCTGCATCTCTCTCAAGCTGCACCTCTGGAGTTAGGGCATGCTCCAGATCTCCTTTCCCAGGAGAACGGGACGCTATGGCACCCGAATCCCCAGTCCTTGCACCTCACGGCCTGGTGGTTGAAGGCTTAGACCTCTAGGATTTCAACTTGTCCCAGCAGGTAAAAAGATATCCTTCAGGCTTCTAGAAAACTTTCCACAAGAAGATCTTATGCCTTCAAATGGAAACATTTTACTCTATGGTGCTCCAAGAAGGGATTAAACCCCCTGGTCATACCCTTAGAATCGATACTAGAGTATCTCCTTCACTTATCGAATTCTGGGTTAAAGACCAATTCGGTAAGAGTCCATCTTAGTGCAATTGCAGCTTCTTATAAGCCTCTAAATGGACAACAAATTTCCTCTCATCCACTCCTATCAAGATTTATGAGAGGCCTTTTATTAACTAAACCTCCCATCAAGCCACCACGATGGGAGGGATGGCATGGGATCTAAATTTAGTTCTCGGGCAGCTCATGAAGCTGCCTTTTGAACCTTTAGCCACTACAGCCCTTACGTTTTTGACTTGGAAGGTCATCTTCCTGATTGCAATCACCTCTGCCCGTCGCATTAGTGAATTGCAAGCTTTAGTGGCTGATCCTCCTTATACTAGATTTAATCATGATAAGGTTGTTCTTCGAACTCACCCACACTTTATGCCAAAGGTGGTTTCACCTTTTCATTTAAACCAATCAATTTATCTTCCTGTATTTTTTCCGAGGCCTCACACCTCTAATGCAGAAAGAAACCTTCATACTTTGGATTGTAAAAGGGCCTTAGCCTTTTACATTCAAAGAACACAGCAACATAGAAAGTCCTTGCAACTTTTTGTAGCTTTTGACCCTAGTCATTTGGGACTTCCAGTCTCCAAAAGAACTTTATCTAAATGGATTGCCCAATGCATATCCTTTACTTATGAGAGTAAGGGTCTTCCTCTTCAGGATCATGTCACAGCTCACAATGTGAGAGCCATGGCAGCTTCTATGGCTAATCTCCACTCTGTGTCTATCAATGACATTTGTTGAGCAGCCACCTGGGCTTCGGTACACACCTTCACAGCCCACTACTGCCTAGATAAAGCCTCCCGTCGGGATGCCTTCTTTGGCCAAGCTGTAATTCAAAATCTCTTTCAAACCTAAACCATCTCCTACCCACCAACCCTGGTGGGATGCCAGAGATCCATGGGAGGAAGGGTTCTCACCTTCGATGGTGGCACCTTCCTGGGGATATCTCCCTGGCATCTTCAGCTAGGGAGTCCCCATATGTGAGGACTACATTCCTGCTTGTTCCTGGAGATAGCGTAGTTACTCACCTGTAACAGGTGATCTCCGGGAACAGCAGGAATTTAGTCCTCACAACCCACCCACCTCCCCTAGGAGTTCTCTCTCTCTTTGTCTCTTTCCTCTCTCCCTCTATCCTTTCACTCAGCTACAAACTTAACAGAAGAGGGACAGTTGGAAAGGCGGGAGCGTTCCCGCGCAGGCTCCGTCGGTACTGACGATACCCATATTTGAGAACTAAATTCCTGCTGTTTCCGGAGATCACCTGTTACAGGTGAGTAACTACGCTTTACCCCGCTTCTGCTCCCTGCAGGCCCACCCCTCCAGTGTGGCAATGGATGCATTCCTAGTCTCATGGTCGGAAGGTCTCATATATGCCTTCCCTCCGACACCACTGATTGCCAAGACCTTGTTGAGGACCCTCTGCGACAGAGCCTCACTCATCCTGATAGCTCCTCGGTGGCCCAGGCAACTGTGGTTCCCACTACTTCTACAGTTGACGGTGGAGGCCCCCATCCACTTGGGGACTGCCCCAGGACTCCTATCTCGGGAGGGGGGCTCTCTCCTGCACCCCAACTTGGGATCTCTGTTGCTGACAGCGTGACTGCTGAGAGGATGACTCGGGTGCCTTTCAGCCTTCCGGTTGAGGTGGAGGACATTCTCCTGGCCTCTTGCAAGGCCTCCACTAGGAAGGCTTACGCCCTCAAATGGCCTAGGTGCTCTGTATGGTGCGCTGAACTCAGGGCTGATCTGTTCTCCTGCCCGGTGGCTCTGGTGTTAAAGTACCTTCATCACCTCTCTCAGTCCGGGCTCAAGTCTAACTCCTTCCGAGTGCACCTGAGTGCCATGGCAGCTCACCACCATCCAGTGGATGGTCAGCCCCTCTGTCCACCCGTTGGTGATCTGTTTCCTTCAAGGCCTGCTCTTATCGAAGTCCCCGGTTCGCCCTCCGGCAATCAAATGGGACCTCAACGTGGTGTTGGGGCAGCTCACTCACCCACCCTTCGAGCCTTTAGCTACCTGCCACCTTTGCTTCATGTCTTGGAAGGTGGCTTTCCTGGTTGCGCTCTTCTCTGCTTGCAGAGTTAGAAAGCTTCAGGCCCTAGTGGCGGAGGTGCCTTATACCAGGTTCTATAAGAACAGAGTGGTGCTTCACAAGCACCCCAAATTCCTGCCGAAGGTAGTATTGCCCTTCCATCTCAACCAGGAAGTGGTGCTTCCCTACCTTCTTTCCAAGACCTCACTCCAGTTGGGCGGAGACTGTCCTTCACGCCTTAGACTGTAAGAGGCCTTTGTCCTTCTATATCCAACACACTCAGGGCCAGCGCAAAGCTTCTCAGCTTTTCATCCCAGTAGGTTGAGGGAGGCTGTGACCAAGAGTACCCTGTCCACATGGGTAGCAGACAGTATCTTGTTTATGAGCAAGTGAGGCTCCTGCTGGAAGGCCGCGTCACGGCGTACTGTCAGGGTCATGGCGGCCTCTGTGGCAAACTTGCACTCTGTCCCAATGGTGGGCATCTGCCGGGCCACCACCTGGTCTTCAGTCCATACCTTCGCAGCTCATTACTGCCTGGAAAGAGAATCCCGATGGGACAGTGCCTTCAGCCAGGCTGTGCTCCGTAACCTTTTCGGGGTTTAGGCAACTCCTATCCTCCAACCCTTCTGTGTTCAGGCTCCGGAGTGCTGGTTCATTGGACACAGGGGTCTTACTGTCTGCATACATGGGCGAATTGCTGCTTGTGGCTCCCCATGAGGATGCCCCATTTTTTGCTATGGGCTTTCGGTAGCCTGTAGCTGGGGAGTCCCACATATGAGGACTAACTTCCTGCTTGTTCCTGGAGAAAGCGTAGTTACTCACCTGTAACAGGTTTTCTCCGGGGACAGTAGGAATTAGTCCGCTCATCCCTCCTTCCTCCCCTTGAAGTTGCTCCTTTACCATCTTTTATTTTTGCCATCTTTTAGTTATGTCATCTGAGTAAGATGGCACTCTTGGGCGGGAAGGGGACCACGCATGTGTGGTGGCATTTCCCAAAGGAAATTAGTTATATCAAGGCAGCCCCCATCAGACCCTACACCCACTCCAAATGGTGCAAAACACTACATCACGCATCATAACCGACACTCCAAGATCTGAACACGTCACCCCCATCTTACAGCAACTACACTAGCTCCCAGTGGTGGACAGAGCAAAATTTAAAATTTTGATCATCTTCAAAATCATCCACCATCTTTCGGCAGATGCACTACAAGAAATCATAACAAGGAACATCAGTAATAGACCAAGAAGGAACAATAATGACAACATGATCAGCACACCTTCAGGATATCACAAGACTAAACAAAATACATCAAGAAGAGCTCCATCACTACTGGCATCCACACTATGGAACTCCCTCCCAATGAGCCTAAGGGCATTAGAGGACATCACAGACTTCTGCAAGGCCCTTAAAACTCTGCTCTTTACAGAAACCTACGAGCAGATGGACAACAGTCACCACCTGAGCGGTATTGCAACGTAAATACCCCCGCAAACTCAATACCCAATCAACCCAACTAAACTCACGAAAGCACCCTCATGATAAATGTAACCCTCAAATTGTGCTGTCTTAATGTTAAATACCCTCATGTTAAATGTTGTAAAGCACCCACATGTTAAATGTAACACCAATTGTGATGTGATGTAACCACTTTGATTGTAGGATAAGGTGGTATACAAATCTGTCTAAATAAAGGCTTTCTTTGAAAGCTTTGGGGATGCTTCCGCAAGGGCTCTGTGCCGACGTCACCCATATGTGGGGACTGATTTCCTGCTGTCCCTGGAGAACACCTGTTACAGGTGAGTAACTCTGCTTTCTCAAGCGAACCGCTCAATCATACTTCCCCCTTCCTATTTATGCTCCTCCCAAGTTATCAGTTCGTCAGGTGGAAAATGTCTACCCAATGGCGTGAGCTCTCAATTGATATGATACCTGCTATTCAATTAAACAATAGGAAAGCCCCTTATCATATGACGCCCCACCAATAACACTTATAAATAAGGCATACAAACGAGCACTATATAACCACCTGGAATCATGGCAGGATCGACAAGATCAAATATCAGAGGAAGATTCCAACAAGTATGTAGGTGTGTGCTCCCTTATATGCCAAATGCTGTGGCAATGACTACCATACTTAAACATTGGCCTATATCAGCTCTTCATACTTCTTTCCAAAGAACTTTAATGTTGGCGTATCAGAGAAGATGTAATATTGGAGATTTAGTGGTCCATACTACTTCAAAACAAAGTAGCGAAGGATTAATTTATTTAGATTGAGGACATTTTACGTGTATGTCTTGTGAATTTTGCTATAATATCTGTTTCAGAATGGACGGATATGGTTATGGATAGGACATACAACCTGTCTGTCATCGTCTGTATATTTAATTATATGTCCCTGTCAACTTAAATATATAGAAAGAACTTCAAGAGTTATTAAAAAACGGTTATAGGAACATAGATCATGTATCAACTCGCAAGTACTTTCAGCCCCTATGGTTTGTTGTATTCATCGGGGACACTCCTTTGAGGACTTACGATGGATGGTAATTTATCATATTCCTATGAACTTACAGGATGAGGGGGGGGTGATAGAATTTCTAAATTGCAATTCATGGAACAGAAATAGATTTTCACCTTACAATCTATGATACCCTATGGACTAGACTCTGACATTGATTGACGGGGCCTCTGATAAGGGACTTTCCTATTGCTTAATTGCATAGCAGGTATCATATCAATTGAAAGCTGACGCCATTGGGTTGACCTCTTCCACCTGACGAATTGATAGCTTGGGAGGAGCATAAACAGAAAGGGAAAGTATGATAGTGTGTTCTTAGCTCTTTCTCAAGCGACCCACCCAAAGAGCTTGAAACACGTTGTTGTGTTGCGGTGCCCAGTTATGTATGAGGACCACCAGTGGAGAACGGTATCGCCTCTTGGGAATTTCATTGGCATGAAAAAACGAGCTGCTTATAGCACTGGGGCTTTAAGCCATCTCGTGACTAAGAGCAATGTGAAGTGATATGCCTTGGCATGGTTGGTGAAGAAGCAAGATCGCTGGCTGAGCTAAGTATTTCTGAAGGTTTTGCACTATATTGTGTTTTGTCCCTTAGACTACTTTTTAGGATATTTAGCCTTTAATTAAAAGAATAAAAGGAGGGCTTGCTACGAGAAAGGGTTACCTCTCCAGGCAAGCGATCTGACAAAAAAATAAATTGAGGTTTTATCACTTTAGGTCTAGGGGTTTGGGTGATAATATGGGGTTAAGGTTTTCACTTTAATTGTTGAGGACATAATTATTGGCACCCTTGTAAACAATTCAAATCAGTTTGATCAGAAGAACCATGTTTCTATTGCAGTAAAATTAGACACACCTGTGATCAATTGTTAGTACTCACATGACTTGAATCAACCAATGTATGATGGCTCTAATGTGTAAAACGGCCACATTCGCGCCCTGTTCCATTTTCACAATGGTGAAGATAAGAGCTGCCTGAAATGGTCAGAAAAGCTATTACCAGACATCAAACTTCAAAGGGGTACAAGGCCATCTCCAAAGACCTTAAGATTCCTGCCTCTGCAGTTCGCAATGTTAAGAAGTTTTCTGCTCATGGAACTGTCAAGAACCTCCCAGGACGTGGTGGGAAGAGGAAAATTAATTCAAGAAGTCTTCGAAGGTTAGTGCAAACTTTTGGAAAAACACCACATACAACATTGGTGACATGGAGCTTAAGGCTGACCTAGAGCAATCTGGAGTGGTGGTTTGAACCCGCAGCATATTCTGTGCACTAAACAAAGGAGGACTTCAAGAGCGAAGGCCAAGGAGGCCCCACTGCTCAAAGACAGACATAAGACACACCTGATCTTTGTCCAAATCTACCTTGAGAAACCATCCTTCTGGGAAAATATTCTGTGGACAGGTGAAACCAAACTTAAGCTGTTTGACAATGCAGACCAGCGATACATTTACAGGCGAAGAAATGAAGCTTATAAGTTTTAAAAAAATCCTTCCTACAATTAAATATGGTAGATGTTCCATAATGTTGTGGGATTGTTTTGCTGCCTCAGAAACTGAAGGCCTGGAACGTATTAAAGGAATCATGAAGTCGGAGGACTACCAAGGTATTTTGGAGTGAAATGTGCTACCTAGTGTTAGAAAGCTAAGTCTGGGTCGAAGGTCATGGGTCCTTCAGCAGGACAGTGACCCAAAACATATATCCAAAAGTACAAAAGAATGGTTAAAAATGAAAAATGGACTGTTTTAAACTGGCCAGCAATGATCTTAATCCAGTTGAGAACCTTTGGAAAGAGCTGAAATCTGTCATTGGCAAATGGAATCCTGGAAAAATTAATGAGCTGTAAAAAATCAGTGGGAGAGAGTACCAGCAAACAGATGTACAAAACTTAGCTACAAGAAACGTTTGGAGTCTGTCATCGCTGCCAAGGGTTGTGCAACCAAATATTAGTTCTATTAATCCTGTCCAGGTCATATTCATTTTTTTTCTCAGAAATTACTACATTTAAGTTGCACAGATATATAGAAATAAATATTTTTTTTGTTGTATACCTTTGAACATAGTGCTAAAATATTATGATGACATACAATTGGAAAATTTCCAATTCTCTGTGGACAAGCAGAAAGTAAGTTCTCACATTTGGGTGTCACCAACTGAGCTCTGTGCAGAAATGCTCCCCAGCTTCTACAAGAAGCTTTTGGGAGGCACCATTGCGCATGCGTGCCTGCCTGCCACAGCACTTTTCTCCAGTCTTTTTTTCTGCATAGCCCCTAGGACGTGTCTTGCACCATTGGGGAATGTTTGTCTTTCTTTTGCCCATTCAGGACCAATTTCTCTTATCTCCAGGAACAAACAGGAATGAGTCTTCACATATGGGTACGTCGGTACCGACGGAGTCTGCGCGGGAACGCTTCCCAGCGTCCAATCAAGAGCTTTTGGAAGCATCCCAGCACGCCTGCATGCTGCCTTCCCGCCTTTCCCAACTGCCTCTCCTCAGTTTTCGTTTTTCCGTGGAGCCGGCAGGACGTCCTCCTGTCACCGCAGAAAATTCTTGTATTATTTCTGTACTTTTCTTGTGGTCGCGGCTGTCTTCCCGACGCCACCGGTACCGCCGGTGTTTTCTTTTCTTGTAAAATCTTCCTTTTCCACGGGATATTTTTTCTTCATAGTGTCCCACGGTCTCTTAGGCCTTTTAGGCCTCTTCTTTTTCCTTCATGGAACCGCCAGACACTTTCTCCAAGAAATGTTCAGACTCTGGCGGTACAACTTTATTTTTAGACCCTCGAAGTCGGTGTCTAACCTGCTTGGGACCCGACAACAGTTTGGTGAGAAGTGGTCTTCAATATTGAGGTTCCCTTGATACACGGTTGCCCTCCAACTTCGGGGCACCATCCCCTTCTTCTTCCACACAGGATCAGGTAACCCACAAACAGTCTGTTAAGACTAGCCAGTCCTCGAGTGGTAGGTCTCATGCACAGCATGTAGACAGCTCCGGCCTTGCCCTCGAGGGCCCACTGGCTTCAAAACCCCGGCAGGAGTCTTCGGTCTCCAAAGCGTATAAGGCGTTTCAGGTTGTTCCTGGGGTTCACCCCCCACAGAACATACCTAAGCCGTGTACGGTGGTGGCATCCGCTTCGAGCGGTACCGATACCCCGGCATCGGCACTGGTGTTGGATGAAACACTCCTCACCAGGGATAGTAGTCTGGCGTCCTCGGTGCCTTCGGGACCGGTGGATACTCTCCAGATTGACTTTCCATTATCGGTACCAACACCGATACTGCCACTGACGTCAGTACCCTCCAGATGTGCATCGATAGCCTCGCTTCCTTCGATGCCGAGTCTGGAATCGATCACCAGTCTGGAGGACTGGGTACCGACTCGCCTTGGTACCAGCTCTCGGTGGTACCGAAGGCTCGTTTCCGATGATTCGGATCCGCAACTCTCGGTTCCCCTGAGGCCGATTGAGTTGCCACTGGTTGACCTTCCTTCACTGGTATCAGACACGGTACCGAAGTCGGTACCGATGTCCTCATTACCCTTACAGTCGGTGCCTTCCATGCTTCGCTTATCAGGCTCTCTGCCCTCGATGCCGAGTTTGGAATCGATCTCTAGTCTAGAAGACTGGGTACCAATAGGTTTTGGTACCGACACTGATCGATACCAGTGCTTCGGTACCGAGGATAGTGGCCGGAGGTTTTCGGTTACCTCTGTACTGATTGAACTGTCACCGATGACTGCTCCAATGTCTTTGTCGGGCTTGACTCCGACATCGGTACCGGTATTGGCATCGGTACCGGTATCCACAGTAGCATCATGGCCAACTCCTGCCATGCTTTTTTCAACAGGATCGCTCCATTCTATACCAAGCTTGGAGTCGATACTTGGCATGGACAATGTGGCAAGGACGGTTGCTGCTCCTGATAGCCAGTACCAGCAACCATCCCTTAAGCATTCCACACTGCACTCTGCAGGATCTTCTATTCCTATATATTTGGATAACTCTGTGGGTGCTCAGGCTAGTTCTTTAGATCTAACCTGTCCAAGGGAGATTCCTGTTTGGGATCCCTCTTTTCAGAGTTTCCTCCGGGATATAGCAAGATCTCTTGCCATTCCTATTCCAGGACATGATCCTGCACAAGGCTCTGTTTCTACCAAAGCAAAGGACAACATAATGCTTCCTTTGCATCATTCCTTGCAGGATCTCCTTCTAGGAATGGGGGAAACACCTTTAAGGGTACCCCCACCTCCCAGGGCAACTGATCTTATATCAGGTGCCCCCCTCTCCAGGGTTTCAAAAGACTCAACTTCCTCATCATTCCATAGTAGTGGAATCAGCAATGAGGTGGGTAAAGAGTAAGAAAAAGCACTCTTCTTATCCACCAGGTCGTGAGTCTAAGACACTAGATGCCTTTGGATGTCAAACCTTCCAGACATCTATGCTTTCTGCAAGAATTCTCTCATATATTTTTATGAGTCTTTCTCTTGAGGAGGTCACAAAGCAGTTACATCTTTTGACTCCTTTCCTTCCAGATTCCAGGAGTACAGACTATTTCTCACTGCTTAAGCATATCCAGAATATCTCTTGGTTTCTTTCTCGTGCTTCCCTAGACTCTTTTGAGTCCGTTAGCAGGACTTCTGCTAAAGCTATAGGGGCACGACGTAGATAGAGACTGGCTCCAAGCTTCAGACTTGGACAAATGGGCACAACAACGGCTGGGACATACTCCTTGCACTGGAGAAAATCTTTTCAACAAGGAGTCTTTACATCAGGTTACTCAGTTGTCCACTGATTTAACTGTTCCTAAGGGTTGTTCTACACCTTCTGTCCCAGTAGGTAGGAAATGTCCTACCAAACTTTCTTCCCACAGGAGACGAAGGTTTTATTCATCACTTCCCATCATACAGATGTTCCCCAACAGGGGAGGCATCGTCCTGGTCTGAAGAATCCAATCTCTCACCAGGCTCCGCAAACCCAGCACCTGCAGGGTTTCTGATCAATCATCAGATGCTTGTGACTCTTGGGGTTAGAATCTACATTTGCTTCTTCTCAATAGAGGCAATCCACTGCTTCATTCTAACCCCTACACATGGATCTCTTTCCAAAAGACATCCATTTTTTCTATATTTCTATGAGCTGTCAGGATGTTCATGCCTATAGGTCACAGGTTTCTCCTCTTTTTCCTGCTAGGGAAAGAGGTCTAACCACTATCAAATGAGAGTTCCGGTGCCAGCATGTATTTTTTCCTTTCTATAGACTTCCTACTTTGTAAGTCTTCTTCAGCTCCATTCTCTTCACCCTCTTACCAAGCTTTTCCTCTGTAAGAGCGGAATTACTGGGAGGCTTTTTCTTCAGCCTCTCTAGTTTTCTCACTTTCCAGTGCGGAGTTTTCCTCTGAGTTACCTCTTCTGTTTCAATCTTGCTTTGGGGCAGCTTATCAGACATGTCCAGAGTTTCCTACTCCTGTTCTGTCTGTTTTTTCTGTTTTTGAACAGTAAGATTCTTTCTGCTGTCTTGCTAGCAGCTGCCTATGCAGGAGCCTTAATGTTTGAACCACTGGTTCTTGTCCACAAACAACCAGATTTGTTCTCCACTAACATTCTGTCTAGTCTTAGTAGTGGCTCCAAGTCAGTGCTTTCATCTCTCTTGGAGATTATCTCACTACAAGCTTTCTGGATTGTCTTCTATTTCAGCCATCTCCATTCTCCTGGGTTTGGCAGCATAGTTGGCAGAGATACTGGCTCTCTAGCAGCCAGTTCTATCTCCTCATTCTCCTGCATCATGCACTCTACAATTTGCAGAGAAGCTTTCCACTATGGGCCCTTGCTAGAGAGCATGGGGGGGGGGGGTTTCTCCAACAGCTATCCTAGCTGGTTAGAAAAGGCTTTTCAGTCATGTCTCCCATGACTAGAAGGTTCTCCCTTCTTTTACTATCTCCTTTTTTGATATAAAAGACATAGGCTTTCTCTTACGTGAAAGCTCAAGGAGTTGCCAGTTCCCTGCTTTGGTCCATAGTATTCCCAATCGGGGATATGCTCGTCCTCATGGTAAGAACGCATGATACTTTTTGCCCTTAAGCAGGTCAACATGGTATCTCATCTCTAGGCGTCTACTGTCTACTTACCATGCTAGAGTCCTGGAAGACTCGGGACTTGCTGGCTGCACATTGATATTATCCTCTGTTTTTCACGTAACCGTCTTGGTTATTTTTCACTAGCTAGCATTCTTGCAGATCATGACCAGGAAGAATAGATTCTCTATATGTCTTAAGTAGGTTCCACCTCCTTGTTATCAGGTGAATCTTTCCTCTCCACATATCCTATGTGAATACCATGCTGTAGGCATATCTGTCTGTTTAATTGCAGACACCCATATGTAGGCCTACATATCCATATTTATTTTTTGTGTATTTTATGCCCTTCCATATCTCACTATAGATATATTCTTATATGTCTATATGTCTATATATATATATATATATGTCTATATATATATATAGTGTCGAGATATTTTATTATAGATAGATATGTATCCACATACTTATCTATCTCACTGTCTATCCTCATATAGCTATATGATTCTGACAGAGGGGCTTTACCCATACCTATGCTATCTAGCAGGTTTGGGGTTCTACACACACAACCACTCCTGTGGTAGTCAACAATTTTTATACCATAACCTAAGGGTTTAGGTAGCTCTGAAGGTCTCCCTGCTCCAATATCTCTCCTAACTTACCCCAGTTAGAGACATTGTGAATCTTCAGTTAATCACAGGCTTAACGCCTCAGGCATTTGTCCTCTCTTTTTGGGATACAAGGGGTTCCCATACCCTTTCTCCCCACAAGGACTGTGCCTGTTTGTCCAAATCGGTTAGCCTTTCTCTTTTTGCTCCTAAGGGTGAGCCACTCTGCCGCCAAAAGAGTTAGGTTTTTGTCTTAAAGCCTTCCGCTGAAGGCCCACCGTTTTTGTACTACCCCAGTTTTTCCTACTGGGGTTACCTGTTACCTTTCAGGATTCTGACCTCCACTGTTTTTCCTACAGGTTTATTACCTCCACTTACAGTGAGGTCCTCTTCAAGGTTCCTCTACTGGGTTTCCCAGTAAATCCATGAACCTCCATACTTCTGTGAAATCCTGTCAGGGGAGGTCCATATTGCAATATTCTTTGCAATATCATTGATTACAATCATCATCCACACATGGACTCCTTCTCTGCAGTCCTATGCTAGGTTAGCTGTTCCACAGCATCCTTCTTTCCTCAACTCCTACCCTCCATCCTCAGGATGCCTGGTGTTATGGGAGATAGCATGTTCCAACCTATGACATGCTGGGACTCCAGGCATCTCAGCTTGGGAGTCCCCATATGTGAAGACTCATTCCTGCTTGTTCCTGGAGATAGCACAGTTACTTACCTGTAACAGGTGATCTCTGGGAACAGCAGGAATAAGTCTTCACAACCCACCCACCTCCCCAGGAGTTGTAGCTCTATCTATCTTTCCTTTCCTCTCTCTCTCTCTCTCTCTTTGTCTCAGCTTTAAAACTTAACTGAGGAGAGGCATTTGGGAAAGGCGGGAAGGCAGCACGCAGGCGTGCTGGGATGCTTCCAAAAGCTCTTGATTGGACGCTGGGAAGCATTCCCGCGCAGACTCCGTCGGTACCGAAGTACCCATATGTGAAGACTTATTCCTGCTGTTCCCAGAGATCACCTGTTGCAGGTAAGTAACTGTGCTTTACCACCTGTCAGTAGCGACGGCCCCTGTGCCATCGCTGCCTTATGTGCATTGCACAACCCCCCTTCCCCTCCCCCCCCCCTTTTCTTTTTCCAACGGCTGGCACCATTGAGCTGTTTGACTTGGCTATGGGCAGTGTTCCTGGACATGGCCCAGAAGCCAGCCAGCAGAGTTAAAAAATGCACCAAGTGTACCTGGACCATCTCATTTATAGACTGGCACAACTGGTGTCTGCATTGCCTGGGCCCCAACCACCAGCCTGCCTCGAGTAGCCTGTGCTTACAGTTGAGACAGAGTAGCCTGCAGGATCGGGAGAAGCAGCAGGAGTCCCTCTTTGGGCTAAGATTCTGCATCTTCAAACCCAGCATCGACCCGGGTGTCCTTGGCACTGTGGGGGCATCAACATCAAGGGAGGCCTGAGTGAACTCGGGACTGCGGAGCACCAGACCAGGGTCTACGTAAGCAGGCATAAGAGCCCTTCCCGACGCATTGTGGAGAGCGATGGCATCGAGTGGCCCACTAAAGTACCCTGACGAGAGGACTAGTCATCCAAGGTTCCAGAGGAGGCGCGGGGAATTCACCAGTGTTCCCACCATAGTGGATTCCCCCACAGAGGCGCTGGAGCCAGTGGCCCTCAAAGTCCACTTGGTGGTGGTATTGGCCATGCAACCAGTGGGCCCTTTGATGCCTCAGGCATTGCCACTGCAGGCAGTGAATCCAATTCTTGAGACGCATGCGCTGTCCCTTGTTGTAGGTGTATTCGGCCGGCAATCATAATCCACACCGGTTCTGACAGCCATCTCCCTCTTGAGCATTTTGGGGTTAGAGGCCCAGGCAAGGCCACAAAAACACTTAATGCACCATCTGTCCCAGAGGCGCTCTTCCTCTGTGCAGCTGGAGCTGATGCCATGAGAGGGCCTGATGCTACTTCGACTTCCTCTGAGTCTGATTCCGATGGCTGGGAGACAGAGGTGTATTGGAAGTGTCCAGGAGCAGATCTCTCAATCTCCTCTTGGACCTCTCCTCATTAGCAGTTGCCCCCAGAGGATATGTCCTTCCAGGACTTCGTGTGGGATATGGCCAAGGCTATTCCCTTCTCCCTGGTGTCAGAGGCGAGCCCAGGGCCAAGGAACTGGAGATCCTCTAGTATCCTTCAGCCCCCAAGGAGACAATAGTGCACTAGATCATACAAAGGCTGCAAATAAGGATATGGGAGAATCCCCTTAGAGTGCCAGCGGTCAGTAGACCGCTGGACTTGATCTACCAAGTCCAGAAGACCCCAGGGTTCAGTAAGCTTCATCTCCCACATCACTTTCTGGAGGTGGAGTCAGCCATGAAGAGGATAAAGAGCAGCAAGACACACTCCTCAATCCCCCCCCCCCCCCCCCCAGGTAGAGGGGCAATGGCCTTGGACTCCGTTGGCAGGCAGTGCTTCCAGAGCACCATGCTGATGGCCAGGGTCCTTTCATACCAGTTATAAGCGGGCATGTTCCTCAAAGATATGTGGGATTTGGCTGAGCTTGGGCTGCTCCTTCCCCCTGAGTGCCTGGAAACCTGCATCCTGGTGGGTCACAGCAAGAACTGCTCTAATTCATGGTCCTGGCGACTTATGACATCTTTGAGTTGACCTGCAGGGCCCTGACTGTGTGAACTGGGGCCTGCTGCCTCACCTGGCTTCAGTCCTTGGATCTGGAGCAGTGGGTTCAGAATAAGCTGGCCAACGTACTGGGGCGAGCAGCTCTTCAGGAAGCAGGTGTAGGCTGCTGGCGATATTGAGAGACAGCATGTCACCCTCACCAGACTGGAAGACAGGCTGACCTGTCTCATAAGAAGTACCAGGTTAAGAAGACCTACTTCCAGTGTAAGCACCAGTACCTGCTGAGCTCACAAGGCTCCTAGCCAAGAGCACAGGCCCCATATTGGCAACACCATGAGAAGCCGCAGAAGGTCCAGTCAGCCCCACAAGCCAAACCTGGGTCGAGGTTTTGACTGGTTCTTCCGGCGCGCATCCAATTTGCCTGTCTGCAGGGAACAATGCTCGGGTTGAGGCGGCGGCTTGTCTGATTTGCCCACGGGTGGACACTCATCTCAAACTTGTGGGTATTGCAGATAGTCGGAACTGGCTAAAGGCTGCACTTTGCCGAACTGCTGTCCCCGTCCCCCCTCCCCCGAAGGAGTTCCTCTAGGTTCGCCCTTGGGGACTGGTACTTCCAGTACCGGGTTCTTCCCTTTGGGCTGGCATCAGCACCACAAGTTTTTACGAAGCATCTAGTAGTGGCCACTTATCTGCAGACTCTTGGGGTATTTGTCTTCCCCTACCTGGACGACCGGCTCATAAAGAGCTCTTCCCCAGACAGTGTCCACCAGTTGGTCCAGCTCACAGTCCAGGTGTTCAAGCGGCTGGGTATCATGGTGGTCTACTCGAAGTCCCACCTCCAGCCCTCCCAACAGCTGAAGTTAATCAGGGCCCTACAGCATCACTGGCCTGGCCCTTTCTCCCAATAGATCGCCTGCAGAGACTGATGCCCCTGGTCCGCGATACCCAACGAAGGTGTCATGAGACAGCCCGTATGGCCTTGATTGTGCATGTCACTCCTCTGGCTCATCTGGCAATGTGACAAGCTCAGTGGGCACTGAGTATGCAATGGAAACAAGTCACGGGCTGCCTCTGGGACCAGGTGGAGGTTACTGGGCCTCTTGTGCAGTCCCTGCAGGAGGAACAGGGTTGTACCTCTTGTGCTGGGAAGTGGTCCGCTTGTGGAAGTTTGTCATTACTCATGGAATGGAGCTGAGGGTGACTTACCTGCCTGGGGACCTCCGGCAGACCAGCTGAGCTGCATCCTCCAGCCGCACAAGTGGACTCTTGACAGGACAGTTGTGCAGCGGATCTTTCAGAAGTGGGCACTTCCATGGTAGATCTTTGCCATCCCATGCAGCTCCCAGGCAGCCTAGTTCTCGGATGCCTTCCTCCACTGAGGAGTGGGCCCTACTGTACGCCTATCCTCCCATTCTGCTCATGGTGAAGATCTTGTTGAATCTGTAGGCCAACGGGCATTATTTTCATCACCCTGTACTGACTCCAGCAGCTGTGATTCCACCTGCTGCTCCAGCTCTCTTAAGAGCGCCTCTGACTGGGCTGTGTCCCGGATCTCATATCTCAAGCAGACGGGACCTTTCTACATCCCAACATCCAGTCCTTGGCCCTCACAGTGTGGATGCTGAGTGGTTAGCTCTCAAGTTCAATCTTCCCGAGAACGTTCAGGGGGTGGTTCTGGCTTCCCGTAGGACCTCTACACGCAGGTCCTGTGCGTTCAAATGGTGGAGGATGATCTGGTGCGCAGACAACTCTGGACCTCCTCTTCTGTTCTATGGAGCAGTTGCTGGAGTACCTCCTGCACCTCTTGGACTCCAGTCTCAAACCTAATTTGGTCATAGTCCATCTGAGTGGTTTGGGCTTACCATCGTGGCTTGAAGGGGGAAGCCCATCTCAGCTCAGCCCCTGATGGATGGCTTACTTCTGTCCAAACCCCCACCGGTGGTGTGGGACCTTAATGTGGTTCTGGCACAGCTCTTGTCTGCTCCATTTGAGCCGCTCACTTCATGCCTTCTGAAGTTCCTTACCTGTAAGATTTTGTTCTGGTGGCAGACACTTCAGCATGCTGTGTCAATTCATACACCAAGTTTCACTACTATAGAATGGTCTTGCGCACACATCCGCGCTCCCTGCCAAAGGTGGTTTGTGTTTCACCTCAACCAGTCTGTTGTTCTGCTGACTTTCTTCCCCAGGCCTTATGCCAATAGGAGGGAGGGAGCACTGCACACGTTGGACTTCAAGTGCACCCTGCCCACCTATCTTGAACAGATGAAGGCCTATCAAAAAGCCATTCAGCTGTTTGTTTCCTTTGACCCTAGTAAGCTGGGGGCTGTCGTCTCCAAATGCACTTTGTCCATTTGACTAGCAGACTTCATCTTTCATTTATACCCAGGCAGGCCTGAGCCTTGATGGTCACATCACAGCTCACAATGACAGAGCTTATGGCAGCATCTGTGACCAGCTTGCACTCAGTCTCCATGGAGGAGATCTGCAGTGCTGAAACGTGGTCTCCCATCCACACTTTCACGGCTCATTACTGTCTGGATGGGGATTCACATACCTACACAACATACCTAAAATGAAAGGGTGCTGCTAATGTTGACTACATTAGAAATATAGAAAACGGCAGCAGATAAAGACCTTACAGCCTATCCCGTCTGTCTATTCATAAGAGCTGTTAAGTTCCACAATCTCTGCCTCGGTGATCCTCTGTATGAGGTGTGACAAAAAAAACAAGACACTGGCAGCCACGCCCATGACTTAATGCCAATTGGCTAACCGCTTATGTCACTGTGTTTAACATCTCACCTCTATTCTGCTATAATAGTTTTCATCTCTCTCACTCTGTTTTTCTTTTAGGTTTTTTTGTAGCACACTGCTCCATCACTTTGTCACGCAACTGGAGGTGGCAGAAATATGGAGCAAAGAATCAATTTGAAATTTATGGTTAAGTTGAAGAAGGGCCCAACTGAGTGTCTCCAACTTCTCCGAAAGGCTTATGGAGAAGATTCAATGTCAAGGCCGCGAGTCTTGGAGTGGCACAAATGCTTCGACTGGCCGCGAGGAGATGGATGATGACCCCAAGTCAGGACGGCTTGCCACGACAGACTGCTGAGAACATTGACAGAGTGAACCAGCTGGTGCGGAGTGATCACAGATTAATGGTACAGATAATAGCTGAGGACGTCAGCCTGAACAAGGAGTCAGTGCGGACCATCTTGGTGCAGGAGCTGGGGATGCGGAAGGTGTGCCCCAAGATGGTGCCCAAGCTTTTATCGGATGACCAGAAGGAGCACCGGGTCAGTGTTTGTCTAGACTTGCTAGAGAAGATTGGAGAAGATCCAGAGTTCATTGGCCGAGTCATCACAGGAGACTAGACTTGGGTCTTCCAGTACAACCCTGAAAGCAAGAGATAGAACCTCCTGCAGTGGAAGACTCAACTGTCACCCAGACCCAAGAAGGCGCACATATCCAAATCAAGGACCAAGGTCATGCTGATCGCATTCTTCGACTAGAAGGGCGTGGTCCATCATGAGTTTGTGCCTGAGGGTCAGACAGTCAACCAGCACTTCTATCAGCAGTTCCTTAATCGCCTCCATGACCGGGTTTGGCGCAGCAGGCAGGCTCTGTGGAGAGAAGTCGTGTCTGCTCCACCACAACGCGCCTGTGCACACCACGCTCAGTGTGAGGCAGTTCTTGGCCAACAAACAGATCACAGCTCTTGACCACCACCCTCCTTATCCCCCAGATCTCACACCATGTGACTTCTGACTCTTCCCCAGGCTGAAGACAGTGCTCAAAGGAACTCATTTTGCCTCTGTAGAAGAGATCAAGGCCACTGACGAGGGAGCTGAGGGACCTCAAGGAGGAGGACTTTACTGAGTGCTTTCGTACGTGACAGAAGCGAATGCAGAAGTGCATTAACTTGGGAGGGTTACTTTGAAGAGGACCATGCGTAATTTCTCTGTAGATTTTGTAATAAAACATTTATAGGGCAGTCTCGTTTATTTTTTGTCATACCTCGTATTTTTCATGCTTTCTTGAATTCAGATAGTTTTCATCTTCACCATCTCCACTGGGAGATTGTTCCAAACATCCACCACTCTTTCTGTAAAGAAATATTTCTTCAAATTACTCAAATCTGTCCTTTCACCTTCATTCTATAACATCCCCCTCCCCCCCCCCCGCCTCCATTCCAGAGCTTTCTTTCATGTGGAAGAGGTGTACCACCTGTGCCATTTAGACTATGGAGGTATTTAAATGTGTCTATCATATTAGCCCCATCCGGCCTTTCCTGCAAAATATGCATATTGAGATCTTTGTGTATTCCCATATGCTTTATGATGATCGCTGATCATTTTAATAGTTGCCTTCTAGACTGACTCCATCAGGTTTCAGTCCTTTTGAAGGTGCAAGCTCCAGGAACAAGCAGGAATGTAGTCTTCACATAAGGATATCGTCGGTACCGGCAGAGCCTGCGCATGAACGCTCCCCAGCGTCCAATAAGAAAGCATTTGGGAGCATCCCACAGTGCCTGCGTGCTGCCTTCCCTCCTTTCTACCTCTCTCACCTTAGTCTTCATTTTCCGCAGAGCCGACAGGACGTGTACCCTGTCACCGCAGAAAATTTCTTCTTCTTATTTTGTTTGTTTGTGGTTGCATCTGCCTTCACTTAACGCCTACCGGTACCGCCAGTTCTCTTTTCTTTAAAAAAAAAAAGCTAGCTTTTTAAAAGATTTTTCTTTCAGGGGGCCTCTGCTCTTTCGGTGCTAGGTGCCATTTTGGGACTAGGCCCACTTTTCTTCAAACATGGAGAAGCCAGCTAGTGGTTTCAAGAAATGTTCTAACTGTGGCGGTACTATATCTGTCACCGACACCCATGATTGGTGTCTTAAAGGTTTAGGTCCTGAACATTGTCCATTGGAGTGTCTCTCCTGCATAAAGATGACCAAGAGGGGCCTGCAGAATAGAGCTGCAAAACTCTGTACCCTTTTTGCCGCAGATACGATGTCAGTTGCATCAACGTCTTCCAGAGCTTCATCTTCCTCCCATGGATCTCAGGTAACTAAACTTAAGTCTTCCAAGACTGGCCGGTCCTCAAAGGGTAGATCTCCTAAGCATCGAGATGCCACTGGTGTTGCCCTCGAGGAAAGTTCACCGGCAAAACAGCCCCGGCGGGAGTCTAAGGTCTCCAAAGCATTAATGGGGCGCCAGGATGTTCCAGAGGCTTCCACCTCTGCAGAACTACTGGTGCCATGTTCTGGGGTTGTAGCCGCTTCCACCGGTACCAACACCCAGGTATCATCAGGAGCAATGGATAAGAGAATCCTCGCTATCTAACGCAGTCTAGCGACCGTATTAGCAGCTTCGGTACTGCTAAGACCGTGCAGACGGTTCCACAAGTATTGGTACCAACATCGATACCGAGTGCACCTGCTTCAGCAGGTATGCTTCCTCCCATGCCGAGCCTTGAGTCTATCTCAGGTATCGGGGGGGGCAGGATCCGAGACACTCCGGTACCGGTATCGTGTGTTACGGGAACACCCGATACAGAGCGACTTCGAGCCTTCCAATTCTGATGACTCTGACTCTACCGGTACTAGAGCGATCCTACCAGAGGATCCAGATCCAACTCCTCCTCAACGCAGAATGTCTCCTCCAGAAGACACGTCGTTCCAGGATTTCATATGATTTAGCCAAAGGTCTTTCAATCACGGTAATTACAGAAAAGGAACCTAGGGCAGAAGAATTAAGAATTCTACAATATCCCATGGCTCCTAAGGAAGCAGCTAGGCTTCTCATTCACAAGATCTTACATGATCTTATGTTAAGGATGTGGGAAACTCCTTGAACGGTGTCTCCACATTCCCAGCGCCTCGATACCATGTACTGAGTGCCAAGCTATGCTGGCTTTCAAAAGATTCGGTTACCACACCATTCAGTGGTAGTGGAATCAGCCATGCGTAGAATTAAGAGTGCTAAAACGCATTCTTCTAATTCTCCAGGCCGGGAATCGAGGACACTCGATGCCTTTGGGCGTCGATGCTTCCAATCCTCCATGTTATCAGCCCAGATCAGTTCCTACATTCTTTATATGGGTATGATCCTGGAAGAAGTCACACGTGACGTAGAGCTCATGAGCCCTAATATGTCTGAGGACAAAAGGGAAGTTTTCCTTACCCTGGTCAAGCACGCCCAGAATGTCTCTAAATTCATGAACCGTGCAACCTTTGATTGCTTTGAATGCATAAGCAGAACCTCTATCTCCATAGGTGCACGTCGTATTGCCTGGCTTCAGGCATCGGACTTAAAGCAGTGGGTGCAAGACAAGCTGGGAAACATTCCTTGTACTGGAGAAAATCTCTTTGACAAGGACTGGCAGGGCAAGGCTAATCAGCTTGAATCTGAAAATACTACCTTGAACAGACTATCAATATGCCCCCGCCTACAATAATCAAACGGTTCAATTCTCAGGTCCCTGCCACCGACCTCTTGTGGCAGGAGGTCACATCACTTATCACTCAAGGAGCAATAGAAGTACCCATATCCCAACAGGGTACGGGGTTCTACTCCCCCCTATTTTCTTATTCCAAAGAAAACAGTGGGATCCAGACCTATACTGGACCTCAGAGAATTAAACAAATATCTGTTCCGAGAAAAGTTCAAAATGATCTCCCTCGGAACACTCCTACCATACCTTCAGAGTCAGGACTGGCCATGTTCTCTAGATCTAAGAGATGCGTACACACATATTCTCATCCGCGCAAATCACAGGAGGTTCCTTCGATTCCTGGTCCACAGAAGACACTTCCAGTACAGAGCTCTTCCCTTCGGTCTGGCTTCTGCCCCAAGAGTCTTCACAAAATGCATGGCAGTGGTAGCAGCATTTCTGAGAACTCTAGGAATCTTCATCTTCCCTTACTTAGATGATTGGCTCATCCGAGCATCAACAGCTTCGCTCTTTCTCGAACAATGAGAATCCTTCAGTATTTGGGATTGGTCATAAGCCTCCCAAAATCTCATCTCACCCCCTCTCAATCTCTCGAGTTCATAGGGGCTCATCTAGACACAGGACAGTCGAAAGCTTTCCTGCCACAGCCGTGCTGTCTGCGTATAATACAGCTGGCATCCCAAGCAGCTATGAAGGTCTTCCTGACTGCTCGGGAGATGCTTCAGCTTCTGGGGCACTTGGCATCCACTGTCCATGTGGTTCCCTATGCTCACCTTCATATGCGAGCAGCCCAATTGACCCTATCCTCTCAGTGGACACAGGCCTCTGGTCGGCTAATGGACAAAATCAGAAACTCCACATGTCTAATTTCGTCCCTGCAATGGTGGCAGTCACTGGAAAACCTCCTCATAGGCTCTCCTTTCCAGCAGCCTCTGTGCCAAGCCACCCTAACGGATGCGTCTAAGTTGGGTTGGGGGGGCCCACTTACACGATCTCTCAATTCAGGGTCTCTGGACCCCACAGAGGGCTTCTCTTCACATAAACCTCCTAGAGCTGAGAGCCATTTTCAGTGCTGTTTGAGTATTTCAGGCCCATCTCAGCCACAAGACAGTTCTGGTCCAAACCGACAATCAGGTAGCCATGTTCTATCTGAACAAGCAAGGCGGAACAGGTTCTCTGTCGCTATGTAACGAAGCTTTGCGACTATGGGCCCTCGCCAGAGATCTTCAAATCCACCTTCTTGCTGTATACCTTCCAGGCATTCAAGATTCATGGGCAGACAAACTCAGTCAAATACTGCTGCCACACGAGTGGTCTCTCCACTCAGACCACCTTGCTCGAGTGTTTCAAATCTGGGGAACACCAGATATAGACCTCTTTGCAAGTTCACAGAATGCCAAACTTCCCTGATTCTGTTCCAGAATCCTGGCTCACAACTGTCAGGCAAGGGATGCCTTCCTACTCCACTGGGGTCAAGACTTCCTCTATGCCTTCCCACCCATTCCCCTCATTCCCTAAACTTTATTGAAGTTTCAGAGAGACAGAGGTCATATAGCTCCATGTTGGCCACGGCAAACATGGTATCCTCTGCTTCTGCGTCTGTCAGACCACTCCACTGGAGTTGGGAAATGCTCCAGCTCTCCTTTCCTCGGAGAATGGATCCTTACTTAACCCAAATCCCCGGTCTCTGCATCTCAGGGCCTGGTTACTGAAAGCCTAGATTTCCTGGATATCAACCTCTCTCAGCAGGTAAGATATCCTTCTGGCTTCCAGAAAACCTTCCACGAGGCATTCCTACGCTTTTAAGTGGAAGAGATTCTCTGTCTGGTGTTCACAAAAGGGACTTAACCCCCTTTTCGTACCTGTGGAGTCGCTACTGGAGTATCTCCTCCAACTATCTGCTTCTGGCCTTAAGACCAATTCAGTGAGAGTCCATCTTAGTGCTATTGCTGCTTTTCACAAACCTTTTGATGGACAACCTATTTCCTCTCATCCACTTGTGTCAAGGTTCATGAGAGGCTTACTCTTAACAAAATCTCCCATTAAACCACCACCGGTGGCATGGGATCTAAATCTTGTTCTTGGGCAGCTCATGAAACTGCCTTTTGAACCCTTAGCCCCTACAATCCTAAAGTTTCTTTCATGGAAAGTCATTTTCCTTATTGCTATCACTTCTGCAAGACGTATTGGTGAACTGCAGGCTTTAGTGGCTGACTCCCCCCCCCCCCCCCCACCCCATATACAAGGTTCCACCATGATCAAGTAGTCCTCGGGAGTCGGGACTCATCCTCACTTTATGCCAAAGGTGGTTTCGCCTTTTCATCTAAACCAGTCGGTTTATCTTCCTGTATTCTTTCCTAGGCCTCATGCCTCCAGGGCAGAAAGGAATCTTCACACTTCGGATTATAAAAGGGCCTTAGCCTTTTATCTTCAAAGAACTAAGCAACATAGAAAATCTTCTCAGCTTTTTTTTTATTTTTATTTTATATTTATGAAATTTTACAATAAAGTCAAAGTTTGACAAAGCACTCTCTTGAAGAAACAGGATGACACAGAGAAAACATCAGCTTTTTGTTGCTTTTGACTCTAGTCATTTGGGACTTCCAGTTTCCAAAAGAACTTTATCTAAATGGATTGCAGATTGCATATCCTTTACATATGAGAGTAAAGGACTGTCTCTCGAGGGCCATGTCACAGCTCACAATGTGAGAGCCATGGCAGCCTCGATGGCTAATCTTTGTTCTGTGTCTGACGACATCTGTAGAGCAGCTACTTTGGGCTTCGGTGCATACCTTCACAGCCCACTACTGCTTAGACAAAGACTCTTATCAGGATGCCTCGTTTGGCCAAGCTGTTCTCCAGCATCTCTTTCATACTTAATACAACTCCTACCTGCCGGCCCTGGGTTTTGATGCCAGAGGTCCATGGGAGGAAGCATGACCCATCTCACCTGGGTTCGCAGCTTACTGGGTCATTCCCCTGGCATCTATAAGCTGGGGAGTCCCCATATGTGAAGACTACATTCCTACTTGTTCCTGGAGATAATGTAGTTACTCACCTGTAACAAGTGATCTCCGGGAACAGCAGGAATTTAGTCTTCACAACCCACCCACTTTCCCTAGGAGTTGTCTCGATCTCTTTCTCTACTCCTCTCCTTTGGTCTCAGCTATAAACTCAACTGAAGTGAGAGAGGTAGAAAGGCGGGAAGCAGCAGTATGCTCTCAAAAGCTTTCCTATTGGATGCTGGGGAGCGTTCCCGCGCAGGCTCCATCTGTACCGACGATACCCATATGTGAAGACTAAATTTCTGCTGTTCCCGGATATCACCTGTTACAGGTGAGTAACTAGGCTGTCTTCAGAACTGTAAACAGGACTCCAAATGAGGACTCGCTGGACACTTAAAGGCACTTTCACCTCCTCTCTCCTGCAGGTCATTCCTCTCTCTATGCACTCAAGTATCCTGGCTTTTGCCATTGCCTTTTTTACCTTTTTGACCACTTTAAGATATCTGATACGCTCTCTCACAGGTCCTGCTTTTGTTTTGTGCCCTGAAGTACTTCACACCCTATACCTTAATTGCTTACTTTTGTTTTTGCAGCCCAAATGCATTAAATCTTAACTGCTAAATTCTCAACCACTCTTCATGCTTCGCTAGATCCCTCCTCTTCTTATCTACCCCTTTGAGGGCCAGGATTTAATTTGTATACAAAAAGGAAATGGAGCTGTGAATGAGAGGTAACAGAGCAGGGGCAGATGTGAATTGTACAAAGAGACAAGTCTTAGAGGCAGACATGAATCACACACACACTTGCTCTCATATGCATACATAAAATACACGCCTCAAAATGAACAGCAGAGGATTGGATTAAGAAACAGAATAGCTCTCTGCCCTTTCTGCTTCAGACTCATCTTCCTCCTGTAGTCTGCCTAAAGGGAGTGATTGTCTCTAGAGTCTGAAAAGAAATGTTGGAACTGCATTCCAGGCTGTCCGTCCCCCCCCCCCCCCCTTCCCCCAGAAATTAATCTCTGCCTGTTGCAGTTCTTGGTGTCTTCTACAAAGGCATATCCTCCACCTGTAATATCACTTACCAAATATGTTAAAGAACAGGACCAAGGACCATAGTACTTCTAATACCCCTTTCTTCAGAGTGAACTCCATTTACCGCTGCCTTCTGGTGCCTCCCACTCACCTAGCCAGTCCCTTTAGGATCCATTTTGAGGGCACTCTGTCACTGATGCAAAATGGTGTTAAAGGCCTTGCTGAAATTGAAGTAGACCACATCTGCTCCTCTGCCCTGATCCAATTCTCTGATCACCCAGGCAAAGACATCAAGCCTCATCCTTCCACCTCAGTCCAGACGTGTGGGTTGTGCTCACCAACCAGCAGATGGAGACAGAACTACCGGTTTGATTATGACGTCACTGTATAAAGGCTGCTAAGCAATCCTACTCTCACCAGTATTTCTCAGTCTCCACAAATGGAGGTTGTTTATTCCTGTGCTGAACTGGATTGGAGAGATGTTACTGAGGATTCTTTCAGCACTGGGCTCAGGACGGCAGTGGCCTACAGTGCCTCTCGCCCACTTTCTCTTCCCCATGAGGACCAAAAAAAAATTAAAAGGCAAGAAATGACAAAATATTTGGAGTGCAGAACCTGGTAGGGTTGGGTCCCTTCCCCTCCCCCCCCCACCCTCCGCAAGAGTCCTTTGTCTAGTGGATCTTATGCCTCGATAGGGTGCTGCTGTAATACGCTCTTGCCATTTCTTCACTGTTGGAAACACTGGTCAACAAATTTTTACAAAAGTCATGTTACTGAAATAAAAATAGTCATTTCTTATCAATTTTTATATGCTGAACACGAATATGTCAGTGAAATTGTAAAGTTGGCTCTAGTTTTTTTGTAATCTACAAGAATTAACGTTTACATCATGAAATGCATGTCAATAGTAAATATAATAGGCCTTTGGTTAATATCTGTAAAAAAAACCAAGTCATAGACTACTTAGATTTTTTCGCCTGTCTCTTGTACAGTTGTTCGGGAGCTTCTCTGGAGAGTGTCCAGCAGTAGTCAGCCAGCATTGTAATGAATCATTTTCCCTGGTATCTTTGCTCCATCTTTGCGATATCCTGGTGAAAACATTTGCCCTGTTCATCACTAACCATACCACAGTTGTCAGGAAAGAAATCAAAATGGGAATCAAGGAAATGGATCTTTAGAGACATATTGCAGCCAAGTTTCTGATACTGCATCAGCATGTCTTCTACTAGTTCCTTGTAGTTTTCTACCCTAACATTCCCGAGAAAGTTTGTTGACACTAGGCGAAAAGCATTCCATGCTTGTTTCGCATCACCCTGCAGCAAGTTGTTGAACCGGTCATCTTTGAAGAGCTCTCGAATCTGAGGACCCACAAAAACTCCCTCTTTAATCTTTGCTTGGCTGAGTCAAGGGAATTTTTCATGCAGGTATCGAAAAGCTGGCGAAGTGCGGTCCATAGCTTTCACAAAGTTTTTTTATCAAATCTAGTTTGATGTGAAGGGGTGGTAGCAGGATTTTGTGAGCCTCAACCAGAACTGGGTGCTGGATATTCTTCTCTCCAACTGTTACATTTTGTCTGCGATTCCATTCCTTCCGCAAGTAGTGCCAATCCCTTGCTCTGCTATCCCACTCACATAAGAAATACATGTATTTTATATATCCCTGCTGCAGTCCCATTAAAAGGGCAACTACCTTCAAGTCACCACAGAGGGAGGTGCCAGCTGTACTTGTTATAGTTAACTTAAAGCATTTATAGACTTCCATTATCGTATGTCTCTTTCATGTGGACGGCATGCGCTACTGGAATAGATGGAAGACTGTTTCCATTGTTCAAAAGCACAGCCTTCAGACTAAGTTTCGAAGAGTCTATAAATAGTTTCCAGTCTTGTGGGTCATGAGTGATTTTTAAGGCATTCATGAGGCTTTCAGTATCAGAACAGAATACCAGATTACTTTCCTTTCTGACTGCGTATAGTACACTGCTGACGTCAGATGGCTTCAGCAGCCGTCTGGCAGTAGTATTGCATTGCATCAGAAAATGATGCAATCAACTCTGGATGATGTGTGCATGCTGGTATTATGCAATGTGATGCAATATTACATCATTCAAGGCTTATTTGGGATGTTGTTGATGTCCTACTAGATAAATTTACACGGTGAAACGTCAAAAATGAACTGCATGCAATATCTTCAAAACGAGAGCCAATAAATTTTTTTGAATGTTATATTCGTGTTCAGCTCACCAAGATATTACAGAGTGGGGCCTTTTAAAGTCAGTAACGATTTCACTGTTGACCAGTGAAAGCGGGCCAGGTAAGAAGTTCCTTTGTGTTCTTTTAAAAAGAAAAATAAAGGACAGAACCAGTGCTTCCAGCCTTCATGCAGGCTATTTGGAGTAGCAGGGGCCTGTCTGTGCTTGGTCAGTAGGCAAGTGGTGGCCTTAGAGGAGGGGGGTGTAGTGTCCGTTACATAGGCCCACACACAGATAACTTTCTTGGTGCAGTTGCCTGGAGTGGCGCCTATACCGTTGGACATGAATGTTTGTTGCGGGTTTCGCAATGGCACTTCCAACAGAATGAAAGTGATCAGGATGCTAAAACCAATCATGGACCAAGAACGTTTCCGCATCATCTGCCAGGCAGAAATCACCCCAACACTTGACTGCTGTATCTCACTCTACCAGGGGCTCCCAAAACAAACCATCATGCCACTCCAAATTGCACAAAATACAGCAGCACGAATAATCACAGGAATACCCAAACAAGAACACATCACCCCTGTACTCGACCAATTACACTGGCTCCCAGTGCACTCCTGCATCAGATTCAGACAACCTTAAACATATTCAAAATCGTCCACCAATCCTCAGCAGACATCCTACAAGGTCTCATAATAAGAGACAAGCACCTGACCCAGGAGGAACAAAAAACACATGATCATCACACCCCACGATTTCCAAAAAATCAAACAATCCACATCCGGGTCTGTAAGGCAGTGTTGGGGTCAAGCTGCTGTCTGAATGTCTTAATTTCTCCAGCTTGGTTGGTCTCCGAGTTCAGCTGTCTCTGGGTTTCTTGTTTTTTGTTTAAATTGTGTGGTGCCTTTGGCAATAATTAAAGGAATGTTCTGGTCCAGGGCTGCTTCTGTCTCTTGGCTTAACAGTATATGAATGAGTTCTTAACCTGTTCACTTTCTTCTTAGGGGGCTGTCCGTGCGTGGGGATGCATCCCTGAGTCTCCCTGCCTGTTGACTACCTGCTATAACTCAATGTTGCTGTCGCCAGTTTTGCCTGCTGAACAGTGCAAAAAAAAAAAAACTGGTTAATGTCCACTTAAGGGGTGGACAGGGGTGCAAACCTCACTTGTGGGCTCAGTCAGTGCAGCATATGTTAAGGGGACTTGTGTGTGTCCCTTCAGTTCTGGGGGTGGAAACTTACAGTGGCAGTGGTCTTGGAGTTTCTTGGTACCCCAGAAGTGGATCAGTTGTACCCCTGGGCTCTGATCTTCAAGGTGGAGTTATACAATTCCCGTGGAGAATGGAGCTCTCAGTACAGTGGGGGCAGTTATCAACCTCAATATATATATTTTGGCTGAGCGTCAATGATGCGTGGTGAGAATGAGGTTCCTGAGCGGGCTTTGAGTTGCTATTACTGGATGCCAAATTTTCGGATTTACAGGACAGAGGTCCAGGCAGTGATTGCCAAGGAGGTGGTCAGACTAGTTGTAGTTCTTAAGCACTGGCATTTCAGCTCTGTCGGTTGCAAGTTGAAAGATGGGTCAGCCTGTGAGGGCAAGAGCCTCCAGGCTCAGTAGGTATTTTTCAAACAGTAGCTTTTTGGCAGGCGTCCTTAGTGGAGCCAAGTTTGTGCGGCACATTTTCCTGGGGGGTTCTGAGGACAGTGGCCTTGGAACTTGGGAATCGGTGGATGCTGAGTGTTCCAGACTGGCCGTGAAGGCCAGGGTTCAATTGACACCATCAGGGGGTAGGAAAACCTAGTTTCTCTTATGGCTTGCCAGGTAGCTTCAATGCAGTTCTTATGCTGGTATATCTTTGGTTGCAATTCATTCTTTGTTGGTGAGACAAGGAGATGGCTTCTTTGTCTCAGGAATCTGCTGGTTGGTCGTTTGGAGATAACTTATATGGCTGCCTCACTTTGGCCCATGCAGACTCTACTTCTCTCATGAGTGGGGAGGTGGAATGCAGAGAGTTGATTGTCTATCCTAAATGCTTTGATTCAAGACCTGTCTTTTGTCTGTTTTGGAAAAAAAAGATAGAATGGAGGGTTTTGGTAGCCTGAATTCTCTAGTAACCTTTCTTAATATTAGGCTATGATTAGATAGCTGTTCAGATTCCTTTTTCTAGGTAGGTCGCCTGTTTTGACATGCTGAACTTCTGGTTTCATGTCTGCCATATTTTTGGAAATATTCAAAGCCATTGAAACTCTCTCCTTTTAGTCGCTCGGGTGCTTTGTCGCTTTCTTGAGTTCCATGTTGTCTTTGGTGACTACTGGGCTTATCAGTTCTCAGCTGTCTCTAATTTGTATACTCATGTTTCCATCATGTATTTCTTATGGAGACAGGTGTATATCATGCAGGCACTGCTTATTAGTGTAGTCTGGGTGAACAGAATGTCAGGGTACGGAAGTCCAGTCAGTTCTGGTACACGTTGCCGTGGCTACTGCCAAGAAGTGTGTAGTTTCGTCAGCAGAACCTTGCTCAGTGCTATTGGAAAGGTAGGCTCTCCGGGAGCAAGCAGGAAGTCGGCCCTTACATATGAGTGATGTCAGCGCCGACAGGGCCATTGCAAAAGCATCTCCCCAGCTTTCAAAAAAAGCCTTTGGGAGATGCCACCACGTTTGCGTGGTCCCCTTCCCGCCCAAGGGTGCCATCTTAGTCGCCTTTTCTCTGCAGAGCCCACTGGATATGCATCTGATTCTCCCAGAAAAAGTTGATTAAATTTCAATGAAATGTCCTTTTTCTCCAGTTGCGACTGGTTCCTGCCTCCGAGCTCGCTTGCCTTGACATAGTGTCTCAGACCTGTTTTTGTAGCACTTCCCTCTGCGCGGATTAATGCCTTTTTTTCTATAGCTGGCCACTCCTCGGGTCTTCAACCTCGCCGGGGTACGTTTGGCCAGCAGCTTTAAGAAGTGTGATCTGTGCACAAAAAAATGTCCCTCACCAACACACACAATTGCTGCCTCTGGTGTCTAGGGGCTGACCATGACCCAGAGGCCTGAATCCTTTGCAGAAAGATGTCCACTTAGGTCATCAAACTGTCAGCAGAAGCACAACAAGATCTTTAAAAGATCAGTGTCTGCCCCAGTCTCCTGGTGACTCCATGCTCCAGTGCCCTATCCGAATCCCAGGAGTCGTGCAGTGATCCCTTGGCTATCGATTGGGGCCACAGGGCCTCCAACAGGGGTTCCCTGGAGTGTGAATGGAAGAAGAAATAATCTTCGAGGAACTCCATGGACAAGATGGGCAAGCCCCATGCTAGATCCCGCAGCCCACGCAGAGAACCAGAGGAGTTGGAGCGGGACTGGCTGGCCAAGGTTCTTCAGAAGGATTCAGAAGCCTCCGGTGATCAGCATTGGACACCCGAGGCCATTCTTATTAAGGATTCCCTCTCCTCACTGAGACCAGATCTGGTAACTCCGGCTTCTGGTTCGTAGGCTGCGATACTTCCTGAGTGGGAAACCAGGATGGTGGCTTTGGAGTGCAGTTCGTCTTCCTTGCCACACAGCAGGTGCCGATGCCCAGCTCCGCCAGTGCATCCACTCAGACCACTAGGACCTCAACATCAAGGATTTCCCCGGTTGCTGAGCAGGTCCTCATAAGCCCACCACCTCCAGTCTATCCTCGGCAGAGGTCTTGATCACGGTCCCACTCCTTGGGAACGAGATCCTCACTGGTGAGTGCTTGTGGCTCCGGACACACAACTGCTATGATCCATCAACCCCCCAACCCAGGTCCTGCCCTGCAAGCCTGACCCAGCACCAAATCCTCAGACTATTCCGACTGGAAGTCCAAGGATGACATCACCGCACACTCGCAAACACTACAATGTCCTGTCGGACCCATCCCCTTCGGCGACCCAGCATCGGTCACTGTCAGAGGACACTTTGTTCCTCGACTTCGTGCGGGACATGTCGAGGGCACTGGCCATCTCCACAGAGTCTGAGGAAGATCCTTGCCAAAGGAGCTAGAGATTCTCCAGTACTATTCCCCGCCGAAGGAGGCACTGATGATTCCCGTCCCTGCCATCCTCGAGAGACTTCTCCACATGTGGGGGATGTCTGCGTCGGTGCCCATAGTCTGTTGTCGACTCTGTGCGATGTACTGAGTCCGGCAAGGCCTCAGCTTCAGGAAGCCACAGTTGCCCCATAACTTCATGGTAGTGGAGTCTGCCATGCATCGGCTCAAGAGCCAGAAGATGCATTCTTCAGTGCCCTGGGCTGGGAGGCCCATGCCCCCTCGGTAGGAAGTGCTACCAGGGCTCGATGCTTGCCTGCCAGATCCAAATGTACCAGATCTATATCAGCATGTAACTTTGGGCCTCGGGATGACCACCTCCAGTGATTCTAGAACCTGACCAAGGATGTTGAAGTGCTCGCAGTATCTGATTCAGGCGACATACGATGGCTTTGAGTCAACCATGAGGATAGCTGCCACGAGCATTGGTGCCAGACGCCTGGAGCAATGGGTGCAGGATAAGCTCATCGATGTCCCATGCCAAGGAGAGAATCTCTGGCAAGCCCATGGCAGAGAGAGTGGTGGAGATAGAGTTCTTGGAGAGTCGTGTCCTCGTAAAGAAGACTGATACTCTCCCTAGGTGGAAAACCTGGCAAAAAAGCCTCCATATCCGAGGAAGGGTCAGGCTTACCCAGGGATACCTGCAGTATCGGACCCCTCCAGCTCCTCAGTAGGGTCACCATGCTAAAGGAACAGGTCAGATCCCATGCAAGCAGAAGGGCCCCAAGTCCCCAGTGCCAGATCCAGTACAGCCTGGGGGGAGTTTTCGACTCCCAAGGCATAGTCTCGCCACCCTCAGGAGGTCAGCTTCCCACAGGGGGATGTCTGGTACACTTTGCCCACCAGTGGCCAGCCATCACCACAGATACTTGGGCACGCCAGGTAATCAGAAAAGGCTGGCTTTCCACCTGGACCAGACCCCTCCCTCATTCTTCCCAGGAGAGCCCTCTCGGACTCCCCTGCACTAGGCCCTGCTATTGCAGGAACTTGCAGGTCTTCTCACGGACAAAGCCATGGAACCAGTACCCCATCACCTAAGGGGCAAGGGGTTCTATTCGCTGTACTTCCTAGTCCCAAAATTAATCAGGGACCTAAGGCTCATACTAGACCCGCGAAACCTAAACAGATTCCTGGTGCGGGAGAAGTTTGATGCTCTCCCTAGGAACATAGCTGCCATACCTCCAGCAGGGAGATTGGCTATGCTCCTTGGATCTAAAGGATGCATATACTCACATCTTCATTCATCCCAGCCACAGGCAGTACCTCAGGTTCATGGTCGGGGGCGACCACTATCAGTACAGGGTGCTACCCTTCAGTCTAGCCTTTGCACACAGTCTTCCCAAATGCCTAGCAGTGGTAGTGGCCTTCCCCTATCTGGACGACAGGCCATGCGCCACACCATCAGTGACCTGAGGTTCATAATAAACTACCCCAAGTCCCACCTGACCACTATACAGGATCTGGAGTTCATAGGGGCTCGACGACACTCTCCAGACCAAGGCATTCCTCCCCCTAGACAGAGCAAGTCCCCTCGTAGCTTTGGCCACAGACGGTGCTGCTGCTCTGTTGGCTCACTCCCTGCTCCATCTACTCAGCCACATGGCATCAACAGTCCATGTTGTCTGCAATGCCTGCCTTCATATGAGGGTAGCTCAGTGGGGCCTCCGCTCCCAGTGGACACAAGCCACAGGCTGGCTTCGGAACAGGTTGTATGTGACCTCCCCGCTGGTGGAGCCACTGAGATGGTGGAAAGCCACACAGCACCTACAGACAGGTATGCCTTTCGAGGACCCAGTGCCCCAGCATGTCCTCACCACAGATGCCTCCTTGCTGAGGTAGGGGGCCCATTGTGGGAGCCTCTGCATACAGCGTAACTGGTCCAGGACAGAGAGCCAACAGCAGATCAACCTGCTGGAGCTCAGGACCATAATCCTGGGGCTCAAAGTTTTCCACCATCGCCTGCAGCACCAGTTGGTGCTGGTCCAGATGGATAACCAGATCATGATGATCTGCCTGAACAAGCAGGGAGGCACAGGGTCTTACACCTTCTGCTAGGAGGCAGTAGCCTATGCTCGTATGTGATCAGTCAAGGAATGCTCCTGAGGGCGGTGTACCTGCCAGCCAGAACAATGCCCTGGTAGACAGAGCAGGGTCCTAAAGCTGCAAGAATGGCAACTAGACCTCAGAGCAGCCCAATGGCTCTTCCATCTCTGGGGCACCCCACTAGTGGACCTCTTTGCCAGCCCGGCCAATGTTCAGCTGTTTTGCTTCTGCTCTCACCTGTCCCATCCCAAGTGGCAGTAGATGCCTTCCTCATCTCCTGGTTTGAGGCCTCCTGTATGCCTTCCCGCCCACACCACTAGTTGCCAAGACCCTTTTCAAGGTCCTCCGGGACAAGGCGTCGCTGATTCTGGTGGCTCTGAGGTGACCCAGGCAGCCTTAGTTCCCGCTGCTGCTCTGTCTCTCAACGGATCCCCCAGTCCCTCTGGAGAACACCCCGGAATTACTGATTCAGGAGGACAGCTCCCTCCACCCCAATCTGAGGTCCCTGGCGCTAATGGCATGGCTGCTGAATGGGTAGTCTTGGCTCCCTTCAACCTCCTGAGGGGAGTGGAGGAGGTGGTCCTAGCTTCTTGTAAGACCTCCATGAGGCGGGCCTACACCTTCAAATAGTGCAGATTTTTGGTGTGGTGCACAGAGCAACAGGTCAACCCATTTTCCAGCACACTGTAGACAGTACTGTGGTGCTTGCTTCATCTCACAGAGGCTGGACTAGAGTCCAACTCAGGGTGCACCTGAGTGCTCTTTCGGCACACCGCCACCTTATCAAGGGCAAACCACTCTCTGTTCATCCCCTCATTACCTGTTTTTTATGGGGCCTCCTGCTCTCGAATCCGCCCACCTCTGGTTGAATGGGACCTTAATGTGGTACTGTCACAGCTCACTGGGCTGCCATTTGAGCCCCTGGCTGCTTGCTGCCTATGGTACCTCTCATGGAAGGTTGTCTTCCTGATGGCACTCACATCCACTTGCAGGGTCAGCAAGCTTCAAGCCCTGGTGGCAGAGCCACCCTACACAGGTTCTATAAGAACAGGGTCTTGCTTCGCATACACCCTAAATTCCTTACGAAGTTGGTGTCCTCATTCCTCTTCAGTCAGGAGTAGTGCTCCCCTCCTTCTTTCCATGGCTGCACTCCAACAAGGCAGCGGCCGTCCTCCATACCTTGGATTGTAAAAGGGCCCTTTTCTTCTGCTTGCAGCATACCCAGGGCCACTGTAAAGAATCCCAGCTTTTCGTCTCCTGTGACCCCAGTCAGCTGGGGGAGGTGGTTACCAAGCGGACCCTGTCCACCTGGGTGGCAGACTGCAATGTCCTCCCCTACAAACAGACAGGACTCCCACTGGAGCATCAGGTTATGGCACACAGTGTCGGGGCTATGATGACCTCTGTTGCAAACTTGTGCTCTGTCCCCATGACAGACATCTACTGGGTTGCCACCTGTCCTCAGTCCACATCGTCGCAGCTCACTACTGCCTGGAGAGAGAGTCCTGATGGGACAGCGCCTTCGGCCATGTCATACTCCGTAATCTTTTTGGGGTCTAGGCAGCTCCTACCCGCTAACCGTTTTTGTTCAGGCCACTAGAGTGATGATTCTCCCTGGACACTGGGGTCCTTTCAGAGTTTGCCTGCAGACTCACCTGCTGCTGCTCACGGCTTGACTGTGGTTTTCTACATGTTCTCAGTAGCCTGTAGCTAGGGAGTTCCATATGTGAGGACTGACTTCCTGCTTGTTCCTGGAGAAAGCATGGTTACTCACTTGTAACAGGTGTTCTCCAGCAACAGCAGGAATCTGTCCTCACAACCTTCCCCATTGAGTTGCTGTATTTTTTGCCATCTCCTTTTGTTGGCTCTAGCTATGTCATCTGAGTAAGATGGCACCTTTGGGAAGGAAGGAGACCACACATGCATGGTGGCATCTCCCAAAGGCTTTCTTTGAAAACTGGGGAGATGCTTCCGCAAGGGCTCAGTCGGCGCAGACATCATCCATATGTGAGGACTGCTTCTTGCTGTCCCTTAAGAACACCTGTTACAGGTGAGTAACTGCACTTTGTTTTCTTCATGTTTTACTAACATGGTAGTGCTCGGGTTTGACAAATGATGCACTTCTAAACTTCAAGCTGGGATGTTCTGTTTCCCTCCCCATTGTTGGGTACTGCTTTGATACTTCCCATGCATCTGGACTGGACTGGAAGGACGATGAGGGAGGTGAAATTAGACCTTACTTGCTAATTTTCTTTCCTCTAGTCCCTCCAGTCCAGGACCCTGTCCTATATTCTTTTGGTTCGTTCCAGGTCTTATTTGGAAGTGTACTGTGATGCCAAGCGGTAATTTTAAGTATCCATCTTGATCATATTGGGCTCTCAGTGGTCTCCAAGGCTGTGCTGTGCATGGGGTTGGACTTTCGGTCTTGGAAGTGTTGGTTCATATCTCCTGTTCCTGGCACACTGTGGAGCAGGTGACCATCTTCGATAAATTTGCTGTGAGCCGTTTGTATGTATTGGATGCACATTTAATAATCTCTAGTGGCTGAATCTGCTTTGTTACAAAAATACTGGTGAGAGCAGGGTTGCACAGGAGCCTTTATACAGTGATCACATAATCAAACCAGTGGTTCTCAGCCTCCATCTGCTTGTTGGTGAGCATAAGCCATGTGTCTAGACTAGACTGGAGAGACTTGAGAGAAAATTAGCAAGTAAAGTCTAATTTCACCATAGATGCGTCTGACAAGACCTCTCTAATAAAGATATGCTTTCTTAAATCTTGTAATCTCTTGTATTCTGGAATCTGCACCATTCTCTGCTTGAGCAGCATTTCAATTAATAATTAGAGGTCAGAGTTGGTTCAAGGTGTTGATGCCTTCTCTCCCCTCCCCCTCCCCCATTTCACAGCTGTTCGTTAGCTTTGAATACACTACTGTTTGCTGCCTCCCCTCCCCTCTTTAAAGCTGCTGCCCTAGGTGACAGACTAGTTTGCCTAATGGTTGGGCCAGGCAGGCCCTGCCTTTTACAACTGTAGCAATTGAGGATATAGCTAGGGTCTCATCTCTCGCAACTTATTTGAAAACAAAGGTGCATTTTATGACCACTGAGCACGGCCTACTGTCTTAACTGTAGAACTATATTGAGCTACCATCATATTCCATAAATGATTCTACAGACATTTGCCAATTCTGCTGCAACCCCTCCACCTTTGTCAACGGCAGCCCTCAAGGAGTGTCTCATGAGGAGCTTTGAGGAAAGAATGGAGGCTGTCTTTGCAAAGCACTAGGCTACTGCTTTGGCACTGAGGCCAAGGCATCGAGACATTGAATTATTTCTTGAAACTCACCACCTGCAAGTAGGGGAGTCTCTCATTGAGACATCGATGCTGGTGTCCATATTAAATACATAAGGGAAGGTGGGGGGCAATGTTCCCTCTAATTTTCTGTAGGCTGTGTGCACATAAAATATCAGCTGTGCAGCTTTTGAAGGAAGGTTAAATTTTTGTGCGCCACATAACACTCGGAGTATTATACTTTAAAATTTGACTACACGTCAGAATACAGTATGTACACCACATTGATTGCACTAGAAAATATTGTAGAACTTGTGAAAACCGTAAATACACAACAACTTTTAAATTTTAAGACTTCTGTGTTTTCTATCAGAGTCAGAACCGTAATTTTTGTGCGCTCTGTTATAAAGTATGTGCGCTCGCTCGGCGAGGTGTGTGCGTGTGCACAGCTTAGCGGGAACAGTGGTGGGGGGAGGTGATTGCTTGCTGAGGCATTGGAGATAATTGGTGCACCAACACTACTGGACATCTTTTGAGTATCTGAGTCAGGATAAGTGCTCATGGGAGTCTGAGAATGCCTCAGAATATTTCTTGGAAGAGAGGTCTCCCTGAGTTGCATCTCTCATGAAGAGATGGATTCAAGAGCAAATTCACCCCCTCCCCCAGGAGCTTTTCCATCGTTGATTTTGCATGGATTATGGCTAAGTCCATACCATTTCAGTTGAAAACATAGGCAGAACCCAGAGCAGAATATATCTTTATCTTTATTTGAGACTTAATATACCGATCAATGCAATTGCGTCAGAGCGGTGCACAATGTACAAAAATAGGCTGCAAGGAAAAGGAAAGGAACGCCAAATATATGATAGGATAGTTAAGAGAAAAGGAAAGGGCTAAAGAGAAAGGTGAGATAACAAAAATAGGGACTACAAGAAATCAGCGGGGGGGGGGAGAGGGGAGGGAGGTGGGGGAAGATCAAACGCAAGACAGAAAAGGTAGGTCTTCAAACGGGTCTTAAAGGTTTTCAGGGAAAGTTCCAGGCGGAGGTCCGGGGGAAGCGAATTCCAGAGACGGGGTCCAAGGAAGTAAAAGGCGGAGGAGCGGGTGGATTCGAGGTGAGCTTGTGAAGGGGAGGGTAGGAGCAAACGGTTAGCGTGGATAGAACGGAGAGAACGGTGGGGAGTGTGGAGGTGAATCTGGTCTGCGAGATAGAGAGGGGTACCTGAGTGAACAAAAGTGAGGACCTTGTATTGGATACGGAAAGGAACAGGAAGCCAGTGTAGTCGTATGAGAAGAGTGACGTGATCGGAACGAGAAGAGCAGGTAAGAATGCGAGCTGCGGTGTTGTGAACTCTCTGAAGGCGCTGCAATTGGGACTGGGGAAGACCGGCCAGGGAAGCATTGCAATAGTCAAGACGGGTGACAATGAGCGAGAGGAGGAGGGTGGTCATGGACGAGAAAGAGAGGAAAGGGCGAACGGAGCGAAGTTGGCGTAAGGTAGAGAAGCAGCGTTGGACGACAGAAGAAATATGATCTTTGAAAGACAAGGAGGAATCAAGGGTAACGCCTAGGTAGCGTAAGGATGAGACAAGAGGGATGGGAGAAGAGGAAAGCACAGGGAAAAGAGAAGGAGCAGGACTGCCAGCGGTGAACCATATAGCTGAGGTCTTGGTGAGGTTAATGTGCAAGAAGTTAGCGGAGAGCCAGGAAGCCACAGTGGAGAGACAGTTATTGAGAGGTGAAATGTCAGGGGAAGCAGAGTTTGTATGATAGAGTAGAAAAATATCATCGGCATAGTAGTGTGCAGATATACCCTGTTGTTGTACTAAGAGAGCAAGAGGGGCTAAAAAGACATTGAACAAGAGGGGGGCAAGAACAGACCCCTGTGGGACACCACAAGGGAGGGGAGTGGAAGGTGAAGAGAGGGGACCAGAGGACACACAAAAAGAACGACCTGAGAGAAAGGACTGAAACCAGTGAAGCACAGTGCCGGAAAGACCCGCATCAAGTAGGCGTGAAAGGAGGGTACGGTGATCGACGAGGTCAAACGCGGCAGAGAGATCAAGTGAGACAGCAATGGTGAAAAGACCGCGGTCGTGGGCAGAGTGGAGCTCGTTAAGGAGAGAAAGAAGAACAGATTCAGTACTATAGCCGGGGCGGAAACCAGATTGAAGAGGGTGCAGGGTGAGTGAAGCTTCAAGATGTGAGGATAGCTGGGAAAAGACAAGTTTTTCTAGGAGCTTGGAGGGGAATGGAAGGTTGTAAATGGGACGCCAATTAGAAGGGGGAGGATGGATGGGTCAAGGGAGCTCTTTTTCAGGACAGGGCGGATGATAGCGTGTTTCCAAGGAGTGGGGAAGATACCAGTGGATAGGCTATTATTGATGATGGAGAGAAGATAAGGGGAGAGAGCCAAAGAGGGGTCCAGTAACCAACGAGAGGGAATGGGATCAGAGGGACAAGAGGTTTTGCGAACGGAGTGAAAGACCTTGGAAAGGATGGAGGCAGAAATGGGCTCGAAGGAGGACCAGCGATGGGAAAGAGGGGGGGACACACTGAGAAGAGAGCAGAGTAGGAGAAGGAGGAAGAGTGGGCAAGGGATTGAGAGGAGGAGGAGGACAGGAGGGGAAGGAGAGACGAAGGGAGAGTATCTTAGAGGAGAAGAAGGTAGCCAAAACAGCAGGGTCCGGGGAAACAGGAGGGGGGGAGGGTGAGGAGAAGGAGCGGGGAATAGACAGGGAGTGAAGAACGGAATATAGCTGGCGAGAAGAGTTGGCAGATGTTGAGATAAGGGTAGAAAAGTAGTCCCTTTTTGCCGCATGAAGGAGGGTGCTATAATGATGGTGACAGGCTCGGAAACGGTCCAGAAGGGGGGGGGAGGGGTGCTTACGCCATAATCTTTCTGCCCGGCGGAGATGTCTACGGTGGAGGGAAAGTCCAGGGTGAAACCAGGGGTGCCGGCGAGGGTGGCGGGGAGCAGGACGTGGTTGAAGGGGAGCTATGCTATCAAGAGCAGAAGAGAGAGTGTCATTCCAGGTACAGACCTGGGTATCAACAGGAAGGAGATGAAAGTCAGGAGAGAATAGGGTGTCAGGGGGAAACTGATGAAGGGTATCCGTGGTAATGCGACGGGTAGGAACAGAGGGGGGAGGTATGGTGGGAGGGGGGAGAGTAGTGGGAGTGAAAGAGAAGAAAAGAGACAATAGTGGTCAGTCCAAGGGAGGGATAAGGAGGAAAAGGAGGAGAGGGTAAAAGGAGAGGCCAAGGGAGAGATGAAAAGATCAAGAGTATGACCAGCAGAGTGGGTGGAAAAGGGAACGAGTTGATGGAAAGAAAGATCTGCTAGAAGTGAGAGGAAAGCATGATCACGAGAGGAGGAGGGGGAGGTGGCATGGATATTGAAATCCCCAAGGATCAGGAGCTGGGGGATTGGAAATTATAATTGGAAATCCTCCAGTTTTGTGACACCCCCCCCCCCCAAAGATATGATAGTGCCCATTAACAGAATCTTTGAGAGATTATAGATGAGAATGTGGGAGACAATCCCCATCCTGCCCCCCCCCCTCCCGTGCCACCTGTTACCTGGAAGGTCGACTACATGTATGGAGAGGGTTAAGAGTTTCAGAACATTATAGTGACATCCTGCATAGTCCTACTAGCTCTTCATTGGCATGCACGTGCACAGCGTGCAGGATTTGGACTCTTCCCCTCCAAAGAGAGCCCCTAGTGAACCCAGGTTAGAAGTATAGAAAGTACATTGTCCAAGTGGCATGGTATTTTTGATACAGGATAGAGAACTTCTTTTGAGTATTGGTGCCCAGAGACACTCTTGGCTTCAAGTCTCAGACGTAACAATAGTGTGTTCAGGAAAAACTTGCTGACGTGCTATGCCATGAAGAGAATCTCTTCAGTGATAAGATGCAAGAGGCTGATACCCTCATCAAGCAGCACAGTGACACTCTTTAAGCGTCCCAAGTGGCAGGCAGAGTTCTGGGGTCTCAATACATCGTTGAGACAATGGTACAAGGAAGAGGGTTTTGGATTTGTTAGGAACTGGGTAACATTCTGGGAAAGAGTGGGATCCACCTTAACCAGGGCGGAACCAGTCTGTTGGCGTTAACCTTTAAAAAGGGGAGAGAGCAACTTTCAAACTAGATGATGGGAGAAAACTCACCCAAGAATGCATGGTTCAGAATGATGTATCCTTGAAGGATACTAGCAAAACAGGGAAGTCGGGGCAATCCCGATAGAGAAGTTCCAATAAAGATAAAAGTAACCCAGGTGCCTTTAAGTAAACATCAGAGTTGAAAGATTCCTAGTTAACCCTGTCATCAAATAGCCAGATTAATATTAGCAAAAAACAAATCTGTATGCAATTCTAGAAGTATAAAATATAAAATGGGAGTGTTATATAGCAATGAATGAAAGGCTAGATCTAATTGACATGTAGGGAGACCTGGTAGAAGGAGGATAACCAATGGGGCACTGATACTAGGCTGCAAACGTTATCACAATGATAGGGTAGATCACATTGGTGGAGGGGTGGCTCTATATGTTAAAGAGCATAGTCAAACAGGATAAAGGTTTTGCAGGAATCAAAATACGCTGTAGAATCTCTATGGATAGAAATTCCATGTAAAAAGGGGAAGGGAATTGCAGTGGGGGTTTAATACTGTCCGCCTGGACAGAATGAACAGATATGATGAAATGCTAACAAAAATTAGGGGTGATGGCAAAGTTTACAATAGTAATGGGAAATTTCAATTACCCAGATATTAACTGGTTCAATGTCATATTAGGATATGCTAGGTAGATAGTTTCTAGATTAAGTAAATTACTGCTTCATGGAGCAGCTGGTTCAGGAACAGACATGCGGGTATGCTGTTTTAGACCTTAGTCCTCAGTAGAACGCAGGAATCTAGTGTGAGAGGTAACTGTTTTGGGGCCCCTTGGCAATAGCGATCATAACATGATCATTTGATTTAATAAATGGAAGGAGGATAGCAAGAAAATTGACCGCTAGCATTTAACTTTCAAAAAGGAGACTACTATATAATAGAATGAGGAAAATGGTTAAGAAAAAAACAAAAAAGAACAATGCAAAGGTTAAGAGTTTTCATCAGGCCTGTGCATTATTTATAAACACTAGCTTGGAAGCCCAGACCAGATGTATTACATGCTTTAAAAAAGATGGAAGGAAGGCCAAACAGCCTGCATGGCTTAAAGGTGAGGTCTGAGAAGGTATTATAGCTGAGAATATTTTCAGAAAATGGAAAAAGCCAAATGACAAAAACAGGAAACGGCACAAGTACTGGCAAGTTAAATGCAAGGCTTTAAGGCAGACAGAGAAAATTTGAAAAGAAGTTTGCCGTGGAAGCAAAAGCGCATTACTACTTCCATATCGTCTTGCTAGACCAGTCCAGACAAGTGGGTTGTGTTCCCCTACCAGCAGATTGGTGGAGACCAAGAATAATGAAAAGCCCAGGTTTCAGTGATGTCACTCCTATGCCTCTATTTGTCTCCAGAGGTCCCTTCAATATTTCTTTGTCTCCAGCAGATGGTGGATGGATTGTAGAAAATATGAAGATTGAGAGGAAGAGAAATTAAATGCTTGTGAATGACCACCTTGATACAGAAAGGTGAATCTCTCACTTGAGCATTATGTGGGAGGCTCCACTAGACTGCAGTCTTTTTGGTAGCCATAGGAGGAGGGAAAATTGATTCAGCTCCACGCCCTTATAAGGGCCTGTTGAGCAGCCACAAACTGGAAGGATTTGGATGATCTGGCTGAGTGTAGCAGCCTCACTCAACCTCAGGGCCCCCTTCCTCCTCCTCTGTCTCCCCCCTGCTCTCTCCTGAAGATTACAGAAGACTCTGAGATCTGTTTGCCAGCCACCTCTCACAGTGCTGCACAGCCAGCCAGTGAAACAGCTTTCAGGAGAGTAGAGCTGAACCTGACATGGATCCTCCTGGAGCTCTCAGGGGGTGAGCACCAAGACTTGACCTCATCATTGTCCTTGTTGAGGGCTCCCGGTTCCAACTCTGAGGGACACAATTCAGAATGGACTGCTAGCGACTGTTGGTGCTATATGGGGGGTTTCCCACCATTTTCTGCGCACATTAGTAATGTTTTTTTTGTCTATTGCGCACTTGGTGATGGCATGGTCCTAATGCGCGTTCCACTCAAGCAGCTCCAACACATGCTCCTTTCCTTGTGCCTTTAGCATATGTAAAGTAAAAGCGCAGTTAATGCATGCTTGCGGGGCCATCGCAGCCTTAACGTGCTCTTGTGATACTTACCCTAACTCTGTATTTTTCCAGGAGACATTGTTTGACCTGTGGCAAGTGAGGAGCCTCATCCTTGGACTCTGGACTCTAGTCTTCCTGCATGACAGCTGAGTTGCCCCTAGAGGGCCTGCTTTCCCCCTCTCAGCCAGGGGATGTGGTTAGTCCATCCTTACCAGCCTCAGAACAGGAGGTGTGGTATGGTGCTATGGGTAAGGATATTCAGCTGGCCAGAGGCTCTGGCAACTGTGCTGTGAGCTGCTCTTCATCCTCTAGGGGGTCTGTGGCAGCTGTGCCCCCCTGGTGTTTTGGTGGTGAGCTTTATCCAAGAGGACAGCTTCCTGACCCCAGATTGTCCTCCATGGAATTTTTTTCTTTTTGCATCTGGCCTGGTGGTGATTCAGACCCTGCTGCCTCTTGTGCCCCCGCGCACAATCTTGTGCCAGATAGGCTGAATGTCATAGCCCTGTTCAGTTACTTGGATGGTGCCTTGACAGTAGTCACAGTAGTGGATTTGGCTCAGCACTGGCAGGGGACACCACCTCCAAAGCCGGGTTGGCTAAACTGGCCTTTAAGGGGAAGCTTTCTCTTTGGAACTGATTTGGAGAAGCTGGTGAAGGATGTAGTTGAGACGAAAATCTTGCCGCCTACCAGAAGACAGGTCCAAGGGGTCTGTGAAGCGGGCTGGCGTCCCTTTCTCGTCCACCTTGGCCTGACCAAGGGCGCACTGGCAGGATTCCCAGAGGTCACGGGACTATCGTCATTACCGACCTGGAAAACCTTTCTTCCCCTCTGCTTCAGGGTCTCGTGCTTGTTCTCAGTCCTTTTGTGGAGAATGTGGGCCCAGGGACTCTGTCCCCTCCAGGGGAAGACCCTCCCGGGCTGTGCAATGAAGGTTTGAGAGCCCAATCCCTGGTTCCTCCGGTAGGTGGCAGGCTTTGCCTTTTTTTTTCTGGAATGGGCCCGAATTACCAAGGATCACTGGGTGCTAGACACCATTCAGTTTGGCTATGTGTGCGGACTACCCTGGACAAGTTACTGCGCCTAAAGGTGGTGCTGTCTGTCCTCCCAGAAGAACAGGACAAGGGCAGATACTCCATTTATTTTGTGGTGCCCAAAAAAACAGTTCTTTCCGACCCACTTGTGCATCTTGTGCTTCTGGATGGAAACCTTGCACTCCGTGATTTCAAGCAGTGTGCTGAGGGGAATTCTTGGCTTCTCTGGATCTGGCCAAGATGTATATTCATATCCCAATCTGGGCGGATCAGCAGTAGTGTCTGCGTTTTAGCTGTTCTTGGCTCCCAGTATCAGTTCGCCACCCTCCCTTTCAGGCTATCCACTGCCCCAAGGATGTTCTCCAAGGTCATGGTGGTGGTGGTGGTGCTGCAGCCCATTCTCTGTCAAGTGTCTGATGGAATCCTTTTTGGAAAGCCTCAACTAAGTAATCAATTGGGAAAAGAGCCAGCTCTTACCTTCCCAGTCCTTCGAGTTTCTAGGAGCACGTTTTGACACTCAAGTGGGCAGGGTTTTCCTAAATTGCTTGGTGGTGGTTGTGCACAGCAGGCCGCCAGAGTCTGGAATTTTCTTCAGCTCTTCAGATTGATGGTGCCAACCATAGTGATGGTGCCATGGGTGCATGCTCACATGCAACTGCTCCAGCAGTCTTGGTTGACTTGATGGTCCCGAGTTCTCATGAGTATGAGTGCAGGCTTCTGCTCTCCTTGATGGTGAAGGCCATCCTGCGGTGGTGGCAGCAGCCTGAGGAAGGCTGTACCGCTGAACAACTTCTCCTGTATCCTGCTGATGGATGCCAATTTCTTGGACTGGAGAGCCCATTGTCAAGATTTTACGGCTCTGGGCTGTTGGAACCGCAGGGAAGTGATGTGCTTCATCAGCCGCCTCAAGGCGGAGGCCATCAGGTTTTCTCTTTTGGAAGTCCGGTCCCTGGTTGAGGGCCGGGCAGTTTGTGTGTTTTCAGACAACACCTCCGTGATGACTCATGTCAATTGGCAAAGCAGCACAAGGAGTGCCAGGGTAGCTCTGGAGATGGATCTGCTGTTTACATGGGTGGAGAAGAACCTCCTAGTCTGCCCAGCACATTGCTGGGGTGGACAATGTGGAAGCAGACTTCCTTAGCCAGAACTCTGAATCCTGGAGTGTGGGAGTTGAGTTGTAATAGCAAAGGGCCCGTAACCCCAATAATACCCGGAGTCAATGGACGAGGATTCAACTCCCTTTTATTGTATATACAGTCTCAGCACTGGCATACAAAATGTCTGAGCCCCGAGCTCAGAAAAATGACAGTTTATATACCTTTCTTCTCCATCTAATACAGGCAAAAAACTTCTCATTGGTCCTGGCCTTGGTAGACATAACACTAAACATAATACTTCTGCTAAAGTATACAGTATATTTCGCTACTCTTGCAAGGTCAGTTAGCTTGCAAAGATAGTGGAAGGCATATCAAAAGCATTCTCATCAAAAGCAAAACAAAGCAAGGCCAAACAAAGCAAGGCCTAAGATGTATCTCTAGCCCTGGCTCAAAACACTAAACAATCTTCATAATGCTAGACAAAATATTCTTAAACTGTTCAGCTTCTCTGCTATATTTTCATCCTAATTACGAGGTCAGTGCACATCTAGCAAAGATACAGTGGCGCGGCATTCTACTGAAACAGACATCTGGCTTACCTAAACAATAAACAAGAAAGTTTTAATTCTCTTATCTCCAGGAGAGCAGAACATGTTATCAAACCAGAATAGAACAGTATTTCTTTCTAACAGCTAACAGCATTCTGTAAGTTTCCAAAATCAGCAATAACATTTTAAAGCAGGAGAAAAAGGGCTTCAGACCTAGCTCTGCTACATGCTAGGCCATCGCCTATCACAGAGTCAGGATGCGTTTCAGTTGATCTTGTGGTGCTGCAGTCACCCTGAAATGGATCTGATGGTGACCTGTCCCACTGCCAGAGTTTACCGCTTCTTCAGTCATCAAACGGAGATGAGGTCTGAGGACGTCGATGCCTTAACTCTGCATTGACCAAGTCAGCAGCTGCTGTACGTATTTCCTCCGTGACCCCTGGTGGGGCATGTGATTTAGCATTTAGAGCACCACCTGGGCAGGATTGTTCTGGTGGCACCAGATTGGCCCCAGAGTATGGTTTGGAGACCTGATGTGGCTCCTACAGGTGCCTCCTCTTTGGCTGCCTCAGTTTTGTGACCTATTGTGGCAGAAACCAATCATCCTGGAGGGACCCTGCTCCCTTCTCGCTTTTGGAGTGACTTTTGAAAGGAGACTACTAACGCATAAGGGCTACAGCAGTGATTTCTACTCGGTGCCTGAAGGTCTACCAAGATAGCATACGTACAGATTTGGTGATAGTAGATTCCTGAGATGGCTAAGGTGTCCTCCCTGTTGGCCTTACTGCAGGATGGCCTAGAGAAGGGCCTTTCTCTTAGCTCCCTGAAAGTTCAGGTGGCAGTTCTGGCCTGCTTATGTGGTCTGGTGGCAGGCAAGTCTTTGGCCTTGCACCCAGATGTCACGTCTTCTCCAGGGGGTTCAGTGCCTGCGTCCTCCCCTTCAGTCTGGGATCTGTGTCTGGTGCTCAGGGCCCTGATGGCAGTGCCCTTTCAGCTGTTGAAGGATTTGACAAGACTTTCTTCTTGGCTGTGATTTGTTCCACCAGGTGGATTTTTGAGCTGCAGGCTCAGTCCTGCTGAGATCCTTATTTATCTTTTTAGAAGAGGCAGTTTCCATTCAGCCTGTGCCTGCCTTCTTGCCTAAGGTACTTCTCCTTTTCACATGAACCAGGTGATTTGCCTGGCCACCTTCCCAAAGGAGCAGTGTCGGGGAAAGGTTAAGTTTCTCTGCCTGATGGATGTCTGGAGGGTGCTCCTGTGGTACCTGGAGATTACAAATCCCTTTCATAAGCTCAACCATCTTTTTGTACTGTTTTCTGGCCAGTGCAAGGTTGAAGTGACAGCCAGTCTGCTTTGGGTTGCTGGATTGAGGGGGCCATTACCTCGGCATATCTGCTGCAGAGCCAGCTGGTTCTGGAGGGTTACCCAAGCATAAGCGTCCTACTGGGCAGAGCAGAGCCCAATGGCCCCTGCAGACATTTGTCAGGCAGCAACATGGGCATCACTTTTCACTTTTGTCAAGCAGTACCACTTGGATATCCACGTGCCAGCAGACATAGCCTTTGGCTCAAGGGTTTTACGAGCTGCTGTCTTCCTGCCCAGTGGTGTTTTAGCTTTGGGATATCCCACTTGTCTGGACTGGTCTAGCAGGATGATATGGAAGGTGACGTTTTACTTACCAGTTGATATTCTTTTCTTGAGTCTTGCTAGACCAGTCCAGGGCCCTCTCCTGAAACTACTTGTTCTACTCTTCTGCCGTGATGCCCTTAGTACTGCTATGTTTTTTATCATTGGCTCTGCAGGCTCATCTTCTACTAACAGCCTTCTGTGGATGCTTTCCTGTACATAGTTCTCTACTGTTGCTTACTCATTGTTGCCCATGATTGAGGTTGTGTGAGGTTTCATATGTAGCTCTCATATGTTTTGAGATGAATATTGAAGGAGATTAGCGGAGGTGAATAGAGGCATAGGAGTAATGTCATTGAAACCTGGGCTTTTCATTGGTGATTTGTCTCCACCAATCTGCTGGTAGGGGAATATAGCCCACTTGTCTGGGCTGGTCTAGCAGGACTCGAAGAAAGGAGATTGACAAGTAAAATGTCACCTTTTTCAAGTATATTCGTAGCAAACACCTGTGAGGGAGTCAGTTGGACCATTAGATATTGGAGGGGGTAAAAGGTGCACTAAGAGGGGACAAGGCCATAGGGGAGCAACTGAATTAATTCTTTGCTTCAGTCTTTACAGAAGATGATGTAGGAAACTTACCCATGCCAGAAATGATATTTAAAAGTGATCTATCAGAGGAATTGAAACCTCATTAAATCGGGAAAATGCAGTGCAGCTAATTGATAAACTAAAGAGCAGCAAATCATCTGGACAAGATGGCATTCATCCCAAGGTGCTGAAAGAACTGAAATATGAGATAGTGTGTTCCAGGGATGATCCGGGAAACTACAGACCGGTGAGCCTGACATCACTACTGGGCAATATGGTAGAAATCATTATAAAACAATTCTCCAGCACCAAGCAGGAAGTCAATCCTCACATATGGGTGACATCGGTGCCGACGGAGCCCTCGTGCGGAGCATTTCCCCAGCTTTCAAAGAAAGCCTTTGGGAATTGCAGCGCGCATGCGCGGTCCCCTTCCCGCCCAAGGGTGCCATCTTGCTCAGTCTTTTTTCCGTGGAGCCCGACGGACGTAGTTCGTTTTTCCCCGAGGAAAAGGTTGATTTTCCCTATTTTTCTTTTTTTTTCCTCCGGTTCGACGCTGGATCCTTTTCCCGCTCGGACCGATACGCCGGTATCGAGTCCTTTTCTCTCTTTCGGTTTTTGTCCTTTGTGACTGGCGTTCGCGCCTTTTTTATTTTTTCCCTGGCAGCCCGGTCTTTTGACCTAGCAGGGGCCCTTTTTCCCCCGATGGCTACCAGAGGGTTTAAGAAGTGTGATCGGTGTAAGAAACTTATGTCTCTTACCGACACACACGACTGCTGCCTCCGTTGCCTCGGACCCGATCATGACCCGATGATCTGTGGTCCGTGTGGCAAAATGTCCTCAAAGGCGTTGAGTCGGCAGCACCAGAAGGATCGAATTATTTCTGACTCCGCGTCCGGCCGGGCCCGGACCTCGTCAAAGGCCTCGACGTCTCGGGACTCTGGCCCCGAGCAGCGTCGGGGTTCCTCTGAGCGGGGGTCTCCTTCGCGGGAACATCGCAGGAAGAAGAAACCCGCGAGGGCGGCGTCGGTGGACGCTCCTGGTTCCTCGAGGGCCAGGTCGCATAGCCCCGATAGCCGCCCCGGGTCTTCGGAGTCGGAGAGGCCTGCCAAGCATCCTCGTGTCAAGATGGAATCTCCTGGACACGTAAGTGCTGTTGTCCTCGTGGACTCTCCTCCGAGGGAGCCGACGTCAGGGGCTGCTGGGTCTCCTGAGCTCGGACTCGGGTTGACGGCCTTGGAGAGCAGCTTCGCTGCCTTCATGGAACAGCAGCGGGCATTGATCACCGGTCTCACCGGTGCATCTGCCCCAACCACCGGGACCTCGACGTCTAAGTCGACCCCGGAGGCCGAGCCGATCCTCGAGTCCATGCGGGCTCGAGTCGATCCTCAGCCACGGTCTCCCTCGACCTCCCGTTCGGGGCCGAGGTCGTCGACGCCGATACCCTCGGCGTCGGGGCAGAGGGCATCGGTGCCCGCCCGACCGGAGCCGCTCGTTTCCTCCTCCGAGGAGTCAGGCTGGGAGACGGAGGACGAAGAGTTACCCGACACCCATTGGACTCGGTGTGTCCCATCGGACTCGCCCGAGTCCGAACCTCGGAGACGATCCCCACCGGAGGATACCCGGTTCTCGGACTTCATGCGGGATATGGCCAAGGCCTTGGCCTTCCCCGCGGATCCCGAGGAGGAGCCTCGAGCCGAGGAGCTCGAGGCCTCCAGTATGACTCTCCCCCGAAGGAGGCCTTTACTGTTCCGGTTCCTCCGATGCTGGAGCGGCTGCTCTTCTGCATGTGGGAGACCCCGGCCTCGACGCCGGTGTTAAGCAAGCGGGTCGATTCCATTTATCGAGTCCGCAAGAGCCCCGGGTTCCAAAAGGCACAATTACCGCACCACTCCATGGTTGTGGAATCGGCCATGCATAGACTGAAAAGTCAGAAGATGCACTCCTTGGTGCCTCCCGGCCGGGAGGCCTGGAACTTGGATGCCCTCGGTAAGAAGTGCTTCCAGGGCTCTATGCTTGCTTGCCGTGTCCAGACTTACCCAGCTCTACATGGGCATGTACGTCCGAGACCTGGCAAAGGAGATTGCCGGGTTCTCTGCTGGTCTCTCCGAGGAACCTTTGCAGAGGTTCCAAGCCTTGTCCACCGGTATTCGAGAGTGCTCGAAGTTTATCTCTCGAGCAGCCTACGATGGCTTCGAGGCTTCGGCCCGAGTAGCCGGGGCCGGCATCGGTGCCCGCCGACAGGCTTGGCTACAGTCATTCGACCTCGAGCCATGGGTCCAGGACAAGTTGGTCGATGTCCCCTGCCGAGGTGAAAACCTCTTTGGCAAGCCCATGGCTGAAAAGGCTGCAGAACTCGAGACCGAGACTCTGACCAGGACTAGGCTTTCCAGGAAAACCTCTGCCCCTTCTCAGAAGAAGGGCTCGGGAAAAAAGTCCTTTTACCCGAGGAAGTCATCTGCCTATAAAGAATACCCTCATTATCAGGCCTCTGCAGCTCCCCAACAGGGTCAGCAGGCCAAGGGGCAGGGTCAAGGGCCCCGTAGGCAGGCCCCCAAGCCACCTACACCAGCCCCTGCTCAGCAGGGTGGGGGCTTTTGACTCAAACAGCATAGCCTCTTCTCAGCTGGCTTCTCTCAGCACAGGAGGCCGGCTGACCCACTTTGCCCACAGGTGGTCAGCTGTCACATCAGATACCTGGGTTCTTCATATAGTCCAAAAGGGCTATCTTCTCCATTTTCACCAGGTACCTCCCTCCTACTTTCCAGGGGAGCCTCCAAGACCCCCTCTGCACAGGGACCTACTCCTTCAGGAGTTAGCAAGTCTGCTAAAGGATCAGGCTGTGGAACCGGTGCCCCACCACCTGAGAGGTCGAGGCTTTTATTCCAGGTACTTTCTGGTACCAAAAAAGAACAGGAGGCCTCAGACCCATCCTAGACTTGCGAAACCTCAAGTTCCTGGAGAGGGAAAAGTTCAAGATGCTTACCCTTGGAATCCTGCTGCCCTACCTCCAGCAGGGAGACTGGCTATGCTCCTTAGATCTAAAGGATGCGTATACTCACATCCTTATCCATCCAGACCACAGACAATATCTCAGGTTTGTTGTGGGAGGAAACCACTATCAGTACAGAGTACTACCTTGTGGCCTGTCCTCCGCTCCCAGGGTGTTCACCAAGTGCCTGGCAGTGGTGGCGGCCTACCTGAGGCTTCAGGGTCTCTTTGTGTTTCCGTACCTGGACGACTGGCTCATAAGGGGCCAATCTTCCCAAGAGGCCAACCAGGCCACCCTTTGCACTGTGGCTCTGCTTCAGCACTTGGGGTTTGTCATAAATTTCGCAAAGTCCACTTTGCTCCCGTCCCAGAACTTAGAGTTCATAGGGGCCAGACTAGACACTCTTCAGGCAAAGGCTTTTCTGCCTCTGGACAGGGCCCACAGGCTAATGGATCTGGCCAGCCAGTTTCGCAGCAATTCCCTGGTCTCTTCCAGGCAATTCCTGAGACTACTCGGCCATATGGCTTCCACGGTTCATGTCACCCCCAATGCCTGCCTGCACATGCGACCTGCTCAGTGGAGCCTTTGCACATGCGACCTGCTCAGTGGAGCCTTCGCACTCAGTGGCATCAAGCCACAGGGGGCCTAGCGGACTCAGTAAAGATCTCCAACCTCCTGGTCTCCTCTCTGCAATGGTGGCTTCATCTTCCGAATCTGTTGCTCGGAGTGGTTTTTCAATCCCCTCCGCATACTCAGGTGCTGACAACCGATGCCTCTTCTCGGTTGGGGAGCACATTGTCAAGGGACATGTACTCAGGGTCTCTGGACCCCTTGGGAGGTTGCTCAACAGATAAACTTCCTGGAGCTGCGGGCGATACGCCTAGCTCTGAGATCCTTCTCCCACCTCGCCTCTCACCAGTCTGTACTGGTCCAGATGGACAATCAAGTTGCCATGTTCTATGTGATCAAACAAGGAGGCACAGGCTCCTTCCTTTTTGTCAGGAGGCACGATGACTGTGCTCTTGGGCTGTCAATCACGGAATCCTTCTCAAGATTGTCTACCTCCCAGGTCAGGAAAATTGCCTGGCAGACAGACTGAGCCGGATCCTGCAACCACACGAATGGAGATTGAACCCATTGGTGGTTCTGCAGGTCTTTCTCAAGTGGGGGCTCCCCACCCTGGACCTTTTCGCCAGTCCTCTGAACCGGCAACTCCCGAGATTTTGCTCCAGACAACCGCATCCTCTCAGAGTAGCAGCGGATGTGTTTCTGATCTCGTGGTCCACAGGCCTACTGTATGCGTTTCCTCCCACACCACTAGTGTCCAGAACGCTGTTCACAGTCCTCAGGGACGGGGCTTCATTGATTCTCATAGCCCCCAGGTGGCCGAGGCAACCGTGGTTCCCTCTTCTGCTACAGCTGGCGGTAGACACACCTCTTCCTCTGGGGTTTCAACACGATCTCCTGTCTCAGGATCAGGGGACTCTCTTGCACCCCAACCTCCAGTCCTTCATCTGATGGCCTGGCTGCTGAAAGGGTAGTCCTAGCTCCCCTACTACTACCTCGAGAGGTGGAAGATGTAGTCTTGGCCTCTCGGCGTCAATCCACCAGGAAATCCTACGCTCTTAAGTGGCGTAGATTCTCCGCATGGTGTGCTCAGCACAGTGAGAATTCCGTCTCGTGCTTGGTAGCAGTAGTGTTGAAATATTTGCTCTACCTCTCCAATCTGGGCCTTAAGTCTAACTCTGTCCGAGTTCACCTTAGTGCTCTCTCAGCACACCACTCACCGGTGGACGGCAGGCCTCTTTCCAACCACCCTTTGGCTCGTTTCCTCAGAGGCCTTTTTCTGCGTAAGCCTCCTTTGCGTCCACCGGCCCCTGAGTGGGATCTGAATGTGGTCTTACAGCGGCTTACTTGTCCGCCTTTTGAACCTATGGCTACCTGCCCTCTCCGTTTTCTCTCCTGGAAAACTTTATTTCTGGTAGCTCTCACCTCTGCTAGGCGAGTGAGTGAACTGCAGGCACTAGTGTCTGATCCTCCTTACACTAGGTTCTACAGGAATAGGGTAGTCCTACGGACTCACCCTAAGTTTCTTCCTAAAGTTGTCTCACCTTTTCACCTCAATCAGGAGATGGTTCTTCCGACCTTCTTTCCCAGGCCGCATGCCAACCGGGCTGAGATGGTCTTGCATACCCTGGACTGTAGGAGGGCGTTATCCTTCTACCTTGACCGTATGCGGGAGCATCGGAAGGCTGTTCAGCTTTTCATTTCTTTTGACCCCAATAAGTTGGGGCTCCCTGTCTCCAAGCGTACGTTGTCCATATGGGTCGCTGACTGTATCGCCTGGGCTTATGGGGCAGCCGGCCTCTCGTTGGAGGGTCGAGTCACGGCTCATCGTGTCAGGGCGAAGGCTGCGTCAGTGGCTCATCTCCGCTCTATTCTGTTGGCAGACATCTGCCGGGCCGCTACTTGGTCTTCAAGCCAGACTTTTGCGGCCCATTACTGCCTTGAGAGGGAGTCCCGCAGGGACAGTGCTTTCGGACAGGCAGTACTCCATAATCTCTTTGGGGTTTAGGCAACTCCTACCCTCCGGCCCTGGTGTTGGGCTACCGGTCGGGGGTGTTCTCAGAGAAGATTCCTTCCTTCTGTGCTGACGAGCTCAAGGGAGCTCATTTTTTCCGCTTGGGGTCTCCGGTAGCCTTAAGATGGGGAGTCCCATATGTGAGGACTGACTTCCTGCTTGGTCCTGGAGAAAGAGTAGTTACTCACCTGTAACAGGTGTTCTCCAGGAGCAGCAGGAATCAGTCCTTACAACCCTCCCTCCTCCCCTGGGAGTTGCAGTCATATGATTTATTTTGCTAATTTGTTTGCTGTCTTTTAGCTATGTCATCAGACTGAGCAAGATGGCACCCTTGGGCGGGAAGGGGACAGCGCATGCGCGCTGCAATTCCCAAAGGCTTTCTTTGAAAGCTGGGGAAATGCTCCGCACGAGGGCTCCATCGGCGCCGACGTCACCCATATGTGAGGACTGATTCCTGCTGCTCCTGGAGAACACCTGTTACAGGTGAGTAACTACTCTTTACTGAACATGTCATGATTTAATGACAGCCAACATGGATTTAGCCAAGGAAAGCCTTGTCCCCCAATCTTACCTTTTTTTGAAGGTATGAATAAATAGGGAATAAATAATAAATAAATTAATAACTAATAATAATAAATACATAGACGGGGAAGCTGTAAAACTAGAGGGCATAACAGGAACCTGCAAGGTAGTAAATTGAAAGGCAATGTCAGGAAATACTTTTTCATAGAAAGGGTGGTGGATGCTTGGAATGCCCTCCCGATGGAAGTGGTGGGGGCAAACACGGTGACTGAATTCATAATGGCATGGGACAGACACAGTGGATCCCTTTACATCAACAGGATAAAATCAAAATAAACTGAACCATCTAATTTCTCAACAAATAGGGGTGTCCTACATGGAGTGGTGGGTTCACCCCTAAACAAAGACATGGGGAGGGGTGGCCTGCACGGAGCAGCAGGTGCACCTACTCTTGCCATTGTACTGGGCAGACTAGATGGACCATACTGGTCTTTATCTGCCATCATTTACTATGTTACTATGATAAAGGTGAGCCAGATGATACGCTATATCTCGATTTTCAGAAAGCCTTTGATAAAGTCCTTCATGAGAGACTCTTGAGAGAATTAAAAAACCATGGGATAGGATGTAGTGTGCTATTGTGGATTAGGATCTGGTTGAAAGAGAAAACAGAGTAGGCTAGATAGTCAGTTTTCTCAGTGGTGAAAGATGAATATTGGAGTACCCCAGGGATCTGTGCTAGGCCGACTGCTTTTTAACATATTTATAAATGACCTGGAAATGGGAGTAATGAGCGAGGTGATAAAATTTGCATTTGACACAATCTTTCAAAGTTGTTAAACAGAAGAGTATTTTTTAAAAACTTTTAAGAGGACCTTGATAAATTGGGAGACTGGGCATCCAAATTGCAGATAACATTTAATGGGGAGAAGTGCAGTTATGAACTTGGGAAAGAACAGAATCTGTTACATGATGCAAGATTCCACATTAGGAACCATCACCCCGGAAAACGATTTAAGCGTCATAAGTAATACATTGAAACCCTCTGCCCAGTGTGCAGCAGTGGCCAAGAAAGCAGAATACTAGGAATCATAAAGAGAGGAATGGAGAATAAAACAAAGAATATTATGCCTCTGTATTGCTCCATGTGCGACTGCATCTTGAATATTGTGTGCAATTCTGGTTGCCATATTTTAAAAAGGATATAGCAGAATTAGAAATGGAAGAGAGAAGAGCAGCAAAAAGGTTAAGGGGATGGAAAAATATCCCTATGAGGAAAGGCTTAAAAGGTTAGGACTTTTCAACTTAGAGACGGCTGAGGGGCGATATGATAGAATTCTATAAAATAAGAGATGGAGTAGAACGGGTAAATATAGATGCGTTGTTTACTCCTTCGAAAAGTAGAGACTCGGGAAGGACATGAAATGAAGCTACAATGTAGCACATTTAAGACTAATCTGAAAATATTTTTTCACTCAATGCGTAATCAAACTTGCTGGACTTTACCAGAGGTTGTCTTAAAAGCTGTTAGTGCAGCTGGATTTAAGAGGTTTGGATGAGTTTCTGGAGGATACATCCGTAAACCATTATTAAAGAGGACCGGGGAAATCTACTGCTTACCCATTGGACAAGCAGCATAAAATCTGTGTACTTTTTGGGAACCTGACAGGTACTTGTGACCTGAATTTGCCACTGTTTCAAACAGGATACTGGGCTTTGATGGCCCCTTGGACTGACCCAGTATGGCATGTCTTAAGTTCTGAGAATTTCTCCAGACTCACTTCTGACCAGATCTAGTCATCCAAGAGGTACCAGAGCAGACGTCCTATTGATCTTAGGCATAAGTATTCTTCCTTTCCTTTCAACCTGACTTAGCAGGGTTCTTGCTCTCTGCCTAGTCAGCAGAGGCCCCAGAAGTCCCTAGCCTGCTCCCCAGTCAAAACCAGGGGCAGGATTTTGATTACGTCCTGAAGAGAATATAGCCAACACTACCATACTAGTTTTGAACAACCTTCCAGTAGGAGGGGGAGGCTCATGTTCTTTGCAAGACATTGGCCCCTTGTAATCTCTCTTATTCCAGAGCAAAAATACTGAAAATATACCAATACTCTGTATTATAACCTGAAAGTATCCTGCAGTCTTTAACTGACTTGCCGTTCTTATATAGTATCTAAGAGATGGTTTCTAAAGTGGCAAGAGAGGTCTCAGAAGAAACGGGCAACCAATGACTGTTCAAGCATAGTCAAATTGAGATATAGCCCTTCACACATCAATGACTCTCTATAAAGCCACTAGCCATTCATTCTTTGTAGTATAAACCAAATGTAAATTTTTGATAAAAAAAAAATGCTTAGCTTAGAGGCGTCCAGCTTCTGGCATGTCTTTCCATGGGTTCATGTAATGAAGTTGTGGTGGGTCTGAGGTATGGGGGAGAGAGGTGGTAGGGGGGGACTGCAGGAGTTATGGTAGGTGGTGGTTGGCGGGAAGACGGGCAGAGATCCGGAGGTGGGAAGGTGGAAAGAAGAGTGGTATGGGAGGGGGAGGGGAGGGGCTGCAGGGTAATAGAAGGGGGGAGGGGGAGATGAAGGGTACGGGGGCTTTAGGGGAAGGACTGTAGAGTTCAATGCCAGATATTAAGTTAATGAGCCTCAATGTCAGGGGCCTCAACTCCTATGCTAAAAGGCAGATGCTAATGAAGGAGTGTGTAAGATTAAAGGGGGATATCATTCTTATACAAGAAACACATTTGGAGGCTAAGGATGAGGGGCGGGTAAGGCATCCATGCTTCCTGCAGCAGTTTTTTGCCTCAAATAAATTGGCAAAAAAGAGAGGAGGAGTGGAGAGATACTATTATCTGCTCGGATATTAGGTCAAGTGGGGGAAGTTATCAGGGATAAGGGGGGAAGGTATATTATAGTTAAATTACAATGGGACCAAAAGTTGTATACTGTGGTGAATGTGTATGCCCCAAACGTTCAGCAAGCGCAGTTCTTTCGGGAACTGCATGATAAGCTACTTGGGGTGGCAGAGGGCTGTATACTAATGGGGGGGGATTTTAACGTAGTGCTAGATCCGGAGATGGACACCTCCAAAGGGATGGTGTCTTCCTCAAAGCAGCATAGGTTGGCACTGCGGAGGATGCTTAGTAGTATGGAACTGGTAGATGTTTGGCGGGAAACAAATTGGGGGCAGAAGGATTATACCTTCTATTCGGGGGTGCATGAATTGTTCTCCCAAATAGATATGATTTTTGTAGATAAAGTTTTAATGCCTGGGGTCAAACGGTGTGTGATTCGGGAGCGGACTTGGTCGGATCACGCACCGGTGGTATGTGAGATTCAAATGGGTGGAGCTCGATTGAGCAGACTCTGATGGAAATTGAATGATTCCCTTTTGGATGATGCTGAGGTGGTTAAGCAGGTAATGGTGGGTATAGAAGAATACTTGGTGTTGAATGACACGGGTGAGTGGGAACCTGGTACGGTATGGGACTGTCTGAAAGCGGTTGTCCGGGGGAAGTTGATTGCTTTAGGGACATTTAAGAAAAAACTGAAAGATAGGAAATATGAGGATTTAGTAGCAAGAATTGGGAGGGTGGAGAAGCTGGTAAAAGGGAATCCGAAGTCTAGAGGCCTTCTTAGTGAGCTTGGGGAACTGCGCGTGGAATTAAGTGAATTACGCATGCAAGAGATTCGATACAAGTTGATGCTGCAACAGCGGAGCTTTGCCTTTAGCAATAAGGCAGGGCGGATGCTCGCCCGCAAAGTACAAAAATTGCAGACGCGGAATGCTATAGTTCGGATTAAAAGTATGCAGGGAGAGGATCTCTGGGAGGGGAAGGCTATAGAGGAATGATTTATTCAATTCTATCAACGCCTCTATACTCCGGAGAACATAGTGGAGGATCATAAAGTGCAGGAGTATTTGGATGGGGTTCGGTTACAGTCTCTTACTGAAGAGGAAGGGGTGGAACTATCCATACCTATCCGAGAACAGGAGGCGCTGGAAGTGATTAAAGGGCTGCCTAGGTTTAAGGCACCTGGTTTAGATGGGTTTTCTAATCGGTTTTATAAGGTGTTTGCGGGGATTGTGGTGGGCCCTTTAGTACGCATGTATAACTCGTTTAGGAATACGGATTTGATGCTGAGTTCCATGCGTCTGGCGGGGGTTAGTCTCATACATAAAGAGGGGAAAGACCCTACTGACTGTGGTTCTTATCGGCCGATCTCATTGCTGGGGAGTGACCTGAAAATATTCACTCGGATATTGGCTAATAGATTAGGTCCCTTGATGGGGAAATTAGTCCATCCCAATCAATCGGGGTTTATAAGAGGGAGACACACCTCGGATAATATCAGGCGGGCTCTGAATGTTATGTGGTATGGGAGAGAACAGAAGGGGGGGATGGCCTTACTAGCAGTGGATGCCGAGAAGGCCTTTGACAGAGTTAACTGGACCTACCTCTTCCAGGTGTTGGCCAGAATGGGCGTACAGGGGGACTTTCTGCAGTGGATTAGGATATTATACAGAAGGCCGATGGCATGTTTAAAGGTGAATGGGGGGGTATCTGAGGGATTTGAATTGTTTAGAGGTACAAGGCAGGGATGCCCATTGTCGCCATTGCTTTTCATATTATCCATGGAGCCTGTGGCGCAGAGGATACGTGATGAGGCTGTGGTAGGAGTGGGTGTTGGACGGCTTCAGCATAAGATCTCGTTATTTGCTGATGTACTGTTCTTTGTATCAGATCCCTGGAGATCACTGCAAGCGCTTATGGCTGAGCTTAATGAATATGGGGTAGTATCCGGATTTCGGATGAATGCTACGAAATCGGAGCTTTTGAATATTACTCTTGGTATGGAAGAGGAGGCTAGGTTGCGAAAGGAGTTTCCTTTTCGGTGGGCAGGTGCTAGTATTCGGTATTTGGGAGTACACATTACTGCAAGGTGGGAATCGCTCTTTACGGAGAACTATTTGGGGGCGCGCCAAAAGATGTTTCGGGACCTAGAGGAGTGGGGGAGGCTGGAGGTGTCTTGGTTGGGGAGACGGGACTTAGTGAAAATGATTTTGCTCCCGCGGCTGCTGTATCTCTTTATGAATCTTCCAGTGGCAGTTGCGAAGGGTTTTCTTAGGCAGCTGCAGGATAGAATTATGAAATTTATTTGGCGGGGTCGGAGACCCCGAGTTGCCCAAAGGATCTTATGCGCGCGGAGGGCGGCAGAGGGTATGGGGGTGCCTCGGCTGGTGCACTACTATGAGGCGGCAAGGGTGAGGGGGGGTTTTGAGTGGGAGATGAGGGAGGGGGTGGAATGGGTGAGATTAGAGAGAGAAGTGGGTACTGGTGATGGTGGAATCATTGCAAGTGTACGGGCTAGGAGTGGGGATACGCCTGGGGTGCTAGGGCACAACCCCTATGTTTTACTGACAATGCGATACTGGCGGAAATGGCAAAAGAGGTGGTATGGGGCTGGGGGGGTTCTAAACATATACCGTTTGTGGGGAACCCAGAGTTTACGGCTGGTTCGATGGATCGGACCTTTAAGAGATGGGCTGAGGGAGGGTTATGGACCATTGGACATTTCCAGGATGGGGAGAGGTGGGTACCCTTTGTGGAGCTCCGGGAGGAATATCAGTTGCCCGAGACAGATAGGTTCCAATATATGCAGGCGCTGCATTATTGTAAAGAGGTGGCACAACGTGGTAGGGGCCGAAGGGGGAGGTGATTGATGGGCTCTTTTGGAGGGGAGGCATTAAGGGATTGATTTCCCGGCTGTATCAGGAAATGGAAGATGAGCCGGGAAAGGGGTGGGTGCACCGGCAAGCGTGGGAGACGGATTTAGAGCGAAGTTGGGATAACTCGCATTGGGAGCGTATATGTCGGGGGTTGCTTCAAAGGGTAATATCTAGCAATATTTTGGAGCACAATTACAAAATGTTATATAGGTGGTACTTGACCCCGGTGAGATTGCAGAAATGGATGGGGGGGAGTGGGGAGTGCTGGCGTGGTTGTGGTGAGTTGGGGTCCTTTATCCACATCTGGTGGGGTTGCCCCAAGGTTGCTCCACTTTGGGAGGCAGTAGCGGGCTGGTTAAAGGAGGTTGGAGGGGGAGTGGAGTGGGGGTCCTGTCTAGCGTTACTGAATATTGAGATAGGGGGGCAGAGTGAAGAAGGACGGGGTTGGGGTGGAATGGTGTGCACCGCGACCAGGCAGTTATTAGCGAGACGGTGGAAGTCGGCATATGTGCCGACTTTGGTTGAAGTTCAAGGGCGCGTGGAATATCTATGTTCAATGTACCGCTTCACCGCGGACCATCAATGCAGTATGGCCCGTTTTCAAGGAACCTGGGGGCCCTATTTCAGGTGGAAGGCTGCGGCCTCGGGCTGCAGTGAGGGGGAGGGTGGAGTTGCAGGGGGAGTGGGGGTAGATGGGAGGAGAGGGAATCATATCCTTAATGTAGAGTAGAGGAGAGACATGGGGGCAAGTGGGGCTCATGTGGTTTATTTGGGATGGGGGGAATTGGAGTGGTGAATATCTGGCAGGATGTGTCAGCAAAGGTGTGGGGGGGGTATTATAATTTCATTATAAAACATAACTGGAAGGGAGATATCTATTTGTTATTTGTTCTGTTGCTAGGCCGGGTAGGGGTTTGCTAAGTTGTAAAGTAGATTTGGGGGAAGGGAAGGTTGCTAGATGTTAAATCAGGATATGGAATTCTAGCTACCCGCTGTGTAGCTGACAGATGTTTGAGTTCATGTAGTTATGTTTTTGATGTTTCTCAATAAAAATGTAAATTTAAAAAAAAAATTAGATTTTTCAGCAATTTTTGCTCTTTTCTTCTACCGGTTCGACGCCGGTTCCCCTCCCGCCGGGTTCGGTACACCGGTATCAAGCCCCATTCTTCTTTTTTGGTTTTTGCCCTTCGTGGCTGGCGTTCGCGCCCTTTTTTCCATTTTTCCCTGGAAGGCCGGTCCTTTGACCTCGCGTGGACTCTTTTTTTTCCCCGATGGCTTCCAGCGGTTTTAAAAAGTGTGATCGGTGTAAGAAACTGTCTCTCACCGACACACACGACTGCTGCCTTCGGTGCCTCGGCCCCGACCACGATCCTCAGTCATGCGGGGCCTGCGGAAAGATGTCTTCCAAGGCACTACGAAGTTGCCAGCAGCTAAAGGAAAGGCTTTTCTCAGACTCAGCCTCCGGCCGGGCCTGGACCTCGTCTGAGGCCTCGACATCTCGGGATTCCGATCCCGAGCGCCGTCGAAGCTCCTCGGACAGGGGGTCCCCCGACCAGGAACGCAAGAGGAAGAAGCGGCTCGCGAGGGTGGCGTCGGAGGAGGAGGTCCCTGGCTCCTCGAGGGCCAGGTCTAAGACTCCCGACCGTCGCCCCGAGCCCGTGGAACTGGAGAAGCCTGCCAAAGTTCCTTGTGTGGAGCCGGAGTCTGCTGGACACGTAAGCCCCGTAGTCCTCGTGGACTCTCATCCCGGGGAGCCGACGTCAGGCCTGGCACCGCCGGGGCCCGAGTCGGTGGCTACTGCGTCTCCCGAGCTAAGGATGACAGCCTTGGAGAGCAGACTGTCTGCCTTCATGGAGCAGCAGCGGGCACTGATGGCCAGCCTGTCTGGCGCATCTGCCCCGACCACCAGGACGTCGAAGTCGACCCCGGAGACCAAGCCGATACGCGAGTCCATCGTGGCTCGGAGTCAACCTCGGCCACGGTCTCCCTCGACCTCCCGTTCAGGACCGAGGGCGTCGACGCCGGTGCTTCCGGCGTCGGGGCGAGTGCTCCAGGGCCCCGCGGGGTCGGACCCCGACTCTTCCTCGGACGAGTCAGCTTGGGAGATGGAGGACAGGGAGTCTCCTGATACCTTCAAGACTCGGTGCGTCCCTTCGGACTCACCGCAGTCTGAGCCCCAGAGTAGGTCCCCCCTGGAGGACACCCGGTTCTCTGAGTTCGTCCGGGATATGGCCACAGCCTTGGCTATTCCGGCGGACCCCGAGGAAGAGCCTCGAGCTGAAGAGCTCGAGGCGCTACAGTATGACTCTCCCCCGAAGGAGGCCTTTACTGTCCCGGTTCCTCCGATGCTGGAACGGCTCCTCTTCCATATGTGGGAGGCACCGGCCTCGGCACCGGTTCTTAGCAAGCGAGTTGATTCCATCTATCGACTCCGGAAGAGCCCTGGTTTTCAGAAGGCACAGCTACCACACCATTCCATGGTTGTGGAATCGGCCATGCATCGTCTGAAGAGCCAGAAGATGCACTCTACGGTGCCTCCTGGCAGGGAGGCCCGAAACCTCGATGGCGTCGGTAGAAAGTGCTTTCAGGGCTCGATGCTTGCTTGCCGTGTCCAGTCCTACCAGCTGTACATGGGCATGTACTTGCGGGATCTGGCCAAGGAGTTGGCCGGGTTCTCTGCTGGTCTCTCCGGGGAACCTTTGCAGAGATTTAAGTCCTTGTCCTCGGGGATTCAGGACTGCTCGAAGTTCATGTCCCGCGCTGCCTACAATGGCTTCGAGGCTTCGGCCCGAGTTGCGGCAGCCGGAATCGCGGCTCGACGCCAGGCATGGCTGCAGTCATCGGACCTCGAGCCATGGGTTCAGGACAAGTTGGTCGATGTCCCTTGCCGAGGTGAAAACCTTTTTGGCAAGCCCATGACCGAGAAGGCCGCTCAGCTCGAGACTGAGCACCTCACAAGGACAAGGCTGTCGAGGAAGACCTCTGCCCCTTCTCATCAGAAGAAGGGATCGGGTAAAAAGCCCTTTTACCCGAGGAAGGGCACTGCCTACAAACAGTACCCGCAATATCAGGCTGCCCAAGCTGCCCCCCAGGGTCAGCAAGCCAAGGGCCAGGGTAATGGGCCCCGTAGGCAGAGGACCCCCAAGCCTCAGGCCCCTGCTACCACTCAGCAGGGTGGGGGTTTTTGATTCCTTGAGCGTAGCCTCTCCTCCACTGCTCTCCCAACCCTGCATAGGAGGTCGCCTCACCTTCTTTGCCCACCAGTGGCCCCTTATCACCGGGGACAGTTGGGTGCTGAAGATAGTCCACCAGGGCTATGCCCTCCATTTTCACCAACTGCCGCCACCATATTTTCCAGGGGAGCCTCCAAGGCATCCCCTGCACACAGACCACCTTCTGCAAGAGCTTCATGGTCTGTTGGTGGACAGGGCAGTGGAACCTGTGCCGACCCACTTGCAAGGCAACGGATTCTACTCCAGGTATTTCCTGGTGCCCAAAAGAACCGGTGGCCTTCGACCCATTCTGGACCCCAGAAACCTCAACAGGTTCCTAGTGAAGGAAAAGTTCAAGATGCTTACTCTTGGGACACTTCCCTACCTCCAGCAGGGAGATTGGCTATGCTCCTTAGATCTAAAGGATGCGTACACTCACATCCTCATTCATCCAGACCACAGAAAGTACCTCAGGTTCATTGTGGGAGGAAACCATTATCAGTACAGAGTGATGCCTTTCGGCCTCACCTCCGCCCCCAGAGTCGTCACAAAGTGCCTAGCAGTGGTGGCGGCCTACCTGAGAAACCAGGGAATCTGTCTTCCCCTATCTGGACGACTGGCTCATCAGGGGTCAGACGTGCCAGGAGGCCAAACAAGCCACCCTCAAGACGATTGCTCTTCTACAAAGCCTGGGGTTTGTCATAAACTTTGCAAAGTCCACTTTGCTCCCCTCCCAAAACTTAGAGTTCATAGGGGCAAAGGCTTTCTTGCCAGTAGACAGGGCCCAAAGGTTGATGGCCTTGGCAAATCAGTTTCTCAGCAGGTCCCTGGTCTCCGCCAGGCTCTGCCTGAGGCTTCTAGGCCACATGGCTTTGACAGTACATGTGACCCACAATGCCAGGCTCTATATGAGGCCTGCACAGTGGTGCCTTCGGGCTCAGTGGTCACAGGCAGCCTCAGACAGGATAAGGGTGTCCAGACCATTTCTGCACTCCCTCAACTGGTGGTTGCACCCACCCAATCTACTGAAAGGGGTGCCTTTTCAGATTTCAGGGTACACAGTAGTGATGACAGCAGATGCCTCCCTGCAAGGCTGGGGAGCTCATTGTCTGGGCAAGTGCACCCAGGGCCTGTGGTCTTCTTGGGAAGCTGCACAGCAGATCAATCTCCTCGAACTCAGAGCTATTCGATTAGCACTCAAAGCTTTCACTCCTACCCTGGCTCACCAGTCTGTCCTGATTCAGACAGACAACCAGGTTGCCATGTTTTATGTGAACAAACAGGGCGGAACTGGGTCGAGGATCCTTTGTCGGGAGGCTCAGGACCTTTGTTCTTTTGCCCTCAAGCACAACATGTTCCTCAAGGCTGTGTACCTTCCAGGCCAGGACAAGTACCTGGCAGACAGATTAAGCAGAATACTGCAGCCCCATGAGTGGCAGCTGCATCCTTCAGTAGTTCAGAAGATCTTCCTGAAATGGGATCTCCCTTTGATAGATCTCTTTGCCAGCCCAGTGAACAAGCAGCTGCCAAAGTTATGCTCCAGGCAACCGCATCCTCTGCGGATAGCAGCGGATGCTTTTCTGATATCCTGGTCTCAGGGCCACCTCTATGCGTTTTCTCCCACGCCCTTGGTGGCCCGCACTCTCCAAGATTCTTCAGGACAAGGCCTCGGTCCTGCTGGTGGCTCCCAGGTGGCCGAGACAGCCTTGGTTTCTTCTTCTGCTTCAACTGGCGGTGGATCCTCCACTACCTCGGGTTGCAACCCGACCTCCTCTCACAGGAGCAGGGTTCCCTTTTGCACCCCAATCTAAAAGCTCTCAATTTGATGGCCTGGAGGTTGCAAGGGTAGTCTCGGCTCCCTGGGGCCTGCCTCAGGAGGTTGAGGAGGTTGTCCTAGCCTCTAGGAAACAGTCCACTAGGAAAACCTATGTTCTCAAATGGAAGAGGTTTTCTGTGTGGTGTCAGCTACGTACAGAAGATCCTTTCTCCTGTATTGTGCCAGTAGTCCTTCAGTACTTACTGCACTTGTCAAATCAAGGTCTTAAATCCAATTCTGTTTGGGTCCACCTCTCAGCTCTAGCAGCTCACCACTCTCTGGTGGAGGGACATTCTTTGTCTGGTCACCCCTTGGTGTCTTGCTTTCCTTAGGGGCTTGCTTTTGCTCAAGCCTCCTATCCGTCGTCCTGCCCCTCAGTGGGAGCTGAATGTGGTCTTGCAACAACTGACTCGCCCACCTTTTGAGCCCATGGCTACTTGCCCACTACGCTTCCTCTCCTGGAAGACACTCTTCCTGATAGCCCTTACCTCGGCTAGGCGAGTAAGTGAGCTTCAGGCCCTGGTCTGTGATAGGCCTTACACCAGGATTTATAGGAACAGGGTAGTCCTTAGGACTCATCCAAAGTTCCTCCCTAAGGTTGTCTCCTCTTTCCACCTCAACCAGGAGGTGGTTCTTCCAACGTTCTTCCCTAGGCCTCATGCCAGCCAGGCTAAAACTGTCCTGCATACCCTGGACTTTAGGAGGGCCTTACCCTTCTACCTTGACGGTTCACAGGGGCATAGAAGGGCTACCCAGCTCTTCATCTCCTTTGACCCCAATAAGTTGGGGTTGCCTGTGTCCAAGCGTACCTTGTCCATCTGGGTAGCTGACTGTATCACCTGGGCTTATAAGGCGGCTGACCTTCCTTTGCAGGGTTGGGTTACGGCCCACCGAGTCAGGGCAATGACTGCCTCAGTGGCTCATCTCCACTCTGTGCCCTTGGTAGACATACGCAGGGCTGCAACTTGGTCTTCAAGCCAGACCTTTGTGGCCCATTACTGCCTGGAAAGGGAGTCCCGTAGGGATAGTGCTTTTGGCCAAGCAGTACTCTGGAATCTCTTTGAGGTTTAGGCAACTCCTGCCCTCCTGCCCTCTGTTGGGCTACCGGTGGAGGTTGTCTCCTTGAAAAGCCTTTCTTTGCTGCTGAGACTAGAGGGAGTTCTCTTGTTCAGCCTGGGTTCCTTGGTAGCCCAGAGCTTGGGAGTCACCCATATGTGAGGACTGACTTCCTGCTTGGTCCTGGAGAAAGAGTAGTTACTCACCTGTAACAGGTGTTCTCCAGGAGCAGCAGGAATCTGTCCTCACAACCCTCCCTCCTCCCCTGGGAGTTGCAGTTGTACATAGTTTATTTTTTCATTTTTTGTGTGCTGTTCTTAGCTATGTCATTTGACTGAGGTAAGATGGCACCTTTAGGCGGGAAGGGAACCGCGCATGCGTGCCTGCATTCCCAAAGGCTTTCATAGAAAGCTGGGGTAATGCTCCGCTGGGGCTTCATCGGCGCCGATGGCACCCATATGTGAGGACTGATTCCTGCTGCTCCTGGAGAACACCTGTTACAGGTGAGTAACTACTCTTTTCTTGTTAAAAAAAATAAAAATAAAAATATCTTTTTTCCGTTTCTTTTTTCTTCAGGTGCACTTGCGTTTTGGGCCTTAGGCCCAAAACCTTTTTTCCTTAACATGGAAAAGCCTGCCTCAGGATTTAAGAAGTGCACAAAATGTGGCGGTACAATCTCCGTCACCGTCACAGACACCCATGACTGGTGTCTAAAATGTTTAGGTCCTGACCATTCCATCACAGATTGTATGTCCTGTTCTATGATGTCTAAAAGAGGTCGGCAGAACCGAGCTGCCAAGCTCAGTACCCTGTTTCCTTCTGATGCCGCTTCGGTGACATCGACATCTTCCAGGGCTGCTGCTTCCTCTCATGGATCTCAGGTAACTAAACATAAATCCAGCCGGTCCTCGAAGGGTAGATCTCCTTCTAAGCATCAAGATGCCTCTGTCATTGCCCTCGAGGATTCTGCACCGGCAAAATTACTCCGGCGGGAGGCTTCGGCCTCTAAAGAATCATCATCGGGGTTCCAGGATGATCTTGATGGTGTGGCCTCGACAGATCTCCTGGTGCCATGCTCTGGGGTACCGGTGGCTTCCACCAGTACCGACTTCCAAGCATTGGCGGCATCGATGGATCAGAGGATTCTGTCCATAGAACGCAGTCTGGCGGCTTTCCTTGGGGCATCGATGCTCGTGGTACTGCAACAGACTACCCCACCGGTACCGGCTCTAGCATCGCCATCGGTACCGATCCCGGTACCGGTGGCATCAGCATCGGTGTCTGCTATGCCGGTACTCTGTCCTCTGAAGCCCTCCGGTACCGATCCCCTGGTACCGGTTATTCCCGATACCGATCCCAGTCGGTACGGGTATCGGGCTTTGCAAGAGCATCCGGACAGACAATACTTCGATTCCTCTGAAGACTCTGAGGATTCTGAAGAGTCGGTCGATGCAGTGATGCTTCTTCCACAGGAGGAGTCCTCTCCTAAACGAAGGATGTCTCCTCCAGAGGACTTGTCTTTTCAAGACTTCATCAGGGAGGTGACTCGGGGCCTTTCTATCACGGTGGCCCCTGAGACAGAACCCAGAGCCAAGGAGTTAGATATTTTACAATATCCTAAAACTCCTAAGGAGGCAGCTACCTTGCCTGTTCATGAGATTTTGTATGATCTCATGTTGAGGATGTGGGAAGCACCTCTGACCACCTCCCCTCATTCTCGCAGGTTGGATACCATGTATCGTGTCCCTCCTTGTCCTGGTTTCCATAAAACTCAGCTTCCGCACCACTCTGTTGTGGTTGAGTCTGCTATGAGAAAGATTAGAAGTGCCAAAAGACATGCCTCTAATCCTCCAGGACGTGAATGTAGAACCCTGGATGCTTTTGGAAGAAGTCTTCCAAGCTTCCATGCTTGCTGCGAGAATTAATTCCTATATTCTTTACATGGGAATATTAAAGGAAGTCACTGATCATTTGCAGACTTTAAGTCCTTTCATTTCTGAAGATAAGACAGGACTTTCTCACTTGGCTCAAACATGCCCAAGATATCTCCAAATTCTCCAACCGTGCAGCTTTCGACTCCTTTGAATGTATAAGCAGAGCCTCAGCTATTGCCATAGGTGCACGTAGAATTGCTTGGCTTCAAGCATCTGATTTGGAGATCTGGGTTCAAGATGAATTGGGAAATATCCCTTGTACAGGTGAAAACCTGTTTGGTAAAGATTGGCAAGCAAAAGCCAATCGGATGGATGCTGAAAATTCTGCCTTGGATAGACTATCCAAATCCACAGCTGCTCCTGCTAAGAAAAGGTTGTTCAAGAAAACACCTTTTTCTAAAAAGGGAAGATTCTATCCTGCTTATAGTCAGCGGGCATCTTCTGCAGCTCAGTTCCCTACCAAACGTCAGCAATTATCCAAACAGAGCAAAGCAAAGGCTGCTAGGCCTCCACCGACCCAGCAACCTCAGCCCCCTCAGGGCCTTTGACTTTCCGCTAGAGAACTTAGTCTTCCTGGCTCTGGAAGGACCAGAGCCCTCCACCATTCCATGAAGGTTATGTCATTTTGCTCCCAGGTGGGGGCAAATTACAGCAGAGCATTGGACACTCTCCATCATAAGAGAGGGGTACAAGCTTCATTTTTCAAGCTTGCCCCCTCACACAAGAGTGCACCAGTTCAATTCTCCAACCTCCCCCCTCAACCTTTTGGGACAGGAGGTTGCCACACTTCTCACCCAGGGGGCAATAGAGGAAGTGCCTCTTCAACAACAGGGCACAGGTTTCTACGCCCCTTATTTTTTATTCCAAAGAAAACAGGGGGCTACAGACCCATCTTAGATCTCAGAGAATTGAACAGATTCCTAGTCAAGAAAAAATTCAAAATGATTTCTCTGGGAACCCTGCTGCCATACCTTCAGAGTCAGGATTGGCTTTGTTCTCTAGATCTCAAGGATGCATACACCCATGTTCTCATCGATCCAACTCACAGAAGGTTCCTTTGCTTCCTTTTTCAAGAGAAGCACTATCAATACAGAGTGCTCCCTTTTGGTTTGGCCTCTGCATCAAGGGTGTTCACAAAATGCATGGCAGTGGTAGCTGCATTTCTGTGCACTCTGGGAATATTTGTCTTCCCTTATTTGGACGACTGGCTCATCCGAGCTCCCACTCGGAGGCCAAGAATTCTCTAGCCTGCACAATGAGTCTCCTTCAGTATTTAGGGCTGATGATAAACATCCCAAAATCCAATTTAACCCCTACTCAGTCCCTGGAGTTTATAGGGGCATTGCTGGATACCACAAAGGCAAGGGTCTATCTCCCCCAGGCCCATTGCCTTTGCTTGGTGTAGTTAGCTTCTCAAGCAGAGTTGAAGCCTCACTTAACTGCTCGAGAGATGTTAGTTACTAGGCCACATGGCATCCACCGTGCATGTGGTACCATATGCTCACCTTCACATGAGAGCAGTTCAGTGGACTTTATCCACCCAATGGACCCAGGCAATAGACTGCCTGTCAGACAAAATAGCAAACACAAGTCGCCTCATTTTGTCCCTCCAATGGTGGAAATCCCCTCAAAACCTGTTGCTGGGGTCCCCCTTTCAGCATTCTCTACCCCAAGCAACTCTCACAACAGATGCTTCTCCAATGGGGTGGGGAGCTCATCTACAAGACCTCTCCACCCAGGGCATCTGGTCCCCACAGGAGAGTTGTCTACATATCAGTCTCTTGGAACTCAGAGCAATCTTCCTTGCTCTGTGGGTGTTCCACACCCTGCTCAGCTGCAAGACAGTCCTTATCCACATGGACTGTATCAGGTAGCCATGTTCTATGTGAACAAGCAGGGCAGAACTGGCTCTGTCGCTTTGCAACAAAGCTTTGCGACTGTGGGCTCTCGCCAGAGAGCATCAGATTCATCTTCTGGCAGTTTATCTTCCAGGCGTTCAAAACTCTTGGGCAGACAGGCTCAGTCGAGTTCTGCTTCCACACGAGTGGTCCCTACATGTGGATCAGGTGGCCAGGACTTTTCAGATTTGGGGAACCCCGGACATAGACTTCTTTGCAAGTCTGTGGAATGTCAAACTTCCCCAGTTCTGTTCCAGAATTCCGGCTCAGGGAGCTCAGGCAAGGGATGCTTTTCTCCTTCACTGGGGTCAAGACTTCCTGTATGCCTTTCCACCCATTCCCCTAATTCCCAAAACCCTGTTCAAGCTTCAGAGAGACAGAGGCCACATGATTCTCATAGCTCCACATTGGCCACGGCAAGTGTGGTACCCTCTGCTTCTACATCTCTCTCAAGCTCCCTCCCTCGAGTTAGGGTCTGCTCCAGATATCCTATCTCAAGAGGATGGAAAGTTATGGCATCCCAATCCCTAGTCTCTGCATCTCAGGGCTTGGTTGCTGAAGGCCTAGATCTCCAAGATCTTCATCTTTCTCAACAGGTGAAAGATGTTATTTATGCTTCCAGAAAACCTTCCACCAGACGTTCTTATGCTTTCAAGTAGAAGAGGTTTACTATCTGGTGCTCTGAGGAGGGTCTTAACCCCCATGCCATACCCCTGGAATCTTTGCTGGAGTATCTCCTCCATCTGTCTAATGCAGGCCTTAAAACAAATTCAGTAAGGGTCCATTTGAGTGCTATTGCAGCTTCCCTTAAGCCTCTAAATGGACAACCTATTTCCTCTCATCCTCTTGTAGCAAGGTTCATGAGAGGCCTCCTTTTAATAAAGCCTCCCATTAGACCACCTCCGGTGGCATGGGACTTGAACCTGGTTCTTGGTCAGCTTATGAAGCCGCCTTTTGAACCTTTGGCTACCACCTCCTTGAAATATCTTTCTTGAAAAGTTATCTTTCTCATTGCAATCACATCAGCACGTCGTATTAGTGAATTGCAAGCACTCATAGCTAATCCACCTTATACAAGGTTCCATCATGACAAGGTAGTCCTTAGGACTCATCCACACTTTATGCCTAAGGTGGTCTCGCCCTTTCACCTCAACCAGGAGGTCTACCTACCTGTCTTTTTTCCAGGACCTCATGCATCAAGTGCAGAGAGGAATCTTCATACCCTGGACTGTAAAAGAGCTCTGGCTTTTTATTTACAAAGGACACAGCAACATAGAAAGTCCTCTCAGCTCTGTTGCCTTTGATCCTTCTCATTTGGGACTACCAGTCTCCAAGAGAACACTATCTAACTGGATTGCCCAGTGTATTTCTTTCGCCTTTCAGAGTAAGAACCTTTCTCTGGAGGGCCATGTCACAGCTCACAATGTGAGGGCCATGGCAGCCTCAATGGCTCATCTGAACTCTGTGTCTATTGACGACATCTGTCGAGCAGCCACTTGGGCCTCGGTTCATACCTTCACAGCCCATTACTGCTTGGACAAGGACTCCCGCCGGGATGCCTTGTTTGGTCAGGCTGTTCTCAAACACCTGTTTCATACTTAATCAACTCCTACCCTCCATCCCTGATGGGATGCCAGAGATCCATGGGGGGAAGTGGAGCCCTGTCCCAGAGACACACAACTTCTGGGGTCTCTCCCTGGCATCTAAAGCTAGGGAGTCCCCATATGTGAAGACTCATTCCTGCTTGTTCCTGGAGATAGTACAGTTACTTACCTGTAACAGGTGATCTCTGGGAACAGCAGGAATAAGTCTTCACAACCCACCCATCTCCCCTAGGAGTTGTATCTCTCTATCTCTTTCCTTTCCCTCTCTCTCTCTTTGTCTCAGCTTTAAAACCCAACTGAGGAAAGACAGTTGGGAAAGGCGGGAAGGCAGCACGCAGGCGCTGTGGGATGCTCCCAAAAGCTTTCTGATTGGATGCTGGGGAGCGTTCCCACGCAGGCTCCATCGGTATCGACTTTACCCATATGTGAAGACTTATTCCTGCTGTTCTTAGAGATCACCTGTTACAGGTAAGTAACTGTGCTTTCTGGGATGCAGTTCGGGATGAACTGCTGGTGACCATTGGTGCAGTGTGGGGGTTTCCTTCTGTTTTCTGCATTCATTAGTAGTGTGTTTTTTTAACCTGTTGTGCGCCTGGCGGTCACACAGTGCTAACATTCAGTCTGCCCAAGTGGCTCCACTGTGCATTCCTTTCCTAGTGCCTGTAATGCATATTGCAATAAAAACACAGATCTCCAGGAACAAGCAGGAATGAGTCCTTCACATATGGGTACGTCGGTACCAACGGAGCCTGCGCGGGAACGCTCCCCAGCTTCCCAAAAAGGAAAGCTTTTGGGAGCATCCCACAGCGCCTGCGCGCTGCCTTCCCGCCTTTCCTAACCAACTCTCCTCAGTTCTTCTTTGCCGCGGAACCAGCAGGTCGAGCCCTGTCACCGCTGAAGAAGTTCTTTATTTTATTTTATTTCTTTGGTCGTGTGTCTGCCTTCCCCGACTCCGGACCGGTACGGTCAGTCTTTTTTTTTTTTTTTTTTAAAGAAAGAAAGAAATCGATATTTTCCTCACTTGGTGTATTTTTCTTTTTAAGGCCTCAGGGCCCACAAGAAAATTTCCCCCATGGAAAAACCAACCTCCGGGTTCAAAAAATGCACTAAGCGTAGCAGTACTATTTCTGTTACAGATACCCATGAATGGTGTCTTAAATGTTTGGGTCCTGAACACTCCATTCCGGATTGTCCATCCTGCTCCCTAATGTCTAAACGGGGGTTACAGAACCGAGCAGCTAAGCTCCATGTGCTGTTTCCCGCTGAGGCACCGGCAGTAGCATTGACATCTTCCAGGTCTTCTTCTCCTGAAGGATCTCAGGTAACCAAACATAAACCTAGCAGGTCCTCGAAGGGTAGATCTCCCTCTAAGCATCGAGATGCCTCCGGGCTTGCCCTCGAGGATCCTGCACCAGCCAAACAACCCCGGCGGGAAGCTCCGGCTTCCAAAGCTCCTCCTATGGGGTTACAGGTTGACATCGATGGCACGGCCTCGACCGATCACCTGTTATATTGCTCTGGGGTACCGGCACTTTCTCCCGGTACCGACTTCCAGGCTTTCATGGTGTCGATGGATCAGAATGTTCTGTCCATGCAGCAAGCTATACAGTCCTTCATTCAAGCTGCGACGCCGATGATACCGCAACGAACTCCGTTGTTGGTATCGGCTCCGGTACCGGCACTAGCGCCGATGCCGGTACCGACTGCATCAACATCGACCAGGATACCGACTGCTGCGGTTCCTTGTCCAGGGCTACTTCTCGGTACCGATCTGGTACCGGGGACGCCCGATGTCGATACCGCTCGATACGCGTATCGAGTGTCAGAAGAGCACCCTGACAGGCGATACTTCGATTCCTCTGATGATTCTGATACATCAGATGAGTCTCCTGAAGTATCCATAGCCCTTCCTGAGGAGCCGCCTTCTCCAAAACGAAGAATGTCTCCTCCAGAGGACTTGTCCTTTCAAGACTTCATAAGGGAAGTAGCTAAAGGACTCTCTATTTCAGTAACCTCTGAATCAGAGCCTAGAGCAAAAAAATTAGATATTTTAGGATACTCTAAGGCTCCTAAAGAGGCAGTCACCTTACCAATTCATGAGATTCTTCATGAACACATGATTGATTTATGGGAGACTCCTCTCACTCTCCTCATTCTCGCAGGTTGGACACTATGTATCGTGTCCCTCCTTGTCCTGGGTTCCAGAAAACTCAGCTTCCTCACCATTCCATTGTGGTGCAGTCAGCTATGAAGAGGATAAAGAGTACAAAGAGACACTCTTCTGTTCCTCCAGGAAGAGAATGCAGAGGACCTTGGATGCTTTTGGTAGGAAAATCTTCCAGGCCAGTATGCTTATTGCCAGAATCAACTCCTATAGCCTTTATATGGGTATGTTTCTGAAAGAAGTGGCAGAAAAGCTGCACACTTTCCTCCCTTTTATTCCAGAAGATAAAAGGGAAGAATTCCGCATGTGGCTTAAGCATACTCAAGACATCTCCAAGTTTTCAAACAGGGCAGCCTTTGACTCCTTTGAAGGTGCCAGTAGAGCCTCAGGCATTGCCATAGCTGCTCGCAGAATTTCTTGGCTCCAGGCTTCTGATTTAGAGCCCCTGGGTTCAAGATGGCTTAGGAAATCTGCCCTGTACAGGTGAAAATCTGTTTGGCAGAGAGTGGCAAATTAAAGCCACTCAAATGGATGCAGAGAATTCTGCTCTGGATAGACTTTCAAGTTCTACCTCCATTCCTGCCAAGAAAGACTTTTAAAAAGTCTTTTTTCAAAAAGTGCAGGTTTCCTTCCACTTCTGGCCAACAATCTTCTACAGGTCGCTTTACCGCTAAGCGTCAGCAACCTAAGCAGGCCAGGCCTAAGTCTACAGGGGCTGCTGTAACCCAGCAGTCCCAACCCCCTCAGGGTTTTTGACTTGATGCTAGAGAACTTAGTCTTTCTGGCTTTAACACAGCCAGAACCTCTCACCATTCCAGGAAGGTTAGCTCATTTTGCTCCCAGATGGGAGCAAATCACATCAGAGCAGTGGACCCTCTCCATCATAAGAGAGGGCTACAAACTTCATTTCTCAGACCTTCCTCCCCACACCATGGTGAGACACTTCAATTCTCCCACATCTCTTCTCGACCTTTTAGGTCAGGAGATAACTACCCTTCTTGCCCAAGGGGCAATAGAAGAAGTTCCTCTTCTTCAATAAGGGTCAGGGTTCTACTCCCCCTATTTTCTCATTCCCAAGAAGACGGGGATACAGACCCATTCTAGATCTCAGAGAATTGAACAAATTTCTATGCAAGGAGAAGTTCAGGATGCTTTCTCTGGGCACTCTCCTTCCATACCTTCAAAGTCAGGATTGGCTTTGTTCTCTAGATCTCAAGGATGCGTACACACATGTTCTCATCCATCCATCTCACAGAAGATTCCTGCGTTTTCTTTTCCAAGGAAAACATTACCAATACAGAGTGCTTCCTTTCGGTCTGGCCTCTGCCCCAAGAGTGTTCACCAAATGCATGGCAGTAATTGCTGCATTTCTACACACTCTGGGAATATTTGTCTTCCCATACCTGGACGACTGGCTCATCCGAGCTCCATCTCAGTCAGAGGCCCAGATTTCCCTGGACCGCACAAGGCGCATTCTGCAGTATCTGGGACTGGTGGTAAACCTCCCAAAGTCCCAGCTCATCCCTACTCAGTCCCTGGAATTCATAGGGGCCTGGTCGGATACCACCACTGCAAGGGCCTACCTTCCTCAGGCCCGTTGCCAACATCTAGTGCAGTTAGCCTCCCAGATTCAGTCAAAGAGCCACTTAACTGCCAGGGAGATGCTACAACTGCTGGGCCACATGGCTTCCACAGTACATGTGGTACCCTATGCTCGCCTACCAATGTTCCCTCTAATTTTCTGTAGGCTGTGTGCGCATAAAATATCAGCAGTGCAGCTTTTGAAGGAAGGTTAAATTTTTGTGCGCCACATAACACTCGGAGTTATATACTTTAAAATTTGACTACACGTCAGAATACAGTATGTACACCACATTGATTGCACTAGAAAATATTGTAGAACTTGTGAAAACCATAAATATACAGCAACTTTTCAATTTTAAGAATATCTGTTGTTTTCTATCAGAATCAGAACCGTAATTTTTGTGCGCTCTGTTGTAAAGTATGTGCGCTCACTCGGTGAGGTGTGTGCGCGCGCACACGCGCACAGCTTAGAGGGAACAGTGTCGCCTACACATGAGAGCAGCTCAATGGACTTTGTCCACCCAGTGGACTCAAGCTTCAGGATCTCTCTCAAATAGCAACCTCCAAACGTCTCTTTTGGTCTCTCCAATGGTGGATGTCCACTCAAAATCTGTTGCTGGGGTCCCCCTTCCAACAGTTGTTGCCCCAAGCAACCCTCACAACAGATGCCTCCCAGACAGATTGGGGAGCTCATCTACAGGACCTCTCCACTCAAGGCACTTGGTCCCCTCAGGAGACCTCTCTTCATATCAACCACTTGGAGCTTCGAGCAGTTTTTCTAGCTCTCGAGGTCTTCCATACCCTCCTCAGCTACAAGACAGTCCTCGTCCATACGGACAATCAAGTAGCTATGTTTTATATAAACAAGCAAGGAGGAACTGGCTCTCTGTCGCTTTGCAACGAAGCTCTAAGATTGTGGGCCTTCGCCAGAGAGCATCAAATCCATCTCCTGGCAGTATATCTCCCAGGAATCCAAAACTCTTGGGCAGACAGACTCAGTCGAGTTCTGCTTCCACACGAATGGTCCCTGCACATGGATCAGGTACTCAGAATCTTTCAAGAATGGGGAACCCCGGACATAGACCTCTTTGCAAGTCCGTGGAATGCCAAACTTCCCCAGTTCTGTTCCAGAATTCCGTGTCAGGGAGTTCAGGCCAAGGATGCCTTCCTCCTTCATTGGGGTCAGGGCTTCCTGTATGCCTTTCCACCCATTCCCTTGATTCCCAAGACTCTGTTCAAACTCCAGAGGGATCAAGGATCTATGATCCTCATAGCTCCACGCTGGCCACGCCAAGTGTGGTACCCTCTGCTGCTTCATCTCTCCCAAGCCCCCTCTCTGAACTTGGGAGCTGCTCCAGACCTTCTGTCTCAGGAGGAAGGGACTTTGTGGCACCCAAACCCCAAGTCCCTTCACCTCAGAGCTTGGTTACTGAAGGCCTAGACCTTCAAGACTTGAATCTTTCTCAGCAGGTGAAAGATATCCTCCATGCTTCAGGAAACCTTCCACCAGGCGTTCCTATGCTTTTAAATGGAAAAGATTTTCCATTTGGTGTGCTGGAAAGGGTCTTGACCCTCTGGCACTACCTTTAACTTCTTTGTTAGACTATCTCCTGCATCTCTCCAATGCAGGACTTAAGACAAATTCAGTAAGAGTCCATTTGAGTGCTATTGCAGGATCCCTTAAGCCCATCAATGGACAACCTATCTCCTCTCATCCTCTTATTTCAAGATTCATGAGAGGCCTAACTTTAACTAAACCTCCCATTAGGCCTCCTCCGGTGGCATGGGACTTAAATTTGGTTCTTGGTCAGCTTATGAAGCCACCCTTTGAACCCTTAGCCACTACCTCCTTGAAATTTCTTTCCTGGAAGGTTATTTTCCTCATTGCAGTCACCTCAGCTCGCCGCATCAGTGAACTGCAGGCCTTAGTGGCTAATCCACCTTTACAAGGTTCCATCATGACAAGGTAGTCCTTAGGACGAATCCACACTTTATGCCTAAAGTGGTCTCACCTTTTCATCTTAATCAAGAGGTATATTTACCTGTCTTTTTTTCCAGCTCCTCATGCATCCAGTGCAGAGAGGAATCTTCATACTCTGGATTGTAAAAGAGCTCTTGCTTTTTACTTACATAGGACACAGCAACATAGAAAGTCTTCCCAGCTTTTTGTTGCTTTTGATCCTTCTCACTTGGGACTTCCAGTCTCTAAGAGAACACTGTCCAATTGGCTTGCTCAGTGTATTTCTTTCGCTTACCAGAGTAAGAACCTTTCTCTGGAGAGCCATGTCACAGCTCATAATGTGAGGGCCATGGCCACCTCTATGGCTCATCTAAATTCTGTGTCCATCGACCAGATCTGTCGAGCAGCCACCTGGGCCTCGGTTCATACCTTCACAGCCCATTACTGCTTGGACAAGGATTCCTGCCGGGATGCCTTGTTTGGTCAGGCTGTCCTCAGACACCTCTTCCATTCTTAAACAACTCCTACCCTCCTTCCCTGGATGGATGTCTGAGATCCATAGGAGGACGCAGACCCCTTTCAGGGTCTCATATCCTTGGGGATCTCCCAGGCATCTCAGCTAGGGAGTCCCCATATGTGAAGACTCATTCCTGCTTGTTCCTGGAGATAGCACAGTTACTTACCTGTAACAGGTGATCTCTGGGAACAGCAGGAATAAGTCTTCACAGCCCACCCACCTCCCCTAGGAGTTGTATCTCTTTTCTATCTTTCCTTTCCTCTCTTTCTCTATTGTCTCAGCTTTAAACTCGAACTGAGGAGAGTTGGTTAGGAAAGGCGGGAAGGCAGCGCGCAGGTGCTGTGGGATGCTCCCAAAAGCTTTCCTTTTTGGGAAGCTGGGGAGCGTTCCCACGCAGGCTCCGTCGGTACCGACGTACCCATATGTGAAGACTTATTCCTGCTGTTCCCAGAGATCACCTGTTACAGGTAAGTAACTGTGCTTTATCGCACACCTTCGGGCCACCATAGCCTTAGCACGCATTGTAGTGATAGTTGGCTTAACCCCGTTTGTCGTCTTTCAGGAAACATTTGGGTTTTGCCAAATGAGGTGCCTCATCTCCAGATTCTGGATTCCTGCTCTCTCAGCAGGGGATGTAGTTAGTGTGGCCTTGCCTGCCTCACGGCAGGAAGTGACAGATGTTCTATGGGTAAGGATATCCAGCTGGCCGGAGGGTCTGGCTACTGTGTGAGCTGCTCCTTGTCCTCTAGGGGGTCTGCAGTGGCTGCGCCCTCTGGTGTTGTGGGGTCATTTCTGAAAGGAAAGACTTTGGGTTGTCTTCCCTGGAATTCCTTTCTTTTTTGCAGCAGGCCTGGTCCTTCTGTGAAAATTCGGACCCTGTGGCCTCTGGGTGCGCCCCCCCCCCCCGGGCACAGTCTTATGCGGGGCAGGCTGGGAGTGAAAGCCCGGTTCAGTTGCCTTTGGCTAAGCGTCCCTGGCAAAGGGTACCTCCGGAGATGGGGAAACAGCTGGGAGCTGTCTGAGATTTTGGCTATGACTTGGATTCAGATGGCTCTTTACTGGGCTCTGATGTGGATAAAGAAGTACTCTCACCTTCAGAAGATTGTGAAGAGGCTAGAGTGATCCACCTATTCGGGAAGGAGGAGCTGGCAGCATAGATTGCCAGAATCTCATCTGCCTTGGACTTGATGGATGCTTCAGACACTGAACAGGAGCTGAAGGTGCACTTGCACTTAAGGGGTATGGAAATCACTACTGTCTTCCCAATCCTAGATGAGAGCAAGGTCAGAGTGGGACTCTGCAGACTCTGCCTAAGGGGTTATGGGTGTGTAAGAAGATCTAGCTCTCCTGGAGAAGGAGTGCGTTGAGTGGTTTGGTATACCCAAGGTGGATGTGCAGGTCATGGTAGTTATCGGACAGACCACCATTCCTATGGAAGGCAGATTGGCCTTAAAGGATTTTCTGGACCATAAGGAGGATTCATTGTTGAAGAGCCAGTACGCCATGGCGGCTGCTCTTCTGCAACAGCGGCATGTGCCAGCCTAACATCTCGAGCCCTGCTCCAGTGGTTTCAGTCTCTTCCACCAGATGATACCCTTCTTTTGGAGTCGGCTGAAGCTTTCCTATCTGAAGTGTCTGACATGATACGTTTTGGCAGCCAGGGATGGTGCCCTCACGACAGTGCCATGGTATTGGATTTGGCTCTGGTACTGGGTTGCAAGCTAGTCTTCCAAAGTCCGGTTGACCCAACTGACTTTTAAGGGGAAGTTGGTGAAGGACATGGTTGAGACAAAATTTTATTACCTTCTGGAAGACAGGTCCAGGGGACCTGTGAAGCGGTCTGGTGCCTCTTTCTCATCGTCCTCCACCTGACCAGCAACCGCACACTGGCTAGTTCTCCAGGACCAAGCAGGAAGTCAGTCCTCACATATGGGTGACGTCGGCGCCGACGGAGCCCTCGCGGAGCAATTTTCCCCAGCTTTCAAAGAAAGCCTTTGGGAATTGCAGCGCGCATGCGCGGTCGCCTTCCCGCCCAAGGGTGCCATCTTAGCCAGTCTTCTTTTTTCCGCGGAGCCCTACAGACGTACCCGTCGTGTCCCCGCGAAAAAGTTGATTTTGTTAGTAATTTTCTCTTTTTTCTTCAGTTCGACGCCGGTCTTTTTCCCGCCCGGACTCGCGACGCCGGTCACGAGTCCTCTTCTTCTTTTTCGGTTTTTCTGACTTAGTCAGTTTCGTTTTCGGTTTTTCCCTGGCAGCCCGGTCCTTTGACTTCGCAGGGGCCCTTTTTCCCCCGATGGCTGCCAGTGGTTTCAAGCGGTGTGGTCAGTGTGACCGAAATATGTCACTAACTGACACACACGACAATTGCCTCCGCTGCCTGGGCCCGGATCATGAAGAAATGATCTGTGGGGCCTGCGGCAAAATGTCCTCTAAAGCGTTGAGAAGTCGGCGGCATCAGCGGGATAGGATTTTCGCTGACCCCAGCCATACCCGGACCTCGTCGGAGGCCTCCGTGTCCAGAGGCTCCAGCTCGGACCGCCGCCGGAGTTCCTCCGACAGGGGTTCTCCCTCCGGGGACCATCGACGGAAGGTGAAACCCGCGAGGGCGGCGTCGGTGGACGCTCCTGGCTCCGCGAGGGCCAGGTCGCATAGCCCCGATAGCCGTCCCGGGTCCTTGGAGAAGGAGCACCTCTCGAAGCGATCTCGCCTGGAGTCGGAGCTGCCTGCTCGGGTAAGTCCTGTGGTCCTCCTGGACTCGCCTCCGAGACCGCCGACGTTGGGCCCGACGCCGTCGGGGCCCGAGTCGGGGGCTGCTGGGTCACCTGAGGTCGGACTCAGGTTGACGGCCTTGGAGAGCAGACTGTCTGCCTTCATGGACCAGCAGCGGGCACTGCTCGCTAGCCTCGCTGGCGCCACTGCCCCGACCGCCGGGACGTCGACGTCTAAGTCGACCCCGGAGACCGAGCCGATCCTTGAGTCCATGCGAACTCGAGTCGATCCTCGGTCGAGGTCACCCTCGGCCTCCCGTTCGGGACTGAGGTCGCTGACGCCGACTCCCTCGGCGTCGGGGCGGCAGGCGCCGCGGCCTGCCCGGGCCGACCCCACCGATTCCTCGTCAGAGTCGGTCTGGGAGTCTGAAAAGGAAGAGTCACCTGATTCTTTTCGGACTCGGTGTGTCCCCTCAGACTCACCTGAGTCTGAACCTCGGAAGCAGTCCCCCCCGGAGGATGCCCGGTTCTCGGACTTCGTCAGGGATATGGCCAAGGCTTTGGCCTTCCCTGCGGATCCCGAGGAGGAGCCTCGAGCCGAAGAGCTCGACGCCCTCCAGTATGACTCTCCCGCCAGGGAACACTTTACTGTACCGGTTCCTCCCATGCTGGAACGACTACTCTTCCGCATGTGGGAGAGTCCGGCCTCCTCGCCGGTCCTGAGCAAGCGGGTCGATTCTATCTATCGAGTCCGCAAGAGCCCTGGCTTCCAAAAAGCACAGCTACCACACCATTCCATGGTAGTGGAATCGGCCATGCATCGTCTTAAGAGCCAGAAGATGCACTCCTCGGTGCCTCCTGGCAGGGAGGCCCGTAACCTGGATGGCCTTGGTAAGAAGTGTTTCCAGGGCTCTATGCTTGCGTGTCGTGTCCAGACCTACCAGCTATACATGGGCATGTATCTCCGAGACCTGGCTAAAGAGCTAGCCGGATTCTCCGCTGGTTTGTCCGAGGAACCTTTGCGGAGGTTCCTGGCCTTGTCCACTGGCATTCGGGAATGCTCAAAATTCATATCCCGAGCAGCCTATGATGGCTTTGAAGCATCGGCTCGAGTGGCCGCAGCCGGCATCGGTGCCCGCCGACAGGCTTGGCTTCAGTCGTCTGACCTTGAGCCCTGGGTGCAGGACAAGTTGGTCGATGTCCCCTGCCGAGGTGAAAACCTCTTTGGCAAGCCCATGGCTGAAAAGGCTGCACAGATCGAGACGGAGACTCTCACCAGGACTAGGCTTTCTAGGAAGACCTCCGCCCCTTCCCAGAAAAAGAAGGGCTCGGGAAAGAAGTCCTTTTACCCGAGAAAGGCGGCTGCCTACAAACACTACCCCCAATATCAGGCCCCTGCAGCTCCCCAACAGGGCCAGCAGGCCAAGGGACGGGGTAACGGGTCCCGTAGGCAGCAAGCCCCCAAGCCTGCACCACCAGCCCCTGCTCAGCAGGGTGGGGGTTTTTGACTCCTTAAGCATAGCCTCTCCTCCTCCGCTGGCTCCTCCCAGCACCGGAGGCCGGCTGGTTCACTTCGCCCACAGGTGGTCCAGCATCACTTCAGATGCCTGGGTGCTTCAAGTCGTAAGAGAAGGCTATCTTCTCCACTTCCACCAGGTCCCTCCCCCCTATTTCCCGGGAGAACCTCCACGACTCCCTCTGCACAGGGACTTACTCCTTCAGGAGTTAGCAGGTCTTCTACAGGAACAGGCGGTGGAACCGGTGCCCCACCACCTGAGAGGTCAAGGTTTTTACTCCAGGTACTTTCTAGTACCAAAAAGGACAGGAGGCCTCAGACCCATCCTGGACTTGCGCAACCTCAACAGGTTCCTCGTGCGGGAAAAGTTCAAAATGCTTACCCTTGGAATCCTTCTGCCCTACCTCCAGCAGGGAGATTGGCTATGCTCCTTGGATCTAAAGGATGCCTACACGCACATCCTCATCCACCCAAGCCACCGCCAATACCTAAGGTTTGTGGTGGCAGGAAATCATTACCAGTACAGAGTACTGCCCTTTGGCCTGTCCTCCGCACCGCGAGTCTTCACAAAATGTCTCGCGGTGGTGGCGGCCCATCTCCGGCTTCACGGCCTCTATGTCTTTCCGTACCTCGACGACTGGCTCATCAGAGCAGCGTCCGCTCTGGAGGTCACCAACGCCACACGCCGCACGGTGACTCTTCTGCAGTACTTGGGCTTTGTCATAAACTTCGCAAAGTCCACTTTGCTCCCCTCACAGGATCTCGAGTTCATCGGCGCAAGACTGCACACTCCTCAGGCGCGAGCTTTCCTGCCTCTCGACAGGGCTCAGCGGCTCATGGACCTAGCCGACCGTTTTCGCAGCCAGTCCCTGGTCTCCGCCAGGCGCTTCCTGAGACTGCTCGGCCATATGGCTTCCACCGTCCATGTGACCCCCAATGCCCGCCTGAATATGCGGCCTGCTCAATGGTGTCTTCGCAAGCAGTGGCAACAAGCCACAGGCGGCCTAGCAGACCTAGTGCGCGTCTCCGAGCCGCTGGCCTCGTCTCTCCAGTGGTGGCGTCATCGGCCGAACCTGGTACTCGGCATGCCTTTTCAGTCACCTCAGCCGGCCCAGGTGCTGACGACAGATGCGTCCCTCCTGGGTTGGGGAGCACATTGTCAAGGGGCACGTACTCAGGGCCTCTGGACCACGTGGGAGTCTGCTCAGCAGATCAACTTCCTGGAACTCAGAGCGATCCGCCTGGCTCTCAAGGCTTTCTCCCACCTGACCTCTCACCAGTCCGTCCTTGTCCAGACGGACAATCAAGTTGCCATGTTCTACGTGAACAAACAGGGGGGCACGGGCTCCTTCCTTCTCTGTCGGGAAGCACAGAAGCTCTGCTCTTGGGCCGTCAGTCACGGCGTTCTTCTCAAGGCAGTTTATCTCCCAGGCCAGGAAAATTGCCTGGCGGACAAACTCAGCAGGATCCTCCAGCCGCACGAGTGGCGCCTGGACCCCTTCGTAGTTCAGAAGCTCTTTCTAAAGTGGGGCCTCCCCACGATGGATCTCTTTGCCAGTCCTCACAACCGGCAACTTCCTCGCTTCTGCTCTCGTCAGCCACATCCCCTTCGAGTTGCGGCAGACGCTTTTCTACTCTCATGGTCGGAGAGCCTTCTGTATGCTTTTCCTCCCATCCCGCTAGTCTCTCGAACTCTTTTCAAGGTTCTCAGAGACAAAGCTTCCATGATCCTGGTGGCCCCTCGCTGGCCCAGGCAGCCGTGGTTTCCACTCCTGCTGCAATTAGCGGTAGAGGAACCATTCCCTCTGGGGTTTCAGCCGGATCTCCTCACTCAGGATCAGGGGTCTCTGCTTCACCCCAACCTCAGATCTCTCAATCTAATGGCCTGGCTGCTGAGAGGGTAGTCCTTGCTCCCCTTCTCCTGCCGGCAGAGGTGGAGGAGGTCGTCCTAGCTTCTCGGCGCCCTTCTACCCGCAAATGCTACGCCCTTAAATGGCGTCGCTTTTCCGTTTGGTGTACCCAACAGTCTCAGGATCCCTTCTCCTGCTCGGTGTCGGTGATCTTGCAGTACCTGCTATACCTCTCTAATCTGGGACTTAAGTCCAACTCCGTCAAAGTTCACCTCAGTGCTCTTTCAGCACATCATGTGCCGGTGGACGGCAGACCTCTTTCCAGCGACCCTCTCGTAGCGAGGTTTCTCCGAGGTCTCCTTCTACTTAAACCACCTCTGCGCCCGCCAGCGCCTGACTGGGATCTGAATGTGGTTTTACAGCGGATCACCTGTCCGCCTTTTGAACCTATGGCTACCTGTTCTCTCCGTTTTCTTTCTTGGAAAACATTGTTCTTGATAGCCCTCACTTCCGCTAGGCGCGTAAGTGAATTGCAGGCCCTCGTGTCTGATCCCCCTTACACTCGGTTCTACAAAAATAGGGTAGTCCTACGGACTCACCCAAAATTTCTTCCAAAAGTGGTCTCCCCTTTTCACATCAATCAGGAGGTGGTACTTCCGACCTTCTTTCCCAGACCACACTCCAGCCGAGCTGAAATGGTCCTCCATACCCTGGACTGTAGAAGGGCATTAAACTTCTACCTTGACCGTACGCGGGAGCACCGTAAAGCTACTCAGCTTTTTGTGTCTTTTGATCCCAATAAATTGGGACTCCCGGTCTCCAAGCGTACTCTGTCCATCTGGGTTGCGGACTGTATCACTTGGGCTTATGGGGCGGCCGGACTCTCCTTGGATGGTCGAGTCACGGCTCATTGTGTTCGGGCAAAGGCTACGTCAGTGGCTTACCTCCGCTCTGTTCCGCTGGCAGACATCTGCCGGGCCGCTACTTGGTCTTCGAGCCAGACTTTTGCGGTCCATTACTGTCTCGAGAGGGAGTCCCGCAGGGACAGTGCTTTCGGACAGGCAGTCCTCCGAAATCTCTTTGAGGTTTGAGCAACTCCTACCCTCCATCCCGGATGTGGGCTACCGGTGGGTAATAATTCAGCGAAGATTCTTTCCTTCTGTGCTGCTGAGCTAGAGGGAGCTCATTTTTTGTGCTTAGGGTCTCCGGTAGCCTTAAACTTGGGAGTCCCATATGTGAGTACTGACTTCCTGCTTGGTCCTGGAGAAAGCGTAGTTACTCACCTGTAACAGGTGTTCTCCAGGAGCAGCAGGAATCAGTCCTCACAACCCTCCCTCCTCCCCGTGGAGTTGCAATCATCTGCTTAAGTTTTTTTGCAAATTTTTATGCTGTCTTTTTTAGCTATGTCATCTGACTGGCTAAGATGGCACCCTTGGGCGGGAAGGCGACCGCGCATGCGCGCTGCAATTCCCAAAGGCTTTCTTTGAAAGCTGGGGAAAATTGCTCCGCGAGGGCTCCGTCGGCGCCGACGTCACCCATATGTGAGGACTGATTCCTGCTGCTCCTGGAGAACACCTGTTACAGGTGAGTAACTACGCTATCCCTGGGGCTTTTGAGACTTTCATTGTTACTGAGCTGGATTATCTTTCTTCCCCTCTCCTTCTGGGCTTTGGGCTTGTTCTTAGTCCTTTTATGGAGCGCATAGGCCCCTGGACTGTGTCCGCTCTAGAGGAGGACTGTCCTGGGCTGCGCAATGAAGGTTTGGGGGTCCCATTCCCTGGTTCCTTCAGTTGGAGGCAGACTTCGCCTTTTTTTTTTTTTTTTTCAGGAATCAGCCCAGGTTACCAAGGATTGTTGAGTGCTAAACACCATTCAGTTAGGCTATGTCCTGGAATGAAAAAAGCCAATTACTGGTTTCATCATCTCCCCTTGTGGGTTTGCGATCAAAGGTGCTGCTGTGCAGACCACCTTTGACATGTTGCTGCGCTTAAAGGCAATGGTGTCCATCCCCTCTCCCCCGGATGAGCGAGGCGAGGGCAGGTACGCCGCCTATTTCATCGAGCACTTGCACGTCCTGTGATTCCAAATGGAAGCCTTGCGCTCTGTGATTCAAGCAGTGCGCCAAGGGGAGTTTTTGTCTTCTCTGGATCTGTCCAAGGTGTATTTTCATATCCCGTTCTGGGTGAATTAGCAAATGTATCTCCATCTTGCCATACTTGGCTCTCACTATCAGTTTGCCTCCCTCCCTTTCAGGCTATCCACTGCCCTGTGGTTATTTTCCAGGGTCATGGTGGTGGTTGTGGTGTCAAAGAATCTGTATCCATCCATATCGGGACAACTGGTTCATTCGCTTTCAGAAGCATCTTAAGTTTGGTCCCAAGTGGTGTCCTTTTTGGAAAGCCTCAGCTGGGTGATCAGTCAGAGAAAGCCAGCTGTTGCCTTCCCAGTCCCTGGAGTTTCTGAGCACATTTCGACACTGAGTGGGTCGAGTTTTTTCCTGCCAGAGGAGAAAATCAGACTGTTGGCTTGTTTGGCACTGTTCTGTGTGCAGCAGGGTCCCAGAGTCTGGGATTATCTTAAGCTCCTCAGATTGATGGCAACAACCATAGAGATGGTGTCGTGGGCATGTGCTCACATTCGACCACTCCAGTAGTCCTTGCTGACTCTGTGGTCCCCAAGGTCATAAGAACATAAGAAATGCCATACTGGGTCAGACCGAGGTCCATCAAGCCCAGTATCCTGTTTCCAACAGTGGCCAATCTAGGTCATACGTACCTAGCAGTTTCCCCAAAAGACACAGGTTCTGCAGTGCTTGTACTAGGCCAAGCATTGATATCCTGGGTCCCTTTTTAATAGTGGTTTATGGACCTTTCCTCCAGGAACTTGTCCAAACCTTTTTTAAACCCAGCTATACTAACAGCCCTTACTACATCCTCCGGTAACAGATTCCAGAGTTTGATTACACGTTGAATGAAGAAATATTTTCTCCTATTTGTCTTAAATAGTTTACCCTGTAGCTTCATTACATGTCCCCTAGTCCTTCTATATTCTGATAGCGTAAATAATTGATCCCCGTTTATCCGTTCCACTCCATTCATTAATTTATACACCTCTATCATATCTCCCCTCAGCCGTCTCTTTTCTAGGTTAAAGAGCCCTAACCTTTTTAGCCTCTCTTCATAGGAGTAGCCTTCCATCCCCTTCACCAATTTGGTGGCTCTTCTCTGTACTTTTTCTAATAACTCTGTCCTTTTTAAGATACGGTGACCAGAATTGCACACAATATTCAAGGTGCGGTCGTACCATGGAGCGATACAGAGGCATTATAATATCCTTTGTTTTATTCTCCATCCCTTTCCTTATGATACCTAGCATTCTATTTGCTTTCTTGGCCGCCGCTGCACACTGGGCGGAGGGTTTTAACATGTTATCCACGATGACTCCTAAATCTTTTTCCTGGGTGGTGGTTTCTAATGTGGAGCCTTGCATCGTGTAACTATAGTGTGGGTTGTTCTTTCCTAGGTGCATAACTTTGCACTTGTCCACATTAAATTTCATCTGCCATTTGGATGCCCAGTCTTCCAATTTATCCAGATCCTCCTGCAGTTTTCCACAATCCTCTTGGGTTTTAACAACTTTAAACAGTTTTGTGTCATCTGCAAATTTGATAACCTCACTAGTTATTCCCTTTTCCAGGTCATTTATGAATATGTCAAAAAGTAGCGGACCCAGTACAGATCCCTGGGGTACTCCACTATTCACCTTTTTCCATTGGGAATATTGGCCATTTAGCCCTACCCTCTGCTTTCTATCTTTTAACCAGTTCCCGATCCACAATAGTACGCTGCCTCCTATCCCATGACTTTTTAGCTTCGCCAAAAGTCTCTGATGGGGGACCTTGTCAAAAGCTTTCTGAAAGTCCAGATACACTATATCAACCGACTCACCTTTGTCTACCTGTTTATGCACACCTTCAAAAAAACAGATCAGATTAGTAAGACAAGATCTTCCTTGTCTAAAGCCATGTTGGCTGTCTCCCATTAGGCCATGACTATCTACATGCTGTGTAATTTTGTTCTTTATGATGGTTTCTACCATTTTCCCTGGTACTGACGTCAGGCTCACCGGTCTGTAATTTCCCGGGTCACCCCTGGAACCCTTTTTAAAAATTGGTGTTACGTTGGCGACCCTCCAATCTGCAGGTATTACAGATGATTTAAATGAAAGTTCACAGATTACCAATAACAGGTCTGCAATCTCATATTTCAGTTCTTTCAACACTCTGGGATGTATACCATCCGGTCCAGGTGATTTGCTACTATTCAGTTTATCAAATAGTTGTAATATATCTTCTCGGTGTAGCGATATTTCTCTCAATTCCTCTGCAGTATCACCTTTAAATACCACTTCAGTCTTGGGTAACATCCCTACATCTTCCTCAGTAAAGACCGAAGCAAAGAATTCATTCAGTCTCTCTGCTATAGCCTTGTCTCCTCTTACTGCCCCTTTTACCCCTCTATCTAAACTATCTAACCCTCTATCTAAACTATCTAAACTATAGTTTAGTCAGCCTGTGGTGGTGGCAGCAGCCCTGTCATCTGAGAGAGGGTATGCCGCTGGTTGATTTCTCCTATAGCCTGCTGAAGATGGATGCCAGTCTCTCAGGCTGGGAGACCATTGCCAAGACCATATGGCCAAGGGCTGTTGGAACTGCAGGGAAGCAATGTGGTCCAACTACCTCGTGTCAAGGGCCATAAAGTTGGCTCTTCTATGCTTCAGGCCCCTGGTTGAGGGCCAGGCGATTGAAGTGTTTTCAGACAACACCACATGGTGGCTTACGTTAATCGGCAAGGTGGCACAAGGAGTGCCAGGGTAGGTCTGGAGATGACTTTCCTGTTTGCCAGGGCATAGAAGAACTTCCTAGCCTTGTCGGCTCAGCACATTGCTGTGTTAGACAATGTGGAAGTGGAATTCCTCAGCTGGCACGCTCTGGATCCTGGAGAGTGGGAGTTGTCAAGCGTTTCAGTTGATTCTGCACCACTGGGGTTTCCCTGAAATGGATCTGATGGCAACCCGCTCCAGAATTTGTCACTCTTTCAGTTGCAGCATGGAGATGGGGTCCAAAGGCGTTATGCCCTGGGCCAGCCTTGGCCAAGTCAGCACCTGCTGTACATGTTTCCTCCATGACCCCTTAGCTTAGTGATTTAGCATATAGAATACCACCTGAACAGGATTGTCCTGGTGGCACCAGATTGGTCGAGGAAAGTATGATTTGGAAACCTGATGCGGCTCCTGCAGGCTTCTTTTCTTCGGTTGCCTCAGTCTCGGAGCTTATTGCAGCAGGGACTGATCGCCCTTCAGGATAAGATTCCCTTCTCGCTTACGTCTTGGCTATTTTAAAATAGCTAGCACCTAAGGGCTATTTTCTGGCAGTGGTTTCCACTCTGCTCAGAGCCCAGAGAAAGTCTACCAAGCTAGCATACATGTGGGTCTGGTGCCTCTTTGAGTGATGATGCAGTGCTCGGCATTTGGCTCCTGAGGTGGTCAAGGTGCCATCTTTGGCTTTTCTACAGGATGGCCTGGAGAAGGGCCTTTCCTTTAGCTCCCTGAAAGTTCAGGTGGCAGCTTTGGCCTGTTTCTGAGGTTTGATGTGTGTTACGTCTTTGGCCTTCCACCCGAATGTGTCTTTCTCCAGGGGGTTTGATGTCTGTGTCCTCCCCTTTGGTCTGTGGTCCCTTCCTAGGATCTGTGTAGTGCTCAGGGCCCTGACATCTGTGCCATTTGAGCTGTTGAAGCACGCTACTTTGAAGGATTTGACAGTCATTTTGGTCTTTATTTGTTCCGCAAGGTGGATTTCGGAGCTGTAGGCTCTCTTGCTGAGATCCTTATCTGTCTTTTTCAAAAGAGGCTGCTTTCTTTTGACCTGTGTCTTCCTCCTTGCCTAAGGTGATTCTCCCTGTCATATGAACCAGGGGTTTGCCTGCCCCCTCCCCCTCTCCTCTAAGGAGCAATGTTAGAGGAAGGATAAGGATCTTCACCTTGTGGATGTCCAGAGGGTGCTATTTCAGTTTTTTTGTAAATCTGACCTCCTTTTTATGCTGTTTGCTGACCTGTGCAAGAGTGGCATGGTGGCTAAGTGACTTTGGGGGAGCTGGATTGAGGAGGCCATTGTCTTGGTGTATCTGTTGCAGAACCGGCTGGTTCCATAGGTTTGCGCATCCGTTCTATGCGAACTCAAGTGTCCTCGTGGGCACCACAAAACTCTGCAGACATTTGTCGGGCAGCAACATAGGCATCATTCTCCATTTTTGTCAAGCATTGGATGTCCATGCATGGTCTGATATGCATGGTCAGCCTCAAGGGTTTTGTGAGCTGTCTTCCCACCCAGTGGCGCTGTAGCTTTGGTACATCCCACTTGTCTGGACTGGTCTAGTAGGACGATATGAAAGATATTTTACTTGCCAGTTAGTCCTTTCCTTGAGTCTTGCTAGACCAGTCCAGGACTCGCCCCTGAAACTGTATTTGCTCTGTTCTTCTGCTGCATTACCCTTGGGTCTGCTATAATTTTTATACTTGGCTCTGCAGGTTCTTCTTCTATTTTCCTGTACATAGTTCTCTACTGTTGATTACTCATTGTTGCCCACGATTGAGGTTGCGTGAGGCTTGCCATGTTTCTCCCATATGCTTTGGGACGAATATTGAAGAGACACCTCTGGTGGCTGAGGTGAATAGAGGCATAGAAGTGATGTCATTGAAACCTGGGCTTTTTAAATTGGTTCTTTTTTTTCCACCAATATGCTGGTAGTCAAACACAACCCACTTGTCTGGACTGGTCTAGCAGGACTCAAGGAAAGGACATTCAGTGATAAGTAAAATGTCATCTTGTATTTTTGGTAAATCTCATGCTGGAGACTGGATGGTAGATGGCTCTTCATACTAGCACTGGTTGCTAACTTTGAAGCTTTGAGTAGTATCTAACCTTATAAAAAAATTATATTTATGGAAAACTTTTTATAAGCAGGATTAAAAATAAATCAAAACCATAATTATCCTAAAGTGTTCTATTTCCAACCGTTTCTATACGAGCTTATAGACTTAGGTTATAAACCTACCTGTAGTTAATTCATCAGTGAATACTTTTTAGAATAATGTCTCCAAATGAGTTTTTGTGCATACCATGGCAAGAATAGACCTCCTTCCTAAAATGGTCTCAATCTTTGATTTACTGTTAGAGTTTGTCTCAATGCTTGCACTGTGCCAAAGAACTGCTATCTTCTGGAGTTCATAATATGTAAAATGTATAAACAACTTATCAAGATGTAGTGAGAAATGCTTTTCAATCAAGCGAGTGGCACCCATACATTTAATCTCATGCACAGAAATGTTGGCACTAAATGATTATTCTGTACTATATCTAAGGCTCTCTATGCTTTTTCTCCTGAGAATGTACATAGTAATAATTTTTCTTGCCATTATAGATCGATGAAGACCCAAGCCTCATTCCTGAAGCCACTCCAGGAGATACTTATAATTTTGATGCACCAGCCAATCTGCAAACAAAAGAATTTAATTTTTAAGTACAGTGCAATGCAGCTTTTTCCATCACCAGTATGAAGTACCACCAGACAGCCACCAAGCAGAAAAGGCTCTAAGACATACATGACTCCTTGTTTTGATGCTTCTAAAGCAAGCCATGTATCAGTCAATTAGCAGTTGCCAAAAGTCACTATCACATGGACTGTATATGCATGATTTCTTAAACTGTCTTAGAGTTATCTTACAGTTCCAACTTTTTTGCCTTTTCCTTTTGATCCTACGCACTAAGAGCCACAACTTGCAGTTTTATTGAATATTCTATGGTGGTGGCGCATCTGATTCCCTTGGAAAAGCAGCTGCTTTAAGAATGGTGCATTGTAGATCAAGACTTTTTTGGTATGATGCATACGTGTTTATAAGACCTTATGAGGGATGGTCTGGTTTGAACCTCGCTCATCCTCCACAAACAACATTTTCATGGATTGTATGTGGAAGAGCAGATTAAAATAGTGCAAGCCAAATGATTTCATTGATGAAACTGAAATAAAGGTTAAACTTGGCAATTGATGAAACAAGGTTAAACACAAAATTGTACTTCATCTGGTCTGTCATCAATGTGTTTATTAACTGTTTCAGTAAGAGTTGGGAAATGAACTTTAGATTTTGAACTGGTATTACATTTGCCATTATACCTGGGTTTTTTCTTTTTCTTTCTTTTTTGTTTTCTAAGAACAGCAAGTCCTATTTGGCCACTCATTTCAGCCTCTGTTTTCCTGCTGTTTGAAGTATTCAGATGCTGTGCATGGTATTTTACCTAAGCTACAAACCTATCTTTATGGACTTAAATGTCTCTGGAAGCTGAAAGCAAGAGTCCCTGAAATCTTGTATTTACACTTCTTTTTTTTTTTTTCTTTTTTTTAATTTTGCAAAAATTGGTCAATGGAATCTTGCTTTCAACTTTCAGTGGAATTTTAGTATATTTAATTTTAAAATGATAGGTGGATATGGTTGAATTCTATTGGGTTTAAACTGTGGAGATTTCATGTTTACTGTAATTTAGTCTTAAAACTCTATTTTTATTTGATAACAAGTGCTTTTGATGATGTGGTTGGCAACAAACCAGCAACTTCAAGTATTTAATTCAGAACCTAGTTAAAACCATATTCACATGCAGAATACAAAATAGCTACACGTTTGGCTGCAGTTAATCTGCTTTTTCAATCAGGTTTATGCCAAATTGTTTTGCATAATCTGATATAACAGGTGGGCATGGTGCAGAGGGATTTGATTGCTTTGAAAACTCAAAGGGTCTGGCCCAGTTAATGGCACAGGGGTGTAAATACTTGGGTCAGAAGAAATCATTTTGACTGTGATGCTACCACATAGTAACATGAACTGGTTTTGTTTGCCAGTGTTTACTGGGTGTAATATTTCCCAAATAAGTGATGTGAAGGGATAGGAAACTTTAAAATTTAGTTATCAGATGTGGGGTGTATTTACTGTGATGACGGGGTGAACAGATGCCATCCAAAAGCTTGTGGACTACTTTCTGGTTTGCTTCCCTCCCGCCCTCTTCCTTTAAATGAAGCACCATATAGCAGCTGTGCATTCACTGAAATATGTATCTGCCAAGGTGGAGCCACTTTAAAGAGTGAATTTTGTCTTGTATCCTCAGTGGATACAAGTGTATGTTCAAAATGCAAGATTTTTACTTGCTGGAGAATGTTTTAATACAGCAGTTTGGCCTCCTGTTATTTATATGTTTTATAAATTTTAGAATCAATTTCTCTTTAAGGTGGCTCAGACTTTTCAACTCTTGTGCACATACAATAGGGTTGAAATTCATTGTGCCTTTTTTCTTTCCCTTGAACTTGAGTTGAAGTTTCACATAGTAACAGCATCTCATTCACAGAATAGCAAAAAATCTGGAAATTGTGCTGTTTGCTGATATTAGTCTATTTTAAAGTAAAAACTAGGTAAGGTCACAACTTTCTTTTTAATAGGTAAGAGGAAATTTTCTGATTCTAGTAAAATTAGCTATTGTTTTTGTATATATATACATATACACACACTTTTGTGGGTTTGTTTTATTCTGCATATCTTCGGCATTGACACTGTTCAGACTACAGTCTATTTTACAGATTGTATATAACAAAAGTGAAATTGAAAGTACATCTTTTTCACTATTATAAAGAGCCACTAACTTTTTTTCCCTTTTATCTTGGTAATATAATGAAGATACATCAGTGTACATCTGTAAATTCACCAGTTTTGAAATTGAAGAGCAGTGCAGTGGCTTCACCAACTTTCTCTTATGACCTTATCAGGTTTTGGTCAAGATTCCATAATTTCATTATTAAGGAAAAGTATATTGCTGCACTTTTATGTTCTCAAAGCAGTGTTTTTATTTTTTTAATTGCCCGTTAAAATAGACTAAAACATTCAAGAGAGGCATCTAAATGTGTTCCTAATTTTGTATATGGGCTTAGGTTTTGTAACCAATAAAAAAAGCTGCTATCAAATACTATAAACATGCAAGGACTTATTTTTAAAGCAATAAGGCTATTGAGGCAAGTCTTATTACTACTTACAATGTATTTGAAGAATGTTTTAATGTCTTTGATAGTTTTTACTCTGTGGAACTCTGTATAAAGCAGTCAATGATTTTAAAGTGACAAATTTGTAAAATGTTTTTGTTTTTGAAAATATATATTGTGGTTTATATACAGATTTTGCTGCTTTCAGGAAAATAGATTGAGAGAGAGTTTTTCACAGCCTGAGGTGAAAAGTATAGTGGAATAGTGAGAAAAAAGGTTTATAAGCATAGTTTAGTAACTTTGTTAAAAAAAAAAAACTTCCTTTTTCTTTAGCTGTAGGTACAAATAACATCATATCACTCTGAATTTTAATATAGTGAGAAATACATGAAAAGAGAAATGAAATGAAATCTGAAATATCTGGCAGATTTTTGCTGTTGGTGTACCAGTTTTGTTCCTACTGTCTAGCGAGTGTCCTACAGATATTCCTTTCCAGGATACAAGAAAATTATGCTTTTGTTCACACTGCTGCATTAACATATTTGACATGTTAAGTTGCAAGTAAGCAAATAACTATAGATTTGACTAATGTTCTGAGTCTCTTAGCTTTTGTCAGAATCATACTGGCATGAAGAATGGTGTGGGAGTATAGTGTATATAAGTTTTGCTTTTTTTTAGGGAATCATGCATGTATATGGCTGTATAAGCATATTGTGGGACCCTAGCCTGGGCCTAAGGCTTACAGCTATGGGCTGCCTTTTGTCTGTCCTTAAATGCAACTTTATTCTTTGTCGCCCGCAATGCACCCTGGGACTTGTAGTTGATTCACATTCAAAGACAAACTGTAGTTGTGCAACCGTTGGTTGAGGCAAATAAGAATATTTATTTTGTGGATTTCCAAATGCATTAAAGTTCAGGCACACAAACACAATGGATACTTCTCCAATAACACAAGAGTAAAGTAAGGAAACTGGAACTGAAGGTAAACTGAGCACAAGTCTCTTTAACAAAACTGTTATCTTCAATAAAGCAAAACACAGCACAGTCTTATAAGCAATTTCAGCAAAGGTAATTTTCTTCTTTTTCAAAACCTTCTTTTAACCCCACTTACAGGTTTTTCAAGCTTTGAAACAAAGAGAGCAATCCATTAGAGAGTCCTCTGGAATGGATTGGGACTCACAGCAATCAATCTGCATGGGTTCTGGTACTACAGCTGGCTTATCTCTGGACTCGACAGCTTCTTCAAACTTTCTGGCTTGTAGGAATTCATAAAACTCATTCCATAACTTCTGTTTCCGGTCATGAACATTTTCATTTGAGGAGTGAGCTTTCCCTCCCTCTAATGCTTGCTTTAAAGTCTCTACTGTGTCCACATTTACTGCCCTGCTTGTGGCTGGGTTATGGTTCTTTCCCCAAAGGAACGTATCCACCCACCTTCTAGCAGTTGGACCTTTTAGCGTAGGGTCCTGGATATTGGACAGAGGTACCTGTCCCAGCTGGTTTGTAGTCTTTCCAACTAACAGTCTGCTGGCTTTAGGTTTGGGAGTTTTTCTCAGATATGGAGTGCTTCCTTCTCTGCTTTCAGCCTTCAGCAACTGGAAGTCAGCCTCCTCGTGGCCCTCAGCTCTCCTAACTCTCTAAGCTCTTCCCCCCTGGGAACTTTCTTCCTTCCCCCCTGGGAACTTTCTTCCTTCCCCCCTGGGAACTTTCTTCCTTCCCCCCTGAACGCTGAGAACTCCGTGTGCTCTCTCTCCTCTTCTCCCTTGTGCTCTGTTTGGAGACAGGTTTAAAAACATGTTTCTTTCCTGCCACACCTTTCTCTTTGCATGTGTGCTTGTAATCAGTAAGCAAGCCTGCCTCCTTGTCAGAGCTAGGGCGTGGCTTGGCTTGACTTTTTTTCAAAGTAGTTTTTCTCCCTCTGTGCAAAGCTTGGCTGTCAGTAGTTTTAAAGGCACAAGTACCATTTTCTTCTATTTCCATTCTTTCCTGGTCACTCATCACCACAATATTGATTGTGCTCATTGAGTTTTCCTTATTTAAACATGCAGGTGCAGGAAATCAACAAATGTGTTCATGACAATTATACAACCCAGTAATAGAGAGACCTCATATAGTTGATCTGAATCATTTAAAAAAAATCTACGTATACACATAAGGGCATGTTTTACTAAAGTTTGCACTGGTAGCATGAGTTGGCAGCGCAAAATTAGTGCAGAGGTCTGTGCTAATTTTTGTGGAGGTGTGCATCTGTCCTGTCACCAGCGTGTTGGTAACTAGCATGGGGTAAATGTAATGCCATCCCTTGAGGTGGCATTAAGTGTACCTATGCAGCATCTGCCCAAACCACCCACAATGTCACTACCATGTTTTGCCCATAACCCGCCCAGTCTCTGCCTGATCACATGTTAACCATTTAGTGCAGGAGTTTTAACGTGGGTCCCTACACTGTTAGCATATAGCAAACTACATGCTGATGGTTAGCACATGTTAATAAACATCCACCTTAGTGAGAGACCATAATAAAGTGTAGCATGCCAAAGCATCATCCTACATGCTATGAAATGCTCTCCTATGAGGCTGCATGAATAAACATCTTTCTGCTAAAAATAAGACCTAATAATAAACTCTAAGTTGAAACCTAGCTGTCCCACTATAGTAACTTTTAAATGGAGCTAGGGGATAATAAGCTCTGAGATATATTGGAGCAGTGTTTTTCAAACTTTTATCCTGTATGACCCCATTTTTTTAAACTTATTTTGCATATTGTATATAGCCATGGGTCCCAGTATATTCTTATATAACCAAAATAAATACAAAACAATTCTCACTGTATTCACAGCATACCATAAGCGCGTCCCAATAGCCTTCAAAAGGTTAATATAATACATTGAGCAACAATCTACTGAGATTATATACTATTGTACATAGATTTTACAAAAGTCCTCTCTTCCCCCCCCCCCCCTCCCCCGGGATAGGTTCAAACTCAGATAATCCACCAATGGATGAATTACCCCAAAATTTGCTATCTCAGAGCCCATGTCCACCAGGCACATTCCACACTCTTACACCCCCCCCCCCTCTCCCTTTCATCAATGATCTCCAGTTCTGACATACCGGTGAGTCTCAAGTCAGTACCGGGAAAAATGGTAGAAACCATCATAAAGAATAAAATTACTGAGCATGTAGATAGTCATGGCTTTAGACAAGGAAGATCTTGTCTTACTAATCTGTTATGTTTTTTTGAAGGTGTGAATAAACTGGTGGACAAAGGTGAGTTGGTTGATATAGTGTAATCTGGACTTTCAGAAAGCCTTTGACAAGGTCCCTCATCAGAGGCTTTTGGCAAAACTAGAGAGTCATAGGATAGGAGGCAGTGTACTACTGTGGATCAGGAACTGGTTAAAAGATAGAAAGCAGAGGGTAGGGCTAAATGGCCAATTTTCCCAATGGAGAAAGGTGAATAGTGGTGTACCCCAGGGATCTGTGCTGGGTCCGCTGCTTTTTGACATATTCATAAATGACCTGGAAAGTGGAATAACGAGTGAGGTTATCAAATTTGCAGATGAGACAAAACTATTTAAAGTTGTTAAAATCCAAGAGGTTTGTGGAAAATTGCAAGAGGATCTTGATAAATTGGAAGACTGGGCATCAAAATGGCAGAAGAAATTTAATGTGGACAAGTGCAAAGTTATGCACCTAGGGAAGAACAACCCAAACTATGGTTACACAATGCAAGGTTCCATATTAGGAACCACCACCCAGGAAAAAAATGTAGGCGTCGTCGTGGATACCATGTTAAAACCCTCGGCCCAGTGTACAGCGGCGGCCAAGAGAGCAAATAGAATGCTAGGTATCATAAGGAAAGGAATGGAAAATAAAACAAGATATTATAATGCCTCTATATCGTTCCATGGTGAGACCGCACCTTGAATATTGTGTGCAATTCTGGTCGCCTGCATCTTAAAAAGGATATAGCGATTTTAGAAAAGGTTCAGAGAAGAGCCACCAAAATGGTAAAGGGGATGGAAGGATACTCCTATGAAGAAAGGCTAAAAAGGTTAGGGCTCTTTAACCTGGAAAAGAGACGGCTGAGGGGGAGATATGATAGAAGTCTATAAATTAATGAACGGAGTGGAACGGGTAAACGTAGATTGTTTACGTTATCAGAATATAGAAAGACTAGGGGGACATGCAATGAAGCTACAAGGTAAACTATTTAATAAAAGAAAATATTTTTTCACTCAACATGTAATCAAACTCTGGAATTTGTTACCGGAGGATGTAGTAAAGGCTGTTAGTGTAGCTGGGTTTGAAAAAGGTTTGGATAAGTTCCTGGAGGAAATGTCCATAAACCATTATTAAGAAGGGACCCAGGATATCAATGCTTGACCCAGTACAAGCATTGTGGAACCTGTGTCTTGGGGAAACTGCTAGGTACGTATGACCTAGATTGGCCACTGTTGGAAGCAGGATACTGGGCTTGATGGACCTTGGTCTGACCCAGTATGGCATATCTTATGTTCTTATACCATCAGGTTCATTCTTTCTTTCCTCTTTCTCTATTAACCCACTCATGAAATCGTGCCTGTATTTGGTCATATTTATCCTCTTATTGCTGTCTTATAGCTGTAAGTCTAGTTATAGTTTGAATATACTGGGCTTTATGTACTATTGCTCTAGAGAGGATATCTCTCTGCTTCTCCAGTATTGTGCCAGGGTGAGACAAGCAGTTATAAGCAGATTCTTCAATAATGGATCTCTAATCACTCCCTCCCTAGCAAGGCAACCGTCGCTTCAGATGCTGCCATTTTTGTCTTTTTGCTGGGCTAGCCTCTCCGCTCCGGTATGTGAAGGATTTAAGTCTGCAGCTGTGGGGTTTTTTGCCACCGTGGCCTCGCCACTCCCCCCCCCCCCCCCTCGGCTCCAGTTGCTTGTGAACAGTTTTATAGGTGGGTGTCCTTAATTGAAAGGATTTCTACGCTGCTGTTGAGAGCGGTTTGAGTTAAGCTGCCATCTTGACCATGTCACTGGAACCACGTATGACCCCATTTTAACAACTGAAAGTTTACGTGACCCCAGATGATGAAATCAAAAAAGCAGGTCTCCAGCCTCCTTCCCTTCCTTCCACTCATCTAAAGCAGGAAGGCGCAGCAACATAAGAACATAAGATATGCCATACTGGGTCAGACCAAGGTCCATAAAGCCCAATATCCTGTTTCCAACAGTGGCCAATCCAGGTCACCAGTACCTAGCAGTTTCCCAAAAAGACACGCAGGTTCCACAATGCTTGTATTGGAGCAAGCAATGGATTTCCTGGGTCCTCTTTAATAATGGTTTATGGACCTTCTCTCCAGGAACTTGTCCAAACCTTTTTTAAACCCAGCTACACTAACAGCTTTTACTACATCCTCAAATATTGAATTCCAGAGTTTGATTTGGCATTGAGTGAATAAATATTTTCTCTTATTAGTCTTAAATGGGTTACATTGTAGCTTCATTGTATGTCCCCTAGTATTTCTACTTGTTGATGGTGTGAACAATCAATCTGTGTATCTCCAGGAACAAGCAGGAATGTAGTCTTCACATATGGGTATCCTCGGTACTGACGGAGCCTGCGTGGGAACGCTTCCCAGCGTCCAATAGGAACGCTTTTGGCAGCATCCCTCAGCACGTGCGCTGCCTTTCCAACTGTCCCTCTTCAGTTCTTCATTTTCCGCGGAGCCGACGGGACACATAACCTGTCACCACAGAAAATTTCTTCTTTAAACTTGTTTTCTTGTGGTCGCGCCTGCCTCCGCACGACACCTACCGGTACCGCCGGTTCTTTCTTTAAAAAAAAAAATATTTTTTTTTTTTAACTGTTTCTCTTCAGAAACTTTTTCTTTTGGTGCTAGGTGCCATTTTGGGCATTAGACCCCATTTTTCCTAAAAGATGGAAAAACCAGCTAGTGGTTTTAAAAAATGTACTAAATGTGGCAGTACCATCTCCGTCACTGACACCCATGACTGGTGTCTAAAATGTCTAGGCCCTGACCATTCTCCATCTGAGTGTTCCTCCTGTATGGGGATGACTAAAAGAGGAAGACAGAACCGAGCTGCAAAACTCGGTACCCTCTTTTCTTCGGATACTAGGTCCATTGCATCGACGTCTTCAAGAGCCTCGTCTTCCTCCCATGGATCTCAGGTAACTAAATATAAGAGCCGGTCCTCAAAGGATAGCTCTCCTTCAAAGCATCGAGAGGCCATTGGCATTGCCCTTGAGGAAACTACACTGGCAAAAGCCCTGGCGGGAGGCTTCGGCCTCCAAAGCATCAACGGGGTTCCAGGATGTTCTCGAGGCTTCGACCTCGGCAGAACTACTGGTGCCATACTCAAGGGTTCCGGACCCTTTTACCGGTACCGATACCCAGGCATCGGCAGTGTCGATAGACCAGAGATTCCTCGCTATTGAACGCAGTCTTGCAGCTCTCCTTAGAGCTGCGGTACCATTGACACCAGTGGTTCAACGGGCACTGGTACCGATGCTGGTACCAGCACCGGTACAGATACTGGTACCAGCACCGACTGTACCAGCCCCTGTGGGAATCCTTCCCATGCAGACTTTCTGGCATCGACAGATCGGTACCAACTTCAATCGATACCGAGACCGTGCTTTGCATGAACATCAGGATCAGAGATACTTCGAATCCTCCGATTCCGATGACACTGATAATTCTGCCGGTACCAGCATGTTTCTCCCGAAGACGACTCTTCTCCCCAATGCAGAATGTCTCCTCCAGAAGACACATCTTTTCAGGATTTTATTTGTGATGTGGCCCAAGGCCTTTCAATTACAGTAGCTCTGGAAAAAGAACCTAGAGCAAAGGAATTGGAAATTCTCCAATACCCTAAGGTTCCCAAGGAAGCAGCCACTCTGCCCATTCATGAAATTCTTCATGATTTGATGCTCAGAATGTGGGAGACACCTTTGACCACATCTCCTCATTCTAGGAGACACGATACCATGTATCGAGTTCCTCCACCATGTCCTGGTTTTCAAAAGAGTCAGCTGCCACACCATTCAATGGTAGTGGAGTCAGCCATGCGTAGGATGAAAAGTGCAGAGACATGCATCCAATCCTCCAGGTCGTGAATGCAGGACTCTTGACGCTTTTGGGCGTCAAACTTTTCAGGCTTCCATGCTTTCAGCTAGGATCAGCTCATATATTTTATATATGGGAATGTTCCTCAAAGAGGTCACAGGAGATTTGGAGCTTATGAGCCCCCTTCTCCCTGAGGACAAACGACAGGACTTTCTCACTCTGGTCAAGCATGCTCAAGATGTCTCCAAGTTTGTAAACCGTGCAACCTTTGACTGCTTTGAATGCATCAGCAGAACCTCTGCTATTGCCATTGGTGCACATCGGATTGCCTGGCTTCAGGCATCAGACTTGGAGATTTGGGTACAGGATAAATTGGGAAACATCCCTTGCACAGGAGAAAACCTCTTTGGCAAGAATTGGCAGGAGAAGGCTAATGAGATACTGACAATCTCACTTTAGACAGATTGTCAAAATCTACAGCCACTCCAGCCAAAAAGAAACCCTATAAAAACCCTTTTTCAGCAAAAAAGAGGAAGTTTTATCCATCCTATACCCAGCAAGGGCAAGCTCAAGGTCAAGTTGCCCAAAAGGGTCAACAACAACAATCCACACAAAAGAAGCCAAAAGGCCTTAGAGCTCAACCAGCTCCACAGGCCAAGCCCCCTCAAGGGCTTTGACTCCTTCATAGAGAACTTAGCCTTCCTGCCTCTGAAGGGGCCAGAACCCCTAAACATTCCAGGCAGGTTGTGTCATTTTGCCAACAGATGGCACAAAATAACAGAAATCTACTGGATCAAGAGGTCTCAACACTCCTTGCTCAAGAAGCAATAGAGGAAGTGCCCATTCTTCAGCAGGGTGCAGGGTTCTACTCCCCCTGTTTTCTTATTCCAACGAAAACAGGATAACACAGACCCATTCTAGACCTCAGAGAATTGAACAAATATCTGTTCCGAGAAAAGTTCAAAATGATTTCTCTGGGAACTTTGTTCTCTAGATCTAAAGGATGCATATACTCACATTCTGATCCATCCAGATCACAGAAAATTCTTACAACTCCTTTTCAAGGGAAAACATTTCCAATACAGGGTTCTTCCCTTTGGTCTGGCTTCGGCTCCGAGTATTCACAAAATGCATGGCAGTAGTAGCTGCATTTCTGCAAACCCTGGGGATATTCGTCTTCCCTTACTTGGACGACTGGCTCATTTGAGCCCCCACGGTTCCAGAAGCCAGATCTGCACTATCTTGCACAATGTGAATCCTTCAATACTTGGGATTGGTCATAAACCTCCCAAAATCCCAACTTGCTCCGTCTCAGTCACTAGAGTTCATAGGAGCCCGTCTAGATACCAGACAGTCGAGGGCTTTTCTCCCACAACCCCGCTGTCTTCGTATAATGCAGCTAGCTTCTCAAGCAGCGGTGAAGTCCTCCCTGACTGCTCGAGAACTACTACAACTATTGGGACATATGGCATCCACGGTTCATGTGGTTCCCTATGCTCGCCTTCATATGCGAGCAGCCCAGTGGACCCTATCCACCCAGTGGACACAGGCCACAGGACGTCTGTTGGACAAGATATCAAACTCATAACGACTGATCTTATCCCCTACACTGGTGGCAATCACTGGAAAATCTTCTAGTGGGATCTCCTTTCCAGCAACCCCTATTCCAGGCCACCCTAACAGATGCATCACAGGTGGGATGGGGAGCACACCTGCATCATCTCTCTACCCAGGGTACCTGGACTCCACAGGAGGCTTGTCTTCACATAAACCACCTGGAACTCTGAGCAATCTGTCTAGCTTTTCAAGTATTCCATGCCCAGCTCAGCTACAAGATAGTCCTAGTCCAAATGGACAATCAAGTAGCTATGTTCTGCGTGAACAAGCAGGGCGGAACAGGCGCTCTGTCGTTATGCAACAAAGCTTTACGACTATGGGCCCTCGCCAGAGAGCATCAAATTCACCTTCTCATGGTATATCTTCTAGGCATTCAAAACCTTTGGGCAGGCAAACTCAGCTGAGTACTGCTGCCTCATGAATGGTCTCTCCACCTAGACCAGGTGGCCAAGATATTTCAGATCTGGGGAACCCCAAACATAGACCTATTTGCAAGTCCACTGAATGCTAAACTTCCCCGGTTCTGTTCCAGGATTCCAGCTCAAAATTGCCAGGCAGGGGATGCCTTTCTTCTTCACTGGGGTCACGACTTCCTCTGTGCCTTCCCACCTATTCCCCTCATCCCCAAAACACTCTTCAAGCTTCAGAGAGACAGAGGTTGTATGATCCTCATAGCGCCACGGTGGCCACGCCAAACGTGGTATCCCTTGCTTTTACATCTCTCTCAAGCTGCACCTCTGGAGTTAGGCTATGCTCCAGATCTTCTCTCCCAAGAGAACGGGATGCTATGGCACCCGAATCCCCAGTCCCTGCATCTCAGGGCCTGGTTGCTGAAAGCTTAGACCTTCAGGATCTTAACCTTTCCCAACAGGTAAAGGATATCCTTCAGGCTTCTAGAAAACCTTCTACAAGACGCTCTTATGCCTTCAAGTGGAAACGTTTTACTATATGGTGTTCACAGAAGGGGTTAAACCCCCTTATGATACCTTTGGAATCGATACTAGAATATCTACTTCATCTATCAAATTCTGGTCTAAAGACCAATTCAGTAAGAGTCCATCTTAGTGCAATTGCAGCTTCCTATAAGCCTCTAAATCTGGGGTCACCAACCTCCAGAGGGCCGCGGGCCGCACAGCCGACTACCTGGGAGCCTCGCGGGCCGCACCCCCCTTCTCCCCGCCCCCGCGAAAAAAAACAACAAACGCAAAATTATGAAAACAATGGCTGATCACCTTTATTGAATTTAATGAAATGGCTGATGATTCATGCTAGCAGACAAACGCTTAAAGTCCGGCTTCACAGATGACACTGACAGGAGAAGGGACGCTTGCAGGTGGTCGTCGGTGAGCTGTGAGTGCGTGGATACAATGGCGGGAATCCTTGGCGGGCCGCACGTAATGTTAACCGGGGTAGAGCCTCGCGGGCCGCACGAAGGGACCTCGCGGGCCGCAGGTTGGTGACCCCTGCTCTAAATGGACAACCAATTTCCTCTCATCCACTCATAACAAGATTTATGAGAGGTGAGAGGTCTTCTTTTAGCAAAGCCTCCCATCAGGCCACCACCGGTGGCATGGCATTTAAACCTAGTTCTCGGGCAGCTCATGAAACCGCCTTTTGAACCTTTAGCCACTACAACCCTAAAGCTTTTGTCCTGGAAGGTCATCTTCCTAATTGCAATCACCTCTGCATGTCGCATTAGTGAATTGCAAGCTTTAGTGGCAGATCCTCCTTATACTAGGTTTCACCATGATAAGGTTGTTCTTAGAACTCATCCACACTTTATGCCAAAGGTGGTTTCGCCTTTTCATTTAAATCAATTTATCTTTCTGTATTCTTTCTGAGGCCTCATGCCTCTAATACAGAAAGAAACCTTCATACTTTGTAGGTAAAAAGCCAAGGCTCCTTTACAATCCAAAGAACACAGCAACATAGAAAGCCTTCTCAACTTTTTATTGCTTTTGATTCTAGTCATTTGGGACTTCCTGTCTCCAAGAGAACTCTGTCCAAATGGATTGCACAATGCATATCCTTTGCTTATGAGAGTAATTGTCTTCCTTTTCAAGCCCATGTCACAGCTCATAATGTGAGAACCATGGCAGCCTCTATGGCTAACCTTCACTCTGTGTCTATTGATGACTTGTCGAGCAGCCACCTGGGCTTCGGTACACACCTTTCTCTAGGACCAAGCAGGAAGTCGGCCCTCACGTATGGGTGACGTCGGTGCCGACGGAGCCCCCATGCAAAGCATTTCCCCAGCTTTCATAGAAAGCCTTTGGGAATGCAGCGCACATGCACGGTCTCCTTCCCGCCCAAGGGTGCCATCTTGCTCAGTCTTCTTTTTTCCGCTGAGCCCGAGGGATGTATATTCGTTTCACCCGAGGAAGAAGTTGATTTTCCCTGCGTTAACCTCTTTTTCTTCAGTTCGACGCTGGTTTCCCTTTCCTGCCTGGGCCCAATACGTCGGTATCGAGCCCGGATCTCTTTTTCAGTTTTTGTCCTTAGTGACTAGCGTTCGCGCCATTTTTTCTTTTTTCACTGGCCAGCCCTGTCTTTTGACCTTGCAGGGGCCCTTTTTCCCCCGATGGTTGCCAGCGGGTTTAAAAAGTGTGATCGGTGTAAGAAACTTATGTCTCTCTCCGACACACATGACTGCTGTCTCCGGTGCCTCGGACCCGATCGTGACCTGATGATCCGTAGTCCATGTGGGAAGATGTCCTCTAAGGCGTTAAGGAGTCGGCAGCACCAAAAGAAAAGAATTTTCTCTGACTCTGTGTCCGGTAGGGCCCAGACCTCGTCAGAGGCCTTGACATCTTGGGACTCCGGCCCCGACCAGCGTCGAGGTTCCTCTGAAAGGGAGCATCATAAGAAGAAAAAACCTGCGAGGGCAGCATCGGTGGACGCACTTGGCTCTTCGAGGGCCAAGTCGCATAGCCCCGACCGTCGTCCTGGGTCTTCGGAGTCGGAGAGGCCTGTAAAACAACCTCGTGTGGAGATGGAGTCCCCGAGTCACGTGAGTACTGTAGTCCTCGTGAACTCACCTCCAGGGAAGCCGACGTCAGGCCCAGCACCGCCGGGCCCCGAGTCGGGGGTTGCTGAGTCTCCTGAGCTCGGACTCAGGTTGACGGCCTTGGAGAGCAGCTTAACTGCCTTCATGGAACAGCAGCGGGCACTGATCGCCAGTCTCACCGGTGCATCTGCCCCGACCACCGGGACATTGATGTCCGAGTCGATCCTCGGCCAAGGTCCCCCTCGGCCTCCCGTTCGGGACCAAGGTCGTCGACACCGGTACCCTCAGCATCGGGGCGGATGGCATCGATGCCTGCCCGACCGGAGCCGCTCGATTCCTCCTCCGAGGAGTCCGGCTGGGAGACGGAGGATGAGGAGTCGCCCAACACCTTTCGGACTCGATGCGTTCCTTCGGATTCGCCAGAGTCCGAGCCTCAGAGAAGGTTCCCCCCCGGAGGATACCCGGTTTTCGGACTTCGTGCGGGACATGGCCAAGGCTTTGGCATTCCCCGTGGATCCCGAGGAGGAGCTCGAGGCCCTACAGTATGACTCTCCTCCGAAGGAGGCCTTTACTGTTCCAGTTCCTCCGATGCTGGAACGGTTCCTCTTCTGCATGTGGGAAGCCCCGGCATCGACGCCGGTATTGAGCAAGCGGGTCGATTCCATCTATCGAGTCCGCAGGAGCCCCGGGTTCCAAAAGGCACAATTACCGCACCACTCCATGGTTGTGGAATTGGCCATGCATCGTCTGAAGAGTCCGAAGATGCACGCCTTGGTGCCTCCCGCCGGGAGGCCCGGAACCTGGATGCCCTCTGTAAGAAGTGCTTCCAGGGCTCTATGCTTGCTTGCCGTGTCCAGACCTACCAGCTGTACATGGGCATGTACCTTCGAGACCTGGCAAAGGAGATTGCCGGGTTCTCTGCTGGTCTCTCCGAGGAACCTTTTGCAGAGGTTCAATGCTCTGTCCTCGGGTATTCGTGAGTGCTTGAAGTTTATATCTCGAGCAGCCTATGATGGCTTCAGCTCGAGTAGCTGCGGCCGGCATCGGTGCACGCCGTCAGGCTTGGCTACAGTCATCGGACCTCGAGCCATGGGTGCAGGACAAGTTGGTCGATGTCCCCTGCCGAGGTGAAAACCTCTTTAGCAAGCCTATGGCTGAGAAGGCTGCCGAACCCGAGACCGAGACTCTTACCCGGACAAGGCTGTCCAGAAAAACCTCCGCCCCTTCTCAAAAGAAGAAGGGCTCGGGAAAAAAGACCTTTTACCCGAGGAAGTCATCTGCCTATAAACAATAGCCTCATCAGGCCTCTGGAGCTCCCCAACAGGGTGAGCAGGCCAAGGGGCAGGGTCATGAGCCCCGTAGGCAGAAAGCCCCCAAGCCTCCTACTCCGGCTCCTGCTCAGCAGGGAGGGGGTTTTTGACTGCATTGGCATAGTCTCTCCTCCTCAGGTGGCCCCCATCAGCACTGGAGGCAGGCTGGCCCTGTTTGCCCACAGGTGGTCAGCCGTCACAAGGGATACCTGGGTTCTCAGTATAGTCCAGAAGGGCTATCTCCTCCACTTCCACCAGGTACCCCCCTCCTATTTTCCAGGGGAGCCTCCCAGACTCCCTCTGCACAGGGACTTACTCCTGCAGGAGTTGGCAAGTCTTCTCAAGGAACAGGCAGTGGAACCGGTGCCCCACCACCTGAGAGGTCAAGGCTTCTATTCCAGGTACTTCCTGGTACCAAAGAGAACAGGAGGCCTCAGACCCATCCTAGACTTGCAAAACCTGAACAAGTTCCTGGAGAGGGAAAAGTTCAAGATGCTTACCCTTGAAATCCTGCTGCCCTACCTCCAGCAGGGAGATTGGCTATGCTCCTTAGATCTAAAGGATGCTTATACTCACATCCTTATTCATCCAGACCACAGACAATATTTCAGATTTGTAGTGGGAGGAAACCATTATCAGTACAGAGTACTGCCTTTTGGCCTTACATCCGCCCCCAGGGTATTCACCAAGTGCCTGGCGGTGGTAGCGGCCTACCTCAGGGTTCAAGGCCTCTTTGTCTTCCCATATCTGGACGATTGGCTCATCAGAGGTCAATCCCTGCAAGAGGCCAACCAAGCCACCCTTTGCACTGTCGCTCTGCTTCAGCACCTGGGGTTTGTCATAAACTTCGCAAAGTCCAGTTTGAAACCCTCCCAGAACATGGAGTTCATAGGAGCTCGACTGGACACCAATCAGGCAAAGGCCTTTCTACCAGTGGACAGGGCCCACAGATTGATGGCTCTAGCCAGGCTATTCCACAGCAATTCTCTGGTCTCCGCCAGACAATTCCTGAGGCTCTTAGGCCACATGGCATCTACAGTCCATGTGACTCCAAATGCCTGTCTTCACATGTGGCCAGCTCAGTGGGGCCTCAGGACTCAGTGGCACCAGGCCACAGGAAGCCTCACGGACAAAGTGCGGGTGTCCAGCCTACTACACTCTTCTCTGCAATGGTGGCTTCATCTTCCAAATCTAGTGCAAGGGGTACCTTTTCAGGCACCTCCACTCTCTCAGGTGCTGACAACCGATGCTTTTCTTCAAGGTTGGGGTGCACATTGCCAAGGGGCATGTACTCAAGTCCTGTGGACTCCTTCGGAGGCCGCACGGCAGATCAATCTCTTAGAACTGAGAGCTATCAGCTTAGCCCTGAGAACTTTCTCTCATCTCATCTCTTATCAGTCCTTCTTGGTTCAGACGGACAATCAAGTGGCTATGTTCTATGTGAACGAACAAGGGGGCACAGGGTCCCGCCTTCTCTGTCAGGAAGCGCAGAAACTCTGCTCCTGTGCAGTCAATCATGGCATTCTTCTCAAAGCAGTCTATCTCCCAGGTCAGGAGAATTACCTGGCGGACAGATTGAGCAGGATTCTGCAGCCGCACGAATGGCAGTTGAATCCCTTAGTGGTTCAACAGATCTTCCTGAGATGGGGTCTTCCAACCATAGATCTCTTTGCCAGTCCTCTGAACTGTCAACTACCCAGGTTCTGTTCCAGACAACCGCATCCTCTCAGAGTAGCAACGGATGCGTTTCTCATTCCATGGTCTACAGGCCTCCTATATGCGTTTCCTCCCATGCCTCTAGTGTCCAAGACCCTTTTCAAGGTGACCCGGGACAAGGCCTAAGTGATTCTGGTGGCCCCCAGGTGGCCAAGGCAACCCTGGTACCCACTACTGTTGCAACTGGTGGTGGACACTCCTTTCCCTCTGGGGATGCAACACGATCTGTCTCAGGAGCAGGGATCTCTCTTGCACCCCAATCTCCAGACCCTCAATTTGATGGCCTGGCTGCTGAAAGGGTAGTCCTAGCGCCTTTACTACTGCCTAGGGAAGTGGAGGACGTAGTCTTGGCCTCTAGGAGGCAGTCCACCAGAAAGTCTTATGCCCTTAAGTGGCGTAGACTCTCTACCTGGTGTACTCAACACAATGAGAATCCCTTCTCATGCCTGGTACCCGTGGTGCTGCAGTATTTGCTTCACCTGCCAACCTAGGCCTTAAGTCCAATTCTGTTAGAGTTCATCTTAGTGCGCTTTCAGCACACCACTCACAGGTGGAGGGTCAGTCTCTCTCCAGCCATCCTTTGGTGGCTCGCTTCATCAGAGGCCTGCTTTTGCTTAAGCCTCCAGTGCGTCCACCTGCCACTGAATGGGATTTAAATGTGGTCTTGCAACGGCTTACTTGCCCGCCATTTGAACCTGTGGCTACTTGCCCTCTGCGTTTTCTGTCCTGGAAAACGCTATTTCTGGTAGCCCTTACCTCAGCAAGGCGAGTGAGTGAACCTCAGGCCCTGGTAACAGAAGCACCTTATACTAGGTTCTGTAGGAACAGAGTAGTCTTACGGACTCACCCGAAGTTCCTTCCAAAGGTTGTCTCCTCCTTCCACCTCAGTCAGGAGGTGGTTCTTCCGACTTTCTTTCCCAGGCCTCATGCTAGCCGGGCTGAGATGGTCTTGTATACCCTGAACTGTAGGAGGGCGTTGTCCTTCTACCTTGACCGTACATGGGAGCACCAGAGGGATGTTCAGCTCTTCGTCTCTTATGACCCCAATAAGTTGGGGTTGGCTGTCTCCAAGCATACTTTGTCCATATGGGTAGCTGACTGCATCGCCTGGGCTTACAGGGCAGCCGGCCTCTCGTTGCAGGGTCGAGTTATGTCTCACCGTGTCAAGGCGAAGACTGCGTCAGTGGCTCATCTCCGCTCTGTTCCGTTGGCAGACATCTGCCGGGCTGCTACTTTGTCTTCAAGCCAGACCTTTGCGGCCCACTACTGCCTTGAGAGGGAGTCCCGCAGGGACAGTGCTTTGGGGCAAGCGGTACTCCATAATCTCTTTGGGGTCTAGGCAACTCCGGCCCTGGTGTTGGGCTACCTTCAGGGGCATTGTCAGAGAAGATTCTGTTCTTGCATGCTGAGGCTCTAGAGGGAGCTCATTTTTTGGTTTGGGGCCTCTGGTAGCCCTAAGCTAGGGAGTCCTATATGTGAGGACTGACTTCCTGCTTGGTCCTGGAGAAAGAGTAGTTACTCACCTGTAACAGGTGTTCTCCAGGAGCAGCAGGAATCAGTCCTCACAACCCTCCCTCCTCCCCTTGGAGTTGCAGTCATATAAGAACATAAGATATGCCATACTCGGTCAGACCAAGGTCCATCAAGCCCAGTATTCTGTTTCCAACAGTGGCCAATCTAGGTCATACGTACCTAGCAGTTTCCCGGAGAGAGACAGGTTCCACAATGCTTGTATTGGTTCAAGCATTGATATCCTGGGTCCCTTCTTAATAATGGTTTATGGACCTTTCCTCCAGGAACTTGCCCAAACCTTTTTTAAACCCAGCTACACTAACAGCCTTTACTACATCCTCCAGTAACAAATTCCAGAGTTTGATTACACGTTGAGGGACCCAGGATATCAATGATTTATTTTTGCTATTTTGCTGTCTTTTAGCTGTCATCAGACTGAGCAAGATGGCACCCTTGGACAGGAAGGGGACCGTGCATGTGTGCTGCATTCCCAAAGGCTCTGTCGGCGCCGACGTCACCAATATGTGAGGACTGATTCCTGCTGCTCCTGGAGAACACCTGTTACAGGTGAGAAACTACTCTTTACAGCCCACTACTGCCTAGATAAAGCCTCCTGTCGGGATGCCTTCTTTGGCCAAGCTGTTCTTCAAAATCTCTTCCAGACCTAATTCAACTCCTACCCACGAACCCTGGTGGGATGCCAGAGATCCATAGGAGGAAGCATGGCCCACCTTACTTGGGTGGCAGCTTCCTGGGGCTAATCTCCCTGGCATCTTCAGCTAGAGAGTCCCCCATATATGAAGACTACATTCCTGCTTGTTCCTGGAGATAGCATAGTTACTCACCTGTAACAGGTGATCTTTGGGAACAGCAGGAATTGTCTTCACAATCCACCCACCTCCCCTAGGCATTGTCTATCTCTCCCTCTATCCTTTCACTCAGTTGCAAACTTAACTGAAGAGGGAAAGGCGGGAAGGCAGCGCACCTGTGCTGAGGAATGCTCCCAAAAGTGTTCCTATTGGATGCTGGGGAGCATTCCCTTGCAGGCTCTGTCGGTACCAACGATACCCATATGTGAAGACTAAATTCCTGCTCTTCCCGGAGATCACCTGTTACAGGTGAATAACTATGCTTTCTTTACCTGTTCCACTCCATTAATTAATTTATAGACCTATCATATTTTCCTAACCTTTTAAGCCTCTCCTCATAGGGGTCTCCTTCCATCCCCTTTACCATTTTGGTGGCTCTTCTCTGTACCTTTTCTAATTCCACTATATCCTTTTTAAGATATGGTGACTAGAATTGTATGCAGTATTCAAGATGTGATCACAACATGGAGGCATTATAATTTCCTTTGTTTTATTCTTCATGCCTTTCCTTATGATTTCTAGCATTCTGTTTGCTGCCTTGGCCACTGCTGCACACGGGGCAGAGGGTTTCAAAGTGTTGTTCACGATGACAATTTTTTTTTCCTAGTTGGTGTTTCCTAATGTGGAACCTTGCATTGTGTAACCATAATTGGGAGTTCTTTTCAAGGTGCATAACTTTGCACTTGTCCACCTTAAATTTTATCTGCCATTTGAATGTCCAGCCTTCCAGTTTATCCAAGGTCCTCTTGCTATTTTTCATAATCCTCTTGGGTTTTAACAACTTTGAATAATTTTGTCATCTGCAAATTTGATTACCACAGTTGTTCCCATTTCCAGGTTATTTACCTGTATGTTAAAGCAGCAGACCTAGCACAGATCCCTGAGGTACTCCCTTGGGTGCCCTCTGCTTTTTACCTTTTAACCAGTTCCTGATCCACAATAGTACACCGTCTCCTGTCCCATGGCTTTTTAATTTTGCCAACAGCAGCAGCAGGGTTCCTTGTATTAGTGTGTACTTACAGATCCCAGTACTCAGCATGGTTTTCCAGTCTAACAGGATGGGACAAAGGCCTGTGAATGTTTATTGGCTCACAGGCCCCATGCGGACTGGTGACTGCCACTATTTTGCATAGGTCACAGTGGAAGTCCAGAGAGAAGGAGCAATGGTGGTTTCAGTGACCCTATCTTCTGATGGTGTGACACCATTTGGGAATCACTGTATTAGAGCAATCTGAAACAGTGGTCACATCATCATCATTAGGAAGACTTTTTCTCTGTAGATAGACTGGGCTATGCTGCTGCACTTGGTGACATTTCCCAATGTGCTGGCTCTCTCCTTAGCTTAGACAGGTCTTTAGACTTGTTCAAGCATGCTCATTGCACTGGCTGGCCCTCAGTTTTTTTCTTCAACTACACAGCAACTGCCATGGCTCTCCCTCCCTCTGTGGCCCTGCAACTTATTTTCTTTTTTTTCATAAGTCTGCATTGGCAGTGTCTGTGCTTCTGACCTGCACTTCAAGCAGCAAATGAAATGGGAAAAAAAAAAAACCCAAGGGTTTTTCATGGTTTGCTTGTGTGCGTGCATGCCCCCCCTCTCCCCCTTTGAATCCTCCCGAGCCAACATTAAAAGAAAACAAAGTAAGTTTACTGGAAACAGCTGCTACTGCAGTAGAGAGTAACAGCAGGGAACAATTTAACTAGGCTATATACTTCAATGACTTCCCCCCCCTCTTTTCCACTGCCCCTCAGATCGGGCCTAGACTTGGCATGATTAGGAACCCCTAAGGCAGCTATGAGGCCAGAGGCTGACTTCCTACCAGCCCTGGCTCAACGAATGACAGCCTAGAGCCTGTGTACCCAGGTCTGTGACTCCACCCTCCCGGTCCTGCAGCTCGCTCTGGACCAGCTGCAGCCTTGGGTGCACTTGAAGGGAAGGTTAAAAGCACAAACATCTTCAGGAGCAGCCAGCTGCACCCCCCAGGTAAGGACCTCAAGCACTAGAGCCATAGGACCCACAAACATCCCGAGGAACCAGTCCCATAGGTAGCCAGACAACAGGTCATGCTGGCCTAGTCTCCAGAGTGCTTCCTCCCCACCAATTCTCTGGGGGTCCCCACTCAGGACACTTTATTAGTTCCACAAATTTCCTCACGAGAGAAAGACAGTGCGCTCCTCTTGCAGTCAGTGACAGTAGCAGCAACCACATGGAGCCCCTCAAGGTCCCTCTACCCTTGCCTGCCCTCCCTCCCCACTGTCACCCTTCGTCCCCTGGAGGAGAGTATGTGTTCCTTCTGGAGTGTTGCCTTCTCCCAGGAATCAGATGCATCTCCTAAGTACACCTTGACGTCAGACTATGAATCGGAGGAACCTTCTGAAGACTATTCCTATCCTAAATTTCTCCAGAAGATCCCCTGAGCACTTGCTCTCAGCGACTCCCAGACCCCCACCAACAAGAGATTTTCAATCTAGCCTAAAGGCATGCAGTGCTCCAAAGGAAGTCATAGCCCTGCCAGCTCCTCCCATCCTACAAGAATTGCAGGCCTCAATCTAGAAAAACCCCACATCTGTGCACGCTACCTCACAACGCTTAGACCATAGATATAAGGTTCTTCCAGCTACAGGGTTCAAACACGAATAACTCCTCCACCAGTCATCTCAGAAGCTTTGCTAAAAAAAAAAAAAACACAAAACAAACCTACCAACCAAACTCTGCCAGGAAAAGACCGAGCACTGGATGCCATCAGCTGAAAGTCCTATCAGTACGGCCTCCTAGCAATACAAATCCTTACACACCAGCTTCAAATTCTACACTATTATCATGACCCCCTCCTGCAATTGGACAAACCTCCATGGAAGACCATTCTCAGCTATTGTCTAATCTGCACAACTTATGATGTCTTAGACTCCATAGCCCATTTTTCATCCACCGTGATCTTTGCAAGATGTACAACCTGGCTGTGAGAATCTGGCCTACAAGAGGACCTTTACAACCATCTGGCAGACACCCCATGCCTGGGCCTAGCCTTTTCTGATCAAAAATACAGGAAGCAGTCTCAGAAGTCAAGGACCGCTCCTCCACAGTCCACAAGTTAGCAGCTCAACCAACAGAACCCTCGACATCAGTTCACAGGACACAGCTCCCTCAATACTGCAGAGCCTATCATTACCAGTACTTTCAACAATTCTACCCTCGCAGATGCTTCCAGCATTACTCTTCTCAGTAGTCATAACACATACTTGCTCTGGCCTATGCACAATGCTCCCAGTCACAGGAGAGAAAGCAACAACCTGCAAATCTGTCTACCATACAGAAAAGCCCTAGTTTTTGACTACTTGGGGAGCCAGATACATTTGAGGCCTGGAAATTGATCACCACCAACCAATGGATTTTCAGCATCATCCAGGGTGGATACAGAGTCAACTTTATAAAACCTCCACCAACCCAACACCCATCATCGGCGAAATGACTTTCACTACACCATCAAGTAATTCTGCAGCTAGAGATCTTAAACATCCTCTGAAGCTATGCTTTAGCTGCCATCCCTCCCAAACACCACCAGGATTTCTATTCCTGCTTTTTCCTTATCCCAAAGAAAACCAGCAGACTTCGACCCATCCTTGACCTCCACAAGCTCAACCTCTACATTAAGTGAGAAATTCAAAATGAATTCCCTCACCACTATCCTCCTTCACCAGAATGATTGGCCAGCCTCCTTGGATCTACAGGATGCTTAAACACACATTCCCATACACTCTCTCCACTGGCAGAACCTCCATTTCAAGTTCCAAACATTACCAGTACCACGTTCTTCCCTTTTGGCCTCTTGTCTGGTCCCTGGGCTGTCACGAAGTGCCTTGCCATAGTGGCTGCGCACCCGTGCAGTCAGGGCCACTACATCTACCCCTACCTTGACAACTGGCTGGTATCTGCACCCTCCAAGGTGGTGTCCCTTTATGCCTTGCAAGCTACCATCAATGCACTGCAGAACACAGTCTTCCTTAACATCAAAAAATCCAACCTTGAGCCCCAACAGAGGTTAGCCTTCATAGGGGCCCTAAACACCATCAAGAGCAAAGCGCATCTTCCCAATAACAGAGCCCTTATCCTGTCATGCCTCAGTGCCAATCTACAGTGCCATTGCATTGCCTTGCCCCAAACACTCCTGTAACTGCTAGGCCATGTGGCAGCATCTGTTCACATTCCACTTGCAAGGCTCTATATGCGACCCCTGCAGTGGCGCCTCAGATTAAACTGGAATCAGTGCACACAGTCTTAACACAAAAAGGTTCATGGATCAGGGAACAATTACCCACAACTGCACCAAAGGCTCCAGTGGTGGTGCAACCCAGCTTCTTAGTGGAGGGATGTCCTCTACAGCCCCCTCCACACCATCTCAACCTGATGACTCTTTGAATGGCTGGGGAGCATACCACCTATATCTGATCATGCAAGGGAAATGGTCACAGCAGAAGCATTGTCTTCAAATAAATGTCTTGGAACTGCATGCGGTCTTTTATGCCCCAATGACTTTTCAGCCCTGGACCACTCACAAGACTCTACTGGTGCAAATGGACAACCAGATCATGATCTACATCAACAAACAGGGAGGGATGGGGGTCCCTATGACTCTGCCAAGAGGCTACCCATCTTTGACTTCTAGCCCGATCCATGCACACCTCCCTCAAGGCAGTGTATCTCCTAGGGACCCAAAACTCCCTGGCTGACACCCTTAGCCAGCACCTGGATCCACACAAATGGTCCCTAGATCTAGAAGTGGCGCCCAGACTCTTTGAAAATTGGGGCATTCCAGAGGTGAATCTCTTTGCCACCGCCGAGAATAAAAAATGCCCTTTCTTCTGCTCCCTTCAGCCCAGTGTGCACCGATGGACCCACGATGTGTTTGACATCAGCTGGAGCCACTGCCGGCTGTATGCCTTCCCTCCATTTCCCCTCATCAGCCGGGTCCTTGTCAAAGCTCGGGAAGACAATGCAGACCTTATCCTCATAGCCCTGTGGTGGCCTTACTGGATCTTGTTCCCCACCTCCTGGCTTTAACGGAAGATGATCTATAGCTGCTCAGGATGGACCCTTTCCTCCTCATGCAGCATCAGGGAACCTTGCTGCACCCAAATCTCACCAGCCTCTCCTTGATCTGGAAAGTGCCCCCCAAAGGACAGCCCTGGAGGAGTAGCCTAGTTGTTAAAGCAGAGTTCATTTCCCACTAGCACTGCTTGTGGCCTTGGGCAAGTCACTTAACCCTTCATTGCCTCAAAAGAATCAAAGTTATCAATGTCCCTGTTTAATATACATTCCCAAGTTTAAGTTACAATGTAAACCACTTTGACTAAAATAATAAAGCGGTATTAAAACAAAGCAAAATCTTTTTAAATAAATAAACTTTGTCCTCTCAGACGAGGTCCATGACATCATTGCAGCTTCTAGGAAACCTGCAGCAGGGCTTTCTTACCATCAGAAGAGGTCCCACTTCGCTGCCTGGGTGAAAGAATGACACTTGGATCCCTTCCACTGCCCCCTAGGGCAACTTCTCACCTACGTACTATGTATCTCATACTCAGGCCTGCAAACCACATCACTCGGCCATCACTGCTTCACATGCTGCAATGAACAGGAAATCCATCTCGGTTCATCCCCTAGTTTCACGGTTCATGAAAGGCCTCAAACACCAACCCTACAATCTGACTGCCTCTCTCGCCCTGGGATCTCAACATCGTTCTCTGAGCTTATGAAGCCTTCCTTTGAACACTTGGCTTTGGCCTTACTGAAACATCTCACCTGAAAGGCAGTCTTCTTAGTTATGATCACCTTGACATGAAGAATCAGTGAATTGTAGGCATTGGTTCACTACCCACCCTACATCCAATTCCTCCACAACAGTCTCATCCTATGTACACATCCAAAATTTCTCCCCAAGGTTGTCTCCTCTTTTCATCTCAACCAAGCTATTCTACTGTCCTCCTTTGCCAGTCTGGCAGCAGGTTCCCCAGAAGAAACCTTCCACATACTGAACTGTAGATGCATTCTGTTCTACCTCCAACCAAAGATATACGAACTTCCTTGCAACTCTGTCACATTCAATCCCAATAGTCCAGGGATTCCTGCATTGAAAAAGACCATCTCCTCCTGCATACTGAACTGAATATCCTACTATGCCCAGGCGCAGCAACAATCGTCTGGCCACATGACATCCCATGATCTACGAGCTATAGCAGCTAGCATAGCCCACTCATCCTCTGTTCCAGTTAAGACATCTGTGAAGCGGCCATTTAGTCCTTGCTCCACACCTTTGCCAATCACTACAGTTTGGAACACTCCTCAGCTCAGGACCTCGCCTTTCTCCAGGCACTACTCAGGAGGTTTTTTGTTTCCTGAATGACCTTCATAGCTTCAAACTTGAACCCCCACCCTCTCCAGGACAACTGGGCTGAGGCAGCCTTCAACAAATGTGGCTGCATACACCGGATCTGTCTGTGAAGAAAGCGTAGTTGCTTATCTGTAACAGGGGGTTCTTCATAGACTGCAGGGGTATGCATCCACATACTCCCTCTCACCTGCCCCACAAAAAAAAAAGGAAAAGAAAAGACAGGCTGCTCCAGCAAGTCATGCAGAATTGAGGACTACCACACTGAAGTTGTTGCTTTAAATAAATCTCCTTACATACATGGACTGTTTTTACCTAGCGACTGCTCAGCTACAAACTGAAGGACGACTGGGCAGGTAGGGTGGGAAGTGCAACGTGCATGCATAGACAAGTCATAAGACTTGTCTAAGCTAGGGAGAGCCGGCACATCAGCAACGTCGGAAAAGTTGCCAACAAGAAGTGTGGCTGCATACCCCTGCTGTCTGTGGAGAAACCCCCATCACAGGTAAGCAACTCTGTTTTTCCTAACGCCTATCTCCTTTGCATATCAGGAGCATGTTATGCAGCTGGAGATAGAGAATCATCTTGTATCTTTAACACTTCAATTGGGTGGTAACACACACTCCATAGGAATAGAGCTTTTCAAATTAACCAGTCACAAATTTTTACTTGTTTGTGATGAAATAGGACAGTGTTATTCCTTAGAGTTGCACAAATCTTGAACGTTATCAAAATTATCCTTTTTAGTCTTGATTCAGTATGTGCAATCCAGACAGAACCACTTTCTCAAGTGGACAGTGATGTGCCACAACATTCCAGTGTAATTTCTTTGTGGGGAAAGGCTGGCCTAACTCTAGGAAGGTATGAATTATTAAAAAAAAAAAAGTCCTGTGTTAATGCCCCTGAAGTACCTTTTTCTAACTTTGAATGCAGTTAGTCCTTTTTTCACTTTGCTCAGATGTGATTTCTTCTAAAGCCTTCTCTTATTTACAGTATTTCTCTGGGAACAAGCAGAAAGTCAGTCCCCACATATGGGTGACATTGGCACCAACGGAGACCTTGCAGAAGCATCCCCCCAGCTTTCAAAGAAAGCCTTTGGGAGATGCCACCACGCATGCATGGACCCCTTCCCGCCCAAGATTGCCATCTTACTTAGTCTCCTTTTTCTGGCTTGTCTCTGGAAAAAGTTGATTTTTTTTCTCTGAGTTTCATACTCTCCGGTATCACACTGGTACTCTTCCCAACTACTGACTTTGTTGCCTCGGCGTCGAGTTCGGTCTATTTTTGTAGTTTTCATTTTCTTTTCCTGGTGTCTTTGTGCCTTTTTTCTTCCACTGGCAGCCCAGAGATTCTTTGACCTCGCAAGGGTACCTTTTCCCCCATAGCTACCAGTGGCTTTAAGAAGTGTGATCGGTGCTCCAAAATTGTCTTTGACCAACACACATGACTGCTGTCTCCGCTGCCTCGGGTCAGACCACGACCTGCCAGCCTGCAGTCTCTGCAAAAGGATGTCCAGTAAGGCCCTCAAGAGCTACCAGCAGCAGCACGATAAGTTTTTCCCTGAGTACCTGGTGCCTCTGAAGCCCAGGGCCGCCTCTGAGGCCCCGACATCTTGGGTGGAGCCTTCTCTACCTGAACCTCATGGGTCCTCAGAAAGAGGGTCTCCCTTGAGGGAACCCAGGAGGAAGAAGAAATCCTTGAAGGCGGCATCCTTGGTTGGTTCCGACCAGTCGGGTGCTCCTCAGGCCCGGTCCTGCAGTCCGAGACGTTCATCCAAGGCATCTGAGAAGGAGCAGCCTGCGGACCGACCACAGTCCCCAGAACCTATCCTCGTCGGATTCCCCTTCGGGGGAGCTAGCATCAGGCCCGAGTCCCTTGGTGCCCATGCTGAAGGCTGCAGAGACTTCTGGTCTGGAGTCCAGAATGGTGACCCTGGAGTGCAGTTTGTCTGCCTTCATGGACCAGCAACAGGTGCTGTTGTCCGGCATGACCGGTTCATCCGCCCTGACCACTGGGCCCTCGATGTCCAAGATGTCCCCAGAGGCTGAGCCGATCCTCAAGGTCCTTAGGCCTTGAATCAATCCTCAGCCGACGTCACGATCCAAGTCCTGCTCAACAGGACCACGATCATCCCTGGCAAGTTTACCGGGCACCAGCCGCAGGGCTTCGGGGGCCCTGAGGCCTGCGGAGCAGCTCTCCTACGAGTCCTCGACAGACTATTCCGAGTGGGAGATGGAGGATGAGGAGTGCCCCGATACCTGTCGCCACCGCGATGTCCCATCTGACTCTCCCATCTTGGAGCCTCGACAGTGGTCCCCACCTTGATTTTGTCAAGGACATGTCCAAGGCCCACTGGCATTCTCGACAGTCTGAGGAGGACCCTTGGATGGATGATTTGGAAATCCTCTAATACAAGGCCCCTCCACAGGAATCGCTCACAGTGCCCATCCTGGAATGGCTGATGTTCCAAATGTGGGAGACACCGGCTTCAGTGCCAATGGTGAGCAAGTGGCTCGACTCGATTTATCGAGTCTGCCGGAGCTCAGGCTTCCAAAAGTCACAGATGCCGCATAACTCCATGGTGGTGGAGTCAGCCATGCGTCAACTGAAAAGCCAGAAGACGCACTCCATGGTGCCCCCCGGCAGGGAGGCCTGCACTATGGATGCTTTCGGCAGAAAGTGCTGCCAGGGCTCAATGCTCATTGGCCACATCCAGGCCTACCAGCTGTACATGGTCATGTACCTGAGAGACCTGGCGAAGGAACTCGCCATGTTCTCGGCTGGTCTCTCCGAGGAACCTTTGCAACAGTTCAAGAACCTGGCCAAAGCAGTCTGTGAATGCTCCAAATTTATGTCTCGGTCGGCTTATGACTAGTTCAAGTCGGCGGCTCGAATAGCATTGACTGGCATCGGTGCACAGCGCCAAGCTTGGCTACAGTCATCCGACCTCGAGCAGTGGGTTCAGGACAAATTGGTCGATGTCCATTGCCAAGGAGAAAACCTCTTTGGCAAACCCATGACCGATAAGGCTGCTGAGCTGGAGACCGAGTTCATGACAAGTACCAGGCTCTCTAAAAAGACCACTGCCCCTCTCTGACGGAAGGGCTGGGGTAAAAAGCCCTTCTACCTGAGGAAGGGAGCTGCTTACAGAAACTACCCACCTTATCAGGCCTCCCCAGCCCCCCAGCAGGGTCAGCAGGCCAAAAAACATGGGCATGGCCCACGTAAGCAGAAGGCTCCAAAACCCCAGGCACCGGCTCTGGCCGAGCCAGGGGGGAACTTTTGACTCCTTGAGCATAGCCTCTCTACCACAAGGAGATCGGCAGCCCACAGGGGAACATCTGGCCCTCTATGCCCAGAGGTGGGTGACCATCACCTCCGATTCCTGGGCACTAAGGGTAGTCAGGGAGGGTTATCTTCTCTACCTGACTCAGACACCTCCCCTTATTTCCTGGGAGAGCCCCTCAGGTCTCCCCTCCACCAGGACCACCTTCTGAAGGTTTGGCAAGTCTTCTCGAAGACAAAGCAGTGGAACAGGTGCCCCACCACCTTAAGGGCAAGGGGTTCTACTCTAGGTACTTCCTTATGCCAAAGAGGACAGGGGGCCTAAGGCCCATCCTCTACCTGCGCAACCTCAACAAATTCCTAGTGAGGGAGAAGTTCAAGATGCTCTCTCTTGGAACCTTGCTGCCATACCTCCAGCAGGGAGACTGGCTATGCTCCTTAGACCTCAAGGATGCTTATACCGACATTCTCATCCATCCCAACCACAGGCAGTACCTGCAGTTCATAGTGGAGAGCAGGCACTTTCAATAGAGGGTGCTCCTCTTCAGCCCTAGCCTCTGCTCCAAGAATCTTCACAAAATACCTGGCAATCGTGCTGCCTTCTGGCTCCAGGGAGACTTCATCTTTCCCTACCTGGATGGCTGGCTCATAAAGGGAGGCACAGCCTCAGAGGTGCAGCAGGCCACCGCATGCAACATCCAGGTTCTGCAACACTTGGGCTTTGTCATAAACTGCCTCAAGTCTCACCTCCCCCTGACACAGTGTCTGTAGTTCATTGGAACAAAGATCGACAATCTTCAGTCAAAGGCTTTCTTGCCCAGGGACCAAGCCGATTGTCCCAGGTCTCTAGCTTGGGACGTACAGTACCATCCCTTGGTACCCGCCCAGCTTCTCCTGTGCCTCCTCAGGCACATGGCCTCCACCATCTATGTCACCTCAGATGTTTGCCTCCACATGAGGGCGGCGCAGTTGTCTCCGGGACCAGTGGTTTCAGGCCAAAGGCTGCCTCTGAGACAGAGTTTCGGTGACCTGCCAATTGGCAGACTCCCTGGCCTGGTGGGAGTCGCCCCAGCACCTTGTGGCAGACATGCCTTTTCAGGCCCCAAGCCCCTTGAGGGTCCTCACCACAGATGCCTCCCTGCTCAGCTGAGGAGCCCACTGCGGAGATCTCTGCACTCGGAGCAACTGATCACCAGACGAGAGCACCCAGCAGATCAACCTCCTGCAGCTGCGAGCCATATACCTAGCCCTGAAGGTCTTCTGTCACCATCTGCGTCACCAGCGAGTGCTGGTCCAGATGGACAAACAGGTTCTAATATTCTACATGAACAAACAGGGGGATATGGGGTCTTGTACCCTTTGTCAGGAGGCACTGCTCCTCTGCTCATACGCAATCCAACAGGGTATCCTCCTGCAGGTGGTGTACCTGCCAGGCCAGGACAACCTGTTGGCCCACAGACTCAGCAGAGTCCTCCAGCCGCACGAGTGGCAGCTGGACCCAAGGGTAGCTAGTCAGCTTTTTCGGCTCTGGGGGGAACCCATGATGGACCTGTTCACCAGCCTGGACAACTTTCAGTTGCCCCACTTATAGCAGGCTCACCCCTCCAGGGTGGCAGCAGACTTGCTTTGGTCTCATGGTCGTAAGGCCTCATGTAAGCCTTCCCTCCACCGCCACTGATCACCAAGACCCTGTTCACGACCCTCCACGACAGGGCCTCGCTCATCCTGATAGCTCCTCGGTGACCCAGGCAACCGTGGTTCCCGCTGCTTCTACAGTTGACGGAGGCCCCCATCCTCTTGGGGATTGCATCAGGACTCAGGCGGAGGGACTCTTCTGCACCCCCAACCTGGGGTCCCTGTCACTGACAGCATGGCTGCTGAGAGGGTGACTCTGGCCCCTCTCAACCCTCTGGTTGAGGTGGAGGACATTCTGCTGGTCTCTCGCAAGGCTCCTACTAGGAAGGCTTATACCCTCAAATGGCACAGGTTCTTGGTTTGGTGTGCTGAAGATGGGGCTGATCATTTTTCCTGCCTGTGGCTCTGGTATTACAGTACCACCTTCACCTCTCTGTCCGGGCTGAAGTCTAACTCCGTCTGAGTGCATCTTAGTGCCTTGGCGGCACACCACCATCCAGTAGATGGTGAGCCCCTCTCAGTCAAACCATTGGTGACCTGTTTCCTTCGGGGTCTGCTCTTATCAAAGCCCCCAGTTCACCCTCCGGCAACCGAATGGGAACTCAACATAGTGTTGGGGCAGCTCACTCGCCCACCCTTTGAGCCTCTGGCTACCTGCCACCTTCGCTACCTCTCTTGGAAGGTGGCTTTCCTAGTTGTGCTCGCAGAGTTAGCTTCAGGCCCTTGTGGCAGAGGTGCCTTGTACCAGGTTCTACAAGAACAGAGTGGTGCTTTGCATGCACCCCAAATTCCTGCCGAAGGTAGTGTTTCCCATCTCAATCAGGAAGTGGTGCTCCCTACCTTCTTTCCAAGACCTCACTCCAGTAGGGTGGAGACAGTCCTTCACGCCTTGGTCTGTAAGAAGGCTTTGTCCTTCTACATCCAACACACTCAGGGCCACCGCAAAGCTGCTCTGCTTTTCATCCCCAGTAAGCTGGGGGAGGCGGTAACTAAGCATATGCTGTCCACAGGGGCGGTGGACTGTATCGCCCTCGCTTATGAACAAGCGAGGCTCCCACTGGAAAGCTATGTCACGGCACACCTTGTCAGGGCCATGACCGCCTTGGTGGCAAACTTGCGCTCTGTGCCGATGGTGGACATCTGCTAGGTCACCACCTGGTCTTCAGTCCATACCTTCGCAGCCCATTACTGCCTGGAAAGAGTTCCGACAGGACAGAGCCCTCGGCCAGGCTGTGCTCCATAACCTTTTCAGGGTTTAGGCAAGGGTTGCAGAGCAGAGATGGCATCCATCTGTCCAAGAAAGGTCAACGCATCTTCGGTAGTAGACTGGCTAATCTACTGAAGAGGGCTTTAAACTAGATTCGTTGGGGATAGGTGAAGAAAGCCCCCAGGCAAGTGAAAGCCCCCAGGTAGGTGATACACTAAATACCTTTATGGAAATGGGTAACAGGGGTAACATATGGAAAGCAGTGTGTATAAATGCCCGTAGCATGGGAAATAAGATCCCTGATGTTGAAGCTTTGGTGGGAGTGGCTGACTTGGATTTAGTGGCAGTTACAGAAACATGGTTCACAGAAAACCATGACTGGGATCTAACTATACCTGGCTATACTTTATTCAGAAAGGACAGGGTAGGAAGAAGGGGAGGAGGAGTGGCACTACGTATATGTAAAAACTACTATTAAAGCTTTGGAATTACAGAGCTTAAAAGGGAGAGAGGAGGCATTGTGGGTTAAACTAGAAAGAGGGAAAGAGAAATCTATTTGCATTGGTGTGATATACAGACCTCCCTCACAAGAGGAAGAGGTAGACAGAGTTAATTGAAGACATACGCAGCATTACTAGGAAAGGGGAAGTGCTACTGATAGGAGATTTCAATATGCCAGATGTTGATTGGCACATTCCTGCTGCAGTATCTAGAAGTAAGGAGATCCTGGATTATCTACAGGGAGAACTATTCAGGCAATTGGTAACAGACCCCACACGTGAAGGGGCCATACTGGACTTGGTGCTTACCAATGGTGAAAGTGTTTCTGATGTTGTAGTGGGAGATCATTTTGCATCCAGTGATCACCAGATGGTGTGGTTCAGTATTAGGACTAGGGCTGTTAGAATCCATTCCAAGGTGAGGATCTTAGAGTTTAGGAAGACTAACTTTGCGAAGATGGCCAATACCTCAGGGAGTCGTTAGTGGGATGGGAACAGCTGGGGGATGTAGAAAAACAGTGGGCAAAACTGAAAAGGGGGTATTTTAAGGGCAACCAACCTTTTTGTTAAAATGGTAAATAAAAGGAAAAGGAGACCGCTATGGTTTTCGAAGGAAGTAGCTGAAAAAGTGAAGAAAAAGAGGGAGGCCTTCATGAAATACAAGAGATCACAGAGAGAGGAAGACAGGCATCTGTATTTGGAAAAACTTAGAGAAGCTAGCAAAGTAGTCAAGAAGGCAAAGATTCAAAAGGAGAAAATAGCCAATGCAATAAAATGGGATAAGACATTTTTCAGATATATTAGTGAGAAGAGGAAGGGCAAAAGTGATATTGTCAGACTCAAGGGTGCAGGGGGGGGAATATGTAAAAGCTGATAAGGATAAAGCGGAATTGCTTAACAAATATTTTTGTTCTGTGTTCACAGATGAAGAACCAGGAGCAGGACCTCAGAAAACACCCACAAATAGGAACAGAAGCGAGGGACATCTTGAACAATTTTCAGAAGACTGTGTTCGTGAGAAACTAGCTCAACTTAAAGTAGACAAAGCGATGGGACCGGATGGGATACACCCTAGAATACTGAGGGAACTTGGGGACATTCTAGCAACTCCACTGACTGACCTTTTCAATGCCTCGGAGTCGGGAGTGGTGCCAAAGGACTGGAGAGAGGCTCATGTGGTGCCTTTACACAAAAGCAGAAGTAAGGATGTGGTTGAAAACTACAGGCCGGTTAGTTTAAGTTAGGTGGTGAGTAAATTATTGGAAACGCTGCTGAAAGAGAAAATAGTGAGGTTTCTGGAGTCCAGCGGATTACAGGATCTGAGGCAGCATGGATTCACCAGAGGCAGGTCTTGTCAGACAAATCTGATTTCTTTGACTGGGTGACCAGGGAGTTGGACCGAGGGAGAGCTCTAGATGTGGTGTATTTAGATTTCAGTAAAGCCTTTGACACTGTTCCTCACAGGCGACTTATAAACAAACTGAGCGCCCTAGGGATGGACCCTAAAGTTACTGCTTGGGTTAGAAATTGGTTGGGTGGGAAACGACAAAGAGTACAAGTAAATGGAGCTCACTCTGAGGAGAAGGATGTTACCAGTGGTGTGCCCCAGGGATCTGTCCTTGGTCCGATTCTTTTTAACATCTTTGTTAGTGATATAGCGGAAGGGCTGTCGGGTAAGGTTTGCCTCTTTGCAGATGATATCAAAATCTGCAATAGGGTAGACACCCAGGAAGGTGTAGATAACATGAGGAAGGATCTAGCTAAGCTTGAAGAATGGTCTAGAATTTGGCAGCTGGGATTTAATGTTAAAAAATGTAAGGTCATGCATTTGGGCTGCAGCAATCCAAGGGAGCAATACAGTATAGGAGGTGAAGTACTTTTGTCCACTAAAGAACAGCGGGACCTAGGCATGGTTGTGTCTGATGATCTTAAACAGGTAGAAAAGGCGACGGCAAAAGCTAGAAGGATTCTTGGGTGCATATGGAGAGGAATGGCTAGCAGAAAAAAGGACGTGATAATGCCTCTGCATAAGTCTTTGGTGCGACCTCATTTGGAGTATAGTGTGCAATTCTGGAGACCGCACCTTCAAAAGGATGTGAACAGGATGGAGTCGGTGCAGAGGGTGGCTACTAAAATGATTAGTGGGCTTCATTATAAAGCATATGAGGACAGACTTAAGGATCTTAATATGTACACCTTAGAGGAAAGGCGGGATAGAGGTGATATGATTGAGATGTATAAATACCTCCGTGGCATAAATGTTCAGGGAGAGAGCCTCTTTCAATTGAAAGCAAGTTCTGCTACGAGGGGACATGGGATGAGGGTGAAGGGAGATAGATTCAGGAGTGATCTGTGGAAATATTTCTTTACGGAAAGAGTAGTGGATCCATGGAATAGTCTTTCAGCGGAGGTGGTAGAGATGAGGACAGTAACTGAATTCAAAAAAGCATGGGACCAACACAGGATCTCTAAAGGTAAAAAGTGGACTGTTGTAGTTGTTGATATGGAAGGACAGACTAGATAGGTCATGTGGTCTTTTTCTGTCATGTTTCTATGTTTCAATTCCTACCCTTCTTTGTTCAGGCTACCGGAGTGCTGGTTTCATCAGATAAGGGCTCCTACTGTGGTCTATGGGTGCAGATTCAATTGCTACTGCATGAGGGAGCCCTGTTTTTGCTGTGTGCTTTTGGTAGCCTGTAGCTGGGGAGTCCCATATGTGGGGACCAACTTCCTGCTTGTTCCTGGAGAAAGCATAGTTACGTGTAACAGGTGTTCTCCAGGGACAGCAGGAATTAGTCCTCACAACCCTCTCTCCTCCCCTTGGAGTGGCTCCTTTACCATCTTTTATTTTTGCCGTCTTTTAGCTATGTCTGACTGAGCAAGATGACACCCTTGGGTGGGAGGGGGACTACGCATGAGTGGTGGCATCGTGAAAGGCTTTCTTTGAAAGCTGGGAGGATGCTTCTGTGAGGGCTCTGTTGGTGCTGTCACCCATATGTGAGGACTGATTCTTGCTGTCCTCGGAGAACACCTATTAGAACATAAGATATGCCATACTGGGTCAGACCAAGGTCCATCAAGCCCAGTATTCTGTTTCCAACAGTGGCCAATCTAGGTCATATGTACCTAGCAGTTTTCCCAAGAGACACAAGTTCCACAATGCTTGTACTGGGTCAAGCATTGATATCTTCGGTCACTTCTTAATAATGGTTTATGGACCTATCCTCCAGGAACTTGTCCAAACCTTTTTTAAACCCAGCTACACTAACAGCCTTTACTACATCCTCCGGTAACAAATTCCAGAGTTTGACTACACGTTGAGTGAAAAAATATTTTCTTTTATTAGTCTTAAATAGTTTACCCTGTAGCTTCATTGCATGTCCCCTAGTCTTTCTATATTCTGATAACGTAAACAATCGATCTACGTTTACCCATTCCACTCCGTTCATTAATTTATAGACTTCTATTATCATATCTCCCCTCAGCCGTCTCTTTTCCAGGTTAAAGAGCCCTAACCTTTTTAGCCTTTCCTCATAGGAGTATCCTTCCATCCCCTTTACCATTTTGGTGGCTCTTCTCTGAACCTTTTCTAAAATCGCTATATCCTTTTTAAGATACGGCGACCAGAATTGCACACAATATTCAAGGTGCGGTCTCACCATGGAACGATATAGAGGCATTATAATATCTTTTGTTTTATTTTCCATTCCTTTCCTTATCATACCTAGCATTCTATTTGCTCTCTTGGCTGCCGCTGCACACTGGGCCGAGGGTTTTAACATGGTATCCACAATGACGCCTAAATCTTTTTCCTGGGTGGTGGTTCCTAATGTGGAACTTTGCATTGTGTAACCATAGTTTGGGTGGTTGTTCCCTAGGTGCATAACCTTGCACTTGTCCACATTAAATTTCATCTGCCATTTTGATGCCCAGTCTTCCAATTTATCAAGATCCTCTTGCAATTTTTCACAATCCTCTTGGGTTTTAACAACTTTAAATAGTTTTGTGTCATCTGCAAATTTGATAACCTCACTCGTTATTCCACTTTCCAGGTCATTTATGAATATGTCAAAAAGCAGCAGACCCAGCACAGATCCCTGGGGTACACCACTATTCACCTTGATCCATTGGGAAAATTGGCCATTTAGCCCTACCCTCTGCTTTCTATCTTTTAACCAGTTCCTGATCCACAATAGTACACTGCCTCCTATCCCATGACTCTTTAGTTTTGCCAAAAGTCTCTGATGAGGGACCTTGTCAAAGGCTTTCTGAAAGTCCAAATACACAACATCAACTGACTCACCTTTGTCCACCTGTTTATTCACTCCTTCAAAAAAACATAACAGATTAGTAAGACAAGATCTTCCTTGTCTAAAGCCATGTTGGCTGTCTCCCATTAGGTCGTGACTATCTACATGCTGAGTATTTTTATTCTTTATGATGGTTTCTACCATTTTTCCCGGTACTGACGTCAGGCTCACCGGTCTGTAGTTTCCCGGATCACCCCTGGAACCCTTTTTAAAAATTGGTGTTACATTGGCGATCCTCCAATCTTCAGGTAATAGAGATGATTTTAATGATAGTTCACAGATTACTAATAGCAGGTCTGCAATCTCATATTTCAGTTCTTTCAACACCCTTGGATGTATACCATCCGGCCCAGGTGATTTGCTACTCTTCAGTTTATCTAATAGTTGTAAGACATCTTCCCGATGTATCGATATTTCCTTCAATTCTTCCGCACCTTTAAATACCACTTCAGTCATGGGTAACATCCCTACATCTTCCTCAGTAAAGACCGAAGCAAAGAATTCATTCAGTCTCTCTGCTATCACCTTGTCGCCTCTTAGTGCTCCTTTAACCCCTTTATCATCTAATGGACCAACTGACTCTCTCAGGTTTTTTTGCTACGAATGTACTTGAAAAGTCTTTATTTCGTGTTTTTGCTTCCGCAGCAAGCTTCTTCTCAAATTCTCTCTTTGCCTGCCTTATCAATGCCTTGCATTTGACTTGCCAGTGCTTGTGCTGTTTCCAGGTTTCGTCATTTGGCTCTTTTTTCCATTTCCTGAAAGATGCTTTTTTGGCAACAGCCTCTCTGACCTCACCTTTAAACCATGCTGGCAGTTTTTTGGACTTCCTTCCATTTTTCTTAAAGCGTGGAATACAGCTGGTCTGGGCTTCCAAGATAGTATTTTTCAACAACATCCAAGCTTGATGTACGTCTTTAACCTTTGCAACTGCTCCTTTTAGTTTTTTCTTAACTGTTTTCCTCATTTTATCGTAGTAACTACACTTTATGATCAATTCATCATATTTTGAGCAGAGAGCAGTACAGCTTTTGACAATGTTATGACACAGTGGCAACACACTACAATAGAAAAATATTTGATGCACTAAATTCATATTACCCCAAAACTGAGTAAATAAAAACGAATTAATCCTTTTTCTAAATGTCATAAAATCATGTTCTAGTCAGTGATGCCAGTAATGTTTTCCTATGAATCAGCAACTTAAAAAGAGACAAATATTCATGAAAATGCTTGCATCACTTTCAATGGGAGAACGGAAGAAAATGCCCTATTGGAAAGACTATAAGGCTGAAATGAGAGACTAGATACAGATTGCCACTAGACCACAGCAGTGCCATGATGATCATCAAGCACTAAAACTAAACTGAATACAGGCAAGTACTGGCAACTAGTGAGGCACATCTGGGCCTGGGATTATGTGATCAAACTGTGTGCATCCAGTCAGTATATAGGCTGTAGCATTCTATACTGACTGCAGCACATTTATATAAGATCCAGGATGTCCATAGTAAACTGCAATCTCCAGGAACAAGCAGGAATGTAGTCTTCATATGTGGGTATCGTCGGTACCGACGGAGCCTGCGTGGGAACGCTCCCCAGCGTCCAATTAGAAAGCTTTTGGGAGCATCCCACAGCGCCTGCATGCTGCCTTTCCCAACTGCCTCTCTCCAGTTCTTCATTTTCTGCGGAGCCAGCAAGTTGTTTTTTCCTGTCACCACAGAAACTATCCCATCATTTTCATTCTTTTTTGTGGCAGTGTCTGCCTTCCTCGACGCTATACTGGTACTGCCGGTTCTTTCTTTCAAAAAAAAAATTTGTAATCTTTTTTTTTCTGGACTTTCCAACCTTTTTTCTTTCGGGTGCCACGTGCCATTATGGGTACTAGGCCCAACTTTTCCTTCAGAATGGAAAACCCCCCTTAGGGTTTTAAAGAGTTCCAAGTGTGGCGGTACCATCTCCATCACCGACACTCACGAGTGGTGCCTCAAATGTTTAGGTCCTGACCACTCCATCTCGGAGTGTGTTGCCTGTGGGATGATGTTGAAGAGGGGTCGGCAAAACCGAGCTGCTAAGCTTAGCACCCTTTTTCCCTCCGATGCAGCATCTGTGGGATCGACGTCTTCCAGGGCTTCGTCTTCCTCCCATGGATCTCAGGTAACTAAACATAAATCTGGCTGGTCCTCAAAGGGTAGATCTCCTTCCAAGCATCGCGATGCTTCTGGCGTTGCCCTTGAGGGACTTGTACTGGCAAAATTGCCCTGGCGGGAGGCTTCGGCTTCCAAAGCACTATCGGGGCTCCAGGATGTTCTCAAGGCCTCAACCTTGGCAAAACTACTGGTGCCATGCTCTGGGGTACCGGCCGCTTCGTCCAGTACCGATACCCAGGCATCAGCAGCGTCAATTGACCAGAGATCCTTGGCTATTGAACGCAGTCTGGCGGCTCTCCTTTCGGTTTCGGTGCCTTCGGGACCGCTTCAGACAGTTCAACTGGTATCGACACCGGTACCAGTACCGACAGCATCGGCATCGGCGACTGTGTTACCGACACCGAGTCATGCTATTTCCTCTGGTATCGACAAGCTGGTACCGGACCCCTCCGGTACCGACTTTGATCGGTACCAGTATCGTGCTTTGCAAGAGCACCCGGACAGGAAATATTTTGAATCCTCCGATGAGTCTGAGGATTCTGACAGCTCTGTTGGTATCGGAATACTTCTCTCTGAGGAGCCTTCCTCTCCTAAATGTAGGATGTCTCCTCCAGAGGATATATCCTTTCAGGATTTCATCCGGGAGGTGGTTAGAGGTCTTTCCATCACAGCGGCTCCTGAAACAGCCCAGAGCAAAGGAATTGGAGATTTTACAATATCCTAAAGCTCCCAAGGAGGCAGCTACTTTGCCTATTCATGAGATCTTGCATGATCTCATGCTAAGAATGTGGGAATCACCTCTTACCACCTCTCCTCATTCTCGTAGGCTTGATACCATGTATTGAGTACCTCCTTGTCCTGGATTTCAAAAACTCAGTTACCACACCACTCCATAATAGTGGAATCAGCTATGAGAAGGATCAAGCGTGCAAAAAGACATGCATCTAATCCCCCAGGATGTGAATGTATGACTCTTGATGCCTTTGGGCATCGAACCTTCCAGGCCTCTATGCTTTCTGACAGGATTAGTTCCTACATTTTATACATGGGAATGTTCCTTAAGGAGGTTACAGGAGATCTAGAGCTTATGAGCCCTCTCCTTCCTGATAAGAGGCAAGATTATCTTACACTTGTCAAACATGCCCAAGATGTTTCCAAGTTTGTTAATCGTGCAGCTTTTGACTGCTTTGAGTGCATAAGCAGAACCTCTGCCATTGCCATAGGTGCTCGTAGGATTGCCTGGCCCCAGGCATCTGACTTAGAATTCTGGGTACAGGACAAACTTGGGAATATCCCTTGCACAGGCGAAAATCTCTTTGGCAAAAATTGGCAAGAGAAAGCTAATGAGCTGAATGCTGATAACACCACTTTGGATAGACTATCCAAGGCTACAGCTGATCCTGCAAGGAGAAAATCCTGCAAGAAACCATTCTCTAAAAAGAAGAGTTTTCACCCCTCCTATACCCAGCAGGGGCATTCTGCAGGTCAGTCGAAAGGGACAGCAGCCACCAAAACAAAGGAAAGCAAAGTCTGCTAAGCCTCAACCGGCACAGCAGACTCAGCCTCCACAGATGTTTTGACTTCCATCTAGAGAACCTGGCCTTCCTGGCCCTCAACGGGCCAGAGCCCCCCACCATTCCAGGAAGGTTGTGTCATTTTGCCCCCAGATGGGAGCAAATAACAGCAGAAGAATGGACTCTCTCCATTGTAAAAGAGGGGTACAAGCTTCATTTCCTCAACATGCCCCCTCCTACAGTTGTAAGACGGTTCAATTCTCAGACTTCACTCGAAAATCAGTTGAGTCAAGAGGTCAGTTTATTTCTTGCCCACAGGGCAATAGAAGACGTACCCATTTCCCAACAGGGTACAGGGTTTTACTCCCCCTATTTTCTTATTCCAAAGAAAACAGGGGGACACAGACCCATTTTAGACCTCAGAGAATTGAACAAATTCCTGTTCAAGGAGAAGTTCAAGATGATTTCTCTAGGAACTCTTCTGCCATACCTTCAGAGTCAGGATTGGCTTTGTTCTCTAGATCTCAAGGATGCGTACACCCATGTTCTCATCCATCCAACTCGCCGAAGATTCCTTTGGTTTCTATTTCAGGGGAAGCACTACCAGTACAGGGTTCTTCCTTTTGGCCTGGCCTCAGCACCAAGGGTGTTTACAAAATGCATGGCTGTAGTGGCTGCATTTCTTTGCACTCTAGGAATATTCGTCTTCCCCTACTTAGACGACTGGCTCATTCGAGCCCCATCAGAGTCAGAGGCCAGAATTTCACTATCTTGCACAACACGTATCCTTCAGTATTTGGGACTGGTCATAAACATCCCAAAATCCAACCTAACTCCCACTCAATCGCTAGAGTTTATAGGAGCTATGCTGGATACCAGAAAAGCAAGGGCCTATCTTCCACAGCCCCGCTGCCTTCACATTGTGCAGTTAGCTTCCCAGTGTTAAAAACGAGAGCAGCCCAATGGACTCTATCCACTCAGTGGACTCAGACATCAGGCTGCCTATCAGACAAAAGGGTCTTGACCTCCTGGCGATACCTCTGGAATCGTTATTGGAGTATCTCCTTCATTTATCTAATGCAGGGCTTAAGACTAACTCAGTAAGAGTCCATTTAAGTGCTATTTCAGCTTCTTTCAAGCCTTTAAATGGACAACCTATTTCCTCTCATAGCGAGATTTATGAGGGGCCTTCTTCTAACTAAGCCTCCCATTAGGCCACCACCAGTGGCATGGGACCTAAATATGGTTCTTGGACAGCTCATGAAGCCACCTTTTGAACCACTAGCTACTACCTCCTTGAAATTCCTTTCCTGGAAAGTTGTCTTTCTCATTGCAATCACATCAGCACGTCGCATTAGTGAGTTGCAAGCATTAGTGGCTGATCCTCCTTATACGAGGTTCCATCATAAGGTAGTCCTTAGGACTCATCCACACTTTATGCCAAAGGTGGTCTCACCTTTTAATTTAAACCAAGCAGTTTACCTGCCTGTATTTTTTCCAAGGCCTCATGCTTCAAATGCAGAAAGGAATCTTCATACTTTGTACTGTAAAAGAGCACTTGCTTTTTACTTACAAAGGACACAGCAACATAGAAAGTCCTCTCAACTCTTTGTTGCTTTTGATCCTTCTCATTTGGGACTTCCAGTCTCCAAGAGAACATTGTCCAATTGGATTGCACAGTGTATTTCTTTTACCTATCAGAGTAAGAACCTTTCTCTGGAAGGCCATGTCACAGCTCACAATGTGAGAGCCATGGCAGCCTCAATGGCTCATTTACACTCTGTGTCTATCAACGACATCTGTCGAGCAGCTACTTGGGCCTCGGTTCATACCTTCACAGCCCATTACTGCTTAAGACAAGGACTCCTGCTGTGATGCCTTGTTTGGTCAGGCTGTTCTACAACACCTGTGATGCCTTGTTTGGTCAGGCTGTTCTACAACACCTGTTCCATACTTAATCAACTCCTACCCACCATTCCCGGTAGGATGCCAGAGATCCATGGGGGGAAGTGGAGCCCTTTCACAGGGGCACACAACTTCTAGGGCCGCCTTCCTACACTCTGCAGCTAGGGAGTCCCCATATGTGAAGACTACATTCCTGCTTGTTCCTGGAGATAGCATAGTTACTCACCTGTAACAGGTGATCTCTGGGAACAGCAGGAATTTAGTCTTCACAACCCACCCACCTCCCCTAGGAGTTGTATCTCTTTTCTTTTCTTTCCCCCTCTCTCTCTCTCTTTGTCTCAGCTTTAAAACTCAACTGGAGAGAGGCAGCACGCAGGCGCTGTGGGATGCTCCCAAAAGCTTTCTAATTGGATGCTGGGGAGTGTTCCTGTGCAGGCTCCGTTGGTACTGATGGTACCCATATGTGAAGACTAAATTCCTGCTGTTCCCGGAGATCACCTGTTACAGGTGAGTAACTATGCTTTATTTTAATTTAAGAGTATTTGGTAGACTACGCTTCACAAGCTACATCAGTGGTGTACAAACCAGATGTTCACCAGAACAAAATTTAATATAAACATAAAACATGTTAGCACAACAAAGCTTCCTTCAAATATGGAGTGGAGGAGTAGCCTAATGGTTAGAGCACTGGCTTGGGAACCAAGAGACCAGGGTTTGATTCCCACTAGCACTCCTTGTGGCCTTGGGCAAGTCACTTAACCCTCCATTGCTCAGAAAAATCCAAGTTATCAATGTCCCTGTTTAATGTACAAGTTTAAGTTACAATGTAAACTGCTTTGATTGAAATGATAAAGCAGTATAAAAAACCCCTGTTAAATAAATATGTAATCTAACCATAACAGTAAATAGAGTAAAGCAATTGGGCACCAGGGCTGGAGGCTCATATCCCTGATACGAGAGGGATACAAGCTAATGCTAATAAAACTAGAAAAATATTGGTTTGAAACACAGCAGTGTTTTGTGGTGTTCTGCTTCAGGCAATAATGAACTGGAGCAAGAAGAATACTTGTCCCTTGATGTAGAAAAACTCAAAACACAGTGCTGTGTTGGGTTATGGATGAGAAATGAATTTATTCTATTGGATTATAAACAGATTGTGAGTGGGAAAACAATGAAGTACAAAGGACACTACTGAATTTAGAGCTATTCTTTGCAATCCATACCACAGTTCTATTAAGTAAAAGTTATAAAGAGTAATTATAATCCACTGGAATGGCAATGAGTGTATATGGTTGATAGAAGCAGGTGTCGTTTCATTAAAATGGACCGGAATGATAGTGGGAAACTCTTTTTTTTTTCTTCTTAATTGTAAATTCAGTTACAAAAAAGAGTAGTGTTGTGAGATACAGAGATAAATAATTGCGCACACATTTATTGTCATAGAGATGCTGTTTTTCTGTTCTTTTGGAATGCTATTAAAAACAGACCCTGGCCTAAAGTGTGGCAGAGCAAATCAGAATTTTGACACATTCTAAGTGCTTAATTTTGCTTGGGTATGAATTACAATTGCCTTTACAATCACTATGAATTAGAGAAGAGACTGCTTCAGGTGTAAAGGGTTGTCTCTGTGAAAGTCTGTGAGTTCTTTGTATACAAGTTGGGAATCTTCTGGTGAAGTGCCTTCAAAAGTCCATTTGCACAAGAAGACCGCTGGATCATATTTAAACTGCCATGTTTCTTGGCCCATACCCGTGTTGCCTTCTGCGTACTCAGGCTTGAATGGGAGGTGCTTGAAACATGAAAGCAATCTGTGCTGTCAGAGTCCGAGGAGGACCCTCGGATGGATGATTTGGAAATCCTCTAATACAAGGTCCCTCCACAGGAATTGCTCACAGTGCCCATCCTGGAATGGCTGATGTTCCAAATGTGGGAGACACTGGCTTCAGTGCCAGTGGTGAGCAAGTGGCTGGCACTGTGCTGTCTTCGGTTGTAGCACCAACTGGATTCTACCTCTGCACAGTTAGCCTGCATATCCAGCACAGACTACATCAATGTTAGACCATTATGTGCAGGATTAAATTTGGTATATAATGCTCTCTGAGTTAATATTAAAATGTTCTATTTATTTGCCATTTAGAATTATTCCATACGTTCCTTCTATGATGATACAGTCCTCACAAATGAATTTGTTCCCTCACCAGTGAGGGTGCCAGTCAGTATTTACTTGACAAATTCCCGTTTTGTGAAATGCCCTGCTTGCAGATTTAAGAATTAAAGCCCCTTTGTGTTTTAAGACAGATTATAAAAGTCTTTTTGATCCAGTGTTTGGAAATATGAACTCACGCTAGGCCATGCCATTGGCAGGTTTTAGTTTTATGTATTTGTCCATTCTTTTATACCACTTTATCTGTTCATCAAAGCGGTTTACATTGAATGAGGAACTTTATTACAAGGAATTTGTGCTAAAACAGGATTAAACATAAAACTTTAGTATGGGATATACACATAATAATGTATTCGAGATTTATAGTGAACAAGGGTCTAGTAACAAGGAACAAGTATAAGTCATGCATATACTAGTTTTACAGAACTTGGAATTTACATAACTATGGTACATTAATGAATTATAAGGGGTAGTACATGGCTTTGAATAAATCATGAGTGATGGGTGTATCTTGTGGTATGAATATGATGTCCAGGAGATGATACAAGAGGAGAATGTAGGTTGAGATGGAGTATCTGGTTTCTCCAGGACCAAGCAGGAAGTCAGTCCTCACATATTGGTGACGGCGCCAACGGAGCCCACGTGTGGAGCATTTCCCCAGCTTTCAAAGAAAGCCTTTGGGAATGCAGCGTGCATGTGCGGTCCCCTTCCCGCCCAAGGGTGCCATCTTGCTCAGTCTTCTTTTTTCCGCAGAGCCCGACGGACGTGTTTCGTTTTCACCCGAGGAAAAAGTTGATTTTGTTCTGTGTGAACCTGCTTTCTTCGGTTCGACGCCGGTTTCCCTTTCCCACTTGGGCCTGATACATCGGTATCGAGCCCGGACTTCTTTTTTCGGTTTTTGTCCTTAGTGACTAGCGTACGTGCCATTTTTTTATTTTTCACTGGCAGCCCTGTCTTTTGACCTCGCAGGGGCCCTTTTTCCCCCGATGGCTGCCAGTGGGTTTAAGAAGTGTGATCGGTGTAAGAAACTTATATCTCTTACTGACACACATGACTGCTGTCTCCGGTGCCTTGGGCCCGATCATGACCCGATGTGGGAAAATGGCCTCGAAGGCGTTGAGGAGTCGGCAGCACCAAAAGGAAAGAATCTTCTCTGACTCCGTGTCCGGACGGGCCCGGACATTGTCAGAGGCCTTGTCATCTCGGGACTCCGGCCCCGAGCAGCACCGAGGCTCCTCTGAAAGGGGGTCTCCCTCGCGGGAGCATCGCAGGAAGAAAAAACCCATGAGGGTGGTGTCGGACGCACTTGGCTCCTCGAGGGCCAAGTCGCATAGCCCTGAGCGCCTTCCCGGGTCTTCGGAGTCGGAGAGGCCTGCCAAAGAGCCTCGTGTGGAGATGGAGTCCCCGGGTCACGTGAGTACTGTAGTCCTCGTGGACTCCCCTCCGGGAGAGCTGACGTCTGGCCCGACACCGTCGGGGCCCGAGTCAGGGGCTGCTGAGTCTCCTGAGCTCGGATTCAGGTTGACTGCCTTGGAGTGCAGCTTGGCTGCCTTCATGGAACAGCAGCGGGCACTGATCACTGGTCTCACCGGTGCATCTGCCCCGACCACCGGGACATCAACGTCCAAGTTGACCCCAGAGGCTGAGCCGATCCTCGAGTCCATCTGATTTCGAGTCGATCCTCGGCCAAGGTCTGCCTCGGCCTCCCGTTCGGGACCGAGCTCGTTGACGCCGGTACCCTCTGTCGGGGCGGATTTCATCGGTGCCTGCCCGACCGGAGCCGCTTGATTCCTCCTACGAGGGGTCCGGCTGGGAAACGGAGGATGAGAGTCACCCGACACCTTTTGGACTCGATGTGTCCATCGGACTCGCCGGAGTCCGAGCCTCGGAGAAGGTCCCCCCGGAGGATACCCGGTTCTCGGACTTCGTGCGGGATATGGCCAAAGCCTTGGCATTCCCCGCGGATCCCGAGGAGGAGCCTTGAGCTGAGGAGCTCAAGGCCCTACAGTATGACTCTCCCCCAAAGGAGGCCTTTACTATACCGGTTCCTCCGATGCCGGAACAGTTGCTCTTCCGTATGTGGGAGGCGCCGGCCTCGACGCCGGTCTTGAGCAAGCGGGTCGATTCCATCTATCGAGTCCGCAAGAGCCCCGGGTTCCAAAAGGCACAATTGCCGCACCATTCCATGGTTGTGGAATCGGCCATGCATCGTCTGAAGTCAGAAGATGCACTCCTTGGTGCCTCCCAGCCGGGAGGCCCGGAACCTGGATGCCCTCGGCAAGAAGTGCTTCCAGGGCTCTATGCTTGCTTGCCGTGTCCAGACATACCAGCTGTACATGGGCATGTACCTTTGAGACCTGGCAAAGGAGATTGACGAGTTCTCTGCTGGTCTCTCCGAGGAGCCTTTGCAGAGGTTCAATGCACACTCATCGGGTATTCGAGAGTGCTCGAAGTTTCTCTCGAGCAGTCTATGATGGCTTCAAGGCTTCGGCTTGAGTAACCACGGCCGGCATTGGTGCACGCCGTCAGGCCTGGCTACAGTCATCGGACCTCGAGCCATGGGTGCAGGACAAGTTGGTCGATGTCCCCTGCTGAGGTGAGAACCTCTTTGGCAAGCCCATGGCTGAAAATGCTGCAGAGCTCGAGACCGAGACTCTTACCCGGACAAGGCTGTCCAGGAAAACCTCTGCCCCTTCTCAGAAAAAGAAGGGCTCGGGGAAAAAGACCTTTTTCCCCGAGGAAGTTACCCCCATTTTCAGGCCTCTGTAGCTCCCCAACAGGGGCTGCAGGCCAAGGGGCAGGGACATGGGCCCCGTAGGCAGAAACCCCCCAAGCCACCAGCTCCGGCTCCTGCACAGCAGGGAGCGGGGTTTTGACTCCAATAGCATAGCCTTTCCTCCTCAGCTGGCCCCTATCAGCACAGGAGGCCGGCTGACCCTGTATGCCCACAGGTGGTCAGCCGTAACAAGGGATACCTGGGTGCTCTGCATAGTCCAGAGGGACTATCTTCTCCACTTCCACCAGGTACCTCCCTCCTACTTTCCAGGGGAGCCTTCGAGACTCCCTCTGCACAGGGACTTACTCCTGCAGGAGTTGGCAAGTCTTGTAAAGGAGCAGGCAGTGGAACCGGTGCCCCACCACCTGAGAGGTCAAGGCTTCTATTCCAGGTACTTTCTGGTACCAAAGTGAACAGGAGGCCTCAGGCCCATCCTAGACTTGGGGAACCTGAACAAGTTCCTGGAGAGGGAAAAGTTAAAGTTCAAGATGTTTACCCTCGGAATTCTGCTGCCCTACCTCCAGCAGGGAGATTGGCTATGCTCCTTAGATTTAAAGGATGCTTATACTCACATCCTCATTCATCCAGACCACAGACAATATCTCAGATTTGTAGTGGGAGGAAACCACTATCAGTACAGAGTACTGCCTTTTGGCAGCCTACCTTAGGGTTCAAGGCCTCTTTGTCTTTCCATACCCGTATGACTGGCTCATGAGGGGTCAATCCCCACAGGAGGCCAATCAAGCCACCCTTTGCACTGTCGCTCTGCTCCAGCACCTGGGATTTGTTATAAACTTCGCAAAGTCCACTTTGCACCCCTCACAGAACATGGAGTTCATAGGAGCAAGACTGGACATCCTTCAGGCAAAGGCCTTTTTACCCGTGGACAGGGGCCCACAGGTTGATGGATCTAGCCAGGCAGTTCCACAGCAATTCTCTGGTCTCCGCCAAACAATTCCTGAGGCTCTTAGGCTACATGGCTTCCACGGTCCATGTAACTCCAAATGCCCGTCTACACATGAGGCCAGCTTAATTGGGCCTCAGAACTCAGTGGCACCAAGCCACAGGAAACCTCATGGACAGAGTGAGGGTGTCCAAACTACTCGAGTCTTCTCTGCAGTGGTGGCTCCATCTTCCGAATTTAGTGCAAGGGGTGTTCTTTCAGACACCTCCACCCTCTCAAGTGCTGACAACCGATGCTTCTCTTCAAGGTTGGGGTGCACATTGCCAAGGAGCATGTAGCCGCACAGCAGATAAGCCTCTTAGAACTGAGAGCTATCCGCTTGGCCCTGAGAACTTTCTCTCATCTCCTCTCACCAGTCCGTCCTAGTTCAGACGGACAACCAAGTTGTTATGTTCTGTGTGAACAAACAAGGGGGCACGGGGTCCCGCCTTCTATGTCAGGAAGCGCAGAGCCTGTGCTCCTGGGCAGTCAATCACGGCATTCTTCTCAAAGCGGTCTTTCTCCAGGACCAAGCAGGAAGTCAGTCCTCACATATGGGTGACGTCGGCGCCGACGGAGCCCTCGCAGAGTAATTTTCCACAGCTTTCAAAGAAAGCCTTTGGGAATTGCAGCGCGCATGCGCGGTCCTCTTACCGCCCAAGGGTGCCATCTTGCTCAGTCTTCTTTTTTCCGCGGAGCCCTACAGACGTTGTTTGTAATTCCCCGCAGAAAAGTTGATTTATTTGTCTTGGCGCTCCTGGTTCCTCGAGGGCCAGGTCGCATAGCCCCGATTCCCGTCCTGGGTCCTCGGAGATGGAGAGGCCTTCCAAACATCCTCGTCTCGAGATGGACTTGCCCGCTCACATGAGTACTGTTGTCCTCGTGGACTCGCCTCCGAAGGAGCTGACGTCGGGCCCGACGCCATCGGGGCCCGAGTCGGGGGCTGCTGGGTCTCCTGAGCTCGGACTCAGGTTGACGGCCTTGGAGAGCAGTCTGACTGCCTTCATGGACCAGCAGCGGGCATTGATCGCTGGCCTCGCCGGTGCTTCTGCCCTGACCGCCGGGACGTCGACCTCCAAGTCGACCCCGGAGACCGAGCCGATCATCGAGTCCATGAGGGCTCGAGTCGATCCTCCGTCGCGGTCTCCTTCGGCCTCCCGTTTGGGACCGAGGTCGTCGACGCCAACTCCCTCGGCGTCGGGGCGAATGGCATCGAGCCCGCCCGACCGGAGCCGCTCGACTCCTCCTCCAAGGAGTCAGCCTGGGAATCCGAGGAAGAAGAGTCACCTGGTTCTTTTCGGACTCGGTGTGTCCCATCGGACTCCCCCGAGTCCGAACCTCGGAGACGGTCCCCCCCCGGAGGATACCCGGTTCTCGGACTTCGTGTGAGATATGGCCAAAGCCTTGTCCTTCCCCGCGGATCCCGAGGAGGAGCCTCGAGTCGAAGAGCTTGATGCCCTCCAATATGACTCTCCCCCGAAGGAGGCCTTTATTGTACCGGTTCCTCCGATGCTGGAACGACTTCTCTTCCGCATGTGGGAGAGCCCAGCATCATCGCCGGTGTTAAGCAAGCGGGTCGATTCCATTTATCGAGTCCGCAAGAGCCCCGGGTTCCAAAAGGCACAACTACCGCACCATTCCATGGTGGTGGAATCGGCCATGCATAGACTTAAGAGTCAAAAAAATGCACTCCTCGGTGCCTCCTGGTCGGGAGACTCGAAGCCTGGATGCCCTCGGTAGGAAGTGTTTCCAGGGCTCTATGCTTGCTTGTCGAGTCCAGACCTACCAGCTCTATATGGGCATGTATCTACGAGACCTGGCTAAAGAAATAGCCGGGTTCTCTGCTGGTCTCTCCGAGGAACCTTTGCAGAGGTTCCAAGCCTTGTCAACTGGTATTCGGGAGTGCTCGAAGTTTATTTCTCGAGCAGCCTACGATGGCTTTGAGGCATCGGCTTGAGTAGCCGCAGCCGGCATCGGTGGCCGCCGACAGGCTTGGCTTCAGTCATCCGACCTCGAGCCATGGGTGCAGGACAAGTTGGTCGATGTCCCCTGCAGAGGTGACAACCTCTTTGGCAAGCCCATGGATGAGAAGGCTGCACAGATCGAGACCGAGACTCTCACCAGGACTCATCTCTCAAGGAAGACCTTTGCCCCTTCTCAGAAGAAGAAGGGCTCGGGGGGAAAAAGCCCTTTTACCCGAGGAAGGCGGCTGCTTATCACCACTACCCTCATCAGGCCTCGGCAGCTCCCCAGCAGGGTAAGCAAGCCAAGGGACGGGGTAATGGATCACGTAGGCAGCAAGCCCCCAAGCCTGCACCACCGGCCCCTGCTCAGCAGGGTGGGGGTTTTTGACTTCACTAGCATAGCCTCTCCCCCTCAGCTGGTTTCTCTCAGCACGGGAGGCCGGCTGGTCCACTTTGCCCACAGGTGGCCCAACATCACTACAGATACCTGGGTACTTCACATAGTCCAAGAGGGCTATCTTCTGCACTTCCACCAGGTACCTCCCTCCTACTTTCCGGGGGAGCCTCTCAGACTCCCTCTGCACAGGGACTTACTCCTTCAGGAGTTAGCAAGTCTTCAGGAACAGGCTGTGGAACCGGTGCCCCACCACCTGAGAGGTCAAAGTTTTTACTCCAGGTACTTTCTGATACCAAAAAGAACAGGAGGCCTCAGACCCATCCTGGACTTGCGGAACCTCAACAAGTTCCTCGCAAAGGAAAAGTTCAAGATGCTTACCCTTGGAATCCTGCTGCCCTACCTCCAGCAGGGAGACTGGCTATGCTCCTTGGATCTAAAGGATGCCTACACTCACATCCTCATCCACCCCAGCCACAGACAATATCTCAGGTTTGTTGTGGGGGGCAATCATTACCAGTACAGAGTACTACCCTTTGGCCTATCCTCCGCGCCACGGGTGTTCACCAAATGTCTAGCAGTGGTGGCGGCTTATCTAAGACTTCAAGGCCTCTTTGTATTTCCATACCTGGACAACTGGCTCATCAGAGCACAGTCTTCCCAAGAGGCCACTCACGCACCGCACTGTAGCTCTGCTCCAGCACTTGGGCTTTGTCATAAACTTCGCAAAGTCCACTTTGCTCCCCTCTCAGGATCTCGAGTTCATCGGTGCAAGATTAAACACGCTTCAGGCGCGTGCCTTTCTGCCTCTCGACAGGGCAAACAGACTCATGGATCTTGCCAGCCACTTTCACAGCAATTCCCTGGTCTCTGCCAGGCAATTTCTGAGACTGCTCGGCCATATGGCTTCCACAGTCCATGTGACCCCCAATGCCCGCCTGAACATGCGGCCTGCTCAATGGTGCCTTCGCACACAATGGCATCAGGCCACTGGGAGCCTAGCGGACTCTGTACAGATCTCCGACCCGCTGGTCTCTTCTCTTCAATGGTGGCGTCATCTGCCAAACCTAGTGCTCGGAATGGCTTTTCAGTCTCCTCCGCCTTCTCAGGTCCTGACGACTGATGCTTCTCTCCTGGGTTGGGGAGCACATTGCCAAGGGACATGTACTCAAGGCCTCTGGACTCCTTGGGAGTCTACCCAGCAGATCAACTTCCTGGAACTCAGAGCTATCCGCCTAGCTCTGAGAGCCTTCTCCCACCTCACTTCTCACCAGTCTATGCTGGTACAGACGGACAATCAAGTTGTGATGTTCTACGTGAACAAACAAGGGGGCACAGGCTCCTTCCCTCTCTGTCGGGAAGCACAAAAGCTGTGCTCTTGGGCCGTCAGCCGCGGCATCCTCCTCAAAGCTGTTTATCTCCCGGGTCAAGAAAATTGCCTGGCAGACAAACTGAGCAGAATCCTCCAGCCGCACGAGTGGAGATTGGATCCGTTGGTGCTTCAGCGGATCTTTCTTAAATGGGGCCTACCCACAATGGATCTCTTTGCCAGTCCTCTCAACCGGCAACTTCCCCAATTCTGCTCTCGACAACCGCATCCTCACAGAGTAGCGGCGGATGCTTTTCTTCTCTCCTGGTCCACAGGCCTTCTGTATGCCTTTCCTCCCATGCCACTGGTGTCTCGGACGCTCTTCAAGGTTCTCCGGGACAAAGCCTCAATGATCCTCGTGGCTCCTCGGTGGACGAGGCAACCTTGGTTCCCGCTTCTAATGCAGCTGGCGGTGGACACTCCACTTCCTCTGGGGTTTCAGCCCGATCTCCTGACCCAGGATCACGGGACTCTCCTACACCCCAACCTCCAGTCCCTTCATCTGATGGCCTGGCTGCTGAAAGGGTAGTCCTGGCTCCCCTCCTGCTGCCTCCAGATGTGGAGGAAGTCGTCTTGGCCTCCAGGCGACCCTCTACCCGGAAGTCCTACGCTCTGAAGTGGCGTCGGTTCTCCGTCTGGTGTGCTCAGCATTCTCATAATCCCTTCTCCTGTTCAATATCAGTGGTCTTGCAAAATTTGCTTTGCCTCTCTGAACTTGGACTTAAGTCCAACTCGGTCAGGGTCCACCTCAGTGCTCTTTCTGCGCATCACATGCTGGTGGATGGCAGGCCTCTTTCCAGGCACCCTCTAGTGGCTCGTTTCCTCAGAGGCCTCCTTCTCCTTAAACCACCTTTGCGCCCACCAGCCCCTGACTGGGGTCTGAATGTGGTTTTACAACGGATTACCTGTCCGCCTTTTGAACCTATGGCTACCTGTCATCTTCGTTTTCTTTCTTGGAAAACCTTATTCTCGGTAGCCCTCACTTCTGCTAGACGCGTTAGTGAGCTACAGGCCCTAGTCTCTGATCCTCCTTACACTCAGTTCTACAAGAATAGGGTAGTCCTGCGGACTCGCCCTAAGTTTCTTCCTAAAGTGGTTTCCCCTTTTCACATCAACCAGGAGGTGGTACTTCCGACCTTCTTTCCCAGGCCACACTCCAGCCGAGCTGAGATGGTCCTGCATACCCTGGACTGTAGAAGGGCGTTAACCTTCTACCTTGACCGTACGCGGGAGCACCGAAAAGCTGTTCAGCTCTTCGTGTCTTATGACCCCAACAAGTTGGGGCTCCCTGTCTCCAAGCGTACTCTGTCCATCTGGATTGCTGACTGTATCGCTTGGGCTTATGAGGCAGCCGGCCTCTCGTTGGAAAGTCGAGTCACGGCTCATCGTGTTAGGGCGAAGGCTGCGTCAGTGGCTTACCTCCTCTCTGTTCCGTTGGCAGACATCTGCCGGGCTGCTACTTGGTCTTCAAGCCAGACTTTCGCAGCCCATTACTGCCTGGAGCGGGAGTCCCGCAGGGACAGTGCTTTCGGTCAGGCAGTCCTCCGTAATCTCTTTGAGGTATAGGCAACTCCTGCCCTCCGTCCCGGATGTTGGGCTACCGGTTGGGGGCGTACTCAGAGAAGATTCCTTCCTTCTGTGCTACTGAGCTCGAGGGAGCTCCTTTTTTGTGCTTAGGGTCTCCGGTAGCCTTAAGCTTGGGAGTCCCATATGTGAGGACTGACTTCCTGCTTGGTCCTGGAGAAAGAGTAGTTACTCACCTGTAACAGGTGTTCTCCAGGAGCAGCAGGAATCAGTCCTCAGAACCCTCCCTCCTCCCCTTGGCATTGCAGTTCTATAATTTCGTTTTTGCTAATTATTGCTGTCTTTTAGCTATGTCATCAGACTGAGCAAGATGGCACCCTTGGGCGGGAAGAGGACCGCGCATGCGCGCTGCAATTCCCAAAGGCTTTCTTTGAAAGCTGGGGAAAATTGCTCCGCAAGGACTCCGTCGGCGCCGACGTCACCCATATGTGAGGACTGATTCCTGCTGCTCCTGGAGAACACCTGTTACAGGTGAGTAACTACTCTATCTCCCAGGTCAAGAGAATCACCTGGCAGACAGATTGAGCAGGATCCTGCAACCACACGAATGGCAGTTGAATCCCTTAGTGGTTCAACAGATCTTCCTGAGATGGGGTCTTCCAACCATAGATCTCTTTGCCAGTCCTCTGAACCGTCAACTACCCAGGTTCTGCTCCAGACAACTGCATCCTCTCAGATTAGCAGCGGATGCATTTCTCATTCCGTGGTCTACAGGCCTCCTACATACCTTTCCTCCCATGCCTCTAGTGCCCCAGACACTGTTCAAAGTGCTCCGAGACAGGGCCTTGGTAATTCTGATGGCCCCAACAACCGTGGTTCCCACTTCTTTTGCAACTGGCGGTGGACACTTCCCTTCCTCTGGGGATGCAACCAGATCTCCTGTCTCAGGAGAAGGGGTCTCTTTTACACCCCAATCTCCAGTCCCTCAATCTGATGGCCTGGCTGCTGAAAGGGTAGTTCTAGCACCCTTACTACTGCTTAGGGAAGTGGAGGATGTGGTCATGGCCTCTAGGAGGCAGTCCACCCGAAAGTCTTATGCCCTTAAGTGGCAAAGATTCTCTACCTGGTGTACTCAACACAACGAGAATCCTTTCTCATGCCTGGTACCAGTGGTGCTGCAATATTTGCTTCACCTGTCCAACCTAGGCCTTAAGTCTGACTCTGTTAGAGTTCATCTTAGTGCTCTTTCAGCACCCCATTCACCGGTGGAGGGTCAGTCTCTCTCCAGCCATCCTTTGGTGGCTTGCTTCCTCAGAGGCCTGCTTTTGCTTAAGCCTCCAGTGCGTCCACCTGCCCCTGAGTGGGATTTGAATGTGGTCTTGCAACGACTTACTTGCCCACCATTTGAGCCTATGGCTACTTGCCCTTTGCGCTTTCTCTCATGGAAAGCATTGTTTCTGGTGGCTCTTACCTCAGCAAGGCGAGTAAGTGAACTTCAGGCCCTAGAATCAGATGCTCCATATACTAGGTTCTATAGGAACAAGAGTAGTCTTACGGACTCACCCTAAGTTCCTTCCAAAGGTTGTCTCCTCCTTCCACCTCAATCAGGAGGTGGTTCTTCCAACTTTCTTTCCCAGGCCGCATGCCAGCCAGGCTGAGATGGTCTTGCATACCCTGGACTGTAGGAGGGTGTTGTCCTTCTATCTTGACCGTACGTGGGAGCACCAGAGGGCTGTTCAGCTCTTCGTCTCTTTTGACCCCAATAAGTTGGGGTTACCTGTCTCCAAGCGTACTTTGTCCATATGGGTAGCCGACTGTATCGCCTGGGCTTACAGGGCAGCCGGTCTCTCCTTGCAGGGTCGAGTTACGGCTCACCGTGTCAGGGCGAAGGCTGCGTCAGTGGCTCATCTCCGCTCTGTTCTGTCGGCAGACATCTGCCGGGCTGCTACTTGGTCTTCAAGCCAGACTTTTGCGGCCCACTACTGCCTTGAGAGGGAGTCCCGCAGGGACAGTGCTTTTGGGCAGGTGGTACTCCATAATCTCTTTGGGGTTTAGGCAACTCCTACCCTCCGGCCCTGGTGTTGGGCTACCGTTCGGGGCGTTATCAGAGAAGATTCTTTTCTCACATGCTGAGGCTCTAGAGGGAGCTCATTTTTTTTTCAGCTTGGGTCTCCGGTAGCCTTAAGCTGGGGAGTCCCATATGTGAGGACTGACTTCCTGCTTGGTCCTGGAGAAAGAGTAGTTACTCACCTGTAACAGGTGTTCTCCAGGAGCAGCAGGAATCAGTCCTCACAACCCTCCCTCCTCCCCTTGGCATTGCAGTTCTATAATTTCGTTTTTGCTAATTATTGCTGTCTTTTAGCTATGTCATCAGACTGAGCAAGATGGCACCCTTGGGCGGGAAGGGGACCCTGCATGCACACTGCATTCCCAAAGGCTTTCTTTGAAAGCTAGGGAAATGCTCCGCACGGGGGCTCCATCGGCACTGACGTCACCCATATGTGAGGACTGATTCCTGCTGCTCCTGGAGAACACCTGTTACAGGTGAGTAGCTACTCTGAGCTGGCACTTAGGCTGCTTGTTCTTCCTTCAAAGTGCTCTGTGAATGTGTGTTGATTTTTTTTACAGAATGAAAGGTCTGGTGTATTAGCTTTTCAGGAAGGGAATTCCGAAGCTTGGTTGAGTAGAACAAGAATGCTGTATTACATGTGGACTGGTTGCTTTTAGTGTAGGTATGGCTAGTGTGTTCTGTATATGGTTTCTTCTTGTTCCTTTGTTCTGTAGTAGCTGTATGAGGGATGTTAAATGAGTAGAAGATAAGTTGTATGTTGTTTTGAAGGTATTTATTAGGACCTTGTACTTGATTCTGCTTGCGATTGTGAGCCAATGTAATTGTTTTAGGATAGAGATGTTCCATTTTTGGAGCTCCATAAATTATTCAGGCTGCCATGTGTTCAGCCATTTACAGTTTGTATAAGGCCTGCTTTGGTAGCCCCTGGAGAATGCTATTGCTGAAGTTGAAGCGTGGGAAGATCATGGCCTGAAGCACAGTACAGAAATCACGTGGAGAAGAGAGAGGTTGCAAGTGTTGTAGGGTTCTTATCTTATTATAGATTGCTCTTGTGTTGTGAGTGGTTAGACTTAGTTGCTGTTCTCGGGTTATTCCAAGGTATTGCACCTCTTGCTTGACTTCCAATGTTGCTTCTTGAACTTTGTTTAGTAAGGGGGGGGGGGTGAAGGTAGTGTCCCTAGTGATGTATAATACTTCCGTCTTTTCATAGTTTATTTTTTTAACTTGTGTGGAGAGCCAGTATGCAGCCTCATTGAAACATTGTACTATTTTTATCATGGTTTAGTTTTTTGGTGGTGTATGATAGGTAAATCCTAATGTCATCCACATAAATGTGTAATGTACATTGTGCTTTTGGATGATGTTACATAATGGTTGGAGGTAAGTGTTAACTAGTAAAAATAAGAAGGCCAAGCTTAGGGGCACTCCTTACTGTTGATTATATGGTTTTAGATTTGCTGGGTCCAATTTTGACCTGTTTGCGGTTGGTTAAGTATGATTTGAACCAGAGTAGGGTTGTACCTCTGGGAGCCTTGTTAATAGCAAGCTGTGCTACTAACAAGGCGTCAAAGGCAGCCATAGTAGCCAAGAATATTAGAATATAACCTTGTTTCAGCTTTTCTATACCCTTTGAGCTTGTCTATGAGAAATGTGAGCAGCATTTCCACCCTGTGTCCTGTGTTGCATTGAGGGTCACATGTATGATTTTCTCTCAGTTGGTGAGGGGTCTTACGGGTGCACTAGGAGCAAGGAGCTCTTTGCTCTCAGAGAACAAGTCTGATCTCTGGAGGCTAGAGTAGCTGACTTGGAGAACATAAGGAAGACAGAGAGGTACATAGACGAGACCTACAGGGATATAGTACTGAAGTCCCACCTCCAGTCTGGCAGCATCCCTGTTGCCATGGAAGAGAGAGGTCATGTGATAGGAGAGCATCACCCTAGTGCTACAGGAAGTAATCCTGTAGTTAGGATCTGTCCTCCAGGTGATGTAAAACACTCTTGCACTGAGGAGGTTTCTCCAGAACCATGTACCCACAAGGGAAGGGTAAGGACAGCCATTATTGTTGGTGACAAGATCATTAGGTATGTAGATAACTGTGTGGCTTGTGGACGTGAGGATCACCTGGTAACATGCCTGCCTGGTGCGAAGTTAGCAGACCTTATGTGCCACATAGACAAGGTCTTAGATAGTGCTGGGGAGGACTTTGCTGTACAGGTTGGTACCAATGACATAGTGTGGTAGGGAGGTTCTGGAGGCTAAATTTAGGATTTTAGGTAGGAAGTTGAAATCCAGAATTTCAGGGTAGCATTCTTTGAAATGCTTCCTATTCCACGTGCAGGACCCGAAAGGCAGGCAGAGCTCTGGAGTCTCACTGCATAGATGAGACAGTGGTGCAAGGATGAGGGTTTTGGATTTGTTAGAAACTGGGGAACATTCTGGGGAAAGGAGGGGCTCTTCTGAAGGGATGGGCTCCACCTTAACCGGAATGAAACCAGACTGTTGGCATTAACCTTTAAAAAGGAGATAGAGCAGCTTTTAAACTAGATAATAGGGGAAAGCCAACAGTTGCCCATGGTTCAGAACAATATATCCTTGAAGGATACTAGCAAAAGACTGAAGTTAGGGCATATCAGTAGAGAGGTTCCAATAAAGAGAACAGTAGTCTAATGCACTTGAGTATGGAGCAAACAGAGCTTAAATTCCAAATTACCCCTGCCTACTGATAGCCAGATTAATATGAATAAAATACAGCCTCTAAAATGTTTGTATGCAAATGCTAGTCTAAAAAATAAGATGGGAGAGTTAGAATATATAGCACTAAATATGATTGATATCTTAGTCAGGGTGGAAGGAGGACAAACAGTGGGACACTGATACCTGGGTACAAACTATATTATAATGATAGAGAAGATCAAATTGGTGGAGGGGCTGGGCTTTGTTAGAAAGGGCATTGCGTCACAAAGGATTAAAGTTTTTTTTGCAGGAAACAAAATTCACTGTAGAATCTCAATGGATTGAAATCCCATAGAGGAAGGGGAAGGCGATGGCAGTGGGGGGTGTAATATCAATTGCCTGGCTAGAATGAACAAATGCATGATGAAATGCTCAAAGAAATCAGGGAAGCTAACAAAAGTTACAACATGGTAATAATAATAATGGGTGATTTCAGTTACCCTGGTGTCAACTGGGTGAGTGTCATGGCAAGAAATGCTAGGGAGTTAGTTTCTAGATGAAATAAATGACTGCTTCTTGGAGCAGCTGGTTTATAAACCGACCAGAGGGAAAGCTATTTTGGACCTAGTCCTTAATGGAACACAAGATCTGGTGCAAGAAATAAGGGTGTTGGGGCCACTTGGCAATAGTGATCATAGCATGATCGTATTTGATTTAATAAATGAAGGAAGAACAGTAAGGAAATCCACAGTACTACCTTTTAACTTTCAAAATGGAGACTGATAAAATGAGAAAAATTAAGAAAAAAAATAATAGGAGCAGTTGCAAAGGTTAAAGATTTACATCAAGCTTGGGTGTTTAAAAATACTATCTTGGAAGCCCAGACCAGCTGTATTCCATGCTTTAAAAAAAAGAGGAAGGAAGTCCAAAAAACTGCCAGCATGGCTTAAAGGTAAGGTCAGAGAGGCTGCTTTTGCCAAAAAAAAAAAAAAGAGCATCTTTCAGGAAATGGAAAAAGGAGCCAAATGATGAAAACTGGAATCACAAGCACTGGCAAGTTATATGCAAGGTATTGATAAGGCAGGCAAAGAGAGAATTTGAGAAGCTTGCTGTGGAAGCAAAAACACAGACTTTTTCAAATACATTTGTAGCAAAAAACCTGTGAGTCAGTTGGACCATTAGATGATAGAGGGGTAAAAGGGGCACTAAGGGGACAAGGCCATATTGGAGAGACTAAATTAATTCTTTGCCTCGGTCTTAACTGAGAAAGATGTAGGAATGTTACCTATGACTGAAATGGTATTTAAAGGAGATGCTGCAGAAGAACTGAAAGAAATATCCATACACCAGGAAGAGGTATACAACTATTTGATAAACTGAAGAATAGCAAATCACCTGGACCAGATGGTATACATACAAGGGTGTTGAAAGAATTGAAATATGAGATTGCAGACCTCCTATTAGTAATCCGTGAACTATCATTAAAATTATCTGTAGTACCTGAAGATTGGAGGATGGCCTGATGTCAGTGCTGGGAAGAATGGTGGAAGCCATCATAAAGAACAAAATTACCGAATATGTAGATAGTCATGGCTTAGGACAGCCAACATGGCTTTAGCCAAGGAATGTCTTTTCTTACTAAACTTATGTTTTTTTGAAGGTGTGAATAAATAGGTAGACAAAGGTGAGTTGGTTGATATAATATTTGGACTTTCAGAAAGCCTTTGACAAGGTCCCTCATGAGAGACTTTTGGCAAAATTAAAAAGTCATGGGATAGGAGGCAATGTACTATTGTGGATCAGGAACAGGTTAAAAGATAGAAAGCAGAGGGTAGGGCTAAATGGCCAATTTTCCCAATGGAGAAAGGTGACTAGTGGAGTACTCCAGGGATCTGTGCTGGGTCTGCTGTTTTTTAACATATTCATAAATGACCTGGAAATGGGAATAACGAGTGAGGTTATTAAATCTGCAGAAGACACAAAACTATTCAAAGTTGTTAAAACTCATGAGGATTGTGGAAAATTGCAAGAGGATCTTGATAAATTGGAAGACTGAGCATCCAAATGGCAGATGAACTTTAATGTGGACAAGTGCAGAGTTATGCACCTGTGAAAGAAAAACCCAAACCATGGTTCCACACTGCAAGGTTCCACATTAGGAACCACCACCCAGGAAAAAGATTAAGGCATCATTGTGGATAACATGTTAAAAACCCTCTGCCCAGTGTGCAGTGACAGCCAAGAGAGCAAATAGAATGCTAGGTATCATAAGGAAAGGAATGGAGAATAAAACAAAGGATATTATAATGCCTCTGTATCATTCCATGGTGCAACCTCACCTTGAATATTGTGTGCAATTCTGGCCACCGTATCTACATCCAACCAATATACAACATCATAAAAGAGCATGGGATAAAATACACAATCTATGCGGATGACATAATGATATGCACACCAATGACCCTCGACAACCCAGACCACACCAAGATAAGACTGTCTCACACATATGAACACCCAGGGCTGGATTTACCTTGAGTGAGGCCCTACGCCAACAAAAATTGTGGGCCCCCAGAAAAAATAAAAACGAGATCAACTTACCAAAACAGAAATGGCAATAGATGTATAGAATTGCCTGACATAAAGAGGCAATAGAGACAAAATAAGCATTGGAATTCAAGAAATACATTAAAAAATGTCTTATCCATCGGGGAAGAGGATCATTGAATGATCCAGCGGTACTACAGCAGCTACAGGAAATGGACCTGGCTGTCACTGCTCCCCGGTACTCACTATGGCTTTGGTGTAACAGGCCACCACCTCCTGGTACTTGCGGGTGATGAAGAGTCTGTTTCCCTGCTCCTTTAACTCCTGAGCGCTAGTGCTCTTCTCCGGACTCCCGTCTCCTGCCTCCCCCACTCCTTTTCCTCTTTCCCCTTCATGCCAGGGCCTGGAGAAGCTTGCGGACGGCCCCGTTCAGCTAGGCTGCAGCAATTTCAACTCTCTAGAGAGCGAGGGATCCAGGCTCGCACAACCCCGCCTCTCACTCTTATACCCAACACACTCACAAATAGGGTTGCCAACTTTTTCACCGAGAAAAAACGGACACCTGTGGCTCGCCATGCTCCACTCATTCTCTGCCCTTAGTCCCACCCCTGCCCCAGCCCCACCCACAAAAATTACCAAGGATACGTGTAGGCTAACTTTCTTGGTCAGATAATAATTAAACTGGGAACCCCAAAATCCAAACATGAAATGTACAACACTGGAGAAATAAAACTATAAAGTAATTTCCTCTTGCACTAAACAGAAACGCAAAGATGTTAGCAATACACACTTCCCAGACCAGACATATTCCAGTTAAATTCAAAATAAAAAGTATTTTTCTACCTTCTGTTTGGGCATTTTTTCAGTTGCAATTGCTCCAGTCACTTTCTTCTGGTTTCTTCGTGTCTTCTGCGAGCTATCCATTTGTCCTTTCTTCTCTTTTAGATGTTTTCCATTCTCTCTCTATTTCTGCTTTAACATACTGATTGTTTCCCTTTTGCTCTTTCCCCCAATTCTTTCCTTATTCCTTTATCATCCATTTAAATTTCACCCTTCCATTTTCAAGCCCCTCTTACTCTCCCAATACCCAGCCCATCATAGACTTTTCTTCCACACAAAATATTTTTTCCCCTCTCCATTCTCATTCCCCATCCATTCTAGTCCTCCCCCAAAATCAGTTCCCTTATAGTTCTAGACCCACCCAGCATCCACTCCCTTCTAGTCCCATTCTCCCATGCCCCACATCAGCCCATTTCCAGTCCTATTCTAGCTCTTCATCAGCCCATTTTCAGTGCTAGCCCTCACATCACAGGCCATTTCCAGTCCTAGCCCCCCCCCCAATCACAGCCTATTTCCAGTCCTAGCCCCCACCATCACATCCCATTTGCAGTCCGAGTCCCCCCCCCCCCACCATCACAGCCCATTTGCAGTCCAAGTTACCCCCCATAGCCCTTTTCCAGTCCAGGTCCCCCTCCCCATCACATCCCATTTCCAGTCCAAGTCCCCCCCCCCCCATAGCCCTTTTACAGTTCAGGTCCCCTCCCCATCACAGCCCATTTCTTTCCATTCCAAGTCCCCCCCCAATAGCCCTTTTCCGGTCCAGGTCCGTCCCCCCCAATCACAGCCCATGCAGTCCTTGCCGCCCCCCCCCCCCCCCCGAACAGCACTACGGCTGTCTGAGAGGCTTCAGAGGGAGCAGGGTAAGCTCGTGCGAGGCCCCGGCTCCCTCTGTAGAGCCGCCAGCGTGAAGAGCCTTTTCCTTCATGCTGGCGGCTGTATCTGTAAAGCTGCGAATGCTGGGAAAGGTTAAAGGGTATTGCCTTTAACCTTTCCCAGCAATTGCGGCTTTACAGATACAGCAGCCAGCATGAAGGAAAAGGCTCTTCACGCTGGCGGCTGTACAGAGGGAGCCGGGGCCTCGCGCGAGCTTACCCGGCTCCCTCTGAAGCCCTCCGGTGTGTGGGCCGGCCCCGGGTGGGGGTTTTCTCAGTGATGGAAATACGATTGTCCTGGGGACTCTTGTTTGTGGGCCCTTGCCAGCTGTGGGCCCTATGCCATGGCGTACCTGGCGTATAGGTAAATCCGGCCCTGTGAACACCTGGTTTCAAGACAACAACATGACCATAAACTACAGCAAGACCGAGGCGCTAATCATCACAGGAAACTCTGACTTCATTCCCCCCCCCCTCCCCCGCGACATCAAGATAGGCACCACAACCATACCCATACAATCAGAAGTGAAATACCTCGGAGTGACAATGGACAAAGAACTTAACCTTCAGTCCCACATCAGCAGAACCACCAAAAATGCATACCACAGGATGAGACTAGTACGACGCCTCAAGCCCCTCCTCACTCAGGAACACTTCCGCACAGTTTGTCAAGCACTAATAACCCCAATCCTAGACTTCTGCAACCCAATCTATCTAGGTCTAACGAAACAGACACTAAGACCATTGCAACTGGCACAAAACACTGCAGCACGCATAATTGCTGGCACCACAAGACAAGAACACATCACACCCACCCTAAAAGAGCTCCACTGGCTGCCTATCAGTGCCCGCATTAAATACAAGACAATCATAAACATTTTCAAAATCAAACATCAATCATCAGCTTTCAGCCTACACCCACTCATACAACCAGACAACAGCACAAGACTGAGAAGAAGAGGCACATCCAACCGTGTCAACACACCTAAAGATATCAACAAGGTACGCAAGGACACCAAAAAATGAGCCTTATAGGTGGCACCAACAATCTGGAACGCCCTCCCTGACGAACTGCGTTCAACAGCAGACCTTAAAGGAGTTCAGGAAACTACTGAAGACAACCCTCTTCATAGACCACTACGGTGACATTACTTAAACCATGCAACAGACACCTCAATTCCCCCCACATGTCACTATAATTGTAATTAAGCAAGGAACTGATACCCATAGCATTGTAAATAGCGCACGCTGTAAATAGCACCACAAGACTCAAAGTCCAGACACACTCACACGCATGCACTACTCACTGCATGTGCACACTATACACTGTATCTTATTGATTGCTGTTCAGACCGCCTTGATTGCAGGATAAGGCGGTATAGAAATATGTTTAAATAACGTTATATTTATTTTATTTATTAGAAAAGGTACAGAGATGAACCACCAAAATGGTAAAGGGGATGGAAGGATACCCCTATGAAGAGAGGCTAAAAAGCTTAGGGTTCTTCAACCTGGAAAAGAGACTGCTGAGGGGAGATATGATAGAAGTCTATAAATTAATGAATGGAGTGGAACGGGTAAACGTAGATCGACTGTTTATGCCATCAAAATATAGAAAGACTAGGGGGCATGCAATGAAGCTACAGGGTAACTAAGACTAATATAAAATATTTTTTCACTCAATGTGTAATCAAACTCTGGCATTTGCTACCGGAGGATGTAGTAATAGCTGTTAATGTTGCCGGGTTTGAAAAAGGTTTGGACAATTTCCTGGAGGAAAGGTCCATAAACCATTATTAAAAGGGACCCGGGATATCACTGCTTGACCCAATACAAGCATTGAGGAACCCGTGTCTTTTGGGGACACTGCTAGATACTTAAAGTATGACCTAGATTGGCCACTGTCGGAAACAGGATACTGGGCTTTGATGGACCTTGTCTGACCCAGTATGGCATATCTTATGATGATAGTGATTTGGCAATTCTTAATAGCTCTCTAGGGCAGTTTAAGGAGTTCATGGTAAGTTTTGTATGGTGGTCTGTCTTATTATTGATGTTTTATTGGTATTGTAGTTTGGTCATGCACTTGTTCTGATCATCTTGTAGTTTTGATTGTCTCCATTTGTGTTCAAGTTTCTAGCAGTTTCTTGATGATCTTGAGGTCCTGTGTATACCAGGTGGCACTTTGAGTTTTTTGGGATGTTTACTGTTTGCTGCTTATTTGTATTTTGTATTTTTTTTATTTCTGTATGTTTTTGTTTAATAACATTGTTTATAGTCTGCTTTTACCATCTATGGATGTACAAAGTGGAGTACAAAAGCAAATTACAAACCGTACAGCCAGGTATCATTAAAAAAAAAAAGTCCTCCATAATTTCTTTAAAACTTTACAAAATTGAACATAATCCACAAGATCCCTGATTGCAGGAGGTAGATCATTTCACAGTTTTTAAACTGTGAGTGAAAAACTTCTATCTCTAACCCTCTTCTGCTGAAAAGTGGAAGCTGAGGACATTACTAATGTACGATGGGTTGCAGAATGTAAAAATCTTACAGACTGAACAGAGAATCAGCCTAGCAGATAAGTAGAGCGGACCTATCCTATGACTAGCTTGAAATGCTAAACCTAAAACCTTAAACAGGATTTGTGCTTCTATTGGCAACCAATGAAGGTTTAACAAAGGGGTCTCTCTCTCTCTGAACCCAGAGCTGTGGTGGGAGGAGAAGCGATGGTGCAAGTAGGGAGTAGTGGCAGAAACGGAGGCTTTTTTCCCTAATATGATCTAGCAGTGCTCCTTTTACAGGCTGCAGTTGGTGTTTATTAATTAGGTCACTTTCAGTCATGACTTTGGCCAGGAGTCTGCCTCAATATGCCAGATATGAAATCCTAAGCAGCACCATAGGCTCCAGTGCAAGATCATAGCTCCTTTTTGTTTTGGTGGGGGGGGGGAGGGCAGGGAGAGGCTGAGGGTTGTGCTGCTGCTTCTACTCCCCCTCCCTCCCCTTGTTCCTTCTGCTGCTGCCCACACCCTTTCTCCTTCCACTGCCCGGCCCTTCAGACCCCAGCTCTTGCTATCTTGAACTGTTGGTGGGGGAAGGAGAGGCCATTGAAGGTGTGCTTAGAAAGGAGATTGAGGAGGATGGAAAGCTAGTGAGGTGGTAAGAGGCAATAGAGACTGGGTGGAGGATAAGACAAAACCAAATACTGGAGAGAGTTGATTCATAGATGAATAGATGGCACTGGTGAGGGAGTGGGAGAGAGAAAATAAATGACCTAGAAAAGGGAATAACGATTGAGGTTATCAAATTTGCAGATGACACAAAACTATTTAAAGTTGTTGAAACCCAAAAGGATTGTGGAAAATTGCAAGAGGATCTTGATAAATTGGAAAACTGGGCATCCAAATGGCAGATGAACTTTAATGTGGACAAATGCAAAGTTATGCACCTAGGAAAGAACAATCCAAACTATGGTTCCACGATGCAAGGTTGCACATTAGGAACCATCACCCAGGAAAAAGATTAAGGCATCATTGTGGATAACGTTAAAAACCCTCTGCCCAGTGTGCAGCGACAGCCAAGAGAGCAAATAGAATGCTAGGTATCATAAGGAAAGGAATGGAAAATAAAACAAAGGATATTATAATGCCTCTGTATCGTTCCATGGTGCGACCGCACCTTGAATATTGTGTGCAGTTCTGGTCACTGTACCTTAAAAAGGATATAGCGTTATTAGAAAAGGTACAGAGAAGAGCCACCAAAACAGTAAAGGGGATGGAAGGATACTCCTATGAAGAAAGGCTAAAAAGATTAGGGCTCTTCAACCTGGAAAAGAGACGGCTGAGGGGAGATATGATAGAGGTCTATAAATTAATGAATGGAATGGAACGGGTAAACGTAGATTGTTTACATCATCAGAATATAAAAAGACTAGGGGACATGCAATGAAGCTACAGGGTAACCTGTTTAATAAGAGAAAATATTTTTTCATTCAATGTGTAATCAAACTCTGGAATTTGTGACCGAGGATGTAGTAAAAGCTGTTAGTGTAACTGGGTTTAAAAAAGGTTTGGACAAATTCCTGGAGGAAAGTTCCATGAACCATTATTAAGAGGGACCCGGGATATTACTGCTTGACCCAAAACAAGTATTGAGGAACCTTTGTCTTTTGGAGAGACTACTAGGTACTTATGACCTAGATTGGCCACTGTTGGAAACAGGATACTGGGCTTGATGGACCTTGGTCTGACCCAGTATGGCATATCTTATGTTCTTATGGAACAGAAGGGAGTAAGTACAGAGGAAGGAGGAGAGGAACTGAGCAAAATAAGGGAATAAGAGGTTGGGGAAGAGAGGGCTAGGGAAAAATTAAGTGTGGGAAAATGGGCTAAAGCGATGGAAATTGATAGATAAAAACAAGAAAAATTAAAGACAGGAGCGTGCAATCTGAGTAGTTAGGCAGAAAAGAAAGAAATGGAGGTAACAGCCAAAAAGGAAAAGCACTGTCAGATATTTATTTATTTTATTTATGATATGAGGTAGGAATGGCAAAAGAACAGCAGATTCTGGGCCGTTGTGGGAAAAACAGAGGAAAGCAGAAAAGAGAGATTTAGACCAACTGGAAAAAAATGCCCAGGCAGAAAAGGTAGAGCAAGTATTTTCTTTTGAATTTTATATATATGCCAGCTTTAGGAAAATGTGCATCTCTGATATCTTTATTTCTCTGGGAACAAGCCAGGAAGTCAGTCCTCACATATGTGTGACGTCTGCGCCGACAGAGCCCACATGGAAGCATCTCCCCAGCTTTCAAAGAAAGCCCTTGGGAGATGCACCACTCATGCGTGGTCCACTTCCCGCCCAAGGGTGCCATCTTGCCTCAGTCTCCTTTTTCTGTGGAGCTCATAGGATGTTTTCCAGTTTTCCCCAGAAAAAGTTTGATTTTTGTTTTATTTCTCCGGTTGCATACTGGTTCCTTCCTGCCCCTGAGCCAGCTTGCCTCTGCATTGCTCCTTGGGTTTGTCCATTAGTTTTTTCATTTTTTCATCGAGGTGCTCCTCTACTGGTGTTTACGCCCTTTTCCAGCTGAAGTCCTCGGACCTCTACTGGGAAGTGGGGACTCTTTTTTTCTGATGGCCTCCAGTTGCTTCAAAAGGTGTGGGCCTGGTGTGGCAAAATGTCACTCACCAACCCACACGACTGCTGCCTCCGATGTCTTGACCTGGAGAATAACGACTCAGATTGTGAGCTCTGCAGATCCATGACCTCAAAGGAAGAGCTGCCATCAGCAGCAGATAAGTTTCTTTCAGAAGTCCGATTCTGCGCCGGAGTCTCTGGTGACACCACGCTCCAGGGCCCCCTCAGATACCTTGGTACCCCGAAAAGCCAGAGCCTCCTTGGAGTCCCTTGGCTGTGGTTCCTCTGAGCGGAAATCCCCAGAGACAAGAAGAAGAAATCCTCAAAGACCGCCTCTGAGAATTGATCCAGGAAGAAGGGGGAAATCACACCCCAGGACCCACAGTCCCAGGTGTGAGTCTGAGGAGTCGGGGCAGGAGCAGCCTGCCAAGCTGCCCCATAAGGAGTTGTCTGCACCTACCAACTGACTGGCCTCAGGCTCCTGAGGCCATCCTCATTGAGGACTCCCCCTCGACAGTACTGATGCCAGGCCCAAAACCCTCTGTGCCCACATCTGCTGTGGAGCCAACTGGTATGGAGACCAGAATGGCAGCCCTAGAGAGCAGTATATCTGCCCTAGCAGCCATGCAGCAGGCATTCATGTCCGGTTCATCCATCCTGACGATGGGACCCTCAACATCCAGGGCTTCCCCAGATGTCGAGCCAGTCCTTGAGCACCATCTGCCTCAAAAGAGCCCACAGCCTCAGATGCAATCCCGCTCCCATTCCTCAGGACACCGGTCCTCCATGGTGAGCACCTGCAGCTCGGATCCCCCGGAGGTCACAGACCACTGAGAGTGGCCCTCAGCCGAGGTGATTGTGCAGCATCTGACATACTCAGACTTCAAATCTAAATGGAAAACAGAGCATGAAGAGTCTCTGGACACAAGACAGCACCGTAATGTGCCCTTGGACACGTCTCCCCTGATAACCCGATGCCGCTCCATGCCAGAGGACATTGCATTTTCTTGATTGTGTAGGACATGGCTAAGGCCCTCGCCATTGAGATTGAAACTGAGGACCCTTGCACTGAGTAATTGGAGATACTCCAATATGAGGCACTCCCGAAGGAAACCTCTTACAGTCCCAGTGCCCTCAATCCTCGACTGTTGCCTCCTCCAAATGTGGGAAACCAGCATCTGTACCAATTGTTAGCAGGTGCCTTGATGCCATGTACCAGGTATGCCAAAGCCCTGGATTCCAAAAGACCCAGCTTCCCCACAACTCCATGGTCATGGAGTCGGCAATGTGCCAGATTAAGGTTGGTTTGTCGGTGCCACCTGGCAGGGTGACCCAAACCCTGGATGCCCTCGGCTGGAAGGCCTTTCAGGGCTCAATGCTAACATGTTCTACCAGCTCTATATCAGCATGTACCTGAAGGAACTGTCAAAGGAGCTTGGTGGATTCTCGGCAGGCCTCGAGGGGAAACCCCTACCAGAGGTTCAAGACCCTAACCTTGGCAGTAAAAGAAGGCTCAACGTTTTTGTCCCAGGCAGCCTACAGTGGCTTCAAGTCATCGGCCAGGGTGGCTGCCACAGGCATCGGGGCTCAATGCTAGGCATGGCTGTAGTCATCTGACCTGGAACAGTGGGTGCAAGACAAGTTGATGTCCCCTGCATAGGTGAAAACCTATTTGAGAAGCCCATGGCAGATAAGACAGTGAAGATAGAGACCGAGTGTGTGACGAGAACCAGGCTCTCAAAAAAGACCTCTGTGCACCCCTGGAAGAAAGCCCCAGGGGAAAAAGCCCTTCCTGGGGAAGAAAGGAGGCTTCAGCGGTACTCTACACTTCCAGGCCGCCTTGGCCCCTCAAAAAGGACAGGGACATGGTCCCAGAAAACAAAAAGCCCCAAAGTCCCAGGCACTGGCCCCGGTCCAGCCTGGGGGAAGCTTTTGACTGCCTGGGCGTGACCTCCCTACCCCCAAGGGGTCCTCTGCTGCCCACAGGAGATCGCCAGCCATGTTTGCCCACAAGTGGACAGCCATCACCACTGACACCTGGGTGCTATAGGTGGTCAAGGAGGGCTACCTCCTCCACCTACATCGAGCACCACCCATGTACTTCCCAGGGGAGCCCACTAGGCCTCTCCTTCACCAGACCCTTCTGCTCAACAAGTTAGCAGGCCTAATCAATGACAAAGCAGTCAAGCCAATGCCGAAACTTCTCTGGGCACAGGTTTCTATTCCAGATACTTCCTCATCCCCAAGAGGACAGGGGGCTTCGAGCCTATCCTGGACCTGCAAGAGCTCAACAGGTTTCTGGTCAAGAAGAAGTTAAAGATGCTCTCCCTTGAGAAACTACTGCCATTCTTCCTGCAGGGAGATTGGCTATGCTCCTGAGACCTAAAGGATGCCTACACTCACATCCCAATTCATCCCAGCCACAGAAAATACCTCCAGTTCATGGTGGGAAGACAACACTACCAATTCAGGATGCTGCCTTTCAGTCTGGCCTTGTCGCTGAGGGTCTTCACAAAGTTCCTCATGGTGGTCGCAGCCCACCTCTGGCTTCAAGGGGTCTTCACCCTTTCTAGATCACTGGCTTATAAAGGGGGACACTGCTGCAGAGGCAGAATATGCCATTGGGCATACCATCAATACCCTGCAGCACCTGGGGTTAGTCATAAACTACCCTAAATCCCACCTTGCCCAGTGCCTAAAGTTCATAGGGGTGCAATTAGACACCCTCCAGGCAAAAGCCTTCCTCCCCCAGGAGAGGTCAGGGAGTTAGCTGCAGAGGTACACAGACACCAGACACTATTTGCTCAGCTCCTACTCTGCCTGTTGGGACACATGGCCTCCACGGTCCACGTGACCCTATATGCCCACCTGCACATGAGGGCAGCCCAATGATATCTCTGCTCTCAATGGACTCAAGCCACAGGCAGGCTCAGGCACAGAGTGAAGGTGACCAGTCAGCTGGCAGACTCCCTCAGATGGTGGCAGAATCCATGCCACCTTTAGGCCAGGATGCCCTTCCAGGTGCCCAATACCCAGTAGGTCCTCACCACGAACCCCTCACTAATGGGCTGGGGAGTATATTGTGGGAGCCTCCGGACGCAAGGCTGCTGGTCCCAGGAGGAATCCTGGTTGCAAATGCAATATACCTAGACCTCCGAGCCTTCCGCCACCAACTCTAGCACCACTCTGTGCTGATCCAGACCGACAATCAGATCTCAATGTTCTACATGAATAAACAGGGGGGTACAGAGTTGTAACCCCTCTCCCAGGAGGCTGTATCCCTTTGCTCCTGTGCTGCAGGCAGAGGTGTGCTCCTAAAGGCAGTGTACCTTCCAGGCCAGGAGAATGCCCTGGTGGACAAATTGAGCAGGGTTCTCCAGCTGCACAACTGGTGCCTGGATCTAGTGGTAGTATCACAGTTGTTCCATCTCTGGGGCGTCCCAAGTGGCACCTGTTTGCCAGTCCTGACAAAACACAGGTGCCCTGATTCTGCTCATGCTAGCTGCACCCGTCCCAGGTGGCAGGGGCGGGTGCGGCTAGCATGAGCAGAATCAGGGCACCTGTGTTTTGTCTGGACTGGCAAACAGGTGCCACCTGGGACCGGTGCGGCTAGCATGAGCAGAATCAGGGCATCTGTGTTTTGTCTGGACTGGCAAACAGGTCCATTAAGGGGACACCTGTCATCCTGTGGACAGAGGACCTCATGTATGCCTTCCCACAGACACCGCTGGTAGCCAAGGCACTATTCAAGGTCCAGCATAACAGAGCATCGCTAGTGCTGATAGCCTCTCGGTGGCCCAGGCAGCCCTGGTTCCCACTGCTCTCCCTATCAGCAGCATTGCCAATTCCCCTGGGCCAAGCTCTAGGGCTACTCTCATGGGAGCCGGGCTCTCTTGCACCCCAATCTGGGGTCCCTATCTCTCATGGCTTGGCTGCGGGAAGGGTAACATTAGCTCCCTTCAACCTTCCACGGGACATAGAATAGATTCTTCAGGCCTCTCGTAAGGCCTCCACTAGAAGAGCATACACCTTCAAGTGGTGCCGATATTTGGTGTGGTGCACGGAAAGACAGGCAAACCTATTTTCCTGCTCAGTGCACATGGTTCTCCAGTACCTGCTTCACTTATCGCAGGCAGAACTGAAGTCTAAGAGTACACATGAGCGCCATCGCAGCTCATTACCATTCCATTGAGGGAAAACCCCTCGGCTCAGCCCCATGTCCCAATTCCTGCAGGGCCTCATGTTATCCAAACCACCCGTCTGCCCCCAGTGGCAGAGTGGGATCTCGGTGTAGTTTTCTTGCAGCTCACTAAGCCTCTGTTTGAGCCTCTGGCTACCTGCCATCTCCGGTTCCTGTCCTGGAAGGTTGCCTTTCTGGTAGCACATCAGCTTGCAGAATCAGCGAGCTCCAGACTCTGATGGCAGAGTCCCCCTACATGAGGTTCTACAAGAACAGGGTGGTGGTCCGTATGCACCTCAAGTTTCTTATGAAAGTGGTGTCCCCATTCTACCTCAACCAGGAGGTGGTACTCCCCACCTTCTTTCCGAGGCCTCATGCCGGTAGGGCAGAGACCATCCTCCACAATCTGGACTATAAGAGAACTCTATCCTTTTACCTGCACCAGAGCCAGGGCCACTGCGAAGCACCACAGCTTTTTGTATCTGACCCAAGCTGCCTGGGCTTCCCATTGACTAAGCGAACTCTGTCCACTTGGATGGCTGACTGCATTACCCTTGCCTATGAGCAAGCAGGAATCCCACTGGACCAGAGGGTCATGGCACATTGTGTCAAGGCCAGGGCTACCTCAGTGGCAAACCTACATTCTGTTTCTGTGATGGAAATATGCCAGGCTGCCATCTGGTCTTCAGTCCACACCTTCACAGCTCACTACTGCCTGGAAAGGGAGTCCTGACGGGACAGCACCTTCGGCCAGGCCATACTCTATAATCTCTTAGGGGTGTAGGCAACTCCTGTCCTCTGACCCTTCTGTGTTCAGGCTACTGGAATGCTGGTTTTCCGCCAGGCCCTTGGGCCTTGTGAGAGCCTCTCTCAGTAGGGACTCACCTGCTGCTGATCATGGTTCACCATTTGCAGGTCGCTGTGGCATTTTTTGGTTACAGATTCTCGATAGCCTGTAGTTGGGGAGTCCCATATGTGAGGATTGACTTCCTGCTTGTTCTTGAAGAAAGTGTAGTTGCTCACCTGTAACACAGGTGTTCTCCAGGGACAGTAGGAATCAGTCCTCATAACCCTCCCTCCTCCCCTTGGAGTTGCTTCTTTACCATACATGCATGGTTGATCTGCCAAGAACTTTCTTTGAAAGCTGGGGAGATGCTTCTACGTGGGTTGTGTCGGTGCTGACATCACTCATATGTGAGGACTGATTCCTGCTGTTCCTGGAGCACACCTGTTACAGATAACTATGCTTTTGCTCAGTATATTTCTCTTTCTATTTTTCCAGTGTTGTACTGCAAGCAGAGTCTGACTTTTTGAGGTTTTCAGTAAAATTTGGTTTGCCTGTTTCTACTTCTACTGTCTGGCCTCTTGTTCTGTACTTGACAATCTGTGTTGCTTCTTGTAGAGATCTCTAACTGTCCTACTTGCTCTGTTTTCCCAGAAGTAGATGTATTTCTTTTTTGTAGTACTCTTTTCATATTTAGGGTAGCTGCTGTGTAAATCCTGACAATGCTGTTAAGAACATGAGATGCCATACTGGATCAGACCAAGGGTCCCTCAAACCCAGTATCCTCTTGCCAACAGTGGCCAATCCAGGTCACAAGTACCTGTCAGGTTCCCAAAAAGGTAGCAGATTTCATGCTGCTTATCCCAGGGGTAAGTAGTGGATTTCACTGGTCCTCTTTAATAATGGTTTATGGACTCTTCCTTTAGGAATTTGTCCAAACCTATTGTGGTATGGTAGGTTTGCTATAGCCTCTGAGCTTAATCAAGGGTTTTATAGTGCTTACTAATATACCCACAAGTTGCCACTGGAGGAAACTCTTGTAGAAATCTGGTAGTCTTTCTCCAGGGTTGGCATAACTATTAGGCAAAATAAGCAATTACAATGTGTGGCACTTCTCGTGGGGGTGGCAAAGAGAAGGGCATTCAGAGCTAAACAATAGTGTCTTACAGCCAGAGTGCATAAGGATTAAGGTTTGTCTAGGGTGCCAACAACTTGAACAGAGTGTGAGGCTGGGCTTGGCCCTGCCTTTCTCTAACTCCAATGGATGTGTAAATAGTGTTCAGATACTCATGAATCTATTGGGACAAAAGCAAAACTTGTGAATTGATCAATGGGAATTCAATGGGGGATGGGGACAACATAGTAATCATTTGCACAGGCTTACAAAAAGGTAACACTGCCTCTAGCTTCAGGATCAGCAATTTCATGTGTAGCAAAATTCACTTACTTTGCAACCTGTTTCTAAAAAGATAGACAAAGTGTAAGGTCCAGCTAGCCCATGTTTCAACTTGATCCAGCATGTTGAAGCTGTTCTGAGGAGAGCCAAAAAATGCAGGCAGTATTCCAACACTTTTTTCCTAATAAAGATCTATGGCTGTTAGAGCATCTTGGCTGGAAAGTAATTCTAGGTGCCAAGCTTTTTTATTTTTATTTATATATTTATATATATATATATAGATATAGATATAGATACTTTTCCAAATAAAAGCTTTTTCACCTAGCCTTTCACCAGGGGTTCAGATTCAGCTAGCTGTCATATTAGCAAATTTTCAAAACCTCAACTAGAGTTTCTACTTCCAGTGCTGCTGATAGGCATCCAGCTTGGTTTTGCACTAATGCATTGTCTGGGAACAAGCAGGAACTAAGTCCTCACATATAGGTGATGTTGCCAACGGAGCCCATGGGGAATGCTCCCCAGCTTACATAGGAAGCTTTTGGGAGCTCCATCATGCATGTGCGCCTGCCTTCTTGCCCACCAGAGCCATCTTTTCCTCGGTCATCATTTTTTCTGTGGAGCCCAGTGGACGTCTGTTCTGTGCCTCCGAAAAGCATTACTTCAATGTATACCCTTTTGGGTTTTTCTTTTGTTTTTCAGTAGTATTTTCCTTTGCCTAACTGTCAGGGGGCACTGATTCCACTGCTGCTTTGGTTTTTCTTTTTCTCTTTTGGTGTGGGGTCTCTTTCCCTGAGTGGCTGAGACCTTGGAGCCATTTGATTTAGCAGCTGCCATGTTTCCCGATAAGTCTAAGCTGACTAGTGGGTTTAAAAAATGTATTAGGTGTGCCTGCACCATTTGATGACAGACTACTATAATTGGTGCATTCAGTTCCTCGGGGCCCAACCATGAGCCCTCCACTTTTAATCTGTGCCTGCAGATGACAAGGAAGGGCTTGAACTGCAAAAGACAGCGTGAGTCTCTTTTGGGCCATCCAACTTGGCATCCTCAGCACCAGTATTGATGTCAACACCCTCGAGGGGTGCCACCAAGGCTTCAGCATCATGTGGTGCCCATGGTCACTCAAGCTGAGGGACTGCGATGCCATGGACCACAGGTTATCCTTTGATCTGGGGCAGACCCCCACGAGGACCAGTCTTCTGTCCCATTGATAGCAGGGGCCAATGCTGAGAGCTGGGGATTAGGGGGGGGGGAGACCCCCCCCCATGGGCATTGATATCAGAGTCCCCCCTCAATGTGACTCTGAGGGTGATGATTGGGAGAGGCTGGCTAAGCTGCTCTTGTGGGAGGAGAAGACTTCAAAGACCCAGAAGGGCCGCTGGCAGTCTCCTGATGCTGTGACCATCAAGGAGTCCTGGACACGGGTGTCGGAGGCTGGGGCGGCTGCCCTGGCCCTACTAAGCTCTGAGATGGTGGTGATGGCCAAGTACCTACAGACCCTCGAGTGGAGCATGGCAGCATTCTTGGTGGCCCAACCCTCTGTTGCCCAGATGCTCTCTGGTGCTCCAGTGCTGGCCCTGCCATCTGCAGTGGCCCCCACCAATGGTCCAGCTTTTCTTGGAGATCTGTGCCCACAGATGTTCCTTGTGGTCTTGGGCAAGCCACTTAACCCTCCATTGCCCATGTTTCCTGTAAGTATTAGTGTGTGTCTCATATCCCCGCGTGTTAAATGTATCCCCCCAATTGTGTTGTGACTGCTTTGATTGAAGGATAAGGCGGGATACAAAACTGTCTAAAATAAATAAATAAATAAATAAATAAATAAATAAATACTGAGTCTCGGAGGCCCTTTGGGTCAGTGATCAGACTCCACCTCGGTGCAGATTGCTGTCTCTCCTAACCATGCCTCTGGGTCTGATGCCAAGGAGTGATTGGAGGCACAGGGAGGACAGGCGCTATTTCAACTTTTTGATGGAGTCCGATTCCAATGGGTGGGAGACAGATCCATCACCCCCCCCCCCCCATGAGAGATGCAGCCCTCCGCCAGAGGACATCTCTTTCCATGTGTTTGTCCAGGACATTGTGAAGGCCTTTCCATTCCTCCTACAGGCTAAGAAGGAATCATGGGCTGAGTAAATCCTCCAATATTATTTGCCTCCCAAAGAGGCAGTGATGGTACCCATACACTGCATTCTCCAGTGCCTGATGTTCCATATGTGGGAAAATCCACTGACTGTACCTGCTAGCAGCAGGAGACTGGATTCAATGTACAGGATACAAAAGAGTCTAGGCTTTGAGAAGCCTCAACTGCCCCATAATTCCATGGTGGTGGAGTCTATCATGCACCATATAAAGAGTTCCAAGACTCACTCCTCCGTTATAGTGGGGAAAGATGGTTTTTGGGAGGTGTTATCACAGATCCATACTGGTAGCACAGAGCTTATCTTACCAGCTCTTTATGGCCATGTTCCTCAAGGACATTATGGGAGATCTCTCTGAGTTCCATATCCTGATACCATCAGAACAGCTTGAGAATTTCCATTCCATGCAGGGGTGAGAAAAGGACTGCTCAAAATATGAGCCAGGGTGGCCTATGATGCTGTCAAATGGCAGCTGTAGGCATCTGTCACCACTGCCTAGTCTGGCTCCAGTCTTTGGACCTCAAACAATGGGCCTAAGACAAGTTAGCTGACCTGCCTTGCCCTGCCCTGCTGGGGGAAAACCTGTTTGAAAAGCCCATGGAGGATGAGGCCACTGAGCTGGAGAAGGAGCAACTCACCATGACCTGAGACTCCAGGAAGAAGGCTATGGGTAAAAAGGCTTATTATCTCCACAAGCCGCAGGTATTACCCAAGCTATCATGGCTACCAGAATGTGCTGCCTGCCCACCAGAATCCACAAGACCTGTGCCAGCAACACCACCCTAAGCCTCAGAAGGCCCAGCTTGGAGCCAGGTTTTGACTGCTTCCTAAGGAGCATGACCAATCTACCCTTATCCACAGATGTGCCCCTGTTGGGGGATCGGCTGGTCCACTTTGCTCACAGGTGACCTGTAGTAACAATAGACACCTGGGCTTTAAGGATCATCCAGAATGGCTATCTGTTGCATTTTGTCCAGCTGCCTCTCATGTTCTTTCCTGGAGAGTACCTCCTCAACCTGCTTTATCCCGATTTTCTCCTACAGCAGGTCAACATCCTACTGGCCAACCTCGCCATAGAACTGGTACCATCAGAACAGATCGGATGGGGTTTCTATGGCTGGTATTTCCTAGTTCCCAAAAATGACAGGGAGTTTTTGACCCATTCTGGATCTTGGGGAACCTCAACTGCTTCTTAGTATGCAGGAAGTTCAAGATGGTCTCTTAGACACTGCTCCTGTACCCCCAAAAGGACGGTTGGCTTTGCTCCTTGATTCTGAAGGATGCATACACCGACATCCTGATCCATCACAGACAGTACTTCAGCTTTATGCTGAATGGACTAGCAATGGCTCCCAGGGTCTTCACAAAGTGCTTAATGGTGATAGCTCCCTACCTCTGGGCCTTGGTCTTCCCTTACTTAGATGAATGGTTCATAAAGGCCTCCATGCTGGATGGTGTTAAGCGCTCTGTCTCCCTCATCATTTAGGTGCTCGAGAGCCTGGGGTTCATCATCAAATACCCAAAGTCACTCCTCCAACCCTTGCAATAGCTGGAATTTATCTGGGCTTTTCTCAATACCACTCGAGCCTGGGAATTCTTACTGGCGGACCACATGAAGCACCTCACAGAGGTGGTCAGTACTGTCTAGCACAATCATTATCACCATGGTGCAAGACAGGCTGTAGTTACTAGGCCACATTTATTTATTTATTTTATTTAACGGGTTTTATATACCGCTTTATCATTTCAATCAAAGCAGTTTACATTGAAACTTAAACTTGGTAATGTACATTAAACAGGGACATTGATAACTTGGATTTTTCCGAGGCAATGGAGGGTTAAGTGACTTGCCCAAGGTCACAAAGAGTGCTAGTGGGAATCAAACCCTGGTCTCTGGGTTCCCAAGCCAGTATTCTTAACAATTAGGCTACTCCCCCACTCCATGACCTTCACAGTGCATGTCATGCTGTTGGCCTGTCTGCACATATGTCAGGCATAGTGGATTCTGTGTACTCAATGGTGTCAAGTCACAGGCCCCCTCAGGGACAGAGTGACAGACACTATGCCTCTCGTTAACTCCCTCCACTGATGGCTTCAGCTGCAGAACCTGCTCAGAGGACTTCCATTCCAGTCCCCTCTACCCTACCATATGCTGACAATGGATACATCCAAATTGGGCTGGGAAGCAAATCTCAATGGCCTGCATATGCAGGGCCTCTGGTCAGAACAGGAGAGCCTACACCAGATTAACTTCCTGGAATTCTGGGCCATTGCAAATGCCTTCTGTACTTTCTAGATGTAGCTAACAGTCCTCATTCAGATGGACAATCTGGTTTATTAGGTGCCAATATTCTACATAAAAAAACAGAGCTACAGCATCATAACTCCTCTGCTGGGAAGCAGTGTGCTATGGAAGTTCGCTATTGCTCACAGTATGGATCTTAGGGTGATGTACCTGCCAGGTGAACTCAATGCTTTGGTGGACCATCTCAGCAGAGTCCTCTAACTACATGAATGGACCCTCAACAAGAGAGTGGTGGACCACATTTCTTAAGGTGGGGCACTCTGGTGATTGACTTGTTTGTCACTCCAATCAATGCCCAAGTGACTTGCTTCTGCTCCAGGATGGTGTCCAGCAACAGGCTAGTGTCTGATGCCTTTCTCTTGAACTGGGGGGGGGGGGGGGGGGGGGTTGCTGTATGCATACCCACCAATTCCTCTAGTACTGAAAATGATGTTCAAGCTCCAGGCTGACAATGGTACCATGATTCTCATTGCCCTTATTAGCCCAGACAACTGTGGTTCCCCCTGCTGCTTCATCTCTCTTAGCAGGAGCCTCTTTGGCTGGACTCTGACCCGGATTGTCAGCCCCTGCTTCACCCTCATGTGTAACCCTCTCAGAACTCAACCTCCTGGCTTCCCATGGGGACTCCCCCCCCCCCTGGGTCTTATGCCTTCAGATGGTGCAGGTTTGCGCTCTGATGTGCAGAGAGGGCTCAGGATCCCTATTCTTGCACAGTGGAGTTGCTACTAATGTATCTTCTCCACCTCTCTAACTTGAGCCTCAAGTCCAATTCTGTCTGAGCGCAATAGGGGTGGACCATCATGGGCTGGGTGATTAAGCCCATCTCTGTGCACCCACTAGTGGGCTGCCACTTCTCTAAACCTCCAGTCAAGCCCCCACTGATAGCATGGGATCTCAATGTGGTTCTTGGGCAGCTCTTCTCTGAGCCTCTGGCCTCTTCCCCACTGAAATACCTGACCTGGAAGGCTATGTCCCTAGTGATGGTTATCTCTGTCCAACAAGTTAGTGAACTCCAAGCTCTCGTGGTGCATGTACCCTACATCAGGTTTCATCAGAACAGTGGTCCTGCAGACACATCCGTGTTTCCTTCCCAAGGTGCTTTCTTTGTTTCATCTCAACCAGTCAGTGGTCCTGACCACCTTTTTTTGTCCTTGCTCTAATGCCAACAGGGCAGAGGCCATGCTGCACATGTTCAATTGCAAATGTGCTTTGGCCTTCTACCTGGAAAAAATGAAAGCCCATTGGCACTCCACCCAGCTCTTCATCTTCTTTGACCCTAACCGGCTGGCCTTGGCCATCTCCAAATGTATGCTGTCCATTTGGGTAGCAGACTGCATTTCCTTTGCCCTGAATGTCATTACCAGGACCAAATACAAAGCAATATTCGCCATTTTCAAAATCCTACTCCAACTATCACCACCAACACTACAAACCCTCATCACTACTACTACTACTACTATTTAGCACTTGTAGAGCGCCATGCACGCAGCACTGTACAGCTAACCTACAAGAGGCAGCCCACATACAAAAGACAGTCCCTACCCGTCAGAGTCATGCTCATCGGAGCTTACAATCTAGTCAGAGTAATACAGAGCATAGGTCAGTTCAGTGCAAGGCATAAGATAAGGATAGAAGTCGGAATCTGAAGGCAATGGTGAAGAGGTGGGTCTTCAATCTGGATTTGAAGCGGACCAGGGAGGGTGCCTGGCGTACAGACACAGGTAGGCTGTTCCAGGCATAGGGTGCAGCGAGGTGGAAGGAGCAAAGTCGGGAGATGGCGGTGCGGGTGAAAGGCATAGCTAGAAGTAATTTGCTAGTGGAGTGCAGGTTCCGAGAGGGGACGTAGGGAGAGATAAGAGGTATTGAGGGGCTGTAGAGTGAATGCATTTATAGGTCAGTAGGAGAAGCTTGAATTGGATGCGGAATTGGACAGAGAGCCAGTGAAGGGACTTGAGAAGTGGAGTAATGTGGGCATGGCGAGACTGGCGGAAGATTAGTCGAGCAGCGTGATTTTGTATAGATTGAAGGGGAAGGAGGTGGCTCATGGGGAGACCCGTAAGGAGTAGATTGCAGTAGTCGAGGCGAGAGGAGATTAAGGAGTGGATAAGGGTTTTGGTAGTGTGTTCAGAGAGGAAGGGGCGGATTTTGCTAATGTAGACAAAGAAGTGGCAGGTCTTAGCTATAAGCTGGATATGTGCGGAGAAGGAGAGAGAGGTCTCAAAGATAACCCCTAGATTGCGGGCCGAGGGAACAGGAAGGATAGTGGATCCGTCCACATAGACTGAGAAAGGGGGAAGAGGAGGGGAGGGGAGGAATTTGGGGGAAAGACAAGGAGTTCAGCCTTTGCCAGATTCAGTTTCAATCGGCGATGAGACATCCAAGCGGCGATGTCGGAAAGGCAGGCAGAGATTATGGACTGGGTGGCTGGAGAAATATCAGGTGTAGAGAGGTAGATCTTGGAGTCATTGGCATAGAGGTGGTACTGGAAGCCATGGGAGGAGATAAGCACGCCAAGGCCCTGGGTATAGAGAGAGAAAAGGAGGGGGACAAGATGGATCCATGGGGTACACCTACATGGAGCAGGGTAGGGGAGGAGGAGGAGCCGCCAGAGCATACACTGAATGAGCGATGGGAGAGGTAGGAGGAGAACCAGGATAGTACGGAGTCCTTGAAGACAAGCAAGGAGAGGGTGGTGAGGAGAAGATTGAGGTCAACGGTGTCAAAGGCAGTGGAGAGGTCAAGAAGGATGAGGATAGAGTAGAGGCTGTTAGATTTAGCCAGGAACAGGTCATTGGAGACTTTTGTGAGAGCCGTTTCAGTGGAGTATAGGAGACGGAATCTGGATTGTAGTGGGTCCAGGAGGGCCTGGGAGGTGAGGCAGTCGAGGCAGCAACGGTGAACTGCTCGTTTAAGTAGTTTAGATATGAAGGGAAGGAGGGAGATGGGTTGATAGTTAGAAGGACATGTGGGATGGAGTGAGGAGGGGTGTGACAACAGCATGCTTGAAGTCAATGGGGACAGTTGCAGTGGAGAGCGAAAGGTTGAGGATATGAGAGAAGGGGGGATAATGGTGGGGGAAATGGGGTGTAGGAGATGGGTGGGGATAGGGTCGGATGAACAAGATGGTAGGTTTGGAGGAGGTAAGGAGTGTGGTTTCTTCTTCAGAGCTTGGAGGGAAGGAGGAGAGGATAGCAGAGGAAGTATGGTTGGGGGGAGAATTGGGGAGGGGGGAAGTAGATGAGGGGGTGGGGAATTGGAGGGTAATCTCGTGGATTTTGTCATGGAAGTAGTCAGCTAGGGTTTGGGCAGAGAGGGAGGGTGGGACCGGGGGCGAGGGAACCTTGAGGAGAGAATTGAGGTTGTTGAAGAGACAGTGAGGATCCGAGGCAAGGGAGTTGGTCAGATGGATGTAGTAGTCTTGTTTAGCAAGTGCTATGGCTGACTGGAAGGAACAAAGCATGAATTTGAAGTGTAGAAGGTCCTCTGGGGAGCGGGATTTGGACCAAACACGTTTGGCAGAACAGGCGAAGATGCATAGATAGCGGGTTGTGGGCAAGAGCCAGGGTTGGGGAGTAGATCGTTTGACAGGATGTGGGGTGGGTGGGGCAAGGGTGTCAAGAGCTGAGGATAGTGTAGCATTGTAAGAAGATAGTGCCTCGTCAACGGACTTGGACAATATAATGGAGGAAAGAGATGGAGAAATGGTGGAGGAGAGAGTCAGGGGATCAATATTATGGAGGTTTCTAGATAGGCCAGAGGAGACAGGGTGGGGTTGAGACGGTGGAAGCTGAAGAGTAAAGGTTAAAAGGTAATGGTCAGATGAGGGAAGGATTTAGTTGCGGAAATTAGAGGGAGAGGAATTGGAGAAGAGTATTAGGTCAAGGCAGTGGCCATGTAGGTGGGTGGGGGCGGTGGAGCAAAGTTGGAGGTCGAATGAGGAGGTGAGGGCGAGGAACTTTGAGGAGTGGGGGTCGGAGGGGTTGTTGACATGAATGTTAAAGTCGCCGAGAATAAGAGTGGGAGAAGAGGGATCCAGAAAGGCGGAAAGCCAGGAGTCGAAGTCAGTGAGGAAGGTCGATTTGGATTTGTCGGGTGGGCGATAAATAACAGCTACTCTGAGGGGAAGTGGTGTGAGGAGGCGAATGGAGTGGACTTCAAAGGAGAGGGGGGAGTGTGACTGAGGTAGCAGGAGGGGTTGGAATTGGCAGGAGGGAGAGAGTAGGAGGCCAACATCACCACCGTGACCAGTAGCTCAAGGTGTATGGGAGAACTGGTAGCCCCCATAGCAGAGGGATCAATGGATGCAGTGTCATCAGGGGGGAGCAAGGTCTCAGTCAGGGCAAAAAGTTGTAGGGCATTAGAGATAAAGAGGTCGTGAATAAAAGGAAGTTTTTTAGTGACTGAGCATGCGTTCCATAGGGCACATGAAAATGGGAGAGTGGAGGGGGGAAGGAGAGGGATATGGATAAGGTTGGATAAGTTACATGAGGATTTCTTATCAGAGTAACGTGAGGGTCTATTTCTAGAGTAGTGCAGAGATTTGGAGGGAGCAGGGTGTGGGTGGATATGTCTGGGTGTGTATGCCCTCCAAGAGTGACCTGAAGGAAGGGAAGTGAGGGGTGATATTGATATCAGGTAGGTTGTGTGAGGATTTCATTTTGGAGATAAGGTTGGGGTTGATATCTCTGGATGAGTGAGTGGGGGATGAGTGAGGGAGGGCGGAAAGGGGGAGGAGAGGGATGTGGATGAGATTAGATAAGGTGCGTGAGGAACTCTTTTTAGGGTGAGAGAAATCGAGGGGGCCAGGGTTGGGGTTGATGTACCTGATGAGAGAAGGAGTAGGAGTAGTAGAGAGCGTGGTAAAGCGGAGACAGTATGGCGGAAGTGAGGGTGGGGTTGCCTTAAAGAGAGGGGGAATGTGAATGCGGGGGATGTTGTGATGAAGCTCAAGAGCAGATGCTAGGCTAGAGGACAGAATGGAGGGAGAAGGGTAGGGGGGGGAGAGGAGGGAGGGTGTTGGTAGAAGTGGATGCAGTTCGGGAGGATGAGGACGAGAAGGACAACATGATGTGGGGCCATGGCAATGGTCAACAAGTTCTGTGCAGGTAAAGGGTAGGAAGTTCTATGCAAACAGTGGGTAGCAAGTTCTATGCAAACGATGGGTATCAGGTTCTATGCAGGCAATCGGTAGCAAATTCTATGCAGGCGAAGGGTAGCAAATTCTATGCGGGTGATGGGAAGCAAGATCAGGGCCAGCAGTGGGAAGCAAGTCCAAGGCAAAGTTACTTGTAGGTGATGATTGTAGTAAGATGGTTGGGGTCAGGAGGCGTAGTGTAGAGGAGCGATCGTGCCTGTTCGGCCCCCTGGTAGCTATGGAGCTTTGCTGGAAGTGTAGCTGGGTTATGGCTCACAGCAGAGCGCCCTATGGGGCCCGCGGGCGCCCTCACTGTTAGAGGGGTGGATGGTGGTGCCCCTCTCTCCTAGCGGACGGATTGCCTGATGGCGCCCTTGCTGTTAGAGGGGTGGATGGCGGCATGCAGCCTGAGGGTGGCGCCCCTCTCTCCTAGCAGGTGGATTGCCCCACGGCGCCCTTGCTGTTAGAGGGGCGGATGGCGGTGCCCCTCTCTCCTAGTGGGGCCGATTGCCCGATGGTGCCCTTGCTGTTAGAGGGGCAAAGATCCTGAAAACAGAACAAAAAGGAAACTCAATATAAGCCTACTAATAATACCAAAACCAAAGCTAAACAAACAACCTGTCATAGTGCTTTTTCAATATATGCTCCATCACTCTGGAACGCCCTCCCAGAAAACATAAGAACCACCAATGACCTGTGGGACTTTTGAAAAGCCTTAACGCACCTTTTTTTGGAATACTATGGACCAGAACCTGAAACACTGCAAAACGCACCCACTTAAATGAAATATGAACACATCCAATCATTCTACTTTCCATACAATAGCAGCAACCATCATAACCAACATCAAGAAACCATGTATCCAATATTGTTAATACCCTTGTTATATCCAAGTGTTTAATTCCTTGTTATATTAAGTTCATTTTGTTTAACGTTCAATGTAAACTGCTTTGAATGTAAGAAAAGTGGTATAGAAAAATTGTTAAATATCACAGCCCATAATGTCTGAGCTATGGCAGTGCACTATTGTGGATCAGGAACTGCTTAAGACAGAAAGCAGAGGGTAGGGCTAAATGGCCAATTTTCACAATGGAGAAAGGTGAATAGTGGAGTACCCCAGGGATCAGTGCTGGGTCTGCTGTTTTTTTTTTTTACTTAACATATTCATAAATGACCTGGAAAAGGGACTAAGGAGTGAGGTTATCAAATTTGCAGATGAGACAAAACTATTCAACGTTGTTAAAACCCATGAGGATTGTGGAAAATTGCAAGAAGATCTTGATAAATTGGAAGACTGGCCATCCAAATCGCAGATGAAATTTAATGTGGACAAGTGCAAAGTTATGCACCTAGGAAAGAAAAACCCAAATTATGGTTACATGATGGAAGGTTCTACATTAGGATCCACCATCCAGGAAAAAGATTTAGGCATGATCGTGGATAACATGTTAAAACCCTCTGCCCAGTGTGCAGTGGCGGCCAACAGAGCAAATAGAATGCTAGGTATCAGGAAAGAAATGCAGAATAAAACTAAGGATATTATAATGCCTCTGTATCGTTCCATGGTCGACCGCACCTTGAATATTGTGTGCAATTCTGGTCGCCATATCTTAAAAAGGATATAGCGTTATTAGAAAAAGTACAGAGAAGAGCCACCAAAATGGTAAAGGGGATGGAAGGATACCTCTATGAAGAGAGGCTAAAAAGGTTAAGGCTGTTCACCCTTGAAAAGAGACGGCTGAGGGAGAGATATGATAGAGGTCTATAAATTAATGAATGGAGTAGAAAGGGTAAATGTATATCGATTGTTTACGCCATCAAAATATAGCAAGACTAGGGGGTATGCAATGAAGCTAAAGGGCAACCTATTTAAGACTAATAAGAGAAAATATTTTTTTCACTCAATGTGTAATCACACCATGGATTTTGTTACTGGAGGATGTAGTAAAGGCTGTTAGTGTAGCTGGGTTTAAAAAAGGTTTGGACAAGTTCCTGGAGGAAAGGTCCATAAACCATTATTAAAGTAGACCCAGAATATCCCACTGCTTGCCCCAGTACAAGCATTGTGGAACCTGTCTCTTTTGGGGAAACTGCTAGGTACTTGTGACCTAGATTGGCCACTGCTGGAAACAGGATACTGGGCTTGATGGACCTTGGTCTGACCCAGTATGGCGCATCTTATGTTCTTATGTGAATCTGTGCTTAGTCTCCATGGTGGAGATTGGTAGGGCTGCAACATGGTCCTTTGGTCTACACCTTACTACTGTCTCAGTACTCAGCATGACAGCATCTTTGGCCAGGCTGTACACTGGCATCTGTTTGGGACTTAGAAGGACTGGTGAGGAGTTAAACCTGTCTGTCCAGGCTACTGTGAAGTGTCTTCCTGATGGATGTTTGCTGTAAATGTGGAATTGGACAGGATCCTTGGACTACTCAAGCTGTTTGTTCTGATTCTCTTATTTGGTTGCCCTATTGCCCCCCCCCCCCTGTTTTTTTTCTTTTTTGCAGTTTCTTTTGGCACCCAGTAGCTAGGGAGTCCCATATGTGAGGCCTTACTTCCTGCTTGTTACTGGATAAAGTGTAATTACTCACCTATTGCAGATGTTTGCAGGGAACAGCAGTAATAAGTCCACATAACCCTCCATCCTCCCTGTGTTGTAGTTTTTGTTAAGCTATGTTGTCATAGTGAGGATGGCTCTGGCTGGTTGGTGGATGCATATGTGTGATGGAGCTCCTAAAAGCTTTCTATGGAAGCAGGAGTGTGTTCTCCCATGGGCTCTGTCAGTGATGTCATCCATATGTGAGGACTTATTCTTGGTGTTCCTGGAGAACATCTGCTACAGGTCAGTAACTATGCTTTATGTGAGGGTGCCCAGTCTAAATTTGCAGATGCTGCTTGTCTAGGAGATTAATTACTTGGAGATAAAGTAAAAGAGTGGATACTATAAAATCACTGCTCCACTCTTCACTGTTCCACCCACATCTAGTCTGTCCTCTAGGCACACCATTTTAAATCAGCCCCCCTCCCCCACAATATTTTAAGAACATAAGGAATGCCATACTGGGTCAGACCAAGGTCTATCAAGCCCAGTATCCTGTTTCCAACAGTGGCCAATCCAGGTCACAAGTACCTAGCAATTTCCCAAAAAGACCCATAGTGCTTGTATTGGGGCAAGCAGTGGAATTACCTGGACCCTCTTTAATAATGGTTTATGGACTTTTCCTCCAGGAACTTGTCCAAACCTTTTTAAACCCAGCTACACTAACAGCTTTTACTACATCCTCTGGAAACGACTTCCAGAGTTTGTGTGAAAAAATGTTTTCTCTTGCTAGTCTTAAATGGGTTACACTATAGCTTTGTTGCATTCCCCTAGTCTTTCTACTTTTTGATGCTGTCAAGAATCGATCTACGTTTACCCATTCCACTCCATTCATTAATTTATAGACCTCTATCATATTTCCCCTCAGCCGTCTCATTTTCCATGTTGAAAGGCCCTAACCTTTTAGCCTCTCCTCATAAGGGGTATCCTTCCATCCCTTTTACCATTTTGGTGGCTTTTATGTGTACCTTTTTGTAATACCGCTATATCCTTTTTAAGATAAAGCGACCAGAATGGCACACAATCTTCAAGGTGTGGTCACACCATGGAATGATACAGAAGCATTATAATATCCTTTGTTTTATTCTCCATTCCTAGCATTTTATTTGCCTTCTTGGCCGACGCTGCACACTGGGTGGAGGGTTTCAATGTTTTATCCACGATGACTCCTAAATCTTTTACCTGGATATTGGTTCCTAATATGGAACCTTGCATCATGTACTCATAGTTTGGGTTGCTCTTTCCTAGGTGCATAACTTTGCACTTGTCCACATTGGACATTCAAATGGCAGATGAAATTTAGTCTTCCACATTTTCAAGGTCATCTTGCAATTTTTTCACAATCCACTTGGGTTTTAACAACTTTGAATAGTTTTATGTCATCTGCAAATTTGACTACCTCACTCGTTATTCCCATTTCCAGGTCATTTACAAATATGTTAAAAAAGTAGTCGACCCAGCATAGCTCCCTGTGGTACTTCTTCATTGGGCAAATTGGCCATTTAGCCCTACCCTCTGCTTTCTATCTTTTAACCAGTTCCTGATCCACAAAAATACACTGCCTCTTATCCCATGACTCTTTAATTTTGCCAAGAGTCTCTGATGTTAAAGGCTTTCAGAAAATCCAGACACACTATATCGACCGGCTCACCTTTGTTTACCTGTTCATACCTTAAAAACAAATATATAACAGATTAGTAAGAAAAAAACCTTCCTTGGCTAAAGCCATGTTGGCTTTCTCTCATTAAACCATGACTATCCATGTGTTCACTTAATGGTTTCTACCATTTTGCCTAGTACTGATGTCAGGCTCATTGGCCTGTAGTTTCCTGGCTCACCCATGGTACCCTTTTTAAAAATTGGTGTTACATTGGCCATTTGCCAGTCTTCAGGTACTACAGATGATTTTAATGATAGTTCACAGATTAATAGTAGGTCTACAATCTCATATTTCAGTTCTCTCAACACCCTTGGGTGTATACCATCTAGTCCAGGTGATTTGCTACTGTTTAGTTTATCAAATAGTTGTAATATATATTCCCTGTTTATTGATATTTCCTTCAATTCTTCTGATGCATCACCTTTAAATACCAATTCAGTCATGGGTAACTTCCCTATATTATCTTCAGTAAAGACCAAAGCAAAGAATTCATTCAGTCTCTCCGCTATGGCCTTGTCCCCTCTTAGTGCCTCTCTTACCCCTCTATCATCCAATGGTCCAGCTGCCTCTCACAGGTGTTTTGCTACGAATGTACATCAAAACGTCTTAAGCATGCTGTGGAAGCAAAAATGCATAATAATTTTCAAATTCTGTCTCTGCCTGCCTTATCAATGCATTGTATCTAACTTGCCAGTGCTTATGTTGTTTCTAGTTTTTGTCATTTGGCTCCTTTTTTGGCTACAACAGCCTCTTTGACCTCACCTTTAAACCATGCTGTCAATTTTTTGGACTTCCTTCTACCTTTCTTAAAGTGTGGAATACAACTTGTCTGGGCTTCCAAGATGGTATTTATAAACACCCATGCTTGATGTAAATCTTTAACCTTTTGCAGCTGCTCCTTTTATTTTTTTTCTTTACTGCTTTCCTCAGCTTATCATAGTCTCCCTTTTGAACGTTAAAAGGCAATACTGTGGATTTCCTTGCTGTCCTTCCTCCATTTATGAAATCAAATGCAATCATGCTATGCTCACTATTGCAACTGGCCTTAACACCCTTATCTCTTGCACCAGATCTTGTGTACCACTAAGGACTAGGTCCAAAATAGCTTCCTCTCTTGTTGATTAATGAACCAGCTGCTCTAAGCAATGTTCCCTCTAATTTTCTGTAGGCTGTGTGCGCATAAAATATCAGCTGTGTGCAGCTTTTGCAGGAAGGTTAAATTTTTGTGCTCCACGTAACGACACTCGGAGTTATATACTTTAAAATTTGATTACATGTCAGGATAGAGTATGTACACCAAAATGATTTTATTCAAATTAAATGAAAATAGACAATTACTAAATGAAGTGGGAAATTTCTAGTAATTACAATTATAACTTTTAAATTTTAAGACGTCTGTGTTGTTTTCTATCAGAATCAGAGCTGTAATTTTTGTGTGCTCTGTTGTAAAGTATGTGCGTGCGCACAGCTTAGAGGGAACAGTGGCTCTAAGAAGCAGTTATTTATCTCATCTAGAAACTTTATCTCTCTAGCATGTCCTGCTGTGACACTGACTCAGTTGATACTGGGCTAATTGAAATCACCCATTATTACTATATTGTAACTTTTTTCTAATTTCTTTAAGTATGTTCTTATCTATTTGTTCATTTTGACCAGGTATTCGGTAGTATGCCTTCCTCTACCATTTTTTTTTTGGGGGGGGGGGGTGGTGTAAAACAGGACCTCAACAGATGCTGAGCTAGTTTTGGACAAGCCTCTCCAGCAAACTAGGATAACGCTAGGCAGCTATGCTTGCTTCGTTAAAGCAGCAGTCCTTTTCTACTATAACTATCTCTTACAGCCCAACCTTCCTGTTGGGGGTTATGTTCCTTCTACCCTTTGAAAATGCCTCTTCAGCATTGTTGAAACACTCTGTCAACTATGGTTCTCTAAGACTTGAACCTTTTCTTCAGCAAGAAAAATGCAATATGAATACTCTTCCCTCTCTTTGTAAAGAGGGGAGGGGATTGGTTGTGTACCCTTGATGATGGGTTCTGAACCCATTATTTGAGGACTGTTTGGGTTTGAGGCTATCCACAATGAATGTGCCTGAGAGAGATCTACCTCTAGTGGAGATATACATGAAATAGTGCATGTACTATTAATTATGGATATCCTGGAAACCCATCAGCTATGTGCTCCCTGAGAACTGGGTTGAGAACTACTATTCTTGCAGCTTCTGCAGAAACGTTTCTGTAGTCCTCAGGAACTGGACAGTATATTTACTCTAGAGTTTGGGCTTTTACTAACTTTGCAGAAATCTACTTTGTGCCTTACAAATAACATTTTTTATAGGTACTATGCTGGCTGCAATTTGGGTCAAAGTCTTTCTGATCGAAGACTATTCCTCCTATTCCATGTCTGAGCCATACAAATTGTACCAGTAGTTATGACCAAACACTTACTTACTGAGGTTAGGCCCCAGCTGTCCACATAGTATTTTTTCCTTGATTTAAAAAATGATTCAATCCCAATAGGACCTCAGCTTCCACTGGCATAAGCAAATGCACCCTCCTTTGTCCCTCAGCTCCACTGCATATTATGCTGTAGTGGTGGCCATCCAAGATGATGATTACTACTGATCATGTGTATAGTGCTACAATGCATATGCAGTGCTGGACAGAGACTGTCCTTACTCATTAGAGCTTATAATCAACACAGGCAACACAATAGCTGGTGACAAGGATATGTCTAGGGGAATGGTAAGGAAAAACACAGTTGGAGAGCATGAGATTACACTGATCAGGCTCCAAAAGCAGCTTCCAAGAGGTGCATTTTTAGCCTGAATTTTAAAAGGGCCAGAGATGAAGCCTGAAGTACAAACTCAGATAGTTTATTGCAAACATGGGGCATAGCAAGGTGGAAAGATTGAAGTTGGCAGTAGAAGAGAAGGGCATAGATAGAAGCAATCTGCCAGAATAGTGGTGTTCCTGAGGAGGAATGTAGGGAGAGATAAGAGAGGAAAGGTAGTGAGGAGCAACAGAATGAGTGCACCAATAGGAGAAGTTTGAACTGGATATGGAAACAGATAAGGAGCCAATGAACTGACTTAAGAAGAGAGGTTATATCAGTACAGTAAGACTTGCGAAAGATTAGCTGCATAGCTAAATTTTAAACAGATTGAAGGGGAGAGAGGTGATTCAGAGGGAGACTAGCAAGGAGGAGTTTGCAGTAGTCTAGATGGGAGATGACTAAAGAGTGGATAAGTGTCTCAGTAGTGTGTTCAGAAAGGAAGGAGCAAATTTTGCTGGTGTTATAGAGAAAGAGATGACAGGTTATAGCTATCAGTTTGATCTTTATGGAGAAGGAGAGGGAGGAGTCAAAGATAACACCTAAGTTGCAAGCCAAGGAAACTGAGAAATAGAGTGTTATCCACAGAAATAGAGAAAGGAAGAAGGGCAGAGGTGAGTTTAGGGGGAAAGATAAGTTTGGTTTTGGCCATGTTCAGTTTCAAACAGAGGTGAGACATCCAGGCAGCAATGTCAGGCAGGCAGAGAGATAAGCCTAAATTCATGGAGAAATTTCAGGTGTAGAGAAGTAGATAAGTCATCAGCATAAAGATGGTACTGAAAACCATGGGAGGAGATGAGTCCACCAAGAGACTAGGTATAGAGAAAAGGAGTGGCTCCAAGACAGACCGTTGGGGTACACCAATTGAGAGTGGGATAACAGTAGAGGAGGACACACCAGAACAGACACTAAAAGTGCAGTGGGAGACATAAGAAGAGAACAAGGACAGAATAGAGCTTAAAACCAAGTGAGGACAAGGTATAGAGGAGAAGGTAGTGGTCAACAGTGCCAAAAGCAGCAGAAAGGTCAAGTAGGATGAGGATTGAGTAAAGGCCCTTGGATTTGGCCAGGAGCAAGTCACTGATGATCAATCTCCCAATGGGTGTTATCCTTGCTCCATTGGAATATTGTGTTTTCCTAACCACAGTTACATCAAAAATAGGGTGGGGAGCTCATATTAATGCTCACTGCACGCAGGGAACAATGTCGAAGAAGCTTTTTCACATCAACCACTTGGAGTTTCCAGCAATTTACTATACCCTTAGAGTTAGTCATCATCTGTTCCAGAACACATCAGTTTTAATTCAGACACTCAAGTGGCTATGTTTTACAGTTGTGGTCAACATTATTGCACCCTTGCATTTTAGGTATGTTGTGTAGAGTATCTTGAGAAATAATTGGAAATATTCCAACTCTGTCATATTTTAATAGTATGTTCAAAGTTATACAACAAATAAAAGATGTCTATGCAATTTAGATGTAGTAATTTCTGAGAAAAAAAAAATATGACCTGGACAGGATTAATGACACCCTTCACTAATATTTGGTTGCACAACCCTTGGCAATGATGACAGCTTCTAAACGTTTCTTGTATCTGTCTGCTGGTAGTTTCTCCCACTCTTCAGCTTTGATTTGTTCCAGCTCATGAATGTTTCCAAGATTTATTTTACCAATGGCAGATTTCGGCTCTTTCCAAAGGTTCCCGATTGGATTGAGATCAGGACTCATTACTGGCCAGTTTAAAATAGTCAATTTGTTTTTCCTTTTAGCCATTCTTTTGTACTTTTGGATCATTGTCCTGCTAGAGGACCCTTGACCTTCGACCCTGACCTATCTTTCTGACATTAGGTAATACATTTTGCTCTAAAATATCTTAGTAGTTCTGACTTAATGATTCCTTTAATATGTTCCAGGCCTCCAGTTTCTGAGGCAGCAAAACAGCCCCACAACATTATGGAACCTCCACCATATTTAACTGTAGGAAGGATGTTTTTTTCCTTATAAGCTTCATTTCTTTTCCTTTTTGGAACTTTGTCATAGCCAATCACATCCCAAATACAAGCTGCATGTGTCCTAGACGTTCAGAATCGTACAGCTGACAAGCTCTTCAGCGTTCTGCAACCTTGCGAGTTGTTCCTATATGCAGCAAACTTGAAGACCATCTTGCAGGATTGAAGGACCCTCTAAGGTGAACTTCTTGCCAGCAGCAAGAAGGCAAAGCTATCTCTACTGCTCCATCCTCCAACCACTTAACCCCATATGCATTGATAATGGCACGTCCTGGACTCAGGCCCGGCCCGTCCCGTCCCGTCCATTGAGCAAGAATGTTTTTTGCACAGGGCTCCATGTTTCAGGGGGCCCCGTGCAAAGAACATTCTGCTTTAAAAGTAAATTTTAAAATAAAAAAAAAAGCTGTCTGCTGCAGCAGTGGCGGCAACAGCAGAATCGAATATCCCGTGGGGGCCCCCCCCTGCCCGACAGAGCCTGCCCTCCCTGCATCAGCTCCATCTCCGCAGTCACACCAGCTTTCAGAGCGTGAAGGGAGACTAGTTTCCCTTTCGTGGCTCTGTTAAGCCCGCAGGGGCTGATGGGATTGAGTCTCCCTTCGCGCTCTGAAAGCCGGTGCGACTGCGGAGACTGAGCTGATGCAGGGAGGGCAGGCTCTGTCGGGCAGGGGGGGGGCCCCGCGGGATATTCGATTCTTCCATTGCCGTGGCGGCAGCAGACAGCTTTTTTTTTTATATTTTAAATTTTCCCTAGGCTGTTGGGGGGGGAGTTAGGACTGGAAGAGGGCTGATGGGGGTTAGGACTGGTAATGGGCTATGGGGAGCTAAGTCTGGAAATGGGGTGATGGGGGGTTAGGACTGGTAATGGGCTATGGGGGGGGGCTAAGAATGGAAATGGGCTGATGAGGTTAGGACTGGAAGTGAGCTGATGGGGGGTTAGGACTGGTGATGGGCTATGGGGGGGCATAAACTGAAAATTGAGTGATGGGGTTAGGACTGGTAAAGGGCTATGGGGGGGGGGGGCTTAAACTGAAAATTGGGTGATGGGGGTTAGGACTGGTAATGGGCTATGGGGGAGGGCTTAAACTGAAAATTGGGTGATGGGGATTAGGACTGGTAATGGGCTATGGGGGAGGGCTTAAACTGAAAATTGGGTGATGGGGGTTAGGACTGGTAAAGGGCTATGGGGGGGGCTTAAACTGAAAATTGGGTGATGGGTGGTTAGGACTGGAAATGGACTGATGGGATTAGGACTGAGAGTGGGCTGATGGGGACTTAGGACTGGTAATAGGCTATGGGGGGGCTAGGACTGGTAATGGGTTGGGGGGGTTCCTAGGACTGGAAATGGGCTGAGTGGAAGGGAAGGCTTGAACTGCAAATAGCTGATGGGGACGGGGGCTTGGAATGGAAATGGGCTGAGGGGAAGGGGGGCTTGAACTGCAAATAGCTGATGGGGAGGGGGGCTTGGAATGGAAATGGGTTGTGAGGGGAGGGAGCTAGGACAGGAAATGGGCTGATGGAGGGGGCTAGGATAGGACTGGGAAATGGGTGTTGGGGGAGCTAAGATTGGAAATGAGCTGTGGTGGGGGCTTGGATTGAAATGGACTCACGGAGGGGCTAGAACTGGAAGTAGGCTCATGAGGGTCTTGGATTGGAAATGGGCTGAGTGGAGAGGAGCTAGGATTTGACATGGGCTGATGGTGGGGCTAGGAAAGGACTAGAAATGGGCTGATGGGAGGCTGGTATTGGAAATGAGCTGATGGAGGGACTTAGATAGGACTGGAAATGGATGGGGGAGCTAGGACTAGAAATGGGCTGATGGGGGGGCTAGGACTGGAAATGGGCTGATGGGGGGACTAGAAGGGAGCGGATACTGGGTGGGGCTGGAACTAGAAGGGAGCTGATGTTGGGGGAGATTAGAATGGGATGGAGCTGGGAGAGTGAAATGGAGAGGGGAAAAAATATTTTGTGTGGGACAGAAGAAAAATCTACAATTGGCTGGGTATTGGGAGAGTAAGTGGGGATGGAGGGGTAAAATTTGAGTGGATGAAATAGGAATGAGGAAAGAGCAAAAGGAGAAAGATTAGTATGTTAAAGCAGATGTAGAGAGAGAATGGAAAAAAAATAGAAGAGAGAAGAAAGGACAAATGGACAGCAGACGATGGAGAGTTAGCAGAAGACACAAAGAAACCAGAAGAAAGTGGCTGGAGCAATTGCAACTGAAAAAAAATGCACAAAAGGTAGATATCTCTTTATTTTGAATTTATTAACTGGAATATGTCAACTCTGGGAAATGTGCATCATTAACGTCTGTGCTTTGTTTAGTACAAGATGAAATTAATTTATAGTTTTATTTCTACAGTGTTGTTGTACATTCCAAGTTTGGCTTTTGGGGTTCCCAGTTTGTCTTCCTGTTTTTAAATTGTGATTCCTTGTTTGGTGATGGTCTGTGTTCTGCATGTGTAACTGAGCTGAGGTATTCTGTTTATGTAATTCCTATTTGACATTGCCACTTGTTCCCTTTCCCCAGTAGGTCATGTATTGTTATTCTCTGAAATGTATTGGTTTAATATTTGCAGTGTTGCCTTTTGATAGGTAGGGTTTGGTGCTTTGTGAGTCCTGGTAGTGCTGTTAGGATACGGCGGGTTTGCTATGGGTTCTAAATGGGCAGTGTTTGTAGTAGTTTCTAATGTGCCTGGCGGTTGGCACTGGATTATAGTAATGTAGAAATCTTTTAGTCTTTCTTTATCCATACACTCATTAAGAGGCATGTTTACTAAAAGTTAGTGTATGGTAACATTATGCAAATATTTATGCAAATGAGGCCCCTTATGCAAATTAGGCCCCGCACCCAAGTCTCCGCACATGGCCCTGCACCCCCCTTGGGCCGCCCCTGCCTGGACTTCATCTATTTGTGTGTGTTAACCCCCCTCCCCCTCTATTCCACTTAAAGTGAATGCCTTGGATAAATATCACCAAAGGTCAAGCACCATTATTCTCATAGCCCGATACTGGCCTTAACAGAGTATGTTCTCTCTTCTAAAAAGATTTTAGTGGTTCTACCATCATGCAGGCTCCAAAGCTTTCCATTGTTAATCACTCAAGGCAAGGGCTTTCTCCTTTCCCCAGTCTGAAGTCTCTAGTTCTCACAGCGAAGAAACTGAGTAGTGTTTAGTCTCAACTCTAGAACTACTAATGTCTATTCAGGACTTACTATGTAATATTGCAAGAAAACTGTCTACCAAACCTACATATACTTTCAAATGGAAAACATTTTCCATCCAATACCTTAAATATGGTCACACCATTTTGTGTGTGTGTGTATACCACCATACTGCAGTATATCTGCTAGGAATCAAAACGTCCTCTATCAGAGTACACATCAATGCTCTGTTCCCTTGTCACTCTCCAATTGATAGTCTTCTGCTTTTTCAATGTCTCATCATTTCTTGCTTCATAAAAGTATTTCTCCATGTCAAACTACCACTGTAGAATCTTCCTAGATCATAGGACTTTAATATTGTTTTAACAACTGTTATGAATTTGCTGTTTGAATCACTGGAGTCTGTTTCAGTCAAACACCTTACATGGAAAGTGTTTTTCCTAATCATGTCCAGTCAACTAGAAGAAAGAGCTCCAGGCACTAGTAACCTACACACTGTATGGGGTATGTTTACAAAGCAGTGGTAGTGGTCTCCATGCAATATCAGAGCCGCAGCCCCGTTGAATTCAATGGGACCATGGCTCTGATATCGCCTGGAGGCTGCTACCGCTGCTTTGTAAACATACCCCTATGTGTAGTTTCATTATAACAAAAAAAAGTGCTTCAGAATCATCCTGAGATTTTACTCAAGGTAGTAAAATCTTTCCATGTCAATAAGGAAATAATGCTTCCTACTTTCTCCAAAGCATCATAGGAACCCGTAAAAGAAAGCTCCTCACACTATGGACTATAAATAGGCCTTTGCCTAATACGTACCTCAAATTAGGAAATTTACACAGATTAGTCTCCTTCAACCCCCCAATATAAAAGTGTCATAATAGTTGTCAAAAGAACTCTAGCAAATTGGCTGACATCTTGCATTCAGCTCCATTATGAACAAATGGATCCTCCTCTAAGCATTAACATAAAGTCACATCAGATCAGAGCCATTACAACTAAGATGGTTCTCTTAATGTCTGCTTTGCTTGTAAAATAGCAATTTGGTCCTCTCTTCATACATTTAGTCTACTTCATTGGTACACAATAAGTGGGCTATAAATTTAATAAATAAATTTACTTCACTTATTTTTGGGCCCAAGCCATAAGGACAGTGCTTTTTGGTCAAGCTGTGCTGCCCAATTTGTCTGTATGATGCGTCAACTCTTGTACTGATTTTTTGGTGTTGGCTGCTCTGAAATATGGGACAATGCATAGATATGTGATCAGCACAAATCCTAGAAGTCACCCAATTGTATGTCTGACTTAATCCTGCTCGTTGATGGAAAAAGCATTTTTGTTACCTGTAACAGTGTTTTTCATCTTCTTCAGCATCAAGGACAAAGGATGTTGAGCATCAGGCTGAGATTACACTGCATTGATGCTGAGGTTCATCAAAGCATGATGCTGAGAGGCCTGAATGTTCACATTCTCAATCGTCACAGCAGCCCAGATATGAGGACTGCTCACGCTCCTTGAAGATAATGGTGCCACACTAGACTAGCCTGCCAATACTCCCCTTCAGATTCAGGGAACATCAGCTGATTCTGCTATAGCCCCCTTGCCTTCGGCAATGGCAGCCCTAGATAAGGGGCTGATAATAGGTCTCAAAGACAGAATTTCTATGCTCTTCACAATGCATGAGCTTAAAAGTCCAATGGCTTCGACCATGGTGCATTGAGACTTTGATCCTATCCTTGAGACTCACTGCCTGCCTGTGGTAGAGGTATCGAAGAACCTCACTGCCAATACCTGACTGGCTGATATCACTCTCCAGGGCATCAGGGAGCTGATTGCTCCCATGGGTGAAAGATGTCATTAGTACATAGGTGCTCTGTCTCCTCTAGGAGATGGAGAGCCATCCAGGCAGGGACTCAGATGTCTTTACAGTACCACTCTGAGTCAGATTCAGACCTATCAGGGGAAACAGAGTATGACTCTGAATGGCTCTTGGAGAAGGGGTCTACAGAGTTGCTCTCTGATCCCTCTTCCCCTTATGAGAGACATAAGTCCCTTCCTGAGGATTTATCTTTCCATAATTTTGTTAGAGATATGGCTAAGGCCATACCATTTCATTAGAAATGGAAGATGAGCCCAGGATGGAGGAGCTCCACTATTCCATTGCCCTTAAGGAAGTGGTGACAATGCCCATACACTGCATCCTACAGAGGTTACAGATGAGAATGTGGGAGATTCTCCCCCCCCTCCCCATGTAAGGTGATGAATTCTATATATACAGTCCAAAAGACTCCCCAGATTTGAGAAACTCCAGCTGCTGCTCCATTCTATGGTCATCAAATCCGCCTTAGAGCCAAGAGCTCCAAGTTGCACTCCTCAGTGCCCCAGGGAGCGAGGCCTGGATCATAAATTCTTTTGGGAGGAAGTGTTTTCAGAATGCCATATTAATGTCCCGCATCTACCAGTTCTTCATGGGCATGCACTTATGGAACATTATGCAAGGCCTTAATGATATGTCTGACTATTTCCCTCTATAGAAAGCCAAGCAATATTGTTCCCTTATAATTAAGGGAAGACATGCAGATAATTCATTATTCATGCAACATATGATATTTTCAATATAGCATTGAGAGCCTCTTTTGTGACTACTGGAACCTGGAGACTCTTATGGCTCTGGGCTTCACATATGCAAGTCAGTGTCCAGGAGCAACTTGTTGATGTCTCCACAGTACAGCACAATCTCTTTGGAGATAAGGTGTAAGAAGCTGCTACCATAATCAAGCGGCACTCTGACACCCTTGGAGCTCTTTCCAAGCGCAACTCCAACCTGGTCTCTGCAACAACTTGGCGGTTTCACAGCAGAGTACAACAAAAAAAAGCCTACTAGTCTCATAGGCGTAGATATTTTCCTGCCACCTGCTATATCCAATCCAAGCAACCTGCTCATCTAAGTCTGCATCTCAGTCAAAAGAAGGGACGGGGTTTTGACTGGCTTCTACAGAACATGGTAGAATGGTCGGGTTTTCGTTATTTCATCATTTTTTTGTATTTTTCTTATTTCAAACGTTTTCTTCATCATTTTTTTTTTGTGGCAACTATTTTTGTTGTTAAGAAGCCTCTCTCTTTCTCTTTCTGCTTTTTTTCTTATATATATATCTTTTTTTTTAACTCACTTTCCATCTTCAGGTCACTGTGCATGATCGGAAGAGATGTGAGAGTTTCAAATTCATGACATCATTGGGGAGTGCCTTGAAAGTGTGCATGTACGGCGTTCTTCCCATCTCAAGCTGGGATATACTGCTGTTTGATTCAAATGTCAGTGTTTTTGTGGCTGCCTCCTTTCCTGTATGCCTTCCAGACACCAAAACGAGTATGTATGTCTTGCAGACATCTTTGATCCACCGAAAAACAGCAATCCGCCATGTGGGCGACCAGGAATCAATAAGAGACGTGGCAGGAGGTTCTAAATTGCCTTTATTGTTCCACGAATAAGGTGTGCCAAACCCAACACAGGCCATGTTTCGTATACCACTTCCTCAGGGGTTGAGGGCTCACTAAAAAACATCCATATATACATTAAATACAACCATGAAAAAACAGCAAATAACACATATACCACCATAGCAAGTAAAACAATACATAAATAATTATAATGCGATAACTTATTGATAAAATACATATGATGCAATAAATACTGATTAAAACAAATTATATTGATAATAATAACTCAATATAAAAAAAACAAACATAAAACACTTGTACCACAAAATATCAATAAAAAACAAGTAAATGCAATAATAAAAGAAATAAAAAAGGGGGGTAAAGAAGAGATGAGGAGAATATGAAGGATGTGCCAGAGGCACTTACCATTACATGAATATTAAAAACTAATTACACATGGAAATTAAAAATTTAAAAATAATAGAAGTTATGTAGAAAAGGAGTGAATCAGTGAAGGCACCTTACCATCAATAAGCGTCTGCAAGACCATTATAAAAATATTGATGAATGATCAATATTAAAGTCTGAAGCACTCATAGAATATAAATAAAACCTACCACTACAACTTGCCAATCTGACCAAACCTTGATTGGCAGAGCGTGGAAAACACCTGCCTCCAACTCGTGATGTGATACACACTATGTATAAATACATAAATAAATAAATAATTAAAAAAACACATAGATAAAACTGAGCAAACCTAAAAAACGTAGCCTTTCCCAAACCAAGTCCTGATACATGGGAGTCCAACCCCAAATGACCAACCTTATAGAGTACAAGGAGCACTTTATAGCAAGAGCATTGTTGAAGAAAATAAAACCATTAGTAAACTGCTGTATACTTCATTGCTTTACAATTAAGAAATATATACACTGAGAAAAATAAAATAAATAAGTATTAAAAATAAGAACTAATTATCGCTGGTTACTGCGATCACCAACACTAAAGTAAAAATAAAACCAATTGCCAATCATAAATTGAGTAAAGACTATACAAAAGACAAACAAAATAGGGCCATCGCAACTTTAAGAAAGAACATGAATAATTAAATAAAACGGCCCGATCCCCATGAGTTAAAAAGCTTTAAAACTTAGCAACGGATTTTATGAACACCGAATGATAAAAAACCTTTTCCGGGTAAAGGAAAACTTGATAAACCATCAGGCAAAAAAGCTGTATATTAAAAACTGATGAGAAAAATGCTGCGTGAAAAACAAGAAGCCAGTGTGTGGGATTGTCATACACTCAGATGGCTCCAGCATGAGCATGGCGTTTATGGGTGCACACTGGCTTCTTGTTTTTCACGCAGCATTTTTCTCATCAGTTTTTAATATACAGCTTTTTTGCCTGATGGTTTATCAAGTTTTCCTTTACCCGGAAAGGTTTTTTTATCATTCGGTGTTCATAAAATCCGTTGCTAAGTTTTAAAGCTTTTTAACTTATGGGGATCGGGCCGTTTTATTTAATTATTCATGTTCTTTCTTAAAGTTGCGATGGCCCTGTTTTGTTTGTCTTTTGTATAGTCTTTACACAATTTATGATTGGCAATTGGTTTTATTTTTACTTTAGTGTTGGTGATCGCAGTAACCAGCGATAATTAGTTGTTATTTTTAATACTTATTTATTTTATTTTTCTCAGTGTATATATTTCTTAATTGTAAAGCAATGAAGTATACAGCAGTTTACTAATGGTTTTATTTTCTTCAACAATGCTCTTGCTATAAAGTGCTCCTTGTACTCTATAAGGTTGGTCATTTGGGGTTGGACTCCCATGTATCAGGACTTGGTTTGGGAAAGGCTACGTTTTTTAGGTTTGCTCGGTTTTATCTATGTGTTTTTTAATTATTTATTTATTTATGTATTTATACATAGTGTGTATCACATCACGAGTTGGAGGCAGGTGTTTTCCACGCTCTGCCAATCAAGGTTTGGTCAGATTGGCAAGTTGTAGTGGTAGGTTTTATTTATATTTTATGAGTGCTTCAGACTTTAATATTGATCATTCATCAATATTTTTATAATGGTCTTGCAGACGCTTAGGGGCATGTTTACTAAACGGCGCACCTGTGCGGGGCGCACCTGAGCGCCCTAAAATGATGCATTTAAGTGCTCTTAAACGCCCCGTACACGTGCGGGTCACATTAACGGGCCCCGCACACGTGCGCCGAAAACGCGCACGTTTGCGGGGCGCTCATGTGCGATAGAGGCGTGGAAAGGCGAAATGAGGCGGAGGAAGGCCCCCGAGGGGCGGAGAGACGGGGTCAGTGGGCGGAATGTGGGAGGGGAGAGACTCGCCGCACAGGAGCGTGCCCGAATCTGCAAAGAAATTTACCGCCAGTGAAACACTCGCGTTAGAGGTGCTGTGCAGGGAAAAGAAACCGTTTCCGTCAGCAATGTGCAGCACAATAGTGGAAGCCCAAAAACCGTGAGCAGTGTGATCTATGTGCACAGATCAAACGCCGTAATGTCACAGGGCACTAACCACACGGGCGCCGCGCACCTTAGCGCATCTGTCAATCACAGCTTCTGTTCTTCACGACGGAACGCCCACTCCTTATACGGCACCCGCTCGGTACCGCGGACCGCACAACACCGGCCTTTAGTAAACAGACCCCTAATTGATGGTAAGGTGCCTTCACTGATTCACTCCTTTTCTACATAACTTCTATTATTTTTAAATTTTAAATTTTTAATTTCCATCTGTAATTAGTTTTTAATATTCATGTAATGGTAAGTGCCTCTGGCACATCCTTCGTATTCTCCTCATCTCTTCTTTACCCCTCTTTTTTATTTCTTTTATTATTGCATTTACTTGTTTTTTATTGATATTTTGTGGTACAAGTGTTTTATGTTTGGTTTTTTTATATTGAGTTATTATCAATATAATTTGTTTTAATCAGTATTTATTGCATCATATGTATTTTATCAATAAGTTATCGCATTATAATTATTTATGTATTTATTGTTTTACTTGCTATGGTGGTATATGTGTTATTTGCTGTTTTTTCATGGTTGTATTTAATGTATATATGGATGTTTTTCTGTGAGCCCTCAACCCCTGAGGAAGTGGTATACGAAACACGGCCTGTGTTGGGTTTGGCACACCTTATTCGTGGAACAATAAAGGCAATTTAGAACCTCCTGCCACGTCTCTTATTGGTTCCTTGCAGACATCTTTGGTCATCACATTCTGTTTTTGCTTGTGTTTTAGGTTTTTGGGCATATGAACTGTCATGCTCCCTGAAGAAGCTGAGAATGGCGAAACACCTGGTGTCTGAGCTATCTCAGCCATCGGGACTAACAGCTGAATGCAGTTTTGAATGCAAGCTAAATGCAAATCTAAGTAACTTTGGGAAAGTATTACACAGCATTTTGGATGTTTCTTCTCCAGCACAATTTATATTCAGATGTGAGAGTATTTTTTGTGATGTTTGTTTCCAGTTTGGCTTCTAGTCACATGTGAACAACTCAAAACACCTGACAATAACCTTTATCATATAATATGTATAGTTATGTTTGTTTTGATTTTATCCTGTTGCTATAAAAGGGATTCACTGTTTCTATCCCATGCCATTTTGAATTCCGTCACTGTATTTGCCCTCACCACTTCTATCAAGAGGGCGTTCCAAGCATCCACCACCCTTTCAGTGAAAAAGTATTTCCTGACATTGCCTTTCAATTTACCCCCTTGCAGCTTCATGTTATACCCTCTACAGCTTCCCCATTTTTGGAAGAGGTCTGTTTGTTCATTAATACTCTTAAGTATTTAAAGGTCTGAATCATAAGAATATAAGATATGCCATCCATCAAGCCCAGTATCCTGTTTCCAACAGTGGCCAATCTAAATCAAAGTACCTAGTAGTTTCCTCAAAAGACACAGGTTCCTCAATGTTTGTATTGGGTCAAGCAGTGATATCCCTGGTCCCTTTTAATAATGGTTTATGGATCTTTCCTCCAGGAACTTGTCCAAACCTTTTTTAAACTCAGCTACACTAACAGCTTTTACTACATCCTCCGGTAATAAATTCCAGAGTTTGATTACACGTTGAGTGAAAAAATATTTTCTCTTATTAGTCTTAAATAGATTACCCTGTAGCTTCATTGCATGCCCCCTGGTCTTTCTAAGTTCTGATGACGTAAACAATCGATCTACGTTTACCCGTTCCACTCCAGTCATTAATTTATAGACCTCTATCACATCTCCCCTCAGTTGTCTCTTTTCCAGGTTGAAGAGCCCTAACCTTTTTAGCCTCTCTTCATAGCGGTATCCTTCCATCCCCTTTACCATTTTGGTGGCTCTTCTATGTACCTTTTCTAATAACGCTATACCCTTATAATATCTCCCCTGTTCCTCCTCTCCTCCAGAGTGTACATATTTAGGTCTTCAAGTTTCTTTATTTATTATTACTCGTAAGGCTTGATATACCGCCCAAGCTTATGCATCAGGGTGGTGTACAATAAAACATAGGCTGCCAGAAAAGAAAAGGAAGAAAGGAACACCATTAATTGATAGGAAAGGAAGTCATAAAGGAGAGAGAGAAAACCAGAAAAGAGAACTAAGGAGGACACACATAACAAGCCAGATAAATGGGAAGGGAGGGAAAGGGAGGAAACGGTACCGGTCTAGATGGAAGGTGTAGTCTGAATGTCAAAGGCCTGGCAGAAAAGGTGGGTCTTAAGCAGGGCTTTAAACTGTGCGAAGGGGATGTGGGAGTGAGTTCCAGAGGGTGTGACTGAGGAAGAAGAAAGCTGAGTGGCAGGTGAGTTTGAGACAGGCTGGGATGGGGATGGAAGAAAAAGGCGGTTACCATGTGCAGAGCGGAGGAGACGGGAAGCATAAGAACATAAAAACATAAGATATGCCATACTGGGTCAGACCAAGGTCCATCAAGCCCAGTATCCTGTTTCCAACAGTGGCCAATCTAGGTCATACGTACCTAGCAGTTTCCCCAAAAGACACAGGTTCCACAATGCTTGTACTGGGTCAAGCATTGATATCCTGGATCCCTTCTTAATAATGGTTTATGGACTTTTCCTCCAGGAACTTGTCCAAACCTTTTTTAAACCCAGCTACACTAACAACGTTTACTACATCCTCCGGTAACAAATTCCAGAGTTTGATTACACGTTGAGTGAAAAAATATTTTCTTTTATTAGTCTTAAATAGTTTACCCTGTAGCTTCATTGCATGTCCCCTAGTCTTTCTGTATTCTGATAACGTAAACAATCGATCTACGTTTACCCGTTCCACTCCATTCATTAATTTATAGACTTCTATCGTATCTCCCCTCAGCCGTCTCTTTTCCAGGTTAAAGAGCCCTAACCCTTTTAGCCTTTCTTCATAGGAGTATCCTTCCATCTCCTTTACCATTTTGGTGGCTCTTCTCTGAACCTTTTCTAATAACGCTATATCCTTTTTAAGATACGGCGACCAGAATTGCACACAATATTCAAGGTGCGGTCTCACCATGGAACGATATAGAGGCATTATAATATCTTTTGTTTTATTCTCCATTCCTTTCCTTATGATACCTAGCATTCTATTTGCTCTCTTGGCCACCGCTGCACACTGGGCCGAGGGTTTCAACATGTTATCCACAATGACGCCTAAATCTTTTTCCTGGGTGGTGGTTCCTAAAGTGGAACCTTGCATCCTGTAACCATAGTTTGGGTTGTTCTTCCCTAGCTGCATAACTTTGCACTTGTCCACATTAAATTTTATCTGCCATTTTGATGCCCAGTCTTCCAATTTATCAAGATCCTCTTGCAATTTTCCACAATCCTCTTGGGTTTTAACAACTTTAAATAGTTTTGTGTCATCTGCAAATTTGATAACCTCACTCGTTATTCCACTTTCCAGGTCATTTATGAATATGTCAAAAAGCAGCGGACCCAGCACAGATCCCTGGGGTACACCACTATTCACCTTTCTCCATTGGGAAAATTGGCCATTTAGCCCAACCCTCTGCTTTCTATCTTTTAGCCAGTTCCTGGTCCACAGTAGTACACTGCTTCCCATCCCAGGACTCTCTAGTTTTGCCAAAAGTCTCTGATGAAGGACCTTGTCAAAGGCTTTCTGAAAGTCCAGATATACTACAACAACCGACTCACCCTTGTCCACCTGTCTATTCACACCCTCAAAAAACACAACAGATTAGTAAGACAAGATCTTTCTTGTCTAAAGCCATGTTGGCTGTCTCCCATTAGGCCATGACCATCTAAACGCTGAGCAATTTTATTCCCCACGATGGCTTCTACCATTTTTCCCGGTACTGACGTCAGGCTCACCGGTCTGTAGTTTCCAGGATCACCCCCGGAACCCCTCCCAAAAATTGGCGCCACATTGGCGATCCTCCAATCCTCAGGCATTAGAGATGATTTTAATGAAAGTTCACAGATCACCAATAGCAGGTCTGCAATCTCATATTTCAGGTCTTTCAACACCCCAGGATGTATACCATCCGGCCCAGGTGATTTGCCACTCTTCAGTTTATCCAATAGTTGCAATACATCTTCCCGATGTATCAATATTTCCTTCAATTCCTACGCACCTTCAAATACCACCTCAGTCATGGGTAACATCCCTACATCTTCCTCAGTAAAGACCGAAGCAAAGAATTCATTCAGTCTCTCCGCTATCGCCCTGTCGCCTCTTAATGCCCCTTTAACTCCTCTATCATCTAATGGACCAACTGACTCTCTCTCAGGTTTTTTGCTGCGAATGTACTTGAAAAAATCTTTATTTCGCGTTTTTGCTTCTGCAGCAAGCTTCTTCTCAAATTCTCCCCCTGCCTGCCTCATCAATGCCCTGCATTTGACTTGCCAGTGCCCGTGCTGTTTCCAGGTTTCGTCGCTTGGCTCCTTTTTCCATTTCCCGAAAGATGCTCCTTTGGCAACAGCCTCTCTGACCTCACCTTTAAACCATGCTGTCAGTTTTTTGGACTTCCTTCCACTTTTCTTAAAGCGTGGAATAAAGCTGGCTTGGGCTTCAAAGATAGCATTTTTTAACACCACCCAAGCTTGATGTAAGTCTTTAACCTTTGCAACTGCTCCCTTTAGTTTTTTCTTAACACTTTTCCTCAGTTTATCATAGTCTCCCTTTCGAAAATTAAAAGGTAGTACTGTGGATTTCCTCACTATCCCTCCTCCACTAATTAAATCAAAGGCGATCATGCCACGATCACCATTGCCAAGTGGCCCAAACACCCCCAGGTTGGAGGTGAATGAGATCGGCAAGGTATTGGGGTGTACATGTATGAAGGACCCTGTGGGTGATGAGTAGCTTGTAAACTAACCTGACTTTGATAGGGAGCCAATGAAGGTTGAGGAGGAGGGGAGTGACATGATCAAATGGAGTGGAATTGGTGATGAGGTGCGCGGCGGTTTTCTGGACGAGCTGAAGGCGTCACAATTGGTATTGTGGAAGTCCTGCAATGGCTGAGTTACAATAGTCTAATCGTGAGATTACGAGGGAAAGAACAAGAGTGATGAGGAAAGGAGGAGGGAGAAAGGATTGAATAGCGTGGATCTTATGGAGGTAGAAAAAGGCACGAGTGTAGATATATGCTGGTTAAAAGAAAGGGAGGAATCCAGGGTGACACCATTATAACGGAGGGTAGAAACGAGCGGGATGGGAAGGGTGGACATAGTGGGAGATAGCGACAGAGAAGGAGCATCAAAGGAAAACCAAAAAGCAGTGGACTTACAGGGATTTACATGGAGGAAGTTGTTGGTGAACCAGGTGGAAACATGGACAAGGCAATCGTCAAGAGCAGAGAGGTTGGGGGCCAGGGGGTTGGTGTGATGCAGAAGCAAGATGTCATCCGCATAATAGTAAGCAGAGATTCCTGCCTGCTGAATGAGCAGGGCAAGTGGTGTGAGAAACACATTGAAGAGGAGGGGTGGCAAGAATGGAACACTGGGGGACACCACAGTGAAGAGGAAGGAATGGTGAAACAGTGGTGCCTGATTGAACTGCAAAAGTGCGTGATGACAGAAAGGAGTGGAATCACTGGAAATGGTGCCGCAGATTCCAAGATCGGACAGACGAGTAAGGAGTGTGTGGTGGTGGACAACATCAAAAGCAGAGGAAAGATCCAGAGAGACAGCAATGGAAATATTATTGCAGTCGTGTGATTGGTGTATCTCGCTAAGGAGTGCCAGAAGGGTGGTTTCAGTGCTGTGACCGGATCTGAAACCAGATTGATGGGGGTGGAGTGAGAGGGTTGAGTCAAGGTGTGCAGAAAGTTGTGCAAAGACAAGTTTCTCAAGAATTTGAGAGGAATGGGAGATTGGACACCAGGCGCCAGTGTGACGGGATAGCAGGGTCAAGGTTGGGTTTCTTCAAGAGGGGTCAAACAAGGGCGTGCCTCCAGGAGGAAGGAAAACAGCCAGAATTTAGACTAGTGTTGGCTATGAGCAGTATATAGGGAAGGAGCGCGAATGAAGGGTCAAGAAGCCAGGATGAAGGAAGAGGGTCAAGTGGGCACTTGGTCTTGTGGGAAGTGGTAATGGCCTTGACAAGTCCAGTCGGTGTGACGATCCGGAATGTGTGCCAGGTATGAGGGGAAGGTGTGAGATGGGGGGGAGAGGGCGTGATTGGGGAGGCAGGGGACAAAGCGAGGGGTGAGAGGGGGGGAGGGCAGGAACTGAAGGAGGAGCGGAGAGACTGGATCTTGTCAGTGAAGAAGGAGGCAAGACTAGCCAGGTTAGGGGCCTCAGCAAGGGGCACTGATGAGACAGGGGTGGTAGAAGACGAGGAGAGGAGATGCACGATCTGATGAAGACGCCGCGTGGAATTGGAAGAGGAAGAGATAAGGTTGGAGTAATGTGATTGGCAGTGGAGTTCATAGATCAATAGAGGTGGTGACACTGACAAAAGGTAGTAAGTGATTCGGGAGTGGGGTGTTTACACCAGATATGCTCTGCGCGACGCAAGTAAGTGCACTGCAGATACAGACCAGGATGGTACCAAGGATGACAAAAGGATAGTAGTGAGGAAACAGGACGGAGAGGGGCCAAGTTATCAAGGGTAGAGGACCAAACATCAACCTGTATGTCCACTGGGAGAGTCGAGAAATCTGAAGGAAAGAGAGAATCAGCTGGAGGGAATTGTTGAAGAGTAAGAGAAGTGATATGGTGTTTGGGGAGCTGGGTGTGAAAACCCATGGTTGGGGTTTTCCTGACAAGCAGAGAGGGGAGGAAAAAGGAAAATAGAAGGCAGAGATGATCAGACCAAGGAAGGGGGAAGGACGAGAAACTGGATGGTAGAAAAGGGGAGCGGACAGGAGTGAGAACAAGATCAAGAGTATGCCCTGAGGCGTGGGTTGGACATGGAACATGCTGCTTAAGGCTCAATTCTTCGAGGAGGGGACAGGAGGATCTTGTCCTGCGACCTTGCTGGGGGATTGAGATGAACATTGGAACATGGAGTGGAGAAGTGGCCTAGTGGTTGGGGCAAGCTACTTCAGGCCAGAAGGTCGAGGGTTCAAATCCCACTAGAGGACAGCAACCTTGGGCTGGAAGGACTGGGGTTTCTAGTCCCACAGGTGCTCCTTGTGGTCTTGGGCAAGCCACTTAACCCTCCACAGCCCATGTTCCCTGTCAAATAGTTATCTCCAAGTTATAATGCCCTGTTCAATGTAATTTCAGTTTGTTCAATGTAAACCACACTGATGCAGAATAGCGCGGTATATAAGAGAATATAAATAAATAAACATTAAAATCTCCCAGAATAGCAAGGTTGGGAGACAGGAGGGCTCTTCTCATAAGTCTTTTGATGCAGGCTCCAAATCATTTTGGTCGCCTTCCTCTGAACTGTTTCCAGTCTTTTTATATCCTTTGCAAGATTTGGTCTCCAAAACTGAACACAGTATTCCAAGTGAGGCCTCACCAGTGACTTGTACAGAGGCATTAGTACCTCTTCCTTTCTGATGGTAATTACTCTTTGTACACACCTTGTTGCACTGTTTTGCCACCTTGTGATCCTCAGAAATAATCACTTCCAGGTCCTTCTCCTGGTCCATGCACACCAACCTCTCACCCCCTATTGCGTTCATTTCCCTTGGATTTCTGCTTCCTAAGTGCATGACACTGCACTTCTTCATATTAAATCTTAACTGCCAAGCATTAGACCATTCTTTCAGCTTTTGTAGATCTTTCCTAATGTTCTCCACTCCCTTAGGGAGTTGCAAATGTTCATGTCATCTGCAAAAAGACACTTTTCCATTCATTCCTTCAGCAATATCACTCACAAATACATTGCACAGTACTGGTCCCAGGACCGAACCCTGGGGCACACCGCTAATCACCTTCCTTTCATCTGAGTGAGTTCTGTTTACCATCACCTTCTGTCGTCAGTCAACCAATTTCTGATCCAGTTCATCACCTTGGAACCCATCCCCAAGCTATTAAGTTTATTGATAAGCCTTCTATGAGGAACAGTATCAAAGGCTTTGCTGAAATCCAGGTAGATGACATCAGTCGAATGCCCCTGATCTAGTTCTCTGGTCACCCAGTCAAATAACTCAATCAGATTTGTTTGGCAAGATCGTCCTTTGGTAAAACTATGTTGCCTCAGATCATGCAACCTGTTGATTTTGAGGAAGTCCACTATTCGCTCTTTCAGGAGCACCTTCATTACTTTTCCTGCCACTGAGGTCAGGCTTACTGGCCTGTAGTTTGTCACTTCTTCCTTGTTACCACTTTTGTGAAGAGGTACCACGTCAGTCCTTCTCCAGTCCTGAGGAACTTCTCCTGTCTACAAGGATCTGTTAAAAACATCCTTTAACGGCCCTGCAAGAAACTCTGAGCTCTTTCAGTATCCTGGGATGTATCCCATCCCATGGCCTTGTCCACTTTCAGTTTTGCAAGTTGTTATCACACCATTCACAGAAGATGATGTGTTAGATCTACTCCATTCCCATTTTTTATATTTGGGAATCACAGGTGGTCCTTCTCCAGGATTTTCTTTAGTAAAAAACAGAGCAGAAGTATTTGTTTAGCATTTTTGCTTTTTCAATGTCACTTTCCACGAGTCCATTGCCAGCATTTCTGAGTTCTGCAATTCCACCTGTGATTTTCCTCCTCTCCCAAATATACCTGAAGAAAGTTTTGTCTCCACACTTCACATCTTTAGCCATCTTTTCTTCTGCCTTTGATTTTGCTATCCCTATTTCTCTTTTTGTCTCTTTTAGTTTGATCCTGTATTCCTTTCTGTGGTCCTCTGTTTGCGAACTTCTGAATTTTGTGAAAGTTGTATTTTTTGTCTTTGAGCAGCCACTTCTTTGGAGAACCAAATAGTAACATAGTAAATGACGGTAGATAAAGACCAGTATGGTGCATCTAGTCTGCCCAGTAAGATGGCAAGAGTAGGTGCACCTGCTGCTCCGTGCAGGCCACCCCTCCCCATGTCTTTGTTTAGGGGTGAACCCACCGCTCCGTGTAGGACACTCCTGTTTGTTGAGAATTTAGATAGTTAAGTTTATTTTGATTTTATCCTGTTGCTGTAAAGGGATCTTGTTTTTATTTACTTTCCTTACATATGTATTTTTGCCCCTTTTATTGCCACCTTTAGTTAGTCCATTGCAATTCCACTTCCCTTATCCCCTCCCACCCTGCCACTCCTCCTTCAGGTACTTGCCCATTTTACTGAAGTCAGTGTTTTTGAAGTCTAGGACTTTGAGCTTGCTATGATTGGACTCCACCTTGGCTTTTATCTCAAACCACACCGTGTGATGATTGCTGCTGCTCACAGGGGCACCAACCTGGACATTCAACACGCTATATCTGTTGATGAGCACTAAATCCAGCATCAAGCTTTCCCTAGTCGGTTCCATCACCATTTGTCTAAGTAACACATCTTGGAAGGCATCCACAATTTTTTTACTACTTTGCAGATTTGCAGAAGGAATACTCCAATCCACATAGGGTAGATTAAAATCACCCAATATGATCACTTCCCCCTTTGTGGCTATCTTTGCAATATCTATAATCAATTCGCTATCTATTTCTTTGGTTTCAGTCAGAGACCTGTAGACCACACCAGTATGGATGACAGTGCCATCTCCTCTTTCCAAACCAATACATAGTGCTTCTTTTTCCCCACGTCCCCTGAATTTCAGTAGCTTTAATATTGCTTTTGACATATAGGGCTATTCCTCCTCCTTTTCCACCTTCTCTATCTCTTCTGAATAGATTATAGCCAGCTATGGCTATATTCCATTCATGCGACTCATTAAACCATGTTTCTGTAATGGCCACAATGTCCAAGTCCATTTCCACCATTACGGCTTCCAGGTCAGGAACTTTGTTGGCTAAGCTTTGAGCATTTGTGCTCATTGCTTTCCAGAATTTGTTAACTGGCTTGTCTGTATTTTGCATTGATTTTGTTCTACACACCTCTTCCCACTTGTCATTGATGTGTGGTTTAAAAGTATGTCTGTTTCCAATGTTATTCTGTTTTTGCCGGGAGTGACGTCCTGAACTTGTCCTTCCCCATCCATGACACCCTTTCTCTAGTTTAAATGCCTGTCCTCATACTGCCTGAATTTTTCACTCAGGATCCTTTTCCCTGTGATGGAGAGATGTAATCCATCAGCACAGTATAGCCTCTTGTTGATCTATCTGTTTACCCAGTTGTCTATAAATCTGAATCCTCCTTGTTTGCACGAGGTCTGGAGCCATGTATTAAAGTTCTTCATGTGATGCAGCCTTTCTGCCCCCTTAACAAGAAGAGGTAGAACTTCTGATAATGCTACAGTGTTAACAGTGGGCTTGAGTTTCTCTCCCAGAGTCTGGAAGTCCCTTTGAACTTTTGCTGTCTGGTCATTTTATTCTCTAATCGTGTTGATCCAATTCTCTGGTTTCTGCTTCCCTTGTTTTCTCTTAACTCACCCTCTAGGTCTCTGGTCCATCTACAACTTCTTTCCCCTCCTGTCTTCTTACTATGATACTTTGTTACTATGTAACATAGTATATGACAGTAGACAAAGACCAGCATGGTCCATCTAGTCTGCCCAGCAAGGCGGTAGGAGTAGGTGCCCCTGCTGCTCTGTGCAGGTCACCCCTATTTGTTGAGATATAAGAGAGAGTTATGTTTGTTTTGATTTTATACTGTTGCTATAAAGGGATCCACGGTGTCTGTTCCATGCCATTTTGAATTCTGTCACTGTATTTTCTCCCACCACTTCCATCGGGAGGGCATTCCAAGCATCCACCATCCTTTCAGTGAAAAGTATTTCCTGATGTTGCTCTCTAGTTTACCCCCTTCCTTCCATCTCTGACATTGATCTTTTCCTTTTGGCTTTCTTCTATTTTTCTTCAACTCAAGATTTTATTTCCCCCCCCCCCCAAGTTCTCAGTCTTTCAACTGCATCTTCCTATCATTTTTCAACCTTTAGAGCAGTCCTCTCAATCCCCATCTCTCTATCCTTCCACAGCCAATAATTCCCAGTCTAATACTCCTTTCTCTCTTCCGCCCTCCCTGTGTCCAGCATCTTTCCCCTTCTCTCATCTTGTCTTCCCCTCTCTCACCATCTAGCACCTCTCTTTTCTCATCCCATCCCATCCCCTCCCCTCCATGTCTAGCATAAGCCTCTCTCTCCCCTACTCTTATGTCCAGCATCTGCCCTCCACCTACTCCATTTTGTGTCCAGCATCTGTCCTCCATTCCTACCCTGTGTCCAGCCTCTGCTCACTATCCCCTACACACCAATCCCCTGTCTAGCATCTCCCCTGCTTCCCACTATGCTCCCTACCCTATATCCCATCTTTACTCTCCACCCCTCCATCTCATGTCTATTTGCTCTCCACCCCCTATGCCACCAGCCCGTGTCCAGTATCTGCCCCTCCATTTCTCCACCCTATATCAACTATCTGCCCTTACCCATGTCCAGCCTCTGCTCTGAACCCCATGTCCAACATCAGCCCTCTATCCCTCTACCCCCTTTTGTATCCAGCATGTGCTCTCAATCCTATTATGTCCACCACCCTGTGTCTACTGTCTACCCTTCCACTATATGCCCAGTATCTGCCATTCATCCCCTATCATTGTCCTACTTCTCCCTTCCAGCCATTCCCCCATCCCCCTTTGTGTCCTGTATCTCCCTTCCAGTCTCTCCCTCCATTCCCCTTCATGTCCATCTTCTTTCCAGTCATTCTCTCCCTGCCCCCCCCCCCCCCAATACCACACCACTGCCATCTTGGCTGCTGCTGCTGCTTTTCCTATGAGTGCAGACAACAGCGAACCTTAGACTTTTAGCACGCCAAAAAAAAAATAAAGCACAGATCTTTGCAACTCCACGTTTGGAGGGAATGCAAACACCCCCCCCCCCCACCATTGTATCGTTTGCATCAGAGGGGGCAGGCATCTGTAGGCTTTCCAAGTGTGGAGTTGCAAAGCCCCATGCTTTTTTTTTTTTTTTTTTTAGTAAATTCTAAGGTCAGTAGCAGCTGCAGAGGGAGTCTGCAGCTATGATTAAAAAAAATAAATAACTAAATAAATTTAAAGGTAGCAGGAGACCAATCGCCACTGGCCTGTTTTAGGGTGGCCCATTTTTGTGGCTCCCAAAATTTGCTGCCTGAGGTAGCTGCCTCACTCTGCCTGATAGAACCGCCTCTGCTTATGTATATCCGTTGCAGTAATTCTGAACACCTGCCTGACTGCCCAGGACTTGATAAAGAACCCTGGTCTGTGGTAAATGGATGGGCACAGGCAGTTGTGTTGTGTGGGAGCAATCCAGCTCCTGCTATCTCCCTTGTGGATGCAAAATGCAACAGCAGGCCAGATCAACAACAAATATTTAATACAACAAAGGCAACCAAACTATATATACAGCATAGAACTGAAATATACATTCAACATTTGTTTTCTATGTAAAGCTGAAAATGTAAAACCCAAAAACCCTGCAACACTAAACAACAGTAGCTAACCCTGGAATCATGACGGATCAATGGCTGGGTCTGACAATCAGGGAAGAACAGCCTACAGAAAGGAAAGGAAAGAAAAGAAGAAATTTGTTAAGAAGTTTGCATCCACTTACCAGGTACAGATGCTCATCAGTGGGCATGTCTACACAAGCCTTTAGTTGTCCGGCGAAGCGACCCTTGGATCTGACTAGCAGAAAACAGGGCCACTAACCTCCTCAGCTGCAGCCCCTGCCCCTGCCGTGCCTGGACTAAACTGTGTAGCTCCTGTCCTATACGTTGTGCTTCCCCCAGGAGGCAACATTTGCCGCCTCCTGCCATGTCAGCACTTGAACTGCTATCTCTTCCGGGGGGGAGAGTCTACAGTCATTGCCTGAGACTGCCTTGGCTCTTGGTTGTGGGGTGATGGAGGGAGTTCTGTGTTAGTGTCCTCCCAGCTCAACACCAGACTGAACAGGTCCATGTTTGCAGCCTCGCTATCACCGATACGTGTCACTGGAATAAAATAGGACAGGTGAGAGCAACTGATTTGTGACATTTATAGCCCCAGCACAATCCTCACAGACATCAACCCCACAAAGATTCCCAAGGTAATGCTGTGGATTGTACTCACCAGCAGGGGAGGAAGTCACTGTTGAAAAGCCCCCAGAGGCAGACACTGCAATAAGAAATGGAAGAGGGACAGCCATTAATTGAGTCAACCTCACAGTCCCTCCACCCAAATATACTAGGTACTTCTAGATATGTACTCACCAGCTTGCACTTCTGACCCTGGGTGGAAGCAACATACTCTGCTGAGTCTGTACAGCCAGACGTACCATTAATTGTCTCTGGCCATAAGGTGGTCACAATCAACTGCTCCAGTGATGTCAGCTGGTCAGTGCATGGAGGCCCCTCCCCTCCCAAGTGACTTTTTGATTGCTATCATTTTTTTTTACCGCAAAAAGCACATCACGCCACTGGTGTTTTAATTGCTTGACCATGCGCACCTTCAACCTCAGTGAGCTTACCCCTGTAGCTAATTTCCTACACATTTTAGCTCTTTACCCTGCAGCAATCTTTGCCACATATAGGTTGTGGTAGTCAGCAGACATGTAGTGGTGCAGCGGGTCCTTCTCCTCCTCAGAAAAGCATGTTGCGCTGATGTGCTTTGCCTGGCTCCCAGTCTGTTCCATCTCACTGCCTGAACTGGAATCATGCTCCATCTCCATCTTTCCAATACAATACATTCTCCAGGACCAAGCAGGAAGTCAGTCCTCACATATGGGTGACGTTGGCGCTGACGGAGCCCCCGTGCGGAGCATTTCCCCAGCTTTCAAAGAAAGCTTTGGGAATGCAGCGCGCATGCGCGGTCCCCTTCCTGCCCAAGGGTGCCATCTTGCTCAGTCTTCTTTTTTCTGCGGAGCCTGACGGACGTGTTTCGTTTTCACCCGAGGAAAAAGTTGATTTTATTCTGCGTGGACCCGTTTTTTTGGGTTCAACGCCGGTTTCCCTTTCCTGCCTGGGCCCGATACGTCGGTATTGAGCCCGGACTTCTTTTTTCGTTTTTTGTCCTTAGTGACTAGCGTACGCGCCATTTTTCTATTTTTCACTGGCAGCCCTGTCTTTTGACTCCGCAGGGGCACTTTTTCCCCCGATGGCTGCCAGCGGGTTTAAACTCATGTCTCTCACCAACACACATGACTGCTGCCTCCGGTGCCTCGGACCCGATCATGACCCGATGATCTGTGGTCCGTGTGGGAAAATGTCCTCGAAGACGTTAAGGAGTCGGCAGCACTAAAAGGAAAGTATCTTCTCTGACTCCGCGTCCAGTCGGGCCCAGACCTCATCAGAGGCCTCGACATCTCGGGAATCCGGCCCCGAGCAGCATCGAGGCTCCTCTGAAAGGGGGTCTCCCTCACGGGAACATCGCAAGAAGAAAAAACCCGCGAGGGCGGCATCGGTAGACGCACTTGGCTCCTCGAGGGCCAAGTCGCATAGCCTTGAGCGCCGTCCCGGGTCTTCGGAGTCGGAGAGGCCTGCAAAACAACCTCGTGTGGAGATGGAGTCCCTGGGTCACATGAGTACTGTAGTCCTCGTGGACTCTCCTCCAGGGGAGCCGCTGCCGGGGCCCAAGTCAGGGGCTGCTGAGTCTCCTGAGCTTGGACTCAGATTGACGGCCTTGGAGAGCAGCTTGGCTGCCTTCATGGAACAGCAGCGGGCACTGATCGTTGGTCTCACCGGTGCATCTACCCCGACCACCGGGTCATCAACGTCCAAGTCGACCCTGGAGGCCGAGCCGATCCCCGAGTCCATGCGCGCTCGAGTTGATCCTCGGCCAAGGTCTCCCTTGGCCTCCCGTTCGGGACCGAGGTCGTCGACGCCGGTACCCTCGGCGTCGGGGCGGATGGCATCGATGCCTGCCCGACCAGAGCCGCTTGATTCCTCCTCCAAGGAGTCCAGCTGGGAGACGGAGGATGAGGAGTCACCTAACACCTTTCGGACGCACCAGAGTCCGAACCTCAAAGAAGGTCCCCACCGAAGGATACCCAGTTCTCGGACTTCATGTGGGATATGGCCAAGGCTTTGGCATTCCCCGCGGATCCCGAGGAGGAGCCTCGAGCCGAGGAGCTCGAGGCCCTACAGTATGACTTTCCTCCAAAGGAGGCCTTTACTGTTCCAGTTCCTCCGATGCTGGAACGGTTGCTCTTCCGCATGTGGGAGGTGCCGGCATCGACGCCGGTTTTAAGCAAGCAGGTCGATTCCATCTATCGAGTCCACAAGAGCCCTGGGTTACAAAAGGCACAATTACCGCACCACTCCATGGTTGTGGAATCGGCCATGCATCGTCTGAAAAGTCAGAAGATGCACTCCTTGGTGCCTCCCGCCGGGAGGCCCGGAATCTGGATGCCCTCGGAAAGAAGTGCTTCCAGGGCTCTATGCTTGCTTGCCGTGTCCAGACCTACCAGCTGTACATGGGCATGTACCTTCGAGACCTGGAAAGGAGATTGCTGGGTTCTCTGCTGGTCTCTCTGAGGAACCTTTGCAGACGTTCAATGCTCTGTCCTTGGGTATTCATGAGTGATCAAAGTTTATTTCTCGAGCAGCCTATCATGGCTTCGAGGCTTCGGCCCGGGTAGCCGCGGCCGGCATCGGTGCACGCCGTCAGGCCTGGCTACAGTCATCAGACCTCGAGCCATGGGTGCAGGACAAGTTGGTCGATGTCCCCTGCCGAGGTGAAAACCTCTTTGGCAAACCCATGGCTGACAAGGCTGCAGAACTCGAGACCGAGACTCTTACCCGGACAAGGCTGTCCAGAAAAACCTCTGCCCCTTCTCAGAAGAAGAAGATCTCTGGGAAAAAGACCTTTTACCCGAGGAAGTCATCTGCCTATAAACAGTACCCTCATTTTCAGGCCTCTGTAGCTCCCCAACAGGGTCAGCAGGCCAAGGGGCAGGGACATGGGCCCCTTAGGCAGAAAACCCCCAAGCCACCAGCTCCGGCTCCTGCACAGCAGGGAGCGGGGTTTTGACTCCAGTGGCATAGCCTCTCCTCCTCAGCTGGCCCCTGTCAGCACTGGAGGCCGGCTGGCCCTGTACGCCCACAGGTGGCCAGCCGTCACAAGGGATACCTGGGTACTAAGTATAGTCCAGAAGGGCTATCTCCTCCACTTCCACCAGGTACACCCCTCCTATTTTCCAGGGGAGCCTCCCAGACTTCCTCTGCACAGGGACTTACTCCTGCAGGAGTTGGCAAGTCTTCTCAAGAAACAGGCAGTGGAACTGGTGCCCCACCATCTGAGAGGTCAAGGCTTCTATTCCAGGTACTTCCTGGTACCAAAAAGAACAGGAGGCCTCAGACCCATCCTAGACTTGTGAAATCTGAACAAGTTCCTAGAGAGGGAAAAGTTCAAGATGCTTACCCTTGGAATTCTGCTGCCCTACCTCCAGCAGGGAGATTGGCTATGCTCCTTAGACCTAAAGGATGCTTATACCCACATCCTCATTCATCCAGACCACAGACAATATCTCAGATTTGTAGTGGGAGGAAACCACTATCAGTACAGAGTACTGCCTTTTGGCCTTACATCCGCCCCCAGGGTATTCACTAAGTGCCTGGCGGTGGTAGCGGCCTACCTCAGGATTCAAGGCCTCTTTGTCTTTCCATACCTGGATGATTGGCTCATCAGGGGTCAATCCCCGCAAGAGGCCAATCAAGCCACCCTTCGCACTGTCGCTCTGCTTCAGTACCTGGGGTTTGTTATAAACTTCGCAAAGTCTAGTTTGCACCCCTCCCAGAACATGGAGTTCATAGGAGCTCGACTAGACACCTTTCAGGCAAAGGCCTTTCTACCAGTGGACAGGGCCCACAGATTGATGGATCTAGCCAGGCTATTCCACAGCAATTCTCTGGTCTCCACCAGACAATTCCTGAGGCTCTTAGGCCACATGGCATCCACGGTCCATGTAACTCCAAATGCCCGTCTACACATGCCAGCTCAATGGGGACTCAGGACTCATTGGCACCAAGCCTCAGGAAGCCTCACGGACAAAGTGAGGGTGTCCAGGCTACTACAGTCTTCTCTGCAGTGGTGGCTTCATCTTCCGAATCTGGTGCAAGGGGTGCCTTTTCAAGCACCTCCACACTCTCAGGTGCTGACAACCGATGCTTCTCTTCAAGGTTGGGGTGCACATTGCCAAGGAGCATGTACTCAAGGCCTGTGGTCTCCTTGGGAGGCCGCACAGCAGATCAATCTCTTAGAACTGAGAGCTATCCGCTTGGCCCTGAGAACTTTCTCCCATCTCATCTCTCGCCAGTCCGTCTTGGTTCAGACGGACAATCAAGTTGCTATGTTCTATGTGAACAAACAAGGGGGCACAGGGTCCCGACTTCTATGTCATGAAGCGCAGAAACTGTGCTCCTGGGCAGTCAATCACGATATTCTTCTCAAAGCGGTCTATCTCCCAGGTCAGGAAAATTACCTGGCGGACAGATTGAGCAGGATCCTGCAGCCGCACGAGTGGCAGTTGAGTCCTCTAGTGGTTCAACAGATCTTCCTGAGATGGGGTCTTCCAACCATAGATCTCTTTGCCAGTCCTCTGAACCGTCAACTTCCCAGATTCTGTTCCAGGCAACCGCATCCTCTCAGAGTTGCAGCGGATGCGTTTCTCATACCATGGTCTACAGGCCTTCTATATGCGTTTCCTCCCACCCCTCTGGTGTCCCAGACACTATTCAAGGTACTCAGGGACAAGGCCTCGCTGATCCTGGTGGCCCAGGCAACCCTGGTTCCCACTGCTTTTGCAACTAGCGGTGGACACTCCTCTTCCTCTGGGGATGCAACCCGATCTCCTGTCTCAGGAGCAGGGATCTCTCTTACACCCCAATCTCCAGTCCCTCAATTTAATGGCCTGGCTGCTGAAAGGGTAGTTCTAGTGCCTTTACTATTGCCTAGGGAAGTGGAGGACGTAGTCTTGGCCTCTTGGAGGCAGTCCATCAGAAAGTCTTATGCCCTTAAGTGGCGTAGATTCTCTACCTGGTGTACTCAACACAACGAGAATCCTTTCTCTTGCCTGGTACCAGTGGTGCTGCAATATTTACTTCACCTGTCCAACCTAGGCCTTAAGTCCAATTCTGTTAGAGTTCATCTTAGTGCTCTTTCAGCACACCACTCACAGGTGGAGGGTCAGTCTCTATCCAGCCATCCTTTGGTGGCTCGCTTCCTCAGAGGCCTGCTTTTGCTTAAGCCTCCAGTGCGTCCACCTGCCTCTGACTGGGATTTAAATGTGGTCTTGCAACGGCTTACTTGCCCACCATTTGAACCTATGGCTACTTGCCCTCTGCGTTTTCTATCCTGGAAAGCGCTATTTCTGGTAGCCCTTACCTCAGCAAGGCGAGTAAGTGAGCTTCAGGCCCTAGTATCAGAAGCACCATATACTAGGTTCTATAGGAACAGAGTAGTCTTACGGACTCACCCTAAGTTCCTTCCAAAGGTTGTCTCCTCCTTCCACCTCAATCAGGAGGTGGTTCTTCCGACTTTCTTTCCCAGGCCTCATGCCAGCCGGGCTGAGACAGTCCTGCATACCCTGGACTGTAGGAGGGTGTTGTCCTTCTATCTTGACCGTACGTGGGAACACCGGAGGGCGGTTCAGCTCTTCGTCTCTTTTGACCCCAATAAGTTGGGGTTGGCTGTCTCCAAGCGTACTTTGTCCATAAAGGTAGCTGACTGCATTGCCTGGGTTTACAGGGCAGCCGGCCTCTCCTTGCAGGGTCGAGGTACGGCTCATCGTGTCAGGGCGAAGGCTGAATCAGTGGCTCATCTCCGCTCTGTTCCATTGGCAGACATCAGCCGGGCCACTACTTGGTCTTCAAGCCAGACTTTTGTGGCCCATTACTGCCTTGAGAGGGAGTCCCACAGGGACTGTGCTTTCGGGCAAGCGGTACTCCATAATCTCTTTGGGGTTTAGGTAACTCCTACCCTCTGGTCCTGGTGTTGGGCTACCGTTCGGGGGCGTTATCAGAGAAGATTCTGTTCTTGCATGCTGAGGCTCTAGAGGGAGCTCATTGTTTCGGTTTGGGGCCTCTGGTAGCCCTGAGCTGGGGAGTCCCATATGTGAGGACTGACTTCCTGCTTGGTCCTGGAGAAAAAGTAGTTACCTGCAGGGCCGGCCCGTCCATTGAGCGAGAATGTTTTTTGCACAGGGCCCCGCGTTTCAGGGGGCCCCGCGCAAAAAACATTCTTAACCTTAAAGTAAAATTAAAAGAAAAAAAAAAGCTGTCTTCTCCGGCTGCCGGGGCCGCCGCGGCAGAATCGAGTGTGCCGCGGGGCCCCCCCTGCCTAGCAGAGCTCCCCTCCCCTCCCCTGTATCACCTCTCTCTCTCTCGTTGTAGATTCTGTCACACGCGCCGGCTTTCATAGCGCGAGAGAGTTTCTCCCTCGCGGCTCTGTTAAGCCCGCGGGGGCTGATGGGAAGTTCCCATCAGCCCCTGCGGGCTTAACAGAGCCGCGAAAGGGAAACTAATCCTTTTGCGCTCTGAAAGCCGGCGTGTGTGGCTGAACCTACAATGAGAGAGAGATATAGGGGAGGGGAGGCTCTGCTAGGCAGGGGGGGCCCCGCGGCACACTCGATTCTGCCGCGGTGGCTCCGGCAGCCGGAGAAGACAGCGTTTTTGTTTTTAAATTTTCCCGGGGCTGGGGGATTAGGAGTGGTGATGGGCTGGGTTTTTTGTAGGAGGGGTGATGGGCTATGGGGGGGTTAGAAGTGGTGATGGGCTGGGGGGGTTAGAAGTGGTGATGGGCTATGGGGGGGGCTGGGGGGGTTAGAAGTGGTGATGGGCTATGGGGGGGCTGGGGGGGATAGAAGTGGTGATGGGCTATGGGGGGGCTGGGGGGGTTAGAAGTGGTGATGGGCTATGGGGGTGTTAGGATTGGTGATGGGCTATGGGGGGGCTGGGGGGGTTAGGAGTGGTGATGGGCTATGGGGGTGTTAGGAGTGGTGATGGGCTATGGGGGGGTTAGAAGTGGTGATGGGCTGGGGGGGGTTAGAAGTGGTGATGGGCTATGGGGGGGGCTGGGGGGGTTAGAAGTGGTGATGGGCTATGGGGGGGCGGGGGGGGTTAGAAGAGGAGATGGGCTGGGGGGGTTAGAAGTGGTGATGGGCTATGGGGGGGATAGGAGTGGTGATGGGCTATGGGGGGGCTGGGGGGGTTAGGAGTGGTGATGGGCTATGGGGGTGTTAGGAGTGGTGATGGGCTATGGGGGGGCTGGGGGGGTTAGAAGTGGTGAGGGGCTATGGGGGGGGTTAGGATGGGTGGTGGTCTAGGGGGGTGCTGTGGGGGGTAGGCTTGGTGATGGGTTATGGGGGAGCTAAGTCTGTATATGGGCTGATGGGATTAGGACTGAAAGTGGGTTGATGGGGGGTTAGGACTGGTAATGGGCTATGGGGGGCTTAAACTAAAAATTGGGTGATGGGGGATTAGGACTGGAAATGGACTGGTGGGATTAGGACTGGGAGTGGGCTGATGGGGAGGTTAGGACTGGTAATGGGGTATGGGGGGGCTTAAACTGAAAATTGGGTGATGGGGATTAGGACTGGAAATGGGCTGGTGGGATTAGGACTGGGAGTGGGCTATGGGGGGCTAGGACTGGAAATGGGCTGGGGGGATTAAGACTGGAGGTGGGCTGATGGGGTTAGGACTGGTAATGGGCTGTGGGCTGTTGGGGGGGTTAGGACTGGTAATGGGCTATGGGGGGCTAGGACTGGAAATAGGCTGATGGGGGGGGTTAACACTGGAGGTGGGCTGATGGGGTTAGTACTGGTAATGGGCTGTGGGCTGATGGGGGTTAGGACTGGTGGGCTATGGGGGGGGGTTAGGACTGATAATGGGCTATGGGGGCGCTAGGACAGGAAATGGGCTGATGGGGAGGGGTTAGGACTTGAGGTGGGCTGATGGGGTTAGGACTGATAATGGGCTGTGGGCTGATGGGGGGGTTAGGACTGGCAGTGGGCTATGGGAGGCTGACTGGAAATGGGTTGATGGGGTTAGGACTGGAAGTGGGTTGATGGGGGGGCTAGGACTGGTATTGGGTTGGGGGGTTGCTAGGACTGGAAATGGGCTGATGTGGAGCTAGGACTGGAAATGGGCTGATGCAGGGACTAGAAGGGAATGGATGCTGGGTGAGGCTGGAACTAGAAGGGAGCTGATGTTGGGGGAGGATTAGAATGGGATGGGGCTGGGAGAGTAAAATGGAGAGGGGAAAAATATTTTGTGTGGGAGGGATAAAAAATCTACATTTAGCCGGGTATTGGGAGAGTAAGTGGGGATTGAGGATGGAGGGGTAAAATTTGAGTGGATGAAATAGGAATGAGGAAAGAGCAAAAGGAGAAAGATTAGTATGTTAAAGCAGATGTAGAGAGAGAGAATGGAAAAAAAACTAGAAGAGAGAAGAAAGGACAAATGGACAGCAGATGATGGAGAGTTAGCAGAAAACATGAAGAAACCAGAAGAAAGTGGCTGGAGCAATTGCAACTGAAAAAAAATGCACAAAAGGTAGAAAGATATAGTTTTATTTTGAATTTATTAACTGGAATATGAAAGCTCTGGGAAATGTGCATCATTAACGTCTGTGCTTTGTTTGGTACAAGAGGAAATTAATTTATAGTTTTATTTCTACAGTGTTGTACATTCCAAGTTTGGCTTTTGGGGTTCCCAGTTTAATTATTGCCTTCCTGTTTCTAAATTGTGATTCCTTGTTTGGTGATGGTCTATGTTCTGCATGTGTAACTGAGCTGAGGTATTCTGTTTATGTAATTCCTATTTGACATTGCCACTTGTTCTCTTTCCCCAGTAGGTCATGTATTGTTGTTCTCTGAAATGTATTGGTTTAATATTTGCAGTGTTGCCTTTTGATAGGTAGGGTATGGTGCTTTGTGAGTCCTGGTAGTGCTGTTAGGATACGGCGGGTTTGCTATGGGTTCTAAATGGGCAGTGTTTGTAGTAGTTCCTAATGTGCCTGGCGGTTGGCACTGGATTATAGTAATGTAGAAATCTTTTAGTCTGTCTTTATCCATACACTCATTAAGAGACATGTTTACTAAAAGTTAGTGTGTTAGCATTATGCAAATATTTATGCAAATAAGGCCACTTATGCAAATGAGGCCCCGCACCGAGTCTCCGCACATGGCCCCGCACCCCCCTTGGGCCGCCCCTGGTTACCTGTAACAGGTGTTCTCCAGGAGCAGCAGGAATCAGTCCTCACAACCCTCCCTCCTCCCCTTGGAGTTGCAGTCATATGCTTTATTTTTGCTGTCTTTTAGCTATGGCATCAGCCACAGCAAGATGGCATCCTTGGGCGGGAAGGGGACCGCGCATGCGCGCTGCATTCCCAAAGGCTTTCTTTGAAAGCTGGGGAAATGCTCCGCACAGGGGCTGAGTCGGCGCCGACGTCACCCATATGTGAGGACTGATTCCTGCTGCTCCTGGAGAACACCTGTTACAGGTGAGTAACTATTCTAACACAACAACAGCTGGATAGCAGAAATGGTCACTTTGCTTGCAAGTTCCCTTTAAGTATCTCCTGTGCACTCACAGCACTTTTACGTCTTTTCCTCACTTTACAATGCCTTGCATCTACATTTTATGCACCATGATGCCATCTTTATGCACCACACTTGAGCGTCTGAAAGCAATGCACATGCTCAGATGCTTGTAGTGCTTCTACTGTTTATGCTGAATTTTTGTATGTAACTCATTTGCCCTTTTCTGCATGCCAGTGCTGAGGTCACATGCTATCGACACGCTACATGAGCATGTACATAGCTGATAGCGTGTGACTTCAGTGCTGGCTTTCTACATCGGCCTGTAAGCTTGTACCTGAGGCAATAGAGAGTTAAGTGACTTGCCCAAGATCACAAGAAATAGCAGTTGGATTCTAACAACTGAAGAACCTTTTGCCTTTTTGATGATTGGTTTGCTCTGCTTCTGCAAATACTGGTGCCTTGCTTTATGTGAGCTGCTAGCTGCTTTTGTAGGAACAGTAAATGGATTAGATTTTTATGGGGGTTAGCTTCAGGCCTATTATAGCTATAGTCCTGCAGGTCCTGACAGCCACCGAAAGAACAACCCATTGGCACACAGGAATGTAAAATAGTCTATAAATGAAATAGGCACGAAGCACCACATTTTAGCATAGTTTGTTTTTGCAAGCAAACTTTTTTTTTTAATGATTTGATTTCCTTTCTCCTCGGGCAGAGAGAGCGCCTTCCTTCTGTCGAGAAGGGGGCGGGGCTTCCTTGGGAAGGCGGCGCCTCTCTCAGCCATGGACGGAGTGGAGAGCGAAGTCCCTGGTGCCGCGGCTCTCTGCTCGCTGGCCGCCTGCGCCTTACAGCTTCTGCTGGGCTGTGCGCTGGCTCAGTGGCTGGGCCGGCGACGCTCGGGTACGGAGCGCTGGGTGCTGGCCTGGCTCTTCTACGATGCCATCGTGCACTTCACCCTGGTGAGTCGCGGCTGGGGCGAGATCGGGCCCAGCTGTGGCGCCAGACGGGCTTGGATTGATGCGGTACCACTCGTAGGAAGGGCAGGGGGCTTAATTCAAAGTTGTGATAGGAAGTAGGGGCTTATGCAACAAATATTATCCCGACCCTAGGCAGCATGGAAAGTGTTAAAACATATTCTTAGTTTTACTTTCGCTTTTGAGGAGTGCACTTTTCATGAGACTGGAAATGCTGGGAGTACTATCTGTTTTACAATTGGTTTTCAGCTTCCAAGATAAGTGTCGTGCTTCTTGGTATAATACGTTTAGGGCAGTGGCGTAAATTTCAACCAAACTATCTCCTCCAGTACGGCAGAAAGATGAGGTCCATTTATAGCGCTCGCGTATCTTTTGAAGTGGTTTCGCCCCTGTTTTGGGGGTCCTCAATTTCTGCCTCTGATTTAGGACCTGAGGATGGATAAGGAGGAGGTGTCGTTTTCTGCACTATTTCTTAGCCCAGCTTTTCTGTAGTGTGATTCGTAGACAGTACACATTTTCAAGATTTGGTAGTTCTCACATTGCTACCTATGAGTCTACCCTAGGGCATCCCTTCCTCCTGTGTGGTTCTTGGAGAAGCACTGGAGATGGGTCTCTATGTTGTTGTTAAGTGCCCTGGAATTGGTGTCGACTCATGGCAACCCTCTGGATAGTTGTCCTAAATTGTGTTTCATCTACAGTCAGACTGCTCATTGTTGATAGAGTGGTACCCATAACTGCTGTTCCTGGAGAAAGATCAATACAGTAACAAGCAGGAAGTCGGTCCTCACATATGGGTGACGTCGGCGCCGACAGAGCCCTCGTGCGGAGCAAATCCCCAGCTTTCAAAGAAAGCCTTTAGGAATTGCATCATGCATGCGCGGTCTCCTTCCCACCCAAGGGTGCCATCTTGCTCAGTCTCCTTTTTCCATGGAGCCCTCCGGACGTTGTCCCAGTGTCCCCATGGAAAAAGTTTAAAAAGTTGAGAATTCATTTTTTCCTTTATCGGCTAGTATTTTTCAGTTTTTGTCCTTCGTGACTGGCGTTCGCGCCCTTTTTCTTTTTCACTGGCAGCCCGGGTCTTCGACCTCGCAGAGGCCCTTTTTCCCCCGATGGCTACCAGCAGGTTTAAAAAATGCGATCGTTGTACAAAGTTAATGTCCTTCACCGATACTCATGACTACTGTCTCTGGTGCCTCGGGTCCGACCACGACCCGGCGGTCTGTGGTCCGTGTAGGAAGATGTTCTCTAAGGCCCTGAGGAGCTGCCAGCAGCAGCATGATAGGATTTTTCCTGTGTCGGTGCCTTCGTGAGCCCGGACCTGGTTTGAGACCTCTATGTCTCGGGGGGAGCATTCCAAGCGTTGTAGGGGTTCCTCGGAGAGGGGGTCTCCCTCGCGGGAACATCGAAGGAAGAAGAAATCCTCGAAGGCGGCAGCGTTGGATGGCTCCGAGCGACATGGCCCCTCCTGGGGTCTGTTGCGGAGCCCCGAGCACCAGCCAGGATCCTTGGAGAAGGAGCGCCTGGCAAAGATTCCTCACAGGGAGACAGATCAGCCGAGGCAGGTAACAATTGTCCTCGTCGAGGGCTCCCCCCGGGGGAACTGGTGTCGCACCCGACTATGTCGGGACTGGACCTGGTGGCTGCAGAGCCTTCTGGACTTGTTCAGAATGGTGGCCTTGGAGCGCAGTATGTCTGCCTTCATGGAGCAGCAGCGGGTGCTGATTGCCGGTTTGTCCGATTCTTCCGCCCCACCACCGGGCCATCGAAGTCAACCCCGGAGGCTGAGCCGATCCTTGATGCCATTTGGGCTCGAGTTGATCCTCGACCAAGGTCCTTCTCGGCCTCCCTTTGGGACAGAGGTCGTCACTGCCAGACCTTCGGGCATCGGTGCGGTCGGTGCCGGGGCCCTCGATGCCGGAGCCCATCGATTCCTCCTCGGAGGCATCGGGATGGGAGACTGAGGAGGAGGAGTCCCTGGACACCCGTCGGCACAGGGATGTCCCGTCTGATTCCCCGGTGTCCGAACCTCGGAGAAGGTCCCCTCCAGAGGACACGAGGTTCTTGGACTCCGTGAGGGATATGTCCAAGGCTTTGGCGTTCCCCATGGAGACATGTGGGAGACACCGGCGGCGTCACCGGTGATCAGCAAACGGATTGACTTGATGATGTATCGAGTCCGCCGGAGCCCTGGCTTTCAAAAGTCACAATTGCCGCACAATTCCATGGTTGTGGAATCAGCCATGCACAGGCTGAAGAGCCAGAAGACGCATTCCTCGGTGCCTCCCGATAGGGAGGCCTGCAACTTGGATGCCCTCAGCAAAAAGTGCTTCCAGGGTTCAATGCTGACTTGTCTAATCTAGGCCTACCAGCTGTACATGGGCATGTACCTGAGAGACCTGGCGAAGGAACTTGCCGGGTTCTCGGCTGGTCTCTCCAAGGGGCCTTTGCAGCACTTCAGGGGTCTGTCCACCGCCGTCTGTGAGTGCTCAAAGTTTATGACTCGAGTGGCCTATGACAGGTTGGAGTCGGCGGCCTGGGTAGCTGCGGTGGGCATCAGTGCATGCCGCCAAGCATGGCTACAGTCGTGGGATCTCGAGCAATGGGTTCAGGACAAGTTGGTCGATGTCCCATGCCAAGGAGAGAACCTCTTTGGCAAACCCATGACTGACAAGGCCTCGGAACTGGAGTCTGACTACATGATGAGGACACGGCACTCCAAGAAGACCTCTGCCCCTTCTCGCAAGAAGGGCTCGGGTAAGAAGCGCTTTTACCCAAGGAAGGGTGCTGCTTACTGAAGCTATCCCCATTTTCAGGCCTCACCGGCTCCCCAACAGGGGCAGCAGGCCAAGGGACAGGGGCATGGCCCGCGTAAGCAGAAAGCCCCCAAACCCCAGGCACCGGCTCCGGCCCAGCCTGGCAGTGGCTTTTGACTTTCACAGCATGGCCCCTCTCCCCGTAGGAGACAAGCAGTGCACAGGAGGCAGGCTTACCCTGTATGCCCACAGGTGGACAGCCGTTACCACCGATGCCTGGGTCCTGCAGATAGTCCAATAGGACTATCTTCTCCATCTGGCCCAGGTGCCCCTCCTTACTTCCCGGGAGAGCCTCTCAGGTCTCCCCTTCACCGGGACCTTGTGCTGAAGGAGTTGGCGGGTCTTCTTGAGGATCAGGCGGTAGAACTGGTGCCCCACCACCTACAGGGCAAAGGCTTCTATTCCAGGTACTTTCTGGTATCAAAGAGAAGAGGAGGCCTCAGTCCCATCCTCGACCTGCGCAACTTAAACAAATTCCTGGTGAGGGAGAAGTTCAAGATGCACTCCCTTGGAATATTGCTGCCTTACCTCCGCCAGGGAGACTGGCTATGTGCCGCCACTTTTTCGGCAGCAGCAGAGAGACCAGACCTGCTTAGTGTGCCGGCGCAAGGACTTGAGAGGCACATCTCATCTCTCTGCTGCTGCCGAAAAAGTGGCGGCAGCAGGCAATGGCAGAGAGCCGAGATGCGCCCTTTAAGTCTTTGCGCCCTGTGCGGCCGCACCGCTCGCACAGGGCTCGATACAGTCCTGCTCCCCTCAGCCATCTCTTTTACAGGTTGAAGAGCCCTAACTTTTTAAGCCTCTCCTCAAAGGGGAATCCTTCCATCCTCTTTACCATTTTGATGGCTCTTCTCTGTACCTTTTCTAATTCCGCTTTATTCTTTTTAAGATACGGCAACCAGAACTGCGCACAATATTCAAGGTGTGGTCACACCATGGAATGATACAGAGGCATTATAATATCCTTTGTTTTATTCTTCATTCCTTTTCTTATGATTCCTAGCATTCTATTTGCCTTCTTGGCCGCTGCTGCACACTGGGTGGAGGGTTTCAAAATGTTATACATGACAATGCCTAAATCTTTTTCCTGGGTGGTGGTTCCTATTGTGGAACCCTGCATCGTATAACCATAGTTCAGGTTGTTTTTTTCCTAAATGCATAACTTTGCCCTTGTCCACATTAAATTTCATCTGTCCATTCTTCCAAATTATCAAGGTTCGCTTGCAATTTTTCACAATCCTCTTGGGTTTTCACAACTTCGAATAATTTTGTGTCATCTGGGGAGGAGTAGCCTAGTGGTTGGGGCAAGGTACTTCAGGCCGGAAGGTCAGGGGTTCAAATCCCACTAGAGGACAGCAACCTTGGGCCGGAAGGACTGGGGTTTCTAGTCCCACAGGTGCTCCTTGTGGTCTTGGGCAAGTCACTTAACCCTCCATTGCCCATGTTCCCTGTAAGTATTAGTGTATGTGTCTCATATCCCTGCGTGTTAAATGTATCCCCAATTGTGTTGTGACCGCTTTGATTGAAGGATAAGGCGGTATACAAAAACTGTCTAAATAAATAAATATACACACATCCTGATGCACCCAGACCACAGGCAATATCTGCGCTTTGTGGTGGGAGGCAATCACTACCAGTATAGGGTGCTCCCCTTTGGCCTGGCCTCGGCCCCCAGGATATTCACAAAGTGTCTGGCGCTGGTGGCCGCCTTTCTCAGACTTCAAGGGGTCTTTGTCTTCCCCTGTCTAGATGACTGGCTCATCAGAGGCACTTCAGCCACAGAGGTCCATCAGGCCACATCTCGCACCATCCAGGTGCACCAGCAGCTAGGGATTTGTGATCAATTACCCCAAGTCCAGCCTTGTTCCCACTCAACAACTAGAGTTCATTGCCCTTCAGGCAAGGGCCTACCTGCCGACAGACAGGGCAAATAGGCTTCTGCCACGTCAGATGAGTCGCAGATACATAGTGTCAGCAAGACAGTTTCTGCGCCTTCTCGGGCACATGGCGTCTACGGTCCATGTGACACCAGATGCCCGCCTCCATATGCGAACTGCTCAATGGTGCCTCGGAGACCAGTGATCACAGGCCACAGGCTGCCTCAAAGACAAAATCACAATATCCAGGCGACTAGTGCGGTCCCTGGACTGGTGGCTTCAGCCACTCCACTTGGAGGCCGGGATGCCTTTCAAGGCTCCTCTGCACACGAAGATCCTGACCACGGATGTGTCCCTGCTGGGCTGGGGAGCCCACTGCCAAGGGCTTTGTACTCTAGGAGTGTGGGTCCCCAAATGAGAGAGCACAACAGATCAATTTCTTAGAGCTCCGTGCCTTCCGCTTAGCCCTAAGAGTATTCTGGCGCATCCTGGTTCACAAACCTGTCTTGGTACAGGCAGACAACCAGGTGGTCATGTTCTATGTGAACAAGCAGGGTGGCACGGGGTCCCGTCCACTATGTCAGGAAACCCTGGATCTGTGCTCATTTGCAGTTCGGCAAGGCATTCATCTGCGGGCCGTCTACCTGCTGGGCCAAGACAACTGCTTAGCCAACAGGCTAAGCAGGATTCTCCAGCCCCACGAGTGGCAGCTGGACAGGGGACTGGTCCATTGGCTTTTTCAGACCTGGGGCCGGCCAGTTATGGACTTGTTTGCGAGTCTGGTCAATCACCAGTTGCTCAGGTTCTGCTCCAGGCAGCCGCACCCGCACAGGTTGGCTGCCGATGCATTTTTGATATCATGGTCTGTAGGCCTCCTGAATGCGTTTCCACCGATGCCCCTGGTAGCCAAGACTCTATTCAAGATCCTCCAGGATAAGGCCTCGGTCATCTTGATAGCCCCGAGGTTGCCGAGGCAACCTTGGTTTCTGCTTCTACTTCAGCTATTGGTGGAGGCCCCCATTCCCCTGCGGTCCTCCCCAAACCTCCTGTCCCAGGAGGGGGGGACACTCTCCTGCACCCCAACCTCAGCTCCCTCAACCTAATGGCATGGCTGCTGAAAGGGTAATACTCGCACCACTCCTCCTTCCAAAGAATGTTGAAGAGGTCTTGCTGGCCTCAAGGAGGCCGTCAACTAGATGGACCTATGCCTTGAAATGGCGTAGGTTTGTGACGGTGCGAGGAACAGTGTGTGGATCCCTTCTCCTGCCAAGTTGGGGTGGTTTTGCAGTACCTTCTCCACCTCTTGGATTTGGGCCTCAAGTCCAACTCTGTCAGAGTTCACCTCAGTGCCCTTACAGCAAACCACTTCTTGGTGGAGGGAAAACCTCTCTCTGCCCATCCCTTGGTCTCTCGGTTCTTGAGAGGCCTGCTTCTGTTGAAGCCTCCGGTTCGCCCTCCAGCGACCGAGTGGGACTTGAATGTGGTTTTAGGGCAGCTTACTCGGCCACCCTTTGAGCCGATGGCAACCTGCTATCTACGCTACCTTTCTTGGAAGGTGGTTTTCTTGGTGGCACTCAAGTCAGCACGGCAGGTGAGTGAGCTGCAGGCCCTTGTGTCAGACAAGCCTTATACTAAGTTCTATAGGAACCGGGTCTTGCTTCGCACGCACCCCAAGTTCCTTCCAAAAGTGGTCTCCTCGTTTCACCTCAACCAGGAGGTGGTGCTGCCTACCTTTTTTCCCAGGCCGCATGCCAGTCGGACAGAAACAGTACTGCATACCGAGGACGTTGGCCTTCTATATTCAGTGTACGCAGGACCATAGAAGGGCTTCTCAGCTCTTCATATCCTATCATCCCCAGTAAGATGGGGATAGCTGTTTCCAAGCATACGCTGTCCACCTGGGTGGCGGACTGTATCGCCTGGGCATACAGGGCAGCCGAGCGTCCGTTGGAGGGTTGTGTCACAGTCCATCGGGTCAGGGCCATGGCGGCATCAGTGGCTCATTTGCGCTCTGTTCCTCTGGCAGATATCTGCCCGGCCGCCACCTGGTCTTCAGGTCAGACTTTCGCAACCCATTACTGCCTGGATAGAGAGTCCCGTCGGGAAAGTGCTTTCAGCCAGGCTGTACTCTAACCTTTTCGAGGTCTAGGCAACTCCTGCCCTCCGACCCTTCTGTATCAGGCTAAAGCAGTGCTACTCTCTGTTAGATTCCTATTGTGGTTGCTTGCGACTCTCGTAGAGGGAGGCTATTTTTCAGCTGTGGGTTCTTGGTAACCTATAGCTGTGGAGTCCCATATGTGAGGACTGACTTCCTGCTTGTTCCCGAGAACGCGTAGTTACTCACCAATAGCAGGTGTTCTCCGGTGACAGCAGGAATCCGTCCTCATGACCCTCCCTCCTCCCCTTGGAATTGCAGTCCTATTATTATATATTTTTCTTCTTTTTGCCATCTTTTTAGCCATGTCATTTGACTGAGCAAGATGGCACCCTTGGGCGGGAAGGGGACCGCGTATGCGTGATGCAATTCCCAAAGGCTTTCTTTGAAAGCTGGGGATTTGCTCTGCACGAGGGCTCCATCGGCACCGACGTCACCCATATGTGAGGACTGATTCCTGCTGTCCCCGGAGAGCACCTGTTACAGGTGAGTAATTACGCAATCTCATTGCTGGCCTTCCTCTCTTGCGTTGACCTTCTTCCTTACCAATAATGATATCTTTCTCTAATGATCTCTATCTTTACATGATGTATCCAAAGTATGAAAGTTGAAGTCATGTCATCAGAACCTCTAAGGAAAGCTTAGGTTTGATCTCCTCTAGTACTGACTATGGTATATAGAGTATTGGTCACCAGCACCATAATTCAAAGGCATCAGTTTTCTTCCTATCTTTTTTATTGTCCAACTTTCACATCCATATCACTCATTGAAAAAACCATGGCTTGAACAAGTCGAATCTTTGTATGGCGAGAGACATCTCTGCTCTTGAGAATCTTGTTAGTGTGTCATTTGATTTCTTGACTGCTTGTCATTTCTTTATCGATTGTTGATCCAGGTAGGTTAAAGTTGTCAACTATTTCAATTTCTTCTCCATCAATGATGAACTTATGGAATTTGCCAGTTCTCAGGATCTTTGTCTTCTTTACGTTAAGGTGCAAGCCCATTTTAAGACTATGTTCCTTGATCTTGAGAAGCAAATGTTACAGATCGTCTTCACTTTTGGCCAGTAATGTGGTATTATCAGCATAGCGAAGGTTGTTGATGAGTCTTAACCAATTTTCACATGTTGGTTGTCTTCTCTGATGATTTATTCTGCAAATAAATAAAACAGATAGGGGGGAAACTATGCAGCTTTGTCATACACCTTTGCTGATTTTAAACCCTTCTGTTTCTCCTTGTTCAGTTCAAATTGTTGCTTCTTGATCAATGTAAAGGTTGTGCAAGACAATTATCAGGTGTTCTGGTATACCCATGCTTCTTAATGTGGCCCAGAGTTTCTCACGGTTACACAGTCAAAAGCCTTGCTTTAGTCAATAAGACACACATAGATATATTTTTGGTTTTCTTTTGTCTTTTCAAGGATCCGTCTCACATTCACGATGATGTTTCTCGTTCCTTGCTCTTTCCTGAACCCTGCTTGCACTTCAGTTCTCATTCCAGGTATGGTTGTAGTCTCTGCTGAATAATCTTCAGTAGAATCTTACTGGCATGTGGGATCAGAGCGATTGTGCGATAATGTCCACAGTCAGTTGGACCACCTTTTCTTTAGTATTGTATAAGCACTGATCTTTTCCAGTCAGTTGGCCATGATGTCGTCTTTGAAATTTCTTGGCAAAGCCTTGTAAGTATGATAACAATTGCATCTGATTGCTGTAATACTTCAATGGAAATGCCATCAATGCCTGGTGCTTTGTTCTTTGATAAGGCTTTTGTTGCTGCTTTGACAACTTCTTTCATCACCAATGGTTCCTGATCATAAGGTACAGGTTGAAACTGCTGTTGATCACTTGATCTTTATGGTATAATGACTCTGTATATTCTTTCCATCTTTTCTTGATGATCTCAGCATCATTCAACATGGATCCTTAAGCATCTTGTAGCATTCCAAATTGAGGCTGGAATTTTTTCTTTAACTCTCGTAGCTTTAGGAAAGCCGATCTTGTTCTTCCTCTAATAGTTTCTGATTCTATTTCTTTGCATGCATTATTGTAGTACTTCTCCTTATCTTGTCTTGCTGCATATTGGAAATCTCTGAGTTCTGTTATTGTCTCTCTCCTCTGGCTTTAGCTTTTCTGTGTTTCTGGGCAATTTTCAGTGTTTCTTCAGACATCCATTTTGGCCATTTTTGCTTTTTCATCTTTTGTAGAGACTTTTATTTTTATCTGTATTGCATAACTTGATTGACCGCTTAGGCAAAAGCATCAGAGTGGTTTACAAAGTTACATGGACTGCAGAATTGGAAAAAGGAAAAGGAAAAAGAGCTCCATTAATAGACAGGACAGAGAAAGAAAAGAGAGAGGATAGAAAGTCAAAGGGTAGAGGGAGCGAGGGAGACCATAGTAGCAGGAGAAGAGGAGGCAAGAGGTATCCTTTGGTTGGTGAAGAGTTGGGGAGGCCGAAGACCATCTGAAAGAGGTGTATTTTTAAGGCAGCTTTGAAGCGGGGATAAGATATTTCAGAACGGAGTGTGAGGGGGAGGGAGTTCCATGAGGCGGGATCCAGACAGAAGGAAGCTGATTCAGAAGAATGCTCAAGGTGAGCAAGAGAAACGGAAGGCAACACAAGACGATGATTATGAATAAAGCGCAGTAGACGATGGGGAGTGTGAAAGTGAAGAAGGTTGATGAGGTACTGAGCAATACCAGTATGAATAGTTCTGTGAACGAAAATGAGAATCTTATACTGAATTCTAAAGCGGACCGAGTGCCAGTGGAGATGGATCAATAGTGGAGTGATATGATTAAATCTGGAAGAGTGAGTAAAGAGTCATGCAGCTGTGTTCTGTAAAAGGTGAAGTCTCTAGTTTATATTGGGGAATACCAGCCAAGACAACATTGCAATAATCCAGCCTTGAGGTTATAAGGGAGAGTAGAAGCATAGTCAAAGGGGGGGGGGTAGAAAGGAAAGGACGGATTGCACAGATTTGACGTAAAGAATAGAATGCACGGCGGGTAATGGTCGAGATGTGCTCTGCAAAAGAGAGAGAAGAATCCAGTCTGACACCAGAGTACCGAAAGGAGGAGGCCACGGGAATAGCAGTGTCAGTGATTACTGGCCAAGGGAAGGAGTGGGGGCACCAAAAGTGAACCATGTGGTGGTAGATTTGGAAGGACTGAGATGCAAATAATTTGCAGATAACCAGGAACGGATAAGGGCCAAACAGGAATTCAGAGGTGCCAGATTTGGGAGACAGGAGTTGGAGCAATGGAGGAGAATGATATCGTCGGTGTAGAAGTATGCCGAGATGCCAGACTGCTGAATTATGAGGGAGAGAGAAAGCCAGAAAGATATTAAAGAGAAGGAGGGAGAGGACTGAATCCTGCGGGACACCACAAGATAGAGGAGTGGAAGAGGAAAAGGTAGAGTTGGAACAAATAGAGAAGAAGCAAGCACTCAAAAAGGATTTAAACCATCTTAGGACTGTGCCACAAATTTCAAAGTCATGAAGACGTGTGAGAAGAGAGCAGTGGTCTACCCAATCAAAAGCGATCAAGTGAGACAGCCAGAGTGAAGTCACCGTGTTCATGAGCATTGTGGAGATCATTCAGAAGGGAAAGTAAGAGCGCAGACCCTCTCGAAAACCTGATTGATGAGGATGTAAGGCATTAATAGTGGAGAGGTGAGTGGATAGATGAGCAAAGACAAGTTTCTTGATATTTTAGACAGGAATGAAAGATTGGACACAGGCCAGTGGGCTGGAAGAGAAGGGTCAAGAGAGGGCTTCTTAAGGATAGGACGGACTAGATCGTGCTTCCAAGGGGCTGGGAAGATGCCTGTGGACATAAAGAAGTGACAGGAGAGGGAATAAAGGGCCAGAGAGGGCTCAAGGAGCCACTTGAAGTGGAGTGGGTCCAGGGAACAGGTGGTCTTCCGGGAAGAGGAAAGGGTTTTAGAAAGCTCTGTATATGAAATTGGGCGGAAGACTGACCAGATGTGTGATAGTGGGGGATCTAGAGGTGGGGGCGGGGGAGAGAGGAGTGGAAGAGCTGGGGAAAGAGGAGGAGGGCACGAGGGGAAAGATGCACAGAGAGAGAGAATCTTACTAGAGAAAATATTGGCCAAAGGGCTGGTTCCGGGACCACGGCAGAAGAAGCAACTGGACAGGGAGTTGAAAGGGTGCAGAAGGTGGAGTACAGTTGATGGGAGGAATTAGCAGAGGCAAGGATCTGATTGGAATAGTATTCTCATTTGGCGGCATGGATCAAAGTTCAATATTCATGGTGGTATTGTCAAAAAATGAGAGGAGAGTCTGTTGAAGGTCAAGCTCACCAATGGCACTCAGCCTGGCAGAGATGAGTATGGTGGAGGAAGAGACCAGGATGGAACTATGGGTGATACTTGGGGATGTGAGATACTAATGTGGAGCACAGGGGGGCTAAGCGTTCTAGTGCAGTAGAAAGCATGGTGTTCCATGTGCAGACCTCAGAATCTGGGGATAGAGTGGGGAAATAAGGAGGCAAGAGCTGATCTGAAGGAGGGAATTATTGGAGAGAAAGGGGGATAACATGACATCGAGGCTGGGAGGGCTGAAGGGGAGGGGGAGAGGAACTGGATGCGTTAGGTAAATGCAATGAGAAAAATACAGGTGATCTGACCAGGGGAGAGGAAGGGTGGTTACACGTGAAGGGACAAAGGGAGAGGAAGCGAGGTGATCAAAAAGTTTAGAGTGAAACCCGCAGTATGGGTAGGGAGGGAGATCATGTAGGAGGGCGGAAAAGGCCTTGTCTTTTGGTCTAGTTGGGGGGGGGCAAGATGCATGTTGAAATCCCTTAGAATAAGGATGCGTGGGTAAGAGAGAAATCTCTGAGACTGTGAGAAGGAGGGAGTCCCAGCGATCGGACATCAGGAAAGGGGGAGCATAGATGAGGAGAAAGTGGAGTTGGGGGTAGAGTCAAAGCTGAGAAGCATAGCTTCTGGATATTGCAGAGCTGGTGATTGGACTTTATGGAACTGATAGTTGGAGCAGTGGAGGGCGGCTATGCCCCTGCCAGTACGGCCCTGACAAGGGAGTGAGAAGACTTTGAAACCTGGGGGAGGTAAGTAGGAGATCCTCACCTTCCCACAGCCAGGTTTCGGTAACAAAGAGGACATCCAGTGAGTTTTGGACTATAAGATCATGGACAAGCAGGGCTTTGGCATGGAGGGACCTACAATTAAGCAGAGCTAGGCTGAGTAGAACCTGGGTGGGGACAGATGACTAGGCATGGAAGTGGATACAGCGCATCGACAAGTGATTAGATTGCCAGTTACACGACAGGGACCTGGAAGGGGAGGTCTCAGTATAGTAGGCTGCCACTTCCAGTGAACAGGGATGGATGCCATGTGCAATGGAACAGAGAAGGAGGAGAAGACGAAGATCAGGATCAGATAAGCTATGAGTAATGGCAAACTTGAGAAGCACTTACAAGAGGAGGTGTCCGAGGCAGAAACGTGACATCACAGTAGCTGGACTGACAGAGGCAGGAATATAGTACAACTGGTGGATTCACAGAGTCGCCGGAGTCACCCCAAGGAGTTCTTCAACACAACCTTCTTGATGTTATCCCATAACTCTTCTGGAGCTCTGTCATTTGTATCTAAAGCAGCAAATCGATTAAGCAGGCAGTCTTTAAATTCCGGTGGTATATTCTCAAGGTCATATTTTGCTACGTTCATGAGTGGCTTGTTCGTTTTCAACTTTAGCTTGAGTTTGCATGCTAGTAGTTGGTGATCTGTACCACAGTCAGCTCCAAATTTTGTCTTTGTTGATATAAAGCTTTTCCATCATGGACTTCCACAGATGTAGTCAATTTGATTTTTGTACAATCCATTGGGTGAAGTCAATGTGTATAGTCGCCGCTTGTGTTGTTGGAAGAAGGTGTTTGAGATGAATAGATAGATGGTCTTTCAGAATTCTATCAGTTTTTCTCTAGCTTCATTTATGTTGCCAAATCCATATTTTTCAACCACTTTTGCCGCCTTTGTTGCCAGTGTTTGCATTCCAGTCACCCATGACTATTAGGATATCCTGTTTGCGTGTTCTGTCAATTTCAGCTTGTACTTGTTCATAGAGCTCATCAACTTCATCCTCTTCTGCAGCTGTTTTTGGGGCGTATAAAACTGAATTATAGTTGTGATGGGCATTCCTCATAGATGAATAGAAATTAAGCGTTTAATTAAATACAATGCAATCTGTGCAGTTCTTGCAAGTTTCCAACACCATTTGTTTTTTGTCTTTCATTTCCAGCATGGTAGTCCATGTGATCATCATATGCAAAGTGCCTGATGCCAGTCCATTTCAGTTCTCTGAAACCCAACAAATTGAATTGTACACGTTCCATTTCATTCTTGACCACCTACAACTTCCCTAGTTCTAGTGCAATTTGTTTTGTTGTGACTATCCATTGTATTTTCTTGGCAAGATACAGAAGTAGATTGCTGGGCCTTTCTTCCGCACAGGTAATTCTATCGTTGTCACAGAAATGTGATCCTCCGCCACCAGCACCGTCTCATTCTGCTGCTGTCCAGATGGGTGGTTTTGTCTTGGTCTCACACTTATTATTTATTTATTTGTTTTTCTATACCGTGCTACTACAGATCAGTGCGGTTTGCATAAACATGGTTTACCGCACTATTACATAACAGTGCGGTTTACATAAAACATATGAACTAGGTTTACATATAACTATTTAACATATTTACATTATTTACATTTCAACTGAGACTTGTCCATTATTTACATTTCAACTGAGACTTGTCCATCTTGGGAGACCCTGCCAGTAGTTAAGCTACCTAGCTTAGCTCTCAACTGATGCACACAAGCCCTCACAACATGACAAGCTGGCAAACCAAGTGAAGTGGATCTCTTTATGTGCATGCTTAAATAGTGCAGAGGATCTAAGGTCACAGGTGAGCGAGTATTGAATATCTAATAGACCGATACAATAGGTCTAGGATCTCTTTGTCTTCTAGAAAACTCTTGATTATTCTATCAGACATTAGATCTTCTGCCTCAGTTCTCTTGATACTCTGCTTTTACACACTATTCTGCTAGTTTTTGTAGCTTTTTAAGTTCCTTTTACCTTAAGAACGTAATTACCATACTGGGTCACTCCAAACTTCTATCAAGCCCAGTATCCTGTTTCCAGCAGTGGCCAATCCAGGTAAAAAGTACTTTGTGGGATTCCAAAAAATAAGAAAATTCCATGCTGTTTGACCCCCAGGGATTGTTGTTTCTAAGTGCCGTCTAGTCAGTGGCACTCATGGAGACCACCTTCTGGATTCAGTCAGGCGGCAGCTACCGGTAGTTGTTGATAGAGTGACATCAATCACTGCTGCTGTTGTATCAATGTGTCACATTGCTGGCCTTCCTCTCTTGCATGATGTGTCCAAAGTCTTGTCATTTGAGCTTCTAAAGAAAGTCTGCCTTAATAAAAGTTTATGGGCTTTCCTCAGGAGTTTGTCCAAACCTTTTTAACCCAGTTATACTAACAATGTTTACTACACCCTTCAGCAATATTTTGCGTTGAGTGAAAAATATATTCTCCTATTTGTTTTTAAATGTTAGTCAAGCATATAGTATTTCACCTATACTGATAAGATAATAAAGAAGCATTTTTCCAGTTGGCACAAATCATTTGCAGAGCCAAAGCCATTAATGTTGAATGGACACCTGGGCAGGGAATTTTAGCATAACTGTAATTCTTAAAAATCCGAACATCACAATCTCAAACATTATCACAGGCAACAGGAAAAAATGGCTTTGTAGAGGATCATATTTACTTCCAAAAGAAATAGCAGGTGTACCAATAACCAAGCTCTGTCCACCACTTTCTCCAAAGCATCCACATGGCACGGTGCCTCCAAAAATATAATGTCTGAATTAAGCTGCTGATTTGGGAGGGGTGATTAAGACCAAAAACAATCCCATTCCACACTCTCCTCAAGTGCGGTCGTATCAGGCAACCATGCTCCTTTTTTTTTTTTTTTTAGTCCTTTGATGGCAGGGAGACCGTCTCTCAATTGTCCTATATATTCTAGCAGCCACGTGCTCTTGAAAGGTAACTGTGCTAAACAAAAAAACAGATATTGGGTTCAGCATACACATGTTGATAATCCACCCTACTAGCTGTAATAGAGTATGTGAGCTGGAACCATTGAAAGATCTGAAACCTTGCTAACTTAAGCTTAGCTACCACTTTATGAAATCTTAAAAAGCGCCTCTCGGATATAATATGATCTAATACCCAGATATTCTTATCTTGCCAGCCCACCCAAGAAATAACCTTTTTTGTTTATTTTAAAATGATTCCACCACAATGGTGTTAATAGTAAGCACAACCAAGCAACGTCTAAACAATGATCTAACATTTTAAAGGCTGTGTGTGTGGCAGCAGTGGGCACATGCTCTATAATAGAGTTCTAGAAAGTTATCCCCAATAACATGGCTAACAAAATTGGCACTGCTATGGCTGTCTCTATCTTTAGCCACAAGGAGGGGGGACTGGCTCTTTTTCACATAGCCAAAAAGAACCATATCGTGCAAGGAATGCTAAATGATATCTCCAAAAATCAGGAAACCCAATTCGTCCTTGTTCCTTGGCTGCCTTCAGCCTTTTAAGCTCGATACGATGACAATGGCTTTTTCATTAAAAAGGCTATGAGTATTTTCCACACTATGCTATAAAACTCTTTAGGACCGAAAAGTGCACAACATACTTAGGGCGAAATTCACCTGAGAAACCACCATTTTGATGGCCTAAAGTCTCCCCCACCAAGAGACCATAAGAAGAGACCATCTTTGAGTAACAGCCTGTACTGATGCTATCATCTTCTGTATATTCAACTGTAAAGTCTGTTCCTGATTGTTATTTAAAAAACAAAACTGACGTACTTAAGCTGTAAAGAAGTCCTTTGCAGCTGGGTATCGCCTACCGCATTGGATGATGCTGCAGTATTCATAGGCATTACCTCAGATTTTTCCCAATTTATTTTATATCCAGAAAACCTAGAGAACTGTTGTGGGGAGGGCCAGTAGGGCAGAGAAGAATTTCTGGGATTCATTGAGAAAACCAATAGGTCATCAGCATAGGCTGCAAGTTTGCACATAAACCTTGGAACTGTGATACCTTTCACTTCAGAGGATGTCCAAATGGCAGTGAGCCAAATTTAAAAAGAAATGGAGATGAGGGATATCCCTGGCTGGTATATAGAACTAAAGGGATTGGCTCCGAGAGCCGACCATTCACCATGAGCCTGAAAGTAAGAGTAGAGTACAAAACCTTAAGCCAGCTGACAAAACCATTGTTGCTGCCAAATTGTTCTAAAACCCAAGAAAGATAAGGCCACTCAATACATTTGAATGCCTTCTCGGCATCCAACAAACTGGCTAAAACGGATCAATCTTATCCCAAACAGCCAAGAGTGTATGGAACAAACTCCCATTGTCATCAATATACTGCCCAGGCAATACAGTCAACTTAATCTGGGTGTATTAAGGTCCAAGACCTATTGCAGCCTGGCAGCTGCAGTAAGACCTTTGTCAGGATTTTGCAATCGGGGTTTAACAATGAAATGTGTCTAAATTCCTTATCGTCCCTTCAGTCCAGTCCCGAACCTCTGGGTTTAGCACCTCCTCTTGCAGCTTGGAGACTGAGCACATCATCCTTTTCATGACACTGGCATAAATAGTCCAGGAACCGCCTCCTTGCTCCAGTAATCTCAGTCTCCAAGCAGCTGGAGGAGTAGTGCACCTTGGGGGTTCAAGATTCACTTGAGGAACAAATAAGGAGAGTCAGTTAGTTTAGTAGATAGGTTAAAATTAGCTGTAGAGTAGTATTTTAAAAAAAATAGCAAAGAGATATATTCTTTGCTGAAAGGCAGGCTGAGCTGCTGCAAAGGGCTGCCCCCCTTCTCCCCCCTCCCCTTGAGGTCTGCTCGTCGTTGGGGAAAGTGAGTGGGAGTAAGTAGAGGAGTCCTCTGGCTCCCGAACCCACTGTATGGGTGAGGAGCCGCGAGAGAGCTCATCCGGAGGCAGCTGAAGTGAGGCGGGCTTCCGTTTTGCAGCGGCGATTGCTGAAGCGGCTCCTCCGGCGGTGTTATCTCTCCCGACGCCAAGGCCACTGATCAAAGGGCTGAGCACGGGGGAGATTGCCAGTACACTCTGCTGCTGCATGTACGGTGGATGAGGTAAGCGGGCTCCGAATTGTGCAGGGGGCAGGCTGTAGTGTTTTAAACCGCGTGTGCAGGTGTATCCGGGAGGGTAGGCCCAGACTGCGTGGGAAACGCTGAGCAGCAAGTTTCCTGGAACCGGAGGCGTTTCCTTAAGCAGTCTTCGGGGGAGAGTTTGCTAGTTGTTAAGGAGGGGTTCCTGAAGGGAGACTTTGATTAGCCTTGGCAATTAAAAAAAAAAAAAAAGAGGAGGATAGCTTCTGTGAGGAAAACTGTGTGAAAGGAAGCTGGATTTCTTTGACAGGACTTCCTGGCCAAACGGCATGCCTTGGTATGTGAGGCTAGAAGGGGGATCGGTGTCAGAAGTGGGAGTGTGCAGAGGGTGCGTGCAAGAGGCAGCCTCTATGGAACAAACCTTGGAAGTGGGGGTAGAGGGTCAGAAAGGGACCTCTTCTATCCTGTCAGAACCTCTTTCTCCTTCTTTACCATCCTTGGAGCCGGTAGCAGGGCTGTCCTCGGCTCCAGACCTTCCCTCTTCCCAACCTCTGTTACAGGGGGGCTTGGTGGCGATATTCTCTCCGTATTTTGTGGCATTGCTCCAGCAGACCTTCGGTGGGGGTATGTGAGGGTTAGAAGTCAGTTCCGCGGAGGGAGAACTGGGTGGGTGGCGCCCCATCTAAAAAGCCTAAGATTGTGAGGGACAGGACAGAACAGGCCATATCTTTGGAGGGGCATCAGCCTAAGGATTTGGAAGACATAGATGTAGAGGAGGAGGTAGAGGAAGGTGAGCTCACGGAGCAGGAGGACCAAGCAAGGGTGGTTCGAGTATTCCGGCGGGAGGAATTGCCGGCACTCATCACTGAAACGCTTAAGGCGCTTAACATGCCTTCTATGGGGCCGGCGGAGGATTCCACCTTGGAGGATCCGTTACTGCAAGCCGTGCGTAAGACTCAAAGGGTTTTTCCGATACATAGAGTAGTGAGAGAAATGATTCAGGAGGAATGGGATATGCCGGAAGCAGGGCTCAAAGGGTCCAGAGAGATTGCATGTCTTTATCCTTTGGCGGATCAAGATAGAGATCTTTTTCGATCTCCCAAGGTGGATGCGGCCGTTACTAAGAAGACAATAATTCCTGTAGAAGGCAGTGCCGCTCTCAAGGATGCCCAGGACAGGAGACTGGACACCTTGTTAAAGCAGATTTTTGACGTCAATGCGCTCTCCATGCACGCCTCTGTTTGTGGGGCATGGGTGGCAAGGGCCTGTCTTCGGTGGTTATAAAGGATTCAGGGAGTCCAGGTAGAGGACCTGGCCGAGGAGGCGGTTCGGTTGGAGTCCGGGGCGGCTTATCTGGCGGATATTCATTATGACCTTATTCGAGGCCTTTCGAAGAGTATGGCATCAGTTATAGATACGCGGAGGTATCTCTGGCTTCGTAATTGGACGGCGGATGGTTCCTTTAAAGCAAGGCTAGGTAAGCTCCTCTTTGGAGAGGATTTGGATAAGTTGGTAAAGGACCTGGGGGAGTCTAAGGGCGGAAGGCTGCCTGAGGACAAGCAGAAGCAAGGACGTCCAACTGCGGTGACCAAAAGTCAGCAGAAGGAGTTTCGCCGCTTTTGTTCGCCGAGATTTGGCCAGTTTCAGAGGTCGTTTTCCCTACAGAACACAGGGGTTTCGAGGGTTCAGAGGAGCAGGTAGAGGATTTGCGGCATCCTTGTCCTCGAACCTCAGGAAATCGCAATGAAGTAAGGGAGGTCCAGGTAGGATTGGTGCCCGTGGGGGGTCGACTACGGGAGTTTTATCCGGCCTGGACCCAAATTACGTCAGATCAGTGGGTGTTGGAGGTAATTCGAGAAGAATATGCTCTCGAATTCCAACGCCCAGTGATCGATTCCTTCGTTCAATCTCCCTGCAAGGCGCACTCAAAGCTGTCAGTGGTGCAGGAGACCTTGGGAAGACTCCTGGACCTCAATGCAGTGGTGCCGATTCCTCCAGACCAGTACGGCTGCAGTTGATACTCCATATACTTTGTGGTGTCAAAAAAGGAAGGAACGTTTCGGTCGATTCTGGATCTCGAGAGTAAATCGATGTCTCCGGGTGTCTCATTTTCGGATGGAGACTCTGAGATCAGTCATTGTAACAGTATGGCAGGGGGAGTTTATCACTTCTTTAGATTTGTCAGAGGCTTACCTGCACATTCCAATTCGCTTGGAACATCAGCGGTTTCTCAGATTTTCAGTTCCAGGTGTTGCTGTTTGGTTTGGCAACAGCTCCACGAACCTTCACCAAGGTGATGGTGGTGGTGGCTGCAGCATTGCACAAGGAAGGTGTGTTAGTTCACCCTTACCTGGACGATTGGTTGATTTGGGCAAAGTCAAGGAGCGAGAGCGAGGTGGCTACTCTACGAGTGGTGCAGTTCCTGCAGAGCCTCGTGTGGGTAGTCAATGTAGCAAAGAGCAGGCTGTCTCCGTCGCAGGATCTGGAGTACTTAGGTGCTCGCTTCGACACGAGGGTAGGAAGAGTCTTCCTGCCACAACTAAGGGCGCAGGGGCTAAGAAAGCTCGTCTGCACCTTTTTGAAGAAGGCGACTCCCACAGCGTGGCATTATCTACAGCTTCTGGGAACGATGGCAGCTATGCTCGAGTTAGTGCCGTGGGCCAGGGCCCACATGCGACCGTTGCAGAGGGCATTGCTCCGAAGATGGTCACATCAGTCGGACCATTTGTCTCAGAAGCTGCCCTGTCCTCCGGAGACACATCAAGCGCTCCAGTGGTGGCTATGTCCGGGGTGTCTAGAAAAAGGGATGCCTTTGGAATCTCCGGCTTGGATACCACTGACGACGGATGCCATTCTGTTTGGCTGGGGAGCGCACTTTGAAGGACGGTTCGCCCAGGGCCAGTGGACAGGACTAGAGAAGATGTGGTCCATCAACAGGTTGGCGCTAATGGCAGTGGCTCTAGCACTTCGGGCCTTTCAACAGTGGCTGCAGGGGAAGGCGATCCGAGTGCTGTCCGACAATGCGATAGCGATGGCCTACATCAATCGCCAGGGAGGCACCAGCAGTGTAGCTCTGGAAGAGGAGGCAGAGGAGCTGTTAAGCTTGGCTGAAGTAAATCTGGTGGCTTTCTTGGTGGCACATGTGGCAGGGGTAGACAACGTGAAAGCCGATTTAATCGGGTCAAGGTGGACCTAGCGGAGTGGGTTCTCCATCCAGAGGTATTCGAGTTATTGGTACATCGGTGGGGGACACCAGTGATGGATCTTATGGCAACATTCGAGTCAGCAAAGGCCAGTCGATTTTTCAGCAGAAGGCGAGAGAGGATGTCGGAAGTTCTCGATGCTCTAATACAGGGATGGCCGGAGGGACAGCTCCTGTACATGTTTCCACCCTGAGTGTTGATAGGTCGCGTGCTACAACTAATAGAGCGTCACAAGGGTCAAGTAATCCTGATTGCGCCGGATTGGCCAAGAAGGCCATGGTATGCTGATCTGATTTGAGTCCTGGTGGATCGGCCATGGCAGCTGTCGGTCAGGGGGACCTATTAGTGCAGGGTCCATTGAACATGCCTCAGGTGGATCAATTCTCACTTACGGCCTGGCTCTTGAAAGGGCAAGGCTGAGGGCGAGGGGGTACTCGACAGCGGTAACTTCTACCTTGTTGAAGTCCAGGCGTTGGTCTACCTCGCTAGCGTATGTACGGGTCTGGTGTATTTTTGAGGCATGGTGTGAAGGCCGGCAGGTACAATCCTTGAAGGCTTTAGTTCCACAAGTTCTATCCTTTTTGCAGGATGGCTTTGATAAGGGCCTAGCAGCCGCATCCTTGAGAGTCCAGTTGGCAGTGCTGTCCTGTTATTGAGGGAAGGTACAGGGGATGGCGCTCGGGACACATCCAGATATTAAGCGGTTTTTACGAGCGGCATCGCTCTTGAGGCCTCCGTGCAGAACAACGGTGCCCATATGGGATCTCAATTTAGTGCTGGAGGCGTTAGTACGTGAGCCGTTTGAGCCCTTGGGTAATGCATCAATAAAGGATCTTACTCTCAAAGTGGTATTTCTGGTGGCTATTTGTTCGGCTTGAAGGATTTCAGAGTTGCAGGCTTTGTCATGTAGGGAGCCATTTTTGTCCTTCTATGACAAGAAGTGCAAGCAGGGTTCAGGAAAGGGCGAGGAACGAGAGGCATCATTGCAGATGTGAGATGGATCCTTGAAAAGACTAAAGAATACCAAAAGGATATCTATTTGTGCTTTATCGACTATAGCAAGGCTTTTGACTGTGTAAACCATGAGAAACTCTGGGCCACATTAAGAAGCATGGGTATACCAGAACACCTGATCGTTCTCTTGCGCAATCTGTACATTGATCAAGAAGCAACAGTTTGAGCGGAACAAGGAGAAACAGAATGGTTTAAAATAAGCAAAGGTGTAAGACAAGGCTGCATACTTTCCCCCTACCTGTTTAATTTATATGCAGAAGAAATCATCAGAGAAGCAGGACTGTATGAAGACAACAGAGGTGTGAAGATTGGTGGAAGACTCAACAACCTTCGCTATGCTGATGATACTACATTACTGGCTGAAAGTGAAGATAATCTGAAACATTTGCTTCTCACAATCAAAGAAGTCTCAAAATGGGCCTGCACCTTAATGTAAAAAAGACAAAGATCATGACAACTGGCATAATCAACAGGTTCATCGTTGAAGGAGAAGAAATTGAAATTGTGAACAACTTTAACCTACTTGGATCAACTATCAATAAAGAAGCAACAAGCAGTCAAGAAATCAAACGATGCATTGCTCTTGGCAGAATGGCTATGAAAGATCTAGATAAGATTCTCAAGAGCAGAGATGTCTCTCTACATACAAAGATTCGACTTGTTCAAGCCATGGTATTTTCAATAACATCATATGGATGTGAAAGCTGGACAGTGAAAGACAGACAGGAAGAAAATTGATGCCTTTGAATTATGGTGCTGGCGGCGAATACTGTGTATACCATGGACTGCCCGAAGAACAAACCAGTCGGTACTAGAGGAGATCAAACCTAAGCTTTCTTTAGAAGCTCAGATGACAAGACTTCGACGTTCATACTTTGGACACATCATGCGAAGATAGAGATCATTAGAGAAAGACATCATGCTTGGTCAACGCAAAAGAGGAAGGCCAGCAATGAGATGGATCGATACAATAACAGCATCTACGGGTACCAGTCTGTCAACAATGAGCCGCCTGACTGAAGACCGAACACAATTTAGGATAACTATCCAGAGGGTCGCCATGAGTCGACTCTGACTCGACGGCACATAACAACAGCAACATGACAAGAAGGTGGTATTGAGGCCCGTTCCTTCATTCTTGCCTAAGGTGGTGTCGGCGTTTCATTTGAATCAGGTTGTGTCGTTGCCAGTTTTTGAGAACGATGCTAAGGATGCGTCCAAAGGGAGGTTGCATCTACTGGATGTTCGTCAAGTGCTAAGGAAGTATTTGCAGAGGACAGCTTTGTTCCGCAAGACAGATAAACTGTTTGTCTTGTTTGAGAAGACAAGACAAGGAGAGACGGCATCAAAGGCTTCCATTGCAAGGTGGCTCAAGGAGGCTATTGCGTCGGCGTACATGTTGAAGAGTAAGTCCGTTCCAAAAGGCCTGAGGGCTCATTCGACTAGGGCACAGGCGGCTTCTTGGGTGGAGTATAGCTTGGTGCCAGCAGTTGAGATTTGTAAAGTGGCGACTTGGTTGTCTTTGAATTCATTTGTCAAGCATTACTGTCTAGATGTTCAGGTGGAAAGGGATACCCGATTCGAATCAGCAGTGCTTCAGGCTGGTCTGGCAGGTCCCTCCCGTTAAATTGTTCACTGCTCTGTTACATCCCCAGAGGTTCGGGACTAGACTGGACGGATGATAAGGAAGGTGAAATTAGACCTACCTGCTAATTGTTGTTCCTTGAGGAACTCCAGTCCAGTCCCACATCCCTCCCTGGTGTTGGCTTTGGACTGTAGCCTGAAGCGAAGAAATATTTCATAGGTAAGCTGGAGGGGCAGCTACAGGGGTTGCGGTCCAGTAGGGGAGAGGAGTTAATACTTTGGGGGAATAGGTAGTGATTGCAGTCCTTTGTAGAGGGCGAGAGCAGTCCTAAGCAGCGCAAGGGGTACATATTGCCTGTTGGGTAGATTACAAGAAGTTCTGTTGAGTTTTGTTTCTGAAGAATTAACTTTATATAGTTACAGTTAAAAGGTTATGATAACTACTTAATTGTTGCTCTGGTGAGTCTGCTTTGTCAATAGGTTACTGGAGCAAGGAGGCGGTTTCTGGATTATTTATGACAGTGTCATCAAAAGGATGACGTGCTCAGTCTCCAAGCTGCGAGAGGAGGTGCTAAACCCAGAGGTTTGGAACTGGACTGGAGTTCCTCAAGGAACAACAATTAGCAGGTAAGTCTAATTTCACCATTTTCTACATAGGTTATGGTTAGGCACTTGATATACCGCCCTTTACTATGTGTATCAGAGTGGTTTACAGATATATGTGTGATCATGCCCTTGCTTAGGTATGAAAACTACTTGGACTTTGGTAAAATGATTACATGAAGGCTGGTCTCCCCCCAGGGATTGATTAAGATGAGCCAGTTTAGGAAAAATAGTTTTAAATGGTTTTTATAAAATTTGGAGATAAACCCATTTAGACCAGGTGCTGTATTAGAGGAGAGGGCTGAAATGGCATTCTCTATTTCATCCTCTGCGATAGGAGTCCCAAGATATCTCTTGGGCTTTCCTCTAGTTGAGACCATGGAAGAGAATCCAAGAAGGTTGTGCAATCTGCCTCCAGCCCTTCAGACTCAAAAAATTGTGTAAATGCTTGCAATATCCCATTGTCTTCTGTAAGAATCTGCTGAGATGCATCCTGAACCCATACACTCTATGGCATCCCTGCTGGGTCCTCGAATATTGGGCCAAAAGCTATTCGGCTTTGTTTTTCTTGGTATAGTACCAAGCATTGTGCAAAATTTAAACTGTTATCAAACTTGTAGACTTAAGGGCATGTTTACTAAAACATGCTACCTAGGTAGTGCAGGAATAGCACACAATTTTGGTACTGTGTTACAAAACAGCACAGGATTCTGTGTTAAAAAACCCCACTCTACCCAGGCAACGTAACTGGGCAGGGTGTGGGAGTTAGTGCAGGCCTTGAAAGCTCATTCTGCTGGTGCATGGTGGGGAGCAACCACCTCCATCAGAATGGGTGGTAGTAATTGCACCCCATGGCAGTGGTATCACAGAAAGCTGCACTAAATTCAAGGTGATAGCTGTCCCTGTCCCTGCCCCCTGCATCTGGCGCAGTTCCCCGCACTAGTAATGCGGCTTCAACCTGTGTTACTTGCATGGGATTTAGCAAACATGCCCCTTAGCTTAGTGTTATACTCCTACTTTAACTGAAAGTTTGTTGATATAAGCTTTCATGTGGCTGTTGATTTTGGCTAGTTATATGGAACAATGGTGTTCTGTTAGCCACGTGGTGACTTTGATAAAGAGAGGTGCTGTTCTTTCCAAGGTAGTTTGTTTCATCCTTAGCTTTAGACATTAGCTCAGCAGATGAAGACTGCTTTGTTTCTCAATGATATCTTTGGAACTTTGGTGGACGAGTTTTGGGATATCTTGTTAGATCCAAACTATGGGAAGGGATTTGGAGTGTGGAGAAGAAGCTCATTTTTTCTTTTTTTGTTCCCCCTTCCCTCTCCCCCCCGCTACCCCCACTGGAATATGCAAGTTTACTGATGGAGTCATGGCAGCTTTTTGTATGAGTGATGTTTCAGTGTGTTAATAAGACAGGGAAACTGTTAGCTACCTGCCTGAAAGGTTGACAAAGGCTGCGTTGTGTGGCTGCATTGAGAGACACCTAGGGAAGTTCTTTGTACTCATCCGGAGGGGATTGGACAGATTTTTAGAGACAGATTGCACAGTTTTATGAGAGGGAAGAAGACTGAACAAATATGGACTACTTGCAAAATGTACTGCCTCGTGTTATTCCTCAATAGCTAGAGCAAGTAAGTAGACTGAGAGGGTCATCAAAGGGGCTAAATTATGCAAAGCAACTGGTCACAATGGATTCAGCAGTGAATATAAAAAAAAATTGCAGGATGAGGCGTGTTTGCCCTTGACAGATTTTTTTAATTGGTTGATAGCTCGAGGAAGTTTTCCTTATGACACCAGTTATGCATGTATAGCCATTATGCCTAAACTGAGCAAGAATTCAGAACAGCCCACTTCTTTTTATCTAGTTTCACTGCTGAAATTTGACATTGAATTGATGACTATGGTGCTGATTCTTCCAGCCAGGTGAGTTTTGTACAGGGTAGATATCCAGTAAGCAATTTTCATCAAATTTTGGCATCTTTAGAATGAGTATGTTGACATTTGATACCTTCTCTGATAGTAAGTTTTAATGTGGAGAAGGCGTTCGACCAGGTAAACTGGGATATGCTGGAAACAGTGGAGGCCTATGATTTGGGTGGAGATTTTCAGAAGGTAGCACACTTACTTTATTCAATCCCAAGAGCAGCTCTGGTAGTTAATGGTTGCTATATCCTGGCGTCTTTATAGAGCGGGATGCTACAAGGATATTCCTTAACCCTTGCTTTTTGTCTTAACTTTAGACCTCTTATTGTAATTGATTCAGGATTAGTGGGCTATTTTGGGTGTCAAGATCATCCCAGTGTAGTTCAGGCTTGCAGCTTTTGCTGATGACTTGTTGATACATCTCCTTGCTCCCGAGCACTCAATGTGGAATTTAATGAGAAAGATTGCCCATTATGGTGCTCTCACAGGACTGAAGCTAAATTTAGCTAAGTCTAAGGCTCGGGAAGATGGAGTTCCTCTCCAGTGGGCCAGTGGTTTAAGTAGTTATGGATTCTGTTCCCCTCAGACATAAGCTATCTCTTTAGCCTTAATAAAATATTGTGGGAAAAATTATTACAAACACACAAAGAGGAAATACATAGACGTAAAGAGTGTCGTCATACATTCCCGACCAACTCTAAACTAAGAGAGCTACATTGAGGAGGCTGAGGAAGTGGAGCTTGAGTCGCCCGCAACTTAGAGGAAACAAAAGTAGCAAGTTGGGAGGGCTCAAAAAACAAATACCTATGCCCGGCAAACTTCACCAGGCATTTACACGGAAATCTCAAGAAAAATAACCCTCCCAGCTGTAGTACGCCAGAACGATATAACAGGAACTGCTTCCTTCTCCTTTGAGTTGCCCTAGACACATCAGGGAACATTCTTATGTGAGAGTCCAAGAACATCATACACGAAGACCGAAAAAACATACATAGTAGCCAGTCTCTGTCCGCCTCCAAGGCAAAAGTGACCAATAGTGTAGCAGTCATCCCAACATCCGAAGGAGACCATTCCAAAAAAGTAGACGTCCAAACTGTCTGAAGACAATAAAGGATGATCATCTTTATCAATAGGGCTTATGTGTTGTGACCCACCTTGCCACCCTATTGAGGACTTGTGGGCCTTGGAATCTAATGTTTTCTTTTGTTCTCCCCTATAGATGTGGAGACTTTTTCCTTTTTTCCTCTTATTCTTTTCTGATGCCATTTCTGTACAAGTTTTGCTTCTTGTAAAGTTGTTAAATGTTGCATAAATAAAGAAAAAAAAATAAAATATTGTGGGAGTTCTGGGAGAAACCTAGAGATTTGCAGATCCTTCCTCTTTTTGATGGGTAGAGTGGCTGCTTCTAAGATGACTCTTTTTCCAAAAATTCTGTACGTTACAAATTCTCCCATTATGTTTGCTCAGAAAAGATATTGTGCTGATAGAATAGGAAATTAGATTATTTTTATGGGGAGGACTACGGGCATAGATTTCATTGTGGCTTTTAAAAGGAGAGGGGCAGAGTGGTTCTCTCAGATTTGATTTGATATAACTTGGTTTGTGCCATGCACCATTTGCATGACTCTTTGGCCCACACCTCAGTGTATATACCAGTAGATGTAGAATAGGGATTAGCCCATCTGTACAATTTGTTATATGTACTTTTAGGCACCCACGGGCACTTTCTCTTCTTATTTGAAGAGAAGCCCTTTGGTATCCCTTCTGATGCTAGCCTGGCAACATTTGTAAGGATGCTTGAAACACTCCAGCCAGTGGAAAAAAGTGCCAGGACTGCATTCCTGTATGTACTGGCTCAGACCCTGCCAGGTATAGCTATATAAAAACCAGAAACTGGAAACATGTTTTCCCATAAAACGTATGGCTGTAGCATAATATAGGAAAAAACTATTTTTATTTTACTATTAAATTTATGGATCCCATCCAAAATTGAATTAAATGAAAAATAAGTGTAGAAAAGAAGCACTCAGACTAATTTACTCTTCAGTTTTGTTTTGTTTTTTGTTGTTATGAAATGACATCATGATAGTGAGCAAATAATTTTGAGAAGAATAAAAGACAAGACTAATGAAATGTGTGAAAACAGGTACAAGTGCTGGATGCTCTGAGCTGTCTGTGGTTGGACCTTTTGTAGGTGTACCATCAAGTCAGTGCTGACTACTAGCAGCCGGAAGTAGCTTTCTTCTACACAGTAAGTCTACAGCACCTGGTATTCCAAGGTGGTCTTGCATCCAAGTACTAGCCAGGCCTGACCCCACTTGGTTTCTGAGATCATCCAAGAAGATCAGGCTCATTCAGAGCTGTGAAGCCATAATATCCTATATGTTAATTCATTAAACTAGATTGTCTCAGGCTGTAGCTTCTTTACTGGTAATCTGGGCCCCTATGTTAATTTTTTTGGTGTTAGAATGCTGAATACATAATTAGACATGGTCTGTGTGTTTTTTATTTTTAGGAAGGACCATTTGTGTACCTGTCATTGGTAGGAACAGTAGCACAGTCTGACAACTTGGTCGCATCTCTGTGTAAGTACATCCTGCCCTTTGTTTCCATGGGAATAGGGCTTTATTGTTTATTTTGATGGAAATGTACTTTAATTCTGATGTGGTCTGTTTTGGATGGGCTTTTATCTGAAGAGGTTTAATGTGTATATATTTGGAGAGAGCGTGTTGTCATGTAACAGGGGTGCAAAAGTTTCTTTCCTTGATAATCTGCAGTGCTATGAGCTTGTGAGCCCTCTAGCAAAATCTGTATTTTAGCACTCAAAACCATGCTTGCATCCTAATCTAAACCCTGATAATTCAGACATTAAGGATATATCTTTCTTATTTTGATTATTTATTCAATAAAAGTTTCAGTGTCTGTTAAAAGTCTTCATACCCTTGAACATTTTACACAATTTTGCCACAAGATTTTCTGTTGGATTCAGCTCTGGGTTTTGGCTGGGCTACTCAAGGACATTCACTTCTTGCCGAGCCTTGTTTTTTCTTTGTGTTTATTTATTTATTTAGATATTCTTATATACTGTCATATCTAAAAGCCAAAGCAGTTTATAGATTGAACAGCAATGAGCTTTAAGTGGCTTTACATCGAACATAACTGCAACTAGGTAAAACATATCTCTAACTTTTAACTTGACATAGGGCGAGAGTTGAAAAGCAAAGTTGTGGATGGTTGTAAGGAGGCGCAGCAGAGTCATGTGGTTCCATAAAGGGTATGAGGTAGTTCTCATTACCGAAGTGCTCCATAAAGAGATGGGTTTTTAGTTTTCTTCTAAAGTCCATTAAGTCAGATATAGCATGTAAGTTCTCTGGAAGTGCATTCCATAGGGTTGGGGTATAGAGCATAAAGGCCCTATTGGACATGGTGCTCTTCATATTTATAGCAGGTACAATGAATGTGTTCAGGGAGTTTGTCCTCCTAGTTCTGTTGCTGGGGGTTTCTTGTAGTGATTGGAGGTATATTGACGAGAGGCCATGGGCGGCTTTGAATATTGTGAGGAAGACTTTGTATTTTATTCGTTCTGTGATGGGCAGCCAGTGCAGTTGCTTGAGTACTGGGGTTATGTGGTTGTTTTTGGCGGCACTACAGAGGATATGGGCAGCCATGTTTTGGGCCAGTTATAGGGGATGGAAGGCATATTTTGGTAAGCCCTGGAAGAGGAGATTACAGTAGTCAAAGTGTGGGAATATTTCTGCACAAAATTTCAGGCAATAATCTTGTATATCCTGTAGTGGACAGAGGTGTTGTACTGTGTTTTATTTTGTAGTATATCATTCTTTTAATATTACTAATGTGTGGGAGGAAGGTCGGCCACTGATCTAGGGTTACGCCTAAGTAGCATGCTTCGGGCTTTATCTAGGTGTGCTCCTGTAACAGTTATTGAGGTGGGTGGAGTTATGTAGAGAACTTCCATCTTTTTGTAGTTTACGGCCAGATTGTGTTCCTATAACCTCTGCATGACATAGTTAAAGCATCTTGCTAGGGAGGCACATACCGGTTTTACTGTGGAGAATGGAAGATAGAGTATTATGTCATCTGCGTAAATGTGATAAAGTACATTATGGGCTTGAATGATTGTACCGAGTGACTGTAGAAGCATATTGAACAGAAGTGAGGAGAGGGCAGATCCTTGTGGGACTCCTTGTTGTTGAGTGTACGGGGTTGACTTCTGTGTTCCTATCTTGACTTGTAGTTGACGTTCCGTTAGGTAAGATTTAAACCATTTTAATGTTGTGCCACCCAGTCCTAGATATTGTAACCGGAGGAGTAGCATATTATGGGGAACTGAATCAAAAGCTGCTTTGATATCTAGAAATACAGGATAAAGCCTTTTTGTGTTTTTCAATGCCCCTTGCGAGTTTGTCGATGGGGGCTGTTAATAGCATTTCTACACCGTGGTTGGGCCAAAAACTGTATTGATGTGGGCCCAGGGGGCATGCATGCTAATGTGGTCCTGGAGTTGAATTACCTTTGCAAGAAAAGGTAAACTGGCGATAGGTCTGTATGAGCTAAGTTGCTTTGAGTCTATCACCATCCCTTTCTTTATCGGATGAGTGTATGCATTTCTGAGTTTAGCGGGCATATAGCCTTGAGCAAGAGAGAGTTGGGTGATCTTAAGTATGTTCAGATTAGTTCTGTTCAGGCCATCTTGATCCAGCTCACAGGGAAGGGCCAATTGGAGATGTGGTGGTGTTTGTTATTGATAATGTTTTTTAGATGTTCAGGTGAGACGGTTGTGAAGGAATGCCAGACATCTGTGGAACTATCCTCCTCCTGTGCTGATGCTGTGTTTGTTCCGTTGTATCAAAGCACGGTTTGATTCTGAAAGTAATCTGCCTTGATTTGTGGGGACAGACAATTATCTGTCTTCTCTTGAATAGTGGTTTTTACTAGTGATTTAACTATTTCAAAAAGTTCTCTAATGAGTTTAGTTTCATATGGTATTCTTTTTTTTTTTTTTTTTTTGCTCTGTTTGTGGCTGTCTGGTATTCGTTTAGCTTGACCATTTATTTATCAAGGTCAGCTGTGGTTTTAGATTGTTTCCATTTCCTTTCCTGTTTGTCTGAGTAGGTGTATTAGTATTTTTTTTTTTAGTCCTGCAGTATATCAGATTGCTGTGTTATGTGCCCTGCAGGTTGTAATAGTTTGTGGTTTTATGGCTACTTTGCCTATTTTTTGGTTCCAGTTTTGTGCTAACGTGTCAGTGTTCTCTGAATTATTTTCAAGATGAGATAGAATCTTGTCTAAGAAGTCTTTTTTTATACAAGTGCCAGAATTTGAGTTGAGGCTTGTGTAGGTGAGTTTATGTGGTCATGTAGGCTCTGGGGGAGGTAGAATGTGATTGTTTTGTGATCGGACCAAGGTACAATAGATAATATGGGAGAAGGGAGGTAGTTGTCCTTAAGCATTTGCTGCGAAGCAAAGATAAAGTCGCGTGATAGCTTTGTTATGTGTTGGCTCATTGATAATGCTGTGTAACACATTTTTACTTTTTTCTTGTTCCTGGGTAATAAGTGTTCCTTATCGTCCCTCCAGTCCAGTCCCACATCTCTGGGTTGAGCACTGAGCATCTCATGCTTTTGATAACTTCAATATGCTTAGGCAGCTGGCACCACCTACCAGCCCCAGTATGCTCAGTCTCCAAGCAGCTGGAGGAGTTAGTGAGCCAGGGTGCTGGACTCGCTGAAGGAACTAGCTAAAGAGCTAGTTTAGTTTAGTTTTGTTTGGGGATTATTTTTATTTTGTTCCCTTAGCCCATTTCTTTCTAGTGATCATTTTATTGAAAGAAAAAAAATAAAGAAAAGGCTCTGCTAACGAGGTAAAGTGAATCTCCCTTCCCTATCCCATCTCCTAGAGCCAGCGGAGGTGAAAGAGGAGGCTTCAGGGGCGGTGCAGAAGACAGAGCAGAAGTGACTCCTGAATACGTTACCGGGTGAGGAGCCCATGTGGTCTGCAAGAGCTGGAGGCAGCGATTCCAGGCCTTCTCCTTGTCGCTAAAGCCAGTAGCATGGCTGATTGCAGGGCAGACAGACAGCACCGGAGCCCCTTTTGCAGAATGGAGGCAATGGCAGAGAAGCGCAGGTAGGGTTTCCAGTCCTGATCGTTAATTTCAGGAGCTGGGAGGCACTGTGTTAGGCGAAAGGCCTCTGAAGGTGTGTTAGAGCGCGCGGCTGTGGGCCGTGTGTTTGAGGAAGGCCTAACAGTTGCATGAGAAATTTGCAGCTGCTTCCTGAAGACTTCGGTACCGCACAGGAAGGGGGCTCGAGAGGGGGCTCTGCTTCGTGGTCTTTTCAGGTTTGCTGCTAAGAAACTTCATTTGCTTAGTTTACTTAAGTTTGATTAGTTCTATTGCATTAGCCTTAAGGGGTTAATTCCCCCCCCCCCTTTTTTGACTGGGGTAGTTGCTGTCTTCCCATGTTTTTCCAGGTCAAGCTGGCAGGGAGCCCACAGACCATGCCCACGAGATTGCAGTGCCTGGTTTGCGGAGCTCTGAGAGGGGCACTTTCAGAGGCAGGCATCTACCGGGTTTGTGAAAAGGAGGCCCAGATCATGAAGTAAGTCTTGCAGGAGGGCTCAAAGGAGGGGGCAGGTCCCTCCGGGAGACAGGAGGAACCAGGGACCTCGCCTCCATTGCTGGAGCCGGCGAGTAGGCCCCCTGGCTCGTATGGACCTTCCACATCTCAGGCCTTTGAGGACAGAGGGGCCCCGGGGGACTTCTCTCCCAAATTTGTTCTGTTGATGCACAAGGCATTCTGTATGCGCCAGCAAGAGGCAAACAGTTGCTTTGTGGTGCAGGAGCAGGGCCGAAAATGATTAGCAGGTTCAAAGGGCAAGGAGCCTGCAGCAAAGTGAGGTAGACCCTCAGAGGACTGGAGGGAGCAGTCGCCAGTGTTGGAAGTTGACAATTGTGAGGACCTGGATATGGAACTAGCGGTGGAAGACGAGGAACTCGAAGAAAGGGAGATCCCACAAGAGGAGCAAGCGCAGATTGAGCTTGTGTTCCACCGGGAAGAATTGCCAGCACTGATCGCGGAGTCCTTAAAGGCCCTGAATAAACCGGCAGGACTGTGCATAGAGTGGTCAAGCAAATGATGCAGGATGAGTGGGATCTACGGGAAGCCAGACTTAGGAAGTATAGACGATGTCACGCCTGTACTCGATCCCAGAGCAGGAGTGAGAAGTGCTCCAATCTCCAAGAGTAGATGCAGCGGTGTCAGCAGTGACTAAGAAGGCAGCGATTCCAGTAGAAGGCAGTATGGCGCTTAAGGCTACCCAGAATAAGAAGTTGGACACCTTGTTAAAGCAGACCTTTTGAGGTGTATCTACACATTCCCATCCAGCCAGACCATCAGCAGTATCTTCGCTTTGCGGTGCCTATGGGGCATTTCCAGTTTTGAGCGCTGCCATTTGGCTTGGCAACGACCCCCCCGTACCTTCACTAAGATAATGGTGGTGATAGCAGTGGCTCTCCGCAAGGAGGGGATCTTAGTACATTCATACCTCAACGACTGGCTAATTTGAGCAAAGTCCAAGGACAGGAGCGAATGAGCAACTGCGAGAGTAATGGTGTTCCTACAGAGTCTCGGTTGGGTTATCAACAATGCTAGCTAGAGTAGGTGGGAGTGCGTTTCGACACCCGCGTAGGGAAAGTGTTCCTCCCAAGTCATCGGATTCAGGGACTGCAAACATTGGTACAACAGTTTCTGGATTTGGCGGAGCCAACAGCCTGGCACTATCTGCAGGTACTGGGAACCATGGCGGTGGCTCTCAAGCTTGTACCATGGGCCAGAGTGCACATGTGACCCTTGCAGAGGGCGCTGCTCCACCAATGGTCACACCAGAGACGCCTTTTGTCACAGAAGCTACCATACCCTCGAGAAACCAGGAGAGCTCTCAGGTGGTGGCTCATCCCGGAGAATTTGAAGAAAGGGATGCCCCTCGAGTCCCCACAGTGGATCCCTTTGACGACAGATGTCAGTCTGGGAGGATGGGGAGCCCACTGCGAGGAGCACTTTGCGCAGGGACAGTGGAGTCCGCAGGAAACCTTGTGGTCGATCAACAGATTGGAGATGCAGGCGGTGGCGCTAGCGCTGCTGAGCTTCCGTCCATGGGTACAGAGGAAGGTGGTCCACATCTTCTCGGACAATGCAACCATGTTAGCGTACATAAATCGCCAGGGAGGCACAGGCAGCATGTCCCTGGAGGAGGAAACTGAAATGCTGATGTCATGGGTGGAAAGCCACCTCCTTGCGTTGTCGGCGGTACACATGGCAGGAGTCAACAACGTAATGACAGACTACCTCAGTCGCGTACGTGTGGATCCAGGTGAGTGGGTGCTCTACCAGGAAGTGTTCTCGCAGGTGGTGAACAGATGGGGAGCACCGATCATGGATCTGATGATGACCTTCGAGACAGCCAAAGCAGGTCAATTTTTCAGCAGGAGGCGAGAGCGAATGTCAGAGAGCTTGGACACCCTGATTCAGAAGTGGCCTGAGGAGGGAATGCTCTATGTGTTTCCTCCGTGGGTACTCATGGGGGGTGGGTCATCATGATCGCCCCGGATTGGCCAAGGCGCCTGTAGTATGCCGATATGGTGAGGCTACTGGTGGAGTGGCCATAGAGACTGCCAGCCTGGGATGACTTGCTGATCCAGGGGCCGGTGAGTATGGCTCAGGTGGATCGATTGTTGCTTATAGCATGGCTCTTGAAAGGTCACGGTTGTTGAAAAGAAACTACCCAGGAACAGTGATTGCCACTTTGCTGAAGGCCAGAAAGAGATCCACATCCCTCTCATATGTCCATATATGACCCACATTTGAGGCGTGAAAGAGCGGTGTCGCCCACTCTTGGCCTAAGTGCCGGACATATCGTTTCTGCAGAGAGGGTATGAGAGAGGTTTGGTAGCCAGTTCCTTAAAGGTGTAGGTAGCAGCGATTTCCTGCTATTGTGGTAAGGTCCAAGGAGTGCCGTTAGGGGTGCACTGGGATGTGGTGCGGTTCCTGAAAGCAGCGAGTCATCTTCAACCCCCGTGATGGAAGATTCTACCACCTTGGGACCTCAACTTGGTGTTGGCAGCGCTCACAGGAGAGCCGTTTGAACCGTTGAGTCGGGCATCCATGAAGGACTTGACCTTTAAGACCATGTTCCTGGTAGCAATCTGCTCGGCACATAGGATTTCGGAGATCGAGGTGCTATTGGATATACATTCCTATCAATCTCCAAGGAGAAGGTGATTCTCCAACCAGTACCCTCTTTTGCCCAAGGTGGTGTCTGCTTTTCATTTGAACCAGACAGTAGCCCTGCTGGCTCTTGGGATTTCCGGGGATGGGACCGACGATTCACAGTTGTGAGTCTCGGACGTTCGGAGGGTTCTACAGCATTACTTGAACAGAACAGCTTCTTTTCATAGGTCCGATCGTCTTTGTGCTGTTTGGAGGGCCGCGTAAAGGAGAGGCAGCGGCCAAGGTATCTATATCGTGATGAATCAGGAAAGCCATCGCATCGGTGTACATGCTGAAGGGAAGGGCAGTGCCGGCAGGATTGCAGGCACATTCCACTTGAGCACAGGCAGCTTCATGGGTGGAGCACAGTTTTGTGCCGCCAGCCGAGATCTATAGAGCAGCCACGTGGACTTCCCTTCATACATTTGCTAAGCATTATTGTCTGGATGTGCAGGCGAGGGAGGACGCCCGATTCAGGATAGTGGTACTTCAGTCTGGGCTCACAGGCCCCTCCCGTTGATAGAACTGCTCTGTTACATCCCAGAGGTGTGGAACTGGACTGGAGGGACGATAAGGAAAATTAAATTAGACCTTACCTGCTAATTGGCGTTCCTTGAGGAACTCCAGTACAGTCCCGAATACCTCCTGTTCTGGTTAACAATTTCAGTCTCGCAACCCTGGTCCTGAAGAGTGTGCCGTTGCAGGAGGCAAGGGGGGTAGGGGTCTGGATGTGAGTGAGGCATCACAGCATAGTCGGTGGAGGTGGCCAGGAGGGTGGGAGTGCTGTTGGGCTCACCAGTGGTTGGTGCTGGTAGCCTTTTCTACAGGTAAGTCTCCTCCTTTGAGAGGGGAACAACAGAGTCCTATCCATGGGGAGAAGAAGCACAAGATTTGTTTTGATTGGTTTTGATTTGCACTACTTATTTGTTGCTCCTGTGAGTCTGCTTTGTCAATAGGTTACTGGGGCTTTTAGGTGGTGCCAGCTGCCTAAGTATACTGATGTCATCAAAAGCGTGACATGCTCAGTTTTCAGGCTACTGGAAGAGGTCTCAATCCAGAGGTGCAAGACTGGACTGGAGTCCCTCAAGGAGCACCAATTAGCAGGTGAGATCTAATTTAACTTTATTTTCCGATATCTTATGCCTCAAAAACCATAGGAAATGGCAATTATGGCCCACAAACATAGCTTTTGGGACCAGGAAAGTGATATTTTTGAAAATTACCTATTTTGCAGGACATTCTAGATAAAATTTGTGCAAAGTAAATTTGGACTACCTTTTGGAAAATTCTAGAACTTTCTAGAGCTTTCCCGAACTTTGTATAACTTTTGAGAACTTTTAATAAAAGACTTTTGGTGACTGATAACATTACTTCCACCTCGTGTCTATATAAACAACAGATTTGTGTGGAGTGAGCACAGTCGTTCAGCGACTGGAAACCTAGGAGCGAGCAACAACAACATGTGTCTTAAGCTCACCAGTTTATTTTAATTCTAACTTCTTAAGTGGACTGACATGGCATCTGGCAGACGCATTTTGCTATGTCTGTGGTGATTTTATCAAGACAAGAGCTAAAAAGTACTCCGTGGAAGCATCTGCAAGATGTGTGAAGCTTACAAGGCATATTTCGGCATGCATGTTGGGGATCAGGACAAACCCTGGGCGCCTTATTTCTCTTGCGAGCACAGCAAGAAAACTCTGGAAGGTAAGATGGACAATTGATGCTGGCTTAGACTATGGCATTTTATGTTATAAAATCTTTATTGTTACTGAATTTTTACATAATATATGAAATACTTAGCAAGAACATCATTAATTCAAATTAATTTTATCATTATAATTCTATTTTTTTCACATTTTTATTTTTTCTTTGGCAGGATGGTACAGAAGGGAAAAGAGAGCTAAGAATTTGGCAGGAACCCACTGAACACTTCAGCAATTGATACTTCTGCATGGTGGATCCTTCCATACATTGGACTGGCATGAATGCTCCTTCTGTCATGTATCCGAGCATTCCTTCATACATTGCCCTAGTGCCACACTGCCCAGAGCCCCCTGTACCCACTCCTGCACAGAGAAAGCAGCTGTCTTCAGAAGAAAGCATCAATTCACAAAACAAAGAAGACATTGCAGATCTAGATTACAATATCAGAGGTAGAGCTGAGGAGAAAAACCCTTACTACCCGAACCAAAATGACATCAACGACTTGGTCAGAGATCTTAGTCTCACCAAATCCAATTCTGAGCTTTTGACATCCAGGTTCAAGCAGTGGAACTTGGATGAAAGTGTGCAAGTCACAGGAAGAGGAAGCATCACCACACTTTTTTGAGCTTCTTCACTAGCCAAGTTGGGCTCTGCTTTTGCCACAATGTGATCAATCTGTTCAACACTATCGGAATTGCATGTAACCCGAAAGAGTGATGCCTGTTTATTGGCAGCTCTTCCATGAGCCTCAAAGCCGTGCTGCTACATAATGGGAACAAGTACCCATCTCTTCCCCTAGCTCACTCAATGAGCCTTAAAGAAAATTACAGCAGCGTCAAAACCTTGCTAGAAGTCTTGACGTATGCTGAGTACGGCTGAGAGGTTATCGGAGACTTTAAAATGGTGGCATTTCTGATGGGTCTCCAAAGCGGTTTTATCATTTTCCCTGCTATCTTTGTCTTTGGTACAGCAGGGACACCACGGCGCACTACCACAGGCGGGACTGGCAACAGTCAACTGAATTTTCTGTTGGGACAAAGAACGTGAAGTGGGAGCCACTGGTGGAACCACAGAAGGTGCTGATGCCACCACTTCAAATTGGGCCTTATGAAACAATTTGTCACAGCTCTAGAGAGAGAGTCGACAGCCTTCAAGTACCTTCAAGACTTCTTCCCTAAACTGTCTGAGGCAAAGGTCAAAGCTGGTGTTTTTGTTGGACCACAAATAAAAGAGATTCTTGAGTGCATGGAATTTCCCAAGTTGCTTACTAGGAAGGAGAAAGTGGCTTGGAACAGCTTTGTTGCCGTGGTTCATGGCTTTTTGGGACCTCTCAAGGCCGAAAACTATACAGAGCTGGTTGAGACTCTGGTTAAGAATTATGGCAAAATGGGCTACAGGATGTCTCTGAGTCCATATCCTTGATGCTCATCTTGATAAATTCAAGGAGAACATGGGAGCGTATTCAGAGGGGCAAGGCAAACATTTCCACCAGGATATACTGGAATTTGAACGTCTCTTCCCAAGGACAGTATAATGAGAACATGATGGAAGACTACATATGGGGGCTTATTCGTGAAAGTGATTTACAATATAATACAGTATTTACAATATAATTGTAAATGTCGAAAATCTACTCCCTTCTAAATATTTTATGGTCTTTCTTGAATACCTTAAATATAAGTAAATATAATATGTTGTGTTTTTTTAATTTTATGTGAGCAAAAGCCTGTTTTAACAATGGGACTATGTAAATTTCACAAATATCAATCTACTGTTCACAAAAGCAAAGTTTAATGAGAATAATAACCATTTTCCATACTTCTAAGTTATAAGCAATTAGGAAATAACAGTCACTACCCAGGAACAAAAATTGTGTTGCACAGTGTAATCTGAGTGTATTCAAGTGCCTTCATAGCTTCTAGGAAGGATTTTGCCATCCTCTGGATTGCTGTTGCGAGGTTTAGATCATCTAGGAGCAGGAGTTGATTCACATGCAAGTTGTGGTTACATATTGTAATCTAAACAGTAAAACCATAACTGTAAATAGTTGGAAGTTAATCTTTTAAACTAATTTGTACCTCTTTATTGTTCCCTGTTTCATGTAAAACAGTATGTTGACAAGCCCTGTTCCATATTTGTTATTTGTACACTGCCTTGAATAGTAGAAAGGCGGTATAGAAACAAGTTTAGATAAATAAAAACATTGTTTCCAATAGAACTGTGAGTTCCTCCGAGCTTGCATTGGGGGATTTGTAGCCTAGGAAGAGTGTTAGCTATTTATTTGACATAGTTATGCCTCCCCCATGTGTGTTTGTAATTGTGCAGTAATCCAAGTGGTTTCTGTCTAGAATGAAGACCCCTCCACCTCGACATTTAGTTCTTGGGTGTTAAAAGCTGATTAATCAGAACATTGTCAGAGTCATTGAACCACAATTTGGTTACGCACATGTCTATTTGATGGTCATTGAGATAATCAAATAGGAGCTGGATTTTATTTCGGGCTGATCGAGCATTAAGGAGTTTGCATTTGAGATATTGCGTGGTGTTTGTGATTTCATCTCGATTTGGTACTGATAAAGGTTGTGGTTTAATTTTGATGAGGGCACCCTGGACCTCTGAGTCTTGGCTTGATTATTGAGGAGATTGCTCCATGATGAAGATAGGTATGGACAATTGGTATGTGAGAAAAGAGGGGTGCTTTTGATGAGTGAGTGACAAGTGATGAGAGGTAGATCACGCTGAGGAAGATAGCCAGATATATCATGATTGTGCTGACTTGGTGAGCTTATGGAAGTGCTCTTATTTAGATTGCTGGAGTGGGTGATAGTTTGATGGGATTTGGCGTGGTCAAGAATGGTTTGGAATAATTGAGTGTGTATGTGATCTGCTGCAGTGGGCACATGCTTAGACAGCAATGGTCAGCTAGCACATTAAGATCCAATGTTCTTACCTCTTTGTAAGAAGTAGCTGGGATTATGTGATGTAGGTGTATCCGCTTGATATCCTAGAACGCGCTTGTGAGCATTGTGGTTCATGCTAAGGGCAATGCCTAAGGGCCCGCCTGAGTGTGATGGGACTTTATAGGAGACATCAGTGGGTGATGATGTAGGTGGAGCTTACCATCGGCTCAGGGCTTGTGCTGTGTTTCTAGTTTGCTGGCCTGCAGGATCGGCTTATCATTTGGGGCAGGCACTGCTGGAGAGAGCAGCGCTGTTGTAAGTCACACAATCCGTGCAAGTGGAGGCAGCAGGTCAAACTAGTGCAGTCACTGCTGTGTATGATTTCCTGAGAATTAACAGCTGCTGATTGGGTCAGGCAGGCAGGATTCTAAGATGCTGTAGGTCTGTGCAATAGTCGGGTAATCGGGAGAGAGGCAGGCAGCATGAGGTTCTGGTCATTTAGAGGAGTCATCGTCAGGTTTAGTATGAGCAGATAAAAAAAATTGAAATAAATTAATATAATTGAATTACCTGGGGCTTTCCCACAGGGCTGAAGAAAGCAGCAGGCCCAGAGCAGAGGGGGTTGCAGCTTCACATGATTTAAAATAAAATAAAGCCAGGCGCTCAGGTCCACGGGAAGATGAGCCGCTGTGATTGTGACAATGAGAGTGTCCTGGGGCCATGGAGTGCAGTGTTAGCAATGCTGTTGGGGCCTAGATTTGCTGTCAGTGCTGAGCCGTGAAGTTAAATGGATTGGGCTCTTGCAACTCCCACAAGGAGCAGAGCCCAGAGTTGCTGCACAAGCCTCATTAAAAAAAACCATCATCATCATATTGGGTCTCATGCAAGTGTGTGTGGGGAGGTGACAGGAGTGTAGCGAAGCTGCAGGATAGAAGCACCGAAGTCTGCAATTGTGGTTGTGGCTTAAGCAGTGACGGGAGTCAAGGCATTCCTAATAGGGTCTCCAGTGCAAGCAAGGTAATACTGTGTGACGTTTAAATACAAGCTTTCTGCCCGAGAGCTCAAAGGTGGTTTGGGCTTCATTTTTAATAGCTAATGTCTTTTTTGGTGCTGTATTGCAAAAGGGGAATCTTTTTGTGGTGTTGGGTAAAGCTCTGCTGCTAGTTCATTGTTTCTTTTTCCCAGCTTCCATTCAAAGCAAGCTCTTTGAAGCCACTGATCTCATCAGATCGCTCCCTATCCACCTCAGCTCCCACCCACCCCATGTGATAATTCTTGCTATATGGGGCAACTCACAAATTAGCTTGTTGTCAAACAGTTTACCATTCTTCAAAGTGCTTTGATTGGGTAATTTTACAATGGGCAAACAAAGCACAAGGAGCGAGGGTATAGGAGGTCACCAATTTATTGAGATAACAGTCCGAACGCGTTTCGGCAGGAGTGCCTTCTTCAGGGGGCACACATCTTAAAGTAAAACATATAATAATAAACAATAAAACACGAGTAACATAAAATTTTTTTAAAGGATAATGAATGATTAAATAAATAAATAGACCATCATGCGTTCATAAAAACACTTAAAAGACATAAATCCAAAAACAATCATTAAAACCAGCAAGAGGACTTTGTTAAAACAAACCAAACATTCAAAACCAAACTATAAAATAACATTAAATGACAACAATGGTACATAAAAAAGTGAAATAGTGTTAATACATATAAAAGCTAATAAATGCTGATGACATTGAAACATAAGCTTAAATTTTTTTAAAACCATAATAGGATGTGAATGAATACATGTACAATGAAAAAAGAGGAAGAGCAATTACTTACAAGAGGCACAGTGTACCATTAAGTCTTTAGAAAGACTCCATGCAGAAATCCTGCAGACAGTACTGATTGTGGTAATTATCCAAGAGCCAGAGGGACATGGAAGCATTCATCAAGTGTGAGGAACAGGGGAAACAGAGGCAAGGTACTTATTAATTCACAGAGAAAGAAACAAACTTTTTCTGAAGGACATGTAACAGCTATAAAAACTTAAAAAAATGTTCTTAATGTCATTAAAAAATGTAAGTATGCAAGCTAAAAACAGGAGCCACACAGGGAGTGCAGTGGTACCTGTATTTCTAGAGTGTGTGCAATTTCTCAGCGTCTGGAAGCAGGACACAATAAAACTGTTCTACTCTTCTACGCTGAGCCCGCCAACATCTGGGTTCATTTAAATGACGTTACAGACGCATGCTCTGTATCAAATGCCGATTAACAGAGAAGGGAACAGCTGATGAAACGGAATCTACTACTTATAGTACTCATGAACTGTAAAAACGAAAGGATACGTTTTAAAATTAAAGTCAAACAAAGTCAGTCCCGTTTGTGGGATTAAAGGGAACTGTCACATACTCATTAAAATAATAAATAAATAAAGACATACAAATTAAAAAGTATAGGACATGGAAGACACGAAGCTCAAAACAAATTTGAGCGCTGTATTAAAAAGGAGAATCCAGTAATCGTATTAAAGAACAAACACAAGGTAGGACAAGTACAACCTAACATATAAGATAATAAAAAATAGATAAAATCGTGCAAATTGAAAAGTATCCACAGTATAGGATATTAATCAAGGACCATAGCAAAATAAATAATTAAAAGAGACTGGGTGACGTTGAACTTAGGAAATGTAAAAACGAAAGGATACGTTTTAAAATTAAAGTCAAACAAAGTCAGTCCCGTTCGTGTGATTAAACGGAACTGACACATACTCATTAGAATAATAAATAAATAAATAGGGACGTACAAATTAAAAAGTGTAGGACATGGGAGACACTAAGCTTAAAATAAATTTAAGAATGAAAAAATCGAGCGCTGTATTAAGAAAGAGAATCCAGTAATCGTATTAAAAAACAAGCACAAAATTGGACAAGTAAACATAACATATAGTAATAAATAGATAAAAACATGAAAATTAAAAAGTATCCGCAGTAGGATATTAATCAAGGGCCATAGCAAAATAAACAAATAAAGGAGACTGGAAGACATTGAGCTTAGGACAATACAGAATTGATAAATATAGCAAATTCTAAAAATACAAATATCATAAAACAGGACAAATACTGGACTAGAAACACTAAAAAGAATTAAAAACAGGTAGAACATAAAGGTCCATAAGAGGGCAAAAAAAATTTTGTCTAGGGACTAGACTTAAAAAATAAATTAAAGGGAATTAGAAGAACGAATAAAACGGGGTAAAAATTTTTTTATAAGAAAACGGAAAGATCAACTTCCAAGTTAAGTCCAGCCGGAGCCAGAGTATGTAGTTCAAAAATGAATCGTTCTAATCTTAAAAGAACTTTGTCTAAATCACCTCCTCACCAATGTGGCGTAACTGCTTTGATAACAAAGGAATTGTAGGTCTGAGACCTGATGCATTTTTCAATCCAATGGGCCACAAGCGGTTTTTCTTGAACATGACGTGAAAGGCAGCTTTTGTGTTCAATGATACATTTTGTTATGAGACGCTTCGTCTTGCCAACATACAATAGTCCACAGGGACACCGAATGATATAGATCACATTTGGTGTGTTACAGTTTCAATAAACTGGTGACCTCCTATACCCTTGCTCCTTGTGCTTTGTTTGGACTTTTGTTGCGAGGGCTTTTACTTGCTCTCTCTGTGTCGTCTATTTTACAAAAGGCAGACATTAATCTGTATTCTTCAGACACATAATATCAAGTTTACAAATGTAAAGTAATAACTATCTTGCAAGGAAGTGGGGTTGCATACAAGGACATAGAACAGCACTGTGGAACACACATGAAAGCTGCTTTTTCTCTTAAAGGACTACTGAGGGAAAGTTAGGGATTTTGGTAGGGCTCTCTTGGTTACTCTAAAGGGTACCAAAGCTTCACCAATTGAACAGTGGCTGGGAAAAAAACATATTGCCAAAGCTGTTGCCCCCATTACAGCTTCTGCCTTTGTCCATTCAGAACCCAATGCCAGTTGAAGGGCTGGTTCCATGTGCAGGATACCTGCAAGCTGAAGCCCCCTTGAAACAGGTGGAGGAGCTTGGAGAAGAGGTGGCGAGGTAGAGAAACATTCGAGACAGCAAGAAGTACATTGATGAGATGCTTCTTGAAACATTCCAGCTCTCTGACAGAGGTGAAGATGGGATGCTACAGAATGAAGAGAGGCACAAGTCGCCAGAGCCTGCAGAATCAACAGTCCCAACTCCTCCAGCCCTTGAATTGAAGAACCAGTATGCCGCCCTGGAAGTGGAAGAGGTGAAAGCATCACAGGAAAGGGAAGAACCAGAGCTCAAGTACCCCAAAGTTGCAGAATCAGTGACCACAAGGAAGCGAAGGGTAATGGTGGTTGGTGACGCTCTTCTGAGGGGTACTGAGTCGTCTGTCTGCTGACCAGACTTGATGTCCAGAGAGGTGTGCTGTCTGCCAGATGCTAAAATTTGAGATGTTACAGAGAGTTTGCCAAGATTCATCAAGCCTACTGACTATTATCTGATGTTGCTCATCCATGTCGGCACAAATGATACTGTTAGGTATCCCTCTGAGCGCATCAAAAATGACTTCATAGCTCTGGGACAGAGGGTGAAGCAGATAGGTGCGCAAGTGATGTTCTCTTCAATCCTCCCTGTTGAGGGTAAAGGCCGAGGCAGAGAAGCTTGCATCCTGGAGATGAATGCATGGTTGCGTGGATGGTGTCATCGAGAGCGTTTTGGTTTCCTAGACCATAGGATGGTTTTCCAAGGGCTGCAGAGCAAAGATGGCATCCATTTGTCCAAGAAGGGTCAAAGTGTCTTTTGCAGCAGACTGGCTAACCTACTGAAGAGGGCTTTAAATTAGATTCATTGGGGATGGGTGAAAAAAGCCCCCAGGTAAGTGAAACATTAATGTCTCTGTAGAAATTGGTAAAAGGGACAACATCTGGAAAGCAGTCTGTATAAATGCCTATAGCATGGGGAAGAAGATCCCAGATGTTGAGGCTTTAATGGAAGAGGATGACTTGGATTTAGTGGCGGTTATGAAGACACGGTCACAGACAACCATGACTGGGATGTAATTATACTGGGTTATACTTTATTCAGGAAGAACAGGGTAGGAAGAAGGGGAGGAGGAGTGGCACTATATGTAAAAAATATTTAAGCTATAGATTTACAGGGCTTCAAAGGGAGTGAGGCGGTTCTGTGGATAAACTAGAAAGAGGAAAAGGGAAATCCATTTGCATTGGTGTGATAAACATATCTTCCTCTCAGGGAGAAGAAGTGGATGGGGATTTAATAGAAGACATATGTAGTATTGCCAGGAAAGAAGTGCTACTGATAGGTGATTTCAATTTGCCGAATGTTGATTGGCACATCCCTGCTGTGGTGTCATCTAGGAGTAAGGAGATCCTAGATTCTCTAAAGGGAGAACTATTCTGGCAACTGGTAACAGAACCCATACGTGAAGGGGCCATACTGGACTTTGCCAAGATGGGACAATAACTCAAGGAGTCGTTAGCGGGATGGGAACAACTGGGGGATGTAGAAAAACAATGCGCAAAACAGAAAGGGGACATTTTAAGGGTAACAAACTTTTTTGTTAGAAAGGTAAATAAATGGAAAAGGAGGCCACTATGGGTCTCAAAAGAAGTAGCTGAAAGGTGAAGTAAAAAAGGGTGGCCTTCATAAAATACAAGAGATCACCGTGAGAGAAAGACAAGCATCTATATTTGGAAAAACTGGATAGGCCGTGTGGTCTTTTTCTGCCATCATATTTCTATGTTTTCTAAGTAGTCAAGAAAGCAAAGAAACAAAAAGAAGAAGAATCGGGAGCGGACTGTTGGAGTGAGAGGAGGTGAGGCCCTGTCCATCGGGCCATTGGGCTCTAGCGGCTGTACCTGACTCCCGACGCTGCTGCTATCCTGCTTCTACCGGGCAGGCGCGCCCGGGGCAGCTGGCTCTCTGTGGGACCTTGAGGGGTATAAGTTGTTTTTCCTCCTTCTCTGCGATTGCGGGGCGTGTTTGAAGAGGCAGGTCTTGCCCCTTTGGCGCCCCTTCGACGTCACCGCAACGTTCACGGCGTCTTGGTGAGAGTTTCGGTGGGGATATCTGCAGAATGCTAAGTCATCTAAGTTCTGTGGACAGACTATAAATATATTCCCGGATGTCTCACGTCCTACTCAAATGCATCGGAAGCAATTTTTGGCCCTTAAGTCCCGGGTTCTAGCTATGGGGGCTTCGTTTTTTTTACAGTTCCCATGTAAGTGTATTATTAATTATGATAATGCCTCATATATTTTTCAGGATGTGACTCATCTTGAGAAATTTCTTTTGGATAGGCCGGGTTCGGTTGGGGAAGGTGATGTTTGATTGATTTACCTCCCACATTGTGGTCCTTTTTAGGACTTGTTTTCTTTCCATATTTTAGATGGTTGCATTAGTTCTTCATGTTGTATAACAGTTGAGCTCTCTTAATGTGGGCTATTTATGTTTGCTTCCCTTATATATTTACTTTGAAGTATATGTATATTTCTTTTCTATTACTGGTGGGAGCTTACTTTTCTTTGTACTATGTTTGGACAATGTATTTTGTTAAAACCTAATAAAAAAAAAAAGAAGAATCAATGCAATTAAAATGGGGGGACAAGACATTTTTCAGATGTTAGTGAGAAGAGGAAGGGCAAAAGTGGTATTGTCAGACTCAATGGTGCAGGGGAGGAATATATAGAAGCTGATGAGGATAAAGCAGAATTGCTTAACAAATATTTCTGTTTTGTGTTCACAGATGAAGGGCCGGGAGCAGAACCTCAGAAAACACCCACAAATGTGAACAGAAGTGACGGGAATCTTAAACGGTTTTCAGAAGACTGTGTTCGTGAGGAACTTGCTAAACTAAAAGTAGACAAAGCAATGGGACCAGATGGGATACATCTGAGGATATTGAAGGAACTTGGGGATGTTCTAGCGGCTCCACTGATTGAGCTTTTCAGTGCTTCTTTAGAGTTGGGAGTGGAACCAGAGGACTGTAGAAAGGCACATATGGGCCCTTTACACACAAGCGGAAGTAAGGACGAGGTTGAAAACTACAGGCTGGTTAGTCTAACCTCTCTGGTGAGTAAATTATTGGAAATCCTGCTAAAAGAGAGAATAATGAGGTTTCTGGAGTCCAATGGATTGCAAGATCTGAGGCAGCATGGGTTTAGCAGAGGCAAGTCTTGTCAGACAAATCTGATTGATTTCTTTGCCTGGGTGACCAGGGAGTTGGACCAAGGGAGAGCCCTAGTTGTGGTGTGCTTAGATTTCAGTAAAGCCTTTGACACCGTTCCGCACAGGTGACTTATAAACAAACTGAGTACCCTAGGGATGGACCCTAAAGTGACTGACTGGGTTAGAAATTGGTTGAGTGGGAAACAAGAAAGGGTACAAGTAAATGGAGCTCATTCTGAGGAGATAGATGCTATTAGTAGTGTGCTGCAGGGATCTGTCCTTGATCCGATTCTTTTTAACATCTTTTGTTAGTGATATTGTGGAAGGGCTGTTAATATTTGTCTCTTTGCAGATGATAAAATCTGCAATGGAGTAGACACCCAGGAAGGCGTAGATAACATGAGGAGAGATCTAGCTAAGCTTGAAGAATGGTCAAGAATTTGGCAGCTGAGATTTAATACTAAAAATGCAGGGTCATGCATTTGGGCTGCAAAAATCCAAGGGAGCGATAAAGTGTAGGGGGCGAAGTCTGTCCACGAAAGAAGAGCGGGACCTGGGTGTGATTGTTTCTGATGATCTTAAAGTGGCTAAATGGGTAAAAAAGGCGATGGCAACAGCCAGAATGTTTCTTGGGTACATAGGGAGAGGAATGGCCAGCAGAAAAAAGGTGATAGTGCCTCTGTATAAGTCACTGGTGTGACCTCGTTTGGAGTATTGTTTGCAATTCTGGAGCCACACCTTCAAAAGAATATAAACAGAATGGAGTCTGTGCAGAGGGTGGCTACTAAAATGGTTAGTGGTTTTCGTTATAAAGCATATGAGGACAGACTTAAAGATCTTAATATGTATAAGTTAGAGTAAAGGCGGTATAGAGGAGATATGATGGAGATTAAATGCACAAGAGGAGATCCTCTTTCAAATGAAAGCAAGCTCTGCTACGAGGGGACATAGGATGAAGGTGAAAGGGGATAGACTCCGGAGTAATAAGTGGAAATATTTCTTTATGGAAAGAGTAGTTGATGCGTGGAATATTCTCCCAGTGGAGGTAGTACAGACAAGGACAGTATCTGAATTCAAGAAAGCATGGGACAACACAGAAGATCTCTAAAGGAAAAAAGGGGGCTATTGTAATTGCTATGGAAGGGCAGACGAGATAGGCCATGTGGTCTTTTTCTGCTGTCATATTTCTATTCTATTCTATGTGTGGCTAAGCCATGATCATTTAAAAGTAAGTGCTAAAAATACACTGGGCAGTATGTTGGGCAATATTGGACATAGCCAAAGCTGATAATTAATCTCTGCACTGCTTTATGCAACCCTGAGAGGCAGTGGTTTGACTTAAAGCTTAAGTTCTGGAGAGAGGGGCATCTACTCCCTACTTTGTGAAAAGCAGTAAAGAAAACACCAAGGAGTGTCTCCAGTGAGGCTCAGAGATTGCTCAACCAAGAAACCCTGAACAAATTGTATGGTGACTTGAATGCAGAAGTGTGAATGAAAGCTTGATGATAGAGTTTAGCTGCCAATGGTGATCTCACTAGATAGGGATTTCCAATTATCTTTTTATTTTTTTCTAGATAAGATAGGGTGTAACAGTCATAATTAGATCTACTTAGGCCATAGGCAGATTAAGGGAAAGAAAACTAATAGTTTATAGTTAAGAGTTTTCCCTTGTTGAGTTGGTGAAGATAGATAGTAGGACCTGATCAACTCTGAATACTCAAAGTAGGAAGGATGCTGTCTGAAAGCCAAGAGCCAGAGATTCCACTGGGGAGCAACGAACGTGCTGGGACCAGAGCATCATCTATGATCCGCTGATAACCAACAAACTGGTTATGTATTCTGCCCAGAGGTTTGCGTTTTTATCAAGTAGAGAAAACAAAAATTCTGAAGAAGGATTAGCAAATGGGTCATTGTTCTCTCTAACATGTTGAGGTGTTGTTTTTTTTTTAAGGACACATACCCACATAGAGACACGTATAAAGGTCAGTAGTGGTACTTACCTGACTCTGCAGTCAGGGCTGGTGCAAGGATAGGAGGCACCTAGATGAATCTCATTCCTGCTGCTCCCACTCCCGCCCCTCTCCAGAACCAGCAGCAGTTGCAATGACTTTAAACAGCAACACAGCGCTTGCTGAAATCTCTGGTGATTTGGGCTGTTCCTGCTTCCACCCCATTTGAAGCAGACTTCTTATTTGCATGGGGCGGCAGCAGGCTATCCTCGGACTGTTGGCGCTGTAAGCGACTGCCTAGTTCATCTAATGGTAGCACTGATCCTATATGCTGTTCCAGAAGGTGTTTATTCTGTAAAAAAAAGATAAAAGGAAACGCAAAGTGTCAGTGCTTCTGTACAAAATGTACAAAAGAGAGACTTAAAACTTAAGAGAAACTAAAAGTGATACTTGATTCAGTTCTGTAACAACACATTGTAGTAGGATTACTGAAAAATTAAAAGAAAAAACCCCAAAATACTGTTTAAGCGTACAAAAGCTGCATAACAGAAGTCTTGTCAAAATAATTAATATCTGAAAGAATGATTTACAATTAGTACCATCTGGTCCAAATAAAGAGACTTTTTGTAAAAATCTCTGTTGATTCTCAAAGCTGCGTCATTGCATTTTATTTTATATTTTTATTTTGTGAAAGCCATCTGGTACCATCTGTCAGACCCTATCATTTCTCACTCAGCTACTGGTACGGATCTTAGCGGGGAGAATACCAGCTCAGGTGAGGTTATATTTAGGATCATCGCCCTTCCGAAAGGTAAATCTCCCTAGTGGCAGGTCTGTGGCAGACTGGAACAGGTTTTTCTGCAGAATCTGCTTGTACGTTAGCAGGAGCAAGGGCAGGGAGGCCTGCAAAGATTGAGAAGGCTGGAAAATGCAAAGCGTTCCATAATATAATGATACCATCGCTATGCTAGACTGTAGTGATGGTGATAAGCCAGGTTGTATGCTATGTTTATGCCACACATCGTTTGGCTTCATAAGGTTACTTTGGTTTCATAAGGCCGCAAAAACGTCTTCCATGCGCATGCAGTGTCCCCTGTTGCATGAACACTATAGAGCACGCCATATGGATGTTCCTTAGCAGTACGTTCCTTCTTGCCACCCTGCAGTGTGTGCCTTCTTGTGTGTTACATTTCAAGTTGTTGGAACAGTCAGCATTTTCCTCATTACCAGCCAGAGACCTCTGTAATTACTTTAAAGTAGTCTTAGGCCTCACAGTGACCGGCCCTTCATGAAGACTGACTTTTGATGGATGGCCTGATTAAAGGCAGTGTCTTGGTGGTACCACTGTTTTCACTTTACAGTGATATTCAAAGATTTATATGGTGCTCTTAGGGGCTCTTATCAGGAAAAGTTGTCACTTAACACATGAAATAACCTTTGAGGAGGTAGCTTGGCAGAAAATAGTGGAGTGGATGGGTAGCCTAATGTTTAAAGCAGAGAACTAGAAACTAGGGAAGCCAGGGTTTGAATCCCACCTTTGCTCCTTGTGACCTTGGGCAAGTCACTTAATCCTCCATTGCTTCAGGTACAGACTTAGATTGTAAGTTCTCTGGAGACAGGAAAATGCCACTGTACCTTGCCTTGAACTTCTGAGAAAGGCATATGCTAAATGCAATTCCCAGAATATTCATGAATATAAGGTGATGTGTTATATCGACTAACTTGGAATAATAGAGGAATGTATGATGACATGTTAAGTGCCGTTGAGTCGGTGTCGACTCACGGCGACCCTCTGGATAGTTGTCCTAAACTGTGTTCGGTCTTCAGTCAGGTGGCTCATTGTTGACAGAGTGGCACCCACAGCTGCTGTTATTGTATCGATCCATCTCATTGCTGGCCTTCCTCGTTTGCGTTGACCTTCTACCTTGCCAAGCATGATGTCTTTCTCTAATGATCTCTGTCTTTGCATATGTGTCCAGAGTATGGCCAAACCTCCTGCACATGTGGTGGGAATGTCTGGAAGTGGGATGATTTTGTAATAATTTTGTGGGCATTATGGAAGAAATTGTAGGGCATGATATCTTAAAAGATTTTTTTGCTACATAAATAGATTAGATTAGATTAATATAGTTGAATTTCTGAAACACTATATAATTGCTGCTAGGGGTGAGATTGTAAGAATTGGAAGCAGCTCAGGTTACCTGGGGTTGAGGGGTTTTGTAGACAGGGAATTTTTAGTGTCTCTGCAAACTAACTGCTTTGAAAAAAAAGGAAAGGGTTAAAAGTGGAAGAGATGTGAAAGAGGTATTGGGAGTGGTGGGTGAGGGGGTAACAATGAGAATTTATCATTCCATATTTCTGAAAAAGGTAAAGCAAACCTGATACCACCATGGGAGATAAATAAGAGGGATTTGGGAGGGATGGAGGATTCCGATTTCTGTTGCTTTATTATGCTGTAGGGGAAGGAGGATTCTGGGATACTATTCAAAGGTTTGAAATGACTCACCTACACCACCTCCGCCACCCCACCTTTTGCACCATGTTTGTTGATTGTACACCATTTTGACTAGTAGAAAAATGGCATAACAAAACCAGTTAAATAAATATTGTCAGCATGTTACACTTTGATACAATAATAAGTTAAATTATAGTAAATTCACATCATACAACAGAAACAGCTTGATTCTTCATCCAGGGGCATTTAGATCAATATGGTTAATTTAATTGGGCAGAGATAGGCCTTGTTAAGGCGATTTTTGGAAAGGGAACTAATATGGATGTGTACTGACAAAGGGTGTGAAGATTTATGCAATCAAGACTTTTTGGTTACTTAATTTAATTTCTGAATATTTCACTGATCTGTACAACATACTCTGCACTTTCAGTATTTTTTATTTATTTAACAGCTTTTATATACCGCGCTCTTTATTATCAGTGCGGTTTACAATTAACAAATCTTGCTCAATTCAGTCGAAACTGTCTTGTGCTTACATTTTAACAGGATAGGTAACTTGGAGCATTAACTGGGTAAACTTATTTACATATTAGACATAAAACATGAAAGAAACATCTCAGTACATTTTGATTATACTATTTAATGTGAAAACTGTGCAAGGGTGTGAAGACTTTTGCAAGGCATGATGACTATCCTTGTATGGGAGTACATGAACTCTTCATTCACTGTGGCACCCCCTTGAGCAACACTAATTTCAGCTTAAATGTGTCATGTAACTGATCAGTCTCTCACTTTGCTACTGAATTGTTTCAAGTGTGTGACATTTAAAGGTTTCTTTGCATGCCACAACATTTTAATAGGGTTTAGTTCAGGACCTTGGCTTTACCAGTCCAAAATGCGGAATCTTTTTCAGCCATTCTATAATAGTTACATGAACATTTAGGATCAATGTCTTGCTATGCATCCACTTGCAGCTCAGCTTCAGCGTACGAATGGGTAGCCCAACATTCTTCATTAGAATTTCTGATTTCTAAAAAATAGAATTGATGGTAAGCACTCCAGGTCCTAATACAGCAGAACAGCCCCACATCATGATACCTCCTCCCCCATGTTTGACAGGATGAGATTCTTATTTTGGAAACCAGTGTTTGTCTTCAAACAAAACGTTTTCTTCTGAACGAAGAGTTAATTTTTTGATTGATTGATCTTTCCAGAAAACTTTATTCCAGAAGTCTTTTTGGATCATCCAGATGCTCTTTGGTGAACTTGTGATGGATAGCAATATTTGTTTTTTAGCATTGTCTTTTTTTCATAGCTGTCCTTCTCATTCAAATTTTCCTGATGATTGATACTTGAACCCTTACGTCCAGCCACGGTGAGAGAGAGGTGTGCAGATCTTTAGCTGTTAGTCTGGGGTTCTTTATCATGTAATGGATGATTCTATGGTTTGCTTTTGGGGTGACCCTGGCAGGACAGTTGCTCATGAGTAGAGTCACTGTAATGTTCAGCATTTTCCATTTGTAGAGTTGTTGACAATGGATATAGATGGAGCTTAGAAATGGTCTTGTAATCTTTCTAGACAGATGAACGCCAACTATCATTTCTTTTTAAGTCCTCTGAAATTTCTTTTGATCATGACATGATAAATTCCCTCTAACTTTATGGTGAAAAACAAACTCAAAACCTTTTGGACCTTTATTATACTATATAATATATATACTCTGTCCAAAAAAACCCCCCGACTTGCTAAAGAGGGCGCCAGTGAGCCAACACAGCAGACTTGCGATAATGGTAATGTGTAGTTGGTGACCTTGAGCTTTAGCCTCCCACTTGCTCGATCACACCACGTGAATTAGTTATGGACTACATGCAGTAGAGTGAACTTGTCTCATGTGCCTTTTGCTATTTTTTGCAAGTTGAAATATGAAAGATCTTGAAGAACGTTTCTGTGAAATTCTGTGTGAAACTGACTTTTACTGAGACTTTTCAGATGTTGCATCAAGCTTATGGAGAGGATTGTTTAAGCTACAAACAATGTTATGATTGGTACCAATGTTTCAAATCTGGCAGAACAGCCACTAAAGACGATCCCAAAACTAGATGGTCTTCCGTATCAATGGACGATCATGTTAAGAGAGTGCATACTTTGTTTCTTGAAAATCGTCACCTGACTGCTGTGAAGTTGCTGAAGAAATAGGAATCAGTAAAAGTTCATGTCACACAATTGTGACTGAAAAACTTCAGATGCATCGTGATGCTGCAAAATGTGTCCCATGTCTCTGGACAGATGAACAAAACGCAAACTGTCACAATCACTCATCGCTCCTTTATCTGTGAATTTTGGCGAAGCATGAGATGTCTCTAGTGACGCAGCCTCCTTACTCTCCAGATTTGGCGTCTGTGGACTTTTTTGTTCCTAAAATTGAAATCCACTCTGAAAGGTCATCTGTTATGAAATGTTTCAGAAATAGGAAAAGGCACACAAGACGAGTTCACTCTACTGCAAAGGCCGAAGGAGGTGAGAACCCAGCTAGATGGTTTATTGCACCAGCAGATGGCTTGCTGGCACCCTCTTTAGCAAGTTTGGTTTCTTTTAGGACAGGCATCGTATATATAAAATCAATAGAGCCCTTAAACTTGAATGTCCTTGTTGCTAAGGTAGCATACACCATGATAATAGTCAATTGAATAGAACCAACTCAAACAGGCTATAATTTGACTTTTTTACGCTAATTCTAATCCATATTTTGTAGCAGTGGTATAGCTTAGAAGGTAACTTGTCAAAGTTGCCTAGGTGGAGAGGTCAAGTAGGTGCCTATTTATAGCCCATTCTATAAAGCCACTTAGGCGCCTATGTACCTTTATAAAGTACTAGCACACATTCTGTAGAATCATGACTGCAATGAACCTGCATACATTTAGACCAGCCCAAAAGCAGGTGTAAATGGACATGCGCATAATACATGCAATTGTGTGCATTTTGTAAAGTACATGTGCACTCCACACAACTCCAGCCCTGAACATGCCTATACCAGACATTCATACAAGTATGTGTGGGATAATCTTATCCTGTATGAGGCCTTTATGGACATATATTAGCATATATGTACCAGAATAAAATTATTCTCTTAAAGCATTTCTATGGAAAATAAAAAGCTTTTACAATGTGTGTATACCATAGGAAATGTTTATAATATCATTCAAATGAATTATTTAAAAAAGCAAATTAACTAACTTATAAAATAGAAGGAGCTTATCTTCATTGTCAATATGGCAATAAGTACTATAGCAAGGCAGGAATCATGGACTGGTTTCATCTGCTGAAATTCTAATTGAAATATCTTGCTTTGCTATAGTTCTTTATGCAGTGACTATTAATACTTTTAGAAAATAGGGGCTCCAAAGGGGGGGGGGGTTATATGATGAGCAGGAGCTGTTTGGATGCCCCGAGGCACAGCTAAGGGTACAATTCTTGCAATCTTGCCTCCAAACCACTTAAAACGGCTTAGCTCCTATTAATAACTAGTGGAGAGCAAAATTGATGTGCCGCAGAGTTCCCATGGGGGAGCTATGTTTAGCCAAGGCGCAGAGAACAGCCAAGGGCAAGCACAGACAGAGTGAAAGCAAATTGGTGATGAAGAACCCAACCCCAGTGGAAGAAATAGCAGTGCTGGAACTTTCTAGGAAACTCGCCACGGTTATTGAAGTTCAAATTTCTAAAAATTCCTACCTCAACTGAGGAAATTAAAGAGGGGCTGGAAAGTCGAGCATCATGTTTCCAGAGAGCTGAAGAGTGCATTGCTTAGCAAGAAGATCCGACAGAGGGTGTAGAGGCACAGGTTAGAGTGCTGGAGATGCAGAATAAAATGCTACTGAAAAGGCTTGAAAAGCAAGAAAATCGGGCAGAAGACACAGCCTCCGATTTATTGGACTGCTCGAATCTAAAGACCATAAGTTAAGAGGCCTAATGGAAATATGGCTGCCGGCTGCTCTGGACATGCTTGCAGAAACACGTGGCATTACAATGGAGCGTATCTACCATGCCAGCCAGCAGAAAGATGGACAGAAGAGGCCAAGTCCAGTAGCAGCCCATATTCTCAATTGGACAGACAAAGAAAGAATCCTGGCTCAATATTGGCAAAAGAAGGAGCTGTGCCATGAAGGGTACAAAGATCGTACTGGTTCAAGACTATTCACCACAAATAGGTGCCTACAGAAGAGCTCTAACCCCTTATTGCAGTGCATTTTATCAACAAGACAGGTTGCACTGCAATACCTGACCAAATAAAGGTTCATCTACTAAAATATATTCATGTCTTTTGACGATACTAAAGAGCTGCTACACTTTGTGAAGATTTTGTTGGTGGCCCATTAATTCAAAGATACGTTGGGAGTTACCTGAGACAGAGATATTGGTGTGAATTTTGCCTATGGATAGTCTCCCAATGATGCAAGAAAATAGCACGCTTCTATTGGGGTGAGGCCTGTTTGTTCAGCCATGAGGCAGCACTGTGGATATCTGTGGTAACGCTTTTCTGGCTATGGAGGGAGCTGGTCTCTCTATTGATCTTTGTGGTGCTGGTTACTTAATTTGCTCCTACAGGCTATTGAATTGTGAGATGTGACCATGCCTTAGAATTGCAAAACCATATTGATGGCAGCCACTGTTTAACTCCCAGCAGGATGTTAGAATTAGTACTACATCTTTTAGGATAAATTGCTGAATTTTTTAATCTGTAGGCTTGCAGCAAGACTAGTACAAGACAGCCATGTGGTGGTATGTAAGGGCAGTCTGGGACTTAATATTATTGGGTAGACGTTGCTGGCTTGAGAAAAATACTGGAGATTATTGGACTGCCATTGTGACGTATTTGGACTTTTGCTGTTGATGTGAATTTGACAGCACAACTGAAAACTGGGTCAGAGAGTGAACAATGATATGCTTCTGAGTTGCTTCACCATAATTGGATTCTGTTAATGGAGGGCCAGGGCGATGAGGATGGAGCTTCTGCTGGCACTGGGGAGATTTTAGAAACTGCCTGTGATTGTGATCATTAGACTTTCCCCTGTTCCTTCTTAGAACGTATGCATCTAAAAGATTTGTGGACTCGAGCATTGCACTGTATAGAGCACACGGTGCAGATTTCAGTCGATTGCATCGATATTTTGTTAGTCTTAAGAGCAACGCCTCTGTGAGTTTTAGAAATGTTCACTGTGCAGGGATGGATTGGCTGCTGGAGCTTGTCGCACCTGCTGTTGAAAACATGAGGCTGCTGCCCAACCAACCAATACTGTGGTAGCTGGTAGGAGGGAAGTAAAAGAAACAAGGTCTGGATAAGGTGGCAGAGAGAGGTCAGCAGAAGTACAGACCCCCTCTCAACCTAGTATCAGTCTTGTTATAGAACTGCCCCTAGCCTAAAAGTATGTTCTCTTGTTTTAGTGTTAAATATGAACAAACTGGTCAGTCTAAGTTGTGCATTTTTCTACAATTATGATGCTGAGAAGGTCATTCAAATTGGCTTTGTGCTTTTACCACGTATCAAGTAATTTTATTTTTTTTAACTATTTTATTGCAGCAAAGAGGTAACGTACATCCACAGTGGAACACATTCACAGAGACAAACTGACAGATGTTATAACCTGATGAGAGCTAACACATACCCCAGCAGTCTTCAACATAATCTGAGAGGATCTTGCCTCCTGTACGGACCGCCGTTCTCCCATCTCAACACCTCCACAATTCCATGTCACCTCTTCCTGGAGGCTATGCACCTCATTTGAACCATAACAACAAACTTTCAACAGTATTAACAAGTTTAACAATGGTATAACTGCAAACCCTCAATGGTGCATCAGCCCCCTCTCTGCTTTGTTCTTTTTTTGGGTGAAAATGCTAGACAAGTATTCATATTCCCCTCATCGGTCCCCTGTTAGCCCTTTGTGACCACCGTACACTTCCATTATACCTTTGGTGTAACCAGTGTGCCCATACCTTCTCCCATTGCCATTTTTCCCCCTGGGTCTCCGATGTTAATTTTTATCAAATTTTAATGCTTTTTCTACTTTAACCCACAAGTCCTCTATTCTGGGCCCCCCCATGGTCCTTCCAGCGCCATGCTACTGTAACCCGAATCATCAATAGCTGCTTGGAACGCAGCAACCCTCCCTGTTCTGATCCATTCCTCCCCCTCAAACCGAGTAAAGCCTACAAGAGTTCAGGGGCCATGTGTGTACCCATAACCTTACCCCCTCCTGCGCTATCTGTCCCCAGTAATGTGTAACCATCGGGTAGTCCCTCCACATGTGTTGGAAGGATCCCATACCTCCACATCCTTGCCAGCATTCTGCTGTGTCTTTTTACCCCACTTTAAAGAGTTACTAGGTGTCAGATAGGTGCGATGCAACACCTGAAGCTGAGTTTGCCTCCAGGATGTCACCAATGTCCATGCATGTACCCCTTCATACACTTTCACCCACTCCTGCTAAGACAGCTCCTGTCCTTGTCCTTAATGCCAACTGGAGCTGTGAGTGGGAGGAAATACACATCCCACTTCCAGTAAATCCCAGTAAAGCCTGGATACAAGTTTCTTTAAGCTCCCCCACTAAACGTTCTCCAACCAAGTCGTTCTATAAGTCAGTGGAATCTGTCAAGAATGGCAACAAGCCGAACCCTTTGAGCCAAAACCTATCACCCGGCTCAAAATGAATATCCACATGATATGGGTGAAAGAATAAGAAACGTTCCCATCAAGATGTTTTTTGTTGTCGGACTATATAATACCTTGCCTGGGTCCATTTAAACCAGACTCCCAGGCCATGGTAAATTGTAGTCCATTTTAATACAGAAATACATTTGTAAACTTAGACTGTTTTGAAGGCTTTCCTTATACTGCATAAGAACAGCCGTGAGGCTAAAATTGGAATCTTATGTGTCAACTGATGCAAACAAAATATTGCATTGGTTGACACGATTCCAATTTTAGCCTCACGGCTGTTCTTATGCAGTATAAGGAAAGCCTTTAAAACAGTCTGTAAGTTTACAAATGTATTTCTGTTTCAGACGTCTGTCTTTTTGATTACCTATTCATGGGATTTCCACTTTTATCCTCACGCATGTTAAGAAGGGGTTACACTATCATGCGGCAAATTAGTTTGATTTATTGCAGCCTTGAGTTTATTACATTAGCATCCAGCAATATCAGTGCGGTTTATCTATGTTTTTATTTCATTTTTCACCCTTGCTCCTTTTTATCCTCCAATAAGATAACTACATCATTTTTTTCCCATGGTTTTAGTGTTTATCTACAAAGCGCATGTGTGGGCGTCTTTGTAATTGAATAGTATGCTTCAGCCAGACGGCGTTCTCAAGTGGTGGACAAGGTTTTTATAGGTCCCCCTGTTCTTATCTTTGTTTTTAAAGTTTTTATCCTCAGCTTTTCTGTTACATTTCGTTTTTAATTCATATTTATTTAATAGAATTCATTTAGTGATTTTAGTTTTCATGTTTGATCGATTTCAGTATTAGGCATCTTTGGCATACGTGTTAAGACGATAGATGCCCTCTTCGTTTGTACCTACTGTCCTTCCGAGTTGTTAGTTGATATTTTCAAATATCTATTTAGGAGGGCCTATTCATTCATTTATTTATTTATATACAGTAGCAGGTCACTATTTATTAAATGGCAAATTAGTGTGATTCATTGCAGCTTAGATCTTTATTTATTATACAAGCATCAAGCAATAGTAGTGGGGTTTACCTATGTTTTAATTTTATTCTTCACTCTTGCTCTCTTTTTTATCCTCTAATAAGATAAACTCTCAAACCACGGGAAAAGGAATGTAGTTATCTACATAGTGCATGTGTGGGCGTCCTCAAAACTGAATAGTATGTTTCAGCCAGACAGTGTTCTCAAGCGGTGGACACGGTTTTTTGCAGGTCCCCTTTTTATCTTTGTTTTTACTCTTGTTTTTAAAGCCTTTATCCTCATTTTTCTGCCAGGGTTGGTTTAATTCACATTTATTTAATAGTATCCATTCAGTGGCTTTAGATTTCATGTTTGATTGATTGCAGTTTTATGCACCTTTTGTATGCGCGTATAAGATAACAGATGCCCTTTCTGTTTGTATCTATCATGTTTCTGGGTTGTTAGTTGACATTTTTAATATTTATTCAGGGGGTCTTATCTATATACATTAGCTGGTTACCATTTATTGAATAGACGTTTTTGTCAATTTTTGTATCCATGAGTAGTCAAATGGACAATTCAATATGGTTTTTTCTCCTTCTTTTAAGGTGTCTAATGTACGACTAATATAAACCTTTTAGTGTTAAGTCCCCTTAAAGTTATAGTTTCTTTTAAATAAGAAGTTGTTTACTAATAAGAAATTTCTTCTGGTTCGTCTTGCATTTTATAGTGAATCCCGAAGGTGGTTTAAGGGCATGACTGTGGCGGTATAGTACCACGGTGCTAATATTTGCAAGGTATTTTCATTTTACATATTTTAGGTGTTTAAGCAGTATATTTTGTTATCCCTTTTTAAGGGGTTCACGTTCTGGTGCAATGAATTATATAGTTTTGATAAGATTCTAACCCTGAGATATTTTTTAACAACACGTATGTAAGCCCTCTAGTTAGTTAGTATCAATATATATAAATTTTTTTTATAGTTTTAGTCCTTTATAGTTTTATAAGTACAATTTCACAATTAGATGGTTTTTATTTTTATGTATTATTTATGCTTTGTCTTCTCCTGCTTCGATCTTCTTCTTTTGGTTCTTTACCTTCCCCTTTATAGGTTACAGAAACATAATAGCTCATTGTCTATAAATATATTTTAGATATGTTTTTCATTTATGTTTTTTGCTTTGTCACATTTTTTATGTTTCAATTTTTACATATGGTTATGATTCGCATGTATTCTTGTATTGTTTTTTATTTGATCACATAATCATTCATGCATGATTGAACATTTATTTGTTGATGGCTGTTCTATGTTCATTGGCACGTTTTTAAACCTGTTTTTACTTATTTATGATTAAGTTTGTCTTCTGAGATTGTTTATTGTTTGAAACATTTCATTTTTACCGTTTTATGGTATTTATTAATGTGTTTATTTATGATTTTAGTGAGCCATAATACCCCTGAAGAAGTCATACACGAAACACGGCCTGTGTCGGGTATTTCATTTTGATATACCGAACATGCAAAATACACACTCCCAAAGAGTACAGTCGTTACATTTTGCATACACCAATGAGCATTACATACAACAAAAACAGAACAAATCTTCCATACACCCCCACTCACATTTTCTCGCCATCATAACATTCTCTTCTTTTTTTCATTTTGACTTCCCAATATATAACCCTCCCCCTCCCCCCTCCCCCCCTGCATAGCGCATAAGAACCCATTTCTCTCAGCTATGAGGGGGAGAAAAACCCCACGCTTCCTACTCCTCTCCCTTACCTGGCCCAGTCACGGTCAGAAACTGAGCCACAAGTCAGAGTCATTACCTTATCCGAAAAAAGGCAGGAACCAACTGATGGCCCTAATAAGATCTCACCAAACCAGTCCAGTAAACCCAAACGTTTAAGTCTCAGTGCACTCCTGTAGGCATCAGCGGACTTCCCTTGCCTTCACTCCATCGGGTGTTCTCTGCACGGTCCATTGCTTCGTTTACTGCAGCTGCATTTCTAAAGGTAAAAAGTGGACTGTTGTAGTTGTTGATATGAAAGGACAGACTAGATAGGCCATGTGGTCTTTTTCTGTCGTCATGTTTCTATGTACCCCGAGCTCTTCCCTTCCACTCCTTTCTGCCATCTGTGTCTTGTTGGAATCCACAGTGCCTGGCCTATGACCCAGGGCTGCATCTGCTTCAGGGAAAGCATGATCTGCAGTTCTCAAGCTCCTTAGCCCTCTGTGCTGTAGATAATTCTCGTGCATGGGCGACCCTGTCTCAGATTTAGTTTGTAGGGTCCCGATGTACTGTCACACTGCCTGTGGGGTAGTAAAACATTTTCACACCCCGTTCTTCATCCAGGTCAGGCGGGCCAGGTACCATAACGCAGCCTTGATGCCTTTTTGAGATGAGTAAGGGCAAAAGTGGTATTGTCAGACTCAAGGGTGAAGGGGAGGAATATGCAGAAACTAATGAGGATAAAGTGGAATTGTTTAACAAATATTCCTGTTCTGTGTTCACAGATGAAGGGCCAGGAGCAGGACCTCAGAAAACACTCACAAATAGGAACAGAAACAACAGGGATCTTGAATGATTTTCAGAAGACTATGTTCGTGGGGAACTAGTTAAGCTAAATGTAGACAAAGCGATGGGTCCAGATGGGATACATCCAAGAATGCTGAGGGAACTTGGGGATGTTCTAGCGGCTCCACTGTCTAAACTTTTCAATGCTTCTTTGGAGTCGGGAGTGGTGCCAGAGGACTGGAGAAAGGCACATGTGGTCCCTTTATACAAAAGTGGACATAAGGATGACATTGAGAACTACAGGCTGGTTAGTCTAACCTCTGTAGTTATACATTATTGGAAAGGCTACTAAAAGAGAGAATAGTGAAGTTTCTGGAGTTCAGTGGGTTGCAGGATCCAAGGTAGCATGGATTCACCAGAGGCAGGTCTTGTCAGACAAATCTGAACAAATCTTATTGATTTCTTTGACTAAATGACTAGGGAGTTGAACCAAGGGAGAGCCTAGCTGTGGTGTACTTAGATTTTAGTAAAGCCTTTGACACCGTTCCGCACAGGCAACTTAATATACAAACTGAGCACTCTAGGGATGGACCCTAATGTTACTGATTGGCTTAGAAATGGGTTGTGTGGGAGGTGACAAGGGGTATAGGTTAATGGAGCTCACTCTGATGAGAAGGAGATTACCAGTGGTGTGCTGCAAGGATCTGTCCTTGGTCAGATTCTTTTTAACATCTTTGTTAATGATATTGCGGAAGGGCTGTTGGGTAAGGTTTGCTTGTTTATGGATGATACCAAAATCTGTAGTAGAGTAGATACCCAGGAAGGAGTAGATAATATGAGGAGGGATCTAGCTAAGCTTGAAGAATGGTCTAGAATTTGGCAGCTGAAATTTAATGCTAAAAAATGCAGGATCATGCATTTCGGCTGCAAAAATCCAAAGGAGCTGTACAGTGTAGGGGGTGAGGTATTTCTGTCCATGAAAGAAGAATGGGACCTGTCTGATGAGCTTAAAGTAGCTAAAAAGGTAGAAAAGATGACTGTGAAAGTCAGAAGGATGTTTGTGTGTATAAGGAGAGGATTGGCCAGTAGAAAAAGAGGTGGTAATGCCTCTCTGCAAGTCTCTAGTGCGACTTCATTTGGAGTATTGTGTGCAATTTTGGAGATCGCACCTTCAAAAGGATATAAGCAGGTTGGAGTCAGTGCAGAGGATATCTACTAAAATGTTTAGTGGTCTTCATTATGAAGCATATGAGGACAGACTTAAAGATCTTAATATGTATACTTTAGAGGAAAGGCGGGATAGGGGAGATATGATAGAAATGTTTAAATACCTCCGTGACATAAATGCACAGGAGGAGAGTCTCTTCCGATTGAAAGCAAGCTCTACTATGAGGGGACATAGGATGAGGGTGAAATATTTCTTTACAGAAAGAGTGATAGATGAGTGGAATAGTCTCCCAGTGGAAGTGGTAGAGATGAGGACAGTATCTGAATTCAAAAAAGCATGGGATAAACACAGAGGATCTCTAAGTGAAAAAAAGGGACTATTGTAGTTGATGGAACGGCAGACTAGATAGGTCATGTGGTCTTTTTCTGCCATTATTTTTCTATGTTTTGTGATGGATAGTCCTGGCATTTCAGCAACTCCTTTCGCCTCTGCACCGTTTCAGCCGCCAAGTCAGGAAACTCCATGATTTTCAATATACGGTAGAGTACATGGCCTGTTTTTTCGGCCTCCCAAATGATAAAGTCTTGGTCAGGGAACCTCAGCAGCTTAACAATGAAGGCTCAGTGCCTGGCAAATGAGTCTGGCCATGGGCAAAGCTCACGATGGGCTTTTTCCAATGCATACTCTCCCAGTAATGGGGAACCAGGAAAGCAAACCCAGAGCAGCTCTTGAATGAATTTTCAAGGTTTGGTGCCTTCCTTCCCCTCCGGGACCCTGAAAATACAAATGTGGGAGTGTCGATCCTGGTTTTTATGGTCCTACAATTTTTCTTGCATCCATATCATTTACCTTTTTAGTTTTGTCACATCTGCTGAGAGTACAGTTTGGGCCTTCTAAGTCTGCCGATTCTACTTTCAGCCTGCTCGAGTCGTTCTCCCAGTGCCACAAATTTTTCATCAGTTTTAGAGAGAACCTTGTTTACAATCTCCGCTTTCGATGCCCGAATCTCCTTTTGCGCCGCAGTCAGCATTGCACTCCCTTCAAGAGGATTCTCCTCCTACTCACTGTTCACAGAGGAGCATGGCCATGACGGCAATGATGTCCCTCCCATCCGTTGTCTTCCCCATCATTTTAGCCTTTGCTGTTTAAATGTCTTTAATGGTTCTGGTAGCTTTAATTTGAATTGATTTTGGCATTTTCCCATGAGAACAACCCCTTCTCTGGGCTACGGGGGGGGGGGGGGGGTGTTGCGGTTTGCTCAGCTGTGTGGGGTTGAGAAGAGAGAGAAGCTCTGAGTGTCTGCTTACGCCGCCATTCCAACTGGACCATATTAAGTAATTTAATAATAATTATTCATACAGTGCCGTCTCATTTGCAGCACTGCTTGAGGTAGCAGGCAATAGGGTGTCTACCACAAAGCTGGCTTCCTGCACAGAGGGTGAAGAGATGCTACCTGGTGACTGCATGAAATATGGGAATTGGCCCAATTCATTTTCAGGATGCATGTACAATAATGTTTGTCGCTTGTGTAGTCCTTGAATGTGTATAATTGCATCTCTCTGAGGTATTACGATTCAGCTAATCTAAAGGATTTTCTAGGTAACTTCATAGGCAGGCAGTAAAGTGTTTACCAGCTTTTAGTATTGACAAATGCAATGGATTCTTTGCTTTACAGGGAAAGAGTATGGAAAAGCAGATGCCAGGTGGCTTCATTCCGATCCTACCATTGTATCCCTGGAGATTCTTACAGTTGTCTTGGGTGGTCCGCTAGCACTGATTCTCATCTATGCAATTATCAAGGATAAATATTACAGGTAAATGCAGTTGCATGCTCCACGTGGTATGGCAGACTTCAAATACCAAATGTATTCCTATGTCTAACGCATCATCTAGAGACTGCTTCGAGAGTAACATTTATGCCTGGGATTGTGTTTGGTTAGTAAAGAAAGAGGTTTGAGTTATGTGGCTTCCACCTGTCTTGCTGCAAAACCATGACTCTTTAAGGGTTGGTGGTTAGAGCTATGAGCTGTGAACTATGGAAGCTAGGGTTAAACTCCTGTTTTGCCCAGTGATGCTTCATGTGACCTTGGGCAAGCTATATCCACCTCTATTACCTTAGGTGTGAGTCCACTTGGATAGGGAAATAGCTTTATATACCTGTCTGTAATGCACCTTGAGCTCAGATTTTAAAAAAGTGAGTAATTTTAAATCTAAAAATCCAAATTCCTGATCGTCTCCCCAGTCTAGTCCCGGACCTCTGGGTTGTCCACCTTATTCAGCAGCTTGGAGACTGAGGAACCTCCCTCTTTTGTGATGTCACCTGTATATCCTCCCGGGAGCCGCCTTCATCCATCAGTTACCTCAGTCTCCAAGCAGCTGAGTGGGTCGGTGAGCCTGGGGGTCCGGGCTCACTGGAGGAACAATTGAGGATAGTTGATACTTACTTGTTGCTCCGGTGAGTCTGCTTTGTCAATAGCGAACTGATGGATGAAGGAGGCTCCCAGGAGGATATACAGGTGACATCACAAAAGAGGGAGGTTCCTCAGTCTCCAAGCTGCTGAATAAGGTGGACAACCCAGAGGTCCGTGACTAGACTGGATTTACTCCAGGAACAACAATTAGCAGGTAAGTCTAATTTCACCTTCAATAGCTTGAGGAAAAACCAGAATTAAAATTCAATTAGAGGGTGTTACTATGAACAATATTTTCGCTACATAACTTCCTTTTTCTGGAGGGGATGTGGCAGAGGGAAGACTCTGGGACTGGTGTGGGATAGCATTTCTTAAAGTGCTGAAGTGGCAAGAGAGGGGAGATGTAGGAATGTGGAGGTGGGGGAAAAGGGCAGAGATCCAGGATGTGACTACAGTGGCAAGGGTGAGGGTAAAGGTTTGAATGGTCAGGGTGACCTGGCAAGCAGCAAGTGAACCATGTTAGACAAGTCTGTGGACCATTGTTTGGAGGTAATTGCTATAAAGCATTTTCCTTGTGTAAAATGTGTTTTTTTATACACAGAAAATAGCTCTTATACAATAGTGTTGTTAAATATGTGCGCATAATTTTGCACACTAACATGATGGCATGTATTTACATGTGTACTGCATGTAGGTGTTCCCAGGGGGATAATTTGGGCTAAGCTGGGGCAAAGTTGTGACGTGTACATCATAAGTCCACAATTTTACACTTTCTTCAGGTATACATTTGTGCAAGAGAAGTTGTGCATATGGGTATACTGTAGTGTCTGTTGTTCAAAGGCACATAAGTGCCTTTGGGCCACGTGCTACATAGTGCATACTAATGTCCGCTAGTGCATGCTAAGCTTTAGTAAAAAAAATGGCCCCAGGTGTATGAGATGAATAGTTTGAGTGCCAAAATCAGGCATATGACTTTATTGAAAATACCATGGCTTGGACAAGCCAAATCTTTGTATGGAGAGACACATCTCTGCTCTTGAGAATTTTGTCTAGGTCCTTAATAGCCATTCTGCCAAGAGCAATGTGTCGTCTGATTTCTTGACTGCTTGTTGCTTCTTTATTGATAGTTGATCCAAGTAGGCTAAAGCTGTCCACTATTTCAATTTCTTTTCCATCAATGATGAATTTATTGATTTTTGCCAGTTGTCAGGATCTTTGTCGTCTTTACATTAAGGTGCAGGCCCATTTTAAGACTATGTTCCTTGATCTTGAGGAGCAAATGTTTCAGATCAGCCAGTAATGTGGTATCATCAGCATAGCGAAGGTTGTTGAGTTTTCCACCAATCTTCACCCCTTTGTTGTCTTCATACAATCCTACTTCTCTGATGATTTGTTCTGCATATAAATTAAACAGGTAGGGGGAAGTATGTAGCCTTGTGTACACCTTTGCTAATTTTAAATCATTCTGTTTCTCCTTGTTCCATTCGAACTGTTGCTTCTTGATCAATGTAAAGGTTATGCAAGAGAATGATCAGGTGTTCTGGTATACCCATTCTTCTTAATGTGGCCCAATTTCTCATGGTTTACACACGTAGTCAATAAAATACATATAGATATCCTTTTGGTATTCTTTAGTCTTTTCAAGGATCCATCTCACATCTGCGATGATGTCCCTCGTTCCTCGCCTTTTCCTGAACCCTGCTTGCACGTCAGGTAGTTCTTGTTCCAGATATGGTTGTGGTCTCTGCTGAATAATCTTGAGTAGAATCTTGCAGGCATGTGCAATAATTTCCACAGTCGGTTTTCACCTTTCTTTAGTATTGGTATAAACACAGATCTTTTCCAATCAGTTGGCCATGATGTTGCCTTTCAAATTTCCTGACAGAGCCTTGTAAGTATGATAACAGCTGCATCAGATTGCTGTAATACTTCTATGGGAATGCCATCAATGCCTGTTCTTTGATAAGGCTTTCAATGCTTCTTCAACTTCTTTCATCACCAATGGTTCCAAATCATAAGGTACAGGTTGGAAACGGCTGTTGGTCCATTTGATCTTTATCATATAAAAATTCTGTATATTCTTTCCACCTTTTCTTTATCTTCTCAGTATCATTCAGCATGAATCCTTGAGCATCTTGTAACATTCCAGTTTGAGGCTAGAATATTTTCTTTAACTCTCTCAGCTTTAGGAAAGCCAATCTTGTTCTTCCTCTAATAGTTTCTGCTTCTATTTCCTTGCATGCGTCATTGTTGTACTTCTCCTTATCTTGTCTTGCTGCACATTGGAAATCTCTGTTGAGTTCTGCGATTGCCTCTCTTTCTCCTCTGGCTTTAGCTTCTATGCGTCTCTGGGCAGTTTTCAGTTTCTTCGTTCATCCATTTTGTCCGTTCTTGCTTTTTCACCTTTTGTAGAGATTTCTCTCTTTTTCCAACACAACCTTCTTGATGTCATCTCATAACTCTTCTGGAGCTCTGTCATTTGTATCTAAAGCAGCCAATTGATTTTGCAGTCAGTTTTTAAATTCCAGTGGTTATATTCTCAAGGTCATATTTGCTACATTCATGAGCGACTTGCTCATTTCAACTTCAGCTTGAGTTTTCATACTAGTAGTTGGTGATCTGTACCACAGTCAGCTGCAGGTTTTGTCTTTGTTGGTGTAATAGAGCTTTTCCATCATTGACGTCCACAGATGTAGTCAGTTTGATTTTTGTACAATCCATTGGGTGAAGACCATGTGTACAGTCACCGCTTGTGTTGCTGAAAGAAGGTGTTTGAGATGAATAGATCATTGGTCTTGCAGAATTCTATCAGTCTTTCTCCAGCTTCATTTCTATTGCCAAGTCTATATTTTTCAAGCACTTTGCCTTCTTTTGTGTTGCCAACTGTTGCATTCCAGTCACCCATGACTATCAGAATATCCTGTTTGCATGTTCTGTCAATTTCAGCTTGTACTTGTTCATAGAACTCATCAATTTCATCCTCTTCTGCAGCAGTCATTGAGGCATATATGTGGAATTATAGTTGTGTTGATAGGCATTCCTCGTAGACGAATAGAAATTAAGCATTCACTGATTGCATTGTATTTCATTACAGTTCTTGCAAGTTTCTTCTTAAATTATAAATGCAACACCATTTCTTCTTTGTCTTTCATTTCCAGCATAGTAGATCATGTGATCATCAGATGCAAAAGTGCCCGATGCCAGTCCATTTCAGTTCACTAACACCCAACAGATCGAGTTGTACACTTTCCATTTTATTATTGACCATCTCCAACTTCCCTTGATTCATGTTTCATACGTTCCATGTCCCAATATGTAAAACATCTTTGCAGCTTCTTACTCTCATTTCATGCACAGCTACATCAGCAGTCAGATGTCCCGAGGGCTTTGATCCAACCACATCAGTCTTCAGCTCCTCCCCACTAGCCAGTTGAGTGCCTTCCAACCTGGGAGTCTCATCTTCCAGCACTATAGTGCAGTTCCTGATCGTATCTACAGGCTAGTCCCGGACCTCTGGGTTGTCAATCTCAATCAGCAGCTTGAAGACTGAGGAACCTCCTTCTTTTGTGATGTCAGTAGTATATCCTCCCGGCATCCAATTCCACCTGCCAGTTACCTCAGTCTTCAAGCAGCTAGTGGGACTGTGAGCCTGGGAGGTCCGGGCTCACAGGAGGAACAATTAAGATTTTTTAGTGTGGGTTTTTCAAGTATAGGTTGTTTTAGGTTAGCTAATGGTGAGATTAGGAAACAGCCGGGTTAGATAGCGCTTAATTGCAACGCTATCCCTTTAAGCGGGGCTCAAGGCTCTCCCCCCGCCTGTGGAATCCTACCTGCTTGCGGTGGTTGGGGTTCTCTCACTTACCACAGCAGGGGTCCCCGACAGTGCTGTTCTCTCTTTTTAGCCCTTCTTGGCTGGGCTGCTGCCTCCGATTCCAGCCGGCGTGACACAGAGGTCTTGCCTGTCACCGCGCCGTGGCTGCAATCTCTCCCCGTGCCTTCTTTTCTCCCCCCCCCCCTCCTCCATGGCAATGCTGGCGTGAGGTGGGGTAGCTTCTCCCTGTCTTAGCGTGTGGATGATCCGGGGGCAGGCACTTTCTGACAGGAGGTAAGTGTTTCCATACTCGCTTCTCCCCTGCTCGCTTCTGTTTTGCGCGCGAAGGATTTTTGGGCCTAGCCGCGTGTTCCTGCCGCGGGCCCCTTCGCGGCGGTCCCGGCTGTTCTCTCAGGCCTCAGAGTCTCTCGGTTCGTTGCGGCTTCTCTTCCTTTTGCAGTTTTGCGCTCGGGGCTCCCTTCCTGGTCCTCTTCTTCAGTGCCCGGTTTTCAGTGCGTTAGGATTTTTTGTGCTCCGGACTCCGGTTTTGGCGGGAAACGGTTCTTTTCCTTGCGATGCCCGCTAGGCCCCAGTGCTTCATGTGTGGGGCAAAAAGGGGGTCGGCAGCTGAATCGGGAGTTTGTAGAAGCTGTTCTAAGGAAGCTGCTACTATGGACACTGTCCCTCGGACCGCGGGAGAGCACCTGGAGGCAGACGCAGGGCCTTTTTCAGAACAAGCAGGGCCCTCTTCAGAGCAAGCAGCCCCCTCGGTGCTGGGGGAACCGGTACCAGGGCCTTCCTCCGTACCGGATTTTTTCCCCTCCCCTGGTGCCGTGGCAAAAGGGTCTTGAGTCCATTTTTTCTCAGAATTTTGTGGAACTTCTACAGCAGGCTATGGGGGGTTTCTCCCGTGGTCCCTCTCCGCAGGACAACACAGCCTTCAGGGGGAAGAGGCCCTCCAACCCTCCGGGGTCGGAGTCTTTCCCGCCTGAAGCTAAGCGGCAGCGCTTAGAGGAAGATCTTCCGATTCCTTCTGTTGCCTCAGAAGCCCCACTGTCGGATGAGGAAGGCCGTAGCCTAGATATGGATGAAGAGCTGGAAGAGGGCGAGCTCGCGGATAAGGAGGATCAGGCCCGAGTGGTTCGGGTTTTTCGACGGGAGGAGTTGCCCGCTCTCATTACAGAGACGCTGAAAGCTTTGAACATGCCTGTCCCTGGTTTGGGGGCGGATGAGACCTTGGAAGATCCATTATTACAAGTCTTTCGGCGGAATCAGAGGGCGTTCCTGGTGCATAGAATTTTCCAGGAATTGATTCAGGAAGAGTGGAATGTGCCAGAGGCGCCCCTTAGAGGTTCTAGAGTTATGAGCCGCCTCTATCCGCTTGTGGAACAGGATAGGGAGGTGTTTAAGGCCCCCAAAGTGGATGCTGCGGTAGCGGCAGTTACCAAGAAGACCACCATCCCGGTTGAGGGTAGCACGGCCCTTAAGGATGCTCAGGACAGGAAGTTGGATGTCTTGTTAAGGCAGATTTTTGATGTGAATGCGGTGTCGCCCCAGGCGGCTATATGCGGTGCCTGGGTGGCCAGGGCCTGCCTTCGCTGGGCACAAAAAGTGCCAGGGGGGCAGGAGCGTGACGGTGCCGAGGAGGCCTCTCGCCTGGAGTCTGGTGCGGCCTACCTGGCTGATATTCAGTATGACTTGATGCGAGCGCTGTCAAAGAGCATGGCTTCTGCGGTTGCAGCACGGCGGTACTTGTGGCTTCGCAATTGGGCAGCCGATAGTTCTTCTAAGGCCCGGCTGGGCAAGCTCCCCTTTAAAGGGAAGCTTCTCTTTGGCGAGGATTTGGAGAAACTTGTCAAGGACCTGGGAGAGTCGAAAGGTGGTCGGTTGCCGGAGGACAGGCCCAAGGCAGGCAGGGCGGCTCCCGTGGGCAGAGGGCAGCAGAGGGAGTTTCGTCGTTTTCGCTCTCAACGCTTCAGTCCTACCCAGCGGGGTCGACTTTTCGGCAGGTCTCAGCCATTTCGCGGATTTCGAGGGGCGGGGAGAGGTTTCGGGGCCTCCTCCACCCCCTCCCTCAACAATGCTAGGAAGACCCAATGAAGGGTTTGGGGCCCGGGCATCTCTGGTTCCCGTAGGGGGGCGCCTGCAGCGCTTTTTCGACGCCTGGGTCCGAGTAACCTCAGATCGATGGGTCCTGGAGGTCATTCGCGAGGGGTATGCCCTGGAGCTTCGAACTCCGGTGCGGGAGTTCTTTGTGCTGTCCCCCTGCAAGTCCCCAGAGAAGTGCGTGGCGGTGCGGGGGACCGTACAGAGACTTCTGGAACTCGAGGCGATCGTGCCGGTGCCGGCAGACCAACTCGGCTGCGGTCGGTTCTCCATTTATTTCGTGGTTCCCAAAAAGGGCGGAGGAATTCGGCCGATTTTAGATCTCAAAGGAGTGAATCGTTGTCTTCGGGTTTCCCACTTCCACATGGAGACCCTCCGTTCGGTCATAGTAGCGGTTCGAAAGGGAGAGTTTCTTACCTCCCTAGACTTATCAGAGGCTTATCTTCACATTCCCATTCGGCCGGATCATCAGCAGTACCTCCGGTTTGCGGTTCCTTTCGGCCAGTTTCAGTTCCGGGCGTTGCCGTTTGGGCTGGCGACGGCTCCTCGCACGTTCACCAAGATCATGGTTGTGGTCGCAGCGGCGCTGCGGAAGGAAGGAGTTTTAGTGCATCCCTACCTGGACGATTGGCTGATTCGGGCGAAGTCCAGAGAGGAGAGCATGCAGGCGACGGCGAGGGTGGTCGCCTTCTTGGAGGGCCTCGGTTGGATAGTCAACATGTCCAAGAGCCATTTGTCTACTTCGCAATGCCTGGAGTACCTGGGAGCCCGGTTCGACACACAGCTGGGTCGGGTGTTTCTCCCTCGTCTACGGGCGCAGGGGTTGCGCACCCTGGTCTGCCGTTTTCTACGCATGAAGGCCCCCTCCGCTTGGCATTACCTGCAGTTGTTGGGCACCATGGCGTCGACGATCGAGTTAGTGCCCTGGGCGAGAGCGCACAAAGGGCGTTGCTCCGGCGTTGGTCGCATCAGCGGGACCCGTTGTCTCGGAGGCTCCCTTGTCCACTGGAAACACGACTGGCGCTTCGGTGGTGGCTGCTCCCCGACTCCTTAAGGAAGGGCTCGCCGTTGGAAGCTCCGGATTGGGTTCCGGTGATGACAGATGCGAGCCTCTGGGGTTGGGGGGCTCACTTCCAAGGCCAGTTTGCCCAGGGGCAGTGGAGCCCGCTGGAGAGCTCCTGGTCGATCAACAGGTTGGAGCTCCGGGCGGTGTCCTTGGCCCTGCGGCATTTTCAGGTGGCTCTCGCCGGACGAGCAGTTCGCGTATTCTCCGACAACGCGACAGCGGTGGCTTATGTCAACCGACAAGGGGGAACCAGCAGCGCAGCTCTGGAGGCCGAGGCCGGCGACTTGTGTGCTTGGGCCGAGGAGAATCTTCTCGCGCTGTCGGCAGCACATGTCGCAGGAGTGGACAACGTGGAGGCGGATTTCCTCAGTCGGGTGAGGGTCGATCCCGGAGAGTGGGTCCTACACCAGGAGATTTTTCTCATGATTACCCGTCGCTGGGGCACTCCGGTCCTGGATCTCATGGCGACGTTCCAGTCGGCGAAAGCCAGTCGGTTTTACAGCAGGAGAAGGGAAAGGATGTCGGAGGGTCTCGATGCTCTTCTTCAGCATTGGCCGCGAGATCAACTCCTGTACGTGTTTCCGCCGTGGGCCCTGATAGGCAGGGTGGTACAGCGCATCGAGGCGTACCGCGGGCGTGTCATTCTAATTGCGCCGGACTGGCCACGGAGACCTTGGTACGCGGACTCGATGAGGCTCCTCGTGGCAACGCCATGGCGTCTTCCAGCCAGGCCGGACTTGTTGTCTCAAGGACCCCTATCAATGCCGCACGTGGATCGCTTCTTGCTTACGGCTTGGTTATTGAAAGGGCTCGGCTAGCGGCTAGGGGATACTCCTCGGCGGTGGTCTCGACCTTGTTGAGAGCTCGCAGGCGATCGACGTCCTTGGCGTATGTTCGGGTCTGGCGCGTGTTCGAAGGCTGGTGTAGTGGCAGGGCGCTGGATGCCCTGAGGGCTACTGTTTCGAATATTCTGGAATTCCTGCAGGATGGATTCGCCAAAGGGTTGGCGGCCGCGTCGCTCCGGGTGCAAGTCGCGGCTCTTGCTTGTTACCGGGGTAAGTTGGGCGGCCGGTCGCTTGGGGAGCACTTGGACATCAAACGCTTCCTGCGTGCAGTAGCGTTGTTGCGGCCCCCGGTCAGACAAACTATTCCTAAGTGGAACCTGCCGTTTGTGCTCGATGCTTTGGAGCGGAGTCCCTTTGAGCCGTTGGCTCAGGCGTCGGTGAAGGATCTTACGTTAAAGGTCGTCTTCTTAGTTGCCATCTGTTCTGCACGGCGAGTGTTGGAATTACAGGCTTTGTCCTGTAAGGAGCCCTACCTTTCGTTTTTTGAGTCTCGGGTGGTTCTCCGACCGGTGCCAGCGTTTTTGCCCAAGGTCGCATCAGTGTTTCACTTGAATCAGGAGATCTCGCTTCCGGTGTTTCGCAAGGCTCCAGGTGGGTCAGGTCCCCATCGGTTGCATACGCTGGATGTTCGACGGGCGTTGAAGAAGTACCTGCGACGTACTTCGGAGTTTCGCAAGTCTGATAGACTTTTTGTTCTCTTTGCGGGAGCGCGAAAAGGGGAATCGGCCTCTAAAGCTTCTATTGCCCGTTGGATCAAGGAGGCTATAGCGTCGGCGTACGTGTTGAAGGGGAAGCCGGTGCCCGATGGGCTTCGGGCTCATTTTACTAGGGCGCAGGCGGCGTCCTGGGCAGAGCATAGGTTGGTCCCGCCGATTGAAATCTGCAAGGCGGCGACGTGGTCGTCTTTACATTCCTTTGTCAAGCATTACAGACTGGATGTTCAGGCGCAGCGGGATGCGTGTTTTGGGGCGGCCGTTCTTCAGGCTGGTAAGGACATGCCCACCCGTTGATTACTGCTCTGGTACGTACCCAGAGGTCCGGGACTAGCCTGTAGATACGATCAGGAAGGTTAAATTAGACTTACCTGCTAATTGTTGTTCCTGGAGTAGATACAGGCTAGTCCCGGTGCCCTTCCCGGTATAGTCGGTACTAGTGACAGCCTGAAGTTTGTTGTCTGCGACTCCTTGGGACCCTTACAGGTAAGAGGTATTTTGTCATGAGGGTTTCCTTGGCCCGGGGGGGCGATTCAGAGTGTTTTCGGGAGGTCCTCTGCACAGGTGAGGGGAGGGCCTCAGCGGGGCTTAAAGGTTCCGTATAGCAATCTTGGCGGGTGGGTGTTTTCCCCGTCATGGGTTTCAGTAGTACAGTTCGGTTTCAGATACAGTTATTTCTATTTTTTTTTTCATACTTACTTGTTGCTCCGGTGAGTCTGCTTTGTCATTAGGTTACTGGCAGGTGGAATTGGATGCCGGGAGGATATACTACTGACATCACAAAAGAAGGAGGTTCCTCAGTCTTCAAGCTGCTGATTGAGATTGACAACCCAGAGGTCCGGGACTAGCCTGTATCTACTCCAGGAACAACAATTAGCAGGTAAGTCTAATTTAACCTTTGTTTTGTTGTGACTATCCATTGTTTTTTCGTGGCTAGATACGGAAGTAGATTTCCAGGCCTTTCTTCCGTGCAGTTTAAGTTTAGTGGTGTTGCTGTTGTCACAGAAATGTGATCCTCCGCCGCCAATACTGTCTCATTCTGCTGCTGCCCAGATGGATGGTTTGTCTTCATCTGGCACCTCAGCTGAGACCTTTCCATCTTGGGAGACCCTGCCAATAGTTAAACTACCAATAGCTTAGCCCTCAGCATCACTGATGCACACAAGTCCTCACAGCATGACAAGCTGTAAACCAAGTGAGGGATGTTACAAGTATATAATCAGATAATCTTAACCATTATGTCATTTGGTTCTGACTTGCATAGTTGTAACCCTTATTGAGGTATAAGGTGTTATGTGCTCCATTGAAGCTCCTCCTACCTTAAAGGAAAAGGGGGCGCATATAAGAATGACACCCTTTGCATCCTGTTGGGGGCCACCTGAACCAAACTGACATGGACTCTGAACCTAAGGCCAGCACCGTACCTAGCTCTGTGCGAGCGGTGCAGCAGCACAGGGCACAAAAGAAATAGGGGTACCTTTTGGGGTTGCTGGCCTTGTTGTGGTGGAGCAGCCACGTCGTGTCTCTTCACAGAGCCCGCCTGCTGTGCCGAACCCGGTCATGGAGGTGATTGAGGACCTGCTGGTAGAAGTGCTGGTTGACTGTCTGACCCTCAGGCACAAACTCATGATGGACCACACTCCCTACTGGTCGAAGAATGCGATCAGCATGACCTTGATCCTTGATTTGGACATGTGTGCCTTCTTGGGTCTGGGTGACAGTCGAGTCTTTCACTGCAGAGGCTCTGTCTTTTGCTTTCAGGGTCGTACTGGAAGACCCAAGTCTCGTCTCCTGCGATGACTTTGCCAACGAACTCTGGATCTTCTCCGATCTTCTCTAGCAAGTCTTGACAAACATTGACCAGTGCTCTTTCTGGTCGTCCAATAAAAGCTTGGGCACCATCTTGGTGTACACCTTCCGCATCCCCAGCTCCTGCACCAAGATTGCCCACACTGACTCCCTGTTCAGGCTGAGCTCCTCAGCTATCATCTGCACCGTCAATCTGCGATCACTCCGCACCAGCTGGTTCACTCTGTCAGTGTTTTTAGCCGTCTTTGTCGTGGAAGGCCGTCCTGACTTGGGGTCATCCTCCACCTCTTCGTGGCCAGTCTTGAAGCGTTTGTGCCACTCGAAGACTCATGGTCTTGACATTGCATCTTCTCCATAAGCCTTTTGGAGAAGTTGGAGACACTCGGACTTCTCCAACTTAACCAGGCATTTCAATTTGATTCTTTGCTCCATATTTCTGTCACCTCCAGTTGCGTGACAAAGCGATGGAGCAGTGTGCTACAAAAAAACCTGAAAAAGAAAAACAAAGTGAGAGAGATGAAAAATATTATAACACAATAGTGGTGAGATGTTGCACAACACAGTGACATAAGCAGTTAGCCAATTGGCATTGAGTCATGGGCGTGGCTGCCACAGCCTCGTTTCTTTTTTGTCACACCTCATATACATATATAGAAACAGGAACAGTAATGTTCTCAACCCTGGAACCTTCAAGGTACTACAATGTTAGAGCCATCATAGAAACAGCATTAGAAAACAAGACATCACTCTCTGCGCCCATCTCTCATCACTGATAACACTTGCACGTGAGAAGAGGATCCCTGATATGTCCGCAGGTACCAATGAGCTCTGGACTGGCCACTGGGCGCAAAGACCACCTGCCCACATAGGGAACTGTTAAGAATAGAGAGAAGCTTCTAAAATGTTTTACCATAAGGAAAAGAGGTTTGTGTTCTCAAGGTGGTATCTCTCTGTTGAGAGAGGAACAGAGACATATTCCAGTTGGAGACTATATCCCAAAGGTTTGAATCTCAAGTAAGATTTGTCGTTTTTTAAATGTTATTTTTATGGGGGGGATACAACTTTTGGTTTTTCCGGTTTCATCTGTTTTATTTTTTGTTTATATTTTGGTTTTTTATCATTGGTTTTAAGTTTTGTATTTTTGTTTTACCCATCCTGGAGATCCTTTTTTGCCCTGTGTCAATGGTATTCCCCTTTTTTTTTTAAAAAAAGGGTCCTTTTTAAATTAGTGGCTTTTTCAGGTAATTTCATACTTTTTAATTTGTATAAGCAAAGTGAGTTGGGCAAGCCTCGATCTCGGTGATGCTGTCAATAAAGCTGCTTCTTCATGGGAAGACTGTTTTAAAAGTAGGCCCCTGCCCGATGCAGCTTTCTACACTGATGGTATGCTGGGTGAGTCGTCTGGGATTTCTTTGCAGTTTTTGGCAGCTTTCTTTGCTGTTTTCTGGTCTTTAGCAGTGTCTTTTACTCTTTTTATAGATGTGCATTATGGCTGTCTACCCCTCAGCACCAGGGTTCCGCAGTATGGCTCCCGCAGTGGGGCTTTTGCTAGCCCAGGGTTTTAAAACTTTGTAGTGTTTTTAATCGTGCTACCTCTTCTGTTTTGTAATGTCGATTTGGTGTTTTTGGTGAGCACTCTTGAGTGCTGGTGATAGCTTTAACTATGTGTTGACATCAGGGGTAGTGCTCTATAGTTGATATGAGTAGAGCCATTTGCCTTTAGCGTTTAGCTTTGGGTTTATTTGTAATGAAGTCTTTTTGGTAGCTATGGGTTTGTGGGGGATTTTTTTTAGTTCTCTTGCGTTGAGCTATATATGTTCTTCTTTCTTTTTTGTGTTCGCCTAGTTTTTATGAGTCCGTGACCGAGGTGCAAGTGTCTGTGACCTCTGTTTTATCTGAGATTTACTTTTCAGTTACATGTGGCTATTTGGGTGCAATACCAGTAAATGACACTTTTTTATGTTTACTTTTATTTTTATTCAGATTCTGACACTGAAAAATGGGGCAATTCAGGGCTTTTCCCCCCTTTCTGTTTTGTAGGTGTAAGGTAGCAGTTTAGGTTCTGCTCTCTGAAGAGTGGTGGTATTACCCCCAGGAGATGGGTATATTTGTACCCCCTTATTGTAAGGTTCATGTTTTTGTGATTATTATGCAATTTGTTTTTATGATATTAATGTTTATTTTTATTTCTATTTGTTGTAGGTCGTACCTCATGTCTTTGTGCATTCTTTGGCAAATGTGCCCCTGTTGCAGGCTTTTGAGCCAAAACATGTTGGGCTCTTTTTAACTTTTGTATTTGGGCAATTTTATGTGAAAATGTTATTGTTTTATGATTTTATGGTTTCATTGTGTATGTATTAAATTGTATTTATTTGATTTGGACCCTTCGTCTGCTTTTATCACCACTTTTTGTTGTTTGCCCTCTACTGCTCAGCAGGTTGTGTGATTGATTATTCTTTATTTCAGCATCTTCGGGTCAGTCAGTGAAAATCATTTATCAGTGCAAATACAAGTCAGACTTTGTGACATAATGACAGTTGGGTTTCATTAGGGTTTTGGTATAAGTTTTTAAGACCTAATAAATCCTGATATATATTAGTTGTTTCGTAGGATCTTGGCTTGCTACAGTGATAATTGCTGCTAAGAGATAATACAGCATTTCCTTCTTTTCTGATTGCTGGTATGTACTGGGGCCGAAATTCAAAGTGTTTTAGCTGGTTAGCAGACCTGCTAACTGGCTAAATGCACTGAGCCCAGTATTCAGTGGCACTAACTGGTTAGTACCGTTGAATATCCCCACAGACTGCGTAAAAAATGCCAAGTTAAAACAGGCGAGGTTTGTGGGCAGATCAGGGGCGGTGACAGTCACTATTCAGTCAGCGGCAATATTCAGCCAACTAACCAGAGAGCTTAACCAGTTAAAGTTAGCAGTTCTAACTTTAACCAGTTCTCACTATCTGGTTAGCAGCTGAATATCGCCGCTGATTGGATAGTGCCATATAAGCTCTGGTGCTGAACATCCAAGTTTAATAGAGTTGCGGCAGCTAAGTGTTTTAAATAGCTTAGCCTCCAGTGCCGAATAGCCTCCTCTCTACTTTTACAATAAACGTTCGCTGAGAATTAATCACTGTGTCTGTCCTGTCCATTATCAGGGTTCTACAGAATCCATCGGGTGACCCCTAGATAGTATATCATTGCAAACTCCTATAGTTTATTGGGGTCTTGTCCTTTGTGATATTGTTGGTACCCCTTACATTTGGGGGAGTAGCAATAAAGCCCTACAGGAATAGAATTGAAGACTCATAACTAGCGGACGAAATTGTGGATACACCTGTAAAATTTGAGCTCTCCGCAATATCTGTCTGTCTTACGTTAATTAAGTGTTCTATATATTAGATACTCTATGCAGATTGTTGCCATAACATTTGGGGACATATTACAAACGAATATCATCAACATTTATCTAAAAAATCTTCAATTTGGAGTCAGACAAGGTAATTGATGTCTTTTTCTCAGGAAAATGATATTTTTCATGAAACTGTTGATCCACTTTAAGCAGGTTCCATTGCCTCGGAAGAAAGGCCTGGCAATCTACTTCTGATGACGCTGCCAAGAAAGCCCAGGAGCTTCTGGGTCGCCAGGAGTCAGGACTGACTCAAAGGCACACATTGCATTGCATTATGCAGAATCTCATGTATAAGCTGATGCTTCAGATAATGTGTGCTATACTGCCAGGTGTATACAAGCTGTATTGAAGTCTTATTTGTGCTTTTGTTATTTTTACAAATTTATTTTATTTATTAGCGAAAATATTTTTTTAAAAAATGACAAATGCTTAACAAAAAGTTTCCAATTTGGAATATGTTGTTGTATTTTGTAGATTAATGATGGCAGCAACAAAGAGGGTTGACTGGTCTCCTAAAAAGAGAGCAACAGCCATTACTTTGAGAAATGAGGGGTACAGCTTTTGTGAAATCACTCAGAAGATGGGCCATGGAGTGACAGCATCTGGTGTACAAAAGTTGTGTGCTCGCTTCAAAGTCACTGAAAGTGTTGCAGCTCAGAAGGGAAGAGGAAGGAAAAAGTCTACAACTCCAAAACCTGACAGAATGATTGTTAGGCTGGCTTTAAAACATCGTAAATCATCTCCCAAGGACATCAATCAGGAACTTATGGATCTTGGTGTGTCCATTACTGATCGAACTGTTTGAAACAGGCTACTCAACGCCGGTCTGAGGGCAAGAATTCCAAGAAAGAAACCTTTTCCGAATATTCAGCAGAGAAAACGATGACTCCAGTGGGCTAAAGAGCACCTAAACTGGACTACAGAAGATTGGAAAAAGGTAATCTGGAGCGACGAGACAAGAATATCGATATTTGGAAGCGATGGGGTTCGTTACATAAGAAGAAGATCAGGTGAAGATTGTCTCCCAGATTGCATGAAAAGCACAGTCAAGCATCCTTTGAATGTTATGATATGGGGCTGCATGTCCTGGCATGGAGTAGGCAGAATCCAAGTCATTGGTGGAACAGTTAATGCGAGTCAGTACATCCATGAAGTCCTTGAGCCGAAATTAGTGCCATCAATGCGTGATCTGCCTGGCCATCAGACAGATTGGATCTTTCAACAAGATGGTGCACCATGTCATACTGCACGACTAAGCAAGACGTGGTTTGCAGAGAAGATGATTCCACTTCTGCCCTGACAAGGAAATAGTCCTAACCTGAATCCTATTGAGAATTTATGGTCTAGGCTGAAACGTTTGGTGGCAAGCAAATGCCCAAGCAATAAACAAGCCCTTATTGAGGCTATTGTCAGGTCGTGGTTCCATGTAATTAACACACAAGACTTGAGAATTCTTGTTGAATCCATGCCAAGAAGATGCCAGGCAGTAATTGACTCCAAAGGGCTTTCCAATTCGCTATTAACTTTAAAGAATTCATAGATTAAATATGTGTGCATTAAAGAATCGTACAGACACCTTAATGTATTTGATCTAAAATATAACATAAAACTCAACTAGTTTACTGTTTCACTCTTATATACATTTACTGAATGTTTTAGAAAAACTTCCTAGGTTTCAAACTGAAGACATTTTGAGATTTCCATAGAAAATATGCAAAGAAACCAAAAAATTGAAATTAGAAACTTAGTGTATCCACAATTTTTTCCACTAGTGTAGTCGTCTGTATCCTTCTGTGGTTATTATACGCTGAACATGAGTGTGGCAATGTTCTCTTCTTTACACTGTTTAAGGAAAGTCATCCCTTTTGACTTCAACAGGCATGAACAATTCTGGAAATTGGGATGGCGATGTTACATTTAGCTTTTTTTGTGACTGTGATGTCACTTTAGATTGCAATTTACAGTTTTAGGTGATAGCAGTCCTAATGTGAGTCCAGTAAGTGGATTTTTTTCACAACTTGTGCAGTTATCTGGATATCCAAAAAATGGATGTGATGGTCTGTATCTCGGTGTTTTGCTGCACGTTGCTGTGCCATGTATTTAAGTTTAACCCATGCACCTGCCTTCTGTTTCTTTGGTCAGTCAAGGCCAGGAGGAGTGTTGCAGAACAGTTTTAGCAGTGCAAAGGAGACTGTCTCACCCAGCCCTTTGTGAGCGGTTCAGCCGCACAGGGTGCAAAGGATTAGGGGCGCATTTTAGGCTGCTGATCTCTGCTCCACCCCCCCCCCCCCCGCCATGCTGTCTGCTGTTGCCCTGCCACTGCCATATTTTGTTTTCTCAGTGGCGGTGGCACCGGGAGCAGACTGATTTGAAATTAAAAAGGAAAAAAATGCACGCGGGTCTTTGTGACTCCGTGCTTGTACGTAGGTCTGGTCCCGCCCTCCCTTCTCTGATTTAGATCGTGTAAGAGAAGAGAGGGACCAGGCCAGCCATTCAGCGCAGAGTTGCAAAGATGCGAACCTACGTCAGAGCAGGAGGGATCAGATCTGCGGACAAGCATGCAGGAAAGACACACATGTTTGTTTGTTTGTTTTTGAATTTGAAGTCAGGTCTGCTCTGCTGCTGTCGGCACCGCCGCGAAAAAGGCAGGCAGCCAGCTGGAGGGAGGTATGGGGGGGGGGGCGTGCACAAGATGTGCAAATCGCACAGGGCGCAATTATGGCTTGCTACGGCCCTGGTCTCACCCAACAATGTGATCGACTAATTAGTTCAGATTGCACGTTTACTCTGCCTGTGAAGGAACTGTGATTGAGGTTTCTACATTAGAGGGATTAGCAAGGGATATGGCAAAGAACTTAGTAGTCAAGGATGATGACCAAGAGTGTCGAATGCTGGATTTTGTTAGCCCTTTGTCAAGGTGGTTCTAAGTCAAAAGGAAATTGATTAACATAAAAATAAGATGATGAAAAGTAAGGGTGTTGCAGCTCCACACTTAATCTGTTGTTTTCTGTTACAGGCATTTCATCCAAATTGTGCTCTGTGTGTGTGAATTATATGGTACATGGATGACCTTCTGTCCAGACTGGCTCCTTGGCAGTCCCAACCTCAACACCAGCAACTGGCTCTACCTTTGGGTTTACCTGGTGTTTTTTAACGGCATCTGGGTAGTGGTGCCAGTATTGTTACTGTGGCAGTCCTGGATGGAATTCGGAAAAATGCACAGATTAAACTTGAATGTTGGAAAGAAGCGAAGATGAGGTTGCAACGCATTGCCACACATCTCCCACCGAACAGAAGCTATGATTTTATTATGACAATAGATACACGTGCTTCCTAAAAATTTATTTTTTTCCAGTTTTATTCATTTTTTCACCTTTTTACTTCCTAACACTGCAGAAGGTTCTGAGGTGAGGAAAATATGTTGACTTTTTTTTTTTTTTGTAACAGCTGTACATTGTCAGCTGCGCTTTATCATTCAGTGTAGACATATGCGCGCATAGGAGGAGTAGCCTAATGGTTAGAACAGGGGCATGGTAACCAAGAGACCAGGGTTTGATTCCCACTAGCATTCCTTTTGGCCTTGGGCAAGTCCCTTGCCTCAGAAAAAAGATCTGGCAATCTACATCCGGTCACACAACCAAGAAAACCCAGGAGCTGCTGGGTAGCCAAGAGTCAGCATTGGCTCAAAGATGCACATTGCATTTTTATAGATGTATGTACAGTTTTGAATAGTCTAATCCCACTGTGCCAGTGGTTTATTATCTCAGTCTTCATTCTTCTTGACCTTTCTGCTGCTTTTGACACTGTTGAACACCACCTTCTCCTCAACACATTTTCCTCACTTGGTTTTAGAGGTTCTGTGCTGTCCTGGTCCTCTTCTTATCTCTCCCATCACTCTTTCAGTGTTTGTTCTGGTGGTTCCTCCTCTACTGCTATCCCACTCTGTTGGTGTACTCCAAGGAATTTGTTCTGAGCCCTCTCCTTTTCTTTCTCTATACTCAGTCCCTTGGTGCTCTCATCTCCTATGGCTTTCAGTATCATTTTTATGCTGATGACTGTCAAATCTATCCATCTATCTATCTATCTACATCTGACATTCCTCTGACACTCGAAGCCTGTATCTCTGCCTACCTATCTGACATCGCTGCCTGAATGTCTCACTGCCGTTTGAAATTGAACATAGTCAAAACCAAACTTCTTATTTTTCCCCCTAAACCTCCTCACCCCCTTCCACTCCTTTCTCTATCTCTGTTGATAACACTCTTCTACTTCCTGTTCCTCATCCTGCAATCCTGAAGTCGTCTTTGACTCCTCCCCCTCCCCCCCCCCCATATATCCAACAGATAGCTAAAACCTGTCATTTCTTTCTCTATAACATTAACAAAATTCACTCCTTCCTTTCTGAACACACTACTAAAACACTTATCCACTCTTTAGTCACCTCCCATCTTGACTTGTAACCTCCTCCTTGCTGGCCTCCCTCTGTGTCATTTCTCTCCCCTTCAGTCTGTTCAGAACTCTGCTGCGCGACTCATCTTCCGCCGGCCCCGATACACTCATAACCCATCTTCTAAATCACTTCATTGGCTCCCCTTCCATTTCTGTATCCAATTCAAGCATCTCCTTCTGACCTATAAATGCATTCACGCTACTGCTCCTCACTGCCTTTTCTCTCTCCTCACACCCCTCCTCTCTTCCTCTGGCTTAATTCTCTCTATGCTCTTTTCTTCCATTGCCAACTCCAGATTTCGATCCTTTCACCTCGCTGCTCCTTATGCCTGGAAGAAACATCTCGCCCCCTTTTCAAATCCATGCTAAAGGCTCACTTCTTTGAGGCTGCTTTTGGATCCTGATCCTTTGTTCTCCTTGTGTCTCCTTACCTTTCCCTATTTGTACCTTTATCCTCAGCTGTTGTATTGTCTGTCTTGATTAGATTGCAAGCTCTGATGAGCAGGGACCATCTTTTATATGTATCTATACAGCACTGTGTATGCCTTGTAGCGCTATATAAATGATTAATAGTAGTAGTAGTGTTTAACTGAAACTAGTATTTACTTATGCAGTAATAAGGGTATAAACAATTCTGTGTTTCTTGAGACACAATAATGTTCAATATAGAAACGGTGCAACTAATTCAGAATCAGCGTGTGAAATGTGAGTGGACCCCTAGGTTCCTTAGCACAATAAATTGACTAATTAGAATCAGGTGTCTATATTTGGGTAACAAGTAAATCACTCTGCAGAATAAAAATGCACGACTTGAGTTTGGGCATCCTGCCCTATATAATGATCCTAAAGATTCTCATTTTGATCTTCACCATAAAAGTGCTCAACATGAGCCAAATAAAAAAAAAAAAAATTCAAAGGACCTATCATCTATCACCAATCTAACGCCTTCCCTTCTCAGCCAACAGCATGAAATCAGTGCTATTGGAGGTGCATAGGGCTTCACAGCGAACCTATGTAGGACTGAGCTACTGTTAATTTATCTGAAACCAGCAGTTCACAGATGAAGTCTAAATTCCCTTTCAGATGGCCTGAATGTAACATGAAATACTTGGGCCTGAACATCACTAGGACTGGCAAGTTGCTTTATGGCCATAACCTCAAAACAGTCTCAGGAAACATAAGCAAGATATACATCATGGCTAGTGATAAGTTTAACTTGTGATTTAGGCTTTGTTATATTCCTCACACTCCCTTCCTCCTTGATAACACACCTAATGGCCACGAATGGAGTACTTCTTCCTCCCTTAGAGCATGGGTAGAACTGCACAATGGGACAAAACCTCTGCAGGGCTGAGTAATTGTGGTCAATCAAAACAGAGCATCTTAACTCTTGATCTATTGTGCCTATCTGGATTAGTATTTCTCAGGCTTTCTTAGGTACACCCTAGTCTATTTTTTTAGGATCCTGTATCCACCGTGAATATGCATGTGAGATATTTGCATGCACTGAAAATCAGAAACTGCCTGAGAAATGCCAATCTGGATGATGTGATTGCAGCTCTCGATGACTCCCTTTAAGTAATTCTTCATTTTTCTGTGCATTTATTTACAAATCCCTGGAATTTCCAAAGCATGAGTTTGTCAGGTTGCAGTTAGATAGTTATTTTGTCACAGAGCATTTCTTGTAAAACCAGCGCCCATTATTCAAGTGAGTTGCTGGCAAGAGCTGTATTCCATCTGTACTTTATGGTAGAGAGCTCACCTAGCTACAAAACACTTTAAACTGGCTTGTTGCCTTTAGTTCTTCTGATAGATAAGTTGCAGCTATTTTACTTCCTGAAAACATTGAGTGATGGCTGGAATTACTTTGTGAATTTTATCAAAGATACAAACTATCCTTTCCTAAGTGCACTTAATAAACTTTCCTTTTTTTGGACTCTGACATTTCTACCTGCTTTTTTTTTTTTTTTGTAGCTCAGTCAGAACCAGCATCGGGATTTGCTACTGTAAGCTTTCATTTGCAACTACCTGGGAATCTGTTACCTATTTTACATTTTTCTCCTTCTCCAAATGTATCTAGGCCAGTATAATAATTGTTCCTTCCAGAACCTTGTAATTGTGGGCCCTGAATCCAGCCACCAGCCGTCACCCTTAAGCAATGGGCACAACTCCCTCTCCCCTCCTCTTGGGTGGTTGTGAATACCATTTTTGCAACTTGCCTAGCCTCTGCTGACCCAAGGAGTGAAAGACCTTATTTGGGGATCAAACAATGGCCCTTTCGCATGACAGTATGCAGCACTGCCTGAGCCATTGGACCAGCCACTAAACATTCTCTGTGATAAGAACAAGCACGTGGAAATGACATAATTTGTGATTCTATTAGTTGTAGTTTTAATTCCCTGCAAGATCCCTTGTCAGCATATGCTGAATAGCCCTAAAACAATTGCAAGGCATGTAACAAACATTATAGCAAATCTCATTGTGTAAATGCTGCAGGCAGGCATAAATATATCCCATAAATATAAAGAGAGGCAAACTATTATATGCAGCAGAATGATCTTTAGAGAGAGTTTATAGAGCGCCAAGAGCAGGACCGGTGCTACCATTAACCTAAAGCTCCTGCCCTGCAGGAGCACCAATTGCTACCACTGTCTCCCCTCTCGGGACGCACAGCGGTGGCAATCGCTGCAGACAGCCCCGCAGCTTACCTTAAGCTTTGGCACCATGGGGCTGTTTGCTTCTGCCCCTTTCTGACTCCTGATATTAACTTCCTGTCGGCACTGGAATCGAGGGGTGGAAACAAACAGCCCCATGGTGCCAAAGATTAAGGTAAGCACTGTGGGGCTGTTTGCTGTCATTGCCACCGCTGCAGGTACCACAGAGGGACAGTGGTGGAAGTGAGTGTTGGGGGGGGGGGGGCGTAAGGACTGAGAGTTGTCTAGGGTGTCTCATCTACTTGTGCCGGCCCTGGCCAAGAGAATGCCCTTCCTTCTATAGAATCTATGTGACATGAGATGAGGACATAACCCTAACTTCAGAAAATCTTGACCTGCAACATTTTCTTCCCAGACAGGTTGATTCAATTCCAGCTGTTTGTTTTTATTCATTCACTCACTGCTTGTTGATATCTCACTCACAGTGAATTAAGACCCTAAAGTGGCTTACAATAAACAGAAGGAAAAATATACATAGGAAGACCCATAATAGATCAAAATATATAAACCCTTAGTATTCCCCAACCACCCAGCCCTGACCCATCCTAACCAGGCCCACCCTCCGTGTCCCCAGTGAAAGCCTCCTCAGCCGTGCCCTTACAAGTTTTCTGAAGCACAGATAATACAGATGCTGAGAAAAACTATCTGGCAACCATTTCCATAAATCCAGTGCAAAACACTGAAAGCATCTATGCTGCAAAGCACTCAACCTTCATCTGATGGAAGCAAGGAACCTCCATCAGACTTTACTGGAACGAGAGTATTACATTCTAACTATTAGCAGTATTTCCAAACAGTAACACTTTTCTTCTTTTCCAAATGAAGTGTCTGGGATTTCATGGTTATAATTCAGTAAATACTGATTTTGTTGATCCTTACACGAGTGCAAACTATCTAGGATTCTCAAACCACCTTTGTCCCAACTTTTGCAAAAACTGCTAGTTGAGCACTTTATCAGTTTTCTCGATGGAATCATGGTTCTGAGTTTCCTAAGAAAAACAGAGCAAGTAGTGAATGCATACAGTGGGACAAAACTGGATCAGCCTGTCCTGAAGAAATGGAGCCATTTGGCAGCAGGGCCAGTGCAAAAGTATTGGGCATCCTAGGCGAATTTTCTCTCCATTCAGTTAACTTTAAAGTCTCTAGCTCTCCTCATTTCCCAGAATATTGATAATAATTCAACATTCATCCAGGGTAGCATTCTCAAAAATGCTTCCTATTTCATGCACTGGACCCAAGAGGCAGGCAGAGCTCCAGAGTCCCAATGTGTGGAGGAGACCATGGTGCAAGGAAGAGGGGTTTGGATTTGTTAGATACTGGGCAACATTCGGGGGGGGGGGGGGCTTTTCCAAAAGAATGAGCACCACTTTAACCAGGCTGCTAGTATTAACCTTTAAAAAGGAGAGAGAGCAGTTTTTAAATGAAATAATGGGGGAAAGACAACAGTCACCCAAGAGCACATGGCTTGAAATGATGTAGCCTTAAAGGATACTAGCAAAACAGGGAAGTCAGGGCATCCCAACAGAGAAATTCCAATAAAGGTAACAGTAACCCAGGTGCCTTTAAGTCAAAATCAGACAGTTGAAAGACTCCAAATTAATCCTGTCATCAAATAAACAGACTGTTAATATTAGCAGAAAACAAACTTTGAAATGGCTGTATGGAAATCCCAGAAGTCTAAAAAAATAAGATGGGAGAGTTAGAATATATAACAATGAATGAAAGGTTAGATATAATTGGCATCTCGAAGACCTGGTGAAAGGAGAATAATCAGTGGGACACTTTAATACCAGACTCCAAACTATATTGCAATGATAGGGTAGATCACATTGGTGGAGGGGTGGCTTGGAATATTAAAGAGAGCATTGAATCAAACAGGATAAAGGTTTTGCTGGAAACAGAATACACTGTAGAATCTCTATGGATAGATATTCCATGTAAAAGGGGGAAGGGAATGACAGTAGGGGTGTACTACCATTCGCCTGGACAGAATGAACAGACAGAAGATGAAATGCTAACAGAAATTAGGGAAGCTAGCAAGCTGTTATATCTAAGTGAGAATCTTTCAGAAAATGGGGGGAAAAAGCCAAATGACGAAAACAAGAAACAGCATAACTACTGGCAAGTTAAATGCAAGGCATTGATAATGTAGGCAAAGAGAAAATTTGAAAAGAAGCTTGTCATGGAAGCAAATTTCATAATAAAATCTTTTTCAAATACATTTGTAGCACAACACCCGTGAGGGAGTCAGTTGGACTATTAGATGATGAAGGAGTAAAAGGTGCACTGAGAGAGGACAAGGCCATAGCAGAGAGACTGAATGAATTCTTTGCTTCACACTTTACTGAAGAAGATGTAGGGAATTACCCATGCCAGAAATTATATTTAAAGGTGATGTATCAGAGAAATTGAAACAAATCTCGATAAATCAAGAAGATGTAATATAGCTACAGTAATTGGTAAACTAAAGAGCAGCCAATCACCTGGACCAGATAATATACACCCCAGGGTGCTGAAAGAACTGAAATATGAAACTGCAGAACTACTATTGGTAATCTGTGATCTATCATTAAAATCATCTATAGTACCAAAGATCAGAGAGTGGCCATGTAATGCCAATTTTTAAAAAGGATTCTTTGAGTGATTGGGGAAACTGGTAAACCTGATATCAGTACCTGGCAAAATGGTAGAAGCCACTGTGAAAACATAAAATTACTGAACATGTAGATAAGTCAGTCATAATTTAATGGTAGAAAGCCAACATGGATTTAGCCAAGGAAAGTCTAGTCTTACTAACCTCTTATATTTTTTTGAAGGTGTGAATAAACAGGTAGATAAAAGTGAGCCAGTTGATATAGTGTATCTTGAATTTCAGAAAGACTTTAACAAAGTCCTTCATTATAGACTCTTGGGGAAATTAAAATGTTATGGGATAGAAGGCAATGTACTATTGTGGATCAGGAACTAGTTTAAAAGAAAACAGAGGGTAGAGCTAAATGGCCAGTTTTTTCAATGGAGAAAGGTGAATAATAACAAGTTTTACCATATTTAGTCATTCATGATTAATGTATATTGCAAAATTGTACCAAGTTAACAAATGTTCCATGTAAAACAGACTTGTAAATCTGTTCATTCTTGTTCATTGTAAACCGCACCTGATCTGTGGAAGGTAGCGGTATATAAGCAACTGTTAAATAAAATAAATAAATAAAATAAATAAATAAATAGAATACCACAGGGATCTGTCCCGGGTGCGCTGCTTTTTAGCATATTCATAAATGCCCTGGAAATGGGAATAATGAGTGAGGTGATCAAATCTGCAGATGACACAAAATTATTCAAAATTGTTAAAACACAAGAGGATTGTAAACAAATTGCGAGAAAAGCCACCAAAATGGTAAAGGGGATGGAACGATACGCCTATGAAGAAAGGCTAAAAAGGTTAGGGCTCTTTAACTGGAAAAGAGACTGCATAGGGGAGATATGATAGAAGTCTATAAATTAATGAACGGAGTGGAACGGGTAAACGTAGATCGACTGTTTACGTTATCAGAATATAGAAAGACTAGGGGACATGCAATGAAGCTACAGGGTAAACTATTTAAGACTAATAAAAGAAAATATTTTTTCACTCAACGTGTAATCAAACTCTGGAATTTGTTACCGGAAGATGTAGTAAAGGCTGTTAGTGTAGCTGGGTTTAAAAAAGGTTTGGACAAGTTCCTGGAGGAAAAGTCCATAAACCATTATTAAGAAGGGACCCAGGATATCAATGCTTGACCCAGTACAAGCATTGTGGAACCTGTGTCTTTTGGGGAAACTGCTAGGTACTTATGACCTAGATTGGGCACTGTTAGAAACAGGATACTGGGCTTGATGGACCTTGGTCTGACCCAGTATGGCATATCTTATGTTCTTAAGACCTTGATAAATTGGGAGACTGGATGTCCAAATGGAAGTTTAAATTTAATGTGAATAAGTGCACAGCTATGCACTTAAGGAAGAACAACCCAGACTACAGTTACACAATGCAAAGTTCCACTTTAGGAATCACTATCCATGAAAAGGATCTGGGCATCATTGTTGATAATACAGTGAAACTCTCTACCCAGTGTGGTGGCAGCCAAGAAAACAAATAGAATGCTGGGAATCATAAAAAAAAGGAATGAAGAATAAAATGAACAATGATATAATGCCGCTGTATCGTTCCATGGTACAATCAAACCTTGAATATTGTGTGCCATTCTGGTTGCCATATATTAGAAAGGATATAGCAGAATTAGAAAAGGTAAAAAAAGAAGAGCTACAAAAATGATAAAGGGGATAATAGAAGGATATCCCTATGAGGAAAGGCTTAAAAGGTTAGGGCTCTTCAACTTGGAAAAGAGATAGAAGATATGATAAAGGTCTATAGAACAATGGATGGAGTGGAATGGGTAAGTGTAGATCAGTTGTTTACTCCTTCAAAAGTAGAAAGACTAGAGGACATGCAGTGCAGCTACCATGTAGCGCATTTAAGACTAATTGGAGAAAATATGTTTTTCATGCAACACATAATCAAACTCTGGAATTCATTATCAGAAGATGTAATACGTAAAATCTATTAGTGTAGCTGGATTTAAAAGAGGTTTGGACAAGTTCCTGTAAGAAAAGTTCATAAATCATTATTAAAGAGGCCAGGGAAATCCACTGCTTATCCGTGGGACAAGCAGCATGCAATCTATACATCTTTTTTTTTTCTTTTTTTGAATTATAAATTTTTATTCAACAAAGAGGACATCACAAAGGGAGAAGTATCATATACCAAACATTAGTGGTCTCTCAAGGCTCCCCCAATACAGAAGAAAATACTCAACCTCTGCCTCTATCCCCACATTGTGCATATCTCCATCTCTACCATCCCCCCCCCCCCCCCCCCCGTCTACAGACAGGTCACCCCTTCCTCTTCTCCCTTTGGGGAACTCTAATGCACCACCAACATATTGACATTGTTGAAGAAAACAAAAACATAACCAATCAAACCATCAAACAAATAATCAAACCAGAACATAAATTTAATTTTAAATTGCTCAGTGGTGAATTCCTTCCTTTTCCCCATCCAGACTTCTTACCTCTCATACAACATATGCCTTAATAATGATTGGCAGTAGGTCCCTCACTTTCCCCTCCTAGCCTCTTCTGTGCCCACAGTCCCCAAATCTCAGCTCCCTACCCACTGTACTCCTGTAAAGCTAACATGGCTTTAATGAATATCATAGACTCCCTTACTTTTACCCACCAGTCCTCCAGTGTTGGACCATGGGGCACCTTCCACTGCCACGCTAGCGTCACCTGGGCCATCAGCAACAGCTTCCCTCTTAAAACTCTTCTATGGACTTGCGGTGATGTCACCGAACCACATGGATGGCTGAAAAAGAGCTCTGCCATTCATCCCCGCAAAAGTAATTAATCTTCCCCAAAAACAAAGCGATACAAATACCCCAAAGAGGATTGGATTGGTCAGAGAGTGTGGAGGCTGGTGGAATGACAACAGCAAGGAAAAAGACGGCAGGCATAAGAGAGTATACGTTCGCTGCTGTCAGAGGTGAGCAGAAAGAAGGAGGAAAAATGAGAGGTGAAGCGAATATAAAGGCCGAGTCTGAAGAGCAGCTGAGTACCTTGGAAGAGGTGCAAAGTAAAAGCGCCGTGGTGCAGATTTCTAAGGAAGAACTCCTGTCCTAGTTCGGTGAGCTGTGATCTGAAATGGCGGGATTCAGAACAGACATGGAGGTGGCCATAATGGAGTTTTGTGCTGATGTGCAGGAACTAGGGAAAAGAGTGGAGGAGGAGGAGGGGCAAGTGGAGGAGGTGCGAAGCAATGTGAGTGCAATAAATAAAGCAGTGAACAGTTTGGAAGCTGTGAAGGAACAGATTGAGTTGAAGCTTGAAGATTTGGAAAATCAGGCAAGGCAAAATCTACAAATAAAAGGGGTGCCAGAAAATGAAGAATATAGAGATTGTGAACAGACAGCACAAGACATTTGTATGGCGGTGCTGGAGGAGCCCGAGGACAGAGGGAAGGCACTAGAAGTGAAAATAGACAGAGCGCACCATACGCTGGGCCCAAGGAGAGGGGAGGCACCAAGAGACATTATTATATGCCTCCAGGACTTTAAAACTAAATAAAAAATAATAAATAAGGTGAGGGGAGCAGGCCCCCTGAAGTGGAAAGGAAACAAGGTGGCAATTTTTGCGGACTTGGCTGCGGCCATGCTACAACGCCAAAGAGAATGGAGAGGATTTACAATGAGGTTAAGGGAAGAAAACATTAAATATAAATGGCTGTACCCCGCAGGAATTGCCTTTACTAGCCATGGCATCACAAGGTGGGTGTTAACAGCAACTCAGTTGGCGGCAGAGATGAAGGAAGCAGGAGTAACACGGTTACCAGAGGCGGGAGAAACAAGAAAAACCAGTGGACAGACAACAAGATGCCAGAGAGTGGAGAGTAAAGAGAGGAAAAGTAAATGTGTAATGCAAAAGAGAAAAGACATGGGACTGAGCAAATAAGCGGAGTGGAGAGAAATGGAAAAAGAATGGAAGACAACAGCAAGGTTGAAGAAGCCGAAAAGTTCGACTGAGTTTATGATGTGAAGGGGGAGTGGGGGGTAAGGTTAAATGAGTTGAGATAAGAAGGGAGGGGGAGATTAAGATAAGAAGAGAGTGTGTAATGTGAATTGTGTAACATGAGTGGGAGGGGGAGGATGATGCCGCGGAGGAAGTGGAAGCTACTAAATGGTAGAAAGAAGGAGGAGGTGGAGGAGAGGCTGGGAAGAAGGGAACTAAGAGAGGGGAGGAAGAGGCGGGAAAAGGGAGGGTACTTGGATCCTGTGTATGCAAGAAGAGGAAGTGCAGAGAATTGAAGTCATGGGTAGTAACCAAAAGCAGCTTGATGAATGCAAGATTGTAACCATAAATGTGAAAGGTCTCAATTCCTGCTATAAAAGGCAGGCCCTACTAAAAGAGGGCAGTAGATTAAGAGCGGATGTTGTGCTTATGCAAGAAACGCATTTTAAAAAAGTACAAGAAAGATGGTTGATGAGTAAAGAATATAATAAAGTGTATCTGGCCCATAACCGGGAATCGCCAAAAAGGGGAGGAGTGGGAATACTATTTGCAAGAGGGTTGAATGTGGAAGAAGAGCATGTGGAGAGAGACCCGGGAGGGCGTTTTATTTTGTGGAAAGAGAAAATAGAAGAAAGGCCCGTAGTAGTAGGGAGTATATATGCGCCAAACAGACAGCAAGGGAGGTTTTATGGGAAGCTCTATGAGGTGGTGGAACCCCATATGCAAAGCCCAGTGATATTAGGTGGGGTCTTCAGTGCAACACTGAACCTCAGAATAGACACTATGGGGATAGTAAGTTTGGGCCAAAGGGGTAAGTAAGAAGTTGGGGAAGTTGTTACATAAATTGGGTACAGTGGATGTTTGGAGACACATGGGAATAAGAGGGAATATACACATTATTCTCACCCACATAAGAGCTACAGCAGATTAGATATGATATGGGTAGATGGGAGGATAATTGAACAGGTTAAGAGAGTGGATATAGGTCCCATAAGTTGGACAGACCATGCTCCGGTGGAGGCTTCCTTGAGATTACAAAAAGGAGGAAGTGGTCTGTGTTTTTGGAGGTTGAATGAGTCCCTTATAGATGAGGTGGAAGGGCCAGGCTAATAAAGGAGGACCAAGCAGGGTTTATCCCGGGTAGGCAAGTGAGTGATAATGTATGTAAATTGTTGAATTTAATATGGCAAGTATGAAGAGAGCAGACAGAATCTATAATGATCGCAGTAGATGCAGAGAAAACCTTTGATAGAGTAGAATGGGCTTTCATGTTTGCAGTTATGAAGAAGATGGGACTGGGAGAGAACGTTCAGAAATGGATAGAGGCACTCTACAAAAAACCTAAGGCATGAATACAGATAAATGGGGTGTATTCAGAACAATTTAAGTTAGGCAGGGGTACAAGGCAGGGATGCCCGATTTCTCCTTTGCTGTTTGCAATGGTGATAGAATCGCTGGTCAAAAGTGTTAGACGGAATAAGGAAATACATGAAATAAAGGTGGGTGAGGAGGAGTATAAAATTTCATTATTTGTGGATGATGTGATATACACATTAGGACAACCTGAGAAATCTATACCAACGCTAGTACAGGAGATTATGAAATATAGTGTGGTATCAGGGTACAAAATGAATATGGGGAAAAAAGAAGTGCTCAAATTAAGGCTGAATTCACAGGAAGAGGGTAGGGTATGAAAAACATTTCTGTTTAAATGGGCTAATAAAAGTGTGAGATACCTGGGGATCCAGATCAGTGCAGAGAGATCTGAGTTATACAAGTTGAATTATGAGCCAACTATAAAGAAAGTGCTAACGGATTTAGTAAAATGGGATAAGCCCATTTTCTCTTGGATGTGAAGGATAGCCATAGTGAAGATGAATATATTACCCAGATTACTCTTTCTGTTTATGACCTTGCCTATAGAAATTCCTGCTGCAATGCTAAATTTGGTGCAGAGAAGAATCTTCTCCTTTATTTGGAGACGCAGGCCCCCTAGGGTGCAAAGGAAAATAATGTATAGAGAGAAAAAGGAAGGAGGTCTGGCGGTCCCTGAGATTGCAAGGTATTATGAGGCAGCACAGCTGCGAGCGATAATGGGGTGGAGGTTGGAGAAGGATGGGCCTCAATGGAGTAGAATAGAACAGGAGATAGTAAGACCCAACTACATTACAGATTTGATGTGGAAGAGTAGGGAGGAGAGAGAAAGAGGCTTAGTTAAGAACCCATACATGATAAGTACATTCAGAGCCTGGGACAGGAAACATAAGGTGCTAACACATATGGGAGGAAATATTAGGGCACAGCGGATCGCACAATGTGAGGGGTTTTGGTGAGAGAAAGTTCTGGGATATTCCAAAGATGGCAGGAGAAAGGGTTACAGTGTATGGGGCAGGTATTATCTGAGGTAGGCCAATTAAGGCCGTTTGAGGAGCTCCAGCGAGAGTTCCAAATAGAAAAGAGCGATTGGTTGGGTTATTTTCAACTACCACACTTTTTGGGGGGAAAAGATATAAAAGAAGGCCTGAGAAGCAAAGAGACACTATTTGAGAAGATGTTTAGGGTGGGGGGACTTATCAAGTGGAGTGATCTCTAGGCTATACAAGGCATTGAGTAGCCCCATGGACCAAGGAACACATATGCAGGCCTGGGAGGCAGACTTGGTGGGGGTCTTTGGGATTCTCAGAAATAGGAAAAAATATATAGTGGGGTAAAAATACCCGTGGTCTCGGCAGCAGTCCAAGAACATTGTTATAAAATGCTGTTCCGAATGTATTTAACCCCAGTGAGATTGTATAAGATGGGGAGATATAATGATTCAAATTGTTGGAGGGGGTGTGGAGAGTGGGGGGAGTATATGCATATGTGGTGGAGCTGCCCAGTGCTATAGCAAACGTGGCAGTGGCTGACGGATCTCACGCGGGAGATGGTGGGCTGGGTGGGAGATATCACACCAGCTGGAATATTAATGAATGAATGGGGGGGAGCCAAAAAGTGATCTGGTGTATATGTTGAAGATGTTTGCAATTGGAGTGCGGATGGAAATAGCGAAGGGATGGAGGTCTGAGAGAGCACCAGCACCTGAGAGGATATTAAGTAGAATTTATTTATTTAAACAGATTTCTATACCGCCTTATCCTACAATCAAGGCGGTCTACACAGCAAGCAATCAACATAGTGTCTAGTGTGCGCATGCATTGAACAGTGAATGTGTGTGTGTGTATAGGTTCATTGATTCTTTGTGATCTATTTACAACATATGCTATATACAATACTATGTACATCAGGACTTTACTTCAATACTATGTATGTGTCAAACAGGGAGGGTGGTTGAGCTTTGGTACTGTCCATTGCATAGTTAGGTGACGTCACCATAGTGCTCTATGAAGAGGGTCGTCTTGAGCAGTTTTCCTAAATTCCTTAATATCTGTTGTTGACCGTAGCTCATCAGGGAGGGCGTTCCATATTGTTGGTGCTGCCTTTGATAGTGCTCGTTTTTCGGTGTCCTTGCGTACCTTAGTGAGGTCTTTTGGTGTGTTGATGCGGTTGGCGGTGCCTCTCCTCCTTGGCCTTGTGTTGCTGTCTGGTTGTATGAGTGGTTGTAGGCTGAAGGCTGATAGCTGTTGTTTGATTTTGAATATGTTTATGACTGTCTTGTATCTGATGTGGGAGCTGATTGGTAGCCAGTGGAGGTCTTTTAGCGTGGGTGTGATGTGTTCTTGTCTTGTGGTGCCAGCTATTATGCGTGCTGCTGTGTTTTGTGCCAATTGAGGTGGCCTAAGTGTCTGTTTTGTTAGGCCAAGATATATTGGGTTGCAGAAGTCTAGAATTGGGGTTATTAGTGCTTGACATACTGTGCGGAAGTACTCCTGGGAGAGGAGGGGCTTGAGGCGTCGGATTATTCTCATCTTGTGGTATGCGTTTTTGGTTGTTCTGCTGATGTGGGACTAAAGGTTCAGCTCTTTGTCTAGCGTTACTCCGAGGTATTTTACTTCTGGTTGTATGGGTATGGTTGTAGTGACTATCTTGATGTTGAGTGGAGGGATGAAGTCGGCGTTTCGTGTTATGATCAGCGCCTCGGTCTTGTTGTAGTTTATAGTCAGGTTGTTGTCTTGAAACCAGCTGTTCATGTGCATGAGACACTCTGTTATCTTGGTGTAGTCTGAATAGCATATATTTATAGGATGAGTGAGATCAATACCTATAAAATGCACAGGATTGAGAGCTTTCAAAGGAGATGTCAAAAGTGGTTACAGAGGGAGGATAACGAATTAGTAGTTCTGAAATTAGTCAAGCGTACCAAAGGGAATTGTAAAAAAGAGGATGGGTGCATCGCAGGATCCAGGGGGAGGAGGGGAGTTGAAGGGAACATTAAAATAAAAATGTACAGGTAAATGGAGAGAAGTATATGAGGGAGGAGTGGCCTAGTGGTTGGGGCAAGTTACCTCAGGCCGGAAGGTCGGGGGTTCAAATCCCACTAGAGGACAGCAACCTTGGGCCAGAAGGACTGGGGTTTCTAGTCCCACAGTTGCTCCTTGTGGGTTTGGGCAAGCCACTTAACCCTCCATTGCCCATGTTCCCTGTAAATAGTTATCTCCAAGTTATAATGCCCTGTTCAACGTAATTTCAGTTTGTTCAATGTAAACCGCCTTGATATCATGAAAGGCAGTATATTAGTAGTGTTAAATAAATAAATTGTAAAGTAATGTAAAGTAAGGATAGAATAGGTAAATGTTGGGCTGATGGATATAGTTGGATGCAGGTTATGCCATTGTTTTGTAAAGGAGATGGAAAATGATGTGTTACTTTGTACTGTACCAAATAAAAATCAAAATGATAAAAAAACCCTCCTCTTTGGCCCCCCCCTTGGAACTTTCCCTGGGCAAACCCAGAATCCGTTCACCTGCCTCCAAGGGCACCTCGTCACCTGTCACCTCTCCCACCACCTGCACTATTTTCTCCCAATATTTGCGTATGATCGGGCAATCCCACCACATATCATAAAAGGACCCTGTCCCTCCGATATGCCTCAGAATCTCATCGCTGCGCTTTACCTAGCTGCTGGGGAGTCACATATGTAAAATGTAATATTTGCAGCTCTGTTTTGTTGCCAGGAGAATTCCAGTGTCCACCGGTATACCCTCTCTCATTCAGCCTCTGTCAGCTCTGTCCCTAGCCAATCATGCCAACCTTTAGCATATTCTAGGAGCAGGGCGCTGTCCTCCGCCCCCCGGGATCATCCATTCAAAAATGGACAGTGGAGCTATCAACTGTTGCTCCATATCTTCTGTCTAGAGTGCCTCCACTGTATGAAGTTGATGCGCCCATAATATTGCTGCCCTATAGTACAATCTCAATGCTAGGAATTTAACCCCCCCCCCTCCCATGTTCCTTAACCCACATCAAGCGACCTACTCCAATCCTGACTCGCTGTCCCCCACACACAAGTTTCAACTGTCTTTTCTCCCACTTCTTGAGGTACTGCATGGGACGTGCAATAGATAATTGGGTGAATAAAAAGTTAAACTTTGGGATGATACTCATTTTTAGAGCTGCTACCCACCCCATCCAGCTCAAGTGCAGGTCCTCTCAATGCTGAAGAGCAGCTTCCAGATGGGCCTCTAAGGGTTCATAGTATACAGAAAGAGATCTCCCGGATCCTGTCCAATGCATACTCCTTAGTTTTTTATTTTTTGCTCTGCCCAGTGAAACGGGAACCTGGGAATGTCCTCTTAAAACAGCCCCCCTAAATTTAGAGCCTCTCTCTTACTAAGGTTCACTTTCAATCCCGAGACTCACAAGAACTGCTGAATTTCATGCACCAACTCGGGATGTGATTCTCGTGGCTTGTACATGAACACCAACATGTTGTCGGCATAAAGTATGATTTTATGATTTGTTTTCCCAGCACATACTGGGTGTATACCTGTGTTCAGTCGAATCTTTGCCGCAAATGCTTCAATTACCATAGCAAAGAGCATTGGGGAGAGGGGGCATCCCTGCCTGTTGCCCCTATGTAACCGAAAATCTCCAGGAACAAGCAGGAATGAGTCTTCACATATGGGAGACGTCGCCGACGGAGCCCGCACGGGAATGCTCCCCAGCATCCAATCAGAAAGCCTTTGGGAGCATCCCCCACGCCTGCGCGGTGGCTTCCCGCCCTTCCTACCACCTCTCCCCAGTTTTTTGTTTTCCGCGGAGCAGGCAGGACGTCCCTCCTGCCACCGCAGAACTTTTCACCTTTTTCTTTTCTTGTTTCTGTAGTCACGGCTTTTCCCGCCGACAGCGGCACCTCTGTGCCCCTTTTGTTTTCTTTTTTCTTATTTTTCGTCGCCTAGCGGGACCTTTTCTTTTCTTTTTTTTTTCCCTCTGGGCGCCGAGGCCTACCGGGCTTACAGCATGGAGCCCCAGAAGTGCCCTCACTGCGGGGACTTAGTTTTCCACATGGACTCCAATGCCTGGTGCCTCTCTTGTTTGGGACCTGACCCTTTCCCCCCGGGTCCTCCGGGCTATAGTGTCGGGAGAGGACCTTCCCTTTTTCGGGTATCCCTCAATGACGTTTTCACGCCCAAGGCGCGGTCATCGGGGTTTTCTTCTCTCCAGGATCAGGTAACCACGCAACAGTCTGTTAAGACTAGCCAAGTCTTGAGGGGCGAGTCTCATGCGCGGCATGGCGACGGCTCTGGCCAACCCCTCAAGTCCCCCTTGGCTACTATACCCCGGCGGGAGTCCTCGGGCTCCAAAGCATTTACGGGGTTTTGGGATGTTCCTGGGGTTCGCTCCTCACAGAACATTTCCGAGCCGTGCTCGAGGGAGGTACCCGCTTCGATCGGTGCTGATTCCCCGGCATCGGCACCGGTGTCGAGTGTTCCACTCTTCGCCAGGGATCGTCAGCTGGTGTTCTCGGCGCCTCCGGGGCCGATCGACTCAACCGAGTCTGACGTCCCTATATCCAAGCCGTGCTCGAGGGAGGGACCCGCTTCGAGCGGTGCAGACCCCCCGGCATCGGTGTCGGTGTCGAGCGTTCCGCTCCTCACCGAGGATCGTCCGGGGCCGATCGAATCGGTCCAGTCTGGCGTTCCTTCGTCCCTGCCATGCGCGGGGGTGCTATCCGCTACGGGCGGTGCCGTCCCCTCAGCGTCGGCGTCCCGCTCCTCACCGGGGGCTGTCAGCCATGGTCCTCGGCACCTCCGGGGCCGACCGACTCCTGCCGGTATGGCGTTCCTACGGGGGTGGTATCCGCTTCTGGCGGTGCCGACCCGTCAGCGTCGGTGTCGAGTGACCCGCTCCCCACCGGAGATCACCTGCCGCTGCCCTCGGCAGCTCTAGGGCCGACCGACTCGACACAATCTGGCGGCCCTACGTTCAGGCCATGCGCAGAGGTGGTACCCGCTTCGGGCGCGTCGGCGTCGATGGTTCCACTCTTTGCCGGGGATGGTCACCTGGCCTCGCTCCCTTCGGGGCCGGTCGCTTCGGCCCGCGCTGGGTTGCCGGTATCCCAGCCCTGCGCGAGGGTGGTACCGGGTTTGCGCGGCACCGCTCCGCCGGAGACGGCAGGGGCATCGAGCGCCAGGGACCGCCGTCGGTCTTCCCCGGGAGCCTCGGGGTATGTCGATCAGCCCCAGACGGGCGACCCCCCGGCATCGTCGCGGCCGTCGAGGACCCCGCCCTTTCTGAGAAAGGGGGCCCCGGGGTCTTCGATCGCTTCGATCCAGCCTGGATCCGCGCCGTCCCACAACGGTACCCCGGCATCGGCGCAGGAGTTTTGCACTTCCCTCCCCGCAGGGGCTCGTCGTCGGGCGACCTGGGTACCCTCGGGGACGGGTCGTATGCCCCGGAAGGATTTCCCTCCGGGTCAGGTGGGCTCGAGAGGGGGCCTGGCATCTGGCAGTGCCCGCCGCCCGACATCGGCGCTGGCGTCGGATGGCCCCCTCTCCACCGAGCTTCGTCCTCGGGGGCCCTTGATGCTCGCGACGCCGATCGACGCGGTTCCGATCCGCTCCCCGGGATCAGCACCGCCGGCGCGGCCGCCCCCGTCGGGGCCCTCTAGAAGGGAGTCGATCTCATCGCTCAGTTCGATGCCCAGCCTGGAATCGGTATCCAGCCTCGAAGACTTGGCCACGCCACATCTCGGGATCGGCCTCTGTCCCCTCCCGCGACGCGGAGCGGAGATCGTTGGCCACTGCCCTCCGGCTGCCACGGAACTGCTTCAGTTGCCGAGGGCTGCGCCGCCCCCAGGTTCGGGGCCGAGGCCGATTCCGGCAGCTCCGTCGGTGCCATCGACCCCTTCGATGCCTAGCTTGGAATCCATTCCAGGAGCCGACAACGCCTTGTTGACCACCCCGGTCCGGGGCTGTTGGTCCCCCCCCCTCTGCCCAGCGGGCATCAGCCCGAGAGGCTTCTCGGTGCCCTGGCGGCCTCTTCCGCCACCGCCTCCCACGGCATAGCCCCTCCGGGAGAGCCGTCTTTTCAGAATTTCCTCCTTGACATGGCGGACTTGCTGGCCATCCCTATCCCGGACCTAACTCCAGGCCCTGCGGACCGGGCCGCCGTGATGCTTCCTCTGCATCCCTCCCTGCAGGATCTCCTGCTGGGGGCTTGGCGGTCGCCTTTGAGGGTTCCGGCACCGTCGACTGCGATGCATGCCCTGTATCGGGTGCCTCCCTCCCCGGGTTTTCGGCAGCACCAGCTTCCACATCGTTCCATTGTGGTGGAATCGGCGCTGAGGAAGGCCGGAAGCAAGGAAAAGCATTCTTCTCGCCCTCCAGGCCACGCCTCGAAGACGCTAGATACCCTAGGACGTCAAACCTTCCAAACGTCTATGCTGGCGTCCAGGATTATTTCATATATTTTTTATATGAGTCTGTCGCTCCGGGAGGTCACCGAGAGATTATCTCTGTTGTCTCCCTTCTTGTCTGCAACCAAGGCCTTTGAATATTCCTTGCTTCTTTATCACTGCAGGAATATCTCTGGGTTCCTTTCTCGTGCTTCTCTAGACTCCTTCCTGTCGGTCAGCAGATGCTCTGCTGTTGCCCTTAGAGCACGCCGTACAGCATGGTTGCAGGCGTTCGAGTTGTGTAGACGGGCTCAGCATAACCTGGGTAATTCTCCCTGTGACGGAGATCACCTCTTCAATAGCGAAGCCTTACGTCAGGTCGCGCAGTGCTTCGCTAACCTTCCCAGCGTTAGAAGCCATCCTAGGGCCCGGCTTCCCCCCGGCGGTAGTGCGCACCTCACCAGGCCCTCCTTCCCTAGGAAGAGGAAATGTCACCCCTCTGCCCACCCGCCAGGTGCGCCCAAGCAAGGGACCCCTCACCCTGGGTCTAAGTCCCCGGGCCCGTGCCAGAACTCTCATACCAAGCAGTTTTAGGCTCCGGTGGGCGGCTGCCTGCAATTTACCTTCTTACCAGAAGTTTACAATTGAGCTCTACTCTGGGGCTCGTTCAGTAGGGCAAATGGTTCGGGGGCTTATCCAGAGGTTCAGGTATTCTTCTTCCGTTGGTAGAGGGAGACCACCTCTACTCCATGATAGCTCTGGCCCATGGTCAACTGGCTTACCCTTAGGTACGTCCCCGAACCCTTGTCGAGCCAGTATTCCCCTGCTGATTGCTTCTGTAGCGGAATTTTCCTTCCAGCCGCTATAGTCCCCCAATGCTTACCAAGGACTATGCCCTCATGTCCCCCGATTAGTGCGGGGGGCGAGTTTCTGTGTGCAGGTCCTGGGGACACCTGTAGGGCCTTAAGCCCCCTGGTGTGTTCTTTCGGACTGATGCTATCCTCTGTCCTTCACGCTACCGTGCTGTTTGTTCGCCGATCTGCCCTTGTTCCACCGGAATAGATCCCTCTCCCGGACGGATCTTGACGCCACCTCCCCGGGTGGACGTTCTGTGGATCACTGGCAGGTCCGCCTTACCAGTGTTATGCTCATGGAGGTAGGTTCCTTGACGTACCTGCGTTAGTGCCGGGGTGGGGCGTTCTCCATGCCCAACAGCCTAGATATGCCAGATATCACCTGCTCGATAGGCGCATTTTGGGGTATGCCCACAGTGCCTGTGTTCTGCCGCCTATTTTTCTCCCAATGGCCGGTACTCACGCCCCCCCCCCCCTTCCGGGGTCCGGCCAGTCCACCTGCCTATTCCTTAGATCGGCCCTCGGACTGGTTGTACTCTACTGCTGTGAGGTCAACAGCTTCTAATTTCAGTTATGCCCTCCTCCCGGAGGGTCAGACCCTTGTCTCCCTATCTCTTCGCTAGGGCAGGCTGTGTACTCCTTCTGCTCCGGGGTACACCCCTCCTCTTCTCCGGAATAGGCTATCCAGATCGGCCAGTCTTCTACTGTTAGTCCTCTGAGTTATGGACTCTGCTCCTAAGGGAGTGCTCAGCTTTGCATAAAGCTTCCTTGAAGACCTGCCGTCCTTCTCCTGACCCAGCTGACTCCTGGATCTCCTGGCCTTCCGGATTTAGAACTTCCTCCTCGCTGCGGTGAAGTTCCCTTGAAGACCTCGCTACTGCGTCTACAGTACCTCCATCACAGTCCTACTTCCTACAACTCAGTAGGTAAGCTCTACATGGTACTAAGTCATTAATTTATTAAAAACTTAATGATGCTTCTATGCATTCTAATGACTACTCTCCCTGTAGTCTTGGGTTTTGCTGTTCCTCTCTTTTCAACTCCTACCCTCCATCCCTCGGGGGATGCCGGGGATTCAGGTTGGGCAAATGCCATCCCGTCCTGGGCCGGGCTTACGGGATCTCCCCTGGGCATCCTCAGCTAGGGAGTCCCCATATGTGAAGACTCATTCCTGCTTGTTCCTGGAGATAGCACAGTTACTTACCTGTAACAGGTGATCTCCTGAACAGCAGGAATTAGTCTTCACAACCCGCCCACCTCCCCTAGGAGTTGTATCTCTTTCTTTCTATTCCTTCCTCTCCTCTCCTTCTGGCTCAGCTATGAAACTCAACTGGGGAGAGGTGGTAGGAAGGGCGGGAAGCCACCGCGCAGTCGCGGGGGATGCTCCCAAAGGCTTTCTGATTGGATGCTGGGGAGCATTCCCGTGCGGGCTCCGTCGGCGACGTCTCCCATATGTGAAGACTAATTCCTGCTGTTCCGGAGATCACCTGTTACAGGTAAGTAACTGTGCTTTCTCCCAAGCTATCCCCGTTAACCAAGATTCTAGCTGTGGGACATATATACAGGGCCTGGACTTGCTGAGGGAAACCGCGCCCTAAATTAAACTTACCTAACGTTTCAAAAAGAAAGCCCCGTTCCACATGGTCGAAGGCTTTTTCTGCATTCAGAGCAACACAGAGGGCCAGTTGGCCCTGTGCATGCACTTTCCAAAGTAAGTTCACTGCCCGCTGGACACTGTCTGAAATAATTTGCCCTTTAACAAACTGGGAAGAATACCCTCCAACCACCTAGCTAAAATTTTAGCAAACAGTTTGGCATCACAGTTGATCAATGCAATTGGCCAGTAACTACCACATTGCCTGGAGGGTTTTCTTTCTTTTGGGAGCACAACTACATTTGCCTGGCCCATAATCTCTGGGAGTGGTTGCCTAGTTAGGGCATCAGAAAAAATTCTTGCCAGCAGGGGGGCGATATCATCCCACATAACCTTATAAATTCTGCCGGGTACCCATCACCCCCAGCTGCTTTCCCCCTAAGAAGACTGTTAATTGCCTCCCACACTTCAAGTGCACTAATTGGTCTCCCCAGCTGTTTGGCTTCCTCTTCTTCCAACCAAAGGAGGTCAAGAGGGGCTAGGTAAGCATCAAAATCGCTTTTCTGCACCTGACTCTCTGATGTGTATAGCTGCTCATAAAAGGCCCGAAAGGCCTCACAGATCTCTCTCATAGTGCAAACCCTTTTGTCCCCCTGATCTTCAACCTCTGCTACCAACCTGGCAGCCCACTCTTGACGTAACTGCCAAGCTAAAAGCTTCCCTGCTTTATTGCCCTGCTCCTTTTAATCCCTTTTGGTCAGCCCAAGAAGGTGAGCAATTTGTCAGCCTCCAAGGCTGCTGCAGCACGACTGTTTCCCTTGTGGCCATGTTCCTGCTGCTCAATCTAGCTAAGAGGTTGCGCCGCTGCTGTTCCTTTTCTTTTTTACTTTGTATGGCAATTTGAATCAAAATACCCTGGAGAAATGCCTTCTCCCCATCCCACAGGGACCCATTCAGCACTGGCCCATTATCATTAAACGACAAATATTGCTGCCACTTGCGTTTTTACTGCTCCACTACCTATACTTTCTGGAGCAGAGAGACACTGGCCCTGCCACTCCGACCAGTCTGCCTTCCCTCTGTACTCAGAGGGAAACCACCACCCTTCTACCATGCCATGGTCAGCAGTCACTAGAGGCTTAATCACCATGCCCTTAAACTTCCCAACACTGGACCGTGGAACAAAAATATAATCCAGTCTAGAATAAGTATCAGAATGAGGAGAATAGCAGGTGAATTCACAACAGCAGTGTTTCTGCTGCCGCCATAGGTCTACCAGGCTCCATTGCTTCACACAGTCCTGCAATTCTCGACCCTCCCGCTTGTGGAGCCTCTTTGTGTAGTTCAAACGGTCTGCCGCTCCCATGGTACAGTTCATGTCCCCAGCTACAATCCAATCCTCCTTAGCCACCTTCTCAAATGCTCCCACCCACTCCCTGAATAAGGAGCCCTTCACCCCGTTAGGAGCATATATATTAAGAATAGAGACTTTGTGGTTTTCCAACCGCCCCGTGACTCACACCACCTGACCCTGATTGTCCCCACCTGTGTCATACAGCACAAAAGACACCTGCTTATGCACTAAAATCACCACGCCCCTCTTCTTGGAGTTGTAGGAGGAGCAGTACATCTGTTCATAGTCCTTACTCTGCAGCTTCAGATGCTCTGCCTTGGTCAAGTGGGTCTCCCACAATAATGCAAAATCTAAGTGGGAGTGGGTCAGATGAGCAATAACTCGCCTCCTTTTAATGGGGCTGTTAATCCCCCTTATGTTCAGTGATGTGATCTTATACCGCACCATAATACACAACAGTTAGCATCCAAACATTCGCTATCCAGCCATACTCCAGCCAGTCATCCATCCAAACACATTCCTCCAGACATATCCCCTCCCAATTCCACCGCTGAACATTATAACATATCACCCACACCCAACACACCCCAACATTAGAAACCTCCAACCACCTGTCTCCAACCCACCTACCTCCTCTTTTATACACAGCTACCTCCTCCCGCCAAACTCCCTGATTCTCCAGCAAGAAAATCCCCCTTCTGGTCCCTCCCTGCCCTCCCCACTAATACAACAAAAGACATTACTCCAACCTGCTATTTGAGCAAGTCAGTCCCAGAATTACCCCCCTCGGTTAGGACTGGAACTAGAAGTGCAGGAAAGTTCAAATGAGCACTAAATCACTCATAGCTCGATACATACATCGCCCCACTGCAACTGTGAAATGTCACTCAGGGCTGCCAGCAGTTCAGTTCAGCTTCCCTCTGTCACAGAGTCCTCACTTTCCTTCCTCTGGCTGTCCACTTGTGCTTCCCCCATTCTGCCTGAGCCCGGTGACTCGCTCCCCTGATCTGCTCCTTTTCTCAGGTGTTCGCCCTGATGATGCCCTTTTGGCAATGCGTGTCCTGTGCCGGAGACCTCCAGACCTCTGTGGGCAGGCAGTTTGTGGAAATATTGTTCCATTGCCTCTGGTGAGGTGAAAAAATGCCGAGTGCCATTTTCTAAAAAGGTTAGACAGCCAGTGTACCAAATAACTGCTTTGATCCTCTTCTTCGCCAACTGCGCTCTGGTTTTCAATAGTGCTTTCCAGTTTCTTTCTATGCCTCTCGAATTATATGCTCCCATTCTTGAAAGTGGAAAAGCTTCATAATAAATGTCCATGGATATCCATTGCCTTCTGGCCGGGGCTGCAGTTCCCTGTGAGCTCTCTCCACTTCATAATCCTTAGGGGAGGGGGAGCCAGGAAGCAGGTTTGAAACAGCAGCCACACAAAAGCACAGGCATTTGCATCATCTTCTCCTTCAGGGACGCGAAATATCCGGATGTTTGATCACCAGTCGCAATTCAAATTATTCTCTACTTTATCACTCGGCCATGCAACTTGCTTTTTCAGATGAGTCACCTCCTCATCAAAGCCTTGCTGCTTATCCTCCACTTGTCCAATTCCACTGGTCAACAAATTTTTACAAAAGTCATGTTACTGAAATAAAAATAGTCATTTCTTATCAATTTTTATATGCTGAACACGAATATGACAGTGAAATTGCAAAGTTGGCTCTAGTTTTTATGTAATCTACAAGAATTAATGTTTACATCACGAAATGCATGTCAATAGTAAATATAATAGGCCTTCGGTTAATACCTTAAAAAACCAAGCCATAGACTACTTCTTAGATTTTTTCGCCTGTCTCTTGTACAGCTGTTCGGGAGCTTCTCTGGGGAGTGTCCAGCAGTAGTCAGCCAGCATTGTAGTGGACCATTTTCCCTGGTATCTTTGCTCCATCGTTGCGATATCATGGTGAAAACGTTTGCCCTGTTCATCACTAACCATACCACAATTGTCAGGAAAGAAATCGAGATAGGAATCAAGGAAATGGATCTTTAGAGACATATTGCAGCCAAGTTTCTGATACTGCATCAGCATGTCTTCTACTAGTTCCTTGTAGTTTTCTGCCCTAATATTCCCGAGAAAGTTTGTTGACACTAGGCGAAAAGCATTCCATGCTTGTTTCGCATCACCCTGCAGAAAGTTGTTGAACCGGTCATCTGAAGAGCTCTCGAATCTGAGGACCCACAAAAAGTCCCTCTTTAATCTTTGCTTCGCTGAGTCGAGGGAATTTTTCATGCAGGTATCGGAAGCTGGCTAAGTGCGCTCCATGGCTTTCACTAAGTTTTTCATCAAACCTAGTTTGATGTGAAGGGGTGGTAGCAGGATTTTGTTAGCCTCAATCAGAGCTGGGTGCTGGATATTCTTCTCTCCAGCTGTTACATTTTGTCTGCGATTCCATTCCTTCCGCATGTAGTACCAACCTCTTGCTTGGCTATCCCACTCACATAAGAAACACCTGTATTTTATATATCCCTGCTGCAGTCCCATTGAAGGGGCAACTACCTTCAAGTCACCACAGAGGTGCCAGCTGTACTTGTTATAGTTAATGGAAGTCAGTAGATGCTTTAAGTTATCGTATGTCGCTTTCATGTGGACGGCATGCGCTACTGGAATAGATGGCAGACTGTTTCCATTGTTCAAAAGCACAGCCTTCAGACTCAGTTTCGAAGAGTCTATAAATAGTCTCCAGTCTTGTGGGTCATGAGTGATTTTTAAGGCATTCATGAGGCTTTCAATATCAGAACAGAATACCAGATTACTTTCCTTTCCGACTACGTATAGTGCACTGCTGACGTCAGATGGCTTCAGCAGCCATCTGGCAGTAGTATTGCATTGCATCAGAAATTGATGCAATAAACTCTGGATGATGTGTGCATGCTGGTATTATGCAATGTGATGCAATATTACATCATTCAAGGCTTATTTGGGATGTTGTTGATGTCCTACTGGATAAATTTACACGGTGAAACGTCAAAAATGAACTACATGCAATATCTTCAAAACGAGAGCCAATAACATTTTTTTAATGTTATATTCGTTTTCAGCTCACCAAGATACTAAAGATTAGGGCCTTTTAAAGTCAGTAACGATTTCAGTTGACCAGTGTTCTCCATTCTGCATAATCTAAGCGATTCCTAATAACCACAAGTTGCTCTTCAGTCTTTGTGAAAACTTTCTCAGCAATCTCCCTCTTCAATGCACGGATTTCCTAACATAAGAACATAAGATATGCCATACTAGGTCAGACCAAGGTCCATCAAGCCCAGTATCCTGTTTCCAACAGTGGCCAATTTAGGTCATACCTAGCAGTCTCCCCAAAAGACACTGGTTTCTCAATGCTTGTATTGGGTCAAGCAGTGATATCCTGGGTCCCTTTTAATAATGGTTTATGGACCTTTCTTCCAGGAACTAGTCCAAACCTTTTTTAAACCCAGATACACTAACAGCTTTTACTACATCCTCCGGTAACAAATTCCAGAGTTTGATTACACGTTGAGTGAAAAAAATATTTTCTTATTAGTCTTAAATAGGTTACCCTGTAGCTTCATTGCATGTCTCCTAGTCTTTTTAGAAACATAGAAACATGATGACAGAAAAAGACCACATGGCCTATCTAGTCTGCCCTTTCATATCAACAACTACAACAGTCCTCTTTTTACCTTTAGAGATCTTCTGTATTTGTCCCATGCTTTTTTGAATTCAGATACTGTCCTCATCTCTACCACCTCCAGTGGGAGACTATTCCACGGATCCACCACTCTTTCCGTAAAGAAATATTTCTGCATATCACTCCTGAATCTATCCCCTTTTACCCTAATCCCATGTCCCCTCGAAGCAGAACTTGCTTTCAATTGAAAGAGGTTCTCCCCATGTGCATTTATGCCACAAAGGTATTTAAACGTCTCAATCATTTCACCTCTATCCTGCCTTTCCTCTAAGGTGTACATATAAAGATCCTTAAGTCTGTCCTCATATGCTTTACAATGAAGACCACTAACCATTTTAGTAACCACCCTCTGTACCGACTCCATCCTGTTTATATCCTTTTGAAGGTGCGGTCTCCAGAATTGTACACACTGCTCCAAATGAGGTCGCACCGAAGACTTATACAGAGGCACTATCACCTCCTTTTTTCTGCTAGCCATTCCTCTCTGTATGCACCCAAGCATCCTTCTAGCTTTTGCTGTCACCTTTTCTACCTGTTTAGCTACTTTAAGATCATCAGACACAACCACGCCAGATGACGTAAACAATCAATCTACGTTTACCCGTTCCATTCCACTCATTAATTTATAGACCTCTATCATATCTCCCCCAGCCGTCTCTTTTCCGGGTTGAAGATCCCTAACCTTTTTAGCCTCTCTTCATAGGAGTATTCTTCCATCCCCTTTACCATTTTGGTGGCTCTTTTCTGTACCTTTTCTAATAACGCTATATCCTTTTTATGATACAGCGAGCAGAATTGTACACAATATTCAAGGTGCAGTTGCTCCATGGAATGATACAAAGGCATTATAATATCCTTTGTTTTATTTTCCATTCCTTTCCTTATGATACCTAGCATTCTATTTGCTCTTTTGGCCGCCGCTGCACACTGGGCAGAGGATTTTAACATGTTATCCACAATGACACCTAAATCTTTTTCCTGGGTGGTGGTTCCCAATGTGGAACCTTGCATCATGTAACCATAGTTTGGGTTGTTCTTTCCTAGGTGCATAACTTTGCACTTGTCCACATTAAATTTCATCTGCCATTTTGATGCCCAGTCTTCCAATTTATCAAGATCCTCTTGCAATTTTCCACAATCCTCTTGTGTTTTAACAACTTTAAATAGTTTTGTGTCATCTGCAAATTTGATAGCCTCACTCGTTATTCCCTTTTCCAGGTCATTTATGAATATGTCAAGAAGCAGCGGACCCAGCACAAATCCCTGTGGTACACCACTATTCACCTTTTTCCATTGGGAAAATTGGCCATATAGCTCTACTCTCTGCTTTCTATCTTTCAAGCAGTTCCTGATCCACAATAATACACTGCCTCCTATCCCATGACTTTTTAGTTTTACCAAAAGTCTCAGACCTCAAGCTTCTTTCCAGTCCTGTTTCGTTGGGTTCACTGGCCATCGAGAAGCAGGGTGATGGCGACCCACCTAACTTTCCTGCCACTTTCGCTTTGGCTGCATTTGCCGCATACAATCTTTTTATTGTCTTTGCCGCCTTTACCTTGACAGACTTCGGCATTGTACCAAGCCATTAGTGCTTTCCAGCCACTCCTGGAGTTTTCTTTTAGTGGTGCCATGCAGGGGAGCTCAGGGAGAGGCTTGGCTCACATCTGCTGAGACCGCCATTCACACTAGAAGTCTCAACTGTATATCTTTTGGGATCTTGACAGGTAAATGTGACCTGGATTGACCACTGCTGGAAACAGGATATTGTGCTTGATGGGGCCCTTGGTTTGACCTATTATGGCACATTTTATGTTCTTGTTCATGGATAAAGTAGCGTGACAGCTGTGCTAGTGCATTTGAAAAATAGTTAAATAAAAATAAGGTGATACCTTTTTATTGGACTAACTTAATACATTATAACATATTAAGTTAGTCCAATACTTAATAAGTTATTATGTATTAATAATTATTAGATTAGCTTTCTTCAGTCGGGACAGTATGAGCAACAGATGAGATAATGTGTGAACCACAGAAGCCTTCCATGGACAGTCTCAGGGGAAGTAGGAGTGATGGATGGGTGATCAGAAGGTGACCAAGCTGTAAATATGTATAGTTTATAATTTAACAGACAGCCCCGTATCTTTCTTAAGCCCTGTCTGGTCCGATTGAAAATGTCTTATCTTAATTTCAAAGGTTTTATGTTCTTAGATTGTATTGCATCTCTCTCTTCGGACTGTCACTAGATCACCCCACCTCTACAACAATATTTTGAATATGTGTAATTGGACATCATACTTTTAAAAATTAAACTTTGTATGTGTATTTGTGCGTGTAAAGAATACAGTTTACCCAGATAAATTAACTTTTTGAAAATTGCCATCCTCTCTGCAGTCAGAAGAATGTGCTAATAGTTCTTTTGAGTCCGTATCACAGTTAGCATCTATTCTTTTGCTTTGAAGGCTGCTTCTATTTGCTGCCCCCCTTCCCCCCACTAATAAGCTGTTGCCCTAGGCAACCACCTAGCCTTGCCTAGTGGTTAAGCCAGCCTTGGTTAGCAGGCCTCTCTGAAGCATGTCTTGGCATTAGTTGTGTGGTAGGCTATGGTCTAGCATGGCCTGCTACTATGAAAGGCCTGTAAGTTAGGCCTGGATCCTAACTCCCATTATAGCTAGAAAAGAACCAAAAATCTGTGAAAAATAAGAGAACTGTTTTAAAATGCTTAATAAGTTTTCATGAATTCATAAGTCTTCTATTATTCTCTTGTGTGAGAAAGAACAGAAATGTTACAGTATATGCATTCCAGAAGCCGAAGTTAACCTTGCAGTAGAAAAGTAACGAGATTTAGAACTGTACCATTGTTCAAGCAATCCTAAAGGAGGGGGGGGGGGGGCCGGTTGCTAGGCTCTGGAGGGATTTCTAATTGGACAAATGAAGGGAATGTATAACCAATGAGAAGTTTGTATGTATCGAGTTGGAACCAATAGAAAGTTCTCATGTATCAAACTGAAAAAGAGGTATAAATGGTTATGTCTCTGTATAAACGTTTGCTCAGTACCTTTTGAAGCTTTGACTGACTGGGCCTTGTGCACAATAAACTGACTTGGACCCTGTCAATCGACTCCTGAACTTATTCATTGATTGCACTTTGCCACAGCAGTTGGATACATGGAAGTGGGTTGAGATCGGAGAAGGATCCGAGCTTTGAATTCAACGTGCTGGTGGTAAAATACTTAAACTTCAAAGTTAGAAATTTATTAGGATTAAAAAGTATATTTCTCTGATGAATTTTGGGTTAATCACAAATACACAAAAATGAAACGATAGGCACTTCAAAATGCCTTTCTACAGAGCCATTAGGCAACCTAAGCAGTTGCCTAGAGTGCCAACATGTGGGGGGGGCAGCACTATACGCATTCTACAAGCATGGGGACTAATTGCTGTTGCCGCTTAATCTCCCTTTTATTGCAGTTGCAAGGAGCTTGGAAGAAGGCTGCTGTTGCTGTGTCCTACCCCCCTCCCACCTGATAGATCCTGTGCAGCCCCACCCTCCCCTTCTCTGGCCAGAGGGTGCTGAAGTGCTCCCTGCTGGAGTCTCTCCCTCTTTCTGGCAGCAGCATAGGGACAGGGCCAGTGCTAGTGTCTTAGACACCCTAGGCTAGCCTTCAGCCTTGTTCCCCCTCGCAATAAACTTTTAGACCCCTCCCACAACATTTTGATAATTAATCATAATCATCTCAATGCCATTCCTCCCAAAACAATCCTATAAAAACATACTTAGACATGCACTTAAATATTAAACTTTGTTTTGTAATTATATACATAATGAGGGAGATTTCCAAAAGCCACTTGCAAGGGTAAATGGACTATTTTCAAATTGCCCATTCTTCCTGTGGATAAAAGTACACACTGATGAATCTGTGAGTTTGTGTGGCTGTTAGGGCCATTGTTTTGTTGTGATTGTAGCTGCTCTTTGATGCTCCCGAGAAGCACTGACCCTAGACAACCACCTAGTCTGCCTAGTGGTTGGGCCGGCCCTGTGCGCGGAGCTTTAAGAAAGCAGATTAAGGGGGTACCACTCCTACTTTATACGCTACTCTCCCTACTACCCTTGTGACTTCTTTCTCTCTGACACATTCCTGGGAGCTTAATAAAAGAACATTAGGGGGAACGGCTGCCACGTCCCCCTCTCTTTGGCAGAATAGTTTTTGTTGGAAACTTCCAAAATAAGAAATAGATAAAAAAAAAAAAAGAAAATATTAAGGGCTGGGGGGTGGGGGTGAGAGGAAAAGAAGGTTGAATTGTAGATAAAAGCAAACAGAAGCAGAGGATGGAAACAGGATATGAAAAGAAAAGACCAAAGGTCAGAGACGGGGATGGAAAAAGTGAAGAAGGCAGAAGAAATGGAAAATGGTGTTAGATGACTGAGACTAGTACCAGCATGATTTTTAAAATAAATGTCCAGGCTAGGTAGAAGAGGCATTTTATTTTCAGTTTATTGATTGGAATAAGTTAGCTTTGGGAACGTGTCCTCCTCTGGGTTGGAGTTTGCACTGCAGAGGAGGAAATGTATTTATTTCTATTATTCTGATCTTGCATTGCAGTAGAGTCTGACTTCTTGTGCTGTGTCTGTCTGCATTCTGCATTTATGATTGAGGTGGGGTACTCTGCTAGTATGTAGTTTCTGTGCAGGGATCTTTAGCAGTCTGGTTTATTGGTGGTGTTTTGAGGGTCTAGGGCCCATACTAGTATTTGCTTTGCTGCTTTTCATAAGTAGGATTGTTGCTGTGTGAGTCCTCGGAGTTAGTGCTATTTTTCTATGGTAAGTGGAGCATGTGAGCCTGAATTTATTTATCTTTTTAAACTTTTATTTTATTGATTTATCATTGCAATAGTAATACAAAACACTAACAATCACATTAAACCTAACCATATCCCCTCACCTACTAACCCCACTCACCCTACCTCCAACTCTTCCCTCCATACCCCTCCCTTCACCCAACCCCTTCCCCTCCTACTCCCCCCCCCCACTCCTTCCTCTTTGACAGCACCAACTCTCATATGGCTCCCAAATCCTTTGTACATTCCCCCATATACTGGTAACTTACTCATACAATATACATGTTCCAGCCTATTAACAATGATCAAAATACTGGGAGATGAGCTGCTTCTCCATCCCTTTGCCATTTCCATTCAAGCAGCAAGCATCACATACACAGCCAACCTTTTCACGACTTTATCCTCTTCCCCCTGCCATACATTTAGCAACATGCCCACTGGACCCATTTCCAAAGGGATACCTGTTATTTCTTTAAACAGTTTCCCTACCCCTTGCCAACACAGTTGCACCTCTGGACAATGTCACGTGCATACAAGGTGTGACAAAAAAGAAACAAGACTGTCCCATAAATGTTTTATTACAAAATCTACAGAGAAATTAAGCATTGTCCCCTTCAAAGTAATCCCCCCAGAGTTAATGCACTTCTGCATTCACTTCTGCCATGTACAGAAGCACTCAGTAAAGTCCTCCTCCTTAAGGTCCCTCGGCTCCCTCATCGCAGTGGCCTTGATCTCTTCTACAGAGGTGAAATGAGTTCCTTTGAGCACACTCTTCAGCCTCAGGAAGAGCCAGAAGTTGCACGGTGCGAGATCTGGGGAATAAGAAGGATGGTCGAGAGCTGTAATCTGTTTGTTGGCCAAGAACTGCCTCACACTCAATTGGGCCCTTCTCCAACTTAACCAGAAATTTCAAGTTGATTCTTTGCTCCATATTTCTGCCACCTCCAGTTGTATGAGAAAGCAATGGAGCAGTGTGCTACAAAAAAACCTGAAAAAGAAAATCAGAGTGAGAGAGATGAAAAATATTATAGCAGAATAGTGGCGAGATGTTGTACAACACAGTGACAATTGGCATTGAGTCAGAGAAAGAAGGGACCAGATCAGCCATTCAAATGCGGATCTTTGCAATTCTGCGCTTGAATGGCTGGTCTAGTCCCTCCCTCCTCTGGTGCGAGCATACATTAGAGGAAGGAGGGATCAGACCTGCATGCAAGCGTGGAGTCGGAAAGACCCATGTGTTTTTTCTTTTAGAATTGGATTCCGCTTCGCTGCTGCCACAGTCAAGGAAACATGAAAAGTGGTGACAGGGCAAGGGCAGTCAGTGTAGGAAAGAGCCAAGAGCAGCAGCTCCAAATGCACCCCTATTTCTTTGCACCCTGTGCAGCCGCACCACTCATATAGGGCTAGGTATAGCACTGTCTAACCATCACCTCTAATACAAGCTCCTCTCTCAGCAAAGCAAATCTTTTACCTTCCCATCCTCCTGTATCAGTTGGCCCCAATAACACAATCCCTGCCCCGCCCACCACTCAAAGGACTTAGACTCTCTCTCTCCAGAAAGTATTCCCCACATCTGCAAATCTCCCTCACTCTCACATCATTCTCCCCCTCTAACAACTGCTCTTTCACCCTTCTCTATACCTTACAAGTGTTCCCAGTAATTGGATGTTCTCTGGGAACAAGCAGGAAGTCAGTCTTCACATATGGGTGATGCTGGCGCTGATGGAGCCAGTGCGGTAACCTCTCCCCAGCTTTCAAATTAAGTCTTTGGATGATGTACCACGCATGTGGGGTCCCCTTCCTGCCTAAGGGTGCCATCTTGCCTCAGTCTTCTTTTTTCCATGGAGCTCACTGGATGTGTGTCTTTCTCCCCTGGAAAAAGTTGGGGGGGGGGGGGGGGTTGCTATCTTTTGTCTTATTTTTCTCCGGTCATGTACCGGTTCCCTCCCGTCTCCTGATTCCTCTTGCCTCCAACATCACATTTTTTCGGGTTCCTTTTCTCTTTTTCCCTTTTGTGGGTCTTTTCTTTGCTGAGTGGGCTTTTACACCCTTTCTCATTGGGCCTAGAAAGTTTGACCTCATAGGGACCGTCTTCCCAGCCATGGCCTCCGTCAATGGCTTCAAGCCATGCGACTGCTGCACTTATAATATATCGTGCACGGACCCACATGATTGTTGTGTTCAGTGCCTTGGGCTGAATCATGATGCCTTGGTGTGTGGTCTCTGCCACCAGATGACCCCCAAGGCTCTCGATGCCGCAAGAAGCAGCATGAGTTGATTTTCACAAGACAGACAGGTCCGGAGTCATCGGGGTCAGTGCCCTTGAGAGCTGCTGCGGAGACTCCCTCCTTATGCAGCAACCACACTGCCTGAGAGCCTCAAGGACATGGAGCGCCGATCTGGGGCTCCCTCAAGAAGGGATGCACCTCGAAGACCTGACATCGTCGGTGGCATCCTTGGGTGATGAGTCCGGGACTGTGGGGCAGTCCCACGGCACCCAGCCTTGGAGCTGTCAACGCAAAGCCGAGGGCAATGGCTGGTAGCAGCCCTTGAAGCTCCCCCAGTGGGAGAAAGCACCATTGGTGTTTGGGGATTGGTCTCAGTCCACCAAGGCCATCCTTGTCGAGGACACCCCTTCGACAGCACTGGCATCAGGACCGCAATCCTCTGTACCCTTGCTGGGGGCTATGGAGCCATTGGGTATTGAGGCCCGGATGGCGACCTTAGAACGCAGCCTGTCTGCCTTCATGGCCCAGCAGCAGGCTCTGATGCCTAGTTTCTCCAGGTCATCAATCCCAACCACAGATCCCTCCACAGAGAGGCCTCCCTGGAGGTGGAACCGGTCCTCCAGCACCACCGGCCTCGAGACCCCCCTCGGGCCCAGTCTCAGTTGAGGCCGAGGACTTCCCCACACAGCGCACCCAACTCAGGGCGCAGGGGCATTATGGCTGGGGTGCCAGCCTGAGGCTCAGGGAACCTTCAGAGTCTCCTTGGACTCCGGCCCTGACTGGGAGACTGAGGACAATGAGTCCCCGGGCACCTGACTCCACAGGGATGTGCTCTCAGACCCCTCCTCTCTGGAGATCTGGTGCTGGTCCCCACCCTGGACTTTGTGAGAGACATGGCAAAGGCCCTTGCCTTCACCACCAAAACCAAGGAGGAGCCTCTGGCGGAGGACCTTTAAATCCTCCAGTTTGAGGCTCTCTTCAGGGAGGACCTCACAGTCCCTGTCCCTCCTATCCTGGATCGGCTGAATGTGGGAGACACTGGCCTTGATTCCTATCATGAGCAGGCGGCTGGACTAAATGTATCGAGTCCATCGAAGCCCTGGCTTTCAAAAAGCTGAACTGCCCCATAACTTATGGTGGTGGAGTCGGCCATGTGGAGGCTTAAGAGCCAGAAAACGCACTCCTTGGTGCCCCGGGATAGGGAAGCCTGCTCCATGGATGCCTATAATGGCTTTGAGTCGGTGCCTCGAGTAGCAGCAGTGGGTATTAGTGTGCACAGTCATGTCTGGCTACAGTCTTCCAACCTGGTACAATGGGTACAGGACAAGTTGGTAAATGTCCCTTGCTGGGGAGAGAATCTCTTCGGCAAACCCATGACAGAAAAGGCTGCCAAGCTGGAGTCTGAGTTCATGACCAGGACCAGGCTCTCCAAGACCGCTGATCCTTCCCGAAGAAAGGCTTTGGGTAAAAATCCCTTCTTCCTGAAAAAGAGTAAGGCTTACAAAAACCACCCTCAGCACAAGGTCTTCCCATCTCCCCAACAGGGCCAGCAGGCTAAGGGCGTGGCCCTCATAAGTCTAAGATCCCCAAGCCTCAGCTGCGCCTCTGGTGCAACCTAGGAGAAGTTTTTGACTCCTGTGCATAGCCTCTCTTCCCCCAGGAGGACCTGCCCCACAGCACACAGGGAGGCATCTGGTGTTCTTTGCTGACCGCTGGCCCACCATCACCACAGACAGGTGGGCTTTGCAGATGGTGAAGGGGGGTACCTCCTCTACCTTGAACAGACGCCTCTTCCATTCTTTCCAGGAAAGCTCCCAATGCATCCTCTTCACTGGGGCCTGCTTCAGCAGGAACTCGCAAACCTTATGGCAGACAGGGCGGTGGAACCCATCCCCCTCAAACTCGGAGGCAAAGAGTTTTACTCCCACTACTTCCTGGTGCCCAGAAGGACCGAGGGGTTTTGGCCTATCTCTATACCTGCGAGACCTCAACAGTTTCCTAGTGAAGGAGAAGTTCGAGATGCCCTCCTTTGGAATATTGCTGCCATACCTCCAGTAGGGAGACTGGCTATGCTCTTTGGATCTAAAGCAGAGGTTCCCAACTCCAGTCCTGGAGGGCCAAACACCATTCAGGTTTTCAGGCTGTCCCTAATGAATATGTATGAGATACATTTGAATACAATGGGGGCAGTGCATGCAAATGCATCTCATGCATATTTATTAGGGACAGCCTGAAAACCTGAATGGTGTTTGGCCCTCCAGGATTGGAGTTGGGAACCTCTGATCTAAAGGATGCCTACACACATCCTTATCCACAGCCTTCACAGGCTATACCCCTGCTTCATGATGGGAGGCTGCCATTATCAATACAGGGATCTTCCCTTCGGTCTGGCCTCCACCCCGAGGGTCTTCACAATATGCTTGGCAGTGGTCGCCACGTTCCTACGTTTCCAGGGGGGTATTCATCTTCCTGTACCTGGACTACTGGCTCATAAAGGACAGCACCACCGCAGAAGCCCGACTGGCAACAGCCCGCACCATCCTTATTCTGGAACATCTAGGGTTTGTCATAAACTATCCAAAGTCCCATCTCCAGCTAATGCAATGTCTGGAGTTCATAGGGGCAATGCTGGACACCATCCAGGTCAAGGCCTTCCTTTCTCTGGACAGGAACCAGTGCCTCCAGGCACTTGCATAGCATGTCCAGGGTCAGCCTTCGGCCTCTGCCCACCTCATGCTTCGCCTTCTGAGCCACATGGCGTCTACGGTGCATGTCATCTCAGATGTCCATCTGCACATGTGGCTGGCCCAGTGGGTTCTCAGCTCCCAATGGTCACAGGCCATGGGGTGCCTAAGGGAGATAGAGTGGTCATGACCTGCTCTCTGGCTGACTCGCTTGACTGGTAGTGGCAGCTCCAACACCTGCAGGCCGAAATGCCCTTCCAGGCCCCTGCCCCCCAGAGGATCCTTACCATGGATGCCTCCAAACTGGACTGGGGTGCCTATTGCGACAACCTCCACACACAGGGCAGCTGGTCGCAGGAGGAGAGCCTCCAGCAGATCAACATCCTAGAGCTCCGCATGATAGCGCTTGCCATCCGGACTTTACAACACCGCCTTCAACATCAAGCGTTTCTGATCCAGACCGACAACCAGGTGGCGATGTTTTACATCAACAAGCAGGGAGGGACGGAGTCATTCCTCCTGTGCCAAGCGGTAGTGAACCTTTGCTTCTTTGCCAGCGGCAGCGGGATGCTCATGCTGGCAGTCCACCTCCCGGGCCAGGACAACATCCTGGCAGACTGACTCAGCTGAGTCCTCCAACCACACGAGTGGCGGCTGGACCCCAAGGTGGCCAGTCGACTGTTCTATCTCTGAGGGCTTCTGCAGATGTATCTCTTTGCCAGTCCAGCCAATGCGCAGCTAGCCTGTTTCTGCTCCAGGCAGCCGCATCTCTTGTGGGTAGTGGCAGATGCATTCCTCATCCCTTGGATGGAGGGACTCTTCTATGCTTTCCTGCCCATACCACTGATTGCCAAGACCCTGTTCAAGGTCCAGCTCAACAGAGCCCAGTGATACTGGTTGCCCCTCTGTGGGCCCTGCAGCAGCGGTTCCTGCTGCTCCTCTGCCTGTCTCAGGTGCCCCTAATCTTTCTGGTGAGCGACCCGGACCTACTTTTGCAGGAGGGCAGCTCCCTTCTGCACCCCAACTTGGGGTCCCTATCTCTGACAGCATGGCTGCTGAAAGAGTAGCCTTGGCCCACATCGGTCTCTCCAGCGAGGTGGAAGTAGTTCTTTTGGCGTCTCACAAGCCTTCCACCCACCAGGCCTACGCCTTCAAGTAGCGTGTGCAGAGAGGCAGGTTAACCCTTTCTTCTGCTTGGTCCAACTGATTCTCCAGTATTTACTTCACCTGTCCCAGGCAGGGCTGATGTCCAATTCCATCAGAGTACACCTCTGTGCACTATGGGCACACCATCATCTTGTTGAGGGCAAGCCCCTCTCTGCTCATCCCCTCGTGATTTGATTCTTGTGGGGCCTACTACTCTCTAAGCCATCCGTTTGCCCCCCCCCTCCCAGTGGTGGAGTGGCACCTCAATGTAATTCTCTCAAACCTCACTGCACCACCGTTCAAGCTTCTTAGCTTGTACCACTTAAGTATGTCTCTTGGAAGGTGGTCTTCCTTGTGGTGCTTGCCTCGGCTTCTAGGGTCAACGAGCTCCAAGCCCTGATAGCTACCCACCTTATACGAGGTTCTACCATAACAGATCGTGCTCCGCATGCACCCCAAAGTTTTTCTCGAAGGTGGTGTCCCCTTTCCACTGTGGTGCATCTCCCAAAGGCTTTCTTTGAAAGCTGGGGAGAGGTTACCAAGCAAGTTCTATCAGTGCCGATGTCACCCATATGTGAGGACTGATTCCTGCTGTCTCTAGAGAACACCTGTTACAGGTGAGTAACTAAGCTTTCCTCCACCCTCATTGACCCTCTCCAAAATAGACCCTCTAGGGGGAAAGCCCCCATAACTCCTTGTTCTATCTGTACTCACTGCTTCCCTTGCCCTCCCCCCCTTTCAAATCTAACACCACCCCTACATGAGCAGCTTGCAAATACCCCCATAAATCCAGCACTCCTAAACCACCTCCTTTTCTCCTCCCATAGTTACGGTTACAGTTTATTAGATTTATTTATTTAACAAATTTTGATTATACCATTTTATGCAAATCAAAACAGTTTACATGGAACTGAGTCAATACAATGAACAATTTATATAGAACATAATGAACAATCTCCAGGAACAAGCAGGAATGAGTCTTCACATATGGGTACGTCGGTACCGACGGAGTCTGCGTGGGAACGCTTCCCAGCGTCCAATCAGAAAGCTTTTGGAAGCATCCCAACACGCCTGCGCGCTGCCTTCCCGCCTTCCCAACTGCCTCTCCTCAGTTTTCATTTTTCCGCGGAGCCGGCAGGACGTTCTCCTGTCACCGCAGAAAATTCTTTTTATTTTTTAGTTTTCTTGTGGTCGCTGCTGCCTTCCCCGACGCCACCGGTACCGCCAGTGTTTCTTTCTTATTTTCTTGTAAAATTTTTTCCTTTAGGAATATAAAATTTCTTCTTAGTGTTCACGGTTCTCAGGCCTTCTAGGCCTCTCCATTTTTCCTCATGGAACCGCCAGTCATTTTCCCCAGGAAATGTACAAACTCTGGCAGTACAACTTTATTTTTAGACACTCACAATTGGTGTCTAACCTGCTTGGGTCCTGACCACTGTCCTCCGGAGCCTTCGGGCACCAGGGCTGTGAGAAGCAGTTTTCAACATCGAGTTCCCCTCGACACGCGGTCCCCTTCCAACTTCAGGGCACCGACTATATCTTCTTCTACACAGGATCAGGTAACCCAAAAACAGTCTGTTAAGACTAGCCAGTCCTCGAGCGGCAGTTCTCATGCACAGCATAGAGATGCCTCCGGCCTTGCCCTCGAGAATCTACTGGTTCAAAACCCCGGTAGGAGTCTTCGACCTCCAAAGCCTGTGTGGGGTTTCAGGTTGTTCCTGAGGTTCACCCCTCACAGAACATACCTGAGCCATGTCCGGTGGTGGCATCCGTTTCAAGCGGTACCGATACCCCGGCATCGGCACCGGTGTTGGATAAAATATTCCTCACCAAGGATCGTCGTCTGGTGTCCCCGGTACCTACGGGGCCGGTGGATGCGCTTCAGATCGATTCTACAGTATCGGTGTCGTCACCGATACGAGTTCCGATGTCGGTACCCTCCAGACGTGCATCGATAGACTCGCTTCCTTCGATGCCGAGTCTAGAATCGATCTCCAGTCTGGAGGACTGGGTACCGACGCGCCTTGGTACCGACTCCCATCGGTACCGAAGGCTCGGTTCCGATACCTCGGATCCGCAACCTTCGGTTCCACCGATACCGTTAGAGTTGCCACCGGCTGGTTTTCTTCCTCCGGCATCAGATTCGGTACCGAGTCCGGTACTGACATCCACAGTACCTTTACAGTCGGTACCTTCCATGCTCCACTCATCAGGATCACTTCCCTCGATGCCGAGTTTGGAATCGATTCCAAGCATGGACGATATGTTACCGACTGTTGCTGGTGCTGTTCTGCAGTACCAGCGACCACTATCTAAGGATCCCATTCTGCACCATTCAGGATTTTCTAATCCTATAAGCTGGAATAGATCCCTTGGTGCCAGTGCTAGTTCTTCATCAGATCTAGCTTATCCAGGGGGAATTCCCTCCAGGGATCTTTCTTTCCAGACTTTCTTCCTGGATATGGCGAAATCACTTGCCATTCCTGTCCCTGGACAAGATCCTACACAAGGGAGTACAGAATACCTCTCTGTTCCTAACGAAGCAAAGGAAAATATAATGCTTCCTTTGCATCCTTCTTTGCAGGATCTCCTTCTACGAATGTGGGAATCTCCTTTAAAGGTACCCCCACTTTCCAGAGCAACTGATTTCCTATATCAGGTGCCCCCCTCTCCAGGGTTTCAAAGGACTCAACTTCCTCATCATTCCATTGTAGTGGAATCAGCATTGAGGCGAGTGAAGAGTACTAAAAAGCACTCTTCTTGTCCGCCAGGTCGTGAGTCTAAGACACTAGATGCCTTTGGATGTCAAACCTTCCAGACATCCATGCTTTCAGCAAGGATTCTCTCATATATTTTTTATATGGGTCTATCTCTTGAGGAGATCACAAAGCAATTACATCTTTTGACTCCTTTGCTTCAGGAGCCCAGATGTACAAACTATTCCTCACGGGTTAGTCATATTCAGAATATCTCTAAGTTCCTTACTCGTGCTACCCTAGACTCCTTTGAGTCTGTTAGTAGGACTTCTGCTATAGCTATAGGGGCACGGCGTAGAGCCTGGCTTCAGGCCTCAGACTTGGACAAATGGGCACAGGAAAGACTGGGAAATACTCCTTGTACTGGAGAGAATCTCTTCAACAGGGAGTCTTTACTTCAGGTTACTCAGTTCTCCACTGACTTTCCTTTTTCCAGAGGCTGCTCTGCGCCTTCTTCTTTCCCAGTAGGTAGGAAATGTCCAACCAAACTTTCAACCCCTAAGGGGAGAAGGTTTTGCCCATCATTCAGATGTCCCTAAACAGGGGAAACATCGTTCTAGTCTGAGCAATCCACAACCTCAACAGGGTCAACAAACCCAGCAGTTGCAGGGTTTTAAATAGCTCATTGCCCCTTTGTTTGGGGGGTTGGGATGGCAGTCTGCTTCTTTTCACTTGAAGTATCTGCACTATTTTATCCTAACCTACTTAGATATCTCTTCATGAGACTTCTTTTCTTAAGAATCTTCATTATGATCATGCCCATACTTAACAGATTTTCCTCTTCCTCGTGGAGGAGAGGGAGAGGTGACAACTATCAATAGACAGTTGTTTCAATCTACTGGCATGTATCATCTCACCTGTCGGAGATTTCCTCCATAGTTGGTCTCCTGAAACTCTATCCTACCTCCCTCTTACTACAACATTTGCTTTCTAAGAGTGACTTTTTCTACATCTTCTACCGGGGGATTCTCCCTTCTGGAGTTCTCTCCCCCTTGTTACCTTAGGGCAGCTCCTCAGACAATAGGAAGTCCTACCATGTCTGTTGGGTTTTCTTTTTCCCAATCTACAGAGTAGGGGAAAGAAATTCCCTATGCTGCCCTCATAGTTGCTGCAGATGCGAAACTTTCTAGTGGTTACGCCACAGGTTTTGTTTCACTACACAACCAGGGCTTTCTCTCCACTAGCAATCCTCCTAATCCCAGTACTAACTCCCAAGCAGGTTATCAACCTCATTGGGAATTCCTGTTTTACAGTTTGGTTGGGTTATCTTCTATTCTTTGCCCTTTGTCCTTGGCAGAATAGTTGGTTACCTGCTGGTTGTCCACATTCCTCACCAGGGATTGTCCACAGCCAGTTTTGTCTTCTAACCAACCTGCAGCATGCTCTCTGCAACTCTACAGGGTAGCTTTGCACTATGGGCCCTTGCTAGAGAGCATCAATATCTTGCCTAGCAGATAACCCCAGATGGTTACAAGGGTTTCCCCCAGTCATATTCATGCCTGGCAGGTATTCTACCCTTTCCATCTTATCTTAAATCTCTGTTAAGGCATAAGCCTCAGGTTTTTCATTATGTGAAAGCCTAGAAGAGGGGCCAACTCCCTGGCTTGGCCCATATTGCCTGGAATTTTCCCCATCAGGGATAAAAAATTTTCTGGCAACTGGCTTTAAAACTCCACCTATTCACAAAATATTACTCAGAAACCTCCAGTAAAAGAAGCACATCCAACAACCTGCAAACTTCCCCCATATACCTGCCGCCCCTGCACATCATCTCCTCAGATAATGGTTAGCTTCACAAAACTAATGCAACACCCATTTACATTAAAGTATTGTACATAGTTTGAGTTAATATGTATTTAGTTCCCCTGGTTTCCTTCCCATGTTCATTTTCCTGTTCTCTGTAAAACTCAATGTTGTTTGTATACATTGTAGTATGCTTGTTTGATGTACACCGCGCTGATTTTAATAGCGCGGTATAGAAGCAAATGTTAAATAAATAAATAAATAAATCTAATACCCATCTCGCCCTCATAGGCGAATCACTAGGGTATCTTCCTCTAGTAGCCTTCTCTATCCAATCTCCATACCACAATTCTGGAGATATCTGGACTTCTGGTCTGCAGACTAATGTTATCCTCTGCCATCTTCAGGTAGGCCATCCTGGTTATTCAACAGCTCAAATTCTACAAAGAATTAAGCCACCCCTTTGTCAAGGACAACCTTCCTCTGACTATAACAGTCATAACCAGGAGGAGAGGATTTTTTCCTGTTTATCTACTCAAGTAGGTGTCAACCTTCTTGTTGTCAGATGAATCTCCCTCTCTCCCTATAGGGTGATGGGGATCTTTGAACATCTCTCCATCCATATACCTGGAGACATGTCCTATTCTTCTAGATAGATAGATATATATAGATATTGTGGATACCATGTTAAAACCCTCGGCCCAGTGTGCAGCGGCGGCCAAGAGAGCAAATAGAATGCTAGGTATGATAAGGAAAGGAATGGAAAATAAAACAAAAGATGATATAATGCCTCTATATCGTTCCATGGTGAGACCGCACCTTGAATATTGTGTGCAATTCTGGTCGCTGTATCTTAAAAAGGATATAGCGATTTTAGAAAAGGTACAGAGAAGAGCCACCAAAATGGTAAAGGGGATGGAAGGATACTCCTATGAAGAAAGGCTAAAAAGGTTAGGGCTCTTTAACCTGGAAAAGAGACGGCTGAGGGGAGATATGATAGAAGTCTATAAATTAATGAACAGAGTGGAACGGGTAAACGTAGATCGATTGTTTACGTTATCAGAATATAGAAAGACTAGGGGACATGCAATGAAGCTACAGGGTAAACTATTTAAGACTAATAAAAGAAAATATTTTTTCACTCAACGTGTAATCAAACTCTGGAATTTGTTACCGGAGGAGGTAGTAAAGGCTGTTAGTGTAGCTGGGTTTAAAAAAGGTTTGGACAAGTTCCTGGAGGAAAGGTCCATAAACCATTATTAAGAAGTGACCGAAGATATTAATGCTTGACCCAGTACAAGCATTGTGGAACTTGTGTCTCTTGGGGAAACTGCTAGGTACATATGACCTAGATTGGCCACTGTTGGAAACAGAATACTGGGCTTGATGAACCTCGGTCTGACCCAGTATGGCATATCTTATGTTCTTATATATACTATCTATATCTATCTGTGTGTCTTCTGCCCATATATATATTGTCACACCTCATCCGCCCCAGCCGTGACTGCTGGTATTGCTGGGCTATTATGAGGGTGGTAGTTGTGCCTTGCTTCTATATATAAATCACACAGAAGAACTTTTCTTTTCTTTTAGGGTTTTATTCCCCGTCCCTTGAGGTTTCTTCTTTTTAAACAACAGAAATTAACAGCTCACTTGGCTTAAAACAAAAGATAACTATGTAACAAAAGTAGCTTCCTTCAGCTGATAACTTTAAACCAAAGGTAAATAATAAACAGCCTAACTGACTGCTTGGCTTGGAGAGAGGGAGAGAGTTGCAGCTCTGCCACTTGTATACTGGAATTTAAGGTTACACAAATCACATTTACCTTAATGATATCTTTGGCTCTATCACAGAGAAAGAACAGTCCATCAATTCTGTATCTGTTAATACTTCAGAATTCTCATATTCCATTATTTCTTGCTCATTGGTATCTCCACTATCCACTTCCAACGTGGAATAAAAATATGGAAGGCTTGCCTCGTCAGTCAAGAAGTTTCTCTTCCTGTGAACTGCACTGCCTCTCTGGGGAGTATCACCAAACTCTGAGTGATGTCTTTCAGAGCCCTGCCCCCGCTGGTGCCTCAATGCATAGCTCAGGTCCTGGTTTGACCTGCTAGCTGGGTAATTTTGATAGGGTCCCTGCCGGGTCTGCCCTAGCTTTCCAGGCCCAACTGTGCCTGATTGCAGCCGGTGTAACGGTGTTTCCCTGGAAGCTGGGAGCTCACCGTGAGAAGGGATTTCTTCAGCTTTTCTAAGTAAGTGAAGCCCTCTTCTTTTAACACTTCTATAATCAGGAGAAAAGCTATTATTAGCCTCTGAATATCTGGGCTTTATATGGCTATTTCTAAGCCTCCAGGGCCCTTCCCTTTCAAATGGCAAATAGCCCTTGTATCCACTCTTTGCCCCTGTACCTGCTGTTGCAGTCTTCCTGTATTCTTCTTGCTTTCCAAACACATTCACGCTGTCAGGGTGTTGCCTTCTCCCAGAACCACACAGGTCTCTGGACTCTTTCCAACATTCACACCGGCTCCCCTGCTGCCTTTCAGCTTGTGACCTCTGCTGCTTTAATTCCTCTCTCAGGGATTCTCTCCTCGGCTCATCTCTCCAGGATTCCCTCCTTGACTCCTCGCTCCAGGATTCCCTCCTTGGCTCCTCTCTCCAGGATTCCCTATCTCCAAATGTTTGGTAGTCTGTTTTATCTGTGTATTTCCTGACTCCACCTTCCCTCAGGTGCATTCTATTAGGTAAAGCAGACTCCCTTGCTTTGCTCTCTGGGTGTGTCTTTCTGGGCTCTGTGCACGTGTGCTTAGGTTGTCCCTGGAAACCAATAAACATTCTCCTGTTTATTCTGTCACTTTCACCGTGATCATTCACACTGCTCTGCACTTTCTCAGGCTGCCCTATGTCCACCCTGTGACAATATATATCTTATGGATATATGTATATATGCCCTATATGTGTATATATATTCGGTGTATATATATATATATATATATATATATATATATATATATATACATATGTATATTTATAGGCATATGAGATATATTTTTAGATAGATCTGTATCCATCTACTTATCTATCTATCTGTTAGGTTCAGATATCCTTACATTCCTATAGGATCCTGACAGATGGGCACTACCCCTATCAATGCTGTTCCGGCATATTTAGGGGGCTACACCTATAGCCACTTCCTGTGGTAATTAATAACCCTTTTCTTTACCTTAACCTTTTCAGTTTAGGTGCTCCTGAAGCTATCCATGTACCTTCTCTTCCCTAAGTGACCCCATTTAGGAAAGACATTGAGGAGCTTCAGTTGCTCTAAAGCTTAGCGCTTCTGAGTCTGTTCTTACTTTCTTATCAGATACAAGGGTCTCCATACCCTTTCTCCCTATATGGACTGATCCAACCCCAGTCCAGTTAGGGCAGACTCATTTTTTCTCTTAGACCAAAACAGCTTAAGCTTTAATTCAATAGTACCTTCTGCGTCTCTGCTGAAGCTCTACTTTTTATACTACCCCAGTTTTTTCCCCTGGGGCTATTTTTTCTAACCCTGAAGGGTTCTGGCCTCCACTTGTTTTTGGTCTACTTTGTTACCTCTACTTTACAGTAAGGTACCCCTTGAGCATATTCACTGGCTCTTTTTTCAGATCCATATGCAGCTCAGTGCACCTGTGCAATACCATCAAGGGAGGTCCAGATCACAATATTTTACTACTAAATGCCCTCAATACAGGGTCTTCCCTTTGAAGCCCTGTTCTAGCCAGGTGTTCTACAGCTCCTTTTCTATATTCAACTCCTGCCCTCCATCCCCAGGATGCCTGAGGTCCTGAGGTATAGCATGGCTCGTTCTAGACTTGCAACATGCTAGGACTCCCTCCGGGCATATGAGCTGGGGAGTCCCCCATATGTGAAGACTCATTCCTGCTTGTTCCTGGAGATAGCACAGTTACTTACCTGTAACAGGTGATCTCTGGGAACAGCAGGAATAAGTCTTCACAATCCACCCACCTCCCCTAGGAGTTGCCTTTCTCTATCTCTATCTTTCCCTTCCTTGCTTCGCTCTCTCTCTTTGTCTCAGCTGTGAAACTTAACTGAGGAGAGGCAGTTGGGAAGGCGGGAAGGCAGCGCGCAGGTGTGTTGGGATGCTTCCAAAAGCTTTCTGATTGGACGCTGGGAAGCGTTCCTGCGCGGACTCCGTCGGTACCGACGTACCCATATGTGAAGACTTATTCCTGCTGTTCCCAGAGATCACCTGTTACAGGTAAGTAACTGTGCTTTTTGGATAGAACAAAGAACAGTGAACATCTTTTAGAAAGCTCAATAAGTTAGAGCTTAAACATTTGTAAAACCTATATACAGTGTGGAATAAGGGTTGGGGAGTGTGAGGGGGTGGGGTTGTGGGAGTTGTTAGGGGGTGGGATGGGGCATATTGTGTTTGTTTGTGTATGACCATTTTGTTCTGTAATTGGTTGGTATCTGCTGCCAAAGTATTCCAGGAAGAGATGGGTCTTTAGTTTTTTACGAAAGCCTATGGTTGATTTGATGCTTCGTATTGAGGGGGGTAATGAATTCCAGAGGGTGGGGGCATATAAAGTGAATGCTCTTAGTCATGTGGTTTGCTTGTTCTTGCAAGTCTGTGGTGGGAGACGAGGTCTTGAGTGCTCGCTCTTCTTGGTCTGTCAGGGTTCGAAGCATGAATTAATGTTTGAAGGTGCTCTGAAGATTGTTTGTCTAGGGTCTTGTGGATGATGGTTAGTACTTTGTATTGTATTCTTGAGCTGATGGGAAGCCAGTGAAGGAGTCTGAGGATGGGAGTGATGTGGGTTTGCCTTGAAGTTTGGAAGATGGTTCGAGTTACAGTATTCTGGGCTAGCTATAATGGGAGGAGTGCATACTTAGGCCGTGATAAATAGAATTACAATAGTCCAATAGAGGTGTGATGGTGGCTTGGCATACTGAGCAGAATATTTCAGTGGATAGGAGGTGGTGTAGGTTTCGAGAGTTTTGAGCTTGTACTATACAGCTTTAGTGGTGCTTTGAATTTGGGCCTTAAATGTCAGTTGCTGGTCAAGTTTAATTCAGAGGTATTTTATCTGAGAATTGACCCGAATATCATTGCTGCCGATTCTGATGGAAGCATGGGGGGTGAAGTTGGGTTCCTTTGTGACGTGGAGGAGCTCTGTTTTATTGAGGTTAATGGATAGATTGTGAAGGTGGAGCCATTTGATTATTTCAGTGAAGCAACTCGTGAATGTGAAGTAATCAGGAACAGAAGTGGAGAATGGTGCGTAGATCATTATGTCATCAGCGTATATCAAGTATTCTACTCTGAACTATTGGAGGATGTCACACAGTGGTTGATTGTATATGTTGAACAGCAGGGAGGAGAGGGATGATCCCTGCAGCACTCCCTGGATTAGGGTGAAAGGAGCTGACATTTATGTTTGAATTTTTATTCATTGACTTCGGTTGGAGAGATAGGAATGGAACCATTGGAGGGGGTGCTGCGTACCCCAATGTGGTGGAGATGGTTGAGGAGGATCTGGTAGGGACAGTGTGTCAAAAGTGGCAGAGATGTCCACAAAGAGCAGGATGAAGCCTTGAGTGATTATTTCAGTGCTAGTTATGAGTGAGTTTAAGATGGAAATCAGAAGGGTTTATGTGCCGTGGTTGGGTCAAAATCCATGTCGATGCTTGTTTAGAGGTGCATAGTGGTCTATGTGATCTTGGGGTCATACAGCTTTCTCGATGATTTTGGAGATGAATGATATACTGGTTATAGGTTTGTAGGAGGATGGCGAGTATGGGTCGAGGTTTGGTTTCTTTAGGAGAGCTCTGATTGATGCTTGTTTGAGGGAAGGAGGAAGGAGTCCTTGAGAAAGGGAGGAGTGTACAATTTCAGATATGATCTTTTGTGATTTTTAGCCATGAAACTGGAAATGGGTTGAGTGCAGAGGTTATGGTGTTGATATTGCTGATTATGTTGTTGAGTTCATCAGGTGATAATATTTTGAAGGTAGTCCAGTGGTGGTCTTTTATGTCTCTTCATTTGAAGTTGGAATAGTGGTGATGCTGGAGGGTGTAGTGTTGTGCTTGGCTAGCAGGTATGATGCCATATCCTGTGGTTTGAGTGTTGTTTCGGTTTGTTTGTGAGAGGTCTTTGGTGAGTGACTTAACAATGTCAAAGAGTTCTCTGGGTTTATTGATGGAGCATTAGAGGAGGTTGTTGTATTCTTTTTTGGCTTTAATGATTGAATCATGATATAAATTTAGTTCATGTTAGTAAAGAGATTTGAGTTGATGGTTTTGAGTCTTTCTCCACTGTTCAAAGCTGCACAAGTTGTTTCTGTGCTTTTAGGGCGGCAGAGTACCAGGGTGTGTGTGGTCATTGTCTTTTGTGTGGGGCTTTGGGTGGAGCAAGAGCGGCAGCTGATATAGTTGAGTTCCATGTGCAGATCATTGTTTCAAGGTCTATCTGGGCTGGTAAGGCAGTCAGAGTTGTTAAGGTTTTCGTTGAATGAGAAGAATGTCCAAATTGTTGGAGGGGAGCTTTGAGATGGGACATGTAAGTGGGAGCTGGGTATATTGAATGATATAAGGTTGTGATTGGACCAGGGAACTGGAAATACTGAGGGTGGAGTATATCCGTGTGCGTTAAGGAGTCGATCTGGCAAGAAGACCATATCAAGGATGCTACCCTTTGCGTGGGTTGGGGTGGATATAAGCTGTGTGAATTGGAGGTCTGTCATAGATTTAATATATTTGATATACCACCACTCATGAGACAAGTGGTGTACAATAAAATTAAAAACAAGTAAAAACAGCCATACACAAACAACAAGAAGGGCAAGGCAGGCAATGCAGACTGAAGAAGACAGGGAGCCTAAGTTACAAAAGCCAATGATAATAAAACACAAATGGGAGGGAAGATACGATGACAAAAAAACAAACCAAAACCTATACATAACCCTCTTTTTTTTATCCTTGGTGTTCTTCTCTTCCAAATGAAGGAGAAGATCCTCTAACACCCTTTTCGATACTTCAAGCGGTAGGGACATAAACAAAAACAGAATTAGGGGGAAAACATTCATTTTCACTGTAGACATCCTTCCCACCCACCTATCCCATTGCTCCAAATCTCTAAAAATTGTACGAATCAGGGGATCATAATTCAGCTTAACCAATGCCCCCTATCCCTCCCCACCTGCAGTCCCAAATATTTAATTGACCCCCTAGCCCATTTAAAAGGAAACGCTGCCCTCAAATGTCCCTCTAGATGGGAATCTAATTCCAGTTTCAACACATCAGTTTTCCCAACATTGATCTTGTACCCTGACACTTTGCTATACTCCTCGATTTCTTTCATTAGATTAGATAAAGTCACCAGAGGTTGTCCCACATTGAAGATCACATCATCTGCATACAGTGCCACTTTATACTCCTTGTCCCTCATCTTGATACCTGAGATGCTCGCAATCACTCAAACTGCTTCTGCCATCAGTTCTATGACCATTGCGAACAATACAGGTGAAAGGGTGCAGCCATGTCTGGTACTCCTCTCCAATGCAAATTCTTCTGAATACTTCCCATTTATGCATGTTCTGGCCCTTGTGGACTTGGAAATCTATCTATCCAATTTATATACTGATTTATCTGGGTAATCAAGGCGGTTTACAGAGAACATCTTACAAACTCTGCACAAGGCAATTTACGATGAACATTTTACAAATTTACAGTGAACAGTTAACAATTACAAAGATTATTTTACCCAACTATATACAGGTTAAACTTTGTTTTAGAACTATTTACGTTATGGGTGGCGCTATGCCGTTGATGTATCAAGTGCGAGTAGGTATTGGGAAATTACAAGTGTTGGGTACTTTGATCCATTAATCAGATGGTGTAGGTTCTTTTGAGGAAATACTGGTTATGGAGAGGGAAGGTAATGTCTTAAGGTGTTTTTTGAACAGTGATAAATCTTTGATTTCCCTCAGGTTGTTGAGTAGGTTGTTCCATAATGTTGGAGCGAAGAGTGCGAATACTCTGTTGTTGATTGGGTTGCATTGCGGAACATTCTTGGTGTGCTTAGTATATTTTTCTGGTTGTCCCTTCTTGTTCTTGTGTCTTGCTGTAACTTTGAGTGTGCACAGGTGTGTAGGTGCAATGCTATTAATTGTTTTGAAGGTAGTCATCAATGCCTTGAACTTAATTCTTTGAATTACTGGTAGCCAATGGAGGCAATAAAGTATAGGTATTATGTGATCTGACCTGGCAGATTTCATTATTGTGCGTGCAACTGTGTTCTGTGCTAGTTGGAGGGGTTTCAGTGTTTGTTTGGGTAGTCTTGTAGGGTGATGTTGCTATAATCGAAGTGGGGGCATATCCCAACTACCCAATAAACTTATACCCCACCCCCATTTGCCTTAAAACTTGAAACATAAAACCTCACTCAACCCTATCAAACGCATTTTCAGCATCCACCGATACCAGCACCAATGGTACCTTTTCCTTCCGGGCCACCCAAATTATGTTGAGGAGTTTCCAAATTATCACTGGCATGATGGCCTGGGATGAATCCTATTTGATCCTCCTGTACCAAGTATGGCAAATACACCTGTAGCCTATTGGCCAATATCTTTGCATCAACATTGTTGAGGGAGATTGGTCTGTATGAATCACAAACTGAGTGATCCTTACCGGGTTTGGTAAAACCGTGATGCCAGCCACTGCCATCAAAGCTGGGAGATCCCAGCCCGCCCCCTCCCCCCTGGGCTACCTTATTAAAAATTTCAACCAGGAACCCCCCTCCTACCTCTGAACCAAACCTCTTATAAAATGTAGTCGTCAGTCCATCAAGACCCAGCACCTTCCCTTCTTTCAGCCCCTGTATAACTCTCAACACTTCTTGCAACTCAATATCCCTTTCTAACATCCCCGTTTCCCCCTCCTGAGGCTTATTCAACCTAACCCTCTCCAAGAAGTCCTTGGCACCCTTTTCTCCCCCAGAGACTTCAGAAGCATACAACCTCCAGTAATAGTCACAAAATACCTCCTGAATTTTCCGCTCCCTGAACTCCAATTCTCCTTTCTCGTTTCTAATCTTTATTATTTGGTTTTGAATACTCCTAGCCCTAAGCTTATTTGCCATGTACCTCCCCATTTTATTGCTGCATTCAAAATGCTGCTGCTTCTTCTCTAATTGATATGCCTATTCCCCAACTTCAAATCCCTTAACTCCCTCCGTACCTTCTTAATTTCCCATAACACCCTCTTCCCCCAAATCACCTTATGTTGGTCCCACAAACGTTTTAACCCCCTCCCAACTCCTCCTCCCACCTAGTCTGTTCCCTCTTTTTCTGTGCTGCCAAGGAAATAAGCTGCCCCCTAACAAAGGCCTTAAAATCTCTCTCCCACCACATTCGGCCCCTCCCCCATTAAACTAAAAAAACTCCTTAATATTCCTCCCCAGACCCTCCATCCTTGCCTGATCCTCTAGGAGAGATTCATTAAGTTTCCAAAAATGCAGCCCCTCCTATCTCCTTTGCAAATCCATCTTAAGAAAGAGAGAGGCGTGGTCAGACCAATTAATCTGACCAATGTCCACTTCCAGCGCCTGCTGTGCCAAAGATCCATCTATTAAAAGCATATCGATCCTGCTGTATGAGTTGTGTAGGTGCAAATAGAAGGTATACTCCTTCCTACCCCTCTCCCGCTGCCTCCAGATAGCAATAATCCCTATCATGTTTTTAAGCTGTAGCCTATGATTCCATCTAATCACATCCCTCCCTCCCGAATTATTCACCTGTGGGTTGACGGTTAAATTAAAATCCTCTCCAATGAGTATCAGGCAAGTCCATGCCCCTTCCAACCATCCCGTAACCCTCTAATAAATTTCCCTTTACTCTCATTCGGGGCATACACACACACCAGCGCCACCTCTAACCCGTCTATCTTCCCACACCAGATCTCGTGTCTCCCCTCACTGTCTCTTATCACCCCCTTCTCCTCTACCACCTTCTCTTTTGAGATGGGAATCTCACTCCCCTTCTTAGGAGCCCCCTTTTTCACAGCCAGATACACCCAAGGATACCACCCTGACCTCATCTACCCTTCCTGATTTGTTTGCAAATGTGTTTCTTGTATGATTATATCAGTTTTCATCCTATCCCCTTACCTGACCAAGCTCTTCCTCTTCTGCCAGGAGTTTAATCCCTTCACATTGAAGGACATAAACCTTATCCCCATCCCCCTTTTTACTCCCCCCCCCCATGGTGCCTTAGATCCCCTTTAACCCTTACCCTCCTCCTCCCCCACAATACCTTCACCCCATCCTGCCTAACTCCCTTTCCACTGGTCAACAAACTACCAGCTCACATGGGGAAGTGACTCCCCTGAGCACTCTAAAACCCGACACCCTCCTTTCATCCATCCAACACCCTACCTCTCTTCCACTCAGCCATCTAACCAACTCACCACATCATCTCCTTCTCCCTTCCATCCCTACATTCCCAAAATAAATTTAGTAATCCTGTAACCATCTCCTTCACCTTCCCTCCTTCCTACTCTCCATTCACCTCCTCCCTCATACTCCACCCCATCAATCATTCTTATTTAGCCACGCACTCTTCAACAAAGCTATAAGACAGGCGATACAGCAAGAAACAGCCCTGATTCAAAACAAAATTCTGTCAAGTGTCCACTCCACTCCGACGTCTTCTTTCGCTTGTTCTTGTCCAATCTGTCCAGTTTATCCACACTCTGCCATTTCTGCTTTTTCCCTGTAGTAGAAAGTTGAACACTCTGCTCCAACTCCACCACCAGAACGTTCTTCATCCCAGCCTCTCTCATAGCCACCACCAAGTCAGTAGGTGTCTCTGCCCATCTCGTGATCCCATTCAAAGTGAAGGCTAGTCCTCTTGGGTAAATCCACTTATACTGAATATTTTTTCTCCACAGCTTTTCAGTTAGGCCCCGGAATGCTTTCCTCCTGATGATCATCACTGTAGCAAGGTCTGCAAATGCTGAAATCTTGTACCCTTTCCACTCAAATCATCCTGCAGTCTTCAATTGGGCTGCTATCTTCTCCTTTGTGCAGGCACGCCATGATATCCCATGGTATTTTTCCATTTGTTGGACCAAGCGCGCTACATGACCTCTCCACCTTAATGTCTTTGGCCTCACTTATGCCCTCCTCTGTCCAGTAAAGCTTGAAAAATTCCTTGCACCACATTCACACAGTCCTTAAACTCCGCAAGTTACGGTACTCCTTTTATGCACAAATGATTGTGGCTTGATCTGTTTTCCAGGTCTTCTAATTTGAGTGCCATTGCCTCCTTATCCTCTATCAGTGCCTCTATCGCCTCTGCAGATGCTTGATCTCTTCCGAGCCTCCTCCACTTGGCTTTCAACTTCCTCCATACACTTCCTCATCTCCATCATCTCCTACCAGAGCTCCGCCACCACCTTTACAACTTCTGTCTTTACACCTGCAATCTCTGTACAGATTTCTGAAACCATGCCTGCAGTTCTTTCTTTATTTGGACCACTGCTCCTTTCATTTAATAGTGCCCTCACTGTCACCGCATCGGCAGTCTCTTCGTGTTCTGATTGCTCATCCACCATCTTTCCCACCTCAAAAGCATCAGCCTTCATTCCCTGATATGTAAATTCCCACAAATCTGTTGGTTTTTTTGGCACATAGCTGCCATTTTTTTATCCTCCAGAGCTTCCCTGGCTCTAGCCCTGAAACTTCTGGAGAGTCGGCAAAGTCTTTGTCCACCACTTTGTCGGGTAACTCCACTGAACTCCTCACTCAGATGTCCATTAAGCTTGGTGACATCACTTCCTACTTTAGCTTGAATTTATGTCTGTGATGTTCAAAAAAGTGCCTATTTTAAGTTTATTTTATAGAGGCAACACAGACACTTATGTGCCTTTATAAAATAGACTCCCAGATCCAGCCTCAATAGTACATAAATACTTACACATTTACACTTCCTGTGAAGAGCAGGAGTAAATGTGTTTATCAACTTGTGTATCCAATTATTTCATAAAATACATCGCCCCCCCCCCCAGGAATGCTTCCAAGGGGCTCACATATTAGCTTGCATCGTCTTATCAATGCTTACACAATCGTATATAGCGGGGTAATTTTACAAAAGGCTGTTTCATGTGTAAAACAAACTTTATATAGGTGGGAAAATCCTTTATAAAATTAGTCCCCAAACATATGTTCTGAGTTTTTGCAGGGTTTTCAGTAATTGTTTTCGTTGGTATCAAACCAGTGTGTGTAAATATAATATAAATACCACAGTAAATGAATCTTACTTCGGGCTGTACTTGAGTGTCTTTTTGTGTGCTATTTTAAAATTTCCAATTATTTCTATCTTTCATGTAAAATGTTAAATATGAATACATATTTTGTATTTATACTGATTCATAATCTCCAAAAGTTAATTGCGTATGTGGGTATTGGGTGTGCACCAGGCTGAAGCCTCCTCAGGTGCCTAATATTCTTGCACCGTCCCTCCCTTTCTACCAGTATCTCAGTGCCCAACATGACTGATTATTGTCATTTCTACTCAGGGCCAGCGCTACCTGGTAAGCGGGGTAAGCATGGCAGAGGGGGGCGCCATCTTGAGATGCCCCCCCCCCCAAATCAGGGCCGGCCCTAGGCATGTGCGGGCACAAGAGGTCCCGCAAGTGCCTGACTGGCTTCAGAGGGAGCCAGTGAGGCCAGAAGCCTGGCGTTCCGGCTCATCTTTGCACAGTTGTGGGAGGAGCGTTTTCCTTTAATACCACAGCTGTGCTGTTGCAGCTGCCAACACCGCTGAGTTCCTGGATGTTAAATGGGTGCTACCTGTCTTGCCCAAGAGACAGGAAGTGCCCCTGTTTAATCTTGAGAAATTCAGTGGTGCCGGTGGCTGCAACTTAGCACAGCCACGGGAGTAAAGGAAAATGCTCTCACAGCTGTTTTCTCCCACGGCTGTACAGAGGTAAGTTGAGAAGCTGGGCTTCGGGACTCACCGGCTCCCTCTGCAGTCAGAGAACTGGGGGCTAGAACAGGAAATGAGCTAATGTTGGGGGATGGAGAGATTGCTCTTGAAAGGGAGATAATACTGGGAGGGGTTAGGACAGGAGGGGGGTTGATATTGGGGAGACAGGACTAGAAAAGGGCTGATGCTGGGGGATGGAGGGACTGGAAGAGAGCTGATGCTGGTAGGAAATGGAACTGGAGGAAGACTGATGTGTATCTGGAACTGGTTAAAAGCAGAGAAGGGCTAAATGGTCAATTTTCCCAATGGAGAAAGATGAATCGTGGAGAACCCAGGGATCTGTGCTTGGTCCGCTGCTTTTTAACATATTCGTAAATGACCTAGAAATGGGAATAATGAGTGAGGTAATCAAATTTGCAGATGACACAAAATTATTAAAAGTTGTTAAAACACATGACAATTGTGAAACATTTCAAGAGGACCTTGATAAATTGGCAGACTGGGCATCCAAATGGCAGATGAAATTTAATGTGGACAAGCACAAAGTTATGCACCTAAGAAAGAACAACCCAAATTATGGTTACATGATGCAAGGTTCCACATTCGGAACCAGCACCCAAAAAAAAGATTTAGGTATCATCGTGGATAACATGTTAATACCCTCCACCCAGTGTGCAGCGGCGGCCAAGAGAGCAAATAGAATGCTAGGTATCATAAGGAAAGGAATGGAAAATAAAAAAAAGTATATTGCAATGCCTCTGTATCATTTCATGGTGCGACCATATCTTGAATATTGTGTGCATTTCTGGTTGCCGTATCTTAAAAAGGATATAGCGTTATTAGAAAAGGTACAGAGAAGAGCCACCAAAATGGTAAAAGGGATGGAAGGATACCCCTATGAAGAGAGGCTAAAAAGGTTAAGGCTCTTCAACCTGGAAAAGAGAGGGCTGAGGGGAGATATGATAGAGATCTATAAATTAATGAATGGAGTGGAACGGGTAAACGTAGATTGATTGTTTATGCCATCAAAATATAGAACTAGGGGACTTGTAATGAAGCTACAGTATAACCTATTTAAGACTAATAAGAGAAAATATTTTTTCACTTAACGTGTAATCAAACTCTGGAATTCGTTACTGGAGGATTTAGTAAAAGCTGTTAGTGTAGCTGGGTTTAATAAAAGGTTTGGACAAGTTCCTGGAGGAAAGGTCCATAAACCATTATTAAAGGGGACTCGGGACATCCACTGCTTGCCGCAATACAAGCATTGTGGAACCTGCGTCTTTTGGGGAAACTGCTAGGTACTGTGGTGAAGAGTGCCCTCCTGAGGAAATGGTGACTGAAGGAAATCCTGAAAAGCAGCAGGATTTACACAGGATTTTCAATCCTAGAAGAAAAACCCCCTCTTCTGTTGAGCTGAGAATGGAGACCAGCCCAGGGGAGGAGTTGAGCAGTGCTGATTGGGCACACCCAGGGGTTGGACGGGGTGTGGCTGGAAAAGAATCCCTTTTTGAAGTGGTGAATGACGCTGCTAAGGAGAAACAGAAACGGAAAAGCCATGAACAGATGACCTGTGAGCAGAGGGCCTGTGAACAGACGAGCTGGGAGAGGACGTTTGGAGAGACCAAGGCAAGCAGTGAGTGCAAGACCAGGAAGCAGTCTGGATGCACATCTGAGCTTGGTAGCAACAGAGGACCTGCAAGGATTTTTACAGGTGCTGTGAAAGGAAGTCCTGTGAGAAGTGGACGGAGCCCTGGTTTAGAGTCCTGGGAAAAGGCAGAGCCCTCAAATAGAAAGCCTCCAAGGCAGACACCTGCAAAAGGTAACTCATTCTATGGGATACAATTTGGACTGGAGAGACCCAGAAGCACTCACAGCTGGAAAGCTTATGAGCTACCTAAGAGGAGAGGAGCCTGGCGGAGAGAAAGCAGTTCCAATAGGAGTCATGATAGAGAAGGTAAAATTCAATCTCCTATGTTTGGGGCTTTGTTAAAGGATCCCAATTGTTACCCTGATTTATTTAAGCCAAGAGCTGAAGGGGGAAACATTACTGACCGGGAGAGAAACCTAGTATTTGCTGACAACTGCTTGTCAGGAAATGAACAGGCTGAATTGCTCCTCCAGGAGTTTAAACAGTTCTTAGAATTGAAAGCAGGTAGACAGCCAAAGCTGAATGAGGACACTAGTTCTGTGCAGTCAGAAGATTTAATGCAGATAGATTATGCCTTACCTTCTACAAACTCTGACAATTGTAGCATGGACTGTTCAATATGCTGTAAGGAAATAACAGTATAAAGAAGCTTGCTATACCTTGTATGGAAAGAATACAACGTGGTAGTTTCTGCTGCCGTGCTTGGAAACTTGATTGTTTGCACCTGAGTTTGAGCTCACACTGTGAAAGGAACAGTGACTGTTATGAGGCTGCAATGTATGTGAGTCACCTCTTGAGGCAGAGCTGAGTTAAGCTCCATAAGAAGGAAAGCTGATCCTATTTTTGGTTGTCTTATATTCCTGAGTTTCTTCTGTTCCTATTTAAAAGCACCATTTATGTTCATGTATTTGAATTTTGATGCGCTGGAGGAATTTCCCCAACACGAATAAATATTCTTGCAAAAGCCTTACCGTCTCTGGCACAACTACATTTATTCCTGAGAGAAGGGAGAACAAACTACATTACCCATCATTCCAAGGGAACAGTTTACCTCCATTCCTCACGGGACAATAGGCCACTCCTGTCCATTAGCCCTAGGGCGGGGGCAGGAGCGTCGCAGTACATGTGACCTAGATTGGCCACTGTTGGAAACAGGATATAGGGCTTGATAGACCTTGGTCTGACCTAGTATGGCATGTCTTATGTTCTTATGATACTGGGGCTAGGATTGGAAGTGGGCTGATGCTGGGGGAGGGAGAGACTGGGACTGGAAGGGAGATAATGCTAGGAGAGGCTGCAATTAGAAGGGAGCTGATGCTTGGGGAGGACTGGAAGGGGGGTGGGGTTGAGGCTGGGGGAGAAAAAAAAGAAGCTGGGGGAGTAAGGATGGAGAGGGGGAAGATATTTTGTGTGGGAGGGAAGAAATAAGGTCATACAGAGGGAACAGTTGAGAGGGAGGGGCATAAGAATGAATGCTGGGGTAAGAAGGAGGAAAGGCAGGGTTAATGCGTATTGGAGAAAGTAGTAGCTGGATGGGTGTGCAGAAGGGATATAAGAGGTGTTACTGGGGAAAGGGAGATGGGGGAGAGCAGGGACTGGGGATGTAGGTGGAAACTTAAAATTGGGTGGAAGAAAAGAAGAAGACAGAATCTAAGATTGGCTGGATATTGTGAGAGTAAGATGGACTCCGATGGTGGGCCCAGAAGCTGGCAGAACTCACTGTGCATGCAGCTCCAGCATTGTACAGCACCATCCCCAGCTTCATTTTTCTTTCTCTGAGTCAGCAATAGCAGCCAATGCTGTCTGTAGCATTCACTTCCACTGCTCAGGACCAGGGCTGGCCCGTCCATTGAGCAAGAATGTTTTTTGCACAGGGCCCCGTGCTTCAGGGGGCCCCGCGCAGAGAACATTCTGCTTTTTTAAAAATTAAATTTAAAAAAAAAAAATCTGGCTGCGGCCGCTGCCGCCGCGGCAGCACCAGAATTGAGTGTCCCGCGGGGCCCCCTCTGTCCGGCTGAGTCCCTCTGCACCGGCTTTCAGATATGTGAAGGGAGAGTGTTTCCCTCGCGTCTCTGTTAAGCCCGCAGGGGCTGATGGGAAGCAGGGGCTGATGGGAAATTTCCCATCTGCCCCTGCGGGCTTAACAGAGACGCGAGGGAAACACACTCCCTTCGCGTATCTGAAAGCCGGCGCAGAGGGGCTCAGCCGGGCAGAGGGGGCCCCACGGGACACTCCATTCTGCCGCTGCCATGGCAGCAGCAGCAGCAGCCAGCTTTTTTTTTTTTTTAATTTTCCATGAGACAATGGAGGGGGGGTTAGGACTGGTAATGGGCTATGGGGGGGTTAAGACTGGTAATGGGCTGTGGGCTGATGAGGGCTGTCTGGAAATGGGGTGATGGGGGGGTTAGGACTGGTAATGGGCTATGGTGGGGTTAGGACTGGTAATGGGCTATGGGGGGTTAAGACTGGTAATGGGCTGTGGGCTGATGGGGGCTGTCTGGAAATGGGGTGATGGGGGGTTAGGACTGGTAATGGGCTATAGTGGGGGTAGGACTGATAATGGGCTAGGGGGGGGCGAGGACAGGAAAGGGGCTGATGGGGAGGGGTTAGGACTTGAGGTGGGCTGATGGGGTTAGGACTAGTAATGGGCTGTAGGCTGTTGGGGGGAGGTTAGGACTGGTAATGGGCTATGGGGGGGGGTTAAGACTGGTAATGGGCTATGGGGGGGTTAAGACTGGTAATGGGCTGTGGGCTGATGGGGGCTGTCTGGAAATGGGGTGATGGGGGGTTAGGACTGGTAATGGGCTATGGTGGGGTTAGGACTGGTAATGGGCTGTGGGCTGTTGGGGGGGTTAGGACTGGTAATGGACTATGGGGGGTTAAGACTGGTAATGGGCTGTGGGCTGATGGGGGCTGTCTGGAAATGGGGTGATGGGGGGTTAGGACTGGTAATGGGCTATGGTGGGGTTAGGACTGATAATGGGCTATGGGGGGGCTAGGACAGGAAATGGGCTGATGGGGAGGGGTTAGGACTTGAGGTGGGCTGATGGGGTTAGGACTGGTAATGGGCTATGGGCTGTTGGGGGGGGTTAGAACTGGTAATGGGCTATGGGGGGGTTAAGACTGGTAATGGGCTGTGGGCTGATGGGGGCTGTCTGGAAATGGGCTGATGCAGGGACTAGAAGGGAATGGATGCTGGGTGAGACTGGAACTAGAAGGGAGCTGATGTTGGGGGAGAATTAGAATGGGATGGGGCTGGGAGAGTAAAATGGAGAGGGGAAAAATATTTTGTGTGGGAGGGATGAAAAATCTACAATTGGCCGGGTATTGGGAGAGTAAGTGGGGATTGAGGATGGAGGGGTAAAATTTGTGTGGATGAAATAGGAATGAGGAAAGAGCAAAAGGAGAAAGATTAGTATGTTAAAGCAGATGTAGAGAGAGAGAATGGAAAAAAAACTAGAAGAGAGAAGAAAGGACAAATGGACAGCAGACGATGGAGAGTTAGCAGAAAACATGAAGAAACCAGAAGAAAGTGGATGGAGCAATTGCAACTGAAAAAAATGCACAAAAGGTAGAAAGATATCTCTTTATTTTGAATTTATTAACTGGAATATGAAAGCTCTGGGAAATGTGCATCATTAGCGTCTGCGCTTTGGTACAAGAGGAAATTAATTTATAGTTTTATTTCTACAGTGTTGTTGTACATTCCAAGTTTGGCTTTTGGGGTTCCCAGTTTAATTATTGCCTTCCTGTTTCTAAATTGTGATTCCTTGTTTGGTGATGGTCTGTTCTGCATGTGTAACTGAGCTGAGGTATTCTGTTTATGTAATTCCTTTTTGACATTGCCACTTGTTCTCTTTCCCCAGTATTCTCTGAAATGTATTGGTTTAATATTTGCAGTGTTGCCTTTTGATAGGTAGGGTATGGTGCTTTGTGAGTCCTGGTAATGGTGTCAGGATACGGCGGGTTTGCTATGGGTTCTAAATGGGCAGCGTTTGTAGTAGTTCCTAATGTGCCTGGCGGTTGGCACTGGATTATAGTAATGTAGAAATCTTTTAGTCTTTCTTTATCCATACACTCATTAAGAGACATGTTTACTAAACGTTAGTGTATGGTAACATTATGCAAATATGGCCACTTATGCAAATGAGGCCCCGCACCGAGTCTCCGCACATGGCCCCGCACCCCCCTTGGGCCATCCCTGCTCAGGACCATTCACTGGAAGTGAATGCTATGGGCAGCACTGGCTGCTGCATGCTGACTCGGAGAAATAAAGATAAAGCTGGGGATGGTGCTATGAGATCTTCTGCCGCTGACTCATAAAAAGAAAGAAGATGCCAAGGATGATATTGCACAATATTCTTTCCCAGGGGTGAGGGCAAAAAGAGGGAAAAAAGAGAGATGGGATTGCTGGATGGGGAGAGGGACAGGAGAGAAAAAATGGCAGATGGACTAGAGACCATAGAGAGCTAAGAGAAGACAAAAGAAAACAGAAACCTCAGATTGGGACCAGTATGATCAGAGAATAAAATGGTCAGATGACAAAGGTAGAAAAAATAATTTTATTTTCAATCTTTATATTTCAATCTTTTCAATCTTTTATTTTCAATACAGTATAGCGAAATGCATCTTTCTATTTCTCTGGTGTTGCACTGTATGCAGAATCTGGCTTCTGGTTGCAGTTTAATTTTTATCTACATATTTTTAATTTTAGGTTGTGGTCACTTATTTGGTGCTTGGTGAGGATCTGTGTCCTAAATGTGTGACCAAGGCCAGGTGTTCTGTTAACATGGAGTTTGTATATAGGGATCTGTACTGTAGTAATCTGAATTGTTCAGCTTTTCAAATAGGTGTTTGGATGTTCCAGGGCCCACTGCAGTATTTACAGTGCTGCTTTTTTTTTTGTGTGTAGGTTCATTGTATGGGTTTAGGAAGTTGGTGCTGGTATGGTGTGGTAGATTTGCTCTATAAATCTTCAGTGACCTTTGTAGGGTTTTGAATTAGTTCACAATATGCCTGGTACTGGAGAATGTTTTTTTGTATGTTTGTTTTAAATACTGAGTTTTGTGGGTGCTCTGCACCCGTTGTCAAGTGAGGGGGTTCTGTGGATGCAGAATACATGTTCAAAAAGAAAAAGCAAGAACCATAATGCAGTTTATAACAACAAAATCATATGAGTTATAATTTTATAATTTAGTGTTATAAACTGTGCTGTGGTTCTCGCTTTTTTTTTAGTTACTTGATGTGCAAACATCTTGCATTTCCTTTGTTTTTTGCAGAATACATAGTAACATAGTAAATGACATATTTACATTAACACCATGCTGGTCAGGTGTGCAGTTTTGAATTATGTTGGAGTGGGAAGTGTTTGTCGGGGTCACAAAGACCCTCTTTTTTTTTTGAAGATGGAAAGTGCTGTGTAGGAGCCACTGAGACTCTTTTGTTTTTGTGAAGGTAGAAAATGCTGTGTTGGGGCCACCAAGTCGCTATTCTTGTTTTTGTGGAAGTGGGAGCTGCTGCGTTGGTGCTGTTGAGCCCCTCTTGTTGAGTCGCACATTTAGCAGAATGTTTTCTAAGCTCTTTACTGGTAGCACATGTGTGGATTGTCTTACCGGCATGGGGCTGTAGGCTAGCTTTAGGGAGATAGTTACATCCCCCTGCAGTTACATTTCAGCATGGCAAAAAGCTTGCAGGAGCAACTAAGGCCACCCACTGAGATGGCATTAGTTGCACCCACACTACTTGCGCTGAGCTATTATGTTAGTTTCTGCCAATTATGCAGATGCCTGTGTGTGAGTTCTTTCTCTCGCCTCACTCTGGAGGGAAGTATAATTTTGGGAAAGAAATCCTGAAAGCTTAAGAGTAATGGAAAATACATAGAATTTGTTCCCTGGTCTGGCCGTAAAGTGGCCATATTATTTTTGCTTTTCTGTCACTCCAGCTTCACTTCCTACTGCCAGTACATTGTCTGCATGACTGCTAGTAGGAAGTGAAGCTAGAGCGAGAGAAAGAATAACACCTACTTGATCAAGAAATGAAAAAATGCATCCTGTGATCCCACAAGGGGAAAGCATAGATTTATTGGCTTATCATTGAAACCTGCTTAACACATGTGATTTAAATCAGCAATATATTAATATTGTCACTGTCTTCCTATATTGGACTATTTTTTGCATCAACATTGTACCAATTTTGCTTATAGTTTCTAGATGTACATTGACTGTATGGTTATCATGTTTTTGATTCCTAAATTCTGTACAAAATTTTTCTCCTGCATATTTTTTCAGTGAGTAAAATATTTTTGAACTGGTCGTACAGTTTTTCTTTTGATCCATATCTAAAATTTAGCATGCTCTTGGTCTATCACAGCCTGTTCATATGATGCTAAGTATTTACTGCTCGGTAGTTATTTTTATTTTGGCTATGCATTTGCCCCTTCACTGCAATTTTCTTACAACCCTGGACTTGAAGAAGAAATACTAGCATCATTTGACGAGTTCACAAAGGAGTTTGGGGAAAAGGGGGGTTGGGTGTAGCCAGTATTAATAATAGTGAGGGAATGGGGCACTGATCTATAGGTTGCAGTTGGCGCCAGAAACCCTAGCACCGGCCCTGTTTCTACTTGATCCTTTCACTCTTAAGACAAATTCACAGAAATTCATGTCTCCCAGTAAGCCAATGACTCTTAACACAGTCCACCACACCCACTCAGTCATGTTTTCAGAATATTCACCATGGATAGGTATGAGAGAGAGCTGCATGCAGTACCTTCATTTTATACAGATATCTTGTGAGTTTCCTGAAAACCAGACTGGTTGGGTATGTGCACCCACAGCTCTGCTGAGAAACCCTGCAATAAGTTGTTGATAGCTTTGGTGCCACACTAAGCATGTCATTGAGTTCTGCTGGGTGAGATCTTGTTTTTAGAATTCTGGATGGAGAGACTGGAGTAGATCTAGGCAGCCCAATTCTGAATGAAAAGCAGATAATTTATGTGAGAGCGGATAGTTTGGAATTCATTAAACTGCTGAACTGGGTTAGGGTGCTGTTATTCCATTTATTTAATGTAAGATTAAATAATTTGTTCTGGTGCTGACTTAGTACTCTAGAAACCGGCCCCAGAGCTGGTTCAAGATATTGGCGCCCTAGGCAAACATTAAGCCTTACGTAACCCCCCCCCCCCAAATTGTCAGAATCTAATGTTTAACTTTGAATGCATTGCTTTTTGCTGACCCCCCCTCCACAGAGGCTGCTGCCCTAGGCAGTCTCCTAGTTTGCCTAAGGGTTGGGCCAACCCTGCTAGAAGCTTCTAAATTCTGTAAATCTTTCAATGAAACATTTTCCTTCCTAGAGAACTAAAAGAGTTCATAAAAATATTAAGTCCTGGCACAGCACTGAATGTTATGGACCTGAAAAGTCTGTCAGAATAACGTGTAAACTAGCAACACACCCTAATTAGCCAACATGGAGAGCTTATGGGAACTGTACAAAGATAAAATAAATGCATTTAAAAAAAAATAGCTCCTTATGACCCCAAAAATATTGGATGGATAAGAGATACAATGTTGATAATCATAACTTTTTATCAGTAGCTCAAGGTACCGGTAATGTTAGATAAAATGCAGTGTGATATATCTTCAGTATTCTTTGTCACTCGTGTGCCGTCTACTGGATCTTTCAAGGTAATAAGTCATTATTATTGCATTTTAAATCATTGAGACATACAGCATTAACTGAAACAAAGGACACAGCATAATTATCAGAATAGAAAAAGACAAATTAAAATAGCCATTATGACTTCCATAGGAGTCCATCAGAAGGGAATATTGGACATGTACAAGTTTCTAAAATTGGCTGGAAACTAGCACGTGCCTGGCCCATTATTCTGCATGTTCCTGGGAGTTTTTTGTTTGTTTTCCAGAGACATTTATATTTTAGGGTGGAGACAGGCTGGTTTTAGAAAGCACTTACATGCGCTCACCTTCTCTGCTGCCCCTCCCACGGAATTTCAGACATGCTGACTCGGACGACCCAGACTGCACTAACGTGGCCTTTCAAAAATGTGCTTTCTAGCGTTTGCAAGTTTCTTGAATCGGATGGACTATTGTAATTCCTTATATGCTGGTCCAGCGCAATATCCCCTGAATGGTACCACAAGGTATGATTGTATCACTCTGATTCTCATGGACCTACATTGGCTTCCAGTAACAGTGGATTCAGTTCAAGGTGCTGTTGATAGTTTACAATGTACTACATTCTGGCTATCCTTTATAGCTTTCCAACCTGCTGAATTCCATCTCGATCTTCCAGACCAGTCCGATCACATCTTGCTAATCTCGTAGCCCTTCCTCCTATGCAACTAGCCATACTTCCTTTGCCTTTGATGGGCCCTCTCTATGGAACGTACTAACAGCCACTCCTAGGATTGAATCTTCGCTCCCTAAATTCAAGGCAATCCTTAAAATGGCCCTTTTTTGCCAGGCCTCTGGAACCTCAGGCGGCTGAACTTTCTGATAAGAAATTCTCTCCTCTCTTCCCCTTATTTCTATTTTAGTTTTTATTCTCACAGAAGTTATGAAAGCGGCCTCGTTATGGCTTGCCTTGAAAGTGCGGTGTAGCAAGCTGTAGTAGTAATAATAATAAAACCTAGAAGCAAGGATAACAAATGTATCACAGTGCACATGTTTTGAGACCACGCAAGCTGTGAGTAATTAGCACTGGCAAGGCAAAACTAAACCAGTAAAGTGATGGAAGGTTAAAGCGGCAAACTTACTACCAAAAGGCTTTTAGTTGTGTAAGGTGCAGTTAATAGAATAAAGCAATTGTTTCAGCCAGCAATGCAGACTCATTCTCGCCTGCTAATCGGGCTAAGCATCTGGTTTAAGATTCATTTTCTGTGCTTTGGTGCGTGAACTAGAGGAGAAAGCTGCTCCAGTACAAACCAGGTTTTCCCTGTTCAGATGTCTGAGCTCACTGTGGTGCTGTGATGCCGGTCAGCTTTAAGAACCAGTCCACATCCCATCAGTGGCATGAGCTAAATGTGAATAAATAAATGGTAATTACTCTAACAGCAGGTGACATCAGTAAAATTGTACTCTTTAATCTGTACCTCTCCAATCATGTACACACGTGCATGTCCAATCCCTTTTTATGAATGCCTAATTACAGTTTTTGACTATACAACTCAGAAATGTTAAATAAAAAGCCGTTTCATCGGATCTTTTACTAGGTTGCTCATACCTTTGGAATTTGTGTCTTTGGCTAACCCATTCATCATGAACTTCACTTCTATTATAAGTAATCTATCATTTTTCCACAGACATGATTTTAAGGGCGTTGCTGTTTACCAGTGAATTATCCACCTTGGCTAATATGATTGCAAAGGTTAAAGTTGTTGTTTTTAAAAAAAGAATTCCAACCTGGATGACAGGATAATTATCACCTGATTAATTATGACACCCTCTTCAGTATTCCTGTATGCAGTGTTTAGCAACATCTAATGACTGTCTTCATCCATCCTACGATTGCCGTTACAGCACATGTCGGTGCCTAACCTAGAATTTCATCATGTGGTGTTCTCAAAAGCGTAGAAGCAGAGTAAAGAAGGCTCAATGGCACTGCTGTGCTCTCCACTAAGGAGACTTGGTCTGACTTCCATGCCTGACCTTTGTTCCTTAGGCAGCAGGGTTCATGGTTCCTTGGTTTCCACCATCACACAAAAAAAGATGCGTCGTGGTCAGACTTGGGGTGAAGGCGCATCAAATGCGGTAGGGAGCTATGTTCTGTGACTCTGGCCACAGATAGTTGCCAGACCCATTGTTTCCCCAGTGGAGCTGGAGTGGAAGGTGGAACACCAGGCTGGCCTGACCTGTTCCCACTCACCTTTTTATCTTTTTTATGGACATTTTAAGATGGGAGGATGGGGGAAGGCTTAGGGTGCTGTACATTCAGAAGAAATCGGTTTCACTGAGCTGGACATCCAAAAGCGCAGGAAGAAATTGTCAGGACTGATAAACGTGAACCTGGCAATTCATAGTGAAAATACATTTGCAAAGAGCAAGAAATATGGAATAAAGGTCAACAAAAAGATCTTTTTACTGGATTAAAAATACTTTTTTTTTTTTAGTGGAAATAGGGGCATGTGTCACCCATACCTTTTTATTCTTTATCTCCATTTATCCAAGTGGACTAACACAGTTCTTTAAGAGAAGTAAACAATCAACACCAGGAAGACGACTGCATTGTCAAGGGTTTTTTTTAGTACATATATGCCTTTAAACACATATTTAAAGGCTTCGTATAAAATTACCTCATGTGTAAAGGTACATGGGTTGTCAAAGTGTGTGCTTTTAGGTTACCCCGGTGTACACATGGTTGGGGGAGGTATTTCAAAAGAGTACGTGAATATTTCAGCCGCGGACATTTGCTCTGCCTCCTGAGCATTTTAGCTTTGATTTCTGTGGGGTTTGTGGGGAATTTTATTTGGAGACATAGGTGCCTATATATCCTTATAGACACTTACTGGACTGCCACCTAGATGACCTGTTATCAAATTACCGTCAGAGTCAAAAAGTGAGGTGCAGAATTCAGACCTGCGGATGAGGAAGGGAAAGGCTTCCATCTTAGATATTCACTGCCAGGAGGATGAGATAAAGCTCTTCGTTATTTGGATGTATTTAGTTCCATTTGTACATGAGAATTATAAAAGTTGCCTTAAAGTCAGAATACTTAGTTGACCTTCTAGATTATGAATGGCAGGATCTGTAGGTGTATTGAGAGTTACACGCATAAGGATCATCAGCCTTAAAAAAATCAGGTTTTATTTTATGTATTTACAATTTTAAAACCAAGAAAACAGTGTGTATGAGACATAATATTAAACTTGAAAGTTGTGTTTTGGGATTGTTTCGGGGTTTGGTGTCGATTGCTGGGCTCTGTCATGTTGAAGAATAGGGTTCATTCCTGAGCCAGGCACCTGCTCTCTCCACAGGCCAAAAGTTAATCAGCTTGCTGCAGTATCACTATTTGCAGCCCCAGCCATTACTCGGTGGTCACACCTAATGGTGAGAGGTGAAGGTACATTTTAGAAATGAAGTCCAGGCGCAGTCAGGAATGTCCATATAAAAACGTGCCCAAGAAGGCTGGTCATGGTACGTCCCTGCAGCAGTATCCCAGAAAGGTTATCCCAGAAAGTTATTCTGCAAATAGCAAAGGGAGAACTACAACATGGGTGTCCCCAATTCCTGTTAAAGGTCATTGTGGTTCTGGACAGTACTGGGACTACCAGTCTCCTCTACACCTTCCAGAGGGTATACCCGAAAAAGGAGCACTTTTCCAATGCTTAGTCATTCCCTGGAGCAGTACAGATTTGGACGTGGGCCTAGACGTGCCAGCTATCTCTGAAATCGGGCATGCATGTCTAAGTTTGATGAACCGCTCTGGACATGCCCCTGTCATATCCACCACCATATTTAGACATGCATGCACTGGAAACATCTCTAAACCCGTCTTGTGAAATGCCTCCAGGGATGTATCTGTTTTGGACCTCCAAATTACAAATATGACTTCTAAACGGATGTCCTTAGGGTTCGTATTAGCAAAGGATTGTCATTGTGACGGCTGGCCTGAGTTAGGAGGGGAATAAGAGGAAGCAACCCAAGATAGCCATGAATGAAGGCTCTTGCCACCATAGTCCAGTAGAGGGCAATTCTGATGGGGCTGGAAGGCCACAGGGGGCAGGAAAGGTTATTTTGGCACTCTAGCCCAAGAGCTGCATTTTAGCTTGTGCAAGTTTGGAGTAGGGTTGTGATAAGGAAGCTTATCATAGCTCAGGAAGGGGCTATAGAAAAGGTGAAGTGTCTCTGAACAAGCAACCTGTCAGTGCTGGTAGAAATGAGAAAACAGAATTTTGCCATAAAAGACTACCAGTCCCAGAATGCACCAGGTTTCCAACAGCCATGAGAGGAGCTGAAGTGAGAAAACGTGTGTTCAATCAAAAGGGCTATGAGGTAATCCCCAAGCACTCATTGCAAAGGGCAGGGCTTGATTCAGCACAGCTGCGCTGTGCTAGGATGGAACACTCATCTCAAAGGGCAAGGCCTGATTCAGCACAGCTGCGCTGTGTTAGGGAGGAGCACTCATCTAGGCAAAATAAGAGTAGAGTTTATTCTACAGATGACCAGCTTCATGATCACCTTGGATATCCAGAGAAGGATCATCAGTTTCATCTGAAGGATCATCAGAAACAGAAGCCAAACCGGACGGACAGAGAGGGAAAGAGACCCTTTGGAAGAAAGAGGAGAAAAGCCTTTGAGAGGTCTAGAAGAGTCAAGAGCAGTACGTATACTGGGAGGTATTCCAAGGGCCAGCATACACCATTGGACTGGGGAAAGCCAGAGGAATGGTGCTGCAGAGCTAGGAATCTCCAGACGCTACCTGTGAGGGAGACGGCTGCACGTGGAAGGGACCCTAAGACCCGTGCCAGAAGGTATGTGAAGAGAGATCCAGTGTCCAGGGATCTGGATTGGAAGGCTGGACATAAGAACTGGACTACATACTGGCCAGGCTATATAGAGAGGAACTCTAACAGCAATGGAAGCTCAGGTATGAACACTGATCTATGCCCTAGCTATAACCTTGAAAGACAGCAGGGAAACAAGTATTCTCCTGAAAGTTCTCCATTGAGAGATTCATCTGTGCCAATCCATGATATTGAACCCATGCTTGTTGAACAAGGGGGAATAATAGCAGATGAAGATCCTATTTATATGGACTGTTCTCTGTCTAAACTCCGTTGGTAACTTTCTGTTATAAAGTACAGCAACCATCACAAAGAAATACAAATTTGTTCTTTAATCTACTCAGAAAAGCTCCTGAAGCAGGATTTGACCCACACAGTGGAAGGCAAGCCAGCTAAGGGGTTTCAGCTGGATAACTGCTAGCAATTAAGCCTTACCTAATTGCTTGTGAGCTAGGAGAGAATCACTTCTGTATCTATGTGGGAAGTAATCAGAAGTTAACCTGAAAAGAACAGTTTGTTTCTTGCTTTGTGGCTTTTCATTTGTTGTTTTCCTAATTTTGACTTTGTTTTTCCAAGTTAACACTGAAAGCAAGTAACCTAATTTATGTGCTACCAAGCATATCTGTGTTGGGAGAAATAACCCCATAAATAAATATCTTATTGGCTTTACCCAAGAGCACAACTAAATTATTGTCAGCAGCTGTGTCTGGTGTGAATGAACTACATTGCCCACAATACCTTGCAAATCATATAGAAATATGCACTTGCCAAGAGTGTGAAGATTCTCACCCAGGCAGCCGTCTGACAGGGTAAATTAAAACCTTTTATGTAACATGTACTTCTTTTGAATTAATTGAAATGTCTAATATTAAGATGTTCCATACGACTGTCATTAGTACCCTTTGATGCTGTTTTCCTTTATTTTATATTTCTTTTTTTCATTTATTAGCCAGTTTGCAGTATCCTCGAACGGCAGTATACAAAGTCTATCAATAAATTATGTTTAAACTTGTTTTATTAAACATAGTTATAGTAGAATCATCAAAAAACAAAGAAAAAAACTTTGCAGTACTTTCAAACAATTCAACACTCCCAGTCTTAAAACAATTCACAATCTTTTAAAGTTTTCTCCTCCCCCTACCCTCCCGGCTTCACGCACATCATAATTACTCTAGTAGAACAATAACGTGTCCCCTGTACTATAGGATAAACAAAGAGTATTCCAAATTAACAGATAACAGCAGATGCTATACACAGGCACAACCAATAATAACACCCAAGAGTGCAACCAATTCCTCGGGGCGAAGCATGGATGGTGCAACAATCATCGAACCCCAAAGAGCCAAGATCCAATATACTACCCCCATTCACCACTCTACCCAACCACCGCCCACCCTATTTCACAGCACCCAGGAACCCTCCCCAACCACCTATTGATATATCTCCACCCCTCTCCCCTCCTGGGTCTTCAGTCCTTCACACTCCAATAACCTTAACCCCTATTCCCTCCCTCCCCCAGTTCCACAGACACAACAAATCCACACCCCTCAATGAAGTACATTAAGAATCCTACTCCTATTCCATGGCGACAATCTGTGTAAGAAGGGGCCCCATTCCTCCAAAAACAGCCCAGTGGCCACTTCCCCCTGCCTAACCCCTTGTTGTTCAAGGAGTAACAACCCATAAACCTCCCTCCTCCACTGACCCATAGTCGGGCCTCGTGGCATCAACCAGTTTAACAATATCACTTTCCGCGCTATCAGCAATACCTTGCCTAACCAACGCCTCTGACCACCTCCCAAGTCCTCCGCCCATCTAGTCCCACCCAATACCAACACTCGAGGATCTCTTTTAATTGGACCTCCCAAAATGGTGGCAAGGCACTCCACAATACTCCTCCAAAATCGGACCACTGCTAAGCATTGCCACCATATGTGTCCTAAGTCAGCTCTAGCTATCCCACAGCGAGGACAACTCGCAGTGGCACTGCTACCTGCTCGAAACACTCTACAAGGGGCAAAATGACATCGGCGCAACATACGGTATTGCATATCTCGAAACTCTGCAGTCTTAATCCTCCTGGGAATATCGGCTAATAAATTTGCCATATCCTCCCTGCTAACGTCTGCCCCCAGATCATGTGTCCATGCAGCAGCTAGCTCCCGCTCTTCCGGAAACCCTTTTAATCGGAGATACTCCTTGTGCAAAAAAGCTACCTGCGCCCACTGTTCTCCTCCCGCGTACATCAATTCCTCAAATTTAGAACAGATATCCATATTGTCACCACGCCCTTCGCCCCAGGCGGTTGCCTAGGTGTTGGGAATGGTGATAGTCTTTATTTGAAAAATGCCTATAATTGTAGTTGTGCAGTTGAAATAACTTCAGCCGAGAAGGGATATAGGCACGCAGGATTTTTATTATTCTTCAGGCCAAAGGAACTTCTTATAAACAGTTCCAGATATCAAACATAAGGTATGGATATTTTCCAGAGTAAAGCCACAAGGTAAGAGGCTTCTACATTCAACTTGTCAGCAAACTCAACAAAGTATTTCTTCATACAAAAACAGTAAAGCAAATTTGGTGCTCCAAAAACCTTCTTCTCAAAAGGTGACTTTAAAACAGGTACAGCTTTAAGTAATCCAGCAACGCAAAACTTCAACTGCACAATGTTTTCTCTCTTCTCAAAACAACGTTTTCTCTACCTGCTGTCTGGCAGGCTCTATACTTTTTACAAACAGTCTTTCAAAGAAAGGGTTAAGCTTTCAGAATCTCAGCAATCCTAATTTGCATATTCTTTTCAGCTCGGCGTCTTTGAAAACAGCTGCTAGTTTCTAGGCTTCAGGAAAATGTTCTAGCTTTCAGCTACTGTATGGAAACTAGAGAACATTCTATTTCCATGTCAGAGCTAGATTCCTGTCTCATAGAGGTTTCAAACTCCATGCTCTCGATGTCTGATTCTACCAGAGAAGCATTGGATTTGAACTCAGAATTATCTTGCTTTAAGCTTTCTAAGATTTGTAAGACTGTTTAATGCAGACTCTTTTCTTCTCTGGGGAACGTTTGTTTTTACCTTTAGGTAACTCCTCAACTTTCAAAGGCTTATTAGAGGATTTAACCTTGCTCACCTTATTCTGAGGAAATAAGCTTCTAGCTGGCTTTACAGCTGACTGCTCAGTTTCCATGTAAATTTCTGGAGAATGCTGTCGGTTACTCACATGGCTTGCAACCTTCCCTGGGTAAGCTTTAAAACCTCTGGCTGGTTCTGCCTTTCTCCACGGAGTTTCTGGTGAAGTTTCCTTCACTCTCTGGGTGCCTTCCTTGGGTAGTCTTGCCGAGCTCCTAGGGCCTCTTCCCCTTCTAGGATTCTCTGACCCATTCACTTCAGCATTGGGCTCGGAACTAGAGCTCCTCCTTCTCCCCTCTCTCTCGGTAGAAGATTCACCGTCACTGGAAGTCAGTCTCCCAAAGCACCTTTCCCTAAGGCTGCTTTCTCCTGCAGTGTACCTCTTTCCTGCACTCTGAGCACCTCCCTCTCGGGCACTCCTTTGCTGGGCAGTTTGAGGATCTCTCTGCTGGGCTTTCCTTGCACTTCTTTTCTCCTCGGTGATTCTAGGATTTCTGGCACTTCTTTCACTCCCTCTACTTCCTCTCTCCTCTCCAGATTCCTCGCGTTTATATCTGTAGTTTCCCTTTCTGCTTGCTAGCTCCTCCCCCAGCTGTCCCTCGTGAGCAGGGCTGGTAACTAGGGAGCTAGGACGTGTCTCTTGACTACAAACTTTCTGTGAGGAGTTTTTTGCTAAACCAGGAGTTTTAACCCCTCAACTTCTGGTTTTGATTCCCTTCTCTGGGGAAAACGCTTGATTTTTCCCTTCTTTCTTATGCTCTCCCTCTTCTGCACCACCACAGTATGCAGGTCCTTCTTGTCCAGACTGCAGATATAACTACTCACTTGCATATAGTGGAACCAATCCCTATTCACCAAACCATATCTACTCTGCAAATCTGCAAACTCCAAAAGCTGCCCTACTTCATTTACCACCTGTTCTAAAGCTACTATTCCCTTAGACTCCCACCCCGAAACACTCCCCCCTGCAGCCCCGGCCAAAAAGCCCCATTCCCATATAAAGGCAAAAACGAGGTTACCCTGGGGTTCCACAAACACTCCTGACATAACATACGCCACACCCTCCTCATAACCTTAAAGATAGGGTGGCTCCCTAACATCGGGGACAAGCCCGTCACTGTCGCATGTAATACAAATCTCAAGGCCAACGGCTTCGCTATTTCCTGTTCATACACTAAAGGCGTATAATCCACCGTGGAACCCAGCCAATCTCGTAGATTCCTCAGCAAGCAGGCTATATTATAGCTCCGCATATCTGGGGCGCCCATGCCTCCACCCCGCCATGGTCTCTGCAGTGTCTTAATACTTATCCGAGGCCGCTTCCCTCTCCAATAAAAGAAATGTAAGCACTTTTCTACCTTGGCTATCTCCTTTCTCGTCATCAAAATAGGCAGAGTTTGTAACATATACAACCATTTTGGGAAAATAGTCATCTTGTACAGGGCTATACAGCCTCCCAAGGAGAGCGGAAGATCGCGCCAACCATTCAATCGTTCTTTCGTTTGCGTCAACAGCACATTTACATTAACACTCTGAAGGTTGGCCACATCGACCGGTAGATAAATCCCCAGGTAGTGAAGGCCATCCCCTGCCCACTTCAGCGGGAAATCGTCCCAACCCCCATGGAGCGTCTGCTGCAAATCCAGGGCCTCAGACTTATCCAAATTTAGTTTCAATCCCGAAAAAAAAACAAACTCCTCAACTACACGCAACAGTATTGGCAATGTCTTCTTTGGGATCCCCAAGTAAACTAAAATGTCATCAGCAAAAGCAGACAGACGAAATTCCTCCCGTCCCACCCTTGCCCCCACCAGGCCCTTATGTTCCTTATCCTCTCTAATAGGGGTTCCAAAGTTAAAACAAATAAAAGTGGGGACAGAGGGCAACCTTGTCGGGTCCCCCTTCGAATCGGAAAGTCTCTTGAGACCGAATCATTTACCAAAACCTGCCCTCTAGGGTCCGAATACAATTTTAACAGTGTCCAACCCCCCCCTTAGTCTCCAATAAATGATACATGTACTGCCAATCCACACGATCGAACGCTTTTTCAGCGTCAAAACCTATCAGCAAAGCTTGTTCCCCCGCCTCAGCAGTCATATATAATGACAAAATAATCTTACGTAAATTTTTAACTACATGCCTACCCTTCACAAAACCCACCTGATCTTCCTTAACCAATTGGGGAATATACTCAGCAAGTCTGTTTGCCATTACTTTAGCCAAAAGTTTCATGTCTACATTTAACAACGAAATAGGCCTATACGATTCTGGCAAAAGCCTGTCTCTACCTGGTTTAGGGATCAAAGTAAGCACTGCTCTGTTTTTCTCATACGAAAAGGCCTGACGATCTATCAAAGCATTGTAATACAGTGTCAAAGGCCCCACCACTTTATCCAACATTAACTTATAAAATTCGCCCCGATATCCATCAGGACCCGTGGACCGACAGGCACGTAATTACCTAATAGCTCCCCGGACCTCCTCTTCACTAATTGGAACATTGAGAGCATCACTCTCCTCCGTAGACAGACTAGGTAGCTCGACCTTGTGAAGGAACTTCATCGCCTGAGCCAGATCCCCAGTGCCGGCACTATATAGAGTCCGGTAATACTCCCAAAAACATTCCTCAATATGAACCTGCCCCTTCTGTATCACACCCCTTACATCTCATAAGGCTCCGATATGGGCCTGTCCCCTATTTGTCTTCACCAAATGAGCAAGCAATCTCCCCACCTGATTACCATACTTGTGCAACTTATATTTGTAATACAACAAATACTGAGCTGCCTTTTCTTGAAGCATAGCATTCACTTCCTGTTGCAGTCGGCTCAGCTCCAGTTTCCTCCTCTGCGTCGGTTGTTGCGCCAAAGCCCTCCGCGCCTGACATAGCTCTTGTTCCAATAGAATTAATCGAGAGTTATACACTCTCCGTTGCTGAGCCCCAAATTCAATAATGTTCCCTCTCAGAACCGCCTTTGCGGCCTCCCAGAAAAGAATAGGGTTGTCGCCATGCCGGCCATTAAACTCTACATATTCTTCCCACCGAGCTTGTAAAAAGGTCTCCAAGTGACCACTCTGAGTATACTCCAAAGGGTAACGCCAAAAAGCCCCCTTTCTCCTCGCCCCCCACGCTATGTCCAGCCAGACATAGGCATGATCAGACACCACCATTGGGCTGATCTCCACTCCAATCACACGATCAAACAGCCCCTTAGACCCCAGAAAGTAATCTATCCGTGACCCTGTGTCATGTACTCGAGAAATATGTGTGTAATCTCTCTCTAAGGGGTGCAACACTCTCCAGTAGTCCAACAAGTCAAAGCCCTCACAAACACCCCGCACCCACTGAGATTTCCTATCCTGAGTGGCCCCTCTAGCTCCTGATCTATCCATGGCTTCTTCTAGGACACAATTAAAGTCCCCTCCCATTATAACCGGGATTGGGCCAATTTCACTCAAGCATTTATTTAGTCTGCTGTAGAAAGGAGCATCATAAGTATTTGGGGCATATAGGTTCACCAATCCCAATTTAGAACCTTTAAACATCCCCACCAAAATAACATAGCGCCCTCCAGGATCTTTGATACATTGCTCCACCTCCAATTCTACCCCCTTCTTCACCAGAATCGCTACTCCCACTTTCTTCCCACCTGATGAAGCCCCATATACCTTCCCTACCCATCCTCTTTCCAGCTTGGCATGTTCCAATATACTCTGATGTGTCTCCTGCAAGAATGCCAAATCTGCTTTCTTATCTCTAAGTACACGTAAAATTTTATAACGCTTCACTGGGGACCCTATCCCACATACATTCCAAGATATCAACCGCAGGCCCTCAACCATTGCCAATCATATGTAGTCTGCTGACTTGCATGTTCAATACATACCCCTGAGAGGTAAGGAACTCCCCCAGCCTAGAGCCCCTCCCCACACCCCTTATCAATAAATTAAAAAATGTAACACACCTTAGGCACAAGGTGAAGTGAAGAAATGCTATAACATGCAGGTAACGATCAGGCTGGAGCTGATTTGGACTGAATTTTCATTATTTTGATTTAACGCAGCAGAGTAGTGTTTTGACATGGTCATTACCATGTAGGGATAACATGTGCAGACTACCATATTATCTACCCACAAGGGGACCCAAAGCTCCTTACATTACTTAAGAAGAAATGTATACATACAGCATAATATAACATTTGCAAAACAGAATTGCTGGTATACCATCAGTGTATATAAAAAAAAAACACAAATCCATTATTTTATTACATTTCATTAGCATCCAGTTATATATCTATATATCAAGAAGAGCAAACAATTGTTATATGTCACCTTCTACCCAAATGAGATCCTAATACGTTTTACAGTTATGACACATTAGAAACATACCTGCAGCCACTTCTGAGTTAGATTTATTTATTTATTTACAATTCTTATATACACCGCACTATTTATGACTAGCGCAGTTTACAAAGAACAACAACATCCGACAATATACATTGAACAGGGAATGAAACTTGGAGAGAGAGGGTAACTATATACATAGGAAGTTAAATGGGGGAGGAACCTGTTTGGTGCTTTAAGTATTTGAGGATGAGCTATTCAAGTGTGACTGGGGTTCTGAGAACAGACGTCTTCCACATGGAATGCAGAGTGGCCTATGGATAAAAGGAGTGTTCATAGAATTCTTATCGTCAAGCTATTCTATTTGGACAGACATCTCAGGTCTAGCTATGAGATGCAGGGAGTGGCCAGTTTCAGTCTTCAAAGAGTAAAAATAGGCCTGGTTTTCAGGATATCCACGATGAATATGCATATGATATATATTTGCACATACTGTCTCCACTGTATACAGATTTATCTTTTAAGCATGGAAATGGAGAATACGATAACGGAAAAAGATGATATAGGAAGTACAGTCTTCCTAGCCACATCAAATACTCGGCTTCGTGATCTCTTCTTATGTTTTATTTCACTTGATATACCGCCTTTCAAATAACAGCAAGGCGGTTTACAAAACTCAAATAATATAGAAATGGGCCAAAGGCACCGAAAAAGAAAAGAAGTTACATCGTTAACAGGAAAGCAGGAGGCAAAGGCAAGCATGCAGACAAACATATTGAACATGACTGATAGAGAGATGTACACAAGACTAGACCTGGACTGTGGGTAAATTGAAAGCTTTGTTGAAAAGATAGGTTTTTAACTGAGCCTTAAAAGTGCAGTAGTTTTGTTCCAGACATAGTGAAATAGGGAGGGAGTTCCAATAGAACAGGGCCAGCGAAGAAAAATGAAGAGGTACGGGTGGACTGGAGTGAAGGGGAAGGAAGATGCAGCCGGTTGATGTGTATGGACCGGAGGGAACGGCTTGGAGTGTGAAATTGTAATAGATCAAACAGGTACTGTGGGGTGTGGGTGGACCAGTGTAAGAAGTTTATAATGAATCCGTTGAGCCAGAGGGAACCAGTGAAGATTAATAAGAAGGGGAGTGACGTGTTCCCAGCATGAGGAGTGAAAGATAAGGCGTGCGGCTGTGTTCTGTATGCGTTGTAGTCAGAGAAGCTGGGATTTAGGAACACCAGAAAGGACAGAATTACAAAAGTCGAGGCGAGAAATAACCAAAGACAAGACGAGAGTACTGAGGGCCTGGGGTGTGAGGAAGGGACGGATGGCTCAAATTTGCCGAAAGAAAAAGGAAGACCATGTAATATGGGATATGTGATCTCAGAAAGAGAGGTCTGAGTCAAGGAGGACATCCAGATACCGAAACTGTGAGACTAGAGGAATGGGGGAACCAGAAAATGATGGGACCAGTGAAGGAGGAGGACTACCAATGGGTAAACCAAATAGCCAAAATCTTAGAGATATTTAGGTGTAAACAGTTAGAGACCAACCAGTCAGCTACAGAGGAAAGGCAAGCATTAAGAGGGGAGAGGTCAGGATGGAGGGGGGAGGTATGATGCAAAATAATAATATCGTTGGCGTAATAAAAAGCAGAAAGACCAGATTGTTGTATTAGTAGTGCAAGGGGCGCCAAGAAAAAAATTGAAAAGCAGAGGTGCCAATACAGAGCCCTGAGGAACACCACAGTGCAAAGGAAAAGGATCAGATGGGGAGCAGGGAAGGACAGAGCAAGACCGATTAAAGAGAGAGGAGTGAAACCATCTGTAGACAGTCCCTCTAAAGCCAGAATCCTGCAGATGGGAAAAAAGAAGAGAGTGATCCACGAGGTCGAAGGCAGCAGAGAGATCAAGTGAAACCGCCACCGTGAAATCACGATTGTGTGCCGTGAATTTCACTGAGGAAAGCAACAAGCACCATCTCCACAGTGTGGCCGGGACAAAATCCAGATTGGCGGGGAAGAAGAAAATGGGTAGTGTCTAAGTGATGTGATGCTTGTGCAAAAACAACTTTCTCCAGAATTTTTGCTAAGAACGGAAGGTGAGAAACAGGACGATAGTTGGCGGGGACAAGTGGGTCAAGGGAGGATTTCTTTAGAAGGGGGTGTACGAGAGCGTGCTTCCAAGGATGTGTATGTAATCTTCTGATAATGTAATCTTCCGCCACTCTCTACTTTTGGCTATACTCCGTTTGGTCCTGGGTTCATTTCACAGAGACAGTAGGGTAAGCAGCACAAATAAGACAACCAAAACTGGTGTGGCTTGGAAAAAGAGTTTTATATCGAAATAGGCTTATTACATAGGTACAGAACAGAGTCATATTGTGGTTGTTACAGAGCTGCTTCAATGTGCATCAATGAATCTATGTGTGTGTGTGCATGTGTGAAGTGTGAGAGAGAATAGATTATATGAAAGACTCTATGTGTGTGCATGTGTGTGTGAGAGAGATCAGAGAGAGAGAGAGGGGGGGGAGGGGTAAAGAGAAGTGATTGTCAGAGCCTCCTGTCCTTCATGTCTGATGAATAGAGAGAGAGAGAGAGAAGGAAAGAGGAAGTATTTCTGTCCTTTATAGTGAGTTTTCTCCAGCACCTCCCTTTGAGGTCTGCTATTGTTTCCAGCAACTCCCTTTGAGGTCTGCTAACACTTGATTTAGCAAGGAGGGGCTGCAGACCACTCTCATCAGGCCCGGCGACTGACATCACCAGGGGGTCAGAGCTAATCTCATCTTGTAAACTACCCTCATTAAGTTTGGAGACTGACATCACCAGAGTAACAAAGCTGCTTGAAATCCAAGGTCTGGGAAAAAGCCATGACACCTATGCTAGGCATAATGTCATGCTGATGTATGCTGACAGTGTAAAGATGCCAACAGAAAGACTAGTGTTAATGACAGTCAGAATGGAGGGAAGAAGAGTAAGGGAAGGTGTAAGAAGCCATGAGGAAGGAATAGGATCAAGGGAGCAAATGGTCTTGTGAGCAGAAGTGATACACGAGCACTTCAGAGCTGGTAAGAGAGTGAAAAGAAACCCAAATATGAGAGAGAGAAAAGGGGGGGGGGGGGGAGAGGAGGGGGGCAGCAAAGTAGGGAAGCCCTAAGATCAGTAACCTTAGCATAGAAAAATGAAGCCATTTGGGAAGCAGACGGAGACACTGTTGAGTGATTGGATGCAGAATTGGAGCCTGCTTGGAGTGAAGTAAGGAAGCGGAGAACCCTATACAACTGGTGGGTTTAGTTCGGAGCGGAAGAAATAGAAGCAGAAAAGTAAGTTTGTTTAGCTAAGTGTATCTGAGATCGATAATGAGAATGTTGGGCTTTGAAGAGTATCAAAGAAGATGGGGAGCATGACTTTCTCCACCGTTGCTCTGCCCCGCAAAGTTAGGAGCGGAGAAGGAGAAGGCCAGAGTGGAACCAAGGTTGTTGTAGTAGCGAAGTGCATGCAACGAATACACCAGGAGTCTATTTACTAGAATTCAAACCAGTTTATTTGTGCACAGTCTCAGACACTTGTCAATTGTCACTTTCAAAATGGTCTGAGCATGGCGTTCAGTAAAACAACAGCATTTATAGCTTTCTTCATCAGTTCTATACAGACAAACTCCTCATTGGTCCCGGTGGCCCCCTCACCCCCATCCAATGGAGGCCCACACCGCTCTCCCCCTGCTCTCAGGCCTTCCTAGCCATGGCTCAGTATCTAGACATAACATATTCTGCCTTGCTTTTCGCTTACAAGGTCACTCTGCAGTACAGAAGCTGTGTGAAAGCCAGGATACTGAAATACATCTGTAAATAACATAACAAACTCAATGGAACAGTTTTGCATTCTTATCAGAGCAGCTTGAAGCAGATTTCTATTTTCTCTGGCTTTCAGCTCTGCTCAGCTATAATATTCTGTGCTCAGCTATAATATTCTGAAGTGGGGGTTGGGGACTCAGGCCTAACCTACAGGCTTCTGCTACATAACATACATTTACAGGCTATTCTAGGCCATAGCCTATCACATTGTGACATGGCGCAGCGTGAGATTCTAATGGTGCAAGATGGTTTAGTATGTCTGAGAGGAAGGAGGACCAATGAAATACTTGTGAATCAGGTGAGAGAAGGGGGAAGTTGGCTGTTAAGAAGCTATCAGCAGATGTGCTTTCCTTTCTTAAATTTTAGATACCGCCCTTATCTCAACCACCTCTGCTGGGAGGTTATTCCATGTGTTCAACAGTATTACTATAAAGAAATATTTCCATAGATTACTTCTGAATCTTCCCCCTTTCACCATCATTCTAGGAACATGGAGACCACAGTTTCTTTTCCTTTGGAAGATGCCTTCCTCCTACACATTTGAACCATGAATAAAAGTCTCTAGAATAGTTCCCCTTTCCTATCTTTCTTCCAAAGCATATATATTTAGATCTCTGTCTGCCTCCATATGCTTTATGATGAAGACTGTTCCCCATCTTATATGTCGCCTTCTGGATCAGTTCCATTTGGTTTATATTCTTTTACATATCCATTGTGGATAGCCTGAAAACTAAATCTATTTGTGACTCCTGAGGACTGATGTTGACCACCTCTGATTTAGGATCCATTGAAATAATATCACCATTGCTCCTTTGCAGAACAGAGTATTAGGTATTAACTCCCCTCTGGAAGATTTTGATTCAGACACGGGAGCACGGTCAATACTTTAAAATACACTTTAAAGCGGTATGATTCCAGTGCTACTCAATATCATAGGACATTTGAGGGGGTGTGATTTTGTAAGGGCCTACACAGAATATGATGATTTCAGCTCCATAATGCTGCAGTGTGACGGATCATGGTGGGCTGTATTGTGCAAACAAAACCCCCCCAAAGGTTATTCCTCTTATCTCTGTTTTTTAACAGTGTCTCAGTTACAATATAGCGAGTTTTTAAGTAAGGACTTAGTTATGCAATGTCTATTACAAGAATCCTTGAGGGAAGAAAGTGGTATTAGGGGACAAGAAAAACTGGGATCTTTTTTGTAGCTTCCCTGGTAATGTCTTTTTCTGTACACTGTTGTTCTTCACAATATAAGCTACATTAATCCAAACATTAAACACTAAGGGCCTGCTATTCAAAGCTAGTGCAAAGGAACTGAATGCCCGAGGGCAGGGGTGGGCAATTTACAGCCCTGCAGGACGCATGTGGCCCGCCACATAGCTTTCTGTGGCCTGCGGAATAGGGTTGCCAACCGGCTGGTTTTCAGTTGGCCTGGCTGGTTTTTCCATGGCCAGTCCGGCAGCCGGCACAGATATAAAACCGGCCCTTGAAAAGCCGTTTTTTTGCTCTGGCCGCAAGATCGGGAGCGGCCAGAGCAAAAAAACGGCTTTTCTCCCACAGTGCGATCGCGAACACTTTCCCCGGGCCGTGCAGCCGCTGCTTCTGCTTTTCACAGAGCAGCGGCTGCAATAAAGTTAATTTCAAAAAGGAAAAGAAACCTGTGAGAAGCCCGCCCCCTCTGACATCACTTCCACGGGCGCTGACTGGAGGGCTCCTCACAGGTTGTCTTTTCCTTTTCAAATTAACTTTATTGCAGCCGCTGCTCTGTAAAAAGCAGAAATAGCGGCTGCACGGGGGTGAACTTTGAAGCAGCACAAGGGAAGTAGCACTAAGGGGTGAAGCAGCACTAAGGGGAGAGGACATGAAGCAGCACTAAGGGGGGGATGAAGCAGCACAAGGGAAGCAGCACTAAGGGGGGAAGCAGCACTAAGGGGGGGGGTGAAGCAGCAGCAGCTGCAAGGGGAAAGGTGGCAGAAGGAACTGACAGGTGGAAGGTGAGGGCTGGAAGAGAGCTGAGCAAGGGGGGAAGGAGGTGGCAGGAAGGAACTGACAGGGTGAAGGAGGTGGCTGGAAGAGCTGAAAAGGGGGAAGGGGGTGGCTGGAAGAGAGCTGAAATGTGATCTCAAAATGTTTTTGTATATAGATATCTGTTTGCTCCTTTTTGTCAGAGTTCCTTTACGATCGCTTTTTATTTATTTATTATTATGCAATTTACCCTTTGCATTAAATGAAATGTAATGTTAACTAATGAATACGATCGGTTTTAGGTGTGGCCCTCCACTAACCACGGCCCTCTCAAAGTGGCCCCCAAGCCAAAACAATTGCCCACCCCTGCCCTAGGGGAACGTTCAGCCTTCTGCACCCCCCCCCCCCTCAAAGTTTGATAATTAAACTAAACAACTAAACACCACCTCTCCCACAACAATCCTTTAAAAATTTATAATTGGACATCATACTTTTAAACATTAACTTTGCTTTATATGTCTGTAGGTGTCCGATCTCCCTTCAGGTAAAAGAATGCGCTGGTGGCACTCTGCATTTGGTTGAGCCAATCCTGTCAATATTCCAAAAACATTAAGCTCCTACATTTCTGCCTTGTTTTCAGTCACACTTGGGAGCCTAAGGGCCTGATACAGCCCCGCAAGCCATCCGGACCCAATTCCCCCTCCAGCTCTCCTGCACGTCCAGAGCAGCAGGAGGGGGGGAGCCAGTGGGGGGCGGGATCTGGGCAGAGCGGGGGCAGGCCAGCCTGGCAGGACGTACAGGACCGATTCAGGTCACAGCCCTGTATGTCCTGCTGCTAGGTCAAAGGGGATGTGCTGCCTATTCCACCTCAAAGGTGGAATAAGCAGCACCGACCCAGCAATCGGGCCCATGGATTTACCCCCCAAGGCTAGGGCTGGAGCTGAGGGGGTCCCTGATACCCAATCCAGGCCCCGGCTGGTCAGCTGTGGGTCAGGCAGCTGCAACCAAGGAAGCCTGCAGGCAGGGGCTCACCGGGGCATCCTCAGGCCCGATTCTGTGTACCACGAGAACGTTTCGTTTTGTCGTCAAGAATCCCATCCTACATGGGGACATCCGGATGGGCTCCACGTTTCCAGCTGAAAATTCTTCTTCTTAATTCAGGTACTTACATTTTGCTTATAAATTAAAGCTTACAATTATTTTGTATAGATTTGAGCCTAATGCTGAAATCAGTGCCAAGCTCTTAACTTTTTCCCTGTCGTCACACACTTTTTAGGCTCCTAAATTTAAGAGTCTAGTGAAATTTTGAGTATAGGCACTCAACCCTGGTAAATTCTCAAATAAGCCATTTTTGGAGCCCAATTCAATGTTAGGAGCATAAATTCTTTGAATATTAGGCTCTAAATTTAAAATCAGCCAGGGTGTAGCAAAATAAATTTCATTTGAGCCTCATGTTCTGCCTCAGCTGCCCTTCCAGCCTTCCTCCTGGAACCAGGCCAAGTGCACTTCTGTACTTGTAAATACTGTTACAAAACAGTGTATAACAATTCATTTAATAACTTATTAAAGTATCTGTATAGGATGACATTCTTGGCTCCTGGTTCTTGTGCATGCTGTTTTCCCTGTGGCCACCAGAGAGTGTTATGAGCTGTCTAAGAGGTGTACTCTTGATTCTCCTAGGACAAGCAGGATTCGTCAGCCATACCTGGTGATGTCCTCTGATGGCGCCATATACGGATGTGCTCTCTAGAGCTCAGAGTCTTCTGAGCATGAGCCAGAGGCTCAACCCACAAGCCCGCCCCTAGCCAGCCAGTCTTTTTTTTCCACCGTGCCTACCACACGCGGATTCCTGCCTCTCTACAAGCCAGAGATAAGAAGAAGAAAGAATTCCACTCACAGTAAGAAGATGCCTTCAGCAAAGCTGGGGTTTAAGAAATGCGTCCTTTTCTCCCGAAAAATGAGCTGCACGGACACCCACGATCGCTGCATAAGGTGCTTGGGGGCTGACCACCAGATTGCCGACTGCCAGCACTGCTCCCGGATGTCTCCCAGGGCCAGAAGGTCCAGAGGCCATGCTTTACAGGACTTCCTTGCTACCCAGCCTCCGGAAGCTTCAATTGCAGCGCCCAGCCCCTCACCGGCCCGGGATGTGCCTCTAGGGGCCTCCATCCCTGGCCACTTGGCTACTGAGACACCCGCTGTGAAAGAAAGCACTGTGATATCAACCCACAGCCATCGCAGCTCTTCCAGCGCTGTCTGAGACTCCCGCAACGCCTCCGAACATGCCACCAGCCTGCTGGACCCGAAAGCAGCGAAAAGAGCCAAAGAATGTATCCCCGGCACATCCAAGGAAGCCCGCAGAGCAAAGGGACTCCATGCTGCCCACGTTTCTCCTGGAGGCAGCCATCTTGGCGAAGTCAGGCCGGTTGCAGGCCCCGCCCACTTCCCGGCCATTGGTGCTTCGCGCAGGTCAGCAAGCTCCACCCCACCCTCACCCACTGGACAATATCAAAGGTCATCTCCGCCCACTCCCTCCGGTGCTGAGACCACAGACACACCCCCCCATTGGCTCCGGTGCAGAAGCAGCATCTGAGCCATGCTCAGGAGGATTGGAGCCGGCACCAAAGCCGCGATCGTGGCCACCACCACCACCACAGCACCGAGGCTGCAGCATCACACTCTTCATCGGCTCTGGTGCAGAAGCAGCACTGGAGCCACACTCATGGACGGGATCAGAGCCGGAAAAGAGACTGCGATTGCAACAAGCGCAGGCACAGGGAACACCGCCGCAGCTCTAAGGCATCCAAGAGGGACTGCAGCCACCACCAAAACGCCGTGCCTCCAGCAGCCCAGGCCCACAGGACAGACCAGATAAAAAGAAATCAAAACTGCCTGTAGGCTCCAGTCCGGCCCCCTCTGTCAGCACAGTTCAACCTAAGGACACTGCTGCAGTCAGAGCACTTTCCAACCAGGGGGCGATTTTACAACTGCTGTCTAACCTCTCCAGCCTCCTACGTGAAGGCCTCACGGAAACATCTGCCCCTCCCCCCCGGAAGACCAGCTCCCAAACCCGGAGAGACGCAGCAACCCATCCTGCAATGACATGCAGCACCTCAGACAGCTCTGGCCCCCCATCCTTCCTCCGCATAGGAGAAGAAGAGGAAGGAGAAGGGGAAGCTCCACCTCTGGGCTCCACGTCCCCTGAGAAGGAACCCGAAGAGGCCACCACCTCAATGGAGTCAATGGAGGGATCTGCCGCGACCTCGGACGGCTCGGGGCCATCTCTACTTACACCGCCAGAGGACCTCACATATCCCAAGTTCCTGCAAAAGGTAGCATCTGCCCTAAGCCTCACACCACCAGAGGACCCAGACCAGGCCGGACCAGAGGTCCTCAGGTACCTTAACACCCCGAAAACGCCAGTCACGTTACCCATCCACCAACGCCTGTTGGATGCAAACTCCAGGCTCTGGCAGAATCCGGCCTCTTCACTCGCTTGCCCCCGGAAACTGGACGCAAAGTACCAGGTCCAAGAAGCCCCCGGATTCTCAAAAAACCAGCTGCCACACCACTCCATCGTATCTTCAGCCCTGAAGCGCATAAAGTCATCACACATCCATGCCAACTCCCCTCCAGGGAGAGACCCTAAACTCCTGGACGATGTCGGAAAGAAAGTCTTCCAGGGGGCCATGCTGAATGCCAGGATTGCTACGCACCAGTTCCAACACGTGCTTTTCGAAGACACGCCGCTGGCGAGCCTCAAGGACACTACGGCAGCTCTCCCACCTGAGGCGAAAGCAAAAGCCGTGTCCATGATTGCATACCTCAATGAATGCGGAAAACATATGATCAGCACAGTGTACGATGCCTTTGAAGTGGCCACACATACCGCTGGTACCGCCATTTCCACCAGAAGACTAGCGTGGCTATGGGCGTCGGGGCTGCGCGAAGACACCCACGAGCACATTGCCGATGCTCCCTGCAACGGCGAATCCCTGTTTGGAGAGAAAGTCAAGGACACAGTCAACGACATGAAGGACCACTGCACTACTCTCCAAACTCTCACAGAGGACAGGCTGGAACGCGGCCCCAGCTCCAAAGGAAGCTACAGCCGCAAGTCCTATCCCACACACAAAAAGTATAACTCCTACCGCAAGTGGCAGCCTCCGCGTTACAAGCAGGCAGCATACCACTCCTCATACGGGGTACTGCACCAACAGAAACACCAAAGGGACAGAAAACAAAAGAAGCATCCTCCCCCGCCTGGGAAGAGTGGCCCCTCCTTTTGACAATCAACAGGTGGAGGAGCAGACATCGCTCCCAGTGGGAGGATGGCTGCCTGCCTTCTGGGAATCCTGGTGACGTATCTCTACGGATGCATGGGTCCTCCAGATCATCCAAGAAGGCTACTGCCTACATTTCCTGTCTCCTCCTGCCCAACGTTCAACCCCAGCCCAACCAGTCCCTACCAGAGGGGCGCTGCCGATGCAACAAGAATTACTACATCTGCTGACATCTCAAGCCATCGAGCCGGTTCCCCCAAGTCAAACCAGACAAGATTTCTACTCCAGATTTTTCCTCGTGCCCAAGAAATCAGAAGGGGTAAGACCCATCCTCGACCTCAGGAACCTCAACAAATTTATCCACAAGGAAAGGTTCCGCATGTACTCTCTGGCTCGATCCTTTCCCTCCTCCAACCTGGAGACTGGATGGCTTCCTTGGATCTACAGGATGCCTACACTCACGTCCCGATACATCCAGAGGACAGACAATACCTGCGCTTCCAAGTTCTGGAGAGCCATTACCAGTACAAGATCCTTCCCTTCAGACTCTCTCCAGCACCACGAGTATTCACAAAATGTGTTGACGTCGCAGCAGCACACCTCCGGAAGCAGGGCATTCAAGTCTTCCCTTACCTGGACGACTGGCTTCTCTCAGCGCCATCACCATGGGAAACCCAGAGGGCGGTCAGATGGATGATCCGCCTCCTCACCTCCCTCGGATTCCTGATAAACCACCAAAAATCACAGCTCGCCCCCCACACAATGCCTGCAATTCATTGGGGCCAACAGACACCGTGGAGGCAAAGGCTTTCCTCCCTGCACAACGCGCAGAGAAGTTGGCCGCCCTAGCTCTGGAAGTCTCCCTTCAGACAGCCGCAACGGCCCAGACTCTCTTGCAACACCTGGGCCACATGGCCACCACCACTCAGGTACTGCCTCTAGTGCGGCTGCACATGCGCACACTCCAGTGGCGCCTGCAGTTGTGTTGGAACCAGCGCACCCAACCCCTATCTACACACGTCAAGCTCGATACATGTACCCAGAAGAGCCTCAGGTGGTGGACTGTCGTACAGAACCTAACAGTGGGAAAAGACCTCCGACAACCCAGCCATCAGGTCACCATCACTATGGATGCTTCCAAGATCGGATGGGGAGCACACATGCACCACCTACGCACACAAGGAGCCTGGACAGCAGCAGAAGCGTTCCAACACATCAACCTTCTGGAGCTCAGGGCCATCAAACATGCCCTACAAGCCTTTCAGCCATGCATCAGGAACAAATCCATCCTCATCCAGACGGACAACCAGGTGGCCATGTTTTACATCAACAAACAAGGGGAAACGTGCTCTCGACCCTTGTGCAAGGAAGCGCTCACCATCTGGGCACTAGCCATTATGAATCACTGCTGGCTACAGGCGTCCTACCTCCCGGGCGAGCAGAACACCCTAGCGGACAGGCTGAGCCGGCAGCTGAGTCCCCACGAGTGGACCCTGAGCCCCGCAATCACGAGAAATCTTCCAACGCTGGGGCTTACCCCAGATCGACCTCTTCGCGACGGAGTCGAACACAAAGTGCAAGCTATTCTGCTCCAAACACCTGTCAGCCCGCAGCATAGCTTCGGATGCCTTCGATGTGTGCTGGGGGGAGTGGTCTCTCGTGTACGCCTTCCCACCCACACCCCTAATCTCCAAAACTTAGCAGAAAGTGATCCAGGACAAAGCCCACATCATTCTGGTGGTCCCACACTGGCCCCGGCAGACATGGTTCCAACCCTCCTACGTCTCGCACAGGAGAAACCCCTCCACCTTCCCCTCCAGCCGTCCCTGCTCACCCAGGATGACGGGTTCACCCTGCACCCCAACCTGAGATCCCTTGTGCTCACGGCATGGAGGTAGAGTGGGTGAATCTCTCCACGCTTAACATCCCGGAGGAAGTCCAACACATTATCCTTGCAGCCAGACGACCTTCAACCAGGAAGTCGTACAGGCTCAAGTGGAAGCGCTTCAGCTTATGGTGCGCTTCGAAAGGACTCAATCTGACAACCTGCCCGGTTCCGACTGTCCTGCAGTACCTCACCTCGCTCTCTGAACAAGGACTCAAGACAAACTCCGTCAGGGTCCACCTATCAGCCATTGCAGCCTTCCGTGACCACACGGATAACGCTCCCATCTCATCCTTGCCCCTGGTGGCAAGCTTCATGAAAGGGCTCAACAACCTGCGGCCCCCTATATGGGCCCCTGCCATGGCCTGGGACCTGAACATTGTACTACAACAGCTCACTCAGCCCCCCTTTGAGCCTATGTTATCAGCCTCGATGAGACACCTGATCTGGAAGACGCTCTTTTTAATTGCTATCACGTCCGCCCGCGGAATTAGCGAGCTGCAGGCCCTCATGGCGTACCCGCCATACACACAGATCCTCCCAGACAGAGCCACCCTGCGTACTCACCCTAAGTTCCTCCCCAAGGTGGCCTCGGGATTCCACATTAACCAAACCATCGAGCTGCCTACTTTCTACCCGGAGCCACACGCCTCCCCTGAAGAACAGCGGCTCCACACGTTGGACTGCACCAGAGCCCTCAGGGCCTACCTTCTAAGAACAGGCCCGCTCAGGAAGGGCTCCCAACTGTTTGTCTCCTACGACCCCAACAGACCGGGGCGACCAGTCATGAAATGGACTATGGCCCAATGGATATCAGATTGTATCGCTTTCTGCCACAAACATGAGGGTGCGCAGACCGCACCACACATGGGACCACACCAACGCAGAGCGCTGGCAACCACCATCATGAACCTGCGCTCTATCCCCCTGGTGGATATCTGCAAGGCTGCCACTTGGTCCTCTGTCCATACCTTCCAGAGGCATTATTGTTTGGATGTGGACACAGAGGCGTGATTCGCATTTGGACAGGCGGTCCTCGCCACGGCCACCAGTGGGCCGGTAGAGGACAGTAAAAAAAAAAAAAAGGACTGCCTCATAAGCAATGACTTGAACTCAATGATGTCTACATGATATCCTTGATACGGCCATGTTGGCCTGAATGTTCGGCCATGTTGGCCAATTGTTAAGCTTACTTAACAGAACACTAATCAGGGGTATCCCTGTCACAGCCATGTTGGCCAAAGGTTCGGCCATGTTGGCCAATTGTGAAAGTTGCTTGAATAGCCCTGCCAGGGCTAAATAAAAATGTTTTTACCTCACCTGGACTTGGCCTCTCTCTCCACAGCCCATAACGCACTACCGCGCAGCTAGGGAGGCACCAGGTGTGGCTGACGAATCCTGCTTGTCCTAGGAGAAAACGGAGTTACTTACCTGTAACAGGAGTTCTCTGTGGACAGCAGGATAAGTCAGCCACACTATCCCACCCACCTCCCAGGCCAAGGTCGGCCTCGCCCGCCACCGAACCATCGGGCATAGCTTGGAACACACTGGCTGGCTAGGGGCGGGCTCGTGGGTTGGGCCTCTGGCTCATGCTCAGAAGACTCTGAGCTCTAGAGAGCACTTCCGTATACGGCACTGTCGGAGGATGTCACCAGGTGTGGCTGACTTATCCTGCTGTCCACGGAGAACTCCTGTTACAGGTAAGTAACTCTGTTTTCCTATGCATGGTTATAAAATCCTGTTCTCAGAGGAAGAGAATAAGTCTAGTCTTTGTGTGCAGCAATCAGATCTTGTTATACAAAGTAGCTTAGTTATTGAATCACATGTATTAAAGTATCATGAATATTCATTATAAAAATTCCAAAAAGCAAAATCTGTTTGTGGCGCTTAAGGAGCAGTTTGAAAATAAAGCAGGAATAGGGTAGAGATGACAGGCTAGCTTGGTTAAGAGGAAATGCTTGTGAGCGCTGTGGGCAAGTCCAGTCCATGAGTGCAGCAGAAGGCCTTCTTTTGAGCACAACCAGAATATGCAAAATGAGCTGATCCCCAAGAAGGTCATTTAAAAAAGGTTTGTGCAGCACCCCTGGGCCTCTAAGAAGCTATTTTAGAAAGCTGCTCCGCACCTCTGCAGCTTGCACAAATTTAAAGGACATCTAATTTGGGCAGGGCAGAAACCTTGGTGTGCATTTCTGATTTTGCAATAGCACCACACACACACACACACACACACACACTTATAATGTTCACGTCTAGATAATTTTTTTATCTGCTTCAAGGCAGGTGTTAACTGCTCATTTGTACCTGGGTGTGCTTACCTCTTTAGTGTTCAACACCACCTCACTATCCATAAAACAAGTTGGTTTCTTTTTTCAATACCTTATCTAACTCTTCCTGGATGTCCAGGTTTGAAAAGTCTGGCACTTTATAAGAAGAGGAGGCAGTATATTTCAATTACATACCATTTAGGGTGGTTTACAATACATAAAAGTTCAGAAAACTATAAATTATAATAAACACAGCATAAACACCAATACAATCAATCCATAGGTTGAAGAAGTGGCACCTACACATTTAAAGCCCAGAGCCATCCTGCTCTTTTTTTTTTTTGGAGGTGTTCCTTTGTCAAGTGCTTGTTCCTGATGTATGTGCTGTGATCTACAGGTAAGGCCAGTCCAACCATTAGGTAAGCTCTGTAGTCACTTAGGGCAACAGCAACGAGCAAGGCATTCAGAGCTGAACAGAGTCTGGACAGCTGGGGGTGGGCATAAGGTTTGCCTAGGATACCACACCCTGAACCAACTCTGGGAATGGCACTTCTACAGGTGTACTTCTGTTTCTTTAAACATGTTTTAGAAACAGCTCTGCCTTCAGTGAACCTTTTGTAAAATACGCAGGAAAGTGCAACCTAGACATCTCATTTCCTATGCAAAATGGAGCTTTAAGTGCCTAAATATTAATCTGATACATATTCATTAAAACTTGTGCTGGTGCTTTGATTCTCTCACCTTGCTGCTCCTTATGCCTGGAACAAGCTACCTGAGTTTGTATATTAGGCTTCATCACTGGCCCTTTTCAAATCCAGGCTGAAAACTCACCTCTGAGGCTGCTTTTGGATCCTGATCTGCTTAGTCTCCATGTGTTTTCTTACCTTATCCCTAGATGTATTGTCTGTCTTAACTAAATTGTAAGCTCTGATGAGTGTGACAGTCTTTTACATGGGCCTGTACAGTGCTGTGTATATTTTGTAGCATTATACAAATGATTAGTATTAGTAGTAGTGCTTCTCAAGGATTGGTATTGTCTACCCATTAGGAGAAACACCAGAGCAGGGGCAGCTGCGGTAACACATACTGGATGGCTTAAGTACTTTGAGTCCTAGAAGATCCTGTCTGAGCTTAATGACAGGCAATGTCTGTACTGCAATTAGCAGTGGGGGCTGGCTTAACCATTAGGCAGAGTAGGCAGTTGCTGAAGTGTCAAAAGAGCAAATGCAATCGAAGCACAACAGAAAATGTGCAGACAGCCACCCAACCTCAAAAAAGCCATCAGCAGATACTTTTACCTACAGGGTGTGTCGGCAGTATTTAAATATACCATTATGTGGTTTTGCAGGATCATTCTAGGAGGGGTCATAGTGGAGTGATCATGACTACAGACAGTTTAATTATCAAAATCTCAGAAGGGGCTTGAAAGATAAAGTTGGGAGATGCCCCCCACCAAGGTTGAAGGTTCAGGGTGCTTAATTCCCTGGGCATGTTCAAACATACTCAGTGGGGTAACTTGAGGGATTGGGGGGGGCACGTACTGCTGGATAGCCAGAGGAAGAAGGTAGTTGCTTCTTATTTATTTATTGTTTTAAGTTGTGTAATTAAGCTGAAACCCTGTTCCTTGAATGCCCAAATCATTGCCTTTCCTGGACAGGCAAGATCTTTTCCAGTCAATCAGGGGACATTTTTTAAAAATGTAAGACTTCTCAGTGTAGTTCCTTATACACATGAATCATTTGACTACTGACCCCACTATGTTGTTGGTCTGATGCAAAATTTCTAGAGTTGCATGAATGGTATTTCTAATGGGGTGCAAGCCTTAACAACTCTTGCACAGACCAAAATCTTGATACTTCTGCTTTAGGGCAGCAGATTCTGCACATTGGATAAATTTTTCTTTTTTTTCAATATGGCCTGTTCAGAAACTAAGCAGTTACCCAGAACCTCATAAATGTGATTTATCTGCTAGAGGTCTGGAAAGTGGCAGCAGTACTCCTCCAATAATAAAACATTAATTACATGAGTTCTCTAGGGCGAGTTAGGCACCACTTTCACAATTTATTGTCTCCTAGCTTAAGTCAGGCCTTGGTAGAAGAAACTAGCAATTACATCTCACCAAAATAGTCTTGCAGTTGCAATATGTGCCTGGGTCACAGAGCAAAGCAACTTTTTCTTAACATTGACTGACCGAGAAACAAACCTATTGCTTCGGGTTCAGCTAATTGCGGCAGCAGCCCTTGAGAAAGAACACTTTTTGCATAATATAGAAATTTCATTTAAAATTAGGAAATCTGTGTGCAGTATTTACTTATTGCCTGTCAAATTCCACAGTAACTTCCCCCCGCGGAACAGCAGCTAGCGAGCAGATCAGCTGCCTGCCAGCCACTGCCGCACCGGCTAACTCGTTTTTCCAGTTCCCGTTAAGGTGCTTTAGGGGGTTCTGCGCCTTTTCAGTAGGCTGCTGATGGTGTGCAGCACTTCCAGCAGCCCTTCGGCAGTGTGCGCGCTGCAGCCCCTCACTGCCCAGGCGCGGTCGCTGTAGTCCTCCAGCCCCAGATGTTGCCCCAGCTCCTGCGCTGCCAAAGCCCCGGGCACGTCCTGCTTGTTGGCTAGCACCAGGAAGGGAACCCCAGCCATGGCCGTGTGGCCCAGCACCCGCCGCAGCTCCGAGCCGGCTGCCGCCAGCCTGGCCGTATCCACGCTGTCCACGACAAAGATCAGGGCGTCGGTGTCCTCCAGGTAGTCCTTCCAGCTGCCCCGCAGTTTGTCCTGGCCACCCACGTCCCAAATGGTGAGGGGCACGTTCTTCTCCAGCTCCAGGGACTCCACGTTGAAGCCCACGGTGGGGAAAGTCTGCACCATCTGGTTTCTTTTCAGCCTATACAGGAGGGTGGATTTTCCAGCGAAGTCCAGACCCATCATCACAACCCTGGCTTGCTTCTTCGGCCAAGGTTTGGAAGTCGGGGTTCCCATGTTGAAACCTACAGGAAAGGTGCATCCAAAAATCACTGTGCGTGCCAGATCGATTATACCCCCTTCTGATCGATGTGATATAAAGCTTCCCAAGAAGGAAATAGAGATCTATAGAATTACAGCCTCGTTTAATTTTTTGTCTTATCTATGTGGCCAAAATAGGCAGCTACGAGTCTAAGATATCAGACGTGGACTAGCGCCAGCGCCTCGTTACTGTATTCGAAGAGTGCGCTTGGTACGTCTGTAAAACAATCGAGAGAAAAAGAGCCGTGCGATCTGGAATAGGAGCATACAGGACACGCCACTAAAAAATTAAACCCTTCTTACCTTAAAGTAACCAGCGCTCCTCTGCGTTCTGTCTTTCATCGCCTCCCGGCAAGGAAGGAAAACGTGCGAAGCGAGGAAATAAAAGCGCCCGCAGCCAATCACAGAGCGCCTTAGCCTCACATCTTTGCATACGGAGTCGCGTGAGCTGCCCCGAGTTCACATGGCCCTGATGATGCATCCCAGAAACTGGTTGGGCAGAGGAGGAGGGAAGTTAAACATTATCTAGCTCTCTTTCAGGACTTTCCTACCGGCCCGGCGGCTTAGGTAACCAAGCACTACGGTAAGCATCCGTCTTGAGGGGAGAGTCTCGGGTTGTGATCCAAAGTGTGTCAGTTTCAGAGGTCTTGCAGCCCCACGGCATCCAGAGTGTTATATGTTGCAACATCTTTGGTAATCCTTTTGATCCATTAGAGGAGCCTGTGAAGATGTTTTGTTTGGTTCTGCCTTCGTTTTGTTGGTTCGTGAAAAACAACCTCTGTGGTAGAGTGTGAAATATTAGATATTTGTAAACAATTTAATAAGAATGTTTTTGCCCTTTCAGAATACAGTTTAAGGCTACATCCCACATGGTAGAAAGCAGCTTCCCAGCAAGAAACTATGTTTTAAATCAGGGGTCTCAAACTCAAATTGCTTTGAGGGCCAAATGAGGACTTGTAGAGTAACCCGGGGGCCGCACAAGACGCAGGCTTCATTTGCATAAGGGCCTCATTTGCATAAGGGCATCATTTGCATAAATATTTGCATAATGTTACCATACACTAACTTTGAGTAAACATGCCTCTTAATGAGTGTATGGATAAAGAAAGACTAAAAGATTTCTACATTACTATAAACCAGTGCCAACCGCCAGGCACATTAGGAACTACTAGAAACACTGCTCATTTAGAACCCATAGCAAACCTGCCATGTCCTAACAGCACTACCAGGACTCACAAAGCACCATACCCTAACTATCAAAAGGCAACACTGCAAATATTAAATCAACACATTTCAGAGAATAACAATACATGACCTACTCGGGAAAGAGAACAAGTGGCAATGTCAAATAGGAATTACATAAACAGAATACCTCAGCTCAGTTACACATGCAGAACATACACCATCACCAAACAAGAAATCACAATTTAGAAACAGGAAGACAATTAAACTGGGAACCCCAAAAGCCAAACTTAGAATGTACAACACTGTAGAAATAAAACTATACATTGATTTCCTCTTGTATTAAATAAAGTGCAGACGTTAAAGATGCACATTTCCAAGAGCTGACATATTTCAGTTAATAAATTCAAAATAAAGAGATATTTTTCTACCTTTTGTGCATTTTTTTTCAGTTGCAATTGTTCCAGCCACTTTCTTCTGGTTGCTTTGTGTCTTCTGCTAACTCTCCATCGTCTGCTGTCCATTTGTCCTTTCTTCTTTCCCAGTTTTTTTCCATTCTCTCTACATCTGCTTTAACATACTAATCATTCTCCTTTTGCTCTTTCCTCATTCCTATTTCATCCACTCAAAATTTACCCCTCCATCCTCAATCCCCACTTACTCTCCCAATACCCGGCCAATTGTAGATTTTTCTTCCCTCCCACACAAAATATATTTCCCCTCTCCATTTCACTCTCCCAGCCCCATCCCATTCTAATCGTCCCCCAACATCAACTCCCTTCTAGCTCCTGCCCCACCCAGCATCCGCTCCCTTCTAGTCCCCGCATCATCAGCCCATTTCCAGTCCTAGCTCCCTCCCCTCACAGCCCATTTCCTTTCCAAGCCACCCTCCCCATCAGCCCATTTCCATTCCAAGCCCCCTTCCACTCAGCCCATTACCATTCCAAGACCCTGTCCCCATCAGCTATTTGCAGTTCAAGCTCCCCCTTCTACTCGGCCCATTTCCAGTCATAGCACCCCCCCCCAGTCCATTACCAGTTCTAGCCCCACCCCCCCATAGCCCATTATCGGTCCTAAGCCCCCCAACAGCCCACTTCCAGGCCTAACCCTTCCATCGCCCCATCTTCATTCTTAGCCCCCCAATCAGACCACCTCCAGTCCTAACCCCCATCTGTCCATTACCAGTACTATCACCCCAGTTCCAGTCCTACCCCCAGCAGCCCACATCAATCCTGCTCCCCCCCAGCAGCCCACATCAATCCAGCTCCCCACCCCAGCAGCAGCACACCTCACTCCTGCTCCCTTCCCCACAGCAGCAGCCCACATCAATCCTGCTCCCCCCCCAGCAGCAGCCCACATCAATCCTGCTCCCCTCCCAGCAGCAGCACACATCAATCCTTCTCCCCCCCCCCAGCAGCAGCCCACATCAATCCTGCTCCCCCCCCCAGCAGCAGCCCACATCAATCCTGCTCCCCCCCCCAGCAGCAGCCCACATCAATCCTGCTCCCCCCCCCCCCAGCAGCAGCCCACATCAATCCTGCTCCCGCCCCCCAGCAGCCCACATCAATCCTGCTCCCCCCCCCTGGGGAAACAAACTTTAGAACACAGCTAGCTGCTGCTCCTGCCGCTGCCGCGGCGGTAGCAGCAATACCGCATGTCCCGCGGCCCCCCCCTTGCCTGTCAGTTCTTCTCTGCTTCGGCTTTCAGAGCCGCGAAGGGAGAGCTTCTCCCTCGTGACTCTGTTAAGCCCGCTGGGGCTTATGGGAAATTTCCCATCTGCCCCGGCGAGCTTAACAGAGTCGCGAGGGAGCAGCTCTCCCTTCGCGGCTCTGAAAGCCGAAGCAGAGAAGAACTGACAGGCAAGCAGGAAGGGATCGGGGGCCGCGGGACATGCGCGCAGAAGCCGGGTTGTGTATCGCGGGCCGCACAAAGGTCTCTCGCGGGCCGCATGCGGCCCGTGGGCCGCGTGTTTGAGACCCCTGTTTTAAATACTCTTGAGATGCAGCTTAGTTCTGTAAATATTCTTCAGCTGTGTAAATAGCTGTCTAGATCAGTGTTTCTGAAATATGGCCACCAAAGGATTTTTTTCCCCTTGTGGTCATCACAGATGAAGGAAAGGGTCCAAGCAGTGATGTCAAACTGCTATCCTACAGAGCCATAAACCAGTCAGGATTTCAGGAGATTCCTAATGAATATTAATACATATATTTGCATACAGTTGATAGTACATGCAAATATACCTCACGCAGATTCATTAGATATTTCCTGAAAACTTGACTGGTTTGTGGCCCTGCAGTACTATAATTTGACCACTCCTGGGTTGAAAAGTATTTTTGGAAAAATTGCCAGTGTGGCCACTAGGGAGAATTGGCATGTAAGTGTCATTCTGCCCATAGACTTAAAGTATGATAATTTCATTAAGGTGGTAAAGCCTCTAGTAAACATGTCCCTTGGAGACCACCAAAAAGCTTTTGTTAGAATCCTGCCCTGTCCTGTAGCAAATGTTCTTACACCACAAAGACATTCAGGCTGTGGACATAGAGAGATTTTCACCTGCAGCATAGTGAAATGAGCCACAACAGATTCTCCCCCTTACCCTCTAACACTCCACATATAGGATTACCAGGTGTCCTTGATTTTTAGGGATTGCCTCTGATTTTAGAGCTGTGTCCCTCACTCCTATCCGCTTGGCAGCCTCCTGTCCCTGATTCCAGCAATGGGACATTAGGGGGAGAAATAAAAATATTTTCAATTTAGCAATTTGAATATGTCAGTTTTTAGAATTTAGATCCATTATCTTTGAGGGGAATTTTAGAAGAGATGTCCAAGTACAGTCTGGGACATCTAAGCCGGAACGTCTGAAAAAAAAAGCAAGTGCAGGTGCAGACAATATTTCGCAAACGTGACTGTGCCCAATATGGACGTCTGTGGGCGGTATGTACATAGACATCCCCAGAATAGTATTTCAGAACCTGGACATCTAAGAACAGCCTAATGATTAGAGTAGTGGGCTAGGACCAGAGAAGCCACCATTCAAATTCCACTGTTGCCATCGTTGTGATTGTGCTGAGTACTGGGAATGATCGCGTGCTATCTTCTCTACACTCACCGGCACAGCCGCTGCCTCGACCTTGTATTCTTCTCTAATTACTTACCTTCAAACTTCTGTACCTCATTTCTTTCCTTAAAGGACTATCACCTGCTGAGCTTCACTCTTCATCACCCGCCTCCTCAATCTTGCCCTGTCTCCTCCAACCTTTTCAGAAATCTTCATGCTGTTGACTCTTTGGCTCACTCCTCCACTGTCTCTTCATCTCTTTCCTCCACTATGTCATCTGAATCTGTTGATGAAATGAAATGAATGACGGCAGATAAAGACCAGTATGGTCCATCTAGTCTGCCCAGTAAGATGGCAAGCGTAGGTGCACCTGCCGCTCTGTGCAGGCCACCCCTCCCCATGTCTTTGTTTAGGGGTGAACCCACCGCTCCATCTAGGACACCCCTATTTGTTGAGAAATTAGATAGTTCAGTTTTATCTTGTTGCTGTAAAGGGATCCACTGTGTCTGTCCCATGCCATTTTTAATTCCATCACCGTGTTTGTCCCCATCACTTCCATCGGGAGCATCCAAGCATCCACCACCCTTTCAGTGAAAAAGTATTTCCTGACATTGCCTTTCAATTTACCACCTTGCAGCTTCATGTATGCCCTCTAGTTTTACAGCTTCCCCATCTTTGGAAGAGGTTTGTTTGTTCATTATTTCTCTTTAAGTATTTAAAGGTCTGAATCATATCTCCCCTATCCCTCCTCTCCTCCAAAGTGTACATATTTAGGTCTTCAAGTCTCTTCTCATAAGGCTTCTGACGCAGGCTCCAAATCATTTTGGTCGCCTTCCTCTGAACCGTTTCCAGTCTTTTTATATCCTTTGCAAGATATGGTCTCCAAAACTGAACACAGTATTCCAAGTGAGGCCTCACCAGTGACTTATATAGTGGCATTAGTACCTCTTCCTTTCTGCTGGTAATTCCTCTTTGTATGCAGCCCAACATCCTCCTGGCTTTTGCCACTGCCTTGTCGCACTGTTTTGCCAACTTCAGATCCGCAGAAATAATCACACCAAGGTCCTTCTCCTGGTCCGTGCACACCAACCTCTCGCCCCCTATAGTGTACATTTCCCTTGGATTTCTGCTACCCCAAGTGCATGGCACTGCACTTCTTCGCATTAAATCTTAACTGCCAAACATTAGACCATTCTTCCAGCTTTTGTAGATCTTTCCTCGTGTTAACCACTCCCTCAGGGGAGTCCACTCTGTTACAAATTTTCGTGTCATCTGCAAAAAGACAGACTTTCCATTCAGTCCTTCAGCAATATCACTCACAAATACATTGAACAGTGCTGGACCCAGGACCGAACCCTGGGGCACCCCACTAATCACCTTCCTTTCCTCCAAGTGAGCTCCATTTACCATCACCTTCTGTCATCTGTCAGTCAACCAATTTCTGATCCAGTTCACCACCTTGGGACCCATCCCCAAACTACTGAGTTTATTGATAAGCCTCCTATGAGGCAATAACTTCCTATAATGCTGCACTCTCCTCTGCTCTGTATGCTCTTGCTCTGCCTATGCCACATCCTGTAAAGCGTACTGTACTGCAGCCCTGGCTGTCTTCTATTACCTGCTATCTACGTTCCTGTGCCCATTCAGCTGAGCTTGCTTGGCTAAAATCCTGCTGCTTTGCAGACTTTCTACACTTCAAATTCATGCTTGTCTCTTTCCAATCAGCCAAACAAGACTATTCTGTCCATCTGACTAACTCTCTTGCCTCTGACCCTCGCTGTCTCTTTACAATTCTCAATTTTCTCCTCGAGGTGCCTCCACCTCTGACCCCTCTTTCCTTTTCTGCCCAAACTGTGTCTATTTCCATGCCAAAATCCACAAAATCACACTCAAATTCCCCACAAGGTGAGCTACTTCCCCTCCTCCTACTCTTCACTACCAACTTTCCCCCTACCTCTGCTACCCTCTCTTCCTTTTCTATGATCTCTGAGGAAGAAACCACACACCTTCTTTCCTCCTCCAAACTCACTATCTGCTCCTTTGATCCTATTCCCACATGTCTCCTGCTCTATCTCCTTCACTGTTGTTTCTTCCATCTCATATTCTCATCCTATCACTCTCCACTGCAACTGTCCATGCAGCCTTCAAGCATGCTCCTCAAGAAACCCTCACCTCTCCTCACTAGACCCTACTTGTCCTTCTAACTATTGACCAATTTCCCTCCTCCCCTTCATTTCTAAACTACTTGAACATGCAGTTCATTGCCATTGCCTCAACTTTTTCTGGCTTTCGTCCTTTACATTCTACTGAAATGGCTGTTGCCAAAGTCTGCAGTGACCTGTTCCTGGCAAAATCCAAGGACCTTTACTCAATCCTCATCCTTCTTGACCTTTCTACTGCTTCTGACACTATTGACCACAACCTTGTCCTCGCTTGGTTTTGCTCTGTGCTAACCTGGTTCTCTTCTTATCTCTCCCATCTCTCTTCCACAAAATCATAAGAACATAAGAAGTGCCTTACTGGGTCAGATCAAGGTCCATCAAGTCCAGTATTCTGTTTCCAACAGTGGCCAATCCAGGCCACACGTACCTGGCGGGTTCCCAAAGAGGCAAACAGGTCCCACAATGCTTGCCCTGGGGCAAGCAGTGCATTTCTCGGGTCTCCTTTAATAATGGTTTATGGATCTTTGTTCCAGAAACTTGTCCAAGCCTTTTTGAAACCCAGCTACACTAACAGCTTTAACTACATCCTCCGGTAACGAATTCCAGAGTTTGATTACGCATTAAGTAAAAAAAATATTTTCTCTTATTAGTCTTAAATGGGTTGTACTGTAGCGTCATTGTGTGTTCTCTAGCCTGTCTACTGTACTTTTTGATGGTGTAAACAACCGATCTACGTTTATCTTTTCCACTCCATTCATTAATTTATAGACCTCTAACATATCTTCCCTCAGCCATCAATTTTCCAAGTTGAAGAGCCCCAACCTTTTAAGTCTCACAGGGGTATCCTTCCATCCACTTTACAATTTTTGTCACTCTTCTTTGTACCCTTTCTAATTCAGCTATATCCTTTTTAAGATATGGCGACAAGAATTGCACACAATATTCAAGGTGCGATTGCACCATGGAACGATACAGAGGCATTATAATAGCCTTGGTTTTATTTTCCATTCTTTCCCTTATGATTCCTTTATTGTTTATTGTTTAGTTCACATTTACTATACCGCCTCCCATTACATCGAGGCGGTTTACAAATAAAAATCAATGGTTAAAGAGAAAAGAAATTACAATAATTGAGAGCAAAGAGGAGAGTAAAGGCAAGAGAAATATAATAAGAAAACAGAAAAAGAAATCTTCAGGGGGGAAAGGCTAGTGAGAAAAGATGAGTTTTAAGAAGGGAACGGAATTTGGGGTAGGATTCTTCTGTGCGGAGGTGGGTAGGGAGGGAATTCCAAAGAGAGGGTCCTAGGTAGTAAAAAGCAGATTTTCTGGTGGATTGCAAATGAGCCTTGGAGGGCGCTGGAAGGTGAAGACGATTAATATGGATGGACCGGAGACTGCGGGAGGGGTTATGGTAAGTTAATAAGTCAGACAGGTAGGCAGGTGTTGAGTGATAAATAGCTTTGTGAATTAAAGTGAGAAACTTAAATGATATGCGGTAATCAATTGGCAACCAGTGGAGATGATAAAGCAGAGGGGTGATATGGTCGCGTGGGGAAGCATGGAGAATCATGCGAGCAGCTGTATTTTGGATTAATTGAAGACGATGTTTTTGAGATTTAGGGAGACCAGCAAAAATAGTATTACAAAAGTCTAATCTAGTGATAACCAAGGAAAGCAGGAGAGTAGTGAGGGCCTGAGTGGACAGAAAGGGACGTACGGCACGAATCTGTCGAAGACATAGAAAAGAACACCGAGAGACGTGAGAGATATGATCTTGAAAACTGAGAGCACTGTCAAGAAATACCCCAAGGTAGCGAAGTTTAGATACTACAATGATGGTGGAGCCTGCAAGGGCTGGAGCAAGAGACGGGACAGGAGAAGTGTGAGGGAACCAGATTGCAGCAGTCTTACTAACATTGAGCACCAGGCAGTTAGAGGAAAGCCAAGAGGAAATAGTGGACAGACAATTTTCCAGAGGTGATAAATCGGGGTGGGATGATGAAGTGTGATGCAGCAGAAATATGTCGTCCGCATAGAAATAGCTGGAGATCCCGGCTTGTTGTATAATTAGTGCCAAAGGGGCAAGGAAGATGTTAAACAATAAAGGAGCCAGAATGGAACCCTGAGGGACACCGCACGGGAGTGAGAAATGGTTGGAACGTGAGTGAGAAGAGGAGACAGCAAAGGACCGATGGCAGAGGAACGAGTGAAACCAGTGATAGACTAATCCACGAATACCCGCATCCCGAAGACGAGAAAGAAGGAGGGCGTGATCCACCAGGTCGAAAGCTGCTGAGAGGTCGAGTGATACTGCTAGCGTGATGTTGCCCTGATCATGAGAGGTATGGATTTCATTTACTACAGCAGTGATTGTGGACTCAACACTGAAACCAGGTCTGAAACCAGACTGTCTGGGGTGCAGAAACAGTGTAGAGGCAAGATAGTGAGAGAGTTGAGAGAGAAGACTACCTTTTCCAAAAGTTTAGAAGAAAAGGAAAGATTAGATACAGGGCGATAATGGGCAGGGACAGAGGGATCAAGGGCAGGTTGCTTTAGGAGAGGACGAACTGTGGCATGCTTCCAAGGAGTGGGGAAGGAACCTGAGGACAAACTAGAATTAATGATGGTCAGCAGAGGTTGAAGTAGTGAGACAGGGGGTTCAGAGAACCAAGAGGAAGGAATGGGGTCCAAGTCACAGGTTGTTTTTCGAGTAGTAGACAGTAAGTGAAGCAGTTCAGATGAGGAAATAAGTGAGAAAGTAGACCAGGTGTGGGAAAGGGATGGGGAAAATGGGGGAGAGACAGGAGGAGGAGAAGGCAGAGCTTGGGGGCAGTGAGGAAGAGAGGAACGAAGCTTCTGGATTTTATCAGAAAAGAAGGTCGCCAGCGTGGTAGGACTAGGACCCGTGTCCAGATGAGAAGGGCCCGTAGCAGTGGGGGACTGTAAGCGGGAGAGAGTGGACAAGGTGGCAAAGAGCTGACGAGATATATTAGGGGCTGCTAGAATTGAAGATGAGTAAAAAGAGCATTTTGCCTGATGAATCGCGGAGCGGTAGTGAACGTGACAAGATTTAAATTTGTGATACGAGGAGGCAGAGGGGGCCTTGCGCCAAAGACGCTCAGCTCTGCGTAAATGAGAGCGGAGTAGAAAGAGCCCAGCATGGTACCACGACTGGTGAGTGCAGGGTCGGGGTTTAATAAGTCTAGTAGGAGCAACTTGGTCAAGGGTGTTTGACAGCTCGGTGTTCCATGTTGTAACTTGGGAAGATGGTGAAAGGGAAGAAAAATCAGATGGGAGAGGAGGAAGAGCTGTAGAAAAAGCCTGCATAATAGACGAGTTGAGGCGTCGAGAAAGAATGGCAGGTGGAGAGGGGGGAGGGGAGCCAGAGGAGGGGCTTGAAAAGTGAACAGAAGGTAGTAATGATCTGACCAGGGAATGGCGACGGCTGAAGGAGCCGAAATAATGTATGGAGAGGACTCTGGAGAAATGATTAGATCTAAAGTGTGACCTGCAACATGAGTGGGTGAAGAAACCAGCTGAACTAAGGAGAGGTTGCGGAGTAGAGAGGAGAAGGCAACGTCCCTGGCTGAGGTAGGAGAATCAAAATGGATGTTGAAGTCACCTAGCAAGTGAAGTCGAGGAAATTGAAGAACCAGGTCAGAGATAGAGGCTAGGAAGGAATCCCAGGTAGGAGAAGATGAGGAAGGAGGAAGATAGATAAGGAGAAATTGAAGAGCGGGTAGACTGTTCAGCTGCAGTAGAAGAGACTCAGGGTACGTTAATGATGGAGAGGACATTCTATTTGCTTTCTTGGCCGTTGCTGCACACTGGGTGGAGAGTTTCAACGTATTATTCACAATGACGCCTAAATCGTTTTCCTGGGTGGTGGTTCCTAATGTGGAACCTTGCATAGTGTAACCATAGTTGGGTTGTTCTTTCCTAGGTGCATAACTTTGCACTTGTCCACATTAAATTTCATCTGCCATTTGGATATCCAGTCTTCCAATTTTTCAAGGACCTCTTGCAATTTTTCACAATCTTCTTGCATTTTAACAACTTTAAATAATTTTGTGTCATCTGCAAATTTGATCACCTCACTCATTATTCCTATTTCTAGGTCATTTATGAATATGTTAAAAAGCAGCAGGCCCAGCACAGATCCTGGGGTACTCACCTTTCTCCATTGAGAAAATTGGCCATTTAGCCCTACTCTCTGCTTTCTACCTTCTAACCAGTTCCTGCTCCACAATTGTACACTGTCTTCAATCCCATGACTTTTTAATTTCTTCAAGAGTCTCTCATGAGGGTCCTTGTTAAAGGCTTTCTGAAAATCCAGATACACTATATCAACTGGCTCACCTTTGTCTACCTGTTTATTCACACCTTCAAAAAATATGACAGATTAGTAAAATAAGACTTTCCTTAGCTAAAATCCATGTTGGCTTTCTCCCATTAAGCCATGGCTATCTACATGTTCAGTAATTTTATTCTTTATAATGGATGCTACTATTTTGCCCAGTACTGATGTCAGGCTCACCAGTCTGTAGTTTCCGAGATCACCTCTGGAAACGTTTTAAAAATTTGAGTTAGATTGTCCATTCTCCAGTCCTCAGTTTAATGATAGTTCACAGATTACTAATAGTAGGTCTGCGATCTCATATTTCAGTTCTTTCAACATCCTTGGATGTATACGTTCTGGTTGAGGTGATTTGTTACTCTTCAATTTATCAAAGTTGTAATACATCCTCCCGGTTTATCAATATTTCTTTCAATTCTTCCGCTACATCACCTTTATATACCATTTCAGGTACGGGTAACTTCCCTGCATCTCCAGTAAAGACCGAAGCAAAGATTCATTCAGTCTCTCCACTATGACCATGTCCTCCCTTAGCGCCCCTTTTACCCCTCTGTCATCCAATGGTCTAATTGACTCTTTCACAGTTTTTTTGCTACAAATATACTTGCTTCCATTGCAAGCTTCTATTCAAATTCTCTCTTTGCCTGCCTTATCAGTGCCTTACATCTAACAGATATGCCATACTGGGTCAGACCAAGGTCCATCAAGCCCAGTATTCTGTTTCCAACAGTGGCCAATCTAGGTCATATGCCAATGCTTATGTTGTTTCCAGTGTTCACTGTTAGACTCCTTTTTCCATTTCCTGAAGGATGCTTTTTTGGCAACAGCATCTCTGACCTCACCTTTAAACCATGCTGGCAGTTTTTTGGCCTTCCTCCTCCTTTTCTTAAAGCGTAGAATTCATCTGGTCTGGGCTTCCAAGATAGTACTTTTAAACAACACCCATGCTTGATGTAAATCTTTAACCTTTGCAGCTGCTCCTTTTAGTTTTTTCTTAACTATTTTTCTCATTTTAACCTAGTCTCCCTTTTGAAAGTTAAAAGTAGTACTGTGGATTTCCTTGCCTTGTTTGTTCCATTTCTTAAATCAAATGCGATCATGCTATGATCACTCTTGCCAAGTGGCCCCATAAACCTTATCTCTTGCACCAGATCCTGTGTTTCACTAAGGACTAGGTCCAGAATAGCTTCCCCTCTTGTTGGTTCATGAACCAGCTGCTCCAAGAAGCAGTCATTTATTTCATCTAGAAACTTTCTCTCTCTAGCATGTCCTACTGTGACATTGATCCAGTCCATATCAGGGTAATTGAAATCACCCATTATTACTATATTGTAACTTGTTAGCTTCCCCAGTTTCTTTTAGCATTTCATCATCCATCTGTTCATTCTGGCCAGAAGGTCGGTAGTACCTCCCAATGCCATCATCTTCCCCTTTTTAAGTGGAATTTCTATCCATAGAGTTTCTACAGTGTATTTTGTTTCCTGCAAAACTTTAATTCTATGTGACTCAATGCCCTCTGTAACATAGAGCGCAACCCCTCCACCAATTTGATCTACTCTATCATTGTGATATAGTTTGTATGCAGGTATCACAGTGTCCCATTGGTTGTCCTCCTTTCACCAGGTCTCTGTTGGAACCTCTCTGTCAGGATGCCCTAACTTTCCTGTTCTGCTAGTATCCTTCAAGGATACATCCTTCTGAACCATGTGCTCCTGGGTGACTGCCGGCTTTCCCCTATTGTCTAGTGTTTGTTCTGGTGGATCCTCCTCTACTGCTATCCCGTTCTCAGTTGGTGTACCCCAAGTATCTGTCTTGGGTCCACTTCTTTTCCCTCTCTATACCCAGTCCTTTGGTGCACTCATCTCTTCCCATGGTTTCCAGTACCATCTTTATGCTTATGACTCCCAGATCTACCTCTCTACACCTGAAATCTCTCCGGCAATCCAGGCCTGGATCTCTGCCTGCCTTTCTGACATTGCTGCTTGGATGTCTCACTGCTGCTTGAAATTGAACATGGCCAAAATTGAGCTTCTTATTTTTCCCCCTAAATCAGAGGTTTGCCGACTCCGGTCCTGGTGCATCACAATCCAGCCTAGTTTTCATGATGTCCCTAATAAATATTCATGGATATATTTGCATACAATGGAAGGCAGTGGATGCAAATATATCTCATGAATATTCATTAATCTTACTCGCTGCACACACAGGCCCCAAATATTCCCTCCAACATAAAACATGAAAAAGATTATAATAATAATTATTTATTTATTTATTTGGTATACATTTGTATGCCGCCACTTCCAGCGATCAGCAGCGGACCAATGGTGTAAAATACAAGGGAGTAAGGTATAAAATCAGATTGAAAATACAGTAAGATTTGAGGGAGGGGTACACCACAATCACATAGAAATTACAAATATACATTACATTTTGATCCCCCGGGTTTGAGCAACAAATGAAATAATAAATATACATTTGATTAATCAGATTATAAATATACATTTGATTGACCAGATAAGTTACAGTTTTATCACCCAGTTTGAGCAACCAGATAAATTACGTTTATCAAGAACATAGATTACAGTTGTATAATACATTGGCAGATATGCAATCTTATTAACATTTATATAATCCACTTACCATGAACTTAATCCTAACTACTCACAATCAAAAAAGAGACACAGTGGTGCATGGATAAGCAAACTAATCCATGGGGAGGAGAAAAAGCCTCAGGTAATTTAACAACCCTCTATGTGGCTATTCAAATCCATAGGGGAATAAACAGCTCCACATCATAGGCTTAAAAAACTCCTCCCATTACAACCAACAATTTCAAAAACATTCTTATTACAAAATTCCTTAAATACATCTACGGCTGCTCATTAAACTTCTGCTCTGTTTCACTGAAGTCAGCTTCTTCAGGGGTTAGACTACATGCCAAAATTCTCCATGCAAGAAACACACTAAATGCCAACGCCATTTAAATACCCAGCTCAACTCAATCAGAGGCAACTAGCCTTCGATTGGATAAGCCCTACACATTCACTCTCACATGCTTGGAACCCACAGTGGCCCAAAACTAAAAGATTACAAAAATACACTCCAGTCAATTTTGTTATTAAGCCCTACCGGCTTAAGAGTATTCAGTTTAAAGATCAATTTTTGTTCACGCTGGACTAACAATCTCCCCCGATCACCTCCTTGAGGGTTATCAGGAACAGAGTCCAACACCAGATATCGAAATTCAGTAAACCGATGATGACGTTTCCGGCATTGTGATACCGAAGCATCTTCGTCACGGATTATAGAAATGTTGTTCTTTTGTTGGGATAACCTCATTTTTAATTGTTGCAGTATTTTCCCCACATAATACTTATTACATGGACAATGCAGGGCGTAAAGCACGAACTTGGAAGTCACTGTGGGTTCCAAGCGTATGAGAGTGAATGTGTAGGGCTTATCTAATGAGAGGGTAGTTGCCTCTGATTGGGTTGAGCTGGGTATTTAAATGGTGTTGGCGTTTAGTGTCTGTTTCTTGCAAGGAGAATTGTGGCATGTAGTCTAAACCCTGAAGAAGCTGACTTCAGCGAAACAGAGATATTTGTAGGGTTATTCTGAGACACGGTATGATGGTGGATTAAGTGGTGAATGAAGAAGTGGTGTTTGATATCTTGGGCAGCGGTTTCCCGGAGCAGGGCAGAAGTTTAACGAGCAGCCGTATGGTTGGCGTTCTGTGCAGGAGTGTTTGAACGATGGAAGTGCTGCAATCCTGGAGAATTGTTGTTTGGAGCTAAGTATGGTGCTACGGGCAAGCTTTTAAACTATGCTTGAGAAGTTCTGTGATTATTTCTTTATTTATTCTCTTATAGGTGGCCACTGTGCTGGTCTGGGATTCCTGTTTAATAGCTCCTGCCTATACAATTGTCGTTATACTATCATACTATACTACTGCCCACCCACCACTTTTACTCCTGTCCCTCCCTCACGAAATGAAGATGATACCAAATTGGCTTAGAATATTGGTGACAATACTAATTTAACATGTAAATAGTTACCCTGTAAATAGTTACCCCGGTTATCCTATGTTTTTTTTTCCCTGTTCTATGTAAAACTCAATGTTGCTTGTATGCATTGTAGTATGTTTTGTTCGATGTACACCGCGCTGATTGTAATAGCGCGGTATAGAAGAAATGTTAAATAAATAAAATAAATAAATAAATAAATAAATAAATTTGAGCGGTTGTTACCGTCAGGGCGCCTTGGGGTATCTGCTGCTGTAGATGTATTTTTAAGGAATTTTGTAATAAAAATGGTTTTGAAATTGTTGGTTGTAATGGGAGGAGTTTTTTAAGCCTATGATGTGGAGTTGTTTGTTCCCCTCTATGGCTTTGAGTAGCCACATAGAGGGATATTAAATTACCTGAGGCTTTTTCTCCTATCCATGGATTAGTTTGTTTATCCATGCACCACTGTGTCTTTTTTGATTGTGAGTAGTTAGGATTAAGTTCATGGTAAGTGGATTATATAAATAATCTTTTTCATGTTTTATGTTGGGAGGGGTATTTGGGATCTGTGAGTGTGGTGAGTAAGATTTTGGGGTTTTCTCCAGACCATTGTGTTACCTTGTTTGGTGGTTATGAATATCCATTAGGGACATCATGAAAACCAGGCTGGATTGTGGTGCACCAGGACCGGAGTTGGCCACCCCTGCTATAAACCCTCCTCTCCCCTTAGTCCTTTTTCTGTATCTGTGGATAATTCTCTACTCCTCCCTGTTTCCACAGCTCGCAACCTTGGAGTTTTCTTTGACTCCTCTCTCTCTTTCTCCACACACATCCAACCGATAGTTAAAATCTGCCTTTTCTTTCTCTTTAACATCACCAAAATTCACCCATTCCTTTTTGAACACACTACTAAGACACTTATTCACTCCTTAAGTCATCTTTTGTCTAGACTATTGTAACCTCCTCCTTGCTGGTCTCCCTCTGAATCATCTCTCTCCCCTTCAATCTGTTCAACACTCTGCTTCATGGCTAATCTTCTGCCAGCCTCAATATGCTTGTCTTACCCCTCTTTTCAAGTTACTACTTTGGCTCCCTATCCATTTTTGCATCCAGTTCAAACTTCTCCTTTTGACCTATAAGTGCATTCACTCTGCAGCTCCTCACTACCTTTCCTCTCTTATCTCTCCCTACACCCCTCCTTGGGAACTCCGCTCTTTGGCAAATCGCTTCTATTTTTGCCCTTCTCTTCTATTACTAACTCCAGACTTTGCTCCTTTCATCTTGCTGCTCCTTATGCCTGGAACAAACTACCTGAGTCTGTACATCAGACGCCTTCTCTGACCCTTTTCAAATCCAAGCTGAAAATTCACGTCTTCGCTGTTGCTTTCGGATCTTGATTCACCTGATCTCCTTTGTGTTTCCTTATCATTCCCCCTAGATGTATCCCTGTCTACAGCTACTGTGTTGTCTGTCTTGACTAGATTGTAAGCTCTGATGAGCAGGGACTGTCTTTTACATGTGTCTGTACAGTGCTGCATTCGTCTTGTAACACTATACAAATGTTCGGTAGTAGTAGTAGCAGTAATATCCAGCAGATAGCTAAAACCTATCGCTTCTTCCTCTATAACATCAACAAAATTCGCCCCTCCCTTTCTGAACACACTACTAAAACACTTATCCACTGTTTAGTCACCTCCCAACTATGGTAACCTTCTTCTTGCTGTTCTTTCTCTGTGTCATCTCGCTCCCCTTCAATCTGTTCAGAACTCTGCTGCTGTTTCTTTCTCTTTAACATCAACAAAATTCACCTGTTCCTTTCTGAACACACTACTAAGACACTTGTCCATTCTTTGGTCACCTCCTGTCTAGACTATTGCAACCTCCTCCTTGCTGGTCTCCTACTGAATCACCTCTCTCCCCTTCAATCTGTTCAACACTCTGCTGCCCGGCTAATCTTCTGCCAGCCTCAATATGCTCATATTACTCCTCTTCTCAAGTCACCTCGTTGGCTCCCCTTGAGTTTCCATATCCAATTCAAACTTTTCCTCCTGACCTATAAATGCATTCATTCTACTGCTCCTCACTATCTTTCCTCTCTTCTCTCTCCCTACATCCCTCCTCATGAAGTCCGCTCTTCCTCTGGCTTGCTTCTCTCTATGCCCTTTTTCTCCACTGCCAACTCCAGCCTTCAATCCTTTCACCTTGCTGCTCATTATGCCTGTACATCTGCACATCAGGTTTCATCTCTCCCCCTTTTCAAATCCATGCTAAAGGCTCACCTGTGTGAGACTGTCTTTGGATCCTAATCCCTTGTTCTCCTTACCTTTCCCTAATTGTACCCTTGTTCTCAACATTTCCGCTGTCTGTCTTGATTAGATTGTAAGCTCTGACAAGTAGGGGCCATTTTTTATATGTATCTGTACAGCGCTGTGTACGCCTTGTAGCGCTATATAAATGATTAATAGATGTTTAATGGCCAAAGCAAGTCCTTTCCTGATGCATATTCGTGCCTGGAGCAGGTGTAAATGTGACTTTGGATGTCCAGGACATTTCTGAGATCAGGCAGTGACGTTGAGGTTCCTGGGAACGCCTCAGCCATGCCTCTACCACACCGCCATTCAGACTTGGATGTTCTTGCGCTGGGGACGTTCACAGAGCCATCTTCTAAAATGTCTCTAGACGTCTGTGCTTTGGATGTCTCTATGCCTGTTTTCAGATGTCCAAAGCAGGAATAGGGCTTCCAAAATGACCCCCTTTATGTTTTGTACAATACAAGGGAAATGCATCACTGTTTCTATTTCTCTGTTGGTTTGTTTGCTTGGAAGTGATATTTTTGCTATCATGGGATAGATGGGGGAGGGGGCAGAGTAATGAATCTTCTTTCCTCCTCCATGCCTTGTTGCTGAAACCTGGAACTAGGATATCCCCCCGCCCCCTTTTTTTTATAATAAGTGTCTCAGATTTGCCTGATAAAAATCTGGTAACTTTATCCACAAACTGACTTCCAGTCCAGTAGCAGCAAAATACACGTTCTACAAAAACCTTCAAAGCCTCCTTCGTCCTGCACGGGTACATGAGGAATGAGCAGATCCTCTAAACAGGTGCTTGCAGCTCCAGCTGTACTGAAGTCAATGGAAGGTATTCTCGCATCTCCCATTTTGCCTTCCTCACTTCCCTCTCCTCCAATCCTCCTTGATCGATTCCCTCTATTTCTTTCCTACACTTTTTTCACTTCCAGTCTTTCCCTTTGCCCCCATTTTACCAGAATTCTTCCACACTGACAACACCCAGACTGCCCTCCAATTTCTTATCTTTGACTCAAAGGCACACATTGCATTGCATTGCAATACCAGGTAGAATGCATATACAGTAGATTAATTACATACTAGCAGGACCTTACAGAGCTAGAAATATGCCCCGTGCAGCTTGTAAATCTGTCGCCCCCTTCTCCCACCCAGCCACATGCAGGAATTCACCCTGGAAGTCCATTGGTGATATCAGCGCCCCTTCTGAACTTACAGCCTATGCAGCTGCATTGCTCGCATGGTCTTTTGCATGGCTTTGCACACTATCGTCAAGTAAAACGTCCATACACAGAATTTAAAGAAAAATGAAATAAACTGTGGAAAATTAACACACTCACATATTTATTTATTCTGCTTTTTAATGGGGCAGAAGTTGCTGTTACTGTTGCCACAATTAGTCGGTATGACCAAGGCTGGAGCTGGAGTTACCCGGGTCTCAGATTTGCATTAAGGTTTCATCTTCAATTTGTCTGGTTGTAAATGTAGGGAGGCATTATCAAAGCATTGCTAACTGGTTAAAACGCGGTCAGCCCAATATTCAACAGCACTACCGGTTGGTGCCATTGAATAACCTTGCAGATCACTAAAAACAAAAAACACCTGATTAAAACCAGGGCGGATTGTGGGCAGTGATGGCTACTACTATCAGGCTAGTGTTTAGCTGCTGAATAGCAGTGCTGGTGTCTGGCCAGCTCAGATATACAGTGGCGGAAACTGGATTTGTTTTGCCGCTGAATATCCAGTTTTAATAAAAATGGCGGTGTCTAGGCACTTTATTTAGCCTAGGCACCCCTGCTGAATATACCCCCCTTAGAAATTTACTGTTAATTTTTGTGCCTGTGAATCTGTCATAGGCAGGTTTATAAAGCATTTTCCTTGTGCTTTATAAAATAGCACAACTGCATACTTGGAAAACCCAGGAGCTTCTGGGTCGCCAGGAGTCAGGACTGACTCGAAGGCACACATTGCATTTTGCATACATGGATAAAAAATATGCCTACGGAAAGCATGTGCTTACTTTTATTTGATCTGTGTGTCAGCATTGTTGGGGCATAGTCTTGGCAGAGTAGAGATGGAGTTGTGATAAATACCTACCACACATGTAGAGTGTAAATGTATAAAGAATTTTTCACAAGTACACGCCAGTGTATATGCGTAAAATGTGGCTTATAAAATTACTCCGCATACCAGTATATGCTGTGACAAGAACACCTGTACTTATATGAGACTCAGGTGTAGGTGTGTTCAGAAACAGGTTTTCAATGATGAAAAAGATCATGTAATGTTTGAAGTTGAGGTGGGGTTGGATGCTTCAGTATTCTCGAGTCCTTTAGTGTGGCTTCTGGTGAAGAATTCTCTCACTTCAAGTAAACGTTTGGGCTCATCAGTCATGAATCATAGTAAATATTATTGCAAGATGTGACATAAGAGATAATAAAGGACATCTCCAGTTGTGCTTTATGCTACTAGATCATTTGGAGACATGACAATAAAATATTATGATGCTTTGAGTGATATATGGTGGCAATAACTGTTGGAGGATTTGGCATACCTGCTTCTGACCACAAAGAAAGTGTAAAATGTGCTCGTTTTATGGCTGCCATTCTTCCAGGGGGAGGATCAAAATGCGCCCTCATCACCACAGTCAATATTTCCTGGCCAAAGAAACCTGCATGTTAATACATCAAGCATATTACTGGCCACCACTGCACGTCTACTTATCTGAAATGGCGGGCTGGGACATGCATGTCTCATAATACAGTTGCCCCCCCCCCCCCTTCTGAAACATCCTGGCCGGCACATCCCCAAGTACTCATTTCTGAGGCCTTGCAATCAGGGCCGTACCAAGTGAAGATCGCGTCCTGTACGACTTGCACATCGGGTGCACCCTCCCCCCGCGGCGGGACAGAAGAGGCGCGCCCAGTGTGCAAATTGCTGGCATGCTAAGCAGATCTCTCCCTCCCTCCCTGCAGATCTCTCCCTCCCTCTCTGCAGATCTCTCCCTCCCTCCCTGCAGATCTCTCCCTCCTGGGTGCTTGCAGGGAGGGAAAGATCTGCTTAGCATGCCGGCGAGAAGGCTTAAGGGGTACATTTTAGCTGTCCTGCCATTGCCTGCTGCCGCTGAGAGAAGAAAAAATGGCGGCGGCAGGCAACGGAAGACAGCTAAAATGCGCCCCTTAAGCCTTTGCGCCCTGTGCGGCCGCACCGCTCACACCGCTAGGTAGGGTCCTGAGTGCAATTCAGGGACATTGCATTTGTGAAATAGCAAGTACGTGAACAGGTGTAGGCCATCTGCACAGGCCTGTTGCCAGAACTGATTACTGGGATATTCATCTTTTGGGGAGGAGACAGAGCTATTTCAGAAGGCACTTACGCATACCTCCCTTCACTGCTGCCTCTCCCCTGGATTTTTGGACGTTGTGCTCTGGACATCCCAGATTCTTCCTAGATGTCCCTTCTAAAATCTCTCTTCATGTATCTTTATAAAATAGGTCCAAATAGATGCCTGCTTGCCCTTCACATGTAAGCAAATTGACATTTGGACGCTGTTGGGGCCTGATAGGGGAACCTATTTTAGAATGGTTCATGGGTGCCTATGTTGGTTTTATAAAATGTGGGCCCTTTTGAACGTCTCACATAGGGCCTTATTTTATGACAGGACGCCTATGTGCTGATTGTAAGTTATTTATAATTGTGAAATACCACTCCCTCTGCAGATAATACAGATATTTTTAAGGGCATATTTTGCAGCACAATATTTAATTAGATTTAATATATAAAATGTATACTTTGCTTTTTCTAGCCAAAGCTGCTTCAAGGTGGATTCAGGCAAGCAATAAAGAATTGACAATTATCGCATTATCCTTTCCAATCAATTAGTAACATCAACCCTCTGATCTTCTCACATAACATATATGTCAGTAATGTATGCTGAGAACAGCTGAGAAAGTGCGGTGTACGGCCATAGCTGTGTTTGTGTTTTACCTCTGGGCTCAGTGTATACCATGACAAGAAGGAACCTCACAGGTAAGGCAAAGCATGCTAGATCAGACTGTAGTCTCTATCTTTACTGCTAGTGCTGTTTGAAATAATGAAATACGGGGTGATCAAAAAATCCCCTATGTGCCAAGAGATTGTAAGCCAGTTTGGGCAGGGAAATAACTCGTATACCTGACTATGTAACTTGTCTTGAGCTTGGATTTGGAACAGGCAATCAGGAAATCTAAAATTCAAAGCCAGTCCCTTTGCTTTCAAACCATCATTGAGTTGCAACAATGTTAAATGGAGGGAATAGTGGGGGAGGGGGCATGATTAAGTCATAAAGGTCATGGAAGGTCATTGCATATGTCAAAAATCATGCAAACTGTTTCAGCCAAGAATGAGACTGCTTCCTGCAGTATATTTGGGATTTATAAAGAATGGAGCCGATTAATCAGCAGTGTCAGCTAGGTGCTTTTAAAGCGCCTAGCCATCGCTGCTTTAAATAAAACCGGATATTCAGCACTGGAATTTATCCAGTATCTGGTGCGGAATAGCTGGTTTCAAAGAGCAGCGTCTTCGCTATCTGTTCAGTGGCGATATTTAACCGGTTAGCGCTGAATAATGCCACTGACTGCATAGCGACTGGGACTGCCCCTGATCTGCCCTCAGGCCATCCTGGCTTTGACTGGGCATCTTTTGTGCGGTCTGTGGCTATCTGGATAGTGCCACTAACTATTGGGATCGCTACTTAGCAGGTGTGGCTGAAATGTTTTGAATATGCCCTCCTATATAACCTTTCAGTCATCTGGTACTTGCAGTTTGACTAATAGAGCTTCTTTCTGGACATTGCAGCGAATATGGCCATCGCTATTTGGTGGCTAAAGGAGCTATTACATTCTTCACTGTACCTCTGTATCTTTATTAACCTCCCCTGCTCTCATCCAGTACAGAACACAACACATTTCTGCATATCTGACAATAAACAAATGTGTGATAATGGATAAATAACAAATAACGTATTAAATAGCTAAATATACACAAGCAATATAGGCAGGTGCATTAGACAGCCGTTACACACAGGCCTAAAAAATGAAAATACATTTAAAAGAGGTTGTGTATTGTAGAGCAAAAACAAACTATCAAAAGATGCAAGCAATGACTGCGGTTCTGATAATCAGGAAATCATGGCAGTGTCAGAGGTTCTTCGATGTAAACTGGTTCGCAATTGACAAAATCTCAATGGATTGCACCATCGATTCTCAAAGCAATTCAGACACCTGTGGCTACTAGTAAGAGATCATTTTGTGAACTCAGTGCATTATACAAAGAAGAATAGGCTCAGTCCTGTGTGGCTTGATTAAGATTACAGTTTACACAGGTTTCCTTGTATTGTTTTATCCCCTGTTGCAGGCATGTTTTTGCCAAAGCATGACCAAGTTGGGTTTTATGTAATTTTTATGTTGTATTTTTAAGATTTTTTTGTGAATAAATCTCTTGCATCTAATGGTACTGTGTTTTTTTCTTTTTATTTATGCAATTTCACAAAATAAATACAAGAAATATATCTTGCACAGAAAGGGATAGGTAAAGAATACAGTATAAAGAAACAGCAATAAGTTCAGATTATACAACCCAAATCCTCAAGTCCTCAATATACGAAGCAAGACAGGTCACAATACAAAAGAAAATTGTCAGCATACCTTTCATGCAGCTATGGACTCTGTTTAATTCAGTCTAAACTCTGACCCCTGGGTGACGTCAGTCTCTAGGACCTGGCTGCAGCCCCTCCTTGCTAAATCAAGATGGGTAGACCTTAAAGGGAGTGGCCAAAGACAATAGCAGACCTCAAGGGGAACTGCTGGAGAGGCACTATAAAGGACAGACACACTTCCTGTCTCTCTCTCTCCCTCCTTCATCGGACAGGTTTGGACACTACCATGAGGCTCTGATACTCAACTCCCTTCACCCCTCCCCCTCTCTCTCTCTCTCTACCCACATGTTCTGGCCTACCATGCGGCTCTGACCCACAGGTTCTGGCCTCTATCTCTCTCACACTTCACACATGCACACACACAGATTCAGTGATGCACACTGAAACAGCTCTGTAACAATCACTATATACCTCTGTTCAATACCTATGTATTAAGCCTATTTTTACATAAAAACCTTTCTCCAAGCCACACCTGTTTGCTTGTCTTATTACAATACCCTCCTGCGTCTGTGAAGTGAAATGAACCCAGGACCAAGCGGAGACTAGACCAGAGATTACATATTCAGAAGATTACATATTGGGGGCTCGTCTCTCGGATTTCACAGCAGACCTCCAGTTGGGTAAGTAATAATTTTGTATAATACATTAAGTAGATTTCAGACAGAGTGAGACAGGAAAATCAATAGCCCTTGTGACCATTTACAATTTTGTTTTGTGGGTTAGACAAGGTGAGACTTTTAGTGTCAAAAGGCTCTGTAAGAATCTAGAATTTTAAGGACATGACACAGAGTGGCTTGCAATTGTCTTATTTTTATGTATAGGCTTGCTACAGATTTTATATAGTATTTGAGCTGCTAAGAAAATACAGAGTTACACAGTTAAATATTCCCTCATAGAGTACAATATACATCTTTCCTGGTAACACTAATGTACCCTCCTGTCTATTTGACTTTTATTTCTCTCTCTTGTCAGTATATATCTTGGTGTGAGCAGGAATATCTGACAATGTTAATCTTTCTCCCTTTTAACTTCTATTTCTCTGTCTCCTGTCAGTAACTATCTTACTGAGAGCAGGCTTGCAGCTGGCTGCAACTGATACAATTCTGTTAATCTACTCCACCCTGTTAAATAGGTGTGAAATACCTTTTAAGTTAGCATTCCTCCTTCTAAGGTTACACATTTTAGATAGTCCAACTACAGCCTTTCTGCAGTATCAAATATGGCAGCATTTGATTTTAAAGAACTTACAGAAATTCTAATTTCATATTGTAAGAGAAAAGGAGGTCCATATGAAGGGGAATTCCCTGACTCATGGTATAATATTCAAAAACGAATGTTAAGCCATGATCATGAATTCAAAAAGAAAACAAATAAAAGAAAATGCCTCTTCATCCAGGGCATGTGCAGGGGACTAATTAGCATGAAAAAAGAAAACTCTGAACTGACTTCTCAGTGTAGCCAATTGACCAAAGAACTGGAGGAGGCACAAAGTTGTATTTCTATTCAGAGAAGTCAAGTGATACAAGCCACATATTCTTTTATAACTGTTAGTGAACAATTAGAAGCACTTAAACTTGAATTGAGGCACGTTAAAGATCAAGTGGCCTCTGCAAGAAAGTCAACACCTACCCCTCCCTCAGCACCATATGCCTATGAGCCATGCATACCAGCTAGAGAGAAACAAAAGAACAAAGATACACCCATTCCCTATGCCTATGACACACCTGATCAGCAACAAAAGAATTCTAAAGTATGCATAGTTGAACTTAGGAATGGAAAGAATACAGCTGAATCAGAACAAAATTCTGATAGTTTATCTCAGCCAGAACCCAGCAATCTCTGTCAGGAAAATAATTCTGATGACTTAGACATGACACCCAGTAATGAACTTAAATTAATGTTCCAGGAAAATTTAAAAGATAGAGATATAGAAAAAATAGTTGAGAAAATTGGTACTATGCCTCTTAATGTAAATCAGTGGGTTAAATGGGCGATTGATATTCTGATTCACTGGGGTCTAGGGAAATACAGAAGAAAACAATCAGACTTTGATAGACTTATGCATCTGGCTCTAGGGCCACACTATTACAGGGTTGGCTCTCTCACTCACCCATACCAGTTGGTTAAAAGGGGTACTGAGAAACTATTTCACTGTTCCCCAATGCAAGTATTTAAAATTATTTCACCTTTACCAGATGATACACTGGAACAGTTTGCATATAGAGCCTGGATTTTAAAAGCAGTTCTTAATGAGCAGGAGTCCTGGCCCAAGGCAGAAGATTATGGGGAGAGCATGCATAAGGAATTTTTATTAGAATTGCTATCCCCTGAGATTACAAAACACCTTCTGTTATTTTCTGAAGACCCTGAAGCAACCCCTTTTGATACTTTAATGCTCAGAATTGGGTCTGTTTGGAAGACCCAGCCCTCACAGGTCATTACAGTATCAGAAGCTCGGAAGTGGCAGGCCAATGAATCCTCTCAGTACATAAGAAACACAGACAGAGGACACACACCTAAGTGGCAAGCAGAGGGACCCTCCCAGTACATAAGAAACACAGACAGAGGACACACACATTGGAGAGCACATGGCAGAGGTACTTTTAGAAACTCCTCAGGTTACATCCCCTTTCAAGAGCTCAAAGCACAGAGAGATGGGCTAGAAAAGGAAAAAACTAAATGGGAACAAGATAAACATACACTGCAGATAGAAATAGATAAATTAAAACAGGATTTACAAGCAGCTCAGGACAAACACAAGGCTAGGGCATAGGGATGTCCTGACCTCTTGAGTTCAGATATCAAAATGTCTCAAGCCTTCATAGCCCAGCCTGCCTCCTTTATCTCAGCAGAGGACTCAATTCCAGAGCCTCTGGGTGATGAAATGGATACAGGCCCAGGACACAATTTAAGGCTTGTAACACCCTTGATACTGGACTCTTGTGCACGCCCCAATGTTATCAGTAGAGTAGGGGGTCAGGATAAATTAGCTTTGATTGACACAGGGGCTGGAATTAGTTTTACAAACAGAGCTTCTCCCACTGCACATCAGAAAAATATGGAAATTTATGAAATTCAAGGAATTAATGACACAGCTTCCAAATGTGTGGCTATCCCAGTTAAATGGGGTATCCCTGTGCACAGTGAACAAAACAAGGAAATGTTAGAAACCACTGCTTCCACTATAGTGAACACACCAAAAGAAATAATTGGAATTGATGTTCTCAACCAGTTAAATTTGGTGGTGGATATGGCTAATCTTAAATTGTGGCAGTATTCAGGAACTTCAAGTGCTTCTAAAACTTTAGTGCATGAAGTCATTCCCATGCAGTTAGCAACTCAGTGCACTAAGGCAGCTCAACAGTATGATCTGTGTGTAATTCCCTCAGAAGTGGCTGATATTCCAGTCTGGGCTCAAGACAAGTTAGATTGTGGGAAAATGCACACAGAAATACTGTTGGAAGGTGAGGATCCTCCACCACAGAAGCAATACCCAGTACCTCATCAGGCTATAGAACCAGTCACTAAAATTGTGAAGATACTGGAGGAGAGGGATCAGATTAGACCTATTTCTTCCACATGCAATTCACCAGCCAGGCCGAAACAGTGTGCATGGACTGTGCCTCCACAGGGATTTAAGGATTCACCAGCAATATTTCATGAATACATGAAGGAAGCCCTGTCACTAGTGTCTTGCAGAGATGAGACCTAGACCAAACCTCCCCTTTGGAACTGCACAGTGGGAGGGACCGTACTTAGTTACTGATACCTTAGGCCCAAGCCTATACCAGATCCTAATGCCTGACAACCAGCAGTACTGGAAACACATCACCCAGTTAAAACCATATGGGTAATATGTGTTTTATCAGTCTTTGTTTTCAGATACCACCTGAAGACAGCACGGACAGCTGCTTTATGAAGACAGCACGGACAGCTGCTTTCTGAACAAAAGTCGCTTGAGGACGGTAACTATTTACTCCTGCTGTATAGTTGACATGTGTTTAATAGTTATGTAAATAAATAGTTAGTTATGTAAATAAGTAGTAAAAAATTTTTGTTTGTTTGTTTTGTTGTTACATAGTATAAGTGGGGAGCATTAGTTTACTCCCTAGTAGAGTGAAACAAGTTTGCTTTTATTATGTCTCGGTTTCCTGTTGTTCTTGTATCTGCTCTCTTCTACTCAAGTCTCATTACAGGAACTATCATCTGAATATGCACGATTGGCTGGGCTAACTCCACAGGTGGGGTATATCGTTATCAAGAAATACCCCCACCGTTCCCGGAAGGAAAGGATCTGGTCATCCTGAGTTTCTGTTCAGTACAGGACATGCCAGTGTTCTATTCATTAAACATCACTCAAGTACAGTGGGAGCCACCAGTTTCCACTTCTCTGGAAAGGACACAAGAATTGAGGGCACGCCCAGAACGTTACTTTCTAGGTCCTCCTGCTTTGATTTTGTACAATATTTCCTGTCAGGACAGAGGTACCTGGAAAATAACTTATACATGGGTTTTGAGTGATCAACAGCACATCACTGAGACTTCATTCCTTTTGGATGTATCTTGTTTACCTACCACCCCTCATCCCACCCCTCCCACCACTTCTGTTCCTCCTGTACTCTACCTTTCTGATATCCACCTATTTCAGGAAGGACATCCCTTTCAGATTAAATATGATGCACCACACGATGTTTTATATGATGTGGAATACCATTTTCTTACTTGGCATCTATTTCCCAAATTGTTTCTAGTTACTCACAAATATCCAAATTGCTCTCAGTTTGTGGCCAACCACATACAAATGCTCAATACTTGGTTTGATATGCAGTCAGTAACACCCAGAGCTAAGCAATTTCGACACAAGCGTGAATTAATTGATACAATTTTAGGTGGCACAGGGACTGCACTGGGTGCCCTTAATGTAATTGATATAGAGGTGCTCCGTAATAAAATGGGATCCACTGCTCAGCATGCTGCTGATGGTTTTACCTCACAACATATTATTAATGAAGCTTCCTCTAAACTATCCAATGTAGTTGTAGATACCTTTGCTCTTATATCTCCCATTATAGAACAGAAAATTGTTACCTTAGCACATGCAGAATATAGATTGGGAAAGAATATTTCCTGGGCTCTTGCCTGTGATCAAGTACAGATCGAGCTTATTACTATACTAAAGGAAATTCTGATCACTGCTAAGTTAGGACACTGGCCACCATCTCTCATCCATATGGCTAGTACCAAAATACCAGAATTTGCTATAGCTCACCTTGATTGGTGGACAGTTAGTGTTCCCATTTGTTCACCACAAGGCTGCTCTATCTGTACTTTGATCCCATGGTCAGGACAACACACAGTTATTTATCCTGTTGTTAATATTGGGGTGCAGTTTGATAATATGCTTATGTATCCTGAGGACCATCTCACATGGGTGCAGCCACTGGACGACACCTGGACTTCATTCAAGCCGATGGACCCCAGTTTGTGTGAGCAGACTACATTTCAGTTCAAGTGTCAACCTCACCAGTTTAAAGAGGCTGACACATCCTGCTGGAACAATTCTTCTTCTTGCTCCCTGACTGTTAAACTCTCATATTCCCTGACTACCTCACACAGTTTGTATTACCTTGGAGCTGGACACTTTTGTTTTCATCTGTTCTTTCCCCAGAATGTTTCTTTTTTGATTGCTCCCAGAATGCATGACATTCGCCTTCCCAAGAACACTTTGTTGTACAGTTCAAACTATTTACTAAACAATACCTGGTGCAGTCATACACCACTGGTCTCCATCACCATTAATGGGACAACTTATTCCACACCGCTGGTTACCAATGACTCTATGGACATTCCAGACTTTATCTCATATGCTGTGCATCCATTACCACTTGGCATGGGAGAAGAGACACTACATAAACTGCTCAACTTTACAGAACTCCATGCCTATATTGATCACCTTAAAACAACATCCACTGAAGTGAATCACACCATCGCTTATGAGAATGGACACATTCAACAAATTGTTGGACACTTGCTACAAGATGCTCATGTGTCTGTGTGGGAATTGTTATTTGGTTACTCACCTACTGCTGATCATGTCTTTAATGTTCTTATTCACCCTATTATTATTTTAACTGCTGTACAAATATTGCTATGCATTATCGTAATTTTCCTGTGCTGTAAGATGAAAAAAATGTACATTTCCTTGCAGCGCATGTCATACAGAACAACAACATTTTAAGGTAGTTACACTGAACCTCTCCAGCATCCACCCCTACATCCAGGCTAATTTGGCCTGCTAATTTGGCTAATTCGGTATTTCCTATTACACTGAATACCAGAGTCAGCTGCAGTCTAGTATTGCTGCCTATCCTCACTCATAGCATCCTGGTACCTTTTGGTTTTAGCCTCCTTAAAAATTCCTGCAGACCTTATGCACTGTTCACTCTCTCTAAGACGGGTATGTAAGTGGCATATTGGGTTCCCCCCCCAGTAGTGGCTGCTCAACCTAAGACACGAGGTTTGGACTCATAAGGAGACTTGTTTATCTCTAGAACACTAGAGACAGTACTGTGCAGGACAGGGGACCTGCTAGACATAGCAAGGTATTTAATACAGGAGGTATTCGACAAGCTGCCTACTATCAGTTAATGGCAGCTGGGACAGGTACCACAGGTTTGCTTCCACCAATTCCAGGCACAAATAATAAATAAAAATAAAAAAGGTGTGGGAGATGTCAGCATACCTTTCATGCAGCTATGGACTCTGTTTAATTCAGTCTAAACTCTGACCCCTGGGTGACGTCAGTCTCTAGGACCTGGCTGCAGCCCCTCCTTGCTAAATCAAGATGGGTAGACCTTAAAGGGAGTGGCCAAAGACAATAGCAGACCTCAAGGGGAACTGCTGGAGAGGCACTATAAAGGACAGACACACTTCCTGTCTCTCTCTCTCCCTCCTTCATCGGACAGGTTTGGACACTACCATGAGGCTCTGATACTCAACTCCCTTCACCCCTCCCCCTCTCTCTCTCTCTACCCACATGTTCTGGCCTACCATGCGGCTCTGACCCACAGGTTCTGGCCTCTATCTCTCTCACACTTCACACATGCACACACACAGATTCAGTGATGCACACTGAAACAGCTCTGTAACAATCACTATATACCTCTGTTCAATACCTATGTATTAAGCCTATTTTTACATAAAAACCTTTCTCCAAGCCACACCTGTTTGCTTGTCTTATTATGAACCCTTCTGCGTCTGTGGAGTGAAATGAACCCAGGACCAAGCGGAGACTAGACCAGAGATTACATATTCAGAAGATTACAAAAATGTCTTACATAGCCAAAAAAAAAAAAGAAAAATTAACAGAATTGCCATAGGTTGGCCCACAATAGCAAACTAGGTAGGGTCACCCAGAGAAGGCAGGGAAGAGGGCTCCTGCATACTCGACAATCTAGAAGATATAAAGGAGGCCAACTGAGATGGATCATAGAAAATATAGCTGTTACCAGCCAACTTTACCAAACATTTACAGGAAAATGCAAAAAGAAAAGACCACCCAGTTGGATCATCCCAGCACGGTACAACAAAAATTGCCGCCTCCTCTTCTGGATAGCCCTGGAAACATCAGGGAACATCCTGATCTGAGATTCCAAAAACACTTTATTGGGAGTACAAAAAATAATTTCAAAAGCCAATCTCTGTTGGCCTCTAAAGCCAGGGTGACCAACAAGGTAGCGATCATCCCTGAGTCTGAGGGCGATTTCTAAAAAAAAGTAGTCAAACCCAGACTATCTGACGATAACAATGATGACTTCTCAAGATTATCCACAGCTTTAATCTTGGCAGTAGGCAAATAGAAAGCCTTAGAAACAGGTGGAAGTGATTCAGTTGAAATCTTCAATGTAGAAATCAAAAACTTCTTGAATAGCTCCAGGGCCAAAATAGAAGGCACCTTTGGGAAATTCAAAACTCGCAGGTTGCGACTCCTTGCTGAATTTTCTAAAAAATTCCATCTTCCTATGAATAACCGCAGGATCTTTTACAAAGGTTTTGGTAGCCTTATGTATCCGCTCCAGATGGCCCTCAACAGAGGCGACTTTAGCATTCACACTTGCCTGACCAGATTCATAAGTCACCAATTGCTGCCCAAATGTCTGGAGTTGCAAAGAAATAGAAACTTGCAGAATAGAGAAGGCTTCACACAAATTTTCTATTGTAAAAGTCAAAGGTCTCACCAATGTGATAGTACAGTCCTCAGCAGGCACGGCTCCCTGACCAGGGCTAAGCAGATCTTGAGAAGGCTACACCTCAAATCAATGTTGCCGAGGTCGGGAGTCCTCTTCCTTAACCGCCCTCTCCATGTTGGAACGTTCAGCATTGCTGCCAGACTCCCGGTTAACAACTTCGGGACAAGTCAGCTGCACTAGCTGCTCAGAGGGCAAGCCCAGAACTACTCATACACTTACCCCTAAGTCACCATGCAAGGTCTCAGAAGCTGGCTGTTCCGGTGGGATTCGGCACTCTGGACTGAGTGAGACCTCCAGCCCAACAACACTTGAAGGCCCTCCTTCCGCCCCCGCATTGTCCAGCAAGCAATCCAGAGCTCCGCCACGCCATGATGCAGGGCCCACAAAAGAATCCATGGGCCCACTAACTGCCATTTTCTCACTACTTGGGACCTCTGCCGTCGGAAATTTGGCTTTCTGTTTCCTACCCAAATGCGGCATGGGGCAGAAACGTAGAAAACTGAAAGAAACTAGCACAGGTAGGAGCTCCAGCAGAGAGAAGCCCTGTTTGTTTTTAAGCTTAAAAGATGAGTAAATATTTTCTCATGTTCACTACATATGTGACCTCAGGGTTATGTGGAGCACAATTCTGTTTACTCCAACACAGGCAACACATGGTAGTCCCTGCATAGTTCAGGCCTATTTTATAAAGTAAAACATGCATTTTGCTTTATAAAATAGGTTGAACCCTAGTTGAGAGCCTTAAATTCTTTCTATTATTACAATAAATTATTTAAAAAAATATTTCTTGGACTCCAAAATCCTGAATATGCAGTAAATACCACTATGATCACCGAACTGTAGTCCCTTTTAATCTAATTTAATTCTTTATCATAAAGTTCTTAAAATCCAATTCACATTCAGCACTTTTTGTGAGATTCGTTTATAAAGTAGGGGAATACCGACACATTGGAACCCAGGCACGACTGTTACACCTGGCAGGAAGCAGGCATAAGTTCTTGCGCCTATATCAGCGACCTGACATGCCCACTGTAAATCACAGTATTTTGTAAGGTATGTGCATTAGCGGAGGCCGCGCCTATGCTTCACCCAAGCACTGCACCTGTGCATGTCCCTATGACACCTGTGCATACATTTACAGGGGTTGCTATTCTGTGAGCATACTACTGAACATTTGTATTGCGCTACAAAACGTACACAGCTCTTCACAGATACAATACTCATACATGCCCCTTCATTCGCGCAAGTCCTACAAAACAGTGACTTACATGCGTTCCTCTCACATACTGTTCTGCATGCCGCCCGATATTCAAAAGAAAAATCCCAGAAGAAACTGGAAAGCCAAAATCAAATATGTAAAACAAGAAGGCCACTAGTAAAAGGCACAATCAACAGGATTTGCAAAAATTTGTCGGAGCGTTGAAAAAGTGAAAAGAAAGTGCTTCAATTCACAAAACACCTTGCTTCATTTTTATTTTTACTTTTTTCTTTAAATATGAAAATAACAGTACTTATCTGAATAAGATGCAAACCAAACGTGGTAAGAAAATCTCAAAGTGACGTGGCACATTTCGAGTCCAAATACATTAGGTCAACTCTGCCTCAGGCTTTACAGTGGGAACTTCCACAAAAAAAGCATCAGTTAATCAGAATGAAAAGGAGCGCCTTTCAGAAAGAATGGGCATCTGACGTAAAAGGGCACAACAGCCAATCACAAATGTAATGGGGAGACCCACATGACCGGGAAACCCCTTGTGGGACTGGCTGCCCTAGAAAAGACTGGGCCAATTGATCTCAAGATTCAAACCAGAGGGAGAAAGGGAGCCAAGTTTAAAAATCCATTCCTACTCCTTCCACTGTAACTTAGAAACACGATCACCGCCATGTGGGTCTGGTGGAACAAAATCAATAACACGCCAGTGTAACTGATCAAAAGAGTGACCAAATTGCAAACAATGCTCCACCAAAGGGGCTGAAGTTGTAGCTGTGCGTAGCCGAGATGCTGCTCTGCTAAACGAGTCCGGACCATGCGGGTAGTGTGTCCCACATAGGCTAGTTTGCATGGGCAAAGGATTAAATACACCACAAAAGATGATGTACAAGAAGTGTTCCAGTGAGACACAAACCAAAATTTTTTTTCAGCAAAAAAAACAACGATGGCCTTGCAAAAGAACAAGGGCAATATTGACATTGATCATATGCCCAGTGGCCCGGGTTCTCATGAGTGGATACTGGACGATCAATAGGAGAAGCAGAGTGCACCAAGTGATCGCGAAGATTAGTACCCCACGAGTATGCCAGCCAAAGAGGTTTCTGAAAAGAAGGGTAGAGCTGTAGCACAGACCACTGTCTGTGAAGAAGAGACGTGACCTGATGAACATTCTGCATGTAGAGCAATATGCCCGTAACGCATTCACAAGAGTCCTTATCGATGGGAGACAGCAGCCATTCCCTATGGCAGAAACGAGCACGCTTGTAGGCTCTAAGGATAACTGAACGGGGGTAGCCACGATCCATCAATCGCATGCTGAGATCTTGAGCATGGTGATGAAATTCAGGTAAGGAAGAGGAGAGGAGGCCAGTATTCAAAGACATTTACACGGCTTGCAGACCCGAAAACTGTAAATTCCGCTAAGCAGGATATTCATGTTAGTGCCGCTGAATATCCGCGGCTGCTGCTGCTCGGTGCCCTGATGCTAACCGATTAGCATCGGGGCGTTCCAGGGACGGCACTTGGGGGATAACCAGTCAGCAGCGATATTCAGCTGCTGCCTGGTTATCCTCCTGGCAAAGGTTGGCCACAGAAAAGGCTGTCCTGACTTTCGCCGCCGAAGCTAACCAGGCAGCAGCTGCATATTAGCGCTGCCTGACTAGCTTCCTGCTTCGATGGCCGACCCGGATATTCAATGCTGGTGGCTGGATATGGTTCCGGCATCGAATTCCAGGTTTAGTGTTCAATGGTGACAGCTAGCTGCTGTAATCACACGAGCTGCCACCGCTGAATTTCAGCCCCTAGTGTTCAAACATTCATTACTATGGCCAGAAAACAACTTTCCTCAGTCTCTATATAATTGTATAAGTAATGGGGATTTTTCTAGCTGAGTTCCTATAAGGAGAGCCAGAGGGTGAGTTGTGATGTCCGAGTGTTTTGGAGAGGAAAAAAATGTCTTTCTTTCTGTCAAGGAAGGCTGACCAGGCCTTCCCTAAGGCCCAGGATAAGAGTAAAGAGGGTTTAAACACAGCTACTGTACCTTTTTCCTATCTGCTAAGACGCAGGCTATGGTTTAAGAAGTAGAAGCCTCAGAATGTGTTGAGGTTAGACCTTCATCAAGCTAAACTGGCTAAGGGGCAAAACGAAAGGAGAGGCGCTGTGTCTGAATGAGTACTATTATCGCCAATGTAAAGGATTCTTCATGCTATCCTTCTAAGTCCCTTTCAGAGGAAACTCTGAATGACTTTGAGCAATCCATATGATCAGCAGGGGAAAGCTGTGAGAAAAGAGGGCCTAGTATCAGCAGAGAGCTTTTAGTTTAAATTTAAAAACAGCAGAGAGATTTTAATTTAAATCAAATCAGAGTATTGCTTGCTTTAGCATGGAAGGAAGAATAGGGTAACATATTGTTTGAGTTGAAATAAATAAATAGTTTCTAGATACCTTTACAAAGAGACCTTCCACTTAGGAGGCAAGAGATCTGGAAATTTGTTTTAAATAGGTGTTAAAGCCAAGTGAAAGGTCAAAGGGGCAATTTGAAAGGCTCCCTCTATTAAACCAAGGGCTGTGTGAATCACACAGGAAATTGTTAACAGATGTGAGTGATAGCTACCTCCTATGACCCTATTAGTAATAGCGAAGTGTCTGCAACCAATAAAACCCGGAGTCTATTGACTAGAATTCAAGCCAGTTTAATGTGCACAGACTCAGACAATGATTCATACAAAATGGCTGAGCCCAGAGCTCAGAGAAATGACAGTTGTCATAAGGAACAAGAGTCAGAGCCCATGGAAACAGGGACTTCATATCAGAATGAATGCATGTTTGACAGCTCAGAGCAAAACAGAGAGAAGGGTTGGCATAGAAACCCCAAACAAATGAGGTCACTCAGTGCTAGGGAACGCTCGAGCCAAGAGCTAACACATGGCTCATTAGCAAAAGAGAAACAGCTGATGGGGAGCGGAGTTTCAGCCACCGGGAAAAGCAACACAGTTAAAAATCCTCTAGTTAGGGGAGAGGATAGAACTGGGGCAGGAACCAGGAGAGCAAGAACCACGACAGACAGAACAAGGTCTGAGAGGACGGAAAGGATTGAATGGCATGAGAGAGGGGAAAAAGGTGAAAGACAGGATAAGAGAAGGGAGGAAAAACCCTATCTTACCTGGGAAGGCTCATCTAGAGAAGGGAGCTGTGAAAGCCACGCTGACTCCAGGAAGCAGGCAATTCCACGACGGAGAAAGCAATACACGGCTGGGCAAAACACAGAGGAACTCCACTCTCCTAAAGGCAAGCAATACCTTTTAAATCCCCTGAGAAGACAGTCTCAGTCCTCTAACACTAAATATAGTGGAAGGGAAACTTGTTGTTCTGAAGAGGAGTTTTTGCCTGTAAGAAACCCTAGGCAAACTAAAAGGAAAGAGTTTTATAGGGAGCCATATTATAGCCAAGAAAGGTCCCTGGATAAGCAGTGGCTGGAAGATAGAAGAATATTTCCAGATAGCTTTGCAGAGGAGTTTGATAATAGCCCTTGTACGTATCAAGAGTTGTGTGAGAGAGCTGACCGAGAGCTTTATGCAAAACACCTGAGTTCAGCTAAGCTGTTGGGGGATGGGAACACTGTGAATGAGCAAAGGGCAGAGTTCTCCCCGGAGGAAGTTGAGGATAACGTGCATGAAATGCAATGTGAATTTTATCCAACTTCAGACACTGAAACCTATATGGACTGTACGTACACGGTATCAGATAATATACAATCCTTGTGCTAGTCTTGCTATAACCACTGCTGCAGGAGGAGAAAAACAGTCCAAAAGCAAGTTTGGAGGAAAACTGTTTTTGTATTTCATTTTTCTGTTAAGCTGAAGATAAGCATTGCCTAAGTTGTTTGGTTCCTTTGTTACCTTATACCAGAAGTATGGACTTTTCTGTTGTGATGTTCTAAAGGTCAAATTCCAACCCTGGGAAGGGAATAAATCCATTTTGAAACCTTACCATTCGTGTACACAACTATTTTTCTTTAAGCCACGGAACTACAATTCCCAGGAGGCTTTGCAAAGCCTCAAATTCAAGTTCACAAGCTTAAGGAACACATCACCCCACTCGCTTAACCCACGCTGAGGCCTCTGGGAGAGAGGGGCGGTGACATATCTGGCGTAGTTGGCAGGATTTTTGACCCAAAGAAGAACGCAGCAAGGAAAACTACGGTTCCAGAGGACCATAAAGAAGCAAGTAGAAAAAAGCAGACGGCTCACAGAAGCAAGAAAAGACACAGTAACCTTTCCTGAATGCTGACCTCTACACTAGCCTCAGGTAAAGTCACCTAGGCATAAGCGTGGGAGGATTTGTGCAGGAAAAGGGGGCGCTGTGGGGCTAAAAAGAAAAGGGGAGCCGCACTTGTTTTTTTTTTCTGTTTTCTCTCTTTTGCTACAGGTGCTGAGAGATGGAAGCCCGGGATGTTCTGCATTGGATGAAACAGCAGTGGGACAGCCAGCTGGAATTAGCGAAACACCTCCAGGAGCAGAACGCTGTCCTAATGAGGGAGCAACAGAAGCCTCTGTTGGACGCTATGCAGGCACTGCTGAGCAAGCCGCAGGAACAACCGACCGGAGATCCCATGGTGATACCTGGGAGTGGACTAAACGCAAGTCATGTTTTTTCGCTAGGACAATTAAGTCCCAATGACAATATAGACGATTTCATTGACGCATTTGAATGCATTGGGGGAGCATTAAAATGGCCTAGTGAGCAATGGGCTACTAGATTTGCGGTCTCACTGACCGGTGAAGCCCTATCGGCTTATAAAGCCATGCCAGCCACCCTTGCCGCTAATTACAATGAGATTAAAAAAGCGGTGAAGGATAGGCTGGGGCTCACTACATCTCACTACAGGAGGCTATTTAGAGAAGCCCGCCTGAAACCCCAAGAGACCCCAAAAGCGTTGCAGCAACGTTTGAAAAACTTAGCCTGGAAGTGGTTAACTCCAGAGGGAAAAAATTTGGATACCATTTTAGACAGAGTAGTCTTGGAACAGTTTGTCCAAGCTGTGCCTAAGGAAATGAGGACATACCTCATGCTACAAAACTGTCAGTCTACAGAGGAAGCAGCTATGCTGGCTGACCGGTTTCTGGAAGCCCAGATAGCTGACCCCTCAGGGATTGGGGTAATGCAGGCTGCAGGTTTGGCTATGGGTAAAAGGGGAAAGGATCCCAAAGGAAAATGGTATGACATGCAAAATGTAAAGCCTAGAAATGATAATGATGTTTTTTCATACGAGAGAAAATGTTATTTGTGTGGGAAAACAGGGCATTTTAAGAGGGAGTGTGATAGGCAAACTGTCCTTATATCTGAATTGGACAAGCCATCGCCAGAGGGATTTCTGTTACATGCTCAGGTGGAAGGGGTTGAGACCTTGGCACTGCTCGACTCGGGGGCCGACCAGAGCATGATTTCCTCCAGGCTCTGGGAGGCCATCAAGAGGCATAGTTCGTTGCCCCCGAGTCAAGTAGAGAGCCAGGTCAGGGTAAAGTGCATCCATGGTGCATTTACATATTACCCTCTGCAGTATCTCAACATAACAGCCCTCAATATGGAGTTAGGAATGCCCATAGCTGTAATTTCCACACTCCCCAGGGATCTGATTTTAGGCAGGGATTGGCCACCCTTTTACAAAGGATTAGCAGCAGGTTTAAATGCCCGCACTGGTCTAGTCTCCACTAGATCGCAGGCCGGAACCTCAGGGATGGGAGAGACATCAACTGAGGATAAAGAACAGCTTGGGGAGGAACTAGTATCCCGAGAGGAGGGGTTGGATGAGGAAGAAACAAATATTCTACCTGCACATGATGATTTGGTGCATGAACCCCTTGGGCAGGGTAGAAAATCTAAGGCGAAGAGACGCCACGAGAGACAGTCTAGGTCCCGAGGCAGATCCGAGTTGGAGGCAGGAGCGAGCTTACCATGGGTACCCGCTGAATTAGTAAATAAGTTCCCTTCTTTCCCTGCTGAGCAGCGGGCTGACCCGGCGCTCAAGAGAGCCTTCGAATGGGCCCGGGAAACCCGGCACACGTTGCCTAGGTTCTTCCTAGACAATGAAGTTTTATATAGGGAAAGCTTGGACCCCTATACCGAGGCAGTTAGGAAACAGCTGGTAGTGCTGACGGCGTTTAAGGCTACGGTCTTGCGCCTCGCACATGACCACCCTATAGGAAGCCATAAGGGCATCCAGGGCACCCTGGACCAAATATTAGGTCGCTTCTATTGGCCAGGAGTGTTCAAGGAGACCAGGCAGTACTGTGAGTCCTGTGCTCCATGCCAAAGGGTGACGGCTTTGAGGCCAAAGGCCGTACCCTTAATACCAACCCCCACTATAGCGGTGCCTATGAGTCGCATAGGTATGGACATGGTAGGCCCTATGACCCGAACACCCAGAGGTTTCCAGTACATACTGGTAATAGTTGATTATGCCACCCGATTCCCCTGGGCTATTCCCCTAAGGAACACCTCTGCGAGGATCATAGCCCAGGAGCTCGTCAAGCTATTTTGTATGGTGGGATTCCCCAGGGAAGTACTCACGGATCAGGGCAGCAACTTTTTGTCCAAACATTTGGCCACTGTATGGGAAGCTTTTGGTATAAAGCATATCCGGACTTCAGCGTACCACCCCCAAACGAATGGTTTGGTAGAGCGTACGAATCAAACTATCAAACAGATGCTTAGGAGGGGCCTGAAAAAGGGGGAGAGAGCGGACTGGGATACCCTGCTCCCGTTCGTGTTATACGCGTGTAGAGAACGCGTACAAACCTCTCTAAAGGCATCACCATACGAGCTCATGTTCGGTAGGCCCCCTAGGGGAATATTGGATATATTACACGAACAGTGGGTGGAACCAGACACTTCAGAAGTGGAAGTACCTCAATTCCTTAAAGGTCTGAGGGAACGGTTAGAAAAGACGGCGAAGGCCGCAAGGGAGAATTTACAGGCCAGCAAACAAAAGCAGAAATTATATTATGACAGGGGCAAGAAGCCCAGGATATTAGCAATAGGTGATAAGGTGATCATCCAAGTAGCAGACCCTGGCCCAAAGTTTGAAGCCCACTGGAAAGGCCCATGCACGGTTGTGGAAAGGGTAGGGCCAGTCTCTTATAAAGTAGAGAATGAAAAAGGTCGCCAGCAGGTATATCACCTGAACCTTTTAAAACCATGGAAGGAGAGATCCGCCACCGCCAGTATGGCATATGTAGAGCAGCGATACAGATCCAATACCTGGATTACGCGCTATCCGACAAAAAGTCCGGTAGCACGTAATATTTTAAGGCGGGGGATCTGTCATAAGGAACAAGAGTCAGAGCCCATGGAAACAGGGACTTCATATCAGAATGAATGCATGTTTGACAGCTCAGAGCAAAACAGAGAGAAGGGTTGGCATAGAAACCCCAAACAAATGAGGTCACTCAGTGCTAGGGAACGCCCGAGCCAAGAGCTAACACATGGCTCATTAGCAAAAGAGAAACAGCTGATGGGGAGCGGAGTTTCAGCCACCGGGAAAAGCAACACAGTTAAAAATCCTCTAGTTAGGGGAGAGGATAGAACTGGGGCAGGAACCAGGAGAGCAAGAACCACGACAGACAGAACAAGGTCTGAGAGGACGGAAAGGATTGAATGGCATGAGAGAGGGGAAAAAGGTGAAAGACAGGATAAGAGAAGGGAGGAAAAACCCTATCTTACCTGGGAAGGCTCATCTAGAGAAGGGAGCTGTGAAAGCCACGCTGACTCCAGGAAGCAGGCAATTTCACGACGGAGAAAGCAATACACGGCTGGGCAAAACACAGAGGAACTCCACTCTCCTAAAGGCAAGCAATACCTTTTAAATCCCCTGAGAAGACAGTCTCAGTCCTCTAACACTAAATATAGTGGAAGGGAAACTTGTTGTTCTGAAGAGGAGTTTTTGACTGTAAGAAACCCTAGGCAAACTAAAAGGAAAGAGTTTTACAGGGAGCCATATTATAGCCAAGAAAGGTCCCTGGATAAGCAGTGGCTGGAAGATAGAAGAATATTTCCAGATAGCTTTGCAGAGGAGTTTGATAATAGCCCTTGTACGTATCAAGAGTTGTGTGAGAGAGCTGACCGAGAGCTTTATGCAAAACACCTGAGTTCAGCTAAGCTGTTGGGGGATGGGAACACTGTGAATGAGCAAAGGGCAGAGTTCTCCCCGGAGGAAGTTGAGGATAACGTGCATGAAATGCAATGTGAATTTTATCCAACTTCAGACACTGAAACCTATATGGACTGTACGTACACGGTATCAGATAATATACAATCCTTGTGCTAGTCTTGCTATAACCACTGCTGCAGGAGAAAAACAGTCCAAAAGCAAGTTTGGAGGAAAACTGTTTTTGTATTTCATTTTTCTGTTAAGCTGAAGATAAGCATTGCCTAAGTTGTTTGGTTCCTTTGTTACCTTATACCAGAAGTATGGACTTTTCTGTTGTGATGTTCTAAAGGTCAAATTCCAACCCTGGGAAGGGAATAAATCCATTTTGAAACCTTACCATTCGTGTACACAACTATTTTTCTTTAAGCCACGGAACTACAATTCCCAGGAGGCTTTGCAAAGCCTCAAATTCAAGTTCACAAGCTTAAGGAACACATCACCCCACTCGCTTAACCCACGCTGAGGCCTCTGGGAGAGAGGGGCGGTGACACAGTTTATATACCTTTCTTCCCCAATCTAATACAGGTCTACCTCCTCATTGGTCTTGGTGGCCCAGCTACTTTCATCCAATAGCCATCTGTGACTGGGCTTACCCCCTTGTTCCCCCCGTGCACATCTCTCTCGCCATGGCTCAAAACTTCAGACATAATATATATTCTGCTGAATTTCAATCTGCTTCTCTCTACAAGGTCAGTGTCTTAGCAAGGCTACAGTGTGCAAGCAATAATACTGAGAAATACTGAGACAGACATCTGTGCTTAAAACATAACATAAACAGTGGAAGAGTTTTACGTTCTTATCAGAAGACATTCTTATCAAGGCAAAGCAAAGCTGAGAAGTGTTTCTAACAGCTACTGGTAATTTCTGTAATATTCCAGAGTCAGTTATAATACTCTGAGGTGGGGGGGGAGGACTCACGCAGAGCTGACAGGCAGGCAGAGACAAGCCTCTGCCACATTCTTATATTTACAAGATGAAGTAGGCCATCGCCTATCACATTCCCTCCTTTTGATTATTCACACCCGCACATGAGAGAGGGTGAGAATCTAATCACACATATATATGGCGGTACTTTAAACTATAGTAGAAGGATCACTTTGGGGTATGGGGTAGTATTCCCATGTTGCTAATATTTGTGCTGCTTCCCTGCGGTCAAGACTATTATCAATAATGGAGCGTAGCATACGCAAGCATAGGGGAAGGAAACATGGGATACATAAGCAAACAGTTACAATCAGGAATACAAGTATGACAAGTGTCTTCAGGCCGCCTAGGCCTGAAAACCAAGAACCAAACCAGCCATCTAGTTGCAAGCCATGCCATGTTTGGACTGGGACATAAGTTTGCTTTCGCATGTGATTGGCTATGTCTTCTACAACCTGTCCTTCATTATCTATTTGCAAGCAGCAGTTAGTTAAATTCAGCTTGCCACATACTCCTCCTTCAGCTGCAAGCAGATAATCTAGAGCTAAGCGGTTCTGGTAAATGGCTGTACGCATCTGTGTGGCTTGTTTAGCTAACAAGGTTAGTGCTCTACTAGTTTCATTGGTTATAATTTCAACAACAGCTTGCAAACGTATAATACGGTCTAACATATATAGGGGTGCGGTAGCCCCAAGAACCATCTTGCGCCCAGGTAGCAGGTCCATAGTAAGAAACAATTCTCTCTGGTGGCCATTCTTCAGAGGTTGCATCCCATTTGTCCCACTGGCCAATTCTCAGAGCTTCTCGTTTCTGTCGACTTTTATATACAGGGAACCCCAATTGTTCTCCGTGGGAAAAGGGCAAAAGAAAGAAAGAAGACCGTATAGATCCTAGAACACACGCTCCTCCCCAATTGGCAGGGAGTTTAGCATATGCTCGGGTGCCACAAATCCAATATAGTCCAGGTGGAGCTTGCCAAGTGCTGTGTGTAGCCAGATCTGTCCATATCCTGGCCAAATAAGGAAAGATGATCAGAGGATTAGAAGGTTCTGGAGTATTGGCACCTGACCACCAAGAAGTCTTTCCAGTTGTGGCATTGTAATATTTTTGGTTCAAACAGACCAGTTGTCCTACTAATGCAGTTAATTGTGGTCCTGCTCGTACAAACCACAGTCTACCCACTATGGAGTGGGCCAGGACCCATTCATTGGTAGTGTTATGCACATCAGTTTGGTTATATGGTACAGAATAGTTCAGTTCTTGTGCTTCCCAAGGCCATTGGTCTCCCATTTGAGTTCCTCCACAAACGAGACAGTCCGAGATCTGGAGGCTGGATGCCACAGCTCCAGCTAGTTCGACGAACAAATTCTGCGAGGTGTGGGGAACAACAAATTCTGCCTTCATGGCCTCGTAGAAAGTATGATGTACGCGATAAGGTGAAGAAACATGAGTCTTTACATTCAGCTGAATGAACATAATGGTTCCAGGATCAGTTCCACCTCCTGCTATGCGCAGGCCGAATCGAAATCCTTGCTTCCACTGGTTGGGGTCAAAGATCTGAAGTCATAGGGGATTGCAGGCACTTTTCTTGCACTGTGCAGGTTTCAGTAAGGGTAATCTTTCCAGCAGCGCCTTGCGATCATCTCCGGTCTGTCCTGTAGGGCTACCAGACCAGGTAGCATAGTACACACAATCCCATTTCGGACAGAAATAGTCTGCTTCTGATGATTTTCTATATGTTGTTGGGGAATGTATCCCAGTGCATATTCCCCAGTTGTATGCACCTTCAGGACACATATACTTCTCATCATAATAGTAAGCTTGCTCCCATGATCCACACCTGTAATAATTATTTCTATTAATCAAGTCACAAGCATCAAAATACAGGTAAGCAGGTTGGTTAGGATCAGAGAGTTGACTTGTAGCATTGATAAGGGCTCCATCTTCATCATTCCATCTCAGTTCCAGGACATAGTAAGATGGATTCTGGCGAGGTCTGAAGCAAGTACGAGTCTTTCCCTTTGTGCAGACATTCAGTTCTGTACCATTATAGATACACCGGCTGACTACACCAGTACAAGTATAGTAAGAGTGATAGAGTAGAGTCTGAGTGACTTGCATTCCAGTTCGGGTGGTGGTTATACAGGCTGCACAAGGGGGCAAGGCAAGAGTGGTTCTCAAGAGTCCCAGGGCTACCGCAAGAAGGAAATAGCAGCAATTCGTAATCATCATGATTATAGTCTCTGATGATTACTGAGGTAGATAATGGTTGATTGAGGTAGATAAGGATTGATAGGGTAATACAAAACTGAAGGATGTCTCTTTCAGGAGCAGGTTGGCAAAGTCTTTACGATGACGGATCTTTTCTTCACAGCGTGAGTCGCAATGGTGCTGCAGGATTAGCGATCGAGGTCCAGGGACGACTCTCAGGTACTGTTGCCGGTTTCACTCGACTGTGATGAATCCAGGAGTTGATCTCGGCCACTTTAACTGCTGTTGGGGTGGATAGCAAAACGATGTATGGTCCCTTCCAATGAGGCGCCAACGGTGTCTTCTTCCACTCTTTTACCCACACCGAGGCTCCAGGCTTGAAAGGATGCAATGGCTCTGTTAGATTGATAGGCAACTGGTCCTGCACCCAGGTATGGAGGCTCTGCAAAACAGAACTTAAAGCCAACAATTCTTGCCTAGTGATTTCTGATCCAATCTGATTCATATCCCCTCTTATCCCCTGTATTATAGGCGGGGGCCTCCCATACAAAATCTCAAATGGGGATACTCCTAATGGCGTGGTGGGGGCTGAACGTATTCGGAGAAGGGCAATGGGGAGAGCATGGGGCCACTTCAGGTGGGCTTCCTGACAAAGTTTGGATATCTGAGACTTCAGGGTACGAATCATTCTCTCTACTTTCCCTGAACTCTGGGGCCTATAGGCTGTGTGTAACTTCCATTGTATTTGCAGGGCATGGTCTAGCTGCTGAGTTACTTGTTATATAAAAGAGGGCCCATTGTCAGACCCCATAGTCAATGGTGTTCCAAATCGGGGAATGATCTCATGGAGCAAGGCCTTAGTGACTTCTCTGGCCTTCTCAGTTCTGGTGGGAAAAGCTTCCACCCATCTAGAAAAAGTACAAACTAGGACTAGCAAGTAACGATATCCATTTGCTCGTGGCATTTCTGCAAAGTCTATTTGGATATTTCCCATGGGGGTAACTCCTACTGACTGAACTCTTGGGGGTGGTACAGGACCTTGCCGGGCATTGTTCTTGGCACAAGTCACACATCTTCGGGCTACTGAGGTGGTCAAAGGTCCTAGCAAGGAGATGTAGAAATATGGCTTCAGAGCATCTGCCATCTTTGATTTTCCATAGTGTGCGGCTTGATGAAAGGCTTGAACAAAGGCAGGGCCTAGTGCTTCAGGAATCACGGTCATACCAGGGGTGGAGCTTCCTTCAGGCGGTGGCAACACTATCCATCCAGTTTCTGATAATTGCCCCCCCCCCCCCCTCCTTTTGACAGTAATGGTCCATCTCCATTTTGGTATATCTGGGTGTCCACGCACTAAGAGGTACTGGAAATATGGCTGCTTGTATTGTGACATTTGGGGTGATAACTTGTCCTGCAATAGCTGCTTCTCGGGCTGAGGCATCAGCAAATCTGTTTCCTCGGGACACTTCTCCATCTCCAGTTTGATGGCCTTGGCAATGCATTACAGCAACGTTTTTGGGGGCCCATACTGCTTCCAACAAAGTCAATATTTCTGGGCCATACTTGACAGACTTGCCTCCTGAGGTGATCAATCCACGTTCTTTGTACAGGGCCCCATGGGCATGTAATGTTGTAAAAGCATATTTAGAGTCTGTATATACATTCAGGCTAATTCCTGCTCCAATTCTGAGTGCACGTGTAAGAGCTATCAATTCAGCCTTCTGTGCTGAGGTTCCTGGGGCTAGGGCTGACGATTCTATTACCATGTCCAGAGTCACCACTGCATAACCAGCACATCGCTGTCCTTCAATTATGAGGCTACTCCCATCCACGAAGAATGTTTTGTCTGGATGGCTCAGGGGAACATCAGTTAAATCTGGGCGACTTGAATATACAGTGTCCATTACTTCCAAGCAATCATGGTCAGGAGGGCCTGGACCGGTTGGCAATAGGGTAGCTAGGTTCAGAGTTTGGCTGACACTTAATTGCAATCGCGGATTCTCACATAGCATACTTTGATACTTCAACATTCGGGCATTAGTGAGCCAATGGTTTCCTTTGTGTTCCAACAGGGTTAGAACAGAGTGTGGTACAGTGACTCGAAGATTTTGTCCTAAGGTGAGCTTGTCAGCTTCGCTCAATAAGAGGGCTGTGGCTGCTACAGCTCTCAGGCAAGGTGGCCAACCTTTGGCAACAGGATCCAATTGTTTTGACAGGTAGGCCACAGGTCGCTGCCAGGACTCAAGAGGCTGGGTCAAGACTCCCAATGCGTTTCCGCTTGACTCATGGACATATAAACAAAAGGGTTTCTGCACATCCGGTAGGCTCAAGGCTGGGGATGACATCAATGCTGTTTTCAATGATTTGAATGCTTTATCTTGTTCTGGGCCCCATTCCAGGGGGGATCGTTCAACTCCCTGGGTGGCTTGGTACAAGGGTTTTGCCATGAGCGCGAAATTTGGTATCCATATTCGGCAATAGCCTGCCGCTCCCAAGAAAGCTCGCACCTGTTTTCTGGTTGTGGGGGTTGGGATGCGGCATACTGCTTCCTTCCGCTCGAGTCCTAATTTCCGGGTTCCTTTGGACAGGTGGAACCCTAAGTATTTCACTTCTGTCTGACACAGCTGCGCCTTGGCTCTTGAGACCTTGTATCCAGCTTCATTCAAAAGGTGCAATAGATCACTTGTAGCTTGCACACAATCAGTTTCGTTGTTGGTGGCTATGAGCAAGTCATCTACGTATTGGAGTAGAATTCTTTTTCCCGGAGTTACAGAGTAACTTGACAAATCTTGACTGAGGGCTGCACTGAAGATAGTGTGCGAGTTCTTGAATCCTTGTGGTAATCGAGTCCAAGTGAGTTGTCCTCGTCTTCCTGTGGTAGGGTTCTCCCATTCAAATGCAAACAAAAGCTGACTGGCCTCTGCCAGGCATATACAGAAAAAAGCATATTTTAAGTCCAAAACAGTGAAATGAGTGGCTTCTGCTGGAATCAGTCCCAGGAGGGTGTAAGGATTTGGTACTACTGGATGTATAGTTTCAACTACACTGTTTACTCGACGTAAATCCTGCACTGGGCGGTAGTCACCTGTCCCAGGCTTCTTGATTGGGAGAAGGGGGGTGTTCCAGGGTGATTGGCATTCTCTAAGAAGTCCATACTGCAGTAATTTCTTCAGGTGACGATGAATACCTTCAATTGCTGGTCGTGGTAGGGGATACTGACGCACATGCACTGGTTCTGCTCCGGGCTTAAGGGTAACAAGTACAGGAGCTATATTCTTTGCTAGGCCAGGTGGATTATTCTCTGCCCATACTCCAGGTGGGGCTGCAATGCTGGTAAGTATACAGAAACTTGCTGCTTTGGATGTAGGTGAATAGAACCGCCATTATTCTTCTCGGGGGACAGTTAATACCATCAAGCCAGCGGCTTTTGAGATTATAGTCATTTCCATTTTTCCCCCTTCAACAAAGGATATCTGTGCTTGAAGCTTTGCAAGCATATCTCAGCCCAAAAGGGGAACTGGGCATTCAGGCATGTACAAGAACTGATGTGTTATTTGCTGCCCCCCTAGTTCACAGGCGCGGTTCTGCAGGAAAGGTCTCGTGGTTCTTGTTCCTGTAGCTCCCATGATTGTAACAGATCGAGAGGACACAGGGGCCACAGGCTTGGCTACTACTGAATGCTCAACCCCTGTGTCTACCATAAAGTCCATATGCTGGTCTCCAATTTTTACATTGACCATAGGCTCCTGGAGACCTAAGAAGAATTTGGAGCCCGGTCTGGCCTATTCCTCATCATCCATGAAATCTGCTTTGGTGACTGCCACTCCCTGCATGGCAGTCTCATTTTGCTGGAACTGTTGAAACTGTGCGCGCTGCATCCCCCCTTGCTGCTGGAATTGCCCCCCCCCCCCCCCCCCCGCTTTCCTGGTGCTTCCGCGTCCCCTCCAGGGGGCGGAGTTCATGTTCGGGCATGTATCCTTCCAATGTCCTTCCTCTTTACAATAAGCGCACTGATTTGCACCTAAGGGGGGCCGAGAGCTCCCTCGGCCCCTTCCCCGTCCTCTAGCTCTTCAGTTAGGATATCCTCCTCCGCGTCCTTCCACTAGTGCTGCAGCGAGCAAATCCACTTTCTTCCTCATCCTTCTTTCACTTTCCCGTTTGCTTTCTTGATCACGATTCACATATACTTTTTGTGCGACCTCCATTAGCTGTGCTGAATTCATGCCCGCAAATCCTTCTAATTTCTGCAGTTTTCGTTTTATGTCTCCCTGGGACTGACTCACAAAAGCAGCATTTACCATGCGTAAATTCTCCTGGGCTGCTGGATCATAGGGGGTGTAAAGTCTATAGGCTTCAGTTAATCGTTCATAGAAAGCAGCTGGACTCTCATCTGGGCGCTGAAGAACGTCCGCTACTTTTCCAATATTCATAGCTCTCTGGCCTCCCTTCTTTAGGCCCTGCAGTAGAGCCTGGCGGAACCGGGTGAGGGCCTAATCTCCTACATCACTATTCGGGTCCCATCCGGGATCTTCATTGGGGAAATCTGCGGCTGCTGCCTGTCGGGGATCTAGATTTAGGTTTCTCCCAACTTCAGGGTTTTCTTCCAACCATTTAGTGGCTGCTCACACTATCTGTGCCCGCTCTTCAGTAGTAAAGAGGGTAGCCAAGAGCTGGCGACAGTCAGACCAGGTGGGCTGATGAGTTTGCATAATACTAGTCATTAACTCTGTCAAATCTTGGGGCTTATCAGTATAGGAGGCATAATGCGTTTTCCAATTCAATAAATCTGTTGTGGAGAAAGGCACATAGACTAGACTGGTAGGTCCGGGCACAACCTGACCCTCCTCATTTTGAGTGGGTAATCCTGGGACCTGCCGCAGTGGCAGTTGGCGGACTTCTTTCGTTCTACTTCTGAAATCATAGCACATTTCAGTGGGCTTTGGGGTGACGCCGCTACTGATATCTGGACTAGTGGATGACCCTGGACCGGCATCTAACCCTCCACTAGCGAATTCCTCGGGGGATGATTGTTCCACATAAGAGCGCTGCTCAGGACTAGGGCTCCGACTTCTGTGGGGAGGGGTCTGCTCTTCAAGTTTTGGAGGTGGTTGCTCGGGTGGAGGCACCTCGGCTGGAGGTACGCTCACTTGCTCCGGTGGAGGCACCTCGGCTGGAGGTACGCTCGCTACCTCTGGCTCTACTCGGGGTACTAATGGGGGTACTTGGGGTGGTGCTGACGGGACTGGAGTATACAGAAAGGCGGGTGGATACTTTGGGATCTCTGGAGACTCTTGGTCTACATAAATAGGGTTTTTTTCTTTCTCGGCAGGGACTCTCGTGGCAGTTGCTAACATAATCTTTCTCTGTCCCTCACTGCAACTCTTCATCCAGGAGGGCTGCTTCTCACATATACCTAACCAGGAATCTATATAGGAAAACTGTTCAGGACTATAGCTGCGCACTACCTTGTGCACACAGGACACAGTTTGGATATCAAAAGTACCTTCTGGTGGCCACCCGGCGTCCAGTGCCAGCCACACCCTACTACACAATATTTCTAAGCGGGTCGCTGTCATTTTTATCCCATAATCACCACTAAATCCTTTCTTAAAATTCGTGATCATACAGTTCAGCGGAGTTTGTACGGACTCCGCCCCTCCCATTATAACGTATAACATACAAGACAGCAAACAGAAAGGGTAGGTAGGATGGCTACGGGTAAGGGGTCCGCGTAGCCCACAAAACAATGAGGGGGACAAACAACAAACGCTTCCTCCTGTTCGCGACCTGGACGAGGTCGCCCTGCCAGGAACTGCGCTACTTAGGAGACCGCTCTCGCTTGGCCTGTATTGCAAGACCTCTCAAGCACACTTCACACAACCAAACTTGCTAGCATTTCCTAAATTCCAAAACTCCCGGACTAACTGACTAAACCAAAATTACCAAACCAAAAGGGTCAGCAGCTTCGCCCCGCGCATACTCATGCAGGGGTACTAGTGCCACCCTGGAAGTTGATCAGACTTCCTTTACCTGTTACTGTACCAAATTCGTCTCGAGACTTTCCCAAAGCTATCTGACTAAGAACCAGAAAAATCAATACTCGCCGGATCCGGTAGCTAATGCGCTGCGCAACCAGTTCCACCTTGGGTTGAATCCTGGACTCCCCTGGGTTTGAGGTGTTGGCCAGCTGGACCCAGCAGGCCGCCGAGGCAGGGCGGAACCCTCCGATGCAAGGGACCGGTCGGCGCCTGGGATCCTCTCCACGTCGGTCGGCTGTGGTCCCAGCCGGACCAAACCTGGATGCGGTAATACGTGGTAGTATCACTTGCGTACCATTCGCGTATTATGCCATTCTCGGCCAATGCACCAAGAATATGTAATAGCGAAGTGTCCGCAACCAATAAAACCCGGAGTCTATTGACTAGAATTCAAGCCAGTTTAATGTGCACAGACTCAGACAATGATTCATACAAAATGGCTGAGCCCAGAGCTCAGAGAAATGACAGTTTATATACCTTTCTTCCCCAATCTAATACAGGTCTACCTCCTCATTGGTCTTGGTGGCCCAGCTACTTTCATCCAATAGCCATCTGTGACTGGGCTTACCCCCTTGTTCCCCCCGTGCACATCTCTCTCACCATGGCTCAAAACTTCAGACATAATATATATTCTGCTGAATTTCAATCTGCTTCTCTCTACAAGGTCAGTGTCTTAGCAAGGCTACAGTGTGCAAGCAATAATACTGAGAAATACTGAGACAGACATCTGTGCTTAAAACATAACATAAACAGTGGAAGAGTTTTACGTTCTTATCAGAAGACATTCTTATCAAGGCAAAGCAAAGCTGAGAAGTGTTTCTAACAGCTACTGGTAATTTCTGTAATATTCCAGAGTCAGTTATAATACTCTGAGGTGGGGGGGAGGACTCACGCAGAGCTGACAGGCAGGCAGAGACAAGCCTCTGCCACATTCTTATATTTACAAGATGAAGTAGGCCATCGCCTATCACAAGGCGGCTGCCTAGGGTGTTAAGATGTAAGTTGCCTTTAATACAAAAAGAGTCTTGTAGTCAAGTGGTAAGGCAAAAGTAATATTAGGGCTTTATTCCCTGCCCTGATGGGATATTCCTGGGATACAACAAACAATATGAAACAAAAGAACTGCTGCACAGAAAAATATCTTCTTTCCTTCAGGCACCATCAGCTGGTTGCTTTTCACACGCTCAACATAAAGATACAATATCGTCAGATAAACAACTTGTACAATCCATGGGCACAGGGTCAGAATTATAGCTGCTGTTCTCCTACTGCGTTAACTCAGAGTCACTTACAATTGCATATGGGTCACACTCTTCACAGCTGCTGTCTTCCTTAAAACTCTCCTGTGAGTCATGGACTAACTTGTCTAGAAAGGGCTCTTTAAATCCAGGGCTCTGAATGCCTGGTATATTAAAAGCTTCCTTCTGGCTTTCCCTTCTTCTCCACACTGGTGGAATTACTGTATAACTTTCAGTATCAAAGTTACTTCTGGTGCCACGCCCTTGCCTTTCAACCCAAACAGAACTTCTTGCCTTTTCTTTAGCAAAGCTAGGTTCCCACCTCTTAGCTGTGGTTCTGTCTCTTATATCTGGGCTTCTGGCAGCTCTCTCCTGGGCAGGGCCGGATTTACGTATACGCCATGTACGCCATGGCGTAGGGCCCACAGCCGGCAGGGGCCCACAAAAAAAGAACCAGTTTTTTTTTTTTAAACTCAATTAAAAAAAAAAACCTGGTGGCTGCCGCCGCGGGGCCCCCTCTGCTGCCGCGGGGGCCCCGTCTACAAGCTGAAGCGGTCCGGTCGGGTCGGGTCGGGTCCGGTCGGGTCTCCCTCCCTCCCTCCCTCCCTCGCTCGCTGCAGGCTGCAGGCTGCAAGAGACGCGAAGATAGAGCGTCTCCTCGCGTCTGTGTTAAGCCCGCAGGGGCTGATGGGATTTCCCATCAGCCCCTGCGGGCTTAACACAGACGCGAGGAGACGCTCTCCCTTTGCGTCTCTCGCAGCCTGCAGCCTGCAGCGAGCGAGGGAGGGAGGGAGAGAGACCCGACCGGACCCGACCCGACCCAACCCGACCGGACCGCTTCAGCTTGTAGACGGGGCCCCCGCAGCAGCAGAGGGGGCCCCGCGGCGGCAGCCACCAGGTATTTTTTTTAATTGAGTTTTACTTTAGGCCGGGGGGGGGGGGTAGGACTGGTAATGGGCTATGGGGGGGGTAGGACTGGTAATGGGCTATTGGGGGGCTGGGGCTGGAAATGGACTGAGGGGGGGTAGGGCTGGTAATGGGCTATTGGGGGGCTGGGGCTGGAAATGGGCTGGGCTGGGCTGGGCTGGGCTGGGGGGGGTTAAGGCTAGAGGTGGGCTGATGGGGTTAGGACTGGTAATGGACTGTGGGCTGTTGGGGGGGCTTAGAACTGGCAATGGGCTTTGGGGGGGTTAAGACTGGTAATGGGCTGTGGGCTGATGGGGGCTGTCTGGTAATGGGCTATGGGGGGGGCTAGGACTGGAAATGGGCTGGGGGGTTAAGACTGGAGGTGGGCTGATGGGGTTAGGACTGGTAATGGGCTGTTGGGGGGGTTAGAACTGGTAATGGGCTTTGGGGGGGTTAAGACTGGTAATGGGCTGTGGGCTGATGGGGGTTGTCTGGTAATGGGCTATGGGGGGCTAGGACTGGAAATGGGCTGGGGGGTTAAAACTGGAGGTGGGATGATGGGGTTAGGACTGGTAATGGGCTGATGGGGGGGGTAGGACTGGCAATGGGCTATGGGGGGCTGACTGGAAATGGGTTGATGGGGTTAGGACTGGAAGTGGGCTGATGGGGGGTTAGGACTGGTAATGGGTTATAGGGGGGGCTTAAACTGAAAATGGGTGATGGGGGGTTAAGGACTGAAAATGGGGTGATGGGGGGTTAAGGACTGTAAGTGGGGTGATGGGGGGGCTAGGACTGGTATTGGGTTGGGGGGTTGCTAGGACTGGAAATGGGCTGATGGATGGCTAGGACTGGAAATGGGCTGATGCAGGGACTAGAAGGGAATGGATGCTGGGTGAGGCTGGAACTAGAAGGGAGCTGATGTTGGGGGAGGATTAGAATGGGATGGGGCTGGAAGAGTAAAATGGAGAAGGGAAAAATATTTTGTGTGGGAGGGATAAAAAATCTACAATTGGCCGGGTATTGGGAGAGTAAGTGGGGATTGAGGATGGAGGGGTAAAATTTGAGTGGATGAAATAGGAATGAGGAAAGAGCAAAAGGAGAAAGATTAGTATGTTAAAGCAGATGTAGAGAGAGAATGGAAAAAAATCTAGAAGAGAGAAGAAAGGACAAATGGACAGCAGACGATGGAGAGTTAGCAGAAGACACGAAGAAACCAGAAGAAAGTGGCTGGAGCAATTGCAGCTGAAAAAAATGCACAAAAGGTAGAAAAATATCTCTTTATTTTGAATTTATTAATTGGAATATGTCAGCTCTGGTAAATGTGCATCATTAACATCTGCGCTTTGTTTAGTACAAGAGCAAATTAATGTATAGTTTTATTTCTACAGTGTTGTACATTCCAAGTTTGGCTTTTGGGATTCCCAGTTTAATTATTGTCTTCCTATTTCTAAATTGTGATTACTTGTTTGGTGATGGTCTATGTTCTGCATGTGTAACTGAGCTGAGGTGTTCTGTTTATATAATTCCTATTTGACATTGCCACTTGTTCTCTTTCCCCAGTAGGTCATGTATTGTTGTTCTCTGAAATGTATTGGTTTAATATTTGCAGTGTTGCCTTTTGATTGGTAGAGTATGGTGCTTTGTGAGTCCTGGTAGTGCTGTTAGGATACGGCGGGTTTACTATGGGCAGTGTTTGTAGTAGTTCCTAATGTGTCTGGCAGTTGGCACTGGATTATAGTAATGTAGAAATCTTTTAGTCTTTCTTTATCCATACACTCATTAAGAGGCACGTTTACTAAAAGTTAGTATATGGTAACATTATGCAAATATTTATGCAAATGAGGCCCCTTATGCAAATGAGGTCCGCACCCCCCTTGGGCCGCCCCTGCTGGGGGCCCACAATTTTTGTTGGCGTAGGGCCTCACTCAAGGTAAATCCGGCCCTGCTCCTGGGCTCTCCAACTACCAGGAATCCTAGCAGGGTCCTGGGCACGGTGCTGGCTGTTTTCTGCTCTGCTGCCACACCTACTGCTTCCTTCCCTCAGTGGGTTTCCTCCAGCATGACGTGTGTTCACTGGATGCTGGCTTAGTCCTCCCAGGTCGCTGCCCCTACTGGCCTTCCCTGGTTCTACCCTGCAGCTTTTATCCTTGTTCTCTTTGCACGCTGCCTGGGTTTCTGAGAACAGGTGTTCCTGATTAGCCTTCCTGCTTCTAGCTATGTCAGGACTAGTGCAAGGACATTTTACTCTACTGCCTCTTTGTTTCTCTTGTGCTGAGTTTGTTTGCTGCTCAGCTAATTCTACATGAGCTGAGTTTGTCTGCTGCCCAGCTGATTCTGAGGTAAGTTCCTTACTTTCCCCTAACTCCATGGGCTCTGTGCCAGCTGCTGTGTCACACAGATTACCTTAGAAGCACAAGTCTGGGACCTGTAGACCAAATCAGCCTTTACTGTTAGTTCCCTCCCACCCACCTGACTCCCACCCAGGCATAATTTTAGCTTTATAGGCTCTTAAACCATACAAGGGGGAAGGGTGATAAAAATCACTTTCAGGTTCAGTTGGTTATCATCACCACAAAACAGATTAAGGCCCTAAAGTTAATTAAATCTGGAGGTAAAAAAAGTCCCTTAAAGGTAATTGGTATAGTTGTACCAGTACACGTATCCCTAGCAGTTTTAAGTAAACAACTTAAACAGCTAAACAAAATCTTAAAACTAAGATGCAGACAGCAGTCCAGCAGCAAGATGGGGGCTATTCGATCGTTTGCATTGAGTGTCACATGTACAGTTTTCTCCCAGGTGGTGGAGTGTCTTACGTGTGAACTAGGTGCAAAGAGCTCTTTGCCCTCAGGGAATGAGTCAGATCTCTGGAGCCTAGAGTAGCAGATTTGGAGGACATAAGGAAGACAGAGAGGTACATAGACGAGACCTAGAGGAACGTAATACCAAAGTCCCACCTCCAATCTGGCAGCCTTTCAGTTGCCTTGGAGGACAGAGGTCACATGAAAGGAGATCATCACTTTGGTGTGGCAGGAAGTGATCCTGTATCTAGGATCAATCTGCCAGGAGATGTAAAACCCTCTCACACCAAGGAGGTTTTTCTAGGGCCATGTGCCCATGAGAGAAGGGTTAGGACAGCCGTTATAGTTGACAATTTATCATGAGGATAGCTGGGTGGCTGGTGGACGTGAGGACCGCCTGGTAGCATGCCTGCCTGGTGTGAAGGTAGCAGACCTCACGCGCCACCTAGACAAGGTTTTAGATAGTGCTGGGGAGGAGTCTGCTATCTTCGTACATGTTGGCACCAATGACATAGCAAAGTGTGTGAGGGAGGTTCTGGAGGCCAAATTTAGGCTTTTAGGTAAGAAGTTGAAATCCAGAACTTCCAGAGTAGCATTTTCCGATATGCTTACTGTTCCACGCGCAGGACCCAAAAGGCAGGAAGAGATCTGGAGTCTCAATGCGTGGATGAGACAATGGGTGTAAAGAAGAGGATTTTGGATTTGTTAGGAACTGGGCAACATTCTGGGGAAGAGAAGGGTTCTTCTGAAGGGATGGCCTCCTTAACTGGGATGGAACCAGGCTGCTGGAATTAACCTTTAAAAAGGAGATAGAGTAGCTTTTAAACTAGATAGTAGGGGAAAGCTGACAGTCGCCCAGGAGCGCATGGTTTGGAAGGATGTATCCTTAAAGGATTCTAGCAAAACAGGGAGGGAGGACATCTTGACAGAGAGATTCCAACAAAGATAAAAGTAACCCAGATGTCTTTCAGTATAGAGCCAAACGATTTGAAATAAAAGACTGCTTCTTGGAGCAGCTGGTTCATGAACTGACAAGACGGGAAGCTATTTTGGACCTAGTGGAACACAGAATCTGGTGCAAGAGATAAAGGTTTTGGGGCTACTTGGCAATAGTGACCATAGCATGATCACATTTAATTTAATAAATGGAAGAAAGACAGCAAGGAATTCCACAGTATTACCTTTTAACTTTTAAAATGGAGACTATGAAAAAATGAGGAAAATAATTAAGTAAAGACAAAAAGGAGCAACTGCAAAGGTTAAAGATTTACTTCAAGGATGGGAGTTGTTTAAAAGTTCTATCTTGGAATCCAAGACCAGATGTGTTCCATGCTTTAAAAAAAGTGGAAGGAAGGCCAAAAAACTGCCAGCATGGTTTAAAGGTGAGGTCAGAGAGGCTGTTGTTGCCAAAAAGGCATCCTTCGGGAAATGGAAAAAGGAGCATAATGATGAACACTGGAAACAATATAAGCATTGACAAGTTAGATATAAAGCACCGATAAGGCAGTCAAAGAGAGAATTTGAATAGAAGCTTGCTGTGGAAGCAAAAACGTATAATAAAACTTTTTCAAGTACATTTGTAGCAAAATACCTGTGAGAGTCAGTTGGACCATAGGATGACAGAGGGATAAAAGGGGCGCTAAGGGAGGACAAGGCCATAATGGAGTCTGAATGGATTCTTTGCTTTGTTTATTTATTTAACATTTCTTATATGCTGCCTTTCATGATATCAAGGTGGTTTACATTGAATAAACTGAAATTACATTGAAGAGGGCATTATAACTTGGAGATAACCCTCCATTGCCCATGTTCCCTGTAAATAGTTAAGTGGCTTGCCTAAGACCACAAGGAGCACCTGTGGGACTAGAAACCCCAGTCCTTCTGGCCAAAGGTTGTTGTCCTCTAGTGAGATTTGAACCCCCAACCTTCTGGCCTGAGGTACCCTGCCCCAACCACTAAGCCACTCCTTCACTCCACTTTGGTTTTTACTGAAGATGTAGAGAAGTTACCCGTGCCTGAAATGGAATATAAAGGTGATGTAGTGGAAGAATTGAAAGAAATATCAATAAATCAATGAGGATGTATTACAACTGTTTGATAAACTGAAGAGTAGCAAATCACCTGGACCGGATGGTATACATACAAGGGTGTTGAAAGAACTGACATATGAGATTGTAGACCTACTATTAGTAATCTGTGAACTATCATTAAAATCATCTGTAGTACCTGAGGATTGGAGAATGGACAATGTAACTCCAATTTGTAAAAAGGGTTCTAGGGGTGATCTGGGAAACTACAGACCAGTGAACCTGACATCAGTACCAGGCAAAATGGTAGAAATCATAATAAAGAATAAAATTACTGAATATATAGATAGCCATGGCTTAATGGGAGAAAGCCAACATGGATTTTAGCGAAGGAAAGTCTTGTCTTACTAAACTGTTATACTTTTTTGAAGGTGTGAATAAACAGGTAGACAATGGTGAGCCAGTTGATATAGTGTATCTGGATTTTAAGAAAGCCTTTGACAAGGTCCCTCATGAGAGACTCTTGGCAAAATTAAAAAGGCATGGGATTGGAGACAGTATAGTATTGTGAATCAGGAACCAGTTAAAAGATAGAAAACAGAGATTTGGGCTAAATGGCCAATTTTCTCAATGGAGAAAGATGAGTAGTGGAGAACCCCAGGTATCTGTACTTGGCTCTCTGCTTTTTAACATATTCATAAATGACGTGGAAATAGAAATGAGTGAGGTGATCAAATTTGCAGATGGCACAAAAATATTTAAAGGTGTTAAAACACAAGAAGATTGTGAAAAATTGAAAGAGGACCTTGAAAAATTGGAACACCGGATGTCCAAATGGCAGATGAAATTTAATGTGGACAAGTGCAAAGTTATGCACCTAGGAAAGAACAATCCAAACTATGGTCACACAATGCAAGGTACCACCTTAGAAACCACAACCCAGGAAAGAGATTTAGGTGTCATCATGGATAATATGTTGAAACCTTCCTCCCACTTTGCAGAAGCAGCCAAGAAAGCAAATAGGATGCTAGGAATCATAAGGAAAGGAATGGAGAATAAAACCAAGGATATTATAATGCCTCTGTATTGTTCCATGGTGCACAACTTGAATATAGTGTGCAATTCTGGTCACCATATCTTAAAAATTATATAGGTGAATTAAAAAAGATACAAAGAAGAGCCACAAAAATGGTAAAGAGAATGAAAGATACCCCTGTGAGGCTTATAAGGTTGGTGCTCTTCAACTTGGAAAAGTGACAGCTGAGGGGGGGATATGATAGAGGTCTATAAATTAATGAATGGAGTGGAACGGGTAAACGTAGATAGGTTGTTTATGCCATCAAAAAATAAAAAGACGAGGACACACAATGAATCTACAATACAACCCATTTAAGACTAATAAGAGAAAATATTTTTTCACTCAACGTGTAATCAAACTTTAGAATTCATTACCGGAGGATGTAGTAAAAGCTGTTAGTGTAGCTGGGCTTAAAAAAAAGGTTTGGACTTGAGCTATTCTGAAGGGAAACAGGTGTGCCCTGGGGTTCAGGGAATCCACAGCTGTTAGATAATGTGGGCAACATAGTTTACAGACCAATAAGGAAGAAGAGGAGGAAGAGAAATTCTACCACGGTATTACTCAAGAAGAGCAAACAGGAGTAATGAATTGGAGGAGCCTAACAGTGTGAGGAGAAGCAAGGAGAGGAGAATATAGAAGAAGACTTAAGTGTAATTCCCAGCTTCCAAAAACATTGGGTTTTTTTTGATGAGGTAGTTTCAGAGGTTGCATAAACAAGTTTTGGTTTTTGGTTCCTTAGGGATGGGAGGAAAACTCTGTCTCCAAGGCTCTTGTTTGAAAAACTGGAATAATTGTCCTGCAGATTACCTCCCAGTTCCGCAATTTGGCAATCTTCTTTGTCTGTGCCACCTCTGTAAAAGTTGCTTGAGCTGTGGGCTAGGCTCCAGTCCTACCCCCATTTCACACCTTTTCTTCTGAGGCAACTCGGCACAGTTCCACTCACCACTCTCCTCCAGTAAATCCACTGCACACTATGAAATGGATTAGAACTCCAATTTACTGAGCGAGACTTTCAAAATAAATCAGCATACATCTGCTGCTTCACAGGTAAGAGCCAACTTAAATTCTAAAGGTTTTCCTCTCTTCTTCCTCTCTTAGACCTTTCAAATGAATTGGTAAATTCTCCTCTATTAGCGCTGAATCTATGCTCAACACGAGAACTGGAAATGTGTAAACTCCATCCCTCTCTGTCATTCACACTGTCACTTAGTGTGAGGGTGGACTCCACTGAACAGTCGCACGGCCATGTTGTGAGACCTTGTATGCAGGCGACACTATCTTTGGGGTGCTCAAGAACTGGGAAGTCATAATCTATCTGGAAGCACCACATTCCTCCTAACTATCACCTCAGACAGAATGGTAGTAGGGTGATAGGCTTGCATAAACATGCTGCATTTTTTGATTGAATCACTTGTGAACTAAGAAATACCACAAATATATCCACAGTAACACTTCATTAATAAATTATATAAATAAAATTATTTCTCTTTTTCATTATATCTGTCTCCCTCCCTCCTTTTTAATCTTTATTGATTTTAAAGCATGTAGTATCCATGTACACATCAGTAGATATTCTTGATATTATTTCTCCTTTTTGATTGGGAAGGCAATTTAGAAATAAATTGATTAATTTATAAAACACTTATATATCATCTTCCTGAATGATCATTCAAAGGGGCCGATACAGAAACGTTAGCACACAGTCTATGCAAAGGTAGTGTGACATCTGCCCATAGTTTTTATGTGTAGATATCACACCGCAATATAGAAAAGGGATCGGTATGAGTGCAATCACTGTACAAATGCTAGCGCCAATGCTAGTAGACATTACATAATAATTGAGCAATTAGCTAGTCCACCCAGATGCAGATAAGTGCACAGAAAAGCAAAGACTGAACTCAGGGGCGGCCCAAGGGGGGTGCGGGGCCATGTGCGGAGACTCGGTGCGGGGCCTCATTTGCATAAATATTTGCATAATGTTACCATACACTAACTTTTAGTAAACACTGCCCATTTAGAACCCATAGCAAACCCACCGTATCATAACAGCACTACCAGGACTCATAAAGCACCAGACCCTACCTATCAAAAGGCAACACTGCAAATATTAAACCAATACATTTCAGAGAATAACAGTACATGACCTACTGGGGAAAGAGAACAAGTGGCAATGTCAAATAGGAATTACATAAACAGAATACCTCAACTCACTTACACATACAGAACATAGACCATCACCAAACAAGGAATCACAATTTAGAAACAGGAAGACAATAATTAAACTGGGAACCCCAAAAGCCAAACTTGGAATGTACAACAACACTGTAGAAATAAAACTATAAATTAATTTTCTCTTGTACTAAATAAAGCACAGATGTTAATAATTCACATTTCCCAGAGCTGACATATTCCAATTAATAAATTCAAAATAAAGAGATATTTTTCTACCTTTTGTGCATTTTGTTTTCAGTTGCAATTGCTCCAGCCACTTTCTTCTGGTTTCTTCGTGTCTTCTGCTAACTCTCCATCATCTGCTGTCCATTTGTCCTTTCTTCTCTCTTCTAGTTTTTTTCCATTCTATCTCTACATCTGCTTTAAGATACTAATCTTTTTCCTTTTGCTCTTTCCTCATTCCTATTTTATCCACTCAAATTTTACCCCTCCATCCTCAATCTCCACTTACTCTCCCAATATCCGGCCAATTGTAGATTTGTCTTCCCTCCCACACAAAATATTTTTCCCCTCTCCATTTCACTCTCCCAGCCCCATCCCATTCTAATCAGCTCCCTTCTAGTTCCAGCCCCACCCAGCATCTGCTCCCTTCTAGTCCCCGCATCAGCCCATTTCCAGTCCTAGCCCCCCATCAGCCCATTTCCAGTCCTATCCTAGGCCCACCATCAGCCCATTTCCAGTCCTAGCCCCCTCATCTATTTCCAATCCTATCTGAGTCCCTCCATCAGCTCATTTCCAATCCCAGCCCCCCATCAGCCGATTTCTAGTCCTTTCCTAGCCCCACCATCAGCCCATGTCAAATCCTAGCTCCCCTCCACTCAGCCCATTTCCAATTCAAGCCCCCAATGAGCCTACTTCCAGTTCTAGCCCCTCCATGAGTCCATTTCATTCCAAGCCCCCACCACAGCCCATTTCCAATCTTAGCACCCCCCAACAGCCCATTTCCAGTCCTATCCTAGCACCTCCATCAGTCCATTTCCTGTTCTAGCTCTCCCCCCCCCCACTCAGCCCATTTCCAGTCCTAGCTCCCTCCCCTCACAGCCCATTTCCAATCTCAGTATCCCCCAACAGCCCATTTCCAGACCTATCCTAGCTTCCTCCATCAGCCCATTTCCTGTCCTAGCTCCCCCCCCCACTCAGCTCATTTCCAGTCCTAGCTCCCCCCTCAGAGCCTATTTCCATTCCAAGCCCCCCTCCCCATCAGCTATTTGCAGTTCAAGCCCCCCTTCCACTCTGGACATACAGATGAGTGGCCTAAGACTTGGAAAGTATAGAGAGCGATCTCTGAGCCAAAGGCAGGGCTCGGATTTGAAGAGACAGTCGAGATGCAGAAGCGGGGAAACAGCCACGACTGTCCACAATAGGAAAGTGACAAAACGCTATGGAAAGGGCTAGGTGGCGAGGAGCACCCCCTACCTGACCATTTCAGTGGCAGACTTGAAGGACTTCCTATGCAAATGAGAGACTCGGGGTCTGAAAACAACCAGGTCTAGGTTCAGGCTATGTCAGAAGGAACCTCCTTTCCTGAATATCTAGTTATCTGGGAAAATGTCTCCAGCTCCGCAGAGGAGGGCATGGGAAAATAGCCTGCCATTGCAGGAAGCACTGAAGAGAATCTTCAAACATTCCCCATGTGAGCAGAGAGCCACAGGAAGACTACTGGGGAGTCCCATATAACCACTACCTTAGTCAACTATTATGCATTAAATTCTCAGGCTGGCCTTAGCCAGAAACCTTAGGGATAGAAGGCAGGTAGCTTTTAGAGCTTACATTCTTTGGGGATTCCCAGCTCCCAATTAAGTCATGGGTACAACAAAACATGCCAAAATCTCCAAAAGGGTTGCCCCTACTGCAACTGAGGGCCTCAAAGGACTTACAATAGTCCGAAGGCATGACTAGGCTCTATGCACCAGGCCTACCTTTTTGGAGTTTCTGCAGCCAAGCTTCTCTTCCGAAGAACAATCAACCCTTAAGAGAAACTGCTCCACCACTGCTTGGAGCCTGCATCTGTAGACTAAGGGAAGTGCCAAAACTGTCTTTATCTGCCATCATATACTATGTTACTATGTCAACTGGCCCATAATACTGCCACCATGAACTGGAAGGAAACTCTAAACCAATCTTAGCCAGCAGCAGCAGCCATCTAAGTGGTTCACTGCAAGTCTCTGAATATCCTTAAGGAAACTGGGCTTGATGATCATTTGGCCCTACCCTGATAGGCATTTCAATTAACCACCTGCAGTATTTGAAATAAGGACCATAGTCATAGGACTGGGACCACCAAGCTACAGGTAGGGGATGATCTTCAGAGGGCCAGCCTCCAGGATGCACAGTGCTGTCCAAGAGTCTAAGGCAGCAACTATTAAGGATTTTTTAAGGACCTTGACCTTCCAAAATTGAGACTCCTCATGTGCAGCACCTCCCTTCTTAGGGATGGTCATATGCTCAGTCTGGCCAAGAACAGAACTCCCATTCTAGGGGGCCCAAAGACTGACCCCAATTGCCTTAGGGGCTGAGAAAAGTTCCAAGACAGGACCATAGGGTCTCAGGGATCCAGTATAGGGATTCTCTCTGTCAGACCCTCATGGGTCAAGGAGAAGGGAAAATGTAGGACCACCAACAATAAGTGGAAACAGCCAGATAAACTCAACCAAAAGCTGGCTCTGCACTCTGCAGAACTACTATAGCATCTCACAAAGGGCATAAACAGGAGCCATCAGTGAAAAAAAAATTCCAGAGATCACAATCTAAGCCCGGAAGGAGCTACCACTCTGTCCTCTTCAGGCTTATCTTCCGGTTATATGAGTTTCACTTGAATCCCTCAAGCAACCCCTGTAGGGGATAATATTGAGCTCCCAGAGGAACGGAGGAGCGTGAGGGCGAAGAGGGGAATGTGACCCTCCTAGCTGCCCATGAAAGGAGTGCTTGCGGGCTGCAGGTCCCTGGAGGGGCAGCCTGGGCCTCAGGCCCTCATGACAGGGGCTGCCAAGCAGCTATCCAGAAATAAATACAGCCTGTGAGCTATTTCAGGAGCTACAGTGCCATCCAGTTTAAAAAGAGAGCTCTGTTGCCCCGAAGGGCCCCTGGGAGCCAACAGGCTCACAGCTAAGGCCTCCCCACCAAGTTTTGCCTCTACCAGGGCTAGTCCATGATCCAAAATGGCCGCAGTGTCCACTGGTGGGAAGAAGAAAGAAAAAAAGATAGGAGTGGCTGGAGCCACAGAAACAGCATTGGACCCCTGGTCCCCTGTAGGCAGGACCGTACCTAGCCCTGTGCGATCGGTGCAGTCGCACAGGGCTTAAGGCTTAAGGGGCACATTTCAGCTGTCTGCCGTTGCCTGCTGCTGCCACTTTTTCTTCTCTCAGCGGCGGCAGGCAACAGCAGACAGCTGAAATGCACCCCTTAAGCCGTCTCGAGGCACTCTAAACAGGTCTGGTCTCTTCCTTCTCTGATGCGGCGTCAGAGCAGGGAGAGACATATCTGCTTAGAGCGCCGGCAACTTGCACATCGGGTGCGCCTCTTCTCTCCTGCCACTATCCAGAAAGTGGCTAGCTGGAAGTGCAGGGGAGGGGGGCGTGCGCCCGATGTGCAAGTCGCACAGGGCACAATTCACGCTCGGTACAGCCCTGCCTGTAGGATTCTGAAATGCCATAAAAGGTGCTCTTGGCTATGCAGCCACCACAATGGGGGCAAAACCAAGCAGCCATGGAGAAAAACTGCTAGGGGTTGCTGGCAGCATGGCTGAAACCTGCAATGGCAAAGATTAAAACTGTGCCGTAAAAAGAAGCAGAGCTGCAGCAAAAAAGGAGTCCTGAAAAGAGAATCCCAGCACCTGTCAGTGTCAGGCAAAATGGGGCAATGCTAGTAGGAAAGCCCTGGACACCACACAGGACTGGGAGGCCCAGTTGCCAAATAAAGGCTTTTTCTTTTTCTTTTCTTTTTAATTTGGAGCTGCTTTAATGAAAGCAGCAAAGAGCCAAATAATGCCCATTGAAACCAATTGGGAAAGGAAAAGATTGAGAAAAATGCAGAAAAAATACAGAGAATGCTGATATGGACAGCAAGAAGGGACGGAGGCCTGGCACCAACACACCTCAGGGGCACCATAAGGTCCTCCTACTCCTCTTCCCGCCCACCAGCGTTAGTAACTTACAGGAAACAGCAGGGACACAGAACAGATATGGGCGTATCTGTTCTTCGAGCACGATGGGCCTTTCCAGACTCAGTCTCATCAATCACTGTACCGTAGTGTGGGCTAGGAGAACCAAGCCTATCTGCACTGCTACACCAGTCATATACCTTGCCAGCTACTGGAGGCAGAAAATACTAGTTTCTCTCAGTGCTGCACCAGAGGATATGCTGACTAATGACTTCAATGAAAGTTGTTGAAGTTTGCTTCCATCTGCTGGCAAGGGGGCATAACCCACTTGTCTAGACTCATTTAGCAGGACGATAAAGAAGCAGATAATAATGATGAAACACTTCTATACCCTCCTCCAATAAATTTTGACTCTTAAGGTGCACTTCCACTATGTTAAGTAGGCAGAACAAAATCAATGCAAAATTCACACAAGCCAGGAAAATGCTGGAAAGCAATGAGCACAAACAGGGGCGGCCCAAGGGGGGTGCGGGGCCATGTGCGGAAATTAATTGTGGGGCCTCATTTGCATAGGGAGCCTCATTTGCATAAATACTTGCATAATGTTAACATGCATTTTTAGTAAACATGCTTCTTAATGAGTGTCTGGATAAAGAAAGACTAACAGATTTCTACATTACTATATTCCAGTGCCAACCGCCAGGCCCATTAGGAAGTACTATAAACACTGACCTTTTAGAACTCATAGCAAATCCACCATATCATAACAGCTCTGCCAGGACTCACAAAGCACCAAACCCTACCTATCAAAAGGCAATACTGAAAATATTAAACCAATACATCTCAGAGAATACCAATGCATCTCCTACTGGGGAAAGAGAACAAGTGACATGGTCAAATAGAAACTACATGAACAGAATACCTCAGCTTGGTTAAAATGCAGAATATAGACCGTCACCAAAGAACAAGGGATCACAATTTAGAAATAGGAAGACAATAATTAAACTGGGAACCCCAAAAGCCAAACTTGGGATGTACAACAACACTGGAGAAATAAAACTATAAATTAATTTCCTCTTGTACTAAACAAAACACAAAAGATGTTAACAATGCACATTTCCCAGAGCTGATATATTCCAGTTAATAAATTCAAAATAAAAAAGTATTTTTCTACCTTTTGTTGCTTGTGCATTTTCTTTTCAGTTGCAATTGCTCCAGTCACTTTCTTCTGGTTTCTTTGTGTCTTCTGCGAGCTATCCATTTTCCTTTCTTCTCTTTTAGATTTTTTTCCAAATTTTTTCTCTATATCTGCTTTAACATACTGATCTTTCCCCTTTTGCTCTTTCCTCCATTTCTTTCCTTATTGCTTTATCATCCACTCAAATTTCACCCTTCCATTCTCAATCTACACTTACTCTTCCAATACCCGGCCCTTCGTAGACTTTTCTTCCCTCCCACACAAAATATATTTTCCCCTCTCCATTCTCATTTCCCATCCCTTTCTAGTCCTCCCCCAAAATCAGCTCCTTTATAGTTCTAGACCAGGGGTCTCAAACTCCAGTCCTGGAGGGCCGCAAACCAGTCAGGTTTTCAGGGTATCCCTAATGAATATGCATATTTGCATACAATGGGAGCAGTGCATGCAAATATATCTCATGCATATTCATTAGGGATACCCTGAAAACCTGACTGGTTTGCGGCCCTCCAGGACTGGAGTTTGAGACCCCTGTTCTAGACCCACCCAGCCTCTGCCCCTTCTAGTCCCAGTCTCCCAAGCTTCCACATCAGCCCATTTCCAGTCCTAGCCTCCCATATGCTGTTTTCCAGTTCCTTTCCAGCCCCCCCATCAGCCCATTTCCACTCCAAGCTCCCCATCAGCCCATTTCCAGCCCTTTTCCAACTCCCATCAGCTCCCTTCCAGTCCTATTCCAGCCCCCATCAGCCCATTTCCAGTGTCCTATTCCAGCCCATCACCCAATTGCAGTCTACGTTCCCCCCCATCAGCCCATTTCTAGTCCTATCCTAGCTCCTCATCAGCCCATTTCCAGTCCTAGCCCCCATATGCTCTTTTCCAGTTCCATTCCAGTCCCTCCTCAGCCCATTTTCTCCATGCTCCCCCATCAGCTAATTTCCAATCCTAGCCCCCTCGTCAGCCCACTTCGCCCTATTCCAGCCCCCATAAGCCCATTTCCAGTCCTAATCCAGCTCTTCATCAGCCCATTTCCAGTCCAAGTTCCCCCCCATCACAGCCCATTTCGTCCATTCCCCCCACCATCACAGCCCATTTGCAGTCCTCCTCCCATCACAGCCCAATTGTAGTCCGTTCCCCCATCACAGCCCATTTCCAGTCTGTTCTCCCCCCCACCACAGCCCATTTCCAGTCTGTTTCCCCCCACCACAGCCCATTTCCAGTCTGTGTCCCCCCATCCCGGCCCAATTTGTCCGGTCCCCCCCCCATCACAGCCCATTTCCAGTCTGTTCCCCCCCCCACATCACAGCCCATTTCCAGTCGGTTTCCCCCATCCCAGCCCATTTTCAGTCCATCCGTCCCCACCATCACAGCCCATTTCCAGTCCGTTCGCCCCCCCCATCACAGCCCATTTCCAGTCTGTTTCCCCCATCCCAGCCCATTTTCAGTCTCCCCCCCTCCCACCATCACAGACCATTTGCAGTCCTAATCCAGCTCTTCATCAGCCCATTTCCAGTCAAAGTTCCCCCCCATCACAGACCATTTCGTCCATTCCCCCCACCATTACAGCCCATTTGCAGTCCTATCCCCCCCACCATCACAGCCCATTTGCAGTCCTCCCCCATCACAGCCCAATTGTAGTCCGTTCCCCCATCACAGCCCATTTGCAGTCTGTTCTCCCCCCCCACACAGCCCTTTTCCTTTCTGTTTCCCCCAATCCCAGCCCAATTTGTCCGTTCCCCCCATCCCCGCCCATTTCCAGTCTGTTCCCCCCCCCCCCACATCACAGCCCATTTCCAGTCTGTTTCCCCCATCCCAGCCCATTTCCAGTCCGTTCTCCCCCCCATCACAGCCCATTTCCAGTCTGTTTCCCCCCCATCACAGCCCATTTCTAGTCCGTTCCCCCCCCCATCACAGCCCATTTCCAGTCTGTTTACCCCATCCCAGCCCCTTTTCAGTCCCCCCCCATCATAGCCCATTTCCAGTCCGTTTCCCCCCCCCATCACAGCCCATCCAGTCCTAGCCGCCCCCCCGAAGAGCCCCGTGCTGTCTAAAGGGCTGCAGAGGGAGCCAGGGAAGCCCGCGCGAGGCCCCGGCTCCTTCTGCACAGCCCGCCAGCGTGAAGAACCTTTACCTTCCCATTGGCGGCTGTTTCAATGAAGCCGCGAATGCCAGGAAAGGTTAAAGGCAATGCCCTTTAACCTCTCCCGGCATTCGCGGCTTCATTGGGCTGTGGGAAGAGTGAGACGATTGAGGTGAAAAGAGCAGGGAGTGGAAAGAAATGAGATCTGCTAGATACTGTGGAGTATTAGTGTGGAGGATTTTATGTACAAGAGAAAGGAGCTTATACTGGGTGCGGAAAGAGACAGGTAGCCAGTGAAGGTGGAGGAGCAGAGGTGTTATGTGGTCCCGGGGGGAAGAGTGAGTGAGAAGGCGGGCAGCGGTGTTTTGGATCCTCTGGAGACGGGTTAACTGGAATTTAGATAGACCTATGAGAACTGAATTGGAGAAGTCCACCTGTGACATGACCAGGGACAGTAATAGGGTAGTGAGGGCCGATGGGGAGAGGAAGGGGCATATTGCTCGGATTTGGCGGAGAAAGAAGAAGGATGTCTTGGTGAGGTGAGAGACATGGGCTTGGAAGGAAAGATCAGAATCGAAGTGTACTCCTAGATACCGAAAAGTAGAGACTAGGGGGACAGGGGTGCCAGAGAAAGAAGGTGCCAGCAAAGGGGGTGGATTGCCATAGGAGAACCAAATTGCAATGGTTTTGGTGAGATTGAGATGAAGGCAGTTCTGTGTCAACCAAGTGGCCACCGTGGAGAGACATGAATTTAGTGGGGAAAGATTCGGGCAGGAGGGGGAGGTGTGATGGAGGAGGACTATGTCGTCGGCATAATAGAATGCTGATATGCCAGATTGCTGTATTAGCAGAGCGAGGGGGGCCAGGAAGAGGTTGAAAAGTAAAGGCGCCAGGACTGAACCTTGGGGGACACCACAAGAAAGAGGAAATGGGTCAGAAGAAGGGGTAGAAGGTGAGGAAGAAAGGACGGTGCAGGACCGGGAGGAGAGAAAGGAGTGGAACCAGCGATAGACAACACTACAAAGACCTGCTTCCCGTAGGCGGAGAAGAAGAAGGGAGTGGTCCACTAAGTCAAAGGCGGCAGATAGGTCAAGGGCTACCGCCACCGAAATATCCTCGTGATCATAGGCAACATGCAGTGCGTTAGTGAAGGCGAGTAAGATAGTTTCAACACTGTGACCGGTACGAAATCCTGACTGACGGGGGTGAAGAAAGTGGGTAGAATCGAGGTGGTGAGTGAGCTGTGCAAAAACCAGTTTTTCTAAGAGTTTGGAAAGAAAGGGGAGATTGGAAACCGGGCGGTAATGGGCAGGGACCAGAGGATCCAGAGAGGGATTCTTTAGGATGGGGCGGATTAGGGCATGCTTCCAGAGATGAGGAAAGGTCCCGGTGGAAAGACTGGAGTGGAATATAGAAAGGATATAGGGAAGGAGTGAGAGGGAGGGAGTTAGCAGCCAGGAGGAGGGAATGGGATCGAGAGAACAGGAAGTCTTCCTAGAGGAAGAAATAAGATGATGTAATTCAGAGGTAGTAGGCAGTGAAAAAGAGGCCCATGTGTGAGAAAGGTGGGAGGTAGGAGGGGGAGACGCAACAGGGGGAGGCGAATGAATGGGAGTGGGGTAGTGGGGCAAAGAAGCTCTTAAAGTCGAAATTTTGTCACTGAAGAAGGATGCCAGAAGTGGGGGAGGAGGGGATGGCTGAATCGCAGTAGCAGGGGTTGTGGAATGAAGAGAAGTGAGGGACTTGAGTGTGGCGTAAAGGTGTCGGGTCTGATTTGGGGCCTTAGCAATGGCGTCGGAGAAGTAAGAGCGTTTGGCTAGATGAACTTGTGACCGGTAGTATGAAGAGTTTGCCTTGAAAAAAGCAAGAGAAGTTGGGGAGGGGGCCAACCAGGGAAAGCTCAGTGCTGGATGTAGTGCTCACCAACGATGATAGTGTGTCAAATGTCTGCGTGAGTGCCCCTGTGAGCAACAGCGACCATCACACGGTGTGGTTTGAGATAAAAGGCATGGTACAGGCCAATCATAGCAAGCTCAAAGTCCTAAACTTCAAATAGACTGACTTCAATAAAATGGCAGAGTACTTAAAGGAGGAGATGACGGGGTGGAAGGAGATAAAGGAAGTGGAATTGCAATGGTCTAAACTAAAGAAGGCAATAAAAGGGGCAACAGATAAATATGTAAAAAAAGTAAATAAAAACAAGAGGAGAAGGAAACCAATTTGGTTTTCCAAAGAGGTGGCTGCTCAAATAAAGGCAAAAAACACAACTTTCGCAAAATTCAAAAGCTTGCAAACAGAAGAACACAGAAATGAATACAGGATCCAACTCAGAGTCTAAAAGAGTATTAAGGATAGCAAAATCAAAGGCAGAGGAAAGGATGGCTAAAGAAGTTAAGGGTAGCAACAAAACTTTCTTCAGGTATATTCGGGAAAGGAAGAAGATCAGAGTTGGAATTGCAGGACTCAAAAGTGCTGCGAAAGGACTCGTAGAAAGTGACACTGAAAAAGCGAAATTGCTAAACAAATACTTCTGCTCTGTTTTTACTAAAGAAGATCCTGGAGATGGACCAGCTGTGACTCCCAAATATAAAAATGGGAATGAAGTAGATACCACACAATTCACAGAAGACGAGGTGTTAGAACAACTTGCTAAACTGAAAGTGGACAAAGCCATGGGACCGGATGGGATACATCCCAGGATACTGAAAGAGCTCAGAGAGGTTCTTGCAGGACCGTTAAAGGATGTCTTCAACAGATCCTTGGAAAGAGGAGAGGTTCCTCAGGACTGGAGAATGGCTGATGTCGTACCTCTACAAAAAAGTGGTGACAGGGAAGAAGTGTCAAACTACAGGCCCGTGAGCCTTACCTCGGTGGCGGGAAAAGTAATGGAGGTGCTCCTGAAAGAGCGAATAGTGAACTTTCTCAAAACCAACAGGATGCAAGATCCGAGGCAACATGGTTTTACCGAAGGACGGTCTTGCCAAACAAATCTGATTGAGTTCTTTGACTGGGTGACCAAGGAACTAGATCAGGGGCATGCGATGGATGTCATCTACCTGGATTTCAGCAAAGCCTTTGATACTGTTCCTCATAGGAGGCTTGTCCACAAACGCAGTAGCTTGGGGATGGGCCCCAAGATGGTAAACTGGATTAGAAATTGGTTGACTGACAGACGACAGAAGGTGATTGTACATGGAGCTCACTCGGATGAGAGGAGGGTGATTAGCGGGGTGCCCCAGGGTTTGATCCTGGGCCCGGCACTGTTCAATGTATTTGTGAGTGATATTGCTGAAGGACTGAATGGAAAAGTCTGTCTTTTTGCAGACGAGACAAAAATTTGCAACAGAGTGGACTCCCCCGAGGGAGTGATTAACATGAGGAAAGATCTACAAAAGCTGGAAGACTGGTCTAATGCTTGGCAACTACGATTTAATGCGAAAAAGTGCAGTGTCATGCACTTGGGTAGCAGAAATCCAAGGGAAATGTACGCGATAGGGGGCGAGAGATTGGTATGCGCGGTTCAAGAGAAAGACCTTGGTGTGATTATCTCTGATGATCTCAAGGTGGCAAAACAGTGCGACAAGGCGGTGGCAAAAGCCAGGAGGATGTTGGGCTGCATACAAAGAGAGATTACCAGCAGAAAGGAAGAGGTACTTATGCCACTGTATAAGTCACTGGTGAGGCCTCACTTGGAATACTGTGTTCAGTTTTGGAGACTGTATCTTGCAAAAGATGTAAAAAGACTGGAAACGGTTCAGAGGAAAGCGACCAAAATGATTTGGAGCCTGTGTCGGAAGCCTTATGAGAAGAGACTTGAAGACCTAAATATGTACACTTTGGAGGAGAGGAGGGACAGGGGAGATATGATTCAGACCTTTAAATACTTAAAGAAAAATGATGAACAAACAAACCTCTTCCAAAGACGGGGAAGCCGTAAAACTAGAGGGCATAACATGAAGCTTCAAGGTGGTAAACTGAAAGGCAATGTCAGGAAATATTTTTTCACTGAAAGGGTGGTGGATGCTTGGAATGCCCTCCCGATGGAAGTGGTGGGGGCAAACACGGTGACAGAATTCAAGAAGGCATGGGACAAACACAGTGGATCCCTTTACAGCAATAGGATAAAAACAAGATAAACGGTACCATCTAACTTCTGAACCATATAACATCTCAACAAATAGGGGTGTCCTACATGGAGTGGTGGGTTTACCCCTAAACAAAGACATGGGGAGGGGTGGCCTGCACAGAGTGACAGGTGCACCTACTCTTGCCATCTTGCTGGGCAGACTAGATGGACAATGCTGGTCTTTATCTGCCGTCATTTACTATGTTACTATGTTAATGTACATTTAAATCAAATAAAAATTGAAATGTAACTCTAACTCAAGTTGGAATCTAACTAATCAGGGATTCAGATTCAAATTTCCTGCCTCAAACCCACTAATCCAGTTTGAGGATTACTATATAAAAGAACAGACATCCACTGCTTAACCACAAAGACACAGCATGACTTGGAAAACTGCAAAGTTTATCATACTAGCTGCGGAAGTGAAAGAGAACATAATCAGGGATTTGTGCTTCACATAAAATGTATGCGTCTCTTTCCTTTCTTAACATATCCATGAAAAGACCCTAACCTTTCACAAACTTGTTATATTCCCTTTTAAGAAGCTAGGTCTTTATTTCCTATGTCATCATTCCTAAAATTTAATCACCTGCCTCTTGTAGACTGGGATCACAGGAGATTTTCACTTACTGGCCAACATAAATTTGGTGGCAAATAATAGTTGTCTTATGACTCTCAAACCCATGTCTCCTTTGCTAGGCTGAGCAAACAAGATTTTAGTTCTAATTCAAAAACAATATCCTGAGTCTTTTCACTCCTCTGTTCATTCACCTCCCAGAAACGTTTGATACAGTCGTACTCCCATTACATATGGGTAAAGTTCCTCACAAGTTCTCAACCTCTCCCACATAGTGGTGAATTATGGTTATTCAGTTTAGATCATTTCAAAGGCATCAGATAAAATCTAAAGACTAATTTATATTGCAGTTGTCTAGCCGGCTGTGGAAAAGGGACATTCATATCCACAATCATAAATTCTGCTGACTTGCTTTCTGTTGAGCAGAACCTCTAGCTAACTGTTCCAAGCTAACTCATGTAGATCAATACTGTATACATTCTCCTGTGCATACATGTAAGTTGATCTGACCTAGACAAAGGCTTTCTCAGGAGTGAGGTTTGTGATATAGGCATAAAAGTATATGAAATAAGCATGCAAATCTGTGTGTACCAAAGAGCAGGTGTGAAATATGTGTGTGCATGCTTTCTGTGGTGTCTTCTAAAACTCATGTAACTTATGTACATTCTTTCTTAAAATCTTTAAAAAAAAGTTCTCTCCCTGTGCTTGGTGCCAGTTCCCAAACTCCATCTGTTGATCTTTAGTTAACTAAGTGGGACATTTGTTTAATGCCGCATCTAGAGGACAATTTCTCCAACTACATTAGTTTTGCGCATACCATGACAATCATGAAACTCACTCCTAAGCCAGGGTATGTGAAATATGATCTCAGTCTCTCAAATTTACTGCGAACACTCACCGTAGTACTTGCATTGTGCAAAAGAAAACGTCTTTCTGTAGTTCATAAGATGTAACATGAATGAATTTTCTTCTGGAGTTCATTCATGTTAATATCTTATGAACTCCAGAAGAACATAGGCACATAGGTGCATATGTTGCACTGATTTTAGAAAGACAATATATACGCCTATCTGTTGTTGTTAAGTGCCGTCAACTCGGTGTCGACTCATGGCGACCCTCTGGATAGTTCACCTAAACTGTGTTTGGTCTTCAGTCAGGTGGCTAATTGTTGATAAAGTGGCACTCATAGCTGCTGTTATTGTATCTATCCATCTCATTACTGGCCTTCCTCTTTTACGTTGATCTTCAACCTTGCCAAGCATGATGTCTTTTTCTAACGATTTCTAACGATTTCTCTCTTCACATGATGTGTTCAAAGTATGAAAGTCAAAGTCTTGTCATCTGAGCTTCTAAAGATAGCTTAGGTTTTATCTCCTCTAGTACTGACTGGTTTATTCTTAGAGCAGTCCATAGTTTACACAGTATTCGTCACCAGCACCATTATTCAAAGGCATTGATTTTCTTCTTATCTTTTTCACTGTGCAAATTTCGCATCCATATTATTATTGAAAATACCATGGCTTGGACAAGTCAAATCTTTGTATGGAGAGAGACATCTCTGCTTTTGAGAATCTTGTCTAGGTCCTTCATAGCCATTTTGCCAAGGGCAATGCGTCGTCTGATTTCTTGACTGCTTGTCATTTCTTTATTGATTGTTGATCCAAGTAGATTAAAGTTGTCAACTATTTCAATTTCTTCTCCATCAATGATGAACTTATTGATTTTACCAGTTGTCAAGATATTTGTCTTCTTTACATTAAGGTGCAGGCCCATTTTAGGACTATGTTCCTTGATCTTGAGAAACAAATGTTTCAGATCATCTTCACTTTCAGCCAGTAATGTGGTATCATCAGCATAGCGAAGGTTGTTGATGAGTCTTCCACCAATCCTCACACCTCTGTTGTCTTCATACAGTTCTGCTTCTCTGATGATTTATTCTGCATATAAATCAAAGAGGTAGGGGGAAAATATGTAGTCTTGGCTGTTTCTTCTAGTTCCATTTGAACTGTTGATCTTGATCAATGTAAAGGTTGTGCAAGAGAAATATCAGGTGTTCTGGTTTACTCATGCTTCTTAATGTGGCTCAGAGTTCCTCGTGGTTTACACAGTCAAAAGCCTTGCTGACTACACATAGATATCCTTTTCTACTATTATAAAATTGCATCCCTGAAAGCTCCTGCACAGTTACACCTGCTTCGAGGCAGGAGTAAATCTGGGCATGAATGTGCCAATAAAAAGCAGTACATATTCATGTATTATATAAAATATGTGCATAATTGTCGATTCTGCTCTGCTGTGTTATGTATTCTGAGCATCTGCTTTTATCTTTATATATGGAATGGGAAGTAGTTTACATCTGGGCGGATTCTACACAAAAGAAATTAAAATTCTGCACAAAAATGTAGAAAATTCTGCAATGGTATTTTAAAGTTCTGCATGTTCTATTAGTACTTTTTTGTTCAGAATTCCCCAGGTGTAAACCCCAAGCCTTTTCTCTTCCTCCCTCTCCCTCTAACGTCTAGGAATATCCTGACTTACCATCAGTTCTCTCCAGCCCTGTCACCCTTCCAACCAATGTTCCCTCTAATTTTCTGTAGGCTGTGTGCGCATAAAATATCAGCTGTGCAGCTTTTGAAGTAAGGTTAAATTTTTGTGCGCCACATAATGACACTCGGAGTTATATACTTTAAAATTTGACTACATGTCAGAATACAGTATGTACACCACATTGATTGCACTAGAAAATATTGTAGAACTTGTGAAAACCATAAATACACAACAACTTTTCAATTTTAAGAACGTCTGTGTTGTTTTCTATCAGAATCAGAACCGTAATTTTTGTGCGCTCTGTTGTAAAGTATGTGCGCTCACTCGGTGAGGTGTGTGCGCGCGCACACGCGCACAGCTTAGAGGGAACAGTGCTTCCAACTCACCATTAGTCCTTTCCAGTCCCCAGTCCCCCCCTACTCATCATCAGTCCTCTATAGCCCCATTCACACCCCAACATCATCAGTTCTCTCTAGCCCCCAATCACCCCAAGACTCGCCATCAGTCCTATACAGACCCCAATCACACCCCAACTCATCATCAGTCCTCTCCAGCCCTGTCACCCTTCTGACTCACCATTAGTCCTCTCCAGTCCCCAGTCACCTACCGTACTTACCATCAGTCCTCTACAGTCCCTATTCACACCCCAACTCATCATCAGTCCTCTCTAGCCCCCAGTCATTCCAAGACTCACCACCAGTCTATACAGCTTCCAATTACACCCCAACTCATCATCAGTCCCCTCCAGTCCCCAATCAACCCCCCTGACTCACCATTAGTCCCTCTCCAGCCGCCAGTTGCCCCCCAGACTCAACATCAGCCCTCTCCAGCCCACAGCTCCTCATCAATTTCCAGACCTAGCCACTCATCTCCTCTGCCTGATCATGGCATTTTAAACACAGCTGCAGGAGTATTTCCCTTTGCTCCCGCAGCTGTGCTACACTTCTAACACCATTTATTAATTAGCCCAATTTTTCCCTCTAACTAATATGTTTTTTGTCGGATCATTTGCCCTGGGAGTAGGGAACCGTTCCCTCTCTCGTGAAGCAAACCCTCAGTTTTTCTCTTTTTTGAAAAAGAGAGAATAAACTCTCCAACTGAAGCACTGAGGCAGGGTACAAAACCACTCCTCAATCTCATATCATCACCAAAGAACTGTCAATATAAAGAGAAGACTTATCTCATGCTTCGGGAGAATCAACGCTCTTCCACTCGTCCTCCATACAAATCAGAAGATGCCCATCAATACTGTGTCCAATCCGTTGAACCACTTTCCAAGCAGGACAATCCAGTTAATGATCCAATCCCAAAGTAAAGGTCTGCAACCCCCCTTCCGGCGGGGCTCAATCAGCAGTCCAAAGGTGAAATAACTTCAACGGACGTGTTATCCCTTCTAAGATGTGTACACAACGCCGTGTTTCGGACCCTGAAACTCCTAGTCCTTCCTCTTGCACCTACATCTCTAAAACTACTATTTCCCCCATTGATTTTAAACCCAGCCTCGTTCCAAACCCAAAAGAAAAGGGCTATCATTGGCTAGAGGAAGCAGTTATGCAATCAAGCTCCACCAATCCAGAGAAAGATTCAACTCCATAGGTATCACTGATCATAGGCTGAAAATCCAAAACTGCTCTCGATATTGCAAATGTTTCAGCCGATCACCCCCTCGAGGTGAAGGTGGTATGTGATCTATGATATGCCAGCGGAGATCCTGAAAAGTATGGTTCTCATCCTGACAGTGTTGAGCCACCGGAGCTGAGAGGACATTAGTAGTAATTCGAGATCTGTGTTCTAATAATCTTCTCTTCATTAGACGTGACGTCCGACCAACATAAACCTTCTGACATGGACAAATCAAAATATACACGACATAAGCAGTCATGCAGGATGTGTGATGATGGCTCAATATCTTCTCACCCGTAGTTGGATCCATCCAATCAGGTCCCTCTATAGTGGTGGCACAAAAATCACAGGTACCACAGCGAAAGTGGCCAGTCAAAGTATCCCTCAACATTGCTGGGGAATGAATCAAAAAATCAGCCAGATTCCGGCCGCGTTGAAACGCAAACATAATAGGTTTCCTAAAACATGGGTGTAAAGCAAACAGTCCCCAATGCTTCCGTATAATATTCACTATCCGCATTGAATTAGGCATATATGGAAGGACTCCTACATAAGGAGTATTAGCCGAATCCCTTTCCTGAGGACCCCGCGAATCCTCCGGCCACCATTCTGGATGATTGAAATGGGCTTGCCTATATGCTATCCTAATTGTCCTCACAGGATAACCCCTTGCTCACAATCGCCTTTTTAATTCCTTAGCATGGCTCTTAAATTGGTCCAATGTAGAACAGAGCCGCCGCAGATGAAGAAATTGACCGATGGGGAGACCTCGTCGAAGAGGTCCCAGGTGGTAACTTGTATAGTGGAGCAGCGTATTTCGCTGAACTGGCTTCCTGTAAAGAGTGGAGAGTAATTGAGAACCCTGTTTATAGAGTAATAAATCCAAAAATTCAATAGAGGACACACTGTATCGTGGAACAAACTGTATATCATTGTTCAAAGTGTTAATCCAATCAAAAAATTGTATCAGTTGATCTTCTTCACCATCCCATAGGAAAAACACATCATCTAAGAACCGTGTCCACTGAATAATCCGAGAAAACCAGTCAGAAGAATACAATAACTCCCGCTCAAACTGCGCCATATACAAGGCTGCCAAAGATGGTGCCACGGTAGCACCCATGGCAATACCACGAGGGATAACACGTCCGTTGAAGTTATTTCACCTTTGGACTGCTGATTGAGCCCCGCCGGAAGGGGGGTTGCAGACTTTTACTTTGGGATTGGATCATTAACTGGATTGTCCTGCTTGGAAAGTGGTTCAACGGATTGGACACAGTATTGATGGGCATCTTCTGATTTGTATGGAAGACGGGTGGAAGAGCGTTGATTCTCCCGAAGCATGAGATAAGTCTTCTCTTTATATTGACAGTTCTTTGGTGATGATATGAGATTGAGGAGTGGTTTTGTACCCTGCCTCAGTGCTTCAGTTGGAGAGTTTATTCTCTCTTTTTCAAAAAAGAGAAAAACTGAGGGTTTGCTTCACGAGAGAGGGAACGGCTCCCTACTCCCAGGGCAAATGATCCGACAAAAAACATATTAGTTAGAGGGAAAAATTGGGCTAATTAATAAATAGAGTTATCTCTTATATAGCTATAGATTTTGTGGGATAACTGTTGCAGTTTATAGATTATAAATATACACTTCTAACACCGGCATCACCATGTTTTGAAATGGTAAACATCAGAACTTCCTGTTTATTGCTAGGGACAGGAAGTGCTTCTGTTGATCTTTTTAAAACATAGTGATGCCAGCGCTGGAAGTGTAGCACAGCCACAGGGGTGAAGGGAAACACTCCCGTGAGTGTGCTGCAGCAAACAGTGAGGAAGGCAAGGGCGCCCTTAGAGCTTGTATGCTCCGAGCCTGCCTCACTTCTCACTGATGCCAGTGCCTGCACAGAATTCCCCAGGAGCAGAAGTGACTGATGTGCCACACAAGTGTTCCGTGTGGCAGTTAGAGGTAATTAAGGAGAGTAGATGGTGAGTAAAGACATGGGTGGGAGTGCTCATGAAGACTATATTCTTTACAAGCAAAAAATAATTACATTTAGGGAGTTAGTTTGAGTGAAAGCGACTGCGGATTTCACCACTGTGTTGTTCAAATGGTGTTTTTATAAAGATTTTGACAAAACTACAGGGGATCTGAGAGTGTACCTCATTCTCAGGGTTGATGTGGATTGTGTAAGATAACTCAATCAGAAACATTTACTTAAATATTTAATTTTCTGAATGCTGATAAAGGCTAAGCTCAAAGGCTAGCTCTGTGAGGAACTGGAATTAAAACAAAAAATAAGTCTCCTGAAATAACAGGTTTGGCATAACAAATGAGAAAGCTGAATTCCAAATAGAAAAAGAGGTTTTAAGAGATATTTTGAGAACATCTCAGCATTACAGCTAAAGTTTTGAAAGATTTTAAATCAGTGAGCTTTAATATTTGTTTCCCTTGCACACTGAAAAGAAATAAAAGCAATGTGAGTGAACAGCTTGATTGTAGTCTGTTTGCAGAGATTACAGCAACATTTTTCTGAAAATAAACCCAGGCTACTGCATCCCTGAAACTAATATGATTCAGACTGTACAAAATAAAATAAACCTGGGAGAGAACCCAGATGGGGATTTTGGATTAATATTTTTTTTTATAAAATGTTAGGGGCACCGGTTAATACTGTAGAACTCAGAAGAGAGAAATACCTACGGGTGTGTTTACTAAAGCTTAACGTGCGTTAATGAAATTAACACATCAAGTGCCACTGTGCCCATAGAAATAAAAGGGCTCTGAGTACTTCATGCCTATTAAATCCTTTACTAAATATGCCCGTTAGTTAACTGCAAACACATAGATTAAGAGGAGAGATTCTTTTTGATTTTTTTATGAGTCAGAATAGCAAATGTAATTCTTCAAGAAGATTCCTGCTAACATCAAACACATGTATCCCAGCTGAAGACTTCTAAGGCATTTTCTTCCAATCAACAAAGCACTCAGATGCTACCTGTCCAAAAGAAAGATATGCTAAATTTACCTCATACTAGTGCACCAGTTGAAGACATACTATTTTTCAAGAGAAAGAATGTAATTTAGGGGGGTTATTTCTAAAATTTAACACCTTTGAGTTTGGCAGAAGTTGAGTCCATTCCTGCTGGAAGAGAGAGAGGTCACTGAAAAGAAACCGATTCTGAAGAAATAAATGGCTCTTTTAATAGCTAATACTTATCCGATGTCTCAAAAATTGTTATCAAAATGAATTCTTCTGCAAAACGAGAAAGAATTACTTAACAGCATTGATCTGTATTTCATTCAGTATAATAAAATGTAGTCGTTGTTTAGGAATGTTGGCACTTTATTATACGTCCACTTTTACATATACAGGACTTCACTAGCATAATACATGCGATCATCACACCTCATTTCGATTTTGCCAATCTAACACTCCTAGGCACAACAAAACAAAATATAAAAAGGCTTCAAATCACTCAAAATACAGCAGCAAGAATCTTAACGAAAGTACACCCATTTGAACATATAACCCCAATATTAGCCAACTTACATTGGCTACCAATCCAATGCAGAATAAACTATAAAGCAATAATAACTACCTTTAAAGCAATATATAATTTAACTCCTCCAACACTAACCAAGCTCATAGATATAGACTCAACAAACAATAATCAAAGGAGAGGCCATGCCAATAAATTAAAGTGTCCAAAGGACTTCACCAAAGCTAAAAAGATAACTAATAAAAAAGCATTCTCCCACGCAGCCCCATCTCTCTGGAATTCACTCCCGGAAGAAATAAGAAAACGTACTGACCTAAAAGAACTCAGGAAAAGACTAAAAACCCACATGTTCAGAATACACTTTGACTCACTGGAAAAACTTCCTCCACTCATTGAAAATGGATAAATGTTTCTCTAAAGGAACAATAATAAATCAAAACAACAAAATTATCCAACAAAATTATCTTGGAGTAACACTCTACCACATCCTGCATTCTTTGCATATAATCATACCTAAAATAAGTTATTTTAACTTTCAAATAAGACTATCACTATCATTAAGACATCTAAAGAATCACTCTTTCTTCAAACCTTACCCTATATATAATAGGAAATTAAACATGTAATACTAATTTAAATCAATGGAGAATCAAACCTTTGCTTATAGTTATTTGATCTGTACATAGTTGATATATCACAAGTAGAATTGTTAATGTATAACCAAAGTTTATGTTTATGTTTATCTTGTTTAAAAGGTTTATTGTAATGTATACTACAGTTTCCTATGTTCCATGTAAAAAACAGAATGTTTACCCTGTTTAAAATTGTTATATTGTAAACCGCACCTGATCTTTTCTGGAAGGTAGCGGTATATAAGCTCTTGTTAAATAAATAAATAAATAAAATAAATAAATAGGAACACTGCAGTGGATTTTAGAATATTTTCAACTGGAAAGTGTTTTAATTAGACACTAGCAAAAATATTTTAATTACATTTTATGCAATTTTGTGCTTGTTTTAAAAATAAAGTTTTAAAATAAATTAAATCGAATTTTAAAGCACTTAACCTGAGAACTTGTGTGAAAGGAGTTTTATTTCTGTGGTTTGTATACACTGTTTTCCAGTTTTGGTGAAAACCTAGGTCCAGTTTTAAGAGGCTATTCTCAGTTAAAGAAATATTTAAACCTGTATATCCACAGGGTTGCCAGGACTCAGCATTGACTCAATGGCACTTAACAACAACAACCTGAATTCTGGTAGGAGATGTAATTGAGGTATTAAACCAGGAGCTTCAATTTTTAAAATTTTGGAGTGCTGGAGTTATTTTTGCAGTTCGGGGGGGGGGGGCAGTAGCCCCTTTGTTTCATTTATTTTTCTTTTTTTTTGTTCATTTAATTTCAAATGGATGAAATAAAAATGATTTATGAACACCAGACACTGGCAAAGAGTGGTTACAAACATCAAAGAGCAATACTGTCCTTCAGACGTATAGTGGTTTTAGTTGGCTTGTAGCATGCATCACTTAGGAGGTAATTCCAGAACATGAATGAGGGGTTTTTATGTGTAGTGGGGATGTTTAAGTGCTGAAAATGTCCCAGACCGTATTCTGAAACACTGCTATTGTGCATGTATATGGCGCTAGCATGGGGATCTCAGAATATGCCCAGAAGGGGCGGAACAGGGGAGTGGTCAGCTGCAGAGAGGTATAAAGCGTATTCAGGAAAGGCCTGTGTACGTTTTAAGTGTTTCCAGGAAATGTCCACATTATTCCTGCTGAAACGTGGCATAAGGGTAGGACTTAGAAAATATTCTGCTGTGCTCTACGTTGTGTGACACTACTTGCCAAGGGAGATGGAATTGCTCCGGTCATTGAGAGGGAGCTATGCTCTACATGTCTCTGCAGAAAGATTGCCCTCTGGTAGGCAACAATATACTGTGCCATAAGAGATATGTGGAGTGGAGGGGTGGCCTAGTGGTTGGGGCAAGGTACTTCAGGCCGGAAGGTCGGGGGTTCAAATCCCACTAGAGGACAGCAACCTTGGGCCGGAAGGACTGGGGTTTCTAGTCCCACAGGTGCTCCTTGTGGTCTTGGGCAAGCCACTTAACCCTCCATAGCCCATGTTCCCTGTAAAATAGTTATTTCCAAGTTATAATGCCCTGTTCAATGTAATTGCAGTTTGTTCAATGTAAACCGCACTGATGCAGAATAGCACGGTATATAAGAGAATGTAAATAAATAAAATATGTCAGGCACTGATACTGCAAGGTGATTCATAGTAATCCACAGGCCACTCCACTGCTTCCACGTGGGAACTTAGATTTACCCACTGGAATAATGTCTTATTTGAGAGATGGCGATCCAGTGGGCTATATTGCCTGGGCAATTTATTCTCTGAAAACCGTACACTTAAATTTTTCCAAGACATAGCTGTGAAGTTTGGGATATTCTGTACATGGATGGCTTTCCAGTTGAGCTTTCAGAGGCATTAGAAGAAGCATGTTTGTTCTTGCAAGCAGAAATTTGTATTAAACTCTGTGTTCCATAGATGACTGTGAGACCTTAGCAGGGAGCTGAATTTTGATGAGTTCACTGCATGGTGGATGTAGGAGCTGCAGTTTGACTTGGTCCCAGAGTTTGGAAAAACTTCAGGTGGTTCTCTTGTGGTAGGCTATGGCCTATAATAGCCTGAAAACGTATGAGAGGCCTGTAAGCTAGGCCTGAGTCCCCACCCCCACCCAGAGATTAATAGTGCTGAGAAAGACCAAAGTCAGTAGAAGTTTGAGAATCCGCTTTAAACTGCTTTTGATAAGTTTGTATGAATCCTTTATTAAAATGCTGATGATAGATATGTTCCAGTGTTCTGCATTCTCACATTCTCTGAGCTTAGAAATGACCTTGCAGTAGAGATGTATTCATGTCTAGAAACTGTACCATTGGGAAGGGGGAACAGGGTGCTAGGCCCAGAGAGGGTCCCCGATTGGACAGGCGCAGGGGGCGTTGGGACCAATAGAAAGGTTGCCTGTATCAAACTGTGAAATTGTATATAATGAATCTGCTGCTGTATTTGGTTGCTCATTCTTTTCAGACACAAAAGGTGTCCGTTTGAGCCTGTGCACAATAAATTGGCTTGGATCTTTGAACTGACTCCTGGTATTATTTATTGCATGCTTATCAGCTGCTACATATTCTTGGAGTGTTGGCCGGGAATGTGCGAGTAGTGGATGGTATTCAAGTGAATATACCACGTACTTTCGCCTCCAGGTTTGGTCCGGCTGGAGCCGCACCTGACTGATCGCAGGAGAGCCTCTGGCACCACCGGTCCTCTTGTATCAGAGAGGACTCCTCCTTGCCTCCGCAGGTTGCTGGGTCCAGCTGGCCAACATCTCCGAACCCGAGGGGAGTCCAAGATCCAACCCATGAACTGATTTGGTATCGGGAACTGGATCCGGTGAGTAGACATTTTCTTGTTCGATAGTCAGTGAAGCCTGGGGAAAAGCCTTGCATGAGTATGCGAGACTAATTTGGTATAGACTAACTGGGAAAGTCTTGCATAAGTGCGCAAGATGAGAGAGCTTGATCACCTCTCATAAGGGCGGTCCTAGTACGCTTTGCATAAGGGTTAGCGGAGCAGAAGCCACCGACCTTTTGGTTGAGTTAGTCAGTAAAACCTTGGGCATTTGAAAAATAATTTCTTGTTGCTGGCATGATTGTCTGTGTGACTGAGAGGTCTTGTAATACAGACCAAGTGAGAGTGGACTCCTGAGTAGCGCAGTTCCTGGCCGCGCAACCGCACCCAGGTCACGGAAAGAAGGAAGCGTTTGGTGTTTGTCTCCCTCATTGTTCCGTGGGCTGTACGGACCCCTCACCTGCAGCCATCCTACCTGTCCTTACTGTCTGTTGTTTGTATCTGATTTTTGTTATATGTTGAAACCATGGGTTTCCCTTCTGGTATAATGTAAGATTATTCTGTTGGGTAATTTGTGAAACAGTTTACCGATTAAGGAATAGTACTAAGAAAAGAAGAAAGAAGAGGAAAAAAATAAACTCAGGAGTCACTTCTAAGTACAAAGACAGCTGTCTCACTGATTTCAGGGTTTTTTTCCAGCACAGCGTGAGTCTCTAGCAAGCAGAGAGAGAAGGGGTGTGCCTTTCACACAGCCCGTAGAAAGGAATGTTTTAGTATCCTTTACCCTTTGAAGGCTTACTTCCAATTTTTAATCCACATTCTGCAGCTGGGTTAATTTGTGCTTATTTCAGGAAAATTGTACCTGTCTTATTAAATATGTTCTAATAGTGATGTTCCTTTTGCTATGGTCATGTATTATATATCATTTGGTAGGAATATTTAGTCAGAATTTTGGATCTTGACAGTTTTGGGCTCAGCCTGGAAAGGGTTAAGTTCTTATTAACCCCTTTCGAGCTCCTCAACTGTTCTTGTAATATCTCAGCCCTGCTTGTATTTCTACAGGATTAAGTGAGGAAGATTATGTAGGGCTAGTATTACTTGTTAAGGCATGTTACCTTTCAGAACTATCCAGGGGGAAGGGTTTAGTTCAGTTTTAGTGTGCAGGGTGAGACTCCTTAAAAGAAATATCTGATCAGATAGGCTGTTAGGTATAATGCATTTGTGGGCTTAGCTTTGTCTTGTGTTTTTTATGTTTCAGTCCTCAGCAAACACTGTAATGGTCCAAACAGAAATGATAGAGAAATTAAGGAAACTGCTTTTGTTTTTCCTTTGACCTTTGAAGCAGAGGTTAAGAACCCTGACAGGACTATGAAGCATCCCGAGCCAGTAGTTACCATATCACGACTTAAAAGTGATTTAAATCCTGAGTGAATGAGGAGTTAATCGTGCTTGAATTTTAATTCCTGATATATATTTGGTTTTGACTGCGTATGCTATTGAGCAAAATTAAAAGTAAAAACGAGATTTTATATACTGTGGCAAGCACCTCATAGAGGACATACTTATTGTTTATAAAAAAAAAGAAAAGGGGAGTATATGCATTCCAGATATCCACCCACTTTATGAAAAAGTATCCGTTTCATGTCCTTTGAATATCTGCTTTTAAAACTGTAAGATTTAAAGTAATTCCTTTGCATTATTCAGCTTAGTACTGATGACGGCTGGCAGTTAGTTTCATGCCAAGTATTTTTACTCTAGTCATACGTAACAGATATGTGGCTGTCATGTTAGGAGCCATAGTTCTTTCTATTGGGATTGTTGTTATAACATGTTGCAAAGTAATAGTTTTATATTTTAAGAACTTTATCTAAATTGTTCCTATTTAGAATGTGTTGGTAAATTTGATTTAAAGTCTGCCTTGGGTCTGCTTATATATGTATATATTGGTTTTATATGACTAAACCCTTGCCTGGTGAAACTACACAGGAGGATGGATGGCACAGAAGACAATAGCTATATGAGAGTATATGCTTGCCATAAGAAAATGGATGCGGCCTGTTATGGAGGATTCTGGGAAACCATATTCTGGATAGGAGTATGCAGAATATTGGGCCTAGTAATTAATATCAGCAAAAAGTGCAGGTCAAGCAAAGAATTCAAACTAATGAGCACAAAATACTCTCTGCCTGGTTTCAATTAGTGCCAAGAAGAAGGAAAAATACAGGAAGGGTCAAAGGTCACAGGCCATGCATAGATAAACAGACCTAAAAGCAAATCCAGATGTATAGAGGTCACAGGCCATGCATAAATGAACAGATCCAAGAGCAGGTCCAGATGTACAAATGTAAGGAGATTCTCCCCTGGGAAAAGTGTTGTAGGATCCTGAGGCCCTGCTGACACTTAAGAATGTATGATGGATTCACTGAAAATTAATTTGAAACAGACATTTGAGATGGGGAGAAATGTATATAAGTTGGTTATTTTGGAGGAAGGGTGGGCAGTGCTTTCTCCCCCTTCACAGAGAGAGAGAAAGTACTGTCTGCCATTTCTATAGACAGACCTTGCTGTTCTGCATGATGCTGGAAATAAAAGTCTTTGTAGATAAAGCAACTGCTGTCTAAGTAATTCTTTGATTGGCGATATTTGGGCAACCGTTGTGGGAACCAGAAGCCTACAATTATTGGTGCCGAAGCCCCTCTAAATTTTCTAAATTGCCCAAGGACTCCTCTGACTGCTGTTTTATTTGTCAGAGGGACTACCTCCTGTTTTTCACAGAAAAAAAAAACAGGGGATGAGAATACCTTCTCATTAGGAGAAGAGGATTCCTTCTGCTGGTACAGAAGATGGGAATACCGCTCTGAGTGACGTCGAGAGAGATTTTGATACCCTAGGATGACTCTATTGGTGAGTGTTCAGTTTCCCTGTCTGTATGAAAGGACAGAAGACTTGCCCGGGTTCGAGTGGTGGGTAAGTATGTAATTAATATTTTGTTATGTAAGAGAACTGTTAGAGTGTCTCTGTATTTAGTTGTAACATTAGGGAATGATTAGGGAAAGGAAGTTTTGCCCAGACATTATGTCTCTTTTCCAGGATTGATTGATGTATGCTTGAGACTGTACATATCATTGATATGAAGCGAGTGTGTGTCTTTATCCACGTTTCCATACCTCCGCGAGGGGATTGGCTGGGTTTAGACGAAGCGCAAGAGTTGTATGTTTATATGAGTCCTGGATTCATTTCGCGCCTCTGTTAACTATGAGGTTTGGATTTCCACCTAAAAGCGAAATTATGCGCGCCTCTGTATATAAGGAGGTTCAATTTGCTATTGGTAAAAGGCGAAATTAATTGCCCCTGTCCCCAAACAGTGAAAACACCAGGTTTACAGATTTTAGAAAGAGGGACAGCTAAGGAGAATATTTATAGAAAAACGGGGATGATCACCTTATCTGGGATGCTCACAGACCAGAGAGGGTGACAATTAGATCTATTGAAGAATAGCTTTCTAAGTATCTTTTTGAAATGAATTACTTTACAAGTTCCAGATCAAAGTGAATGACGGAGCTGACTGCAGCTGAATTAAATAACCAAGGGGGAGTGGGTCTAGTTCAGTTTCAGTATTCTGATCAGATAGGCTGTTAGGTATAATGCATTTAACTCTGTCCTGTGTTTTTTTTTAGTTTTGGTCTTTAGTAAACACTGTCCTGTCATTACTGGCTACTCCAGTAGATTTTATGTTCCCTGGAACTGAACTGATTAGAATTATTTGCTTCAGTTGAACTAAGTGTGGAATTCCTGGAGAGCGTATCTGTTTGCTTTTATTTTCTTTCACAATATTCATGTGCTTGTAAGACGCCCCAGTCTCTGGAGAGGGTAAAAACCGTTGGCCCGGAGTCCCTTGAACGCAAGTGATAAGCGGTGTTTGTTTATCTGTCTCTATTCTTCCAAGTCTTTCCTGTCTTCTTTAGAACATTGAAAACAACGAAAAATCTTCCAGGGTCTGCTGTAGTAATTGATGTGCTGAGACAGCTAGTTTTTTTCCTCCTGTCTGTCTGAGTTTGTATTGTAACATGGAATGGATTTTCTGAGTTAATGGATTAGGATCGGAATGTATTGTACACTGAAGTAAGAATCTTAGAAGCAGACCGCACAGATAATTGACAGTGTTTTATTCTGAACTGCCAGCTATTGTGTGCAGTGATCTGACTGGTAGAAAAACAAAGAAAAATAGTTTATAGTTACAAGTACAGCCTGTTACTTTTTGAGAAGCTTATTTTGATTTTTCTAAAAAATGTGGAAGATCTTAATTAACCAGAGATTAATAAAAATCGTAGTGATGCTCAGAAATTCTGTTTAATTAGTTTTGACTCAGTGATGCAAGCTCAGTTTTGTCATGTTCTTATGACTTTACAAATTCAAGATCAACTGATAAAGAGAAAAGATTACAGCTGGATTTTGTAACCAAGGAAGATAGCTCTAAAAGAAAATCCGTTTAAGAAAATATGTAACCATGTGATGCAAAGATGTTTAGTTAGTATTACATTGTTGGAGAAAATCCTTATATAAGATTATGAAGAAAATACTTTTTACTTGTTTTGTTTTTTTTAAAAAAAAGGTCCTGAGTTTCTCAAGCTGAAAGGTATGTTGCTTTTTGGGATTTCCCAAGGGGGAATGCTTTAATGAAGTCTCTCAGGAAAGCCTCTCTACTCTGATCAGATGGGCTGCTGTGCTTAAGTGCTCCCAGATGTTAGATCAAACAATCAAGGCATGAAATTGGAGAATCTGTTTCTGTTGTCCTTTGCCCTTTAGAGTGGGGGTTTGACGGCCCTGACAGGACAATGCTACTTGGAAATGATTTGAATACCAAGTGAATGAGAAGTTATATGTTTGGTTTTGATCAAGCAAAATTAAAAGTAAAACAGAATTTTATATTGTTGCAAGTATTTCATTGAGGACATACTTATTGTTCATACATCCAAAAGAGCTGTAACTAAGTTTTATTTTAACTTTTGTTTAAAGGACAGAAAGTGAGATCTACTGTTTAGTTTGTAGTTCCGTTTGACACCAGTCTCATTCAATTTAAATGTGAAAAGGAGTGTTTGTATTCTTAAGCTCAGTGCTAATGACAAATGACTAAGGACAGTAACACGGGAGTTGCTGAATTTTAGGATAAATTCATCTGTTTTTCTGTATTTGAATTTTATATGTTGGGGTCCAGAGAACACAGTGTACTTTGTTTTGAAAGATTTTTTTAAGTTTCAATTTTAGGAATACACTATATTGTAGCACTATGACATACAAATTTACTTTAGTTTACACACTTGCAGAACAAATTTGGTGAAAAATGGAGCTTAGTTCCCAGAAAAATATGAGAATATTTGTAAAGTTATTTACACATAAAATAATAACATTAAGTTGAATTGATTAGACAAAGTCTCCTACAGCACAGAGGTTTGTTTTTTTAACATGTGTGTCTAGTTCTGTTGTTCATTTGCATTTCTTAAGATAGAATGCCGGTAAGGTGAAGCTAGCCCGAACACTGACTTGAAGTCTCCCCCTGACATGCAACAGTATCAGTGTAATGAAAGACTCAGGATAATTACTTTGCCTTGTTCAGCACTCTCACTGAGAACAGTATATACAATAGATTCTAGTCATACGTGAGAGAGAGACATGTGGCTGTCATGTTAAAAGTCATGATTTGTCCTATTACGACTGCCGTTATAAAATGTTACAGATTGTCAGATTGTTTAAGCCAATTGCTATTTTGAATGAGCACATATGTCCATTTTTGAACCATATCAATTGGGTTGGGGAAAAAAAAGACACTGTTTACTCATGTTATATTCATTAAGAAGAATCCAAGTTTATATTTTCTATATACTATTTGTTTACCATAATACTAAGTTTTTCTAACAATTGTTTGATGTTCTTAGCATGCCAATTAAGAGGTGGTACTCTGATGGACATTAAACTGATGAAGGTTATTTAAAGTGACATATCTGTCTAATGAACATGTAAACAAATTTTATTCAACTATGCTGTCTCCAGAATCTTTAATTCAGGAAGTCATTTAAGCCCCAACACATACTCAACAATTGGAAATAGACACCTGGAGACAGGCTAGGTGCATTTTGCACTCTGATATGCTTTGGAACATCCACACTGGCCATGTGGTACTTCCAGATGCTTTTTGCCTCATTTTGCCTTTGTATGTACTAGCCAGACATGCAGGGGTAAAAAAAGAGGGATGATTTGATGACAAATTTTCACAAATAAAAATTGGAGTAATTCTGAAACTTGCCAAACTTGCAGAATATGTGCGTGCAACTTGTCTAATCTATTAATATGTAAAGATCAGTTAAGAGTATGGTGGAGTATTTCCTACCAGCAAATGAATCTTCAGTGATGGAGAGACAAGAAGTTTATCAAACTGAGAGACACAGTTGATACCATATGAGATAGTTATGATCTTAAGTAAATGTGGATGAAATGATGTTTATCACATTGCATTGTCTCATTGTAAAATCTAATCTAGAATATTTTAGTCTTTTCATTTGATATTGGTTGCTGCTCTTCTGAATGGGACCTGGAGCCATGTCACCAATTGAAATCCAGAGATTCCAACAGAGGACATTGGCCATAATCCAGATGGAACAGACCACCCCAAGACCTCTGAACTAAACCAAACTTAAACTTCAGAGACAGGTGAAGCGCACGACGCAGTCCTGAAAAACTGCTGGGAAGCAGGTCCAAATTATCTGAAAATAAAGACTATTAAGACTGATTGGGACTTTTGGGAAAATCTACAAGCCATTTGGGCTACAGCAATTGCAATACCCACACCAGCTCAAGTTTTGCTGTAACATTTTCAAAGCTTTCTTCATCACTTTGTTGAATATTTGATGTGTCCAGTATTATTGCAAGCTGTATGTCTTCCATTCTCTTAGAATGTTGCCTGCTGGTATTCCGAACTCGGAGGAGGCCTAAAAGCTTTCATTCTTATTCTTTTAAGTATGGCTTGTTTTGCAATTATTGCCTGTTGTGTATTATCCATTCTGTTTGCTTGTTGTCAAAGAATGATAAGTCAAGCACCGATGCCATGTATGTTGTATCTCGAGTACAGTACCAAAAGCTGCCCCTTCATAATCCCTCTTTGTCTCAAATGGTTATTGTTATCAATGCCCCTTAGTGGAATTACTTTTGCCCCTCCACATAAAAAAGAAAACGGAAAAGAAAAAGTGGAGAATGTTGGGAAATTTGATTTAAAGTCTGCCTTGGGTCTGCTTATATATGTATATATTGGTTTTATATGACTAAACCCTTGCCTGGTGAAACTACACAGGAGGATGGATGGCACAGAAGACAATAGCTATATGAGAGTATATGCTTGCCATAAGAAAATGGATGCGGCCTGTTATGGAGGATTCTGGGAAACCATATTCTGGATAGGAGTATGCAGAATATTGGGCCTAGTAATTAATATCAGCAAAAAATGCAGGTCAAGCAAAGAATTCAAACTAATGAGCACAAAATACTCTCTGCCTGGTTTCAATTAGTGCCAAGAAGAAGGAAAAATACAGGAAGGGTCAAAGGTCACAGGCCATGCATAGATAAACAGACCTAAAAGCAAATCCAGATGTATAGAGGTCACAGGCCATGCATAAATGAACAGATCCAAGAGCAGGTCCAGATGTACAAATGTAAGGAGATTCTCCCCTGGGAAAAGTGTTGTAGGATCCTGAGGCCCTGCTGACACTTAAGAATGTATGATGGATTCACTGAAAATTAATTTGAAACAGACATTTGAGACGGGGAGAAATGTATATAAGGTGGTTATTTTGGAGGAAGGGTGGGCAGTGCTTTCTCCCCCTTCACAGAGAGAGAGAAAGTACTGTCTGCCATTTCTATAGACAGACCTTGCTGTTCTGCATGATGCTGGAAATAAAAGTCTTTGTAGATAAAGCAACTGCTGTCTAAGTAATTCTTTGATTGGCGATATTTGGGCAACCGTTGTGGGAACCAGAAGCCTACAAATGAGCACACACATCCATTAATAATAAGTTTTTTTAATAAATGCACCCAGAGGAACATTGTTGCTTAGTTCTGATTCATAGTCCTCAGGAAAATGCAGCCTGACTGCCGGCCCCCTCTGTCTGTTGTCAAGTACGTCATCATGGGGGGAGGGGGGGTCGGAGTCCATGCAAATTCTGTTGAAATGTATGACTAGGAATTTTAGCAAGGGATTTGCTGGAGACTATGGAATAGAAATGTCTCCATCCCTATTAGGAATGCTCTGTGAAAGGGAGTGGCCAGTGTTGGTCACTTCATGGCCCCGTGAGGGCACCTTTGATATTAGTATAGTTTCCCGTGTTTATCAGGTTGTACAGAAAATGTTCCCTGATCAATTCCCCTATATAGATTCCTGGTTAAGTGTTTGTGAGGGGAAAAAACCCCAAAACCCCTCCTGGTTAAAGCATTGTTATGAGGAACAGTGTAGGATATTTGTAGCAACTACCCAAGGGGCCCAGAAGCCTGGGGAAAAGAAACTGCCTGTCTATTCAGCCCCAGAGTCCCCAGACATTCCGTCCCTTCTGCCCCAGTTCCTCTACAGGCCAGTCCCCTCGGCTCCGCCACTATCCCAGGCAGAGCCTGTCCAGGAGGAACCCATTCCTGCAGTGTTACCCCGGGTGTCCTCCCAACAGCTCCCACGGCTGGAGGAGGCATTCCCCTCCCTGGCCGGAAGCCCCGGCTCAGTTCAAAGTACTCCGAGTGGGCCACAGTCCACCGATGATGCTACAAGCAGGGATTCATTTGCCAGTTCAGGGTCACTCACAGCCAGCGCCCAAGAACATGAAGTGGAACCCCGACAGTCCCGATTGCCGTATGCCTTCAGAAGTACCACTACCAGTAAAAGGGATGGTCACGTTATACCATTGCGCCAGGTCCAAGGCCTACCCACCCTTAATACCGAAGGCCAGGTCGTGGTAGGGCTGACCAGCCTTGTTTATGTGCCTTTCTCCACCACTGATTTACTGAACTGAAAGACGCATTATGCCTCCTACACTGAGAAACCTTAGGATTTGATTGAACTAATGAACAGTATTATGCAGACCCATCAGCCTTGATGGCCCAAGTGGGATCCAAATAGTGCAGACAGCCCTCAATCGGTTCTGCCAAGCCCTCATGCAAAGCCTGAAAAAGGGAGGTCAGAAAGCTATGAATATCGGGAAGGTATCAGAGGTTATCCAGGGTCCGGATGAGAGCCAGCAGCCTTCTATGAATGATTATCTGAAGTCTATAGATTGTATACCCCATACGATCCAGCAGCCCAGGAGAATTTGCGTTTGGTAAACGCAGCTTTTTTCAGTCAGTCCCAGAGAGCTATAAAACGAAAAATTACAGAAACTGGATGGATTTGCGGGCATGAATACAGCACAGTTAATGGAAGTTGCTCAGAAGGTGTTTGTGAATCGTGAACATGAGCGTAACAGAGAAAGTGAACGGAAGATGAAGAAGAAGGCAGATCTTCTTGCTGCCGCTTTAATTGAACGACGTGGAGGAGGTTTTCCTAACCGAAGGAGCAGAGGACGTGGAAGGGGCCGTGGAAGTAGCTGGCCCCCACTGGGTGTGAATCAGTGCGCCCATTGCAGAGAAGAAGGACATTGGAGAAGTGAATGCCCGCATCTTGACTCCACCCCCAGGAGGGGAGGAGGGAGTCCCTGGAAAACAGGAGGTCGATTTCAGAGTTGTGGAGGAATGAACTGAGCACAATTCCAGCGAGAGAGGGAAGAAGCTATTGAGGGAGTGGCAGTTGCAGAGGGCTATGACATGGATGAAGACTAGGCCAGACCGGGCTCCAAGTTCACCGTGGGTCCCCAGGAGCCTATGGTCAGTTTGAAAATAAGGGGACCAATATATGGACTTTATGGTGGATACAGGAGCAGAACACTCAGTGGTGGCAAAGCCAGTAGCCCCTTTGTCTTCTCGATGCATCACCATTGTTGGAGCTACTGGGGCTAGGGCCACTAAGCCTTTTCTGTAGAACCGCATGTGTGAACTAGGGGGGCAGAAAATAGCGCACCAGTTCCTGTATATGCCTGAATGCCCTATTCCACTTTTGGGCCGAGATATGCTTGCTAAGCTCCAGGCGCAGATATCCTTTGCTGAAGGGGGAGAAATGCAAATGACTGTGCTGGATTGATGGTGCTGACTGTCCCCCGGGAAGAAGAATGGCGATTCTATAATGTATCTCCAACCAAGCCAGCTAGTTCCTGTATACCCACCAATCTTTTGGCTCCGCCTGAAGTATGGGCGGAGGATAATCCACCTGGCCTAGCGAAGAACATGGCCCCTGTCATTGTCATCCTCAAGCCAGGAGCGGAACCAGTGCATGTGAAGCAGTATCCTCTTCCTTGACCAGCCATTGAAAGTATCCACTGCCATCTGATGAAACTACTGAAGTATGGACTTCTCAAGGAGTGCCAGTCACCTTGGAATACCCCCCTTCTCCCAGTCAAGAAACCTGGGACAGGGGATTACCGCCCAGTACAAGATCTGAGGCGGGTAAATGATGCAGCTGAAACTATACACCCAGTGGTACCAAATCTTTACACTCTCTTGGGACTGATCCCTGCCGAGGCTACTCATTTCACCGTCCTGGACCTGAAAGATGCCTTCTTCTGCATACGCCTCGCCCCCCTCAGTCAACATTTGTTGCTTTTGAATGGCAAGACCCCACAACAGGAAGGCGGGGTCAACTTACCTGGACTCGATTACCCCAAGGATTCAAGAATTCATCTACCCTCTTCAGTGCTGCTCTAAATCAAGATCTCTCAAGTTACCCCGTGGACCCAGGGAAAAGGGTCCTTCTCCAATATGTGGATGACCTGCTAATAGCCACCAACTCCAAAAGTGAATGTTTACAAGCCACCAGTGAGCTCTTGCACCTCCTGAATGAAGCTGGATACAAGGTCTCAAGGGCCAAAGCACAGCTATGCCAAACTGAAGTTAAATATTTAGGATTCCAATTGTCCAGTGAAATCCGATGCCTGGGACCGGAACGAAAAGAAGCTGTATGCAGTATTCCTACTCCAACTACCAGGAGGCAAGTGAGAGCCTTCTTGGGGGCTGCAGCTTATTGTCGTATATGGATACCCAACTTTGTTCTGTTGGCAAAGCCAAGGAATGGAGAGGTTGCCATTGGAATGGGGACCTGAACAGGATGCAGCATTTCGATCTTTAAAAGCTGCTCTGATGTCATCACCAGCTCTGGGTCTACCGAATGTCCAGAAACCTTTCCGTCTCCATGTCTATGAGTCACAAGGAAATGCTTTAGGAGTGTTGACTCAATCTCTCGGATTTTGGCAACGGCCAGTGGCCTATTTATCAAAACAGTTGGATACAGTTGCAAAAGGCTGGCCCCCTTGTTGAAGAGCTGGAGACCCGTCCACAGGGTCTATATATCTGTTTGGCATGCCTTTTGGGCTGGATTTGCATAGATTTGAATATGTCCAAATGTGAGGTGGCATTAGCCCATTTGGAGCATATGCTTTGGCATTGCTTGTTAATCGAAAGATTCTGGGAGGCCTCTGAGATGTTGGCCTCTGTTTTGGATATTTATTTCCCAGTGAAGGACATGATACCACTATTTGTGGATTTTTCTGATATCAGTTTTGAAAAAGGGCTTTTTTTTTGTTAAAGGCCTTTTTGGCCTATAAGTGTATTTTGGCCTGCTGGACGACTGCAGACTTACCAGATTTGGTTCAGTAGTGTGCCTTTTGTTGAGATCTTTTGTTGCTAGATGTAAGCTGGGTGGAACTGGGATGGAGTTGCGATATATATGCACATTTTGTAAAATATCCATGGAGATATATGCAGACATTTGAAGCAAGTGAAAATTTTAGCAAGTGAAGTCATGCACTATTAGGTTAGTTCTGAGAGCCAATTTTATAAAAGCACATAGGTACCTCTGCTACTTTTAGAAATAAAATAGGCACCTTTTTGGACATCCCCCCCCTCCTCCCCAGGCGGTAGAACGCAGAGATTACACAAAGGAGGTGTGCTCTGGACATGGTTTGACATGGATTTAGACAAGGAAGATCTTGTCTTACTAATCTCTTATGTTTTTTGAAAGTGTGAATAAACAGGTAGACAAAGGTGAGTCAGTTGATATAGTGTATCTGGACTTTCAGAAAGCCTTTAACACGGTCCCTCGTCAGAGACTTTTGGCAAAACTAAAAAGTCATGGGATAGGAAGCAGTGTACTATTGTGGATCAGGAACTGGTTAAAAGATAGAAAGCAGAGGGTAGGGCTAAATAGCCAATTTTCCCAATTGAAAAAGGTGAATAGTGGGGTACCCCAGGGATCTGTACTGGGTCCACTGCTTTTTGACATATTCATAAATGACCTGGAAAAGGAAATAACGAGTGAGGTTATCAAATTTACTGATGACACAAAACTATTTAAAGGTGTTAAAACCCAAGAGGATTGTGGAAAATTGCAAGAGGATCTTGATAATTTGGAAAACTGGGCATCCAAATGGCAGATGAAATTTAATATGGAAAAGTGCAATGTTATGCACCTAGGGAAGAACAACCCAAACTATGGTTACACGATACAAGGTTCCACATTGGAAACCACTACCCAGGAAAAAGATTTAGGCATCATAGTGGATAACATGTTGAAACCCTCCGCCCAGTGTGCAGCAGCAGCCAAGAGAGCAAATAAAATGCTAGGTATCTTAAGGAAAGGAATGGAAAATAAAACAAAGGATATTATAATGCCTCTATCATTCCATGGTACGACCGCACCTTGAATATTGTGTGCAAATCTGGTCGCTGTATCTTAAAAAGGATATAGCGGTATTAGAAAAGGTGCAGAGAAGAGCCACCAAAATGGTAAAGGGGATGGAAGGATACTCCTATGAAGAAAGGCTAAAAAGGTTGGGTCTCTTCAACCTGGAAAAGAGACTGCTGAGGGGAGATATGATAGAGGTCTATAACTTAATGAATGGAGTGGAACGGGTGAACGTAGATCGATTGTTTACGTCGTCAGAATATAAAAAGACTAGGGGACATGCAATGAAGCTGCAGGGTAACCTATTTAAGACTAATAAAAGAAAATATTTTTTCACTCAACGTGTAATCAAACTCTGGAATTTGTTACTGGAGGATGTAGTAAAAGCTGCTACTGTAGCTTGGTTTAAAAAAGGTTTGGACAAGTTCCTGGAGGAAAGGTCCATAAACCATTATTAAAAGGGACCCAGGATATCACTGCTTGACCCAATACAAGCAATGAGGAACCTGTGTCTTTTGGGGAAACTGCTAGGTACTTGTGACCTAGATTGGCCACTGTTGGAGACAGGATACTGGGCTTGATGGACCTTGGTCTGATCCAGTATGGCATATCTTATGTTCTTATGAAACATCCATCAAAGTATGTGCATAAGATGTACTTCAGAGTGGTAGTACTCATACCTTGGAAAATTTCTCTGTAGGCATTCATTTACACCTGATCCAAGCCATGCATAATTCCAATGAAGGTTTTTTTTTTTTTCAGATCTGGAGCCTGGAGGATTGCTTGACAGTGGTAATTTGCACACCACTTTGACAAGGAAATCTACAGGCTTCAGGAAAAGGCTGACCTTTAGAGGAAGGCTTTTTAATGACCAGCTCTTGTGTGCATATTTACAAAATTCACCACTTATATCTATAAATGGCACCACATACATGCATATGCCACTATTACTACTACTATTACTCATTTGTATAGTGCTACAAGGCGCATGTAGCACTGTACAGAGACATGTAAGAGACGGTGCCTGCTCATAAGAGCTTACAATCCAATCAAGACAGACAACACAACAGCTGGGGACTAGGATATGTCTAGGAGAATGGTAAGGAAACACATAGTTGGAAAGCAGGAGATTAAGTGGATCAAGATCCAAAAGCAGCCTCAAAGACAAGGCCGGTATTATCCGGTAAGCCAGGTAAGCACGGCAGGAGGACACAGTGATAAGGGGCACCGAAATCACGGCAGGCAATAGCAGACATGTCAAGTCATACACATTAGGCATGTAACACATGCTTTGACCCCTTCTTTCATGCATTTTTGCCAGGTTGTTTGGTGCTGCCATCGGGCCTTACAGCCTTCAAAAGATTCTCTGTTCAGCATCTATCTCTGCTGCACCTACTTGCCCAGACCTGCAGTAGTGGCAATAGAAAAGAAAAAAAAAGAGTGGAGCCTGCAAGTTGGTGCACACCAATGGCTTTACTGGTCCCAACCCCTCTGATGCAAACTTCATGTTTTGGAGAAGCGAGGCATGATCGGCAGAACCGTTATTGGCACACACTGACTTGCAGGATCTGTTCTTGTTTTTTTCTTTTCTATTCCCACTGCCACAGGCCCGGGCATGTGGCAGTGGTGGAGGTAGGCACTGGCAGAGGGGAGAGAGATATTAACAGGGACATGAGGAAAAGGATCAGAGGGAAGGGATGGTGGACACAGGAGAAGATGATAAAGGACCCGATTCCAATCCCAACATACATCTCCTTTGTATGTCCGGGCTGACTCGGACATACAAAGGAGATCGCGATTCTGATCCCGTGGGGCACGTCTAGCCCCATGGGATCAGAATCGCGAACAAGCCTGTATGTGCAGGCTTGGACTGCGATTCAGTCCCGGCCTGCATGTACAGTGTCAGACGGCTGCCTGGGTGAGAATCTTCACAGTCTTGACAATGCATATATTTATATGATTTTTACAAGGTATTGTGGGTAATGTAGTTCATTCACACCAGACACAGCTGCTGACAATAATTTAGTTGTGCACAAGTGTTAAAGCCAATAAGATACTTCTTTATTTATGGGGTTATTTCTCCCAGCACAGATATGCTTGGTAGCACATAAATTAGGTTACTTGCTTGCAGTGTTTAACTTGGTAAAACAAAGTCAAAAATCAAAATCAGGAAAACAACCTTCAAACTTGTCAGGCAATTAGCTAATGTTTTCTTAGCATATCTCTAACAAACGAAAAGCCACAAAGAAAGAAATAAACTGTTCTTGTAAGGTTAACTTCTGATTACTTTCCACACAGATCCAGAAGTAATTCTCTCCTAGCTCACAAGCAATTAGGTGCAGCTCAATTGCTATCAGTTATCCAGCTGAAACCCTTTAGCAGGCTGGCTTTCTACTGTGTGAGTCAAATCCTGCTTCAGGAGCTTTTCTTAGTGGAATAAAGAACAAATTTATATTTTCTTTGTGATGGCTGCTGTGGTTTATCACAGAAAGTTACCAACGGAGTTTGGATAGAGAGCAGTCCATATAAACAATATCTTGATCTGCTATTATTTCCCCTTCATCAACAAGCATAGGGTCACTATCATGAATTGGCACAGATGAATCTTTCAATGGAGCACTTTCAGGAGAACACTTATTTCCCTGCTGTCTTTCAAGGTTATAGCTAGGGCATAGATCAATGTTCATACTTGAGCTTCCATTGTTGCTATAGTTCCTCTCTATATAGCCTGGCCAGTATGTAGTCCAGTTCTTATGTCCAGCCTTCCAGTCCTGATCCCTGGACACTGGATCTCTCTTCACATACCTTCTGGCATAGGTCTTAGAGTCCCTTCCACGTGCAGCCGTCTCCCTCACAGGTAGCCTCTGGTGATTCCTTGTTCTGCAGCACCATTCCTCTGGCTTTCCCCAGTCCAATGGTCTATGCTGGCCCTTGGAATACCTCCCAGTATACGTACTGCCTTGGACTCTTCTAGACCTCTCAAAGGCTTTTCTCCTCTTCCTTCCAGAGAGTTTCTTTCCTTCTCTATCCGTCCGGTTTGGCTTCTGCTTCTGCTGATTCTTCAGATGAAACTGATGATCCTTCTCTGCATATCCAAGGTGATCATGAAGATGGTCATCTGTAGAATAAACTCCACTCTTATTCTGCTTAGATGAGTGCTCCCCCCTAATACAGCGCAGCTGTGCTGAATCAGGCCCTGCCCTTTGAGATGAGTGCTTAGGGATTACCTCATAGCCCTCCTGATTGAACACACGTTTTCTCACTTCAGCTCCTCTCATGGCTGTTGGAAACCTGGTGCATTCTGGGACTGGTAGTCTTTTATGGCAAAATTCTGTTTTCTCATTTCTACCAGCACTGACAGGTTGCTTGTTCAGAGTCACTTCACCTTTTCTATAGCTCCTTCCTGAGCTATGATAAGCTTCCTTATCACAACAGGCACTGCCCAGCTAACTCAGCCAGGGCTTATAAATGAAGCCGCGAAGCCATGGCGTCATGTTGCTATGGCACCGCAGCTCCATTTAAAATCCACGCTGCCTGCCACAGCCTGACCCCCGATCTGGCCTCCTAAGGCCAGGGTGGGCTGCGGGGAATTAACTTTGCACCCCCCCAGCCCCTTCTGCGCCCTAATGCAGACAAAATAAACTTCCCCAGACATTCTGCCAGCCCTGGATGTACAGGGCCGACATCAGAATCGGCCCTGTATGTCCAGGGCCGGCAATCGCCCACTGCCTGCCCACTCTCCACCCCGTGCCGCCTCTTCCCCACCCCCGTATAACTTCCCCACACAACTGTCCCGTTGGGACGTCCATCCCCGCTATTTGTGCCTCAGAATGACCCCAAAGTGAATTAGGGATATTCTGGCTTGGCTTAGGGGAGCAAAGGAAGAATAAGGACACAAAGCAGATGATGCTGAATGCTGGACAGCGGGTAAATAGGGTGGAAGGGGAGATGTTGGGATTGGAGAAACAGGGTGAAAGGGAGATGCTGCTAAGCAGGGGGGAGAGGAGTAGGGACATAGAAGGGTGATGCTAGACTTATGGGGGGGGAGAATAAGGAGACAAAGGAGGTGCAGGACACAAGGGAGAGTACAAAGATTGAAGGTATATGCTGGACATAATGGGGAGATAGGACATAGAGGGAGGATGCTGAACATGGGAGGGTGAATAGGAAGACAGAAGAGTAATGCTGGACATTGGGGGAAGTAGGAAGGCAGGTGGGAGAAACTAGATGAAAGGGAGAACAGAGAAAAGAGATGCTGGATTAATGGAGAGAGAGAAAATGCTGAACAAAGAGGGGAGAGTGTGAGATGAGATAATGTAAGGAGGGGGGAAAAGAGAGAGAGGAGATGCTGGATGCTGGGGACAGACTGGAGAATAAGAGGATGGGGAATTAGAGGGACAGTAGTAAAAAGAGGGAGACTGAAGAATGGATAGCAAAAGGAGTGAAATCTAAGTGGATAGAGAAAGAAAAAGCTGAAAGGAAAAGATCAATATTAGTGATGGATGTAGGGGAGGAAGGGAAGAATACAGGAGAAACGAGAAGTGTGCAAATGGTCTGGAGATTCTGGAGAAAGAGTTGAGGAAACAGAGGAAAGCAGAAACTAGAGGCCGGGATCAACATGATCAGAAAAATAAATTGGCCAGACAACAAAGGTAGAAAAACAAATTTTATTTTTCATTTAGTGGTTGGAATATGTCCGTTTTTGGAATTTATATTTGCTATCGTAATATTTGGCACAGCAGGGATGGAAATGCATCGCTGTTTCTATTTCTCTGGTGCTGCACCACATGCACAGTCTGGCTTCTTGGAGTTTCAGTTCAGTTTTTGTCTACATACTTCTATTGTCAGTTTATGGTAATTTGCATGATACGTGTTGAGGGTTAATCTATGTTTAGTATATGTGACTGAGACTAGGTATTCTGGAAAGGGGGAAAGCTCACTGCAGTATTTATAGTGCTGCGTTTTCCTAGGTAGGTCCTTGCTCGTGCTGTTATGGAATGGTAGGATTGTTCTTTCCTGAGGGACTTTTGTAGAGTTTTGTATTATGTCACAATATGTCTGGTAGCGGAGAGGGTTTATGTTACTGAGATGAAACCAGAATCATTTTTTTTATTTGGTATGATGAGTTCTACAGGGAAATGTCCTAGTTTTGCTGGAACTTTTTACATCAAACCAAAGAAAGATAACTATCATTTTCTGGTGCTTCTTTCATTTGCAAAGCAAACAACATGCAGATCTTTCCAAATGTATACTACAAATGCACCATGAGAAAAACCTCACCCATTAGCCTTCAATCTCACTCTTTGGGATGGGCCACTCTTGGCATCTCTGCAGTAGTGCCTGTGTCTGCAGGAGCAACCTGTCCCTTAGCCAAAGAACAAAAGTGAGCCACCATCCTCTGCAACACTGCTGTAGTCCTGCGGGACAGGCTGCTCCCGCGGGCCGAAGATTGTGGCCAGGAGTAGTGCATGTGCCCTTGGGAGCAGCTTGCAGCGTTGCTCTAAGCCCGCAAGACAGGCTGCTCCCAAAGGCCAATGAGGAGAGAGACTCACGGCAAAGGTGCTGCAGGGATCAAAGACACAGGACATAAAGAAAATTTAATGGGGCAGTGCTTTGAGGAAATAAAGTTGGGAGAGTGTAAGAAATATAACTTTTACACAATAACAGACTTCTCAGTGATGCAGAGTTAGTTTAATTAATCACTTTCTTGCAAGGAAGGGTGGAATGCTTCAGTGAGCATTTCACACAGATCCTCTGTTTCACAGTTCTTTTATAGTATATGTACTCGCCCTCTTTTCAGCATGCCCATTAATTCATTGGCTAATATTATACACCTGTATCAGGCTACGTGTTATTACCACGTTTGTCTCTCTTCCCAGAATGCAGACATACAGTAAAGGAAGTCAGAAAATCATTACATATACACCTGTATCAGGCTACGTGTTATTAGCCACGTAGTCTCTCATCCCAGGATGCATACAGTAAAGGTGAATCAGCTTTGTACCTCTGCACCTGTGACAGGCTATGTATTAGACACGTAGTCTCTCTTCCTAGGATGCAGACATAACAAAATTATATTACAGAATGGTAAATGAATGGAATACAAGCATTACATTGCAAAAATAACATATCACATTTGTTTATATCGAACCCCTCTTTCTTTTTTAAAGTTTTTCTTGTTACTTTTTACATTTACTCCACAGTTCCATAAGAAGACTCTAACTTAGATAACATCCTTCCTGACTCTCTCTCTTCCCTTTTATCGTCCATTATTAACATTGCTCCTTTGTGCACTGGAAATGATACTATCATTTGTTTAGTGCTTACCGTTTCTATCAATCTTTGAGTTAACCCTCCTATACACGGTATTATGCAACACGCCACCGTAATTAATACTCCAATTACAACAAGTACAGAAGTAAATATAGGTACTACCACCCCTTTCCATTTCCCAAACCATGACCCCAACCATCCAGTGAAAGAGGTATCCGTACCTGAATTTTCTGCCAATTCCTCTGCCAAGGTAGTTTGTACTCGCAGGGCTTTAGTGATAGTACCATCAGGGACCGTGTTATTGGGGATGAACATACAAAATTTCCGCCCCCCCCCCCCCCAATATCACACATGCCCCCTTTTTCAGCTGCCATCATATCTAACATTATTCGGTTCTCCCAGGCCATTCTGCTAGTGGCGTCCAATTGCTCTGCGATCCCCTTTATTGCATCCCGAGTATAATTGATAAACCACTGTTGATTATAATATATATAATTTATCCAATCTACATTTTTGTTTATCGTAATTACCCATAACAGGGATTCGAATCCAGCTGCAATCTGGTTTCGTGCTTTATACTCATCCGGAACTCCCCGAGGGACTCCTATTGCATCTATATATATCCTGTCATCAAATGAGGCTCCCAAGGTACTCCTCCTTTCCCTTTGTATTTTCCCCTTGTCCTGTTCTGTGAATGCCAAGGTGAAAGGAACTGCAAATTGAACTATTGCACATGTTCCCGACCATAGGGTAGGCAATGTTGGTCTCAACATCCGCCCTCCACAGTACCACCACAGGTCTGCCCTAGGGATTACCAGGTTGGAGTAGTTCTTCTCTTCTCCTTCCATCCCTGTCAGGTTTAGGCTTAGAACGCAGGTGTTCAGTTCCCCCACTTCCCTTGTGTAGTTCTTCCCCTGCCTGGTGAGACAGGTGGAGTGATTTCCAAACACTGAAAATGTGGGGAGAACTTTTACCTCCTTCAAGTCTGTAGGGGGGAAAGAGCAAATTCAATGACTTGCAACTTTCATTTCCCCAAATTGTTTTTCCTGATACGGAGATATGAGGCATCTTACTCCATCGAGATCTGTATCCCACCTCAAGGATAAGGGCACAACCTGTACAATGGGCCCCCTGGAGGCACATGCGTAGCAATTGCTATGGTTGAGACTTCCTATGGTATATTTTAACCCATTCCACCCAGGCGTTCACATCCCCATAACCTGTTTCCACCTCTATAGTGTTCTTCAAATCTTTAATCTCCACTATTTTTGACTACGTTAGGGTCCTTATTAGGTTCAAAAGATATGCTGGGGGAATGATGTGGGGACCTGAGTCTGATTCTTGAGGGGTATTCTTATCCTCAATCTTCCCAGGGGATCTTGCCCATTAATGTCTATTCCTAGTCCATAGGTCCCATCCAGTGAGTCATCCATTCCAGAAAGGGTGACCACGATGGGGTTGCAACTTCCTGGGTTACATTGCTGAATGCTGTGTTTCCTTATCATTGTTATTTTCTTTTGAACTGGGTGCCTCTTCCCCTCTGGGGAGACCCAGCCTCCATCCTCGGTGGTCCACCAAACTTGTGACCACCTGTAACAGGGCATCCTGAACACCAGTGTCTGAGCAGTCTCTGGACACATATTGTCACACCGCCCCCCTGGTGGCACTGGGATGTCACAGCAGGGAGGGTGGACACAAAAATATTTTATGGTGGAGTTTAGCTCAAAGACAGGGCCCAGGTTTTTTATAGTCCTGGTAGCCTTCTGGGTAACAAAAGCTCCAAAGAATATAACAGTCCGAGTGTAGGGAGAATAAAGACTTTTATTTCCCGTATTGCAAATAGGTTCAATAGCTCAGAATTTACATCAACACAAAAATGTCCTTGCTTTAGGTTGAAAGAAAAAGAAACATGAACTGAGTTAGACCTGTTAACTTCACAGCAGTACTATAAGAAACACAGATTCAAACCTTCCCCCAGACCACAGCTCTACTCCTCGGCTAAGGGCTCAAAGCTTTCTGCCAGGCAATAGCTGCAATCCATCTCGGGGTCCGAAAGGTCATCCGGGAATTCCACCTGCATTGGTTCACAGTCAGGAATATCTAGTGGCTCGCATTCAGGCTTTTTATATAATGTTTGTACGATGTCCCAATGCGCTGCATCCAAAGGTAAGCCTTGGTTTTGTACACCTCTAGAGTGAGGACAGTTTCTCTCGCCTACTGCTCTTTTACTAGAGAGTTTCTTGTTTGGCACAGGTTTGTATTTTGTAGCACAAATAGTTCTAGAAGGACAGCATTCCTCTAGGCCCTGCTCCTCCTGCGTCACAGCATTCATAAAATCACAATCAGTAAAATAGTGATTACCTTTCCTTTTGGGTTTATCACGGCCAAATGAGGGTTGATGCTTGTTCGTGCTGTGGTTTGGCTTCTCTGACACCAAGGTAGGCCTCCAGTTCTCCAGCCGGCCTCCTGCTGGGGTTAAGCCACACTCGCACCACAGCTTCTTTCTCTCTGTGCCAAGAATGTTACCTTTCAAAGTAACTCTTTCACCTCCTTCTTGGTTACTCCTCGTTGTGTCTTTCAAAGGTTGCCGACCTCTGCCAGACTCAGGTCCAGGACTCTCTGGCACAGTCCTTCTCCTTCCAGGGTTAGCTTCTTCTTTGTATCTTTCCCACTTGGAAAGCATATCCTCTCCCCTCTTGGGATATTTGAAGTGGGTTCCTTCACCTGGTTCTGCTGAGTCTGCTGGGCAGGTTCCTTCTGTCAGGACTCCTATTCCCTGGTCCTTCTCTCCTTCCAGGAAAGCTCTCCTTTCTCCTTCCAGGGTTAGCTTCCTTCCTGTGTCCCTTGTGTCTCCTGTGTCTGGGCTTTTAAAAGGAATTCTTCCCTTTCTGGATTGGGTGCAGGCCGGTATTGCATCATTGGCTCTGGGGTGTGGCTCCTCAGTCCTCCAGAGGTCCCTCTTGCTCCCCCTATATGGCTCCTCGCGATGCTGCAGCCGGTGTTTGCCTCTTTTTTCTAAGTTAAAAGCACTTTCTTCTGTCTGCAGAGGGCCTGCAGTACCACATATCCCCCCTCTTAAAATATGACGGGCTGGTGAAGCCTCTTCCACACAGCATGGAATACGCGACATTGCGTCCGCATTAAAGTGTAGTTGATCGGTACTATACTTCCTCCGCCTGATATCCGTCGATATCTCTTCAGGGTAGAATACGTTGGTCGCTGATGCTAGCAGAACAGATCGGTCATGCCAAGGCCGAAGAGTATTAATGTGATAAATTTGCGTGTGCCCTTTGTCATCCTTGACTTCGTAGGAAGTCGGCCCCATAGACTTGACTATCGTATGAGGTCCTCTCCATCGGGCCTCAAACTTAGGGGTAGCACCTGCTACCAGGATCATTACCTTTTCTCCTGCTTTTAATTGTCTGTGCTTTACCCGCTGGTCATAATAATGCTTTTGTCTTTGTTGATTCTTCTTCAGATTTTCACCCGCAACCTGGGAGGTTCGTTCTAGACGAGACCTGAGGTTCTGCAGAAATAGGGGCACCCCTATTTCGGCCTCAACGGGTTCGATCCACTGTTCCTTTAGGACGTCTAATAAACCTCGCGGGGACAGTCCATACAGGAGTTCATACGGTGACGTGCCCAGGGAAGTCTGTCTTCGTTCCCTGCAAGCGTACAAAATGAATGGTAGCATAGTGTCCCATTCTGACATCTGTCCACCTAGCGCTCGTCGGAGCATTTGCTTGATGCTCTGGTTCAGGCGTTCCACCAGACCGTTACACTGGGGATGGTACGCAGCGGTCTTCTTATGGTGAATGCCAAAGGCTTCCCACACCTGCGCGAGGTACTTTGACAGAAAATTGCTGCCCCTGTCGGTCAAGATCTCTTGCGGAAATCCAATTTCACAGAATAATTTGACCAGCTCGCTGGCAATGGGCTTAGCTGAAATACTTCTTAATGGGATGGCCCACGGGAACCGTGTGGCCTGGTCGATGATTACCAGGATATATTGAAATCCCCTGGGTGTTTTAACCAGGGGCCCTACTATGTCCATGGCCAATCTTCTTACTGGGTCTGAAATCACCGGCATCGGTACTAATGGCACGGCGGGAGGTTTTTGGGTGGTCACCCTTTGGCACGTCGCGCAGGACTCGCAGAATCGAGTTGTCTCCCGAAATACCCCGGGCCAATAGAATCTAGCCAGAATCTGATCTAGCGTACCCTGTGCTCCCTTATGACCCCCGACGGGATGGTCATGGGCCAGTCGTAGAATCAATGATTTAAACGTGTTCGGTATCACTAGCTGTTTCCGTAGTACCCCAGTTCATGGATCTTTGCTCTCTCGATAGAGCAGGTCATCCTCCATACAGAATCTGGGGTAGGAATCTCTTTTGTCTCGTGCCTGCTCAAAGGCATGAGTTAGTACCGGGTCCGCTTTTTGCTCTCTCTTGAAGGAGGGAAACTTCTCCATCAATTCGGCCGGCACCCAGGGCATTCCTCCTCCTGCTTCCAATTCTGCCCGTCCCCGAGAGCGAAATCTTCGTTCCCGCCTTCGCTCCGCTTTCGGCTTTCGCTCTTTCCGCAAGGGATCTCCCATCAGGTCCTCATGCGAGGGGAGGGTTCCCAAAGAATTATCTCTGGAGCACGAGGGCTGTTCATCATCCTGGGTATGGGATCTTGTGGAAACTAGTTCCTTTTTAGGAGGCTCACTCTTCTTTGAGGTGTGTGGCTGTACGTTGGAGTGATTGGCCGGCTTAGACCGTAACTCCGGGTTATCCACAGACTCATGCCAACTACAGGTGGAATGTGGGATTATTGGTGGAGATAAGCCCTCTTTAAGGCTCCTCCGGAACTGCGGCCAGTCGCGACCCAATACTAATTCTTGGGGCAATTTCGGCACGACTGCTACCAGCATTTCTTTCCTTATTCCCAAGCCTTTGACCCATAGCCTATAGAGAGGATAGCTTGTGGCTGCCCCGTGAATACATTTTATCTTAACACGGCCTTCTGGATATTCAGGAACTGATCCTCCCTGGCCTCTGATCACAGACCATAACTTTTGGGACATCATCGTTTGATCAGCGCCTGAATCCAGAAGCGCCCTTACATCCACTCCATGTATTTGTACAGTTAACACAAATCCTTCTCGGACTGTCTTTGGGGCCTCCCCCACAAGAGCAGTGCGAGCATAACAATCATTCCTTAAATGTCCCATTTTACCACAGGAAAAACAGCGCTTAACCTTTTCCCTATCTGGAGGGTTATTAATTCTTACATTGCCATATACTGGTCGGGAAGGGCTCCCTACTTTCCGGGCTTCCATACCTATTGCTGCTTTAGGGTTACCCATCCTATGTTGGGTGACTTTCTCAGCCTCTAGGTACCTCTCGGTAAGGGTTATTGCCTCTGTAGTGGTACAGCAATTTTGTAACATTAGATAGTTCTGTACCCTACTGTGCACCGCTGTCATGTATTGTTCTAATACCACGGCGTCCATTAGTGTCTCTATGTTTTTCCTTTCTGGCTGTAGCCACTTGTACGCTAAGCTCCTGATTCTGTAACCAAGGGCTTTTGGCGTTTCGTCCGCCCTAAGGGTAGTAGCCCTGAACATTTTATTGTAGGTCAATGGGGTAAGCCCTAGGCGATCCCTAATTGCTAGCACTACCTCTTCATAGGTGTTGGCTAAGGCAGGCGGCATTGACCGGTAAGCAGCCAGTGCCTCGCCCGTAAGGGACGCTGCGAGACGTATTGACCATTGTTCAGGCGGCCAATTAGCTGAACTAGCTATTCTTGTAAAGGAGTCTAGAAAATCGTCTACATTATCATCAGGACTCAATTTTCCTACCACCAAATCATGACATGTCCATTGTCCAACCCCTTGGTTGTTTAGACCAGTCGCACTCGACTTCTCGGCATTGACCCTTGCCATCTCTTCCTTTTGCTGAGCCAACCAGCTTTCCATAGTTTGTAAAACTGGTGCTTGCTGGGCTTGCATGGCCTGCAACGCTTGGGCCTGATTCTTCAGCGCCACCTCTGCTTGTTTGTCAAACTGGTGGGCCATCCATGCGCAAAGCTCTCTTGGCTCCATGGTGCACCTGCAAGTATAGATAAAGAGAAACAACCAAGTGCGGTTCCCTAAACTTTTTCCCCTTTTTTTTTTTTAAACTTGCTCCGGTGTCCGACACTAGACAGGCTCAATTACATTTTACCTGAGTTTAGTGTGTAATCAGCATGGGAATGGAAGTTGCTGTTGCTCGCCACAGCTCTCTGCTTGAGGAATCGGCAACAGGATTTTCCTTGTTCAGGATTTCCCCAATCCGTTCCGGGTTTTCAGCTACTCCGCTCCGGGTCTTTTCTCCTCCGGTCCAGTTTCTCCAGCGATCCACTCCGGGTTTTAGGGATTTTTTTTCTCTCTCAGCAGCACAACCAAGACTTTTCTTTTTTTCCAGGAGTTTTAAGCTTCTTTTCTTTTTGGCGTTGATGTACGTTCTGGGCAAAAATCCAATAACTACGCCATTTTATGTCACACCGCCCCCCTGGTGGCACTGGGATGTCACAGCAGGGAGGGTGGACACAAAAATATTTTATGGTGGAGTTTAGCTCAAAGACAGGGCCCAGGTTTTTTATAGTCCTGGTAGCCTTCTGGGTAACGAAAGCTCCAAAGAATATAACAGTCCGAGTGTAGGGAGAATAAAGACTTTTATTTCCCGTATTGCAAATAGGTTCAATAGCTCAGAATTTACATCAACACAAAAATGTCCTTGCTTCAGGTTGAAAGAAAAAGAAACATGAACTGAGTTAGACCTGTTAACTTCACAGCAGTACTATAAGAAACACAGATTCAAACCTTCCCCCAGACCACAGCTCTACTCCTCGGCTAAGGGCTCAAAGCTTTCTGCCAGGCAATAGCTGCAATCCATCTCGGGGTCCGAAAGGTCATCCGGGAATTCCACCTGCATTGGTTCACAGTCAGGAATATCTAGTGGCTCGCATTCAGGCTTTTTATATAATGTTTGTACGATGTCCCAATGCGCTGCATCCAAAGGTAAGCCTTGGTTTTGTACACCTCTAGAGTGAGGACAGTTTCTCTCGCCTACTGCTCTTTTACTAGAGAGTTTCTTGTTTGGCACAGGTTTGTATTTTGTAGCACAAATAGTTCTAGAAGGACAGCATTCCTCTAGGCCCTGCTCCTCCTGCGTCACAGCATTCATAAAATCACAATCAGTAAAATAGTGATTACCTTTCCTTTTGGGTTTATCACGGCCAAATGAGGGTTGATGCTTGTTCCTGCTGTGGTTTGGCTTCTCTGACACCAAGGTAGGCCTCCAGTTCTCCGGCCGGCCTCCTGCTGGGGTTAAGCCACACTCGCACCACAGCTTCTTTCTCTCTGTGCCAAGAATGTTACCTTTCAAAGTAACTCTTTCACCTCCTTCTTGGTTACTCCTCGTTGTGTCTTTCAAAGGTTGCCGGCCTCTGCCAGACTCAGATCCAAGACTCTCTGGCACAGTCCTTCTCCTTCCAGGGTTAGCTTCTTCTTTGTATCTTTCCCACTTGGAAAGCGTATCCTCTCCCCTCTTGGGATATTTGAAGCGGGTTCCTTCACCTGGTTCTGCTGAGTCTGCTGGGCAGGTTCCTTCTGTCAGTACTCCTATTCCCTGGTCCTTCTCTCCTTCCAGGAAAGCTCTCTTTTCTCCTTCCAGGGTTAGCTTCCTTCCTGTGTCCCTTGTGTCTCCTGTGTCTGGGCTTTTAAAAGGAATTCTTCCCTTTCTGGATTGGGTGCAGGCCGGTATTGCATCATTGGCTCTGGGGTGTGGCTCCTCAGTCCTCCAGAGGTCCCTCTTGCTCCCCCTATATGGCTCCTCGCGATGCTGCAGCCGGTGTTTGCCTCTTTTTTCTAAGTTAAAAGCACTTTCTTCTGTCTGCAGAGGGTCTGCAGTACCACAATATACGTATGACTATTTCCCCACAACCTTTCGTAGTATCCCCTTTCACAACTTATCACTACGCAGGCATCAAATTCTAGGCTCACCGATCCCTCTCTCTCTGGTACGGTTACAGTAAATATGTTAGGATAATCCTTCCCCATCGTGTTTGTGTTTGTATTTGTTCATCAGTCCATCCCTTTCCCCGTCCTAGATCCCATGTCATTCCCCTTAACAGAGAAAGTGATCCCCCCATCATAGCAACATCATCCACTTTTCTTTGTCCATGTTATAATTTTTATTAGTCCTTGTTAATGAACTCCTCTCCTGTTCTTCTGTGTTTCCTTGGTATGTTCAGGCGCAGAGGGTCAGTAGTTCCCTGGACCTTCCATTGTGCATCTGAAGGAGCTTCAACCGTACCTTTAATCGTCCAACCTTTTTCCGCAGTTCTTACAGCAGTCTCAGTACTCAAGTACGACCTGGAACGGGCCTTCCCAGTCTGGTTGCAATTTGGACTCCTTCCAGGATTTTATCAAGACCCACTGTCCTGGTTTGTGACCGTGAACTGCAAACTCCAATGGGGGTGTTTGTGCCAATAATCCTTTATTCCTGAGAACAGATAAAGAAGAAGACAGCCCAAGTATATATTCTTCAAGAAACTTATCTTTAGTTTCAAACTGGGGAGGTTCCTTTAATTGTCCCATATAGGGTAATCTAAATAACATTTCGTAGGGAGACAATCCTAAATCTTTTCGAGAGGCTGCTCGGATTCTTAACAATGGTAAGGGCAAACACAGTCCAAGGTAATTTTGTTTCTAACATCAATTTGGCTAGCTGCCTCTTTATAGTCTGATTCATGCATTCCACTCTCCCTGAGGAGGGTGGATGCCATGGAGTATGGAAATCCTTGGATACTCCCAGAGTTTCCATTATGTTTTGCAATACCTTTGCTGTGAAATGACTTCCCTGGTCCCAGTCAATGTGACCTATCATGCCATATCTTGGAATGATTTGTTCCAAAACTATTTTTGCTACTCCTATTGCTGTGGCGGCTACCATGGGATATGCCTCCACCCATCCCGTCAAATGGTCCACTATTACCAAAAGGTACTTCTCCCGCCCAACCAGGGGCAACTCAGTGAAATCAATCTGTATATTTTGGAATGGAAGAAGACTAGGGTCTCTGCCTCCCTGCGGTTGTTTCCTAAGGGCCATTTTGTTTATTTTCTTACAGGTTATACACCTCTCACACACTTGCTTGGCTACTGTGTATATTCCCATACATCCATAGTTCCTTAGAACCAGATCACACATTGCCTGTACCCCCCAATGACTCTCTTATTTATTTATTTAACAGGTTTTATATACCGCTTTATCATTTCAATCAAAGCGGTTTACATTGAAACTTAAACTTGGTAATGTACATTAAAACAGGGACATTGATAACTTGGATTTTTCTGAGGCAAAAGAGGGTTAAGTGACTTGCCCAAGGCCACAAGGAGTGCTAGTGGGAATCGAACCCTGGTTTCTGGATTCCCAATCCAGTGCTCTTAACCATTAGGCTACTCCTCCACTCTTGATGGAGAATGGCTATAATTTCTCTCATTATTTGTTTGTTTATCATCTGCCTGCCATCGGGTAAAACCCATTTTCCCCCTTTCAGTTTCTACTGCCCCTATATCTTCGAGTTTTCATTTTTCCCTTTCAGTAAATAAGAACATAAGAACATATGATATGCCATACTGGGTCAGACCTAGGTCCATCAAGCCCAGTATCTTGTTTTCAACAGTGACCAATCTACAGTAGGTCATAAGTACCTAGTAGTTTCTCAAAAGACACAGGTTCCTTAACCCTTTCCAGGCTGAGCCCAAAACTCTCGGGATCCAAAATTCTGACTAAATATTCCTATCAAATGGTATATAATACATGACCATAGCAGAAGGAAAATCAATATTAGAACATATTGAATAAGACGGGTACAATTTTCCTGAAATATGCAAAAATTAACCCAGCTGCAGAATGTGGATTAAAAATTTAAAGTAGGCCTTCAAAGGGTTAATGCTTGTATTGGGTCAAGCAGTGATATCCTGGCTCCCTTTTATTAATGGTTTATTAACCTTTAACTTGTCCAAACCCTTTTTTTTTTTTTTTTTTAAGCCCAGCTGCACTAACAGCTTTTACTACATCCTCCGGTAACAAATTCCAGAGTTTGATACATGTTGAGTGAGAAAAAAAATATTTATTTTCTCTTATTAGTCTTAAATAGGTTACCCTGTAACTTCATTGCATGTCCCCTAGTCTTTTTATATTCTGATGACGTAAACAATCGATCTACGTTTACCTGTTCCACTCCATAGGAAGGCAGCTGGGTTTAAACACTGATCTGTGGTCAACACTAGGTCATCTTTTTCTATTAATATTGATTCATATTTCAGGATTCGTGAATCAGTGTGCCACCTCCCAGCCCTCTGGGTTAAGATGGTTCTCACTTGATGTGGGGTACTTACTACCAGGGCCCCTCTGAATGTCAATTTCCTACTCTCATCTACCAATAGGGCTGTTGCCACTACTGCTTGAACACATTCTGGCCATCCCCTAGACACTGAATCTAAGATTTTAGATAAATATGCTACTGGTTGTCTCTTCCCTGCCCATTTTTGAGTGAGGACCCCTAAGGCTACTCCCCCAGTTACAGTAACAAACAAATGTAAGGGTTTGTCCAGTGAGGGTAAGGCCAGAACCAGGGTTTCTACCAAGCTCCGTTTTAAATCCTTAACCAACTCTTTCTCTTCTTCTTTCCAAATTATAATGTTAGGTTACTCTTCTAGCAATTTTGAATATAATCCCTTAGTCTTTTGGGCATATATCCATAATCTACAATACCCGGTTAGTCCTAGGAACTTCCTTAGTTCCCTCTTTGTCCTAGGTAGGGGTAAATCTGTAATCCCTTTTATTCATTCTGGACCTATTCTCCTTTTTCCTTCACTAACTAGATGTCTTTAGTCTTGGAAACCCAGAACCCTTGTCTTCCCAGAAATTCTAATAGGGCTTTGGTGGCTTCACTTACTTGGGTCTTCTTTTTCCCTGATCTTAAAAGATCATCTACATATTGCAAAAGAGTTATGCCGGATGGTGTAGAAAATTTTTCTAACACCTGTTCCAGCACTTGTCCAAACAAATTAGGTGATTCCGTAAACCCTTGGGGTAACACTGTCCACCGGAACTGTTGTTTCCGACCAGTATCGGGGTCTTCCCATTCAAAGGCAAACATGTCCCTACTATGCATCCTTCAAATCTATAACACTAAACCATTTATGCTCATGGGGTATTTTACTCAGTATTGTGTAGGGGTTTGGCACCACTGGGTGCCTTATCCATACTATTTGGTTCAGTCTCCTCAAATCCTGTACTAATCTATATGATCCATCTGGTTTTCTTACTGGCAAGACAGGAGTATTAAATGGGGACATGCACGGTTCTAATAGTGCATCTTTTAACAAACTTCTTATGACAGGCTGGAGGCCCTTAAGACCTTCCAACGAAATCGGATATTGTTTTTGGCGCACTGCTTTGCCTTCCTTGTTCAGTTCAACTTTCAATGGTGGGATATTCAGTCCTCCCCTATTTCCTTCCCTTGCCCAGACTATAGGGTCTATTTGACTCTCTTCTTCTTCGGTGAGGACAGTCATTTCTACAATGATTTGGCTGTCTGTCACCTTTATTTCTAAGTTTAACTGTGTAATCATATCCCTTCCTAATAGATTACTCCCTGCTTCTAGGATATACAACAACTGTCCCTCTATTTCCTCATGGTCCATTTTTAACAGTGTGGGTTCAAATATTGAGACCAGAAAACCCTCTCCTTTTACCCCTGAGACTGTAAGCTTCTGATTTGTTAATCTCATTCCCTCTAGTATATAATTTAAGGATGTCCGGGCAGCTCCTGTGTCTACTAAAAATACTACTTCTATCATATCTCCCCTCAGCCGTCTCTTTTCCAGGTTGAAGAGCCCTAACCTTTTTAGCTTCTCTTCATAGGAGTATCCTTCCATCCCCTTTACCATTTTGGTGGCTCTTCTCTTTACCTTTTTTAATAATGCTATATCCTTTTTAATATAAGAGGATTTGCTGCCTGACTCCCTATTTCTGGGGTTAAATTGTATATAGGGGTTAAGTCTACCTCTAAGGCAGCTCCCTTAGCAGTCTTAATCTGCTAATCTATGTTTCTCTGGCTTCAAAAGAATTCCCTGGTTAATGACCGTTTTCATGCACCACTGCTATTCCTTTTTGGCACTAGCAAACACTTGCTGAATTAATCTTTTCACTGCTTACATATAAGTTAAGGATTTGACATAACCACCCTTCGTCTGTGCCAAATGTCAGCCAGAAGACTGCAGCTAGCTTTATGCTTTCTCTTTTCTATGTTACACAGCAATTCTTAAAATCTTAGTTTTACCTTTATCCTGAGTACTCTTATTATCCTTCCAATATTTCAACATCCTCCCTAATTGACTGTCTGGAGGAATATCCCCGGGGTCCTTATCCCTGACCCCATCCTTATTCGAGTTTCCTTTAGAATTCCTGACACCCATTGAGACCTGTTTCACCAATGTGCTTTTCACTTCGTCTCTCTCTGGCCGCATTCCTCGCGGATGTGTCGGAACCACGGATTGAGACTCCGAACTCACTTCGTGTCTAGGACACGTCTCATACACACAACAGTCTGTCTCAATACCCAACCACCAAGGCAATACTTTACAGTCTTGTTTCTTACCTTGGTCTGTGCACAGAATTACTTGGTTGACACGTTTGTACCTGATTAATACCTGTCTGCTTCACTGAGTCTGTATTGATTTTTCCTTTATGGTCTCGGGATTCTGCTGTCAGTACACTGTTGGAGCCCCCCCTTCCCGTCGCTGACACATGAGGCCATTGAACTCAACGGGACGCGTCTCCCCATCCTCAGTGGCGGTGGTCTCCTCCAGCGATGATACAATCCTGGACACGAGCCCCCAATCTGTAAGAAATATAACTTTTACACAATAGCAGACTTCTCAGTGATGCAGAGTTAGTTTAATTAATCACTTTCTTGCAAGGAAGGGTGGAATGCTTCAGTGAGCATTTCACACAGATCCTCTGTTTCACAATTCTTTTATAGTAGATGATGTACTCGCCTTCTTTTCAGCATGCCCATTAATTCATTGGATAATATTATACACCAGTATCAGGCTATGTGTTATTAGTCACGTTTGTCTCTCTTCCCAGAATGCAGACATACAGTAAAGGAAGTCAGAAAATCATTACATATACACCTGTATCAGGCTACATGTTATTAGCCACGTAGTCTCTCTTCCCAGGAGGCATACAGTAAAGGTGAATCAGCTTTGTATCTCTGTACCTGTGACAGGCTACATATTATTACCACGTAGTCTCTCTTCCCAGGATGCAGACATACAAAATTATATTACAGAATGGTAAATGAATAGAATACAAGCATTATATTACATTGTAAAAATAACATATCATGTTTGTTTATATCAGGAGGGGAATGAATGGAGGACAAGGGGTGAGAATGGAAGGGGAAGGAGAAAGGGGCAGAGACTTGGAAAGGAACAGAGTGAGGAAGGCAGCAGGAGAGAGGTGAAAGAGAGAGGTGAAAGAGTGCAAGGGGCTGGAGGTTGAAGAGAGGGGAGAAAAGGGCACAATGAATATATGCTAAAGGAAGCAGCCCCCCCACCCACCCCAGAAGACACACAGGCACTCCATCCCTGCATCACACACAGGCACACTTCCCCCATACTTCACATACACACAGAGGCACCTGATCAGCGCAGCACACACACACACACAGGCACCCTAACCTGGTACCACACACACATGCACATACAGGCAGACACCCCAAGCACACAGACATGCACGCACACACATACACTCACATATGCATGTATGTAGCCTCTGACACTCTTCATGACACAGACATTCATGTAGCCCCCAAAAGGTCCTATCAAACACATACGCATGTATGTAGCACCTGACAGTCCCCATGGCATGCCCCTACACACACACAGATGTGCCTGTAGTCTCTGGCAGTCTGCATGACACACAGAAAGACACAAACACAGGCACCCACTGACACACCCAAACATGTGCTCACCCTCCAACACTTCCTATGACACACAGATAAAGCCCCCAAACGTCTGATCCTGTGAGTGAGGGAAGCATGCTATTGTGTCACTTTAGAAATATAGAAACATGGCAGCAGATAAAGATCATATGGCCTATCCAGTCTCCCTTCCATACCAACTACTACAGTCCCTGTTTACCTTTAAAGATCTTCTGTGTTTGTCTCATGCTTTCTCAAATTCAGATATCATCCTCATCTCTACTACCTCCACTGGGAGACTATTCCAGGCATCTACTATTCTTTCCATAAAGAAATATTTCTGCTTATTACTCCTGAGTCTATCCCCTTTCACTCATCCTATGCCCCCTCATCGCAGAGTTTTTTTTCAATGAAAAGGCTCTCCTCCTGTGCATTTATGCCATGGACCTATTTAAATATCTCTATCATATCTCCCCTCTCTTGCCCTTCCTCCAAAGTGTACATATTGAGTTCTTTAAGTCTGTCCCCATATGCCTTATAACAAAGCACACTGACCATTTTGGTATCCACTCTGCGCTGACTCCATCCTGTTTAGATCCTTTTGAAAGTATGGTTTTGAGAATTGCACACAATACTCCAAATGAGGTCTCACCAAAGACTTATACAGAGGCACTATCATTTCCTTCTTTCTGTTGGCCATTCTTCTCCCTGTGCACCCAAGTATCCTTCTGGCTTTTGCCATTGCCCTTTCTGTCTATTAAGCAACCTTAAGATCATCAGAAATAATCACCCCTAGGTCCCACTCTTCTTTTGTGGACAGAAGTACTTCATCCCCTATACTATATTGCTCCCTTGGATTTTTGCAGCCCAAATGCATGACCCTGCATTTTTTTAGCATTAAATCTCAGCTGCCAAATTCTTGACCATTCTTCAAGCTTTTCTGGATCTCTTCTCATGTTATCTACACCTTCATGGGATCCCAAAAGAGGCAAACCTTACCAGACAGCTCTCCCACAATATCACTTTCAACAATGTTAAAAAGGATTGGACCAAAGACAAATCCCTATGGCACACACCTTCTCCTCAGAGTGAGCTCCATTTACCTGTACCCTTTGTTGCCTTCCACTCAACCAGTTTCTAATCCAGTCAGTCACTTTATGGGCCATCCCTAAAGTGCTCAATTTATTTATGTCGCCTGTGTGAAATGGTGTCAAAGGCTTTTTTCTGTAAAGTGTACACTTTTCAATTTGTTTCAGCTTTGCTGCAGGGTACCAAACATGCCGGATCTCCTTCCTTCCCTCTTGTGGCGTGCTGCTAGGGTGGTATTTGCCTTTATGTTCCAGTCAGGCAGTCAGCCCCAGAGAATGGAGGGAGTGGGGGAAGCTTTGGGTGCAGCATGTTGGTTGATCAGAGTCAGACACACGTGTGCCGCAGCACCGGGCCTGAAGCTTGTGGTTAGCATCACTGCCAGTCCACTACAAGGAGCTCCACTTCTGGCTCTCATGGGAGGCTACAAATCTTTTTTAAACCCTGCTACACTAACTGCTTTTATTACCTCATCCTTTTTTGTCAGATTTATAAACGAGCTTTGCAACCATATATGCAGAGAAAGAGAGAGAGAGCAGTGGTAGTCTCTTTAGCACCAATAACAGGTGAGATAAAAGGCATGAAAAGCTCAATGGCTGTAACCTTCATAGACCTTTTTTTGGTTAAATAAATAAATATATTAATTTTGTTTGCTTTTATGATTATGATGACTCACTTTCCATAATTTCATTATTATTACTCTGAATGTTAAACATTGTATGACACATACCAGATGTATGCAGTTCTGTACAGGGACAGATGGGGTAATTTTATAAAGGCTTTTTATAAAAGGCCTTTTATAAAGCTGCACAATGGTAAATGTGCATATAAATATGCATGTTGATAAAAAGGCAAGTTGCAGTGTACATGCATATTTTATAAAATATCAAGAAAACATGTAGAATGCTGATGTTGTTCACTGTGGAGTCAATGCTGACTCATGGCGACCCATCTTTTGGGTTTTCTTGGCAATATGCGACTGGAAGTATATTGTCTGGCCTTTCTTCCGTGTAGTAAACATACAGCACCTGGTGTTCCAAGGTGGTCTTCCATCCAAGAACTAACCAGGCCCAGATGAGATCAGGCTCATTCAGGGTGGCATGTCAATAGATAGATAAAAGAATACATGCACACATTTACATCTGCCTTGGAGCAGGTGTAAACGTGTACAACAACAGTTGCGTACTATTGGGGATGAATCTGGGAGCTTATTTTATAAAGACACATAGGCACCTATGTTACCTTTATTAACGACACCAAACGCTACTGTCTATGAAAAAAGGGAATAAATTGTCACACAACCAGAAAAAATCAAAAAACCCCAAAGAAATTTTAAAACGTTCTTTAGAGATTAAAACAAATCTTATGCTATATAAAATCTTTGCTTCGGTTTTTACTGAGGAAGATGTAGGGATGTTACCCATGACTGTAGTGGTATTTAAAGGTGTGGAAGAATTGAAGTAAATATTGATACATCGGGAAGATGTATTACAACTATTTGATAAACTGAAGAGTAGCAAATCACCTGGGCCGGATGGTATACATCCAAGGGTGTTGAAAGAACTGAAATATGAGATTGCAGACATGCTATTAGTAATCTGTGAACTATCATTAAAATCATCTCTAATATCTGAAGATTGGAGGATCGCCAATGTAACACCCATTTTTAAAAAGGGTTCCAGGGATAATCCGGGAAATTACAGACCGGTGAGCCTGACGTTAGTACCGGGAAAAATGGTAGAAACCATCATAAACAAAAAAATTACTCAGCATGTAGATAGTCATGGCCTAATGGGAGACAGCCAACATGGCTTTAGACAAGGAAGATCTTGTCTTACTAATCTGTTATGTTTTTTTGAAGGTGTGAATAAACAGGTGGACAAAGGTGAGTCAGTTGATATAGTGTATGTAGACTTTCAGAAAGCCTTTGACAAGGTCCCTCATCAGAGACCTTTGGCAAAACTAAAGAGTCATGGGATAGGAGGCAGTGTACTAGTGTGGATCATGAACTAGTTAAAGGATAGAAAGCAGAGGGTAGGGCTAAATGGCCAATTTTTCCAATGGAGAAAGGTGAATAGTGGTGTACTCCAGGGATCTGTGCTGGGTCTGCTGCTTTTTGACATATTCATAAATGACCTGGAAAGTGGAATAACGTGTGAGGTTATCAGATTTGCAGATGACACAAAACTATTTAAAGTTGTTAAAACCCAAGAGGATTGTGGAAAATTGCAAGAGGATCTTGATAAATTGGAAGACTGGGCATCAAAATGGCAGATGAAATTTAATGCGGACAAGTGCAAAGTTATGCACCTAGGGAAGAACAACCCAAACTATGGTTACACGATGCAAGGTTCCGCATTAGGAACCACCACCCAGGAAAAAGATTTAGGCGTCATTGTGGATAACATGTTAAAACCCTCGGCCCAGTGTGCAGTGGCGGCCAAGAGAGCAAATAGAATGCTAGGTATCATAAGGAAAGGAATGGAAAATAAAACAAAAGATATTATAATGCCTCTATATCGTTCCATGGTGAGACCGCACCTTGAATATTGTGTGCAATTCTGGTCGCCGTATCTTAAAAAGGATATAGCGTTATTAGAAAAGGTTCAGAGAAGAGCCACCAAAATGGTAAAGGGGATGGAAGGATACTCCTATGAAGAAAGGCTAAAAAGGTTAGGGCTCTTTAACCTGGAAAAGAGACGGCTGAGGGGAGATATGATAGAAGTCTATAAATTAATGAACGGAGTGGAACAGGTAAACGTAGGTCGATTGTTTATGTTATCAGAATATAGAAAGATTAGGGGACATGCAATGAAGCTACAGGGTAAACTATTTAAGACTAATAAAAGAAAATATTTTTTCACTCAACGTGTAATCAAACTCTGGAATTTGTTACCGGAGGAGGTAGTAAAGGCTGTTAGTGTAGCTGGGTTTAAAAAAGGTTGGACAAGTTCCTGGAGGAAAGGTCCATAAACTATTATTAAGAAGGGACCCAGGATATCAATGCTTGACCCAGTACAAGCATTGTGGAACCTGTGTCTTTTGGGGAAACTGCTAGGTACATATGACCTAGATTGGCCACTGTTGGAAACAGGATACTGGGCTTGATGGACCTTGGTCTGACCCAGTATGGCATATCTTATGTTCTTATGTTCTTATAAAATCTCAAATTAGTAATCCAAATAATTCTAAGGTAAGCCTGGCCAGAGAAGCTTTATCAGGCCATTGAGCTAGAACAGCTTCTAATTCATCATTGATCCAGGATAGTCCTTATGCTTTATCACAAATTATACAACATGTAAATCCAAATCTTCATTAGAGATAGATACTCTCATGGAGATAAAAATATTCTTGGTGAGGCTTGTTGAAACTACCAGGGACGCGATGGTTTCACCAGCTCTCTGATTCAATGACCTGACAAACCTCGGCACACCTGTCCTTCATCACTCACATACACAAGGGCATCTCTTCAGGACACCTATCCTTCCTCTCTCCCCCATACACTGGGGCATCAACTCAGCACACCTATCCTTCCTCTCTCCCACATACACCAGAGCCTCTCCTCAGCACACTTATCCTTCCTCGCTCCCACATACACTGAAGCATCACTTCAGCACACCTATCCTTCTTTTTTTCCCATTCTTGGATGCAGCAATCAAGGTTTTTTTGCGTATTGGCTTGGAGAGTGCTCAAAGTTGTTCACTTGTTGCTGAACTTGTATCTGCTACACTATAGAGCATGTTTACTAAAGGGCACACCGGTAGCATGTGTTTGAGTCATGAAACTAGTGTGGAGGCTCACGCTAATTTTATGGGCATGTGTGCCCATCCCCCTGTCATTAGTGCATTGCTAATACAAGACACCATGCTAACTGCTATGCAGTTATGCTTAACACAACCCATTGAGGCAACGTTAAGTGCACCTATGTTACCGACAATATTCACACTTAGTAGGTGTGCCGAACATGCTCACACAACTGTGATGTGCCATCAATACCCATGTTCCATCCTTAATCTGCCTAATCACGTGCTACCCAGTTAGCATCCCCCATCCCCCAGTTGTTAGAGCAGCATGCTTATCACACAGCAAACTCCACACTAAAAATAAAATAAACAAGTGGAGGCCTATTCACAATAGGACATCCAGCCCCCTGTACGGCTGGGCAGAATTGGGCTATGCAAAGTTAAACCCGATTCTGATCTCGCGGCTCCCGCTGGGTTAGAATTGAGTCTAGCACCTAGAAGTGCACGCTAGGACATGATTCTGTCTGGCAGTACGTCCTGGCAACTACCTGGCTAACTCAGTTGGGCTCGTGAATAGAGCCACAGTGCCATGGTGTCCTGTCGCCATGGCACCGCAGCTCCATTCATGAGCCGTGACTTCCAGCTGCCCCAGAGCAATTCCCGTTCCCCACAGCCCGACCCCGAACTGGCCTTCCAAGGCCTGGGTCAGGTTGCAGGGAACCCCTGAGCCCCCTCACCTGCCTGCCTGTGTCCCTCACTACAGTCCTCCACCGTTCAAGGGGATTTATTCCACCTTTTGGTGGAATAAGCCCCCCATCTAACCTGAAGACCCTGGACATACAGAGCTGACCTCGGAATTGGCCCTGTACATCCAAGGTCAAGGGCTGCCCACATCACACCCTCGCTCTGCCTCCAGAACTCCTCCTCCCACCCCTGTCTAGGCCTCCCCGTACAAACCTGCTGTTCGTACGGGGAGGTTAGTGACAGGGACGGCAGGGAGACGAATAGCAGGGATGGACATCCCAATGGGATGTCCATCCCCGCTATTCGTAGGACAGAATGACCTATATTTTGTTTGTTAACCTTTGCAAAGCAAGTCATGACAGAGTCATGAGTGATGTTATGGTTAGTTTGAGAAATTTTTCTCTTCCTCTTCTGTTCTGTAAGATCATGTAACTTCCTCTGTGTAACACTGTGATACGTTAAGTAATATATTCAGATCTATCAGCTACTCTTTTGAGAGTCTTTTGTTTCAATCTCTCTCACTTTCTTCCTCCTAAAAAATCCTTTATGCCAATGTAGTAGAAGGAGTTATCAAGGCACCACCCTCCATCTCTTACCTAATGCCCCCCTCAAGGTTTTTCACATCGTGATATGTTTATGTTTTTTTAAACTAAAATGTTATTAATGTTGATAAGATTTAAGTGCAGATCTGATCACTTTCCCTTGTGGAGAATATGGAACTCTACTCTCTGTTATAGGTTACTGAACCCTGCACTAATATTGCCAATCAGTTCAGATGGAAGACTTCATATCATTAGCAACGGCATCTGGGAAAAAGACCACGCAGGATGCTGGGGAGATGAGAAACATTTATTTAATTTCTCTACATTACTAAACCCAAAAAGAACATAGTGTTACACTGCAAGAAACGGATGATGGGATCTTTCCTATTTTACCCTTATTGGCCATCATTTCAAGGCTCTCACACACAGCACTATTAAAACAGAAGGAAGGCTTCCTTCACCTCATAGTGAATCACCGCTCACACTGCAAACCTCAATACAGCTGTTGACTGGCAGCATGAAGACCTTGGTACATAGAATCTCACAAAAAGAGGCGGCAGGGGAAATAAAAGCATCCTACTGAGAGGGATCACGATAGCTAAGATCAATGCAACATGTATTTAAATTGCATTTGCAGCTTCATCTGACCTACATGATTTGTTGGGGGCAGGAGGGCAGAAAAGTATGCTTTAGTAACTATCTTGAATTATGGCTTACTGGCACACCTCTTTAATGGTGTTAATTTTTAACACCATGCAACACTTTGAATTCTATATGTACTGTAACTAGTAATAATAATACCCATCAGGAACCTCTGCCCCAGTGTCGTCATCTTGGAAAATGGCAGAGTCTGACCCCTAAAGGGCCTGGAACCCTTGGAGATGAATCGGGGGGGGGGGGGGGGGGGGAGCAAACGGATCTTGGACACAGTACTTTTGTTTAAAGGGGTTAGGCTTAAGGGGTCTGGGCTTTATTCTATGAGACCTGGAACGGGGAGGGGAAGTGTTAAGTGCACCTGCGCTACTGTGAAGCAGTTATTGCAGCTTCAATCGCACCCCCTCCCCAAATAAGGCATCCTACATCCCTGATCAGCATCCTTTCCAGTCCTCAACCCTGAGCAGCATCCCACCCTCTCCCCAAACGCACTTACCAGGGGTGTCCCTGGTGGGTTAGTGGCAGGGTAGATATGATCCCTGGCTGCTACTTCTCCATTGCTAATCTGGATTCAAAATGACAGCTCTGACCCCTAACAAGGGACATACTTTCAAAGATCTATTTTTGTGGTTCCGGTTCCGGTTTTGATGTGAGTGCCGATGTGTGAACGGAGCACCGAGCGAATTTGATAAAAACCGCTCCCTACCTAGATAACAGTACTACTGAATAGATGCATATACTCCAGGTTGGATGCCGAAGCCTCTGCGTACACGCTCCAAGAAGTCGGGGAATGAGGAAGTGTAGATGCAAGTAAAAGCGTCATGTCAGTGCAGCAGAGCCCATGCTTAAAATGGCGGCCCGAGATGCACCTGAAACGTCTAGTTCCGATGCTCCCACCAGCGATAGTATGACAGATATCCTGAGGGAAATTCGGGCCTCCAAACTAGAGACAATCAATACAGTCTTGGCAAAGTTCGACAGAAGGTTTGATGCCCTAATTGGCCAGATTTCTGATATAGAAGAGAGGGTGAACCAGGTTGAGGATCGAGAGGTGCAATGGGACAAAGATGTGGAGTGGCTAGAACGCACAGGACGCTTGAGGACAAGGCTGTCGACTGAGAGGACAGAGACCATAGACAAAATGTAAGGATATTTGGCTTGCCAGAGGGAGTGGAATTGCCTGATGCGTGGGAATTTACACAGCAGCTCCTCAGAACTTGCTTTCCTGCCAAACTAGCGGAGCCCTCATATGAAATAGAATGGGAGATCCAGCCAAAGCATGGCGCAGTGCAAAAGCCTCGTGCTCTAATAGTGAGGCTGCTCCGCTATCAGGAGAAGGAGCACATCATTCTAGAGGCCAAGAAAACTAAAACAGTAGTGTACAATAACTGGACAGTCTCAATGTTCCCTGGTGTAAGTGCTGAGACTGCACATAAGCGGAAAACTTTGCTCCCCTTTCGTGACACACTAACCAAAGCAGGAATCAAGGCAGCCATTTGGTTCCCGGCCTGGCTGACTGCAGTGGTTCAAGGGCAGAAGCTCTTTTTAAGATCCCCTGAAGCAGTAGAAAAATTACTGGAGCAAACAAAAGGCAAGTGGGGAACTGGTGGTCATGTCCATGAAGCTGTGCCTGAGACCTCAGTTCAGAGGAGTTCTGCTCCCACCAGCAGATCTCCTGTTTTGCCAGTATCCATTGGGAGTACGCAGGCTGACAAAGTTAAATCTCCTAGTGCTACGCTGGCAGACATGTGAACTGGCTAGGCAATCTGTCAATTTCCCACTTCCTGCCCAGGGCACCGGGGACACAGGACCAAAGTCTACAGCAGAGGTGCCGGCCATACTTAGGCAGCTGGCCTAGGACCTGGATTACACTCTGGAAAGTGCACCAAGCAAGGTTTTCTTATTGTTTCCCATATTTAGACAGTGGAGAGGAAATGGCTGAAGATGAGAACTCAACTGTGTGAATGTCAGTAAGGGCCCAGCCTGGGGGTCTGTAGGAACACTATGATCAAAGAAGCTCAAGATTTATTCTCAAAAAAGAGGACTGTGGTTATCTCACTTTCTTTTTTCCGCTTCTTTTTCTCTTTTTCTTTCTACCTTTCTCCTTATTTTCCTTTTTGTCTGCTACGTGTTATTTTGGGGAAGGGGGGAGGGGATAGGTGAGCAGAGCTTGATATGCAGGGGGGAATGTAACAATAACTGTGGCAGAGTGCGTTGGCGAGGAAGGTCCTTGCTGGAAGATGAGGGGCACATGGAACCTAGTAGACCAAAGGATCAGAGCAGACTGAGGCTCACTATTGATAATGCTCGTTTTTTTCCCTCAGTCCCGGGGTGAATGTAGGGTTGCCAACTTTTTCACCGAGAAAAACCCGACACCTGTGGCTCGCCATGCTCCACCCATTCTCCGCCCCTAGTCCCACCCCTGCCCCGCCCCGCCCCGCCCCAGCCCCACCCACAAAAATTACCAAGGATACGTGTAGGCTAACTTCCTTGGTTAGATAATAATTAAACTGGGAACCCCAAAAGCCAAACATGAAATGTACAACACTGGAGAAATAAAACTATAAAGTAATTTCCTCTTGCACTAAACAAAAACGCAAAGATGTTAGCAATACACACTTCCCAGACCAGACATATTCCAGTTAATAAATTCAAAATAAAAAGTATTTTTCTACCTTCTGTTTGGGCATTTTATTTTTCAGTTGCAATTGCTCCAGTCACTTTCTTCTGGTTTCTTCGTGTCTTCTGCGAGCTATCCATTTGTCCTTTCTTCTCTTTTAGATGTTTTCCATTCTCTCTCTATTTCTGCTTTAACATACTGATTGTTTCCCTTTTGCTCTTTCCCCCAATTCTTTCCTTATTCCTTTATCATCCATTTAAATTTCACCCTTCTTTTCTCAAGCCCCTCTTACTCTCCCAATACCCGGCCCATCATAGACTTTTCTTCCACATAAAATATCTTTTCCCCTTCCATTCTCATTCCCCATCCATTCTAGTCCTCCCCCAAAATCAGTTCCCTTATAGTTCTAGACCCACCCAGCATCCACTCCCTTCTAGTCCCATTCTCCCATGCCCCACATCAGCCCATTTCCAGTCCTATTGTAGCCCCCATCAGCCCATTTCCAGTCCTATTCCAGCTCTTTATCAGCCCATTTCCAGTGCTAGCCCTCACATCACAGGCTATTTCCAGTCCTAGCCCCCCTCCCAATCACAGCCCATTTCCAGTCCAATTCCCCCATCACAGCCTCTTTCTAGCCCTAGCCCCCCCCCCCCCATCACAGCCTATTTCCAGTCCTAGGCCCCCCCCCCACCATCACAGCCCATTTGCAGTCCTAGTCCCCCCCGCACCATCACAGCCCATTTGCAGTCCTAGCCCCCCTAATCACAGCCTATTTCCAGTCCAAGTTCCCCCTCCCTCCACCATAGCCAATTTCCAGTCCAGGTCCCCCCCCCCCCATCACAACAACATTTCCAGTCCAAGTCCCCCCCCCCATAGCCCTTTTCCAGTCTATGTTCCCCTCCTCACAGCCCATTTCCAGTCCAGGTCCCCCCCCCCATCACAGCAACATTTCCAGTCCAAGTCCCCCCCCCCATAGCCCTTTTCCAGTCCAAGTTCCCCCCCTCATCGCCCATTTCCAGTCCCGGTCCCCCCCCCCACCCATCACAGCAACATTTCCAGTCCCAGCCCCCCCCCCATAGCCCTTTTCCAGTCCAAGTTCCCCCCCATAGCCCTTTTCCAGTCCAGGTCTCCCCCCCCAGCCCATTTGTAGTCCTAGCCCCCCCCATCACCCCCCTTGCAGTCCTTGGCCTCTCCCCCCCCCCCCCGACCAGCACCGCGGCTGTCTGAGGGGCTTCAGAGGGAGCCGGAGAAGCCCGCGCGAGGCCCCGGCTCCCTCTGTACAACTGCCAGCGTGAAGATCCTTTTCCTTCACGCTGGCAGTTGTTTCTGTGAAGCCGCAAATACTGGGAAAGGTTAAAGGGCTTCCCCGGCTCCCTCTGAAGCCTTCCGGTGTGCGGGCTGTTTTTTTTTAACTCCGCGGACTTCTTCGGATCGGAAGAAAAGCCGGTTTTATCTCTGCGCCTGCAGCCGGCCTGGCCATGGAAAAACCAGCCAGGCCGGCTGAAAACCGGCTGGTTGGCAACCCCAGGTGAATGACTAATCTGTAGATGATTCTTAAAATAACAACATTAAACATGGGAGGTCTCAATAGCCCTATCAAATGGAGGAGGGTGCTGGACTACCTCCACAGGGAGAAGGTGGACTTTGCACTTCTGCAGGAGGTGCGATTATGCTCCTCTGAGGCTGAAAAGCTGAAGAGAGGCTGTTGGGAACAAATTTTCTATTCAGTTTACAATTATAAAAAGCGGGGGATCTTGATTAATAAGTGCACCCCCTTCATGGCGGGCGAGTCTGGAGGTGACTCCCAAGGTCGCATGGTGTGGGTAGCGGGTAATATTGAAAACCAAGACGTTTCCTTTGTGTCTATATATGCCCCCAATGGCACCAAGGGGACTTTCTTCCTGCAGTCATTCTCTGCCTTTGAGAAAAAGGTTAGGGGCTCTGTATGGGTGGAAGGGGATATGAATTGTGCATTAAGCTCAATAGATAGATCAGGTCCAGTAATGTAGGTCTTCCCTCTACTGAAAGGCGCTGCATTGAGGAGGGCATTGATTGCAATGGGTTGAGTGGATGTGTGGAGAGCCACCCATCCCGGCGAGCAGGATCATACACATTGCTCTGCGAAAACACATGGATATTCCTGCCTAGACTACATTTGCGAGCAAAAGGCAGAGTTGTCTCGGGTAACCAACTGTAGGATTATGACCCCTCTAGTGCGTGACCATGATATGGTCAGTATGTGGCTAGATCTGGACCAGAGAGCCCGTCCTGCTAATCCTGGGCAGTGGCGAGCAAAAGTCCACTTCCTTAAAGACCTGAAGGTACAAGACCTCATGAGAGAATGGTGGGCAGAATACCTGAGTAATAACGATAGGGGAAATGTAACTGTGGCCCTGCTTTGGCATGCAAGGAAGGCATATATAATGGGATGGCTATTACAACTAGCATCTCATCAAAAGCATATGAGAGACGCTCAGCTACTGCAGTTGAAAGCACAACTCGAAGCCCTGCAGAACAAGCATAAGTGCACCAGAGATAAAAAAGTATATGCAAGGATAGAGGGAGTGCGTAAGCAGCTCGATGCCTTCATGACAAAGCGACTCGAGTTTCTTCTGAGACTCACCAGAAGAACTTTCTGGAATGTGGCAGCAGAGTCGGGAAATTACTTACATGGCAGCTGTGCAAAAGGTGGGCCAATCGGCTTCTTGGAGCCATCCTTGACCAGAATCACAGCTCCACCGTGATTCGGAGGGCATTGCTTGAATCTTTTGCACTTTCTATGAAACCTTATATACCTCAGAAGGATCAGGGTTGAAGGAAGCAATAGCCTCGTTTTAGGCAGGTCTGCAAGTGCCGTCTCTCTCTGTTGATCAACAGGAGTTTTTAGAGCGAGATATTTCAGACCCCTGAATAGAAATTGCCATCAAATCACTGAAGTCTGAAAAGGTGATGGGCCCAGATGGCCTCCCAATAGAATGGTATAAAGGCGTTGCAGACAGTCTAGTGCCTACTCTCTGGCGTGTTTTCAATGATGCACTACTCTCTGGTCATCTCCCACCCAGTATGTACAAAGCTGGTATCTCCTTGATTCCCAAGGAAGGGCGCCCCCCTTTGGAGTGTGGTAGTTACCGTCCCATATCACTCCTCAACATCGATGTAAAACTCTTTGCACAAATTCTTGCCAGCTGGTTGGATGTCGTAATTGTGACACTTGTGCACACAGACCAGACGGTATTCATAAGAGGGTGGCAGAAATATGACAACTTTTGGCGGCTCTTGAGCATTGTGCTATGGACCGCTCGGGGGAAGAAGGTGGCATGGTATGTATCGCTAGATGCGGAAAAGGCATTTAATAGGGTCAAATGGGCATACCTCTTTGAAGTCATGGCTCACTTTGGGCTAGGACCCTAGTATATTGGCTGAGTGCAAGTGCACTATACTGCCCCCATGGCGCAAGTAGTGGCGAATGGCACCAGATCACTGCCCTTCCAACTAGGTCAGGACACAAGGCAGGGTTGCTCCCTTTCCCCCTTGTTATTTGCCCTGGCTAGCGAGCCTTTGGCTGCTGCATTGTGTGCTGCTCCCGACATCCAACCGATTAGTATAGATGGGATCACACACCACGTTTCATTATACACGGATGACACTTTGGTCTTCCTGGAGAACCTGACTCACTCAATGAAAGGCTTGTTAAGGATTCTTAAAGCGTTTTCACACATTTCCGGATATAAAGCGAACCTAGACAAAACAGAGGTGCTTCCTCTGGGGGGGGGGGGGGAAGGGCAAGCCAGGATCTACTATTGGGATGCCCCTTCAGACTTGCGAAGTAATCTATTAAGTATCTCGGGGTTCGAGTGTCAACTAATGTGACAGATATCTATTGTTTGAATTATGCAACCCTAGCTAGGCAAATCGCAGATGACCTCGCTCGCTGGGAAGGACTCACACTGGGTTGGCTTAGTAGAGTTGCAGTCCTAAAAATGACACTTGTACCCAAACTGCTTTATCTATTCACACAATTACCAATTTCTGTACCAGCCAGTTTTTTCAAAAAGCTGGAAAAGCAATTCAATCGGTTCATATGTCGGAAATCACATGTGAAAATTGCTTGGAAATGCTTAATACCATAGGTGGACAAGGGGGGAGTAGGATACCCGCACCTACTCTTATACTATAAAGCAGCTGTCTTACGAGTATTGAGATATCACTATGTATGCCGTCCGGATGCACATTGAGTGGTGTTTGAATGCGCTTGGCTAGCTCCATGCTCTATTTTTGAGGAGCATCACTGCAGCTCCACATGTTGCGATGGACATATTCTTCTAAATCCAATGCAACAGGTGCGGATGCAAACCCATAGAAAAGAGGGAGTGAAGGGTGGGCCCTTTCCACAGGCACAGCTTGCGGACTTCTGTCCCTACAGTACCTCCGCCTTCGCTGGGGTACAGCAGGCCTGGCAGGAGAGGGGCATATGCTGCTTTGCGGATCTGCTGGCCCATGGGACATGTCTGAGTATTGCTCAACTGCAGGAGAAAGATGGGACACAAATTCCATTTTATCAATATTACAGCTGTGACACTTTATTATGTGCTATGACTATCACGCTTGGGTCACCCACTCACCTACAAACTTGGAGAGGGTTCTGTTTGGCAATGTAGCATGCTGGAAGAGGTTGTTGTCCAGCATTTACCGAACACTCTTGGAAACATACACCTTTGTTCCAGATCCACACATGGCATCCTGGCATCAGATGTTGGGCAGAATCTTTACAGTTGAGGAATGGCGCACAATTCATAGAAGGGGATATCGCTGTGTTTGGAACACAAACTGTCGCCAAACCCAGGTTCAGCTTGTGTTGCAGACTTATCTTACCCCTGTTATGCTGAAGCGTAGTGGCTTGTGGTTGGGGAATGACTGCTGGAGGGGTTGTGGCCAAGTGAATACCTTCATACACATGTGGTGGGATTGCCCCATATACAGGCTTTTTGGGGAAAGCTGCTTTCTCATAGTAATGTTATTGTGATGGGACAGTTAGAACTTACTCCAGTATGCTTCCTGTTAGGATTCTTTTCCATGGATGGTGGAGTTGCTTCTTTTGGGGGCGCAAATGGTGATAGCGCGTAGATGGAGAGACCCCGGAGGACCAGGCATTCAGGAATGGATCTTCAGAATGACAAACCTGATGAACATGGACTAACTTGTCTATTTGGTTAAGGGACAGATGGAAACACATAGCTTAATTTGGAAACCTTAGCAGAACTGGCTTTCTGCTAAGGAGTGAAGTGAATAATGAGTGGGTGCTAAGAATCGAAGAGGGCCTCTCCTCTGTTTGCTGTAGAGGGGGGTCACGTTAGAAGTGTTGCATGGAAACAGGGGGAAGGCTGAAAGACCAGCCCCTCACTTCCCCGCTGCACAACGTAAGATATAAGAGGATCGATATTTCGAGTTTATTCACCTGTTTTTGATATGTAACAGAGGAGGTTCAGAAAATGGTATATGGATGTCTGCTCTCCTCTCTAGTGCTGAAGTTAACACCTCCACAGCTGCTCATATAGGACAAGATTAATATAAGTCGGGGGGAGGGTTACTTTGCTTAGTAATCTGCAATTTTTTCTTGTGTTTTGTCTGTATATCTGCGCTTTTCTTTCTTCTTGATTTTGTTTTTTTCTTTTTGTGAACCTGTCACCAATATTTGACTTGCACTGAGCCCTAAGCTCAGACTATTTTTGGTTGATGTAAGGTTAGACCACTATGCGAGATTATATTGTTGGAAGTAGCTCTAGAAGCATTTGTAAGGATATGTGTTGATGGTTTGACTACACTGTTGATATGTTTCCTCGTTTTCAAGAAATAAAGAACGATTAAAAAAAATATATCTATTATTGTAATCTGAATTTTTGCACCTTCTTGAAGAGGAAGCAAGAACAGCATTTTATTTTGAGTTAAATACAGTTACACCAGTAGGTTTAAATCAAGAAATAGATTTTCAGGTAAACCAAAAACACAAGAGAAGGAAATACATTTAAAAGCCCTGACTGAGTTAGTCCGGCAAGGCATGTATGTGCAGGCCGGGACTGAATCACAGTCCTGGCCTGCACGTACATGCCTGTTCGCGATTCTGATCCCGCGGGGTTAGATGTGCCCCGCAGGATCAGAATCGCGATCTCCATTGTACATCTGGCTCAGCTCGGACATATAAAAGAGATCTATGTCTGGGACAGAATCGGGCCCTTATGGATTAGTCATAATCTTAAACTGAATTCTCCAGGAAACTGGAAACCAATGTTAGAAGAACAATACTGGTGAGATATGCTAAAATTTGTTAGTGCTGTGGAATTTTATTCCACCTGGAGACCGCAAAGATAGTCTGCTGGTAAACCCAAGTGCATTATAGTAGATGGATTCTCTATAAGAAGAGCTGTTCCAGCAACGGGTAATGGAATCCACCCAGGAAGGAGCAATACAAATGGGGAGAGTGGTGCGGATGTTGCAGTAGATATTTATCTGGCATCTAGTGATCACCGGATAATGTGTTTCAATGTTAGCATGCGGGTGGAGATAGTTCACGCAAAAAAGAGAATCTTAAACTTTAGGAAAGCTAACTTTGTCAACATGGGGGGAATACCTCAAGGAGATGTTGGATGGATGGGGAAGTAAAACAGTGGGCAAAACTGAGATAGATATTTTAAGGGCAACAAACTTATTTGTTATGAAAGTAAATAAAAGAAAGAGGAAAATAGGGGGCTGCCAGTATGTTGATCTTTGCAGTTTTAAGGATCATACTGCATCTTAGTAACTTGATGTTTTGGCCTTCAAGAGTAGGGGGCACAGGAAGCCTGGCTCACTGGCTCACTTTCAGCCTGCCACCTGCCTCCTGCCTCCACAGCTGTGGCTGTATTAATGCTTAACACAACCACAGGAGTATTTGCTTTTGCTCCCGTGGCAGTGGTGTACTTAAGCCACAGGGCAGAGAAAAGAAGAGAAGAGTGGCTGGCTGGGACTGATGCTGAGGAGAGAGGAGGCTGGGACTGGAAGGGGGCTGATGCAGGACAAGGGAGGGAGGGAGGGACTGGAAATAAGCTGATAGAAGTGGAGAGGGTTAGTACTGGAAAAGGGCTAATGCTGTGGGGGGATGGGGGGGACTAGGATTGGAAATAAGCCAATACTGGGGCTGGGACTGGAAATGGGCCAGAATTGGAGGTTCTGAGACTGGAAGAGGACTGAGACTGGCACTAGTGGTGGGGAGCTGGCACTGGAAGGGGGCTAATTCCAGGGCTGGGGGGCCTGGGACTGAAAGAGGGCTGATGCTGGAAAATGCTGTTCCATAGTGAGAAAAAGAGGGAGATGCTGGAGAAGGTAGAGGATAAATATTGTGCAGAGTGGGGAAGAAGCAAAGTCATAGCTAGGGGAAGATTGAGAGGGAGGCGTATAAGAACATATGCTGGGATAAGGAGGAGGAAAGGCAAGGTTAATAAATATTGCAGAAGGAAGGAGAAAGGTGGGTGCCAGGTTGGGACATGGGGTTGTAGGAAAAAACTGGGACTATTACAGGTGGATGCTAAGATATGGTAAGAAAACAGAAGAAAGACTCCAAGTTAGGTTGGTATTTGGAGTGCAATTGAGGACTTGGGGCTTGGGTGAACATAACATAAGAACATAAGATGTGCCATACTGGGTCAGACCAAGGTCCATCAAGCCCAGTATCCTGTTTCCAACAGTGGCCAATCTAGGTCATACGTACCTAGCAGTTTCCCCAAAAGACACAGGTTCCGCCATGCTTGTACTGGGTCAAGCATTGATATCCTGGGTCCCTTCTTAATAAGTTATGGACCTTTCCTCCAGGAACTTGTCCAAACCTTTTTTAAACCCAGCTACACTAACAGCCTTTACTACATCCTCCGGTAACAAATTCCAGAGTTTGATTACACGTTGAGTGAAAAAATATTTTCTTTTATTAGTCTTAAATAGTTTACCCTGTAGCTTCATTGCATGTCCCCTAATCTTTCTATATTCTGATAACGTAAACAATCGATCTACGTTTACCCGTTCCACTCCGTTCATTAATTTATAGACTTCTATCATATCTCCCCTCAGCCGTCTCTTTTCCAGGTTAAAGAGCCCTAACCTTTTATAGCCTTTCTTCATAGGAGTATCCTTCCATCCCCTGTACCATTTTGGTGGCTGTTCTCTGAACCTTTTCTAATAACTCTATATCCTTTTTAAGATAGGGCGACTAGAATTGCACACAATATTCAAGGTGCGGTCTCACCATGGAACGATATAGAGGCATTATAATATCTTTTGTTTTATTTTCCATTCCTTTCCTTATCATACCTAGCATTCTATTTGCTCTCTTGGCCGCCGCTGCACACTGGGCCAAGGGTTTTAACATGTTATCCACAATGACGCCTAAATCTCTTTCCTGGGTGGTGGTTCCTAATGTGGAACCTTGCATTGTGTAACCATAGTTTGGGTTGTTCTTCCCTAGGTGCATAACTTTGCACTTGTCCACATTAAATTTCATCTGCCATTTTGATGCCCAGTCTTCTAATTTATCAAGATCCTCTTGCAATTTTCCACAATCCTCTTGGGTTTTAACAACTTTAAATAGTTTTGTGTCATCTGCAAATTTGATAACCTCACTTGTTATTCCACTTTCCAGTTCATTTATGAATATGTCAAAAAGCAGCGGACCCAGCACAGATCCCTGGGGTACACCACTATTCACCTTTCTCCATTGGGAAAATGGGCCATTTAGCCCAACCCTCTGCTTTCTATCTTTTAACCAGTTCTTGATCCATAGTAGTACACTGCCTCCTATCCCATGACTCTTTAGTTTTGCCAAAAGTCTCTGATGAGGGACCTTGTCAAAGGCTTTCTGAAAGTCCAGATACACTATATCAACTGACTCACCTTTGTCCACCTGTTTATTCACACTTTCAAAAAAACATAACAGATTAGTAAGACAAGATCTTCGTTGTCTAAAGCCATGTTGGCTGTCTCCCATTAGGCCATGACTATCTACATGCTGAGTAATTTTATTCTTTATGATGGTTTCTACCATTTTTCCCGGTACTGACGTGAGGCTCACCGGTCTGTAGTCACCTCTGGAACCCTTTTTAAAAATTGGTGTTACATTGGCGATCCTCCAATCTTCAGGTATTAGAGATGATTTTAATGATAGTTCACAGATTACTAATAGCAGGTCTGCAATCTCATATTTCAGTTCTTTCAACACCCTTGGATGTATACCATCCGGCCCAGGTGATTTGCTACTCTTCAGTTTATCTAATAGTTGTAATACATCTTCCCGATGTATCGATATTTCCTTCAATTCTTCCGCACCTTTAAATACCACTTCAGTCATGGGTAACATCCCTACATCTTCCTCAGTAAAGACCGAAGCAAAGAATTCATTCAGTCTCTCTGCTATCGCCTTATCGCTTCTTAGTGCCCCTTTAACTCCTCTATCATCTAATGGACCAACTGACTCTCTCACAGGTTTTTTGCTACGAATGTACTTGAAAAAGTCTTTTTTTCGCGTTTTTGCTTCCACAGCAAGCTTCTTCTCAAATTCTCCCTTTGCCTGCTTTGTCAATGCCTTGCATTTGACTTGCCAGTGCTTGTGCTGTTTCCAGGTTTCGTCGTTTGGCTCTTTTTTCCATTTCCTGAAAGATGCTTTTTTGGCAACAGCCTCTCTGACCTCACCTTTAAACCATGCTGGTAGTTTTTTGGACTTCCTTCCACTTTTCTTAAAGCGTGGAATACAGCTGGTCTGGGCTGCCAAGATAGTATTTTTCAACAGCACGCAAGCTTGATGTAAGTCTTTAACCTTTGCAACTGCTCGTTTTAGTTTTTTCTTAACTATTTTCCTCATTTTATCATAGTCTCCCTTTCGAAAGTTAAAAGGTAGTACTGTGGATTTCCGTACTATCCCTCCTCCACTAATTAAATCAAAGGCGATCATGCTATGATCACTATTGCCAAGTGGCCCCAACACCCTTATCTCTTGCACTAGATCTGGTGTTCCACTAAGGACTAGGTCTGATATGGCTTCCCCTCTGGTCGGTTCATGAACCAGCTGCTCCAAGAAGCAGTCATTTATGTCATCTAGGAACTTTATCTCCCTAGCATGTCCTGCCGTGACACTGACCCAATCGATACCGGGGTAATTGAAATCACCCATTATTATTACTGTGCTGTAACTTTTGTTAGCTTCCTTGATTTCTTTGAGCATTTCATCATCCATTTGTTCATTCTGGCCCGGTGGTCAATAGTACACCCCCACTGCCATCGCCTTCCCCTTTTTACATGGAATTTCAATCCATAGAGATTCTACAGCAAATTTTGTTTCCTGCAAAACTTTAATCCTTTCTGAGTCAATGCCCTCTCTAACATAGAGCGCAACCCCTCCACCAATTTGATCAGCTCTATCATTCCGATATAGTTTGTACCCAGGTATCACAGTGTCCCACTGGTTGTCCTCCTTCCACCATGTCTCTGATACTCCAATGATATCTAACCTCTCATTTAGTGCTATACATTCTAACTCTCCCATCTTATTTTTTAGACTTCTAGCATTTGCATACAAGCATTTTAGAGACTGTATTTTATTCATATTAATTTGGCTATTGGTAGACATGGGTAATTTGGGATCTTTAAGCTCTGTCTGCTCCATACTCGAGGGCATTTGGGCTACTTTACTCTTTTTTGGAACCTCTCTGCTTTTGGTAGTATCCTTCAAGGATACATTCTTCCGAACCATCTGCTCTTGGGCGACTGTCGGCTTTCCCCTATTAGCTAGTTTAAAAGCTGCTCTATCTCCTTTTTAAAGGTTAATGCCAGCAGCCTGACCCTTCGGAAGAGCCCCTCCTTTCCCCAGAATGTTCCCCAGTTCCTAACAAATCCAAAACCCTCATCCTTGCACCATTGTCTCAAACCTGACTGGCCGAGGAGGTTCCAGGATAGGTTTGAGAACCTCTGATGTAGACAGTATTTTAGTTTAAGCTATTATGGTCTGCATCTTGACTTGATTGGGTATGCTGTGGCTGTACAGGTATCTAGGTTGGCTCCATGAAAAGCTGATGAGTCAGAATAAGATTGGATTTGCTCTTGTTGATTATTAAAGAATCTCTTTGCATGATCTACTCTTGACCAGGCATCACCAGGTAGCAAAATTCAACCTCGACTCTTTGACTTAAATTCTCTAAATTCAAGTAAGGAAAGAAATGAAAACACATACACAGAAAATTATATTAATAACAGTACTACTTAAGGCCTTAAGGGAGGGGGTCCACAGGTCTGCAAACCTGGGCAGTTTCCTGTAAATCCCTCACCTTAGCATAGCTGCAGGCCTTCTTTTAGTAGGAAAAATTGTTACATTCTACAATTTTCATCTTATCACACTATGTCATACCTCTGCCTTACAGATGAAGCTAAACCCTATGGGCCTAATATTCGAAAGGCATTTACACAGTTTATAGCACAGTATACTGTGCAAATGCCTTAAATTGGGATATTCAACAGCACTTACACAGTTAGTGCCATTGAATATTCCCTTTTAACCCCACTACGCGCCCCGATGCTATGCGGTTAGCATCAAGGAGTATTAGGGGTGTTCCGTGGAGGAGCAGAGGCGGAGACTGTCGCTAAGCAGATAGCGGCGATATTGCACCACTACCCAGTTAGCAATTGGCAGTTAAAACTAGGTGTAGCAAAAGCTAGCCTAATTTTACCCACGGAAGCCAAAAAAGTAGCAGTGCAATATTGCCACTACCCAATTTACTTCAGCGGCTCTGGGGCATGTGCAGCGACCCTGGATATTCAATGCTGTCACCACAGCATTGAATATCTGGGGTTAAGGGTCGGCAGGCAGAGCTATGTGCCATAGCAGCACATAGCCTGCCCAATTCAATATCGGGCCCTACAAGTTTTAAGTCAAACTAGGCACAAACGTTGATCAGCTTAATCAGGACAAACAAAAACATTGTCTCATTTTTTCACAAACATTTACAAAATACGGACTTGACTTCTACTAGGCCAGGAAATTTCCAACTCCAGTCCTGGAGGCCTCCATACTAGGCTGTCAGCAAAATTCCAAGCAATTCTCCATATTAACTCTTTCAGAGGTTCTTGGTTCCCCAGTTTGAATCCCTGTCAACAACAGAGTTTGTAGGAGACTGAAGCAAGATAAAGGAAGTTAAAGTATCCTACTCTGTGGAAGTTTGCAGCCACTACAGCCAGGCACTTTGTGAATACTCTAGGACCAGAGGAAAAACCTTAATGAAGATTAAGTACTGGTAGTAAGCTCTCAGAAAGGGGAAACTGAGGTACTGCCAATGAGAAGGATTAATTGGAATGTGGCTATAAGCATCTTTGAGGTCTAAGGACGCTAACCAATCCCTCTGACGGATGAAAGGCAGAATGGTAGTGAGAGTGTTCAATTTGAATTTGTGCTTTGTGATGCACACATTTAACTGCCTGAGATCAAGGATAGGATGTAATCCTCCATTTTTCTTTGGTATGAGGAAGAAGGCCAAATAGAAGCAGGGACGGGGGTTCTTCCGCTCTCACATCCAGCAGAGACAAACACAGAAGATCTCTAAAAGAAAAAAGGGACTATATTATTTGATATGGAAGGGCAAACTAGATAGGCCATATGGTCTTTTTCTGCTGACATGTTTCTATGTTTCTAAAATTTGGAGTTTGGTCTGAAGTATCAATGAATGTTATTGAGATGGAAGAAACTCTTTCTGCAGGGGCACTGAAGGCAGAAGAGTCAAGAACTGTAGACAGTATCCATGGTTCACTATAGATAGGACCCAACAATCGCTGGTAATGGTTGGCCAGGCCTTCTGGTAAAACAGTCTTTGGAAGGCAGGCTTATCTCCCACAGGTAGTCAAAAAGAAGAATTCATCTTGAGGGCTTTTGCAGTGGGTATGGCCTGCTGCTTCTGCTCACAATCTCTGATGGGGCAGGTAACCCAGAGATGGTTCTCACAAAGGCGCAAGTCTTGGATAAGGTTGGAAGAGATAATATGGATAGAAATACTGAAAATTCTGCTGAGGAGAGGGCTTCCTGAAATAGGAGGATTGAGACCAGCAATGTTGTGAAGAACATTCGGCTGTGGGAATGAAGAGTTCCTTCATCGCAAAAGAGTTGTCCTTAATTTGTGTGGACTGTTTCTTGGAACTTGTCTCCAAAGAGAGTATCGCCAAGACAAGGGGCATCTGTGAGTTAGTCATGTAAATCCTTGAAGACCTGAAGATTGAAGCCACACTGTTCGCTTCACTGCTATAGCTACAGCAGTCAAAGCAAGAGGTTATGTCATAGTATCATAAGTTGCCTTTGGTAAGTGCATTCCTGAATGGTGAGGTGACCAGGAGCCAACTCATCTTTGGAAATGTTAGGATCCACGGCCTGTTCCATCAGGGAATAATGGTAGCAGAGCATTTGTAAATGGTGCGCCAAAATCTTCAAAAAGTGTGCATAGAGCTTTGGTGCATCTTTTGGCCAACTATGTCTAAGATATGGTGATCCTTCACTGGTGGGGTGTGGTTGGATGTTTTAGAGGATTTTGAGTGTTTCAGTTCAACCTCATCTTTCAGTTATAACTGAGGTAACTGGGATTGGAGTGTTCAGGACCTCCTGTGAGACACGGTGCATGCCATGAAGTAAATTGTAAATCTTGACATACCTCATGCAGAGGTAGGGCATGGACTTCCCTAAGAGTAGACATGGACTTGAGAAGGGACTGGAAGTCTTTTCTGGTGGAGGAGATCTCAGCTGCTCCCAAAATCAAAGCTTTTGTGAGCTTAAGGAGAAACTTAGAGTAAAAGTGGTCATCTTGGGGCTTAAGTTGAGAAGATTACCAAGTATGACGGTTGACAGCAGACAGCTGACGCTCTCTTGTCTCTTCATCTGAATCCTACATGATGGAGAGTGCACCAACAGAACTGTAGTCATCTGGGTGTCTACAGGAAGCGGATTATGGTCAAGGTGACTGGGATGTTGAGGCTGAAAGCGATTGATGGAGAGGGCAACCCTCCAGGTGTGGGGGTTAAAAGTCAACACGTTCGTTCTGAGCTGATGTCTGTATAGGCTGCTGTGGTACGGACAGAGCAGCAGGGCACAGTGAACTCTGCAACATTGTTGTGGTCTTCATGAAAATGTTTTGCATAAGGAACAAAAGAGCTGTGCTGAAAGGTTATAGCTGCAGAGGGGGCTTTCACTGGGGAGGCCAATGGAGAAGCAAACACTGGGCCCAACAAGGCAGGGGCAGTGACAGATTTTGAACTGGTACATTTACTGAGTGTTAGACCTGCTATGAACCGTGTTTGTGGTCCTCCTTTGCATGTGCAGTGAGCTGAGTGTTAGAAGTGGTTGTATATTTTGGCATGCCTCTTGAAATGCTGAGGCCCCTCAGAAACTAAAGCAGCAGTCGAGGGGGGTTGGGGAGGGGAGCAAGGCTGGCCCAACCATTAGGAAAACTAGGCAGTTACCATGGACAGCAACCTCTGGGGGTGACAAAGAGAAGGGTATTCAAAAGCTAAACAATAGATTTTAAAGCTGGGGTGTAGGGGGAGTAAAGCTTGCCTAGGATGCTAACACCTCGAAACAACTCTGGGGCTGGACGGAGGGAAGGGTAGAGGAATGATCTCCAGCAGTTTGGCTGCTGACCTCCAAAAGCACTTTGACTGCCCGTATAAAGTTTTCATCAGTAGCGCCGACTTCTTATCTTTTCTTACCTTACATGCAGGGCCGACCACAGAGTTGGTTCAAGGTGTTGGTGTCCTAGGCAAATCTTAAGCCTTATGCTCCCCCACCCCTTGCTGACAGAACTTATTGTTTACCTTTGAATACCCCGCTCTTTGCCACCCGAGGTGGCCACCTAGTTTGCCTAGTGGTTGGGCCAGCCTTACTATTATGTTTATCCCCCAGTGGTGAACCGAGAGGTCCCAAAGAAGGAGGAAGGATGGGCGGGTAGCACAGTTTCTATGGAACTGATTGAGAAGAGTAAGACTGTGCTCTGCAATAAAAAAGAGCTGACAGCTGTACAGTTAGCTAAGAAAGCCACAGAGATAAAGCTCTTGTGAACTAGTTTTTTTTATCAGAGTCTTAGGCCAAGGAAAGCAACATAAAAACACATCTGGCTGAGCCATGAAGAAAAAAAAAGACTGTCCACAGTCAGAGTGTCAGGATGCATGGAAACTCCTGTGCATATTCATTGAAGAATAAAAAACACCAACAGTGCAGCTGCATATCCATGGAGAAAGCGGAGTTGCTTACCCGTAATGGATGTTCTCCGTAGACAGCAGGGGTATGTAGCCACACTCTATGATGCTGTCCTCAACGGCTCCCATGTGCTGGGCTCTCCCCCAACTTAGAAAAGTCCTTTGGACTTCTCCAAGCATGCGCAGTAACTACTCCCCAATGTTTCCAAAGGCAGTTCCATCCAGAGCTGTGGAGCATGAGCCGCAAAAAGAAACATATACACAACAGGAAAAACAATTATATATACACAATGGGATTGGACTTGGGTCGATTCTGTAAGAAAAGTCTCCTTTTCCTTTAAAAAATGTTGGCCTGCTTCCTCTCTTTTTTAAATTTTTGTGGGCAGAGGGTGGGTGAGTGTGGCTGCATAACCCCGCTGTCTATGAAAAACCCTGTTACAGGTAAGCAACTCCACTTTCTCCACTAGCAAGCAGGGCAGGCATACTCAATGGTGAGTCCAGAGCTGAAGGTCACATGGTATGTTTGTGGATGCGGGGCTGGAGCCACATGATGGGCAGAAGGTGAAGTATGCACTCAAGGTGAAAACAGGTTCCGGAGGACAGCCTCTCCGAAGGCTGAGTCTCCTGCTGTAGAATGGTCCAAGCTGTAGTGTCAGGCAAAAGTATGAATGGATGTCCAAGTAGCTACTTTGCAGATGTCCTGGGTGGAGACTGTAGCTAAACTGGCCACCGTGGTCACAGTTGCATGTAATTGATAGGACCCTACTCGACCTGGGGCTGGTAAATGAGCTTGGGCATAACAGAAGGAGATACAATCTGAGAATCAGAGCGAGTCTTTTTTAAAGCTGGTCATCTGGGGTTGTTGGGATTGAAAGTTGCGATGATGATCTCAAATCTTTGGTTGCCTACAGGTAATAAAGTCATGCTTGTTTGCAATCCAAGGCATGCAGGGATTGTTCTGGCGAGTCTGCTTTGAAATTGGGCAAAAAGGCAGGAAGTACTATGGACTGGTTCAAGTGAAACTCCGATACCACTTTCAGAAGTAACTTAGGATGTGTCCTTAAGAACACCTTGTTATGAAGAAACTGCATGTAAGGAGGATAGTGCATGAGTGCTTGAAGTTCACTGATCCTCCGTGCAGAGGTTATTGCCACAAGGAATACTGTGAAGCTGAACCGAGGGGAGGTGGTTTAATGGGAGGTTTGGTATTCATGAGGTTTGATGGGAAGTTTGGTATTCATGAGGTTTTTCCTAAATCCCGAGGTAAGCGGATGAACTGAGATAGGTTTGCTGTCCACTGGGGAATGGGAAGTTGCTATAGCAGACAAGTGATAATGAACAGAGGCGGATTGTAGTCCAGAGTTGAAGAGATGCAGTAGGTAGGTTAGGACGTTCCCCAGGGGACAGTGAATGGGGTTCTGATGGTTTTCCTTTGCCCAATGCACAAAGAGGGACCATTCATGTCAGTACGATAACAGATTAGTCAGTTTTGAGGCAGTAATTACCTCTAGCACTTCCGTGAGAAAGGAGGTAGCTATTGTTGAGGTACTTAGATCTAAGTTGCTAATGAGAGACTTCGGAGACTGGGGTGGAGCAAGGTGCATTGATGCTGAAGTTGCAGGCCCTGCATCATCAGAGCAAGAAGGTGTGAGAACCAAGCTTGTCGTGGCCATCGAGGTGCAATGAGGATGATTGACGTTTTGTCCTGGTGCATTGAGAAGAACGTGACTTATGAGTGAAAAAGGAGGAAAGGCGTAACAGAGCCACAGACTTCAAGAGTTGGCAAAGGCATTGTGTGCCAATTGGAGAGGACTTGATCAGATGGAGCAGAACAGACTGCATTTGGCTTTGCTGCAGTAGCGAAGAGATCTACATCCGGAGTGCCCTATTGAGCAAAGAGTGTGTGTACCACCATGGTGTTGAATGACCATTCGTGAGGGTCCAGACGTCGACTTAGTGAGTCTGCTAATTGGTTCTGAGCTCCTGGCAGATAGGTTGCTCCGAGCGAAGTGTTTATTAAGAGGGCAAAAAGCCAAAGGTGCGTAGCTTCGCAACACAGTCGAAGGGAACCCATTCCACTTTGTTTGTTGATCTAGAACATAGATACTTGACTGTCTGAGCATTTGATAATAGTATTTTATTTATTTAACATTTCTTTTATACCATCTTTCAGGATTATCAAAGCAGTTTACAATAAACTCAAATGTTTACATTGAACCGTTTAACAATTCAACAAAAAGTTGTAACTATATACATGGAGGGTTTGGTGTGGGCATAGAACAAAAAAAGGGTTGGTCATGGATCATGTTTAAATTCGGGTTTTTACATTGACTTAAATAGTATCTAGTCTATCCTGGTCATGTCTCTGGCAGTGTTACATAGGGGAATTGGTATAGATATGGGGAAAATAGAAGGATTGGTAGGACTCATAATCTGATTCACAATTCAATCAGCGCATGACATCAGATACATACAGTAGGGCAGAGCTACTCAATTCCAGTCCTGGTGGCCCGCAACCCTGCAGGTTTTTGGGATATCCCTAATGATATGCATGAGATATATATGCATTAGAGATAGCCTGCCAACCTGACTGGTTTGTGGCCCTCCAGGGCTGGATTTGGAGACTCCTGCCTTACACCTCTGTCATTTAAGATTGTGAGTGGGCAAGGTACAGATGTTCTAGACATCAAAAGGGTACATAGAATGTGTCACATTCCTCCTAGATTCTCAACACCACCAAAAAGTTGTCTAATAGACAATATTTTGGTGGTGGTGAGAAGCAAGGAGGAATGTGACAAATTCTAACCTTTTTGATGTCTTGGACATCTGCACCTTGCCCACTTACAATTTTAAATGACAGAGGTGTAAGGCAGGGGTCTCCAAATCCAGCCCTGGAGGGCCAAACACCAGTCAGGTTGGCAGGCTATCTCTAATGCATATATATCTCATGCATATCATTAGGGATATCCCAAAAACCTGCAGGGTTGCGGGCCACCAGGACTGGAATTGAGTAGCTCTGCAGTAGGGTATAATATGTAAGTAGAGGCTAGATTGTTGGACCAAAATGCTCAGTGAATAGGTGGGTTTTCAACCTTTCACGATAGTAGACCAGAAAGGTTGGGAGGGTTGAACTCTGGGTCTGGGGATATTTGCATATGATTTACATAGACTGTGGGATCTATGAACATTTCCTGGGGTTTCTTTCCAGACAGAGGGAAAGATCCCCCAAGAACTTCTTGGCAAGAGAATTAGTAGGGTGCAGAACCTCATTTGACTCAAAAGAGGACTGTCCCTGGGAAACCAAAAACTCACTCTAACTGTACAGGGAACTCAGGATAAGGACTTCCTAGTCAGCCAGCCCTATTGAATTTGGGGATTAATGCTCTCCCTTTGGAGTTGGGACTCTTGCTGTTAGTAGAAGAGTGGTTTGTGGTAGGAGTGGGACTGGGACCGGAGGCTGATGAAATTGAGGTTGCAACAGAGTGGAGACTGGAGGAATTGGGAGACCTGAATGCTTGACAGCGTGATGTAATAGACTACCAGTGTACCCAATGGGATTTTCATCCCAAAGGGGTGTGTATTGATTTCAGCGAGCTCTGAGGTGCCACTGAAAAGGTCACATGTATAGTCTTGCAAGTGGTACAACATGTATAGAAGTTGCTATGTGGCCCAGTAACTGAAACAGAGTGCCTGTCGTAGCTGTGGTGTCAAGCAGTCTGCTGCTGAGGTGCCAGAGAAGCTTGGACAGTGTGGCTCGTTGTCGTGTGCCAGGGAAGCTTGGACAGTGTGGCTTGTTGTCGTTACGGAGGGTCTCGATATGAGTAAATTTTATTTATTTATTTATTACAATTTCTTATATACCGCACTATTCGATATCAGCGTGGTTTACAGTAAAACAAAAATGACCAGAACAACAGGCTGTTCGGTTTTACAGAGAACAGGTTTACAAACTTGGACAACATGGGTGAACTATATACATAAAATATCCAAATACAGTGTCCCTGCTGCCAGAGATGGCTTGCAACTACTGGTAAACAATTTAGGTGATAATTCTGATCAGGACATTCAGGCCCCTGTGTGCCTGATTGGAATCGAGCACACAGGGGTAGACGTGATTCTGATCCCAAGGGGCACATCTAGCCAACGTGGGATTAGAATTGTGACTAGGCCTATACGTGCAGGAATCCCCTGCACCCACCTCACCTTTTTTTTCTTGGCTGGAGCTCCTGTCCCCTGACGTCTAGGGGGACATATTCCACCTCCAAGATGGAGTAAGTCCCTCGTCCAGTCTGCCTGCCCTGGATGTACAGGGCCAATGACAGAATTGGCCCTGTACATCCGGGGCTGCGGACTGCCCACTGCCCGCCCTAACTCCGCCTCCACCTCACCCCTTCCCACCCCCATCTAAGTCTCCCCATACAAACACCTTGTTCAAATGGGGAGGTTAGTCAGGAATGGCACTGAATAGCGGGGATGGATGTTTATCCCCGCTATTCGTGGCTCAGAATGAACCCATTAGTGAATACACAGAGTGTAGCAGAAAGGTCAAAAGGAAGTACCTTGTATTGGTAATCTTGACTTTTGAACATGAAGCAAAGTTACTTCCAGTGCAATGGGTGAATGGGAATGTGAGTGTAGGCATCTTTCAAGTCCAGAGAGGCCAGCCAGTCGTGTTGACTGAGCAAGGGGAGGACTGTATTGAGAGAAGTCATTTTGAATTTTTCTTTTTTGGTGTAACAATTAAGATCCTGAAGGTCTAAGATGGGACTAACCCTCCAGTCTGTTTTGGAATCAGGAAGAAACGCGAGTAGAAGCCCTGATCGCGTTGTTCGAGGGGAACTTCTTTGATGGCTTGATTGCATAGGAGCTCCATGACTTCCTTTTCCAGGATTCGCAAGTGATGAGCAGAAGGCAGGGGCATGTTGTAAGAAGGATAAGGAAGTGGAAGTTGTAGAAGGTTGATTTTGTACCCCCTTTTGACGATGTTGAGTACCCAGCAATCAGTAGTTATGGAATACCATGCCTCTCTGAAGTGCTGAATTCTGCCTGCTTCCAGCAGATAGTCAAAAACTAGAAGCAGGTTTAGGGGCAGGAGTTGGGTTGGGGGTTACTTTCTGTCCTGCTGCCTGGAGCGTTGGGTGTAAGCTGATGTAGCAGGGCACTGTGATGGCTGCCTGGAATATGGCTAATATTTACGGCGAGGGTAAAGCTGCTTGAAATACTGATAATGGTAAGCTCTTCGGTAGTGAGAAAGTTGAGAGCGTCTGGGTTGCGATGCTGGTTCTACTAGCTGGGCAGCCAATTCCCTGACTATAGACAAATGGTCTTTGACCTCTGAGACTCTTTCTTCCACCTTGGATCCAAAAAGGCTATTTCCTTGACATGGGGCATCCCCAAGCCATTCATAAAGGTCCTCACGAAGGCCAGATAGCCGCAGCTAAGTTGTGCGCCTGGCTGAAATAGCCATGTTGGTGGAAAGCACCATCGAATCAAAGGCGTTATAGGTGGTGCAGATGATATGATATAGAGACTCATGCAAACTAGTGAGAAGTCGAGCTTGCTCTTCAGGGGCGGCCCAAGGAGGTGCGGGGCCTCATTTGCATAGGGAGCCTCATTTACATAAATATTTGCATAATGTTAACATGCATTTTTAGTAAACATGCTTCTTAATGAGTGTCTGGATAAAGAAAGACTAACAGATTTCTATGTTACTATATTCCAGTGCCAACCGCCAGGCCCATTAGGAAGTACTATAAACACTGACCATTACTCATAGCAAATCCACCATATCATAACAGCTCTTCCAGGACTCACAAAGCACCAAACCCTACCTATCAAAAGGCAACACTGCAAATATTAAACCAATACATCTCAGAGAATACCAATGCATCTCCTACTGGGGAAAGAGAACAAGTGACACCGTCAAATAGAAACTACATGAACAGAATACCTCAGCTTGGTTAAAAGGCAGAACATAGACCGTCACCAAAGAACAAGGGATCACAGTTTAGAAATAGGAAGACAATAATTAAACTGGGAACCCCAAAAGCCAAACTTGGGATGTACAACAACACTGGAGAAATAAAACTATAAATTAATTTCCTCTTGTACTAAACAAAACACAAAAGACGTTAACAATGCACATTTCCCAGAGCTGATATATTCCAGTTAATAAATTCAAAATAAAAAAAGTATTTTTCTACCTTTTGTTGCTTGTGTATTTTCTTTTTCAGTTGCAATTGCTCCAGTCAATTTCTTCTGGTTTCTTCGTGTCTTCTGCGAGCTATCCATTTGTCCTTTCTTCTCTTTTAGATTTTTTTCCAAATTTTTTCTCCATATCTGCTTTAACATACTGATCTTTCCCCTTTTGCTCTTTCCCCCATTTCTTTCCTTATTCCTTTATCATCCACTCAAATTTCACCCTTCCAGTCTCAATCTCCACTTACTCTTCCAATACCTGACCCATCGTAGACTTTTCTTCCCTCCCACACAAAATATCTTTTCTCCTCTCCATTCTCATTCCCCATCCCTTTCTAGTCCTCCCCCAAAATCAGCTCCCTTATAGCTCTAGACCCACCCAGCATCTGCCCCCTTCTAGTCCCAGTCTCCCAAGCTTCCACATCAGCCCATTTCCAGTCCTAGCCCCCCATATGTTTTCCAGTTCCATTCCAGCCCCCCATCAGCCCATTTCCACTCCAAGCTCCCCCATCAGCCCATTTCCAGCCCCCATCAGCCCATTTCCAGTCCTATTCCAGCCCATCACCCATTTGCAATCCACATTCCCCCCATCAGCCCTTTTCTAGTCCTATTCCAGCTCCTTATCAGCCCATTTCCAGTCTTAGCCCCCATATGCTCTTTTCCAGTTTCATTCCAGTCCCCCATCAGCCCATTTCCACTCCAAGCTCCCCATCAGCCATTTTACAATCCTAGCCCCCTTGTCAGCCCACTTTGTCCTATTCCAGCCCTCATCAGCCCATTTCCAGTCCTATTCCAGCCCATCACCCATTTGCAGTCCACGTTCCCCCCATCAGCCCATTTCTAGTCCTATTCCAGCTCCTCATCAGCCCATTTCCAGTCCTAGCCCCCCATATGCTGTTTTCCAGTTCCATTCGTCCCCCATCAGCCCATTTCTACTCCAAGCTCCCCCATCAGACAATTTCCAATCCTAGCCCCCTCGTCAGCCCACGTCGCCCTATTCCAGCCCTCATCAGCCCATTTCCAGTCCTAATCCAGCTCTTCATCAGCCCATTTCGTCCGTTCCCCCCCCCCACCATCACAGCCCATTTCGTCCGTTCCCCCCCCCCACCATCACAGCCCATTTTTAGTCCTATCCCCCCACCATAACAGCCCTTTTGCAGTCTGTTCCCCCATCACAGCCCAATTGCAGTCCGTTTCCCCCCCCCCACCATCACAGCCCATTTTCAGTCCTTCCCCCCATCACAGCCCAATTGCAGTCCGTTCCCCCCACCATCACAGCCCATTTCCAGTCTGTTTCCCCCCCATTACAGCCCATTTTCAGTCCTATCCCCCCATCACAGCCCACTTGCTGTCCTTCCCCCCCCCCAATCACAGCCCAATTGCAGTCCATTTCCCCCCCCACCCCATATCACAGCCCATTTCTAGTCAGTTCCCCCCCATCATCACAGTCCATCAAGTCCTAGCTGCCCCCCCCTCTCCAAAGAGCCCCACGCCGTCTAAGGGGCTGCAGAGGGAGCCGGGGAAGCCCGAGCGAGGCCCCGGCTCCCTCTGCACAGCCGCCAACATGAAGAGCCTTTTCCTTCACGTGGGCAGCTGTTTCAGTGAAGCAGTGAATGGCGGGAAAGGTTAAAGTCAACCTTTCTCGGCATTCGCGGCTTCATTGAAACAACATTCTCGCTCAATGGACGGGCCGCCCTTGTTGCTCTTCTACTGGCAAGGCTGGAGTATCATCCAGCTGTAGGAGGAGATCATGGTGGCAATGCAGGATTTGGAGCTGATGTGCCAGAACCCGCATGCAAGAAGGTTACTCTGCTAGATCTTTCACCCGACAGCATCAAGAGTTTTCCGTTCCTTACCAGATGGCATTTAGAAAGTAGACTTAGAAGATTTTGACTTCTTCAGGACAGCTTCAGAGATCACTGAGTGATGAGGCAATGGTCAAATCCTAGAGCCGATAGTACCTTATACTTGAGGTCAAGTTGCAGAGAGGTAGCGTGTATTGAAGTAGGATGCTTCCAAATGGAGGTTTGCAGATCCTGGAGGATTTGATGAACTGGGAATGCTAAAATCTGCTTAGGTGCACTGCAAGCTGTAAGAATAGACTGAAAATCCCGCTTATTGATAAGAGTTTGAGAGTCACTCAGTCAAGGCTCTAGAAACGTTCTGCAGTAATTTTGGATAAGAGAGATCTTCAGGTGCATCTTCCAAAGGCTCTGGCAGTGGCAGGGTCTCCGGGAAGTCTTAATTTATCCTGCAGCTAGTGTGACAGTAGGGGATGCTAAGCAGCGAACAGGTGTCATCCTCAAGTGGAGTGGGTGTCCGCCATGCTATTACAGAGGGTGATCTTGGGTGAGCATGATACCCAGGATCCTGGGGGTGTGTTCACTGGTGTGTTGCATGCAGGGGTCCAGGGTTTTGCAGGGACTGCATTAAGGATGACTGCACTATCCTGAACAAACTTCTGCAATAGTGATAGGAGGGAAGAGTTGGGACGTGGTGTCTTCTGACTGTCAGTGCTCAGACATAGTGAGAACAGTTTGCCTCTGTTATTTTTTAGAGAGTTGTTCTGAATCTAGAGGGTGAGGCAAGCGAGGGTGCTTAGGTGCCTTACCTGCTGAGCCATTCCTGTCAGTAGCATGCTTCAGATGTTTGGATTTTGATTTTACCTTGCCTCCAGTTGACTTGTGCTCTATCACTGCTTTCAAAAGTTGAGGAGGTGAAGGAGTAGAACCCCCAGCCTAGATAAGCAAACTTTGGGTAGGCTGTGACCATATCAGTGCTGGTAGGGAGTCTGCCTCCAGATATTCGGCTGCCCTATGGAGTCCAAATCGTGCCTGGTCTGGGCCCAATGAGGCAGGGCTCAGGGAAGATTGTTCTGACATCTCCAGTCTCTTTTTCTGTGCAGTTGATGCAAAAAACCTGTTGTGTAGGGAGAAAGGGGCTGGAGGCAACTTAAAAAGCCTGCCGTGCCTGGGACACTTTATTTACTCATATCGAGACCCTCATATCGGCAACGAGCCACACTGTCCAAGTTTCTCTGGCACCTTAGCAGCAGACTGCTGGCTTTTTCTCTATTTTTTAAGAGGCTGCACAATGAAAGCTGTGAGATGGTGTGTGTAGATTTGCTCTATGGGGCCTGTACTCTGGGTTCTTGGTGAGGTCAACTGTAGGGTGATGGTGTCGGGGGGGGGGGGGGTTTTGGAATATGTATTGTTTTTGAGATTTGCAGTTTTGGATTCTTTATGCTGCCAGACTGAAAAATTTAAACTATTTTGTCAGTTCAGATTTAAGGTACTTTCAAATTTTAAGGAAACGACTCAGTTTAATTTTGTTTAGTAGCCTGATAGCTTCACCGCTGCTGAATTCCGGACTTTTCCAGTTCTAGCACAATCCGGTCCAGCATTTGAATTCATGGCTATCAGGATTAGTTAATCTCATTTTATATCTTACCTCCTCATCAATAAGCTGGTCATAGTAAAATAAATCTGATGTGCAGATACTTACAATGGATTGAATTGGGGGAGGGGCTGTGTAAGTGGCTTTTCATTAATCAAATGTAATGTTTTATTATGTTTGTTTTATTGTAACATCTTCTTTACTAAATTGCATGTATATGTTTGGAAGCTACCTAGGATTTTAGATTGGTGGCATATACATTTTAAATAAAGTATACTAAATGTATGCAAATGATGTTGCAATGAATCTCCACGCATCGCCCTGCATCATCCTCATGCTGCCCCTGGGGGGAAGTAGGTGGGGGGAGGGGGGTACTGGGAGGTGGAGGAAAGCAGAAACCTCAGATTGGGACCAGCATGATCAGAGAACAAAATGGTCAGACAACAAAGGTAGAATAGAATCTTATTTTCAATTTAATGATTGCATTTGGTGCTATCTTTATATTTTATACAGTGTATGGAAATGCATCTCTTTCTCCAGTATTGTGTTGTATGCAGAATTGTTGCAGTTTAATTGTTATCTACTTTTTTTTTAAAGTGCTGTCAGGTTTTCTTGGCAATGCATCACTGGTAGTAGATTGCGAGGCCTTTTCTTCTGAGGCAATGGAGGGTAAAGTGACTTGCCCAAGGTCACAAGGAGTGCCAGTGGGAATCAAACTCTTGATTGGGTACTAGGCAGTTTCTCTAACCACTAGGCTACTCATCCACCTATGGTCATTTATTCTGTACTTGGTGAGGGTCTGTGTTCTGAGTCTGTGACCAAGACTAGGTAGGGTTGCCAACCGGACGGTTTTCAGCCAGCCTGGTTGGTTTTTCCATGGCCAGGCTGGCTGCCGGCACAGATATAAAACCAGCCCTTGAAAAGCCGTTTTTTTGCTCTGGCCGCGAGATCGGGAGTGGCCAGAGCAAAAAAACGGCTTTTCTCCCGCAGTCCGCGGCGTGATCGCGAATGCGATCCCTGATCCATTGATCCCCGGCGGGCCGTGAAGCCGCTGCTTCTGCTTTTCACAGAGCATTGGCTGCAATAAAGTTAATTTGAAAAGGAAGAAACCTGTGAGAAGCCTGCCCCCTCTGATATCACTTCCTCGAGTGCTACAGAAGGATGACCGGAGGGCTGGGCTCCTCACAGGTTGTCTTTCCTTTTCAAATTAAGTTTATTGCAGCCGCTGCTCTGTAAAAAGCAGAAGCAGTGGCTGCATGGGGGCGAAGCAGCACTAACGGGGGGGGGGTGAAAGCACTAAGGGGGGTGAAACAGCACTAAGGGGGGGTGAAACAGCACTAAGGGGGTGTGAAGCAGCACTAAGGGGGGTGAAACAGCACTAAGGGGGTGAAACAGCACTAAGGGGGGGTGAAGCAGCAGCGGCTGCAAGGGGAAAGGTGGCAGAAGGAACTGACGGGTGGAAGGTGAGGGCTGGAAGAGAGCTGAAAGGGAGGAACGAGGTGGCTGGAAAGGAGCTGACAGAGGAGGTAAGGAGGGGGCTCAAAGGGAGCTGACACCTGGGAATGGTACTGGTAAGTGACTGGGTAATGGGGAGGGGGCACTGGGACTGGAAATAGGCTGATGGAAGGAAGTGAAGAAAAGAAAAGAAGAGACAATAAATGGCAGATGGACTATAGACCATAGAAAATGAGCTAAGAGAAGATGGGAAAACGGAAGCCTCAGATTGGAACCAGCATGATCGGAGAATAAAATGGTCAGACAACAAAGGTAGAAAAAATAACTTTATTTTCAGTTTAATGACTGGACTTTGTACTATCTTTATATTTTACACAGTATGGGGAACCGTATCTCTTATTTATCTGATACTGCACTGCGTGCAGAGTCTGTCTTCTTGGGGTTTCAATTTAATTTTTGTTATATATTTCTCTTTTTGTTTTGTGCTCATTTATTGATAAAGAACTGTCTGTATTGTGTGTGTGTGTGTACAACCAATGCTGCGTATTCTGTCAGTATAGAATTTCTGCTTAAAAATCTGTAGAAGTCTTGCTTGTTCAGTTTGCACATTGCCCTCTCTGCAATTTTTGGGGGGACAGGAGGTGGAGTAGGGGCGGGGCAGGGGCAGGGAAAGGGCGGGGTAGGGGTGGGCATGGGCGGAGCATGACTAGCCACAGCCACAGGTGGCGGGTTTTTCGTTTTCAAAAAGTTGGCAACCCTAAGACTAGGGGGTATGTTTACTAAACCGTCTTAATGTTACCGGTGCTAGTTGCAGCGTTAATGTGAAGAATGCCATATAAGGTAGTGGGCATTCCGGCGGCAAGGTAGCAAGAATCTGTATCATGCGATAGCGGGTGCCGTGGCACGTTAACGCGCGTTAACCCTAAGTTCATGCCAGCGGAGTGTTAGACGCTATAAAGATGTAGTGTCAGACGGCTGCCTGGGTGAGAATCTTCACAGTCTTGGCAAGTGCATATATCTATATGATTTGCAAGGTATTGTGGGCAATGTAGTTCATTCACACCAGACACAGCTGCTGACAATAATTTAGTTGTGCTCTTGGGTAAAGCCAATAAGATATTTATTTATGGGGTTATTTCTCCCAACACAGATATGCTTGGTAGCACATAAATCAGGTTACTTGCTTCCAGTGTTTAACTGGGATAAACAAAGTCAAAATCAAAATCAGGAAAACCACCTTTAAACTTGTCAGGCAATTAGCTAATGTTTTCTTAGCATATATCTAACAAACGAAAAGCCACAAAGAAAGAAATAAACTGTTCTTGTCAGGTTAACTTCTGATTACTTCCCACATGGATTCAGAAGTGATTCTCTCCTAGCTCACAAGCAATTAGGTAGGCTCAATTGCTAGTAGTTATCCAGCTGAAACCCTTTAGCTGGCTTGCTTTCTACAGTGTGAGTCAAATCCTGCTTCAGGAGCTTTTCTGAGTAGAATAAAGAACAAGTTTATATTTCTTTGTGATGGTTGCTGTACTTTGTAACAGAAAGTTACCAACGGAGTTTAGATAGAGAGCAGTCCATATAAATAGGATCTTCATCTGCTATTATTCCCCCTTGTTCAACAAGCATGGGTTCAATATCATGGATTGGCACAGATGAATCTCTCAATGGAGCACTTTCAGGAGAATACTTGTTTCCCTGCTGTCTTTCAAGGTTATAGCTAGGGCATAGATCAGTGTTCATACCTGAGCTTCCATTGCTGTTAGAGTTCCTCTCTATATAGCCTGGCCAGTATGTAGTCCAGTTCTTATGTCCAGCCTTCCAATCCAGATCCCTGGACACTGGATCTCTCTTCACATACCTTCTGGCACGGGTCTTAGGGTCCCTTCCACGTGCAGCCGTCTCCCTCACAGGTAGCGTCTGGAGATTCCTAGCTCTGCAGCACCATTCTTCTGGCTTTCCCCAGTCCAATGGTGTATGCTGGCCCTTGGAATACCTCCCAGTATACGTACTGCTTTGGACTCTTCTAGACCTCTCAAAGGCTTTTCTCCTCTTTCTTCCAGAGGGTCTCTTTCCCTCTCTGTTCGTCCGGTTTGGCTTCTGCTTCTGATGATCCTTCAGATGAAACTGATGATCCTTCTCTGGATATCCAAGGTGATCATGAAGATGGTCATCTGTAGAATAAACTCTACTCTTATTCTGCTTAGATGAGTGCTCCTCCCTAACACAGCGCAGCTGTGCTGAATCAGGCCCTGCCCTTTGAGATGAGTGCTTAGGGATTACCCCATAGCCCTCCTGATTGAACACACGTTTCCCCACTTCAGCTCCTCTAATGGCTGTTGGAAACCTGGTGCATTCTGGGACTGGTAGTCTTTTATGGGAAAATTCTGTTTTCTTATTTCTACCAGAACTGACAGGTTGCTTGTTCAGAGTCACTTCACCTTTTCTATAGCTCCTTCCTGAGCTATGATAAGCTTCCTTATCACAGTAGCCCACTGGTTACTGCAATGACTGCGGAAGCAGAGGTCATGGGTTCGATCCCACAGTGGTGTTATGTAAGAAGACTGTCTGAGGCATGTCCTTTTAATTTAAATCAGTGCTGCCAGCAAAAACACCCTCACAGTGCCGTAACCTAAGGTGCCGCATAAGGCGCCCTATAAGGCACTCCATAGGACACATTATAAAGTGCCCTGTCCGCCAAGGCACCTTATAATGTGCCCTATAGGGTTCTTTATAGGGCGCCTTATGAGGCACCTTAAGGGTACGGCACTGTGAGGGTGTTTTTGATGGCAGCACTGATTTAAATTAAAAGGAAAAGCCTCAGACAGCCTTATTAAATAACACCACTGTGGGATCAAACCCATGACCTCTGCCTCTACAGTCATTGAAGTGACCAGTGGGCTACATCTCTATAACTAATAACACAGCACTGGCTGGCTAAGGAAAGACTGCAGGTCACCACACAAACTGTCTGCTGTGGTTACCAGGATAGAGTAAACCCACCCGTACCCATGGTGCACTGCACATGCAGATCAGCAGCCTACATCTGATCACCAGATGGGGTATGCACCTCTATAGCACCCCAGCCTGGTAGGGGGAACTGACCGTGTGTGTTACTGGCACAGAGTAGCTACAGACCGTGACATTGTGCGGTTCCTGTGCTCACCCTGAGGGTGAGGTAGGGGGCCCAGCACCAGGTTTGCAGCACCCGGCTTGGCTGAGATAGGCTGTGCTGCAGGCCCCCAACAGTGCCAGTGTGTGATAGGTAGTCCTTGCAGATACACCTGTGTCCATCTGTATTTCCCAGTCATGTCTAGCCCTTGTGGACTATGATGCACCCAGAATAGTGCATATCCTGTGTGGTTGCCATGGTCACATGTTATAAGAGAAGGGTAGTGTTTGGACCCAAAAGCGGATTATGTAGCACCACCCAACCTGCCCTCTGTGGCTCAGGGTGGGGGACAGGATCTCCCACCAACAGATCCACATCTCTGCAATGGTGGCAGTAGAGGGGACCATCAACCCCAGTCCTGCTGGGGAATAGGCACCCCTACACGGCAGTCAATGCAGATCTGTACACATCACATAGGGCACTGGCAAACAGGCAGTAGGCCTGGAAAAGCTCAGCTGCCCCCCACCACTATCTAACAAAATACAAAAAATTGCCCTAAATATTGCAAATACTGATCTACAAAATCCTAATGTGTTACTGTGTGATCAGAAATATGATCAAAATACATAAAAAACGTTTTTTTAATTCTTACTATTTGAAAAAAATTTTTTTGTATATATATACTTGGATACAGGTCTCAGAATGAATGGGGGAGGATAGCTACAGGCTATAACAGCTGAAAAGCCTGAGAAATTCCTGACCCCTTCCTTACATCAAGGACCTTTGGAATCCAATTTTTTCTTTTTACTTAAAATATCTTTGTTTAATTTTGAGCTGTCAGCAACAGATTTAACAAAATTATGAGCTCTGCGAACTCTCTTCAATTAATGACTACTGACTAAGTATCCGTCGTCTTTACTAAGGTCTTTTCAAGAGAGAGACTGGTAGTTGTAAAAAGTAAGTCCAGATTGATGACATCCCTTTTAAAGGTGGGAAAATAGCCAAACCAGTTCCACAACTTCCTGAATCTTTTCCGTCATTAAATAGCTATGACATATCAGGACCAAAACTATTGGCTTTCAAAAATTCCAAAACGACTTATCTGTATGTAGAATGAAAGAGCAGCCAAGTCTCTCTATTCCCGACGCAAACTTCCAGCGCTGTCGCGTTTTACTGCTCTCGCGGTTTCATCGGGGGAGATGGAATTCTCACGGCGTGTCTTACAAGTTTATGAAAATCTTTCAATAAACAACTTAGGAAAGAAAGAATATATGAATCAGTAATGAAATGCTAAAATATTACAGATATAGCAGAAGCAAATACCTATGTGTTGATTTCTAATGCATTGCGAACTTATTCATAAAATCAGACAGACAAGCCTCTAGATTTTACCTTGTAACATTGTATCAAGAGCCAAAAAGACGCCGCGCATGCGTACTAACAGTATGTCCGTTGTCTATTTATAGATGATTCAAAATAGACCGGAAGCAGCCTGTCACCCGATTACAAAATTAGTAAATGGAAAAATAAAAATGAAAAAACTAAAAAAATGTAGCTATTATAGACATACTGACCAGTCTATCTGAGAGTTGAGGCCCCCTGGACTCACTGTTTGTAAACGGTAAATCCAACGTTGTTCATTTAATAGCAAGCTTTGATCCCTGGTTTTGCCCATTAGCCCTTTAGAGGTCTGATCAATACAAAAACAGCGGAGCTGATCAAACCGGTGACTCAGAGCCAAGCAATGAGCCACGATCGGTGCTTCTAATTTTTGGCAATGAAGACGGCTCCGATGTTCACCCATGCGGGTTTTAAATGCTCGTATGGTTTTGCCAATATACAGAAGTTGACAAGGGCATTGGATGGCATATACTACAAACGTAGAAGTGCAATCTGTCTGGGAATGTATTTGATAGGTAACACCGTGATAGCTAAACTGTGTCAGCTCCAACGTAATACTACAGATAGCACAATTGTTACATTTAGCATGGCCAGCTTGAATGATCTCTGTTCTGAAGGGTCCAAGTTGAGGAAGAGGACGCAGCTCTGTAGGGCTAAGTAGTTCCTTAAGATTCCTGTTGCGTTGCCAAACGCAACGGATAGATTTATCCTCTAAGCCAGGCAAATGGCTAAGGATATTGCTATGTCGGTTTAGAATCTTTTTAAGCTTCATGCTTTAATGGGGAAAATTTAGAGACAAAATTGACATGTTCGTCCCTGGTTTCTTGTGAACTTTTCGCTTGCAACAACAGGGTACGGTTATTAAAACAAGCACAAGTATAAGCTTGTTGCACCACCTCTCTAGGATATCCTCGATCATAAAAATCTTTTCGTAGTTGTTTTGAATGGGACCGGAAATCTCGTAAATCTGAACAGTTATGGCGAAACCGTAAAAATTGCGAGAATGGTAAACTGTTTTTAAGTGGAATAGGGTATGCACTATTATAATGCAATAGTGCATTTTTAGCAACTTTCTTCTTGAATACCGTTGTTTCCCAAGAGGATTGCCCTCTATGAATTTCCAAATCAAGATATGTGATTCTATCAAAATCTCGAGTACTAGTAAATCGTAAGTTAGGATCACACTGATTTAACCACTGCAAAAATGAATTAAATTGAGCTTCAGAGGCTGTCCATATCATGAAGACATCATCTATATAGTGGCCCCAGAATGGAATATGGCTCCAGAATTCAGAAGGGTATAACCATGTCTTCTCAAAATCAGACATAAAAAGGTTGGCAACTGACGGAGCTACAGTGGCCCCCATCGCCACACCGGCTATCTGCTGATAAAGAACCTTTTCAAAATGAAAAAAATTTTGAAATAAGACCAACTGAGCAAGACGCTCCAAAAATGAAAGTTGTTTGGCTGACAGATCTTTCCTGTCAACCAAAGCGGTCATTACACTGGTCAGCGCTGCTGCTTGAGGAATGCATGTGTACAGCGACACAACATCTAAAGTTATTAATAACGTGGTAGGAACCATGGCTAGCTGGTCATGTTGTGATAACTGTTGAAGAAAATGCGTCGTGTCTCGCACATAAGAGGGAATTAAACAACAATTTATTGTATTTTGTTTGAGTATATTGCTCTGAAAACCCTTACCTGATGGATTTGTCCCCACCACTATCTGACATTCACCAGCAGAGGGCACAGTCAGTCTCCACCCTGCAAGGTGTTCCAGCCATACACATGCTAACTGCAGACAGTCTGCTAGCAAGTACATGTTTCTGGAGGAACCGTGTGCACCCAAAAATGGGATGTGAGCACACACACCAAGCAGGTATGTCAGTGATTGGGTCCCAGAAAAGGGAACTCATAGATATCACTTGAAAGAAATACTGTATAGCACTATGGGGGAACCTAGCCATGCCATGGTCACTGCTCAGTCAGGATGAGAGTGACCCCCTCAGCATGACATGCTGTGGCCACCCTGTCCATGCAGGTGGTGGTCGGGCACTGTAATGTCCCAGCCATTGCCCTATGCAGATGCATCCTGCCCAGGCCGCCCTGTCCGGGCCATACCCACAGTACCGTGCTCCTCATTATGCACATTGGCAGGCTAACACTGGAAACAGTGCAAGCATTGGGGGCTCAGTAAGATGTAGGCAGCCACAAAACACTGGATAGACATACACACACTGTAAACGGGGGCGCTGGGTGAGAATGTCCACAGTCTTGGCAAAGGCAAATATTAATATGACTTGCAAAGGATTGTGGGAAATGTAGTCCATTCATACCAGACTCAGCCGTTCACAATAAATTAGTTGTGCTTGCTCGAATGTAAAGCAAAGAAGATATTTTATTTATGGGGTTATTTCTCCCAACACAGATATACTTGGTAGCACATAAAAAGGAATACTTGCTTTCAGTATTATACTTAGAAAAACAAATAAGGAAAAACAACGGCTGAACTTGTTAAGCAATCAAATCAAAGCATAAAGACCTTGATGGGAACAGAAAGGTCTTTTCTGTAGGCCCCTGCTAATATCTTCTTAGCAGTGCTTCAAAGAACAAACAAAACCCACAAAGTAGAAAAAAAACCTGTTCTTTTTCAGGGATAACTTCTTGTATCTTCACACACACTCAGAAGTGTCCCTTTAGAGCTCACAGGCAATTAGGCAAGGCTCAATTGCTAACAATTACCAGCTGAAACCCTCTTGGCTGGTTTACTTTCTATTACGTGGCTCAAATCCTACTCAGAAGCTTTTCTGAGTAGATTAAAGAACACGTTTATATTTCTTTGTGATGGTTGTTGTATTTTGTAACAGCATATTACCACAGAAGTTTAGACAGAGAGCAATCCATGTATTCAAAGTCCCCATTTATAACATCTTCCCCTTCTTCAATTATCATAGGTTCACTATCATGGATTGGCACAGAGGAATTTCTCAATGGAACACTCTCAGTACAATACTTGTTTCCCTGCTGTATTCCCAGTGAAGAGCTAGGGCATAGATCAGTGTTCATACCTGAGCTTCCATTGCTGTTAGAGTTCCTCTCTAAATATCCTGGCCAGTATGTAGTCCAGTTCTTATGTCCAGCCTTCCAATCAAGATCCCTGGACACTGGATCTCTCTTCACATACCTTCTTGCACTGGTCTTAGGGTCCCTTCCAAGTGCAGCCGTCTCCCTCACAGGTGCCGTCTGGGGATTCCTGGCTCTACAACCACACTCCTCTGGCTTTCCCCAGTCCAATGATGTATGCTTGCCTCTGGAATGCCTCCCAGTATACGTACTGCTATGGACTCCTCTAGACCTCCCAAATGCTTTTCTCTTCTTTCTTCCAAAGTGTTTCTTGCTCTCTCTGTCCGTCAGCTCTGGCTTCTGCTAATGATGATGGTCAAGATGATCAAGGTGCTTCTGATCCTCTCGATTCTCTGTAGAATAAGCTTATCCTGCTTAGATGAATGCTCCACCCTAGCACAGCGCAGCTGTGCTGAATCAAGCCCTGCCCTTGGAGATGAGTGCTTGGGGATTACCTCATAGCCCTCCTGATTGAACACACATTTCCCCACTTCAGCTTTTCTAATGGCTGTTGGAAACCTGGTGCATTCTGGGACTGGTAGTCTTTTATGGAAACATTCTGTTTTATTATTTCTACCAGAACAGACAGGTTGCTTGTTCAGAGTCACTTCACCTCTATTATAGCTCCTTCCTGAACTATGATAAGCTTCCTTATCACAACACTCCCATACCTATTTCAGCATTGTGCAAATATAGAGGTGGTGGGCAGCCCCGGCCCCCACACAAATCCTGGGCACAGTGCAGGCATTGCTATGGTACTCAATACTGTTAGGGTCACTCCCCGGGGTGGTAAACACTGTCTGAAACAAGAACTGAAACACACTCCACAGATATCAGAAAGGTTGCTATGATGAATCTCTGTCAACAAATTGTGTTTAACTTAGGATTTGTTAATCTGACATTAATCATAGAAACCTTGTGATATATGTGGAACGTGTTTCCAAGTTTAAGATGGCATTGCTAAGGTATGCATGTGCTAGTATTGGTGGATGCTGCTCCGCGCAGGACCCAACAGCCTGACTCTCCATGAGCCGTTGGATAGTGGAGCCTGTGGGTGTGGGTGTTTACATAAGAACATAAGAACATAAGATATGCCATACTGGGTCAGACCAAGGTCCATCAAGCCCAGTATTCTGTTTCCAACAGTGGCCAATCTAGGTCATATGTACTGCGGCGACCCTGCCCGGCTCAAGGGGTTAAGGACATGAGCAGCCGCTGTACTTCGTGAGGGAAGGAGGAAACCTTTGCCCCCAGGAATGCTGGGAGTTGTAGTTCCAGCTCTTCTCACTCCGAATTAAAGAAACTTGTAGTTGTGGTTTCTTTATAATAAGTATTTTATTAAAGTAAAAGGTAAATGTTCCATCACATGCAAACAAGGGTGCTTCCAAAGGCAAACAGAAACTTCAGGTTAAATGCAACTCAAAATACAAATGCTGCTTTTTCTCTTTCCAGCAAATTGCTCTCTTTTGCCTCCAGAGGTCAGTTGGCTTCACTGCACCTCTTACAGCCACAGTTACTTTCACTATGCTGAGAATCAGGTGGAGGTAATTAGAACTTCCATTTTCACGGCAATACAACAGCTTTACAGAACTCAGCTCACACAGGATAAAGGCAGTTCCCTTCAGCTTGGCTTTCCTATACTACAAAATGTACAGTCCATTTGTTCACACTCAGGTATGCTTGTATTTCCCTGGGTTACTCCTTCAAGCTGTGCTGAATTATTTGCCTCTTGTGATACTAGCTGTTTTCTAGCCTGTAAGTCTAAAAACTGTTGGAAGCTCTGAAGTAGCAATTCAGCCTGTTCCTTATGAGAGAGGGCACTACTATCTGCTATAGCTTTTCCCTTCTGCTCAAGGCTGTTTGTCTTCTCTTCCTTTAAGATAAAGGTATTAGGATAATTGCTAGTTTCTTTAGCAATTGACTCATAGGAGGAAGAATTATCTCTATATTCAGCTTGGCAGCCGGGTGGCCAATTACTCACTGTTTGTGCAGCACTTCTGCCTGCAGACGGCTCCCAGGCTCTCCAGCTGATCTGTTTGTTGCTCTCCGGCACAAACGACGTTTCAGGGAATGATTGCTCTTTCACCTGTGCTTGTCCTGAAGTCTTTCTCCCCCAAGGCGATGCCTTCCAAGGGCTATCCACTTCAAGGTTAAATCCTCTCTGCGTGGGACTTCTGCTTATTTCCCTGGAATAGGATTGTGCAGGTTTTCTTCTTATGCCAGGTTCCAAAGTATCATTAATCACTCCAGTAGCTTTCCAACCATCCCCTTGTTTCTTCTTCCAATATTCCTTCCTTCCTTTACCTGCTGTATTCCTTGTACTTCTTGTACTCCTTGTACCACCTCCACTCGTGCTTCCTCCACTCGGGTCTCTCGTCCTTCCCTTACTCGGGTCTCTTATCCGTCCTCTACTCGGATCTCTTATCCGTCCTCCACTCGGATCTCTTATCCGTCCTCTACTCGGGTCTCTTATCCGTCCTCCACTCGGGTCTCTTATCCGTCCTTCCTCTTCAGAGCCATGCTCTGGTTTAAATGTACATTCTCTTTTGGACACACCCCTTCCTAGGGCTGGGTGTGCCCAATCAGAACTGCAGGGCTCCTCCCCTGGGCTGGTCTCCCTACTCAGCTCTGAGGAATAGAGTCTCTCTTTTTTCCTTGCCCTGTCATTTTGGTATAAATCCTGCTGACCCTCAGGATTTTCTACTATCTCCATAGGCTCAGGAGGGCGCTGTTCACCACAGATCCCCCCCCTTAAGATATCACGGGCTGGCTTCTGACCAGAGGCACAGCACGTGATTCTACTCCGGGGTCTGGCGTTGACCTGTGCGTTCTTCATCCTTTTCCCGTCTTGCACTACGGTAGCTACTTGAGCTAGGGCTGTTCTATCGTGCCAAGGCTTCAGAAGGTTAATATGATACACTTGTGTGCGTCCTGTCTGATTCTTCACGAGATAGGACACTGGACCGACTGGTCGGACCACGGTACATGGGCCTTTCCACCGGCTCTCGAATTTCGGATCAGGGCCCGACACCATCACAATAACCCTGTCTCCCACGGCTAACTGGCGTGGCCGTGTGCCTTGGTCATAGTAGTCTTTCTGTCGTCGCTGATTATGTCTTAAGTTGACTTCCGCCACTTGCGTGGTACGGCGTAAGCGACCTTTCAGATCTTTAAGAAAGTCTGGTACTCCCACTTCATGTACGTCGGGCTCAACCCATTGTTCCTTCAGGATATCTAATACCCCTCGGGGTGATCGACCATACATAAGTTCATATGGCGCTGCCCCCAGGGATGACTGCTTCCTTTCCCTGCAAGCATAGAGGACGAAGGGTAGCATCGTATCCCAGTTGGCCATATTTCCTTCTAAGCTGCGGCGCAGCATCCTTTTGATCGTCTGATTCTGTCTCTCCACTAGCCCATTGCTCTGTGGATGATAGGCCGAGGTCTTGACGTGGCGGATATCAAACGCTTCCCACACTTGGGCTAGGTACTTGGAAAGGAAATTGCTTCCTCTATCCGTCAGAACTTCACGAGGGAAACCCACCTCGCAAAACAGTTTGATCAGTTCCGCTGCCACGGCCTTAGCAGATATAGTACGTAGTGGCATGGCCCAAGGGAATCGTGTCGCTTGATCGATAACCACTAATATGTACTGGAATCCCCTCGGTGTCTTGATTAATGGTCCCACAATGTCCATCGCCAGTCTATGGATGGGTTCCGTAATGACCGGGGTTGATACCATTGGCACTTCTTTCGGGTGGATGGCAGAGACGCGCTGGCATGTCGGACAGGCCTCACAGAACCTTGCTGTTTCTTTAAAGACGCCTGGCCAATAGAATCTCGCGAGGATCTGATCCAGCGTACTTCGGATGCCTTTATGTCCTCCGACCGGATGGTCGTGGGCCAGCCTCAGAACCAAGTTCTTGAAAGTTGCAGGCACCACTACCTGTTTACGCGTGTCGCCAGTATAGGGATCCTTGCTTTCTCTGTACAAAATGTTAGTGTCCAGAAAAAACCTCGGTAGGGTATCCCTATCACTCTGTGCCCACTTAAATGCCTGACTTAAGGCAGGGTCGTCTCGTTGTTCATTGGGAAAGGTTGGAAACTTCCCAACCAACTCTTCGGGCACCCAGGGCAATTCCTGGCCAGCCTGGGTTTCTGCCCTATGCTGAGAACGTTCTTGCCTCTCCTGGCGCTTCTGCGCTCTTGGTTTCTTCACCTTCTCTTCAGGTGTCTCTATTAGGTCTTCATGGGAAGGAAGACTTCTAAATGCCTCATCTATAGGATCCTCTCCCTTCTCTGAGTCCTTAGTTTGGGCTCTGGTCGCTACCATGGCTCCCTTAGGGGTTAGGCCTTGCCTCATTTCTCTATAAAAATAAGGCCAATCCCTTCCTAGAACCATAGGATTTGGAAGCCTAGGTATTACTGCAATGGGAATTTTCTTCAGCATACCTAGTGCTTTCACCTGCAGATTGTATACAGGGTATAGTGACATGCATCCATGTACACAGCGTATCTTCACATTTCGAACAGGCTGAATCGCTATCCCTGTTGCCTGGATTTGCCGCCACAGCGCCTTGGAGAGCATTGTTTGCTCTGCGCCAGAATCAAGTATCGCAGTGGTGGCAATCCCCTGCACCTCGACCTCTATAAGAAACCCTTCCCGAGCTTTATGTGCACTCTCTGCTACTAAGGCAGTCTTAAAGCAATTTCTCTGTATATGCCCTTCTCGGCCACATTTAAAACATTTGCCAGGCTGAAACCTAGCCTTTACAGTCGGCATACACATTCTGCTTGCACCATATTGAAATTTCCCCTTCCTTTCTGATTCCGTGATTGCTGCCCCCTTTAACTCACTATTGCTGTCAAGAGGCATTGCTTTGGCCTGCAAGAAGCGTTCCGTGAGGTCCACTGCCTCATGTGGGGTTTTGCAGCTTTGCAGAATCAGGAAGGTCTTTATTTCATCTGGTATAGCGTTCATATATTGCTCTAGCACTAAGCTTTCTAGTATGGACTCTTTAGTCCTATGCTCCGGATTAAGCCATTTATTCAACAATGTGCTTATCCTATACACTAGGGCTTTTGGTGACTCACCCTGTTTTAACCTCACCGCTCGCAAGAGATTATGGTAGGCTAGCGGCGTAAGGCCTAGCCTTTCCCGGACCGCTTTCTTCACCTCCCCATAATTTCCGGCAAGGTCAGGTGGCATGCTCCTGTAGGCCGCCATTGCTTCTCCTGTGAGGGAAGCTGCGAACCTGATGGCCCAATATTCCTCTGGCCATGCACTCAACTGTGCTACCCTTTCAAAACTTTCAATAAAATTGTCAATGTCATCATGGTCCTTTAACTGACCAAAGTTAAACATAGTCTCTGCGCCTAAACCATGCGCAACTATAGGAGCTAAACCTGGAGGTACGGTCGGTTTCTCCTTTGGCATCTTCTGCTCAGCTACCCAGTTTTTCAGCATGTCCAGGAGGGGTTGCTGCTGAGCCTGTATGGCAGCGGCAGTCTGCTCTTGAAACTCTAGACTCAGGTCTCGCTGTCTTTCAAGTTGGGTTGCCATCCACTTGAATATCTCCGCTGCTTCCAGCGACATCTTTGCTATCTGTGAATGCAAACAGAGAGAAAAAAAAAACCAAGTGCGATTCCTCACACACACCAAAAAAAAAAAAACACTTTTCCTTTTTTTTTTTTTTTTTTTTTTCACTAGCTGGCCAACACCCTCAGCCCCGTATCCTTTCCCTTTCCCAGGTGGATACCTATTACCTGGCTCAGGTGTTGCGTCACGCTTTCACAGCCTTCGTTGCAGGTGGCACACCGATGCTGGGACTGTCTCCTTCCTCTCAGGATGGTCTGCAATCGGTTCCTTCTTATAGTTGCTCCTTTGAAGTTTCTTTCTCTGCGCGGCACCTTGCGCATGCGTGGAAGATATCCTGCCAACGTAGCCAACTTGCGGCGACCCTGCCCGGCTCAAGGGGTTAAGGACATGAGCAGCCGCTGTACTTCGTGAGGGAAGGAGGAAACCTTTGCCCCCAGGAATGCTGGGAGTTGTAGTTCCAGCTCTTCTCACTCCGAATTAAAGAAACTTGTAGTTGTGGTTTCTTTATAATAAGTATTTTATTAAAGTAAAAGGTAAATGTTCCATCACATGCAAACAAGGGTGCTTCCAAAGGCAAACAGAAACTTCAGGTTAAATGCAACTCAAAATACAAATGCTGCTTTTTCTCTTTCCAGCAAATTGCTCTCTTTTGCCTCCAGAGGTCAGTTGGCTTCACTGCACCTCTTACAGCCACAGTTACTTTCACTATGCTGAGAATCAGGTGGAGGTAATTAGAACTTCCATTTTCACGGCAATACAACAGCTTTACAGAACTCAGCTCACACAGGATAAAGGCAGTTCCCTTCAGCTTGGCTTTCCTATACTACAAAATGTACAGTCCATTTGTTCACACTCAGGTATGCTTGTATTTCCCTGGGTTACTCCTTCAAGCTGTGCTGAATTATTTGCCTCTTGTGATACTAGCTGTTTTCTAGCCTGTAAGTCTAAAAACTGTTGGAAGCTCTGAAGTAGCAATTCAGCCTGTTCCTTATGAGAGAGGGCACTACTATCTGCTATAGCTTTTCCCTTCTGCTCAAGGCTGTTTGTCTTCTCTTCCTTTAAGATAAAGGTATTAGGATAATTGCTAGTTTCTTTAGCAATTGACTCATAGGAGGAAGAATTATCTCTATATTCAGCTTGGCAGCCGGGTGGCCAATTACTCACTGTTTGTGCAGCACTTCTGCCTGCAGACGGCTCCCAGGCTCTCCAGCTGATCTGTTTGTTGCTCTCCGGCACAAACGACGTTTCAGGGAATGATTGCTCTTTCACCTGTGCTTGTCCTGAAGTCTTTCTCCCCCAAGGCGATGCCTTCCAAGGGCTATCCACTTCAAGGTTAAATCCTCTCTGCGTGGGACTTCTGCTTATTTCCCTGGAATAGGATTGTGCAGGTTTTCTTCTTATGCCAGGTTCCAAAGTATCATTAATCACTCCAGTGGCTTTCCAACCATCCCCTTGTTTCTTCTTCCAATATTCCTTCCTTCCTTTACCTGCTGTATTCCTTGTACTTCTTGTACTCCTTGTACCACCTCCACTCGTGCTTCCTCCACTCGGGTCTCTCGTCCTTCCCTTACTCGGGTCTCTTATCCGTCCTCTACTCGGATCTCTTATCCGTCCTCCACTCGGGTCTCTTATCCGTCCTTCCTCTTCAGAGCCATGCTCTGGTTTAAATGTACATTCTCTTTTGGACACACCCCTTCCTAGGGCTGGGTGTGCCCAATCAGAACTGCAGGGCTCCTCCCCTGGGCTGGTCTCCCTACTCAGCTCTGAGGAATAGAGTCTCTCTTTTTTCCTTGCCCTGTCATTTTGGTATAAATCCTGCTGACCCTCAGGATTTTCTACTATCTCCATAGGCTCAGGAGGGCGCTGTTCACCACAGTACCTAGCAGTTTCCCCAAGAGACACAAGTTCCACAATGCTTGTACTGGGTCAAGCATTGATATCTTCGGTCACTTCTTAATAATGGTTTATGGACCTTTCCTCCAGGAACTTGTCCAAACCTTTTTTAAACCCAGCTACACTAACAGCCTTTACTACATCCTCCGGTAACAAATTCCAGAGTTTGATTACACGTTGAGTGAAAAAATATTTTCTTTTATTTGTCTTAAATAGTTTACCCTGTAGCTTCATTGCATGTCCCCTAGTCTTTCTATATTCTGATAAGGTAAACAATCGATCTACGTTTACCCGTTCCACTCCGTTCATTAATTTATAGACTTCTATCATATCTCCCCTCAGCCGTCTCTTTTCCAGGTTAAAGAGCCCTAACCTTTTTAGCCTTTCTTCATAGGAGTATCCTTCCATCCCCTTTACCATTTTGGTGGCTCTTCTCTGTACCTTTTCTAAAATCGCTATATCCTTTTTAAGATACGATGACCAGAATTGCACACAATATTCAAGGTGTGGTCTCACCATGGAACGATATAGAGGCATTATAATATCTTTTGTTTTATTTTCCATTCCTTTCCTTATCAAACCTAGCATTCTATTTGCTTTCTTGGCCGCCGCTGCACACTGGGCCGAGGGTTTTAACATGGTATCCACAATGACGCCTAAATCTTTTTCCTGGGTGGTGGTTCCTAATGTGGAACCTTGCATCGTGTAACCATAGTTTGGGTTGTTCTTCCCTAGGTGCATAACCTTGCACTTGTCCACATTAAATTTCATTTGCCATTTTGATGCCCAGTCTTCCAATTTATCAAGATCCTCTTGCAATTTTTCACAATCCTTTTTCACAATTGTACCCCTGTTGGCCGCTGCTCTAGGGCAGAGGTTCCCAACTCTGGTCCTGATGGGCCAAACACAGTTCAGGTTTTCATGCTGTCCCTAATGAATATGCATGAGAAACATTTGCATACAATGGGGGCGGTGCATACAAATGCATCTCAAGCATATTTCTTAGGGACAGCATGAAACCTGAATGATGTTTGGCCCTCCAGGACTGCAGTTGGGAAACTCTGCTGTAGGGACTGCACATGTCTATGGTGTCTGTGCTCTGTAGGGTAAAATATAGGCGTTTATGGCGTGTTTATTTTATCTGCAATAAAGGTTCCTTCTATATTACCACAGTTTAGTACTGGGTAAAATATAGGGACATGGTCTGCAGGAGCCACAGCTGATACTTGAACCTGTGACCTCCTGCCCCTGAACACACTGGCTGTGTGTACTGCACCAAACTGTTTGCACAGAGGCAGGGCTTTCCCTGGGGATACCATTACTGTTTGTCAGACAGACCTTGTCTTTTGCAGTGCACGGCACCCACCTAAACAGGGATTGGCCTTGGTCTGCTGTGATCACACATAAAATATGGTCTTCTCTCAAGCACTCGACACTATACTTAAATTATAAAAGCGCTCAATGATATCAACAAAGAACTATGTTCACTTTCCAGTCTTCAACATCATCAATCAAAGGATATGTATTTATGCACGACACTGAAGGTCTCAGACTTTTATGACACTCATTTCATGGGCTTTGTCTTCTTGCCCAACGAATGTGTCTAATAGCATCAATGACCAACAGTGTATTTCCATATGAATAATATAAAAATTATTACTGCCCTTCAGTTGTTCTGTGATCCCAACGCCTTTTTCGGGCACCGCTATTGCGTTTCACATGAATCGTTTCCTCAGGGGATCATAACTCCATAATTGTTATCTAAAAAAATACAACCCTTATATTAAACCCTAACATCTAATATTACTATAAAGTTCCTATCTCCAAAACTATGTGCTTTAAAAACCTTACACATACCAGAAGTTGAAATGCCTGCTGCCCACGTCCTGTTTCTTTTCTGGCACAATTACAGTTCTTCAAGTTGAATCTTTTTACTGCCTCAGAAACGCCGCGCATGCGAGACTGAGCCTCTATTCCATTTTTAAATCCTACGAGCTCAAATATCATTGGTTACTAACTTCGTTACATCAACCCAACTATGCTACAAACTCCTTTGCATTGCAAAGTGGATTGGGCTAGCAAGGTCCTGGCATGTGTGATTCCCCCCTCCTATCTCATAAGGAAAAATGTTTTTATTTTAATTAATCATTCTTCCTCTATAAAAATGAATCAATTTAAAGAAAAAACTCCTACATTATCCTGATGCTGAAACACAATCTGCCCAGTCTATGTGTGCATTAAGCCCCATAGGTGCTATCGTGTTCAGTCTATGTATCCATCGTTGTTCTCTGATCAATAAAGTTTGATCCCAAGATTTTCCATTCATGCCCACTACAATTTTATCTATACAAAAACAGCGCAATTGTTAAAAAATGTGACCTTTTAATAAACAATGTTGGACTAATGGAGCCTCTTTTACCTGACACTTTAACCGGCTCCTATGTTCACGCATGCGAATCTTAAACATGCGGAGATGCCACTGCCCCCTCCACCACCAGCACCCCTCCGCCACCATGCTGACATGCCCTGTGGAATTCTCCCCGAGGTTCTGGACCCTCACCACAACAATGACTGAGAATTTGTCTTTTGCAGGCAAGGCTCACATACCAGGAATCATGGTATACCTTAATGATGAGCCTACCGAAATGTTACTAGATACGGGAGCTACTTCCTCTGTGTTAACTGCGTTACCACACGGCTGTCAGCTAAGTAAAAAGAAAATGACTACCACTGGTTTTGATGGTAAACCCCTTACAGCCCTTATGCCGGTGGTGCTGGTGGTGCGCATTCCCAGGCCATCCAGTGTGCCGTAGGTGGCTGCCTATGGTGTGGGATCTGGGGTAGGGGTGCCTACTGTGGTGAAGAGCGCCCTCCTGAAGAAATGGAGACTGAAGGAAATCCTGAAAAGCAGCAGGATTTACACAGGATTTTCAATCCTAGAAGAAAAAAACCCTCTTCTGTTGAGCTGAGAATGGAGACCAGCCCAGGGGAGGAGTTGAGCAGTGCTGATTGGGCACACCCAGGGGTTGGACGGGGTGTGGCTGGAAAAGAATCCCTTTTTGAAGTGGTGAATGACGCTGCTAAAGAGAAATGGAAACAGAAAAAGAAAAGCCATGAGCAGATGACCTGTGAGCAGAGGGCCTGTGAACAGACGAGCTGGGAGAGGACGTTTGGAACGTCAGATGAGACCAAGTCAAGCAGTGAGTGCAAGTCCAGGAAGCAGTTTGGATGCACGTCTGAGCCTGGTAGCAACAGAGGACCTGCAAGGATTTTTACAGGTGCTGTGAAAGGACGTCCTGTGAGAAGTGGACGGAGCCCTGGTTTAGAGTCCTGGGAAAAGGCAGAGCCCTCAAATAGAAAGCCTCCAAGGCAGACACCTGCAAAAGGTAACTCATTCTATGGGATACAGTTTGGACCGGAGAGACCCAGAAGCACTCACAGCTGGAAAGCTTTTGAGCTACCTAAGAGGAGAGGAGCCTGGCAGAGAGAAAGCAGTTCCAATAGGAGTCATGATAGAGAAGGTAAAATTCAATCTCCTATGTTTGGGGCTTTGTTAAAGGATCCCAATTCTTACCCTGATTTATTTAAGCCAAGAGCTGAAGGGGGAAGCATTACTGACCAGGAGAGAAACCCAATATTTGCTGACAACTGCTTGTCAGGAAATGAACAGGCTGAATTGCTCCTCCAGGAGTTTAAACAGTTCTTAGAGTTGAAAGCAGGCAGACAGCCAAAGCTGAATGAGGACTCTAGTTCTGTGCAGTCAGAAGATTTAATGCAGATAGATTATGCCTTACCTTCTACAAACTCTGACAATTGTAGCATGGACTGTTCAATATGCTGTAAGGAAATAACAGTATAAAGAAGCTTGCTATACCTTGTATGGAAAGAATACAACGTGGTAGTTTCTGCTGCCGTGCTTGGAAACTTGATTGTTTGCACCTGAGTTTGAGCTCACACTGTGAAAGGAACAGTGACTGTTATGAGGCTGCAATGTATGTGAGTCACCTCTTTTGAGGCAGAGCTGAGTTAAGCTCCATAAGAAGGAAAGCTGATCCTATTTTTGCTTGTCTTATATTCCTGAGTTTCTTCTGTTCCTATTTAAAAGCACCATTTATGTTCATGTATTTGAATTTTGATGCGCTGGAGGAATTTCCCCAACACGAATAAATATTCTTGCAAAAGCCTTACCGTCTCTGGCACAACTACATTTATTCCTGAGAGAAGGGAGAACAAACTACATTACCCATCATTCCAAGGGAACAGTTTACCTCCATTCCTCACGGGACAATAGGCCACTCCTGTCCGTTAGCCCTAGGGCGGGGGCAGGAGCGTCGCACTACATAGCCATCTACGCTTCCCCCCGGCACTGCCTGCCAATGTTATGTGCCCTTTGGGGTACCTGCTGGGTAATGTCCATTGGGGCACTGTGGGACACACACTCGTGGACATGTTTGCCCTTGGTCAGTTGCTGTCTTGCTGCTTTTCAGTTTCTGCATTCCTATGTGCCAGATAGGCATCTGCCTAGTCCACAGTGTATCCCAGCTGGCCCACTGCATGTGCCGCCTGCAGCCGCCTGCAGCCCCCTGTACCCCATCACCATAGTGGCCACTCTGCTGTTGCTGCACATGTGAAAGCCACATAAGCGAGCTGCTCGATATACACCACAGCAAACCCTCATCAACACTATCAATGCTGGAACATTCACTTTGTAGGGGGAATCAGAATTGACCGTTCCAAAGGTGACATCTCCCTTTTTATTCTTTATGGGTAGTGTTGCTTACCGTTTATCATTGTTTTTTCTATTGGCCAGCTCGGTGTTTTGTATTTCTATTTTGGTTCTGGTCATTATCTCTCTGGTTTTTGCATGTTTTGTTATTGCACATGTATCACTACTATCACTTATCTGGGTCTCCCTGCCTTTGCTGTACATTGCTGACTGAACTGGTTTCTCTCTCCTGCAAATGTGCCTCTAATGCAAGGTTTTCACTGGCATTAGTTTTCAGACCCTGATTTCACAGCGTTAGTGTGCCTGGAGCCTCTCCGCACCCACTCTCTGCCCATTGACCCCTTATCTCCGCCCTGTGGGGAGCCTTACTCTACCCTTTGCGCACCTTAACGCCGCCGGAGACGTTATCGCGTAAATATGTGTTTATCGCACGGTAATGCACCATTATTGCGCGATAACGTCACCGCTGTGACGTTAGCGCTCTTTAGTAAACATAGCCGTAGGTGTTCTGTTAACATGGAGTTTGTATGTAGGGATCTGAACTGTAGTAATCTGAATTGTTCAGCTTTTCAAATAGGCGTTGGATGTTCCAGGGACCACTGCAGTATTTACAGTGATACTTTTTTTTAGATGGGCTCCTTATGTGAGTTTTGGAAGTTGGTGCTGGTATGGTAGATTTGCTCTATAGATCCTCAGTGACTTTGTTGTAGGGTTTTGTATTAGTTCACAATATGCCCGGTGTGGTAGGCTATGGCCTATGATAACCTGCAAATATGAAAGGCCTGTAAGTTACGCCCTGATTCCAACCCCCATCTTAGTTAAAAACCAAAAATCTGTGAAAGCTTGAGAAAGCTGCTTTAAACTGCTTAATAAGAAGTTTTCATGAATACATAAATCTTTCATTATTCTCTTGTGTTCTGATGATAGAAATGTTTCAATACTTGCATTCCTAGAGCCAGAAACGACCTTGCAGTAGAAGTGTATCCATACCTAGAAACTGTGTCATTGTTAGAACAATCCTAGAGGAGGGAACTGGGTGCTAGGCCCAGAAAGGATCTCTGATTGGACAAATGCAGGGGCGTTGGGACCAATAGAAAGTCTGCATGTACCTATCAAGCTGAAGAGAAACGTATAAAATGAATATGTTTCTGTAAGAGCTTGGCTCAGTCCTTTTTGAAGCTTGACTGTCTGAGCCTTGTGCACAATAAATTGGCTTGGATCTTTGAACTGACTCCTGGTATTATTTATTGCATGCTTATCAGCTGCTACATATTCTTGGTGCGTTGGCCGGGAATGTGCGAGTAGTGGATGGTATTCAAGTGAATATACCATGTACTTTCGCCTCCAGGTTTGGCCCGGTTGGAACCATGTCTGTCCAACCGCAGGGGAAACCTCAGGTGCCACCAATCCTCTTGTATCAGGGAGGGTTCCGCCTTGCCTCGGCGGACCACTGGGTCCAGCTGGTCAACACCTCCGAACCCGAGGGGAGTCCAGGATCCAACCCATGAACTGGTTTGGTATCGGGAATCGGATCCGGTGAGTAGAAAACCTTGGGCAATTGAGTCAGTGAAGCCTGGGGAAAGCCTTGCATGAGTATGTGAGCCTGGGGAAAGTCTTGCATGAGTATGTGAGACTAATTTGGTATAGACATTTTCTTGTTTGATAGTCAGTGGAGCCTGGGGAAAAGTCTTGCATGAGTATGTGAGACAAATTTGGTATAGACTAACTGGGAACATCTTGCATAAGTGCGCAAAGAAGAGAGAGCCTGATCACCTCTCATAAGGGCGGTCCTAGTGCGCTCCGCATAAGGGTTAGCGGAGCAGAAGCCACCGACCCTTTGGTTGGGATAGTCAGTTAGTCAGTAAAACCTTGGGCATTTGAAAAATAATTTATTGTTGCTGGCATGATTGTCTGCGTGACTGAGAGGTCTTGAATACAGACCAAGTGAGAGCGGACTCCTGAGTAGCGCAGTTCTTGGCCGGGCGACCGCGCCCAGGTCACGAAAAGGAGGAAGCGTTTGATGTTTGTCTCCCTCATTGTTCCGTTGTCCTTACTGTTTGTTGTTTGTATCTGATTTTTGTTATCTGTTGAAACTGCGGGTTTCCCTTCTGGTATAATGTAAGATTATTCTGTTGGGTAATTTGTGAAACAGTTTACCGATTAAGGAATAGTACTAAGAAAAGAAGAAAGAAGAAAAACAAAAACAAAACACAACTCAGGAGTCACTTCTAAGTACAAAGACAGCTGTCTCAATGATTTCAGGTTTTTTTTCCAATACAGTGTGAGTCTCTAGCAGGCAGAGAGAGAAGGGGTGTGTCTTTCACACAGCCCGTAGAAAGGAATGTTTAGTATCCTTTAACCCTTTGAAGGCTTTAATCCACATTCTGCAGCTGGGTTAATTTGTGCTTATTTCAGGAAAATTGTACCTGTTTTATTCAATATGTTTTAATAGTGATGGTCCTTCTGCTATGGCCATGTATTATATATCATTTGGTAGGAATGTTTAGTCAGAATTTTGGATCCCGACAGTTTTGGGCTCAGCCTGGAAAGGGTTAAGTTCTTATTAACCCCTTTCGATCTCCTCAACTGTTCTTGTTATATCTCAGCCCTACTTGTCTGTAATGGTCCAAACAGAAATGATAGAGAAATTAAGGAAACTGCTTTTGTTTTTCCTTTGACCTACGAAGTAGAGGTTAAGAACCCTGACAGGACTATGAAGCATCCCGAGCCAGTAGTTACCAGATCACGACTTGAAAATGTTCTAAATCCTGAGGGAATGAGGAGTTAATCGTGCTTGATATATGTTTGGTTTTGATTGCGTATGCTATCGAGCAAAATTAAAAGTAAAATGGGATTTTATATACTGTGGCAAGCACCTCATGGAGGACATACTTATTGTTTATATATATATATATATATAAAGAAAAAGAGAAGAATATGCATTCCAGATATCCACCAACTTTATGAAAAGGTATCCGTTTCATGTCCTTTGAATATCTGCTTTCTAAACTGTAAGATTTAAAGTAATTTCTTTTGCAGAGACATTGTTCAGCTTAAGTGCTGATTATGGCTGGCACTTAGTTTCATGCCAAGTATTTTTATTCTAGTCATACGTAACAGATATGTGGCCGTCATGTTAGGAGCCATAGTTCTTTCTATTGGAATTGTTGTTATAACATGTTGCAAAATAATAGTTTTACTTTATCTAAATTGTTCCTATTTAGAATGAGCACACACATCCATTATGCTTATTACAACCAATCTAAGCTTATGTTTTCTGCCTACCCTTTGTTTAAGTTTTTTAATGTGCACCCAGAGGAATATTGTTGCATAGTTCTGACTCATAGTCCTCAGGAAAATGCAGCCTGACTGCCTGCCCCCTCTGTCTGTTGTCAAGTACGTCATCAGGGGGGTGGGGGGGTCGGAGTCCACGCAGATTCTGTTGAAATGTATGACTAGGAATTTTAGCAAGGGATTTGCTGGAGACTATGGAATAGAATGTCTCCGTCCCGATTAGAAATGCTCTGTGAAAGGAGTGGCCAGTGTTAGCTACTTCATGGTCCCGTGAGGGCACCTTTGATATTAGTGTAGTTTCCCGTGTTCATCAGATTGTACAAAAAATGTTCCTTGATCAGTTCCCCTACATAGATTCCTGGTTAAATGTTTGTGAAAAAAACCCAAACCCCTCCTAGTTAAAGCGTTGTTATAAGGAACAGTGTAGAATATTTGTAGCAACTACCCAAGGGGCCCAGAAGCCTGAGGGAAAAGAAACTGCCTGTCTATTTAGCCCCAGAGTCCCCAGAGCCTGTCCAGGAGGAACCCATTCCTGAAGTTTACCCCGGGTGTCCTCCCAACAACTCCCGCGGCTGGAGGAGGTGCTCCTCTCCCCGGCTGGAAGCCCTGGCTTAGTTTAAAGTACTCCGAGTGGGCCACAGTCCACCGATGATGCTACAAGCAGGGATTCATTTGCCAATTCAGGGTCACTCACAGCCAGCGCCCAAGAACATGAAGTGGAACCCCGACAGTCCCGATTGCCGTATGCCTTCAGAAGTACCACTACCAGTAAAAGGGATGGTCACATTATACCATAGCGCCAGGTCCAAGGCCTACCCACCCTTAATACCGAAGGCCAGGTCATGGTAGGGCCAACCAGCCTTGTTTATGTGCCTTTCTCCACCACTGATTTACTGAACTGAAAGACGCATTATGCCTCCTACACTGAGAAACCTTAGGATTTGATTGAACTAATGAACAGTATTATGCAGACCCATCAGCCTTGATGGCCCCAAGTGGGATCCACATAGTGCAGACAGCCCTCAATCGGTTCTGCCAAGCTCTCATGCAAAGCCTAAAGAAGGGAGGCCAGAAAGCCATGAATATTGGAAAAATATCTGAAGCCTATAGATTCTATACCCCATACGATCCAGCAGCCCAGGAGAATTTGCGTATGGTAAATGCAGCCTTTGTCAGTCAGTCCCAGAGAGATATAAAACAAAAATTACAGAAAATGGATGGATTTGCGGGCATGAATACAGCACAATTAATGGAAGTTGCTCAGAAAGTGTCTGTGAATCGTGAAAATGAATGTGACAGAGAAAGTGAACGTAAGATGAAGAAGACAGCAGATCTTCTTCCTGCTGCTTTAGTTGAATGACATGGAGGAGGTTTTCCTAGCCGAAGGAGCAGAGGACGTGGAAGGGGTCGTGAAAATAATTGGAACCCACAGAGTGCGGAATTAGTGCGCCCATTGCAGAGGAGAAGGACATTGGAAAAGTGAATGCCCGCATCTTGACTCCACCCCCAGGAGGGGAGGAGGGAGTCCCTGGAGAACAGGAGGTCGATTTCAGAGTCGTTGAAGAATAAACTGAGCACAGTTCCAGCAAGAGAGGGAAGAAGCTATTGAGGGAGTGGCAGTTGCAACGGGCTATGACATGGATGAAGACTAGGCCAGACCGGACTCCAAGTTAACCCTCGGTTCCCAGGAGCCTATGGTCAGTTTGAAAATAGGGGACCAATATATGGATTTTATGATGGATACAGGAGCCGAACATTCAGTGGTGGCAAGGCCGGTGGCCCCTCTTTCCTCTTGAACTGTCACTATTGTCGGGGCCACTGGAGCTAGGGCCACCAAGCCTTTCCTGCAGAACTGCACGTGTGAACTAGGGGGACAGAAAATAATGCACCAGTTCCTGTATATGCCTGAATGCCCTATTCCACTTTTGGGCCGAGATATGCTTGCCAAGCTCCAGGCGCAAATATCCTTTGCTGAAGGGGGAGAAATGCAAATGACTGTGAACTTGAAGCCTGCCGGATTGATGGTGCTGACTATCCCCCGAGAAGAAGAGTGGCGGTTCTATAGTGCATCTCCAACCAAGTCAGCTAGTTCCTGTATACCCACCAACCTTATAGCCCCGCCTGAAGTATGGGCAGAAGATAATCCACCTGGCCTAGCAAAGAACATAGCCCCTGTCATCGTCACCCTCAAGCCAGGAGCGGAACCAGTGCATGTGAAGCAGTATCCTCTTCCCCGACCAGCCATTGAAGGCATCCACTGCCATCTGATGAAACTGTTGAAGTATGGACTTCTCAAGGAGTGCCAGTCACCTTGGAATACCCCCTTCTCCCAGTCAAGAAACCTGGGACGGGGGATTACCACCCAGTACAAGATCTGAGGCGGGTAAATGATGCAGCTGAAACTATACACCCAGTGGTATAAAATTCTTATACTCTCTTGGGATTGATCCCCGCTGAGGCTACTCATTTCACTGTCCTGGACCTGAAAGATGCCTTCTTCTGCATAAGCCTAGCCCCCACCAGTCAACTTTTGTTCGCTTTTGAATGGCAAGGCCCCACAACAGGAAGGCAGGGCCAACTCACCTGGACTCGATTACCCCAAGGATTCAAGAATTCACCTACTCTCTTCAGTGCTGCTTTAAATCAAGATCTTTCAAGCTACTCTGTGAACCCAGGACAAAGGGTTCTTCTCCAGTATGTGGACGACTTGCTCATAGCCACAAATTCAGAAAGTGAATGTCTACAAGCCACCCAGTGAACTCTTGCACCTTCTAAATGAGGCTGGATACAAAGTCTCAAGAGCCAAGGTGCAATTATGTCAGACTGAAGTTAAATATCTAGGATTCCAGTTGTCCAGTGGAATTCGACGCTTGGGACCGGAACGCAAAGAAGCTGTATGCAGTATTCCCACTCCAACCACCAGGAGGCAAGTAAGAGCCTTCCTGGGGGCCGCAGGGTACTGTTGCATATGGATCCCCAATTTTGTTCTGTTGGCAAAGCCATTGTATCAAGTCACCAAAGGAATGGAGAGGTTGCCATTGGAATGGGGACCTGAACAGGATGCAGCATTTTGATCTTTAAAAGCCGCTCTGATGTCATCACCAGCTCTGGGTCTACCAGATGTCCAGAAACCTTTCCGTCTCTATGTTCATGAGTCGCAAGGAAATGCTCTAGGGGTGCTGACTCAATCTCTTGGATCTTGGCAACGGCCAGTAGCCTATTTGTCAAAACAGTTGGATGTGGTTGCGAAAGGCTGGCCCCCTTGTTTGAAAGCAGTAGCAGCCACCGCCCTCCTAGTGAGCGAAGCAGACAAGCTCACTCTGGGACAAAATCTTCAAGTTACTGTACCACACTCTGTTCTGACCCTTATGGAACATAAAGGAAGTTTCTGTCTCACAAATTCACGAATGTTGAAGTATCAGAGTATATACTGTGTGAGAATCCACGATTGCAATTGAAGGTCAGTCAAACTCTGAATCCTGCTACGTTGCTCCCAATTGGTCCTGCCCCCCTGATCATGACTGTTTAGAAATTATGGACACTGTATTCTCAAGTCGCCCGGATTTGACTGATGTTCCTTTGGAGAATCCAGAACGGACTTTCTTTGTGGATGGAAGCAGTCTCGTCATCAATGGACATCGTTGTGCCGGGTATGCAGTGGTGACCCTTGATCTGGTAGTTGAGTCCTCAGCTCTGGCCCCGGGGACTTCAGCACAGAAAGCTGAACTGATAGCTCTCACTAGAGCACTGACAATAGGAAAAAGGCTCTGCCTAAATGTGTACACAGACTCCAAGTATGCCCTTACAACCTTGCACGCACATGGGGCCCTGTACAAAGAATGAGGGCTGATAACCTCAGGAGGCAAGTCCATTAAGTATGATCCCGAGATATTGACATTATCAGATGCATATTGCCTACAGACCTCAGAATTTAGGAAAAGTAGAACGTATGAATAGAACCCTGAAATCTCAGTTGTCTAAACTTTGTCAAGAAGTTCACCTGAAGTGGCCCCAGGTTCTTCCTATAGCCCTTCTTAGGATATGCTTAGCCCCTACTAAGTCTTTAGGAGTTTCCCCTTTTGATATTCTGTATAGGCGACCCCCGCCTATTGTACAAGGAATAAAAGGAGATTGAAACAGATTGGATCTGAAATTACTAGATAAGAACTATTGGTTTTAAGTTCTGTTTTGCAGAGTCTTCATACGTGGATACAAGATCAGCTGCCCATCCATCTAACAGAACTCCTGCATCCTCTCAAGCCTGGAGTCTCGGTGTAGATTAAAGAGTGGAGAAAGACACCGTTGATACCACATTGGAAGGGACCTTATGTTATCTTATTAACCCCAACTGCAGTTAAAGTTGCAGAACTCGAACCTTGGATTCATCACAGTCGAGTAAAGCCAGCAGCCGTTGATAGCACTGTAGAACGGAAGGCAGCTACAAAAGTATTAGCTATGTGGCAATATTACCCTATACCCCAAAATGATGCTTTTACGCAAGTATAATATGTGATTTAATTCTCACCCTTTCTCACTTGCGGGTGAGAATAATCAAAGGGGGGAATGTGGTAGGTTATGGCCTATGATTGAGGTAGGCTATGGCCTAGCATAGCCTGATACTATGAAAGGCCTGTAAGTTAGGCCTGGATCCTAATTTTCATTATAGCTAGAAAAGAACCATAAATCTGTGAAAAATGAGAAAGATGTTTTAAAATGCTTAATAAGAAGTTTTCATGAATGCATAAGTCTTCTATTATTCTCTTGTATGTGAAAGAACAGAAAAGTAACAGTATATGCATTCCAGAAGCTGAAGTTAACCTTGCAGTAGAAAAGTTACCAAGTTAAGACTATACCATTGTTCAAGCAATCCTAAAGAAGGGGCCAGTTGTTAGGCTCCTGAGGGATTTCTAATTGGACAAATGAAGGGAATGTATAACCAATGAGAAGTTTGCATGTATCGAGCTAGAACCAATAGAACATTTTCATGTATCAAACTGAAAAAGTGGTATAAAAAGTTATGTCTCTGTATAAACCTCCGCTCAGTACCTTTTGCTGCTTTGACTGACTGGGCCTTGTGCACAATAAACGGACTTGGACCCTGTCAATCGACTCCTGGACTTGTTCATTGACTGCACTTTGCTACAGCATATTCTTGGTGCGTTGGCCGGGAATGTGCGAGTGGTAAATGGTATTCAAGTGAGTAATCCACGTAATTCGTCTTGAGGTTTGGCCCGGTTGGAACCGTGTCTGTCCGACTGCGGGGGAGACCTCAGGCGCCACCGGCCCCTTTGTGCCGGAGAGGGTTCCGCCTGCCTCGGCGGGCCATCGGGTCCAGCTGGCCAACACCTCCGACCCGGGGGAGTCCAGGTTCCAACTCAGACGCTGGTGTGGTATCGGGGACCGGATCCGGTGAGTAGACATTCTTGTAATTAAATAGTCAGAAAGAACAGCCTGGGACAGCGTCTTGCGAGTGCAAGACCAATTTGGTAAATTTGGTATAGACTAACTGGGAAATCTGGGAAATCTCGCATGAGTGTGCGTGAGACAATGGAGCCTGATCACCTCCTATAAGGGCGGTCCTAGTAAGCTCTGCGTAAGGAAAGCGGAAGCTGAAACTATCGACCCTTCTTGTTTGTTTGGAATAGTCAGTTAGTCAGAAAACCTGGGCACTTGAAATATTGAAATATGATATCTTGTGGAAATATGCTTGTGTGTGTGAGTGAGAGGTCTTGAAATACAGACCAAGCGAAAATTGACTCCTAAGTAGCGCAGTTCCTGGCCAGGCGACCGCGCCCAGGTCGCGAACAGGAGGAAGCGAGTGGTGTTTGTCCCCCCCAGTGTTTTGTGGGCTGTACGGACCCCTTACCTACAGCCATACTACCTATCCTTATTGTTCGTTGTCTTGTATGTCATTACGTGTACGTAGGGACGTAGGGTACGTAACGTACGCAGGTACGTTGAGTACGTAGGCAGTAGCGTAGGCAGGTACGTTTATATTATGGGAGGGACGGAGTCCACGCAAACTCCGTTGGCATGTATGATCAAGAATTTCCGTAAAGGATTTTCGGGCAATTATGGTATAAAAATGACTTCATCCAGATTAAAAATGTTATGTGAAAGGGAGTGGACCGCATTAGCTGCTTCATGGCCCCGAGAGGGCACCTTTGATTTTGAGACAGTTTTACGGATTCATCAGCTTATACTGAGAGTATATCCCGACCATTTCCCCTATATAGATTCCTGGTTGAGTGTATGCGAACAGCAGCCATCATGGATGAAGCGCTGTTATGAGGAGCACTGTAAAATATTTGTAGCTACTACTAGGGGAACCACAAAAGCTAAGGAAGAAAAGCCACCAGTATATTCTGACCCAGAGTCTTCAGATATTCTGGATAATTTACCCCGGCACCCACAGAAATTAGCCCCCACGGCCCCACAACTTGAAGTAGAGCCCGATGAGGAGCCCCAGAAAATACCAAAGCAACAGCCTAAGAAGCGTCCTACCCCAAGTGAAAGTTCTGGGTCAGGCCCCAGTACAGCAGGGGGGCTTGAGTCATCTGATGAGATAGAAAGTTGAAGTTCTCCTACCAGTTCAGGGTCACCCACCAAGGAGACTAGTGCCCGGGAGCCTTACGAATTAAGAAGCGTAACTCCCAAGAAGAAGGAGAAAGCAGGGCATCTAATGCCATTACGCCAAGTGCCTGGAATTCCTGTTTTGAATGATCAGGGCCAGATGGCGCCAGGACCAACCAGCTTAGTTTATGTACCCTTTTCTACCACAGATTTATTAAATTGGAAAACGCATTATGCTTCCTATACAGCCAAGCCTCAGGAATTAACAGAATTGATGTCAAGTATTATGCAAACCCATCAGCCTACCTGGGCCGATTGTCGCCAGCTCCTGTCCACCCTTTTCACTACTGAGGAGCGAGGCCGGATCGGGCAAGCAGCCCTCTGGTGGTTAGAAGAGAACCCTGTAGAAAGGGGGGCAGTAAATCCCCCGCAGGCCGCAGCTGCAGAATATCCCAACGAAGATCCCAGGTGGGACCCGAATGACAAAAGGGGGGCGGCGGCCCTAACCAGATTTCACCAGGCCTTAGTGCAGGGCCTGAAGAAGGGAGGCCAGAGGGCCATGAATATTGGAAAAGTATCAGAAGTTCTCCAGGGTCCAGATGAGAGCCCAGCGGCCTTTTATGAGCGGTTGTCTGAAGCCTATAGACTATATTTATTTATTTATTTAAGTTATTTCTATACCGCTCTTTCCCAAGTATCAAGGGCGGTTTACAGGGAACAATAAGTTATATGGTATGTGGTGTAGCATACCTAGTCGTTTTACATAGAACAGATGAAACTATATACAAGTAACAATATAACATTTAAACATGAATATACCCCATATGATCCCACCGCTCAGGAAAATTTACGCATGGTAAATGCAGCTTTTGTTAGTCAGTCCCAGAGAGACATAAAACGAAAATTGCAGAAATTAGATGGATTTGCGGGCATGAATACAGCTCAGTTAATGGAAGTCGCTCAGAAAGTATTTGTGAATTGTGAGAATGAATGAGACAAGGAAAGTGAACGAAAGATGAAGAAGAAGGCAGATCTTCTTGCTGCTGCTATAACCAAACGACGTGGAGGAGGTTTCCCTAATCAAAGGACCAGAGGACGTGGAAGAGGCCGCTGAAGCGATAGGCCTCCATTAGGTGCAAATCAATGCGCCTATTGCAAGGAAGAAGGACATTGGAGAAATGAGTACCCACATTTGGACTCCGCCCCTGTGAGGGGAGGAGGGAGTCCCTGGAGGCCAGGAGGAAGATTTTGAAGGAGAGGAGGAATGAATCGAACGCAGTTCCAACAAGAGAGGGAAGAAGCCATTGAGGGAGTGGCAGTAGCAACGGGCTATGACCTGGATGACATAGATGAAGACTAGGCCAGACCGGGCTCCAAATTCACCCTGGGTCCCCAGGAGCCTATGGTCAATTTAAAGATAGGGGACCAATATATGGAATTCATGGTAGATACAGGAGCAGAACATTCAGTAGTAGCCAAGCCAGTAGCTCCACTGTCCTCACGATCTGTCACCATAATCTTACTCTTGAATGCAATTTGCTTATCGCTAATGTAAATAATTGTAATTAATGTAAATAATCCCTTTAATGTTGACATATTATGTTTTGAAACATTAACTAATGCATACCCAGTTTCAAACGTTCCTACTTCTCCTGTTATCTTTTTGTATTAGAGTTACATTTATGTCACATCATTTTTATTAGTTTTTCCACAAACATATAATACAGCAATGCAACAAGAAAGGTCGCCAGACAAGTCATCGCTGGGTAAACACAGCCCACATCTATCCTCAACCTGATCTGTTGAGGATTGTAATCGGCAAAATACACAAAGAAAGAAAACAGGTATATAAACCCTATAGGCAACCAAACATACCCACCCCTCCCCCCCCCCCCACTGCACTGTGAGAATCTCCCACTCAACAGATACCTTAAGAACACAGTACAGAGCAAGAGACAGCAAAAACCCCTTCAGCTAGTAGATTAGAGCATATAGACTGCAACAGCATAGGCTACATCAGATCAGCACTGATCAGCAGGCAGGCAGGATCGTCGTGGCCAAGGCTCCTTGGGCAAAAAGGGGCACCCCACTAGCAAAAGACCCTAGGTACTACACATTAAGCATGGCGCTCCGCCCCCTTGGCGACAAGTGGGAGAGCACAGGAGACCATAGTTCCAAAAATTCTTCCCAACTTTTACCCCCCTGACGCTGAGCAGTCAACTTTTCCATACACATCAGGTCAAGCATAGACTGCTCCCACAGCCCCAAAAAAGGGGGAGAGGGAGATACCCAGCGACTCAACAGCACTCGCTTGACCAGCAGAAAACCACGCTCAAAAAGCTCTCTACGCCAATACGGGACCTGTTCAAAACCCAGCGCCCAGTTGTGAAATAAGCATAACTCTCTCTGTATGGCGCAGCTTGACCCAGTCCACCCCTGTAGCTTGACACAAACCCGCATCCAGAGGTCGCGCACCCTCGGGCAGCCCCAAAATTTATGGGTGAAGGTCCCAACTGCTCTATCACACCACATGCACGTAGCATTGGGTCGTAGCCCGACCTGTGAAGCCCAATGATCACTAGTATAGGCTCGCCACAGGAATTTATATTGCATTTCCTGAAGATACACCCATCTCCCGTAGGTCACGCTCCAACACTAAAACACTCCGATCCAGGTGGCGGCGACGCCTTGTGGTATATGAGATAATCGCTTCCCTCATCACAGCCTTGCTGGCCTCCCAAAACAACAGCGGGGGGCATTGCGGGGTATCATTAAAGTAAACATAATCCTCCCACTGCTTCCTAAGATAGCCACGAAAGTCCTCATCCTCCCACAGGTAGACCGGGAATCTCCACCGCGCTCTAGTTGGCCCCTGGCAGTCCCAAGTTATCCAAACCATCCCATGATCCGAGATCATTATCGGTTCTATCTCCGCCCGTAATACTCTCATGACTCCTCCGTCACTAACAAGAATAGAGTCTATGCGAGACCAAGTTAGGTGGGCTCTCGACTGGTGCGTATATTCCCGCACCCCGGGGTGTAGCATGCGCCATACATCTACTAACTCTCCCTGCCGACAAAGGAAGCTAACCCCCTTACGTGTCCAGGCTCCCTCCCCCTTGTGTTGGGATTTATCGAAGGTCGGGTCGGGCGTGCAATTAAAATCCCCAGCCACTACGATCTTAGCCCGACCAGCACACTTCAACAGCCCCAGCAGTTTAGTAAAAAAAGCATGTTCATAAACATTTGGCGCATAAACATTCAATAGCCATAATGGCTCAGCATAGAGCGTGCCCTGTAGCAAGAGATATCTGCCATGGGGGTCGGCCTGCACCGTATGAACTTCAAAGGGCACCCCCCATCGCACTAACACCGCCACCCCTACCTTTTTTGTACCAGAGGAGGCACCGTATGAGACATTTACCCAGTCCCGCCTCAGCTTCTGATGTTCTATAGCACTTAAGTGGGTCTCCTGCAACAGGGCAATATGCGCTCCCTTTCTCTTCAGCCCCTGTAAGATCTTAGTGCGCTTAATCGGAGAGCCTATGCCCCCGACATTCCAAGAAATTATCTTAATCTCAGGCATATCTCCAGTCCCAAGAAAACCAGCAGATACGACATCTAAAGAACCGCCCAGAGATGCCCAGCCTCATCTCCCGGGCTATAGTCCAATACGCCCAGTGTTTCTGAACTCCCATGCTGTGTACAAATTGCACAAACAGGTACCATCCCCCACCCTTGGTCACTCCCCCCCGCTCCCCCCCCTCTCCCTCCCCAACCCGCTGCCCTCCCCCCCTCCTCCGACCTCGCCCCCGCTCCCCCCCTCCCACCCCCCCAGATCTCTGCTAAAATATCCCCCCTGCCCCCCCCATGAGATATCCACTATCCCCTCCCTCCCCCCAACCACTCTAAAAAATTCTACCATAAATCCCAATGCGAGAATCACAGGCCACACTTCTGGACCGTCCTCCCTCCTTGCCACCTCTTATAGAGAGCTCATGTGGGGAGCAAGCAAGCTAGACAACCCCTCAAAACAAGAACCAACATAGGCACATCTTAGAGAACCATATGACAAATAATAGCAGGAGATGGAAGCCTATGAGCAGCACCCACACGCCTATAAACAGTGTATGAGAAACTCTAACAATAGAACAGCAGTATCACCTTTACCACACTAGACACACAACCAGTCTAGGTGATCGAGGCCCACTCAACCATGGTCGAATTGCTCAGTTCTAAATGTCCAGATCAGGAGCCAGTGTCCACTCCAGGTTCCGGTCTGGGCCCCACGGCTGCGGTCACGAAGGTTCTGGCCGCCGAAACTTGAGCAAAAACATGGGCCTTCCCCTCGTGGTATACTCGCAGCACTGCGGGGTAGACAAGTGCAAAGCGGATCCCTGCTCTTACCAGCTGACCACATAGAGGGGAAAACTCCTTACGTTTAGCCGCTAAAGCGGCAGAATAGTCCTGAAACATGAGAATGGATTTATTGTCCAACTGCAATGTGCGTCTTTTACGGTATGCCTGAAGCAGGGCCATTTTGTGCTGGAAGTTTAATAACTTGGCTAGTACCGGCCGCGGCCGCTCCTCAGGGCCCCGCTTCGGACCCAGACGATGTGCTCGCTCCACAGTGACACTTCCAACCAGATCCTCCAGGCCCAGCTCCTTTGGCAGCCATGTCTCAAAGAGGCCAGCAAGTTGTTGATCCAACCATGTCTCTGGCACCCCCACCAGTCTCAAATTGTTGCGGCGCGATCTATTTTCGAGATCGTCCAGTTTCTCGAGCATCGCTGCAATCTCCTTTTTGTGGCGGGCAATAGTAGCATCGCGTGTCCCCTCACCCTCCTCCAACGCTGTGATGCGGTGTTCTGTCTCCTCCACCCTCCGGGTAAGCTCACCGTATGTCTCCGCCATCGAATCCAGTTTTTGTAAGATGGAATCAAATTGGGGCGTCAGTAATTTAGCTACCTCATGTGCGAGATCCTCCACCCCTGGCTCACCATTGCCTGAACCCGGAGAGGACCCCGGGGAGCCCACACTCACTCCGAGCCGCGTGGCGGACGCCATCTTGGATTCGCGGGCCCCATGTGCTTTGTCCTTCTCTTTTTTTGCTGCAGCCCGCATGTGTAGGCAGCTTCTTTCCCGCAGGCCTGGGGCTCTCCGAGCGCGGTGGTTCACCGGATCACTTATCCCACGGTATTCACCCACACCCGCTCTCAATTACTGCTGTTTGCTTGCCGATTTAAGGCGACGGTCCAGGAGCGCACTGAGGACACGTCCTCACACGCTCATGTGCTCACGTGATCTCTAGAGTTACATTTAATAGTTGAATGTTCTTTGTTCTAAATCTGTTCTATGTAATATAATAGTATTCTACTATTAAAGTTTATGTTACCTGTAAACCGCCACTGATCTCTGGAAGTGGCGGTATAGAAAAGATGTATAAATAAATAAATAAATAAATAATAGGAGCCACTGGAAATAAAACCACAAACCATTTTTGCAGAGCCGCATGTGTGAGCTAGGGGGACAGAAGATAACGCACCAATTCTTGTATATGCCTGAGTGCCCTATTCCACTATTGGGCAGAGACATGCTTGCCAAACTCCAGGCCCAAATATCCTTTGCTGAAGGGGGAGAAATGAAAATGACTGTGAACCCAAAGCCTGTTGGATTAATGGTACTGACTGTTCCCCGAGAAGAAGAATGGCGGTTCTATAGTGCACCTGCAATAAAGTCAACCAGTCCCTGTATACCTACCAAACTTATAGCCCCACCTGAAGTTTGGGCAGAAGATAATCCACCTGGCCTAGCGAAGAACATAGCCCCTGTCATTGTCACCCTCAAGCCAGGAGTGGAACCAGTACATGTGAAGCAGTATCCTCTCCCTCGACCAGCCATTGAAGGAATTCACCAACATCTGATGAAACTGCTGAAGTATGGACTTCTCAAAGAATGTCAGTCACCATGGAATACTCCCCTTCTCCCAGTGAAGAAGCCTGGGACAGGGGACTACCGCCCAGTACAAGATCTAAGGCGAGTAAATGATGCAGTTGAAACTATACACCCAGTAGTACCAAATCCTTACACTCTCTTGGGACTGATCCCCGCTGAGGCTACTCACTTCACCGTCCTGGACCTGAAAGATGCCTTTTTCTGTGTGCGCCTAGCACCCACCAGTCAACTTTTATTTGCTTTTGAATGGCAAGACCCCACAACAGGAAGGTGGGGACAACTCACCTGGACTAGATTACCCCAAGAATTCAAGAATTCACCTACTCTCTTCAGTGCTGCCCTGATTCAGGATCTCTCAAGTTACCCAGTGGACCCAGGAAAAAGGGTTCTTCTTCAGTATGTAGATGACTTGCTCATAGCCAATTCAGAAAGTGAATGCCTGCAAGCTACTAGTGAACTTCTGTACCTTCTCAAAGATGCCGGATACAAAGTCTCAAAAGCCAAAGCACAGCTATGCCAAACTGAAGTCAAGTATCTAGGATTCCAGTTGTCCAGTGAGATCCGACGTTTAGGACCAGAACGCAAAGAAGCTGTATGTAATATCCCCACTCCAACCACTAGGAGGCAAGTGAGAGCCTTCCTGGGGGCAGTGGGATATTGCTGCATATGGATCCCCAACTTTGCCCTAATTGCAAAACCACTATACCAAGCCACCAGAGGAATGGAAAAATCCCCACTAGATTGGGGACCTGAAGAAGATGTAGCATTCCAAACTTTGAAAAAGGCCTTGATGTCATCTCCAGCTTTAGGTCTTCCAGATGTTCAGAAGCCTTTCCATCTCTTTGTCCATGAGTCACAAGGAAACGCATTGGGAGTATTGACCCAATCTCTTGGATCCTGGCAACGACCAGTAGCTTATCTGTCAAAACAATTGGATGTAGTTGCAAAAGGATGGCCCCCTTGTCTGAGAGCTGTCGCGGCAACAGCCCTCCTAGTGGGCGAAGCAGACAAACTTACACTAGGACAAACTCTTCAAGTCACCATGCCACACTCTGTCCTGACTCTCATGGAACATAAAGGAAACTTCTGGCTAACCAATGCACGAATGTTGAAGTATCAAAGCATGCTGTGTGAGAATCCTCGGATACAGTTGAAAGTTAGCCAAGCTCTGAACCCTGCTACACTGTTTCCAATTGGTCCTGGGCCACCTGATCATAATTGCTTAGAAACCATGGACACTGTATTTTCAAGTCGCCCTGATTTGACTGATGTCCCTCTAGAGCAGCGATGGCGAACCTATGGCACGCGTGCCAGCTGTGGCACGCGAAGGCCTTGCAGCTGGCACGCGGGAAGGTCCGCAATCGAAAAAAAACCCAAAAACCCTGTCTGCTGCCGCTGTCGGGGCCACCGCGGCAGAATCGAGCGTGCCGCGGGGCCCCCCTGTACCCGGCAGATCCTGCCCTCCCCGTAGCAGCTCTCTCTTTGGAGCTACAGTCAGACGCGCCGGTTTGCAGAGCGCGAAGGGAAGAGTTTCCCTTTCGCGACTCCGTTAAGCCCGCGGGGGATGATGGGAACTTCCCATCAGCCCCCGCGGGCTTAACAGAGCAGCGAGGGAACTCTTCCCTCGCGCTCTGCAAGCCGGCGCGTCTGACTGCAGCTCCAAAGAGAGAGCTGCTACGGGGAGGGCAGGCTCTGCCGGGTGGGTACAGGGGGGCCCCACGGCACGCTCGATTCTGCCGCGGCGGCCCCGACAGCGGCAGCAGACAGGTTTTCTTTTTTTTTTTTAATTTTCCCTGGGCTGGGCTGGGGGGGGTGGGGGTTAGGAGTGGTGATGGGCGGGGCTGGGCTGGGCTGGGGGGGGGTTAGGAGTGGTGATGGGCTGGGCTGGGCTGGGGGGGTTAGGAGTGGTGATGGGCTGGAGGGGGGGTTAGGAGTGGTGATGGGCTGGGCTGGGCTGGGGTGGTTAGGAGTGGTGATGGGCTGGGCTGGGCTGGGCTGGGGGGTGTTAGGAGTAGTGATGGGCTGGGGTGGGGGGGGTTTAGGAGTGGTGATGGGCACTGGGCTGGGGGGGTTAGGAGTGGTGATGGACACTGGGCTGGCTGGGGGGGGTTAGGAGTGGTGATGGGCACTGGGCTGGTTGGGGGGGTTAGGAGTGGTGATGGGCGCTGGGCTGGGGGGGTTAGGAGTGGTGATGGGCGCTGGGGGGGTTAGGAGTGGTGATAGGCGCTGGGGGGGCTTAAACTAAAAATTGAGTGATGGGGGATTAGGACTGGGAGTGGGCTGATGGGGAGGTTAGGACTGGAAATGGGCTGGTGGGATTAGGACTGGGAGTGGGCTATGGGGGGCTAGGACTGGTAATGGGTTGGGGGGTTGCTAGGACTGGAAATGGGCTGAGTGGAAGGGGGCTTGAACTGCAAATAGCTGTTGGGGATGGGGCTTGGAATGGAAATGGGCTGAGGGGAAGTGGGGGGCTTGAACTGCAAATAGCTGATGGGGACGGGGCTTGGAATGGAAATGGGCTGAGGGGAAGTGGGGGGCTTGAAGAAGGGAATGGATGCTGGGTGAGACTGGAACTAGAAGGGAGCTGATGTTGGGGGAGGATTAGAATGGGATGGGGCTGGGAGAGTAAAATGGAGAGGGGAAAAATATTTTGTGTAGGAGGGATGAAAAATCTACAATTGGCCAGGTATTGGGAGAGTAATTGGGGATTGAGGATGGAGGGGTAAAATTTGTGTGGATGAAATAGGAATGAGGAAAGAGCAAAAGGAGAAAGATTAGTATGTTAAAGCAGATGTAGAGAGAGAGAGAATGGAAAAAAAACTAGAAGAGAGAAGAAAGGACAAATGGACAGCAGACGATGGAGAGTTAGCAGAAAACATGAAGAAACCAGAAGAAAATGGCTGGACCAATTGCAACTGAAAAAAAATGCACAAAAGGTAGAAAGATATCTCTTTATTTTGAATTTATTAACTGGAATATGTCAGCTCTGGGAAATGTGCATCATTAACATCTGCGCTTTGTTTGGTACAAGAGGAAATTCCTATTTGACGTTGCCACTTGTTCTCTTTCCCCAGTATTCACTGAAATGTATTGGTTTAATATTTGCAGTGTTGCCTTTTGATAGGTAGGGTATGGTGCTTTGTGAGTCCTGGTAATGCTGTCAGGATACGGCGGGTTTGCTATGGGTTCTAAATGGGCAGCGTTTGTAGTAGTTCCTAATGTGCCTGGCGGTTGGCACTGGATTATAGTAATGTAGAAATCTTTTAGTCTTTCTTTATCCATACACTCATTAAGAGACATGTTTACTAAAAGTTAGTGTATGGTAACATTATGCAAATATTTATGCAAATAAGACCACTTATGCAAATGACGTGCTGGCACTTTGAGGAAATTCTTTGGTTTTGTGCGGCAGTTTGGGCACTCGGGCTCAAAAAGGTTAGCCATCACTGCTCTAGAGGACCCAGAACGGACTTTCTTTGTAGATGGAAGCAGTCTGGTCATCAATGGACATCGTTGTGCTGGATATGCGGTGGTGACCCTAGATCTGGTAGTTGAGTCCTCAGCCCTGACCCCTGGAACTTCTGCACAGAAAGCTGAATTGATAGCCCTCACCAGAGCCTTGACATTAGGAGAGGGACTCCGCATAAATGTGTACACAGATTCCAAATATGCTTTTACTACTTTGCATGCACACGGAGCCTTGTATAAAGAATGAGGGTTAATCACCTCATGGGGTAAAGACATTAGGTATGGGTCTGAGATATTGATGTTGTTAGATGCTGTATGGGCCCCAAAACAAGTGGCATTCATGCACTGCAGAGGTCATCAGGCAGGAGCAGGAGAAGCTGCTCGAGGGAATAGATTTGCAGATGCCACAGCCCGAAAGGCAGCCACCACAGGACAAGTAAGGACCCAAGATACTGTAATGCAAGCAGCCCTATTCCCCGTGCCCCTTAGTTCCTGGGCACCCCGATATACTACGCAAGAGTTAGACTATTATTGTGAGAAAGAGGGAGGAGTCTTAACAGAACAAGGTTGGATAGTTGCTACCACCTCCAGAAGATAGTTCACCCCCAGGTCCTACAGTCATCCCTGAAGCACTAGGACCAGCCTTTGTCCAAGCATTCCACTAAGCCACACATTATGGGAAAACCGCCATGGAGAAAGCCCTCAGACCCCATTTTTGTATTTCATTGCTAGGATCTCTGACTGCCTCAGTGGCACAGCAATGCCTGACATGTGCCAAGAATAACGCCAAGCAAGGTCCTGTTCCACCCCCAAGAATTCAGTCAGCAGGGGTGACCCCTATGAATGACATACAGATAGACTTTGCTGAAATGCCCCGTGCAAATGGATATCACTATATGTTAGTGTTAGTCTGCACATTTTCAGGGTGGGTAGAAGCCTACCCCACCCGAACTGAAAAAGCCCGAGAAGTCATTAGGGTATTGCTCCATGAGATCATTCCTTGATTTGGAATACCATCAACTATAGGGTCAGATAATGGTCCATCATTTGTATCTCAAGTGACCCAACAGTTAGCTCAAGCTTTGCAAATAAAACGGAAATTACACACTGCTTACAGACCCCAGAGTTCAGGGAAAGTAGAACGCATGAACAGAACCCTGAAAGCTCAGTTATCCAAGCTTTGCCAAGAAACACACTTGAAGTGGCTCCAGGTTTTACCCATAGCCCTTCTTAGGATACATTCAGCTCCCACCAGATCCTTAGGAGTCTCCCCTTTTGAGATTTTGTATGGGCGACCTCCACCCATAGTGCAGGGAATAAAGGGAGACATGAGACAGATAGGATCTGAAATAACTAGACAAGAACTATTAGCTTTAGGTTCTGTTTTGCAGAAACTCCAAACGTGGGTGCAAGACCGACTACCCATCAACCTGACTGAACCTCTGCATCCCTTCAAGCCAGGAACGTCCGTGTGGGTGAAAGAGTGGAGAAAAGCCCCACTGGCGCCGCATTGGAAGGGACCATATGTCGTTATCCTGTCAACACCTACCGCAGTGAAAGTGGCAGAATTCGAACCCTGGATCCACCACAGTCGAGTGAAGCCAGCAGCTGCTCCTGATCCTGGCCAATGGACATCAGCAAATGATCCCGAGACTCCATTGCGACTCACCTTGAGGAGACAGCCAGTATTATAGAAGAAACTTCAGAATCCATTTACGTCACGTAAAGGTGACTATCGCAGCAGAAATAGAAGAAAGCTTAACACAGATCATCATCCTCAACTTTCCAGTTAACTTCCAGAGACTATAATCATCATGTTCTTCCACTATTGCCTTGTGGGAGTGGTGATCGTGGGAATCTTGGAAAAGACTTTTGCTCTACCCCCTTGTGCAGCTTGCATAACCACCACCCGAACTGGGCAGAAGATTACTCAGACTTTGCTCTATCATTCCTACTATACTTGCACTGGTACAGTCAGCCAGTGTGTTTATAATGGTACTGAATTGAACATTTGTACAAAGGGGAAAAGTAAGACTTGTTATAACCCCCGACAGAATCCATCCTACTATACATTTGAGATACGCTGGAATGATGAAGATGGAGCCATCTTGAATATAACTAAATCTCTCACCAATCCCACAAAACCTATCATCTTGAACTTTGATGCTTGTGGTGCCATAAATAAAAATGCTTACCACAGATGTGCGTCTTGGTCATGGGAGCGAGCATACTACCATGATGATAAGTACATGTGTCTAGAGGGAGCCTATGAATGGGGAAAATGTACTGGAAAAAGTACAACAGCCACCATCTACACCACTGCATCTCGACATGATTACTTTTGCCCAAAATGGGAATGTGTGTATTTTGCTACCTGGAAGAACGCACCAACGGGACGAGATGGAGATCATCGAAAAGGCAGCCTAACAAAGATTAGACTGTCAGAGCCTACGAAATGTCAGAAAGGAGCTTGTAATCCTCTCCAACTCTTCATAGCCAATCCCAGCCACTGGAAGCAAGGATACAAGTTTGGGTTGCGTATTGCAGGAGGAGGAGTTGATCCTGGGACTATTTTATATCTGCGATTAAACACCAACACCCATGTATCCTCACCCTATCGTATACATCATTCTTTCTATGAAGCCATGAAATCAGAGTTTGAAATTCCTCCTGCCTCCCAGAACTTATTTCTTGAATTAGCAGGAGCAGTCGCATCTAGTTTCCATGTTACAGACTGTTTGTTTTGTGGAGGAACAACAATGGGAGACCAATGGCCTTGGGAGGCACAAGAACTAAACTATTCTGTTCCATATAATCAGACCAATATACACAATACCACGAGTGAATGGGTATTGGCTCACTCCATTGTGGGTAACCTATGTTTTTCTCGTTATGGACCCATGTTTAATATGGAAGTGGGGCAGCTGGTCTGTCTCAATCAGAGGTTCTACAACAGTACCACTAAGAAGACATCTTGGTGGTCCGGCATCAACACTACTGAACCTCCCAATCCTCTTGTTCAGTTTCCCAAACTTGCCAGTATCTGGGCTAATTTAGCAGCATATAATTCTTGGCAAGCACCACCTGGACTGTACTGGATTTGCGGAACCCGAGCATATGCTAGACTTCCTCATCACTGGGGAGGTGCATGTGTATTGGGAACCTTACGACCTTCCTTTTTCCTTCTGCCTACATCCCAGGGAGAACAGCTGGGATATCCTGTGTACAGAAGTCGACAGCTGAAGGAGGCCTTGAAAATAGGCCAATGGGACAAATGGGAAGGTGATGAATGGCCACCGGAAAGAATCATTGCATACTATGGACCTGCTACTTGGGAGCAGGATGGGACTTGGGGATATCGTACCCCTGTTTATATGATTAATCGAATAATACGTTTGCAAGCTGTTGTTGAAATAATAACCAATGAAACCAGTAAAGCACTAACCCTTCTAGCGAAACAGAGTACACAAATGCGTACAGCCATCTATCAAAATCGTTTAGCTCTAGATTATTTGTTAGCAACTGAAGGTGGGGTATGCGGGAAATTGAATCTAAGTAATTGTTGTTTACAGATTGATAATAATGGGCATGTAGTTGAAGATTTAGCCATCCAGATGAGAGAGCAGACATTTGTGCCGGTCCAAACCTGGCACAGTTTAAAGATGGATGGGTGGTTTGGTTCATTGTTTTCTTGGATTGGTGGTCTGAAATCCCTTATGTTGATTGTCTTATTCATTTTAGCCATGTGCCTATTGCTCCCTTGTCTCCTACCCCTTTGCTTACGCATGATAACATCATCACTTGATAGCACTATAGAGCGGAAGGCAGCTACGAAAGTATTAGCTATGTGGCGATATCACCCGATGCTGTTATACCTGTATAATGTGTTAATTGACTAATGAGTGATTTAATTCTCACCCTTCCTCACTTGCGGGTGAGAATAATCAAAGGGGGGAATGTGGTAGGCTATGGCCTAGCATAGCCTGCTACTATGAAAGGCCTGTAAGTTAGGCCTGGATCCTAATTTTCATTATAGCTAGAAAAGAACCATAAATCTGTGAAAAACTGAGAAAGATGTTTTAAAATGCTTAATAAGAAGTTTTCATGAATGCATAAGTCTTCTATTATTCTCTTGTATGTGAAAGAACAGAAAAGTAACAGTATATGCATTCCAGAAGCTGAAGTTAATCTTGCAGTAGAAAAGTTACCAAGTTAAGACTATACCATTGTTCAAGCAATCCTAAAGGAGGGGGCCGGTTGCTAGGCTCCGGAGGGATTTCGAATTGGACAAATGAAGGGAATGTATAACCAATGAGAAGTTTGCATGTATCGAGCTAGAACCAATAGAACATTTTCATGTATCAAACTGAAAAAGTGGTATAAAAGTTATGTCTCTGTATAAACCTCCGCTCAGTACCTTTTGCTGCTTTGACTGACTGGGCCTTGTGCACAATAAACTGACTTGGACCCTGTCAATCGACTCCTGGACTTGTTCATTGACTGCACTTTGCTACAGCATGATAACCTGCAAATATGAAAGGCCTGTAAGTTAGGCCCTGATTCCAACCCCCATCTTAGTTAAAAACCAAAAATCTGTGAAAGCTTGAGAAAGCTGCTTTAAACTGCTTAAGAAGTTTTCATGAATACATAAATCTTTCATTATTCTCTTGTGTTCTGATGATAGAAATGTTTCAATACTTGCATTCCTAGAGCCAGAAATGACCTTGCAGTAGAAGTGTATCCATACCTAGAAACTGTGCCATTGTTAGAACAATCCTAGAGGAGGGAACTGGGTGCTAGGCCCAGAAAGGATCTCTGATTGGACAAGTGCAGGGGGCGTTGGGACCAATAGAAAGTCTGCATGTACGTATCAAGCTGAAGAGAAATGTATAAAATGAATGTTTCTGTAAGAGCTTGGCTCAGTCCTTTTTGAAGCTTGACTGTCTGAGCCTTGTGCACAATTGGCTTGGATCTTTGAACTGACTCCTGGTATTATTTATTGCATGCTTATCAGCTGCTACACCCCTACTGAAGAATGTTAGTGAGATGATCAGAATCAGATTTTGATTTTTTTTTTTAAATATTGAGTTCTGGGGGTGAATGTCCTAGTTCTGGTCTGCACCCACTGTTGAGGGAAGGGGTTCTGTGGATGCAAAATATATGTTCAAAAAGAAAAAGCAAGAACCATAACTCAATTTATAACAACAAAATAAAAATGAGCTATAATTTAGTTTTATAAACTGTGCTGTGGTTCTTGCTCATTCTTTTAGTTCCTTGGTATGCAAATATCTTGCATTTACTCTATAATCTAATCGTTTTTTGTTTTGGTTCAGTCCCTGACTGGAGTTTTGAGAGGGCCCCTCCAGTACGGGGGAAAGGGGGGGGGGGGGCGCCCCTGCAGCAAAAGCTAGGCTTATACAACACCTGCTTGCTTCCGGGGCGGGGCCAGTTTCGCGGTGCGTTCTGCACTGATCTCGTGGCTCATGACGCAGACTCCTTCGGGCTTTTCATCAGCGTTTTCTGCTTTCTAGCGCTAGAGGGAGCGCACAAACTTCGGCTGGTAGGACCGGACCCTGGACTCTTTTCCTCTGCTGTTGCTGGAGGGTGGAAGTGACGTGCGGCAGTACCGGGTAGGATCCTGGGCTGGGAGCGTATGTCTGCGGAGAGCTGTGGCAGGTGAGGCTGCTTTGTGGATGACAATAGAAGCTAATGCTTTAATTGTGAGATTAGCTTTATGCATGCAGTAGTGACGCTCCTGGGCTCTCGGTGTTGGTCGGTGGAAGAGGATGGGAGCATGCAGACACATTGTAAGGTGCTTACTGTGACTTTATCGTCCTGTCTGTTCGAGCTGGGAGTATTGCTGAGCTGCGCTCACAGTTTCCAGGAGGAGGGATTCCCTGCAGTCGGGCAGTGGCGACCCCTACGGGCTGTATGTGGGGGAAGTCGTGGACAAGAACTTTCCAACCCTGATCTGGTGGCTGCGAAACCAGTCGGGTTTTCAGAATATTCCCAAAGAATATGCGTGAGATAAGTGTGCATACGCTGGAGAACTAATGTATGCAGATTTTTCTCATGCATGCTTTATTACGAATATCCTGAAAACCCGCATGGTTGCGGGCCGCCAGAGCTGTGTTGAGAAGCTCCGTTCCTGAGTGAGTTCCAATATGTGTCTTAGCTAGAGCAAACTAGCGTGCATGGAGGAAGGAGGCAGAGAATACCAGGTGGCTATGAATGGAGACTTTTGTTTATTATAACCCCAGTATGTGATTGGTTGGGATTAGACTGGAAGTCTTGACGAGCAGGTGAAAAGTGCTTGGCCTGATTAATTTTTTTATTAGTAATAGGGGAATTTTTTTAAAATTAGGAATGTTTGAAAGAACGTTCACTCAAAAACAGCTCTATTCATAGAAGGTTCAGTATATGTACTGTTTTCTGGTCCCTAGAGGCAAAGGTACAGTTGTGTTTTTTTCTCCACACCCAAAACTGGTTTAGGTGAGTAGAAGTGGAAATCGGGGAGGATTGTCACACCTTTGTTGCATGGGCATATTTAAACAGAAGCAGTAGCATTATACAGACTACTGGAGAGGTTAACTGCTTTTTCTTTGTCCCTTCTTTCTCCCAGTGTTTGAAATTTGTGACTTCAGTTTTAATTTTATGCTTTTAAAGCTGTTGAACTAATGTGTGTGTGTGTGTCTCCTGTTCATGCTAGTCGTAGAGAATGTTCAAAAAAGTTTTTAATGCTTATTTAAGAGCTTGATTTGCTAAGTTTTTTTTTTTTTCTCTGTGTCGTGAGGGGTGGGATTAGGAGATGCTTAGTAAAGATGTCCCTCAATGTTGCCATAAATATGTGTGTATATATGTGTATATGTATGTAAAATCTCTCTCTCTATATATAAAATTTTATACACACACACAGGCCATGCTGTTTTTATAAGGAGGGATTGACTAGTGAACTTAGAATGTTTTGGAGAAGTTTTTTTTCTTATGCAATGCACTTTTTCCTAATCCTTTGCAGGCTCCAAGACCTTTTATTGGACCTGCTGGGGAAGTCTCCAAAGATGATGATGTACATAAACATTGGAGATAGTATAGCTCTTCTTGTGATCACGTTTTGAAGTAGGGACTGAGGTGGCCTCCAGCTCTTGTACATTTATCCTTAAATATTTAGAGACTTTTTCACAGACAAAGCACCTTTTATGTTTCTTTTCTCTATTATACACCATGAACCTCTTTGGCACAATCCAAATATTCATACATTTTGAAAGATTGAGATAATATCCAGCATAACCACCAGGCTTACAAGTGAAGTTACTTGCAAAGCTAAACCCAAACCCATTTGGAGATGCTGCTCTGTAAAAGATGGTTGAGTTAGTATATGTTTTGCGGCTTGAGAAAAGTAGCACTAACTGTCAGGGCTTCAGTCTGTAAAGAGTTTTAGGAGGATTGTACTGGCTTGATAACCAAGAGACCAGAGTTCGATTCCCACTGGCATTCCTTGTGGCCTTGGGCATGTTACTTAACCCTCTATTGCCTCTGAAGAAAGGCATGGCAATCTTCTTCCGGTCACACTGCCAAGAAAACCCAGGAGCTGCTGGGTTGCCAAGAGTCAGCATTAACTCAAAGGCCCACATTGCATATTTGTAGAAGTTTTAATGGGCTTATTTTTATTAAAGTTGATGAGCCAATGAAAATTGATTTAGACTAGTGCTGTGTGCCCTTTCATTAAAATTATTGCCCTTTCTCCTGGGACACTGGAAACCTACAGAAGTTTTTACATAAAGTTATGGAAAATGTCTACTGCTCTTCTAGAAATATTGTGGTGTGCCTTTTGTCTCTAAATATTGTGTTCTGGTCTTCTGCTCTAAAGTTAAAACACTGAAGGGCTGGTTTACTAGATATGCAGAGACCTGGTTTCCTACTTAATTTTGCAGTAAAGCTATAAATTTGAAAATTCTAGGGCTCTTTGCATAGTGAGCAAATATATAGAAGTAAGATTTTATTTTGACCTTCTAAAGTTCCCATTGTTACAAGCCTGCCTTACAGGGTGTGGTTAATTCAGTCAGTCTCTGCTGCCTGAGCAAGCTTATTCCGAGAGACTCCACAAAGCTAAGCTTTCAAACTTTACTAGTTGGCTGTTTTTTGATATAAATTTTCATAACTTTTACATGCCTATCTATTACCCGTTTTATTCTTTTATAAGGAGTGGAGGAGTAGCCTAATGGTTAGAGCACTGGCTTGGGAATCATGAGACCAGGGTTCAATTCCCACTAGCACTCCAATGGCCCTGTTTAATGTACATTACCAAGTTTAAGTTACAATGTAAACTGCTTTGATTGAAATGATAAAGCGGTATAAAAGGCTTGTTAAATAAGACTACTTGTGTACTGTGGCAAGTTAGGGGAACAGCACCAAGGAAGTGGAACAAACACTGGGGAAACCCCCCCCCCCTTCCTATCTGTTTACAGCCACCTTGATTTACTGGCAAACAGCCTAACGTTTGATTATAGGTTTAGGAATATTTAGCTTGCCTACATTCATTGCATAACCTTTTTAAATCAGACATCAGAGTGTGCCCTCAGTCATATAAGGTCTACTGGCCAAGGGTACTTAGATTTCCACCTCCCCCCAGGGTTGCATTGCCTATATAGTCGTCATATAGATTGACATCTGTCCTCTAATTAGGTGTAACACTCACCTTTTCCCATTTTCACCTTGTCCTACCACAGCTTTATCAGTCTTAATCGGCATGTTGTGTATTCAATGCAATAACTGGTGTGTCTACTTTCTAAGAAGAATCATTTGGGGCGTAAGAGCTTGCACTATATGTCTTAAGTTATCTGCTCTAAACTAAGATTTGATTCTATTAAGGGAAGAACTATCTGCAATTAAGCACACCACCTCTAGGACCGAATGGATCACAGTGGGCTCTGGTAGGTTTCGACCTGTAGCACGGAGACACCCTCTCCATAAAGAGAGATCCCTGCATAATGTCTTCTCTCCCTGAAAAATGAGAGTGCCCAATTAGTGGAAACTGAAGCGCCCTTAAATGAGAAGGTTAATGCCCAATCTACTGCAGCAAATATGAAGAAAAAATCAGAAAACAGGAAATAACTACTACTTGGAGAGTCAGTCATTAGAGGCACCAACTTGGGAACACAGCTCAAAGGAGAGAAGATGGTCAGATGCCACCCAGGCTCTTCAGCCAGCAGGAATACAACCCAGATTGTTGGCATAGTTTAATGCAGAAAGTGAGCACTCCAAAATTGATGTTATCATTCACTTGGGTACAAATGAACTGGCTAGAAACGGTGCCTCTACAGTTCAAAGGGACTTCCATTCTGGGAGAGAAACTCAAACCCATTATTAACACTATAGCATTCTCAGAAGTTCTACCCCCTTCTTGGTAAAGGGGCAGAAAGGCTGCATTGAATTATCAACTTTAATGCATGGCTCCAAACAAGAAGGATTTAGATATATAGGCAACTAGGGAAATAGATGGAACAACAAGAGGCTATACTGTATTGGACTACATCTCTCCGTCGCAGGGAAAAGGATCCTAAATTAAAAAAAAAATTCAGGCATTATGTGGACAGGCATTTAAATTAGGGAAAGGAGGTGACGGATGGAGAAGAACAAGTTCAGCATGTCACTCCCAGCAAAAACATAATGACATTGGAAACAGCCATACTATTAACCCACACATCAGTGGGACGTGGCATGTAGAAAAAAATCCATGCAAAATATATGCAAGCTAGTCAACAAATGCTGGAAAACAATGAGCACAAATGCTTGAAGACTAGCCAAGGAAGTTCCTGACCTGGAAGCCCTAATGGTGAAAATGGACTTGGACATTGTGGCCATTACAGAAACATGGTTTAACGAGTCACATGAAATAGGATATAGCCATAGCTGGCCGTAATTTATTTTGGAGAGAGAGAGAGAAGGCCAAAGAAGAGTAGCAGCCCTATATGTCAAAAGCAATATTAAAGCTGCTGGCATGCAGGGGATTTGGGGAAAAGAAGCAGCACTGTGCATTGTGTTGGAATGAGGAGATGGCGCTATCATCCATACTGAAACCAAAGAAATTGATAGAGATTTGATTATTGATATTACAAAGGTAGCCATGAAGGGGGGAAGTGATCATATTCGATGACTTTAATCTACCCAATGTGGATTGGAGTTTTCCTTCTGCAAACGTGGGAAGAAGTAGAAAAAAAAATCGTGGATGCCTTACAAGATGCCTTGCTTAAACAAATGGTGATGGAACTGAGGGGAAGTTAGATGCTGGATTTAGTACTCGCCAACGGAGATTGCTGCTGCTCACATGGGCATCCATCCGGACATTCAACATGCTATCATCACTTGATGTAGTTTTGAGATAAAAGCCAAGGCAGAATCCAATCACAAAAATCTCAAAAGTCATAGACTTCAAAAACGCTAACTTCAGTAAAATGGCCAAGTGCCTGAAGGAGGAGTTGGTAGGTAAGGGAAATGGAACTGCAGTGGGCTAAACTAAAGGAGACAACAAAAGGGGCAACAGGTTTCCTTTTCCTCTTGTTTTTATTTATTTTCCTTACACATCTATGTGGTTCTCCAAAGAAGTGGCTGCACAAAGGCAAAAAAAAAGCTTTCACAAAATTCAGATGATCGCAAACAGAGGAACACAGAAAAGAATACAGGATGAAGCTGAAAGAGAGAGCAAAATCAAAGGCAGAAGAAAAAATGGCTAAAGATCTAAAGCGTGATGACAATATTTTTCAGGTATATTCGGAGGAAGATCAGATATGGAATTGCAAGACTCGAAAGTGCCGAACGGATTTGTGGAAAGTGACATTGAAAAAGCGAAAATGCTAAACAAATACTTCTGTTCTTTTTTTGCTATAGAAAATCCTGGAGAAGGACCACCTGTGATTTGACAAATATACAAATGTGAATGGTATAGATACCACACCATTCACAGAAGATGATGTGCTTGAACAGCTTGCAAAACTGAAAGTGAACAAGACCATGGGACCGGATGGGATACACCCCAGGATACCAAAAGAGCTTAGAGAGGTTCTGGTAGGGCTTTTAAAAGATGTTTTAATAGATTATTGGAGACAGAACTTCCACAGGACGGGAGAAGGGCTGATGTGGTACCTCTTCACAAAAGCGGTAATAGTGAAGAAGTGGCAAACGACAGGCCAGTAAGCCTTACATCTGTGGCGGAAAAAGTTATGGAGGCACTCTTGAAAGAGAGAATAGTGGGCTTTCTCGAAACCCTTTAGGTTGCATGATCTGAGGTAACATGGTTTTACCAAAGGACGATCATGCCAAACAAACCTGATTGAATTCTTTGATTGGGTGACCAGAGAACTAGATTAAGGGCATGCAGTGGATGTGATCTACCTAGATTTCACAAAACGTTTGATACTGTTCCTCATAGGAGGCTTATCAATAAACTGAATAGCCTGGGATGGGTCCCAAGGTGGTGAACTAGATCAGAAATTGGTTGACTAACAGATGACAGAAGGTGATGGTAAACGGAACTCGCTCGGATGAAAGGAAAGTGATTTGATTAGTGGCATTCCCCAGTGATCGTTCCTGGGACTGATACTGTTCAATGTATTTGTGAGTGATATTGCTGAAGGCCTGAATAGAAAAGTCTGTCTTTTTGCAGATGACACAGAAATTTGCGACAGGGTGGACTCCCATGACAGAGTGAATAACACGAGGAAAGATCTACAAAAGCTGGAAGATCTACAAAAGCTTGGCAGTTAATATTTAATGTGAAGAAGTGCAGTGTCATGCACTTGGGATGCAGAAATCCAAAGGGGAGAGAGGTTAGTATGCATGGACCAGGAGAAGGACCTCAGAGTTATTGTTTTTCTGAGGATCTCAAGGTGGCAAAACAGTGTGACAAGACGGTGGCCAAAGCCAGAAGGATGCTGGGTATTGCTAGCAGAAAGGAGGCGGTATTAATGCCACTGACAGGGCGCTGGTAAGGCCTCACTTGGAATATTGTGATCAGTTTTGGAGACCATGGGGCTTGTTTACAAAGCTGCGGTTCGCGATCGTTATCGGAGCCGCAGCCCCATTGAAATCAATGGGGCCGCGGCTCCGGTAACGATCGCGAACCACTACTGCAGCTTTGTAAACAAGCCCCCATATCTCGCAAAGGATATTTAAAAAAAACAAAAAACAAACTTGAAATGGTTCAGAGGAACGCAACCAAAATGACTTGGTGCCTGTGCTAGAAGACATATGAGAATAGACTTGACCTAAATATGTATACTCTTGAGAGGAGGGGCAGGGGAGATGTGATGCAGACCTTTAAATAACTAGAGTATTAATGAACAAACAAACCTTTTTCAACAACGGGGAAGCTGCAAAAGTAGAGGACATAACATGGAAGCTGCAAGAGGGTAAACTGAAAGGCAATGTCAGGAAATACTTTTTCACTGAAAGGGCGGTGGATGCTTGGAATGCCCTCTTGATGGAAGTGGTGGGGCAAATACAGTAACAAAATTCAAAATTGCATGTTACAGTGGATCTCTTTATAGCAACAGGATAAAATCAAAATAACCTTAACTGTCTCTGCTATCTCAGCAAATAAGGGTGACCTGCACAGAGTGATGGGTGCACCCCCTAAACAAAGGCATGGGGAGGAGTAACCTGCACGAAGCGGCAGTGGCAGGTGCACCTACCTTATCACCTTTCTGGGCAGACTAGATGGACCATGATGGTCTTTATCTGCCGTCATATACTATGTTACTAAACTGTAAGACGTTTTGCAGCTAGCATGCCAAAAAAGTGCAGTTAACACATGGCTTTTGCAGGTAACTCAGTGTTATCAGTTGAGGGTGTGCACAGCAGAGAATGCAGTTGGGCGGCATTGTGGATGCAGCTGACGTCTGCCATTGAGGTGGCATTAGCTGCACCCATGCCGTCTGAAAATCTGACAGTTACTGCAAGCTGCTGAGGCCCACAGTAACTGCGTATTGCAGACACACCCACTGTCCACCCTAATCCTGCCCACTCCTGCAGATACAATGATTTTCTGCGCTGTTTGCAGAAAGCATGTTTTTCTGCCACTGCGTCCAGGTAGCGCATGCTAACACAATTTAGTAAACCGGCACCTGAGTGTCAAGAGTTGCTGGTACTCTTCATACCTCCTAGAGATGGAGCTCAATTTTATCAGTATTTCAATTTGTTTTGAAGTGAGTTTATTCACAAACCTAACAGTGGTTTGAAAATCTGTCTAAATAAGTGGAGTGGAGGAGTAGCCTAATGGATAGAGCACTGGCTTGGGAACCAAGAAACCAGGGTTTGAGTCCCACTAACACTCCTTGTGGCCTTGGGCAAGTCACTTAACCCTCTATTGCCTCAGAAAAATCCACGTTATTAATGTAACTGATAAAGCGGTATAAAAAACCCCCCTATTTAAATAGAAAATGAAGGCTGCATGATCTTCATCTGCCAATCCCGTCTGCCCATCAGATGTTTTGGGAAAGTTAGTTAATGTGCTTGGAAGCCTTTGAGAACCCAGCCAGTTGCTGGCACAGTTGGTTAGTATCCGCTATTGATGGTACACATAAGCTGGTCTCTGTTTTCCTAGTGTGCCTTGAACAACTGGTACTGATCATGCAGCTTTCTATCACAGCCACATAGCTTTACGTTGCTGCCTGTTTGCTCTATTAAGAATCTATGTTTAGCTGATGTTGTAAGCTGTTGAGTATTACCCAACTGTGCAATAATAACTTACAAAGGCTTGTCAGAATGAAATGCCACTTTAAAATGTCTTCCCCCGCCATGCCCCTGATTTCTTTCTAGATTTCTTTCTTTAAACAGTTTTGCGCATGTTTTTAAATTTTTTTTTAGTTGCAGGCTTCATGGTTAATAGTAAAGGTTTTTTTTTTTGTTTGTTTTTTTCCTCGTTCGTAAAGACAGACTTTTTTTGTTTTTAACCCAGCAGTTTTCTTCTTGGCTGTCTTGGCCGCCTAATAAAACTGGAACCAGTTTGTATTGGGCAAAGACAGCATGGCCTTCATTACAGCTGTCTGGGGGATTTCCTCTATTTTTTGTATCCCCTTCTCAGTTTAGCTTAGGAATCACACAGACACTTAATAGCCAGGCTAGAGTTTGGCTAATTCTTTCTATGTTGGCAAGTGCCCTTTCACGTCTCTCTCGCATAACAACCTGCCCTTGATATAAGGGATGTGGGGAAAAATGCTTTTAACATGTTCGATGGAGTGAGGAATCCACTTTTCACTTATTTGTCTTTTTTCCTTAATATATTCTAAGTATAATTCTCATCTGTTACCAAGCTATTTTAAAACTAGAGAAAAAACTTGACTGATTTGACCACCAGTAAGTCTTGTCTAGTGTCCCAGTGACTTTAACAATCGTTTATCTCTGCTGGTGTATTTTTATATTATGATGCCATGAGCGAATGCAGTTTTTTACTTTATGGGTATGAATTGAGGATGGAGAATCCTGCATTGCAAGGGTGTGCTTTTACTATAGGATTACATGAATGACATTGCTGTCTAGGGGTCAGCTCAGGTCAGAGTTACTGCTGCTTCAGTGAGGCTTGCTCAGGAATACAGACAATAGTCTGGTGCTGTCTGCCTGCAGTTAGTGGTTCCCCTGTGCTCTATGCTCAGACACTTGAGGCAGGCACCCTTTCTCGAGTCTTCTGATGTAGATGCAGTTTTACAGAGACATTGCACAGGATGCCCTTCCAGTTTCTGATTGCACACTTGCAGTGGTAAACTGTTCATTTCCTCCCCCTTCAATTCAACCTGCTTGCATGTATTGGTGCAAGCCATGCTGAGCGCCACAACATAAATCTGTAACGGTGGGAGTGAAGAAATACAGTAGGTCTGGGCAGTCTGTTAGGACTCTTAAGCCCTAATGAAATGGGAGGACCTAATGAGTTATCTGTGTTTGTGGGTGCTTCAGAAGGCTCTGGTTGAGGTCAAATGGTCTTCAGGGGCCATGAGTCCTGCATGTGCAATGGATTGCTCTTCTCTCAGGACTCTCAACATTTCTGGAATTCAAACCCTATGACATGGGGGGATTTATGTCCACAGGTTTCCTTGCTGACCCCCTTTCTCTTGAATCCCTCTGGTAGCCAATCCTGTAGCTGATGGAAGGGCTTGGAGGAATAGGGGGATTGGTAGTGAACCACCTTTTTCCAGTATAGACTGGCTCTTTTCCCCAGCACTGTTCAGCAGGAAGTGTAATAATACAACTTTTTCTTTTTCTTCGTAATACCCCTTATTTTTTAAAAAGAGTCTCTGTCAGAGAAGCTCATCCATTTCGATGGAGACAGATGTAAACAGAATCCTCATGGCACAGTCCAGTCTGCAGTAGCAGGAAGCTTGCTTTATTTGTGATTTGGAAGGTTATGCGGTCCTTTTCCTTTGCCTCTGAGCGGCTGTCGCCCTGTCCTTCCTGCAGTGGCATTCCGCCCTGCTGTTTTCTTCACTTTGCACATCACACTGGAGAGAAGCAAAGACTAAAACCGAAATGGAATCTGACACGGGATGTTTTGAATAAGCAGAACTTGGGAGCAGAGGTTTTTGCAGTGAAGTGCTTCAAGCAGCACTTATCCCCTGTGGTGACTGGAGCTGCTTGCTGTCACCCATACCGTCTAACTGCTGCTCTTCTCACCTGCTCTAGGAGCCCTACTCGCTGTGCCCTTACTTACAACTTGCAACACTAGCAATAGCTTTGTTTTACTGTAAAGTACTTGATGATTACAATTTATTTAAAGTTGCTTTCCTTTTGTCCTTTCCAGGCCAGCCCAGGCAAGTGATTCGGCCCCTCCTCCCAATGGGCAGAGAGAGCAAGGGTGGGTGACGTCCCTTATTTAGGCTTGTGCAGCATGGGAGTTCCCTGGTATTGCTGGGCAGACTGGTGTGGCAAGGAGTGAAATGAAAGTGAAAAAGAGGAGACAGGCTTACAGGAGTTTTTGCCTTGGAGCATAGGGGAGAAAGGGACAGGCACTAGCCCTTGTAGGCAGCTCCCTTGATTACCTGACTTGGGGCTCTGAGTTCAGCCACGATGTCCCTTTGGGGTGCCATCCATGTCGGCTGGGAGACCGTTTTTATGCTGGATTTTCATGCTGGTTAGCAACCACGTGTGTCTTGGGTAACCAGAGACCAGGACATTTAACTTCTGTTGATAGTGACTTGCACTGAGATGTTTGGTAATAGCTGGACTTTGATAGTTTTTTGTCATCAGAAAGCTGCTACACAGCTGCTTTTTCTCAGTGTCTGTGGGGAGTAGAGGATCCCCCATAGTGGTTGGCAACTTCTGCAAATGGTGTCATGGGAGCAGGGGGAGTGCAGTGGCATTCCCCTTGGTCAGGAAGTGGGGGAGGATAGACTGTCCTAGACCTTACCCTGAAAGGCCAATTGAGCCTGTAGCACAGTGCTTTTCAAACTTGTATCCCCATTTTTTTGACCCCATTCCTTATCGTTCCTCCAGTTCAGTCCTCCACCTCTGGGTAGTGTACCTCCTCCTGCAGCTTGGAGACTGGGCATGTCAAAATCGTGACATCACTGGATGTAGCCTGCTGGTCTCTCCCATCAGCCCCAGTGTGTCCAGTCTCCATGCAGCAGGACGACGTAGTGAGCCTAAGTGCTAGACTCACTAGAGGGACAAATAAGGAGCATTTTCGTTTGGATAGATAGGTTTTGGAGTTTTATTTGGGTTTTAGATGTAGATTTACTTGGTGTTTTTTTTAAACAACCTAAAAGTTATTTAAGAGAACAGACTACAAAGGGAGGATTACTTCTCTTTATCCTTGGTCTGTTCCTTGATCCGACCGGCCCTCCCTTCCTGGTCTGTACGGGGGGGGGGGGGGGGGGGGGGTGTTTAGCAGCAGCGGTAGATAGCTCCTCGTGGTCGGCTGTTCAGGCGGCGATTCTGAGGTACCGGCATTGGTTTCCTCTCAGCTGCAGCTGCTTGCAGTAGTGTTCGTAGCAGCTGCACTGATCGTAGAACACACCGTTAGTGCTGCGGAGAGCATTCAGACGGAGTTCTGACTGCTGGACAAGGAGGTGAGTGCCCTGGGGTATTTTCTTGGTGTGGGGCAGCGTTGGGCCTCCACGGACGTCGGCAGCATTAGTTTCGGTGGAAAGCTGAGTTTGGGACTTTGAGGCCTTGTCTTCCCATGTTTTCTCACAACGGAGGCATTTGTGTTTAGAGTGACATTGAACAACTCATCTTTCCCCGCAAGATACATGCGGTTATACTATATTTATTTGTGGTGGTTTTTGTGTGAGAGTCGCACCTGACCGGTTTAAAAAAAAAAAAAAAAATTATTTTACTTTTCTTTAGCTCAGATTGCCTCTTGCTGCCATTTTTTATCTGGAGTGTGTTACAGTATTTAGTTCTCTGAAGCTTTCGCGCCCACAATGTTTGTTTAGTCTGTGGGGTGCGTGGAGGCACAGTATCTGAAGCGGAGCTTTGTTGAAGCTGCGGGGCAGCATCATCCAATATGCAGCAGGTGTTTTAAGTCAAGGATGGTGAAGGGGTTAGAAATCTTTCCCCAACAGTATCCAGTCCTAGACCCCCCAATCAGCCCTTTACTGGTCCTAGCCCATTTCTGGTACTAGCCCCCCATCAGCCCATTTCCAGTCCTAGCCCCCCCCCCCCCATCAGCCCACTACCAGTCCTAGCCTCCATTAAGTACCTCATTATAGAGCCGCCCCTGGCTGCATTCCACTGTAGCAGTCCAGGGAGTAACTGAAGTGCACAGTGCAGCAAATTGAAAACTCGAGAAAGCATCTAGACTTCATCAAAATGGGTAATAACGTGAAGGAACAGCATCTTTTATTCAGATGGGCAGTAGATGATCATGAGGAGGAGGCGCACGAGCACACCACATTTCACTGTAGCAGCCCATGGAGTAACTGAAGTGCAGGGTGCTGTTTTTAGTTTTGTCCACTGCTTTTCTACCTCTCTGGATGTTCCCCTTCATCTTGACAGTTTTTTTTTTTTTTCCCGACATCTAGGATTCTTGTTTCAAGACCTTGAGAGGCCTATGCACTAAAGCAGGCCTCGACAAATATTCTAGGAGATAGAAACTGAGACTTCCAAATTTGAAGCATAGGGGTGGGGGGTGTTGTGAAAGGAGAGAGAGGAGAAAGATCCCCTCGGAGGTCTACTGTAGCTCCTTTTAGAGCCTGATTTTACTAAGGCTGTTTTTCCCATTCTATTTTTAAGGGAAAAGAAAGCTTAGGCGATCAGGCCAGTAACAGAAATACATAACCAGCAGCCGCCGCCGCTTTCCCCCCCTTCCCCACCACTCTGTCATGCATGTCTGTGTCTCTCTCTTATATATCCTTCTTTTCCCCATCTCCTTCCTTCTCCAGTCAGCCATACTCCCTCCAGCTAGCCCTCTCAAACCAAGAAGCCAGTTAGGCAGTGTGGGTTAAGTAGGAGAATGCTGAGACGCCAATCGCCACCACAAGGCCTCTCCTCTCCATGTAACCAATTATATCTCCCCAGCTAATCCTCCCCCTCCCTCTCCCCCTCCGCCATCCCCCCAGGAAGCCATTCATCCGTCACCCAGTCTCTAACCCACACTGCACCACCATATATAGCCAGTTATAATTACACTTGGGCAGGCGGGCAGAATCTGTCTCTCACCAGGTCTGGCCCAACAATTAGGCAAACTAGGTGATTGCCTAGTGAGTGGCAAAAAGCAGGTATTCAAAGCTAAACAATAGACTTCAGCAGCCAAGGAAGGATATAAAGTGCCTACGGTGCCGGCACAAGACTATCTCAACCCCCCCCCCCCCCTTCCCATCCTGCTTCACTCACTCACTCACTCTCTCTCTCTCTCTCTAAGCTCCTCCACCAAGTCTTCTCTTTCACTCACTATTCCTGAGCAAATTTTGAGATGCAGCGAAAATGCTGTGCTGTTCTCGCCACCATAATCGACTTTCTGCAACGGCCTGAGCTGTGTAGTGGAGGAAGTTTTGTATCTTATTGTTTCAAGCTGTTTTGCAGAGAGCTGCTTGCAGTGGAGAGGGCAGAACAGCATTTTTTTACTCCAGCACTGCATACAATCTGACCTTTAGGGACATGAAATCCCATGCACCAGAGTGCAATTTCTAGGAGCCATGGCAACCTGGAGCTCAGGATTTATCAAACCCTGCACTAAAGGTGGTGGTTATATTCTGCTCCGATGTCAGGGGCAGTTGGTGGGTTTATAGTTGCTAATCTGGTCACAGTGCTAGAAAGGCAGGTGCTCCAATTCCCAAGGAAGTAAAGCAGGAATACAACCTAGCTGTTAATGGAATATCTTTAACTCATATTTTAAACAGGTGTGAGATCTGCCAGCTTAATGGACAGGGGATGCGAGGTATAATCCCCAGGTACAACATCCACCATAGGAAGAGATATGGTGTAGTAGTTGGGACAGGGTACCCCAGGACACAGGGTTCATTTCCTCCTTAGGAACAGCAATCTCAGGCCGGAGGGACTTGGGTTTCTAGTCCTATAGGCACTCCTTGTGGCCTTGGGCAAGCCACTTAACCCTCTGTTGCCTCACATATAATTGTAGATTGTGAGCCCTTTGGGGACAAGGGAATGTATTCAACACCTGTGTGTGTGTTTGTGTAAATGGCTCTGATGCCCTTCAGCCTGGGAGGTATGTCAAGAAATTGCTTAAATGTAAACATAAACATGTGACCTCCAAGTTCTGCGATTTAGAATTATAAGCCCTCAAGGATAGGGATGTTGTGACTCCCTGAAAGCGTCTTGTCCAGGTTTATATACACTGATAATGTTCTACAGAAGTAGTAGAAGTAGTTTTGTGTAGTAGTATTAAATGTTTTATGTATCTACAGAGCTGAAAATAGTTTCCGTGCAGTGTAGGCGTCGGATGTCAGTCTAGGAGTAAACAAACACTAGAGTGCTTCAGTAGGACCTGAGGAGACTCTGGAAGGAAGGATGCAGAGGAAGATGTGCAAATCTGGGGCTGTTTGTGCAGTAAATAAACGGGATACTGACATGTGAATGAGGCATTGGAGCAGGAAGCTGGCATTAACACCATTGCCTAAAGTAGCATTCAGAACCAAGAGCTCGATATGACCCAAGTTGGTGCAGGACCTACAGATGTAGCCCAGAAGTGCCACAAAGGCTCGGTGGGACTTAAAAATATGCCAGTAATGTATTTTGGACTTCTAGAACCAGAACAAGAAGTGTAATTGTTCTGTTAATCCTTTTCAAATATTCTTAGTCTAATCCATAAGACAAAACCTGGGAAGATTTGGGGAAAGTATTTTATGAAAATTGTTAGCAAGGGTTCATGGAATTAGTAGGCATTGAGTCTTCATGCTGGGTCGGTTGGAAGCATGTGAAGAGTACTGGTCAGATACCCGCGCTGGGACGTGCCATATGTGGATGGAGTACATCTGATGTCTGGGATATTGCAAAGATGATGATTTTTGGTGTTGCAACCACATTGAAGGTGCAGCTAGAGTGTATACCAGTTCCCCAAAGTAAAAGCATTAGTTCATGTACAGTTCATGTAAAATGTTCTGCTTGCTTTAGGATGACTGATTTTAAAGATGAAGGGAGACATTTTTGATTATGGTATAAAACTTTCCTGTTGGAGTTGGTAAAGTTAAGTAGTGACTGGGGCCTTAATAAGCAATAACGGTGCCTGATGACCCTCCCTGTCATATGACGCAATTTACAAATACCGTGTGGGGGGGGGGGGGCTTTCTATTCTTTCCAACCCAGCAAAATTGGAAAGTTATACAAAGGGGTCGAATGTTTGTCTTATGGGGACAAAGTAGCTCTCCAAAATACTTAGAGTATTAACCCTTTGAAGGCCTACTTTAAAATTTTAATCCACATTCTGCAGCCGGGTTAATTTTTGCATATTTCAGGAAAATTGTACCTGTCTTATTCAGTATGTTCTAATAGTGATTTTCCTTCTGCTATGGTCATGTATTATATACCATTTGATAGGAATATTTATTCAGAATTTTGGATCCCGAGAGTTTTGGGCTCGGCCTGGAAAGGATTTTAATGAACAAACAAACCCGAAGACGGGGAAGCTGTAAAACTAGAGGGCATAACATGAAGCTGCAAGGGGGTAAACTGAAAGGCAATGTCAGGAAATACTTTTTCATTGAAAGAGTGGTGGATGCTTGGAGTGCCCTCCTAATGGAATGGGTGGGGGCAAATTGATGTTAAGTGCCGTTGAGTCTGTCGGTTCATGGCAACCTTCTGGATAGTTGTCCTAAACTGTGTTTGGTCTTCAGTCAGGCAGCTCGTTGACAGAGTGGCACCCATAGCTGCTACAGTTGTATCGATTCATTTCATTGCTGGCCTTCCTTTTCTACCTTGCCAAGCACAATGTCTTTCTCTAATCTCTCTTCACACGATGTGTCCAAAGTACAAAAGTCGAAGTCTTGTCTGAGCTTCTAAAGAAAGCTTAGGTTTGATCTCCTCTAGTACTGACTGGTTTGTTCTTCGGGCAGTCCATGGTATACACACATTTGTCATCGGCACCATAATTCAAAGGCATCAATTTTCTTCTTTTTAAATTTTTCACTGTCCAACGTTTGCATCCATGACATTATTGAAAATACAATGGCCTGGACATGGTTGCAATGTATATTGGCAGCTAATAGTTGCCACTGGCAGAACTGGATTAAGGCACAGATAAGATAGGAATATAACTAGGGCCTGGTTTGTGGGGGATGTGCTGTCAAATGTTAATGCTAACCTCCGGAGTCTGTCTTTGCGATTCTGCTGATATTTTTTACAATAATATGTAGAAGTTAGAAGGATGCCTAACATGTCTGGATGTGTTTTCAGCATTTAAAACTTTATATTTGCAATTCTCTAATCCTCCCCTTTTGTGTGAGTGAGCCTGCCCTGCCTGCTTCCTCCTGTAATTAACATTAGAGACTGGGTAGGGTCTAAACAATGGGAAGATTATGGGGTGGGGCACTAGACTGCTCCTCTAGGCACAGAAAGGGAGGAGGTGAGCTGGGGAAGTTCCTGTGCTGTATACGTTGTTTCTTGGTTGTGGTGGGAGATGGAAGAGAAATGAAGTCTCAAAATGGGCCTGCACCTTAATGTAAAGAAGACAAAGATCATGACAACTGGCATAATCAACAGGTTCATCGTTGAAGGAGAAGAAATTGAAATCGTGAACAACTTTAACCTACTTGGATCAACTATCAATAAAGAAGCAACAAGCAGTCAAGAAATCAGACGACGCATTGCTCTTGGCAGAATAGCTATGAAAGACCTAGATAAGATTCTCAAGAGCAGAGATGTCTCTCTCCATACAAAGATTCGACTTGTTCAAGCCATGGTGTATTCAATAATATCATATGGATGTGAAAGCTGGACAGTGAAAATGATAGACAGGAAGAAAATTGATGCCTTTGAATTATGGTGCTGGCGGCGAATACTGTGTATACCATGGACTGCCCGAAGAACAAACCAGTCAGTACTAGAGGAGATCAAACTTAAGCATTCTTTAGAAGCTCAGATGACAAGACTTCGACTTTCATACTTTGGACACATCATGCGAAGAGAGAGATCATTAGAGAGAGACATCATGCTTGGCAAGCTAGAAGGTCAACGCAAAAGAAGAAGGGCAGCAATAAGATGGATCGATACAGTAACAGCAGCTACTGGTACCAGTCTGTCAACAATGAGGCGCCTGACTCAAGACCGAACACAATTTAGGGTAGCGCTCCAGAGGGTCGCCATGAGTCGACTCCGACTTGATGGCACTTAACAACAACAACAACAACAACATACGTTGTTTCTTGGTTGTGGTGGGAGATGGAAGAGAAATGAAGCCTCTACCCTCCAGGAAAAGCTATTCCAGTAGTTACAGCATACAAACAGTGCCGGCCTACACATTAGACAAACTAAGCATCTGCCAAGTAGAAATTTAGGGGTGGCACAAAACAAATTGGAAGTACAAAGAGGAATTTGAATCCATGTGAGTTTTTAGTAAATAAGAATGATTCAGACAGAGTATGATTGATAGATGACTCATACCGTGCAATTAGTAGTAATTAAACTATCCTGCAGCACACCTGGGCAAACAATTCATCTTTTTAATCTAATTAGCTTCAAACACTCGGGTGACCTGCCGCAGAGTCTCTTGCTTTGATGTTGCAGGCAACAGGGGGGCACCTTGTTTAATTTCTCTGATCCTCTATCCCTCCCCCTACCCCACTCAGGAATTATCTCGCGTTAAGCTAAGACACCATCAATGGAACATGTGGTGCATATATGCTCAGTATTTTGTGCAGTCGGCTTTGGAGCGCAGCACTTTAGTAGTTTGCACGGCAACGGCAAGACGGACCAGAGTGGTGTGGCAGTATTTATTTATTTAGCTGTATTTATATACCGCTTTTCACCGGGTCAAAGCAGTGTTACATGGGGGTGGGGAATTAAGTACAAGGGTGGGGCCATCACCAGGGAGGCAACATTGATGATTTTGACATAGGAAAGACTTTGGACAAAGGACAAACATTTGGACAGAGACAAGTAGCTTTGGGTTAGAGGTTCATTGTGGGTGAGATCGGGGGTTCGTGGGTTTTTCGGTGGGGTTCGAGTTGAGCACTGCAGGAGCAGGAATCGAGTAGCACTGGTTATCAGGTAATTTTTAATTTTGTTAGTAGATTTGGGTTGCCATAGAGCAGTAACAGAAGTTGCACCTCAAAAGATTTTTCAACGAGACTAGCTGTATTGCAAATTATCTTGCGTCAAAAGCGAAGAGAGTGAGAAGGTTTTCACCCATTCTTTTGAAAATCTTTTTTTTGTAGTTTTTCTTTTCTCTACTCCCTTGCCTTGGAACTATGGTGTTTCCATCGGTCACTGCTCCCTCTCTACCCCTGCTATTGGAACTGAGGTATGGGAATGAAACTGGATTGGGCTGGCCCAAGTGTCCCAGGTAAAAGCCCTGGCCATGCCGCCGCCGCCGCTTCTTCCTTCCCTGCTGCTGATTCAGTTGGAGCGGGGGAGGTGTGGCTCGGCAGCTTGTGGCAGGCCATGTGTGCCGAAGTACTTCCATGCCTCCCCAGGGGTCTCTTGTCCTAGGCAGCCATCTAGCGGACGGGCCGGCCCTGACTGGATGCTACTTTGGATTCCCCATTGCTTGTAAATTAATAATCTGGGTGCTAATTCGGTTGCTGTATGTTTTGCTGAACTAGGAAATAGTTCAGATTACTTATGCTTTGAAAATGAGAACATGAACACTGGCTTAGATTCCTTAGAGTGTGTGTGTGTGTGTATATGTAAAAATAAATATAATCAGGAGCTAGTTTTCCATATACTTTATTTATAACATTTGACCTTTTTCGCTAAATAAACGAATGGCTTTAAGTAAAAACCAAAAGTACAAAGTCATCCTCCAATGGTGAAACCTTTTTTCAATGGAAGCTCTAGGACAGAGGTCCCCAAAATGTTGTACCCAAGGGTTGCCGCTGGTGCCATGATCTGTGCCCACACACACATACAGAGATACCTGTGCCTGCTTTTGCTTCTGGAACTTTGGGGGGTGGCTTTTTTTTTTTTTCAATTTAAGAAAAACTACTTGGTTCTGTTTAAAATTTTACAGTGGTTTCTAACTATATTTACATTGTAGCTGAGCATTAACAGCTTTGGAAACACAGGCTTTTATTATAATATTAAATGGTTTATGCAGTTGATGCCCTATTAAAAATCTTTGTATAATGTATCACTTAGAAACATGCATACAAATCCATTTATGAAGAATTGTGGCAAAATGCAGACTGGGTTTGTGGCAGTGACCATTACAGTATTCTGGGGTGGCAGCTTCATCCTGTATTTTTGGGGATTTCGGCTCAATGAGAGCTGGGATCTAGTATCATGAACCTTCATTTGCTGCTGCCTGCAGCTTTTCTCTCCCACATTTTGTTTATTTTAGTATTTTTCAGACTTAACATCGGAGTGCTTTACAAACAACACCATTTCAACACTGCTCGGTCATTGTGGTGAGTCCTTTGCTAGGTTGTCTGTGCTGCTGCTTTAGATGGAAATTTTGCAAAAAATGTCAGTGTAAGGCAGAGCCCTAGAGATCCTGGTTACCCTGGTGCCTAGAAAGTGCACCCTGGCACTTGGGATTTCATACCCCTGAAATCTAATTCCTGTGCTAGTGCTGCCCTCCACTGTGATGGGCTTTCTGCATGTAGCTTGAGCCATGGAATAGAGGAAGTTTTGCTGGTCTTGCGAGACTTAAAGCAGTGAGATCAGCATAACCTCTTCCACTTAGGCTGTCTATATGTAAGCTTGAGCCAATCATGGTGGAGGGCAGCACCATCCAGGAATGGTAAGACGACAGGTGCTGGCTGCAGGGGAGGGCAGAGAGAGGGGAGGACATTGTGTGCTGACTTCGGAAGGGGGGCAATGAGAGAGAGAGACTGGGTGATGGGGGGGGGGCTGTGAGGTGGGGTTGGTGGGTTGTTTTTGTGTGTTTGTGGGGTGTGTTTGTGTAGTGTGTGGTTTTTTTTTTTTTTGTTTCAGGTAGTACTAGTCCATAGTAATATGTGAAGCACGAAGTTGCCTTGGGTGCAGCTATAGGGTGCTGCTGACACTGTAGTTGGGGTTGGTGAAAGGGAGAGGCGGAGAAGGGTCTGCCTTCTGTTAGCACTGTAATGGTATGTTAAGGGCCTGATTTATTAAGTGTTTTTCCTTTCCCATAGAAAATGGGAAAGCCAGTAAATCAGGCCCTTAGAAAGGAGCTGTGGTACACCTTTTTGGAGGAGTAGGGCTGGTGGTATTGTGACCATCTCTGGTAACCAGTTCCTAGATTCAAGAAAATTTGTCAAGGTCTGGCGTAAAGGATAGGTTTAAATCTGCTGCATATTTCTGTTTGAGATCGTGCAAAAAAATTGTAGAGATGGTGACGCGTACAGTCTTATGAATGGAGGCTTAACAGGAAATGGGTGGCCTTATTTGGTATACTGTGAAAGTTTAGCAAGGGACATGGTACAGTGGTGGCTCACGCTATTGCTGTGAGATGTGGCACATGGTATGACTGAGAGCCATAATACAGTTGTAAAAAGTAATGCAGGCTTGAAATGTGACACAGCTCTGATCATATGGTACAGCTATGAGACATGGTACACTTAAATTAAGGAGAATAGCAATTCTGAATAGCGCAAGCAGACTTCAGCCAAAAAGAAAAAAAAATCTTTACTTAATTTGCAGAAAGCCATCCATAGCTGTACATGGGTCAAGCTCATCAAAACTGAATGAATAGAAAATGAGCAAAGTAAAATTGAACTAGCTAAAGCCAGGAGGCCAGGCATTTTTTACAAGTTATGAAATTTGTGGTGTTTGCTGCTGCAGCCTTCACAAATTTATTTATTGAAGACATTTTTCATCTTTTGCATAATCCCATTCAAATCCCAATTCTTCATCTATTGTTGTATATTCTATCATTCATTATAACACTCAGCTTTTGACTTGGAGGTAATTCCCTCCTGAGATGGTGATATTGCAGAGTTGTGTGCCAGGTGAGGCATTTATTACATTCTGTACATGAAAATAGTTTTTCTCATGGGCCAATGTCCCCTGGTGGGTTAGTTTTTGTGCATATCTTTACTATAATGAAACTTCTCTTAAGCCAGGGTATGTACTCTGGTGTATTTTCAGACTCTATGGAAAAATGAACTTTTTATTACACTCAATATTTGTGTTTCTCTCTTGAGAGGAATCTATCTCCAAATGGATTACCTCAACTAACACATCACCTGTGAAATTAACTCCTTATATAGTCTCCTTCAATATTGAGAAAAACTTGTAGAGTTTTATATCATTTATCTTAAAACTTATAAATGAGTCTCTAACTGTTAGGGGGAAAAGACTTCAGTTAGTCCTTTGATTCAGCGATTGATTCAGTCTTACCTAAGGCGCCAGTCCTCGCTGGCCAGAAAAGCTCCTTCACTTTTTTCACTAATTTTTTATTTTATGCATATTTGACAAAAAAAGCCCCCATTCCATCTGTTTAATGGTCCAATCTGAGCTAGAATCATAAACACTCGTCTCTGTTCCAAATACTTGTGGCAATGCTCACGGCAACTTATTGCGAATGGCTTGCCTGCCAGAATTGTTGACGATGGGTGAAAGAGCAGGTGCTGTTTTTAACATAGCATTTCAGTGTTAACTCTGTCAGACAAGCCATTTGCAAGAAATTTGCCACAAGCATTGCTACAAGTATTTGGAACTGAAATTTGTGGTCCAATCTATGAGCCAGAATTATAAACACTTAACAGATGGAATGGGGGCTATTTTTGTCAAATATGCATGGATTAAAGAAATAGTGAAAAAAGTAAAGGTTTTTTTTCTGACCAATGAGCATTGGTGCCTTATGTAAGAATGAATCATTCGTTGATGCAAAGGACTAACTGAGGCCTTTTCCCCTTCACGGTTAGAGAGTCATTTTATACGTTTTAAGATAAATAATATAAAACTCTGCAAGTTAGTCTCCTCCTTTTTTCTTCAATAATGTATATTGAGACCATATAGAGTTAATTTCACAGGTGATGTGGTATTGGTTGTATAGCCTTTTGGATATTGGCAATTTTTAGTTTTGCAAATACTGTGATAGTAATGCCTTTCTTTCAAGGGAACTGTATTGAAGCCTGCGATCACATTTACAGTTAGGGGGATTGTTTCACATTTGCCTGTGAGTGGACAATAGATGACAAAACAGAGTTAATTTTCTTATTGCTTTGTCTATGAAAGAAAACCTGGTATCCTGTTCTGCTGCTAACTTATAGTACAATCATTTTATATTTCTGCCAGTTATTTTAAGAGTAGTGTAAAGATACTTTTTTTTTTTTTTTTTTCTTCTGTCTTTTAATCTCCAAACTCTGACCGGTGCACAGCACATACAGAGGCAGGTTCCACAGAGGTGCCCATCCTCACATCCTGGTTAGAGTCAAACAGGAAGCAATAAGAGGCAGAGAAACTCAAGAGGATTTGGAATTGGAAGAGACGAGGAGACAGTCTGGAGAGAGGCATCACCAGGTGGCTGAGCTGAGGATAGAGGACCCTCTCATTGGGCTTAGGTAGGCCCTGAGGGTAACGAGCTTTTAGTGGGTACAGCCAGACAGAGGGGAGGGGGGATTGGTTCTAGGCAAAAAGAGGGGACTGCTGGCTGGCCTTACTGGGTGGGAGTAGAAAGAAGGAACTGCTCTGCTGAATGTGCCGTGGAGGAGAGAGGAAGGGATGCCAGTTGGGCCAGAGTACAAGGTGTTGAAGTGGCAATTATTTCTTTTCATTAACTGTTGCGCTGCATTTGGAATCTGCTGCATTTGGAATCTGGCTTCTTGATTCTAATTTGTGGTCACTTATTCTGTATTGATGTCTGTGATGTGACCATTGTGAGGCATTCTAGCATGTAGTTTCTGTGTAAAGATGTGTATCGGTCAAATGTATTGCTTTTCTAGTAGGAGATTGGTTTATGTTCTAGGGCCATATGTAATATTTACGTTGCTGCTGTTTTTTGAGTTTTGACATTTAGTGCTATTTGGCTATGGTAGGTTTGCTATGTAGCTTTCGACTGTTTCTGGGTTTTCAGTAATTGGTCTAGTCGGCATCACAACAGTGCACATAAATTAAAATGTATGACATGCATTAAGTACATCATATTTCAGTCAATGTGGTAACATGGCAGATAGGAAAAGAATAAAATTGTCTGGAGAACAGTATCATAAAAGGAGGGCTGGAAAGGAAAAAGACCAAGCAAAACAAGAAAATTCCTTATTGAAGTATTTTCATTCACATCGCGGTGAAGGTGCTTCAAAAGATCTGCTTGAGGTTGAGGTGACTGCTTTTTGCCTACAGTTTCACAAGCTGAATTAGAGGCTACCAAAGGTATAAATGCAGAAGATGAACCAACTGAAGTCAGAGAGACTCAAGATTTGATAGGATGTGAAAGCTTCACCAATTTGAATTATGATCCTGCTATATGGGCCAATATAGCACCAAGATATGATGATTGAGTGCGACAGCTCTTGGTGGAACATGGGCCAGAACAAGTTCAACAATTTGATTTCCCTAACAATGGTAATCAAAGAAAATTCTCCACAAATCATTATAAAAGAACACTTCCTAATGGAGAAGTGGTGCACTGTCAGTGGCTATAGTACTCGGTGTCAAAGGACTCTGTATTTTGTTTCTGCTGCATGTTGTGTACCACTAACACAATAGGTACATCTTGTTCACTTTCTGAAAAAGGTTCAAATGATTGGAAAAATATATCTGCGATTCTAGCAGGCTATGAGAGAAGCAGTGAACATTTGGAAAATTTACAAAAGTGGAAGGAACTTGAACTGCGATTGAAAAATAAGAAAACAATTGATGAACAATTCATTCAACAAGAAGAAAAGCATTGGCAGCAAATTTTGGAACGACTGATCTCTGTAGTAAGATTTCTTGGTATGCAAAACCTGGCCTTTTCAGGGAAGACACGATAGACTGTACACATCTGATAATGGGAACTTCCTGAGGCTTGTAGAATGTTTTAGCTTTATTTGACCCTGTTATGGATGAGCATCTTCGTAAAATACGAGATGCAGAGACACATGCATACTATCTTGGAAAAACTATACAGCATGAACTAATTCAGCTCCTATCCGGTGCCATCAAAGAAAAACTCCTAACAGCTGCTCGTGCTGCCCGGTACTTTTCATTTATTCTAGATTGTACCCCTGATGCAGAGCATGTTGAAATAATGACCATGATCCTTCGCTTTGTAGACATATCTTCAGATCCTGATAACTCTGAGCCTGCATGCATAAAGGAGCATTTCCTGGGATTTGTACCACTCAAGAAGACAACTGGTGTTGATATGAGAGACTCTATCCTTCACCAGCTAAAAGAAATGTCGTTGCCTTTTGAGAACTTACATGGGCAAAGCTATGATAACAAAAGCAATATGAAGGGGAAAGAAAATGGTGTACAGCGAAGAATTTTTGATAATCCACGAGCTTTGTTTGTTCCTTGCAATGCACATTCTTTGAACGTGGTCGTCAGTGATGCTGTTGTGTTCCTTGGAGGCAACAGTTTTCTTTAACCTATTACAGCGTCTTTATGCATATTTCTCAGTTTTAGTATGTCATCGGGAAGTTTTAATGCGCCATATGCCTAATCTCGCAGTGAAACCATTGAGTGAAGAAAGGTGGGAAAGTGAAATTCATGCCTTGAAACCTCTTCGCTATCAGCTAGGTGACATCTATGATGCATTGATTTGAAATTGCTGATGATACTACCCTAATGGGATCATCTGGCACTATGTTACGAGCAAAGGCAGAGTTTCTTGCAAGCAGCATTTCAAGTTTCAACTTTGTGGTTTCCCTTGTTGTATGGCATGACATTCTCTTTGAGATTAATATGACCAGCCAACAACTTCAGGCAAATAATTTGATATACATAGCACTATGGAACAACTGAGAGGAGCCAAGAGATTTCTAGTGAACTGCAGGACTGATGAAGGGTTTGCACAAAAAGTGGTAGATGCACATAAACTTACTGAGGAGTTAGGGATACCAACACATTTTGAACAAAATCCAGTCTGTATTCAAAGGAGGAAGCTGTTCACAGGTGATGAACCTATGCAGAGCACTGAGCTAAACTTCAAAGTACACTTTTATTTTGCTGTTCTTGATGCAACAATACAAATAGTTGAAGAAAGATCTGTGCAAATGCATCATATTAGTTCTGTGTTTGGTTTCCTCTGACATTCATGGTCTACAGAGTAGAACATCAAAGGAAATTTTTGAAGCTTGCTTGAGACTAGAGAGCCTTACAACATGGAGTCCAAAGATATAGATGCCACTGATTTCTGTAATGAATTGCAAGCAGGTGTAAAACGAATTCAGAAATGTTCATCGCCACAAGATGTTCTTAACTTTCTATGCAAACATAAGCTAACAAGTAGTTTTCCTAACCTATTTGTTGCCCTCCGCATCCTCTTGACCCTCCCAGTTTCTGTGGCTAGTGATGAGCAAGGCTCTTCAAAGCTAAAGTTTGATTAAAACATACATTCATTCCTCGATGATGGAAGAGGTGCTTGTTGGACTGGACACATTGTCAATAGAACATGAAATTGCACAAAACATTGATCTGAAGGAACTTGTTTCTAAATTGGCTAAATTGAAAGCACAAAAAAAGTCTAAATTGTAATGTGACAGGTGTACCATAAATTGTTTTTCTAGTTTTAGTTTGAATAACTTTTTTGTATTTTTCTTATGTTAATAAAACAATTCACAGTATTGAATTTTTGTTTTTGAATTAATATTTACAGTTTTCATTCAAAGTTCCATCAAGCCACACGGGATAGATGGGGGGGGGGGGGGTGATTAAGTAATGAAAATGTAAGTCATTATAATGAAAACAAGATGGTGCATAATCATTTCATTTATATTCCCCCCCCCCTAATTAAATGGGGACAGCGTGCATTTGGGGGGGGGAGGGGGTGCGTGACAGAGGGATCATGGCCAGTAGGGGGGTGGGTGGGGGACAACGGCTGAAGGTTCACCTAAGACTACAGATACCCTTGGGCCAGCCCTGCATACAAACACGGATTCACAGTAACTTAGCTATTACAGAATTGCACCTGTCACACAGCCTTCTCTGCTTGTCTCCTCTCCTGATCAGACAGACACATACGCAAGCTCTTATATGTCCATGCAAGCATTCGTGCACAGACACACATGCATACCAGCTCACAAAAACACAGCAATTAAAAATGCTAAATAGATATGTACACGCATACAGTTAAAACACACACACACGTGCCAACAGGCAGTCCAGATACAGACAGACGGGAGTGTGCACACACACAGGAGTTGGGAAGAATTCCATGCTTTAATATAAAACTGTTTTTGCTTTGCAAGTTTTATGCACTCGGTGTTTTGGTTTAAGTTAGTAATGTGCATTTATGATAAATGCTGGAGAGTTTCTGTGCATGGTAGTTGTGTTAATTAGAGCAGGCCTTGCTCAATTTTCTTTAGATCTAGGAGCCATGCTGGAATTATATGTATGTGCAATTTATAAATTTACATTTGTAATGTGTTCAAGGTAATGTATAAGTAGCAGTTTAAACACAAAATAAATGCAACAAAGGTGCAAAACAATAAGATAATTGCAGGTTCAATTTTGGGAATGTATGTACTAGAATACAGTCCCAAAATTCAATCTGCAATAACTTCACAACTGAATCTCCAACATAGAAACGCCACTTTTCCATTGCATGCAAGAAAGATGAAGATGATGATGATGATGATTAAAAAAAACCTCTTCAAAATATGGTGTTGCCAATTGCTTGTCTGTCTTTTTTCTGTGTCTTTAGGCACGAAAAAATGAGAATATCTGCAGTGACCAGTTCTTAAAATCTCAAAGGTTAATTTTTTTTTTAAGGGAATTAAAAATAAAATACACATAACGTACCAAAATGTTCCAATGTCTTGAACTATTTCTCATGTAGTCTCTTGTGACCATGAGCATATCTGGTCTTTTTTGAACCGACGTACTGCTGGTCCAAAGCTTTCAAAGGATCAAATTTCATCATGGAGGGGCTGTTCGTGTTAATCATCAAGACATCTAAGCTTTGTTTGTTGATCTTGAATTTGTGTTTCATAGAATAAAACCATCTTTCACAGCACCCAGTGCTAACAGGTACAATTTTCCCAAGAAAAGAAATCTTTCGCTATTAGTGCTAACTTTAGACATTCATGGAGTGTCTTTCCCCTGCCAAGGACTTTAAATTTATACCATTCATTGTAGACAGTTTATATGAGTTTGGTGGTTAATGAACGTATACAATGTTTCTGGAAATGTTGAACCAGTGTGTTATTTCTGACACCATACTCTTCTAGACTGGTTCCTGTCAGCCAAGCAAAAGTATCAAACTGTGGTGCACCTTTTAGTGCTTCCATGATGAGTTAGAAATAATTCTTCAAGTACTTGATCAAGTTCTTCTCTGCTTTTGCAGAAGAACGTGCAGTACTGTGTAGTCCATGTAGCTGCACATCTTGATATATTCCTTTCAGGGATGTGTTGCAATAAAACTGTCTTCATGGTGCCCTAGAATATTTTGAGCGATGCAAGTGATGATGCATTCTTAACATGTAATTCAACTGTGCAGAGAAAAGGTTCTCTTTGAAACACGAGAGGGTTTTTTTTTTTTAATCGTTCAAAGGTGGTTCAAAAGAAAATGGAGCATGTGAACAAATGTGAAATTGGTTCGTTTTCTCAGCAGACACTTTGCAGTTGCAAAAGTATTGTCCTTTTCTATAGAAATGCTTTCAAGGTGTAAAAACACATTTCCAATCTTTTCCAGTGTATAGAGCACCAACTTTGTTAGCCACCCATCCTTTAAAAAATGTCATTACCTTTCAAGTCTTTCGGCTATTTTCTTCCATTGCTGCCATCTCTTTGGAAAGTACTGATAGAATTTGTACAGTCTTCAAAACGGAATGAATCAAAATTTTCAATACATTTGCATTTTTCAATGCAGTTAATCTGTGTTTTAGAGTGAACACCAACTACATAGTTCAGATACTGCCAAATTTTTGTTATTTTAATCTGTGTTCTGCTTCAGTCATTCTAACTGTACCATCAGTACTGATACCAAACAGATGACCCTAAGACAGCCAATCCAGGAATTCATGCTTATCCTATTCGTGAACTCTGCTCTTCTACTGGCTTGCTCCCCTCTTTGCTCGTTTCTTCCACTCTAAACTCCAGACTTTGGTTCTTTCACCTCGCTGCTCCTTAGGCCTGAAACAAACTTCCCGAGTCTGTACTTTAGGCTTCATCTCGACTCCTTCTCAAATCTATGCTAAAGGCTCTTTGAGGCTGCTTTTGGGTCCTGATCCCTTGTTTCCTTGTGTCTCTTTACCCTTCCCTATTCTTTCCTTATTCCTATGATTAGAGACAGTTCCTACTTGTCAGAGTTTAGTGTATCTGTGTTTGTACAGCGCTACATATGCCTTGTAGCGCTTTATACATTTTTAGTAGTAGTCGTCTTGGTGAATGGCTTCCAAATATCTATCTGCAGTTGCATTGTTGAGGTATGATGTACTGTAAAGCACAGTTACTTACCTGTAACAGGTGATCTCTGGGAACAGCAGGAATTAGTCCTCACATATGGGTAAGTCGGAACCGACGGAGCCCACGCGGGAAAGCTCCCCAGCTTTTCAGATGAAAAGCTTTTGGGGCTTCCCACAGCGCATGCGCGCTGCCTTCCCGCCTTCCTTACCAGCTCTCTTCAGTTCGAGTTTATAGCTGAGACAATAGAGAGAGGAAAGGAAGGTAGGTAGATAGAAGATACAACTCCTAGGGGAGGTGGGTGGGTTGTGAGGACTAATTCCTGCTGTTCCCAGAGATCACCTGTTACAGGTAAGTAACTGTGCTATCTCCCAGGAACAAGCAGGAATAAATCCTCACATATGGGGACTCCCTAGCTAAGATGCCTGGGAGATCCCCCTCCAAGGGTAACCCATCTTCATATGGATCTCAGGCATCCATTCAGGGAAGGTGGGCAGGAGTTGCTTAAGTATGGAACAGGTGTTTGAGGACAGCCTGACCAAACAAGGCATCCCGGCGGGAGTCCTTGTCCAAACAGTAATGGGCTGTGAAGGTATGAACCGAGGCCCAAGTGGCTGCTCGACAGATCTGATCTATGGATACAGAGTGAAGATGAGCCATAGAAGTAGCCATGGCTCTCACATTGTGAGCTGTGACATGGCCTTCCAGAGAAATGTTCTTACTCTGGTAAGCAAAAGAAATACACTGAGCAATCCAATTGGAAAGTGTACGTTTGGAGACTGGAAGTCCCAAATGAGAAGGATCAAAAGCCACAAAAAGTTGGGAAGACTTTCGATGTGGCTGAGTCCTGTTGAGGTAAAAGGCGAGAGCTCTTTTACAGTCAAGAGTATGAAGGTTCCTCTCTGCACTGGATGCATGAGGAGCCGGGAAAAAAACAGGTAGATATACCTCTTGATTAAGATGAAAAGGCGAGACCACTTTGGGCATAAAGTGGGGATTCGTCCTAAGGACCACCTTATCATGATGAAATCTGGTATAAGGTGGATTAGCCACCAAAGCCTGCAGTTCACTGATGCGGCGAGCCGAAGTGACTGCAATAAGGAAAAGAACCTTCCAGGAAAGAAATTTCAAGGAGGTAGAGTCCAAAGGCTCAAAAGGTGGTTTCATAAGCTGACCTAGAACTAGGTTCAAATCCCATGCTACCGGCGGAGGTCGGATGGGAGGTTTAGTTAGGGTCAGGCCTCTCATGAACCTTGCAATGAGAGGAGACAGGTTGTCCATTTATAGGTTTTAAGGATGCTGCAATAGCACTTAAATGGACTCTTACTGAATTCGTCTTGAGGCCTGCATTGGAAAGATGCAGGAGATAGTCTATTAGAGAATTCAAAGGAAGTGCCAGAGGGTCAAGACCCTGTTGAGCACACCAAATGGAAAAACGTTTCCATTTGAAAGCATAGGAACGCCTGGTAGAGGGTTTCCTAGAGGCATGAAGGATATTTATTTTATTTATTTAGCAATCATTTATAACCCGCATCTTCCAGAGTTCAGTTGCGGTTCACAATAAAACAATCCAACAAAGCAAAAGCTTAGTTTTACATCGAACTAGTTTTACATTGAACTTAGTTTTACATGGAACATTTTGTAACAATAAAGTATAATGGTTAACAGCATGAACTAATGCATAACAGCACAAGGCTAGCTTGTAAACTATGTACAATAACTATATACAAATACAAGTTGTGGGTACTTTAGGGTTGAATCATAGTGTTTTTAGGATAGTGTGTTATCTGTTAAATTATTAGAAATAGTATTACACAGTCAGGATTTTTAGCCTTTATCTGGATTCATTAGCCTTTATCTGAGTGTATCAAGGGGTTATCTGTGTTGCCATAGTGCATGGAGAATAGATAGATAGGTTTTTAGTTTTTTACGGAGTTCCATAATTTCGGTTATAGTTGTTATACTGGTTGAGAAAGATTAAACTCATGAAGGCTTAAGCCTTCAGTAACCAAGCTCGGAGATGTAGGGACTTGGGGTTTGGGTGCCACAAAGTCCCTTTCTCCTGAGACAGAAGGTCTGGCGCAGCTCCCAGGTCCAGGAAGGAGCCCTGGGAGAGCTGTAGAAGTAGAGGGAACCACACTTGGCATGGCCAGCGTGGAGCTATAAGGATCATCGACCCGTGATCCCTCTGAAGTTTGAACAGAGTCTTGGGAATCAAAGGAATGGGTGGAAAAGCATACAGGAATTCCTGACCCCAATGCAGGAGAAAGGCGTCGTTGGCCTGAGCTCCCTGACACGGAGTCCTGGAACAGAACCGGGGAAGTTTGGCATTCCACGGACTTGCAAAGAGGTCTATGTCCGGGGTCCCCCATTCCTGGAAGATTCTGTGTATCTGGTCCATATGCAGGGACCACTCGTGTGGAAGCAGAACTCGACTGAGTCTGTCTGCCCGAGAGTTTTGAACTCCTGGAAGATACACTGCCAGAAGATGAATTTGATGCTCTCTGGCGAAAGCCCATAATCTGAGAGCTTCGTTGGAAAGCAACAGAGAGCCCGTCCCTCCTTGCTTGTTGACATAGAACATGGCCACCTGATTGTCTGTCTGTCTGAACTAGGACAGTCAGGTTGGCAAGGAGGGTATGGAAGACTGTGAGGGCAAGGAAGATTGCTCGCAATTCCAGAAGGTTGATATGAAGGGTGGTCTCTTGGGGAGACCAGGTTCCCTGAGTGGAGAGATGTTGAAGATGAGCTCCCCACCCTGTTTGGGAGGCATCTGTTGTGAGGGTTGCTTGGGGCAATGAAGGTTGGAAGGGGGTCCCCAACAACAGATTTTTGGAGGATGTCCACCACTGGAGAGACCAAAACAGACGTTTTGAGGTGAGTACCTGGTCTGACAGCAGTCCCGATGCTTGAGACCACTGGGTGGCCAATGTCCATTGAGCTGCTCTCATATGGAGACGAGCATAGGGCACCACATGAACCGTGGAGGCCATGTGGCCCAGAAGCTGCAGCATTTCTCTGGCTGACAAGTGACTTCTGGACTGAGCCTGGGAGGCCAAGCTTATTAGCCGTTGGCCTCGGACCAGAGGAAGGTAGGCCCTTGCAGTGGTGGAATCCAGATAAGCCCCTATGAATTCCAGGGAGTGAGTAGGGATGAGTTGGGACTTGGGAATGTTTACCACAAGTCCCAGATATTGAAGAATACGCCTTGTGCGGTCCAAGGAAATCTGGACTTCTGACTGAGATGGAGCTCGGATGAGCCAGTCGTCCAGATATGGGAACACGAAGATTCCCATGCCTCTTAGAAATGCGGCTACGACTGCCATGCATTTTGTGAATACTCTTGGAGCAGAGGCGAGACCAAAGGGAAGTACTCTGTATTGGAAATGTTTTCCCTGGAACAGAAATCGAAGATATTTTCTGTGGGATGGATGGATGAGTATGAGTGTACGCATCCTTGAGATCTAGAGAACAAAGCCAATCCTGACTCTGAAGGTATGGAAGGAGAATGCCCAGAGAGAGCATTTTGAATTTCTCCTTGAATAGAAACTTGTTCAATTCTCTCAGATCTAGGATAGGTCTGAAGCCCCCTGTCTTCTTTGTTATGAGAAAATAAGGGGAGTAGAACCCTAACCCCTGTTGAGGAAGAGGAACCTCCTCTATTGCCCCTTGGGCAAGGAGAGAGGAGACTTCCTGACCCAACAGGGTCAGAAGAGATGGGGGAGAACTGAATTGCCTCACCATGGTATGGGGAGGAAGGCTGGAGAAATGAAGTTTGTAGCCCTCTCTGATGATAGAGAGGGTCCATTGCTCTGATGTTATTTGCTCCCATCTGGGAGCAAAGTGAGCTACGGTAATCTTCCCGGTATGGTGAGAGGCTCTGGTTGTTCCAGAGCCAGAAATGGTAAGTTCTCTAGGGGCAAGTCAAAACCCCTGAGGGGGTTGAGCCTGCTGGGGTGTAGCAGACACTGCAGACTTTGACTTTACTTGCTTAGATTGCTGACGTTTAGCAGCAAAGCGAGGCTGAGAAGATTGTTGGCCAGTATTTGTGGAAAATCTGGCCTTCTTGTAGTACGGCCTTTTAAAAGGTTTCTTTTTGGCAGGAGTAGAAGTAGACTTAGAAAGTCTATCTAGAGTGGCATTTTCTGCGTCCATTTGAGCAGCTTTAATTTGCCAGTCCTCACCAAGTAAGTTCTCTCCTGTACAGGGCAGATTCCTTAAGCCATCCATGACCCAGGGTTCTAGGTCAGAAGCCTGGAGCCAAGCAAGACGTCGGGCTGCAATAGCGATTCCCGAAGCCCTGCCAGCAACCTCAAAGGAATCAAAGGCTGCCCTGTTGGAAAACTTGGAGACCTCTGAAAGTTGTGTCACCAGAGTAGTGAAGTCCTCCTTTTTATCCTCAGGAATAAAGGGGGCTAAATGCCGTACCTTTAGGGCAAGTTCTCTGAGAAACATGCCCATATAAAGGCTGTAAGAATTGATCCTGGCTATAAGCATACTAGCCTGAAAGATCTTTCTACCAAAAGAGTCGAGGGTCTTACATTCTCGCCCTGGAGGGGTAGAGGAATGCCTTTTAGGACTCTTTATCTTCTTCATAGCAGACTTCACCACAATGGAGTGGTGAGGCAGCTGAGTCTTTTGAAACCCAGGAGAAGGAGGGACCCGGTACATGGTGTCCAACCTACGGGAATGAGGAGACAGGGTTAGAGGAGTCTCCCACAAATCCATCAAGTGTTCTTGAAGGATTTCATGGATAGGCAGAGTAACTGCCTCTTTAGGAGGTTTAGAGTATCCTAAAATATCCAATTTTTTTTGATCTGGGTTCCTTTTCAGCAGATGTAGCAATAGAAAGTGCTTTAGCTACATCAACAATGAAATCCTGAAAGGATAAATCCTCTGGAGGAGACATCCTCCTCTTTAGAGAAGAGGGCTCCTCAGGAAGATCAAACTCAGCAGAGTCATCAGAGGAATTGAACTCATCAGAAGAATCTGAGTATTCTCTCTGTGCTTGCAATGCACGATACGCGTACCGATCGATATCGACATTGGGCGTATCGGGCATGGGATTGGTATCGGGCAAAAGCCTGAATCCAGCAAGCGGAACCGATCGACGCTTGGAAGTCGATGGTCTCGGTTCCGGTGTGGATACCGGAACCGGGGTCGGTACCGATGGAATCGGTACCGAGGGCGTCGCAGCCTTAATGAAAGCCAAAACGGCCTGCTGCATGGTCTGGACAGTATTGCCCATGGACGCCACTGCTGCCTGGATGTCGGTACCGGTATCGACCGGTACCCCAGAGCAGTCTAACAGGTGATCAGTCGAGGCCGTGCCATCGATGTCAACCTGTAACACCATAGGTGATGCTTTGGAGGCCGGAGCCTCCCGCCGGGGTTTTTTGGTCTGGGCAGAATCCTCGAACTCAAGATTGAGAGCCTCTCGATCTTTTGAAAGAGATTTGCTTTTAGAGGATTTGCCCACAAAGTTTTTGGTTACCTGAGATCCATCCGGAGAGGAAGACCTGGATGACTGTGATGCTGGATTATCTGAAGCAAACAGCACATGGAACTTGTTGGCCCGGTTCTGCATACCACGTTTAGACATCTGGGAGCAGAATGACCACTCCATACCGGACTGCCCAGGTCCTAAACATTTAAGACACCATTCATGGGTGTCTGTGAGAGAAATAACAGCATTGCACTTGGTACACTTTTTTAAAACCAGGAGCTGGTTTCTCCATGAGGAGAATTTGTGTAGGCCTGAAGGCCTAACAAAAGTTACCAAGCTGTGCTGAGAAAATAAAAAATGTTTTGTTTTTTTTTTTTTTTAAAAGAAAGAAAGAGACCGGCAGTACCGGTTTTGGTATGGGGAAGGCAGGTACGCGGTCAAAAGAAAACAAATTAAAATAACAATTTCTTCAGCGGTGACAGGAACATGACCTGCTGGCTCCGCGGAAAAAGAGAAACTGAAGAGAGCTGGTAAGGAAGGCGGGAAGGCAGCGTGCATGCGCTGTGGGAAGCCCCAAAAGCTTTTCATCTGAAAAGCTGGGGAGCTTTCCCGCGCGGGCTCCGTCGGTTTCAACTTACTCATATGTGAGGACTTATTCCTGCTTGTTCCTGGAGATTGCTTTTTTCACTCTGCTCTTTTTTTTGTATCTCACATATAAAATCAATTTTTCTGCAACTGCTTTGTCCGTTGATCTTCTAGCATTAAACTTGCCTACTTTGAATCCTGTAGCTCACAAATCAGATCTTTTCATATTACTTTTGCGATACGTGAAACAAACTCTTTGCACCTCTTGTCATTTTTATACTCTTACCTTAGCCCCATGTTTGTTCATCTATTCCAACAAATTTTCAGAATCAGAAAATGGCTTGTTCTTTGCAATATAATTAGCAACGTTTTAGAAATGCTTTCATGTGGTCAAACACGCTTCTTTGAATCAAATTTTTTTTCATGTACACAGCCCAAGGGTGCAGCATCAGGAGCCAATATTGTGTAATTTGCTGATACACATTTCTGATACTGGATTGATTTTTTTTTTTTTTTAATTCTTTATTTTTCTGTTTGATGTTTGTAAATTTTGGTGTATTTACTACCTGAGTTATACAAAACCTTTTTAACACAAAACGGACATAGTCATCCAGAAAACAGCTCTTAGCAACTTGCGGGCTATATATACTCCAAAGACACATCCAAGAATCCATAGAGAATAGAGGAGGAGAGATAGATAAGAGAAAGGAGGAGAGGGGGGATCAGAATGAATAGCTCCCAGAGTGGGAAGTGAGGGCAAAAAAACCATACCTAACTATTGTCACGGCATGACCGTGCAGAGAGGAGTGGGAAAAATCTACCCCCCCCCCCAAAGTTCTAGGTGTTTCAATGGTGCAATATCGACGCACTGCATCAGAAGTGATCTCCAGGAACAAGCAGGAATCAGTCTTCACATATGTGTACGTCGGTACCGACGGAGTCTGCACAGGAACGCTTCCCAGCTTCCAATCAGAAAGCCTTTGGAAACATCCCACCATGCCTGCGTGCTGCCTTCCCGCCTTTCCCAACTGCCTCTCCTCAGTTTTTGTTTTTCCACGGAGCCGGCAGGACGTCCTCCTGTCACCGCAGAAAATTCTTCTTTATTTTTAGTTTTCTTGTGGTCGCGGCTGTCTTCCCGACGCCACCGGTACCTCCGGTGTTTTCTTTTCTTGTAAAATTTTTCCTTTTCTACGGGATAATTTTTCTCTTAGTGTCCCACGGGGGTTAGGCCTTTTAGGCCTCCCCTCTTTTTTCCTTCATGGAACCGCCGGACACTTTCCTCAAGAAATGTTCACTCTGTGGCGGTACAACTTTATTTTTAGACCCTCGAAGTCGGTGTCTAACCTGTTTGGGTCTAGTAAGAAGACATCTTCAACATCGAGAATTCCTAGATGCACGGTGCCCCTCCAACTTCAGAGCACCGTCCCCTTCTTCCACTTTGAATCAGGTAACCCACAAATAGTCAGTCTGTCAAGACTAGCCAGTCCTCGAGTGGTAGGTCTCATGCACAGTATGTAGACGGCTCCGGCTTTACCCTCGATGGCCTCCTGGCTCCAAAACCCCGGCGGGAGTCTTCGGTCTCCAAAGCGTATAAGGGGTTTCGGGTTGTTCCTGGGGTTCACCCCTCACAGAACATACCTGAGCCGTGCACGGTGGTGGCATCCGCTTCGAGCGGTACCGATACCCCTGCATCGGCACTGGTGTTGAATGAAATACTCCTCACCAGGGATTGTCATCTGGCCTCCTCGGTGCTTTCGGGACTGTTGGATACGTCCCAGATTGACTTTCCATCATCGGTTCCAACACCGATACTCCCACCGACGTCGGTACCTTCCAGATGTGCATCGACAGTCTCGCTTACTTCGATGCCGAGTCTGGAATCGATCTCCAGTTTGGAGGACTGGGTACCGACTCGCCTTGGTACCGTCTCCAGGCAGTACCGAAGGCTCGGTTCCGATGGCTCGGATCCGCAACTCTCGGTTCCCCTGAGGCCGATTGAGTTGCCACTGGTAGACCTTCATTCACCGGTATCGGACACGGTACCGAAGCTGGCACCGATGTCTTCATTAACCTTTCAGTCTGTGCCTTCCATGCTTCGCTTTTCAGGCTCCTTGCTCTCGATGCCGAGTTTGGAATCCATCTCTAGTCTGGAAGATGGGGTACCAATAGTTTTTGGTACCGACACCGATACCGGTGCTTCGGTACCGAGGATAGCAGCCGCAGGTTTTCGGTTCCCTCGGTACCGTTTAAAGTGTCACCAATGACTACTCCGATGTCGTTGTCGAGCCCGACTCCGACATCGGTACCGGTCTTGTCTTCTGTACCGGTATCCACAGTAGCATCGTGGCAAACTCCTACCATGCTTTTTTCAACACCATCGCTCCATTCTATACCAAGCTTTGAGTCGATACCTAGCATAGACAATGTGGTAGACGGTTGCTGCTCCTGACAACCAGTACTTGCAACAATCCCTTACGCATTCCACATTGCACCCTGCAGGATCTTCTATTCCTATATGTTTGGATAACTCTGTGGATACTCAGGCTAGTTCTTTAGGTCTAACCTGTCCAAGGGAGATTCCTGTTGGGGATCCCTCTTTTCAGAGTTTCCTCCTGGATATAGCAAGATCCCTTGCCATTCCTATTCCAGGACAAGATCCTGCACAGGGTTCTATTTCTACCACAGCAAAGGACAGCATAATGCTTCCTTTGCATCATTCCTTGCAGGATCTCCTTCTAGGAATGTGGGAAACACCTTTAAGGGTACCCCCACCTCCCAAGGCAACTGATCTCTTATATCAGGTGCCCCCCTCTCCAGGGTTTCAAAAGACTCAACTTCCTCATCATTCCATAGTAGTGGAATCAGCAATGAGGCGGGTAAAGAGTAAGAAAAAGCACTCTTCTTATCCGCCAGGTCGTGAGTCTAAGACACTAGATGCCTTTGGACGTCAAACCTTTCAGACATCTATGCTTTCTGCAAGAATTCTCTCATATATTTTTTATGAGTCTTTCTCTTGAGCAGGTCACAAAGCAATTATATCTTTTGACTCCTTTCCTTCCAGTTTCCAGGAGTACAGACTATTCCTCATTGCTGAAGCATATGGATAATATCTCTTGGTTTCTTTCTCGTGCTTCCCTAGACTTTTGAGTCTGTTAGCAGGACTTCTGCTATAGCTATAGGGGCACGACGTAGAGCCTGGCTCCAGGCTTCAGATTTGGCCAAGTGGGCACAACAACGCTTGGGACATACAAAGGAGTCTTTTTACGTCAGGTTACTCAGTTGTCTGCTGATTTACCTGTTCCTAAGGGTGGTTCTACTCCCTCTTCTGTCCCAGTAGGTAGGAAATATCCTACCAAACTTTCTTCCCACAGGAGAAGAAGGGTTTATTCCTCACTTGTCCATCATTTTAGATGTTCCCCTACAGGGGAAGCATCGTCTTGGTCTGAAGACTCCAACCTCTCACCAGGCTCAGCAAACCCGGCCTCTGCAGGGTTTCTGATCAATCATCAGATGCTTGTGACCCTTGGGGTTAGAATCTCTACAGTTGCTTCTTCTCAACAGAGGCAATCCATTACTTCATTCTAACCCCTACACATGGATCTCTTTCCAAAAGACATCCATTTTTCCTATGAGCTGTCAGTATGTTCATGCCTATAAGTCACAGGTTTCTCCTCTTCTCCTACCAGAGAAAGAGGTCTGACCACTATCAAATGATAGTTCCTGTGCCAGCATGTATTTTTTCCTTTCTATAGACTTACTACTTGGTAAGTCTTCTTCAGCTCTATTCTCTTCACTCTCTTACCACTGTAAGAGCAGACTTACTACTGGAGGGCTGCTTCTTCAGCCCCTCTAGGTTTGTCACTTTCCAGTGCGGAGTTTTCCTCCTTGAGTTTCCTCCCCTGTCTCAATTTTTTACTTTAGGGCAGTTTATCAGACATGTCCAGAGTTTTTCTACTCCTGTCTGTTCTTTCTGCTGTTTCCAGCAGCTGCCTAGGCAAGAGCCTTAATGTTTCGTCCACTGGTTCTTGCCCACAAACAACCAGATTGTCCTCCTTTAACATTCTATCTGGTCTTAGTTTGCTCCAAGTCAGTGTTTTTCATCTATCTTGGAGTTTATTCCACTACAACCTTCTGGGTTGGTCTTCTATTTCTGCCATCTCCATTCCCTGGATTTGGCAGCATAGTGGGATGAGATACTGGCTCCCTAGCAGCCAGTTCTATCTCCTCATTCTCCTGCATCATGCTCTCTGCAATTCTACAGAGAAGCTTTCCACTATGGGCCCTTGCTAGAGAGCATGGGGGGTTTTCTCCAACAGCTATCTTAGATGGTTGGCAAAGGCTTTTCAGTCATGTCTCCCATGACTAGAAGGTTCTCACTTCTTTCTCTATCTCCTTTTGTCATAAAGGACATAGCCTTTCTCTTTCCTCAGGGCTTAAGGAGTTGCCAATTCCCTGCTTGGCCCATGGCATTCCCAATCTGGGATATGCTCTTTCTCCTTGCAGCTCGTCCTCATGGTAAGAACGCATAATACTTTTTGCCTTTCAACAGGTCAAAATGGTATCTCATCCCTATCTGTCTTCTGTCCACTTACCATGCTGGAGTCTTCAACGACTCGGGACTTGCTGGCTACAGATTGATATTATCCTCTGTTTTTCATGTAACTGGTTATTATTCACACATGGACTCCTTTCCTACAGTCCTGTGCTAGGTTAGCTGTTCCACAGCATCTTCTTCTTCAACTCCTACCCTCCATCCTCAGGATGCCTGGTGTTATAGGGGATAGCATGTTCCAGCCTATGCCATGCTCGGACTCCAGGCATCTTAGCTTGGGAGTCCCCATATGTGAAGACTCATTCCTGCTTGTTCCTGGAGATAGCACAGTTACTTACCTGTAACAGGTGATCTCTGGGAACAGCAGGAATAAGTCTTCACAACCCACCCACCTCCCCAGGAGTTGTATCTCTATCTTTCCTTTCCTTTCTCTCTTTGTCTCAGCTTTCAAACTTAACTGAGGAGAGGCAGTTGGGAAAGGCGGGAAGGCAGCACGCAGGCGTGGTGGGATGCTTCCAAAGGCTTTCTGATGGGAAGCTGGGAAGCGTTCCCGCGCAGACTCCGTCGGTACCGACATACCCATATGTGAAGACTCATTCCTGCTGTTCCCAGAGATTCCTGCTTGTTCCTGGAGATAAAGCAGTTACTTACCTGTAACAGGTGATCTCTGGGAACAGCAGGAATGAGTCTTCACATATGGGTATGTCGGTACCGACGGAGTCTGCGCGGGAACGCTTCCCAGCTTCCCATCAGAAAGCCTTTGGAAGCATCCCACCACGCCTGCGTGCTGCCTTCCCGCCTTTCCCAACTGCCTCTCCTCAGTTAAGTTTGAAAGCTGAGACAAAGAGAGAAAGGAAAGGAAAGATAGAGATACAACTCCTGGGGAGGTGGGTGGGTTGTGAAGACTTATTCCTGCTGTTCCCAGAGATCACCTGTTACAGGTAAGTAACTGTGCTATCTCCAGGAACAAGCAGGAATGAGTCTTCACATATGGGTACGTCGGTACCGACGGAGCCTGTGCGGGAACGCTCCCCAGCGTCCAGTAGGAAAGCTTTTGGGAGCATCCTACAGTGCCTGCACGCTGCCTTCCCGCCTTTCCCAACTGCCTCTCTACAGTTCTTCTTTTCTGGGGAGCCAGCCGGTCCTGTTTCCTGTCACCGCTGAAGAATTTCTTATTTTCTTTAATTTCTTTAGTCGCGTGTCTGCCTTCTCGTCTCGTCAAACATTAAAAAAAAAAACCTACTCCTTCAGTGCATTTTTTCTTCTGAGGCCTGCAGAAATCTTTTCCTCATGGAAAAACCCGCCTCCGGGTTCAAGAAAGTACACGAAGTGCAGTGGCACTATTTCTGTCACTGACACTCATGACTGTCTAAAATGTTTAGGTCCTGACCACTCCATTGCGGATTGTGAGTCCTGCTCCGTGATGTCTAAAAGAGGGTTACAAAATCAAGCAGCCAAGCTCAGTACCCTGTTTCCCACTGATGCAGCTTCTGTAGCATCGACGTCTTCCAGGGCTGCTGCTTCATCCCATGGATCTCAGGTATTCAAACTTAAATCCGGCCGGTCCTCAGAGTACGTCTCCCTCCAAGTATCGAGATGCCCCCGGGCTTACTCTTGAGGAATCCACACCGGCAAAATTACCCCGGCGGGAGGCTCCGGCTTCCAAAGCTATATCTATGGGGTCATAGGTTGACATCGATGGCTCGGCCTTGACCGATCACCTGTTACAATGTTCTGGGGTACCGGTGGTTTCCACCGGTACCGACATCCAGACACTGGTGGCGTCTATGGATCAGAATATTCTGACCATGCAGCGTGCCATCACAGCCTTCATACAAGCTGCGACGCCTACTGTACCGCAACAAACTCCGTTGTCGGTACTGGTACCGACTCCGGTTCCGGATCCGATATCTGTTCCGCTGCCAATACCGCTTGCATCGACATCAACGTCGACAGCAGCGGTACGCTATCCTGTGATGCCCATTGGTACTGACTCGGTACCGATGACTCCTGATGTCGATACCCCCCGGTACGCGTATCGGGCTCTGCGAGAGCATCCAGACAGTCGATACTTCGATTCCTCTGAAGACTGATACTTCAGAGGCCTCTATTGAAGCATCGGGGATCCTTCCTCAGGAACCCTTTTCTCCAAAAAGGAGAATGTCTCCTCCTGAAGACTTGTCTTTTCAGGACTTCATCAGGGAGGTGGCCAGAGGCCTCTCCATCACAGTGGCCTCTGAAACAGAACCTAGAGCCAAAAAATTAGATATCTTACAATATCCTAAGGCTCCTAAAGAGGCAGCCACCTTACCAATACATGAGATTCTTTATGATCACATGTTGGGCATATGGGAGACTCCTCTTTCCACCTCCCCTCATTCTCGTAGGTTGGACACCATGTATCGTGTTCCTCCTTGTCCTGGTTTTCATAAGACTCTGCTTCCTCACCACTCCATTGTGGTAGAGTCTGCTATGAAAAAGATCAAGAGTGCAAAAAGACATTCCTGCTCCTCCAGGGAGAGAATACAGAACCTTGGATGCCTTTGGCAGGAAATTTTTCCAGGCCAGCATGCTTGTAGCCAGAATCAACTCCTATAGTCTCTATATGGGGATGTTTCTGAAAGAAGTTACAGATCATCTGCAAACCTTATCTCCTTTTATGTCAGAAGATAAGAGAGAAGAGTTTCTCACCTGGCTTAAACATGCACAGGATGTATCCAAGTTTTCCAACCGTGCAGCCTTTGACTCTTTTGAGGGTGCCAGTAGAGCCTCGGCTATTGCCATAGGTGCACACAGAGTTGCCTCTGATTTGGAATCCTGGGTACAGGATGGTCTTAGGTAACCTTCCCTGAACAGGTGAAAACCTGTTTGGCAAAGATTGGCAAGCAAAGGCCAACCAGATGGATGCTGAAAATTCTGCTTTAGATAGACTTTCAAAGTCTACTGCTGCTCCTTTTAAAAAGAGTTTGTTCAGGAAAACATTTTTCCCAAAAAAAGGGAAATTTTCTTCTACTTATGGTCAGGCCTCTTCTCAAGGTTGTTTTCCTACAAAGAGGCAGCAGCAACCAAAACAGGCCAAGCCTCAGACTGCGAGGACTGCTACGGCCCAACAGCCTCAGCCTCCTCAGGGCCTTTGACTTTCCACTAGAGAACTTAGCCTTTCTGGCTCTAGAACATCCAGAGCCTCTCACCATCCCAGGAAGGTTAGTTTATTTTGCTCCCAGATGGGAACAAATCACAGCAGAGCAATGGACCCTCTCCATCATAAGAGAGGGGTACAAACTTCACTTCCTAAACCTTCCTCCTCACACCATGGTGAGACAGTTCAATTCTCCAACATCTCTCCTCAACCTTCTAGGTCAAGAGATTGCTACCCTTCTTGCCCAAGGGGCAATAGAAGTACCCCTTCAACAGGGCTCAGGGTTCTACTCCCCCTATTTTCTCATTCCAAAGAAAACAGGGGGCTACAGACCCATATTAGATCTCAGAGTTGAACACGTTTCTATGCAAGGAGAAATTCAAGATGACTTCTCTGGGAACTCTCCTTCCATACCTCCAGAGTCAGGACTGGCTTTGTTCTCTAGATCTCAAGGATGCGTACACCCATGTCCTCATCCATCGGACACACAGAAGGTTCCTTTACTAAGGAAAGCACTACCAATACAAAGTGCTTCCTTTCGGTCTGGCCTCTGCTCCAAGAGTGTTCACAAAATGCATGGCAGTAGTAGCTGCATTTTTACGCACTCTAGGGATATTCGTATTCCCATATCTGGACGACTGGCTCATCCGAGCTCCATCCCAGTCAGAGGCCCATGCTTCCCTGGCCTGCACAAAGCGTGTTCTTCAGTATCTGGGACTGGTAATCAACATTCCAAAATCCCATCTCACCCCTACTCAGTCTCTAGAGTTCATAGGGGCCTTACTGGATACCACAACTGCAAGGGCCTATCTTCCCCAGGCCCATTGCCTACGCTTGGTGCAGTTAGCCTCCCAGATTCAGTTAAAATCCCATTTAACTGCTCGAGAGATGTTACAACTCTTAGGCCACATGGCATCCACCGTGCATGTGGTTCTTTACGCTCGCCTTCACATGAGGGCAGCACAGTGGACTCTATCCACCCAATGGACCCAGGCATCAGGTTGCCTGTCAGACAAAATAGCAACCTCCAGTCGCCTCTTTTGGTTCCTCCACTGGTGGAAGTCCACTCAAAATCTGTTGCTGGGGTCCCCCTTTCAACAGGTGTTACCCCAAGCAACCCTTACAACAGATGCCTCTCCAAAGTGTTGGGGAGCTCATCTCCAAGATCTCTCCACCCAAGGCATCTGGTCTCCATAGGAGACATCTCTACATATCAACCTCTTAGAGCTCAGAGCAATCTTTCTGGCTCTGTCTTCCACACCCTGCTCAGCTACAAAACAGTCCTCATCCACACGGACGACCAGGTAGCCATGTTCTACGTGAAGAAGCAGGGAGGGACTGGCTCTCTGTCGCTTTGCAACGAAGCTCTGAGATTGTGGGCCTTCGCCAGAGAGCATCAAATCCATCTCATGGCAGTATATCTTCCAGGGGTTCGAAACTCTTGGGCAGACAGACTCAGTCGAGTTCTGCTTCCACACGAATGGTCCCTCCATGGGGACCAGATAGCCAGGATTTTTCGGATTTGGGGTACCCCAGACATAGACCTGTTTGCAAGTCCGTGGAATGCCAAACCTCCCCGGTTTTGTTCCAGGATTCCGTGTCAGGGAGTTCAGGCCAGGGATGCCTTCCTCCTTCATTGGGGGCAAGATTTCCTCTATGCCTTTCCACCTATTCCCCTCATCCCCAAGACTCTGTTCAAGCTTCAGAGAGACAGGGGGGTCTATGATCCTCATAGCACCACATTGGCCACGCCAAGTTTGGTACCCTCTACTTCTGCATCTCTCTCAAGCTCTCTCCCTGGACCTGGGGTCTGCTCCAGATCTCCTCTCCCAGGAGGAGGGAACCTTGTGGCACCCAAATCCTCAGTCTCTTCATCTCAGGGCCTGGTTGCTGAAGGCCTAGACCTTCAAGATTTGCACCTTTCTCAGCAAGTGAAGGATATCCTTCATGCTTCCAGAAAGCCTTCCACCAGACGTTCCTATGCTTTTAAATGGAAAAGGTTTACCATTTAGTGTGCAGAGAAGGGTCTTAACCCTCTTGCAATACCTCTGAATTCTTTACTAGAATATTTACTGCATTTATCTCATGCAGGCCTTAAAACGAATTCAGTAAGAGTCCATTTGAGTGCTATTGCAGCATCCCTTAAGCATGTCAATGGACATCCCATTTCCTCTCAACCTCTGATAGCAAGGTTCATGAGAGGCCTTCTTTTAACTAAACTTCCCATTAGACCACCTTCAGTGGCATGGGATTTGAATTTGGTTCTTGGCCAGCTCATGAAGCCACCCTTTGAACCCTTAGCCACTACCTCCTTGAAATTCCTTTCCTGGAAGGTTATATTTCTCATTGCAGTCACCTCAGCTCGCCGTATCAGTGAGCTGCAGGCCTTGGTGGCTAATCCTCCTTATACAAGGTTCCATCATGACAAGGTAGTCCTCAGAACTAATCCACACTTTATGCCTAAAGTGGTCTCACCTTTTTCATCTAAACCAGGAGGTATATTTACCTGTCTTTTTTCCAGGACCTCATGCATCAAGTGCAGAGACGAATCTTCATACCCTGGATTGTAAAAGAGCACTTGCTTTCTACTTACAAAGGACACAGCAACATAGGAAGTCTTCTCAACTTTTTGTTGCTTTTGATCCCTCTCATTTAGGACTTCCAGTCTCTAAGAGAACTTTATCCATTTGGATTGCTCAGTGTATTTCCTTCGCCTACCAGAGTAAGAACCTTTCTCTGGAGGGCTATGTCACAGCTCACAATGTGAGGGCTATGGCAGCCTCTATGGCTCATCTAAACTCTGTGTCCATCGACCAAATCTGTCGAGCGGCCACCTGGGCATCGGTTCATACCTTCACAGCCCATTACTGTTTGGACAAGGACTCCCGCCGGGATGCCTTGTTTGGTCAGGCTGTTCTCAAACACCTGTTCCATACCTAATCAACTCCTGCCCTCCATCCCTGACTGGATGCCTGAGATTCATGGGTGGAGGTGGAGCCCTTCCCAGGGACTCACAATCTGGGTGATCTCCCAGGCATCTCTAGCTGGGGAGTCCCCATATGTGAAGACTCATTCCTGCTTGTTCCTGGAGATAGCACAGTTACTTACCTGTAACAGGTGATCTCTGGCAACAGCAGGAATAAGTCTTCACAACCCACCCACCTCCCCTAGGAGTTGTATCTCTATCCATCTTTCTTTTCCTTTCTCTCTTTGTCTCAGCTTTAAAACTCGAACTGGAGAGAGGCGGGAAGGCAGCGCGCAGGCGCTGTGGGATGCTCCCAAAAGCTTTCCTACTGGACGCTGAGGAGCGTTCCCGCGCAGGCTCCGTCAGTACCGACGTACCCATATGTGAAGACTTATTCCTGCTGTTCCCAGAGATCACCTGTTATAGGTAAGTGACTGTGCTTTCACATGTATCATATTCTGCCATCAGAATGGACTGTTGACAAACTATATTATATCATAATAGTGTGTTAAATGAAAACTGCAGTTTCAATAGTATCATACAGTATGTTTGTCAATGAGGATTCAGTTCCAATATTATCTTTTCTGAAGACCGACAATATACTATATTGGACCAGTGTATGAAAAACATACACTATGTGAAACTTCTATTTTCTGCAAAGTTTTAATATTTTTTATTATTGCTGGTATTTCATATTTGTTTGAGTGTAACAAATCTAATAAATCATCCAGAACAGAGAGAGAATATACGAGCTGTCCAAAACAGGTTAAAACGACAAAGGGCTCTGAGTGCTTCAGTTGCCTCTGCCTCATTACTCCTCCCTCTCTCTCCAGCACTGATGATGATGCCGCTGGCACTGACTAATGGCAGTTTCACACTGTTCAGCAAGCTTGTGTGGCCCTAGACACACTGCTGCAGATCATAGGCTACAGTAGTAAACTGTACTTGGATCAGCATGCAATCCCCTAATACACTAGAAAAAACTTTAACTTGCGGTGCAGTAAACAACAAATTGTGTGCAAAGCACACTTTACTGATGCACATAGTTTTCTGCATTGGATGATAGGCACAGAAGTATCTATTTTTGCAGGTGTGTTGGAGGTGCATCAAAACATGCATTTCTGCACATCCTGGCAAACATCAAACAAGTGACTTTCTGTGCATAAAATGTTTTATTAGTATAAAGTGTGACATTTTTCATGTTTCATGGTATAGGATTTGTGTTTGTAAAGCATGCTGTTTCTGCATAGTAAACCATAATTTTCTTAGGACTGACTTTGTAATTATCTAATTTTTTTCATGCCTTAATTCTTTTTATTACAAAGTTACTAGAAAGCATTTTGAGAGTAAATTTTTATTTTTAAGCTTTAACACAAAAGCCTTTTAAATTCGTTAAGCCCTTCCACCTACTTTTCGTTTTTTATTTATTTATTTTATTTAGATTTTCCTGAATACAAGAATAAATCAATACAAGAAATCCTTTCAACAAAAGTCATAAAAGCATTCAAGAACAATATATCATTCACATCAATCAAATCACATCGAGAGAGAGAGACCAACAAACTCCCCCGAAGGGGGGAAAAAAAGCAAATACCAAGAAAAAAGGAGTTTAAGTAAAACTCCAAATTAGGGAGCACAAGAGAAAATAGATAACCCACCTAAACTTCTCCCTCCCTAACCACATCCTCCTTGTCAGAAAAACTGACGCAAGTGAATCACATCAATATACACATAATCCCGACCCTCATAAGTTACTAGACAGCGACAGGGAAACTTCAAGAAAAAAGAGGCCCCCCCAGAGCTATAACCCTGGCTCTTAGCTCGAGGAACTGCTTTCGTCGAGCCTGGGTCACCCGGCCTACGTCTGGGAAAAACCTGAAGCTTATATCCGCAGAACAAAGCATCTTTACATTTAAAATAAGCACGTACAATTCGCAATTTAAGAGATTCGGTCCCGAATGTCACAACCAAGGTACAATGCTTTGGAATGACATCCTGCGAATCTTGCAAAAAAATCTGTTAAAGACTGCCGAATTATCCAAAGGGGGAGATTCCTCCTTTTGTCTGCGGCGTAGCCTTAGAACCAGGAAAAAAGGAATACAATTGCACAATATCCACAGATTCATTTAAATGTAAGATCTCAGAAAAATACTTTTTCAGTAATATCTCAGGAGAAAGCAAATGAGTGGAGGGAAAATTCAAAAAACGCAGGTTCCTAGCCCACTGTTGATTCTCAAGCTGTTCCAAACGATAGGAAACTGAGGAAATATCCTTAACAAAAACCACCTACTGTTGTTCTACCTTTGCAGCGAATAGCTCTGGTTACCTTAAGCCATTTCTACCTGTTAATCTGAGGATACAGGAAGGAGAAATGGAGAGCACAGTGCCCCTGTATCATGAGATGTGAAGGCTTGGGAAGGGGAAACCAAACCAGTTCTGTTTTTTTTCCCAAAAGTCGAAAAACTAAAGAAAATAACATTCTTTTTGAAACATTTTTTTTCTCAGGCATCTTTAAAAGATATTGCATAGTCTATCACTCTGCCCTTTTCTTGCCTTGAGAAGGTAATGGGTCAAAAACCATGTATTTTGACGTTAAACTTTCAGAGGTTGACAAGATAGTGTTGGTGCCATGGCCTTGCTTGTAGGAAGCATGGGGTCATGCTGATTGTTGGGAAGGTGTGTTGGGTGTTTGCTTAGTTGATATGTCAGTGTGTTGTATGTTTTTGTTTTTTTGCAGCAGACATGTAAACCTTGGTTTGGAGCAGTCCATGAATCCTTGCACCGTCATGGTAGATGTGGGGAAATGGCCGATATTCTCCTTGTTGTCTCCTCAGGAAATTGCTTCTATTCGGAAAGCCTGCGTTTTTGGGGCATCAGCCAACGAAGCTCTTTATATCACACACAATGATGAGGTACAGTAAGACAACAGAGCATACAAATGATTTCTACATGGTTTTGTTTCATTTCCATTTTGGATATAACTTTTACCTCCTAGTGTTCTCATATCCTGGATTTAGGTCTTCTGTATATTAAAGAACCTCCCAGGTGCCAAAGAAATACACATTTTATTGTGTAAATGCTGGAAAACACTCACTTCCCCTTAGTGCTCTGTCCCCTCCCCTCCCCTCCCCTTCCCTGCCTTGGATTCTCAACGTTTTTGCGCTGTTGACTCCTTGGAAGCTCACTTTTTTAGCAATTGATTAGACTGCATTCTCTTCCTGCTTTCCAACAGTGTACATTGAAGTTAATAGTAGGAGGGCAGAATAGGCAAGAATGGGGAGAAGAACTTTTTAAAACAGGCTGGTAGATCAGATGGTGAGGCTGGAACTTATGGGAAGGGGGATTGGGCAATGTGCTGGTTACTGGGAGTATTTTGTTACAGCAGTACCTTTTGTGTTATGGAAATGCATTTTTGATATAGCTGGACAAGGTACCCAGCAATAGTATCTTATCTTTATTGTAGTGCTTAATTTACCTATACTGTGAAAACACGATGTTCGTTTTTGTACACGTGAACTCCTAGTTTAGCTGAAAAACTAAACCTCCTATCTTTACAATGTGTAGATGCCCAAAAATATTTCTACAGTATTGTAAAGACTTCCAGTAAGGAACCTAGCAGGTATCTTACAGAAAAGTGTGGAGGGTGGTGTTTTTTTTTTTTAATCCTAAGATTGGCAAACTCGAAGACCCATTTGAACTAATGGGCAATTAGAAGGTTAGCATTGATGTCCACCTGCCCATTTTAAACCTAAAACTACTCTGTAAGTGTGATTTGGACTTGGTGTGAAAAGTCTTTTCTCCTGTAACCTGGGTTGGGTAGGAATGGGGCTTCTGGCAACTGGTATTTCTTGAATAGTTGCTTATTGTGATTATAAGACAACAGAATCTGTGAAGTGAGGGGGAGGAGAGCTGGTGACGACTTCTTCTTTTTTTTCCTCAGCAGCAAGTCCAGGCTAGGTTTTAGACCTTGCTGCTCCTGTGGTGTGCATATTGCCGTAACTCATGTACACATGTTGAATGCATGCCTGTGTGAAAGCTTGAGCATGGTAGCCCAGTCATTTGCTTGCTGGGTCTGCATATTTCCTACATACGCTAGTGATTGAAAAGGCAATTTCATTGTGTAGTAGAGCAGTTGAAATTGCTGCAAAAGCAAGGCCATTAAAGATTGTTCATGAAATAGTCAAAAACTAAAACTGGCACAGGTCTGGTAAATTTTATGCACAAATAGTATTAATACAGGATAATAGTGTTTCTCCAGGACCAAGCAGGAAGTCAGCCCTCACATATGGGTGATGTCGGCGCCGACGGAGCCCCTGTGTGGAGCATTTCCTCAGCTTTCAAAGAAAGCCTTTGGGAATGCAGCACACCTGCGCAGTCCCCTTCCCGCCCAAGGGTGCCATCTTGCTTAGTCTTTCTTTTTCCTCGGAGCTTGAAGGACGTGAGTTCGTGTCACCCATGAAAAGTTGATTTTTTTTTTTCTGCAATTTTCGCGTTGTATCGGGTTCGACGCCGGTTCCCCATCCTTTTTTTTTCCTTCGTGACTAGCGGTCGTGCTCTTTTTGTGTTTTCACTGGCAGCCCGGTCTTTTGACCTAGCAGGGGCTCTTTTTCCCCCGATGCCTGCCAGCGGGTTCAAAAAGTGTGATCGGTGCAAGAAACTTATGTCTCTCACCGACACACATGACTGCTGCTTCCGATGCCTCGGGCCCGACCATGACCCTGTGGCCCGTGCATCAGAATGTCGTCTAAGGTGCTTCGGAGCCGTCAGCATCAACGTGAGAGAATTTTCTCTGACTCCGTGTCCGGCCGGGCCCGGACTTCGTCAGAGGCCTTGACATCTCGGGAGTCTGACCCCGAGCGCCGTCGGGGTTCCTCTGAAAGGGAGTCTCCCTCCTGGGAGCACAGAAGGAAGAAAAAGCTTGCGAGGGTGGCATCTGTGAAGGCTCCTGGTTCCTTGAGGGCCAGGTCACGTAGCCCTGACCGCCGCCCCGGGCTCTCTGAGTCAGAGAGGCCTTCCAAGCTACCTCGTGTGGAGACAGAGTCCCCGAGTCACGTAAGTACAGTTGTCCTCATAGACTCTCCTCCGGGGGAGCTGACGTCGGGGCCTGAGTCGGGGGCTGCTGAGTCTCCTGAGCTTGGACTCAGGTTGACGGCCTCAGAGAGCAGCTTGGCTGGCTTCATGGAACAGCAGCAGGTGATGATCGCCGGTCTGACTGGTGCATCTGCACCGACCACGGGACCTCGACGTCTAAGTCGACCCCGGAGACCGAGCCGATCCTCGAGTCGAAGTCTCAAGTCGATCCTCTGTCAAGGTCCCCCTCGACCTCCTCTGCGGGGCAGAAGTCATCGCCGATACCCTCAATGTCGGGGTGGGTTGCACGAAGACCCACACGACCGTAGCCGCTCGATTCCTCCTCGGAGGAGTCAGAGTGGGAGATGGAGGACAAGGAGTCCCCGGACACATTCTGGACCCGGTGCGTCCCTTCGGACTCACCGGAGTCCGAGCATCTGAGACAGTTCCCCCCCCCCCCCACCCCCGTAGGATACCCGGTTCTCGGACTTCATGGGGGACATGGCCAAGGCCTTGGACTTCCCTGTGGACGCTGATGAGGAGCCTCGAGCCGAGGAGATCGATGCCCTTCAGTATGATTTTCCTCTGAAGGAAGCCTTTACTGTACTGGTTCCTCCAATGCTGGAACGGCTGCTCTTCTGTATGTGGGAGGCATCAGCCTCTACGCCGGTTCTTAGCAAACGGGTCCATTCTATTTATCGAGTCCCTAAGAGCCCTGGGTTCCAAAAGGCGCAGCTACCGCACCACTCCATGGTTGTGGATTCGGCCATGCACCGTCAGAAGATGCACTCCTTGGTGCCCCCCCTGGCTGGGAGGCCCGGAACCTGGATGCCCTCGGTAGAAAGTGCTTCCAGGGCTCTATGCTATCTTGCCGTGTCCAGACCTACCAGCTGTACATGGGCATGTACCTACAAGACCTGGCAAAGGAGATTGCCAGGTTCTCAGATGGCCTCTCCGAGGAACCTTTGCAGAGGTTCAAGGCTTTGTCAACAGGGATTCGAGAGTGCTTGAAGTTTTCTCTCGAGCAGCCTATGATGGTTTCAAGGCCTCGGCCCGGGTAGCCGCAGCCAGCATTGCTGCACGCTGTCAGACCTGGAGCCATGGGTGCAGGACAGTTGGTCGATGTCCCTTGCCGAGGTGAAAACCTTTTTCGGTAAGCCCATGACTGAAAAGGCTGTGGAAATCGAGACCGAGACTCTCACCAGGACAAGGCTATCCAGGAAGACATCTGCCCCTTCTCAGAAAAAGAAGGGCTCTGGGAAAGAAGCCCTTTTTCCTGAGGAAGGGTGCTGCCTACAAATCCTACCCTCAATATCAGGCCTCTCCAGCTCCCTAACAGGGCCAGCAGGCCAAGGGGCAGGGGCATGGGCCCCTTAGGGAGAAGACCCCCAAGCCGCCAGCTCCGGCTCCTGCACAGCAGGGAGCGGGGTTTTGACTCCCACAGCATAGCCTCTTCTCCACAGCTGGCTCCACTCAGCGCAGGAGGTCGGCTGACCATGTACGCCTACAGTGGCCAGCCATCACAGAGGATACCTGGGTCCTCAGCATAGTCCAAAAGGGCTACATACTCCACTTCCACCAGATACCCCCCTCCTATTTTCCAGGGGAGCCTCCAAGACTCCCTCTGCACAGAAACCACCTCCTTCAGGAGTTGGCAAGTCTTCTAAAGGAACAGGCTGTGGAACCAGTGCCTCACCACCTGGAAGGGCAAGGCTTCTACTCCAGGTACTTTCTGGTACCAAAAAGGACAGGAGGACTTGCGAAACCTAAACAAGTTTCTGGAGAGGGAAAAGTTCAAGATGCTTACCCTTGGGATACTGCCGCCCTACCTCCAGCAGGGAGATTGGCTATGCTCCTTAGACCTAAAGGATGCTTATACTCACCTCATCCATCCAGACCACAGAAGACAATATCTCAGATTTGTGGTGGGAGGAAACCATTTCCAGTACGGAGTACTTCCCTTTGGCCTAACTTCCGCCCCCAGGGTTTTCACCAAATGCCTGGCGGTGGTGGCGGCCTATCTCAGGAATCAGGGAATTTTTGTCTTCCCATACCTGGACAACTGGCTCATCAGGGGCCAGCCTCTCTCCAGGAGGCCAGACAAGCCACTCTTCGCACTGTCTCTCTTCAGCATCTGGGCTTTGTCATAAACTACACAAAGTCCACTTTGCTCCCCTCACAGAACCTAGAGTTTATAGGGGCAAGATTAGACACCCTGCAGGAAGAGCTTACTTGCCCGAGGACAGGGCCCACAGACTGATGGACTTGGCCCACCACTTCCAAAGCAATTCTCAGGTTTCCCCCAGGCACTTCCTGCGGCTCCTGGGCCACATGGCATCCATGGTACATGTGACTCCAAATGCCCGTCTGCACATGTGGGCTGCCCAGTGGTGCCTCAGAGTTCAGTGGGCGCAGGCCACAGGCGACCTCCGAGACAGAGTAAAGATGTCCAAACCGCTTTTGGACTCCTTGCAGTGGTGGCTACATCTCCCAAACCTTCTCAGGGGGGTACCTTTTCAGGCCCCAGCACACACAAGGGTGCTGACGACCAATGCTTCCTTAAAGGGCTGGGGTGCACATTGCCAGGGCATGTGCACTCAAGGCCTCCGGTCTCCTCGGGAGGCCACACAGAAGATCAATCTTTTGGAACTGCGTACAATCTGCTTGGCTCTACAGACTTTTTCTCATGCCCTCTCTCACCAGTCTGCGTTAGTTCAGACAGACAATCAAGTAGCAATGTTCTATGTGAACAAGCAGGGGGGCACAGGGTCCAGGCTCCTCTGTCAGGAGTTGCAGGCCCTTTGCTCCTTTTGCAGTCAAACAAGGCATGTTTCTCAAAGCAGTTTATCTACCTGGTCAGGAGAACTTCTTAGTAGACAAGCTAAGCAGGATTCTCCAGCCCCACAAATGGCAGTTGAATCCACTGGTGGTCCAGCAGATCTTTCTACGATGGGGACTTCCATCCATCGATCTTTGCAAGTCCACTGCCCAGGTTTTGCTCCAGACAGCCACATCCCCTGAGAATGGCAGCAGATGCATTCCTGATCTCTTGGTCTATGGGCCTCCTGTATGCTTTTCCTCCCACGCCACTGGTGGCCCGAACTCTGTTCAAGATTCTGCGGTTCAAGCAATGTTCCCTCTAATTTTCTGTAGGCTGTGTGCGCATAAAATATCAGCTGTGTGCAGCTTTTGAAGGAAGGTTACATTTTTGTGCGCCACATAACGACACTCGGAGTTATATACTTTAAAATTTGACTACACGTCAGAATACAGTATGTACACCACATTGATTTTAATCAAATTAAATGAAAATAGACGATTACTAAATGAAGCGGGAAATTTCTAGTAATTACAATCATAACTTTTAAATTTTAAGAGGTCTGTGTTTTCTATCAGAATCAGAGCCGTAATTTTTGTGCGCTCTGTTGTAAAGTATGTGCGCTCGCTCGGCGAGGTGTGTGCACGCGCACACACGCACAGCTTAGAGGGAACAGTGGGTTCAAGGCCTCGGTGATTCTGGTAGCCCCCAGATGGCCGAGGCAGCCGTGGTTTCCACTTCTTCTGCAGTTGGCAGTGGAAACTCCATTCCCTCTGGGCTGGGGTTGCAACCCGATCTCCTGTCTCGGGATCAGGGTTCCCTTCTGCACCCCAATCTCAGATCCCTCAATCTGATGGCCTGGCTGCTGAAAGGATAGTGCTAGCTCCCTTACTTCTACCTAGGGAAGTTGAGGAGGTGGTCTTGGCCTCTAGGAGGCAGTCCACCAGGAAGTCCTATGCTCTCAAGTGGCGTGGGTTCTCAATATGGTGTTCTCAGTGCAGTGAAGATCCTTTCTCCTGCCTTGTGCCAGTAGTACTACAATATCTACTTCACCTGTCAGACCTAGGCCTTAAGTCCAACTCTATTCGGGTCCACCTCAGTGCTCTATCAGCACACCACTCACCGGTGGAGGGACAGTCTGTCGGTTCGCTTCCTCAGAGGCCTGCTTTTGCTCAAGCCTCCGATTCGTCCACCTGACACTGAGTGGGATTTGAATGTGGTCTTGCAACAACTTACTCGCCCACCGTTTTACTTGCTATTTACGCTACCTTTCTTGGAAGGCGCTCTTCCTGGTAGCTCTTACTTCGGCCAGACGTGTGAGTGAACTACAAGCTCTGGTTTCTGATAGACCGTACACACGGTTCTATAGGAACAGGGTGGTCCTACGGACCCATCCGAAGTTCCTTCCAAAAGTTGTCTCCTCCTTCCACCTTAACCAGGAGGTGGTTCTTCCAACATTCTTTCCCAGGCCGCATACCAGCCGGGTTGAGACCAGTCTTGCATACCCTGGACTGTAAGAGGGCGTTGTCCTTTTACATAGAACGTACGCTGGGGCACCGAAGGGCTACTCAGCTCTTTGTCTCCTTTGACCCTAATAAACTGGAGTTGCCTGTCTCCAAGCGTACCTTGTCCACTTGGGTAGCAGATTGTATCGCCTGGGCATACAAGGCAGCCGGCCTCTCCTTGCAGAGTCGAGTCACAGCCCACCGTGTCAGGGCGAAAGCCGCGTCAGTAGCTCATCTCCGCTCTGTTCCGTTGGCAGACATCTGCCGGGCCGCTACTTGGTCTTCAAGCCAGACTTTTGCAGCCCACTACTGCCTCGAGAGGGAGTCCCAAAGGGACAGTGCTTTTGGACAGGCGGTACTCCGTAATCTCTTTGAGGTTTAGGCAACTCCTACCCTCCGGCCCTTGTGTTGGGCTACTGAATGGGGGCGTGCTCAGAGGACATTTTTATCACGGATGCTGAGGCTCTTCAGAGGGAGCCATTTTTTTCAGCTTGGGGTTCCCGGTAGCCTAGAGCTGGGTAGTCCCATATGTGAGGACTGACTTCCTGCTTGGTCCTGGAGAAAGAGTAGTTAATCACCTATAACAGGTGTTCTCCAGGAGGAGCAGGAATCTGTCCTCACGACCCTCCCTCCTCCCCTGGAGTTGCAGTCATATACTTTTATTTTGTGTTTTGCTGTCTTTTAGCTATGTCATCAGATTGAGCAAGATGGCACCCTTGGGCGGGAAGGGGACCACGCAAGTGCGCTGCATTCCCAAAGGTGTTCTTTGAAAGCTGGGGAAATACTCCACATGGGGGCTCCGTCGGCGCCGACATCACCCATATGTGAGGACTGATTCCTGCTGCTCCTGGAGAACACCTGTTACAGGTGAGTACTCCGTTTTTTTTTTTTTTATGCTAATGGTAACTGCTTTGATGTATGATTACAAAGTGCAATATCAAATATAGCAAACCAGAATGGATAGAAGTAGCATTTAGTGTATTTATTTCCAGTGGGGCTAATATTCAAAGCTGCAGTTTTAAATTAGACCTGAATATTCAGTGGTGGGGCCATATCTGGGCACTGGCATTAAATATCTAGTTTGCCCGGTTAGCGGTTCAGCTATCTGGGCAGCAGCGATATTCAGTTGCTGGCCGGATAGCTAAAATGGCTAAAATTTAGGTCAGTATTTTTTGTGCCTAATTTTAGCCAGCCGTAGCTGAGTAAAATAAAATGCTGAGATATAATACATCATAACAGACTGACACATTATCTCGAACATGACATGTTAATCGGCCCCAAAGGCTCTTCTAAAAAGATGAGCCTTCAAGGCTGCTTTGAAAACGCAAGAGATCACAATCAAGCAGACTATTCCACAAACATGAAACACAGCATATAAAGTGGGTGGGTGCTTTTCCCCACTTATTTTGCCCTTTCACCAGCTCATGTCATAGTGGCTGCTCTATAGATAAGGGAGGCAGTTGGGTGCGTCCCAGGTTAATGCTTAGCTCTTGTACCTAGGATGAGTATGTGCCCGCTTTAAAATGCGATCCCCTTGTCGAGTCGTCAGAAATGAATTTAAATGCAAAGCAGGACTATTTCATTGTGTGGGTGATTCTGTGAACCCTTCATTGTTCAAGTTCACACAGCAGAATTCAGTTATACTTCAGCTTTAGCAAGCAAATTATCTTACTGGGCAGAGAACAGGAAGTGTTAAGTTCACTGATCAGCATACCGTCTTTGTTCTAGGTGTTTGTGTTTGGACTCAACAGTAGCAATTGTTTGGGGACTGGGGATAATCAGAGCACCATCATACCCAAGAAACTAGAAGCTCTTTGTGGAAAGAAGATTAAACGTGCAAGTTATGGAACTGGCCCCCATGTGCTCCTCTGCACTGAAGGTACGGGATGAATTTTGTATTTTATTACTAGATGTATGCAGTGCTGTACAATTAAGTTTTAGAGAGATTTTGCCCTATGGAGCTTATGTTTCCTGAAATCTAATGGTCTTGTTTACCTGATTAGCGTGCATTTTATTGTAGTAAAACATGGTAAAATCAATAAGGCTGTGAGCAGGGGAAACCAGCATTTAAGATTCAAAAGCAGCAGCATATAAGGTGGGTTTTGCTTAATAGTGATCATGATTATGCCAGTGATAGAAAGCACTGGGGGAAGCTGGAATGTGCTATTTTGCATTGGACCTGCTCAAAAGTGACACGGGAGATGTAAGTGTTCACTTTCTACTTTGCTCCGTACTTCCTTGCTTACATGAACGTCTCACTAACAAGCTTCCTCTGATGTGATCCCTACTTCCTTCCTTTCTCATTCCTCTCCTCACAGGATCCTCTTGTCCACCCACCACATTCTTCTGGGTCAGGACTCAAAATATATAAATAGTTTTTATTTCATTCGCTTTTAGAGTGTTATGCCTTTTAAGGGCTGATGGGGCAACAGTGAGGAGCAGTGTGCTTGGTGGTGTTGGTAACGTTGTAAAGGCCTCGGGGGCCCAAATACACCTGGCGCAGCAAGATGCTAGTGGCAACGTTCTATTTGCCCCTCTGACTGAATGCCACCTCTTAGCACACCCACGGCATGCCTTGCAGACTCCACAGTCCCACTTCCTACAGGATCCGAAGGATTGATGGCACTGGGAGCAATTGGCCCTTCATGGCACAAGGCCATCAGCTCTGATCTTCCTTTCAAGGTGCAGCCCAGAGGCCAGTGCAGGTACAGCCTGATCCATTGACCCAGGCACTGAGACCTTACCTGCCACTTTGCTGACTTTTCCTAGTACCATGTCATTGCAGCATGGCACCATCCGTGCAAGCTCACCTCTTATCTGTGTTGGTATAGCAGATCCTTGACACTATAGCACAGAGCTCAGATTGTTGGCTGAAAATGGAGCAGTCTGTGGGAGAGCAACGACAGGCACTATTGGCTGAACCCCTGGGGTCCTTGCGCATAAGAACATAAGATATGCCATACTGGGTCAGACCAAGGTCCATCAAGCCCAGTATTCTGTTTCCAAAAGTGGCCAATCTAGGACATATGTACCTAGCAGTTTCCCCAAGGGACACAGGTTCCACAATGCTTGTATTGGTTCAAGCATTAATATCCTGGGTCCCTTCTTAATAATGGTTTATGGACCTTTCCTCCAGGAACTTGTCCAAATCTTTTTTAAACCCAGCTACACTAACAGCCTTTACTACATCCTCCGGTAACAAATTCCAGAGTTTGATTACATGTTGAGTGAAAAAATATTTTCTTTTATTAGTCTTAAATAGTTTACCCTGTAGCTTCATTGCATGTCCCCTAGTCTTTCTATATTCTGATAAGGTAAACAATCGATCTACGTTTACCCGTTCCACTTCGTTCATTAATTTATAGACTTCTATCATATCTCCCCTCAGCCGTCTCTTTTCCAGGTTAAAGAGCCCTAACATTTTAAGCCTTTCTTCATAGGAGTATCCTTCCATCCCCTTTACCATTTTGGTGGCTCTTCTCTGAACCTTTTCTAAAATCGCTATATCCTTTTTAAGATACGGCGACCAGAAATGCACACAATATTCAAGGTGCGGTCTCACCATGGAACAATACAGAGGCATTATAATATCTTTTGTTTTATTTTCCATTCCTTTCCTTATCATACCTAGCATTCTATTTGCTCTCTTGGCCGCCGCTGCACACTGGACCGAGGGTTTTAACATGGTATCCACAATAACGCCTAAATCTTTTTCCTGGGTGGTGGTTCCTAATGTGGAACCTTGCATCGTGTAACTATAGTTTGGGTTGTTCTTCCCCTAGGTGCATAACCTTGCACTTGTCCACATTAAATTTCATCTGCCATTTTGATGCCCAGTCTTCCAATTTATCAAGATCCTCTTGCAGTTTTCCACAATCCTCTTGGGTTTTAACAACTTTAAATAGTTTTGTGTCATCTGCAAATTTGATAACCTCACTCGTTGTTCCACTTTCCAGGTCATTTATGAATATGTCAAAGCAGCAGACCCAGCACAGATCCCTGGGGTACACCACTATTCACCTTTCTCCATTGGGAAAATTGACCATTTAGCCCTACCCTCAGCTTTCTACCTTTTAACCAGTTCCTGATCCACAATAGTACACTGCCTCCTATCCCATGACTCTTTAGTTTTGCCAAAAGTCTCTGAGGGACCTTGTCAAAGGCTTTCTGAAAGTCCAGATACACAATATCAACTGACTCACCTTTTGTCCACCTGATTATTCACTCCTTCAAAAAAACATAACAGATTAGTAAGACAAGATCTTCCTTGTCTAAAGCCATGTTGGCTGTCTCCCATTAGGTCATGACTATCTACATGCTGAGTAATTTTATTCTTTATGATGGTTTCTACCATTTTTCCCGTTACTGATGTCAGGCTCACCGGTCTGTAGTTTCCCGGATCACCCCTGGAACCCTTTTTAAAAATTGTTGTTACATTGGCGATCCTCCAATCTTCAGGTATTAGAGATGATTTTAATGATAGTTCACAGATTACTAATAGCATGTCTGCAATCTCATATTTCAGTTCTTTCACTGATGTCCTATACCCAGTCATCCCTCCCAGGCTCCTCTTATGATTTGGTTCTCCCATGGATGGCAAATATAAGAGTCCAGGTATTGCCAAGTCCATGCTGGCAGCAGTACCCCAGACTTGGCACTATGGCTTAGGCCCTTTCACAATGTCAGCGGAAGTGTCTGTCTCTGAGCCGACTTTGCTGTACCTCCTGGCGGCGAGGCCCTCAACTGCGCTGACACTGGACCCCCTCCCCATGATTCTCAAATGCCCCTTCTTCCTGCAACGCCAACAGCAAATTACGCGGCATATAAACACTCTCTGCTGGAGCATAAGCCACAGCACCAAGAGATGCCAAATCATGGCCTCTTACATCGCCAATGAGTGATCGTTATTGCCTTTCCCTCAATCTGCTCTGTGTTTCCCCCCCCCCCCCCCAAAAAAAAAAAACCAATTCTACTCCAGCACGGTGATCTCCACATCTCTGTGTTGTTGGGTTTGGTCTCCCAGGCAAATGTCTCCAAATGGGTATAGTTTTACACATACCATGGCAGTAGTGAATCTCATTCCTAAGCTCAGGGCATGCAGAGTGTGATCTCGATCTCCTTTTCAACTTGTGCTTGAATTTACTGCTTTGAGGCAGATTCATATCCTACCTTTATTCAAGGTATTTAAGAAATTGTGACGTGGAGATGACTGCCTCTGAGCCTTTGCCCCTTCAGTGGTATACACAACTCTCACCCTTAACAGAGAGAGAGAATAGGTAAATATTCTTTTGAGTATATAGAAAAATTGTTTTCAAGAGGCCTTCCAGTTAGGAGGCAAGAGAACTGTGAAATTGTTTTTTAAATAGGTGTAAAAGCCAAGTGACAGATCAAAGGGGCAACTTGTAAGGCTCTCTGTCAAACCAAAGGCAGTGTGAATTGCCCAGGAAATTAAGAGATTGCCTTAGAACAGCGATGGCGAACCTATGGCACGCGTGCCAGCTGTGGCACGCGAAGGCCTTGCAGCTGGCACGCGGGAAGGTCCGCAATCGAAAAAAAAAAAAAAAAACCCTGTCTGCTGCCGCTGTCGGGGCCTCCGCGGCAGAATCGAGCGTGCCGTGGGGCCTCCCTGTACCCGGCAGATCCTGCCCTCCCCGTAGCAGCTCTCTCTTTGGAGCTGCAGTCAGACGCGCCGGCTTGCAGAGCGCGAAGGGAAGAGTTTCCCTTTCGCGACTCCGTTAAGCCCGCGGGGGCTGATGGGAACTCCCATCAGCCCCCGCGGGCTTAACAGAGCAGCGAGGGAACTCTTCCCTCGCGCTCTGCAAGCCGGCGCGTCTGACTGCAGCTCCAAAGAAAGCTGCTACGGGGAGGGCAGGATCTGCCGGGTACAGGGGGGCCCCGCGGCACGCTCGATTCTGCCGCGGCGGCCCCGACAGCGGCAGCAGACAGGTTTTTTTTTTTTAATTTTCCCTGGGCTGGCCTGGGCTGGGGGGGGTGGGGGTTAGGAGTGGTGATGGGCTGGGCTGGGCTGGGCTGGGGGGGGTTAGGAGTGGTGATGGGCTGGAGGGGGGGTTAGGAGTGGTGATGGGCTGGAGGGGGGGTTAGGAGTGGTGATGGGCTGGGCTGGGGGGTGTTAGGAGTAGTGATGGGCTGGGCTGGGCTGGGGGGTGTTAGGAGTGGTGATGGGCTGGGCTGGGCTGGGGGGTTTAGGAGTGGGGCGGGGCTGGGGGTTAGGAGTGGTGATGGGCTGGGCTGGGCTGGGGTGGGGTTAGGAGTAGTGATGGGCTGGGCGGGGCTGGGGGGTGTTTGGAGTAGTGCTGGGCACTGGGCTGGGGGGGTTAGGAGTGGTGATGGACACTGGGCTGGCTGGGGGGGTTAGGAGTGGTGATGGGCACTGGGCTGGCTGGGGGGGTTAGGAGTGGTGATGGGCGCTGGGCTGGGGGGGTTAGGAGTGGTGATGGGCGCTGGGGGGGTTAGGAGTGGTGATAGGCGCTGGGGGGGCTTAAACTAAAAATTGAGTGATGGGGGATTAGGACTGGGAGTGGGCTGATGGGGAGGTTAGGACTGGAAATGGGCTGGTGGGATTAGGACTGGGAGTGGGCTATGGGGGGCTAGGACTGGTAATGGGTTGGGGGGGTTGCTAGGACTGGAAATGGGCTGAGTGGAAGGGGGCTTGAACTGCAAATAGCTGTTGGGGATGGGGCTTGGAATGGAAATGGGCTGAGGGGAAGTGGGGGGCTTGAACTGCAAATAGCTGATGGGGACGGGGCTTGGAATGGAAATGGGCTGAGGGGAAGTGGGGGGCTTGAAGAAGGGAATGGATGCTGGGTGAGACTGGAACTAGAAGGGAGCTGATGTTGGGGGAGGATTAGAATGGGATGGGGCTGGGAGAGTAAAATGGAGAGGGGAAAAATATTTTGTGTAGGAGGGATGAAAAATCTACAATTGGCCAGGTATTGGGAGAGTAATTGGGGATTGAGGATGGAGGGGTAAAATTTGTGTGGATGAAATAGGAATGAGGAAAGAGCAAAAGGAGAAAGATTAGTATGTTAAAGCAGATGTAGAGAGAGAGAGAATGGAAAAAAAACTAGAAGAGAGAAGAAAGGACAAATGGACAGCAGACGATGGAGAGTTAGCAGAAAACATGAAGAAACCAGAAGAAAATGGCTGGACCAATTGCAACTGAAAAAAAAATGCACAAAAGGTAGAAAGATATCTCTTTATTTTGAATTTATTAACTGGAATATGTCAGCTCTGGGAAATGTGCATCATTAACATCTGCGCTTTGTTTGGTACAAGAGGAAATTCCTATTTGACGTTGCCACTTGTTCTCTTTCCCCAGTATTCACTGAAATGTATTGGTTTAATATTTGCAGTGTTGCCTTTTGATAGGTAGGGTATGGTGCTTTGTGAGTCCTGGTAATGCTGTCAGGATACGGCGGGTTTGCTATGGGTTCTAAATGGGCAGCGTTTGTAGTAGTTCCTAATGTGCCTGGCGGTTGGCACTGGATTATAGTAATGTAGAAATCTTTTAGTCTTTCTTTATCCATACACTCATTAAGAGACATGTTTACTAAAAGTTAGTGTATGGTAACATTATGCAAATATTTATGCAAATAAGACCACTTATGCAAATGACGTGCTGGCACTTTGAGGAAATTCTTTGGTTTTGTGCGGCAGTTTGGGCACTCGGGCTCAAAAAGGTTAGCCATCACTGCCTTAGAAGCACAACCCTTCCAACCACCTCAGCCATAATCCTTGATTTATAGCCTCCCAAACCAGTTAAGGGGAAAGGGGTGATTTTACTCACTTTCAGGTTTAACCGATTATCTCCATCAGCAAGTTATTAGGCCTTAGGAGAATAATTGTCATTTAGGGTTCATCTTAAGGTGACCTGCAAAGTCCCTATTAGTCCTTATTAGATATAGTTGTATTGGTTCAAGTATATAACTCACCCCTTAACTTTAAATAGCTAAAATAAATATTTAAATCTGTTTGCTAAACAGTGGTAAAGGAGCAGTCTTTTCCGTGCAGTAACCACAGCGATAAAGGGTTATCGTCTGCTAAGTATGCTGGGCGTGTCAGAGGTGTTCTGTCATTAAGGGGTGCTAGTGGACACTTGGGCGGTAAAAGGACATGCTGCGTAAAGGTGTTTTGCATGCACCATAATGCAGGAAAGCCTCAAAGTTGAAAGGGGGCAGGGAAGCCACTGAAGAAGGTATGGATACAAGCACAATTGGTAGCTGATGGAGTTGTTTCACCAGATGCCTGGCTATGTGGAAGTATGTGTGATGAGCATATTTGACCATACAGCAAGCCTGTGCTGTTGACTAGGTGAGATAGGCAGCTGCTTAGTGATGCTGGTAGTGGGTGTTGGCAGTGTCATGGGTGGGTGGTTGTGTCAGTTAAGTCAGCGGAGGAGATGCAACAGCGAGGGGCACTGTAACAGGCATGCAGTCCTAGATGCTCCTGAAAGCATACACTGTGCCGTAAATTATATTATAGTATCTGTGAGGTGTGGACATGTATCCAGATGTACTGTCAGTGTGTGGCATGCCATAGGCCAGGACAGTGTCTGGGTGGAGGCAGCATGTTCCTGATGTGGACAGCAAAGTGAGGATTGTCCATGAGTGCTCATGTGGAGCAGTCACAGGAGAGGTGTGCATGATACGGCTAACTGCTGCAAATGATTGCCAGTAAGCTGCCCCACCATGAATTTCCCTTACAATCAGATGGTAGGTGCAGGGCCGTGCCACGGATCTTCCAAGCAGAAAGTTTGCGTTTTGTGTGGGGAGTGGATGTGAGATCATACAGGCCAAAAGCATTTGGGGTGAACCAAAAGTAGCAGTGCCATGGGGCATATGAAACACCATTTGTGCAGGTGGGACTGGTGCCTCAGCCTGTGCAACTGCAAGACAATACACTCGACAGAGTGGCATGATAGAAAGGGACAAGTTGAACCCATTTGCCCCATGTGGGGCAAGTAATGATGGCAGAACAGTGCAGGGGATGACTATGCAATGAGTGTTAGGTGCCTGAATGTGCGAGATATATCCTCTTTACGTAAAGCTGGGAGGTCACAATGATGGCACAACAGAAATGCATCTATACTAGTTGACCCAGACATCTTTATCTTTATCTTTATTTGCGGATTTAATATACCGCTCTTTACCGGTGGCATCAGAGCGGTGTACAATAGTAGGCAAAATACACGCTGCGAAGCAGAAACAGGAAAGGAACGCCATTGTATAAAGGACAGGACAAAGGAGAAAGCAAGAGGCCGTAGATAGTGCATCAAAAAGGAACAGAGCCAAGTAACAACAACATACAGGCAATACTATCACGGAGGGGGGGAGGCAGGTGGAGGAGGGAGACTGAAGGCGGTGCAAAAAAGGTGTGTCTTTAGCTTGGATTTAAAGGTCTTATATGAGGGTTCCAGGCGGAGGGCGACGGGGAGTGAGTTCCACAGTCTCGGCCCCAAAAAAGAAAACAGGCTGAGGAGCGGGTGGACTCGAGGTGGGCCTGTGAGGGGGAAGGGAGGGACATGCGATTCAGGTGAACTGATCTGAGGGAACGGTGTGATGAGTGTAGATGTATGAGATTGGCAAGATAGAGATTGGCTTTCTATGCAGGTATAGGTTGGGCCCTCCACTACCCTTGAGGCACTGCACATGCAAAACAGTGGTCTGCTGAAAAATTAATGGAGAAGGCACTGATCCAGCATATCAGCTCACTAAGACACACTGGCTGCATTTTCTACATGCACATAACAGCAAGCCATGCTGCAGAGTGGTTTCAGTTGTCACCCTAAGGGTGAGGAGTGTGCCCAGCACCTGGTCCACGGAACCTGCACTGTTAGATGGTCTCTGCTACCGGTCCACATCACTGCTAGTGTGTGACAAATATTGTTTGCAGTGTGCTATGCTTTTTCTCCTTGGTTCGCTGTAGGTGATGGTGACAGCAGCAGCTTGGCCCTGTATTTTGCCCATGTTGGACATCACCCTCTGTTAACAGTGTAAGCTAGTGGATAATGTTAATATACTGTTGCAATGGACAGCCACTGCAGTGGAGGTGTATAGGCTGGTATGGGGCTATGGCTACTGTCCTGCCAGGACCCTAGTGAGTAGGCCATGAACCACTGCTGCCCCAACTATTGAGGACTAAAAATTAACTACAGCATGGGCAGAAAGACTGCCCCGCTGCCCTTTACTGGACTGTCTCAGCCAAGCACAAATCAGCTACAGTGGATCTGCTAGTCAGCATGCATGGCATTTGCATAGTGTGACCACGAGCACTCTGCCTTGAGTTACCCAGCATTGACAGCCAGCCATTTACTCAGTGATTAGCATCCCCAGACAGAGAATGCATCCACATCACTGGAGCCAGACATTATAATACAGCTATGTGGATACATAGTTGTGCTATGGTCACTTTTTGGTCATAGTGAGAGTGCCATCTCAGCATAACATACAGTGACCACCCAGGTAATGCTCGTGGCAGGAGGGAACAATGGCATCTCAGCCAGTGACCCTACCATTGTGGCAGACACATCCAGGCCAATCTGCGCTGTTTCAGGTGATGCACACAATCCTCTGCTTCGCCTTATTCACATTTTCCAAACAGGCTGGAAAAACTCAGACAATGTGAGCCAAAATGCAGTGCAGAAAACAAAGGACAAAAGGGAGCCATACACACATTGGTGTACTGAGCAAAAGTAGAGATGGTCGGCATTCCTGCTTGACACTCCTTTCTCAATGTCAACTCAAGGATTGATAACGTGAGCACTGTTTGCACTTGCTATATTACTGTGTGCTATTAGCCGCCAACCAGCTGTGGATAGTGGAGCCTGTCAGTGCTGCTGCTGGGTGTTTCCACCCTTGCTACCCTTCGCCTGGAGGGTTGCACATGTTGGAGCTGTACGTACATTATTAGCTAAACTTTGTCCACAGGAATATGAAATACAGAATCCCCAGCAGGGATCTGAACCCATGACCCTCTGCACATATACACACCAACTGTGTGTGTTGCACCACAGTGCTACCTTATGGGGACAGCAGCTCCTGTTGCTGACATGCTTTTCTTCAGCTGACCTTTGGCACATTCTACAATGCACATGGTGCACACGAAAAGGACAAGGCTTCTGTCTGCTGAAGGCTGGTGCCACTTCCCTAGCTACCACCAACACCCCACCATGCACTGTCGGTGGTAGTGGCTGCAGTCCCAGCATGTTAAACATGCGGGTTTGGCAGGCGCCTTGGGCAAAAGGTCCGGATGGGGGGGGGGAGGGGCGGCCGGCCAGGGGCACACATGGATGGCCATGCAGCCCACTCACTGGCTGCCCATGCAGAGGCCCCATCACCACCTGCCACCAATACATCTCAGGGGGAGGATGGCAGCCACTGCTGTAGTATTTCCCCAGGCACCTGCATTTTCCAGCTATCTGGAGGGCTACAGCATCTGGCACTATTGGCCTCTTCCCCCATTGCTGGGTTCTGTGACAGGTGTGGGGGGGGGGAGGGGCAGCCTAGATATCTGCTTGGGGTGCCAGGACCTTTGAATCACCCTATGTGCCGCATTGCCTTTCTGCAGCAGTAGCAGGACTCTGTGCTGCCACTGTCACTGTAGGATCATGACGAATATCACAGATGGTTCTGCAGATGGCAGAATACCCCTTTGTAGAGAGGCTAAAAAGGTTGGGGCTCATCAACCTGGGGAACAGACGGCTGAGGGGAGATATGATAGAAGGCTATAGATTATTGACTGGAGTGAAACAGGTCATTTTATGTCATCAGACTGTGGACAGACTAGGGGACCTGCATTGCTGCTACAGTGTAACGCATTTGGGCTTTCTAGGTAAAAATATTTTTTCAGTCAATGCGTAATCAAACCCTGCAATCCATTACCGGAGGATGTGGTAAAAGCTGTCAGTGTAGCTGGGTTTAAAAATGTTTGGACGGGTTCCTGGGTAACGGTCCATAAACCATTGCTAAACAGGATCCAAGCTATGTACTGCCTGCCTCATTAGTTATTGGGGATCCTGTGTGTTTTTTGGGGATGCTGCTAGGTACTTGTGACTTTGTGCACTGTTGGACACAGGATACTGGACATGATGGACCTTGGTGTGACAGTTTGACATATTTTGTAGATTTATGTGCCATTTAGGCAGCTGCCTGGTCCCCCCCCCCCCCCCCCCTGTGCACCAGAAGCCCCCACTGCATGACCCATGTGCCACCTCATTTGCCCCCATTTGCACCATCAACATAGTGCCCTTTCATACTTGGGCACTATGCTGTTGCTGCTAATTGAGCACTACTATCACACTCTTGGACTCCCCTCTCTGTGCATCACATTGTAGACGTAAAATAGGCTCTCTCTCTTCAAACACCCTTTCTGCCAGGTTTTAAATTGCGTTAGGGTTCCTGCCGTTAAGGTGCCTGCATTAAGGGAGCAAACCTTGTTCCTGCCCCTTGACCCCCCCCCCCCCCCCACTCTCCGCCCCGTGCATGCCTTCTTTCCACCCAAGGGGCTCTTTATGCTGTTGATGCCGTTAGTGCCCACTAAAGTGCCTTTTTGCATGTGCTAACGGAACACTTGCTCCTTTACCACCATTTAGTAACATACCCCTAAGATACAGACAGCAGTCCAGCAGCGAGATGGGGGCTACCTAGTCTTTTGTACGGAGTGTTACATTTCCTTCCAGTTGGTGAGAGGTCTTGTGTGCACAAGGTGCAGAGAGTTCTTTTCTTTGCTCTTAAGGAACAAGTCTGCTCGCTGGAGGCTTGGAGGAGCTGAGGCAGACAGAGGTATATAGGTGAGACCTATAGGGATATAGTAGAGAAGTCTAGCCTCCAGTCTGGCAGCCTCTCTGCTGCCATGGAGAAGAGGTCACGTGGAAAGGAGAGCATCACCTTGGTGTGGCAGGAAGTGATCCTGTAGCTAGGAGCTGTTCTTCATGTGATTGTAATACCTTCTTGCACCGAGGATGAGTCTCTAGGGCCATGTGACCATGAGGGAAGGTGTTAGGATGGCTGATATAGGTGGCAGTTCGATCATTAGGCATGTAGATGGTGCACTTGAGGATTGCCTGGTTACTTGCCTGCCTGGTGTGAAGGTAACGGACCTCATGTGCCACTTAGTGCTGGGGAGAGGTCTGCTGTCTTGGTACTTGGTACATATTGGTACCAATGACATAGGAAGGTGTAGGAGGGAGATTTGAGAAGCCGTATCTGGGCTTTTAGGTAGAAAGATGAAATCTTGAACTTCCAGGGTAGCGTTCTCAGAAATGCTTCTACGTGCAGGACTCAAGAGGCAGACAGAGCTCCGGAGTCTCAATGGGTGGATTAGATTATGGTGCAAGGAAGATGGTTTTGTTAGGAACTGGGCAATATTCTGGGGAAGGGGGGGAGGGTTTTTTTTCCAAAAGGATGAGCTCCACCTTAAGGGTGGAACCAGACTGCTGGTATTACCTTTTTTAAAAGGAGAGAGAGCAGCCTTTAAACTAGATAATGGGGGAAAGCTGACAGTCATCCAAGAGCATGTGGTTCAGAGTGATGTATTTTAGAAAGATACTAGCAAAACAGGGAAGTCGGGGCATCTCGATAGTTTCTAATATAGGTAAAAGTAATCCAGGTGCCTTTAAGTAAAAATCTGAGTTGAAATATTCCAAATTAACCCTGTCATCAAATAGCCACACTGTTAATATGAGCAAAAAAAGAACGTTGGAATGCTTGTATGCAAATTCTAGAAGATGGGAGAATTAGAATATATAGTAACAAATGAAAAGTTAGATAGTAATTGGCATATCGGAGACCTGGTGGAAGGAGGATAAACAATGGGACACTGATACCACCAGGCTACAAAATATATAGCAATGATAGGGTAGATCACATTGGTAGAGGGGTGGCTCTATTTGAAAGAGGGCATCTGCTTAAACAGGATAAAGGTTTTGCAGGAAATAAAATACACTATAGAATCGCTGTGCATAGAAATTCCATGTGAAAAAGGGAAGGGATGGGCAGTGGGGATGTAATACCATCTGTCTGGACAGAATGAACAGACAGATGATAAAATGCTAACAGAAATTAGGAAAACTAGCAAAACTTACAACACAGTAATAATGGGAGATTTCAATTATCCCAGTATTGACTGGGTCTGTGTCACATCAGGGCATGCTAGGGAGATAGTTTCTAGATGAAATAAATGACCGCTTCATAGAGCGACTGGATTGGGAATGGACATGAGGGGGGAAACTATTTTAGACCTAGTCCTTAGTGGAACGCAGAATCTAGTGTGAGAGGTAACTGTTTTGAGGCCGCTCTGCAATAGTGATCATAGCAAGATCACATTTGATTTAATAGATAGGAGGGAATTCACTGCATTAGCATTTAATTTTTAAAAAAGAGCATTATATAATGAGGAAAATTGGTTAAGATAAAACTAAAAGGAATCTGATTGTTTATACTGAGGCGGGGGGGGGGGGGTAGTTAGTTCTGGCTGTCAATGCTTTGATTGTAAAGATAGGGGGTGGGAGAAATTATAAATGTGTATTCTGGTTCTGCCCCTGGCACTGTGCTAATGTACTCGTACGCTGGAGTGGTCTCTTTCTTGTTGATAAACAGATTTGAACTAAAAGGAGCAACTGCAAAGGTTAAGAGTTTACATCGAGCCTGGGCGTTAGTATCTTTAAATATCTTGGAAGCCCAGACCAGATGTATTCCATGCTTTAAAAAAGGTGGAGGGGCGGATCCAAGATGTTTGTGGCCAGTGACTAGCGGCATGCCTGTGATTCTGATGGGGAAGCGGAAGGGTAAAATTGCAAAGCATCCCCCAGCCAGCTGGGACCCCCCTGCCGAATTTCCTGTTGATTCTATGGATCTTTTTCTTTGTGTTCAGCCGGGGTAGCCTGTAGGAAGTGTGGTGTTGCCCGAGCTTGGACCGTTGGAGTGTGTGGAGCGTTCTCTTCAGGATTAGAACTTAACTCCTTGGAGGTTCAGCTCACTTTGAAGCTTGACTCCATATCCCCCCCCCCCCCAGAGCATATTCCTTCATCTGGTGTGCCTGAGGGAGGCAAGCCTAGAGAGGAGCAGGGGCTGGAACTGTGGTTGAAGGCATCGGGTTCTCCGCTGTCTTCTGTGGTTGTTTCATCTGGTGTCAGCTTGATTGCTGAGGACAGACAGCAGCCTGGTGAGTTTGGAGCATGGCTGGAGTGGAGGGAGTTGGAGGAACGACTTTGGAGATTTTCCTTCCCCACCCCCCTCCGACCAGATAACCCTCGAGTCGATTTGGAATGCTTTTAAGCAGCTGACTAGCAATATTGCCGCTAGTCCAGGATTTAAAAACCCAGTTGCATGATGTATGTCAGTGTACTGGTAATTCGGAAGATATATCTAAGATTATGGAAATTTCTGTTCGTATGGATAGTATGGAAAGCTGTGTGGAATATTTGGTCAAGGATGCTATGTTTATGAAAACTAAGATTGAACAGCTGGAAAATGCATCCTGAATGTCCAGTCTTTTTTGCTTAATAAATTTTCCTAGATCAGTGTGTGACTCCAAAAGACATGTTTAAAAGTTACTTGGAAGAAATTTTGGGAGTCAAACTGGAGTCCCATCCACCTATGTTAAAGTTTATTTACCTCAGGGTAAGAAGATTTCGGGACCAGTGGTGGCCTCTCCTATGGGCAGTTGGATGTGCTTAATGTATCTGATATATTGGAAATGTCTGCAATTGGTAGTGTTACTCCTGCAGCATGTTTGGTTTAATTTGCTTTAACAGCTGACAAAAATTGGTTTATGAGAATGTTTTTCTATAAGAGGAATGCTTTCATAGGTTGCTAGTAAGGGCTTTTCCTGACCTGGCAAGAGACCTAACGCCGTAGAAAGGAATTTCTCCTGCTTCGGCCTAGGGCTATTCAGCTTGGTGCAATGTTTTTCCTTAAATATCCATGTAAGTATCTCTTGAAATATCAATTGAATTCATTTGTCATCTCCAGGAACAAGCAGGAATGAGTCTTCACATATGGGTACGTCGGTACCGACGGAGCCTGCGCGGGAACGCTCCCCAGCTTCCCAAAAAGGAAAGCTTTTGGGAGCATCCCACAGCGCCTGCGCGCTGCCTTTCCTAACCGCCTCTCCTCAGTTCTTCTTTGCCGCGGAGCCAGCAGGTCGAGCCCTGTCACCGCTGAAGAAGTTTTGTTTTATTTTATTTCTTTGGTCGCGTATCTGCCTTCCCCGACTCCGGACCGGTACCGCCGGTCTTTTCTTTCTTTTCTTTAAGAAAAAAACAAAACAAAAAAAAAAACTATATATTTTTCCCTCACTTAGTGTATTTTTCTCTTTGGGCCTTAGGCCTCACAAGAAATTTTCCTCATGGAAAAACCAGCCTCCGGGTTTAAGAAATGCACTAAGTGCAGCGGTACTATTTCTGTTACAGACACCCATGAATGGTGTCTTAAATGTTTGGGTCCTGAACACTCCATTTCGGATTGTCCGTCCTGCTCTCTGATGTCTAAACGGGGTTTACAGAACCGAGCAGCTAAGCTCCATATGCTGTTTCCCGCTGATGCAGCTTTGGTGGCATCGACGTTTTCCAGGGCTGCTTCTTCCCCCAATGGATCTCAGGTAAACATAAATCCCAGCCGGTCCTCGAAGGGTAGATCTCCCTCTAAGCATCGAGATGCCTCCGGGCTTGTCCTCGAGGATCCTGCACCGGCAAAACAACCCCGGCGGGAAGCTCCGGCTTCCACAGCTCCACCTATGGGGTTACAGGTTGACATCGATGGCACGGCCTCGACCGATCACCTGTTAGAATGCTCTGGGGTACCGGCACAACCTTCCGGTACCGAGTTCCAGGCATTCATGGCGTCGATGGATCAGAATGTTCTGTCCATGCAGCAGGCTATCAGTGCCTTCATTCAAGCTGCGACGCTGTTGATACCACAACAAACTCCGTTGTCGGTATTGACTCGGGTACCGGCACCAGCGTCGATACCGGTACTGACTGCATCGACCAGGATACCGACTGCAGCGGTTCCTTGTCCAGGGCTGCTCATCGGTACCGATCCGGTACCGATGACGCCCGATGTCGATACTGCTCGATACGCGTACCGAGCGTTAGAAGAGCACCCTGACAGACGGTACTTTGATTCCTCTGCTGATTCTGATACATCAGAGGAGTCTGCTGAAGCATCTATAGCCCTTCCTGAAGAGCCTTCTCCAAAAAGAAGAATGTCTCCTCCAGAGGACTTGTCCTTTCAAGACTTCATAAGAGAAGTAGCTAAAGGACTTTCTATTTCAGTGTCCTCTGAATTAGAGCCTAGAGCAAACAAATTAGATATTTTGGGTTATTCTAAGGCTCCTAAAGAGGCAGTCACCTTACCAATTCATGAGATTCTTTATGAACACATGATTGATTTATGGGAGACTCCTCTCACTATCTCTCCTCATTCTCGCAGATTGGACACTATGTATCGTGTCCCTCCCTGTCCTGGTTTTCATAAAACACAGCTTCCTCACCATTCCATTGTGGTGCAGTCAGCTATGAAGAGGATAAAGAGTACAAATAGACACTCTTCTACTCCTCCAGGAAGAGAATGCAGGACCTTGGATGCTTTTGGTAGAAAAATCTTCCAAGCCAGTATGCTCATTGCCAGAATCAACTCCTATAGTCTTTACATGGGTATGTTTCTTAAGGAGGTTGCAGATAAACTGCACACTTACCTCCCTTTTCTGCCAGAAGATAAAAGGGATGAATTCCTCATTTGGCTTAAGCATACTCAAGACATTTCAAAGTTTTCCAACCGGGCAGCCTTTGACTCCTTTGAAGGTGCCAGCAGAGCTTCAGGCATTGCCATAGCTGCTCGCAGAATTGCTTGGCTCCAAGCTTCTGATTTAGAACCCTGGGTTCAAGATGGCTTAGGGAATCTTCCCTGTACAGGTGAAAACCTATTTGGCAAAGAATGGCAAATAAAAGCCACTCAAATGGATGCAGAAAATTCTGCTCTGGATAGACTTTCAAAGTTAACCTCCATTCCTGCCAAGAAAAAACCCTTCAAGAAGTCTTTTTTTCAAAAGGAGCAGATTCCCTTCTGCTTCTGGCCAACAATCCTCTACAGGTCGCTTTGCCACTAAGCGTCAGCAACCTAAACAGGCCAGGCCTAAGACTACAGGGGCTGCTGCAACTCAGCAGGCCCAACCTCCTCAGGGTTTTTGACTTGATGCTAGAGAACTTAGCCTTTCTGGTTTTAAAACAGCCAGAACCTCTCACCATTCCAGGAAGGTTAGCTCATTTGCTCCCAGATGGGAGCAGATTACATCAGAGCAGTGGACCCTCTCCATCATAAGAGAGGGCTACAAACTTCATTTCTCAGACCTTCCTCCCCACACCATGGTGAGACACTTCAATTCTCCCACATCTCATCTCGACCTTCTAGGTCAAGAGGTGGCTACCCTTCTTGCCCAAGGGGCAATAGAAGAAGTTCCCCTCCTTCAACAAGGGTCAGGGTTTTACTCCCCCTATTTTCTCATTCCAAAGAAGTCAGGGGGATACAGACCCATATTAGATCTCAGGGAATTGAACAAATTTCTATGCAAGGAGAAGTTCAAGATGCTTTCTCTTGGCACTCTCCTTCCATACCTTCAAAGTCAGGATTGGCTTTGTTTCTAGATCTCAAGGATGCGTACACACATGTCCTCATCCATCCATCTCACAGAAGATTCCTCCGTTTTCTTTTCCAAGGAAAACATTATCAATACAGGGTGCTTCCTTTTGGTCTGGCCTCTGCCCCAAGAGTGTTCTCCAAATGCATGGCAACAGTAGCTGTATTTCTACGCACTCTGGGAATATTTGTATTCCCATACCTGGACGACTGGCTCATCCGAGCTCCATCTCAGTCAGAGGCCCAGATTTCCCTGGACCGCACAAGACGCATTCTGCAGTATCTGGGACTTGTGGTAAACCTCCCAAAGTCTCAGCTCACCCCTACTCAGTCCCTAGAATTCATAGGGGCCTGGTTGGATACTACCACTGCAAGGGCCTACCTTCCTCAGGCCCGTTGCCAACGTCTAGTGCAGTTAGCCTCCCAGATTCAGTCAAAGAGCCACTTAACTGCCCGGGAGATGCTACAACTGCTAGGCCACATGGCTTCCACAGTGCATGTGGTACCCTATGCTCGCCTACACATGAGAGCAGCCCAATGGACTTTGTCCACCCAGTGGACTCAAGCATCAGGAGCTCTCTCAGACCAAATAGCAACCTCCAAATGTCTCTTTTGGTCTCTCCAATGGGGGATGTCCACTCAAAATCTGTTGCTGGGGTCCCCCTTCCAACAGTTGTTGCCCCAAGCAACCCTCACAACAGATGCCTCCCAAACAGGTTGGGGAGCTCATCTACAAGACCTCTCCACTCAAGGCACTTGGTCCCCACAGGAGACCTTTCTTCATATCAACCACTTGGAGCTTCGAGCAGTCTTTCTAGCTCTCAAGGTCTTTCATGCCCTGCTCAGCTACAAGACAATCCTCATTCATACAGACAATCAAGTAGCCATGTTTTACATAAACAAGCAAGGAGGAACTGGCTCTCTGTCGCTTTGCAACGAAGCTTTAAGATTGTGGGTCTTCGCCAGAGAGCATCAAATCCATCTCCTGGCAGTATACCTCCCAGGAATCCAAAACTCTTGGGCAGACAGACTCAGTCGAGTTCTGCTCCCACACGAATGGTCCCTGCACATGGATCAGGTACTCAGAATCTTCCAAGAATGGGGAACCCCGGACATAGACCTCTTTGCAAGTCCGTGGAATGCCAAACTTCCCCGGTTCTGTTCCAGAATTCCGTGTCAGGGAGTTCAGGCCAAGGATGCCTTCCTCCTTCACTGGGTTCAGGGCTTCCTGTATGCCTTTCCACCCATTCCCTTGATTCCCAGGACTCTGTTCAAACTCCAGAGGGATCAAGGATCTATGATCCTCATAGCTCCACGCTGGCCACACCAAGTGTGGTACCCTCTACTTCTGCATCTCTCCCAAGCCCCCTCCCTGGACTTGGGAGCTGCTCCAGACCTCCTGTCCCAGGAGGAGGGGACTTTGTGGCACCCAAACCCCAAGTCCCTTCACCTCAGAGCTTGGTTACTGAAGGCCTAGACCTTCAAGGCTGGAATCTTTCTCAACTAGTGAAGGATATTCTCCATGCTTCCAGAAAACCTTCCACTAGGCGTTCCTATGCTTTTAAATGGAAAAGATTTTCCATTTGGTGTGCTGAAAGGGTCTCGACCCTCTAGCACTACCTTTGAATTCTCTATTGGAATACCTCCTGCATCTTTCCAATGCAGGCCTTAAGACGAATTCAGTAAGGGTCCATTTGAGTGCTATTGCAGCATCCCTTAAGCCTATCAATGGACAACCTATTTCCTCTCATCCTCTTATTGCAAGATTCATGAGAGGCCTAACTTTAACTAAACCTCCCATTAGGCCTCCTCCGGTGGCATGGGATTTAAATCTGGTTCTTGGTCAGCTTATAAAGCCTCCTTTTGAACCCTTAGCCACCACCTCCTTGGCATTTCTTTCCTGGAAGGTTATTTTCCTCATTGCAGTCACCTCAGCTCGCCGCATCAGTGAGCTGCAGGCCTTAGTGGCTAATCCACCTTATACAAGGTTCCATCATGATAAGGTAGTCCTTAGGACCAATCCACACTTTATGCCTAAAGTGGTCTCACCTTTTCATCTTAATCAAGAGGTATATTTACCTGTCTTTTTTTTCCAGCTCCTCATGCATCAAGTGCAGAGAAGAATCTTCATACTCTGGATTGTAAAAGAGCTCTTGCCTTTTACTTACAAAGGACACAGCAACATAGGAAGTCTTCCCAACTCTTTGTTGCTTTTGATCCTTCTCATTTGGGACTTCCAGTCTCTAAGAGGACACTGTCCAATTGGATTGCTCAGTGTATTTCTTTCGCCTACCAGAGTAAGAACCTTTCTCTGGAGAGCCATGTCACAGCTCATAATGTGAGGGCCATGGCCGCCTCTATGGCTCATCTAAATTCTGTGTCCATCGACCAGATCTGTCGAGCAGCCACCTGGGCATCGGTTCATATCTTCACAGCCCATTACTGCTTGGACAAGGACTCCCGCTGGGATGCCTTGTTTGGTCAGGCTGTTCTCAAACACCTGTTCCATTCTTAATCCAACTCCTACCCTCCATCCCTGGATAGATGCCTGAGAATCCATAGGAGGAGGTAGAACCCTTCCCAGGGTCTCATATCCTTGGGGATCTCCCAGGCATCTTAGCTGGGGAGTCCCCATATGTGAAGACTCATTCCTGCTTGTTCCTGGAGATAGCACAGTTACTTACCTGTAACAGGTGATCTCTGGGAACAGCAGGAATAAGTCTTCACAACACTCCCACCTCCCCTAGGAGCTGTATCTGTCTTTCCTCCCTCCCTCTCTCTCTCTCTCTCTCTCTCTCTCTCTCTCTCTCTCTCTCTCTCTCTCTCTCTCGTCTCGGCTTTAAAACTCGAACTGAGGAGAGGCGGTTAGGAAAGGCGGGAAGGCAGCGCGCAGGTGCTGTGGGATGCTACCAAAAGCTTTCCTTTTTGGGGAGCGTTCCCGCGCAGGCTCCATCGGTACCGACGTACCCATATGTGAAGACTTATTCCTGCTGTTCCCAGAGATCACCTGTTACAGGTAAGTAACAACTGCTTTCCTGTACCATTCCCAGCTTATATCCTTTCTAAATGCCCATCCTATTCCCAATGCTGCTATAGTGATGTCTGATACACCTCCTGTTTAAAAATAGGTTTGCTTTTTTTTCTCTGGCTTATTTCCTTTGGATTAGTTATTTTTCCTTTTGTTTTCGCCCCTTTGTGGGCTGGGAATCTTGGTTGGTTTTTGATTGACTTATAGTCTGATCTGTTTAATTTCCTTGAATGTTTTCAACTAACCACATTGTTTTCACAAATTTGTTTGTTACAAATTGTGTGTATTTTGAAAATTGGTTAAAAAAAAGAGGTGGAAAGAAGGCCAAACATCCAGCATGGCTTAAAGGTGTTATATAAGTGTTATATCCCTCCCTCCCTCCCCACACCCACCCTCCCCTGGGAAAATCACAGCTTTATAGGTACTTGCACAACTTAAAAGACAGGAGGTGCTCTCAGGTGAAGCTCATTACCCAAATCAGTCATACACCAAGGACCTGAGATTAATTAAGCTTCAGGTGAACAAGGTATATTAAACTTCTTAGGTACAGTTTTAGTGGTATAAATATCCATTGCACCCTTTAGTACATATAGAACTTAAAGATCTAAACACAAACTTAAAACTAAGATGCAGACAGCAGTCCAGCAGCGGGATGTGGGCTTTCCAGTCTTTTGCATTGAGTGTCACATGTATGATTTTCTCCCAGCTGGTGAGAGGTCTTACGTGTGCACTAGGTGCAAGGAGCTCTCTGCTCTCAGGGAACAAGTCCGTTCTCTAGAGGCTAGAGTAGCAGACTTCGAAAACATAAGACAGACAGAGAGGTACATAGACGAGACCTACAGGGATATAGTCCTGAAGTCCCACTTCCAGTCTGGCAGCATCCCTGTTGCCATGGAGGAGAGAGGTCACGTGACAGGAGAGCATCACCCTGGTGTGGCAGGAAGTGATCCTGTAACTAGGACCTGTCCTCCAGGTGATGTAAACCCCTCTCGCACCGAGGAGGTTTCTCCAGGGCCAAGTGCCCATGCGGGAAGGGTTAGGACAGCAGTTATAGTTGGTGATTCGATCATTAGGCATGTAGATAGCTGGGTGGCTGGTGGACGTGAGGATCGCCTGGTAACATGCCTGCCTGGTGCGAAGGTAGCGGACCTCACACGCCACCTAGATAAGGTCTTAGATAGTGCTGGGGAGGAGTCTGCTGTCTTGGTACATGTTGGTACCAATGACATAGGAAAATGTGGTAGGGAGGTTCTGGAAGCTAAATTTAGGCTTTTAGGTAGGAAGTTGAAATCCAGAACTTCCAGGGTAGCGTTCTCCGAAATGCTTCCCGTTCCACGCGCAGGACCCAATAGGCAGGCAGAGCTCCGGAGTCTCAATGCGTGGATGAGACAATGGTGCAGAGATGAGGGGTTCGGATTTGTTAGGAACTGGGGAACATTCTGGGGAAAGGAGGGGCTCTTCCGAAGGGATGGGCTTCACCTTAACCGGGATGGAACCAGGCTGCTGGCATTAACCTTTAAAAAGGAGATAGAGCAGCTTTTAAACTAGATAATAGGGGAAAGCCGACAGTCGTCCAAGAGCGCATGGTTCGGAAGAATGTATCCTTGAAGGATACTACAAAAAGCAGAGAGGTTCCAAAAAAGAGTAAAGTAGCCCAAATGCCCTCGAGTATGGAGCAGACAGAACTTAAAGATCCCAAATTACCCATGTCTACCAATAGCCAAATTAATATGAATAAAATACAGTCTCTAAAATGCTTGTATGCAAATGCTAGAAGTCTACAAAACAAGATGGGAGAGTTAGAATATATAGCACTAAACAAGAGGTTAGATATGATTGGAATATCAGAGACATGGTGGAAGGAGGACAACCAGTGGGACACTGTGATACCTGGGTACAAACTATATCGAAATGATAGAGCTGATCAAATTGGTGGAGGGGTTGCGCTCTATGTTAGAGAGGGCATTGAGTCAGAAAGGATTAAAGTTTTGCAAGAAACAAAATTTGCTGTAGAATCTCTATGGATTGAAATTCCATGTAAAAAGGGGAAGGCGATGGCAGTGGGGGTGTACTATCGTCCGCCTGGCCAGAATGAACAAATGGATGATGAAATGCTCAAAGAAATCAAGGAAGCTAGCAAAAGTTACAGTGCAGTAATAATAATGGGTGATTTCAATTACCCCGGCATCGACTGGGTCAGTGTCACAACAGGACATGCTAGGGAGATAAAGTTCCTAGATGAAATAAATGACTGCTTCTTGGAGCAGCTGGTTCATGAACCAACCAGAGGGGAAGCAATATTAGACCTAGTCCTTAGTGGAACACCAGATGTAGTGCAAGAGATAAGGGTGTTGGGGCCACTTGGCAATAGTGATCATAGCATGATCGCCTTTGATTTAATTAGTGGAGGAGGGATAGTAAGGAAATCCACAGTACTACCCTTTAACTTTCGAAAGGGAGACTATGATAGAATGAGGAAAACAGTTAAGAAAAAACTAAAAGGAGCAGTTGCAAAGGTTAAAGACGTACATCAAGCTTGGGTGTTGTTGAAAAATACTATATTGGAAGCCCAGACCAGCTGTATTCCACGCTTTAAGAAAAGTGGAAGGAAGTCCAAAAAATTGCCAGCATGGTTTAAAGCTGAGGTCAGAGAGGCTGTTGTTGCCAAAAAAGCATCTTTCAAGAAATGGAAAAAAGAGCCAAATGATGAAACCTGGAAACAGCACAAGCACTGGCAAGTCAAATGCAAGGCATTGATAAGGCAGGCAAAGAGAGAATTTGAGAAGAAGCTTGCTGCGGAAGCAAAAACGCGAAATAAAGACCTTTTCAAGTACATTCGTAGCAAAAAACCCGTGAGAGAGTCAGTTGGTCCATTAGATGATAAAGGGGTTAAAGGAGCACTAAGAGGCGACAAGGCGATAGCGGAGAGACTGAATGAATTCTTTGCTTCGGTCTTTACTGAGGAAGATGTAGGGATGTTACCCACGACTGAAGTGGTATTTAAAGGTGTGGAAGAATTGAAGGAAATATCGATACATCGGGAAGATGTCCTACAACTATTAGATAAACTGAAGAGTAGCAAATCACCTGGGCCGGATGGTATACATCCAAGGGTGTTGAAAGAACTGAAATTTGAGATTGCAGACCTGCTATCAGTAATCTGTGAACTATCATTAAAATCATCTCTAATACCTGAGGATTGGAGGATCGCCAATGTAACACCAATTTTTAAAAAGGGTTCGAGGGGTGATCCGGGAAACTACAGACCGGTGAGCCTGACATCAGTACCGGGAAAAATGGTAGAAACCATCATAAAGAATAAAATTACTCAGCATATAGATAGTCATGACCTAATGGGAGACAGCCAACATGGCTTTAGACAAGGAAGATCTTGTCTTACTAATCTGTTATGTTTTTTTGAAGGAGTGAATAAACAGGTGGACAAAGGTGAGTCGGTTGATATTGTGTATCTGGACTTTCAGAAAGCCTTTGACAAGGTCCCTCATGAGAGACTTTTGGCAAAACTAAAGAGTCATGGGATAGGAGGCAGTGTACTACTGTGGATCAGGAACTGGTTAAAAGATAGAAAGCAGAGGGTAGGACTAAATGGCCAATTTTCCCAATGGAGAAAGGTGAATAGTGGTGTACCCCAGGGATCTGTGCTGGGTCCGCTGCTTTTTGACATATTCATAAATGACCTGGAAAGTGGAATAACGAGTGAGGTTATCAAATTTGCTGATGACACAAAACTATTTAAAGTTGTTAAAACCCAGGAGGATTGTGGAAAATTGCAAGAGGATCTTGATAAATTGGAAGACTGGGCATCAAAATGGCAGATGAAATTTAATGTGGAGAAGTGCAAGGTTATGCACCTAGGGAAGAACAACCCAAACTATGGTTACACGATGCAAGGTTCCACATTAGGAACCACCACCCAAGAAAAAGATTTAGGCGTCCTTGTGGATACCATGTTAAAACCCTCGGCCCAGTGTGCAGCGGCGGCCAAGAGAGCAAATAGAATGCTAGGTATGATAAGGAAAGGAATGGAAAATTAAAACAAAAGATATTATAATGCCTCTATATCGTTCCATGGTGAGACCGCACCTTGAATATTGTGTGCAATTCTGGTCGCCATATCTTAAAAAGGATATAGCAATTTTAGAAAAGGTTCAGAGAAGAGCCACCAAAATGGTAAAGGGGATGGAAGGCTACTCCTATGAAGAAAGGCTAAAAAGGTTGGGGCTCTTTAACCTGGAAAAGAGACGGCTGAGGGGAGATATGATAGAAGTCTATAAATTAATGAACGGAGTGGAACGGGTAAACGTAGATCGATTGTTTACCTTATCAGAATATAGAAAGACTAGGGGACATGCAATGAAGCTACAGGGTAAACTATTTAAGACTAATAAAAGAAAATATTTTTTCACTCAACGTGTAATCAAACTCTGGAATTTGTTACCGGAGGATGTAGTAAAGGCTGTTAGTGTAGCTGGGTTTAAAAAAGGTTTGGACAAGTTCCTGGAGGAAAGGTCCATAAACCATTATTAAGAAGGGACCCAGGATATCAATGCTTGAACCAATACAAGCATTGTGGAACCTGTGTCCCTTGGGGAAACTGCTAGGTACGTATGACCTAGATTGGCCACTGTTGGAAACAGAATACTGGGCTTGATGGACCTTGGTCTGACCCAGTATGGCATATCTTATGTTCTTATGTTCTAAGGTGAGATCAGAGAGGCTGTTATAGTTAAGAGAGAATCTTTCAGAAAATGGAAAAAAAAGAGCCAAATGATGAAAACAGGAAACAGCATAAGTACTGGCAAGTTAAATGCAAGGCATTGATAAGACAGGCAAAGAGAAAAATTGAAAAGAAGCTTGCTATGGAAGCAAAAGCACAAATACTTTTTCAAATACATTTGTTGGACTATTAGATGATGGCAGGTTAAAAGATGCACTGAGCGAGGACAGGGCCATAGTGGACAGACAATGAATTTTTTTGCTTCAGTCTTTACTGAAGAAGTTGTAAGGAACTTATGCCAGAAATGATATTTAAAGATTATGTATCAGATGAATTGAAACAAATCTCGTTATCAGGCAGATGCAATGCAGCTGATAAACTAAAAAGCAACAAATCACCTGGACCAGATGGTGTACATCCCAGAGTACTGAAAGAACTGAAATATCAGATTGTAGAACTACAATCATCATTAAAATCATCTGTAGTACCTGAAGATTAGAGAGTGGCAATGTAACAGCTTTTAAAAAGGATACCAGCGGTGATCCATGAAACTACAGACCAGGGAGCCTGACGTCTGTACTGGGCAAAATGGTAGAAACCTTTTATAAAAAAAAAAAAAAAAAAATTGCCGAACATGTAGACAGTTATGGTTTAATGGCAGAAAGCTAACATGGGATTTACCCAACCTAATCTTGCTTGCTTACTAATCTGTTATGTGGTGTGGTTTTTATTTTTTGAAGGTGTGAATAAACAGGTAGATTAAAGGTGAGCCGGTTGATATAGTGCATCTGGATTTTCAAAAAGCCTTTTACAAGCTCCTTCATGAGACTCTTGGCGAAATTAAAAAGTCATGGGATAGAAACTGTGTACTATTGTGGATTAGGAACTGGTTAAAAAATAGAAAACAGAGTAGCGCTAAATGGCTACTTTTCTCAATGGAGAAAAGTGAATGATGGAGTACCTTGGGGATCTGTGCTGGGCCTGCTGCTTTTTAATATATTTATAAATGACCTGGAAATGGGACTAATGAGTGAGGTGACCACATTTGCGGATGAGACAATTATTCAAAGTTGTTAAAGCACAAGATAGACCCGGGTAGGCAGGCCTGTCATGGCATTTGGCTTGGGTATGCCAATTGTTTTCTTGAACCAACAGTTGCCCTGTGTCCCAGCGCTGTTACCTATGGGTTACCAGCACTGGGGGGCTGGAGAGCGAGTCCCTGAGGCGGTTAATTAGTCTGGTCCCAGACCCCCTTCCCTCTCACTGTCCTCTGTTCTTGTATTCTGCTCTTTCTAGTTTTTGCTAGTGTTTTCAATTTCTCTGATGTTTGAATAAAGCAGCTTCAAACCTTAAGGAAAAAAGAAATCCTTTAAGCAGCCAGGATTCTCAGGTCTGTGTAGGCAGCTGGGGAGGCCTGTCAAGTGAGAGAATTCTCTTACTGATTGGTGGTTCCTTTTTTTGTCACTATTTTTTTTGTTCATTTTTTTTAACCATGTTTGAGTTGTGCAGCCATGCCTGGTGCACAGAAATTTGTGGTTTGTTCTTCCCATCGAGTGAGTTTCATGGCTGACAGCCTTTGCCCTGAGTGCTGTGGAGAAGCTTCAAGGCACATTTTATTTGGAAAAGTTGGGGGTCTAGGATCCAATGCCAGTTTTGTTCCCTTTGTCGAGTTTCCCATGATTGTCACTGTTCCTGCAAGGAGGAAATCTCTGATGCCCCTATGGTCCCTGCTGAAGGAGAATATGGTGAGGTGGCTGCAGTCTTGAACTGGCAGGTCCCTGAACCCAGGGCCATTTTTCAGTTGGCTTTCAGTAGCAGATCATGAAACAGCTGACAGGCTGTTTCAGTCTTTAGTAACTGCTTGATAGCCCTTCTTATGGAGGCCTGAGGCCCTGACCTCCCCTACGGGGAACTTGGGCCCTCCTGAGATTTCTTCCTCCAGTGATAAAGGGATTACATGCCCCCATTCTTCCTTTTTTCCTGTCCATTCCTCCAGGAGCTCAGCTTATCCCCTACGGTCGAGCACTGGGGCGAAGATGAGGCTTCCCTGTCTCCAGTGGGTGAGTCAGTAGAGAGAGGGGATAATTTCCCTAGTGGAGGGGGAAGATCAGTCAGTGATTTGCCTATTTTCACAGGGAGGACCTGGCTACCCCTAGTTAAAATGCTGTGGTGGCTCTGCAGATTGCAGACATCCCTCCGGTACAGATTTCTCAAGTAGACCCTATCCTGGAAAGGTGGCACTGGCTCTCCAGCCTTCCTCTCCCCCCCTTCCTTTTCTTCCTGAGCCCTTAGGAAAGCTTATGCCCTCTCGGTGGCAAGCACATGAGATAGGACTGAGGGGCACTAAGATCCTGGCTTGAATGTATCCTCTGCCCCAAGGGCAGCTGGAACACCACCTTTGGGGTCATGAAGATGGATGCCCTGGTCATGGTGATGACTAGTTGCATGATTATTCTGGCAGAAAGTGGTGCTGCGCCGAAGGAGACTCGCACTAAAAGTGGAAACCTAAGAATGCCCTTTATGGTTTCACCCTTGGACACTCAGGCATCGCTTTATGCAGGCATAGTGGACAGAGCTCTTCTGCAGGATTCAGCAATTGCAGGATAGCTCAGAGGTTGCAAGATTAGAGTCTGGAACATCTTTTTGGTGGATGTCCTGTACGTCTTGATTAGGATCTCTTCTAAGGCCGTATCAGTGGCTGAGGTATCCAGGATTGACTCTGGCTCCAGAATTGATCTGCTGATGCTGCGACTGAGCAGCTCCCCTTAAGAGCAAATTGCTCTTTGGGGATGACCTAGGAAAACTGGTGGTGAAGGACCTTGGAGAGGCCCCTTCTTGTAGGACAGAGTGGGGAGCGTGGGAGTGTTTCGAGGCTGGGAAGAATTCTGGTATGGCTTATTTCTTCCATGGACCTAAACCCAATTAGGGTCAGTCCTCTCATGGATCTCGGCACTTGTGGGACTCAACAGGAGCCTCTTTGAAGGCAATAAGCCCTCTCAATGAGATCTGGCAGGTCCCCTCCAAGGGACAGGCAGCCAGGAGCAGCTCAGGCTGTTTTTGTTTCGACTGGATCCACGTTATTTGAGCCCAGTGGGTCCTTGAGGTTCTCAAAAGGGTATGCCATGGAGTTTGTGGAGCCTCTTTGGGACATCTTTGGAGTCTCCTTGCCACTCCCTGGCTTGAGTGAGTGGTGGTCGAAGAAATTGAGTGCCCCCTGTAGTTGCAGACTATTGTACCCATGCTTTCCAGAGAGCAAGGTCAGGGACGGTATTCCATTTACTTTGTGGTACTGAAGAAAAGCAGGTCTTTCTGTCCCTTTCTGGATTTGAAGGCAGTAAGTGCCAAGCTGAGTTCCCCTTTTCCACATAGAGACCCTTAGGTCGGTCATTGCATCGGTTTGGCAAAGGGAATATCTAACCACCTTGACTTTTCCAAGTTATACTTCCATATTTTTGTTTGTGATCAATATCGGCGGTTTCTCTGCTTCTGTGTCATGGGTTTCCAGTTCCAGGCCCTGTTTGACCTTGCTGTGGCCACTTGCACTTTCTGGAAAGTCATGGTGGTTTTCCTGTGCAAGCAAGGGATTTGGGTTTATCTGTATTTTGGATGACTGGCAGATTCAGGCCAACTTTCAAAATAAGTCCATGGCAGACACATTCCAGTGGCTGGAAAAGCTGGGTTTGGTAATCAACTACCCAAGCGCAGCTTAACTCCCTCTCCAGTCTTGGAGTATCTGGGTGCGAGATTTGACACTCACACGGGCAGACTGTTTCTCACCCCGGGGAGATTTGGTAAAACTACAGATGCAGCTCAAGGGTTTTTGCTGTCCGGCAACTCCCAGGGCATGGGGGGCTACCTGCAACTCCTGTGATCAAAGACTTTGACTTTGGAGTTTGCGCAATATGTTCTCCCCCGTGGGCATCTTGCCATCTTTCCAAAACTCTGCTAGCTTCACATGCACAGCTAGCCACACCTGTCCCCCATCCCCCCCCTCCCTCCCTCATTGTGCCAAAGACACCTCCAAGTCTTCTGGAGGCAGGTTTAGCAACATATAATGGAGACTAAGCATTACCTCCATGCTCGGAACCTCTGTAAATAAGCTCACTGCCCATTTCTACACATGTACCACTTTCACGCACTTCTACCACATATGAAAAAAAATCCCCATCTCCACATTCTTTCCAGCATTTTCAGCTCCCCCTTCCTATAACTGCCTGCAGATGTACCAGGGTTAAATAAGTATGGTACAGGGTTTTATAGGCATTCTTCTGAAAGTAGGCAGAGTTTGACACTCTTCAGGCCTTGTCATATATCAATTGCCATTGTGCAGCTGATAGTGGGCTACCCAAATCCCCCTCCCAGGCACTTTTGAAATCTAAACTGCTCCCCTTCAGCTTCCAACGTAAACACATAAAGCTTCCATAATAAGCCTTTTGAGGAGATAGTAGTTCTATAAAGCTGCTTGGCGTTTGTATCTGCAAGTACAGAAATCTATCTCCAGAAGTCCCCTTTTCTCTCTTACCTCCTTGAACGGCAGAACTCCCCCTCCTCCGCATCCCTTATATTACCCAGTCTCCATATACCGTTATGTTTCCACCTAGATACTCTTTGACTCCCTTGTGGTCAGTGAAGCTTTTCTCCTAGGGATGGGAAATCCATCTCCCCCTGTCTAGCCAGCCCCCCACTATCTGTTTCCGAAACAGCTTCCACATCTGTAGATTCAAGGCCGTAAAGGAGCTTGTCTCCCTCCTTTTCTCCCCCCCCCCCAGCCAAGGGATATTTCTTATAAGCCCCCCCCCCCGAAACTCTGCTCCAAGATTACCCAATTCTTTCCTTATCTCTCCCCCCCCTTCCAGTCAAAAATAGTATGCACTTTGGCCGCCTCATAGTTCCTCCCCAAACCTGTCCCTCTCCCCTTCCTCTTACACCTCCCCTGTCCACCCAAGAACCCCATCCTTTGTTCCCTACCACCCCAGCTCTATCTCCAGGAACAAGCAGGAATGAGTCTTCACATATGGGTACGTCGGTACCGACGGAGCCTGCACGGGAATGCTCCCCAGCATCCAATCAGAAAGCTTTTGGGAGCATCCCTCGTGCCTGCGCGCTGACTTCCTGCCCTTTCCACTTCTCCTCAGTTTTTGTTTTTCCGCGGAGCTGGCAGGATGTCCTCTTGTCACCGCAGAAACGTTTTTCTTTAAATACTTCATTTCTTGTTTTCTTGTGGTCGCGGCTGTTTTTCCCGCCGACACCGGTACTGCCGGTGGTTTTTTCTTTCTTTTTTCTTAAACTCAGAGAGAGTTTTCTCTCTGTTTCTGTCTTAACTTTTTGGGCCTACAAGGCCTCTCCATCATGGAGCCGCCTTCTCCTAAGAAGTGCCTTCACTGTGGAAACACAGTTTTCTTTTTAGACTCCAATCTCTGGTGTCCTACCTGTTTGCGTCCTGACCCTTTTTCCCCTGAGCTATCAGGCTGCAATGCTGAGAGAAGACCTTCCCTCTTTCGAGTTTCCCTCGATACCGTTTTCCCTCCTGCGTGAGGACACTGGGTTTTTCTTCTCTACAGGATCAGGTAACCCACAAACAGTCTGTTAAGACTTGCCAATCCTTGAGTGGTAGGTCTCATGCCACGCATGATGGCGGCTCCGGCCTTGCCCTCAAGACCCCATTGGCATTAAAACCCCGGCGGGAGTCTTCGGGCTCCAAAGCATTTCAGGGGTTTCAGGTTGTTCCTGGGGCTCACCCCTCACAGAACATACCTGAGCCGTGTCCGGGGGTGGTATCCGCTTCGAGCGGTACCGATACCCGGCACCGGTGTTGAGTGTCCCACTCTTCACCAGGGATCGTCATCTGGCGTCCTCGGTATCTTCGGGACCGATCGATACGTTCCAGATTGACTTTCCTGTATCTAAGCCATGCTTGGGGGTGGTATCCGCTTTGAGCGGTACCGATATCCCGGCATCGGCACCGGTGTCGAGTGTTCCACTCTTCACCAGGGATCGTCATCTGGCGTCCTCGGTACCTTCGGGACCCTTTCAATACGACCCAGAGTGACTTCCCTGTATCAGCATCGCCGGTACCACCACCGACGTCGGTGCACTCTAGACATGCATTGATAGACTCGCTCCCTTCGATGCCGAGTCTGGAATTGATATCTAGTCTAGATGACTGGGTACCGACGCGCCTTGGAACCGACCCTTGTCATTTCCGGATACGCAGTACCGAGGATACTCACCAAGACTCTCTGGTTACCTCGGTACCGCTTGAGCAGCCTCCGATGACGGCCTCGATGCCATTATCGGTATCGATGTCGATGTCGATTCCTGCAGTTACATCGGTGCCATCGATCCTTTCCATGCCTAGTTTGGAATCGATACCTGGCATAGACGACGAAGTACTAACTGCCTCAAATCGTGACTGCCAGTATCATTATCCATCTAGTAAAGTTATTTTTCTGCACCAGACCAGTACATCCTCTGGTGCTCAGACTGTATTTTCAACCTTAGCCTTCCCAGTGATGGTTCCCATTGGAGATCCTTCTTTTCAGATGTTTCTCCTTGACATGGCAACCTTTCTTGCTATTCCTATCCCTGGCTGTATTCTTAACCAAGGCTCTCCTGCAGAAAAGGGAAATATAATGCTTCCTTTACATCATTCTTTGCAGGATCTTCTTCTGAGAATATGGGAATCACCTTTAAGGGTTCCCTCACCTTCTACAGCAACTAATGTTCTGTATCAGGTGCCCCCCTCTCCAGGGTTTCAAAAGAACCAACTTCCACATCATTCCATTGTAGTGGAATCAGCAATGAGGAAGGTAAGAAGCAAGAAGAAGCATTCTTCTTATCCGCCAGGTCGTGCATCTAAAGCACTTGATACCTTTGGACGTCAAACCTTCCAAACTTCTATGCTGGCTTCAAGAATTATCTCATATATTTTTTATATGAGTCTGACACTTCAGGAGGTCACAGAGAAATTATCTCTCTTGTCCCCTTTTTTGTCAGAGCCTAAGGCCACTGACTATTCCTTGCTTCTTAATCATAGCAGGAATATATCTTGGTTTCTTTCTCGTGCTTCTCCAGACTCTTTTGAGTCTGTTTGCAGATCCTCTGCTATTGCCATTGGAGCACGTCGTAAAGCCTGGCTGCAAGCTTCAGACTTGAGCAGATGGGCACAACATACACTGGGTAATTCTCCTTGTACTGGAGAAAATCTCTTCAATAGAGAGGCTTTACGTCAGGTTGCTCATTGCTCCACTGACTTCCCCGTTTCTGGAAACTATCCTAAGCCTTCTTTTTCCCCAGGACGTAGGAAATGTCCTACCAAACCTCCTTTCCCTAAGAAAAGAAGGTTTCACCCTTCTCCTGCCCATCCTCCAGATGTACCCAAGCAAGGGACATCTCATCCTAGTCTGAAGTCTCCAGACTCTAACCAGTCTAATCATATCCAGCAACCATAGGTTCCTGTATGTTGCAATCTACAGTTAACTTCTTCTAGCAGAAGTTTATTCTTCAAACTCTACACTGGTTTTTTTTCTTTTTCATATGCTAAGCTGTTAGGATACTTTTGTCCATGGGTTACAGAATTCTCCCCTTCTTACTACCACGAAGGGAGGCCACAACTATCCCATGATAGTTTCTGTTCCCACATGGACATCTTTTCCTTCAGCTAACTTACCATATGGTAAGTCACCTTCCACCTCTCTTCCAGGGTTTTCCCCTGCTTGAGTTGGTACCATACTGAATCACTTCTCTTTCTTTCCAGTGTAGACTTTTTTGTTAGCCTTCAATGCAACTCATCAGACAAGGACGGGAATATCTCCGCTCCCTTTGTCTGTTTTCTCTCTGTTTTTATACAGGAGAATCCCCTCTGCTGTTTTGTTCAGTTGCTGTGCATGCAGGAGTTCCAGTGATTACTTTAGTGCTCACTGCAAGCTACTTTCAACTATCTTGCATAGTACTACTCACTGCAGGTTATCTTCTTCTAGCCATATCCTTTCCTAGGATGTGGCAACACACCTGACTTCAGTCAGTTTTATCTCATAATTCTCCTGCACAATGCTCTCTGCAATCTTCAGAGAAGCTTACTACTGTGGGCCCTTGCTACAGAGCATTGAACTTTATCTCTGAGGGTTTTTCCATATAGTAGAAAAAACGTATATAATCATTCCATGACTATATGGGTTCTTATACCCTCTTGTCTCCTGTTGTGCTACAGAAGACAAGCTTTTTCTGCGTGAATGTCCAAGGAGTTCCCAATCTTGCAGGAATCCACCCTTTTTTCCTTACAGCTTGGCATTATGCTGTCTGCTCCACTTGGACAACGCATACTCTTTTGGTGTACATGATACCCCTTTGTCCCTTGGCTGGGTCATCCTGGTGTCTTAGTCTATGCGTTTTTTTTTTTGTCCTTTGGACATGTCAGAGTCCTAAAGTACTCCTGACGTGCTCTTGCCAGACTGCTATTATCCTCTGTTTTTTCACGCAACCATACTGGTTATTCCACTGAAATACATTCTTGCACCGCAGAAATAGATTCTCTATATATCTTCAGGTGGTTTTCACCCCCTTATTAGATGAATCTTTTCCCATCACATTCCCCATGTGAATGTTTGTGGGGCTCAGTTGCAGGCATGTATCCTCAGACTTATATTCATGTATGTATATGTCCTATACATACATATTTCTGTAGTCTGTAGGCATAAGTCATGCCTATCTATCTATCTCATATCTATCTATCTCATATCTATCTATCTCATATCTATCTATCTCATATCTATCTATCTCATATCTATCTATCTCATATCTATCGATATGTATGTATCTCCATAGAGAGAGAGAGATATTGTGCCCATAGGACGCTATGTATTACCTACTATCTCCCTAACTGTCTGTGCTATAAAGCGTTTACCACCTTAAGGGGTCCAGACAGTCAACTTGCCTATTCTCATACGGCTCAGTAACTGGGAGCGGTTATACACACAATTACTGCTGTGATATCAACAGCTTCTCTTTTTGTTATAAATCTCCCTGTCTATGAAGTATCAAACTTCAGTGTCTTTCTGTCTCTTACCAGCTAGGAAAGACAGTGTACATCTTCAGTATTTCTGAGTACACTTTTGTTCTCCTTGGGAATAGGGGCTTTTTTCCATACCCCCTCTTCCCTTCAGGACTGGGCTAATTCTCCAGATCGGTCAGTCTTCTTCTCTTAGTTCTCAATGTTAACTCTGTACCTAAACGAGTTTTCAGCTTTTTTCCATTGAAGACCTGCCGTTCTTCTCCTGCCCCAGTTGACACCTGGGTCACCTGCCCATTCCAGGTTTGGAACTTCATCCTCACTGTTGTGAAGTTACCTTGAGGATTCCGCTACTGCATCTACAGTACACTCCATCACAGTTCTACTTCCTACAATCCAGTAGGTAAGCTCTATATTGTACTAGTTCATTAAATATTTTAATGATACTTGACATATACATTTATTTATATTTATTTATATATATATATATATATCTAGATATGCAGAATATGTATCTGTTGGGAGACTTTTATAGATCGATATGTATTACATACTATCTCCTCACTGTCTATGCTATAGCAATTGTACCTTTCTCAGAGGTTACAGACAGTGGGCTCCCTTTTTCATACTGTTCCTTAGTATGTGGGGACTGTTATGCTCACAACCACTACTGTGGTGATAACAGCTTCCGCTTTGCTCTAGGTCTCCCTATCCTTGAAGATTCAAGCTTCAATATCTTTCCTATCTCTCATCAGCTAGGAAAGATAGTGTACATCTTCATTGTTTTTGAGTACACATTGTTCTGCTTGGGAATCTGGGCTTTTTTCCATAACCTTTCTTCCCTCCAAGACTGGGCTAGTTGTCCAAATCGGTCAGTCTTCTTCTTTTAGTCCTCAATGTTATGACTCTGTACCTAAGAGTTTTCAGCTTTTTCTCATAAAGCTTTCCATTGAAGACCTGCCGTTCTAATCCTTCCCCAGTTGACACCTGGATCACCTGCTAATTCCAGGTCTGGACCTTCACCCTCACTGCTGTGAGGTCACCTTGAGGATTCCGCTACTGCATATCCAGTAGACTCCATCACGCTTTCTACTTCCTACAATCCAGTAGGTAAGCTCCATATTATAACTGTTCATTAAATAATTTTAATGGTACTTATCATACATGCCATGGACTCCTCTCCTGTAGTCCTTGGGTTTGCTGTTTTCCTTACAGCTCTTCTATTCTCAACTCTCCTACCCTCCATTCCCTCATGGGATGCCTGAGATTCCTGTGTGGGAAATGCACTCCTGATCCAGGAACATGCATTTTATGGGATCTCCCCCTGGCATCTCTAGCTAGGGAGTCCCCATATGTGAAGACTCATTCCTGCTTGTTCCTGGAGATAGCACAGTTACTTACCTGTAACAGGTGATCTCTGGGAACAGCAGGAATAAGTCTTCACAACCCACCCACCTCCCCTAGGAGTTGTATCTATCTTCCTTTCCTCTTTCTCTCCTTTGTCTCAGCTATGAAACTCAACTGAGGAGAAGTGGAAAGGGCGGGAAGTCAGCGCGCAGGCACGAGGGATGCTCCCAAAAGCTTTCTGATTGGATGCTGGGGAGCATTCCCGTGCAGGCTCCGTCGGTACCGACGTACCCATATGTGAAGACTTATTCCTGCTGTTCCCAGAGATCACCTGTTACAGGTAAGTAACTGTGCTTTCCTATACCTGAACCTCTTCACTCAATCTCCATGGCAGAATTACACAAAGCTCTTTCCACCTCCTGAAAAACTACCTGTCCCTTGGACCCTATTCCCTCTCGTTGGTTATCAGAGTCCTCTTTTAACCTCCTGCCACTCATTCTATGTCCAGCTCTAGCTTGTCCTCCAGTATCTTTCCCTCCCCCTGGAAGTGTGTTATTTGCCCAATCCTTGAGAAACCCACCCTAGACCCCGCTGTTCCTGCGCACTGGTGTCCTATCTCAAACCTTCCTTTCCTCTCAAAAGTTCTTGGAAAAACTAATCTTTACCCACCTGTCATCACATATTGATTCCACTCGCACTCTCCACCCTTGCCAATCTGGATTTAGATCAGGCAACAGTACAGAAACCATCCTCCTTTCCTTCTTAAATGAACTCCATGTATCTTATGACCGTGGTGATATTTCTTTTGCTGTCTCACTAGACCTTTCCTCAGCTTTCAATCTGGTTGATCATTATATCCGCCTCTCACAATTTTAGGATCCTTAGTACTGTCTTACATTGGTTCTGCTCCTTTCTCACCACTCAGTCCTCTGTTCACCATGGCTCTGCCACCTCAGCCAATGTTCCTCTTTCGTGTGGTGTTCCACAAGGTTCTGTTCTGTCCCCTCTCCTTTTCAATATATTTCTGGCCCCCTTTTCTCTCATTATTCAACAATATACTATATCAGCATGCTACTATGCTGACAACATTATTCTCCTCTATCACACCAGGCCCTCTGCCCCTGTTTTGGTACCCCTCAATGCTTGCCTCTCACATATTTCTTCTTGGCTCTTTTTGAATTATTTACATCTCAGCTCCTCTAAATCTGCAGCTATTTGGTTCACATTTGGTGCTCCCTGTCCTCCTCTGGCCCCTCTTCTCAACTACACTCATATCTCTATGGTGTCTTCCCTTCGCTACCTAGGCATCATTCTGGTTTCTTCTCTCTTCCCATGAACACCTCTTGTTCCTTATCAGTCATTCCTTTCTTTCACTGCGTCAGATTCGGGCAGCTTGGCCTTTCCTGTCTCCTTTTTCCATAACTATCCTTCTCCAGTCCTTAGTGATCAGATGTGATTACTGCAGTGTCACCCTGGCAGACCTTCCCCAATACCTGCTGCAATGCCTACAACTCCAGAATACTGTCACCCTTTTCACACATGCCAGTTGTACAAACCACGTCACTCCTCTCCTCATGCGTCTCCACTGACACCCTCTCCGTTTCAGAATTCACTGCAAATACCTGATTTTGGTTCACAAGGTCCTCAACATTTCTACCCCCCCCCCTAATATTTGGCTGATCTTATCCATCTGCACACCCTCATCTTCAGCTTCAGTCCATCCATGCAAATCGCCTGTCTACATCTTCACCTCTACAAGCCCACCTAGATGTCACTCGTAACTGTTGCTTTTTTTCTTGGCCCTACACTCTGGAATTCCCTGTCTTCTACTCCGCCTGGAACCATCATATCGAAGATTCAAGTCGCATCTGAAGACTCATCTGTTCCATTTGGCTTTTGACCTTCCCATACCCTGCCCCACACTAAACCCCTACTGCCTCTTACCCTTTTACCCCTCTCAGCTCTGCTGACTTGACTGTTTCTCATCTGTCCTATTGATATATGGCGTTTTTTTCCACTTTCTGACCTTGCAGCATTGTTGTTGTAAACCGCCCTGATGCTGAATGGATAAAGATAAACCCTTAAGTGTGGTGCCCCCAGCCTCCCCTGTGACCTTTCCTGTCACATCACCTGCCTGGCTACCCGGGGTGGTCTCCAAATAAACTCAAACACTTTGCAGTAGCATCATTGCATCTTCTGGAATCTCTACTGGGAGCGCCTTAAAGTAAAACAAAAGTCTGGGCAACATGTTCATTTTTGCCACAGCAATTCTACCCAACAAGGAATACAGTCCTTTTTTTTTCCCTCAGCATTCCATGTCCTCTGCAAGGGATCGCAATGAAGGACCATAATTGAGCTGATACAGATCCCTCTATTCGTTCCTCACTTCTATCCCCAGGTATTGCAAGGATTTTTTGACCCACTTAAAGGAAAAAGCCTTCTTAAGCCTCTGTTCTACCTCCCTTCCTACCTGTACCCCCAAAATTTCTGTCTTTGTCAAGTTTATTTTATAACCGAATGCCTTGCCATACTCCTCCACCCCACGTAGTAGCACAGGCAAAGATATGTGGGGGATGCCCTTAAGGAGTATATAATATCAGCAAATAGCGATATACGATGGTCTTTGCCCTCTACCTCCACGCCTCCGAATATCCAGGTTGCGCCAGATACAGTCAGCCAAAACTTTGATGACCAAGACAAATGGCAGTGGTGAGAGTAGGCAATCCTGCCAAGTCCCCTGCCCCAACCGAAACTCCTCAGAATACCCCCTATTAACCCTAATGCAAGCCTTCGGCTCATGATAAAGAGCCTGGGCCCAGGCCTACACTTTCCAGAACTTAAAACACAAACCCCAACTCTACGCGATCAAATGCTTTTTCAGCATCCACCGCCATTAGATTAGGATCGTATCCTGCTGTGCCTGTCGTGCCTGCCACACTAGGTTCAAAATCAGTCTAATGCTATTTGTACTTGATGCCCTGGCACAAAACCTGTCTGGTCCTGGTGAATCAAGAAAGGGAGATACTTTTGCTGGTGGTTCACAAGGTCTTCGCGAAGATTTTAGCATCCACATTTATCAGTGAAATGGGTCTATAAGGCCAACATTGGATAGCATCCTTCCCTGGTTTAGGGAGTACAGTAATGCCAGCTACTGCCATTGATCGAGGCAGAGCCCCACCACCACCTGCCTTATTAAAGAGTTCCACCATCTCCCTGACCGCCTTTACATAAGTCTTGTAAATTTTGGCTCTAAGCCCATAGAGACCTGGTACTTTGCCTTTTTTCAAGTTCTCGATGGCTATCGAAACCTCCTCCTAAGTAATATCTCTATCCAATCATTCACATTCCTCAGTCCCCAGACCTGGCATCCCACACCCATCTAGATAGCGCTGCCTCCCCACATCATCTCCCCCCCCCCCCACTGCCTCTGATGTGTATAGCTTGGTATAAAAGCTCCAAAATATTTTCCATATGTCCGCCGAATGGAAATTTAACTCCCCTTGCCTGTCTCTGATTTTGCTTATCCACAGTGTGCTCTGGCGAGACCTCGGCTTCTGAGCTAACATCCTCACTGCTGTATTCCATTCAAAATATTGCTATTGTAATCTATTTAATTGGTGGGTTACAGCTTCCAGCTGCAACTAACAAAATTCATGCCTCAGGTGGTCCAACTCTGCCAACCCCCTCCGTGTGGGATTCCAAAAGTGCTCACGTTGGTTACGTATGTGCTCCTGCAGGCTGTTTTCCCTCTTTTCCCTTTGTCGTTTCTGGTTAGCTGCTAACCCAATCATATGTCCCCTCTTAACTGCCTTCAGACCATCCCACTGATTCTGGATTGAGACTTCCCCTTCACCCCCCCCCCCACATTAAGTTCCAGATAGTTCCACAGCACTGCTTTCATATTTTCCACGAGGTCCATCTTGCATTAATGGTGTCTCAGTGAGACACCAGAAGTGCAAACCACCTTCCTCTTTACCTGTTTCTATCTTTAGACGTACTGAGGCATGATCTAACCTGCAACGCATCTACCCACAGCATAGCAATACGACTATATGTACCATAAGGGTTGGAGTAAAAGGTATATTCCTCTTCGGTCCTACAGTTCAGTCCTCCACCACTGGGTAGTGCACCTCCTCCTGCAGCATGGAGACTGGACAGTCAAATTAATGACATCACCAGGTATATCTTGCTGGTCTTCTCCCATCATCCTCCAGTGTGTCCAGTCTCCTTGCAGCAGGAGGACGTAGTGAGCCTAGGTGCTGGGCTCACTGAAAAGCTAGCTAAGGGGCACTAGTGTAGTTAGTCTGTGGGGGTTTATTTTATTTTCCCTCTATGTTGGATATGTTGTTTTTCTTTAGCTTATCTGATAGCTTCTGTTTCTTTAAAAATAAAAAAAAACAAAAAAATAAAAAACAAAAGATTCCAGCTGGCATCATTTGCTGCCCTTTCGTCTCTCCACTTATCTCCGGTTAATGGCGCTGCTCTCCCCTCCTAGATTGTACGGAGGGGAGCTGTTCAGCGAGAGGGCCAGACTGCCGATCCGTCCAGGTGATCGCGGCGGTTTTGGAGTCGGCCACCGCTCACCCAGGGTTTGAGCGCTCTCTCTTCGGCTGCTTCACTGCTTCTGTGAGCAGCGTGGCGGATCGCAGGGCCGATGGCTGGATCGGCGGAGTGCAGAGAGCAATTGGGGGCATATTTTTCAAGGTAAGTGCCCCGTGGAGAGACAGTTTGGCGGGGAAGACGTTGTGGGCCTCATCAAGGCTTCGCGGCTGTGTGCAAGTCCGTCGGATTTTCGCGGGCTTTTCTCCCCACACTTTTCCTGTTCGCGGAGCAGCGGCAGCTTGCTCCTGCGGGCTATATTTCAGCAGGAATCGCTTCCTTTGATTTATTTTGAGGTACTTTATGTTCCTTTCGCTAAATTTCTTTTATTTTTGCCTTCGCTGTGTAGTTTTCAATGCGTTGCAAACAAATACTGACAAGCCAGGAATAGCATTTATTTAGGGGGATTTTAGCCGGCTGGGGAGTTCCGATTGGTCCCTAATCTATCTATACACTGATTAATCGCCGAAGAGCTCTTTTAATGAATTGTACCGCCAAAATGAGGTGTTGTCTGTTGGGCAGGCAAGCCTCTACATGCAGAGGTGTCTCTTATTAACAACTGTGCATACCTCATGGCGAGGCTTGAGGTTGGCAGTTTGTGGAGGTGGTCTAGAATAACATTGTGTCTTTTCATGGTACACTGGCAGCTCTGCCAGTTAGAGCTGGGCTTGTCCGGTTCTATCCTGTCATGTCCTATTCTGATGCGCTTACCTGGACAAGGCTAATCGTTTCCCCTTCATTGGTCTCATTTATTACAGCTAAATGGGTCTCTGTGGTATTGGGACATATAGTCCTGAAGGCTGGTGGCAATCGGGGTTTTTCATTTTTGGTCCAGGTAGCTCAAAAGGTCATTAAGAATTGCTCTTCAAGGGATAAGGCGGAAGACAATCCTGTGATTCTTCCCTTTTAGGTATTGCTATGGATATCCTCTAGGAATTCCTTCAGGAGGCGGAGTCACTGCAGGGGCATGACTCTGCTGCTCTTCAACTTTGCTACAGCCAGGGACAGGGTTTGGCCCGGGCCTACAGCTTGTCCTCACTGCAGGCAAGACTTTACTGTATGCTTGCTGCAATGGGACGTTTTCATTCTGTTTCTGGTAGGAATGTTTCCACTGAGATTTCTGGTAACCTCAGGGATAGCTTTACATCACGCAGAATATTCCTATGGGTCGGTATTCCTTTCTGCGGACTTCGCTGGCAGGGTTTTTATCCTGGCCGGTCCTTATTTTAGCCCCAAACGTCAGGTGCCAATCTGCAGGGCAGGGGGGAGAATTTGCTGGAGAATTCTTTTTGTGGAATGGGCCAGACTTTCTTTCCTTTTTTCTTTAGTTTCACTGATAGCGTCTTTCCTTTTTTACTTTTGGTTGGAGGTAGGACAGGGTTTCAGTGGGGAAGGTAGTCGGGCACGGTTTCACCCTTTTATGGCCTTCAGCAACCCTGAGATCCTGTGCCTCTATGTATCCATTTTCAGCGGCTGTGTGCATCTTTTCACCTTAGCTGCGTTCCTGTTTTCGGGGTTTTTTTTTTTTTTGGTAAATCTTATGTAGCATATTTCCTCTTTAGTGAGGGTTCTGCTGTTCCACACGCAGCTGCCAGATTCTAGTCTGGTTGATCTTAACAATTTTCTCCTTCCGAGTGAATGTGGCTTGTTGGGCACCAGCCATAGAGACTCTCCTGTTAGCTTTGACAGAGCCGCAACAGGGTGAGCTACCCGGGTTAGCTTGCAGTGTCCTTCCCTGGGTCAATTGCTGGCACCAAAGAATCTGTTTGGCTTGTATAAAAAGAAAAAAAAAAAAAATCATCTGTTCAGGCCTGTAGATGCATCTCCGAAATTTCATTGACTGAATTTTGAAGGTTTTGGCGGACGGCATTCGTCGTCTCTCTCTTGAGTTGGTAGTACCAACGAAGAGCGACTCCTTCCGTCCTGTTCAGGGTCTCTAAGGGGTGACAAATTGACCCCGAGAGTCGCTCTTTCGAGCTGCAACATTTGCTTCAGTGATGACACGGTTCGGCCTGTGGAAGTTTTTGGACATTCCACGACTTTCCAGTTAAGTACTTGCACATCCCTATCAGATCAGTTCCTTAGCATTCTCTGAAGTTGGCGCTGCCAGGAGGATGTTTTCAGTTTCAGGCTTTGCCCTGCGGTTAGGCGATGGGTTGCAACCCTTCTCCAAGCTTATGGTGACGGTAGGGAAAGTGCAGCGTAAGAGAAGAGGTTTAGTCACCCCATACCTCCATGGGTGTTGGTTCGGGCAGATTTCCAGTGCCGATTCTTAGCGGAGTAGTGGAGTTCCTTCAGAGGCTCGGCTAAGGGAACAGGGCGGCCGAAGGCCAGTTAGTTATGCTGCAGGTGCTAGTGTACCTCGGGGTACAGTTCATCACCCGGTTACCAGCAGTATTTCTCTCATTTCGGCAGGCTTCGGCTATCTTGCATCTAGTACACACGTGTGGGTTGACTCCAGCTCGTTCAGCTTGGAGTATACTCGCGGGTTAGGCTCCCTGGCGGGGACCCTAGGCTTAGTATTGTGGGCCAGGGCTCTTCCGTGGCCCTTCCAGGGGTTATGACTCTGGCATTGGTATACCGGAATGATTCTTGGTGCAGGCGTATTCTCTGTCCCTGGTGGCTAAGGCGGCCCTCTCTGGGCTGGCTGTGCCCAGGAAATCTGGCAGCAGGTAGTCACAGGAGCATCCGCAATGGCTTTGGATGGGGACGGAGGCATCTCTCTCTTTGCACAGGGTGGTTAGAGAGACCAGGGGACCCGCTGGTCCGTCAGCTGCTTGGATCTGGGAGCAGTGGTTTTGGCAGTTGAGACCTCAGGGCTGTCAGTCAATATAGCGACAGTGCCTTACCTCTCCCGGCGGGATGGCAAGGGGAGTGCGGTCTTGGAAGTGGCAGCAAGCGCTGTGTTCGCTCGGGGAGGTGCCCCGGCGGCGGGCGATATCGGCAGCCCGTATTGTGGAAACAGGCAAGGCAAGGGTGGCTTTGCTCAACGGAGCCGGATGGATGACTGGTCATAGGAGCTTCATCCAGGGGAGCTGGCTCAGATAGTCCTCCGGTGGATTCCTCACCTTCTGGATCTCATGGGGATCTGTTCAGCTAGCCAAGGCTTGCTGCACTACTGGCCATTGGCCGGTCGTCTCTTTGCCTTTCCCCCGCGGGTGCGTATTGGACTTGTGGGTCAGCACATTGTGGTGCATCGGGGGGAAAACACTGTTAATGTCAACAGTTGGGCCGTAGGGTCTGGCATTCACAATCTAGCTAGTCTTCTCTTCGGGGACCCTTGACGTTTGCAACTCCGAATATCGCATCGCCGAACAGATGTCCATCAACCATGCCATCTTCAAGGCAAAACTCTTAACCTACGTCTGTTGCACGGGCCCCAAGGGTGCGCTAGCTAACGCTCCTAATCTAAAGTCAACTTGAGTTTCCCCCGTGGAGTTAATGTCCTACGAGAGGGCTACAGTCTGATGACCGCCTCGGAGAGCGTACCGCATCGACCTGTGCAGGAGAGCCACTCCATGTCCTTAGCCCCTATAGCAGGTCAGAGCTGCTAACTGAACTCTCCTGGACCTGCTTTTACCAAATCCGTCCAGGAGCAGCGCTGACATCTGGTGGTCTTACGGGCCTCAGAGCCCGGCAAATGATGCAGACGTTCAGAGCTTTAATTCTTGGTCATATAATCTTGCTTTGCGGAACATTGCAGTTGCTTGTTTAGTCGCTGTGGGCCTGATTCGGCTTCTAAGTGTGATAGCGCCGGGTCTGCCTGATCACTGTCTAGTGTTTCTCTGTGGCATCTCAACTTAGTGCTTGGAGCATTGACAACGAAACTGGTTGAACACTTCCGGCAAATTTGATTCAGGGTTTGTCCTTAGTGTTTCTTTTTGTGGTTTATGGTTCGGCACGCCGTGGATTGGTGTGGCGAGAGTTGTCCTCTCCGGAGCCGTTCTTCCTTCGTTTAAAAAAAAAAAAAAAAAAGCCCACCGACAAACAAACTCAGAAGGCATTGTGGCGGTCAGTTACGTTTCTTTTTGTCCAAGATGGATTTATATTTTAATGTAAATCATCCTCTCTAGAGGCCAGCATTGGGGTCTTCGGAGGAGGCTGCACTGCGCCGTGTTCGGCGTTGTTTGGACTTAGAGTTCTGTGTCAATCCCATTAGTCCTGGCGCCTTGTTTTTGTCATAAGTCCGGTGGTCTATTCTTTCTTGGAAAGTTAGCGTTTAAGGTGCGGCGGCAGCCAGGGTTTCGTTTGCCCGAGGGGCCGAGTAGTATTAGCGTCGGCCTATGGTTGGCAAGGTCATTTGGCGTCTGTGAGATTGCGGGCTTCCTCTTCTTGGGCACCGGCTATGGCTTGGGCAAAGCGTGGTTTGGTCCGTCAGTGCGGATTTGAAGAATGGTTTCTTGGTCGTTTCGCCATACTTCGTTAAAATCTATTGCCTGGAGGTTTTAGCGGAAAGTGAGGCTTCTTTTCGGTCGGCAGTTTTGCGATCCAGGTGGACAGGTCCCTCCCAATGTTTACTGCTCTGTTAAATCCCAGAGGTGGAGGACTGAACTGTAGGACCGAAGAGGAAATGGAAATTACACTTACCTGGTAATTGTTGTTCCTTGAGGGAGTACAGTTCAGTCCTCAGTCCCGCCCGGGGATGAACGACTTAGACGCGAGGCGTCGGTTTGGGGGGGGGATTGCCGGTTCATGTGAGGACAACAGGTTCTGTCGGGCCGGTAGTCACGAGAATAGGTGTGTTTGCATATCTGTTTCTGTTTGTTATCTTTGAGTCCTCCTTTCCTGCCTCTGTCTGTCTTCTGTGATCGGCGGGCAGGGGGGGGGGGAGTCAAGTAGAAGGAAGTTCTTTGTCTTTCAAGGGAACTGTAATTTCAATGTTTAACGGTAGAGTGTAAGATTGTACTTATTTCCTTAACTGCCTTTTTTGTTGCTCCTTTGAGTCTGCTTTGTCAGTAGGTCACTGGGGGATGATGGGAGAAGACCAGCAAGATATACCCGGTGATGTCATTAATTTGACTGTCCAGTCTCCATGCTGCAGGAGGAGGTGCACTACCCAGAGGTGGAGGACTGAACTGTACTCCCTCAAGGAACAACAATTACCAGGTAAGTGTAATTTCCATTTGTTGCTTTGTTGCATGATATTGTCTCCAAACATCAGTTAAACCCAATGCACCTAGCCTCTTAACCATCCTTCTCTGGTCCTTCGCCTCCCCCCTCCTTGAGAATTGTCTAAACTAGGATTAACTGAGATTATAATCTCCCCCACAATGCATCGCCCCTCCCTTAAATCCTCAAAGGTTACTCAAACACTCAAAAAAAAAAAAAAAAAAAAAAAAAAAAAAAAAATAGAGAAAAAAAAAAAAAAATCTCCGGATCAACATTTGGAGCATAAATAATAAAATTTAATCTTTTCCCCTCCCACTAGGGCCTGCACCACAATATAATGGCCCTCCTCATCTCTGCGCACCAAATTTAATCTCTATCCCCAACCTACCAGAAAATAAAATCCCCACTCCCCCTCTTTTTAGGCTGCTTGGTGTTCACTGCTAAAATAAATAAATAAATAAATAAAATCTTGGGGGTGAGGGGAGGAGTGGCCTAGTGGTTGGGGCAAGTTGCCTCAGGCCAGAGTTCGAATCCTGCTGAAGGACAGCAACCTCAGGCTGGAGGGACTGGGGTTTCTTGTCCCACAGGTGCTCCTTATGGCCTTGGGCAAGCCACTTAACCCTCCGTTGCCTCAGGTACAAAATGTAGATTGTGAGCTCTTCAGGTACAAGGAAAATATATATCGTACCTGAATATACACTTCTTTGACCTGGTGAAAAGCAGTATATAAGCATTGCTAAATAAATAAATAAATACCCTGTAAACTGCCCTCAAAGGATATTTTTCAATTGGGTTACTTGGATCATAAGCACATCGGCCTGAAGCCGTTGACCCTCCTTAAGTAGCAAGGATCTTTTTTTGCCAAGAGTTCAACCCATGGACATTCAGAATCACCACTGTCACTTCTCCAGCATCTTTTCTAGGCATTTGCAGCTCCATGCACTCCACACACGCACTCGCACCAACCACAACACTCCTCTTCCCCCTGCCCATCTCCTTGAGGCTGGCATGCTTGTTTAGCCAGCATATCCACCTGGAGTACTGACTCATGCTACCCCTCCGTACCCGTACAACCATTTTCCCTCACACTCCCCATACACCACCTGGCTTTTAACAGGCCACCCTCTCCCCAGCCCCATTCCCAGGATGTCCCTTTTCCTATCTTCCCCACTCCCACTCCCTCTAAATTTGAACCGACTTTAAGAACTTGATTCAATAGCAAAACAGTCCAGCAGCACTGTGCCACCAACTCAGAACAGGGCAATCTTGTAACTGATGCTATGGATCCTTAGACCCTATTCCCTGCTTCTCCTTTCACCTCCCCACTCCCGTTTAACATAAGAAATTACCCAAAAAGCATTCATAGAACCTTCAGGTTGGGGTCTTTTCCTTCCCTATCTTTTTCTTCTGGAGTTCTCCTTTCTCTACAGTTAGCCAGGCTTTTCTCCGGTGTTCCTCCGGTGGGTGTCATGGGATAAGGTCCTGCATACCTGATAGCCCTGCAGCCTCCAAAGCTCATAACAGCCTCCTCCAGGGTGGCCACTCGCCGAGTCACCCCATTTACTGTAAATGCTAGTCCAAAGGGATAGCTCCAGCGGTAGCAAATTTGTTCTTTGCGCAAGCATTCTGTTATAGATCCAAAGACCTTTCTGTGTTGCAATGTCCCTGGGGATAAGTCAGCAAAACCAGCTACGGAGTTGCCTTGCCATGTGAACCACCCAACTTGTTGCATTTTGCTGGCCATTCGCTCATTAACTGTATAGTTAAGAAAACAAGTGACTGTCCCTTGGATGCTCTCCCCTTGCAAGGGTCAGAGATCAGTGGACTCCGTCCAATTATATTTCCGATGTTTATAGTTTTTCCCTCTGCTTCTCTCAGTAGCGCCTGGAAGATGGACACAGCCACTGCCATACTGTCTTGATAGTCCGGTCCCTCAGGGACAACCTTAATACACAGATTGTTTTGGTGGTTCCTTTTTTCCAGATCCTCCATTAGCACTGCTAGCTGAACATCCTCTACCAGACATTTCATGCGATGTAACTGCTGGTCCTGTTCTATTCACACTCATCACCAATCCTTCTGCCTTTTCTACTTGTTTTCTGAGCTCCTGGAGTTCTGACTGCAGTTCACTCATCATGCCTCACTGCTCTGTTCTTACCACACCTATTTCATTTTTTATTTCAATAAACCAAGTTTTAAATTCAGTTTTAGATAGATGCACCATGGTCCTTGGTTCTCTACCAGTACCCCCTTCCCGAGTAGGCATATTCACAGAGATCGGCTGTTTTCCAGAGGGTATTGTCATTGTGTCCTTACTGGGTACTCTGCATATCGGGGAGTACTTTCCACCACTCCGGGGGCATTAGGGACCCGAAAAAAAACATCATTTTTTTTTTGGTCCGGTAGTGCGGAGCTCAGCTATCCATAAGGTAGCATGATGTCACTTCCTCCCCCCGCTCTGCTGCTTTTCTAATAACATCAGTATCTGTGCCTGATGCAGAATCAAGTCTAGTATGCAAGCCAAAAAGTGTTTGTACAATGTTTATTGCTGATTTAATACTTTTCCTGAGTTTGTTTTGGTCGTGCTTGGAAAGTATCATACTATCTTCTCTCGGTGCTGCACCAGAGTGTATACTAGTGATGACATTATTGAAAGCTGTTATCATCTGCCTCCACCTTCTGGCTATGAAGCATAAGGCATTTGTCTGGACTAGTCTAGCAGGATTTAAGGCAAGGGAATTAGCAGATGTGTAAAATTGTTCTGCTGCTGTTCTCAGTGTTCTCCATACAGGCAGACCCAGAATTGCCACCTCAGAATATATTTTTTTCCCCGTTTTACTGTTTGTTGATAACACAACTCATCCTTACAAAACAAGTCATTACAAAACAGGTTTTTGGTTTCTGCCCCTCCCACCCCTACCCCCCCTCCCTTCCTCCCCCTCAGCAATTAACATATGATAATTGGAGTATGGCAATCATCCCATTCATCTCAGAGTTGTAGTTTAAGCAGTGTAAATACCTGCCAACAGCTTCAAATATATAGGGCAGATAGATAATTACCAATCAGATACATGTTATGTTCATTCCACAATACATACCCACCCCAGCAAAACACCAACCTATATTTTTACATACTACCTATGTCAGAGGCTCTAACATGGCAGCAACCTATAGAGTAGTTCCTTCCTTATTCTCGCCTATCGTTCTCCCCTTCCCCACCACTTAAGGTAGGGTTCCCAAGTTTTTTGAAAGCACAACAGCCTTCTCTGCTGAAGGGCTGTAAGACAATACATCAGGTATAGATGTTCCACTCTATTCTGTACTTCCGCTAGCGAAGGCACTTCCACCACTCTCCGAGACCTCATTATCAGCCACACATTATTCTGCACCACCTATGCACATCTGATTGTCCCTAGTCACTCCCCACATTTAGCAGGGCCAAGAGGTATGTCCTCCCTCATAATATCTCTCATCCACTCCTCTACCTCCTTCCACAATGAGCGAAGTTTAGTACATTCTCACCAAATACGGAGGAATGATCCCAATTCTCCACACTCCCTCCAACACAAAGCTTGCCCCCCTACCATCTTTGCAGCCTGTGGGGTATCAGGTACCACCTATATAACATGTTCTAATTATGCTCCAAGATGTTACTGGTCAGTACCCCCTTAAACAGACCTTTACAAACTAGTGCCCACTGATCTCCATCCCAACACTTATTCAGATCTCTCTCCCATGCCTTCCTATGTAACCACTCACCGCATTTCACTACCTCCATTGCCTTATACAATTTGGAGATTAGTCCCTTTACCTCCTGGCCTTCAAATATCCCATCTATTTCACTATCTTTCACTCCAGCCCCCCTCTTCTCCATCCTCCTACAAAAATGGATTGCTTGTATATACCTATATCTATCCTCATTAGGTAGATGATATTCCCTCTGTAGGTCTTCAAACTCCACCTCCTTCCTTAAACTGCTCAATATACCGCAAACCCTTCTGTGCCCATCTTATGAAGGTTAGGTCTTGAGCTCCAGGCAGAAACTCCGGATTGTCCACCAAAGGTGTGAACTTTGAGCAGCTTTGGGTCCCATACCATCTAGCCTGCCACTTTTGCCAGTGCTGTAAAGTGAGAATTATAAAAGGATTACCCTGCCTCTGCACTGAAGAATCATCCCCCTTAAGCCAAATTACATTTGTAATGTTTTTCCTTAGTCTTAGCCCATACTCCTCCAATGTCACCCACTCTACTTGCCCCCTTAATTCCCATTCTAACACCGCCTGTACCCGAGCCGCCTCATAGTATCTTGACACCAGAGGCATACCCATACCTCCCACTTTCCTATTGGCACACAGGATGTTCTTAGCCACTCAAGGTTTCCTCCCTTTCCAAACAAATTTCATAAGTCTATCCTGCAAACTATTTAGGAAGGCTACAGGGACTTCCACTGGGAGGCTCATAAATAGAGGAGCCGGGGTAACCATATCATCTTAATCAACTCTCTCCTACCCAGCCAGGATACTTCATATTTCTCCCACCTCTCTAACTCCTGTAACATATTGTTCCTTGCTGGGACATAGTTCGCTAGAAACATATGATCCCAGGGAGGAGATCAGCTGTACCTAGGAGCTGACGCGGTTTCTTTCATCGCCGCGGAGCAGCGCAGCAGGTGGGAGCCGGAGGCCTGATAGACCAACTGCAGGCACTGGGTGGACGTCCTAGGTGTCGAGGACCTTCCCCCCCGAGCCCTACAAAGCATAGCGGGCATTACACACAGCCGCGTGTTGCGGCCTGCATGGCTGCGTCCTAAGGGGCGTGTCTCAAGGGGCAGGACATGCCCCTTTGGCGCCCACGAGAAAGCTGGAAGTTGGAGTGCTGTACCTATGGGGAAACAAAAGGCGACGTCAGCAGTCAAGTCTGCAGTAGGAGATGGTGTGCAAGGAGGTAAGGTGGTGGGCCCCATGGACAAGCACATAACTTCTCTGCTGCCTGCTAATCAGTCGCCAGACGGGGCTTCTCTAAGTCCTGATACCCGGTTACCACCTCCTTTTCCTCAACTTCCTCATTCGTCTACTTTTTTGGATTTTTCCCCGGATGTTGTACACCCATCTCTCAGCCCTGTAGATCCGGCATTGTCTGATGGTTTGGTCACCCCTCCTTCTGGGGAGGTGACCGTACAGACATTTGGACTGCAATCCAAAAGATCAATACTAGTTTGTCCTCAACTGTTTCTTCTTTGTGTAGATTTACCTATGATGTGGTCGGTAAAATGAAAGATATTGATTAGCAATTAAGTTCTATAACTAAGTTGACTGCCCGTACTGATTCTCAGCTCCAGACTTGCCAGGATCGCAATGTTGCTTTAATTAGAGATGCTTCGGCAATTTCCTATCGTTTTGGAGATGTTAGAGAATCAGTATAGGGCAAGAAACTTACGTTTCCTTAATATTCCTTCTACCCATTTGTTGTCTTCAGACATTTTGTTATAAAAATATTTTACTGAAGTTTTGCAATTGAAAGGAACTTTAGAAGTAGTCCAAATGTATTCCCTTTCTGTTGGTGCTCTGGCCGCACCGAAAGTAGAAGGGGCTGTTCCTCCTTCAGACAATTCGGTGGGCCAGAACTTAGCAGATTCTTTGGACGTTATTCCTAGGCGTTCCACCTTGGTGGCAACGTTTAGGTCTGAGTCTATTAAGTTAACTGTCTTGAGAGCCTACTTTAAACATAGAGAGGCTCTATTTTGTGGGTCCAAATTACAAGTTTTTCCAGATGTGGGTTGGACCACCCAGTCTCGGCATAGGCAGTTTCTGGAGTTAAAAGCTCGGGTGGTAGCTTTTGGGGGCCTCCTTTTTCCTTAAATTTCTTTGTCGTTGTATATTAACATTTGAGGGACAAAATTATGTTTATACTGATGTAACTGTTACTCCAGTTTTTGTCTGTTAAGGAATTGGTTGAGAAAATAATCAAGTGGGATGTTTAATAAGTGCTCCCTAGTGTGGGGTTAGAAATAACCCCTTTTTTCCTTTAGCATTTGAATCATGGAAAAAAGAAATACAATCTTCTCCCTTGATGTGGTTTTGCCATAATGTGATTAATTTGTTCTTGAATTTTTTGTAAGATGCTTGTAGTTGATTTCTTGATACTTATTATTTGTATTCAGGGAAAACTTAAAACAAAATAAAAGAAACGTGATCCCTCTGCTGTAATCTGCACTCCCAAATTACGAATGCTACCCTTTGCCCATCTAAATGTGAATTTCTGCTTCAGTTTATCCGCCTTATCTTTATTGCTAGTTATATTCAATATTTCAGATTTAGTGGTGTTCCTACGAAAACCTGATACCTCCCCATATTTTTTTAATTCATCTAAAATCGCTACCAGCAATTGTGTCGGGTCAGTTCTAAAAAACAATACATCTGCAAACAATGATATTTTATGGTGGTGCTTTCCACTATAATCCCTGGGATGTCCACTCTGTCCCGAATGCGCTGTGCCATTGGTTCCATTGCTAGGATAAATAATAACAGGGATAGTGGACACCTTTGTCTTGTCCCCCTATGTAATTCGAAGGCCCTCATAAATGATCCATTGATTTTTAAACGCGCCAGCAGCGTTTTATTCAAGATCTGTACCCACTTCAGAAATGACCCGGTGACCCCCACTTTTTCCTAGGTCTTAAAAAGGAAGGGCCAACTCACCCTATCAAAAGTTTTCTCAGCATCCACTGCTAAGAAAGCTAGGTGCTCTCGCCTACATTCTCCATACCACATCAGATTAAGAGCCCTTCGAATATTATCTGAGGTATACCGACCTGGCACAAACCCAGATTGATTTGGGTTGAATCAGTCTACCCAAGTATGGCATCAGCCTATTCGCTAGTATCCTTTTGAAGATTTCTAAACCACTACCCAAGAGTGAAATTGGCCGATACGAGCCGCACTCAGCTGGGTCTTTCCCGTCTTTATGCAATATACTAATCCCTACCACTTGCAGTGACGCTGGTATCATGCTCTCCTTATCAAACGAATTATACATTTTTGTGAGTGGCCCCACCAAAGCCCCCACAGACACTTTATAAAACTGATTTGGGAACTCGTCCATACCTGGAGCCTTATGTGATTGTAGGCTCTTAATCACTGTTAATACCTCCTGTTCTCCAATTTGGCTTGAGAGCCCCTCTGCTTCCTCGCTGAGGTAGTTTAGTTTTTTTTTTTTAAATATTTATTTTTATTGAATTTGGTAAAACCACAGAAATACATGTGCAGTTCAACAATTCCAAAACAGCAACAACAAATCCCATTTGTGTTTTCCCTCCTCATCCCCCCCCCCCAGAGGCATCTCACCGTCGCATATAATCTAGCAAAGGTGACCATAGACTGTTGAATTTCTCCTGCTTCTGCCTCCTCACAGCAGTTAACTGCTCCATCAGAACAATACGACGCAGGCGGCTCATCCACTGATCCATCCCAGGGAGCAAGGGTTGCCTCCACACCCGAGCAATTTCACTACAGGCCGCTTGAATACAAGCCCGAATGGGCCACCCATACTTCCTGGGACCCACCTCAGGACTAATCCCCAACAAGCAGAACCCCATGTCCAAACTTCCTCCCTCTCCAAAAATCTCCGATATCCACCTCCCCCCAGTACTCAACTACCCATGGGCACTTCCACCAGACATGCAAAAAGGTCCCCCTTCCCCCACACTCCCTCCAACATAAATCTGACACCCCAGGGAACATCTTATGCAATCTAACCGGCGTATAATACCACCGAAAAAGTATCTTGTAGGAGGTCTCCCTAATTGCCACTGACAGGGCCTGTCGCCCAATATTAACATGCACCCTCTTCCACTCCTCATCCATCTCACGGCCCAAGTCCCTCTCCCACTCTTGCTGATGGGGAAACTTCACAGAAGGGTCAGCCCCTAGCCCCCTATAGAGAGCAGAAATCAGTCCCCTCGATTTCTCCCATACCATCCACAACCCTTCCCGATCGTCACCCCCCTCTTGCCAACTCGCCCGGATCTCCTTTTGATTAAGGAAGTGAGCTACCTGCAAATAGGGAAAAAAGTCGCCACAGAGCAAATGATATTTCACCCTAAGATCCGAAAACGGAATCAATTCCCCCACCATCCATGAGCTTAACAAACGTATCTAGGCCCTCCCTCTCCCACCACTGGAAAGCCCCCTCCTTCCCCAGGAGAAACCCCGAAGTCGTCCTTATCCGGAGCCAATTTAGAGAAGGTCACCCCCGGGCCAAATTTCCTGCGAGCCTTACGCCACTGCATCAGCAGATGCCACATAAATGGATTTTCCCGCCACCGACCCCCAGGCGGAGGGTCCATCAGCCAAGGCAAATACTGCAACGAAATCCCCTCCACCCAATATTGCTCCACTTCCCAAAAATCCTTTAGGACGACTCCCCCTATCCCTCCATTCAAACACCATACGCAGCTGAGCCGCCTCACAATACCTTGCCAATTCTGGAACCCCCAATTCCCCCCCCCCCCGGACCTTGTAGCATATAATACCCTCCTACTCACCCGTGGCCTACTATTTCTCCATACAAAGGCATACACTTGACTCTGCAATTGTCTGAGATCCTTCTGCCTAAGCGGAACTGGGAGCGTCTGAAACAAATATAGCAAACGGGGCAACACATTCATCTTCACAGACGCAATTCTCCCCAGCCAGGACAGGTCCTGCCCACCCCACCTGGCCAAATCCTGCCTTAACTGACCATAAATGGGCAGATAGTTTGCCCCATAAAGATCCCCCTGATCCACCGTGACCTGAACTCCCAAATATTTTATAGCCCCCTTAGCCCATCGAAAGGGAAACGAGGCCTGTAAAGATACCACCAACTGGGGCTGCAGGGAAATAGATGACGCCTCCATCTTATCCCAGTTAACCTTAAAGCCCGATAGCCTCCCATATTCCCGTAGTTCCCGCATCAAAATCGGTAAGGAGACAAGCGGTTGTGTCAAAGTGAAAAGCAAATCGTCCGCAAATAAGACGATCTTATGCTGCCGAGACCCCACATCAATCCCCCTAATTTTTTATTTTATTTATATTCTCTTATATACCGCGCTATTCTGCATCAGTGCGGTTTACATTGAACAAACTGAAATTACATTGAACAGGGCATTATAACTTGGAGATAACTATTTTACAGGGAACATGGGCTATGGAGGGTTAAGTGGCTTGCCCAAGACCACAAGGAGCACCTGTGGGACTAGAAACCCCAGTCCTTCCGGCCCAAGGTTGCTGTCCTCTAATGGGATTTGAACCCCTGACCTTCCGGCCTGAAGTACCTTGCCCCAACCACTAGGCCACTCCTCCACTCCAATCCACTCTAATATCCTGAAGCGACCGGACCCTAGCTGCCAAGGGTTCCATGACCAACGCGAATAGGAGCGGGGACAGCGGACACCCCTGCCGCGTACCCTGCCCTAAGGGAAAAAACTCTGAATATCCCCCATTAACAAAGACTGCTGCTTCCGGCGCTGCATATAAAACCTTAATCCAGGATCTAAAATGGGGGCCAAGTCCAACATACGCCAAAGTCGCCAACAGAAAATTAAAATCAACCCTATCGAAGGCCTTTTCCGCATCAATACCTAAAAACATAGCCGCCTGTTCCTTCTTGACTAACCTCCCCAATTGCAAAACACGCCTCGCCCCATCTGCTGGCTGTTGTCCCTCAATAAAACCCGATTGATCAGGATGGATCAAGCTCGGCATACACGGCCCCAGTCGCAGTGCCAACACCTTAGCTAAAATCTTTACATCAAGATTGAGTAAAGAGATGGGTCTAAAAGCCACACACTGTCGGGTCTCTACCAGGTTTCGGAATGACCACTATAGCGGCTTGATTTATCGATGCCGGTAAGGCCTCTCCCCGTAAAACCGCATTGAAAACCCTTATCAGTATCGGCCCCAGCTCCACTAAAAATGTTTTATAAAACAAGCTCGTAAACCCATCTATGCCTGGGGCTTTGCCCTGCACCAGGCCTTTGATAGCCCCCTGGACCTCCTCAAGGCCAATCTCACCTTCAAGCTCCTCACCTTCGGACACGGCCAACTGCCCACTCCCCTCCCCAGCATTCTGCAAGTATTCCTTTACAGTATCCGCTCCCCCCCCCGACTCCGCAGCATATAAATCCTTATAATACTCTCAAAACCTATCTCGGATGTCCTTACCTTTATACAACATCATATCCTGGGGTCCCTTAATTTTTGCTACTATTTGTCTCTGAGCTTTTAATTTAGTACTCAATAGGCGACTCGCTTTATTATCAAATTCATAATAGCGCTGACGAACCCTCTCCAACTGATATGAAATGCGCTCAATTTGTAGCACATTCAACTGGCGCCGGGCCTCCTCAACTTGACCCCTCAGCCGCCCTCCCCCTCTCTGTTTGAGCCCCTTCCAACTCTTCCAAATGTCTGGTGAGCCTCTGAATTTCCTCTTCCCTCTTCCTCTTCCTCCGCGCCCCCTCCTGCACGCAGTGGCCCCGAACCACCGCTTTCAACCCATCCCAAAGGACCCCCATGGTCAGTCCCCCGTATCATTCAAGTCCATATACTCCCCAATCACTCGTTTCATTCGCTTCACCACCTCCTCCCCCTGAAGAAGATACTTATTCAGCCTCCAGAAAGTCCGCCTCCCCACTTCCCCAGAAGAGCCAAATCCCGCCTCCACCGGCACATGATCAGACCACGTGGCCGTGCCGATCTGAACCCCTTCCAATTTTTCCCGCCAATAAGCATCACCTAAGAGGTAATCGATCCGACTATACGTGCCATGTACAGGCGAATAAAAAGTATAGTCCCTCTCCTTAGGGTGTACCAACCTCCACAAATCCTCTAAACCCAAGTCCTGCAACCTGTTCTGAAACTCCCGCAAACCCGGGGCCCACCCCCCTCTATGCCCGGGTCTCCCATCAACCCCCCCCCCCATCAAACAAGCTCCTTGGATCTTCCCTTCCAACCACCCCCCCCCCCCCCAGCTTCGCCCAAATGTTCCCCTGGAAACTATTTGGACCATAGATGGAAATCAGGGTCATCTTTTCACCCCCTATGTCCTCCACCACCCCCCACAACTCTACCATCAGGTTTCCTAAAAACCTGCCCCATCGTAAAGGGAACATCATGCCTAATCAGGATGGCAACCCCTCCCTTCCTATGATCTCCCTCCCCTGCAGCGAAGAAGCACTGATATGCGCTCGACTGCAATAATCGCTCGTCCCTACGACGCAGGTGGGTCTCCTGAATGAAGGCCACCTGCTACCTCCGCTCCCTCACCTCCTTCACAGCAATTTCCGTTTCTGGGGCGTATTGAGCCCCCGCACATTCAAACATCCCACTTTTAATGCTGAAGCCATTATAAACAGTGGATCACCCCCCCTCACATTTTATGCCTCTCCCCCCTCACATTTTATGCTTCTCCCCCCCCTCTCCTCCCCTCCTCTCCTCCCCCCCTCTCCTCCCCTCCTCTCCTCCCCTCCTCCCAGCCCCCCCATCCCCCCTTCTGCCCGCAGAGCGTACCTCCGCCTACCATCAAGGAAGAGACCTCCCTGAGGACACCGCATTTTCTTCCCCCTCCCAAACTCTAACTCGGAAGATCACAGACCTAAAACACATTATAAAGCATTCAAATGAGAAAGATAACCATCCCCAAAAGACAAACCCTCACAGCCTCCAGTCCCAATGTTCAGGTGTCTGCTGTTTGAAGCAGCGCTTCCTCTCCCCTTCCACTCGACACTGCACTCGACGCTGAACTCTGTGCTGGACCCGCCTTCCTCCGCAGTCATTGGCCAAGCACCGGAACCCGCTCCCATCTCGATCCGGCTCCTGCATTCACTGAGGGTGCCTTAGCTTTGGCATTGTCAGGTAAATGAGGCATCCCCTCCTGTCGCAAGATCCTCCAGGCCTCCTCAGTTGTCCTCACTCGAAGGCCCCGCCCATTCACATCAATTAATAGGGCAAAAGGAAAAAGCCAGCGATTCTTCACCTTCTTGGCCTGGAGATATATTGTAACTGGCCGCATTTCTCGCCGCCTTTGCAAAGTGACTGCTGAAAGGTCATGATAGATCTCCACAGTCTGACCGTCCCAAACAAAACTCCTGCGACTACTGGCCTCACGCATCACCTTCTCCTTCACCTTATAGGAGGTTAAACAGGCCACAATGTCTCGGGGCTGCCCAGGTCTCGGTGGTCCCAACGCCCTATGGGCCCTCTCCAGCTGTATCGGCACCTCCTCCTCCGGGCCCTGATCGGCACGTAGTAAAAACTGACAGACCTTCCGAACCACCTCCCGCGCATCAGCATACGCCGCCGACTCCGGCAGGCCCCGAATCCTTACATTGTTGCGCCGGGAGCGGTTCTCCAGGTCCTCAATCTTATCTTTTAACACGTCTTGTTCGCCTTGCAGCTTCCGTAATCGGGCCTCTGTTGCTAGATCACTCTCTGTCATCAGGTCTGCCTGTTCCTCCAATTTCTCCACACGATGCCCCAGATCCCGTACGTCCTCCCGGATCGCCGTTAGCGTCTCCTTGATTTCTCCTCTGGTGGCAACAATCTCCCATTTTCAAGGAGCGCATCCACCCCCAGATGTCGCCACGCGTACAGCCTTCATCCACCTGGTCAGGTTCCTCCTCAGAGTCTGCACCCGACTCCACGTGCTCTTGGGGATCGCGACCGGTCCGCTCTCCATGTCCTCCATAAAAAGATTTGAATAGGGCCAACTTCTTCTTTGCCGACATCGCCATTCCTTCACTCCCCCGGGTGCCCGTTCATACACCAGGGAGGAGGATAAAATCGCTTTTTCGCTATAACAATAGTGTCCCGACAGGAGCCCAACAATTAGGCTGCCATCTTATCGGATGACGACACTTCCTCTCTGAGGTAGTTTAATTTTATCTAAGTACTCCTGCTCTTTTATCTTTTCTTTATCTTTATTGGAGGCTTAATATACCGCTCAATGCAAAAGCGTCAGAGCAGTGCACAAAGTACATAAAAGCTGCAAGGAAAAAAGAAAGGAACGCCAAATGTGTGATAGGATAGATAAGAGAGGAGGGAAGAGCTAAAGAGAAGTCAGGTAGCAAATAGGGGCTATAAGAAATCAGCGAGGGGGAGGGGAGAGAGGAGAGGGAAGTGGGAGAAGATCAAATGCAAGGCAAAAGAGGTAAGTCTTCAGGCGGGTCTTGAAGGTTTTCAGGGAGGGTTCCAGGTGGAGGTCCGGGGGAAGTGAATTCCAGAGACGGGGCCCAAGGAAGTAAAAGGCAGAGGAGCAGGTGGATTCGAGGTGGGCTTGGGAAGGGGAGGGTAGGGTCAGACGGTTAGCATGGATGGAACGGAGAGAGCGGTAGGGAGTGTGAAGGTGAATCAGATCAGCGAGGTAAAGAGTACTCGTGTGAATGGATTTGTGGGCAAAAGTGAGGACCTTGTATTGTATACGGAAGGGAATAGGAAGCCAGTGCATTCGTATGAGAAGTGGGGTGATGTGATCGAAGCGAGAGGAGCAGGTGAGGATGCGGGCTGCAGTGTTGTGAACTCTCTGAAGGCGCTGTAGTTGGGATTGGGGAAGACCAGCCAGGGAAGCATTGCAGTAATCAAGATGGGTGACGAGTGAGAGGAGAAGGGTGGTCATAGATGAGAAGGAAAGAAAAGGGCGAACAGAGCGAAGTTGTCGTAGAGAAGCAGCGTTGAACGACAGAGGAAATATGGGCTTTAAAAGATAAGGATGAGTCAAGGGTGACGCCCAGGTATCGTAAAGACGAGACAAGGGGGATGGGAGAAGAGGAAAGCAAAGGGAGAAGAGGGGGAACGGGACTGCCAGCGGTGAACCATATGGCTGAGGTCTTAGAGAGATTAACGTGCAGGAAATTAGAAAGCCAGGAAGCCACGGTGGAAAGACAGTTATTGAGAGGCGTAATATCAGGGGAAGCAGAGTCAGTATGGTAGAGCAGAAAAATATCGTTGGCGTAGTAATGTGCAGATATACCCTGTTGAACTAAGAGAGCGAGAGGGGCTAGAAAGACGTTAAACAGGAGGGGAGCAAGGACAGACCCCTGTGGGACACCACAGGGGAGGGGGATGGAAGGTGAAGATAAGGGACCAGAAGAAACACAGAGCGCGACCTGAGAGAAAAGACCGAAACCAGTGAAGCACGGTGCCGGAAAGACCAGCATCATGTAGACGTGAAAGGAGGGTACGGTGATTGACAAGGTCAAACGCAGCAGACAGATCGAGTGAGACAGCAAGGGTGAAGAGACCACGGTCATGGGCAGTGTGGAGTTCGTTAAGGAGAGAAAGAAGAACAGATTCTGTACTATAGCCGGGGCGAAAACCAGATTGAAGAGGGTGCAGGGTAAGTGAAGCTTCAAGATGGGAAGATAGTTGGGAAAAGACAAGTTTTTCTAGAAGCTTAGAAAGGAAAGGGAGGTTAGAAATTGGACGCCAGTTAGAAGGGGAGGACGGATCAAGAACTCTTTTTCAGGACAGGGCGAATGGTAACGTGTTTCCAAAGAGTGGGAAAGATACCAGTAGAAAGACTGTTATTGATGATGGAGAGAAGATAGGGGGAAAGAGCCAGAGAAGGGTCCAATAACCAATGAGATGGAATAGGATCAGAGGGACAGAAAGTTTTGTGAACGGAGTGAAAGACCTTGGAAAGGGCGGAGGCAGAAACACTCGAAGGAGGACCAGCGATGAGAGAGAGGGGGGGGGGGGCGCACTGAGAAGAGAGCGGGACAGGAGAAGGGGGAGGAGTGGGCAGGGGATCAAGAGGAGGAGGAGGAGGAGGACAGGAGGGGAAAGAGACGGAGGGAGAGTACCTTAGAGGAGAAGAATGTAGCCAATAAGGCAGGATCCGGAGAGACAGGAGGGAGGGGCAGTGAGGAGAAGGAGCGAGGAGTAGACAGGGAACGAAGGACGGAGTATAACTGACGAGAGGAGTTGGCGGAGGTAGAAATAAGGGTGGAGAAATAGTCCCTTTTAGCTGTGTGAAGAAGGATACGGTAATGAAGATGACAGGCTCGGAAACGGTCCAAAAAGAGGGGGGAGGGGTGCTTACGCCAGAGTCTTTCAGCCTTGTGGAGATGACTACGGTGGAGGGAAAGACCGGGGTGAAACCAAGGATGGCGGCGGGGGTGATGGGGAGCAGGACGCAATTGAAGGGGGGCTATACTATCAAGAGCAGAAGAGTATCATTCCAGGTACGTACCTGGGTGTCGACAGGAAGGAGATGAAAGTCAGGAGAGAAAAGGGTGTCAGAGGAGGGGAATTGAGGAAGGATATCTGTGGTAATGCGTCGGGTAGGAACAGAGGGGGGAGGGACAGTGGAAAGAGGAGGAGAGGGTGAGGGTAATGGGAATGAGAGGGAAGAGAAGAGAATAGTGGTCAGTCCAAGGGAGGGGTAGAGAGGAAAAAGAAGAGAGAGTAAAGGGAGAGGCCAAGGGAGAAATAAAGAGATCAAGTGTGTGACCGGCGGAATGGGTGGGAAAGGGAACAAGTTGGCGAAAAGAAAGGTCTGCTAGAAGAGAGAGGAAAGCATGATCACGGGGGGAGGAGGGAGAAGTAGCATGAATGTTGAAATTCCCAAGGATTAAAAGCTGGGGGAAGAGAAGGGAAACCTCGGATATGGTAGAAGAGTCCCATGCAGGGGCAGAAAGACGGCGGAGCATAGATAAGGAGAAAGTGAAGCGGAGGGGAGGTAGCAAGATGGAGGAGCAGGGATTTGGGATAGTGAAGAGCAGATGAAGTTTGTTCTTGAAGAGGGAGGGAGGAGCAGTAGAGGACAGCGATCCCTCCACCACTTCTCCTCTTCTACCAGGGGTTCCGGTGAAAACAGATCCTGATAAAACTGAATGAACCGATCCTCAATATCCTTTCCTACCCACATTGGTTTCCCATTTGCATCTCTAAATTTTACTATAGTATTCCGGGTAGATATCATCTTTACTTTACTAGAGAGTAGTCTCCCCGCCTTATTGCTAAATTCAAAACCTTTTTGCTTCTGATCCCTCCGACACAACGTTGGGTGGGGTCAGAAGCGCAGACCAGACCATGGCTGCCGATGTCCATGGCATGCAGTGCTACTGGGCTGACCCCACTGCTGGAATCGATGGCAGCAGGGAACAGCAATGTGGTTTGGCTCAGCTCAGCACAAGAGGGCAGCAGGCCATGCATGCCGTGCCGCCCACAGAGGTCTGCCACCTTAGGCGACTGCCTTGGTTCACCTAGTGGACAGGATGGCCCTGGGAGCAGGGTAAACACAATGAGTTCTTACATAATGTTAGTAATAGGAGTAATGTTGAGGAACCGTTTCAACAGTAGTGAGAATACCCCCACCCTCTCTCCACCCTTTCTTCAGCTCTTGAGCTTCACTTAATCCTTCCTCTCATTCATCCCTCTCTTCCTCTAAAACATCCCATCCCTGTTTCCGACATGCTGCCTCTCCTTTGCAGTCTTTTTTTTTTTCCCTTCTCCTTCTGCCTTCTGACATTTAATCCCAACTCTGGTCCCCCTTCCCTTCTCTCTCACTCCCATATTAGTTCTTCTCTCCACTACCCTAATCTCATCCACATCCCTCTCCTTTCCCCCTCCTATCTCCCCTTCTCATGTGCTTTATGAAATGCTCATTCCATTTTTAATAAACTTCCCTTTACCCGTGATCTCTTTCTCTCACACTTCTCATCTTCCCACTCTTACCAAAACCTGGCTCCTCCCTGATGACTCAGCTGCCGTGGTAGAGGACAGCACCGAATCAATCAAGTCTCCCACTCTCCTCGTCCCAATGGCTAAGGTGATGGTGATGGATTTCTACTTTCTCCCTTCTTGCCAATTTCAACCCCTCCTTTTCCTTCAATCTCCAGGAACAAGCAGGAATGAGTCTTCACATATGGGTACGTCGGTACCGACGGAGCCTGCACGGGAACGCTCCCCAGCGTCCAATCAGAAAGCTTTTGGGAGCATCCCTCAGTGCCTGCGTGCTGCCTTCCCGCCTTTCCAACTGTCTCTCCTCAGTTTTCGTTTTTCCGCGGAGCCGGCAGGATGTCCTCCTGTCACCGCAGAAACTTTTTTCTTTAATTTTTTAATTCTTGTTTTCTTGTAGGTCGCGGCTGTTTTCCCGCCACCACCGGTACTGCCGGTGGGGTTTTTTCTTTTCTTTTTCTCAAACTGAGGGAGAGTTTTCCCTCAGTTTCTGTCTTACAATTCTTTGGGCCTGTAAGGCCTCTCCATCATGGAGCCGCCTTCTCCAAGGAAGTGCCTTCACTGTGGAAATACAGTTTTCTTTTTAGACTCCAATGACTGGTGTCTAACCTGTTTGGGTCCTGACCCTTTTTCCCCTGAACCGTCAGGCTACAATACTGTGAGAAGAGATTCTCTTTTTCGAGTTTCCCTAGATACCGTTTTCCCTCCCTGTGGCAGGGCACCGGCCATTTCTTCTCTACAGGATCAGGTAACCCACAAACAGTCTGTTAAGACTAGCCAATCCTTGAATGGTAAGTCTCATGCTAAGCATGCTGACAGCCCCGGCCTTGCCCTCAAGACCACATTGGCATCAAAATCCCGGCGGGAGTCTTCGGGCTCCAAAGCATTTCAGGGGTTTCAGGTTGTTCCTGGGGCTCACCCCTCACAGAACATACCTGAGCCATGCTCGGGGGTGGCATCCGCTTCGAGCGGTACCGATAACCTGGCATCGGCACCGGTGTTGAGTGCTCCACTCTTCACCAGGGATCGTCATCTGGCATCCTCGGTACCTTCGGGACCGATCGATACGTTCCAGTTTGACTTTCCAGTATCTAAGCAATGCATGGTGGTGGCATTCGCTTCGAGCGGTTCCAATAACCCGGCATCGGCACCAGTGTTGAGTGCTCCACTCTTCACCAGGGATCGTCATCTGCCGTTCTCGGTACCTTTGGGACCGACCGATACGTCCCAGATTGACTTTCCAGTATCGGCAGTACCGCCGATACCACCACCGGCATCAGTACCCTCTAGGCATGCATCGATAGACTCGCTTCCTTCGATGCCGAGTCTAGAATAGATTTCTAGTCTAGAGGACTGGGTACCGACGCGTCTCGGAACCGATGTTTACCGATTCCGCATGCACGGTACCGAGGATAATCACCAAGGGTTTTTAGTTACCTCAGTACCGTTTGAGCAGCCTCCGATGCCTGCTTCGGTGTCGGTTTCCCCTTCGAATCCGGCACGACTACTGGTATGGGTATCGATGCCGGTACCTGCAGTATCATCGGAACCAGCTCCTTCCATGCTTTTTTCACCCGGATCGCCCCTCTCTATACCTAGTTTGGAGTCGATACCTGGCATGGATGATGCACTACCGACTGTCTCGACTCATAACTGCCAGTTCCAGTGTCCATCCATTACAAATCCTGTTCTGCACCGGACAGGTACATCCTCCAGTGCCCAGGCTACCTTTTCAAATTTAGCCTGTCCAGAGATGGTTCCCATCGGAGATCCTTCTTTTCAGAAATTTCTCCTTGACATGGCAACCTTCCTTAATATTCCTATCCCTGGCTATGAGTCTTCTCAGGGTTTTTCTGCAAGAAAGGAAAATATAATGCTTCCTTTACATCACTCTTTGCAGAATCTTCTTCTGAGGGTATGGGAAAAACCTTTAAGGGTTTCTTCACCACCTACAGCAACTGATCATCTGTATCAGGTGCCCCCCTCTCCAGGATTTCAAAAGCCTCAACTTCCCCATCATTCCATTGTAGTGGAATCAGCAACGAGGAAGGTAAAAAGCAAGAAACATTCTTCTTTCCCGCCAGGGCGTGCATCTAGAACACTGGATGCCTTTGGACGTCAAACCTTCCAAACATCCATGCTGGCAACAAGGATTCTCTCATATATATTCTATATGAGTCTATCCCTTCAGGAGATCACAAAGAAATGATCTCTTTTGACTCCTTTTCTATCAGAGCCCAAGGCTGCAGACTATTCCTTACTTCTTAGTCATAGCCAAAATATCTCTTGGTTTCTTTCTCGTGCTTCCCTAGACTCTTTTGAGTCTGTTAGCAGGACTTCTGCTATAGCCATAGGAGCACGTCGTAAAGCCTGGCTCCAAGCATCAGACTTGAGTAGATGGGCACAACAAAGACTGAGTAATACTCCTTGTACTGGAGAAAATCTTTTCAATAAGGAGTCTTTACGTCAGGTTGCTCATTGCTCCACTGACTTTCCTGTTTCTGAGGGCCATCCTAAGCCCCCTCCTTCCTCAGCAGGTAGGAAATGCCCTACCAAACCTTCTTTCCCTAAAAGAAAGAGGTTTTCCTCTTCTCCTGCCCATCCTTCAGATGTTCCCAAGCAGGGGAAGTCTCGCCTTGGTCTGAAGAGTCCAAACTCTAGCCAGGCTGAATAACCACAGTAACCATAGGTTTCTGATTAATCTTTTTATAACTACAGTTAATTTCTTTTCGGCAGAAGTTTTTCACTGTTTCTCCATTCAAAACTCTGCTCAGGGATTCCAATTCTCAGGAAATCCATTTACTCTTCAGTATGCTGAACTGTCAGGATATTCATGTCTATAAGTTACAGGATTTTCCATCTCTTCCTGACTAGAAGAGGTTTAGCAACTATCACATGATAGTTTCTCTGTACCAGCATGAATTTTTTCCTTCCAGGGACTTACCATGTGGTAAGTCCTTCTTCAGCTTCTATCTCTACCCTCTTCGCCAGGGTTTCCCCTGTAAGAGTGGTACCATACCATTGAAAGACTTTCTTGTCTTTCTTTTCACTGTAGAGTTTCTTCTCCTGAGTAAACTCCCGTCTTTATCTAGGCAGCTCTGCAGACAGAGACAGCTTGCTCTCTTTGTTCAGTCTGTTCTCTCTGTTTGACACAGACCGACTCTCTGTGGTCCTATTCAGTAGCTGCCCATGCAGGAGTCCAGTGCTTGACTACTGGTACTTTTCCACAAGTCCCAGTCTTGTCTTCCACCACTCCTGTCTGGCCTTAGTAGTGATTCCAAGGAAGTTTTCTACATGTTTCTTGGATAATCTTTTTCACTACAGACTTCTTACACTATCTTCTACCCTTGCCATCTCCAATCCCTGGATTTGGCAACGTAGTGGACGTGGCTGTCCGTTTTCTCCATCAGCCAGTTCTATATCCCAGTTCTCCTGCATAATGTTCTTTGCAATCCTACTGAGAAGCTTTCCACTGTGGGCCCTTGCTAGAGAGCATAGAGTTTCTCTAATGGCTATCCATCATGGTTGAAAAATGCTTCCTCAGTCATCCCCTATGACTGTGAGGGTTCTTCATACCCTGCTATCATCTTTTTTAAAAAAAAAAAAGAGGGATAAGGACATAAGCCTTCTCCACGTGAAAGTCTAAGAGTTATCCCATTCCTTAGGGAATATACTCTTTTTGCAGCCTGTCCTCATGGTATCCTAACACTTCAAGGACAGCACATATTAGTCTGAAAAACGCCTGATACCTCCTTTGTCCCTCACGTAGGTCAACCTGGTATCTCATTCTATGCGTTTCTGTCCTTTTACCATGCTGGAGTTCCACAGGACTCCAGACTTGCTGTCTACAGACTGATATTATCCTCTGTTTTTTCACGTAACCATCCTAGTAATTCACTGGATAGCATTCCTTTACCATCATTTCTGTGGGAATAGATTCTCTATATATCTTCTCAAGTAGGTTTCACCTCCTTGTTCTTAGATGAATCTTTTCCCTTCACATCTCCATGTGAATGTCCTGATATACATAGCTCTGTCTGCTTACTGCAGGCATCTATCTTTAGACCTATATATTCAGGTATATATATCTATATCTATATATACCTCTATACATCTCTGTAGATGTATCTCTGTCTGTCAGCTAAGTGTGCATATGCTATGCCCTTTAGATCTTATTATAGATATATATATCTATATACCCGTGTGTGTTTATATATGTGTATATGTACGTGTATGTGTGTATGTGTCCAGATACTTATTATAGGTAGATATGTATTTCCATACTTATCTCCTGACTGTCTATGCTCATAAAGGTTTTTACCTTCCTGTATGTTTCTGACAGTGGGCTTGCACAGCTTCATACTGTTCCACAGTATGTTTCGTATATTTTGCACACAACCACTGCTGTGGAACTGACAGCTCTACTGTATCCTACGTTTACCTATCCCTGAAACTCCATGCCCCAATGTCTTCCTAACTCTCACCAGTTAGGAAAGACATGGTGGATCTTCAGTGGATTTCAGATTCAATTCCTCAAACATCTGTCCTTTCTTGGGAGTATGGGGTTCTTCTCATACCCTTTCCTCCCTCAAGGATTAGGTCTGTTTGTCCAGATCGGTCAGTCTTCCTCTTTTGCTCCTACCTCTGAATACTTCTGTAGCCAAAAGAGTTTTCAGCTTCCCATGAAGCTTCCCACTGAAGACCTGCCGTGTTTGTGTTACCCCAATTGAATCCTGGGGTCACCTCTCACTTCCAGATGTTGACCTCCACCTTCACTGCAGTGAGGTCACCTTGAACATTATTCTACTGGATCCCCAGTAGACTCCGTCAGCCTCTCTACTTCCTGCAATCCAGTAGGTGAGCATCATATGGTGATTGTTCATTTCAATATATCTTGTGATAATGTTTATACATACAAGGACTCATTCCGAGTAGTCCTTTCTTAGGTTAGCTGTTTTTTCAGCAGCTCCTCTCTTTTCAACTCCTGCCCTCCATCCTCAGGATGCCTGGCCATATGAGGTGTAGCATGTTTTCAATCTTCAACATGTTAGGGCTCCAGGCATCTTAGCTTGGGAGTCCCCATATGTGAAGACTCATTCCTGCTTGTTCCTGGAGATAGCACAGTTACTTACCTGTAACAGGTGATCTCTGGGAGCAGCAGGAATAAGTCTTCACAACCCACCCACCTCCCCTAGGAGTTGTATTTCTGTATCTATCTTTCCTTTCCTCTTTCTCTCTCTTTGTCTCAGCTATGAAACTCAACTGAGGAGAGACAGTTGGAAAGGCGGGAAGGCAGCACGCAGGCGCTGAGGGATGCTCCCAAAAGCTTTCTGATTGGACGCTGGGGAGCGTTCCTGCACAGGCTCTGTCGGTACCGACGTACCCATATGTGAAGACTTATTCCTGCTGTTCCCAGAGATCACCTGTTACAGGTAAGTAACTGTGCTGTCTCATTCCTTTCTCTCCTTTGAAGTCCATTCTATCCATCTTTTTAATCCCTTACATCTCCAGATCACTGTCATCTATAGACTCCTTGGCAAGTCCTCTTCTACCTTTATCACTGATTTAGACTCTTGGCTCTCCTTATTCCTGGATTCTTTTTCCCCCTCCCTTATTCCCAGTGACTTTAATTTTCCTATTGATAAACCCTCTGACCCCTATGCGTCCAAGCTCCTTTCCCTTACCACCTTCTGCCCACCCCTCCACACACACATCAGCTTGGTCACTGCTTTGACCTTATTTTCTACTCTAATTGATTACCTTCTAATTTCCATACCTTCACTTTTCCCTTGTCTGACCATCACCTGTTAAGTTTCACTTTTCATTACTTTTCTCTCAATTTCGCCCAATCTCCTCCTATCTTTTTAGGAATCTTCATCCTATCGATCCACTGACTATCCACTACTGTCTCATCTCTTCTGTCTTCCACTTTGTCCTCTAAATCTGTTGCTGAAGCCATAGCTCCTGTAATACTGCTCTCTCCTCTACTCTGGATAGCCTTGCTCCGCCCATTCCATGTCTTGTGAGGTGTACCTCACCACAGCCCTGGTTGTCTTCAACTACCTGCTGCTTATGTTCCTGTGCCTGCTCAGCGCGCTCTGACTTTTTTCACTTCAAAATTTTGCTTTCTTTTTTCCAGTCTGCCTTTGCACTCGCTAAGCAAAACCATCTGACTAAACGTCTCCCATCTAACCCTCACGCTCTTTTTCTAATCTCAATTCACCTCCATCTCCAATTCCTCCTCCTCTCTGCCCAAACCCTAGCAGACTATTTCCATGACAAAGTGCATAAGATTACTCCAATTCCCCACTAAATCTTCTTCACCCCCTCTTCGTCCTCTCCATTACCATTTTTCCCCTCAACCTCTATCACCCTTTAATCCTTTTCTCAAATCTCTGAGAAAACCTCTTCTTCTTTCCTCCTCTAAACTTGCTACCTGTTCTTATCCTATCCTCACCCATCTCCTCAACGCCATCTGCCCCTCAGTCATCCCTTTCATCTCACATTCTCAACTTTTTGCTTTCCAATAGCATGCTGTAGTCATTCCTCTCGTCAAAAAACCCTCACTTTACCCTTCTTGTCCTTGTAATTATTGACCCATCTCCCTCCTCCCATTCATTTCCAAAATTCTTGAAGTGCAGTTCTCCGTTGCTGCCTCAAATTTCTCTCCTCTCAAGCCCTCCACTTCAATTTGGTTTTCGTCCATTTCATTCTACTGAAACAGCTCTTGCCAAAGTCTTCAGTGATCTGTTCCTCACTGAGTCCAAAGGCTTTTACTCAGTTCTCATTTTTCTTGATCTTTCTACTGCTTTTGATACTGTTCCTTATAGGAAGCTTATCAATAAACTTATCAAGGTGTGAACTGGATCAGAAATTGGTTGACTGACAGACAACAGAAGGTGATGGTAAATGGAATTCACTCGGATGAAAGTAAGATGATTGGCGTGCCCCAGGGATCTATCCTGGGGCCTGTATTGTTCAATGTATTTGTGAGTGATATTGCTGAAGGACTGAATGGAAAAGTGTCTCTTTTTGCAAAGGACATGAAAATTTGCAACAGGGTGGACTCCCCTGATGGAGTGGATGACATGAGGAAAGATCTACAAAAGCTGGAAGAATGGTCTAATGCTTGGCAGTTAGGATTTAATTTGAAGAAGTGCAGTGTCATGAACTTAGGATGCAGAAATCCAAGGAAATTGTTTGCAATAGGGGGCAAGAGGTTGGTGTGCACAGATGAGGACGACGACAACCTCGGAGTGATTATTTCTGAGGATCTCGGAGTGGCAAAACAGTGTGACAAGGTGGTGGCCAAAGCCAGAAGGATGCTGGGTTGCATACAGAGAGGAATTACCAGCAGAAAGGAGGTGGTACTAATGCCACTGTACAAGTCGCTGGTGAGGCCTTATTTAGAATATTGTGTTCAGTTTTGGAGACCGTATCTTGCAAAGGATATAAAAAGACTGAAAACGGTTCAGAGGCAGGCGATTAAAATGATTTGGTTTCTGTGCCAGAAGACGCATGAGAAGAAACTTGAAGACCTAAAAATGTATACTTGAGAGGAGGGACAGGGGAGATGTGATACAGACCTTTAACTGCTTAAAGAATATTAATGAACAAACAAAACCTTTTCAAAGATGGGGAAGCTGCAAAATTAGATGACATAACATGAAGCTGCAAGGGGGTAAACTGAAAGGCAACATCAGGAAATACTTTTTTCACTGAAAGGGTGATGGATGCTTGAAATGCCCTCCCAATGGACGTGAGGGGAGAAGTACAGTGACAGAATTCAAAATAGAATGGGACAGACACATTGGATCCCTTTATAGCAACAGGGTAAAATCAAAATAACGTTAACTGTCTCTATCTCAACAAATAGGGGTGACCTGCACTGAGCGGTGGGTATACCCCTAAACAAAGGCATGGGGAGGAGTGACCCGCACAAAGCGGCAGGTGCACCTATTCTTGCCATCTTGCTGGGCAGACTAGATGGACCATGATGGTCTTTATCTGCCGTCATATATTATGTTGGAATTACAGATCTTACAATTACAGATGTTACAATGTAAGATCCAAGTTTTAAACTCCTGTTACAATGTAAGCACAGAACAGGCTTCTGACTGTGTACCCTTGTTGTATGTAAACCGCACTGATAACAAATAGCGCGGTATATAAGAGTTGTTAAATAAATAAATAAATAAATAAATAAAAGGGAGAGAGGAGGCATTGCGGGTTAAACTAGCAAGAGGGAAAGAAATCTATTTCCATTGGTGTGATTATACAGACCTCCCTCACAAGAGGAAGAGGTAGACAGAGTTAATTGAAGACATACGCAGCATTGCTAGGAAAGGGGAAGTGCTACTGATAGGGGATTTCAATATGCCAGATGCTTGGCACTTTCCTGCTGCAGTATCATCTAGAAGTAAGGAGATCCTGGATTCTCTACAGGGAGAACTGCTCATGCAATTGGTAACAGACCACACACGTGAAGGGGCCATACTGGACTTGGTGCTTACCAATGGTGAAAGTGTTTCTGATGTTGTAGTGGGAGATCATTTTGCATCCAGTGATCACCAGATGGTGTGGTTCAGTATTAGGACTAGGGCTGTTAGAATCCATTCAAAGGTGAGGATCTTAGACTTTAGGAAGACTAACTTTGCCAAGATGGGCCAATACCTCAGGGAGTCGTTAGTGGGATGGGAACAGCTGGGGGATGTAGAAAAACAGTGGACAAAATGGAAAGGGTATATTTTAACCCTTTCAGACCTGATTTTTTTTCAGACACCATATATATATTATACATGGAATTCGATGAATAACATGACGTCCATTACAGTGGACATATGGTCTGAAAGGGTTAAGGTCAACCAACCTTTTTGTTAAAATGATAGATAAAGGTAAAAGGAAAAGGAGACCGCTATGTCTTTCAAAAGAAGTAGCTGAAAAAGTGATGGAAAAGAGGGAGGCCTTCATGATCACAGAGAGAGGAAGACAGGCATCTATATTTGGAAAAAGAGAAGCTAGCAAAGTAGTTGGGAAGGCAAAGATTCAAAAAGAGGAGGAAATAGCCAATGCAATAAAATGGGGGGGGGGGGGGGAAGACATTTTTCAGATATGTTAGAAGAGGAAGGGCAAAAGTGGTATTGTCAGACTCAAGGGTGCAGGGGAGGAATGTGTAGAAGTTGATAAAGCGGAATTGCTTAACAAATATTTCTGTTTTGTGTTCACAGATGAAGAACCAGGAGCAGGACCTCAGAAAACACCCACAAACAGGAACAGAAGCGAGGGACATCTTGAACAATTTCCAGAAGACTGTGTTTGAGAAACTAGCTCAACTTAAAGTAGACAAAGCGATGGGACCAGATGGGATACACCCTAGAATTCTGAGGGAACTTGGGGACATTCTAGCAGCTCCACTGACTGACCTTTTCAATGCTTTGTTGGAGTCAGGAGTGGTGCCAAAGGACTGGATAGAGGCTCATGTGCCTTTACACAAAAGCGGAAGTAAGGATGTGGTTGAAAACTACAGGCCGGTTAGTTTAACTTTGGTGAGTAAATTATTGGAAATGCTGCTGAAAGAGAAAATAGTGAGGTTTCTGGAGTCCAGCGGATTACAGGATCCGAGGCAGCATGGATTCACCAGAGGCAGGTCTTGTCAGACAAATCTGATTGATTTCTTTGACTGGGTGACCAGGGAGATGGACCGAGGGAGAGTCCCAGATGTGGTGTATTTGGATTTCAGTAAAGCCTTTGATACTGTTCCTCACAGGTGACTTATAAACAAACTGAGCACCATAGGGATGGACCCTAAAGTTACTGCTTGAGTTAGAAATTGGTTGGTGGGGAGGTGACAAAGAGTACAGGTATATGGAGCTCACTCTGAGGAGAAGGATGTTACCAATGGTGTGCCCCAGGGATCTGTCCTTGGTCTGATACTTTTTAACATCTTTGTTAGTGATATAGCGGAAGGGCTGTCGGATAAGGTTTGCCTCTTTGCAGATGATACCAAAATTGCAGATGATACCAAAATCTGCAATAGAGTAGACACCCAGGAAGGTGTAGATAACATAAGGAGGGATCTAGCTAAGCTTGAATAATGGTCTAGAATTTGGCAGCTGGGATTTAATGTTAAATGTAAGGTTATGCATTTGGGCTGCAGCAATCCAAGGGAGCAATATAGTATAGGGGGTGAAGTACTTTTGTCCACTAAAGAAGAGTGGGACCTAGGCATGGTTGTGTCTGATGATCTTAAAGTAGCTAAACAGGTAGAAAAGGCTACGCAAAAGCTAGAAGGATGCTTGGGTGCATACAGAGAGAAATGGCCAGCAGAAAAAAGGAGGTGATAGTGCCTCTGTATAAGTCTTTGGTGCGACCTCATTTGGAGTATAGTGTGCAATTCTGGAGACCGCACCTTCAAAAGGATGTTAACAGGATGGAGTCTGTGCAGAGGGTGGCTACTAAAATGGTTAGTGGTCTTCATTATAAAGCATATGAGGACAGACTGAAGGATCTTAATATGTACACCTTAGAGGAAAGGCGGGATAGAGGTGATATGATTGAGATGTTTAAATACCTCCGTGGCATAAATGTTCAGAGAGAGAGCCTCTTTCAACTGAAAGCAAGTTCTGCTACGAGGGGACATGGGATGAGAGTGAAGGGGAATAGATTCAGGAGTGATATGTGGAAATATTTCTTTATGGAAAGAGTAGTGGATCCGTGGAATAGTCTCCCAGTGGAGGTGGTAGAGATGAGGACAGTAAATGAATTCAAAAAAGCATGGGACAAACAGAGGATCTCTAAAGGTAAAAAGGGGACTGTTGTAGTTGTTGATATGGAAGGACAGACTAGATAGGCCATGTGGTCTCTTTTTGCCGTCATATTTCTATGTTTCGATATTGACCACCTCCTCCTCCTTGACACTTTATCCTCTCTTGATTTTAGAGGCCCTGTATTGTCTTGGTTCTCTTCTTATCTCGTCAATCGCTCTGTGTTTTGTTCTGTAGGTTCCACCTCTACTACTATCCCTCTCTCTCTCTGTACCTCAAGGGTCTGTCCTGAGCCTTCTCCTTTTCTCTCTCTATACCCAGTCCCTTGGTGCCTTCATCTCGTCCCATGGCTTTCAGTAACATTTTTATGCTGATGGCTCTCAAATCTATCTATCTACACCTGACATTTCTCCTTCGCTTTTATCTTGTGTATCTACTTGATTATCTGACATTGCCACCTGGATGTCTTACTGCCACCTAAAATTGAATTTGACTAAAACCGAACTTCTTATTTTTCTCCCTAAACCCTCCTCCCCCTTCCTCCTTTTTCTGTCACTGTTGACAGCACTCTTCTTCCTCTTTCAATGGCCTGCAACTTTGGGGTCATCTTTGACTCCTCCCTTTCCTTCTCCACACATATTCAAAATATAGCTAAAACCTGTCATTTCTTTCTCTACAATATTAACAAAATGCGCCCTTTGCTCTCTGAGCACTACTAAAGCTCTTGTCCACTCCTCGGTCATCTCCTTTCTTGACTATTGCAACCTTCTCCTTGCTGGTCTCTGTTTCGTCTCTCTCCTCTTCAATCTATCCAGAACTCTGCTGTGTGGCTAATCTTCCGCCAGCCCCGATTAAACTCATATAACCCCTCTTCTAAATTCACTTCACTGGCTCCCCTTCCATTTCCGTATCCAACTCAAATGTCTCCTAACATATAAATGCATTCGCTCTACTGCCCCTCATTACCTTTCCTCTCTTCTCTCTCCCTACACCACTCCTTGTAAACTCTGTTCCTCCTCTCTCTCTTTCATCTCCAGGAACAAGCAGGAATGAGTCTTCACATATGGGTATCGTCGGTACCGACGGAGCCTGCGCGGGAACGCTCCCCAGCTTCCCATCAGAAAGCCTTTGGGAGCATCCCACAACGCCTGCGTGCTGCCTTCCCGCCTTTCCCAACTGTCTCTCCTCAATTCTTCTTTTTCCGTGGAGCCAGCAGGTCGTGTTCCTGTCGCTGCAGAAGAATTTCTTTATTTTTCTTTATTTCTTTTGTGTCGCGTCTGCCTCCTTCGACGCTCTACCGGTACCGCCGGTCTTTTTTTCTTTTCTTGTAAAAAAAAAACCCCCCAAAAACTTTTTTCCGTTTCTTTTTTTCTTCAGGTGCACTTGCGTTTTGGGCCTTAGGCCTAAAACTTTTTTCCTTAACATGGAAAAGCCTGCCTCAGAATTTAAGTGCACAAAATGTGGCGGTACCATTTCCGTCACCGACACCCAGGACTGGTGTCTAAAATGTTTAGGTCCTGACCATTCCATCACAGATTGTATGTCCTGTTCTATGATGTCTAAAAGAGGTCGGCAGAACCGAGCTGCCAAGTTTAGTACCCTGTTTCCCTCTGATGCGGCTTCGGTGGCATCTGCGTCTTCCAGGGCTGCGTCTTCCAGGGCTGCGTCTTCCAGGGCTGCGTCTTCCAGGGCTGCGTCTTCCAGGGCTGCGTCTTCCAGGGCTGCGTCTTCCAGGGCTGCGTCTTCCAGGGCTGCGTCTTCCAGGGCTGCGTCTTCCAGGGCTGCGTCTTCCAGGGCTGCGTCTTCCAGGGCTGCGTCTTCCAGGGCTGCGTCTTCCAGGGCTGCGTCTTCCAGGGCTGCGTCTTCCAGGGCTGCGTCTTCCAGGGCTGCGTCTTCCAGGGCTGCGTCTTCCAGGGCTGCGTCTTCCTCACATGGATCTCAGGTAACTAAACATAAATCCAGCCGGTCCTTGAAGGGTAGATCTCCTATTAAGCATCGAGATGCCTCTGGCGTTGCCCTCGAGGATCCTGCACCGGCAAAATTACCCCGGCGGGAGGCTTCGGCCTCTAAAGCATCATCATCGGGGTTGCAGGATGATCTCGATGGCGTGGCCTCGACAGATCTCCTGGTGCCATGCTCTGGGGTACCGGTGGCTTCCACCGGTACTGACTTCCAAGCATTGGCGTCGTCGATGGATCAAGAGGATTCTGTCCATAGAACGCAGTCTGGCGGCTTTCCTTGTGGCATCGACGCCCATGGTACTGCAACAGACTATCCCACCGGTACCGGCTCTAGCATCGCCATCAGTACCGATCCCAGTACCGGTGGCATCGACATCGGCAGGTACTCTGTCCTCTGAAGCCCTCCAGTACCGATACCCCGGTACCGGTTATTCCCAATACCGATCCCGGTCAGTACAGGTATCGGGCTTTGCAAGAGCATCCGGACAGACGATACTTCGATTCCTCTGAGGATTCTGAGGATTCTGAAGAGTCGGTCGATGCAGTGATGCTTCTTCCATAGGAGGAGTCCTCTCCTAAACGAAGGATGTCTCCTCCAGAGGATTTGTCTTTTCAAGACTTCATCAGGGAGGTGGCTCAGGGCCTTTCCATCACGGTGGCCCCTGAGACAGAACCCAGAGCCAAGGAGTTAGGAGTTTTAGGATATTGTAAAATATCTGAGGCAGCTACCTTGCCTATTCATGAAATTCTGTATGATCTCATGTTGAGGATGTGGGAAGCACCTCTGACCACCTCCCCTCATTCAAGCAGGTTGGATACTATGTATCGTGTCCCTCCTTGTCCTGGTTTCCATAAAACTCAACTTCCTCACCACTCTATTGTGGTTGAGTCTGCCATGAGAAAGATTAGAAGTGCCAAAAGACATGTCTCTAATCATCCAGGGCGTGAATGTAGAACCCTGGATGCTTTTGGAAGAAGTCTTCCAAGCTTCCATGCTTGCTGCGAGAATTAATTCCTATAGTCTCTACATGGGAATGTTCTTAAAAGAAGTCACTGATCATTTGCAGACTTCAAGTCCTTTCATGTCTGAAGATAAAAGACAGGACTTTCTCACTGGGCTCATACATGCCCAAGATATCTCCAAATTCTCCAACTGTGCAGCTTTCGACTCCTTTGAATGCGTAAGCAGAACCTCAGCTATTGCCATAGGTGCATGTAGAATTGCTTGGCTTCAAGCATCTGATTTGGAGATCTGGGTTCAAGATGAATTGGGAAATATCCCTTGTACAGGTGAAAACCTGTTTGGTAAAGATTGGCAAGCAAAAGCCAATCAGATGGATGCTGAAAATTCTGCCTTGGATAGAAAATCCAAATCCACAGCTGCTCCTGCTAAGAAAAAGGTTATTCAAGAAAGCACCTTTTTCTAAAAAGGGAAGATTCTATCCTGCTTATGGTCAGCGGGCATCTTCTGCAGCTCAGTTCCCTACCAAACGTCAGCAATCATCCAAACAGAGCAAAGCAAAGGCTGCTAGGCCTCCTCCAGCCCAGCAACCTCAGACCCCTCAGGGCCTTTGACTTTCCGCTAGAGAACTTAGCCTTCCTGGCTCTGGAAGGACCAGAGCCCTCCACCATTCCAGGAAGGTTATGTCATTTTGCTCCGAGGTGGGGGCAAATTACAGCAGAGCATTGGACACTCCATCATAAGAGAGGGGTACAAACTTCATTTTTCAAGCTTGCCCCCTCTCACAAGAGTGCACCAGTTCAATTCTCCAACCTCCCTCAACCTGTTGGGGCAGGAGGTTGCCACCCTTCTCGCCCAGGGGGCAATAGAGGAAGTGCCTCTTCAACAACAGGGTACAGGTTTCTACTCCCACTATTTTCTTATTCCAAAGAAAACAGGGGGCTTCAGACCCATCTTAGATCTCAGAGAATTGAACAGATTCCTAGTCAAGGAAAAATTCAAAATGATTTCTCTGGGAACTCTGCTGCCATACCTTCAGAGTCAGGATTGGCTTTGTTCTCTAGATCTCAAGGATGCGTACACCCATGTTCTCATCCATCCAACTCACATTAGGTTCCTTCGGTTCCTTTTTCAAGAGAAGCACTATCAATACAGAGTGCTCCCTTTTGGTTTGGCCTGTGCACCAAGGGTGTTCACGAAATGCATGGCAGTGGTAGCTGCTTTTCTGCGCACCCTGGGAATATTCGTCTTCCCTTATCTGGACGACTGGCTCATTCGAGCTCCCACTCAGAGGCCAAGAGTTCTCTAGCCTGCACAATGCGTATCCTTCTGTATTTAGGGCTGGTAATAAACATCCCAAAATCCAATTTGATCCCTACTCAGTCCCTGGAGTTTATAGGGGGGTTGCTGGATATCATAAGGGCAAGGGCCTATCTCCCCTAGGCCCGTTGCCTTCGCTTGGTGCAGTTAGCTTCTCAAGCAGAGTTGAAGCCCCACTTAACTGCTCGAGAGATGTTAGTTACTAGGCCACATGGCATCCACCGTGCATGTGGTACCATATGCTCGCCTTCACATGAGGGCAGCTCAGTGGACTTTATCCACCCAATGGACCCAGGCATTGGACTGCCTGTCAGACAAAATAGCAAACACAAGTCGCCTCATTTTGTTCCTCCAGTGGTGGAAGTCCCCTCAAAACCTGTTGCTGGGGTCCCCCTTTCAGCAGTGTCTACCCCAAGCAACTCTCACAACAGATGCTTCTCCAATGGGGTGGGGAGCTCATCTGCAAGACCTTTCCACCCAGGCCATCTGGTCCCCACAGGAGAGTTGTCTACTTATCAATCTCTTGGAACTCAGAGCAATCTTCCTTGCTCTGCGGGTGTTTCACACCCTGCTCAGCTACAAGACAGTCCTTATCTAAACGGACAATCAGGTAGCCATGTTCTATGTGAACAAGCAGGGCGGAACTGGCTCTCTTTCGCTTTGCAATGAAGCTTTGCGACTGTGTGCCTTCGCCAGAGAGCATCAGATTCATCTTCTGGCAGTTTATCTTCCAGGCGTTCAAAACTCTTGGGCAGACAGGCTCAGTCGAGTTCTGCTTCCACACGAGTGGTCCCTACATGTGGACCAGGTGGCCAGGATTTTTCAGATTTGGGGAACCCCGGACATAGACCTCTTTGCAAGTCTGTGGAATGCCAAACTTCCCCAGTTCTGTTCCAGAACTCCGTCTCAGGGAGCTCAGGCAAGGGATGCTTTCCTCCTTCACTGGGGTCAAGACTTCCTGTATGCCTTTCCACCCATTCCCCTAATTCCCAAAACCCTGTTCAAGCTTCAGAGAGACAGAGACCACATGATTCTCATAGCTCCACATTGGCCACGGCAAGTGTGGTACCCTCTGCTTCTACATCTCTCTCAAGCTCCCTCCCTGGAGTTAGGGTCTGCTCCAGATCTCCTATCTCAAGAGGACGGAAAGTTATGGCATCCCAATCCCCAGTCTCTGCATCTCAGGGCTTGGTTGCTGAAGGTCTAGATCTCCAGGATCTTCATCTTTCTCAACAGGTGAAAGATGTTCTTTATGCTTCCAGAAAACCTTCCACTAGACGTTCTTATGCTTTCAAGTGGAAGAGGTTTACTATCTGGTGTTCTGGAAAGGGTCTTAACCCCCTTGCCATACCTCTGGAATATTTGCTGGAGTATCTCCTCCATCTGTCTAATGCAGGCCTTAAGACAAATTCAGTAAGGGTCCATTTGAGTGCTATTGCAGCTTCCCTTAAGCCTCTCAATGGACAACCTATTTCCTCTCATCCTCTTGTAGCAAGGTTCATGAGAGGCCTCCTTTTAACAACGCCTCCCATTAGACCACCTCCGGTGGCATGGGACTTAAACTTGGTTCTTGGTCAGCTTATGAAGCCGCCTTTTGAACCTTTGGCTACCACCTCCTTGAAATACCTTTCTTGGAAGGTCATCTTTCTCTTTGCAATCACGTCAGCACGTTGCATTAGTGAATTGCAAGCACTCGTAGCTAATCCACCTTATACAAGGTTCCATCATGACAAGGTAGTCCTTAGGACTCATCCACACTTTATGCCTAAGGTGGTCTCGCCTTTTCACCTCAACCAGGAGGTCTACCTACCTGTCTTTTTTCCAGGACCTCATGCATCAAGTGCAGAAGAGGAATCTTCATACCCTGAACTGTAAAAGAGCTCTGGCTTTTTACTTAGAGGACACAGCAGCTTAGAAAGTCCTCTCAGCTCTTTGTTGCCTTTGATCCTTCTCATTTGGGACTACCATTCTCAAAGAGAACACTATCTAACTGGATTGCCCAGTGCATTTCTTTCGCCTATCAGAGTAAGAACCTTTCTATGGAGGGCCATGTCACAGCTCACAATGTGAGAGCCATGGCAGCCTCAATGGCTCATCTGAACTCTGTCTCTATTGACATCTGTCGAGCAGCCACTTGGGCCTCGGTTTATACCTTCACAGCCCATTACTGCTTGGACAAGGACTCCCGCCGGGATGCCTTGTTTGGTCAGGCTGTTCTCAAACACCTGTTCCATACTTAATCAACTCCTACCCACCATCCCTGATGGGATGCCAGAGATCCATGTGGGGAAGTGCAGCCCTGTCCCAGGGACACACAACTTCTGTGGTCTCTCCCTGGCATCTAAAGCTAGGGAGTCCCCCATATGTGAAGACTCATTCCTGCTTGTTCCTGGAGATAGCACAGTTACTTACCTGTAACAGGTGATCTCTGGGAACAGCAGGAATAAGTCTTCACAACCCACCCACCTCCCCTAGGAGTTGTATCTCTCTATCTCTTTCCTTTCTCTCTCTCTCTCTCTGTCTCGGCTCTAAACTCAACTGAGGAGAGACAGTTGGGAAAGGCGGGAAGGCAGCACGCAGGCGCTGTGGGATGCTCCCAAAGGCTTTCTGATTGGATGCTGGGGAGCGTTCCCACGCAGGCTCCGTCTGTACCGACGATACCCATATGTGAAGACTTATTCCTGCTGTTCCCAGAGATCACCTGTTACAGGTAAGTAACTGTGCTTTCTCTCTGTGCTCTGTTCTTCTGCAAACTCCAGACTTTGATCTTTCCACCTTGCTGCTCCTTATGCATGGAACAATATTTGTCAAGTCTCTTCTCTCCCCCTCTTCAAATCCATACTAAAGGCTTACCTCTTTGAGGCTGCATTTGGATCCTATTTGACCTCCCTTATTTCTCTTGTATTATTCTGTCTGTCTTAATTAGATTATAAGCAGGGGCTGTCTTCTTTATATGTTTGTGCAGCGCTGTGTATGCCTTGTAGTGCTATATAAATGATTAGTAATAGTAGTAGTAATGATCTGCATGAGTCATGGAATAGTCTGATTTTTTTATTAGTGACTTTTTTACTGCAAACTCTCAGCCCTTTATGAAATTATGAAATCAAAATATTCTTTTCTGTTAATATAGATAAACTAATAAAGAACTGAGCGTTTTGTGAATTACTTTTGGTATATTTGGCGCAGCTTGTGTTCCTTTAGATGATGCAACATGGTACTCTGCGGTGGCCTGGTGCAGGCAGAATTTGCCAGGCAGAGGATATGGTACAGCCCATTGCAGACTTATATGGTGCTTTCATGTCTCTGAAAGGTACCTAAGGATATCCTGATAGGTACAGATCTGAAAAGAATCCCTGAATGTGCCAGGCACATATTGTGTTTATATGAAATAGATTCAATGCCTGATCCTTGCCTTGTGATCTGCAGAGTTCTGCTTCCCTTTTTCTCCAAGCTCTCTCCCCTCTCTCCAAGCTCTCTCCCCTCTCTTGCTTTATCACTTTGACTGCAGCCAGGAAAACATTGTTTTCACTGTAACATAGGGAGGTGGACATGTTGAATATGTCATTTCATAGTGGTTCTTAATTCTTTTGCTACAGATTAGCTTTTCCACACAAAATGTGGACAGAATGTATTTTATGCCATGGGGTTGAATACATTACATTACTCAAGAGCAATCTTGTGTGTTGCATTGAATATACTGCTGCTGCTTATCTTAATTTCTCCAGGAGCAAGCAGGAAGTCTGTCCTCATGAGTGTCGGCACCAATGGAGCCCTCACGGAAGCACCTCCCGAGCTCTTTCAAAGAAAGCCTTTATGAATGCCACCATGCATGAGTGGTTCCCTTCCCGCCCAACGATTCCATCTTACTCGTTGTCCTTTTTTCCGCGGAACCCTTCAGACATCTGTCTTCCCCCTGGAAAAAGTTGATATTTTGTTCTGAGTTTCATGCTTTCCCTCTGGATTGCACTGGTACTCTTCCTGCCACCCGAGCCCGCTGCTTTGGTATAGAGTCTTGGGTCATCTAATTTTTTTTTTTTTTCCGCCTTTGGTGCCTTCGCACCCTTTTTCCCAACTGGCAGCACCGCGTGTATTTTGATCTCGCCGGGGTAATTTTTTCATCCATGGCTACCATTGGGTTTAAAAACTATGATCTGTGTACAAAGATAATCTCTCATCGACACTCATGATTGTTGTCTATGCTGCTTCGGACCAGACCACGAGTCCATGGCCTGTGGTCTTTGTAAAAAGATGGCATCAGCAACAGCACGGCAAGTTTTTCCCAGAGTCCCCGGTACTTCTGAAGGCCAAAGCCTCTTCTGAAGCCTCGGACTCCCATGGTGCCCCGTGGATTCCAGTCGATGCTGTGGGTCTTCAGAATGGGGGTCTCCCTCGAGGGAACACCAGAAGAAACAACCCTCAAAGGCAGCATACCTGGGCGGTTCTGACAGGCCAGGTAAGTCCCAAGCTAGGTCCTGCAGTCCACACCGCTCTTAGCCCATGGCTCTTCTGGGGGCTCTGAGTGGAAGCAGCCTACTAAGGTCGCCTGGAAGGAATCAACCAGAGAGAGGTCCTGGACATCCGAGGTCATCCTTGTTGAGGATCCCCTTCAGGGGAACTGGTGCTGGGCCCGAGTTCCTCTATGCCTGCACCGAGAGCTGCAGTGTCATCTGGGCTGGAATCTAGAATGGTGGCCTTGTAGCGCAGCCTGGTTGCCTTCATGGACCAGCAGCAGGCGTTGATGTCTAGCACGACTGGTTCTTCCGCCCAAACCACCGGGCCCTCGACATCGAGGACATCCTCTGAGGCTGAGCCAGTCCTCAAGGCCATATGGCCCTGAGTTGATCCTCGGCCAAGGTTCTGATCAAAGTCCCGCTCGATGGAACAGAGGTCTTCCCTGGCAAGCATGCACGATACCAGCTGCGGAGCCTCCAAGGGGCTTGGAGCCCTTTGGCCACCCTTTCCTCGAGTTTTCCATCGATTACTCAGAATAGGAGACGGAGGACAAGGAATCCTTCAATACCTGCTGCCACCACAACTTTCCCTTGGACCCATCCCCCTCTGTCTCGGCGTCTGTCCCTGCCTGAGGACATGGAATTCCTCAACTTTGTGCGGGACATATCAAAGGCTTTGGCATTCCCCATGGAATCAGAGGAGGACCCTCTGAAGGAGGAGTTAGAAATCCTCCAATACGAGACCCCATTGAGGGGACTAGTTGATGGTCCCCATCCTGCAACAGCTCATGCTCTGCATGTGGGGAAACACCAGCATCGATCCTCCAGAGCCCTGACTTCCAGAAGGCACAGCTACCATATAACTCCATGGTGGTGGAATCAGCCATACATCGGCTGAAAAGCCAGAAGATGTACTTCTCTGTGCCCCTGGATAGGGAGGCCTATACCTTGGACACCCTTAGCAGAAAGTGCTACCAGGGCTCGATGCTCATCAGCCAGATCCAGGCCTACCAACTGTACATGGGGCATGTACCTGAGGGACCTGGTGAAGGAACTCACCGGGTTCTCGCCTGGTCTCTCCGAGGAACCCCTGCAGCGGTTCAGGAACCTGTCAAAGGCTGTCCGTGAGTGCTCTAAGTTTGACTCAAGTAGCCACAGCAGGCATCGGTGCCCGATGCCAAGCCGGGCTACAGTCTTCCAATCTTGAGCAATGGGTTCATGACAAATTGGTCAGTGTCCCATGCAAGGGGAGAACCCATGACTGAGAAGGCTGCGGAGTTGGAGTCTGAGCTCGTGATGAGGACCAGGCTCTCCCAGAAGACTTCTACCCTTCTCCGATGGAAGGGCTTGGGGGAAAAAGCCCTTTTACCCAATGAAAGGGGCTGCTTAAAAAAACTACCCCCATTTCCAAGCCTCCCCAGCTCTTCAGCAGGCTAAGGGACAGGGGCATGGCCCATGTAAGCAGAAAGCTCCCAAGCCCCAGGCACCAGCACCGGCTCTGGCCCAGCCTGGGGGAGTTTTTGACTGCTTGGGCATAGCCTTTCTTCCCCAAGGACAGCAGCCCACGGGGGTGGATATCTGATTCACTATGCCCACAGGTGGCTAGCTATTACTACCAAGTCCTGGGCACTCCAGGTGGTCAGGGAGGGCTACCTCCTTCACCTGGCACAGATGATACCAACTTTCTTTCCGGGAGAGCCCCTCAGGTCTCCCCTTCAATGGAATCTTCTACTGCAGGAACTCTCAGGCCGCCTTGTGGACAAGGCGGTGGAATCAGTACCCCAACATCTCAAGGGCAAGGGGTTCTACTCCAGGTATTTCCTCATGCCAAAAAGGGCAGGGGTTCTTAAGCGAAACCTGATCCTGGTGAGGAAGAAATTCAAGATGCTCTCCCTTGGAACATTGCTGCCTTACCTCCAGCAGGGAGACTGGCTATGCTCTTTGGATCTGAAAGATGCTTATACGCGCGTCCTCATTCACAATACTTGCGCTTCATGGTGGGGGGAGGCCACTACCGATACAGGTTATTATCCTTCGGCCTGGCATCTGCCCCAAGGATTCTCAGCAAGTGCCTGGCAGTAGTGGCTGCTTACGTCTGTCTCCAAGGGAGTTATTCGTCTTCCCCCTACCTGGACGCTGGCTCATAAAAGGAAGCATAGCCAAAGAGGTGCGGCAAGCCACGACGCGCACCATCCATGTCCTGCAACATCTGGGATTCATAATAAACTACCCAAGTTCCATCTTCTCCCAGTACAGGGTCTGTAGTTCATAGAGGCAAAGCTGGACATGGTTCAGATAAAGACTTCCTTCCCCCTGGATCGGACAGACCGTCTCAGAACATTAGCCGCAGACGTGCAGCACCATCCCTCGGTGTCGCCTCAGCTCCCACTCGGCCATATGCCCTTCCTCAGTCCATGTCCTCCTGGATGCATGCCTTCATATGAGGGTGACCCAGTGGTGTCTTCGGGACCAGTAGATACAGGCCACCAGCTAGCAGACTCCCTGTTGTGGTGGCAGGACCCGCAGCACCCCTTTGCAAAGATGCCTTTCGAGCCCCGAGCCCCCGAAGGGTCCTCACGACGGACGCTTCCCTGCTGGTATGGGGAGCCCATTGCAAGGAGCTTCACACCCAGGGCAACTGGTCACAAGTCGAGGGCAACCAGCAAATCAACCTCCTGGAGCTTTTCACCACCGTCTAAGCCATCAGCCAGTGCTGGTCCAAACAGACAACCAAGTGGCGATGTTCTATGTGAACATGCAAGGGGGCATGGGATCTCGCATCCTTGTCACAAGACGACGATCCTCTGCTCCTATGCCCTCCGTCAAGGAATGCTTCTGCGAGTGGTGTATTTACCAGACCAAGGCAATGTCTTGGTAGACAAACTGAGCAGGCTTCTTCAACCGCACAAATGGCAGTTGGACCCCGGAGTGGCCACCTGGCTGTTCTGACTCTGGGGGACCCTTTAGGTGGACCTCTTCACCAGCTTGGACAACTACCAGTTGCCTTGTTTCTGCTCCCCTCTACCCCACCCGGACTGGGTAGCAGCGGATGTGTTTCTCATCTTGTGGTTGGAAGGCTTCTTGTACGCCTTCCCACCACTGATTGCCAAGACCCTTTTCAAGGTCCTGCACGATAGAGCATTACTGATCCTGGTGGCTTCTTGGTGGCCCAGACAGCCATAGTTCCCACTGCTCCTCTGGTTGTCAGTGGAGTCACTGACCACCTCCCCCCCCCCCACCCCGGGGATTTCCCCTGGACTCTTATCTCCTGCACCCCAATTTGGGGTCCCTATCGCTAGCAGCATGGCGGCTGAAAGGGTAGCCTTAGCACCCTTTAACCTCTCAGGGGAAGTGGAGGAGATTCTATTGGCCTCTCGTAAGGCTTCCACCAGGAGAGCTTATGCCTTTAAATGGCACAGGTTCTCAGTGTGGGGTGTGGAGCAGAGGGTGAACTCGTTCTCCTGCCCGGTGCAGCTGGTGCTGCTGTACCTTCTCCATATTTCGCCATCCGGGCTCAAATCCAACTTTGTCAGAGAGCACCTTAGTGCTCTGGCAGCACATCACCATCCTGTTGAGGGCAAACGCCTCTCAGCTCAGCCTGCAGTGACCCGCTTTCTGAGGGGGCTCCTGTTGTCAAAACCCCCTGTTTGCCCCCCCCCCCCCAGCGACAGAGTGGGACCTCAAAGTGGTGCTTTCACATCTTGCCTGCTCACCCTTCGAGCCCCTGGCTATCAGCCATCTCATGTATCTCTCATGGAAAGTCATGTTCTTGGTGGCGCTCATCTCCACTTGCAGGGTCAGCAAGCTCCAAGCCCTAGTGGCAGAGGCACCCTATCCCAGATTCTACAAGGATAGGGTCATGCTACACATGCATCCCAAATTCCTCCCAAAAGTGGAGTCCTCCTTCTGCCTCAACCAACAGGTAGTGCTCCCCACTTTCTTTCCGAGGCCTCACTCCAGCAGGGTGGAAACCATCCTTCACACCTTTTACTGTAAGAGGTCCCTGTCCTTCTACATTCAATGTACACAGGGCCACTGCAAAGCTTCTCAGCTTTTTGTTTCCTACGATTCCAGTTGGCTGGGGGAAGCAGTGACCAAGCAAACACTGTCCACCAGGGTGGTGGACTGCATCGCCCTCACCTATAAGCAGGCTGGGCTCACTGGATGGCTGGGTTACGGCTCAGTGTCGGGGCCATAGTGGCCTCTGTGGCAAACCTGCACTCTGTCCCTATGCTGGATATCTGCTGGGCTGCCACCCAGTCTTCGGTCCACACCTTCGCAGCTCTCTACTGCCTGGAGAGGGAGTCCCAATGGGACAGCGCCTTTGGCCAGGCCGTGCTCTGTAATCTTTTCGGGGTCTAGGCAACTCCTATCCTCCGACCCTTCTGTGTTCACACTACTGGAGCGTTGGTTCCCATCAGGCACACGGGTCCTAGTGCAGTCTGTATCTATGGACTCAATTGCTGCTGCTCACAGCTTCCCTTGAGTGCGACCATGGTTTTTCCTTATGGGCTTAGGTGGCCTGTAGCTAGGGAGTCCTGTGTGTGAGGACTGACTTCCTGCTTGTTCCCGGAGAAAGCGTAGTTACTCACCTGTGACAGGTGTTCTCCGGGGACAGTAGGAATCATCCCTCACAACCCTCCCCCCTCCCCTCCCTTGGAATTGTTGTACATCTATTTTTTTGCCATCTTCTTTTGTCAGCTAGCTATTTCATCTGATTGAGTAAGATGGCACCCTTGGGTGGGAAGGGAACCATGCATGAGTGGTAGCATTTCCCAAAGGCTTTTTTTGAAAGCTGGAGAGATGTTTCCGTGAGGGGATCAGTCAGTGCCAACGTCACCCGTATGTGAGGACTGATTCCTGCTGTCTCTGGCGAACACCTGTTACAGGTGAGTAACTTTCATGAGCAGTCTGCTGTTCTTGGGATACTGATCTTTTTTTGTTTATTTTTTGGCAGTTCTTACTGTGGTAGTGAAGTTGCTTGAAAGTTACGTGTATGCTTTCTGCAGATGGTGAGGTCTATGCTTGGGGACATAATGGATACAGCCAGCTTGGAAATGGGACTACAACACAGGGTGTTAGCCCTCTGCAGATCTGCACCAACCTGCTGAACAAGAAGGTGCATGAAGTAGCGTGTGGATCTCATCATTCAGTCACTCTGACATCTGATGGGGAGGTGAGAATCTGTCGCTCCCTTTCCCTGCTGCTGTTTTCGTTGCTATTTTGCATTTTCATGCTTGTCTCCATTTCCTTACTTAACAAATTTTATTTGAATCGAGGAACCAGCCCAAAACTTGACCTGAGAGCTCTATCAACCTTCCCACCATTCCTATCACAGCTGAAGTGTGTGTGTGTGTGTGTGTGGGGGGGGGTGTTGCCCTCCCCCCCCACCCCCTATAACATTGGTTTGCTTTTCTAAAGTGCTGCAATTCATTTTTAGGGCCTAATTTACTAAGGCTGCTATTTCCCCTTCTGAATCGGGTCCTTAATGCACCCTTACTTCACCTATTTGTATGGCTTGAATCCCTACTAGAATCTCCCCATCTCTACCCTTTCTCTATTTTCCTCTTAAACCCCTTCATCTTCAGCAGCTTTCCCCTCTGTCAATCTCTCCTTGTTCCATCAGACCTCTCCCCCAGCCAAGCTGTCTCCAGAGTAGTTGCTGCACCGCCACTGAACAGTTGTCTTCTTTAATGTACCAAGTGATTCTCGTAGAGCTTGAGCTGCACGGTGCCTGAACTCCTGTGCTGATTTCATAGTTTTAGATATTACCTAAAGTTGTGGTCAAGGCAGTATAGCTGGGTTTCAAAATGTTTTGGACAGATTCTGGACGAAAGGTCTATAAACCAAGTTTTTAAAACTTTGATATCTTTCCCATCCTACCAAAAAATACCCAGAGGTCATAATATAAACACTTATTTTAAAAATGATAACTACTAGCCATGTAGGCTTGGAAAGTGACCGTTTATCTCTGTGTATGAGCAGTAAGTAATGGATCTCCTCCATGGGATCCTGCTAAGTACTTGGCTATGGTCAGTGACCTTTGGTCTGATGCAGTATGGCAGATCATATGAATGTGAGACCAGCATGGGAGTTAGGTAGTGCGCAGTTCAAATTTTCTGAAAGCCTGGCTGTAATGATTGAAGAAAACCTGTCTGGCATCACTAGGGGCAGAAGTGTGGAAGGACATTTTGAGGCAGGAAACTTGTGGGAGTGAAGGCTAAATTTCTCAGTCATTAAGTTGCCATGCAGTCTGGATTTTTTAGCCCTTCTTTAATGTCAGTGGTTTATTTCAGAAAGCTACTATCGCTAACCTGCAGTATTTCATTCTTCCAGTATTTACTAGAATTAACCTGCAGTATTTCATTCTTCCAGTACTTACTGGAATTACCAGCAGTGCAGTCCAGAGACTTAAAACAGTGTGAGAGCACCACATGTGAAGCTTGCAAAGATGCAGAAACACAATAGCAATACAGCAAAGGTTCATTTAATTATTAAAAAAATAAATACATAAAAAATCCCTCCCCCTTCCAGAAAACTCCATACTTGCTTAAAGCATGTGAAGTACCCTAACATGACTGCCCACAGCTAGACATGTGATAAGACTTCTCTCGGGAAGAGAGACTTAATGTTTTGAAATCTCCTCTCAACATATTTTGGCATCTGCCGTGGAATTGTATGGTTGGAAATTTGGTGGGATGGTTTTACCTAGAGAATATAAAATATGCTTATAAATGATGGTGATAGGTTGAGGAGGGTGATCAGAAACTGGAGTTTGATTTTCAGCTTAATGCAAGATTTTAACAAGCAGCATTGCTCTATTGGTGCAATAAACATTCCTTCAGATTTTCAGAAAGCCTTTTTGATAGTGTCACATGATGGATTACTAGTTTGAAGCTAAATGTAGAAAGGTTGTTGGGCAGATAAGAGACTCACATGTTACTGATTGGCTTTACTTTCCTTGGAAATACTCCAAACAGAAAGCAAAACAGGTGTAGCAGCAGCCAGTCCATGTGCTATGGGTACTTACTGTGGCAAATTGTGCCAGGAAATGGAGTACATTAATGTGGTAGTACTGCTAGGGAGCCTCACCATGGCCACGTTTTGTTCCCTATGAGCCCCATGTCCTTTACCTGAATGTCCTACTTGGGTGTTACATGGTATATGACAGCAGATAAAGACCATCATGGTCTATCTAGTCTGCCCAGCAAGGTGACACGAGTAGGTGCACCTGCCGCTCTGTGCAGGTTACCCCTCCATATGCCTTTGTTTAGGGGTGTACCCACTGCTTTGTGCAAGGTTATTTTGATTTTATCCTGTTTCTATAAAGGGATCCAATGTGTCTGTCCCATTCCATTTTGAATTCTGTCACTGTATTTGCCTCCGCCGCTTCCATCGGGAGGGCATTCTGCGCATCCACTACCCTTTCAGTGAAAACGTATATCTCCAGGAACAAGCAGGAATGAGTCTTCACATATGGGTATCGTCGGTACGGATGGAGCCTGCGGGGGAACGCTCCCCAGCGTCCAGTAAGAAAGCTTTTGGGAGCATCCCACAGCGCCTGCGCACTGCCTTCCCGCCTTTCCCAATCGCCTCTCTCCAGTTCTTCTTTTCCGCGGAGCCAGCAGGTCGTGTTCCTGTCACCGCAGAAGTTGTTTATTTTGTCTTTATTCTTTTGTGTCGCGTCTGCCTTCTTAGACGTCGGACCGGTACCGCCGGTCTTTTCTTAAAAAAAAAACAAAAAACGTATACTTCACTGTGCATTTTCAGTTTTTGGGCCTTAGGCCTAAAAATTTTCTCCTCATGGAGAAGCCCGCCTCCGGGTTTAAAAAGTGCACAAAATGTGGCGGTACTATTTCTGTCACAGACACCCATGATTGGTGTCTAAAATGTTTGGGTCCTGACCATTCCATCATGGATTGTATGTCCTGTACCATGATGTCTAAAAGAGGTCAGCAGAACCAAGCAGCCAAGCTCAGTACCCTGTTTCCCTCTGATGCAGCTTCGGTGGCATCGACGTCTTCCAGGGCTGCTTCTTCCTCCCATGGATCTCAGGTAACCAAGCATAAATCTGGCCGGTCCTCGAAGGGCAAATCTCCCTCTAAGCATCGAGATGCCTCTGGGCTTGTCCTCGAGGATTCCGCACCGGCAAAATTACCCCGGCGGGAAGTTCCAGCTTCCTAAGCATTGTCTATGGGGTCACAGGTTGACATCGATGGCCTCGACCGATCACCTGTTGCCGTGTTCTGGGGTACCGGTGGCTCCCACTGGTACCGACATCCAGACTTTGGTGGCGTCGATGGATCAAAGGATTCTGACCATGCAGCGCACCCTGACGGCATTCATGCAGGCTGCAACGCCTCCGGTACCGCAACAATCCCCGTTGCCGGTACCAGCACCGGCATCATTCCCGGTGCCGGTACCGATTGCATCGACATCGGCTTCGGTGTCGACTGCAACAGTACCCTGTCCTATGATGCCCATCGGTACCGAACCGGTACAGGTTACTCCCAATGTCGATCCCACTCGGTACGCATATCGGGCTTTACAGGAACATCCAGACAGGCGATACTTCGATTCCTCCGAAGACTCTGAGGAGTCTGAAGGATCTGTCGAGGCATCGATACTTCTTCCTCAGTCTTCGTCTCCTAAACGAAGAATGTCTCCTCCAGAAGACTTGTCTTTTCAAGACTTCATTAGGGAAGTGGCTAGGGGCCTCTCCATCACAGTGGCCCCTGAGTCAGAGCCTAGAGCCAAGCAGCTGGATATTTTGCAGTATCCTAAAGTTCCTAAAGAGGCAGCTACTTTACCTATTCATGAGATTTTTGTATGATCTCATGTTGAGCATGTGGGAGACACCTCTTACCACCTCTCCTCATTCTCGCAGGTTAGACACCATGTATCGTGTCCCTCCTTGTCCTGGCTTTCATAAGACTCAGCTTCCTCACCACTCTATTGTGGTAGAGTCTGTCATGAGAAAGATAAAGAGTGCAAAAAGACACTCATCTAATCCTCCAGGACGTGAATGCAGGACCCTAGATGCTTTTGGCCATAGGGTTTTTCAAGCTTCTATGCTAGCTGTCAGAATCAACTCCTATAGTCTCTTTATAGGGATGTTTCTAAAAAGTCACAGATCATCTGCAGACTTTAACCCCTTTTATTTCAGAAGATAAAAGGCAGGAATTTCTCACTTGGCTCAAACATGCCCAGGATGCTTCCAAATTTTCCAACCGTGCAGCCTTTGACTCTTTTGAGTGTGTAAGCAGAGCCTTGGCTATTGCCATAGGTGCACGCAGAATTGCTTGGCTACAAGCTTCTGATTTGGAACTCTGGGTCCAAGATGAATTGGGAAATCTTCCTTGTACAGGTGAAAACCTTTTTGGCAAGGATTGGCAAGCAAAGGCCACTCAGATGGATGCTGAGAACTCCGCTTTGGATCGACTTTCAAAGTCCACCTCGTCTCCTGCTAAGAAAAGATTGTTAAAGACATCTTTTTCTAAAAAGGGAAGATATTATCCTGCTTATGGTCAGCAGGCATCTTCTGCAGGTCGTTTTGCTGCAAAACGTCAGCAACCACCTAAACAGGCCAAGTCAAAGGCTGCTAGGCCTTCCACGGCCCAGCAGCCTCAGCCTCCTCAGGGCCTTTGACTTGCAACTAGAGAACTTAGCCTTTCTAGCTCTGGAAGAACCAGAGCCCCTCACCATTCCAGGAAGGTTGGCTTACTTTGCTCCCAGATGGGAACAAATCACAGCAGAGCAATGGACCCTCTCCATCATAAGGGAAGGGTACAAGCTTCATTTCTTAAGCCTTCCTCCTCACACCATGGTGAAACAGTTCAATTCTCCAACATCTCTCCTCAACCTTCTGGGACAGGAGATTGCCACCCTTCTTGCCCAAGGGGCAATAGAAGAAGTACCTCTTCTTCAACAGGGCTCAGGGTTCTACTCCCCTTATTTTCTTATCCCAAAGAAAACAGGGGGCTACAGACCCATATTAGATCTCAGAGAATTGAACAAGTTTCTATTCAAAGAGAAATTCAAGATGATTTCTCTCGGTGCTCTGCTTCCATACCTTCAGAGTCAGGACTGGCTTTATTCTCTAGATCTCAAGGACGCGTACACCCATGTCCTCATCCATCCAACACACAGAAGGTTCCTTCGGTTCCTTTTTCAAGGAAAGCACTACCAATACAGGGTGCTTCCTTTCGGTCTGGCCTCTGCACCAAGGGTGTTAATGAAATGCATGGCAGTAGTAGCTGCATTTCTACACACTCTAGAAATATTAGTTTTCCCATACCTGGACGACTGGCTCATTCGAGCTCCATCCCAGTCAGAGGCCCAGAATTGTCTAATCTGCACAATGCGTGTTCTTCAGTATTTGGGACTGGTAATAAACATCCCAAAATCAAATCTCACCCCTACTCAGTCTCTGGAGTTTATAGGGGCCTTGCTGGATACCACAACTGCAAGGGCCTATCTTCCTCAGGCCCGTTGCCTACGCTTGGTGCAGTTAGCCTCCCAGATACAGTTAAAGTCCCATTTAACTGCTTGAGAGATGTTACAACTCTTAGGCCACATGGCATCCACCGTGCATGTGGTTCCATATGCTCGCCTTCACATGAGGGCAGTTCAATGGACTTTGTCCACCCAATGGACTCAGGCATCAGGTTGCCTGTCAGACAAAATAGCAAACTCCAGTCGCCTTTTTTGGTCTCTCCAGTGGTGGAAGTCCTCTCCAAATCTGTTGCTGGGGTCCCCTTTTCAGCAATCACTACCCCAAGCAACTCTTACAACAGATGCTTCTCCAATGGGCTGGGGAGCTCATCTGCAGGATCTCTCCACCCAGGGCATCTGGTCTCCACAGGAGATTTCTCTACATATCAATCTCTTGGAACTCGGAGCAATATTCTTAGCTCTGAGTGTTCCATTCCCTGCTCAGCTACAGGACAGTCCTCATCCATATGGACAACCAAGTAGCCATGTTCTACGTAAAGAAGCAGGGCGGGACTGGCTCTCTGTCGCTTTGCAACGAAGCTTTGCGACTGTGGGCCTTCGCCAGAGAGCATCACATTCATCTTCTGGCAGTATATCTTCCAGGCGTTCAAAACTCTTGGGCAGACAGACTCAGTTGAGTTCTGCTTCCACACGAGTGGTCCCTCCACATGGACCAGGTAGCCAGGATTTTTTGAATTTGGGGAACCCCAGACATAGACCTCTTTGCAAGTCCGTGGCATGCCAAACTTCCCCGGTTCTGTTCCAGAATTCCGTGTCGGGGAGTTCAGGCCAAGGATGCCTTCCTCCTTCACTGGGGTCAAGACTTCCTTTATGCCTTTCCACCCATTCCCCTAATTCCCAAAACACTATTCAAGCTTCTGAGAGATCGAGGGACTATGATCCTCATAGCACGACATTGGCCACGCCAAGTGTGGTATCCTCTACTTCTGCATCTCTCTCAAGCTCCTTCCCTGGACTTGGGCTCTGCACCAGACCTTCTATCCCAGGAAGAAGGAACGTTGTGGCACCCAAACCCCCAGTCTCTCCATCTCAGGGCTTGGTTGCTGAAGGCCTAGACCTTCAAGTTTTTCATCTCTCTCAGCAAGTCAGAGATATTATTCATGCCTCTAGAAAGCCTTCTACTAGATGTTCCTATGCTTTCAAATGGAAAAGATTTACCATTTGGTGTTCAGAGAAGGGTCTTAACTCTCTTGCAATACCTTTGAATTCTTTACTAGAGTATCTCCTGCATTTATCCCATGCAGGTCTTAAAACGAATTCAGTAAGAGTCCATTTGAGTGCTATTGTAGCGTCCCTCAAGCCTCTCAATGGACAGCCTATTTCCTCTCATCCTCTTATAGCCAAACATACATATTCATGAGAGGCCTTCTAACTAAACCTCCCATTAGACCACCTCCAGTGGCATGGGACTTAAACCTGGTTCTTGGCCAGCTTATGAAGCCACCCTTTGAACCTTTAGCTACCAACTCCTTGAAATTTCTTTCTTGGAAAGTTATCTTTCTCATTGCAGTCACCTCAGCACGCCGCATCAGTGAATTGCAAGCTTTGGTGGCTAATCCACCTTATACAAGGTTCCATCATGATAAGGTAGTCCTCAGGACCAATCCACACTTTATGCCCAAAGTGGTCTCATCTTTTCATCTAAACCAAGAGGTATATTTACTTGTCTTTTTTCCAGGACCTCATGCATCAAATGCAGAGAGGAATCTTCATACCTTGGATTGTAAGAGAGCTCTCGCTTTTTACTTGCAAAGAACACAGCAACATAGAAAGTCTTCTCAACTCTTTGTTGCTTTTGATCCTTCTCATTTAGGACTTCCAGTATCTCCAGGAACAAGCAGGAATGAGTCTTCACATATGGGTATGTCGGTACCGACGGAGTCTGCGCGGGAATGCTTCCCAGCGTCCAATCAAAGAGCTTTTGGAAGCATCCCACCACGCCTGCGTGCTGCCTTCCCGCCTTTCCCAACTGCCTCTCCTCAGTTTTCATTTTTCCGTGGAGCAGGCAGGACGTCCTGTCACCGCAGAAAATTCTTCTTTTAATTCTTTAGTTTTCTTGTGGTTGCGGCTGTCTCCCTGACGCCACCGGTACCGCCGGTGTTTCTTTTTTTTTTTTTTCTGTAAATTTCCCTTTTAGGGAATATTTTTTCTTCTGAGTGTCTTACGGTTTTTCAGGCCTTCTAGGCCTCTCCACGTCCCTCATGGAACCGCCAGCCACTTTCTCCAAGAGATGTTCAAGCTGTGGCGGTACAACTTTATTTTTAGACTCCCAAAACTGGTGTCTAACGTGTTTGGGTCCTAACCCTTTTCCTCCGGAGCCCTCGGGCTACTGTATTGTGAGAAGAGGTTTTCAACATTGAGTTTCCCTGGATACGAGGTTCCCTTCCAGCGTCAGGGCACCGACCATTTCTTCTACACAGGATCAGGTAACCCACAAACAGTCTGTTAAGACTAGCCAACCCTCGAGTGGTAGGTCTCATGCACAGCATGTAGACGGCTCCGGCCTTGCCCTCGATGGCCCATTGGCTTCAAAACCCCGGCGGGAGTCTTCGGCCTCCAAAGCCTATGTGGGGTTTCGGGTTGATTTCCAGGAACAAGCAGGAATGAGTCCTCACATATGGGTATGTCGGTACCGACGGAGCCTGTGCGGGAATGCTCCCCAGCTTCCCAGAATGAAAGCTTTTGGGGCATCCCACAGTGCATGTGCGCTGCCTTCCCGCCTTTCCCACCAACTCTCCTTAGTTCTTCTTTTCCGCGGAGCCAGCAGGTCGTGTTCAAAAAATGCACTAAGTGTAGCGGTACAATTTCTGTTAGACACCCATGAATGGGGTCTTAAATGTTTGGGGCCGGAACATTCCATTCCGGATTGCCAAGCCTGCTCCCTAATGTCTAAATGAGGGTTACAGAACCGGGCAGCCAAGCTCCATGTGCTGTTTCCCACGGATGCACCAGCGGTGGCATCGACATCTTCCAGGTCTTCCTCTCCTGATGGGTCTCAGGTAACCAAACATACTTTTAGCAGGTCCTCGAAGGGCAAATCTCCCTCTAAGCATCGAGATGCCTCCGGGCTTGCCCTTGAGGATCCTGTCCCAGCCAAACAACCCCGACGGGAAGCTCCGGCTTCCAAAGCTCCTCCTATGGGGTTACAGGTTGACATCGATGGCACGGCCTCGACCGATCACCTGTTAGACTGCTCTGGGGTACCGGCACAATCTCCCGGTACCGACATCCAGGCAGTCGTGGCGTCCATGGATCACACTGTGCAATCCATGCAGCAGGCTATACTGGCTTTCATCAAGGCTGCGACGCCGTCGGTACCACAACAAGCTCCGACGCCGGTACCGGTACCAACTTCGATGCCGGTACCGGCTGCATCGACATCGGCCAGGATACCGATTCCGGCCCCCTGTCCTGGGCTCTTTCTCGGTACCGACACAGTACCGGGGACACCCGATGTCGGTACCGATCGATACGCCTATCGATCTTTGGAATCGTGCAGGCGATACTTCGATTCTTCTGATGATTCTGATTCATCGGATGAGTCCCCTGAAGTATCTGTTGTTCTTCCTGAGGAGCCGCCTTCTCCAAAAAGGAGAATGTCTCCTCCAGAGGATTTGTCTTTTCAAGACTTCATAATAGAAGTAGCTAAAGGCCTATCTATTTCAGTAACCTCTGAAAAAGAACCTAGAGCAAAAAAATTAGATATTTTGGGATACTCTAAGGTTCGTAGAGAGGCAGTCACCTTACCAATTCATGAAATTCTTCAAGAACATTTGATTGAATTGTGGGAGACTCCTCTCACCCTTTCTCCTCATTCTCGTAGATTGGACACTATGTACCGTGTCCCCCCTCCTCCTGGATTTCAAAAAACTCAGCTTCCTCACCACTCCATTGTGGTGCAGTCAGCTATGAAAAGGATAAAGAGTACCAAAAGACACTCTTCTACTCCTCCAGGGAGAGAATGCAGGACCTTGGATGCTTTTGGAAGGAAAATCTTCCAAGCTAGCATGCTTATTGCCAGAATCAATTCATACAGCCTTTATATGGGTATGTTTTTCTAAAGGAGGTTGCAGAAAAGCTGCACAACTTTCTCCCTTTTATTCCAGAGGATAGAAGGGATGAATTCCTCCTTTGGCTTAAGCATACTCAAGATATTTCAAAGTTTTCCAACAGGGCAGCCTTTGATTCTTTTGAAGGTGCCAGCAGAGCCTCAGGCATTGCCATAGCTGCTCGTAGAATTGCTTGGCTCCAGGCTTCTGATCTAGAACCCTGGGTTCAAGATGGGTTAGGAAATCTGCCCTGTACAGGTGAAAATCTATTTGGCAAAGAGTGGCAAATTAAAGCCACTCAAATGGATGCAGAAAATGCTGCTCTGGATAGACTTTCTAAGTCTACCTCCACTCCAGCCAAGAAAAAATCTTTTAAAAAGTCTTTTTACAAGAAGGGCAGATTTTCCTTCCACTTCTGGTCAACAATCTTCTACAGGTCGCTTTGCTACTAAGCGTCAGCAACCTAAACAGGCTAGGCCTAAACCTGCAGGGGCTGCTGCAACCCAGCAGTCCCAAGCCCCTCAGGGTTTTTGACTTGATACTAGAGAACTTAACCTATCTCCAGGAACAAGCAGGAATAAGTCCTCACATATGGGTACGTCGGTACCGACGGAGCCTGCGCGGGAAAGCTCCCCAGCTTCCTAGAATGGAAGCTTTTGGGACCTCCCACTGCACATGCGCACTGCCTTCCCGCCTTCCTGAACAGCTCTCCTCAGTTTCTCTTTTTCCGCGGAGCCAGCAGGTCGTGTATCCTGTCACCGCTGAAGAAATTGTAGTTTTTTGTTTTGTTTCTTTAGACCGCGTACCTGCCTTCCCATACCGATACCGGTATCGCCGGTCTTCCTTTTTCTTTCTTAAAAAATTATTTTCTTTTATTATTTTTTCAGCACTTGGTCACTTCAGTTAGGCCTTCAGGCCTACTTTAATTCTCCACATGGAGAAGCCAGCCCCTGGATTTAAGAAGTGTACCAAGTGTACTGCTGTAATATCAGTCACAGACACCCATGAATGGTGTCTTAAATGTTTGGGGCCTGACCACTCCATTCCGGACTGCCCTTCCTGCTCCCAAATGTCTAAGCGTGGGCTGCAGAACCGGGCCAACAAATTCCATGTGCTGTTTGCTTCAGAGAATCCAACATCACAGTCATCCAGGTCATCATCCCCGGATGGATCTCAGGTAACCAAACCTTCTGTGGGCAAGTCCTCAAAGAGCAAATCTCCTTCAAAGCATCGAGAGGCTCTTAGTTTTGAGGACCCTGCCCCAGCCAAACAGCCCCGGCGGGAAGCCCTACCTTCCAAAACGCCAATACAGGGGCTACAGGTTGACATCGATGGCACGGCCTCGACAGATCACCTGTTGGACTGCTCTGGGGTACCGGCCCATACCGGTACCGACATCCAGGCAGCCGTGGCGTCTATGGGCAATACTGTCCAATCCATGCAGCAGGCCGTCATGGCTTTCATTAAAGCTGCAACGCCATCGGTACCGCTTCCAGCGGTTCCGGGCCCGGTTCCGGTATCGTCCGCCATGCCGGAACCCAGGCCTTCCTCTTCTAAACGCAAATCGGTACCGTATGGGCTTTCGCTCCATACCGCTTCCATACCCGGTACGCCCGATGTCGATACCGATCGGTATGCGTATCGTGCGTTGGAGGAAACTAGAGAATACACCGATTCCTCTGAGGATTTTGTCTCCTCTGATGAGTCTGCAGAGCTCTCCCTTGACCTTCCTGAGGAACCTTCTTCTCCAAAAAGGAGAATGTCTCCTCCAGAGGATTTGTCCTTTCAGGACTTTATTTTAGAAATGGCTAAAGGCCTTTCTATCACTACCTCCTCTGAAAGGGAACCAAGGTCAAAAAGATTGGATATTTTAGGATACTCTAAGTCTCCTAAAGAAGCAGTTACTCTGCCTATCCATGAAATCCTTCAGGAACAATTGATGGATTTCTGGGAGAACCCTTTAACTCTGTCTCCTTATTCCCGTAGGTTGGACACCATGTATCGGGTCCCTCCTTCTCCTGGTTTTCAGAAAACTCAATTGCCTCACCACTCCATTGTGGTAAAGTCTGCAATGAAAAAGATCAAGAGTACTAAAAGGCACTCTTCTACACCTCCAGGAAGGGAATGTAAGACACTGGACTCTTTTGGTAGGAAAATCTTCCAGGCTAGTATGCTTATAGCCAGGATTAATTCCTACAGCCTCTATATGGGCATGTTCCTAGGGGAACTTGCCAAGAAAGTACGGCATTTTGCCTCCCTTATCCCTGAGGATAAACAGGAGGACTTCCTTTCTGTTGTGAAACAACTTTTAGATGTTTCTAAGTTCTCCAACAGAGCTGCCTTTGATTCCTTCGAAGGAGCCAGCAGAGCTTCTGGCATTGCTATCGCAGCCAGACGTCTGGCCTGGCTCCAGGCTTCTGATCTGGAACCCTGGGTTCTAGATGGCTTACGGAATCTGCCCTGTACAGGTGAGAACTTATTCGGTGCAGAGTGGCAGGTTAAGGCCACTCAAATGGACGCTGAAAATGCCACCTTAGAGAGACTTTCTAAGTCCACTTCTACTCCCACTAAGAAGAAGTCTTTCAAGAGGCCTTATTATAAGAAGGCCAGATATGCTTCCAATACTGGCCAGCAATCTTCTCAACCTCGTTTTGCGGCTAAACGTCAGCAAACGAAACAAGCAAGAGCAAAGCCTGCAGCAGCTACTGCAGCTCAACAGGCTCCACCCCCTCAGGGGTTTTGACTTGCCCCTAGAGAACTTGCCATTCCTGGTTCTGGACCAACCAGAACCTCTCACCATACCTGGAAGGTTAGCTCACTTTGCTCCCAGATGGGAACAGATCACAACAGAGCAATGGACCCTCTCTATCATCCGGGAGGGTTACAAACTTCATTTCTCCAGCCTTCCTCCTCATCACATGGTGAGACCCTTCAATTCTCCATCTCCTCTCCTAGCCCTGTTGGATCAGGAGATCTCTTCTCTGCTTGCCCAAGGGGCCATAGAAGAGGTTCCTCTTCATCAACAGGGGTCAGGTTTCTACTCCCCCTATTTTCTCATTCCAAAGAAGACAGGGGGATTCAGACCAATCCTAGATCTGAGAGAATTGAACAAATTTCTGTACAAGGAGAAATTCAAAATGCTCTCTTTGGGCATTCTCCTTCCATACCTTCAGAGTCAGGACTGGCTTTGTTCTCTAGACCTGCAGGATGCGTATACACATCTACTCATCCATCCCTCCCACAGAAAATATCTTCGCTTTCTGTTCAGGGGAAGTCATTACCAATACAGAGTACTTCCCTTCGGTCTCGCCTCTGCCCCAAGAGTCTTTACCAAATGCAGGGCAGTCGTAGCCGCATTTCTCAGAAGCATGGGGATTTTCGTATTCCCATATCTGGACGACTGGCTCATTCGAGCTCCAACTCAGTCGCAGGCCCAGATTTCCCTAGACCGCACAAGGAACCTTCTGCAGTATCTGGGACTGGTGGTAAACCTTCCCAAGTCTCAACTCAGCCCTACTCAGTCTCTAGAATTCATAGGGGCCCGGTTGGACACCACCACTGCAAGAGCCTACCTTCCACTGGTTCGGGGTCAGCGTCTGCTGAGCTTGGCCTCCCAAGCCCAGTCCAGTACTCACTTGACAGCCAGGGAAATGCTACGCCTCCTGGGCCATATGGCCTCCACAGTACATGTGGTGCCCTATGCTCGTCTTCATATGAGAGCAGCTCAATGGACCCTGGCCACCCAGTGGACTCAGGCGTCGGGAGCACTCTCAGACCAAATACAAACCTCAAACCGTCTGTCTTGGTCCCTCCATTGGTGGATATCCACCAAGAATCTGTTGTTGGGGGCTCCCTTTCAGCCCTTGCTACCCCAAGCAACCCTCACAACAGATGCCTCCCAATTGGGGTGGGGAGCCCATCTGCTAACTCTCTCCACTCAGGGCACTTGGTCTCCACAGGAGGCCACCCTTCATATCAACCTCCTGGAACTGCGAGCAATTTACCTTGCCCTCAAGGTCTTCCATACCCTCCTTGCCAACCTGACTGTCCTGGTTCAGACAGACAATCAGGTGGCCATGTTTTACATAAACAAACAAGGAGGAACGGGCTCTCTGTCGCTTTGCAACGAAGCTCTCAGATTATGGGCCTTCGCCAGAGAGCACCAAATTCATCTGCTAGCAGTGTACCTTCCAGGAGTTCAAAACTCTCGAGCAGACAGGCTCAGTCGAGTTCTGCTGCCACACGAGTGGTCCCTACACGTGGACCAGATAACCAGAATCTTTCAGGAATGGGGGACCCCGGACATAGACCTCTTTGCAAGTCCGTGGAATGCCAAACTTCCCCGGTTCTGTTCCAGGACTCCATGTCAGGAAGCTCAGGCCACGGACGCCTTTCTCCTCCATTGGGGTCAGGCGTTCCTATATGCCTTTCCACCCATTCCGTTGATTCCCAAGACTCTGTTCAAACTCCAGAGAGATCACGGCTCTATGATCCTCATAGCTCCACGCTGGCCACGCCAAGTGTGGTTCCCTCTGCTTCTACAGCTCTCCCAGGGATCCTCCCTGGACTTAGGAGCTGCACCAGACCTTCTGTCTCAGGAGGACGGGACTTTGTGGCACCCAAACCCCAAATCCCTACATCTCCGAGCTTGGTTACTGAAGGCTTAAGTCTTCAAGACTTTAATCTTTCTCAACCTGTGAAAGATATCCTTCATGCCTCTAGGAAACCTTCCACGAGGCGGTCTTATGCTTTCAAATGGAAACGTTTTTCCATTTGGTGTGCTCAGCAGGGCCTTGACCCTCTGGCACTTCCTTTGAATTCCCTCTTAGACTATCTCCTGCATCTTTCCAATGCAGGCCTTAAGACGAATTCTGTAAGAGTCCATTTAAGTGCTATTTCAGCATCCCTGAAACCTGTAAATGGACAACCTATCTCCTCTCATCCTCTTGTTGCAAGATTCATGAGAGGCCTGACCCTCACTAAACCTCCCATCAGACCCCCCCCGGTCGCATGGGATTTGAATCTAGTGCTTGGTCAGCTTATGAAGCCACCTTTTGAGCCGTTATTTTCTACCTCCTTGAAATTTCTTTCCTGGAAGGTATTATTCCTAATTGCAGTCACTTCCGCTCGTCGCATCAGCGAACTGCAGGCTCTAGTGGCTAATCCACCTTATACAAGATTTCATCATGACAAGGTGGTCCTTAGGACGAATCCCCACTTTATGCCTAAAGTGGTCTCGCCTTTTCATCTTAATCAAGAGGTATATCTACCTGTATTTTTTCCGGCTCCTCATGCCTCCAGTGCAGAGAGGAACCTTCATACTCTGGATTGTAAAAGAGCTCTAGCCTTTTACCTTAATAGGACTCAGCCACATCGAAAGTCTTCTCAACTTTTCGTGGCTTTTGATCCTTCACATTTGGGACTTCCAGTCTCCAAGCGTACACTTTCCAATTGGATTGCTCAGTGTATTTCCTTTGCTTACCAGAGTAAAAACATTTCTCTGGAAGGCCATGTCACAGCTCACAATGTGAGAGCCATGGCAACTTCTATGGCTCATCTGCACTCTGTTTCCATTGATCAGATCTGTCGAGCCGCTACCTGGGCCTCGGTTCATACCTTCACAGCCCATTACTGTTTGGACAAAGACTCCCGCCGGGATGCCTTGTTTGGCCAGGCTGTCCTCAAACACCTGTTCCATTCTTAGACAACTCCTGCCCACCTTCCCAGGATGGATGCCTGAGATCCATACGAAGATGGCGAACCTTGACAGGGGATCCCACGCATCTAAGCTAGGGAGTCCCCATATGTGAGGACTTATTCCTGCTTGTTCCTGGAGATAGCACAGTTACTTACCTGTAACAGGTGATCTCTGGGAACAGCAGGAATTAGTCCTCACAACCCACCCACCTCCCCTAGGAGTTGTATCTTTTATCTATCTATCTTCCTGTCCTCTCTCTATTGACTCAGCTATAAACTCGAAACTGAGGAGAGCTGTTCAGGAAGGCGGGAAGGCAGTGCGCATGTGCAGTGGGAGGTCCCAAAAGCTTCCATTCTAGGAAGCTGGGGAGCTTTCCCGCGCAGGCTCCGTCGGTACCGACGTACCCATTTGTGAGGACTAATTCCTGCTGTTCCCAGAGATCACCTGTTACAGGTAAGTAACTGTGCTTTCTGGCTGTACAAAAGCCAGAACCTCTCACCATTCCAGGAAGGTTAGCTCATTTTGCTCCCAGAATGGGAGCAAATCACATCAGAGCAGTGGACCCTCTCCATCATCAGAGAGGGCTACAAACTTCATTTCTCAGACCTTCCTCCCTACACCATGGTGAGACATTTCAATTCTCCCACATCTCTCCTCGACCTTCTGGATCAGGAGGTAACCACCCTTCTGGCCCAGAGGGCCATAGAAGAAGTTCCTCTTCTTCAACAGGGGTCAGGGTTTTACTCCCCCTACTTTCTCATTCCAAAGAAAACAGGGGGATACAGACCCATTCTACATCTCAGAGAATTGAACAAGTTTCTATGCAAGGAGAAGTTCAAGATGCTTTCTTTAGGCACTCTCCTTCCATACCTACAGAGTCAGGATTGGCTTTGTTCTCTAGATCTCAGGGATGCGTACGCTCATATACTCATCCATCCATCCCACAGAAAATTCCTACGTTTTCTGTTCCAGGGAAAACATTACCAATACAGAGTGCTTCCTTTCGGTTTAGCCTCTGCTCCAAGAGTGTTCACCAAATGCATGGCAATAGTTGCTGCATTTCTACGCACTCTGGGAATATTTGTCTTCCCCTACCTAGACGACTGGCTCATCCGAGCTCCATCTCAGTCAGAAGCCCAAATTTCCCTGGACCGCACCAGACGCATTCTGCAGTATCTGGGACTTGTAGTAAATCTCCCAAAGTCTCAGCTCACCCCTACTCAGTCCCTAGAATTCATAGGGGCCTGGTTGGACACTGCTACTGCAAGAGCCTATCTTCCCCAGGCTCGTTGCCAATGTCTAGTGCAGTTAGCCTCCCAGATTCAGTCAAAGAGCCACTTAACTGTCTGGGAGATGCTACAGCTACTAGGCCACATGGCTTCCACAGTACATGTGGTGCCCTATGCTCGCCTACACATGAGAGCAGCTCAATGGACTTTGTCCACCCAGTGGACTCAAGCTTCAGGAGCTCTCTCAGACCAAATAGCAAACTCCAAACGTCTCTTTTGGTCTCTCCAATAGTGGATGTCCACTCAAAATCTGTTGCTGGGGTCCCCTTTCCAACCTTAGTTGCCCCAAGCAATCCTCACAACAGATGCCTCCCAAACAGGTTGGGGAGCTCATCTACAGGACCTCTCCACCCAAGGCACTTGGTCCCCACAGGAGACCTCTCTTCATATCAACCTCTTGGAACTTCGAGCAGTGTTCCTAGCTCTCATGATCTTTCATACCCTCCTCAGCCACCAGACAGTCCTCATTCAAACGGACAATCATGTAGCCATGTTTTACATAAACAAGCATGGAGGAACTGGCTCTCTGTCGCTTTGCAACGAAGCTCTAAGATTCTGGGCCTTCGCCAAAGAGCATCAAATCCATCTCCTGGCAGTATACCTCCCAGGAATTCAAAACTCTTGGGCAGACAGACGCAGTCGAGTTCTGCTTCCACACGAATGGTCCCTGCACATGGATCAGGTACTCAGAATCTTCCAGGAATGGGGAACCCCGGACATAGACCTATTTGCAAGTCCATGGAATGCCAAACTTCCCCGGTTCTGTTCCAGAATTCCGTGTCAGGGAGTTCAGGCCAAGGATGCCTTCTTCCTCCATTGGGGTCAGGACTTCCTGTATGCCTTTCCACCCATTCCTTTGATTCCCAAGACTCTGTTCAAACTTCAGAGGGATCAAGGATCTATGATCCTCATAGCTCCACGCTGGCCACGCCAAGTGTGGTACCCTCTACTTCTGCATCTCTCCCAAGCCCCCTCCCTGGACTTGGGAGCTGCTCCAGACCTTCTGTCTCAGGAGGAGGGGACTTTGTGGCATCCAAACCCCAAGTCCCTTCACCTCAGAGCTTGGTTACTGAAGGCCTAGACCTTCAAGACGTCAATCTTTCACAGCAAGTGAAGGATATCCTCCTTGCTTCCAGGAAACCTTCCACTAGGCGTTCCTATGCTTTTAAATGGAAAAGATTTTCCATTCGGTGTGCTCAACAGGGTCTTGACCCTCTGGCACTTCCTGTGAATTCTCTATTGGAATATCTCCTGCATCTTTCCAATGCAGGCCTTAAGACAAATTCAGTAAGGGTCCATTTAAGTGCTATTGCAGCATCCCTTAAGCCTATCAATGGACAACCTGTTTCCTCTCATCCTCTTATTGCAAGGTTTATGAGAGGCCTAACTTTAACTAAACCTCCCATTCGACCTCCTCCGGTGGCATGGGACTTAAATTTGGTTCTTGGTCAGCTTATGAAGCCACCTTTTGAACCCTTAGCCACTACCTCCTTGAAATTTCTTTCCTGGAAGGTTGTTTGCCTTATTGCAATCACTTTTGCTCGCTGTATCAGTGAACTGCAGGCCTTGGTGGCTAATCCACCTTATACAAGGTTTCATCATGATAAGCTAGTCCTTAGGACAAATCCTCACTTTATGCCTAAAGTGGTCTCACCTTTTCATCTTAATCAAGAGGTATATTTACCTGTCTTTTTTCCAGCTCCTCATGCATCCACTGCAGAGAGGAACCTTCATACTCTAGATTGTAAAAGAGCTCTTGCTTTTTACTTACACAGGACACAGCAACATAGAAAGTCTTCCCAGCTTTTTATTGCTTTTGATCCTTCTCATTTAGGACTTCCAGTCTCTAAAAGAGCACTGTCCAATTGGATTGCTCAGTGTATTTCTTTTGCTTACCAGAGTAAGAACCTTTCTCTGGAGGGCCATGTCACAGCTCACAATGTGAGGGCCATGGCCACCTCTATGGCTCATCTTCATTCTGTGTCCATCGACCAGATCTGTCGAGCAGCCACCTGGGCCTCGGTTCATACCTTCACAGCCCATTACTGTTTGGACAAGGACTCCCGCCGGGATGCCTTGTTTGGTCAGGCTGTCCTCAGACACCTGTTCCATTCTTGAACAACTCCTGCCCTCCTTCCCTGAATGGATGCCTGAGATCCATAGGAAGATGAGGAACCCTTCAGGGTCTCATACCCTTGGGGATCTCCCAGGCATCTTAGCTAGGGAGTCCCCATATGTGAGGACTCATTCCTGCTTGTTCCTGGAGATAGTACAGTTACTTACCTGTAACAGGTGATCTCTGTGAACAGCAGGAATTAGTCCTCACAACCCTCCCACCTCCCCTAGGAGTTGTATCTCTCTCTTTGTCTTTCCTTTCCTCTCTCTCTCTATTGTCTCAGCTTTAAACTTGAACTGAGGAGAGTTGGTGGGAAAGGCGGGAAGGCATCGCGCATGCGCTGTGGGATGACCCAAAAGCTTTCATTCTGGGAAGCTGGGGAGCATTCCCGCGCAGGCTCCATCGGTACCGACGTACCCATATGTGAGGACTAATTCCTGCTGTTCCCAGAGATCACCTGTTACAGGTAAGTAACTGTGCTTTCCTGGGGCTCACCCCTCACAGAACATACCCGAGCCATGCTCGGTGGTGTCGGCATCCGCTTCGAGTGGTACCGATACCCCGGCATCGGCACTGGTGTTCGACGTAACACTCCTCACCAGGGATCGTCTTCTGGCCTCCTCGGTACTTATGGGACCGTTGGATACACTCCAGATTGACTTTCCAGTATCGGCACCAGCACCGATACTACCACCGACATCAGTACCCTCCAGACGTGCATCGATAGACTCGCTTCCTTCGATGCCGAGTCTCGAATCGATCTCTAGTCTGGAAGACTGGGTACCGACACGTTTTGGTGCCGACACCTATCGGTACCCGATGCTCGGTACCGAGGGTCATTGCCGAAACCTTTCGGTTACCTCGGTACCGATTGGGCTGCCACCGATGGCTGCTCCGATGTCGGTTCCGACAGCGCTACCGGTATAGGTACCGGTATCTGTAGTAGCATCGGAGCCAGCTCCTTCCATGCTTCTTTCAACATGATCGCTCCTTTCTATACCAAGTTTGGAGTCGATACCTGGCATGGACAATGTGGTACTGACTGTCACTGGTCCTGACCTCCAGTACCAGCATCCATCCCTTAAGGATCCCATCTTGCACCGTGCAGATAGATCCTTCGGTGCCCAGGCTAGTTCTTCAGATCTAGCCTGTCCAGGGGAGGTTCTCTTTGGAGATCCTTCTTTTCAGAGTTTCCTCCTGGATATGGCAAGATCACTTGCCATTCCTATCCCTGGCTATGATCCTACACAAGGCTCTGTTTCTACAGAAGCAAAGGAGCACATGATGCTTCCTTTGCATCATTCCTTGCAGGATCTTCTTCTAGGAATGTGGGAAACACCTTTAAGGGTACACCTATCTTCCAAAGCAACTGATCTATATCAGGTGCCCCCCCTCTCCGGGGTTTCAAAAGACTCAACTTCCTCATCATTCCATTGTAGTGGAATCTGCAATGAGGCGGGTGAAGAATAAGAAAAAGCGCTCTTCTTATCCGCCAGGTCGTGAGTCTAAGACACTAGATGCCTTTGGACGTCAAACCTTCCAGACATCCATGCTTTCAGCAACAATTCTCTCATATATTTTTTATATGAGTCTATCTCTTGATGAGGTCACAAAGAAATTACATCTTTTGACTCCTTTTCTTTCAGAGCCCAAGACTGCACACTATTCCTCACTGCTTAGTCATATTCAAAATATCTCTTGGTTTCTTACTCGTGCTTCCCTAGACGCATTTGAGTCTGTTAGCAGAACTTCTGCTATAGCCATAGGGGCACGACGGAGAGCCTGGCTCCAAGCTTCAGACTTAGACAGATGGGCACAACAAAGACTGGGTAATACTCCTTGCACTGGAGAAAATATCTTCAATAAGGAGTCTTTACGTCAGGTTACTCAGTGGTCCACTGACTTACCTGTTTCTAAGGGCTGTTCTACGCCGCCTTCTTTCCCAGTAAGTAGGAAATCTCCTACCAAACTTTCTTCCCCTAGGGGGAGAAGGTTTTATTCATATTCTGCCCATCATACAGATGTTCCCAAACAGGGGAAACATCGCCCTGGTCTGAAGAATACAAACTCTCACCAGGCTCAGTAAACCCAGCAACCGCAGGGTTTCTGATTGATCATCATATTTTTGTGCATCTTGGGGTTTAGAACCTCCAGTGGGCTGGTTCTCTGTAGCAGCTTCCACTGTTTTTCATTCTAAACTCTAGGCATGGATCTCTTTTCACAAGACATCCATTTTTTCTCTGTTATACGAGCTCTTAGGATATTCATGCCTATAGGTCACAGGTTTCTCCTCTTCTTCCTGCCAGGGAAAGAGGTTTAACAACTATCCAACGATAGTTTTCTGTACCAGCTTGAATTTTTCCTTTCTACAGACTTACTACACCGTAAGTCTCCATTCAGCTCCATCTCCTCTACCCTCTTACCAAGCTTTTCCCCTGTAAGAGTGGTACTATTACACTGGAGGGCTTCTTCTTCAGCCCCTCTAGTTTTGTCACTATTCCAGTATGGAGCTTTCCTCTCTGAGTTAGCCCCCTTCATTCTTGCTTTGGGGCAGCTTATCAGAAAGGTCTAGAGCAGCGATGGCGAACCTATGGCACGCGTGCCAGCTGTGGCACGCGAAGGCCTTGCAGCTGGCACGCGGGAAGGTCCGCAAAAAAAGAAAAAGCTGGCTCTGACTGCTGCCGCGGACGCGGCAAGGGCAGAATGCAGCGTCCCGCGGGGCCCCCTCCGCCCACTAAGCCCCTCTGCAAGAGCTTTCGGATTCGCGAGGGAGAGCGTCTCCCTCGCGTCTCTGTTAAGCCCGCAGGGGCTAATGGGAAATTTCCCATCAGCCCCTTTAGACGCGAGGGACTGATGGGAAATTTCCCATTAGCCCCTGCGGGTTTAACAGAGACGCGAGGGAGATGCTCTCCCTCGCGAATCTGAAAGCCCTTGCAGAGGGGCTTAGCGGGCGGAGGGGGCCCCGCGGGACATTGCAATCTGCCGCGGCAGCAGCCAGAGCCTGCTTTTTTTTTTTTAAAAATTTGCCAGAGGGGGGGTTAGGACTTCTAATGGGCTGGGGGGGGGTTAGGACTGCTAATGGGCTAGGGGGGGGGGTTAGGACTGCTAATGGGCTAGGGGGGGGGGTTAGGACTGCTAATGGGCTGGGGGGGGTTAGGACTGCTAATGGGCGGGCGGGCGGGGGGGTTAGGACTGCTAATGGGCTGTGGGCTGATGGGGGCTGTCTGGAAATGGGGTATAGGGGGGGCTTAAACTGAAAATGGGGTGATGGGGGTTTAGGAGTGGAAGTGGGTTGATGGGGGGGGGGGCTAGGACTGGTATTGGGTTGGGGGGTTGCTAGGACTGGAAATGGGCTGATGCAGGGACTAGAAGGGAATGGATGCTGGGTGAGGCTGGAACTAGAAGGGAGCTGATGTTGGGGGAGGATTAGAATGAGATGGGGCTGGGAGAGTGAAATGGAGAGGGGAAAAATATTTTGTGTGGGAGGGATAAAAAATCTACAATTGGCCGGGTATTGGGAGAGTAAGTGGGGATTGAGGATGGAGGGGTAAAATTTGAGTGGATGAAATAGGAATGAGGAAAGAGCAAAAGGAGAAAGATTAGTATGTTAAAGCGGATGTAGAGAGAGAGAATGGAAAAAAAAACTAGAAGAGAGAAGAAAGGACAAATGGACAGCAGATGATGGAGAGTTAGCAGAAAACATGAAGAAACCAGAAGAAAGTGGCTGGAGCAATTGCAACTGTGTAACTGAGCTGAGGTATTCTGTTTATGTAATTCCTTTTTGACATTGCCACTTGTTCTCTTTCCCCAGTAGGTCATGTATTGTTATTGTCTGAAATGTATTGGTTTAATATTTGCAGTGTTGCCTTTTGATAGGTATGGTGTGGTGCTTTGTGAGTCCTGGTAGTGCTGTTAGGATACGGCGGGTTTGCTATTGGTTCTAAATGGGCAGTGTTTGTAGTAGTTCCTAATGTGCCTGGCGGTTGGCACTGGATTATAGTAATGTAGAAATCTTTTAGTCTGTCTTTATCCATACACTCATTAAGAGACATGTTTACTAAAAGTTAGTGTATGTTAGCATTATGCAAATATTTATGCAAATTGACGTGCTGGCACTTTGAGGAAATTCTTTGGTTTTGTGCGGCAGTTTGGGCACTCAGGCTCAAAAAGGTTAGCCATCACTGGTCTAGAGTATTCTTTCTCCTGTTCTGTCCTTTCTGTTTTTAAACAGACAGATGCTTTCTTCTGTCTTACTAGCAGCTGCCCATGCAGGAGCCTAGTGATTGGACCACTGGTTCTTCTCCACAAGCATCCAGAGTTGTCCTCCACTACATTCTTTCTGGCCTTAGTAGTGACTCCAAGACAGTGGATTCATCTTTCTTGGGGAATCCTTATCACTACAGGCTTCTCAGACTATCTTCTATTCTTGCCATCTCCAATTCCCTTGGGTTTGGCAGCATAGTTGACGTAGGTACTGGCTTTTCCAGCAGCCAGTTCTATCTCCTAATTCTCCTGCATGATGCTCTCTGCAATTCTACAGAGAAGCTTTCCACCATGGGCCCTTGCTAGAGAGCATTAGGATTTTCTCAAACAGCTATCCTAGATGGTTGAAAAAGGCTTCCTCAGTCATGCCCTCATGACTGTAAGGGTTCTTCCTACCCTACTATCTCCTTTTTAAAACAAAGGACATAAGCCTTCTCTTACGTGAAAGTCTAAAGAGTTGTTCAATTCCCACTGGGAATATGCTCTTTTTTCCTTGCAGCTTGTCCTCATGGCATCCTAATCCTTCATGGACAGCGCATGTTTAGCTAAAGAATGCATGATACCCCTTTTTGTCCCTCAAGTAGGTCAACATGGTATCTCATTCCTATGCGTCTTCTGTCCATTTACCATGCTAGAGTTCTGGAGGACTCAGGACTTGCTGCCTGCAGACTGATATTATCCTCTGCTTTTCACGTAACCATCCTGGTTTTTTTCACTGGATAGCATTCTTGCACCATCATAACCAGGGGGAATAGATTCTCTATATATCTTCTCAAGTAGGTTCCACCTTCTTGTTAGATGAATCTTTCCTCTTCACATCTCCTATGTGAATATACTTTTATAGCCATATCTCTGTCTGCTTAATTGCAGACAGAAATATATAGGCCTATATATATCTATCTATCTATCTTCTGCCGTCTGTGTATGTATATGTTATGCCCTTCTATATCTCACTATAGATATATATTCTTATGTCCATCTATATATCTATATGTATATACACATATATATATATGTGTATCTGTCGAGATAGGTATGTAAATACATATCTATTTTATTTTATTTATTTATTTCAGTGCTTTTTTATACCGCCCCTTCCAGAGATCAGGGGCGTTTTACAAGGAACTTAAACAACAATATAGCAGAACAGTGCAATATTGAATTACATTAAATATTAGGTGAACATAAACTAGGTTACATAATAACTAGGTTAAATGGAAAACAATGTGAGGGTTATTAACATAAAAGGAAGTATAAAACTATGTTACAAGGAGTCATAAAACTATGTTACAAGGAACCAGAAGGGTAGATTTACATGGTTAGTAAGAGACTATAATCGTTATTTGTGATCATAAATAAAGTATTGGGAGTAGACTAACTTGAGTGGATGAGAAATGAAGTCCGGCATTAGGTGGGGTAGACCTGTGTTTGGTTTGTTGTATGTTTTTGTGTAGTAAGTTTGGTTCCAGGTTGTAGGTTGCTATAGTGTTGACTAAATAGGTAGGTTTTAAGTTCCTTCCTGAAAGATGTAAGGTCTTTAATCTCTCTGAGGTATAGTGGGAGTTTATTCCATTGGCTGGGAGCATAATATGAAAAAGCAGTGTTGGTGGTTATTTGCTTTGATTTTGTCACTGCAATGGGAATTAATAGCATGTTGAGGTTAGTTTTTCTTCTGGTTCTGTTTTCTTGTGGGGTTTGGAGTAGAGTGGCCAACTGTGATGGGGCTAGGTCATTAATGAGTTTAAAAGTGGTGACAAGTGTTTTATATTGAATCCTACTATAGATAGGAAGCCAGTGGAGAGAGTATAGGATAGGAGAGATGTGATCAAATATTTTAGCTTTCATAATTATTCGAGCAGTGACATTCTGAGCTCTTTGAAGGATGTGTAAATTCTTTTTGGATGTTCCTTGGAGTATGCCATTGCAGAAGTCTAAATGTGGCATAATAAGAGCCTGGACAACTGTTCTGAAGTCATTGATGTCGATGAGGGGTCTGAGTTGCTGTATAGTTCTCAGTTTGAAAAATATAGTTTTGGCAGTCTGTTTTATGTGGTTAGTCATGCTTAGGGTCTTGTCTAGTGTAACTCCAAGGTATTTAATTTCAGACTTGACTGGGAGAGTAATGTTCATAAGGTTGATGGAAGTTGGAGGAGTGAAGGTGGTATTTCTGGTTACGAAGAGTGCTTCGGTCTTTTTGAAATTGATATCCATATGGATTGAGTGAAGCCATTTTTCAGCTTCAAGGAGGCAGGTGGCGATTTTGTTGAAATTAAGGTTAGCTATGTCTAACGGGGCGAATAGCATGATGTCATCTGCATAGATGAAATATTTTAGATTGTGGCGTTGAAAGATTGTGCAAATAGGTTGTATGTAAAGGTTAAAGAGTAGTGCAGAGAGTGAGGATCCTTGAGGGATACCACGCTCTTGTGGGAATGGTAGTGAGGGGGAATGGTCTAAATGGACATATTGGAAGCGATTAGAAATGTAGGACTTAAACCAGTTAAGAGTGGTATCTTTTAAACCTAGTTGGGATAGTCTAGATAAGAGCGTAATATGATCAACGCTGTCGAAGGCTGAAGAAATGTCAAGGAAAATGAGCAAGAAGGTCTGTTTTATATTATCCATACCTCGGATAAGTGAATCAAGAAGGGATATGAGTAGGGTTTCTACTCCGTGATATGAGCGGAAACCATATTGGTACTCATCTAATGGGAAGTTCATATCAATATGATCCTGAAGTTGTGTCTGAGCTACCTTTTCAATAATTTTAGCTAAGAAAGGTATGCTTGCAATGGGGCGGTATGAGGAAGGGTCAGAACTGTTAAGGGTTTTATTTTTTAATAAAGGGCGAATAGCCGAGTATTTCAGATCATCCGGCATGAATCCTTGAAGTAGAGATTGGTTTACCAGCTTCAAAATGTATGGGGCTAGTTCAGATTTTGTTGCTTTAATCCAAGATACCGGGCAAGGGTCAAGTAATGACGTGGTAGTATTAAGGTTTGATATAATCTCTATCAGTTGTTTGTTGGAAATTGTATGGAATGAGCTCCATTCCGTGATGGATTTTGGTGTGGGAGAGGTCAAGATAATGCTTGGACGGGCGCTTAGTTTAAGTTTATTAGCAAAATGGTTTGCAAGGAGTTGTGGATCTATAGGTGTTTTGTTAGGAGTGTTATCGGGAGCCTTAGTTAGAGATTTAATAATCTCAAAAAGTTCTCTGGGTCGATTGATGGCGTTAGCTAATGTTTTAGTGTGGAATAGTCTTTTTGTGGTGTTAATGGCTTCCTTGTAGGTTTTAAGGCTTGTGAAGTATTGAACCCTGAGTTCAGTGGTTTTTTTCTTCCTCCATTTAGACTCTAATTTCCGAAGGTTTTTCTTTAGTGTAGCAAGCTCAGAGGTGTACCATTTCTCAGTCAATTTAGATCTAGATTTTCTTTTATTAGAGGTTGAATATTTAGCTTCTGCTTCAATAATGGAGTTCCAGGTAGAAACAAGATCGTTAAGATTGTTTGGGGTGTTGTCTAATTTTGGGGAAATAGATTCCAGAAAACTTTCCTTGTTAAACTGGTGAAATCTTTGTTCTGTGAATTTGTTGTTACCATGAGTAGAGTTGGTGGGTTGAAAAGGGAGAGAGAAATGTATCATGAAATGGTCTGACCATGGTACCTGAGTTGTGGTGGGTGGTGTAGGAATCGATGAGAGTGTTAAGTGTGATGGTATGAATATTAAATCAAGGGTATTACCTTTGGAATGGGTGGGGTGGGTCATTATTGGTTTAAATTCCATTTCCTCCATTGCTTCAAGGAAGGATAGTGCATGGTTATCTGGTAATGAGGCAAGGTTAAGGTCTCCTAAGATAACAGAGGGCTTTCTCAGTGAGGAGTTACATGCAGCCTCAAGTATTATGTCTAGACTATGTATGTCAGTTGTGGGGGGTCTGTAGATAAGGCAGATGGCCATGGTATGACTTTCCACTCTAAGGATATCAATACCATCATGTTTATCTAGTAAGGTAGACGAAAGATTGAGATGCGATTTTGCTATTATAAGAACTCCGCCACCTCTTTTTCTGTCTCTGTTGTTGTTGAGTATGGTATAACCATGTACTCTTAGTTGGTTAAGGAGAACTGAGTCAGATTCATTTAGCCAGGTTTCAGTTATGCAGAGTAAATGAGGATTTTCGTCTATGATTAGATCTATTATGATAGGTATTTTATTCCTAATTGACCTGGCGTTTATAAGTATGCAATTTAATTGTGTTGAATGTGTAGTGTTTTGTAAGGGGTTATTTATTGGTGAAGGGTTCAATTTGATAAGCCTTTGAACACGAATGTGTTGGTTTGTGCGTGGACTGTTTATGGAGGGGTCACTAATAGTATATTTTTGTGTGTTGTGTCTGGGTTTGTATGGAATGATAGGAATGTGTGCTGGCTTGAGAATGTTTGTGGTTGGAGTTAAAGAGTGAATGGGAGGGGTGTGAGAGAGTAGAACCCATAGTGTGAGCATAAGAATGTTTAAGGTGAGTGTAAGAAATCTTTTCAGATCCATAGTTAGTTATGCAGGTGAGGATAAAAGGTCGGAAGTAAGTGTACTGTGGGTAGTTGGTGCAAGTTAGTACTGCACCAATTATCAATTGCAGGTAAAGTACTGACAGGAGTAATCACAAGATAAAATACTGACAACAGTAATTACAGGGCAAAATACTAGCAGCAGAAACCACAGGATAAACTACTGACAACGGTAATTACAGGGTAAAGTACTGATAGCAGTAATTACAGGGTAAAGTACTGACTGTAGAAACTACAGAGTAAAATACTGACAACAGTAATTAATGGTAAATTAATTATTTGATATCAATATTGATAACATTAATTACCAGGCAGAATACTGACAACAGTAATTAAGGGAAAAGTACTGATAGCAGTAATTACAGGGTAAAATACTGACAACAGTAATTACAGGGAACAGTACTGATAGCAGCAATTACAGGGTGAAATACTGACAACAGTAATAATTAGAGGAAGGTTGGGGACAGCTTGTGTATGACTAACAATAGTGTGTTCTTCAGAATAGTAGGTAGTTAATCTGCAATGTCGGCTGATCAATGTGAGTCAGTTAAGACAACGTTATTCTGGTAAGGTATACTTGCTGCGATTTGCGTTGTGCTTGGTTCCTTATTTCCACGCGAGCTCAACCCTAAGGGAGCTCAGCGACATGTTGAGGAAGTCTGTTGGTTTTGGCGAGGTGGAGGTGTTTCTGTTCCTTGTAGGCTTGAGATTCTTTGATGTGCCTTTGCCTAAGGAGAGAGGCGCCCGGATTGGTTGGTGGAGCTTGAGGAGAGGTGGAGCCAGGAAACAGCACTCCGTTTCAGCGACGGTGCTCTTTTGTGAGGCAGGCTTCTTGAAATAGCTGCTGGTCACAGGCAGGCTGCAGGCTCACTTTCCCCAGCGTTTTGCGATCCTCCGCTGTGGATTTCAGCTCCCCCCTGGAGCACGATGAAGAAGGGCTTCTCTCCAGGCGCGCTCTCCTTTTAAAATGGAGAGAGGCGCCCCGATTGGTTGGTGGAGCTTGAGGAGAGGTGGAGCCAGGAAACAGCACTCCGTTTCAGCGACGGTGCTCTTTTGTGAGGCAGGCTTCTTGAAATAGCTGCTGGTCACAGGCAGGCTGCAGGCTCACTTTCCCCAGCGTTTTGCGATCCTCCGCTGTGGATTTCAGCTCCCCCCTGGAGCACGATGAAGAAGGGCTTCTCTCCAGGCGCGCTCTCCTTTTAAAATGGAGAGAGGCGCCCCGATTGGTTGGTGGAGCTTGAGGAGAGGTGGAGCCAGGAAACAGCACTCCGTTTCAGCGACGGTGCTCTTTTGTGAGGCAGGCTTCTTGAAATAGCTGCTGGTCACAGGCAGGCTGCAGGCTCACTTTCCCCAGCGTTTTGCGATCCTCCGCTGTGGATTTCAGCTCCCCCCTGGAGCACGATAATAAATATCTGTCTATGCTCATATAGGTATTTATGTCTCTATATGATTCTGACAGTGGGGCTTTACCCATACTTATACTCATGTTTGGGGTGCTACACACACAACCACTCCCGTGGTAGTGACAGCTCCTACCATAACCCTAAGGGTTAGGTACCCCTGAAGCTCCATGTTCCAGTATCTTTCCTAGCTCTCACCAGTTAGGAAAGACATGGCGGATCTTCAGTAAATCTGAGGCTCTAACGCCTCAGACATCTGTCCTTTCTTTTTGGGGATACGGGGTTTTTTCCATACCCTTTCTTCCCTCAAGGACTAGGCCAGTTTGTCCAAATCGGTCAGCCTTCCTCTTTTTGCTCCTAAGAGTGAGTCACGCTGCAGCCAAAGGAGTTTCAGTTTTTTCCATAAAGTTTCCTGCTGAAGGCCTACCGTTTTTGTACTACCCCAGTTGATCCCTGGGGTTACCTCATACCTTTCAGGATTCTGACCTCCACTGTTGTCCTACAGGTTTATCACCTCCACTTTCAGTGAGGTCCTCCTTGAGGTTCCTCTACTAGATTCCCAGTAGATTCCATGAACCTCTATACTTCTTGCAATCCTGTTAGGGGAGGTCCATATTGCAATATTTCATTTCAGTATATTTCATGATAATTATCATCCACACAAGGACTCCTTGCCTGTAGTCCTATGCTAGGTTAGCTGTCTTTACAGCTCCTTTCTGTTTCAACTCCTACCCTCCATCCTCAGGATGCCTGGCAATATGAGGTGTAGCATGTTTCAATCTGTAACATGCTGGGACTCCAGGCATCTTAGCTTGGGAGTCCCCATATGTGAAGACTCATTCCTGCTTGTTCCTGGAGATAGCACAGTTACTTACCTGTAACAGGTGATCTCTGGGAACAGCAGGAATAAGTCTTCACAACCCACCCACCTCCCCAGGAGTTGTATCTCTCTATCTCTTTCCTTTCCTTTCCTCTCTCTCTCCCTCTCCCTCTCCCTCTCTCTCTCTCTTAACGGAGGAGAGGCAGTTGGGAAAGGCGGAAGGCAGCACGCAGGCGTGGTGGGATGCTTCCAAAAGCTCTTTGATTGGACGCTGGGAAGCGTTCCCGCGCAGACTCCGTCGATACCGACGTACCCATATGTGAAGACTTATTCCTGCTGTTCCCAGAGATCACCTGTTACAGGTAAGTAACTGTGCTTTCTAAGAGACACTGAGCAATCCAGTTGGACAGTGTTATTTCTTTCGCCTACCAGAGTAGGAACCTTTCTCTGGAGGGCCATGTTTTACAGCTCACAATGTGAGAGCCATGGCAGCCTCAATGGCTCATCTAAACTCTGTGTCCATCGACCAAATCTGTCGAGCGGCCACCTGGGCCTCGGTTCATACTTTCACAGCCCATTACTGTTTGAACAAGGACTCCCGCCGGGATGCCTCGTTTGGTCAGGCTGTTCTCAAACACCTGTTCCATTCCTAATCAACTCCTACCCACCTACCCTGGTTGGATGCCAGAGATCCATGGGGGGAGGTGGAGTCCTTTTCAAGGACACACAACCTGGGGTCTTCCCCTGGCATCTGCACTAGGGAGTCCCCATATATGAAGACTCATTCCTGCTTGTTCCTGGAGATAGCACAGTTACTTACCTGTAACATGTGATCTCTGGGAACAGCAGGAATAAGTCTTCACAACCCACCCACCTCCCCTAGGAGTTGTATCTCTCTATCTCTTTCCTTTCCCCCTCTCTCTCTCTTTGTCTCAGCTTTACAACTCGAACTGGAGAGAGGCGGTTGAGAAAGGCGGGAAGGCAGCGCGCAGGTGCTGTGGGATGCTCCCAAAAGCTTTCTTACTGGACGCTGGGGAGTGTTCCCGCGCAGGCTCCGTCGGTACCGACGATAACCATATGTGAAGACTTATTCCTGCTGTTCCCAGAGATCACCTGTTACAGGTAAGTAACTGTGCTTTCCTGATATTGCCTTTCAGTTTTTACCACCTTGCAGTTTCATGTTATGTCCTCTAATCTTGCAGCTTCCCTGTCTTTGAAAAAGATTTGTTTGTTCATCAATACCCTTAAGTATTTGAAGGTCTGTATTATAGCTCCCCTGTCCCTCTCCTCTAGAGTATACATAGTTAGGTCTTCAAGTCTCTTCTCATATATCTTCTGGCGCAGGCACCAAATCATTTTGGTTGTCTTCCTCTGAACAGTTTTCAGTCTTTTTATATCCTTTGGGAAATATGGTCTCCAAAACTGAACACAATATTCCAAGTAAGGCCTCACCAGCAATTTGTACAGTGGCATTAGTACCTCTTCCTTTCTGCTGATTCCTCTCTGTATGCAACCCAGTATCCTTCTGGCTTTGGCCACCACCTTGTCACACTGTTTCACCACCTTGAGATCTTCAGAAACGATCACTCTGAGGTGGTCGTCCTGTTCCGTGCACACAAACCTCTCATTCCCCATCACATACAATTTCTTTGGATTTTTACTTTCCAAGTGCATGACACTGCACTTCTTTACATTAAATCTTAAATGCCAAGCGTTAGACCATTCTTCCAGCTTTTGTAGATCTTTCCTCATATTATCCACTCTCTCAGGGGAGTCCACTCTTGCAGATTTTCATGTCATCTGCAAAAAGACAGACTTTCCATTCAGTTCTTCAGCAGTATCACTCACAAATATATTGAACAGTGCCAGGCCCAGGACCAATCCCTGGGGCATGACACTTATCACCTTTCTTTCATCCGAGAGTTCCATTTATCATCTTCTGTCGTCTGTCAGTCAAACAATTTCTGATCGAGTTCACCACTTTGACATGCTTGTCCTATGAGAAACAGTATCAAAGGCTTTGCTCAAATCTAGGTAGATCACATCCATTGCATGCCAGGATTTGTTTGGCATGATTGTCCTTTGGTAAAACTGTGATCTCCAGGAACAAGCAGGAATGTAGTCTTCACATATGGGTATCGTCGGTACTGACGGAGCTTGCGCGGGAACGCTCCCCAGCGTCCAATAGGAAAGCTTTTGGGAGCATCCCACAGCTCCTGCGTGCTGCATTCCCGCCTTTCCCAACTGTCCCTCTCCAGTTCTTCGTTTTCTGCGGAGCCGACAGGTCGCACATCCTGTCACCGCAGAAAAAAATCCCTTCTATTATTTTTTGTGGTCGCGTCTGCCTTCCCTCGATGCTACACCGGTACCGCCAGTGGTGGTTCTTCCTTTTCTTCAAAAAAAACCAAACAAATTTTCTTCTGGAGTCTTTCCAGTAATTTTCTCTCAGGTGCCACGCGCCATTTTGGGCACTAGGCCCAACTTTTCCTTCAGAATGGAAAAACCCGCTTTGGGTTTTAAAAAGTGTTCTAAGTGTGGCGGTACCATCTCTGTCACTGACACTCATGTGTGGTGCCTCAAATGTTTAGGTCCTGACCACTCTATTTCAGAATGTGTTGCCTGTGGGATGATGTCGAAAAGGGGCCGGCAGAACTGAGCTGCTAAGCTTAGCACCCTTTTTCCCCTCCGATGCAGCCTCTGTGGCATTGACGTCGTCCAGGGCTTCGTCTTCCTCCCATGGATCTCAGGTAAATAAACATAAATCTAGCCGGTCCTCAAAGGGTAGATCATCTCCTAGACAGCGAGATGCCTCTGGCGTTGCCCTTAAGGGACTTTCACCGGCAAAATTGTCCCGGTGGGAGGCTTCGGCTTCCAAAGCACTAATGGGGCTTCAGGATGTTCTCGAGGCTTCAACCTCGGCAGAACTACTGGTGCCATGCTCTGGGGTACCAGCCGCTTCTTCCAGTACCGATACCCAAGCATTGGCAGCGTCGATAGACCAGAGATTCTTGGCTATTGAACGCAGTCTGGCGGCTCTTCTCACGGCCTCGATGCCCTTGAAACCGCTTCAGACAATTCAACTGGTACCGGCACCGACTGCATTAACATCGGCAGATATTCTACCCGGACCGAGTCATGTGTATCCATCCGGTATCGACAGGTCGGTACCGGACCACTCTGATGCCGACTTCGAACGGTACTGGTACCGTGCCTTGCACGATCACCCGGATCGGAGATACTTTGAATCCCTCGGGTGAGTCTGAAGACTCTGAAAGCTCTGCTGATACCAGAGTACTTCTTCCTGAGGATTCCTCTTCTCCTCAGTGTAGGATGTCTCCACCAGAGGATATGTCCTTTCAGGATTTTATCCGAGATGTGGCTCGGTCTTTCCATCACAGTGGCTCCTGAAAAAGAGTCTAGGGCAAAGGAATTAGAAATCCTGCAATACCCTAAAGCTCCCAAGGAGGCAGCTACCTTACCTATTCATGAGATCTTGCATGATCTCATGTTAAGGATGTGGGAAACACCTCTAACCACATCTCCTCACTCTCAAAGACTCGACACCATGTTTCGAGTTCCTCCTTGTCCTGGGTTTCAGAAGACTCAATTACCACACCATTCCATGGTGGTGGAGTCAGCAATGAGAAGGATAAAGAGTGCAAAAAGGCATGCATCTAATCTTCCAGGACGTGAGTGTAGGACTCTTGACGCCTTTGGACGTTGAACCTTCCAGGCTTCCATGCTTTCTTCTAGGATCAGTTCCTATGTCTTATATATGGGAATGTTCCTTAAGGAGGTCACAGGAGATTTAGAGCTTATGAGCCCTCTCCTTCCTGATAAGAGGCAAGATTACCTTGCCCTTGTCAAACATGCTCGGATGTTTCCAAGTTTGTGAATCGTGCAGCCTTTGATTGCTTTGAGTGCAAAAAGCAGAACCTCTGCCATTGCCATAGGTGCACGTAGGATTGCCTGGCTTCAGGCATCTGACTTGGAAATTTGGGTACAGGATAAACTAGGGAATATTCCTTGCACAGGAGAGAATCTCTTTGGCAAGAATTGGCAGGAAAAAGCTAATGAGATAGATGCTGACAATATCACTTTGGATAGATTGTCTTAATCTACAGCTGATCCTGCGAGGAAAAAATCCTCTAAGAAACCATTCTTCAGTAAGAAGTTTTATCCCTCCTATACCCAACAGGGGCATCATTTAGGTCAGTCTGCCCAAAAGGGACAGCAGCAACAACCTAGACAAAGTAAGACAAAAGCAGCTAAGCCTCAACTGGCTCAGCAGACTCAGCCTCCACAGGGGCTTTGACTCCTATCTAGAGAACTTTGCCTTCCTGGCCCTGAATGGCCCAGAACCCTCCACCATCCCAGAAAGGTTGTCATTTTGCCCCCAGATGGGGGTCAGAGAACAGCAGAAAATTGGACTCTGTCTATTGTAAGAGAGGGGTAAAAGCTTCATTTCCTCAGCATGACCCCTCCTACAATGGTAAGACAGTTCAATTCTCAGACCTCTCTCAACGACCAGTTAGGTCAAGAGGTCACTGTGCTTCTTGCCCAAGGGGCAATAGAAGAGGTACCCATTCCCCAACGGGGTACAGGGTTTTACTCTCCCTATTTCCTTATTCCAAAGAAACCAGGAGGACACAGACCCATTTCAGACCTCAGAGAATTGAACAAATTCCTGTTCAAAGAGAAGGTTTCTCTAGGAACTCGGCTGCCATACCTTCAGAGTCAGGATTGGCTTTGTTCTCTGGGTCTCAAGGATGCGTACACTCATGTTCTCATCCATCCAACTCATCGGAAGTTCCTCCGCTTTCTGTTTCAAGGGAAGCACTACCAATACAGGGTTCTTCCTTTTGGTCTGGCCTCTACACCAAGGGTGTTCACAAAATGCATGGCTGTGGTGGCAGCATTTCTCCGCACCCTAGGAATATTAGTCTTCCCTTAATTAGATGACTGGCTCATTTGAGCCCCTTCAGAGCCAGAGGCCAGGGTTGCTCTCTCTCGCACAATGCGCATCCTTCAGTATTTGGGATTTGTCATAAACTTCCCAAAATCCAACCTTGCTCCCACTCAGTCCCTGGAGTTTATAGGAGCTCTGCTGGATACCAGACAAACAAGGGCCTACGTTCCACAGGCCCGCTGCCTTCGCATTGTGCAGTTAGCTTACCAAGCAGTGCTAAAACCTCACCTCACTGCTCGGGAAATGTTACACTTGCTAGGCCACATGGCGTCCACCATGCATGTGGTTCCTTATGCTCACCTCCATATGAGGGCAGCCCAGTGGACTTTATTCACTCAGTGGACTCAGGCGTCAGGTTGCCTGTCAGACAAAATAGCAAACTCAGATTGCCTTATTTTGTCCCTCCAATGGTGGCAGTCAGCCCAAAACCTTTTGGTGAGGTCTCCTTTTCAACAACCCCCACCCCAAGCCACTCTGACAACAGATGCCTCACAGGTGGGTTGGGGAAGCCCACCTGTAAGGCCTCTCTACCCAGGGTACCTGGACTCCACAGGAGGCCTATCTAGTCATCAGTCTCCTGGAACTCAGAGCAATCTTCCTTGCTCTTCGAGTATTCCACTCCCAGCTCAGCAACAAGACAGTCCTAGTTCAAACGGACAATCAAGTAGCCATGTTCTATGTGAACAAGCAGGGCGGAACAGGCTCTCTGTCGCTATACAACGAAGCTTTGCGACTATGGGCCCTCGCCAGAGTGCATCAGATTCATCTCCTTACGGTGTATTTTCCAGGCATTCAAAACTCTTGGGCAGACAGACTCAGTCGAATTCTGCTTCCACACCAATGGTCTCTCCATGCAGACCAGGTGACCAAAAGTTTTCAAATTTGGGGAACCCCGGACATAGACCTCTCTGCAAGTTCGCTGAATGCCACACTTCCCCGGTTCTGTTCCAGAATTCCGGCTCAGGGTTGTCAGGCCAGGGATGCTTTCCTTCTCCATTGGGGCCAGGACTTCCTGTATGCCTTTCCACCCATTCCCCTAATTCCCAAAACCCTGTTCAAGCTTCAGAGAGACAGGTCATAGGATTCTCATAGCTCCACATTGGCCATAGCTCCACATTGGCCTTGGCCAATGTGGTACCCTCTGCTCCTACATCTCTCTCAAGCCCCGCCTCTGGAGTTAGGATCTGCTCCAAATCTCCTTTCTCAGGAGGACGGGATGCTGTGGCATCCCAATCCCCAGTCTCTGCAGGGCCTGGTTGCTGAAAGCCTAGAACTTCACGGTCTTAACCTTTCTCAGCAGGTAAAGGATATCCTTTATGCTTCCAAGAAGCCTTCCACAAGACGCTCTTATGCATTCAAGTGAAAAAGGTTTACCATATGGTGCTTGCAGAAGGGTCTTAACCCTCTTGCGATACCTCTGGAATCATTACTGGAGTATCTCCAGGAGCAAGCAGGAATGTAGTCTTCACATATGGGTATCGTCGGTACCGACGGAGCCTGCGTGGTAACGCTCCCCAGCGTCCAATTAGAAAGATTTTGGGAGCATCCCACAGCACCTGCGTGCTGCCTTCCCACCTTTCCCAACTGCCTCTCTCAAGTTCTTCGTTTTCCGCGGAGCCAGCAGGTCGTTTTCCTGTCACCGCAGAAATTATCCCATATTTTTCATTCATTTTTTGTGGTAACGTCTGCCTTCCTCGACGCTATACCGGTACCGCCGGTTCTTTTCTAATTTTAAAAAAAACCTTTTGCTTTTTCTTTTTCTGGATTTTCTAGCCTTTTTTCTCTCAGGTGCCACGTGCCATTTTGGGCACTAGGCCCAAATTTTCCTTAACCGCTTCGGGTTTTAAAGTGTTACAAGTGTGGCGGTACCATCTCCGTCACCGACACGAGTGGTGCCTCAAATGTTTAGGTCCTGACAGCTCCATCTCGGAGTGTGTTGCCTGTGGGATGATGTCGAAGAGGGGTCGGCAAAACCGAGCTGCTAAGCTTAGCACCCTTTTTCCCTCCGATGCAGCATCTGTGGCATCGACCTCTTCCAGGGCTTCGTCTGCCTCCCATGGATCTCAGGTAACCAAACATAAATCTGGCCGGTCCTCAATGGGTAGATCTCCTTCCAAGCATCGAGATGTCTCTGATGTTGCCCTTGAGGGACTTGTACCGGCAAAATTGCCCCGGTGGGAGGCTTCAGCTTCCAAAACGCTATCGGGGCTCCAGGATGTTCTCGAGGACTCGACCTCAGCCTCGGCAGAACTACTGGTGCCATGCTCTGGGGTACCGGCCGGTTCGTCCGGTTCCGTTACCCAGGCATCTGCAGCGTCAATAGACCAGAGGTTCTTGGCTATTGAACGCAGTCTGGCGGCTCTCCTTGTGGCTTCGGGACCGCTCCAGACAGTTCAACCGGTATCGACACCGGTTCCGGCACTGATATCGGTACCGGTACGACAGCATCGACTTAGGCGACTGTGTTACCGACACCGAGTCATGCTATTTCCTCCAGTATCGACAGGCCGGTACTGGACCCCTCCGGTACCGACTTCAATCGGTACCAGTATCGTGCTTTGCAAGAGCACCCGGACAGGAGATATTTTGAATCCTCCGATGAGTCAGGATTCTGACAGCTCTGTCGGTACTGGAGTACTTCTTTCTGAGGAGCCTTCCTCTCCTAAACGTAGGATGTCTCCTCCAGAGGATATATCCTTTCAGGATTTCATCTGGGAGGTGGCTAGAGGTCTTTCCATTACTGTGGCTCCTGAAACAGAGCCCAGAGCAAAGGAGTTGGAGATTTTACAATATCCTAAAGCTCCTAAGGAAGCAGCTACTTTGCCTATTCATGAGATCTTGCATGATCTCATGTTAAGAATGTGGGAGACACCTCTTACCACTTCTCCTCATTCCCGTAGGCTGGATACCATGTATCGAGTACCTCCTTGTCCTGGTTTTCAAAAAACTCAGTTCCTTATCGGTCCTACAGTTCAGTCCTCCACCACTGGGTAGTGCACCTCCTCCTGCAACATGGAGACTGGACAAGTCAAACTTGTGACATCACCGGGTATATCCTGCTGGTCTTCTCCCATGATCCCCCAGTGTGTCCAGTCTCCATGCAGCATGAGGACGTAGTGAGCCTAGGTGCTGGGCTCACTTGAGAAGCAGTTTAGGAGCAGTTAGTCAGGATTTGATTTACCTTGCATTTCTTTTGCCCTTCTTTAGGTGTAATCCTGTAAATTGAATTCATTTTCGTTTAATTTCGTTTACTTTTACTTTATTTATTTTCACCTAGTCTGCCTTAGTGTAAAGGGGGGTTCTGTCCCTTTTCAAAGTTCACACTGCCAGCTAGCCTCTCTGCTTGGGATTCTTCGGTCTCTGTGCCCGGTGATGATCTCTCCCCCAGGACTGTACGGGGGAGAGCTCTGTGGAACACCTGCATTTTGGCAGTGTCCATGCGGCAGATTCCCATCGCGGCGGGAGCCTCAGGCCGTTCGAGGTTCTTTAGCCGATGGGCCGGGGCTTGCAGCGTCTGCTACTTCTGGTGACGCGAGGCAGCAGTGTGTCTGGACAGCTCTTCACCCTGCAGCTACAGCGGGGTAACTGCTGCATCCTGACGCCACAAGGGAGTCTCTCGAGTCCGCATGGAGGGGCTCTGAGCTCTTGCCGCCTCTGTGGTGTTTGGCGCCAAGCGGGCCTGCTTCGGATTGGCGCCATTTTCTCGGCAGGGCTGAGGCCTCGTGGCGGACAGCGGAGCAGCCCCACGTTTGAGCAGACGACGCTGTTCCACGCGGCTACACCCAGATAAGGACTTCCTTTTGCTGTTTTTAATTCTAATTTTAATTTCCTTTTAATTTTAATTTCCTTTTAATTTCATGATAGTTTATAGTTCTTTGAATGCAATGTGATTGGTTTGGGTTTTACTTCTTGGGGGGTGCCTTTACCTTTGTCTGCATTCTGGCAGTTAGCGACGTCTGTCAGCAGCAGGTTTCCGTTCTAGGATTTGGCCATTCAGGGTCATCGGCGGCACAACCACCTACAAATTGAGCCCTTTCTGAAATTGTCATTTACATAAGGATGCTATTTCCATGTTTATACGCTTGGAAATTGTGCAGACAGCCTCTAAATGTCGTTATGCCATCTGCAAATTTGATCGCCATGCTTGCTGATCTCTTTTCCAGATCATTTCAGTGCAGTAGATGTTACCAGATGCCAGTTCCAGTGCAGATCCCGAGACATTCCACTATTTACGGGTCTCCTGTGAGAAAACTGGCCATTTAGTCCTATTGTGTTCCTGTTTTTGATCCATTTCCCATTCTATAATAGCACATCATCTCCTTCCTCAGGAGAAGTTCATAAGGGGCTTTGTCAAGTACCTTCTAAAACATCCAGATACATATCATTTGGCTTACTCACATGTTTATTAACCCTTTGAAAAGACAGCTTGGTGCTGCTTTTCAGAACAAGTTCTATCATTTAACTGGCACTGAACTCAGATTCATTGGTCTGTAGTTTCCAAGATCGCCTTTGAAGCTCTTTAAAAAAAAAAAAACACCAAAAACAAAAAAAAACACAATTAGTGTTACATTAGTAACTCTTCAATCTTTAGAGATCATTAATACTAATGTTATGATTGAGCCTGGCTGATATTATGAATGATCACTATTAGACAAAAATTAGCTAGGTTAAGACACTTTGATTTGGTTTTCTGCACTATGTTATCAGAGTGCAGCTTGCCCATTTGGCAGGAACACTGCCCATCTGGGCCATCTGGGGAAAGGCCCCTGCTGGGGATTGTGAGAAGTGTTGCTGGATGGCACAGTCCGGGGCTTAGTGTTCCAGGGTCCTGGAAGGGTTGATAGCGGCAGTCAGGCCTCCCTGTCTTTGCTATGACAGTCACCTAGGTTCAAGCGTCCTGTGTTTTGGGTGACAGGAGTGGGACACCTGGACATGTGGTGATGGATGTTGGATAGGCTCATACTACTTAGGTGCACTCTCCTTGAGTGCGTCTGCATGTCCGTGTTCCGTCTGTGATCTCATGCTCAGGTGATTGTTGCAGCAATGACAGAGATCGCTTGGGATATCGTGAGCGGGGTTGTCATGGGGTTGCCAATGCAAGACGGGGCCATCCTGAGGAGTTTGGGCCTCAGTCATCAGCTTTCCCTTCGGTGGCCCGGCTGTCCAGGAGGCACCCCTCCAGATCCGCCGGTCCAGTTCTTCTCTGCCTCTTCTCAATGTGGGCAGGGGGGCTGGCAGATCTGGAAATTCACGTCCACTGCACGTTCTACTGTTTTACCTCTGTCTTGGGGTTCTGAGGTCTCATATTCCCAATCATTTGTTTGGTGGGGTGCTGCTGTCTGTTGTGCAAGACAAAGGTGGTCAACAGTCGGAGGCTGTCGTCTATTCCCCTTACCCCTGAAGGTGCTCACAATTTAAGTTTTTTGTACCTGCGGAGGTGTATGTTAAAGGCTAGCAGGTGCACCTGTGGGACCAGAATCCTCGGTTCTTCCGACCTTCCGTTGAGGTGCGCGTGTGGGGTTTACTCCCTTGGTCGGCTAGCAACTTGCTTCACCCATTGGGCCTTCCCTTTCCTCAAGGCATCGTTGCGTCCCACTTCTTCGTGGGGGCTCGCCGCAGGGCCTGGAGTTATGCTCAGCCGGTTCCAGCCAGGGCTGAGTCCTTGGGGGGAGGCTCCGATCCTAACGATACAGGGAGTGCTTGGATCCATTCAACCAGGTTCCTTCGGGCCCAGCGTACGTCGTCTTTTGCTGGCCGGTTTAGGTCTTCAGGTCGTGGCGGTGCTCCGAGAAGACCAGTAGGCTGCACAGTGCTTGTCTTGGAGCAAGCGCGGGATATCTGTAGGTTCATATTCAAAGCCGTCCAGTTACATGTCCCTCCATTGTGGAATGCTGTACTAGTAGGCATACTTCATATGCTGGGCTTACAAGTTGGCTTCCGCGCTGCTCAGCATCAGCCAAGGTGACTGCCGGTTTAGGCTGTGGAGTCAGCCTGGAGGAGGGGCCTTGCGTTCTCTGGACAATGCCCTGTTCGGTTGTGTGCCTTGTGGCCCTTATGGCCCTTATGGAGTTGTAAAAAGGAAAAACAAACAAACAAAAAAAAAAAAGAATAATCAAACAGGAAAGCCTTCCTAATTGTCCCCACTTCTTTTTTATAAGGTTCTGTCCCTTTCTTCCGGGAGCTTGGCCGGAGCGTGGTTAGACTCAGCTACATTTTGGGGATCCTTTATGTACAAGGCGTTTTAGTGTACGCAGCACGCCCAGTGTTCCATCGTCTGACTGGAACGGTACGCGGTACGTTAGCCGTGGCAGGCGTTCACGGACACGGTAGCGGATCGAGCGCTGTAGGTGCTGTCTGAGATCTCCGGGATGGTGGCCTATTTCGATCGGCAGGGTGGAGTCGGTCGGGTGGTCAGGGTGGCCCGAGCGAAGGGACAGCGTGCGTGGTTGAAGCCTTGGCGGCCTGCGTTTCGGTGGGGACACTGTGGTGGCGAATGTCCTTAGCGGGGTCCGAGTGTTTGCCGGAGGAGTGAGATTGCATCAGGCGGTGTGCGCACCGCGTGTGCTCAGATGCGGTCGGTCCATATTGGACCTCATGGCGACCTGTCAATCTGCGGCGACGGGTCGATGTTTAGCAGAGGACATATGAGGCTACTGGATAGCGTCGACGCATTGGTACGGGGCCGTGGCCCGGTCCATTCTATGCCTTTCAGAGGTCATTGTGAAAATGGTCGACTGGGGCTGGTTGCTAAGATATGTGCTCTTCATTAGTCCGTGGGGACCATTACCAGTGTATTCTGCAACATTTGCGTGAGCTTGCATAATCTTTACTTGCAACCAATCGAAATAACTGTCCAAAACCAGTTGATGCAGTCACTACTTAAATTTGCCTCGCTTGACAGTAAAAAAAAAAAAAAAAAAGACATATTTATTTTATACCGATAGGTCACTCACAGCATATTTGGCGATTCCTCGTCCTGGTGTTAATCATGCAGATAATTTCTGCTCTAGTTGTGGTGATGTGACTTTTACATCACAAAAATGGCATATGACTGTGGCGGTTCAGAAAGCCTACAATTTATATTTTGGCTGCAGAATAAAAGATCAGGATAAAAGCTAGGCGCCACACACATGCTGCAATACATGTGTAGCAGATCTCAGGCTGTGGATGGATGGGAAAAGACCAAAGTCTTTTGCGGTTCCAATGATCTGGAGAGGGCCCATGGATCACGTCGGCGATTGCTACTTCTGCATGGTTCCTCCAATTCCGGAGGGCATATCCAGGTGATGTAAGCGGTTGGCCTACTGGCATTGCGTCGTGGGCGTGGCTACCAGAGTCTCCTTTCTTTTTTGTCACACCATGTAAGACAACGCTGGACTCTGGGGCACTTGACACCCTCTTATATGCCCTTGGTGGATCACGCTTGGTTTATTGCAACTCATTGCTTAGCTGCATTCCACATTCTCAATTAAAGACTCCAACTGGTCCAGGACATAGCTGTAGAGCTACTTTGTGTTGCAAAGAATAAAGCCCTTAAGAGGTGTGACAAATAGGGTGTTTGACGCTGGTGGTTTTTTCCATTTCCCTCTTTTTGCTTCCCACCTCTGGATGGACCTCGGTTCCGTTCTCCCTCGTGGAATCCGGCTGTGCCTGTTTAGTTGTCGGTTTGGGACTTACGCAAGAACACTTTGCTTGTAACCTGCGTTCCTTGGACGTTAGGTGAGGTTCCGTCGCTTTCTGGGAGGTCTCTTCGCTGCCTGTCCCTCCGTGGAGGCGGGTTCTGCGGGAGAGCAGCGGTTGCTAACACTTGACACCCTGGTGGGGTCGAGAGCCAAGGGGGAGCTCAAGCGGATTTTTCAGGCAGAGCTCCGGTAGCCGCCTCAGTAGGTCTGTTTCTAGGGCGTTCAGTGTGTTTGCGATGGCGAGTTTCTTTCTGAAGCACTAGCACTGCTTGAGGCAGAGTTCTGTGCTGTTTTCACCAGTGAAGAGGATCCAAGTGGGCTCTCAGTCGTGTCTTCCTGTTTGGCTTTACCGCCTGTTGACGTGAGGAGCGGGCTGGGGTTGGTGCCTGCTCTGTTCGTTTAGGGGCCGAGCCGACTGGATAGGTCCCTCCCAATGATTACTGCTCTGGTACATCCCAGTGGTGGAGGACTGAACTGTAGGACCGATAAGGAAATGGAAATTACACTTACCTGGTAATTGATGTTCCTTGAGGGAGTACAGTTCAGTCCTCATTCCCGCCCGGGGATGGATGTTTCAGACACGAGGCGTCAGTTCCGAGTATGCTTTCGGATCCTAGAGTCAGCAACGGGCTCTGATTGGCAGGTAATCGCGAGAGCAACCTTTTCTGCCTATACTCTTCCTTAGTTCTCCTTCCTTCTAGCTCTCTGTCTTCCGCTGTTTGGTGCGCAGGGGGACAGGGGCACGGAGGAGGGTGTTTTCGGCCTTTCTTTTTGGGGCCCTGTGATTTTAAAGTTGAAGTTTGAGCATAGCTTTGTATTTAGTACTTTAACTGGTTTGCTCCTTTGAGTCTGCTTTGACAGTAGGTCACTGGGGGATCATGGGAGAAGACCAGCAGGATATACCCGGTGATGTCACAAGTTTGACTTGTCCAGTCTCCATGTTGCAGGAGGAGGTGCACTACCCAGTGGTGGAGGACTGAACTGTACTCCCTCAAGGAACATCAATTACCAGGTAAGTGTAATTTCCATTTACCACACCACTCCGTAGTGGTGGAGTCAGCTATGAGAAGGATCAAGAGTGCAAAAAGACATGCATCTAATCCTCCAGGACGTGAATGTAGGACTCTTGATGCCTTTGGGCGTCGAACCTTCCAGGCCTCTATGCTTTCTGCCAGGATTAGTTCCTACATCTTATACATGGGAATGCTCCTTAAGGAGGTTACAGGAGATCTAGAGTTTGAGCCCTCCTCTTCCTGATGATAAAGAGGCAGGAGTATCTTACACTTGTCAAAGATGTTTCCAAGTTTGTTAATCTTGCAGCTTTTGACTGCTTTGAGTGCATAAGCAGAACCTCTGCCATTACCATAGGTGCTCATAGGATTGCCTGGCTCCAAGCATCTGACTTAGAACTCTGAGTACAGGACAAACTGGGGAATATCCCTTGCACAGGTGAAAATCTCTTTAGTTTTCTCTTGCCAATTTTTGCCATTGAGCTACATGCTGATAACACTACTTTGGATAGACTATCCAAGGCTACAGCTGATCCTGCTAGGAGAAAATCCTACAAGAAACCATTCTTCTCTAAAAAGAGGTTTTACCCCTCCTATACCCAGCAGGTGCATTCTGCAGGTCAGTCTGCCCGAAAGCGACAGCAGACCCCAAAGCAAAGGAAAACTAAGGCTGCTAAGCCTCAACCGGCCCAGCAGACTCAGCCTCCCAGGGGCTTTCATTCCCACCTAGAGAATTTGGCCTTCCTGGCCCTCAACGGTCCAGAGCCTTCCACCATCCCAGGAAGGTTGTGTCATTTTGCCCCCAGATGGGGGCAGATAACAGCAGAAAAATGGACTCTTTCCATTGTAAGAGAGGGGTATAAGTTTCATTTCTTCAACAAGCCCCCTCCTACTGTGGTAAGACAGTTCAATTCTCAGACTTCACTCAACACTCAGTTGGGTCAAGAGGTCAGTTTACTTCTTGCCCAGAGGGCAATAGAAGACGTACCCATTTCCCAACAGGGTACAGGGTTTTACTCCCCCTATTTCCTTATTGCAAAGAAAACAGGGGGACACAGACCCATTTTGGACCTCAGAGAATTGAACAAATTCCTGTTCAAAGAGAGAAATTCAAGATGATTTCTCTGGGGACTCTGCTGCCATACCTTCAGAGTCGGGATTGGCTTTGTTCTCTAGATCTCGAGGATGCGTACACTCATGTTCTCATCCATCCAACTCGCTGAAGATTCCTTCGGTTCCTTTTTCAAGGAAAGCACTACCAATACAGGGTACTTCCTTTTGGCCTGGCCTCAGCACCAAGGGTGTTTACAAAATGCATGGCTGTGGTAGCAGCATTTCTTCGCACTCTAGGAATATTCATCTTCCCCTACTTAGAGGACTGGCTCATTCGAGCCCCATCAAAGTCAGAGGCCAGGATTTCTCTATCTTGCACAATGCGTATCCTTCAGTATTTGGGCCTGGTCATAAACATCACAAAATCCAGCCTAACCTCCCACTCAGTCTTTAGAGTTTTTATAGGAGCTTTGCTGGATACCAGAAAAGCAAGGGCCTATCTTCCACAGCCCTGCTGCCTTCGCATTGTGCAGTTAGCCTCCCAAGCAGTGTTGAAAACTCATCTCACTGCTCGGGAAATGTTACAATTACTAGGCCACATGGCATCTACTGTGCATGTCGTCCCTTATGCTCGCCTCCATATGAGAGCAGCCTGTCAGACAAAATAGCAAACACAAGTCACCTTATTTTGTCCCTACAATGGTGGCAGTCAACCCAAAACCTGTTGGTGGGGTCCCCTTTCCAGCAGCCCCTACCCCAGGTCACACTAACAACAGATGCCTCACAGGTGGGTTGGGGAGCTCACCTGCAAGATCTCTCTATCCAAGGCACCTGAACTCCACAGGAGACCCACTTACATATCAATCTCCTAGAACTCAGAGCAATATGATTCTCATAGCTCTACATTGGCCACGGCAGGTGTGGTACCCTCTCCTCCTACATCTCTCTCAAGCTCCATCTCTGGATCTCGGATCTGCTCCAGATCTCCTGTCTCAGGAGGACAGGATGTTGTGGCATCCCAATCCCCACTCTCTGCATCTCAGGGCCTGGCTGGTGAGAGCCTTAGACCTTCATGGTCCTTAACCTTTCTCAACAAGTAAAGGATGTCCTTTATGCTTCCAGGAAACCTTCCACAAGACGCTCTTATGCTTTCAAATGGAAAAGGTTTTCCATATGGTGTTCCCAGAAGGGTCTTGACCCCCTTGCGATACCTCTGGAATCATTACTGGAGTATCTCCTTCATTTATCTAATGCAGGACTTAAAACTAACTCAGTAAGAGTCCATTTAAGTGCTATTTCAGTTTCTTTAAAGTCTTTAAATGGGCAGCCTATTTCCTCTCATCCTCTCATAGCGAGATTTATGAGGGGCCGCCTTCTAACTAAGCCTCCCATTAGACCACCACCAGTGGCATGGGACCTGAATCTGGTTCTTGGGCAGCTCATGAAGCTGCCTTTTGAACCTTTAGCTACTACCTCCTTGAAATTCCTTTCCTGGAATGTCATCTTTCTTATTGCAATCACATCAGCACATCGCATCAGTGAACTGCAAGCATTAGTTGCTGATCCTCCTTATACGAGGTTCCATCATAAGGTAGTCCTTAGGACTCATCCATACTTTATGCCAAAGGTGGTCTCACCTTTTCATTTAAACCAAGCAGTTTACCTGCCTGTAATTTTTCCAAGGCCTCATGCTTCAAATGCAGAAAGGAATCTTTATACTTTGGACTGTAAAAGAGCACTTGCTTTTTACTTACAAAGGACAGCAACATAGAAAGTCCTCAACTCTTTTTTGCTTTTGATCCTTCTCATTTGGGACTTCCAGTCTCCAAGAGAACATTGTCCAATTGGATTGCACAGTGTATTTCTTTTTCCTATCAGAGTAAGAACCTTTCTCTGGAAGGCCATGTCACAGCTCACAATGTGAGAGCCATGGCAGCCTCAATGGCTCATCTACACTGTGTCTATTGACGACATCTGTCGAGCAGCTACTTGGGCCTCGGTTCATACCTTCACAGCCCATTACTGCTTAGACAAGGACTCCCGCCAAGATGCCTTGTTTGGTCAGGCTGTTCTACAACACCTGTTCCATACTTAATCAACTCCTACCCACCATTCCCGGTAGGATGCCTAAGATCCATGGGGGGAAGTGGAGCCTTTTCACATGGGCACACAACATCTGGGGTGTCTCCCTGGCATCTGTAGCTAGGGAGTCCCCATATGTGAAGACTACATTCCTGCTTGTTCCTGGAGATAGCATAGTTACTCACCTGTAACAGGTGATCTCCGGGAACAGCAGGAATTTAGTCTTCACAACCCACCCACTTCCCCTAGGAGTTGTATCTCTCTTTTCTTTTCTTTCCCTCTCTCTCTCTTTGTCTCAGCTTTAAACTCAACTGGAGAGGGACAGTTGGGAAAGGCGGGAAGGCAGCACGCAGGCGCTGTGGGATGCTCCCAAAGCTTTCCTATTGGGCGCTGGGGAGCATTCCCGTGCAAGCTCCGTCGGTACCGACGATACCCATATGTGAAGACTAAATTCCTGCTGTTTCCGGAGATCACCTGTTACAGGTGAGTATGCTTTTCCTCGGATCATGCAATCTATTGGTTCTGAGAAAGCCCACTCTTCTCTTTCTTTCAGGAGTGTCTCTATTACTTTTCCAGCCAAGGAGGTAAAGCTTACTGGCCTGTAGTTTGCCACTTGTTCCCTATTGGCACTTCTGTGAAGAGGTACCACATTAGCTCTTTTCTAGTCTTGTCTCCAGGGATCTATTAAAAACATCCTTTAAAGGCCCTGCCAGAACCTCTCTGAGCTCTTTCAGTATCCTGGGATGTATCCCATCCAATCTCATGGCCTTGTTCACTTTCAGTTTTGCAAGCTGTTCAAACACATCTTCTGTGAATGTGTGGTATCTACACCATTCCTATTTGTATATTTAGCAATCATAGGTGGTTCTTCATCAGGATTTTCTTTAGTAAAAACAGAACAGAAGTATTTGTTTAGAACTTTGAAAAAACAATGTCAATTTCCATGAATCCGTTCTCGGCACTTTTGAGTCTTGCAATTCCAGCTCTGATCTTCCTTCTCCTGAATATACCTGAAAAACGTTTTGTCATCACGCTTTAGATCCTTAGCCATCTTTTCTTCTGCCTTTGATTTTGCTATTCTCTTTTTGTCTTTTAGCTTTATTGTATATTTTTTTATTCGTTCCTCTGCTACTTCTGAATTGTGTGAAGCTGTTTTTTTTCCTTTGTGCAGCCATTTCTTTGGAGAACCAAATAGGTTTCCTTCTTCTTTTGTTTTTATTTACTTTCTTTACATATGTATCTGTTGCTCCTTTTATTGCCTCGTTTAGTTTAGCACACTGCAGCTCGACTTACCTTACCTCCTCTCACCCTGCCAATTCCTCCTTCAGGCACTTGGCCGTTTTTACTGAAGTTAGTGTTTTTGAAGTCTAGGACTTTGAGCTTGTTGTGATTGGACTCTGCCTTGGCTTTTATTTCAAACCACACTGTGTGGTGATTGCTGCTGCTCACATGGGCACCCATCCGGACATTCGACACGCTATCTCCATTGGTGAGTACTAAATCCAACAGCAAACTTTCTCTGTTTGGTTCCATCACCATTTGTCTAAGCAGTGCATCTTGGAAGGCATCCAGAATTTTTTTGCTTATTTCCAGATTTGCAGAAGGAATACTCTAATCCAATCCACATTGGAGGTGTGCTCTTAATGGCAGGTGGGACTGTAGTATCAAATGCTCCAAGACACTTTCCTACTTTTCCTAAGCTGTGGCTGAATTAATCTACTTGTAATTGTTCCAATGGGCAAATATTTGTTTTTTTGCAAATACTAATTTTAGTACACATTAAAAGAAATAGTTTGCATGTTGGAATACTTTGGTACATAGATGAGGTCTAGTGAAATAAAATAAATGTCAGATAATAAGAGTGATTAGTAAGGAATGAGTTTGCAGAAAACATATTTTTTGTTACAGAATGAAAGTGTTACTTTACTAACATGGTGGTGGGTGCCTGGAACAGCCTACTTCAGGAGGTAATACTAAACAAAAATCTCCAGGAACAAGCAGGAATGAGTCTTCACATATGGGTTTCGTTGGTACGGATGGAGCCTGCGCGGGAACGCTCCCCAGCGTCCAATCAGAAAGCCTTTGGGATCATCCCACAGCGCCTGCGTGCTGCCTTCCCACCTTTCCTAACTGTCTCTCCTCAGTTCTTCTTTTTCCGCGGAGCCAGCAGGTCGTGTTGCTGTCACCGCAAAAGAATTTCTTTATTTCTTTTGTGTCGCGTCTGCCTTCTTTGACGCTCTACCAGTACCGCCGGTCTTTCTTTTCTTCTTTTAAAAAAACAACAACCTTTTTTCTTCAGGTGCACTTGCGTTTTGGGCCTTAGGCCCAAAACCTTTTTTCCTTAACATGGAAAAGCCTGCCTCAGGGTTTAAGAAGTGCACAAAATGTGGCGGTACCATTTCCGTCACCGACACCCACGACTGGTGTCTAAAATGTTTAGGTCCTGACCATTCCATCACAGATTGTATGTCCTGTTCTATGATGTCTAAAAGAGGTCGGCAGAACCGAGCTGCCAAGCTCAGTACCCTGTTTCCCTCTGATGTGGCTTCGGTGGCATCAACGTCTTCCAGGGCTGCTGCTTCCTCACATGGATCTCAGGTAACTAAACATAAATCCAGCCGGTCCTCGAAGGGTAGATCTCCTTCTAAGCATCGAGATGCCTCTGGCGTTGCCCTAGAGGATTCTGCACCGGCGAAATTATCCTGGCGGGAGGCTTTGGCCTCTAAAGCATCATCATCGGGGTTCCAGGATGATCTTGATGGCGTGGCCTCGACAGATCACCTGGTGCCATGCTCTGGGGTATTCTGTCCATAGAACGCAGTCTGGCGGCTTTCCTTGTGGCATCGATGCCCCTGGTACCGCAACAGACTACTTCACCGGTACCGGCTCTAGTACCGCCATCAGTACCGTTCCCGGGTCTGGTGGCATCGACATCGGCTTCGGTGTCTGCTATGCTGGTACTCTGTCCTCTGAAGCCCTCTGGTACCGATACCCCGGTACCGGTTATTCCCGATACCGATCCCGGTCGGTATGGGTATCGGGCTTTGCAAGAGCATCCGGACAGATGATTCTTCGATTCCTCTGAAGACTCTGAGGATTCTGAAGAGTCTGTCGATGCAGTGATGCTCCTTCCACAGGAGGAGTCCTCTCCTAAACGAAGGATGTCTCCTCCAGAGGACTTGTCTTTTCAAGACTTCATCAGGGAGGTGGCTCAGGGCCTATCCATCACAGTGGCCCCAGAGACAGAACCCAGAGCCAAGGAGTTAGATATTTTATAGTATCCTAAAACTCCTAAGGAGGCAGCTACCTTGCCTGTTCATGAGATTTTGTATGATCTCATGTTGAGGATGTGGGAAGCACCTCTTACCACCTCTCCTCATTCTCGCAGGTTAGATACCATGTATCGTGTCCCCCCTTGTCCTGGTTTCCATAAAACTCAGCTTCCTCACCACTCTATTGTGGTTGAGTCTGCTATGAGAAAGATTAGAAGTGCCAAAAGACATACCTCTAATCCTCCAGGACGTGAATGTAGAACCCTGGATGCTTTTGGACGTAGAGTCTGCCAAGCTTCCATGCTTGCTGCGATAATTAAATCCTATAGTCTTTACATGGGAGTGTTCCTAAAAGAAGTCATTGACCATTTGCAGACTTTAAGTCCTTTCATTTCTGAAGATAAAAGACAGGACTTTCTCACTGGGCTCAAACATGCCCAAGATATCTCCAAATTCTCCAACCGTGCAGCTTTCAACTCCTTTGAATGCGTAAGCAGAGCCTCAGCTATTGCCATAGGTGCACGTAGAATTGCTTGGCTTCAAGCATCTGATTTGGAGATCTGGGTACAAGATGAATTGGGAAATATCCCTTGTACAGGTGAAAACCTGTTTGGTAAAGATTGGCAAGCAAAGGCCAATCAGATGGATGCTGAAAATTCTGCCTTGGATAGACTCTCCAAGTCTACAGCTGCTCCTGTTAAGAAAAGGTTGTTCAAGAAAGCACCTTTTTCTAAAAAGGGAAGATTTTATCCTGCTTATGGTCAGCGGGCATCTTCTGCAGCTCAGTTCCCTACCAAACGGCAGCAATCATCCAAACAGAACAAAGCAAAGGCTGCTAGGCCTCCTCCAGCCCAGCAACCTCAGCCCCCTCAGGGCCATTGACTTTCCGCTAGAGAACTTAGCCTTCCTGGCTCTGGAAGGACCAGAGCCCTCCACCATTCCAGGAAGGTTATGTCATTTTGCTCCCAGGTGGGGACAAATTACAGCAGAGCATTGGACACTCTCCATCATAAGAGGGGTACAAACTTCATTTTTGAAGCTTGCCCCCTCACACGAGTGCACCAGTTCAATTCTCCAACCTCCCTCCTCAACCTGTTGGGGCAGGAGATTGCCACCCTTCTCGCCCAGAGGGCAATAGAGGAAGTGCCTCTTCAACAACAGAGGACAGGTTTCTACTCCCCCTATTTTCTTATTCCAAAGAAAACAGGGGGCTACAGACCCATCTTAGATCTCAGAGAATTGAACAGATTCCTAGTCAAGGAAAAATTCAAAATGATTTCTCTGGGAACTCTGCTGCCATACCTTCAGTCAGGATTGGCTTTGTTCTCGATCTCAAGGATGCATACACCCATGTTCTCATCCATCCAACTCACAGAAGGTTCCTTCGGTTCCTTTTTCAAGAGAAGCACTATCAATACAGAGTGCTCCCTTTTGGTCTGGCCTCTGCACCAAGGGTGTTCTCAAAATGCATGGCAGTGGTAGCTGCATTTCTGTGACTCTGGGAATATTCGTCTTCCCTTATTTGGACGACTGGCTCATTCGAGCTCCCACTCAATCAGAGGCCAAGAGTTCTCTAGCCTGCACAATGAGTATCCTTCAGTATTTAGGGCTGATAATAAACATCCCAAAATCCAATTTAACCCCTACTCAGTCCCTGGAGTTTATAGGGGCATTGCTGGATACCACAAAGGCAAGGGCCTATCTCCCCCAGGCCTGTTGCCTTCGCTTGGTGCAGTTAGCTTCTCAACCAGAGTTGAAGCCCCACTTAACTGCTCGAGAGATGTTACAGTTACTAGGCCACATGGCATCCACCGTGCATGTGGTACCATATGCTCGCCTTCACATGAGGGCAGCTCAGTGGACTTTATCCACCCAGTGGACCCAGGCATTAGACTGCCTGTCAGACAAAATAGCAAACACAAGTCGCCTCATTTTGTCCCTCCAGTGGTGGAAGTCTCCTTAAAACCTTTGCTGGGGTCCCCCTTTCAGCAGTCTCTACCCCAAGCAAAACTCACAACAGATGCTTCTCCAATGGGGTGGGGAGCTCATGTGCAAGACCTCTCCACCCAGGGCATCTGGACCCCACAGGAGAGTTGTCTACATATCAATCTCTTGGAACTCAGAGCAATCTTCCTTGCTCTGAGGGTGTTCCACACCTGCTCAGCTACAAGACAGTCCTTATCCACACGGACTTATCAGGTAGCCATGTTCTATGTGAACAAGCAGGGCGGAACTGGCTGTCTGTCGTTTTGCAATGAAGCTTTGCGACTGTGGGTCCTCGCCAGAGAGCATCAGATTGATCTTCTGGCAGTTTATCTTCCAGGCGTTCAAAACTCTTGGGCAGACAGGCTCAGTCGAGTTCTGCTTCCACATGAGTGGTCCCTACATGTGGACCAGGTGGCTAGGATTTTTCAGATTAGGGGAACCCCGGACATAAACCTCTTTGCAAGTCCGTGGAATGCCAAACTTCCCCGGTTCTGTTCCAGAACTCCGGCTCAGGGAGCTCAGGCAAGGGATGCTTTCCTCCTTCACTGGGGTCAAGACTTCCTGTATGCCTTTCCACCCATTCCCCTAATTCCCAAAACCCTGTTCAAGCTTCAGAGAGGCAGAGGCCACATGATTCTCATAGCTCCACATTGGCCACGGCAAGTGTGGTACCCTCTGCTTCTACATCTCTCTCAAGCTCCCTCCCTGGAGTTAGGGTCTGCTCCAGATCTCCTATCTCAAGAGGACGGAAAGTTATTGCATCCCAATCCCCAGTCTCTGCATCTCAGGGCTTGGTTGCTGCAGGCGTAGATCTCCAAGATCTTCATCTTTCTCAACAGGTGAAAGATGTTCTTTATGCTTCCAGAAAACCTTCCACTAGACGTTCTTCTGCTTTCAAGTGGAAGAGGTTTACTATCTGGTGCTCTGAGAAGGGTCTTAACCCCCTTGCCATACCTCTGGAATCTTTGCTGGAGTATCTCCTCCATCTGTCTAATGCAGGCCTTAAGACAAATTCAGTAAGGGTCCATTTGAGTGCTATTGCAGCTTCCCTTAAGCCTCTCAATGGACAACCTATTTCCTCTCATCCTCTTGTAGCAAGGTTCATGAGAGGCCTCCTTTTAACAAAGCCTCCCATTAGACCACCTCTGGTGGCATGGGACTTAAACCTGGTTCTTGGTCAGCTTATGATGCCTCCTTTTGAACCTTTGGCTACCACCACCTTGAAATACCTTTCTTGAAAAGTTATCTTTCTCCTTGCAATCACATCAGCACGTCGTATTAGTGAATTGCAAGCACTGATAGCTAATCCACCTTATACAAGGTTCCATCATGACAAGGTAGTCCTTAGGGCTCATCCACACTTTATGCCTAAGGTGGTCTCGCCTTTTCACCTCAACCAGGTCTACCTACCTGTCTTTTTTTCCAGGACCTCATGCATCAAGTGCAGAGAGGAATCTTCATACCCTGGACTGTAAAAGAGCTCTGGCTTTTTACTTAGAGGACACAGCAACATAGAAAATCCTCTCAGCTCTTTGTTGCCTTTGATCCTTCTCATTTGGGACTACCAGTCTCCAAGAGAACACTATCTAACTGGATTGCCCAGTGTATTTCTTTTGCCTATCAGAGTAAGAACCTTTCTCTGGAGGGCCATGTCACAGCTCACAATGTGAGAGCCATGGCAGCCTCAATGGCTCATCTGAACTCTGTGTCTATTGACGACATCTGTCGAGCAGCCACTTGGGCCTCGGTTCATACCTTCACTGCCCTTTACTGCTTGGACAAGGACTCCCACCGGGATGCCTTGTTTGGTCAGGCTGTTCTCAAACACCTGTTCCATACTTAATCAACTCCTACCCACCATCCCTGATAGAATGCCAGAGATCCATGTGGGGAAGTGGAGCCCTTTCCCAGGGACACACAACTTCTGTGGTCTTTCCCTGTCATCTAAAGCTAGGGAGTCCCCATATGTGAAGACTCATTCCTGCTTGTTCCTGGAGATAGCACAGTTACTTACCTGTAACAGGTGATCTCTGGGAACAGCAGGAATAAGTCTTCACAACCCACCCACCTCCCCTAGGAGTTGTATCTGTCTATCTTTCCTTTCCTTCTCTCTCTTTCTTTGTCTCAGCTTTAAAACTCAACTGAGGAGAGACAGTTGGGAAAGGCGGGAAGGCAGCACGCAGGTGCTGTGGGATGCTCCCAAAGGCTTTCTGATTGGACGCTGGGGAGCGTTCCCGCGCAGGCTCCGTCGGTACCGACGATAACCATATGTGAAGACTTATTCCTGCTGTTCCCAGAGATCACCTGTTACAGGTAAGTAACTGTGCTGTGTGACCAGATTTATGTAATCTTGGAATCGGTGCAGAATGCTATTCACCTGTAACAGGTGTTCTTCAGGGACAGCAGTCCTCACATATGGGTGATGTCGGCACCGACTGAGCCCGCGTGGAGCATTTCCCCAGCTTTTAAAGAAAGCCTTTGTGAATGCTGCCACGCATGCATGGTCCCCTTCCTGCCCACGGGTGCCATCTTACTCAGGTGCCATAGCTGTAGCCCCTCCAAGAATATGGCAAAAATGAACAGCAACTTCAAGGGGAGGAGGGAGGGTTGTGAGGACTGATTCCTGCTGTCCCTGGAAAACACCTGTTACAGGTGAGTGAGTGCTTTCTCCAGGAATAAGCAGGAAGTCATTCCTCACATATGGGACTCCCTAGCTACAGACTACCGAGGACCTGTAGGAATAAAGCACAGCAGAGCCATGAGCAGTTGCCAGTGAAAGCTGAAGGCAGCCAGAGGACCCCGGGTCCATAAATGGCTATGTTCCCGGTAGCCGGAACAAGAAGGGTCGGAGGGCAGGAGTTGCTTAAAACACCAAACAGATTACGGAGCACGACCTGGCTGAAGGCACTGTCCTGATGGGACTCCCTTTCCAGGCAGCAATACACTGCGAATATGTGAGCAGAGGACCAGATAGTGGCCCGACAGATGTCTGCCAGCAGCACCGAGCGCAGGCTAGTGACCGACGTCGCCATCACTCGGACATTGTGTACCATGACTCAGCAGTCCAGGGGAAGCCCGACCTGGGCAAAGACGATGCAGTCCACCACCCAGATGGACAAGGTACGCTTGGTGACCGCTATCCCCAAGCGGCTGGGGTCATAGACTAAGAGCTTCCCGGATCTGTGGTGGTCCCGAGTTCGCTGCAGGTAGAGGGAAAGAGCCCTCCTACATTCCAGTGTATGGAGAATTGCCAGTGCCTGGTTGGCCTGGGGCTTCGGGATGAAGGTGGGCAGCACTATCTCCTGGTTGAGATGATAATCAGAGAAGACTTTCGAGAGGAACTTGGGGTGAGTATGTGGAACTACCCTGTTCTGGTAGAATCTCATGTATGGTGCCTCTGCCATCAGTGCCTGGAGCTCACTGGCTGACTGGGCAGAAGAGAGAGCCACCAGGAAGGCCACCTTCCATGACAGGTGCTGCAGTGAGCAGGTAACCATGCGCTCAAAGGACTGCTTGGTTAGTTGCGTGAGGACCACATTGAGGGCCTATTCCGCTGGGAGAAGGTGGTTAGGAGGCCTGGAATGGAGCAGGCCCTGCATGAAGCGGGAGATGAGCAGCTGCCCCGAGAGGGGTTTACCCTCGATGGGGTGGTGGTTCGCTGAGATGGCACTCAAGTGAATCTTGACAGAGTTAGTCTTCAGTCCAGCCTGCAAGAGGTGGAGCAGGTACCGCAAGACCAAGCTGGTAGGGCAGGGAAACTGCTCTGCTCGGAGCTCCGAGCACCACACCGAGAACCGGCACCACTTGAAGGCATATGCCTGCCTGGTCGAGTCCTTTCATGAGGCCAAAAGAATGTCCTATCTCCATGGGGAGATGTTAGGAGGATAGAGCGACCTGCTCAGCCGCCATGCTGTGAGAGGGAGATATCCCAAATTGGGGTGAAGTAGCAGACCCCCCTCCTGCATCAGCAGCCCCAGTGAGTGCCTGAGGACAACCGGGGGCTCTGTTGAGAGACAGAGTAGCATGGGGAACCACTATTGCCTGGGCCACCTCGGGGGGCCATGTAGATCATAGAGGCCTTGTCCTGCTGGACCTTGAGGAGGGTCCGAACAACGAGGGGCATGGGGGGGTGGGGGAAGGCATATAGCAGGCCGGTTGCCCACGAAATGAGGAAGGTGTCTGGAGCTACCCTACTTGGGTGCAGGAGGGGAGCCGCAGAACCGGGGGAACTGCGAATTTGCAGGCCTGGCAAAGAGGTCCAGGTCTGGAGTTCCCCCAATGCTAGAAGAGCCATTGTGCCATTCGGGGACACAAGCACCTCTCATGCAGCTGGAGGACCCTGCTGAGCCTGTCCGCCAATGTGTTGTCCTGGCCTGGGAGATAGGTGGCTTGGAGGGTTATGCCCTGGCTCACCGCAAAGGAGCATAGGTCCACCGCCTCCAAGCAGAGGCTGCAAGAGCTGGTACCCCCTTGTTTGTTCACATAGAACATCGTGACCTGGTTGTCCATCTGGGCAAGCACCGCTCAGTGCTGCAGGCAGTGCCTGAAAGCCTAGAGTGCAAGGAGGATGGCCCGGAGCTCCAGCAGGTTGATTTGCTGTTGGGACCCCTCGAGGGACCAAGTCCCTTGTGTATGCAGTTCTTTGCAGTGGGCTCTCAAGCCCACTAGGGAGGCATCCGTAGTCAAGACCACTTGATGCATCGGAGTCTGTAATGGCATGCATCGAAGAAGGTTCCGGGCATCCCACCACCAGGTGAGGGACTCCTCCGTGCAGGCCATGACTGAAATGGGGTCCCTGAAGCTGCCGGTCGATTGGGTCCACTGTGCCTCCTGCATTTTGAGGCGGGCGTTGGGCATGACGTGGACTGTGGAGGCCATGTGGCCAAGAAAGCATCAACTGAGCTGGGACAGAGCTGTGGCGCTGCACATCAGACACCAGGAACACAAGGTGGTCTGCTCTGTCCTGGGGGAGGAAGGAAATGACCTGCAGTGTGTCCAAGCAAGCCCTGATGAACCTCAGGGACTGTACTGGAGTAAGTTGGGATTTTAGATAGTTGACCATGAATCCCAGATGCTCCAAGAAATGAATGGTGTGGTCCGAGGCCTGCTGAGCCTCGGAGGCCGTGCCCCCCTGTTATAAGCCAGTCTCTAGATAGGGATAGATGAAGGTACCCTGCAGCATGAGGTGGACCGCTGCCACAGACAGACAGGAATTTTGGGAAGACCCACGGGGCGGATGCAAGGCCGAAGGGGAGCACCCTGTACTGGTAGTGGTTCGCCTGTACCATGAAGCAGAGGTACTTTCTGTACTTGGGATGGATGAGGATGTGAATATAAGCATCCTTTTGGTCCAAGGAGCATAGCCAATCTCCCTGCTGGGTGGTAGGGCAGTAGTGTTCCAAGGGAGAGCATCTTGAACTTCTCCTGCACCAGGAACTTGTTTAGGTCGAGGATGGGCCAGAGACCCCCTATTCTCTTCGGAACGAGGAAGTATCGGAAGTAAAATGCCCGTCCTCTGAGGTGCAGTGGGACTGGTACCCCACCACCCTTTCCTCGGAGGCCTGCAAGCTCATGACTCGGGAGGGCCTGGTGTTGAGGCAGCATTTTGGCCCCCCCGGGGAAGTACGGAGGGGGGAGCTGGTCCAGATGGAGGGGAGAGCCTTCCCGCACAACCTGGAGAGCCCAGGTGTTGGTGGTGATGGATTCCTACCTGCGGGAGAAGTGGACCAGATGCCCCTGACTGGCAACTAGACTGCCAGCGGATGAGAGGCTATGCCGATGGCATCAAAACCCCGAGGTCGGCTGAGCCGGTGCCAGTGGTTGCATCTTGGGATCTTTGACTTACGAGGTCTGCGAGCCCGTACTCTTACCCTGGCCACCCTGGGCTGGCGTTGATGCTAGCGAGCAGGGCGGGTAGCCTCTATACGGGAGTTCCTTCCGGTGGAAGAAAGGCTTCTTGCCTTGTTTCTTCCTAGGGAGGGAAGAGGTTTTCTGAGAGGCGAATACATGTCACGTACTCCGTCTCAATCTCCGTGTCTTTGTCCTCCATGGGCTTGCTGAAGAGTTGCTCCCCGAGGCAAGGGACGTCAAAGCAGTTTCTCCTGGACCCACTGTTCCAGGTCAGAGGATTGGAGCCAGGCGTGCCAGTGTGCTCTAATGCCAGCTACCGCCACCCGGGCGGAGGACTCGAAGCTGTCGTACGCTGCCCGGGAGAGGTACTTCGAACACTCTCCAACAGACTTTGAGAGGGTCTGAAAACGCCGGAGATGGTCTCCATCAAGGCCCACCACAAAGCCTCCAAGCTCCCTAGCGAGGTCACGGAGGAACATCTCAATGTACAATTGGTAAACCTGAAAGCAGCATGACAGCATGGAGCTCTGATAAGCCTTGCGCCGGAGGGTGTCGAGAGTACGAGACTCTCTGCCCGGTGAGACCAAAGAATGTGTCTTCGGGCTCTATCTTCTGCATGGCCGATTTGACTTCCATAGAGGTGTGAGGAAGCAGGGCTTTTCGAAACTCTGGTCCCCGCTGGATCCTATACATAGCATCCAAGTGCTTGCTAACAATAGGGACAGAAGCCAGGGTCCTCCCACATGCAGAGGAGCCGCTTCAGAATGGGGGGTGGGGGGGGGGACTATGAGGGCTTCCTTTGGAGGAGCCTCATATTGAAGAATATAGAGCTCCTCCACATGGGGCTTCTCCTCTGACTCATGTCGAGTGCTAGGGCCTGCGCCATATTCTGGACAAACTCCAAAAAGGAGGTGTCTTCAAGAGGTGACAGCCGCCTCTGGGCTGGCAGAGAGGGGTCCGAGGAGAGGTCTTGGTGGGACTGAGTCTCCGGGGAGGTTTCTCAGTCTGATTCCCAGTCTGAATAGTCTGTGGAGGACTCGAGGTTGGGCGGTTCGAGAAGGGTCGGTGACCTGCACCGGGCTCCCAAGGCCGAAGCCTGCCCAGAGCCAGAGGTGCTCGCCCGAGATATCACGCCCGTGGACCGGGACAGGGATTGAGACCCACGCCAAGGCCTCTCACAAGGCCTCTGGCTCTCGGGGGTCACTACGGTGGCCCAGGGAGTCCTCAAGGTTGAGGTCCCTGTGGTCTCGAGGCATGGGCCGCAGGGCCTGGCACCAGTGCCTGCTGAGCGGCGAGGATCGCAGAAACGCTGCATTCCATGGCCAGTCTTCGGGTCTCCCACTCGGGAGTGGGGCCTTGTGACACCAAAGCCAGGGTGACCAGGTCAGGTGTCGAAGAGGAGAGGGGGTCCTTGCCAGGCCGACCCTCAGGAGACTGGGCACTTTTGCCAGAGCCCTCCATATCTGTTTGAGGTACCTTACTTGGTTGCTCCCTCTCAGACTCTAAGGTCTGCCGAGGGGGGCTGAGAGTCCGGGCATGTGACCTCTCACACTTGTCTGGCGCCCCCGCTTGTGTTCGGGCTACTCCTGATCAGTGTGCTACCGGGCTCGGGGAGGATCCTTGGGGGGACTGCGGGGCCAAAGAGCGGGAGGCTACCGGGGATATCAGGACTGTCTTGCGGAAGAGGTCATCCAGCTTCTGCTTACAACTCTGGATGGAGGACATCATCTTCTTGCAGGGGGCGCATAGCTCTGGGTCATGGTCAGCTCCCAGGCACCTGAGACAAGTCATGGGTGTCTGTGAATGATATGTTTTTTTTGAATATAAGGACCTCAGCGAGGTCGAAGATCCTCAACGTGGCCAGCTGTTAAAAAGGGCATGAGAGCGTGGTGAGAAGGCGGGCAAAAAAGAGGAATCCCGAGACTAAGGCCGAAGTGGAGGCGCTCGAGATGGCGGGAAGAGGACTGGTGAAGGCCAAAAGAGCAAAAAACAGGTTGGAAATTGAAAATTCTTTTTCCGGGGACGAGATGCACATCCGAAGGGCTCCACAGAAAAAGGGAGACTGAGTAAGATAGTGCCGTTGGGTGGGAAGAGGACCACGCATGTGTGATAGCATTCCCAAAGGCTTTCTTTGAAAGCTGGGGAAATGCTCCACGTGGGCTCCGTCGGTGCAGACGTCAACCATATGTGAGGACTTACTACTTGTTCCTGGAGAGTGGTCCTTATCTGCTGATTTCTGTAATTATAACCTATAGGCATTTTAGTAAAAATGCTGTAGATAATAGTAGTAGTGCTGTTTTGAAAGCCCTTCTTGTCTTTCTACAGGTCTATGCCTGGGGCTATAACAACTGTGGTCAGGTTGGATCAGGCTCTACAGCAAACCAGCCAACTCCTCGCAGGGTATCAAACTGTTTACAGACTAAAGTCATTGTCAGTATTGCTTGTGGGCAGACCTCTACTTTAGCTGTGATTGACAATGGTGAGGTAAGACCCTTCTGTGCTAATCTTGCTAATAGACACCGGACTATCATTCTTCGTATGGTAGGTCCTTTCTGGATTTGAAGTGCTGCCATTGGTTGCAAAATTTACATTGGTTATCAATTTAATTGTTCATTACTTTGCTTGTAGGACTATCAAGTGAATAAACTAATCTCCAGGAACAAGCAGGAATGTAGTCTTCACATATGGTTATCGTCGGTACCGACGGAGCCTGCGTGGGAACGCTCCCCAGCGTCCAGTAGGAAAGCTTTTGGGAGCATCCCACAGCGCCTGTGTGCTGCCTTCCCGCCTTTCCAACTGTCCCTCTCCAGTTCATTTTCCGCAGAGCCGACAGGTCACATACCCTGTCACCGCAGAAAAATGTTGTCTTTAATCTTTGTTTTTGTGGTCACGTCTGCCTTCCTTCGACACCATACCGGTACTGCCGGTTCGTTCTTTTTAAAAAAAAAAAAATTATAGTTTCTGAGGTGTTTTACTTTAGAAACTTTTTTTCCTTGGTGCTAGGTGCCATTTTGGGCACTAGGCCCAATTTTTTCCTTAAAGGAAAAACGTACTTCAGGTTTTAAGAAATGTTCTAAATGTGGCGGTACCATTTCCGTCACTGACACCCATGATTGGTGTCTCAAATGTTTAGGTCCTGACCACTCTATTTCAGAGTGCCTCTCCTGTGGAATGATGTCAAAAAGGGGCCAGCAGAACCGAGCTGCTAAACTTAGCACCCTTTTTCCCTCAGATGCAGCCTCTGTGGCATTGACGTCGTCCAGGGCTTCGTCTTCCTCCCATGGATCTCAGGTAAATAAACATAAATCTAGCCGGTCCTCAAAGGGTAGATCATCTCCTAGACAGCGAGATGCCTCTGGCGTTGCCCTTAAGGGACTTTCACCGGCAAAATTGTCCCGGCGGGAGGCTTCAGCTTCCAAAGCACTAACGGGGCTCCAGGATGTTCTCGAGGCCTCAACCTCGGCAGAACTACTGGCGCCATGCCTTGGGGTTCCAGCCGCTTCTACCGCTACTGACACCCAAGCATCGGCAGCGTCAATAGACCAGAGATTCCTTGCTATCGATCACACAGTCTAGCGGCTCTTCTCACGGCTTCGGTACCGTTGAAACTGCTTCAGACACCTCAACCGATACCGGTACTGGTACCGACTGCATTAACATCGGCGGGTATGCCACCCATACAGAGTCATGCGTCTGTCTCCGGCATCAACAGATCGGTACCGGAACAACCTGATACCGACTTTGATCGATATCGGTACCATGCTTTGCACGATCACCGGTATCGGAGGTATTTTGAATCCTCTGAGTCTGAAGACTCTGCCAATACAAGAGTACTTCTCCCCGAGGATTCCTCTTATGTCTCTGCCAGAGGATATGTCCTTTCAGGACTTTATCCGTGATGTGGCCCGAGGTCTTTCCATCACAGTAGCTCCTGAAAAAGAACCTAGGGCAAAGGAGTTGGAAATTCTCCAGTATCCTAAGGCTCCCAAAGAGGCAGCTACTCTGCCTATTCATGAGATCTTACATGATCTTATGCTAAGGATGTGGGAAACATCTTTAACCACATCTCCTCATTCTCGAAGACTCGATACCATGTATCGAGTTCCACCTTATCCTGGCTTTCAAAAAACTCAATTACCACACCATTCAATGGTGGTGGAATCAGCCATGAGAAGGATGAAAAGTGCAAAGAGACATGCATCGAATCCTCCAGGTCGTGAATGTAGGACTCTCGATGCCTTTGGGGGCCAATGCTTCCAAACTTCCATGTTCTCAGCTAGGATCAGTTCCTGTATCTTGTATATGGGAATGTTCCTTAAAGAGGTCACAGGAGACTTGGAGCTTATGAGCCCCCTCCTTCCTGATGACAAAAGGCAAGACTATCTTACTGTAGTCAAACATGGTCAGGATGTTTCCAAGTTTGTAAATCGTGCAGCCTTTGACTGTTTTGAGTGCATAAGCAGAACCTCTGCTATTGCCATTGGTGCACGTCGGATTGCCTGGCTTCAGGCATCTGACTTGGAAATTTGGGTACAGGATAAATTAGGAAACATTCCTTGCACAGGAGAAAATCTCTTTGGCAAGAATTGGCAGGAGAAGGCTAATGAGAGAGATGGTGACAATATCACTTTAGATAGATTGTCCAAATCTACAGCCACTCCTGCGAGGAAAAAATCCTCTAGGAAACCATTTTTCAATAAGAAAAAAGTTTTATCCTTCCTATACCCAACAACGACACTGTCCAGGTCAGACTGCCCAAAAGGGACAGCAGCAACATCCTAGACGACAAAAGAAGCCAAAAGCTGCAAAACCTCAGCCAGCTCAGCAGGCTCAGCCTCCTCAGGGGCTTTGACTCCTTTCTAGAGAACTTTGCCTTCCTGCCCCTGAACAGTCCAGAACCCTCGACCATCCCAGGCAGGTTATATCATTTTGCCCACAGATGGTACCAAATAAAAGCAGAAAATAGGACTCTGTCCATTGTACGAGAGGGATACAAGCTTCATTTTCACAGCATGCCCCCTCCTACAATTGTAAGACAGTTCAATTCTCAGACCTCTCTCGACAGTCTCTTAGGTCAAGAAGTCACAATGCTCCTTGCTCAAGGAGCAATAGAGGAAGTACCCATTCCCCAGCAGGATACAGGGTTCTACTCCCCCTATTTCCTTATTCCAAAGAAAACAGGAGGACACAGACCCATTTTAGACCTAAGAGAATTGAACAAATATTTGTTCCGAGAGAAGTTCAAAATGATCTCTAGGAACTTCGCTGCCATACCTTCAAAGTCAGGATTGGCTTTGTTCTCTAGATCTCAAGGATGCGTATACTCATATTCTCATCCATCCAAATCACAGGAGATTCCTCCGATTCCTGTTTCAAGGAAAGCACTACCAATGCAAGGTTCTTCCCTTTGGCCTGCCTTCTGCTTCAAGAGTGTTCACAAAATACATGGCTGTAGTAGCAGCATTTCTCCGCACTCTGGGAATATTCGTCTTCCCTTAGACTGGCTCATTCGAGCCCTTAAAGTGCCAGAAGCCAGCTCTGCTCTGTTTCGCACAATGCGAATCCTTCAGTATTTGGGACTGGTCATAAACCTCCCAAAATCTAATCTTGCTCCCACTCAGTCCCTAGAGTTCATAGGAGCTCATCTGGATACCAGGCAGACAAGGGCTTTCCTTCCGCAGACCCACTGTCTTTGCATAGTACAACTAGCTTCCCAAGCAGTGCTCAAACCTTGTCTCACTGCTCGGGAAATGCTACAATTGCTAGGCCACATGGCATCCACCGTGCATGTGGTTCCTTATGCTCGCCTCCATATGCGAGCAGCCCAGTGGACCATATCCACTCAGTGGACACAGGCCTCAGGCTGCCTGTCGGACAAAATAACAAATTCAAACCATCTAATTTCGTCCCTCCAATGGTGGCAATCACCCAGAAACCTTCTGGTGGGGTCTCCTTTCCAGCAACCCCTATCCCAAGCCACCCTAACAGATGCATCACAGGTGAGATGGGGAGCCCACCTGTACGATCTCGCTACCCAGAGTACCTGGACTCCACAGGAGGCCTGTCTTCACATCAACCTCCTGGAGCTCAGAGCAATCTTCTTTGCTCTTCGAGTATTTCACGCCCAGCTCAGCTACAAGACAGTCCTAGTTCAAATGGACAATCAGGTAGCCATGTTCTATGTGAAAAAGCAGGGCGGAACAGGCTCTCTGTCGCTATGCAACGAAGCTTTTCGACTATGGGCCCTCACCAGAGAGCATCAGATTGATCTCCTTACGGTGTATCTTCCAGGCATTCAAAACTCTTGGGCAGACAGACTGTCGCGTTCGGCTTCCACACAAATGGTCTCTCCTTGCAGACCAGGTTGCCCAAATATTTCAGATTTGGGGAACCTCAGACATAGACCACTTTGCAAGTCCGCTGAATGCCAGACTTCCCCGGTTCTCTTCCAGAATACCGTCTCGATGTCAGGCAAGGGACGCCTTCCTCCTTCACTGGTGTCAGGACTTCCTATGTGCCTTCCCACCCATTCTCCTCATCCCCAAAACCCTATTCAAGCTTCAGAGAGACAAAGGTCATATGATCCTCATAGCTCCACGTTGGCCACGGCAAACGTGGTACCCTCTGCTCCTACATCTCTCTCAAGCTCCACCTCTGGAGTTGGGATCCGCTCCAGATCTTCTCTCCCAAGAGGATGGGATGCTCTGGCATACAAATCCCCAGTCTCTGCATCTCAGGGCCTGGTTGCTGAAAGCCTAGAACTTCAGGATCTTAACCTTTCCCAACAGGTAAAGGATATCCTTCATGCTTCTAGGAAACCCTCTACAAGACGCTCATATGCCTTTAAGTGGAAAAGGTTTACCATATGGTGCTCGCAGAAGGGTCTTAACCCTCTTGCGATACCTCTGGAATCGATACTTGAGTATCTCCTTCATTTGTCAAATGTGGTCTGAAGACAAATTCAGTAAGAGTCCATCTTAGTGCTATTGCAGCTTTTTACAAGCCTCTAAGTGGACAACCTATTTCCTCTCATCCTCGCATAGCGAGATTTGAGAGGCCTTCTTTTAACAAAGCCTCCCATTAAGCCACCACTGGTGGCATGGGACTTAAATCTGGTGCTCGGGCAGCTCATGAAACTACCCTTTGAACCATTAGCCACTACATCTTTGAAATTCCTTTCCTGGAAAGTCATCTTCCGCATTGCAATCACATCAGCATGTCGCATCAGTGAATTGCAGGCGTTTGTGGCTGATCCTCCTTATACAAGTTTCCACCATGATAAGGTATTTCTTAGGACTCATCCACACTTTATGCCAAAGGTCGTTTCGCCTTTCCATTTAAACCAAGCGGTTTACCTTCCTGTATTCTTTCCAAGGCCTCATGCCTCCAGTGCAGAAAGGAACCTTCATACCTTGGACTGTAAAAGTGCTTTGGCCTTTTACTTGCAAAGGACACAGCGACATAGAAAATCTTCTCAACTCTTGGTTGCTTTTGATCCTAGTCATTTGGGACTTCCCGTTTCCAAAAGAACTCTTATCTAACTGGATTGCTCAGTGCATATCCTTTGCCTATGAGAGTGAGAACCTTCCTCTTGAAGGCCATGTCACAGCTCACAATGTAAGAGCCATGGCACCCTCAATGGCTCATCTTCACTCTGTCTCTATCGACGACATCTGTCGAGCAGCTACTTGGGCTTCGGTACATACCTTCACAGCCCACTACTGCTTAGACAAGGACTCCCGCCGGGCTGCCTTGTTTGGCCAGGCTGTTCTTCAACACCTTTTTCAGACTTAATCAACTCCTACCCACCGTCCCTATTAGGATGCTAGAGATCCATGGGGGGGAAGTATGGCCCTTTCACAAGGGCTAACAAATTCCTGGGGCCATCTCCCTGGCATCTGCAGCTAGGGAGTCCCCATATGTGAAGACTACATTCCTACTTGTTCCTGGAGATAGCGTAGTTACTCACCTGTAACAGGTGATCTCTGGGAACAGCAGGAATTTAGTCTTCACAACCCGCCCACCTCCCCTAGGCGTGCTCTCGCTCGCTCTCTCGCTCTCGCTCTCGCTCTCGCTCTCTCTCCCTCTTTCTCTTTTGTCTCAGCTATAAACTCAACTGGAGAGGGACAGTTGGGAAGGCAGCACGCAGGCACTGTGGGATGCCCCCAAAAGCTTTCCTATTGGACTCTGGGGAGCGTTCCCGCACAGGCTCCGTCGTTACCGACGATACCCATATGTGAAGAGTAAATTCCTGTTCCCGGAGGCTTTCTCCAGTGAGTAAAGTTCTAGATGTTCCTGGTAATCTCATTTTTAAGAAATCTAACATCTTCTGCAAGGTCACAAAGTCACTGGTCTGAGAATGTTTCAACATCGTACGCTGAAAATATCTTAGCTATAGCTAGGCCATCATGCTGTTGCACGATTGTCTGTCTTTGCTAGTAGCTCCTACCCTGTGCGATAAGATGCATGTGGAAGTGAAGTTGGTGACAGATCTGTGCCATTGTCGAAAGCAGCTTAGTCTGGCTGTTTTGGGTAGTGAATAATGAACGAATCCCATTGATTGTCCTGCTCCAGACGCAGACTATTATTATTTTTCTCCTTGTATTTGAATTTTATTTATTTTTTATGTTTGCCACCTAGTACTGTATTTTGATAGGTGGATTACAACGTTTTTATTTAAAACACAGAAGGGCAATCTTAGTCCTAGTTCTGAGATTCTGCCTGGATATAGGTCTCTTATTAGCCAAAAATGCCCCCTTATTCATTGGCTCAAAAGTTTTAAAATCTGGTCCACTGCTATTTCAGATAGGCAGAGTGCTTATTTCACTCTTTACATCAATTGTCCATCCACTCGGTGTGGCTTTTGTTGCAGTGGTATCTTTATTTATATATTCCTTTCACACTATATCATTAGGCGGATAACAATGAAACACACAATTATAATTAATACATACATTTAAATTAAAACATTAAAAAAATTAAAAATCATTCACAATTATATTAACATATAATTACTATTCTTGCCTGCTATCAAGCTAACTGTCCAGTGCACGCACACATGCGCATGCGTGGGTCTGTGCAGTGCCCGATGCTTGTTCTGTGGCGAGTTGGATTACATTTCCCATCTGCCTGTGCATTCATCAGTTGCATCTGCTGTTGGACTGTGTGCCTTTAGCAAGATCTGTTCTCCTTTGACAGTCCAGATCTGTTGTGGACATTTGGACTGTGCCATTGTTCTTGCTGGTCGCCAGAACACTGGTTGAGAATCCCGTTGTATGAGTTAGGCTTTGCGACTGTTCCTGGTGAGAGTTGGGGGAGTCACGGGTGACTGATGTGATATGCCGGGCTGCATAAGGCATCAGTGTCAGCTGAGGACGGAGCATGCATGTGTGCGGTGCCTGATGCTTGCTCTCCTGCGGCGAGTTGGACTGAATCTCCCTTCTGCTTGCGCATTCATCATCTGCATCTGCTGTTGGGACTGTGTGCCGTTAACAAGGTCTGCTCTGCTCTGATTGTCCGGATTTGCTGTGGACATTTGGATTGGTTGCCTGAGCTTGCTGGTTGTCCTAGCGCTGGTGTTTCCCTGTATGTGGGTTAGGCTCTGCAGTTCCTCCTGCTGCGAGCGGGAGGCGTCACAGATGACTAACATCATATGCTGGTCTGCATAAAGTGTCTGCGTCTGCTGAAGCATTGTGCCAAAGGGGCAGGGCATGCTCTTTAGTCTGCCCCTTGGTGGGTCTGTGGTTGGAAGGTTGGAGGGTGGGTTCTGTTTTGTAGATTGTAGTCCGTGGGACAGGGGTGTGGTTGGTTGATTTGCTATCTTGTTTTCTGTGATGGCATTGTGGGTGTTGGGAGTTTGGCAGTGGATGCTTTAGTGTGGTGGGTTGGGATGTCAGAGTGTGTATTGTGGGAGTAATTGATTGGGACTTTGGAGTGGGGGAAAGGGATGGGGAAGGGTAGGTATACGGGTCTTGCACGCAGGTTGGGAATGCGGGGGTGGGAATGAGGGTGTATTTGCAGGAGTGGGGAAGAGACCAGTTAAAGCACTGGTGGACTTATGTGGTGTTAAATGTGAGGTCCCTTCTACTAAAGTTAGTGTGTGCAGGACTTGCTTGATGTGGAGTACTTGGACTGCTTGCTCCTTATGGAGACTTGGGTGGAGGAAGGTCAGGTTTGGTGAAGGGTTTTGTGGCACAGTCTGATTATGTGGGGATACAGATGGGATGCAGGGGGCGTATGGGGGGTGCTGGTATGTTAGGAGATATGGGTCCATAGGGAGACTATTGCTCTTCCTGAAGGGGTAGAGGGAGTATTCCTCCGGGTGGACAAGGGTGGGAGTGGGGGACTCTTATTAGTGTATTGTCCTCCCGGGGTCAGTTGGTAGATATTTGAGGCCTTGATTGAGAGTATTTTGTCAAAGGCTGTGGGCCAGCAGGATCTGTTAGTGGTTGGCGACTTTAACACCCATGTGGACATTTGGGTGGATGAGAAGGCATCTTTTCTGCTGTCCTTATTGGTGTTGAGGGGCCTGACACAGAGAATGGTAGGCCCAGACCCATTCGGGGGAGGGGAGGGGGGCACACGTTGTACCTGATATTTGGCTCAGCTGCCTTGGTGGATAGGGGAGGGATTCAGGGGATTCAGATTTTCCCGGTTCTTTGGACGGACCTCTTTTTTGGTTTGCTTCAAGTATTGTTGGTGGGGGAGGTCTGGAGTGGTAGGGAAGTACAGTTGGGGTGGCGGGAGATTGGAGGGGAATAGATCTGGAACGTTTGAAGGGTATTGGCCCTGCAGCACCAGAGGTGTAGTTCAGAGGATTCTGTAGACGTCCAGCTGAAGGATTGGCACTGCTCTTGCTGAGGCCCTGGAACAGGTGGCGTCCGTCTGCCTTGTCCCCATTGGAGGTTCTGGAGGGTAGCCATGGTATACTCGAACTGCATAAGGAGAAATATGTTATACAGAAGTTGGAGCGTTGCTGGCGATAAACCTGGCTGGAAGATCGGCGCTTGTGACATTGAGCTGTGAAGCTTATCAACAGCAGGTAGTAGAGGCGAAGAAAAGTTTTGCTTGGGTTTTTTTTCTTTTCCCTTTGCAAATTGGGCAGGCTGGCAATCAGCCACAGATGATTTTCAGGTTGTGTTGAATTTGTTTGGCAGTACCCGCTCATCAGGGGCTCACTGTCGGAATGGACCTTAAGCAGGTGGCGGGGTTCTTTTTGGACAAGGTCCAGAAGTTGAAGGCTATGGTTGTGGCAGGTGTTCGCCCATCTGTGGAACCAGAGGATGGAGCGTGGCCCCTACCTTGGAGACTCTTACCCTGGTGACTCTTACCCTGGTCACGAGTGTGCAGGTAGAGCAGCAGTTGCATGGTGTCAGGGAGACATTTTCCGGGCTGGACCCGTCACCAATTCGTTATCTTCAAGTGGCCCTTGGAGATCTGGTCAACTGAATTCGTGACCTGATGAATAAGTTTGGCTTTTTCGGCACCAGCGTCACCACTGCTTCTTTCAAATAGGTGGGAACCACTCTGCCCACCACCTGTGATCGACCGACTAGTAATTACTGCCCCATTTCTAATCTGCCTTTCTTGGCGAAGCTGTTGGAGAAGGAGGTGGTATCCCAGGTTAGGGGTTTTGTTGAGGATAACCGGCTATTGGATGATAGCCAGGGTGGTTTTCATACAGGCTGTGTGGTAGACATACTGTTGGTTGCAATGATGGACCACATTTATGGTTGGATAAGGGGGTATCAATTTTGTTGATATCCCTTGACCTGTCCGCGGCATTCAACTTGGTGGAACACTCTCCTGCGGGAGCAGTGCCATAAACTTGTTCTTTAGGCTCGAATACCGCAGTGGATAGATTCTTTCAACTGTTCTCATAGTTTTTGTGTTAGGGGAGATTCTGGGGTTTCTGGCCTTCATATTTGGAACTGGGGGATGCCGTAGGGTTCCCCTCTTTCACCTCTGCTGTTTAATATCTATCTGCAGCCGTTGGGGTCCTTGGTGCACTCCCTGGTCTCCATTTCTTTGCGTATGCCAATGACCTTCAATTACTGGCCCCCTGGAGGAGATTATAGTGTAGTGTTGGTGAGAATTAATGATTGTCTGACACTGGTCTCAATGTGGTTGGACGGCAGTGGCCTTGTCTTGAACATTGATAAGACTGTCTGCCTTTGGTTTGGCAGTATAAGAACATAAGAGATGCCATACTGGGTCAGACCAAGGTCCATCAAGCCCAGTATTCTGTTTCCAACAGTGGCCAATCTAGGTCATATGTACCTAGCAGTTTCCCCAAGGGACACAGGTTCCACAATGCTTGTATTGTACTTGGGTAACTACATACGTGGTGCAGAATATTGGGAAAAATGATTATTTTTGGTCATATTTGTTTAGCATTATATATTTATTTTTTTAAATGATCAATACTATGCTTTTGAGCATTTCAAACGCTAGCATACTTTTTTTTTTTTATGCACAAGAATATGTGCTAGATGCATGTTGCCAGCCTGCACTTTCTGACAACAGATGTGGCTTTACAAGTCTTATGGGGATAATTTTATAAAATCCTTTTTACATGTATATGTCAATATATGTGTGTATAATGCCTCTTATAAGAACACCCCCTATGTAAAAATTTGTGGATTTAATGTAGATGTTTTCCGGGGTGGAGTTTGGGTAGTGTGTGTGGAGCAATGACTTATGCAAATACTTTATAAAATATGTGCATATATTTATCTGCTCTTGAAAAGGTGTGAATGTATGTGGATTAGATTTTACCTCCGATTTCTGCAGGATTTGTGCTAATATTTTACAAAGACGTGCCTTTTTAAAGAAAATAGGCTGCAAGTTGGTGTGTCTTTGCCTTCTTAATTAAGGTGACCAGTTATTTTATTTAGCTGTTTATATAGCTGTGTTTATTTCCCGCTTATCTCCAGGAACAAGCAGGAATGAGTCTTCACATATGGGTACGTCGGTACCGACGGAGTCTGCGCGGGAACGCTTCCCAGCATCCAATCAAAGAGCTTTTGTAAGCATCCCACCACGCCTGCGTGCTGCCTTCCCGCCTTTCCCAACTGCCTCTCCTCAGTTTTCGTTTTTCCGCGGAGCCGGCAGGATGTCCTCCTGTCACCGCAGAAAATTCTTATTTTTTATTTTTATTTTTCTTGTGGTCGCGGCTGTCTTCCCGACGCCACCGGTACCGCCGGTGTGTTCTTTTCTTTTCTTGTAAAATTTTCCTTTTCAACGGGATATTTTTTCCTCATAGTGTCCCACGGGGTCTTAGGCCTTTCAGGCCTCCCCTCTTTTTCCTTCATGGAACCACCAGACACTTTCTCCAAGAAATGTTTAGACTGTGGCGGTACAACTTTATTTTTAGACCCTCGAAGTCTGTGTCTAAACTGCTTGGGTCCTGACAACAGTTTGGTGAGAAGACATCTTCAACATCGAGAATCCCTCGATACACGGTTGCCCTCCAACTTCGGGGCACCGTCCCCTTCTTCTTCCACTTTGAATCAGGTAACCCACAAACAGTCTGTTAAGACTAGCCAGTCCTCGAGTGGTAGGTCTCATGCACAGCATGTAGACAGCTCCGGCTCTGCCCTCGATGGCCTCCTGACTTCAAAACCCCGGCGGGAGTCTTCGGTCTCCAAAGTGTATAAGGGGTTTCGGGTTGTTCCTGGGGTTCACCCCCCACAGAACATACATGAGCCGTGCACGGTGGTGGCATCTGCTTCGAGTGGTACCGATACCTCTGCATCGGCACTGGTGTTGGATGAAACACTCCTCACCAGGGATCGTCATCGGGCCTCCGCGGTGTCTTCGGGACCGATGGATACATCCCAGATTGACTTTCCATTATCGGTTCCAACACCGATACTGCCACTGACGTCGGTACCCTCCAGATGTGCATCGACGGCCTCGCTTCCCTCGATGCCGAGTCTGGAGTCGATCTCCATTCTGGAGGATTGGGTACCAACTTGCCTTGGTACCGTCTCGCGGCGGTACCGAAGGCTTGGTTCTGATGGCTCGGATCCGCAACTCTCGGTTCCCCTGAGGCCGATTGAGTTGCCACTGGTAGACCTTCATTCACCGGTATCGGACACGGTACTGAAGTCGGTACCGATGTCTTCATTACCCTTGGTCGGTGCCTTCCATGCTTCGCTTCTCAGGCTCCTTGCCCTCGATGCCGAGTTTGGAATCCATTTCTAGTCTAGAAGACTGGGTACCAATAGATTTTGGTACCGACACCGATCGATACCGGTGGTTCGGTACCAAGGATAGCAGCCGCAGGTTTTCGCTTCCCTCGGTACCGATTTGAAGTGTCACCAATGACTACTCCGATCTCTTTGTCGAGCCCGACTCCGACATCGGTACCGGTCTTGACTTCAGTACCGGTATCCACAGTAGCATCGTGGCAAACTCCTACCATGCTTTTTTCAACAGCATCGCTCCATTCTATACCAAGCTTTGAGTCGATACCTTGCATGGACAGTGTGGTAAGGACGGTTGCTGCTCCTGACAACCAGTACCAGCAACCATCCCTTAAGCATTCCACACTGCACTCTGCAGGATCTTCTATTTCTATATATTTGGATAACTCTGTGGGTGCTCAGGCTAGTTCTTTAGATCTAACCTGTCCAAGGGAGATTCCTGTTGGGGATCCCTCTTTTTCAGAGTTTCCTCCTGGATATAGCAAGATCCCTTGCCATTCCTATTCCAGGACATGATCCTGCACAAGGCTCTGTTTCTACCAAAGCAAAGGACCACATAATGCTTCCTTTGCATCATTCCTTGCAGGATCTCCTAGGAATGTGGGAAACACCTTTAAGGGTACCCCAACCTCCCAGGGCAACTGATCTCTTATATCAGGTGCCCCCCTCTCCAGGGTTTCAAAAGACTCAACTTCCTCATCATTCCATAATAGTGGAATCAGCAATGAGGTGGATAAAGAGTAAGTGTCTTATCCGCCAGGTCGTGAGTCTGACACTAGATGCCTTTGGACGTCAAACTTTCCAAACATCTATGCTTTCTGCAAGAATTCTCTCATATATTTTCTATATGAGTCTTTCTCTTGAGGAGGTCACAAAGCAATTACATCTTTTGACTCCTTTCCTTCCAGTTTCCAGGAGTACAGACTATTCCTCACTGCTTAAGCATATCCAGAATATCTCTTGGTTTCTTTCTCGTGCTTCCCTAGACTCTTGAGTCTGTCAGCAGGACTTCTGCTATAGCTATAGGGGCACGATGTAAAGCCTGGCTCCAAGCTTCAGATTTGGCCAAGTGGGCACAACAACGGCTGGGACATACTCCTTGCACTGGAGCAAATCCTTTCAACAAGGAGTCTTTACGTCAGGTTACTCAGTTGTCCACTGATTTACCTGTTCCTAAGGGTTCTTCTACACCTTCTGTCCCAGTAGGTAGGAAATGTCTTACCAAACTTTCTTCCCACAGGAGAAGGTTTTATTCCTCACTTGCCCATCATTCAGATGTTCCCCTACAGGGGAGGCATCGTCCTGGTCTGAAGACTCCAACCTCTCACCAGGCTCAGCAAACACGGCCTCTGCAGGGTTTCTGATCAATCATCAGATGCTTGTGACCTTTGGGGTTAGAATCTACAGTTGCTTCTTCTCAACAGAGGCAATCCATTACTTCATTCTAACCCCTAGACATGGATCTCTTTCCAAAAGACATCCATTTTTTTTCTATGAGCTGTCAGAATGTTCATGCCTATAAGTCACAGGTTCTCCTCTTCTGCCAGAGAAAGAGGTCTGACCACTATCAAATGATAGTTCCTGTGCCAGCATGTATTTTTTCCTTTCTATAGACTTACTACTTGGTAAGTCGTCTTCAGCTCTATTCTCTTCACCCTCTTACCACTGTAAGAGCGGACTTACTGGAGGGTTTCTTCTTCAGCCCCTTTAAGTTTGTCACTTTCCAGTGCGGAGTTTTCCTCCCTGAGTTTCCTCCCCTGTCTCAATTTTTACTTTAAGGCAGTTTATCAGACATGTACAGAGTTTTTCCTACTCCTGTTCTGTTCTTTCTGTTTTTAAACAGTAATATTCTTTCTGCTGTCTTGCTAGCAGCTGCCTATGCAGGAGCCTTAATGTTTGGTCCACTGGTTCTTGCCCACAAACAACCAGATTTGTCCTCCTCTAACATTCTCTCTGGTCTTAGTAGTGGCTCCAAGTCAGTGTTTTTCATCTATCTTGGAGATTATCCCACTACAAGCTTTCTGGGTTGGTCTTCTATTTCTGCCATCTCCATTCCCCTGGTTTTGGCAGTATAGTGGACTGAGATATTTGCTCTAGCAGCCAGTCCTATCTCCTCTTTCTCCTGCATCATGCTCTCTGCAATTCTACAGAGAAGCTTTCCACTATGGGCCCTTGCTAGAGAGCATGTGGGTTTTTTCTCTGACAGCTATCTTAGATGGTTGGAAAAGGCTTTTCAGTCAGGTCTCCCATGACTAGAAGGTTCTCCCTTCTTTTACTATCTCCTTTTGCCATAAAGGACATAGGCCTTCTCTTACCTAAGGGCTTAAGGAGTTGCCAATTCCCTGCTTTGTCCATGGCATTCCCAATCGGGGATATGCTCTTCTCCTTGCAGCTCGTCCTCATGGTAAGAACGCATGATACTTTTTGCCCTTAAGCAGGTCAACATGGTACCTCATCCCTATCTGTCTTCTGTTTACTTACCATGCTAGAGTCTTGGACGACTCAGGACTTGCTGGCTACAGATTGATATTATCCTCTGTTTTTCATGTAACCATCCTGGTTATTTCACTAGCTAGCATCCTTGCGGATCATAACCAGGGGGAATAGATTCTCTATATATCTTCTCAAGTAGGTTGCACCTCCTTGTTAGATGAATCTTTCCTCTCCACATGTCCTATCTGAATACCATGCTGTAGGCATATATCTGTCTGTTTAACTACAGACACCCATATTTAGGCCTGCATATTCTTATTTATCTTTTGTGTGTATTTTATGCCCTTTCGTATCTCACCATAGATATATCCTTGTATGTCTATTCATATATCTATGTGTATGTATGTGTATGTATGTATGTATATGTGTCTGTCGAGATATTTCATTATTGATATGTCTCCACATACATATCTATCTCACTGTCTATGTTCATATAGCTATATGTTTCTGACAGAGGGGTTTTTACCCATACCTCTGCTATTCAGCAGGTTTGGGATTCTACACACACAACAACTCCTGTGGTAGTCAACAATTTTTATACCATAACCTAAGGGTTTAGGTACCTCTGAAGCTCTCCATACCTAATATCTCTCCTAGCTTACCCCAGTTAGGAGAGATATTGTGGATCTTCAGTTAATCAGAGGCTTTAACGCCTCAGGCATTTGTCCTCTCTTTCTGGGATACAAGAAAGATACCCTTTCTTCCCACAAGGACTGGCCTGTTTGTCCAAATCGGTTAGCCTTTCTCTTTTTGCTCCTAAGAGTGAGTACTCTGCCGCCAAAAGAGTTTGGTTTTTACCATACAGCTTTTCGCTGAAGGCCCACCGTTTTTGTACTACCCCAGTTTTTCCTACCAGGGATGCCTGTTACCTTTCAGGATTCTGACCTCTGTTTGTTTTCCTACAGGTTTATTACCTCCACTTTACAGTGAGGTCCTCTTCACGGTTCTTCTACTGGGTTCCCAGTAGATCCATGAACCTCCATACTTCTATGAAATCCTGTTAGCGGAGGTCCATATTGCAATATTCTTTGCAATATCCTTGATGACAATCATTATCCACACATGGACTCCTTTCCTGCAGTCCTGTGCTAGGTTAGCTGTTCCACAGCATCTTCTTCAACTCCTACCCTCCATCCTCAGGATGCCTGGTGTTGTAGGGGATAACATGTTCCAACCTATGACATGCTCAAACTCCAGGCATCTCAGCTTGGGAGTCCCCATATGTGAAGACTCATTCCTGCTTGTTCCTGGAGATAGCACAGTTACTTACCTGTAACAGGTGATCTCTGGGACCAGCAGGAATAAGTCTTCACAACCCACCCACCTCCCCAGGAGTTGTATCTCTATCTATCTTTCCTTTCCTTTCTCTCTCTTTGTCTCAGCTTTCAAAACTTAACTGAGGGGAAAGGCGGGAAGGCAGCACGCAGGCGTGGTGGGATGCTTCCAAAAGCTCTTTGTTTGGACGCTGGGAAGTGTTCCCGTGCAGACTCCGTCGCTACCGACATACCCATATGTGAAGACTTATTCCTGCTGTTCCCAGAGATCACCTGTTACAGGTAAGTAACTGTGCTTTCACCGCGTCAAAGCAGTCAATTGGGGGATACATTTAACACGAGGGGATATGAGACACATACACTAATACTTACAGGGAACATGGGCAATGGAGGGTTAAGTGGCTTGCTCAAGACCACAAGGAGTGCCTATAGGACTAGAAATCCCAGTCCCTCCGGCCTGAGATTGCTGTCCCCAGGTGGGACTTGAACCCCTGGCTCTCCAGCCTGAAGTACCTTGTCTTAACTACTAGACCACTCCTCCCAGTAGTTATAAAACTACTCTCAAAGCATAACAGAATGGAACATGGCTAAAGGCTTTATACATTAAAGCGCTGTATGCAGTTAAGGGTGTTGTCTTTTTTTTCTCACTGTGCTTTCTCAGGATATGAATCCTGTGTTTTGCAGTATTGACTGTTCTCAATGAATAGAGTTCTTTATGAAAAAGTCTGAATAAGAATCCATAATTGTTCACTACAGGTGTGGCCACAAGGGAGCATTAGATGTCTGTACTTTTTTCCTGCGCATACTCACCAGAAAAATCCTTTCTAGCCATTCTTTGTACCATATTTTTATGTCACTAATAGTTCCCTTCAATTAAATGTGAGCTATGCAGCAAGAAAACCAGTTTGAAGGTTGATCTTACTGAGAAGGGAAGAAATACGTTGATGTGCTTTTTATACATGCCTATATAGTTCTAGTACTGGTTGTTTTGTTTCACACTTTGACAACTGTTTTGTTTCTTCTCGTGGTAAGGTCTATGGTTGGGGTTACAATGGCAACGGCCAACTGGGACTGGGCAATAATGGAAACCAGCTGACTCCCTGTAGGGTGGCTGCTTTGCAAGGAATGTGTGTACTTCAGGTAGGTTTTTGAACCATCTGGTGTGCTGCAGTAATGAATCTAGGTTTCTTTATTATCAATACCTGTCTATATTTTTAAAGCTCTGTGATCATTTTCAGATTGTTGGTATATTAACTCAGTTGCTGAAGGTTGGTGCGATGCCTCTGCTTTTTCCTCAGTAAGGAGTTAAGGAAAAAACATTTATCATCCTGTTAGATCAGCCCAGATCAGTGGGTTATGCTCCCCAGTCAGCAGGTGAAGGTAGACTAGAGCAACTTTCAGGATGTCATCATTAGTATAACCACTAGTGCAGCACTAAGAGATGCCAGTATGTGTCTGTCTCCAGCAGGTAGCCCAGTGTATGGACTGGTGCAGCAGTGCAGATAGGCCTGTCTCCCTCTGACTGAGACTATGGTCTTGCGGCTTGTGTGATTGAGACCTGTAGGCCAAGCGTTTGCTTGGAGTGCAGGTATGACCGTTGTCTCCTCAAACTGACTGCTACCCTATGCCCAGGGCTGTTACCTATGGGTTCCAGCACTGGTGGGTTAGAGAGCGGACAGGAGGACCCCACAGAGCCCTTGAGGGGAGTGATAAGTTTAGGCCAAGATCCCCCTTCTCTTGCTGTCCTCCATCTGCTTGCTAGTCATTTTTTTTCTCTCTTCCTTATTGCTTTTTTCAATTTTGTCCCCTTTTGCTTCTTGCAATAAAGCATCTTCAAAGTTTAAAAAAAAAAAAGACTGAGATAGATGGGGCGGCCCTTCTCGGGTTTTGATGGCTGACCTGAGAGGTATTGGGATCACCGTGGAGTTTTTTGTTTTGTGGTATTTGGGGATTTTTTCCCTTTTAGTTGGGCTTTTTTTTTTTTTTTTTTTAAATTTTGACTGTGTAGAGTTCTGCTGCGATGACAAGTGCATGGTGCTCGCTCTCCTCTGTTTCCCATTTGGTTGAGCTCCATGGCTGGCTTCTCTTACCTTGGCCTATTTTTTTTATTTTTGGCAAGATCAAGACCTTTATGTTGATTTTGCTGTCTCTGCTACATCTCCTATTGTTTTCTTACCAGCAGGTATGGTGGCCATGTTGGATGGCTGAATGGTCCCTGTGGAGGGGGAGCATAGTGAGGAGACCTCAGGTTCAAGCTGGTAAGTTTCTTTGAATTTTCCTGGGCCCTAGGGCTAGTTCTTAGCCAGCTTTGAGCAGAAACGGCTCCTGAAACAGCTTATGGGCTTTGTTAGCTGCATGGCAGCCCCTCCCGTGGGGGTCTGAGACCCTGATCTACCTTACAGGGATCTTGGGGCCTCTGGTGCCTCTTCTGCTAGCAGCAAGGGGGTTAAGCACTCCCATCCTGTCTTTTTGCCTATCCATTTTTCTTGGAGCCCCACTGTCTCCTATAGGGGTTGGTTGGAATAAAGAAGATTCCTTTTCCTTATCTCCAGCAAGTGAGTCAACAGCGGGGATGCTTCCTCTTGTGGACAGTGACGATCTGTCAGTAATACACCTATTTTACAGGGAAGACCTTTCCACCCTTATTTGGAATGCCATGGCAGTGTTATACATGTTGGAGCCTGCCCTTGTGGAGTTTTTAAAAGTGGACCCTATTTTGGAGGGCTTGTAGCATCCTTCAAGCTTTTTTTTCTCCCTCCATGAGCCTGTGTGTAAGCTCATGATGTCTCAGTGGGAGACACAGGAGCTGTGCCTATGGAGACTGAAGGTCCTGGTTCAGCTGTATCCTCTGCTCTAGGGTGTGAACAGCTTTTTGGGCTCCCTCAGGTGGATGTCCTGGACACAGCAGCGACACACACATCACCATCCTGGTGGAAGGTGGTGCTGTGCTGTGCTGTGGAAACCCTCCTCAAAAATGCCTTTACTGCTTTAGCTTTGGTTATTCAAGCAATGACGTGTGCAGGCTTAGTGGCCTGAGCTCTTACATTGGATTCAGCAGTTGCCAGACAATCTGGAGGTTGTGAGAGAGGAGTTTGCAGCTTTGTTTTTGGTAGATACTTTGACTTCATCAGAACTTTCTCCAAGTCTTTGTCAGTAGTTGTAGTGGTCAGATGGTGGCTTTGGCTCAGGAATTGGTTGGCCAATGTTGCCTCCAAGTTGCAGATAAGCAAGCTTCCCTTTAAGGGCAGATTGCTCTTTGGGGAGGATCTGTTGAAGCTAGATGAGAAACCTCGAAGAAGCTTGCCCCCAGAGGCTCCTGGTGGTTAAGCCCAGAGGTCCCAAGGGTGTCTCATGTAGGGCTCCATGTGGAACATGGGGACATCCTTAAGCCAGTAACAGTTTGGGCATAGCCTATTCCTCTTATAGGTCTAAACCCAAAAAGGGTCAGCCCTTTCAGGGTTCCAAGCATTCTTGAGACTCTGCAATGGCCGTTTCTGGAACCAGTAAACCCCTGCAATAAGATCTGGTGGATTGCTTCCAAATTCCAGCCAGTTGAGGGGTGGTTCTAGATATTTTACTTGGAATGGGTCCATATGTCGGACGAATGGGTTCTTGGTGTCCTAAGTCAGGAGTAAATGCCGGAGTTTGCAGAATTTAAGGATGCCCTTTCAGAGTCTGCCTGTGGCTCCCTGTTAAAGTGGGTGGATGACAGTATGGGAGTAATGCTTTGGAAAGGTCCAAGAAAAGGTTAGGAACACCCTTGCCAGACCGACACAGCACCTTCTACAGTTGCAGGCTGTTGTACCCATGTCCTCTGCAGATAGAGATCAGAGATGTGATTCCATCTACTTCATGGTACTCAAGAAAAGAGGGTCCTTCTGACCCATTCTGGACCCAAAAAATGGGCAATGTCAAGCTTAGAGTGCTTCATTTCTGCATAGAGACTATCGGGTCAATCATTGCTTCTGCCTGGCAGGACAGTTCCTTACCTCCTTAGACCTTTCCAAAGCATACTTCCATATTGCCATTCAGGCGCAATATCAGTGGTTCTTACACTTCTGTGTCCTGAGCTGCCATTTTTAGTTTTGGGCTCTACTGTTTGGCCTGGCCACAGCTCCTTGTACCTTCTCAAAAATCATAGTGGTGGTGGCAGTGGCAGCATTTCTGCATAGACAGGGTATCCGGATTCACCCTGGATGACTGGCTGATTTGATTCAAATCCTTGGAGAAGTCCAGAACAGAGATGGCCCTGGCGATTTGCAGACTAGAACAGCTGGGGTTGGTCATCAGCTATCTCTAGCAACCTTGCTATCTCCCAGACTTGGAATATCTCAGGTCTCAGTTCAACACTCTTTGGGCAGTGTTTCTTATTCCAGAGAGGTTGCACAAGCTGCAGTGGCAGTTCGGAGAGTTTTGCACTCGAGCAACTCCCCTGGGCCTGGAAATACTTGCAGATCCTGGGGTTATGGCGTTTATTCTGGAAATGGTTGCTTTGGCCAGGGTACATATTCACCCCTTGCAGAAGCATCTGTCGCTGGTCTCCCAGCTACCTGTTTGATCAGCGCTTTCCGCTTTCCTGGTAGATAAAAGTGCATTTGGTCTGGTAGTTGCAAACTCTCCCTATGATCAATAAGATTCTTCTGGAAGTGTTGAATTGGGTGATAGTCACCATGGATGCCAGCTTGATGGGCTGGGAAGTGCATTGTCTGGAACAGTTCAGGGATAGTGGTCCTCAGAGGAGGCTTCCTGGTCACTTGAACAGCTGGAGACTATAGTGATCTGCCTGACCCTGGAGAGGTTCCAATCACTCCTGGTGGGCAAAGCTGCCTGAGTGTTCTCAGATCATGCCACGGCAGTAGCTTACATCAGCAAGCAGGGCAGCATTCCATATTGTCCTGCTAGACTAGTTCAGACAAGTGGGTTGTATTTCCCGTACCAGCAGATTGGTGGAGACAAAGAACCACTGAAACACTCAGGATTCAATGACATCACTCCCGTGCCTCTTTTTGTCTAAGCCACCAGAGGTCCCGTCAGTATTTCTTTGTTTCCAGCAGATGGTGGATGGATTTTTTCCTCTGAGGATTTGAAGGGAAGAGATTGATTTAAAATGCACGTAATCACAGCCTGCGGGTTGATTTCTCACTGGAGTGTGACATGGAAGGCTCCACTAGACTGCAGGCTTTTCAGTAGCCATAGGAGGAGGGAAAATTGATTCAGCTCCATGCTCTTACCCTGGATAAGGGCCCTGTTGAGTAGCCAGAAATTGGAAGGATTTGGGAGGATCTGGAAGAGTATGACTGTCTCACACAACCTCAACATTTCCTCCCTCCTGCTTTTGTCCCCCTCCCTGCTCTCTCCCGAAGATTGCTGAAGGCTGTCTGAGGGATCTGCCTGCCAGCCACCTTACACACAGTCCTGCAGAGCCAGCCAAACAGTTCCAGGGGAGTGGAACTGAGCCAGATACAGATTCTCTGCTCTCAGGTGGTGAGTACCAAGGCTTGACATTGTCATTGTCCTTGCTAGGGGCTCTCAATTCCGTCTGTGGGGGATGTAATTCGAGGTAGACAGCTGGTGCTGGGTGGGGGTTTCCTGCAATTTTCTGCATGTGTTAATGTTTTTTTCTCTATTTTGCGCCTGGCGGTTGTGTGGTCCTTGCGTGCCTTCACCCAAGTAGCTCAAATGCCCGCTCCTACCTAGCGCCTATAATGTGTGCTGTAGTAAAAGCCCAGTAAATGTGGACTGAATGGAAAAGTCTGTATTTTTGCAGATGGCATGAAAATTTGCAGCAAAGTTCTCCCCTGAGAGAGTGGATAACATGAGAAAAGATCTGCAAAAGCTGGAAGAATGGTCTAATGCTTGTCAGTTAAGATTTAATGTGAAGTGCAGAAATCCAAAGGAATTGTATGAGACAGGGTTGGTGTGCATGGACCAGGAGAAGGATCTCGGAGTGATTGTTTTTGAGGATCTCAAAGTGGAGAAAGAGTGACAAGGCGGTGGCCAAAGCCAGAAGGATGCTGGTTTGCATACAAAGAGGAATTACCAGCAGAAAGGAGGAGTTACTAATGCCACTGTACAAGTCGCTGGTGAGGCCTCACGTGGAATATTGTGTTCAGTTTTGGAGACCATATCTCACAAAGGATATAAAAAGACTGGAAATGGTTCAGAGGAAGGTGACCAAAATGATTTGGAGCCTGCGCCAGAAGGAGTATGAAAAGATTCCAAGACCTAAATGTGCATACTCTAGAGGAGGGACAGCGGAGATATGTTACAGACCTTTAAATGCTTTGAGCATTAATGAACAAACAAGCCTTTTTCAAAGACAGGGAAACTGTAATACTAGAGGGCATAACATGAAGCTGCAAGGGGGTAAACTGAAAGGCAACGTCAAATACTTTTTCATTGAAAGGGTGGTGGATGCTTGGAATGCCCTCTCGATGGAAGTGGTGGGGGCACATATAGTGACAGAATTCAAAATGGCATGGGACAGAGACAGAGGATCGATTTTATAGAAACAGGATAAAATCAAAATAAACTTAACGGTCTCTGATATCTCTGATATCTCAACAAGTAGAGGTGACCTGCATGGAGCAGTGGGTACACCCCTAAACAAAGGCATGGGTAGGGGTGACCTGAACGGAGCGGTGGGCACACCTACTCTTGCCACCTTGCTGGGCAGACTAGATGGACCATACTGGTCTTTTCCTTTCGTCATATACTATGTTACTATGTCACCCTTTGGGCTGCTGCGGCCTTGGTGCACTTGCCTTAACTTTCTTTTATCTTCCAAGTGACGTTTGGCCTGTGGCAAACGTAGTGCCTCATCTCTGACTTCTGAATTCTGCTTCTGAGTTGCCCTGGAGGGCCTACTCCCTCTTTCTCAGCTGAGGGATGTTGTTAGCCTGACCTTGCCTGCCTTAGGGCAGAAAGTGGCTGGTGACACTATGGGTAAGGATAGTCAGCTGGCTGAAGGATCCGACATCTGTGCTATAGGCCTCTCCCTGTTTTCTAGGGATTGATGGCGATTATACCCCTGAGTGTAGGGGGGGAGGGGTCATTTCTATGAGGAGAGCTTCTGAGTTCAGATTGTCCTCCCTGGAATTCTTTCCCTTTGCAGCAGGTCTGGTCATTCTGATGTGGATATGCAGGCCCTGTGCCTTTTTTGTTTCCTTTGCGCACAGTCTCATGGAGGCAGGCATAGAGAGGAAGTCGCCTTCAGTTGATGGTAAAGTGTCCCTGGCAGGGGTTAACCCCCACCTATCCTCAGGATGGGGGCCATCTGTGGCTTGGATTGAGATGTCTGAGGTGGATGAAGTATTTAAAGTATATAAAAAGCCTGTGAGAGAGTCAATTGGACCGTTAGATGATAGAGGGGTAAAAGGGGCAGTAAGAGGAGACAAGGCTATAGCGGAGAGACTGAATGAATTCTTTGCTTCGGTCTTTATTGAGGAAGATGTAGGGATGTTACCCAAGATTGAAGTGGTATTTAAAGGTGATACTGCAGAGGAATTGAGAGAAATAGTGCTACACCAGGAAGATGTATTACAACTATTTGATAAACTGAATAGTAGCAAATCACCTGGACCAGATGGTATACATCAAGGGTATTGAAAGAACTGAAATATGAGATTGCAGACCTGCTATTAGTAATCTGTGAACTTTCATTAAAATCATCTGTAATACCTGAAGATTGGAGGATCGCCAATGTAACGCCAATTTTTAAAGGGTTCCGGGGTGATCCGGGAAACTATAGACCAGTGAGCCTGACGTCAGTACCGGGAAAAATGGTAGAAACATCATAAACAAAATTACTCAGCATGTAGATAGTCATGGCCTAATGGGAGACAGCCAACATGGCTTTAGACAAGGAAGATCTTGTCTTACTAATCTGTTATGTTTTTTTGAAGGTGTGAATAAACAGGTAGACAAAGGTGAATCAGTTTAATATAGTATATCTGGACTTTCAGAAAGCCTTTGACAAGGTCCCTCATCAGAGACGTTTGGCAAAACTAAAGAGTCATGGGATAGAAGGCAGTGTACTACTGTGGATCAGGAACTGGTTAAAAGATAGAAAGCAGAGGGTAGGGCTAAATGGCCAGTTTTCCCAATGGAGAAAGGTGAATAGTGGAGTACCCCAGGGATCTGTACTGGGTCCGCTGCTTTTTGAAATATTCATAAATGACCTGGAAAAGGGAATAACTAGTGAGGTTATCAAATTTTCAGATGATACAAAACTGTTTTAAAGTTGTTAAAACCCAAGGGAATTGCGGAAAACTGAAGGAAGGATCTGGATAAATTGGAAGTCTGGGCATCCAAATAGCGGATGAAATTTAATGTGGACAAGTGCAAAGTTATGCACCTAGGAAAGAACAACCCACACTATGGTTACACAATGCAAGGTTCCACAATGCAAGGTTCCACATTGGGAACCACCACCCAGGAAAAAGATTTAGGTGTCATCGTGGATAACATGTTAAAACCCTCCGCCCAGTGTGCAGCAGCAGCCAAGAAAGCAAATAGAATGCTAGGTATCATAAGGAAAGGAATGGAAAATAAAACAAAGGATATTGTAATGCCTCTGTATCGTTCCATGGTACGACCGCACCTTGAATATTGTGTGCAATTCTGGTTGCCGTATCTTAAAAAGGATATAGCGTTATTAGAAAAGGTACAGAGAAGAGCCACCAAAATGGTAAAGGGGATGGAAGGCTACTCCTATGAAGAGAGGCTACAAAGGCTAGGGCTCTTCAACCTGTAAAAGAGATGGCTGAGGGGAGATATGATAGAGGTCTATAAATTAATGAATGGAGTGGAACAGGTAAACATAGATCAATTGTTTACGCTATCAGAATATAGAAAGACTAGGGGACATGTAATGAAGCTACAGGGTAAACTATTTAAGACAAATAAGAGAAAATATTTTTTCACTCAACGTGTAATCAAACTCTGGAATTTGTTACCGGAGGATGTAGGTAAAGGCTGTTAGTGTAGCTGGGTTTAAAAAAGGTTTGGACAAGTTCCCGGAGGAAAGGTCCATAAACCATTATTAAAAAGGGACCCAGGATATCGGTGCTTGACCCAATAAAAGCATTGTGGAACCTGTCTCTCTTGAGGATACTGCTAGGTACGTATGACCTAGATTGGCCACTGTTGGAAACAGGATGCTGGGCTTCATGGACCTTGGTCTGACCCAGTATGGCATATCTTATGTTCTTACTCGCGTCTTTGGAGGATTGTGAGGAGGCTGAGGTTATTTGACATTTTTGGGAGTAGGAACTGGAAGTGTTGATGCCCAGGGTCTTATCCACTTAGAGCTTGACGGAGACTCCAGTCATGGAGCAGGAACTGAAGAGGCATCTGCTCCTGAAAGGGGTTCAGAAATCCACTAGTGTCTTTGGCGGCATACCCTGATAGCTCCCACTTTCTCAAGAGAGTGAAGCAGATCAGACCACCAGTGCTTCTAGTTGTTCCTCATTGTCTTTCTCTGGTGTTTTTGAAGGTGCTGAAAGGTTCCCTTTCTGAGGTCATTCGGAAGGCCTCGCTCAAGGATTTGACCCTCTTGATTGCTATTCTATCTGCCAGGTGGATGTCGGGGCTGTAAGGGGGGGGGCGGGAGTCTTTTTGGTATCAAGTGTCCCTTTCTACGGACCGTACTATCTGTTCTCTCAAAGATGCTGTCTTCCTTTCTTCTTAATCACACTGTTATCCTTGGTGGACTCCTCTCTACATCTGGTGGATGTGAGAAAATGCTAATGAAATACCTGGAGACTGCTAATTCCTTTCATTGATCAGACCATCTCTGTTTGCTTCAGCAGTCCAAGAAAAGGGCAGACAGCGTTACAAATCCTTGATTTGCTTGCTGGATTAAGGAGGCTTTTAGTCAGCCTACCTTCTGTGTGAAAAATGCATGCCGGAAGGAGTCAGAGCTCGCTCTACTAGGGCACAGGCCACCTCTTGGGTGGAGGCTGTGTTGTCATCTCTGAGCAGCTTTGTGAAACACTACAGATTGCATGTGGGAGCTGCAGCAGATGGTGCCTTTGGCAGGACAGCTCTGTCCAAAGCTTCATCTTCCTCCCAACTTTGGTCCTGTCTGCTTGGGTTCACCCCACTCATCTGGACTGGTGTAGCAGGATAATGAAGGAGAAATGTGTATACCTGATAATTTTATGCCCTCAAATCCTGCTAGACCAGTTCAGGACCTTCCCTGAAAGATTATTCCTGCAGGTTTGGGAGCCCTTGTGCCTCTTAATTGCTTTGTATATCAGTATATGATAGTCTGTTATGGTAAGAGAGCCAAACATTTTCTTCCCTTATTGTTATTGGTTAATCTGAGTTGTTCGGCCTTGCTTGCTGCTTGGGAAGTGTCATACTGGATATACTAATGATGACATCACTGAAAGCTGTTCTAGTCTGCCTCCACTTGTTGGCTGCAGAGCATAACCTGCTCATCTGGACTGCCCTAGCAGGATTCAAGGAAAGAAATGATCAGATATGTACATTTCTCTTTTGGCAGCCAAAATTGCTGCTATTGGATGCCAAGTGTAAACCCATGCTGGCTATATACTAGGTTTGACTGGACTTTGGTCAGATTCGTTAGTCATGCATTCTGATTAGAACAGCATCACAGCAACAGCCTATCTCCAGTAATGACAGTGGACTTTTTGAAACTTATTTTTGTGGTAGATTTCATTTCACCATCACAGAAATTGCAAGGTGCCATAGCTGGGGTAGTCTGTGATATGGTAGGACGACTAAATGTGTGCAGTTGACTTGGGTGACAATCTTAGCCCTGGGGAATGGGAAATGTTTTATTGGTGGAAGGTGTGCTTGCTTGCTTGCTTGCTATGGCTCTTTTCCTTTTATAGCAGGGGCATGCAAGTTTTTTTTTTTTTCTCAACAGTGGACCACATGACCAGAAATTCATATATGCATGGGCTACATGATTTATTTATTTATTTTAAAGACTGTTATAGAATGGGTCATACTCACGAATGTCTTAATCTCCTCTTCTGAAATTGTGACTTCATATCCACCAAGTAGCTCTGCAGATTTTCAGAATTGTGTGTACTCGTGGCTAAGGTGAAAATGTATAGCTAAAATTTCAAGTGAATAGTATGCCAGTGTCAGGTGGGCTACACATTGGACAGCCCTGTTTTATAGAAGATGATGCATAGAGCTTTCCTTTCCCTGCCCCCCTTCTCCCCCCAAATGGCTGGCAATGCCTTTTTATATGACTAGTAAATTTTCTTACTTACTAGTTTTACCTGAAAATTCGATTCAGAGGAATTTGTTTTAAGGGAGCTCCTTATTGTTAGCATTACTATGGCAGTAACAGTTTAACAATGAACTATGGATTTTCCAGCTGCAGAGGTGAAACAGAGGGAAGGGGAATTGGATTTAGCTCACGCCTTTTCTCAGACATTCAAGGCAAGTTACATTAAGGTAAACTAGATTAGATTGTAAACCCTCTAGGGATAGAAAAAATATTTGTACCTGAGGCAGTGGAAAATTAAGCGACTTGCCCAAGATCACAAGGCATAGAAATGGGATTCAAACAACCCACTGCTCTAACCATTAGGCTTCCTTCCTCCCCCTCCTCTCTCAAGGGTATGTCCCCCACAGGTTAGAGATGGGATTTCAGCAACAGAACAGTGGAAGGGAACATTGTGGCGCGTGTGTGGTTTCTGGCAATTCTTGCTAATGAACTTCTGGCATTTCCTGATGTTTATATATGATGCAGATTCAATGTCGAATGGCCACCACATTTAATTTCAAGGGTGGGTGACAGGAAAAAATAATTCCATTTTTAAACATTTTTCTTCCCTGGGTATTCAGAGTTTGAGGAAGTTGGATGGCGTTTCCGATCTCTTCAGCTGGTCTTGTAGAAATGCTCTCTAAGATGAGCTACTTTCAATGTTGCTGCTTCTGAGATACTCTTCCTTCTATTTCCTCTAACACTGCTCAGAAAGTAAATGGAAGGAACTCGCGGCAGCAACCTTGAGTTACTTATGACGCACATGCGGGGAGAGGCAGATAAAAGGGACAGTAAAACCAAGAAATTGGCTTCTATAGTATACCAAAAGCCAAGATGGTTCCCAAGAACATCAAAAACAAGAGTGTGTTTAAAAATGAAAATATTTGTACCTAATGCTATAATTAACGTATTATGGTACTGATGGTTTCTTGCTCTCTCTTTCCTGTGGCAGTAACCTTGTGCATTTACTTGCAGATTGCCTGTGGCTTTGCACACACACTAGCACTAACAGATGAGGGTTTGCTCTATGCCTGGGGAGCTAATGCTTATGGGCAGCTGGGAACTGGCAATAAAAGCAACCAGCTAAGCCCTGTACAGATCATGATGGAGAAGGAAAGGTAATGTAGCTACAGCCAACAGAAGGACTTGAGTGTCAGTGCTTTGTGTACCGTATGCGTGCTTTGTGCTGTCTGCTGCTAGTGGGAAAATCTAGGTACACTACATGTGCTTTGTGCTGTTAAACTGTGAAGGTGCCCTAGGTTGTTGCTATTTAATTTCTTATAGCCTACTCAATCTCCAATGGTCCAGAGGAGGTAACAAAAAAAGTAAAATCTTACATAAGTTGCACATAAAGTACAACATCACAATATTTAAACAGAATACTTATTGTTTTATAAACAAGTCTTGAGATAGCAACGAAAAGACAAAATTCTTCAAAGGCTTATTTTAATCAGCAGTTGGTTCCATAATATAGCAACTCTATAATCCAACATTTTATCAAATAATCCTATATCCTTTACATTTCTAGGAAAAGGATACTTTATTAAAAAAAATTAACAGTGGATCCCTTTTCTTTTCGAAAATAACTCTCATTTAAAGGTTCAAGTGCTAAGCCAAAAATAAATTCAATCCTCCACAGCCATTGTAATGGAAATATCAGTGGAAATGCTCTTAAGTCTCAAGTAGCCAAACCCTAAAACAAAGTTCTCTCCGACGAAAAAAGTTTATTTTTGTCTGACAGCATCTGTGTGAGGATTTAGCCATTACAACAGAAATCGTCCATTTTAATCATTCACAGTAAAACCCACAGCAATTTAACTTTAACTAATTTGATGACCTTGGTCTGACCCAGTATGGCATATCTTATGTTCTTAACTGTATATTAAAAAGTACTCATCTGGACCAACGCATTCAAGCATGAGATGAGACATTTGAGCGGACTCATCAGCGACACAGCACTGTTTTGGGTCAAAGTAAAATTCACAAAGACCCTGTGTCAGGCTTAAATTCTCCATAAAGTCGTTTGTGAATAAGTGAATGTAGCATGGAAGACAAACTTCTTAAACCAAAGGCATCTAAGGTAATCACTGTGAGCTAACTGCTTATTGCAAGGCTGGCAGGAAGGTGGAAAAAAATGGTGTCATCGCCATCCAAGCAAAGCCGACAACTACACCAGACTGAGCCAGTCTAATTCCAAATTAAGTCCACAAGAGACTGCCGTGTTGAGACGGAAAATTCATTGTTCATGTGACTACAATAATGCCTGCCGGTCACCTCCTCTAATGGAGGGTGAAATCCAATCCAAAACACCCCCCAGGAAAGTTGAGAAAATTGAACTATCTGTTAAACCATTTATTTATTTAACCAGGGTTCCATCTTGCTCAGACATCCATTGGGCTCCGCGGAAAAAAGGAGAATGTCCTGTGTCCCCGAATAAATTTATTTATTTACATTCTCTTGTATACCGCGCTATTCTGCATCAGTGCGGTTTACGTTGAACAAACTGAAATTACATTGAACAGGGCATTATAACTTGGAGATAACTATTTTACAGGGAACATGGGCTATGGAGGGGTAAGTGGCTTGCCCAAGACCACAAGGAGCACCTGTGGGACTAGAAACCCCAGTCCTTCCGGCCCAAGGTTGCTGTCCTCTAGTGGGATTTGAACCCACTAGAGGACAGCAACCTTGAAATTCTTACAAAATGGCCTTAAAATTCTTACATAAATTCCTTAAAATTCTTACAAAATTACCTTCTAGTTTAGTTTTTCCTGGTTTGTGTACTGGTTCCTCTTCTCGCCTTGAGCCGGTATCTCCCCGGCGCTGTTCTCGGCTTTTTTTTTTTTTTTTTTTACTGAGGCTTGCCTCGACCGGTGTTCATGCCTTTTTTCGCCTGACCCCCCCCCCCTCTCATCCAGCTCTGAGCCACCATGTCTCCCGGTGGCTTCAAAAAATGTGATCGCTGCGGTCAAACCATGTCTGTCTCAGACACTCACGACTGCTGCTTGCACTGCCTCGGCCCGGACCACAACAGTACCTCCTGCGACTTTTGCCAGGCCATGACTCCGCGTACCAACAAGAAGAGGTCTGAATTGTAGGAGATGATCCTGTTGTCTGGCTCTGCTCTGGCGTGTCAAACGCTGAGCCTATAGCCAAGCACCTCCCAGAAAGTCCAGGAATTTTTGGAGTCCCACAGCGGCAGCTTCTCCAGGAAGACGCCAGAGCCTGGCAAGAAAAAGAAAAAAACCTTGAAGCCAGGCGAGGTTCCACCCGAGAAACCCGTCAAGCTCCAGCGGTGGGACTCGGGCAACTCCGAGCAGCATCCTCGTAAAGTCTCTAGGAAGGAGTCCTTAGCTGGCGGCAACTGTGAGAGGCTCCCCGAGGCTGTGGTCCTAGTCGAGGATGCACTTGCGAGAGTTCTGGTGCCGGGCCAGAGACCCTCTGTGCCCATGCCGAAAGCTGCAGAGCCTTCTGGCATTGAGGCCAGAATGGTGGCCATAGAACAGAGTATATTCTGCTATCCTGGCCATGCAGCAGGCAGTATTGTCAGGTTTGTCCACATCTGCCCTGACATCCGGGCCCCCGACTGCGGTGGCGTCTCTGGGCGTCAAGCTGGGTCCTGAGCGCTGTCGGCCTTAGGCAAGCCCTCGGCACTGATCGAGATCCTGGTCCCACTCCTTTGTCCTCCCTGGCCAGTTTCTGGGAGTCTGACCGAAGACCCCTCGAGGGTCCTCGGTTCCCTGACGCAGGCCTCATGGCACGGGAGCTCTAAGCATCGGACTCCTCGACGCCATCTGAGTCAGACTGGGATACTGACATCGAGGCCTCCCCTGAGACCTCAACACCGGGCCATCCCATCGGAGCCATCTCCCCTGGAGCCTCGGTGTCATTCCCCACCCGAGGACCTGGCATTCCATGATTTTGTCTGGGACATGGCCTGAGCACTCTGTCCCTACCAAGCCAGAGGAGGACCCCTTGCACCGAGGAACTGGAAATCCTCCAGTATGAGTCCCCGCCAAAGAAGGCGCGCTCGGTGCCAGTGCAACCAGTTCTCGAGGGGTTGCTCCTTAGAATGTGGGAAACCCCAATCTCTGTGCCGGTAGTCAACCAGCTCCTCAATGCCATCTACTGCATCAAGAGGAGTCCAGGCTTCCAGAAGACCCAACTTCCCCACATCTCCATGATGGTGGAGTCCTCGATGCAAAAGCTCAAGAGTCAGAAGACTTACTCTTCTGTACCCCCGGGTAGAGAAGCCAGAGCCTTCGATGCGTAGGGTGCAAGTGCTTCCCAGGGGCCATGCTGAGCTGCTGTAAACAAACGTATGAGCTCTACATAGGGATGTATCTCAAGATCCTCATCCAGGAGATCACAGGCTTCTCAGAGGGACTCACCAGGGAGCCCCTGAGATGGCTTTGAGGCTGCATCCCGGGCAGCAGCTGCTAGCATTGGTGCTCAGCGCCAGGCCTGGCTGCAGACCTTGGACCTCGAGCAATGGGTCCAAGAAAAGCTGTTGGATGTCCCCTGCACCAGAGAGAACCTGTTTGGAAAGCCTATGGCTGATAAGGCGGCCAAGATTGAGGCCAAGGTAGTGACCAGGCAGAGGCTTTCAAAGAAGACCTCTGCCCTCCCCCATAAGAAAACCTCTTGGAAAAGGCCGGTTTTCTCGAAGAAGGGCCTCTTCCACCAGGATCACCACTATCAAACCTTCCAAGCCCAGCAACAGCAGGGGTCCCAGTCCAAAGGCCAGGAACACGGTCCCAGGACCCAAAGACCCCCAAGCCTCAGGCACCAGCTTTCGCCCAGCCTTGCAGGTGCTTCTGACTCCCAGGGTGAGGTCTCCCTCCCCCTGAGAGACCCCCCCCCCAGCCCACTGGTGCCTACATACCCACTGGACCCAGGCCACAGGCAAGCTTCGAGTCAGTCTCCCGACAGTTGGCGAGTTCCCTTGATAGGTGGCAGAATCTACAGTAGGCCTTCTCCAGGCAGGGATGCCCTTCCAGGCACCCCCACCGCAGAGGACCCTGACCTCAGATGCTTCTCTAGGGATGGGGAGCTCATTGCACTCAGGGCTGCTGGTCCAGGGAGGAGTCTCGATTTGCAGATCAATCTGGAGCTCCGGGCAGTATTCCTCGCCCTACGTGCATTCCGCACCTACCTGCAGAACAGACCAGTCTTGGTCCAGAGGTCCAGACAGACAACCAGGTCGCAATGTTCTACATAAACAAGCAAGGGTACATGGACTCGTACTCCCTCTGCCAGGAGGTTGTAGACCACCTCTCCTTTGCAGTATGCATTGACATGCGTCTGTGAGCAGTTTACCTTCTGGGCTAGGACAACTACCTAGCAGACAGACTTAGCAGGGTCCTGTGCCCTCACAAGTGGCATCTCGGCCCCGCAGTGGCAGAGAGGCTCTTCTGCCTTTGGGACTGGTCCGAAATGGACCCGTTTTCCTCTCCAGACAACATGCAACTGCACCCACGGAGGGTAATGACAGACACATTCCTGATCTCCTGGCCGAGGGGCTGCTGTATGCATTCCTGCTGACGACTCTGGTCGCCAAGACACTGTTCAAGATTCAAAATGAGGGCATCGGTGATACTGATTGTCCCCAGGTGGCCCAGGCATCCCTGGTTCTCACTACTGCTTTCACTGTCTCAGGGGGAGGGCTCCCTCTTGTACCCCAATGTGGGGTCATTGAATTTAACAGCCTGACTGCTGAGAGGGTAGCCCTGGACCCGCTCAACCTGCCACGAGAGGTTGAGGAGATCTGCTGGCCTCCAGGAAGTTTTCCACAAGAGCCTACACTTTTAAGTGGTGCAGGTTCGCCCTGTGGTGCGCAGATATGAAGGAGAACCTATCTCCTGTCACGTACAGCTGGTATTCCAGTACCTAGTGCATGTGTCGCACACAGGGCTGAAATCCAACTCTGTCTGGGTGCATCTGAGCGCCATAGCTGCTCACCACCACCCCGTAGGGGGCAAGCCCTTATCCAGCCAGCCCCTGGTCTCCGATTCCTACAGCACACTATTTCTGGAAAGCGAATCCCACAGGGACAGTGCCTTTGGTCAGGTAGTGCTGCGTAATATTTTTGAAGTGTAGGCAACTCCTTCCCTCTGACCCTCTCTGTTCAGGCTACCGGAGTGTTGGATGCTAGGGTCTTGCAGAGTCTCTCAGCGGGGACACAACTTCTGCAACTCAGGGCTACCCGACCAATTGCTGTTGGTGCTGTCATGGTTCGGTCCTCGGCAGCCTGGACTGACTTCCTGCTTGTTCCTGGAGAAAGCATAGCTATTCACCTGTAGCAGATGTTCTCTGGGAACAGCAGGAATCAGTCCTCGCGACTCTCCCTCCTCCCCTAGGAGTTGTCTTCCCTACCTTGATTTTTATTTAATTTCTTTTTTTTTATTGCCGTCTTAGCTATGTCACTGACTGAGCAAGACGGCACCCTTGGACAGGATGGGGACCACGCATGTGTGATAGCATTCCCAAAGGCTTTCTTTGAAAGCTGAGGCAATGCTCTGTGCGGGCTCCGTCAGCACCGACATCACCCATATGTGAGGACTGATTCCTACTGTTCCTGGAGAACATCTGTTATAGGTGAGTAACTATGCTTTTTCCTATCAAAACCTGCGGAGTGTTTATCATTGCAACTGTAAGGCCATAGATTTTTAGGCTTGAAAATCTGAAACTCTGTATAGCACGATTTGCCCCAAGTTTAAAATATCAAATCAACCTGTGCTTTGCTCTTCATGGTATTATTTCTTATGTTGGGCCTCTTAAAAACCTGTGTGGACTCAATTTTTGGAAAATGCTGTCTTAAACTGCTGTATTTACTTGCTATTAATTCTGAACCCCAAGTCAATCATCAGAAGATAACCCATGCTGTGTAAGAGCATGGGTCTGTTTCAGTCCAAGTCACTAGGAAATATCTGACATATTCCAGAGTAGATCTATTTTTTGTTGCTCACTCCTAGAGATAATCAGCTTTCCGAAGCCAACCTGGCTAGTAATGGTTTATAGATCTTCTTTTTTTTTTTGTCCCCACCCCCTCCCGTAACTTATTCAAACCCATTTTAAATAGAGCTATGCTAGAGTTAACAAAGTTTTCACCATTTTCTGTTTGAAAACCTTTGGTAAATCAACCTGAGAATGGCAGCCTTTAGAATTTATAATTTGTCAGATAATGATATATTTTTTTAAAGCCGCCTTAGCCTTTCACATCAGACTTTCTGGTGATTTTTTTTGTTTAAGCAAACTGGTGGTGTCAGACCGTGGCATCTGAGATTATTTGCTTAAGTACTTTCTTAAAATTTTGTTGGCTCTATTTTAACTTTACTCAATGGTTAAATGATGGCATGGGTAGGAGTAATATAGATTTGAAAAGCGACCAGAGTAAAAGTATTGGTAGTCCCATATACTTTAGCAAGAAGGCAGCACTCGAGGAAAATCTTTCAGAAGCCACAAATACGTAAATACCTTTTTGTGATTTTTTTATTTTTTTCCCAACCCAATGGAAGTTGTAAAGAATTATACACAAGGGTTCAAGAATGTCTTTATGGGGGCAAAATAACTGTCTAAAAATTTAACAGAATGAGATCAAATTTGTCATAGTGGAAAAATTGGTGAAAAGAGACATTAATTTTAAAAAAAAAAAAAAAAAAAAAAAAAAGGCCAGTTCATACAGGTGCTTCCAGAGAAATCAGCTCCCCTCCCCCAAAAAATGGCCCATTGCATTTCTGTGGGAGAAGCAGTTTCAACTTCTGTAGCATAGAAACGTACAGTGAAAAATATATAACAGAGAATCTCTCCTTTCTAACTGCCTTTCCCCTGTTATCTAGGCTAAGTGGGACACAGACAGCATAGCTACACAAGCAGAGGCGTTGCAAAGTATACCATGAATCATGCTCCACATGCTTTCCTCATTGTGTGTTAAGTTTCTATTGATTTAAAAATATGCTGAGCAAGTGAAACAATACCTTTTTTGTAAGTACTTTCTTGACTCAAATTACCAATAACTATTGACATGATGTTTAAGAGCTGGTAATGCTGTATATTAAGTTGCAATGATGTCATAGTAATTACTGCACCCAGTTGAAGGACCGGTTCCACCTGCAGGGTGCCTGCATGCTGAAGCTCTGAGGAAACAAGTGGAGGAACTCGGAGAGGAGGTGGTGAGGCTGAGGAGCATTCAGGACAGTGAGAAGTACATTGATGAGATGCTTCTTGAAACATCCAAGCTCTCTAGCAGAGGAGAAGATGGGTGCCAACAGAATGACGAAGGTTGGACACAAGTCACCAGAGCCTGCAGAATCACCAATCCAACTTCTCCAGCCCTTGAGTTGGAGAACCATTATGCAGCTCTGGAAGTGGAGGAGGTGAAAGCATCCCTGGAAAGGGAAGAACCAGAGCTCAAGTACCCCAAAGTTGGAGAATCAGTGACCACAAGGAAGCGAAGGGTAGTGGTGGTTGGTGACTTTCTTCTGAGGGGCACTGAGGCGTCCATCTGCCGACCAGACTTGATGTCCAGAGAGGTTTGCTGTCTGCCTGGTGCCAAAATCCAAGATGTTACGGAGAGTTTGCCGAGACTCATCAAGCCCACTGACTATTACCCAATGTTGCTAATCCATATCAGAACAAATGATACTGCCAGGTATCCCTCTGAGCGTATCAAAAGTGACTTCATGGCTCTGGGACAGAGGGTGAAGCAATTAGGTGCACAGATGGTGTTCTCTTCAATCCTCCCTGTTGAGGGTAAAGGCCAAGGCAGAGAGGCTCACATCCTGGAGACAAATGCATGGCTGCGTGGATGGTGTCATCGAGAGCGTTTTGGTTTTCTAGACCATAGGATGCTGTTCCAAGGGTTGCAGAGCAGAGATGGCATCCATCTGTCCAAGAAAGGTCAACGCGTCTTCAGTAGTAGACTGGCTAATCTACTGAAGAGGGCTTTAAACTAGACTCATTGGGGATGGGTGAAGAAAGCCCCCAGGTAGGTGATACATTAAATACCTTTATGGAAATGGGTAACAGGGGTAACATATGGAAAGCAGTGTGTATAAATGCCCGTAGCATGGGAAATAAGATCCCTGATGAAGCTTTGGTGGGAGTGGCCGACTTGGATTTAATGGCAGTTACAGAAACATGGTTCACAGAAAACCATGACTGGGATGTAACTATACCTGGCTATACTTTATTCAGAAAGGACAGGGTAGGAAGAAGGGGAGGAGGAGTGGCAGCAACTTTGTGTTTGTGTGTGTTTTTTAACGGCAGAGTGAGGCGACCCCCGCTAAATCCTATGGCGACCCCCTGGGGGTCGCGACCCACAGGTTGAGAACCGCTGCCTTAGAGGAAAGGCAGGATAGAGGTGATATGATTGAGATGTTTAAATTCCTCCGTGGCATATATGTTCGGGGGAGAGCCTCTTTCAATTGAAAGCAAGTTCTGTTACGAGGGGACATGGGATGAGGGTGAAGGGGGATAGATGCAGGAATGATATGCGGAAATATTTCTTTACGGAAAGAGTGGAGGATCCGTTGAATAGTCTCCCAGTGGAGGTGGTAGAGATGAGGACAGTAACTGAATTCAAAAAAGCATGGGACAAACACAGAGGATCTCTAAAGGAAAAAAGAGGACTCTTGTTGATATGGAAGGACAGACTAGTTAGGCCACATGGTCTTTTTCTGTCGTCATATTTCTGTTTCTATGTTTCTATTTATAGTCATATTTTATAAAATCAGCTCAGAGGTGGGATAAGCGTGAAAGGTGAAAAGGAAGAATATATAGAAAATGAAAAGCAAATAGTAAACCGGTATGTAGGGAAGAGATGCAATAATTGATGGCCTATGTGACATGAGGGAGATGTATCTGTTTTGAAAAGAGAGTTTGCATGAAATTAGTCAAACTGGATCAACCTTGAGAAACCAGACTGCACAACAATAACCGCTTGCCTCCAGGATATGTCACATTGGCTCTCCTGCAATAGTCTCAAAATCAACTTAAAAAAGACAGCATTATTCATTTCACGCAACTGCTCCTCCTCTCCCCCACAGCACGTCTCCCTCCTTAACATAACTATACCTATCAAGGGTGAAGTAAAATACCTTAGAGACATCCTGGACCGAAACCTAGACTTCCAGTCCCACATAAGCAGAACCACTGAGTGCATATCACAAGATGTCCATCAGAAGAAAACTCAAGCCCCTCAAGACCACTTCAGAACAGTTTGTCAAGCAATAGTTACGCCTGCTGTAGACTCCAGGAACTAGCAGGAATGAGTCTTCACATATGGGTACGTCGGTACCGACGGAGCCTGCGCAGGAACGCTCTCCAGCTTCCCAAAAAGGAAAGCTTTTGGGAGCATCCCACAGCGCCTGCGCACTGCCTTCCTGCCTTTCCTAACCGCCTCTCCTCAGTTCTTCTTTGCCGCGGAGCCAGCAGGTCGTGTTCCTGTCACCGCTGAAGTTCTTTATTTTATTTTATTTCTTTGGTCGCGCGTCTGCCTTCCTTGATGTCGGACCGGTACCGCCGGTCTTTCTTTCTTTTTCTTTTAAAAAAAAAAAATATATATATTAATACTCCCTCACTTAGTGTGTTTTTCCTCCTTGGGCCTTAGGCCACACAAGTAATTTCCTCATGGAAAAATCAGCCTCCGGGTTCAAAATATGCACTAAGTGTAGCGGTACTATTTCTATCATCGACACCCATGAATGGTGTCTTAAATGTTTGGGTCCTAACCATTCTGTTTCTGAATGTCCATCCTGTTCCTTGATGTCTAAACGGGGTTTACAGAACCGAGCAGCTAAGCTCCATGTGCTGTTTCCCTCTGCAGTTTCAGTGGCATTGACATCTTCCATGGCTTCCACTTCCTCTCATGGATCTCAGGTAACCAAACATAAATCCAGCCGGTCCTCGAAGGGCAAATCTTCTAAGCATCGAGATGCCTCCGGGCTTGTCCTTGAGGATCCTGCACCGGCAAAACAACCCTGGCGGGAAGCTCCGGCTTCCAAAGCTCCTCCTATGGGGTTACAGGTTGACATCAATGGCACGGCCTCGACCGATCACCTGTTAGAATGCTCTGGGGTACCGGCACAACCTTCCAGTAGCGATTTCCAGACATTCATGGCGTCGACGGATCACAATGTCCTCTCCATGCAGCAGGCTATTACGGCCTTCATTCAAGCTGCGACGCCGCTGATACCACAACGAAACCCGTTGTCGGTATCAGCTCCAGTACCGGTACCGGTACCGACTGCATCGACATCAACCAGGATACCGACTACAGCGGTTCCCTGTTCAGGGATGCTCATCGGTACCGAACCGGCACCGATGATGCCCGATGTCGATACCGCTCGATATGCGTATCGAGCTTTAGAAGAACACCCTGACAGGCGATACTTTGAATCCTCTGAAGATTCTGATACATCAGAGGAGTCTCCTGAAGTATCTATACCTCTTCCTGAGGAACCTTCTTCTCCAAAAAGAAGGATGTCTCCTCCAGAGGACTTGTCCTTTCAAGACTTCATAAGGGAAGTAGCTAAAGGACTCTCTATTTCAGTTACCTCTGAGTCAGAGCCTAGAGCAAAAAAATTGGACATTTTAGGTTATTCTAAGGCTCCTAAGGAGGCAGTCACCTTGCCAATCCATGAGATTCTTTATGAACACATGATTGACTTATGGGAGACTCCTCTCACTATCTCTCCTCATTCTCGAAGATTGGACACTATATATCGTGTCCTGGTTTTCATAAAACACAGCTTCCTCACCATTCTATTGTGATGCAGTCAGCTATGAAGAGGATAAAGAGTGCAAAAAGACACTCCTCTGCCCCTCCAGGAAGAGAATGTAGGACTTTGGATGCTTTTGGTAGAAAAATCTTCCAAGCCAGTATGCTTATTGCCAGAATCAACTCCTATAGTCTCTATATGGATATGTTTCTAAAAGAAGTTGCAGATAAACTGCACACTTTCCTCCCTCTCCTTCCAGAGGATAAAAGGGAAGAATTCCTTCTATGGCTTAAGCATACTCAAGACATTTCAAAGTTTTTTCCAACCATGCAGCTTTTGACTCCTTTGAGGGTGCCAGCAGAGCTTCGGCCATTGCCATAGCTGCTAGCAGGATTGTTGGCTCCAAGCTTCTGATTTGGAACCTTGGGTCCAAGATGGCTTAGGGAATCTTCCCTGTACAGGTGAGAACCTGTTTGGCAAAGAATGGCAAATTAAGGCCACCCAAATGGATGCTGAAAATTCTGCTCTGGATAGACTTTTAAAGTCAATCTCCATTCCTGCCAAGAAAAAGCCTTTCAAGAAGTCTTTTTACAAAAAGGGCAGATTCTCTTCTGCTTCTGGCCAACAATCTTCTGCAGGTCGCTTTGCTACTAAGCGTCAGCAGCCTAAACAGGCCAGGCCTAAGTCTACAGGGGCTGCTGCAACTCAGCAGACCCAACCCCCTCAGGGTTTTTGACTTGATGCTAGAGAACTTAGGTTCTAGCTGTTTTAAAGCCAGAAAGGCTATCACCATTCCAGGAAGGTTAGCTCATTTTGCTCCAAGGTGGGAGCAAATTACATCAGAGCAGTGGACCCTCTCCATCATAAGGGAGGGCTACAAGCTTCATTTCTCAAACCTTCCTCCCCACACCATGGTGAGACACTTCAATTCTCCAACATCTCTTCTCGACCTTCTAGGTCAGGAGGTGGCTACCCTTCTTGCCCAAGGGGCAATAGCGGAAGTTCCTCTTCAACAAGGGTCAGGGTTTTACTCCCCCCTATTTTCTGATTCCAAAGAAAACGGGGGGGGGGGGGGGGGGGGGATACAGACCCATACTAGATCTCAGGGAATTGAACAAATTTCTATGCAAGGAGAAGTTCAAGATGCTTTCTCTGGGCACTCTCCTTCCATACCTTCAAAGTCAGGATTGGCTTTGTTCTCTAGATCTCAAGGATGCGTACACACATGTCCTCATCCATCCATCTCACAGGAGATTCCTCCGTTTTCTTTTCCAAGGAAAACATTATCAATACAGGGTGCTTCCTTTTGGTCTGGCCTCTGCTCCAAGAGTGTTCACCAAATGCATGGCAACAGTAGCTGCATTTCTACACACTCTGGGAATATTTGTATTCCCATACCTGGATGACTGGCTCATCCGAGCTCCATCTCAGTCAGAGGCCCAGATTTCCCTGAACCGCACAAGGAACATTCTGCAGTATCTGGGACTTGTGGTGAACCTACCAAAGTCTCAACTCACCCCCACTCAGTCCCTAGAGTTCATAGGGGCCTGGTTGGATACTACCACTGCAAGGGCCTACCTTCCCCAGGCCCGTTGCCAACGTCTAGTACAGTTAGCCTCCCAGTTTCAGTCAAAGACCCACTTAACTGCCCGGGAGATGCTACAACTGCTAGGCCACATGGCATCCACAGTGCATGTGGTGCCCTATGCTCGCCTTCACATGAGAGCAGCTCAATGGACTTTGTCTAACCAGTGGACTCAAGCATCAGGAGCTCTCTCAGACCAAATAGCAACCTCCAGGCGTCTTTTGGTCTCTCCAGTGGTGGATGTCCACCGAAAATCTGTTGCTGGGGTCTCCCTTCCAACAGTTGCCGCCACAGGCAACCCTCACAACAGATGCCTCCCAAACAGGTTGGGGAGCTCATCTGCAAGACCTCTCCACTCAGGGCACTTGGTCTCCACAGGAGACCTCTCTTCATATCAACCACTTGGAGCTTCGAGCAGTTTTTCTTGCGCTCAAGGTCTTTCATACTCTCCTCAGCTACAAGACAGTCCTCATTCACACGGACAATCAAGTAGCCATGTTTTACATAAACAAGCAAGGAGGAACTGGCTCTGTCGCTTTGCAACGAAGCTCTAAGATTGTGGGCCTTCGCCAGAGAGCACCAAATCCATCTCCTGGCTGTATACCTTCCAGGAATCCAAAACTCTTGGGCAGACAGACTCAGTCAAGTTCTGCTTCCAGAAGAATGGTCCCTGCACATGGACCAGATACTCAGAATCTTCCAAGAATGGGGAACCCCGGACATAGACCTCTTTGCAAGTCCGTGGAATGCCAAACTTCCCCGGTTCTGTTCCAGAATTCCGTGTCAGGGAGTTCAGGCCAAGGATGCCTTCCTCCTTCATTGGGGTCAAGATTTCCTGTATGCCTTTCCACCCATTCCCTTGATTCCCAAGACTCTCTTCAAACTCCAGAGGGATCAAGGATCTATGATCCTCATAGCTCCACGCTGGCCACGCCAAGTGTGGTACCCTCTACTTCTGCATCTCTCCCAAGCCCCCTCCCTGGACTTGGGAGCTGCTCCAGACCTTCTGTCCCAGGAGGAAGGGACTTTATGGCACCCAAACCCCAAGTCAATTCACCTCAGAGCTTGGTTGCTGAAGGCCTAGACCTTCAAGGTTGGAATCTTTCTCAGCAGGTGAAGGATATCCTCCATGCTTCCAGAAAACCTTCTACCAGGCGTTCCTATGCTTTCAAATGGAAAAGGATTTCCATTTGGTGTACTGAAAAGGGTCTTGACCCTCTAGCACTGCCTTTGAATTCTCTATTGGAATATCTCCTGCATCTTTCCAATGCAGGCCTTAAGACGAATTCAGTAAGGGTCCATTTGAGTGCTATTGCAGCATCCCTTAAATCTATCAATGGACAGCCTATTTTCTCTCATCCTCTTATTGCAAGATTCATGAGAGGCCTAACTTTAACTAAACCTCCCATTAGGCCTCCTCCAGTAGCATGGGACTTGAATCTGGTTCTTGGTCAGCTCATGAAGCCACCTTTTGAACCCTTAGCCACCACCTCCTTGAAATTTCTTTCCTGGAAGGTTATTTTCCTCATTGCAGTTACCTCAGCTCGCCGCATCAGTGAACTGCAGGCTTTAGTGGCTAATCCGCCTTACACACGGTTCCACCATGATAAAGTAGTCCTTAGGACCAATCCACACTTTATGCCTAAAGTGGTCTCACTTTTTCATCTTAATCAAGAGGTATATTTACCTGTGTTTTTTCCAGCTCCTCATGCATCAAGTGCAGAGAGGAATCTTCATACTCTGGATTGTAAGAGAGCTCTTGCCTTTTACTTGCACAGGACACAGCAACATAGAAAGTCTTCCCAACTCTTTGTTGCTTTTGATCCCTCTCATCTTGGACTTCCAGTCTTTAAAAGAACACTGTCCAATTGGATTGCTCAGTGTATTTCTTTCGCCTACCAGAGTAAGAACCTTTCTCTGGAGAGCCATGTCACAGCTCATAATTTGAGGGCCATGGCAGCCTCTGTGGCTCATCTAAATTCTGTGTCCATCGACCAAATCTGTCGAGCGGCCACCTGGGCCTCGGTTCATACCTTCACAGCCCATTACTGCTTGGACAAGGACTCCCGCCGGGATGCCTTGTTTGGTCAGGCTGTTCTCAAACACCTGTTCCATTCTTAATCAACTCCTACCCCACTTCCCTGAATGGATGCCTGAGATCCATAGGAGGAGGTAGAGCCCTTCCCAGGGTCTCATAACCTTGGGGATCTCCCAGGCATCTTAGCTAGGGAGTCCCCATATGTGAAGACTCATTCCTGCTTGTTCCTGGAGATAGCACAGTTACTTACCTGTAACAGGTGATCTCTGGGAACAGCAGGAATAAGTCTTCACAACCCACCCACCTCCCCTAGGAGTTGTATCTCTCCATCTATCTTTTCTTTCCTCTCTCTCACTTTGTCTCAGCTTTAAAACTTGAACTGAGGAGAGGCGGTTAGGAAAGGCGGGAAGGCAGCGCGCAGGCGCTGTGGGATGCTCCCAAAAGCTTTCCTTTTTGGGAAGCTGGGGAGCGTTCCCGCGCAGGCTCCGGTACCGACGTAACCATATGTGAAGACTTATTCCTGCTGTTCCCAGAGATCACCTGTTACAGGTAAGTAACTGCTTTATTGGCCTGCCTAAATCTGTTATCCGACCCCTATAGATAGTGCAAAACACTGCTACCCACATCATTACTGGTTCCTCGAAACACCAACATATTACCCCTATCCTGAACCGACTGCACTGGCTTCCAGTTGCCTCCAGAATCACATTCAAAACAGCCCTCAATATATACAAAATCAAGCACAACCTAGCCCGTCACTCTTAAGAGCCTAATCAACATCGACACAAGCACGAGACCCAAACAACATAGTACAATGGATACCATCCATCCTAGCGCCTACCTTAAAACCACACATTCCACATCAGGCAGAGCTCTATCCATAGCTGCACCCACCCTGTGGAACTCCTTCCCCCAAGACCTCAGAGCCATCACTGATGCCAAGAACTTCAGAAAAAAGCTCAAAACCCATCTCTTCACAGAACATTATGGTGTCATTACTTAACCTACTCTCCCCTCTTTGCTGCCCCCCCCCAGTCAACTCAGCCCCTCAATGCAATTCGTCTGCTTGTAAATAATGTACATACGTTTATATACCGCTCTGTAAATTGCTACCCCTCCAGATATCCCCTCCACCTCCCATTGCATGCCCCAACCCTGCTGACCTAGTTTTATTTGAGTGATTTTTATACTACCATATCGAGTAATCATAGCGGTTTACATACAGAACAACTGAAATACATTGTACTCACAAACCAGTTATATTGTTAAAATGTTCAATCAATCAAGTATATTTATATAATTAATACAAATTCCACTTATTTGCAATTGGGTTGAATGAAGAAGTTTTAGAATAGTTTAGGGAAGTTCCTAGGAAGTTAGCGGAATTGTAGTCTGAGTGTGGTGAAGGAGATATGTCTAGAAAGTCTAGGGTGGTTGAGGATGTGAATAATTTAGGTAAGATAATCCATGGAATCTGTACTATGTTGGGTCACCTTTTTAAGCAAACATTTAATGTAATTTTAGTTCCTATGTAAACCGTTTTGAAGGAAAAGGTGGCATACAAAACATGTTAAAATAAATAAGTAAACAAACTGAAAATGGGCAGAGTAATAGAATAATCCCAGGATTTAAGGGAACTCAGACGCCGGCAGCTCCACTGAAGGATCTGTTCAATCGTACTTTGAAGAGAGGAGCAGTTTGAGGACTGGAAAGGGACAGATATCGACCACCTCCCTATGTCTGCTTTTATGAAGGATAACTGTAGATCAGAGAGTCTGATTCCAGTGTTGGGTACATTTTTTTTTTTTTTTTTTTGTCAAATTTGTTTATTAACACCAGCAACAGAACAAGACAAGGATAAATCACAAGACATATTATAAACAGCAAGCCAAAACCAGTAGCCTTGATACATTTTACACTTTTGTTACACTTTTGTAGTGGGGGAAAACAGTTGCAGTAACAGTCAAACAGTAAAATTCAGGGGTCCCCCCCAGCCCTCCCCGCCGGGCCTCCGAACCCCGGTAGGACGTGTAAATAAGAAAATCAAGCAAGAGCTAAGTACCCTCCCCCCCTCTCTAGCATGGCACAGATACTAGTACTCCTCACTTGAACAGGCTCGGGGTGTGCTCTTCGCCCGAGCCCCGTCCTTCATGCCAAAATCACAGAGGGGGGAGCAAGAGAAAAGGACTGGTCTCTACCTCCCCCAGCCCTTGCCCCCAACCCCACTATCCCTCCCCCTCCCCCTGCCTACCCCCCCCCCCCCGGACTGACACCTCCCCCCTCCCCTACCCACCCCCTCTCCCCTTGGACTGAGGGATCTGCCAAAAAGGATGTGTTGAGTCAGTGGCCCACGTGCCCATTCCATGTGGATCCGGTGGTGAGTCTGTCAGTGAGGCTGTCAATGGCCCCCCAGAATCCGACAGCGGGCAGCACAGGGTAATGAATTCAAGTGAGGACCCCAGGCTTGCAAAAACCGCTGCCAACGTGTGTGGTGGCCCGGGCTCTAAGCCTCTCCATGAGCAGCATTTCGTGCAGACGTCCCCTCCACAGCCCATAGGTCAGGCCCCTGGGATCCATCCACCGAAACAGAATAGTCATTCGCGCTACCCCTAGCACCAAGCGCATCCAGGACCATACTACGTGTCCCAGCTGTGCCTCCCAATCACTCTCCCACACATCCAGAACTGCATTCACAGCCGTTAGGGATACCGGATTGCCCATACATCTGGAGAGATAAACCTGCACTTGCTGCCAAAATGCGGTAACTCGTGAACACTCCCACAGCATATGACCTAAAGATGCCTGCTCTTCCCCACAGCGAGGGCAGCCGTGAGACCCTGCAATCCCAGCCTTCCAGGCCCGGAAGGGGGCATAGTATAGGCGTCTCACCACCTTGTACTGCATATCCCGGAAAGATACCGACCCATAGAGCTTAGGAATACCTGACAGAGCCTCTAACATGTCGCTCGTCACCGGGCCCCCCAGCTCCCTAGTCCAGGCCGCCGCTATGTCCTCCAAGGCTAGTGGTACTGCCGATTCCCAGAGCGACCTCTGCAGCCAAGCTACCCGTGCTCCCTGCTCTCCCCCTAACAAAGACACCTCAATCTGGGAGCTAACCTCCCCCCGTAGCGCCAAGGAGGGGACCCCGCTAACGTAGCTCCGAAGCTGCGCATATGGAAAGATGTCATGCCCCTCGAGGGGATACTGTCGGCATAACTCAGAGAACGACATCATAAATCCCTCAGACGATAGCACATGTTCCAAATTAAGGATCCCTAGCCGCGCCCAATGTGTGAAAGAACCACCTTCTAGGCCCGGCAGGAAGGCACCGTTGCCCCGGATGGGGAGATAAGGCGAGTGGGAAGCCGAGAGCATGCGATTGCTACAGAAGAGACGCCATCCCGCCCTGACCGGGTCTATAAGTAAGGCCCGAAGCTCGTGGGCCGTGTTGGGTACATTTTAATGACATCGCTACTAAAGAGAGGTGTTTTTTTTTTTTTTTTTGATTTAGCTCATACCTTTTCATCGGTAGCTCGAAGCCAGTTACATTCATGTATGTTAAGTGGGGCTTTTATTAAAGGGCTCTAGCTGTCAGTGTATGTTCTGGCATGCTCTGGGACACACATTGGCAGCTAGTGCAGGGCAATAATAGTGCAGGCCGATTTTCACACTGAGTTGTGCATTGGGATGTAAGGAGGCAGGTTGGGGTGGAGAGTGGGCATGGTAAGCACTGCATGGTTAGTGCACCATGTTTACCCCTGTGCTAACTACGACCCTTGCAATTAGCATGGGTTCACCTAACACCACCTCAGTGGGTAGTGTTAAGTGCACCTGTGCTATTTGCATGCCATGTAAGGCACAGGACTTTGCCTGTTGAGCACGCTTTCTACACCCTTAATAATTAACATGGGTGGTGCACCTAACATGCCATGGCTTTGGTGCTATTGGCATGTTAGGTGCAACACTATAGCGCTCTTTAGTAAAAGAACCCCTAAGTATTTCCCTGTCTTGGGGCCAGTTTTGCACCTGTAATGGGAATTCTCCATGGACAGCAGGGGATAAGTCAGCCACACCTGGTGATGTCGTCTGATTGTGCCATGGACAGAAGTGCTGTCCAGAGTTTTCTGAGTAGGTGCTAAGGAAGTCCTACCTCCTGGTCTGCCCCTACCTAGCCCAGTATGTTCTGAGCTGAGATCTTGCCGCTAGGTAGTGGGCGTCAGGGTGTGAGACGACCTCATCCAGAGGAGGTGGGCGGGCATGTGTGCCTGACTTATCCTGCTGTCCACGGAGAACACCCGTCACAGCAAGTAACCTTGCTTTCTCCATAGATCAGCAGGATGCATCAGCCACACCTGGTGCCTCCCTAGCTGCGCGTTAGTGTGCTGAGGTGGATGAGTGGAAGGTGGATCAGTTGTGTGGTTTTGTGCATCCCTGTGACGATAGGACATGGTACCTTTATTTCAATGCTTTTTCTTTAATGCACATAACTTCACACCCAAAAACTGCACTTGCATGTAACAAAATAGAACTACAGCAGTATCACAACATGTTACCACGGGCCTGGGGCAATCGGGCAGCTTAGGCAGTAGACAACCTCGTTAACACCACCACATGTAACCATGGGCCCAGTGTAACTGGGCAAATATAGTTGACGACATGTATAACTAGGTAGAGATACTCAACACATAGCAGTAACAGTGAAGCGGTCACAACAGCATCAGCAGACAACAGCGATCACTGACCCAGTTTAGCTGGGCAGTACGTTTGTTCAGGGGGTACCATGGTTAATCTTGTGCCCGGATGGTGATACACACCTCTTGAGAGTCCAGCCCTTGTGGTGGGTGTCGCTGAGGTCAGGACTGTGGTGGGTGTCGAGGTCGAGGCAGTAGTGTCTCTGGAAGGTGTGCACCGAGGACCAGATGGGCGGCCTTGCAAATGTCTATCGGTACCAAGTGGAGGTTGGTGATGAAAATGACCAGTGCTTGGAGCTGATGGGCCCTGACCTTTTCAGTGGTCCTCGCCACCTGCCTGTGCATGGCAGAAGGTGACAGTCTGAAATCCACTGGGACAGGGTCCTCTTTGACCATGCACCCTGGCCTGCTGGGGTTAAAGGAAATGAAGCGTTGCGCTCCCTGTCGCAGGAGTCTCGTCCTGTGGAGGAGGTAGGTGTGCAACCCTCTGATGCAATCCAGAGTGTTGAGCCTTTGTTTCTCCAGGGAGGTATGTGGCTCCAGGTAGAAGGCAGGCCGCTCTATCGCTTGGTTGATGTGAAAGGCCGAGGCGACCTTTGGGATGAACCTCGGTTGGGTACGAAGGATGGCATGGTTGTGGTGGAGCTGCGTGTACAGTGGGGGCGCTATGAGCACCTGTAGTTCACTGATGCTTCTGGTGAAAGTGATTGCTGCCAACAATGAGTTTGTGGAAGGCTACGATGGTGGAGAGGTGAACTTGGATGGATTGTGTCTTGAGTCCCTGGTCGGTGAGGGCAGTGAGACATTGAATGACCTTTGAGACTAGGCAGGAGACTGGGCACACCAGACGCTGAAGCATTTCCACTTGATGATTTTCTTGTGGATTGGTGCTGAGCATCAAGGATGACATGCTGCACTTCAGCAGACAAGCTGAGGGAGATGAGTATCAGCCTCTCAATTTCCAGGCTGTCAGAAGGTTGGCAGGTTGGGGTGCAGTGTGGTCCCCTCCATCCTGAGTGAGGAGGGTCAGTTCCCGAGGCAGGTGTATCGGGAGCTACAGTGGTGGAGGAAGGGGAACCACATCTGCCCCGGCCAGTATGGGGCGATGAGAATGACTGCGCTCTGTCCTGGATGATCCTCTGTAGAGTCTTGGAGTAGTAAATCCTGTTAAACGATAAGCAGTATTGCTTTATATAAGAAAGTTATACAGTGATTGCCTCACAATTGAAAGTATATCGTTCTGGAGTTTTATGCATTGTGATTCTACTCTAAGATTTATTTTATATAAAGTTTACTTATTTACTTTATTTACTTACGTACTTACAGAAGGGCTGACTAGTTCCATTTTAAACTTTCGCAAGTTCATCTCCTTAGTTCGGTGACATCACACTATCACCATTATTCCCTGCTGCTTATATCTTTGAAGCCAAATATAAATAAAAAAATAAATTATACATATTCCTTTTTTTTTTCTAAATAAAAATGCTATGATTTCTGTTTCAATATTCCGTATTATAGTAGCTGCTTCTCACTCCCCCATCCTCCCCCCTCGATTTTGGGTGCTTATGATGCCCTAGGTTGGGAACATGACTAGTGTATCTCCAGGAACAAGCAGGAATGAGTCTTCACATATGGGTACATTGGTACCGATGGAGTCTGCGCGGGAACGCTTCCCTGCATCCAATCAAAGAGCTTTTGGAAGCATCCCACCACGCCTGTGTGCTGCCTTCCCGCCTTTCCCAACTGCCTCTCCTCAGTTTTCGTTTTTCCACGGAGCCTGCAGGACGTCCTCCTGTCACCGCAGAAAATTCTTCTTTTAATCCTTTAGTTTTCTTGTGGTCGCGGCTGTCTTCCCAGACGCCACCAGTACCGCCGGTGTTTCTTTTTTCTTTTCTTGTAAATTTTTTCCCTTTAGGGGAATATTTTATCTCCAGGAACAAGCAGGAATAAGTCCTCACATATGGGTACGTCGGTACTGACGGAGCCTGAGCGGGAAAGCTCCCCAGCTTCCCAGAAGGAAAGCTTTTGGGACCTCCCACTGCGCATGCGTGCTGCCTTCCCGCCTTCCTGACCAACTCTCTTCAGTTCTTCTTTTTCCGCGGAGCCAGCAGGTCGTGTTCTGTCAACGCTGAAGAAGTTATTTTAATTTATTTCTTTGGCCGCGTGTCTGCCTTCCCCGATTCCAGACCGGTACCGCCGGTCTTTTTTCCTTTATTTCTTTAAAAAAAAAAATCTTCTTTTTTCCCTCACTTGGTGTGTTAGTTCTGTGAGGCCATAGGCCTTCACTAATTCTCCCTCAATCAAGTAGCCATGTTTTACATAAACAAACAAGGAGGGACTGGCTCTCTGTCGCTTTGCAACAAAGCTCTAAGATTATGGGCCTTCGCCAGAGAGCATCAATTCCATCTCCTGGCAGTATATCTTCCAGGAATCCAAAACGCTTGGGCAGACAGACTCAGTCGAGTTCTGCTTCCACACGAGTGGTCCCTGCACATGGATCAGGTACTCAGAATCTTCCAGAAATGGGGAACCCCGGACATAGACCTCTTTGCAAGTCCGTGGAATGCCAAACTTCCCCGGTTCTGTTCCAGAATTCCGTGTCAGGGAGTTCAGACCAAGGATGCCTTCCTCCTGCATTGGGGTCAGGGTTTCCTGTATGCCTTTCCACCCATTCCTTTGATTCCCAAGACTCTGTTCAAACTTCAAAGGGATCAAGGGTCCATGATCCTCATAGCTCCACGCTGGCCACGCCAAGTGTGGTACCCTCTACTTCTGCATCTCTCCCAAGCCCCCTCCTTGGACTTGGGAGCGGCTCCAGACCTTCTGTCTCAGGAGGAGGGGACTTTGTGGCACCCAAACCTCAAGTCCCTTCACCTCAGAGCTTGGTTACTGAAGGCCTAGACCTTCAACACTTCAATCTTTCGCAGCAAGTGAAGGATATCCTACATGCCTCTAGGAAACCTTCCACTAGGTGTTCTTACGCTTTTAAATGGAAAAGATTTTCCATTTGGTGTGCTCAAAAGGGTCTTAACCCTCTGGCACTCCCATTGAATTCTCTTTTGGAATATCTCCTGCATCTCTCCAATGCAGGACTCAAAACAAATTCAGTAAGAGTCCATTTGAGTGCTATTGCGGCATCACTTAAGCCCATCAATGGACAACCTGTTTCCTCTCATCCTCTTATTGCAAGATTCATGAGAGGCCTAACTTAAATAAACCTCCCATTCGACCTCCTCCGGTGGCATGGGACTTAAACTTGGTTCTTGGTCAGCTTATGAAGCAACCTTTTAAACCCTTAGCCACTACCTCCTTGAAATTTCTTTCCTGGAAGGTTATTTTCCTCATTGCAGTCACTTCAGCTCGCCGCATCAGTGAACTGCAGGCCTTAGTGGCTAATCCACCTTATACAAGGTTCCATCATGATAAGGTAGTCCTTAGGACAAATCCTCACTTTATGCCTAAAGTGGTCTCACCTTTTCATCTTAATCAAGAGGTATATTTACCTGTCTTTTTCCAGCTCCTCATGCATCCAGTGCAGAGAGGAACCTTCATACTCTAGACTGTAAAAGAGTTCTTGCCTTTTACCTCCACAGGACACAGCAACATCGAAAGTCTTCTCAGCTTTTTGTTGCTTTTGATCCTTCTCATTTAGGACTTCCAGTCTCCAAAAGAACACTCTCCAATTGGATTGCTCAGTGTATCTCTTTTGCTTACCAGAGTAAGAACCTTTCTCTGGAGGGCCATGTCACCGCTCACAACGTGAGGGCCATGGCCACCTCTATGGCTCATTTAAACTCTGTGTCCATTGACCAGATCTGTCGAGCAGCCACCTGGGCCTCGGTTCATACCTTTACAGCCCATTACTGTTTGGACAAGGACTCCCGCCGGGATGCCTTGTTTGGTCAGGCTGTCCTCAGACACCTGTTCCATTCTTGAACAACTCCAGCCCACCTTCCCTGAATGGATGCCTGAGATCCATAGGAAGATGAAGAACCTTTCAGGGTCTCATACCCTTCAGGGGATCTCCCGGGCATCTTAGCTAGGGAGTTCCCATATGTGAGGACTTATTCCTGCTTGTTCCTGGAGATAGCACAGTTACTTACCTGTAACAGGTGATCTCTGGGAATAGCAGGAATTAGTCCTCACAACCCGCCCACCTCCCCTAGGAGTTGTATCTCTCTTTCTCTTCCTTTCCTCTCTCTATTGTCTCAGCTATAAACGCGAACTGAGGAGAGTTGGTCAGGAAGGCGGGAAGGCAGCGCGCATGCGCAGTGGGAGGCCCCAAAAGCTTTCCTTCTGGGAAGCTGGGGAGCTTTCCTGCTCAGGCTCCGTCGGTACCGATGTACCCATATGTGAGGACTAATTCCTGCTGTTCCCAGAGATCACCTGTTACAGGTAAGTAACTGTGCTTTCTTCTGAGTGTCTTACGGTTTTTCAGGCCTTCTAGGCCTCTCCATGTCCCTCATGGAACCGCCAGCCACTTTCTCCAAGAAATGTTCAAACTGGCAGTACAGCTTTATTTTTAGACTCCCAAAGTTGGTGTCTAACCTGTTTGGGTCCTGACCTTCTTCCTCCGTAGCCCTCGGGCAACAGTATTGTGAGAAGAGGTTTTCAACATTGAGTTTCCCTCGATATGAGGTTCCCTTTCAATTTCAGGGCACCGACCATTTCTTCTTCTACACAGGATCAGGTAACCCACAAACAGTCTTTTAAGACTAGCCAACCCTCGAGTGGTAGGTCTCATGCACAGCATGTAGACGGCTCTGGCCTTGCCCTCGAGGGCCCATTGGCTTCAAAACCCCGGCGGGAGTCTTCGGCCTCCAAAGCCTATGTGGGGTTTCGGGTTGTTCCTGGGGCTCACCCCTCACAGAACATACCTGAGCCATGCCCGGTGGTGGTATCCGCTTCGAGCGGTATCGATACCCCGGTATCGGCACTGGTGTTGGACGTAACACTCCTCACCAGGGATCGTCGTCTGGTGTTCTCTGTACCTACGGGACCGGTGGATACGTTCCAGACTGACTTTCCAGTATCGGTACCAGCACTGATACTACCACCGACGTTGGTACCCTCCAGACGTGCATCAATAGACTCGCTTCCTTTGATGCCGAGTCTGGAATCGATCTCTAGTCTGGAAGACTGGGTACCGACACGTCTTGGTACCGACACCTATCGGTACCGGATGCTCGGTACCGAGGGTGACTGCCGAAGGCTTTCGGTTACCTCGGTACCGATTGGGCTGTCACAGATTGCTGCTCCGATGTCGGTGTCGGCTTCGGTTCCGACAGCGGTATCGGTACCGGTATCCACAGTAGCATCGTGGCCAGCTCCTTCCATGCTTCTTTCAACAGGATCGCTCCCTTCTATACCAAGTTTGGAGTCGATTCCTGGCATGGACGATGTGGTACTGACTGTCGCTGGTCCTGACCTCCAGTACCAGCGTCCATTCGTTAAGGATCCCATACTGCACCTTGCAGGATCTTGTATTCCTATATACTCAGATCCTTTGGTGCCCAGGCTAGTTCTTCAGATCTAACCTGTCCAGGGGAGGTTCTCTTTGGAGATCCTTCTTTTCAGAGCTTCCTCCTGGATATGTTAAGATCACTTGCCATTCCTATCCCTGGCCATGATCCTACACAAGGCTCTGTTTCTACCGAAGCAAAGGATAACATAATGCTTCCTTTGCATCATTCCATGCAGGATCTTCTTTTAGGAATGTGGGAAGCACCTTTAAGGGTACCCCCACCTTCCAGAGCAACTGATCTCCTATATCAGGTGCCCCCCTCTCCAGGGTTTCAAAAGACTCAACTTCCTCATCATTCCATTGTAGTGGAATCTGCAATGAGGCAGTTGAAGAGTAAGAAAAACCACTCTTCTTATCCGCCAGGTCATGAGTCTAAGACACTAGATGCCTTTGGACGTCAAACCTTCCAGACATCCATGCTTTCAGCAAGAATTCTCTCATATATTTTTTATACGAGTCTATCTCTTGAGGAGATCACAAAGAAATTACATCTTTTGATTCCTTTTCTTTCAGAGCCCAAGAGTGCAGACTATTCCTCACTGCTTAGTCATATTCAGAATATCTCTTGGTTTCTTACTCGTGCTTCCCTAGACTCATTTGAGTCTGTTAGCAGGACTTCTGCTATAGCTATAGGGGCATGACGTAGAGCCTGGCTCCAAGCTTCAGACTTAGACAAATGGGCACAACAAAGACTGGGTAATACTCCTTGCACTGGAGAAAATCTCTTCAATAAGGAGTCTTTGCGTCAGGTCACTCAGTGGTCTACTGACTTACCTGTTTCTAAGGGCTGTTCTACGCCTTCTTCTTTCCCAGTAGGTAGGAAATCTCCTACCAAACTTTCTTCCCCTAGGGGGAGAAGGTTTTATTCATCTTCTGCCCATCATACAGATGTTCCCAAACAGGGGAAACATTGCCCTGGTCTGAAGAATCCAAACTCTCACCAGGTTCAGCAAACCCAGCAACCGCAGGGTTTCTGATTAATCATCATATTTTTCTGCCTCTTGGGGTTTAGAACCTGCAGTTGGCTGCTTCTCAGTAGAAGCCTTCCACTGCTTTCTTTCTAAACTCTAGGCATGGATCTCTTTTCACAAGACATCCATTTTTTCTCTGTTATACGAGCTCTTAGGATATTCATGCCTATAGGTCACAGGTTTCTCCTCTTCTTCCTGCTAGGGAAAGAGGTTTAACAACTATCAAACGATAGTTTTCTGTACCAGCATGAATTTTTCCTTTCTACAGACTTACCACATTGTAAGTCTCCATTCACCTCCATCTTTTCTACCCTCTTACCAAGCATTTCCTCTGTAAAAAATGCAATGTGTGCCTTCGAGGAGGGCTTCTTCAGCCCCTCTAGTTTTGTCACTATTCCAGTGTGGAGTTTTCCTCTCTGAGTTAACTCCCTTCATTTTTGCTTTGGGGCAGCTTATCAGACAGGTCCAGAGTTTCCTTACTCCTCTTCTGTCTGCTCTTTCTGTTTTTACACAGAGACTCTTTCTGCTGTCTTACTAGCAGCTGCCCATGCAGGAGCCCTAGTGATTGGACCACTGGTTCTTCTCCACAAGCATCCAGAGTTGTCCTCCACTACATTCTTCTGGCCTTAGTAGTGACTCCAAGACAGTGGATTCATCTTTCTTGGGAAATCTTATCACTACAGGCTTCTCGGATTGTCTTCTATTCTTGCCATCTCCAATTCCCTTGGGTTTGGCAGCATAGTTGACGTAGGTACTGGTTTTTCCAGCAGCCAGTTCTATCTCCTAATTCTCCTGCATTATGCTTTCTGCAGTCCTACAGAGAAGCTTTCCACCATGGGCCCTTGCTAGAGAGCATTAGGTTTTTTTCTCAAACAGCTGTCCTAGATGGTTGGAAAAGGCTCCCTCAGTCATGCCCCTCATGACTGGAAGGGTTCTTCCTACCCTACTGTCTCCTTTTTAAAACAAAGGACGTGGGCCTTCTCTTACATTAAAGCTTAAAGAGTTGTTCAATTCCCTGGTTTGGTCCTCAGGTTCCCACCGGGAATATGTTCTTTTTTTTCTTGCAGCTCGTCCTCATGGTATCCTAATCCTTCATGGACAGCGCATGTTTAGATAAAGAACGCATGATACCCTTTTTGTCCCTCAAGTAGGTCAACATGGTATCTCATTTCTATGCGTCTTCTGTCCATTTACCATGCTAGAGTTCTGAAGGACTCGGGACTTGCTGCCTGCAGACTGATATTATCCTCTGCTTTTCACGTAACCATCCTGGTCATTTCACTGGCTAGCATTTCTGCAGCAATCTAGTCTGTTCCTTGTCAGGGAGATTTTTTCCCTGATTCCTTCCATCATAACCAGGGGGAATAGATTCTCTATATATCTTCTCAAGTAGGTTCCACCTTCTTGTTAGATGAATCTTTCCTCTTCACATCTCCTATGTGAATATACTTCTATAGGCATATCTCTGCTTAGTTGCAGACATCTATATATAGGCCTATATATTCATATCTGTATATATATATCTGTATACATCTCTATAGATATGTTTGTTTGTGTGTGTATAAGTTATGCCCTTCTATATCTCACTATAGATATATATTCTATATGTCTATCTATATATCTATATGTATATCTATATACATATATACGTATATGTGTATCTGTCGAGATATTATTATGGGTAGATATGTACTTACATACCTATCTATCTGACTGTCTATGCTCATATAGATATATATGTCTCTATATGATTCTGACAGTTGGGCTCTACCCATACTTATGCTGTTCCAGCATGTTTGGGGTGCTACACACACAATCACTTCCGTGGTAGTTAACAAATTTTTTTTTCTACCATAACCTTAAGGGTTAGGTACCCCTGAAGCTCTCCATGTTCCAGTTTCTTTTCTAGCTACCCCCAGTTAGGAAAGACATGGCGGATCTTCAGTAAATCTGAGGCTCTAATGCCTCAGACACCTATCCTTTCTTTTTGGGATACAAGGTTTTTTTCCATACCCCTTCTTCCCTCAAGGACTAGGCCGGTTTGTCCAAATCGGTCAGCCTTTCCTCTTTTTGCTCCTAAGAGTGAGCCACTCTGCAGCCAAAAGAGTTTCGACTTTTTCCATAACGCCTTCTGCTGAAGGCCTACCATTTTTGTACTACCCCAGTTGATCCCTGGGGTTACCTCTCACCTTTCAGGATTCTGACCTCCACTGGCTATCCTACAGGTTTATTACCTCCACTTTCAGTGAGGTCCTCCTTGAGGTTCCTCTACTGGATTCCCCGGTAGATCCCATGAACCTCTATACGTTCCTGCATTCCTGTTAGGGGAGGTCCATATTGCAATATTCATTTCAATATATTTGATGATAATTATCATCCACACAAGGACTCCTTGCCTGCAGTCCTATGCTAGCTTAGCTGTCTTTACAGCACCTTTCTGTTTCAACTCCTACCTCCATCCTGAGGATGCCTGGCGATATGAGGTGTAGCATGTTTCAATCTATAACATGCTGGGACTCCAGGCATCTTAGCTTGGGAGTCCCCATATGTGAAGACTCATTCCTGCATGTTCCTGGAGATAGCACAGTTACTTACCTGTAACAGGTGATCTCTGGGAACAGCAGGAATAAGTCTTCACAACCCACCCACCTCCCCAGGAGTTGTATCTCTCTCTTTCCTTTCCTCTCTCTCTCTTTGTCTCAGCTTTAAAACTTAACTGAGGAGAGGCAGTTGGGAAAGGCGGGAAGGCAGCACGCAGGCGTGGTGGGATGCTTCCAAAAGCTCTTTGATTGGACGCTGGGAAGCGTTCCCACGCAGACTCAGTTGGTACCGACGTACCCATATGTGAAGACTTATTTCCTGCTGTTCCCAGAGATCACCTGTTACAGGTAAGTAACTGTGCTTTATTTCCTGCTGTTAAAAGTTCAGACATTAAGAGGGTGAGTTTGAGGGTTGTAGACTTATGCATGCATTTATGGAAAGCACAATATTTTAGTTGTCTCCACACTTAATGTATTCTGTCACTATTCTGTGGGCATGTACAGGGATGGAGTTTAGGCAAAGCGTAAATTTATATGTGTACAGTTGTGGTTAACATTGACATCCTTGCATTTTAGATATGTTGTGTACAATATCTTGAGAAATGGAAATATTCCAACTGTATGTCCCCATAATATTTTCAAAGTATGTTCAAAGATATACAACAAAAAAGTATGTTTGTGCAACTTAAATGTAGTAATTTCTGAGGAAAAAAAACAAAATGTAATCTGGACAGGAATAATGGCACCCTTCACTAATATTTGGTTGCACAACCCTAGGCAGTAATGGCTACAAGAAACGTTTGGAGGATGTTGTCCCCCCAGCCCTCAACTTCCCTAATCCTCAATACCTCCATGTATTTATAAATGTACATAGTTATTCCCGAAATACATATATTGGTGTTCATCGAAGTTGACGTCCCTGTTTAACGTAAATTGTTCTGTTACATTATAAAGTGCTTTGACCATAGGATTAAGGAGTATAAAAAAATGTTAAATCTAAGTTTTGAACATCTGAATGCTGATACTTTCTCCCACTCTTCAGCTGCGATTTGTTCCAGCTCATGAATGTTTCCAGGATTCCTTTTACCAGTGGTGGATTTCAGCTCTTTCCAAAGGTTCTCAATTAAATTGAGATCAGAACTCATTGCTGGCCAGTTTAAAACAGTCCATTTGTTCCTTTTTGACCATTCTTTTGGATGTATGTTTTGGGTCATTGTCCTGCTGGAGGACCCATGACCTTTGACCCAGACCTAGCTTTCTGACACTAGATAGCACATTTTGCTCCAAAATACTTTGGTAGTCTTCTGACTTCATGATTCCTTTAATACGCTCTAGACCTCTAGTTCCTGAGGCAGCAAAACAGCCCCACAACATTATCAAACCCCCACCATATTTAACTGTGGGAAGAGTGCTTTTTCCTTACAAGCTTCATTTCTTCTCCTGTCAATGTATTGCTGGTCTGCATTGCCAAAGAGCTCAAGTTTGGTTTCATCTTTCCACGGAACACTTTCACAGAAGGATTTTGGTTTCGGGCAAAGATCAAGCCTGCCTTGTTATGTCTGTCTTTGAGCAGTGGGGTCCTCCTTTGTTTAGTTTGTGGCGTATGGTGTGGATTGAAATCACCACTCCAGATTGTTCAAGGTTAGACTTAAGCTCTTTCAATGTTGTATGTGGTGGTTTTCCAACAGTTCGCACAAACCTTTGAAGACTTCTTGGATTAATTTTCCTCCTCCCATCATGTCCTGGGATGTTCTTGATGGTTCCATGAGCAGAAAACGTCTTAACATTGCAAACTGTAGACACAGGAAACCAAGGTCTTTGGAGATGGCCTTGTACCCCTTTGAAGTTTGATGTTTGGTGATAGCTTTTCTGACACTCAGGCAGCTCTCTTGTTTTTCACCATTGTGAAAATGGAATAGGGAGTAAATGTTGCCATTTTAAACATTAAAGCCACCATTCATGGTTGACTGAAGTCATGTGAGTACAGACAATTGATCACAGGTGCATCTAATTATCTCCAGGAACAAGCAGGAATGAGTCTTCACATATGGGTACGTCGGTACTGACGGAGCCTGCGCGGGAACGCTCCCCAGCTTCCCAAAAAGGAAAGCTTTTGGGAGCATCCCACAGAGCCTGCGCGCTGCCTTCCCGCCTTTCTTAACCGCCTCTCTCCAGTTCTTTTCCACGGAGCCAGCAGGTTGTGTTCCTGTCACCGCTGAAGAAGTTCTTTATTTTATTTTATTTCTTTAGTCGCGCGTCTGCCTCCTTCAACGTCGGACCGGTACCGCCGGTCTTTTCTTTCTTTTCTTTAAAAAAACATTAAAAAAAAGAATACTCCGTTCCACTTCAGTGTATTTTTCTTCTTTGGGCCTTGGGCCTAACAGAAAAATTCCTCATGGAAAAACCCGCCTCCGGGTTTAAAAAATGCACTAAGTGAAGCGGTACTATCTCTGTTAACGACACCCATGACTGGTGTCTTAAGTGTTTGGGTCCTGACCATTCCATCACGGATTGTGCGTCCTGCTCCATGATGTCTAAAAGAGGTTTACAGAACCGAGCAGCCAAGCTCAGTACACTGTTTCCCTCTGATGCAGCTTCGGTGGCATCGACGTCGTCCAGGGCCACTTCTTCCTCCTATGGATCTCAGGTAACCAAACATAAGTCCAGCCGGTCCTCGAAGGGTAGATCTCCCTCTAAGCATCGAGATGCCTCCGGGCTTGCCCTCGAGGATCCGGCACCGGCAAAAGTACCCCGGCGGGAAGCTCCGGCTTCCAAAGCTCCTCCTATGGGGTCACAGGTTGACATCGATGGTATGGCCTCGACCGATCACCTGTTGCAATGTTCTGGGGTACCGGTAGAATCTGCCGGTACCGACCTCCAGACATTCATGGCGTCGATGGATCAGAATGTTCTGACCATGCAGCGTGCCATTACGGCTTTGATACAAGCTGCGACGCCGCTGGTACCACAACAAGCTTCGTTGTCGGTACCGGCTCCGGTTCCGGTGCCGGTACCGATTGCATCGACATCGGCTTCGGTGTCGACTGCAGCGGTACCCTCTCCAATGATGCCTATTGGTACCGATCCGGTACCGATGACTCCAGATGTCGATACCACAAGGTATGCGTATTGGGCTTTACAGGAGCATCCAGACAGGCGATACTTCGATTCCTCCGAAGACTCTGCTGCATCGGAGGCCTCTGTCGAAGCATCGGTAATCCTTCCTCAGGAGCCGCCTTCTCCAAAAAGAATCTCCCCTCCAGAAGACTTGTCTTTTCAAGACTTCATAAGGGAAGTGGCCAAAGGCCTTTCTATCTCAGTAGCCCCTGAGACAGAACCTAGAGCCAAAAAATTGGATATTTTGCAATATCCTAAGGCTCCTAAAGAGGCAGCCACTTTGCCAGTTCATGAGATCCTTTATGACCACATGATAGGCATATGGGAGACTCCTCTCACCATATCTTCTCATTCTCGTAGGTTGGATACCATGTATCGTGTCCCTCCTTGTCCTGGATTTCATAAAACTCAGCTTCCTCACCATTCTATTGTGGTGGAGTCTGCTATGAAAAAGTTAGAGTGCAAAGAGACACTCATCTGCTCCTCCAGGAAGAGAATGTAGAACCTTAGATGCTTTTGGCAGGAAAATCTTCCAAGCCAGTATGCTTGTTGCCAGAATCAACTCCTATAGTCTCTATATGGGGATGTTTCTGAAGGAAGTTACAGATCATCTGCAAACTTTCCTCCCTTTTCTTCCAGAAGATAAAAGGGAGGACTTTCTTACCTGGCTTAAGCATGCCCAGGATGTTTCCAAATTCTCTAACCATGCAGCCTTTGACTCTTTTGAGGGGGCCAGCAGAGCCTCGGCCATTGCCATAGGTGCACGCAGAATTGCTTGGTTGCAGGCTTCTGATTTGGAACCCTGGGTCCAAGATGGATTAGGAAATCTTCCTTGTACAGTTGAAAACCTGTTTGGCAAAGATTGGCAAGCTAAGGCCACTCAAATGGATGCAGAAAATTCTGCTTTGGATAGGCTTTCAAAGTCTACCTCTAATCCTGTTCAGAAGAGGTTGTTCAAAAAAACATATTTTCCCAAGAAGAGAAGATATTATCCTGCTTATGGTCAGCAGACATCTTCTGCAGGTCGTTTTGCTGCAAAGCGTCAACAACCTAAACAGGCCAAGTCTAAGGCTGCAAGGCCTACTGTAGCCCAACAGCCTCAGCCTCCTCAGGGCCTTTGACTTGCAACCAGAGAACCTAGCCTTTCTGGCTCTAAAGGAACCAGAGCCTCTCACCATTCCAGGAAGGTTAGCTCACTTTGCTCCCAGATGGGAGCAAATTACAGCAGAGCAGTGGACCCTTTCCATCATAAGGGAAGGGTACAAACTTCATTTTTTAAGCCTTCCTCCTCACACCATGGTGAGACAGTTCAATTCTCCAACATCTCTCCTCGACCTTCTGGGTCAAGAGATTTCTACCCTTCTTGCCCAAGGGGCAATAGAAGAAGTGCCTCTTCTTCAACAGGGCTCAGGGTTCTACTCCCCCTACTTTCTCATTCCAAAGAAAACAGGGGGTTACAGACCCATCTTAGATTTCAGAGAATTGAACAAATTTCTATGCAAGGAGAAATTCAAGATGATTTCACTAGGTACTCTCCTTCCATTCCTTCAGAGTCTGGATTGGCTTTGTTCTCTAGATCTCAAGGATGCGTATACCCATATACTCATCCATCCAGCACACAGAAGGTTCCTTCGGTTCCTTTATCAGGGAAAGCACTATCAATACAAGGTGCTTCCTTTTGGTCTGGCCTCTGCTCCAAGAGTGTTCACAAAATGCATTTCAGTAATAGCTGCATTTCTACGCACTCTAGGAATATTTGTATTCGTATTCCCATATCTGGACGACTGGCTCATCCGAGCTCCATCCCAGTCAGAGGCCCAGACTTCCCTAGCCTGCACAATGCGTGTCCTGCAGTATCTGGGATTGGTTATAAACATTCCAAAGTCCCAACTCACCCCTACTCAGTCCCTAGAGTTCATAGGGGCCTTGCTGGATACCACAACTGCAAGGGCCTATCTTCCCCAGGCCCGTTGCCTACGCTTAGTGCAGTTAGCCTCTCAGATTCAGTTAAAAACCCACCTAACTGCTCGAGAGATGTTACAACTGCTAGGCCACATGGCATCCACCGTGCATGTGGTCCCTTATGCTCGCCTTCACATGAGGGCAGCTCAATGGGCTTTGTCCACCCAGTGGACCCAGGCATCTGGAAGTCTGTCAGACAAAATAGCAACCTCCAGGCGCCTCTTTTGGTCTCTCCAGTGGTGGAAGTCCACTCAAAATCTGTTGCTGGGGTCCCCCTTCCAACAGTTGTTACCCCAAGCAGTCCTTACAACAGATGCCTCTCCGAAGGGTTGGGGAGCTCATCTTCAAGACCTCTCCACCCAAGGCATTTGGTCCCCACAGGAGACATCTCTACACATCAACGTCTTAGAGCTCCGAGCAATCTTCTTGGCTCTCAGAGTCTTCCATACCCTGCTCAGCTACAAGACGGTCCTCATTCACACGGTCAACCAAGTAGCCATGTTCTATGTGAACAAGCAGGGGGGAACTGGCTCTCTGTCGCTTAGCAACGAAGCTCTGAGATTGTGGGCCTTTGCCAGAGAGCATCAAATTCATCTTCTGGCAGTATACCTTCCAGGAGTTCAAAACTCTTGGGCAGACACTCAGTCGAGTTCTGCTTCCACACGAATGGTCCCTTCATATGGACCAGATAGTCAGAATCTTTCGAATTTGGGGAACCCCGGACATAGTCCTCTTCGCAAGTCCGTGGAATGCCAAACTTCCCCGATTCTGTTCCAGAATTCCGTGTCAGGGAGTTCAGGCCAAGGATGCCTTCCTCCTTCATTGGGGTCAAGACTTCCTGTACGCCTTTCCACCCATTCCCCTAATTCCCAAGACCCTGTTCAAGCTTCAGAGAGATCGAGAGACTATGATCCTCATAGCTCCACGTTGGCCACGCCAAGTGTGGTACCCTCTACTTCTGCATCTCTCCCAAGCTCCCTCCCTGGACTTAGGGTCTGCTCCAGATCTCCTGTCTCAGGAGGGGGGAACGTTGTGGCACCCAAACCCCCAATCTCTCCATCTCAGGGCTTGGTTGCTGAAGGCTTAGACCTTCAAGATTGGCATCTTTCTCAGCAAGTAAGGGATATCCTTCATGCTTCCAGAAAGCCTTCTACCAGACATTCCTATGCTTTTAAATGGAGAAGGTTTACCATTTGGTGTACTGAGAAGGGTATTAACCCTCTAGCAATACCTTTGAATTCCTTACTAGAGTATCTCCTGCATCTTTCACATGCAGGCCTCAAGACGAATTCAGTAAGGGTCCATTTGAGTGCTATTGCAGCATCTCTCAAGCCTCTCAATGGACAACCTGTTTCCTCTCATCCTCTTATTGCAAGATTCATGAGAGGCCTTCTCTTAACTAAGCCTCCCATTAGACCACCTCCAGTAGCATGGGACTTGAATCTGGTTCTTGGTCAGCTCATGAAGCCACCCTTTGAACCCTTAGCTACTACCTCCTTGAAATTTCTTTCCTGGAAGGTTATCTTCCTTATTGCAGTCACCTCAGCTCGCCGCATCAGTGAACTGTGCAAGCCTTAGTGGCTAGTCTACCTTATACAAGGTTCCATCATGATAAGGTAGTCCTTAGGACCAATCCACACTTTATGCCTAAAGTGGTCTCGCCTTTTCATCTTAACCAAGAGGTATATTTACCTGTCTCTTTTCCAGGTCCTCATGCATCAAGTGCAGAGAGGAATCTTCATACCCTGGATTGTAAGAGGGCTCTTGCCTTTTACTTGCAAAGGACACAGCAACATAGAAAGTCTTCTCAACTCTTTGTTGCCTTTGATCCCTCTCATTTGGGACTTCCAGTCTCTAAGAGGACACTGTCAAATTGGATTGCTCATTGTATTTCTTTCGCCTACCAGAGTAAGAACCTTTCTCTGGAGGGCCATGTCACAGCTCACAATGTGAGGGCCATGGCAACCTCTATGGCTCATCTAAATTCTGTGTCCATCGACCAGATCTGTCGAGCGGCCACCTGGGCCTCGGTTCATACCTTCATGGCCCATTACTGCTTGGACAAGGACTCCCGCCGGGATGCCTTGTTTGGTCAGGCTGTTCTCAAACACCTGTTCCATGCTTAATCAACTCCTACCCTCCATCCCTGGTTGGATGCCTGAGATCCATGGGAGGAGGTAGAGCCCTTCTCAGGGTCTCACAACTGTGGGGATCTCCGGGGCATCTCTAGCTGGGGAGTCCCCATATGTGAAGACTCATTCCTGCTTGTTCCTGGAGATAGCACAGTTACTTACCTGTAACAGGTGATCTCTGGGAACAGCAGGAATAAGTCTTCACAACCCACCCACCTCCCCTAGGAGTTGTGTATCTATCTTTCCTTTCCTCTCTCTCTCTTTGTCTCAGCTTTAAAACTCGAACTGGAGAGAGGCGGTTAGGAAAAGCAGGAAGGCAGCGCGCAGGCGCTGTGGGATGCTCCCAAAAGCTTTCCTTTTTGGGAAGCTGGGGAGCGTTCCCGCGCAGGCTCCGTTGGTACCGATGTACCCATATGTGAAGACTTATTCCTGCTGTTATTTATTTATTTAAATTTATTTATTTAAAGTCTCTTTTATACCGCGCTATTCAGCATCAGTGCGGTTTACAATAAACAACGAACATACACATTTCCCAGAGATCACCTGTTACAGGTAAGTAACTGTGCTTTACTGCAATGAGAATATGGTGGTTCTGTTCAAACTGATCTGAATTGTTTGAGTGCCAATAATGTTCACACCAATTCAATATCCAAAAAATATTGGCTCATAAATAAAATATAAACAATGCATACTTGAAATGTCAGACTTTTTTTAAAAGCTCTGTAGCTATAGATAAGCTACTTCCATAACATTAAAGTCCTTGCTTTTCTTTTTTAAAGTGATCATGTGCCCAACAAAAATCTAATTATAAAAATAGTCCATAAGAAAAATTCCAACTATGACCTGTCGAGTTTCGAAAGGGTAACATACTATTCTGCATCAGGGCTTTAGCTTTCAAAAAATAAGAACTTATCTGAATAGCAATACTTCATTCCACTCATCTTGCTGTTTCTTCCTTGAGCTTTCTGGTGGCTGTTCAAAATGTCTGAGGCGTTCTTTCATACAAAATGTGACTCCACCCATATCAACTATGAGTGGTTCAGTTATCAATGACATCAGATCTACTCAACCTATACCAAGGTATTACAATCGAGCTGTGAATTTAAACCCTTAAGATAAATTGCATCCAAAGTGAATAACCAAAGCTGCTCATGATATTTCATTTTCTCTTCTTCATTCCCTCCTCTCCAATGTTGGGGTATGTGGTCTAATACATGCCAGGTCAGTTCTTTAAAAGTATGATTATTAACTAAGCAGTGGTCCACTATTGGTGCAGATTTGTTCATATTTAGAAGTGTTCACTCAGCCGCTTCATTATGGGCTGTTTTGTACGCCCAATGTATGTCTCTCCATATGGGCAATTAATCACATAGACAACAAATGTCGTTTGAAAAGAAGTCTTCCATTGATATTGTACCATTTGCTGGTTAGCTGGACATGTCCATGTTGTCCTTCAGTTGTTGAAGTACAAAATTCACAATGGCCACAAGCATAATGACCCAAATGTTCTTCGACAGGGGTTGTTGGTATTTCCCAAGTAACCGACTTTGTTACATAGTTGGCAGTACTGCGGCCCCTTTGGTATGCCACTATCAGGCTGTCCTCAAAACATGCATGTGACCGCAGAATATCCCAATATTTCTAAAGGATTGCTGCTAATATTGGAGCTTTCACTGAGAATGGTAATACACACACCAAAGGTGCTCCCTCTTTTCCCTTCTATGTGTGGATCGTTTGAGGATAATATTTTTGAGTGCTGAATTGGTGTGAGTCATGTGGGATATCTAGTTTAGCACAGGTCCATCTTGAGATTAAATAACTGTCCTGGCAATGTCCCATCATTTTATGCTATTTCTTACTATTTCCTTTTTTAATTGCTTTCATGCCATTTGATTCTTTTATGGTTCAAATATGTGTGCATATATAGTCCAAAGCCATTTCACTGGCCACTTTTTTTTTAGGAGGTATTGGACATTAAGAGATTGACCTGCAAGGGTGCCAATAATGTTGACCACAACTGTAACTATGGAGAGTACAAGATAAGTTTTGGACATTTTCATTTTCGGATATGTACTTGATATATTGCTGCAGTTTGATTTTTACTATTTGAGAAAAGCAAAAAAGAGAAAAATATACATCATCTTTCCACTGGAATAGTAGATTTATATTAAGTCATGGTATCTAGATGCGCCCGTGAAGAAATTTGAGCTTCAGTTGAAAATTCAATTAAGATATATAGTAGTGAAATGGTAAAGACCGTGTGTTCTGGCATTTTTTTGTATTGTTTGGACTTTGTTGCAAGAGCTGTATTATACTTTGGAGCAACTCTTTTATTTACTGGCGATATATCTTGGCACATGGGGAAGGTAGGTCAGGAATGCTAAATTTAGTTAACACATATTCACCTAGTGGGCCCAAAGGGGACTTTTACGTGGAAGTGGTGGGGGGGGAGGAGATATCAGAGAAGGGAGGAATTGATTATTGTGGGTGATTTCAATATCATGCAGGAACTGGGGAAGGATATTTTGGGGATGAGGAAGAGAAGGGTGGGTAGGGGAAGTTTAAAGGTTTTGTTAGAGAATAAGGATAATGGATATCTGTATATGCTGCACATGAGCTCAAAACTTCACCTTTTTCTTTGCGGTACATGGGACATATTCATCAATTGATATGATATGAATAGGTAAATGTCTCTGGGTAAAAGAGGCAGATGTTGCGATTACATGATTGGACCATACTCTAATGTACTAACAGAACAAAGACACACTGGTATTTCTTTTTGGAGTTTGAATGATTCCCTGCTAGAGGATGACAAGGTGGTCCAGGAATGTAAGAGAACAATTTAAGGAATATTTTGAACTGATATTGGGGTTAGTCAGTGGAAATGGTGGACCCCAGGGGAGGGGCTCTTTTGGAGGAGAGGGCTAAACTTTATTTGCTGGAAACGGAGAAAATTCATTATAAAATGATGAAGTTAAGATAACACTTTGAATTTGGGAATAAGGCAGGGAAACTATTGGCTCAACAGCTATGGAAACAAGGTACATGCTTAAGTGACAAAAACAAGGGACCACAGGGACAATTTCTTATGGAGGAGTGGGAGATTACCAGGCCTTGCAGGAATTTTATGAGCACTTGTAAGGCTCAACCCAAAGCCCTAAAAGGGAGATATGGATAGTTATCTGGAATCTGTCCCATCGATGAAATTGGAGGCTGACATGGCAGAGGGCCTGGATCAGGAAATTTTAGAATTAGTAAAAGGAGTGATTGGCCTATTTAAATCAGTTAAATCATCTGGGTCAGATTGTCTCTCAGTACATTTCTCTATGAAATTTGGGGACATATCTGCCCCTCTGGTGGCTCTTTTCAATTCAGTGCAATTGGGAGGGTCTTTAGCAGAAACCATGAGTTCGGTAGGAATCTCAATAATCCCCAAAGAGAGCAAAGACCCGCAGTTGTGCTAGTCCTACCACCCTATTTCACTTTTGAATGTAGATGTTAAAATATTAGCAAAGATTTTAGCTGCACGCCTGAATAGGTTCACACATACAGGTTAGGTGGGTTTTATGCTAGGTTGTCGGTCCCCAGATAATATCCGTAAGTTATTGAGCTTGATATGGTAGGCTTAAGAGGACAAGAGAACCAGCCTTGCTTCTCACCACAGATACTGAAAAGGCATTTTTGGTCAAGTCTCCGGGAGCTTTATGTTTAGGGTATTGGAGAGAATTGGGGGGGGGGGGGTGTGTTGGAGGTTGGATCAAAGTGCTCTACACCTACACCAGGCTACAAGCTTGTGTGAAAGTGAATGGGGGCTACTTGGGGTTCATTGATTTGGGTAAAGGTTCCAGGCAGGGGCACTCACATTCCTCACTTCCATTTGCCCTAACTGTTGAACCATTTGCAGTTAGAATGAGTAGGGCTATTCAGGGTGTTTTGATGTGGACTACGAAATTTCTCTATTTACTGATATTTTTGCAATGACTAGGCTGCATACTCTGGGAGTTCAAAGTATGGGTGGTTGTCAGATTTTAAATCTGATTGTCCCGAAGGTACAGGTGGAGTGGCTTATGAAGAATTGCCTTTCCTGATCGTATCTCCAGTCTAGTCCCAGACCTCTGGGTTGTCCACCTTATTCAGCAGCTTGGAGACTGAGGAACCTTCTTCTTTTAATGATGTCACCAGTATATCCTCCCGGGAGCCGCCTCTATTCGCCAGATACCTCAGTCTCCAAGCAGCTGAAGGGACGGTGAGCCTGGGAGGTCTGGGCTCACTGGAGGAACAACTGAGTGTAGTGTTAGGAGTAGTGGAGAGAATTAAAAACAACAAGAATTATTGCTAAAGGGAATCAGTCCAACTGGCAATGGCTGTACCTTTAAGCCGGGACAGAAGGCTCTCTCCCCCTCCTGGAGGATCCCTGCGCCCGGGGGGGTTGACGGGGTTCCCTCTAACAGAGTGGAGATATTCTCCGGAGTGCTGCAGCTGGGAGGATGTCAGCGGAGTAGCTGCAGAGAGAGAGAGAGAGACACAGCCGGCGTTTGTACAGAGGTCCTGCCTGTCTGTACGCCTTGGCTGAGCGCGATGCCTGTCAGGCAGTAAACGCGTGAGGATACTCGGCCCTCTGTTTCCTCCCCTCCCCTCCCCTCCCCTACTCTGCAAGCCCAGGCAGGGGCCGTGGTGGGCAGCAGGGGCAGACACTCAAATTGACCTGTGTCGGAACAGCAGACCGACTAAAGGTAAGAAGGTCCATTGGATGTAATTTCCCCATCAGCGCATTTGAGCGCGAAACGGGCGGCAGGCCCGGCCGCATGGTGGCAGTGCGGGAAAACTTTGAGCAGCGTCAGGCCTAGTATGGAGTGCTCGCGGGGGGGGGGGGGGGCGAGGAGAGCCTCGATAGCGGCGGCATCAGCATTTTCTTGGGTTAGAGGATCTCTACCCTTAGGGCCTCCTCCGGGCTTGTTGAATTCAGTTTTCAAGGCGGGGGCTCGCCCTCTGTGTTTACCCCGCGCCTGAGTGTTCTAGAGGCAGATAGCAGTTGCCGTTTAGGGCCGGGATGCCCTCTAGGCCCCAGTGTTTTGTCTGTGGGGCTAGAAGGGCCTTGGCTGCGGATTCGGGGGTGTGCAGAGGTTGTGTAAAGGAGACCTCTGTCACGGACAGCGTTGAAGAGAACAAAAAGGGGCGCATGGCCTCCGAAACAGGACTGTCAGTCCTTCCAGCAAATAGTATGCCTCTGGAGGATCCACTGGAAGGTCCTTCCTTTGCGCCGGATGTCTCGCTCACTCTGCCGGCCTGGCCTATTTTTTTCTGCGGACTTCGTGGCGCTCTTGCAGCACGCAGTTGATAGCTTCTCGCAGGGGCAGGTTAAGGAGCAATCAAAGATACGCGGGGTGAAGAGGTCGGCGCTTTCTCAGTGTGAGCGAGTTGCAGGGAGGCGCTAAGAAATCACGGATAACAGAGCCCTAAGGATCCCTCGGGTGAGTCAGAGGGACAACTATCAGATGAGGAGAGTCGAAGTCTGGATATAGAAGAGGAGCTAGAGGAAGGTGAGCTCGCGGATAAGGAGGATCAGGCGAAAGTGGTACGGGTCTTCCGTAGGGAGGAGCTGCCAGCACTCATTGGTGAAACGCTGATGGCGTTAAACATGCCGGTCCCGGGGTTGGGGGCAGATGACTCTTGAGGAACCCTTGTTACAAGTCTTTAGGAAGAATCAAAGGGCGTTCCCGGTGCACAGGATTTTCCAGGAGATGATTCAGGAAGAGTGGAATGTGCCAGAGGCGCCCCTTAGGGGGTCTAGAATTATGAGAAGACTTTACCCCTCGTGGAGCAAGATAGAGAGGTGTTTAAACCTTCCAAGGTGGACGCGGCAGTAACAAAGAAGACCACGATCCCGGTTGAGGGCAGTACGGCCCTTAAGGACACGCAGGACAGGAAGTTGGATGTCCTGAGGCAGATCTTTGATGTGAATGCCGTGGCGCTCCAAGTGGCTATCTGCGGAGCCTGGGTGGCCAGAGCTTGTTTAAGGTGGTCTCAGAGGGCCCACAATGGTCAAGAGAGTGATAAGGTCGGGGAGGCGTCCCGATTGGAGTCCGGGACGGCATACTTGGCGGATATTCATTATGATCTAATGCGAGCCCTGTCAGAGTATGGTGTCCGCAGTAGCAGCGAGGTGCTATTTGTGGCTTCGTAATTGGGCAGCGGACAACTCTTCTAAGTCAAGGCTGAGTAAACTTCCCTTTAAAGGGAAGCTCTTGTTCGGCGAGGATTTGGAGAAAATAGTCAAGGACCTTGGTGAATCTAAAGGGGGCAGATTACCAGAGGACAAGCCCAAGACTGGGCGGTCGGCACCCGCGGGCAAGGGCCAGCAGCGGGATTTTCGTCGTTTTCAGTTCCAAAGGTTTAATCCCAGCCAGAGAGGTAGGTTCCCAAGCAGAAATCAGGGGTTCCGGGGATTTCGAGGGGCAGGGAGAGGATTTGGAGCTGCTGGATCTTCCTCTGCCTCTAGTGTTTGGAAATCACAATGAAGTCAGGGGGACTGAGGCGCCGCTAGTACCTGTAGGAGGGCGGTTGCAGGAGTTCTACGACGCCTGGGTCCGTGTCACGTCTCCATCAATGGGTGCTGGAAGTCATCCGAGAAGGGTACGCGCTGGAACTGCGGTGTCCGGTGCGGGAGGCCTTTGTGCGGTCCCCCTGCAAGTCGGCGAGCAAGTTCGTGGCGGTGAGAGGGACCTTGCAGATGCTTCTGGATCTCAGGGCTATAGTTTCGGTGCCTTCAGACCAATACGGGTGCAGTCGATTCTCCATTTATTTCGTGGTTCCAAAGGACTGTGGGGTCTGACCAATTTTGGATCTCAAAGGAGTGAATCGGTGTCTTCGAGTTTCCCATTTTCACATGGAGACCCTGCATTCAGTCATAGTCGCAGTCCGAGCGGGGGAATTCCTTACCTCCTTAGATCTGTCGGAGGCGTATCTTCACATTCCCATAAGGCCGGATCATCAAAAGTACCTCCGTTTTGCGGTTCCCTTCGGGCAGTTCCAGTTCCGGGCTTTGCCGTTTGGCTTGGCGACGGCGCCGTGCACGTTTACCAAGATCATGGTGGTGGTCGCGGCAGTCTTGTGATGGGAAGGGATTCTGGTACACCCTTACCTGGACGATTGGTTGATCTGAGTGAAATCGAGAAGGGAGAGCGAGACGGCCAGGGTAGTAGAGTTCCTAGAGAGCCTGGGTTGGGTGGTGAATATGTCAAAGAGCCACCTGGTTCCCTCGCAATGCCTGGAGTATTTAGGAGCTCTGTTCGACACAAAGAAGGGGCAGGTGTTTCTGCCTCAGCTAAGAGCGCAGGGCCTGCAGAAACTTGTCCGACGGTTCTTGAGCAGCAAGGCTCCCACGGCCTGGCAGTACCTTCAGTTGTTGGGCACAATGGCTTCCACTATAGAGGTGGTGCCCTGGGCGAGAGCGCACATGAGGCCGTTGCAGAGAGCGTTGCTCAGGCACTGGTCCCACCAACAGGACCCGCTATCGCGGCGGCTCCCTTGTCCGGAGGAGACAAGGGTGGCCCTGCGCTGGTGGTTACTTCCCGAGTCATTGCAGAATGGAAGACCGCTGGAGGATCCAGTCTGGTTACCTTTAACGACGGACACCAGCCTTTGGGGCTGGGGAGCGCACTGCCAGGGCCGGTTTGCTCAGGGGCAATGGAAGTCCGCAGGAGCAGTCTTGGTCGATCAACAGGTTAGAGTTGCGAGCGGTGTCGTTAGCCCTGCAGAGTTTTCAAGACTCCCGGGGGTCGGCGGTTCGGGTGTTTTCCGACAACGCAACCGCAGTGGCATATGTCAATCGTCAGGGGGGAACAAGCAGTTTAGCACTGGAGTCCGAGGCAGAGGCCTTATGCAGCTGGGCCGAGGAGCATCTAGCAGCGCTATCGGCAGCGCATGTTGCAGGAGTGGACAACGTAGAGGCCGACTTTCTCAGTCGGGTGAAAGTGGATCCCGGAGAGTGGGTCCTTCATCCAGAAGTGTTCCACATGATGACGCGTCGGTGGGGTCTGCCGGTCATGGACCTCATGGCAACCTTTCAGTCGGCCAAGGTCAGTCGGTTTTACAGCAGGAGAAGAGAAAGGATGTCCGAAGGTCTAGATGCTCTCATTCAGAACTGGCCAGAGGAGCAACTCCTGTACATTTTTCCGCCATGGGTCTTGATAGGCAGGGTAGTACAGCGGATAGAAAGGTACAGAGGGCAGGTGATCCGGATAGCGCCGGATTGGCCCCGCCGCCCGTGGTACACGGATATGATAAGGCTCCTGGTAGCAAGGCCATGGCGTCTTCCGGCCAGGGCGGATTTGTTGTCTCAGGGGCCTCTTGTCATGCTGCACGTGGATCGCTTCTTGCTTACGGCTTGGATATTGAAAGGGCTAGGTTAAAGGCGAGGGGTTATTCTCTGCCAGTAATTACCACCTTGTTAAAAGCACGGAGGAGGTCGACATCCTTGGCGTATGTTCGAGTCTGGAGAGTATTTCAAGAATGGTGCAGCATAAGGGCACTCGAGCCTTTGAGAGCGATCATTCCGCAGATATTGGAATTTCTGCAAAATGGCTTCGACAAGGGGTTGGCAGCGGCGTCTCTTAGAGTGCAGGTCGCGGCTCTGTCGTGTTTCAGGGGTAAGATAGGTGGTCGGTCGCTCGGGGAGCACTTGGATATTAAACGTTTCTTACGGGCGGTGTCTCTTTTAAGGCCGCCAGCTAGACAGGTTGTACCTACGTGGCACCTCCCATTCGTTTTAGAGGCGTTGAAACGGGAGCCGTTTGAACCCCTGTCTCGTACCTCGTTGAAGGATCTTACCTTGAAAGTGGTGTTGTTGGTGGCAATCTGCTCAGCTAGGAGGGTCTCCGAGTTACAAGCGCTATCCTGTAAAGAACCTTACCTTTCGTTCCTTGACTCTCGAGTGGTGTTGAGGCCTGTGCCAGGGTTTTTGCCCAAGGTGGTGTCGGCATTCCATCTAAATCAGATTTCTTTGCCGGTGTTTTGGAGCGATGCTGGGGGAACGCACCCGAACAGGCCAAATCCTTTAGATGTCCGGCGGGCGTTGAAGTACCTAAGTCGGACGTCGGAGTTTCGCAAGTCTGAGAGACTCTTTGTGCTTTTCACCGGACCACGGAAGGGTGAATCGGCTTCAAAGGCTTCCATTGCCCGTTGGATCAAGGAGGCGATTGCTTCCACGTACATGTTGAAGGGTAGGCCGGTGCCGGAAGGGCTTCGGGCTCACTCTACTAGGGCACACGCTGCATCGTGGGCGGAAGCCAGGTCGGTGGCTCCGCTGGAGATCTGTAAGGCGGCGACATGGTCGTCCTTGAATTCATTTGTAAAGCATTACCGACTGGATATGCAAGTGAAGCAGGACGCTTGTTTTGGAGCGGCAGTCCTTCAGGCTGGAAAGGCAGGGACCTCCCGTTGATTTACTGTTCTGGTACAGACCCAGAGGTCCGGGACTAGACTGGAGATATGATCAGGAAGGTGGAATTAGACTTACCTGCTAATTGTTCCTGGAGTAGATACAGTCTAGTCCCGTGTCCCTCCCCTGTTATGTATGCTTGCGGTTATGGCCTGAAGGGCTGAGAGCGGAAGGTCTGTAAACTTTACAGGTGAGAAGATTTTTCTTTTTGGCGGGGGTTTGCGACCCCGGAGGGGGAGGGGTGTGTTAAAAAAAAAACAAAAAAAAACTCTTAGGTCCTCCGGACAGGTGAGGAGACGGCCTCTGCTGGATTAAAGGTCAGAATTATTTGTTTAGTGGGTTAGCTATGTTGAGAAAGTTGCCATTATTAATTTGGGTTCATGCTTACTTGTTGTTCCAGTGAGTCTGCTCTGTCAATAGGAAACTGGCGAATAGAGGCGGCTCCCGGGAGGATATACTGATGACATCATTAAAAGGAGGTTCCTCAGTCTCCAAGCTGCTGAATAAGGTGGACAACCCAGAGGTCCGGCACTAGACTGTATCTACTCCAGGAACAACAATTAGCAGGTAAGTCTAATTTCACCTTTCAAGTGGGGGCAAATTAGGGGGTTAGGAGGTCCAGATTGGCTGAGATTACAAAGACCTCTTCTTGATGACTATACAAGTGTAACCAGAGGTGAAAAACTTTAAAGGAATACCAGAGGGTCCCAAGGTGATGGATGTTATGATTGTAAGCCTCAGTACCATCTTCCTCCAATTTGGATACTTGTGGGTTTTCTCCTTGTGAAAATATATGCTGTTTAGGTCCTCCTGCACCATTCAAGTGTGCTTAGAGTGGAAATCTCTAATTTAAGCAGGTAGGATGCTGTCTGTTGAGATCTTTAATAAGAGAACAAAAATTCTCCAGAAACAAGCAGGAAGTCAGCCCTCACATATGGGTGACGTCGACGGAGCCCCCATGAGGAGCAAATCCCCAGCATTCGAAGAAAGCCTTTGGGACTGCATCACGCATGTGCAGTCCCCTTTCCGCCCAAGGGTGCCATCTTGCTCGGTCTCCTTTTTTCCGCGGAGCCCAACAGACGTCATCCTAGTTTCCCCGTGGAAAAAGTAGATAAAAGTTAGAAAATTAATTTTCTGCTTTGCCGGTTCAACGCCAGTTCCCCTTCCCGCCTTGGCTCAGTACACCGGTATCGAGTCCGGTCCAATTTTTCGTTTTTGTCCTTAGAGACTAGCGTTCGCGCTGTGTTTTTCTTTGTAGCTGACAGTCCGGTCCTTTGACCTTGCAGGGGCCCTTTTTCCCCCATAGGCTGCCAGCGGCTTTAAGAAGTGTGATCGGTGCACGTGAACTTGTGTCTCTTGGGGAAACTGCTAGGTACATATGACCTAGATTGGCCACTGTTGGAAACAGAATACTGGGCTTGATGGACCTTGGTCTGACCCAGTATGGCATATCTTATGTTCTTATGTTCACGTAACTGTTTCTCATCGGCACACACGACTGCTGCCTCCGCTGCCTCTGGCCCGACCATGACCCCGTGGTCTATGGCCCGTGCAGAAAGATGTCTTCCAAGGCCTTCAGGAGCAGGCAGCAGCAACATGACAGGATTTTTCCCGAGTCTGCATCCACCCGGGCCCGGACCTCATCAGAGGCCTCGACCTCTCAGGAGCTGTCTGATCCCGAACAGTGTCGGGTGTCCTCTGAAAGGGGGTCTCCCTTGCGGGAACACCGGATGAAGAAAAAATCTGTGAGGGCGTCGTCTGAGAGCTCCGAGCAGCCTGGTCCCTCGCGGGCTCTGTTGCAGAGCCCGGCGCACTGCCCTGGATCCTTGGAGTTGGAGATTCCTGCCAAACTCCCTTGAAAGGAATCAGTCACCGAGGAAGGTAAGCCCTGTCCTCGTTGTGGACTCTCCTCCGGGAGAGCTGGCATCGGGCCCCGACCCAGGGGCTGCGGAGCCTCCTGAGCTCAGTCTCAGGTTGGCGGCCTTGGAGCACAGCGTGTCTGCCTTCATGGACCAGCAGTGGGCGCTGATGGCCGGTCTCACACATCTGTCCGTCCCAACCACCGGGACTTTGACGTCCAAGTTGACCCTGGAGGCCGAGCCGATCCTCCAGAGCTAACTCGAGTTGATCCTCGGCCGAAGTCCTCCTCGACCTCCTGTTCGGGACCGAGGTCATCGATGCCGATTCCTTCGGCGTCGGGGCGGTCGAGACCGAAGCCCTCAAGGCTGGAGCCGCTCGACACCTCCTCGGAGGGGTCCAGTTGGGAGGCGGAGGACAAGGAGTCTCCGGACATCCACCGTACCAAGTACGTCCCGTCAGACTCCCCGGGATCCGAACCTCGGAGAAAGTCACCTCCGGAGGACACCCAATTCTTGGACTTCATCTGGGATATGGCAAAGGCTTTCTTTCTCGGCGGATGCTGAGGAGGAGCCTCGAGCTGAGGAGCTCAAGATCCTCCAGTATGACTTTTCTCCGAAGAAAGCCCTTACTGTACCGGTGCCCCCCATTCTGGAATAGCTGATGATCCACATGTGGGAGACACCGGCCTCGGTGCCAGTCCTCAGCAGGCGAATCGATTCCATCTATCGAGTTTGCAAGAGCCCTGGGTTCCAAAAGGCACAGTTGCCGCACAAATCCATGGTTGTGGAATCAGCCATGTGCCGGCCCAAGAGCCAGAAGACGCACTCCTCGGTGCCTCCTGGCCGGGAGGCCCGCAAAATGGATGCTCTCGGCAGAAAGTGCTACCAGGGTATGATGCTGTCATGCCGAATCCAGACGTGCCAGGTTCTCAGCTGGTCTCTCCAAGGGACCTTTGCAGCGCTTCCAAGTTTTGTCCACCAAGATCCGAGAGTGTTCGAAGTTTATGACTCGAGCAGCCTATGATGGCTTCGAGACTTCAGCCCGGGTACTGTGGCTGGCATCGGTGCACGACTCCAGGCATGACTAGTCAGACCTGGAGCCATGGGTTCAGGACAAGTGTTGGTTGATGTCTCTTGCCGGGGTGAAAACCTCTTTGGCAAGCCCATGACTAAGAAGCCTGCCGATATCGAGTCGGAGTACCTAACCTGGACAAGACTCGAAGACTTCTGCCTCTTCTAAGAAGGGCTCGGGTAAGAAGCCCTTTTTCCCGCGGAAAGGATCAGCTTACCGAAACTACCCCACATATCAGGCCTCCCCAGCAGGGGCAGCAGGCCAAGGGACGGGGCAAGGCCCGCGTAAGCAAAAGGCCCCCAAGCCCCAGGCACTGGCTCCAGCCCAGCCTGGAGGGGGCTTTTGACTCCCAGAGCATAGTCCCTCTCTCAAAGGACGCAAGGCCCTGCACAGAAGGAAGGCTGACCCTGTATGCCCACAGGTGGCCAGCCATCACAATGGACACCTGGGTTCTCCAGATAGTCCAAATGGGCTATCGGTTACATCTCACCCAGATGCCTCCCTCTTACTTTCCAGGGGAGCCTCTCAGACCCCCTCTTCACATGGACCTCCTCATGAACGAGTTAGCAGGTCTTCTCAAGGATCAGGCAGTAGAACCAGTGCCCCACCACCTGCAGGGCAGAAGCTCCTACTCCAGGTACTTGTTGATACCAAAGAAAACTGGAGATCCAAGACCTATCCTTGACCTGCGAAACTTAAGTTCCTGGTGAGGGAAAAGTTCAAGATGCTTTCCCTTGGAATATTGTTGCCTTACCTCCACCAGGGAGACTGGCTATGCTCCTTAGATATTAAAGATGCATATACGCACATCTTGATCCACCCAGACCACAGACAATATATAAGATTTGTAGTGGGAGGAAACCATTTTCAGTACAAAGTACTTCCATTTGGCCTAGCCTCGGCACCCAGGGTATTCACAAAGTGCCTTCCATTTGGCCTAGCACCCAGGGTGGTGGCGGCCTTCCTAAGAACTCAAGGGGTATTTGTCTTCCCCTACTTAGATGACTGGCTCATCAGAGCCCAGTCAGCTCTAGAAGCCCAACAGGCCACGTCCCGCACTATCCAGTTGCTCCAGCACCTGGGCTTTGTGATCAACTACACAAACTCCACTCTGGTTCCCACTCAGGGACTGGAGTTTATAGGGGCAAGGTTAGACACTCTTCAGGCAAGGGCTTATCTGCCAGAGGACAGGATTTGTGGCCCTAGTACAGCAAGTGAATCGCAGATCCCGAATTTCAGCAAGACACTTTCTGCGCCTCCTTGGTCACATGGCCTCCACAGTGCATGTGACACCCAATGCCCGGCTACACATGAGAACAGCTCAGTGGTGCCTCAGGGACCAGTGGACACAAGCCACAGGCAGACTCGGAGACAACATAAAGGTGTCCCAACGCCTGGTAAAGTCATTGACGTGGTGGCTTCAGCCTCACAACCTTCTGGAGGGAGTGCCTTTTCAGCCTCCCACGCACTCGAGGGTGCTGACTACTGATGCATTCTTGCTGGGATGGGGTGCTCATTGCCGCAGGTCTGCACTCAGGGTGTATGGTCTCCGTGGGAGAGCACACAACAAATCAGTCTCCTAGAGCTTCGAGCGATCCGCCTAGCTCTTCGGACATTCTGCCAAACCCTGGCTCATCAGACTGTCTTGATTCAGACAGACAACCAAGTAGCAATGTTCTATGTGAACAGGCAAGGGGGGGCACAGGCTCTCTCATCCTTTGTCAGGAAACCCTGGACCTATGCTCCTTTGCAGTCAGCCAGGTGATGTACCTCAATGCGGTTTACTTGCCAAGTCAGGAGAACTTCTTAGCCTGCAAGCTAAGCAGAATTCTCCAGCCGCACGAGTGGCAACTGAATCCCAACAAGGCCCAGCAGCTCTTCCAGTGCTGGGGCGACCATCCATGGATTTGTTTGCGAGCCCCCTAAATCATCACTTGCCCCCTAAATCATCACTTGCCCCGTTTTCTGTTCCAGACAGCCGCACCCACACAGGGTGGCTGCAGATGCTTTTCTAATATCATAGTCTGTGGGCCTCCTATATGCATTTCCTCCCTCGCCCCTGGTAGCTCGGACCTTATTCAAGTTCCTTCAAGACAAAGCCTCGATCATCCTGGTGGCGCCCAGGTGGCCGAGACAGCCATGGTTTGTGCTGCTCCTGCAGCTGGTGGAGGAGGCTCCATTTTCTCTGGGATTACAACCCAACCTCCTGTTGCAGGAGAGGGGTTCTCTTCTGCATCTGAACCTCAGGTCCCTCAACCTGATGGCATGGCTGCTGAAAGGGTAGTCCTTGCACCACTTCTCCTCCCTAAAAAGATAGAGGATGGTGCTGCTAGCCTCTAGGAGGCAATCGACTAGGAAAACCTATGCATTTAAGTGGCGTAGATTTGAAGTGTGGTGTGCTCAGCAGAGTGAGAACCCATTCTCATGCCAGGTGGCTGTGATGTTGCAATACCTGCTTCACCTTTCAGAATTAGGCCTCAAGTCCAACTCGGTCCGAGTTCACCTTAGTGCTTTATCCGGCACACCACTCTCCAGTGGAAGGGCAGCCTCTCTCTCTACATCCCTTGGTGTCCAGGTTCCTGAGAGGTTTTCTTCTGCTGTAGCCCACGGTCCACCCCCCTGGCGACCGAGTGGGATTTTGAATATGGTCTTAGAGCAGCTTACTCGCCTACCTTTTGAGCTGATGGCTACCTGCCACCTTTGCTTCCTTTCTTGGAAAGTGCTTTTCTTGGTGGCACTCACATCAGCCAGACGAGTGAGTGAGCTGCAAGTGCTGGTGTCCGATAGACCGTACACACTGTTCTATGGGAACAGGGTGGTGCTTCGCACGCACCCCAAGTTACTTCTGAAAGTGGTCTCCTCTTTCCACCTCAACCAGGAGGTGGTGCTTCCGACCTTCTTTCCCAGGCCCATGCCAGCCGGGCAGAAGCAGTTCTGCATACCCTGGACTGTAAGAGGGCATTGGCCTTCTACCTGGAGTGTACGCGCGGACATCGGAGAGCTCCTCAGCTCTTCGTCTATTATGACCCCAGTAAGCTGGGGATGCCAGTCTCCAAGCGTATGTTGTCCATCTGGGTGGCAGATTACATTGCCTGGACATACAGGGCGGCCGATCTTCCGTTGCAGGGTCGAGTCACGGCCCACCGGATCAGGGCTAAGGCCACATCAGTGGCTCACTTCCGCTCTGTTCCGCTGGCAGACATCTGCCAGGCCGCAACCTGGTCTTCAAGCCAGATGTTTGCAGCCCATTACTGCCTGGATAGGGAGTCCCAACGGGACAGTACTTTCGGCCAGGCTGTACTCCGTAATCTGTTCAAGGTATAGGCAACTCCTACCCTCTGACCCTTTGGTGTCAGGCTACCGGAGTGTTCTCGGTTGAACTCCTATCATGCCTGCTGCGGCTCGTCTAGAGGGAGCCTATTTTTCAGTTATGGGTTCTCAGTAGCCTATAGCTAGGGAGACCCATATGTGCAGACTGACTGTCTGCTTGTTCCTGGAGAAAGCATAGTTACCCACCTGTAACAGGTGTTCTCTAGGGACAGCAGGAATCAGTCCTCACGACCCTCCCTCCTCCCCTGGAGTTGCAGTCCTTGGATTAAATTTTATCCTTTTGCTGTCTTTTTAGCTATGTCATTTGACTGAGCAAGATGGCGCCCTTGGGCGGGAAGGGGGCCATGCATGTGTGATGCAGTCCCAAATGCTTTCTTTGAAAGCTGGGGATTTGCTCTGCATGGGGGCTCTGACGTCACCCATATGTGAGGACTGATTCCTGCTGTCCCTGGAGAACACCTGTTACAGGTGAGTAGCTATGCTTTATTCATTACTCTTAAATTGATGCCTGGTGAGAGCGCTTAAGCGCCACAGCAGGCTGACATATAACTGCGGTCTTATGAGAATATAGTGGGTATTGGTCATCCCTAATACAGCGAGAGGGATAATGTGGATATGTTTTCCACCTACTTACCCCTCAGAGAATTTCACAATTGAGGCAATGTCTGTCCTGATGTCTGCAGTGGCAATGAGGAAGTGTGCAGGCAAGGGCTTTGGATTGGGTTTCTCTAGACAGGAAAGACTTAGAGGTCCTGAGAGAGGGGGATTCCTGAAGAATAAAGAAAACATTCCTTAATAAATAGGGGCTAGTTCGTCCCAGAAATTATTGTAGGAACTGGAAGCCTCAAAAGTAAGGGAATACTGCCCCAAAGTAATCAAAAAAAGTGGCAGTCAGATAGCAGGGCAGCCCAATGGGAAGGCTGTGCAGAACTCTTACGAATGATAGCTGTTTTTTGTGGCAAAAATCAAAATTAAAACCTAAAAGTTTCAAAGCTAGGATTTAGTAGGGTTAGTGCTGGGAAGTATGAAAAAATATTTTTGAAGTTTTAGGGAGGTTTAATATTTAAATCAGAGCTCATTAAAAGTGTGGCTTATACCCAATGAAAAAGTATATTTTTATAAAATTTAGAAGTTTTAAAGTACACGGGAAGTGTCCTGGAAAGTGGAGGAGCATAAAAATGTGGGTTTTTTTGGTGTTTAAAGGTAACGATTTAAAGAAGTTGAAATACAGCCATAAAATGAGTTTTAAGAAAACTTAACTTCATAAAACATGTGCTTGTGTTGTGGAAAGATGTTCTATGTAAAAATTGTATTTATAATTATTAAAGGTATTGAACTATAGGTTTTCAGTGGAGTAATTTCAAGTGGTTACAAATTTGTTAGAGGTTTCAGCTCTGATACTTTCAGTGAAGCAGTTGAAGCAGGCAGATAGAAAGCCGAGTAAAGGAGGATTTGACAGATCAGGAAATTCCTGTGGAGTTTGAGGAAAGGTATGAGGATCTTTTTAAGTGTTAAGGGAAATTGGGAATTTTATGAAGAATAGAATGGAGTTACTTGATGACATAAGAGTAGAGGGACAGCATTCCTCTCCTTTAGAATGTGGGTGAAGGTGTTTGTTTTAGTCAGTTGGCCGAGTATGAGTGAGAGCACAGGTGTTTTGAGTGTGTTGGCCTCCACATTTGAGTTTTTTGGTTAAAAGTGAATGATTGTAGGTGACTGACTGCTAAGGATGACTGAGAAGATTTGTGAGTTGGTTTAAATCTTTTTCCTAGGTTAAAAAGGGATTTTAGAGTCTGGGTTTAACCGAGCGTTTTAAAAGATTTCTTAGGGAGTGCTGAGGAGAGGAAAGATTATTTAAGGGTTCCAAAGTTAGAGGAAAGAAAAAGGGGGCTGTTTAAAATGTTTTTGGGTAGTTTGAAGTTCTGTGTCAGAACTGCTGCTTATCTTAGTGTAACTGAGCAAACAGTAAGAAGGTTAAGTAGGACTTGAGAGAAGTATTAGAAGGAGAGCGAAAGAGAAGAATTTAGAAGAAATTCTATAATTTCTAGTGCTTCCCTTTTTGTGAGTATGACAAGTTGGGAAGTCCTAAAGGTGTTTCAAAGATAGAAGAGAAGGGGTGTGGGGAGGAGGGGGGGTGGGAACAGGAGTTAGTCAGTGAGGGCAAGAAAGAAGTGTTAGAGAGAGACGTGATGGTTAGTGAGTAGTGAATGAATGTTTGAGTGAAGTATGTGAAGGTAATTTGGGGTTTGTAAAGTGTGAGAGAGAGATTGTTTTGGAGCGTAAAAGAGGATTTTTTTTCCTTTTTATTGCAAGCTTGCTCTAGATCCATATTTTTGTCCCATTAGAGGAGAGAGTGGAAGGTAGCAAAAATTTAGAGTAAAGGGCTAAAGGACAGAAGCTGGAAAACTGCAGTAGATTTTCTTCAAGCAAGCTGCTCCTGTCAAAACCCAGTGGACGGATTGTCGCAACTGTTCCTTTTCCTGTAGAAGGAAAGACCGTGCTTCAGCATATACCTACCAAGACTCTGGATGGATAAGTATCCCGTCATTTGAACACTGATAATTTGAGCTCAAATATTTTATAGGGTAACCTTTGTAGTAAAAAAGGTGGAACTGATACATATCTAGAAAATTGGGAGAGTTTATGAGAATTTACCTGAGTGAGTCTCTTTGAGAAAAGAAATAGACCACCAGACACCCTGTATTTTAGAGTGAACAATTTATTGAAATCCATGTTTATTTTTAAGTTTTAATGCTGATCTAGTTTACATAATTCACCTATGTTCAAAATACTCACCTGCTTTTATGTGAAAACCGTCTGCGTATAATTTACTTAATGTAATATCAAATTGGCCCAGAGCTTTAGTCTCTAATTATAGAAAAAAAAATTTCCCCTTAGTTGCTTCCCTTTCAGAGGGGTACTCCTTAGAGGGATGTAGTGTATTTCTACTGTGACCATTCTTAAGAGGGCAAGTTGTTTAACATCACTTCCGGCTTAGCTGTGACAAATACTAGGGTGTGAAACCCCTCAACTTGCCTTCCTGAAACGGTTACACAAGATTATTGCATGAGCTGGATGTGATGTTGGGGCAATGGTTCAGGCTGCGTTTGTCATGGTTGGGCAGAATCTGAAGTTAAGATGGTGCTGCCAAAATTTTTTTACTTATTTCAAGCATTGGCAGTAATGATTCCAGAAAAGATTATAAAATACATCGGGAAGAAGATAGATTCATATGAAATGGAAGGCCCCCTCATATTGCTCGAGCAGTGCTACAGCGATATAAAGTTGGTGGAGGATTGGCCCTTACAGACTTCAAGGGATATTTTCTGGCAGCCCAGCTTTGAGTGGTATTTCATATTGTCCTGCAGCCCAGACTAGTGGGCTGGGTTCCCCTACCAGCAGATTGGTGGAAGCAAAGAACCAATGAAAAACACAGGTTTCAGTGAGATCATGCCTACGCCTCAGCCACCAGAGGTCTCTTCAGTATTTCTTTTTCTTCAAAGAGAAGAAAATCTATCCATCATCTGCTAGAGACTATCTGAAGATTGAGGAAAAGATCTATTAAATATTATGAATGACCACCTTGAGGGTGACTATCTCTCTTCAGTGTGACATGGGAGGCTCCACAAGACTACAGTCTTTTTGGTAGCCATAGGAGGAGGGAAAATTTTGGTTCAGCTTCATGAGTTGCTTTATAAGCCTGTTGGGTAGCCAGAAATTGGATGGATTTGGAAGGATCTAGAAGAGTGCAGCAGCCTAACACAACCTCAACACTCCTTCCCTCCTCTCTCCCCTGCTCTCTCCCAGATTGCAGAAGGCCTCCAGAGGATCTGCCTGCCAGTCATTTTAAGCACAGTGCTATAAAGCCAGTGAAATAATTTCAGGGGAGTAGAGCTGAGCCCGGCACATATTCTCTGCCTGGGGCTCTGAGGGTGAGTACCAAGGCTTGACCTTGTCCTTATTGGGGGTTCCTGATTCCATCTGCCTGGGATACAGTTTGAGGTAGACCACTGGTGAACATTGGCACGATGTGGGGGTTTCCTGCCATATTTTGCATGTGTTTGTAGTGTGTGGTTTTTGTTTTTTACCTATTGTGCACTGGCGGTCACACAGTCCTAGTGCACATTCCATCCAAGTGCTCCAGTGCATTGGAGTGGAGGAGTAGCCTAATGGTTAAGAGCACTGGTTTGGGAACCCAGAGACTAGGGTTCAATTTCCACTAGCACTCCTTGTGGCCTTGGGCAAGTCACTTAACCCTCCATTGCCTCAGAAAAATCCAAGTTATCGATGTTTGTTTAATGTACATTACCAAGTTTAAGTTTCAGTGTAAACAGCTTTGATTGAAATGATAAAGCGGTATATAAAAACTGTTAAATAAACACAGTTAATGCATTCGCCTTCACGCTACCCCGGCCTTAATGCACAACGTTGAGATACTTACCTTTGTCTTCTAGGAAATGTTTGGCCTGTGGCAAGTGAAGTGACTGGACTTTGCTCTTCTTGCATGGTAGCTTCTGAGTTGTCCCTTGGGGTATTGCTCCCCTTCTCTCCAGTTAGTATTGCCTTGTATGCCTCAGGACAGGAGATGATGGATGGCGCTATGGGTAAGTATCTCCAGCTGGCCAGAGGTCCGGTGACTATGCTGTGAACTGCCACTTGTCCTCTAAGGGCTCTGTGGCGGCTTTGCCCCCTGGTGTTGGGGAATCATTTCCGAGAGGAGAGCTTCCAGGCTCTAGATTGTCCTCCCTAGATTATTTTCCTTTTTGCAGCAGGACTGGTACTTCTGGTATGGAAATTCAGACCCTGTGGCCTCTAGGTGCCCCCATGCTCAGTTTTGTGAGGAGCAAGCTGAGTGTGGAAGCTTGTTCGATTGCCTTTGACTAAACTTCCTCAGCGGGGTGTGCTCTTTGGAGATGGGGAAACAGCTGGGAGCTATCTGAGATTTTGACTGTGATGTGGATTCAGATGGCTCGGTACTGGGCTCTGATGTGGATGAAGTAGTACTTTCCGATTCAGAGGATTGTGAAGAGGCCAATGTGAGCCGCATATTCCGGAAGGAGGAGCTGGTGGCATTGATTGCCAGAGTCTCATCCACTTTGAACATGACGGATGCTCCTAGTACAGAGGAGTCGTCGAAGGTTCACCTGCTCCTTCAAGGTGTGTGGAAATCAACTGCTGCCTTCCTGTTCCTGGACATGATCAAGGATATGATCCGGTCATAGTGGGGCTTTCCTGACTCCTGCTTAAGGGTGTGTAAGAAGATCTTTACTCTTCTGTAGGAGTGCGCTGGGTGGTTTGATATTCCAAAGATTGCAGCATAGATCATGGTGGTGATCAGACGGACCACCATTCCTGTGGAAGGCAGATCAGCCTTAAAGGATTTTCTGGACCAAAAGGTGGATTTGTTGTTGAAGAACCAGTTTGCTGTGGCGGCTGCTGTTCAACTGGTGGTATGTGCAGGCCTGATGTCTCGAGCCCTGCTCCAGTGGATTCAGTCTCTTCCGCCAGATGATACTCTCTCTCTTTTGGAGTCTGCTACAACCTTCCTTTCTGATGCCATGTATGACCTAGTACAGCGATGGCGAACCTATGGCACGCGTGCCAGCTGTGGCACGCGAAGGCCTTACAGCTGGCACGCGGGAAGGTCCGCAAAAAAAGAAAAAGCTGGCTCTGACTGCTGCCGCGGACGCGGCAAGGGCAGAATGCAGCGTCCCGCGGGGCCCCCTCCGCCCGCTAAGCCCCTCTGCAAGAGCTTTCAGATTCGCGAGGGAGAGCGTCTCCCTCGCGTCTCTGTTAAGCCCGCAGGGGCTAATGGGAAATTTCCCATCAGTCCCTTTAGACGCGAGGGACTGATGGGAAATTTCCCATTAGCCCCTGCGGGCTTAACAGAGACGCGAGGGAGATGCTCTCCCTCGCGAATCTGAAAGCCCTTGCAGAGGGCCTTAGCGGGCGGAGGGGGCCCCGCGGGACATTGCAATCTGCCGCGGCAGCAGCCAGAGCCTGCTTTTTTTTAAAAAAAATTTGCCAGGGGGGGTTAGGACTGCTAATGGGCAGGGGGGGGGTTAGGACTGCTAATGGGCAGGGAGGGGGGGGGGTTAGGACTGCTAATGGGCAGGGAGGAGGAGGGGGGTTAGGACTGCTAATGGGCAGGGCAGGGAGGGAGGGAGGGAGGGGGTTTATTTATTTATTTATTTCAATTTTTTATATACTGCGCTATTTACAATCAGCGCGGTTTACAGAGAACCAAAGACCAGAACAACAGGCTGTTCGGTATTACATAAAACAGGAAAATAAATTTGGATAAGATAAACATGGATAATATGGGGGTAAAACTATATACATTGAACTATATACATAGAATATTGATCTGCTAGGGTTAGGACTGCTAATGGGCAGGGAGGGAGGGAGGGTTAGGACTGCTAATGGGCAGGGAGGGAGGGAGGGTTAGGACTGCTAATGGGCAGGGAGGGAGGGAGGGAGGGGGGGTTAGGACTGCTAATGGGCAGGGAGGGAGGGAGGGGGGGTTAGGACTGCTAATGGGCAGGGAGGGAGGGAGGGGGGGTTAGGACTGCTAATGGGCAGGGAGGGAGGGGGGAGGGGGGTTTAGGACTGCTAATGGGCAGGGAGGTACGGAGGGGGGGGATAGGACTCATAATGGGCAGGGAGGGAGGGGGGGGTTAGGACTGCTAATGGGCAGGGAGGGGGGGGGTTAGGACTGCTAATAGGGAGGGGGGGTTAGGACTGCTAATGGGCAGGGGGGGCGGGCGGGCGGGGGGGTAGGACTGCTGATGTGAAGGGAGGGAGGGAGGGGGGTTAGGACTGCTAATGGGCAGGGAGGGAGGGAGGGGGGGTTAGGACTGCTAATGGGCAGGGAGGGAGGGAGGGGGGGTTAGGACTGCTAATGGGCAGGGAGGGAGGGAGGGGGGGTTAGGACTGCTAATGGGCAGGGAGGGAGGGAGGGGGGGGTTAGGACTGCTAATGGGCAGGGGGGGGACAGGCGGGGGGGTAGGACTGCTAATGGGCTGGGGGGGTTAGGACTGCTAATGGGCAGGGGGGGCGGGCGGGCGGGGGGGTAGGACTGCTAATGGGCTGGGGGGGTAGGACTGCTAATGGGCTGTGGGCTGATGGGGGCTGTCTGGAAATGGGGTGATGGGGGTTAGGACTGGTAATGGGTTATAGGGGGGGCTTAAACTGAAAATGGGGTGATGGGGGTTTAGGACTGGAAGTGGGTTGATGGGGGGGGGCTAGGACTGGTATTGGGTTGGGGGTTGCTAGGACTGGAAATGGGCTGATGGGGGGCTAGGACTGGAAATGGGCTGATGCAGGGACTAGAAGGGAATGGATGCTGGGTGAGGCTGGAACTAGAAGGGAGCTGATGTTGGGGGAGGATTATAATGGGATGGGGCTGGGAGAGTAAAATGGAGAGGGGAAAAATATTTTGTGTGGGAGGGATAAAAAATCTACAATTGGCCGGGTATTGGGAGAGTAAGTGGGGATTGAGGATGGAGGGGTAAAATTTGAGTGGATGAAATAGGAATGAGGAAAGAGCAAAAGGAGAAAGATTAGTATGTTAAAGCGGATGTAGAGAGAGAGAATGGAAAAAAAAACTAGAAGAGAGAAGAAAGGACAAATGGACAGCAGATGATGGAGAGTTAGCAGAAAACATGAAGAAACCAGAAGAAAGTGGCTGGAGCAATTGCAACTGTGTAACTGAGCTGAGGTATTCTGTTTATGTAATTCCTTTTTGACATTGCCACTTGTTCTCTTTCCCCAGTAGGTCATGTATTGTTATTGTCTGAAATGTATTGGTTTAATATTTGCAGTGTTGCCTTTTGATAGGTATGGTGTGGTGCTTTGTGAGTCCTGGTAGTGCTGTTAGGATACGGCGGGTTTGCTATTGGTTCTAAATCTTTATCTTTATCTTTATCTTTATTGCACATTTTATATACCGCCCATTGTCGAAACATGAGGGCGGTTTACAATAAAATAAATGTAAATGCTGGCATTAAAAGAAAGGAACTCCATTAAAATAAAGAGAAAGAAGGACCAAAGGGGCCACCGGACAAAACAGTAAAATCAAACAATAACCCAACAGTAAATTCAATAAATAACAGTAAATTCAAACAATAACCAGACAAATCCAATGTCAAAAGACCAATAAGGACAACAAAGTCAAACAATAATCAAACTGGGTGGTAAGACAATAAACATACAGACAGACAGAGAACTATACAGGACACTCAAGGGGGGAGATCAAACGCCTGTTGAAATAAGTGGGTCTTCAATAATGTCTTGAAGTTCTGGTAAGAGGGTTCTAGCCGGAGGGAGGGAGGAAGTGAGTTCCATAGGGAAGGTCCTAGGAAAAAGAAAGCAGCGTGACGTGTTTGTTCCAGATGAGCTTGTGTAGGGGACGGAAGGGATAAACGATTGGCATGTAAGGTGCGAAGCTGTCGGTAGGGAGTATGGAGAGAAATCAAGTCAGCTAAGTATAGGGGATTGGAGGAATGAATGACTCTGTGGGTTAGTATAAGGAACTTATATCGAAATCGGAAGCGCAGAGGAAGCCAATGGAGGCGATACAGAAGAGGGCAGTGTTTGTAGTAGGTCCTAATGTGCCTGGCGGTTGGCACTGGATTATAGTAATGTAGAAATCTTTTAGTCTGTCTTTATCCATACACTCATTAAGAGACATGTTTACTAAAAGTTAGTGTATGTTAGCATTATGCAAATATTTATGCAAATTGACGTGCTGGCACTTTGAGGAAATTCTTTGGTTTTGTGCGGCAGTTTGGGCACTCGGGCTCAAAAAGGTTAGCCATCACTGACCTAGTATGTTTGGTAGCCAGGGATAGTGCTTTGACAATGGTGTCATGGCATTGCATTTGGTTCTGGCACTGGGCAGCGGATACATCTTCCAAAGTCCAGTTGACCCACCTAGCTTTTAAGGGGAAGCTTCTTTTAGAGCTGATTTGGAGAAGCTGGTGAAGAACTTGGGTGAGAGAAAATCTTACCGCCTTTGGGAAGATAGGTCCAGGGGGTCTGTAACTCGGGCTGGTGCCCCTTCCTAGTTAGCCTCCGCTCGTCAACTGATGCGCATTGCCTGGACACCTGAGTGTTTCAGGATTGTCATTACTGACCTGAAAAACTCTTCTTCCCCTTTGCTTCCAGGCTCGTTTAGTCCTTGTGTGGAGTGTGTGTACCCAGTTCTTCAGGAACAAGCAGGAAGCCAGTCCTCGCATATGGGTGACGTCGGCACCAACGGAGCCCGTGCAGAGCATTTCCTCAGCTTTTAAAGAAAGCCTTTGGGAATGCCACCATGCATGCGTGGTCCTCTTCCTGCCCAAGGGTGCCATCTTACTCAGTCTCCCTTTATCCGCGGAGCCCTTCAGATGTGTGTCTCGTCCCCTGGAAACATTTTTTGTTCCAACCGGTTTATGCTCTACTAGCCCTTGCCAGTCCTCTTCCTGCCTCCCGAGAGCCTTTGCTTTGGCCTGGCCTCTGTTTTTATCTTTTCCTCTTTTTCTGCTTTACCGTGCTTCGTGCCTTTTTTAACTGCTGGCCACGTTGAGGGTCTTTGACCTCGCTGGGGCCCTTTTCGCCCCAATGGCCTCCGGTTCACGAAATATGATAGATGCTCCAAAAATGTCGCTCACAGACACCCATGATTGTTGTCTCAGGTGTCTAGGAGCCGACCATGACCCAGAGCTATGCTCCCTCTGTAAGATGTCCTCCAAGACCATCCAGAGTTGTAAGCGGAAGCTGGATGATCTCTTCCGAAAGGCAACTCCGGAATCCCTGGTAACCACCTGCTCTTCAGCCCCGCAAGCTCTGGAGTCTCCCAAGGCTCCTCCCTGGGCCCGGCAACACTCTGACCAGGGGGTCACGTGAACGTGTGCAGAAGAAAGTGGCCTCAAGGGCTCTGTCGGGGGCACCCAGACAAGTGTGAGAGGTCCATGCTCCTGGTCTCTCAGCCCCCCTCGGCAGTATCTAGTGGCCTGGTAAAGTACCTCAAACAGATACGGAGGACTCCAGCGAAGGTGCCCAGTCTCCCAAGGGTCACCCCGGCATTGGTGTTGCAGGGCCTCACTCCTAAGTGGGAGGCCTGCATCTTGGCCTTGGAGCTCAGTGTTTCTGTGTTCCTTGCTGCTCAGCAGGTGCTGATGCCTGGCCCTGCTGGCATGTGCCTCGAGACCACAGGGACCTTGACCTCGGACTCCCCGGGCTGCTGTTGTGACCCCCAAGAGCCTAAAGCCTCGTGAGGGTCTTGATCTCCATTCCTTCCTCGGGCACAAGATCTTCACGGGCAGCGCTTCCAGCTCCGGGCAAGTTTTGGCCTTAGACCTGGCGCGGGTCACCAATCTGTTTGGAGCTGCCCGACCTCGAGTCCTTCACGGACTACTCGGACTGGGAGTCCGATGGAGAGACCTCCCCGCCTACCCAGAGGTGGTGGTCACTTCCCGAGGACACCTCCTTCCTGGAGTTTGTCTGGGACATGGTGTGGGCCCTAGCGCTCATTACTGAGTCGGAGGAGGAGCTCGATATCTTGCAATACGAAGCTCCTCTGAGGGGAGGCTCTCTTGGTGCCAGTTTCTTCCATTCTGAACTGTCTCCTACTCTGCATGTGGGAGACCCCGTCCTCTGTCTCAATTGTGAGCAAGCGCCTGGGCGCTATGTACAAGGTTCAGCGAGGTCTGGGGTTCCGGAAGGCCCAGCTTGCTCACACCTCGGTCTAATCGGTCATGTGGAAGCTCAAGAGCCCAAAGACTCATTCATCCGTTCCGCCAGGCAGTGAGTCTCATACCCTTGACGCCCTCGGGCACACGGTTTATTGGGGATTCATGCTATGCCGCATCCAGGTTTACCAATTATATATTGGAATATTTCTTTGTGACCTCATGAAGGAGCTCAGAGGTGGGCCTTGACTGATATCTCCTACGCTTTCAAGCCCCCTCAAAGTCCATCGGAGAATGCTCGAAGTGTATCTCGCGTACGACGGCTTTGAGTCTTCTGCCTGGGTGACTGCGGCTGGCATTGTAGCCCACCAGCAGGCTTGGCTCCAGTCGTCTGACCTGGAACAGTGGATCCAGGAAAAGCTGTTGGATGTCCCTTGCCTTGGGGAACAGCTATTTGGCAAGCCCATGGAAGATAAGGCCGTAGAGACGTGACTCGTACCCGCCTCTCCCGGAAGACTGATCTCCTCCCCAGGAAGAAGCAGCAGAACAAGAAGCCATTCTTCCATTGAAAGGGGCTCCTGTACAGCGGCTACCTGGCCTATCTGCTGGTGTCGACCCCCACTCTGTGCCAGGGCAAGTTCATGGTCCACGGTCCTTGCAAGCCAAAGGGCCCCAAGACCCAACCTCCGGCTCAGCCAGCCTCGGGGTTTTGACGCTATCAGCATAGCCTCTCGTCCTCTGGCAGGGTGGCTATCCATCGAGGGGCATCTGGTCCATTTCTCCCACAGGTGGGAGTCCATCTCCACCGATGCCTGGGTCCTCCAGGTCGTTCAGGAGGGCTATTGTCTTCATCTGGACCAGGCCCTTCCCCCATACTTTCTTGGGAACCATGTCTACTTCCCCAGCACTAGGCCCTCTTGAGTCAGGAACTTGCAGGCCTCCTCAAGGATGGCGCAGTAGAACCAGTCCCACCGCAACTCCGAGGACAGGGGGCCTTTGGTCCATCCTCGACCTGCGGAACCTAAACAAGTTCCTGGTGCGGGAGAAGTTCAAGATGCCCTCGGTGGAACGTTACTGCCCTACCCTCCAGCAGGACGACTGGCTATGCTCCTTGGACTTGGCTTACACTCACATCCTCGTCCATCCCAAACACAAAGTACCTCTGCTTCATGGTTCAGGAAAACCATTACCGGTACAGGGTACTTCCCTTCTGCCTCATGTCCACCCTGTAGGTCTTCACGAAGTGTCTGGCTGTAGCTGCGGCCCATCTGCAGCTGCACGGCATCTTCATCTACCCATATCTAGACAACTGGCTCATAACAGGGAGCACAGCCTCTGAAGCCAGACAGGCCACTGACCACACCATTTGCCTCCAGGAGCATCTGCAGTTCATGATCAATTACCCAAAGTCCCACCTCACTCCACTGCAGTCCCCAGAGTTCAGTGGGGCTCGCTTGGACACCCTTCGGGCCATGGCTTTTCTCCCTCAGGACAGAGCAGACCGCCTCGTGTCCGAGGTGCAGTGCTGCAGCACCGTGCCTTCCTGGCCCAGACAATGCTTCACCTTCTCGGCCACATGGCCTCCATGGTCCATGTCATGCCCAACGCCCGTCTCAACATGTGGGCGATGCAGTGGTGCCTCCGAGCGCAGTGGGCGCAGTCGACCAGCCACCTCCCAGACCCCATCTCGGTCTTTCCCAGTGTGTCAGAGTCTCTGGCTTGGTGGCAGGAGTTTCGGAACCTGCTTCACTGTATATCCTTCCAAGCCCCAGTGCATCAGGTGGTCTTGACCACAGATGTCTCCCTGGTGGGCTGGGGAGCCCACTGCGAGGGACGGCGCCCTCAGGGATCCTGGTCCCTTGAGGAGTCCCGGCAGCAGATCAACCTGCAGGAACTTCGAGCAATTCGCCTCACTCTCTGGGTCTTAAGGGACCACTTGCAGCACCGAGCAGTGCTGGTCCAAACAGACAACTAGGTCACAGTGTTCTATGCGAACAAACGGGGGCACCGGCTCCTACAGCCTCTGTGCGGAGGCGATGGCCCTGTCCTCCTTTGCAGTGAGCCCAGGACATGACCGTCTGGGTCACCTACCTCCTGGGTCAGGACAGTGCATTGGCGGACCAGCTCAGCAGGGTCCTCTGGCTGCACGCGTGGCACCTGTGTCTCTGAATAGCGCAGTGCCTCTTCTAGCATTGGGGGACTCTGGACCTGGGCCTCTTTGCCAGCCCGGCAAACTTGCAGCTTCCTCGGTTCTGCAGTCTCCTTCCGCACCCGGACAGGGTGGCCTCTGAAGCCTTCCTCATTTCGTGGGAAATGGGGCTGCTATATGCCTTCCCCCCCCCCCCACCTGTACCCCTCATCGCCCAGACCTTTCTCAAGGTCCAACGGGACAGGGCTTCAATGATTCTCATAGCCCCTAGGTGTCCCAGGCCCACCAGCATTGGAGTCCTCTGTACAGTGCCAAAGGTGATGGTCAGGTGCAGCCCTCGAAGCTGCTCTGGTGGGAGGAAATTCATTTGGCATTGGGGGATCAATACCAGTCCTTCAAGGCCATTGTCATCGAGGAATCCCCCTCGATGGAGCTGGCATTAGAGCAGATTCCCTTGGTGCCGACGCCGGTGGCTGTGAAGCCTTCTGGCCTGGAGATCAGGATGGTGGCCTTGGAAAGCAGCCTTGCTGCTTTCCTGACCCAGCAGTGGGACTGGTGCCTGGTTCCTCCAAGTCATCAGGCCCAGCAAATGGTCCCTCCACTGCTAGGGTGTCACCCAAGGAGATCCAGCCAGTGCTTGAATGGTATCAGTATCTCCGCTTTGCCATTGGAGGCCGACATTACCAGTACAGGGTTCTATCCTTTGGACTGGCTTCCGCCCCATGAATGTTCACTAAGTGCCTGGTGGTAGTCACTGCCTAACTCCAGCTGCAGGGGATATTTGTCTTCCCCTACCTAAATGACTGGTTCATCAAGGGCGACTGTCGACAAGGTTAGTCAGGGAACACATCGCACCATTCTCCTTCTTGAGCACTTGGGCTTTGTCATCAACTATCCCAAGTCTCATCTGTAGCCGATGTGGCATCTGGAGTCCATAGGTGCCCTTCTGGACACTGTCCAGGCCAAGACCGACCTTCCTCTGAACAGTACTCACTGCTTGGCAACTCTCATCAAGGAGATGCAGGGTTGGTCGACGGCCTTGGCCTGCCCCCTGTTGTGCCTGCTGGGACTCATGGCCTCTATGGTGCACGTCATGCCTGATACTTGCCTCTGTGTGCTTCAGGCCCAGTGGACTCTCTGCACCCAGGGGACTCGGGTGGCGGGGCTCCTGGAGGACAGGATCTACATAACTGTGCTTCTCTCTGCATCCCTCTTCTGGTGGCAGCAGCAGCTGCTGCACCTCACGGCTGCTTCAGAAGATCCTCACTACAGACGCTTCCAAATGGCAGTGGGGCCCACTGCGATAGTCTGCGGATCCAGAGCACCTGGACAGTGGGGGAGAGTCTCCACCAAATCAACTTCCTTTAGTTGTAAACATCTTGTGGGTGTTCCGGTACCACTTAGAGAACCAGGTTTTTCTGGACCAGGCAAACAACCAAGTGACTATGTTTTATGTCAGCAAACAAGATGGTACTGGGTCGTACCTCCTGTACTGGGAAGTTGTTCTCTGCACCATTGCAAGCGAGAACAGGATGCTCCTTCGAGCAGTTTATCTTCCCAGTCAGGACAATCTCCTGGCAGACCAGTTCAGCAGGGTCCTTTAACAGCACAAATGGCGACTGGATCAACAAGTCGCCAGCTGCATCTTTCAGCTGTGGGGCTGTCCTTCAATGGATCTCTTCACCAGCCCCAACAGTGCCCTGTTGCTGTGCTTGCTGCTCCAGAATGCTGGCGCCATCTCGGGTTGTGGCCGATGCTTTCCACCTCTTGTGGTTGGAGGGCTGCCTCTACATGTATCCTCCGACACCCCCCCCCCCCCTCCTTGATCTCCAAGATCCTTCTCAAAGTTTAGCTCGACCGAGCCATCGTAATCCTGCTTGCTCCCAGGTGGCTGTGGCAGCCGTGGTTCCCCCTGCTTCTCAGGCTCTCCTAAGTGCACCCGGTTCCCCTGGGCTGCACTCCGAACTTGATCTTGCAGGAGGACTGAGCTGTCCTGCACCCAACCTCAGAGCTCTCTCCCTGACAGCTTGACTGCTGAAAGGGTGACCCTGGCATAATTTCATTTGCCCAGGGACGTAGAAGATGTCTTGGAAGCATCCCACAAGGATTCCACCAGGTAGGCCTATGCTTTCAGGTGGCACTGGTTCTGTCTGGTGTGCTGATAAAGAGGTTCAGCATGTTCTCCTGCTTCACGCCGGCAGCGTTGTACTATTTGCTACACCTTTCCAGTGCTGGCCTGAAATCTAACTCCCTCAGGGTACATCTCAGTGTGCTGGCAGCGCACCATCTCATTGATGGGCAACCCCTGTCTGCCCTTCTTCTTGTGGCCCGCGTCATGAGAGGTCTCTGGCTCATGTGGCCTCCCATCCCCCCACCCCCCTGGCACTGGACTGGGATCTGAATGTGGTTCTTGGAAAGCTCATGGCTCTGCCATTCAAACCGTTTGCTTCTTGCCACCTCAAGTACCTTTCCTGGAAAGTGATCATCCTTGTGGCATTCACATCGGTGCGCCGCGTCAGTAAGCTGCAGGCATTGGTGGCTCATGTCCCCTATACCAGGTTTCATAAAAACAGGGTGGTTCTCTGTACTCAAGTTTCTTTTTAAGGTGGTCACTGCCTTTCATCTCAACCTGGAGGTGGTTCTCCCCACCACCTTACCTCGGTCTCATGCGAGCAGGGCAGAGGCCGCTCTCCACACTTTGGATTGCAAGAGGGCTCTGGCCTTCTACCTAGAGCGGACTAAGGTCCATCACCGCTCCTCACAGATCTTCATCTCCTGTGATCTGAACTGGCTTGGCATTGTGGTCTCTAAGCACATCCTGTCTCCCTGGGTGGCAGACTGCATCTTCTTTGCCTTTGGTCTCTCTTCCGAGTGCCACATTACAGCCCATAATATGCGGGCTATGGCAGCCCTGCTGAATCTGTGTTCCTTCTCCATACTGGAGATCTGCCTGGCTGCCACCTGGTCCTCTGTTCACACCTTTGCAGCTCATTACTGCCTGGAGGAGGACTCCTGTTCTTTTCTTGCCCCCCTCCTCTTCAATATTTTCCTGGCTCCGCTCACTCTACTGATTCAGCAGTTCAGCCTGTCGGTGCACCATTACGCTGATGACATCTTCAAACTCCATCATACCTCGTCTGTAGTTCATGAGCTCTCTGTACTGAATACCTGCTTGCCCCGAATTCATGACTGGCTTGTCTTCAATTTCCTTCACTTAATTCATCCAAGACTTCTGTTCTCTGGTTTACTTTTGGTAGCCCTCCCCCCATCCTTGGCTCCCTCTCACTAATTCCCCCGTTTCTCTGGTTTCCTCCCTATGCTACCTTGGGGTCATCCTTGATACTGCTCTATCCTTTCATGAATATCTCTCCCTGCTCATTTGCCGCTTCTTTTTCTTGCTTAGACAGATTCATGCTATCCATCCCTTCCTTACTAGTTCTTCTCTGACTACTCTTCTCTTGTCCTTAGTTATGTCATGCATCAATTATTGTAATGTTATCCTCGCGAGTCTCCCCGTGTTCCAGCTCCACTGCCTCCAATTACTCCAGAACACAGCTGCTAGGATCATTTCTTGTGCCACCCCCCTCTATGACCACATCACACCTCTGCTAATTCAGCTCCATTAGCTTCCTATCAAATACCGCATTTAGTATAAGAAACGCACTTTGGTTCATAAATCAATCTACATGCAACAGTACCTATCAGATTCTCTCCACAACCACACACTCACTCGTGGTCTACTTTCCCTCCATATCAATCATTTGCACCTTCCCCTATTTCCTGTGCTCACTTGGATTCTACCCGCCTTTTTCTTTTTGGGTCCCTCTGATGGAACTCCCTTCCCACCACCTTACGCTTAGAGACAGCCTTCTCAAAGTTCAAGTCCCTCCTCAAGACACACTTGTTTCAATCTGCTTATGATCTCCCTTTTCCTTCCCCCTGACTTTTTCATGCTCTTCTTCTGCGTGCTGAAACCTGCTTCCCACCGCCTTGCAATTGAGACATCATTCTCAAAGTTCATGTCTCCCCCTCAAGACATACCTGTTTCAATCTACTTGTGAGCTCCTCCTTCTCACCCCCCCCCCCCCCCTATTTTTTCTCTTTGGACATTTCTTCTGTTCTCTTTTCATTCTGCCTCTTTTGTGTGACTTTCTTTCTCCTATCAACCATTGTAGTTCTTTTCGTTTTCTGACATTTAGCTATTCTTTAAATATTATTGTTTCTTTAAACCACCCTGATGATATAAAGGTGCAGTATAGTAACAGGATAAAGATAGAGAGCGCTTTCAGCCAGGAGGTACGCAGTTATCTGTTTGGGGAATAATGCAACTCCAACCCTCCGGCCCTTCTGTGTGTCCAGGCTACTGGAGAATTGATTCCCTGGTCGAAGCTGTGGTGGTCCCTGAGGTCTTGCGGCCACTCTGCTGTCATTCATGGTTCGATTTTCCAGTTGCCTGTGACTTTTTACAGTTTTTTTTTCGGTAGTCTGTAGCTGGGGAGCTCATATGTGAGGACTGACAAGAAGTCTGGGAACAAGCAGGAATTCCCGGAAAAAGCAGTTACTCACCTATAACGGGTGTTTTCTGGGGACAGGAGGAATCTGTCCTCTCAACCCTTCATCTTCCCTGTGGAGTTTTTTTTTTTTTTTTGGCTTGATTAAGCTATGTCGTCATACTGAGGTAAGATGGCACCATTGGGTGGGAAGGTGACCGTACATGTGTGGTCTAACTCCCAAAGGCTTTCTCTGAAAGCTGAGAAGTGTTCAGTGTGGGCTCAGTCGGTGCCAATGTCACCCATATGTGAGGACTGATTTCCTGCTGTCCCCAAAGAACACCTATTACAGGTGAGTAACTATGCTTTATAGCTTGAAAATCAAACATTCAAAAAAAAAAAAAGACCTAGGACTAAAGACCAATCGCTGAGGCATGCCACTGATAATGCCCTTATCTTCAGAGTAAATTCTACTTACTACTACTATGTCTCCCTCTCAACCAGCTTCATACCCAGTCAGTCACATTAGGGTCCATTCTAAGGCCACTCTTTAAGTTACTGATGCTGGACCGCATTTTACATCTAACATGCTCTCTCCGATTCAATTCTTTGGTCTATGATATTAAACTGCTCTCCCATCCATCTTTGTCTTATTGCTATTGTCTCTGCTAGGCTTCAGTCTCCCTTTTCTCAGTGCTGCCTTTTCAGCTATCTCACATCCAGCCCAGCCTTCCCATTGAACCACTGTCTTTCTCATTCAGCTCTCCTTTAACCACAGTCACTAATTCCATGTTCTAATCACCATTTCTCACTTCTGCTCATACTCCTACCCATAGTGTCAGCTTTTGTCTTCCATTCAGTCCCCAAGTTGCTGCTCTCCGCCACATCCTCAGTCAATAACTTCTCTGCTCTGCTCCCCCTCCAGTTCATTCATAGTCTTCACTCTCTTCTAACCTAATCCCTAGATCTCCACTATCCCACCCATGAGTCTCTACTCTCCTCACCAATCCCTCCTGACTATTTTTCACCTTAACTGGGGGTTGACCAACAGGCTGATCAGTCCTGGTTTTGCTCACTGTATGCATAGACTTGTAGTTCTGATTATCTGAGGAAAGTCAGTGTGGCAGTTAGACATATATATCCTTACAACCCTACACCTGATTAAATCCTTGTCCCCCCTCTCCACTTCCTGTGTCTGTTCCTTGCATCCTCGTGCTCTTCCATCCCTGAAGCCCTGTTCATCACAATTACTGTAGCCAGGAGATTAAAATTTTACAGTTTTGTTTTTAGCTATTTTATTGTTTTGTCCTGTTAAGAGCCAGCAGCCTCTGGACAACAAGGTCCTGTCACCCTGACATTTGTTAGCCTACTGCTCAAGGAAGCCAATGTGAGCAACAGTCTGGCTTGTGGGCCTAAGACATACAGCTCTGACTTGGATGGTGGGAGGTGGCACTGAATTGAAGCTGCACAAATGGCGACTGCATCACAGGTCCTGTAGGTCCAGAGACAGAAGCCCTGATGCACAGATCCTTTTGGAAGAAGGGAAGTGTTTCTTCTTTTCTCATCTCAGTGGGACTGTTGGGGAGAGTAAGAGGGAGAGTTCCTCCCCTGTCCCCCCAAACTTTAATGTTCTTGAGGTAATTGCCTAATGATAATGCCGGCCAGCCTTGCTGAGCTGTTTAGTTTCCTATCTTTCCGTATAAGATATTAGGATCTGCATATATTGTTGATAGATCCATTGGTACTGCTACAATGTAAATGAATGTTTCTGTAGATTAATGCTTTGTTTTGTACTTGTTAGTCTCTTTGGGTGATTTATCGGAAAGCTGCTGGGCTTATTTTAATGAAATAACTTCAATTATCTAGTCTTTAAATGTCTTCTAAATATTTTATTTTAGTCAGTTTACCTTTAGATCAATCTCATCTCTTCAATCAAGATGACTGGAAGTAATTAGCTAAGTATCAACAAGGATGAGGTTGTGGTTGGTTGATAGACTTATTCTGCAGAATTTTTAGGTATCCTAAACGCAGATTAAAATTGACTAGGGTGGGATATCTCAAAATGGCAGTTCCTGTGCGGATATCCAGTTTAGTCCTCCACAATCGGGTACTGCCCCTCTCACTGCAGCCTGTAGACTGGACCAATCAAATCTTCTGTAGTACATATCCAGCAGGAGCTCCCAGAAGCCCCCCAGTGTGTCCAGTCTCGTTGCAGTGTGTAGACGTAAAAGTGTGTCCTCTGGGCACACTTAGTGACCTTTGCAGGAGCAACACTAGTTAGTTGTTTTTAGGGTTTGTTTTGGGGCATTTCTCTACTATTTTTGTTTTTGGTAGCTAGCTGTGCCTTTAAAAAAGAAAGACAAAAGAAGCCTGTCTCCCTGGAGCTGTGCCACAGGAGACTAGGAGAAAGTCAGACCTGCTGGCTGCTGTTGCCTGCCTAGCACATTTTATCAGCCCCGGGTGAGCTTCCCCTAGACAGGACGGGGAATTGCCATACCTATAAGGCAGTGCCTGGTACTGGGAGATTGTGGCTGAATCTTCTGTTCCTGAGCTGGTAGGAGTTTGCATTTCATTTTTTTCTTTCTTGTGTGCAATGCTCTGTCTGGGATGCCAGCGTTTCTGTAGGCTCTCCTGAGCCCATTTGGCAGTTTTTATTCAAACTGCTCGTGTGCCCTGTGTTAGAGGGTCGTTTTATTTGTTTTCCATATTATTTGGTGGTTTTTATATTTTCGCGCCGTTTTTTACCGCGGGTGAAAAAGTGCGGCGGCCATTTTGGATTTTAAAAGTGCTTTTCCAGGCATTTTTGATCGCTGTGCACAGGTTCCCCTAGCGTTTTTGGGGTTCCTCTTTCTGGCGATTTTGCTCAGGGCACCCCAGGGATCCTGGGATATATTTTGTTTCTTGTAAAAAAAAAAAAAAAAAGTTAAGTTACTTTTAAATCGGGGCTGATTTGCATAGGATTGCCCAGGTGGTGTGGGCTTTCCTGTGGCTGTCTTATTCTATTCCCCTGGGCAGAGGTGGCCTTGGAATGGCTTCCAAGCCCCAGTGTGTGATTTGTGGGTCCCGCAGGACGGCAGGGACTGACTCTGGCATCTGCAGGGGCTGTGCTGCAGTGCCCTCTGAGTTAGAGCAATCTGTGAATGTTCAGGAACAGGCTACCCCTGGGGATGCTTCTACTTCCGGGGACAGCGTTCTTTCTCCAAGCATCCCTCAGTCTGGCTCGGTTCCTCCGGCCAGCGGTTCAGTGGCTGCGCTCCAGCAGGCGTCTGTTGCTGCCTCAACTATGGACTTCTCCCCTGATTTTGTACTCCTCATGCATCAGGCATTTCGCCTGAGCAGGTCCGGACAGTTGCCGGCTGTCTGGCCCCCCTCCCTCCCCTCGGGGTCCTTGGGGGCGGCTCAGTGTCCCTCATCGCCCGGGGGCAAGCGGCTTCGGTTGGGGGGACAAGAGCAGGACGCCCTGGGTCTCCTGGATTCCGAGGCAGAGGGCGATCCTGAGACTGAAGCGGAGGATTTGGAGGATGGGGAGATCCCTGGGCCAGAAGATCAGGCTCGGGTCATTCGAGTGTTCCGTAGGGACGAGCTGGTTCCTCTGGTCACGGAGTCCCTTCAGGCGCTAAACCTTTCGGCGGTGCGGCCCCTGGAGGAGGAGGGTCTTGAGGATCCTCTGATTCAAGCAGTCAGGGATGCCCAGGTGGTTTTTCCCGTCCACCGCGTGGTGGATCAGATGATCCAGGCGGAGTGGGAGCACCCGGAATCCGGTTTGAAGGGGATTCGGACCATGAATCGGCTTTATCCTCTTGCTGACAAGGACAGGGACTTGTTCAGGTCCCCCCGGGTGGATGCTGCGGTCTCCGCAGTGACCAAGAAAACCACCATCCCGGTTGAGGGGGCGGCGGCCCTCAAGGACGGGCAGGATAAGAAGGTTGATAACTTGCTCAAGCAAACCTTCGATACGGATGCCGTGTCATTGCAGGCCTCTATCTGTGGGGCTTGGGTGGCTCGGTCGTGTCTGCGGTGGTCACAGCAACTGCGCTCGAGCCCCGGACTAGACCAGCAGGGTCTGGTGGAGGTGACCCGGCTGGAGTCCGGCTCGGCTTACCTGGCGGATCTGTTTTATGATTTGATCCGCGCGTTGGCTAACAGTATGGCATCCGCGGTAGCAGCGCGCCGGTCCCTCTGGTTGCGCAGCTGGGCGGCGGACAGTTCTTCTAAGGCCCACCTCGTCGGCGCGGGGATCCTTTCGGGATCAGCGCAGGTTTCGGCCCTCCCGCCAGTGGTCCTCGCAGCGGGGCCGGTTTGGAGCCCGTAGCCAAGGATTTCGGGCTTTCAGGGGTGCCGGCAGAGGCTTCTCCGCAGCCGGCTCTTCTTCGGGTTCTTCCTTTGGACGCAAGCCACAATGACGCCAGGCAGGCTCTGGAGGGAGGACCGCTTGTCGGCGGTCGCTTGCGCGACTTTCTTTCCTCTTGGGCCCAAATAACGTCGGATCGCTGGGTGCTACAAATTATAGAGGAGGGTTACGCTCTGGAATTTGCGTTCCCACTTCCAGATTCCTTTGTTCTGTCTCCCAGCAGGGGCGAGCAAAAGACGAGGGACATCCGCGTGACCCTGGCTCGATTGTTAGCGCTGGGAGCGGTGGTTCCAGTGCCTCCCTTGGAAAGAGGCGCTGGTCGCTACTCCATCTATTTTGTGGTACCCAAAAAGGGCGACTCTCTGCGTCCGATTTTGGATCTCAAAGGCGTGAATCGCGCGCTCAGAGTGCCGCATTTCCGCATGGAAACCCTGCGGTCAGTCATTGTAGCGGTGCGAAAGGGGGAGTTTTTGACGTCCCTCGATCTTACCGAGGCCTATCTGCACATTCCGATACACCCAGCCCATCAGCGGTTTCTCCGCTTCGCGTTCCCGTGGGGCCACTTTCAGTTCCGGGCCATGCCGTTCGGCTTGGCTACGGCCCCGCGCACTTTCACAAAGGTGATGGTGGTGGTTGCGGCGGCCTTGCGCAAGGAGGGCATTTTGGTCCATCCTTACCTGGACGACTGGTTGATACGAGCAAAATCCGGTCGAGAGTGCCTGCGGGTCACGAGCAGGGTGGTAGCTCTGCTGCGATCCCTCGGCTGGGTGGTGAACGAAAGAGAGTTGTCTGCGGCCCTCGCAGGACCTGGAGTATCTGGGGGTGCGCTTCGACACTGCTCGGGGGCTGGTGTGCCTTCCCGAGCGCCGCGTCCTGACGTTGCGGGCTCTTGTCCGACTATTTCGGGGGATGCCCGCTCCGTCGGCGTGGTGGTACCTACGGCTTCTCGGAACGATGGCGGCGACCTTAGAGGTGGTTCCGTGGGCGCGGTTCCACATGCGCCCGCTACAGAGGGCGCTCCTTCGTCGCTGGTCCAACCAGTGCGATTCCTTGCACAAGAGACTGCCCTGCCCGAAGGCAGTGCGGCGGTCGCTTCGGTGGTGGCTCTCCTCCGAGAACCTGACGCGGGGGATTCCCTTGGAGCCTCCTCTGTGGGTCCCCCTCACTACGGATGCGAGCCTAGTCGGCTGGGGAGCACACTGCGAGACCCGCTTCACGCAGGGGGTGTGGTCCTCGCAGGAAGCGTCTTGGTCGATCAACCGCCTCGAGCTTCGGGCGGTCCGACTAGCCCTGATGGCCCTGGAACCTCTGCTCCTGGGCCGGGCGGTCCGAGTCTGGTCGGACAATGCGACCACGGTGGCGTACATCAATCGCCAAGGGGGCACAGGGAGTGTGGCCCTGGAAACAGAAGCGACGGCCTTGTTCAGCTGGGTGCAGACTCGGCTGCCGGCGATCTCGGCGGCGCACATTGCAGGCGCCGACAATGTCCAGGCCGATTTTCTCAGCAGAGTGCGGGTGGACCCCGGAGAGTGGGAGTTAAATCCTCAGGTATATGCGCAGATAGTTCGGCGGTGGGGTCCGCCCATCATGGATCTCATGGCGACCTTCCAGTCGGCCAAGACAAGTCGCTTCTTCAGCAGACGGCGGGAGCGGATGTCCGAAGGACTCGACGCTCTCATTCAGCCGTGGCCGACGTCCGGGATGCTGTACGTTTTCCCCCCGTGGGCCCTGATCGGTCGGGTCGTCCAGCGCATCGAGGGCCATCAGGGCCGGGTGCTGCTGGTGGCTCCGGATTGGCCCCGGAGGCCCTGGTATGCCGACCTCGTTCGGCTTCGAGACGGCGTGCCGTGGCGCCTTCCGGCGCTACCGGATCTTCTTCTTCAGGGCCCCTTGCGGATGCCCCAGGTGGCTCGGTTCTCGCTTACGGTTTGGCCATTGAGAGGGCTCGGCTGAAAAAGAAGGGTTATTCGCCCGCGGTGATTTCCACCTTACTGCGGGCAAGAAAGTCGTCCACTTCTCTTACTTATGTTCGAATTTGGAGAATTTTTGAGGACTGGTGCTCCCGGCGTGGAGTTCGGGCGGCGACGGTCTCGGTGCCCGTCGTGCTCAGCTTTCTGCAGGATGGCTTCGAGAAGGGTCTCGCGGCCAGTTCCCTGAAGGTCCAGTTGGCCGCGCTCTCTTGCTATAGAGGCAAGGTCTTGGGCCGCCTTCTTGGCGCTCATGTGGATGTGCGGCGTTTCTTGACCGCCGTGTTTCATTTGCGGCCTTCCCGCAGAGCGGTGATTCCTCCGTGGGATTTGAATTTAGTTCTGCGGGCCCTGGCTCGGGAACCCTTTGAGCCCTTGCGGAGGGCATCCTTGAAGGATCTCACGTTGAAGACGGTTTTTCTGGTAGCCATTTGCTCGGCACGGCGCATCTCGGATCTACAGGCCTTGTCATGCCGAGAACCTTTCTTGTCTTTTTCTGCGGAGCGGGTTGTGCTCCGTCCGGTTCCCTCCTTCCTGCCAAAGGTGGTGTCTCCTTTTCACCTGAATCAGGCAGTATTTCTACCAGTGATTTCGGCGGCCTCGGTCGAGTCGGTGGACAAGGGGCTTCACCGGCTTGATGTGGGCCGCACGCTGCGTCGGTATTTACAGTCTACCGAGTCATTTCGGAAGACTGATCGGCTTTTTGTGCTCTTTGGGGGTGCACGGAAAGGGGAGGCGGCGGCTAAGGCCTCCATTGCTCGATGGCTTAAAGAAGCGATCGCCTCCGCGTATCTGTTGCAGCGGCGGCCGGTTCCGGAGGGGCTCCGGGCTCATTCTACTAGGGCTCAGGCGGCCTCTTGGGCGGAGCATGGTCTGGTTCCACCAGCGGAGATCTGTAGGGCGGCCACTTGGTCGTCTCTGCATGCTTTCAGCAGGCACTATCGCTTGGATGTGTCAGCGGCTCGGGATTCCTGTTTTGGTTCGGCGGTTTTGCGCGCCGGCCTACAAGGTCCCGCCCGGTCTTAACTGCTCTGTTACATCCCGATTGTGGAGGACTAAACTGGATATCCGCACAGGAAATGGAAATTACACTAACCTGGTAATTGTAGTTCCTGTAGGATCCAGTTTAGTCCTCCTTCCCTCCCGAATATCTGCATGATCTTGCGGCGCGCTATCCCGAGCGGGAGATTCTAAGATAGTTTTGCGTCCCGTTCGGACCTTAGCGGCAGTCGTGCTTATAGCTATGGCTCTTCCCTTTCTTTTGGGGTTCCGTAAGCTCCTTAGTACCTGGGGGGAGCTCTGTGTCAATTTAGGGGCGTCGATTCCGGCGCCGTGCAGTGTTCTGACTTCCTCGTTTGGGGAGGGAGTTGGTTATTCCAGGGGGGGAAGTACAAGGTTTAATGTTAATCTGATAATAATCTGATGTGTTGCTTCGTTCAGTATGCTTTGTTACTAGTACACTGGGGGGCTTCTGGGAGCTCCTGCTGGATATGTACTACAGAAGATTTGATTGGTCCAGTCTACAGGCTGCAGTGAGAGGGGCAGTACCCGATTGTGGAGGACTAAACTGGATCCTACAGGAACTACAATTACCAGGTTAGTGTAATTTCCATTTTTCTTTTTAGGATTGTAGAAGCTGGTTCTCGAAGGATTTATGTTCCTAAATTTACCTCTTTGAAAATCTACAAGAGCAGAGTGTCTAAAATATATATATTTTCAAAATTTCATTAAACTTTAGGGTGCAGAAAAAATTAAGAACTTGGCATGGATTTTCAACATTAGGCTCATAAATCTAGCCAAATTAACAGCAGACCTAAGTTTTTATAATCAAACCTTTAAGTCCCTAAATTATGTTGAATTTTTAGTTAAAAACCTAGGTTCCTAAATTTGAGCCCTTTTTTAATAGCCAAACTTTAGGAGCCTTACATAGGGAACCTAAAGGTTATGTTTACTAAAGGATGCACCAGCAGCATGAATTTGTGCCACAAAATTAGTATGGACACGTGTTAATTTTTGGGGGTCCTGTATGTGTTCCCCTGCTGATAGCACATTGCTCAAAAAGAACTCCCAAGGGGCTAGCGTATAAGCCAAAATCAAAAAGGAGCTACCCCAGAAAAACAAAACAAAAACAAAACACCCGCATGAGATAAACAAAATCAAATCAAAAACAAATGAAAAGCAAAAACAAAAGCCCCTTTACTGCAAAGGAAAGCCTATTTTTTTAAAAGGAGGAAAAAAGACCTCAGCAATCTCCAATGTAAGAACAAAAGGAGCAGAGTCTGGCAGGACGACAAAGCAACATCTATGTCCAAAGCCAGACTACTAATTACATCAAAGGTCTAAAAAAACTTCCAGCCAACCGCATTAATAAAAGCAAGGCAGGCTTCCAACAGGCTTCCAGCAGGCTTTCAAATCACACAACTCAGTCCTTGGTGCAAACAATACAGTCCTTGGTGCAAATAATACAGTCCTTGGTGCAAACCACAAAAACAGAACTCCAAGCACTTATCTGTTGATGGTAAACAGAGGTGGCAGGAAGCCCCGACATCAGATGTTTCGCCTCCGCGGCTTCTTCAGGGAGCTGAATTCACTCTCCACTCACTGTGTCTTGTCACCATAAGTTGCCGAAGGGTCCAAGTCGCAGAAAATGCACCGAAGCTGAAAACAGAACCAAGAACCAAAATGAAAAAAGGGGGAAAAAACCAAACATGTCTCATGCAGTCACAAAAAAACAGGATTTAACCCTTTCAAAAAAGCAATCAATAACAGAGGTACAGAAAGACCGAAAACAAACAAAATACCCTGTCAGCTGAAATAAAAGGTCAATGGGGAAAGGGTGCATCCAGAATACAAAACGCAGCCGAAATGAGCACTCAACACGGCTAACCTCCCCAAGACGCCAGCGCATGCGCTTTCACAAAAAAATAGAGAAAGTGAAGCTGAAGCATGACGTCAGACCAATCAAATGGGGGCCGGCTCCAAACATGACAATCTGGTGCCATTTACCCTAAAACAAAAAAAAAAACACACACACCAGCAAACAGGTAAAAAAGAAAAAGAAGAAAAAAACAAGAATACCCAAAAACCCACCTTCCCTGACTAAAACAGTCACAAACAGCTTCTCCATTCAATGGAATCATTGAGACCGTCAGGAACAATGGTTTGCAAAGAGAAAATCCAACGTTGTTCCATCCGAGATAATAGCTTCTGCAAATCACCACCATATATGGAAGGAGTACATTGTGTGATGACCAAGCACCGCAAATCTTCAAAAGCATAGCCCATAGATTGAAAATGATCGACCAGTGGAGCACCCGCGACCTTATGACAAAGGCGACTACGGTGCTCAATTAAGCAAGTCCGTAGAGCGCGGCTGGTCTTTCCCACATAACCTAGGTCACAAGGGCAACAAAGAAAATAAATCACATTGGAACTGTCACAAGACATGGAATGATATAGCCGCACGAAGCGGTGCCGATAATGAAAACACTCACAAGATTCCATCACCGAACACACAGAACAGTGACCACACCTGTGGTGCCCCCCAGATGCCGAGGGCACAGGTGGAGTACTAGAAAAAGCCGATGGACAAAGGATATCCTTCAAATTGGAGCCCTTCGTATAAACCGAGCAAATACGATGTTGCTGTAGGCCTGGGGTCAAACACATGACATGAGAGTGCTGTTGAATAATCTTTGAAATTTGATAACTTAGAGGAGTATATCTGGTAACAAAATGTACACAAGAAGAATCCAACTGTGTAGAGCGAGTCCGCGGAACGAGAAGCCAATCTCGATCATTGAAACGAGCACGTAACCGGGCACGATGAACCAAAGGGGCAGGATATCCCCGAGACTCCAAAGAGGCTTGCAAGGTCCGAGATTGTTCTTTGTAATCCAACACCGTGGAGCAGTTCCGGCGATAACGCAGGAATTGCGCAAATGGCACTCTCTCCTTCAGGCGATGAGGATGCAAACTGTCAAAATGAAGAACTGACATTCGATGCGTAGGTTTAGTATAAACTGTGGTGAGCAAAGCATCCTGTTGACGAGAAATCATCACATCCAAAAAAGGAATGGCTGTGGTACTATGTTCCAACGAAAAGGAAATGTGAGGATCACGTTGATTAAGCCAAATGTGGAACTCACGTAACAAATCAATGCCTCCGGTCCACAGTAAAAACACATCAATATAACGGACCCATAAACTGATAGCAGATTGATAAATATTATCCGCCAGCCATTGATGATCAAAATCTGCCATATATAAGTTAGCAATGGAGGGAGCTGAAGTGGCCCCCATTGCTACCCCATGCACTTGTTGATAAAAAGAGCCATCAAAACAAAAATAATTTTTTGTCATCGCAATGACCAAAAGCTGCATGATGAAATCCACTTTAGGGGGGACTAAGATCTTGACGAGCTAACAAATTCGCCCGACCTATAACTAGGGCTTCCTGCTGGGAAATACTTGTGTACAAGGAAGAGACATCTAAAGTGGCCATAATCAATCCTGATGGTAAATCCTTATCATGACCAGCAGCCAAAATTTGCAAAAAATGCATGGTGTCACGCAAATAAGAAGGAATGCGGAACACCAACGGCCTCAGGTAAGAATCAACAAAAATGGATAAAGGCTCTAGAAGGGAGCCACGTAGAGAAACTATGGGCCGACTGGGTGGATTGTAAAAATTCTTATGGATTTTAGGCAGAACATAAAAATGGGGAGTGCGTGGATATGAAACACACAAGAACTTGGCTTCCTTTGGTGATCAAACCATCATTCAACGCCTGGGAAACCAACTGCTTGATCTCTCCCTGAAGCTCCAAAACAGGGTCCTGTGACAATGGATGATAAGTTGCAGCATCTGACAACTGGGAACAAACTTCCGCCAAATACTGGGACGTGTTCAAGACGACCACTGCTCCCCCCTTATCAGCCCGTCGAATAATGTCTTTATATCCACGAAGTGCACATAATGCATGACGCTGCGAAAAAGATAGGCTATGCTGAATTTTCCGCCGAGACATTGACTCCAACCGCACAATATCCCGCAGAACTAGCTCCCGGAATACCTGAAGCGTCGAAGGCAACGGACCAGGAGGAGTCCAGGTGGAACGCAAGGGAAGCTGAAGAGGTCCCAATGAGGAGGATTGACTCGCCTGTTCCGAACTGGATTGAACCACTGGAGGAGAGGCAGAGGCAGACGTGGGTAAACTAGCAAAAAATGCTTGTAAATGAAGTTTACGTAGCAAAGACTCAAATTCAAGCCGCAAGGAGAAAGCATCATATGAGGTGCAGGGAACAAAAGACAATCCCTTTTCCAAAACTTCAGTCTGAGCAACGGAGAGAACCCAAGCTGACAGATTAACTACAAGCCGTCGGGATCCACTGTCGCCTGAGATCTGGTCCAAGGGCGATGGGGCGGCACCACGGCTTCGCTCTGTTTCCCACGCCCCCGACCTCGACGCTTGCGAGTGCCCCTGCCACGATCCAAAAAATCTTCTGGACCAGAAGCACGCTGATCAGACAATGCCGAGTCGTCTGAATATTCAAAGGAAACATGATCAGGCCAGCGACGATCTGGCTGCATCCAGGCATAAACAAAACCAGAGGTATAATCTGTAGCATCACGATGCAATTTAGAAAGTTTAAAAGTCTGTTTCTTGACGGAAGGAATCTAACTGTTTGTAATTGTCGCAGTTGAACAGCAAATGTGTCTTCAGATTCCTCAGCCTTCAAAATGGCCAGCTTCTGGTCAATTTCTACAGTGGTGGCATCATTAAATGTTTTAGTGGCATTCACCGTAAGAACCATTAAATCTAGAGCACATTTGTTCAGAATTTTGTTCCAATTGGCTACAAACTCATCTTCCACAAACAATTGAGGTGCCTTCTTCACACGGAACCCCCGAGGGATGTGCTGGCGACGGATGTACTCCACTAAAGTGGCTCGATGTAGCTGCTTGACTATCAGAGACTTCGACAGGGCCGAAGCAGGTAGGTTGTTTGAGAAGTTCCTGTACCTGGTCGGCTGAAAAAGTAAGAGTTTCCCGCCAAATAGGAGGAGTGGCTTCCATAATGGAATCTATATCTCAAAAAGAACTCCCAAGGGGCTAGCGTATAAGCCAAAATCAAAAAGGAACTACCCCAGAAAAACAAAACACCCCCATGAGATAAACAAAATCAAATCAAAAACAAATGAAAAGCAAAAACAAAAGCCCCTTTACTGCAAAGGAAAGCCTATTTTTTAAAAGGAGGAAAAAAGACCTCAGCAATCTCCAATTTAAGAACAAAAGGAGCCGAGATTGCTGAGGTCTTTTTTCCTCCTTTTAAAAAATAGGCTTTCCTTTGCAGTAAAGGGGCTTTTTTGTTTTTGCTTTTCATTTGATTGTGCTGTCCCAGATTTTGTGCAAAGCTAGTCCTCAGGCTGGCCATCTGAATTGGGTACTTTTCACAAGTTGTAATTGATTGTGGAGAAAAGGAAGTGAATTTGGAAATCTCCGTGCAAGAAATGCATGGGGGACAGCTCTAGTACATCATATCTTGAGATTCATTGTGCTGGTTCTCATGAAACTTTATATCCTGGCCGTGAGTACAGTGGTCCTCAACTGGAACATATAAGGCTCCTTAGCTCATGACTGATTATATGACAGTGTAGTGGTTTCAATCACAATTGTTTCTATCATGTATCTTTTTTAATGAAACTGCTCTCATTTTTTCTTTAGTTTGTAATTATTAGCCCAACATTGAGTAGTGTGGACTGTGCACACTGAAGATTGCTATTATTTTGACTCTTTGAAGTATTAAAGGGATATGACGACTTGCAGTATGACTCTGCCATGCTGCTGTATGTTCCCAAGTATAGGTTGAAATTGGTTACATAACGGAAAATGTGAATGCAGCGACAGATACATCTATTTTTACATCTGTGACAAATGAAACTGAGGCTGTCTAGAAAGTCAGCTCTCCACTGGCTGTTCTGTGTAGGCACAGGCACGGATACGTCTCTAGGTTTTGCCGTATGATTGCTGTGAGACATTTCGCCAGCACCCACACACATTTTCTCTGGTGACCATATCTACTCCAATAACTTGTTAAAAATTATTTGGTTTCTCACTTAATAAAAGCAGGAAGCACACGGCAGGTTCATTCCTGTGGTGGCGATAGACAATATGTTTGTTTTCTTAATGTCTGAGAACTGACCAATGATGTTAACACAGGAAAGAACGTGACTGTTTTGTTTGGACTTTTCCCAAGCGCATGGTTCCTTTGCAGCTCCTTTAAAAAAAAAAAAAATAGTAACAAATTGCCAGAAAATTATTAGGCAGTCAGACACAGGTTTAATTTATCACCAAGTGGATCCGTAAAATGCACATTTCCACTGCTTATGGCTGTGTAAAATTAAACCATGCCCAGAAAGAAATGCGGAGCAAATTCCTTCTTCCATTCCAGTTGGGAGGGGGATCCTGTTTATTCTTTACCTTCCCTTACTATTTGTATAGGTTGCTAGAGCAGGAGAGAGACAGACAAACTAAACGGCAAAAAATTCAAAAAATGAGAGGAAAGAGAATGAAAGCAGAGATAAAGTGACTGCAGATGCACTCAGTAAATAATTAAAAAAAAATAAAAAAAAAATTTTAAAAAGGGGGAAAAGTCATATGCCTGAGAAGAATGACAAGGTGTTTAACTCTGCAAATATCCTATCATAGGAATATCTTGACTCGCTTTCTTTCTCTAGCCGAAAACAACATTCAACAATTACAAGGATAGTGCTCTAAAGATTTAAGTGCAACTGTAAACATATTTCTGACAAGTTCCTAAATTTTGATGAGGAAGAGCTTTCCACAGTATGCTTCCCCTGAAGTCGCACACATGAAGAACCCACAACTAAGAGGTTAATTCACCACTGGAGGTTCTGGCCTTCAGGAGGCAAATAATTGCTATCTGTCAAGTTTTCCAGAATATCTACTGCTGTAAAAATGGATACTTATATGTTCAGATTGTTTTCAGCTCCCAAAAAGAGATATGTAGAAAGGCACCCCCCCCACAAAAAAACGTATCCAAGAGGTAGCATTCCGTTATACTCCCCATTATTGGGCTCTGCTCGTCTACATGGAAAAGCAGTTTGTAATCACCTCCCTGGAGCATCTGTACCATAGATTTTTTTTTAAATGTGAAAAAGATTGACTTGTAAAGTTGACAAATCAAAATAGTGTTGCACTTACAATAAAATTCAATAAAATCAAACACTGTAAACTGATTTAAAAAAGAAACACTAAAGCAGGACTTATATGTTTACATATGTCAATTTTGTTGTAGTAAAGACAATTGAAAAATTAAAACAAAACATGAAACCAATAACCAAACTTGGGACGGGCCAACATTAGAGGGAAGAGGACTGGAAAAGTTCAGAGAGGAAAGAAACAAATAAGTGCAAAAGAGGTGAGAAAGGGACCTGTGGTGAATAGCCCATTGCTATCCTGAAGTTACTTCTGCTCAGTGCAGGGGGAGGTCTATGCAGCCTCCCCTTTGTCTGCAGGACTCGCATTCTCCAGGACCAAGCAAGAAGTCAGTCCTCACATATGGGTGACATCGGCGTCGATGGAGCCCTCGTGCGGAGCATTTCCCCAGCTTTCAAAGAAAGCCTTTGGGAATGCAGCACGCATGCGTGGTCCCCTTCCTGCCCAAGGGTGCCATCTTGCTCAGTCTTCTTTTTTCCGTGGAGCCCAACGGACGTGTGTCCTAGTCACCCAGTTAAAAGTTGATTTTTCCTTCGAAGATTCGTGGTTTTTTGCCGGTTCAACACCGGTTCCCCTTCCCACCTGGGCACGGTACACCAGTATCAAGCCCAGAGCTGTTTTTTTGGTTTTTGTCCTTTGAGGCTAGTGTTTGCGCTCTTTTTCTTTTTCACTGGCAGCCCGGTCTTTTGACCTTGCAGGGGCCCTTTTTCCCCTGATGGCTGCCAGCGGGTTCAAGAAGTGTGATCGGTGTAAAACTGATGTCTCTCACCGACACACACGACTGCTGCCTCCGGTGCCTCAGGCCCGATCATGACCCGATCTGTGGCTCGTGTGGCAAAATGTCCTCCAAGGCGTTGAGGAGCCATCAGCATCAGCGAGAAAGGATCTTCTCTGACTCTGCGTCCGGCCGGGCCCGGACTTCGTCAGAGGCCTCGACGTCTCAGGAGTCTGACCCCGAGCATCGTCGGGGCTCCTCTGAGCGGGGGTCTCCCTCACGGGAACACAAAAGGAAGAAGAAACCCGCGAGGGCGTCGCCTGTGGACGCTCTTGTTCCCTCGAGGGCCAGGTCACATAGTCCCGACCGCCGTCCTGGGTCCTCGGAGCCGGAGAGGCCTGCAGAATTGTCTTGTGTGGAGCCGGAGTCCCCGAGTCATGTGAGTGCTGTAGTCCTCGTGGACTCTCCTCCGGGGGAGCCGACGTCGGCCCCGACGCCGTCGGCGGCTGCTGGGTCTCCTGAGCTCGGACTCAGGTTGACGGCCTTGGAGAGCAGTTTGGCTGCCTTCATGGAACAGCAGCGGGTGCTGATCGCCAGTCTGACCGGTGCATCTACCCCGACCACCAGGACTTCGACGTCCAAGTTGACCCCGGAGGCCGAACCGATCCTTGAGTCCATGCGGTCTCGAGTCGATCCTTGGCCAAGGTCTCCTTCGGCCTCCCGTACGGGGCCGATGTTGTCGACGCTGGTACCCTTGGCGTCGGGCGGATGGCATCGGTGCACGCCCGGCCGGAGCCGCTCTATTCCTCCTCGGAGGGGTCGGGGTGGGAGACAGAGGACGAGGAGTCCCCAGACACTTTTCAGACCCGGTGCATCCCATCGGACTCACTGGAGTCCGAGCCTCGGAGAAGGTCCCCCCCCCCCCAGGAGGATACCCGGTTCTCGGACTTCGTGAGGGATATGGCCAAGACCTTGGCCTTCCCCGTGGATCCCGAGGAGGAGCCTTGAGCCAAAGAGCTCGAGGCCCTCCAGTATGACTCTCCCCCGAAGGAGGCCTTTATTGTACCAGTTCCTCCGATGCTGGAACGGCTGCTCTTCCGCATGTGGGAGGCGCCGGTTCTCAGCTAACGGGTCGATTCCATTTATCTAGTCCGTAAGAGCCCTGGGTTCCAGAAAGCACAGTTACCGCACCACTCCATGGTTGTGGAATCGGCCATGCATCGTCTGAAGAGTCAGAAGATGCACTCCTCGGTGCCCCCCGGCTGGGAGGCCTGGAACCTGGATGCCCTCGGTAGAAAGTGCTTCCAGGGCTCTATGCTGGCGTGCCGTGTCCAGACTTACCAGCTGTACATGGGTATGTACCTCCGAGACCTGGCAAAGGAGATTGCCGGGTTCTTTGCTGGCCTCTCTGAGGAACCTTTGCAGAGGTTCAAGGCTTTGTCATCAGGGATTCGAGAGCGCTCGAAGTTTTTATATCTCGAGCAGCCTATGATGGCTTCGAGGCTTTGTCCCGAGTAGCAGTGGCCGGCATCGGTGCACGCCGTCAGGCCTGGCTACAGTCATCGGACCTCAAGCCATGGGTCCAGGACAAGTTGGTCAATGTCCCTTGCCGTGGTGAAAACCTCTTTGGCAAACCCATGGCTGAAAAGGCTGCAGAAATCGAGACTAAGACTCTCACCAGGACAAGGCTGTCCAGAAAGACTTCTGCCCCTTCTCAAAAGAAGGGCTCGGGGGGAAAAAGCCCTTTTACCCAAGGAAGGCCTCTGCCTACAAATCCTACCCTCAATTCCAGGCCTCTACTGTTCCCCAACAGGGTCAGCAGGCCAAGGGGCAGGGACATGGGCCCTGTAGGCAGAAAACCCCCAAGCCGCCAGCTCTGGCTCCTGCATAGCAGGGAGCAGGGTTTTGACTCCCACTGCATAGCCTCTCCCCCACAGCTGACTCCACTCAGCACAGGAGGCCGGCTGGCACTGTATGCCCACAGATGGTCAGCTATAACAGGGGATACCTGGGTACTAAGCATAGTCCAAAAGGGCTACTTGCTCCACTTCAACCAGTTACCTCCCTCCTATTTTCCAGGGGAGCCTCCAAGACTCCCTCTGCACAGGAACCTCCTCCTCCAGGAGTTGGTAAGTCTTCTACAGGAGTAGGCAGTGGAACCGGTGCCTCACCACCTGATAGGAAGAGGCTTCTATTCCAGGTACTTTCTGGTACCAAAAAGGACAGGAAGCCTCAGGCCCATCCTAGACTTGCGAAATCTCAAGTTCCTGGAGAGGGAAAAGTTCAAGATGCTTACCCTTGGAATACTGTTGCCCTACCTCCAGCAGGGAGATTGGCTATGCTCTTTAGACCTAAAGGATGCTTATACTCATATCCTCATTTATCCAGACCACAGCCAATATCTCAGATTTGTAGTGGGAGGAAATCATTTTCAGTACAGGGTACTTCCATTTGGCCTAACCTCCGCATCCAGGGTTTTCACCAAATGCCTGGCGGTGGTGGTGGCCTATCTCAGAAACCAGGGCATCTTTGTCTTTCCATACCTGGACGACTGGCTCATCAGGGGTCGGTCTCCATAGGAGGCCAGACAAGCCACTCTTCACACTGTCTCTTCTCCAGCACCTGGACTTCGTCATAAACTTCGCAAAGTCTACTTTGCTCACCTCACAGGACCTAGAGTTCATAGGGGCAAGGTTGGATACCTTACAAGCAATGGCTTATTTGCCTAGGAACAGGGCTCACAGACTGATGTCTCTGGCCCAGCAGTTTCACAGTGGATCTCTGGTCTCTGCCAGACATTTCCTGAGGCTTTTGGGCCACATGGCATCCACGGTCCATGTAACTCCAAATGCTCGTCTGCATATGCGGCCTGCTCAATGGTGCCTCAGAGCTCAGTGGATACAGGCCACAGGAGACTTAAGAGACAGAGTAAGAGTGTCCAAACTACTAGCTGCCTCCCTGCAGTGGTGGCTGCATCTCCCAAACCTGATCAAAGGGGTGCCCTTCCAGGCACCACCACCACCACACAGGTGCTGACGACCGATGCTTCTCTTCAAGGTTGGGGTGCACATTGCCAGGGGGCATGCACTCAGGGCCTCTGGTCCCCTTGGGAGGCCACACAGCAGATCAATCTGTTGGAGTTGCAAGCTATTCGATTAGCTCTGCAAACTTTCTCTCATGTCCTCTCTCACCAGTCTGTCTTGATTCAGACAGACAACCAAGTAGCAATGTTCTGTGTGAACAAACAAGGGGGCACAGGATCCAAGCTTCTGTGTCAGGAAGCACAGGCCCTGTGCGCCTTTGCTGTCAAACAAGGCATGTTTCTCAAGGCAGTTTATCTACCTGGCCAAGAGAATTACCTGGCAGACAGGTTGAGCAGGATTCTACAGCCTCACGAATGGCATTTGAATCCCCTAGTGGTCCAGCAGATCTTCCTAAAACAGGGTCTTCCAACCATCAATCTCTTTGCCAGTCTATTGAACCGTCAGCTGCCCAGGTTCTGTTCCAGACAACTGCATCCTCTGCGAATAGCAGCAGATGCCTTCGTAATCTCTTGGTCTACGGGCCTGCTGTATGCGTTTCCTCCAAGACCTCTAGTGGCCTGAACCCTATTCAAGGTTCTTTGGGACAGGGCCTCGCTGATCCTGGTAGCCCCCAGATGGCCGAGGCAACCGTGGTTTCCACTCCTGCAATTGGCAGTGGACACTCCACTCCCTCTAGGGGTGCAACCCGATCTCTCTCTCAGGATCAGGGATCTCTCCTGCACCCCAACCTCCAGTCCCTCCATTTGATGGCCTGGCTGCTGAAAGGATAGTTCTAGCCCCCTTACTTCTACCTATGGAAGTAGAGGAGGTGGTTTTGGCCTCTAGGAGACAATCCACCTGGAAATCTTATGCCCTCAAGTGGCGTAGGTTCTCCACCTGGTGTGCTCAGCATCAAGAGGATCTGTTTTCGTGCCTGGTACCAGTGGTGCTGCAGTATCTACTTCACCTATTGGACCTAGGCCTTAAATCCAACTCTGTTCGGGTCCACCTCAGTGCTCTGTCAGTGCACCACTCACCGGTGGAGGGCCAGTCTGTCGGTCCACCCCTTAGTGGCCCATTTCCTCAGAGGCTTGCTTTTGCTCAAGCCTCTGATTTATCCACCAGCCCATGAGTGGGATTTGAATGTGGTCTTGCAACAACTTACTCGCCCACCATTTGAGCCAATGACTACCTGTCATTTACGCTTCCTTTCCTGGAAGGTGGTGTTCTTGGTAGCTCTTATCTCGGCTAGGTGTGTGAGTGAATTACAAGCTCTGGTTTGTGATAGACCGTACACACGGTTCTGTAAGAACAAGGTGGTCTTACGGACTCACCCTAAGTTCCTTCCAAAGGTTGTCTCCTCCTTCCACCTCAATCAGGAGGTGGTTCTTCCGACCTTTCTTCCCAGGCCGCATGCCAGCTGGGCTGAAATGGTCTTGCATACCCTGGACTGTAGGAGGGCGTTGTCTTTCTACTTTGACCGTAAGCAGGGGCATCAAAGGGCTGTCCAGCTCTTCGTCTCTTTTGACCCTAATAGGCTGGGGTTACCTGTCTCCAAGCGTACCCTGTCTATTTGGGTAGCAGACTGTATTGCCTGGGCGTACAGGGCAGCCGGTCTCTCCTTGCAGGGTTGAGTCAAGGCCCACCGTGTCAGGGCAAAGGCAGCGTCAGTAGCTCATCTCCACTCTGTTCCGTTGGCAGTTATCTGCCGGGCCGCTACTTGGTCTTCAAGCCAGACTTTTGCGGCCCATTACTGCCTCGAGGGAGTCCCGCAGGGACAGTGTTTTCGGACAGGCGGTACTCCGTAATCTCTTTGAGGTTTAGGCACTCCTACCCTCTGGCCCTTGTGTTGGGCTACCGTTCGGGGGCGTTCTCAGAGAAGATTCTTATCTCGCATGCTAAGGCTCTAGAGGGAGCTCATTTTTCAGCTGTGGGATCTCGGTAGCCTAGAGCTGGGGAGTCCCATATGTGAGGACTGACTTTCTGCTTGGTCCTGGAGAAAGCATAGTTACCTGTAACAGGTGTTCTCCAGGAGCAGCAGGAATCAGTCCTCATGACTCTCCCTCCTCCCCTTGGAGTTGCAGTCCTATACATTTCATTTTATTTTTTTGCTGTCTTTTAGCTATGTCATCAGATTGAGCAAGATGGCACCCTTGGGCGGGAAGGGGACCGTGCATGCGCGCTGCATTCCCAAAGGCTTTCTTTGAAAGCTGGGGAAATGCTCCGCACGAGGTCTCCGTCGACGTCACCCATATGTGAGGACTGATTCCTGCTGCTCCTGAAGAACACCTGTTACAGGTGAGTAACTACGCTTTATTTCCTATAGCAGTCCTGCAACTTGGCTCATGCTGCACTATTTCACTTTACTCCATTCCTTTGGAATTGTACTAGAAAATTGTCTTGGGGGGGAAAGATAAAGCATCTCATATAAAACAGTTTAACTACTTTTAAAGAGAGTCCCATGATGGCTGTAGCACAGCAACTGCTGAAAAGTGTCATTGATATTCCCTCCCTAGTGGACTAGCATCATAGAGAACACTTGCTAACCACACGTGTTCCCCTACCAGTCATACCTTGCTCACGCAATAGCTCACAAATGTATACTGTTGAGATCTCTCTTCTATATGTGCATTTAATCATTCAGGCCCCTATTAAGCTTAGGAAAGACTACAGAACACCTAATGTCAAGTTTTCTCCCCAAAATTGTGTAATTTTTCCCCCCTTTCTAAATAATCTCACCTTTTATGGTCAGTTGATCTCGCCAAAGCTTTTGTTTGTTTTTTCCCCCTATGATCCTTATGTATCTTACATATTGAAGAAGTTGTATTTCCTGTTGTACCTCCCCTTTCTTTTTTGTTTGTCTTGTTCTTTCTTTCTTTCTTATCCCTTTACTTTATTTTGGAAATCGCTTTGATATTTCTCTGATTTGGTTTGCAGTATATCAAATAAACTATAATGAAGTTGCCAGGCTTCTGAAGACTTTGGAGGGGCTCCAGGTACTCTTTCTAGGAGACCACCTCCTCCCGGATATCATACATGCCTAGGCAGAGTTTAAAGAGAGAAATGACGACAGTCACCCAGGATTCCTTGGACAAATCAGAAATCAGCAGCACATACCACTACTTTTCCAAAAGGGGGCATCTTTTCACACTCGGAGCACACTCTATGCAACATATGTACACATGTATCTAGTGCTGGCATGACTAATCTGCAGGATACTATCCTATTAAGGAAACAAACAAACCAAACTCTGCCAAATGTTCTTGGTAGTCATGGTAAATTAATATAGGTACAAACACTTGGGTATTTACAAGACCACTAAGAACTATAAACAGTGGAGAGACAGGATGCAAAAGAGAAAGACTGGTAAATATAGTTATAGGTTTCTAAGAATATGGAAACAGCTTAGGCCTTTCCATTACATGCAACAAAGGACCATGCCCGGAGAAGAAAAGTAAACTACACACGGACAAAAGGGGAGAGTAAGCACTGTTTTGAAACTGGACCAAAAGACAAACGTAAGACAGGGTAACATAGCAGATGCTGCATCAGCATGCCAAACAGCAGACATTAAATTGAAGGATAGTTCCTGGCGCGCGCGCGCACAAATCCATGATGAAGTATGATAAACATATATATGTAAATAAACACATGATGGATGACCTCCAGCCACAATTAATCTTCTAGGCCCCCATATCCTTGACGGTCCTTGATCAATCAATGGAGTACTTTTCCCCCTTCACTTTTGCCTCCTGGTGTCTCGCTCAGACCCTAAACCAAGAGCAGGCATCTCATGGAGTCTAGATTGATCAAAAAATTGGGGTCGGCATTCATGTTTCACAATGTACCGCAAGATGTGTGTTGGGGAGGGGAGGGGGTTAGTCCGCCAAATAAGACAATTTTTGGAGAGCTCTTGTTTCTTGGGAGAGTGGTTGGGATAGTGACAACTTCATCATTTTGGGGGGGGGGGGGGGGTGTAGGAGCCACAAGGCCACCAACGTTGTGGAGATTGGGAAATGGAGGGGTGACATTGGAACCACTGGAGATGGGGGAGTTTGAAGAGGTTGAGTGAGGGATTGGGGGTCCTTAGATGGTCCTTTTGCTCCCTGCTGCAGAATAAAGCAACTGCTACATTTCAGAGCAGGTTTTTACAGCATTAATATTCTTTTATTTGCCTGTGATTAGCATGCCTACTGCTCTAAGCTTTAGCAGAAATATTTTGCTTGGGATTTTCTGACATTAACTTGTTTTCTGCACTGGGGAGAGAGACTAGCATGGGAAAATCTTAAGCAAGTTCTGCTGCTGCATCAGAGCCTAAATCGGCACCATCCCCCAGTCCAGATCCTCCACATGGCAGTGCTCAGCTCCACCACTGAGCTACTGGGCCAGCACCTTTTCATTTCTTTCTTTACTCTTTCCTTTTGCTAATATTTTGTTTGTGTGGATTTTTTTATATAAAGGTGGCTAACTTTGTTCATCGTTGTATGTGCTTCTGTAAACTGTTTGCACCTTTTCTTTTATAACTAAATGATATTTTGTTCTTACTGTATTTCCATAGGGTTGTAGAGATTGCTGCCTGCCATTCTACATACACTTCTGCAGCCAAGACCCAAAGTGGCCAGGTGTACATGTGGGGCCAATGTCGTGGCCAGTCTGTGGTACTGCCTCACCTCACCCATTTTACTTGTACGGATGATGTCTTTGCCTGCTTCGCCACTCCTTCAGTAATGTGGCGCCTCCTCTCAGTAGGTGAGAGAGCCTTTGGATGTGGTGCACTGTCTGCTCTCTTTTTAAATATTTATTTTTTTGAATGACCTGCTGTATGTTGTATGCAATGCTGTAGTTTGGCAGAAGCACTTTAGTCATATATCTAATAAGTCCAGGGTTTTGCTGAAGTATTAGGTCTGGCAATGTCGGAGGAGCAAGGTAAACCTCAGTGAATAGGGAGTGAAAGGTTCTGGGAAAGAACTTAGTCCACTCATAGATGCAATTTCTGGAGACATAAGGAAGTGGGTAGAGAGATGAATTCATTAAAAGTTTCTATGCTGGAAATCTGATTTCTTTCTTAGACTCCTCTGCTCTTATTTGGGTTGTGAAAGCAGGTCTCTCAAATTCCCTGGCCAGGTAGGAACTCTATCAGGAACTGTGTCCTGTGAGGTTGCAGTATGTGCTCTCCGTTCTAAAGCATTTAATTTTCTCCTGAAAATCTATATTTCGTTTAATCTATTGTAACTTAAAACAAAAATATTACAACAAATAGTTAACATTTAAACGTGTGGTTTTCGTTGTTTTTCATGGTTTACATACAAAGCAAGTTTTGCATGACTGAAAATTGTCTCATGGTGACCCAGGGCCCATTCGCTCCTTGCGCCTCAGATGAGTTATAAATGAGAATGACAGACTTATGCATAAATGATGCAGAGTAGTATAAGAATGGCTATGCTGTGACAGTCGTGTTTTTCTGCTGGCTAAGCCTACCGAAATAATTTCATATTTTTAAAAAAATGTTGTTTATACAAATTTCACATAATAAATCCAAGTCAACAAAACTTAAAAGAAAAAAGGCATGAGCAAAGTAAAAATACTTTACAATACAAAGGCAAATACCAAAAACCCAAGCCTTACTAGCCCTGACACTGAAAAGATACAAGATAAATTAAAGAAACAAAACTATAATCACTTAAGAGGATAAAGCAGTTTCACCAGAACGTCGGTATTAACTATTTCTGCTATTAACCCCCGGAACTAGGGGACAGCAGCCTGGTGAGAATTAATAAAGGAAACTAAGCTAGAGAGGTCATAAAAAATATAAGAAACAGAATGTAATTTAACCAATCATTTGCAGGGAAATGTAAGGAAAAACAGACCCCCTAACTGAATTACCCCAGGTCTAAGCAACAAAAACTCCCTTCTTTTCTGGGTGTCACGAGATAAATCAGGAAACATTCAAACAGGCATGCCTTTAAACAAACAGATTGTTTCTTAAAATATATTCTATGTAGCCATTCATGATCAGATACCAGGGCCCACAGTCTCGGAGATAGAAGTGTCCAATAATTCTGAAGCATTCAAAATGTCCATAGTCTCAGATTCTGCAGGGATTTCCAGATCCGAGCCCTTTGCTTTCTTGCCTGTACGTATGTAATAGATCTTAGAGAGCGGAGGATGAGACTCAACAGGAACACCCAAAGTTTCCAGAAGATAGGATTTAAACATATCCCAAGCTGTAACCAAGGGGAAGCGAGGAAAATTCAATAATCTCAAATTCATAGCCCTATATTGATTTTCCAACAGCTCTATTTTGAATTTACATAAGAACATAAGATATGCCATACTTGGTCAGACCAAGGTCCATCAAGCCCAGTTTCCTGTTTCCAACAGTGGCCAATCTAGGTCATACGTACCTAGCAATTTCCCCAAAAGACACAGGTTCCACAATGCTTGTATTGGGTCAAGCAGTGATATCCTGGGTCCCTTCTTAATTATTTATTTAGACAGTTTTGTGTACCACCTTATCTTTCAATCAAAGTGGTCAAAACACAATTGGGGGATACATTTAACACGAGAGGATATGAGACACATACACTAATACTTACAGGGAGCATGGGCAATGGAGGGTTAAGTGGCTTGCCGAAGACCACAAGGGAGCACCTGTGGGACTAGAAACTCCAGTCCTTTCGGCCCAAGGTTGCTGCCTTCTAGTGGGATTTGAACCCCCGACCTTCCGGCCTGAGGTAACTTGCCCCAACCACTAGGCCACTCCTCCCTCAATAATGGTTTATGGACCTTTCCTCCAGGAACTTGTCCAGACCTTTTTTTAAACCCAGCTACACTAACAGCTGGGTGACAAATTCCAGAGTTTGATTACAGGTTGAGTGAAAAAATATTTTCTTTTATTAGTCTTAAATAGTTTACCCTGTAGCTTCATTGCATGTCCCCTAGTCTTTCTATATTCTGATAACGTAAACAATCGATCTACGTTTATCCGTTCCACTCTGTTCATTAATTTATAGACTTCTATAATATCTCCCCTCAGCCGTCTCTTTTCCAGATTAGAGCCCTAACCTTTTTAGCCTTTCTTCATAGGAGTATCCTTCCATCCCCTTTACCATTTTGGTGGCTCTTTTCTGAACCTTTTCTAATAACACTATATCCTTTTTAAGATACGGCGACCAGAATTGCATGCAATATTCAAGGTGCAGTCTCACCATAGAACGATATAGAGGCATTATAATATCTTTTGTTTTATTTTTTATCCCTTTCATTATGATACCTAGCATTCTATTTGCTCTCTTGGCCGCCGCTGCACACTGGGCCGAAGGTTTTAACATGTTATCCACAATGACACCTAAATCTTTTTCCTGGGTGGTGGTTCCTAATATGGAACCTTGCATCGTGTAACCATAGTTTGGGTTGTTCTTCCCTAGGTGCATAACTTTGCACTTGTCCACATTAAATTTCATCTGCCATTTTGATGCCCAGTCTTCCAGTTTATCAAGATCCTCTTGCAATTTTCCACAATCCTCTTGGGTTTTAACAACTTTAAATAGTTTTGTGTCATCTGCAAATTTGATAACCTCACTTGTTCCCTTTTCCAGGTCATTTATGAATATGTCAAAACAGCGGACCCAGCACAGATCCCTGGGGTACACCACTATTCACCTTTCTCCATTGGGAAAATTGGCCATTTAGCCCTACCCTCTGCTTTCTATCTTTTAACCAGTTTCTGATCCACAATAGTACACTGCCTCTTATCCCATGACTCTTTTTAGTTTTGCCAAAAGTCTCCGATGAGGGACCTTGTCAAAGGCTTTGTCCACCTGTTTATTCACACCTTCAAAAAAACCATAACAGATTAGTAAGACAAGATCTTCCTTGTCTAAAGCCATGTTGGCTGTTTCCCATTGGGCCTAGACTACCTACATGCTGAGTAATTTTGTTCTTTATGATGGTTTCTACCATTTTTCCCGGTACTGACGTCGGGCTTACCGGTCTGTAGTTTCCCAGATCACCCCTGGAACCCTTTTTAAAAATTGGCGTTACATTGGTGATCCTCCAATCTTCAGGTATTACAGATTTTAATGAAAGTTCACAGATTACTAATAGCAGGTCTGCAATCTCATATTTCAGTTCTTTCAACACCCTTGGATGTATACCATCTGTCCCAGGTGATTTGCTACTCTTCAGTTTCTCTAATAGTTGTAATGCATCTTCCTGATGTATCGATATTTCCTTCAGTTCTCCCGCACCTTTAAATACCACTTCAGTCATGGGTAACATCCCTACATCTTCCTCAGTAAAGACCGAAGCAAAGAATTCATTCAGTCTCTTAGTGGCCTCTTAGTGCCCCTTTAACCCCTCTATCATCTAATGGACCAACTAACACTCAGTTTTTTGCTACGAATGTACTTGAAAAAGTCTTTATTTTGCGTTTTTGCTTCCGCAGCAAGCTTCTCAAATTCTCCCTTTACCTGCCTTATCAATGCCTTGCATTTGACTTGCCAGTGCTTGTGCTGTTTCCAGGTTTCGTCGTTTGGCTCTTTTTTTCCATTTCCTGAAAGATGCTTTTTTGGCAATAACAGTCTCTGACCTCACCTTTAAACCATGCTGGCAGTTTTTTGGACTTCCTTCCACTTTTCTTAAAGCGTGGAATACAGCTGGGCTGGGCTTCCAAGATAGTATTTTTCAACAACAACCAAGCTTGATGTTAAGTCTTTAACCTTTGCAACTGCTCCTTTTAGTTTTTTCTTAACTATTTTCCTCATTTTATCATAGTCTCCCTTTCGAAAGTTAAAAGGTAGTACTGTGGATTTCCTTCCTATCCCCCCTCCACTAATTAAATCAAACGCGATCATGCTATGATCACTATTGCCAAGTGGCCCCAACACCCTTCTCTTGCACTAGATCTGGTGTTCCACTAAGGACTAGGTCTAATATGGATTCCCCTATGGTCGGTTCATGAAAGCAGTCATTTATTTCGTCTAGGAACTTTATCTCCCTAGCATGCCCTGCTGTGACATTGACCCAGTCGATACCAGGGTAATTGAAATCACCCATTATTACTGCTCTGTAACATTTGTTAGCGTCCTTGATTTCTTTGAGTATTTCATCCATTTGTTCATTCTGGCCAGGCGGTCAATAGTACATCCCCACTGCCATCGCCTTCCCCTTTTTTGCATGGAATTTCAATATGTAGAGATTCTACAGCAAATTTTATTTCCTGCAAAACTTTCATTGGCACAAGAATTTTCACAGATCCTGGGAGCCAATCCAACTCTCGTATCACAACAAGGTCGCCTTCTGCATCCCAGTCTGAGGTCTATCATTGACACTTGGATAATGAAAGGTTCCTGATCTTCAAAATCCCAGTCAAACAAGTACAAGAATTATGCTGGCTTTCAGAAAATCTTAAACTATAAAATCTTACCTTCAAATGGACTTGTTTTAATATGTGGTGTGTTGAATAGCTGTCATCAGTTCACTTGTAATATCTTAACCTGCCTACTCCACCTGTCTTATTCTGGTTTAAATCAAACTCATGCGTTTAGCAGCCATATCAGCATACCATAGCCATGTAGACAGGAATCCTGTACCCCTGCATCCTTGGATTTCAAGATTTGTGCAAGGCCTTATGAAAATAAAACCACTAATTGAGGATCTACATCAGTCACGGGATATGAACATTATACTATGTAAACTTTTATAAGTTGCCCTTCTGAGCCTCTGGTCTTGCTACATTGCAGCACCTAATCTGGAAGGCATTTTTCCTGGTGGCTATAACTCCTACACGTAGGGTGAGTGAATTACAGGCTCTAGTGTCCCTAACTAAGTAGTGCTGCATGGGCACTTGAATTTCCTGCTAAAGGTAATATCTGCATTTCATATAAATCATGATAGTGTGCTGCAAGTTCTATTTCCAAATTCTCATACCAGCCAGGGGAAGAATCTTTCCACATCTTAGTTTGCAGAAGAGCCGTGTTATGGTACCTTCAAGCAATGTGTCACATTTGTAAACTTCAATCCTGCCTATAAGGGTTAAAAAAAAAAAAAAAAGTGTCTTCTAGTCAAATCCGATTCCTGGCGACCCAGTGGCTCCTGGGTTTCTTGGCAGTGTGACCGGAAGTAGATTGCCAGACTTTTCTTCAGAGGCAATGGACAGTTTGTGACTTGCCCAAGGCAACAAGGTGTGCTACTTTGAATTGAACTCTGGCCTCTTGGTTACCAAGCCAATGCTCTAACCATTAGGCGGCTACTCTACTCCTAATATAGACTTTCCTGCCACCAAATGCACTCTCTCACAGTGGATTTGGACTGTATATCTTTTTGTTATTCTACATTTCTTCCATCTTCTGGTCAAGTCTAAAAGCTTACACTCTGCTTCAATATACAACATTAGCAAGGTGGCCACATGGTCATCAATACAAGCTTTCATGGCAGGGTATGACTAGAAGTAGGATTGTCAGGCCTTTTTTTGCAAGGCAATGGAGGGTAAAGTGACTTGCCCAAGGCCACAAGGAGTGCCAGTGGGTGACTTGCCCAAGGCCACAAGGAGTGCCAGTGGGAATTGAGCCCAGATCTCCTGGGTAGGCTGTTGCTTTAACCACTAGGCTGCTACTCCACTAATGAAGCACTGCTGCCTAGATATTTCCTGATGATTTGATAGCAGTTTTGGACAGTCAGTCCTCCACAGTTTCTCATTTAATCAGCCTTTCCAACCACCTGAATAACTGCATCATGGGTTGCAAGTTCTCTAAAGCAAACCTTGCCTCGGAAATTATCAATATTAATGGTTGCATTTTGCTTATTGTCATCTGACAGTGGCGTTGCTTACCTGTCGTGGAAGTTCTCCAGGAACAAGCAGGAAGTCAGTCCTCACGTATGGGTGACGGCACCGACGGAGCCCGTGTGGAGCATTTCCCCAGCTTTCAAAGAAAGCCTTTGGGAATACTATCACACATGCGTGGTTCCCTTCCCACCTAAGGGTGCCATTTTGTCCCAGGAGGGAGGCTCCCTGTTACACCCCAACCTGGGATCCCTAATGCTGACAGCATGGCTGCTGAAAGGGTAGCACTGGCCCCTTTCAACCTCCCAGGTGAGTTTGAGGAGATCCTCCTGGCCTCCCGGAAGCCATCCACCAGAAGGGCGTATGCCTTCAAGTGGAAGAGATTCTCTGTCTGGTGTGCAGAAAGGAATGAGAACCCATTCTCCTGACAGGTAAAGCTCGTGCTGCAGTACTTACTGCACCTCTGAGTCAGGCTTGAAATCTAACTCAGTGAGGGTGCATCTCAGCACCATAGCGACTAACTATCACCCTATAGAGGGGAAACCCCTCTCAGGCCAGCCTTTGGCCTCCTGATTCCTCCGAGGCCTCCTGTTATCCATGCCCCCTCTCCACCCTCCAGCAGCAGAATGGGACCTTGATGTGGTGCTCTCCCAGCTCACTAGGCCACCATTTGAGCCTTTAGCCACCTGCCACTTGAGATACCTTTCCTGGAAGGTCGCCTTCTTGGTGGTGTTGACGTCCGCTTGCAGGGTAAGCGAGTTGCAGGCCCTGGTGGCGGACCCGCTCTATACCAGGTTCTGTACGAACAGGTGGTGCTTTGCACACACCCCAAATGCCTCCCAAAGGTGGTGTCCACTTTTCACCTCATTCAGGAGGTGGTTCTCTCCACCACCTTCCCATGGCTGCATGCCTGCAGGGAGCAGTTCATCTTGCATACCCTGGATTGCAAGAGGCCCTGTCCTTTTATCTACAGAGGACAAAGGCCCATTGAAAAGCTCCTCGGCTTTTTATCTCCTGTGACCCCAGCAGACTTGGAGCAACCTGTGACCAAACGAACCCTGTCCACCTGGGTGGCGGACTGCATTGCTCTTGCTTATGAGCGAGCTACCTCTTTCTGGAGCACCGGATCATTGCTCATCACGTAAGGGCTATGGCCACATCGGTGGCCAACCTACGTGCAGTGCCGGTGCACGAAATCTGTAAGGCAGCCACCTGATCTTCAGTTCATACGTTCGCAGCTCACTAATGCCTAGAAAATGAGTTCTACAGGGACAGTGCCTTTGACCAGGCAGTAATCAGAAGCATTCTCGGTGTATAGGCAACTCCTGAGTTCAGGCTACTGGAGTTATGGTGATTCCAGACGCTGGGGTCTGCAGAGTGTCTTGGTAGGGATTCACCTTCTGCAACTCACAGCCTTCCTTGGGTCGTTTTTGCTGCTGTTGTGGTTCAGTCCCCGGCAGCCTGGAGCTAGGGAGTCCCATATGTGAGGACTGACTTCCTGCTTGTTCCTGGAGAAAGCGTAGTTACTCACCTGTAACAGGTGTTCTCCAGGGACAGCAGTCCTCACAACCAATCCTCCCTCCCTCCCCAAGAAGATGCTGTTCATTTTTGCCATCTTCTTGGAGGGGCTATAGCTATGGCACCTGACTGAGTAAGATGGCACCCTTGGGTGGGAAGGGGACCACGCATGCGTTGGTAGCATTCCCAAAGGCTTTCTTTGAAAGCTGGGGAAATGCTCTTTGTGGGCTCCATCTGTGCCGATGTCACCCATATGTGAGGACTGATTTCTGCTGTCCCTGGAGAACACCTGTTACAGGTAAGTGAGTACGCTTTCTCCTTAGGCTGCAGGAAAATGCAGTCCTCTTTCCTACTCGCGTCCCCACTCCTGAAGAGATACTCTAAGCTATGGGCCAAACCATGGAGGAAGTACCGTTGCTGGCTTGAGATTGCTGGGATGCTTGGGAGGAGTGGATTTAAATATAATTATGCTGCAGTAAAATCTGTGTGACTGCCGCACAAAGGGACATCATCAGATTGATGGCCCATTTCCCTCTGTCTACAGAGAACCAATGTTGCAAGTAATCAATTCCATTTTTCTACCTGTGACATCAGTTGAACAAACTATTTCACGCAGGAGCTTTCCATCACATAAAACGCACTAAAAAAGTTTAATGTGCTGACTACTAAGTGCCTGTTCTTAAGGGAAATGAGGATTTAGTTTGTGCCTTTCACAGGACCATATTGGATATTTCAAGGCACAAAAAAGTGTTAAAAAAAAAAACAACTCACGCGCACATACACAATCCTGCCAGTTTATCTCAGTCTGTCTTTCATTACTCACTAGGCAATATGGACACCTGCCAATTTATATAAAATTGTCCGTAAAGTCCAACAAAGATTGTCATTGGGTTTTGTTCTGATTCTATTGAGGCATTCTCATATGCTATTTTTTCCTTTTATTGAGATTATCTCTGACAATTTGAGTCTTTATTTGAAGATGCATTATCTGCTGATTACAAGACGTTATTGGTCAGATAGTTCTAAAGATGATTGTAGCTTATTAATTATCCTATTTAGGTGGAACACAGTATGTATTTCTGATAAATATGGGTCATGTCTGCAGAGGAAAGTACAAGATTATAAAGCCAATTAGAAAGCCTCAACCAATAATGCTATAACCAAAAGAGAGACTTAATCACTTAAACAAAGTGTGACATTTAAATCAAAAGCCTACGAGTGAAAGCCTCAGCAGAAACTCACTGACCAAAATTAGTCAGGAGTACTCAAAACATCAATGGCCAACACTCGTAATTTATAACAATCCTCAAACATGGACCACATTCAATAAAACATTTCAATGTATCCTATTACAAACATCAAAACTGCTACTATAGCTCCAAATTTCACCCGGTTCATGAGTGAGGAAGATTGAATACCCCACTCAAAACATCAATGGCCAACACTCGTAATTTATAACAATCCTCAAACATGGACCACATTCAATAAAACATTTCAATGTATCCTATTACAAACATCAAAACTGCTACTATAGCTCCAAATTTCACCTGGTTCATGAGTGAGGAAGATTGAATACCCCAGACATCTTAAAATGAGCGTTTCGCTACCGCTGTCTCAAGGGGTTCAATTCTGAAAAATAAATAAAAAACATACAGCGCTTTAAGCAAGTGTCACATCACACGAAAAAATAAAAAACAGAAGAAAAAAGCTCCAAACCACACTGCAGCAGGAAACAACAGGCTTACCCAGGAATGAGGAAACAACAAACGCCGACAAAAAACAACCGTCAGCTCACTCAACAGCCATCATTCCAAAGTTCTTCTCCAACACCATGGGAACTTCCGGTCACATGATTTAAAGCCAAAATCAACTACCCGAATGACCTATCACAACTGTGGCAAGAAAGCCTAATCAAAATGCGGGCTAGCAATAATCTTAAAAAATCACTGCACATAATAAACTAAACACATGCTCCCCATTCCATGCATGAATTTAAACCAAAGGGGCACACCGTGTTTAAGCGGAATATCCACCACTGTTCTTTATACACAAGAAATTGGTCCCGAGACATGCCCTTAGAGCCAGACCGAACATGTTGTATGGCAAAGCATTTAAGATCTTTAAAACCGTGATGCAACGCCAAGCAATGCTCAACCATAGGAGCTTCACGCCGTTGACAATGGAGCTTACTCTTATGCTCAATCAATCGAATCCGAAATTTACGCGTTGTCTTGCCTATGTAGAGCAATCTGCATGGGCAAAAAATGCCATAAATGACAAAATCAGAATTACAAGAGGTGTTGTCCTTCAATTCTATCACTAAACCATTATAATTAAAACTCTCTGTTTCCCACATCACCTCACAAAAAGAACACATACCACATCTTTTGTGTCCACCAGAAACAGAAGTAAGGGAAATCAAAGGTCTTAATGAAGAAGGACTCAAAAGATCCTTCATATTCAGATTACGTTGCCATACACAGCGCAAACGTTTAGACTCCAAGCCGGGAACCAAATCCAAAACAGCCCTGTGTTTCTGCAAAATCGATTGTATCCGCCCACTAAAAGGAGAATAACGTGAAATAAGATTTATTTGATCATCATCCTTCTGAACCCGTTGCCGGGGAGACAACAACCAAGAACGATTGTTATGTAAAGCCCTTTTATAAGCTCTATCGACTATCTTAACAGGATAGCCTCGTTGTAAAAAATCCTGCCGCAACCTACATGACTTCATTTTATAATCCTCAACCGAAGAACAATTCCGTCGAAAGCGGATAAACTGGGAAAAGGGCAATCCCCTTAATAAGCCCCTAGGATGCATACTGGAAAAATGCAAATAAGTATTTTTGTCAGTTATTTTACGATGAACCGTCGTGCCCCATGATTCTAATAAACGAAACACTTTAACATCCAGAAACACAATTTCTTGGTAGCTATAGCTGATAGTGAACTGAATGTGAGAATCCAGAGTATTCAACCAGGTATGAAAGGCTAACAAAAGATCTAGCGGGCCATCCCATAACAAAAAGACGTCGTCAATGTATCGACGCCAAATTCGCATATGGGGCTGAAATTTAGAGGAAACTAACCAACGTCGTTCATATAACCCCATAAAAAAAATTAGCCACCGACGGGGCAAACGATGCACCCATCGCGATCCCACTAATCTGTTGAAACAGTTCATTATTAAAGGAGAAATAATTGTGACAGAGAGCCAACTCTGCACATTCCATAAGAAAAGCTAACATAGCAGCAGAAAGGTCACCTCGTAAAGATAAACCCTCCTTAATCGCTTGCAAGGCCGCCTCTTGGGGAATACTTGTGTAAAGCGCTACGACATCCAATGTCGCCAAAATCGTGGAATCTGAAGAGGCCCAATCAGAAGCTTCCTCCACAATCTGCAAAAAATGCATCGTATCCCGTACATACGATGGAATAGTACGCAACAAAGGGCGCAAAAAGGAATCAATAAATAATGACAATGGCTCCAACACAGACCCACGTGTGGACACTATGGGCCGCCCAGGGGGTCTAGCCACGATTGAATATCTGGGACAACAATTGGAACAGATCCGGAAGGACATTCAATCTATGGCGGATAGTCTTCAAAGTACTGAATCGCCAGAAGTGTTTTTACAACGCACTAGTGATCTTGAGAAACAGGATACACAGTTACGATCGGAGGTTATGAAGGTGAAATTAAAAAAGCTCAAGAGGGACTATGGTGATTATACCACTGGTTACATATATCCATGGCACAATGTGAATCGACGTCGTGAACGGAGGAATCGAAAAAAGGATTCTCCTGATTGGTCGTCTTCGGATTCTTCTGATTCACAAGTTCAAGCACAACGTGGTAATTTTTTAGAGGAAGGCCGGCAGAAGCGGGAAAAAAAGAAGGACAAGTCGAAAGAAAAATGATTACATTGGAGGACTCTTTAGTAGTCAATCTTTCTTCTTATGTATTAACACCTGAACAAGAAAATATTTTATGTAAAGGTTTTTCTTTTGTTCCACGGATCAGTTATGATCCATTTCAATTTCGTATTGATTTTGAAAAATTTATAAGAAAATTAATCTTAAAAAATTTTTTTAGCGCTGTTGATGATGGTATGTCAGATGGGGCTGATAAGGCATCAGTAACTGAGGGTGTTGGTGCTTTTGATCGTGTGTCTCTCCCTTTCAGATCTACTTGGCTCCCCCCCGGTCCTATTCATCCTAATATACTAGTGTTTAAACAATTGGTATTACATGAAATTAGTGATATGGAACTTCATAGTAAACTTTTTGCACGAAAAGCTTTCACACAGTCACAAAATCTAGCTCTTCAGGAACTGCGAAGTAATAACGAGATAATTCTTAAAAAAGCTGACAAGGGGGGCGCCATTGTTGTTCTGAATCGGTCTGACTATTTAGCTGAGGCAAATCGTCAACTATCTGATGTAACAACTTATTTGAAATTAGTGGCAGATCCTACTATGGATCTACAAGCTCAGATTAAAAGCCTGACATATCAAGCATATCAATCTTGTTTAATTTCAAAAAAGGAATATAATTTTTTAAATACTCAATTTCCATCTGTACCTCAATTTTATTTATTACCTAAGATACATAAGGATTTGGCTAGACCCCCTGGGCGGCCCATAGTGTCCACACGTGGGTCTGTGTTGGAGCCATTGTCATTATTTATTGATTCCTTTTTGCGCCCTTTGTTGCGTACTATTCCATCGTATGTACGGGATACGATGCATTTTTTGCAGATTGTGGAGGAAGCTTCTGATTGGGCCTCTTCAGATTCCACGATTTTGGCGACATTGGATGTCGTAGCGCTTTACACAAGTATTCCCCAAGAGGCGGCCTTGCAAGCGATTAAGGAGGGTTTATCTTTACGAGGTGACCTTTCTGCTGCTATGTTAGCTTTTCTTATGGAATGTGCAGAGTTGGCTCTCTGTCACAATTATTTCTCCTTTAATAATGAACTGTTTCAACAGATTAGTGGGATCGCGATGGGTGCATCGTTTGCCCCGTCGGTGGCTAATTTTTTATGGGGTTATATGAACGACGTTGGTTAGTTTCCTCTAAATTTCAGCCCCATATGCGAATTTGGCGTCGATACATTGACGACGTCTTTTTGTTATGGGATGGCCCGCTAGATCTTTTGTTAGCCTTTCATACCTGGTTGAATACTCTGGATTCTCACATTCAGTTCACTATCAGCTATAGCTACCAAGAAATTGTGTTTCTGGATGTTAAAGTGTTTCGTTTATTAGAATCATGGGGCACGACGGTTCATCGTAAAATAACTGACAAAAATACTTATTTGCATTTTTCCAGTATGCATCCTAGGGGCTTATTAAGGGGATTGCCCTTTTCCCAGTTTATCCGCTTTCGACGGAATTGTTCTTCGGTTGAGGATTATAAAATGAAGTCATGTAGGTTGCGGCAGGATTTTTTACAACGAGGCTATCCTGTTAAGATAGTCGATAGAGCTTATAAAAGGGCTTTACATAACAATCGTTCTTGGTTGTTGTCTCCCCGGCAACGGGTTCAGAAGGATGATGATCAAATAAATCTTATTTCACGTTATTCTCCTTTTAGTGGGCGGATACAATCGATTTTGCAGAAACACAGGGCTGTTTTGGATTTGGTTCCCGGCTTGGAGTCTAAACGTTTGCGCTGTGTATGGCAACGTAATCTGAATATGAAGGATCTTTTGAGTCCTTCTTCATTAAGACCTTTGATTTCCCTTACTTCTGTTTCTGGTGGACACAAAAGATGTGGTATGTGTTCTTTTTGTGAGGTGATGTGGGAAACAGAGAGTTTTAATTATAATGGTTTAGTGATAGAATTGAAGGACAACACCTCTTGTAATTCTGATTTTGTCATTTATGGCATTTTTTGCCCATGCAGATTGCTCTACATAGGCAAGACAACGCGTAAATTTCGGATTCGATTGATTGAGCATAAGAGTAAGCTCCATTGTCAACGGCGTGAAGCTCCTATGGTTGAGCATTGCTTGGCGTTGCATCACGGTTTTAAAGATCTTAAATGCTTTGCCATACAACATGTTCGGTCTGGCTCTAAGGGCATGTCTCGGGACCAATTTCTTGTGTATAAAGAACAGTGGTGGATATTCCGCTTAAACACGGTGTGCCCCTTTGGTTTAAATTCATGCATGGAATGGGGAGCATGTGTTTAGTTTATTATGTGCAGTGATTTTTTAAGATTATTGCTAGCCCGCATTTTGATTAGGCTTTCTTGCCACAGTTGTGATAGGTCATTCGGGTAGTTGATTTTGGCTTTAAATCATGTGACCGGAAGTTCCCATGGTGTTGGAGAAGAACTTTGGAATGATGGCTGTTGAGTGAGCTGACGGTTGTTTTTTGTCGGCGTTTGTTGTTTCCTCATTCCTGGGTAAGCCTGTTGTTTCCTGCTGCAGTGTGGTTTGGAGCTTTTTTCTTCTGTTTTTTATTTTTTCGTGTGATGTGACACTTGCTTAAAGCGCTGTATGTTTTTTATTTATTTTTCAGAATTGAACCCCTTGAGACAGCGGTAGCGAAACGCTCATTTTAAGATGTCTGGGGTATTCAATCTTCCTCACTCATGAACCGGGTGAAATTTGGAGCTATAGTAGCAGTTTTGATGTTTGTAATAGGATACATTGAAATGTTTTATTGAATGTGGTCCATGTTTGAGGATTGTTATAAATTACGAGTGTTGGCCATTGATGTTTTGAGTACTCCTGACTAATTTTGGTCAGTGAGTTTCTGCTGAGGCTTTCACTCGTAGGCTTTTGATTTAAATGTCACACTTTGTTTAAGTGATTAAGTCTCTCTTTTGGTTATTGCAGAGGAAAGTAAACATATGAACATGGTATGTTGTATTTGGCAGCTTGCAGATCTTAACTGTAGAGGTAGTCTTTGTTCATTTTGTTGGCAGTGATTAAATTTAGGTCTATTCCAAAAAACTTCCTTCTGTTTTTCTTCTCTCTCATTGTAGTTATGTCTATATAGTGCTATCTGCATCACAGTATGTTTTGTTATTTTGTCTGTAATAAGCAAGGACTAAAAGATGTATGATTTTGGCTGTTTATATTATCCTGTTTTAAGTACAACTTGGTTATTCAGCCAATCTATTAGCGGCCATTTACCAGGGGCTATAAAGAATATTTATTATGACTCGGGGGTTGGGGGGGCAGCAGGGAGGATTGAAGATGTGACCCCCTTCTTCAGGCTGCTAAGATCTTTATTTAATCATGACTAGAAAACAAGCATCCGAATGACTTACTGCCTAGTGTGCTTATATTGTACACAACTATTGTCTCTGATAACACTCAATACTCCTCCTCAAACTGTATGATTGTAATAAAGGCTACAAGTACACCTTAACTGTCAAATGTCCTGTCAGACCTCAAGGACATGTTGAACTTTGTTCCTGCACAGTTCATTTACTTCAGGTAATGAAATGCAAGAATTCACTGGTCAACAAATCTTTAGAAAAGTCATGTTACTGAAATAAAAATAGTAATTTCTTATCAGTTTTTATATGCTGAACACAAATATGACAGTGAAATTACAAAAAAACTAGAGCCAACTTTGCAATCTACAAGAATTAATGTTTACATCACGAAATGCATGTCAGTAGTAAATATAATAGGCCTTCGGTTAATACCTGTGAAAAAACAAGTCATAGACGACGACTTAGATTTTTTTGCCTGTCTCTTGTACAGCTGTTCAGGAGCTTCTCTGGGGAGTGTCCAGCAGTAGTCAGCCAGCATTGTAGTGGACCATTTTCCCTGGTATATCTGCTCCATCGTTGCGATATCCTGGTGAAAACGTTCACCCTATTCATCGCTAACCATACCACAGTTGTCAGGAAAGAAATCAAGATGGGAATCAAGGAAATGTATCTTTAGAGACATATTGCAGCCAAGTTTCTGATACTGCATCAGCATGTCTTCTACTAGTTCCTTGTAGTTTTCTGCCCTAATATTCCCGAAAAAATTTGACACTAGGCGAAAAGCATTCCATGCTTGTTTCGCATCACCCTGCAGCAAGTTGTTGAACCAGTCATCTTTGAAGAGCTCTCGAATCTGAGGACCCACAAAAACTCCCTCTTTAATCTTTGCTTCGCTGAGTCGAGGGAATTTTTCATGCAGGTATTGGAAAGCTGGCGAAGTGCAGTCCATGGCTTTCACGAAGTTCTTCATCAAATCTAGTTTGATGTGAAGGGGTGGTAGCAGGATTTTGTGAGCCTCAACCAGGACTGGGTGCTGGATATTCTTTTCTCCAACTGTTACATTTTGTCTGCCATTCCATTCCTTCCGCAAGTAGTGCCAATCCCTTGCTCGGCTATCCCACTCACATAAGAAACATGTATTTTATATAGCCCTGCTGCAGTCCCATTAAAAGGGCAACTATCTTCAAGTCACCGCAGAGGTGCCAGCTGTACTTGTTATAGTTAAAGCATCTACTGACTTCCAGTATCGTATGTCTTTCATGTGGACGGCATGCGCTACTGGAATAGATGGAAGACGGTTTCCATTGTTCAAAAGCACAGCCGTCAGACTCAGTTTCGAAGAGTCTATAAATAGTCTCCAGTCTTGTGGGTCATGAGTGATTTTTAAGGCATTCATGAGGCTTTCAATATCGGAATAGAATACCAGATTACTTTCCTTTCCGATTGCGTATAGTACACTGCTGACATCAGATGGCTTCAGCAGCCGTTTGCATCATTTTCTGATGCAATGCAATACTACTGCCAATCAACTCTGGATGATGTGTGCATGCTGGTATTATGCAGTGTGATGCAATGTTACATCATTCAAGGCTTATTTGGAATGTTGATGTCCTACTGGATAAATTTACACGGTGAAACGTCAAAAATGAACTACATGCAATATCAAAACGAGAGCCAATACAATTTTTTAATGTTATATTCGTGTTCAGCTCACCAAGATACTACAGATTAGGGTTTTTTAAAGTCAATAACGATTTCAATGTTGACCAATTCTCTGAATACTTTGGACCCACCACCTAACACCCCCTCCGACATGACACCAACAAAACAGAATCTGCACTTATAAATAACAAATATGCCACTTTTGTATAGCTCTCCTATTGTAAATAGTTCAATGATTCGTTGCTTGCTATCCAAGATGTTTTGTTCTATGTAATTGATGATCTGATCAATGTAAACTGCTTTGACTCGATGAAAAGCAGAAGATAAGCCTAGCTAAAAAAAAATATTTAATAAATAAAATTCAGTTTGAATAACTGGATAAACTTACTTACGCTAAGAACCTTTCCCTTTTCTCCTTCCCCACACAGTTGGTACTTTGTACTGATTCCTGGGTGGACTAGCCTCTCCCTAAATCCTTCTCATGAGGACTGACTCATAAGAACATAAGATGTGCCATATTGGGTCGGATCAAGGGTCCATGATGTCCAGTGCCCTGTTTCCAATAGTGGCCATTCCAGGTCACAAGTTCATGTCAGTTTCCCAAAAGTTATACAGATTCTATACTGCTTGTCCCATGGGTAAGCAGTGGATTTCCCTTATCCTCTTTTATTTAACAGTTTTTTATATACTGCCTTTGGTCCAAAGCGGTTTACATTGGACAACAATATACAATCTGAAGAGGTTTGTTTTACATAGAACAAGGGCAAGTAAACTTGGTATTAAATATGGGGTTATAAAAGAATCAGTGGGTGGGTGGGTATGGTATATACATTTAGATAATGTCATTAGGCTCAAAGTGTTCTATTAAGAGATGAGTTTTTAATAGTTTCTTCATATCTTGTGGATATTGAGCTGATCTAATGGCTTCAGGTAGTAAGTTCCAAATCATTGGGGCAAATGGTAAGAAGGCTCCATTGCTTGTATGCTGCATACATTTGGTCTTGAAGGAGGAGGAATGGCCAGAAGATTCTGATTTGCTAATCTTCTGGGTCTTGTAGATGCTCTTGAGATTTGATCCTCAAGACAGGGAGCCGATAGATTATGAAGGATCTTATAGATGGTGGTTATGGTCTTGTGCTTAATCCTTTGGGCAATTGGGAGCCAATGTAGACTCCTAAGAGTTGGGGTTATGTGTTGACAACCTGATACGCCTATTAGGATTCTAGCAGCAGTGTTTTCCACTAGTTGGAGTGGATATAATGCCTGTTTTGGCAGACCCTGATACAGAATGTTGCCATAGTCTAGATTGGGTGTGATAATGTCCTGGAAAACTGATCTGAAATCTTTTGTCTTGTAGGAGGGCATAGAGATTTGAGGATCCAAAGTTTCAGGTGTGCTGTGTTGGCTGCATTCTTGATGTGTGAAAGCATGTTGAGATTGCTGTCAAGGGTTATGCCGAGGTATTTGACTTCCCTTTTTATGTTAATTTCAGTGTGGTGGTGTATAATTTTTTTCAAGAGGATTGAAAGCTGGGTCTCTGAAGATTAGTAGAGCTTCTGTGTGTTTTTTTTTTATTCACTGCAAGATTTAGTTCGGCGAGAAGGTTTGTGACAACTGTGAAGACATCTGATATGATTGAAAAGTCCGGAGTGAACATGTTGAATGGCATGCAAAACATGATGTCTGCATATAGGTGAAGGCGCATGTTCCATTTTCTTAGTAGGTGACATATGGGCTGAATGTAGATATTAAATAGAAAGCTTGACAAGGTCAATCCCTGTAGTATGCCTTGTTTTAGGTTAAATGGCTTTGACCTGGTGAAAAGTGGGATATAAATACAGTTAAATAAATAAATGGCTTGGAATTACTGGATCTGACATTTACTTGCAGGGTTCCGCCTGAGAGATAGGATGTGAACCAGTTTAATGTGGTGTTGATCAGGCTTATGTTTCTGAATCTGGTTAGCATAATGTGGTGGGATACTGAGTCGAAAGCAGTACTGATGTCCAGAAAGATCATAACAAATCCATGGTGGGGCTTTTCGAGACCTCTGAGCTTGTCAGAGAGAGCAGTGAAGAGTGTGTCAGCGCCGTGCTGTGTGCGGAAGCTATGCTATTGAGGGTCCAGTGAAACATGGGAATCAACATAGTCGTGGAGCTGGTGCTGTATAGTTGTGTTTTACCCTAATTATTTTAGACAGGAATGGGATGCTCTTGATCAGTTGATATGAACTGAGGTGTAATGAGGATTTCTTCAGTATAAGGGCGTATTGAAGTCTGTTTCAGGGCTGGGGGTAGGTATCCTTGAGAGGTGTGGACTCTTTAGAATAGTCGGGGTGAACTCAGAACGAAAGGATTTTATCCATGTAACTGGGCATGGATCCAGAGGGGAGGTTGTTGTGTTGATACTACTGATGTCTGAGAGTTCTCTCTGATAATAGGCTGAAAGTGTGCCATAAGTGGTTTTGAGATGAGTTATCCTGTTGATGTCGTGGGTCATTGTTCTAGGGAGTTGTCGGGCACTGCCTGTTGCAGAGGAAGTCTGCCATAATTTGTGGGTCAAGTTGCTCTTTTGAGTTTGTGGAATATGTTGAAGTGGGATCACTGGTCAGGGAGGACACAATTGAGAATAGTTCCCTGGGATGATTGAGAGATTTCATGAGAATGTTTGCGAAGTCGTCTTTTCGGCAGTATTAGAAACCTTCCACCTCTTCTGTCAGTTCTGGGGTGGTTGAGAAGCTTGTAATGAGATGAAAGCAACTGGTTGAGGAGTACATTATTAGAGCCTGAGATCCAACTTTCTGTGATGCACATGTCAGTGTCAGTCTGCTAAAGTTTGGATCTTGTTAGAGATTGAGTGGGCATTAATAATGGAGCATTTGAGTGGGTAGTGAGGGTGATTAAAATGGTGCTTGGGTACTGGTGCTGAGCGGTATTAATGGTTTATGGACTTTTCCTTCAGGAATTTGTCCAAACGGCTTTTAAACCCAGCTACACTAACCGCTTTTACTACATCGTCTGGTAATGAATTCTAGAGTTTGATTATGCATTACTTAAAAAAAGTATTTTCTTTGATTAGTCCTAAACATGCTACATTGTAGCTTCATTGCATGTCCCCCTTACTCTTTTGACTTTTTGATGAAGTAAACGACCAACAATCCTCCTTTTTATGCTCTCCACTTGGATGGGGTGGCTGCCTGTTTGGTAGCTAGCCCTTGCTGGGCTGGCTCCTCCTTCTTTCCTCTTACTCCATGGTTCTGTGGCTCTCTGGCAAAGACTCCTATTTGCATATAGCCTGAAGTCTTATACCCCAACTCACCTCTTTTTCTCCAAACCTTCCTCCAGGCGGAGTTATCTTCTAGGCCCCTCCCACCTGTTCCACCTTCCAGCAGGCTTTCTAAGCCCTTTCAGCTTAAATCCTCAGAGGTTTCATGTGCATAGCTTATTTTAATTTCTCCGGGAACAAGCAGGAAGTCAGCCCTCATAAATGGGTGATGTTGGTGCCGACGGCACCTGTGCAGAAGCATCTCCCCAGCTTTCAAAGAAAGCCTTTGGGAGATGCACCACGCATGTGTGGTCCCCTTTCCACCCAAGGGTGCCATCTTGCCTCAGTCTCCTTTTTTTCTGTGGAGTCCTCTGAACATCTGTTCAGTTTCCCCAGAAAAAGTGTGCTTTTTATATTGTTTTATCCGGTCTGCATACTAGTTCCTTTCCTGCCCCCGAGCCAGCTTGCCTCAGCGTTGCTCCTCAGGTTCCTTCTCGTGTGTTTGGGTTTTTTTTCTTCGAGGTATCCTTTGATCGGTGTTCGCACCCTTTTTCGGCCACAGGCCTCGGACCCATGCCAGGTGGCAGGGCTTCCTTTTTTCCCAATGGCCTCCAGCGGCTTCAAGAAGTGCTGTTGGGGTGGTAAGATGTCCCTCACTGATCCGCATGACTCCTGCCTCCGTTGCCTGAACCCGGAACATGACGACTCAGACTGTGAACTTTGCAGGATCATGACCCCAAAGGCCATAAAGCTATCAGCTGCAGCAGGAGAAGTTTTTTTTCACAAGTCCAATTCCGCTTCTGCGTCTCCAGTAATACCACGCCCCTGGGCCCCTTCTGGTACCTCGGTGCCCTGTGAAGCCTGGGCTACCTCTGAGTCGTGCAACTGTGGTTCCTCCAAGAGGAAATCCCCAAAAGTGGAACGCAAGAAGTTGAAGTCCTTAAAGACCACTTTGGAGAGAGGGTCTGGGAAGATTGGAAAATCCCACTCTAGATCTTGCAGTCCCTGGTGTGACGCCGAAGGATTGGAGCAGGAACGGCCTCATAAGCTGCTCCAGAAGAAGCCGGTCCCAGATACTTGAGGCCATCCTTGTCGAGGCCTCCCCCTTGATGGAAGAGACACCAGAACCTAAATCCTTGGTGTCCACGTCGAAGGCTGTGGAGCCAACTGGTATGGAGACCAGGATGGCGGCCTTGGAGCGCAGTATCTCTGCCATCATGGCCCAGCAGCAGGTGTTCATGTACGGTTCGTCCATTTCATCCACCCTGATGATGGGACCCTTGACATTAAGAGCCTCCCCAGACGTCGAGCTGATCCTCGAGCGCCAGCGGCCTCAAGAGAGCCATTGGTGTTGGATGAGGTCCTGGTCCCATTCCTCTGGTCACCGGTCCTCTCCAGCAGGCTCAGACGACAGGTCCACTGGAGAACCCATGTCCCTGGGCTTGGGCCTAGACTCTGGTGACTAGGAAATCTCGGCATCTACCTCAGACTTCGAGTCCAATTGGGAGACTGAGGATGAGGCATCCTCGGACACTTGGCGACACAGAGACGTGCCCTCGGACCCTTCTCCACCAGTGTCCTGATGCTGTTTCCTGCCCGAGGATGTCTCCTTCCTCAACTTTGTGTGGGACATGGCCGAGGTGCTCACAATCGAGACAGAAGTGGAGGACCCCCCTCACACAGAAGAATTGGAGATCCTCCAGTTTGAGACCCCTCCGATCCTTGAACGCTTCCTTCTCTGTATGTGGGAGACACCAGCGTCAGTGCCCATTGTAAGCAGGCAACTCGACTCCATGTACCGAGTCCGCAGAGTCCACGGGTTCCAAAAGACCCACCTTCCCACAAACCTCGATGGGCGTTGTCTGCAATGCACAGGCTCAAGTGCCAAAAGACTCATTCATTGGTTGCTCCTGGTAGGGAGGCCGGGACCCTTGACAGCCTCAGCCGGAAGGCCTTCCAGGGCTCGATGCTCATATGCAGAGTCCAGTTCTATAAACTGTACATTGGCATATACCTCAAAGAGCTGGCGAGGGAACTCACTGTGTTATCAGCAAGCCTCAACGGAGAACCCTCCAGAGGTTGAAGTCTCTGACCTCTGCGGTCAAGGAGTGCTCGAAGTTTTTATCCCAAGCAGCTTACGATGGCTTAGAGTCCTCAGCCAGAGCGGCCACTGCGGGCATCGGGGCCCAACGCCAGGCATGACTATCCAGACTATCCTGCTCACCAAAAATCTCCTTACCATCCCAACCTCCAAAAGACACAGCAAGCAAACTACCTGCAACTGAACTTTCTCCCTCTATGCCCCTTCTCTATGGAACGCCCTTCCATACGAACTAAGGAACTGCTCAGATCACAGAGTTCCGGAAGAAACTAAAAACACACCTCTTCCAAAAACATTTTTCCCTACCACCATAGCCCACACCCGTCAACCCACCCTCAAATCCAATTCCCCTCCCTATCCGACACACCTCACTTTCTAACAATCCCTCTGTAACCTGTACAAAGCGATGTAAATAGTTGATATTATAATAATGCAAATCCATGTAAATAGTTGATCATTGTAAAATGTTCTGTTATACATATCCATTTTCAATGTAAGCAGTTGAAACACACTGCATTGTTATGTTATCTGTAAACCGTCTTGATTCGCAGAAAGGCGGTATATAAAAACTGTTAAATAAAGTTGTCTGACCTCAAACAATGGGTTCAGGACAAACTTATTAATGTCCCCTATTTTGGAGAAAATTTCTTTGGGGGGAAACCCATGGCAGACAAAGCTGCAGAGATAGAGACTGAGTTCCTGACGGGGACCAGACTATCTAAAAAGACCTCTGTCCAGCCCCGAAAGAAGGCACCGGGGAAGAAGCCCTTCTTCCTGAGGAAAAAGGGAGGCTTTGGTAATGCTTCACAGTTCCAAACCTTCTTGGCCCATCAACAAGGCCAACAGCACAAGGGGCCAGGGGTATGGCTCCTGAAAGCAGACGACTCCCAAGTCCCAGGCACAGTTTTTTGACTCCCTGGGTGTGACCTCCTCTCCCCCAGGAGATCCTCAACAGCCCACAGGGAGGGCATCTGGCTCTGTTTGCCCACAGGTGCTCCACCGTCACCACCAATTCATGGGTATTGCAAGTGGTCCAAGAGGGCTACCTTCTCCACCTTCAAAGGTTACCACCCTCATACTTTCCAGGAGAGCCCATAAGATCCCTTCTTCACCAGGCCTGCTCCTCACAGAGCTCACAGGTCTCCTGAAGGACAAGGCGATAGAGCCAGTGCCAAAACATATCTCGGGCAAAGATTTGTACTCCAGGTACTTCCTTGTTCTCAGGTGAACAGGTGGCCTCAGGCCCATCCTAAACCTGCAGGACCTGAACAGGTTCCTGGCGAGGGAGAAGTTCAATACTCTCCCTTGGAACATTGCTGCTCTACCTCCAGCAGGGAGACTGGCTATGCTCCTTAGACCTGAAGGATGCTTATATTCATATCCTGATTCATACCAGCCACTGAAAATACCTCCAGCTCTTGGTGGGAGGAGGTCACTACCAATACAGGGTGCTACCCTTTGGGCTGGCTTCCTTGCCAAGGATCTTCACGAAGTGCCTAGAGGTGGTTGCAGCCCACCTTTGTCTCCAAGGGGCCTTTGTCTTTCCCTACCTGGACAGCTGGCTCATAAGGGAAGGCACAGCTGCAGAAGTGCACCATGTCACCGGACACACCATCCACGCCTTGCAGCATCTGGGGTTTGTCATCAACTATCCCAAGTCACGCCTTGCCCCGACTCCGTGCCTAGAGTTCATAGGGGCTCAGCTAAAAACCCTCCAGGCCAAGGCCGCCTTCCCTCAGGAGAGGGCAGGATGTCTCATAGTGCTAGCCGCAGAGATACAGCACCGCCGGTTGCTACATCTACTCCGCCCACTGGGCCACATGGCTTCCATAGTCCACATGACCCCAGAGGGCGGCTCAGTAATATCTCTGCTCTCAGTGGACACAAGCCATCAGCAGGCTTCAGGATAGGGTGAGCTTGACCTGCCAGCTGGCAGACTCCCTCGGATGGTGGCAGAATCCCTGCCACCTCCAGGCCGGGATGCCCTTCCAGGCACCCACCTCCCAAAGGATCCTTACTACAGATGCCCCTCTGATGGGTTGGGGTGTTCATTGCGAGGATCTGCACACAAGGCAGCTGGTCCTAGACAGAATGCCAGCTGCAGATCAACCTTCTGGAGCTCCAGGCAATATTCCTGGCTCTACGAGCCTTCCACTACCGGCTGCAACACCAGTCAGTGCTGGACCAGACAGACAACCAAGTCACAATGTTCTCTGTCAACAAGCAAGGGGGCATAGGTCATATTCCCTCTGCAAGGAGACGGTAGCCCTCTGCTCATATACGAAACACAAGAGGGTGCTCCTAAGGGCGGTCTACATCCCAGGCAAGGATAATGTCCGGGTGGACAAACTAAGCAGGGTCCTTCAGCCACACTATTGCACCTGGATCCCAGAGTCGCCTCCTGACTGTTTTGACTCTAGGGCATACCCCTAATGGACCTGTTCGCCAGTCCAGACAACACAAAGGTGTCCTGCTTCTGCTCCCGCCAGCCGCACCCGTCCCTGGTGGCTGTGGATGCGTCCCTCAGCCCATGGACGGAAGGCCTCCTTTACACCTTTCCCCTGACACTATTGGTCACCAAGATCCTCTTCAAGGTCCAGCATTACAGGGCATCACTGATACTGATAGCCCACCTGGTGACCCACTGGTCTTTCGACCTATTTGCAGCATCGCCAATCCCCCTGGGCCATGTCCCAGACCTACTCTCACAGGAGGAGGGTTCTCTCCTGCACCTGAACTCCAACCTGGGGTCCCTGTCTCACGGCTTGGCTGCTGAAAGGGTAGTTATAGCTTTCTTCAACCTCCCACAGGATGTGGAGGATGTCCCATGTACAGGCAACTGTGGATAACAAGTAACTATTCAGATACTGTCCTCATCTCTACCACCTCCACTGGGAAACTATTCCATGGATCCACCACTCTTTCCGTAAGGAAATATTTCCGCATATCACGCCTGAATCTATCCCCCTTCACCCTCATCCCATGTCCCCTCGTAGCAGAACTTGCTTTCAATTGAAAGAGGCTCTCCCCCTGTACATTTATGCCACGGAGGTATTTAAACATCTCAATCATATCACCTCTATCCTGCCTTTCCTCTAAGGCAGTGGTTCTCAACTTTTTTTGTACCGTGACCCCTTTTACCATTGGTCAACTTGTGGTGACCCCCAATGATAAAATCAAATGTATTTATTTATTTAGCGTCTCTCTTCCTTTGCCGTTAACGCATTGTCGCTGTAATCATTTGTTGAAATATTAATATATTATAGGCCTTTGCAATATGTTTTTATTTATAAAATTTACTTATTTAAACCACAATAATTAATCACAATAACAAGTAACAATATTTGATTTCAAAATTATGATGATTTTGTAGTCAAATCACTAATATGAAATAAAATTATTTTTTCTACCTTTGTCTGACCAATTTATTCTCTGATCATGCTGGTCCCGATCTGAGGCTTCAGCTTTCCTGTCTTCTCTTAGCTCTCTTTCTGTGGTCTATGGTCCATCTTCCATTTCTTCTTTCGTTTTCTTCACTTCTTTCCATCAGCCTATTTCCAGTCTCAGTAACCCTCCCCAGTATCAGCCCCTTTCCAGTCCTCACTCTCAATACCTTCCAATGTCAACTTGCATTCCCATGACTGCCACTGGTGTCCATTCCCTTCCAGTCCCCCTCCTTCCCCACTCACCAGTCCCTTCTAGTACAAATACCATGGCAGCCCCTCTCAGATCCACTCGCTTCCAGTTCCATTCTCCCATCCCCTCTTATTAGCCCATTTGTAGCCTTAGCCCCCAGTTTTCTTCCAGGGCCAGCAGCTCTATCCTCCCCTCCCCACAATCAGCCCATTCCCAGTTGAAGCCCCTCCAATCAGCTCGCTTCCAGTGCTAGTCCCTCCTCAACCCCATTACTAGTGCTAGGCTCCCCTAATCAGCCCATTACCAGTCCTACCCCCCCCATCAGCCTATTACCAGTCCTAGCCTCATCTAATCAGCCGATTTCTAGTCCTAACCTCCCCGATCAGCTCATTTCCAATGCTAGCCCCCCATCAGTCCATTACCAGTCCTACCCCCCTATCAGCACATTACCAGTCCCAACCCCCCTTCATCATTCCATTCCCAGTCCTAGCCTTCCCTAATCAACCCATTACCAGTCCTAGCCTCCCCCCCATCTGCCCATTATAATCCTAACCCTAACTGCCTCTCCCCTCTGTCCAGTATTTATCCCCATCTGTCCAGTATGTCCCCCTGTCTCTTCTCTTTGTCCATGTCAGCCCTGCTGCAGGTTCCCTACCCCCTCCTCCCCTCTCCCTGTCTGCCTGCTACTGCCCTGTTCTTCTGCAGCTGCGGTTCACTGTCTCTTAGGGAACTGCAGCTGTGCCTGCAAAACCGTTGCGGAGCCTTCCTCTCTCTCGACAGGCTCCGTGCAGCATTGTCCCGCCTCCAAAGGAAGTGGTAAACAACTTCCTTTGGAGGCGGGACAATGCTGCACAGAGCCCGTCGAGACAGGAAGGCTCCAACGTTTTTACAGACATAGCCGCGGTTCCTAAGAGGCAGAGAGCCGCGACCGCATTAGAAGGGAAGCGGTGAGTTTGCCGCTGCCGAGAAGCGGACTCGGCAGCGGCAGCAACTTGTGTGCTTTTTTTTTTTAGCGATGGAGTGAGGTGACCCCAGCTAAATGCTGTGGCGACCCCCATGGGGGTCACGACCCACAGGTTGAGAACCGTTGCTCTAAGGTGTACATATTAAGATCCTTAAGTCTGTCCTCATATGCTTTATAATGAAGACCACTAACCATTTTAGTAGCCACCCTCTGTTCTGACTCCATCTTGTTTTATATCCTTTTGAAGGTGCGGTTTCCACAATTGCACACTATACTCCAAATGAGGTCACACCAAAGACTTATACAGAAGCACTATCACCTCCTCTTTTTCTGCTAGCTATTCCTCTCCATATGCACCCAAGCATCCTTTTAGCTTTTGCCATCGCCTTTTCTACCCATTTAGCTACTTTAAGGTCGTCACACAACCACGCCTAGGTCCCGCTCTTCTTTAGTGGACAGAAGTACTTCACCACCTATACTATATTGCTCCTTTGGATTGCTGCAGCCCAAATGCATGATCTTACATTTTTAACATTAAATCCCAGCTGCCAAATTCTAGACCATTCTTCATGCTTAGCTAGATTCCTCCTCATGTTATCTACACCTTCTATTGCAGATTTTGGTGTCATCCGCAAAGAGGCAAACCTTATTTTATTTTATTTAACAGGTTTGTTTATACCGCTTTATCATTTCAATCAAAGCATTTTACATTGTAAATAAAACTTGGTAATGTACATTTAAACAAGGACGTTGATAACTTTGGATTTTTCTGAGCAGTGGAGGGTTAAGTGACTTGCCCAAGGCCACAAGGAGTACTAGTGGGAATCAATCCCTGGTCTCTTGGTTCCCAAGCCAGTGCTCTAACAATTAGGCTGCTACTGCACACCTTACCCAACAGCCCTTCTGCTATATCACTAACAAAGATGTTAAAAAGAATCAGACCAAGGACAGATCCCTCAGGCACTGTTAACATCCTTCTCTTCAGAGTGTGCTCCATTTACCAGTACTCTTGTCACCTCCCACCCAACCAATTTCTAACCCAAGCAGTATCTTTAGGGTCCATCCCTAGGGTGCTGAGTTTGTTTATAGGTCGCCTGTGAGGAACAGTGTCAAAGGCTTTACTGAAATCTAAATACACGACATCTAGGGCTCTCCCTTGGTCCAACTCCCTAGTCACCCAGTCAAAGAAATCAGTGGTGTGTGAGAGTGGAGGATGCTCTTGCTGTGGGTTGGTTGTGGTGGATGTACCATAGTGTTCTTCAAAGAGGAGTGTTTTGAGGTGCTTTTTGAAGAGGCTGTGGGATTTGATACAGCATAAGGTGGGAGGGAGTTGGTTCCATATGATGGGAGCATAGAATTTGAATGCTCTGGTGCAAGTCTGTTGAGGTTTCTTGCGGATTTGAGTTGGTGGGGGGAGAAGATTTGACACATACTGTTGAGTGTCTATTGTTAGGGTATTTGATTAGTGACTGGAGCTGCTTAGCAGAGGTATTGAAGACTCTGGGTGATGGCGAGTATCTTAAATTTGATTCAGGATGCGATGGGTAGCAATGGGTATTCTTCCTGTTTCCTCGGCCCGCAATCTGGGGGTTATCTTTGACTCTTCTCTCTCCTCCTCCACACATATCCAGCTCATAGCTAAGACCTGCAGTTTCTTTATCTACAACATTAGCAAAATACGCCCCTTCCTTTCTGAACACACTACTAAAATGCTTGTCCACTCCTTAATCTCCTCTCGCCTTGACTACTGCAACCTACTCCTTGCTGGTCTTCCTGTGAGCCATCTCTTTCCCCTTCAATCTATTCAAAATTCTGCTGCTCCACTAATCTTCCACCAGCCTCGCCATGCTCACATTAACTCCTCTTCTCAAGTCACTTCATTGGCTCCCTATCCATTTCCGCATCCAGTTCAAACTTCTCTTCCTGACCTATAAATGCATCCACTCTACGGCCCCTCTGTACCTTTTATTTCTTATCTCTCCTTACAACCCCTCTCGGGAACTTCGCTCTTCTAACAAACTACTTCTATCTAGGCCCTTCACTTGCACCGCTAACTCCAAACTTCGCTCCTTTTCACCTTGCTGCACCTTACTCCTGGAACAAGCTACCTGTGTCTATACGCCAGGCACCCTCCCTAGCTCTCTTCAAATCCAGGTTGAAGACCCACCTCTTCACTGTCGCTTTCAGATCCTGACTTATGTCCTTTGTCTTGACCTGACTTTGTCTTTTGTCCTGATTAAACTGTAAATGCCATATTTTGTTTTTGCCCTGAATAGCCTATTGCTCTGTGTTTTGTCTTGACTAGATTGTAAGCTCTGATGAGCAGGTACTGTCTCTTACATATATATCTGTGCAGCGCTGCGTGCGACTGGTAGCGCTATATAAATGCTCAATAGTAGTAGTAGCCAAGAGAGATTTTGGAGTAGGAGTGATGAATGTGTCTAGGGATTCCGGCAATAATGCATGCGGTGGTGTTCTCCAGGCCCAAGCAGAAAGTCAGTCCTCACATATGGGTGACATCGGCGCCGACGGATGTTCCATGCGGAGCATTTCCCCAGCTTTCATAGCCTTCGGGAATGCAGGCACGCATGCGCGGTCCCCTTCCTGCCCAAAGGTGCCATCTTGCTCAGTCGTCTTCTTTCCGTGGAGCCCTACAGACGTGTGTCCTTGTCACCCGTGGAAAAAGTGGATTTTCCTGCGTTGAGACGAGTTTTTTCTTCGGTTCGACGTCTGTTCCCTTTCCCGCCTGGACTCGGTACACCGGTGCTGAGCCCGGATCTCTCTCTTCGGTTTTTGTCCTTAGAGACTGCGTTCGTGTCAAATTTTCTTTTCCCTGGCAGCCCAATTTTTTGATCTTGCAGAGGCCCTTTTTCCCCCAATGGCTGCCAGTGGCTTTAAGAAGTGTGATCGGTGCAAGAAACTGATGTCTCTCACCGACACACATGACTGTTGCCACCGGTGCCTGGGGCCTGACCACGATCCTCAGGTCTAGTCCCTGTGGCAAAATGTCGTCAAAGGCATTGAGGAGCCATCAGCACCAGCATGAGAGGATCTTCTCCGACTCTGCATCTGGACGGGTCCAGACTTCGTCAGAGGCCTCGACATTTGGGAGTCTGACCCCGAGCATCGTCGGGGCTCCTCTGAGAGGGAGTCCCCCTTGAGGGAGCACCGAAGGAAGAAGAAATCCGCGAGGGCGGCATCGGTGGATGCTCTTAGCCCCTCGAGGGCCAGGTCGCATAGCCCCGATCGCCGTCCCGGGTCTTCGGAGTCGGAGAGGCCTGCAAAGCATCCTCGTGTGGAGTCGGAGGCCCTGAGTCATGTGAGTACTGTAGTCCTCGTGGACTCTCCTCCGGGAGAGCCGACTTCAGGCCCCGAGTCGCAGACTGCTGGGTCTCCTGAGCTTGGACTCAGGTTGACGGCCTTGGAGAGCAGATTGTCTGCCTTCATGGAACAGCAGTGGGTGCTGATCGCCGGCCTCACCGGTGCATCTGCCCCGACCACTGGGACCTCGACGTCCAAGTCAACCCCAGAGGCCGAGCCGATCCTTGAGACCATGCGAACTCGAGTCGATCCTTGGCCGAGGTCACCCTCGGCCTCCTGTTCAGGACCGAGGTCATCGACGCCGGTACCCTTGGCGTCGGGGCGGATGGCGTCAGTGCCCGCCCGCTCGGAGCCGCTCGATTCCTCCTCAGAGGAATCGGCGTGGGAGACTGAGGAAGAGGAGTCCCCGGACACCTTTCGGACTCGGTGCGTCCCTTCGGACTCACCGGGATCCGAGCCTCGGACAAGGTTCCCCCCGGAGGATACCCGGTTCTCGGATTTCGTGCGGGACATGGCCAAAGCCTTGGCCTTCCTGGCGGACCCCTAGGAGGAGCCTCAAGCCGAGGAGCTCGAGGCCCTGCAGTATGACTCTCCTCCCAGGGAGGCCTTTACTGTACCGGTTCCTCCGATGCTGGAGCAGTTGCTCTTCTGTATGTGGGAGGCGCCGGCCTTGATGCCGGTCTTAAGCAAGCGGGTCGATTCCATCTATCGAGTCCGCAAGAGCCCCGGGTTCCAAAAGGAGCAGCTACCGCACCACTCCATGGTTGTAGAATCGGCCATGCATCGCCTGAAGAGTCAGAAGATGCACTCCTCGGTGCCTCTTGGAAGCCCGGAACCTGGATGCCCTCCAGTAGAAAGTGCTTCCAGGGCTCTATGCTTGCTTGCCGCGTCCAGACCTACCAGCTGTACATGGGCATGTACCTTCGAGACCCAACAAAGAAGATTGCTGGGTTCTATGCTGGTCTGTCCGAGGAACCCTTGCAGAGGTTCAAGGCCTTGTCTTCTGGTATTCGAGAGTGCTCGAAATTTATTTCTCGAGCAGCCTATGATGGATTTGAGGCTTCGGCCCGAGTAGCAGTGGCCGACATTGGTGCACGCTGCCAGGCCTGGCTACAATCCTTGGACCTCGAGCCATGGGTACAGGGCTCGTTGGTGGATATCCTCTGCCGAGGTGAAAACCTCTTTGGCAAGCCCATGACGGACAAGGCTGCCAAACTTGAGACCGAGACTCTTACCCGGACAAGGCTGTCCAGGAAAACCTCTGCCCCTTCTCAGAAGGGCTCGGGGAAAAAGGTATTTTACCCGAGGAGGACCACTACCTACAAAACCTACCCTCACTACCAGGCCTCTGCAGCTCCCCAACAGGGCCAGCAGGCCAAGGGGCAGGGTCATGGGCCCCGTAGGCAGAAGGCTCCCAAGCCTTCTACTCCGGCTCCTGCTCAGCAGGGAGGGGGTTTTTGACTATGCCAGCATAGCCTCTCCTCCTTTTAAGGGCACATGAAGTCGGCTGACCCTGTACGCAGACAGGTGGCCAGCCATCACAGGGGATACTTGGGTGTTAAGCATCATCGAGAGGGGCTATCTGCTCCACTTCACTCAGATACCCCCCTCCTACTTTCCAGGAGAGCCTCTGAGACCCCCTCTGCACAGAAACGTACTCCTTCAGGAGTTGGAAGGTCTACAGGAACAGGCGGTGGAACCGGTGCCTCACCACCTGGAAGGGCAAGGCTTCTACTCGAGGTACTTCCTTGATACCAAAAAACAGGAGGCCTCAGACCCATCCTAGACCTGAGAAATCTGAACAAATTTCTGGAGAGGGAAAAGTTCAAGATGCTTACCCTTGGGATACTGCTGCCCTACCTCCAGCAGGGAGATTGGCTATGCTCCTTAGACCTGAAGGATGCTTATACTCACTCACATCCTCATCCATCCAAGTCACAGGCAATACCTCAGATTTGTGGTGGGAGGGAAACGCTTCCAGTACAGAGTGCTTCCCTTTGGCCTCACCTCCGCCCCCAGGGTTTTTACAAAGTGCCTGGCGGTGGTTGCGGCCTGCCTCAGGAACCAGGGGATCTTTGTGTTCCCTTACTTGGACGACTGGCTTATCAGGGGCCAGTCCCCACAAGAGGCCAGGTAGGCCACCTTCAGAACCATATCCCTGCTCCAGCACCTGGGGTTCGTTATAAATTTGCCAAAGTTCACTTTAGTCCCCTCACAGGACATGGAGTTCATAGGGGCGAGATTGGATACCATCCGTGCAAAGGCCTATTTGCCTGTGGACAGAGCTCACAGGCTGATGAAGTTGGCCGGCCAGTTTCAGGTGAACTCTCTGGTCTCTGCCAGACACTTCCTCCGGCTCTTAGGTCACATGGCATCCACAGTGCATGTCACCCCAAATGCCCATCTGCACATGAGGATGCTCAGTGGTGCCTCAGGGCACAGTGGGTACAGGCCACAGGGAAGTTGTCAGACAGGATAAAGGTGTCCAAACCCTTGGTGGACTCCCTACACTGGTGGAGGCATCTCCCAAACCTGGTCGGGGGAGTTCCTTTTTGAGCCTCACCACATACTCAGGTACTGACAACCGATGCTTCCCTGCAAGGCTGGGGGGCACATTGCCAGGGGACCTGCATCCAAGGCTTGTGGTCTCCGTGGGAGGCCGCCCAGCAGATTAACCTGTTGGAATTGAGAGCCATTCGACTAGCCTTACGGACTTTCTCTCAGGTCCTCTCTCACCAGTCTGTCCTAGTTCAGACGGACAACCAGGTGGCTATGTTCTACGTGAACAAGCGAGGCGGCACAAGATCCCGACTCCTGTGCCTGGAAGCACAAACTCTCTGCTCCTGGGCTATCAGGGCATGACCCTCAGGGCAGTCTACCTCCCAGGCCAGGAAAACTACCTGGTGGACAGGCTAAGCAGACTCCTGCAGCCTCACGAGTGGCAGTTGGATCCTCGGGTAGTCCAACAGATCTTTCTGAAGTGGGGACTTCCAACCATGGATCTTTTTGCCAGTCTGCTGAACAGGCAACAATCCAGGTTCTGTTCCAGACAACCGCATCCTCTGAGGGCAGCGGCAGATGCATTCCTGATCCCCTGGTCAGAGGGCCTGCTGTATGCGTTTCCTCCCACTCCTCTGGTGGCCCGGACTCTATTCAAAACCCAGCTGGACCGAGCCACGGTGATACTGATAGCCCCCAGGTGGCCCAGGCAGCTGTGGTTCCCTCTTCTGCAGTTGGCGGTGGATGCTCCACTTCCTCTGGGGCTGCAACCCGACCTTCTGACTCAGGATCAGGGGTCCCTCTTGCATCCCAACCTCAAATCCCTCAATTTGATGGCCTGGCTGCTGAAAGGCTAGTCCTTGCTTCCTTGCTCCCTTGCTCCTACCAAAGGAGGTTGAAGAGGTGGTGTTGGCCTCCAGGAAGCATTACACTCGGAAGGCCTATGCTCTGAAGTGGCGTAGGTTTTCCACTTGGTGTTCTCAATAGCAGGAGGAGCCCTTCTCCTGCTCGGTCCCGGTGGTACTGCAATACTTGCTCCACCTGTCCAACCTGGGACTTCAGTCCAACTCTGTCTGGGTCCACCTCAGTGCCCTCTCTGCTCACCACTCGCTGGTGGATGGACAATCCCTCTCGGGCCACCCTTTGGTGTCTCACTTCCTCAGAGGCCTGCTTCTGCTCAAGCCTCCTATTCATACACCGGCCACTGAGTGGGATCTCAATGTGATCTTGCAGCAACTGACTCGCCCACCTTTTGAGCCAATGGCTACCTGCCACTTACGTTTCCTATCCTGGAAGGTGTTTCTTGTGGCACTCACCTCTGCTAGGCGTGTGAGTGAGCTTCAGGCCCTGGTCTCGGATAGGCAGTATACCAGGTTCTATAAGAACAGGGTAGTCTTGAGGACTCATCCTAAGTTCCTTCCCAAGGTAGTGTCCTTCCACCTCAACCAGGAGGTGGTACTTCCGACGTTCTTTCCTAGGCCGCACGCCAGTAGGGCCGAAACTGTCTTGCATACCCTGGATTGTAGAAGGGCGCTGTCCTTTTACCTAGAACATACGCAGTGACATAGAAGGGCTTCTCAGCTCTTCATTTCATTTGACCCTAATAAATTGGGGTTGCCTGTCACTAAGCGTATGTTGTCCATCTGGGTGGCAGACTGTATCGCCTGGGCATACAGGGCAGTCGGCCTCTCCCTGGAGGGTCGAGTCACGGCCCGCCGGGTTAGGGCGAAGGCCGCATCAGTAGCTCACTTCCGTTCTGTTCCGTTGGCAGACATCTGCCGGGCCGCTACTTGGTCTTCAAGCCAGACTTTTGCGGACCACTACTCCTACCCTCTGGCCTTGGTGTTGGGCTACCATTCAGGTGTGGTCTCCAAGAAGATTCTCTCACTGTTTCTGAGGCTCTAGAGGGAGCTCTATTTTTCAGCCTGGGTTCTTGGTAGCCCAGAGCTAGGGAGTCAACCATATGTGAGGACTGACTTCCTGCTTGGTCCTGGAGAAAGAGTAGTTACTCACCTGTAACAAGTGTTCTCCAGGAGCAGCAGGCATCAGTCCTCATGACCCTCCCTCCTCCCCTTGCAGTTGCAGTTGTATATAGTTAATTTTCTTTTTTCGTGCTGTCTTTTAGCTATGTCATTGGACTGAGCAAGATGGCACCTTTGGGTGGGAAGGGGACCGCGCATGCGTGCCTGCATTCCCAAAGGCTTTCTTTGAAAGCTGGGGAAATGCTCTGCATGGGGGCTCTGTCGGTGCCGACGTCACCCATATGTGAGGACTGATTCCTGCTGCTCCTGGAGAACACCTGTTATAGGTGAGTAATTACTCTGTTTGGGCAAGCTGTAGAGGGGCAGTGGTGGCCCTGGGAAGTCCATGGAGGACAGAGTTACAGTACTTGAGTAGTGGTGTGATGGAGGCTTGGCAAACTGTACGGAAGCTATCAGGTGATAAGAGACATAAGTTGTGAAGGATTCGGAGCTTGAATTTGATGCTTTTGGTGATATTCTTGATGTGAGGTTGGACGTTTCAATGTTGGTCCAGGATAACACCGAGGTATTTGATCTGTGATTTGATTTGTATGTCTGCGTCTCAGAGTTTGATACTTGAGGGAGGTGTGAAGTTGAGGTCCCTGGAAACGTGAAGAATTTCTGTCTTGTTAAAGTTGTACTGCGAGGTTGTGATACTGTAGCCATAAAACAATTTCCTTGAAGCAGTTGGTGATACTGGAGTAGTTGGGGGAAGAGGTGCAGAATGGAGTGAAGATTATATCATCTGCATAGAGCTGGTAACTGACTTTGAATTTCTGGATGATATAGCAAAGGGGCCTGATATAAACATTGAATAGGAGGGAGGTGAGAGCGGAACCCTGAGGGACTCCTTGACGAGTGTAAGGCACTGAGTGGTTGCCGAGCCTTACAGTTTGGTTTGGTGGGACAGGTTGGAGTGAGTCCATTTGAGCGAGGCACCTTGAACTCCAATAGCATTCAATTAGTTGAGTAAGATTTGGTGGGATACAGTGTCAAATGCTGCAGAGATGTCGAGGAATAGCAGCACAAAGCCAAGGTGGAGTTTTTCAGTTCTGATGATTGTATTTAGGAGGGAGGTAAGTGAGGTTTCAACACTGTGGTAGGGGCAAAAACCATTCTGGCTGTGGTCAAGTGGGGCAAATCTGTCTATGTTCCTGAAGCTGGATTTGAACTGCTTTTTTGATAATTCTGCTGAGGGAATGTATGCTGGCTATGGGTCTGTAAGATGCAGGAGAGTTGGGGTTGAGGTTGGGTTTCTTCAGTAGGGGTCTGACAGAGGCTTGCTTGAGGGCACATGGAAGGTAGGCTTGAGTGAGCGAAGCATGAAGGATGGTAGAGATAAAAGGTAGCATGGTAATCTTCATTAGCTTGATCCAGGATACTGGGCAGGGGTCAAGAGGGGAGGTGTTTGCGTTAATGTAGTTAATGATATTTGAGTTCTTCAAGGGGGACATCTCTAAATGTCATCCATGGTGAGATGGAGAAGACTGCAGAGGTGGAGATAGGTATAATGAGGGTGGAGGAGCCAGTAAGTTTGTATTTAGATATTAGGAAGTCCACTATTACTTGAGGGTGTATGATGTCATTTTGTTGAGGCTGAGATGGATAGTTTGTGAGTGATCTGATGAGATTGAATAGCTCCCTGGGTTTATTTATAGAACGTAGGAGAATGTTGTTGAGGTATTCTCCAGGAGCAAGCAGGAAGTCGGTCCTCGCATATGGATGATGGCGCCGATGGAGCCCTCGTGCGGAGCAATTCCCCAGCTTTCAAAGAAAGCCTTTGGGATTGCATCACGTATGCACAGTCCTCTTCCCGCCCAAGGGTGCCATCTTGCTCAGTCTCCCTTTTTCCGCGGAGCCCAATGGACGTTGTCCCTAATTCCTCGGGGAAAAAGTGCGTCAAAACTTCAGAAGAATTTCTCTCCAACAGGTTCGACACCGGTTCCCCTTCCCACCTACGGCTCGGTACACCAGTATCGAGTCTGGTCAATTTTTTGCATTTTTGTCCTTAGTGACTAGCGTTCGTGCTCTTTTTTATTTTCACTGGCAGCCCAGTCCTTGACCTTGCAGGGGCCCTTTTTCCCCCGATGGCTGCCAGCCGGTTTAAAAAGTGTGATCGGTGTAAGAAGTTAATGTCCCTCACTGACACACATGACTGCTGTCTCCGATGCCTCGGGCCCGACCATGACCTGAAGGTCTGCGGCCCGTGTGGGAAGATGTCCTCTAAGGCACTTCGAAGTAGGCAGCGGCAGCGTGAAAGGATTTTCTTGGAGTCTGCATCCGCCCGGATCTGGACCTCATCAGAAGCCTTGACGTCTCGGGAGCTGTCTGAACCCGGGCACCATCAGGGGGTCTTTTGAACGGGGGTCTCCCTCCCGGGAACACCGGAGGAAGAAGAAACCCACGAGGGTGTCATCATTGGATGCCTCAGATTGCCCTGGGTCCTCGGAGCTGGAGTGGCCTGCAAAGATACCGCGCATGGAACCAGAGACGCCGAGGAGGTTAAGCGCTGTTGTCCTCATGGATTCCCCTCCAGAAGAGCCGGTGTCGGGGCCCGAGCCGGAGGCTGCGGAGTCTTCTGAGCTCGGTCTCAGGATGACATGCCTGGAGCGCAGCATGTCTGCCTTCATGGAGCAGCAGCGGGTGCTGATAGCTCGTCTCACCGGTCCATCCGCCCTGACCACCGGGACCTTGACGTCCAAGTCGACCCCGGAGGCCGAGCTGATCCTCGGGACTCCTTCGGACTCGAGTCGATCCTCGGCCAAGGTCTCCCTCGACCTCCTGCTCGGGACCGAGGTCATCGACAAAAGTGCTCTCGGCATCAGGGCCGAAGCCCTCGCGGTAGGAGCCGCTCGATTCCTCCTCGGAGGAATCGGCATGGGAGACTGAAGATGAAGATTCCCCAGACACCCATCGAACCCGGTATGTCCCATCGGACTCACCGGGTTTGGAGCCTCGGAGAAGGTCCCCTCCAGAGGATACCCGGTTCTCGGACTTCGTCATGGACATGGCCAAGGCTTTGGCATTCCCGGCGGATACCGAGGAGGAGCCTCGAGCTGAAGAGCTCGAGGCCCTCCAATAAGGGCACAGTAAGGGCTTCCTTCGGGGGAAAGTCATACTGGAGGGCCTCGAGCTGAAGAGCTCGAGGCCCTCCAGTATGACTTCCCCCGAAGGAAGCCCTTACTGTGCCGGTTCCTGCGATGCTGGAACGGCTGATGCTCCGCATGTGGAAGTTGCTGGCCTCGATGCCTGTGCTCAGCAAGCGGATCGATTCCATCTATCGCGTCCGCAAGAGCCCTGGGTTCCAAAAGGCACAGCTGCTGCACAACTCCATGGTTGTGGAATCGGCCATGCGCAGGCTCGAGCCAAAAAACGCACTTCTTGGTGCCTCCTGGCCAGGAGGTCAGGTACCTGGACGCCCTCAGCAGAAAATGCTTCCAGGGCTCGATGCTGTCATGCCGTGCCCAGACCTACCATACCAGCTGTACATGGGCATGTACTTGAGGGACATGGCAAAGGAGATTGCCGGGTTCTCAGCTGGCTTCTCTGAGGCACCCTTGCAGCGCTTCAATGCCTTGTCCACTGGGATTCGGTAGTGCTCGAAGTTCATATCACGAGCAGCCTATGACAGCTTTGAGGCTTCGGCCCGATCGGTGCAAGCCGCCAAGCCTGGCTAATGTCTGATCTGGAGCCATGGGTTCAAGACAAGTTGGTGGATGTCCCTGGCTGAGGGGACAACCTCTTTGGCAAACCCATGACTGAGAAAGCTGCTGAGCTCGAGTCCGAGTACTTGACCCGGACAAGACTCTCAAAGAAGACTTCTGCCCCTCCTAAAAAGAAGGGCTTGGGTAAAAAGTCCTTTTTCCTGAGGAAGGGTACTGCTTACTGCAACTACCCCACTTACCAGGCCACCCCAGCTCCCCAACAGGGGCAGCAGGCCAAGGGATGGGCATGGCCCGTGTAAGCAGAAGACCCCCAGGCCCCAGCTCCTACCCAGCTGAGAGGGGTTTTTTGACTCCCAAGGCATAGTCTCTCTTCTGTCAGTGGTAAGGCCATGCACAGGAGGCAGGCTGACCCTGTACACCCACAGATGGCCAGCCATCACCTCGGACATCTGGGTCCTGCAAATAGTCCAAAGGGGTTATTTGCTTCACTTCAGCTAGATACCACCCTCCTTCTTTCCAGGAGAGCCTCTCAGACCCCCTCTTCACAGGGACCTCCTCTTGCAGGAGTTGGCAGATCTTCTAGAGGATCAGGCGGTGGAACCAGTGCCCCACCACCTGCAGGGAAAGGGCTTCTACTCCAGGTATTTTCTCATACCAAAGAGAACAGAGGCCTCAGACCCATCCTCGACCTAAAACTTAAACAAGTTCCTGGTGAGGGAAATGTTCAAGATGCTTTCCCTTGGAATGTTGCTGCCTTACCTCCACTAGGGAGATTGGCTATGCTCCTTAGACCTGAAGGATGCCTATACACACATCCTCATACATCCAGGCCACAGACAATATCTGAGATTTGTAGTGGGAGGAAGACATTTCCAATACAGTCAAACCTCGGTTTTCGGTTGCCCCGGTTTTCGTCAGTTTCGGTTTTCGACGTCTTTTCCCGACTGAGATCTTGTCTCGGTTTTCGTCTATCGCCTCGGTTTTCGTACACCCTGGTCTGCATACAGTACACTGCCTGCCCAGTCCCGGCAGCACTACCCCCCCCCCCCGGACTCACCGATCGCGTGTGCCTGCAATAGTGTCACCTTCGCGCTGGTCTGCATACAGTACACTGCCTGCCCAGTCCCGGCAGCACTACCCCCCCCCCCCCAGACTCACCGATCGCGTGTGCCTGCAATAGTGTCACCTTCGCACTGGTCTGCATACACTGCCTGCCCAGTCCCGGCAGCCCTACCCCCCGGACTCACCGATCGCGTGTTGAGATCTGAAAGGCAGGTGAGCAACATCCTCGAGCCAGACATGCAAGGATTGCAGAGAGGAAGGCCCCGATCTCTCCACCGCCTGCCTGTTCTCTGGAGCGCCCCCTCAGGCTCGGAGGTAGCAGGGTAGCAGGAGATGTTGAATGAATGTGGCAGGCAGTTCTTTCTCTTGCGGGGTACGCTGTTGAGACGGAGTCAGCGATCAGATTGGTGTCCTAAAGTTTCTGTGTGTTTGCTGTGCTGTGGACGATCGGGCAGCTGAGAGAAGTGACAGGAGCTGTTCTAATGCTGGCTGAGACTTCGGGAGCTCGTGCTGCTGTAGCCATTGCCACATGGCTCTGGAACGCATGCTGAGCGGGAGAGTGGTGTTTCCGGTGGCTGTGGCTGGTGCCTTTTTTTTTTGTGGATCCTTCTTTTTTTTTTTCAGTTTTCTTTAAAAATTTCAGGATGTTTTTTTGCTGAAGATTTGCATCTTGACTGTGCTGTTAATCTTTCTCCCTTCACAGCAGTTTAAAGAATTTGTCTGCCAAAAATACCTCTGCAGCACCATCTTGTGGCCAGAAGTGGGATTGACTCTCTTCCTGATTGCAAATTGCTAAAAGTTCTCATTGTGCCTTGACACAGACTTTGAGGGGAGCAGTGATCTGAAAATGGTCTGTATCAAACTCGTCCGCCTGCTTGCGTGACTCGGCCACTCATTTCCCGGAATCCAGCGCCCATACAAAGTGCGTTTGTGATTCAGTCTGCCTTTGTTTCTCGTTGAGTGAGCATCACCCCGCATTCATTGAGTGTGACTGCTAAATAAGCCACCATGGGGCCAAAGAAAGTTCCGAATGCCAACCCTTTGATGATAAAGGTGAGAAACACGATAGAATTCAAGAAAGAAGTCATAGCAAAGTATGAAAGTGGCGTACGCGTGGCCGATCTCGCCAGGATGTACAGGAAGTCTGCATCAACGATCAGTTCCATCCTGCTGAAGAAAAACGAAATTAAGGAAGCTGATGTTGCGAAAGGAGTGAATGCGCTAACGAAACAGAGATCGCAAACAATCGAAGATGTTGAGAAGTTGTTGTTGGTGTGGATCAACGAAAAACAGTTAGCGGGAGATAGTGTTTCAGAGGCGATAATTTGTGAAAAGGCAAGGCTGTTGCATGCAGATCTTGCAAAGAAAATGCCTGGAACGAGTGCTGATGTTACTGAATTTATGGCCAGCAGAGGCTGGTTTGAGAAATTTAAGAAGCGAACTGGCATACACAGTGTGGTAAGGCATGGCGAGGCTGCAAGTTCGGACAAACTTGGGGCCGCAGAATTTGTTGATGAATTCAAGGAGTACGTAGAGGCTGAAGGATTCCTCCCCCAACAAGTCTTCAATTGTGATGAAACAGGCCTCTTTTGGAAGAAAATGCCAAAGAGGACCTACATCATGCAGGAGGAAAAGGCACTGCCAGGACACAAGCCTATGAAGGATAGGCTAACTCTTTTGTTGTGTGGTAATGCTAGTGGGGATTTCAAAGTGAAGCCTTTACTGGTGTATCACTCTGAAAATCCCCGAGTGTTCAAGAAAAACAATGTTATCAAGAGTAAATTGTGTGTGATGTGGAGGGCTAACAGTAAGGCATGGGTCACGAGGCTAATTTTCATTGAGTGGGTCAATGAAGTGTTTGGCCCGAGTGTGAAGAAATACCTCCTGGAAAATCAATTGCCACTCAAGTGCCTCCTGCTAATGGACAATGCTCCTGCTCATCCTCCAGGCTTGGAAGACCAATTGTTGGAGGAGTTTAGTTTCATCACAGTGAAGTTCCTGCCCCCTAATACCACTCCTCTCATCCAGCCCATGGATCAGCAGGTCATTTCAAACTTCAAAAAACTCTACACCAAAGCACTGTTTCAAAGGTGCTTTGAAGTGACCCCGGACACTGAATTGACCCTAAGAGAGTTCTGGAGGGATCACTTCAATATCCTCAATTGCATAAGCCTTATAGATAAGGCTTGGCAGGGGGTAACTTCCAGGACGTTGAACTCTGCTTGGAGAAAATTGTGGCCAGAATGTGTCCTCGAATTTTGAAGAAGGGTTTGAGGCTCACCCTGATGACCCTACGCCTGTTGTGCAATCTATTGTGTCTTTGGCGCAGTCCATGGGGTTGGATGTGAGTGGCCAGGATGTGGAAGAGTTGGTGGAGGACCACAGGGAAGAGCTAACCACTGTAGAGCTGCAAGACCTTCAAGTGGAACAGCAACAGATGGTAGCTGAGGAAATTGCTTCAGAGGAGGAGGAAGAAGAGAGAGAAGAGAAGGTGCCTTCTTCAGTGATTAAGGACATGTGTGCAAAGTGGAGTGAATTGCAAAGTTTTGTGGAGAAATTTCACCCTAACAAAGCTGTTGCAAGCCGTGTCTGCAACATGTTCAATGACAATGCCTTGTTCCATTTTAGGCAAATCTTAAAGAGACGCCAGAAGCAGAGCTCTCTGGACAGATTTTTTGTGCGACAGGGGTCCAGTGACTCTCAAGCTGATCCTAGTGCCAGTAAAAGACAAAGAAGGGAAGTAACCCCGGATAGGGCCTTGATACCTGAGGTCCTTATGGAGGGGGATTCCCCTTCCAAACAATAACCTCTCCTCCTCCCTCTCCCCTCAACAAGAGTCTTCAATAAAGTTAAATGTGATGTTAAATGTTCATTTATCCATTTCATTAGTCATTTATATGTATTTCTCATTGTTTTCTGTATGTAAAAATATAGTTATTCTCTATAAAATGTACTTTTTGTCAATATTTTTGGGTGTCTGGAACGGATTAATTGAATTTACATTATTTCCTATGGGAAATCTTGCTTCGGTTTTAGTCCGTTTCGGTTTTAGTCAGACTTTTTTGAACGGATTAATCATGAAAACCGAGGTTTGACTGTATAGAGTTCTACCCTTTGGCCTAGCATCTGCTCCCATTATGTTTACAAAATGTCTGGCTGTAGTGGCAGCCTTCCTCAGAAGTCAAGGAATATTTGTCTTCCCTTACCTGGATGACTGGCTCATCAGGGGTCAGTCGCCTCAGGAGGCGCAACAGGTCACTTCTTGCACTATCAACCTGTTGCAACATCTAGGCTTTGTCATAAACCACGCAAGGTCTACTTTGCTCCCCACTCATGACTGGACACCCTTCAGGCGAAGGCTTACCTGCCGGAGGACAGGGCACAGAGGCTGCTAGCACTGGCGCAACAGTTCAGGCGCCGGTCTCAGGTCTCAGCAAAACACTTCTTATGCCTCCTGGGCCACATGGCCTCCACAGTGCATATGACCCCAAATGCCCGTCTCCACATGAGAACAGCTCAGTGGTGCCTCAGAGATCAGTGGACACAAGCCACCAGCAGCCTCAGAGAGGATAACAGTATCCAGGCGTCTGGTGAAATCATTGCAATAGTGGCGTCAGCCACCCAACCTGCTCAAGGGAGTGTCTTTTCAGACTCCCTCACACACGAGTGCTGCCTCCTTGCTGGGCTGAGGAGCCCATTGCCAAGGATCATGCACTCCGGGGGCTATGGTCCCCTCAGGTGTCTGCACACCAAATCAACCTCTTAGAGCTGCGGGCGATTCGCCTAGCTCTTCAAGTATTTTGTCATGTTCTCTCACATCAGTCTGTCTTGATACAGACGGACAACCAGGTAGCAATGTTCTATGTGAACAAGTAGGGAGGTATGGGGTCTCGTATCCTATGTCAGGAGACACTGGACCTCTGCTCTTTTGCCATCAGGCAGGGTATGTCTCTCAAAGCAGTATACCTGCCTGGTCAGGAGAACTGCCTAGCAGACAAACGAAGCAGGATTCTCCAACCTCACGAATGGCAACTGGATATGGTGGTAGCCCAGCGGATCTTCCACTGCTGGGGACATCCATCCATAGATCTATTTGCCAGTCTGCAAAATCACCAGTTGCTCAGATTTTGCTCCAGGCAGCCACATCCTCTGAGGGTGGCTGCAGATGCTTTCCTGATCTCCTGGTCAGGGGGCCTCATGTATGCGTTTCCTCCCACGCCTCTGGTGGCCTGGACTCTGTTCAAAATCCTGCGGGACAAGGCCTTTGTCATTCTGATAGTCCCCAAATGGCCAAGATAGCCTTGGTTTCCATTTCTTCTCCAGCTGGCAGTGGAAGCCCCACTTTCACTGGGGATGCAGCCTGACCTCCTGTCCCAGGAGCAGGGCTCTCTTGCAACCCAACCTCAGGTCCCTCAACCTGATGACATGGCTGCTGAAAGGGTAGTGCTGGCTCCTCTCCTCCTACCTCAGAATGTAGAAGAAGTGTTACTGGCCTCAAGGAGGCAGTCCACTAGGAAATCCTATGCTTCAAAGTGGCGTAGGTTTGAGGTATGGTGTAACCAGCACAATGAAAACCCTTTCTCTTGCCTTGTACCAGTGATGCTTCATTACCTACTCCTCCTTTCAGAATTAGGTCTCAAGTCTAACTGTCAGGGTCCACCTGAGTGCTTTGTCAGCAAACCACTCGCCAGTGGAGGGGCAACCTCTTTCGGCTCACCACCTGGTGTCCAGATTCCTCAGAGGTCTGCTTCTGCTGAAACTCCCAGTTCGTCCTCCAGCAACTGAGTGGGATTTAATGTGGTCTTGCATTAGCTTACTCGCCCACCTTTTGAGCCAATGTCCTTCTGCCATCTGTGCTTCCTCTCCTGGAAGATGCTCTTCCTCATGGCACTCACATCAGCCAAACGTGTGAGTGAGCTGCAAGTTCTCGTAACTGATAAACCATACACACGGTTTTATAGGAATAAGGTGGTCCTCCACACTCACCCTAAGTTCCTTCCAAAGGTGGTCTCTTCTTTCCACCTTAACCGTGATTCTTCCAACCTTCTTTCCCAGGCCGCATTCCAGCCAGGCAGAGGCAGTCCCTACATACCCTGGATTGTAAGAGGGCGTTGTCCTTCTACCTGCAGCGTACAAGGGGACATTGAAGGGCTACTCAGCTCTTCGTCTTTTATGACCCCAGTAAGCTGGGGTTACCTGTCTCCAAGCGCACGCTGTGTACCTGGGTGGCAGACTGCATTGCCTGGGTGTAGAGAGCGGCTGACCTCCCGTTGCAGGGTCAAGTCACGGCCCACCGTGTCAGGGCTAAGGCTGCATCAGTGGCTCACCTCTGCTCTGTTCCGCTGGAAGACATCTGCCGGGTCGCAACTTGGTCTTCAAGCCAGACCTTTGCGGCCCATTACTGCCTGGATAGGGAGTCCTGACGGATAGTGCTTTCGGCCAGGCGGTACTCCGTAACCTATTTGAGGTTTAGGCAACTCCAACCCTCTGACCCTTTGGTGTCAGGCTACCCGGTGGTGTTGCGTTCTTGGCTGAATTCCAATTGCATCTGCTGCGGCTTTTCTAGAGGGAGCCATTTTTCAGCTATGGGTTCTTGGTAGCCTATAGCTAGGGACTCCCATATGTGAGGACTGACTTCTTCTTGTTCCTGGAGAAATCGTAGTTACTCACCTGTAACAGGTGTTCTCCAGGGACAGCAGGAATCAGTCCTCACGACACTCCCTCCTCCCCTGGAGTTGCAGTCCTGTTAAATTTTCTATTCTTGCCGTCATTTTAGCTATGTCATTTGATTGCTGACAATAAGTATTTGCTACTCCAATATTAACAAACCACCTAAAAAGGAGAGCTTGAGGTTTTTTTTGTGTCTCGCGGAAGGCCTCAGACTAGTGGGTTACTTAATGAAAGATACCTTTAAACATAGTATCTGTCAGTACCCGTTTGCATCAATGGCCTAGTTTCTGCCTTTTTTCATTAATAACACACCTCCCTCTTTCCCAGAGTGTTTTTAACACTTATTTCTCTTAATGGAATATTCACTTGACTTGACTTAAAAATTAAAGAACCACAATGATGGCATTAATCATTCGATATTTCTTCCTCTCTCAGGGTGTCTCTCTGAATGAAAAAAGGCGGAAACTAGGCCATTGATGCAAACGGGTACTGACAGATATTATGTTTGAGTATTTTTCATTAAGTAACCCACTAGTCTGAGGCCTTCCGTGAGACACAAAAAAAACCTCAAGCTCTCCTTTTTAGGTGGTTTGTTAATATTGGAGTAGCAAATACTTATTGTTAGTAATACACTATAGTTGCTCCATCAACCAGAACCCTTTCTTGTAAGATGTCATTTGATTGAGCAAGATGGCACCCTTGGGCGGGAAGGGGACCGCGCATGCACGATGTAATCCCAAAGGCTTTCTTTAAAAGCTGGGGAATTGCTCTGCACGAGTGCTCCGTGAGCGCCGACATCACACGTGTGAGGACTGATTCCTGCTGTCCCTGGAGAATACCTGTTACAGGTGAGTAACTACGCTTTCACGCTTGGCTTTGAGGGTGGTGGTAGAGTAGGCTGTAGGCAGGTCTAGATAGATGGCTTGAAGCTGTGGGTCCTTGGATTTTCTCCATCGCTGCTCAAGTCTTCGAAGGGAGCGTTTCTGTTCTCTGAGGAGAACCGAGTACCAGGGAGCATGAGAGTGATGATTTTTGAGGAGATTCGTGGTGGAGCTTTGGCGGCTTCAGTGATGATGGTGTTCCAAGAATGTACCAGCGTAGCAAGGTCTGAATGGAGAAATGCTTGCTTCAGGTTAGGAATAGTTTGTTGAATGAAAGATGCCTCGTTTAAAGCTTATGAATCTTCTTGTTGAGGGTAGATTTTGGAGGAGGGAGATGATTGGGTAGGGGGGTAGGTAGAAATAATAAGTGGTGGTCAGACCAGGGGATTGGGGTAGATGTGGGGGAGAGGGGGTGTGGAGAGGAGAGTAGGTGGTTAGGGAGGAAGAATAAATCCAGGATGCCACCCTCAGATGAGTTGAGGTGTTAATTAGTTGCGTGAATTGCAGATCATGGCTTGAAGGAAAGTGTTGCTTTGGTTGACATTAGCTGAGGGGAGATTGAAGTCACCAACGAGAATAAAGTGTTGATGGTGGGAAGCATGAGAACATGCAGCTTCGAGAAGTGAGTCGAGTTGGTCTGCATTGTAGTGGGGTGCCCTATAGACAAAGCAAATGGCAAATTGCTTATTGTTTGACTAAGGTATGTAGGCCATGGGAGGATGTTGCGCTCGTAGTGGTGAAGTTGAGTTACTTATTTGATAGAATTCAGACTCCACCTCCTCTGCTGCTGGAACGTGGGCAGTTGTGGATGTTGTGGGTGCTAGTAATTACTTGATTGAGGAGGACATTGTCAGTTTCAGTGAACCAGGTTTCTGTGATGCATAGAAGATCTATTGCGTCATCACTGTGGTCAGCAAGAGTTTGTAATTAATTGCGGGCAGAGCAAGCATTGATCAAACTGCATTTGATTGTGTGGGCAAGTGGATGGCGTGGGGAATGGGATGCTTAGTTTGCGCCAAAGAGGGGATATATAGGAGGCGAGGCGGTCTCTTGTATTGGTGGGTGTGCTGTTAGAGTAAGAGGGTATGATAGGTCTTGGGAAGTGGATGATTGGGATAGAGGGGAGGGTGAGTTGAGAGGCAATGTGTAAAGAGGGAGGAGGGGTATAAGAGTGCTAGTCAGCTGAGCAGGAGAGGCATGATTGAGTGAGGTTCTTTAGAGGGGGATTTAAGCGGTGAAGATAATGAGATACAGCAGCGTTTAAGATGCAAGGAGATGCAATGAATATGGCAGGGCTTAAAATGCAACATAGTAATACATTGTTTAAGATGCAGAAGGAGACAGCAGTGCAAAATGTAATGGGCTATAGTAGTGCCTAATATACATTAAATTACAGTAATGTGTAGGATGCTATGATTTTAGCAGTGCATAAGATGCATTGAGTTACAACAGAGTTTAAGGTGTATTGAGGTACAGTAGTGCTTAAGATGCAGTTAACTGTGACAGAACCTAATATGTAATGAGCAGAGCCTCCCTACATGAGGTTCTGCAAGAACAGGGTGGTGGTCTGCACACAACCCAAGTTTCTGCTGAAAGTGGTGTCCCCCTTCCACCTCACTCAGGGGGTGGTACTCTCCATCACCTTTGAGGCCTCAAACCAGCAAGACGGAGACTGTCCTCCATACTTTGGATTGGAAGAGGGCCCTGTCCTTCTATCTGCAACGGACTTGGGGGGCCACCGCAAAGCACCTCAGCTGTTCGTATCTTATAACCCCAGTCGACTGGTGCTCCCAGTACTAAGTGAACTGTATCCACTTGGGTGGCAGACTGCATTGCCCTTGCCTATGAGCAGGCTGGGATCTCACTAGAACAGTGGGTCACAGTGCACCACATCGAGGCATGGCAACTTCCATAGCAAATCTGCATTCTGTACCTGTGACGGAAATCTGCTGGGTCGCCACCTGGTCTTTGGTCCATACGTTACAGCTCACCGCCTGGAGAAGGAGCCCCTACGGGACAGCGCCTTTGGTCAGACTGTAATGACTTTGGGGTGTAGGCAACTCCTGCCCTCTGACCCTTCCGTGTTCACGCTACCGGAGTGCTGGTTCCCCGCCGGACGCTTGGGTCTTGCGAGAGTCTCTCAGTTGGGACAACTGCTGCAGCCATGGCTCACCCTTTGCAGGTCGCTGTGGCATTTTTACAGGTTGTCGGTTGCCTGTAGCTGGGGAGTCCCATATGTGAGGACTGACTTCCTGCTTGTTCCCAGAGAAAGCATAGTTACTCACCTGTAACAGATGCTCTCCGGGGACAACAGGAATCAGTCCTCATAACCCTCCCTCCTCCTCTTGGAGTTGCTCCTTTACCGTATTTTAAATTTTGCCATCTTAATTATGTCATTAGACTGAGGCAAGATGGCACCCTTGGGCAGGAAGGGGACCACGCGTGCGTGGTGCATCTCCCAAAGGATTTCTTTGAAAGCTGGGGAGATGCTTCCTTGCGGGCTCCGTTGGTGCTGACGTCACCCATATGTGAGGACTGATTCCTGCTGTCTACAGAGAACACCTGTTACAGGTGAGTAACTACGCTGTATGAATGGAGCTGTAGTCACTCTGTTGATTGTGTAGGACTTGGATGGAGAATAGGCATGACTTGGACAGGATGTGAACACTGACTGGGCACCACTACACATCAGTATTCATTTTATAGGCAGTGAAGCCACAGACTATTCATGTCCATTTGTCAGGTATACTTGAACGAGCCATCGCTCATCCCAGAAAATAAGCTATGACAAATAGATCTACTTTGAGATCTGCTGGATACTTGTGTCCTAAAGTGGCCAATGTTGGAGAACAGGATGTTGGGCTCGGTGTACCTTGATCTGTTTCAACATGGCTTTGCTTTGGTTTTTTTATGCTCTTGTTGTTCTATAGCAAATATATTTAATTTTTGTGGCTATACAAAATTGGTTCATATTTTGATGCTTTAAAAAGTCGTCAATTTTGTTGCATGTGGAAAAGTGAATTTTATGTAAGGTTTAAATTCAATTCTTAAGTAAAATCTGTCTTGCTCTGTCTATTCAGTGCTAAATTCAAGACACAAGCCAGGTTTCTCTTTAAATTCCTGCCATCTACTTTAGGATTTTTTTTTGACATGGCAGGTTGCTGCTTCTTTGCTCTTCCTGTTCAGTCAGAACAAGGACTGGTGTCTGGCATCATAAAATCTTCATTTGCAATTGCTGGGGAACCTTCTATTTTATATTCTTTCCCAACTCAAGATTAGACCAGTGGTTTCATCATTTAAAAATTTGCTGTTCAGTTCAATGCTCAAAATATGCCCATTTTGGCATACACATGAGTGATTATCTTAGCAGTTTATATCACAATATGAGTGCTTATCTGAACAATCTCCCAACATGAATTCATGTTTTGAAAGATGTCCAAATGTACTTTCTGCATCAGGAAATGCTCCTCATACATCTTGTCCACTTTAAACACTACTATTGCTCTTCATTTTGTTCACAGCTGTGGACATGATGTATGAGAAACATTCCCTGATGCAGAAAGCGTATTTGGACATCTTTCAAAGCATGAATTCATGTCAGGATATTAATTGTTTAGATAAGCAGTCACCGTGAGATAAGCTGCTAAGATACTCATGTGTAAGCCATAATGAGCATTGAGTTAAACAGCAGATTTTTAAAGGATGGATCACATTTAAACAGAAAAACATTCCAGTTTAGTTTACTGGACACTTTATTTAATTCTGTTTTTGTAATGGGACTTTATTTGGAAATTTACTATTTGGTATATAATGCGTTAATGGACCAATGAAGAACCTGGTGATGGGTGATTCAATATTGGTATTGTGTTCCCAATCTGATGGCCCTTTTTACCTAACGTTTTGGGCGTACCTTTCTGTCTATCTGCATATGTATAAAAACAAAGATTCAGCATTAGGAAAGTTCTATAGCCAGGATTTTAGTACATTCAAACAGGGTCAAAAGTGCAGTAGTGGCAATTCCATCTGTTCTGTCTGTGAGCACAATAGCTTCTATAAAAGATGAGTGATCAGCTTTAAACCTTGAGTGAAACTCAATAGTACTCCTAAGACTTATGCTATTGCAGATGGCCAGTATTGAATCAATAGAACCAATATAATAAAAGAAAATGTTGGCAAGGGACACAAATTTGTGTGTGCATGATTTCGCCTCCTTTTAATTCTGCTTTCTTTCTCATCTCTACAGAGCATGAAGACTTCTTAACGGTTGCTGAGTCTCTGAAGAAAGAATTTGACAGTGTAGAAACTGCAGACCTAAAGTTTCGAGTGGATGGAAAATTCATCTATGTACATAAAGCTGTGTTAAAAATCAGGTAGTGTTTTTATAATGTGCTACTGCAGCTACCACTAGGCACATGTGCAGCAGAGTACATGTTTGACCTGAGAGGTTGTCTTCAATATCCAGCCTAGCTGCTGTGTTGTGTTAGACAAGTACCTAGCACATAAAACGTTTGGGCCTAAAGGTAGGATAGCAATGTTTTTAAATTCTCTCTGATTTATGTGCCATGTGGAGCTCTAACGCATTAACCATCACTGGTGTATGATGGCAAGTCAGATTATACATGGCAGTCTCAACCTTAGTCTTCGTTTTCTGTGGTGAATTTCAGATTAGAGATCCTTTGTAATGAAGACCCTGATTTATTTTAAGTAATGATGGCAACTGCAGTTTGCATCTCATGGAGAAGAGCAGTCTCTATTGTAGGAATTATGTATTTGAGTCCCTTAACATATAGAGGCCCCTAGTTACTAAAGCTTAATGTGCAATAACAGCATTATTGCATGCTATCTACCAAAAAGCCTATTGCATAAAATGGGCTTTGCAGCATATAACATGCAACAATACCATTATTGTGTGCTAAGTGTTTAGTAAATAGGGGCCAGAGTAAAGATTTTTCTCAAATATTCAGGAGCACTTAAAGGTGTCAACACAGAGTGACCAGATCTAGTGACCCGTTTACAAGTGTGATTTAATCTTAGTTGCTTCTCCAGGAACAAGCAGGAAGTCAGTCCTCACATATGGGTGACGTCCGCGCCGACGGAGCCCTCATGCGGAGCAATTCTCCAGCTTTCAAAGAAAGCCTTTGGGATTGCATCGCGCATGTGCGGTCCCCTTCCCGCCCAAGGGTGCCATCTTGCTCAGTCTCCCTTTTTCTGCGGAGCCCAACGGACATAGTCCAACTTCCCTCGCAGAAAAAGTGCGTCAAAACTCCTGAAGATTCTTTTCTTTGGCCTGGTTCGATGTTGGTTCCCCTTCCGGCCTTGGTTCAGTACACCGGTATCAAGTCCAGTCACTTATTTTTCGGTTTTTGTCCTTAGTGACTAGCGTTCGTGCTTTTTTTTTTCTTTTTCACTGGCAGCCTGGTCATTTGACCTCGCAGTTGCCCTTTTTCCTCCGATGGCTCCCAGCGGGTTTAAACAGTGTGATAGATATAAAAGATTAATGTTTCTCACCGACACACATGACTGCTGTCTCCGCTGCCTCGTGCCCGACCATGACCCGAAGGTCTGTGGCCGGTGTAGCAAAATGTCCTCTAAGGCACTTAGAAGTAGGCAGCAGCAGTGTGATAGGATTTTCGCCGAGTCTGCATCCACCCGGGTCCGGACCTCTTCAGAAGCCTCGACGTCTCGGGAGCTATCTGACTCAGAGCATGAGTGGGGCTCTCCATCGCGGGAACACCGGAGGAAGAAGAAACCTGCGAGGGCGTCATTGTTGGATGCCTCTGATCGGCCTGGGTCCTCGCGGGCCAGGTCGCGGAGTCCTGACCGCCGCCCCGGGTCCTCGGAGTCGGAGCGGCCTGCAAAAGTACCTCGCACAGAGCCAGAGATACCGAAGAAGGTAACTGCTGTTGTCCTCGTTGACTCTCCGGGAGAACTGGCATCAGGCCCGACGGCATTGGGACCGGAGCCGGGGGCTGCGGAGCCTTCTGAGCTCAGTCTCAGAATGGCGGCCTTGGAGCCCAGCATGCCTGCCTTCATGGAGCAGCAGCGGGTGCTGATGGCCGGTCTCACTGGTCCATCCGTCCCAACCACCGGGACCTCGATGTCCAAGTCGACCCCGGAGGCCGAGCCAATCCTTGAGACTCTTCAAGCTCGAGTCGATCTTCGGCCGAGGTCTCCCTTGACCTCCCGTTCAGGACCAAGGTCATCGACATCGGTGCCCTCGGCATCGGGGCTGTCGAGACCAAAGCCCTCACGGCCAGAGCCCATTGATTCCTCCTCGGAGGACTCCTCATGGGAAACTGAAAACGAAGAGTCCCCGGACACCCACCGGACCCGGTGTGTCCCATCGGACTTGCCGGGGTCCGAGCCTCGGAGAAGGCTCCCCCCCCCCTCCCCGGAGGATACCTGGTTCTCGGACTTAGTCAGGGACATGGCCAAGGCTTTGGCATTCCCGGCGGACACTGAGGAGGAGCCGAGGAACTCAGTCTTCCAGTATGACTTTCACACTCAGGAAGCCCTTACGGTACCGGTTCCTCCGATGTTGGAACGGCTGATGCTCTGCATGTGGGAGTCACTGGCCTCGATGCTGGTTCTCAGCAAGCGGGTGGATTCCATCTATTGAGTCCGCAAGAGCCCTGGGTTCCAAAAGGCACAGCTGCCGCACAATTCCATGGTTGTGGAATCGGCCATGCACAGGCTCAAGAGCCAAAAATGCACTCCTCTGTGCCTCCTGGCAGGGAAGCCCAGAACCTGGATGCCCTCGGCAGAAAGTGCTACCAGGGCTCGATGCTATCATGCCGTGTTAAAACATACCAGTTGTACATGGGCACGTACTTGCAGGACCTGGCAAAGGAGATTGCCAGGTTCTCAGCTGGCCTCTCCGAGGAGCCCTTGCAGTGCTTCAAGAACTTGTCCACTGGGATTCGGGAGTGCTCAAAGTTTGTCTCGAGCAGCCTATGATGGCTTCGGCCCGGGTAGCCGCAGCCGTCATCGGTGCCCGATGCCAGGTGTGGCTAATGTCGTCGGACCTAGAGCCATGGGTTCAGGACAAGTTGGTTGATGTCCCTTGCCGAGGTGACAATCTTTTTGGCAAACCCATGACTGAGAAGGCTGCTGAAATAGAGTCCAAGTACTTGACCCGGACAAGACTCTCCAAGAAGACTTCTGCCCCTTCTAAAAAGAAGAGATTGGGTAAAAAGACCTTTTTCCTGAGGAAGGGTGCTGCTTACCGCAACTATCCCACTCACCAGGCCTCCCTGGCTCTCCAACAGGGGCAGCAGGCCAAGGGACAGGGGCATGGCCCACGTAAGCAGAAGACCCCCAAGCCCCAGGTACCGGCTCCTTCCCAGCCGGTAGGGGGTTTTTGATTGCCGCAGCATAGTCTCTCTCCAACCAGGGGTGAGGCTTTGCACAGGAGGAAGGCTGACCCTGTACGCCCACAGGTGGCCAGCAATCACCACAGATACCTGGGTCCTACAAATAGTCCAAAAGGGCTATTTGCTCCACTTCAACCAGGTACCTTCCTCCTACTTTTCGGGAGAGCCTCTCAGACCCCCTCTACACAGGAACCTCCTCTTACAGGAGTTGGCCGGTCTTCTAGAGGATCAGGCAGTGGAGCCAGTGCCCCACAGCCTGCAAGGACAAGGCTTTTACTCCAGGTATTTTCTGATACCAAAGAGAACAGGAGACCTCAGGCCCATTCTCAACCTGCAAAACTTAAACAAGTTCCTGGTGAGGGAAAAGTTCAAGATGCTTTCCCTTGGAATACTGCTGCCTTACCTCCACCAGGGAGATTGGCTATGCTCCTTAGACCTGAAGGATGCCTACACACACATCCTCATACATCCAGACCAGAGACAAATCTCAGATTTGTAGTGGGAGGAAACAATTTTCAGTACAGAGTACTTCCATTTGGCCTAGCCTCTGCCCCCAGAGTGTTTACCAAGTGTCTGGCGGTAGTGGCGGCCTTCCTCAGGAACCAGGGAATTTTCGTCTTTCCGTACTTGGATGACTGGCTCATCAGGGCCCCGTCTCAAGAGGCCCAACAAGCCACAGCTTGCACTATCAACATACTGCAGCATCTAGGCTTTGTCATAAATCAAGCAAAGTCCACTTTGCTCCCTACTCAGAACTTAGAGTTCATAGGTGCAAGGCTAGACACCCTTCAAGCGCAGGCTTACCTGCCAGAGGACAGGGCACAGAGGCTTCTGGAGCTAGTACACCAAATCAGCCACAACTCTATCAGCGAGGCACTTCTGTACCTTCTAGGACACATGGCCTCCACGGTTCATGTGATCCCAAATGCCTGTCTCCACATGAGGACAGCTCAGTGGTGCCTCCGGGATCAGTGGACGCACACCACAGGGCAACTCAGAGACGGGATCAGTGTCCAAACGACTACTGAAGTCGTTGACCTGGTGGCTTCAGCCGTCCAACCTGCTCGAGGGAATGCCTTTTCAGCCTCCATTGTACACAAGAGTGCTGACGACAGATGCATCCCTGCTGGGCTGGGGAGCCCATTGCCAAGACTCATGCACTCAAGGGTTCTGGTCCCCTCAAGAGAAGATGCAACAAATCAAGCTCTTAGAGCTTCGGGCGATACGTATAGCTCTTCAAACCTTCTGTCATGTTCTCTTACATCAGTTGGTCTTGGTGCAGACAGACAATCAGGTGGCTATGTTCTACGTGAAGAAGCAGGGAGGGACAGGGTCCCCGTATCCTGTGCCAGGAGACACTGGACCTCTGCTCCTTTGCAATCCGACAGGGTATGTCCCTCAAAGCAGTTTACCTGCCAGGTCAGGAGAACTTCCTAGCAGAGAAGCTAAGCAGAATTCTCCAACCTCACGAGTGGCAACTGAATCTAGAAGTAGCCCAGCGGCTCTTCCACTGCTGGGGACATCCGTCCATACATCTCTTTGCCAGTCCGCAGAATCATCAGTTACCCAACTTTTACTCCAGACAACCACATCCCCAAAGGATGGCTGCAGATGCTTTTCTAATCTCCTAGTCCGTGGGCCTCCTGTATACGTTTCCTCCCACGCCTCTGGTGGCCTGGACTCTCTTGAAAATCCTTCGGGACAAGGCCTCGGTCATTCTGGTAGCCCCTAGATGGCCAAGACAACCTTGGTTCCTACTTCTCCTTCAGCTGGCAGTGGAAACACCACTCCCTCTGGGGATGCAGCCCATCCTCCTGTCCCAGGAGCAGGGCTCTATCTTACATCCCAACCTTGGGTCCCTCAACCTGATGGCATGGCTGCTGAAAGGGTAGTGCTGGCTCCTCTCCTCCTGTCTAAGAACGTAGAAGAAGTGTTACTGAACTCAAGGAGGCAGTCCACTAGGAAAACCTATGCCTTCAAGTGGCGTAGGTTTGAGGTGTGGTGTAACCAGCACAATGAAAACCCTTTCTCTTGTCTTGTACAAGTGGTGTTGCAGTACCTGCTTCACCTCTCAGGCCTCAGTCTAACCCTGTCAGGGTCCACCTGAGTGCTTTGTCAGCACACCACTCTCCAGTGGAAGGACAATCTCTTTCGTTCACCCCTTGGTGTCCAGATTCCTCAGAGGTTCTGCTTCTACTAAAACCCCCGGTTCGTCCTCTGGCAACCGAGTAGGATTTGAATGTGGTCTTGCAACAGCTTACTCCCCCACCTTTTGAGCTGATGTCCGCTTGCCATCTGCGCTTCCTCTCCTGGAAGGTGCTCTTCCTGGCGGCACTTGCATCTGCCAGACGAGTGAGTGAGCTACAAGCTCTTGTTTCAGAAAGACCATACACACGGTTTTATAGAAACAGGGTGGTCTTTCGCACCCACCCCAAGTTCCTTCCGAAAGTGGTCTCTCCGTTCCACCTCAACCAAGAGGTGGTTCTTCCAACATTCTTTCCCATACTGCATGCTAGCCGGGCAGAGGTGGTTCTGCATACCCTTGATTATAAAAGGGCATTAGCCTTCTACCTGGAGCTTACGCGGGGACATAGAAGGGCTACTCATCTTCGTCTCTTATGACCCCAGTAAGCTGGGGCTACCTGTCTCCAAGCGCACGTTGTCCACCTGTGTGGCAGACTGCATTGCCTGGGCGTACAGGGCGGCTGACCTCCCGTTGCAGGGTCGAGTCACGGCCCACTGTGTCAGGGCTAAGGCCGCACATCAGTGGCTCACTTCCGCTCTGTTCCGCTGGCAGACATCTTCCGGGCTGCCACCTGGTCTTCAAGCCAGACTTTTGCAGCCCATTACTGCTTGGATGGAGAGTCCTGATGGGACAGTGCTTTCGGCCAGGCGGTACTCTAACTTATTTGAGGTTTAGGCAACTCCTACCCTCTGGCCCTCTGGTGTCAGGCTACCGGGGGTGTTGCGTCTCCGCTGAATTCCTATCACAGCTGCTGGGGCTCTTCTAGAGGGAGCCATTCTTCAGCTATGGGTTCTCGGTAACCTAGAGCTAGGGAGTCCCATATGTGAGGACTGACTTCCTGTTTGTTCCTGGAGAAAGCGTAGTTACTCACCTGTAACAGGTGATCTCCAGGGACAAGCAGGAATGAGTCTTCACATATGGGTATCGTCGGTAACGATGGAGCCTGCGCGGGAACGCTCCCCAGCGTCCAGTAAGAAAGCTTTTGGGAGCATCCCACAGCGCCTGCGTGCTGCCTTCCCGCCTTTCCCAACTGCCTCTCTCCAGTTCTTCTTTTCCACGGAGCCAGCAGGTCGTGTTCCTGTCACCGCAGAAGAATTCTTTATTTTTTTCTTTATTTTTCTGTGTTGCGTCTGCCGCCTTCGACGTCAGACCGGTACCGCCGGTCTTTTCTTTTCTTTCTTATACAAAAAAACAAAACAAAACTTTTCTTTCTTCAACTGTGCATTGCGGTTTGGGCCTTAGGCCTGAACATCTTTCTCCTCATGGAGAAGTCCGCTTCCGTGTTTAAAAAGTGCACAAAGTGTGGCGGTACTATTTCTGTCACCGACACCCATGATTGGTGTCTAAAATGTTTGGGTCCTGACCATTCCATCATGGATTGTGTGTCCTGTACCATGTCTAAAAGAGGTCGGCAGAACCGAGCAGCCAAGCTCAGTACCCTGTTTCCCTCTGATGCAGCCTCAGTGGCATCGATGTCTTCCAGGGCTTCCTCTTCCTCCCATGGATCTCAGGTAACCAAACATAAATCTAGCCAGTCCTCAAAGGGCAAATCTCCCTCTAAGCATCGAGATGCCTCTGGGCTTGTCCTCGAGGAATCCGCACCGGCAAAATTACCCCGGTGGGAAGTTCCGGCTTCCAAAGCATTATCTATGGGGTCACAGGTTGACATCGATGGCTTGGCCTCGACCGATCACCTGTTGCCGTGTTCTGGGGTACCGGTGGCCTCCACCGGTATCGACATCCAGACTTTGGTGGCATCGATGGATCAGAAGATTCTGTCCATGCAGCGAACCTTAATGGCATTTATACAGGCTTTGACGCCTTCGGTACCGCAACAATCTCCGTTGCCGGTACCGACTCCGGCACCAGCATCGTTTCCGGTGCCAGTACCGATTGCATCGGCTTCGGTATCGACTGCAACGGTACCCTGTCCTATGATGCCCATCGGTACCGAACCGGTACCGCTTACTCCCAATGTCACTCCTACTCGGTACGCGTATCGGACTTTACAGGAGCATCCAGACAGGCGATACTTCGATTCCTCCGAAGACTCTGAGTTGCAGGCTTCTGTCGAGGCACCGGTACTTCTTCCTCAGGAGTCTGATTCTCCAAAACGAAGAATGTCTCCTCCAGAAGACTTGTCTTTTCAAGACTTCATTAGGGAAGTTGCTAGGGGCCTCTCCATTACAGTGGCCCCTGAGTCAGAGCCTAGAGCCAAGCAATTAGATATTTTGCAATACCCTAAGGCTCCTAAAGAAGCAGCCACCTTACCTATTCATGAGATTCTCTATGATCTCATGTTGAGCATGTGGGAGACTCCTCTTACTACCTCCCCTCATTCTCGTAGGTTAGACACCATGTACCGTGTCCCTCCTTGTCCTGGCTTTCATAAATCTCAGCTTCCTCACCACTCTATTGTGGTAGAGTCTGCCATGAGGAAAATAAAGAGTGCAAAGAGACACTCCTCTAATCCTCCAGGACGTGAATGCAGAACCCTTGATGCTTTTGGCAGAAGGGTTTTCCAAGCTAATATGCTTGCTGCCAGAATCAACTCCTATAGTCTCTATATGGGGATGTTTCTAAAAAGTCACAGATCATCTGCAGATTTTAACCCCTTTTATCTCAGAGGATAGAAGGCAGGAATTTCTCACTAGGCTTAAACATGCCCAAGATGTTTCCAAATTTTCCAACCGTGCAGCCTTTGACTCTTTTGAATGTGTAAGTAGAGCCTCGGCTATTGCCATAGGTGCACGCAGAATTGCTTGGTTACAAGCATCTGATTTGGAACTCTGGGTCCAAGATGAACTGGGAAATCTTCCTTGTACAGGTGAGAACCTTTTTGGTAGGGATTGGAAAGCAAAGGCCACTCAGATGGATGCTGAGAACTCTGCTTTGGATCGACTTTCAAAGTCTACCTCTGCTCCTGCTAAGAAAAGATTGTTCAAAAAGACACCTTTTTCTAAAAAGGGAAGATACTATCCTGCTTATGGTCAGCAGGCATCTTCTGCAGGTCGTTTTGCTGCAAAGCGTCAGCAACCACCTAAACAGGCCAAGTCAAAGGCTGCCAGGCCTCCCATGGCCCAGCAGCCTCAGCCTCCTCAGGGCCTTTGACTTGCAACTAGAGAACTTAGCCTTTCTGGCTCTGGAAGAGCCAGAGCCCCTCACCATTCCAGGAAAGTTAGCTTACTTTGCTCCCAGATGGGAGCAAATCACAGCAGAGCAATGGACCCTCTCCATTATAAAGGAAGGATACAAGCTTCATTTCTTAAACCTTCCTCCCCACACCATGGTGAAACAGTTCAATTCTCCAACATCTCTCCTCAACCTTCTGGGTCAGGAGATTGCTACCCTTCTTACCCAAGGGGCAATAGAAGAAGTACCCCTTCTTCAACATGACTCAGGGTTCTACTCCCCTTATTTTCTTATTCCAAAGAAAACAGGGGGCTACAGACCCATTTTAGATCTCAGAGAATTGAACAAGTTTCTATTCAAAGAGAAATTCAAGATTTCTCTCGGTACTCTGCTGCCATACCTTTAGAGTCGGGATTGGCTTTGTTCTCTAGATCTCAAGGATGTGTACACCCATGTCCTCATCCATCCAACACACAGAAGGTTCCTTCGGTTCCTTTTTCAAGGAAAGCACTACCAATATAGGGTGCTTCCTTTCGGTCTGGCCTCTGCACCAAGGGTGTTCACGAAATGCATGGCAGTAGTAGCTGCATTTCTGCGCACTCTAGGAATATTCGTTTTCCCATATCTGGACGACTGGCTCATTCGAGCTCCATCCCAGTCAGAGGCCCAGATTTGTCTAACCTGCACAATGCGTATCCTTCAGTATTTGGGACTGGTAATAAACATCCCAAAATCCCATCTCACCCCTACTCAGTCCCTGGAGTTTATAGGGGCCTTGCTGGATACCACAACTGCAAGGGTCTATCTTCCTCAGGCCCGTTGCCTACGCTTGGTGCAGTTAGCCTCCCAGATACAGTTAAAGTCCCATTTAACTGCTCGAGAGATGTTACAACTCTTAGGTCACATGGCATCCACCGTGCATGTGGTTCCATATGCTCGCCTTCACATGAGGGCAGCTCAATGGACTTTGTCCACCCAGTGGACTCAGGCATCAGGTTGCCTGTCAGACAAAATAGCAAACTCCAATCGCCTATGTTGGTCTCTCCAGTGGTGGAAGTCCCCTCCAAATCTGTTGCTGGGGTCCCCTTTTCAGCAGTCGCTACCCCAAGCAACTCTGACAACAGATGCTTCTCCAGTGGGTTGGGGAGCTCATCTGCAGGATCTCTCCACCCAGGGCATCTGGTCTCCACAGGAGACTTCTCTGCATATCAATCTCTTGGAACTCAGAGCAATATTCTTAGCTCTCAGAGTATTCCATTCCCTGCTCAGCTACAGGACAGTCCTCATCCATACAGACAACCAAGTAGCCATGTTCTAGGTAAACAAGCAGGGCGGGACTGGCTCTCTGTCGCTTTGCAACGAAGCTTTGCGACTGTGGGCCTTCGCCAGAGAGCATCACATCCATCTTCTGGCAGTATATCTTCCAGGCATTCAAAACTCTTGGGCGGACAGACTCAGCCGAGTTCTGCTCCCACACGAGTGGTCCCTCCACATGGACCAGGTAGCCAGGATTTTTAGAATTTGGGGAACCCCGGACATAGACCTCTTTGCAAGTCCGTAGAATGCCAAACTTCCCCGGTTCTGTTCCAGAATTCCGTGTCAGAGTTCAGGCCAAGGATGCCTTCCTCCTTCACTGGGGTCAAGACTTCCTTTATGCCTTTCCACCAATTCCCCTAATTCCCAAAACACTATTCAAGCTTCAGAGAGATCGAGGGACCATGATCCTCATAGCTCCACATTGGCCACGCCAAGTGTGGTACCCTCTACTTCTGCATCTCTCTCAAGCTCCTTCCCTGGACTTGGGCTCTGCACCAGACCTTCTGTCCCAGGAAGGGGGAACATTGTGGCACCCAAACCCCCAGTCGCTCCATCTCAGGACTTGGTTGCTGAGGGCCTAGTCCAGCGATGGCGAACCTATGGCACGCGTGCCAGCTGTGGCACGCGAAGGCCTTACAGCTGGCACGCGGGAAGGTCCGCAAAAAAAGAAAAAGCTGGCTCTGACTGCTGCCGCGGACGCGGCAAGGGCAGAATGCAGCGTCCCGCGGGGCCCCCTCCGCCCGCTAAGCCCCTCTGCAAGAGCTTTCAGATTCGCGAGGGAGAGCGTCTCCCTCGCGTCTCTGTTAAGCCCGCAGGGGCTAATGGGAACTGTCCCATCAGTCCCTTTAGACGCGAGGGACTGATGGGAAATTTCCCATTAGCCCCTGCGGGCTTAACAGAGACGCGAGGGAGATGCTCTCCCTCGCGAATCTGAAAGCCCTTGCAGAGGGGCTTAGCGGGCGGAGGGGGCCCCGCGGGACATTGCAATCTGCCGCGGCAGCAGCCAGAGCCTGCTTTTTTTTAAAAAAAATTTGCCAGGGGGGGTTAGGACTGCTAATGGGCAGGGGGGGGGGGTTAGGACTGCTAATGGGCAGGGAGGAGGAGGGGGGTTAGGACTGCTAATGTGCAGGGAGGAGGAGGGGGGGTTAGGACTGCTAATGGGCAGGGCAGGGAGGGAGGGAGGGGGTTTATTTATTTATTTCAATTTTTTATATACCGCGCTATTTACAATCAGCGCGGTTTACAGAGAACCAAAGACCAGAACAACAGGCTGTTCGGTATTACATAAAACAGGAAAATAAATTTGGATAAGATAAACATGGATAATATGGGGGTAAAACTATATACATTGAACTATATACATAGAATATTGATCTGCTAGGGTTAGGACTGCTAATGGGCAGGGAGGGAGGGAGGGTTAGGACTGCTAATGGGCAGGGAGGGAGGGAGGGTTAGGACTGCTAATGGGCAGGGAGGGAGGGAGGGAGGGGGGGGGTTAGGACTGCTAATGGGCAGGGAGGGAGGGAGGGGGGTTAGGACTGCTAATGGGCAGGGAGGGAGGGAGGGGGGGGTTAGGACTGCTAATGGGCAGGGAGGGAGGGAGGGGGTTTTAGGACTGCTAATGGGCAGGGAGGGAGGGGGGGTTAGGACTGCTAATGGGCAGGGAGGGAGGGGGGGTTAGGACTGCTAATGGGCAGGGAGGGAGTGGGGGGTTAGGACTGCTAATGGGCAGGGAGGGGGGGTTAGGACTGCTAATGGGCAGGGGGGGCGGGCGGGCGGGGGGGGGGTAGGACTGCTAATGGGCTGGGGGGGTTAGGACTGCTAATGGGCAGGGAGGGAGGGGGGGGGTTAGGACTGCTAATGGGCAGGGGGACAGGCGGGGGGTAGGACTGCTAATGGGCTGGGGGGGTTAGGACTGCTAATGGGCAGGGAGGGAGGGAGGGAGGGGGGGGTTAGGACTGCTAATGGGCAGGGGGGGGCGGGCGGGCGGGGGGGTAGGACTGCTAATGGGCTGGGGGGGTAGGACTGCTAATGGGCTGTGGGCTGATGGGGGCTGTCTGGAAATGGGGTGATGGGGGTTAGGACTGGTAATGGGTTATAGGGGGGGCTTAAACTGAAAATGGGGTGATGGGGGTTTAGGACTGGAAGTGGGTTGATGGGGGGGGGGGCTAGGACTGGTATTGGGTTGGGGGGTTGCTAGGACTGGAAATGGGCTGATGGGGGGCTAGGACTGGAAATGGGCTGATGCAGGGACTAGAAGGGAATGGATGCTGGGTGAGGCTGGAACTAGAAGGGAGCTGATGTTGGGGGAGGATTAGAATGGGATGGGGCTGGGAGAGTAAAATGGAGAGGGGAAAAATATTTTGTGTGGGAGGGATAAAAAATCTACAATTGGCCGGGTATTGGGAGAGTAAGTGGGGATTGAGGATGGAGGGGTAAAATTTGAGTGGATGAAATAGGAATGAGGAAAGAGCAAAAGGAGAAAGATTAGTATGTTAAAGCGGATGTAGAGAGAGAGAATGGAAAAAAAAACTAGAAGAGAGAAGAAAGGACAAATGGACAGCAGATGATGGAGAGTTAGCAGAAAACATGAAGAAACCAGAAGAAAGTGGCTGGAGCAATTGCAACTGTGTAACTGAGCTGAGGTATTCTGTTTATGTAATTCCTTTTTGACATTGCCACTTGTTCTCTTTCCCCAGTAGGTCATGTATTGTTATTGTCTGAAATGTATTGGTTTAATATTTGCAGTGTTGCCTTTTGATAGGTATGGTGTGGTGCTTTGTGAGTCCTGGTAGTGCTGTTAGGATACGGCGGGTTTGCTATTGGTTCTAAATGGGCAGTGTTTGTAGTAGGTCCTAATGTGCCTGGCGGTTGGCACTGGATTATAGTAATGTAGAAATCTTTTAGTCTGTCTTTATCCATACACTCATTAAGAGACATGTTTACTAAAAGTTAGTGTATGTTAGCATTATGCAAATATTTATGCAAATTGACGTGCTGGCACTTTGAGGAAATTCTTTGGTTTTGTGCGGCAGTTTGGGCACTCGGGCTCAAAAAGGTTAGCCATCACTGGCCTAGTCCTTCAAGAGTTTCATCTCTCTCAGCAAGTCAGATGTTCATGCCTCTAGAAAGCCTTCTACTAGGCGTTCCTATGCTTTCAAATGGAAAAGATTTACCATTTGGTGTTCAGAGAATGGTCTAAACCCTCTTGCAATACCTCTGAATTCTCTACTAGAGTATCTCCTGCATCTCTCTCATGCAGGCCTGAAAACAAATTCAGTAAGAGTCCATTTGAGTGCTATTACAGCGTCCCTCAAGCCTCTCAATGGACAACCTATTTCCTCTCACCCTCTTATAGTAAGATTCATGAGAGGCCTTCTTTTAACTAAACCTCCCATGAGACCACCTCCAGTGGCATGGGACTTAAACCTGGTTCTTGGCCAGCTTATGAAGCCACCCTTTGAACCTTTAGCCACCACCTCCTTGAAATGTCTTTCTTGGAAAGTTGTTTTTCTCATTGCAGTCACCTCAGCACGCCGCATCAGTGAGTTGCAAGCTTTGGTGGCTAATCCACCTTTTACAAGGTTCCATCATGATAAGGTAGTCCTCAGGACCAATCCACACTTTATGCCTAAAGTGGTCTCGCCTTTTCATCTGAACCAGGAGGTATATTTACCTGTCTTTTTTTCCAGGACCTCATGCATCAAATGCAGAGAGCAATCTTCATACCTTAGATCAGTGGTCCTCAACCCAGTCCTCTGGGGCTCACAGGCCAGTCAGGTTTTCAGGATACCCACAATGAATATGCATGAGATAGATCTGCATGTACTGCTTCCATTGTATGCAGATCTATCTCATGCATATTCATTGTGGGTATCCTGAAAACCTGACTGGCCTGTGGGCCCCAGAGGACTGGGTTGAGGACCATTGCCTTAGATTGTAAGAGAGCTCTCGCTTTCTACTTACAAAGAACACAGCAACATAGAAAGTCTTCTCAACTCTTTGTTGCTTTTGATCCTTCTCATTTAGGACTTCCAGTCTCCAAGAGAACACTGTCGAACTGGATTGCTCAGTGTATTTCTTTCGCCTACCAGAGTAGGAACATTTCTCTGGAGGGCCATGTCACAGCTCACAATGTGAGAGCCATGGCAGCCTCAATGGCTCATCTAAACTGTGTCCATCGACCAAATCTGTCACGGCCACCTGGGCCTCGGTTCATACCTTCACAGCCCATTACTGTTTGGACAAGGACTCCCGCCGGGATGCCTCGTTTGGTCAGGCTGTTCTCAAACACCTGTTCCATTCCTAATCAACTCCTACCCACCTACCCTGGTCAGATGCCAGAGATCCATGGGGGGAAGTGGAGCCCTCTGCAAGGGCACACAACCATGGGGTCTCTCCCTGGCATCTGCAGCTAGGGAGTCCCCATATGTGAAGACTCATTCCTGCTTGTTCCTGGAGATAGCAGAGTTACTTACCTGTAACAGGTGATCTCTGGGAACAGCAGGAATAAGTCTTCACAACCTACCCACCTCTCCTAGGAGTTGTATCTCTCTATCTTTCCTTTCCTCTCTCTCTCTCTCTCTCGCTTTGTCTCAGCTTTATAACTCGAACTGGAGAGAGGCAGTTGGGAAAGACGGGAAGGCAGCGCGCAGGCGCTGTGGGATGCTCCCAAAAGCTTTCTTACTGGACGCTGGGGAGCGTTCCCGCGCAGGCTCCGTCGGTACCGACGATACCCATATGTAAAGACTTATTCCTGCTGTTCCCAGAGATCACCTGTTACAGGTAAGTAACTGTGCTTTCTCTAGGAACAGTAGGAATCAGTCCTCATGACCCTCCCCTGGAGTTGCAGTCCTATTGATTTTTATTCATTTTGCCGTCTTTTTAGCTATGTCATTTGACTGAGCAAGATGGCACCCTTGTCCGGGAAGGGGACCGCACATGCGTAATGCAATCCCAAAGGCTTTCTTTGAAAGCTGGGGAATTAATCCGCATGAGGGCTCTGTCGGCACCGACGTCACCCATATGTGAGGACTGATTCCTGTTGTCCCTGGGGAACACCTGTTACAGGTGAGTAACTACTCTTTCCTTACAGACCGATACAGAAAACCAGCTCTAGATGCACGCTGAATTTACTTTTCACGTATTTAGCAGCGCCCCGACAACACACAACTTTTGACGCTTGATGCAGAAAAGGTATGCAAATGAGCCACCCGTTAAATTGGGAGAGCCTCTGGGTGCAAAATGGCAGCGTTAAACTGGGAGAGCAAGCCAAACAAATGCTCATAAGAAGCCTATGCTAGTTTGGCATGCTCTCCCAGAGAAACGGGCACCGCGTAGCTAATTAGCATATTGGCCCCTACAATATTTTGATGGGGCAATCGCAGCATCGGGAAAAGCTCCTGATATCATCAAAATACTGTCGGTGCCCTGACAGAGAATCCCGTGTGCCCAGCAGCCCTGATTTCCACCCTCCCCCGATAGTGTTTTGATGACATCAGAGATGATTGTGACGTCGGGAAGAGTCCCTGATGCCATGGTCTAGTGGCCCACTAGGTTGTTTTATTTTTATTTCTAGTGGGTTCAAGGGCCACTAGATCACCAGGGATTCTCTTTCTGTCAGGTCATCGGCTCCCAACAGTATTTTGATGGCATCGGGGACAATCATGGCATCGGGAAATGCCCCCGATGCCATCAAAATACTGTTGGGTTGGGGGGATTGGGGCTGGTGGGCCACCAGGGATTTGATTTCCCTATTTTGATGGCATCAGGAGTTTTGACCGATGCCTAGATTATATAAGAAGGATGATACAGGCATTGGAGAAAGCACCCGGTGCCATCAAAATACTGTCGGGAGCATGCGTTAGAGGTTTGTCTCCTCAGGCTCTGCAGTAAAAATATTGGTGCTATGGCTGGTTGTGAAATCCTTTATGCTTGTCTCTGCATTGAGCACAGCTATTATTTGCATACCAGAATATTATGTGCAGCTCATTTTCCTTAAATTGAAATACATCTAAATGCTCTAGCACTAGTTGGGCGTTGGCTTTCCATCACTGTTTACATGCATGTCCATCTGATCTCCAGGAACAAGCAGGAATGTATTCTTCACATATAGGTGATGTAGGTACCGACAGAGTCTGCACGGGAATGCTCCCCATTGACCAATAGGAAAGCCTTTGGGAGCATCCCACTGCGTCTGCGTCTCTGCCTTCCCGTCTCAACTCTCCCCCCTCAGTTTTTTTTTTTTTCACAGAGCCAGCAGGAAGCAAATCCTGTCACCGCAGAAAATGTCTCTTTTATTTCTTTTGTTTTTTGTGGTTGCGTCTGCCTTCCCGTTGACGCTGCGACAGACTACTCTTGGTTCTTTTGTATTCTCCTTTTCTTTTTCTTTTTTTTTTTAAAAGTAAATTAGAACTTCCCACATTGACGCAATTTTAGGCCTTAAGCCTACCATTTGCTTTGGCATAATGGAAAAAACAGCTAGTGGTTTTAAGAATTGTCCTAAGTGTGGCAGTACCATCTTGGCTACCAACACCCATGACTGGTGTCTCAAATGCCTTGGGCCCGACCGCCAGCCATCTGAATGTCCTGTATATAGGCAGATGACAGAGAGGCCTGCAGAATCATGCTACAAAGCTAGGCATACTCTTTGCCTCAGACGCAGTGTTTTTAGAATCGACGACATCGAGGGCATAGTCTTCCTCTTATGGATCTCAGGTATCAAAACACAAGTCTTTGAAGACACAACGATCCCCCAAGGATAGATCTCTTTCTAAGAATCGAGATGCCTTGTGCATTGCCCTAGAGGTGGATCAGCCAGCCAAACTACCCTGGTGGGAAGACCCTTCCTCCAAAGCAATCGAGGGATCCCAGGATGCTTCTGAGGCCTTCACCTCTGGAGAGCTCCTGGTGCCATGCTCTGTGATGGTAGCCTGCATATCTGGTACCGATACCCAAGCATCAGTGGGCTCCATGGATCAACATATCCTCGCCATCAAGCACAGCTTGGCAGCCCTACTAGCGGCGTCTGTTCCAATCAAACCTTTTCCAAGGTACCGATGCAATCTGCATCGGGGTTTGTACCCATCGAACCGCTATCACCACTGCCTGCCCTTGAGTCCATCCATGGTACTTGTAGCTCTTTCAGGCAACTTTCTGGATCCGATACGGATTTCGATCGGTACAGGGCCTTAGTGGAGCGCAGACATCACTCTCGTCGATACTTTGAATTGTCAGATTCCGATTCTTCCAATGAGGAATTGATCAATACTTGAGCAATGCAAAGTATACCAGAGGATTCTTCTCCCTCTCGAACGCCGCATGTCCCCTCCCGAGGACATGTCTTTAAAGAGTTTATTCGGGACCTGGCCAGGGCCTGTCCATTAATGTCATATCTGAAAAAGAACCTAGTGCTGAGGATCTAGAAATCCTCCAAAACCTTACGACTCCTAAAGACTGCCACCCTTCTGGTTCACCGTATCCTCCAGGACCTCATGCTCCGGATGTGGGAGATGCTGCTTATCTCTCCCCATACTCGACAACTCAATGCCATGTATCGAGTACCAGAGTCTCCTGGATTACAGAAGACTGTTGCCTCATCACTCAATGGTGGTGGAATCGGCAATGCATCAAATTAAAAGTTCAAAGACTCGTTCAAACCCTCCTGGTAGAGAAGCAAGGACTCTTGATGCTTTTGGGTGTCTGTTTTCAGGTCTCCATGCTTTCAGCCAGGATAAGTTCATACATTCTCTATATGGGTATGTTCCTTAGGGAGGTTACTAGAGATCTTGAATTTATGGCTCCTCTTCTTCCTGATAAGAGTGCTGATTATCTCACATTGGTCAAACATGCCCAAAATGTGTCAGTTTGTCAGTCAGGCAACTTTTGACTGCTTTGAGTGTACCAGTAGGGCCACCTCAATCTGCATTGGAGCACGCAGGATTGTTTGGCTTGAAGCATCAGATCTTGAACAATGGGTTCAAGATAAACTGGGCAATACTCCTTGCGCAGGTGAAACATTTTTGGCAAAGATTGGCAAGACAAGGCGTCTCAGTTGCAGTCTGAAAATACTACCCTAAACAGGCTTTCTCCAGGAACAAGCAGGAAGTCATTCCTCACAAATGGGTGACATCAGCACTGACAGAGCCCGCACTGAGCATTTCCCCAGTTTTCAAAGAAAGCCTTTGGGAATGCCACCACGCATGCATGGTCCCTTCCTGCCCAAAGGTGCCATCTTACTCTGTCTCCCTTTTTCCGTGGAGCCCTTTGGATGTGCGTCTCGTCCCTGGAAAACATTTTCTGTTTCCAACCATTTTTTGCTCTACCAGCCTTCGCCGGCCCTCTTCCCGCCTCCCAAGTGCCTCTGCCTCTGCTTCGGCCCTGGTCTCGGGGTTTTTCAATTTTTGCCTTTTTTGTTTTTACTGCGCTTCGCACCCTTTTTAACCACTGGCCACATCGAGGATCTTCGACCTCACAGGGGTCCTTTTTGCCCCAATGGCCTCCAGTTTTAAGAAATGTGATAGATGCTCCAAAACATGTCACTCACGGACACCCATGACTGTTGTCTCAGGTGTCTAGGAGCTGACCATGACCCAGAGCTATGCTCTTTCTGTAAGAAGATGTCCTCCAAGGCCATCCAGAGTCATAGGCAAAAGTTGGAGATCTCTTCCGTAAGGCAGCCCTGGTAGCCTCCTGCTCTTTGGCCCCGCAACCTCTGGAGTCTCCCAAGGCTCCTCCCCAGGCCTGGCAGCACTCTGACCAGGGGTCACCTGAACATGAGTGGAAGAAGGCGGCATCCTTGAGGACTCTGTCGGGGGCACCAGACAAGCATAAGTGGTCATGTTCCTGGTCTCTCAGCCCCCCTTGGCAGTCTCTGGAGAGGGTGCGGCCCAGTAAGGTACCTCAAACTGATAGAGGCCTCCGGTGAAGGTGCCTGGTATCCCGAGAGTCATCCCGGCGAGGACCCCCTCCCCACCTCAACACCCCGACCTGGTCACCAAAGCGCTTGTGTTGCAGGGCCCTACTCCTGGGTAGAAGGCCCAAATGCAGGCCTTGGAGCGCAGTGTTTCTGCATTCCTCGCTGCCCAGTAGGTGCTGATGCCCAACCCTGCCGGCATGCGCCTCGAGACCGCAGGGACATTGACCTCTAGGACTCCCCGGGCCACTGTTGTGATCCCGAGAGCCAGAAGCCTTGTGAGGATCCTCTGCGTGGGTCTCTATCTCCATCCCGTTCCTCAGGCGTGAGATCTTTGTGGGCGAGCGCCTCTGGCTCTGGGCAAGTTTTGGCCTCAGAGATCCGGTGCAGGTCACCGACCCATCTCGAGCCGCCCGACCTTGTGTCCTCCACGGACTACTCAGACTGGGAGTCCAACGGAGAGACCTCCTTGGAGACTTGGTCCCACCGAGACATTCCCTCTGACCCAGAGGCAGTGGTCACTTCCCAAGGACACCTACTTCCTGGAGTTCGTCCGGGACAAGGCGTGGGCCCTAGCGCTCGCCACTGAGTTAGAGGAGGAGCCCTGAGCTGAGGAGCTTGATATTCTGCAATATGAAGCTCCTCAGAGGGAGGCTCCCTTAGTGCCGGTTCCTCCCATTCTGAACCACCTCCTACTCCGCATGTGGGAGACCCCAGCCTCAGTCCCAATTGTGAGCAAGCACCTGGACACTATGTGTAAGGTCCAGCAAGGTCCTCGGTTTCGGAAAGCCCAGCTTCCCCACACCTTGATGGTGGTCAAATCAGCCATGCAGAGAGTCTCATACCCTCGACGCCCTCGGGCGCAAGGATTATCAGGGCTCCATGTTGTCATGCCACATCCAAGTTTACCAATTATACATTGGGATGTTCCTCCGTGATCTTGATAGGGAGCTCAGAGGCTTTGTGGTGGGCCTTGACAGACTCCATCTCCAGCGTTTTCAGACCCTCTCAAAGTCCGTCGGGGAATGCTCGAAGTACCTCTTGCAAACAGCATACGACGGCTTTGAGTCTTCCGCCCAGGTGGTGGCAGCTGTCATCGGAGCCCACCGACAAGCTTGGTTCCAGTCCTCTGATCTGGAACAGTGGGTCCAGGAGAAGCTGCTGGACTGTCACTTGCCTCGGGCAGCAGCTATTTGGCAAGTCCATGGAGGATAAGGCTGCGGAGATCGAGACTGAGTACGTGACTCGTACTCACCTCTCCCGGAAAACGTCCTCCCTCCCCAGGAAGAAGCAGCAGAACAAGAAGCCTTCGAAAGGGGCTCCCGTACATGGGCTTCCCGGCCTGTCTGCCGGCGTCGACCCCTGTTCAGGGCAAATCCACGGCCCTCGTAAGCTGAAGGGCCCCAAGATCCAACCTCTGGCTCCGGCTCAACCAGCCTTGGGGTTTTGACATCATCAGCATAGTCTTTCCCCCTCTGGCAGGGTGGTTGTCCGTTGGGGGGAGCGTCTGGTCCATTTCTCCCACAGGTGGGAGTCCATCTCCACCAATTCCTGGGTTGTCCAGGTAGTTCGGGAGGGCTGTCTTCTCCATCTGGACCAGGCCCCTCCTCTGTACTTTCCTGGGGAGCCACATTGGCTTCCTCAGCACCAGGTCCTCCTGAGACAGGAGCTTGCAGACCTTCTGAAGGATGGTGTAGTAGAACCAGTCCCACTGCACTTCTGCGGATGGGGGTTTTACTCCCGATACTTCCTCATCCCAAAGTGGACAGGGGGCCTTCGGCCCATCCTTTACTTGCAGAACCTCAACAGGTTCCTGGTGCAGGAGAAGTTCAAGATGCTCTCCCTTGGAACATTACTGCCCTATCTCCAGCAGGGTGATTGGCTATGCTCCTTGGACTTAAAGAATGCCTACGCTCATGTACTTCCCTTCAACCTCGCGTCTGCCCCACGGGTCTTCACGAAGTGCCTGGCCGTGGCTGCGGCACATCTGTGGCTGCAGGGCACCTTCGTCTATCCATATCTAAACTACTGGCTCGTAACAGGAGGCACGACCTCCGAAGCCAGGCAGACCACGGACTGCACCATTTGCCTACTGGAGCATCTGGGGTTCGTGATCAGTTACCCAAAGTCCCACCTCATTCCAGTGCAGTCCCTAGAGTTCATTGGGGCTCACTTGGACACCCTTCGGGCCATGGCTTTTCTTCCTCAGGATAGGGCGGACTGCCTCATGTCCCTGTCATCCAAGCTGTGGTGCCGCAGTGCCATGCTCTCCTGACCCAGATGATACGTCACCTTCTCGGTCACATGGCCTCCACGGTCCATGTTGTGCCCAACACCTCTCAACATGTGAGCGATGCAGTGGTGCCTCCAAGCACAATGGGTGCAGTTGACCGGCCACCTCCGAGACCCTACCTTGGTCTTCCAGCATGGCGGAGTCTCTGGCTTGTTTGCAGGAGTTTCGGAACCGGCTTTATGGTATTCCCTTCCAAGCCCCGACGCATCAGATGATCTTGACCACAGTCACCTCACTGGCGGGCTGGGGAGCCCACTGTGAGAGACGGCGCACTCAGGGGTCCTGGTCCCTTGAGGAGTCCCGGCAGCAGATCAACCTGCTGGAACTCCAGACAATTCGTATCACTCTCTGGGTTTTCAGGAACCGCTTGCAGCACCGAGTGGTGCTGGTCCAGATGAACAAGTCATGATGTTCTATGTCAACAAACAGGGGGGCACAGGCTCCTACAGCCTCTGTTCAGAGGCAGCAGCCCTGTGCTTCTTTGCGATGAGCCAGGGCATGACCGTCCAGGCCACTTGCCTCCCAGGTTAGGACAATGCATTGGTGGACCGGCTCAACAGTGTCCTCCAGCTGCATAAGTGGCGCCTGTGTCCCGGAACAACACAGTGCCTCTTCCAGGGTGGTGTGCCCCAGGCATCTGTCCTTGGTCCGATTCTGTTTAACATATTTGTTAGTGAAATAGCGGAAGGGCTGTCGGGTTGGGTTTGCCTCTTTGTGGATGATACAAAAATCTGCAATAGAGTAGACACCCAGGAAGGTGTAGATAACATGAGGAGGGATCTAGCTCAGCTTGACTTGAAGAATGGTCTAGAATTTGGCAGCTGGGATTTAATGTTAAAAAAAATGCAAGGTCATGCATTTGGGCTGCAGCAATCCAAGAAAGCAATATAGTATAGGAGGTGTGACGTACTTTTGTTCTCTAAAGAAGAGCGGGACCTAAGCGTGGTAGTGTCAGATCTTAAAGTAGGTAAACAGGTAGAAAAGGCGACAGCAAAAGTTAGAAGGATGCTTGGGTGCATACGGAGAGGAATGGCTAGCAGAAAAAAGGAGGTGATAGTGTCTCTGTTCTTTGGTGCGACCTCATTTGGAGTACTGTGTGCAATTCTGGAGACCGCACCTTCAAAAGGATATAAACAGGATGGAGTCAGTACAGAGGGTGGCTACCAAAATGGTTAGTGGTCTTCATTATAAAGCATATGAGGACAGACTTAAGGATCTTAATATGTACAACTTAGAGGAAAGGTGGGATAGAGGTGATATGATTGAGACGTTTAAATACCTCCGTGGCATAAATGCGCAGGGGGAGAGCCTCTTTCGATTGAAAGCAAGTTCTGCTATGAGGGGACATGGGATGAGGGTGAAAGGGGATAGATTCAGGAGTGATATGCGGAAATATTTCTTTACGGAAAGAGTGGTGGATCCATGGAATAGTCTCCCAGTGGAGGTGGTAGAGATGAGGACGGTATCTGATTTCAAAAAAGCATGGGACAAACACAGAGGATCTCTAAAGAAAAAAAGGGGATTGTTGTAGTTGTTATGGAAGGACAGACTAGGCGATGTGGTCTATTTCTGTCATCATTTTTCTATGTTTCTGTGTTTCCAGCATTGGGGGACTGGACCTAGACCTCTTTGCCAGCCCGGTGAACTTGCAGCTTCCTCGGTTCTGTGGTCCCCTCCTGCACCCGGTCAGGGTAGCCCCCGATGCCTTCCTCATCTCATGGGACACAGGGTTTCTATATGCCTTCCCCCGCCATGCCTCTCATCGCCCGGACCCTTCTCAAGGTCCAGCGGGACAGAGCCTTGAAAATTCTCATAGCCCAGAGGTGGCCCAGGCAGCTTTAGTTTCTTCTGCTGCTCCGTCTCTCGACAGAGCCCCTGGTTCCGCTCGGCTACTCACCAGAGCAGCTGACTCAGGAGGTCTGCTGCTTCACCCCATTCTGAGGTTCCTGTCCCTCACAGCTTGGCAGCTGAGCGGGTCACTCTAGCCTCCTACCATCTCCCCATGGAAATAAAGGACATTCTTTTGGCTGCACAGAAGGACTTGACCAAATGGACTTACGCCTTCAAGTGGTGTCGGTTCTCAGTGTGGTGCTCAGAGCTCCAAACAGACCCATTTTCATACCCTACCAGTTTGGTCTTGCAGTACCTGCTCCACCACTCGCAGTCTGGGCTGAAGTCTAACTCAGTCATGGTTCACCTGAGTGCCATCTCAGCAAACCACCACCCTGTCGAGGGAAAACCTTTTTCGGGGCTACCACTTGTCTCTTTTCATGCGAGGCCTGCTTGTTTCCAAGCCCCCTACCCGCCTTCCTCCTGTGGAATGGGACCTCAATATGGTCCTCACGCAGTTGAACAAGCCGCCCTTTGAGCCCATGGCTATCTGTCTGCTGCAGCACCTGTCATGGAAGGTGGCCTTCTTGATAGCTCTCACCTCCGCCTGGAGAGTTGGTGAATTCCAGGCATTGATGGCCGAGGCACCGTACATGAGGTTCTATAGGAACCAGGTGGTCCTATGGACTCACCCGAAGTTCCTTCCTAAAGTTGTCTCAGATTTTCATCTCAATGACAATGGCAGACATCTGCCGGGCTGCCACCTGGTCTTCCACTCACGCATTCATGGTGCATTACTGCCTGGAGAGGGAGTCCTGTCGGGATGCTGCCTTTGGCCAGGCTGTACTCCATAATCTGTTTGGGGTTTAAGCAACTTATGCCCTCTGACCCGTTTGTTCTGGCTACGGGGAGCGTGGTCATCCATGGACCCGGGGTCCTTGAGCAGCCTTCGGCTTTCACTGGTAACTGCTCACGGTGATGCCGTGCTTTTTTCTACAGGTCCTCAATAGCCTGTAGCTAGGGAGTCCCGTATGTGAAGACTGACTTCCTGCTTGTTCCTGGAGAAAACGTTGTTACTCTCCTGTAACAGGTGTTCTCCAGGGACAGCAAGAATTAGTCCTCACAACCTTCCCTCCTTCCTTGGAGTTGCTGTATATTTTTGCCATCTTCTTGAAGGGGCTATAGCTATGGCACCTGACTGAGTAAGATTGCACCTTTGGGCAGGAAGGGGACCTTGCATGCATGGTGGCATTCCCAAAGGCTTTCTTTGAAAGCTGGGGAAATGCTCTGCGTGGGCTCTGTCAGTGCTGATGTCACCCATATGTGAGGACTGATTCCTGCTGCCCCTGGAGAACACCTGTTACAGGTGAGTAACTGCACTTTCTAGAACCACTGCCAACCCAGCTCAGAAGAAAGCAGCTGCAAAGAAGACTTTCTTCAATAAGAAGTAGTTATATCCATCTTAAGCCCCTGCTTTGCAGTACCAACCCTAGGCTACTTAACAGCGTCCTAAGCAGCAAAAGAAGCCACAGACTCCTAAAAAATCAGCCAGCTCCGCAGACTCAACCTGCACCTGTTTTTTGACTTTCTCCTAGTCAGCATAGCCACTCTGCCTCTGGAGACCCCCCCTTCCCCCAGCATTGCCAGCAGACTCTGTCTCTATGCCCACAGATGGCATCTAATCGCATCAGAGTACTGGACCCTGACCATAGTGGCAGAGAGATAGACTTCACCTACAGACTCTGCCCCCCTCTATGATGGTGAGGGAATATCCTTTTCAGCCGCCTCTCATTGCTGTATTGCTACAAGAGGTCACCTCTCTGCTGTCAGGAGGTGCCATAGAGGCGGTCCCAGCATCCCATCAATAAATGGGTTTCTACTCTCCGTACTTTCTCATACCTTAGAAACCTAAACAAGTTTCTTGTTCGCGAGAAGTTAAAGATGGCCTCTCTAGGAACCCTCCTACCCTATCTCCAGAGTCAAGACGGGCTCTGTTCTCTAGATCTCAAGGAAGCGTACACACACATCCTGATTCATCCAGAACACAGGAAATATCTACGCTTCATGTTTCAAGGAAAACATTTATTTATTTATTTACAATTTCTTCTATACCGCACTATTCATCATCAGCGCGGTTTACATGGAACATAACAATCAGACAGGGTACATAAGTCTGAGTTTACAATTAACAGGAGAACCAACTTGAATAACCAAAGATAACTATTTACAAAACGGTGTCATAGAAAAACAAAGAATGAGATTTAATGGTCAAGGACCTCTTGCATGGTGTGGTCTCCTGGCTGACAAGGTGTGTTGGTACAGTTGTAAGTAATTGAGTGGGGATGTGATTCATTGTTCTCTGGGAAGTAGTAAATGATAGCAGATAAAGACCAGTATGATCCATCTAGTCTGCCCAGTATCAGTACAGAGTCCTGCCATTCGGACTTGCTTCTGCTCTGAGAGTCTTCACAAAGTGCACAGCGGTTGTGGCCGCATTCCTAAGATCTCTGGGGATATTTGTCTTCCCTTACTTAGACGACTGGCTCATAAAGGCAGGAACCTCCCAAGAGATTCATCTGTCTCTCGTACCATGCAGGTACTTCAACACTTCGTATTTGTGCTAAATCTTCCAAAGTCCCATCTTGCTCTTACTCAAACACTAGAGTTCATAAGAGCTCTCTTAAATACTCAACAGTCAAGAGCATTTCTACCTGAGCCCTGTTGTTCTCGTCTTATCCAGCTGGCATCTCAGGCCCGTGGCTGAGTTCATCTCATTGCCTGGGAGATGCTTCAGCTTCTAGATCATATGGCCTCAACAGTACAGGTAGTGCTGCACACCTGCCTGCATATGCATACAGCCCAATGGGCTCTGGCTTCCCAGTGGACACAGGCCTTAGACTGTCTCTCAAACAAAATATCAGTGTCTGCCCCTCTGGCCACATCACTCCTATGGTGGTGTTCCCCAGAGAATCTCCTCATCGGGTCACCTTTTCAGATGCCTCCACATCAATGTACCCTAACGGATACCTCCAAACAAGGGTGGGGGGCCATCTAGGGTCCCTCTCCACGCACGGCCTCTGGATGGAAGAGGAGTCCAAGCTCCAGATAAATCTACTGGAACTTCGGGCAATCTTCAACGCCCTCAAGGTCTTTCAGACGCATCTAAGTTCCCAGAGGGTCCTGGTCCAAACGGACAATCAGGTAGTCATGTTTTATCTGAACAAACAAGGGGGGAACAGGTATTTGGCCCCTCTGCAGAGAGGCTCTCCATCTCTGGTGCTTTGCCATTACTCATCAGATACACCTCCAAACGGTATATCTTCCAGGGTAGCAGAATGTCTTGGCAGACAGATTGAGTCTGATCCTCCTTCCCCATGAATGGTCTCTTTAAACTGAGACAGCATGCTTCATTTTTCAGACCTGGGGACCCCAAAGATAGACTTGTTTGCCACTCTGAAGAATGCCAAACGTCCTCACTACTGCACCAGGACTCCCATGTCGGGGCAATCAGGAGGTGGATGCTTTTCACCTCCACTGGGGTCGAGAGTTCCTGTATGCTTTTCCTCCCATTCCCCTGATTCCCAAGATGCTTTTCAAGCTCCAGGCGGACAGGGGGCTCATGATACTCGTAGCCTCACATTAGTCATGTCCACTGTGGGTTCCTCTCCTATGTCTATCTGTGTCAATCCCTAGATCTCTAATCTGCTTCAGATCTCCTCTCTCAAGAGGAGGGGACGCTGCTGCATCCCAATCCAGTCTCTCCACCTCACGGCATGGCGGCTGAAAGCACAGCATTGCAGCATCTCAACCTTACTCAGGAAGTAAAGGAGATCCTCTTAGCCTCTAGAAAGCCTTCCACTAGATCAGTGGTTCTCAACCTTTTTTGTACCGTGAGCCCTTTTACCATTGGTCAACTTGTGATGACCCCCAATGATAAAATCAAATGCGTCTCTTCCTTTACCGTTAACGCATTGTCGCTGTAATCATTTGTTGAATTATTAATATATTATAGGCCTTTGCATTGTTTTCATTTATAAAATTTACTTATTTAAACTACAATAATTAATCCCAATAACAAGTAACAATATTTGATTTCAAAATTATTATGATTATGTAGTCAAATCATTAATATGAAATAAAATTATTTTTCTACCTTTGTTGTCTGACCAATTTATTCTCTGATCATTTTGGTTCCGATCTGAGGCATCTGCTTTTCTGTCTTCTCTTAGCTCTCTATCTCCAGGAACAAGCAGGAATGAGTCCTCACATATGGGTACGTCGGAACCGACGGAGCCTGCGCAGGAAAGCTCCCCATCTTCCCAGAAGGAAAGCTTTTGGGGCTTCCCACAGCACATGCGCGCTGCCTTCCCGCCTTCCTGACCAACTCTCCTCAGTTTCTTTTTCCGCGGAGCCAGCAGGTCGTGTTCCTGTCACCGCTGAAGAAATTGTTATTTTAATTTGTTTCTTTGACCGCGTGTCTGCCTTCCCCGATTCCGAACCGGTACCGCCGGTCTTTTTTCTTTTATTTTAAAAAATAAAAATATATATATATTTTATTTTCTCTTCACTTGGTGTGTTTGTTTGTGGGGCCTACAGGCCTTCACAAATTCTCCCTCATGGAGAAGCCAGCTTCTGGTTTTAAAAAATGCACCAAGTGTTCTAGTACTATTTCAGTCAGACACCCATGAATGGTGTCTTAAATGTTTGGGACCTGACCATTCTATCTCAGATTGTCCTTCCTGCTCTCTGATGTCCAAACGTGGCTTACAGAACCGAGCAGCCAAATTCCATATGCTGTTTTCTACAGATAATCCAGCATCAACATCCTCCAGGTCTTCCTCTCCGGATGGATCTCAGGTAACCAAACATACTTCATCTCCTCCTATGGGGTTACAGGTTGACATCGATGGCACGGCCTCGACCAATCACCTGTTAGACTGCTCTGGGGTACCGGCTCAGACCGGTACCGACATCCAGGCAATTGTGGCGTCTATGGGTACTACTGTACAATCCATGCAGCAGGCCATAATGGCTTTCATTAATGCTGCAACGCCCTCGGTACCGCAACCGTCGGTTCCGACCCCGGTTCCGGTACCACAACCGATACCGGTACCCAGAGCATCTACTTCCAGTAGAAGGCCGGTTCCGGTTCTCGGTTCTGGAGATTTTCTCGATACCGACCCGGTTCCCGGTATGCCCGATGTCGATACCGGTCGGTACGCGTATCGGTCTCTGGAAGCAAATAGGTGATACTTCGAGTCTTCTGAGGATGCCGATACCTCAGATGATTCTGATAAAGCATCCCTTATTCTTCCTGAGGAGCCCTCTTCCCCAAAGAGAAGAATGTCTCCTCCAGAGGACTTGTCCTTTCAGGACTTCATTCTTGAAGTAGCCAAAGGACTCTCTATTACAGTATCCTCTGAAAAAGAACCTAGAGCACAAAAATTAGACATTTTAGGATACTCTAAGGTTCCCAAAGAGGCAGTCACCTTACCCATTCATGATATTCTCCAAGAACACATGATGGATTTATGGGAGGCTCCTCTTACCCTATCTCCACATTCTCGTCGGTTGGACACCATGTATCGGGTCCCTCCTTCTCCTGGTTTTCAAAAAACTCAGCTTTCTCACCATTCCATCGTGGTGAAGTCTGCTATGAAAAAGATAGAGTACCAAAAGTCACTCTTCTACCCCTCCAGGAAGAGAATGTAGGACTTTGGATGCTTTTGGCAGGAAACTCTTCCAGGCTAGTATGCTTATTGCCAGAATCAACTCATACAGCCTCTATACGGGCATGTTTCTAAAAGAGCTTGCTCTTAAAGTACGAGATTTTCTCCCCTTTATCCCAGAGGATAGGAAAGAGGAGTTCCTGCTTCTTTTAAAGCATATCCAAGATGTGTCAAAGTTCTCCAATAGGGCTGCCTTTGACTCCTTTGAGGGTGCTAGCAGAGCATCTGGCATAGCTATAGCTGCTCATCGAATTGCTTGGCTCCAGGCCTCTGACCTGGAATCCTGGGTGCAAGATGGCCTAGGCAATTTGCCTTGTACAGGTGAAAATCTGTTTGGCAAAGAGTGGCAAGTCAAAGCCATTCAAATGGATGCAGAGAATGCTGCTTTAGATAGACTCTCTAAGTCTACTTCTCTCCTTGCCAAGAAGAAGTCTTTTAAGAAATCTTTCTACAAAAAGACTAGATTTGGTACCAATGCTGGCCAATCATCTTCTCAAGTTCGCTTTGCTCCTAAACGTCAGCGAGCTAAACAGGCCAGAACAAAACCTGCAGGGGCTGCTACGCTTCAACAGTCCCAACCCCCTCAGGGTTTTTGACTGACTTCTAGAGAACATACCCTTTCTGGCTCTGCAGCAACCAGAGCCTCTCACCATTCCAGGAAGGTTAACTCATTTTGCTCCCAGATGGGAACAAATCACATCAGAACAGTGGACCCTCTCTATCATCAGAGAGGGCTACAAACTGCATTTTTCCAGCCTTCCTCTCTATCCCAGGGTGAGACATTTCATCTCTCCCCCATCTCTCCTACACCTGTTGGATCAGGAAGTGAATACCCTGCTTGCCCAAGGGGCAATAGAACAGGTTCCTCTCCTCCAACAGGGCTCAGGGTTCTACTCCCCTTATTTTCTTATACCAAAGAAAACAGGGGGGCACAGACCCATCCTAGATCTGAGAGAATTAAACAAATTTCTATGCAAGGAGAAATTCAAAATGATCTCTCTGGGAACTCTCCTTCCATACCTACAGAGTCAGGACTGGCTTTGTTCTCTAGACCTAAAGGATGCGTACACACATATACTCATCCACCCATCCCACAGAAAATTCCTTCGATTTCTGTTCCAGGGAAAACATTTCCAGTACAGAGTACTCCCCTTCGGTCTAGCCTCTGCTCCAAGAGTGTTCACAAAATGCATGTCAGTAGTGGCTGCATTTCTACGCACTCAGGGAATCTTTGTCTTCCCATACCTAGACGACTGGCTCATCCGAGCTCCATCTCAGCCTCAGGCTCAGACTTCCCTGGATCACACCATCTGCATTCTGCAGTATTTGGGACTTGTCATCAATCTGCCAAAGTCTCAACTCACCCCTACTCAATCCCTAGAATTCATAGGGGCCTGGCTGGATACCACCACAGCAAGGGCCTGTCTTCCCCAGGCACGTTGCCACCGGTTAGTGCACTTGGCCTTTCAGATTCAGTCCAGAAGCCACTTGACTGCCAGAGAGATGTTACAACTGCTAGGCCACATGGCATCCACAGTTCATGTGGTGCCCTATGCTCGCCTGCATATGAGAGCAGCTCAATGGACTCTGTCCACCCAGTGGACCCAAGCATTAGGAGCTCTCTCAGACCAAATAGAAACCTCCAAACGTCTCTTTTGGTCTCTCCAGTGGTGGATGTCCACTCAAAATCTGTTGCTGGGGTCCCCCTTCCAACCTCTACTACCCCAAGCAACCCTCACCACAGATGCCTCCCAAACAGGATGGGGAGCTCATCTTCAAGACCTATCCACTCAAGGCCTTTGGTCTCCACAAGAGACCGGCCTTCATATCAACCTTCTGGAGCTTCGAGCAATTTTCCTTGCTCTCAAGGTCTTTCATACCCTCCTATACAACATGACAGTTCTTGTTCATACCGACAATCAAGTAGCCATGTTCTACATAAACAAACAAGGAGGGACTGGCTCTGTCGCTTTGCAACGAAGCTCTCAGATTGTGGGCCTTCGCCAGAGAGCATCAAATCCATCTCCTGGCAGTATATCTCCCAGGAATTCAAAACTCTTGGGCAGACAGACTCAGCCGAGTTCTGCTTCCACACGAGTGGTCCCTGCACATGGATCAGGTACTCAGAATCTTTCAGAAATGGGGAACCCCGGACATAGACCTCTTTGCAAGTCCGTGGAATGCCAAACTTCCCCGGTTCTGTTCCACAATTCCGTGTCAGGGGGTTCAGGCCAAGGATGTCTTCCTCCTTCATTGGGGTCAGGGCCTCCTATATGCCTGTCCACCCATTCCTTTGATTCCCAAGACTCTGTTCAAACTGCAGAGGGACCACGGATCTATGATCCTTATAGCTCCACGCTGGCCACGCCAAGTGTGGTTCCCTCTACTTCTGCATCTCTCCCAGGGCCCCTCCCTGGACCTGGGAGCTGCTCCAGACCTTCTGTCCCAGGAGGAAGGGACTTTGTGGCACCCAAACACCAAGTCCCTCCACCTCAGAGCATGGTTACTGAAGGCATAGATCTTCAAGACTTAAATGTCTCGCAACAAGTGAAGGATATCCTCCATGCTTCCAGGAAACCTTCCACAAGGCGCTCTTATGCCTTTAAATGGAAAAGATTTTCCATTTGGTGTGCTCAAAAGGGTCTTGATCCTTTTGCTCTTCCGGTAAATTCCCTATTGGAATATCTCCTGCATCTCTCCAATGCAGGCCTTAAAACGAATTCAGTAAGGGTCCATTTGAGTGCTATTGCAGCATCCCTCAAGCCTCTCAATGTACAACCTATTTCCTCTCATCCTCTTATTGCGAGATTCATGAGAGGCCTAACTTTAACTAAACCTCCCATTAGGCCTCCTCCGGTGGCATGGGACTTAAATTTGGTTCTTGGTCAGCTTATGAAGCCACCTTTTGAACCTTTAGTCTCTACCTCCTTGAAATTTCTTTCCTGGAAGGTTATTTTCCTCATTGCAGTCACTTCAGCTCACTGCATCATTGAACTGCAAGCATTAGTGGCTAATCCACCTTATACAGGGTTCCATCATAAGGTAGTCCTTAGGACAAATCCACACTTTATGCCTAAGGTGGTTTCACCTTTTCATCTTAATCAAGAGGTATATCTACCTGTCTTTTTTCCAGCTCCTCACGCATCCAGTGCAGAGCGGAACCTTCATACTCTAGATTGTAAAAGAGCTCTTGCCTTTTACCTTCACAGGACTCAGCCACATCGAAAGTCTTCCCAACTTTTTGTTGCTTTCGATCCTTCTCATTTGGGACTTCCAGTCTCAAAAAGAACACTTTCCAATTGGATTGCTCAGTGTATTTCTTTTGTTTACGAGATTAAAAACATTTCTCTGGAGGGCCATGTCACAGCTCATAATGTGAGAGCCATGGCCACCTCTATGGCTCATCTTCACTCTGTCTCCATCGATCAGATCTGTTGAGCAGCCACCTGGGCCTCGGTTCATACCTTCACAGCCCATTACTGCTTGGATAAGGACTCCTGCCGGGATGCCTTATTTGGTCAGGCTGTCCTCAAACACCTGTTCCATTCTTAAACAACTCCTGCCCACCTTCCCTCAATGGATGCCTGAGATCCATAGGAAGATGAAGAGCCCTTGGAGGGGGATCTCCCAGGCATCTCAGCTAGGGAGTCCCCATATGTGAGGACTCATTCCTGCTTGTTCCTGGAGATAGCACAGTTACTTACCTGTAACAGGTGATCTCTGGGAACAGCAGGAATAGTCCTCACAACCCACCCACCTCCCCTAGGAGTTGTATCTCTTTCTCTTTCCTTTCCTCTCTCTATTGTCTCAGCTTTAAACTCGAACTGAGGAGAGTTGGTCAGGAAGGCGGGAAGGCAGCGCGCATGCGCTGTGGGAAGCCCCAAAAGCTTTCCTTCTGGGAAGCTGGGGAGCTTTCCCGCGCAGGCTCCGTCGGTTCCGACGTACCCATATGTGAGGACTATTTCTGCTGTTCCCAGAGATCACCTGTTAGATAAGTAACTGTGCTTTCTGTGGTCTATGGTCCATTTGCCATTTCTTATCTCCTTTCGTTTTCTTCACTTCTTTCCATCAGCCTATTTCCAGTCTCAGTAACCCTCCCCAGTATCAGCCCCTTTCCAGTCCTCACTCCCAGTACCTTCCAATGTCAACTTAAATTCCCATGACTGCCACTGGTGTCCATTCCCTTCCAGTCCCCCTCCTTCCCCACTGACCAGTCCCTTCTAGTACAAATATCATGGCAGCCCCTCTTAGATCCACTCCCTTCTAGTTCCATTCTCCCATCCCCTCGTATCAGCCCATTTGTAGCCTTAGCCCCCAGTTTTCTTCCAGGGCCAGCAGCTCTATCCTCCCCTCCCCACAATCAGCCCATTCCCAGTCGAAGCCCCCCAATCAGCTCACTTCCAGTGCTAGTCCCCCCTCAACCCCATTATCAGTGCTAGCCTCCCCTAATCAGCCCAATACCAGTCCTACCCCCCATCAGCTCATTACCAGTGCTAGCCTCCACTAATCAGCCCATTTCCAGTCATAGCCCCCCAATCAGCTCATTTCCAATGCTAGCCTCCCATCAGTCCATTACCAGTCCTACCCCACCCCATCAGCCCATTACCAGTCCTAGCCTCCCCTAATCAGCTCATTTCCAGTGCTAGTCCCCCTTCAACACCATTACTAGTGCTAGGCTTCCCTAATCAGCTCATTACCAGTCCTACCCCCCATCAGCCCATTACCAGTATTACCCCCCCCATCAGTCCATTACCAGTCCCAACCCCCCCCCTTGATCAGTCCATTCCCACTCCTAGCCTTCCCTAATCAACCCATTACCAGTCCTAGCCCCCCCCCATCTGCCCATTATAATCCTAACCCGCACTGTCTCTCCCCTCTGTCCAGCATTTATCCCCTGTCAGTCCAGTATGTCCCCCTGTCTCTCCCTTTTGTCCATCAGCCCCCTTCCTTCCCTCCCTCCATGTCAGCCCCCCCTCCCTCCCATCCATCCATATCAGCCCCCCTCCCTCCATCCATATCAGCCCCCCTCCCTCCCTCCCCCATGTCAGCCCCATTGCAGGATCCCTGTCCCCTCTCCCCATGTCTACCTTCTTCTGCAGCCGCGGCTCCCTGTCAATTAGGGAACCGCGGCTGTGCCTGTGAAGCCGTTGCGGAGCCTTTCTGTCTCTAAACGGGCTTTGTGCAGCATTGTCCCGCCTCCAAAGGAAGTGGTAAACAACTTCCTTTGGAAGCGGGACAATGCTGCACGGAGCCTGTCGAGAGTTGGGAAGGCAGGAAGGTAGGGATAGGGATAAGGCAGGTGCAGTGGGATACTCCCAAAGGCTTTCTTATTCGACGCTGGGGAGTGTTCCCACGTGGGCTTTGTAACTACCGACATCACCCATATGTGAAGACTAAATTCCTGCTGTTCCCAGAGATCACCTGTTACAGGTGAGTAACTACGCTTTTTCTGCATTTGACGTTAGCGAAAAAGTGCTTTAGTGTGCTTAAATGTGGCGTTATCTGTGCTTAAAGACTGCATTAGCTTTCTGCATCGGCCTGTTAGTGAGCTGTTCTGAACATCCTTAGAAGGAGAGGCATGGAGGAAAGCCAGTTTTGTTTCAGTGTGAAACTTTCTCTAGATTTTTCAGTTATTTTAGTATTTTTAATAGCAAACAACTCTCTACCACACTTTAGTATTTTGCCCATATTAAAGTGTATGGGAAAAATAAGAGAACTCCACAGAAAACATAGGAAGAGAAACAAGCAGGAAAACAAGGTAGATAAATTTAAAAAATTCCACAATAAAATATTTTATTGAATAAAAATATATTTTGCAAGAGTACTGTGCTAATATTGTCTTTTTATAGTAACACAGGATATGACAGCAAACAAAGACCAGCAAGGCAAAAAGAGTAGGTGTGCCTGCTGCTCCATGCAGGTCACCCTCTCCATGCCTTTGTTTAGAGGTATACCTGCTGCTCCGTGTGGGTCACCCATATTTGTTGAGGTATAAGAACCTGTGTCCCTTGGGGAAACTGCTAGGTACATATGACCTAGATTGGCCACTGTTGGAAACAGAATACTGGGCTTGATGGACCTTGGTCTGACCCAGTATGGCATATCTTATGTTCTTATGTTCTTAAGAAATAGTTATGTTTATTTTGATTTTATTATGTTGCTTTAAAGGGATCCACTGTGTTTGTCTCTGCAATTTTGAATTCCATCACTGTATTTGTGCCCCCACCTCCATCGGGAGGACATTCCAAGCATCCACCACCCTTTCAGTGAAAAAGTATTTCCTGATGGTGCTTTTAAGTTTGCCTCTTTGCAGCTTCATCGTATGCCCTCTAGTTTTACAACTTCCCTTTCTTTACAAAAGGTTGATTTGTTCATTAATACCCTTTTAAGTATTTAAAGGTCTGTATCAAACCTCCCCCGTCCCTCCTCTCCAGTAGAGTATACATATTTAGCTCTTCAAGTTTCTTCTCATACATCATCTGGTGCAGGCTCCAGTACAAACTACTGTGTGTTATGAGACATATAAGAGCATAACATCATTTACGTCTGTATTTCCTGATATATTCCGCACTTTAAAAAAGGTGGAAGGAAGGCCAAATGAGAGCCAGCATGGCTTAAAGATGATGTCAAAGAGGCTGTTATAGCTAAGAAAATCCTTCAGAAAATGGAAAAAAGAGCCAAATGATTAAAACGGGAAACAACAAAAGTACTGGCAAGTTAAATGCAAGGCATTGATAAAGCAGGCAAAGGGAGAATTTGAAAAGAAGCTTGCCGTGGAAGCAAAAGCGCATAACACCTGTGAGAGAGCTAGTTGGACCATTAGATGATAGAGGGGTGAAAGGGCACTAAGAGAGGACAAGGCCATAGTGGAGAGACTGAATGAATTCTTTGCTTCATCTTGACTGAAGATGATGTAGGAAACTTAGCCATAGTCCAAACACAGCAGCACACCACACACTCGCAAAAGTCAAACATACAAGTCTAGAGGAGAAACCATTCTTCTTCAATAAACTTGTTGGTTTCACCTTGCTCCAGAAACTTAGCTATGTCAGAATGATATGTAAGGATGTATCAGAGAAATTGAAACAAATCTTGATAAATTGGGAAGATGTAATACAGCTATTGATAAACTAAAGAGTAGTAAATCACCTGGACTGGATGACATATGTCCTAGGGCAGTGATGGCTAACCTTTTTGAGCCCGAGTGCCCAAACTGCCGCACAAAACCAAAGAATTTCCTCAAAGTGCCAGCACGTCATTTGCATAAGTGGTCTTATTTGCATAAATATTTGCATAATGTTACCATACACTAACTTTTAGTAAACATGTCTCTTAATGAGTGTATGGATAAAGAAAGACTAAAAGATTTCTACATTACTATAATCCAGTGCCAACCGCCAGGCACATTAGGAACTACTACAAACGCTGCCCATTTAGAACCCATAGCAAACCCGCCGTATCCTGACAGCATTACCAGGACTCACAAAGCACCATACCCTACCTATCAAAAGGCAACACTGCAAATATTAAACCAATACATTTCAGTGAATACTGGGGAAAGAGAACAAGTGGCAACGTCAAATAGGAATTTCCTCTTGTACCAAACAAAGCGCAGATGTTAATGATGCACATTTCCCAGAGCTGACATATTCCAGTTAATAAATTCAAAATAAAGAGATATCTTTCTACCTTTTGTGCATTTTTTTTCAGTTGCAATTGGTCCAGCCATTTTCTTCTGGTTTCTTCATGTTTTCTGCTAACTCTCCATCGTCTGCTGTCCATTTGTCCTTTCTTCTCTCTTCTAGTTTTTTTTCCATTCTCTCTCTCTCTACATCTGCTTTAACATACTAATCTTTCTCCTTTTGCTCTTTCCTCATTCCTATTTCATCCACACAAATTTTACCCCTCCATCCTCAATCCCCAATTACTCTCCCAATACCTGGCCAATTGTAGATTTTTCATCCCTCCTACACAAAATATTTTTCCCCTCTCCATTTTACTCTCCCAGCCCCATCCCATTCTAATCCTCCCCCAACATCAGCTCCCTTCTAGTTCCAGTCTCACCCAGCATCCATTCCCTTCTTCAAGCCCCCCGCTTCCCCTCAGCCCCGTGCCAGTCCAAGCCCCGGCCCCCTCAGCTATTTGCAGTTCAAGCCCCCCACTTCCCCTCAGCCCATTTCCATTCCAAGCCCCATCCCCAACAGCTATTTGCAGTTCAAGCCCCCTTCCACTCAGCCCATTTCCAGTCCTAGCAACCCCCCAACCCATTACCAGTCCTAGCCCCCCATAGCCCACTCCCAGTCCTAATCCCACCAGCCCATTTCCAGTCCTAACCTCCCCATCAGCCCACTCCCAGTCCTAATCCCCCATCACTCAATTTTTAGTTTAAGCCCCCCCAGCGCCCATCACCACTCCTAACCCCCCCAGCGCCCATCACCACTCCTAACCCCCCCAGCGCCCATCACCACTCCTAACCCCCCCAGCCCAGCGCCCATCACCACTCCTAACCCCCCCAGCCCAGCGTCCATCACCACTCCTAATCCCCCCAGCCAGCCCAGTGCCCTTCACCACTCCTAACCCCCCCCAGCCAGCCCAGTGTCCATCACCACTCCTAACCCCCCCAGCCCAGTGCCCATCACCACTCCTAACACCCCCAGCCCAGCCCAGCCCATCACCACTCCTAACCCCCCCCAGCCCAGCCCAGCCCAGCCCATCACCACTCCTAACCCCCACCCCCCCCAGCCCAGCCCAGGGAAAATTAAAAAAAAAAAGAAAACCTGTCTGATGCCGCTGTCGGGGCCGCCGCGGAAGAATCGAGTGTGCCGTGGGGCCCCCCTGTACCCACCCCGCAGAGCCTGCCCTCCCCGTAGCAGCTCTCTCTTTGGAGCTGCAGTCAGACGCGCCGGCTTGCAGAGCGCGAGGGAAGAGTTCCCTCGCTGCTCTGTTAAGCCCGCGGGGGCTGATGGGAAGTTCCCATCAGCCCCCGCGGGCTTAACGGAGTCGCGAAAGGGAAACTCTTCCCTTCGCGCTCTGCAAGCCGGCGCGTCTGACTGTAGCTCCAAAGAGAGAGCTGCTACGGGGAGGGCAGGATCTGCCGGGTACAGGGGGGCCCCGCGGCACGCTCGATTCTGCCGCGGCGGCCCCGACAGCGGCAGCAGACAGGGTTTTTTTTTTTTTTCGATTGCGGACCTTCCCGCGTGCCAGCTGCAAGGCCTTCGCGTGCCACAGCTGGCACGCGTGCCATAGGTTCGCCATCGCTGTCCTAGGGTGTTGAAAGAACTGAAATATGAGATTGCAGACCTGCTTTTAGTAATCTGTGAACTATCCTTAATCATCTGTAGTAACTGAGGATTGGAGAATAGCCAGTGGTAATGCCAATTTATAAAAGGGGTTCCAGGAGTGATCTGGGAAGCTACAGACCGGTGAGCTTGACATCCTCACCGGGCAAAATGCTAGAAACATTATAAAGAACAAAATTACAGAACATATAGTTATGGCTTAATGGCAAAAATCCAACATGGATATAATAGATTAGTGAGCCAAGGAAAGTCTTGTCTCACTAATCTATTATATTTTTTGAAGGTGTGAATAAACAGGTAGATAAAGGTGAGTCGGTTGATGTAGTGTATCTCGATTTTCCGAAAGCCTTTGACAAGGTCCCTAATGAGAGAGACTGTGAAATTAAAGTCATAGGATAGGAGACAGTGGTACTTTTGTGGATTAGGAACTGATTAAAAGATAGAAATCAGAGGATAGGGCTAAATGGCCAATTTTCCCAATAGAGAAAGGTGAATAGTGGAGTACCCAGGGATGTGTGCTAGGCCGGCAGCTTTTTAACATACTTATAAATGACCTGGAAATGGGAATAATGAATGAGCAATTTAAATTTGCAGATGACACAAAATTATTCAAAGTTGTTAAAACACAAAAGGATTGTGAAAAATTGCAAGAGGACCTTGAAAATTTGAAAGACTGGACGTTCAAATGGCAGATGAAATTTAATGTGGACAAGTGCAAAGTTATGCACGTAGGGAAGAACAACCCAAACTACAGTTACACAATGCAAGGTTCCACAGGAATCACCACTCAGGAATAGGATGTGGGCCTTATCATGGATAATATGCTGAAACCCTCTGCTCAGTGTGCAGCTGTGTCCAAGAAAGCAAATAGAATGCTATGAATCATAAGGAAAGAAAGAGAAAATAAACCTAAAGATGATATGCTCTGTATCGCTCCATGGTGCAACCATACTTTGAATATTGTGTGCAGTTCTGGTCACCATATCTTTAAAAATATATAGCAGAATTGGAAAAGATACATAGAAGAGCGACCAAAATGGTAAAAGGGATAGAAGGATAGCCCTATGAGGAAAGGCTTAAAAGGGAAAAGAGACTGCTGAGGGGGAGATAGGATAGAATTCTATAAAATAATGAATGGAGTTGTTTACTTCAAAAAGTGGAAAGACTAAGGGCACACAATGAAGCTACAATGTGGCACATTTAAGACTAAACGGACAGTTTTTTCACTCAGCATGTAATCAAACTCTGGAATTCGTTACCGGAGGATGTAATAAAAGCTGTTAGAATAGCTGGGTTCAAAACAGGTTTAGACAAGTTCCTTGAGGAAGTGTCCATAAACCATTATCAAAAGAGGGCTGCTTACCCTTAGGATAAGCGGGATGGAATATGTATACCTTTGGGAATCTGACAGGTACTTGAGACCTGGAATTGCCACTGTTGAAAACGGGATACTGGGCTTGATGGACCCTTGTCTTACAATGAATACACATGAAAAAGGTTTGTGTGCACTGCTTCCATTGTATGCAAATCTATCTCATGGTTATTAGTTGTGGCTATCCTGAAAACTCAATTGGTTGGGTATGCCCCAAGTGATTGGATTGAGAATCACTATTCTAATGTACCATGCATAGATTCTTGTCAGAACACCAAAATTAAGTTAAAAGTTCTTCCTCAAAAAATGGTACCAAAGAGGTCCACATTAGTTAGAATAGTTGGAAGTAGTTATTCATACCTCTTATTGGATCTCAGAGGCACCATATATATCTTGATGATTGCTTGTCAAGTACATCATTTAAGTTTGTTTTTCTCAAGCCAGTCCTGGTATATCCCTTAGCCAGTCTGTTTTTCAGTATACACACAATCAGGGCTGGCCCAAGGCAGAAGCCCTGGCCATGCCACCGCCACACTGCCCTGAGCTGCCACCTACATGCCGAGCCCCCCTCTGCCACTGCTTCCATCGGAGGGGACAGCTTAGCTTGGTGTGATGGTTGCAGTCTACGGCAGGCCATGTGCTTTGGCACAGCTGGCCTGCTGCTTCTGACCCTCTCCAACACAACTTCCTGTCGGAGGGGGATTGGAAGCAGCAGGAAATGTGTGCCAACGCACATGGCCTGCCATGGTTGCTATGCTGTACTGACCATAAAGGTCTGCTACCCTAGGCAGCTGCCTAGTGGACATGCAGGTCTTGCCTACAATGAATATGTATATGAGAGATTTGCATGCACTGCTTCCATTGCTTACAAATCTATTTCATGCGTAGTTATTCTGGATTTCATAAAATCCAGACTGGCTAAGGGGCACATCAGGACTGGCTTGAGAAACACTGATTTCGGTTATAAGCCCCATGCCCCAGAAGATTATATTGACTCCTCTTGCCCCTACTAAGTCATTTAATCACATCTCTAACCTGAAATTTGGACCTTAATCCAAAACACAGTCACACTCCTCTCATGTTCTCTTTCAGTACCTCTATTACGAATAGTTACTTACTCTTCCTACCTTGTCCCTAATGGTCACTTTATTGCAGGAGCACCACAACTCCTCCTCTACCAAAAATAAAAAACAATTTTTTTTTTTTTTTTTAAAAGCAGAAAGTGTGCAGGAAGCATGAATGGTGAGAAAACCACATCTCCTGAGGTGGAGAGCTTGGCTGCCTGGATTCTCATTTTCTCTTGAACTTGTTAGGGCCCTTTCTTTTGGCAACCCTGGCCTATCCCTAGTAGCTGTGAGAGTTGTGCACACATATGCTGGTCTTAGCTCCTCAAGCCTTGCACTTCTGCACCACCTCCCATTATTGCCGCATATTTGAGTGCCTGCTCTTACTGGAGCAGGTGACTGGTGCATCCAATAGCAGTATTGACGCTGCATGGCAGTATCTGAGGCAGACTGCTAAACAAAGAGAGAATGCACTACTGGCTCCCTGTCCAGGTGCTAAATTCCAGCTCTGAGGAAATCTTTCCCCATCTCCTAACATAGGGGAGTGGTGCACATGGTTGGGGGCTTGCAGACGTATAGTCCTGTCTACATCCACTCTTCTCATATTTTGTATTGGGGCCTTATCTCCAAGATTGGGAACCTTGCCAGTGCAAGGTATGAATGAGCATTGATGCATGCATATGCCTACCCTACCCCATGAATGATAAACATGATGACATTATAGAGGACACAAAAAAATCATATTTTATTAGTGCACATATCTTTTTCTTTTAAAAATGTATATAAAAATAACAGTGCTTAGCTTCAGATGTCAAGATAAGGCTCCTTTCAGGTGTCACAGTGGTAGGAACTCTGACAAGCTATCTTTTGCTTAATGTAAGTTGCTTCTGAAGGAGTTAATATCTGGGTGGTGTAACATAAACTATATTGTGTCGCCAAGTCTTTAAACTCCAGAAAGAAGTCGTTCTCAAAGTGGCAGTGCAAGATCTGGTTAAAACCTTGCAGCACAGCAAAGACTAATCCTTGCATCTTTGCAAGATGTCATCAGTGACCACAAAAGCCTCCAGTTCATTGCCAGGGATATCTGTATGCTCGGATGTAAAATGGTCATAAGATACTTTATATAAAAAGAATAGCAACTGAGAGGGTGGAGTCAAGTCAAGATGGCAGTAGCTAGGTTTGTGTGAGGCAGCTGCACTTCTTATGGGTAAGAAGCAGAAAGCTAAGGGGGGGGGGGCTTGCAGCCTTTCCAAACCCCCACAGCCTCTACACCTATTTCTTCTGCAGCTGCTGGTCCCTTGGATGCTTATCTGACTCGTCTGCCTTAGTATCCAGCAACAGGGGAGGATACTCTGGCTGCAGATTCTTCAGGGCTGGGCAGCTCAGTATCTGCTTTGGAGCTGCCATCTCTCTCCCCTGCTTTGTGGCCTGCGTTGAAAGCAGCGTGTTTCCATCAGTCCCCCAATGAAAACCAGCTGCCATGTCTCTCGCTGGAAGCGCAGGAGTTGCTAGAGCAGCGAGGGCCAGGCACGGGCGGCATGTATTTCTGCCCCGAAACAACTCCAGTACACTCAGGCTATGGTGGTGTTGGGTGGAAGCCGATCAGTGGGTCGGACCATGGAATCACGAGGAGACTGTATGTCTGCAGGAATGGAGGTGGTAACAACCCAAGCAGGTGATGTTTCTTCGTTTAAAATCGTGAGACCAGCAAATTTCACTCTGGAGTTTGTATGGATAGCCATTGTCTCATTGGGGGAAGCGCTATTGCCTTAAGTGTTTTCTCTTGAAGTTAAAGTTAATGAGAACTCTGCCAAGACTGAACAACTTTTCGCTACTGTTGAGACTGTTAAAACTGAGGTCTCAGAAGCACGGTCCAAGTTGTTGTCCTTGGAAGGACAGTCTGAACTATTTATTAAAAACGTTGTTTCGGTAGACTCTAAATTGGAACTTCATGAGAATACTGTATGTCTCGGGCAAATTTACGTTGAATCAGTTTTCCCCTTGTTTCAACGTCTGAAAGAGACATGTTTGAGTATCTGGTGGATGTATTGGCAGTTTTGCGGGATTCACTTTCCTCTATGGTGAAAATGTTTGTTTTACCCAAAGGTAGGAGAGTAGCATCCCCGGCAACTATGGAGGCTCAACAATTAGATATATTGAATGTTTCAGATATGATAGAATCTTCACGGGAGGAATCTGTGGTTCCCATTATACTGATTGTGACATTTGCTCTTTTGTCGGATAAAGAGTGGCTTTTAAAGCTTTTCTTTTGCAAAAGGAATTTTGTGTTTCGTGGTTTGAAAATAAATATTTATCCTGACTTGGTGAAAATTACTGAGTGACGCTTCAGGGAATTTCTCCTGTTGCGTCCCTGGGGTATTGCAGCTGGGAGGACTCTTTTTTTTTTTTTCTTCTCCCCCCCCCCCCAAGCTTGCTTGTAAGTGCTTGGTGAAATACCAAGCCGTTTTTTATATTTTTTATGAGCCCTCCCAGCTGCTAGTCTTTGAATACGAGATGTATTGAAGCCTCTATTGATTCCACACTTAATGTGCAATGATTTAAAATGTACTGGATACTAATCTAGCTCTTATTTTCTTGCATTTTTCTTTTTGGCATGTTCCTTTTTTTTCTTATGACTAAACCCACCCCTCCTCTTTGTTGTGGGCTAGGGTGAGTGAACAGCTTGATGTTGCTTTATTATGTTTTATATGAGCTTTCTTGTGTTATAATTTGTTGTTTGGCTCTATTCTGTACAAAGATGTTTTTGATAACTTTATTGGATGTAAAATTAAAAATTGCATAAAGACGAAAAAAAGTAGTAAAAATTGAAGAATGATGGACAGGATAACTCACTTTGCTGGAGTGTTGCGGTTATTTCTCCTTTCTAGTGTGTTTTTCTTAATTGATATAACATCCAATTATTGAGGACATTCTGTGTACTATATAGAAGGGGCATAGTAAGTTAGCAAAAATACATTTAATGATGAAAATCAACCAAACTATAGAGTAGAAATAATATATTTATAAGACTACCAAATGTTTAAAACCATCATCCCATGTGGCCCTGCTGGATAGACTCGAAACATAAGCACCGAGTGCTAGGGCCTGAATAAAGATGTACTTTACATTAAATGCATTGAGTTCTTTGATTTGAAATGTCTCAGTTCTGATGTTTGCTGCTTTATCTGGGTGGCATGGATAATTTTTTTATGGTATTGGGAGGTGGGTAAGATGGAGAGACAGGAGTAGCTATCATATTGAATTGTAGAGCCATAAGACAGTTTGGCTACAGACTTTTAAGCAGTCAGAGTAACTTTTCATTTAATGTACTTATATTATTCCCATTAGAGGTGACGCATTTCCATTGCCTGTTTTTTTTTTTTTTTAGGTGTGAACATTTCCGCACCATGTTCCAGTCGTACTGGAATGAAGATATGAAGGAGGTGATTGAGATTGACCAGTTTTCTTACCCAGTATATCGTGCCTTCCTGGAGTATTTGTACACAGACAGCGTTGAATTACCACCTGAAGATGCTATAGGTAGGATATTTTACAAATAAATTGCAGCAACAATTATTTATTGACATTTTTAGCCATACTTTTATTACTAAATCAGTTTAGAAAATTCAGGCATAATTCCAAGCCACAGTACAAAAGAACTAATAAAGGTAATTATTCAGCATGCACATAACAAGCTCATATCTTGGAAGGAGAGAGAGAAAAAGCTAATTCAGCCACACAGAACAAAATGTTCAATACAACTGTTCCTTTTAAAGCAAGACCTTACTTATAACCTATTACTATTACTGCTATTTATTTGTAAAGTGCTACTAAACATACTCAGTGCTATAGACATATTAGAGGCAGTTCCTGCTGGGGATTAAGGTAGAACCAGGGAAATGATAGAGATGCACATAGGTCAGGGGTTGGCAATTGTTTTGGCTCGGGGGCCACTTTGAGAGGGCTGTGGTTAGCGGAGGGCCGCACCTTCTAAAACTGATCGTATTCATTAGTTAACATTACATTTCATTTAATGTGAAGTCTAAATTGCATAATAAATAAAACTAAAACAATAGTGGTACACAGAAAAGGTTTCATTGAATTTATTTATGTGCAAATTACACATCAGCCAGCACAAGTAATTTAATAAGACAAATGTAACCTCTCTTTACAATTCTTTTGAAATCAGGAGTGAGATTGCTTGTTGAGATCCTTATCACTGTTGCAAACACGAAACTGACAGACACAATTGCCGGCAATTTTTTTCTTTACTGCAACCTCAAAAAGTCAGATTCTGCATACAATGCAATGCCAGCGAAATAGAAAGAGATGCATTTCCAATTTAAGTATCTGCATCAGATTGATTTTGCTATGACCAGATTGTTGATGAGGAGGGAAGATATAAAATTAGATTACCTTAAAAATGTAAAATTTCCTTGAGTATGAACTGAAAATATTTTAAATTTCAGTCTGGTAGCATAAAGAATGCAAAACAAAGTTCAGACAATCCATATTTCAATAACACCTCCCCCATCACCTTACAGTTGACTAAGATTAATAAGAGATTAATAAGGATTTGGATCATTACCATGAGCACAGTGACACCAATACCTGTAGCAGTAATAACGTTCATAGTGCAATATGAAGACAAATAGCACTAGAAACATTCAGAATACTCACTGCGCACACTGAGAACACCTCACGCCCGCTGCCAACACAAAGGCCCGGTCGCCCTATCCTGCCGCACTCACCGACATCTGGCAACTCCGCTCCCCGCAAAACCTCTGCCGCCGCAGCTGCTGCTTCACAGCCCGACAGGATGCCGCAGGCGCGGACGAGCAGTGACCTCGCAGCACACCCCAGCCTCTCCCTTGCTCCCTCCCACGGCAGCAGTCGTGCGCGAGCCAAGGTGCCACCGGCCAATGGCAGAACAGGAGGGAGTGCGTAAGGCGGACACGCGGGACCGCCCCGCCCTACAACTGGAGGCTGCGAGACTGCAGGCAAGCGGCCAAAGCTGCTTTGCTCCGCCCACCTCAGGGTAATAGTACCCTTTTTCAATTCCACAGTCACTTCCTGGTTGCATGTAGCCAATCAGCAGCTGCGGGCGGACGGTGCGTAGTGTCGCCGCCTCACTGTGAAGTGATTGAAGAGCTTGTGATTTGGAGGCAAATTTTGCTCCTGCTTCTGCGGGCCGTGGGCTGTAAATTGCCCACCCCTGACATAAGTGGTAAATAGAGTAAGGGGATCAGAATCCAGAATCAGCCTTGAAGCATGTAATGAGCCTACATCACAGAAAATAATATTCCTTCAATTTTTTCAGTCACTGAGAATTAACGAACTGCAGGGGCTTAGAGATGTCTGATCAGGCATTTGCAAGGGAGCTTTAAAAAAATATACAATTCAGATTGCACTGATGTTGCAGAAAGACTCTCCTATACAGCTGTGTGACTTGAACCATGCATCACTTGATAAGGCTTTGTAAAGAGCAACCAAAGGTCTTTGGATGGTATGCTGAAACGTAAATGTTTCAAAAATGTAAAGAAGAATTTTTCCTCTTTGATCTGCGTATTCCAGAAATGTAGTGTGCATGTGACAGGTTTGCACTGGGCACTCATGGGGCACTGTTTATTCCAGGGTTTTCAAATAGAAATTATGTATTCAAAATTTAAAGCAGCCAGGAACAGAAAGTAACCTGTCCTGCCTGGCTGGCCAGAAAGTGTTAAACCAAGACTTCCCAATTGGGCTTTCAGGATCTCCACAATAAATAGGTATACACTGGAGGCCTAGCATGTGCAAATTTATATCGTACATATTTGTTGAGTAGGTCCTGAAATTCAGTTGGCTCTGGGATTCTCAGGACAAATTTTAGAAGTCCTGTGTTAGACAACAGCAGGACTGAACTGACTTACACTGAAGAGAGTGTTCTGCTGCCCCTGAGAAAAGCCATTCTAAAGTTTATCTAGAATTATAACATTTCACATGAATGCTACGTTTATATTATTTTTCTTGCTCGTGCTCAGATTATGCAAGTGCAGGACTCTGATTTTTCTTGAATCATCAACTATGCGGGCGTAAAAAGCGTTTCTCTGGGAACAAGCAGGAAGTCAGTCTTCACATATGGGTGATATCTGTGCCAATGGCGCCTACACGGATGCACTCCCCAGCTTTCAAAAAAAGCCTTTGGGAGTTACACTATACATGCAGAGTCACCTTCCTGCCCAAAGGTGCCATCTTGCCTCATTCTCCTTTTTTCTGCAAACCGCTGCAGACGTGCTGTCTGTCCACTGTCCTTGGGTATTTTTTCTGTTTTTTTCACAGGGATGGGTTCAATTTCCTTTCCGCTACCTGAATCCACTGCCTCGGCATCATACTTTTTGCTTGGGTACATATATTTTTTCCTTTTATCTTTTGGCACACGGGTTCTTTGCTCAAGGCCTAGCTGGTTGAGATGTCTGAGTTTGATCTCGCAGGGGCCGTTTTTCCCACTATGTCTTCAACCAGTGGATTTAAGCACTATGTTCCGTATGGACTGCCACAGCACATGCATTAAGTGCCTTGGGGCAGACCATGATATTTCTTCCTGCCCGCTTTGCCTTTTGATGTCTGTTAAGATCCGGAAGGAACGTGAAAGATGGCAGGGGGAGCTGTTTGGTAAGTCTGCCTCGGGGACGGCATTGGGGGTGGAATTCCCTCCCTTCGACAGTCATCTGGCGACTTGTCATTGTGTGTCCAGGCTTGGTTGCATCCCTGAGGTCATTGGGCGTCGGAGTCTCCCTCGGAGGACCTTCCCCATGTGTTGCAGGTTTCGTCGAAGCCAAAGTCGAGGTCTGATTCCAGTCCGAGGGTAAGACCTCCGGTGCCAAGGCACAGAGCCCTTGACCCGATGCTGGTGATGACAGCTGAGAGCGCCCCTTTAAGCATTCCCTGTGGGAGGAGTCTTCCATGGAGTTGGGGGATTGGGTCAGGTCCCCCGATGTGGTCACCATCAGGGATTCCCCTACCAGAGATCGGATGCTGGCCTAGACATGCTTGAGGCTGGGCACATGCTGCTGTAGAGCCATCTGGCATCAAGGCCAGAATGGTGGCCCTGGAATGCAGCTTCGCTGTGTTCCTCAAGACACGGCGGGGCCTGACTCCCAGTAACTCTGGGTTGCCGGTGCCAGTCACGGGGCCATCCTCAACGAGGACCTCCCCAGAGGATGCTTCACCTGTCCTTGAGAGGTTGGCTTGATCAGTGCTGACTCTGTTGGCAATCTCCTCGACCCATTGTGGCATCAGGTATGGTAGCACAGGAGCTCTGATGCTGGAAGTCATCAACACCAAGTTGGTCCGTTGACCGTGGGATGCTTGCCAATTCCTCCGACTTTGAGTTGGTATGGGAAACAGATGAGGAATCTCCCAACACCATCCTCCACCAGGGCATTCCCTCCAACCCGTCTTTGCCACACCATCAGTGGCGGTCACCTCCGGAGGATCTAGCCGCCTTGGAGTTTGTGAGGGAGATGTCCCTGGCCCTCGCCTTCGAGGCGGTGCCTGAGGATGAGCTGTGTACAGACGATCTCGAGATCCTCCGATACGAGGCTCCTTCGGGAGGCACTGATGGTGCCCATGCCCCGCATTCTGGAGCGGCTGCTGTTCAGAATGTGGGAACCCTGCTGACAGTGACAGTTGTGAATCATTGACTTAATTTGCAGTATCAAGTTGACCGTAGCCTTTCCTTCCAGAAAACACAGCTGCCACATAATTCCATGGTAGTAGAGTTGGCCATGTGTCTCATTAAAAGCCATAAGATGCACTCCTCGGTGCCCCCCAGTAGGGAGGCCTGCACCTCAAAAACAAACACCACCTGCTCAAAAAATATTGAAAAAAACGCTGAGCTCTATAATAGAAAATGTTGGAAAATTTGTCTCGAGGAAAACTCTTCTCATGACAACGCTTCCTTTTTACTCAGAAAAGGTTTACCAGTTTTAGCCAGTGAACCTATGTTAAAAATGTGCAAAAACACAACCTTGTGCCTTAGACAAAATTAAACCAAAGTCATGTAACAAAGTCCTCCATATAAAACAGTGAAGTCAATGTACTTATCTGAGGAAAACTCCAAATATCCCAGACCCATGCTTGTAAGCGTCTGAACCTTCCTGCAGGACATCTTCGGGAGAAAAAGTCCTTCCACCTGAAGACTCCCTCTCTCCTTGGTCGTATATGTTTAAATGTCTTGGGTGCTTTCCTGTCACTTATTGTAATTTCTTTTCCTTTTCTGCCTGATTGGCTTTCTTGTATATTTTTGTAAACCGCTATGCTGTTTGAATAGCGGTATATCAAGCTAATAAACATAAATATAAGCATAAGTCTAAGAAGGCTTACATGAACTATCCCAAGTTTCAGGCCTACCACATTCCCCCCCTCCCCACACCAAGGGCATGATCCCTGTGAGTCAAAGGTCCCTCAAAATCCAAATAGCACCCCAGCTGCATCCTGAGGGGATCTTTGACTCCTTGGGCATAGCCAGCCTCCCTCCCTCAGTGATAAGCCCAAGGTTCACAGAAGGCTGACTAGTCCATTTTGCACACCTGTGGCCAACCATTACTGCAGATGTCTGGGTGCTGCAGGTGGTCGGGAAGGGGTATCTCTCCCACTTTTCCCAACTGCCACCTCCTTTCATCCCAGAGGAATTACCCATAGATCCTTGCACAAGGAGCTTCTGTAGAAGGAGCTCAGGGTCTTGCTCAAGGATGGGGCAGCGAAGCCTGTCCCACAGCCTCAACTGGACCGGCGATTCTACTCCTGCTACTTCTTTATCCCCAAGAAAACAGAGGAATTGCAGCCCATCCTGGATCTGCGGGATCTGTCGCTTCCTGGTCAAGGAAAAGTTCAAAATGGTATCCCTTGGAACCTTGCAGCCTTACCTTCTGCAGGGAGATTGGCTATGCTCTTTGGATCTCAAAGGTGCCTACACTCCACATCCTGATCTATCCAAGACATCAGTACCTCCGATTTGTCGGCGGCAGCGGATGGCACTATCAATACAGAGTGCTTCCTTTCGGCCTAGCCTGTGCTGCTTGGCCTAGCCTGTGCTTCACAAAATGCCTGGCAATCGTGGCCGCATGCCTCAGGCTCCTGGGAGTTTTTCGTGTTCCCCTACCTGGATGACTGGATTTTATGGTCATCTTCCGGAAGTCTCACCTCCGGCCCACCCTGCGCTTGGAGTTCATTAGCGCCCTATTGGATTCCACAGGTGAGAGCCTTCCTGCCACTGGACTGTGCGCAGCACCTATCCGCCCTAGTGCAGACTGCAGGGTGGCTCAGCAGTGTCAGCCAGGCAGATGCTCTGCCTCTTGGCCACGTGACCTCTACCATCCACGTCACCCCCTTTGCCTGCCTCCACATGTGGCAGGCTCAATGGCCACTCAGCGCACGGTAGACACAAGCTTTGGGCCGTCTGGAGAACCACATCCAGATCACACTGGCCCTGGCAGCATCTCTCACCTGATAGCAGGACCCTCTCAACCTCGGAGCAGGCCTGCCCTTTTGGGCTCCTCCAATTTAATGCATCCCTACAACGTATGTGTACAAACTGGGCTGGGGGGCCCACTGCGATCAACTACAGTTGCAAGGACCATGGTCACCAGAGGAAGAGTGCCTCGCAGATTAACCTGCTGGAACTCAGAGCAGTATTACACCCTGTGGGTCTTCTGGGACCATCTGGCAGGGTAGGTGGAACTGGTTCAGACGGACAACCAAGTGGCCATGCGCTACATCAACAAACAAGGACATACAGGCTCATACCACCTCTGCTGAGAGAGAGTGCGCCTCTGGAACTTTGTAATGGGAAAGAACATCTCCCTCAAAGCGATGTACTTGTTGGGCCAGGACGATGTACTGGCTGACCACCTGTGTTGAATCCTCCAACCCCACAAGTGGCGGCTGAACCCAGCAGTGCTGGAGGAGGTCGTCTTCTGACACTGGGGGACCCCGGAGATGGACCTTTTTACCAGTCCGGGGAACCAGCAGCTACCACACTTCTGCTCTCGGAGGCCAGCCTGGGGCCAGGAGGTGATGGACGCCTTCCTCCTCGCATGGTCCAGGGGCTTCCTATAAGTGTTTCCACTTATGCCCTGGTTCCTTAGGCACTCCTCAAGATGCAAGTGGAAGTGGCCTCAGTCATATTCATCGTGCCCAGGTGGCCCAGGCAACCCTGGTCCCCCTTCTTCTGCAGCTGTCAGAGGGAGCCATTGCTGCTGGGGAGTGCACCAGACCTGCTGTCATAAGAGGATGGGACACTGCTGCAGCCCAACCTCCAGTCCTTTGCCCTGATGGCCTGGCTGCTGAGAGGCCAGCTATAGCGCATCACCACCTCTCCAGGGCAGTAGAAGATGTTCTGCTTGCCTCACGTAAGGCTCCACATGGTGGTTGTATGCCTTTAAATAGCGCAGGTTTTTGCTCTGATGTGCAGATGAAGGTCTTAACCCCTTCTCTTGTGCAATGCTGGAAATCTTACGATGATACCTGTATCTGTTGGGGGCTGGCCTCAAGTTCAACACTGTCAGAGTGCACCTATTTGCCATCTCTGCTCACCACCACACAGTGGATGGCCGAGCCGTGTCTATGCATCCCTTGGTGGGCTGGTTCATGCGAGGCTGCCTCCTCTCCCGGCCTCTCATCTGTCCTCCACTAGTGGCATGGGATCACAATGTGGTGTTGGGGAAACTTATGGCTCCACCCTTCAAACCCCTGGCTACCTGCCATATCAAGTACCTTTCTTAGAAAGTCGCATTCCTGGTGGTGCTCACCTCGGCTAGGCGTGTGAGTGAACTGCAGGCACTGGTGGCCCATGTGCCCTACACCAGGTTCCACAGGAATAGGGTTGCCCTTCAGACTCGCCCCAAATTCTTGCCAAAGTTCATCTCTGCCTTCCACTTGAATCAAAAGGTGGTGTTACCCACCATCTCCAGGAACAAGCAGGAATGTAGTCTTCACATATGGGGTATTGTCGGTACCGATGGAGCCTGCTCGGGAACGCTCCCCAGCGTCCAATTAGAAAGCTTTTGGGAGCATCCTACAGCGCCTGCGTGCTGCCTTCCCACCTTTCCCAACTGCCTCTCTCCAGTTCTTTGTTTTCCGTGGAGCCAGCAGGTCGTCGTTCCTGTCACCGCAGAAAATTCTTCTTTTTTGGGGTCGCGTCTGCCTTCCTCGACACTTTACCGGTACCGCCGGTTTTTTCTTTATTTCTGTTTAAAAAAAAAAAAATGGACTTAGTTTTTTTATTTTTCCAGGTGCATGCGCCATTTTTTGAGCCTTAGGCCCAAAAATATTTCTACAATGGAGAAACCTGCTTCAGGTTTCAAAAAGTGCACCAAGTGTGGCGGTACCATCTCAGTCACCGACACCCATGAATGGTGTCTGAAATGTTTAGGTCCTGACCACTCCATCACGGATTGTATGTCCTGTGCCATGATGTCTAAAAGGGGTTGGCAGAACCGAGCTGCTAAGCTCAGTACCCTGTTTCCCTCTGATGCAGCTTCGGTGGCATCGATGTCTTCCAGGGCTTCCTCTTCCTCCCATGGATCTCAGGTAACAACATAAATCCAGCCTGTCCTCAAAGGGTAGATCTCCTTCTAAGCACCGAGATGCCTCTGGCGTTGCCCTTGAGGATTCTGCACTGGCAAAATTGCCCCAGTGGGAGGCTTTGGCTTCCAAAGCATTATCGGGGCTCCAGGACGTTCTCGAGGCCTCAACCTCGGCAGAACTACTGGTGCCATGCTCTGGGGCACCGACTGTTTTCGCCGGTACCGACATCCGGGCATCGACAGCGTCGATAGACCTGAGGTTCCTGGCTATTGAACGCAGTCTGGCGGCTCTCCTTGCGGCATCGACGCCCTCGGAACCGCGTCAGACAGTTCAGCCGGTACCGGCACTGGCCCCGGTGCTGACATCGGTACCGGTACTGATAGCATCAGCATCGACATCGGTGTCTGCATTACCGGCACCCAGTCACCCGATGCCCTCCGGTACCGATACATGAGTACTGATTCCTCCCGGTACCGACTTCGGTCGGTACGCGGGTATCGGGCTCTACAAGAGCATCCGGACAGAAGGTACTTCGAATCCTCAGAGAAATCTGAGGATTCTGATAGTTCTGTCGATACCGGAGCACTTCTGCCAGAGAAGCCTTCCTCCCCTAAACGCAGGATGTCTCCTCCTGAGGATATCTCCTTCCAGGATTTCATCAGGGAAGTGGCTCGGGGTCTCTCCATTACTGTGGCTCCTGAAACAGAGCCCAGAGCAAAGGAGCTGGAAATTTTACAATATCCCAAAGCTCCTAAGGAGGCAGCTACTTTGCCCATCCATGAGATCTTGCATGATCTCATGCTCAGAATGTGGGAGACCCCTCTTACCACCTCTCCTCATTCTCGTAGACTTGACACAATGTATCGAGTCCCTCCTTGTCCTGGTTTCCAGAAAGCTCAACTCCCTCACCACTCCATTGTAGTGGAGTCAGCTATGAGAAGGATCAGGAGTGCAAAGAGACATGCCTCTAATCCCCCGGGACGTGAGTGCAGAACTTTGGATGCCTTTGGACGTCGTACCTTCCAAGCTTCCATGCTTTCTGCCAGGATCAGTTCCTATATTTTATATATGGGAATGTTCCTGAAGGAAATAACAGGAGATTTAGAGGTTTTGAGTCCTCTTCTTCCTGAGGATAGGAGACAGGATTTTCTCATTTTGGTCAAACATGCCCAGGATGTTTCCAAATTTGTCAATCGTGCAGCTTTTGACTGTTTTGAGTGCATAAACAGAACCTCTGCCACTGCCATAGGTGCATGTAGAATTGCCTGGCTCCAGCCATCTGATTTGGAGCTCTGGGTACAAGACAAATTGGACGATATTCCTTATACTGGTGAGAACCTGTTTGGCAAAGATTGGCAGGAAAGGGCCAATGAGTTGGATGCTGACAACTCCACCTTGGACAGATCTATCCAAGGGCACAGCTGATCCTGCAAGAGAGAAATCTTTCAAGAAACCATAATTTTCCAAGAAGAAAAGGTTTTATCCTGCTTATTCCCAGCAGGGACACACTGCAGGTCAACCTGGCCAGAAGGGTCAGCAACCACCCAAGCAAAGAAAAGCAAAGACTGCTAAGCCTCAACTGCCTCAGCAGTCTCAGCCTCCACAAGGCCTTTGACTTGCAGCTAGAGAACTTAGCCTTCCTGCCTCTAAATGGAACAGAGCCTTCCACCATTCCAGGAAGGTTATGTCACTTTGCCCCAAGATAGGGGCAAATAACAGCAGAGCATTGCACACTCTCCATCATAAAAGAGGGGTATAAGCTTCATTTCTTGAGCATGCCCCCTCCCACAATGGTAAAACAGTTCAATTCTCAGACCTCTCATATCAACCTGTTAGATCAAGAGGTCACCATACTTCTTGCCCAAGGGGCGATAGAAGAAGTACCCATTCATCAACAGGGTACAGATTTTTACTCTCCCTATTTCCTTATCCCGAAGAAAACGGGGATACAGACCTATTTTGGACCTCAGAGAATTGAACAAATTCCTGTTCAAAGAGAAATTCAAGATGATTTCTCTAGGAACTCTGCTGCCATACTTTCAGAGTCAGGATTGGCTTTGTTCTCTAGATCTCAAGGATGCGTACACCCATGTTCTCATCCATCCAACTCACAGAAAATTCCTTAGGTTCCTTTTTCAAGGAAAGCACTACCAATACAGGGTGCTTCCCTTTGGCCTGGCCTCAGCTCCAAGAGTGTTCACAAAATGCATGGCTGTGGTAGCAGCATTTCTCCGCACTCTAGGCATATTCGTCTTCCCCTACTTAGCCGACTGGCTCATTTGAGCCCCATCAGAGCCAGAGGCCAGAGCTTCTCTATCTTGCACAATGCGTATCCTTCAGTATTTGGGTTTAGTCATAAACGTCCCAAAATCCAGTCTAACTCCCACTCAGTCTCTAGAATTCATAGGAGCTTTGCTGGATACCAAAAGGGCGAGGGCCTATCTCCCCCAGGCCTGTTGCCTTCGCATGGTGCAGTTAGCTTCTCAAGCAGTGCTAAAGCCCTTTCTCACTGCCTGAGAAATGCTACAGTTGCTACGCCACATGGCATCCACAGTGCATGTGGTTCCTTATGCTCGCCTCCATATGAGAGCAGCCCAGTGGACTTTATCCACCCAATGGCTCCAGGCATCAGGGTGCCTGTCAGACAAAATAGCAAACACAAGTCGCCTTATTTTGTCCCTCCAATGGTGGCAGTCCACTCAAAACCTGTTGCTGGGGTCCCCTTTTCAACAGCCTTTACCTCGGGCAACTCTCACAACAGATGCTTCACCAATGGGTTGGGGAGCTCATCTACAAGATCATTCCACCCAGGGCACCTGGACTTCACAGGAGACTCATCTGCATATCAATCTCTTAGAGCTCAGAGCAATCTTTCTTGCTCTTTGAGTGTTCCATACCCTGCTCGGCTACAAGACAGTCCTCATTCATATGGACAATCAGGTAGCGATGTTCTTTGTGAACAAGCAGGGCAGAACAGGCTCTCTGTCACTTTGAAACAAAGCTTTGCAACTATGGGCCCTCGCCAGAGAGCATCAGATTCATCTCCTGGCAGTGTATCTTCCAGGCATACAAAACTCTTGGGCAGACAGACTCAGTCGAGTTCTGCTTCCACACGAATGGTCTCTACATGCAGACCAGGTGGCCAGGATCTTTCAAATTTGGGGGAACCCCGGACATAGACCTCTTTGCAAGTCTGTTGAATGCCAAACTTCCCTGGTTCTGTTCCAGAAATCCGGCTCAGGGTTCTCAGGCCAAGGATGCTTTCCTCCTTCACTGGGGTCAAGACCTCCTTTATGCCTTTCCACCTATTCCCCTAATTCCCAAAACCCTTTTCAAGCTTCAGAGAGACAAAGGGCGTATGATTCTCATAGCTCCACATTGGCCACGGCAAGTGTGGTACCCTCCTCTTCTACATCTCTCTCAAGCTCCCTCCCTAGAGTTAGGATCTGCTCCAGATCTCCTGTCTCAGGAAGACGGAATGTTATGGCATCCCAATCCCCAATCTCTGCACCTCAGAGCTTGGTTTCTGAAGGCCTAGATCTTCAAGATCTTAACATCTCTCAGCAAGTAAAGGATGACCTTCATGCTTCCAGGAAGCCTTCCACAAGACGCTCTTATGCTTTCAAGTGGAAAAGGTTTACCATATGGTGTTCGCAGAAGGGTCTTAATCCCCTTGCGATACCTCTGGAATCCTTACTGGAGTATCTCCTTCATTTATCCAATGCAGGACTTAAAACTAACTCTATAAGAGTCCATTTGAGTGCTATTGCAGCTTCTCTCAAGCCTCTAAATGGACAACCTGTCTCCTCCCATCCTCTTATAGCAAGATTTATGAGAGGCCTTCTGACTAAGCCTCCCATTAGGCCACCACCGGTGGCATGGGACTTAAACCTGGTTCTTGGTCAGCTCATGAAGCCACCTTTCGAACCTTTAGCTACTACCTCATTGAAATTCCTTTCTTGGAAAGTTATATTTCTCATTGCAGTCACATCAGCTCGCCGCATCAGTGAGTTGCAAGCACTAGTAGCTGATCCACCTTATACAAGGTTTCATCATGACAAGGTAGTCCTTCGGACTCATCCACACTTTATGCCAAAGGTGGTCTCGCCTTTTCATCTTAATCAGGCAGTCTACCTGCCTGTGCTTTTCCAAGACCTCATGCATCACATGCAGAAAGGAATCGTCATACTTTGGACTGTAAAAGAGCTCTAGCCTTTTACTTGCAAAGAACACAGCAACATAGAAAGTCCTCTCAACTCTGTTGCTTTTGATCCTTCTTATTTGGGACTTCCAGTCTCCAAGAGGACACTGTTTAGCTGGATTGCACAGTGTACTTCCTTTGCCTATCAGAGTAAGAACCTTCCTCTGGAAGGCCATGTCACAGCTCACTATGTGAGAGCCATGGCAGCTTCAATGGCTCATCTACACTCTGTGTCTATTGACGACATCTGTCGAGCAGCTACTTGGGCCTCAGTTCATACCTTCACAGCCCATTACTGCTTGGACAAGGACTCCCGCCGGGATGCCTTGTTTGGTCAGGCTGTTCTACAGCATCTGTTCCATACTTAAGCAACTCCTACCCACCATCCCTGGTAGGATGCCAGAGATCCATGGGGGGGAAGTGGAGCCTTTTCACAAGGACACACAACGTCTGGGGTTTCTCCCTGGCATCTAAAGCTAGGGAGTCCCCATATGTGAAGATTACATTTCTGCATGTTCCTGGAGATAGCATAGTTACTCACCTGTAACGGGTGATCTCTGGGAACAGCAGGAATTTAGTCTTCACAACCCACCCACCTCCCCTAAGAGTTGTATCTCTCTATCTCTTTCCCTTTCCCTCTCTCTCTTTGTCTCAGCTTTAAAACTCAACTGGAGAGAGGCAGTTGGGAAAGGCGGGAAGGCAGCACGCAGGCGCTGTGCGATGCTCCCAAAAGCTTTCTAATTGGACGCTGGGGAGCGTTCCCGCGCAGGTTTCGTCGGTACTGATGATACCCCATATGTGAAGACTAAATTCCTGCTGTTCCCGTAGATCACCTGTTACAGGTGAGTAACTATGCTTTCTTTCCCAGACCTCATTTCTCCAGGACAGGCTGCCCTACACATGCTGGACTGCAAGCGTGCTTTGTCCTTTTACCTCCAGAGGATGCAACACCACTGCCGCTCAGTGCAGCTCTTTGTCTCTTTTGACCCAGTTGATTTGGATTTATCTATAAGTGCACCCTCTCACGGTGGGTGGCTGACTGTATTTCCTTTGCCTTTCATCAGGCGGAGCTTTCTCTGGAGCATCATGTGACTGCATTCAATAATCATGCCAAGGCGGCTTCTGTGGCCAGCCTGTACTCTGTGCTCTTACTGGACATCTGCCAGACCACCACTTGGTCATCTCCAGGAACAAGCAGGAATAAGTCCTCACATATGGGTACGTCGGAACCGACGGAGCCTGCGCGGGAAAGCTCCCCAGCTTCCCAGAAAGGAAGCTTTTGGGGCCTCCCACTGCACATGCACGCTGCCTTCCCGCCTTCCTGACCAGCTCTCCTCAGTTTCTCTTTTTCCGCGGAGCCAGCAGGTCGTGTTCCTGTCACCGCTGAAGAAATTCTTATTTTAGTTTGTTTCTTTAGACCGCGTACCTGCCTTCCCCATACCGAAACCGGTACCGCCGGTCTCTTTTCTTTTCTTTCAAAAAAAAAAAAAAAACAAACTTTTATTTTAGCACAACTTGGTGACTTCGGTTAGGCCTCAGGCCTACACAAATTCTCCTCATGGAGAAACCAGCCCCTGGTTTCAAAAAGTGTACCAAGTGTAGTGCTGTTATTTCTGTTACAGACACCCATGACTGGTGTCTTAAATGTTTGGGGCCTGACCACTCCATTCCGGACTGCCCGTCCTGCTCCCAGATGTCTAAATGTGGTTTGCAGAACCGGGCCAACAAATTCCATGTACTGTTTGCTTCAGATAATCCAGCATCACAGTCATCCAGGTCTTCCTCTCCGGATGGATCTCAGGTAACCAAACCTTCTTCGGGCAGGTCCTCAAAAGGCAAATCTCCTTCAAAGTATCGAGAGGCCCTCAATCTTGAGTCGGAGGACCCTGCCCCAGCCAAACAACCCCGGCGGGAAGCTCTGGCTTCCAAAGCTCCATCTATGGGGTTACAGGTTGACATCGATGGCACGGCCTCGACCGATCACCTGTTAGACTGCTCTGGGGTACCGGCCCATGCCGGTACCGACATCCAGGCAGCAGTGGCGTCTATGGACAATACTGTTCAGACCATGCAGCAGGCCATTCTGGCTTTTATTAAAGCTGCGACGCCCTCGGTGCCGCATCCAGCGGTTCCGGTTCCGGTACCGTCCCCCATACCGGAACCGAGACCATCGTCTTCCAAACGCAGATCGGTTCCGCATGCCGGATCCGGGTTTTCACCCGATACCGATCCCATACCCGGTACACCTGATGTCGATACCGAGCGGTATGCGTATCGTGCGTTGGAAGCAAATAGAGGATACTCTGATTCTTCTGAGGATTTTGACTCCTGACTCTGATGAGCTGTCTCTTGTTCTTCCTGAAGAGCCTTCTTCCCCAAAGAGGAGAATGTCTCCACCAGAGGATTTGTCCTTTCAAGACTTCATTATAGAAGTAGCTAAAGGACTTTCTATTACTACATCCTCTGAAAAAGAACCTAGATCAAAGAAATTGGATATTTTAGGATACCCTAAGGTTCCTAAAGAGGCAGTCACCCTGCCTATCCATGAAATCCTTCAAGAACACTTGATGGACTTATGGGAGGCTCCTCTAACGTTGTCTCCTCATTCCCGTAGGTTGGACACCATGTATCGGGTCCTCCCTCCTCCTGGTTTTCAAAAAGCTCAGCTGCCTCACCATTCCATTGTGGTGAAGTCTGCGCTGAAAAAGATTGAGTACCAAAAGGCACTCTTCTACCCCTCCAGGGCGAGAATGTAAGTCCCTAGACTCTTTTGGTAGGAAAATCTTCCAGGCCAGTATGCTTATAGCCAGGATTAATTCATACAGTCTGTATATGGGCATGTTTCTAAGGGAACTTGCCCTAAAGGTACGGCATTTTGCCCCCTTTATCCCTGAGGATAGAAAGGAGGAGTTCATTTCTCTGGTGAAACAGCTTCTAGATGTTTCTAAGTTCTCCAACAGAGCAGCCTTTGATTCCTTTGAGGGTGCCGGTAGAGCTTCGGGCATTGCTATTGCAGCCCGACGACTTGCTTGGCTCCAGGCCTCTGACCTAGAACCCTGGGTCCTGGATGGCTTACGGAATCTGCCCTGTACAGGTGAGAACTTATTTGGTAAAGACTGGCAAATTAAAGCCACTCAAATGGACGCAGAAAATGCTACTTTAGATAGACTTTCTAAGTCTACCTCTACTCCTGCCAAGAAAGTCTTTCAAGAGGCCTTACTACAAGAAGGCCAGATTTTCCACAAATACTGGCCAACAATCTTCTCAGCCTCGCTTTGCTGCTAAGCGTCAGCAACCTAAACAGGCAAGGTCAAAGCCTGCAGCGTCTGCCACTCCTCAGCAGGCTCAACCCCCTCAGGGGTTTTGACTTGCCCCTAGAGAACTTAACCTTTCTGGCTCTAGAACAACCAGAGCCCCTCACCATTCCCGGAAGGTTAGCTCACTTTGCTCCCAGATGGGAGCAGATTACATCAGAGCACTGGACCCTCTCTATCATCAGAGAGGGCTACAAACTTCATTTTTCCAACCTTCCTCCACATACCATGGTGAGGCACTTCAATTCTCCCCCATCTCTCCTGCCCCTGTTGGGTCAGGAAGTCTCTTCCCTCCTTGCCCAAAGGGCAATAGAAGAAGTTCCTCTTCTTCAACAAGGGACAGGTTTCTACTCCCCTTATTTTCTCATACCAAAGAAGACAGGGGGATTCAGACCTATCCTAGATCTGAGAGAATTGAACAAATTTCTATACAAGGAGAAATTCAAAATGCTTTCTCTGGGCATTCTCCTTCCATACCTTCAGAGTCAGGATTGGCTTTGTTCTCTAGATCTCAAGGATGCGTACACACATATACTCATCCACCCATCCCACAGAAAATATCTACGATTTCTGTTCCAGGGAAAACATTTCCAGTACAGAGTACCTCCCTTCAGTCTAGCCTCTGCTGCAAGAGTGTTCACCAAATGCATGGCAATTGTAGCCGCATTTTGTTTTGATGTACCTTATATTAGGTACATCAAAACAAAACATCAAAAGACTGCAACTCGCACAAAACTCAGCAGCTAGGATAATAACAAAAACACACTCTCATCAACATATAACACCAATTCTAGCATCCCTTCACTGGCTTCCAATTCAAAACCGAATAACATATAAAACACTAATAACAGTATTTAAATCACTATTTGATTTGACACCATCTACTTTAAGTAACTTAATTACCAAAGAACATCCAAAACCTACTCAAAGAAAAAATCAACTAAACAAACTTAAAACCCCCATAGATTTCATAAAAACAAATAAATCAACAAACAACAGAGCGTTCTCACATGCAGCCCCAACAGCCTGGAATTCCCTCCCTGTTGAACTAAGAATATTAACAGAGATTAATGAATTCCGAAAAAAACTGAAAACACACCTCTTTACAATGCACTACAACACTATAGAACAGCCATCAAAAGAATTAGACAAAGGCTAAACAGTTTTATCTACATCTCACTATAACAGAAAAGAAAACCTGCCCTATCTGCATCTGTACTACTCATAATGATTATATCCCACATAACTTGTATATGTATTTAATAATATAATGTTAATGTACATAATGTATATAGTGTTGCACTGTTCAGTGCTATCTGTTCAACATTTCTGTTTACTGTACATTGGTTATAGTTATATGACGTTATATGTAAAACAAATCCATGATTTGTTGCCTGTTATTTGTGAACCGCAGCTGATCTTAGGAAGCTGCGGTATATAAGAGATTGTTAAATAAATAAATAAATAAGAGGTCTGGGAATTTTTGTATTCCCATATCTGGACGACTGGCTCATCTGAGCTCCATCTCAGTCAGAGGCCCAGATTTCCCTGGACCGCACGAGGCACATTCTGCAGTATCTGGGACTGGTGGTAAACCTTCCCAAGTCTCAACTCATCCCTACTCAGTCTCTGGAATTCATAGGGGCCCAGTTGGACACCACCACTGCAAGGGCCTACCTTCCTCAGGTCCGGGGCCAACGTCTGGTGTGCTTGGCCTCCCAAGCTCAGTCCAGCACTCACTTGACAGCCAGGGAAATGCTGCGACTTCTGGGCCACATGGCCTCCACGGTACACGTGGTGCCCTACGCTCGTCTTCATATGAGAGCAGCTCAATGGACCTTGGCCACCCAGTGGACTCAAGCATCAGGAGCGCTCTCCGACCAAATACTCACCTCAAAACGTCTGTTTTGGTCCCTCCAATGGTGGATATCCACCAAGAATCTGTCGTTGGGGGCCCCCTTCCAACCTTTTTGCCCCAAGCAACCCTCACAACAGATGCCTCCCAAACAGGGTGGGGAGCCCATCTTCAACACCTCTCCACTCAGGGTACTTGGTCTCCACAGGAGACCACCCTTCACATCAACCTCCTGGAACTGCGAGCAATCTTCTTTGCCCTCAAAGTCTTCCATACCCTCCTTGTCAACCTGACCATCCTAGTTCATACAGACAATCAGGTGGCCATGTTCTACGTAAACAAACAAGGAGGGACAGGCTCTCTGTCGCTTTGCAACGAAGCTCTCAGATTATGGGCCTTCGCCAGAGAGCATCAAATTCATCTTCTGGCAGTGTATCTTCCAGGGGTTCAAAACTCTCGGGCAGACACTCAGTCGAGTTCTGTTTCCCCACGAATGGTCCCTACATCTGGACCAGATACGCAAAATCTTTCAGGAATGGGGAACCCCGGACATAGACCTCTTTGCAAGTCCGTGGAATGCCAAACTTCCCCGGTTCTGTTCCAGGACTCCGTGTCAGGGAGCTCAGGCCAGCGACGCCTTTCTCCTGCATTGGGGTCAGGAATTCCTATATGCCTTTCCACCCATTCCTTTGATTCCCAAGACTCTGTTCAAACTCCAGAGGGATCACGGGTCGATGATCCTCATAGCTCCACGCTGGCCACGCCAAGTGTGGTTCCCTCTATTTCTGCATCTCTCCCAGGTACCCTCCCTGGACCTGGGAGCTGCACCAGACCTTCTGTCTCAGGAGGAGGGGACTTTGTGGCACCCAAACCCCAAGTCCCTATACCTCAGAGCTTGGTTACTGAAGGCCTAAGCCTTCATGACTTCAATCTTTCTCAACCAGTGAAAGATATCCTTCATGCCTCTAGGAAACCCTCCACGAGGCGTTCCTATGCTTTCAAATGGAAACGCTTTTTCATTTGGTGTGCTCAACAGGGTCTTGACCCTCTAGCACTTCCTTTGAATTCTCTACTAGACTATCTCCTGCATCTTTCTAATGCAGGCCTTAAGACAAATTCAGTAAGAGTCCATTTGAGCGCTATTGTAGCATCCTTAAAACCTCTAAATGGACAACCTGTCTCCTCTCATCCTCTTATTGCAAGGTTCATGAGAGGCCTGACTCTAACTAAGCCTCCCATCCGACCTCCTCCGGTAGCATGGGATTTGAACCTAGTTCTAGGTCAGCTTATGAAGCCACCTTTTGAACCGTTGGTTTCTACCTCCTTGAAATTTCTTTCCTGGAAGGTCCTTTTCCTTATTGCAGTCACTTCGGCTCGCCGCATCAGTGAACTACAGGCCTTAGTGGCTCATCCACTTTATACTAGATTTCATCATGATAAGGTGGTCCTTAGGACGAATCCCCACTTTATGCCCAAAGTGGTCTCGCCTTTTCATCTTAATCAAGAGGTATATCTACCTGTCTTTTTCCCGGCTCCTCATGCATCCAGTGCAGAGAGGAACCTTCATACTCTAGATTGTAAAAGAGCTCTTGCCTTTTACCTCAACAGGACTCAGCCACATCGAAAGTCTTCCCAACTTTTTGTGGCTTTTGATCCTTCTCATTTGGGACTTCCAGTCTCCAAACGTACACTTTCCATTTGGATTGCTCAGTGTATTTCCTTTGCTTACCAGAGTAAAAACATTTCTCTGGAAGGCCATGTCACAGCTCACAATGTGAGAGCCATGGCCACTTCTATGGCTCATCTTCACTCTGTATCCATAGATCAGATCTGTTGAGCTGCCACCTGGGCCTCGGTTCATACCTTCACAGCCCATTACTGTTTGGACAAGGACTCCCGCCGGGATGCCTTGTTTGGTCAGGCTGTCCTTAAACACCTGTTCCATACTTGAACAACTCCTGCCCACCTTCCCAGAATGGATGCCTGAGATCCATACGAAGATGGCGAACCCTTGGAAGGGGATCTCCCAGGCATCTTAGCTAGGGAGTCCCCATATGTGAGGACTTATTCCTGCTTGTTCCTGGAGATAGCACAGTTACTTACCTGTAACAGGTGATCTCTGGGAACAGCAGGAATTAGTCCTCACAACCCACCCACCTCCCCTAGGAGTTGTATCTTCTATCTATCTTCCTTTCCTCTCTCTATTGTCTCAGCTATAAACTCGAACTGAGGAGAGCTGGTCAGGAAGGCGGGAAGGCAGCGCGCATGTGCAGTGGGAGGCCCCAAAAGCTTCCTTTCTGGGAAGCTGGGGAGCTTTCCCACGCAGGCTCCGTCGGTTCCGACGTATCCATATGTGAGGACTAATTCCTGCTTTTCCCAGAGATCACCTGTTACAGGTAAGTAACTGTGCTCTCTGTGCACACTTTCGCAGCACACTACTGCTTGGAAGATACCTCCCAGAAGGATAGCGCCTTCAGCTAGGCAGTACTCTGTCACCTCTTCGGGGAATAGCGCAACTCCTTCTCTCCAGCCCGTGATGTCCAGCCTACCGGAGAGGGGATTGCATCTTTGGTGCTGCTGCTCCAGTGTCAGACTTCCAGCCAATCAGCGCTTTTTATGATCTGCTTTTTGGGTCACCTGTGGCTTTTAAATTTTTTTTCGGTTACCTGTAGCTTGGGAGTCCCATATGTGAGGACTAACTTCCTGCTTGTTCCTTGAGAAAGCATGGTTACTCACCTCTAACAGGTGTTCTCTGGAGACAGCAGGAATCAGTCTCCACAACCCTCCCTCCTCCCCATGATGTTGCTTTTCTTTTTGCCCTCTTGTGCTATGATATCATACTGAGGTAAGATGGCACACTTAGGCAGGAAGGTGACCACGCATGCGTGGTGTAACGTCCAAAGGTTGGCCATGTTACATAATCCATGTATCAAAGCAGGATTGGTCAGCTACACTTGTAAGGACATTATTTTGACAGCACTGGGACAGAGCAACTTAGCTCAGAGTACTAGGAAAGACTTTATACCTGGTGGGATTCTGTGCAAAAATTTTGAATATGAATGTACATGGTATTTTAAAATTCTGCATGTTTTGTTTGTACATTTTTGGACAGTATTTTGAGTCTTTTTGCACAGAATTCCTCAATCTCTCTCCAACACCTAAGACTTCCCTGCCCTCCCCTTCTCTCTTCCTCCCTCTTATTTCTAGGACGATCCCGACCCGTCATCGGTCCTCTCCAGCCCCCAGTCACTCCCCCGACCCGTCATCGGTCCTCTCCAGCCCCCAGTCACTCCCCCGACCAGCCATCGGTCCTCTCCAGCCCCCAGTCACTCCCCTGACTCGCCATCGATCCTTTCCAGTTCCCAGTTGCCCTCCCCCCGATTTGCCCTCGCCGCAACTCTCCATCAGTCCCTCTCCAGCCCCCAGTCACTCGTCTCCTCTGCCCATTCATGGCATTTTAAACCCAGCCATGGACGAGTTTTTCTTTGCTCCCATAGCTGTGCTACACTTCTGACGCTGGCATCACCACGGTTTAAAAAGGTAACATCACTTCCTGTTTCTTGCTAGAGACAAGTGCTTCTGTTGACTTTTGAAAACATAATTATTCCAGTGTCGGAAGTATAGCATAACCATAGAAGCAAAGGGAAAATGCTGCTGCAGCTGTGCTACAGCGAACAGTGAGGCAGGCTCGGACACTCTTAAAGCTTCTGTGCTCAGGGTCTGCGTCACTGCTTGCTGATGCTGCTGCCTGTGCAGAATTGTGAATAGCAAGTGTCATAATTCTTTGCAAGTGGGAAATTTTGTACAAATTCTGTGCTGCGTGGTTACGCAAAAGTCAACTTTTGAGCATGCGCTCCCCTTCCTGCTCTTCAAGGAGATATCTTTTGTTTTGAATTACCTGTTTTGTTGAAAGTACATGCTTTGTAGATCTTGGGGTTTTTGTCTCCTTTTTTTTTCATCTCTTAAAAAAAACGTGCCCCTTTTTCCCCTTTAGATGTTTCTTTCTGATAGTCATTGAGTTTTATTGGGCTGCTGCTACACCCTACAACATGTCTATGGAGAACCACAGCTTGAAGAGATGTCCCATCTGTGACGGGAGGATGGATCTTATAGATCAGCACAAGATCTATCTTTTATGTCTTGGTTCCATGCATGATGGGATCAGTAGTTACAGCTGTGGCAGAATGTCAGAGGGGGCTCACTCTATCCACTGGCTTAAGCTTGTTGTGCATTTACTTGTGCAGGACCTTTGCTGCAAAGAAGCAGGTAAAATCTTTGATCAGAAGTGCTCCATATCCCCCTCAAGAGAACAAGATATTTCCCATATCTAGTGGCCTTTTGAGTCAAGACCAGGGTCTAGGAAGATCAGGTCTCAGCCATCGGGTGGGACAAAGATATGGCAAGGCCCTCTGTATAGCACCTTAACTGGGCATCATGCCTCAGTGCCAGAAATAGGCATCAACAATCAGACATCATATCAGTGCATCAAGGCTCAAACTAATTGTTAGATGAAACGACGCAGTGTCTGGCCACTGAAGCCTTGGTACAGACCTCTGGTGCCATCCTCAAGATGTGAAACTTGAACACTGAAATCTTGGCATGTAATCAATCCGATGTTCAGAATCTCAAGGGCAGAACTCTCAGCCCAGGTTAATGGTATTGCCACAGGAAAAGATATGAGATGAGGCTCCTTTCCAGCAAAGGAGACCAATTTTTCTTCAGGAACAGGTAGGAAGACATCGGCACTGACGGAGCCCGCGAGGAGCAATTCCACAGCTTTCAAAGAAATCCAGCTCAATTTCACGGTTACTCTCCCTCCAAGTCCACCTCCACCCAGCAACGTCCCTCCTCTTTGTCTTCCCCTCCTAGCAGAAGAGATTGTAGCCCTGCTACGCAACTGTAGAAAAAATGCAATCGGGGTTTCTGCTCTTGATTTTTCCTTATCCCCCAAAAGGTTTGGAGGCCTCCGACTGATCCTCGACCTCTGGGAGCTCAATCTTTATATCAAGCAAGAAAAGTTCAAGATTACTTCTCTGGCCACTATTCTCCCACTCTTGGGGCAAGCCAACTGGCTCGCCTCCCTGGATCTCAAGGACGCCGACACCCATATTCCCATCCACCCTTGCCATTGGAGATTGATTTGTTTAACATTTCTTATATACCGCCTTTCATGATAAGGCAGTTTACACTGAACAGACTGAAATTACATTGAACAGGGCATTATAACTTGGGGGTAACTATTTTACAGGGAACATGGGCAATGGAGGGTTAAGTGGCTTGCCCAATACCACAAGGAGCACCTGTGGGACTAGAAACCCCAGTCCTTCTGGCCCAAGGTTGCTGTCCTCTAGTGGGATTTGAACCCATGACCTTCCGGCCTGAGGTAACTTGTCCCAACCACTAGGCCACTCCTCCCTTCATACCTCCGTTTTTGCTTCAAGACTGAACACTGCCAGTATAAAGTTCTGGTGGTAGCCGCAGCACGCGTGCACCGACAAGGCCTGTGCGTTTATCCGTATCTAGATGATTGGATTATTTCCGGACCCGACAAGACCTCAGCCCAGGTGTCAGTTCACACCATATCTTTTCTCCTGCAACAACTCTGTTTCATCATCAACTTCCAAAAATCTTATTGCAAACCTCATCGGGTTCTGGATTTCATCAGGGCTCGTGTGGACATCACAGCGGCTTGAGCCGCCTTGCCCACCAACAGAGTAACCATCCTCCATCAGCTCAGCACCTAGCTCCTAAGTTTCCAAAGTGCTTAAGCTCACACCATTCTCTGCCTTTTGGGTCACATGGCAGCTTCAGTACATGTGGTTCTGTTGGCGCATCTTTACATGAGCCTTCTCCAGTGGCACCTCAAGCTCAACTGGAATTAGCATACTCAGTCCCTTTAGCATTTTTTTTGCTGGTTGACCTTTCCATCCAACCTCACCAGCAGGCAGCCCTTTCTGGACCTGCTACACCAGCTCACGTTAACTACTGATGCCTCCCATGTGAGCTGAAGAGGCCATCTCTTGCATCTTATTACTCAAGGATACTAGACCAAAGGAGAAGCCTCTCTGCACATCAACTTGCTGGAGATGCGTGCAGTTTCCTATGCTCTTCACGCTTTTCAACATTGGGTCCTCAACAAATCCCTCCTGATGCAGACCGACAGTCAAGTCACTTATGTTTTACAACAACAAACGGGGCGGCTCTGGATTCCTTTGACTCTGCTGCGAGGCTGCCCACCTCCTGGCTCTGTGCTCAATCCATCAGTCTTCCTTTGTGTGATATATCTCCTGGGTTCCAAAACCAACAGGCAGACTCTGTCATCACCTTGACCCGCACAAATGGTCTCTGGATCCCACTGTCCTGTCCCCCATCTTTCAGGCCGGGGGGATGCCGGAAGTAGATCTTTTCGCCATGCCAGTAGATCTTTTCGACAATGCCAGGTGCCAACTCTACTGCTCCCTTTGTCCCAACCCATGTAGATGGGCAGCGGATGCCTTCCTTATCTCCTAGGCAAACAGCATCCTCCGTTCATTTTCCCCATTCCCACTCATTCCTCAGACCCTACTCAAGGCTCTCATCAACAAGGTGCCTCTAATCCTCATAGCACTGCAGTGGCCCTGACAGATCTGATACCTGCCCGTTCTTGCCCTGGCTGTTACCGCTTCATCCATTCCTTCTCATCCAACAAGAGGGACGTCTTCTGCATCCCATCCTACAGTCACTAGCCCTAGCAACTTGGAAACAGAGCGGCTGACTGAAGCTGTTCAAGCTCTTCTCCAAGCATCTTGCTGACCACCTACACAACATTCCTATCATAAATGGACTTGCTTCTCCCACTGGGCTCTGTCACATCCTCATGTATCTCCTTTACCTTTCTGACTCTGCACTTCAGAGTTTGTCTGTTTCCTACCATCTCTCTGCCATCGCAACGACCCATCAGCATGAGGATGGGAAACCCATTTCTATGCACCACTAGTGAATCGCTTCATGAAAGGCTTAATGAACACCAAACTGCAACTGAAACCTCCTGCTCCAGCGTGGGATCTTAACATTGTTCTTTCCAAGCTCATGAAGCCCCCCTTTGAACATCTGGGGTCTGCTTCCCTGAAGCATCTCACTTGGAAAACCATCTTCCTAGTTGCTGTTAACACTGCACAATGTGTAAGCGAGCTGCAAGTTCTTCCCCACTAACCTCCATATACCCAGCTGCTTCATGATAAGGTTCTCTTGCGCACCCATCCTTTCTACCCAAGATTGTCTCCAGTTTTCATCTGAACCAGTCCATTGTGCTTCCTACATTCTTCCCAGCAGCACAGCGAGATTCGCCTGAGCAAGCGCTACACTCTGGACTGCCAATGAGCTTTGCTTTAGTATCTGCAAGCTACCAAACAGCTCAGTCTTTCCAGCGTTTTGTCACCTTTAGCCCTAACAACCCGGAAAGCCTGCATCTAAGCAGACCATTTCCTCCTGGATTGTAGACTGTATTTCATTTTGTTACCTTCAAGCGGGTCACACGCCTCCTGGATGGGTTGGACCTCACCATCTCCAAGCTACAGTGACAGCTGTGGCCATTCTGCATGGTTACTATGCACACTTTCACGAAGCACTACAGCCTGGATTGCTCTTCAGCCAGAGACCTGACCTTTGGCCAGGCTGTCCTGAGAAACCTTTTTGCTTAGTTCCGTACATCTCCCGGTTTACACATGGGCTGCAATCTTCATACAGACCTCCAAGCGACTCTCAGCTCGGGACTCACTAATGAAGCCACATTCACTCACTCGCCTGCGCTCAAACAAAAAAAAAAAAAAGACATCTGAACACAGTGATACAATCAACCCACAAAGCAAGCAGTGGACAGTTTTCAATATGCAGATTCAACTCTACGAGACCTATCCTGTCTATAGATCCTACTTCAGTTTTCTGCTGCTGTTTTTTCTGAGTGCCTTCGGCGCTACACTTGCCTACTCTGAGATGAACTGAAGGGACGTACGGTGGGACGGTGAGGTGGGAAGGTGTGAATATGCTCAGAAGTCCAAAGGACTTCTCTGAGCTAGGGGAGATCCAGCACTGGTGCTGTCAGTGGACAACACCAATGGAGTGTGGCTGCATATCCCTGCTGTCTAAGGAGAACCCTGTTACAGGTAAGCAACTATGCTTCCTGATCGGTCCTCCAATTTAGTCCTCCACAATCGAGTAGTGCACCTCCTCCTGCAGCCTGGACCAATCAAATCTTCCGTAGTATATATGCAGACGGAGCTCCCAGAAGCCCCCAGTGTGTCCAGTCTCCTTGCAGCTTGAGGACGTGTGTGCCCTTTCTGGGCACACTTAGTGACACTTGAGGGAGCAACACTAGTTAGTTCTTTTTGGGGTTTGTTTTATCTCCTTCTTTCATTACCATTTATTTCCTAGGTAGCTGTTTCTTTAAAAAAAAAAAAAAAAAAAAAAAAGACAGACACAGGGGACCTCCCGGGGTGAGAAGCCAGTCCTGCATTGGGCTCCTGCCTTCCCCCCAGTGTATTTGTATAGCCTCGGTTGAGCTCTCCCCTAGGCTGTACGGGGAAGAGCCATACCTGGTCCAGCATTGTCTGTCATTCTGAGCAGCTGGCTGATATCCTGTGCTGATTTCCTGAGCTGGTAGGATTTTTCATTTCCTTACCTTTATCGGGTACTGCAGCTCCCTCCTGTTCCTATTTTCAGCGGGTCTGTCAGCTCCCCAGCCTCCCGATTTCCTGTTTTTCGTGTTTTTTCCACTTTGCCCTTCATTTGGGTCCGTTTCTTTTATTTTCACTTTTCTTGGGGTTGCCTTTGTATTTTCGCACCGTTTTTTACCGCGGGTGAACAAGTGCGGCGGCCATTTTGAATCTCTAAAGGGGACTTTTCAGTGGCACTTAACACTTGTGCACGGGTTCCCCTGGCCTTTTTGGGGTTTCTTATGCTGGCGATTTTGCTCAGGGCACTCCTGGGATTCTAGGGAGTATTTTATTTTCTTCAAAAAAAAAAAAAAAAAAAGGTTTAAACACTACTGATTTACATAGGGTTGGTCCCTTTGGTGTGGGCTTTCCCTGTTTCTGCTCCCTTCTCTCCCGATTGGCGGCAGGTTGTCCACAGATGGCTGCCAAACCGCAGTGCGTGATCTGTGGGTCCCGAAGGGGTGCGGTGTCTGACTCGGGCATCTGCAGGGGCTGTGCCTCAGCTTCCTCAGACCTGGAACATTCTCTTGAACTGAAGGAACTGCCTGTCCCTGGTGACACCTCTCTAACGGGGGAGAGTGTCCCTTCGGCGGGCGTCCACCCGTCTGGTTCGCTGCCGCCGTCCAATGGGTCTGTCCCTGAGTTGCAGCAGGCGGCTCTAGTAGCGCCACCTGTAGATTTTTCCCCAGATTTCGTTCTCCTCATGCATCAGGCTTTCCGCTTGAGCCGGTCCGGTCAGTTGCCGGAGGCTTGGCCCGCTTCTCTCCCCTCTTGTTCCTCAGGGGAGGGTCAGCAGCCTTCTCAGCCGGCCGTCAAGAGGCTCAGGTTGGTGGACCAGGATCAGGACACCCCTTGTTTTCCTGATGCTGAGGCGGAGGTTGATCCTGAGACGGAGGCTGATGAGTTGGAGGACGGTGAGATCCCGGAGCCGGAAGATCAGGCTCGGATTATTCGCGTGTTTCGTAGGGACGAGCTGGTCCCTTTGATCACGGAGTCCCTTCATACTCTTAACCTAGCTGTGGTTCGGCCTCTGGAGGAGGAGGGTTTGGAAGACCCTCTCATTCAGGCGGCCAGGGATGCCGAGGTGGTGTTCCCTGTACACTGGGTTGTTGAGCAAATGATCCATTCTGAGTGGGATCAACCGGATTCCGGTTTGAAGGGAGTTCGGACCATGAATCGTCTTTACCCCCTGGCCGACAAGGACTTGTTTAAGTCTCCGCGGGTTGATGCTGCAGTATCGGCGGTGACTAAGAAAACCACCATCCCGGTTGAGGGCGCTGCGGCCTTAAAGGATGCCCAGGATAAGAAGGTTGATAATTTGTTAAAGCAAGCCTTCGATACAAACGCCTTGTCCCTGCAAGCCTCCATTTGTGGGGCGTGGGTTGCTCGGGCTTGTTTATGTTGGTCACAGCATCTGCGCTCAGGTTCCGGACTGGACCAGCAGGGGTTGCTGGAAGTTACCCGCATGGAGTCCGGATCAGCTTACTTGGCGGATCTGCTTTATGATTTAATCCGATCCTTAGCTAATAGTATGGTCTCCGTGGTGGCGGCGCGTCGGTCCATCTGGTTACGCAACTGGGTGGCCGACGGTTCTTCCAAGTCTCGCCTCAGTAAGCTGCCCTTTAAGGGCAGATTGTTTGGTGAGGCTCTAGACAAGTTGGTAAAGGATCTCGGTGAGTCTAAGGGTGGTAGGCTGCCGGAAGATAAGCCTAAGCTCAATAGATCGTCGCCCTCGACGCGCGCGGTCAGTTTAGGGATTTTCGCAGGTTTCGTTCTTCCCGACTGTGGGCTTCGCAGCACGGTCGCTTTGGAGCCCGTTATCAAGGGTTTCATGGTTTCAGAGGAGCAGGACGAGGCTTCTCCGGAGCCGCCTCTTCCTCGTCCTCTTCCTTTAATCGCAAGCCACAATGAAGCGAGGCGGACTCTAGAGGGAAGCCCGGTTATCGGGGGTCGTTTGTGCGATTTTCTTCCTTCTTGGGCCCAGATTACGTCAGATCAGTGGGTGTTGCAGATTATCAAAGAGGGTTACACGCTGGAGTTTGCCTGCCCGCTTCAAGATTCCTTTGTGATGTCACCCAGCAAGGGAGCGCAAAAGACGCGGGACATCCGCGTGACTCTGGATCGGCTACTCTCACTGGGTGCCGTAGTTCCAGTCCCTCCTTTGGAAAGAGGCGCCGGTCGCTACTCCATCTATTTTGTGGTTCCCAAAAAGGGCGGTTCTCTTCGGCCAATATTAGACCTCAAAGGCGTGAACCGCGCTCTCAAGGTACCGCACTTCCGGATGGAGACCCTGCGGTCAGTCATTGTCGCGGTACGTCAAGGAGAGTTTCTAACGTCCCTCGATCTCTCCGAGGCCTATCTACACATTCCCATCCGGACGTCTCATCAACGGTTTCTCCGCTTCGCATTTCCATGGGGCCACTTCCAATTTCGGGCCATGCCGTTTGGTCTCGCCACGGCTCCCCGAACCTTCACAAAGGTGATGGTAGTGGTTGCGGCGGCCTTGCGCAAAGAGGGCATCCTAGTCCACCTGTATCTCGACGACTGGTTGATTCGGGCAAAGTCCAGTCGAGAGTGTGTGCAGGTCACGGACAGGGTGGTGGCTCTATTGCGATCCCTCGGCTGGGTGGTGAACGAATGCAAGAGTTGTCTGTGCCCGACTCAGGAACTCGAGTACCTGGGAGTGCGCTTCGACACGGCGCGGGGCTTGGTGTGCTTGCCGGAGCGCCGTGTTCTGGCTTTGCGGACTCTTGTCCGCTTCTTCAGGGGGATGCCCGCTCCGTCCGCGTGGTGGTACCTGCGGCTCCTCGGTACGATGGCGGCGACCTTGGAGGTGGTGCCTTGGGCGCGCTTCCATATGCGTCCGCTCCAGAGTGTCCTGCTGCGTCGTTGGTCCAACCAGTTAGACTCGTTGAGCAGGAGATTGCCTTGCCCGAAGACGGTTCGCCGATCGCTCCGGTGGTGGCTCTCCTCCGAGAACCTGACGCGGGGGGTTCCCTTGGAGCCTCCGCTTTGGGTCCCGTTCACGACGGATGCCAGCTTATCCGGCTGGGGTGCTCACTGCGAGACCCGCTTCGCTCAGGGAGTATGGTCTCCCCTGGAGGCCTCTTGGTCGATCAACCGGCTCAAGTTGCGGGCGGTGCGACTAGCCCTATTAGCCCTCGAAGCCCTAGTCCTCGGCCGTCCGGTGCGAGTCCTCTCGGACAATGCGACCACAGTAGCTTACATCAATCGCCAAGGGGGCACCGGCAACGTAGCCCTGGAATCGGAGGCGACGGCTTTATTCAATTGGGTGCAGACTCGTCTTCTGGCGATCTCGGCAGCGCATATTGCAGGCGCAGAAAAAGTTCAGGCCGATTTTCTCAGCAGAGTGCGGGTAGACCCCGGAGAGTGGGAGCTCAACCCGCAGGTTTACGCGCAAATAGTTCATCGGTGGGGGCCGCCTATCATGGACCTCATGGCGACGTTTCAGTCGGCCAAGACGGGGCGCTTCTTCAGCAGGCGAAGAGAACGCATGTCCGAGGGGCTCGACGCTCTCATTCAACCGTGGCCCACGTCCGGTCTTCTTTATGTCTTTCCTCCGTGGGCTCTGATCGGACGGGTCGTTCAACGCATCGAGAGTCACCGGGGTCGAGTGTTGCTGGTAGCTCCGGATTGGCCCAGGAGGCCCTGGTATGCCGACCTGATCAGGCTGCGAGACGGTGTTCCTTGGCCCCTGCCCGCGTTGCTGGATCTTCTTCTTCAGGGACCCTTGCGAATGCCCCAAGTGGGTCGATTCTCGCTTACGGTTTGGCCATTGAGAGGGCTCGGTTGAAAAAGAAGGGTTACTCCCCCGCGGTGATTGCCACCCTCCTGCGGGCGAGGAAAACGTCCACCTCTCTTACTTACGTTCGGATATGGAGAATCTTTGAAGACTGGTGCTCCCGCTGTGGAGTCCGTGCAGCGACGGTTTCCGTGCCCGTCGTTTTAAGTTTTCTTCAGGATGGTTTTGATAAGGGCCTTGCTGCTAGCTCCCTGAAAGTCCAGCTGGCGGCTATCTCCTGTTATCGCGGCAAAGTTTTGGGCCGTCCCCTCGGGTCTCATCCGGACGTGCGGCGTTTTCTTACGGCAGTATTTCATTTGCGGCCTTCCCACAGGATCTTCGTTCCTCCGTGGGACTTGAATCTCGTGCTGCGGGCCCTGGTTCGCGAACCTTTTGAGCCTCTGAGTAGGGCGTCTCTAAAAGATCTCACGCTGAAGACTTTTTTTCTCGTGGCCATCTGCTCGGCACGCCGTATTTCTGATCTACAGGCGCTGTCCTGCCGGGCACCTTTTTTGTCTTTTTCCCAGGATCGGGTGGTTCTCCGTCCGGTCCCTTCCTTTTTGCCAAAGGTGGTTTCTCCTTTTCACGTAAATCAGACAGTGTTCCTTCCGGTGCTGCCTTCGGACTCCGTTGGGACTGTGGACAAGGGTCTTCACCGTCTCGATGTGGGTCGTGTGCTTCGTCGTTATTTGAAGGCTACCGAATCTTTTCGAAAGACCGACCGATTGTTCGTGCTCTTTGGTGGTGCACGAAAGGGGGAGGCGGCGGCTAAAGCCTCCATTGCCAGATGGCTCAAAGAAGCAATCGCGTCCGCGTATCTGTTGCAGAGGCGGCCGGTTCCGGAGGGGATCCGAGCCCATTCCACAAGGGCTCAAGCGACCTCTTGGGCGGAGTATAGCCTAGTTCCGCCAGCGGACATCTGTAAGGCGGCCACTTGGTCGTCATTACATGCTTTCAGTAAACACTATTGGTTGGATGTGTCAGCCGCTCGGGATTCCTGTTTTGGTTCGGTGGTTCTGCGCGCCAGATGGCAAGGTCCCGCCCGGTGTTGACTGCTCTGTTACATCCCGATTGTGGAGGACTAAACTGGAGGACCGATCAGGAAATGGAAATTACACTAACCTGGTAATTGTAGTTCCTGGAGGGTCCAGTTTAGTCCTCCTTCCCTCCCGACTATCAGATAATTTAGTGCGGCGCGCTTTTCCGAACGGTTTGGTCATAAGACAGTTTTCTCCTTTCCGTTCTGCCTTCCTTGCGGCCGCGCTCTTTGCAAGTGCTATTCCTTTTCGTCGATTTCAGTCAGCTCTTTGGGATTTTCGCTGTGGGCTGTCTTTTTGATACCGGGGCGTCGTTGGAGGCGCGGTGCAGTGTTCTGGCTTCCTCGTTTGGGGAGGGGGTTGATATTTATTAAGGGGAGCGAGTTTATTCTTTAAATCTGCATTTTTTTCTATTACTCTGTGTTGCTTCGTTAAGTTTGCTTTGTTACTAGTACACTGGGGGCTTCTGGGAGCTCCGTCTGCATATATACTACGGAAGATTTGATTGGTCCAGTCTCCAGGCTGCAGGAGGAGGTGCACTACCCGATTGTGGAGGACTAAACTGGACCCTCCAGGAACTACAATTACCAGGTTAGTGTAATTTTCATTTTCCTCTACTTCTCATTTGCATCATGATCCTTCATCTACAAAAAAAGAGGAAATCATATCAGGCTTGCTTTTTTTTTTTTTTTTTTTTGGCTAAAAGTAGAGTGGAGGAATAGACAGAGCTAAAGGCTGAGAACTAAGGAAACCAGGGCTCAGATCCCACTGCTGCCCCTTATAATCTTGGGCATGCCACTTAACCCTCCATTACCTCAGGTACAAACTTTGATTGTAAACTCCCTGGGGAGAGGAAAATACCTTCTATGCCTGAACATAGCTTGCCGTGAGCTAAATCCTATCTCTTCCCCTTTTGGCTAAAAGTGCTAGTTACAGGGACAAACTGTTCTTGTTCTTGCTAATGTTGTACCAGCTGCTCAGGTCAGTCGGATAAAAGTTCTTGAGGACTTTCTCACTCGCTGCCAAAACTAAGCTGAAGGATTCTTCTTAAACTCAAGACACTTTCTTGCAGGTTACTCCTGCAGAGATGATGAGGAAAACAGATACCATTTAGCCCACACTTGAAAGGTGAGTATCACATTGGTGTGGAAGGAAGTGATCCTGTAGCTAGGACCGGGCTCCAAGATAATTCAATATCCTTCACACTGAGGATGAGTCTCCATGGGCCACCCGCCCAGCAGGGAGGGGTTAGGACAGCTGTTGTACCTGGCAGTTCAGTAATTAGACATGTAGACTGCTGGGTGCCTAGTAAAAAATTTTTAAGCTTTTTTTTTTATTAAGTTCTATGTAGGCACTTCCAGAAATCACAATTAACTGCCCCATAAATGACCTAGTGGGGCTATGTTAATGTTATCTAATGCCCCATACCCTCCACCCTCTTTCCCCTACTATTGTTGATTGAAAACTGCTCAAAATAAACCTGCCTCACCTGCTCCATATTACTGTATTTTCATGCAAAAAATGTACGCGTTTTGTTTATTTCCATGCCGCCAGTCCCCTGTGCGCGTGTTATGCGTGGTCGCAATATATACATAATTATGAAAAGAAACTCGGTCATTTTTCCTTTCTTTACAACTTTATTTCTGAACTGCTGAATTTCAATGCAGTAAAATGCGACTGAATAAAACCAAATTAGACTATACCAATTCTAGTTTACTCATCAACTGACTCCTCGAATCCTCACTGTCATCGTTAAAACAACTGAGAACCAATTGCAGATGCTCTTCTGTGATTTCTGAAGTGATGTCATCGTCACTGCTATCTACATCTTCACCTTCGTCTTTGGTATCTGAATGTGTCTCATTCTGCTGGAAGACAATCCCAGCCTTTCTGAAGCCATTGCGGATGGTTTGTGGTATTTTCCCCCAAGCAGAAGCCACCCACTTGCTGACGTCCAAAAACCTCGCCTGCTTTAGTCTTCCTGATGGTGTGAATTTGTGAACTCCAGATTGCATCCATTCGTCCCACTCTCTTCTCATGAACATCTTGAAGGGGTAGTTAACCGCTATATTTATCAGCTATGGCATGCAGGAAAGAGTGCCAGGTATTATAGCTACGTGGGCACCAGTGGAGTTGATATAATTTTGAAAAATTTTTTCTTTGTGAGCAACCATGGCGTCAAATTAATAAGGATTTCTTGGAGAAGAATCCCCCCCTGCCTGGCCCTATAACATTTATCAACCCATACTTTCAGATGGTCACTGTCCGTCCGTCCGTCCATCCTTTCCCCTTAGTAATTTGTAAACTATCATTAAAATAATCTTCAGTACCTGAAGAGCGGAAAGGTGGCCAACATAATGCCGGGGGGGGGGAGGTTCCATTTAACTTTTTATTAATTTCGTTCCATATACAATACAAACTTTTTCTTAACCCATCATTTTACATTTTTTACAACAATCTACCATCAACCTTATTGTTATTCCCTGGTAGCTATTACAACATTGCATATTATCTATTCTTGAAACCTCCCCCTCCACACACTATTACCCCCTTTCCTTTATTCATGTGTATTATCTTATAGCAATTCTCTCATATTTATCACTTATATATGTTAATGCTTTTGTGCTCCAAAGAGTTTTACAATGGCCTTCACCCCTTCTCTCCTGCTTTCCAGTTTTCCAATCATCTCCAGACACTCTTCCATTGTTCCACACCCTTACCCCCTTTCCCGTGTCGCAGCCCTGTCAGTCGATGCATCAAACACAGCTCCACAATTCTTCTAATAAAACCTTTACTCTGAGGTTTCCCCAACCCAGTCCAGTGTTGTGCTATCTCACATCTTGCAGCCACTATACAGTGATTCAGTACCCCCCTTTCCCTCTCCGATATATCCTCCTCCAATTGATGTAAGAGACAAACCTCCGGCACGTTTTGCAATCTATAGCCTGTCATTTCAGAAATAACACCTCATCCCAATACCCTTGAATCTGTCCGCACTTCTATCACATGTGTAACACATCTCCTCTTTCCTGACAGCCTCTCCAGCACCGATCAGATAACCCCATTCCCGCTCTTTTTTGACATAGCGGCGTCCAATACCACCGGTATAGTACTTTATAGGCATTTTCTTTGTGTGGCTATCGATATTTCTGCTATGGTTTGTATTACCTTATCCCACCTCTCTTCATTCCACTGTACGGCTAGGTCTTCCTCCCATTTCTTCATAAAATCCAATTTACCCTCCCCTTCCTCCATTAGCCCTTTATAGATTTTAGACAATGCTCCTTTTTGACCTAATTGTCCTGAGCAGAGGGCCTCAAACCACCCCCTGTTACTCCATAGAGCCCACCATACTCTCTGTTGCCACACAAAGTGGCTGACCTGGATATAGCTGTAATAATCATTATTAGATAACCCGTATAAATCCTTGATACCCTCAAAATCCCTAATTCCCTCCTTAACCACTATCTGGGAAATATATGTAAGTCCCCGCTGTCCCCATCTGCGCAAGGTATGCACCCCTGGCCCCTGCCCCCTCTCAAAACATGCCTCTAAGTTCATCCCTTGTATATATCCTTTGTCCTGTATTAATACTTTCTTATTTTGTTTCCAAACATTCAAAATATGGACTATGAAGGGGTTAAGGGCGATATTTGCAGGTGCTTTACTTCTCTTCTATACCATCCTTTCCAGCCCAACTCCCCTTACAGAATCTTCTTCCATCTGAACCCAATGCTTCTGTTTTTCTCTGTGCCATTCATAAAGCGTTTTCAGTTGCACTGCTACATAGTATTTGTGAAAGTTGGGAACCCCGAGCCCTCCCTCTCCCCTTGTTCTCTGCAGGATTAACATAGCAACCCTAGGGCTTCTATTTTGCCATATAAATCTATTAATGCTCCTTTGTAAGTACTTTAACTTATGACGTGGTACCAATATCGGTAGTGTTTGGAACAGAAACAGAAATCGAGGTAAGAGCATCATCTTTACAGCTGCAATCCACCCAAACCAGGATAAGTATCCCCGCCCCCACCCAGCCAGCAAACTTTCTACGTGCCGCCCAAATAACTTTATATAGTTTAGATCATACAGTGCCTCCAACCTATTGCTTATTCGGATCCCTAGATACCTAATCGCCCCCTTGGCCCATCTAAATGGGTGGTACTTTCGTAACACCACCTGCTCGTCCTCTTGTAGTGGCAAATTCAAAATTTCAGATTTTGTCCAACTTACAGTGAATCCTGACAATCTCCCATATTCTTCTAATTCCCACATTAATATTGGTATGGAACATCTCGGTCTGGTCACACTCAATATCATCCGCAAACAGGGATATTCTGTATTCTGCCCACCTTTATACCCTTCAAGTCCTCCCTTTCTCGCACTCTCTCTGCAAACGGTTCCACTGAGATCGCAAATAGAAGGGGCGACAATGGACATCCTTGCCTTGTCCCTCTCCCCTGCTCAAAGAAGGCCGAATATGCACCGTTCACCCGAACACAGGCTTTCGGGTCGCAGTACACTGCTTTTACCCAACCCATGAGCTTATAGATCAGTGAGCCTACTGGGCAAAATGGTAGCAGCTATTATAAAGAACAAAATTACTGAATTATTCAGAAGGTGTTTTTAGTGGCCATTGCCTCGGCTAGGCGGGTTTCGGAGTTACAAGCGCTGTCCTGTAGGGAGCCTTTTCTCTCTTTCTACGATTCTAAGGTGGTGTTGAGACCGGTTCCGTCGTCCTTGCCTAAGGTGGTCTCGGTGTTTCATTTGAACCAAGTGGTGTCATTGCCTGTGTTTCGTGTTAAGGGTAAGACTCAGGTGGCGGACCGACTTCATACTTTGGATATTTGCCGGGCGTTGAAGTATGTGGCGAGAACAGAGCCCTTCCGTAAGTCGGACAGGCTGTTCATTCTGTTCGCGGGGCCTAGACGAGGGGAGTCGGCCTTGAAAGGTTCCATTGCTCGTTGGATCAAGGAAGCGATCGCATCGGCTTACATTCTCCGTGGTCGCATAGTACCGGACGGGCTGCAGGCTCATTCCACTAGGGCACAAGCGGCATCGTGGGTGGAGTCTAGCTTGGTGCCGGCGGTGGAGATCTGTAAGGCGGCTACTTGGTCGTCGCTGCATACCTTTGTGAAGCATTACCGTCTGGATGTGCAGGCGGACAGAGACTCCTGTTTTGGATCGGCGGTGCTTCAGGCCGGTCTAGCAGGACCCTCCCGTTAATGTGTTTTACTGCTCTGGTACATCCCCAGAGATTCCGGGACTAGACTGGAGGGACGATTAGGAAGATTAAATTAGACTTACCTGCTAATTGTAGTTCCTGGAGTAACTCCAGTCTAGTCCCGTGTCCCGCCCTATCGAGTTCATTTTACCGTGGCCTGAAGCAGGAGCTCTATTACTGGTAAGCAAACTTCTCAATGCGTTTGGGGGGTTGCAGTGCATGCACAGCGGATTTTTCCAAGGGCAGGGCATGGGAGGTTCCTGTCCCCTGTAGTAGGGTACTGGACAGGGGATCTCCTGGCGTACGATCCGCAAGGGTCTTGTATATAAATAAATATATAGTTGGGTTGGCAGGCCTATATAGGTTAGTTAAGCGGTGCTTTAATACTGCATTTTGTTACTTGTTGCTCTGGTGAGTCTGCTTTGTCAATAGGTAAACTGATGTGAGGAGGTGGTGCCAGCCCTTATATACTGGTGACATCACAGCACTGAAGTTTCTCAGTCTCATGGTTTAATGGGACAAAAGCCAAGATGGATTTAGTCTAGGAAAGTCTTGCCTCACTAATATGCTACTTTTTTTTTTAAGGCATGAATAAACAGATAAAAAAAGAGCCAGTTGATATAGTTTGTGTGGATTTTCAGAAAGCATTTAACAGCATTCCTCATTAAACTCTTGCAGAAATTTAAAAAGTTGTGGGATAGAAGGTGTCCTCTTATGGATTGGAATTTGGTTACGTGATAGAAAACAGAGCACACAACTAAATAATCAGTTTTTCTCAGTGGAGAAAGATGAATAGTGGAGTGCTTCAGGGGGACTGTTTTTTTTAACATATTTGTAAATAACCTGGAAATGGGAGCAATAGTGGAGGAGTAGCCTAGTTGTAGAGCAACTACCTAGTACCCAGTATATTTAAAACAAATCAGGAAAATATATCTATTCAGTCTGTGCATAATTAAGCACTGGATTTATTGCTGGAGAATGTGGTAAAGGCAATTATAACTGGGGTTTTACATTACTCACCTTGACAGCTGCCATTACTGGGCAGCTATCTAAGGAGCTATCAGTACACTCTATATAGAAAGCAATATCCTTTCTACAAGAAGCATGTATCAGAAATTCTCAAGCTAAAAATGACAGCCTGCTGCACAGCAGATATCCTGACAAACTACAGAAGCAGCCAGCTCCAAAATGGCAAAAGCAGGCGTCATCTTTTGGACTTAACAGTCCAGACATGGTCACATACCTCTTTCTATGACTCTCCAAGTGGTTAACTGTAGTAGCAGCACATCTCCACAAATAGAAATTCAAGTCTGTGTTCAGATGACAAGCCTGGTAGCAGCTCATACCAGACCAGATGCAATGGAAGTCACTAGGACTACTGTAGTCCTACTTCAAACGGAGGCTTTGAATACATGTTTTTCAAAAATCCAGTCTCACTTCTGCTAAGGAATTCATGTTAATAGTTTGAGTAATCCCATTGAAGGCCAAGGCTTTTCTGTCAAACAGTAAAATGGAAGGTCTGTTAGAATGCAGCCAGCATGCTGCATCTGTCACCAGCATGGCAGCAAGAAGTTATATGAAAGTGGTCATACAGTTTCCATAGCACATGTAGGATGCATCATGTCTCTGGTTTCACCGAAACTTCAGCTCCCATTTTACCCTTCTTACAAATCTATGCATCCTCCTCCTTGCAAAATCATTTGCTTCTGTACCACCTCCAGTCCTTTTGTTGGTGGAATGTCTAATCTCCAGGAACAAGCAGGAATGAGTCTTCACATATGGGGTATTGTCGGCACCGACGGAGCCCGCGCGGGAATGCTCCCCAGCATCCAATAGGAACGCTTTTGGGAGCATGCATGCGTGCTGCCTTCCCGCCTATCTACCTCCCTCACTTGAGTTCTTCGTTTTCCGCGGAGCCGACAGGACGTGAACCCTGTCACCGCAGAAAATTCTACTTTTATTTCTTATTTTTTGTGGTCGCGCCTGCCTTCGTTCGACGCCCACCGGTACTGCCGGTGTTTTTCTTTTTTTCTTTTAAAAAAAAAAAATATATATATATAAATATATATATATTTTTATTTATTTATATATATGTAGACTTAGTCAGGGGGCTTTTTTCTCCCCTGTTTGGTGCTTGGCGCCATTTTGGCCACTAGACCTCACTTCTTTTCAACATTGAAAAACCAACCACTGGTTTTAAGAAATGTTCAAAGTGTGGAGGTACCATTTCTCTCAGTGTGGAGGTACCATTTCTCTCAGTGTGGCGGTACCATTTCTCTCAGTGTGGCGGTACCATTTCTCTCAGTGTGGCGGTACCATTTCTCTCAGACACCCATGACTGGTGTCTTAAATGTTTAGGTCCTGATCATTGCCCAGCAGTGTGTCTCTCCTGTAGGAAGCTGACTAAAAGAAGTCTTCAGAATCGAGCAAATCAACTCGGTGCCCTATTTGCATCGGACACAATGTCAGTAGCATCTATGTCCTTCAGGGCCTCCACTTCTTCCCAGGGATCTCAGGTAACTAAACATAAGTCTTCTAAGACAGGCCAGTCCTCGAGAGGTAGATCTCCCTCTAAGCATCGAGATGCCTCTGGCGTTGCCTTCGAGGATACTGCACTGGCAAAACAGCCCCGGCGAGAGTCTTCGGCCTCCAAAGCATTAGCAGGGCTTCAGGATGTTCCCGAGGTTTCGGCCTCGATGGACATGCCTGTGCCATGCTCGGGGGTTGTGGCCGCTTCGATCGGTACCGGCACCCCAGCATCGGCTATGGTGATGGATGAAAGACTCCTCGCCGTCGAACGCAGTCTAGCGAATCATTTGGCTACTTCGGTACTGCCAAAGTCACTGCAGACCGTTTTATGGGCAAAGTTATCGGTACCGGCACCCATACCCTCAGTACCTGCTTCGGCAGGCTTACTTCCCCCGATGCCAAGTTTAGAATCACTCTCCAGCATGGGGGATCAGGTACCGACACGCTTCGGTACCGACTTCGAGCGGTACCGAAGGCATCTGCTAAAGGAGAATCCGGTGCATCATCCTTTTGAGTCTTCCAATTCTGATGACTCCGATGACTCTACCGGTACCAGAGCTGAACTTTTACAAGATTCAACTCCTCAGCGCAGAATGTCCCCTCCAGAGGACATGTCTTTTCATGACTTTGTACGTGATATGGCAAAAGGACTTGCCATTACAGTGGTACCTGAAAAGGAGTCTAGGGCAGAAGAATTGAGAATTTTACAATACCCCTTGGCTCCAAAGGAGGCGGTTATGTTCTCTATACATCAGATCTTACATGATCTAATGTTAAGGATGTGGGAAACTCCTTTAACAGTATCCCTACATTCTAAACGTCTTGATACTATGTATAGAGTGCCACCTTGTCCAGGTTTTCAAAAGACTGTTACCACACCATTCTATGGTAGTGGAATCTGCCATGAGGCGGATTAAGAGTACAAAAAGACACACTTCTAATCCACCAGGTCGTGAGTCTGGAACACTGGATGCCTTTGGGCGTAGATGTTTTCAAGCCTCCATGCTTTCAGCACGAATTAGTTCCTATATTTTATACATGGGAATGTTTCTTGAAGAGGTTACAAAAAACTTAGAGCTTTTGAACCTTTTCCTTCCAGAGGATAAAAGAGCAGACTATTTATCACTAGTCAAACATGCTCAGAATGTTTCTAAGTTCATGAATCGTGCTACTTTTGACTGTTTTGAATGTATTAGCAGAACTTCTGCTATAGCTATAGGAGCACGACATATTGCCTGGCTCCAAGCTTCAGACTTGGAAGAATGGGTGCAAGAAAAGCTGGGAAATATTCCTTGCACTGGAGAAAATCTCTTTGGCAAGGATTGGCAATCTAAAGCTAATCAGCTTGACACTGATAATGCCACTTTAAATAGATTGTCAAAACTTTCTAATAACCCAGCTAAGAAGAAGTCCTTCAAGAAACCTTTTTTCTCCAAAAAAGTTTGTCGATTCCCCCACCCACACTAAAGGTGGCAAACTAGATCTCATTTTCGCACCTCTCTCCAACGCCATAACACCCCTAACTCTTGCACTATCTGTAATACCAGTACCCTGGTCGGACCACAGTCTTCTCAGTTTCAATATACCCATTAATACATCCCACAAAACCAGAAAGTCTTCTAACACATCTGGATCCCACACAACCCGCTTTAGACCACTCAACCAGAGCGTAGTCCTAGAGAATCTCAGACCTCTCATGGCCAACACTACCATGGACTTAGATGATCTCGTATCTAAATGGGATGAAAACCTGAGAGCTGCCTCCTGCCCATCACTCACCGAAAAGAGAATTCGAAAACGTGAACATACTCCATGGTTCTCCACAGACCTTCGCACATCCCTCCACCATCTACGCAAACTTGAGCGAAAGTGGCGACGAACTCATTCTCCTGAGGCGCTGGTATCATATAGCTCATACCTAACTACCCACCGAGCAAAGATAGCACAGAGCAGGAAAACTTACCACACAGACTTAATAAAACGCTCCTTCAACAAACCACATGCATTGTTCAGCATAGTAAAGTCCATAACAGGTGAACCGGTCTCAGCACAACCCCCTATGCCTCAGCCGCAGGACTACGCAAACTACCTGCAATCAAAGATGATTAAAACCAACACAGACACAAATGTCAATAACGCCACCACTTCACCCAAGGCATCCCAGGCAATGCCACTACACAACTTCTCCACTGTATCAAATAGTGAGGTTGTGAACATTATTGCCTCAATCAATCCCAGTACAGCTCCTAACGACCCATGTCCAGCCAGCTGGATCAAGGACATGCGACATGACCTCAGTCAAATATTGAGCAAAATACTGAACCAGTCCTTCTCAACAGGTTCCTTCCCGCAGAATCTAAAACGCACTTCCATCAAGCCCCTACTGAAAAATAATAAACTGGACCCATCCAAAGTTGATTCCTTCAGGCCTATTTCGAGCATCCCACAGCTTGCAAAAATCATTGAGAAGGCTGCCCAACAACAAATCCAACATCATATTGACACTGAAGCACCACTAGATCCATCTCAGCATGGCTTCAGGGAAGCGCATGGAGTCAACACAGTCCTTACAACCCTGTTCAATGTTCTGGTATCAGGAATAAATAACATACAACAGGGTTTCGTCCTCATTTTCCTGGACATCTCCGCCGCTTTCGACTCTGTGAGTCATGACATACTCCTACAACGCTTGAAAGATAAGGGGATTCAAAGCACAGCACTCGAGTGGTGTAAATCCTACTTATCTAACAGGTGGCAACAAGTAAAAACAGGCCACGAATCCTCAGAACCATTCCTGCAATCACAGGGAGTACCCCAAGGATCGTCCCTATCAGCACTAATGTTTAATATCTACATGCAGCCGATATGTGACTTGATCAGATCCTTTAATGTACAATGTCTCGCATACGCAGACGACATCCTCCTATATATGCCGTTCACAATTGAACACCCAGTATTCTCCCCAATAATCAACTGTTTTGAAGCTGCAGCCGAATGGTTACTATCCCAAAACCTTCGGATTAACCACAACAAAACTGACGTTCTTTTTGTCACAAGGAACCGTAAGTTCATACCTCCTCCATCTCTACTCGTCAACAACATAGAGTTGAAATCAAAAGCCACCATCCGTTACCTTGGCATCACATTGGATCAGCACTTGGATATGACAACGCATGTCAAGAACATCACAAAAACTATATATTACAAGATCAAATCGCTACGTCACCTCCGCTCCCTACTTGATCCCACAGACTTCCGAACAACCTTCCAGGCATTAATCCTCCCACACCTGGATTTTGCCAACATCATCCTTCATGGCCTCCCTCAATCAACTTTGAACCCGCTCCGCCTAGCCATGAATACAGCCGCCAGAGTCCTTTCTGGCTCATCAAGATCTGACCATATAACACCCATCATGAAAGAACTGCATTGGTTGCCATTACATGCCAGAATCCAGTATAAATCCTTAGTCCTTACTTTCAAGGCACTAAATAACTGCCCCCCTACGCCAATCAGCAAGCTCATCCATGTCACCCTGGAAAACAGAAAAAGGAGAACCACATCAATGAACACCTTAATAGTCCCAAAAATAATAACGAAGTGCACTAAGGCCACCTCCAACAGGGCCTTCTCCTTATTTGCACCTCTAAACTGGAATGCGCTACCTCACGAAATCCGTGCTATCAAAAACCTAATCCTATTTAGAAAGGCATTGAAATACCACTTGTTTACAAAATGCTACCCAGAAGTCAACCTAGACATTATCAAAACTAGCTCCGCAATACAACCTGAAAAGGGCTAGCTGGTCAACCTTCTCTCTAGTCCTATTAGTGAACCACATTACAACATCCAAACGAGTTTCATATTACTGTATATAACATTAAGTTAATCTGTACATAGTACATTAAGTTAATCTGTACATAGTTCCCCCGGTTGTCCTATTGTTGAAGTTCCCTGTTTAATGTAAAACTCAATGTTACTTGTATGCATTGTAGTATGTTCTTGTTCATTGTACACCGCACTGATTGTAATAGCGCGGTATAAAAGAATTGTTAAATAAATAAATAAATAAATAAAATAAAAAAAGTAGTTCTAGCCATCTTCCACCCAACAGGCATATGTTCCCCAAAAAGGGCAACAACCTAGACAAAAAACCCCAAACCTCAGCAGGCTCAGCAAACCCAGGCTCCTCAGGGTTTTTGACTTTTGTCTAGAGAACTTAATCATTCTTCCTGTGTTGGACCTGGAACCTGTAAATATTCCAGGCCGTCTCTGCCTTTTTGCCAAAAGATGGCAACAAATTACATCGGAGGCCTGGACCTTGTCCATAGTGAGTCTTGGGTACAAACTTCGCTTTCTCAGTTTGCCCCCACCCACACTACTAAAACAGTTGAACTCTCAACCTCTAGGCATAGACTTCTTGCTACAAGAGGTCTCCACTCTTCTAGCTCAAGGAGCAAACTGTGCCAACAAGGGACAGGGTTTTATTCCCCCTATTTTCTCATTCCAAAAAAGACATGGTGTTTAAGACCGATCCTAGATCTCAGAGAGCTGAACAAATATCTAGTCCGAGAGATTCAAAATGATTTTCCTCGGCTCTCTTCTGCCATACCTTCACAGGCAAGATTGGCTATGTTCTCTAGATTTAAAAGATGCCTACATGCATATCCTTATTCATGTAGATCACAGGAAATTCCTTCGGGTTCCTAATCCAGGGAAGACATTTCCAATACAGAGTCCTTCCCTTTGGGCTGGCCTTGGCTCCAAGGGTCTTCACAAAATGCATGGCAGTGGTAGCAGCCTTCATGAGGAGGACCCTGGGAATTTTTGTCTTCCCTTACTTGGATGACTGGCTCATCCGAGCACAGTCGTCTCAAGAAGCTCATCAGTCCCTTTTTCGGGCAAAACAAATACTCCAGTATTTGGGATGGGTCATAAATCCCCCAAAGTCCCAGCTCACCCCATCTCAATTCCTCGAGTTCATAGGGGCTCGCTTGGACACACAGCTTGCAAGGGCTTTCCTGCCCCAACCACGCTGTCTCCATATCATCGAGCTAGCATCTCAAGCAGCACTGCAACCTTTCCTCACTGCTCGGCAGATGCTTCGTCTGCTAGGACACATGGCATCTACTGTCCATGTAGTACCTTACGCTCATCTTCACATGAGAGCGGTCCAGTGGACCTTAGCGTCCCAATGGTCCCAGGCCTCAGGAAGCCTGTCAGACAAAATCAGAGTTATTACTCACCTGATTGTGTTTCTTCACTGGTGGCAATCTCTGGAAAACCTTTCAATAGGCTCTCCTTTCCAACAACCCCCACCTCAGGCTTTCCTAACGACAGATGCCTCCATGATAGGTTGGGGAGCCCATTTGGGCACTCTGTCAACGCAAGGTCTTTGGTCCTCAAAGGAGGCTGCTCTTCATATAAACCTCCTAGAACTCAGAGCCATCTTCAATGCTATTCAAGTCTTTTGCATCCAACTCGCAAACAGAACAGTGCTGGTGCAAACAGACAATCAAGTAGCCATGTTTTACATAAACAAGGCGGAACAGGCTCTCTGCAATTATGCAACGAAGCTCTGCAACTATGGGCCTTTGCCAGAGAGCATCAGATTCATCTGCTGGCAGTTTACCTTCCAGGCATTCAAAACATTTGGGCAGACAGGCTCAGCAGAGTCATGTTGCCACACGAGTGGTCACTCCACTCTTACCATCTTGCTTGAGTTTTTCAAGTCTGGGGAACACCAGACATAGACCTCTTTGCAAGTCCACAGAATGCCAAACTTCCCTGGTTTTGTTCCAGACTTCAAGCACAGAACAGTCAAACCAGGGATGCATTCCTACTCCACTGGGGTCAGGATTACCTTTATGCATTCCCACCAATCCCTCTGATTCCCAAAACCTTATTCAAGCTCCAGAGGGACAAAAGACGCATGATACTCATAGCGCCTTCATGGCCAAGGCAAGCATGGTATCCCCTTCTCTTGCATCTCTCTCAAGCCACTCCTCTGGAGTTGGAGAATGCTCCAGATCTTCTATCTCAAGACAACGGATCTCTGCTGCACCCCAGTCCCAAGTCCCTGCATCTCAAGGCCTGGTTACTCAAGGCCTAGACTTTCACAATCTAGACCTATCTCAACAAGTGAAGGACATTCTTCTGGCCTCCAGGAAACCTTCCACAAGGCACTCTTATGCTTTCAAGTGGAAGAGGTTTTCATCCTGGTGTTCTCCAAGAGGGCTTAGCCCCTCTTTGGTGCCAGTAGAATCTCTTCTAGAGTATCTCCTTCATTTATCAACGTCTGGTCTTCAGACGAATTCTGTCAGTCCATCGTAGTGCTATTGCTGCGTTTCATAAGCCCTTAGATGGACAACCAATTTTACTCTCATCCACTTATTTCTAGATTTATGAGAGGACTTCTACTAACAAAACCTCCGATTAAACCACCTCCAGTGGCATGGGATCTTAGCCTTGTTCTAGGTGTACTTATGGAGCCACCTTTTGAGCCTTTGGCTACTGCGGATCTAAAATTTCTCTCATGGAAAGTCATTTTCCTAATTGCCATCACTTCTGCAAGACGCATTAGTGAACTTCAAGCTTTGGTGGCTGATCCGCCTTATACAAGGTTTCATCATGATAAGGTGGTCCTTAGGACCCATCCTCATTTTCTTCCAAAGGTGGTTTCACCTTTTCACCTAAACCAGTCAGTTTATCTTCCAGTTTTCTTTCCTAAGCGTCATTCCTCTTCTGCGGAAAGAAAGCTTCATACTTTGGACTGTAAAAGAGCTCTAGCTTTTTATCTCCAAAGGACTCAACCTCACAAAGTCTTCTCGGCTTTTTGTGGCTTTTGACTCTGGCCATTTAGGACTTCCTGTCACTAAAAGAACCCTCTCTAAATGGATTGCAGATTGTATTTCCTATACATATCACAGTAAAGGAATACCTCTTGAAGGCCATGTCACAGCTCATAATGTCAGAGCCATGGCAGCTTCAACAGCTAACCTTTGTTTAGTAGCTATTGATGAAATCTGCAGAACAGCAACTTGGGCTTCAGTTCATACTTTCACTGCCCATTATTGTCTAGACAAGGACTCCCGTCGGTATGCCTTGTTTGGTCAAGCTGTTCTCCAGCATCTTTTCCATTCTTAATTCAACTCCTCCCCACCATCCACTTGGATGCCTGAGGTCCCTGGGGGAAGCATGGCCCATCTACATAGATTTGCAACATGCTGGGTCTTCCCTAGGCATCTTTCAGCTTGGGAGTCCCCATATGTGAAGACTCATTCCTGCTTGTTCCTGGAGATAGCGTAGTTACTCACCTGTAACAGGTGATCTCTGGGAACAGCAGGAATAAGTCTTCACAAACCACCCACCTCCCCTAGGCGTTGTCTTACTCTCTCTCTCTATATATATATTTTTATCTACTTCTCTCCTTCGGTCTCAGCTTTAAATTCAACTGAAGTGAGGGAGGTAGATAGGCGGGAAGGCAGCGCGCATGCGTGGATGCACGCTCCCAAAAGCGTTCCTATTGGACACTGAGGAGCGTTCCCGCACGGGCTCTGTCGGTGCCGACGATACCCCATATGTGAAGACTTATTCCTGCTGTTCCCGGAGATCACCTGTTACAGGTGAGTAACTACGCTTTCCAATTTACTGAAAGGACTTCATTTCAGCAACTTCAGCATTGGTGTGTTATGAAAACAGATGCCTCCAACATAGGCTGAGGAGCACATAGCGGCACAGAACACACAAGGTTTCTGGCTAGTGATGGAGAACATACTCCACAAAATTCAACTAGAGCTAAGATTGATAAGTGCTCTTAATACATTCACATAGGTCTTTGAGAAAAAGTGTTGTTGATATAGTCAGTTAAGATGTAATGTAAATAACAACCAGCAAAAGGGCACATGGGGTCCTTATCACTATGCCAGGAGATAGCAAGGAGACTGAATCATGCAATTATGAAAGCCATCTACATACCAGGAGACTAGAATTAGTTGGCACATTCATTCAAATGTCACAGTCTCTCACACAATCCCTAAAAAAAAAGTGCACTTGCAAAGCATTTTCTCAAGTGGGGGTGCCTCCAGTGGCTTTGTGTGCTTCTAGCCTGAACAACAAACTTTCTGTTCTAAAACACCAGCAAGGAACAAAGTAGCTCACCACACATTAATCATACTATGGAAATGGGAATTGGTGTGTGTATCCTCAGATGGCTTTAATCACTGAGGAGAGTAGCCTAGTGGTTAAAGCAGCTGCCTGGTGATCAAATAAACCAGGGTTTGATTACCACTGGCACTCCTTGTGTTCTTTGGTAAGTCACTTAAGCCTCTTCCAGGGACAGGGAACTGCTTACTGTACTTGATTGTAATGCGCCGTGAACTACTTCTGGAAAGGTGTGAGCTAAATATTAAAAATAAAGTAAATCACCAGAGCATTTTACAAACTCTGAGCTCAGATAACACAGCAGCTCAGTGATCATAATAGTATCCTATTGACTTAGATATAGTTTCCTCTCCTGTTCAGAACTTTCTGTACAGAAGCTCATAAGACTAGAGATCTTTTCAGAACTGATTACTCAAAATTGCAGGACACTGCTTCATCCCATCCTCTGGAGTTTAGCTGTGATGGCTAAAATGTTGTGTAGTATCAGGCTCCCTACACTTAATCAGATAGAATGGATTCTAATTGAAGCAAAGAAGCAGTCATCAAGATGGCTTATGACTTTAAATGGAAACAATTTGCTATTTTATGTTAAAACAAACCAAAACTCATTTACATGTTCATCATCCACTTTACTGCACTACATTTGAAGACCTACTTGGGAAGGATGATAAACCTTTCTGCCATATCTGCCTACAGTGACAGCCAGGTGCCCAGTTCATTTCAAAACACATGAAGTTGTCTTCATATGAGGCTCCCTATTCATAAACCTCCAGTTCCATGGGATTTCAACATAAATTTAACATAACTTAATGAAACCTCCGTTTGGACAAATGGAGTCATCCTCCTTTGAAGCACATTTTTGGAACGTTCTAGCCAATATAATGGCTGTATAAAAAGTAGTCTGAGCATCAAGCATTTTTATTGTATCCAAATGACATGCAAGTTTTTACAAACAAGATGATTCTTAGAACTCATCCAAAGTTTCTGCCAAAGTTGGTATCAACTCTTCATCTTGACCAGTCAATAAATCTACTGGTGTTTTACCTTTATACACTAGATTATAAGAAAACTCATAATGGTTTTTCTTGAACAAACTTCTCTCAGCACTTTATATCCCATGACCCACATTGACTGGGACTTGCCACTGCCAAAAGAATTCTCTCTAATTGATTTGTGGACTGCATTAATTAATTTATCTTTAAGCTAAGTTAACAGTCTAAGATAAGGTAAAAGTCCTATCAGATTCTAGCCATGTCGGTGTTCATAGTTCATTTAAGGGAAACTTCCATATAAGACATCTGCAGAGCTGCCAGCTGGGCCATGTTACTTTTGCATTGCACAGTTGTCTGGGAAAAATAATGAATAGGACAAGCAGCATTAAATAACTTCTTGTGTAGCTATAAACCCTTCCAAAACCAGTAAGTAAACCAGTGTATTTAAATCTTCAATTTTATGGAGCTGTTCACAGGCAGTATCTAAAGTCTGTAGAGACTTTCATCACACGTGGACAAGCACTCTGTAACCCTCAGCTTGGGAGAACCCATTTGTGCTGCTGATTTATCCTGTTTGTTGACTGAGAAAGCAAAGTTGCTTACTTGTAACAGGTTTTATCTGTGGACAGTAGCATAAATCGGAAACACGGTCCATCCCAAACCTTCCCAAGAGTTGCTCTTAAGCTATACTGAGAGAACTCCATTGAGGAATGACATGCAAGAAGGGGCATGTGTACTCGGGGAATTTTTCCACTACTTTCTGCTCTCTGAGAGAGCTACTCTTATCGTGGTGCCATCAGGTGACATCACCCTACTTGTATGTCTGATTTATCCTGCTGTCTCCAGAGAATACCTACTAGAAAAAATAGCAAAGCTGCTTAACTTAAATCGTTGGTGGGTCATAGAGGATCTCTGCTTTCTTTAATCTATGGAGAACCCATGGAAGTTTCCATTGATGATTATAAGGAATATAGAAGGAACAGACAGAGAGTACACTTGTGAGGAAGGGAAGAATTTAAAAAGGATTTGGCCATGTTAATAATTTTAAAAAATATGTATCTTTTCATTTGAAAAAGCATACACATAGAAAATAGGACAACAAAAGAGAAAGCAGCACCTTGTCGGACTCAGTAGATCATAGCTGAATGCTTCTAGAAGCGTGTCTGGCATCTTTTCAAGGACTGTCACAGAAATAGCTGGCCTAAATGAGGGAGACAGGTATAAATTATTGGTAAAGTACCCTGGGTAGTTATATGAAATCTCATGACTCCAATTGAACTGGAGTGCAAGAGTAGCTCTAGTGGTTAGAAAAGCAGGATGCAAATCAGGGAGGCCAAGGTTCATCTCCTTCCCCAACTATGACGTTGGCCAAGTCATTCACCCTCCATTAACTCAACCCATTTGTGGAGGGGAAATAACTGTATACTTGAATGTAAATCGCCCTGAGCTTAGATTTGGAAAAGCGGGTAATCGAAAATCCAAATAAAATTAGGAGGAAACTACCAGACTTTCACTGTTGCTTTATCCCTTACCTTCCTCACCACACAAGAGCCAGAGGAAGGAAGCAATCCAAATAATAAAGCTGATCGTTTGAAGCATCTTACTAGTTTTTGCAGCTTTATTTTATTTTTATTTATTTTGGTACATTTATAGACCACTATATCGGAAACCTTCAGAGTGGTGTACAAAAAAACACCATTATACACATTAAAAACACGAGACAGTAAAATGGGTCTGCTTTTTTCCGTTTGTTTCATGTGACTGAAAAACGAACTGTCTTTATAGAATGTGTACATGCTACAGACTGCATAGTCCTTGTAAAGCTTCTTACTATTGTATGCTCTTCCTTATGACAGGGCTCTTGGATTTGGCTACATCATACTGTGAAAACAGATTGAAAAAGCTCTGTCAGCACATTATCAAGCGAGGAATCACTGTGGACAATGCTTTCTCCTTGCTGTCTGCTGCGGTCAGATATGACGCAGAGGTAACGCCATAGATTGTATAGAGTCATCAGATAGAAAGATCTGTTGGAGTTCTGAGGAGATTAACTACAAAAGGAATCATCCTGGAATAATATGCAACTGTATACTATTCTCTAGTATATGCCTGTTGGAAAGCAATAATTTGACATTAAAATACTTAAATGAGCACAGATTGATAGACAAAAAGGCCCATGTTTGTGGCCTTTTTAAAACAAATACCGGGTGCTTAATGTTGGAGTAGAAATGTAGAGACTTCAAGAGAAAGCTGATTGGAGTGTAGGCCCACTGCCACAGGAATACACAAGGACTCTTACTGTGTTGATGTACAAAGACTTTGTGCAGAAGAGGATGGGAGAGGGCTATTAACTGTGCACAGTAGGGGTGAGCTCTGATGGTAGGTGGGTCAAGGACAGGTTCAGCCTTTAAGGAGCATTCTCTTTCCATCTTCGAGCAATTTCAGATCTTCATTTATTGAGAGTGCCATCATGAAAGTGCGAGGAAATGAATGAAACGTATTAGAAGTTAGTACGGTTTGACATAATTCAAAACTGCTCTATTATGTGCATTTTTAATGAGAAAAATGGTTAAAGTGAGAGGAGCAAATGTTTACTTAGATAATTATAAGACTAGAGTTTGAATTTAAAGTTACTTACACTATTTAAGATTTGTAAGAAGAGTAAAAAATCTTTCAACTAAAAGGAATATTGGTCAATAGAATCTCCTAAAAGGCTGGGTAATTGGAATCTTTTTCTAAATTTATGAATTCTGTAGCATCTGTAGTTTTTTCTACTCCACTTCATTTGAGAAAATACATTTTAATGATGCTTGTTGAAGGCAATAATGATCACCAAAATGAAGAGAAATGAGTGTCAGTACACACCTATCCGCCCACACAAGTAAGTCAGCATAGCAGGTCAACAAGGTTAAGGAGGAACATAACAGTATTTGTCATTTACTACTGTTCATCAGAAAGCATGCAAACTTTAAGACCATGTAAAACAGCAACTGACTCCAGTATTCAGTATAGATTGAGGTTATATCCTTTTCCCAGGACCTCCTAGATGCCAGGAAAAAATTCTTCATACAGATGTCTGTTACTGTTTAAAAGAAGGGTTAAGTGGGGTCAGTCAACAATGAAGCATTCTTTGCTCTTCTGTAGACTTCATCCAAATTCCTTACAGTTTAAAAAAAAGAGAGAAAAAAAAAAGCATAATGCACATGTGACGGATCACGGTAAGTTTTATTTCCATTGTAGCAGCAAAGCGCAGACAAACCAATGATACCAGGAGTCTGTTCAGAAGGTCCAAATCATTTATTTGTGCACAAGTCTCAAGCAAGGCAATTTCAAAATGGCTGAGCAAAGTTTTCAAGCATTACAACAACTTTTATAGACTTCTGTTCCATTCTAGGTATAGAAAAACATTTCATTGGTCCCGGTACGCTCCCGTACCTCCCGTAGCCCTTCTATTGGTCCCGGTACTGATAAGTTTCTCCAATTATGTTCCTTCTGTGGGCTTCTGTGGGCATGACACCTGCCTGCCCCCCCTTCTAGTTCCAATTACAATGGTCAGTTCATCAACTTGTTACTTTCACACTTTCAAGGCTATGGGACCATTTGTGCGTGCAGAAGAGCAAGGTTCTGTAACTCATCTGTCAGCACTCCTCAATATTTCTCTGCAAATGTACTCTTTCTTATCAGTAACTTTAAAACACATCTTTTCTGTATTTTTCCATTTCTTAATTCTGCAATTCTGCTTATCTAAGCTAATTCAATATTTCTACTGAGTTCTTTCTTGCAATAGCAGCATATTGGGGGATGTGCAATCCTATATGCCTCTCCACAGGCCTCATTTACAGGTCAAGCTAGCCATGCTGGCCTGCCTATGTCAGACACCGTGGGTCACAGGCCTGCACCTGCCACATTCCCACCTTTGATTAATCTCACCCTATTACTTAATAAGGTGTGAGAATTAAATCACTTTCTGAAGAATCACATCATGATTGAAGGATTTCTACTAGGGCTAGCTTTGTATAAAGCCATTATTTTAGTTGCGGTCTTCCGCTCTACTGTATTATCAATAGCACTATGAAGGGAACGCATACAACATGGGATTAAACATGGTAAGCAGAGGACAACAGCAACAAGGATTAGTACTAAGATAACGAAAGTCTTAAATCCTCCCAGCCAAGAGAAAAGGTTAGCAAACCAATTAGGAAATTTCAAGGCGTGCCAAGTCTGTACTGGCACATAAGCATGTCTTTGCATATCTTTAGCAATTTCTTCAACTACTTGACCTTTATCATCTATTTTCAAACAGCAATTGGTTAAATTCAGTTTACCACATACTCCTCCTTCAGCTGCTAGTAAATAATCAAGTGCTAAACGATTTTGGTATATGGCAGTGCGCATCTGAGTACTCTGTCTAGCTAAGAGCGTGAGAGCATGACTAGTTTCATTGGTTATTATTTCAACTACTGCTTGTAAGCGAATAATACGATTAATCATATAAATTGGGGTACGATAACCATACATACCATCATCATTCCAAGTGGCAGGTCCATAATACTCAATAATTCTTTCTGGTGGCCAATCATCACCTTGCCACTTCTCCCACTTGCCTATCTGTAAGGCCTCTCTTCTCTGTCTAGATGCTCCTTTGTGTTTGTGGGTTGTGTATACAGGGTATCCTAATTGTTCTCCATGTTCAGTGTTTAACAGGAAGAAAGAAGGTCTGATGGTTCCTAAGACACATGCTCCTCCCCATTGTGGTGGGAGTTGCGCATATGCTCGGTTTCCACAGATCCAATATAGGCCAGGTGGGGCTTGCCAGGCTTGGACTTTGGCAAGGTTAGTCCATAAACCTGCAAGTTCAGGAAATCTGGCTAATGGGTTAGGAGGTTCAGGATGTCTGATTCCTGACCACCATGCTGTCTTTTTAGTCGTGGCATTATAGTACTTCTGGCTAAGACAGACCAGCTGTCCTACCTTTTGGGTGAACTGGGGTCCAGTTCTGGCAAAGCAAAGACGTCCAACGATTGAGTGCGCTAACACCCATTCACTGGTTGTCTTGTGTAATTCAGTCTGATTGTAAATCATGGAATAATTTAATTCTTGGGCTTCCCAGGGCCATTGGTCTCCCATTTGGGTTCCGCCACAGAAATAACAATCTGTGATCTTAAGACTAGATACTACTGCTCCGGCTAATTCTAGAAACAAATTCTGTGAAGGGTGAGGGATCTCAAACTTATTTACATGCATAGCTTCATAAAAGGTATTATGAATATGATATTTAGATGACTTATGGGCTTGAGTATTCAATCTAATATATACAATGGTCCCTGGATCTGTTCCCCCTCCAGCAATACGTAAACCAAACTTATATCCTTGTTTCCATGCATGGGGGTTATGTACACGCAAATGTAAGGGGTTGCAAGCATCTTTCTGACATTTATCATTTGTGGTTGGCTTGGTTAGAGTAGCCATCCGCTTATCTATTTTCTCATCAGTTATACCAGTGTTCCAGGTAGCATAAAAAACACATTCCCAATACGGGCAATAGTAGTCTGCCGCTGTAGCAGTACTATACCCTGGTTCCTTTTTACCTGTACACTTCCTCCATCCCGTGGCACCTTCTGGACACATATACTTATGGTCATTTCGATACGCTTTCTCCCATGTACCACAGGTGGACTGACTATCTCTATTAATAGCATTACATGCATCAAAATTCAAAACAGCAGGTTTAGTAATGTCCTTAAGTGGTGGTGTAGCAGCTAATATAGGTCCATCTGCATCCTTCCATCTTATTTCCAACGTGTAATAGGATGGATTCTGATGCGGATTATAGCATGCTTTAATTTTGCCATGAGTGCAAACATTTAGTTCAGTGGTGTTATAAATACACCGAGTTATTGTTCCCTTGCAGGTATAGTAAGAATGGTAAAGCAAAGTCTGAGTTACTTTCAGTCCAGTTCTAGTAGAAGTAATACAAGCTGTGCATGGAGGTAGAGCATAAGTCTGTTCAAAACCTCCAAAGAAGGCAACCAAGGCAAAGCAGAAGCAAAGATACATGTTGATGTTGATTGGAGTTCTTCTGAATCCTCAGCTTGCTGATCTTGATCACGACGGTCTATTATTCTTCGTCCCGTTTGCTAATGAAGCAATTTAACGGGTGCTGAGTGTTGATTGAAGATCCTCAAGATGTCCAGCACACATTAACCAACTTAGCAATTCAGTTGGCTTGTGAAGTCTGGCTTAGTCAATGTAGTCTCACAGTAGTGTGTCAAATCACACACACGAATTGGGTTCGTTGAAACAAAGCTGTTGCTGCATGGAAAACAGCAATCCTCTTCGAAAGACTTGGCTACTGCAAAGCACTTGTGATGAAGTGTCTATGCTGCTGGTTGCCGTCTCAAAGTAACTCGCAAGGGTACATCAGGGTGCTGCTCTGCTGTCCACCGCTCTGGTTCAGGATCGGCGGCGGGCTTGACTCGGCTGTGGTGGATCCAGGCGTCGATCTCGGCTACCTTTACTGCAGTTGGGGTAGACAGGATGACGGTGTACGGTCCCTTCCAATGGGGTTCCAACGGTATCTTCTTCCAATCTTTGATCCACACCGAAGTTCCAGGCTGGTAGGGATGCAAGGGTTCCGTCAAGTTGATAGGCAACTGGTCTTGGATCCACGTATGGAGAGTCTGCAGAACAAAACTAAGAGCTAGGAGTTCTTGTCTGGTTACTTCTGAACCAATCTGGGCTAGACTTCCTTTGACTCCCTGCACTATCGGTGGGGGTTTACCATACAAAACTTCAAAAGGGGAAAATCCTGTTGACTTTACAGGGGCTGAGCGTATTCTGAGTAAAGCTATGGGAAGCACTTGGGGCCATTTCAAGTGTGTCTCCTGACAAAGCTTAGATATTTGGGCTTTCAAAGTACGATTCATTCGCTCAACTTTCCCTGAACTCTGGGGTCTGTATGCAGTGTGGAGCTTCCACTGTATCTGTAAAGCTTTTGCTAACTGCTGAGTAACTTGAGAGACAAATGAGGGTCCATTGTCTGACCCTATTACTGCTGGGATTCCAAATCTGGGGACAATCTCTCTCATTAAGGCTTTGGTGACTTCTCGGGCTTTCTCAGTTCTGGTTGGGAAGGCTTCTACCCACCCAGAGAAAGTACAAACTAATACTAGTAGGTAATGGTATCCATTGGCTTTTGGCATTTCGGTAAAATCAACTTGGAGGTTGTGCATGGGGGTCACACCTCTTGACTGAACTCGGGGTGCTGTAATAAGGCCTTGCTTGGCATTATTCTTGGCACAGATTTGACATTGTCGGGCTACTGAGGCTGATATGGTTGTCATTAGAGGAATGTAGAAATGTGGTCTGAGTGCTTTCTCCATAGCACTCTTTCCATAGTGGGTGGCTTCATGAAAAGCTTTGACAAAGGATGGTCCTAACAGTTCAGGAATTACTATTTTTCCCGGAGGTTGACTGCCTTCTTCTGGTGGCAGCTCAATCCATCCGTCTTTCAATACTCCATTTTCTTTGTCACAATAGTAATCCAATTCTTTGGTGGTATATCGTGGGGTCCATAGATTCAAGGGTACTGGAAACAATGCTGCTTGCATTGGCATAGCTTGTGGGGCAATCTGTCCTGTCATAGCTGCTTGTCGTGCTGAGGCATCTGCGAATCTATTTCCTCGAGCAACTTCTCCTTTTCCTGCTTGATGTCCTCTACAATGCATGACAGCTACACGTGTTGGGGCCCAGACTGCATCAAGTAACATCAATATCTCGGGACCATATTTGACTGATTTTCCTCCGGATGTGATGAGTCCTCTTTCTTTGTAGAGAGCTCCATGGGCATGCAAGGTAGTGAAAGCATATTTGGAATCTGTATATACATTCAGCACAAGTTTTTCTCCTAACAACAATGCTCTGGTGAGTGCTATCAATTCGGCTTTCTGGGCTGATGTGCCTGAGGCTAGGGCTGATGATTCAACTACTTCGTGTTGAGTGACGACTGCATATCCGGCACAGCGTCGTCCATCAAGGATGAGACTGCTCCCATCAACATAATAGATCTGGTCGGGATTGTCTATGGGCACATCTGTTAAGTCAGGTCGACTAGAGAACACAGTTTCCATGACTTCGATACAGTCATGTTCTGGGAGTTCTTCACTGATGGGTATCAAGGTAGCTGGATTCAGGGCATGGCTCACTTCGAGTTGTATCTGTGGGTTTTCACATAACATGCTCTGGTACTTCAACATTCGGGAATTGGTGAGCCAATAATTTGCTTTTTGTTCCATAAGGGCAAGGACTGCATGTGGCACAGTGACTCGTATGTTCTGTCCTAGTGTGAGTTTGTCTGCTTCACTCACTAGTAGTGCTGTAGCTGCAACTGCTCTCAAGCAGGGTGGCCATCCTTTGGCCACAGGGTCCAATTGTTTCGATAGGTAGGCTACAGGTCGTTCCCAATTTCCTAATTTCTGAGTCAACATGCCTAAGGCATTTCCCTGTGCTTCATGTACAAACAAGTGGAAAGGTTTGTGGACATCTGGTAGTCCAAGTGCTGGTGATGACATCAATTCTTCTTTTAACTTCTGGAAGGCTGTATCCTGCTCAAGTCCCCACTCCAGTGGTGACTTCTCTTCTCCTTTTGTGGCTTCATACAGTGGTTTGGCAATTTGGGCAAAGTTGGGTATCCAGATTCGGCAATATCCTGCCGCTCCCAGAAAGGCTCTGACTTGCTTTCTGGTTGTTGGAGTTGGAATTCTGCATACGGCTTCTTTTCTTTCTCTGCCTAATCTTCTGCTTCCTTGGGTAATGCGAAAACCCAAGTATTTCACTTCTGTTTGGCATAGTTGTGCTTTGGCTCTGGAAACTTTATATCCAGCTTCATTTAGTAACTGCAAGAGATCTTTGGTGGCTAATATACATTCTCTTTCTGATACGGCAGCTATCAACAGATCATCCACGTACTGGGGAAGTACTCTCTTCCCCGGGGCTACTGGATAGCTTGAAAGGTCTTGATTTAGTGCAGCACTAAAGATGGTAGGTGAATTCTTGAATCCTTGGGGTAATCTTGTCCAGGTGAGTTGGCCCCCTCTTCCAGAGATGGGGTCCTGCCATTCAAATGCAAACAATATTTGGCTTACAGGGGCTAATCTTATGCAAAAGAATGCATCTTTCAAATCCAGTACAGTGAAATGGGTAGCTTCAGCGGGTATCAATCCTAGTAGAGTGTAAGGATTGGGTACAACTGGGTGTATAGTTTCAACTGCATCATTTACTCTTCTCAAATCTTGCACTGGGCGATAATCATCTGTCTCAGGTTTCTTCACTGGCAAAAGTGGGGTATTCCATGGGGATTGACATACTTTTAGTAGGCCATACTCAAGCAATCTCTGTAGGTGGCGATGAATGCCTTCAATTGCGGCTCTTGGGAGAGGGTACTGTTTGACGTGCACTGGTGTAGCGCTAGGCTTGAGGGTTACAATCACTGGTGCTATATGCTTGGCTAGGCCTGGGGGACTGCCTTCTGCCCACACTTCAAGTGGTGCATGAATGTTCTTTAAAGTTTGTTCAAAATAGGTATCTTGAATCGAATCATCAATGTAGTATCTCCATTCTTCTTCTCGGGGTACTGTCAGCAGCATTACTCCTGCTGGTTTGGCTTGGGAATTCACTGTCATTTGCATTTCTCCTTGCTCAGAGAAAGATATTTGGGCTTGAAGCTTGGCTAGCATATCTCGTCCCAGTAGGGGTACTGGACATTCGGGCATGTAAAGGAATTGATGAGTTACTTGCTGTCCTCCTAGACTGCATATTCGGTTTTGTAGAAAAGACTTTGTGGCTTTGGCACCAGTTGCTCCTATAATGGTGACTGCTTTCTTGGTGAATGGGGCTATCTTTTTGTCTATTACTGAATGTTCTGCTCCAGTATCAACCATAAAGTTCATAAATTGGTCTCCTATTTGTATTTCGACCATAGGCTCCTGGAGACCTAAAGCAAACTTGGAGCCCGGTCTGTCCTAATCCACGTCATCCTCATCATGGGCTTGTGTGGCCAATGCTTGGATGGCTCCTCCTCCCCTCTCTCTCTGGAATTGTTCTCGATTGGCTCCTCCTCGGCCTCGGGGACGGCCTCGTCTTTCTTCTCGCCACTGATGATCGTATTCGTCATCTTGCTGGGCGTCTTCGAGTTGCGGGCAAGTATCTCTCCAATGTCCTTCTTCTTTGCAATAGGCGCATTGGTTCACGCCTAGTCTCTGGGTCCGGCCTCCGCCTTGACCCCGCCCTCTTCCTCTGCTCCTTCGATTAGGGACACCTCCCCTTTTCTTTTCAACTATGGCCGCAGCCAAAAAATCAGCTTTCTTCTTCATCTTTCTATCACATTCTCTCTGTCTTTCAGTATCACGATTCACATACACTTTATGAGCGACTTCCAATAACTGTGTTGCATTCATGCCCGCAAACCCTTCTAATTTCTGTAATTTACGTCTAATGTCTGGTTGAGACTGGTTTACAAAAGCAGAATTCACCATGCATAAACTTCCTGGTGCCTCGGGATCATAGGGAGTATACATTCTATAAGCTTCAGTTAATCTTTCATAATAATCTGCTGGGCTCTCATCTATTCCTTGGATAACTCCTGCTACTTTGGAAAGGTTCATAGCTTTTTGGCCTCCTCTTCTCAGGCCTTGTAAAAAGCCTTGGCGAAAACGGGCTAGGGCGGTGGATCCTTCATCTGTATTTGGATCCCATTGGGGGTCTTCATTTGGGAATTCTCTCTGAGCTGCTTCTCTACGATCTATTATATTCTGCCCCTGCGCCGGAGCTGCAGGGTTTTCTGCCATCCATTCAATAGCTGCTTTTCTAATTCTCGCTCGTTCCTCTGTAGTGAATAGGGTGGTCAGGAGCTGACGGCAATCTGGCCAAGTGGGTTGGTGAGTTTCCATAATACTAGTTACTAATTCTGTCAGCTCCTGGGGCTTGCTAGTATAGGAGGCATAGTGCGACCTCCAATTTAATAAATCCGTTGTAGAGAACGGGATATACACATAAGTTAAGGGTCCCGCTACCACTTCATCATTATCATTCTTTACGGGCACCCCCGGGACTTGCCTTAAGGGAAACAGTTTGGCTGTCGTCCCAGGCGTCATTTGGGTCTGGGATCTAAGGGCTATTGTCGTTGTCTTTGCAGGAGTTGCTTTCTTTTTCTCAACTGGTTTTGCTTTGGGTTTTTCTTTCACTGGCTTGCTAGTGCTAGCGCTGGCTTTCTCAATTATTTGTACACTGTCCTCTTCTTCTTCTTCTGGGGGATTCCTTCCTACTTCTTCTTCTAGCTCCGCTTCTGGCTCACCTTTTACATCCTCCTCTTCTCTTCCCGCTAATTCTGTCTCTTCCTCTCCTCCAGGAGGAGGGGGGTCAGGGGTTGGGTCTCGCCTCGGCTCCGGCGGTCTCTGGGGGATCTGGGGCAGGACGCCGCCGGGCTATTCTTACTGGACCTGGGGTTCGGGGCTGCCTGAGGACTACTTCTGGGGAATCGGGATCTGCCAAGATGGGTTTCTTCTTGGCTTTCTTATCCTGCTCTTTCATTCTAGGCTGTTCCGTTCTCTGTCTAGAATCTGTTTTAGCTAACATTATTCTGCACTGTTCCTCATAACAGCGCTGCGCCCAGGAGGGCGGATCTTCACAAATACTTAACCAGGAATCTATATAGGGGTACTGATCGGGGTGCGCTACCCGCACTCTACGGTGTATTGACTGGATAATCTCTACGGTGAACATTCCCTCTCGGGGCCAGATGGGGTCTAGATCGGGCCACTCCCTAGTACACAAAATCTGCAAACGGGCTGCTGTCATTTTAATACCATAATCTCCTGAATATCCCTCTTTAAAATGTGCGATCATACATTCTAATGGAGTGTTCCTAGTAGACTCCGCCCCTCCCATTTCGATGTGTGCGCGCAACAACAGACAGAAGGGAAAAGGTGGGCGGACCGTGGGTAAGGGGTCCTCACGGCCCTGGAAACGTATAGGGAATACAGATAACAAGACAAGACGACAATCGCTTCCCCCTTTTCGCGACCTGAACGCGGTCGCCCGGTCAGGAAATGCGCTAATCAGGGGTCCGCCTTCACTTGGTCCGTGCTGCCAGACCTCTCAATCACACTTCGTTCACACAATCATGCTAGCAACGTATTCCCAGAATGCATTCGTTTCTATCTGTTCTGACTAGTCTTTTTCCCAAATTACAAAAAGGATGAGGGTTTCACCTAGCGCATTCCCATGCCAGGCTACTCGGCTCTTCCTTGAGAGTTGATCAGGCTCTCTTACCAATTCCCAATATCTCGAGATTACAAATTCCAAATTCCAAGTTCCAATGGCAGTACTGCTCTTTCTATTTCTGTCTAGACCCAAAATCAAAACTATACTCACCGGATCCGGTCCTCAAACTTCCCAAGCAGGCGCATGAGTTGGACCTCGGACTCCCCTCACTCGGGTTCGAGGCGTTGACTCCAGCCGGGCTCGTCACCCGCCGAGGTCCGACCAGCTCCCTCCGATACAAGGGACCGGTGGCGCCAGGGAGCGGCCCTCGTCGGAAGGGCGCGATCCCGGCAGGACCAAGCCTATAGAGGCGGAAAGTCGTGGTATATTGCCCTATATACACTTTGATTCCACAACTTCCCGGCCAACGCACCAAGGAATATGTAGCAGCAAAGCGCAGACAAACCAATGATACCAGGAGTCTGTTCAGAAGGTCCAAATCATTTATTTGTGCACAAGTCTCAAGCAAGGCAATTTCAAAATGGCTGAGCAAAGTTTTCAAGCATTACAACAACTTTTATAGACTTCTGTTCCATTCTAGGTATAGAAAAACATTTCATTGGTCCCGGTACGCTCCCGTACCTCCCGTAGCCCTTCTATTGGTCCCGGTACTGATAAGTTTCTCCAATTATGTTCCTTCTGTGGGCTTCTGTGGGCATGACACCTGCCTGCCCCCCCTTCTAGTTCCAATTACAATGGTCAGTTCATCAACTTGTTACTTTCACACTTTCAAGGCTATGGGACCATTTGTGCGTGCAGAAGAGCAAGGTTCTGTAACTCATCTGTCAGCACTCCTCAATATTTCTCTGCAAATGTACTCTTTCTTATCAGTAACTTTAAAACACATCTTTTCTGTATTTTTCCATTTCTTAATTCTGCAATTCTGCTTATCTAAGCTAATTCAATATTTCTACTGAGTTCTTTCTTGCAATAGCAGCATATTGGGGGATGTGCAATCCTATATGCCTCTCCACAGGCCTCATTTACAGGTCAAGCTAGCCATGCTGGCCTGCCTATGTCAGACACCGTGGGTCACAGGCCTGCACCTGCCACACCATAACATAGTATAAAAATAGCATAAAATGTTCTTGGTGCGCGCACACGTAGTTTTGTCAGAAGAGCAACTTGTATAGCCCGATTAAAGTGCATGAAAGCGGTAAGCTCCTGCACCAGACTATAAATGGTAATAACTATTGCCACAAGAAAATATTTGCTTTTATAAGCAATCCTGATCAGATTGTCTTTACTCCTCATGAGACACTAAGCCACTAAAGGCTCTCCGTTTAACCATGGTGTTGGTGCATGGCTGCCTCCTGAAGGGATCCCTCCTTCCTACGATAAGGTCCTAAAATGTTGTGTTTACATTATAATTCTCCATGGACAAGCAATGTAAGTGCTCACTTCCTTAGCGTCCCTCTAGTCCAGTCCCGGAACCATAGAGTTGTCAACCTCCTCTAGCAGCCTTGGAGACTGAAATACATCATTGCTTTGCTGGCACCAGTATAAGTAGGCAAGGACCGCCCCCTCTCACCAGTACTTTCAGTCTCCAAGCTGCTTGGAGGTTCTGAGCCCAGGGCTGGGCTCAGTGAGAACAAATAAGCAGAGCTTGGGTTTTTGAATTTAACTCCTTTTGGTTTATTTCCCTGTTTGATTTGGTTACTTCGTTTTCTTTTATGTCAGATCTGCTGCTGTAAGGGTTCCTGTGTCTGTGGACCTTTATTTTTTGTTTCTAAAGGATCAGGGAGTTCTTCCCCCTCCCTCTCTGCATTGCCCCAGCGTCTAAACGAGCACAGGGGAGACAGTGCTGATCCGTGGCCTCCTTGCTCCCGAACCCGCGTTGAAGGGGTGAGGAGCAGGTGGAAGGCGGGCAGTTGCAGCAGCAGCGCTGCAGGGGCTGAAAAGCCTGAGAAGGTTGTGCCCAGATCAATCGGAGCTGAAGCCGTTAAAAAGGGTGTGAGAGAGTGTGCTTTTTTGAGCGGGAATGCTGGAAAGCCTTGCTCTTGGGCTCACTTGGGGGGAGCAGATAAGGACCATTTAGTGTGCAAATTCTAGTCTGATTTTGATTTTTGCCTTTAATTTACTTTAACTTTATTTTTGATTCAGTTGCCTTTGATTAATTGGCAACCGAGGATTATTAGTTCCTTTGGTTAGGAGCAAATATCCTTATTTACAGTGGTTTTAAATTTGGGCCGGCCTCTTTAAGTTTGTAGCAGCTCTCACCTTCCCTCTTCAATTATTTTTTGCTTGATGCAGGCCTTTGCTGGTGCGGATCTCTCTCCCTTGACTACGGGAGAAAGCTCCGGGACCCGTACATCCATACTGCAGCTGTGTGAGACGGAGCCTCTCCGTTGCTGCGGGATTTGATTTACATGGTGGAACCGACTGTAGTAGGAGCAGGCAGTGTGGCTTTCTGCCCTGCAGGTAAGGCCTTCAGGCTCTGTTGGTCTGCTGAGGCCTCCTTTTTTGGGGCCCTTTTCTCTCTGGGTGTTTGGACCACATGGCGGGAGTTGCGGTGAGAGGCCTGTGTGAGGAAGACAACAAGCTGAATAGCTAGTTTCTTGGCCCTAGTGTTTCTTTCAGACCTCTTTATTTTTGAGTTTGTTCTTAGTTTATAGGACAGCAGTTGTGGCATTGATGCCACATGGTCTTTCCCTTCTAATCATGTCTCTGAGGAGCATCTGTTAAGTCACAGGATGTTAGGCACATTGCCAGTTTTAGGTTCCAGATCAGGTATTTGTAAGGGACTGGCTGGAAATGGGCCTTTGTGTATTCTATACTGACAGTTGCCCAAAGGCCTGTGTTTCACAGGGACAGGTTGAGGAATCCTTAGGATATAAAGAAGTGTATGGCAGTTACCTGTCAATCAAGGGGTGCCTGGGCTAAGGTCTGTGGCCACCAGAGGGCAGCGGATGCACTCAATGGGGCCTTTCTCTGTCTGTGTATGCTGCAGTTGATTGATTCTCTGTGATGCTCAGCTCCTGTTTATATAACCAAGATTGCAGCTCTTACATTCTGTGTGGTTTGTTGGTCTCTGTTGTCCTAACAGCCACAGCTGCTCATGACTCACATGTAGTATTCGGGCCCCCATCCCTGGGGGTTGGGGATGGTAAAATAAGCAATTGTGTGACTCCTTTGATTCACACAGGCAGCGTTTCCTACCTTAAGGGGGGATCACTTATCGTGCCCTTCCCCGGCAGTTCTCACCTATTTCTAGAGCAGGATTTCAAGAGGAACAAGACACTCTAGTGAGAGAGAGCCTTGTTCATTTTGAGCGACCACGGTTGATTTATTCGGGGGCTTTTGGTGCCCTGAACCCCATAGTTCTGCTCTCTATTTCGCTCTTCAGCTCCCTGGCAGTCGTAGCAGGCTGGCAGGGGGTGAGCAGCGCCTCCTGCAACGGCAAATCCCTCAGGATAAGGGGGGAAGGAAAGCGAGGTGCAGTGGGACCTGGGAGCTTTTGCAAGGCTATAACAGCAGTTCGGGTAATTTTAGCTGATCTGCTTTGATTTCATTGGAGGTGACTGGAGCTTGATTTTTGGAGTCCTCTACATCCTTTCCCAGCTGTGCCCAAAACTCTCGGGATCCCAACTTCTGACTACATATTCCTCTCCAATGGTAGTAAGGGAACATGGCAGATGGAAAATCACTATTAGAACAGAGTGCATAGGATGGGTGCAATTTCCTGAAATGTGCAAAAATAAAATAAAATACATAAATAAATTAACTCAGCTGCAGAGTATGGATTACACTTTTTCAGTAGGCCTTCAAAGGTTGTTAAAGAGGGGCCTAGCTATGTTGGTTTACAAGAATTTCCTTCCGCTGTCCATAGCAGGTCCTATAAGGCGTTAGTCGGTTGCTATGGCAGGGTAATATTTGAGGTTAGCTGTTGTGCTATAGCACTATGATCCGCTGTACACATATTCATGTCAAAAGGAATTATGGTGGTAGCTCTCTTGGACAGTTCTAAAAGGTGCTTGGGTGCGTGCCTTGGCCAGGCCCCAGGTGTGGAATGCTCTGCCATACGCAATATGTTACGAGAGGGGTTTTATAGTTCTGTGGTTTCTTGAGGGACAATATTCCCGTTTAGTTTGGCTTTGTCCGATTGATAAGGTTTGGTGGTAGCTTTGTAATGTCTTCATTTTGGCTATATGTGGTTTCTTTTCCTTCTGTAAAAGGCGGCTCAACGGAGAGAGGTCGCTGAATAGGACTCTGGCCTTTGCGGCTATTTTGGCTCCAGTACGGAGAGTATCTGCTAGTGTTCAGCGCCTGTCTGACTGGGGGCCAGAAGCGCGCAGCCCGGCTAGTTCTCTCGCAGCACTAGCAGCAGCTCAGATTCTGGAAGGCATACATCATATGCTGTGTTTGCGGGATGGCTTGCACGTTGCTTGGCGTCAGCCTGGGAGCTCCATCGGCTCGTATTAGCTTCCTTTATCCAATCCTTCTGCAGAGCTCCGCAAACGTTTCAGGCGGTCGCAGGAACGCTCCAGCGGCTGCTTCAACTTAAAGCGGAGGTGCCGGTGCCGGCGCCGGCAGCCCAATACGGTTGATACTCCCTCTACTTTGTGGTTCCAAAGAAGGAGGGCTCGTTTCGCCCGATTCTGAATTTTCAAAGGGTGAATCGGTGTCTGCCCAAAGAATTCTCCTGGAGCATTCCTTCAATCCCGAAAGAAACCATAGTGACACACATGATAAGTTCGGTCAGCTACTGGCAGGACACAATGCACGCTTGCATGCTTTTTTGCTTCATGGGTCTAGAAGTGTAGTCTTTACCAGGTGGTATAATGGGAACTTCGCTGCGGGTTCTCGGCTTCTTCTTTGCTGACTCAATTGCCACTGTGGAATGGGAAAGCTATCTTTTCTAACACCAGGGGCTAGTTGACCTTAAAAAGAAAAAAAAAAAAAATGTCCAGCTTGGTGCAGGCAGACGGAATGGGGCGTTCCTCTAGCGGAAAGGCTGTGGATTTCTATGCAGGGAGTTCTTTCTGCTGCATTGTGTTGGTGCGGAAATAGCTTCTCCACATCGGCTGAAGGAATTTTTGGTTAAGAGATGTCTTTGTACAAAAAATAAATAAATAAATAAATAAAATTAAATAAAATTAAATAAATAAATAAAAAATGAAAACCACAGCGTATTCAGCTGTCCTGAATTGGCCTGTTCTTGATTGACATTTTGAGACTAGGCAGGCGCAGGCCTCGGTACTACGTTTGTGGGTGCACACAGGAGGTGTGGACTCGCTGTCTGGAAGAGAGCCCTAGCGATCCTCTTTAGCGCGTGATAGAGTAGGTGGTTCACTGAATCGATCGTTGGGGGCACTGCTCTGTCCTTGCAGGCTTCCATTGGGGGAGTCTGGGGAGACGAGAGCATGCTTCCGGTGGTCGCAGTATTTACGGCAGTCTACTCGCCTGGAACAGGAAGGAACCGGGAGTTGAAGTGACTAGAGTCTGATTTGCCTTAGGTGGCAAAGGTGCATTATGGTGTGATTCGAGTGCTGGCGGAAGTGCAGGGTCAGTCTCTCAGAGCCCACGCGGATGTCCGGCAGTTTTTGAGGGCGGTGTTGCTCATGCGGCCGCCTCAGCGCTGTGCTGTTCCTCCGTGGGATTTGTATTTGGTGTTGGAAGCCTTGCTGGCTCCTCCGTTTGAGCCGTTGTCCACTGCTTCGCTAAAAGATCTCACATTGAAAACGGTTTTCTTGGTGGCGATTTGTTCGGCTAGGAGGATCTCGGAGCTACAGGCCTTGTCTTGTAGAGAGCCCTATCTCTTTTACCAACCACAAGGTGGTTCTCCGTCCTGTTCCGGCGTTCTTACGCACGGTGGTGTCGGCTTTTCATGTTAACCAAGTGGTCTCTCTTCCGGTGTTCTCCGATCGAGATGGGGTCGGATCTGGGGGTCGGTTGCGGCTGTTGGACGCCCACAGGGTTCTCAAGAAGTATCTCTCCCGGACGGCGTCCTTTAGGCGGTCGGATCGACTTTTTGTGGCGTTTGGGGGACCGCGTAAGGGAGAAGCGGCGGCGAAGTCGTCTATTTCCCGCTGGTTGAAGGAAGCTATTGCATCGGCCTACATCTTGAAAGGCAAGGTGGTTCTGCAGGGTCTTCGGGCTCATTCCACTCGGGCGCAGGCGGCGTCTTGGGCAGAGTTCAGTCTGGTCCCAGTGGGCGACATCTGTAGGGCGGCGACTTGGTCATCCTTGCATTCCTTTGCCAAGCAATACCGCTTGGATGTTTTGTCCGCGGAGGATGGGCGTTTTGTCCGCGGAGGATGGGCGTTTTGTCCGCGGAGGATGGGCGTTTTGGCTCAGCGGTGCTTCAGGCTGGGCATGCTTGTCCCTCCCATTGATATTCACTGCTCTGTTACATCCTCTATGGTTCCGGGACTGGACTAGAGGGACGCTAAGGAAGGGTAAATTAGATTTACCTGCTAATTGTTGTTCCTTGCGGAACTCTAGTCCAGTCCCGGATCCCTCCCTTGGATTGAAGAGTTGCCAGCCTGATGGTTTCGGCTCCCGAGGGTGCTCTGCGTTGTCTTTGCTCCCGGGTGGCGCGGGATGAAGCCATTGGAGGAACCTCTTGCGTAGCGCTCTTGCCTGTCCATCCTCTTAGGTGGGTACGGCGCTTCTGTGTTGTCAGACGCTATTCTTATTCAGACACAGTCGATGAATGCAATTAATTTGTTAAAGAAACAAATAAAAAAACAAAAAAAACAAAACAAAACAAAATAAAATACAATAAAATAAATAAGTTACTTGAAGTGGAACATGAAATATTCTGTTCCGTATATATATATATATTGCTATGTTGAATGTATTCTGGTTAATTCTCCTTATTTGTGGTTCTGCTTAGTGTGCTTTGTCAATAGGTACTGGTGAGAGGGGGCGGTCCTTGCCTACTTATACTGGTGCCAGCAAAGCGATGATGTATTTCAGTCTCCAAGGCTGCTAGAGGAGGTTGACAACTCTATGGTTCCGGGACTGGACTAGAGTTCCGCAAGGAACAACAATTAGCAGGTAAGTCTAATTTACCCATATGAGTGATGTCGCCCTTCATGGGAATCTCTTCCAGCTCCTCCTAGAAGCCTTTGGATGGGTCTTCTGTGCATGCACGTGCATTCTGTCCTGTTACCGCCACATTCAGTCTCCTCAGTCTTTATTTTTTTGCAGAGCTCCATGGACTTCTTTTTCTTTTTCACGCTCTTTTTGTGAAGTAATTAGTGTTTTCAGCCTTTCGCCGGTGTTCTTTTGTGAGTTCTTGATGCTCTAGCTAGGCTTTATTTGTCCTTAGTATAGAGTTTTAATTTTTCTGCAGTCGTTCTAAAGTTTATTTTTTTTCTTCATTGCCACTATAGGCCATATTTAGGCCTCAAGCGTTCAGTTGGGTAACCTTTTTAAAAATTTCCTTTCAAAATCGAGGTATTTGTTTTTCACTGTGTCTGTTTTTTTTCCAGATGACACATTCCAAAAATTAGCGGGTTCAAAATATTGTGCCTGGTACTCCAGGACCATGCCTTTTACAGACATGAATGATGCCTGCAGTGCTTGGGGCCTGGCACAAACCGCCTTGTATTTTATGTTCACAGATGACAAGGAGAGGGTTCCAGAGTCCAGAGAAGCAGCAAAAATGCATATTTTTGGTGCTGAGAAGACCAGTCCATCATCTTTGCCAGGGCTGGCCCTAGAGTTGATACAAGGTGTTAATGCTCTAGTCAGACCTTAAGCCTTATCCCTTCATCTCCCAGAAGCTGCGGTTCTAGATGTCTGCCTAGTTTGCCTAATAGTTGGACCAGCCCTGATCTTTGGCATTTGTGGCATCAGTCTCCATGGCTTCCAGAGCTGCATTGGATGCTAGCAGTGCTTAGACAGAAGTCCTCAAACCCATTCAGAGCTGAGCACCAGTAGGTCCCCTCTGCATTGGGCAGCAGCTGATGTCACCCTGAGGAAGGATTTGTCCTCATTCTCCAAGACATTGAGAGCAGGAGATGTCGAGCAGAGGCATTAGTTACTTGGCACCCGAGTTCATCAGAGCATAATGTCAAGGTCATAGAGGTATCAAGGAAGCTGAACTTTAGAAGCATCTCTGATGTGAGGACTGCTCATTTTCCTTTGTATTGGATGAGCCACATCATACTCTGAGCCTTGACTAGCCTACCAGTCCTCCCCAAAAGATTCCGTAGAAATCGGCCAAATCTTCTGCAGTCTGTATCTTTGTCTGACAGCCCTCGAAGAGTGGCTCATGGAAGGTTTCAAACAAAGGATGACTGTTCTTTGCCCTTTAGTGAATCTGCAACTTTGATGTTATCAAGCCCATTCTTGAAACCTTATGACTGCCTGAGGGAAAGGAATCTACTTTATTTAACAAGTTTTATATACTGCTTTTCATGTAATCAAAGTGGTTTACAAGGAACAAATAAAAATCTGACCTGATTAATTAGTCAGGGTTACATAAAACTTAGAACATAGGAGGAAAGTTCAAGTAACAGGGAGTGAAAGTTGGGGGAGGAGGGGGAACCTGCTTTAAGTATGTTCGGTTGATGGGGTCCGAGGAACTTTAGTATTAGGTGATTGTCTGTTCCATAATGTTCAATAAAGAGGTGAGTCCTTTAGTTTCTTTCTGAGATCTTGAAAGATTTAAGCTGATCTAAAGGGTTCCGGTAGGGCCTATGCTGTGTACATTTAATCTTAAGCGGGGGAATTGTTAGTAATTCTGATTTATACTTATGCGTGATCTAGTTTCAGGTGCTTTGTTAATCAGGGTCTCAAGGCAGGGGGCTATTTGGTTGTGGAGAATCTTGACTATCATGGTGACTACTTTGTGTTTTACTCTTAGTGCTATTGGTAGCCAGTGGAGGTTTTTGAAGGTTGGAGTGAAGTGTTGAGATTGATTGGTTCCAGTGATTAATCTGGCAGCATTGTTTTGCGCCATTTGCAATGGATACAGAGCCTGCTTTGGTAGGCCTTGGTAGAGAATGTTGCCATAATCTAAGAGTGGTGTGATGATGGCTTGAGATATTGGTCTGAAGTCTTTGTATTCCAATAGTGGATGTAGGTTTTGGAGTGATTTCAGCGGTGCAGCCACAGAGGGTGCAAAAAAGAAATATGGGCACATTTGGGGTTGCTTGCCTCAGCACTTCCCCCTCCAACTGCCCTTGTTCTGCCACTGCTGCTTTTCATGTCTCTTTGATGGCAGCCGTCGCAGCAGCAAAAAGTATCTCTAATTGAGGAAAATACATGCGGGTCTTCCAGTCTCTGCGTTTTGCATGTTTGCCTGATCCCTCCCTCCTCTGATATAGACTTGTCAGAGGAGGGAGAGACCAGACCAGCCATTCAAATGCGGGTCTTTGCAACTCTGCGTTTGGCTGGTCTGGGCCCTCCCTCCTCTGATGTATGTACGTACGTATGTACGTCGGAGGAAGGAGGCTTCAGGCAAACACGGAGTCGGAAAGACCCACGTGTGTGGGGTTTTTTTTTTTCTTTTCTCAATTAGAGATTCTCGCTGCTGCCGCTGCCAAGGAAACACGGAAAACAGCAGAACAAGGGCAGGCAGCATGGACATGGAGATGTGGAGTAAAATGGGGAGATGCTGGCATAGGGAAATGACAAACGGGGGAGGAGGGGGGAACGCCACATGTATACAGGGTGCATTTATGGCAAGGTACAGCCAGGAGGTTATTGGGTTGCATACAAAGAGGAATTACCAGCAGAAAGGAAGAGGTACTAATGCCACTGTATAAGTCACTGGTGAGGCCTCACTTGGAATACTGTGTTCGGTTTTGGAGACCATATCTTGCAAAGGATATAAAAAGACTGGAAACTGTACAGAGGAAAGCGACCAAAATGATTTGGAGCCTGTGTCAGAAGCCTTATCAGAAGAGACTTGAAGACCTAAATATGTACACTCTGGAGGAGAGGAGGGACAGGGGAGATATGATTCAGACCTTTAAATACTTAATGAGAAATAATGAACAAACAAACCTTTTCCAAAGACGAGGAAGCTGTAAAACTAGAGGGCATAACATAAAGCTGCAAGGGAGTAAATTGAAAGGCAATGTCAGGAAATACTTTTTCACTGAAAGGGTGGTGGATGCTTGGAATGCCCTCCCGATGGAAGTGGTGGGGGCAAATACAGTGACAGAATTCAAAATGGCATGGGACAGACACAGTTGATCCCTTTACAGGAACAGGATAAAATCAAAATAACTATCTAATTTCTCAACATACAGGGGTGTCCTACACGGAGCGGTGGGTTACCCCTAAAACAAAGATATGGGGAGGGGTAGCCTGCATGGAGCAGCAGGTGCACCTACTCTTGCCATCTTACTGGACAGACTAGATGGACCATACTGGTCTTTATCTGCCGTCATTTACTATGTTACTATGTTATATTTTCGAAACAACATTGAGAGCCTCCTCAATGAGCACTGGCACTTGGATACTCGCATGGCTCTGGGCCTCACTTATAGTTCAATATGCAAGAGCAACTTGCTGATGTTCCCTGCCATGCCATGGAGAGAATCCTTTCAGAGACAAGGTTCTTGAATACCCTTCCCAAGCTCTCTACAGACTCATCCGCTGCTTAATTTTGGAGATTTTGAACGTCTCCTAGGGAACATGTCCAGATGTAGAACTAAGTGAGAAGCTAACTTTCTTTGTTGATCATTGGCCCAGTATAACCTCAGACTTTATTCCTCAGAATAGTCAAAGAGGGGTATAGATTACATCTATTTGAAATCCCTCCAACTTGTCCACAGAATCCATTCTTAGACCTCTCTCAACATCAGAACATGCTTCTTCACCCCCAGGACAGGAAGGACTGGGATTCCATTCTAGGTGCTAAAGAAGACGGGGAGGAGGGAGGTACCATCTCATCCTAGACCTAAGGGATCTGAACAAATATCAGGTCAGAGAAAGTTCAGAATGGTTTCCCCCGGCACCTTGCTTCATTCCCTGCAAAAAAGGGATTAGTTATATTCTGTGGACCTTAAGGATACCTGCAGATACTTCTTGAAACTGGGATTGTCTCCAGTGTGTCATCAGGAAATACCACATCCAGTACCGTATACTGTCCTCCTTTCTTGCATCTGCTCCTCACATTGCAATGTTCCTATATATATCCTTATTTTGGATGATTGGAAGATCAAGAATATCACTCAGGAGGGGGTTCAAGAATCTGTATGCCTTACTATCTGGGTACTGGGGCTACTAGAGTTAATCATAATTGACCCTGTCAAATCTCATCCCATTATGCCAATTGAAGCTCTGCCAGACATGACTCGAGCAAAAGCCTTCCTCCTGCAAGACAGACTTACCCGATTGTTGAAAATGTTAGGCCATGTAACTTTGATTCATATCACTCCCTTGGTACGTTTCCATGTGAGAGTCTCAGTGGACCTTGAGCACACAGTGGACATAGTCTACTCACAGGCTGAAGGAGGTCATTTCTGTCACTGTTCCTTTCAAGGACTCCCCATCCTTTTGGACAGATCATTTCAATCTGGCCAGAGGTTTGCCCTTTCAAATTTGACCCTATCAAAAGTTTCTAACAGATTGGTCCAGGCTGGGCTGGGAGGTTCATGTAGATGTATTCCATACTGAGTCTCTCGTCTGTCCACAAGAGTTTCCATCAGATAAATTTCCTGGAGCTGAGAACAATCTTGAATGCTTTAAAGGCTTTCAAAGATCAGTCAGCAAACCAAATTGTCATGATGCAAACTGACAACAAAGTTGCAATGTAGTACTTCAGCAAGCAGGGAGAGACAGGATCATACATTGTGTGTTGGGAAATGGCCAGGATGTGGAACTTTATATCTCAAAGAGATGATGCTCAGGGCCACTTACCTATTGGCAAGAACAATGATCTGGCGGACAGACTGAGCTGCGTCCTTTAACAATACGAAAGAACTCTGGATCATGGAGTGGCCCCATCCATCTTCTGGGAGTGGGCATGTATGGCAAACTAGCCTCAGATGCCTTTCTCCTTCATTGGGAAGGGGAGGATCTTCTGTACACAAATCCTCCTATTTCTCTCATAGCAATCTCTTCTGAAACTCAGAGACTGTGGGTGAAGTACAACATCACCAAAACCGCAAACAAGGTCTATCAACATTTAAGGACCATCAGAAAGCTCAAGCCAATACTCCGCCAGGACCACTTACGCAGTGTGCCAAGCACTCATCACACCACTGCTTGACTACGGAAACTCACTATATCAAGGCCTCCCTCAGTAGACCGTACACCCACTCCAAATGGTACAAAACACTACAGCACATATCATTACGGACACTCCAAGAACTGAGCACATCACCCCCGTCTTACAGCAACTGCACTGGCTCCCATCGATGGCCAGAGCAAAATTCAAAACACTCCTGATCATCTTTAAAATCATTCACCACCTCTCAGCGGATGTACTCCAAGATATCATAACAAGGGATACCAGCAATAGACCAAGAAGGACCAATAATGACAACATGATTGGCACACCTGCAGGATATCACAAGACTAAACAAACAACCTCAAGAAGAGCTCCTTCACTACTGGCGTCCACACTTTGGAACTCCCAACGGGCCTGAGGGCCTTGAATGACATCATAAGACTTCCGCAAGGCCCTTAAAACCCTGCTCTTTACAGAAACCTATGAGCAGACAGACAACAGTCTCCACCAACTCGATACTCACTTATCCCAACTAGACATAAGAGTTCATTGTAGAATGTTGTCAGGTACCCTCATGTTAAATGTAACCCTCCAATTGTGATGTGACCACATTGATTGTAGGATAAGATGGTATACAAATCTGTCTAAATAATAAAACATGGTTCCCTCTTCACAAACTCTCTAACAGACCCAGTTTGCCTGGGTCACTCACCAACTCTAATTATGGAGGATCAGATGACTTTGTTGCACCCCAGCATCAAGTCCCTTGCCCTCACAGCTTTGGTATTGAGGAGCTAATTTTGTCTGTGTTGAATGTGCTGGTCCATGTTACTACAATACTTCTGGCTTCCAGAAGAGTTTTCAGACAAAGGTCATACAGTTTCAAGTAGAGAATGTTTGCTGTCTTGTGTAAGGGACAGACTCAAAAACCTTTCCCATGTCCCACACAAAAATTGCTTGAATACCTTCTACATTTGTCTGAGACTGGTTTGAAAACCAACTCCATAGGGGTTTATCTCAATGTAATTGGCACTTAGCACAATCATGTAGATCGCCCATCTTTTTGCAGCCTTTAGTTTTGGAACCTCAGTGTAGTTTTATCTCAGCAGATTAAAGTTCCCTTCGAGCTGCTGGATTCCTGTGTTCTGAAATTCCTGAGCTGGAAGGGTTTTTTTTTCTGTGGCAATAACGTCATGCAGAGTAAGCAAGCTCCAGGCTCTTGTAGTTTTGTGTACTCGTCCTAAATGCCTTCTGAAAGTAGTGTTTGACTTCCACCTTAGTCAGTAGTCCTTCCAACATTTTTTCTCAAGACCCCATGTTCACAAAGGGGAAAATTCATTGCAAATGTTAGACTGCAGGAGAACCCTGGTCTTCTATTTGGAGCAGACCTATGCCCAAAGAAAATCCAGCCAGCTATTTTGTTTTTTGACCCTCAATTGATGTCTGCCATAAACAAATGTAATCTCTCAATTTGGCTAGCAGATTTCATCTCTTTCACTTATGTCCAAGCAAGGCTCGAGGGCTATGTTATGGTTCATAATGTCCGAGCCAGGGCTGTTTAAATAGGAAATCTCCAGGAACAAGCAGGAATGAGTCTTCACATATGGGTACGTTGGTACCGACGGAGTCAGCGCGGGAACACTTCCCAGCGTCCAATCAAAGAGCTTTTGGAAGCATCCCACCATGCCTGCGTGCTGCCTTTCCCAACTGCCTCTCCTCAGTTTTCGTTTTTCCGTGGAGCCGGCAGGACGTCCTCCTGTCACCGCAGAAAATTCTTATTTTTTATTTTTAGTTTTCTTGTGGTCGCGGCTGTCTTCCCGACGCCACCGGTACCGCTGGTGTTTTCTTTTCTTGTAAAATTTTCCTTTTCAACGGGATATTTTTTCCTCATAGTGTCCCACGGGGTCTTAGGCCTTTCAGGCCTCCCCTCTTGTTCCTTCATGGAACCGCCCGACACTTTCTCCAAGAAATGTTTAGACTGTGGCGGTACAACTTTATTCTTAGACCCTCGAAGTCGGTGTCTAACCTGCTTGGGTCCTGACAACAGTTTGGTGAGAAGACATTTTCAACATCGAGAATCCCTCGATACACGGTTGCCCTCCAACTTCGGGGCACTGTCCCCTTCTTCCACTTTGAATCAGGTAACCCACAAACAGTCTGTTAAGACTAGCCAGTCCTCGAGTGGTAGGTCTCATGCACAGCATGTAGACAGCTCCGGCTCTGCCCTCGATGGCCTCCTGGCTTCAAAACCCCGGCGGGAGTCTTCGGTCTCCAAAGCGTATAAGGGGTTTCGGGTTGTTCCTGGGGTTCACCCCCCACAGAACATACCTGAGCCGTGCACGGTGGTGGAATCCGCTTCGAGCGGTACCGATACCCCTGCATCGGCACTGGTGTTGGATGAAACACTCCTCACCAGGGATTGTCATCTGGCCTCCGCGGTGCATTCGGGACCGATGGATATGTCCCAGATTGACTTTCCATTATCGGTTCCAACACCGATACTGCCACCGACGTCAGTACCCTCCAGATGTGCATCGATAGCCTCGCTTCCCTCGATGCTGAGTCTGGAATCGATCTCCAGTCTGGAGGATTGGGTACCGACTCGCCTTGGTACCGTCTCGCGGCGGTACCGAAGGCTCGGTTCTGATGGCTCGGATCCGCAACTCTCGGTTCCCCTGAGGCCGATTGAGTTGCCACTGGTAGACCTTCATTCACCGGTATCGGACACGGTACCGAAGTCAGTACCGATGTCTTCATTACTCTTACAGTCGGTGCCTTCCATGCTTCGCTTCTCAGGCTCCTTGCCCTCAATGCTGAGTTTGGAATCCATTTCTAGTCTGGAAGACTGGGTACCAATAGATTTTGGTACCGACACCGATAGATACCGGTGGCTCGGTACCAAGGATAGCAGCCGGAGGTTTTCGGTTCCCTCGGTACCGATTGAAGTGTCACCGATGACTACTCCAATGTCTTTGTCGAGCCCGACTCCGACATCGGTACCGGTCTTGACTTCAGTACCGGTATCCACAGTAGCATCGTGGCAAACTCCTACCATGCTTTTTTCAACAGCATCGCTCCATTCTATACCAAGCTTGGAGTCGATATCTGGCATGGACAATGTGGTAAGGACGGTTGCTGCTCCTGACAACCAGTACCAGCAACCATCCCTTAAGCATTCCACACTGCACCCTGCAGGATCTTCTATTTCTATATATTTGGATAACACTGTGGGTGCTCAGGCTAGTTCTTTAGATCTAACCTGTCCAAGGGAGATTCCTGTTGGGGATCCCTCTTTTCAGAGTTTCCTCCTGGATATAGCAAGATCCCTTGCCATTCCTATTCCAGGACATGATCCTGCACAAGGCTCTGTTTCTACCAAAGCAAAGGACCACATAATGCTTCCTTTGCATCATTCCTTGCAGGATCTCCTTCTAGGAATGTGGGAAACACCTTTAAGGGTACCCCCACCTCCCAGGGCACCTGATCTCTTATATCAGGTGCCCCCCCTCTCCAGGGTTTCAAAAGACTCAACTTCCTCATCATTCCATAGTAGTGGAATCAGCAATGAGGCGGATAAAGAGTAAGAAAAAGCACTCTTATCCGCCAGGTCGTGAGTCTAAGACACTAGATGCCTTTGGATGTCAAACCTTCCAGACATCTATGCTTTCTGCAAGAATTCTCTCATATATTTTTTATGAGTCTTTCTCTTGAGGAAGTCACAAAGCAATTACATCTTTTGACTCCTTTCCTTCCAGTTTCCAGGAGTACAGACTATTTCTTACTGCTTAAGCATATCCAGAATATCTCTTGATTTCTTTCTCGTGCTTCCCTAGACTCTTTTGAGTCTGTTAGCAGGGCTTCTGCTATAGCTATAGGGGCACGACGTAGAGCCTGGCTCCAAGCTTCAGATTTGGCCAAGTGGGCACAACGCCTGGGACATACTTCTTGTACTGGAGGAAATCTTTTCAACAAGGAGTCTTTACGTCAGGTTACTCAGTTGTCCACTGATTTACCTGTTTCTAAGGGTTCTTCTACTCCCTCTTCTGTCCCAGTAGGTAGGAAATGTCCTACCAAACTTTCTTCCCACAGGAGAAGGTTTTATTCCTCACTTGCCCATCATATAAATGTTCCCCTACAGGGGAAGCATCGTCCTGGTCTGAAGACTCCAACCTCTCACCAGGTTCAGCAAACCCGGCCTCTGCAGGGTTTCTGATCAATCATTATCAGATGCTTGTGACCCTTGGGGTTAGAATCTACAGTTGCTTCTTCTCAACAGAGGCAATCCATTACTTCATTCTAACCCCTACACATGGATCTCTTTCCAAAAGACATTCATTTTTTCTATGAGCTGTCAGAATGTTCATGCCTATAAGTCACAGGTTTCTCCTCTTCTCCTGCCAGAGAGAGGTCTGACCACTATCAAATGATAGTTCCTGTGCCAGCATGTATTTTTCCTTTCTATAGACTTACTACTTGGTAAGTCTTCTTCAGCTCTATTCTCTTCACCCTCTTACTACTGTAAGAGCGGACTTACTGGAGGGTTTCTTCTTCAGCCCCTCTAGGTTTGTCACTTTCCAGTGCGGAGTTTTTCTCCCTGAGTTTCCTCCCCTGTCTCAATTTTTACTTTAAGGCAGTTTATCAGACATGTCCAGAGTTTTTCTACTCCTGTCTGTTCTTTCTGTTTTTTTAAACAGTAATATTCTTTCTGCTGTCTTGCCAGCAGCTGCCTATGCAGGAGCCTTAATGTTTCGTTCACTGGTTCTTTCCCACAAACAACCAGATTTGTCCTCCTTTAACATTCTTTCTGGTCTTAGTAGTGGCTCCAAGTCAGTGTTTTTCATCTATCTTGGAGATTATCCCACTACAAGCTTCTGGGTTGGTCTTCTATCTCTGCCATCTCCATTCCCTGGATTTGGCAGCATAGTGGGCTGAGATACTGGCTCTCTAGCAGCCAGTTCTATCTCCTCATTCTCCTGCATCATGCTCTCTGCAATTCTACAGAGAAGCTTTCCACTATGGGCCCTTGCTTGAGAGCATGGGGTTTTTTTCTCCAACAGCTATCTTAGATGGTTGGAAAAGACTTTTCAGTCATGTCTCCCATGACTAGAAGGTTCTCCCTTCTTTTACTATCTCCTTTTGTCATAAAGACATAGGCCTTCTCTTACCTAAGGGCTTAAGGAGTTGCCAATTCCCTGCTTTAGTCCATGGCATTCCCATTCGGGGCTATGCTCTTTCTCCTTGCAGCTCGTCCTCAGAGTAAGAACGCATGATACTTTTTGCCCTTCAGCAGGTCAAAATGGTACCTCATCCCTATCTGTCTTCTGTCCACCTACCATGCTAGAGTCTTGGACGACTCGGGACTTGCTGGCTACAGATTGTGTTTGTCATGTAACTGGTTATTTCGCTAACCAGCATCCTTACGAATCATAACCAGGGGGAATAGATTCTCTATATATTTTCTCAAGTAGGTTGCACCTCCTTGTTGAATCTTTCCTCTCCACATGTCCTATGTGAATACCATGCTATAGGCATATATCTGTCTGTTTAATTACAGACACCCATATTTAGGCCTACATATTCATATTTATCTTTGTGTATTTTATGCCCTTCCATATCTCACTATAGATATATTCTTATATGTCTATTCATCTCTCTCTCTCTCTCTCTATCTATATATCTATATATATATCTGTCAAGATATTTCATTATAGATATGTCTCCACATACTTATCTATCTCACTGTCTATGTTCATATAGCTATCTGTTTCTGACAGAGGGGCTTTTACCCATACCTCTGCTATTCAGCAGGTTTGGGATTCTACACACACAACTACTCCTGTGGTAGTCAGCAATTTTTATACCATAACCTAAGGGTTTAGGTACCTCTGAAGCTCTCCATACCTAATATCTCTCCTAGCTTACCCCAGTTAGGAGAGATATTGTGGCTCTTCAGTTAATCAGAGGCTTTAACGCCTCAGGCATTTGTCCTCTCTTTCTGGGATACAAGGGGTTCCCATACCCTTTTTCCCCACAAGGACTGTGCCTGTTTGTCCAATTCGGTTAGCCTTTCTCTTTTTGCTCCTAAGAGTGAGTACTCTAATGCCAAGAGAGTTTGTTTTTTACCATACAGCTTTTCGCTGAAGGCCCACCTTTTTTGTACTACCCCAGTTTTTCCTACCAGGGGTGCCTGTTACCTTTCAGGATTCTGACCTCCTCTGTTTTTCTACAGGTTTATTACCTCCACTTTACAGTGAGGTCCTCTTCACAGTTCTTCTACTGGGTTCCCAGTAGATCCATGAACCTCCATACTTCTATGAAATCCTGTTAGCAGAGGTCCATATTGCAATATTCTTTGCAATATCCTTGATGACAATCATTATCCACACATAGACTCCTTTCCTGCAGTCCTGTGCTAGGTTAGCTGTTCCACAGCATCTTCTTCTTCAAATCCTACCCTCCATCCTCAGGATGCCTGGTGTTGTAGGGGATAGCATGTTCCAACCTATGACATGCTCGGACTCCAGGCATCTCAGCTTGGGAGTTCCCATATGTGAAGACTCATTCCTGCTTGTTCCTGGAGATAGCACAGTTACTTACCTGTAACAGGTGATCTCTGGGAACAGCAGGAATAAGTCTTCACAACCCACCCACCCACCTCCCCAGGAGTTGTATCTCTATCTATCTTTCCTTTCTTCTCTCTCTCTTTGTCTCAGCTTTCAAACTTAACTGAGGAGAGGCAGTTGGGAAAGGTGGGAAGGCAGCACGCAGGCGTGATGGGATGCTTCCAAAAGCTCTTTGGACGCTGGGAAGCGTTCCCGCACAGACTCAGTCGGTACCGACGTACCCATATGTGAAGACTTAATCTCCAGGAACAAGCAGGAATGTGGGTACGTTGGCGCCGACGGAGCCCGCACGGGAATGCTCCCCAGCATCCAATCAGAAGGCTTTTGGGAGCATCCCTCGCACATGCGCGGTGGCTTCCCGCCCTTCCTACTGCCTCCCCCCAGTTTTCGTTTTTCCGCGGAGTCGGCAGGACGTACCTCCTGTCACCGCAGAAACGTTTTTCTTAATTTTCCCTTTTTTCCTTGTTTCTTGTGGTCGCAGCCTTTTTCCCCCGACACCGTCACCTCCGGTGCCTTATTCTTTCTTTTAATCTCTTTGAGGGAAATTTTTTCCTCGAGTCCCTTCTGAGGCCTACCGAGCCTTTCCAGCATGGAGCTTTCTTCCCCTAAGAAGTGCCCTCACTGTGGAGACTTAGTTTTTTACTTAGACGCCAATGCCTGGTGTCTCTCCTGTTTGGGCCCTGATCCTTTTTCCCCCGGTCATCCGGGCTTCAGTATCGGGAGAAGACCTTCCCTGTTTCGGGTGTCCCTCGATGACGTTTTTCCTCCTAAGGTGCGGTCATCGGTTTACTCTTCTCTCCAGGATCAGGTAACCCAAAAACAGTCTGTTAAGACTAGCCAAGTCTTGAGGGGTGAGTCTCATGCTCGGCATGATGACGGCTCCGGCATCCCCCTCAAGTCCCCCTTGGCAAATAAACCCCGGCGGGAGTCTTCGGGCTCCAAAGCATCCACGGGGTTTCGGGTTGTTCCTGGGGTTTGTTCCTCACAGAACATTCCCGAGCCATGCTCGGGGGTGGTATCCGCTTCGAGCGGTGCCGATTCCCCGGCATCGGCACCGGCGTCGAGTGCTCTACTCTTCGCCAGGGATCATCAGCTGGTGTCCTCGGTGCCTTCGGGGCCGATCGATTCGACCCAGTCTGGCTTTCCTAGTCCCAGCCATGCGCGGAGGTGGTACCCGCTTCGGGCGGTACCGATTCCTCAGCATCGGCGTCGGTGTCGAGTGCTCCACTCTTCACTGGGGATCGTCATCTGGTGTCCTTGGTACCTTCGGGGCCGATCGATGCAACCCAGACCGGCTTTCCTGCATCCCAGTTCTGTGCGGGGGTGGTACCGGCTTTGAGCGGCACCGCCTCCTCGGCGTCGGTGTCGAGTGCTCCACTCTTCACCAGGGATCGTCACCTGGTCCCCCCAGTACCTTCGGGGCTGATCGACCTGACCCGGACTGGCATTCCTGCACCCCAGCCATGCGCGGGGCTGGTGCCGGCCTTGGACGGCGCCGATCTCCTGGCATCAACGCAGGCGTCGAGTGCTCCGCTCGTCACTAGGGTTCGTCCTTGGGGGGCCTCGGTGCCTTCGATCGATACGACCCAGGCTGGCTTCCCTTCGTCCCGGCCAACCACGGAGTTGGTTCCAGCGTCAGGTGGCGCCGGGGTTGAGCGTTTCACTCCCCACCGGGGCCCGTCATTGGGTAACCTGGGTACCCTCGGGGCCGATCGGTACACCCCGGAAGTGTTTTCCTCTTGGTAAGCCAGGCTCAGGAGGGGTACCGGCGTCTAGCGGTGCCTACCTCCCAACATCGGCGCCGGTGTCGGGTGTTCCCCTCTTCACCGAGCATTGTCCCCGGCGGTCCTCGATGCCTGCGGCACCGATCAATGCGATTCCGATTCGCTTTCCGGGTCCGGCATTGCCGCCACCGCCGCCGGGGCCCTCTCGGAGGGCGTCTAACCTCGCTCGGTTCGATGCCCAGCCTCGAATCGATATCCAGTCTCGAAGACTTGGTTCCGACACGCTTTGGAACCGATCTCTGTCCCTTCCGGCGATGCAGTACCGAGGATAATCGCCACTGCTCTCCGGTGGCCTCGGCACCGCTTCAGACACCTCCGCTGTCTGCTCCGAGGCCATTGCCGTCCCCGAGGCCGGAGTCGGGGCCGATGCCGATTCCTGCAGTTCCATCGGTGCCATCGATCCTTTCGATGCCTAGCTTGGAATCAATACCAGGAACCGGCGATGCAGTACTAACTGCCTTGATTCAGGACTGTTGGTATCCTTCTCGATCTAGCAGGATTCCTTTTGTGCACCAGTCCGGTAGGTCTTCTGGTGTCCAAGCGGCCCCTTCAACCTCAGCCTCCCCAGGAATAGCTCCTGTGGGAGTGCCTTCTTTTCAGGATTTTCTCCTTGACATGGCAGACTTGCTTGCTATTCCTATCCCTGGTCCTTCTCTAAGTCAGGGTCCTGCGGAACAGGCAGCCATAATGCTTCCTTTACATCCTTCCCTGCAGGATCTTCTCCTGGGGGTTTGGCGGTCACCTTTGAAGGTTCCTGCGCCGTCTACAGCCACGCATGTGCTGTATCAGGTGCCCCCCTCTCTGGGGTTTCAGAAGCACCAGCTTCCGCATCATTCCATTGTGATGGAATCGGCACTGAGAAAGGTCGGAAGCAAGAAGAAGCATTCTTCTTGCCCTCCAGGTCGTGTATCTAAAGCGCTTGATACCTTTGGCCGTCAAACCTTCCAAACGTCCATGTTGGCTTCTAGAATTATTTCATATATTTTTTATATGAGCCTGACACTTCGGGAGGTCACAGAGAAATTATCTCTTTTGTCTCCTTTTTTGTCCGAAACTAAGGCCTCTGAATATTCCTTGCTTCTTTATCATTGCAGGAATATCTCTTGGTTCCTTTCTCGTGCTTCTCTAGACTCTTTTGAGTCAGTTGGCAGGTCCTCTGCTATTGCCATTGGAGCGCGTTGTACAGCCTGGCTGCAGGCTTCAGACTTGTGCAGATGGGCACAACATAATCTGGGTAATTCTCCGTGTACTGGAGAAAACCTTTTTAATAGCGAGGCTTTACGTCAGGTTGCTCAGTGCTCCGCTGACCTTCCTAGCGCTGGAAGCCGTCCTAAGCCCTCTCTTTCCCCCGGGGGTAGGAAATGTCCTACCAGATCTTCTTTCCCGAGGAAGAGAAAGTTTCATCCGCCCGCCCATCCTCCAGGTATGCCCAAGCAAGGGGCATCTCACCCCTGGTCTGAAGTTCCCGGACTCGCACCAGGATACTCATACCAGGCAGCCATAGGCTCCTGTATGCGGCAATCTGCAATTAACTTCTTACCAGAAGTTTATTCTTCCAGCTCTACATTGGGGTTTCGTTTCAGTATGACAAGTGGTTCGGATGCTTTGTCCAGGGGTTAAGGTATTCTCCCTTTCTTTGTTGGTAGAGGGAGATCACCGCTATCCCATGATAGTTTCTGGCCTCTCATGGACGTTCTATCCTCAACTGACTTACCCTAGGGTGCATCCTCCGAACCCCTCTCTTCCAGGATTCCCCTGTTTGAGTGGGTACCATACCGAACCATCCCTCTCTCTGTCCAGTGTAGACTTTCTGTTATCCTTCAACGCATGTTCTGAACAACTCCGACAGGGCCGGAAGATCTCCGCTCCCTTGTCTGTTCTCCCTGTTCATACAGGAGAATCCCCTTGTTCTTTTGTTCAGTTGCTGTGCGTGCAGGAGTTCCAGTGAGTGCTTAATGCTTCTGCAAGCTACTTCAGCTATCTTGCGTACTAACACTCACTGCAGGCTGTCAGACGGCTGCCTGGGTGAGAATCTTCACAGTCTTGGCAAGTGCATATCTCTATATGATTTGCAAGGGATTGTGGGCAATGTAGTTCATTCACACCAGACACAGCTGCTGACAATAATTTAGTTGTGCTCTTGGGTAAAGCCAATAGGATATTTATTTATGGGGTTATTTCTCCCAACACAGACATGCTTGGTAGCACATAAATCAGGTAACTTGCTTTCAGTGTTAACTTGGAAAAACAAAGTCAAAATCAGGAAAACAACAAATGAAAAGCTACAAAGCAAGAAACAAACTGTTCTTTTCAGGTTAACTTCTGATTACTTCCCACATAGATTCAGAAGTGATTCTCTCCTAGCTCACAAGCAATTAGGTAAGGCTTAATTGCTAGCAGTTATCCAGCTGAAACCCCTTAGCTGGCTTGCTTTCTACTGTGTGGGTCAAATCCTGCTTCAGGAGCTTTTCTGAGTAGATTAAAGAACAAGTTTATATTTCTTTGTGATGGTTGCTGTACTTTGTAACAGAAAGTTACCAACGGAGTTTAGATAGAGAACAATCCATATAAACACATTCTTCATCTGCAATCATTTCCCCATCTTCAACAAGCATAGGTTCAATATCATGGATTGACACAGATGAATCTCTTAATGGAGCACTTTCAGGAGAATACTTGTTTCCCTGCTGTCTTTCAAGGTTATAGCTAGGGCATAGATCAGTGTTCATACCTGAGCTTCCATTGCTGCTAGAGTTCCTCTCTATATAGCCTGGCCAGTATGTAGTCCAGTTCTTATGTCCAGCCTTCCAATCCAGATCCCTGGACACTGGATCTCTCTTCACATACCTTCTGGCACCGGTCTTAGGGTCCCTTCCACGTGCAGCCGTCTCCCTCACAGGTAGCGTCTGGAGATTCCTAGCTCTGCAGCACCATTCCTCGGGCTTTCCCCAGTCCAATGATGTATGCTGGCCCTTGGAATACCTCCCAGTATACGTACTGCTTTGGACTCTTCTAGACCTCTCAAAGGCTTTTCTCCTCTTTCTTCCAGAGGGTCTCTTTCCCTCTCTGTCCGTCCGGTTTGGCTTCTGCTTCTGATGATCCTTCAGATGAAACTGATGATCCTTCTCTGGATATCCAAGGTGATCATGAAGATGGTCATCTGTAGAATAAACTCTACTCTTATTCTGCTTAGATGAGTGCTCCTCCCTAACACAGCGCAGCTGTGCTGAATCAGGCCCTGCCCTTTGAGATGAGTGCTTAGGGATTACCTCATAGCCCTCCTGATTGAACACACGTTTCCCCACTTCAGCTCCTCTAATGGCTGTTGGAAACCTGGTGCATTCTGGGACTGGTAGTCTTTTATGGGAAAATTCTGTTTTCTTATTTCTACCAGAACTGACAGGTTGCTTGTTCAGAGTCACTTCACCTTTTCTATAGCTCCTTCCTGAGCTATGATAAGCTTCCTTATCACAAGGTTCTCCTAGCCCTATCCTTATCTAGGATGGGGCGACGTGTCTGACTCCTGTCAGTTTTATTTCATCCTCCTCCTGCACACTGCTCTCTGCAAACTTCAGAGAAGCTTCCCATAGGGCATTGGACCTGGTCTCTGAGGGTCCTCCATATAATAGAAGAAGCTTATATAGTCACTCCATGGCTGTATAGATATTTATACCCTCTTGTCTCCCATTGTGGTGCGGAGGGCAAGTTTTTTTCTGCGTGAATGTCCTGGGGATGCATCAGAAGCCTAAAGTACTCCTGACGTGCTCTTACCAGACTGATATTATCCTCTGTTCTTCACGCAACTATACTGCTAATCCTCACTGATCTGCATCCCTGCGCCGCAGAAATAGATTCTCTATACTCTTCGGGTGGTTTCACCCCTGTTATTGGATGAATCTTTTCACGTCACCTTCCCCAGGTGGACGTTCTTCTGTGGCTCAGTTGCAGGCCTGGATTCTCAGTGTTATACTCATGTATGTATGTGTCCTCTGCATACATGTTTTGGTACCTGGTTGGGCATTTGCCATGCCCATCTATATCTAGATAGATATATATATCTACGTTCTATACAGATATATATATATATATCACTTGTATAGACAGATATTCTCACATCTGTATAGCTATGTATGTAGCATATATGAGTAGGCGCATATTGGGAGATGTTCATAACACCCTGTGTATTACCGACTATCTCCCCAACTATCGGTACGTACGTTTTTACTTTCTTAAGGGGTCCAGACAGTCCACTTGCCTATTATCATACGGCTCGGTAACTGGGACTGGTTATGCTCAAAATTACTGCTGTGAAGTCAACAGCTTCTATTTTAGTTTTGCACCTCCCTATCTATGAGGTATCAATGTCTTCCTATCTCTTACCAGCTAGGAAAGACAGTGTACTACTTCGGTATTCCGGAGTACACCCCTGTTCTCCCTGGGAAAAGGGGTTTTTTTCCATACCCTCTCTTCCCTTCCGGACTGGGCTCATTCCAGATCGGTCAGTCTTCTACTTTAAACCTAAAGAGTTCTCAGCTTTTCACATAAAGCTTTCCATTGAAGACCTGCCGTTCTTCTCCTGCTCCAGTTGACACCTGGGTCACCTGCCCTTCCGGACTAGGAACTTCATCCTCACTGCTGTGAAGTTCCCTTGAAGATTCCGCTACTGCGTCTACAGTACCTCCGTCGCAGTTCTACTTCCTACAATCCAGTAGGTAAGCTCTATATTGTACTGGTTCATTAAATACTTAATGGTACTTGGCATGCATTCTAAAGACTCATCTCCCCTGTAGTCTTTAGGTTTTGCTGTTCCTCTGCAACTCTTCTCAACTCCTACCCCCCATCCCTCAGGGGATGCCAGGGATCCAGGTTGGGAAAATGCCGTCCTGTCCAGGGATACGCATTTTATGGGATCTCCCCTGGCGCACTCAGCTAGGGAGTCCCCACATGTGAAGACTCATTCCTGCTTGTTCCTGGAGATAGCACAGTTACTTACCTGTAACAGGTGATCTCGGGGAACAGCAGGAATTAGTCTTCACAACCCTCCCACCTCCCCTAGGAGTTGTATCTCTCTATTTCCTTTCCTCTTCCTCTCCTTCTGTCTCAGCTATGAAACTCAACTGGGGAGAAGCAGTAGGAAGGGCGGGAAGCCACCGTGCAGGCGCGAGGGATGCTCCCAAAAGCCTTCTGATTGGATGCTGGGGAGCATTCCCGTGCGGGCTCCGTTGGCGCCGATGTACCCACATGTGAAGACTAATTCCTGCTGTTCCCTGAGATCACCTGTTACAGGTAAGTAACTGTGCTTTACTTACCTGGTAATTGTGGTTACTTGAGTGACTCAGTTTAGTCTTCAACTGCTGGGTAGTGAACCTCTTACTGCAGCTTGGAGACTGGGCATGTCAAAAACTCATGACATCACTGGATATAGCCTGCTGGTCTCTCCCATCAGCCCCTAGTGACCTATTAACAAAGCAGACTCAAAGGAGCATAAAATCAGTAACTTTTTTTATTTTTCTAAACTTAACATTATATTCAAGGGTACGCAGAACATATAACCTGTCTACCTACTAGTCCCCTTCCAGAAGGAAAGGGACTGTTTCCTGCATGCTCTCCTTTCCGTCGAATGCCTAGCCCTAAACAATCCAGAGCAATATAGCAATATATATAACAATATCATAATATAATAATATAACAATATAGCACAAAACAAATGGAAGCATCAAAACGACTGAACACCAGTGAAGGCCTATATCCACTTTTAACCTTGCACTTCCCCCAACAGAAAAACCACTGCTAAGACCCCATCCCCAGGCGGGAATGAGGACTAAACTGGAGTCACTCAAGGAACCACAATTACCAGGTAAGTGTAATTCCTATTTCCTTATCGTTCCTCCAGTTTAGTCCTCAACCTCTGGGATGTATCAGAGCAGTAATAATTGGGAGGGGACCTTTCCAGCCGGATCTCAACACCGCCTCCCTGAAAACAGCATCCTTAGCCGACAGAACATCTAGGCGGTAGTGCTTACTGAAAGTATGGAGAGACAACCAAGAGGCCTCCCTACAGATGTCCACTGGCGGAACCAAACTGTGCTCCATCCAAGAAGACGCTTGCACTCTGGTAGAGTGAGCTCGTAAGCTCCCTGGGACTATACAATCCCGTAGAAGATAAGCCGATGCACCCGCTGCTCCAATCCATCCAGAAATGGACTCCTTCACCGCCACTTCCATTTGCGGGGCCCTCCGAACACCCCGAAGAGAGGCGATCCGCCTTGCAAAAGTTTGTGAAAATTTTAAACACTGCCGCAGCGCTCTCTTGACGTCCAAACAGCGCAAGCTATGGATCAATACGCTCCCCTCCGCCGCACCTAGCGCTGGAAGAGAGACCATTTTAGTTGAACGTAGAAACCACCTTTGGCAACAACGACAGAACCAGCTGCCAGGCCACCTTCTGTCTGGAGACAGACAAAAAACGATTCCTGACAGGTCAACGCCTGCAACTCCGAAAATCTCCTCGCCGAACAGATGACCATCAAACATACCGACTTCAAGGCAAAACCCTTAACCTATGCCTGTTTCAAGGGCCCCAATGGCATGCTAGCTAATGCTCCTAAAACCAACTTGAGCTTCCCCGGTGGAATTAATATCCTATGACAGGGCTACAGTCTGGTAACCGCCTGAGAAAGCGTACCACATCAACCTGTGCATGAGCGCCACTCCCTGTCCTTTGCCCCTATAGCAAGACAGAGCTGCTAACTGAACTCTCCAGGACCTGTCTTTTACCAAACCTGTCCTGCAGAAAAATTAATACCAAGGGAACTGACACTGTCACGCGAGCGTGCCTCTGCGAGCACCCGTCCTCAAAGATGCGCCATATACGCACATATGCCAGGGACGTAGACTTTTTATTTAGTTATTTATTTATATATTTTTTTTAATTTTTATTTATTTTTGCGGCAAGGTGGCAAAGACTGCTGTAGAGCAACTCTTTTTCCTTAAGCTTGCCCTTTCAATGGCCACTCCGTAAGCAAAAACCGATGCCCCTGAGGCATTCGAAGGGAACTCCGTAGCAACAGAACCTCCAATATCGGAAACCTCCATGGATTCCCGTTGAGCAACCGTATGAGGCAGGCATACCACGGGCGCCTCAGCCAGCCCGAGGCCCCCAACCACACGTTTCCCCAAAGAGCTTCGATATGCAGAACCACTCACCTATGAGTGCCCCTGGTGGAAAGACAGAGAAGACCAGACAACGGCCACCATTGAAACGGTGCGCCGATGCCTTCCGACTTCCTTTCGTGTCTGCTGAAGAAGTGACACGTTTATGCAGAGTGAAACGCCGCCATGGAGGTCCATTACTGGCTGTCCCCATATGCTACCGATCTGTGCGAACACCTCTGGATGCCACTCCCATTCTCTGGCATCTACTCAGACCCAGCTAAGGAAATCCGCCGTCAGTGTCCTTACCCGCAACATGTGCCACCGAAAACGCTTGGAGCCAAAACTCTATCCACACACACAGACCCTCTGCCGTGACCTCTATGGCCACACTTCCGGTTCTGCCCTGCCAATTGATATCGGCCACCGCCGCAGAGTTGTTGGACAGTACTCACACCGCTCGACCTGTCACCGTAGCTTCGAACACCTGCAACGCCCGGCGTATTGCTTGCATTTCCAGTCCGGTTGATTGACCACTGGGTCTCCTGTGTACTCCAAGAGCCTTGTGCGAAACGATCTCCGAACGTAGCGGAGTTTATCAACGTTTTTGGCCAAGCTCCCAGAGGGAAGGTCCATAACCTTTTATTAGAGAGAAGCTGGAAAATATATATATATATTTTTATACCAATTTTCACCATTTCAAGATGTTCTACAAGGCACACAACCCAACAGAGCGTCACATCTGTTGTACATGCAACGGAACCCTTAAAATATGAGCATACATGAATCCACCGCTTGCCCCGATACAAGCATTGAGTAGCCTATTCGTCTTTTTGTAAACCAGCCAGCTCCTTAAGACCAGGATTGGCTACCCTAGGAAACAGGATACTGGACCTAAAGAGCTTGGTCTGACCCAATATGGCATTTCTTGTATCCTTATGAATGGAACCTCCCTAAGGTTTCTGCCTTGGAAGTAACAGGCTGCGCCTGGCCCTGTGGCTAGCTCACACGGAGCAGTGCGGCCTAGTTGATGATGCAAGTTGCCAGAGGACCAAGGGTTTGAATTCCAATCGAGACCACCAACCTTGGGCCATAAAAACTGGGGTTTCAGGTCCCACAGGTGGTCCTTCTGGCCTTTGTTAAGCAACTTAACCCTCTGCCTCAGGTACCAAAACATAAATTGTGAGCCCTTCAGGGACAAGGGAAATAGAAATACCGTAATCGACTGTATGCCACCCTGACCTGTAGACAATCAGTATACTCAAATAACTGACTGGGAATATGTGACTGTAGCAAACACTGGCAGTGGAGAGACATCAGAGCTGCTGCTAGTTCCTGGTCTTCCTTTCTCGCTCTCCCAGTCCTTCTGTCAGCATTGAGAAAAGGCTGAGAATAGATTGTCCAGTGGGCCAGGGACCTTGCTTCCTGGACATCAGAGAGAAAGAGGGGCTAGGAACTGGGAGCAAAGCCGAAAGAGAAAGGGAAACTGGTGACTGACACTAGTTCCTCCGGAGGGCTCATTCCACAGCAGATCCCACGACTGCATCTCCAACCCCATGTAACACCATGAGGACCTCACACACTTTATTACAATCAACATCCCCCCATTACTGGAGAAATTACTTTAATCTGATAATACAGTCTGAGCAAAGAAATGCAGTCTCACTCTGCAAAGAGTGCACCCAAATATCATGCCTAAGCAATTGAGCGCATACAAAATGCACATCTACATATATGGGTGACCCAGCACATGTCACCCAAACACAGTGCAGTGAGCACGCTTGAACATAGACTGAATGCAGGGAGCATACATAGAGTATTGACTTCCTCTATGAAACCTTCCAGTGCCCTGGAGCGCTAAGCCCCAGATTGTGCTACCTAGACGTCCTTCTCTTCACCCTCAGCACGGGCCCTTTAACAAGATGGCACAGACAGGTCATTGCCCCTGCTAAGTGCTTAAAGCCCTGCTCTGACAGCACAGGCTCTAGAAATAGATGAGAATTTCCTGGGAAGGGCATGCTAAGTGGAGCTATGAAACACACAGGCACCCTCCCCCCCCCCCCCCGGCCTTCCTGCGGTCAGAGAAATAGCAGTGGGATACACCGACCACCTTGCAAGTGGAGGTCTTAAAGGTTGCTGCCTGTGTGAACCTGATGAAGAATACGATTTTGTATTTTAAACCCCCCCCCCCCCCCCCGGGATGGGGGCATTGAATACTATATGTGATTCATGAGCAGCGCTGCCATCCGGTGGCCTTTAGGGCACCAGAGCCCGACAAACGATACAGAAGTTAAGAGCTTTAAATCTTGGTCATATAATCTTGATTTGCAGAACATTACAGTTGCTTGTTTAGTCACTAACCCCCCGAGTGCCCATGAGGTGACCCTGTGGTTATTTCTTCCCTGACTTGCAGAGAATGATCAATCTGATATGGCTGTATACACATGTTCACAGAAAGGCACTATTGAGTGTAACAGTTGCCCTCTGGTGGCCATAGACTGTAGCACAGGCACTTAATAATGACAGTTAACTGTCAACCAAGTTTATATATTTTTTTATATCCTAAGGTTTCCTAAATCTGTCCCTGTGAAACCACAGGCATTTGGGCAACTTTCACTATAGAATACACAAAAGCAAACTTCCAGCCTGTCCCTCCTTCCAACTACAAGTTAGGGCTCTGCTCTGGAACCTAAAAGCTGGCAATTTGCCTAATATCCAGGGACTTAACAGATGCTCCTCAGACATGATTAGGAGGGAGAGAACATGTGGCGAGATCAATGCCCAAACTGCTGTCCTATAAAATGAAGAATAAACAAAAATAGAGGACTGACAACAGCCCCCTTAAGGCTGGGAAACCCCTCGAGCCTCAAAAAAACCTACAAACAAAAAAACACTAGGCCCAAAAATCTAGCTATTCTGCCTGTCTTCCTCACACAGGCAGCTCACTGCAACTCTCGCCATGCGGTCCAAATACCTAGAGAGAATATGGCCGCCCCTTCACCAATTAATTTTGGCGCCAAGAACAGCAGCCGCTGCAAAAAGGAGGCCTCAGCAGACCGACAAGAGCCCGAAGGCCTTACCTGCAGGGCCGAAAGCCACGCAGCCTGCTCCTACCACCTTGAATTCATCTGATACTCAAGCCGCGCTGATGCGCCTGGCAGCTGCGGCGAGGACCTCTCAGCCGGTTCCACAGAGTAAAATTAAAATTAAAATCCTGTAGCAACGGAGAGGCTCCGTCTCACACAGCTTCAGTGTGGCTGTACGGGTCCCAGAGCTCTCTCCCATACCATCCAGGGAGAGAGATCCGCACCGGCAAATGCCTGCAGCAAGTGAAAATAACTGAGAAGGAGGGAAGGCGGGAGCTGCTACTAATTTAAAGAGCCAGGCTCAAATTTAAAATTACTGTAAATATAAGGAAATTTCTTCCTAATAACTAAAGGGAACTAATCCCTGATTGCCAATTAACCAAAGGTAACTGAAGTAAAAGTAAAAGTAAATTAAAGGTAAAATCAAAAGTAAAATCAGAATAGAATTTGTCACACTAAATGCACCTTATCTGTTCCCCCAAGTGAGCCCAGAAGCTAGGATCACTACGTCGTCCTGCTGCATGGAGACTGGACACAGGTCACTGGGGGCTGATGGGAGAGACCAGCAAGCTATATCCAGTGATGTCATGAGTTTTTGACATGCCCAGTTTCCAAGCTGCAGGAGGAGGTTCACTACCCAGAGGTTGAGGACTAAACTAGAGTAACGATAAGAAATAGCCCACTTGCATTTGGCCTTCATGGAAGAGATGTGCAAGGCTGCAACTTAAGGACTTGTTTGTAAAGCCGCGGTAGTGACTTCCGCCCGATATCGGAGCCACGGCCCCATTGAATTCATGGACTTCTTAGACTTCTCTCCACACATTCACATTTCACTAGTGTCTGGAACAGGACTCCTGACCCGACAACAGATTTGACCAGTCCATACTTTAGAATCTGTTTGGGGATTAGAATCCAACTCAATTCCTCCTAGACCCTTTTTTCTTTGTTTTGTGCTTCCTCATTATCCTTCAGGTTTTTTTGATGCAACACAGATGTTACTTAGGAGTATGTTTACTAAACTGCGGTAACGTTACATACCGCGCGTTATGTAACATTAACGATCGTTAGGTAACGTTAACGCGCGGTATGTAATGTTAACGTGCGTTAACGTTACTTAACGATCGTTAACGTCCCCAGCCGCGGTAAACACCGCAGAAGGTGGAGAGAGGGTGGCGAGAAGGGGTCAATGGGCGGGGAGAGGTTCCTTTCACACTAACACGCTGAATTGAAGGGCTGAATCCTACCGCAAATGAGAACCTGCCGTTAGATGCACATTTGCAGGAGAGAGAAACCATTTAAGTATCAGCAATGTACAGCCTAGGCAGGGAGCCCAAGAAATGTGATAGTAGTGCTCCATTTTCAGCAATACCATAGTGCCAAAGTATGAAAGGCCACTATGGCGATGATGCAAATGGAGCATAGGGGGCCGCAGGTGGGACATGTAGCATGGGCAGCTGGGGCACAGGGTGGACCAGGCGGGCGCCTAGGTGGCACATAGGAACATAGAAACCGGAAATCAGCAAGACAGCAGCTGACCAAGGCCAAACACAATCCACCTATATCTACCTGGTTCACCCTAGCCAATAGTTGCTAGGGCACTGACCTGACATCCCCCCAGCCATCCCGCCCCATGTGGAAGGGACATAATATTGGTAGGCAGTGATGGGGGGATGTGAGGATGTCCATGTATGCCCCCCCACCCCGGAACCCACTCCCTAGGCGGGCGCCTACCTACACAGTGGATGGCCTGGGACTGCGCACTACCAGCACCGACAGCAAATGGCCATGTCAGCTTGGCAGGGGGGGGTGTGCCCGTGCTGGAGGGGGTAGTGCCACCTCCCTGCAGTGGACCTAGGCCATGCCCTGCATCACTACATGGTGTGCAGTGCAACATAAAAGGTCTGGCTGAGGAAAAGTACAGGTAGCCCCAGGGACTATCATGCTTCTGTGGCAACAGTGTGGTGCAGTATGCCCAGCCAGTGTGCCCAGGAGCAGAGAGTCACAGGTGCAAGTCCCAGCTGTGGTTCCTGCAGAGCAAGTCCCTATATTTTACCCTACAATGCAGATACAACAGCAACATGTGCAAAGCCCAAAGCAGCGGCGAACAGGGGTACAAACACCCACTCACACAGGCTCCACAATCCAAAGATGCATGGAGAGTCAGGCTGTTGGCCCCAGCATTTATTATTTAGCTGCATTTATATCCCGCTTTTCACCGGGTCAAAGTGGTGGAACATTGAACGAGAAGAGGCGGGGGACAATAATCAATTGTAAGGGTCTGGGCTGTCACCAGGTGGCCGACATTAATGATTTTAACAGGTGTTTGGGACATAGACATAGACATTTGAGCTACAGTCTCATTTGTGGTGGTTTGTTTCAGGTCCGAGGTATTCCTGGAATAGTGTGGTTTTTAGTTGTTTCCTGAAGGATAGGGGGTCTTTGTTGTTTCTGATGTGCTTCGGTAGAGAGTTTCAGATGGATGGTGCATATAGTTCAAAGGCTCTGTTGCAGGTTCATTGGTTGCATTTCGTCCTCTTATGGGGGATGGTGAGGGAGTTTTTGGTGGTTTGGTTGGTGGCATTGAGCTGGTTATCACCAGAGTACTACTACTACCCCCTGCACAGTTTAGCAATGTCGGCACTGTGATCAGGGCCAGTGTGGCGGGCAGGGTTGCCAACCACCCCTATCTTTGTACAATGCTGCAATAGAAGTGAGCGTGTGTGTATGTCTATCCATTGTTCTGGGGCTACCCACCCTTTACTGGGCCCAAAATGTCCCACTGTTAGCCTGAATATGTGCATAATGAGGAGCAAGGTATTTTTGGTATGGCCCGGACAGGGCAGATTGGCCAGGATGAATCTTCACAGGGTGTGGGGCAATGGCTGGGACACTGTAGTGTCCAACCACCACTTGCATGGACAGGGTGGCCACAGCATGGCATGCTGGGAGGGCACTTACTCTGACTGAACAGTGACCATGGCAGGTCTAGGTTCCCACATAGCGCTCTACACTATCTGCCTCCAGTGATATATTTGTGTTCCCCAGTGCTGGGGTCCCAATCACTGAGATGCCTGCTTGCTGCACATAGTTCCTCTGTGAGCATGCACTATGGGACTGGCTGGTGGACTGTCTGCAGTTAGACTGTGCATGGTCAGAACACCTATAAGGTATAGTCTGACTGTGCTGTCTGCTGGTGACTGGCAGATAGTGGTGGGAGGCAGTTGGGGTTTTCCAGACCTAAACCCAGCATTGCTGCTGGTCTGCCACTGCCCCAGTCATAGGTATGGCTCTGGCCCACCAACCCTGGAGGGCTGTCTCATACAAACAGGATGGAGGTTGCTTTCCCGAGATGGGGGCACCTGTTCTTTACCTACAAAAAGGGTGATTTGGCCCCTTGGGGTATGTAGTGTATACCACTGTGACCTATAAAGGCACTGCTACACACACCTCATGCAATTCTAGGAACCCCTCTGCCCCCTGATAACAGCTGCCCATGTCAGCCAGACCTTAACACAAGGTACACACTAATCTGGGTGGTGTCTGGTCCCACAGGGCCACATGTGACTGCAGGATACAGATGGACACCGAATTACCTTCGGCTGCACTGCAAGGAACACCTGTCACACACTGGTAGTGATGGGGATGTACAGCAGGACCTATGTACTGCGGACCTAGTGCTGGGCACTCATCCTATCCCTCAGGGTGAACACAGAACCTGCACAATGGCATGGTCTGTAGCTACTCTGTGCCATTATCACGCACTGTCAGTTCGTCCTTCCAAGCTGAGGTACCGGAGAGGTGCAGACCCCATTTGGTGATCAGCTGTAGACTGCTATTCAGTATGTGCATTGCATCATGGGTACTGGTGGGGTTACCCTATCCTGGCACTCTGAGCAGACAGTTTGTGCAGTGACCTGCAGTCCTTCTGTACCCAGCCATTGCTGTGACATACACCATGGAGGTATAGCCTACTGGTTAATACAATGCTATTCTTGGCAGTGTTCATGGGTTCAGTTCCTCATTGTTCCCTCCTCTCATGCCTGTCTTACTCAAATAGTGTGCATGCCTGTAGAGGTCATATTTTTGCAGATCTGTGCTGCCAGCCCATAATACTCTTGCCACAATTGCCAACATTCCCTCGGTCCGTCTATCTGCGGCTGTCAGCTGTGTAAAGTCCTGTCTGCCAGTGCAGGCTGCCACCCCATGTCATGCACTGCTACCCTTTCCTGCATTGCGCCTCTTCATGCTTGCCTTGCCTGTGCCTGATCTGCATGGCACCACCACTCCTCTGTCCACCCATCATTGTAATTATCCTGCCACCTCCGCCTCCACTGGGAGACACATATTCCCATTGTCTGCCACCAACTGTCTTTCCAGTACTTTACTTTGCCAACACCCTGTGCTGTGGTACAGCTGCCCCACCATGTTTGTCATCAGTACTGGCAGGCACATGGGATGCCTGCAGATATGGCAGGTCCAGCGGCTCCCAGCTCTCCCTCCTTCACTCACCTGTTCATTGCCTTTCCTGAGTGCTCTATCTAGTGTTAGGGCTACGTCTGTCTCTGTTCCGCACAGGTCATGCATGTCATCCTGAGGCACCTTGCAGCCCCTAGGGCACACTAACCTAGGACACCATAACCTTGTTAGGCCACCTTAACCTATTGTTCTATAGCCCAGGGTGCCTTCTGCGGTGCCTTGTCCAAGGGTGCCTAATACGGCACTTAGCCTAGGAAGCCCTATAGGGCGCCTTACGAGGCGCCTTGTAAGGTGCCTTACAAGGCGCCTTGTAACGCTCGTTAGTCTAAGGCACCTTGTAACACGCGTTAGCTGCTACAGCTTGCTGTAACAATGCAACGCCCACGCCTTTATATGGGCATCTCTACCTTTACCGCGGAACCTAACGCGAATGACATTACCACAATTTAGTAAACATACCCCTTAGTGTCTGCTTCTTGCGACACACTGATTTGCCTGGTTATAGTTATTTTCAAGGCAGCTGGTAGCTGAAGAGTGCTATATGTGAGCATTTATCCTACTTATCCATGGAGAAAACAAAGTTACTCACCTGTAGTAGCTATTCCCTGTGGACAGTAGGATAAGTTCTCACAACTCTCCCTCTTCCCCTTAAAGTTGTATTCTTCTGTAGCTGGTTACCAGACCGAGGAGACTGGGTGTGGCAAGAACACATATGCATATAAAACATCCATAAGCATCTAGAAGGAGCGGGGAGAGGTTCCTGCACAGGGCTCCATTGGTGTGGTTGCCCATATGGGAAGACTTATCCTGTGGTTCTCAGAGAACACCTGCTACAGGTGAGTAACTGTTTGCTCCAAGGGATTGATGTAATAAGACTGCACTAAATCTGCATTCAGCACAAATTTTAACTTCTGCATTTAGTGCAGAGCACACAATAATTCAAATTGTATGCTAAATCCTGAAGTAAATTGTGTAAAAAAAAAAATATATATATATAGTTACATGCAAGTAAAATAAAATTTAACTTTTAATAATTAAAGGTGAAAGTTGGGTTTTAACATATATCTCTGACCAATGAATTGGAGGCTCTGTATTCCAGTCCTGAATGACCTGGGATCCAGAAGGCAAGGAGCCTAGGCCCTGGGACCAGTCTTGAGCACACAGCCACACTAACATTCTTACTATATAAGCTCCCAATCCCATTCTAAAATACTCTTCATCCATTTAACGGCACCCTTAGGGGTATGCAAGTGGGTTGCTTAGGGGGTTGGCAAGTGGGTGACACTGGTTAGGTAGAGGATTAGGTAAGCGATCAGGGAACAAGTTAATGGGTAAGGGCAGGTTGGTGGATGGTTGGGGTAGGTCGGAGATGTGAGGGTCCCAGATGTGTTGCCTGAATACTGAGTCCTTTAATCGGGCCTTGGGTCAGAGGGTCTCAGATTGGAAATGTCCCCAACTTGAGGATTTCAGGTTATCTCCAGGAACAAGCAAGTGTCTTCACATATGGGTTACGTTCATCAATGGAGCCCATGCGGAAACACTCCCCAGCTTCTAGTAGGAAGCCTTCAGGAACATCACTCTGCGCATGCATGCATGCCTTCCCAGTGATTCTCTTCAGTCTTTGTTTTTCTGCAGAGCCCAATGAACACTTGCCCTGACACTGCAGATAAAACATTTTGTCTTCTGTGCCCTTCGGGGTACTTTTTTGTCTTTTTGCCTTCCTGTCTTCAATATAGTCGCTTGTCAATGCTGGTGCCCTTTTTTGGCACTCTAACGTTTATTTTCTTTTTTTTACCTTGCAATTTCTGTGGGGTTTTTTGTCTGTTCCAGCCGCCATTGGTTCTTTTGACTTGGCAAAAGCTGTTTCTCCTGACATGAAGAAGCCAGCCAGCAATTTCAAGAAATATACTTCGTGCAACCACACCATTTTGGTAACTGATAAGAACAATTGGTGCTTACAGTACTTGGGCCCTGACCACAACCCGGGCTCTCAGCAAACGACAAAGGGTTAAAAAAACAAAAAACGGGAAATTTTGGATCTGACTCTGCTTCCTCAGCACACTCTTATTCGACATAGAATTCCTCTTGGGGCTCCTATTCTTCGTGCGGTTCCTGTGCTCCTTTGGAACGGAGAGGTCGTGGTAAAAAAAACAAAACAAAAAAAACTGACGACCACTGATGCCACATCAGCATCTCAGGCTTCGACGTTAAGGACCGATGCAGATTCCTGGGATCGATCACTTGGGCATAGACACCAGAGCCTGTCTTGGTGGGATTCCAAAGCTGAGAACCGAGACTGGCCAGCTAAACAGGCCCAGCGGGATGAATTCACCTCTAGAGCTCAAGAGGGCCTCCGGAGTACTACTGAGGCTTTGACCTTAGGAGAGCCTCTGATTCCATTGTATGGAACGATGGTCCAGAGTCCTGTTCCAGATTCCACCCAGACATCCTCCATCTCCCTCGAGCAGCGCATGCTGTCCATCGAGAAGAGTTTGGCTATGCTCCTGGCAGCATCCGTGCTGGTGGCCTCGAGGCCCTCGGGAGCCCAGGTCCCCGATACTGAGCTTGGAATCTGGCACTGCAAAGCCCTCGGCAGCCCAGGTCCCATTGCCGAGCCTGGAACCAACAGTCCCATCAGTTGCAGGAGGAGCCATCCTCGAGCTTCTACAGTTCTGATGCCTCCAGGCATCGTGATCGTCCATAGACTTTGGATCAGCGATGATGATAGTCGCTATTTTGATTTCCTCTCCAATTCCGATGCTTGGGAATCTGAGGCAGAGTTCGTTTCACAGAGGCACCGTTATGTGCAATTGGACCCCTCACCGCCTCACGAGTGCTGCCAGTCCCCACCTGAGGGGCATGTTCTTCCAGGACTTTATCCAGGACATAGCCAAGGCTCTCAGGATCTTGGTGGACACAGATGAAACAGAGAGCCGAGTAACTGGAGTATCCCTCAATTCCCAAGGAGGCTGCCACTCTTTCAGTCCATCGTATTCTGCAGGACCTCATGTTTAGGATGTGAAAGACCCCTCTCTTGATTCCGTCAGTCAGTAATAGGCTGGACAATCATGTACAGGATTCCAGGTTGCTGATTCCCCGGGATTCCAAAAACCTCAACTCCCTCACCATTTTATGGTGGCTGAGTTGGCCATGCGCCAGCTCAGGAGTATTAAGAACCACTCATTGCTTCCTCCTGGAAGGGAATTGCATATCCTCTATGCCTTTGGCTGCCGATGTTTCCAGGTATCTGTTGTCTTGCTGTATTAATTCTTTTATGCTTGATATGGGTATGTTCCTTAGGGACATTGTGAAGGATCTTGATGAGTTCTCTGCTTCAGAGAAGCTGGATGCCTAATAGACCTGGTCAAGCATGGTTAAGACTCTTCCAAGTTCATCACCAGAGCAGCTTTTGACTCTTTTGAGTCTACCAGAAGAGCTGCAGCAGTGGACACTGGGGACAGAAGGCTGGCTTGGTTGCAGTCTTTGGACTTCAAACAATGGGTTCAAGACAAGCTGGCAAATGTTCCTTATAGAGGTGAAAACCTCTTTGGTAAGGGCTGGTGAAATCGAGACTGATGACCTTACCATGAAGCATCTCTCTCGTAAAACAGCTGATCCTTCTAGGAAGAAGGCCTCTGTTAAGAAACCCTTGTAACTTAACCAGCCCCACAACCCCAACTGGGGCTAGTTTTTGTCTACATTCTGGACAACGTTGCCACTCTTCCCCTGAAAGAGCTGCAACCTGCTCACATAGCGGGCAGGCTGGTCCATTTTGCCCACAGATGGTCCCTCATAACATCAGAGCCCTAGACTCTACAGATTATCCTCAGAGGGCTTCCTGCTACATTTCGCCCAGTTACCACCTCCCTTCTTTTCAGGGGAGTATCTTCTCAAAACTCGCCATCAGTCTTTTACAGTAGGAATTCACCTCCCTAATAAGGGATGGTGCAATAGAATGTGTTCCCTGCACATAGGAAAGGTTGGGGTTTTACTCCAGATATTTCCTTATCCCTGAAAGATCAGGGGGGTTCTATTCCATCCTAAACCTCTGGAACCTGAACAAGTTCCTAGTATGAGAGAAGTTCAAGATAGTTTCTCTAGGAACCCTACTACCGTACATTTAGAGGAATGATTGGCTCTGTTCTCTGGATCTAAAGGATGCATATATGCACTTCCTCATTCATTTGTCTCAAAGGCAATAACTCTGCTTCATGTTCAACGACAGGCACTACCAATAATAGAGTCCTGCCCTTTGGCCTGACGTCTTCACAAAATGTCTGGTGGTAGTCGTGGCCTATCTCGACACCCTGGGAGTCTTCATCTTCTCCTACTTAGATGATTGGCTCATCAGGAGCGAGACACCACATATGGTGCGTGCGTCTGTTCAATGCACCATCTCGATGCTTGAACACCTAGGATTTGTTACAAACTTTCCAAAGCCTCACCTTTCTCCCACTCAGAATTCAAAAATTCTCTACCTGACACTACTTAGGCTCGAGTGTTCCTGCCCAAGGACCGTCTCAAAATGCTTCACAGAACTGGCAGGCATCATGCAGCACAGTTATCACACCGGAGCAAGAGACGTGCTTCAGCTGTTGGGTCACATGGCCTTTATGGTCCTTGTCCTCTACACCCGTCTCCACATGTGCCTAACACAGTGGACCCAATGAAAGCAAGCAAAGGGCCGTCTTCGAAACAGAGTGGTAGTCACCCCTCTTCTAGCAGACTCCCTTCAGTGGTGGCTCTCTCCTCAAAACTTTCTCGTAGGGTTACCTTTTCAGATGCCTCACCTTAATGGACGCTAACAATTTATTTAACGTCTCTTCTATATTGCGCTATTCATATCAGTGCGGTGTACATATAACAGAACAGTATACCATGCAGTCGGGCTGCATTGTATTTACAGTGAACAGGAACTAAAACTTGGACAAAACTGGGGTAACGTTTTACAAATTATTTACACTAATGATTATACTTTCCAACTATAGCCTATTTGGGACTGGACAGGAGGGGTTGGCTGCCTGTTTTCGTGCTGTGTGTGTTAATGGGGGGCTCAAGGTGACTGGTGAGAGTGCTCGTTGCTGATTTCTACAGCTGGTTTCTGGGTAGTGTCTTATGAACAAATGGTGTTTAAGTGCCTTCCTGAATTGAGTCAGGTTAGTGATAACTTGCATGTCTGTAGGGAGGGCATTCTAAGCTCTAGGAGCATAGATCATGAAGGCCCTGTTGGATGTTGCCTTTGTGCATTTTGTTGCTTCTTTTGGGATTATCAGGGTGTTCACCGCTGTGGATCTTCTGGTTCTTTTAGGGGGTGTAATGGTGGATCAGCTCGGTGATGGATGTGGGGGGCTGATTGTTTAAGGCTTTGAAAGTCATAACTAAGATCTTGTAATGAAGTCTAGCATGTATAGGTAACCAGTGGAGTTTCTTCAGAATTGGTGTGATGTGGTCTGTCCTTGATACTCCGTATAGAACTCTTGCGGCTGTGTTCAATGTAAGCTTGAGCGGGTTTAGCATTGCTTGTGGGAATCCATATAGGATGTAATTGATGTATCCAAACAGGGCTGGGGAGCTCATCTGAATGGCCTGCACATGCAGGGCCTATGGTCTTAACAGGAAACCTCGTATCAGATCAACTTCCGAGAGCAATAGCCAATGCTCTTCGGGTATTTCACCATCAGTTGTCACATCAATCTGTCCTGGTTCAGATGGACAATTAGGTTGCTATGTTTTATGTCAACAAGCAGGGAGGCATAGGCTCTCAACTCCTCTGCTGGGAAGCAGTCTGCTTGTGGACCTTTGCCCTGGCTCATGGAATGGTTCTCAGAGCTGTTTACTTGGTGATCAGAATGTTCTTGAGGACAATCTCAGTTGGGTCCTTCAACCTCACGAATGGACTCTTCATCAGAGAAGAGTCTATCACATCTTCGGGCTATGGGGAATCCCGGAGATTGACCTTTTTGCTACTCCATTCATTGTGCAGGTTCCTCGGTTTTACTCCAGGATGTCAACTCTGCACTATCAAGCTCCAGATGTTTTCCTCCTGCATTGTGGAACGGGTCTGCTATATGCTTTCCTTCCCATTCTGTTAATAGTCAAAACGTAGTTCAAACTGCAGGCTGATAGGGGCACTATGATCCTGGTAGCCCCGTTCTGGCCATGACAGTCATGGTTTCCCCTGCTTCTTAGTCTAGCTCAGCAACAGCATCTTCATCTGGGATGCACACCAGATCTGATATGGCAGGATCAAGGAGCGCTACGGCATCCCAATGTCTGCATGCTACGCTTGATAGCTTGGATGTTGAGAGGGTAGTCCTTTCCAAACTCAATTTGCTGGACACTGTTAGAGATCCTCCTAGCATCCCGGAAGGACTCCATGTGCTACACCTATGCCTTTAAGTGGCACCAGTTTACAGTGTGGTGCGCTCGGCAAGCACTCAACCCCTTCAGTTGTCTGGTAGAGTCTCTCCTGCTGTATCTTCTCCACCTCTCTTCTGTGGTTCTCAAAACTAATTCCATTCATGTGCACCTCAGTGCCATTTGGCTTCTCATCAGGGGAAGGATGGAAAATCCGTTTCGCACATCCATTGGTAGCCCGCTTCATGCGGGGTCTCCTCTTGACTAAGCCACCGATCCGGTCCCTACCTGTCTCCTGGTACCCTTAATGTGGTGGTTGCTCAGCTTCTCAAGCCTCCCTTTGAGTCCCTCCCTCAAGTTTCTTACTTGGAAGGTCACCTTCCTAATTGCACTTAGCTCACAGGGTCAGAGAACTACAGGCATTAATTGCACAGGCTCCTTATGCGCATATTCACCATGACAGGGTGGTCCTGAGAACGCATCCGTGTTCCTTCCAAAGGTTCTCTCTCCTTTCCATCTCAACCAGTTGGTCGTTCTGCTGACCTTTTTTCCCAAACCACATGCATCTTGGGCTGAAGCTGCGCTGAAGCTGCAGTTGGGCTTCCAGAAAGCACAACTGCCACACAACACCATGGTGGTGGAGTCTGCCATGTGTCTGCTCAAGAACCAGAAGATGCACTCCTCGGTGCCCCCAGGTAGGGAGGCATGCACCTTGGACACCTTGGGCAGAAAGTGCTACCAGGGCTCGCTGCTCATCTGCCAGATCCAGGCATACCAGCTGTACTTGGGTATGTACTTTAGGGACCTGGCGAAGGAACTCACAGGGTTCTCTGCTGGTCTCTCCAAGGAACCCCTCCAGTGGTTCTGGAGCCTGTATTCTGCTGTCAGAATGCTCCAAATTTATGACTCGAGCAGGTATGACTGCTTTGAGTTGGCAGCTAGAGTACCGTATTTTCCGGCGTATAAGACGACTTTCTAAGCCCTGAAAATATGCTCAAAAGTCGGGGGTCGTCTTAGAGCCACGTCGCAGAACGTGTACCGGCGTATGTCTCGCTTTGGCAGGGCCGGATTTACCTATAGCCATCTACGCCATGGCGTAGGGCCCACAGCTGGCAAGGGCCCACAAAAAGCTGTCGCCGTGGCAGCATGGACTGTCCCACAGGGCCCCCTCTGCTGAATCCCTCCCTCCGCGACGGCTGAGCCCCTCCGTGCCAGCTTTGAGAGGTGCGAAGGGAGAGTATCTCCCTCGCGTCTCTGTTAAGCCCGCAGGGGCCCACAATTTTTGTTGGCGTAGGGCCTCACTCAAGGTAAATCCAGCCCTGTGTGTACCGGTACTTCTTATCGATAGCAGCCGCCAGCCACTTCACCAAGGATCATATGCTATCTCCTTTCACAAGAATTATAGTTCTGGAGAACTTCAGATCTATATTAAATACCGCCTGCTTGTCACAGTTTGAATCAAATCTGATGTTCTTTTATTTTTTTTGGTGTGCGCTGGAAGAGGGGTAGTCTTATACGGCGAGTATAGGCCAAACCCTATATTTTAACAGGAAAAGTAGGGGGTCGTCTTATACGCCGGAAAATACGTTCAGGACAAATTGGTCGATGTCCCCTGCCAAGGAGAGAACCTCTTTGGCAAACCCGTGACGGATAAGATTGTAGAGTTGGAGTCAGAGTTCCTGACAAGGACAGGCTCTCCAAGAAGACCGCTAGCCTTCCCCGATGGAAGACCCCAAGTAAAAAGTCTCCTTTACTTGAGGAAGGGAAGAGCTTACGGAAACTACCTTCAGCAGGGTCAGCATGCCACGAGTCAAGGGCCTGGCCTTTGTAAGCAGAAGCCTCCCAAAACCCAGGCATCGGTTCCGGCACAGCCTGGGGGGGAATTTTTGACTTTGGGCATAGCCTTTCCACCCTCAGGAGGTCCACCCCAGCAGCCCACAGGGGGATATCTGATCCTGTTTGCCCACAGGTAGCCAACCATCACCACCAACACCTGAGCCCTCCAGGTGGTCAAGGAGGGCTACCTCCTCCACTTGGAGCAGACTCCCCCTCCATTCTTCCCAGGGGAGCCCACCAGGACTCCCCTCCACCAGACCTTGCTACTGTAGGAGCTCGCAGGCCTTCTTGAAGACAAGGCGGTGGTACCTGTACCCCCACACCTTTTGGGGCAGATGGTTCCTACTCCAGGTACTTCCTCATACAAAAAAGAACAGGGGGCCTAAGGTCCATCCTAGACCTGTGGGACTTGAACAGGTCCTGGTGTGGGAGACGTTCAAGATGCTCTGTCTTGGAACACTGCTGCCATACCTCCAGCAGGGAGACTGGCTATGCTCCTTGGACTTAAAGGATGCGAATACACAAGCATTACCTCAGGTTCATGGTGGGGGGCAGCCACTGCCAATACATGGTCCTATCCTTTGGCCTAGCTTCTGCCCCAAGGGTCTTTACCAAGTGCCTAGCATGGCCCACCTCTGCCTACAAGGGGTCTTTGTCTTCCCCTACCTTGACAACTGATTTATCAGAGGAGGCCCAGCTGCCGAGGTGCAGTATGCCATGGCCCACACCATCAGCGTTCTGTAAGATCTGGGGTTCATCATAAACTACCCCAAGTCTAATCTCCTTCCAACATAGTGTCTGGAGTTCATAGGAGCCCGGCTAGACGCCCTTCAGGCCAAAGCCTTCATATCCCAAGACAGGGCCAACCACCTCAGGGTGTTGGCCGCAGACGTGTCTGTTCTCCTCCTCCTACGCCTGCTGGGCCACATGACATCCATGGCCTATGTCACTCCAGACACCCACATCCACATGACAGTGGACCAATAGTGCCTCCGCTCCCAGTGGACCCAGGCCACTGGATGGCTGCAGGACAGGCCCCTGATCCCTAGAGGGTCCTCACTACGGATGCCTCTCTGCTGGGTTGGGGGCTCATTGTGACGATCTCTGCACCCAGGGTAGCTGGTCGCAATCAGAGTGCCAACTGCAGATCAACCTACTGGAGCTTTGAACCATATTCCTGGCTCTCAGAGCCTTCTGCCACCACCTGCAGCACCAGTCAGTGCTGATTCAGGTGGACAATCAGGTGGCAATGTTCTACATGAACAAACAGGGAGGCACAGGGTCCTATCCCCTCTGCCAGGAGACAGTGGCTGTCTTCTCCTTTGTGTTCCGCAGTGGGATGCTCCTGCGGGCAGTATATCTGGCCGGTCAGGATAATGCCTTGGCGGACAGGCTTAGCAGGGCCCTCCAGCCTCATGAGTGGCAGCTGGACCCTAGAGTAGCCTCTCAGCTCTTCCAGCTCTGGGGAACTCCTCTGATGGACCTCTTCGCGAGTCTGACCAATATTCAGCTGCCCCGCTTCTGCGCCCACCAGCCGCACCCCTCACGGGTGGCAGTGGATGCGTTCCTCCTTCCATGGACAGAGAGCCTTCTCTATGCGTTCCGGCCCACGCCGCTGATTGCCAAGACCCTCTTCAAGGCTCAGCACAATGTAGCGTTACTGATACAGTGTCCCTTGGGGAAACTGCTAGGTACATATGACCTAGATTGGTCACTGTTGGAAACAGAATACTGGGCTTGATGGACCTTGGTCTGACCCAGTATGGCATATCTTATGTTCTTATGTTCTTATGGTTGCCCCCTGGTGGCCCATGCAACCATAGTTTCCATTGTTCCTCCCTGTGCTCGGCGCCCCCGGTCCCTCTGGGGAGTGCTCCAGGGTTATTGTCACAGGAGGAGGGCTCCCTCCTTCACCCACACCTGGGATCCCTGTCCCGAACTGCTTGGCTGCTTAAAGGGTAGCCTTGACTCATTCAACCTCTTGGGGAAGGTGGGGGTAGTACTGCTGAACTCCCGTAAGGTCTCTACAAGACATGCCTACGGCTTCAAATAGCACAGATTCTCAGTGTGATACATGGAAGGAAGTTATCCCATTCTGATGCTCTGCGCAGCTTGTGCTGCAATATTTGCTCCAGCTGTTGCAGGCAGGACTGAAGTCCAACTCGGTCAGAGTGCACTCTGAACACTCTGGTGGCGCACCACCACCCCATCGAGGGCAAGCCCCTCTCCATCCAGCCCCTCATGACCCGCATTTTGCAGGACCTCTTGTTATCCAATCCCCCCCCCCCCCATTCACCCTCCAGCGGCAGAGTGGGACCTCAGTGTGGTGCTATCCAAGCTCACTGGGCCGTCATTCGAGCCCCTAGCTATCTGCCCCTCATGGAAGGTTGTTTTCCTAGTTGCGCTCACATCCGCTGACAGGGTCAGCGAGCTTCAGGCGTTAGTGGGGATCCGCCATGCACAAGGTTCTGTAAGAGCTGGGTGGTGCTTTGCACATACCTCACGTTTCTCCTTAAGGTGGTGTCCCCCTTCCACCTCAACCAGGAGGTGGTGCTCCCCACCTTTCCGTGGCCTCACGCCAGCTGTGCAGAGATCATGTTGCATACCCTGGACTGTAAGAGGGCTTTGTCCTACCTTCAATGTACTCAAGACCACTGCAAAGCCTCTCAGCGTTGTCTCCTATGACCCCAGTCGACTGAGGGAGGCGATGACCAAGCAAACTCTGTCTACTTAGGTGGCGGACTGCATTGCCCTCACTTATGAGCAGGCTGGGCTCTCACTGGAGCATCACGTCATGGCACACAGTGTCAGGGACATGGTGACATCTGTGGCAAACCTTCATCCTGTCCCACTGGTTGACATCTGCAGAGCCGCCACCTGGTCTTCAGTCCACACTTTCGCAACTCATTACTGCCTGCAGAGGGAGTCCCAACATGATAGCGCCTTTGGCCAGGCCATACTTTGTCATCTGTTCGGGGTGTAGGCAACTCCTGCCCTCTGACCCTTCTGTGTTCAGGCTACCGGAGTGCTGGTTTGGACACTTGAGTCTCTTGTCTGTCTCCTTAAGACTCGCTTGCTGCTGCTCACGGCTCACCTTTTCCTGGTCACCCATGGCATTTGTACAGGATTTTGGTAGCCTGTAGTTAGGGAGTCCCATATGTGAGGACTCACTTTCTGCTTGTTCCCGGAGAAATCATAGTTACTCACCTGTAACAGGTGTTTTTTGGGGACAGCAGGCATCTGTGGTGGTCCTTCCCGTGGAGTTGCTTCTTTATCATTTTTGACGTCTTAGCCATGCCATTTGACTGAGGCAAGATGGCTCCCTTGGGCAGAAAGGGGACCATGCATGCATGGTGCATCTCCCAAAGGCTTTTTTTGAAAGCTAGGGAGAAGCTTCTGTCGGCATCGACGTCGCCCATATGTGAGGACTGATTCCTGCTGTCCCTGGAGAATACCTGCTACAGGTGAGTAACTACGCTTTCATGGAGGGATGCTCCCAAATAGTTCCTATTAGAAGCTGGGGAACATTCCTGCATGGGCTCAGTTAGTGGATATTGCCCATATGTGAAGACTGATTCCTTCTGTTCCCGGAGATCACCTGCTCTACAGGTGAGTAACTATGCTTTTTGGTGGCTCCAAGAGTATAGTAAGGGTTTGTTGCTAAACAGGACGTAAAAACAAATGCACGAAAATTTCACATATCTAATTGAATCAGAAGTTATTCTGTTGCAGCTCATTACCATGCATTCCTGTGCCCATTGCACTAAGATCAGCACAGTAGTTTACTTGTTGCTTAGTTCAGATTCTGTGTGCTAAAGTACTACCTGCATTAGATGTTACCTTTTGTGTGCATTAATATGTGCTAAACAGAATAAACCGCTGTGCTAAGGATAACAGTTTTACCTGATCCCCCATCTTTAAAATGTACTTGTTCTCTCCCACTTGCTGACTGGCTCATTTACATTTTGTTGGTAGGGGGAATATCGCCGTAGAGACATGGTGTCTCTCTTGTTCACCACTTGTGTATCTTGCCATACTCTAGTCCCAGTTTTTGTGGTGGTGATTGTCTTGATTAGATTGTAAGCTCTGATGAGCAGGGACTGTCTTACATCTATATGTGCAGCACTGCGCATGCCTTGTAGCGCTGTACAAATAAGTAGCAGTAGTAGTACTCTGGAGTACTTGAAGTGATACAGCACTTCATCCTTAGCAAAACGGCCTAGCCGTGCAGTGAAGTAAATTTTGTTAAAAACAAAACAAAACACATTTAGTCGTCATCTTCCTTTTTGGGATAGGAAGCTGCTTTATAGGCTAAGCTCTAGTCCAGAAGTACTTTTAATTCTATACTATTCGCAGCTTTTAAATGCAGAACAGTTGTATATTTTGTAACGTTTCATGTTATTTATGAAATTGGAAGGCAGGATTACCTTCAGTACCAGGTTGAATCTTGTTACCAGCAGCTTGCAACTACAGATAAAAGTTCTTTCCCTGTAACTAAACTGCATGTGGTACTCAAACTGATAGCAGGAAAAAAAAGCAGAGAGACTTGCTAAAACTCTCAGCTGCTTTTTTTTTTTGTTTTGTTTTTACATGATCTCCAGGAACAAGCAGGAATGTAGTCACATATGGGTAATCGTCGGTACCGACGGAGCCTGCACGGGAACGCTCCCCAGCGTCCAATTAGAAAGCTTTTGGGAGCATCCCACAGCGCCTGCGTGCTGCCTTCCCGCCTTTCCCAACTGCCTCTCTCCAGTTCTTCGTTTTCCGCGGAGCCAGCAGGTCGTTTTCCTGTCACTGCAGAAATTATCCCGTATTTTTCATTCTTCTTTTGTGGTAGCGTCTGCCTTCCTCGACGCTATACCGGTACCGCCGGTTCTTTCCTCCTTTTAAAAAAAAAATAAAAAATTGCTCTTTTTCTGGATTTTCCAGCCTTTTTTCTCTCAGGTGCCACGCGCCATTTTGGGCACTAGGCCCAAATTTTCCTCAACATGGAAAAACCCGCTTCGGGTTCTAAAAAGTGTTCCAAGTGTGGCGGTACCATCTCAGTCACCGACACTCACGAGTGGTGCCTCAAATGTTTAGGTCCTGACCACTCCATCTCGGAGTGTGTTGCCTGTGGGATGATGTCGAAGAGGGGTCGGCAAAACTGAGCTGCTTCAGGCAGTTCAACCGGTGTCGATACCGGTACCGACAGCATCGACTTCGGCGACTGTGTTACCGACACCGAGTCATGCTATCTCCTCCGGTATTGATCGGTACCGGTATCATTCTTCACAAGAGCACCCAGACAGGAGATATTTTGAATCCTCCGATGAGTCTGAGGATTCTGACAGCTCTGTCGGTACCGGAGTACTTCTGTCTGAGGAGCTTTCCTCTCCCAAACGTAGGATGTCTCCTCCAGAGGATATATCCTTTCAGGATTCATCCGGGAGGTGGCTAGAGGTCTTTCCATTACAGTGGCTCCTGAAACAGAGCCCAGAGCAAAGGAGTTGGAGATTTTACAGTATCCTAAAGCTCCTAAAGAGGCAGCTACTTTGCCTATTCATGAGATCTTGCATGATCTCATGTTAAGAATGTGGGAGACACTTCTTACCACTTCTCCTCATTCCCGTAGGCTGGATACCATGTATCGAATACCTCCTTGTCCTGGATTTCAAAAAACTGTTACCACACCACTCCATAGTGGTGGAGTCAGCTATGAGAAGGATCAAGAGTGCAAAAAGACATGCATCTAATCCTCCAGGACGTGAATGTAGGACTCTTGATGCCTTTGGGTGTCGAACCTTCCAGGCCTCTATGCTTTCTGCCAGGATTAGTTCCTACATCTTATCTCATACATGGGAATGTTCCTTAAGGAGGTTACAGGAGATCTAGAGCTTATGAGCCCTCTCCTTCCTGATAAGAGGCAGGATTATCTTACACTTGTCAGACATGCCCAGGATGTTTCCAAGTTTGTTAATCGTGCAGATTTTGACTGCTTTGAGTGCATAAGCAGAACCTCTGCCATTGCCATAGGTGCTCGTAGGATTGCCTGGCTCCAGGCATCTGAGTTAGAACTCTGGGTACAGGACAAACTGGGGAATATCCCTTGCACAGGTGAATCTTTTTGGCAAAAATTGGCAAGAGAAAGCTAATGAGCTATAGATGCTGATAACACCACTTTGGATAGACTATCCAAAGCTACAGCTGAATCCTGCAAGGAGAATATCCTACAAGAAACCATTCTTCTCTAAAAAGAAGAGGTTTTACCCTTCTTATACCCAGCAGCTGCATTCTGCAGGTTAGTCTGCCCGAAAGGGACAGCAGACCCCAAAGCAAAGGAAACCAGAGACTGCTAAGCCTCAACTGGCCCAGCAGACTCAGCCTCCACAGGGGCTTTGACTCCCACCTAGAAAACTTGGCCTTCCTGGCCCTCAACGGGCCAGAGCCTTCCACCATCCCAGGAAGGTTGTCATTTTGCCCCCAGATGGGGGCAGATAACAGCAGAAAAATGGACTCTTTCCATTGTAAGAGAGGGGTACAAGCTTCATTTCTTAAACACGCCCCCTCCTACCGTGGTAAGACAGTTCAATTCTCAAACTTGACTCAACACTCAGTTGGGTCAAGAGGTCAGTTTACTTCTTGCCCAGGGGGCAATAGAAGACGTACCCATTTCCCAACAGGGTACAGGGTTTTACTCCCCCTATTTCCTTATTCCAAAGAAAACAGGGGGACACAGACCCATTTTGGACCTCAGAGAATTGAAGAAATTCCTGGTCAAAGAGAAATTCAAGATGATTTCTCTGGGAACTCTGCTGCCATACCTTCAGAGTCAGGATTGGCTTTGTTCTCTAGATCTCAAGGATGCGTACACTCATGTTCTCATCCATCCAACTCACCGAAGATTCCTTCGGTTCCTTTTTCAAGGAAAGCACTACCAATACAGGGTGCTTCCTTTTGGCCTGTCCTCAGCACCAAGAGTGTTTACGAAATGCATGGCTGTGGTAGCAGCATTTCTTCGCACTCTAGGAATATTAGTCTTCCTCTACTTAAATAACTGGCTCATTTGAGCCCCATCAGAGTCAGAGGCCAGGATTTCTCTATCTTGCACAATGCATATCCTTCAGTATTTGGGCCTGGTCATAAACATCCCAAAATCCAGCCTAATTCCCACTCAGTCCCTAGAGTTTATAGGAGCTTTATTGGATACCAGAAAAGCAAGGGCCTATCTTCCACAGCCCTGCTGCCTTCGCATTGTGCAGTTAGCCTCCCAGGCAGTGTTAAACTCATCTCACTGCTCGGAAAATGTTAAATTACTAGGCCACATGGCATCTACCGTGCATGTGGTTCCCTATGCTCGCTTCCATATGAGAGCAGCCCAATGGACTCTATCCACTCAGTGGACTCAGGCATCAGGCTGCCTATCAGACAAAATAGCAAACACAAGTCGCCTTATTTTGTCTCTCCAATGGTGGCAGTCAACCCAAAACCTGTTGGTAGGGTCCCCTTTCCAGCAGCCCCTACCCCAGGTCACTCTAACAACAGATACCTCAGGTGGGTTGGGGAGCTCACCTGCAAGATCTCTCTACCCAAGGCACCTGGACTCCACAGGAGACCCACTTACATATCAATCTCCTAGAACTCGGAGCAATCTTCCTTGCTCTTCGAGTGTTCCATACCCAGTTAAGCTACAAGACAGTCCTAATTCAGACGGACAGTCAAGTAGCTATGTTCTATCTGAACAAGCAGGGAGGAACAGACTGTCGCTTTGCAACAAAGCTTTGCGACTATGGGCCCGTGCCAGAAAGCATCAGATTCATTTCCGTGCGGTGTATCTGCCAGGCATTCAAAACTCTTGGGCAGACACTCAGTTGAGTTCTGCTCCCACATGAATGGTCTCCATGCAGACCAGGTAGCAAATATTTTTCAAATTTGTGGAACTCCGGACATAGACCCCTTTGCAAGGCCGCTGAATGCCAAACTTCCCCCGTTCTGTTCCAGAATTCCATCTCAGGGTTCTCAGGCCAGGGATGCTTTTCTCCTCTATTGGGGTCAGGACTTCCTATATGCCTTTCCACCCATTCCCCTAATTCCCAAAACCCTATTCCAGCTTGAGAGACAGAGGCCATATGATTCTCATAGCTCCACATTGGCCACGGCAGGTGTGCTACCCTCTGCTCCTACATCTCTCTCAAGCTCCATCTCTGGAGTTAGGATCTGCTCCAGATCTCCTGTCTCAAGAGGACAGGATGTTGTGGCATCCCAATCCCCACACTCGGCATCTCAGGGCCTGGTTGCTGAGAGCCTAGACTTTAATGGTCTTAACCTTTCTCAACAAGTAAAGGATGTCCTTTATGCTTCCAGGAAACCTTCCACAAGACGCTCTTATGCTTTCAAGTGGAAAAGGTTTTCCATATGGTGTTTGCAAAAGGGTCTTGACCCCCTTGCGATACCTCTGGAACCATTACTGGAGTATCTCCTTCATTTATCTAATGCAGGACTTAAGACTAACTCAGTAAGAGTCCATTTAAGTGCTATTTCAGTTTCTTTAAAGTCTTTAAATGGGCAGCCTATTTCCTCTCATCCTCTCATAGCGAGATTTATGAGGGGCCGCCTTCTAACTAAGCCTCCCATTAGACCACCACCAGTGGCATGGGACCTGAATCTGGTTCTTGGGCAGCTCATGAAGCCGCCTTTTGAACCTTTAGCTACTACCTCCTTGAAATTCCTTTCCTGGAAAGTTATCTTTCTCATTGCAATCACATCAGCACGTCGCATCAGTGAATTGCAAGCATTAGTTGCTGAACTTCCTTATACAAGGTTCCATCATGATAAGGTAGTCCTTAGGACTCATCCACACTTTATGCCAAAGGTGGTCTCACCTTTTCATTTAAACCAAGCAGTTTACCTGCCTGTATTTTTTCCAAGGCCTCATGCTTCAAATGCAGAAAGGAATCTTCATACTTTGGACTGTAAAAGAACACTTGCTTTTTACTTACAAAGACACAGCAACATAGAAAGTCCTCTCAACTTTTTGTTGCTTTTGATCCTTCTCATTTGGGACTTCCAGTCTCCAAGAGAACATTGTCCAATTGGATTGCACAGTGTATTTCTTTTACCTATCAGAGGAAGAACCTTTCTCTGGAAGGCCATGTCACAGCTCACAGTGTGAGAGCCATGGCAGCCTCAATGGCTCATCTACACTCTGTGTCTATTGACGACATCTGTCGGGCCTCGGTTCATACCTTCACAGCCCATTACTGCTTAGACAAGGACTCCCGCCGGGATGCCTTGTTTGGTCAGGCTGTTCTACAACACCTGTTCCATACTTAAGTGGAGCCCTTTCGCAAGGGTACACAACTTCTGGGGTCTCTCCCTGGCATCTGTAGCTAGGGAGTCCCCATATGTGAAGACTACATTCCTGCTTGTTCCTGGAGATAGCATAGTTGCTCACCTGTAACAGGTGATCTCCGGGAACAGCAGGAATATAGTCTTCACAACCCACCCACCTCCCCTAGGAGTTGTATCTCTTTTCTTTTCTTTCCCTCTCTCTCTTTGTCTCAGCTTTAAAACTCAACTGGAGAGAGGCAGTTGGGAAAGGCGGGAAGGCAGCATGCAGGCGTTGTGGGATGCTCCCAAAAGCTTTCTAATTGGACGCTGGGAAGCGTTCCTGCGCAGGCTCCGTCGGTACCGACGATACCCATATGTGAAGACTATATTCCTGCTGTTCCCGGAGATCACCTGTTACAGGTGAGTAACTGTTTTGTAGCCTGAATAGCTGACTGTAAATAGTTACAGTGGTGTGCAAAAGTCTGGAATCACTTGAGTTTTTTGCGTTTTTCGTACTTTCTAACGTGTTTTTTTTTTTTTTTAAATTTTGCGTTAGCCCAGCATATTCATCTTTCTACCACGTTAAAAGGGATACATTTGGCTATTAGTTGACTTTTTTGCTTTCCTTGCTTCCAATTTAAATACTTTACAGACACTTGGAGATAGCTACTGCGATTTTTGTGGATCCTGCGACAAAACTGGATCAAGATTATTCAATATGCACACGTTGTTTCTGACCAATCAGGAGGCTGGTTTCACTAACCAATCACAATGTAGATATCTAGCCAACAGTGCAGCTATAAAAACCCGTGGAATTTTTGGATTTCATATGCTTTCTGGATCGACCATGAAGATGACTCGGATCCTAACGTTGGAGGAGTGTGTTCGTGTGTCCTTTGAGCGAGGAAGGATTTTCAAGCCATCAGATAGCCAGAAAGGTTGGCTGCAGTCAGAGCGCTGTTAAGATTGTACAGAAGAAAGAAACGGGTTCAGTGGTGGACAAGCCTCGTTCAGGTCATCCACATGCATCAACATCACGCCAGGACTGCGCACTATGACGCATTTCACTGACTAATCGCAAGTTGATCTCTCCTCAGCTACTTCGAGAGTGGTCAGACAAGAGTGAGGTCAGTGTCAGCTCATCAACAGTTCGTCGCCGGTGCCTGCAGTTTGGTCTCCGGGGCTGCAAAGCATGGAATAAGCTACTGATGACTGACATACAAAGGTGCAATTGGATCATGTGGGTGAGAAAGCAGTCAACCTGGTCGACTGGAATGTGGGAAAAGGTGCTATTCAGCGATGAAAGCACCTTCTGCCTGTTTGGTAACCAGGCCCACACCTATGTGAGGAGATTTCCTGGAGAGTAATTCAAGCCTGTGAAGCATCCTTTGAAGGTCATGGTCTGGGGCTGCATGGCTGCCAGTGGCGTTGGACATCTTCACATCGTCGATGGAATGGTTAACGGGGCCAAGTACATCACCATACTGCAAAAGTGCATGGTGCCATCAGCACACCAGCTGTTTCCTGGCCAGTTCCTGTTCCAAGATGACAATGCACCCTGCCCTTTCTCCAGACAGGTGATCAGCTGGAAGCATCGGAACAACATCAAGTCAATGGACTGGCCTGCCCAGTCTCCAGATCTGAATCCAATCGAGAACCTGTGGCACAAGGTGGCCTTGGAAATATCCAAGAGGCATCCGACATCAAAGCGTGAGCTGATTGTCACTCATTGCAGCTTGGAACCGCGTTGTCACCAAAGATCACCTTGTCAGACTGGTTCATTCAATGCCGACAAGGTGCAGTCAGGTGATCAAGAACAAAGGGTGGCCCATCAAATACAGAGCTATCACTGACATATAAAAATGGCCTTTTTCAAGGCCACATACTTTAATTTGAAGGAAACCTGGCGTGCATCCATAATATTTTAAAGCATACTTACAATAATATATTATTGGCCAATGATGTACATTGCGCGATTTTCACAGAAAATCTATCAACAGGACAACTATGGGGAACAAACGCAGAAAATAAGGGCCAAACCAAAACTAAAAGTTGGCCCTAATAGCCAAATCTATCACTTATCATGAGATACACAGAAAAATCCACTTGGAGGAAAAAGAAATTAAGATATAAGGTCACGAAGTTGAAAAAAAGTCAAATTTACAAGTGATTCCAGACTTTTGCACACCACTGTAAGCCCTAAACAATTTGATGTTGAATAACTGTTGAACCAAATGTTCTTTGTAATGTGCACTTTATTGTTTTGTGTTAATCTTACTGCACTGAGTTCTCTGGAAACTGTCTTGACTAGTAGAAAAATGGTATATAAAAAATTAAATAAACATATGGGTGACTTTGGCGCTGACGGAGCCCTGCGCAAAAGCATCTCTCCAGCTTTCAAAGAAAGCTTTTGGGAGATGTACCACGCATGTGTGGTCTTCTTCCCACCCAAGGGTGCCATTTTGCTCAGTCTTCTTTTTTAATGAATTCCACCGGATGTGTCTGATTTCCCTGGAAAAAGTTGATTATTTTCTCAGTAAAGTGTGTGTTTTCTCCGGCTGCGACCAGTTCCTTTTCCGCCTCCGAGACCCTTTGTTCTGGCATTGTGTCTCGTGCTCTATTTTTCTCTTACATTTCAGTTTTTTCCCCTGGCGCAACTTCCCCACTTCCTACACCTGGACCAGATACCCCTCTCCTCCTTCCCCATAGAGCCTCCAAGGACTCGCCTTCACCAGGCCTTGCTCCGGCAGGTGCTCCTACGTCTTCTCAAGGACAGCGCCATCGAACCGGTGCCCCATTCCCAAAGAGGCAAGGGGACCTATTCCTGGTACATCCTTGTACCCAAAAGAACAGGGGCCTCAGGCCCATTCTGGATCTAAGGAACCTAAACAAGTTCCTGGTATGGGAGAAGTTCAGGATGCTCTCCCTTGGAACATTGCTGCCCTACTTCCAGCAGGGAGACCAGCTAAGCTCCTTGGATCTAAAGGATTCCTATACTCGCATCCTAATTCATCCCAGTCACTGACAGTACGTCAGTTTCATGGTCAGAGGCGACTACTACCAGTAGAGGGTGCTGCCTTTCAGGCTGGCATTCGCACCCAGTGTCGTCTTCATGTTCCTGATGGTGGTGGCTGCCTATCTCCGCCTTCAAGGGGGCTTCATCTTCCCTTATCCTGTTGACAGGCTCATATTAGGGGAGATGGCCACGGAGACACAGCAGGCCACAGGCCGCACCATCAGTGTCCTGGAACAACTGGGGTTTGTAATCAATCGCCCCAAGTCTCATCTCACCTCCTACGCAAAGCCTGGAATAAATAGGGGCGCAACTGGATACCCTCCAGGCCAAGGCCTTTCCTCCCCCTGGACAAGATGTTTCGTCTCAGAGCCTTGGCCGCAGAGATATAGCACCGGGCCTCTGTGCCAGCTCACTCCATGCTATGCCTTCTCAGCCACATGGCTTCTATGTCACACTGAACACCTGGCTAAACATGCGGACGGCCCACTGGTGCCTCCGATCGCAGTGAACACTGTCCCTGAGGTGGCCAGTGGCCTAAGTGCACATGACCCACCCACTAATGGAATCCCTTGACTGGTAGCAGGGGATGCACCATCAACTGGTGGGCATACCTTTCCAGACCCCCACTCTACAGTTTGTCCTCACCATGGATGCCTCTCTATTGGATTGGGGAGCCCATTGCGGAGACCTCCGCATGCAGGGCATTTGGCCAGGGCAGAATGCCAACAGCAGATCAATTTTCTGGAGCTCAGAGCCATCTTCCTGGCTCTCCAGGCCTTTCACCACCGCATGCAGCACCAGCCGGTGCTGGTGCAAATGGACAATCAGGTGGTCATGTTCTACGTGAACAAGCAGGGTGGTACTGGGTCGTACACGCTCTGCCAAGAGGCAGTGGCCCTCTGCTCGTATGCGATCAGCCAGAGAATGCTTCCGAGAGTGGTGTATCGGTCGGGGCAGGACAATGTCCTCGCAAACAGGCTGAGCAGGGTCCTCCAGCTGCACGAATGGCAGCTGGACCCCAGGATTGCCCAACAGCTGCTCCAGCTCTGGGGACCCCCCCCAGATGGATTTCTTTGCCTGCCCAACCAAGGCCCAGCTGACTCGCTTCTGTTCCCGCCAGCCTCATCCCTCCAGGGAGGCAGCGGACGAATCCAACTCTGTCAGGGTGCACCTGAGCGTTTTTTCGGTGCACCACTACCCTATCGAGGGCAAGCCTCTTGCGGCACAGCCCCTTGTCTCCCAGTTCCTATGGGGTCTACTACTCTCAAAGCCTCCTATCCGCCCACCTCCAGCGGAGTGGGATCTCAGTGGTGCTATTGTGGCTCACCTGGATGCTGTTTGAGCCTTTGGCGACCTGCCACCTGTGATACATATCTTGGAAGATGACCTAGTCTTCAGTCCACTCCTTTGCAACTCACTACTGCCTGGAGAAGGAGTCCCAATGGGACAGTGCCTTCGGCCAGGCCATTCTCCGTAATCTCTTCAGGGTCTAGGCAACTCCCACTGTCCAACCCATCTGTGCTCACGCTACTGGAGTAAGGTTTCTCTCTGGACACTGGGGTCCTTCCAAAGTCTACCCTTCGGACTCTCTTGCTGCTGCTCATGGCTTACCGTGATTTTTCTACATGTTCTCAGTAACCTATAGTTAGGGAATCCCATGTGTGAGGACTGACTTTCTGCTTCTTTCCAGAGAGAGCGTAGTTACTTACCCTGTAACAGGTGTTCTACGGGGATAGCAGGAATCAGTTCTCACAACCCTCCCTCCTCCCCGTAGAGTTGCCTAATTATACCACTTTTTACTGAATTTGCTATGTCATTAGACTGAGCAAGGTGGCACCCTTGGGCAGGAAGGGGACCACACATGCGTGTCTCCCAAAGGCTTTCTTTGAAAGCTGGGGAGATGCTTCTGTGCAGGGCTCCATCACTGCTGATGTCACCCATATGTGAGGACTGATTCTTGTTGTCCCTGGAGAACACCTGTTAAAGGTGAGTAACCACGCTTTACCTTCCGTGGTTAAAATGGTGTGTTTATTTTATTTATTTAAAGGGTATTTCTATCCTGCCTTATCCTTCAATCAAGGCGGTGTGCACATCAAACAGTGGTAATGTTTGTGTTAGGTTTATGTACAGTGAGGGTGTAGGTGTGCTGATTAGCGTGAGCTATTTACAACATGTGCTTTTTACAGTTATATACAAGGGTTTGCTGTTTCTGCAGCGTGCTGTGGTTGATCTTCAATTGAGTCTGAGGTTCTGTTCTGTGGTTGGTCTGAGTCTGTATAGTCTGGTTATGTGCTTGGGCCATAGTATTCGGTGAAGAGCAATGTCTTTAGGTGTTTTTGGAAGTCCTTTGGATCTTCAGTTGACCGTAGCTCATCTGGGAATGTGTTCCATATTGTTGGAGCCGCCAGTGATAGGGCTCTTTGTGTGGTGGATTTGCATGCTTTTGTGTAGTTGTTTGGGGTGTTGAGTGTATCTGCTGTGGTCTTTCTTCTAGGTCTGGTGCTTACGTCGGGGAGTATGAGGGGTTGGAGGCTGAGTGTGGAGCTCTTGTGTTTGATTCTGAATATGTTTAGTATCATTTTGTATTTGATGCGGTGGCTGATTGGGAGCCAGTGGAGGTCTTTTAGTATGGGTATGATGTGGGCTTGTATTGGAGAACCGGTGATTATTCTGGCTGCTGTGTTTTGAGCCATCTGAAGTGGCCTGAGTGAATGTTTTGGCATGCCACTATAGATCGGGTTGCAGAAGTCAAGGATGGGAGTTATAAGCGCTTGGCAGACTGTGCGGAAGTGGTCTTGTGTGAGTAGGGGCTTGAGGTGTCTGATTACTCTCATCTTGTAGTATGCGTTCTTGGTGGTGGTTCTTATGTGTGATTGTAGGTTCAGTTCTCTGTCGTGTGTTATTCCGAGGTATTTCACTTCGTTCTTCAGTGGTATTGCTGTGGTGTTGGTTTTGATGAAGGGAGGAGGGCTGAAGGCGTTGTTTCGTGTGATGAGTGCTTCTGTCTTGCTGAGGTTTATGGCTAGGTGGTTGTGCAGGAGCCATTTGGACATGCTGTTGAGACAGTGTGTTATTTTGGAGTAGTCGGGGCTGTCGAGGTTGATTGGGGTGTATATCATGATGTCATCTGCGTAGATTGTGTAGTCTATTTTGTGTGCTTTTATGATGTTGCAGATTGGTTGGATGTATATGTTGAGTAGCAGTAAGGATAGTGCGGATCCTTGTGGCACCCCTTGCTTGATCTTTGCGGGTCGTGAGATGTTAGATCCGATCTTGACTTGGAACTGTCTGTCTGTTAGGTATGAGTTAAACCATTTTAATATGGTGCCATCTATTCCAATGTTTTGTAGTCTGGTTAGGAGGATTCTGTGGTCAACTGTATCGAATGCAGCTGAGATGTCCAGGAAGATCATTAGTGTTCCTTGTTTTGTGGTTGTCTATGGTTTGGATTATGTCGTTGAATAGGTATAGCAGTAGTGTTTCGACTCCGTGGTTAGGGCGGAAGCCATGCTGATGTAAGTCCAGTGGGGCATGTGCGTCGATGTGGTCCTGGAGCTGTTGTTGCACTGCCTTTTCAATGATTTTAGCCAGAAGTGGTATGCTGGAGATTGGTCTGTAGGCTGCTGAATTGCTTTTGTCTATAGTGGTTTTCTTTGGGATTGGCCTTATTGTGGCTAGCTTCAGCTGGTCTGGCATTGTACCTTGCACCAGGGAGTTGCTTACCATGTTGTGTATGAGGCTGAGGAAACTTTCCTTGGTTGCCTTGATCCATGGGACCGGGCATGGGTCTGTTGGTGCGGTGCTTGTGTTGAGGGCGGAGATGATGTCAGAGTTGCCTTGTGGACGGAGTGTTGAACTTGTCCCAGGTTATGGTGGGTATGGTTAGGTTGTTGGTTCCTTCAGTTTGTTGTGGTGAGTCGCCTAGCTTTGCTTGTAGGTGATCTGCAAAGGTTTGTGGGTCAATTTGTATGTCTTTTTCGGAGTTTGGTTCGTTGGTTAGGGTTTTTACTATCTCGAAAAGCTCTCTTGGTTTGTTGTAAGCCTTCTGGATAGTGTTTGTGTGTGGGTCTCTTTTTGTTTGGTTAATGAGCTCGTTGTAGTTTTTGTTGTGTTAGGTATAATTCCTGGGTGGAGGGAGATTTGGAGCGTCTCCAGCGGCGTTCTATCTTCCTCAGCTTTCTTTTTGCATTGCGTATTTTCCTGGAGTACCATGGGGTGTGCTGTTTTTTGGTGTTTGTTCTTGTCTCTGTTTTGGCTTTGGCTGCGGCATTGATGATGCTGTTCCATTCGCTTATTTGTTCGTTCAGGTCGTGCATTTCTGGGTTGAGGTAGGGTAGCGTGTCTTGTAGGAATTGGTCTTTGTTGAAGGCTTTGAATCTTCTTTGGCCTTGTGGTGTGTTTTGAGTCTTGTGTCCTTCCCTTTGATTTGTGATTTCTATTTTGATCCTGTGGTGGTCCGACCATGGTACTGGTGTGACTGTGGGTGATGAGATGTCACCTCTGTTTATGATGTGGTTGGGGGCGAATATGAGGTCCGGCGTCGATCCGTGCCTGTGTGTCGGGGTGTTGATTATTTGTGTGTATTGTAGGGAGTTCATTGCTTGAAGGAAAGGTTTCCTTGTCCTTGCTGTTGGTGGAGCTAAGGTTGAAGTCGCCCAGTAGTATTAGGTTTGTGGTTCTTGTTGATTGCACAGACGGTCTCTAGGGTGGTGGCTAGTTCCTCTGGAGCATGGGGGGCTCTGTAGATGAGGCATATGGCCATGTGCTTGTTTCCTACAGCAATTGTATTGCATTGGTCTGAGTCTTGTGAGGTGAGTGTCTTTAGTTTTAATGTGTCTTTTGCAGTGATCAGAACCCCGCCTCCTCTCTTCTGTGTGCGTGGATTGTTGAAGGCTGTGTAGGTGGGGGGGGACTAGTTGGTTGAGGAGTACATTGTCGGTGTGGGTTAGCCAAGATTCTGTGATGCAGAGGATGTCGGGTTGTTGGTCCTCTGTGGTCTCTGATTGTGTTTATTTTGTTTCTTACTGACCTGGATTCATGAGCTCTATTGTGGTGGTGTTTGGGGTGTCTGGCTCCTTGGGGTTTGCTTTAGTGTTTGCGTGTGGGTTGTGCTTGTGGACTTTGTGTCTGTTGTGTTTGTCTTGAGTGGGCTCCGGGTGGTGTGTTGGGGAGGGGGGTATGTTGGCATGGTTGTTGGTATCCATAGGTTTATTAGGTGTGTGTATCCTGTAACTGTTTGTTGGGGGATGAGTTGTGTTATGAGGAGGAATACTGGTAGGTAGGTGGTTGTGTCCATGATGGATTGTGTATCTTGCTATGAGGTTGTGGAAGTTGAGTCTCTGGACGTGCCTACCTGGCTGGGTCTTCTGTGTGTGATGTGGTTGCCTGGATCTTATTGTTCCTCTGTTGGTTGTTATGAGGTGGCTGTTTGCAGACTCTTTGTGGTCGTGCGTGTTGCCGTGTCTTCCTCTAGCTGCTTTCTGCTGTTTCTGTGTGGCTTTGTAGGGCTGTTTCTTCTTTCGCCTTAGTGCCCCGACTTAGGACCATGCTAAAGGGCCCTCTGGCGAAGCCCTCAGGTGCGGGCCCGCCCCGTGTGGGGGGGCGCTTTTAACGTGTCCTCTTGCTGCTGCTCGGTGACGATCGGGGGAGCTTTAGGTGTGCTGTGGGCTGCCGGCGGTAAAAGCGGCTCCCTTTGTGTAGGGGGGCCGCTTTTAACATGTCCTCTTGCTGCTGCTCGGTGCTCCCACTGCCCCGATTGGGCAGGAGCTTCTGAGCGGGAGGATTTCCCGCTCAGGCGCTCTACCCCGATCGGGGGAGCTTTAGGTGTGCTTTGGGCTGCCGGCGGGGGGGGGGGGGGGGGGGGGTGGCGATGGGCTATGGGCCCTGCAGGTTAAGACCTCTATTACACTTTTTAATGACAAGATGCTATGCAACTACTTTAAAGCATTTTATTTTATTTGATATTTCACATTTTTCCTTTAAAGAAAGATGCATGTTAAATTCTGTCCCATACTTTAATATTAAGATAATAGTAGTAGAAATTTCTGAAGTCTGAGACTTCAAATTCAAAAGTGTTTAAAGGAATAAGTTGATTTGTAACATTTTTACTTGGTAGCAAAGGTTATTGTCTTGAAAGAAGAACTAGGTCCTGACCTACTGAATTGATTTGTATACATAGAAACCTGCAGCTGCTGGGAACCCTAATTTGTTTCCTTTGGATTTAGGAGTAGCCGCCTAATGGTTCTTGCAGCAGCCCAGTAACCAGAGAGACCATGGTTCAAATCCTACTGGCACTCCTTGTAGCCTTGGGCAAGTTACTTAACCCTCCATTGCCTCATATACAAGCTTAGATTGTAAACCCTCTAGATCAGGCATGTCCAACTTCGAACAGGTCGTGATCTACTTTTTCCGGCCAAAAGTGCTGGTAATCTACCACCATGAAAATTGTTTCAAATTAGTTTCAAATTTAAATTTTAACCCAATAAAGTTGGAGGATTCCCTCCCTCCCTCCCCCCCCCCCCCATTTTTAATGAACCTTCTGTCATTTACTTGGATGTGATCAGCTGTTAAGCAGATTAAGCAAAAACAAAACAGACAGAGATCCAGTAAGAACTGCGAGGGGAAATGGAAAGTAATTTTTCTTAAAGTTTTGAGTAATAACTTTCTTTAACGGTCTTAATAACTTTCTTTAACTTTTATTGAGTACTTTGTGTTAAGAACATAAGATATGCCATACTGGGTCAGACCAAGTCCATCAAGCCCAGTATCCTGTTTCCAACAGTGGCCAATCTAGGTCATAAGTACCTAGCAGTTTCCCCAAAAGACACAGGTTCCACAATGCTTGTACTGGGTCAAGCATTGATATCCTGGGTCCCTTCTTAATAATGGTTTATGGACCTTTCCTCCAGGAACTTGTCCAAACCTTTTTTAAACCCAGCTACACTAACAGCCTTTACTACATCCTCCAGTAACAAATTCCAGAGTTTGATTACACGTTGAGTGAAGAAATATTTTCTTTTATTAGTCTTAAATAGTTTACCCTGTAGCTTCATTGCATGTCCCCTAGTCTTTCCATATTCTGATAACGTAAAGAATCTATCTATGTTTACCCATTCCACTCCGTTCATTAATATCTCCAGGAACAAGCAGGAATTTAGTCTTCACATATGGGTATCGTTGGTACCGACGGAGCCTGCGCGGGAACGCTCCCCAGAGTCCAGTAGGAATGCTTTTGGGAGCATCCCTCAGCACATGCATGCTGCCTTCCTGCCTTTCCAGCTGTCCCTCTTCAGTTCTTCGTTTTCTGCGGAGCCGACAGGATCTATTCCCTGTCACCGCAGAAAATTCCGTCTTTAAATTTCTTTTCTTGTGGTCTCGTTTGCCTGCCGCACGACGCTTACCGGTACCAGCGGTTCCTTTCTTTTCTTTTTCAAAACCCCCCAAAAAACCTTATACTTTAAACTGTTTCTCTTCAGAAACTTTTCTTTTTTGGTGCTAGGTGCCATTTTGGGCACTAGGCCCCCATATTCCTAAAACATGGAAAAACCAACTAGTGGTTTTAAAAAATGTACTAAGTGTGGCGGTACCATTTCCATCACTGACACCCATGATTGGTGTCTTAAATGTTTCGGGCCTGAACATTCTCCAACTGAATGTCTCTCCTGTATGGGGATGACTAAAAGAGGAAGACAGAACCGGGCTGAAAAACTCGGTACCCTCTTTTCTTCGGATGCCAGATCCGTTGCATCGACATCGTCAAGGGCCTCTTCTTCCTCCCATGGATCTCAGGTAACTAAATATAAAAGCCGGTCCTCAAAGGGTAGTTCTCCTGCTAAGCATCGAGAGGCCATTGGCATTGCCCTTGAGGGAACCACACTGGCAAAACAGCCCCGGTGGGAGGCTTCGGCTTCCAAAGCATCGATGGGGCTTCAGGATGTTCTCGAGGCCCCAACCTCGCAAGAACTACCTGTTCCATGCTCAGGGATTCCGGCCGTTTTTACTGGTACCGACACCCAGGCATCGGTAGTGTCGATAGACCAGAGGGTCCTCACTATCAAATGCAGCATCACAGCTCTTCTCTCAGCTGCGGTACCGTTGGTCCAATGGGTACCGACATCGACACCGGTGCCGGTACAGACACTGGTAGCGGTACCGATGATACTGGTACCGATGGTACCGGCTCCGGTGGGCATTCTTCCCACGCCATCTCTGGCTGGAATCGACAGATCAGTATCGGATCAACTCGGTACTGACGTCGATCGATACCGGGACCGTGCTTTGCAGGAGCATCGGGGTCAGGAATACTTCGAATCCTCCGATTCCGAAGACTCTGCTAATTCTGCTGGTACTAGAGGGTTTCTCCCAGAAGATCCCTCTTCTCCCCAACGCAGAATGTCACCTCTAGAGGACATGTCTTTTCAGGATTTTATCCGTGATATGGCCAAGGTCTTTCAATCACAGTAGCTCCTGAAGAGGAACCCAGAGCAAAGGAATGGGAAATTCTCCAATATCCTAAAGCTCTCAAGGAGGCAGCCACTATGCCTATCCATGAAATTCTGCATAACTTGATGCTCAGAATGTGGGAGGCACCTCTGACTACTTCTCCTCACTCTAGACTTGATACTATGTATCGAGTTCCGCCATGTCCTTGATTTCAGAAAACTCAGCTACCACACCATTTAATGGTAGTGGAGTCAGCCATGCGTAGGATGAAAAGTGCAAAGAGGCATGCATCCAATCCTCCAGGTCGTGAATGCAGGACTCTGGATGCTTTTGGGCGCCAAACTTTTCAAGCTTCCATGCTTTCAGCTAGGATCAGTTCATATATTCTTTATATGGGAATGTTCCTCAAGGAAGTCACAGGAGACTTGGAACTTATGAGCCCATTTCTCCCAGATGACAAGAGACAAGATTTTATTGCTCTAGTTAAGCATGCTAAAAGATGTCTCTAAGTTTGTAAATCGTGCAGCCTTTGACTGCTTCGAATGCATCAGCAGAACCTCTGCTATTGCCATTGGTGCACGACGGATTGCCTGGCTGCAGGCATCAGACTTGGAGACTTGGGTACAGGACAAGTTAGGCAACATTCCTTCCACGGGAGAGAATCTCTTCGGCAAGAACTGGCAGGAAAAGGCTAACGAGTTAGATGCTGACAATACTACTCTTGATAGATTGTCAAAATCTACAGCCACTCCAGCCAAAAAGAAGCCTTATAAAAAACCCTCTTTCAGCAAAAAGAGGAAATTTTATCCTTCCTATACCCAGCAGAGTCAAACTCGGGGTCAGGTTGCCCAAAAGGGACAAACTAGACAGCAAAAGAAGCCAAAGGGCCCGAGAGCCCAACCAGCTCTCCAGGTTCAGCCCCCTCAAGGGCTTTGACTCCTTCCTAGAGAGCTTTGCCTTCCTGCCTCTGAGAGGTCCTCAACCCCCCAATATCCCGGGCAGGTTATGCCCCTTTGCCAACAGATGGCATCAGATAACAGCAGAAGATTGGACTTTGTCCATTGTAGGAGAAGGGTACAAGCTTCATTTTCACAGCATGCCCCTTCCTACAATTCTAAAGCAATTCAATTCTCAAACCTCGGCAGACTGCTAGATCGCGAGGTCTCGACACTTTTTGCCCAGGGGGCAATAGAGGAGGTACCCATTCTTCAACGGGGTGCAGGGTTCTACTCCCCCTATTTTCTTATTCCAAAGAAAACAGGAGGACACAGACCCATTTTGGACCTCAGAGAATTGAACAAATACCTGTTTCTAGAGAAGTTCAAAATGATTTCTCGAGGAACTCTTCTGCCATACCTTCAAAGCCAGTATTGGCTTTGCTCTCTAGACTTAAAGGATGCATACACTCACATTCTCATCCATCCAGATCACAGGAAATTCTTACAATTCCTTTTCAGGGGAAAACATTTCCAGTACAGGGTTCTTCCCTTTGGTCTGGCTTCAGCACCAAGGGTATTCACGAAATACATGGCAGTAGTAGCTGCATTTCTACGAACCCTGGGAATATTTGTCTTCCCTTACTTAGATGACTGGCTCATTCGAGCCCCTACAGTTGCAGAGGCCAGCACTGCACTGTCCCGTACAATGCGAATTCTCCAATACTTGGGATTGGTAATAAACTTCCCAAAATCCCAACTTATTCCTTCCCAATGCCTGGAATTCATAGGAGCCTGTCTAGATACCAGACAGGCAAAGGCTTTCCTTCCACAGGCCCGGTGTCTTCGCATAATACAGCTAGTTTGTCAAGCAGCAGGCAAATCCTCCCTCACTGCTCGAGAGTTGCTACAGTTACTGGGACATATGGCATCCACAGTTCATGAAGTCCCATATGCTCGCCTCCACATGCAAGTAGCTCAGTGGACCCTATCCACACAGTGGCCACAGGTCATTTGTCGGACAAAATAATAAACTCTCAACGACTAATTTTGTCCCTCCAATGGTGGCAATCACTAGAAAACCTGACAGTGGGGTCTCCTTTTCATCAACCCCTTTTTCAGGCCACCCTAGCAGATGCAACACAGGTGGGTTGGGGAGCACACCTGAATCATCTCTCTACCCAGGGAACCTGGACTCCACAGGAGGCTGGTCTACACATAAACCACCTATTTAGCTCTTCGAGTATTCCACGCCCAGCTCAGCTACAAGACAGTCCTAGTCCAGATGGACAATCAAGTAGCCATGTTCTATGTGAACAAGCAGAGCGGAACAGGCTCTCTGTCGTTATGCAATGATGCTTTATGACTGTGGGTGTAAGATGTGATCCAGTTACTCTTCTGTAGGTCCTGGGTTCATTTCGCTTCAGACGCAGGAGGGTTTGTAATAAGACAAGCAAACAGGTGTGGCTTGGAGAAAGGTTTTTATGTAAAAATAGGCTTGATACATAGGTATTGAACAGAGGTATATAGTGATTGTTACAGAGCTGTTTGTGTGCATCAATGAATCTGTGTGTGTGCATGTGTGAAGTGTGAGAGAGATAGAGGCCAGAACATGTGGGTCAGAACCGCATGGTAGGCCAGAACATGTGGGTAGAGAGAGGGGGAGGGGTGAAGGGAGTTGATCATCAGAGCCTCATGGTAGTGTCCAAACCTGTCCGATGAAGGAGGGAGAGAGAGAAGCAGGAAGTGTGTCTGTCCTTTATAGTGCCTCTCCAGCAGTTCCCCTTGAGGTCTGCTATTGTCTTTGGCCACTCCCTTTAAGGTCTGCCCTTCTTGATTTAGAAAAGAGGGGCTGCAGACAGGTCCTAGAGACTGACATCACCAGGGGGTCAGAGTTTAACTTTGTAGACTGAATTCACCAGAGTCCACAGCCGCATGGACTGTATGCTGACAGTGGGCCCTCGCCAGAGAGTATCAAATTCACCTTCTAGTGGTATATCTTCCATCTTTGGGCAGACAAACTCAGTCGAGTACTGCTGCCTCACGAGTGGTCCCTCCACCTAGACCAGGTGGCAAAGATATTTCATCTCTGGGACACTCCAGACATAGACCTCTTTGCAAGTCCACTGAATGCCAAACTTCCCCAGTTCTGTTCCAGGATTCTGGCTCACAATTGTCAGGCAAGGGATGCCTTCCTCCTTCACTGGGGTCAGGAATTCCTTTATGCCTTCCCACCCATTCCCCTCATCCCCAAAACACTCTTCAAGCTTCAGAGACAGGGGTCGCATGATTCTCATAGCACCACGATGGCCACGCCAAACGTGGTATCCCCTGCTTCTACATCTCTCTCTCTCTCTCTGGAGTTAGGGCATGCTCCAGATCTCCTTTCCCAAGAGAATGGGACGCTATGGCACCTGAATCCCCAGTCCCTGCACCTCACTGCCTGGTGGTTGAAGGCTTAGACCTCCAGGATCTCAACCTGTCCCAACAGGTAAAAGATATTCTTCAGGCTTCTAGGAAATTTTCCACAAGAAGATCTTATGCCTTCAAGTGGAAATGTTTTACTATATGGTGCTCCAAGAAGGGATTAAACCCCCTTGTCATACCCTTAGAATCGATACTAGAGTATCTCCTTCACTTATCGAATTCTGGTCTAAAGACCAATTCGGTAAGAGTCCATCTTAGTGCAATTGCAGCTTCTTATAAGCCTCTGAATGGACAACCAATTTCCTCTCATCCACTCATATCAAGATTTATGAGAGGCCTTCTATTAACCAAACCTCCCATCAAGCCACCACCGGTGGCATGGGATCTAAATCTAGTTCTCGGGCAGCTCATGAAGCTACCTTTTGAGCCTTTGGCCACTACAGCACTTACGTTTTTGACCTGGAAGGTCATCTTCCTAATTGCAATCACCTCTGCATGTTGCATTAGTGAATTGCAAGCTTTAGTGGCTGATCCTCCTTATACTAGGTTTCATCATAAGGTTGCTCTTAGAACTCACACTCACACTTTATGCCAAAGGTGGTTTCGCCTTTTCATTTAAATCAATCAATTTATCTTCCTGTATTTTTTCCGAGGCCTCACGCCTCTAATGCAGAAAGAAACCTTCATACTTTGGATTTAAAAGGGCCTTAGTCTTTTACATACAAAGAACACAGCAACATAGAAAGTCCTCACAACTTTTTATAGCTTTTGACCCTAGTCATTTGGGACTTCCAATCTCCAAAAGAACTTTATCTAAATGGATTGCCCAATGCATATCCTTTGCTTATGAGAGTAAGGGTCTTCCTCTTCAAGACCATGTCACAGCTCATAATGTGAGAGCCAAGGCTACTTCCACGGCTAATCTCCACTCTGTGTCTATCGATGACATTTGTCGAGCAGCCACATGGGCTTCGGTACACACTTTCACAGCCCACTACTGCCTGGATAAAGCCTCCCGTTGCGATGCTTTCTTTGGCCAAGCAGTTCTTCGAAATCTCTTCCAGACCTAATTCAATGCCTACCCACCAACCCTGGTGGAATGCCAGAGATCCATGGGAGGAAGGATGCCTATCTTTCTGGGGTGGCACCTTCCTGGGGCTATCTCCCTGGCATCTTCAGCTAGGGAGTCCCCATACGTGAAGACTACATTCCTGCTTGTTCCTGGAGATAGCGTAGTTACTCACCTGTAACAGGTGATCTCCGGGAACAGCAGGAATTTAGTCTTCACAACCCACCCACCTCCCCTAGGAGTTGTCTCCTTTATCTCTCTCTCTTTCCTCTCTCCCTCTATCCTTTCACTCAGCTACAAACGTAACTGAAGAGGGACAGTTGGAAAGGTGGGAAGGCAGTGCGCATGTGCTGAGGGATGCTCCCAAAAGTGTTCTTATTGGATGCTGGGGAGCGTTCCCGCGCAGGCTCCGTCGGTACCGATGATACCCATATGTGAAGACTAAATTCCTACTGTTCCCGGAGATCACCTGTTACAGGTGAGTAACTATGCTTTATAGACTTCTATCATATCTCCCCTCAGCCGTCTCTTTTCCAGGTTAAAGAGCCCTAACCTTTTTAGCCTTCTTCATAGGAGTATCCTTCCATCCCCTTTACCATTTTGGTGGCTCTTCTCTGAAACTTTTCTAATAACGCTATATCCTTTTTAAGATAAGGCGACCAGAATTGCACACAATATTCAAGGCGCGGTCTCACCATGGAACGTTAGAGGCATTATAATATCTTTTGTTTTATTTTCCATTCCTTTCCTTATGATACCTAGTATTCTGTTTGCTCTCTTGGCCGCCACTGCACACTGGGCCGAGGGTTTTAACATGTTATCCACAGTGACGCCTAAATCTTTTTCCTGGGTGGTGGTTCCTTATGTGGAACCTTGTATCGTGTAACCATAGTTTGGGTTGTTCTTTCCTGGGTGCATAACTTTGCACTTGTCCACATTAAATTTCATCGGCCATTTTGATGCCCAGTCTTCCAATTTATCAAGATCCTCTTGCAATTTTCCACAATCCTCTTGGGTTTTAACAGCTTTAAATAGTTTTGTGTCATCTGCAAATTTGATAACCTCACTCGTTAGTCCCCTTTCCAGGTCATTTATGAATATGTCAAAAAGCAGCGGACCCAGCACAGATCCCTGGGGTATACCACTATTCACCTTTCTCCATTGGGAAAATTGGCCATTTAGCCCTACCCTCTGCTTTCTATCTTTTAACCAGTTCCTGATCCACAATAGTATACTGTCTCCTATCCCATGACTCTTTAGTTTTGCCAAAGGTCTCTGATGAGGGACCTTGTCAAAGGCTTTCTGAAAGTCCAGATACACTATATCAACTGACTCACCTTAAATTTAAATTTTAAATGTTAAATTTAGGTCGAGTATTGATCCAGGCTGATCTTGCACAATCTTTAATATTTCACTCTTGCTCATTAGTGAGACGTCTGAGCCTGCATGTCATCCACCAGCTTTTTGAAGTTGGGTTAATATTGCGTGATTCCTGGAGATGTTCATCTGTCATGTTGGAACGTTGTGTACTCTGTCATTTTCAGATGGGAAAACACAGATTCACACACATAAGTTGAACCGAAACAGGAGTGTACAGCTTCACTGCATCTTCTCAAGTTGGGAAATTTATCTCTAGCACTAGCTTCCAAAACAATTCTTGTTCAGCACAGGTCTTGAGAAAAATGTCATTTTTAAGGGTTAATGTTTTGTTTTCAAGAGATGGCTTGTTTAATGAGTAATTTTTACTGATAGCAGCTGCAGTTTCTTTAAGTCGACATCTACTTTGAATGGGTATGACAAGTACTCTACAACTGTTCCATTTTTTTGGAAGTCACAGAATCTGTTTTCGAATTCCTGGATAACAGAACAGATTTCTGTCACATATTTCTCGTTCTGAAAAACAAAATTTGGATATTGTCCCAGATGGTCCTGCATATTAGAAAAATGATCAAAAGTGTTTGAAAGGTCAGTCATCATTAGCTCAAATTTGCTCTTGTAGGATGAAACTGTACTCATCTCGCCAATGCATTTGTTTTTTACCTTGATGTTCAAGGTTCATATCACTTAGTTCGCCTGTAAAGTCAGCGAGAAATGCCAGATCACATAACCACTCCATCTTCCAACTTTGCTTGGTCATCTCCCCTCTCCTTAAAAAAACTTATTTCATTCAGCAAATCATGAAATCTTTGCAGAAATTTGTGCCTACTTAGCCACCTTACATCTGTGCGCAAAATGATTTCCGCTGCCCCTTCATCAAGAGTAAGATTGAAAAGCCGCCTTTGAAGTGATCTTCCACGAACTGAATTTACAATTTTGAAAGTGATGTCTTTGTATTGAGTCTTTTGCTTGCCAAAACTTGCTGGTGAATGATGCAGTGGGTAAGAGAGAAAATCTGGGAAGTCGTCATGCTGTCTACAGAGGGCTATGAAACCGTTAACCTCACCTGTCATTAATCTTACTCCATCAGTAGTGATGGAAACAAGTCTATGCAATGGAAGATTGCACTTTGTCACAAAAGAATGGAAAGAACTGAATATTTCCTGACCAGTAGTTCTCCCTTTTAAATAAATCATTCCAAGTAGTTCTTTAACATTGAAGTCTTCAAAAACCATCCGGATAAAGACTAGTAACTGGGCTATGTCTCTTATGTCTGTAGATTCATCCAGCTGGTGTGAGAAAGCAACACAATTTGAAACATCCTCCAACATTTGTTCAGTTGTGTCTCCACATATCTTTTCTGTTCGCTGCACGACGGTATTTCTTGACAATTGTACATCTTGAATAGCAGCTATGATCTCTCTCATTTTTAAATCCTTCAAAAAGATTGTCAGCTGCTTCAAGAAAACAATCTTTTACAAATTCCCCTTCAGTGTAAGGTTTGCATTTCTTTGCGATCAGGTTGCTGACCTTGAAGGATACTATAGTTGCATTGACCGAACGTGACCTTGGCTTCGCCATCAACTGTTGCTGAGTATTCAATTTCGATTTAAGTTCTTTGAGCTTCAGTTTACGAATTTCATTTTTGGGTGGAAAATCAGCATCAAACTTATTGCTATGCAGAGCCATATAATGACGTTCCAGATTACCCTTTTTGGGCAAGGATACTGGGGCGTTACAAATTAGACACCACCACTTGTCTTTCACCATTATGAGGAAATAGTCCATTTCCCATTCATCATGAAAGTGGTAGGTTTTACTCTTCTTTGGAACGCTCATCTTCGTTATACTGTGGTGGCTAGATGTAAGAAGGCCAAATCCGCTAAGTTAGTATAAACACTGACTGAATCTGGTCCAAAACTGTCACTGTATTAAAGATCAACAGGAACTGATGACCTCTCGATGTGCAATACAAGGACTGGATATGCCAAAACCACACATTCAGTTCTAAAAGTAAAAATAAGAATTCATCATACTGGCACCAATCATCAAATACCACCAAACAATCATCAAAAAAACTTAAACACCTATTCAGCAAACCAGATACAATCAAATACTGCCAAACAAGTTCAAATACCACCACACGTGATTTAATAAATTCTGCACACAGTGTAGAATCAATGCAAAGGCAAGCAAGTCAAAGTGGTTTGAACCAATTCGAACTCCACAGTAACCACGAATGTGTCAGCTCTATTATTCACCTTTGAAATTGCAACTTTGTTTGCCACAATCAGCTTTGGGTTAATAACCCTTGAATATAGTAAATCCTGAATATAGCGGCTGGGTCTCAGACTAGAACAAGGCAGATTATCTAAACTTAGATTTGTTGTTTAGAATATGTGCCTTTAGTTGCATCAATGACCCCGACGTGCCGCTTTAAAGGTAATGCTTATAAGGTCTAAAGGTGTAATGCTTGTCATATAGTTCCTGCAGAAGTACCCATGTAAAAATACTAAGAAACACTTGCCAGCTTAACCAATGCTAGATTTGTAAAAATGTTGAAAATGATGCTTATCTGATGAGATCTGGAGCAATTCCCTACGCCAAACTTCAGCGCCGTCGCGTTTCACTTCTGAAGCGTTTCTTCAGGGGATGTTAAATTCATATGTTTAATTGCATTCCTCTTATAAACCTAATCATTACATCAAGTTCAGCAGTTTTACCTTCTATTCAACAGTAAGACGCTGCTGTTGAATAGAAGGTAAAACTGCTGAACTTGATGTAATGATTAGGTTTATAAGAGGAATGCAATTAAACATATGAATTTAACATCCCCTGAAGAAATGCTTCAGAAGTGAAATGCAACGGCGCTGAAGTTTGGTGTAGGGAATTGCTGCAGATCTCATCAGATAATCATCATTTTCAACATTTCTACAACAAGTCTAGCATTGGTTAAGCTGGCAAGTGTTGTTTCTTAGTATTTTTACATGGGTACTTCTGCAGGAACTATATGACAAGCATTACCTTTAAAGCGGCACATTGGGGTCATTGATGCAACTAAAGGCACATATTCTAAACAACGAATCTAAGTTTAGATAACCTGCCTTGTTCTAGTCTGAGACCCAGCCGCTAAATTCAGGATTTACTATATTCAAGGGTTATTAACCCAAAGCTGATTGTGGCAAACAAAGTTGCAATTTCAAAGGTGAATAATAGAGCTGACACATTCGTGGTTACTGTGGAGTTTATGAAGCTCTGAAAAGTGACATACTGTTTTGTTGAACCAATTCGAAGGCAAGGCATAGGCAAGTTAGAACAAAATTGGAAAAGCCTGCCAAAATCACCAAATTCTTGACACTTTGTTGTGTCTGCCCGAAAACATTTAATGAACGCGAACTATAAAGCGACCAACAACCAGCACATGACACAACTAATATGGTAAGTGTATTCAGGTAAAGCCCGGGCGAATGGATATCGCCCGGTATATATCACACATCTAAGGGGTGTTGGGGTGGGGGCAGGAATGGGTGATTCTGAGAGGCAGGAGACCAGGTATGACGCCGGGCCTGTGGCGCCTCGTCGCGGTGCACGGGCAGCAGCCCCCTGGGGTACCCACAAACTATTGGCATGAAAACAAGCAGCGCCCCAATACACCCACAGGCAAGATTCCCGCAGGCAGGGAAAAAAGACAGGTAAAGGATCAGCAGCGGCGGCAAGTCCTCGGCAGATGACCTGCTGGCATGAGCTCTCTCCTAGCAATGGCGCAAGCTGCTGGAGAGATGGAGCCAAGTGGGGCTGGCGATCTACCTCTGACCCCTCCGCGATCTACAGGTAGATCGCGATCTACCTGTTGGACATGCCTGCTCTAGATTAAGGGAAATCCCTGCGTACCTGAAGAATAATGCACCTTGATCTGTCATTGGAAAGGTGTGAGCTAAACACTACTAATAAAATACTAGTAACAGCTGTACTGTATGGGTAAATAGGATTGAAATCTGAATAATTTATTTTTGCCAGCAGCAGCAAAAATACTTAAAAGGCAATTTCGTAAAGACTGCACAAGGAAGACTTTAACCCACGCCCCCTTCAGTTAAAATTGGCTATACATGATGTGTTTGCCTTTTGTAAAGAAATGTTTCAACCAGGATTAGAGTTTACCAGCTTTCTTGTCTTGAAATATCAGCTCTACCAATCAGCCAGAAATAGGCTGTTGTATTGACCCAGTGACAGAAGCACTTTCAATCTTTCTTCATATGGCTCTTGCACCATTGAATGGTGTTCATTATATCATTAGCTTTCCTTTTGTAAGCCAGTAATTCCCAGATCCAGTTTTTGAGACTTTCAAACCAGTTGGTTTCTACAGTAACTATTTATAAATTGTGTATTGCATATGATTTGGTCTAGGTATTAAGGCAATTACACATTTTGTTTACCCCGATGACCAGACCTTTTCAGGGACTTTAAAGGCTAGATTTGGAAAGCATCATTAATGAAAGCTTGTCATCGAGGAAATACTTCCACTTCTTCAATGATTCTTCCAAAGTGTAATGGGAAATGTAAAAATGAAATCCTCACCATTTTATAATCTTTGCAAAGGAATTAGTTTTCATACCTCATCAGGTTTCAGCCCCCTCTTCTACCTCAAGCCCCACTCTTTTCTTTTGTTTTGAGGCCTACTTCATCCATCTTATCCTACTTTTTGCTTTAGATAACTGTCATCTATTGTGCCCCTAATAAATCCTCCTCCTTCATGTGGACTCTGATGCTTGTCTTACCTTTTTCTTGGTCTATCCTTCTCTTTCCTTATTCTTGGTGACTTTTAACTTCTATATTGATGATCCCTCAGTCTTTTTTTACCTTAACCCCTGCTGATCCCACTCGTCAACCTGGTTACAGTTTGACCTCTTTCTTTCTTAGAACCTTTTCCAGTTCTGGTCTTACCTTTTGACCATCATCTCATAATATTTCTACTCAACCATCTTTTCCTGCAGTCTTGCCCAATTACCACAAACACACAGGAATATTCAGGTACTGATCCTTGATTCTTCTCTTCTACATCTTTCTTAGAGTCTTTCAGTGAGGCAATTTCTTCTTATAATGCTATATATACTTTTCTCTTCTTTGGATATCTGTGCTCCACTCTTCCTATGTCCTGAAAGGCATGCCAAACCCTAATCCTGCCGATACTTACTCCAGAGATTGCTTCCTAATTCTTGCATCCATTTTGCAGTGCGTCTGGCTGAAGTTCCATTCCCATACTGACTTTACACATTTCAGATTTCATACCAATATCCTTCCATTTTACAATTACATTTATCAAGCAAGATTATGTCCATCTGATAAACATCCTTGCCTTGAACTATTGATTTTTTTGCCACACTCTCCTTCCTCCTCAAATAGCTTAGGTCTCCCATCATCCTTCACTCTCTGCGTAAAGTGTGATGAATTTCTTCTATTACAAAATTAATCATGAGTTATCCACCAGGCTACTGCTGCCACCTCTCCTTCATTTGTCTTTCCTTCCTTTGGCCCCCTACAATACTCTTCCTTTTCTGAAATCACAGAGGAGGAAACTGCACCTCTTCTCGCCTTCAAACTTGCTGATTTTACCTCTTGGCCCTATATCCGCCCAACTCCTCAGTTGTATGTCCTTTGCAGTCATCCCCTCCATCTGTCGCATCTAAAGCAATCACTTGTCATGGCAAGTATTCTTTCTTCCTTCAAAAATGCTGTAATCACACTACTCAAAAATGTTCATTGCACACTACCTGCCCTTCTGTCATCCTTTTCGTTTCCAAACTGCTCAAATATGACATTCACCTCTGCTATGTTGACATTTTCATCTCGAGCAATTCTAGATCTGCTCCATTCTGGCTCTTGCCATTTACGGTCCACAGAAACTGTTCTTATGCAAGTCTCCAGCAACCATTGCCAAGGGCTTGTGCTCTATTCTCATCTTCTTTGACACATTCTCTGCTTTTGACACTGTTGATCATCTACTTCTTAACATACGGTTCTCAGCTGTACTTTTTTTTTTTTGTTCTTAACATCTTCCATCATACTTTTTTTTTGTATTAAAGTATTTTTATTAATACACAATCAATGAAACACAACAGTACAGTACCGAAAAATAAACAATGCCTATCAAACCCAGGCTACATCAAACACATGCCCGCACAGAACATAAAATGGACAGCCACTGAACCAGTCTTGTCCCACACCTCTTTTTACCCGAAACCCCAAGAATAACCGAAATGGATAAACATAATCATATCTCTAGAAACCCCACTGATAGACCCCCCAGGAACGTTGTCACAAAAGCATACTCCCTCTCCCCCCCCCTCGTCCCCCCCTTCCCCCCATGGAACCTTACTCCCCATACTATAGCTCGCTACCTCATCAACCCCCCTTGTCAAATCCTAAATCTGAATCCACAATCACAAGTACAAGTACATCAAGGCAGTGACCCACTCCACACTAGAGCCAGGTCCTCCCCATAAACCCCCACTACTCCACCGCCCCCTCCTCCATTGAATGAAAGGCTGCCATTTACGGTGATATCCCCTTAGTTTATTGGTCAAGCGTGCCTGCAATTCAGCCATTTTACTAACAAATACAACCCGCTTAAGCACTCTGTCCTCCTCCAGGCAGCCCGTGTCCTTCCATTTATAAGCTATTTCCATCCTAACTGTGATGGAAATCATCTTCAACAAATATCCCACCTCATGCTCTGACTCCCCCCACTCCCCCAATAGTACCTGCTCTGGCCTTAACTTCGCCTGCCACCCCAGCATAGTCCCTACCACGCCCTGCATCCATTGCCATATTCCTTGAACCACTGGATTACTCCCACCACACATGTAAATACGTGCCAATAGCCCCACATCCTTTCCAACAGTACGGGGCCTTGGTTTTATCAATCTCAGCCAATCGTTTGGGCGTGATGTACATGTGGTAAAGCATTTTATAACAATGCTCCTGTACCGCCGCTGAACTGGACGCAATCTTAGTTCCCTCATGTACCGACGCCCACTGTTCCTCATCCCAAGAACCCCCCCCCCCAGGTCCTGCATCCACGCCTCCTGATATGCCGCATAACCACCTTCCCTTTTCAATCCCCTATAAATTTTCGTTACGAGACCCCTAGATTATCCCCCTCGGAGGAGCACCCTTTCAAGTGGGGAGCTGACTGTTCCTCTGTCCACCCCCCTCAACGCACTCTGTACAAAATGCGCCAATTGGTAGTAACCAAGCCAATCACCCTTCCCCAGGGCATTATTGCTCCTGCAATCGCTCAAAAGTAGACAACTGACCACTCTCCGTGAACAGCTGCCCCATCCACACCAAACCCTTATCCTTCCATTTTTTATAAACCTCAGCTCTCCCCCCCTCCGGAAAGCCACTACACTGTCTAATTTTCTGAAGTAAAATAGCCACTCTAGGCCCCACCAGATGCGCCTTCTCCCTATTCCACACCTTTAAGGTAAGCGCTGTAAAGAGACTCTGCTGCGGCTCCTCACCATCCATATCCCCCTCCCTGGGCCTGTAAGCCACATGCGGGCTGCCAACTCCCGCCACCCGCTCAATGCCTTCTGCTCGCACCCACCCCCATACATCCGGCGCACTCCTCCAATAAACAACCGCCCGCAATTGTGCCGCTTTATAGTATCGCAGCAAATCCGGTACCCCCAGCCCCTCCTCACTTATTTTATTTATTTAGCAAACATTTATATACCGCTGCTTCCAGCGATCAGCAGCGGTCTGATTACACAAGGGGAACATAAAGAGGACTGTCAATCAGTACAGTAAAATTTGGGTGTGTACAGGTTGATCAGCTTAAACATCACCCGTCTATTTAACCTGGGCGGACGCCTCCTCCAGATGAAAGAGAAAATTCTTCGCTGCAGCAACTTCAATTCTACCACTGACAACTCAATGGGCAATGCCAAAAACAGAGTATCCTAGGCAACAAGTTCATTTTATCAATGGCAATTCGCCCCATCCAGGAAAGAGGGCTTATCCCACCGCACAAGCTCATTCAAAAGTTCAGCAACCAAAGGATCATAATTCAATCTTCTCAACTGCTTCCAATCACGACAAATCCAAATCCCTAAATATTTTAACTTCTGCTTAGCCGACCGAAAGGGATAATCCTGCCTCAACTGAGCCTCCAGAGTAAGACCCAACCTAAGCTTCAAGATCTCAGTTTTACCCATATTCATTTTATAGCCCGAAACCAAGCTATACCCCTGTATTTCCGCCAATAACACTGGTAACGACTCAGCAGGCCTTCTCACAGTGTAAATAATGTCATCCACAAAAAGAGAAATTTTATATTCTCCAGAACCCACGGGAATACCCTTAATTAAATCATGCTCACTAATTCGTTGAGCTAATGGCTCAATCACCAGCGCAAATAGCAATGGTGACAAAGGGCACCCCTGTCGAGTGCCCCGTCCCAGTGCAAACTCTTCTGAATATGTACCATTCACTCGGATCCGAGCACTCGACTGATCATACAATGCGCCGATCCACTTTTGAAACCCTGTCCCAAGCCCCATTTTCCGCAAGACAGCGAACATAAAGGGCCATTCAACCCTATCAAACGCCTTCTCGGCATCCACCGCCACTACCAATGAGTCCATCTTTGCTGCCTGGGCTGCCCAAAGAACATTTAATAACTTCCGGATGTTATCGCTGGCTTGCCTGCTGGGGATAAAACCCTTTTGATCATTATTTATCAATTTAGGCAGAAAATTCTGCAAGCGTGTAGCCAAAACCTTAGCAAGAATCTTCGCATCTAAGTTAGAGAGATAGGCCAGTATGACTCGCTGACCCCCTTATCCTTTCCCGGTTTAGGCACCAAGGCTATACCCGCTACCGCCATTGACCTCGGAAATGTCCCCCTCCCCCCCCCTCGATTCACCCCATTAAAGACCCTGGTAAGCTCACCACTAATTTCGGTACTGAAAGTCTTATAAAATCGGGCCGTAAGACCGTCCAACCCCAGGGCTTTGCCTTCCTTAAGGCCATTGATTGCCACTCGCACCTCCCCCTCCTCAATTGCCCTATCCATCCATTGCTGTTCCATCTCCTCCAACCTCGGGAGATTAAGATTTTCCAAATATTGCCTAATCTCCACCTCCGACCCGCTCTGCTCCGCCTTATACAGAGCTCTGTAATACCTACTGAAAATCGCCTGGATGTTGATGGTACCATGCTCCCACTCACCCCTCTCATTTTTCAGCTTATACAACTGCTGCTGCACAAGCCTTTTTTTAAGTTGCCGAGCTAAGTAACGGCCTGGTTTATTACCCCCAACATAATAAGCATGCTGCAACCTTTTCATGTGGAAGGCCAGGTCCCCCAATCTTAAGGCCTCCAAATCCTCCCGCACCCTAGTCAGCTGCTGGAGGGCCACCCTACTCCCCGTTATCTGGTGCTCATGAAGTAACATATGCAACTGAGCTCTCAACCTTTCTTCCGCCACTCCTGCCTGCTTCTTCTGTTTTACTGCCATTGCTATTAAACACCCCCGGACTACCGCTTTCATTACGTCCCACACTATCTCCCGGGACACTTCCGCTCCTCCATTAAGTTGAAAATACTCTCTAATGCAGTCCCTCAAGCTGGCCACCCCCTCCGGATCTGCCAATAGGGATTCATTCAATCTCCAAAATCGGAGTCCGGTACGCTCTTTATAAAAATGCAAGAGCAAGCATTACCGGAGCGTGATCCGTTCATGACACAACACCAATATCAACAGAGCCCACCCTATCTAACCAGTTCGAGTCAATCCACAACATATTGATTCTACTGTACGTTCGATGAGGGTGTGAGAAAAAGGTGTAAGCTTTCTCTCTAACATGGCTATACCTCCAAACATCTACCAATCCCAATGCTGCCATCGATTTTGCCAATTTCCTTCTTCCCAGTTTATCCCACCTTCTTCCCCCTCCCGAGGAGTCCAAGCGCGGATCCACAACTACATTAAAATCCCCACCTACTACCAGGCACCCCCTTTTTTGCTCCTCTATAATTAGAAGAAGACGGTCAAAAAAGGGTCCTTGAGCTATATTAGGCGCATATACACAACAAATGGTAACCTCTCTCCCTTCCAAAAACCCACACCAAAGAACATACCGCCCTTCCCGGTCTCGAATAACTTCCTTAGTGTCCACCAAAAGTTCCTTGGAGAACAGTATCCCCACACCCCCTTTTTTATAGGAACTTTGGTTAGCAGCAAAAAACCCCTCTATCATATTTACCCTTATATAGTCCCCCCCCCCCCCCCCGAGAGCTCTTTAAATGAGTCTCCTGCAGCAGGAGTACATCCGCCTGAACTCGGGCACCCTCTCTTACCACTGCCCGCCTCTTCTGCCAGGAATTGAGACCATAAACATTAAGCGTGAGGATCTTTAATTCACGTTCCATTTTCATGAATCACTCCTGCTTCCAATGCACCCAGTTCCATAGAGAAACCCCCCCCACTCTACCCCCACCCCCCCAGCACTTATCAAAATAGGGATACCCCCCTCCCTACTCCCCACCCCTACCCCTCCCAGCCCTTCAACACCCACCCCTACAGCCCACTACCGTGCCCGCTCCTCCCACTACCGTGCCCGCTCCTCCCACATCCACCCCCCATCTGGACACCCCAAACCCAATGTCAACTACACCCCTCACCCTCCTACCTTCCCTCTCTCCCCTAGCCAACTCCACCGAAACTCCCAACCCCACTTCACTAAACATATGCAGACTCAAATACAATGTCTCCCCTGCCTCCCCCCTCATAATATCACCACATCAACTTCCCCTCAATACAATCAAATTTACAAATTCATCCCTCAGCTGCGGAAGGGTATGTTTCTCCCCCCTCGGGTAGATTTCCTCTCCCGTCTGTCCACCTGGGTCCACCGCTTGTCTGGAACTTGCTGCTGTATACCACCCGTCTTCTCCAGCTCCGGAATCCGCTGAATGCCCGCCTCTGTCATGGCCTCCTTCAGTGCCAGCAAGGTCTCCGCACGTCTAGTCATCTCATTCACGGTGAAGGCAAGCCCTGCCGGAAACAGCCACTTATATCTTATATTGTCCTCTCGCAACCGAGTAGTAAACTCCCTCCAGGACTTCCGGCACTGCAGCATGGCTGCAGCCAGATCAGCATATATAGCAACTTCAATTCCTTGCCATTTAAACCTTCCCATAGAGCGTATCTTACTGGCTATTTTGTCCTTAATCAGGTAGTCATGGAAGCAAATTATAATGTCCCGAGGCTGCTCCCGTCGCGCTGCTCCAATCGATCTATGTGCTCGGTCCAGCACCACCTCCCCAGCCTCTCTCAGGACCGCTTCACAGATAGCTTTCGCTGTTTTCATGCAATCTCGATATTCATCTATTTCAGGGACACCCTTGATGTGCAAATTCTGTCGCCTGGCTCTGTTCTCCAGGTCTTCCAATTTCAATTCCAAGCGCACCTTGTCCTCCTCCATACTTTTCATCTTTTGTTCCAATGATTCTGTGCGTGCCTCCAATATCTCCAGACCTCCTTCAACTTCTGACACCCAGCATCCAACCTCGGTTATGTCAGCTCTCAGCTGGGAGAACAAACCCTCCACCTCCCCTTTAAATCCAGCAATGTCCACTTTAAGCTCATCGAACCACGATTTGAGTTCTTCCTTCGTTATAGCTCCCAGAGCACTCACAGCAGAGGAGTCCTGCTTACCAGACTCAGGCACTACCACACCGCCGGATGGCCCCTCCGCCATCTGCTTATCTCTCTCCTGAGGTTCTGCTCGTGCACTCCCATAAATAAATTCTCTCAGATCCACCGTTTTCCTGGTGGACGTCATAGCTCAGGCACTGCTGCCACCCACCACCATAGATAATGTCCTGGGCCATTTCCTCCTGCTATTGCCAATCTAGGCCGCAGTATTGCAAATTGACCACCAGATGGTGCTACACAGCCATTACTGCAGAGCCATGTGCTTAGTTGAAAAAGCAAAACAGCAGATCTGTATAGTAGAGCCAACAATTAACAAACTCAGGACAATACATTCATTCCCCTGCAATCTTGCCCGATGCCCTCCTCCTAGGACTGTCCAATGCAGCAGCCCTCACAACGATATACACAGGGGTGGAGTATACTGGCACACAGTCCTCTGTGAGTAATTTTCCCACTGTTGGCTCCAATCAACTTCCTCTCCTCCGCACCATGCGTTAATGGCTGCCACTGAAGTCTCCGGGACAGGATCGGCCCAAATTTCACTCACTCACCCGTCGTGGTGAGTACCTCACCCGGCTACATCCACCACCGGGCCGCAGCAACTCAAAGCAACTCTCCTTGCAATACACCCAACAGCCGACTCTTGCTTTGGGCTCTATCCGATGGCTCAGCTCCCCCGACACCTCCGATCCAGCTCTCACACTCAGCAGTCACTTCGGGGACTCAATTAATTACTCCGGGTGGGGAGCCTAGAGAGGTAGGCAAAACATCGCGTCGAGCTAGCTGGGCCTTAGCAGAGCAACATCCCTCCGCCGCACCTTCCACCGGAGCTGCGCTGGCTAGGCCTTTCTCTTCGGCAAGTCGGGGAGGCATAGATCAGGAGGCAGCGATCACATACCGGCTCTCACTCCCGTTTCCACCGCGCCCTTTCTTCCGCCACTCTTAGCCACTTAATTTTCCCTCCATGACACAGGTTCACGTCCTCCCCACCAATATATGTGGGACACCTGGCACGGAGCCTCAGGGAGATGCTGCCATGTCGGATCGGGCTCACTAGCGCCCCCCTTCCATCATACTTATAGTGTATCCTCTGGTGATTTTTCCTCCACCACTATTCTATCAGTTGGCGTGCCTCAAGGCTATGTCCTGGGCCCACTTCTTGTTCCTCTCTATATTTGTTCCCATAGTACCAAAATCTCCTCCTCATAGCTTTCAGTACCATTTTTTATGTTTAATGACTTCTAGATCTACCTTTTGTACTAGAAACTTATCTGATACCATTACCTGAATGTTCCACTGCCAGCTTAATGTTAATATTGACAAGACATGACTTCTTATCCTTTTTCCTCTGTCTGGATGACACTTAACATTCCAGTCATCTTTGTTGCCTCTCTATCTCCTCCTATATACATGCAAAACGCTATCAAATCTTGTAGTTCCTCCTTCTCTAACATCACTAAAACCTGTCCCTGCCTTTCTGAACACGCTACGAAAATGCTCATCCACTCTCCTTACCTCCCGCTTAAACTACTGTAGCCTGTTCTTTGTGGGTCTCCCACTGAGCCATTTTGCTCCACTATAATCTATTCAAAATTTAGCTGCATGACTTCCTTCACTGTTGCTATGACCAGATAAACCCCTCTTCTGAAACCACTGCATTGGCTCCCTGTCTACTTCTGCATGCAATACAAGCTTCTCTTGCCTAGAAATGTAGTCATTCTGCAGCTCCTCATTATCTTGCCTCTCCCCCTTGTGACATCCAAGGAAGTTGCACCAAGCAAGTAATTTATCTGTGCCCTTCTCCATTGCCAACTCCTGAGACTCCGCCATATGCCTAGAATAGACTTCGAGTTGATAACATAATTCACTCTCTCTGGCCCTATACAAATGCAGTCAAACAACTTACTTTTTTTGAGACTGCTTTCAAATCTTAATCACTTCTCCAAAATTTTTTCTATAGACTTTTGTTTGTAATGTATGTTTGTCGTGATTAGATTGTGAGCTCCATGGAGCAGCGACTGTCTATAACGTGTGGCTGTACAGCATTGCCTACGTCTGTTAGCACTTTAAAAATTAGCATTCGTAGTATATATCTTTGGTAGTTTGTATATGCTTATGCTAATCTCTTTTGAATACAGCGCAACAGAACAAATGTTTAATAGGAATACAGAGAATGGTTTTTAATTTTCTATTTGAACTGATCTTTCTATTGTATATGTTGGGCTGATATACACCAGTCTTCCCTTTTTTTTTTTTTTGCTGTACACGTGTAAAAGTAACAAATACATTGTAGAAGAAATATCTTTGTACTGGACTAACTTAGCACATTTGTGACTGCCTTTAGAGAGTTCTGCTTTCTTCTTTAGGTGAGTGAAAAATGTGCTATGAATGGTATTTAAATTGTACAAATAAATTGTAAGTTGGATTACAGCATTTGTGTTTGTTTTCAAAGCTGTAAAGAGTTGTAAAGTAAAAGGTTGGAGTGGGTTGTATGTCCATCCAGACATTATATATGTGTTGAAATATTTTGTTTAAATACGGAAGTGCTTAGAAAGAGATAAGAAAGATGGAGATGGCAAACTATACACTAATTACAGGAAGACTTTATTTATTTAATGTCTCTTTTATACCGCGCTATTTAACATCAGTGCGGTTTACATACAACATTAGCTTATACAGTGAGGCAAACCTGCTCTGTATTTACAATGAAACAGGTGCTAGAACTTGGATAGCGCTGGGGGAACTATTTACAGGTAGGAATCACGTCAGGTGGGGAGAGTGACTTAATTAAATTGATATTAAATTGAACAGTCTAAATGCCAGAATAGAATCAATCCTTTTTCAAAGTACATTGACTGGCGCACACTAGTCAAGTGATATTTAGTTTTTCATTTCCTTGGAATATGTTAGGCATATTTTGAAGTTGAAAAAAAAACTCTTTCCAAATCACTGAGAATATTCATTAAATTCATCAATTAACAATAAATTCAGGCATTCATGCACTAGTTCCTACACATTAAGAAGGAAAAAAGACCACAGTACTTTAGGCTAGTCTGAGAGCATTCACAGTACACCACCATTGGTCATAAAAAAACCACAACCTTCATTTCCAGTGCCACATTCCATCACCTATATAGACAGTCGCTTATCAAAACAAACTTCTGCAAACATACTGTATTATCTATACAATCTTCTTATCACTTATCCAATAAAATAGGCACTCCTCATTTATGCTCTTGTAGGTGAAAAGTCAATAAACCATTAGCAAAGGAAACATAAATGTTGCAAAGGAAACATAAATGTTTGCTGGAAAATCACTTTGCTTTTGTTTTGTTGATTTTGTATGCAAGTGGGACGGTAGTATGGGGGAGTTGATCAGCAGCATACACCCTCCATAGGGCAAATAACAGCTAAGAGTTTCCTGCATAAATGAATTACCACCGAGACTTTAATGTTTATTTTCAGTTATTGTGTATATTGTGGGATGTTGAAAAGTGTCAATACTGTGACACTCCCTGAGGCAGCTATAGTGGCGAAACAGGCATGTTGGAGTGACTGTGATTCTTCAGTTAAGGAAAGTGACTGCGATTCTCTAGCAACACTGGTTTTTCAGCAAAGCAGAGAAGTGACTGGAATGTGGCACTGAAAATGAAGGGGTTTTTTTTATGACCAATGATGGTGTGTACTGTTGTGAATGCTGGCATAAACTAGCACAAAGTTCTCAGAGGTCTTTTTTCCTCCTCCTTAATGTGTAGGAACTAGTATAGTGCATGGATACCCGAATGTATTAATTGGTGAATGTAATGAATATTCTTAGTGATTTGGAAAGGGTTAAGTGTAGTTTTTCTTTTCTGTGGTTTTTTGAAGCGGCGTATTTTGCATACATACCAAAGGTTAAATTAGACTTACCTGCTAATTGTAGTTCCTGGAGCATTCCAGTCTAGTCTCGGAATCCTTGGGTTCTCAACCTCTACCAGCAGCTTTGGAGACTGAGAAACTTTAGAGCTGTGATGTCACTGGCATATAAACGCTGGCACCACCTCCTCTCCTCAGTTAACCTACTGACAAAGCAGACTCACCAGAGCAACAAGTAAGTAGATAAACCACAAAGCAACAAAAATCCACAAGGCTATTACCCCACCAAACCATTTACAGGAAAAATACTGCATATCGACTATGCTATGAGGTCCTCCTTCCCCTTCAGTAATAGGACAGACCCTCAACCCCTCAGACAGAAAACACTTACCGTCACTGACCTGAACTACTGGCTCTGACCAGGCTTACCTGTAAATGCCCGCGCGCTTCAGGCTCTCTAGCATCAACCCTCAGGGCGGGAACCGGGACTAGACTGGAATGCTCCAGGAACTACAATTAGGTAAGTCTAATTTAACCTTCCTGTTCGCACCTCCAGTCTAGTCCCGGAATCCTTGGGATGTAACAGAGCAGTGAAAACAATCAACGGGAGGGACCCGCTAGTCCAGCCTGAAGCACTGCGATCCAAAACAGACATCTCTTTCCGCTTGCACATCCAGACGATAATGCTTCACAAAAGAGTGTGTTGATGACCATGTCGCTGCCCTACAAATATCCTCCACTGGCACCAGGCCATACTCCGCCCAGGAGGTAGCTTGAGCTCTAGTGGAGTGAGCCTGCAAATCTGCAGGCACCGGGCAGCCCTGCAAAAGATACGCTGACACTATCGCTTCCTTCAACCACCGAGCAATCGAACCCTTAGAAGCCGCCTCGCCGAGCCCCCGCAAAAAGAACAACCAACCTGTCTGTTCTACGAAAACTAGCCGTTCTAGCTAAATACGACTGTAAGGCCCGCTTAACATCCAAGCGATGCAGGTGCTCCACCTCCTGAACACTCTTCTTGGAGGAAAAAACAGGTAAGGACACCACTTGGTTCATATGAAACCCCGAAACTACCTTGGGTAGAAAGGAAGGCACAGTCCTCAACACTACCTTGGAATCTGAAAAGGACAAAGGGCTTCCTACAGGACAACGCCTGCAGCTCCGACACTCGTCTTGCCGACGCAATAGCGACTAGGAACAGAGTCAGGTCTTTTAAAGTCGCCTCCGCCAAAGGCTTGAACGGCGCCGCCTTCAACGCCTCCAAGACCAAAGGAAGATCCCAGGGCGGCACTATTCTCCTGCAGGGAGGCCGCAACAACCCCACAGCTCGCAAAAAACGCTTCACATCCGCATGGCTACCCAAGGAACTGCCACACACCTTACCTCTGTAACAGGACAAAGCCGCCAACTGTACCTTCAAGGACGCCTCCACCAAGCACTTCTGAAAACCATCCTGTAAGACTGCCAGCACCTGAGGCACTGATGCCCTAAAAGGAAGAAACTTCGTGTCTGCACACCACGCTTCAAAGATCCGCCACACTCTAACATACGCCAGAGACATCGACTGCCGCCTCGCCTTCAGCAGGGTCGCTACCACCGCCGCCGAATAACCTTTCGCTCTCAACCTAGCCCGTTCAATAGCCAGGCCGTAAGCGAGAACCGATTCACTTGGGGCATGCACAGGGGCCCTTGAGTTAACAGATCCCTTTGAACTGGTAGCTGCCAGGGCCCCTCCACTACGAGCCGTACCAGATCCGCATACCACGGACGTCGCGGCCAATCAGGAGCCACGAGAATCACTCTTCCTCTGTGAAGCTCAATGCGCTGCAGCACTCTCCCGATCAACACCCATGGGGGAAACACATACAGAAGTTGGTCCCGCGGCCACTCCTGGACTAGCGCATCCAGCCCTTCGGACATTCTTTCTCTTCTCCTGCTGAAGAACCGACCGACCTGCGCTGACTGAAACGTCGCCATGAGGTCCATGACCGGCGTTCCCCAATGCCGCACTATCAATTGGAAGACCTCCAGATGAAGAGCCCACTCCCCCGGGTCTACCCTTACGCGACTCAAGAAGTCGGCCTGCACATTGTCCACTCCCGCGACGTGCGCTGCCAACAGGGCCCCGAGATTCCGTTCGGCCCACTCGAACAAGCCGTCTGCTTCGGTCTCTAGTGCAACACTGCTGGTGCCCCCCTGCCGGTTCACATAAGCTACCGCCATCGCGTTATCCAAGAACACCCGAACCGCCGCCCTGACGAGATACGGACGAAATTCCTGCAAGGCCAAGACCACCGCTCTCAACTCCAATCTGTTGATGGACCAAGTCCTTTCCTGAGCTGACCACTCTCCTTGTGCTATCTGGCCTTGGCAGTGGGCCCCCCAGCCCTGCAAGCTGGCATCTGTGGTAAGAGGAATCCACTCCGGCGCTTCCAACGACACGCCCTTCTCTAGGTTCCCCGGAGCCAACCACCACTGCAGGGCTTGCCGAGTCTGCGGCGGGCAAACTAATCTCTGGGACAAGGCATGCCTTTGATGGGACCAGCGCCTCAACAACGGTCTCTGCAACGGGCGCATGTGGGCCCACGCCCACGGAACCAATTCCAGAGTCGCCGCCATGGTTCCCAACACCTGCAGGTACTCCCAGGCGGTAGGCCTCTGCACGCCGAGAAAACAAACTATCAACCGCTGGAGCGCTACTCTCTGCTGCCATGGTAGAAAAATCCGGCCGACCTCCGTGTCGAAACGAGCCCCCAGATACTCTAACTATTGAGTCGGCTGCAAATTGCTCTTTGCCGCATTGACCACCCAACCTAAACGCTGCAGCATTGCCAACACCTTGCCCGTGGCCGAGACACTCTCCGCTCGAGACTTTGCCCTTATCAACCAATCGTCCAGATACGGGTGCACCATCACTCCGTCCTTTCGCAAGGCCGCTGCGACCACCACCATCACCTTGGTAAAGGTTCGCGGTGCAGTTGCCAGGCCAAAGGGCAGCGCCTGAAACTGAAAATGCCCCATCGGAACCGCAAATCTGAGGAACATCTGATGCTTCCTGCCGGATTGGAATATGAAGGTACGCTTCCGACAGGTCCAAGGACGTCAAAAACTCGCCTTTTCTCACCGCTACAATCACTGACCGAAGGGTCTCCATATGAAAGTGGGAGACGCGGAGACAGCATTTCACCCTTTTCAAATCTAGAATGGGACGCCACGTCCCCTCTTTCTTTTGAACCACAAAGTAAATCGAGTATCGACCGCCTCCTAATTGGTCGTGCGGAACCGGAACAATCGCCTTGAGCGCCAGCAGGCGACGACCGGTGTCTCGCATCGCCCCGCGCTTCACTAGAGTTCTGCACGGAGACTGCACGAATGCCTCGGACACCAGCCATTGCAACTCTAACGCGTAACCGTCCCGAATCACCTCCAACACCCATTGATCGGACGTGAGCTGGACCCAGGCAGGGTAAAATTCCCGCAAACAACCCCCCACGGGAACCAACCCCTCCTGGGCCCGCCTGACTTCATTGTGACTTTTTGAAGGAAGAGGACGAGGACGTCTGAGAGAAACCTCTGCTCGCCCCTCGAAAGCCCCGAAACCCCTGGCTTCGAGTAGGGAAACGTCCTCACTGCCCCTGTCCAAACCTCGAGTTCCGAAAACAACAAAAATCATGCTGCTGCCCCCGAAAACCGAGTCCCGACCGAGCCGGCTTCTGCTTATCCTCCGGCAGCCGACCTCCCTTGGACTCTCCTAAATCCTTAACCAACTTCTCCAAATCCTCTCCAAACAGAAGCTTGCCCCGGAAAGGCAGCTTACTCAACCTAGCCTTAGACGAGCCATCCGCCGCCCAATTTCGGAGCCAAAGACATCTGCGCCCCACTACTACCGAGGCCATACTCTTAGCCAACCCCCGGATGAGATCATAATGAAGATCGGCTAAATACGCCGCTCCGGACTCCAACCTGGACGCTTCCTCGGGCTCCTCCCCCGAGCTCTCACCTTGAATCCGCTGCGCCCATCGCAAACAGGCTCTGGCTACCCAAGCCCCGCAAATAGACGCCTGCAATGATAACGCATTTGCCTCAAACACCTGCTTCAGCAAAGTTTCCAGCTTACAGTCCTGCGCATCCTTGAGCGCCGCCGACCCTTCCACCGGAATGGTGGTTTTCTTAGTTACCGCAGAAACCACCGCATCCACCTTCAGCGCCTTAAACAGATCCCGATCCTGATCCATCAGCAGGTAAAGCCTCGACATCACTCTGGAACCCTTGAGCACTGCCTTGGGCATATCCCACTCCTCCTGAATCATTTCTTTAAACACCCTATGCACAGGAAACGCCCTCTGCGTCTTACGAAAGGCCTGCAGCAAGGGATCCTCCAGGGTGGCATCCTCCGCAGGCCCTGCCATTGGCATATTTAGGGTTTTAAGGGACTCCGAAATGAGAGCTGACAGCTCCTCCCTACGGAAGACCCTAACCACTCTCGCTTGATCCTCCTGCTCCTTAATCTCACCTTCCTCTAAGTCCTCATCCAGGCCCTCTTCAAGGTCCGCGTCGTCCGTGCGCAGATCCTCTGACAGCACCGACTGATCAAATCTATCTCTGTCCAAACAGGCCCTCTTCACCATAGTGCTAGAGCAGTCCCCTGGCACTGGAGAACCTGACCTCTTTCCCCTGACGCCCTCTCCGGAGGGTCCGGCTACGGGGGCCTCCTGGGAAGAGCCCAAGGCCTTATGGATCAAAGTCAGAAAATCTGTGGAAAAAATAGCTGCCAAGCCTCCTGACACCGGCAGCTTGGGTGGTAGGGCATCTTGTCCAGACACCGCTTGGACCCCTGCTTCGGGAAGGGGCAGAGGAACTGTAACCGGGTCTCCCCCTTCCATGGAGCCCTCCTTACCCTCTGCTCCCCCCTCAGCAGGCAGCTCACCAGCACCCGTCTCAAGGCTACAGCCTTTACAAACCCCTTCCGGAATAACCAAACTTCTTCTAGCCCCGCATATTAAACAAAGCTGCTTGGCTGGCATGCTGCTCACCAGACAAAAATAAAAAGGATTTGCTGGGGTGTTTTTTTTTTTGTTTGTTTTTTTTAAATAAACTGAAAGAGACTGCTTCTGCAGTGCAAGTCTAAAGAAAACTGGGCAAAACCGCGGTTCTTTAACGGCTCTACGGGCCGCAGTAAAGCAAAGTGCTCCCCAGCAGGTTTTTCCCGCGCTGAATGCACGCGGCGCAGCCTGCCACCCTCCGTCAGGCCGACTGCCGTGCAATAAGCTGCCTTACCTCTTAAGCCTCCGTTGAACACCTGGACTGCGAAAATCCCACGATCTGAGTGCTCCTGCAGCACCGGAGCCTCAGTATCGCTGAAACGCGTCACTGCGATCCCTTCGTGATCGCGCTGGTACCAGAGAGGGCGGCTCAAGTGCTAGCAGGCAGATCTTCTGCATGCCAAGTCCAGCCCTATGGAGACGCCTGAGATCCATTGAGGGGGAGAGAGACTGAGGCGCGGGCCCCCCCTGCCCCCCGCAGAAGCCCCTCGCAGGCTCCCAACTCTGCCCCCCCAAAGGGAACTCTAACTAGTTGGAGGAAAAAAGGAGAAAGAGAACCTCAAGGCAGCCTTCAACCAGACTTACAGCCCTTATAATAAATGCCCAGAATCAGCCAATTAATTTGAAGAAAAAAACCATGGACCCCCTCTCTTTCCTTTTTTTTTTTTTTTTAAAGAAAGTCTGCCTAATTGTTCCTCAAGTGAGCCCTATAATCCCTGGGCTCACAACCCCTCAAGCTGCTTTGGAGACTGATAACTGAGGAGAGGAGGTGGTGCCAGCATTTATATGCCAGTGACATCACAGCTCTAAAGTTTCTCAGTCTCCAAAGCTGCTGGTAGAGATTGAGAACCCAAGGATTCCGGGACTAGATTGGAGGTGCGAACAGGAATGTGTAATACATAGTAATATATTGGACTGATCTGAAAACTCAAATAGACTTGGCCCATGTGATTACTCCTGGGGAAATTCTGTAAAAACAAAGTTCTCTAAAATAAATAAATATAGCAGAACGGTCTGCAGAATTATCAAAATACCTGTATTTGAGAGGCAATTTAAAAAAAAAAAAACCCCACCCAGAAGAAAGCTCTTAAAGATGCAGAATTCAGAATTCCTGCAGGTGCAAAGTAATAGAGCACCATAATTAGGGTTTCTAGTTTTCCGTGGTTTTCACTTGAGCGAGCCCCAGAGATGGAGAGGAGCACTGAGCTGCAGGTAAGGCTTTTGCTGCAGCTGTCAATGCTGCCAGTAGTTAAGTCTGTCCTGTCTGCAGCTCCTCAGGAGTCTGTGGATTTTAAGATTAACACTTCTGAAAACCAAAACCAATGAGCATAAGTCAAACCACTGTCCCCAGCTCATCCTCCAACAAACTCCACCAGATTGTTATTTCTAATGCACAATCCCCTCCATCCCCCAACTTCTCTCTCCCATCATAGACCTTAGTACCCCTCCAAATTCCCTCACCTGTCCCATCTTCAACTACTACTACTGCTGCTACTTATTTGTATAGTGCTACAAGGCATATGCAGCGCTGTACAGAGACATGTAAGAAATAGTCTCTGCTCATAAGAGCTTACAGTATATTCATGACAGACAACACAACTGGGGGCTAGGATATATCTAGGGAAATGGTAAGGAAACATATAAGAGGTGAACAGAGGAGATTAAATGGATCAGGATCCAAAAGCAGTCTCAAAGAAGTGGGTTTTTAGTCTGTAATTGAAGAGGGCAACGTGGCGTCCTTTCAAGAACGTTTTGAACGAAGTTTGAGAGCATTGGAATGGCTTAAGAAAATTGATAAGAGACGTGTGCAGCATTACTTGCGTTTCTGTGGCTAAAAAACAGTGAACAGTGATCCCCTGAGGAAACAATTGTGAAACGCGACGGAGGCACCAGAGGAAGGCGTTGGGATCAGAGAGCATGAAGGGAGCACGAAGAAGAAAATCGTATATAGAAGCTAAGTACTCGATGATAGCTGGACACTGAATCGTTTGGGAGATAACACGATGGAAGTAACAGCATAGCTCTTCGAGTAATGAGAAAATAGCTCCACTCGCTTTCATTATCACTAAATATTTTCGTTGAAAGTCGTTGATGCGATTAGGCACTAATGTTAGACACAGTGCGAGTCTGAAGATGAGTGCCAAAGAAGTCTGAGACCTTCAACGATAGTATAGTTAAATGTTTAAAGCAACCACATGAGATAACTAAAAGAGGATTTAGGTTCCATATTGATAGAATTGGGCGTTTTTGATTAAAGATTTTACAGCATAGGAGTTCAGGCACCATGTTGCATTCTGAGAGCTGTATGGTGCATGCACATTGTACTGGCAGCAGGTTTGTGGCTGCCTGCTCTTCCTTTTAATGCAGCCACACTGGCTGCTGCTGCTCCGGCTGGTTTGTGGAACTGTTTGTTGCTGTACTCATGCAAACTGGTTCTTGAACTTCATGAAAAGATAAATTCTCACGTAGGTATATTTTCTGAAATGTGCCGTTCTGTAGAATGCCCCCAGAAGTAACGTGTAGAGAATGGGGATTGTAGCAAGCAGAGGGCAGTGGAACTACCTTTTGGTTTTGAAGGAAACAAGCCAATTTTCACCTCTGCCCCACAAGCTTCGTAGTTGCTGATGCCATCTGAGCACACGGCTGGGCTGTGGCAACTGTGGCCTGCTCCATTCTGCTGTTTATGTGGATCTGAGGGAAAATTATTTGGGGGTTTTTAGTACTGGTCCTGAAGTTAACTTCTTAGCTACTAAAATACTTTTCTCTACAAACCTTTACAGATGCTGAACTCCAAATGCAAACCTGCAAAATACTGACCAGCATGCCAGTAAAATTTATTTTTTCAAGTCAAGTATGAGGCGAGTGAATGAAAGATTTACATTTTACTTTTATTTGCATTTTTAAGGTTAGTTAGGAGTGAAGGAGTAGCCTAATGATTAGAGTGCTGGCTTGGTAACCAAGAGACCAGGGTTTGATTCCCACTAGCACTCCTTGTGGCCTTGGGCAAGTCACTTAACCTTTCATCGCCTCAGAACGAAGGCCTGGCAATCTACTTCCAGCCACACTGCCAAGAAAACCCAGAAAATGCTGGTCATCAGGAGTCAGCACTGACTCAGAGGCACACATTGCATTGAAGGGGCAGTTAAATTTGAGTGCTTATGAAAGATGTGTGAATGGGACAGTAGCTAAGGTTGAAGCCTTGACGATTGGCGCTACTGCTCACAAGTTTCAAAATTGTGCTAATTCAACCCCTTAGTGTGCCTGTTACTGTGTGTACAAAGCAGGCATGCGTGTTCTGAATTTCTGCTTGAAGCTTGCTTCTCAACAGTTTTCACCTCTGCATAAGGGGCTGCTGCCAAGCAAGCCCAGGGAATTCTTTCTGCGATTCATCAACTAATAGCATCAGTACATGTTGTGAATTTTTTTGATTTTTTTATAGCTCTGGCTTGTATGCTTCCACTAGAGATTTCTACTTCAGTGTTTTCCTGTTTGATGTGTGCGCCAAACTAAGCTGCTATTTTTCTTGATGGCGGTATTGAAAAGTTCGGTTAGTATTTTGAAGCATTCGTTGCTCTCTTTTGAGTCGCTATGTGTATCAGGTGTGTAATGGATTATTTTTGTATGTGATGTGTGAATACTGGAGTTGTAAATTAATAGGGGAATGCAGCTACCTTCATAACTCTTTTTATATCGTTTGAAAACACTGATGTAATCCAACTTACAATAACTTATATGTATGTTTGGACAGTTATCCTTTGCTCATTTTGCATAACGTAATAAAGAGAGCATAGCTCTTGGAGACTAATCAGAAAAGTTGTTTGCAAGCCTAATTTAAAAAAAAGTTTCACCTACAACATAAATGAGGAAGGATTTAAGTATAGGATCAAAAAGATTAAAATATGCTGGATTCATTGACTTTCCTTTGCATTTTACTTGTTTCTACATACCTCAGTCGCTTAATGCTCCAACAGCGCTTCTATAGACTGGCACAAACCATTTAGGATGTATATATGGCTTTTTCATCCCTTGGATTCAGAGAGCCAACCATAAATGTGGATACGTTTTCTGATAGGAATTTCCAATACAGCACACTAATTCCCAGACTTTTGAGGGACCGATGAGACTTTTAGATTTCTTTTTGAATATAAATGTCAAACACAGGGGGTCGGTATGTCCATTAGGCAAACTTAGAGTGCTGAGATTTGAGGGGGGAGCACAAAATAATTGGCACCCCAAGCAAGTACTGAATTTCCTGGATGGCAGAAGAGTGGGAACGAGCAAGCAAGCTGGCAGCCCATGCATGCACTGAAGGCTGCCAAGTCCCTGTGTACTCCATAGCAGGAAGTCTGCATTGGAGTGGGCAGGCACAAGGCCTGAGCACGTGTTCTGCAGGCCTGCCTCATCCCAGTTCACTCCAATACAGACTTCCTGTTACAGAGTAGCGGGAAGTACAGCAGCCGTCAGTTTATGCATGGGCTGAAGCCCCACATTTCCTTGGTTAGCTGCTGACTTGGTTGCTCATTCCCGCTGTTCCTCCTACTGCGGCAAGAAACAGTGGAAAGGAAAAAGGGTGATGCTGGACCACCAGGTTAGGAGGGAGGGGGGGGGGGGACACAGGATGCTGGACTGCCGGGAGGGGGGGAGAGGAAACACAAAAGGGAGAATTGCTCATCTGTAAGAGGAGTCAGAAGAATGTGGACTAAGAAGGGGGGGGGCATGAAATGCTGGCTTGCAGGGAGGGGGGAAGAGAGGGTTCCAAGATTAATGGTTCGCCTAGGAAGCCTGATATCCTTGAATGGCCCTAAGTCGAGAAGCGTCTTCAGTAACCAGTGGAATAGAAATAGCTCTTGCTAAAGGGACATGTGCATCTCCAGTTCTTCAACACAAGAATCCTAGTGACACAAGATATTGGGGGGGCTCTGTTTTAGGATTGCAGCCTTTTGGTTTGGAAATGGCTTTGATGCAGATGGTACAGTAAGTTACTACAAGAAACTGCAGGTTTCTGAATGTTAAGGTTATACCTGGTTTCTTTGAGGTAAGGGCCATTCTAGCATTGTGTACCAATAGCCTAGTTCACTTTAATAAATTGACCTTTTTTTTTAATCTTAGGATTTGGAAGAATTCTGCTTTAAGTTTTGTGTCAATCATTTGACCGAAGTTACACAGACTCCAGCATTTTGGCAGATGGATGGTCCTTTGCTAAAGGAATTCATTGCAAAAGCCAGTAAATGTGGCGCCTTTAAGAACTGAAAATTGTGTCTGTAAGCATTCTGACATTTCTAGGATTGTATTATCCTACATTTATAATGTCCTTTGGATATCAACTTGAGGTGGCGCTACACATTTTTATTATGCAATTATGAAACCTGACTAGAAATATTCAGGGGTAGGAAGACTTAGAAGGCTTTATACATTTGAAGTAGAAGCTGAAGGATTTGAAGAGAAATACAAATTAAATTTTCTAAAATGTACATGCACTATTGAGCATATTATGTGATAAGCTGGCCTGATGGCTTAGCAGAAGTACAGTATACTGCTCTGCGAAGAACCTGGGTTTTGATTCCTCACAATCTTCTCCCTCAGCTGGCCAAGGTAACAAGAAGAGAAATGGAAACCTTGTGAGCATGCAACATGACAATACCAAAAATACTTAACATGAATGCCATTGAATTGAGCTTTGTTTTGGGAAATATAGAACATGTATTCAACAGATCTGTTCCTTTACCATGTTACACTATGTTTTGGTGCAGCTTGTTTTTTTTTTTTTTTTTTTGTCCAGCATTCATTGAAATGCCAGTACATTTTGTATATGAAATTTTGCTTTTAGTCTTTCTTTTCAGATGTATAAGATTGTGGAATTGATGCTATAAAATCCAAAGTCATATTGGTTACTGTAAAGAAAGCAAAAAAGTGTTTAAAAAATGTTTGCACTGTTATAAATCATGTCAATTGCGCTCTGCTGTGTAGAAATAAATGTATTCAATGTTCTGCACATTTTTGTCACTTTTTTTAAAACTGAGTATTCATCATTTTTATAAAAAGAAATATAATTACAGCATATGAAGAAAACCAGAAGCACAGTTAATCAAACATAGATTACACATCAAACCCACATCAGAGGAAAAGAGAAAAAATAAGGGAAACTACATAATATGGCCCAAACCAAAGAAGTCCAAATTTCCTTATTTATCTAAATAAAGATTAGTAGTGTTTCCCCTGATGAATCAAGGACTTTGTGTGGGATATGTCCAAGGCTTTGGCATTCCCCACGGAGTCCGAGGAGGATCCTCGAGCCGACGAGCTTGAAATCCTCCAGTATGAGACCCCCTTGGGATGCCCCCCTTAATGTATCTGTGCCTCCGATCCTGGAACGACTGATGCTCTGCATGTGGGAGACACCGGCGTCGGTGCCAGTGATCAGCAAATGGCTCGACTTGATGTATCAAGTCCGCCGGAGCCCTGGATTTGAAAAGTTGCAGCTGCCGCACAACTCCATGGTTGTGGAATCGGCCATGCACCGGCTGAAGAGCCAGAAGATGCACTCTTCAGTGCCTCCCAGCAGGGAGGAGAGGTCTAGTGGTTAGGACAAGGTACTTCAGGCCGGAGGGCCGGGGGTTCAAGTCCCACCTGGGGACAGCAATCTCAGGCCGGAGGGACTGGGATTTCTAGTCCTCTAGGTATTCCTTGTGGTCTTGGGCAAGCCACTTAACCCTCCATTGCCCATGTTCCCTGTAAGTATTAGCATATGTATCTCATATTCCCTCGTGTTAAATGTATCCCCCAATTGACCGTTTTGACCCGGTGAAAAGCGGGATATAAATACAGCTAAATAAATAAAATAAATAAACTTGGATGCCCTCAGCAGGAAGTGATTCCAGGGTTCAATGCTGACTTGTCGGATCCAGGCATACCAGCTGTACATGGGCATGTACCTTAGGGACCTAGTGAAGGAACTCACCGGGTTCTCGGCTGGTCTCTCCGAGGAACCTTTGCAGTGCTTCAGGGGCCTGTCCAAAGCCGTCTGAGTGCTCGAAGTTTGTGTCTCGGGCGGCCTATGACTGGTTCAAGTCGGCGGCTCGGGCAGCCGTGGCTGGCATCAGTCGACAGACCTCAAACAATAGGTTCAGGACAAGTTAGTCAATGTCCCATGCCAGGGGGAGAATCTCTTTGGCAAGCCCATGACCGACAAGGCAGCAGAGTTGGAGAACCGAGTACATGACGAGGACATGGCTCTCCAAGAAGACCTCTGCCCCTTCTCGCAAGAAGAGCTTGGGTAAAAAGCCCTTTTACCCGAGGAAGGGTGCTGCTTACTGAAGCTACACCCATTTTCAGGCCTTCCTGGCTCCCCAACATGGGCAGCAGGCCAAGGGACAGGGGCATGGCCCACGTAAGCAGAAAGCCACCAAACCCCAGGCACCTGCTCTGGCCCAGCCTGGCAGTGGCTTTTGACTCCTACAGCATGGCCACTCTTCCCACAGGAGACAGGCAGATCACAGGAGGCTGGCTTGCTCTGTATGCCCACAGGTGGACAGCCATTACCACTGATGCCCGGGTCTTGCAGGTAGTCCGGGAGGGCTATCTTCTTTGCCTAGCCCAGGTGCTTTCTCACTATTTTCCAGGAGAGCCCATCAGGTCTCCACTGGGAACTCCTTCTGAAGGAGTTAGCAGGTCTTCTCGAGGATCAGGCTGTAGAGCCGGTGCCCCACCACTTGCAGGGAAGTGGCTTCTACTCCAGGTATTTTCTGGTATCAAAAAGGATAGGATGCCTCGGGCCCATCCTCGACCTACACAACCTCAACAAATTCCTGGTGAGGGAGAAGTTCAAGATGCTCTCCCTTGGAATATTGCTGCCTTACCTCCGCCAGGGAGACTGGCTATGCTCCTTAGACCTAAAAGATGTGTATACACACATCCTAATACACCCAAGTCACAGGCAATATCTGCGCTTTGTGGTGGGGGGCAATCACTACCAGTACAGGGTACTCCCCTTCTGCTTTGCCTCGGCCCCCAGGGTGTTCACAAAGTGCCTAGATGTGGTTGCTGCCTTTCTCAGGCTCCAAGGGGTCTTTGTATTCCCTACCTCGACTACTGGCTCATCAGAGGCACCTCAGCCACTGAGGCTCACCAGGCCACAACTCGCACCATCCAGGTGCTGCAACACCTAGGGTTCGTGATCAACTACCCCAAGTCCAGCTTCACTCCGACTCAGCAGCTAGAATTCATTGGGGCCAGCCTCAACAACCTTCAAGCGAAGGCCTATCTGCCTGCAGACAGAGCAGGCAGACGTATGTCTCTGGCAAGGCAAGTGAGTCGCAAGTCTGCAGTGTCAGCAAGACATTTCCTGCGCCTCCTTGGGCACATGGCTTCCACAGTTCATGTGACCCCCGGATGCCTGCCTCCACATGCGGACCGCTCTGTGGTGTCTGAGACCAGTGGTCGCAGGCTTCCGGTCACCTTTGGGACCGGGTCAAAGTATCCAGATGTCTGGTACGGTCCCTGGCCTGGTGGCTCCAACCGCATCACTTGGAGGCGGGGATGACTTTCCAGGCTCCTCTGCACACAAGGGTCCTGACCACAGATGCATCCCTGCTGAGCTGGGGGGCCCATTGCCAGGGTTTCCGTACTCGGGGAGTGTGGTCCCTGAGCGAGAGGACCCAACAAATCAATTTTTTGGAACTATGTGCCATCTGCCTGTCACTAGAAGTTTTCAGACAGCTCCTGGCCCACGAATCTGTCTTGGTGCAGACAGACAACCAGGTGGCCATGTTCCAGGTGAACAAACAGGGTGGTATGGGGTCCTGTCCCCTATGTCAGGAAACCCTGGACCTATGCTCCTTTGCAGCCCGGCTTGGCATTCGTCTCCGAGCAGTCTACCTGCCAGACCAGGACAACTGGCTAGCCGACATGCTCAGCAGGATTCTCCAAACCCACGAATGGCAGCTGGACCGTGGGGTAGCCAATCGGCTCTTCCAGACCTGGGGGCGGCCGGTGATGGATCTATTTGCAAGTCCGGACAGTCACCGGTTGCCCCTTTTCTGTTCCAGGTGACCCCACCCGCACAGGATGGTCGCCAATGCGTTTCTGATATCATGGTCCGGGGACCACCTGTATGCGTTTCCCCTGACACCTCTGGTAGCCAAAACGCCTTTCAAGATTCTCCAGGACAGAGCCTTGGTCATCCTTATTGCCCCACGGTGGCGCAGGCAATCCTGGTTCCCGCTTCTTCTGCAGCTATTTTATTTATTTATAGCTTTTCTATACCGTGCTATTTATTAGTGAGGTTTACATTCAACAACTTGACTACAGGGCAGGGGTAGATCTGCCCTGTGTTTACATAAAACAGGGATAGTAACATGGAAATGTAACTGGGAGAACTATATACAATTAAATAGACAGGTGAAGTTACAGTGAGGTTATTTACAATGAGGCGATCCTACATGCTAGGTTTGAGGTCAATATACATATTCAAGTTGTTATCTTGTGCAAACTTTAAGCTAGCAGTGGAGGCTCTGATCCCCTTGGGGTCCTCCCCACATCTCCTGTCTCAGGAGGGGGGCTCTCTTCTACACCCCAATCTCAGCTCCCTCAACTTGATGGCGTGGCTGTTAAAGGGTAATTCTTGCTTCACTCCGCTCCTCCTTCAAAGGAATATTGAAGAGGTCTTGCTGGCCTCGTGGAGGCTGTCGACTAGATGGGAGTACGCCTTGAAGTGGTGCAGGTTTGCATCATGGTGCAAGGAGCGGAAAATCCTTTCTCTTGCCCGGTAGGGGTGGTTCTGCAATACCTTCTCAACCTCTCTGATTTGGGTCTCGAGTCCAACTCAGGGTGCACCTCAGTGCCCTTGCGGCGCACCACTTTTCAATGGATGAGAAGCCTCTCTCCGCCCCACCCTTGGTCTCTTGGTTCCTGATAGGCTTACTTCTCTTGAAACCCCCGGTACGCCCCCAGCGACCGAGTGGGATCTGAATGTGGTGTTAGGGCAGCTTACTAGGCCGCCTTTTGAACCAATGGCTACCTGCCATCTACGCTATCTTTCTTGGAAGGTGGTTTTCCTGGTGGCTCTCGCATCCGCTTGGTGGGTGAGTGAGCTCCAGGCCCTAGTGTCGGAAAGACCCTACACCAGGTTCTATTGGAACCGGGTAGTGCTTGACACGCACTCCAAATTCCTTCTGAAAGTGGTCTCCTCGTTCCACATCAACCAGGAGGTGGTTCTGCCTATCTTTTTTCCCAGGCCGCATGCCAGTCGGGCAGAGTCGGTCCTGCATACCCTGGACTGTAAGAGGGCATTGGCCGCCTATATCCAGCGTATGCATCCTCATTGGAAGGCTTCTCAACTTTCCGTATCTTACGATCCCAGTAAGCTACGGCCCATAGAGTCAGAGCCATGGCGGCATCAGTGGCTCATTTGCGCTCTGTTCCTTTGGCAGACATCTGCCAGGCCACCACCTGGTCTTCGAGTCAGACTTTCGCAACCCACTATTACCTGGATAGGGAGTCCCGATGGGATAGTGCCTTCGGCCAGGCTGTACTCTGTAACCTTTTCAAGGTCTAGGCAACTTCTGCCCTCCGAACCTTCTGGCTACTCTGCCCCACAACAGCAAACAGACAGCAGGGCCAGAAATGGGTTAGGAAACCCAAGGTTACCAAACCACGGCCTGTGGCTACTACTCAACCTCCTCAGAGTTTTTGACTGTTTCAAAAAGAGCTTGGCCAATTCTCCCATAATCTTCCCTCTTCCTCCTATGATCCCAGGAATACTAGTGCATTTTGCACACCGTTGAATCAACTTCACTTCCAAGCCCTGGACTTTACATCTAGTCAGTCAGGGCCTACAGCTGAAATTCCAGGACCTTCCTCCCACTCACTTTGTGGAACACCACCTCCTTGCTTCAGCAGGAAATTCTCTCACTGCTGGGACAAGGGGGCTGTAGAGGATGTTCCCCTATCTCAGCAGGCCATGGGATTCTACTCCCTAATCCCAAAAAAGATGGGAGGTCACAGGCCTATTTTAGATCTCCGAAATCTCAACACATTTCTTATCAAGGAGAAATTCAAAATGATTTCCCTTGGCACTCTTCTGCCACACCTCCAACAAAACAATTGGCTATGCTCTCTGGATCTAAAGTATGCTTAGTCCAACAAGGGAGCACCAAACCGCGTAAACAAGAGTCCCAGTCTAGATGTGGTGAAAAGTCTTTATTTTAAAAACCTCAACCAGGGGTACATAAACCACCTGAACAAGGGGCGTATCCACCAATAATACCCAAATACCCAACACAGGCCATGTTTCGGCGATGACTTCTTCAGGGGATCTTCAGGCATACTAAAAACATAAATAACCATATAGTAAAATTAAAAAATACAACAAAGTTAAAAAATTAACATATAAATACATTTTGCACATAATTTTAAAAACAAATATAATAAAATAATGTAACATGAACAAATCTCCCAAAGATAAAAATATATTAAAATAAACAAAAACCTAAACAATGAATAAATAAATAATAAAATACATTGATTAAATATGTATACATAAAAACTAGGCGGTGAAGAGGTAAATGTAAAATCAAGGGATGTGGACTGTGACACAAAACATGAATAAAAACCACCAACCAAATTTATAGCTTGCCTTTATACCAGCCCCTCTTATATTGGCTTGTAAAACTGAAAAGAGGAAAGATAAACTGTAAACACCAATAATGAAAAAATATATACATTTCTCCTTTCTAAATAGTTGCTAACTCTGTGTGAACGAAGCAGGAGTGATAATCACACTAAATTATGTAGTGGTATATAAATTTTAAAATCATAATTGTTACAATAATGGATCACTTTCTTGCACCTTAGAAGCTTAAATTTTAATGTAACTTAACTGTGAACTGTGCCAAAGGAAACAACTTGTTTTCAACATGAAACTAATGTAAGGACCAAAGATTGCTATGCAGTGCTGAAGAATTACAAAATAGGACTGTATGGTATATTATATACAGGGTGGCCCAAAAAAGTGAGAACATCTTGTAAATTAAAAGCTTAAATAGTTTTAATTATTTTCCTTTTTTAGCTATATAATGTCTTTATTTCGACAATTTCCAGTCGCCATTTTTTTTTTAAAATTTGTCAATCGTTTACATCTGTCTTTTTGAATTTTTAAATAACGTATATGCTATGAGATGTTCTTACTTTTTTTGGGCCACCCTGTATATGCGATATTAAATTGTTTGCCCCACCTGTGCTCTCCTTTCATCAAAGGAAATTTCATATCGAGCAAAAAATACCTTCTCGCAGAGTGTTTCGCTGAAGCTTTGCTGTAAGTAGAACGCCTGCACCTGCGCTGTACTAGTACTGCTATTCTTCACAGGAAAATCAACTGCACCTGATCTACTCTGCTTGCCTGGACTGTACCTTAACCCTATGATGCCGTTGAACTGCATCACACATGTAGGCATCATCCTGATTATTATACCGATATTTACATCTGTCAAGGGCATTTAGAAACATCTGTAAATATAGCTACTCATTAAAAATGAAAGAAAAAGAGAGAAGATGTTCAGTCATTGGTCTGTAATAAGAACATAAAAACATAAGATATGCCATACTGGGTCAGACCAAGGTCCATCAAGCCCAGTATTCTGTTTCCAACAGTGGCCAATCTAGGTCATATGTACCTAGCAGTTTCCCCAAGAGACACAAGTTCCACAATGCTTGTACTGGGTCAAGCATTGATATCTTCGGTCACGTCTTAATAATGGTTTATGGACCTTTCCTCCAGGAACTTGTCCAAACCTTTTTTAAACCCAGCTACACTAACAGCCTTTACTACATCCTCCGGTAACAAATTCCAGAGTTTGATTACACGTTGAGTGAAAAAAAAATTCTTTTATTAGTCTTAAATAGTTTACCCTGTAGCTTCATTGCATGTCCCCTAGTCTTTCTATATTCTGATAAGGTAAACAATCGATCTACGTTTACCCGTTCCACTCCGTTCATTAATTTATAGACTTCTATCATATCTTCCCTCAGCCGTCTCTTTTCCAGGTTAAAGAGCCCTAACCTTTTTAGCCTTTCTTCATAGGAGTATCCTTCCATCCCCTTTACCATTTTGGTGGCTCTTCTCTGTACCTTTTCTAAAATCGCTATATCCTTTTTAAGATACGGCAACCAGAATGGCACACAATATTCAAGGTGCGGTCTCACCATGGAACGATATAGAGGCATTATGATATCTTTTGTTTTATTTTCCATTCCTTTCCTTATCATACCTAGCATTCTATTTGCTCTCTTGGCCGCCGCTGCACACTGGGCCGAGGGTTTTAACATGTTATCCACAATGATGCCTAAATCTTTTTCTTGGGTGGTGGTTCCTAATGTGGAACCTTGCATCGTGTAACCATAGTTTGGGTTGTTCTTCCCTAGGGGCATAACCTTGCACTTTTCCACATTAAATTTCATCTGCCATTTTGATGCCCAGTCTTCCAATTTATCAAGATCCTCTTGCAATTTTTCACAATCTTCTTGGGTTTTAACAACGTTAAATAGTTTTGTGTCATCTGCAAATTTGATAACCTCACTCGTTATTCCACTTTCCATCAACCAATCACTAATGTGATAAATCGTTAATGAATGTTTATCTTGACACACAACCTCCTTCTGTAATATCTAAAAGAATCACTGGCACTACAATATGTACAAGAAATGTTTCTGGCTGCGGAACAAAATTAACTAATAGAAGCACTGTTAAACCCCTCTATAATATTGAGCAAAAAATCAAAGGAAAAAAGACCCGTTCAATCATAAGTATCTTATACGAACATTTCACTTATCTAAACTAATAAGAGCTATTAATAAATACCTATCTTTTTAAAGCCCCTCTTTATTCTATCTCTAAACCAATCCCTGGCTCTACGGAGAGCGGAGACACTTTTTCTATACCATTGGTTCAAACTGCAAACTTTGGGGGTCTTTCTGTTCCTCTACTTAGATGACTGGCTGCTAAGGGCAGATTACATTTTAGCACGCACCTCCACCCTAAATCAAACCATTCATATCCTCCAGGAGTTAGATTTCATGATAAATTATCCAAAATCACATCTCATGCCAACTCAGGACCTCAAGTTCATAGGAGATCAATTAGGCACGGTAAGAAGCAGGGTGTTTCTGCCAGAGGACAGATTCCTCTGTCTCATTGCCTTAGCCACACGGGTTCAGTAACAATCAGTTATGGCCAGTACATTTCTACACCTCTTAGGCCACATGGCTTCCACAGTCCATGTCGTGCCCCATGCACATCTCAACATGAGGATTGGGCAGTGAACTCTCTCACAACAATGGAAGCAGTCCACAGGTCGCCTATCTGACCTCATCAACATCACTCCGCAAATGAGAACAGCCCTTCAGTGTTGGTGCACACCATAGAACCTGGTCATAGGGTCAGCTTTTCAGAAGTCTGCACTGCAGTATATCCTAATGACCGATGCATCTAAACTAGGCTGGGGAGCCCATCTCAATGGCCTGACAACACAGAGCCTTTGGTCCACTCAAGAAGTGCTTTTCCAGATCAATTTTCTAGAGCTTAGGGCGGTCTTGAATGCCATCAGTCTCTTCTCTCCCCACCTCAAGGGACACACACTTATACAGATGGACAGCAAGGTGGCTGTTTTATATAAACAAGCAAGGGGGGAACATGCTCTCAGGCATTATGTATGGAAGCCATTCGCCTTTGTAACTGGGCAATTCCTCAAGGAATTCATCTACATGCAGTATACCTTCCAGGAGCAGAGAATCACTTAGCCAACAGACTAAGCCAGATCCTCCATCCACACGAGTGGATGCTGGAACCTCAAGTAAAGCAACACTTATTCCATCTCTGGGGGACACCACTAATCAACCTCTTTGCTTCTCCCCTCAATGCCCAACTATTTCGCTTCTGCTTGAGGATTCTGTCCCCTTATAGGGTGATGTGTTCCTCATCCATTGGGGACAGGAACTCCTTTATGCTTTCCTTCCCCTTCCACTCATAGCAAAAACACTCTTCAAACTCCAGGCCAATGGGGAACAAAAGATTCTCATTGCCCCTTACTGGCACAGACAACTGTGGTTTCTTCTGCTTCTTCAACTTGCTCAAACACCTCCCCTAAGGCTCAGTTATTCACCAACCCTACTCTCTCAGGAACAGGGGCCTCTTCTGCACCCCAGCCTCAAGACGCTCTGCTTAATGTTGTGGAGGCTGAGCGCTTTGTCTTGCACTTAGCTCTCCAAGAGGATGTGTTGCATGTGGTCCTATCTTCAAGAAAAGATTGAACCAGACGTTCTTATGCTTTTAGTTCAACTCGTTTTTATTAAACATTTTCCGATAACACATATTCCAAATAACAAGTAACAAATAACAGGGCCCCACCCATATGGGGAGGGTAAACACATTGAAGACTGCCTCTAAGTCATATCGACAAGGGTTATAGCATAAAACGTAACATACAGAAAAGCAGGAAAATCGTGCAAATATAAATAAAAATACCTTTCTGAGTACAGGCTTGCAGAGCGGAACCAGTGAGTGATCTCCCCAAACAGAACTGCACAAATAATATGAGTGAGGTACCCATAACCATAACATGGGAGACCTAACACCCGCACAGTTGGGTCGCAGTCGTAGTCGCAGAACAGCCCACCACCAGTAGCATGTACAGCAAATTAAAAGGTACTTTAGAATACAGAACCCTTGTGCGGACCCCCCCTTTTAATCCTTACCCCCCCACTACCCACACCCACCCCCCCACTCCAGTCCGATTGGTAGCCATCTAAAAATAGAATGTCGATGCGTTTGCATTGGTAGTATAAGGTCGTCTCCCCTCTCTTGATCAATCTCTCGAACCCAGCCCTCCACATGCACCACCCCAAGCATCCTCCACCAAACTATATAAGGATACTCTCTATAGAGAGACGCAGCACGGGCCAGTATGTAACAGCAGTCATGTCATGCCATTCTCCTGCACCCCGTGTAATATAAGGCTCCGGGGTAAAGGTAAATGTACGACTGAAGAGAACCTCACTAAATGAGCATAACACAATTATTCAGCATAAAGAGTAAACACACGGAGTAGCACTAGTTCAGTTGTGCTACAATATGTATGCAATAATAAGACATAATTATACATTAATTGCCATGCTGCAGTCCCGCACAGGTAGCCGATCTAGTAGGGGCGCCCAAAGTTCCAAGAAAGAATCCCACGCCCTCCCACCCTGCTGCTTGGCCGTCAGTTTTTCCATATAGAGCAAGGCACATATGGCGTGTTCCCACATCTGCACTCCAGGAGGGGCCGGGTCAGCCCAAGCGCCCAACAGAACTTTTTTTACTAACAATAATCCCCAGGTTAATAAGAGCTTCTGAGGTGGCGTAAGGGCCTGATTCTCAGTCCCCCATCGATGAAACAAGCAGACCTCTACACTCCAATGAAGAGGCACACCCAACCATCTGTCAAGTTCTCCACAGACGTACTTCCACAAGTGTGTCACCTGAGAACATTCCCAAAATTTATGAAGCAATGTGCCCCTGTCTAACGTACACCAACCACAATTGGGTGATACACGTACACCCGCCTTAAAAGCCCATACATCTGTAGTATAGGCTCTCCAAAGGAATTTAAACTGTAACTCTTGCAAGTATATCCAGAAATCACCCCTCGGGATGCCCTCAAAGGCCTCGCGCAAATCCAACACCGTCAAACGTGTCATACCATCTCTTACCCATCGATGAACTAAGTCAGCCAAATATTCATCGTCACCCGCCGGGTGTAGTAATTCCCATCTCTCCAACCCCTCCCGGGAACCAACGTCAAGTTGCTCAAGCCATCTTCTAACCGGAAGTCCCGAGTAAATCGGACTGACAGAGGCTCCACCCAGTCCCTCCACATAGTGGCGAATTTGTAAGTACCCGTAAAAATCATGGCGAGAGAGCTGGTAACGACTCTGCAATACACTAAAGGTTTCTAGGTGCGATCCCTCAGGCGCAAGGAGATCTCCAATACACACAACACCTTTCTGAGCCCAGTCCTGGAATATGTTAAGCCGCGAGGAGCCCGGAGGGAAACCTGGATTCCCCACCAAGGGCAAGAGCGCCGACCTTTGCCAATCCCATCCAAAGCGGGAACACAACGCCCGCCAGGCCGCCTTAAGGGCCGCCATGTATGTCCAACCACCCACAGACCCACGACCCGAGGCCGAATGCAAGAGCACTAGACCATGGAGAGGTGCGCAACTAGCGTGTATCTGCGAAGTCGGGGCACAGCCCCCCGTCCCGGCCACCAAGGACCAGATATGCCTAGTCAAATAATAGAGATTATAGTTTCGGAGGTCCGGAAGCTGCAGTCCACCGTCTTCTCGTCGTCTCATCAAGGCCCTTAAAGGAATACGCGTGCGTTTACTCCGCCATAAAAAACCACGCAACAATTTATCAAAGCAACGCCAGTCGCCCTCTCGAATCCATATAGGCAGCAAACGTAGTACATATAACCATCGGGGCATCTCTACCATTGTAAACAGGGCTATTCGACCCCTGAGCGACAAAGGAAGGCCCTGCCACCTTGCAAAAGTTTGACGGGCTCGGCTCAACGTGCCAGGGACATTCACTGAGTATAGATTAGTCGGGTTGTCCGGCAATTGAATACCTAAGTATTTGATCTCCCCCTCCGCCCACACCAGGGGAAAAGCTCCCTGCCATAATGGCCGCCCCCTGTTCCCAACATCCAGAACCACTGATTTAGAGGCATTAATCTTAAGACCTGAAAAAGCACCATAATCTTGAATAAGGTGCAAGACTCGTTCCAATGAGGGCTGTGGGTTAGTAAGACACAGCAGCATGTCATCAGCAAAGGCGCTCACTTTCATCTCTGTACCCCCGAGCATAATACCATGGATGTCCTGGTGACCTTGAATAGCATGCAGCAGGGGTTCCAAGGACAGCACGAAAAGCAAAGGGGAAAGCGGGCAGCCCTGGCGTATCCCACGCTCCAACTCAAACGCGTCAGAACTAGCTCCACAGAGCACCACGCGCGCCAAAGGGCGCTGGTACAATGCCCGGACCCACGAAACGAAGCCGCCCTGCATTCCAAACTTGTCCAAAACATCCCATAAGTACTGCCAGGCCACCCTATCAAACGCTTTCTCGGCGTCTAAACTTACTAAGAATAAGGCTTCTTCCTCCCTCACGCAGTGTTCCATACCAAGGAGCAGTCGGGCAATATTCTTGGTCGCCTCACGCCCTTGGACAAAGCCCACCTGTCGAGGAGCTATAAGGGAAGGCAAAATACCATTGAGCCGGTTCGCCAGAACCGACGCCAAAATCTTCACATCACAATTAATGAGGGAGATGGGCCTATAGGAAGCTGGCTCCAAGGGGTTTTTTCCCGGTTTCGGAATGACGGTGATGTCGGCACAGCGCATATCTCGAGGTAGGCCTCCATCCTGTCTAATGGCGTCGTACATCACCACCATTGAGGGGGCCAATCTAGACCTAAGTAGCTTATAGTACTCGTAGCTGAAACCATCAGGCCCAGGTGCTTTGTGAGATTTCCCCTTCGCAATGACGGCTTGGATCTCTCGTATGGTCAAGGGAGCATTCAATAGCTGGAGCTGTTCCGCAGTCACCTGCGGAAGAGTCAGGTTCTGCAGAAAGGCACGGCCTGCCCCATAATCCCTCACGTCCTCACTATACAGGCTCGCATAGAAGGCCTGAAAGATCCCAGCAATCTCCCGAGAATGGTGTTTCAGAGCGCCCCGCTCATCCCGAAGAACAGGGATGAACCGAGATCCCCCCGGGTCACGAACTAATTTTGCAAGAAGCCGTCCCGTTCGATTTCCATATCTATGCAGCCGATGTCTATAGTATGTCATAGTGAGACTTGCACGCCGCTGCAGTAACTCATTGAGTGCCATCTGAGAGCGGTTATATTCCCTCTGTAAGGCTGCGTCAGCCCTCCTCCCTAACAAATGTTGCAAGTCTCTCAAGCGGCGTTCCAACACTAGTATACTACGATCCATATGACGCCGCCGCCGGGTCGTATAAGAGATGATGGCGCCCCGCATTACCGCCTTGCTAGCCTCCCAAAACAATAGCGGTGGACAGTCGGGTCTATCATTAAAAGCAACATACTCATCCCATTGTTTTTCCAAAAAGGCCTGAAACTCTTTATCTTGATCCAAGTAGGTTGGAAAGCGCCAACGTTTCTGTCCCGCTCCCCGGCATTCCCATAACACCCATACCATACCATGATCAGACACTACGATCGGTTCAATCTCAGCCTGGGCCACCATTGAGAGGCCTCCCTCGTTCACCAGAATGTTATCAATTCGGGACCAAGTGTGATGCGCCCGCGATTGATGAGTGTATTCCCGGACCCCCGGGTGAAGTAACCGCCAGACATCCACCAGGTCTCCCAATCTGCAAAGATAGGCCACCCCTCTGCGCATCGAGGAGGTCGCCGCATCCGCCTTAGACTTGTCCAGCGAGGGATCATGCGGACAGTTGAAGTCCCCAGCCATCAGTATTTTACTCGCCCCCGCCTCCTTCACAAAGCGGAGCAACTTCCTAAAGAACTCGTGATCATAAACATTGGGCGCGTAGACATTTGCTATCCAAATCACCTCATTAAAAAGTTTGGCTGTGATCAAGATATATCGACCGTGGGGATCTGCATGCACCTTAGCCACCTCAAAAGGAACCCCCCGCTTTACTAATACCGCCACCCCTGCCTTTTTTCCCCCAGAAGAGGCACCATATACAGCCTCCACCCAGTCTCGCTTAAGCTTGGAGTGTTCTAGCGCGCTCAAGTGAGTTTCCTGCAGCAGCGCCAGATGTGCCCCCTTTCTTTTCAACATTTGCAGTATCTTAGTACGCTTGATCGGTGACCCAATACCCCCCACGCTCCAGGAAACAATTTTTGCGTTTAACATATCAGCAACATGTGGGAATCTGCAGCAAGGTACCGGAATGTCAAGCTACCCGGAGACGCCCAGCCTCGTCTCCAGGAGTCTTTCTCACACCCTAGAGTAGGGAGAGAGACCATGAGTGAGACAGCCTTGTGCCATTGCAGAAAATCAAACAACCGGCTACGTATTCCAATCGGAGCCCCTGCCCCCCCATCCCCATCCACCCACTGTACCCCATAGTCCCCCTCCCCCTCCCCTTCCCCGTCCCCATGCTCTCCAGCCAGCCCGACCTATCTAATCCCCCCCAAGCCTCCCCCCTCCCCCACCCCCCTACAGTCTCCCTATCTCCCAGACACGCATCACTACCAGTCGCCCATCCACACTTCCCCAAGCATTCCTCTAGTTCCCTAAACACACCATCTTCCACACCCTCATTCAGATCACCATTCAATCTACCCCCATTCCCCACACACATCCTATACAGAACCCTACGAATAGGGCACCCCCCTAGGGGAGTAAGATCACAGTCTGTGCCCCTCCGGGCCGTCCGTGATATAAGAAGAGGTTTAAAGGCCAAGCGGCATCAGCCAGTCCCAAACAGGTCTCCTATGCTGTTTGAAGGGGCAATAGGAACTGCCTGCCTATATGAGTCCAGCAGTTGCCACAGTCCAGCAGCAGGGCACAGTTTGTCATGGTCAGCGCGACTACTCCAGCCAGTCTCATATAGCTCAGTCCCCATTTTGCACAACTGGCTCCGGTAGCATGGACACATATTTCTTCGCCGCTGCAACCTGTTCAAAGGTGTGAGTGGTGCCCTTATAAAAGATCTTAAGGGTGGCCGGATAGAGTAGGGCGAATTTCACCTCGCGCTGGACTAACTCAGTGCATAGAGGCGCGAATTCCTTACGTCGCGCTGCCAGAGAGGCTGAATAGTCTGGGAACAACAAGACCTTTGCGTTATCAAGTCTTAGGTCTCTTTTCTTCCTATAGGCTTGCAACAGCAATGCTTTATGCTGGAAATTTAGAAGACGTGCCAGCACCGGTCTAGGTCGGCCCTGACCTTCGCGTACTGGGCCCAGACGGTGGGCTCGCTCCACGTGGATTTTGCCCCTTAGCTCTTCAAGGCCTAGTTCCTGCGGCAACCACTCCGCGAACAAGGTGAACAGCTGGTTCCCCGTCCAGGATTCGGGCACCCCAAACAACCTTAGATTGTTCCTTCTCGATCTATTTTCGAGATCATCCACCTTCATTATAAGGTCATCCAGTTGTTTCTGTTGCTTTGCCGCTGTATTTTCCAGCGCCAGCTCTCCCTCCTCCAGTACCGTCACTCGTTGTTCCATCTCATCCATTCTCCTGGCATATTCTCCAAATTTCTCACCCATCTCATCCAGTTTACGCATAACTGTGTCAAACTTAGGTTCCAGCATTTTGACAACTTCCTGAGCCGTCTCATCGGGGGCTGAATCCACACTATCTTTCCCCGGGGAGTCCGGCGGGCCTACGCGGTTCGCCGCCGCCATTTTTAAGTCCTTGACCCCCGCGGGTTTATCTCGTTTACTTGCCGCTCTCATTGATCCAAGACACTCACCAAGCTGCCCGGACACAATAGGAGAAGTACAGCAAAGGTGGCAATGCCTCGTAAGGCAGTATTGGACCGGCGATGCCTGTTAAATTGCAGAATTTCTACAGACGGCCCTGGAGCGCGACGAGGGAGCTCCTCACCCGCTCATGTGCACACGTGATCCTCCCTCTTATGCTTTTAAATAGCGCAGGTTTTCCATCTGGTACTCGGAGAAAACACTAGATCTTTCACATATCCCATTCCAGACTTACTCCAATACCTACTCCATTTGTCGTCCTCTGGCCTTAAGACCAACTCTGTGCTGGTACATTTATCCACTATTGCGGTGTCCCACCATACTTTAGAGAACAGCCCTATCTCAGCACACCCCTTAGTAGCCAGATTTATGCGGGGTCTTCTGACCAAGCCACCTTTCCATCCACCTCTCGCACCATGGGATCTAAATTTTGTTCTTGTACAACTCATGCACAGTCCCTTTGAACCAATGGCTTCAGCTCCTTTAGTTTACAGCATGGAAGCTTATTTTCCTCATAGCAGTCACTTCAGCTCTAAGAGTCAGTGAACTGCAAACTTTGGTGAGCTATGCTCCCTATACCACTTTTCACCATGACAAGGTAGTAAAAGCTGTTAGTGTAGCCGGGTTTAAAAAAGGTTTGGACAGGTTCCTGGAGGAAAGGTCCATAAACCATTATTAAAGGGGACCAAGAATATCCACTGCTTGACCCAATACAAGCACTGTGGAACCTGTCTTTTGGGGAAACTGCTAGGTACTTGTGACCTAGATTGGCCACTGTTGGAAACAGGATACTGGGCTTGATGGACCATGGTCTGACCCAGTATGGCATATCTTATGTTCTTATGATCTTCGCACACATCCTACGTTTTTGCCAAAGATCATCGCCTCCTTCCACCTGAACCAATCTGTCTCGCTACCAACATTCTTTCCAAGGCCTCTCACCTCCCCAGCTGGGACCAGACTTTAATACCCTAGGTTGCAAGAGCATTGGCATTTTATCTAGACCGTATTAAGGACTATTGCAAATCCTCTCAGGAGTTTGTCTCTTTTGACCAGTGTCATCTGAGGACACCAGTATCCAAAAGAACACTTTCAAACTGGCTAGCAGATTGCATATCCTTTGCTTATTCGCAGGTTGGGCTGTCTCTTCCACACTGTGTGACAGCTCATAATATCAGAGCCATGGCTACTACTGTAGCTTATCTCCGGTCTGTCCCTATCTCGGAGATCTGCCAGGCGGTGACATAGTGGTCTCTGCATACATTCACAGCGCACTATTGCCTGGATAAAGACTCCAGCGCTGATGCTCAATTCGGACAAGCTGTTCTGCATAAACCTTTTCAAATTTAGACAACTTGCCCACCACTCATCTGACTACCTCGAGAGGAGTTCTCTGAACGGGCTGTCTGTCGTATCCCTGCTGCAAACTCTAGCTGCGCTGGGATTCTTCTCATTTGGTTTTTCTGGGCTAGGGCGTCCCATATGTGAAGACTGATTCCTGCTGTTCCCGGAGATTACTTGTTACAGGTGAGTAACTACGTTAACAATATGAATCAGTCTTCCTATCAAGTTGTCCCATTTTTTTTTCATTCCTAGTATACAAAGATTTTTTTCTCTGCTATTCGCCTGACTGAGGAGACCGGGAGGGAAGACGGGAAGGCATGCGTGGTGGAATGCTCCCAAAAGCATTTTTATTGGATGCTGGGGAGTGTTCTCGTGCCGGGCTCTGTTAGTGCTGACCTCATCCATTTGTGAAGACTGAATCTCCAGGAACAAGCAGGAATAATAAGTCCTCACATATGGGTACGTCAGTACCGACGGAGCCTGCGCGGGAAAGCTCCCCAGCTTCCCAGAAAGGAAGCTTTTGGGGCCTCCCACTGCACATGCGCGCTGCCTTCCCGCCTTCCTGACCAGCTCTCCTCAGTTTCTCTTTTTCCGCGGAGCCAGCAGGTCGTGTTCCTGTCACCGCTGAAGAAATTCTTGTTTTAGTTTGTTTCTTTAGACCGCGTACCTGCCTTCCCCATACCGAAACCGGTACCGCCGGTGTCTCTTTCTTTCTTTCTTTAAAAAAAAAAAAAAACATCTTTTTTTTGCACAGCTTGGTCACTTCAGTCAGGCCTTCAGGCCTACTTAAATTCTCCTCATGGAGAAGCCAGCTCCTGGTTTTAAGAAGTGTACCAAGTGTAGTGCTGTCATTTCTGTTACAGACACCCATGAATGGTGTCTTAAATGTTTGGGACCTGACCACTCCATTCTGGACTGCCCTTCTTGCTCCCAGATGTCTAAACGTGGGTTGCAGAACTGGGCCAACAAATTCCATGTGCTGTTTGCTTCAGATAATCCAGCATCACAGTCATCCAGGTCTTCCTCTCCGGATGGATCTCAGGTAATCAAACCTTCCTCGGGCAGGTCCTCAAAGAGCAAATCTCCTTCAAAGCATCGAGAGGCTCTCAATTTTGAATCTGAGGACCCTGCCCCAGCCAAACAACCCCGGCGGGAGGCTCCGGCTTCCAAAGCCTCAACCATGGGGTTACAGGTTGACATCGATGGCACGGCCTCGACAGATCACCTGTTAGACTGCTCTGGGGTACCGGCTCATGCCGGTACCGACATCCAGGCAGCAGTGGCGTCGATGGACAATACTGTTCAAACCATGCAGCAGGCCATCCTGGCTTTCATTAAGGCTGCGACGCCCTCGGTACCGCATCCAGCGGTTCCGGGTCCGGTTCCGGTTCCGGCTTCCATACCAGAACCGAGGCCATCGACTTCCAAGCGCAGATCGGTTCCGCATGTCAGATCCGGGGTTTCCCCCGATACCGATCCCATGCCCGGTACGCCCGATGTCGATACCGAACGGTATGCGTAACGTGCATTGGAAGCGAATAGAGGATACTCTGATTCTTCTGAGGATTTTGACTCCTCTGATGACTCTGCTGAGCTATCCCTTGATCTTCCTGAGATGACATCTTCTCCAAAAAGGAGAGTGTCTCCACCAGAGGATTTGTCCTTTCAAGACTTCATTTTAGAAGTAGCTAAAGGACTTTCTATTACTACATCCTCTGAAAAGGAACCTAGATCAAAAAAATTGGATATTTTAGGATACTCCAAGTCTCCTAAAGAGGCAGTCACCCTGCCTATCCATGAAATCCTTCAAGAACACTTGATGGACTTATGGGAGGCTCCTCTAACATTGTCTCCTTTTTCTCGCAGGTTGGACACCATGTACAGGGTCCCTCCCTCCTCCTGGGTTTCGAAAAGCTCAGCTGCTTCACCATTCTATTGTGGTGAAGTCTGCAATGAAGAAGATAAATAAACACTGTATTCTTGTCAAACTCAAATTTTGATGTAACCTATCTAATGTATATATAATTATGTATAATTATGTAGATAGTTATCCCCAGTTTACACCCAGTTTATCCTCCCTGTTATCTGTAAACCTAGATCAGTCATGTACTGACAGGTATGTTGTTCAATGTAAACCGCACTGATGATGAATAGTGCGGTATATAAAAAATGTTTAAATAAATAAATAAAATAAATAAATAAAATAAATAAATACTAAAAGACACTCTTCTACCCCTCCAGGGCGAGAATGTAAGACCCTAGACTCGTTTGGCAGGAAAATCTTCCAGGCTAGTATGCTTATAGCCAGGATCAATTCCTACAGCCTTTATATGGGCATGTTTCTAAGGGAACTTGCCCTAAAGGTACAGCATTTTGCCCCCTTTATCCCTGTGGATAGAAAGGAGGAATTCATTTCTGTGGTAACACAGCTCCTAGATGTCTCTAAGTTCTCCAACAGAGCAGCTTTTGATTCCTTTGAGGGTGCAGCTAGAGCTTCGGGCATTGCTATTGCAGCCTGACGTCTGGCTTGGCTCCAGGCTTCTGACCTAGAACCCTGGGTCGTAGATGGCTTAAGGAATCTGCCCTGTACAGGTGAGAACTTATTTGGTGAGGAGTGGCAAATTAAAGCCACTCAAATGGATGCTGAAAATGCTACCTTAGATAGACTTTCTAAGTCTACCTCTACTCCTGCAAAGAAAGTCTTTCAAGAGGCCTTACTATAAAAAGGCCAGATTTTCCACAAATACTGGCCAACAATCTGCTCAGCCTCGCTTTGCTGCTAAGCGTCAGCAACCTAAACAGGCAAGATCAAAGCCTGCAGCGTCTGCTACACCCCAGCAACCTCAACCCCCTCAGGGGTTTTGACTTGCCTCTAGAGAACTTAACCTTTCTGGCTCTAGAACAACCAGAGCCCCTCACCATACCCGGAAGGTTAGCTCACTTTGCTCCCAGATGGGGACAAATTACATCAGAGCAGTGGACCCTCTCTATCATCAGAGAGGGCTACAAACTACATTTTTCCAGCTTTCCTCCTCATCACATGGTGACGCAGTTCAATTCTCCCCCATCTCTCCTAGCCCTGTTGGGTCAGGAGGTCTCTTCCCTTCTTGCCCAAGGGGCAATAGAAGAGGTTCCTCTTCCTCAACAAGGGTCAGGTTTCTACTCCCCTTATTTTCTCATAACAAAGAAGACAGGGGGATTCAGACTTATCCTAGATCTGAGAGACTTGAACAAATTTCTATACAAGGAGAAATTCAAAATGCTTTCTCTGGGCATTCTCCTTCCATACCTACAGAGTCAGGATTGGCTTTGTTCTCTAGATCTCAAGGATGCGTACACACATATACTCATCCATCCATCCCACAGAAAATATCTTCGATTTCTGTTCCAGGGAAAACATTTCCAGTACAGAGTACTCCCCTTCGGTCTAGCCTCTGCTCCAAGAGTGTTCACCAAATGCATGGCAGTCGTAGCCGCATTTCTAAGAGGCTTGGGAATTTTCGTATTCCCATATCTGGACGACTGGCTCATCCGAGCTCCATCTCAGTCAACAGCTCAGATTTCCTTGGACCGCACAAGGCGTATTCTTCAATATCTGGGACTTGTGGTAAATCTTCCCAAGTCCCAACTCATCCCTACTCAGTCCCTGGAATTCATAGGGGCCCTTCTTGATACCACCACTGCAAGGGCCTACCTCCCTTGAGTCCGAGGCCAACGGCTGGTGAGCTTGGCCTCCAAAGCTCAGTCCAGAAGTCACTTGTCAGCCAGGGAAATGCTGCAACTTCTGGGCCACATGGCCTCCACGGTCCACGTGGTGCCCTACGCTCGTCTCCATATGAGGGCAGCTCAATGGACTTTGGCCACTCAGTGGTCTCAAGCATCGGGGATGCTCTCAGACCAATTGCTCACCTCAAAACGTCTGTTTTGGTCTCTTCAGTGGTGGATCTCCACCAAAAATCTGTTGTTGTGGGCCCCCTTCCAACCTTTGTTGCCCCAAGCAACCCTTACAACAGATGCCTCCCAAACAGGGTGGGGAGCTCATCTCCAACACCTCTCCACTCAGGGCACTTGGTCTCCACAGGAGACCACCCTTCATATAAACCTTCTGGAACTGCGAGCAATCTTCCTTGCCCTCACAGTCTTCCATACCCTCCTTGTCAACCTGACTGTCCTAGTTCAGACAGACAATCAGGTGGCCATGTTCTACATCAACAAACAAGGAGGGACGGGCTCTCTGTCGCTTTGCAACGAAGCTCTCAGATTATGGGCCTTCGCCAGAGAGCATCAAATTCATCTTCTGGCAGTATATCTTCCAGGGGTTCAAAACTCTCGGGCAGACAGACTCAGTCGAGTTCTGCTTCCACACGAATGGTCCCTACATATGGACCAGATAGGCAGAATCTTTCAGGAATGGGGAACCCCGGACATAGACATCTTTGCAAGTCCGTGGAATGCCAAACTTCCCCGGTTCTGTTCCAGGACTCCGTGTCAGGGAGCTCAGGCCAACGACGCCTTTCTCCTGCATTGGGGTCAGGAATTCCTATATGCCTTTCCACCTATTCCTATGATTCCCAAGACTCTGTTCAAACTCCAGAGGGATCATGGATCGATGATCCTCATAGCTCCACGCTGGCCACGCCAAGTGTGGTTCCCTCTACTTCTGCATCTCTCCCAGGGACCCTCCCTGGACCTGGGAGCTGCGCCAGACCTTCTCTCTCAGGAGGAGGGGACTTTGTGGCACCCAAACCCCAAGTCCCTACACCTCAGAGCTTGGTTACTGAAGGCCTAAGCCTTCATGATTTCAATCTTTCTCAACCAGTGAAAGATATCCTTCATGCCTCTAGGAAATCCTCAACGAGGCGTTCCTATGCTTTCAAATGGAAACGCTTTTCCATTTGGTGTGCTCAGCAGGGTCTTGACCCTCTAGCACTTCCCTTGAATTCTCTACTGGACTATCTCCTGCATCTTTCCAATGCAGGCCTTAAAACGAATTCAGTAAGAGTCCATTTGAGTGCTATTGCAGCATCCTTAAAACCTATCAATGGACAACCTGTCTCCTCTCATCCTCTTGTTGCAAGGTTTATGAGAGGCCTGACTCTGACTAAGCCTCCCATCTGACGACCTCCGGTAGCATGGGATTTGAACCTCGTTCTAGGTCAGCTTATGAAGCCACCTTTTTGAGCCGTTAGTCTCTACCTCCTTGAAATTTCTTTCCTGGAAGGTCCTTTTCCTTATTGCAGTCACTTCAGCTCGCCGCATCAGTGAACTGCAGGCTTTAGTGGCTAATCCACCTTATACTAGGTTTCATCATGATAAGGTGGTCCTTAGGACGAATCCCCACTTTATGCCCAAAGTGGTCTCGCCTTTTCATCTTAATCAAGAGGTATATCTACCTGTCTTCTTTCCAGCTCCTCATGCATCTAGTGCAGAGAGGAACCTTCATACTCTAGATTGTAAAAGAGCTCTTGCCTTTTACCTCAACAGGACTCAGCCACATCGAAAGTCTTCCCAACTTTTTGTGGCTTTTGATCCTTCTCATTTGGGACTTCTAGTCTCAAAACGTACACTTTCCAATTGGATTGCTCAGTGTATCTCTTTTGCTTACCAGAGTAAAAACATTCCTCTGGAAGGCCATGTCACAGCTCACAATGTGAGAGCCATGGCCACTTCTATGGCTCATCTTCACTCTGTATCCATAGATCAGATCTGTCGAGCAGCCACCTGGGCCTCGGTTCATACCTTCACAGCCCATTACTGTTTGGACAAGGACTCCTGCCGGGATGCCTTGTTTGGTCAGGCTGTCCTCAAACACCTGTTCCATACTTAAACAACTCCTGCCCACCTTCCCTGGTTGGATGCCTGATATCCATGCGAAGATGGCAAACCCTTGGAGGGGGATCTCCCAGGCATCTTAGCTAGGGAGTCCCCATATGTGAGGACTTATTCCTGCTTGTTCCTGGAGATAGCACAGTTACTTACCTGTAACAGGTGATCTCTGGGAACAGCAGGAATTAGTCCTCACAACCCGCCCACCTCCCCTAGGAGTTGTATCTTCTATCTATCTTCCTTTCCTCTCTCTTTTGTCTCAGCTTTAAACTCGAACTGAGGAGAGCTGGTCAGGAAGGCGGGAAGGCAGCGCGCATGTGCAGTGGGAGGCCCCAAAAGCTTCCTTTCTGGGAAGCTGGGGAGCTTTCCCGCGCAGGCTCCATCAGTACCGACGTACCCATATGTGAGGACTAATTCCTGCTGTTCCCAGAGATCACCTGTTACAGGTAAGTAACTGTGCTTTCCTGCTGTTCCTGGAGATCACCTGTTAGAGGTGAGTAGCTACACTTTATCAACACTTGGCACACTATCCTATGAATCAGTGGTTCTTGGCCAGTATGTCATAGGAACATAAAATATGCCATACTGTGTCAGACCAAGGGTCCATCAAGCCCAGTGTTCTGTTTCCAACAGCAGCCAATCTGGGTCACAAGTACATGTCAGGTTCTCAAAAAGGTACATATATTCCACATTGCTTATCACAGAATATTTATTGTTTATGTGGTTCGGGTTTCCTTCTCACCCGTTTTTCTGCTGGAATAGGTGGCAAAAAGGGGCAGTCTGCAGAAAATACTACCATCCTGGTGAGACTGCAGTGCCTAGTATACGGAGCCTGGTGGGGTGTGGTCTCAGAGGCATTTGCTGCAGATGTGAGAAAGAGGCCACGTCTGTATAACAGGACTTGCACTACAGGACAGGAGAGGAGTCCCTCTTTGACCCAGGAGACCCAGAATATAACAGAGGCGGAGGTTAGGTTAGCAGGTTCCATGCCTATGCTGCTAGATCCAACAACCTGCTCCCAGGCTCTTCCCAGGCCTTCCACATCTAAGGGCCTCGGGAACGGAGGAGCCTTGGGGGTGGGGGGGTTCACCTGAGTTCGTCCTCCTTATGCATAAGGTGTTCATGCGCCAGCAAGGGACAAGGTGTTACACGTTGGCGCAGGAGTGCGGTACAAAAAGGGCAGCAAACAAGAGAAAGCAAGCAGCTTGCAGAGATGTCCAAGAGGGCTAGACCCTCGGATGACTGAGGAGAGCAGTCTCTTGTCAGAAGGCCCAGGCGGAGGGGACCTGGACACAGAATTAGATTTGGAAGGTGAGGAGCTAGAAGGAGGAGAGATTCCAGAGCAGGAGGAAGTGTCGCAGATTGTAGGGGCATTCCGCCAGGAGAACATAAGATATGCCATATTGGGTCAGACCAAGGTCCATCAAGCCTAGTATCCTGTTTCCAACAATGGCCAATCTAGGTCACAAGTACCTAGCAGTTTCCCCAAAAGACACAGGTTCCACAATGCTTCTATTGGGGCAAGCAGTGGATTTCCTGGGTCCCCTTTAATAATGGTTTATGGATCTTTCCTCCAGGAACTTGTCCAAACCTTTTTTTAAACCCAGCTACACAAACAGCTTTTACTACATCCTCCGGTAACAAATTCCAGAGTTTGATAACATGTTGCGTGAAAAAATATTTTCTCTTATTAGTCTTAAATAGGTTACACTGTAGCTTCATTGCATGTCCCCATGTCTTTATATATTTTGATGGCGTAAACAATTGATCTACGTTTACCCTTCACTCCATTAATTCATAGACCTCTATCATATCTCAACCCAGCCGTATCTTTTCCAGGTTAAAGAGCCCTAACCTTTTTAGCAGACTCCTCCCCAGCACTATCTAAGACCTTGTTTAGGTGGCATATGAGGTCTGCTACCTTTGCACCAGGCAGGCATGTTACCAGGCGATCCTCAAGTCCACCAGCCACCCAGCTATATCTACATGCCTAATGATCAAATCAGCAACTATATTGGCTGTCCTAAACCTTCCCTCGTGGGCACATGGCCTGGAGAAACCTCTGTGCGAGAGGGTTTTACATCATCTGGAGAACAGGTCCTAGCTATAGGATCAGTTCATGCCACACCAGGTGATGTTCTCCTGTCATGTGACCTCTCCCCTCCATGGCCACAGGGATGCTGTTAGACTGGAGGTGGGACTTCAGTACTACATCGCTGTAGGTCTCAATGTCTACGTCCCTCTCTGCTTCCTTATGTCCTCCCAGCCTGCTACTCTAGCCTCCAGAGATCGGACTCGTTCCCTGAGAGCAAAGAACTCCTTGCACCTAGTGCACACGTAAGACCCCTCACCAACTGGGAGAAAATCATACATGTTACACTCAATGCAAAAGACTGGAAGGCCCCCATCTCGCTGCTGGACTGCTGTCTGCATCTTAGTTTTAAGGTTGTGTTTAGGTATTTAAGTTGTTTACTTACTAAGGATTGCTGGGGATCCTTATACTAATAAAACTATACCTAATATGTTTAATGGACTTTGTTCACCACAAGATTAATTAATCTCAACCTTAATATATGCCTGATGAGGATAAACAGCTGCACCTGAGAATGAATATGGCACCTCCTTCCCTTTAGGAGGTTTAAGCACCTATAAAGTTATGATTATCCCAGGGCTGTGTAGGAGGGAAAGAACTTATTAAAAGCTGACTGCTACACAGTACCCTGTCCTGTGCTTCTAAGGTATTCTGTGACCAATTTCCTGAGTGATTCACACAGCCCTTGCTTTGATAGATGGAGTCTTTCAAAATGCCCCTTTGATCTGTTCCTTGGCTTTAACACCTATTTAAAACAATTTCACAGGTCTCTTGCCTCTATCTAGAAGGCCTCTTTGTAAACGTCTCTAGAAACAATTTATTGCAGAAAGAATACTGACCCTGTTTTTCCTTTTATGCTAAGTTATACTCTGATTTGATTTAAATTAAAGCTCTTTGCTGATTCTAGGCCCTGACTGAGTATTAAATTTAAACCAGCAGCTCTCTATTGGGTTTTAAATTTAACCAGAAAGCTCTCTGCTAGGTTTTAAACTTAAACTGAAAGCTACTTGTTGAGCTTTTAATTTAACTAAAAGCTCTTTGACACCAGGACCTGACTGATTTAACAAATACACTGGATTATAATTTACACAGATTAATCAGCTTAATTCCTTTTCCCCAAGATTTAGAAAAATTCCCAAAAGTAAATACTTACAATTGCAGATCTCTCTCCAGAAGTAGTATTCCCTTTTTGTAATCCAGGGCTCATCGTGGAGTCCTTAAAGGCTTTTAATATGCCCACAGGTCTCCCGGCAGAAGAAGAGGCACTAGAGGACCCACCGCTCCAGAAGGTGCAGAAGATGCATAAAGTTCTCCTGGAACATAGAGTTGTCAAGCAGATGATACAGGATGAGTGGGATCTGCTGGAGGCTGGACTAAGGGGGGGTGCGGACCATGACACGTCTTACAAGCTACCTGAGCAAGAGTGGGAATTGCTCTGGTCTCCGAAGGTGGACACCATGGATTTGGTGGTGACCAAAAAGACAATGATCCCGGTAGAAGGCAGTGCAGTGCTCAAGGATGTCCAGAATAGAAAGTTGGACACCTTATTGAAGCAAGCTTCAATGTGAGGCCTAGGTGGCTAGGGCTTGCCTCCGCTAGTTGCACCTGGTTCAGCAGCCAGAGGAACCGGTGATGGACCCAGCAGGGGAGATGGCCAAATTAGAATTGGGGGCTTTCTACCTCACGGATACCTATTATGATCTCATTCAAGGCCTCTCTAAAAGCATGGCCTCCTTGGAGGCGGCAAGCTGCTATCTCTGACTACGAAATTGGGCGGCAGATGGTTCCTCCAAGACCTGTCTCGGCAAGCTCCCCTTTAAGGGGAAACTATTGTTCAGAGAGAAGCTAGACAAATTGGTGAAGGACCTAGGAGAGTCCAATGGTGGACATCTCCCCGAGGATAAACAGAGGCAGATCCGCAATGCACCCCTAGCTTGGACCCAGATGTGGGAATTCAGGTGGTTTCATATGACCCGCTTTGCCCCCTACCAGAGGGGACATTTCCCCTCGAGGGATCAGGGTTTTTGAGGAGCAGGCAGGGGGTTTAGCACCATCTCGTCCTCGGGACCTAAGAAACCACAATGAAGTGAGGAGGGCCCAGGTGGTGGTTCAGCCCGTGGGAGGTCGGTTGCAGCATTTTTACCCTGCCTGGGTCCAGATCACGTCCGATCAATGAGTCCTGGAGGTCATCCAGGAGGGCTATGCCCTCGCATTTGCTTAACCTGTGGGCTATTCCTTCGTTTAGTCCCCCTGCAAGGCGTGAAACAAAGCCGCGTAAAGGACACCCTGATATGGCTTCTGCAGTTAGGGGCCAAGGGACCTGTTTCCGAAGACCAGTGCGGGTTCGGTCGGTACTCCATTTATTTTGTAGTCTCCCAAAAGGAGGGCTCCTTTTGGCCGATTCTCTATCTCAAATGCATGAACCAATGTCTGCGGGTGCCACGGTTTCACTTGGAAACGTTGTGGTCCGTCATAGTGGCAGTAAGAAACGGAGTTCTTAACGTCTCTCAATTTACACATTCCCATCCAACCAGAACATCAGCAGTTTCTCCATTTCGCGGTGCCTATGAGTCATTTCAAGTTTCAGGCATTGCCTTCGGAGTGGCGATGGGGCCCCCCCGTACCTTTACCAAGGTTATGGTGGTGGTTGCAGCGGCACTGCACAAGGAGGGGAGTCCTGGTGCATCCATACCTTGACAACTGGTTGATTCATGCAAAGTCCAGGGACGAGAGCGAATGAGCAACGGCAAGAGTGGTGGAGTTCCTGCAGAGTCTCGGGTGATCAACGTGGCTAAGAGCCATTTAATTCTATCCTAGGAGATCGAGTACCTTGTAGCGCGCTTCGAAACCCGCATGGGGAAAGTCTTCCTGCAGAGACAACAGGCACAGGGGCTGCGACAATTAGTGCGCCAATTCCTGGGGATGTCGGAACAGACAGCCTGGCATTATCTACAGATGCTAGGATCCATGGCAGCAACGCTTGAATGCATACCATGGGCAAGGGTGCACATGCGACCATTACAGAGGGCGCTGCTCTGCCAATGGTCCCACTAGAAGCATCCTTTGTTGCAGAAACTCTCCTGCCCGCAGGTGACCAGAAGAGCACTCAAGTGGTGGCTTCGCCCAGAGAATTTGAAAGAGAGCATGCCCCTTGAGTCTCCACAGTGGATCCCGATGATGACCGAGCCCACTGCGAAGGACACAGGAAGTTCTTTGGTCTATCAAGTTGGAAATGTGGGCAGTTGCCCTGGTGCTCCAGAGTTTTGAGCAATAGTTGCTGGGGAAGGCGGTCTGGGTTCTCTTGGGAAAATACAACCAAGGTAGCCTACATCAACTGCCAAGGAGGAAGAGGTCAAAATGCTGATAGGTTGGGCAGAAAGCCATCTCCAAGCATTGTCGGCAGCATACGTGGCGGGCGTTGACAAAGTGATGGTGGATTACTTAAGATGGGTGCATGTGGACCCCAGTGAGTGGGTGTTCTTCCAGGTGGTGAGCAGATGGGGCACACCAATCATGGATCTCATGGCGCTGTTGGCGTCAGCCAAGGCAAACTGCTTTTTCAGATGAGAAAGGATGTCACAGGGCCTGGTGCACAGGTGGCCCTCAGACGGGCTTCTCTGTGTTTCCCCCATGGGCACTCATAGGCCGGGTCATTCAGTGGATTGAGGTGCACCAGGGATCGGTCATTTTGATCTTGCCAGGAACCATTCCTTTCTTTTTTGAAGGAGAAGGTGGTTCTCTGGCCAGTGCCTTCCTTTTTGCCCAAGGTGGTATCGGTTTTTCATTTGAAACAGTCTGTTTCCCTACTGGCTCTGATGGGGGAGGCCACGGATCCACAGTTGCACCTGTTGGATGTTCATAGGGTCCTGAAGCGTTACTTGAAGAGGACAGTGATGTTTTGCAGATCGGATCGTCTGTACTGTTTGGGGGGCTGCACTAAGGAGAGGCAGCAGCCAAAGCCTTCATTTCAAGATGGATCAGAGAAGCAATCACATCGGCATACATTTTGAAGGGAAAGACGTTGCGGACGCATTCCACATGAGCTCAGGCAACTATAGTTCTGCTGGTGGAGATTTGTATGGTGGCGACTTGGTGTCCTCCCTTTATACTTTTGCTAAGCATTATCTGTATGTACAGGCGGCAGGAGATGCCTGTTTCAGTAAAGCAGTACTTCAGGCCGAATTTGCAGGTCCATCCATCAATCTAATTGCTCTATTACATCCCAGAAGTGTGGGACTGGACTGGAGGGATAATAAGGAAGGAGAAATTAGACCTTACCTGCTGATTAGCATTCCTTGAGCAGTCCAGTCCCTTATCCCTCCCTGAGAGGTTTTGTATGATATTCTGTTAGGTGACCCTGGTCCTGAAGATGGTTCCCTTGGTTGTGGATGTTCACCAGGGGGCATCAGGGGCCTGGGACATTGGTGCAGATGTCAGGTGACAGCGGTGGTGGAAGCAGACTGGGAGAGCTGTCTGGCTCACACTCTATGATTAGCATCGTCGTCCATGCAATCTGCCTCATCATTCTGTGGGTTGGGGAATCTCTTCTATAGTAGGGGGGAGCAAAAGGTTGTATAGTATTAGTTTTATTCATGTTTGGCTACTTATTTGTTGCTCCTGTGAGTCTGCTTTGTCAATAGGTATCTCCAGGAACAAGCAGGAATGTAGCCCTCACGTATGGGTATCGTCGGTACTGACGGAGCCTGCGCGGGAACGCTCCCCAGTGTCCAATAGGAACGCTTTTGGGAGCATCCCTCAGCACATGCGCGCTGCCTTCCCACCTTTCCAACTGTCCCTCTTCGGTTCTTCATTTTCTGCAAAGCCAACAGGACCTATTCCCTGTCACCGCAGAAAATTCTGTCTTTAAAATCCTTTTTTGTGGTCGCGTTTGCCTACCGCTCGACACCTACTGGTACCGCCGGTTCTTTTTTCTTTTCCTAAAAAAAACCAAACCCCTACACTTTGACTGTTTCTTTCAGAAACTTTTCTGTTTTGGTGCTAGGTGCCATTTTGGGCATTAGGCCCTATTTTTCCAAAATCATGGAAAAGCCAACTAGTGGTTTTAAAAAATGTACCAAGTCTGGAGGTACCATTTCTGTCACTGACACCCATGATTGGTGTCTAAAATGTTTAGGACCTGATCATTCTCCAACTGAATGTCTCTCCTGCATGGGGATGACTAAAAGAGGAAGACAGAACCGGGCCGCAAAGCTCGGTACCCTCTTTTCTTCAGATGCCAGATCCATTGCATCGACATCGTCAAGGACCTCTTCTTCCTCCCATTGATCTCGGGTAATTAAACACAAAAGCCGGTCCTCAAAGGGTAGCTCTCCTGCTAAGCATCGAGAGGCCATTGGCATTGCCCTTGAGGGAACCACACCGGCAAAACAGCCCCGGCGGGAGGCTTTGGCTTCCAAAGTATTGATGGGGCTTCAGGATGTTCTTGAGGCCTCAACCTCGCAAGAACTACCTGTGCCATGCTCAGGGGTTCCGGTCGTTCTTACCGGTACCGACACCCAGGCATCGGCAGCGTTGATAGACCAAAGATTTCTTGCTATCGAACGCAGTATTGGAGCTCTTCTCTCAGCTGCGGTACCGGTGGTCCCAAGGGCACCGGTGCCGACATCGACACCGGTACTGACACCGGTACCGACACCGATGCCAGTACCGACGGTGCCGGCCCCGATGGTAACTCTTCACATTCCACCTCCGGCTGGCGTGGGTAAAGTGGTACCGGGTCATCTCGGTACCGACTTCGATCGGTACCGGGATCGTGCTTTGCTGGAGCATCGGAGTCAGGAATACTTCAATTCCTCTGATTCCGAAGACTCTGACAATTCTGCTGGCACCAGAGGTTTTCTCTTAGAGGATCCCTCTTCTCCCCAACGCAGAATGTCACCTCCAGAGGACATGTCATTTCAGGATTTCATCCGTGATATGGCTAAAGGTCTTTCAATCATAGTAGCTCCTGAAGAGGAACCCAGTGCAAAAGAATTGGAAATCCTCTAGTATCCTAAAGCTCCTAAGGAGGCAGCTACTCTGCCTATCCATGAAATTCTGCATAACTTGATGCTCAGAATATGGGAAACACCTCTGACTACTTCTCCTCACTCTAGGAGACTTGATACTATGTATCGAGTTCTGCCATGTCCTGGATTTCAGAAAACTCAGCTGCCACACCATTCAATGGTGGTGGAGTCAGCCATGCGCAGGATGAAAAGTGCAAAAGGACATGCATCCAATCCTCCAGGTCGTTAATGCAGGACTCTGGATGCTTTTGGACGCAGAACTTTTCAAGCTTCCATGCTTTCAGCTAGGATCAGCTCATATAGCCTATATATGGGAATGTTCCTCAAAGAAATCACAGGAGACTTGGAACTTATGAGCCCATTTCTCCCGGATGATAAGAGATAAGACTTTCCTACTCTGGTTAAGCATGCTCAGGATGTCTCCAAGTTTGTCAATCGTGTAGCCTTTGACTGCTTCGAATATATGAGTAGAACTTCTGCTATTGCCATTGGCGCACGACAGATTGCCTGGTTACAGGCATCAGACTTGGAGACTTGGGTAGAGGACAAGTTAGGCAACATTCCTTGCACGGGAGAAAATCTCTTCGGCAAGAACTGGCAGGAGAAGGCTAACGAGTTAGATGCTGACAATTCTACCTTAGATTGTCAAAGTCCAGCCAAAAGGAAGCCTTATAAAAAAAACCCTCTTTTACCAAAAAGAGGAAGTTTTATCCTTTCTATACCCACCAGACTCAGACTCCAGGTCAGGTTGCCCAAAAGGGACAAACTAGACAACAAAAGAAACCAAAAGGCCCGAGAGCCCAACCAGCTCTCCAGGTTCAGCCCCCTCAAGGGCTTTGACTCCCTCCTAGAGAGCTTTGCCTTCCTGCCTCTGAGGGGTCCTCAACCCCCCAATATTCCCGGCAGGTTATGCCACTTTGCCAACAGATAGCATCAGATAACAGCAGAAGATTGGACTTTGTCCATTGTAGGGGAGGGGTACAAACTTCATTTTCACAGCTTACCCCCTCCTACAATTCTAAAGCAGTTCAATTCACAAACCTCTGCAGACAACCTGCTAGATCACAAGGTCTCCACACTTCTTGCCCAAGGGGCAATAGAGGAAGTAACCATTCTTCAACAGGGTGCAGGGTTCTACTCCCCCTATTTTCTTATTCCAAAGAAAACAGGACGACACAGACACATTCTAGACCTCAGAGATTTCTCTGGGAACTCTTCTGCCATACCTTCAAAGCCAGGACTGGCTTTGCTCTCTAGACTTAAAGGATGCATACATTCACATTCTTATCCATCCAGATCACAGGAAATTTTTATGTTTCCTTTTCAGGGGAAGACATTTCCAGTACAGGGTTCTTCCTTTTGGTCTGGCTTCAGCACCAAGGGTATTCATGAAAAGCATGGTGGTAGTAGCTGAATTTCTACTAACCCTGCAGATTTTTGTCTTCCCTTACTTAGACTGGCTCATCTGAGCCTCTATAGTGACAGAGGCCAGCACTGCACTGTCTTGTACAATGCGAATCCTCCAATACTTGGGATTGGTAATAAACTTTCCGAAATCTCAAATAGTTCCTTCCCAATGCCTAGAATTCATAGGAGCCTATCTGGATACCAGACAGGCAAGGACTTTCCTTCCACAAGCCCGGTGTCTTCGCATAATGCAGTTAGCTTCCCAAGCAGCAGGCAAATCCTCCCTCACTGCTCGGGAGCTACTGCAGTTGCTGGGACACATGGCATCCACAGTTCATGTAGTCCCATATGCTCGCCTCCACATGCGAGCAGCTCAGTGGACCCTCTCCACGCAGTGGACACAGGCCATAGATCATTTGTCGGACAAAATAACAATCTCTCAACGACTAATTTTGTCCCTCCAATGGTGACAATCATTAGAAAATCTGACAGTGGGGTCTCCTTTCCATCAACCCCTCTTTCAGGCCAACCTGACAACAGATGCATCACAGGTGGGTTGGGGAGCACACCTGAATCATCTCTCTACCCAGGGCACCTGGACTCCACAGGAGGCTGGTTTACACATAAACCTCCTGGAGTTAAGAGCAATTTATGTAGCTCTTCCAGTGTTCCACGCCCAGCTCAGCTACAAGACAGTCCTAGTCCAGACAGACAATCAGGTAGCCATGTTCTATGTGAACAAGCAGGGTGGGACAGGCTCTCTGTCGTTATGCAACAAAGCTTTATGACTATGGGCCCTCGCCAGAGAGCATCAAATTCACCTTCTAGTGGTATATCTTCCAGGCATTCAAAACCTTTGGGCAGACAAACTCAGTCGAGTGCTGCTGCCTCACGAGTGGTCACTCCACCTAGACCAGGTGGCAAAGATATTTAATCTCTGGGGCACTCCAGACATAGACCTCTTTGCAAGTCCACTGAATGCCAAACTTCCCCGGTTCTGTTCCAGGATTCTGGCGCACAACTGTCAGGCACGGGATGCCTTCCTCCACTGGAGTCAGGGCTTCCTTTATGCCTTCCCACCCATTCCCCTCATCCCCAAGACACTCTTCAAGCTTCAGAGAGACGGGGGTCGCATGATTCTCATAGCACCACGATGGCCGTGCCAAACGTGGTATTCCCTGCTTCTGCATCTCTCTCAAGCACCACCTCTGGAGTTAGGGCATGCTCCAGATCTCCTTTCCCAGGAGAACGGGATGCTATGGCACCTGAATCCCCAGTCCCTGCACCTCACGGCCTGGTTGCTGAAGGCTTAGACCTCCAGGATTTCAACCTGTCCCAACAGGTAAAAGAGATCCTTCAGGCTTCTAGGAAACTTTCCACAAGAAGATCTTATGCCTTCAAGTGGAAACGTTTTACTATATGGTGCTCCAAGAAGGGATTAAACCCCCTGGTCATACCCTTAGAATCGATACTAGATTATCTCCTTCACTTATCGAATTCTGGGTTAAAGACCAATTCGGTAAGAGTCCATCTTAGTGCAATTGCAGCTTCTTATAAGCCTTCTTATAAGCCAGGGTGGGGTGAAGGGTCAAATACATTGACATCTATCCTTTTTAATTTGGTGTTAAGCCCACTTTTTCTTCTTCTGCTAGGACCACTTAATCAGCATGTCGTGTATTCAGTACAATAACTCTGGTGCTTTCATTCTGAGAAGAATCATTTGGAATCTAAGAGCTTGTCCTATATGCCTCAAGTCAGCTGCCATGTATAAAGAATTGACTCTACTAAGGGAAGAACTAGCTGCAATGAAACACACCTCTTCTGGGATACAAACCGAACAAAGTCCACCACCGCTCCCACAAAGAATCAAACAACCCAGGAACAAATGGATCACAGTGGGCTCAGGTAGAGTGTGACCTGTAACACAGAGACACTCTATACATCAAGAGAGATCCCTGCATAATGCCTTCTCTGCTTTGGTTAATGAGGATGCCCAATCCATGGAAACTGAAGGGCCCTTAAATGAGACAGTCAAAATGCCCAATCTCCCGCTAAAGCACCATATATGAAGAAAAACTCACTAAACAGAAAACTACTACTACTTGGAGATTCCATCATCAGAGGCACCAACTTGGGAACACAGTTCAAAGGAGAGAAGATAAATCAGATGCCTCCCGGGCTCTTCAGCCAGCAGGAATACAAAACAAATTGTTGATGTACTTAGCACAGAAAGTGAGCACTCCAAAATTGATGTGGTAATCCACCTGGGTACAAATGATCTGGCTATAAACAATGCCTCTGCAGTTAAAAGGGTCTTCCAGACTCTGGGAGAGAAACTCAAGCCCATTGTTAACACTGTAGCATTCTCAGAAGTTCTACTTGTTCATGGTAAGGGGACAGAAAGGCTACATCGCATAAACAGCTTTAATACATGGCTCCAGACCTGGTGCAAACGAGAACGATTCAGATTTATTGGCAACTGGGGAAACAGATGGACCAACAAGAGACTATAGTGTGCTGATGGACTACATCTCTCTGTCGAAGGGAAAAGAATCCCAAGTGAAAAATTCAGGCAGTATGTGGATATGCATTTAAACTAGAAAAAAGGGGGTGACAGATGGGGAAGGACAAGTTCAGGACATCACTCCTGACAAAAGCAGAACAACATCAGAAACAGCCATACTTTTAAACCACACATTAACGACAAGTGGGAAGAAGCGGGCAGAACAAAATAGATGCAAAATACATGCAAGCCATTTAAATGCTGGAAAGCAATGAGCACTAATGCTCGAAGCTTAGCCAACAAAGTTCCGGACCTCGAAGCCCTGATGGTGGAAATGGACTTGGACATTGTGGCCATTACAGAAACATGGTTTAATGAATTGCATGAATGGGATATAGCCATAGCTGGCTATAATCTATTCAGAAGAGACAGGGAAAGTGGAAAAGGAGGAGGAGGAGTAGCCTTGTATGTAAAAAGCAATATTAAAGCTACTGCAATGCAGGGGGCATGGGGAAAAGAAGCAGCAATCTGGATTGTGTTGGAAAGAGGAGATGGCACTATCATCATACTGCTGTAGTCTACAGATCTCTGACTCAAATTGAAGAAATAGATAACGAATTGATTATAGATATTGCCAAGATAGCTACAAAGGGGAAAGTGATCATATTGGGTGACTTTATTTATTTTATTTATTTGAACACATTTTTATACCGCTCCTTCCAGTGATCAGCAGCGGTTTACATTTAACAATTTAAACTTTGCACATTTAGTAGTGAGCAGTTACATATAACAGTGAGAAGATAACATTGAACATTGGAGGGTAACAATTAAATAACTCAGATAACTCAAACTATTTACATAATATAAAGGGAACATGTTACAAATACATATTATAAATTTAACTATATACAATATTGTGATAAAGTACAGGCAGGTAGGTTTATGGTTTAATTCTTTGTGTTTTTGAAATTTCATATGTTAGCGGAGGGTTGAGCTCCAGCAGATTTTTTTAACGTATAGATTTGTTCTATCAGGTTGTAATATTCTTGAAATAAATGTGTTTTAAGGTTTTTACGGAATGATGAGAGATCTGTGTTAGCTCTTAAGGTGTCAGGGAGTTTGTTCCATTGAGTGGGGGCTATGTATGTGAATGCTCTGTTACTAGTGTTTACTTTTACCTTGCAAAAGGAGAAGGGGGTTTGTAGTGTATACTGGTTGTGCGTATGCCTTTTCCGATTAGGGGGTTGTGCTTTAATGAGTGAGGTAAGGAAGGGCAGGGCAATATTATGTATTAACTTGAAGGTAGTAATTATTATTTTATATCTTATGCATGTATAGGTAGCCAGTGAAGTTCTCTTAAGATGGGTGTGATGTGATCTAAAAAAGGTACATTCATCAAGATTCGGGCTGTGACATTCTGTGCCATCTGTAGTATGTTTATTGTTTTTTTTGGGAAGTCCTTGTAATATGCCATTACAATAGTCCAAATGTGGGGTTATAATTGTATTATTGATCTAAAATCTTTTCTGCAGAACCGCATGTGTGAACTAGGGGGACAGAAAATAATGGACCAGTTCCTGTATATACCTGAGTGCCTTATTTCACTTTTTTGGAACAGAGATCTGCTTGCAAAGCTTCAGGCACAGATAGCCTTTGCTGAAGAGGGAGAAATGCAAATGACTGTGAACCCAGAGCCTGCTGGATTGATGGTGCTGACTGTTCCCCGAGAAGAGAAGTGGCGGTTCTATAACACACCTCCAGTCAAGTCAACAAGTTCCTGTATACCCGCTAACCTTGTAGCTCCACCTGAAGTATGGGCAGAAGATAACCCACCTGGCCTAGCGAAGAACATAGCCCCTGTCATTGTCACCCTCAAGCCAGAAGTGGAACCAGTGCATGTGAAGCAGTATCCTCTTCCCTGACCAGCCATTGCAGGAATCCACTGCCATTTAATGAAACTATTGAAGTATGGACTTTTTCAAAGGAATGTCAGTCACCTTGGAACACTCCCCTTCTTCCTGTTAAGAAGCCTGGGACAGGTGATTACCGCCCAGTGCAGGATCTAAGAAAGAATGCATGATGCAGCTGAAACTATACACCCAGTGATACCAAAAATCCTTACATTCTCTTGGGACTGATCCCCGCTGAGGCTGCTCACTTTGCTGTTTTGGACCTGAAAGATGCCTTTTTCTATGTGCGCTTAGCCCCCCCACCAGTCAACTTTTGTTTGTTCTTGAATGGCAAGACCCTACAACAGGGAGGTGGGGCCAATTCACCTGGACTAGATTACCTCAAGAATTCACCTACTCTCTTTAGTGCTACCCTGAATCAAGATCTTTCCAGCTACTATGTGAACCCAGGAGAAAGGGTTCTTCTCCAGTATGTGGACAACTTGCTTATAGCCACCAACTCAGAAAGTGAATGTCCACAAGCCACCAGTGAACTCTTGCACCTTTTTAATGAGGCTGGATACAAAGTCTCAAGAGCCAAGGCATAATTATGTCAAACAAGTTAAATACCTAGGATTCCAGTTGTCCAGCGGAATTCGATGCCTAGAACCAGAATACAAAGAAGCTGTATGCAGTATTCCTACTCCAATCACCAGGAGGCAAGTGAGAGCCTTCTTGGGTGCCATAGAGTATGTTGTATATGGATCCCCAATTTTGCGCTGCTAGCAAAACCATTGTATCAAGCTACCAAAGGAATGGAAAAGTCTCCAGAGGAATGGGGACTTGAACAGGATGCAGCCTTTTGATCTTTGAAAACCACTCTGATGTTATCACCAACTCTGGGTCTACCAGATGTCCAGAAAACCTTTCAGTCTCTATGTTCATGAGTCACAAGGAAATGTTCTAGGAGTGACTCAATCTCTTGGACCTTGTTTGAGAGCTGTTGCAGCTACAGCCCTCCTAGTGAGCAGTTTTCCAGTTACTGTACCACACTCTGTTCTAACCATAATGAAACACAAAGGAAACTTATAGCTAATTCACAAATGTTGAGGTATCAGAGTATGCTGTGTGAAAATCCCCAGATACAATTGAAGGTCAATCAAGTTCTGAATCCTGCTACATTGTTATCAGTTGGTCTTGAACCCCCTGATCATGACTGTTCAGAAACTATGGATATTGTTGTGCCAGATATGCAGTAGTGACCCTTGATCTGGTAGTTAAGTCCTCAGCCCTGGCCCCAGGAATTTCAGCACAGAAAGCTCTTACTAGAGCACTGACAATAGGAAAAGGGGCCCTGTCTAAATGTGTACCCAGATTCCAAGTATGCCCTTACAACCTTGCATGCACGGCCCTGTACAAACAATGAGGGTGGATTACCTCAGGAAGCAAGTCCATTAAGTATGGCCCCGAGATTTTGATATTATCAGATACATACTGCTTACAGATTTCAGAATTTAGGAAAAAGTAAAAATGTATGAATAGAACCCTGAAATCTCAGTTGTCTAAACTTTGCCAAGAGGTTTATCTGAAGTGGCCCCAGGTTCTTCCTATAGCCCTTCTTAGGATATACTTAGCCCCTGCTAAGTCTTTAGGAATTTCCCCTTTTGAGATTCTGAGAATCTGTAGCCTATTTATAGGGAGTAAAAGGAGATGTGAGACAGATAGGATCTGAAATTATTAGGCATGAACTATTGGTTTTAAGTTCTGTTTTGCAGAGTCTTCATACCTGGGTACAAAATCGACTACCCATCAATTTGCCTGAACCCCTGCATCCTTTCAAGCCTGGAGTCTTGGTGTGGATCAAAGAGTGGAGAAGGATACCGTTAGCCCTGCATTGGAAGGGACCCTATGTCGTCATCCTGTCATCTCCAACTGCAGTAAAAATCGCAGAATTCGAGCTTTGGATCCATCATAGTCGAGTAAAGCCAGTAACTGTTCCTGATCACTGGGCTACTGTACAGCATCCTGAGACTCCATTGCGCCTCACCCTACGACAACAGCCACGGACCTAAGACTTATTGGTCCCTCAAACTGCACTATTTCAAGACTGTTTGTTTATCTGAAGTGAACTGCTCTAAGGAGGCAATAATAATAGCCTGAGAGACTGTACTATGATATTTCAAGAACCTGAGACATCCCAGAGGACAGTGATACTTTGGAATCTACAGCCCTACTCCTGCCACAAAGCTGGTATCTACGTACGGCAGAAGCTTGAGGATCTACAATCAACTCTACCTTTGTGAAATCTGACAGTTCCACCAATTTTCCAGAGACTATGCCCATTATGAGTTATTATTATTGCTTTATTCTGGCAACAGTTTTGGGGTGCTTTGAAATTACTTTTGCCCTACCCCCTTGTGCAGCTTGCATAACCACCACCAGAACAGGACAAAAGATCACTCTTTCTATGAAGCCATGAAATCAGACTTTGAAGTTCCTCCTGCCACCAGAACTTTTTCTTGAATTAGCAGGAGCAGTGGCATCCGGTCTTCATGTTTCAGATTGCTTGTTTTGTGGAGGAACAACAATGGGAGACTAATGGCCTTGGGAGGCCCAAGAACTGAACTATTCTATCCTATACAATTAGACTGATTTACATAATACTACTAGTGCATGGGTATCGGCCCACACTATTGTTGGCAGTTTGTGTTTTGTTCGGACCGGACCACAACTTACTATGAAGGTTGGACAGCTGGACTGTCTAAATCAGAAGATTTACAACAGCACAACAAAGAAGACATCTTGGTGGTCCGGCATAAATGCTCCTGAACCTTCTAATCCTTTAGTTCTTTTTCCCACTCTTGCCAAACTATGGACTCTATCTGCTTGTTGCTCCCTTGTTTCTTGCCACTTTGCTTGCGAATGATAACTCCAGTTATTAATAGCACTGTAGAGCGTAAGGCAGATACAAAGATACTAGCTATGTGAAACTACTACCCTATACCACAGAGTGATACCTTTACCTAGTATTATGTGATTTGATTCTCACCCTTTCTCACTTGCGGGTGAGAATAATCAAAGGGGGGAATGTGGTAGGCTATGGCCTAGCATGGCCTGCTGTTTCATCTTTGATAGCCTACCACGGCCTGTTGCTATGAAAGGCCTATAACTCAGGCCTGGATTCCAACCCCCATTATAGCTAGAAAAGAACCAAGAATCTGTGAAAAATAAGAATACTGTTTTAACTTGCTTAATAAGAAGTTTTCATGAATTCATAAGTCTTCTATTATTCTCTTGTGTGTGAAAGAACAGAAATGTTTCAAAATATACATTCCAGGAGCCAAGGTTAGCCTTGAAGTAAAGCTGAGAACTGGACCATTGTTAGAACGGTCCCGAGGGAGGGGGCCGGTTGCTAGGCTCCGGAGGGATTTCTAATTGGATAATTGGAGAGAATGTATATCCAATGAAAGGTTTGCATGTATCAAATGTATTGAACTAGAACCAATGGAAGGTTTTCATGTATCAAGCTGGAAAAGTGGTATAAAAAGTTATGTCTTTATGGAGAGCTCCGCTCAGTTCCTTTGGAAGCTATGACTAATTGAGCCATGTGCACATTAAACTGATTTGGACCCTGTCAATTGACTCCTGGACTTATTTATTGACTGCAGTTTGCTGCTACATTTCTTGGTGCGTTGGCCGGGAAATGCGAGTGGTAAATGGTATTCAAGTGAATAAATCCACGTAATTCGCCTTGAGATTTGGTCCGGTTGGAACCATGTCTGTCCGACTGCAGGGGAACTTCTCAGGCGCCGCCAGCCCCTATTGTGCAGGAGAGGGTTCTGCCTGCCTCGGCGGGCTATTGGGTCCAGCTGGCCAACATCTCCGACCCGGGGGAGTCCAGGATCCAACTCAGAAGCTTGGGGACTTTGGGAACCGGATCCGGTGAGTAGAGTTTTGATTTTGTACGTCTAGACAGATAAGAGAGAGCAGTACTGCCACTTGAATCTTGCTTGAACTTGGAACTTGGTAAGAGAGCTTGATCACCTCTCAAAGGCGGGCCGAATACCTCTGCGTAAGTGAAGCAGAGCGAAACCCCCGTCTTTCTAGTATTTGAAACTTGCTTGAGACTAGTCAGAATAGATAGAAATGAATGCATTCTGGGATACGTTGCTAGCATGATTGTGTGAATGAAGTGTGAATGAGAGGTTTGGCAGCACGGACCAAGCGAGAGTGGACTCTGGACTAGCGCAGTTCCTAGCCAGGCGACTGCGTCTAGGTCACGAAACGGAGGAAGCGTTTGGTGTATTGTCCGTCCTAACTGTGTATTTGATTTTTGTTATCTGTTGAAATTGCCCCCTTCTGGTATAAATGTGAGATTATTCTGTTGGGTAATTTGTGACAGTTTACCGATTAAGAAATAGTATTAAGAAAAGGAAAAAGACTGTTTAATAGTCTTATATGGGTTTCCATGTTAAGTGTCGTATCCAGTGTGACACCTAGGTATTTTAGTTCTTGTTTAGTATTGTAGGTTGTATTATTTAATATGATTGTGGGCAATGTTCCCTCTAATTTTCTGTAGGCTGTGTGCGCATAAAATATCAGCTGTGTGCAGCTTTTGAAGGAAGGTTAAATTTTTGTGCGCCACATAACGACACTCGGAGTTATATACTTTAAAATTTGACTACACGTCAGAATACAGTATGTACACCACATTGGTTTTAATCAAATTAAATGAAAATAGACGATTACTAAATGAAGCAGGAAATTTCTAGTAATTACAATCACAACTTTTACATCTTAAGACGTCTGTGTTTTCTATCAGAATCAGAGCCGTAATTTTTGTGCGCTCTGTTTTAAAGTATGTGCGCTCGCTCCACGAGGTGTGTGCGCGCGCACACGCGCACAGCTTAGAGGGAACAGTGATTGTGGGGGGGTGTTTAAATTCCGGGTTTTTGGATATAAACATTACTTCTGTTTTTTTATGATTGATGAACATATTGTTTTGCTGGAGCCATAGTTGTGTTTCTTTGAGGCAAGTTTCTATGTGGCTGTAGTCTGGGTTACATATGTCTAATTGAGTATAAAGCATTATGTCATCCGCATATAGATGATAGTCAATTTTGTGTTTTTGGAATATTGTGCAAATAGGTCTCAGGTATAGGTTAAATAGTGTGGCAGATAATGCAGAGCCCTGTGGAATACCTTGCGTTTGAGGGAAGGTATTAGATTTTCATCAAAGTATACTTGTATCCTGTTAGATATATAAGAAGAGAACCATTTTAAGGGAGTTCCATTTATTCCTATTGATTCTAATCTCTCTATGAGGATCTTATGGTTCACTGAATCAAAGGCTGCTGTTATGTCAATGAAGATTAAGATAAACATTTTTTTACAGTTTTCAATGACTCTGTAGAGCTTATCAAATAGTACGAGTAGAAGTGTTTCTACTCCATGTGATTGTCGAAAACCATATTGTTGAGCATCAAGTGCATTAGTGCTATCTATATGATCTTGTAATTGGTATTGTACGGTTTTTTTGATGATTTTGGCCAGGAAAGGTATACTTGATATGGGTCTGTAAGCAGAAGGGTCTGCTTTGTTTAGAGATTTGTTTTTTAGTATAGGTCGTATAAGGGATCTTTTTAATTCTGTTGGCATGTTACCTTGGAGTAGGGATTTGTTTACTATGTTTAGTATTGTGTGCAATTTCTTCTTTTATAGCCTTGATCCAGTCTACCGGGCAGGGATCGAGGGTGGATGTGGTGGTGTGTGTTTGATATTGTGCTTAGTAATTGTCTGCTATCTATTGAGTAAAAGTTTTCCCACACTACTGTGGTATTAGTATTTTGTATTATCTTTTGACATGTGTCATTTTCAATTATGTGGGAGATTATCTCCTCAATAGGGTTTAATTTTTTAGAGTAGTGATCTGCCAGTGCTTGTGCATTTATTGGATATTTTGTATTTGTCTTTTGGGGGTTTTGTGAGGGATTTTACAATCTCAAATAATTCTCTTGGTCTATTTAATGCGTTAGATAATTTTTTGGTGTGATAGTTCTTTTTTGCTGTATTGATTATTTCTTTGTAGGATTTTAGTACTAGATATTGATCTTTCATCTTATTTGATTTCTTAATTCTCCTTTTTTTTCCATTCTTCTGAGATCTTTCTTTGCTTTGGCTAGGTCTGCTGTGTACCAGGGTTCGTTTTTTTTCCTTAGCTTATTGTTTTCATTTGAGGCGTTTTTGGGTGATTGTTTAGAAACTGTTTCTATTCCATTGTTTTATTAAGTCATCCAAGTTTGAAATTTCTGTTTTAACATGAGAAAAAATTGATTTTATTAGTATGTCTTTAGTTTTTTAAACCTGCTTCTTTGTGTGTTGGTAATAGCTTCTATATTGGGTGATTGTATTGGCATTTCAAATGCGAATTGTATAAGGTGGTGGTCAGACCATGGTACCTGTGTTATTTTTGGTGTTGTACTTGTTATTATGGTGTTTGAGTGTTTTTTTAGGAAGGAATACCATATCTAAGATATTTCCCTTGTCACGTGTAGGTGTTTGGATTATTTGCTGGTAACCCATTTGATCCATGGCCTCAATGAATGCGTTAGTGTGTGTGGTGCTAAGTGAAGCAAGGTTTATATCCCCTAATATCATCTGATACTTTTTTATTGAGGTTTCACATATTGTTTCAAGAGCTGATGCTAGGGTTTCGTGTTTTACAGAAGGTGGTCTGTAAATGAGGGAAATAGCAAAAGTTTTATTTTCCACCTTGAGGATGTCTATGCCTTCAAATGACTTCTGGGCGCTGTAGGCTAATTTTAGGTTGTCTCTCGCTATTAATAGCACTCCTCCTCCTCTTCTGTTAGTGTGGGGGCAATTAGATTGTATCCTGGTGCGTTTAATGTGTTGAGGGGGACTGTGTCTGCCTCTGAGAGCCATGTTTCTGTGATGCATAATAAATCTGGCTTTTCATCAGTAATTAGGTCTTGTATAATATGTGTTTTGTTTTTAATGGACCTTGCATTTATTAGTAGGCATGTTTGGAGGATTAGCGTGTTGGCTTTATAAGGTGTAGTAGTAGGGGTTGTTTTGATTGTAATTAATCTTGAGCGAGGTTTAAATGCTTTTGGTTTAGATTGATGTATATTAGGTTTGGTTTTATTAGGTATCCATTGGGTGCATTGTGTTATTTGATATATGTGCATGTGGCTTGGGGGTGAATATATAGGATAATTGTTTAGGTAAGCTGAAGATGTTTTTGCATACAGGAAGGCACATAGCAAGATGATTAGAAACATGTTCAGAAATTCCATCTTTAGTTTTTTGTGTGTAATATAGTACCTATGTGTTGTGAGAATGTGGGAGATAGGCGTGGTATTTTGTAGGTATTTTGTAGGATCTGTGTGTGATAGTTTTCGGCTTTGATATTCTTGAGTGTTACTGTGTAAAGCCAAAAACTGTATCAAATACAAGTATTGTATCTACTTTAGAATAAAATGACTGATGTATCTACTTTAGTAACACAATAACTCTTTAACAGGCAGTGAATCAATGGTAAAGGTAACACAATAACTCTTTAGTAAATGCAGTGATAGGTATTTTATCAATAACAGTTAATTATGTTAAGCCTCGGTTTTAAACATTTTGGGAGTTCTTAAACATTTATCAATTCGGATGTTACTAAATGATATCTTTTGTTTCAAATATATAGCAGCAAGTACCTGAGAGTGAGGAGCTGAGTATGGATCTCCGCCGTTTTAATGCTCCAAAGTGGTGAAGGTCCAAAGTACGACAGTCCGGTCTTGATGTAGTTCCTGCTATTGTTATTGTTAGAAGTGACTGCGAAAGTTGAGGAGTTCAGTCAAGTAGTACGGGGGGGTTCAATTTCCACTATTGGATTGAGTGCAGACTAGGAGGATTGTGGCTTCCGCTTAGGTTCTGCAACGAACAGCTGGTGATTGGGGAGATTTCTTTAGGACGCCATTTGAAATGCAGTAGAACTTCCGTGGAAGATTAGGGCTCCGCAGGGCCTCCGCCTAAGGGCCACGCCAAAAGGCCCTCTGTCGAGGCCCTCAGGCGCGGGCCGGACAGGCGTGGGCGCGCCTGAACAGCGCAGCTTTTATCTGCCGGCCTTAGGCTGCCCCGATTGGGCAACACGTGCTGTGTGGGTGGTCCTGCTTCGTGCGGATGCGCTCGATCCTCGTGCCGGAGGAGAAAAGAGGCAACGCTGGAGTGCTGAGCCGAAGAGAGCGATGCTCCCGAACAGCGCGGCTTTTATCTGCCGGCTTTAGGCTGCCCCGATTGGGCAACAAGTGCTGTGTGGGTGGTCCTGCTTCGTGCGGATGCGCTCGATCCTCGCGTCGGAGGAGAGCAGAGGCAACGCTGGAGTGCTGAGCCGAAGAATTTAATCTACCTGATGTGGATTACTTCTCCTCCGAATCTGGAAAGAAGCAAAAAAATTGTGGATGCTTTCCAAGATGCGTCACTTAGAAAAATGGTGATGGAACCAACCAGGGAAAGCTCAATGCTCGATTTAGTGCTCACCAACGTAGCGTGTCGAATGTCCAGGTGGGTTGCCCCTGTGAGCAGCAGCGATCATCACATGGTGTGATTTGAGATAAAAGCCAAGGTGCAGTCCAATCGTAGGAAGCTCAAAGTCCTAAACTTCAAAAACACTGACTTCAGTGTAATGGCCAAGTACCTGAAGGAGGAGTTGGCAGGGTGGGAGGGGATAAGGGGAAGTGGAATTGCAATGGGCTAAACTAAAGGTGGTAATAAAAGGGGCAACAGATAAATATGTCAGTAAAGTAAATAAAAACAAGAGGAGAAGGAAACCTATTTGGTTCTCCAAAGAAGTGGCTGCTCAAAGGCAAAACACACAGTTTTAACAAAATTCAAAAGCTTGCAAACAGAGGAACACAGAAAGGAAAACAAGATCAAACTAAAAGAGAAATAAGGAAAGCAAAATCAAAGGCACAGGAAAAGATGGCTAAAGATGTGAAGTGTGGCGACAAAACTTTCTTCAGGTATATTCGGGAGAGGAGGAAAATCAGAGATGGAATTGCAGGACTCGGAAGTGCTGGGAACGGACCCATGGAAAGTGACATTGAAAAGGCGAAATTGCTAAACAAATACTTCTGCTCTATTTTTACTAAAGAAAATCCTGGAGAAGGACCATCTGTGACTCCCAAATATAAAAATGGGAATGAAGTAGATACCACACAATTCACAGAAGATGATGTGTTAGAACAACTTGCAAAACTGAAAGTGGACAAGGCCATGGGACCTGATGGGATACATCCCAGGATACTGAAAGAGCTCAGAGTTTCTTGCAGGGCTGTTAAAGGATGTTTTCAACAGGTCCTTGGAAACAGGAGAAGTTCCTCAGGAATGGAGAAGGACGGATGTGGTACCTCTTCACAAAAGTGGTGACAGGGAAGAAGTGACAAACTACAGGCCCGTGAGCCTTACCATGGTGGCGGGAAAAATAATGGAGGTGCTTCTAAAAGAGCTAATAGTGGACTTTCTCAAAACCAACAGGTTGCATGATCCGAGGCAACATGTTTTTTTTTAAATTTTATTTAAATTTTTATTAATTTTTGAAAAACATTCATGTACAACAAGAATGCAGGAAACAAGATAGTTACATTCACTACCAAACTAGAAAGTATAGCCACAAAAGAAACTAAAAAAAGCATCATCCAAAAATTCGTCCACCACCTAAAGGCAATATAAGGAGGAGGCCACAGGAAAAATTTAATTTAAAAAAAAAAGTAAACAGGTTATAACAGTAGAGAGTTAAGTATCAGCCATGTTGGTTGCAGTTGGCACCACACTACCCTCACTCGCAATCAGAAAATCCAATAGCTGACTAGGCTCAAAAAAAAAAGAAAAATCTTACCTTCATAGGAAATTACACACCGAGAGGGGAACCGTAACACAAAACTACCCCCAAGGTAAAGAACCCTAGAGCGCAGACCCAGGAATTCTTTTCTCCTTAACTGGGTAACTCTAGCTAAATCAGGACGCACATACACTTTAGTGCCTAGAAAACTAACATTGAAATTTCTGAAATAAGCACGAAGAACTGTAGATTTATCCGGCTCTAAAGCGAGGGTCACAAGCAAGGTAGTTCGCTCAGTAACCACCTCTAAAGAATCTTCCAGGAACGTGGTAAGATCCCCAATTCCTTGGACTCGATTCTCAGAGGTAGGGCTTACTGTCAAGTACTGTGTGTGAACAATTGGAGGCAAATTATCTCCAGGGAGTTTAAGCACTTCCTGGAAATATTTACGAACCATCTCAATAGCAAACATAACAGGAGATTTAGGAAAATTTAAAAGTCTCAAGTTATTCCTCAGAGTATAATTCTCCAAATGTTCAGCCTTTTTGGACAGTAAGATTTTATCCTTCAATTGAGCTGCATACAGTCCATGAAGATGTTCCAGTTCTGTTTCCACACCAGACAAGCGCTGAGCCTGTTTCTCCTGTAGCTTCTTTGCCTCGGCAACTTCTTTCCATAATGATAGAAAAGCCACTTTAACAACCCCCACAACAGTTAACAGAGAGGTATTCATGGTAGCTATTGCAGTGCCTCCAAATTTATCACAGATGGTCTAGACAAACCACTCAAACCTGGAATCATCTCCAAATCCCCAATCGCAGCTGAAAGGTCTCCAGAGGATAGGGAGACCTCCACCTCTCCACCTCCATCCACTGCAGCACCGACCAAGGGAGAGGAAGATCCCAAAACTCCACCTGAGGCCAAGCCCTCTCCACTTCCATCCACCGGGGAGCACATCGGCAAACTGGCAGGAAGCTCTCTGACCTCGGGAGAACTAGTTCCAGGTCGAGGCGGGGGGGGGGGGGTGGTGCACTGCACAGGAGACAGCCACACCCCAGATGCACCCAGAGCCAACGACTCCAGCACCGGCGGCTCTGCTGTAGATGCTACTCCCGTTCCCGCCACCGGAAAGCTGCATGCCTCCAGGGTCCTCTGAACGGGGGCATTCGAAGAAGCCGTCCCCGAGGGTAGGTAAGCTTGCTTCCCCTTTCGGCGCCCCATCTCTACTCACTCGGCGCCGAAAGGAAAAAAACACCATGTGGACTGGTCAGCGCAGGGCTACTAGCGAGTGGGAATACCCTGCCGCCATCTTGCCTCCTCTGAGGCAACATGGTTTTACCAAAGGACAATCTTGCCAAACAAATCTGATTGAGTTCTTTGACTGGGTGACCAGAGAACTAGATCAGGGGCATGAAATGGATGACATCTACCTGGATTTCAGCATAGCCTTTGATACTCTTCCTAATAGGAGGCTTATCAATAAACTCAGTAGTTTGGAGCTGGGCCCCAGGGTGGTGAATTGGATCAGAAATTGGTTGACTGACAGACGACAGAAGGTGATCGTAAATGGAGCTCACGCAGATGAAAAGAGGGTGATTAGCGGGGTGCCCCAGGATGGTAAATGGAGCTCACTCAGATGAAAGGAGGATGATTATTTTTATTTATTTATTTTATTAACATTTTTTATATACCACACTATTCGTTATCAGCGTGGTTTACATAGAACAAAGAACCTCAGCCAAGATACAAATATCTGGTTTTTACAATTAACAGGAAAATAAACTTATATAACATGAGAACAGTTCACAGGAAAATCAACTTGGATAACAGGAGTAACTATATACAAGACATCTATTTACATCACGGTGTCGGGGTATGAAAAGTGTCATGTAAATCTGTTGAAGTAGTTAGATGTGCTGATGATACAGAAGGTTTATGTGTTTGGCATGTGGTTATTGGTGTTTGAATGTGATTGTGCTGCTTTGTTCTCTGGGAAATATTTGAGGAAAAGGTGATGTTTCAGGGCCTTCCTGAAGTGACTGAGATCAGGGATGGCCCTAACGTGTGGTGGAAGGGTGTTCCAAAGTTTTGGGGCACATAGGCTGAAGGCTCTGTTTGATGTTGTGGAGTTGTATCTTATGACCTCCTTTGGTATGGTAAGCATATTTATTTCCGTGGTTCTTCTTGGTCTGTTGGTTATAATTGGTTGTATCATCTCCGATAGCGAGGTGGAGGCGAGCCCTTTGTACGCTTTAAAGGCCAGTAGAAGTGTCTTGAAAGTGACTCTCGCTTGAATAGGGAGCCAGTGTAGTTTCAGAAGGGGCGTTATATGGTCCCTTCTGGATGCTCCGAAGAGCACTCTCGCTGCACTATTTAAGGCAAGTTGAAGAGGATTCAAACTTGATTGGGGGAGCCCTTGTAGAATGGAGTTTGCGTAGTCGAAATGTGGAATGATTAAGACCTGGTAAACAGTACGGAAATAGTCTGGGTCAATCAGTTGGCGAATATGTCTGAGGGATCGTATCTTGAAGTAGATTGCTCTGACTGTTGGATATGTGAGTTTTCATGTCCAGGTTTTGATCAAGGGTCACTCCTAGGTATCTGATATGTGGTTTTACTTGCAGTGTGGCATCTTGAACTTCCAGGCATGTAGGTGGTGTGAAATTAGAGTTCCTTGATATAAAGAGAACCTCCGTTTTTTTGTGTTGGATTCTGAAATTTTGTGTCAGAAGCCAGTTTGAAATGGCGTTAAAGCAGTTGGTTAAGGGAGTGAGGTCCATCTTGTCTAAGCAGATCGGCATGTATAATAACACGTCGTCGGCATATATCATACAGTTGACATTGAAGGATCTGATGATGATACATATCGGTTGCATGTATATGTTAAATAGTAGTGATGATAGAGAGGATCCTTGTGGGACCCCTTGTCCCTGATGAAATGGCTCTGATATTGCACCATCGGATCGAACATGCTGCCATCTGCCTGATAGGTATGAGTTACACCACTCGAGTGCTGTTCCACAGAGGCCCTTTTCTTGTAGACGGATGATAAGAAGCTCATGACATACTGAATCGAAGGCAGCCGCGATGTCTAAAAAGATGAGTACGGATCCATTCCTGATGTTGTCAATGCCGGTGTTTGTTATTGAGGAGGGTGGTCAGGAGCGTCTCGACCCCATGTGATTCCCTGAATCCATGCTGACATGAATCTAACGGAGCTACAGAGTCAATGTGATCTTGAAGCTGTCTGTAAACCACTTTTTCAATTATTTTTGCAAGCATAGGTATACTGGAAATTGGTCTGCAGGAGTCTGCTTTCTGTGGGTCTAACTTGCTGTTTTTTAGTAAAGGTCTGATGGAGGTTTGTTTGAAAGCAGAAGGGAAAGAGCCAGTGTCAAATGATAGTCTGATAATCTTGGATATTGTGGGAGCGAGCTCGTTGCGGAGATCCTTTATCCAGAAGGCTGGGCAAGGATCAGTGTGTGCTGTGGAAGTGTTGAGAGTGGCGATAATGTTCTGAATCATTCTCAATGAGGGAGTGGTGAAGGACATTAAAGGTGTCGGGTGCCCTTGAAATGTAAGGGGGGAAGGTATTGCGATTTTATTCGTTCTGCACATCTTGGATTGTATGTGAGCAGCAAATTCTTGCGGGCTGATTTCACACTGGTGTTCGGGTGAAGGTTCCTTGGCCAATCTCTTGACCAAACTGAACAGGTCATGGGGTTTATTTAGAGCACGTCTCAAAGTGTCTGTGTGGTATTGCTTCATCTTTTCAGCAATGGTCTTGCTGTGAGTGGCAAGATGCTGCATGTAAGCGGTCTGATTGCTATTGGTGTGTGATCTTCGCCATCGCTTCTCAAGCCTCCGTAGTAATTTTAGTGAATCTTTCAGCTCGGGTGTGAACCATGGGGCTGTCGCTTTTTTCCTTGAGGACCTGATCCTTGGTGGACATGAGGCAATGGAGTTAAGTCTGTCATTCCAACCAGTAATCATCTCATCTAAGTTTAGAGAGGTGTCATTGAAGAGTGCATCAGTTTCGGCCAGGATACGTTCCCTGTCAAATGGTTGGAAAAATCTTGTTGAAGCGGTTATGTGTTTGTTGAAGTCCGTGTCACTTGAGGGTTGTTTGTTTTGAGTGGGAATCTGGAAGATAATGAGCTTATGATCTGACCAAGGGACCGCTGTGATTGATGACAGTATGTTTTGTAGCTGATTGTGAGCTGATTGTGAGCTGATTGTGGAACAAATATAAGGTCAAGAGTATTGCCTTTTAAATGCGTGGATTCCTGCACTACTTGCTTGTATCCTAGGAATTCCAGGGCTTCTATGAAGGTGGATACTTGGATATCCGGTAGAGATGGTAAGTTCATGTCTCCTAGAATCCAGTTGGGTCTGTTAGAGTTTGGGGTATTGGAAGCGAGGTTTATTATAGTAGATAATTCATCCGGTGAGGATGATGGAGCTCTGTATAGTAGGTTTATAGAACATAAGTTGTTGGAGATAGTGCCAGTTTCGAGGTGGTTGTTGCTGGTGGAGTCCTCCATTTTGAACTGGAGATCCGTCTTGATTAGCGGGGTGCCCCAGGATTCGGTCCTGGGCCCGGCACTGTTCAATGTAAAAGTCTGTCTTTTTGCAGATGACATGAAAATTTGCAACATAGTGGACTCCCTTGAGGGAGTGGATAACATGAGGAAAGATCTACAAAAGCTGGAAGAATGGTCTAATGCGTGGCAGTTAAGATTTAATGCGAAGAAGTGCAGTGTCGTACATGTGGGAAGCCGAAATCCAAGGGAAATGTACACGATAAGAGGCGAGAGATTGGTGTGCACGGACCAGGAGAAGGACCTTGGTGTGATTATTTCTGAGGATCTCAAGGTGGCAAAACAGTGCGACAAGACAGTGGCAAAAGCCAGGAGGATGTTGGGTTGCATACAAAGAAGAATTACCAACAGAAAGGAAGAGGTACTAATGCCACTGTATAAGTCACTGGTGAGGCCTCACTTGGAATATTGTGTTCAGTTTTGGGACCATATCTTGCAAAGGATGTAAAAAGACTGGAAACTGTTCAGAGGAAGGTGACCAAAATGATTTGGAGCCTGCATCAGAAGCCTTATGAGAAGAGACTTGAAGACCTAAATATGTATACTCTGGAGGAGAGGAGGGATAGGAGAGATATGATTCAGACCTTTAAATACTTAGAGAAATAATGAACAAACAAACCTCTTCCAAAGATGGGGAAGCTGTAAAACTAGAGGGCATAACAGGAAGCTGCAAGGGGGTAAATTGAAAGACAATGTCAGGAAATACTTTTTCACTGAAAGGGTGGTGGATGCTTGGAATGCTCTCCCTATGGAAGTGGTGGGGGCAAATACAGTGACAGAATTCAAAATGGCATGGGACAGACACAGTGGATCCCTTTAAAGCAACAGGATAAAATCAAAATAAACTTAAGTATCTAATTTCTCAACAAACAGGGGTGTCCTACACAGAGCGGTGGGTTCACCCCTAAAACAAAGACATGGGGAGGGGTGGCCTGTACGGAGTGGCAGGTGCATCTACTCTTGCCATCTTACTGGGCAGACTAGATGGACCATACTGGTCTGTATCTGCCGTCATTTACTATGTTACTATGTTCAGTGAAAAAGTATTTCCTGACATTGCCTTTCAATTTACCCCCTTGCAGCTTCATGTTATGCCCTCTAGTTTTACAGCTTCCCTGTCTTTAGAAGAGGTTTGTTTGTTCATTAATATGTATTTAAAGGTCTCCTCCAGAGTGTACATATTTAGGTCTTCAAGTCTCTTCTCATAAGTCTTCTGATCATTTTGGTTGCTGCCTTCTGAACCATTTCCAGTCTTTTTATAACCAACTCCTTTCAAGCCCCATGAACACCTGAACAAACAGACATGACTTTTACCTGTTTCTTGAATTGTAGGTCATCTGCGCAACCATAAATTTATGCTGGCAATATACAGTTGCCATTATTTAAAAAACAAACACACACACACACCCCCATGCTCTGGTTCTTTCCTATTGCACATTTTTACCCCAAGTGCCAATAACAATTTGGTTCTTGCTGAATGCAGTAGCCTTCCTTGCACATAAATCATCAGACTTCCTTGTTCATACTTCGGAGCTAAGCCATTTACAAGTTTGAAGGCATCACCAAGAACTTAGATTCCTGATCGCCTCTACAGTCCAGTCCCTGCATCCTGGGTTGTGCCTCTCTACCTGCAGCTTGGAGACTGAGCCAGCCAATCTTCTGATGTCACCAGGATCCATATAACCCACTGGCACACCCACCAGCTTCAGTATTCAGTCTCCAAGCAGCAGGAGAGAGCAGCAACCTAGTGAGCTAGTTAGCTGGGGAGTAGGGCTTTTTGGCTGGTTTAAGCTGGGTTTGTTTTGAGTCTTTGAACTTATTATATTTTATTTTAATTTCTTGCTTGTAGCAGGGGTTTTTTTTTTCCCCCCCCCCCCCCCCCCCCGAGGAGGCCTGCAGCACCAGGATCGGTTTAAAAAAATAAAAAAGGAAGAGAGCGCACAAGCAGGACTTCGGAGCAGCGCAGACCGGCTGATTTGCTGGGCCAGATACTTGGCCGGGGCAGGGCCTCCTCTTCAGTCCCCCGCCTCGTTGCCGAAGCCCCCAGGCGCTTGAGAGCACCGCAGATAGCGGTAAGGAGATGGCCGTGGGCGGAGCAGCCGAGCCACGTGGCGGTACTGGACTCGTGCTCTCTGCGCTCGCGGCTCGACAGGGGATAGCAACGTGGGTTTTTTTCCCCGCGCGAGGCCCACAGCGGCCTGCTCGGCATCGGGGGGTGGAGGCTTGGTGAGCAGCATTTTTGAGAGCTCAGCAGCCTCGGAAGGGGGATAAAGGGGCCATATAGCCATTTAGCCTTTATTTCCTTTGAAGGCTTTCTAGGTCTATTTCTTTCTTTCGGTATATGCAGGTGTGGCATATATCTATATATCTATATATCTATATATATATATATATATAGGCATCTATTGCTATAGCTATTATTTTAGCTAGATATAGTTTTTATTTATAGGCTTGCCTATTTTCAGCGTTGAGGTGTTAAACATACACATAAAAAAAGAAAGAAAAGAAAACAGAGGGAAGGAGCTGAACTGAAGTATTCAGGGGCAGCATCAGTCATATTGCGTGAGTTATGCCTGCTCGCCCTCAATGTCTCGTCTGTGGGGCCCGCCGGGGGACAGTGTCCGAGACCGGAGTGTGCAGGGGCTGCGCGTTGGAGGCAGTGTCCGTAGAACAGGAGCTTCCCTCTGGGGCTGACTTGCTCCCGGCGGCTGCCGGGGCGGTGCCATCAGTAGAGCCTTTGGGGGACGCCGGGGGCAAGGGGTCCTTGTCATCTGTTCCTTTAGGCCACCAGGTTCCCCCCCAACCCCAGCCTGGCCCTTCCTCGGTAGAGGGCGGCCTGGGGGGGTTCTCTCCGGAGTTTGTTCTTTTATTGCATAAGGCCTTTTGTATGCGGCAGCAGGAAGGTCCGGGGGGTCCCTGTAAGCGGCAGTCGTTGGACAGGTCTCTGACGGAGGCGGTTTTTCCCTCTAAGCGTCCTCGAGTGGACGAAGAGGAGCCCCTTTCCCCGGAGTCAGACTTGATGGAGTCGGATAGAGAATGGGGGGAAGAGGAGCTCGAGGAGGGAGAAATCCCTGAAGAGCAGGTGAGGATTGTGAGGGTCTTTCGCAAAGAAGAGTTACCTGCACTGATTGGTGAGTCCTTGAAGGCCCTGAACATGTCCGTGGGGTCCCCAGCGGACGAGGAAGCCTTGGAGGACCCTCTAATACAGGCGGTCAGGAAGTCCCAGAAGGTCTTTCCCGTCCATAAGGTTGTTAAGCAGATGATCCAAGAGGAGTGGGATCAGCCAGAGGCGGGCCTTAGGGGCGTTCGCTCCATGGCATGTTTGTACCCCCTACCGGAGACGGAGAAGGAAATGTTGAAGTCGCCTCGTGTGGACGCAGCGGTGGCAGCCGTGACCAAGAAGACCACCATCCCGGTGGAGGGCAGTGCAGCACTGAAGGATGTTCATGATAGGAGGCTCGACACGTTGCTAAAGCAGGCCTTTGACATTAGCGCTATGGCCCTACAGGCTTCGGTGTGCGGAGCATGGGTGGCCAGAGCGTGCTTGCGGTGGTCCCAGCAGTTACAGGGGGCTGGAGAGTCGCAAGTTGGAGTGCCGGGGGAGGCCACTCGCATAGAGTCGGGGGCAGCGTACCTGGCGGATAGTCAATACGATCTGATTCGGAGTTTGTCTAAGAATATGGCTTCTGTGGTTGCGGCTCGTCGGTACCTGTGGCTCCGGAATTGGGCTGCCGATGCTTCTTCCAAGGCGCGTCTTAGCAGGCTTCCTTTTAAGGGGAAGCTGCTATTTGGAGAGGATTTGGACAAGTTGGTAAAAGATCTAGGGGAGTCTAAAGGGGGTAGGCTTCCAGAGGATAAGCCGCGGCAAAGTCGTTTTGCTCCCGGGGGGCCTTCTCAGCAGCGGGACATCAGGAGACCTAGACCGTCCCGCCAGGGCTCCTTTTTGTGGGGCAGGTTCTCTTCCAGAGGCCGAGGGTTTCGAGGAGCGAGCAGGGGTTTTGGCGCCTCTTCCGCTTCCTCGGGCCCCAAGAAACCCCAATGAGACAACGGGGGTTCCGGCGGGGATACTGCCGGTAGGAGGGCGTTTGCGGCAATTCCTTCCCGCCTGGACCCGGGTCACTTCAGACAGATGGGTGCTGGAGGTCATTCAGTTTGGTTATGTGCTGGAGTTTTCAAGACCGGTCCTTCCTCCTTTCGTTCAGTCTCCCTGCCGGACCGTGTCCAAGCGTGCGGCGGTAGCACAAACGCTGTCGAGATTGATGGCGCTGGGGGCTGTCCTGCCGGTGCCGGGAGATCGGTGCGGCTGCGGTCGGTACTCGATTTATTTTGTCGTCCCCAAGAAGGAGGGCTCCTGGCGTCCAATTTTGGATCTCAAGCACGTCAATCGGTGTCTCCGTGTACCGCATTTTCGGATGGAGACTCTGCGGTCGGTGATTGTAGCGGTGAGGCTCGGAGAATTTCTTACCTCGCTCGATCTCACCGAGGCGTACTTACACATTCCCATCCGCGCCGCCCATCAGCAGTTCCTGCGGTTTGCAGTACCAGAGGGTCATTTTCAGTTTCAGGCGTTGCCGTTCGGCCTGGCGACGGCTCCTCGCGCTTTCACCAAGGTGATGGCAGTGGTGGCAACGGCCCTGCGCAAAGAGGGTGTCCTGGTCCATCCTTATCTGGACGATTGGTTGATCAGGGCCAAGTCCGCAGAGGAAAGTGTGCGGGCGACAGCCAGAGTAGTGGCCTTCCTTCAGAGTTTGGGATGGGTCATCAACGAGGCGAAGAGCAAGTTGACTCCCTCCCAGGAGCTGGAGTACTTAGGAGCAAGATTCGACACCAGCGTGGGCGAGGTGTTTCTGCCAGTTCACAGGATGGAGAGCCTTCGTCGGCTGCTGCGAGAGTTTCTAGCACGAGAGGCGCCCTCAGCGTGGCACTATTTGCAGGTTCTGGGGACCATGGCGGCGACTTTGGACCTGGTCCTTGGGCCAGGGCTCATATGCGGCCTCTGCAACGGGCGCTGCTGCAGCGCTGGTCCCACCAGACGCAGTCTTTGCTGACGGTTCTTCCCTGTACAGCGGAGGTCTCGGAATCCCTGCAGTGGTGGCTCTCTCCGGGGAATCTGGAGAGGGGTATGCCCCTAGAGCCTCCGTGTTGGATTCAGGTGACAACAGATGCGAGTCTGGCCGGCTGGGGGGCTCACTGCGAAGGCCATTTTGCCCAAGGGGCTTGGAGTGTGCAAGAGGCTCTGTGGCCCATCAACAAGTTGGAGTTGAGGGCGGCGACGCTGGCCCTCAGAGTTTCTATCATTGGTACGGGGGAAGGCCGTCCGGGTTCTCTCGGACAATGTGACGGCGGTGGCCTACATCAATTGGCAGGGCGGCACGGGCAGCAGACTCTTGGAAGAGGAGGCGACAGATCTGTTCGCTTGGGCCAAGGAGCATCTGCTAGCACTGTCGGCTCAGCATGTCGCCGGAGTGGAAAATGTGACAGTGGACTATCTCAGCAGATACAGGGTGGATCATGGCGAGTGGGAGCTCTGCCAGGATGTCTTCGACCAAGTAGTGCGCCACTGGGGTCTGCCGGTGATGGATTTGATGGCGCGGTGGTAGTCGGCCAAGACGAGCAGATTCTTCAGCAGAAGAAAGGAAAGGATGTCGGAAGGGCTCGACGCTCTGGTTCAGCGGTGGCCCGCAGAGGGGCTGCTGTATGTTTCCTCCCTGGGCGCTCATAGGTCAGGTTCTGCACAGGATAGAGGCGCACAGCGGAGTGGTAATCTTGATAGCGCCAGACTGGCCAAGGCGGCCTTGGTATGCCGATCTGGTTCGGTTGCTGGTGGACCGCCCCTGGCGGCTCCCGGTCCGGGAGGATCTTCTCAGGCAAGGCCCGCTCAGGATGCCGCAGGTGGGTCGGTTTGCGCTTACGGTCTGGCTATTGAAAGGGCGAGGCTGAGGAAGAGAGGATACTCGGGGGCCGTGATTTCGACTCTCTTAAAGGTCCGCAAGCGGTCTACTTAGCGTATGTGCGTGTGTGGCGTATCTTTGAGAACTGGTGCGAGGAACAAGGCACGCGTCCCTTGGCGGTTTCTGTGGCTGAGGTGTTAGATTTTTTGCTCGAAGGGGCTGGCAGCCAGTTCGTTGCGGGTCCAGCTGGCGGCCATCGCTTGTTACCGAGGTAAGGTGAAAGGTCAGGCCCTGGGGCACCACCCCGACGTGGTACGTTTTCTTCGGGCGGTTCGGAGATTACGGCCGCACCGGAGGGTGGTGGTGCCGCCTTGGGATCTGAATTTGGTGTTGGACGCCCTAACTGGGGTGCCTTTTGAGCCGATTGGTAGAGCTTCCCTGAAGGATTTGACGCTTAAGGCTGTATTTTTGGTGGCCATTTGCTCGGCGAATGTCGGAGTTGCAGGCGTTGTCCTGTCGGCCGCCCTTTCTTACCTTTTTCCAGGAGAAGGTCGTGTTGCACACGGTTCCTTCCTTTTTGCCTAAGGTAGTCTCGTCTTTTCACGTTAATCAGTCGGTGTCTCTCCCTTCCTTTGCTGCTGAGGGGCAGGTGGCGGAGGATGCTCGTTTGCGGCTCCTGGATGTCCGGAGGATTCTGAAGAGGTACTTGAAGCGCTCGAAGGCTTTTCGTAAGTTGGAACGCTTATTCGTGGTGTTTGGAGGGCCGCGTAAGGGGGAGGCGGCTGCCAAGGCCACGATTTCTCGGTGGATCAGGCAGGCCGTTGCGTCAGCTTATCTGGTGAAGGGCAGACAGGTCCCCGTGGGCCTGCAAGCGCATTCGACGAGGGCTCAGGCGGCGTCCTGGGCCAAGTTCAGTTTGGTTCCCCCTTTGGATATCTGCAAAGCGGCGACTTGGTCGTCGTTGCATTTCTTTGCCAAGCACTACCGGCTGGATGTGCAGGCCGCTGCGAATGCCAGTTTTGGTAGAGAGGTGCTTCAATCTGGCTTGGCGGGCCCGTCCCGTTTTTGAACTGCTCTGGTACATCCCAGGATGCAGGGACTGGACTGTAGAGGCGATCAGGAAGAAGTAATTAGGTCTTACCTGCTAATTAGTGTTCCTGGAGAATCTACAGTCCAGTCCCTGGTCCCACCCAACCTTTTGCGCTGGATCGAAGCGCCTCGGGATAAAGGGCTCCGGAGTGGCGGTTGCTCGCGTTGCCCTGCGGTTCTGGTGCCGGGGCGGTTGGGACTGCGGCAGAGCCCTGTTGAGCGCTGTGTCTGTCCTTTGTAATTTGGGGGGGCTAGGTTCTGTGAGCCTCCTCCTTCTCCTTCCTCTGCCTGGGGAAGGGGGATTCCGTTTCCTCCCCAGTCTGGGCGGGGGACGGGGTTGAGTTTGTTTAGTTAGTTAAGGTATAGTTGTTGTCTCTCTGGGTACTTTACTTTGACAACAGGATACTGAAGCTGGTGGGTGTGCCAGTGGGTTATATGGGTCCTGGTGATGTCAGAAGATTGGCTGGCTCAGTCTCCAAGCTGCAGGTAGAGAGGCACAACCCAGGATGCAGGGACTGGACTGTAGATTCTCCAGGAACACTAATTAGCAGGTAAGACCTAATTACTTCTTATTCTACTCATCACTATCAACTAATGTAAAGCTTTCAATGCTGGTGAGACACAATCTCTATGCTTGAAACCCACCTGCCCTACAAGCGTCATTGCCATGTCCTGCACAAGTTGTAATTGGTGAAAGTTTTCCCTAATCCTGTATACATAGACTTGCAGAAATCCAATCGTGTCAGGACTAAAACCTGAGGTACCACCATCAGATTTTTATGGGATAAGTAAAGAATTTCTTTTTAAATCCTAATGACATTCAGCTTATTGTTTATATGGATGCTGATTCTCCTGATATTGGCAATTTTAATTCTTGCCTAGAAGCTGTAGCTCATTTGCTTGCTAGTTTGTTTTTTCATTTTCTGTTTGTTAAATTTATATATGCATACAAGATGTTACATCCTGACAGGAAAGGGAGGAAAGCAACCACAGTATACCATATACATAAAGGAAAAAGAACAGAGCTTTTCCTCTAGCATAGTCCCACCTTATTGGGAGGTGAGGTTAAGAGTTACAGAATAATATAAGACTAAGGAGCATTTTTAAGGACTACCATCAGGCAAGCAGAAAAACAAGCTCCGTATCATGTATAAACAGAGTTAAGATCTGCTATCTTGGAATACCCTGCACATTAAAAAAATTTGCCTGATCTGGATATAGGCTTATCAGACAAAAAAAAAGTCAACTAAGTTGGATCAAAGAAAACATTTTACATTCTTAAATCAAATACATTTCCATTAATACTTTAAAAGAAACTGAACCCCCTATCTGCCATTCTCTTGGATAGAGGAGTTGAAACTGCCTCTGTTTCTTCTGTGTTGCTCGGGCCGGTTCAAGGAAACTCAGATCTATGATGAAAATACAGACTTGCTGAAGTGGACCCTAGTAAATTTACCCTACTGAGAGTTAGAGCTCAAAGCAGATTCAAAGCCTTATGCATTTGAAGGAAGTCTCCTGCCTCTTTTCCATTCTCTAATATTGGGGGTACAGGCATTCTTAGAAAAGATCTGTTAAAATCACTTGGGTTTTTTTCTGAATTTAAGTCTGCAGCTTGATCAACAGATGTCTAACGTAGTGAAATCTTCTTTCCATTTGCATTGTTATTTCTATTAAATCTCTATTATACAGGTGTGGAGTGTGATGCTCACACACTGCTGCATGCTGTTTTACTTTGCAGACTATATTATGGTCTTAGATTTCCCTTAAGGAGATTGCAGCTTATATACAAGAACATAAGATATGCCATACTGGGTCAGACCAAGGTCCAGCTTGTTCAGAACACTATAGTCCCATTACTATCATGGGCTCATAGAATGAATCATGTGATACTTTTGCTTCCAGTAACTTATCACTGTCAATTTAAAGATTCTATTGTTGACACATTGGGCCCTATTTTCAAGTATTTGGCATACCAGCTTATTTCTTAAATCCCCTCTGGTCCTCTGCAATCCTCTCAATAGTGTTTTGCACCTCCCTTCCCCTGAGAATCCGATTGGAAATCACCAGACATTCTTCTTATGCATTATTTGGCACCATATATGTGGAATGCCCTTCCTATGGAGCTCAGGTTAGAAACTTCTTATACCAGGTGTAATTCTGGATTGAAGACCTGGTTCTTTGTACGAGCATTTAAGTGAGCTTCTGTTCCTTCTAATGGCTTTGGGTGCAGAGTTGACTTGATTGCTTCTGCCCAAGGGTGGCAATCTAGTACAAATGTGTGGTTTTATTATTATTGTAGTCTAATTTTAATTTTGTTTAGTCTTGTTTATGATGAATATTCTTGATTTTCTCTGTTTTGGGGATGGTATTTGTATTCTATTGTTTTATTGATTATTAACTTGTTTTTTTTTCAAAGACAGTCAAATTTAATAAACATACGTTGACAGATGAATCTTAATTTCCAAAAGCAAGTGCTTATAAAATCTGTCTGCCTATGGAAAGTGTGGCATCTACCCACATAGCTAAGTCCCTTACTTCCTATGTTAAGGGATTCCCACCCCAAATGATCTGCCTTCCTGGTGGTAATACATTCCTATTCACCCATAATGTTTCGGACTGAGAGGTTAAATTGTTTAATGCAACTTTTGTCTCTCTGCAGACATTCAGTTACTTTCACCAGACACTCATTCAATTTATCCAACTCTCCCTGACCTATTTGAGACAGAAGACAAGGATATGCTTGCAAAATGTTTTAATGTGCATTAATGAAGTTAACACACACACACAGGTTGATGCAGATAACTGGTGCTAGACGTGCACAGTAGTGATATTTTATGCATCTATATAGCACCTGGACAGCATAAACTCTTATGCATCAATGCAGAAAAGGGCAGGTATGGCACTTTGCATCAGATCACATGGTCTACTATGCTGGAAATGAAAGACAAAGAAGAAATGGTGTTGCATTTATAATAAAGAAGAAACGTGCAAGAACTGTAATGAAATACAATGCAGTCAGCGAACGCTTAATCTCTATTCATCTACGAGGATTGCCTATCAACACAACTATAATTAAAGTATATGCCCCAACAACAGCTGCAGAAGAGAATGAAATTGAAGAGTTCTATGAACAAATACAAGCTGAAATTGACAGAACATGCAAACAGGATATCCTGATAGTCATGGGTGACTGGAATGCAAAAGTTGGCAACAAAGAAGAAGGCAAAGTAGTTGGAAAATATGGACTTGGCAACAGAAATGAAGCTGGAGAAAGACTGATAGAATTCTGCAAGACCAATGATCTATTCATCTCAAACACCTTCTTCCAGCAATACAAGCGGCGACTGTACACATGAACTTCACCTAATGGATTGTATAAAAATCAAATTGACTACATCTGTGGAAGTCAACGATGGAAAAGCTCTATAACATCAACAAAGACAAAACCTGGATCTGACTGTGGTACAGATAAGAACATAACATATGCCAAACTGGGTCAGACCAAGGTCCATCAAGCCCAGTATTCTGTTTCCAACAGTGGCCAATCTAGGTCATATGTACCTAGCAGTTTCCCAAGAGACACAAGTTCCACAATGCTTGTACTGGGTCAAGCATTGATATCTTCGGTCACTTCTTAATAATGGTTTATGGACCTTTCCTCCAGGAACTTGTCCAAACCTTTTTTAAACCCAGCTACACTAACAGCCTTTACCACATCCTCCGGTAACAAATTCCAGAGTTTGATTACACGTTGAGTGAAAAAATATTTTTTTTTATTAGTCTTAAATAGTTTACCCTGTAGCTTCATTGCAGGTCCCCTAGTCTTTCTATATTCTGATAACGTAAACACTCGATCTACGTTTACCCGTTCTACTCCGTTCATTAATTTATAGACTTCTATCATATCTCCCCTGAGCCATCTCTTTTCCAGGTTAAAGAGCCCTAACCTTTTTAGCCTTTCTTCATAGGAGTATCCTTCCATCCCCTTTACCATTTTGGTGGCTCTTCTCTGAACCTTTTCTAAAATCGCTATATCCTTTTTAAGATACGGCGACCAGAATTGCACACAATATTCAAGGTGCGGTCTCACCATGGAACGATAGAGGCATTATAATATCTTTTGTTTTATTTTCCATTCCTTTCCTTATCATACCTAGCATTCTATTTGCTCTCTTGGCCGCCGCTGCACACTGGGCTGAGGGTTTTAACATGGTATCCACAATGACGCCTAAATCTTTTTTCTGGTGGTTCCTAATGTGGAACCTTGCATCTTGTAACCATAGTTTGGGTTGTTTTCCCTAGGTGCATAACCTTGCACTTTTCCACATTAAATTACATCTGCCATTTTGATGCCCAGTCTTCCAATTTATCAAGCTCCTCTTGCAATTTTTCACAATTCTCTTGGGTTTTAACAACTTTAAATAGTTTTGTGTCATCTGCAAATTTGATAACCTCACTCGTTATTCCACTTTCCAGGTCATTTATGAATATGTCAAAAAGCAGCGGACCCAGCACAGATCCCTGGGGTACACCACTATTCACCTTTCTCCATTGGAAAAATTGGCCATTTAGCCCTACCCTCTGCTTTCTATCTTTTAACCAGTTCCTGATCCACAATAGTACACTGCCTCCTATCCCATGACTCTTTAGTTTTGCCAAAAGTCTCTGATGAGGGACCTTGTCAAAGATCATCAACTACTAGTATGCAAACTCAAGCTAAAGTTGAAAAAGAGCAAACCACTCATGAATGCAGCAAAATATGACCTTGAGAATATACCACTGGAATTTAAAGACTGCCTGCAAAATAGATTTGCTGCTTTAGATACAAATGACAGAGCTCCGGAAGAGTTATGGAATGACATCAAGAAGGTTGTGTTGGAAGAAAGTGAGAAGTCTCTACAAAAGGTGAAAAAGCAAAAACGGCCAAAATGGATGACGGAAGAAACTCTGAAAATTGCCCAGAAACGCAGAGAAGCTAAAGCCAGAGGAGAAAGAAAGACAATCGCAGAACTCAACAGAGATTTCCAACGTGCAGCAAGACAGGACAAGGAAAAGTACTACGACGACGCATGCAAGGAAATAGAAGCAGAAACTATTAGAGGAAGAACAAGATCGGCTTTCCTAAAGCTACGAGAGTTAAAGAAAAAGTTCCAGCCTCGAATTGGAATGTTACAAGATGCTCAAGGTTCTATGTTGAATGATGCTGAGAAGATCAAGAAAAGGTGGAAGGAATATACAGAGTTTTTATATGATAAAGATCAAGTGGACCAACAGTCGTTTCAACCTGTACCTTATGATCGGGAACCATTGGTGATGAAAGAAGAAGTTGAAGCAGCATTGAAAGCCTTATGAAAGAACAAAGCACCAGGCATTGATGTTATTCCTATAGAAGTATTGCAGCAATCTGATGCAGTTGTTACCATACTTACAAGGCTCTGCCAAGAAATATGGAAGACAACATCATGGCCAACTGACTGGAAAAGATCTGTGTTTATACCAATACTAAAGAAAGGTGATCCAACTGACTGTGGAAATTATCGAACAATCGCTCTGATCCCACATGCCAGCAAGATTCTACTGAAGATTATTCAAAAGAGACTACAACCATACCTGGAACAAGAACTACGTGAAGTGCAAGCAGGATTCAGGAAAGGGCGAGGAACGAGACACATCATTGCGGATGTGAGATGGATCCTTGAAAAGACTAAAGAATACCAAAAGGATATCTATTTGTGCTTTATCGACTATAGCAAGGCTTTTGACTGTGTAAACCATGAGAAACTCTGGGCCACATTAAGAAGCATGGGTATACCAGAACACCTGATCGTTCTCTTGCGCAATCTGTACATTGATCAAGAAGCAACAGTTCGAACGGAACAAGGAGAAACAGAATGGTTTAAAATAAGCAAAGGTGTAAGACAAGGCTGCATACTTTCCCCCTACCTGTTTAATTTATATGCAGAACAAATCATCAGAGAAGCAGGATTGTATGAAGACAACAGAGGTGTGAAGATTGGTGGAAGACTCATCAACAACCTTCGCTATGCTGATGATACTACATTACTGGCTGAAAGTGAAGATGATCTGAAACATTTGCTTCTCACAATCAAAGAACATAGTCTCAAAATGGGCCTGCACCTTAATGTAAAGAAGACAAAGATCATGACAACTGGCATGATCAACAGGTTCATCGTTGAAGGAGAAGAAATTGAAATTGTGAACAACTTTAACCTACTTGGATCAACTATCAATAAAGAAGCAATAAGCAGTCAAGAAATCAGACGACGCATTGCTCTTGGCAGAATGGCTATGAAAGACCTAGATAAGATTCTCAAGAGCAGAGATGTCTCTCTCCATACAAAGATTCGATTTGTTCAAGCCATGGTATTTTCAATAACATCATATGGATGTGAAAGCTGGACAGCGAAAAAGATAGACAGGAAGAAAATTGATGCCTTTGAATTATGGTGCTGGTGGCGAATACTGTGTATACCATGGACTGCCCGAAGAACAAACCAGTCTGTACTAGAGGAAATCAAACCTAAGCTTTCTTTAGAAGCTCAGATGACAAGACTTCGACTTTCATACTTTGGACACATCATGCGAAGAGAGAGATCATTAGAGAAAGACATCATGCTTGGCAAGATAGAAGGTCAATGCAAAAGAGGAAGGCCAGCAATGAGATGGATCGATACAATAACAGCAGCTAAGGGTACCAGTCTGTCAACAATGAGCCGCCTGACTGAAGACAGAACACAATTTAGGATAGCTATCCAGAGGGTCGCCATGAGTCGACTCCGACTCGACGGCACTTAACAACAACAACAACAACATACAAATGAAGAATGCGTAAAACAGAAGGTAGGCAAATGATAGAAACACAAAATCTCGGTGTGTAAAATCCCCTGCCTTCCAGCTCTTCGTTGTCTCATACTTGGTCATTCTTTTCTCAGATCTCTTCCCTCAAACTCCTTAAGGTCATCAGCACATCGTATAAGACAACTTCAATTTCCAATCCTATTCCCAATTCCTGGATTGCCATGCCTTCTCTTGACTTGCTTCCTGTAGTTCTGTCTATACTTAAAATAGCCTTACTTCTGGAGTATTTCTATCACCCTGGAAACATGCCATTGTTGGTTCTATTCTTTAAAATTCTTCCCTTGATCCCTCTTCCCCAGCTAACTATTGACCTATCTCCATACTTGCTTTTCTTTCTAAGCTACTAGAGAAACTGGTCTTTCCCCAACTCTCTTCTCATCTGGACTCTACCCTTGACTTGCATCCCCCATCAATCTGGATTTTGCCTGGATCACAGCACTGAGACTGTCCATCTCTCTTTCCTCAGTAAGCTGCACCAATCCCATGATAGCGGTGATATTACAGTGGCAGTTTCTCTTGACCCATCTGCAGCATTTGACCATGTCAACCATTCTGTCTTACTCTCTTCTCTATGTGATCTCGGGTTTAGAGGAACCGTCTTCCACTGGTTTCACTCCTTCCTCATGCACTGGTCATTTTCTGTTTCCTATGGTAACTCTTCCTCATCCTCTCTACCTTTGGTTTGCGGTGTTACACAGGGCTCTGTACTTGTACCTCTTCTTTTAATGTTTACATGATTCCTCTATCCTTTCTGATTTAGCAACATGGTGTTTAAGCCTATTATGCTGATGACATTATTCTGCTTCACCACACTAGTTCAACTGCTCCCAACATTTCTCCTCTCAATGTCTGTCTCTTCTACCGTCTCCATCTGGTTTACTTGACAATTTCCTCCACCTGAATCCCAACAAGTCGGCAGCTATTTGGTTCACCTTTGGTTGTCTTTCACCCTCTTTAGCCCCCTCTCTCTGGTTCCTCCCTTCCTCTAGTCGATTCCCTCCGGTACCTAAGTGTTATACGCAACCCTGCTCTATCCTTCCAGGCTCATCTCTCTTCTCTTTCCCATCGCTATTTTCTCTCACTCTGCCAAATATGTACAATACGATCCTTTCTCTCAACTCACTCTATAACCATTCTGCTACTCTCATTAGTCATATCCAAAATTGACTATTGTAATATCATTTATCTTGGTCTCCTAGTATCAACTTAACCGTATTCAGCTCACTGAAAACACTGCCATCTGGATACTTGCCATGCCTCAACATTTGATCATGTCACACCACTCTTCATTAATCATCACTGGCTCCCTGTACAGTTCCAGCTTCAATTCAAACTGCTCATTCTGGTCCACTGTGCTGTCCACTCTGGTTTTCCCCACTATCTTTCCGACCCTCTTATTCCTCACTATGCCTTCTGAGAAATCCATGTAAACCCTCTGCACCTTCCTTCTGTATCACAAGCACATTGTCATCCACTCATTCATCTGCCTTCTATCTCCTTGCCCTGGCCCTCTGGAATTCCCTACCCCCTATCCTCAGACTAGAGACCTCTTACCCTAAATTGAAATCTCTCCTAAAGACCTATCTGTTTAATCTTGCCTTTGACCTCCCTCTTTCCTGAGTACCCTCTTCTCTCCCAGTGTATATGTCTGGTTTATGTTGAATGAGTTTTTACTATCCTATAATTTTATGGCATTCAATTTATATTTCTACTTTGTTTTTAAATTTGTATACTGTCCTGCTTCTAACGCAAAGGGCAATTAAGAAAATATTAATGAACATGATCATAAACATTGGGGTTAAGGAGCAGAGTAATGCATGTGCAAAGAAAAGAAATGGAAAAAGTGCTTAGTTTAGCATGCAGATGACTTCAGATGCTTATCTGGAAGTCCATCCAGTACTGCCCTGTTTTTGAATAGATGCTGTCTGTAGGGCCTCCGATGATGATGGCTACAGTTTGTACCTCCTCATGATCCTCTCTCGGATCCCTGTTCTCTCTTCTTTGTCTGGCTCTTGCAAGCAGCAAAATGGCAAGAGGATAAGCAGCAAAAAGATATATTCAACTGTTCCTGAAGTAATATATGCACTAATTACGTGCCTGTAGCAGGTGATTTCTGGGAACAGTAGGCATCAGACTTTCACTTATGGGTGACATCCTCTGATGGAGCTCATATGGGAACAATCCCCAGCTTCCTATAGGATACCTTTAGAAGCATCTGTCCGTGCATGCCTTCCTAGAGATCCTTTTCAGTAAGGTTCATAGCATAGAAAAAGGCAAAAACACATAACTCCTAGGGAAGGAGGGTGGTTTGTGAAGACTGATTCCTGCTGTTCCCAGAGATCACCTGCTACAACTATGCTATCTCCAGGAACAAGCAGGAATGCAGCTTTCACATATGGGACTCCCCAGCTCCAAGCTACCGAAAAACGGTGAGGAGTAGTGCCTGTTGCAACATGGGAAAAAGATGCCGAAGAACAACATGGAGAGTCTAGGGGATCCCATATAATCGGCATCCTCAGCACACCCCAATGGAAATGACTCTGGCGGAAGCCTGGATGAACAGAGGGAAAGAGGTGCTGGAGTATGGCCTCGCCAAAGTCACTGTCCTTACGAGAGTCCTTGTCCAGGCAGCAATGGGCTACAAAGGTGTGAACTGAGGACAGCAGATCTCTGCTATGGAGACAGCGTAAGTGGGCCACGGATGTGGCCATGGCTCAGCCATTGTGAGTGATTACATGACCCTCCAAAGTTAGACCTACTTGAGCATATGCAAAGGATATACAGTCTGATATCTAAAAAGAGTTTGCTTGGTCATAGGAAGACCAAGACGAATAGGGGCAAAAGAAATGAATAATTGTGGGTATTTTTGGTGTACCTTGGGTCTGTTAAGGTAATATGCTAACACTTGTTTGCAATCTAGGATATGAAGTGCAGCCTCAGCCCGAGATGCATGTGGCCTGGGAAAAAAGGTAGAAAGAACTACCAACTGTTGAGGTGAAAAGGAGAGAGAACCTTTGGAAGAAAACGCGGATGTGTGCTCAGGACCCACCTTGTCGTGATGAAAATGTGTATGCGCCACCAAGGCCTGTAGTTCGCTGACCCAGCTTTCATGTTGCAAGTAAGAAACTTGAAGGAGGTGGTGCTGAAAGGCTCAGAAGGAGGCTTGAGAAGCTGAGCAAGAACCATGTTAAGGTCCCAGGTGACAGGCAGGGGTTGCAATGGTGGCTTAGTCAAGAGGAGATCCCACATGAAGTAGGCCACCAATGAATGTGTGGAAACAGGTTTTCCATCAATCCCCCCAATGAGAAGCCGAAATGGCATTAAGGTGGACACAAATGTATTTAGTTTTCAGACCCATAGAAGAGAGGTGGAGAAGGTAAAGCAGGAGAGACTCTACCGGACAACTGAAGGCGTTTAGGGTTTGGTGCATTCAGCACACCCTCAACAGGCGCCACTTAAAGGTATAGGTGTGGCATGTGGAGTCCTTCCAGGATGCCAGGAGGATACCCTTAATAGTATCCAACAAATTGAGTTTGGAAAGGACTACCCTCTTAGCATCTAAGCTGTCAGCACTTGTGGACATTGGGATACAATAGTGCCTTCTGATCCTGCAAAATAAGGTCTGGTGCACAGCCCAGACAAAGAGGCTGTTGCTGAGCTATACGAAGAAGCAGGGGAAAACAGTTATTGGGGCCAGAATGGGGCTACCAGGATATGGTGCCCCTGGCAGGCTGTAGCTTGAACAGTGTTTTGGCTATTAGCGCAAGGGGTGGGAAAGTATATAGCAGACCTGTTCCCCAATGCAGGAGGAAAGCATCTGGGGTTTGATGGGGTGGAGTCAGCACTCTGGAGCAAAAGTGAGGGACCTATCTGTTGAGCGGAGTAGCAAAAAAGTTGATCCCCAGGATTCCCCATAGCACGAAGATGCGATAAAATAAATAAATAAATAAATTAGTCTATTTAAATTTTTTTATATACCGCCTCTTCAGTCAATCAGGAGTGGTTTACATTGAACAATAACTCCAAAAATTTGGTTAGAGGTCAAAACTATGATACACCAAACTATTTACATGTCAGCTAAGCACTATACAGAGGTATTGTGGTAGCTGAGTCTAAACTATTTACAGGATATAAAGACTGCTTGACCTTCCTCATGATCCTCTCAAATTGATCCTCCGATGATGAGTCCGTTCTTGAGGTTGAAGCATCTGACAGACTGTCCGCAAGAATATTTTGATCGCCAGGCAGGTAAACTGCTCTGAAAACCATTCCATGAGACGGGGAAAAGGTCCACAAGTCCACAAGCGGACCGTTTCCCAGCAGAGGAGGTGAGAGCCTGTCTCCCTGTTTGCTGACATAAAACATAGCAACCTGGTTGTCCCTCTGAACCAGGATAGATTGATGTGATAACTGATGGCAAAACACCCAAAGAGCATTGGTTACACTGGACAACAAATTTGTTCAAAGGTTTTGCTTTCTGAAAAAATGTTTGGTGATTATGATAGTTTCAAGCTGAATACAAATATAATTTCATATTGACTGTATCACATAGGAATTTGGAGAAATATGAAATGTTTAACCCTTTCCAGGCTGAGCCCAAAACTCTTGGGATCCAAAATTCTGACTAAATATTCCTATCAAATGGTATATAATACATGACCATAGCAGAAGCAAGATCACTATTAGAACATATTGAATAAGACAGGTACAATTTTCCTGAAATATGCATGAATTAACCCGGCTGCAGAATGTGGATTAAAAATTTAAAGGAGGCCTTGAAAGGGTTAAACATGTTTTGCACTAGTTACAAGAGGACTATTGTAGTTGTATAGAAGGGCAGACTAGATAGGCCATGTGGTCTTTTTCTGCCGTCATGTTTCTGTTTCTAGTTCACCTGAGCTAAAAATGTACTCAGTATCTGATGGCCAACACTGATAGGTTCCAGTTGCCCTTACCACTTTTCCATCATTGCAATGTCCTGGTGAAACCTTTCACCATGTTCGTTGCTGACTGCACCAAGATTAGCAGGGAAGAAGTTCAAGTGTGAATTCCGAAAATTAATCTTCGGTGGCATGTTGCAACTTCATGGTTTTGTATGCTTGAAGCATGATCTCCAGGAACAAGCAGGAATGAGTCCTCACATATGGGTACGTCGGAATCGACGGAGCCTGCGCAGGAAAGCTCCCCAGAAGGAAAGCTTTTAGGGCTTCCCACAGCGCATGCGCGCTGCCTTCCCGCCTTCCTGACCAACTCTCCTCAGTTTCTCTTTTTCCGCAGAGCCAGCAGGTCGTGTTCCTGTCACCGCTGAAGAAGTTGTTATTTTAATTTGTTTCTTTGGCCGCGTGTCTGCCTTCCCCGATTCCGTACCGGTACCGCCGGTCTTTTTTCTTTATTTAAAAAAATAAATAAATAAAATTATCTCTTTTTCTCTTCACTTGGTGTATTTTCTTGTGAGGCCTACAGGCCTGCACAAATTCTCCCTCATGGAGAAGCCAGCTTCTGGTTTCAAAAAATGCACCAAGTGTTCTAGTACTATTTCAGTCACAGACACCCATGAATGGTGTCTTAAATGTTTGGGACCTGACCATTCTATTTCTGACTGTCCTTCCTGCTCTCTGATGTCCAAACGTGGCTTACAGAACCGAGCAGCTAAATTCCATATGCTGTTTTCTACAGATAATCCAGCATCAGCATCCTCCAGGTCTTCCTCTCCGGATGGATCTCAGGTAGCCAAACATGTTTCAGGCAGGTCCTCAAAGGGCAAATCTCCCTCTAAGCAGCGAGAGGCTCTTGGTTTCGACCCTGAGGACCCTGCCCCAGCCAAACAACCCCGGCGGGAAGCTCCGGCTTCCAAAGCTTCTCCTAGGGGGTTACAGGTTGACATCGATGGCACGGCCTCGACCGATCACCTGTTAGACTGCTCTGGGGTACCGGCTCAGACCGGTACCGACATCCAGGCAGTCGTGGCGTCTATGGGTACTACTGTACAAACCATGCAGCAGGCCATAATGGCTTTCATTAACGCTGCAACGCCCTCGGTACCGCAACCGTCGGTTCCGACCCCGGTTCCGGTACCACAACCGATACCGGTTCCGAGAGCATCTACTTCTCGTAGAATGCCGGTTCCGGGGACTTTCTCGATACCGACCCGGTTCCCGGTACGCCCGATGTCGATACCGGCCGGTACGCGTATCGGTCCTTGGAAGCAAATAGGCGATACTTTGAGTCTTCTGAGGATGCTGATACCTCAGATGATTCTGATGAAGCATCCCTTACTCTTCCTGAGGAGCCCTCTTCTCCAAAGAGGAGAATGTCTCCTCCAGAGGACTTGTCCTTTCAGGACTTCATTCTTGAAGTAGCCAAAGGACTATCAATTACAGTATCCTCTGAAAAAGAACCTAGAGCAAAATAAATTAGACATTTTAGGATACTCTAAGGTTCCCAAAGAGGCAGTCACCTTGCCCATTCATGATATTCTTCAAGAACACATGATGGATTTATGGGAGGCTCCTCTTACCCTATCTCCACATTCTCGCCGGTTGGACACCATGTATCGGGTCCCTCCTTCTCCTGGCTTTCAGAAAACACAGCTTCCTCACCATTCCATTGTGGTGAAGTCTGCTATGAAAAAGATAGAGTACCAAAAGGCACGCTTCTACCCCTCCAGGAAGAGAATGTAGGACTTTAGATGCTTTTGGCAGGAAAATCTTTCAGGCTAGTATGCTTATTGCCAGAATCAACTCATATAGCCTCTATATGGGCATGTTTCTGAAAGAGCTTGCTCTTAAGATACAAGCTTTTCTCCCCTTTATCCCAGAGGATAGACAAGAGGAATTCCTGCTTCTTTTAAAGCATACCCAAGATGAGGGTGCTAGCAGAACATCTGGCATAGCTATAGCTGCTTGCCGAATTGCTTGGCTCCAGGCCTCTGACCTGGAGTCCTGGGTTCAAGATGGCCTCGGCAATTTACCCTGTACAGGTGAAAATCTTCTTGGCAAGGAGTGGCAAGTCCAAGCCACTCAAATGGATGCAGAAAATGCTGCTTTAGATAGACTTTCTAAGTCTACTTCCATTCCTGCCAAGAAGAAGTACTTTAAGAAATCTTTCTACAAGAAGACAAGATTTGGTACCAATGCTGGCCAATCATCTTCTCAGGTCTGCTTTGCTTCTAAGCGTCAGCAAGCTAAACAGGCCAGAACAAAAACTGCAGGGGCTGTTACACTTCAACAGTCCCAAACCCCTCAGGGTTTTTGACTTACTTCTAGAGAACATACCCTTTCTGGCTCTGCAACAACCAGAGCCTCTCACCATTCCAGGAAGGCTGACTCATTTTGCTCTCAGATGGGAACAAATCATATCACATCAGAGCAGTGGACCCTCTCTATCATCAGAGAGGGCTACAAACTGCATTTTTCCAGCCTTCCTCTCAATCCCAGGGTGAGACATTTCATCTCTCCCCCATCTCTTCTACCCCTGTTGGAGCAGGAAGTAAACACCCTGCTTGCCCAAGGGGCAATAGAACAGGTTCCTCTTCTTCAACAGGGCTCAGGGTTCTACTCCCCCTATTTTCTCATACCAAAGAAAACAGGGGGGCACAGACCCATCCTAGATCTGAGAGAATTAAACAAATTTCTATGCAAGGAGAAATTCAAAATGCTCTCTCTGGGTACTCTCCTTCCATACCTACAGAGTCAGGACTGACTTTGTTCTCTAGACCTAAAGGATGCGTATACACATATACTCATCCACCCATCCCACAGAAAATACCTTTGATTTCTGTTCCAGGGAAAACATTTCCAGTACAGAGTACTCCCCTTCGGTCTAGCCTCTGCTCCAAGAGTGTTCACGAAATGCATGTCAGTAGTGGCTGCATTTCTACGCACTCAGGGAATCTTTGTCTTCCCATACCTAGACGACTGGCTCATCCGGGCTCCATCTCAGTCTCAGGCTCAGACTTCCCTGGACCACACCATCTGCATTCTGCAGTATCTGGGACTTGTCATCAATCTGCCAAAGTCTCAACTCACCCCTACTCAATCCCTAGAATACATAGGGGCCTGGCTAGATACCACCACAGCAAGGGCCTATCTTCCCCAGGCACGTTGCCACCGGCTAGTGCACCTGGCCTTTCAGGTTCAGTCCAGAAGCCACTTGACTGCCCGAGAGATGTTACAACTGCTAGACCACATGGCATCCACAGTTCATGTGGTGCCTTATGCTCGCCTGCATATGAGAACAGCTCAATGGACTCTGTCCACCCAGTGGACCCAAGCATCAGGAGCTCTCTCTGACCAAATAAAAACCTCCAAATGTCTTTTTTGGTCTCTCCAGTGGTGGATATCCACTCAAAACCTGTTGCTGGGGTCCCCCTTCCAACCGTTACTACCCCAAGCAACCCTCACTACAGATGCCTCCCAGACAGGTTGGGGAGCTCATCTTCAAGACCTCTCCACTTAAGGCCTTTGGTCTCCACAGGAGACCGCCCTTCATATCAACCTTCTGGAGCTTCAAGCAATTTTCCTTGCTCTCAAGGTCTTTCATACCCTCCTCTACAACATGACAGTTCTTGTTCATACCGACAATCAAGTAGCCATGTTCTACGTAAACAAACAAGGAGGGACTGGCTCTCTGTCGCTTTGCAACGAAGCTCTCAGACTGTGGGCCTTCGCCAGAGAGCATCAAATCCATCTCCTGGCAGTATATCTCCCAGGGATTCAAAACTCTTGGGCAGACAGACTCAGCCGAGTTCTGCTTCCACACAAGTGGTCCCTGCACATGGATCAGGTACTCAGAATCTTTCAGAGATGGGGAACCCCGGACATAGACCTCTTTGCAAGTCCGTGGAATGCCAAACTTCCCCGGTTCTGTTCCAGGACTCCGTGTCAGGGAGTTCAGGCCAGAGATGCCTTCCTCCTTCATTGGGGTCAGGGCCTCCTATATGCCTTTCCACCCATTCCTTTGATGCCCAAGACTCTGTTCAAACTGCAGAGGGATCACGGATCTATGATCCTCATAGCTCCACGCTGGCCACGCCAAGTGTGGTTCCCTCTACTTCTGCATCTCTCCCAGGGCCCCTCCCTGGACCTGGGAGCTGCTCAAGACCACCTGTCTCAGGAGGAGGGGACTTTGTGGCACCCAAACCCCAAGTCCCTCCACCTCAGAGCATGGTTACTGAAGGCCTAGACCTTCAAGACTTAAATGTCTCGCAACAAGTGAAGGATATCCTCCATGCTTCCAGAAAACCTTCCACAAGGCGTTCTTATGCTTTTAAATGGAAAAGATTTTCCATTTGGTGTGCTCAAAAGGATCTTGATCCTTTTGCTCTTCCTGTGAATTCTCTATTGGAATATCTCCTGCATCTCTCCTATGCAGGTCTTAAAACGAGGACCAGGGTCGAGCTGGAACTTGAAGAGGGTCTTGGCTATGAGTAGCATGGGAGGGAAGGCATAAAGGAGTAATTCCATCCACGGAACAAGAAACTCATTGGCTGCCACCCGGGGGGGGGGGGGGGGAAGCAGTATTCGGGAGCAGAATTGGGTCACCTGAGCATTGGCTGGGCTGGCAAAGAGATCCAGCACAGGAAGGCCCCAATGGTGGAACAGTCGGTTGGCCACCTGTGGGTTGAGCCACCACTCATGGAGCTAGAGAACCTGGCTCAGGCAGTCCACCAGAACACTGTCCCATCCAGGAAGGTACACCACCCTGAGGAGCATCCTGCTTTTGCTGGTGAACATGCAAAGATGGATCGCCTCTGAGCATAGGAGGATGATTCCGTGCCCCCTGCTTGTTGATATAAAACATTGCCACCTGATTGTCCATCTGGATTAAAACGGTTTGGTTCTGCAGGTGGTGCTGAAAAGTCCAGAGAGTGCGGGTGATCACTCAGAACTCAAGGAAGTTGATTTGCTGGAGGCTCTCTGACACTGACCATAGGTCCTTAGTTTAGAGGTCCTCGCAATGGGCCCCCAACCCAACATGGAGGCATCGAAAGTGAGGACCCTCTGAGGAGCTGGAACCTGAAAGAGTATTCCTATTTGCAGGTTTGGTGGCTGCTGCCACCAGCAAGGGACTAGGCAAAGGGACAGTCGAGGAGGAGGCAGCAAGGAGCGTGTCTTTTGACTTTTAATCCTATGTATGGCCGACTCCACCACCATGGAGTTGTAGGGCAGCTGTGCATTTTGGAACACGAGGCTCTGGTGGACTCAGTACATGGCATCAAGCCACCTGTTCACAACAGGAACCAATTCTGGGGTCTCCCAATATGGAAGAGAAGCTCTTCCAGAATGGGGGAATCGGCACCATAAATGGAGAAGCTTCATACTGGAGGATCTCGAGGTCCCCTGCCTGAGGCTCCTCCTTAGACTCCATGGTCCCGGACAAACTTCAGAAAGGAGAGGTCCTCAGAAGGGGACCTGTGCTGGTCCTCTTGGGGGGGGGGGGTCCGAAGGGATATCCCAATGTAGGCATGTGTCAGGGGACTTGTCGTCATTCTCCCAGTCACTCCAAGTTGGAGGAGACCTCATGGGCCTCTAGGTTGTGCCAGATCACTGGTGCTGTGAGGCTCCCAGAGCCCGTACAGTCAAAACTGGAGGCGCTGCCCAGAGAGGTCTTCCGCCGTGACCAGGACCGAGAACGGGGCCTGGAATCACCTTGAGGCTGGTGGTGCTCAAGGATTAGTTCTATGACCTCTGGAGACGCCCTCACAGTAGAAGGGGCCGATAGTCGGGACCAATGACCAGGAGGAACCAGGCATCGTTCACACTGCTGGGTCAAGAAGGCAACAGTGCTTCACTCAAGAGCTGCCATTCTGACCTAGAGACCAGGAGGGCCCGCAGCAACCACCATGGACACCAAAGGCTTTGCGTCTGACGCCGGCTCTGTCAAGGGGGTGTCATTTTTATTTATTTATTTACATTCTCTTATATACCGCGCTATTCTGCATCAGTGCGGTTTACATTGAACAAACTGAAATTACATTGAACAGGGCATTATAACTTGGAGATAACTATTTTACAGGGAACATGGGCTATGGAGGGTTAAGTGGCTTGCCCAAGACCACAAGGAGCACCTTGACAAGGATGGATTCGGGAGAACAGGGTCGATCTCCTGAAGCCAATGCCACTTTCTTCTGCCACGGCAGCTTGGAGAGCTGCTCATGGCCATCGCCCTCAACATTGGGATAGGGGTTCCGATGCCAGTGACTACAGTATCATCTCCTGACAATGCCACCAATGACGTCTGGCTCTTCAGGGGATGGCCATCAGAAAAAGATCACCTGTCCGATGCCCTCCAACCTCGGGGCTCAGAATGAGCATGGCCGTCATGCAAGGCCCCGGTCCTGCAAGCAATGCTGGGGCTGAGACGGAGGTCTTTACATGGACCCATTGGGTAGCACGGTTCTTACATCCTTTGCTTGTCATCTGCTGACAGAACCCACAGGAGAAATAGTCATGATCCGCACCAAGGCAACGAAGACAGCAATCGTGTGGGTCCATGCAGGACATGATGCGCCTGCAGTGATCCCATTGCTTGAACCCACTGGCCGAGGACAGCAGGGAAGACTGCCCACAAGATCAAACTCATGCGTCCTGGCCAGGGAGGGCACAAGGAATTTCCACGCAAAGAGAAAAATACCCCAAAAAGCAGAAAGACCTGAGAAAAACACGGTGCCGAGGTGGCAATGGACCCAGGAAGATGAGAAGGCACCATACCATTGAAAGAAAAAATGAAAAAGAGCAAATTAGAAAAATCTTCCTTTTCTTGGTGCAGATGAACGTCCGATGGGCTCCACGGAAAAAAGGAGACTGAGGCAAGATGGCACCTTTTAGGCAGGAAGGCAACCACACATGCTTGGTGGATCTCACAAAGGCTTTCTTTGAAAGCTGAGGGAGGTTACCACGTAGGCTCAGTCAGTGCCAATGTCACCCATATGTGAGGACTGGCTTCCTGCTTGTTTCCAGAGAATTGTCTTATTTGCCAACTTTACAACCGAAGTAGAGCTCATATGCTTTCTTAATAAGTGCAATTATGCTGTGTCTTTGAGGCTTAAGCATATACTCACCACAAATGTAACAGGATGTATCATGGCTGTTGCAACATTGATGAGACATTTCTGCTGTAAGAAATCGTCATTTAGACAAGAAGCTCACATGTCAATGCTTATTGTTAGGTACACAAACTGATATCAACGCCATACATAGCGTCTGTGTATGAAAGCTGCTTTTATTACCTGTGCTGCCAGCATCCATCCTGACTAAGCATGCCCATGCATTCCTGAGCAGTAGCATTTCCATTGTACGTTGTTAGCCTGCACTGAATGCATGCCTGAACAAAACAAAATAGCTTACTTTCTAAGCAACATATAAGTACACTTAAAATATGTGAGGAAATTGCAAAAATAGGTGATTGCAAAAAATTGGTGTGTAATAGGAAAATTTCAGGGTGATTTTCATGATCAGCAACCCCAAATCCATAAGATACACCCAAAAGTGTTTAGGAAGCAAAATCTTCATTGTCCAGTGTTATCACTTTCAATTCCAGGAAGATAATCTGATGCGAGGCTTCTTATTAAGACCATAGTCCCTGCATGCCCAGGCCATCAAGCTCAGCTCCCCAGCCCTGTTTGGATGCATTGGTTGTTAGCATCCATTGAGGTGGAGACATCTGAAAAGGTAAACCTGCGAGAAGATTTTGAGGAGAGAGCCACCACTGAAGGGAGTCCACTAGAAGAGGGGTGACTGCCACTCTGTCTCAAAGATGGCCTTTCCCTTGCTTCTACTGGGAGGAGAGGATCCACTGTGTTTGGCGCATATGGAGACAAGTGTAGGGGATGAAATGGACCATTGAGGCCATGTGACCCAACCAATGAAGTGTATGCCTCTTGTCGTGGTGTGATGACTGTGCTGAAAGAGTAGTTACGCACCTGTAACAGGTGTTCTCCAGGAGCAGCAGGAATCAGTCCTCACATATGGGTGATGTCGGCGCCGACGGAGCCCTCGCGGAGCAATTTTCCCCCAGCTTTCAAAGAAAGCCTTTGGGAATTGCAGGGCGCATGCGCGGTCCCCTTCCCACCCAAGGGTGCCATCTTGCTCAGTCTGATGACATAGCTAAGAGACAACAAAAATTAGCAAAAACGAAAGCATAGGACTGCAACTCCAAGGGGAGGAGCGAGGGTTGTGAGGACTGATTCCTGCTGCTCCTGGAGAACACCTGTTACAGGTGAGTAACTACTCTTTCTCCAGGACCAAGCAGGAAGTCAGTCCTCACATATGGGACTCCCAAGCTTAAGGCTACCGGAGACCCCAAGCACAAAAAATGAGCTCCCTCAAGCTCAGTAGCACAGAAGGAAGGAATCTTCTCTGAGTACGCCCCCAACCGGTAGCCCAACATCCGGGATGGAGGGGAGGAGTTGCCTACACAGCAAAGAAATTACGGAGGACTGCCTGTCCGAAAGCACTGTCCCTGCGGGACTCCCTCTCCAGGCAGTAATGGGTCGCAAAAGTCTGGCTTGAAGACCAAGTAGCGGCCCGGCAGATGTCTGCCAATGGAACAGAGCGGAGGTAAGCCACTGACGCAGCTTTCGCCCTAACACGATGAGCCGTGACTCGACTCTCCAATGAGAGGCCGGCTACCCCATAAGCCCAAGCGATACAGTCAGCAACCCAGATGCTCAGAGTACGCTTGGAGACAGGGAGCCCCAACTTATTGGGGTCATAAGACACGAAGAGCTGAACAGCCCTTCGGTGCTCCTGCGTACGGTCAAGGTAGAAGGTTAACGCCCTCCTACAGTCCAGGGTATGCAGGACCATTTCAGCTCAGCTGGAGTGTGGCCTGGGAAAAAAGGTAGGAAGTACCACCTCCTGGTTGATGTGAAAAGGGGAAACCACTTTAGGGAGAAACTTAGGGTGAGTCCGTAGGACTACCCTATTCTTGTAGAATCTAGTGTAAGGGGGATCAGACACTAGGGCCTGCAGTTCACTAACGCGTCTAGCAGAAGTGAGGGCTACCAAAAATAAGGTTTTCCAAGAAAGAAAACGAAGAGGACAGGTAGCCATAGGTTCAAACGGCGGACAGGTAATCCGCTGTAAAACCACGTTGAGATCCCAGTCAGGGGCTGGGGGGCGCAAAGGTGGTTTAAGGAGAAGGAGGCCTCTGAGGAAACGGGCCACTAGAGGGTGGCTGGAGAGAGGCCGGCCATCCACCGGTAGGTGATGTGCAGAAAGAGCACTGAGGTGGACTCTAACTGAGTTGGACTTAAGTCCAAGGTTTGAGAGGCCAAGCAAGTATTGCAAGATCACAGATACGGAACAGGAGAAGGGATCGTGAGACAGTTGAGCACACCAGACAGAAAACCGACGCCACTTAAGAGCGTAGGACTTACGGGTGGAGGGTCGTCTGGAGGCCAAGACGACTTCCTCCACATCTGGAGGCAGCAGGAGGGGAGCAAGGACTACCCTTTCAGCAGCCAGGCCATCAGATGAAGGGACCGGAGGTTGGGGTGTAGGAGAGTCCCCTGATCCTGCGTCAGGAGATCGGGTTGAAACCCCAGAGGAAGAGGAGTGTCCACCGCCAGCTGCATCAGCAGCAGGAACCAGGGCTGTCTCGGCCACCGAGGAGCCACGAGGATCATCGAGGCTTTGTCCTGGAGAACCTTGAAAAGGGTCCGAGACACTAGTGGCATGGGGGGAAAGGCATACAAGAGGCCTGTGGACCATGAGAGTAGAAACGCATCCGCCGCCACTCGGAGAGGATGTGGTTCTCGAGAGCAGAATCGGGGAAGTTGCCGATTTAGAGGACTGGCAAAGAGATCTATGGTGGGCAGACCCCACTCGAGAAAAATCCGTTGAACCACTGACGGATCCAATCTCCACTCGTGTGGTTGGAGGATTCTGCTGAGTTTGTCCGCCAGGTAATTTTCTTGACCTGGGAGATAAACAGCTTTGAGGAGGATTCCCCGACTGACGGCCCAAGAGCACAGTCTCTCTGCTTCGCGACAGAGAAGGAAGGAGCCTGTGCCGCCTTGTTTGTTCACGTAGAACATTGCAACTTGATTGTCCATCTGGACTAGCACAGATTGGTGAGACGTGAGGTGGGAGAAGGCCCTTAGAGCCAGGCGGATTGCTCTGAGCTCCAGGAAGTTGATCTGCTGGGCAGACTCCCAAGGACTCCAGAGGCCTTGAGTACATGTCCCTTGGCAATGTGCTCCCCAACCCAGAAGAGAAGCATCGGTCGTCAAGACCAGAGAAGGAGGAGGAGACTGAAAAGGCATTCCGAGTACCAGGTTCGGTAGATGAAGCCACCATTGCAGAGATGAGACCAGCGGGTCGGATATCTGTATTGAGTCCGCTAGTCTTCCCGTGGCTTGTTGCCATCGTTTGCGAAGGCTCCACTGAGCAGGCCGCATGTTGAGGCGGGCATTGGGGGTCACATGGACTGTGGAAGCCATATGGCCGAGCAGTCTCAGAAATTGCCTGGCAGAGACCAGGGAATTGCTGCGAAAGTGGCTGGCAAGGTCCATGAGTCTGTTGGCTCTGTCTAGAGGCAGAAAAGCCCTTGCTTGTAGTGTGCTTAGCCTTGCGCCGATGAACTCGAGATCCTGAGAGGGGAGCAAAGTGGACTTTGCGAAGTTTATGACAAAGCCCAAGTGCTGGAGCAGAGCCACAGTGCGGTGAGTGGCGTGAGTGGCTTCCTGGGACGAGGGGGCTCTGATGAGCCAGTCGTCCAGGTATGGAAACATAAAGAGACCTTGAAGTCTGAGATAAGCCGCCACCACTGCTAGACATTTGGTGAATACCCGTGGTGCGGAGGATAGGCCAAAGGGTAGTACTCGGTATTGGTAATGATTGCCTCCCACAACAAACCTGAGATATTGTCTGTGGCTTGGGTGGATGAGGATGTGAGTGTAGGCATCCTTTAGATCCAAGGAGCATAGCCAGTCTCCCTGCTGGAGGTAGGGCAGCAGGATTCCAAGGGTGGTAAGCATCTTGAACCTTTCCCTTGCAAGGAACTTGTTGAGGTTGCGCAAGTCCAGGATGGGTCGGAGGCCTCCGGTTCTTTTTGGTATCAGAAAGTACCTGGAATAGAAGCCTTGACCTCGCAGGTGGTGGGGCACTGGTTCCACAGCCTGTTCCTGAAGAAGACTTGCTAACTCCTGAAGGAGTAAGTCCTTGTGCAAAGGGAGTCTCAGAGGCTCCCCTGGAAAGTAGGAGGGAGGCACCTGGTGGAAGTGCAGAAGATAGCCTTCTTTGACTATGTGAAGCACCCAGGTATCTGATCTTCCCATGCTCAGAGAAACTAGCTGAGGGGGAGAGGCTATGCTGAGGAAGTCAAAAACCCCCACCCTGCTGAGCAGGGGCCGGTGGTGCAGGCTTGGGGGCCTGCTGACCCTGTTGGGGAGCTGCTGAGGCCTGATAATGAGGGTAGTGTTTATAGGCAGCTGCCTTCCTCGGGTAAAAGGGCTTTTTACCCGAGCCCTTCTTTTTCTGAGAAGGGGCAGAGGTCTTTCTGGAGAGCCGAGTCCTGGTGAGAGTTTCGGTCTCAATTTGTGCAGCCTTCTCATCCATGGGCTTGCCAAAGAGGTTCTCACCTCTGCAGGGGACATCGAACAACTTGTCCTGCACCCATGGCTCGAGGTCGGATGACTGAAGCCAAGCCTGTCGGCGGGCACCGATGCCGGCTGCGGCTACTTGAGCCGATGCTTCGAAGCCATCATAGGCTGCTCGAGAGATAAACTTCGAGCACTCTCGAATCCCAGTTGACAAGGCTTGGAACCTCTGCAAAGGTTCCTCGGAGAGACCAGCAGAGAACCCGGCTATTTAGCCAGGTCTCGAAGATACATGCCCATATAGAGCTGGTATGTCTGGACTCGACAAGCAAGCATAGAGCCCTGGAAACACTTTCTACCGAGGCCATCCAGGTTGCGAGCTTCCCTACCGGGAGGCACCGAGGAGTGCATCTTCTGACTCTTGAGTCGATGCATGGCCGATTCCACCACCATGGAATGGTGCGGTAGTTGTGCTTTTTGGAAGCCGGGGCTCTTGCGGACTCGATAAATGGAATCGACCCGCTTGCTTAACACCGGCGATGACGCCGGGCTCTCCCACATGTGGAAGAGAAGTCGTTCCAGCATTGGAGGAACCGGTACAGTAAAGGCCTCCTTTGCGGGAGAGTCATACTGGAGGGCTTCGAGCTCTTCGGCTCGAGGCTGCTCCTCGGGATCCGCGGGGAATGCAAAGGCTTTGGCCATATCCTGCACGAAGTCCGAGAACTGGGTATCCTCCAGGGGGGGGGGACCGTCTCCGAGGTTCGGACTCGGGGGAGTCCGATGGGACACACAGAGTCCGAAAAGAACCAGGTGACTCTTCTTCCTCAGATTCCCAGGTGGACTCCTCGGAGGAGGAGTCGAGCGGCTCCGGTCGGGCGGGCATCGATGCCGTCCGCCCCGACGCCGAGGGAGTCGGCATCGACGACCTCGGTCCCGAACGGGAGGCCGAAGGAGACCATGACCGAGGATAGACTCGAGCCCGCATGGACTCGAGGATCGGCTCTGTCTCCGGGGTCGACTTAGACGTCGACGTCCCGGCGGTCAGGGCAGAAGCACCGGCGAGGCCAGCGATCAATGCCCGCTGCTGGTCCATGAAGGCAGTCAGACTGCTCTCCAGGGCCGTCAACCTGAGTCCGAGCTCAGGAGACCCAGCAGCCCCCGACTCGGGCCCCGACGGTGGCTCCTTCGGAGGCGAGTCCACGAGGACAACAGGACTTACGTGAGCAGGCGAGTCGGTCTCCAGACGAGGCTGTTTGGAAGGCCGCTCCATCTCCAAAGCTGAAAGTAGGGCAGTAGGGTTCCTAGAAAGACCACCATCTTGACCATCTCTTGTACTAGGAATTTGTTGAGGTTTCAGAGGTCTAGGATGGGATATAACCCCCCCCCCCCCCCGATCTTTTGGAGATAAAGAAATATCAGGAGTAATACCCCAACCTTTCCAGTGCGCAGGGAACAAGTTCTATCGCACCATCCCTTAGTAGGGTGGTGATTTCCTGCTATAAAAGAAACTGATGGAGAGGATCGAGAGGATACGCCCCTAGAAAGAAGAGAGAAGGTAACTGGGCAAAATGTAGCAGGTAGTCCCTGAGGACGGCCTGTAGAGTCTTGGGCTCTGATGTTATGAGGGACCATCTGTGAGCAAAATGGAGTAGCCTGACCGCTATGTGAGTAAGCTGTGACTCTTTCAGGGGAAGAATGTTAATGTTCACCAGAAAGTAGTCAAAAGCTAGCTCCAGGTTGGGGTTGTGTAGCTGTTTGAGACAGGAGGCTTGGGCCTCTTGGGTTGGCAAAGAGCCTGAGGCTTCTGCTGACCTTAGCGAGCGTTATAAGAGGGGTAATGCCTTCTGCACATCTGGAAAGAAGCAAAAACTTGTGGATGTTCTCCAAGATGCATTATTTAGACAAATGGTGATGGAACCAACCAGGGAAAGCTCAACGCTGGATGTAGTGCTCACCAACGGTGATAGTGTGTCGAATGTCTGCGTGAGTGCCCCTGTGAGTAACAGTGACCATCACACGGTGTGGTTTGAGATACAAGCCATGGTACAGGCCAATCATAGCAAGCTCAAAGTCCTAAACTTCAAATACACTGACTTCAATAAAATGGCAGAGTACTTAAAGGAGGAGATAACGGGGTGGAAGGAGATAAAGGAAGTGGAATTGCAATGGGCTAAACTAAAGGAGGCAATAAAAGGGGCAACAGATAAATATGTAAGAAAAGTAAATAAAAACAAGAGGAGAAGGAAACCTATTTGGTTTTCCAAAGAGGTGGCTGCTCAAATAAAGGCAAAAACTACAACTTTCGCAAAATTCAAAAGCTTGCAAACAGAAGAACACAGAAATGAATACAGGATCCAACTCAAAGGGGCTTGTTTACAAAGCCGCGGTAGCGGTTTGCGGTCGTTATCAGAGCCGTGGCCCCATTGAAATCCATGGGGTCGTGGCTTCGATAACGATCGTGAACCGCTACCGCAGCTTTGTAAAGAAGCCCCAAAGAGTCTAAAAGAGTAATAAGGATAGCAAAATCAAAGGCAGAGGAAAAGATGGCTAAAGATGTTAAGGGTGGCAACAAAACATTCTTCAGGTATATTCAGGAAAGGAAGAAGATCAGAGTTGGAATTGCAGGACTCAGAAGTGCTGGGAAAGGACTCGTGGAAAGTGACACTGAAAAAGCGAAATTGCTAAACAAATACTTCTGCTCTGTTTTTACTAAAGAAGATCCTGGAGATGGACCAGCTGTGACTCCCAAATATAAAAATGGGAATGAAGTAGATAACCACACCCTTCACAGAAGACGAGGTGTTAGAACAACTTGCTAAACGGAAAGTGGACAAAGCCATGGGACCGGATGGGATACATCCCAGGATACTGAAAGAGCTCAGAGAGGTTCTTGCAGGACCGTTAAAGGATGTTTTCAACAGATCCTTGGAAACAGGAGAGGTTCCTTAGGACTGGAGAATGGCTGATGTTGTACCTCTACACAAAAGTGGTGACAGGGAAGAAGTGTCAAACTACAGGCCCGTGAGCCTTACCTCAGTGGCGGGAAAAGTAATGGAGGCGCTCCTGAAAGAGCGAATAGTGAACTTTCTCAAAACCAACAGGATGCAAGATTCGAGGCAACATGGTTTTACGGAAGGACGGTCTTGCCAAACAAATCTGATTGAGTTCTTTGACTGGGTGACCAAGGAACTAGATCAGGGGCATGCGATGGATGTCATCTACCTGGATTTCAGCAAAGCCTTTGATACTGTTCCTCATAGGAGGCTTGTCAACAAACTCAGTAGCTTGGGGATGGGTCCCACGATGGTAAACTGGATTAGAAATTGGTTGACTGACAGACGACAGAAGGTGATTGTACATGGAGCTCACTCGGATGAGAGGAAGGTGATTAGCGGGGTGCCCTAGGGTTCAGTCCTGGGCTCGGCACTGTTCAATGTATTTATGAGTGATATTGCTGAAGGACTGAATGGAAAAGTCTGTCTTTTTGCAGACGAAACAAAAATTTGCAATAGAGTGGACTCCCCCGAGGGAGTGGTTAACATGAGGAAAGATCTACAAAAGCTGGAAGACTAGTCTAATGCTTGGCAACTACGATTTAATGCGAAAAAGTGCAGTGTCATGCACTTGGGTAGCAGAAATCCAAGGGAAATGTACGCGATAGGGGGTGAGAGGTTGGTATGCACGGTTCAGGAGAAAGACCTTGGTGTGATTATCTCTGATGATCTCAAGGTGGCAAAGCAGTGCAACAAGGTGGTGGCAAAAGCCAGGAGGATGCTGGGCTGCATACAAAGAGGGATTACCAGCAGAAAGGAAGAGGTACTTATGCCACTGTATAAGTCACTGGTGAGGCCTCACTTGGAATACTGTGTTCAGTTTTGGAGACCGTATCTTGCAAAGATGTAAAAAGACTGGAAATTGTTCAGAGGAAAGCGACCAAAATGATTTGGAGCCTGCGTCAGAAGCCTTATGAGAAGAGACTTGAAGACCTAAATATGTACATTTTGGAGGAGAGGAGGGACAGGGGAGATATGATTCAGACCTTTAAATACTTAAAGAGAAATGATGAACAAACAAACCTCTTCCAAAGACGGGGAAGCTGTAAAACTAGAGGGAATAACATGAAGCTGCAAGGTGGTAAATTGAAAGGCAATGTCAGGAAATATTTTTTCACTGAAAGGGTGGTGGATACTTGGAATGCCCTCCCGATGGATGTGGTGGGGGCAAACACAGTGTTGGAATCCAAAAAGGCATGGGACAAACACAGAGGATCCCTTTACAGCAATAGGATAAAAACAAAATAAACAGTACCATCTAACTTCTGAACCATATAACGTCTCAACAAAAGGGGGGTCCTACATGGAGTGGTGGGTTTACCCCTAAACAAAGACATGGGGAGGGGTGGCCTGCACAGAGCGACAGGTGCACCTACTCTTGCCATCTTGCTGGGCAGACTAGATGGACCATGCTGGTCTTTATCTGCCGTCATTTACTATGTTACTATGTAATACTACTTCCTCTTAGGAGAGAAGTATCAGCTATTTTACGAGAGAGACGCTTCATGGTAAGGCCGTCTTGATTTCACTAGCCTTCTCCCTCCAGCTTTTACCAAAGAGGTTCTCACCTTGACAGGGGAATGTCTGTTAGCTTGTCGTGGACCCAAAGTTCGAGGTCCATAGACTGCAACCAAGCCAGCCTTCTGGTCCCAATGCCTGCTGCTGTAGCTCTGCTGATAAGACTCAAGAGTCAAAAGCTGCTCTGGTGATGAACCTGGAACAGTCTTGACTAGGGTCCGTTAGGTATCCAGCTTCTCTGAAGGAATTATAGCAGAGAACTCAAGATCCTTCACAATGTCCCTAAGACACATACCCATATAAAGCATATAAGAATTAATCCGGCAAGCAAACATCAGTGCCTGGAAGCATTCCTGCTTGTTTCTGGAGATTAATATGTATGTGGACATATGGAAGCCATCCACGCAGAGTATGTTGAAGGACATGCTAGAGTTTAACATCACCTCCTGACCAGGTATACAAATAATGATGCTTTCAAAGCTAACACCTGATTGGGTAATTTCTAATGTGTTTCTTTGCATTGGGCACAGACCATATTAACATGTTATTTAAGTATGCCCAACTCATTTAAATACATGTGGCATTCTGTGTGTGCAGAGGTTTTGCAGACTTCTTATGTGCGCGTGCGGATTCATGAGTGTAAGACTTGTGTTATATGTGTGTAAGCACACAAACTGGTGTTAGCTTTCTGCATCGACCTATAAGCACCCACAACCCTTATATTTCTGTGGGCACAGTGACACTAAGAATGTTTACTAAAGATTAACGTGCATTACTGAAATGTCACAAAGCATTTGAAAATTGTCTGCAAACAGCTAATTCCGTAGCCCTGCCTTTCTCAGAATCTCACAAAATGGCTTCACAGGTGTTAAACAGAAAAAGGGACAATGCCACATTAATATTTTACTAGCATCCTTCAAAGTGCTGCTAACTATATAAGTTTGTCTGTACCAATGTGTAAATGTTTCCTCAAAGCATGCGGAGAGGCACTTGTTGTCCTTAATGGTTATCTGATGGTATTTAAATTTTATTGATCACAGGCTGTTCACTGTTAAGGCAACAAGGCAATTTCCTCCTTTGGAAATAGAGGAGGTCCTTAATAATAGTCTAATATGCTTATTAATGGATCAGCTGTTAGAGCTGCTTATCACTTGAAAAGCAAGACCCATACTTATCAGTACAATACCTGCCAATGTGCCTTTTCTGCATTTTTGAGGGATGAGAGGGTGTCTTAATTTCATGTCAGTGCTGCTGTATGCCTCCCTTCACAGTTTTTTAATTAGGTAGCTAATATGCTAATTTGTCAGAGTAATTTAGAGATGCAACACCTAGCCATCTAACACACAACAGCACATGGGAACAATACTACCGTGGCAAACTTCACTCAGCACAGCTTTTCACTTTGCAGTTTTCACAGAGTTGGAATTTTTATGCTAATAGCTGCTTATCAGGGGTCACAGAGTATCCTGCTTCTGCACTCTACACAAGATGATCTATGTTACTACAAACGTATAAGCTAATTATTGAAGGAAAACAGATTTTTTTGTGTGATGATTTTCATCCCAAAGATGATCATGGTTTTAGACGTGTGGAGGTATGCATCTGCAGCCAGTTCTTGGCTAGATGACTTGATGGCACAATGACACATTGATGGTATCTGGACAGCATGAAAAAACAATGAAAAAAGATGCCATAGTGATCTGGCCATTGCATTATCTGAAATGTAATTGGACCCCAATAGTCCATTGACAGGGTGTTAACCCCTTCTCCTCCCCTCACATCACAATATTAAGTTCTCAGTTGCAGCAGAAGGACAAGCAGGGATTATCCTTGGCTCATAACTCAGTCCTACAATTAGATATTAGCTATAACAAAGGTTTTCTGTAATTCTTATGCTATATATAAATATCATTTTGTGTCCAATCTTTACATTTTAAAAATGACACTAAGAAGTATTTTAAAAAATCACAAGAAAAGGTATACAGTTGTCATACACAAAAAGAAAAGCAATGTTTCTCAAAAGAAGGAATCCTCAAATCACCATAATATTTATAGTACAGAAATGAACCATATACAAGTGAAAAAAGGAAATATTTGGTAACTAGACCAAATCAAAATACTGCAATACATAAATTCCCAAAACCCTCCATTGAATAAATGCAGATAGTATCTTCTCTCATGTACAACAATGGTGCAACATTCAACCCAGACTGAAGAAGCTGTTTCAAATGAGCAGGATCTACTTTGGATCCCGATCTGTTTAGCCTCCTGTTTCCTTACCATTCCCCTAGATGTATTCTTGTCCTGAGCTGTTCTGCTGTCTGTTTTGATTAGATTATAAGCTCTGATGAGCAAAGACTGTCTTTTACATGTGTCATTACATCGCTGCAAACGCCTTGTAGCATTATACAAATGATCAGTAATAGTAGAAATAAATGGAAGAAGCCTAGTGGTTAAGATAACAACTTGAAGACTTCAAATCCAGACTCTGCTACTCCTTGTGGCTTTGGGCAAATAGTGTAGTTACTCGTAACAAGTGTTCTCCGGGGACACTAGGCATCAGTCCTCACATATGGGTTTCATCAGCACTGATGGAGCCCATGCAGTCACTCTTCTCAGCTTTCAAAGAGATCCAGATGTGCGGTTTCCTTCCAGCCCAAGAGTACCATCTTGCCTCAGTATGATGATATAGCTCAAGATGGCAACAAAAACAAAAGCAACTCCATGGGGAGGAGGGAGGGTTGTGAGGACCGATTCCTGCTGTCTCCAGAGAACACCTGTTACAGATGAGTAACTATGCTTTCTCGGGGAAAAAGCAGGAAGTCAGTCCTCACATATGGGACTCCCTAGTTACAGGTTACCAAAAAAACTTAAGTCATGGGCGTCCCACAAAAAATGAACCGTGAGGAACCATGAGAGTACAGTTTTAGTTGCAAGACCTCAGCAGCGTCAACTAGGGAGTCAGTTCTCTGGTACCTGGGACACACAGAAGGGCTGGAAGGCAGAAGTTGCCTTAAACCCCAAACAAATGACAACTGCCTGACTGAAGGCACTGTTCCACTGGAACTCTTCCTCCAGGAAGTATTGCACTGCGAAAGTGTGAACTGAGGTCCAGGTGGAGGCCCAGCAGATATTTGTTAAGGGGGCCAAGCACAGGTTTACCAAAGAAGCTGCCACGGCATGGATGCTGTGGCGCTCCAGCGAGAGACCAGTCTGACCATAGGTGAAGGCAATGCAGTCTGTCACCCAGGTGGACAGAGTACGCTTGGAGACCGCTAAACCCAGGCTATTAGGATTGTAAGAAATTAAGAGCTGTGAGAAGCAGTGATGGGGCTAGGTATGCTGTAAGTAACAGTCCAGTGTATGGAGAGTGGTCTCTGCTCTACTGGCATGAGGATACAGGAAAAGGTGGGAAGAACCACCTCTTGGTTGAGGAGGAATGGAGAGAGAACCTTCCGGAGGAACTTGGGGTGCATCTGAAGCACCATTCTGTTTCTGTGAAACCTAGTGTAGACAGTATGAGCCACCAATGCTTGGAACTCCCTGACCCTGTGGGCAGATGTGAGCACCATGCAGATGATCACCTTCCAGGACAGATACTTGAGGTGGCAGAAAGCCAGTGGTTCAAAGGTTGGAGTTATGAGCTTTGAGACCACCTTTAGATCCCACGTCGCCATCAGCAGATGAAAGAGTGTGCAAGAGAGCAGGAGGTCCCTTTGGAAGCAAGCCATGAGAGGTTGGGTGAAAAGGGGCTTCCCCTCAATGAGGTAGTGGTGCGCCAAGAGCACACTGAGATGAACTCTGATGGAGACAGATTTGAAACTAGCATTGGACAGGTGCAGCAGGTACTGCAGCACCAGCTAGACACAACAAGAGAAGGGTTGGCACCGCTTTCCAAACAAAGAAGCGGCATCATTTGAAGGCGTAGGCCAGCCAGGAGGAGTCCTTGTTTGAAGCCAGTAGGATCTCCTCTACCTCTTTGGGCAAGTCGAATTGGATCAGGGCTACCCTTTCAGCAGCCAGGCCATCGGGCCAGGGACCTCCAGGTTGGGGTACAGGAGACAGCCTGCCTCCTGCAAGAGCAGGTCCGGGGCGGTCCACAGGGGGACTGAGTGCAACTGAAATAGGCTGAGGAGCAGCAGGAACCAGGGCTGCTGGGGCCACTGGGGTGCTATGAGGATCTGGGTGGCCCAGTAGAGCTGGACCTTGAAGAGTATCTTGGCAATAAGTGATGTGGGAGGAAAGGCATAAAGAAGTCCTTACATCCACGGAATGAGAAACACATCGACCGTCCACCAGAGGGGGGTGTGGCATTCTGGAGCAGAATTGGGTCAACTGAGTATTAACTGGGCTGGGGAGGAGATCCAGCACAGGAAGACTCCACCAACGGAACAGTCGGTTGGCTACCTGTAGTTCGAGCTGCTTCTTGTGAGTCTGGAGAACCAGCTCAGGCAGTTTGCCAGAACAGTGTCCTGTCCTGGAAGGTACACCGTCTTGAGGAGCATCCCGCTTTTGCTGGTGAACATGCAGAAAAGGATCGCCTCCGAGCATAAGAGGGATGATCCCTTGCCCCCATGCTTGTTGATGTAAAATATTGCCATCTGATTGTCCATCGGGACTAAGCAGCTTGGTTCCGCAGGTAGTGCTGAAAAGCCAGGATGGCATGGATGATTGTGCGGAGCTCCAGGAAGTTGATCTGTTGGAGGCTCTCTGATGCTGACCACAGGCTCTGAGTGCAGAAATCGTTGCAATGGGCCCCCTAGCCCAACTTGGAGGCATCTGTGGTGAGGACCCTCTGAGGAGTTGGGACCTGACAGGGCATTCCTGCCCACAGGTTCGGTGTTTACTGCCACCAGTCAAGGGACTCAGCAAGGGGACAGGTGACAGTCGCCCTGTCCTGCAGGCGTCCCATCGCTTGGGACCACTGGGAGCAGAGCACCCACTGGGACGGCCGCATGTGGAGATGGGTGTCGGGCCATGTGTAGTATCGTTGACGTCATGTGACCTAGGAGGCACAGCATGAGCTGGGTGGAGGCTGAGTATCAGCCCTGAATCTCCCCTATGAGGGCTGTCAGGCACTGGGCCCTGCCAAGGGTGAGAAAGGCTCAGGCCTGAGCCATGTCTAGCAATGCCCCTATGAACTCCAGGCTTTGGATCAGTTGCAGGTAGGTCTTGGGGTAGTTGTTGACAAACCGCAGGTGCTCCAGGGTGAGCATGGTGCGGCATACGGCCATCTGCATCTCTATGGCAGTGTCACTCCTGACCAGCCAGTTATCTAGGTGGGGAAAGACAAACACCCTCTGCAGCTGCAGGTGAGTGGCGACCACCGTCAAGCATTTGGTTGAGACCCTCAGGGACAAGGCCAGGCCAAAGGGCAGAACCCTGTATTGGGAGTGGCTTCCAATGACAACAAATCAGAAATACTGGTGGTGTCTTGGGTGGATGGGAATATGTGTGTATGTGTCTTTGAGATTCAAGAAGCATGGCCAATCGCCCTGGTGGAGGTAGGGCAGCAATCTGCCATGGGAGAGCATCTTGAACTTCTCCTTCACCAGGAACTTGTTGAGATTTTGCATATCCAGAACAGGGCAAAAGCTGCCAATCCTCTTTGGAACCAAGAAGTATCTGGAGTAAAACCTCTGGCCTCGGAGATGGGGCAGGACCAATACCCCAGCCTTGTCAGCCAGAAGCTTGGCGAGCTCTTGCTGGAACAAACCTCTGTAAAAGGGAGTCATCAGGAGTTCCCCTAGAAAAAATGGGGGCGGGTCTGGTCGAAATGGATGAGGAAACCCTCCTCCATCACCTAAAGGCCTCAGGTGTCGGTGGTAATGCTTGGCCACCGGCTGGCAAAGTATACCAGGTGGCCCCCTGTGTGCTGTGGGACTAGACCACCTTTGGGAGGAGAGGCTCATTTGCTGTCGAGGTCAGAGTCTGAAACCACAGTAGAGACACTTCTGCCAGCCCAGTCAAGAACTCAGATGTTGAGCTGGTCAGACTAAAAACTTTAGATGATTATTCCACTCATTTTGCTGATGTCCCCAAGCAATTAGATTGATATAAATTGACCTCAAAGCCCTTAAAGTTAAAGTTCTTGCGCGATGAGAAAGAGATGAAAGAGGGAAATATTTACAGCTGGTCTGCGGCACATGCACCATACTTAATATCCATCTTGTAAGTCAGTGAGTTTGATTTTTCATCTGAAAGTTCCCTGTCTAGCGAAGAAGACACTAGAGTGGTTTTTTTAGGGAAATGAGGAAGAGGCAGTTCAAGAAACCGGCAGGCAATAGCCTTTCAACTCAGAGTATCAAGGTCCCTACATGCGGTTACAGAAGAAAAAATATCCTCAGCATGTAGAACCTCAGTGACTGGAGCTGTGATTAATTTGTCATCTGTAGAGTTGTCTTCCGTGCAAGTCCAATGGAGGAGATAACCCTCCTCCATTACCTGAAGGCCCCGGGTGTCTGTGGTAATGCTTGGCTGCCGGTTGTTAAAGTATACCAGATGTCCCCCTGTGTGCTGCGGAACTAGACCTCCTTGGGGATGAGAGGCTCATTTACCATAAAAGTCAGGGTCCGAAACTGCATTAGAGGTACCTTTGCCAGGTCAGCCGAGAACTCAGCGAGCTCCCTCGCCAGGTCTCGCACGACATTGTTATTGAATGATCTGGAGAAGATTGAACAAAAATGTAGGTCAAATTTGACAAAGTATTGGCACTCCAAGAATTGCAAGATAATGCTACATTAACTATTAAGTGTGCAAATAAGGGTGGGGCAATTGTCATGGATACTACAGATTATGATATGGAAGCTTTATGTCAACTCAGTGATACAGCATGTTATCGTCAATGGATATGGATCTTTAAAGCAAGTTGCAACAACAGGTTTATTAGCTTACTAAAACTGCTCTGAAAGCAGGTTGTGGTCAGAAAAAGAAATGGCCTTTTTGAATCCACAGCAACCTAAAGTACCAATCATATGTTTGTTGCCTAAAATTCATAAGACCTTAGATCATCCTCCAGGTAGACCTATATTATCCAGTAATGATTCTTTGTTAGAATATGTTGGCCATTTTTTGGATGTGTTTTTGAGAGAGGACGTTCCTAAATTATATCATTTGTTAAGGATACCACACATTTTTGAATATTCTACAGTGTGTTTCCCCAGTGTCTGAAGTTCAGTGGCTTGTAACGTTAGATGTTGCCTCTTTATGCACTTCTATCCCCCCAAGTAGAAGCTTTGACAGTACTACAATCGGTTTGGAAGTCATGGCCGGCTTCTTATCAAGTGCCTACCAGCTTTTTGCTTGAATTAGCTGAAATAGCTTTGACAAAGAATTTCTTTGTCTATAAATAAGTATTCTATCAACAAATCTCAGGCACAGAATGGGAGTGACATTCGCTCCATCACTAGCTAACCTCTGTATGTATGCATTTGAAGAGTGATGGATTTATTCCTTTGTCTATGCCTGCCATTTTGTTGAATGGCACAGGTTAATTGATGACTTTTTCCTGCTGTGAAGTGGCACTAGAGATCAGCTTCAAACTTTTTTTTCATTTATTGAATATGTGTAATGCTGCCATCAAGTTTGAAATGCAATGTCATCAGTCTACAATTCATTTTCTGGATGTTACTGTAGTTAAGAATTATGATATTTTTGATTCTACTCTGTATATCAAACCAACTGATCACAATACATTGTTGCAGTATCACAGTTTTCATCCTTATCATTTGACAAACAGTCTACCATTTTCCCAGTTATTGCGTTGTCGCTGTATTTGCTCTACTAACTCTGAATTTTATAATCAAGCATTTTGATTAATAAATTTAAAGAGCAGGTTACCCAGCTTCAGTACTTCAAAAAGCCTATAAGCGTGCTTCTTCAAATCAAAGAGAGTAGCTGCTTGCACCTTCTGCAGTAACTTCATCTGTAGATACAGATTCTGGATTGGTGACCTGTGTCATTCAACATTCTGCAGTTTCCAGGGCATTTGCATCATTAATTAAGCAGCAGTGGTCAATTTTATCTGCCGTCCTATGCTTTGCCTCTACTAGCCCATGGGTGGCCTATAGTAGGGCTCATAATTTGAGAGATGTTATGCCCTGCAGTCCCCCGTAACAATAATTCTTTTGCAAATCTCCCCAAAGGGTACTTTAAATGTGGCAAATGTATTTTTTGTGCGATGATGGAAGAAGGCAGAAGTATAATGTTGAATAATTGTACTTTCCATCTCCACTGGTTAACATTTTCAACACATGTGATTTATGTGATTCGTTGCCCATGCGGCAAATGCTATTTAGGCAAAACTGTGTGGCAACTGAGAATGCATCTGTCGCAACATAAATATAATCTTTTGAAATCTTGGGATGAAGTGCCCCTTGTATTACATTGTTGGCAGTATAACCATAGCTTTTGGGATCTTTGATGTACAGTAATGGCTCATGTTTCTGTTAACATAAGGGGTGGGGACTGAGGTAAAATTCTGCTACAACAAGAACAGCGCTGCATTTTAAATCTAAATACTTTGGAACTAGCAGGCTTAAACTGAAAATTTTAGGTGGTTTTTTTTTTGTAATAGACTAACTTTGTGGGTAATATTCTGTGTGGCTCTAATATGTGCTCCCCTCCTGTGCTATGTTGGTAGCATCTGAGCAGGGTCTTTCTCTGATTGGTGGTGATTCTCTTTAAAAATGGTGGCTTTAGACACTGAGTTTGTGCATGGGAGTTTTCCTGGCTCCACTTTCTTTGCCCCTGAGGAAGCCCATATGGGTGAAACGAAGATCTTTGTTGGGCCGCTGTCAACAATTCCTAAGCTAAGTACATTGGTGGAGACTTCGTGGGAGCGCTTGTGAAAGTCTTTTAATTGCTGTGCTCCATCTTGTTTGCAGGAGTATGCCTTTGAGCTGATGTGTGTAACAGCGTCCCTGTGCATTCCCCGGGTGATCACTATATTTGTTCTGGTTTTATCTCTTAAAGATTGTAGATAAAGAGGGTACCAGTAATTGCTGAATAGAGCATAGATAGAAATTGCATAGATAAAAATGGATTAAAGAAATATTGGAGACTGAAAAAAGTACTTTGTCTTTCATTTTAAATAAAAATTTGAATAAAAAGGGGGTGTTTTTAAGCCAGTGATGTTGAGTGATCTATTTCCCCTATGGCTGTGATTTGTCACATAGAGGGATGTGATAATATCCTGAGACTTTTTCTCCCGTTTGGTAAAATATTGAGGTTTGTATGACTGGCTGATCTTTCCTTTTAAGACTGGATCTATAGAGTGCAACCCTTTTTGGGCAATTTTAGTCCTGTTGAAGTATCAATGTTGAAAGTTTGAGATACTGAATGTGTGGGAGTATATTAATACTCTCTTTGTAATGAATATGCATGAGAGATTTGCATAACTGCTGCCTCTACTGTAAGCAAATCTCTTATACATATTCATTAGGAATATCCTGAAGATGCAGCCAATTGGCAGTCCTAGAGGACTGGGAGTGAAACCCAAGGGTGTGAAACTCCAGTGCTGAAGTGCCACAAACTAGCTGGGTTTTTGGGATATCCCAACTGAATAAACATGAGAGAAACCCTCAAACATTGGAGATCCAGGGTATGCAAATCTATTTCATGCATATTGATTTTGGTAGTCCTGAAAAACCAATAGCTAGGGGGGCGCCTCTAGAAGAGAGGGTTGAGAAGCACTAGTCTACGGTATGGCAGCAAAGATGTAATAAAAAAATACAGAATCACATTTGGGCTGCAAAAACCCATGATAATGGTACATTAAAGGAGGTGAATTACTATCTCCATGAAAGAAGAGCAGGAGCTTAGAGTGATTAAATGGTGGCCAAGGAAGTAGAAAAGATGACTGAAAAGCTAGAAGCATACATGGGTGCATAGGGAGAGGAATGGCCAGCAGCAAACAGAAGGTAATAGTGCCTCTGTTTGCTGAGACCTCATTTGGACTACTGTGTGCAATTTTGGTGAGCGCACCTTCAATGGGATATACATGGGATGGGGTTGATTCAGAGGGTGTTTACTAAAATAGTCTGTGGCCTTTGTCATAAAGGTATATGAGGACAGACTTAAAGGTCTAAATATGTATACTTTGAAAGAAAAGCAAGAGATGGGAAATATGATTAGAGACATTTAATTACCTCCATGGTATCAATGCACAGAGGAGCGGATGTCTTTCAACTGAAAGAAAGCTATGGAATGAGAGCTCAGAGGATGATAGATTTCTCCTGTGCAGGGGTAGCCTGAGGTGGATGTGGGGCCACATGCAGAAACTCACTGCAGGGCCTAATTTGCATAAATATTTACATTTCCACTGGGCCTAATTTGCATGAATTTAATTTTATTTATTTTAAAATTTATGCTGCCCATCTAAATCCTAGGTGGCTTCCAAACATACATACATTATTTCATTTTTTTTAAACACGTTTATTTTCCATTTAAAAAGAGTCAGTACATAAAACACAAATACAAGTAATAACAGATTATATAAAAAATATCTCTCCCTCCACCAAAAGAAAACAAAACCTAGAAGAGAAAATCATTCATTAAAGCTAGATAGATATCATATATCAAACAATATTCAGATATTTTTTAAGTAGTTGCCCAATGACCTCCATATCCCTTCCACTTTACTTATGCTACTCGATGATATTGAAGCAGCACCCTCCCACTTCCTGGTTGCACAAATTGCATGCCACCAGGTGGTTACGTTTAGGGAAGATAAGTCTTTCCAACAGCCGAGAATATGCTGGATCGCAAATGAAATCATAATATCCAATAACTTTCTATCATTTTATCTAAGACACCTCACATGCACAATGATCTGAATAAGACCACTTCTATTGTAATTGGAAAATTCAAATTAAGGACTTCATGAATATACTACTCCCACATTCCCTCCTAAAAAAGACTTAATACATATACAGTTATACAACATATGAGTTAATATACGGATCCTACTGGAATAGTGCCAACACATATTTGACTCCCAGAATCTAGCTCTAAACATGCGCAAGGGAGTCCATATTGCTCTATGAGCAACAAAAGACAGACCGAGTAAGGCTACTCGACATAGTAGTTCAAATAGTTTGACTCCAAAAGATATTCCAGTTCACACCATTTTGGGCAATACCTGCATCATACTCACATATCCTATGCAGACCCTCTAATGAAGCTCGCTCTTCATTTTTTAACATTTTATAGAAGAAAGAAAGCAAATTCCCACTCCCTCTGACCTTATAATATGACCCACTTAAGTCTGCAGTCGAACACACCCCATCTCCCCATCTGTGCCATGCTCTCTGCCAAAAGATCCACTTTAGCAGCCTGCTTAGAAGTTAGTCCATATCTTTCAATTAAATCTTCCTTTTAAGTAAACTCCTTTCTAGGAATAATTGGCCTACGCAAAAAATACCTTTATCAATTCAGCTTTTCCAATACACCTTCCTCCCACTGATGTGCATCAATAGATTACACCAGACAGACAAATTAGCATATAAAGCATAAGATGTCTTGCAACAAGAATTGGCCAAAACAGCAGCCCTCATGGTGCTAAAAATAAGTGGAAATTTCAGTTTTGAGACAGGTATGCACATAGTAAGCAGAGCAAATAACTTAAAAGGAGACACCCTTATCCTTTCTATTTCAATTCAAAGTGACGAGGTCTCATCCGCAACCCATTCAATTCCATACCATAATAAAAATGCAAAGTGATAAACCCTAAAATCTGGGAGCCCAAACCCCCCTCCCCCTTCTTCAAGGCAATTTTAATGTTGATAGCACAATATGTGGTCTTTTTTTTACTCCAAAGGTAGGTGGTGAAAATCTTGTCTAGGTTGGTATAAAAACTAGGCTTACATAATCCAAGCAACATACTTAATGTATATACCAAACTAGGAAGTATCATCATCTTTATAGAATCGTCTTCCCCACCAGCAAACTTAAAGTGGAGACCAGTGTTATGAAATGGTTTTAACTTCTTGACAGCATTAAATCACAATACAATTTGATTGTTTCTCTTCTATCTTGAAAAAAATTCATTCCTAGATATTTAAGACCTTGCGAAGTGGGTCCATAATTTTCCATTAAAAAAACTCATCTTGATCTGTTTTAACAAATAGAGCTACATTGGCTTCAGTAAAAAATTGAGGAGTGTTCTGAATTGTCCAATATGCTCATATGCAACCATTGCAGTTTAGGAGCCAGGTGCGCTGCATATCGCTGGTAAAAATCTACTGTAAGTCCATCTGGACCAGAGACCCGAATCCTAGATAATTTTTTAATGCATGATAGAATTTCTCCTACTTGAATTGGTGCACCAAGGAACTTTCTCTGACTTTTTGAAAGCACAAGATGCTTCATTCCCAGAAATTCTTCCCTTATATAGGGTAGTTACTCACCTGTAACAGATGTTCTCCAGGGACAGCAGGAATCATTCCTCATATAGGGGTGACATCGATGCCAATGGAGCTCGTGCGGATCATTTCCCCAGCTTTCAGAGAAAGCCTTTGGGGCATGCTACAAAACATGCGTGGTCCTCTTCCTTCCCAAGGATGCCATCTTGCTCAGTCAAATGACATAGCTAGGACGGTAGTAAAAAATAAAACAAGGTAGGGAGGCAACTGCCAGGGGAGCAGAGAGGATTGTGAGGACTGATTCCTGCTGTCCCTGGAGAACACCTTTTACAGATGAGTAACTACGCTTTCTCAAGGAACAAGCAGGAAGTCAGTTCTCACGTATGGGACTCCCTAGCTCCAGGCTGTCGAGGACCAAACCATCCAAACAAATATAGGACTTCTTAAGAGTGAATTGCTTGCTAACTTAACTAAAATATACTTCACCCATGTGTTGTTTAATCTTTAGATTTTTTTTCATTCATTCATTCACGGCCTTAATGCGGTCTCAGATAAACGGCAAGTTTTTTTCGCTTTTGCCAGCCACTTGCTGTCACACTTCTTTTTGGGTTAATGACTTATACCCAAACTAGTGCACGTTTAACATCAATGACCACGGCCTATTTTCATATCTTATAACTTAATATTGCTCATAATGTTAAATTTTTTTATACATAATTTTATCAACGGGTTGATTTCTATCATACCCTTTTTTTAAGTTAAAACAAAATGGCGTATGTTGGTCTACTTAGCTTGTGTAGAACCGTTGTAGCCACTGTTCCCTCTAAGCTGTGCGCGTGTGCGCGCGCACACACCTTGCCAAGCAAGCGCACATACTTTACAACAGAGCGCACAAAAATTACGGTTCTGATTCTGATAGAAAACAACACAGACGTCTTAAAATGTAAAAGTTGTTGTGTATTTACAGTTTTCACAAGTTCTACAATATATTCTAGTGCAATCAATGTGGTGTACATACTGTATTCTGATGTGTAGTCAAATTTTAAAGTATATAACTCCGAGTGTCGTTATGTGGCGCACAAAAATTTAACCTTCCTTCAAAAGCTGCACAGCTGATATTTTATGCGCACACAGCCTACAGAAATTTAGAGGGAACATTGGTTGTAGCCAATGTCCCTTTTTCTTATTTCTACCACAAAGGTTATAAAGACCCCTTGACAGCACCAATGGCAGCCAAGTCAGGTAACCATGAGTTGCTGAAGATGAATTCCAAATGAGAGACTCTGCAAGACCCTGGTGTCCAGCGGCACTATCACTCTGGTAGCCTCAGTGCAGAAGGGTCGGAGGGTAGGAGTTGCCTACACCCCGAGAATATTATGGAGTACTGCTTTACCAAACGCACTGTCCCTGCGGGACTCGTTCTCCAGGCAGTACTGAGCTGCGAACATGTGAATCGAAGACCATGTGGCGGCCCTGCATTTCTCCGTCACCGGCATTATGCGCAGAATGGCCACAGATGTGGCCATTGCCCTTACGCAACGCGCTGTCATCCAGTGCTCAAGGGAGTGGCCAACTCGCTCATAAGCGAGGGTAATACAGTCCGCCCACCAGAGTGGACAGAGTTTGCTTAGTCACAGGGAGCCCCAGTCTGCTGGGGTCATGAGACATGAAAAGCTGAGGAGCTTTGCGATGGGCCTGAGTCCGCTGTAAATAGGAGGACAGGACACATTTGCAATCCAGTGTATGAAGTACTAGTTCCTCCCTACTGGCCTGAGGCCATGGGAAAAAAGTGGGGAGGACCACCTCTTGGTTAAGGTGGAAAGGAGATACCACCTTCGGGAGGAATTTGGGCTGCGTGCAGAGCACTACTCTGTTCTTGTAGAACCTTGTATATGGTGGATCTGCCACCAGGGCCTGGAGTTCTCTCACTCTTTCAGCGGACGTGATGGCCACCAGAAAGGCCACACACCAAGAAAGGTACCACAGGTGGCAAGTGGCTAGGAGCTCAAATGGTGGTCTAGTGAGCTGTAAGAGCACCACGCTGAGGTCCCACTTTGCTGCAAGAGGGCGGAGAGGGGGCTTGGATAACAGGAGGCCCCGGAGGAACCTGGAGATCAGGGGCTGGCACAAGAGGGGTTTTCAGAAGAATGAAAGGGGTCAATGCTACCCTTTCAGCAGCCATGTTGTTAGAATTAGGGACCCCAGGTTGGGGTGCAGGAGGGAGCCCCCCTCCTGAGACAGGAGGTCCGGGGCTCGGCCCAGCAGGACTATGAGTGCCACCGACAGGGAGAGCAGCAGTGGAAACCAGGGCTTACCTCGGCCACCTGGGGGCAATTAGTATGATTGACGCCCTCTCGCTCTGGACCTTGAAGAGGATTTTGGCAACCGGGGGGAGTCGATGGGAACCCAGAGAAGGCCTTCGGACCACCAGATCAGGAAGGCATCTGCTGCCACTTTCTCTGGGTGCAGTTGGCACAAGCAGAAGCGAGGCAGCTGTGTGTTGTCCAAAGAGGCAAATAGATCAATCATGGGCCTGCCCCAGAGGTGGAAGAGCCTCTTGGCCACCCTGGGATTCAAGCGCCACTCGTGTGGCCGAAGGACTCTTTTCAGCCTGAGCTAGGCAGTTGTCCTGGCCCGGGAGGGTCACTGCCTCCTGAAAGAGGGAGTACAAACCTGTGCCCCCCTGCTTGTTGATATAGAACACGGCGACTTGACTGTCTGTCTGGATCAGTATGGACCAGTGTCACAGGTGCTGGCGGAATCCTTGTAGGGTTAGGAAGATTACCCTGAGCTCCAGGAGATTGATCTGTAGGAGCAACGACTCCTGGGACCAGCTGCCCTGAGTGTAGCGGTCCCCACAATGAGAAAAAAGAGATGAGAACCGCACCAGCTCGAGGCGGGAAGAGGAACCTGTACACTAACTGGGAAAAACTAACTTAAGGATAATTTTAGTAGGAATTTTTCCAGAGAAACAGGACATACGTCCATTGGGCTCCATGGAGAAAAGGAATCTGAGCAAGATGGCACCCTTGGGCTGGAAGGGAACCATGCATGCGTGGTAACATATAGCAAAGGCTTTCTTTGAAAGCGGAGGAAATGCTTCTGCGTGCACTTTAAGGGCACTGACGTCACCCATATGTGAGGACTGACTTCCTGCTTGTTAATGGAGAAAAACTGGCACCCTAGACAGCTACCTCTGTTGCCTAAGCTTTAATCCAGCACTGATAAAAAAATTTAGACATTCTGCTGACATATTAAAAAAACCCCATAGTAAATAGCATCAGATAAAGCCTAGGGTGGTCCTCCAATGCATTTCTTTAGCATTGTAACTATCATGCCATGTAGGTTCCCTTTCCCCCACCATGCCTTTTATAAAAAACAATAAAGTATATATATGTACTGCAACAGCCGAAGCCTTATCTCTGCAACTGCAGTATATAAATATATATTTTTTAAATTTTAAAACAGGCAGTTTCTAAAATTTTGATAATTAAACAGCTTTCATATATCGTAATTCTTAAAACTCAGTGGTGGTCTTCTGGTAATTATTCAGATACTTGTGTTAAATGCAGAATCCAATAATTCATCGTCCTTGCACAGTAGTGCTTTTTCTTCGTCCAATTTCTGAAGCTTGTTTTGGATATCTGTTAACAAAAATATAAATAAAGAAAATGTTAAGCAGACACTATAATAATTACAAAAGCAAACTAGCAGTTTTCTCTAATTAGTAATCACTGTGTTTGAAAGCCCAGTATTGCATAATCTTCCCCATTTTATTTTCTATTTTAGGGAGAATTCCACATCTCCTTTTTTGTACAGAAAATGTTTTCCAGAATGGCGAAATGAAAAGTAATGGCATAGGTGAGCTTTAATATACAGCAATACCTCATCACCACACTCTATAAAAATGCAAGTTTTGTTTTTTTGTTAGAGGCCCCTATCAGGGATCAGATTAGTACGTTTTCTGATGTGATTTTACTGTACGTAATTATTAAGCATTGCCTGTAGCTAGACTGCAAGTCTGTTCCTTTTAACTGCATGAAAAAAGAATACAGCCTAGACAGACATGGGAAAGAGATACTGTAAACCTACACGTATAAGAACTAGAAAATACACAGAATAAAATACCTGCATATTCTCTAAACAACACAGCCATATAAAGAACATATATTTAATTGTGAAATGGTACGGCGCCCAGGGCCAGAGCAAGGAAATCAGGCGTCTTATCTCTTGCACCCCCGTCCCACCTGTGGCATCCCCTCTCTAGGATGTGCAGTGGCAGCAAGCAGCCCCATAGCGCTTACCTTTTAAATTTCAGTGCTGCAGAGCTGTTTGTTTCCGCCTCTTCAGATGCCAATGTCCTGTTTACGAACAGGAAGGTCGGTATCAGGTGGTCCAAGGGAGCAGAAGCAAACAGCCCCATGGCTCAGAAATTTAAAGGTAAGCACCACAGGGCTGTCTGTGGCCACTGCCACAGCTTATAGATTCCAAAAGGGGCAACAGCAGTGGCAATGGGTGCCCCTGAAAAGTCTGTGCTCTAGGTGACTGCCTAATTTGTCTGATGGTAGCACTGGCCCTTAAAGTGCACAGATCAAATTTTCAGACAATAGAGGCAGCGCATGCTAATTTCTATCACACATATTCAATGTAGATATCCTGAAAAATTTGGCATTAGGAGGGTTAACATTAGAAAAAATAATCCTGATCACCTACCAAAAAAACCTTGTGTATTTTAGTCCTAAATATTCAAAAAGTCAAGCAAATTGATACAAAGCCTTATATAAAAATTTTATCAAAAGGTACTTATCAAAGCAACATGATGAATAAAACAATGGTATCTTCTTGCAGTCTTTGACACAGTATCACATTTTGCTGGTTATGGCTGCACCAGGGAGATATGATCATTGGCCAGAATTCAGTTTATATCATTGAATTAAAAAATATATGTTATAAAGTAGTTTGTTTTCCTCTTGAATGCCAGCTCACAAAATTTCTGGTATTAAATGTCATATGTTTTATGTATAAAATTTGTTAAACATTAATAAAAAAATAAAGTTAAAAAAATGTCTGTAAAACAAACAAGTGAAGAAAGCATGCAGAGCATGACTCATGGAAGTCTTTCCAATCCCTCTGTCTGTTTGTGTATGCACGCACCTATCTGTATTTGCATTGCCTGTGTTTTTGTATATCTCTGTTTTGTATGTTTATCTAGTATGTGTGTGTCTGCATACCTGCATGTATGTCTGCATTTATATCTGTGTTGTTTCTCTCTGTTTCTGTGATCAGGAGAGGAGATCAGAGGGGAGGGTTATTCAACTCGTGCAGGCAGTGGCGCAGGAGATTTGTAAAGCATTGTTGGAAGTCTGAGGAGGAACAGAAGACATCCCAGAGATAAAGTTGGAGAGAGCACATAGAACATATGGCCCAGTCAGAGGTACACAACCAAGGAGCAGAGTAATTTGTTTTCATGAATATGCCATCAAGGAGAAAACTGCTGCGCAAATGAGAGCAGCTAGGAGATTTAACTAGAAGGAACATAAAGTAGCTGTGTGTGCAAATCTAGCCATGGCACAGAGCATTTAAAGATTACACGGAGAAGATGAGGCAAGAGAATATTTGTTATAGATGGTTATACCCATTTGGAATCGCCTTCACAGTAAACTGAATAACTCTGAGGGTGGTGACACAACAGGAAGTGATCACAGCCATGCATGAGGCTGGAGTGGAAGACCGGCCAGAGCCTGATTCTACTCAGAAATTGGTCAGGGAGAAGAGGATTAAGCAGCAGCATGTGAAGAAGATGGACCAGTGGAAAAAGAAACAGACGCCTAAAACGACCTTGAATACGTGGAGGAGGAAGGAGTTATGAATATTGGTACATTTAACCTGTACTGCTGGATATATGGACATTGGGCCTGAAATGGATGGTGAAGGGGAGGAAAAGAAGGTTTGAATGAGTGGGATTGAGGAGCATGTGGACTAGATGTGAAGGGGGTGGGGGATGTGATGGAATAACTAAAAAAGGACTTGGGGAAGAGGAAAGGACTGCTGGGTCATGGTAAGGAAGAGGGGGTGTGGTTGTGCAGAGGAGTACTGATTCAGGTTGGAAGGAGTTGGTTGTTATCACTTCTGTATGGGAGGCATAGCATGGGAGGCTATTGATTGGGCAGGGTGGATGAGGGAGGGTAGGGGGGAGTGAGGGTGGACAAATGAGATGGGAAAGGCAAGAGTGGAAAAGATTTGAAGGAGGGAAGCTGTGAGGAAAGAGTTCTATGAGCCGTGGGTGCTCTTAACCATCAATGCAAAAGTATTGAGCGCATGGCAAAAAGCAGAGATCCCTGGTAAGAGAAGGTAAGTGCATGCAGGCAGTTGTTATTTTAGTGAAGGAAATGCATTTAAAGCGCTCTCAAGAGGTGGGGTTGAAATCAGAATAGTACCCACATGCAGGGCCGGATTTACCTATTCGCCAACTACGCCGTGGCGTAGGGCCCACAGCTGACAAGGGCCCACAAAAACTGAAAAAATTTGTTAGCGTTCTTAAAATTAAATTTAAAAAAAAAACGCTGGCTGCTGCCGCAGCAGCATAGACCAGGGGTCTCAAACACGCGGCCCGCGTGAGAGGGGAATACTCTTCGCGGCTTGAAAAGCACGCCGCTGATAGAGCAGATTCGGATCTCCGGGCACAGGGGAAGGGGCCGCAGGACAGGTGATATTGCTGCTTGAGCAGCAGAAGTCTTTTTTTTTTTTAATTTGACAATTGATTCTGCCGCTGCCACGGCGGCGGCAACGGCAGAAGCCAGGGTTTTGGGGTTTTTTTGTTTTCCTCTGTCGCGGGGGGGGGGGGGGGTAGGACTGGTAATGGGCTATGGTGGGGGCTAGGACGGGAAATGGGCAGATGGGGGTTAGGACAGGAAGTGGGCTATTGGCAGGGGGGGTTAAGGACGGGTAAGGGGCTATGGTGGGGGCTAGGACTGGAAATGGGCAGATGGGGGTTAGGACTGGAAGTGGGCTATTGGCAGGGGGGGTTATGACTGGTAATGGGCTGGGGGGGTTATAACTGGTAATGGGCTATGGTGGGGGCTAGGACTGAAAATGGGGTGATGGGGGTTAGGACTGGAGGTGGGCTGATTGGGGGGTTAGGACTGGTAATGGCCTATGAGGGGAGGTAAGACTGAAAATGGGGTGATGGGGGATACGACTGCAAGTGGGCTATGGGGGAGACTAGGACTGGTAATGGGCTATGGGGGGGGGGGGTAAGACTGAAAATGGGGTGATGGGGGGGTAAGACTGGAAGTGCGCTATGGGGAGGTTAGGACTGGTAATGGGCTATGGGGGGTCTAGGACTGGTAATGGGCTGGGGGGGTTGCTAGGACTGGAAATGGGCTGAGTGGAAGGGGGGCTTGAACTGCAAATGGCTGATGGGGAGGGGGGCTTGGAATGGAAATGGGCTGTGAGGGGAGGGAGCTAGGATTGGAAATGGGCTGATGGGGGGCTAGGATTGGAAATGGGCTGATGGTGAGGCTAGGATAGGACTGGAAATGGACTGATGCAGGGACTAGAAAGGAGCAGATGCTGGGTGGGGCTGGAACTAGAAGGGAGCTGATGTTGGGGGAGGATTAGAATGGGATGGAGCTGGGAAAGTGAAATGGAGAGGGGAAAAATATTTTGTCTGGAAGAGAAGACAAATCTACAATTGGCCAGGTATTGGGAGAGTAAGTGGGGATTGAGGATGGAGGGGTAAAATTTGAGTGGATGAAATAGGAATGAGGAAAGAGCAAAAGGAGAAAGATTAGTATGTTAAAGCAGATGTAGGGAGAGAGAATGGAAAAAAACTAGAAGAGAGAAGAAAGGACAAATGGACAGCAGACGATGGAGATAGCAGAAGACACGAAGAAACCAGAAGTGGCTGGAGCAATTGCAACTGAAAAAAAATGCACAAAAGGTAGAAAAATATCTCTTTATTTTGAATTTATTAACTGGAATATGTCAGCTCTGGGAAATGTGCATCATTAATGTTTGCGCTTTGTTTAGTACAAGAGGAAATTAATTTATAGTTTTATTTCTACAGTGTTGTTGTACATTCCAAGTTTGGCTTTTGGGGTTCCCAGTTTAATTATTGTCTTCCTATTTCTGAATCTTTTAGTCTTTCTTTATCCATACTCATTAAGAGGCATGTTTACTAAAAGTTAGTGTATGGTAACATTATGCAAATATTTATGCAAATGAGGCCCCTTATGCAAATGAGGCCCCACGTCTTATGCGGCCCCCGGGTTACTTTACAAGTCCTCATTTGGCCCTCAAAGCAATTTGAGTTTGAGACCCCTGGCATAGACTGTCCCGCGGGGCCCCCCTCTTTCCCATCAGCCCCTGCGGGCTTAACAGAGACGCGAGGGAGACACTCTCCCTTCACGCCTCTCAAAGCCGGGAGGGAGGGAAGGACGGATTCAGCTGGGTGGAGGGGGCCCCGCGGGACAGTCCATGGTGCCGCGGCAGCAGAGGGGGCCCTGCGGGACAGTCCATGCTGCCGCGGCGGCAGTGGCAGCAGCCAGCGTTTTTTTTTTAAATTTAATTTTACTTGAGCCGATGGGGGGGGGGGGCTGGGACTGGAAATGGGCTGGGGGGGTTAAGACTGGAGGTGGACTGACACGAAGAAACAAGAAGAAAGTGGCTGGAGCAATTGCAGCTGAAAAAAAATGCACAAAAGGTAGAAAAATATCTCTTTATTTTGAATTTATTAATTGGAATATGTCAGCTCTGGTAAATGTGCATCATTAGCGTCTGCGCTTTGTTTAGTACAAGAGCAAATTATTGTATAGTTTTATTTCTACAGTGTTGTACATTCCAAGTTTGGCTTTTGGGATTCCCAGTTTAATTATGACGTCAGGGCCAACAGCGCGCAGCTGATCCGGTGTGCTCGTTTTTATCTTTTCTGGGGGCCCACAATTTTTGTTGGCGTAGGACCTCACTCAAGGTAAATCCGGCCCTGCCCACAGGTGTACTTGGCTGCAAGGGAAGCCAGAGAGAGGTGGGATGGGTATATTGTTTTCTAAAAGCATATTGGTTGAAGAGCAGGAGATTCAAAGGGATATTCAGTAGGTATATCCTGTGGTGGGGGAAAAATGAGGGGAAGAAAGTGTTGGCAGCAAGTATATACAGTATGCCCCTAACACAAACTAAGGGGAGTTTTTTTGATATCCTACGGGAAAAGTAAAGAGGGATGAATTATTCTCCAGTGGTTATGGGAGGGGATTTTAATTTGACAGTTAATCTTAGGTTAGAATATTCAAAGGGGAGGAATGGGGAGAAAAGAGGACAATGTTTAAAATGTAAAAAGGCGGAGAAATTGAGAGTAGTGGATGTGCTGAGACAAAAAGTGGGTAATAGGAGGGACTATAAGTTCTACTTGCATCCACACAATATATATATTGATATGATCTGGGTGGATGACTTTTATGTCTTGGGTGATGGAGGTGGATATAGGCCAGATTACATGGTTAGACTATGGCCCAGTAACAGTAACACTGGACTTGAAAAGGCAAGAGGAGGGCTTAGGTTTTTGGAGAGACATTCCTAGATGATAAAGAGAGGGTAGTGCGGATCCAACAAACTATTAAAGAATAGTTCTGCATAAATCAAAATGGAGATGTCAAATTAGGGAGAAATCGTGGTCTTTGCCCCTCCCCCTCCGCTGACACCCCCCCCCCCCTCCAGCTGCTGCAGTCGCCGCCGTCCCCCCAGCTGCCACCAATTCCGTCTAGAGAGGGGGAGGCGGGCAGTGGCAGTATTTCCAAAAGCGGTGGCAAAAGCACCGCTTTTGGAAATAATCCTGCTGCCCACCTCCCCCTCCCTAGAAAGAATTGGCAGCAGCAGCCACCCATGTGTGCTACTGCCGCCTCTAACCCAGACCGGCCATCCTAGGCGGCAACTTAGTTCGCCTAGTGGACAGGCCGGCCCTGAATATATGGGATGGGTTAAATGCTGTGGTAAGAGGACAATTTATCTCCCTAGCTGTGAAACAAAAAAGAGAGGAAGAAAAGCAAGGAGTTAAACCGGAAAGAGTAGTTACTCACCTGTAACAGGTGTTCTCCAGGAGCAGCAGGAATCAGTCCTCACATATGGGTGACATCGACGTCGATGAAGCCCTTGCGGAGCATTTCCCCAGCGTTCCATGAAAGCCTTTGGGAATGCAGGCACACATGCGCGGTTCCCTTCCCGCCTAAAGGTGCCATCTTGCTCAGTCAAATGGCATAGCTAAAAACAGCACACAAAATGTAAAAATAAACTATATACAACTGCAACTCCCAGGGGAGGAGGGAGGGTTGTGAGGACTGATTCCTGCTGCTCCTGGAGAACATCTGTTACAGGTGAGTAACTACTCTTTCTCCAGGACCAAGCAGGAAGTCAGTCCTCACATATGGGTGACTCCCTAGCTCTGGGCTACCAGGAACCCAGGCTGAGCAAGAGAACTCCCTCTAGTCCCAGCATCAAAGAAAGGCTTTTCACTGAAAGGACCTCCACCGGTAGCCCAACGGAGGGCTGGAGGGCAGGAGTTGCCTAAACCTCAAAGAGATTCCGAAGTACTGCCTGGCCAAAAGCACTGTCCCTATGGGACTCCCTCTCCAGACAGTAATGGGCCGCAAAAGTCTGGCTTGAGGACCAAGTTGCAGCCCTGCAGATGTCTACCAATGGTACAGAGCGGAGATGAGCCACTAAGGCAGCCATTGCCCTGACACGATGGGCCGTGACCCGACCCTGCAAAGGAAGGTCAGCTGCCCTGTAAGCCCAGGTGATAGTCAGCCACCAAGATGGACAAGGTACGCTTGGACACAGCTAACCCTAAATTATTAGGGTCAAAAAATATGAAGAGCTGAGTAGCCCTTCTATGTCCCTGCGTACGGTCAAGGTAGAAGGATAAGGCCCTCCTACAGTCCAGGGTATGCAGAACTGCTTCAGCCTGGCTTGCATGAGGCCTAGGGAAGAATGTTGGAAGAACCACCTCTTGGTTAAGGTGGAAGGAGGAGACAACTTTGGGGAGGAACTTTGGATGAGTCCTAAGGACTACCCTGTTCCTATAGAAACGGGTGTAAGGCCTGTCACAGACCAGGGCCTGAAGCTCACTCACTCGCCTGGCCGAGGTTAGGGCTACCAAAAAGAGTGTCTTCCAGGACAGGAAGCGTAAAGGGCAAGTAGCCATCGGTTCAAAAGGTGGGCGAGTCAGTTGCTGCAAGACCACATTCAACTCCCACTCAGGAGCAGGAGGACGGATTGGAGGCTTGATCAATAGCAAGCCTCTGAGAAACCGGGACACCAAGGGGTGAACCGACAGAGAATGTCCTTCCACTAGTGAGTGGTGAGCTGCTAGAGCTGAGAGGTGGACCCGAACAGAATTGGACTTAAGTCCCTGATTAGATAAGTGCAGTAAGTACTGTAGCACTACTGGTACAGTACAGGAGAAGGGATCCTCTGTACGGAGCTGACACCACACAGAAATCCTTTGCCATTTGAGAGCATAGGTTTTCCTAGTGGACTGTTTCCTAGAGGCTAGGACAACCTCTTCAACTTCTGGAGGTAGGCCCCAGGGAGCTAAAACTACCCTTGCAGCCTCCAGGCCATCAAATTGAGGGCTTTGAGATTGGGGTGCAGAAGGGAACCCTGATCCTGAGAGAGATGGTCGGGTTGCAACCCCAGAGGCAGTGGGGGATCCACTGCCAGCTGAAGTAGAAGTGGAAACCAAGGCTGTCTTGGCCACCTGGGAGCTACCAGCAGGACCGAAGCCTTGTCCTGTAGAATCTTGAACAGGATTAGGGCCACCAAGGGCGTGGGAGGAAACTGAGACCATGGGATCAGAAAAGCATCCGCCGCCAGTCGCAGAGGATGCGGTTGTCTGGAGAAGAACTCTGGCAGCTGTTTGTTCAGTGGACTGGCAAACAGATCTATAGATGGAAGTCCCCATTTCAGGAAAATCCTCTGAGCCACCAAAGGATGGAGCTGCCACTCGTGGGGCTGCAGAATCCTGCTCAACCTGTCGGCCAGGTAGTTTTCCTGGCCGGGGAGGTACACAGCCTTGAGGAGCATGTTGTGCTTGAGAGCAAATAAGCAAAGGTCCTGTGCTTCCTGACAAAGGAGCCTGGATCCAGTTCCGCCCTGCTTGTTCACATAAAACATGGCTACCTGGTTGTCTGTTTGAACAAGGACAGACTGATGAGCCAGGGTAGGAGAGAAAGTCTTGAGGGCTAACCAAATAGCCCTGAGTTCTAGTAGATTGATCTGCTGTGCAGCTTCCCAGGGAGACCATAGGCCCTGCGTGCACTTGCCTAGACAATGTGCTCCCCAGCCCTGCAGGGAGGCGTCCGTAGTCAAGTCCACTGTGAATCGAGGAATCTGAAAAGATACCCCTTGCAGCAGATTGAGTGGGTGCAGCCACCAGTTGAGGGAGTTCAGAAATTGTCTGGACACCCTTATGCTGTCTCTGAGGCTGCCTGTGGCCTGTGACCACTGAGTCTGAAGGCACCACTGTGCAGGCCTCATATGGAGCCTGGCATTGGGGGTCACATGTACTGTCGAAGCCATGTGGCCAAGAAGCCTCAGGCAGAGTCTGGCGGAGACCAGTGACCTGCTGAGAAACTGGTTTGCTAAGTCTATCAGTCTTTGGGCTCTGTCTTCTGGCAAGAATGCCTTTGCCAGCAGAGAGTTCAACCTTGCCCCTATGAACTCCAAGTTCTGGGAGGGGAGCAAAGTGGACTTTGCGAAGTTTATTACAAACCCCAAACTCTGAAGAAGAGCAATAGTTCTGAGGGTGGCCTGTCGGGCCTCCTGGCACGTCTGGCCCCTTTTGAGCCAGTCGTCCAGATAGGGGAAGACAAAGATTCCCTGATTTCTTAGGTAGGCTGCCACCACTGCCAGGCATTTGGTAAAAACCCTGGGAGCGGAGGTGAGGCCAAAAGGCAGTACTCTGTACTGATAATGGTTTCCTCCCACAATGAACCTGAGGTACTTTCTGTGGTCTGGATGAATGAGGATGTGAGTGTACGCATCCTTTAGATCTAAAGAGCATAGCCAATCTCCCTGCTGGAGGTAGCAAGAGTAAGCATCTTGAACTTTTCCTTCTCTAGGAATTTGTTGAGATTCCTGAGGTCTAGAATAGGCCGAAGGCCACCGGTTCTTTTGGGTACCAGGAAATACCTGGAGTAAAACCCTTGACCTTGCAAGTGGGGAAGCACAGGCTCCACCGCACTGTCCACCAACAGACCTTGCAGCTCTTGAAGGAGAAGATCTGTGTGCAGGGGAGGCCTTGGAGGCTCCCCTGGAAAGTATGGAGGAGGCAGTTGTTGGAAGTGTAGCAGATAGCCCTTGTGGACTATGCTTAACCACCCAACTGTCTCCAGTGATAAGTGGCCACTTGTGGGCAAACAGGGTGAGGCGACCTCCTGTGCAGGGTTGGGAGAGCAGGGACGGAGAGGCTATGCCTAAGGAGTCAAAAAACCCCACCCTGCTGAGTGGGAGCAGGGGCCGGAGGCTTGGGAGTCCTCTGCCTACGGGGCCCATTACCCTGCCCCTTGGCTTGCTGACCCTGAGGGGCAGCTTGGGTGGCCTGGTACTGTGGGTACTGTTTGTAGGCAGTGCCCTTCCTTGGGTAAAAGGGCTTTTTACCCGAGCCATTCTTTTTGTGAGAAACGGCAGAAGTCTTCCTAGACAGCCTTGTCCTCGTGAGGTGCTCGGTTTCGAGCTCTGCGGCCTTCTTGGTCATGGGCTTGCCAAAAAGGTTCTCACCTCGGCAAGGGACATCGACCAACTTGTCCTGAACCCATGGCTCGAGGTCCAATGACTGCAGCCATGCCTGACGTCGAGCCGCGATGCCGGCTGCCGCAAAACGGGACAAAGCCTCGAAGCCATCGTAGGCAGCGCGGGACATAAACTTGGAGCATTCCCGGATCCCCGAGGACAAGGACTTGAACCTCTGCAAGGGTTCCCTGGAGAGGCCAGCAGAGAACCCGGCCAACTCCTTGGCCAGGTCTCGCAAGTACATGCCCATGTACAGCTGGTAAGACTGGACACAGCAAGCAAGCATCGAGCCCTGGAAGCACTTTCTACCAAAACCATCGAGGTTCCAGGCCTCCTTGCCAGGGGGCACCGCAGAGTGCATCTTCTGACTTTTCAGGCGATGCATGTTCGATTCCACCACCATAGAATGGTCGGTAGCTGCGCCTTCTGAAAGCCAGGGCTTTTCTGGAGTCGATAGATCGAATCGACCCGCTTGCTTAGAACTGGCGCCGAGGCCGGTGCCTCCCACATCCGGAAGAGGAGCCGTTCCAGCATCGGAGGAACCGGAACAGTAAAGGCCTCCTTCGGAGGAGAGTCATACTGTAGGTCCTCAAGCTCCTCGGCTCGAGGCTCCTCCATGGGATCCGCAGGGATAGCCAACGCAGTGGCCATATCCCGGACGAACTCCGAGAACCGGGTATCCTCCGGGGGGGGATGTACTCCGGGGCTCAGACTGCGGTGAGTCCGATGGGACGCACCGAGTCCGGAAGGTGTCGGGGGACTCCTCGTCCTCCGTCTCCCAGGCGGACTCGTCCGATGAGGAATCGGGGTCCGACCGCGCAGGGCCTGCGAGCACCCGCCCCGACGCCGAAGGCACCGGCATTGACGCCCTCGGTCCCGAACGGGAGGTCGAGGGAGACGGCGACCGAGGTCGACCTCGAGCCTTCATGGTCTCGAGTATTGGCTCGGTCTCCGGGGTCGACTTCGATGTCGATGTCCCGGTGGTCGGGGCAGATGCGCCAGACAGGCTGGCCATCAGTGCCCGCTGCTGTTCCATGAAGGCAGACAATCTGCTCTCCAAGGCTGTCAGCCTGAGACCCAGCTCAGAAGACTCGGCAGCCCCCGACTCGGGCCCCGGCAGCGCCGGGCCCGAAGTCGGCTCTCTAGGAGGAGAGTCCATGAGGACTACAGGACTTACGTGTCCAGCAGACTCTGGCTCCACTCGAGGTACTTTGGGAGGCTTCTCCTGTTCCACGGGCCCGGGGCGACGGTCGGAGGTCTGAGACCTAGCTCTCGAGGATCCAGGAACCTCTTCCGATGACGCCCTCGCGAGCCGCTTCTTCCTCTTTCGTTCCCGGTCGGGGGACCCCCTGTCCGAGGAGCCCCGATGGTGCTCGGGATCCGATTCCCGAGATGTCGAGGCCTCAGACGAGGTCCGGGCCCGGCCGGAGGCCGAGTCAGAGAAAAGCCTTTCCTTTTGGTGCTGATGACTTCGAAGCGCCTTGGAAGACATTTTTCCACATGGTCCACACATCTTAGGATCGTGGTCAGGACCGAGGCACCGAAGGCAGCAGTCGTGTGTGTCGGTGAGAGACATTAGCTTCTTACACCGATCACACTTTTTAAACCCACTGGAAGCCATCGGGGAAAAAAGAGTCCCCGCGAGGTCAAAGGACCGGCCTTCCAGGGAAAAAGAAAAAAAGGGCGCGAACGCCAGCCACGACGGGCAAAAACCGAAAAAAGAAGATCGGACTCGATACCGGTCTACTGAACCCAGCGGGAGGGGAACCGGTGTCGAACCGGAGAAAAAATAGCGAAAGAATCGCGAAAAAATCTAACAATTTTCCGGGAGGACTAGGACACACGTCCGGTGGGCTTCACGGAAAAAGAGAGACTGAGCAAGATGGCACCTTTAGGTGGGAAGGGAACCACGCATGCGTGCCTGCATTCCCTAAGGCTTTCATGGAAAGCTGGGGAAATGCTCCGCAAGGGCTTCATCGACGTCACCCATATGTGAGGACTGACTTCCTGCTTGGTCCTGGAGAAACTGAAATTGTCAGTAGATTATAAGAATGCAATTAACAAATCAAAAAGGGACTACTATTCCAAAGTAATAAATCTCGCCCTCAATCGGCCAAGAGAACTCTTCACAATTGTGAAAACATTAACAAAAACACAAAACCCTGAACCTAATCAAGACACGATAAATGTACAAACCCTAGCGTCACATTTTGCCAAAAAACTAAAGAAAAAACCTCATACTCCAACCACAATATTAAAATCAAATACAGATAATAACTCTGAATGGACAGCTTTCCACATGGTGGACCGAAAACACCTCCTTAAAATAATAACAATGCTCAACACCACAACCTCCCCGCTCGACCCATGCCCAGTGTCATGGATTAAATCCACTAAGGACTTTCTTGCTGAAAATATTCAATACATAGTGAACCAAACACTATCGCAAGGCATCATGCCCAATGCCTTACAACTCTCTTCGATCCGCCCCATCATAAAAAACAACAAACTGGATCCAAAAGACCCAAACTCATACAGGCCCATAGCTAGCATACCACTCATTGCCAAAATAATAGAAAAAAACCATACAACTCCAATTACAGGAACACATTGATGAGCACAAACCCCTTGATTCACACCAGTTCGGATTCCGCCCCTTCCATGGAGTTGAAACCCTACTAATTGCACTGATGGACCTTCTCATCAGAGGTACAAATGACAACAACCAAGGTTTTCTACTCCTCTTTATAGATCTATCTGCCGCATTTGACAGCATCAACCACAACACACTCATCAACAGACTAGAAAACCTAGGAATAGGAGGGACAGTTCTAGAATGGTTCAAGTCATATATCTCACATAGATTAATACGAGCTCAAATGGGTCAAGAAACATCGGAAGCTTTCCCTCAAGGTCAGAGAATCCCCCAAGGCTCAGCCCTCTCCGCCCTCCTATTCAACCTATACCTACAACCCATTACGAACATATTTAAAAAACACAAAATCAACCATTTTATATACGCTGATATCATGCTCGCCATCCCCATAAACTCTAACAACCATAAATATGACAACTTACTTGAATGCATGAATAAGACCACCACATGGCTTGAAGACAACTAAGCATCAACCTTAAAAAGACGGAAGCAATGTTTATAACGAGAAAGCCAACCGCTGATCACATTTACCCAACAACAATCACAATAAACAAAGCAACTATACCTGTTAAAAAGGAGGTAAAATACCTAGGACTAATATTAGACCACTCACTCACCATGCTTCCACATATAAAAAGGACAGTAAAAACGATATTCTACAAACTTAAGACAATACAACACCTAAGACCTTGACAGATCAGTAGTCAATACCCTCATCACCCCCCACTTCGACTATTGTAATAGTCTCCTAAATGGTCTCCCACTAAAGAGCATCTACCTACTACAAAGAGCCCAAAACATATGTGCCAAGATGATCTCAAAAGCTAAATTAACCGACCATGTGACCCCAATACTGTTAGACTTGCATTGGCTCCCTATAAGAAGCCGGATAAAATACAAAATCATACTAATTACATTCAAACTCCTTAATAACATCTCCCCCTCACACCTGTCCAACCTACTACACACTCCATCAGAAACTAGAATGCGCAGACAAAACGCAACCCATTCTCTCAACATAAAAACAACCTTCAGAAAGACAAAGACAACCACAAGTGATAGGGCCTTCTCCTTCGCCGCCCCCACTCTTTGGAACGAACTCCCACTAACTCTTCGCCTGATGAAAGACCTTTATCAATTCAAAAAAGAACTTAAAACCTACCTCTTCACGAACCATTTTGAAATCCCCTACCAACAGAGAAGCTCCCCCCAACAATCACAGAAGCACATCCACAGTACTACAGATAGGACAAATGACTAACACAAGAAAACCTTACAGTACTTATCCATCCACCCACTGCGAAAAGTCTTATCCAAACTGTTGTTTTATTGCTCCTTGTAAATAGTCACTTGTAATTCTGTTATGTTCCATGTAATATTTACCTGTATATAGTTTCAAACTCTGTTCCATGTAAAGTATACAGAAGTATACAAAATTTTGTTAATTGTTCTATGTCAGGGGTCACCAACCTGCGGCCCGCGAGGGCCTTCCGTGCGGCCCGCGAGACTCTCCCCCGGTGCGGCCCGCCAAGGCAAACTCACAGACTCCTTCATGTCAGCTCTCTCCCTTCTTCTGCAGCCGCGGTTCCCTGCCTCTTAGGGAACCGCGGCTGTGCTTGTAACATCATCGCGGCTCCGTGCAGCATTGTCCCGCCTCTAAAGGAAGTGGTAAACAACTTCCTTTAGAGGCGGGACAATGCTGCACGGAGCCGCGATGATGTTACAAGCACAGCCGCGGTTCCCTAAGAGGCAGGGAACCGCGGCTGCAGAAGAAGGGAGGGAGCTGGCATGAAGTATAGGTACGAGCAGTTTTCTTTAGGGGTTTTTTTTTTCCGCGCGGGGGGGGGGGGGGTGCGGCCCGCGAGTCTGCCGGTAGTCGGCTGTGCGGCCCGCGGCCCTTTGGAGGTTGGTGACCCCTGTTCTATGTAAACCGCCCTTGATCTCTGGAAGGGGCGGTATAGAAGAAATTGTTAAATAAATAAATAACTAATAATATAAGAGGACATTAGAGGGTGGGATATTAAAACAGATTAGATCTGGTTAGGGGAGAACTGAGGAGATTACAAACTGAGGAATAAGCCTTTCAGATGGAGAAATCAAAGCAGAATGATTTTGAATGTGGCAGTAAGATGGGAAGATATTTAAGAGCATAAGATATGCCATACTGTGTTGGACCAAAGGTCCATCAAGCCCAGTACCCTGCTTCCAACAGTGGCCAATCTTGGCTGTCAGATTCCCAAACGGTAGACAGATTCCATGCTGCTTATCCCAGGGGTAAGTAATGAATTTCCTCAATCCACTTTAATAATGATTTATGTACTGACTGCTGCTTCATTTTTTTTTTCAGTTTTTTTGATGCAACACTGCACATTTCTTTTTTCTCAAGAGTTTCTTGATATATAATTCTAAATTCAAATTAAAAAAAAAACTGGTGGGAAAGCCAATCCTACTTCAGGCTAAGCAATTTTCTTATTGCTATCTTTTATGGTGGTTTTTTTTTTTTTTTCGTTTTGCTCTTCATTTCTTGGCTTCCAGTTCTCTTGCCCATAACCGATACCAAAATAGGCTGTATTCACTAAACTTTATTGTCACAGCACAGAATAAGGGAGGATCCTTAGTAAATCAGATTTAGTGAGACTCACTAGAACTCCTTTCCTTTGTATATTTGGATAATTCTTTGAAGTCCTTTAAGAAGAACCTCAAGACCTATTTTTTTCAGCAGGCATTTGGAAATTTACAGGTGTATGAGACAAAGTTCAGATTTCCACAACTGCTCTGTTTTTTGTTTGTTTTTATGTTGTGTTTGTCGTTTTTTTTCTTCTCAGCTTTTTATGTAAACTGCTTTGGTGCATGTAGCTAAAAGCGGTATATCAAGTATGGAACTACAAATACTGAGACAACTCTGCTCTGAAACACTATCACTCCAAATGACTAACCCCCAACATTAAGTTTTCAGTCACATACTGCCATACTGGCTTCCCTATAGACTTATCACTAGCATACTTGTTGTCAGATAACCTTAAAGAAGCTGCTTACATGTGTTACCTTTATGGAAATGGGTAAAAGGGGCAACATATGTAAAGTGGTGTGTATAAATGCCCGTAGCATGGGAAATAAGATCCCAGATGTTGAAGCTTTAATGGGAGAGGCTGACTTGGATTTAGTGGCAGTTACAGAAATATGGTTCACAGAAAACCAAGTCTGGGATGTAACTATAGCAGGCTATACTTTATTCAGCAAGGAAAGGGTAGGAAGAAGGGGAGGGGGAGTGGCACTATATGTAAAAAAATAATATTAAAGCTTTAGAACTACAGGGCTTAAAAGGGAGAGAGGAGGCACTGTGGGTTAAACTAGAAAGAGGGAAAGAGAAATCTATTTGCATTGGCGTGATATACAGACCTCCCTTACAGGAGGCAGAGGTGGACGGAGAGTTAATTGAAGACATACACAGTATTGTCAGGAAAGGGGAAGTGCTACTGATAGGGGATTTCAATATGCCAGATGTTGACTGGCACATTCCTTCTGCAGTATCATCTAGAAGTAAGGAGATCCTGGATTCTCTACAGGGAGAGCTATTCAGGCAATTGGTAACAGAACCCACCTTGGTACTTACCAATGGTGAAAGTGTTTTTGATGTTATTGTGGGAGATCATTTTGCATCCAGTGATCACCAGATGGTGTGTTTCAGTATTAGGAGTAGGGCTGTTAAAATCCATTCAAAAGTGAGGGTCTTAGGCTTTAGGAAAACTAACTTTGCCAAGATGGACCAATACCTCAGGGAGTCATTAGCGGTATGGAAACAGCTGGGGAATGTAGAAAAACAGTGGACAAAACTGAAAGGTGATATTTTAAGGGCAACCAACCTTTTTGTTAAAATGGTAAATAAAGGTAAAAGGAAAAGGCAACCACTATGGTTTTCGAAAGAAGTAGCTGAAAAGGTGAAGAAAAAGAGGGAGGCCTTCATGAAATACAAGAGATCACAGAGAGAGGAAGACAGGCATCTATATTTGGAAAAACTTAAGAGAAGCTAGCAAAGTAGTCAGGAAAGCAAAAATTCAAAAAGAAGAGGAAATAGCCAATGCAATAAAATGGGGGGATAAGACATTTTTCAGATATGTTAGTAAAAAGAGGAAGGGCAAAAGTGATATTGTCAGACTCAAGGGTGAAAGGGAGGAATATGTAGAAGCTGATGAGGATAAGCAGAATTGCTTAACAAATATTTCTGTTCTGTGTTCACAGATGAATAACCAGGAGCAGGACCTCAGAAAATACCCATAAACAGGAACAGAAGCGAGGGGCATCTTGAACAATTTTCAGAAAATTGTGTTAGTGAGAAACTAGCTAAACTTAAAGTAGACAAAGCGATGGGACTGGATGGGATACACCCTAGAATACTGAGGGAATTTGGGGACATTCTAGCAGCTTCACTGACTGACCATTTCAATGCTTCGTTGGAGTCGAGAGTGGTGCCAAAGGACTGGAGAGAGGTTCATGTGGTACCTTTACACAAAAGCGGAAGCAAGGATGTGGTTGAAAACTACAGGCCAGTTAGTTTAACTTTGGTGGTGAGTAAATTATTGGAAGCGCTGCTGAAAGAGAAAATAGTTAAGTTTCTGGAGTCCAGCGGATTACAGGATCTGAGGCAGTATTGATTCACCAGAGGCAGGTCTTGTCAGACAAATCTGATTGATTTCTTTCACTGGGTGACCATGGAGTTGGACCAAGGGAGAGCCCTACATGTGGTGTATTTAGATTTCAGTAAAGTCTTTGACATCGTTCCTCACAGGTGATCTATAAACAAACTGAGCACCCTAGGGATGGACCCTAAAGTTACTGCTTGGGTTAGAAATTGGTTGAGTGGAAGGTGACAAAGGGTACAGGTAAATGGAGCTCACTCTGAGGAGAAGGGGTTACCAGTGGTGTGCGCCACGGATCTGTCCTTGGTCTGATTCTTTTTAACATCTTTGTTAGTGATATTGCGGAAGGGCTGTCTGGTAAGGCTTGCCTCTTTGCGGATGATACCAAAATCTGCAATAGACATCCATTAAGGTGTAGATAACATGAGGAGGAATCTAGCTAAGCTTGAAGAACAGTCTAGAATTTGGCAGCTGAGATTTAATGTTAAAAAATGCAAGGTCATGCATTTGGGCTGCAGCAATCCAAGGGAGCAATATAGCAGGGCCGGCCCGTCCATTGAGCAAGAATATTTTTTGCACAGGGCCCCGCGTTTCAGGGGGCCCCGCGCAAAGAACATTCTGCTTTTTTAAAAATTCAATTTAAAAAAAAAAAAAAAAGCTGTCTGCTGCCACTGCCGCCGCAGCAGCGGCAGAATGGAGTGTCCCACGGGGCCCCCTCTGCCCGGCTTTCAGATTCGCGAAGGGAGAGTGTCTCCCTCGCGTCTCTGTTAAGCCCGCAGGGGCTAATGGGAAATTTCCCATCTGCCCCTTTAGACGCGAGGGGCTGATGGGAAATTTCCCATTAGCCCCTGCGGGCTTAACAGAGACGCGAGGGAGACACTCTCCCTTCGTGAATCTGAAAGCGCTTGCAGAGGGGCTCAGCGGGCAGAGGGGGCCCCGCAGGACACTCCATTCTGCTGCTGCCAGCTTTTTTTTTTTTTAAATTTCCATGAGCCGATATGGGGGGTTAGGACTGGTAATGGGCTATGGAGGGGGTTAGGACGTGACTTGAGGTGGGCTGTGGGTTGATGGGGGGGGTTAGGACAGGAAATGGGCTGATGGGGAGGGATTAGTACTTGAGGTGGGCTGTTGGGGGGTTAGGACTGATAATGGGCTATGGGGGGGTTAAGACTGGTAATGGGCTGTGGGCTGATGGGGGCTGTCTGGAAATGGGGTGATGGGGGGTTAGGACTGGTAATGGGCTATGGGGGGGGTTAGGATTGGTAATGGGCTATGGGGGGTTAGGACTGATAATGGGCTATGGGGGGGGGGCTAGGACAGGAAATGGGCTGATGGGGAGGGGTTAGAACTTGAGGTGGGCTGATGGGGTTAGGACTGGTAATGGGCTGTGGGCTGATGGGGGGGGGTTAGGACTGGCAATGGGCTATTTATTTATTTATTTATTTAAAGTCTCTTATATACCGCACTATTCAGCATCAGCGCGGTTTACATGGAACAGAAATGCTCAGTACAGATTAACACGTATGAGTTCACAGGTAACAGGGCAAATAACTTGGATAACAGGGGTAACTATTTACAAACTTACTACATAAACTTGGATAACAGTGGTAAACTTTTTACAAATATTGCTATGGGGGGCTGACTGGAAATGGGCTGATGGGGTTAGGACTGGAAGTGGGCTGATGGGGGGTTAGGACTGGTAATGGATTATAGGGGGGGCATAAACTGAAAATGGGGTGATGGGGGTTAGGACTGGAAGTGGGTTGATGGGGGGGCTAGGACTGGTACGGGGTGGGGGGTTGCTAGGACTGGAAATGGGCTGAGTGGAAGGGGAGGCTTGAACGGCAAATAGCTGATGGGGACGGGGACTTGGAATGGAAATGGGCTGAGTGGAAGGGGGGCTTGAACTGCAAATAGCTGATGGGGAGGGGGCTTGGAATGGAAATGGACTGTGAGGGAAGGGAGCTAGGACTGGAAATGGGCTGATGGAGCGGCTAGGATAGGACTGGAAATGGGCTGTTGGGGGGAGCTAAGATTGGAAATGGGCTGTGGTGGGGGCTTGGATTGAAATGGACTCATGGAGGGGCTAGAACTGGAAGTAGGCTCATGGGGGGGCTTGGACTGAAATTGGGCTGAGTGGAGGGGAGCTAGGATTTGACATGGGCTGATGATGGGGCTAGGAAATGACTAGAAATGGGCTGATGGGGGGCTAGGATTGGAAATGAGCTGATGAAGGGACTCGGACTGGAAATGGATGGGACAGCTAGGACTCGAAATGGGCTGATGGAGGGCTAGGACTGGAAATGGGCTGATGCAGGGACTAGAAGGGAATGGATGCTGGGTGAGGCTGGAACTAGAAGGGAGCTGATGTTGGGGAAGGATTAGAATGGGATGGGGCTGGGAGAGTAAAATGGAGAGAGGAAAAATATTTTGTGTGGGAGGGATGAAAAATCTACAATTGGGAGAGTAAGTGGGGATTGAGGATGGAGGGGTAAAATCTGAGTGGATGAAATAGGAATGAGGAAAGAGCAAAAGGAGAAAGATTAGTATGTTAAAGCAGATGTAGAGAGAGAGAATGGAAAAAAAACTAGAAGAGAGAAGAAAGGACAAATGGACAGCAGATGATGGAGAGTTAGCAGAAAACATGAAGAAACCAGAAGAAAGTGGCTGGAGCAATTGCAACTGAAAAACAATGCACAAAAGGTAGAAAGATATCTCTTTATTTTGAATTTATTAACTGGAATATGAAAGCTCCGGGAAATGTGCATCATTAACGTCTGCGCTTTGTTTGGTAGAAGAGGAAATTAATTTATAGTTTTATTTCTACAGTGCTGTTGTACATTCCAAGTTTGGCTTTTGGGGTTCCCAGTTTAATTATTGCCTTCCTGTTTCTAAATTGTGATTCCTTGTTTGTGATGGTCTATGTTCTGCATGTGTAACTGAGCTGAGGTATTCTGTTTATGTAATTCCTATTTGACATTGCCACTTGTTCTCTTTCCCCAGTATTCTCTGAAATGTATTGGTTTAATATTTGCAGTATTGCCTTTTGATAGGTAGGGCATGGTGCTTTGTGAGTCCTGGTAATGCTGTCAGGATACGGCGGGTTTGCTATGGGTTCTAAATGGGCAGCGTTTGTAGTAGTTCCTAATGTGCCTGGCAGTTGGCACTGGATTATAATAATGTAGAAATCTTTTAGTCTTTCTTTATCCATACACTCATTAAGAAACATGTTTACTAAAATTTAGTGTATGGTAAAATTATGCAAATATTTATGCAAATAAGGCCACTTACGCAAATGAGGCCCCGCACTGAGTCTCCGCACATGGCCCCGCACCCCCCTTGGGCCGCCCCTGCAATATAGTATAGGTAGTGAAGTACTTTTGTCCTCTAAAGAAGAGCGGGACCTAGCGTAATTGTGTCTGATGATCTTAAAGTAGCAAAACAGGTAGAAAAGGCAACAGCAAAAGCTAGAAGGATGCTTGAGTGCATAGGGAGAGGAATGGCAAGCAGAAGAAAGGAGGTGATAGTGCTCTGTATGTGTCTTTGGTGCGACCTCATTTGGAATATTGTGTGCAGTTCTGGAGACCGCACCTTCAAAAGGATATAAATAGGCTGGAGTTAGTACAGAGGGTGGCTAATAAAATGGTTAGTAGTCTTCATTATAAAGTATATGAGAACAGAATTAAGGATCTTAATATGTACACCTTAGAGGAAAGGCGGGATAGAGGTGATATGAGTGAGACACTTAAAAATCTCAGTGGCATAAATGCACAGGAGATCCTCTTCCGATTGAAAGCAAGCTTTGCCATGAGGGGACATGGTATGAGGGTGAAAGGAGATAGATTCAGGAGCGATATGCGGAAATATTTCTTTATGGAAAGAGTGGTGGATCCGTGAAATAGTCTCCCAGTGGAGATGGTAGAGAAGAGGAAAGTATCTGAATTCAAAGAAGCATGGGACAAACACAGAGGATTTCTAAAGGAAAAAGGGGGACTGTTGTAGTGGTTGATATGGAATGGCAGACTAGATAGGCCATGTGGTCTTTTTCCGTCATCATTTTTCTATGTTTGTATTCCATAAAGCTTAGTTACTCATCTATAACAGATGTTCTCCAGGGACAGCAGGAATCAGTCCTCACATATGGGTGACGTTGGCACCGATGGAGCCTTCACGGAAGCATCTCCCCCAGCTTTCAAAGAAAGCCTTTGGGAGATGCCACCACGCATGCATGGTGCCCTTCCCACCCAAGGGTGCCATCTTGCTCAGTCAGATGACATAGCTGAAAGAGGACAAAAATAAAAGATGGTAAAGAAGCAACTCCAAGGAGAGGAGGGAGGGTTGTGAGGACTGATTCCTGCTATCCCCGGAGAACACCTCTTACAGGTGAGTAACTACACTTTCTCCGAGAACAAGCAGGAAGTCAGTTCTCACATATGGGACTTCCTAGCTACAAGCTACCGAAAGCCCATAGGGAAAAACCACGGTCGCCCTCAAGGGGAGACGTGAGCAACAGCAATTGAGTGCACAGATACAGACTGCACTAGGACACATGTGTCCAATGGAAACAAGTGGTCTGGTAGCCTAAACACAGAAGGGTTGGAGGGCAGGATTTGCCTAGACTCCGAAAAGATTATGGAGCACAACCTGGCCGAAGGCACTGTCCCGTTAGGACTCTCTCTCCAGGCAGTAATGAGCTGCAAAGGTATGGACTGAAAACCAGGTGGCGGCCCAGCAGATGTCCAGCATTGGGACGGAGCGCAGGTTTGCCGCAGAGGCCGCCATGGCCCTGACACTGTGTGCCATGATCCGGCCATCCAGCTTGAGCCCAACCTGCTCATAGGCGAGGGCGATGCAGTCTGCCACCCAGGGAGACAGTGTCTGTTTGGTCACGGCTTCCCCCAGCCGACCATGGTCATAGGAAACAAAAAGCTGAGAAGCTTTCTGGTGGCCCTGGGTACACTGAATGTAAAAAGACAGGGACCTCTTACATTCCAAGGTATGAAGGACAGTCTCTGCCCTACTGGAGTGAGGCCTTGGGAAGAAGGTGGTTAGCACCACCTCCTAGTTGAGGTGGAAAGATGATATCACCTTTGGATGGAATTTGGGATGCATGCAAAGCACGACCCTGTTCTGGTAGAACCTGGTATACGGCACCTCTGCCACCAGGGCTTGGAGCTCGCTGACCCTGAGAGTCGTGAGCGCCTCCAGTTACACAACCTTCCATGAGAGGTACTTCAGGTGGCAGGTAGCCAGAGGCTCAAATGGTGGGCAAATGAGCTACGCCAATACTACATTGACCATCTTTTATTTTTGCCCTCTTTTAGCTATGTTATCTGACTGAGCAAGATGGCACCCTTGGGTGGTGGAGGGAGGATGGGGGGTTTGGACAGCAGAAGTCCTCTACAGAAGCAGGTCACCAGAGGTGCTTGCCTTTAACAGGGTGATGATGCACCACCAGGGCACTGAGGTGTGCGCCAATGGAATTTGATTTGAGCCCGGATCGCAATAGATGAAGGAGGTACTGCAGCATCAGCTGCACCGGGCAGGAGAACGGGTTCACCTGTTGCTCTGTGCATCAGACCGAGAACCTGCACCATTTGAAGGCATAAATTCTCCTGGTGGAGGTCTTACGGGAGGCCAGCAGGATCTCTTCCACTTCTCCCGAGAGGTTGAAAGGAGCTAAGGTCACCCTTTCAGTAGCCACGCAGTCAGTGATAGGGATCCCATGTTGGGGTGCAGGAGAGAGCCCGCCTCCTCAGACAAGAGTCTCGGGGAGTTCTCCAGTGGGATCGGAGTCTCCACTGACAGTCAGAGGAGCAGCAGGAACCTGAGCTGCCTGGGCCACCATGGAGCCACCAGGATCAGTGAGGCTTTGTCGCGAAGAGCCTTGAAGAGTGTTTTGGCAATCAGCAGTGTGGTGGGAAGGCATACATGATACCTTCGACCAGGGAATGAGAAACGCATTTGCTGCCTTCCAGGATGGATGGGGCTGCCAGCAGCAGAGGTGGAGCAGCTAGTAGCTGTCTGGACTGGCAAAGAGGTCCACCCATGGGGTCACCCAGAGCTGGGTGGCCACTCTGGGGTCCAGCTGCCACTCGTGCGGCTGGAGGACCCCCACTCAGTTTGTCCACCGGGATGTTGTCCGGGCCTGGTAGGTATACCGCCCATAGGAGTATTCCCTGTTGAACTGTGTAGGAGCAGAGTGTCATTGCTTCACAGCAGAGGGTGCAAGACTCTGTGCACCCCTGCTTATTCACATAGAACATTGCCACCTGATTGTCTGTTTGGATCAGCACCAGCTGGTGCCTCAGACAGAATGCTTGGAGGGCTAGATATAATGCCCGAAGCTCCAGGAGGTTGATCTGCTTGTTGCCCTTGGCTTGTGACCAGCTGCCCTGGGTGCGGAGTTCTTCACAGTGGGCTTCCCAATCCAGCAGGGAGGCTTTTGTTGTGAGGACCCTTACAGGGCTTGGGGTTTGCAAGGGCATCGCTTCCTGAAGGTGGTGGGGATTTTTCCATCAAATCAGAGGTTCCGCCAACTGGTGGAGATGGCCTGTGGCCTGTGTCCACTGTTCCCGAAGACAACATTGAGCAGTGATGTGCAGACGGGCGTCTGGATGACATGGACCGTAGAAGCCATGTGCCTGAGTAGATGCTGTAGAAGCCGAGCTGACACCGAGGGACAGTGTTGCACATGTACAGCTAGTGTCCTGAGATGGTCAGCCCGGTCCAGGGGAAGGAAGGCCTTTGACTTTAGAGTGTCCAGCTTTGCTCCTAAGAACGCCAGACATTGTGTTGGGAGGAGGTGGGATTTGGGGTAGTTTATCATGAACCCCAGATTTTGCAGGACCTGGATAGTGCATGCTGTGGCCTGCTGCACCTCTGTGGCTGTGCCTCCTTTTATGAGCCAGTCGTCTAGATAGGGGAAGACAAATACCACCTAGAGAAGGAGGAAGGCAGCCACTACTGCCAGGCATTTGGTGAAGACCCCGGGGCGGAGGTCAGGCCGAAGGGTAATACGCTGTACTGGTAATGGCTGCCCCCAACATGAAGCAAAGGTACTGAGTATGACTGCGGTGAATGAGGATGTAGGTATAGGCATTCTTCAAATCCAAGGAGCAGGAGGTAAGGCAGCAATGTCCCAAGGGAGAGTATCTTGAACTTTTCCCTCACCAGGAAATTGTTCAAGTTGCGCAAGTTCAGGATGGGCCTTAGGCCCCCTGTTCTTTTTGGCATGAGGAAATACCTGGAAATAGAAGCCCTTGCCCCTGAGATGTTGGGGAACTGGATCTACTGCTTTGTCCTCGAGAAGGCCTGCGAGTTCCTTCAGTAGGAAGTCCCGGTGAAGGAAGACCTGGGGGGCTGTCCCGGGAAGAAAGGAGGAAGTGTCTGAGCCAGATGCAGGAAGCAGCCCTCCCTGACCACCTGGAGTGCCCAGGAATCGGTGGTGATGGCTGGCCAGCTGTGGGCAATAGAGGATTAGACATCCGCCTGTGGGCTGCTGTCTTCCTTGGGGTTGAGAGGCTGTGCCCAAGGAGTCAAAATCTCCCTGCTGGCCGGGATGAAGCAGACTCCTGGGGTTTGGAAGTCTTTTGCTTACAAGGGCCTTTCTCATAAGAACATAAGATATGCCATACTGGGTCAGACCAAGGTCCATCAAGCCCAGTATCTTGTTTCCAACAGTGGCCAATCTAGGTCATACGTACCTAGAAGTTTCCCCAAAAGACACAGGTTCCACAATGCTTGTACTGGGTCAAGCATTGATATCCTGGGTCCCTTCTTAAAAATGGTTTATGGACCTTTCCTCCAGGAACTTGTCCAAGCCTTTTTAAACCCAGCTACACTAACACCCTTTACTATATCCTCCGGTAACAAATTCCAGGGTTTGATTATATGTTGAGTGAAAAAATATTTTCTTTTATTAGTCTTAAATAGTTTACCCTGTAGCTTCATTGCATGTCCACTAGTGTTTCTATATTCTGATAACGTAAACAATCGATCTACGTTTACCCGTTCCATTCCGTTCATTAATTTATAGACTTATAGAATGTGACAAATGTACAAAAGCATAAAGACTTTTGCAATACCATGTAAGTATGGCCCAAAGTCTGGGACAGCAGTGATTACATCTTCGATCAGTGAACTCTGACTATATCAAGATCTTGCTTGTTCTAGGACTAATAATTATTGACTACTGAAGTAAAATGTTTATATTAGCCTTTATACTGCACTAAGGTTCAAAGCCTGCATTTTATCAAACCATTCCACTTTGATTCTCAAATACACCATATGCTATCTGTTGCCACTGTTCTCATTCTAGATGGCTGCTTAAGCCCTTGTCTGAGTTCCTCTATTTAAATGGCATTGGACTTTTAATAGCACATCGGTAATTGTTTCCCATCGGTAGTGTTCTCATATGACAGCTTAGTAGCAAAGAGCACTGAACTAAGCGCTGACTCATGATCTGCACTTCAGCTCTCTAAACTGGAGGTTTATGATATCCTGGCCATTTGTGTTAGGGATAAGGTGTATTCAGCTTGTTTGGATTTTTTCCTGTCTCAGCTCTGATGGTTGTATTACATGACTAGAAATACCCTGCTGGTTGAAGTTGGAACCACCTCCAAAACTGAACCTTTGTCCCTTCTCTTTCACCAGCAGTGGCCACCCAAGTAAGGTCCTACCATTCTCCTCAAGTGCAGCCCCCAACCCTCCCACCCCATCTCAAAGCCACATGTATTTTCTCTGCAATTAAGCCAAAGGCTCACCAGGCAGGCGCTTTAACTGACAAATTTTCAACAAATTTTAAGATTTCTTTTACCTTGTTTTGCCTCTTGAACAGCATTTCTAAGACATCCAGTGGCCAACAGCACTTGAAATACTTGATGATAATCTGTGAAATATAAATGAATTATAACATTTAAATATGTCTGCATCAACTAACTGTTCTAGCATCACAACTGAACTTTTAAGATTAGAATCCTGCACAGAAAAAAAAATCACAGTAATTACACTGTGGAAGTTCTTTGAAGTATCTGCTCTTAGTATATCTGGATATAACTATTAACACTCATAACAGTGCTGGCCTATCCCTAAATGCCCTATTGCACATACATAGATGGCAAATATTGTGCGACAGTGCCACAAAAAAGTCCTGCTGATTAAGGGAGCAATAATACCAACGTACTCGTTTTAAATATTTGTGAGGTTTTGAAAGATTCTCTGTTTTCGAAGATGAGCTAGAAATAAGGTCCCTAATTTAACCTCCACCTCCAGCCATATAAGTTAAAAACATAAACCACTATGATGTGTATATTATTAGTAGTATCAAAATGTTGCAAATAAATAAGTCAGTCAACCTAACTCATATCTTAAAGCATTGAATTAAAGAAACTGAAGACTCCCTGATCTAGCCTGGGACTGAGCTGGAACCTCAAAGTACCCCCTGCCCATTCATTAACCCTTTTGAAAATGTTGCCATTTGTGCATAAATTAACCCATGTACATGGTAAAGAGCAAGTATAACTATAAGGACAAATTCCCTGGAGTCATTTTTAAAATGAAGGGCAACCAAAATCATAAAGGGGGTGGAATGACTCCCCTATGAGGAAAGGCTAAAGATGTTAAGGCTCTTCAGCTTAGAGAAAAGATGTCCGAGATGAAGTATAACAGAGATCTATAAAATCCTAAATAGAATGGAATGGATGAACTTGAATAAATTATTTATTCTTTCAAATATGGGCACAGTAACCCTCCCCCTCCCAAAGTGTTAATTTTAAAAGCCGTCTTTGGGCTCAAATGTGGATTATAGCAATTAAAAGAGTTGACCCCCAGGGTGGATTTGTGTGGTGAACAGACACAAGAGCCTGTGAGGCTCATGGAGATCAGCATCCAGACATTGATAATGGCTTTTTCGGGTCACTAGAAAAATGGAGCTTATCCTTTTCGTGTTTTCCATTCCCAGAGGTAGGAGGTGGTGATCGCCACACTTGCCTGGCTAAAACTGTTTGTGGAATGTATCTTCCAGAAACTCATCTGAACGTTTTTTGAAAGCAGCTTTGTTATTAACTTTGACCACATCTTCCAGCAACAAGCTCCACAGCTTAATCGGGATACAGTGAAGAGGGAATGTTTTATTTAACTTTATAGTTCTGCTTAAATTGTAGATTATATGTAACTAGATATGGTGGAATCTGTGGGGATGGGAGTAAAGCTGGGTTTTGAAGGTATACTGAGGTACATACATTTTTATCTCTGTGCAGATACGAGAAATAAATAACTAAAACTAATTGTGCACTGACTGAAAAAATGCTTTCTTAAATTTGTTTTAAATATGCTACTTTTTAGTTTAATGGAGTGTTCCCCAATTCTATGAAAGTCTGAGAGTAAATAACAGTCCTCTATTAGTCTGCTCTCCACAATTCATTATTTCATTAACCTTTATTTATTAACATCTTAGATTTCAGAAGCATGTCCTCAGATGAATCACAATAAAATCTTCATCATATGCTCTCTTACAGCAGTTACGGGTACCAGTCTGTCAACAATGAGCCGTCTGACTGAAGACCGAACACAATTTAGGACAACAATCCAGAGGGTCACCATGAGTCGACACGAATTCGACGGCACTTAACAACAACAACATGCTCTCTTAATGTCTCTTCTCAAGCTGCTTAGTGCTTCCTCATAAGTGAGCTGTCACCAGCCACATGAAATCTCACATTAGCTTTGAGACAAATACAATTAGAAGGATTCCGTGTACACATGCAAATAAATGAAATGCAGCAGTTGTTGACGGGATTCCCCAGAACACCCCAGGGAAAAAGTGAAGCAGGCAGGAGGATTTTTCTAGACCTAGCAGGACCACAGTTGGAGCAGCAAGACTCCCTGGCACTGGCAGCCCAGTAAGCAAGGGGGAATAAGTTTCTAGGCTCTAGACCACAGCCGAGGGAGCCTGTGCTACTGCTACCCATCACTCTGCCTCCTCTCTGTTAACATACTGCAAGCTTTGAACATGCTTGCGGTGTGCTAACAGAGAGGATGCAGAGGTGACGGGGAGCCTCTGTAATTCTTGTGATGGTAGATGGGCTTTAATCTTTGCCTGGGTTACTGGGTTCTTCAGTAGTTTTGGTTAAATAAATGGCGTACTGCTGAATCACTCACTCTCAAAGAGTTTAATAGATGAGTCTAGGGATTGCCAATGTTTCACTATACTGCAAGACATGGGGTAACTAGGTGAATGACTCATAGTTTACTCTGTTTGGTAAAAATACAAAAGGTCAGGCTGCAAACTTCAGTGATGCTTCCATAAGGTTCCTTTACAGTGGTGTACAAAAGTCTGTAATCACTTGTAAATCTGACATTTTTTCAACTTCGTGACCTTATATCTTAATTTCTTTATCCTCCCAGTGGCTTTTTCTGTGTATCTCTTGATAAGTGATAGATTTGGCTATTAGGGCCAACTTTTAGTATTGGTTTGGCCCTTATTTTCTGAGTTTGTTCCCCATAGTTGTCCTGTTGATAGATTTTTTGTGAAAATTGCATAATGTACATCGTTGGCCAACGATATATTATTGTAAGTATGCTTTAAAATATTATGGACGCATGCCAGGTTGCCTTCAAATTAATATATGTGGCCTTGAAAAAGACCATTTTTATGTGTCAGTGATGGCTCAGTATTTGATGGGCCACCCTTTGTTCTTGATTACCTGACTGCACCTTGTCGGCATTAAATGAACCAGTCTGACAAGGTGATCGTTGGTGACAACGCGGTTCCAAGCTGCAATGAGTGACTCAATCAGCTCACGCTTTGATGTCGGATGCCTCTTGGATATTTCCAAGGCCATCTTGTGCCACAGGTTCTCGATTGGATTCAGATCTGGAGACTGGGCAGGCCAGTCCATTGACTTGATGTTGTTCCGCTGCTTCCAGCTGATCACCTGTCTGGAGTGATGGCAGGGTGCATTGTCATCTTGGAACAGGAACTGGCCAGGAAACAGCTGGTGTGCTGATGGCACCATGCACTTTTGCAGTATGGTGATGTACTTGGCCCCGTTGACCATTCCATCGACGATGTGAAGACGTCCAATGCCACTGGCAGCCATGCAGCCCCAGACCTTCAAAGGATGCTTCACAGTGAGGTTGAGACACTCAGGCTTGAAATCGCCACAGTGAAACCACACAGACAGAGCACCAGGACACGAATAAATGCCAAACTTGAGCATAAGCTAGCAATGTAGAAGGGCCAAGTATCTAGATGGCGCTTTTCAAGAGCCAAGCCGCAAGTGAGTAGGGAGCAGGATCGGCCATGACGATCGGCCCCTGCCCAGCAGGCCTCTGCGACAGTTGAGCTTCAGAGGCTCAGCCACTACGAGGCGAACAAGATCTGCATACCACAGGCGATGAGGCCAATCCAGCTCCACTAGAATCACCCGACCCGGATATGTCTCGATATGCTGGAGAACCTGGCCGATCAAGGCCCACGATGTAGAGGAGCTGCAACAGAGGGCAGGGCTGGACCAGCACATCTAGACCCTGAGATTTTGGCTTCCTCTGATGACTGAAAAAGGCAGGGATCTTGGCAATGGCCGAGGTGGCTATCAAGTCTAGAGTGGGATGACCCCACCGGTTCACAATGTGTCTGAACACCCACTGAGCGAGGTCCCACTTGCCTGTGTCGAGAAGGTGACGATGGAGAAAATCTTCCTGCACATTGTTTATCCTGGTGATGTGCTGTGCTGACAGCGCTTGCAAATGACACTCAGCCCAAGGAAACAGGAGACACATTTCCAAGGTGAACCCTGGGCAATTGGTCCCCACTTGTCTGTTGAGATAAACCACCGTTGTGACATTGTCAGACAGGACTCAAACTGCCTGCGTGCAAAGAAGTGGCAGAAAATGGCAGAGGGCCAAGTGGACTGCCCGGGCCTCTAACTGATTGATGGACCAAGTGGACTCCCACTGGAACTACATTCCTTGCACCGTCTGTTGCAGACAATGGGTGCCCAAACCAGAAAGACTAGCATCAGTGGTCAGAGCTATCCAAACATGGACTCTCCAGGGGAATCCCTCACATAAAATGATCAAGACAGTCACCTGCGAAGATTGTGACAAATAGCAAGAGGGAGAGGAAGATGCATGTTGTAATCTTGTGAACAAGGAGACCAATGGGACAGTAAGGAAAGCTGAAGTGGACACAAGTGCGCCCAAGCTCAGGGAACCATGTCCAAGGTAGCCATGTCTTAGGTAGGTTCCTAAGATCTGCAAATAATCCCACACCCGAGGAGCCAGGTGAAGCTGGAAGGAATGAAGCAGACTATAGAACTTCTGATATCTGTCCTGAGTTAGAAACACTCACTCTACCAGAGTATTGAAGAGGACCCCAAGAAACTCGAGGATTTGAGACAGGCATAAGGAACTTTTGGCGAGGTTGACCACCCAACTGAGCCTTTCCAAGAAGAAGAGGACCCATGCCACGGCTCCCTGTGCCTCTGCACAAGACTTTTTTTGGATGAGCCATTCATCCAGGTAAGAATGGACACACACACCGTGATGATGTAAGATGGCTGCAACCACTACCTTGACCTTTGAGAAGGTGCAAGGAGCTGTGGCAAGACCAAACTGCAAGGCTCGAAACAAGAAGTGATGCACCAGTATCGCAAAGCATAGGAAAAGCTGCTGGTCCTCTTGGATGGGAATATGGGAGTAGGCCTCCACAAGGTCCAGAGAAGCTAAGAACTCACCCACACATACCGCTTGAAGTACAGACTTCAAGGACTCCCTGCAAAAATGTGGCTTGCGGAGCCAGCGATTGACCCATAGGAGATCTAGAATGGGTCGGAAGGAACCGTCCTTCTTGGGCACAATGAAGTAGAAGGAATAGTGGTTGGATCGGACCTCAGAGAAGGGGAAATTGGACATATTGCCCGAAGCTGCAGAAGCCGCTGAAGATTTTCTTGCACTGCAGCTCTCTTGCAAGACGACCTGCAAAGAGAGATCATAAAGGCATCCCTGATGAGTCTGGTGCAGTCAAAAACATAACCCTGGGATATTGTGTCGAGGACCCATCTGTCCGTGATAACCCAGGCCCACTCACGGAAAAAGAGATGCAACTGCCCTCCAACCTGCAGCATCTAGGAACAGACCACAGGCCCATCAGCGGGAGGCAGGTGCGGCCCCAGAGATCTTGTCGGAAGAGGAGTAAATGTCCTGAGATCAATGCACACCTCAAAAGGGCAGAGATTTGGCACTCGATTTGAGCATCAAATGAGATGACTTGCTGGGCCGATAGCGGCATGAATCTCGAAAGCGCACTCTGGAGAAAGACAAAGATGATGTCCCTCTGTCTGACCAACGAGACGCCCCTTTGGGTTTGTCTTCGGGCAAATGCTGAGGTTTAACCTCACTCAAATTCTTGACAAGCTTATCCAGATCCTCCCCAAACAGCAGGCGATCTGCCCTTGAACAGGAGCTTGACCAGGCAGGCTTTGGAGGCCGCATCAGCGTTCCAATGATGAAGCCACAACCAATGCCTCGCCACTGTAACAGCTGATTGACTGCACTGCAAACAGAAGGAGGTCATAGGGCATCAGCCAAAAAGGCAGTCATAGATTCCAAATGGGCTGAAGAAGAGTCCTGCGATAGGAGTTGAAACCATCTGAGCAGGGCACGTTTTGCTAAACTCCCACAGATAGAAACCTGGATAGGAAGGGAGGAAGAAAGCGTAGTTACTCATCTGTAACAGGTGTTCTCCAGGGACAGCAGGAATCAGTCCTCACTTATGGGTGATGTTGGTACCGACAGAGCCCATGCGGAGCAATTCCCCAGCTTTCAAAGAAAGCTTTTGGGATTGCTACCACGCTTGTGTGGTCTTCTTCCTGCCCTAGGGTGCCATCTTGCTCAATCAGGTCACTTAGCTCGAGCCCTACCAAACAGATGGCAAGAGGAGGACAAAAATTCAGCAACTCATCAGGGGAGGTGGGAGGGTAGTGAGGACTGATTCCTGCTGTCCCTGGAGAACACCTGTTACAGCTGAGTAACTACACTTTCTCCAGGAACAAGCAGGAAGTCAGTCCTCACTTATGGGATTCCCTGGCTACAGGCTACTGAACCTGTAGCCAAAAATTGCCTCTGCGAGGCCGTCAGCAGAAGCCGAAGCCTGAAGGAGCCCGAGTCCTCGGGGCGAAGCCTTCGGTAGCCATGAAGAAGGGTCGGAGGGCAGGAGTTGCTTATACCCTGAACAGATTACGGAGTACAGCCTGGCCGAAGGCGCTGTCCCGGCGGGACTCCCTCTCCAGGCAGTAGTGGACGGTGAAGGTATTTATAGAAGACCAGATTGCTGACCGACAGATGTCCATCATGGGCACGGAGCGCAGCGAGGCCGCTTTAGCTCTGACCCCATGTGCAGTGACTTGACGATCCAGAGGGACTCCCGCCTTCACATGGGCGAACGTGATGCAGATAGAGAGGGTGCACTTGGTGACTGCTTGCCCCTGCCTATTGGGATCATAGGTCACGAAGAGCCAGTCAGACTTGCAATGAGTCTGGGTACGCTGCAAGTAGAAGGCAAGGACCCGCTTGCAATCGAGGGTGTGGAGAGTCGCCGACACTTGATCTGCATGGAGCCTCGAGAAGAAGGTCAGGAGCACTATCTCCTGATTGAGATGAAAAGCCGACACGACCTTAGGTAAGAATTTAAGATGGGTCCGGAAGACCACCCTGTTCCGATAAAACCTGGTGTAAGGGGCGCCAGCCATGAGCGCCTGAAGCTCACTGACTCGGAGAGCCAAGGTCAGTGTCACCAGGAAGGCCACCTTCCAGGACAAATGCCGGAGCGAACACGTCGCCATCGGCTCGAAAGGCGGACGAGTGAGCTGCGTGAGCACTACGTTCAAGTCCAATTCCGCCGGAGGGGGACGGATGGGTGGCTTGTACAACAGAAGGTCCCGCATGAAGCGGGAGACTAGTGGTTGCCCCGAAAGAGGCTTTCCCTCGATAGGGAGGTGATTAGCCGATATGGCGCTCAGATGAACTCTAACAGAGTTCGACTTCAGCCCATCCCTCGAGAGGAGGAGAAGGTACTGGAGAACCCACTGAACCGGGCACGAGAAGGGGTCGATCTGGTGCTCTGAGCACCAGACCGGAGAAGCATTTCCATTTAAAGGCGTAAGCTCGCCTAGTGGAGTCCTTGCTCGAGGCTAGAGAGACCCGTTCAGCCGCCAGGCTGTGAGGGATAGGGAGGGTATATTCGGGTGTAGTATCCGACCCTCCTCCTGTGTCAGCAGGTCCTTGGCAAAGCCCAGGGGGATCGGAAGTTCTGATGACAGTTGGAGCAGGAGCGGAAACCAAGGCTGCTGAGGCCACGAGAGGGCCAGGAGAATCAGCGATGCCCCGTCCCATTGAGCCTTGAACAGAGTCCTCGTAATGAGGGGGAAAGGAGGGAATGCATAGAGAAGACTGGAGGACCAATCCAGGAGAAATGCATTGGGGCCCTCCCTGCTCGGGTGTGGCACCAGGCCGCAGAAGTGAGGGGAGTTGAGCGTTCTGAGGGCTGGCGAAGAGGTCCATCGCTGGAGTGCCCCAGCGTAGAAACAACCAGCCTGCCATTCTGGGATCGAGGCGCCACTCGTGGGTGCGAAGGATCCTGCTGAGCCTGTCTGCCATGCCATTCTCCTGACCAGGGAGGTACATCGCCCTGAGAGACATCCTCCTCCGGGTGGCAAAAGAGCAGATGAGGACTGCTTCCCTGCAGAGGGAGCATGACCCCATGCCCCCCTCTTTGTTAATATAGAACATCGCTACCCGGTTGTTCTGCACCAGAACCGACTTCCCACTGAGGACATTCTCGAAGGCCTTCAGGGCCCACTGGATGGCTCGGAGCTTGAGCAGATTTCTCTGCTGTTGAGCCTCCACCGGCGACCACTGCCCCTGTGTGCAGAGGGACCCGCAACGGGCTCCCCACCCTAACAGGGGAAGCATCTGTAGTCAGTACCACATCGTGCTGTGGAGCCTGGAAGGGCGATCCCCGCAGGAGGTTGCAGGGGTTTTGCCACCAGTTCAGAGACAAACGGAGGTCGGGAAGAACCCTGACGGGGTCCCTGACGTGCCCGAGGGATTGGCTCCATTGGGAGCTGAGGCACCACTGGGTCGTCCGCATCTGCAGGTGGGAGTGAGGAACCACATGCACAGTCGAGGCCATGTGGCCCAAGAGACATAGCATGGACTGAGCGGTGACCTGGTGAGTGCTCTGGACGTGCACTGTCAGAGCCCGGAGGCGGGTGGAGCGATCCACTGGCAAGAAGGCCATGGCCTGCCGAGTATCGAGGCGCGCTCCGATGAATTCGAGAGTCTCTGCTGGCTCGAGTTGAGATTTTGGGTAGTTGACCAAGAACCCCAAGCTTTCCAAAAGGAGGACAGTGCACAACATTGCTTGCCGGGTCTCCTCAATGGAGGAGCCTGTAATGAGCCAGTTGTCGAGGTACGGAAACAGCGACACGCACCGCTGCCGAAGGTGAGTGGCGGCCACGATGAGGCACCTTGGGGCGGATGTAAGGCCGAAGGGGAGCACCCAATACTGGAAGTGCTCTCCCTGCACCCTGAAACACAGGTACTGCCTGTGTTGGGGATGGATCAGGATATGGGCGTAAGCGTCCTTCAGATCCAAGGAGCATAGCCAGTCGCCCTGCTGGAAGAAGGGCAGCAGCATGCCAAGAGATAACATCTTGAATTTCTCCCGCACCAGAAACTTGTTCAGCTTGCAGAGGTCGAGGATGGGCTGCAGACCCCCCCCCCCCCTCCCCGTCTTTTTCGGGATGAGGAAGTACCGGGAATAAAAGCCCCAACTTCAAAGGTGGGGAGGGACCTTTTCGACTGCCCATTAGGTGAGGATGGCGTGTAATTCCCACTGCAGCAAGAGCTGGTGTGCGGGGAGGCGAGGAGGCTCCGCTGGGGAGAAAGGGGGTGGGATCCTGTCGAAGTGAAGGCGATAGCCCTCCCAGATGACCTGGGAAGAGGGTCATGCCACTGGTGTCAAAATCCCTGAGGGGGTTGTGGGGGAGCTGGCGTTTGGGCCTTCGGGCCCTTTGGTTTGTGGTGACCCTGGCCAGACTTCCCCTGTGCTGGAGTGGTCGGCATGGGGGTAGGCGGGTAAGGCGGGTAGCCGTGATACTGAAGGCCTTTCCTGGGAAAGAAGGGCTTCTTGGCAGGCTGCTTCTTCTGAGGTAGCATTGAGGTCTTGCGAGAGACACGGGTCCTAATGATGGACTCCGTCTCAATCTCTGCAGCCTTCTCCTCCATCGGCTTACCAAAAAGTTGTTCACCGAGGCAGGGTACGTCCAGGAGCTTCTCCTGCACCCACTACTCCAGATCTGAAGATTGAAACCAACCCTGGCAGCGGGCTCCGATGCCCACGGCTGCCACCCAAGCCGATGTCTCGAAGCCGTCATAGGAGGCTCGAGAAATATACTTGGAGCAATCCGCCACTGATTTCAACAGGGTGCGGAACCTGCTGAGGGGCTCGCCCTCGAGGCCCGCAGAGAGGCCTCCAAGTTTTTTTGCCAAGTCGTGGAGGAACATACCCATATATAACTGGTATGCCTGGATGTGACAGGAGAGCATGGAACCTTGATAGGCCTTGCGGCCCAGGGCATCAAGGGCTCTGGACTCCCGGCCCAGCAGAACTGAGGAGTGGGACTTTGGGCTTTTGTGCTTCCTCATGGCTGATTCCACTACCATCGAGGTGTGTGGAAGTTGAGTTTTACGGAAGCCTGGCCCTTGCTGCACCTTGTACCATGCGGAGCAACAGTCAGGAGAGGATCAGCGGCATCGGCACAGTGCGGGATTCCCTGGGTGGGGCCTCGTACTGAAGAATATCGAGTTCTTCAGCACGGGGGTCTTCCTTGGTCTGGGTGACCAGGTTGAGGGCCCGAGCCATGTCCCGAATAAATACCAAAAAGGAGGTGTCCTCGGGCGGTGAGCGCCACTGGAGATCAGGCGGCGAGTGGTCCGACAGAAGATCCTGGTGGGTACGGGTCTCTGGGGATGTGTCCCCATCGGATTCCCAGTCTGAGAAATCGGTGGAGGGATCCAAGCCGAGCGGTTCGCCCTGTCCGATGGCCAGCGGCCTGGAGCCGAAAGCCCTGGACGATCTCGCCCCCGAAGAATGGGAGAGCGAGCGAGACCAACGTCGAGGACCCTCACGAGGCCCATGACTCTCGGGGGTTTCCTGGATGGATTTGGGTGTCCCACACGAGGGACCTGCAGTCTCCGGGTACAAGTCAGCAAAGCTGGCCGTGAGCGCCTGCTGGGAAGCAATGCTGCGTTCTAGCACCAGCATATGAGACTCCCACATGGGCGTGGGGCCCTTGGACGCCTATACCGGGGTCACCGCATTGGGCGTCAAGGAGGTCCTCACGGGGGCAGCCCTCAGGAGACTGGGCGCCTTCACCAGAGGCCTCCGTTCCTCTGCGAGGTACCTTGTGGGGCCGCTCTTTGTCCGACTCTCGGGAACACCAAATGGGACTAAGCGACCGGGCGCGGGAGCGCTACCGCTTGTCGGGGGCCCCAGACAGTGACTTTGAGGCCTTCTTCTTTTTGCGCCATTCCACCTCGGGGGACCCCTGGTTCGAATGCCATCTGGAACACGGTGCCGCAGGGGGAGAACCCACCGGAGGGGAGATGACCGAGGGTGCTACCGGGGACTCCGAGGCAGCCTTTCGAAAAATGTCTTCGGACTTCTGCTTACAGCTGAGCAGGGCCTTGGAGGACATTTTCTTGTAGAGCGAACAGAGCTCTGGGTCATGGTCGGATCCCAGACACCTTAGACAGCAGTCATGAGTGTCCGTAAGCGACATGCTCCTAGAGCATCTATCACATTTTTTTAATCCAGTGGCCATGGGGGCAAAAACGGCCCCTGCGAGGTCGAAGACCCACACGGCCAGTGGTTGGAGAGAAAAAAAGGGCGTGAAGCCCGGGAAGAAAAAATTTAGAAAGGGTATCCCTGCAAGCTCCAAAAGAGAGCAAGGGGAGGACGGGTAGAGGACAGGTGCAACCGGAAAAAAGAAATTTAGCCTGTTAAGGCGAGGAAAACAAAAACTTTTTCCGAGGGACGAGGACGTGCATCCGAAGGGATCCCTGGAAAAAGGAAGACTGAGCAAGATGGCACCCTTGGGTGGGAAGAGGACCATGTATGCGTGGTAGCAATCCCAAAAGCTTTCTTTCAAGGCTGGGGAATTGCTCCGCGCGGGCTCCGCCAGTGCCGACGTCACCCATAAGTGAGGACTGACTTCCTGCTTGTTCCTGGAGAAAAAGCCATTTTTAAAAGGCCTTTAACCTTCTTATCCTGCTGATCCCGGAGTGCCGCTCCTCCTTCCACCGGATCGTGGTATGCCGTCTCCAGAGAATCCACCTTATCAAGGTCCGCAGGTAACTAGACATAAAAACAGCCCAGATGCCTAGCTGAGCACAAGGAAGTGTCAGGAGAGTCCCATTCCAGGGAAACCATCTGCTGCAGCTCTAAAGGAAAAGGGGAAGCTCTAGACGGCTCACAAATGCCTCTAAGAATGGGATCTACCTGAAACTTGGATTGGGTGGAGTCCTGCTTTTCCAGAGAATCAACAATATGGAGGGACTCCACAACTGAGAAATGAGAGCCCACACCCCTCGTTATGAAAAAGACGTACATCCTGGGAGTCATCCTGAAGATCAGTGTCCTCTTCTGGAGGTGACAACTCCCTGTCTTTGCGGTCAAACTCACTGACCAGAAACTAGCTTCACTGAGGGATTCCACTGTCCAGAAGCCCAGGAGACCTCCTTGGAGGGTCACTCCTCCTGAGCAGGCAAGGTAGAGCACGCTTGCTTTCTGCATAGCGAGTCCTTGGATGCTAACAGACCAGAAGGCCCTGAGAGGGGGCCTTGGAAGGAACAGCCACAGACCAGAATGCCAAAGATCCCAGGCCTGACGGAACAAGAACATAAACTGGGAAGAATCAGACTCCCCAGGAGGCTGCACTTGATCTGACAAAAGAACAGGAAGGAGAGGAGACATTCCTCAGTGGGGCCAGGGTGAGGGGTGCCAAAGGAAAAGCCACAGCTGCACTCTCGCTACATTCTCCCCTGGGTCAGAAGCGCAGAAGCTATTAAAACCTGGCACTTGCGGCCACAGACCAGGCAGCGCTGAAGAAAAGAGGGAATCCAACAGAAAAAAATGTGATATGCTGCTGTTTTACAGAGAAAAAGAGCAAGTATGCCAAAAACAAGAGCAGCAATGGCTGTCTATACGCTCGCAGCACAAGAACTGAATGCGGTACAAAAATAGTGAAAATAGGGCTATAGCAGTAAAAGAAAAAAAAAAGAAAAAGAAAGAAACTAAAAAAAAAAACCCAGCTGGCTCGGTGAAGCAACATCACGGGGGGGGGGGGGGGGGGGGAAAAACCACGTTAAAAGGCTGAAGAGAAAAAATGATGCGGTGAGCTGAGAGAAATAAAGTGAAGAGAGGAAAGGAGTGCAGTAATACTTAGAATTACCGCGTGAGCCCTGCAGGAACCAGCCACTGGCTAAGGTAAACTGCTCCACTGAAATAAACGTAGCCCTTATTTATTTTATTATTTTTAACTTTAATGAACAAACAACAAATAAAAGCCTGACAGAAAAGCTCCTCTCAGAAGGCAGGAACTTTGGTTCACCATTGAGGGCTGCACTGCTCCTCTTGAGCAGGCACCTCCCCCCCCCCCCCTTCCTCCAAGCAGCTCAAACTGATCTGCCTGATCAGGAGCACATCAACAAAATTCTGGAAAACCCCAGAGGAGCGCTTCTTGTGCGCCTTGGTGACTCCGGTACCAAAAAGGAGCTACACTGGACTGTCACACTTTCAAAGTGACCGCCAGCAGCAGAGTAGCTGAAGTCCACTATTTGCTGAGACAGACAAAATACTGAAGCTATTCCCTAGGGAAGCAACTGTATGTGCCAGTGATGATGTCACTGAAGCATCCGATGGGTTCTTTCTCTTTCTCCATCATCGGCTGGCAGGGGGCTATAACGAGACCTTTTGGAAGTAAAGCACAGTTACTTACCTGTAACAGGTGATCTCTGGGAACAGCAGGAATAAATCTTCACATATGGGTATCGTCGGTACTGACGGAGCCTGCGTGGGAACGCTCCCCAGCGTCCAATAAGAAAGCTTTTGGGAGCATCCCACAGCACCTGCGTGCTGCCTTCCCGCCTTTCCCAACCGCCTCTCTCCAGTTCGAGTTTTAAAGCTGAGACAAAGAGAGAGAGAGAGAGGGAGGAAAGATAGATAGAGAGATACAACTCCTAGGGGAGGTGGGTGGGTTGTGAAGACTTATTCCTGCTGTTCCCAGAGATCACCTATTACAGGTAAGTAACTGTGCTATCACCAGGAACAAGCAGGAATGAGTCTTCACATATGGGGACTCCCTAGCTGCAGATGCCAGGGAGAGACCCCAGAGTTGTGTGTCCCTGAAAAGGGCTCCACCTCCCCCCATGGATCTCTGGCATCCAACCAGGGTAGGTGGGTAGGAGTTGATTAGGAATGGAACAGGTGTTTGAGAACAGCCTGACCAAACGAGGCATCCCGGCGGGAGTCCTTGTCCAAACAGTAATGGGCTGTGAAGGTATGAACCGAGGCCCAGGTGGCCGCTCGACAGATTTGGTCGATGGACACAGAGTTTAGATGAGCCATCGAGGCTGCCATGACCCTCACATTGTGAGCTGTGACATGGCCTTCCAGAGAAAGGTTCCTACTCTGGTAGGCGAAAGAAATACACTGAGCAATTCAGTTGGACAGTGTTCTCTTAGAAACTGGAAGTCCTAAATGGGAAGGATCAAAAGCAACAAAGAGTTGAGAAGACTTTCTATGTTGCTGTGTTCTTTGTAAGTAAAAGGCGAGAGCTCTTTTACAATCAAAAGTATGAAGATTCCTCTCTGCACTTGATGCATGAGGTCCTGCAAAAAAGACAGGTAAGTATACCTCTTGGTTCAGATGAAAAGGCGAGACCACTTTGGGCATAAAGTGTGGATTGGTCCTGAGGACTACCTTATCATGATGGAACCTTGTATAAGGAGGATTAGCCACCAAGGCTTGCAACTCACTGATGTGACGTGCTGAGGTGACTGCAATGAGAAAGATAACCTTCCAAGAAAGAAATTTCAAGGAGGTGGTGGCTAAAGGTTCAAAGGGTGGCTTCATAAGCTGGCCAAGAACCAGATTTAAGTCCCATGCCACTGGAGGTGGTTTAATGGGAGGTTTAGTTAAAAGAAGGCCTCTCATGAATCTTGCTATAAGAGGATGAGAGGAAACAGGCTGTCCATTGAGAGGCTTGAGGGACGCTGCAATAGCACTCAAATGGACTATTACCGAATTCGTTTTGAGGCCTGCATGGGAAAGATGCAGAAGATATTCTAGTAAAGAATTCAAAGGTATTGAAAGAGGGTTAAGACCCTTCTCTGAACACCAAATGGTAAATCTTTTCCATTTGAAAGCATAGGAACGTCTAGTGGAAGGCTTTCTAGAAGCATGAATAATATCTCTGACTTGCTGAGAGAGTTGGAAAACTTGAAGGTCTAGGCCTTCAGCAACCAGGCCCTGAGATGGAGAGACTGGGGGTTTGGGTGCCACAACGTTCCGTCTTCCTGCGAGAGATCATCTGGAGCAGAGCCCAACTCCAGGGACGGAGCTTGAGAGAGATGCAGAAGTAGAGGGTACCACACTTGGCGTGGCCAATTTGGTGCTATGAGGATCATAGAACCTCGGTCTCTCTGAAGCTTGAACAGTGTTTTGGGAATTAGGGGAATGGGTGGAAAGGCATAAAGGAAGTCTTGACCCCAGTGAAGGAGGAAGGCATCCTTGGCCTGAACTCCCTGACACGGAATCCTGGAACAGAACCGGGGAAGTTTGGCATTCCACGGACTTGCAAATAGGTCTATGTCCGGGGTTCCCCATATTCGAAAACTCCTGGCTACCTGGTCCCTGTGGAGGGACCATTCGTGTGGAAACAGAACTCGACTGAGTCTGTCTGCCCAAGAGTTTTGAACGCCTGGAAGATATACTGCCATAAGATGAATCTGATGCTCTCTGGCGAAGGCCCACAGTCGCAAAGCTTCATTGCAAAGCGACAGAGAGCCAGTCCCTCCCTGCTTGTTCACATAGAACATGGCTACTTGGTTGTCCGTGTGGATGAGGACTGTCCTGTAGCTGAGCAGGGAGTGGAACACTCTGAGAGCTAAGAAAATTGCTCTGAGTTCCAAGAGATTGATGTGTAGCGAAGTCTCCTGTGGAGACCAGATGCCCTGGGTGGAGAGATCATGCAGATGAGCTCCCCAACCCATTGGAGAGGCATCTGTTGTAAGGGTTGCTTGGGGAAGTGACTGTTGAAAAGGGGACCCCAGCAACAGGTTTTGAGAGGACTTCCACCACTGGAGAGACCAAAAAAGGCGACTGGAGTTTGCTATTTTGTCTGACAGGCAACCTGATGCCTGAGTCCATTGGGTGGACAAAGTCCATTGAGCTGCCCGCATGTGAAGGCGAGCATATGGAACCACATGCACAGTGGATGCCATGTGGCCTAAGAGTTGTAACATTTCTTGAGCAGTTAAAAGAGGCTTTAACTGTATTTGAGAGGCTAACTGCACCAAGCGCAGTCAACGGACCTGAGGAAGATAGGCCCTTGCAGTTGTGGTATCCAACCAAGCCCCTATAAACTCGAGGGACTGAGTAGGGATGAGATTGGATTTTGGGATGTTTATTACTAGTCCCAAATACTGAAGGACACACATTGTGCAGGTTAGACAAGTCTTGGCCTCTGCTTGAGATGGAGCTCGAATGAGCCAGTCGTCCAGATATGGGAAGACGAATATTCCCAGAGTGCGTAGAAATGCAGCTACTACTGCCATGCATTTCATGAACACCCTTGGTGCAGAGGCCAGACCGAAAGGAAGCACCCTGTATTGGTAGTGCTTTCCTTGAAAAAGGAACCGAAGGAACCTTCTGTGAGTTAGTTGGATGGATGAGGACATGGGTGTACGCATCCTTGAGATCTAGAGAACAAAACCAGTCCTGACTCTGAAGGTATGGAAGCAGAGCACCGAGAGAAATCATCTTGAATTTCTCCTTGAATAGAAATTTGTTCAAGTCTCTGAGATCTAAGATGGGTCTGTAGCCCCCTGTTTTCTTTGGGATAAGAAAATAAGGGGAGTAGATCCCTGTGCCTTGTTGAAGAAGAGGTACTTCTTCCTCTGCCCCTTGGGCAAAAAGGATGGCAATCTCCTGACCTAAAAGGTTGAGGAGAGATGTTGGAGAATTGAACTGTTTCACCATGGTGTGAGGGGGAAGGTTTAAGAAATGAAGCTTGTACCCTTCCCTAATGATGGAGAGTGTCCATTGCTCTGCTGTGATTTGCTCTCATCTGGGAGCAAAGTAAGTCAACCTTCCTGGGATGGTAAGGGGCTCTGGTCCTTCCAGAGCTAGAAAGGCTTTCTCTAGTTGCAAGTCAAAGGCCCTGAGGAGGCTGAGGCTGCTGGGCCGTGGAAGGTCTAGCAGCCTTTGACTTGGCCTGTTTAGGTGGTTGCTGACGCTTTGCAGCAAAACGACCTGCAGAAGATGCCTGCTGACCATAAGCAGGATAGCACAGTTACTTACCTGTAACAGGTGATCTCTGGGAACAGCAGGAATTAGTCTTCACATATGGGTACGTCGGTACCGACGGAGCCTGCACGGGAATGCTGCCCAACTTCCAATCAGAAAGCTTTTGGCAGCATCCCTCGCGCCTGCGCGCTGACTTCCCGCCCTCTCCAGAGCCTCTCTTCGGTTGAGTTTCAAAGCTGAGACAAAGGCGAGGAGAGAAAGGAAGAAGAAGATAAGAGATGCAACTCCCAGGGGAGGTGGGAGGGTTGTGAAGACTAATTCCTGCTGTTCCCAGAGATCACCTGTTACAGGTAAGTAACTGTGCTATCTCCAGGAACAAGCAGGAATGAGTCTTCACATATGGGGGGACTCCCTAGCTGGAGATGCCAGGGGGAGATCCCATAAAAATGCAGCAGCCTGGACCAGGGGTGCATTTTGTTTTCAGAAATCCCTGGCATCCAATGTGGGATGGAGGGTAGGAGTTGACAATAAGGGAGCTGTGAGGAAAGAACAGCATAGCCAAGGACTAGAGGGCCCTACAGACTATTGGAGTCCTTGGTGTATATGAGAAGTCACATGAAACACATGTAACGTACCATTAGATATGTCACTTACCTACTGTACTGTAGGAAGTAGAACGCCTGATGTAGTCTGCTGGATAAGCAGTGGCGGAATCTTGAAAGGGACCTCCCAGCAGTGAGGATGAAGGTCCAGACCTGGAGGTAGTAGACGATCCAGGTGTCAACTGGGTAGGATGAGACGTCAGGTCTTCAATGGAAAGCTTTATGAGAAAAAGCTGAAAAACTCCTTTAGTCATAAGGTCATTAACAGTGAGGACTAAAGGAAGAAGACTGACGGAGTTGGAGAACTAGCCCAGTCCTGACGGGAAGAGGGAAAGTGGAAAAAATCCCTATTCCCAAGGAAAAGAGTTGTGTACTCAAAGATAAAGATGTACACTGTTTTTCCTAACTGGTGAGAGATAGGAAAAAATATTGAAGCTTGATGCTTCAAGGGTTTAAGAAAGAACAGAGAAGTTAGCACCACAATGGTTAGTGGTGTCTAACAGTTTCTGCATGGTAATATGGTATGCGAAACAGGGCAATGGACTGTCTAAATCCTCTAGGAGGTAACATTTAGTATAGACAGTAAGGGTGAGAGTATAGAGATATGAACCCTTAAGAAACCGCCCAATAGACACATATATATATATAGATATTTATATATACATGTGGGGGGGGGTACATATATAGGGATCTAAACATGAATCCATATGTTCAGATGCATAAATCGGGACATGTGTGGAGAAATATATCAAAATATATATATAGATATATAATATAGATATGAAATACGTAATTATAGATATCTTTGTGGGGCATGGTCTTGCACCACCAGAGAAAAGATATAAGTATGTAGACCTATATGGAGATGCTGCATACAAGATGACAGGTTGAAGAGACATGTCTAGCACCCAGACCCATGATTGTACATGGGAAATGAAAAGGAAAAAGATTCCGTATTCTGCAAGAGGGTGAAGCCACTTGGGATATGTATAGAGAATCTATTTCTATGGATTGAGGGATGCAGGAAGGCAATCCAACAAGATAACCGTGATGTTTGCGTGAGAACAGATGATAAGATGAATCTGTAAGGAACAAGGCGGGAGTTCCACCGAACACTGACACGGCAGAGGTGCAAAATGCAGGGGAAGATACCAGAGGGACCTATTAGAGGGACCCAGAGGTAGCATGCATGAATATCAGCCTTGGATCTTCACGCAGAAGAAATATATCTTGTGTTAACACCCCCGGTTAAAGGGTGTGGAGAACCTTCACCGGCATGGGAAGGGAGGACAAGCTTTTCCCTACTAATAGCGAAGCTTCAGAGACAAGGTCAATGCTCTATAGCAAGGCCCTCATAGTAGAAAGCTGCTCTGAAGATTGTAGAGAGCATTGTGCAGGAGAGATAACTGACTGAAGTCAGGTTTGTTACCATATCCTAGGAGAGGAGATGGATAAAATAATGCGAGAAAGCCTAAGGGAGTAGGAGGATCCAAGATAGCTAACGAATAGCTTGGAAACACTACTAAGGCTGAAGAGAATTTGAACAAAGGACTGGAACTTGGGAAAAGTACCAGTAATACCATCACTGTAACTCCTGCAGGCACAGCAGCTGACAGAAACAGCAGAGAGATTATCTGTTTTCCTTTATTGGGCACAAGGCAAAGGGGGAGGAGATATACCTTCGCCCTGTCTGTGGAATAAGCTTGCTAAAAGCTTTTTAGTATGGTACCCCTCAGTTAGGGAAAAACCCTATGGGAGAGGGTAGAGCAAGCAATTGGAGGGTGACATACCCATAGGGTAAGTCAACGGAAGGAAAGAATATTCAGTTGGAACAAAACCTATCAGGGGATAGGTGCAATTGCTCTTCTAGAAAATAAGAAGAGGAGAAGTGTGTAGTCCCTGAACACAAACTTTTTCACAGGGTAGTACACTGAAAAGAAAAGCACAGTGTATGAACTTCTAGTGAATTAGAAGTAAACTGTAGAGTCTAATTCCCAGCTCCTATGGATGCTGGGAATGCGGAGACTGGTTAGAGCTGGAGGACTTCAGACTAGGCTGAGGTGTCTCTTGTTTAGGTACAGCCGAATGATGGGCAGGAGATGAATGAAACCTTCTTTTCTTAGGGAAAGAAGGTTTGGTAGGACATTTCCTACCTCTCGAAGGAGGTGGCTTAGAATGGTCCTTAGTGGAAGGAGAGTCAGTGGAGCATTGAGCAACCTGACTTAAAGCCTCCTTATTGAAGAGACCTTCTCCTGTACAAGGAGAATGAGCTAGTATAGTTTGTGCCCATCTACTCAAGTCTGAAGCTTCAAGCCAGGCTCTGCGACGTGCTGCTATGGCAATAGCAGAGGATCTGCTAACAGACTCAAAAGAGTCTATAGAAGCACGAGACAGGAACCAAGATATATTCCGGCTGTGATTGATGAGCAAGGAATAATCAGTAGCCTTAGGCTCTGGTAAAAAAAGGGGTCAAAAGAGACAATTTCTCTGTGACTTCCTGTAATGTTAGACTCATGTGAAAAATATATGAAAGAACTCTGGAGGCCAGCATAGAGTTTTGGAAGGCCTGACGACCAAAAGCATCGAGTGTTCTTGAAGAACGACCCGGTGGATAAGAAGAATGCTTCTTCTTGCTCTTAACTTTTCTCAGTGCCGATTCCACTACAAGGGAACGATGAGAAAGTTGAGGCCTCTGGAACCCTGGAGAGGGTGGCACCCGGTACCGAACCTCAATGTTTGTAGAAACTGGAGGAAGTCGTAAGGGCGATTTCCAGACCTTGAGAAGGAGATCCTGCAGAGCAGGATGTAAAGGAAATTGTATATCTTCCATTTGTGCCGGTGAGCCATGAGTAGGATCACCACCAGGGATAGACATATTGAGAAAGGTTGCCATGTCCCGGAGAAAAGCCAGAAAAGACTGATCTCCTATGGGAACCATCCCTGGCAAGGCTAAAGAAAGAGTCGGAGCACCAGAGGAGGTACAGGGGACTGCACCAATGCCAGGTATCGGTTCCAAAGTAGGCATGGGTGCAAGAACAGGCATCGATACTGATACAGGAGTAGCAGATGAAGTAGCCATCGGGAACTGCTGCAGAGGTACCGAGATCATGAGGGAGTTATGATTATGATTTTTGGAACTGCCTATCTGGAATCGACCGGAGTCGGTTCCAGGGTGCGTCGGTACGGAGTCATCGAGACTAGATATGGACTCAAGACTCGGCATCGAAGTAAGTGGAACTATCGATGCGTGTCGCGAAGGCGCCGACGCCAATGGCAGTATCGGCGATGCCGATACCACTAAGGCAGACTGGGTTACATCGATCGATACCGACGGTACCGAGGATACCCGATGAGCACCTTTTTCAAAGGGAAAGGTGGTGCACCTCGATGCCGATGCCAGGGTATCGAAACCGATCGACGCCAGTACCGTCCCGGAGCATGGCTGAGGTTGAGGGAAGTCAATGCGGTGCGTATCGATCGGACCCGAAGGTACCGAGGATGCCCGATGACAATCCCTGGTGAAGAGCAGGCTACTCGACACCGGTGCCGATGCCGGAGGCTCGGTATCGCTCGAAGCGGATACCACCCCCGCGCATGGCTCAGGTATGTTCTGTGAGGGGTGAGCCCCAGGAACAACCTGAAACCCCTTTAACGCTTTGGAGCCCATAGACTCCCGCAGGGGTAATGCCAATGGATTCTTGAGGGTAAGGCCGGAGCCGTCACCATGCTGGACATGGGACATACCACTCAAGCATTGACTAATCTTAACAGACTGTTTTTGGGTTACCTGATCCTGTGAAGTAGAGAAACCGGGTACCCTCACTGCCGAGGGAAAAACGGTATTGAGGGAAATTCTAAAAATTGAAGGTTTCCTCACAGAAATATCCCCTGACAAGTCAGGGGGAAAAGGGTCAGGACCCACACAGTTGAGACACCAAGCATTGGTGTCTAAAAAGAAACAGGTGTTTCCACACCGAATGCACTTCTTAGGGAAAGAAGGCTCCATAATGAAGAGGCCTGGTAGGCCCAACAAGTTAAGGCAAAAAACTGAAGAAAACGTTTCTCAGAATTAAGTCAAAAATCCACCGGCGATACCGGTGGGAGCGGGAAAGACAGCCGCGACCACAAGAAAACAAAAAAACCAAAGTATTAAAGAAAGTAAGTAAGTAAAGTTTCTGCGGTGACAGGAGGACGTCCTGCCGGCTCCGCGGAAAAACGAAAACTGAAGAGAGGCTCTGGAGAGGGCGGGAAGTCAGCGCGCAGGCGCGAGGGATGCTGCCAAAAGCTTTCTGATTGGAAGCTGGGCAGCATTCCCGTGCAGGCTCCGTCGGTACCGACGTACCCATATGTGAAGACTCATTCCTGCTTGTTCCTGGAGATAATATTTTCCCTTTTTGGAAAAAGATGTCTTTTTAAACAATCTTTTCTTAACAGGAGCAGAGGTAGACTTTGAAAGTCGATCCAAAGCAGAGTTTTCAGCATCCATCTGAGTGGCCTTTGCTTGCCAATCCTTACCAAAAAGGTTTTCACCTGTACAAGGGAGATTTCCCAATTGATCTTGGACCCAGAGCTCCAAATCAGAAGCTTGTAGCCAAGCAATTCTGCGTGCCCCTATGGTAATAGCCGAAGCTCTGCTTACACACTCAAAAGAGTCAAAGGCTGCACGGTTGGAAAATTTGGAGACATCTTGGGCATGTTTGAGCCAAGTGAGAAACTCCTGTCTTTTATCCTCTGAAATGAAAGGGGTTAAAGTCTGCAGATGATCTGTGACTTCTTTTAGAAACATTCCTATATAGAGACTATAGGAATTGATCCTAGCAGCTAGCATAGCAGCTTGGAAAACCCTTCGGCCAAAAGCATCCAGGGTCCTGCATTCACGCCCTGGAGGATTAGATGAGTGTCTTTTTGCACTCTTTATCTTCTTCATGGCAGACTCTACCACAATAGAGTGGTGAGGGAGCTGGGTCTTGTGGAAGCCAGGACAAGGAGGGACACGATACATGGTGTCTAACCTGCGAGAATGAGGAGAGGTGGTGAGAGGTGTCTCCCACATCCTCAACATGAGATCATATAGAATCTCATGAACAGGTAAAGTAGCTGCCTCCTTAGGAGCTTTAGGATACTGTAAAATATCCAACTCCTTGGCTCTGGGTTCTGACTCAGGGGCCACTGTGATAGAGAGGCCCCTAGCCACTTCCCTAATAAAGTCTTGAAAAGACAAGTCTTCTGGAGGAGACATTCTTCGTTTAGGTGAAGAAGACTCCTGAGGAAGAAGTATCGATGCTTCTATGGAACCCTCAGACTCATCAGAGTCCTCTGAGGAATCGAAGTATCGCCTGTAAAGCCCGATAACTGTATCGAGTTGGATCGACATCGGGAGTAATCGGTACCGGTTCGGTGCCGATGGGCATCATAGGACAGGGTACCGTTGCAGTCGACACCGAAGCCGATGTTGATGCAATCGGTACCGGTACCGGTACCGGGAGGGATGCCGGTACCGGAGCCGGTACCAGCAACGGGGATTGTTGCGGTACCGGAGGCGTCGCAGCCTGTATGAAAGCCGTTATGGTGCGCTGCATGGTCAGAATCTTCTGATCCATCGACGCCACCAGAGTCTGGATGTCGGTACCAGTGGGAGCCACCGGTACCCCAGAACACGGCAACAGGTGATCTGTCAACCTGTGACCCCATAGATAATGCTTTGGAAGCTGGAGCTTCCCGCTGGGGTAATTTTGCCGGTGCGGAATCCTCGAGGGCAAGCCCGGAGGCATCTCGCTGCTTGGAGGGAGATTTGCCCTTCGAGGACCGGCCAGATTTATGCTTGGTTACCTGAGATCCATGGGAGGAAGAAGAGGCCCTGGAAGATGTCGATGCTACCGAAGCTGCATCAGAGGGAAACAGGGTACTGAGCTTGGCTGCTCGGTTCTGCCGACCTCTCTTAGACATCATGGTACAGGACATTCAATCCGTGATGGAATGGTCAGGTCCCAAACACTTTAGACATCAGTCATGGGTGTCGGTGACAGAAATAGTACCTCCACATTTTGTGCATTTTTTAAACCCAGAAGCGGGCTTCTCCATGAGGAAAATATTTTTAGGCCTAGGGCCCAAAAACTGAAAATGCACAGTAAAGATAAAGCATTTTTTTTTTTTTGAAAGAAAGACCGGCGGTACCGGTCCGACATCTAAGAAGGCAGACGCGACACAAAAGAATAAAGAAAAAATAAAGAACTTCTTCTGCGGTGTCAGGAACACGACCTGCTGGCTCCATGGAAAAGAAGAACTGGAGAGAGGCGGTTGGGAAAGGCGGGAAGGCAGCACGCAGGCGCTGTGGGATGCTCCCAAAAGCTTTCTTATTGGATGCTGGGGAGCGTTCCCGCGCAGGCTCCATCGGTACCGACGATACCCATATGTGAAGACTCATTCCTGCTTGTTCCTGGAGATTTTTATAAACCCTTTTCACACATACAACGCCTCTTATGAAATTAGCTAACACCTAAAAGTATGCATGGTGCAAGTAGATGCATATTTGTAGAGTAGGCTTGTTCACAGATGGAGTTTGGGAGGAACTAACATATACGCCTGCTCCTGAACAGGTATAAATGTCTGTGCCTTCATTCTAGCCATTCTTTCTGCAGGATTTGTGCTAGTATTTTATAGACACTTAGGTAACTATGGTCCCGATTCTATAAGGCGGATAGCGAGGCTGCACGTCACTGTTCCCTCTAAGCTGTGCGCATGTGCGCGTGCACACACCTCGCCGACAGAGCGCACATACTTTACAACAGAGCGCACAAAAATTACGGTTCTTATTCTGATAGAAAACAACACAGACGTCTTAAAATTTAAAAGTTGTTGTGTATTTATGGTTTTCACAAGTTCTACAATATTTTCTAGTGCAATCAATGTGGTGTACATACTGTATTCTGACGTGTAGTCAAATTTTAAAGTATATAACTCCGAGTGTCGTTATGCGGCGCACAAAAATTTTACCTTTCTTCAAAAGCTGCAAAGCTGATATTTTATGCACACACAGCTACAGAAAATTAGAGGGAACATTGCTGCATGTCCCACCAGGACGTACAGCCCCACTATCTGCCTTTGCTGCCTCCTGTCCTTCCTGCACACTTAGAGCTGCTGTGGGGGATGGGGACGGGGTGGCACGGGGGGGAAGAGTGGGAAGAGAGTGGGTGGGACCGGCTCCAGGCCCTCCATGGGTGCTCTGAGGTGGCAGGTGGGTCACCGCTGCCCGATCGGGGCACTGGCTACCTCCGTCCCAGGGGGCGATAGACGTGTGGTGTCGCGGGGAGGATGTTTCCATGGTGATGCTGGGGCAGCCGGGCTGTCTGCTTGCACCCAATCCTGCATCCGCTGGAATGTCTTGCTCCCGCAGTGCAGAATCGGGCACTAATGGCCCAGTCTTGGTTGGGGCCATCCAGACGTCCCAGATTTCTCCCTGATAGAATTGGACTCCACATGTCCTTATAAAATGGGTTAAAGGTAGTCTTCATCTGCACCTCTAAATGTAGGCACCGTCTTATAAAATTAACCTCCACAAGGGCAATTTTTAAAGGCATTTACATGGTAAAGAACATTTTACCCACATAAACTGACTGCTTGAAAATTGCAATGAATTTGCAGAAGCTTAAAATGCGTACACTGTTCCATGTAGATGCATTTAGACAAGCTCTTTTGGGAAAGGTTCAGATGAAAGGAGAAAAGAATGTGCATAGATTGCATTTTCAACTCATCATGCACACTCTTCCAGCAAAATTCTACCCATTTGAAAAGCAGCTGCAAGTATGTGTCAGTACTTATGTTCACGCCAATATTTAATGTGAAAGTGTGTGCGGATTTCCACTTTGAAACTTGGAACAAAGCCTGCACGTAACAAGTACTTGTTTACTTTGTCCTAATACTGAAATGTAGAGAAATTCCTCTTATGTTCCTATGCACTGTGTCTTTATGAAACAAAAGATGTGAACATGACATAAGGAAAGGGGAGAATAGTAGAAGGTAGAAGATAGTGAAAGGCTGGTTTCATTTGCTACCAAAGGTGACAAAGCAAAATAAACTAAGCAGCACTTGTAATAACTGTGGTATAATTTCACCACTAATTTAAAACTAAATGTATGAATAATCAAAAGTCTACATGAAACAATAGTCTACAAAATTTGAAATGATTTATTAGTGCTTCGACCATTTATGCATTAAGTGGAATTACAAAGAAATAAGGGAAATGCAGAGAAAGGGAAGCTTAGACCTCAATCTCCATAAAGATAGCTCTACGTGTGTTACTAAAACACGCCTCTGCAACACCACGGAATGTGTTTACATGGCAGAATTTTCAGAACTGTCATGAGTGGATGAGTAGCTTAAAGGTTATAGCAATGGACTGTAAGCCAAGGTTCAAATCCCATTGCTGGTCCTTGTGATTTTGAGAAAATCATTTAACCCTGTATTGCTTCAATCTCAAACTTAGATTATAGGACCACCAGAGATAGGAAGACACCTACTGTCCCCGACTGTAACTTGCCTTGAGCTACTCCATAAAAAGGTGTGAGCTAAATCCAAAATCCTATCCCCTTAAATAATCGATTTGAGAGCAGAGCTGAAAATGAGTCTGTTTATAAAGCAATAATGTACAGCAAGCAGAATTGGTCTTTTGATTGATGCTACAGTACATCAGTAAAACTGCAGGTATGTTTTCTTTTTAAATAGTTCTTATTTTGCACTTCATCTAGGTTTATAGGAAGAAGATTTTTCTCTTTTTTTTTCTAACTGCTAGTTCTTTCCTTGTTCCTTTTTACTTCCAGCTTCACAGGAATTAGTGCTTGGAATCTGCTGTCACAACTGCCTGGGGTTGACTATTTTAATAGGTTCATCCCAATTGTTCTAGTCTGGTCACTGCAGCCAGCAATCCCAGGGCTAGAAGCCATGTACTCGAATTGCTTAACCATGAATGGTTCCCTCTCCCTCAGAGACCATTGTCACACCATGAATGTTGTTTTTGCAATATTCCCCAACCTAGTTGACCCAGGGAGTGAACAATCCATCTCAGGGATTGAACTGGTTAGTGAGGAGCATGTCGCTTAGTCAAAAGGCCAGCCAGGCTGCATATTTTAAGCAAACCATTCACAAAGCAGACTGTGGACAGGAAAAATAGTGATACTGCAAACGTATCACGTTAGAAGAAAGCTGAACGCAACGGTCTTCTATTTTTCTTTCACTCTAACCAAATGTGTGACTGTATGTATGCATTAAGCTGGACTGTGCTTATGTTTGAAATGTGGATAATTGGAACTGGCTGTATTTATGGTATTGTTCTCATTGAATTCAACAGTGATGTCACAGAGGTCCCATAACGGGTATATCCCTCTGTATGGTCATGCTCTTTTCCATGGGATCTCTCTGAAGCAATTCTGCAGGAGGACAGCCAGACATTTATGCATAAACAAAGTGGCCTCTAAACTTCCAATAGAACAGTGGTTCTCAACCTTTTTTGTACCGTGACCCCTTTTGCCATTGGTCAACTTGTGGTGACCCCCAATGATAAAATCAAATGCGTCTCTCTTCCTTTACCGTTAACGCATTGTCGCTGTAATCATTTGTTGAATTATTAATATATTATAGGCCTTTGCAATATGTTTTTATTTATAAAATTTACTTATCTAAACCACAATAATTAATCACAATAACAACTAACAATATTTGATTTCAAAATTATGATGATTTTGTAGTCAAATCACTAATATGAAATAAAATTATTTTTTCTACCTTTGTTGTCTGACCAATTTATTCTCTGATCATGCTGGTCCCGATCTGAGGCTTCTGCTTTCCTCTCTTCTTTTAGCTCTCTTTCTGTGGTCTATGGTCCATCTGCCATTTCTTATCTCTTCTTTCGTTTTCTTCACTTCTTTCCATCAGCCTACTTCCAGTCCCAGTAACCCTCCCCAGTATCAGCCCCTTTCCAGTCCTCACTCTCAATACCTTCCAATGTCAACTTGCATTCCCATGACTGCCACTGGTGTCCATTCCCTTCCAGTCCCCCTCCTTCCACACTGACCAGTCCCTTCTAGTACGAATACCATGGCAGCCCCTCTCAGATCCACTCCCTTCCAGTTCCATTCTCCCATCCCCTCGTATCAGCCCATTTGTAGCCTTAGCCCCCAGTTTTCTTCCAGGGTCAGCAGCTCTATCCTCTCCTCCCCACAATCAGCCCATTACCAGTCGAAGCCCCCCAATCAGCTCGCTTCCAGTGCTAGTCCCCCCTCAAACCCATTACCAGTGCTAGCCTCCCCTAATCAGCCCAATACCAGTCCTACCCCCCCCCCCATCAGCTCAATACCAGTCCTAGCCTCCCCTAATCAGCTCATTTCCAGTGCTGGTCCCTCCTCAACCCCATTACCAGTGCTAGGCTCCCCTAATCAGCCCATTACCAGTCCTACCCCCCCCCCCCCCATCAGCTCATTACCAGTCCTAGCCTCCTCTAATCAGCCCACTTCCAGTCCTAACGTCCACGATCAGCTCATTTCTAATGCTACCCCCCTATCAGTCCATTCCCAGTCCTAGCTTTCCCTAATCAACCCATTACCAGTCCTAGCCCCCCCCCATCTGCCCATTATAATCCTAACCCACACTGTCTCTCCCCTCTGTCCAGCATTTATCCCCATCTGTCCATGTCAGCCCCCTCCCTCCTTCCATGTCAGCCCCACTCTGTCCATGTCAGCCCCATCTCCCTCCCTCCATCCATCCATCCATCCATGTCAGCCCCCCCTCCCTCCATGTCAGCCCCCCTGTCCATGTCAGCCCCCCTCCCTCCCCTCCCTCCCTCCATGTCAACCCCCCTCTCTCCATGTCAGCCCCCCCTCCCTCCATCCATCCATGTCAGCCCTGTTGCAGGTTCCCTGCTCCCCTCTCTCCAGGTCTGCCTCCTTCTTCTGCAGCCGCGGCTCCCTGCCTCTTAGGGAACCGCGGCTATGCCTGTAAAACCGTTGCGGAGCCTTTCTGTCTCTAAATGGGCTCCGTGCAGCATTGTCCCGCCTCCAAAGGAAGTGGTAAACAACTTCCTTTGGAGGCAGGACAATGCTGCACGGAGCCTGTCAAGAGGCAGGAACAGGCTCCGCAACTGTTTTACAGGCATAGCCACGGTTCCCTAAGAGGCATGGAGCCGCGGCTGCAGAGCAAGGGAGGCGGTGAGTTTGCCGCTGCCAAGAAGCGGACTCGGCAACGGCAGCAACTTGTGCATTTATTTTTATTTTAACGGCGGAGTGAGACAATCCCTGCTAAATCCTGTGGGGGTCGCGACCCACAGGTTGAGAACCGCTGCAATAGAGCCAATGTTTACTGAATAAAGAACAGGAGTGGATAAAAAAGTGCATAGCTGGCGCACCATGTTTTTGTCAATCAGTGCTGTTTAAGGTGGGACTGAGGCTAATGAGTCTTCCTCAGGTAAATGGTCCATGGGCTAAGGTTTTAGTTTGCTTGCAACCATGGGGGAATAAATGTCAAACATAAGCCAATTAAGTATCAGATACCAAGCTTCCTGTACTATTTTCTCTTCTTTGAAAAAAAATATGTTTGTTTTATTTAAAGTTTTAAAAACATATTTTTATTAATGTAGTCTATGCTTTGACTACCGGCATTATTTATGGTCTTCCGGAGGCATAACAAATATTGGAAATTTTAAATTCAGCCTGCTGTACTTTTCTGCTTACTTGTAAATTATGACATACCTTCTTCTGATGTAGTTCCAGTAGATATTCTTTGGATTAGAGATTCCACAGAAGTTTTCATTTTTGAAATTACGATATTGATACAGTTTTGTTTTTTACATAAGTTCCAGAAAAGTGCTGCTTTTCCTGTATCATTAAAAAAAAAAGATAACAGCAGTATAGCAAAATTGTTTATAAATTGTAATTCTCTTCCCAAAACTGTTTGCCATTAAGTACACTGACACTTTATCATGATTGTAACTACATGTTCTATAACACGGTTTAATTCTTTCAAGTCCTTAAAGGTTTATAAAGCAGACCCCACTCGTTCTATCTATGTTGCACTCAACAAATACAAACTAACATTGGTCATCTGGTCAGAAGAATAGTGATTGGTCTGAGCCAGTTGATGTGGAACTCAAGTCCAACAGGGACACGTCTGGGCCATCGGGCTGTCCAAAAGATGGACAGTCCCACAAAGTACCCAGTTCTGCAACCGCAGGAGCTAGATGTTCCTGCGAGTGCAGGATTGGGCATTTAGACAGCCCGAGGTGCCCCTGCTCTGCCATGGAAGATGTCTGATCTGCAGCCCATCCAACCCGCCCAATGCTCCTGCTGGTGTGCCAGTGCCGTGGCGTCCCATCGCCATGGCACCGGGATGCCCTGCAGGAGCACCATTAGTCCGAGATCATATAAAGCATAGTTTCCCCACCGCCTGAGCCTTGGCAGGGGCAGCCGGGAGTGGGCGGTGGAAACTCACCTGCTCCTGTATAGTGTGTGTGGAGGGTTTCCTGGCCCAATCGCCCGGACATATTCCACCTCTGTGGTGGAATAAGTCCAGCATCCATCTCTCCCATAGTGGACATATAGGGCTCTGGCCAGAATAGACTCTGTACACCCAGGTGCTGCAGCCCACCCCCTCCCGCTCCTGTCCAGTGCTCCCTGCATATTGTACATGCGGTGAGGGCTGGACTCTGCATAGCATGCCAGGCCAGAACGGAGGTCGGACATCCAACTAGGTCATCCTACCCTGCTATTCGCGTCTCCGCAATGGGCCCATAATGCATCTAGATTTTCAGAAAGAAAATGACAAGGTCCCTCATGAGAGGCTCTTGAGGAAATTGAAAAGTCATGGGATAGGAGGCAATGTACTATTGTGGCTAAAAGACAGAAAACAGACTAGGGCTAAATGGCCAATTTTCTCAGTGGAGAAAGGTGGACCTACTGTTTTTTAAGATACAGTGCATTGCAAAAGTATTCATCCCCTGTGTTTGTCTTGTTGCATTACAACCTGGAATTAAAATGGCATTTTGGGAGTTAGCACCATGTGATATACACAAATGCCTATGACTTTGAAGATGCAAAATATCCTTCATTGTGACACAAACAATAATTAAGACAAAAAAAAACCTGAAAGCAGGAGTGTGCATATGTATTCACCCCCCAAAGTCAATACGTTCTAGAGCCACCTTTTGTTGCAATTACAGCTGCAAGTCTCTTGAGTATGTCTCTATTAGCTTAGCACATCCAGCCACTGGTATTTTCCCCCAATTCTTAAGGCAAAACTGCTCCAACTCCTTCAAGTTAGATGGGTTGCATTGGTGTACAGCAATCTACAAGTAATGCCACAGATTCTCAATTGGATTGACGTCTGGGCTTTGACTAGGCCATTCCGAGACATTTAAATGTTTCCTTTAAACCAGCTTTAGCAGCATGTTTTAGGGTCATTGGAGACTGGGACGAAGGTTCAACTTCCAGCCGGACAATCTCTGGCAGACAAGCAGGTTTTCCTCAAGAATTGCCCTATATTTAGTGCCATCCATTGTTCCTTCAATCCTGACCAGTTTTCCTGTCCCTGCAAATGAAAAACATCCCCATAGCATGATGCTGCCACCACCATGTTCCATTGTGGAAAGGTGTTCTTGGGGTGATGGGAAGTGTTGGGTTTGTGCTACACATGGCGTTTCGCATGATGGGAAAATTTTCGTCTCATCTGACCAGAGAACATTCTTCCATGTGTTTGGAGGGTCCACCACATGCTGCTGTGCAAACTCCAAACATGTTTTCTTATTTCTTTCTTTAAGCAATGACTTTTTTTCTAGCCATGCTCTGTGGAGTGTACAGCTTAAAGTGGTCCTATAGACAGACTTCCATCTCTGCTGTGGATCTTTGCAGCTCCTTCAGTATTATCCTTGGTGTCTCTGTAGCATCTCTGATTAATGCCCTCCTTGCCCGGTCTGTGAGTTTTGGTGGGCGGCCTTCTCTTGTCAAATTTGTAGTGGTGCCATATTTTTTCTATTTTGTTATAATGACACTATCTCACCAGCAGCCCTTGCATCACCCAAGAATAATGCATCTCACAGAAACAATAAAGCCCTCTGGTACTCTTCCGATATAAGATGAGCAAAACCCACATTATGAAGATTGGAATGGAAATGGAGAAGAACTAAAGATCAGACAGATAGACAAGAGTACACAGCAAAGCAACAAGAATACAACAAATTGATACTGGATCACAAAAGACAACATCACACAAACATCATAATGAAGTCACTCAACCATCCTAGAAAGCTTTTTGCAATAGTCAAAGACCTAACTAGAACACCTCATAACAACAACGTAGACTTACTATCCCGAGACATATGCAACTTATCTACAAAGCAAGCTCAATTGCCCACATACCTCAACAAGCCTGTCTCCCCCTCCAGCATCGCCATCACTAAAACAGGATACCTCAAAAAATTGGACAGCATTCTCCTCAATCTTCAAAGAATACTGTACCAACTTACTAAAAGCTCTCAATACAACATCACCTCTTGACTCCTGCCCCACCACCTGACTAAAAGCCATGTCTCAAGAACTCCCTTAAAGAAGGCACACTTGATTAATCCCTAAAATTACCCACTATGAACTCCCGTGACTTAATGGACAGAATCAGACTACTTGTTATGATTAATATGTTTTTGTCGGATCATCTGATTTGAGGATGCAAAACATACTCTTGCAACAGACCCTCCATTTTATTCAGAAAAAGGCCACACGGCCAACTTCGCGTGAGGCTATTTGGCCCTATGAACCAGCCATCGCGTGTGGAGACTCCCGCCCATGCAGCACAGTGAGAACCTGTGCCATTTAAATGCATATGCCCGTTGCATGGAATCTTTACGCGAGGCTAGCAGAACATCCTCCATCGCCCTCAAGAGGTGGTGGTACACTATGGCTAACCTCACAGTATCCAGGCCATCAAGATGAGGGAAGGGAGGTTAGGATGAAGAAGTGTCCCGTTCTCCAGTGACAGCAGGTTCAGAGAGTTCCCCAGTGGCAGTGGGTTCCTCCTTGACAGCTGCAGAAGCAGGGGGAACCATGGTTACATGGGCCACCTGGGAGCGATGAATATGACTGAGGCCACTTCTGCTTGTATCTTGAGAAGCACCTGGGAGACCAGGGGTATAGGCGGGAATGCGTACAGGAAGCCCCTGGACCAGGGGAGGAGGAAGGCATCCGCTGCCTCCCAGTCCCAGGTCAGCGTCATTGAACAGAAGCATTGCAGTTCCCCTTTCTCCGGACTGGCAGCAGCGAAAGACCTCCCCAGTACTGCTGGATTCAGCTGCCACTCGTGGGGCTGGAGAACCCAGCTTAAGTGGTCAGCCAGTATGTTGTTCTGGTCCGGCAGGTAAACTGCCGCCGTTTTTGGAAATACTGGCGCTGCCCGCCTCCCCCCCAAATGGAATCGGTGGCATCTGGGGGGGGGGGGGGCAATGTGGCCACCCATGTGTGCCGTTGCTGCCACCGCCCTCTCAGGCCGCCTAGTTCACCTAGTGGATGGGCTGGCCTTGGGGTGACCTTACCAATGAAGCCCTATGCAGGAACACTCCCCAGCTTCCATTGGAAGCTTTTAGGAGGCTCCACCATGCCTGTGTCCCTGCCTTCCCACCTGCCGAGGTGCCATCTTCTCCAATATGATGACAAAGCTGTAGCAGAAGACAACTCCTTGAGGAGGTGGGAAGGTTGTGAGGACTTATTCCTGCTGTCCATGGAGAACACTTGCTACAGTTTTGTAACTCACTTTCTCTGTGGACAAGCAGGAAGTAAGTCCTCACGTATGGGACTCCCAAGCTACAGGTTACTGAAAACCGAGGAGGCTGAAGTTGCTGTTGTTGTGGAAATCCCCATCCAGACAGTAATGTGATATGAATGTGTGGGTTGAAGACCACACTGCAGCCCTGCAGATCTCCTTCATGGAGACTGAGCGCAATTTGGCCACCGACGCAGCCATGGCTCTGACATTGTGAGCCGTGACATGACCATCAAGGCTAAGTCCTTCCTGGAAATAAGTGAAAGAGATACAGTCTGCTAGCCAAATTGACAGTGTGTGTTTGGAAATGGCAGACCCCAACTTGCTGGGATCAAAAAAGACAAACAGCTGGGTGGAACTTTGGTAGGTCTTTGTCTGCTCAAGGTAGAAGGCCAAGGCTTGCTTGGAGTCCAGCATGTGCAGAGCCACGTCCCCACTGTGAGCAAGGCCTGGGAAAGAAAGTAGGCAACACAACTAACTGATTAAGATGAAAAGCAGAGAACGCATTCAGAAGGAAATGTGGATCAGTGCGCAAGACCACTCTATTGTGATGAAATTTGGTAAATGGCAGGTGAGACACCGGAGTCTGGAGTTCACCGACATGGCATGCTGAGGTAACCGCCACCTGGACAAGACCTTCCAGGTTAGGAACTTCAGAAGGCAAGAAGCTAGCAGCTCAAAGAGAGCAGACAAGAACTGCATCAGAACCACATTAAGGTCTCAAGCCACCACCAGGGGGCTTAAAAGGAGGCTTAGGCGCTTTTGGTGACGTCACCGAACCGCATGGACAGCTGAAAACGAGCTCTGCCATTCATCCCCACTAAAGCACTTAATTCTCCCCGAAATAAAGCGATAAGTACCCTAAGTGATGTGGTAAGGTCATTGGGAGCGGAGGCTGGAGGTATGACGACAGCGAGGAAAAAGATGGCAGACATAAGAGAATATACATGCGCTGCGGTAAGAGGTGAGCAGAGAGACGGAGGAAAAATGGGAGGTGAAGCGTACACTAAGGCTGAGGAACAATTAAATATCTTGGAAGATGTGCAGAGCAGAAGTGTTGTGGTGCAGATTTCAAAGGAAGAGCTCCGGTCATGGTTTGGTGAGCTGAGGTCTGAAATGGTGGGAGTCAGAAATGATATGGAGGTGGCCATAATGGAATTTTGTGCAGATGTGCGGTAGCTGGGGAAAAGAGTGGAGGAAGCGGAAAGGCAAGTGGAAGAGGTGCGAAGCAAAGTGAGTGCAATAAATAAAGCTATGAACAGTTCAGAAGCCATGAAAGAACATATTGAATTAAACTGGAAGACTTTGAAAACCGGGCGAGAAGGCAAAATCTCAGAATAAAGGGGGTGCCGGAACAGGAGGACTACAGAGACTGTGAGCAGATTGCACGAGATATATGTATGTCGGTGCTGGAGGAGACCGAGGATGGAGGGCAGGCACTGGAAGTAAAAATAGACAGAGTGCACCGCACACTGGGCCCAAGAAGAGGGGAGGCACCATGGGACATTATTATCTACCTCCATGACTTTAAAATTAAGGAAAAGATAATAAATAAGGTGAGGGCCCTGAAAAGCAAGCCCAACCCTCTGCAGCTTACCATGCAGCCTGTGCAGCCCATCACCTCCCTGGGCTCTCCCGGAAGCAGCGGAAAGCCCTGAAAAGCAAGCCCAACCCTCTGCAGCTTACCGTGCAGCCCATCACCTCCCTGGGCTCTCCCGGAAACAGCGGAAAGCCCTGAAAAGCAAGCCCAACCCTCTGCAGGTGACGTCAGCACCTTACAGCTCTATATATTCTGCACGCTGGCGGCATTCATCGCCGCCGTGGCGCACGGTGTGGGCGCGCACCTAAGGAGCGCGCACAAGGAGCACGACGTGCTCCTTGTGCGTACTCCTTAGGGCGCTGACGAGGGCGACCTTTACCGCGCTCTGAAGCTATACTTATACCTCTTCCTAATTACAGGCTACCAGGACTTTATTCGGAGCACATTTTGTACCGAGTTCTCGAGGCTCAGGAAAGCTCTCTTCCTCAGTTTCAGGTACCTATTTTTTCTCGTTCACTTCTGGTTGGTTTTCATGTCCACTATCCCGGTCCCCTAAGTCCTCCTCAATTTCTCACCGATATACTGTGCTTTCTCAGATTGGTCTTTCTACCATTTTGTAGCTTCCGCTTCCTCCCAGACATCATCCTCCCTCTCCCGCACATGTTACACATTTCACACTAAACTCCATATCTTAATCCCCCCTTTCTTATCACTTCACACTTAACCTTGCACCCTTTTCCCCCTCACATCACCAACTCAGTCCATCTTTGCGGCTTCTTCAACCTTGCTGTTGCTTTCCATTTCTCTTTCCTCTGCTTATTTACTCAGTCCTATGTCTTTTCTTTTTTGCATCACATGTTTACTCTTTCTCTCTTTGCTCTCCACTCTCTGCCACCTTGTTGTTTGTCCATTACATTACATCATGGGTTACATTTGGAGGATGCTTACATGGTGACGTTTCTCGTGGTTCTGTTGCCTCTGGTCTGTTCTTCGGTGGAATTGCTGGAGTAGAGTGGAGTGGAGGGAGAAGGATCATCAATTCCTTCTATTCTTAGTTTGACGCGTATTTGTTGCTGTGGAACCAGGGTCGTTCGGTTGCGGTCGGCGAGGGTAAAAGCAAGGGTGAAAGCAGACTCGCCTTCTTGCCACGCCTAAGGGCCACGCCAAAGGACCCTCTGGCACGGGCCGGCCAGGCGCGAGCACATCTGCCGGCTGGCGCTTTTAAATGGGTCTCCTGAAGCGCCCGATTGGGCCTTCATGGGCAGAGTGGGAGGGGTGAGCAGCTCCTGCTTCCACCCCCGACGCCCAATCAGCTGCATGGAGGTAAGAGGTTCTACTGCTTGATCCTCGAAGATCTGCTAAATCCTTCAGAAGAAGGTCCCAGTGAAGTGGAGACCTGATGAGCTCTCCTGGAAAATGTCCTGAACCCATTGTTCAAAGTCCGACGACTGCAGCCATACCAGTCGCGGCTACCCAGGCCACTTTAACCAGTCATATGCTGCCCAAGACATAAACTTCGAGCACTCACAGACGGCTTTAGACAGGCCCTTGAAGCGCTGCAAAGGTTCCCCGGAGAGACCAGCCGAGAACCCGACAAGTTCCTTTGCCAGGTCCCTCAAGTACATGGCCCATGTACAGCTGGTAGGCTTGGATCCGACAAGTCAGTATTGAACCCTGGAAGAACTTCCTGCTGAGGGCATCCAAGTTGCGGGCCCCCCTGCTGGGAGGCACCAAAGAGTGCGTCTTCTGGCTCTTCAGCCGACGCATGGCAATTCCACAACCATGGAGTTGTGCGTCAACTGCGAATTCTGAAACCCAGGGCTCCGGCGGACTCGCTACATCAAGTCGAGCCACTTGCTGATCACCGGCACCGACACCGACACCGGTGCTTCCCACATGCAGAGTATCAGTCGTTCCAGGATCGGAGGCACGGGTACAATAAGGGCCTCCCGAGGGGGGGAGCCTCAAACTGGAGGATCTCGAGCTCATCGGCTTGAGGATCCTCCTCGGACTGTGTGGGGAATGCCAACACCTTGGACATATCCCGCACAAAGTCGAAGAACCTCATGTCCTCCGGGGAGGGACATTCTCCGAGGTTCGGATACCGGGGAATCAGACGGTACACATCCCTGTGCCGGTGGGTATCCAGGGGCTCCTCGTCCTCAGTTTCCCACGCCGACGCCTCCGAGGAGGAATTGGGGTCTCCTCAGGCATCGAGGACCCCGGCGTCGATCACCCCGATGCCGGCAGGCTCAACGGCAACAACCTCAGTCCCAAACGGGAGCCGAAGAGACCTCGGCCAAGGATCGACTCGAGCCCGAAGGGCTTCGAGGATCGGCTTGACCTCCAGGGTCGACTTCGACATCGAGGGACCGGTGGTCGGGGCGGAGGAACCGGACAGGCCGGCTATCAGCGTCCGCTGCTGCTCCATGAAAGCAGTGAAACTGCACTCCAAGGCCACCATTCTGGACTCGAGTCTGGAAGGCTCTGCAGCCACTGGCTCGCCGATTCCCCCGGAGGGGAGTCCTCGACAAGGACAGTTGGTACTTGCCTCGGCTGATTCGTTTTTCGACGAGGCATCTTTGTCGGGCGCTCCGTCTCCGAAGATCCCGGCCGGTGCTCGGGGCTCTGCAACCGGCCTCGGGAGGAGGCGGATCACTCTGAGCCATCCAGAGATGCCATCTTCGAGGATTTCTTCTTCCTCTTGTGCTCCCTCGAGGGAGACCCCCTTTCCGAGGAACTTCGACACTGCTTGGGCTCGGACAGCTCCCCCCCCCCCCCCCCCCGAGACATGGAGGCCTTGGATGAGGTCCTGGCTCTCAGAGTCAAGGACACGGAAAAAATCCTATCATGCTGCTGCTGGTGGCTCTTCAGGGCCTTCGAGGACATTTTCCTACATGGGCCACAGACTGACGGGTCATGGTCGGGTCCAAGGCACCAGAGACAGCAGTCATGCATATCAGTGAGAGACATCAGCTTCACATACCGATCGCATTTTTTAAACCCGCTGGCAGCCAAAGGGGGGAAAAGGGCCCCTGCAAGGTTGAAGACTCGGGCTGCCAGTGAAAAAGAAAAAAAGGCGCAAATGGCAGTCACGAAGGACAAAAAATGAAAAATAGAGATGGACTCGATACTGACGTACCGAGCCGAAGGCAGGAAGAGGTACTGGTGTCCGGTCAAGAAAGAGAAAAAATATCAACTTTTTTATGGGGACAAAAGGACTATGTCCGAAGGGCTCCGCGGAAAAAAGGAGACTGAGCAAGATGGACGGGAAGGGGACCGCGCATGCGTGATGGCAACTCCCAAAGGCTTTCTCTGAAAGCTGGGGGATTTGTTCCGCACTAGGGCTCCATCGGCACCGACGTCACCCATATGTGAGGACTGACTTCCTGCTTGTTCTCAGAGAATTCCTGGGTCCTCTTTAATAATGGTTTATGGAGCTTTCCTCCAGGAACTTGTCCAAACTTCGTTTAAACCAGCTACACTAACAGCTTTTATTCCATCATCCGGTAATAAATTCTAGAGTTTGATTATGCGTTGAGTGAAAAAAATATTTTCTCTTAGTCTTAAATGGGTTAAACTGTAGCTTTATTGCATGTCCCCTAATCTTTCTACTTTTTGATGGTGTAAAGAATCGATCTATGTTTACCCGTTCCATTCAATTCATTAATTTATAGCCCTCTATCATATCTTACCTCAGCCGTCTCTTTTCCAGGTTGAAAAGCCCTAACCTTTTAAGCCTCTCCTTGTAGGAGTATCCTTCCATCCCTTTTACCATTTTGGTGGCTCTTTTCTGTACCTTTTCTAATTCCACTATATTCATTTTTAAGATAAGGCTGTACTTGTTCATATTAATGGTTTAGTTTATTAATTTTTTTTACTAAAACAAAAAAGTGAATAGGCAGGAATCTCCTCTGGCTGCTACAGGGATGGCTCTCCTCTTAACTGAGCTCTATCGGTCCCCCTGACCAGTCGCTTGTCCCCTCGATGAGCTACACTGGTCATCCTGACCAGGAGCAGCTCTCAAAAGAAATGAGAAAATCTAATGGGAAGCCTCAAGACATCCACGCAGGCAATCTCCACTGGCAGAGTACCCTTAAACTGGCTGCCAGGAGAAGAGGAAAAAGACATCCATCATCTGCTGAAGACAGAGAAATACCAAGGGTGACACCTGGAGGAGACTCTCTATAAGCTGGAACCCATTTGCTGATGCTTCTGGCACTTTCTCTGTCTCCAGCATTTGCTGGCAAAGGGACTTAACCCACTTGTCTGGACAGGTCTAACAGGATGAATTGGAAGGGTCCCATTCCACTCGGCCTTCTTGATTTCACTACCACTGAATGGTGTAGTAATTGCTGCTTTCTAAGTCCAGGTTTCTTATGGATACAATATATAAGAGTGAGTCATTTTGTTAAACAAGTTGCACAGAGAGAGGTCTCCTACATTCTCTTTTGTGATTCTAACAGGCAGGGCCGACCCGTCCACTAGGTGGGCTAGGCAGCCGGCCTGGGTGGGTGGCTGCATTGTCACCCCCAGATGCCACAAATTCCGTTTGGTGGGAGACGGGCAGTGGCAGTATTTCCTAAAGCGGCAGCAAAAAAGCCACCACTTTTGGAAATACTGCCACTGCTCACCTCCCCCTCCCAAGACGGAATTGGTGGCAGCTGGGGGGAGGGGGGCAACGGCAGCTGGGGGAGGCAGTGAGGCCAGAGTTTCTGCTTAGGGCAGCAGAAACCCTTGGGCCGGCCCTGCTGACAGGACATTATGACTGGGCAGTCACGTATTTCTTGATAAGGATGGAGGAGGGTCATGAAATTGGAAGATGTCTAGTGTCTCTGCCCTGGGCCTCACTTCCTTCTCTAAGTTAAATGGAATAGTCTCTACCATTTGCCTGAAAAAAAAAATAAGCAAAAGAGAGGTCTTGCAGTGAAGACTTTCTTCTTTCCTGTAGAGGAGAGGGTTATAAGGGGAGACTGGCAGATTCCTCCTGATCAAAGTAATCTTTGGATCAGTAAGCATAGGATTGCTTAGACTCTATCAGAAAAAAATGTTTTGCAGAAGATGTCAAAGTGTAAACCTGGCTATCATATAAAGCCTTTGGGAGAGTTCCTTTTGTCTAGTGGGGCCCAATCTCTGACGCAAACCAGGGCCTCTGTGAAGTTTCTTATCTTGATGTACTGGACATGGACAATGGAGTGGCTTGTATTGGTGCAAATACCATTCGATGGACCAATTGACCTTCTCGCCCTTGTGTGGTTCAGCATTAATACCATACATCCAGATACCACTATAGACTTTAAGATAAGCTGAACCTCCCTTGGCATCACTGTCCTTGCTAGTTTGAGATTCAGCATCTCCAGGACCATCCTGCCTAGCTCCTCATGGAAGTATACTAATGTCAATGAGGAAGATAAGACGCTATTCATCAAGCTATATCGTTAGCCAAACCTTTTGCCTTGAAAACTGTTGCATACCCCAGATATAGAGGAGGATGAGTGGTTGTCTCTGCAAGGATGCTTGAAACAAGGGATAGTAGTTGCCCAAGCTTATTGCTCCAGGTATTGTGCACCAGTCAGGACCCGTTTGCTTCATACTTGGTGTAAGGATCCCTCGACGCCAGTGCTGATGCAGTGAGGTACTCTGCATGCATCAGGCAGGACTTTGACAATGGACTCTAGCAATGTTAGACATCAAGGGAGATTGATGTTTTCTCTCTATTCTCAGTATCCGGTACAGCTCTAGAGCCATAAAGATCAATGCCTCGGATGCCCTTAGAGCAGATTTAGTCAAATCAGAGAGCTTTTTCTTTTGTCCTTGATGGTTACAAAGATCTTCAATGTCTATACTTCATGAAGCTGTTGGGTTTCTTCTGTTGCAAAATTATAGCTCAGTGATACTCAGTCAATGCCATGCAGGATGCAGCTGTGATATAAGTAAAGAAAACTTCAAAAACAACCAAAAATCCTAGGAATATCCAAGTGTGTAAGAGAAACTGTATGGCTACCATTCCAGGTGTAAGAGTATAGTATAAGGAAAGTGGGCAGTCATATGTCTAACTGACGCACACAAGAAACTGGCTAAGAATCTGTCTATTTAACATCTTATTTTCTGATGTCCATTAGTGGGAATCTGTTCTGTGTCATATTTATTAGCCACCAAGCATTTAGTTGGAAATATGTTTGGTGGTAAGAGAGAAACTAAAATATAGCTTTCTACACAGCATCTGTCTTGCTTCAGGTTCCCCTGTCATACAAATCACAATGGATACTGTCAGGAGAATGGATGGAGATGACAGATAAGCCTTAAGTGAAAGGGAAAAGGAATTGGATTTAGTGCACACCTTTCTCAGGGTTCAAGGTGCGTTATATTGGGTACTTTCTTGGCCCCAGAGGCCTTGCAATCTAAGTTTGTACCTAAGGCAATGGAGGGTTAAATGACTTGCCCAAGGCTTCCCTGGTTTCTAGCACACTACTCTAACCATTAGGCTACTACTGCACTCCATAAGAGAAAACTACTCAATGAATGAGGAACGTGTAGTTACTCACCTGTAACAGGTGTTCTCCAGGGACAGTAGGAATCAGTCCTCACATATGGGTGACGTCGGTACTGACGGAGCCTTCGTGCGGAGCAATTACCCAGCTTTCAAAGAAAGCCTTTGTGATTTCCATATGCATGCGCAGTCCCCTTCCCACCCAAGGGTGCCACCTTGCTCAGTCTGATGACATAGCTAAACAGACAGCAAAAAAGATAAAATTAATAAGTGACTGCAACTCCAGGGGAGGAGGGAGGGTCATGAGGACTGATTCCTGCTGTCCCTGGAGAGCACCTGTTACAGGTGAGTAACTACGCTTTCTCCAGGAACAAGCAGGAAGTCATTCCTTACATATGGGACTCCCTAGCTATAGGCCACCAAGAGCCCATAGCTGAAAAATGGCTCCCTCTAGAAGAGCTGCAGCAGCTGTGAAAGGAGTTTCTCCGAGCACGCAACTCCCGGTAGCCTGACACCAAAGGGCCGGAGGGTAGGAGTTGCCTAAACCTCAAATAGGTTACGGAGTACCACCTGGCCGAAAACACTGTCCCGCCAGCCAGTAATGGGCTGCAAAAGTCTGGCTTGAAGACCAAGTTGCGGCCCGGCAGATGTCTGCCAATGGTACAGAGCGGTGGTTAGCCACTGACGTGGCCTTAGCCCTGATACAGTGGGCCATGACTCAACCCTGCAGCTGGAGGTCAGCTGCCCTGTATGCCCAGGCGATGCAGTCTGCCACCCAGGTGGATAACATACGCTTGGTGACAGGTAGACCCAGCCTACTGGGATCATAAGACAGGAAGAGCTGAGAAGCTCTCCAATGTCCTCGCGTACGCTCCAAGTAGAAGGCAAGTGCCCTCTTGCAATCCAAGGTATGCAGGACCGCCTCTGTCCGACTGGCATGTGGCCTGGGAAAGAAAGTTGGAAGAACCACCTCTTGGTTAAGGTGGAAAGAAGAGACCACTTTCGGAAGGAACATGGGGTGAGTGCGAAGGACCACCCTATTTCTGTAAAACCGTGTGTACGGTCTATCGGATACTAGAGCTTGCAGCTCACTCACACGTCTGGCAGATGTGAGTGCCACCAGGAAGAGCACTTTCCAGGAAAGGAAGCGCAGATGGCAAGTGGACATCGGCTCAAAAGGTGGGCGAGTAAGCTGCTGCAAGACCATATTCAAGTCCCACTCAGCTGCCGGAGGGTGAACCGGGGGCTTTAGTAGGAGTAGACCTCTGAGGAATCTGGACACCAAGGGGTGAGCCGAGAGAGGTTGACCTTCCACCTGAGAGTGGTTCGCGGACATGAAGCAAGAACTGCAATACCACTGGTACTAGGCAAGAGAAAGGGTTCTCATTGTGCTGCGTACACCACACTTCAAATCTGCGCCATTTGAAGGCGTACGACTTTCTAGTGGATTGCCTCCTGGAAGCTAACAACACGTCTTCCACTTCCTTAGGTAGAAGTAGAGGAGCCAGCACTACCCTTTCAGCAGCCATGCCATCAGGTTGAGGGATCTGATGTTGGGGTGCAACAGCGAACCCTGCCCCTGAGACAGGAGGTTGGGCTGTATCCCCAGAGGTAGTGGAGTCTCCACCGCCAGCTGGAGGAGGAGCGGAAACCAAGGTTGTCTCGGCCATCTGGGTGTTACCAGTATGACTGAGGCCTTGTGCCGCAGGACCTTGAATAAGGTCTGGGCCACCAGAGGCATGGGAGGAAACGCATAGAGGAGGCCTTCCGACCAAGAGATCATAAAAGCATCGGCAGCCACCCTCAGAGGTTGTGGTTGCCTGGAGCAAAACCTGGGCAACTGGTGATTTTGCGGATTTGCAAAGAGATCTATGGAGGAAAATCTGCTGGGCTACTTCCGGATCCAGTTGCCATGCGTGAGGTTGGAGAATCCTGCTTAGCTTGTCTGCTAGGAAGTTCTCCTGACCAGGCAGGTAAACAGCCTTGAGGGACATTCCCTGTCTGATTGCAAATGAGCAGAGGTACAGGGTCTCCTGGCATAGAATTTGAGACCCTGTGCCCCCCTGTTTGTTTAGGTAGAACATTGCTACTTGGTTGTCTTTCTGCACCAAGACAGACTGATGTGCGAGGACATGACAGAAGGTTTGGAGAGATAGGTGGATCACCCGAAGCTCCAGAAGGTTGATTTGGTGGGTCCTCTCTTGAGGAGACCACAGTCCTTGAGTGCATGAACCCTGGCAATGGGCTACCCAGCCCAGCAAGAAGGCTTCTGTCGTCAACACCTTTGTGTGCGAGGGAGTTTGGAAAGGTACTCCCTCGAGCAGGTTGGGTAGCAGAAGCCACCACTGTAAAGACTCCCTGAGTCATTTGGACACCTTTACTCTGTCTCCGAGCCTGCCCGTGGACTGTGTCCACTGGTCCCTGAGACGCCATTGAGCTGTTCGCATGTGTAGACGGGCATTTGGAGTCACATGTACCGTGGAAGCCATGTGACCTAGGAGGCGTAAGAAAACTCTCGCTGAGATGTGAGTTTTCTGCTTGACCTGACAGACCAGGCCCCGAAGCCTCTGTGCCCTGACTTTGGGTAAATAAGCCCTTGCTAGGAGGGCATCCAGTCAAGCCCCTATGAACTCTAAGTTCTGGGTGGGGAGCAAAGTAGACTTTGCGTGATTTATGACAAAGCCCAGGTGCTGTAGCAAGTTTACTGTGCGTGATGTGGCCTGTTGAGCTTCTTGAACCATCTGGCCTCTGACTAGCCAGTCGTCCAGGTAGGGGAACATGAAAACCCCTTGGCTTCTGAGGAAGGCCGCTACCACAGCCAGGCATTTGGTAAATACTCTGGGAGCAGAGGCTAGACCAAAGGGAAGTACTCTGTACTGAAAGTGGTGTCCTCCCACCACAAACCTGAGGTATTGTCTGTGGTCTGGATGTATGAGGATGTGTGTATACTGTCACCCAGCAGACCTGGTTGAGAGAAAGGAAAGTGTTTTAAATGAAGGAAAAAGTACACATAAGCCGCAATATCTGGAGGAACCAGGTAGAGGGAGCCAGAGGGACTCCAGAGTGACTATAGAACCACGCCCCACTGAGCATGATGTAATGCCAGCCAGCTTCCAATCCAGGTTGACAGAGGGACTTCTTAAGGAGGCTCTGGAAGACAGGAAGCAGAGCAGCAGGAGCGGCGGTGGCAAGAGAGGAAGTGGCAGCAGATGGAAAGGCAGTTGTGAAGACAGTTGGAGTGACGGCTGGAGAGGAAACAGCAAGAGTAAATGCAGCAGGACAGTGTACAGCTGGAAGCAAGGCAAGACAGAGGAAAGGTTAGAATGCAAACCTGAATATTCCCTTGCCAAAAGATCACCTAAAGGGAAAGGTGATTGTCTGAGAGCTAAGGAGGAACCTGAGGAGGTCTCAGCTCACAGAGAGGTAAAAGCTGTTTGTCCAGAGTGCTCAAGGCATTACTGCAGTTGTTGTCCAGAATCCACAGGGTCACAGCAGGAAGCCCTAAGCCGTGCTAAACAGGCCAGCCAAAGGAGAGACTGGTGTAGGCCTCAACCTTCGCTGGAGTCCAAGAAGCCAAGTTCCCAAGGTAAAGCTTTTATTGAAGCAAGCTATAGAAAAAGCTTATATGATAAGAAAGGCTTGGATTATAAATGTTTGTGTAAGACTGCCACAAAAGCTCCAAGGAGAAAGGACTTTCCTCCATGTAAAATAGCACAAGGCCGACGCCCTAAGAATAATCCAGAACATTGGGCTGTGCTGGAAAAGCTATACAGAGAGCCTGAGTATAGGATACCTGAACCCAGGGACTCGGAGTCCGAGGCGTCCGCCTACGAGCAAATGCAAGTGGACCTGGCCAGTGAGGCTTCGGATAACGAAATGGATTGTACATATTGTACCAGTGGAAGCCTGGAGTCTTTGCCAGACTTGTATGCTGTATGAGTTATTGCCTAGAATATTGTTTGAATGAAGCCCAGCGCTACTATGAAAATAACAGTGTTTCTTTAAGCTTTTTGTTTTACTTTTCTTACCTGAATGAAGGGCATTTGCGTTTGTTGTTAACCAATCCTTTGGACCCTAGCGTAAAGGGAAATAAAAGCCTTTATTTTCCCACCACTTGTGCATTTGATTCTTTGAAGATTAGGACCAGGAAACAAATAAGGCCAAAAGCCAATTAGGCCTCAGTATTACTGGCCAATCTTCTCCCCACAATTTTTATGTCCGAGCGCTGCTTATACGCCAGGGCGGTGCTCGTGACAATACGCATCCTTCAGATCTAAAGAGCATAGCCAGTCTCCCTGGTGGAGGTAAGGCAGCAGTATTCCAAGAGAAAGTATCTTGAACTTTTCCCTCACCAGGAACTTGTTTAGATTCCACAAGTCGAGGATGGGTCAAAGGCCTCCAGTTCTTTTTGGTATGAGGAAATACCTGGAGTAGAAGCCTTGCCCTTGCAGGTGGTGAGGCACCGGTTCCACCGCCTGATCCTTTAGAAGACTTTCCAATTCCTGCAAGAGGAGGTTCCTGTGAAGAGGGGGCCTGAGAGGCTCTACTGGAAAGGAGGAGGGGGATATCTGGCTGAAATGGAGCAAATAGTCCTTTTGAACTATTTGTAGGACCCAGGTATCTGTTGTTATGGCTGGCCATCTGTGGGCGTACAGGGTCAGCCTTCCTCCTATGCATGGCCAAACCACTGGCGGGAGAGGAGCTATGCAGTGGGAGTCAAAAAACCCCTCCCTGCTGGGTAGGAGCAGGAGCTGGAGGCTTGGGGGTCTTCTGCTTACGCGGGCCATGCCCCTGTCCCCTGGCCTGCTGACCCTGCTGGGGAGCTGGGGTGACCTGATAGGTGGGGTAGTTGCGGTAAGCAGCACCCTTCCTCGGGTAAAAGGGCTTTTTACCTGGGCCCTTCTTTTTGTGAGAAGGGACAGAGGTCTTTTTTGAAAGCTTAGTCCGGGTTAAGTACTCGGACTCGATTTCTGCAGCCTTTTCCGTCATGGGCTTGTCAAATAGGTTATCACCTCAGCAAGGGACATCGACCAACTTGTCCCGAACCCATGACTCCAGATCTGATGACATTAGCCAGGCCTGAAGCCTCGAAGCCATCATAGGCTGCTCGAGACATAAACTTCGAGCACTCCCGAATCCATGCTGACAAGGCCTTGAAGCACTGCAAGGGTTCCTCGGAGAGGCCAGCTGAGAACCCGGCAATCTCCTTTGCCAGGTCCCGTAAGTACATGCCCATGTAGAGCTGGTAGGATTGGACACGGCATAATAGCATCGAGCTCTGGAAGCACTTTCTGCCGAGGGCATCCAGGTTCCGGGCCTCCCGTCCAGGGGGCACCGAGGAGTGCGTTTTTTGGCTCTTGAGCCGTTGCATGGCCGATTCCACAACCATGGAGTTGTGCAGCAATTGCGCTTTCTGGAACCCAGGGCTCTTACGGACTCGATAGATGAAATCGACCCATTTGCTAAGGACCGGCACCGAGGCCGGGGACTCCCACATGCGGAGCATCAGCCATTCCAGCATTGGAGGAACCATATCAGTAAGGGCTTCCCTCGGGGGAAAATCATACTGGAGGGCCTCAAGCTCCTTGGCTCGAGACTCCTCCTCGGACTCTGCAGGGAATGCCAAAGCCTTGGCCATGTCCCTGACGACGTCCGAGAACTGGGTGTCCTCTGGGAGGGGACCTTCTCTGAGGCTCCGAGCCCGGTGAGTCCGAGGGGATACACCGGGTTCGGTGGGTGTCTGGAGATTCTTCCTCCTCCGTCTCCCAAGCCGAGTCCTCTGAGGAGGAATTGAGCGGCTCCGGCCGTGAGGGCTTTGAGCCCAACCGCCCCGACGCCAAGGGTACCGGCATCGACGACCTCGGTCCCGAGCAGAAAATCGAGGGAGACCTTGGCCGAGGATCGACTTGAGCCCTTATGGACTCGAGGATCGGCTTGGCCTCCGGGGTCGACTTGGACGTCGAGGTCCCAGTGGTCGGGGCGGATGGACCGGTGAAGCCAGCTATCAGCACCCACTGCTGCTCCATGAAGGCAGCCATGCTGCTATCCAGGGCTGCCATCCTGAGTCCAAGCTCAGAAGGCTCCGCAGCCTTCAGCTCGGGTTCTGACGCTTTCGGGCCCGATGCCAGTTCTCCCGGGGGAAAGTCCACAAGGACAACAGAGATTACCTTACCCGGTGCCTCCGGCTCTGTGCAAGGTAGTTTAGCAGGCCACTCCAACTCTGAGGGCCCGGGGCGGCGGTCGGGGCTCTGCGAACTGGAACCTGAAGGCCCAGGCCGATCAGAGGCCTCCAACGACGACGCCCTCACAAGCCTCTTCTTCTTTCTGTGTCCCCGAGAGGGAGACCCCCGCTCAGAAGACCCCCGATGATGCTCGGGGTCAGAATCCCGAGACGGCGAGGCTTCTGACGAGGTCCGGGCCCGGACGGATGCTGATTCTGAGAAAAGCCTTTTCACGCTGATGCTGCCTACTTCGGAGTGCCTTGGAAGACATTTGTCCACACGGCCTACAGATCATCGGGTCCGAGGCATCGGAGGCAGCAGTCATGTGTATCAGTGAGAGACATTAGTTTCTTACACCGATCACACTTCTTGAACCAGCTGGCAGCCATTGGGGGAAAAAGGGCCCCTGCGAGGTTAAATGACCGGACTGCCAGTGAAAAAGAAAAAGAGCGCAAACGCTAGTCTCGAAGGACAAAAAACGAAAAATAGTAACGGGACTCGATACCAGTGGACCGAGCTGAGCGGGAAGAGGAACCGTTGTCGAACCAGACCAAAAACGAAAACTTTTGCAGTTCTGACACGCTTTTTCCGAGGAAAGCAGGACCACGTCCGAAGGGCTCCGCGGAAAAAGAGAGACTGAGCAAGATGGCACCCTTGGGCGGGAAGGGGACTGCGCATGTGCATGGCAATCCCAAAGGCTTTCTTTGAAAGCTGGGGAATTGCTCCGCACAAGGGCTCCGTCGGTGCAGATGTCACCCATATGTGAGGACTGACTTCCTGCTTGTTCCTGGAGAATCTCTGGTTTCCTGCTCAAAGGAATAAATTCCGAATTTCTATAGAAAATACATTTTGTTTTTAAAGTCATCTGAAAGGGTCAATTTTGGAGTTGAAGTGAAAACACCATTTATTCATTTTTTCCACAACATGATTTGGTAACCTACATTGTTTTCCACATCTTTCTGCAGGAAAGGTGTGAACTGAATACTACTAATAAATAAATATTAAGTAATGAGAAAACAGACAGTTTACTTGCTTTGCAAAGCCTCTCAGAAAAGAAGCAACCACTGCAAAAATAATAAGTTACCGATGAGACTTGTTCAACAGAGAAAATAGGAAGTTTGCAGTGATAAGTCTCTAATCAGATCAATGAGAAAAGCTCCCTCCCTCTTAATCTGCCATCAGCTACAGGACTACAAAAACAGAGAAATTATCCACATGGTGTGCACTGATAAAGCACAGTTACTTACCTGTAACAGGTGATCTCTGGGAACAGCAGGAATTAGTCTTCACATATGGGTACGTCGGTACCGACGGAGCCTGCATGGGAATGCTGCCCAGCTTCCAATCAGAAAGCTTTTGGCAGCATCCCTCGCGCCTGCGCGCTGACTTCCCGCCTTCTCCAGAGCCTCTCTTCAGTTGAGTTTCAAAGCTGAGACAAAGGCGAGGAGAGAAAAGGAAGAAGAAGATAAAGAGATGCAACTCCTAGGGGAGGTGGGAGGGTTGTGAAGACTAATTCCTGCTGTTCCCAGAGATCACCTGTTACAGGTAAGTAACTGTGCTATCTCCAGGAACAAGCAGGAATGAGTCTTCACATATGGGGACTCCCTAGCTGGAGATGCCAGGGGGAGATCCCATAAAAATGCAGGAGCCTGGACCAGGGGTGCATTTTGTCTTCAGGAATCCCCGGCATCCAATGTGGGATGGAGGGTAGGAGTTGACAATAAAGGAGCTGTGAGGAAAGAAACAGCATAGCCAAGGACTAGAGGGTCGTACAGACTACAGGAGTCCTTGGTATATATGATGAGTAGCATTAAAACACATTTAATGTACACTTAAAATATGCAGCTTACCTACTGTATTGTAGGAAGTAGAAAGCCTGATGGAGTCTACTGGATAAGCAGTGGCGGAATCTTTAAGGTGACCTCCCAGCAGTGAGGATGAAGGTCCAGACCTGGAGGTAGTAGACGATCCAGGTGTCAACTGGGTAGGATTAGACGTCAGGTCTTCAATGGAAAGCTTTATGAGAAAAAGCTGAAAAACTCCTTTAGGCATAAGGTCATTAACATTGAGGACTAAAGGAAGAAGACTGACGGAGTTGGAGAACTAGCCCAGTCCTGGCGGGAAGAGGGGGACTGGAAAAAAACCCTATTCCCAAGAAGAAGAGCTGTGTACTCAAAGATAAAGATGTACACTGTTTTTCCTAGCTGGCGAGAGGTAGGAAAAATATTGAAGCTTGATGCTTTAAGGACTTAAAGAAAAAATGGAAGAGGTTAGCACCACAGTGGTTAGTGGTGTCTAACAGTTTCTGCATCGTAATATGGTATGCGAAGCAGGGCGATAGACTGTCTAAAACCTCTAGGAGGTAAAACATTTAGTATAGACAGTAAGGGTGACAGTGTGTAAGACATATGAACTCTTAAGAAGCCGCCCAACAGACACATATATATACAGATATATATATGTGGATGAAATATATATATATAGATCTATATATATATACATATGTCCAGATGTGTATATTAGGATATGGGTGGAGAAATGTATCTATATATATATATAGATATAGATATGATATACCTAAATATATATACATTTGTGGGGCATGGTTTTGCACCACCAGAGTAATGATATAGGTATGTAGACATATATGGAGATGCTACATACAAGACAACAGATTGAAGATACATGTCTACCACCCAGCCCCATAAGTGTACATGGGGAATATATAAAAGAAAAAGATTCTTCGCTCTACAAGAGGGTGAACCCACTTGGGATATGTATAGAGAATCTATTTCCGTGGATTGAGGGATGCAGGAAGGCAATCCAACAAGATAACCGTGATGTTTGCGTGAGAACAGATGATCATATGAATCTGTAAGGAACAAGGCGGGAGTTCCACAGAACACTGGCATGGCAGATGTGCAGAAACACAGAAGAGGATACCAGAGGGACCTACTGGAGGGACCCAGAGGTAGCATGCGTAAACATCAGCCTTGGATTATCACGCAGAAGAAGGTATATCTCGTGTTAACACCCCAGGCTAGAGGGTGTGGAGAACCCTCACAGGCATGGGAAGGGATTATAAGCTTTTCCCTATGAATAGAGAAGCTTCAGAGACAAGGTCAATGCTCTATAGCAAGGCCCTCATAGTAGAAAGCTTCTCTGAAGACTGTAGAGAGCATTGTGCAGGAGAGATATGAGATAAACTGACTGAAGTCAGGTGTGTTGCCATATCCTAGGAGAGGAGATGGATAGAATAATGTGAGAAAGCCTAAACGAGTAGGAGGATCCAAGAGAGCTGACGAATAGCTTGGAATCACTACTGAGGCTAGAGAAAATTTTGAACAAGGGACTGGAACTTGGAAAAAGTACCAGTAATACAATCACTGTAACTCCTGCAGGCACAGCAGGCTGACGGTAACAGCAGAAAGATTGTCCTGTGCCTAAGAAAGAAAAACAGACAAGAAGGAGAGGAGATATCCCTTCTCCCTGTCTGAGGAATGAGCTTGCTAGAGAAGCTTTTCAGTATGGTACCCCTCAGTTAGGGAAAAAAACCCATTTGAGAGGGTAGAGCAAACAATTGGAGGGTGATGTACCCATAGGGTAAGTCAACTGAAGAAAAAAATGTTCAGTTGGGACAGAACTATCAGGGGATAGGTGCAACTGCTCTTCTAGAGAGTAAGAAGAGGAGAAGTCTGTAGTCCCTGAACAAAAATTATCCGACAGCTTAGTACACTGAAAAAGAAAAGCACAGTGGATGAACTTCTAATGGATAGAAGTGAACTGTAGAGTATTATTCCCAGCCCCTATGGTTGCTGGGAATGCGGAGACTGACTAGAGCTGGAGGACTTCAGACTAGGCTGAGGTGTCTCTTGTTTAGGTACAGCCAAATGATGGGCAGGAGATGAATGAAACTTTCTTTTCTTAGGGAAAGAAGGTTTGGTAGGACATCTCCTACCCCTTAAAGAAGGAGGTGGCTTAGAACGGTCCTTAGTAGAAGGGGAGTCAGTAGAACATTGAGCAACCTGACGTAAAGCCTCCTTATTGAAAAGACCTTCTCCTGTACAAGGAGAATGGGCTAGTACAGTTTGTGCCCATCTGCTCAAGTCTGAAGCTTCAAGCCAGGCTCTGCAACGTGCTGCAATGGCAATAGCAGAGGATCTGCTAATGGACTCAAAAGAGTCTACAGAAGCACGAGACAAGAACCAGAATATATTCCGGCTGTGATTAATGAGCAAGGAATAATCAGTAGCCTTGGGCTCTGGCAAAAAAGGGGTCAAAAGAGACAATTTCTCTGTGACCTCCTGGAGTGTTAGACTCATGTGAAAAATATATGAGAGAATTCTGGAGGCCAGCATAGATGTTTGGAAGGCCTGACGACCAAAAGCATCGAGTGTTCTTGAAGAACAACCTGGAGGATAAGAAGAATGCTTCTTCTTGCTCTTAACTGTCCTTAGTGCTGATTCCACTACAAGGGAACGATGAGAAAGTTAAGGCTTCTGAAACCCTGGAGAGGGTGGCACCCGGTACCGAACCTCAGTGGTGGTAGAAACTGGAGGAAGCCGTAAGGGTGATTTCCAGACCCTCAGAAGGAGATCCTGCAGAGCAGGATGTAAAGGAAGCATTATGGTTTCCATTTGTGCCGGTGAGCGATGAGTAGCATCACAACCAGGGATAGAGATATTAAGAAAGGTTGCCATATCCAGGAGAAAAGTCTGAAAAGACTGATCTCCTATGGGAACCCTCCCTGGTAGGACTGAAGGAAGAGGCTGAACACCAAAGGGTGTACAGGGATACTGGCAAATTAAATTAGAGCCAGGTATCGGTTCCAAACTAGACATTGATGGAATCGGTGCAAGAACAGACATCGACATCGGTAGTGATGTACCAGCAGTTGACGTCTGGAATCGACAGGAGTCTGTTCCGTGACGCGTCGGTACCCAGTCTTCGAGACTAGATATCGATTCAAGACTCGGTATCGAAGGAAGCGAGTCTATCGATGCATGTCTCGAGGGTACCGATGCCGATGGTAGTATGGTCGATGCCGATACCGGCAAGGCAGTCTGGGATACATCGAGCGGTGCCGAAGGTACCGAGGATACCCCATGACAAGATCTTGCTAGGAATACCTTACTCCACACCGGTGTCGATGCCGGGGAATCGGAACCGATCGAAGCCGGTACCGAGTTGGAGCGTGGCTGAGATACGGAAATGTGCATCTGTATCGCATCGACCGGTCCCAACGGCGCCGAGGATGGTAGAGGACGATACCTGGTGAAGAGTGGAACACTCGACACCGAAGCCAATGGCTGGGTATCGGTACCGCTCGAAGCGGAGTCCCGTACCGTACACGGTTGGGATCGAGGGAAGTCCATCGGGTGCATATCGATCGGTCCCGAAGGTACCGAGGATGCCCGATGACGATCCCTGGTGAAGAGTGGAACACTAGACACCGGTGCCGATGCCGGAGGCACGGTACCGCCCGAAGCGGATACCACCCCCGATCATGGCTCAGGTATGTTCTGTGAGGGGTGAGCCCCAGGAACAACCTGAAACCCCTTTAGCGCTTTGGAGCCCGAAGACTCCCGCAGGGGTAAAGCCAATGGATTCTTGAGGGTAAGGCCAGAGCCGTCACCATGCTGGGCATGGGACATACCACTCAAGCATTGACTAGTCTTAACAGACTGTTTGTGGATTACCTGATCATGAGAAGTGGAGAAACCGGGTACCCTCACTGCCGAGGAAAAAACGGTATCGAGGGAAACTCTAAAAAGTGAAGGTTTCCTCACAAAAGTATCCCCTGACAAGTCAGGGGAAAAAGGGTCAGGACCCACACAGTTGAGACACCAACTTTTGGTGTCTAAAAAGAAACAGGTGTTTCCACATCGCATGCACTTCTTAGGAAAAGAAGGCTCCATAATGAAGAGGCCTGGTAGGCCGAACAAGTTAAGGCAAAAAACTGAAGAAAACGTTTCTCAGAATTTAGTCAAAAATCCACCGGCGATACCGGTGGCAGCGGGAAATACAGCCGCGACCACAAGAAAACAAAAACTAAAGAAATTAAAGTAAGTAAGTAAGTAAAGTTTCTGCGGTGACAGGAGGACGTCCTGCCGGCTCCGCGGAAAAACAAAAACTGAAGAGAGGCTCTGGAGAAGGCGGGAAGTCAGCACGCAGGCGCGAGGGATGCTGCCAAAAGCTTTCTGATTGGAAGCTGGGCAGCATTCCCGTGCAGGCTCCGTCGGTACCGACATACCCATATGTGAAGACTCATTCCTGCTTGTTCCTGGAGATAGACTGATTTTGTGGAGAACAGGAACTGTTCTAGCTTAAGAATTCAACTAAAGTTTATGCTGAAAGTGGACTAAAGTTCACCTGTGTTACAGCAGGGGCAAAGTTAATTTTAAGAGAGGTGTCCTTTATTATTGGTAGGCTTTATTTGCTAGCCTGAGCTACAGCAGGAAGATCAGCCCTCAAGAAGCTTTGCCCACCGTCCATAAAAACCACTGCACAAGTTCAGATCACAGCAGGAAGAGAATGCTTAAGAGATCTCAACAGAAAGGAGGAAGAGCTTCAGAACACAGTAGAGGCATCAGAAGAACTAGGCAGACATGAGAGAGGAAGAATTGAGCTTTGGCTCATTTACAACAAGCCATTGGATGGTACATGCAATGCACTAATTCTAAATTATTATCCATAAATAAAATATATAAAGAACATTAAGATATACCACTGGGCTATTTTCTGAAGGAACTTGCTGCAGTGTTTGATGCCATTGACACCCTACATTTGAAGGTCTTATTTGTGACACTCATTTTTAGACTCTGACCCCTGATAGAGGCTTTGTATAGTTGAAACTTGGCGAAGTCGGCCCTGTACGTCCAGGGCCTTCAGGATAGATGGGGGGCTTATTCTACCTCGAAGGTGGAATAAGCCTCTCTGAACAGCAAGTGACCATGGTAGACAAGTGAGAGGGCTCAGGGAAGGCTAGTTTGGGGGTCGGGCTGCAGGGAACAGGAGTTGTTCCGGGGCAGCTGGCAATCGCAGCTCGTGAATGGAGCAACGGGATGCCATAGCACTTTAGCTCCGTTCACAAGCCCGGCTGAGTTAGCCGAGTAGTCACCGGGACGTACAACTGGGCAGAATCGGGTCCTGGCCTGCACATCCAGGCGCTAGACCTGATTCTGATCCCACAGGGGCCGCAGGATTAGAATCAGGTCTAGCTCTGCACAGCCCGATTCTGCCCAGCCGTACAGGAGCTCAACGGCCTGAATGAAATAGGCCTCCACATGTTGAGTGAAAAAATACTTTCTCCAATTAGTCATAAATGTGCTACATTGTAGCTTCATTGTGTGTCCCCTAGCCTATCTACTTTTTGAAGGAGTAAACAACTGATCTACGTTTACCCATTGCATCGCACTCATTATTTTATAGATCTCTATCACATCTCCCCTCAGCTGTCTCTTTTCTAAGCTAAAGACCCCTCACATCTTTTAAGTCTTTCCTCGTAGGAGTATTCTTCCATCCCTCTTATCATTTTGGTGGTTCTTCTCTGTATCTTTTCTAATTCCCCTATATCCTTTTTAAGATATGGTGACTAAAACTGCGCACAATATTCAAGATGCAAATGTGCAATGGAGTGATACAGAGGCATTATAACATCCTTGGTTTTATTCTCCATTCTTTTCCTTATGATTCCTAGCATTCTATTTGCTTTCTTGGTCCCCCATCAGGGGAGGGAGTACTTGCAAGGTATATCTATATAGGAAAGAGTGTCTCTTGTAACAAGAGAAGGGGAAGTGAAACAGAGCCAAGTCAGAGCAAAAACCAATGGCAATGAAACTGAAGGGCTCTGGAAAAAACTGGAATAGAGATGGTCCAGAAAGCACTTAAAGCTTGTTTACTTTTCTATGTCCTGGGCTTTGTCAGATGTCACTGATGTGTGAGGACTGCATATCTGAGTATGTTCTTGCCATCTGCTTCTGGATTTTATGTTAAGAAAAAAACATTTTTGAAAGTGGATTATCAAACCACATAATAAACATCTTGCTTTATTCTCTGTAAAAATGAACTGTGTATAATGGCTTCACCAATAATTTTCTACATCTGCTTCTTAAAATAATTCTTGAAATAAAACATAAACCTACTTTGTCCACTGGTACCAGAATCGTCTAACTGTCTCACAAATGAGGTTACAACATTCATCCAGGTGGAGGAATCACTCTGTTAAAGAAAAGAAAGAGAGCTCAAAGTTATAAAAAGCATTCATTTTAAGAACATAAGAACACAAGAAATGCCATATTGGGTCAGACCAAGATCCATCAAGTCCAGTATCCTGTTTCTAACAGTGGCCAATCCATGTCACAGGTACCTGTCAGATTCCCAAAAAGGTACACAGGTTCCACAAAGCTTATCCTGGGGTAAGCAGTGGATTTCCCTGGTCCTCCTTAATAATGGTTTATGGACTTTTTCTCCAGGAAATTGTCCAAACCTTTTTTAAACCCAGCTACACTAACAGTTTTAACCACATTCTCTGGTAACGAATTCTAGAGTTTGATTACGCTTTGAGTAAAAAACATATTTTCTCTTATTAGTCTTAAATGGGTTACACTGTAGTTTCATTGCTTGTCCCCTAGTCTTCCTACTTTTTTTGATAAGAGTAAACAACTAATCTACGTTTAAGCAGTCCATTCCATTCATTAATTTATAGACCTCTATCATATCTCCCGTCAGCTGTCTTTTTTCTAAATTGAAGAGCCATAACCTTTATTCAATATTACTCAACTGTGGAGGCTGTCTCTTAAAGGTCTTTCTATAGCTGGACAGAGTAACCCTGCACTGCTACTCAAACACTGTGCTGACATCACTCTCTAGCTATCTTCTCTTCCTGTGTGCAATGACAGCAGAACTAAATCATCAAATGTGATTTTTAGATCGAACAACAAATCAGTTATATTCAGTCCTCATATTGGATGATCTTAAAACTGTCAAACAGCTAGGTAAAGTGACAGCAAAAGCTAGGAGGATGCTTAGGTTCACAGGGTGAGGAACAGCCAGCAGGAAAGAGGAAATGATAATGCCTCTGGGTAAGCCTCTGGCAAGATCTCATTTGGAGTATCATGTACAGTTATGGAGACAGCACCTTCAAAAGGATATCAACTGGATAGAATTGGTTCTGGACGGTGGCTACTATAACAAGCAATGGTCTTCATCTGAAGACATGTAAGAACAGATTTAAAGATCTAAACATGAAGAAGAAGTGGGAAAAGGGATGATATGACAGACATTTAAGTATCTACTAGGTATAAATTTATAAGAGTTGGGTCTTTTTCAATGGAAAGAAGGCTCTGGAACAAGGAGTCATAGGATGAGGGTGAAAGTGGGCAGATTCAGAAGTAATCTAAGAAAATATTTCTTTATGGAAAGGGTAATGGATATGTGAAACAGCCACCCAATGGAGGTAGTTGACATGAGGACAGAATCAAACTTCAAGAAAGCATGGGACAAGTATAGAGGATCTGAGGGAGAAAAAGAGATTGTAGAGACTAGACTGTTGATTTGGATGGGCAGACTAAAGAGCCTGAATGCTTTTTTCCTGCCATCATTTTCTATGCTATTGATTCTTCTAAATACCTGTAACAATTTAAACTCACAAGTTGTAATGAGATCTTTCTATTGAAACAATCCATACATTTGTAGCTAGCTTTAAAGAGCTATACTCCCTTCATTAGCTCAGTGCTGAAAGATTCAGATTCAAAAAAACTATGAGAGAAACTTTCAGTATCATTCCCTTGGCCCACATGGGCCACTGACACTTGCCCTCCTTTCAGCTTATGTAGCCCATTAATATGAAAAGGTTCTGGGTATTGGGGAAATGAGGGGGCTTTTTCCTCTTATGTTGACAGGTATTAATTACATTGCCGTAATAAGTACTTTTGTGGTGCCTACTTATGCCCCAGAGCAGGTATAGCCTTGAAGGTGTCCACCGGCAATTTCAGATGTGCAGCGCCATTCTAAAATCAGACAACATGTTTATAGCTGAAAGAACACAGGCAGACCTCCACCATACCCCCTTGTGATCTGGACGTTATTGTGCCGGGCATGTCTAAATTTAGGCCTTTCTAAAATGGCTCTAGGGATGTCCATGTGATTTCCTTGTCTGAATGGGCATTTCCAGACGTGGAAATCATGAATAAGTCTTCTAAAATGCCCGTTCAATGTGTAGTAACCCAAAACCCTACAAAGTTGACATTCAAAAATTTACCATACCATACCAGCACTAAGTCCAAGAACTCTAACTACACCATCCCTATCTATGAAAAGTCAGCACTGTAAATATTCTAGGACATCAGCACATCTCCAACTGGGAAAAAGAACAAGCTGAACTACAGATTCCTACATAGAATCAATACTTTAACAGAATATCTTACCATGGCTGCACAAGGAAATTGCAGATCATTATCTAGTAAAGAATAAGAAACAACAAATTAGAAACAATATGCAGATAAAAAATGAAATGGAAAACCCCCAAATCAAATTCAGAGCTGCTGAACACCAAAGAAAGAGAAAAAGAGCAATGGCAATGCATTTCCCTCTAAACTATAAGAAATGCACATTTTCAAAGCTGACATATTTCATTATCTAAAAACTGGCACTCTTTTGTACCCATGTTGTCTGATCAGTTTATTCTTCCAACTTGGTTGGTTCTGATTTCTTTACGACTTGTTGGTTTTCTAAGTCCTGTTTCTCTCTTTACTTATAGTTTCTTGATCTCTCTGTAATTTTGTTAGAGATGTTAACTGCCTTGATGGCTGGTGACAGGTAATATAGAAAGTGGTCCAGTAAACATAACCATAGATAAAAGTTAGACACAATTGTATTAACTTAACTGGCCCAATGGCTCAGAGGTCAATACTGTGCACATCCTTGTGAAGTCCCTGCTTCAATTTCCAGGTTTGGAATTCTCACAGGGTTGAAGATGCTGTGAAGGCAGTGCTCATGGTTCTTGGAGGGAGGGAGGGAGGAGGAAGTACTGGCTGTTGCATGGAGAGACACCTAAACAACAAAATGAGAAGCTCACGGTTGTCTGGTTCTGAAGGGAGCCAAGCTATGCTGTATATCTGCCAGTCCAAGATGGTCACTGCAATGACCCAGTGAAAGTATGTGTATGTGGGAAGACACACAGTGACAGATCCCAGCTTGGTTCCAAATGAGTTGAAAGAAACCATAGCAGGAAAGAACTGTTGGGTCACAACTCTTTGTATCCTACCATTAACTTTGTTCAATAAAATAAAATGATAGACTTAGGGGTAAGACGGAGTCTTGTACAGAGGTGGCTTGGAATTGTTCTAAAGGGGAAAGGGAGATTTTATGTTGCAATGATGGTGATGGACTGGCAGCAAGCAGAGGAGAAGGGGGAATCTAAATGCAGCAGCCAGGTAGCAGAGGCAGGGATTCTCTACACAACAATAGCCCAAGAAAGCAAGAGTGTGTGTAATAGTTAGGCACTTGTTCTCCCAGGGTGAGCAATCTAGCAACTAAAGGGGCTGTTTGGTTACTTATCTGACTGGATTGCTCCACTGTAATAGTGGGCTGTTGCATAATTTATGGAGAAAGGTATGATTGCTTCATGATATACAGCAGGCATGTCCAATGTCAAACAGGTCGTGATCTACTTTTTCCGGCCAAAAGTGCCGATGATCTACCACCATGAAAATTAAGTTTCAAATTAAATTTTAACCCAATAAAGTTGGAAGATTCCCCCCCCCCCATTTTGAATGAACCTTCTGTCATTTACTTGGATGTGATCAGCTGTTAAGCAAATTAAGCAAAAACAAAACAGAGAGACGAAGATCCAGTAAGAACTGAGAGGGGAAATGGAAAGTACATTTTTTCTTAAAGTTTTATTGAGTAATAACGTTCTTTAACTGTCTTAACTTTCTTTAACTTTTATTGAGTAATTTGTGTTCAATTTAGGTCAAGTATTGATCCAGGCTGATCTTGCACAATCTTTAATATTTCACTCCTGCTCATTAGAGAGATGTCTGAGCCTGCATTTCATCCACCAGCTTTTTGAAGTTGGGTGAATATTGCGTGAGGGCCAGTCTTAGGGAATTCTGGAGATGTTCATCTGTCATGTTGGAACATTGTGTACTCTTTGTCATTTTCAGATGGGAAAACACAGATTCACACAAATAAGTTGAACCGAAACAGGAATGTACAGCTTCACTGCATCTTCTCAAGTTGGGAAATTTGTCTCTAGGCACTAGCTTCCAAAACGATTCTTCCTCAGCACGGGTCTTGAGAAAAATGTCATTTTTAAGGGTTAATATTTCGTTTTCAAGAGATGGCTTGTTCAATGAGTAATTTTTACTGATAGCAGCTGCAGTTTCTTTAATGTCCACATCTACTTTGGATGGGTATGACAAGTACTCCACAACTGTTCCAATTTTTTGGAAGTCACAGAATCTATTTTCAAATTTCTGGATAACAGAACAGATTTCTGTCACATACTTCTCGTTCTGAAAAACAAAATTTGGATATTTTCCCAGATGGTCCTGCATATTAGGAAAACGATCAAAAGTGTTGTTTGCAAGGTCAGTCATCATTAGCTCAAATTTGCTCTTGTAGAATGAAACTGTGCTCATCATCTCGCCAATGCATTTGTTTTTACCTTGTAGTTCAAGGTTCATATCACTTAGTTCACCTGTAAAGTCAGCGAGAAATGCCAGATCACATAACCACTCCTCATCTTCCAACTCTGCTTGGTCATCTCCCCTTCAAAAAACCTCTTATTTCATTCAGCAAATCACGAAATCTTTGCAGAAATTTGTGCCTACTTAGCCACCTTACATCTGTGTGCAAAATGATTTCCGCTGCCCCTTCATCAAGAGTAAGATTGAAAAGCCGTCTTTGAAGTGATCTTTCACGAACTGAATTTACAATTTTGAAAGTAATGTCCATGACAGTCTTTGTATTGAGTCTCTTGCTTGCCAAAATTTGCTGGTGAATGATGCAGTGGTAAGAAAGGAAACCTGGGAAGTCATCATGCTGTCTACAGAGGGCTATGAAACCGTTAACCTCACCTGTCATTGCTCTTGCTCTATCAGTAGTAATGGAAACAAGTCTATGCAATGGAAAATTACACTTTGTCACAAAAGAATGGAAAGAACTGAATATTTCCTGATCGGTAGTTCTCCCTTTTAAAAAAATCATTCCAAGTAGCTCTTCTTTAACACTGAAGTCTTCAAAAACCATCTGGATAAAGACTAGTAACTGGGCTATGTCTCTTATGTCTGTAGATTCATCCAGTAGGAGTGAGAAAGCAACACAATTTGAAACATCCTCCAACAATTGTTCAGTTGTGTCTCCACACATCTTTTCTATTTGCCGCACGACAGTGTTTCTTGACAATTGTACATCTTGAATAGCAGCTATGATCTCTTTCTTATTTTTAAATCCTTCAAAAAGATTGTCAGCTGCTTCAAGAAAACAATCCTTTACAAATTCCCCTTCAGTGAAAGGTTTGCATTTCTTTGCGATAAGGTTGCTGACCTTGAAGGATGCTATGGTTGCATTGACCGAAAGTGACCTTGGCTTTCTTCATCAACTGTTGCTGAGTAGCCAATTTCGATTTAAGTTCTTCGAGCTTCAGTTTACGAATTTCACTTTTGGGTGGAAAATCAGCATCAAACTTATTGCTATGCAGAGCCTTATAATGACGTTCCAGATTACCCTTTTTGGGCAAGGATACTGGGGCGTTACAAATTAGACAACACCACTTGTCTTTCACTGTGATGAAGTAGTCCATTTCCCATTCATCGTGAAAGTGGTAGGTTTTGCTGTTCTTTGGAACACTCATCTTCATTATACTGGGGTGGCTGGATGTAAGAAGGCCAAATCTGCTAAGTTAGTATAAACACTGGCTGAATCTGGTCCAAAACTGTCACTGTCCCAAAGTATTAAAGATCAACAGGAACTGAAGACCTCTGGATGATGTGCAATACAAGGACTGGAGATGCCAAAACCACACATGCAGTTCTAAAAGTAAAAATAAGAATTCATCATACTGACACCAATAATCAAATACCACCAAACAATCATCAAAAAAACTCAAACACCTGTCCAGCAAACCAGATAAAATCAAATACCGCCAAACAAGTTCAAATACCACCAAACGCGATTTAATAAATTCTGCACACAGTTTAGAATCAACGCAAAGGCAAGGCGAAATAAAACTGCAGAGGCAAGCAAAAGCCACAGTGATTTGAACCAATTCAAAGGCAAGGCATAAGCAAGTTAGAACAAAATTGGAAAAGCCAGCCAAAAATCACCAAATTCTTGACACTTTGTTGTGTCTGCCTGAAACGTTTAATGAAAGCGAACTATAAAGCGACCAACAACCAGCACATGACACAACTAATACGGTAAGTGTATTCAGGTAAAGCATAGTTACTCATCTGTAACAGGTGATCTCCGAGAACAGCAGGAATTTAGTCTTCACATATGGGTATCGTCGGTACAGACGGAGCCTGCGCTCCCCAGCGTCCAATTAGAAAGCTTTTGGGAGCATCCCACAGCGCCTGTGTGCTGCCTTCCCGCCTTTCCCGACTGCCTCTCTCCAGTTGAGTTTAAAGCTGAGACAAAGAGAGAGAGAGGGAAAGGGAAAGAGAAAGAGATAGATAGAGAGATACAACTCCTAGGGGAGGTGGGTGGGTTGTGAAGACTAAATTCCTGCTGTTCCCGGAGATCACCTGTTACAGGTGAGTAACTATGCTATCTCCAGGAACAAGCAGGAATGTAGTCTTCACATATGGGGACTCCCTAGCTTCAGATGCCAGGGAGAGAACCCCAGAAGTTGTGTGACCCTGTGAAAGGGCTCCACTTCCCCCCATGGATCTGTGGCATCCTACCAGGGATGGTGGGTAGGAGTTGATTAGGTATGGAACAGGTGTTGGAGAACAGCCTGACTAAACAAGGCATCCCGGCGGGAGTCCTTGTTTAAGCAGTAATGGGCTGTGAAGGTATGAACCGAGGCCCAGGTGGCTGCTCGACAGATGTCATCGATAGACACAGAGTGCAGATGAGGCATTGAAGCTGCCATGGCTCTCACATTGTGAACTGTGATATGGCCCTCCCGAGGAAGATTCTTACTCTGATAGGCAAAGGAAATACACTCTGCAATCCAGTTGGACAGTGTTCTCTTGGAGACTGGAAGTCCCAGATGAGAAGGATCAAAAGCAACAAAGAGTTGAGAGGACTTTCTATGTTGCTATGTTCTTTGTAAGTAAAAGGCTAAAGCTCTTTTACAGTCCAAAGTATGAAGATTCCTTTCTGCATTTGATGCATGAGGCCTTGGAAAAAACACAGGCAGGTAGACCGCTTGGTTTAGATGAAAATGCGAGACCACCTTTGGCATAAAGTGTGGATGAGTCCTAAGGACTACCTTCTCATAATGGAACCTTGTATAAGGAGGATCAGCCACTAGTGCTTGCAACTCACTGATGCGACGTGCTGATGTGATTGCAATGAGAAAGATAACTTTCCAGGAAAGGAATTTCAACGAGGTAGTAGCTAAGGGTTCGAAAGGTGGCTTCATAAGCTGGCCAAGAACTAGGTTTAAGTCCCACGCCACCGGTGGTGGCCTAATGGGAGGCTTAGTTAGAAGAAGGCCTCTCATAAATCTTGCTATAAGAGGATGGGAGGAAATAGGTTGTCCATTTAAAGGCTTGAGAGAAGCTGCAATAGCACTCAAATGGACTCTTACTGAGTTAGTCTTAAGTTCTGCATTGGATAAATGAAGGAGATACTCCAGTAATGATTCCAGAGGTATCGCAAGGGGGTTAGGACCCTTCTGCAAGCACCATATCGTAAACCTTTTCCACTTGAAAGCATAAGAGCGTCTTGTGGAAGGCTTTCTGGAAGCATAAAGGACATCCTTTACTTGCTGAGAAAGGTTAAAATCACGAAGATCTAGGCCTTCAGCAACCAAGCCCTGAGATGCAGAGACTGGGGAATGGGATGCCATAACATCCCGTCCTCCTGAGACAGGAGATTTGGAGCAGACCCTAACTCCAGAGACGGAGCTTGAGAGAGATGTAGAAGCAGAGGGTACCACATTTGCCATGGTCAATGTGGAGCTATGAGAATCATACGGCCTCTGTCTCTCTGAAGCTTGAACAGGGTTTTGGGAATTAGGGGAATGAGTGGAAAGGCATAAAGGAAGTCTTGACTCCAATGAAGGAGGAAAGCATCCTTGGCCTGAGAACCCTGAACCGGAATTCTGGAACAGAACCGGGGAAGTTTGGCATGCAACGGACTTGCAAAGAGGTCTATGTCCAGGGTTCCCCAAATTTGAAAAATCTCGGCCACCTGGTCTGCATGGAGAGACCATTCGTGTGGAAACAGAACTCGATTGAGTCTGTCTGCCCAAGAGTTTTGAATGCCTGGAAGATACACTGCCAGGAGATGAATCTGATGCTCTCTGGTGAGGGCCCATAGTCGCAAAGCTTCATTGCAAAGCGACAGAGAGCCTGTTCCTCCTTGCTTGTTCACGTAGAACATGGCTACTTGATTGTCCGTATGAATTAGGACTGACTTGTAGCTTAGCATGGTGTGGAACACTCGAAGAGCAAGGACGATTGCTCTGAGCTCTAAGAGATTGATGCGTAGATGAGTCTCCTGTGGAGTCCAAGTGCCCTGGGTGGCGAGGTCTTGCAGATGAGCTCCCCAAACCATTGGTGAAGCATCTGTTGTGAGAGTGACTTGGGGTAAAGGTTGTTGAAATGGGGACCCCACCAACAGGTTTTGAGTGGACTGCCACCATTGGAGGGACAAAATAAGGCGATTTGTGTTTGCTATTTTGTCTGACAGGCACCCTGATGCCTGGGTCCACTGAGTGGATAAAGTCCACTGGGGTGCTCTCATATGGAGGCGAACATAAGGAACCACATGCACGGTAGATGCCATGTGGCCTAGTAGTCGTAACATTTCTTGAGCAGTGAGGTGAGGCTTTAGCACTGCTTGAGAAGCTAACTGCACAATGCGAAGGCAACAGGTCTGAGGAAGATAGGCCCTTGCCCTTGTGGTATCCAGCACAGCTCCTATAAACTCTAGGGACTGAGTAGGAGTTAGGTTGGATTTTGGGATGTTTATGACAAGGCCCAAATATTGAAGGATACGCATTGTGCAAGACAGAGAAATCCTGGCCTCTGGCTCTGATGGGGCTCGAATGAGCCAGTCGTCTAAGTAAGGGAAGACGAATAGTCCTAGAGTGCGAAGAAATGCTGCCACCACAGCCATGCATTTCGTAAACACCCTTGGTGCCGAGGCCAGGCCAAAAGGAAGAACCCTGTACTGGTAGTGCTTCCCTTGAAATAGAAACCGAAGGAATCTTCGGTGAGTTGGATGGATAAGAACATGGGTGTCCACATCCTTGAGATCCAGAGAACAAAGCCAATCCTGACTCTGAAGGTATGGCAGAAGAGTTCCTAGAGAAACCATCTTGAATTTCTCTTTGAACAGGAATTTGTTCAATTCTTGGAGGTCTAAAATAGGTCTGTGTCCTCCTGTTTTCTTTGGGATAAGGAAATAGGGGGAGTAAGACCCTCTACCCTGTTTGGGAATGGGTACCTCTTCTATTGCCCCTTGGGCAAGAAGAATAGTGACCTCTTGACTTAACTGGTTGTTGAGAGAGGTCTGAGAATTGAACTGTCTTAGCATTGTAGGAGGGGGCATGCGAAGGAAGTGAAGCTTGTACCCCTCTTTTACAATGGAGAGAGTCCAGTCTTCTGCTGTTATCTGCCCCCATCTGGGGGCAAAATGACACAACCTTTCTGGGATGGTAGAAGGCTCTGGCCCGCTGAGGGCCAGGAAGACTAAGTTCTCTAGATGGAAGTCAAAGGTCTTGTGCAGGCTGAGACTGCTGAGACGGTTGAGGCTTAGCAGTCTTTGCTTTCCTTTGTTTAGGTGGTTGCTGACCCTTTCGGGTAGACTGAGCTGCAGAACGTCCCTGCTGAGTATAAGAAGGGTAAAACCTCATCTCTAGGAACAAGCAGGAATAAGTCATCACATATGGGTACGTCGGTACCGACGGAGCCTGCGCGGGAAAGCTCCCCAGCTTTTCAAATGAAAAGCTTTTGGGGCCTCCCACTGCACATGCGCGCTGCCTTCCCGCCTTCCTGACCAGCTCTCCTCAGTTCTTCTTTTTCCGCGGAGCCAGCAGGTCGTGTTCCTGTCACCGCTGAAGAATTTGTTACTTTTGTTTGTTTCTTTAGACCGCGTACCTGCCTTCCCCATACCGAAACCGGTATCGCCGGTCTTTCTTTCTTTCTATATCAAAAAAAACCCCGGCGGGAGGTTCCGGCCTCCAAAGCAATCATGGGGTCACAGGTTGACATCGATGGCACGGCCTCGACAGATCACCTGTTGGAATGCTCTGGGGTACCGGCCCATACCGGTACCGACATCCAGGCAGTAGTGGCGTCTATGGGCAGTACTGTCCAGACCATGCAGCAGGCCGTACTGGCCTTCATTAAGGCTGCGACGCCCTCGGTACCGATTTCATCGGTACCGACCCCGGTTCCGGTATCTACACCGGAACCGAGACCATCGACTTCTAAATGTCGATCGGTTTCGCATGCCGGATTCCGGCTTTCGACCGGTACCGATCCCATGCCCGATACGCCCGATGTCGATACCGATCGGTATGCGTATCGTACATTGGAAGCACAGAAAGAGTACTCAGATTCTTCTGATGAATTTAATTCCTCTGATGACTCTGCTGAGCTTACTCTTCCTGAGGAGCCCTCTTCTCCAAAGAGGAGGATGTCTCCTCCAGAGGATTTATCCTTTCAGGATTTCATTGTTGATGTAGCTAAAGCACTTTCTATTACTACATCTTCTGAAAGAGAACCCAGATCAAAAAAATTGGACATTTTAGGATACTCAAAAGCTCCTAAAGAGGCAGTCACTCTGCCTGTCCATGAAATCCTTCAAGAACACTTGATGGATTTGTGGGAGACTCCTTTAACACTGTCTCCCCATTCCCGCAGGTTGGACACCATGTATCGGGTCCCTCCTTCGCCTGGGTTCCAGAAAACTCAGCTGCCTCACCACTCCATTGTGGTGAAGTCTGCTATGAAGAAAATAAAGAGTCCTAAGAGGCATTCTTCTACCCCTCCAGGGCAAGAATGTAAGAACCTAGACTCTTTTGGAAGAAAGATGTTCCAGGCTAGTATGCTTATAGCCAGGATCAACTCTTATAGCCTTTATATGGGCATGTATCTTGGGCAACTTGCCCTAAAAATACAGAATTTTGCCCCCTTTATCCCTGATGATCAAAGGGCGGACTTCTTTTCTATGGTGACACAACTTTCAGAGGTCTCCAAGTTCTCCAACAGGGCAGCCTTTGATTCCTTCGAGGTTGCAGGCAGAGCTTCGGGAATTGCTATTGCAGCCCGACGTCTCGCTTGGCTCCAGGCTTCTAACCTAGAACCCTGGGTTGTAGAAGGCCTCAGGAATCTGCCCTGTACCGGTGAGAACTTATTTGGGGAAGACTGGCAGATTAAAGCTGCTCAAATGGATGCAGAAAATGCCACTCTAGATAGACTTTCCAAGTCTACTTCTACCCCTACCAAAAAGAAGCCTTTTAAAAGGCCTTACTATAAAAAGACCAGATTTCCCACAAATACTGGCCAGCAATCTGCTCAGCCTCGCCTTGCGGCTAAGCGTCAACAATCTAAGCAGGTAAAGTCAAAGCCTGCAGTGTCTGCTACATCCCAGCAGGCTCAACCCCCTCAGGGGTTTTGACTTCCCTCTAGAGAACTTGCCGTTTCTGGCTCTAGCACAGCCAGAGCCCCTCACCATTCCTGGAAGGCTAGCTCACTTTGCTCCCAGATGGGAGCAAATAACATCAGAGCAATGGACCCTCTCTATTATCCGAGAAGGCTACAAACTTCATTTCTCCAGCCTTCCTCCCCATACCATGGTGAGGCAATTCAGTTCTCCCCCATCTCTTCTGACCCTGTTGGGTCAGGAAGTCTCTTCTCTTCTTGCCCAAGGGGCAATAGAGGAGGTTCCTCCTCCACAACAGGGGTTAGGTTTCTACTCCCCTTACTTTCTCATAACAAAGAAGAAAGGGGGCTTCAGACCTATCCTAGATCTGAGAGAATTGAACAGGTTTCTATTCAAGGAGAAATTCAAAATGCTCTCTCTGGGCCTTCTCCTTCCATACCTTCAGAGTCAAGATTGGCTTTGTTCTCTAGATCTCAAGGATGCGTACACTCATATACTCATCCATCCATCCCACAGAAAGTATCTAAGATTTCTGTTCCAGGGAAAACATTTCCAGTACAGAGTACTACCCTTCGGTCTGGCCTCTGCTCCAAGAGTATTCACAAAATGCATGGCAGTCGTTGCCGCATTTCTCAGAGGCATGGGAATCTTTGTCTTCCCATATCTGGACGACTGGCTCATCCGAGCTCCATCTCAATCAGAAGCCCAGATTTCTCTGGACCGCACAAGGCGTATTCTTCAATATCTGGGACTTGTGGTAAACATTCCCAAGTCCCAACTCATCCCTACTCAGTCCCTGGAATTCATAGGGGCCCAATGGGACTCCACCACTGCAAGGGCCTACCTCCCTCTGGTCCGAGGCCAAAGGCTAATAAGCTTGGCCTCCCAGGCTCAGTCCAGAAGTCACTTGTCAGCCAAAGAAATGCTGCAACTTCTCGGCCACATGGCCTCCACGGTTCATGTGGTACCTTATGCTCGTCTCCATATGAGAGCAGCTCAATGGACATTGGCCACCCAGTGGTCTCAAGCATCGGGACTGCTGTCAGACCAGGTACTCACCTCAAAACGTCTGTTTTGGTCTCTCCAGTGGTGGACATCCTCCAAAAATCTGTTGTTGGGGACCCCCTTCCAACCTTCGTTGCCCCAAGCAACCCTCACAACAGATGCCTCCCAAACAGGGTGGGGAGCTCATCTTCAACATCTCTCCACTCAGGGAATCTGGTCTCCCCAAGAGACCACCCTTCATATCAATCTTCTGGAACTGCGAGCAATCTTCCTTGCCCTCACAGTCTTCCATACCCTCCTTGCCAACCTGACTGTCCTAGTTCAGACAGACAACAAACAACAAACAAGGAGGGACGGGCTCTCTGTCGCTTTGCAACGAAGCTCTCAGATTATGGGCCTTCGCCAGAGAGCACCAAATTCATCTTCTGGCAGTATATCTTCCAGGAGTTCAAAACTCTCGGGCAGACAGACTCAGTCGAGTTCTGCTCCCACACGAATGGTCCCTACATATGGACCAGATACGCAGAATCTTTCAGGAATGGGGGACCCCGGACATAGACCTCTTTGCAAGTCCGTGGAATGCCAAACTTCCCCGGTTCTGTTCCAGGACTCCGTGTCAGGGAGCTCAGGCCAACGATGCCTTTCTCCTGCATTGGGGTCAGGAATTCCTGTACGCTTTTCCACCCATTCCTTTGATTCCCAAGACTCTGTTCAAACTTCAGAGGGATCACGGATCCATGATCCTCATTGCTCCACGCTGGCCACGCCAAGTGTGGTTCCCTCTCCTTCTACAGCTCTCCCAGGACTCCTCCCTGGACCTGGGAGCTGCACCAGACCTTCTGTCTCAGGAGCAGGGGACTTTGTGGCATCCAAACCCCAAGTCCCTACATCTCCGAGCTTGGTTACTGAAGGCTTAAGCCTTCAAGAGTTTAATCTTTCTCAACCAGTGAAAGATATCCTTTATGCCTCTAGGAAACCCTCTACCAGGCTTTCAAATGGAAACGTTTTTCCATTTGGTGTGCTCAACAGGGTCTTGACCCTCTGGCACTTCCTTTGAATTCTCTACTAGACTATCTCCTGCATCTTTCCAATGCAGGCCTCAAGACGAATTCAGTACGAGTCCATTTAAGTGCTATTACAGCATCCTTAAAACCTATAAATGGACAATCTGTTTCCTCTCATCCTCTTATTGCAAGATTCATGAGAGGCCTAACCCTCACTAAGCCTCCCATCCGGCCTCCTCCGGTAGCATGGGACTTGAATTTAGTTCTGGGTCAACTTATGAAGCCGCCCTTTGAACCATTGGTATCTACCTCCCTGAAATTTCTTTCTTGGAAGGTCCTTTTCCTTATTGCAGTCACTTCGGCTCGCCGCATCAGTGAACTGCAAGCTTTGGTGGCAAATCCACCTTATACCAGATTTCATCATGATAAGGTGGTCCTTAGGACGAATCCCCACTTTATGCCTAAAGTGGTCTCGCCTTTTCATCTTAATCAAGAGGTATATCTACCTGTCTTTTTTCCGGCTCCTCATGCATCCAGTGCAGAGAGGAACCTTCATACTCTTGACTGTAAAAGAGCTCTCGCCTTTTACCTCAATAGAACTCAGCCACATCGAAAGTCTTCTCAGCTTTTCGTGGCTTTTGATCCTTCTCATTTGGGACTTCCAGTCACCAAACGCACACTTTCCAACTGGATTGCTCAGTGTATTTCCTTTGCTTACCAGAGTAAGAACATTTCTCTGGAAGGCCATGTCACAGCTCACAATGTGAGAGCCATGGCCACTTCTATGGCTCATCTCCACTCTGTATCCATAGATCAGATCTGTCGAGCAGCCACTTGGGCCTCGGTGCATACCTTCACAGCCCATTACTGCTTGGACAAGGACTCCCGCCGGGATGCCTTGTTTGGTCAGGCTGTCCTCAAACACCTGTTCCATACTTAAACAACTCCTGCCCACCTTCCCAGAATGGATGCCTGAGATCCATCCGAAGATGGTTACCCTTGGAGGGGGATCTCCCAGGCATCTCAGCTAGGGAGTCCCCATATGTGATGACTTATTCCTGCTTGTTCCTAGAGATAGCACAGTTACTTACCTGTAACAGGTGATCTCTGGGAACAGCAGGAATTAGTCATCACAACCCACCCACCTCCCCTAGGAGTTGTCTCTCTATTCCTCTATCTTCCTGTCCTCTCTCTCTATTGTCTCAGCTTTAACCTCGAACTGAGGAGAGCTGGTCAGGAAGACGAGAAGGCAGCGCGCATGTGCAGTGGGAGGCCCCAAAAGCTTTTCATTTGAAAAGCTGGGGAGCTTTCCCGCGCAGGCTCCGTCGGTACCGACGTACCCATATGTGATGACTAATTCCTGCTGTTCCCAGAGATCACCTGTTACAGGTAAGTAACTGTGCTTTCTTTTTGGAGAAGAATGGTTTCTTGAAAGATTTCTTCCTTGCAGGATCAGCTGTAGCCTTGGATAGTCTATCCAAAGTGGAATTATCAGCATCCAGTTCATTAGCTTTCTCTTGCCAGTTTTTGCCAAAGAGATTCTCACCTGTACAAGGGATATTACCCAGTTTGTCTTGTACCCAGAGCTCTAAGTCAGATGCCTGGAGCCAGGCAATTCTACGTGCACCTATGGCAATGGCAGAGGTTCTGCTTATGCACTCGAAACAGTCAAAAGCTGCACGATTGACAAACTTAGAAACATCCTGGGCATGTTTAACCAGAGTGAGAAAATCCTGCCTCTTATCATCAGGAAGGAGAGGGATCATAAGCTCCAAATCTCCTGTGACTTCCTTGAGGAACATTCCCATATATAAAATATAGGAACTGATCCTGGCAGAAAGCATGGAAGCCTGGAAATACGACGTCCAAAGGCATCCAGAGTTCTGCATTCACGTCCTGGAGGATTAGAGGCATGCCTCTTTGCACTCCTGATCCTTCTCATAGCTGATTCCACTACAATGGAGTGGTGAGGAAGCTGAGTCTTTTGGAAGCCAGGACAAGGCGGCACTCGATACATGGTATTTAGCCTACGAGAGTGCGGAAAGTTGGTAAGAGGTGTTTCCCACATTCTTAGGATGAGATCATGTAAGATCTCATGGATAGGCAGAGTAGCTGCCTCCTTGGGAGCTTTGGGATACTGTAAAATCTCCAGCTCCTTTGCTCTGGGCTCTGTTTCCGGAGCCACTGTGATGGATAGGCCTCTAGCCACCTCCCGGATAAAATCCTGAAAGGATATATCCTCTGGAGGAGACATCCTACGTTTAGGAGAGGAAGGCTCCTCCGGGAGAAGTACTCCGGTACCGACCGAGCTATCCGAATCCTCACACTCCTCCAAGGATTCAAAGTACCTCCTATCCGGTTGTTCTTGTAGAGCACGATACCCGTACCGATCGAAGTCGGTATCGGGGGGAATCGGTACCGGTCTGTCGATACCGGAAGGCACAGCATGACTCGGTGCCAGCAACGCAGACACCGATGTCGATACCAGTATCGGAACCGGTACCAGTACCGGTTGAAATGTCTGAAGCAGTCCCCAAGGCACCGACGCCGCAAGGAGAGCTGCCAGACTGCGTTCAATAGCCAAGAATCTCTGGTCTATCGACGCTGCCGATGCCTTCGTATCGGTACCGGTCAAAGCGGCTGGTACCCCAGAGCATGGCACCAGTAGTTCTGCCGAGGTTGAGGCCTTGAGAACATCCTGGAGCCCAGATAATGCTTTGGAAGCCGAAGCCTCCCGCCGGGGCAATTTGGCCGATGCAAGTCCCTCAAGGGCAACGCCAGAGGCATCTCGATGCTTGGAAGGAGATCTACCCTTTGAGGATCAGACAGATTTATGTTTAGTTACCTGAGATCCATGGGAGGAAGACGAAGCCCTGGAAGACATTGATGCCACAGAGGCTGCATCGGAGGGAAAAAGGGTGCTAAGTTTAGCAGCTCGGTTTTGCCGACCCCTCTTCAACATCATCCCACAGGCCATGCACTCAGAAATGGAATGGTCAGGACCTAAACATTTGAGACACCACTCGTGGGTGTCGGTGACGGAGATGGTACCACCACACTTGGTACACTTCTTAAAACCCGAAGCGGGTTTTTCCATTTTAAAGGAATTTTGGGCCTAGTGCCCAAAATGGCGCGTGCACCTGAAGAAGAAAAAGATTAGGAAAAAAGATATATATATATTTTTATTTTTTTTTAAAAGAAAGAAAGCCAGAACCGGCGGTACCGGTCTAGCATCGAGGGAAGGCAGACGCGACCACAAAAAAGAAGGAGAATAGGAAAAAAATTTCTGCGGTGACAGGAATGACGACCTGCTGGCTCCGCGGAAAACGAAGAACTGGAGAGAGGCAGTTGGAAAAGGCGGGAAGGCAGTATGCAGGCTCTGTGGGATGCTCCCAAAAGCTTTCTAATTGGACGCTGGGGAGCGTTCCCGCGCAGGCTCCGTCGGTACCGACGATACCCATATGTGAAGACTACATTCCTGCTTGTTCCTGGAGATAGCCCAGACGAATGGATATCGCCCGGTATATAACACACTTCTAAGGGGTGTTGAGGCGGGGGCAGGCATGGGTGATTCTGAGAGGAAGGAGACTAGGTATGACGCCGGGCCTGTGGCGTCTCGTCGCGGGGCGCGGGCAACGGCCCCCTGGGGTACCCACAAACTATTGGCACGAAAACAACCTGCACCCCCAATACACCCACAGGCAAGATTCCCGCAGGCAGGGAAAAAGACAGGCAAAGGATCAGCAGCGGTGGCAAGCCCTCGGCAGATGACCTGCCAGCACGAGCTCTCTCCTAGCGACGGGGCGAGCTGCTGGAGAGATGGAGCCAATTGGGGCTGGAGATCTACCTCTGACCCATCCGCAATCTACAGGTAGATCATGATCTATCTGTTGGACATGCCTGATATACAGCATTCAATTTTACAGCTGAAGATCTTTTAAGTGGCCTGTCATGTTAGAATCTAGTAATCTGACTGAGCATCCAGTTGAATGGACTAAAGTGACTATGAAATACAGAAAAATCACAAGGATGGAATTGCATGGAAGCACACTGGCATAATATTATAAGAACCACCATATCTGAAGGGGACTGAGAATTTATAAGGAGCCAAGGCTATACAGAGGGGATAAGGAATTTATTGAGCATTGGAACATTGGAACATTGTCTGCTTTGATTCTATGACCTTTCTTTACTGTCGAAAATTTGTAGTTCCTTTTCATTTTTCCGGCCTTGAGACATAATTTTATGTTATTACTTTGATTTGTAAACCGCTCTGATGTTTCAAAGGGCGGTATATCAAGAACCAATAAAGATAAACAGTACCATAAAATTGCAGAGGGAGCATTTCCCAGTTTTCCTCTCACAGCATAAGTAAGCAATCAGATCACTAGAACCTTCACCACAAACTTACATATGACATATTGCTGCTACTCACCTATCATCCCCCTCCCTCCCCCCTCCTCCTCCTTTACTCCCCCTCCCCCTTTTTTACCCCTCCTAAAATACCAACCCCTAATGATATTAAAATTGAAACTATCAATTTAACCACCAATAGCAACTGTTGCTCTGAATAAGAATGCCATCTATGAACCCTATTCTTCTGTACATAGTGTTGTAAATAGTTAGAAGTGGTTCCACTCAGTACCACGCTATGTAAATAGTTAGAGGATATATCTCATCCACATTGTTCATTGTATAAAGTTCTTGAATACTGTTCCATGTAAAAGCTTCAGTTAGACTGTTATCATGTAAACCGCTCCTGATCTCTGGAAAGGGCGGTATAAAAATATGTTCAAAAAAAAAAAAAAACCATCTTAAATAAATGCTCATCAGATTTGATTTTTCTAGTATGAAGAAAATTAAGATAATGGTAAATCAAGAGAATAAGTTATTGGATGAAAAACTGAGGAAATTGAAGGAGGAAACTAAGGGGCTTGTTTACAAAGCTGCGGTAGCGGTTTGCGATCGTTATCGGAGCCACGGCCCCATTGATTTCAATGGGGCTGCGGCTCCGATAACGATCGCGAACCGCTACCGCGGCTTTGTAAACAAGCCCCTAAGAGTGAGGAATCTGATAAAAATACAGTGAACTGCAAGAAGGGGTTAGTAAGTTTAAAAATGAGGTACATAAGCAGAAAGTTAAAAACTTTTGAGCGATGAAAGGGATTAGTTAAAAGGATCTAGTTTAGAGCTCTGAAAACACCTTCTCTCTAAAGAGTCAAATTCGAGCCTCCCTCCCTGGTGGCGTCAAGGAATGAGTCGTGGTACTCTTAGATTTCTTTAGGGTAGATTTCACTACCGAGGAATGGTAAGGAAACTGAGGCTGCTCTGACCGGAGGCACAGTGAGGGGTTTCTTCCACATTCTCATCTGTACTCTCTGTAGGATATGGCGCACCGTCACCACCTCCTTAGGAGCTGATGAGTACTGCAGGATCTCCAACTCTTCCACCTTGAGGTCATCCTTAATCTCCAAAGAAAATGGTATGGCCTTTGCCATATCCCTTATAATATCCTGGAAAGTCATGTCCTCAGGGGGGAACTTGCACTGCCATGAGGTGGAAAAGGGTCTCATGGAAGTTCAGGGGGCTTGTCCTCCAACAAGTCTTCTGATTCCACACCGGTCACGAATCTTTCTAACTGAGACTCAGAGTCTTGATCTCTCTTTGTCTGAGGAGATCGGGAGCTCCTTCGGGGAGTGATGGATGCACTGATGCCTTTCTAGATCTCGAGGACACGTTGGACCCTGAGAGGGATATCGGCCAGGCAAGTACCGATGTCTGGGCCCTTCGATGCCTCTTTGCCGATGCATCTCCCACAGGCAAGGCATGCATCTCGAAGATTGGCTGCATGATGCCAACATCGATGCCCCAGGATGCTGCACTGCCAAGAGCGCTTGCAGAAGGCACTTCTCAATGGCTGCTAATTCCAAAGGCTGTGGGGCTGCAGTAACTTTGACCGATGTACCCGGTATTCGCATAGGTGTCTCAGTGACTTGATCTCAGCTCTCAGTAGGCTGTTGCTGCCCCTACAATGTTCTGGAGGATGAGCTCTCCTCCCTTTGTAGCAGCTTTGAGGGGCGTCCCCACAGACCCTCATTGCTCTTGATGCATGCCTCGATGGGCTCAGACGCTGATGCACCAGAGTTTCACTTGGTGCTCAATTCAATTACCTTTTGACGTCAACGAAACCAAATCCTTCCTTGTCTTTGTCTGGAGATCGCTCGATGGCCGATGCTCCAGGGCACTATAAGTGTTCGGCTCTGAGTGGGCTCAAAAACGCCCCGATGTCGATGCACCACCAGCGTTCAATGCAACTTTAGAAGCCACTGAGACCAAAGCCGACGATACGGATGGATCGGACTTGTGAGCGCCAAAAAGTGATTTGTACCATTTCTCTCAACCTTTGAGTCCTCTTTTTGTCATCTGCAAACACAAATTACAAGAAGAGGGCTTATGATCGGATCCCAGGCACTGGAGGCACCAGTTATGTGTATCTGTGGTGGATATGGTCTTAGCGCACTGGGAACACTTCTTGAACCTGCTGGGAGGTTTCTGGGATGATGTCCAGGAAAATAGCCACAGCAAAATCAAATTGCTTAATTTTGGAAGGTAATCCCAAATGGAGCACAAGCACCTAAGGGAAAAAGAAATAAAAACTAACATTCGAGGTAGAAAAAACCCTAAAAGGGAAAAGAGAACTGTGATGGCAGGCGAACAGCAAAAACCTAACACACAAAAACCCCTGCAGGGGAGAAAGAAAATTTTACCAAGCTGAGAACGATTGGAATACATCTGTGGAGCTCCACGGAAAATAAAAGACTGGTTTATGATGGCGCTGCGGCAGCATGCAGGCATGGTAGAGCCTCCCAAAAGCTTCCGATACATGCTGGGGAGCATTCCAGCATAGGGCTTCGTCGTGGATGTCACCCATACGTCAATTTGGCAGAGTGGAAAAACAAAATGAGAAACTGAAAAGACTGCTGTACACAGGAAGAGCCGCTCAGTCTCAGCACTTTACACCAAGTTCTGAGCTCTGGAAGAGTTGTTCCATCCCAGCAATGTGCAATGATGTTGCCCACTTATATGCCTGACTCAATCCTGCTTGTCAACAGAAAAAACATAATTTACATGCAGAGAAAGTTTCATAAAAATACCTCCATATGGTTTTGTGGTGATCTAGCTCCTCTGGAAAACTTTGTTACACACAGCATTAATGCTAGCATAGGCATAATTGCAGAAAGAATGAATTTCTACTGTAACTGAACAATGCACTACATGGATTATATTCTCCCCTTACCTCCCCAATTCAAGCACAAATAAGACAAGCTAAATGCTGTTCACTCTGATTACTCACCTTTTCCAAGAGACTCTTTGTGCACAATTACTTCATCTTCTGTATCTGATGAGTTCATATACTTTTGTAAAAAGAAAATAGGTTTTATTTTTAGACAACATAGTCTGTCACATGTGACGGCACATTTTAACTGGTATGTAACATAGTAACATAGTATATGATGGCAGATAAAGACCAGCATAGTCCATCTAGTCTGCCCAGCAAGGTGGCACGGGTAGGTGCACCCACCGCTTTCTGCAGGTCATCCCTCCCCATGCCTTTGTGGAGATCAGAATTAAGACATGAATGGCAAACCTAAATTTAGGAACATAAATTTTAAGCTCCTAAATTAGGATGCATTTTCAGCTGAAAACGTAGGCATCTAAGTGTGGCTGAAAATAGGGCACAAATTTGGGAGCCTAAATTTATATGCTCAGCATTAGTTGAATATTGGCCCTGGAGCCTTTTCTAAAACAGTACAGAAGTGCACATGTATTTGCCAATATTCTTGGGGATTTTAACATTTACGTTGATAACCCTTCTGACCCTAATGCCTTAAAGCTTCTTTCCCTAACCACCTCATTCAACCTCCAGCTGTGCTCTACTGCTCCTATTCAGAAGCATGGTCACTGCCTTGAACTCATCTTCTTCTCCAACTGTTCAACCTCCACCTCGGTTCTTCCCTTATCTGACCATCACCTGCTAACCTTCACTCTTAATCATCCCCCATGTTAGTCTTGCTCGATCTCCACCAACATGTTTAGGAATCTTCACACTATCGACCCTTCAGCTCTCTCCATGTCTGTCTTTTCATCTCTTTCCTCCACTATGTCACCTGAGTCTGTTAATGAGGCAGTATCCTCCTATAACACTATGTTCTCCTCTGTTCTGGATGCAGTAGCTCCTCCCATTCCATGCCCTGTGAGATGTACCGTACCTCAACCCTGGATGTCCTCAACAACCCATTACCTACATTCCAGTGCCCACTCAGCTGAGCACCTTTGGCTTAAATCACGTACCCTTGCTGACTACCTATATTTCAAATTCTTACTAACTTCTTTCCAGTTATCCATAGATTTGCCAAGCAAGAATATTAATGTCCATTTGACTAACTCTCTTGCCTCTGATCCTTGCCATCTCTTTGCTATGCTCAACTCTTTCCTCAAGGTCCCTCCTTCACGTTCTACCCAGACCTTGGTTGACTACTTCCATGACAAAGTCCAGAAGATTAGCCTTGAATTCTCCACAGTGTAATCTCCACCTCATATTCCCCCTCTTGAATCCCAAATCCTTCCCTCACTTTCTTTCACCATTTCTTCCTTTTCTGAAATAACTGAGGAGGAAACTGCAAATCTTCTCTCCTCCTCCAAACTGACCACCTGCTCCTCTGATCCCATCCCCACCCATCTACTAAGCTCTGGCTCTTCCATCTGTCATATCCTTAACCAATCGCTTCCTACTGCAACTGATCCTGTGGCCTTCAAATATGCTCTGGTTACATCTCTCCTCAAAAAGCCTTCACTAGACCCTACCTGTCCTAGTTATCAGCCTCTCTCTCGCCTCCTCTTTGATTCAAAACTACTTGAACGAGCGGTTCACCGCCACTGTCTTGACTTCATTTCCTCTCAAGCCCTTCTAGATCCACTACAACCTGGCTCATCCTCTACATTCCACAGAAATGGCTCTTGGCAAAGTCTCCAGCGACTTGTTCCTCACCATATCCAAGGGCCTTTACTCAATCCTCATCCTTCTTGATCTTTCTGCTGCCTTTGACACTGTTGATCACCTCCTTCTCCTCGATACCGTGTCCTCCCTTGGATTTAGGGGCTCTGTCCTGTCCTGGTTTTCTTCTTATCTCTCCCATCACACTTCTAATGCATTTATTTATTTATTTAGCTAGTTTTATATACTGCCAATCTAATAGCCTAGGCAGTTTATAATTAACAAAGGTTATACAGAGAACATTAGAACAAAGGCATATTAAATTAAAATTAAAAGTTGAAGAGTTAGCAACACACACACGCACCCCACAGCACATCTCCAGGCTCACAAGCAATCCAGCGCCGTGCACAGTTCTCCTGCCGTGAACTTCCTGGACTGATCTCTGCAGCATGGAGGTAAGCCCCTCCCCCTGCTGACCTCATCAATCAGAGACTCCTTCACTGCTTTAAGCCGGCTGAACACAGAACTCTGCCTCTGCTTCCTCACACACACACATGGACTGCTTAAGTTTGCTCCGCTCACACACACACGCACCCCACAGCACATCTCCGGCCTCACCAGTGATCCAGCACCATGCACAGCTCTTCTGCTGTGAACTTCCTGGACTGATCTCTGCAGCATGGAGGTAAGTCCCTCCCCCTGCTGACCTCATCAATCGGAGACTCCTTCACTGCTTAAAGCCTCGCTCGGTGTAGGCTTGCCCAGGAGTGGACCAAACACAGAAAGGCCAAGAGGAACAAGAAAGGGAAAGAAGCCAGCAAGCAGCAAACGTTCACACTTCGGAAAGAGTACAAACCAGTCTCAGGTTAGTAGCACAGCAAACATGCACACCGGCTACCATCACTTCATGGTCTAACTCACGCTACTGCACACTCTAACACTCCATACACATGGACCCAAACCGTACATGCAGATGCCACTGTTCCCCCTCCTGCCCATTCAACCCACACAAATGCCCTGGTCAACCCCCTCCCAGGGGGTTGGCATCCTAAGCAGACACCACGCAGGCCACACAGCACTTCCCATACTCCACCAACACGTTCCCCACAGACATCACAGAACAATCCCATCATTGCATCCATTATCAAATGTGCATTGATAAATGAAAGGTCAATCAGAAACAAACCAAATACCATCTATGACTTTGTCCTGGACCAGAGCCTGGACATAATTTGCATCATCGAAACCTGGCTCAATGATACAGACCAGGTCATCCTGAACCAAGTCACTCCACTGGACCTCTCGGCATTCACCTGCCCCAGAGCCCACAAGAGAGGGGGCGGAATCCTTATTCTGGCCAGAAAGGGCTACAAATTTAAGCTGATCTCTACAAGCAACTCGACAGAGTCCAGCACAATCAAAATATCCAATAAAGACCTCAGCATTTGTCTCACCTACAGGCTCCCTAATGCCACGACAGAATATCTTTCCACAGTTCTGGAATCAATATGCCCTCATAGCAGCCAGCGCAAACCCCTCATTACCCTAGGAGACTATAATTTAACTTCCACACCCACCAAAGAAACCAAAGCATTTCTTAAAGCCATGGAATTATTAAATTATCGCCAGACGCTCGTCTCACCGACACACCAGCAGGGAACTACTCCGGATCTTGTCTTCATTCCTAATCAACTGATAGAAAAGGATTAGGTCACAACCCCAACAACCACCCCAGTCCCATGATCTGACCACCATACCATTACCTTCTCATTGCTCCTAGGTAGCTCCTCTCACCACACAGAAGGGGAGAGCAAAACCAGACGTTTCAGAGCATACAACAAGGATACTTTCCTAAAGGAAAGAATTCCATAGTTCCAGCAAGAAAGTGACAACCTTGACAAAACCATAGAAAGATGGAACGTCATAATAACTAAGGCTGCAGCAGCTCCAAACAAAGAGAGACCGCATGCACGCAGAAAAGTCAGCGTGCCCTGGTACTCAAATACCATCCGGGATGCAAAACGCGTACTCAGAAAGCTGGAAAGGAAATAGAGGCAGGACAAATCACAGGACTCTCTGCTCCTCTACAAAGCCAAACAGCTGGAATACAATAACCTGATTAACAATCGCAAGCAACACCACCACACCAACTTAATCATGAGATCAGCCAACAAGCCAAGGGGACTATTTAACATTGTGCCGAAGCTCACTAATGACACTTCTCAGCAGGACACCCACCATTTAGATCCACAAGTATTTGCAAATTACATGATCACCAAGAACTCCAATCCTCCAATCGTCCCACTCACCTCAGCATTCAACCCGGAAATGACAAAGCCCCAACAAATCTGGGACAACTTTAGCATACCCTCAGTTCAGCAAATAGAAAACATAGTAGATGCCCTAAATACAACAACCTCACCAGCAGACCCATGTCCCGTGGCATGAATCAAAGCCACTAAGGACCAACCGAGTCAACAACTCCACAAAATCGTAAAAGAATCCCTCCAGCAAGGATACATGCCGCACATGCTCAAGCAAGCAACAATACGACCAATCCTCAAAAGCCCCTCGCTAAATCACTCAGATCCAAAATCCTACCGCTCCATTTCTAGCCTCCCGTTCCTCTCAAAAATCATCAAAAAGGCGGTACAAAGACAACTGCAAGATTACATTGATCTGAATGCTCCGCTAGACAACCACCAGCATGGCTTTAAACCACATCATAATGTGGAAACCCTGCTTACCTCCCTCTTCAACAATCTCCTAAAGGGAATGGACAACATAAAGAATGGGTTTCTGCTCGTGTTCATGGACATTTCAGCAGCCTTCGACAAGGTATCCCACACCATACTACTACAGCGCCTACAGGAGACAGGAATAGGCAAAAACACCCTAAGATGGTTCTCCTCTTACCTGAGCAACCGAACGCAACAAGTCAAATGCGGCGAGAAGAAATCAGCACAACTACCCATCACGCAGGGAATACCACAAGGCTCGGCACTCTTACCCATACTCTTTAACATATATATTCAACCCATATGCAACATCATCAAATGACAAAAAATACATTACCACCTCTATGCTGACGATATCATGGTCTTTGCTCCAGTCAACCTGCTCTCACCTGACATAAACTCGATGACAAAATGCCTCAAAGACATGAATACATGGCTCACCAACAATAACCCAACGGTCAACTTTGACAAGACAGAGGCTATGTTCGTCACTAGGGATCCCACATTCAACCCACCCCGGGCAATCAGTATCCTAGACAAGATAATAGCAATAAAGGATGAAGTAAGGTACCTGGGCATAACCCTGGACAAAGCTCTTAACCTACAACGCACATTAGCAGAACTGTGGCTAAAGCCTATCACCAACTACAGACCATCAGGAGACTTAAACCAATCCTCAACCAAGACCACTTCCGCACAGTATGCCAAGCAATCGTAAAACCAATTCTGGACTATGGAAACTCACTATATCAAGACTTCCAAAACAGACTATACACCCACTACCACTGGTCCAGAATACTGTAGCACACATCATCACGAGCACTGCAAAGTCGGAACACATCACACATATTCGATGACAACTCTATTGGCTCCCAATAATTGCAAGGGCAAAAAATTCTGAACATATTCAAAGTTATCCACCACTGTTCAGCAGACACGCTCCAGGATTTAATAATCAGGGAAGTAACTAGCAGACCTGGGAGGTCCAACACTGGTAACAGACTCAGCATGTCAGCAGGATATCATAAAACAAAACAAGCCACATCTAAAAGAGCTCTCTCACTGTCAGCTCCTGCCCTATGGAACGCCCTCCCTGAGGAACTAAGGGCCCTAAATGACACCAAGGACTTCCTACGGCCAAGTAATGGAATTTGCTAAGTACTGGTCTCCACTGCAATCGACCCACCGACAACCACACTCAGATGAGAACTAAATGTAGATAGTCTGTATGTTTGTATGTCTGACCCCCCCCCCCCCCCTTTCCTGTTAAATGTATCCCTACAATCTGTGCTAACCACTTTGATTGAAGGATAAGGTGGTATAAAAAACTGGCTAAATAAATAAATAAATAATTAACTAAGTATCAGCATTAGAGAAACATTCTAAAAATAGATGTGTCTTTAGTTTCTGCTTAAAATCAGTCAAGTCATTGGTGGCATAGAGATCATCTGGGACAGGATTCCAGAGAGCCAGAGCAAAGAGGGTAAAGGCTCTCTTTGAAATTGTAGAGGCAACCTTAGTGTTGAGTGACGGCATGAGTAGCATGTTTAGAAAGTTAGACCTTCTGCTTCTGCTGTCCAGAGTTCTTTGGATAAGAGATTGCAGATACATAGCAGATAAATCATGTAAAACCTTGAAGGTAGTAAGTAGGGCTTTGAATTTGAACCGTTGGTATATACTGTAGGTAGCCAATGTAGTGTCTTGAGGAGCGGAGTAATATGATCTGAATTCAAAGCATTAAAGAGCAGACAAGCAGCTGTGTTCATGGCTAACTGGAGGGGAAGGATGGAGTATTTGGGTAAGTCTTGAAGTAGGAGGTTGCAATAGTCAAAATATGGGAAGATAAGGACTTGTAACACAGAGCGAAAATCATGTGGTTCGAGGAGTGGTCTAAGATGTCATATGCTTCTTAGCTTATAAGAGATATTTTTCACGGTGTTATTTATGTGCGATGAAAGACTGAGATGTTTATCCAGGATAACGCCTAGGTAACACACTTCAGATATGACTTATAGTTGGATGTTATCAATGGAAATAAAAGGGAGTAGTGTAATTTAATATCCTTGGTGATGTAGAGAACTTCTGCTTTTTTATAGTTTAAAGATAAATTGTGTTGAGTAAGCCAAAGTACAATGGAGTGAAAAGAGTTGCTCAGTTTAGAAAATTCAAGATTGGTAATATTCATGGGAGCATAAAGCATTACATCAGCGGCATAAAGGTGGAAGAAAACATGAATTCCCTTTATGATGGAACAGATTGGCTGAAGGAACAGGCTAAATAGTAAGGACAATAAAGTGGATCCTTGTGGTACTCCTTGATGCTGTGTATGTTCTAGTGGATCCTCTACTGCTATACCCTTTCAGTTAGTGTACCTCAGGGCTGTCTTGGGACCTCTAATTTTCTCTCTCTACAGTTCCTTGGTGGACTTGTTTCCTCCCATGTTTTTCAGTACCATCTTTATGCTGACAACTCTCAGATCTACCTCTCTGCACCTGAAATCTCTCCAGTAATCTGGACCCAGATTCCTACTTGTTTATCTGACATTGCTGCCTGGATGTCTCACCACCATCTAAAATTTAATATAAGCAAAAGTGAGCTCCTTATCTTTCCCCCTAAACCCACCTCCCCCCCTTCCTCCCTTCTCTATTTCTGTGGATGACACTACACTCCTCCCTGTTTCCACAGCTTGCAACCTTACGGTCATTTTTCACTATACTCTCTCTTTCTCTGGGCACATGCAACAGATGGCTAAAACATGCTGCTTCTTTCTATATAACATCAGCAAAATTCATCCCTTCCTTTCTACACACACTACTATGACCCTCATTCATTCACTAGTCGCCTCCTGTCTTGACTATTGTAATCTGCTCCTCGCTGGTCTCTCTGACTCTTCTCTCTCCTTCAATTTGTTCAAAACTCAGCTGCACAGCTTATCTTCTGCCAGTGTCGCTATGCTCATATAACCCGTCTTTTCAAGTCACTTCATTGGCTCCTTATCCTTTTCCACATCCAGTTCAAACTTCTCCTACTGACCTATAAGTGAATTCATTCTGCGGCTCCTCGGTACCTTTCCTCTGCACCCTTCCTCAGGAACTCCGCTCCTTTGGCAGATCCCTTTTATCTCTGCCCTTTCTCTGCCACTGCCAACTCCAGACTTTGTTCATTCCACCTTGCTGCTCCATATGCCTAGAACAAATTACCTGAGTGACTGTGTCGGGCTCCTTCTCTAGCCCTATTCAAATCCAGGCTAAAAACTCACTTCTTTGAAGCTGCTTTTGTATCCTGATGCTCCTCATTCTCTTGTCTACTACTTATGTGTATCTTACCATACTCTAGTCCCAAGTTTTGCAATGTTTTCTATCTTGATTAGATTGTAAGCTCTGATGAGCAGGGACCGTGTCTTACTTCTATATGTACAGTGCTATGTATACCTTGTAGCGCTATGTGGAGCCGGAGGACCCACTTTGAAAATTTACATGTGGGATCAACTTCCACATGCATGAGTTGGCACTTATATGTGGATGCTGGTATTTCACAATTTCCATAAGTTCCAGCACTTACAGGTGTATGTCAGCCATTTTTCTAATCTAAACATAAAAATGTTTCTAGTTAACTACAGATGCTGCAATCTTTATCTATTTATCCAGTTTTCTATACCGCCTTATCCTTCAGTCAAAGCGGGTTACATTATGTAATGTGGTGACGAAGCTACCCCAGTGCCTAGGGAAATAGGGAAAACACTAGCAGTCTCCTCCAGGCAGAAAGAAAGTGCAGGGAACTGCCACTTTAAAAGTTCAGCTAGGAAAGAAAAAAACCTGTCTAAAGCTGCTGTCCTAAGGCCACGCCCCAGCTCCATGGCAACTGAGGGTGGCAATCTGAGACAGATGGGGGCGGGGTGGAAAGATACAGGCCAGCCCTACTCATTTAAGCCCCAGAGAACAGGGAGGGAGGAGCACCATAGGAGGAAGAGAAACGGAAGCAGGAACCGAGACAGAGACGGAAGGGCTAATGCATGCAGGAGCAAGCATGGACAAGAAAGTAGCAGTGAAACAGTGGTGGAAGGAATCCTGAAAGAAACTGCAAGTAAGGATTCTAGCAGAGAGTCCAGAGAAAGGTACTCAGACAACAGCTGGAGGGAAGAGTCTCCTCATAGCCAGCCCCAGAGTTTGGACCGGAACCAGTGCTATAGAAAGCCTGCGGTGGGTCCAGAAACCAGGAGGTTTAAGCCAGGAGAGATTGCTGGGTGTGACTCAGTTATAGGGACTTGCCAGGAAACGTGGAGTCCAAGAATCTCACCTCGGGGAAAGCTGCTAAGGAAACCTGTTGATAGAGAAAACCTGAATTCTTTAAAACTGTTAAAAAGCTTGCTAAGAGATAAAGATCTCCCCTGCCTTGATAACAGCCCTAAGTCCAGAGAGAGGTCTCGATGGGAACAGTTTGTTAAATTGCTCAAGGAAACTAGACCCACGCTGTCTCCAACCATTTCTAGTCAGGAAGCTGCAGACCCTGATTGCCCAGAATGTGAATCAATGGAGATTGAAGATTGTAATGTTGAATCAGATCAATCTGATTCTGAAATGGAATGTGCTTTATCCAGAAGGGTAGAGTGAGAATCCTGTGAGCTTTAAGCCTGAAGAAATTTCAGCCTTGTTGTACGTGAATGTGTGCTGTGAAAAGGATAAGAAAGTTTTAATTAGTGTGGCTGCTGTCTTTTAAATGCATGGGACTTTTAAGGTAGAATGCTAAAGGTCTCTAGAGCAACTAATTAAAACCTGCCTAAGGTAAAGTAAAGAAGAAAAGTTCATTGTATTAGTATTGCTGCCTGAAAGCCATTGATTGGCAACCAATTGCAGTAAAGGACTTTGAACTGACTTTTGCTGTGGAGGGAAGAAAGAATTGTCTGACTGAGGGAAGTAAAGGCAATTGCAGCAAAGGACTATAAAGTAATACCTTTATTTTGAATGAAGCAACCATTGCCTTGTTGAAGCAAGCAAAGGAAATTTGTAACTGTGGCAAAGTTTATACCAAAATTAATTTCTTGTGGGAAAAGTTTCTTTATACATGTTGTGCCAAGCTTCCTTAGAAGTTCCTTTAAACAAAGGATCCGTGGAATAGTCTCCCAGTGGAGGTGGTAGAGATGAGGACAGTAACTGAATTCAAGAAAGCATGGGACCAACACAGAGGATCTCTAAAGGCAAAAAGTGGACTGTTGTAGTTGTTATGGAAGGACAGACTAGATAGGCCATGTGGTCTTTTTCTGTCGTCATATTTCTATGTTTCTATGTTTCTAAAGGAGGCAAATAAAATTTCCTGTGTTGCTTTCAACCCTCGGCTGAATCATTTTTACAACTACAACTAAGTGCTCAAGCAACTACAACTCCCAAGGGCCTCTGCCCTAGGAGCCCATACAAAGGGACATTGAAAGTGAAGCCCCCTCCCCTCGACAGGCAACCGCCTAGGCGGGGGAGGAGGTGACAGTAACCACTACAAACAGGTACAAGATTCATTCCCTTGTCCCCAAAGGGCTCACAATCTATGTGTACCTGAGACAACGGAGGGTTAAGTGGCTTGCCCAAGGCCACAAGGAGTGCCTATAGGACTAGAAACCCCAGTCCCTCCAGTCTGAGATTGCTGTCCCCAGGTGGGACTTGAACCCCTGGCCCTCCAGCCTGAGGTACTGTGTCCTAACCACTAGGCCACTCCTCCCTCACATCTAATTTCAATTTGGAGGTGAAAATAAACGATGGGGAATTAAGAATAACTCTTAATCCTTCCTGTAAAGTACTGGCTGAAATGAGAACTTTTTAAAAACCTAAACTTGCCAAGGAGCAGCTGTAAATCCCAATGTGGACAATTGCAGTCATGCATATGTATTTCTTATATGAAATGAGTAATATACATGTAGGTTCTTGATCCACCCAAGCCATGCCCCCAATCTGCCCTCTTTCCATATATTAAGGACATCTATGTGTAAATTTAGCCCTTTCTAAAATCGTCATGCATGTGGATGCCACTTCCGTGAAAATGCCTGATTTTACATGTAGAAATTGCAAATGAGGCTTCTAAAGTAACCCACATTATGTACAAATGTCTGTATGAAAACAATCAATATAAGTTCTTAGGCTTCTGCAGCTAGTATCATGATCTTAACAGTTTTCTGGGTCATGCCTTGTCTGAAGTGCTTGTGCTGTAAATGTCTGTTCTTACACATAGTAATTTTCAAACCGGATTGGTGGAACTGAGGCATGAAATTTGAATTTTGGTGGGAAAATTTCTTACAGAAAAGGTGGGTAATTTGAATTTTTGCAGAACACCTGACTTGTGGTAGGGAAATTTGTTGTAGATGAGGAGGGAAAAATGCAAGTTTGAATTCTGGAAGGCAGGAAATTTTGAATTTTAGCGGCAAGGTTTGTTGTGACAAGCAAAACATGGCAACCCCTCTTTCACAGAAGGTATAATGTTACAAGAACTGGCACTGAAAAAGCATAGTTATTCACCTGAACCAGGTGTTCTCCGGGGACAGCAGGAATCAGTTCTCATATATAGTTGACGTCGGCACTGCCCGAGTCCGCGCAGAAGCATCTCCCCAACTTTCAAAGAAAGCCTCTGGGAGAAGCAATGACACATGCGTAGTCCCCTTCCCGCCCAAGGGTGCCATCTTGCCAAATCAGATGACATAGCTAAGATGGCAAAAAGACAAAGAAGCAACTCCAAGGAGAGGAAGGATGGTTGTAAGGACTGATACCTGCTGTCCTCGGAGAACACCTGTTGCAGGTGAGTAACTACGCTTTCTCCAGGAACAAGCAGGAAGTCAGTCTTCACACAGGGGACTGCCTAACTACAGGCTACCGAAAACATGTAGAATGCCACAGGTGACTGAAAAGGTGAGCCGTGAGCAGCAGCAACAAGATCTCAGATAAAAAAATTCTCAAGCGACCAGGGTGTCTGGCGAGCACAATCACTCCGGTAGCCTGAACACAGAAGTGTCAGGAGATAGGAGTTGCCTAAACCCCAAAAAGTTTACCTAGTTGAGGTGGAACGAGGACAACACCTTCGGAAGGAATTTGGGGTGTGTGTGAAGCACGACTCTATTCTTACAGAACCTGGTGTAAGGTGGCTCTGCCACCAAGGCCTGAGGTTTGCTGATCCTGCGAGCAGTTGTAAGTGCCACCAGGAAGATGACTTTCCAGGAGAGGTACTGCAGATGGCAGGTGGCCAAGGGCTCAAACGGTGTTTCAGTGAGCCACGATAGCACCATATTGAGGTCCTACTTCACCAGGCGTGGGTGGATGAGGGGCTTGGACAGCAGGAGGCCTTGTAAAAAGCAGGTAACAAGGGGCTGCATCGAGAGAGTTTTGCCCTCGACAGGGTGGTGGTGCGCTGAGAGGGCACTCACGTGTATCCTGACAGAACTGGACGAGTACGGCTTGCGAGAGGTGAAGCAAGTACCGTAGCACTACCTGCACCGAGCAGGAAAACAGGTTAGCCCATCACTTTGCACACCACACCGGGAATCTGCACCATTTGAAGACATAGGCCAGCCTCGTTGAGGCCTTACAGGAAGCCAGGAGGACCTCCTTCACCTCCCCTGAGAGGTTGAAGGTGGCCAAGACTACCCTCTCGGCAGCCATGCTGTAAGAGACCCCAAGTGCAGTGCAGTGCAGGAGGGAACCCTCCTCCTAAGACAGTAACCCCGGAGGGACCGGGGGCTCCACAGACAAGCGGAGAAGCAGCAGAAAACATGGCTGCTTGGCCCACCATAATCAGCAATGTTTTGTCACGCAGAACATTGAAATAGCAATTAACGGCATGAGTGTGAATGCGTACAAGAGACCCTCCGACCACGGTATGAGAAAAGCATCTGCTGTCACTCAGAATGGGGGAGGCTGTCGAGAGCAGAAGTGGGGCAACTGCATGTTGGCCAGGCTGGCGAAGAGAACCACTAGTGGAGTCCCCCCTGAGCCGGAAAAGGTGATGGGCCACACTGGGGTCCAGCTGCCACTCGTGCGGTTGAAGAACCTTGCTCAGCCTGTCTGCCAGGGCATTGTCCTGTCCTGGCAGGTAACCACCTGCAGGGGCATCCCTTGGCAGTTTGCATACGAGCAGAGAGCTACCACCTCCTGGCAGAGGGTGTAGGACCCCGTGCCTCCTTGCTTGTTGACATAGAACATTGACTTGATTGTCTATCTGGATCAGCACTGCCTGGTGCTGCAACCAGTGGTGGAAAGCCCTGAGAGCCAGGAGTATGGCGCTGAGCTCCAGGAGGTTGATCTGCTGCTGGCTTTCCGCTCTGGACCAGCTGCCCTGAGTGCAAAGGTCCCCACAATGAGCTCCCCAGCCCAGCAAGGAGGCATCCATGGAGAAGACTTGCTGCGTGCTGGGGGTCTGGAAAGGCATTCTCGCCAGTAGGAGCTCCATGGCCTGCCACCAGCAGAGGGACACCCCAGCTGGTGGGTCATTAATACCTTGTCCTGTTGCTGGCCTGAATCCATTGGAACATAGGCACCACTTGGCTGCCCTCATATGGAGGCGGGCGTCCAGTGTCCTCTGGACTGTGGATGCCATGTGGTCGAGGAGGAGCAGCAGGAGGCGAGCATACACCGAGCATCGGTGTTGCACTTCTTTGGCTAGTGCCATGAGGGGGGTCGCCTGTCCAGGGGGAGGAATGCCCTGGCCTGAAGGGTGCCCAGCTGTGCCTCTATGAATTACAGATACTGTGTCGGGATGAGATGGAACTTGGGGTAGTTTATCGTGAACCCCAAATGTTGCAGGATGTTGATGGTGTGAGCCGTGGCCTCGGGCACATTAGTGGCCATGTCCCCCTTTACAAGCCAGTCATCCAGGTAGAAGACGAAGGCCCATTGGAGATAGAGGTAGGCCGCGACCACCACCAGACACTTGGTGAAGATTATGGGTGCGGAGTAAGGGGGCTTTTTACTTGAGACCTTCCGTCGGGGAAGGGTAGCGGTCTTCTTGGAAAGCCTGGTCCTCATAGTGGCCACCCCCGACCATGAATCTGAAATACTGCCTGTGGCTTGGGTGGATATGGATGTGTGTATATGCATCCTTTAGCTCCAAGGAGCATAGCCAGTCTCCCTGCTGGAGGTATGGCAGCAATGTTCCAAGGGAGAGCATCCTGAACTTCTCTCTCACCAAAATCCCGTTTAGGTCCACAGGCCCCCAGTTCTTTTTGGTATGAGAAAGTACTGGGAGTAGAACCCCTTGACGCTGGGGCTCCGGTTCCACTGCCCCGACCCCAAGAATACCTGCAAGTTTCTGCAAAAGCAAGGCCTGGTGGAGGGGAGTCCTGGGGGGCTCTCCTGGAAAAAATGTGGGAGGCATCTGAGCTAAGTGGAGGAGGTAGCCCTCCTTGACTACTGGAGAGCCAAAGTGTTGATGGTGGTAGCTGACCACTGCTGGGCAAAGTGGTCAGATGTCCCCATGCGGGCTGCTGACATCCTGGGGGTTGAGAGGTTATGCCTAAAGAGTCAAAACCCCCTGCCAGGCATAGCAGGGGCCAGTGCATGGGTTTTGGGAGCCTTCTGTTTACGAGGGCCCTGCCCATGTCCCTTGGCCAGCTGACCTTGCTGGGGAGCTCTGATACTGCGGGTAGTTTCCGTAAGCTCTTCCCTTTCTTGAGTAAGGGGGCTTTTTTCTCAAGGATTTCCATCGGGGAAGGGTAGTGGTCTTCTTGGAGAGCTGGTCCTCGCCAGGAACTCAATCTCCAACTCGGCAGCCTTCTCGGTCATGAGTTTGCCAAAGAAATTCTCCCCCTGGCAAGGGACATCGACCAATTGTCCTGAACTCATTGCGCCAGGTCAGACGACTGTAGTCAGGTCTGGCGTCAGGCACCAATGCCCACCGCGGCCACTCTAGCAACCGACTTGAAGCTGTCGTAAGTTGCTCGAGTCATAAAATTGGAGCACTCTCTGACATCCTTGGCCAGGTTTCAGAATCGCTAGACTTCAGAGACCAGCCAAAAACCCAGCGAGCTCCTTTGCCAGGTCCCTCAGGTACATGCCCATATATAGCTGGTATGCCTAGATCCAGCCAATGAGCATCGAGCCCTGGTAGCACTTTCTGCCAAGGGCATCCAGAATGCGGGCTTGAGCCGATGCATGGCCGACCACCACCTGAAGTTGTGCGGCAGCTGCGCTTTCTGGAAGCCCAGGCTCCCAGCAGACTCGATAGATAGTCGAGCCGTTGGCTCACAATGGGCAGCAATACTGGTTCTTCCCACATGCGCAGGAATAGCCTTTCCAGGATGGGGGGATAGGCACTATCAGGGCCTCCCTCGGTGAGGGGCAGCGCTTTTTTAAAGAGCCTGGTCTTAGTCATGAACTCGGTCTCCAGCTTGGCAGCCTTTCCGGTCATGGGTCTGCCAAAGAGGTTCTCTCCTTGGCATGGGACATCAACCAATTTGTCCTCAACCCATTGCTTGAGGTTGGACGACTGCAGCCAAGTCTGGCATCGGGCATGGATGCCGTTGCAGGTACTCGAGTCGCCAACTCGAAGACATCAAGCTGGCCGAGACATAAATTTGGAGCACTCATGTATGGCCTTGGCCAAGTTCTTAAGAACATAAGATATGCCATACTGGGCCAGACCAAGGTCCATCAAGCCCAGTATCCTGTTTCCAACAGTGGCCAATCTAGGTCATACGTACCTAGCAGTTTCCCCAAAAGACACAGGTTCCGCAATGCTTGTACTGGGTCAAGCATTGATATCCTGGGTCCCTTCTTAATAATGGTTAATGGACCTTTCCTCCAGGAACTTGTCCAAACCTTCTTTAAACCCAGCAACACTAACAGCCTTTACTACATCCTCCAGTAACAAATTCCAGAGTTTGATAACACGTTGAGTGAAAAAATATTTTCTTTTATTAGTTTTAAATAGTTTACCCTGTAGCTTCATTGCATGTCCCCTAGTCTTTCTATATTCTAATAACGTAAACAATCGATCTACGTTTACCCGTTCCACTCCGTTCATTAATTTATAGACTTTTATCATATCTCCCCTCAGCCGTCTCTTTTCCAGGTTAAAGAGCCCTAATCTTTTTAGCCTTTCTTCATAGGAGTATCCTTCCATCCCCTTTACCATTTTGGTGGCTCTTCTCTGAACCTTTTCTAATAACGCTATATCCTTTTTAAGATACGGCGACCAGAATTGCACACAATATTCAAGGTGCGGTCTCACCATGGAAAGATATAGAGGCATTATAATATCTTTTGTTTTATTTTCCATTCCTTTCCTTATGATACTTAGCATTCTATTTGCTCTCTTAGCTGCCGCTGCACTTTTAACATGCTATCCACAATGATGCCTAAATCTTTTTCCTGGGTGGTGGTTCCTAATGTGGAACCTTGCATCATGTAACCATAGTTTGGGTTGTTCTTCCCTAGGTGCATAACTTTGCACTTGTCCACATTAAATTTCATCTGCCATTTTGATGCCCAGTCTTCCAATTTATCAAGATCCTCTTGCAATTTTCCACAATCCTCTTGGGTTTTAACAACTTTAAATAGGTTTGTGTCATCTGCAAATTTGATAACCTCACTCGTTATTCCACTTTCCAGGTCATTTATAAATATGTCAAAAAGCAGCGGACCTAGCACAGATCCCTGGGGTACACCACTATTCACTTTTCTCCATTGGGAAAATTTGCCATTTAGCCCAACCCTCTGCTTTCTATCTTTTAACCAGTTCTTGATCCACAGTAGTACACTGCCTCCTATCCCATTACTCTTTAGTTTTGCCAAAAGTCTCTGATGAGGGACCTTGTCAAAGGCTTTCTGAAAGTCCAGATACACTGTATCAATCGACTCACCTTTGTCCACCTGTTTATTCACACTTTCAAAAAAACATAATAGATTAGTAAGACAAGATCTTCCTTGTCTAAAACCATGTTGGTTGTCTCCCTTTAGGCCATGACTATTGTGGTATAGAAGGTCCCTCTGATCCCTTAGAGAGAAGTAAAACGGAGGACTTAGCTTCAGTTGATGACAGAAAACAAATGCACATGGCTCCTGGTTTCCAGGGAAACCACAAACAGAGCAAGTCAGAGGAGAGGAAAACACGCCCCTGCTGCAGTTCAGCTCCACAGTCACGAGCTGAGGCAGAACACCTGCTGGGGGAGGGGTCAGGTTAAACCCTAGAAGCCAGAGATATAAAGAAAGCTCATTAGAAAGGAAGTTAGAACAGCCGGGAGAACAGCCGGGAAAGCAGCTGAGAGCACAGCTGGGAGAACAGCCACGAGTGCTATCAAGGGAGCAGTCACGAGAAGCAGAGGATTTGCTTGGGAGTGAGGATTCAGAGGAACTGATGGTAACAGAAGATTCTCTGAGCCTTAATTCAGAAAGGGAAGCCAGCAAAAGAAACAAGTGGAGAACCAGTGCAAAGGAGCCAGGTAAAAGCAGCCCAGGTTTGGTGCCGTGTCTAAAAGGCAGCCAGAAGGGAAGATTACCAAGAAGGCAGACTTGTGTGCACTTAGAAACTCCAAGGTTTGGATCTGTAGCTGACCCTGAAGTGCAGAAGGAATCTCCCATAAGAAAGCCAAAAAGTAGGCTGAGTGACTGGTATAAAAGCAAAGCTGTTTTTAAGAAGTGCTCTGATATTAGCCCAGAAGGGAGGGGCTTTCCTTGTGGTGAATACTGTGGTAATTCTCAACCGTGTGTAGCAGAAGGCTGCAGAGAAAAGTCTCATGCTGAGGGACTGGGTGTGTGCTTGGAAACACCCTGTAGTCAATTGCAGACATTCCCAGCTGAGAACCAATATGAACCAATGGAAACGGAACCAGCTTTAGAATACATGCCAGTTGAGTCAATGAACTGTACATTATCTGTTTCTGATAAGATAATACCTGTGTGCTAAATATTAAGCTGTTCAGAGAGCTGCAGGAGGCAGCTGGAAGAAAAGCACCAAAGGTTTTTGGAACAGAGAATTGCTCTTTAAGTTGGATTACTGTGATGCTAATATAAGAAGCTGTTTTTGTTCAATTCTTATATTATTTCCTGCCAGAAGATATATGGCCATTTGTTCTTTATTTCCTGTATGTAAAGCCGCTTGGGAGGGGAATTAAAGTCCTGTTTATTTGCCTGAAACCACTCGAGCTCCACTACTCTCTTCTATTTGGATAGTGAATACTACATCTCCCAGGAGGCAGTGCTTTCCCCAAGCACTGTTTTACTATCTGAAGAAGGGATCAGGCCGCTTAACTCCGCAAGCTCAGGCTGTGGGGTACGAGCGTCATTACACTATCTACATGCTGAGTGATTTTATTCTTTATGATGGTTTCTACCATTTTTCCCGGTACTGACGTGAGGCTCACTGGTCTGTAGTTTCCCGGATCACCCCTGGAACCCTTTTTAAAAATTGGCGTTACATTGGCGATCCTCCAATCTTCAGGTATTACAGATGATTTTAATGAAAATTCACAGATTACTAATAGCAGGTCTGCAATCTCATATTTCAGTTCTTTCAACACCCTTGGATGTATACCATCCGGCCCAGGTGATTTGCTACTTTTCAGTTTATCTAATAGTTGTAATACATCTTCCCGATGTATCGATATTTCCTTCAATTCTTCCGCACCTTTAAATACCACTTCAGTCATGGGTAATATCCCTACATATTCCTCAGTAAAGACCGAAGCAAAGAATTCATTCAGTCTCTCCGCTATCACTTTGTCGCCTCTTAGTGCCCCTTTAACTCCTCTATCATCTAATGGATCAACTGACTCTCTCACAGGTTTTTTGCTACGAATGTACTTGAAAAAATCTTTATTTCGCATTTTTGCTTCCGCAGCAAGCTTCTTCTCAAATTCTCCCTTTGCCTGCTTTATCAATGCTTTGCATTTGACTTGCTAGTGCTTGTGCTGTTTCCAGGTTTCGTCGTTTGGCTCTTTTTTCCATTTCCTGAAAGATGCTTTTTTGGCAACAGCCTCTCTGACCTCCCCTTTAAACCATGCTGGCAGTTTTTTGGACTTCCTTCCACTTTTCTTAAAGCGTGGAATATAGCTGGTCTGGGCTTCCAAGATAGTATTTTTCAACAACACCCAAGCTTGATGTAAGTCTTTAACCTTTGCATCTGCTCCTTTTAGTTTTTTCTTAACTATTTTCCTCATTTTATCATAGTCTCCCTTTCGAAAGTTAAAAGGTAGTACTGTGGATTTCCTTACTATCCCTCCTCCACTAATTAAATCAAAGGTGATCATGCTATGATCACTATTGCCAAGTGGCCCCAACACCCTTATCTCTTGCACTAGATCTGGTGTTCCACTAAGGACTAGGTCTAATATGGCTTCCCCTCTGGTCGGTTCATAAACCAGCTGCTCCAAGAAGCAGTCATTTATGTCATCTAGGAACTTTATCTCCCTAGCATGTCCTGCCGTGACACTGACCCAGTCAATACCGGGGTAATTGAAATCACCCATTATTATTACTGCGCTATAACTTTTGTTAGCTTCCTTGATTTCTTTGAGCATTTCATCATCCATTTGTTCATTCTGGCCAGGCGGTCGATAGTACACCCCCACTGCCATCGCCTTCCCCTTTTTACATGGAATTTCAATCCATAGAGATTCTACAGCAAATTTTGTTTCCTGCAAAACTTTAATCCTTTCTGACTCAATGCCCTCTCTAACATAGAGTGCAACCCCTATACCAATTTGATCAGCTCTATCATTACGATATAGTTTGTATCCAGGTATCACAGTGTCCCACTGGTTGTCCTCCTTCCACCATATCTCTGATATCCCAATCATATCTAAACCTCTCATTTAGTGCTATATATTCTAACTCTCCCATCTTATTTTTTAGACTTCTAGCATTTGCATTCAAGCATTTTAGAGACTGTATTTTATTCATATTAGTTTGGCTGTTGGTAGACATGAGTAATTTTGGATCTTTAAGCTCTGTCTGCTCCATACTTGAGGGCAGTTGGGCTACTTTACTCTTTTTTGGAACCTCTCTGCTTTTGGTAGTATCCTTCAAGGATACATTCTTCCCAACCATCCGCTCTTGGGTGACTGTTGGCTTTCACCTATTATCTAGTTTAAAAGCTGCTCTATCTCTTTTTTAAAGGTTATCCCCATTGACAGTCACCCCCCGGGTGATGCCACTAAGGGGGGAGTGTGCTTGGAGGAGAGCGCCTTTCTGGGCCTTCCTGTTTTCTCTTTGAGCCAGATAATCGTTTCGGGCTCCTGATGGGCTGTGGGGTACTCCCCCTCCTTTCATTTCATTTTTCATTTCATTTTTCTTTCATTTCATTTTTCTTCCATTTTATTTTCTTGCGTCTTGTTTTTATTTCCTTGTATTTCTTTCATTTTACTCTTTTTCATCTTATTTTTCTCATTTCTTCTTCTCATTGTCTCCACTCCCTGCCTGGAATGGGTAGGGAAGGGATGGATAGGGGTTGGGTTGGGGGGAAGGGGGGGGGGAAGGGGGGGGTGTGGGGTTTTGGAGTATTTGCTCCCCTACTACTACTTTATGCCATTTTACCCGGAGTGGCCTGGCCCTTCTGCCCCGGGCCTGGGGGACGGGTCTGGGAGAAGAATACACCCTGGATCTGTTGAGGTAAGCCTGCTGGCCTAGTGACGAGGGGCTGGGGGCCATAGGAGGGCTGGGGAGGCGTGCAAAGGGGGGGGGCCCGCAGGGGATAGGCCCGGACCCCCCCCAAGGGGGGATATCTTGGAGAGTTGAGGGGAATGTAGTGAGAAAGGGTGCAGGTATATCCGTGGCGTTCGAGGACTGGATGGAACCACCTGACCAGATCGGTCAGGGGTATCCTGCTTCGCTTGGAACATCCCCTATCCTTTTTGGTGATACCCTGCCCGCTGGGTGGATAAGGGGGGAGTTTTGGGGGGGGTCACAATCACAACGGTATAGCAGCTGCATTCTCCGCACATGTCATCTACCACTTGTTTACGGTGCCTCCACTGTGCCTGGGAATTCACTGAGGGGGTAGTGGCGGCTTGGCGTATTGAGGCCAGTGGGAGCGCCTATGTTTGTTTGCAGGAGGTTGTCTCTGTTTATTGATGATTCCATATGCCCTTTTCGTTTGCATTGTTTGTTTTGTTGTGGTTAAATGCCTGTATTGCTTTATTTGTTGTAGGAAATAAAAGAGATTAAACATAAAGGTTAATGCCAGCAGCCTGGTTCCATCCCAGTTAAGGTGAAGCCCATCCCTTCGGAAGAGCCTCTCCTTTCCCCAGAATGTTCCCCAGTTCCTAAAAAATCCAAAATCCTCATCTCTGCACCATTGCCTCATCCACGCATTGAGACTCCAGAGCTCTGCCTGCCTTTTGGGTCCTGCGCGTGGAACGGGAAGCATTTCGGAGAATGCTACCCTGGAAGTTCTGGATTTCAACTTCCTACCTAAAAGCCTAAATTTAGCCTCCAGAACCTCCCTACCACATTTTCCTATGTCATTGGTACCGACATGTACCAAGACAGCAGACTCCTCCCCAGCACTATCTAAGACCTTATCTAGGTGGCGCGTGAGGTCCGCTACCTTCGCACCAGGCAGGCATGTTACCAGGCGATCCTCACGTCCACCAGCCACCCAGCTATCTACATGCCTAATGATCGAATCACAAACTATAACGGCTATCCTAACCCTTCCCTCATGGGCACATGGCCCTGGAGAAACTTCCTCGGTGCGAGAGGGTTTTTCATCACCTGGAGGACAGGTCCTAGTTACAGGATTACTTCCTGCCACACCTGGGTGATGCTCTCCTGTCACGTGACCTCTCTCCTCCATGGCAACAGGGATGCTGCCAGACTGGAGATGGGACTTCAGGACTATATCCCTGTAGGTCTCGTCTATGTACCTCTCTGTCTTTCTTATGTTTTCCAAGTCTGCTACTCTAGCCTCTAGAGAACGGACTTATTCCCTGAGAGCAAAGAGCTCCTTGCACCTAGTGCACACGTAAGACCTCTCACCAACTGGGAGAAAATCATACATGTGACACTCAATGCCCCCATCTCGCTGCTGGACTGCTGTCTGCATCTTTAGTTTTAAGTTTTTGTTTAGATCTTTAAGTTCTTTACTTCCTAAGGGTTGCTAGGATATTTATACTAATAAAACTGTACCTAATACATTTAATATACCTTGTTCACCTGAAGCTTAATTAATCTCAGGTCCTTAGTGTATGACTGATTTGGGTAACGAGCTGCACCTGAGAGCAACCCCTGTCTTTTAAGATGTGTAAGTACCTATAAAGCTACGATTATCCCAGGGGTGGGTGGGTGTGGGGAGGGAGGGAAATAACACTTATTAAAAGAGGGCTGCTAAACAGTACCCTGTCCTGTGCTGCTGAGGTAAGCTATATTCTTATTTGATTTTAAATTATAGCTCTTTGCTGCTGCTAAGCTCTAACTTATTATGAAATTTAAAGTACAAGCTCTCTGCTGGGTTCCAAATTAAACCAGAAAGCTCTCTTCTGTGTTTTAAATTTAAACTAAAAGTACTTTGCTGATACTAGGCCCTGAGTGACTATTAATTTAAACTACAAGCTCTCTGCTGGGTATGATATGCAACCAGAAAGTTGTCTTCTGTGTTTTAAATTTAAACTGCTGCTACTAGGCCCTGACTGATTTAACAAAAAATAGTGAGTTCACAGATTAATTAGCTTTAATACAAAGAATTCCTTACAGAAAATTCCTAGAAGTATATACAGTCAAACCTTGGTTTTCATTTGCCCCGGTTTTCATACGCTTCGGTTTTCAACGTCTTTTTTGACTGAGATTTTGTCCCGGTTCTCGTACATCGCCTCAGTTTTCGTAAAGTACAGTACTGTAAATACATACACCCTCGCGCTGCACACCGGTCTGTATACACTGCCAGAACGCCCTCCTGGTCCCGGCAGCACTGCCCCCCGGACTCACCGATCGCCAGCGTGATGAGAAGCGAAAGCCAGCTGAGCACGTAAATGAAACACATCCTCGAGCCTGGTCAGAGTCAGAGAGGCAAGGATTGCGCAGAGAGGAAGGCCCTGATCTCGTCCATCGCCTGCCCATTCTCTGGAGCACCCCCTCAGGCTCGGAGGTAGCAGGGAAGAAAAGCTGTCAACGTAAGCAGGAGATGTTGCATGAATGTGGGAGGCAGTTCTTTCTCTTGCAGGGTACGTCTGAAGCTATATCATTAAGATTTTCTGCCATTCTGAAGCATTGAGCAGATAATGTAAATGTATTTTAATGGGCTGAATCCAATGTGATTCCGAAGAGAGCTGGGCACAGCAGCTTGTCAGGGGTGGCTAAGGCCAGATGTTAACATACTGTACTGTACAGTACTGTACTTAGCTTGCTTTCAGTGATGTTAAATGTTCATTTATCCATTTCATTAGTCATTTATATTTATTTCTCATTGTTTTCTGTATGTAAAAATATAGTTATTCTCTATAAAATGTATTTTTTGTGAATATATTTGGGTGTCTGGAACGGATTAATTGGATTTACATTATTTCTTATGGGAAATATTGCTTCAGTTTTCATACGTTTCGGTTTTAGTCAGACTTTTTCGAACGGATTAATCATGAAAACCGAGGTTTGACTGTACTCACAATTGCAGATCTCTCTCCAGAAGTAACAGTCCCCTTTTGTAGTCCTGCAAGACTGAAGATCACAGAGCTCTGGTTGAGCTATTTATGCCTGTGCTGCTGAGGTAAGCTGTGACTAACTTCCTGGATGATTAACAGTCCTTGCTTGGATAGAAGGAGTCTTTCAAAATGGCCTTTTGTCCTGCCACCTGGTGTTAACACCTATTGAAAAAATTTCACAGGTCTCTTGCCCCCTAGGTAGAAGGCCTCTTTGTAAAGGTCTCTAGAAGACTTTATTTGCTCTTCAAAGAGTACTGACCCTGTTTTGCCTTTTGTGCTAATCTATATTCTTATTTAAATTATAGCTCTTTGCTGCTGCTAGGCTCTAACTTATTATGAAATTTAAACTACAAGCTCTCTGCTGGGTTCCAAATTAAACCAGAAAGCTCTCTTCTGTGTTTTAAATTTAAACTAAAAGTACTTTGCTGATACTAGGCCCTGAGTGACTATTAATTTAAACTACAAGCTCTCTGCTGGGTATGATATGTAACCAGAAAATTGTCTTCTGTGTTTTAAATTTAAACTTAAACTGCTGCTACTAGGCCCTGACTGATTTAACAAAAAATAGTGGGTTCACAGATTAATTAGCTTTAATACAAAGAATTCCTTACAGAAAATTCCTAGAAATATATACTCACAATTGCAGATCTCTCTCCAGAAGTAACAGTCCCCTTTTGTAGTCCTGCAATCACTGTAGGGGTTCCCTGGAGAGATCAGTCGAGAACCCAACAAGCTCCTAACCACGTCTCTCAGGTACATCTGGTAGGCCTGGATCCGGCTGATGAACATCGAGCCCGGGTAGCACTTTCTGCCAAGACCGTTCAAGATGCAGGCCTCTACCAGGGGGCACAGAGTAGTGAGTCTTCTGGTTCTTCAGCCAATGCATGGCCAACTCCACCACCATGGAGTTGGGCGGCAGCTGGGCCTTCTGGAATTCTGGGCTCTGGCAAACTCGGTACATCAAGTCAAGCCGCTTTCTTACAGCTGTCACTGATGCCGGTGTTTACCACATATGGAGCATTAGCCATTCCAGGATGGGTGGAATGGGGACCGTGAGAGATTCGCTCAGAGGGGCCTTGCATTGGAGAATTTCTAGCTCCTCTGTCTGAAGGTCCTCCTCAGACTCTGTCGGGAACACTAGGGCCTTGGACATGTCCTTCACGAAGTCGAGGAATGCCATGTCTTTGGGCGGGGACTGATGCCAGGGTTCCGAGGGAGATGAGTCTGAGGGTCAATCAATAGATATTGGGGTGGAGTAATTGACCATCCTGTTGGGTTACTTAGGAAGGATTTGATTCAAATTGTATTAGAGCCTTCAATCACAGAAACCATATCTGATGTGGCCACATCAGAACTATTAAAATAACTATCAGTATCTTCCCTTATCTCCTGAGTTGTCTTCACAATGAGCAGAATCAGAGGATAGGCATAAAGGAGATCTCCATTCCAATGTATTTGAAAAGTGCTTGGGGCTATGCTGCCCATTTTTTGTTTCTTGGAGCAGTAACGATGTAGCAAACTGTTTTGATTCAAAGAAAATAGTTCTGTACTTGGTATTCCCATTTTCTGAAGAGGTTGACTACTACTCTGATCTAGAATCTACTCCTCCAGATCCAACCTGTGGCTCAACTTGTCTTCTAGAATACTCTGTTTCTCTGGGAGGCATGTGGAAATAAGAAAGATTCCTCAAAGAAGGCGTAGTTGCTTAACTGTAATGTGAGTTCTCCGTATTTAGCAGGGGTATGCAGCCACACTCTATGATGATGTCTACTGACAGCACCTGTGCTGGCTCTCCCCTAGCTCGGAGATGTCCTGTGGACTTCTCTAACCATACGCACTCCTTCCCGCCCAGCATCCCAATGTACATAAAACACTTCAGTGACAGAGCGTAGAAGTTCAGTGTTAGAGGCTTGCAAATGAGAGGCTGCAGTTGGGTCGTGAGAGATGCTGACCTGTAGATTTGCGACAGGCTGCATTGGAAAGGTGGGAGTTGTGAAGCTGGCGACTGAGGGAGTCTGCCAGCTGGTTTTGGATACCTGGTAGGTAGACTGCCTGAAGGAACACTCCAATGGACCGAGCATAGAACCATAACCGGACTGCCTCGTGGCAGAATCTGAGGGAATCCAATTCCCCTTGTTTGTTTATATAGAACATGGTGACTTGATTGTTGGTCTGACCAGTAGTAGTTTGTTGCAGACCCATCAATGGAAAATGTGTAGGGCATAGTAAAATGCCCGCATCTCCAGTAAGTTGATGTGCAGGGAGGCTTCTCTGTTGCTCCAGAATCTCTGAGTTGTAAGATGCAGGAGATGGGCTCCCCAGCCTATGAGGGAGGCATCTGTCATTAAAGTGAGTTGATGCGGCTGTTCTAGGAAAGTCCACCCTACAATGAGGCTGTCTGGTAGAGTCCACCAGTGAAGGGGCTGTCCAGCATGTGCTGTGTTGAGTAATGGAGGGGCACCTGACAATGGAGGAAGTGAGTAAACTGATTCCAATTGAGTGTGAGATGCCACTGGAGCGGATGTATGTAGAAAAGTGCTAGGGGGATCACATGTACAGATGCTGCCATGTGACCTAACAGTCGTAGAATGGTTTGAGCTGAGGCACTTGTAGAGTGAGTAGTTGGGTGAGCTGATGTAGGATAGTTATTCTGTTGGGAGGCAGAAAGGCATGAGCCACAGTGGTGTCTAAATGAGCCCCTATGAAGTTCAGGATTTGTCAGGGATCGCACTCTGACTTCTAGAAATTTATTACAAAGCCAAGCTGTTGGAGCAGTGTGGAGGTTTGCTGGACTGATATCCGAGTTGAGGCTTTGTAAGGTCCTGAGATGAGCCAATCGTCAAGTCCTTGTCTGTGTAAGTGAGCTGCAGCCACCGCCAAGCACTTTGTAAACACCCTTGGATCTGACGAGGGGCCAAAGGGTAAAATCTTGTACTGGTAGTGTTTAGTCTTGAAAGGAAAACAAAGGTATCGCCAATGACTAGGATGGATGGGAATATGAGTGTAGGTGTTCTTGAGGTCCAGAGAGGCAAGTCAGTAGGCCTGATGCAAAAGGGGTAGAAGGTGGCTAGAGAAGTCATCATGAACTTTTCTTTCTTGATAAATAGGTTAAGCTCTCGGTATGGAATCATCCAGCGGGGCAGAGCTGAGTAAAACTGCACTTTCCTGGACAAAGCGATGTAACAGCTGAAGTAAGGAGTCAGTGAGGACTGATTGTTCATGCACGCACAGGATGAACTAAAGTAGAGAGAGTCGGTATTGGGACTAAGTGATGGCAGGATCTCTTTAACCAGTGGGAAGAGGCTTCAGAAGATTCACCCTCAGATTTTGTTTTGTGAGCCCAGGAGGTATGGGCCTCCTGTGGGGTTTTAGGGTCACCCTTGCTGCCATGCTGGACTTGGTCTTGTGTTTGGCACTTACCGGAGTCTCTGACCTTGGCGAGTGTAGTGCAGAGGCTGGGTTCAGTGGAGACAGAGTAGGACCCCTCATTTGTTTTTTCTGGTTCTGGATCATTCTCCTGGAAGCCAGCGCCAGTAGGATATCTGCCTCCAGGCGCATGGCAACCCCCTCTGAATCGTGCCTTGTCTGAGCCCGATGGGACCGGGGTACTTGCTGAGGAAGGAGTAGCCATGAATAGTGGTGGAAAGTCAGAGAGCAGGAACTGCACTGTGCCTTTGAAAACCAATGATGAAGTAATAGCTTCTGGGGGCTGCTGTCTCCACTGCTACAACTCTTTCTTGTTGTTTTCCTTTTCCTCATCGTTTTTTTGGGGGGGTTTTGAGTGGCAGCCCAGCTGATTTGTCCTGAGAGAAGGACTGGAGCAGCTTCATGAGGACAGTGTCGCCTGACAAGAAGCTGTGGCAGAGGAAGAGAAAAAATAAACAAACTGCACTGGAAGCAGAAGGACCAGTTTTACTTTCGTTTTTGGTCGGAGGGCAACTGTGAGAGAAAATAAAGAAAAGGAAAGAACTAAACATCTCTGAACTAGAGGAGAGCACAGGTGTTGTCAGCAGACACCATAGAGTGTGCCTGTATCCACCTGCTTGAAGACGGAGAAAGGCCCTGTTCTATATTCTGAAAACCTCTTTACATAAAGCTGAAATAATCTGCTCCTCCCTATTTATCTTTTCAAACGAGGGCTACATTGTGTGTGTCACCTATGAGTAAAAAAAAAAATTAAAGCCCTGTAGATAATTCTGAGCTTATAAAATTTATATGAAGAGATTTATTGGCTTCTCACCAAGTACCATTAGTTCATAGATGTCTGGGATATGCTTTGCGTTTTAGATTGGGAGGCATCTTTTGTTAGTATGAGTTGGAACTGCTGTGGAGATAAATATTTCCATCCAAAATTTTCTGAATCTTGCTACCAATACAAATTTTGGTGAATGGCTGGAGTCACTCTCATCCAAGATGTTGTATAATAAATGATATAATATATAGACATGATATGTTGATTGTTGATAATACATAGATAATACATTGTTGATTGTTGATAATACATAGATATGATATGTTGATAATTAGTTGATTGTTATCCCTAGTTATTTTACGTTTCTAATCCTATTTTCAATTGGTTTTCCACTATAACACACGTTATAACGTTCCATGTAATGCATGTATGTTTTAATACAATTTTGAGTTCAATGTAAACCGCCTTGATTTGTGAAAGGTGGTATATAAGCACGCATAAATAAAATAAATAAATATGATAGAGACATTTAAATACCTCCGTGGCATAAAGACAAAAGAGGAGAGCTTCTTTCGATTTAAAGCAAGCTCTTCTATGAGGAGACATAGGATGAGAGTGAAAGGAGATAAATTCAGGAATAATATGCAGAAATACTTCTATATGGAAAGAGTGGCAGATGCATGGAATAGTCTCCCAGTGGAGGTAGTGCAGATGAGGACGGTATCTGAATTCAAGAAAGTATGGGACAAGCACGGAAGATCTCTAAAGGATAAAAGGGGACTATAGTAGTGGATATGGAAGGGCAGACTAGATAGAAAATGATGGCAGAAAAAGACCACATGGCCTATGTTTCTCTGCTAAAACCTCAGCAGGAGTTCTGGAAACTCAGACTCTGCACCTATTTAGGTAACTAGAATATCATGATAATGTCTGCAGGGGAGAAAAGCCCTGGAACACTTGTTTAAGCCTGCTGTGCCAAGTAGACAAACTTTTGGATTTGGATATACTTTCTCACCTTTCCAAATCTGAGTTCAAGGAGAGTTACAAATTCAGGTGCAGAAGCCAATCTTCCTGTCCAAGTGGACTTACAATTTATGTTGAGCCTGAGGAAATGGAGAGTGAGATGACTTGCCCAGGGTCACAAGGAAAGAATGGGAGAAGCAGAATTTATAGAATTTGCAAATTATACATACGTTTCCACTTTCAAAAGGAAAAACATCATACAATCCACATAAAAAGAAAACGATCACATTACATCAGATCAAAAGAAAAGATATTCAAGCCCACATCTTTGGAAATTTACACCATCAAAAAAACCCATATAAATAAAAGACAATTACGCACAAAAAAGCACCATACTTAAGAGGATTGCTATACTTCCAACCAACACAGCCCAACCCTACTTCTGCCTATCAGTCCAAAACTTTTCTAAGTGGGAAACCTCAAGGAAAATATAGGACTGTCCCTGTAAGGTAATAACATTTGCAAGGAAATCATAAATAAAATGTCGAACCCAGGGAAAGAACTCTCTGCCTCAAAGCAAGAAACTGTTTCTGACATGCTTGAGTTGATCTAGTCACAACAGGAAATACATTTATTTTCTGACCACAAAAGGGAACATCCTTAAACTTAAAATATAACTTCAAGATTTTTACCTTTGCCACAGTAGCAAAGGTAACCAATAAGGTGTTTCTCTTTTTGTGATCGTATCAGATGAATCTTCCAAAAATTTAGTAAGATTCTGGCTTACGGAGGGAATCAAACTTCCAATGAAGCCACCCGAACAATATCCACAGATTGAGGCAATCTCAAGATGTCAGTAAAATATTTAGTAAGAAGAATCTCTGGTGTTAAAAAATACGTAACTGGAAAGTTTAAAAAGTGCAAATTTCAGGCTGGAGAGGCATTTTCCAATGCCTCAATATGAGCATTGAACTATCAATGAATCCTTAATCGAAGCCACCTGCGCAGTGCATACTGCGGAGGCTTTTGACTTACCGCAGGCCTTTGGCAGCCCTTGCAACCCAATAGCTGCCAACAGCTACTGTGGTTTAATAGACATGCCACTGTGTGCCTTTACAAAATAGGTCCAGAAATAGCCCTGATAGCGCATAAATACAGATGCACACATCTGCACATGCTTGTAAATTGGTGTATTTTGTTTTAGTGTACTCTAAGCATTTGATCGCATATTTTATAAAATACGTGCATATATTGCAACTCTGCCTCTGTTACAAACTAGTTCCCAGAATCAGTTACATGCCTATTGCATAAAAGCGCACACTTTCCAGGCATGTACTTTTTAGGTGTGTTGGTAGCCACACAATTTTATAAAAGCTCTTTTCTACATTTAAAACAGGCTTTATACATGGAAAAGCCCTTATAAAACTGTGACCCCCATCATCAATGGTGTGGTGATGCAACATTTCTCAAAAAAGAATATTCTAGGTTTACCTGTCTCCTGTTTTCACTGGTATCAAGAAAATCCAATTTAACTTGCTTCTTAGGAGTACCTAGGAAATTCATATCCAAAATAGTTCATTAGTCGATGCACATACATATTGCAGATTATACAATAGAATTTAGCATGCACATTAAGGGGTTTCTTTTGTTTTGTTTTTTTAAAGTGCTGTCAAGTCAGTGTTGACTCCTAGCAGCCTAGCTGCCTCTGGGTTTTCTTGGCAATGTATCACTGGAAGTAGATTGGCAAGCCTTTTCTTCCGAGGCAATGGAGGATAAGTGACTTGCCCAAGGTCACAAGAAGTGCCAGTGGGAAATCGAACCCTTGATTTTTTGGATACTAGGCAGTTGCTCTAATGACTAGGCTACTCTTCCACTCCAAGGAAAGTTTATATCTGCTAAAAATAGTGTGCTATGCAGTAAGGTCAACAAAAGTAATTTTCATCAGGCACCAGCAGCTTCTGGACTGCAGGAACAACTTGCAAGCCAATTTTCAAAAGCAAATTCCCCTCTTTATTTCCCTTAGAAACTCCTCTGATGGACCTGTGCCAGATGAAGTGTTTAAGGGAACTAGGAATTACCATACTGGAGGCACCTTCTTTCTTCCCTGTAGCTCCGTAGGAACGTCCATTCATTAGTATATCTTAAAACATTTGGTGCATGCTAAACAGATTTAATATGCATTAACTCATAGATTAAAGCACGTCAATAATTTTGGTGTTTTTTCACAAAAGGTTTTTATTAGCATTAATGTGTGAAAAACTGAAAAATGTCCAAAAATCAGGCTACAGTTCGTAAATACTCCAATGAAACACATGTTTTCTGTGTACATCCCTATTTCACTAACAGAGTGCACCTGATGACATCAGAAAATGCAGCCATGAAGCTCATCACTACTTATGAACTACAATGAAGCACTGCTGGACGACATCCTTCAGTTTAAGGCCCATGCTGGCAGGAGGTTTCTACAGGTCTTCCTAGCAGGGAAGAAAGCAAGCTCCTCCAGGAAAGTAGGTGCCAATTCAGAAGAGGTGGATGGGGGAAGTCTTGGGTAGCCCTGGGGGGAGGGCTTTGTCAGATTATGAGGGGGGGAAGAGAGGTTTTTGCCATTCTTGCAGGGGGATTAGAGAGAGCTCAGAGATGGCATTCTGCAGAGGGATCGGGGACTTTTTACCGGGTGCTCGGGTCTTTCAGCAGGAGACATTGGGAGAGGAAATCCTCTCTTCTAACCAGTCCTTTCTGCGCAGGGCAATTAGCATGGGGAATTTACAGGCACCTGGTGAAGATGGTACATTTTTCTGTATCAGCGTCCACATTAGTATTGAGCCACATTACTGAGGTTAGTTTCAGCATGCCCTTGATTAAATTTGATGCAGGTCTTGAAAAATTTTGTTTGGGTTTGGGAGCCAGCTGAAACACTTGGAAGCCAGGGGACAAGACCCAACTCCCCCTTGTCTCCAGTCTCCACCAACGTTGAGCAGTGGGGGGGAGGGGATCCACTTCTTTAGGACCTGATTTACTAAAGCTGTTTTCCCATTCCATTCCATTTAATTTATTTATTTAAAAGTATTTGTACGCCGCTTTATCCTTGAATCAAAGCGGATTTCACTGCAAACAATCAAGTAGGGTAGTGCGGGGGGGGGGGGGGGTCAGCATGCAGTGGCTGTAAGTTTAGTGTTCATGAGTGTATGGATAGGTAGGTTTTGATTTGGGGTACAATATATACAGTTTGAGCTATCTACAATATATACAGTTTGAACTATCTGCATTGGGCTATATACAGTTTTCTTAGAGTGATTTGAAGTGGTGGATGTCATTTCTTGTGTAATTCGTTTTGTAGTGTGGTTAGGGTGGATTGGTGGTCTTCATTGAATTGTTCAATGAATAGGGTAGTTTTTAGTAGTTTCCGGAAGTCCTTTATATCTGCTGTTGCTTTCATGTCTAAGGGAAAAGAAAGCCTAGTAAACCAGGTCTTTAATGCAACACTGGAGGCCACTGGCAGAAATTAACAGCCAACAGCTCCCCTCTCCACCCTGCTGTCGCTCTTATTCTGCTCCTCTCACCATCTCCCACCTCCCTTAAAGTCAGCTCTCCCTAGCCCAGCTAGCCCCTGCCCTCACCATGCAGAAAGCCAGTTATCCCTCCACAGCCAGCCCCTTACTGGGGTAACTGCCACCTCGTTGCCTATTACTAATGCCCCTACTGGGCTAACGGTTTCCTCTTCTGACTTGTGTGGCTCTGAGCGAGCATGAGTTGCGCAGTGAAGGAAGTCTTGCACTGATCTCACAAGATTTGAGACACTGAGACCAATGCAAGAATTCCTGCCTCACATGACTCAAGTTCACTCAGAGCCGTGCAAATCAGAGAAAAAGAGACTCTTGTGGAGGTATTTCTAGCAGCAGCAGAAATGGCACTAAAGTCCCAATTGCCAGAGGCAAATTTCTAGTCGCCAGGGTGATCTACCACCTGGGCTTTGTCGAGGCTTGATTTAATGCATAGTATGTTAAGCCCCGTTTTATTGTACACAATTAAAATTTTACAAGGGAGGTCATGAGATGAAGGCGTATAGGCAAGACATGCTGCTGTGGAGCTCCCAACTCAGGCACAATAGGCACTGCAATTTCTCCTTGCATTAAGTGAAATTTATCTACTGGCAGCATCTAGAGGTATGGCCAGGAAACTGGAGATGAAAAACAAACAAACCAAATCGTCCAGGGCAGCTATGATATCAGCAAAGCCTTCACGCCAACAGACCATGCAGGAGTGCTTGACTGTCCAAGATGGTACCAGGTCGGCATCAAGGAGTGAGTCACTCCAGTCTCAGTGCCATGGGACTCCACAAGTGGACCTGAAGCAGCAAACTGTTGGCATTCCGAACCCCCCTGCCACAGAGGTAATATTAAAAAAACAATCAAGGAGAATGTTGAACTGGCAAACAAGTTAAATAAAATTCAAATGGTGCTATGTGAGGCTCAGCCTCAGGGAGGCCATGTACAGACTTGACAGGGCAGAGCAGCGAATTGCTGACACTGAAGATGATTTACTAATGCTTAAACAGGAAATCTTCCTCTAATAATGCTTTTCTGCAAAAGCTCTCTATTTGAATCCGTACAGGAAAAGAACTTCATCAGTGACAAAAAGCTATCCCATATGTTAAAGCTCACACTTCCATAACACCAATCAATCAATGATTTGTCAAACTATTTCATTTAAAGCGGCTATTATCAGCTGCTTCTAGCTTATTAGTCCATTTCATTCTTTAACATGATCAATATATTTTTTTCAAAAATGTGTCTTATTTTTGTGTAAAAAATATATAGAGAGGAATCTCAAGCTTTCCACCACTCAAATTTCAATCTTGGAACATCAAAATGCCGATCACGACTGTCGTGTTTCAAAAAGATAATCTTATTCTGCTTCAGGGCCACAATGATTCTGTTTCACAAAAATTTCATTTCATAAGTATCACTTATCTGTATCCCAAACTGGACAATCCTTTGTTCCTCCTCCCTTTCAATGTTTCCACTCATTTAGCTGAATATGTCTGTGAGCATCATAGGCTTCAAAAGATGGCCGCGGCTTTTTTTTTTTTTAAAACAAGGAACAAAACTTCTCCTCTCCAATGCTAATGGCGCAAATTCCTAAAGGTCGCCCCCACCCTGCAAGAGGCCTCCCAATGATCCACTTGAATTCCCCTTGCCAAAGGAACACATATTATAACAAAGTATAGCAGTCAATCTGCTGGTTTAACCCTCTAGGAGTCATAGTGTTTAAAGTAAAAATCTAGCATTGTTCTTTATAATTCAATCTTGCTTCATGATCGCCTCCTCTCCAATTTAAAGGTACATGATCCAAGACATTCCACTTTAGGTCAGAAAAAACATGATTTAATGTCAAACAATGCTCCACTATTGGAGCTGTGGTCGTCTTTGTGTTAAGCCGTGAACAATGTTCTCTAAAGCGCTGAATCATAGATCGTTTAGTCCGACCAACATACCATTTGTTACAAGGACATTGAAGCGCGTAGACCATAAAAGTGGATCTACATGACATTCTCCACTGTGATTGAATTGGGGATCGACACCCAGAGGGCTCCCAAGAAGTGCCCACTATAGCCGATTGGTAGAAGTCATAGGCGCCATAGACATAATGACCGTTTATCTCTCCATCATCTTCCTCCTCAGTCACCCAAATAATGGATCAACATACATAGTAGGCAATGTTCTTTCCATGCAGATAGGCTACAAAAGGATATTCCTGAAAACAGGTATGACCCTGTAATATATTCCAATATTTATGTAGAATGGAGGCAATTATGGGTGTTTTAACAGAGAAAGGCAACACACACACCACATTCTCATCCTCTGGCTTTTGACATGGCATACATTCCTTGTTTCTAAGATTTCTGAAAAAGCTGGCAATGAAGGTCGATGATCTCAAAAGCAGGTCAAGAAGATACAATGTCAGGATTATTGGGGTCCTGGAGGGCCTTAAGGTGAATTTTGTGGAGACGCTGCTGCAAGCTGCCTTTCAGGACCCTCTTCTACTGGAGAATGTGGTGGTAGAGTGGGTGCACAGGATCCAGGAGAAGTCCTCTACAATCCAGGGTTAGAGCCAGACCCATTTTGGTTAAGATCCTTAATTTTAGACATAAGGAATGGATCTTGATCCACTCCAGGAAAGCTGGTGCTATACAAAACAAAGACTGCAAGACAGGAATCTTTCCTGACCATAGCGCAGAGTTGGGCAAAAAAAGGCAAATAATTAGAGATGAAACGCAGAATTCTTGACAACAGAATCCAACAAGCCCTTCTGCATCTTGCAAAATTAAGGGTGGTACAGAATGGCGAAACTTTGGGGTCTATTCTGACCCACGTTTAGTGGGTCACCCACTAAAAGCCGTGGTGGCGATCCTGCAGACAGAGCTCCCTGCACATGCACGCAAGTTGTATGGGGAGCTCTGTTCATGGGTGGGAGGGTGTGGGCTAGAGGAGGAGCGAGGGCGGGGGGTGGGCGGGAACCTGACCCCAGATGTACAGGGCTGATTCCAAGTTCGGCCCTGTACGTCCAGGGGTGGCCATTTGCACAGGGGCTTATTCCACCTCGGAGGTGGAATAAATACCCTAGTCAGCGCAATAGGAGGACACCGAAGCCGCAAAGCAAGGTGAGAGTATGCAGGGGTGAGGGGTTCTCTGCAGCCTGACCCTGGCCACAGCAGGCCCGATCGGGGGTTGGGCGGTGGGGAAAGGGACATTTTGGGTTCTGCCAGGGATTGTGGCTCCCGCATGCAGCCACGGTGCCATGGCAACATGATGCCAAGGCACTGCAGCTCCATGCAGGAGCCTGGTTGGGCTAGCCGGGTAAATGTTGGGACACCCAGGGTGTCTGAATCGAGGCATGTCCTGGGTGTCCTGGCCTTATGCCGTGATTCTGCTCCCATGGGGCCATCTAGCTCGTACAGAAGTAGAATCGGGTACATCTCCGGGCCATCCGGATGCCTATTATTATTATTATTATTAATAATAATCATTTATATAGCAGGCACTGGCCTTGGTGACATCAAGGCCGGTGCCGGTTCCCTCGCCAGGGAATCTGATGGTGATGGCACTGGGGTCCGATCCCCCGACACCATGGAGGTCTCCTACCACTGGGGCAGCTTGGAGGGATGCTTCCGGCCGTCATCACCAGTGTCAGGTCGACGGCTCCATGCCCGGGAACCAGAGGTCTTACCTACCAAGCCAGGGTCGGACCTTGCCTTCAGCTTTGAAGGATGACTCTGGAGAATGACTCCGATGCTCCATGACTTTGGGTCTCCGACAAAGCCTGGTTGTGTGACAATGAGTCGCTGGATGCCAGTGTCGAAGGAAGGGATTCCACCCCCTATGCCGATCCTGAGGCAGACTTTTCAAACAGCTCCCTCTGCCATCTTTCACATCCTTCTGGGCCTTAGCAGACATCCGGAGGCACAGCGGGCAGGTAGACATGTCGTGATCCACCCCAAGTCACTTAAAGCAGGTACTCTGGAGGTCCATGAGAGACACAGTGTGGTTGCACTTGCCACACTGACTAAATCCGCTGGTCAAAAACATAGCGGGAAAGATGGCCGCCACAAGCGACCAAATATGCCGCAAGCAAAACACCCACGCGCCAAAAAGTAAAAAGAAAAATATAAATCCCGAGCGAAAGCACAATGCTGAGATGGTGGAATCGGGTGGCGGAAAGGTGATCGAACAGATTCCAGCAAAATACAAAAAAAAAATACCAAAGAAACGGTGGGAAAGTCAACTTTAACTGGGGGGGGGGGGGGGCATAGACAGAACGTCTGCAGGGCTCCGCAGAAAAAAGAAGACTGAGGTAAGATGGCACTCTTGGGCGGGAAGGTGACTGCGCATGCGCGGTGTAACTCCCAAAGGCTTTTTTGAAAGCTGGGGCATGGATCCACACGGGCCTCCATCGGCACCATCACCCATATGTGAGGACTGACTTTCTGCTTGTTTCCAGAAGATGATTGCTTTTGTACCTTCCCCGTCTAAACTGTTGTCCTTATGGCATGAGTCATGTTTTTTTTCCCGAGTTTTTGACCCTCCTCGCTTTTTGTCAGGGGAGGAGATTATAAGTACGTGTCTCCCCTGCCCCTTGCATTTTTTCTCCTTGTTTCAATTAGATCTTTTTTTTTACAATCCAAGAAAGAACTCTGTTTGAACAACCTGCATCTTCTAGAGGACTTTTTATGAAGCCTCGTGAAAGTGTTGGGCTTTTATCCCAGGTGTATAGAATCAATATAAACAGGATGGAAGTATCACACTTATTCCAAGCCAATTGGCAACAAGATTTGCAGAGGAAATGGTCAAGACAGCAATGGGAATGTCTCTTGGGAGAACACACCGAGGATGTCATTATGTCAATCGCAGCTAGATACTAAGTATAAAATTATATTTACATGTACGTAACTCCATTAGACTATTTTCAATAAACAAATCGGGTTCTGAGATATGTTGGAGGGGCTGTGGGAGCCAGGGTTTGCTTAAACATATGCTATAAGATGGCATTAAAATTAAAGCCTCATAGCAGCAGATATGCAGAATCAACAAGGAAACTGTCATAAGGAGCACTCCGAGAGATGAGGCATTGCTCCTGCTGGGGTAGTGATAGGTCTAATGTTACTCTTTTGAATAAGAATACTGTTTTCTGATTTCCTTTTTTAACAATGAGAATTTGTATAGCTGCAAAATGGACGTGCCCGAAGCCCCCTATGCTGTTGGACTGGTCTAAAAAATTAGTTCGGAGGCTGCTGTCGTCATCGTCCAAAATGGCCGCTTGATCTCCGACTGCCTACCTAACCCAACGAGAAAAGGTGAAAAAAGCAGGTGTAATCGAGAATAAAGTCCTCGTTTTGTGGCGGAGGAGAAGGCTAAAGAGCAAGGATGGCTGGGAAGGTGAAGAAAATTAATTTGAAGGAGTTCACGTTCACGGAGCAAACGCCAGCCCGAACGCAGAGGGAAAAGATGGTGCTGCAGGAAGGCAAAGCTGCAGAGGTGGCGACTTCCAAGAAAAGCATGAAGGAGAGAATGGAGAAAGGGAATGATGGAGGACACAAATCCGGTATTGATGCAACCGAGGGATTTCAAGCAGAGGTGAGAGCATGTTTCCAGGAACTAAAGAATGAAATTTTGCAGGTCTGAGATGATGTCGTGGCAAGTGTGGATTGCTTGAGAGTGGACATGACGGAGTTGGGAAGGAGCGTGGAAGAGGCAGAAGAACGATTGGATGTGCAAGGAGAGACAATGGTAGCGTTGGAGCTTACAACAAAATAATAATGTAATGGATGATAAGCTGGAGGACCTGGAGAACAGGTCTAGAAGGTGCAATATCAGGCTGCAGGGGATTCCTTAGGGGGAGCCCTATACGGATTACAAAGCAGTGGTATTAGCAGTATCAAAGGCCTTGCTGACTGGGGCAGGTGAAGGCTTGGAAGGATTGGATCTACGGATTGACAGGGCACACAGAGTGGCAGTGGCTATGAGAGCAAGCACTAATAGGCCTCGGAACATCATAGCTTGTTTTCAGGACTTCAACGTAAAGGAGTTGGTGCAAAATAAAGCCAGGATGATCGGTGTAATAAAATGGGACTCATGTGAGGTCGAGATATATGCGGACCTAGCGCAGGTCACATTGCAGGAAAGGCGCCTATTGAAGGATGTGGTGTCTAAACTCCGAGACGAGGGAGTCAGATATGGCTGGACATTTCCGTTTGGACTATCCTTGACCTATAAAGGACAGAGGATCCGAGTGCGGACCAGAGAAGAAGCAAGCAAAGCGTTAACAGCTGCAGGAATGGCAGGACTGAGTATGGAGCAGGAAAAAAGCACAGGTGTGAGACCAACACAGCAGAAGTGGCAGCGCGTGGAGAACGGCAAGAAAAAGGCCCTGCAAAAAGCAACTAGCAGGCAATTGGACGGAGCAGGAGAGTGAAGAGATAAGTATAAAAATAAGGACTTAATTATTATTATGAACGAAAGAACAAATATGCTGTTGAAGTTGGGGGAGAGGTGGGAGGGGGAGGAAGTGAGGAAGGAGGGATAGGAGTCAAGGGAGGAGGGGGAAGGAAGGAGTTTAGGGAGGGAGGGTCTGAAGCAATACGTAAGTAGGGGGGTGAAGGAAATGGAAGGAGAAAGTTAGGTAGTAGGCCGAAGAGGGGGCAAGTAGGCAGTGGTGTGAGGAGAAGGAGGTAGAGAGGATAGGAAAGGGGGGGGGTGAGATTAGGGACAACCAGCAGTGGGGTAGGTGGGGGATTGCCTGAGGAGGATGACTACAGCCAGGCCATCCAAAGAAGGAGGGGATGGCACGAGGGTCAGGGGAGGGTGGGGGAGGATGGGGAGGGGAAGGGGGGAATGTGGAAGCTAAGGGAGGGTAGGGAGAGGTACAGTTTAAAGGTGAGTTAAAAATAGTGACATTAAATTTGTCATTTAAGTGGCAGAAATTATACAAAGAGATGATGCGCCAAAGGGCGTCAATGGTGCTCTTACAGGAAACACATCTGACCCGAGCTACAGAACATTTGGTTAGGCCCAAGGGTTATGGTGTCCGCATCTATGCATCAAAATACAGTAGAAAAGAAAAAAGGGGGAGTCACGATCCTGATGGATTCTAAATTAAAGGTGGTGCTCCAGGAAATAGTAAGGGACAAAGCTGGGAGATTTGTGTTAATACGCTTAAAAATAGGGGCAGAGTGGTATTGCATAGTGAATGTGTATGCGCCAATAGGGGGGGCAAGGTAAATTTTGGAGGGAGCTTAACAAAGAGGTAGGGAAGTTGGGGGAAGGTACTTTAATATGTGGCGGGAACTTTAATCTAACTCGGTACCCTGAGAGGGACGCTATGGGGAAAAGAGAAGGTAGGAGAGCAGATAGAAATAAATACCATAAGTTTGTAAAGCATTATTGTTTGGTTGATACTTGGAGATTCCAACATCCTCAGAAATAACAATTTTCATACTTTTCCCCAATGCACGGGTCTTATTCTAGAATAGACGCCATTTGGGTAACAAAGGAGGTGGTTGGGAGGATCAGGGGGACGGAGATGGATCCAATAACGTGGTCAGATCATGCCCTAGTGGAGGTTAGAATAATAATAGAGGGGGAAGGGAGGGGGACTCAGTTCTGGAGATTAAATGAGTCTTTGTTTGAAGACGAGAGAGTTAGAGAGGATGTTGAATGAGAAATAATGGAGTATTTTAGATGGAATGATAATGGGGAGGTGGCTTGGGGAGGGGTTTGGGATGGTTTCAAAGCAGTAGTGAGGGGGGTATTGATTAAATGGGGGGCACATGTAAGGAGAGAGAGGGAAGAAAGAGATAGGGAATTAAGAATGCAACTAATGAGGTTGGAATAATTAGATGCACAAGATAAGAAAGAAAACTATAGAGGCTAGGTGCTGGCAGTAAGAGCACAACTAAACGCAATGCAAGCAGAAACCATTAGATATCACATGCAATTATTAAAGCAAGAATTCTTTGAGGGAGGAAATAAAGCTGGGAGATATATGGCTCAGAAATTGAAGCAATGGAAATTAAGATCACATACTGAGAGTTCAAGATTCGGGAGGGAAATTAGTACAGAAGGATGGAGAAATTAGGTAGGCATTCAAAGAATTTTATCAATCTTTATATACCGCAAGAGCACATCCATCGATGGAAAGGGTGCAGAGCTATTTGAAATCTGCCCAGTTGCCGAGATTGGAGGAGGAAGCCCAAAGAGAGTTAAATAGGGCTATACAAACAGAGGAAGTCAGGACAGCTATAAATCAGTTGAAAGTAGATAAAGCACCGGGATTAGACGGTTTGACAGCGAGGTTCTATAGAAAGTTTGGAGAGTTATTAAACAACCCGCTAGTGCGGCTGTTTAATATGCCAAGGGAGGGAGAGGTATTGGCAGATACAATGGGATGGACAGGAATATCTTTAATACCCAAAGAAGGAAAAGACCCACAAGAATGCACATCGTATATACCGATTTCACTGCTGAACCTTGATGCTAAACTATTAGCTAAGATATTGGCCACACGTTTAAATAAGGTAATAGGGAAAATTGTACATCAAGATCAAGCAGGGTTCATCCCAGGTAGACAGGTAGCAGATAACATCCGTAAGATTCTAAACATAATCTGGTCGATAGAGCAGAGCAAGGAAGAGGCTTTGCTACTGTCATTAGACGCGGAAAGGGCCTTCGACCAGGTATCTTGGCCTTTCCTATTTCAGGTTATGGAAAAAATGGGGTTGGGGGAAGAGTTTATGGGGTGGGTATGGGTGCTTTACAAAAGCCCGAAGGCATGTATTAGAGTGAATGGAGCTTATTCCTCTTTTTTGAGCAGGGGAGAGGGACGAGGCAGGGATGCCCACTTTCACCTTTACTCTTTGCTATCTCAATACAGCCCTTTGCAGCAAGGATAAGGGAACATGCGGACTTGAAGGGTATAGGGGTAGGGAAGAAGGAATATAGGTTATCATTATTTGCGGATGACATTCTAATGAGCGTGGCTAGACCACACATTTCTCTTCCAATACTAATGAGGGAAATAGGAGAATTTGGAAGGTTGTCGGGGTTCACCATAAATGGTCCAAATCAGAAATATTAAATTTGTCATTATCAAAGGATGTGCAGGAAGCATTGCAAAAAAAATACCCCTTTAGGTGGGCCCCGCGATTCATTAGGTACTTGGGGATACAAATAGGTAATAAGTTGACATCTCTGTTTGATTTAAATTACGCAAAGTTGTTTGGGCGAGTGGAAGGTTTGTTGAGTACGTGGTCCCAAGGATATTTATCATGGTTTGGACGCATTGCAACAGTAAAAATGATGCTGTTACCCAGGTTTCTATTCCTATTCCAAGTGCTGCCAATATTGGTACCGCCAAAAAAACTATGGCAGTTACAAAGGGTAGTTAATAGATTTATATGGCAAAATAAGAGTCATAGAGTAGCTAAGTCCACGCTGCAAAGGACTAGGGAGTAGGGAGGGTTGGGAGTTCCCAATTTAGGAAACATTATGTCGCAGAGCAGCTTAAAACAATATATGAGTGGCATAGGGGAAAACAGAAACACTGGGTTCAAATGGAAGAAGATTCAGTAGAGGGGTGGGACTAGAAATGTTAGTGTGGCAGGGAGGCAAGGTCCGTGGAAATAATCCCATCATTGAGCACATATTGAATATATGGAAACAAAATAAGAAGACATTAATACAGGATAAAGGGTATACGCAGGAGATGACACTGGAGGCATGCTTTGAGGAGGGACAAGGGCCAGAGGTGAGTGTATTGCGGAGATGGGCGAGGTTAGGACTTACCCATATTTCCCAAGTAGTGCATAAAGAGGGTGTTAGGAACTTTGAAGGAATGAAGGACCTATATGGGCTATCAAAACATGATCAGTACAGTTATCTTCAGATGAGTCGTTTTTTAAAATAGCAGAAGGTATGGCGAGATTTATGGAGCAATAGGGGATGGTTTGAGGTCCTTTGTATAGGGCAAGTGGGTCAAAAAGGAGCATTGTCTAAAATATATACAGGATTAATGGAGGGAGGGGAAGGCAAAATGGAGTATATGAAGAAGTGGGAGGAAGTGTTAGAATTAGAGTGGGAGGAGGAGGCTTGGGACAAAGTAATTCAGACGGTAGCAGGCATCTCGATCGCTACCCAAATAAGACAGAATGCATATAAAGTGTTGTTTCGGTGGTACTGGACACCGATACAACAATGGCGGGCAGGGTTGGGACAGACGGATAAATGTTGGCGGGGATGTCAAGAGAGGGGCATTCTGCTACACATGTGGTGGACTTGTGGGAAAATCCGCCAATATTGGGAAGAAGTTCTGGATATAATACAAGAAATGACAGGACACAGATTGGAAAGCAAACCTGAGGTGTGCCTGTTGCATTGTCTGGAAGAAGAGATTTCGGAGAGGGATAAGGAAGTGTTGCATCATTGCACTGTGGCAGCATGAAGTGAAATAGCAAAATATTGGACAGGGGCACACCAACCTCAAAGCGAGGGCTTCATGAGAAGGGTCGCAGACCTGTGTTTGATGCATAGATTGACGGGGCTCCAAAAAGGGAAAGGGGGAAAAAAATCATGTTACAATGGAAAACTGTTTTCAAGTGGTTGGAGAAGTGGAAGGAGGGGAAGAGGGGAGGAAGGAGTTAATTTGTGGTCTGCTCAGTAGGTTCATTGATATGGAATAAGAGAGGGTCTCGGTATACAGAAGAATAGTACCATTAAGAAGCAAGACAGTGATGCAAAATGGTGAAACCTTGTATAGTTCTTTGATGAATGAGGAGGTTAATAAGTGACATAAGCAAATGGTCAACTAAAGGAGGGGATAAAGAGATGGGGGAGGGGGGGAGGGGGTTGGGGAAGGGTTTAGGAAATAAGAATGCTGTATTAGATAGAAGGGGATAATACATATGTGTAAGAGGGGTGATATGGAAATATATACCTGCATATTATATGTATAGAAGAGTGATATGGAAATATATATATTATATGTACAGAAATGGTTGTATGTTATACTGAAATGTTCAATAAAAGTTAAATGGAAAAAAACTAGTTCACACAATGGGTAGAGAATATGTATGTGTGTGGGGGGGGGAAGGGGTTCAATGGATAGTTCTGAAAAAACTTGGTAAAGTGTCATTTTGCTTCCAATTTAAAATAGATGTCTTCAGTCTGTGCTAGGCATCTTCTAATAGGTGTTGTATGCCTTTTGACTTGGATGTATTTTTGTTTTACTATATGAGAAGTGTACTTTATTCTAATGCATCACTATTTGTTTTGTTTTAAAACAAGAAAAACTAAATAAAAATAAAGATAATACATTTTTTAAATCAAGCTGCATACTAAAACTTCAACATGAATTGTTTTTTATTGTATAGCCTCCATTATTGGTAAGTTGAAGTTGCGCTCTGCAGAACCCTGTCTGATATCTTTATTTGTGTATCATTTTATCGATATCATGGGCTAAATTTTTAACAGAGCACTAAACTGTAAAATTACATTAAGTCAGGAAGAGATTGGACAATGGGGTTTCTAAGTTATTTCTTATACACCTTCTTTCTTTGTAGCTCTGTCTTAATCACTGCTGAAAATCCTTGCTCTGAAACCAGGGATGGGTTTTGTATTTTGGCACTCACAAGCACTTGAGGGAAGGAATCTACTTGGGATATCGATCAAAGCAAGGTGAGATTCTCACAGAGTGTTCCCTACATAGATTCTCCCTCCTCTCAGCTGGTACTCACACCAACAGAAGAAAACATCAGTGCAGGCCCTGCGGGCTGGCACACGCTCACAGGTCCTGAGTAGCCCTGCTCCTCCTCTTGTACTGGCTAGCATTAACTAAGGGCACCCTATGAGGCACGAAGGATTTGCTAGCTGACAGGTGCTGCACTGACCTCTGTGGTTACTGCCATGAAAATCAGAGCCAGCAACAGGCCTGCTGCTACTTTCAGAATGTAGTGCTCCAGGCAGCTGCTTAACATATGCTACGATCTACTACTACTGAACATTTGTATAGCACTACAAGATGTATGCAGTGCTGCACAGACACATGTAAAAGATGGTCCCTGCTCATAAGAGCTTACAATCTAGTCAAGACAGACAACACAGTAGCTGTAGACATGGGATACATCTAGGGGGAATGGTAAGGAAACACAAAGGAGATCAGGTGAGTCAAGATCTGAAAGTGGCAGCGAAGAGGTGAGTTTTCAATTTGGATTTGAAAAAGGTCAGAGAAGGCGCCTGATGTACAGACTCTGGTAGTGTGTTCCAGGCTTTGGATTTTGACTCACCTGATCTCCTTTTTCTTTTCCTTTCCCCTTGTTTTATCCCAGCCTACACCTCCTGTGTTGTCTGTCTTGTCTAGATTGTAAGCTCTGAAGAGCAGGGACTGTCTCTTACATGTCTGTGCAGCGCTGCGTACGACTTGTAGCGCTATACAAATGCTCAGTAGTAGTAGTAGTAGTAGTAATAACGTAAGGAGCAGGAAGGTGAAAGGAACAAAGTCTGGAGTTAGCAATAGAAGAGAAGAGCACAGATAGAAGTGATTTGCTAGAAGAGCAGAGTAACCGAGGAGGGGTGTAGGGGCCTGTTCACACCCCATGCCTGCCTCTTATTATCCTGCTATGACTGTTTCACTCTCCCATCAACTGTCTGTGCAAGAGAAATACAAAGTAGTTTATATGGCACAAAATCTTTATTTTCTCATGTATATTCTGTACAAATTACTGGTGTACTATTTATAAACAGTTGCTGTTTAGATTCATTCACATCATTGTAGTTCCTGCTGCTCTGGTCATGGAATTCAGGCAGCGTAAAGAATTTCTTCCTATAATCCAGGATAGTGACCTTTAAAAGAGGATCGAACAACCAGGGTCTGCGCCTTAAGGGACGCCCTTGGTACAAACCTGCCAGTGCAAACAAAATATCTTTTATTTCTTCCAAACAGAAAATAAAATAGTTGGCCTACCGATTGCATTTTAACTTGGCCTTGTACAAAGGTTTCGTTTAGGCCTGTCCTCCCTCTCTCTTTCCTCCTCCTGTCTGGATCTCCTCTCCCTGCTCTGCGTTTGGAGGGCCCAATATTCTGCGGCAGCAGCTAGCTGATTAACACGGGTAACTGCAGCCGCTGAACTTTAAACCTAGATATTCAATGCTGGGATCATATCCGACCAGGTACTGAACATCAGGGTTGCCCAGATTGGCAAGAAGCGATGAAAGTAAGGCCAGATTTTGCTGCGACTTACTTTCGCTTCGTAGCCATAACCAGGCAGCAGCTCAATATCTATGCTGCACTTTATGGCCAGGTGCCGCCCCCCAGACTGCCCCAATGCTAACCAGTTTGCATCAAGGTATGCAGTAACAGCATCTGTGGATATTCAGGAGCACTAACCATGGCAGTGCCACTGAATATCCTGAATAAAGGGAACAACATGTTTAGCAGGTCTGATAACCACTGAATATCAGGCCTAGGGTTTTTAATGTTCTTCCTTCCCTTCCCTTCCAGTTCCTTGCTGTCTTTCCCTTAAGGTGGGCTGGATTTTAAGAAGGGTTGGGGTGTTCTGATGTATACTCCTTTACGTACCCTCTGCCAGGGCTTCCTTCTAGGGATGGAAATCAACAATTTTATGCTCCTTTTCTGTCCTGTGCTATAGTTCATATGTGAAGGACTGCAGGTTAAGGAATTAATACAGGACGCTGGCGTTGATTTCATTATTATGGCTGATCCAATTAAGTAGCTGGAGGTCAGTTGGGGTCCGTGCAACATGGGCCCCAACTGCTAATATCAAAACACCTCCATTGCCCATTTTATCGTTAGAGCCTCTCTCTCGATTACTACATAATTCTTCTTTTGAGATAGCAGCTTCCAACTTATGAAGACCACTAGGTATTCCTGGCTCTTTTTTCCCCTCTGCCAGAACTGCTCCCAGGCCTACCTCTGAGATGTCTGTTTGCATGGCAAAAAGTTGATTACAATCAGAGCTTATCAGGACCATTTCAAGCCTTGGAAATCTTCTTCCAACTTGAAGGACCACAAAATCTTCCTCAGTACTCTCCTCTTTCTTTATTTCTTTGTAAAATGTATAACCTGCCTACCCGCCATGCTTCAAGGCGGGATAACACAACACTTTTTTTTTTTAAATTTAAGTGCCATCAAGTCAGTGCTGACCCCTGGCGACCCAGTAGCTCCTGAGTTTTCTTCACAAGGTATGACCAGAAGTAGATTGCCAGGCCTTTTCTTCCAAGGCAACGAAGGGTAAAGTGACTTGCCCAAGGTCACAAGGAATGCCAGTGGTAATCAAATCCAAATCTCTTGGGTACTAGGTTGTTGCTCTAACTACTAGGCTACTCTTCCACTTCACATAAAAGATGGAGTTATAAAACATACAACAAAAAAATCATATCAACAGAGTTCTACAAACTGCTGGACTTCTTTTATGGGGGAGGGATGGGGGAGGTTTACAGCTTTGCCTTCTCTGCAAAATTTGGAATTAAATAATGGTAATCTAAGAAGGCTGTCATCTGTTTCTTTGACTGGGGAATAGGCAACTCACACTGTAGCTTCTATCTTCTGTCTCGGCAGATGAACATGCCCCTTCCCTATGGGCTTTGTGTCATTAAGGGAAGCATTTCTTTGGATTTGTGGTTAGGACCACCTTCTACAGGCTTGCAAGGACAGGCTGTAACAATCTTACAGGAGTCTCCCAGTCCATAAATTACAAATGCCATGTACGTAAGCTGTTGCATAGCTGCTCTGAGAGTCATAGAAGGCAGTCTAAAGCATTAGAACATAGCCAGAGCTCTGGAAAGTCCACATAGCAATACAGTTCACTGCAATGGCCCTCAGGAACAGAAAAACAATCTTCTCCTAGAATGCAGGGATAAGTGGTACCTGCCAATACCCCTTAGTAAAATCCAGTGTACAGATAAATAAATATGGGGCAGCCAGTTTAACAAGTTTTTATATACCGCTTTTAATCCAAGGCGGTTTACATAGAACAATATATAATCTCCAGAGAGTTGTTTTACAAAGGACATGGGCAAATAAACTTGGCATTATAGGGGTTATAAATAAATCAGAGGTATGTAGATGGTTATGGTATATACAGCTAGGTGATGTCATTAGGACCAAAATGTTCAGTGAAGAGATGTGTTTTTAATAGTTTCTTCAGATCCTGTGGAGATTGTGCAAATCTAGTGGATTCTAGTAGTGAGTTCCAAATCATTGGAGCGAATAGCGTGAATGCTCTATTGCTAGTATGATGTGTATGCTTGGTCTTGAAGGGAGGGATGTCAGGAAGATTCTGATTTGCTGATCTTCTGGGCTTTGTCAATATGTTAATCAACTCTGGGTATTGCCTAAGCTTCAATCTTTGAGATTTCATTAAGTTTTCTGAAATCAATGCAGAAGTGGCTACTTCTATCTGGCTTGGAAATGAGTATAATGGGTGATGACCAGCTACTACGAGACTCTTTGATCACTCCAAGTTTAAGCATTCCTCTCACTTCTGAGGCTACTGCCTGCCACTGTGCCTCGAATTCGGTAAAGTCACTATTGGATGACTACATCAAGATCTATGACAATATTACGATAAAACTAAATGAGTCTTCTCTTGAACACTGGAGAAGATTTCAGCATTCTTTTCTACCAGTCATTCTCAATTGCCCTTCCGTATATAAGAGTATTAGACAGCTGGTCTCTGGAGCATAATTTTAGAAACTGGCACCTAGTTAATGTGTGTATTTACATGTATACTTTATGCTTATTTTATAAAGTCAAGTATGCGTATTCTTGACTCTATAAAATAAAGATCGTGATTTTATACTGCTTCAATCACCATAAGAATCAATAATTCTCTGAATCTTTTCTTCGTTAGATATATATATAACATGCGAATTATCTAAAGATAAGGACAGTGAAACAGACAGACAGGAAGAAAATTGATGCCTTTGAATTATGGTGCTGGCGGCGAATACTGTGTATACCATGGACTGCCCGAAGAACAAACCAGTCGGTACTAGAGGAGATCAAACCTAAGCTTTCTTTAGAAGCTCAGATGACAAGACTTCGACTTTCATACTTTGGACACATCATGCGAAGAGAGATCATTAGAGAAAGACATCATGCTTGGCAAGATAGAAGGTCAACGCAAAAGAGGAAGGCCAGCAATGAGATGGATCGACACAATAACAGCAGCTACGGGTACCAGTCTGTCAACAATGAGCCACCTGACTGAAGACCGAATACAATTTAGGATAGCTATCCAGAGAGTCGCCATGAGTCGACTCCGACTCGACGGCACTTAACAACAACAAGGAGGTCTCAGAATTTTATAGGCGCCACACTTCAGACTTTTAGCTTGTCTATATGTTGTATGCCATTTTGCATCAATGGCCTTCCGTATCTTGATTTTCAATGTAACCTTTATATCAAGACGTTCTTTTTAAAACCATGAAAAAAGTGCTTAGCTTTTCTGTTCTGTGAGATTTCCCCAACGCCATGCCTCAGCGCCTTATCTGGGATGTAACTATACCTGGCTATACTTTATTCAGGAAGGACAGGGTAGGAAGAAGAGGAGGAGGAGTGGCACTATATGTAAAAACTACTATTAAAGCTTTGGAATTACAGAGCTTAAAAGGGAGAGAGGAGGCATTGTGGGTTAAACTAGAAAGAGGGAAAGAGAAATCTATTTGCATTGGAGTGATATACAGACCTCCCTCACACGAGGAAGAGGTGGACAGAGAGTTAATTGAAGACATACGCAGCATTGCTAGGAAAGGGGAAGTGCTACTGATAGGAGATTTCAATATGCCAGATGTTGATTGGCACATTCCTGCTGCAGTATCATCTAGAAGTAAGGAGATCCTGGATTCTCTACAGGGAGAACTATTCAGGCAATTGGTAACAGACCCCACACGTGAAGGGGCCATACTGGACTTGGTGCTTACCAATGGTGAAAGTGTTTCTGATGTTGTAGTGGGAGATCATTTTGCATCCAGTGATCACCAGATGGTGTGGTTCAGTATTAGGACTAGGGCTGTTAGAATCCATTCCAAGGTGAGGATCTTAGACTTTAGGAAGACTAACTTTGCGAAGATGGGCCAATACCTCAGGGAGTCGTTAGTGGGATGGGAACAGCTGGGGATGTAGAAAAACAGTGGGCAAAACTGAAAGGGGGTATTTTAAGGGCAACCAACCTTTTTGTTAAAATGGTAAATAAAGGCAAAAGGAACAGGAGACCGCTATGGTTTTCGAAGGAAGTAGCTGAAAAAGTGAAGAAAAAGAGGGAGGCCTTCATGAAATACAAGAGATCACAGAGAGCAGAAGACAGGCATCTGTATTTGGAAAAACTTAGAGAAGCTAGCAAAGTAGTCAAGAAGGCAAAGATTCAAAAGGAGGAGGAAATAGCCAATGCAATAAAATGGGGGGATAAGACATTTTTCAGATATATTAGTGAGAAGAGGAAGAGCAAAAGTGGTATTGTCAGACTCAAGGGTGCAGGGGGGGAATATGTAGAAGCTGATAAGGATAAAGCGGAATTGCTTAACAAATATTTTTGTTCTGTGTTCACAGATGAAGAACCAGGAGCAGGACCTCAGAAAACACCCACAAATAAGAACAGAAGCGAGGGACATCTTGAACTATTTTCAGAAGACTGTGTTAGTGAGAAACTAGCTCAACTTAGAGTAGACAAAGCGATGGGACCGGATGGGATACACCCTAGAATACTGAGGGAACTTGGGGACGTTCTAGCAGCTCCACTGACTGACCTTTTCAATGCCTCGTTGGAGTCGGGAGTGGTGCCAAAGGACTGGAGAGAGGCTCATGTGGTGCCTTTACACAAAAGCGGAAGTAAGGATGTGGTTGAAAACTACAGGCCGGTTAGTTTAACTTCGGTGGTGAGTAAATTATTGGAAACGCTGCTGAAAGAGAAAATAGTGAGGTTTCTGGAGTCCAGCGGATTACAGGATCCGAGGCAGCATGGATTCACCAGAGGCAGGTCTTGTCAGACAAATCTGATTGATTTTTTTGACTGGGTGACCAGGGAGTTGGACCAAGGGAGAGCTCTAGATGTGGTGTATTTAGATTTCCGTAAAGCCTTTGACACTGTTCCTCACAGGCGACTTATAAACAAACTGAGCACCCTAGGGATGGACCCTAAAGTTACTGCTTGGGTTAGAAGTTGGTTGGGTGGGAGGCGACAAAGAGTACAGGTAAATGGAGCTCACTCTGAGGAGAAGGATGTTGCCAGTGGTGTGCCCCAGGGATCTGTCCTTGGTCCGATTCTTTTTAACATCTTTGTTAGTGATATAGCGGAAGGGCTGTCGGGTAAGGTTTGCCTCTTTGCGGATGATACCAAAATCTGCAATAGAGTAGACACCCAGGAAGGGGTAGATAACATGAGGAGGGATCTAGCTAAGCTTGAAGAATGGTCTAGAATTTGGCAGCTGGGATTTAATGTTAAAAAATGTAAGGTCATGCATTTGGGCTGCAGCAATCCAAGGGAGCAATACAGTATAGGAGGTGAAGTACTTTTGTCCACTAAAGAAGAGCGGGACCTAGGCGTGGTTGTGTCTGATGATCTTAAAGTAGCTAAACAGGTGGAAAAGGCGACAGCAAAAGCTAGAAGGATGCTTGGGTGCATACGGAGAGGAATGGCTAGCAGAAAAAAGGAGGTGATAATGCCTCTGTATAAGTCTTTGGTGCGACCTCATTTGGAGTATGGTGTGCAATTCTGGAGACCGCACCTTCAAAAGGATGTGAACAGGATGGAATCGGTGCAGAGGGTTGCTACCAAAATGATTAATGGGCTTCATTATAAAGCATATGAGGACAGACTTAAGGATCTTAATATGTACACCTTAGAGGAAAGGCGGGATAGAGGTGATATGATTGAGATGTTTAAATACCTCCGTGGCATAAATGTTCAGGGAGAGAGCCTCTTTCAATTGAAAGCAAGTTCTGCTACGAGGGGACATGGGATGAGGGTGAAGGGAGATAGATTCAGGAGTGATATGCGGAAATATTTCTTTACGGAAAGAGTAGTGGATCCGTGGAATAGTCTCCCAGTGGAGGTGGTAGAGATGAGGACAGTAACTGAATTCAAGAAAGCATGGGACCAACACAGAGGATCTCTAAAGGCAAAAAGTGGACTGTTGTAGTTGTTATGGAAGGACAGACTAGATAGGCCATGTGGTCTTTTTCTGTCGTCATATTTCTATGTTTCTATGTTTCTATCTGCGTTTCACTATGTTAAGTTTCTTCAGGGTTTTTTTCTTTTTTAAGCACTATTGACGAAACAGACAGAAATCTTACTGGTTAATCACATCCTTACACATTATATAAATCTACTGTTGATTATTATCGATCTACCTCTTGATCTAGAATAAAACATTTGTTTATAAATTATTTATAAAGATACCTCAATTATAATTATGTTATATATGCGGCGGACGTCTTATTTCTCCTTTTTTCTCCGGGCCTGTCGGCTTCCTCCCCACGCCCTGCATGCAGACTAACGTCAATGTCCAGGATTTAAATGTGACACTGATCAGGTGTTTCATTCACCTGTTTGCTTTTCATCATTATGTCTCTTCATCTCTCCCATACCATTAATTGTTCCACGATTTATCAGCGGTTAATTGAGACTGCTCAATCTTTATTTTATCATTGTTGTTTTGACCTGCTTCAAACATAGACCCCCCAATCTATTGGGGCATTTAAGCCTCCCGGGATTACAGATTGCAAGTTATAAATCCTGGACATTGACGTTAGTCCGCATGCGCAGCGTGGGGAGGAAGCCGACAGGCTCGGAGAAAAAAGGAGAAATAAGACGTCGGCCGCATATATAGCATACTTATAATTGAGGTATCTTTATAAATAATTTATAAACAAATGTTTTATTCTAGTTCAAGAGGTAGATCGATAATAATCAATAGTAGATTGATTCTGTGGCCCTGGCTGGGCTTCCTATGCACCGGAGTGGTCAGCGTGGGGGTACCGGGTACAGCGGGTAGCCGCAGTACTGGAGGCCTTTCCCGGGGAAGAAGGGCTTCTTGGTTGGCTGCTTCTTCCGAGGTAGTGTAGAAGTCTTGCGGGAGATACGGGTCCTAGTGACGCACTCCGTCTCGATCTCCGCAGCCTTCTCCTCCATTGGCTTACCAAAAGGTTGCTCACTGAGGCAGGGCACGTCCTGGAACTTCTCCTGCACCCACTGCTCCAAATCCTAAGATTGGAGCCAGTCCTGGCAGCGGGCTCCAATGCCCGCGCCGCCACCTGAGCCGAGGTCTCGAAGTCATCGTAGGAGGCTCGAGAAAGATACTTGGAGCAGTTGGCCACCGACTTCAGCAGGGTGCGAAATCTGTCGAGGGGCTCGCCCTCGAGGCCCGTGGAGAAACCTCCAAGTTCCTTCACCAATTCGTGGAGGAACATACCAATGTATAACTGGTATGCCTGGATGCAGCAAGAGAGCATGGAACTTTGATAGGCTTTGCGGCCCAGGGCATCAAGGGCTCTCGATTCTCGGTCTGGTGGTACCAAAGAGTGGGACTTTGGGCTTTTCTGCTTCCTCATGGCTGATTCCACCACCATCGAGGTTTGTGGAAACTGAGTCTTCCGGAAGCTTGGCCCGCGCTGCACCTTGTAAATAGTATCAAGGTGCTTGCTGACAATAGGGACCGAGGCTGGGGCCTCCCAGATGCGGAGCAACAGCAGAGACAGAATTGGCGGCACCAGCACCATGAGGAATTCCCTGGGCAGGGCCCCGTACTGAAGAATATTCAGTTCTTCAGCAGGAGGGTCTTCCTCGGTCTGGATAACCAGGTTGAGGGACTGAGCCATGTCCCAGATAAACACCAGAAAGGAGGTGTCTTCGGGCGGTGAATGCCGCTGGAGACGAGGTGGCGAAGGGTCCGACGGGAGATCCCGGTGGGCTTGGGACTCCGGGGAGGTGTCCCCATCGGATTTCCAATCCAAGAAGTCGGTGGAGGGATCCGAGCCGGGCGGTTCGCCCTGTCCGATGGCCGGCGGACTGGAACCAGAGGCCCTGGACAATCTCGCCTCCGAGAAATGGGAGGGTGAGTAAAACCAATGGCAAGGACCCACATGAGGCCCATGGTTCTCGCGGGTTTCCTGGATGGATTTTGGTGTCCCACGCGAGGGACCTGCGGTCTCCAAGCGCAAGTCAGCAAAGTTGGCTGTGAGCGCCTGCTGGGAATCAATGAACGCAGCAATGCTGTGTTCTAGCGCCAGCATACGGGATTCCCACGCAGGCGTGGGGCCCCGGGACGCTGATACTGGGGGGTCACTGGATCGGGCGTCGAGGGGGAGAGGGGGTCTTCACGGGGACGACCCTCAGAAGACTGGGTGCCTTCGCCGGAGGGCTCCATTTCTGTGCGGGGTACCTTGCGGAGTCACTCCTTGTCCGACTCTCGGGAACGTGGAGGAGGGCTTAGCAACCGGGCACGAGAGGGCTTGCGCTAGTTGGGAGCCCCAGACAGCAACTTCAAAGCCTTCTTCTTTTTATGTCATTCCACCTCGGGGGGACCCCTGATCATAATGCCGCCTGGAACGCGCTGCCATGGGGGGAGAACCCATCGCAGGGGAAACAACTGAGGACATCACCTGGGACTCCGAGGCGGCCTTTCGAAAAATGTCTTCGGACTTCTGTTTACGGCTGAGCAGGGCCTTGGAGGACATTTTCTTACAGAGCGAACAGAGCTCTGGGTCATGGTCGGCTCCCAGACACCATAGACAGCAGCCATGAGTGACCGTAAGCGACATGTTCCTAGAGCATCTATTTCATTATTTAAACCTGGTGGCCATGGGGGCATAAATGGCCCCTGCAAGGTCGAAGACCCACGTGGCCAGTGGTTGGGAAAACAAAAAAGGGCACGAAGCCCATATTGAAAAAACTCAAAAAGTTATCCCTGTAAACTCGAGAGAGAGTAAGGGGAGGACGGGTAGAGGAATAGTGCTACCGGAAAAAAGAAATAAGCCTGTTAAGGCGAGGAAATGAAAAACGTTTTCCAAGGGACGAGGACGTGTGTCCGAAGGGCTCCGCGTAAAAAGGGAGACTGAGCAAGACGGCACCCTTGGGCGGGAAGAGGACCACGCATGCATGGTAGCAATCCCAAAGGCTTTCTTTGAAAGCTGGGGAATTGCTCCGCGCGGGATCCGTCGATGCCGACATCACCCATAAGTGAGGACTGATATCCTGCTTGTTCCTGGAGAATGATGTATTCCTCTTTGTTTGGCCAGTCTGATCTATATAATTGGGAACATGTAGATGGTCATGGCTCAGTGGGAGAAAGCAAACATGGCTTTAGCCAAAGAAAGCCTTGTCTTACTAATCTGTTATATTTTTTTGAAGGTGTGAATAAACAGGTAGACAAAGGTGAGCTTGTCGTTGTAGTGTATCTGGATTTTCAGAAAGCCTTTGACAAGGTCCCTCATGAGAGACTCCTGGAGAAATTAAAAAGTCATGGGATAAGAGGTAGTGTACTACTGTGAACATAAGAACATAAGATATGCCATACTGGGTCAGACCAAGGTCCATCAAGCCCAGTATCCTGTTTCCAACAGTGGCCAATCTAGGTCATACATACCTAGCAGTTTCCCCAAAAGACACAGGTTCCACAATGCTTGTACTGGGTCAAGCATTGATATCCTGGGTCCCTTCTTAATAATGGTTTATGGACCTTTCCTCCAGGAACTTGTCCAAACCTTTTTTAAACCCAGCTACACTAACAGCCTTTACTACATCCTCCGGTAACAAATTCCAGAGTTTGATTACACATTGAGTAAAAAAATATTTTCTTTTATTAGTCTTAGTTTACCCTGTAGCTTCATTGCCTGTCCCCTAGTCTTTCTATATTCTGATAACGTAAACAATCGATCTACGTTTACCCGTTCCACTCCTTTCATTAATTTATAGAATGTGCATCAGGTACTGGTTAAAAGATAGAAAGCACAGAGCATACCCTAAAATTATTCAAAATTGTTAAAACACAAGAGGATGGTGAAAAATTGCAAGAGGACTTTGATGAATTGGAAGACTGGATGATCAAATAGTGGACAAACTTTAATGTGGACAAGTGCAAAGTTATGCACCTAGGAAAGAACAACCCAAACTACGCTTACACATTAGGAACTACTACCCAGGAAAAAGATTTAGGCATCATCGAGGATAATACATTGAAACCCTCTGCCCAATGTGCAGCAGTGACCAAGAATGCAAACAGAATACTAGGAATCATAAGAAAAGGAATGGAGAATAAAACCAAGGATATTATAATGTCTCTGTATCTTTCCATTGTGCGACTGCACCTTGAATATTGTGTGCAATTCTGGTCGCCATATCTTTAAAAAGATATAGCAGAATTAGAAAAGGTACAGAGGAAAGTCACCAAAATTGTAAAGGAGGTGGAAGGATAGCCCTATGAGGAAAGGATTTATTTATTTATTTACATTCTCTTATATACCGCGCTATTCTGCATCAGTGCGGTTTACATTGAACAAACTGAAATTACATTGAACAGGGCATTATAACTTGGAGATAACTATTTTACAGGGAACATGGGCTATGGAGGGTTAAGTGGCTTGCCCAAGACCACAAAGAGCACCTGTGGGACTAGAAACCCCAGTCCTTCCGGCCCAAGGTTGCTGTCCTCTAGTGGGATTTGAACCCCCGACCTTCCGGCCCGAAGTACCTTGCCCCAACCACTAGGCCACTCCTCCGGATTAAAAGGTTAGGGCACTTCAACTTGGAAGAGACGGCTGAGGAGAGATATGATAGAGGTCTATAAATTAATGAATGGAGTGGAACGGGTAAACGTAGATTGGTTGTTTACGGCAACAAAAAGTAGAAAGACTAGTGGACAGGCAACAAACCTACAATATAACCCATTTAAGACTAATAAGAGAAAGCGTAGTTACTCACCTGTAACAGGTGTTATCAAAGGACAGCAGAAATCGATCCTCACATATGAGTGACGTTGACCCTGACAGAGCCCGCGCGGAAGCATCTCCCCAGCTTTCAAAGAAAGCCTTTGGGAGATGCACCACACATGCGTGATCCCCTTCCCGCCCAAGGATGCCATCTTGCCTCAGTCCAATGACATAGCTAAGACGGCAAAAATAAAATACAGTAAAGAGGCAACTCCAAGGGGGGGAAGGAGGGTTGTGAGGACCGATTCCTGCTGTCCCCAGAGAACACCCGTTACAGGTGAGTAACTATGCTTTCTCCGGGAACAAGTAGGAAGTCAGTCCTCACATATGAGACTCCCCAGCTACAGGCTACCAAGGACCTATACAGACTGCCACGGGTAACAAGAGAAGGTGAGCCATGAGCTGCAGTAATTAAGTCCCAACAGGGAGACTCTCGCAAGACCCAAGTGTCTGACAGGGAACCAGCACTCCAGTAGCCTTAACACAGAAGGGTCGGAGGGCAGGAATTGCCTACACCCTGAAGAGATTACAGAATTCTGCCTGGCCAAAGGCGCTGTCCCATCGGGTTTCTCTCTCCAGGTAGTAGTGAGCTGCGAAGTATGGACCGAACACCAGGTAGCAGCCCGGCAGATTTCCATCACAGGTATGGAATGCAGATTTGCCATGGAGGTAGCCATGGCCCTGATGCGGTGTACCATGACGTGGTGGTCCAGTGAGATCCCAGCCTGCTCACAAGGCGAGGGCAATGCAGTCCGCCACCCAAGAGGACAGAGTTCACTTGGTCACTAGAAGCCCTGGTCGACTGGGATCATAGGAGATGAAAAGCTGAGGCACTTTTCATTGCAGACAGAAGGACAGGGGCTTCTTCCAATCCAGAATATGGAGAATGGTCTCTGCCTTGCCAGTGTGTGGCCTCGGGAAGAAAGTGGGGAGCACCACCTCCTGATAGAGGTGGAAGGAGGACACTACCTTTGGCAGAAACGTGAAGTGTGTGTGGCGTACCATTCTGTTCTTGTAGAACCCTGTCTAGGGAGGTTGTGCCATCAGAGCCTGGAGCTCGCTGACCCTGCAAGCTGACATGAGTGCCATGAGAAAGGCAACCTTCCAGGAGAGGTACCGCAGGTGGCAAGTAGCCAGGGGCTCAAACGGTGGCTTAGTGAGCTGTGAGAGCACCACATTGAGGTCCAACTTCACCACTGGTGGGCGGAAGGGGGGCTTGGACAACATGAGACCCCGGAGAAAATGAGAAACAAGGGGCTGAGCCAAGAGAGCTTGCCTTCAATGGAGTGGTGATGTGCCGCAATAGCGCACAGGTGCACCTGACTTAGCTGGACTATAGTCCTACTTGGGACAGTTGGGGTCTGTACTGAAGTACCAGTTGCACAGAGCAGAACAGGTTCGCCCGCCTCTTGGCACACCACACCAAAAATCGAGGCCACTTGAAGGCATACGCTCATCTTGTGGAGGTCTTACGGGAAGCCAGAAGGACCTCCTCCATGTAATCGTGGGAGGTTGAAGGGAGCTAGAACTACCCTTTCAGCAGCCAAGCCGTGAGCAACAGGGACTCCAGGTTGGGATGTAAAAGAGAACCTTTTTGCTGTGAAAGTAATCCTGGGGTGCGGCCTAGGGGGATTGGAGGCACTGAGAACAGGTAGAGAAGCAGCAGGAACAAAGGTTGCCTGGGCCACCAGGGGGCTACTATGATCAGTGATGCCCTGTTGCGCTGGACCTTGAAGAGGGTCTTGGTGACCAATGGTGTCGGCAGGAAGGCATAAAGAAGGCCTTCTGTCCATGGAATGAGGAACACATCTGCCGCCACCCGGGATGGGTGCAGCTGGCAGGAGCAGAAACAGGGCAACAGCATGTTGTCTGGGCTAGCAAACAGAACCACTAGCAGGACACCTCAGAGTTGGAAAAGCCGAGAGACCACTCTGGGGTCCAGGTGCCACTTGTGCGGCTGGAGGACTCTGCTCACCCTGTCCGCCAGGACATTACCCTGGCCCGGGAGGCAGGCCACCTAAAGGACCATCCCATTGCGTGTCACATATGAGCAGAGGGCTACCGCCTCCTGGCAGAGAGTATGACCCCATGCCCCCTTGCTTGTTGACATAGAACATTGCGACTTGGTTGTCTGTCTGGACCAGTACCGACTGGTGCAGCAACCGATGGCAAAAAGCTCAGAGGGCCAGAAATATCACCCGGAGCTCCAGAAGGCTGATCTGTAACTGGCATTCCATTAGGGACCAACTGACTTGAGTGTGAAGGTCCTCGCAATGAATGCCTGGAAGGGCATCCCGACCTGAAGGTGGTGAGGGAGCTGCCACCAGTCGAGGGAGTCTGCCAGCTGGCAGGTCACTCTTATCCTGTCTCGAAGCCTGCCTGTGACTTGTATCCACTGGGAGAGGAGGCACCACTGAGCAGTCCTCACGTGCAGGTGGGCGTATGGGGTCACGCGGACTGTAGAGGCCATGTGGCCCAGCAGGCAAAGGAGATGTTCTGTCCTCTCCGGAGGTAGGAAGGCCTTGGCCTAGAGGGTGTCTAGCTGAGCACCTATGAACTCCAGGCACTGAGCTGGAGAGAGGTGGGACTTGGGGTAGTTGATGTTGAACCCCAGGTGCTGCAGGACATGGATAGTGGGAGGAGTGGCTCAGTGATTTGGACAGGTTATCTCAGGCCGGGGGTTCAATTCCCATATGGGGACAAGCAACTTCAGGCTGGAGGGACTGAGGTCTCTAGTCCCATGGCCACTCCTTGTGGCCTTGGGCAAGCCACTTAACTCTCCATTGCCCCAGGTACACTTAGATTGTGAGCTCTTCAGGGACAAGGGAATAAAAAGTACCTGTTAGTATACATGTAAACCGCATAGATTCTAAAAGAGTGGGGTATAATAAATAAATAAATAGTGCACTCAGTGGCATGGTGCACCTCTGCAGCTGTGTCTCCCCTTAAGAGTCAATCACCCAGATAGGGAAAGACGAAGGCCCTTTGGAGACGAAGGTGGGCTGCAACCACCGCTAGGCACTTGGTGAAGACCCTTGGCGATAAGGCCAGCCCAAAGGGTAGCACCCTGTATTGGTAGTGACCTCCTCCCACCACGAACTGGAGGCTGGGCTGGATAAGGATGTGTGTATAAGCATCCCTCAGGTCTAAGGGGCATAACCAGTCTCAATGCTGGAGGTATGGCATCAGTGTTTGAAGGAAGAACATCTTGAACTTTTCCCTCACCAGAAATTTGTTCAGGTCCCACAGGATGGGCCCGAGGCCCCCTGTTTGCTTGGGAACAAGGAAATATCTGGAATAGAAGTCTTTGCCCCAGAGATGTTTGGGCAATGGCTCTACTGCTTTATCCTCAAAGAGGTCTGCGAGCTTGGTTAGGATCAGAGTCTGGTGAAAGAGAGGCTTTATAGGTTCTCCTGGAAAGAAAGAGGGTATCATCTGTTGCAAGTGGAGGAGTAACCCTCCTTGACTACTTGCAGTACCCAGGAATTGGTGGTGATGGAGGACCACCTGTGGGCAAAGAGGGCCAGTCTGTGAGCTGGTGATGGTCTCCTGGGGGAGAGAAGGCCATGCCCAAGGAGTCAAAAGTCCCCTCCAGGCTGGGCCGGGGCTGGTGCCTGGGTCTTAGGGTTCTTAGGCTTGTGGGGTCCATGCCCTTACCCCTTGGACTGTTGTCCTTGCTGTGGAGCACAGAAAACTTAGTACTGTGGGATATTACCAAAAAAACCCTTTTTTCTCAGGAAGGGGGCTTCTTCCCCAAGACTTTCTTATGGGGATGCACTGAGGTCTTCTTAGAGAGTCTGGTCCTGGTCAGTAACTCAGTCTCTATCTCTGCAGCTTTGTCATGAGTTTTCTGAAGAGACTCTCTCTGGTGCAAGAGACATCGATGAGTTTGTCCTGGACCCATTGTTCAAGGTCAGACGACTGCAGTCATGCCTGGCGTCGAGCCCCGATGTCTGTGGCGGCCACTCTGGTTGAGGACTCTAAGCCATCGTATGCTGCTTGAGACAGGAACTTCGAGCTCTCTGACTGCTGAGGCCAGTGACTTGAACCGCTGCAGAGGTTCCCTGTCGAGGCCTGTAGAGAAACCGGCGAACTCCCTTGCCAGTTCCTTGAGATACATACTGATGTATAACTGATAGGTTTGGACTCAGCAAATCAGTATGGCGCCCTGGAAGCACTTTCGGCCAAGGGCATCCAGGGTCTGGGCCTCCCTACTGGGGAGTACCGAGGAATGGGTCTTTTGGCTCTAGAGTTGACAACATGGCTGACTCGATGACCATAGAGTTGTGAGGGAGATGTGTTTTCTGGAACCCCAAGCTTCAGCAGACTCAGTACATGGAGTCGAGCGGTCTGCTCACTATGGGCACTGACACAGGTGTTTCTCACATACGGAGGAGGCGGCGATCGAGGATCGCAGGGACGGACACTGTGAGGGCCTCCTTTGCAATGGTCTCATACTGTAGGATCTCAAGTTCCTCTGTGCAGGGGTCCTCCTCAGGCTTGGTTTCAAACGCAAGTGCCTTTGCCATGTCCCGCATGAAGTCAAGGAAGGCAATGTCCTCGGTGGTGGGGGGGGGGGGGGACAGCACAGCCCCCCCAGGCTGGCCAACCTAGGTGGCCATCTAGCAGACAGGCCGGCCTTGTCCATGATAGATATTAGGCCTCCCAGAAAACAGGGCAGTATCTTCAGATAACGCAGCCAACTATTCATTGCTAGAATTGAGAAACTGAAGAAACATTTTTTGACCATCAATTCTGTTCAACTCTATTTCTTGTTTCAAGAATCCCTCAGTTTTATATGATTTAACATGTTGTTGTTGTTGTTGTTAAGTGCCGTCAAGTCAGTGTCGACTCATGGTGACCCTCTGGATAGTTGTCCTAAACTGTGTTTGTTCTTCAGTCAGGCGGCTCATTGTTGACAGAGTGGCACCCATAGCTGCCGTTATTGTATAGATCCATCTCATTGCTGGCTTTCCTCTTTTGCGTTGACCTTGCCAAACATGATGTCTTTCTCTAATGATTTCTGTTTAATTTATATGCAGAACAAATCAACAGAGAAGCAAGACTATATGAAGAGAACTGTAGTGTAAATATTGGTGGGAGACTGATCAACAACCTTTGCTATGCTGACAAAGGTCCATCAAGCCCAGTATCCTATTTCCAACAGTGGCCAATCTAGGTCCTACATACCTAGCAGTTTCCCCAAAAGACACAGGTTCCACAATGCTTGTACTGGGTCAAGCATTGATATCCTGGGTCCCTTCTTAATAATGGTTTATGGACATTTCCTCCAGGAACTTGTCCAAACCTTTTTTAAACCCAGCTACACTACAGCCTCCGGTAATAAATTCCAGAGTTTGATTACACGTTGAGTGAAAAAATAGTTTCTTTTATTAGTCTTAAATAGTTTACCCTGTGGCTTCATTGCATGTCCCCTAGTCTTTCTATATTCTGATAACGTAAACAATCGATCTACGTTTACCCATTCCACTCCTTTTATTAATTTATAGACTTCTATCATATCTCACCTCAGCCGTCTCTTTTCCAGGTTAAAGAGCCCTAACCTTTTTAGCCTTTCTTCATAGGAGTATCCTTCCATCCCCTTTACCATTTTGGTGGCTCTCCTCTGAACCTTTTCTAATAAAGAGTAGTTACTCACCTGTAACAGGTGTTCTCCAGGAGCAGCAGGAATCAGTCCTCACTTATGGGTGACGTCGGCGCCGACGGAGCCGTCGCGGAGCAATTTCCCCAGCTTTCAAAGAAAGCCTTTGGGAATTGCAGCGCGCATGCGCGGTCCTCTTCCCGCCCAAGGGTGCCATCTTGCTCAGTCTGATGACATAGCAATAAGACAGCAAAAAAGTTAGCAAAACAATGTTAGGCAATGACTGCAACTCCAAGGGGAGGAGGGAGGGTTGTGAGGACTGATTCCTGCTGCTCCTGGAGAACACCTGTTACAGGTGAGTAACTACTCTTTCTCCAGGACCAAGCAGGAAGTCAGTCCTCACTTATGGGACTCCCAAGCTTAAGGCTACCGGAGACCTCAAGCTGAAAAATGAGCTCCCTCAAGCTCAGCAGCACAGAAGGAAGGAATCTTCTCTGAATACGCCCCCGGCCGGTAGCCCAACACTAGGGCCGAGGGTAGGAGTTGCCTAAATCGCAAAGAGATTGTGGAGAACTGCCTGTCCGAAAGCACTGTCCCTACGGGACTCCCTCTCCAGGCAGTAATGAGCCGCAAAAGTCTGGCTTGAAGACCAAGTAGCGGCCCGGCAGAAGTCTGCCAACGGAACAGAGCGGAGGTGAGCCACTGACGCAGCCTTCACCCTGACACGGTGAGCCGTGACTCGACTCTCCAGTGAGAGGCCGGCTGCCCCATAAGCCCAGGCGATACAGTCAGCTACCCATATGGACAAAGTACGCTTGGAGACAGGTGTCCCCAACTTATTGGGGTCAAAAGAAACGAAAAGCTGAACAGCCTTTCTATGCTCCCTCGTACGGTCAAGGTAGAAGGATAAGGCCCTCCTACAGTCCAGGGTATGCAGAACCGTCTCAGCTCGGCTGGTATGCGGCCTGGGAAAGAAGGTTGGAAGAACCACCTCCTGGTTGATGTGAAAAGGAGAAACCACTTTTGGAAGAAACTTAGGGTGAGTCCGTAAGACTACCCTATTTGGATAGAACCTAGTGTAAGGGGGTTCAGACACTAGGGCCTGCAGCTCACTAACGCGCCTAGCGGAGGAGAGGGCTACTAAGAAGAGAGTTTTCCAGGAAAGATAACGAAGGGGACATGTAGCCATAGGTTCAAAAGGCGGACAGGTTAGCCGCTGCAAGACCACATTCAGATCCCAGGTAGGGGCTGGTGGGCGCAAGGGCGGCTTGAGCAGAAGAAGCCCCCTGAGAAAACGGGCCACCAAGGAGTGCGCCGAGAGAGGTCTGCTATCCACCGGCAAGTGATGTGCAGAGAGAGCACTGAGGTGGACTCTGACAGAGTTGGACTTGAGGCCCACATTGGAAAGGTAGAGCAAGTATTGCAGGACTACCGGAACCAACCAGGAGAAGGGGTCCTCAGACCGCTGAGCACACCACATGGAGAAGCGACGCCACTTAAAGGCGTAAGATTTCCAGGTGGATGGCCGGCGAGAGGCCAAGACGACATCCTCCACCTCCCTAGGTAGCTGGAGGGGGGCTAGGACTACCCTTTCAGCAGCCAGGCCATCAGATGAAGGGACCGGATGTTGGGGTGCAAGAGAGTCCCTTGATCCTGAGTCAGGAGATTGGGCTGAAACACCAGAGGAAGAGGAGTGTCCACCGCCAGTTGCAGCAGTAGCGGAAACCAGGGTTGTCTGGGCTACCGGGGGGGCTACCAGGATCACCGAGGCCCTGTCCCGGAGAACTTTGAAGAGCGTCCGGGACACAAGTGGCGTGGGAGGAAAGGCATACAGGAGGCCTTGAGACCACGGGATGAGAAAAGTATCCGCCGCTACTCGGAGAGGATGCGGGTGCCGGGAGCAGAATCTGGGAAGCTGCCGGTTGAGGGGACTGGCAAACAGGTCCATGGTGGGGAGTCCCCACCGGAGGAAGATCCGTTGAACAACGAACGGGTCCAAGCGCCATTCGTGGGGCTGCAGAATCCTGGCCAGCTTGTCCGCCAGGTAATTTTCCTGACCTGGCAGGTAAATAGCTTTGAGGAGAATGCCGTGGTCGACGGCCCAAGAGCACAGGCGTTGAGCCTCCTGACAAAGAAGGAGGGAGCCTGTGCTGCCCTGTTTGTTTACGTAGAACATGGCAACCTGATTGTCCGTCTGGACCAGCACAGACTGGTGAGACGTGAGGTGAGGGAAGGTCCGTAGAGCCAGGCGGATGGCCCTGAGTTCCAGGAAGTTTATGTGTTGGTCACAGGACTCGATATCGACGTATCGAGTCCGGCGGGGAAAGGATTCGGCGTCAAACCGAGAAAAATAAATCAAAATTATCAACTTTTTCAGCGGCGATCACAGAGTACGTCTGCAGGGCTCCGCGGAAAAAAGAAGACTGAGCAAGATGGCACCCTTGGGCGGGAAGAGGACCGCGCATGCGCGCTGCAATTCCCAAAGGCTTTCTTTGAAAGCTGGGGAAATTGCTCCGCGAGGGCTCCGTCGGCGCCGACGTCACCCATAAGTGAGGACTGACTTCCTGCTTGGTCCTGGAGAACGCTATATCCTTTTTAAGATGCAGCGACCAGAATTGCACAGAATATTCAAGGTGCGGTCTCACCAGGGAACGATATAGAGGCATTATAATATCTTTTGTTTTATTTTCCATTCCTTTTCTTATGATACCTAGCATTCTATTTGCTCTCTTGGCCGCCCCTGCACACTGGGCCGAGGGTTTTTAACATGTTATCCACAATGACGCCTAAATCTTTTTCCTGGGTGGTGGTTCCTAATGTGGAACCTTGCATCGTGTAACCATATTTTGGGTTGTTCTTCCCTAGGTGCATAACTTTGCACTTGTCCACATTAAATTTCATCTGCCATTTTGATGCCCAGTCTTCCAATTTATCAAGATCCTCTTGTAATTTTACAGAATCCTCTTGGGTTTTAACAACTTTAAATAGTTTTGTGTCATCTGCAAATTTGATAACCTCACTGGTTATTCCCTTTCCCAGGTCATTTATGAATATGTCAAAAAGCAGCGGACACAGCACAGATCCCTGGGGTATACCACTGTTCACCTTTCTCCATTGGGAAAATTGGCCATTTAGCCCTACCCTCTGCTTTCTATCTTTTAACCAGTTCCTGATCCACAATAGTACACTGCCTCCTATCCCATGACTCTTTAGTTTTGCCAAAAATCTCTGATGAGGGACCTTGTTAAAGGCTTTCTGAAAGTCCAGACACACTATATCAACAGACTCACCTTTGTCCACCTGTTTATTCACACCTTCAAAAAAACATAACAGATTAGTAAGACAAGATCTTCCTTGTCTAAAGCCATGTTGGCTATCTCCCATTAGGCCATGACTATCTACATGCTGAGTAATTTTGTTACTTATGATGGTTTCTACCATTTTTCCCGGTACTGACGTCAGGCTCACCGGTCTGTAGTTTCCCGGATCACCCCTGAAACAGTTTTTAAAAATTGGTGTTACATTGGCGATCTTCCAATCTTCAGGTATTACAGATGATTTTAATGAAAGTTCACAGATTACTTATAGCAGGTCTGCAATCTCATATTTCAGTTCTTTCAACACCCTTGGATGTATACCATCCGGCCCAGGTGATTTGCTACTCTTCAGTTTATCTAATAGCTGTAATATATCTTCCCGATGTATCAATATTTCCTTCAATTCTTCTGCACCTTTAAATACCACTTCAGTCATGGGTAACATCCCTACATCTTCCTCAGTAAAGACCGAAGCAAAGAATTCATTCAGTCTCTCAGCTATCACCATGTCGCCTCTTAGTGCCCCTTTAACCCCTCTATCATCTAATGGACCAACTGACTCTCTCACAGGTTTTTTGCTACGAATGTACTTTAAAAAGTCTGTATTTCGCATTTTTGCTTCCACAGCAAGCTTCTTCTCAAATTCTCCCTTTGCCTACCTTATCAACGCCTTGCATTTGACTTGCCAGTGCTTGTGCTGTTTCCAGGTTTTGTCGTTTGGCTCTTTTTTCCATTTCCTGAAAGATGCTTTTTTGGCAACAACAGCCTCTCTGACCTCACCTTTACACCATGCTGGCAGTTTTTTGGACTTCCTTCCACTTGTCTTAAAGCGTGGAATATAGCTGGTCTGAGCTTCCAGGATAGTATTTTTAAACAACACCCAAGCTTGATGTAAGTCTTTAACCTTTGCAACTGCTCCTTTTAGTTTTTTCTTAACTATATTCCTCATTTTATCATAGTCTCCCTTTCGAAAGTTAAAAGGTAGTACTGTGGATTTCTTTACTATCCCTCCTCCACTAATTAAAACAAACACGATCATGCTATGATCACTATTGCCAAGTGGTCCCAACACCCTTATTTCTTGCACCAGATCTGGTGTTCCACTAAGGACTAGGTCCAGTATGGCTTCCCCTCTGGTTGGTTCATGAACCAGCTGCTCCAAGAAGCATCATTTATTTCATCTAGAAACTTTATCTCCCTAGCATGTCCTGCCGTGACACTGACCCAGTCGATACCGGGGTCATTGAAATCACCCATTATTCTTACTGCTCTGTAACTTTTGTTAGCTTCCTTGGTTTCTTTGAGCATTTCATTATTCCTTTGTTCATTCTGGCCAGGCGGTAGATAATACAACACCACTGCCATTGCCTTCCCCTTTTTACATGGAATTTCAATCCATAGAGATTCTACAGCAAATTTTGTTTCCTGCAAAACTTTAATCCTTTGTGACTCAATGCCTTCTCTAACATAGAGCACAACCCCTCCACCAATTTGATCAGCTCTATCATTACGATATAGTTTGTACCAGGTATCACAGTGTCCCACTGGTTGTCCTCCTTCCACCATGTCTCTGATATTCCAATCATATCTAACCTCTCATTTAGTGCTATATATTGTAACTCTCCCATCTTATTTTTTAGACTTCTAGCATTTGCATACAAGCATTTTAGAGACTGTATTTTATTCATATTAATCTGGATATTGGTAGGCATGGGCAATTTGGGATCTTTAAGCTCTGTCTGCTCCATACTCGAGGGCATTTGGGCTACTGTACTCTTTTTTGGAACCTCTCTGCTTTTGGTAGGAAGCTCTCTGCTTTTTGTAAGAAGCTGCAATTGCGCTAAGACAGCGATGGCGAACCTATGGCACGCGTGCCAGCTGTGGCACGCGAAGGCCTTGCAGCTGGCACGCGGGTAGGTCCGCAAAAAAGAAAAAGCTGGCTCTGGCTGCTGCCGCAGACGCGGCAGCGTGCAGTGTCCCGTGGGGCCCCCTCCGCCCGCTAAGCCCCTCTGCAAGGGCTTTCAGATTCGCGAGGGAGAGCGTCTCCCTCGCGTCTCTGTTAAGCCCGCAGGGGCTAATGGGAAATTTCCCATCAGCCCCTTTAGACGCGAGGGACTGATGGGAAATTTCCCATTAGCCCCTGCGGGCTTAACAGAGACGCGAGGGAGACGCTCTCCCTCGCGAATCTGAAAGCCCTTGCAGAGGGGCTTAGCGGGCGGAGGGGGCCCCGCGGGACATTGCATTCTGCCGCTGCCGCGGCAGCAGCCAAAGCCAGCTTTTTTTTTTTTTTTAAATATGCCATGGGGGGGGGGGAGGGTTAGGACTTCTAATGGGCTGGGGGGGGGGGGTTAGGAATGCTAATGGGCTAGGGGGGGGTGTAGGACTGCTAATGGGCTAGGGGGGGTAGGACTGCTAATGGGCTGGGGGGGGTAGCGGGTAGGACTGCTAATGGGCTAGGGGGGGGTAGGACTGCTAATGGGCTGGGGGGGTAGGACTAATGGGCTAGGGGGGGGTAGGACTGCTAATTGGCTGTGGGCTGATGGGGGCTGTCTGGAAATGGGGTGATGGGGGGTTAGGACTGGTAATGGGCTATGGGGGGGTTAAGACTGCTAATGGGCTTTGGGCTGATGGGGGCTGTCAGTAAATGGGGTGATGCGGGTTAGGACTGATAATGGGCTATGGGGGGGGCTAGGACAGGAAATGGGCTGATGGGGAGGGGTTAGGACTGGATGGGCTGTGGGCTGTTGGGGGGGTTAGGACTAGTAATGGGCTATGGGGGGGTTAAGACTGGTAATGGGCTGTGGGCTGATGGGGGCTGTCTGGAAATGAGGTGATGGGGGGTTAGAACTGCTAATGGGCTATGGGGGGGGTTAGGACTGATAATGGGCTAAGGGGGGGGGGCTAGGACAGGAAATGGACTGATGGGGAGGAGTTAGGACTTGAGGTGGGCTGATGTGGTTAGGACTGGTAATGGGCTGTGGGCTGATGGGGGGGTTTAGGACTGGCAATGGGCTGTGGGGGGCTGACTGGAAATGGGCTGATGGGGTTAAGACTGGAAGTGGGCTGATGGGGGGTTAGGACTGGTAATGGGCTATGGGGGGGGTTAGGACTGATAATGGGCTATGGGGGGGGTTAAGACTGGTAATGGGCTTTGGGCTGATGGGGGATGTCTGGAAATGGGGTGATGGGGGGTTAGGACTGGTAATGGGTTATAGGGGGGGGGGCTTAAACTGAAAATGGGGTGATGGGGGTTTAGGACTGGAAGTGGGTTGATGGGGGGCTAGGACTGGTAATGGGTTGGGGGGTTGCTATGACTGGAAATGGGCTGAGTGGAAGGGGAGGCTTGAACTGCAAATAGCTGATGGGGAGGGAGCTTGGAATGGAAATGGGCTGTGAGGGAAGGGAGCTAGGACTGAAAATGGGCTGATGGAGCAGCTAGGATAGGACTGGAAATGGGCTGTTGGGGGAGCTAAGATTGGAAATGGGCTGTGGTTGGGGCTTGAATTGAAATGGACTCATGGAGGGGCTAGAACTGGAAGTAGGCTCATGGGGGGTGCTTGGACTGGAATTGGACTGAGTGGAGGGGAGCTATGATTTGACATGGGCTGATGATGGGGCTAGGAAATGACTAGAAATGGGCTGATGGGGGGCTAGGATTGGAAATGAGCTGATGAAGGGACTCAGACTGAAAATGGATGGGGGAGCTAGGACTGGAAATGGGTTGATGGGGGGCTAGGACTGGAAATGGGCTGATGCAGGGACTAGAAAGGAATGGATGCTGGGTGAGACTGGAACTAGAAGGGAGCTGATGTTGGGGGAGGATTAGAATGGGATGGGGCTGGGAGAGTAAAATGGAGAGGGGAAAAATATTTTGTGTGGGAGGAATGAAAAATCTACAATTGGCCGGGTATTGGGAGAGTAAGTGGGGATTGAGGATGGAGCGGTAAAATTTGTGTGGATGAAATAGGAATGAGGAAAGAGCAAAAGGAGAAAGATTAGTATGTTAAAGCAGATGTAGAGAGAGAGAATGGAAAAAAAGACTAGAAGAGAGAAGAAAGAACAAATGGACAGCAGACGATGGAGAGTTAGCAGAAAACATGAAGAAACCAGAAGAAAGTGGCTGGAGCAATTGCAACTGAAAAAAAATGCACAAAAGGTAGAAAGATATCTCTTTATTTTGAATTTATTAACTGGAATATGAAACCTCTGGGAAATGTGCATCATTAACGTCTGTGCTTTGTTTGGTACAAGAGGAAATTAATTTATAGTTTTATTTCTACAGTGTTGTACATTCCAAGTTTGGCTTTTGGGGTTCCCAGTTTAATTATTGCCTTCCTGTTTCTAAATTGTGATTCCTTGTTTGGTGATGGTCTATGTTCTGCATGTGTAACTGAGCTGAGGTTTAATTGACGTGCTGGCACTTTGAGGAAATTCTTTGGTTTTGTGCGGCAGTTTGGGCACTCAGGCTCAAAAAGGTTAGCCATCACTGCGCTAAGATGTACTCTTACTGAATTGGTCTTTAGACCAGAATTTGATAAATGAAGGAGGTACTCTAGTACCGACTCCAGAGGTATCACAAGGGGGTTTAGTCCCTTTTGAGAACACCATATAGTAAAACGTTTCCACTTAAAGGCGTATGAACGTCTTGTGGAAGGTTTTCTAGAAGCCTGAAGGATATCCTTTACCTGTTGGGAAAGGTTGAGATCCTGAAGGTCTAGGCTTTCAGCAACCAGGACCTGAGATGCAGGAACAGGGGATTTGGTTGCCATAGCGTCCCATTCTCTTGGGAGAGAAGATCTGGAGCACACCCTAACTCCAGAGGTGCAGCTTGAGAGAGATGTAGAAGCAGAGGATACCATGTTCGCTGTGGCCACCGTGGCGCTATAAGAATCATACGACCTCTGTCTCTTTGAAGCTTGAAAAGTGTTTTGGGGATGAGGGGAATGGGTGGGAAGGCATAGAGGAAGTCCTGATCCCAATGAAAGAGGAAGGCGTCCCTTGCCTGACAATTTTGAGCCGAAATTTTGGAACAGAACCGGGGAAGTTTGGCATTCAGTGGACTTGCAAAGAGGTCTATGTCTGGGGTTCCCCAGATCTGAAATATTTTGGCCACCTGGTTTAGGTGGAGAGATCATTCGTGAGGCAGCGGTACTCGGCTGAGTTTGTCTGCCTAAAGGTTTTGAATGCCTGGAAGATATACCACGAGAAGGTGAATTTGATGCTCTCTGGCGAGGGCCCATAGTCGTAAAGCTTCGTTGCATAACGACAGAGAGCCTGTTCCGCCCTGCTTGTTCACGTAAAACATGGTTACTTGATTGTCCGTTTGGACTAGGACTGTCTTGTAGCTGAGATGGGCATGGAATACTCGAAGAGCGAGAAAGATTGCTCTGAGTTCCAGGAGGTTTATGTGAAGACAAGCCTCCTATGGAGTCCAGGTACCCTGGGTAGAGAGATCGTGCAGGTGGGCCCCCCATCCCACCTATGATGCATCTGTTGTTAAGGTGGCCTGGAATAGGGGTTGCTGGAAAGGAAACCCCACTAGAAGGTTTTCCAGTGATTGCCACCATTGGAGGGACGAAATCAGTCACTGTGAGTTTGTTATTTTGTCCGACAGGCGACCAGTGGCCTGTGTCCACCGTGTGGATAGGGTCCACTGGGCTGCTCACATGTGGAGGCGAGCAAAGGGAACCACATGAACTGTGGATGGCATATGTCCCAGTAGTTGCAGCAGTTCTTGAGCAGTTAGGAAGGCCTTTACCGCTGCTTGGGAAGCTATCTGCACTATGCAAAGACAGCAGGGCTGTGGGAGGAAAGCCCTTGACTGTCTGGTATCTAGATGAGCTCCTATGAATTCCAGGGACTGAGAAAGAGCAAGATGGGATTTTGGAAGGTTTACGACCAATCCCAAGTAGAGTAGACAGAGCAGAGCTGGCTTCTGGAACTGTGGGGGCTCGAATGAGCCAGTCATTTAAGTAAGGGAAGACTAATATCCCTAGAGTTAGCAGGAATGCAGCTACTAGTGCCATGCATTTCATAAATTCTCTTGGTGCCGAAGCCAGACCAAAGGGAAGAACCTTGTATTGGAAGTGTTTTCCCTGGAAAAGGATCCGTAGGAATTTCCTGTGATCTGGATGGATGAGAATATGAGTATATGCATCCTTTAGATCTAGAGAACAAAGCCAATCCTGACTTTGAAGGTATGGCAGAAAAGTTCCTAGAAAATCCATTTTGAACTTCTCTTCGAACAGATATTTGTTCAATTCTCTGAGGTCTAAGATGGGTCTGTGTCCTCCTGCTTTCTTTGGGATAAGAAAATAGGGGGAGTAGAACCCTGTACCCTATTGGAGAATGGGTACCTCCTCTATTGCTCCGTGAGCAAGGAGTGTTGTGACCTCTTGACCCAAGAGATTGTCTGCAGAGGTCTGAGAATTGAACTGCCTTACAATTGTAGGAGGGGGCATGCTGTGAAAATGAAACTTGTACCCCTCTCGTACAATGAACAGAGTCCAATTTTCTGCTGTTATTTGGTGCCATCTGTTGGCAAAATGACATAACTTGCCGGGAATGGTTACGGGTCAGGGGCAGGAAGGCTAAGTTCTCTAGGAAGGAGTCAAAGGCCTTGAGGAAGCTGAGCCTGTGGAGCTGGCTGAGCTCTTGGGCCTTTTGGCTTCTTTTGCTGTCTAGTTTGTTGCTATTGTCCCTTTTGGGCAGCTTGAAATGGACCTTGCCCCTGCTGGGCATAAGAAGGATAAAATTTCCTCTTTTTGCTGAAAAAGGGTTTTTTTTTATAGGTTTTCTTTTTGGTTGGATTGGCTGTAGATTTTGACAATCTATCCAAAGTGATATTGCAGCATCTATCTCATTAGCCTTTTCCTGCCAATTCTTGCCAAAGAGGTTTTCTCCTGTGCAAGGAATGTTTCCTAATTGATCTTGTACCCAAACTTCCAGGTCTGATGCCTGAAGCCAGGCAATCCGACGTGCACCAATGGCAATAGCAGAAGTTCTGCTGATGCAGTCAAAGCAGTCAAAGACTGCACGGTTTACAAACTTGGAAACATCCTGAGCATGCTTGACAAGAGTAGGGAAGTCTTGTCGTTTGTCATCAGGAAGAAGGGGGTTCATAAGCTCCAAGTCTCCTGTGACCTCTTTGAGGAACATTCCCATATATAGAATACAGGAGCTGATCCTGGCTGAGAGCATGGAAGCATCGACGCCCAAAGGCATCGAGAGTTCTGCACTCACGACCTGGAGGATTGGATGCATGCCTCGGAAGAATGTCTTTTTGCACTCTTAATCCTACGCATGGCTGATTCCACTACCATTGAATGGTGTGGTAACTGAGTTTTTTGGAAGCCAGGACAAGGTGGAACTCGATACATGGTATCGAGCCTCCTAGAGTGAGGAGATGTGGTTAAAAGTGTTTCCCACATCCTCAGCATCAGATCATGGAGGATCTGATGAATAGGCAGAGTAGCTGCCTCTTTGGGAGCCTTAGGGTATTGAATAATCTCTAATTCTTTTGCCCTAGGTTCTTTTTCAGGAGCTACCGTGATTGAAAGACCTCGAGCCACATCACGAATAAAATCCTGAAAAGACATATCCTCTGAAGGAGACATTCTGCGTTGAGGAGAAGAGGGGTCCTCCGGGAGAAGCACTCTGGTACTGGCAGAGTCATCAGAGAGTCATCGGAACCGGAAGATTCGAAATATCTCCGATGCCGATGTTCGTGTAGAGCACGATACCGGTATCGATCGAAGTTGGTATCGAGGTGTCCCGGTACCGATCTGTTGATGCCGGAAAAAGTCTCAAGACTCGGCATGGAGGGAACCCCCATCGAGGCCAGTGCCATCTGTACTGGTTCCGGTGCCTGCTGAATCTTCTGTAACGGTCTCAACTGTACCGCAGCTGTGAGAAGAGCTGCAAGACTACGTTCGATAGCGAGGAATCTCTGGTCTATCGATGCTGCCGATGCTTGGGTGTCGGTACTGGTAGAAGCGGCTGGAACCCCTGAGCATGGCACCAGTAGTTCTGCCGAGGTGGAGGCCTCAAGAACATCCTGGAGTCCCGTTAGTGCTTTGGAGGCCAAAGCCTCCCGCCGGGGCTGTTTTGCCGGTGAAATCTCCTCAAGGGCAACGCCCTTCTCGATGCTTAGAAGAAGATCTACCATTTGAGGACCGGCTCTTATGTTTAGTTACCTGAGATGCTTGGGAGGAAGACGAGGCTCTGGAAGACATCGATGCAACGGACATCGCATCTGAAGAAAAAAGGGTACCGAGTTTTGCAGCTCTGTTCTGCCTTCCCCATACAAGAGAGACACTCCGATGAAGAATGGTCAGGGCCTAAACATTTAAGACACCAGTCATGGGTGTCGGTGATGGAGATGGTACCGCCACACTTAGTAAATTTCTTTAAAACCACTAGCTGGTTTTTCCATTTTGAAGGAAAATGGGGCCTAATGCCCAAAATGGCGCCTAGCACCAAGGAAAAGTTTCTGAAGAGAAACACCTCAGAAACTACAATTATTTATTTATTTATTTTAAGAAAAGAAGAAAGGAGAACCGGCGGTACCGGTAGGCGTCGAACAGAAGCAGACGCGATCACAAAAAATAAAAGTTAAAGAAGCGATTTTCTGCAGTGACAGGGTATGTGACCTGTCAGCTCTGCAGAAAACGAAGAACTGAGGAGGAACAGTTGGAAAGGTGGGAAGGCAGCACGCAGACGCTGTGGGATGCTCCCAAAAGCATTCCCATTGGATGCTGGGGAGCGTTCCCACACAGGCTCCATCGGTACCGACGATACCCATATGTGAAGACTACATTCCTACTTGTTCCTGGAGATCACCTGTTACAGGTGAGTAACTATGCTTTCTCCAGGAACAAGCAGGAAGTCCGTCCTCACTTATGGGACTCCCCAGCTACAGGCTACCAAAACCTCCGCAAAGCGCCTCCGTGAAGCTGTGAGCAGATGCCAACGATCTGAAGGAAGCCTGAGTCCTCGGGGGCCTAAGCTCCCGGTAGCTGCAGAAGGAGGGCAGGAGTTGCTTATACCCCAAATAGATTACAGAGTATAGCCTGGCCAAAGGCGCTGTCCTGGCAGGACTCCCTCTCCAGGCAGTAGTGCGAAGCAAAGGAGTTCGCTGAAGACCAGGTCGCAACCTGAGCGCAGCAAAGCCACCAATGCCGCCTTGGCACGGATGCAGTGCGCGGTGCCTCATCGATCCAGCAGGGCCCCAGCCTTTGCTTCGGCAAAGGTGATGCAGTCTGCCACCCAGATGGAGAGGGTGCGCTTGGTGACTGCAAGCCCCAGACGGTTGGGATCATAGGCAATGAAGAGCCGGTCAGACTTGCGACGACCCTGGGTGTGCTGCAGCTAGAAGGTGAGAGCCCTCTTGCAGTCGAGGGTATGCAAAACCAGCGACGCCCGGTAGGCATGAGGTCTCGGGAAGAAAGTCGGTAAGACTATCTCCTAGTTGAGATGGCAATCCAGACAACTTTCGGTAGGAACTTACGGTGAGTGCGAAGAACCATCTGTTCCCATAGAACCTAGTGTAGGGGGTTGCGGCCATGAGGGCTTGAAGTTCACTGACTCACCGAGCCAAGGTCAGCGCCACCAGGAAGACTACCTTCCAGGAGAGGTGCCGAAGCAAGCACGTCACCATCATCTCGAAGGGTGGCTGCATCAGCTGCATGAGCACGATGTTCAGGTTCCACTCCATTGGCCAGACAGGGGGGCTTGGAGAGTAAGAGGCTCCGCATGAAGCGGAGAGCAGTGGCTGGCCTGAGAGGGGTTTACCCTCGATGGGGAAGTGGTTAGCTGAAATGGCGCACAGGTGAACCCTAACTGAATTGGATTTCAGCCCCACCTGCGAGAGGTAGAGGAGGTAATGGAGAACCCACTGGGTGGAACAGGAGAACGGATCGATCTGGAGCCCGGTGCACCAGACTGAGAAGTGCCGCCACTTGAGGGCATAGGCCCATCTCATCGAGTCTTTCCTCAATGTGAGCAGGACTTCAACTCCTCTGGGAGGTGCAGCAAGGCTAAAGAGACCCGTTCAGCCGCCAGACCGCTAGGGATAGCGAGTCCAGGTTCGGGTGAAGCGTCTGTCCCTCCTCCTGCATCAGCAGACCCGGAGCACTGCCCAGGGGGACCAGGGGCTCCGACGAGAATCGTAGTAGAAGCGGGAACCAGGGCTGTCGAGACCACGAGGGGGCCATGAGAATCATCGATGCTCGGTCCCACTGAATCTTGTGGAGGGGCCTCACTATGAGGTGAGTAAGAGGAAACACATACAGAAGCCCGGAGGTCTAGTTCAGGAGGAACGCGTCTGGGGCTACCCTGCTCGGGTGTGGTATCGGCCCACAAAAACGGGGAAGCTATGCGTTCGCCGGGCTAGCGATACCACCTCTGAACCACCTCTGAACTCAGGTACCACTCGTGTGTGCAGAGAAGCCTGCTGAGCCTATCCACGAGGACAGTGTCTTGGCCCAGGAGGTAGACAGCTCATAGGGTCATGCTCCGGTGCACTGCGAAGCAGCAGAGGAGGACTGCTTCCTGGCAGAGGAGGCAGGAGCCCGTACCTCCTTCCTTGTTTATGTAGAACATCACGACCTTGTTGTTGGTCTACACGAGCACTGACTTGCTTTGCAATTGGTGCTCTAAGACCCTCAAGGCCAACAGAAACACTCGAAGTTTCAGCAGGTTTATCTGCTGCCAGGATTCCTTGGGTGACCACCGTCCCAGAGTACGTAGGTTGTCGCAGTGAACTCCCCAGCCCGACAGCGAGGCATCTGTCGTCAAGATGAGCTCGTGTTGCACAGCCTGGAAGGGCATGCTCCGAAGTAAGATTCTGCCACCAATCCAGAGAACTGGATAGGCTGCGCAAGACTAAGATGGGATCCCGGATCCAGCCCGAGGCCTGGGACCATTGCACCCTGAGACACCATTGGGCTGCTTGTATATGCATGCGAGCTTGAGGAACAATGTGTACGGTCGAGGCCATGTGCCCCAGAAGGCGCAGCATGACTCGTGCTGAGACCCTTGTTCGGCTTTGGATCTCGGCAGCCAGAGTGTGGAGCGGTCCGCACGTGCTCGAGGGAGGACGGCAGTTGCCCGTTCCGTGTCAAGCAGAGCGCCGATGAACTCCAGTGCCTGCACCAGTTCAAGGTGGGACTTGGAATAATTGATCAGAAAACTGAGGCGCTTGAGGAGGACGACCATGCGTGACAGCGAGAGGCATGCCTCTTGGCCGATGCGCTCATGACAACCTAATCGTCTAGGTAGGGATAGACGGGTATGCCCTGCAGTCAAAGGTAGGCTGTGGCCGCCGACAGGCATTTGGTGAAGACTCGCGGGGCAGACACAAGCCCGAAGGAGAGCACTCTGTACTGATAGTGTTCCCCCTGCACCCTGAAACACAGGTACTTACTGTGCTTGGGGTGAACAGGGATGCGGACATAAGCGTCTCTGAGATCCAAGGAGCACAACCAATCGCCCTGCCGGAGGAAGGGCAGCAGGACACCAACAGCATTCTGACCTTCTCCCTCACCAGAAATTTGTTCAGATTCCTGAGATCGAGGATGGGGCACAGGCCCCCTGTCCTTTTCAGAATAAGGAAGTAATGGGAGTAGAACTCCCGACCTCGGAGATGCAGCGGGACTCTTTCGACCGCCTGTTGACCAAGGAGGTTGTCCAACTCTTGCTTTAAGCAAGCCTGGTGTGAGGCAAGCTGAGTAGGCTCCGCTGGGGAGAAGGGAGGGGGGAGTCTGTCCAGATGGAGATGGTAACCGTCCCAGACGACCTGGAAGACCCAGGTGTATGATGTGATGGCCTCTCACTTGGAGGCAAAAAGGGACAGACGTCCTCCTACCGGCAGGAGCACCAGTGGGAGACGAGAGGCTAAGCATATGGCGTCAAAACCCTGGAGCTGGGTTGGGTGGCGGCAGTGGTTGGGTCTTGGGCCCCTTAGGTTTTTGATGGCCCTGAGTTTCACCCTTGCTTTGGCCACTGGGCATCGGCACTGGGGCAGGTGGATAGGGTGGGTATACAAGATAAGGAAGCACCTTCCTCTGAAAGAAGGGCTTCTTGCTGTGCTGTTTCTGACGAGGAAAGGATGAGGTTTTCTGAGAGAGATGGGTGTGGGTTACGAACTCCGTCACTATCTTAGCTGCCTTGTCCTCCATGGGCTTGCTGAACAATTGTTCGCCGAGGCAGGGAACATCCAAGAGTTTCTCCTGGACCCACTGTCCCAGATCTGAGGACTGGAGCCATGCTTGATGCCGGGCTCCGATGCCAGCTGCTGCCACTCAAGCGGAAGACTCAAACCCATCATACGCGGCGTGAAAAAGGTATTTTGAGCAGTCCGCACCTGATCTCAGAAGGGTTTGAAATCTGAGAAGGTGGTCACCTTCGAGGCCCACACCGCCGAGCTCTATAGCAAGGTCGCGAATGCCTGGATGCAGCATGCCAGCATGAATCCCTGGTAAGCCTTATGCCCGAGGATGTCGAGGGCAAGGGATTCCCTGCCGGGTGGAACCAAAGAATGCGACGTCAGGCTCTTCTGTTTCTGCATCGTGGATTCCACTACCATGGAGGTATGAGGAAGCTGGGCCTTTCGAAACCCAGGGCCGCACTGGACTCTGTAGACGGCATCGAGTCTTTTACTGATGATAGGGACAGAGGCGGGTACTTCCCACATGTGGAGGAGCAGCCGGGTCAGAATGTAGGGCACAGGGACCATGAGAAACTCCCTTTGAGGAGACTCATATTTCAAAATGTCGAGTTCCTCTGCCCTTGGCTCTTCCTCGGTCTGCGTGGGCAGATTGAGGGCCCGAGTCATATCCCGCATGAATACCAAGAAGGAGGTATCGTCAGGGGGGTGACCGCCTTTGCAAGGTGGGCGGGGATGGATCAGAAGGAAGGTCCTAATGGCCACGGGTTTCAGGAGACATGTCCCCGTCTGATTCCAAGCTCGAGAGGTCCGAGAAGGACTCTGAGTTGGGCTGATCCCCACGTACGGTGGCCAAGGCCCATCTGGAGCCAGAGGCACTGACTCTGAAAGACCTCGCCCCCGAGGAACAGGACAGCAAGTGAGACTGGTGCCAAGGATCCTCGCAAGGCCCATGGCTATCCGGGGTTTCCAAGGCAGTTTTTGGGACCACAGTGGAGGGACCCTCGGTCTCAAGGTGCGAGCCAGCCAGCCAGCATACAGGACTCCTACTCAGGAGTGGGCCCCTGGAACACAGACACCGGGGTTACCGGGTCTGGCGTGGAGGAGGAGAGAGGGTCCTTCAGGAGACCAGGCGCTATCGCCAGAGGCCTCCATGTCTGTACGAGGTACCTTTCGAGGCTGCTCCTTGTCAGACTCTCGGGAACGCCGGGGAGGGCTAAGGGAATGAGCATAGGCCCACTCACACTTATCCAGAGCCCCTGACATTGTCTTTGAGGTAGTCTTCTTTTTTCACCATTCCACCTCGGGCAAACCCTGCTCAGAGTGACGCCTGGGACGTGGAGTCATTGCGGGGGACCCCGCAAGTGGTGGATCGGTGGAGCAGGGCGCCACTGGGAACTCCGGTGCTGACCTACAGAAAATGTTGTCTGACTTCTGCTTACGGGCTTTGTAAGGCCTTAGTGGTCATTTTCTTGCAAAGCAAGCAGAGCTCCGGGTTGTGGTCAGCGCCCAGGCACCGCAGACAACAGTTGTTTTTGGAGCATCTGTCACATTTTTTGAAGCTGGTGGCTATGGGGGCGAAAAGAGCCCCTGCAAGGTCAAAAACCCTCGAGGACAGTGGATAGAAAAAGAGCACGAATAGGTCCCGAAGTAAGAAAAAAACTGAAGAAGGGAAAAATAGGGATCCCCTGGCCCACAGCCGAAGCAGGGGCGTCGGGGAGGACGGGGGAGGACCGGTGCAATCGAAAAAAAGGCCAAAAGGCCAAAGGAGAAAAAACTTTTTCCGAGGGACGAGGACGTGCGTCCGAAGGGCTCCGCGGAAAAAGGGAGACTGAGCAAGACTGCACCTTTAGGCAGGAAGAGGACCATGCATACGTGGTAGCAATCCCGAAGGCTTTCTTTGAAAGCTGGGGAATTGCTCCGCGTGGGCTCCGTCGGTGTAGATGTCACCCATAAGTGAGAACTGACTTCCTGCTTGTTCCTGGAGAATCAACTTATTCAAGCCATGGTATTTTCATATGAATGCGAAAGTTGGACAGTGAAAAAGATAGACAGGAAGAAAATTGCCTTTGAATTATGGTGCTGGTTACGAATACTATGAACTGCCTGAAGAACAAACTAGTCGGTACTAGAAGAGATCAAACTTAAGCTTTCTTTAGAAGCTCAAATGACAAGACTTCGACTTTCATACTTTGGACACATCATGCGAAGAGAGAGATCATTAGAGAAAGACATCATGATTTAACATAGACACTAACAAATTGTAATGCAGTCTATATACAATTATCTGAGTGTTTTTTTAAAAAAATAATTGTTGTTTAATCAGAATCAATAAAAAAACAATCTTACCCTGTTTTCTCATATTTAACCTTCGTGGAACAAAATTTGGGCCATTCGATTCATCAGACTCAGAAATACTTTTTTTTGTCTTCTCTTTCCTATGTAGAAAATAAGATTCAGGACTACTATGCTTTTCTTTTCTTGAGAAAAGTCAGATATTGAAATTGGGAAGAAATTGCACATTTACACTATGGTCATGTGATCAAACAGCAATCATCGTGATGACAAGGGATTCATAAGGAACATATTTTATTATGATGTAACATAAAGGTTTAAAACAGCTTATACAATGTATAAAGATGTCCCAGGTGTAAAAAAAAGAAGCTCAAATGAATTTTCTTTCTAATCTGTGCACTATGTTTGAGGAATAAGCATTTGTCAAATATGATATCAGAAAGAACCCATTGTACAAAACAAACTTAAAAAGAGCATTTATATAAATTTAAGAGTGATATTCAAAAGCACTTATGTGTTTGGTGCCAGTTCAAAATAGATAGGTGCTTTTTTTGGGGGCCACTATATGGATAATTCTGGACATATAGGGGCAGATTCTATAGGAGGTGAGCTGAAAGTTAAGTGTTGCTCACACGTAACTTACAATGGGCAATGCTTGGGTGGAGCATAGAAAAGGCCTCATCTAACACACGTTAAGTTATAGAATATTATGAGTTACATGTATCAATGTGCTGACCTAGGTGCCTCAGGTTACGCCTGCCCTAGAGCAGACATTAAATGGCCACCGCCTAGGTTCCAGTGCTTCCATCTATCAGTATTTCATAAAGTAAAGTGAACACATACTCTTTAATTTATAAAATCGGACCTGCATGCGCACATGGAAATGTGCATAGCCTGCATAGCTGCTTATGAAATTAGAGGGTAATTCTATAAGGTATGGCTAGAGTTCCATTTGAGTATATTTTAGTGATCTACACACAGAATGTCGGCGGCAGTAGCTATTCTGTTAATATGCATGTCAGGACCATTGCTCATAGTTTTGGAGTGGGTGAGCCCAAAGGCAGAACGTTGGAGTACAAATTACATACGTAATAACTTACACGCATTTCTGACAAATCTAGTCGCAAGCATTTACATCAAGTCTAGGATTGGTATAAATGGCATTTGGTACACGTATCTAATTACTTATGCCTTTATTCTATAAAGTACGCTCATACTTTATTTTATGGAACAGGTGCCAAATGTAGAAAGGTACTTGAAGGGGGGATGGGGTCTTACGGGGAAAGTTTAGAGTGTGAGAACAGCTCTGAATAGGCTGAGTTTCACAAGGGGTATTTATGAATAAGTGAGACACTCAAGGTTACCTCTTGCAAGACGGGGAATTTCTGTCTGCAGGAAGCTTATCCTGATTAACCGTGAGCAATATGTTTGCACTCTGCATGACCTATCACGTGTAGATATAGATAAAACAAAAAGCATGATGTAGCGTGATAAGGTAAAATAATGTATAATGTAGTAGTGCTGCAGCAAAGTGTAATCAATGAATAAATCTAGGAGTCAATTGACAGGGTCCAAGCCAGTTTATTGTGCACAGGCCCAGTCAGTCAGAGCTTCAAAAGGACCTGAGCAAAGTTTTTACAGAGACATAACCATTTATATCTCTTTTTCAGTTTGATACATGAGAACTTTCTATTGGTTCTAGCTCGATACATGCAAACTTCTCATTGGTTCCAAAGCCCCCTGCACCTGTCCAATCAGAAATCCCTCCGGGGCCTAGCAACCAGCCCCCCTCCCTTAGGATTGTTCTAACAATGGTGCAGTTCTTGATTTTGATACTTCTCTACTGCAAGGTTATCCTTAGCTTCAGGAATGCATGTATTGAAACATTTCTTTCTTTTGCACACAAGAGAATAATGAAAGACTTATGAATTCATGTAAAACTTCTTATTAAGCAGTTTAAAACAGTTTTCTCATTTTTCACAGATTTTTGGTTCTTTTCTAGCTATAATGTGGGTTAGGATCCAGGCCTAACTTACAGGCCTTTCAAAGTAGCAGGCCATACTAGGCCGTAGCCTGCCACAGTAGGATTTTTTCCTAATAAAAGAAAAGTGCTGTGGACAACCAAATTAAGGGGAATACGGGAGAGCGCTCAGGTTTGCAGGCCCCTGACTGCTTTCTTCCTAAAGCTTTATCAGACTTTGTTAGGATATAATTCTGTGCGTGTTGTGTTTTCATTTCTTCTCATTTGTTTCTGGAACCAGAGATAGAAAATCAAGGGCCGAGGAAGGATTCCAGTGGTTGTTGCCCTTGGCCAGGCAGTCAGGAATAGAGGATACAAACACAAATACACAGATGATGATGTGCCTTGAGCTAAGCGGTCCTTATAGAATTACCCTCAGAATTTATTATACATCCAAATCTCTGTTTTTAAAAAAAACAGCAGGGTTTGGGATGTTCCAGAGATGGCACCAGCTGGAAGCAGCAATATTCAGTCACTACACATAGATTACACGTTCAGCTATGCAGGATGAAAAGCAGATATAACTGAAATCTCTACTTTGGACATTCTGCTTATATCCATATATTCAGTGGCACTGCCTAAACATAGAGCACTTCTGAATAGTTTGAAATGTTTACATTAGAAGTTCCAAATTATATAATGGACCATCCCACTGAATATCAGCCTCTTCATATTTTATGCTGAAAACAAACCTACCTTTTTGTTCCAGAAGTTTCCTTGACATGGTTCTGCTGAAAATAAATTGAATAATTAACTTCTTTTCTGTTACATTCTTTAACTGTAAAACATTTGGTGCTGTGGAGGAAGCGTACCCCCGTCCGACCCATTAATGACAAAACAAAAACAAAATAAAGCTTCTCTCAGTAGGCTTATTTAGATTACGCACAGGTTTTGCTTTCCCTTCACAAATATAGCGTGCATCCTAGGCAGCATGATATCTATTTGAGATTAAGCATGTTTCAAAAGGGTAGCCCACATAATAAATTGGGGCCAGCTCCCTGGCTTGCCTATACCAGTGATTTTCAGCTCACTCTTCAGAAGCCACCTGGCCATTCGCATTTTCAGGCTATCCACAATGAATATGCATAAGAAATATCAGCATGCACTGCCACAACTCTATGCAAAATCTTTCACACATGTTTATTGTGAATATCCCAAAAATCAGATGGGCCACAGTCTCTGTGGACTAGTTTGAGAACCGCTGCTCTACAGCAGAAGAGACATGGGCTTAAGTCTTCCGAAAGGCCTCAAAGCACCCCACAAAGGTGATGCATTTGGATGGAAGATAATTGCCACACCAAGAGCGACCCCGGTTGCCAGAAGAGGGGGGATCAGTCTCAGAAAAGACTTTCTATCAAACAATTAAGCAATGAGAGAGCTCAAGCTGCACTGGGTTTAGATGTGTCAAAAATCAGTTAATAAGCACTTTTAATCTTCAGGAACAATCAAGTGCTGTAGTGACAGGCAATTTAAGACCAGCAGAGGATTATTATACAAGTAAATTTGTAGTTTTATGTATTTATTTAATTTATAATTTGCTTATCCTGATTAAAGCAATAGGCAGCATACTACATAGCAAAATGATATTATCCAAAATAAAACTACATATGCCATATGCCTGAAACAGACATTCTGAGTTGGTGCATCATGCTCCTGTCTGTCTACATTTGAGGCTTAACCACTTCTCTATGACACATGATAAAGAGTCTATGAGAGTGTACTTATGTTTGTCCATGGAGCAGGGACTGTTTCTCATGTGTGTCTGTAGAGTGCGGCCTATGTTTAAGAGTGCCTTTGGAAGTGGTAAGTAGTAGCAATATATAACATACAGCATATATAGAAAATACAGGGAAAATCAATCATAATTCATCAAATTACAACAAAATATCTTGCCAGTAAAATTTACCAGTGACAAATAGTTTGTAATTGGGTCACTTCTATCTCATTAAAGAGAGCACATATTAGCTCAGTTGTACAAGCAAAATTAGAAAAAGAAAAACAAGACAGAAAAAAATCCCAGTCACCATGAACCATTGCAACCAGTATTAAAAATAAATGGACACAATTCTAATGTATAACTAAATACATGTACAGTGACTAATAAGTTCAACCTTCAGTCATTATGTTCTAAGAGTAAGAGAGACAAAGAAAATGAACAATGGTGCGGTAGCCTCCAAAAGAACAATACAAGAATGGTGAACTTTTTACATTTTCTTAAAGTGAGGTATTCTTGCAAAAATAATGCAACATTAACATTTCATTCTGGCCTCTTATTTGGGCACTTGGTAAAATATGTACAAGAACAGTCCAGTAGTTAGAGCAGTAGGCTGAGAACCAAGGAAGCCAGGATTCAAATCCCCTAGACACTCTTTGTGATCTTGAGCAAGTCATTTAACCCTCCATTTACTCAGATAAAAATTACAGGTCGATATTCAGCAGTAATTATCCATACAGAAGCAGCTGCTATATGGATAAGTGCTGTTGACTGAGATATTCAATGTCACTATCCAGGTAGTGCTGTTGAATAACCAATCTAACTGCCTCGGCACTGCTTAGATTGTGCCATAGTGATCCATGGGCAGAGCTAGGGCAGAGCAGTTAATTATCAATGTAGCAGTAATTTTCAGTTCACTATGGAGGTCATTCCAAGGCATGAATAGTGGGGATGGATGTCCCGTTGGGATGTTCATCCCCACTATTCGGACCCTTTCCCGATCCACTCTACCTTTCCCACGAGCTGTATGGGGAAAGTAGATGGGGGCGGGAAAGGTGCAGATCGGGGGCGGTGTTAGGGCGGGCAGTGGGTGGTCGTCGGTCCCGGATGTAGGCCCTGTACATCTGGTGCCGGTGGCTTGAACGGGGAACTTATTCCACCTCAGAAGTGGAATAAATTCCCCTAATCATATTTATTTATTTATTTAACCAGTTTTCTATACTGCCTTATCCTTCAATCAAAGTGGTTTACATTACATAATTACTACAAGCAGGTACTGGATACATTCCCTTGTCCCCAAAGGGCTCACAGTCTATGTGTACCTGAGGCAACTGAGGGTTAAGTGGCTTGTCCAAGGTCACAAGGAGTGCCTATAGAACTAGAAACTCCAGTCCCTCCGGCATGAGATTGCTGTCCCCAGGTGGGACTTCAACTCCCGGCCCTCCAGCCTATAGTACCGTCCCAAACCACTAGGCCACTCCTCCCTATATCAGCAGGAAACAGAGGGCCCAGGGTGTGGAAAGGGCAGGGGACATTCCCCACAGCCTGACTCTTAGGAGGCCAGATTGGGGATCGGGCTGTGGGGAAAGCACCTTTGGAGCCGGTGGGGGGATAGCAGCTCCATTGAACAGCCCTGACTGAGATATCTGGGCAAAGCCTGTACGTGCAGGCTGGACTGAATCGTGGTCCCAGCCTGCATGTAGAGGCCTAGTCGCAATTCTGAACCCGTGAATCTAGACGTGCCCCGTGGGATCAGAATCCCAGCTCCCTCTGCATCCAGTTCCGACCAAGCACACAGAGGGCCGATATGTCCATGTTGGAATCGGGCCCTATATGGATAGTTATCTGCATAGCTTAGGAGAGAACAAAAACTATCCTAATGGCTCTACAAAGAGTCCATCCATATAGAGGCACTGAATATTGCTGCTGTCGATATAGTGCAAACGCTGGTCACACTGCCTCAATATTTAGCACCAGTCATTTTCTGGATACCAGCACTATATATCTGTTCTTTTTATACAGCTGCAGAAACTGGTATTTAAAAATTAAACGCCGACAGCCATCGCTGAATATTGATCTGTTACAGGCCGATGCAGAAAGCCAGTGCTGAAATCACATACTATCAACTCGGTACGCCTCTTTGGAGTGCACCAATAATGTGTGGCTTCAGCGCCAGCATGCAGAAAGGAGCTCATATGGAAATTGGCCAAGCATTAACCACATGTTAAACTGTGGCACAAATGGCGGCATTAAACTGGGAGAGCAAGCCAAACACATGCGCACAGAAGTCGGCACAAGTTTGGAATGCCCTCCCAGAGAAACAGAGGCACTGTATGGCTAATTTGCATATGCACTCCGACAGTATTTTGATGGCATCAGGAGCTTTCCCTGATGCCTGGATCATCTGAGTGGAAGTTTGACACTCGATGCCATCAAAATACCGTCGAGGCACATATGCTAATTAGCCATAAGTGCCCTTGTTCCTCTGGGAGAGCATGCCAAACTTGTGCTCCCAACAGAAAGTAGACCCGATCTCCCCATCCGCCCAACTAAAAATAATTCTGGTGGCCCACTGGCACTGATCCTCCCACCTGCCTAACTAAATATAAACCTGGTAGCCCAAACAGCCTCAATTCCCCCCACATGCCCAACCAAAAATAATCCCGATGGCTCAGCGGCCCTGAACATCCCCCCCCCCCCCACCCTGTACCTTTACAAAGGAGCGGCAGCACTGCCCACACGCTCTCACTTCTGTGCCACCATCTTGAAAAATGGTAGCACCTGGGCTCGTGCGGTGCATCCTCGGATGCACCACACAGTGTCAAACTGCCATATAAAGCATTTTCTACCTTATATATCAGTCTGACTCCACCCGGTGCATCCCAGGATGCACTAAGTGGGACCAGCTGCCATCATTTTTCAAGATGGCAGCAGAGGAGTGGGAGAACGTGGGCAGGGCTCCCTCTCCTTTGTAAAAGTACCAGGAAAGGGGTGGGAGGTTCAGGACCACTGGGCCACCAGGGTTAATTTTGGTTGGGTGGTGTGGGGGGGATTGGGGCTACAGGGCCACTAGGGATCTGCTTTCCGTCATGGGCACTGGCCCCCCAACAGTATTTTGATGGCTCAGGGGCAGATGTTTAAGCCACCTCAATACCAGGCATAGAGATATTGGTGTTAAGGCTGGTTACAAAATCCTCTACACGTTTCTCTGCATCAGGCACCGACAATATTAGCATGCCATTTTAATACACTCAGCTCATCTGCTATAATTTAGATACTCTTAGTGTTATGTGTGCGCTAGCTTTTCCTTTGCTGTTTACGCACATGTCCATCTCTTTTCTGCATTTGGCTGTGGCAGTAATTGTGCCTTTAGTTGAAAGTATCTTGAAGTGGGGTCCCAGGGCCCTCTGAAAAGGGTTAATATGGAGAATGGCTTGGAATGCTGCTGGCAGTTTGAAGCCTAGCAGCCTGGAAAGAGATGTGTTACAAAAGCCAAGGTTGTAATTTTGGAGACAGAATGCTTTTGTTTTAGAATGCTGGAGCAGAAATGTCTCTGCTCTGACCTGTAGCTTAATTACATAAGGAACCACATGCACGGTGGATGCCATTTGGCCTAGCAATTGTAACATTTCTTGAGCAGTGAGGTGAGGATTTAGTACTGCTTGCGAAGCTAACTGCACAATGCGAAGGCAGCGGGGCTGTGGAAGGTAGGCCCTTGTCTGTCTGGTATCCAGCAGAGCTCCTATAAACTCCAGGGACTGAGTGGGAGCAAGGTTGGATTTTGGGAAGTTTATGACAAGTCCCAAATACTGAAGGATGTGCATTGTGCGAGAGAGAGCAACCCTGGCCTCTGGCTCTGAAGGGGCTTGAATGAGCCAGTCGTCTAAATAAGGGAAGACGAATATTCCTAGGGTGCGGAGAAATGCTGCCACCACAGCCATGCATTCTGTGAACACCCTTGGTGCAGAGGCCAGGCCAAAAGGAAGAACCCTGTATTGGTAGTGCTTCCCTTGAAATAGAAAGCGAAGGAACTTTCGATGAGTTGGATGGATGAGAACATGAGTGTACACATCCTTGAGATCTAGAGAACAAAGCCAATCCTGACTCTGAAGGTATGGCAGCAGAGTTCCTAGAGAAATCATTTTGAACTTCTCTTTGAATAGGAATTTGTTCAATTCTCTGAGGTCTAAAATGGGTTTGTGTCCTCCTGTTTTCTTTGGAATAAGGAAATAGGGGGCGTAAAACCCTGTACCCCATTGGGGAATGGGTACCTCTTCTATTGCCCCTTGGGCAAGAAGCACAGTGACTTCTTGACCTAACTGGTCCTTGAGAGAGGTCTGAGAATTGAACTGTCTTACCACTGTAGGAGGGGGCATGATGAGGAAATGAAGCTTGTACCCATCTCTTACAAAAGACAGAGTCCAATTTTCTGCTGTTATCTGACCCCATCTGGGGGCAAAATGACATAACCTTCCTGGAATGGTGGAAGGCTCTGGGCCGTTCAGGGCCAGGAAGGCAAATTTCTCTAGATAGGAGTCAAAGCCCCTGTGGAGGCTGAGTCTGCTGAGCCGATTGAGGCTTAGCTGCTTTTGTCTTTCTTTGTCTAGGTTGTTGCTGCTGTCCCTTTTGGGCAGACTGACCTAAACGATGCCCCTGCTGGGTATAGGAGGGATAAAACTTTTTCTTCTTACTGAAGAATGGTTTCTTGTAGGATTTTTTCCTTGCAGGATCAGCTGTAGACTTAGACAATCTATCCAAAGTGATATTGTCAGCATCTATCTCATTAGCTTTTTCCTGCCAATTCTTGCCAAAGAGATTCTCTCCTGTGCAATGAATATTCCCTAGTTTATCCTGTACCCAAATTTCCAAGACAGATGCCTGGAGCCAGGCAATCCTACGTGCACCTATGGCAATAGCAGAGGTTCTGCTTATGCAGTCAAAACAGTCAAAGGCTGCACGATTCACAAACTTGGAAACATCCTGAGCATGTCTGACAAGGGCGAGGTAATCCTGCCTCTTATCATCAGGAAGGAGAGGGCTCATAAGTTCTAAATCTCCTGTGACCTCCCTTAAGGAACATTCCCATATATAATATATAGGAACCGATCCTAGCAGAAAGCATGGAAGCCTGCAAGGTTATATATAAGAACATAAGAACATAAGATATGACATACTGGGTCAGACCAAGGTCCATCAAACCCAGTATTTTGTTTCCAACAGAGGCCAATCTAGGTCATACGTACCTAGCAGTTTCCCCAAAAGACACAGGTTCCACAATGCTTGTACTGGGTCAAGCATTGATATCTTGGGTCCCTTCTTAATAATGGTTTATGGATCTTTCCTCCAGGAACTTATCCAAACCTTTTTTAAACCCAGCTACACTAACAGCCTTTACTACATCCTCCGGTAACAAATTCCAGAGTTTGATTACACGTTGAGTGAAAAAATATTTTCTCTTATTAGTCTTAAATAGTTTACCCTGAAGTTTCATTGCATGTCCCCTAGTCTTTCTATATTCTGATAACGTAAACAATCGATCTACGTTTACCCGTTCCACTCCGTTCATTAATTTATAGACTTTTATCATATCTCCCCTCAGCCGTCTCTTTTCCAGGTTAAAGAGCCATAACCTTTTTAGCCTTTCTTCATAGGAGTATCCTTCCATCCCCTTTACCATTTTGGTGGCTCTTCTCTGAACCTTTTCTAATAACGCTATATCCTTTTCTATGTCCAAAGGCATCAAGAGTCCTACACTCACATCCTGGAAAATTAGCTGCATGCCTTTTTGCACTCTTGATCCTTCTCATAGCTGATTCCACCACCATGGAATGGTGTGGTAGCTAAGTCTTCTGAAATCCAGGACAAGGAGGAACTCGATACATGGTGTCGAGTCTTCGAGAGTGAGGAGATGTGGTTAGAGGTGTTTCCCACATCCTTAACATGAGATCATGCAAGATCTCATGAATAGGTAAGGTAGCTGCCTCCTTGGGAGCTTTAGGGTATTGTAGGATTTCTAATTCCTTTGCCGTAGGCTCTTTTTCAGGAGCCACTGTGATGGAAAGACCCCAAGCCCCATCTCGGATAAAATCCTGAAAGGACATATCCTCTGGTGGAGACATCCTATGCTGAGGAGAAGAAGAATCCTCAGGAAGAAGTACTCTGGTATCGGCAGAGCTTTCAGAGTCTTCAGACTCATCCGAGGATTCAAAATATCTCCGATCTGGGTGATCGTGCAAGGCACGGTACTGATACCAATCGAAGTCGGCATCGGAGGGGTCCGGTACCGACTTGTCGATACCGGGTGGATAAGCATGACTCGGTACCGGTAGAATACCTGCCGATGTCGATGCAGTCGGTACCGGTACCGGAGTCTGTGCCGGTACCAATTGAATTGTCTGAAGCGGTTTCAGGGGCATCGAGGCCGTGAGAAGAGCCGCCAGACTGCGTTCAATAGCCAAGAATCTCTGCCGATGCTTGGGTATCGGTACCGGATGAAGCAGCCGGTACCCCAGAGCATGGCACCAGTAGTTCTGCCGAGGTTGAGGCCTCGAGAACATCCTGGAGCCCCATTAGTGCTTTGGAAGCCAAAGCCTCCCACCGGGGCAATTTTGCCAGTGAAAGTCCCTCAAGGGCAACACCAGACGCATCTCGATGCTTAGAGGGAGATCTACCCTTTGAGGACCGGCTAGATTTATATTTAGTTACCTGAGATCCATGGGAGGAAGACGAAGCCCTGGAAGACGTCGATGCCACAGAGGCTGCATTGGAGGGAAAAAGGGTGCTAAGTTTAGCAGTTCGGTTCTGCCGGCCCCTTTTCGACATCATCCCACAGGCAACAAACTCCAAAATAGAGTGGTCAGGACCTAAACATTTGAGGCACCACTCATGGGTGTCGGTTGCAGAGATAGTACCGCCACACTTGGAACACTAGTGCCCTAGTGCCCAAAATGGGGCGGGGCACCTGAGGAGAAAATAACTGGAAAAGACTCCAGAAGAAAGGGGTATTATTATTTTTTTTTAAAGAAAGACGAACCGGCGGTACCGGTGTAGCGTTGAAGGAAGGCAGACGCGATCACAAAAATGAAGAATAGAAGGGAATTATTTTCTGCGGTGACAGGATGTGCGACCTGTCGGCTCCACGGAAAACGAAGAACTGGAGAGGGACAGTTGGGAAAGGCGGGAAGGCAGCACGCAGGCGCTGTGCGATGCTCCCAAAGGCTTTCCTATTGGACGCTGGGGAGCATTCCTGCGCAGGCTCCGTCGGTACCGACGATACCCATATGTGAAAACTACATTCCTGCTTGTTCCTGGAGATTGCTATGACACGTAAAGAGGAACCTGATGAATTGTACTGGATTAAAGAGGTCAGCAATTGCTTTGATCAGCTGAAACATGCCTTGTCTGCAGCCCCAGCCCTCAGTCTCCCAGATTACTGTAAGCCTTTCACCCTCTTTGTCCATGAACAGAGGGGGGTAGCTTCGGGGGTCCTTACTCAAGAATTGGGACAACGTAAATGACCCATAGCTTACTTTTCCTGCCAGTTAGACTCAGTGGACCAAGGATCTGTAAGTTGCCTGAGAGCAGTAGCTACTACTGCTGCTATTGTGGAAAAAGCAAATAAGTTTGAACAGGGACATGCACCGACTGTGGCAGTTCCCCATTCTGTCCACATGCTGCTAAATCAAAAGAACACTCAACACTTTTCAAATGCTAGACTAAATAGGTACGAGATTGAGCTTCTGACTCCTAGTAATCTCACCTTTGTCAGAACTAACACTTTAAACCCAGCTACTCTGTTGCCTAACCCTGATGACAGGGAATCTCATCATGACTGCTGCCAGGTAGTGCAGCTCAATGAGAAACCCTGTCCTGATCTTTCTGATGTTCCCTTGGAAAATCCTGACTTGACCCTCTTTGGTGATGGGAGTTCTAAAATTGTCCAGGGTGTTCGCCGCACTGGTTATGCCATCATTGACTCAGACTCTTCTGATCCTGTGTTAGAGTCTGCTGCACTCCCATCTAATTACAGTGCACAAGCAGAAGAGCTAGTGGCTCTCACAAGTGCCTGTGTAATGTGGGTGTAAATATTTTCACAGATAGCCTGTATGTATTTCGTGTTACTCAATCCACAGGTCAGTTGTGGAAACAAGGGTTTCTCATCTCAGCAGGAACTAAGATTGCCAATGCTCAGTTAGTCAGTGCCTTAGAAGCTATTCAGCTCCCTGAAGCTAGCTCTGTCATGCACTGTAAAGGTCACGCCCGAGACTCTGATCCTATCTCTCTAGGTAATAGAATGGCTGATTATGTTGCTCAGAAGGCTGTCTTGCTACCCCCATCTACCTCATTATACATGCAAGCCTCTGTCTGCCCAAGTGCTGCGGAGTCCCCTGGTTCTCTATACACTAATTTACCTCCTGAGATAGTAGAACAATGGACGTCCTGGGGTCTCAACCATCACCCGGATGGGTCATGGACTATACCAGATGGCAGAGTAGCTATCCACACTCCTCAGTTAATGCAGCTTTTACGATTGTTCCATCAAAAGAACTCATTGGTCAGTTATGAAAATGTGAGATTCAGTTAACCGCAAGTGGTTTTGCCCCTGGAGTCTACTCCCTGGCTAAGCAGATTGTTAAGGATTGCTTGCTGTGTGCAGCAAGTAATCCAAGGGGGGAACCAAAAGGACCTCCAGGTGCAAAACCATGGGCTTTTGTTCCTTCTGAGAGATTACAAATTGATTTCACTGACTTGAATCCTGCCAAAAGGTTTAAATGTGTTGCTTATTGTTGATCAGTTAACTGGATGGGTTGAAGCATTTCCTACTACAAATAAAAAAGGCTCAGCAGGTTGCAAAAATATTAGTAAAGGAAATTGTGCCAAGATATGGTCCACCCAGGGTCGTTGAACCAGACCAGGGACCTGAATGTGTTTCAAACATTATTCAAACTGTGTGCATTTCTGGATTTCACTCGGAAGCTCCACACTCCTTGGCATTCTCAGAGTTCAGGACAAGTTGAGAGAATACAACTGCAACTACTAAAGCTGTGCAAGGAAACCAAACTGAATTGGCTAGATGCTTTACCCTTAGCTCTGTTTAACATCTGCACAGCCCCAAGAGGAAGACTTACGGTCTCCCCATATGAGCTGTTATATGGAAGACCACCCCTAGGGTGCGGAGCTTCCTACATAGGTTTTGCAAGACTCTCACCTTACTTTTTATATTTTGCAGCAGTTGTCCTCTCTCCACAGGTATGCACAACAGTTCCAGCCTCTTCCATTAGATGTGTCTGCACATTCATTCCAGCCTGGAGAGTGGATTCTGATCAAGACCTATCACCAACAAGCACTACAGTCACTGTGGGAAGTGTTGCTGACCACTCCGACTGCAGTTAAAGTTGCCGGCAAAGGATCCTGGACTCACTACACACGCTGAAAGCATGCACCACCCCCACAAGCGCCTGGACCAGGACGAGAAGTAGTTGACGATGGGGCAGCCAAAGCCCTAGCAGCTAGTGAAAGAGAGAAGACTCCTGAAGAAAAGTGGTTCACGGAGGTCATACCGGACCAAGGCCTGACGATAAAGTCAAGAGACTGAAATAATCTTATCTTTACTGATATTGTGACTTCTATGTCTGCCTGCTATCTTTTTGGTAGGAGGCCTTTGCCAGAAGAAACTCCAGTGCTTTACAGAAGGACTTTAAGGATTGAAAATATTGTATGCCCCCTTTCCTTTCTGCTGTTTACTGTATTATTTCTTGTTGTATTTCTTGTATGGTTGGTTAGGATATGGGTAATCTCCATAGTCACAAGCCCTTTAGAATGATGATGTTTGCTTATATTTTCTGCATTGTCTTCCTGCCCTTGAAAAGCCCTGGCTCTATGGCATTACAGGGGAGCCGGGCTGGGGGGAGGGGTCGCTGCCTGTGTCATACATATAAAGACTACTCAGGCTGTTCCTCCAATCTGATGAAAGTTGAATACTGGCCTTCTGCTTCTTTATGTCCAAAACCAGAGCTTATAGGTACTCTTAGACTTAATTCTCATAATGCTTCTGTTTGTATAAAGGCTGATTCTGTTTGTGGTAAGAGTGTGATTTAGGCTCTGAAGGATAAACAACCCTTGCTGAACAAGAACATGGTAGATCATATTGGCCGCAAAGTGCCTAAAAACCAAAGTACTGTTGCCACCCCGACCTCTGATCCTGAAGTCCTTGATCACTTTGGCCATTGGGAACAGAATTTACATATAAAATTACTTAGAGATGTTGCCTTAAGGACAAATCAGTCTTGTTATATTTGTTCCCATGTTCCTTCACATTATCGAAGTGGTGTTCCCTTAATAAGCATAGGGGTTGCTTACGCTGATTATAATGTCACTAGCTTCACCCTATCCAAAGCTTTTAATACTTCTTCTACCTTCATTTCCCTGACAAATTTAGGCCACGGAACTGTTTGCTTCCAGAGAGATGGAAAAAGCCTGAACTTAGGGAGGAGTGTGTCTGTATAGGATCATCTATGAAAGTACTAACAACTCTGGGACCCTCCAGCATTCTTTTAGCCTTCATGACTCCACCTCACATATACTCATCTCTCCAGATTTAACTACTTTGTTTTGCAATATTTCCTCTTGCTCCCTTTCCCCTTTACTTATAGGTAGACTAGCTTCCTGGGAACCTCTTCCAGGAATTTACTAGATATGTGGATTCAGGGCCTTCTCAGTATTCCCAAAGGGAGGATAAGGTGTGGTAGGCCCCAGAAATTAGCCAGGCCTCTGGTAGGCCTCATGCATAGAAATGTATCTATAACAGTATTGAATTACCAACCCCCACTGTAGACTTGTGCTGGAAAGAAATATCTGCTTTTAAAAACGGCTTCTGAACATTTCTTCTCTTTCCAGCCCCTCTCCCTTCTGCTGCTCGCTCAAGCGTTCCTTGAACTCGAATCGACCTGGCCTTCCTGGGCCAGGAATGCCTTCCCAATTAAAATGGTTTAATTAGAAGTGTACTTATGGTGGGCCTCATCTCCGGGCCTGGAGGGATAGGCCCCCATCTCACAGAGCAGGAAAGACCATATATGGTGGGTCCATCTGTCCAGGTGCCCCTGCTTTGCAGATAACACTAAGCTTTGGACCTCTCTGTGCCTTTTGAAGTTTTAGATAGAGAACTTGTTATGCAGATGCAGGAATGTCTTAACGAGGGAAAGGTGGGCTGGAGTGGAGGAAGAGGGCTGGCATGGTTACTGATTGGATGCCAATTGCCAATAGAGAATTTACTTTGACTTAATGATGAAAATGGATATGTGAGAATGTATATAAGCAAGCTGCGAGCGCACCTCGGGGCTCAGCCTTTTGTTCCTTGGATTTGTTCCAGCTGAGCCTGTGCAGCATATTAAAAACTTGATTTGAATTCTGCAATCGACTCCTAGTTTTATTCATTGAATAGAATCAGCCACAACATTTTGGTGCATTGGCCGAATGCTTGGGGGAGATGGTATTCAAGTGAATATACTACAGCTTTTGCCTCCAGGTTTAGCCCGGCTGACGCCACGCTCTGAGCGATCGCAAAGGAAAACCCAGGCGCCGCCGGTCATCTTGCATCAGAGGGATTCCTTCTCGCCTCGACAGATTGCTGGTTCCAGCCGGCTTACACCTCTGAGGGGAGTCCAGGATTCAACCCATGACCTGTTTCTGGTACCGGATCTGGTGAGTAGAATTTTTCTTCTATTCAGTCAGCCTATCAGTCAGTCGGGATTCTGGAATAAGCGCTTGAGAGTTTGATCACCTCTCGGGGGGGTCCTAGTAAGTCTCGGAAGTCTTAAAAGTTATAAGCAGAGATTGAAACTCCCCCCCAGCCAGTCAGTCAGTCAGGTTTTTTTTGGGAATGTTGGGGTTTTTTATTCTGTCTTGAATGTCTGCTTTTGTGAATGAGAGGCCTTGAAAAACAGACCAAGCGAGTGCGGACTCCTGAGTAGCGCAGTTCCTGATCGGGCGACCGCGTTCAGGTCGCAAAAAGGAGGAAGCATTTGGTGTTCTCTGTTCTTACTGTTTGTTGTTTGTCTCTGATTTTTGTTATCTGTTGAAACCACAAGTTTCCCTTCTGGTATGATGTAAGATTATTCTGTTGAGTAATTTGTGACAGTTTACCGATTAAGAAATAGTATTAAGAAAAGAAGAAAGAAGACGCAGAACACCTATGCCGGAGTCACTTTAAATCAAGAAACTGTCTCACTGATTTCAGGTTTTGTTTCAACACAGTGTGAACAAGCAGAGAGAGAAAGGGACGTGTCTTTCACACAGCCCAGAGGAAGGAATGTTTGAAGGTTTACTTTCAATTTATTCTACGTTCTGCAGCTGGGTTAATTTGTGCATATCTCAGGGAAATCGTACCTGTTTTATTCAATATGTTCTAATAGTGATGTTCCTTCTGCTATGGCCATGTATTATATATCACTTGGTAGGAATATTTAGTCAGAATATTGGATCCCCGACAGTTTTGGGGCTTGGCCTGGAGAGGGTTAAGTTCTTATTAACCCCTTTCGATCTCCTCAACTGTTTTTGGTTCTACCTCAGCCCTGCCCGTAGTCCTAAGTCCGATAGAAAAGTTAAGGAAACTGCTTTTGTTTTTTCCTTTGGCCTTCGAAGTAATGACAAGCACCTCATAGAGGACATAATTATTGTTCATAACTTACAGAAACAACAAAACAAAGCTGTAACTGTTTATTTAGGATTTAACATTCTCAAACAACGTTTCGTTTTATTTTAACCCTTAGTGTTTACGACTGCTCTGGTTTCCTTCAGCTGCATGGTAATTTACGGCTGCTTTGAAAGTCAGGATTATTTGGCTAAGATAACTCCAAGGCTGGCTTCAAGGTGCTGAGTAATTTGTCTTTAAAAAAAATTATAATAATAATAATAATAACTTCTTTGGTTTCAAATCAGCTTAACACCAGTCACTGGTATTATGTATAAGGTTTTAATTTAAGTGAGAAAAGTTCATCTTGCGGAGTGTTTGCATTCCAGATATTCACCAACCTTTCCATGAAAACGTATAAGTCATTTAAATGCATGTTTCCCCGAACTGTAAGATTTAAGGTAATTACTTTGAATTGTTAAACTCTGTACTGATGACTAATGAACAGGCCAGTTAGCTACACCGACTTTTAAAATATTGGTTTTTAAGATAGATTCATCTGTTTTTCTGTATTTGAATTTTGTGTGTCCAGAGAAAAAGAGTACTCTGTTTTTGAAAGTCTTTTAAATTTCAGTTTCAGGAGTACAGTCTTTAGTTTCAAGACGTTACTTAGCTCGTTTAGACAGTTGCTGTTTAGAATGAGCACATACATCCATTATGCTTACTGTAACCAATCTTAAGCTTATGTATTTTCCCTGACCAGTTCCCTTACATGGAATCCTGGTTACGTATTTGTGAAAGAGAACCCTCTTGGATAAAACGTTGTTCTGAGGAGCAATGCAGAATATTTTTAGCAATCACCCAAAGTAGTCAGAAATATAGAATGTGCCAGAAAAGGAAAGTAGGAAAAACTGCCTGTTTATTCTCCCCCAGAATCTCCTGACATTCTGTCCTGTCTGGCCTAGTTTCTTTATGGGCCAGTCACTTTGGCTCCGCCACCAGCCCAAGCAGAGCCTGTCCCTGCAGTTTTTTCTGTCGGCAGCCCTATGATGCCAGGGCAGGGATTCAATTGCCGGTTCAGGGTCACTCACTGCCATGGAATAGAGCCCCAACAGTCTCGAATACCTTATGCTTCAAAAAAATGCGGCCTCAGTGGGTCAGTCCCAGGGAGCCATCAAACGGAAACTGCAGAAGCTAGAAGGATTTGCGGGCATGACTACAGCAGTTGATGGAAGTTGCTCAGAGTGTTTGTGAATTGTGATAAAGAATGTGAGAGAAAGTGAAGGTGGGATGTAGAAGAAAGCTGATTTTCTTGCTGCAGCTTTAGTTGAACGGACGAGGAGAAAGTTTTTCTAACAGAAGGACCCGAGGACGTGGAAGGGGCCGAGGAATGGCTGGCCCCCGGTGGGTGTGAATCAATGTGCCCACTGCAAGGAAGAGGGACATTGAAAAACTGAATGCATTTGGAGAGCAGAGGGACAAATTCCAGAGTCATGAGAAAATGCATCGCACACAGTTCCAAGGAGAAGAAGCAGCTATAGAGGGAGTGGCAGCTGAAGGGGGCTACAACATGGATGAAGACTAGGCCAGACTGGGCTCCGAGTTTCCTGGGTCCCCAGGAGCCTACGGTCAGTTTGAAAGTAGGGGACCAATATATGGACTTTATGGTGGATACGGGAGCTAAGCCTTTCCTGCAGAACCACATGTGTGAACTAGGGGGACAGAAGATAACGCACCAGTTCTTGTATATGCCTGAATGCCCGATTCCCCTCTTGGGCCGAGATATGCTGGCTAAGCTCCAGGCGCAGATATCATTCACTGAAGGGGGAAAGATGGAAATGATTCTGAATTTGAAACCAGCCAGCCTGATGGTGTTAGCTGTCCCCCGGGAAGAAGAATGGCGGTTCTATAAGTGCATCTCCGATCGAGACAGCCCGCCCCTGTATACCCACCAACATCTTAGCTCTGCCTGAAGTGTGGGCGGAGGATAATCCACCGGGCCTAGCGAAGAACATAGCCCCTATCATTGTCCCCCTCAAACCAGGAGCGGAACCAGTGCACGAGAAGCAGTATCCTCTTCTGCGACCAGCCATTGAAGGCATCCACTGCCATCTGATGAAATTACTGACGTATGGACTACTCAAAGAGTGCCAGTCGCCCTGGAATACCCCCTCCTCCCAGTCAAGAAACCTGGGATGGAAAACTACCGCCCAGTACAAGATTTGAGAAGAGTAAATGATGCAGTTGTAACTATACACCCAGTGGTACCAAATCCTTATACTCTCTTGGGACTGATCCCCGCCGAGGCTACTAATTTCACCGTCCTGGACCTGAAAGATGCCTTCTTCTGCATATGCTTAGCCCCCCCGATCATGACTGTCTGGAAATTATGAACACTATATTCTCAAGTCGCCCGGATCTGACTGATGTCCCTGTGGAGGACCCTGAATGGACTTTCTTTGTGGATGGAAGTGGTCTCATCATCGCTGGACGTCGTTGTGCTGACTATGCAGTGGTGACCCTTGATCTGATAGTTGAGTCCTCTGCTCTGGCCCCGGGGACTTCAGCGCAGAAAGCTGAACTGATAGCTCTCACTAGAGCACTGATAATAGGAAGAGGGCTCCATCTAAATGTGTACACAGATTCCCAGTATGTCATCACAACTCTGCACGCACTTGAGGCCCTGTATAAAGAATGAGGGTTGATGACCTCAGGAGGCAAGTCCATTAAGTATGACCCTGAGATATTGACATTATCAGATGCATACTGCCTACAGGCCTCAGAATTTAGGAAAAGTAGAACGTATGAATAGAACCCTGAAATCTCAGTTGTCTAAACTTTGTCAAGAGGTTTACCTGAAGTGGCCCCAGGTTCTTCCTATAGCCCTCCTCAGGATACGCTCTGCTCCTACTAAGGTGTTAGGAATTTCCCCATTTGAGGTTTTGTATGGGCGGCCCCCGCCCATTGTCCAAGGGATACAGGGAGATATGAATCAGATTGGATCTGAAATCACTAGACAAGAATTGTTGGCGTTAGGTTCTGTCTTACAGTCTCCATGCTTGGATTCAAGATCAGCTGCCCATTAATCTGACTGAGCCACTGCACCCCTTCAAGCCCGGGACTTCAGTGTGGATTAAAGAATGGAGAAAAGAACCATTGGAGCCACACTGGAGAGGGCCCTACATCGTCATACTGTCTACCCCTCCGGCATTTAAAGTTGCAGAGCTCGCACCTTGGATCCACCACAGTTGGTTGAAGCCGGCTGCACCTACTGATTCTCAGCTTTGGACATCAATGAACCATCCCGATTCGCCCCTGCGTCTTACCCTGAGGCAGCAGAGACCATCGGTGTAGACTCGACAGCCCTACTCTTATCACACGTCGTGGAAGCTGACAGGCCTACACACGGCGGAAGCTGTGAAAGAGGAAGAACCTGAGTAAAAGAAAAGACTTTCAGTTCTATATAGAGACTTATTGAAGTAGTATAGCTATGATGAATATGCATGTCTATTAGGGTGGTCCATAAAAATGAATTCCTGAATTCCTTTGCTCCCTGGCCTGATTCTGGTTCCATTTAGGTAGAAAACATTGTGTACAAAGTTTGAAGCCAATCAAATAATATTTAGGGGTGGCTCAACAAGTTTTGAGATTTTCCCATGGGAGCAGATGACTAAATGTTGCATCATCTTGTATCATCCACTCAGTTCCACGCTGATTACATTTGAGTGCGCCATATTTGAACTAATCTCATCTCTGAGAGGTGGCAAAGACATTGTACTATTATCTTTGTATCTTTATTCTTTTCATATGGCGAAAAAACGTGGTTTTTATCTCATTGAAGAAATGTCCCCAATGTCCCCAATTCTGGGGGCCAAGCTCCCCACCAAGGAGCAAGTGTTAAGTGTATTTTTACATCACCATATGACATCAAACAAAGGCGTTAGTGAAAGTGCATCTATTGTAACAAGTGAAGTAGAAGCTTACTGGGAAAAGGCCAGGCTTCCTGTTCAAAGAAATGACAAAATTCAAGAAAAAGTATAGAAATTGTTCAATCAGTGGAAACTTTTGAAGAAAAACAAAGGGAGAGGAGGGAAACAAGAGGCAAATGAAAAAGAATTCCAGGTTGCAATGAAAACCCTATTTGATGTGGCACATGCCAATGCAATGTCTTTAATTCATATTCAAGAAGACAAAGAATTCTTAATAGCGCAACGAGAACCAGGGCGCAACGAGAACCAGGGCGCCGCAGATTTGGAGATGCTGAAGAAACTACACTCTTACCACAATGACCATGTTGGAAGAGCGGCCAGAGACAAACTGCAACAGCATCTATGGTATGTGTCAGAGGAGCTTGTGGCACTGTCATTGTTCGATGAAGCTGTTTCAGCACCGACAAAGCGGGTCATAGTGTCGGCCATGATCCCGGCAGAATCAGATGAAAGCGATGAGGATGATGACGAAGACGAAGATCCCCCAAAGCGGGTTGGATTGAAAAGTTCCATGATTCCACCACTTGAATCTTTTGCAACTCGCAAGTCAATCCGTTTCCTGAAACACCTCGACATCAACAGTGATTTTCTTAATGCAGACCCAGAAGACTGGGAAGAGAATGCATCATTCAAAGAAGGTCTGAAGAAAGTAAAAAATCTTCCAGTAATCAACGATGTGGCTGAGCGAGGGGTCAAACTCATTGAGGAGTTCAACGGCCGACACACCACAAAAGAAGAGCAACTCCAGTTCCTTCTGTGTGTTGTCTCGCAACACCGTAAGATGTTCCCCACATCGTCAAAGTCCTTACTAGCATCTGGACCACATTGAGTGCTTGGCAAGCAGGATACCCCCGTCTATGAGCGGATAATACCCAGTGGTCTGATGAACCCTGGGGGGGATCCAGGGGCCTGCTAGATAGGGACCTTGAGCCACCCCTAAATATTATTTGATTGGCTTCAAACTTTGCACACATTGTTTTCTACATAAATGGAACCAGAAACAGGCCAGGGAGCACAGAAATTCCTACTTTAATTTTCACCCCTATGGCAGTGGACCACCCTAATGTCTATATTGTACTTGCGGTATTCCTGGGGCCCTTTAGAATGACTTCCTCTATACCCCCTTGTACCCCCCTGCATAACCACCACCCGAACAGGAGTAAAAATTACCCAAACCCTGCTCTACCACTCACACTACAGCTGCACCGGTTCTGTTAGCCAGTGTGAATATAATGGTACGGAAGTGAGTATCTGTACGATAGGAAAAACCAAGACCTGTTTTAACCCACGCCAGAGTCCAACCTATCAGGTTATTGAGGTTCGCTCCCACTCAGCTGTGGGCCACCTCTTAAATTCCACGAAGATATCCTCCCCCACTAGCCCGGCCTCTCTCTTTTTCGATGCTTGTGCAGCCATAAATGCCAGCAAATGGCACAAGGGAAGGTGTGGTTCCCTTAGCCAGGAACGCACCTATACACACAATGACAAATACATACTATGGCCCAGCTACTTGGACAGAAGATGGGACTTGGGGATACCGCACTCCTGTTTATATGTTAAATCGTATTATCCGCTTACAAGCTGTTGTAGAAATTATAACTAATGAAACCGGTAAGGCATTAATCCTCCTGGCAAAACAAAATACCCAGATGCGTACTGCTATTTACCAAAACCGGTTGGCCCTTGATTACCTATTGGCCACTGAGGGAGGTGTCTGTGGAAAATTCAATCTAACTGCTGTTTGCAGATTGATGATCAAGGCCATGTCATTGAAGAAATAGCCGACCATATGCGGAGGCTAGCTCATGTACCTGTTCAGACCTGGCATAGACTGGAGCTAAATGGATGGTTTGGTTCTATATTTACAGGGGTAGATGGTCTGAAAACTATTGTATGCACTGTTTACTAATTGTATGCACTGTTTTGCTTTATGTATGCTTCTTCCATGTTTTCTACCTCTTTGCCTACACATGTTCACCTCTATTATTGATAGTACAGTTGAACGCAAGACTGCAGCCCGAGTATTAGCTATGTGGAAGTATCAGGCCTTACCTCAAGAGGAGGCCACAGCCTAAGATAGTACTCAATGTGTGATTTTTTATCTCACCCCTTTCTGGAGGGGTGACAATAATCAAAAGTGGGGAATGTGGTAGGCCCCAGAAATTAGCCAGGCCTCTGGTAGGCCTCATGCATAGAAATGTATCTATAACAGTATTGAATTACCAACCCCCACTGTAGACTTGTGCTGGAAAGAAATATCTGCTTTTAAAAACGGCTTCTGAACATTTCTTCTCTTTCCAGCCCCCTTCCCTTCTGCTGCTCGCTCAAGCGTTCCTTGAACTCGAATCGACCTGGCCTTCCTGGGCCAGGAATGCCTTCCCAATTAAAATGGTTTAATTAGACGTGTACTTATGGTGGGCCTCATCTCCGGGCCTGGAGGGATAGGCCCCCACCTCACAGAGCAGGAAAGACCATATATGGTGGGTCCATCTGTCCAGGTGCCACTGCTTTGCAGATAACACTAAGCTTTGAACCTCTCTGTGCCTTTTGAAGTTTTAGATAGAGAACTTGTTATGCAGATGCAGGAATGTCTTAACGAGGGAAAGGTGGGCTGGAGTGGAGGAAGAGGGCTGGCATGGTTACTGATTGGATGCCAATTGCCAAAAGAGAATTTACTTTGACTTAATGATGAAAATGGATATGTGAGAATGTATATAAGCAAGCTGCGAGCGCACCTCGGGGCTCAGCCTTTTGTTCCTTGGATTTGTTCCAGCTGAGCCTGTGCAGCACATTAAAAACTTGATTTCAATTCTGCAATCGACTCCTAGTTTTATTCATTGAATACAATCAGCCACAACAAAGGTACTTGTTTTATTGGCCTTGTGCTCCCTGGAGTGCGAATCACCCCTAAACTCCCTGAGGGACGGTTAAGAAACCGGAGATCTCCATCTTCTAAAGAAGGCCTAACAAAGCCTTAGATAACATAGTGACTCAGTATGATGGGGACTAAGTGGGGAGGGCAATTATGCCCAGTGTTTTCTTTAGTGTAGGTGTTATGATGAATCATAAAGGCATACGTACTCTTGCTTCTATATTATCTGCTTTCCTGAATGAAACTGCAGGTGCTTTTGAAAATAAGGAAGAATTGGGTCAGTTGATGAACTTTGCATTACAGAATGGTTGGGCCCTTGATTATCTCCTTGCTGCCCAGGGGTGTGTGTGCAGTCTCATCGGAAGAACCTACCATATTAATGCCATACAAGATTTACAGGGACCCCTCCAGGATATTATTAGGGATAAAACTGGCTTAGGAAACATTGCTGAGTGGTTTGGAAGCTGGGGTTGGCTACAACAATTTGTGTTCTATTCAATCATAAGTGTTGCTCTCCTAATCTTTGTCTGTTGTTGCATTCAGTGTCTCCCAGGTTTGGTGCAGACCTTCAAAGCTTGCTTTACTCCAGTTACAATAATGAATGCTAATCTCCTTGTCTCTGAAATTCCCCTGATCGAGTCTCAAGTATGCTTCGAGCATCAGAGACGTAATAAGACATGCTCCCCACTCTTGCTCAAGGACCCCCCTGCCTGCACAATGGCCAAGAAGAACTTGAGCAGAAGGAAGCAGGAGCAAAAATGTATGATTGCCTCCTGGGACAAGGAGGCAATCAAAGGGGGGAATGAGATGGGAAAAAGGGGATAGCATGCAAGAATAAAATGGCATGCTGAAACAAACAGACATTAAAACTTTAGACAGGAGCAGCAGCACAAGAACACTGACAGGCTAGAACAGATAAAATTCTATCTTTACAACCAAGCTGACAAAGGAATGGGAGGGGGAAGGTAGAGAGATGCTTTTGCTAGAGTTTTCTGTTCATGCACACACACAAAGGAATAGGGCTTCAGACAGTTTAGCCACAGACGCCCTAGACTGGAAGGAGAGATAAGGAAGCCACCCCTCAACTGACCAATCAGGGACTCCTAGCAGTTCGGTACTCTCCAGATATGCCACCTAGATTATTTTGTAGAGAGAAGACATCAAGGGGCCCAGAAAATTATTCCTAAAAGCTATCCTGCTCTATCACACATGACAAACTGCTATGCTAAGACTGCATTAAAAAAAACAGCTTGTATCCTGTGTGGGAGCTGGACTCCTTGATAGCTTGCTATGAGCCAGTCCTTGCTATAGTTTATTGTTTATTGTTTAATCACATTTAATATACCGCTCCCCATAACATCGGAGCGGTTTACAAACAATAAAATTAATTGTTGAAAAGGAAAAGAGGAAAGGAAATTACAATAACCAGTAGAGAAAGAAAAGAGACAGAGGCATAAACAAAAAAAAAAGAAAGCATGCAAAGCAACAGAGAAGGAGCAAGGAGAGGAAAATTCAAGGGGGGAAAGCTAGAGAAAATAGATGAGTTTTCAGGAGAGAACGGAATCTTGGATAGGATTCTTCTGTACGGAGGTTGGTTGGCAGGGAGTTCCAGAGAGAAGGCCCTAAATAGTAGAATGCTGATTTTCTGGTAGATTGTAGATGAGCTCTGGAGGGTGCTGGAAGATGGAGACGGTTAATGTGGATGGACCGGAGACTGCGTGTAAGAGTATGGTAAGAGAGCAGATCTGAGAGATAGGCAGGTGTAGAGAGATAAATGGCTTTGTGAATTAAGGTAAGAACCTTAAAGGAAATCCGAAAGTCAATTGGCAGCCAATGGAGGTGATGGAGCAAAGGAGTAACATGGTCCCATGGTGAAGCGTGGAAAATCATACGAGCGGCTGTGTTCTGAAGTAGTTGAAGGCGGTGTTTCTGGTATTGGGGGAGTCCGGCAAAAGCAGTATTACAGAAATCTAGCCTGGTAATAATCAAAGAGAGAAGCAAAGTAGTGATGGCCTGAGTGGACAGGAAGGGGCGAATGGCCCGAATTTGACGGAGACACAGAAAGGAACACCGAGAGACGTGAGAGATGTGATCATGAAAACTGAGGGCACTGTCAAGGTAAACTCCGAGATAACGAAGAGTAGGGACTACAGTAATGAGGGAACCTGCAAGAGAGGGGGCGAGCGAAGGGGCAGGAGAGGTATGCGGGAACCAAATTGCAGCAGTTTTTTGAACATTAAGTACTAGGCAATTAGAGGAAAGCCAAGAAGAGACGGTGGACAGACAATCCTCCAAGGGAGAGATATCAGGGTGATATGGTGAGGTATGGTACAGCAGAAAAATGTGAAATAAAGAAAGGTAACTGCCTGGAAATTTTGTTTTTCTCTCTTGCATTGCTTTCTTTTGTTCTCTCCTCGCCTGGCATGGACTGGGACCCCGCTAGATGCTCGTCCCTTGACACTTCCATACCAACAACTAAAACAGTCCCCCTTTTTCCTTTAGAGATCCTATGTGTTTGTCCCATGCTTCTTTGAATTCAGATACTGTCCTCATCTCTACTCCCTCCACTGGGAGACTATTCCACAGATCCACCACTCTTTCCGTAAAGAAATATTTCCGTACATGACTCCTCAATCTATCCCCGTTCACCCTCATCCCATGTCCCCTCATAGAAGAACTTGCTTTCAAACGAAAGAGGCTCTCCTCCTGTGCATTTATGCCACGGAGGTATTTAAACTTCTCAATCATATCACCTCTATCGCGCCTTTCCTCTAAGGTGTACATATTAAGATCCTTAAGTCTTCCCTCATTTGCTTTATAAGGAAGACCACTAACCATTTTAGTAGCCACCCTCTGTACTGACTACATCATGTTCATATCCTTTTGAAGGTGCGGTCTCCATAATTGCACACAATACTCCAAATGAGGTCGCACCAAAGACTTATACAGAGGCATTATCATCTCCTTTTTTCTGCTAGCCATTCCTCTCCCTATGCACCCAAGCCTCCTTCTAGCTTTTGCTGTTGCCTTTTCTACCTGTTTAACTACTTTAAGATCATCAGACACAACCACAACCAGGTCCCGCTCTTCTTTAACGGACAAAAGCACTTCACCCCCTATACTATATTGCTCCCTTGGATTGCCGCAGCCCAAATGCATGACCTTGCATTTTTTAACATTAAATCCCAGCTGCCAAATTCTAAACTATTCTTCAAGCATAGCTAGATCCACCCTCATGTTATCTACACCTTCCTGGATGTCTACTCTATTGCAGATTTTGGTATCATCCGCAAAAAGGCAAATCTTACCCCACAGTCCTTCCACTATATCACTAACAAAGATGTTAAAAAGAATCGGACCAAGGAAAGATCCCTGGGGCACACCACTGGTAACTTCCTTCTCCTCAGAGTGAGCTCCATTTACCTGTACCCTTTGTTGCCTCCCATTCAATCAATTTCTAACCCAAGCAGTAACTTTAGGGTCCATCCCTAGGGCGCTCAGTTTGTTTTTAAGTCGCCTGTGAGGAATACACCACATCTAGGGTTCTCCCTCGGTCCAACTCCCTGGTCACCCAGTCAAAGAAATCAATGCATTACCTTTTGTTGAGCATAATTCTTGGATTTCTATGTAATAACCCATGATGTATCGGTTTCCTTTTGTTTTGTGTCTTGATGTCCTTCCTTTGTGTCCTGAGATGTCTGTGTCAATCAGACAATGTTCAGGGTAATGTAAGTCAAACCATTACCTGAGATAAGAGAGCTTTCCTAAGAATTTTTGGTGAACAATTAAAATGAGTTTAATTTATTTGCCATAAACTGACACTTTGTGTTTTGATGTTTGTTATCCCTTATGTAATAAGATTAACTATACTTTGTAATTTATTCTCCAACCATGACAATATACAAACATAATTAGTGATATACCTTGTAAGTTGTGCCCCTGATAAAAGAGGTGTGTCTATTAGGTCACATGCTAACTTTAATTTGATAGATAAAGAGAAAAATTAAGGAATATAAATGCAAAATAGAATTATGTTGCAAGCTATCTTGGCCTCTATATAGTTAAATAAGTTGTAATAATTTAGTGCTAGCAGTAGATGTATTGTAATTAATTAACTTTTGATTAGATAAGATAATTCTGTTCAATTCTATATTGCCATTAGTAGTCGTGCTTGTTTGCAATTGTAGGGAATAAGAGAACTATTGTAGTGATGAGTTTTGGTTCTGCCAATTATATATTACATGCACTGAATCTTATTGGCTGAAGACGACAACTACTGTGAATGAAAGAAAGTCTGCAATGCTACTGAAAGCTGCATAGAAGCAAGGATCAGTGATTCTAGCACTGCTACAGAAAGATATATGTGCAGCCATGAAGCTGGGTAGACAGTCACTGAAACTATCCAAGATGTGCATAGCATAGCCCAGAGTGAAAAAGAGAATGCTGCTGGAGAACTTACAGCTGTGACCAGTGTTGTGATGTAAATGTGGGTGCAAACTTCTGAACTACTGAGAGATCTATGAAGAGCAAGTGGTCACTGTCAGCGTATAGTGCCTGAAGAATGATTGGTAGAACTTTACCCTCTATACACATTCTTATTGAGACCTAGCAAGGGCAAACAGTGCCACATAGTTTTGGATAAGTTGCAGGATGCTTGTAATCCTTTTTCTATATTGTCAAATGGAGCATATGTATAAAGACTTCTTCCAACTAACAAGATGAAGTTCGCCTGTGAACCAGATGTGGTGCCTAGGATTCTGAAGCAAGTGAAGAGAGAGGTGTTCTCTACTACGGCAGAAAATTAATTTTGGACATGGGTATGTTTGAACTACGCTATCTCCAGGAACAAGCAGGAATGTAATATTCACGTATGGGACTCCCTAGCTTGAAGATGCCAGGGAGATGACCCCAGAGAGAGCAGTGAAACACAGACTGAAGTGGGTCATGTTTCCTCCCAAGGATCTCTGGTATCAAAACCTGGGACGGGGTAGGAGTTGTTCTAAGTCTGAAAGAGATGCTGGAGAACAGCCTGGCCAAACGAGGTATCCCGACGGGAGTCCTTGTCCAAGAAATAGTGGGCCGCAAAGGTGTGGACAGAGACCAGGTTGCTGCTTTGCATATTTCATCAATCGCCACCGAGCATAGGTTTGCCATAGAGGCAGCCATTGCTCGCACACTGTGTGCTGTGACATGACCTTCAAGAGAAAGTCCTTTACTCTCATAGGTAAAAGAGATACAGTCTGAAATCCACTTGGAGAGTGTTCTCTTGGAAACTGGTAGACCCAGGTGAATGGAATCAAAGGCAACAAAAAGCTGTGAAGCCTTTCTGAGCTGCCTAGTTCTCTGAAGATAAAAGGCCAAAGCATGCTTGCAATCCAGAGTATGTAGATTCCTTTCTGCACTAGAGGCATGAGGCTTAGGGAAGAAAACAGGCAGGCAAACAGACTGGTTCAAATGAAAAGCCAAAACCACCTTCGGCATAAAGTGAGGAAGCATCCTAACGACTACCTTATCATGGTGAAACCGTGAATAAGGAGGGTCAGCCACTAAAGCTTGGAGCTCACTGATGCGTCTTGCAGAAGTAAGGGCAATTAGGAAGATGACTTTCCAAGAAAGAAACTTCAGAGATGTAGTAGCTAAGGGCTCGAAGGGCGGCTTCATGAGCTGTCCAAGGACAAGATTGAGATCCCATGCCACAGGTGGTGGCCTAATGGGAGGCTTAGTTAAGAGTAGGCCTCTCATAAAACACGCTACAAGCGGTTGAGAGGAGATTGTCCATCAAAGGGCAAGTGAAAAGCCGCAATGGCACTGAGGTGTACTGAATTAGTTTTAAGTCCAGAGGATGAAAGGTGGAGGAGATACTCAAGTAACGCCTCTACTGGAACGGAAAAAGGATTAAGATCATTTTTTGAACACCAGATTGAGAACCTTCTCCATTTAAAAGCGTACGCATGCCTTGTGGAAGGTTTCCTGAAGGCCAGAAGGCTATCTTTAACCTGCTGAGAGAGGTTGATATCCTGGAGTTCTAAGCTCTCAGCAGCCACGACATCAGGTGCAAAGACTGAGGATTTGGGTACAGAAGCGGCCCATTCTCCTGGGATAGAAGATCTGGAGCACATCCCAACTCCAGAGGTTTGGCTTGAGAGAGATGTAGAAGCTGTGGATATCACGTCTATCGTGACCAGCGTGGGGTTATGAGGATCATATGGCCCCTCTCTCTCTGAAGCTTGAACAGAGTCTTGGGAATGAGGGGAATGGGTGGGTAGGCATATAGGAAGTCCTGACCCCAGTGGAGGTGGAAAGCATCCATTGCCTGACTGTTCTGAGCAGGAATTCTGGAACAGAAGCAGGGAAGTTTGGCGTTTTGAGGACTTGCAAATAGATCTATATCTGGGGTTCCCCAGATTTGAAAGATTCAAGCAATTTGCTCTGAATGGAGAGAACCTTCGTGTGGCAGTAGTACTCGACTGAGTTTGTCTGCCAGGAGATTCTGCTCGCCAGGGAAATACACTGCTAGTAGCTGTATCAGAAGGCGTATGGCAAAGGACCATAGGTGTAGGGCTTCATTGCACAACGCCTGAGAACCTGCTCCACCCTGTTTGTTCACATAGAACATGGCAACCTGATTGTCCGTTTGGACTAAAACTGTTTTGGAGCTGAGGTAGTCCTGGAACACTCTGAGAGCATTGAAGATGGCTCTGAGTTCTAGCAGGTTTATGTGAAACCGAGCCTCCTGCTGAGTCCAAAGACCCTGAGTGGAGAGATCATCCAGATGAGCTTCCCAACCTAATTTGGACGCATCCGTCATCAGGGTGGACTGGTGTGGTGTTTACTGAAAAGGTGACCCTACAAGTAGGTTTTTTGGTGACTGCCACTATTGGAGGGACGAAATGAGGCGTGCAGATTTCCTGATTTTGTCCCCCAGACCTGATGCCTGAGTCCACTGCGAAGCTAGGGTCCACTGAGCTGCACGCATGTGTAGATGAGCATAGGGAACCACATGTACATTGAAAGCCATATGATCGAGCAACTGAAGCATTTCTCGAGCAGTTAGGGAGGTTTTCATAGCTGCTTGAGAAGTCGGTTGAACTATTCGAGCGCAGCGTACCTGTGGCAGAAAAGTCCTTCACTGCTGCGTGTCTAGAAAAGCCCCTATGAACTCTAAGGTTCGAGAAGGGGTGAGTTGGGATTTTGGAAGATTTATTACAAACCCCAAATGTTGAAGAGCCTGCCTTATGCAGTCGAGAGCAGAGCTGGCCTCTGGAGCAGATGATGCTCGGATGAGCAGGTCGTCTAAGTAGGGGAAGAAAAATATCCCTAGAGTTCTTAGAAATGCTGCTACTATTGCCATGCATTTTGTGAAGACTCTTGGGGCAGAAGCCAGACCAAAGGGAAGAACCCTGTACTGGTAATGTCTTCCCTGAAAGAGGAACTGAAGAAACCTCCTGTTTCTTTGTGGATATGGATATGTGTATATGCATCCTTTAGATCTAGAGAACATAGCCAATCCTGACTCTGGATGTAAGGGAAAAGTGTTCCCAGAGAGATCATTTTAAATTTTTCTCGGAGCAGATACTTGTTTAATTCTCAGAGGTCCAGAATGGGCCTGTATCCTCCTGTTTTCTTTGGTATAAGGAAGTAGGGCGAGTAGAAGCCCAGGCCTTGTTGGGAAAGTGCACTTCCTCTATTGCACCCTGAGCGAGAAGGGTGGTGTTCTCCTGGCACAAGAGAGTAAGAGGGGGCCTAGAGCTGAACTCTCTTGGAGTGGAGGAAGGGGGTATACTTTGGAAGTGAAGTTTGTACCCCTCTGTCACTATGGAGAGAGTCCAATGTTCTGATGTTATCTGGTGCCATCTTTTGGCAAAGTAACACAGTCTGCCGGGGATGTTGACTGGCTCTGGAATTTCCAGGGGTAGGATAGCTAGGTTCTCTAGCAGGAAGTCAAAGACCTTGTGGAGGCTGGGTCTGCTGAGCTGATTGAGCTCTGGAGTCCTGAGCCTTCCTTTGTTGCTTCGGTTGTTGTTGTCCCTTCTGGGAAGCATGGACCAGACAGTGGACCGCATGGGTGTAAGAAGGATAAATCTTCTTCTTTTTGCTTGAAAAAGGGCTTCTTTACCGTCTTTTTCTTAGCTGGGTTGGCAGTGGTCCTAGAGAGCCTGTTTAGGGTGGTATTCTCGGACTCAAGCTGAGAAGCTTTGTCTTGCCAATCCTTGCCAAAGAGGTTTTCTCCCGTGCAAGGAATATTCCCCAGCTTATCTTGTACCCACTGTTATAAATCAGATGTTTGTAACCAAGCAATCCGTCGTGCACCGATGGAAATAGCAGAAGTCCTGCTAATACACTCGAAACTATCAAAGGTTGCCCCTGTTCATGAACTTGGAAACATTCTAGGCATGTTTAACAACTGTCAGGAAATCAGCCCTCTTGTCGTCTGGAAGAAGAGGAGTCATTAGTTCCGAATCTTTAGTCACCTCCCGAAGAAACATACCCATGTATGAACTTAATCTGGCCGACAACATGGAGGCCTGAAAGCATCGATGGCCAAAGGCATCAAGAGTTCTCGCCTCACAGCACGGGGATTAGATAAATGTGTCTTAGCATTTTTAAGTCGATGCACTGCCGATTCAACAACCATGGAACAGTGTGGTAACTGCTCTTCTGGAAAGCAGGACACTGCGGTACCCGATACATGGTATCGAGTCTTTGAGAATGTGGAGACACCGTTAAAGGTATTTCCCACATCCTAAGCATGAGGTCATGCAATATCCGATGAATGGGTAAGGTGGCGGCCTCCTTAGGGGTTGCTGGATACTGAAGAATTTCAAGTTCTTCAACTCTCAGTTCCTTCTCGGAGGACACCGTAATTGCGAGGCCCCGAGCCACATCCCGTATAAAGTCTTCAAAAGACATGTCTTCCAGTGGAGACATCCGGCATTGTGGGGAAGGAGAAGAATCTTCCAGAAGAGCCTCTCCGGTACTGATTGATTCATTGGAAGAATCAGAATCGGACGACTCAAAGTATCGACGGGCCGGGTGCTCCCGCCCAGCCCGACAACGGTACCAATCAAAATTGGCATCGGAATGCCTCCGTACCGGACCCTCGATGCCGGACACTGACTTCAGGGCCGGCATGGGTGGTAGTGTGGAGAACGGTGCAATGGTTGATGCCGATACCTCCGGTACCCGTACCGGTACCGATGGCTGCGGAACCGACTGTAGAGGCTTTAGCGGTACCGAAGCCTCCAGCAATGCCGCAAGACTCCGCTCAATGGTTAGGATACGTTGATCCATGGAGCCAGCCGATGCCTGGGTATCGATACCCGAACAGCGGGCCACAACCCCAGAACATGGCACCAAGAGCTCTCCAGAGGTGGGGATGCCTCGGGAACATCTTGGGACCCCAATAATGCTTTGGAGAAGGACCTTCTGCCAGGGCTGTTTTGCCAGTGTATTCTCCTCTAGGGCAACGCTTAAAGCATCTCGATGCTTAGAAGGAGATCTAACCTTTGAGGACCGACCAGTCTTCGAAGAAGACCTAGGTTTCATTACCTGAGATCGATTGGAGGAAGATAAGCCCTGGACGACGTTGATGCCACGGACATTGCATCCGAGGCAAAGAGGGTGCAGAGTTTCACAGCTCTATTCTGCAGGTCCCTTTTTGTCATCTTTCTGCAAAGGAGACATTCCGATGGTGAATGGTCTGGTCCCAAACATTTAAGACACCAGTCATGAGTGCTGGTAGCAGAAATGGTACTGCTACATTTGGAACACTTTTTGAAACCACTGGTTGGTTTCTCCATTCTGAGGAAGAAAGGGGCCTAAGGCACAAAATGGCACCTAAGCACCTAGAGAGGAAAGACCCTCCAAGAAAAACCTTTTTTAAAAATTTTTTTAAACAGAAAATAGAAGAAAGAAAAGGACACTGAATATACCGGTGCTGGCGTTGGCGGGAAGGCAGACGCACCACAAAAGAAAAGATTTTCTGCGGTGACAGGAAATGCTCCCTGTCGGCTCCAGGAAAACGAAAAACTGAGGAGGAAGAGTTGGAAAGGCGGGAAGGCAGCAGCGCAGGTGCAGTGGGATACTCCCAAAAGCTTTCCTTTAGGATGCTGGGGAGCATTCCCATGCGGCCGACGTCAGTGCCGACATCACCCATACATGAAGACTACATTCCTGCTTGTTCCTGGAGATATGGACAATGTCCGCTTTAACCAGTTGAAGGTTCCTAACTACATCATGTTCCATTCTCCTAGATCTAACAAACGTGGAGTAGGTGTACTTATACTAATAAAGAAGGATCACGCCACTTCACTTTCTCTAGCAAATAGCTCTGGAGAATTTGACATCCTTGACTATAATAATATACCATTCTGCCTAGTCTATAGACCACCAACAGCTGATCTCAATGGCCTAGCAAACAACTGAAGCTGTCTGCACATAGTCCTCCAAGCACCACCTGATATTATTAGGTGATCTAAACCTAACCCCCTTAAGCCATTCCCATGCATCATCCTTCCTAAACGCCATGACTGATATGGACTATCAGCAAATAATAAACTTCCCCACTCATAACAAAGGGAACATTATTGACTTAATATTCTTCCCAAATAACCTATATGAAACCTCCATAGATAACAAGCTAAACTCACTTCCTGTAGCATGGTCAGATCACTACCTCATCCTCTTCAATCTGACATTTCATTCAGCCAAACCTACCACTCATAACAAAGGGAACATTCTTGACTTAATATTCTTCCCAAACAAACTATATGAAACCTCCGTAGATAACTACCTCAAATACTACCCGGATGACAGTATGTCAAGCAGCCACCCCCCAGCGAGTAGAGCTGCAGCAACACTCCCAGCAAGCTATCCACAACAAATGATTACTGACTAATATGTCTTGACGTGATGCCTGTATGTAAATAGTTACCCCAACGTTATCCAAGTTCCTAGTACCTGTTCTGTGTAAACGCAGTACAGCTTGCTGCACTGTGTACATCTCTGTTTCATGTAAACCGCACTGATGTTGAATAGCGCGGTATAAAAGAGAAGGTAAATAAATAAATAAATAACAAGCTAAATTCACTTCCTGTAGCATGGTCAGATCACTACCTCATCCTCTTCAATCTGACATTTCATTCAGCCAAACCTACACCCACCCAATCACATATACATCACTCAGTTTAAGAGCTTTGATAAGGACACCTTCATCAAGGATGTGATTACAAATATCGATACAAACACTGATAACTTAAATGATCTTCTAAATAACTGGAATACCACCATTGCCAGTTCAGCATCAATCCAAACAATGCAACTTGTCAAGATAAAAAAAAAGATCTACACAATGGTACACTCAAGAAATAAGAAATCTAAAGAGACACCTAAGGAAATTTGAGCGTAAATGGAGAATTTTGAAATCTGCTGATGACAGATTAAACTATATGAGTACCCTACATACATACCGTGATCTTATAAATAATAAAAAGAAAGAATTCTACTCTAATATCCTCCTGAAATCACTAAATCGCTCTAGGGGGCTATTTGAAATAGTTAAATCTTTGACCAAATCCCCTACTGATGACTCACAGAACCAGTCTTTAAACCCGCAAATACTTGGCAAACTATTACGCCAACAAATTACAATCCTTGCACAGCCCTCAGCCACTTGACCTATCCATTAATCTAACTCTCACAATGTCTTGGTCTGATTTCCACCGAGTATCTATTGATCACCTCAAAAATATTTTAACATGCTTAAGAACAACACATCAGCTCTTGATCCTTGCCCTGTTAAATGGATTAAGACCACTCATGAATACACTGCACCAATTATTCTCAAGATAATAAATCTCTCTCTTGCTCAGGGCCATATGCCCAAAGAACTAAAACGAGCCATTATACGTCCCATTCTAAAACACAAAGCATTGGACAAATTATGTCTGAAGTCATATAGACCAATATCCAGTCTCCCTTCCTTGCAAAAGTAATAGAAAAGATTGTACATATCCAACTGCAGGACCATATTGACCTTCACTCACCTCTTGATAAACACCAATATGGTTTCAGACCAAACCACAGTACTGAAACACTTTTACTGACACTGTTTAACAACCTTATAAAAGGTACTGAAAACTCCAAAAGTGCATTCATCCTCATCTTTCTAGATATTGCCTCAGCCTTTGACTCCATCAATCACAACATTCTGCTTGAAAGGCTACAACATATAGATATTTATGGTACTACACTCCAATGGTTTAAATCTTATCTTTTGAACAGGTTACAAGTCAAAATCGACCACCTTACATCATAAATCTATGACCAACAACAAGGTTTACCTCAAGGTTCATCCCCATCTGCGTTGCTATTTAATATTTACCTGAAGCCCTTATGCTCTATCATTAATACATTTCAAGTTAATTATGCCATATATGCAGATGATATCATGCCATATCTAGCATTTGATATAACAAACCCCATCCTTGATCCCACCATATCCTATTTCAATGAAATTTCAATTTGGTTAAAAATTCACAACCTTAATGTTAACTATAAAAAAACTGACATACTGTTTGTCTCAAGAAACCAGAACTACGACCCTCCGACATATATTAAGATAAAAGACGCCACTTTGGAAGTTAAAAAGGAAGTAAAATACCTTAGGGTTACAAATGACCAACTTCTTATCCTGACGTCCCACATTAGATTGACTACCAGAATCATTTAAAATAAAATAAGATTAATGCAACAATTAAGACCTCTCCTACCTGAAAATAACTTCAGAACTGTACTGCAGGCAATGATTTTTCCACACCTTGACTAGTGCAATAGCATTTTACATGGACTACTCAAAACAAACACTACATAGCCTACAGTTAGCACAAAACAGGGCTGCACGCATCACTCTCAGAGCCCATATTTATTTTATTTATTTATTTGTACTTTTATACCGCTTTTCCTGAATTAAAGCGATTTACAATAAACTCAAAAAAACAAAAGCAGAAGTTACATTAAACAAGATAGGTAAAGTGCATAAAAACATAAAAAAACCCATAAAAACTACATTATCAACTTTGTACAGAAAATACTGGAATTACAGAATCATGAAAACTGAAATAAATAAAGACTGATTAAATAACAGACTCCCCAAAATAATCCTTAAACAAATGAGTCTTTAAAAGTCAGCGAAAAGTGAACATATTTCTGAACATATTACCCCAATCCTATGCAACCTCCATTGGCTTCCAATACAAAGTAGGATTAAATACAAACTACTAATGACAATCTTTAAACTAATCAAAAATATTGCTCCTTCTATCCTATCTTCCATTATAAAAACCACTCCAGATGACAGAATCAGAAGAGGTTGCTTACAAAACACTTTGATAGTGCCCCCAGAATTCCATAAAACAAACCACAATACAGAGTTTTTTCATTCTCTGCCCCAATATTATGGAATGAGCTTCCAGATAATCTAAGAGCATCTTCTGACCTGTCCACAATTCAGGAAAGATCTTAAAATCTTTCTTTTTATTGAACATTTTGGAAACACTAACATGCCTAGAATACTACCAACCTAAGCCAGTAGCTAGCATTTCTACACATTTTAATTATACCCACCTACTCCATATTCTTATTCATGTGTTCATATCATGTTGTACATAACTTGTATTTAAGTTACATCACCCGTATAGCATTACCTGACTGTTGCCCTTATTTATCCTCTTCCTTAACATATTTTCTGTAGTTCACACTGTTTTATGTATCCTCAAAAATGCAATGTGTGCCTTTGAGTCAGTCCTGACTCCTGGTGACCCAGAAGCTCCTGGATTTTCTTGGCAGTGTCACCGGAAGTAGATTGCCAGGCCTTTCTTCTGAGGCAATGGAGGGTTAAGTGACTTGCCCAAGGCCACAAGGAGTGCTAGTGGGAATGGAACCCTGGTTGCTTTGTTACCAAGCCAGTGTTCTAACCACTAGGCTACTCCTCCACTCCTATGTATCCTTACCTAATGTTATAATGTAAACCCGCCTTAATTTTTGAAAAAGCAGTATAGAAAACCTATGAATGAATGAATAAATAAATAAATAAAGTGTGCACACCTGCGAATTCCTCACTTAAAGCATAGGTACTCATCTGTAACAGGTGTTCTCCACGGACAGCAGAAATCAGTCTTCACATATGGATGACATTGGCACTGATGAAGCCCAGGTGGAGCATTTCCCCAGCTTTCAAAGAAAGCCTTTGGGAATGCTACCATGCATGCGCGGTCACCTTCCCGCCCAAGGGTGCCATCTTGCTCAGTCAGATGACATAGCTTAGGCAAAAGACAAAAAGGCAAAGGAGGCAACTCCAACGGGAGGAAGGAGGGTTGTGAGGACCGATTCCTGCTGTCCCTGGAGAACACCTGATACAGGTGAGTAACTATGCTTTCTCCAGGAACAAGCAGAAAGTCAGTCCTCACATATGGAACTCCCTAGCTCCAGGCTGCCGGGGCCCGAACCACGACAGCAGCAGCGGAAACTCAAGGGAGGTCGTGAGTTGCAGAAGTTAGAGTCCCTACCAAGAGACTCTGCAGACCCAAGCATCCAGCATCACCAATATGCCAGTAGCCTCAACACTGAAGGGTTGGAAGACAGGAGTTGCCTATACACCAACAATGCATCTGATCACTGTCTGGCCAAAGGCACTGTCCCTAAGGAACTCACTCTCAAGGCAGTAGTGGGGCTGCAAACATATGGACTGAAGACCACATGGTGGCCTTACAGATTTCTTGCACTGGCACTGCGCGTAGGTTGGCCACCAATGTGGCTATAGCCCTCACGCAATGAGCAGTAATCTGGTGCTCCAGAGAGAGGCCAGCTCGCTTATAAGCGAGGGCAATGCAGTCCAACATCCAGGTGGACAACGTTCGCTTGGTCACAGGTAGCCCCAGTCTGCTGGGGTCATAGGAGATAAAAAGCTGAGGAGCTTTTTGATGGGCCTTGGTCCTCTGTAAATAAAAGGACAGGGCCCTCTTGCAGTCCAGGGTATGCAAGATGACTTCCTCCCTGCTGGCGTGTGGCCATGGGAAGAAGGTGGGGAGAACTACCTCCTGGTTGAAGTGAAAAGTGGACACCACCTTTGGGAGGAATTTGGGGTGTGTTCGAAGCACCACACTGCTCGTATAGAACCTGGTATAGGATGGGTCCACCACCAGGGCCTGAAGCTCGCTTACTCTGTGAGCTGATGTCAACGCCAGCAAGAAGGCTGCCTTCCAGTTGAGGTGTCTCAGGTGGCAGGCGGCCAAAGGCTCGAACGGTGGCCTAGTGAGCTGGGAGAGCACCACATTGAGGTCCCATTCCACTGCTGAAGGGCGGAGAGGGGGCTTCGATAGCAGGCCCCTGAGGAATCTGGAAACCTATAGGGTGATGGCTAGCCGCTATGGTGCCGAGATGCATCCTCATAGAGTTAGATTTCAAGCCCGAGTGTGAGAGGTGCAGTCACGTATTGCAACACGAGCTTTACCTGACAGGAGAATGGGTTCTTATTCCTTTCTGCACACCAGATGGAGAACCTCCTCCACTTGAAGGTGTAAGCCCTTCTGGTGGATGGCTTCCGGGAGGCCAGGAGGATTTCCTTGACCTCACCTGAGATGTTGAATCGGGCCAGTGCTACCCATTCAGCAGCCACCCTGACATCGTTAGGGACAGACTGGGATGTAGCAGGGAGCCCCCTCCTGGGACAGGAGGTCTAGGTACTGGGGTTGCCACCAACAGGGAGAGCAGCAGGGGGAACTAGGGCTGCCTGGGCCACTTGGGCGCAATCAGGATTACTGAGACGTGCTTGCTCTGGATCTTGAAAAGGCACTTGGCTATCAGAGGTGTTGGTGGGAATGCATAAACCAGGCCCTGTGACCAGGAGATCAGGAAGGCATCCACCTCCACCCTCCTGCGGTATAGCTGACCAGGAAGGCATCCACCTCCACCCTCCTGCGGTGTAGCTGAGGAGTGCAGAATTTAGGCAGCTGTGAGTTGTCCAGGGAGGCAAACAGGCCCAGCCAGGGTCTTCTCCAGAGGTGGAAAAGCCTCCGGGTCACTTCTGGGTCCAGGCATCACTCGTGAGGCCGAAGGATCCAGCTGAGGCTGTCCGCCAGGCAGTTGTCCTGGCCTGGTAAGTACACCGCCTTCAGAAGGATATGGTTGCACACTGCAAAGGAGTAGAGGGCCACTGCCTCTTGACAGAGGGAGTATAAGCCTGTACCCCCCTGCTTGTTTACAAAGAACATGGCAACCTGATTGTCTGTCTGTATGAGGACCGGGAGGTTGCTCAGGAGGTGGCAGAAGGCCTGAAGGGCCAGGAAGATGGCCCTGAGCTCAAAGAGATTGATTTGCAGGAGGGATTCCTCCAGGGACCAGGTGCTCTGGGTGCACTGGCCCTTGCAATGTGCGCCCTAACCTACAAGGGAGGCATCTGTCATCAGGACCCTCTGAGGGGTCGTTGCCTGGAAAGGCATCCCTGCCCCGAGGTGATGTACAGAATGCCACCAGGTGAGGGAGGCCACCAGCTGGTGGGTGACCTTCACTCTGTCCCTCAGCCTCCTGTTGCCTGCTTTCACTGGAACAGAAGCCACACTGGGCTGCCCACATATGCAGGTGGGCCAGAGGCATAAAGTGAACTGTCAAGGCCATATGGCCTAGTAGGCGGAGGAGTAGGCAAGCTGGCACCAAACTGGAGCTCTGAACGTCCATTGCCAGCTGCATCAGGCAGTGGGCTCTCTCCATAGGGAAGAATGCCCTGACCTGCAGAGTGTCCAGCTGGGCCTCTATGAAGTCCAAGTCTTGGGCCGGGGAGAGGCAGGACTTGGGGTAGTTGATGATGAACCACAACTGCTGCAGGGTGTGGATAGTGAGCCTTGTGACCCACCTGGCCTTGAGAAGTGTGCTGCCTCTGATGAGCCAGACGTCCAGCTAAGGGAAGATGTAGGCCCCTTGGAGGTGCACATGGGCGGCTACGACTACCAGGCATTTTGTAAAGACACTTGGAGAGGAGGCAAGGCCAAACCGCAACACCCTTTATTGGTAGTGCTGCCCCTCCTCCCCCACCACGAATCTCAGGTAATGCCTGTGGGAGGGGTGGATCCGGATGTGGGTGTAAGCATCCTTAAGATCCAAGGAGCAGAGCCAGTCTTCTTGGTGGAGATAGGGCAGCAGTGTCCCAAGGGAGAGCATCTTGAACTTTTCCTTCACCAGGAACTTGTTCAAGTTGCCCAGGTCCAGGATGGGCCAGAGACCCCTTGCTTTTTTTGGGACAAGGAAATACCTTGAGTAGAACCCCTTTCCCCAGAGGTGATGGGGTACCGCTTCCACCACCCTGTCCCTGAGCAAGCCTGCGAGTTCTGTGGTGAGCAAGGCCTGGTGGAGCAGAGGGTGTGGTGGTTTTTCCTAGGAAAAAGTCTGAAGGGTTCTGCTGCAGATGGAGGAAATACCCCTCCTGTACCCCCCACGGAACCACAGAACCCACAGGTCTGTGGTGATGCTGGCCCATCTATGGGTGAAAGATTCCAGTCAACCCCCTGTGGGCTGAGGTGGGCCTCCCAGGGGAGGGGAGGCCCAGCCCAGGGAGTCAAAAGCTGCCCCCCCCTGGTTGGGTGGGAGCTGGTGTCTGGGGCTTGGGAGCCTTGGGCTTCCTAGGCCCATGTCCCTGGCCTTTTGGCTGTGAGGCCTGGTGAGGCTGCCCCGAGCAAGGCTGGCAGTGGCCAGCCTGGGAATAGTCTTTATTCCTTGGGAAAAGGGGCTTTTTTCCCTGAGAATTTTTTTCTTGGGAGAGCAGAGGTCTTTTTGGACAGCCTCTGCCGGGTCACTACCTCGGCCTCAATCTCCACAGCCTTATCAGACATTGGTTTCCCAAAAATGTTCTCGCCATTGCAGGGGACATCCAGGAGCTTTTACTTTACCCACTGCTCCAGGTCCGACGTCTGTAGCCATGCCTGGCGCCAGGCGCTGATACCGGCGGCTGCAACCCTGGCCGCAGACTCTAAACCATCATAGACGGCTCAGGAGAGGAATTTGGAACAGTCCCTGATGCCTGCTGCTAGGGACTGGAGCCTTTGCAGAGGTTCTCTGGCAAGGTCCGCTGAGAACCCCGAGAGTTCCTGTATTAGGCATTTAAGGTACATTCCAATGTACAATTCGTATGCTTCTATTCGGCACTCGAGCATGGCGTCCTGGAAGTACTTGCGCCCAATTGCGTCGAGGGCCCAGGCTTCCCTGCTAGGGGGACCTGAAGAGTAGGTCTTTTGACTCTTCATTTTTTGCATGGAGGACTCAACCACCATCGAGTTGTGGGGGAGTTGTGACTTATGGAACCCGGGGCCCTTCCGGACACGATAGATGGCATCCAGGCACTGACTGACCACCGGCACAGAGGCCGGGGACTCCCACATCCAAAGGAGCAATCTCTCGAGGATGGGTGGAACTGGCACCATGAGTCTCCTTGGGAGGGGACGCATATTGTAGGATCTCGAGCTCCTCAGTGCGCAGGTCCTCCTCCGACTCCGTCTGGATTGAAAGAGCCTGGGCCAATTCACGAACGAAGTCATGAAAGGCCACATCCTCAAGCGGGGAGTGGCACCGAGGCTCTGGGGGAGACAGTTCGGAGGGAACGTCCCAGTGTCAGGAGGTCTCCAGAGAAGCCTCGTCCTCGGTCTCCCAGTCGGAGCCCGAGAGCGTCAAGGAGTCAGCCCCAGTGGTGGCTCCGAGGAACCGGGTCCCTCCGGAAACTCACCAGAGAGGACCCGAACCCTGAGAACTGTGATCAAGATCTTGATAGATGCCGAGGACTTACCTGAGGCAGGTGGCACTCTGTGCCAAGTTCAGTGCCTGGAGGCTCCCCCGAGGCAGGGGGGCCCAGTGTCAGGGCCCATGATGCTGGGGGGGGCCCAACATCAACGCCCACTGCAAGGCCAAGATGGAGGAGAGGCTCTGCTCCATGGCCACCATGCAGGACTTGAGGACCAATGGCTGTGCAGCACTCGGCGTGGACACCGAAGGCCTCAGGTCTAACGCCGGCACTCCAGAGAGTGCGTCCTCGAGGAGGACTATAGGTTCAAGGGTCCTGGCGCAGTCTCTGCTGGCCGAGGATTCTTGTCTCAAGAATTTCTGAGGGTGCTGCTCAGAGTTGCCAGAGACCAGTCGAGGGACCTTGCCAGGTTTGATTGGAGGTACCTCCTTTGGGACCTTCTTCTTTTTGGGAGGGTCCGGGGCCGCACTGGAGGGGCCTCTGCCGTGGGACTCAGAGGATGCCCGGACCTCTCGCAAAGGGCCGGCTTCGGGGCTCAGCGATGGGGAAGCCGGAGAAGAGTCAGAACTTTGGAAAAGCTTCCCCTCCAACTCAGACCACTTCCTATTGGTTTTAGGGTCATGGCCTGGAACCTGTTGCAGGTGGAACTGTTGTGATCCGGGCCCAGGCAGCAGATGCAGCAGTCGTGAGTGTCAGTGACTGACTGCAGCAGTTGCATTTCTGGAACCCATCAGGAATCATGGTGAGAGCACACCTGGCCAGGACTGAGGACCTCTAGGCGAAAAAAGGCACAAAGGTTGGTCGAGATGGAACCTCGAGGAAACATGGGAAAAAAAGGGAGCTGAGATCGGCACTGGTGGTGCCCCCTCAAGGCAGGAAGGGAACCAGTATGCAAACTGGACAAAAGGAAGGAAAAAAAGGGAGCTGAGATCGGCACTGGTGGTGCCCCCTCAAGGCAGGAAGGGAACCAGTATGCAAACTGGACAAAGAAGTGGAGGAGTGGCCTAGTGTCGGGGCAAGGTACTTCAGGCCAGAAGGTCAGGGGTTCAAATCCCACTAGAGGAAAGCAACCTTGGGCCGGAAAGACTGGGGTTTCTAGTCCCACGGGTGCTCCTTGTGGTCTTGGGCAAACCACTTATCCCTCCATAGCCCATGTTCCCTGTAAAGCACAGTTACTTACCTGTAACAGGTGATCTCTGGGAACAGCAGGAATTAGTCCTCACATATGGGTACGTCGGAACCGACGGAGCCCGCGCGGGAAAGCTCCCCAGCTTCCCAGAAGGAAAGCTTTTGGGGCTTCCCACAGCGCATGTGCGCTGCCTTCCCGCCTTCCTGACCAACTCTCCTCAAATTCGAGTTTAAAGCTGAGACAATAGAGAGAGGAAAGGAAAGAGAAAGAGATACAACTCCTAGGGGAGGTGGGTGGGTTGTGAGGACTAATTCCTGCTGTTCCCAGAGATCACCTGTTACAGGTAAGTAACTGTGCTATCTCCAGGAACAAGCAGGAATGAGTCCTCACATATGGGGACTCCCTAGCTAAGATGCCGGGGAGATCCCCCTCCAAGGGCTCTTCATCTTCCTATGGATCTCAGGCATCCATTGAGGGAAGGTGGGCAGGAGTTGTTTAAGAATGGAACAGGTGTTTGAGGACAGCCTGACCAAACAAGGCATCCCGGCGGGAGTCCTTATCCAAGCAGTAATGGGCTGTGAAGGTATGAAACGAGGCCCAGGTGGCTGCTCGACAGATCTGATCTATGGATACAAGGTGAAGATGAGCCATAGAGGTGGCCATGGCTCTCACATTGTGAGCTGTGACATGGCCCTCCAGAGAAATGTTCTTACTCTGGTAAGCAAAAGAAATACACTGAGCAATCCAATTGGAAAGTGTTCTTTTTGAGACTGGAAGTCCCAAATGAGAAGGATCAAAAGCAACAAAAAGCTGGGAAGACTTTCGATGTTGCTGAGTCCTGTGGAGGTAAAAGGCAAGAGCCCCTTTTACAATCTAGAGTATGAAGGTTCCGCTCTGCATTGGATGCATGAGGAGCTGGAAAGAAGACAGGTAGATATACCTCTTGATTAAGATGAAAAGGTGAGACCACTTTAGGCATAAAGTGTGGATTTGTCCTAAGGACTACCTTATCATGATGGAACCTTGTATAAGGTGGATTAGCCACTAAGGCTTGCAGTTCACTGATGCGGCGAGCTGAGGTGACTGCAATGAGGAAAATGACCTTCCAGGAAAGAAATTTCAAGGAGGTAGAGACTAAGAGTTCAAAAGGTGGCTTCATAAGCTGACCAAGAACCAAATTTAAGTCCCATGCCACCGGAGGAGGCCTAATGGGAGGTTTAGTTAAAGTTAGGCCTCTCATGAATCTTGCAATAAGAGGATGAGAGGAAATAGGTTGTCCATTGAGAGGCTTAAGGGATGCTGCAATAGCACTCAAATGGACCCTTACTGAATTCGTTTTAAGGCCTGCATTGGAGAGATGCAGGAGATATTCTAAAAGAGAATTCACAGGAAGAGCGAAAGGGTTAAGACCCTTTTGAGCACACCAAATGGAAAATCTTTTCCATTTAAAAGCATAGGAGCGCCTTGTGGAAGGTTTCCTGGAAGCATGGAGGATATCCTTCACTTGTTGCGAGACATTTAAGTCTTGAAGGTCTAGGCCTTCAGTAACCATGCTCTGAGGTGAAGGGACTTGGGGTTCGGGTGCCACAAAGTTCCCCCCTCCTGAGACAGAAGGTCTGGAGCAGCTCCCAGATCCAGGGAGGGGCCCTGGGAGAGATGCAGAAGTAGAGGGTACCACACTTGGCGTGGCCAGCGTGGAGCTATGAGGATCATAGATCCTTGATCCCTCTGCAGTTTGAACAGAGTCTTGGGAATCAAAGGAATGGGCGGAAAGGCATATAGGAGGCCCTGACCCCAATGAAGGAGGAAGGCATCCTTGGCCTGAACTCCCTGACACGGAATTCTGGAACAGAACCGGGGAAGTTTGGCATTCCACGGACTTGCAAAGAGGTCTATGTCCGGGGTTCCCCATTTCTGGAAGATTCTGAGTACCTGATCCATGTGCAGGGACCATTCGTGTGGAAGCAGAACTCGGCTGAGTCTGTCTGCCCAAGAGTTTTGAATTCCTGGGAGATATACTGCCAGGAGATGGATTTGGTGCTCTCTGGCGAAGGCCCACAGTCTGAGAGCTTCGTTGCAAAGCGACAGAGAGCCAGTCCCTCCTTGTTTGTTTACGTAGAACATGGCTACTTGATTGTCGGTATGAACAAGAACTGTCATGTTGTGTAGGAGGGTATGAAAGACCTTGAGAGCAAGGAAAATTGCTCGAAGCTCCAAAAGGTTGATATGAAGGGCGGTCTCCTGTGGAGACCAAATGCCTTGAGTGGATAGGTCTTGAAGATGAGCTCCCCACCCTGTTTGGGAGGCATCTGTTGTGAGGGTTGCTTGGGGTAGTAGCGGTTGGAAGGGGGACCCCAGCAACAGATTTTGTGTGGACATCCACCACTGGGGAGACCAAAAGAGACGTTTGGAGGCTGCTATTTGGTCTGAGAGAGCTCCTGATGCTTGGGTCCACTGGGTGGACAAAGTCCATTGAGCTGCTCTCATATGCAGGCGAGCATAGGGCACCACATGAACTGTGGATGCCATGTGGCCTAGCAGTTGTAACATCTCTCTGGCAGTCAAGTGGCTTCTGGACTGAATCTGAGAGGCCAAGTGCACCAGCCGGTGGCAACGTGCCTGGGGAAGATAGGCCCTTGCTGTGGTGGTATCTAGCCAGGCCCCTATGAATTCTAGGGATTGAGTAGGGGTGAGTTGAGACTTTGGCAGATTGATGACAAGTCCCAGATACTGCAGAATGCGTCTGGTGAGGTCCAGGGAAGTCTGAGCCTGAGACTGAGATGGAGCTCGGATGAGCCAGTCATCCAGGTATGGGAAGACAAAGATTCCCAGAGTGCGTAGAAATGCAGCCACTACTGACATGCATTTTGTGAACACTCTTGGAGCAGAGGCTAGACCGAAGGGGAGTACTCTGTACTGGAAATGTTTTCCCTGGAACAGAAATCGGAGGAATTTTCTGTGGGATGGATGGATGAGTATATGTGTGTACGCATCCTTTAGGTCTAGAGAATAAAGCCAGTCCTGACTCTGTAGGTATGGAAGGAGAGTACCCAGAGAGAGCATTTTGAATTTCTCCTTGCATAGAAATTTGTTTAATTCTCTCAGATCTAGGATGGGTCTGTGCCCCCCTGTTTTCTTTGGTATGAGAAAATAGGGGGAGTTGAACCCTGAGCCCTGTTGAGGAAGAGGAACCTGTTCTATTGCCCCTTGGGCAAGAAGGGTATGGACTTCCTGATCCAACAGGTGTAGAAGAGATGGGGGAGAGAGGAAATGTCTCACCCTGGGATAGAGAGGAAGGCTGGAAAAATGCAGTTTGTAGCCCTCTCTGATGATAGAGAGGGTCCACTGTTCTGATGTGATTTGTTCCCATCTGGGAGCAAAATGAGTTAACCTTCCTGGAATGGTGAGAGGCTCTGGTTGCTGCAGAGCCAGAAAGGGTATGTTCTCTAGAAGTAAGTCAAAAACCCTGAGGGGGTTGGGACTGTTGAAGTGTAGCAGCCCCTGCAGGTTTTGTTCTGGCCTGTTTAGCTTGCTGACGTTTAGGACAAAGCGAACTTGAGAAGATGATTGGCCAGCATTGGTAGAAAATCTAGTCTTTTTGTAGAAAGATTTCTTAAAAGACTTTTTCTTGGCAGGGTTAGAAGTAGACTTAGAAAGTCTATCTAGAGCAGCATTCTCTGCATCCATTTGAGTGGCTTTGACTTGCCACTCTTTGCCAAAGAGATTTTCACCTGTACAAGGCAAATTGCCTAGGCCATCTTGTACCCAGGATTCCAGGTCAGAGGCCTGGAGCCAAGCAATTCGGCGAGCAGCTATAGCTATGCCAGATGCTCTGCTAGCACCTTCAAAGGAGTCAAAGGCAGCTCTATTGGAGAACTTTGACACATCTTGGGTATGCTTTAAAAGAAGCAGGAATTCCTCTTTCCTATCCTCTGGGATAAAGGGGAGAAAATTCCGTATTTTAAAAGCAAGCTCTTTCAGAAACATGCCCATATAGAGGCTGTATGAGTTAATTCTGGCAATAAGCATACTAGCCTGGAAGATTTTCCTGCCAAAAGCATCCAAAGTCCTACATTCTCTTCCTGGAGGGGTAGAAGAGTGCCTTTTGGTACTCTATTTTTTTCATAGCAGACTTCCCCACGATGGAATGGTGAGGAAGCTGAGTTTTTTGAAATCCAGGAGAAGGAGGGACCCGATACATGGTGTCCAACCGACGAGAATGTGGAGATAGGGTAAGAGGAGCCTCCCATAAATCCATCATGTGTTCTTGAAGAATATCATGAATGGGCAAGGTGACTGCCTCTTTAGGAACCTTAGAGTATCCTAAAATGTCTAATTTTTTTGCTCTAGGTTCTTTTTCAGAGGATACTGAAATAGAGAGTCCCTTGGCTACTTCAAGAATGAAGTCTTGAAAGGACAAGTCCTCTGGAGGAGACATTCTCCTCTTTGGGGAAGAGGGCTCCTCAGGAAGAATAAGGGATGCTTCATCAGAATCATCTGAGGTATCGGCATCCTCAGAAGACTCGAAGTATCGCCTATTTGCTTCCAGAGACCGATATGCGTACCGACCGGTATCGACATCGGGCGTACCGGGAACAGGGTCGGTATCGAGAAAACCCCCGGAACCGAGGACCGGAACCGGCATTCTACTGGAAGTAGATGCTCTGGGTACCGGTATCGGTTGTGGTACCGGAACCGGGGTCGGAACAGACTGTTGCGGTACCGAGGGCGTTGCAGCGTTAATGAAAGCCAATATGGCCTGCTGCATGGATTGTACAGTAGTACCCATAGACGCCACGACTGCCTGGATGTCGGTACCGGTCTGAGCCGGTACCCCAGAGCAGTCTAACAGGTGATCGGTCGAGGCCGTGCCATCGATGTCAACCTGTAACCCCATAGGAGGAGCTTTGGAAGCCGGAGCTTCCCGCCGGGGTTGTTTGGCTGGGGCAGGGTCCTCAGGGTCGAACCCAAGGGCCTCTCGCTGCTTAGAGGGAGATTTGCCCTTTGAGGACCTGCCTGAAGTATATTTGGTTACCTGAGATCCATCCGGAGAGGAAAACCTGGAGGATGCTGATGCTGGAGTATCTGTAGAAAACAGCATATGAAATTTGGCTGCTCGATTCTGTAAGCCACGTTTGGACATCAGAGAGCAGGAGGGACAATCCGGAATAAAATGGTCAGGCCCCAAACATTTAAGACACCATTCATGGGTGTCTGTGACTGAAATAGTACCAGTACACTTGGTGCATTTTTTAAAGCCAGAGGCTGGTTTCTCCATGAGGGAGAATTTGTGAAGGCCTGTAGGCCTCACAAACAAACACACCAAGTGGGAAAAAGAAAATAGTTTTTTTTTTTTCCCCCAGAAATAAAAGAAAAAAGACCGGCGGTACCGGTTCGGAATCGGGGAAGGCAGACACGCGGATAAAGAAACAAATTAAAATAACAACTTCTTCAGCGGTGACAGGAACACGACCTGCTGGATCCGCGGAAAAAGAAGAACTGAGGAGAGTTGGTCAGGAAGGCGGGAAGGCAGCGCGCATGCGCTGTGGGAAGCCCCAAAAGCTTTCCTTCTGGGAAGCTGGGGAGCTTTCCCGCGCGGGCTCCGTCGGTTCCGACGTACCCATATGTGAGGACTCATTACTGCTTGTTCCTGGAGATAATAGTTATCTCCAAGTTATAATGCCCTGTTCAATGTAATTTCAGTTTGTTCAATGTAAACTGCCTTGATATCATGAAAGGCAGTATATAAGAAATGTTAAATAAAATAAATTAAAGAACTTTATCCGCAAGAGTAGAGGACCACGTCCATTGGGATCTGCAGGAAAAAGGAGATTGAGCAAGATGGCACACTTGGGTGGGAAGGGGACCACGCATGCTTGGTAGCATTCCCAAAGGCTTTCTTTGAAAGCTGGGGAAATGCTCCATGCGGGTTCCGTCGGTGCCGACGTCACCCATATGTGACGACTGACTTCCTGCTTGTTCCTGGAGAAGCTGAAGTTATACAGTTTTATATAATTCTCTGTGTGCTTTCATATTTGAAGAATTTACAGAACTGAATTCCAAGGATCGAGGTTACGTTTTTCTATCTTGTAAGAAGTAGGCTACAGGCTAAGATATCCATTCACCTAAAAGTTGTATTATCTGCACATAAAGGCCATGCTAGTTTTCTGCATCGGCCCATTAGATTGTAAGCCTTCATGCGACAGGGAAAAAACAACAATACCTGAATGGAACACGTCTTGAACTAGTCCTGAAAAGGTGTGAGCTAAATGCAGACCCTTGCAATCTCAAACCACTGCCCTGCCAGTCTGATGATTCAGTCCATGTCTTCCAATATTATATCTGGAACCAAAAACTCAGAGGCATGTCATGGTGTTAACTGAAGACTTCTACCTCTTTTTCCATATAAGAGTTAATCCTACACTCAACTAAGTTTAGCTAAGTCTGCGCTTGGAAGAAACAAAAAATTATGTGGTGCTAAAAGAAAGTAATTAACAAATTGGAATAAATAGTAATGAAGCAGACCATTTAAAGAACTGCACTGGGCTTGAACCACAGTCACATTTGTAGACTCACGTGGGGCTAACTGCCACCTTTTCTAGATTCTTCTGGCAGAAGGGGCATCAGCACAGCAGGCAGAATTCAGCATAGCCAGGGGCGGCTCAAGGCAATCTGCTGCCTGAGGTGAGGGATGAGATGGCGCTCCCTCCCACCTCGTAGTGTGTTTGTGTGTGTGTGTGGGGGGGGGGGGTGCTTTCTCAAAACTCCAATCAGGGACTGAACCAAACCAAAAAGCCGATTAGATAAAATGGAGGAAATACAAGATGTTTGCACACCAAGGAACTAAAAGAATGAGTAAGAACTACAGCACACTTTATAAAACTAAATTATAACCCATTTTTATTTTGTTATAAATAGTGTTATGGTTCTTGCTTTTTCTTTTTGAACATATATTTTGCATCCACAGAACCCCCTCCTTCAACAGTGGGTGTAGAGCAGAACTAGGACATTCACCCACAGAACTCAATATCTTAAAAAAAAATCTGATTCAGGTCATCTCACTAACAAATATTCTCCAGTACCAAGCATATTGGGAATTAATATAAAACCCTACAAAAATCACCAAAGATCTACAAGGCCAAATCTACCATAGCATTACTAGCATAAACTTCCAAAACACATACAAGATGCCTACCCATTAAAAAGCAGCACTATAAATACTGTAACGGGCCCTAGAACATCTAACAGCTATTTGAAAAGCTGAACAAGGCAAATTACTACAGTACAGATCCCTGCGTACAAATTTCATGTTAACAGAAAACACGGCCTTGGTCACACACTCAGAACACAGACTCCCACCAAGTACAGAATAAGTGATCACAAACTAAAGTAAAAATAAAATATTTAGACAAAAATTAAACCGAAACCCCAAGAAGCCAGACTCTGCATGCAGTACAACATCAGATAAGAGATGCAGTACCCCATACTGTGTAAACTATAAAGATAGCGCAAAGTCCAATCACTAAACTGAAAATAAAATTCCTTGTTCTACCTTTGTCATTTTATTCTCTGGTCATGCCGGTACTGATCTGAGGCTTCTGCTTTCCTGTCTTCTCTTAGCACTCTATCTGCCATTTCTTGTCTCTTGTTTTCTTCACTTCCTTCCATCAGCCTATTTCCAGTCTCAGTAATCCTCCCTACATGCCAGCTCCCTTCCAGTCCCAGTGCCCCCTCTCTGCCAGCCTCCTCCCTTACCCAGCCACCTACTATTCCCATCCCCAAGTGTCAGCTCCCTCCAGTCCCACCCCCAGGTGTCAACTCCTTTCCAGTCCCCCACCAGTACCATCCCCATGTGTCAGCTCCGTTCCATTCCTCTCTTTCCCCCTTGTCAGTTCCCTTCCAGCCCTCTCTTTCCCCCTCTGTCAGCTCCATTCCACTCCCTCTCCTTCCCCTCTGTCAGCTCCCTTCCAGCCATTTCTTTCCCCCTCTGTCAGCTCCCTTCCAGCCATCTCTTTTCCCCTCTGTCAGTTCCTTCCAGTTTTTTTTCCCCTGTGTCAGCTCCTTCCAGCCTAGTCTTTCCCCCTCTGTCAGCTCCATTCCACTCCCTTTCCTTCCCTGTGTAGCTCGTTCTTCTCCATCTCCTTCCCCCTGTGTAGCTCCGGTCCGCTCCCCCTCCTGCCACCCTTGTCAGCTCCATTCCCTCTCTGTCCCACATATAGCTCGTTCCGCTCCCTCTCTTTCTTCCCCCCCCCCCCATGTAGCTTGCTCTGCTCCCTCTCCTTCCCCCCATGTAGCTCATTCCGCTCCCTCTCCTGCCGCCCGTGTCTCTGTTCTGCTCCTTCCCCTTCCTCTGCAGCTATAAGGGAAAATTAGACTTACCTGCTAATTGTTGTTCCTTAAGGAACTCTAGTCCAGTCCCGGAACCATAGAGTTGTGAACCTCCACCAGCAGCTTTGGAGACTGAAAGATGTCATCGCTTTGATGTCACTGGTATATCTAGGCAGACACCGCCCCTTTCCACCAGTACCTATTGACAAAGCAGACTCAGCAGAGCAACCAATAAGTAGCTACCGAATTAAGCATAACGGAACAGAAGTAGTTAAAACTGCCCAGGAACAATACGTCCCCATAACTCAGCCAAAAACGTCTAGCTCCTAAAGACGGAATAACCATGCTCCAGAGCCTACAGGGCACTGCTGCGCAAAAAAGGGTCACCTGGTGACTTTCCCGTGTACCTCCAGAACAGGACAAATTCTCTTCGAAAACCTGTCTCTCAATCCATCTCCCTGTCGTCCAGATGTCTGTATTCCTTTTCCTTTCCTTTTCTTTTTTTTGTTTTTAAAACTTCAGGCTGCACGCCGCGTAATATACTGGGAGGGATCCAGGACTGGACTAGAGTTCCTTAAGGAACAACAATTAGCAGGTAAGTCTAATTTTCCCTTCCTTTGCGTCCCTCTAGTCCAGTCCCGGAACCATAGAGTATGTAACAGAGCAGTGAATATCAACGGGAGGGACCTTGAAGCCCAGCCTGAAGTACTGCTGAACCCAAAACGTCCATCCACTCGTGCCTGCACATCAAACCGAAAGTGCCGCGCAAAGGAATGCAGCGAGTACCAAGTCGCCACCCAACAACCTACAAATCTCCTCGACCGGCACTAAACGGAACTCCGCCCAAGACACCGCCTGCACCCTGGTGGAATGCGCACACAAACCAACCGGAACCACCTTACCCTTCTACCGGTAGGCCGATGCAATAGACTCCTTTAGCCACCGCGAAAAACGAGGGCTTCGTCGCCGCCGCCGCCGCGCCCTTCCATGGGCCTCCAAAGGTGACAAACATGCCGTAAATACTGTGACCACCAGAAGCATGCTCTCGTCCCCCCAGACTCCCCCAATGGGAGCCTGTAAGGACAGAGCAGTGCCCCCAACGATCGATTCAGTGAACCACCTACTCTCCTATCGCGCGCTAAAGAAGATCGCTAGGGCTCTCTTCCAGACAGTGAGTCCACACCTCCTGGAAGTGCAAGGTGTGCACCCACAAACGTAGTACCGAGGCCTGCGCCTGCCTAGTCTCAAAATGTCAATCAAGAACAGGCCAATTCAGGACAGCTGAATACGTTGTGGTTTGTTTTTTTTTTTGTACAAAGACATCTCTTAACCAAAACTTCCTTCAGCCGATGGGGAGAAGCTATTTCCGCGCCAACACAATGCAGCAGAAAGAACTCCCTATGACAGGCATAGAAATCCACAGCCTTCCCGCTAGAGGAACGCCCCATTCCGTCTGCCTGCACCAAGCTGGACATTCCTTGTTTGTTTGTTTTTTTTTTTTTTAAGGTCATCTAGCCCCTGGTGTTAGAAAATATAGCTGTCCCATTCCACAGTGGCAATTGAGTCAGCAAAGAAGAAGCCGAGAACCCGCAGCGAAGTTCCCATTATACCACCTGGTAAAGACTACACTTCTAGACCCATGAAGCAAAAAAGCATGCAAGAGTGCATTGTGTCCTGCCAGTAGCTGATCGAACTTATCATGTATGTCAGTACGGTTTCTTTCGGGATTTAAGGAATGCTCCAGGAGAATTCTTTGGGCAGACACCGATTCACCCTTTGAAAATTCAGAATCGGGTGAAACGAGCCTTCCTTCTTTGGAACCACAAAGTAGAGGGAGTATCAACCGTATTGGGCTGCCGGCACCGGCACCACCGCTTTAAGTTGAAGCAGCCGCTGGAGCGTTCCTGCGACCGCCTGAAACTTTTGCGGAGCTCTGCAGGAGGACTGGACAAAGGAAGCTAATACGGGCCGATGGAGCTCCAAGGCTGCTGCCAAGCAGCGTGCAAGCCATCCCGCAAACACAGCATATGATGTATGCCTTCCAGAATCTGAGCTGCTGCTAGTGCTGCGAGAGAACTAGCCTGGCTGCGCGCTTCTGGCCCCCAGTAAGACAGGCGCTGAACACTAGCAGATACTCTCCGTACTGGAGCCAAAATAGCCTCAAAGGCCAGAGTCCTATTCAGCGACCTCTCTCCGCTGAGCCGCTTTTTACAGAAGGAAAAGAAACCACATATAGCCAAAATGAAGACATTAGAAATCTACCGCCAAACCTTATAAATCGGACAAAGCCAAACTAAACGGGAATATTGTCCCTCAAGAAACCACAGAACTATAAAACCCCTCTCATAACATAATGCGTATGGCAGAGCATTCCACACCTGGGGCCTGGCCAAGGCACTCACCCAAGCACCCTTTAGAACTGTCCAAGAGAGCTACCACCATAATTCCTTTTGACTTGAATATGTGTACAGCGGATCATAGCGCTATATCACAGCAGCTAAGCCCAAATATTACCCTGCCATAGCAACCGACTAACGCCTTATAGGACCTGCTAAGGACAGCGGAAGGAAATTCTTGTAAACCAACATAGCTAGGCCCCTCTTTTTTTTTTTTTTTTTTAAACAACCTTTGAAGGCCTACTGAAAAAGTGTAATCCATACTCTGCAGCTGGGTTAATTTATTTATGTATTTTATTTTATTTTATTTCTGCACATTTCAGGAAATTGCACCCATCCTATGCACTCTGTTCGAACAGTGATTTTCCATCTGCCATGTTCACTTACTAACTACCATTTGAGAGGAATATGTAGTCAGAAGTTGGGATCCCGAGAGTTTTGGGCACGGCCGGGAAAGGATGTATAGGACTCCAAAAAACAAGCTCCGGCCACCTCCAATGAAATCAAAGCAGATCAGCTAAAATTACCCGAACTGCTGTTATAGCCTTGCAAAAGCTACCAGGTCCTGCTGCACCCCGCTGTCCTTCCCCCCTTATCCTGAGGGATTCACCATTGCAGGAGGCGTTGCTCACCCCCTGCCAGCCTGCTACGTCTGCCAGGGAGCTGAAGAGCGAAATAGAGAGCAGAACTCCTGCAAGTAAACAAATAGCGTCCAGCTCGTGGGGTTCAGGGCACCAAAAGCCCCCGAATAAATCAACCGTGGTCGCTCAAAATGAACAAGGCTCCCTTCTCACTAGAGAGTTTCTTGTTCCTTTTGAAATCCTGCTCTAGAAATAGATGAGAACTGCCGGGGAAGGGCATGATCAGTGATCCCCCCTTAAGCTAGGAAACACCCAGGCACCTTGCAAAGAGGTGGCTGCCTGTGTGAATCTAAGGAGTAACACAATTTCTTATTTTACCACCCCCCTCCCCCAGGGATGGGGGCCCTGAATACTATATGTGAGTCATGAGCAGCTGTGGCTGTTAGGACAACAGAGACCAACAAACGATACAGAATTTAAGAGCTGCAATCTTGGTTATACAAACAGGAGTGGCAGCATTACAGAGAATAAGCAATCTGAAACTGCTGCATACACACAGTCAGAGAAAGGCCCCATTGAGTGCATCTGCTGCCCTCTGGTGGCCATAGACCTTAGCCCAGGCACTCCTTGATTGACAGGTAACTGCTATATACTTCTTTATATCCTAAGGATTCCTAAACCTGTCCCTGTGAAACACAGGCCTTTGGGCCTGTCCTTCCTTACTTACAAATACTAGTTAGGGCTCTGCTCTGGAACCTAAAACTGGCAATTTGCCTAACAGCCTGGGACTTAACAGATGCTCCTCAGAGACATGATTAGAAGGGAAAGAACATGTGGAATCAATGCCCCAACTGCTGTCCTATAAACTAAGAACAAACTCAAAAATAAAGAGGTCTGACAACAGTCCCCTGAAAGCTGAGGAACCCCCCGAGCCTAAAAAACAACAACCTACAAATAAAAGAAAGAAACACTAGGCCCAAAAAACTAGCTATTCTGCTTGTTGTCTTCCTCACACAGGCCTCTCACTGCAACTCCTGCCATGTGGTCCAAACACCCAGAGAGAAAATGGCCCCAAAAAAGGAGGACTCAGCAGACCGACAGAGCCCGAAGGCCTTACCTGCAGGGTAGAAAGCCACACTGCCTGCTCCTACCACCTTGAAGTGCTCCGATCCTCAAACCGCGCTGATGCGCCTGGCAGCTGCGGCGAGGACCGCTCAGCCGGTTCCACCGTGTAAAATTAAATCCCGCAGCAACGGAGAGGCTCCATCTCACACAGCTGCAGTGTGGATGTACGGGTCCCGGAGCTTTCTCCCGTAGTCAAGGGAGAGAGATCCGCACCGGCAAAGGCCTGCAGCAAGCAAAAATAATTGAGGAGGGAAGGTGAGAGCTGCTACAAACTTAAAGAGGCCGGCTCAAATGTAAAATCACTGTAAATAAGGATATTTGCTCCTAACTAAAAGGAACTAATCCCCGGTTGCCAATTAATCAAAGGCAACTGAATCAAAAATAAAGTTAAAGTAAATTAAAGGCAAAAATCAAAATCAGACTAGAATTTGCACACTAAATGCTCCTTATCTGCTCCCCCCAAGTGAACCCAGGAGCAAGGCTGTCTACCAAAACAAATAAATCCTGCTGTTGAAAATGCGGCCCTCAAAATGCCGCTGCCAGCATTCCCGCTCAAAAAAGCACACTCTCTCACCCCCCGTGGCAAGGCCCCGAGCACCCTGCAACCCCGGGAGCCGCCGCGAAGCCTCCCCTCCCAGTTTAAACCAGCTCCCCAAAGCTGATCTGCATGGTGTAATGGGGAAAAGATATCCTGTAATAGAAAGAGGAACCTATGAGCAATAGGGCTGTTTCTAGCAGGAAGGAAGATATCAGGATACCCAGTTGCCAAGAGCAACACAAACATTCCCAGCCACGAGGGAAAGAACCCCGCACAGCTGATAAGCAATCCCCAGCTCATAGCTCTAATAGCTTTCACCAGGGAGGGGGAAGGGCTGGATTAGAGCCTCAGCAAACATATAAGGGACGTTCACTAGAGTTTGGGAGGAGCAGTAGGAGGAGCCCTAGCAGGAGCTGTAGCTTTGGCAGCTCAAGAGAAAGCAGCTCAGAGAATTCAGAGAAGCCAGCAATGAGAAGCAGGAAAGACGTGGTGAATCAGAACCAGCTGGAGTCTGTGTGCAAGCTGAGGTCTGAATCTGGGAAGCAACGTCTGCCCTGGGCTGGTAGGAAAACTTACGTGTGTGACTCTGATTCTGAATGGGAAAGAGAAAGGCAGATAACAGCTGATAGAGTTAATTGGAGGAGAAAGGCACAGAAACCTTTTAACCAAACCTCCAAACATATTCCTTATGGTGAAGGCATTCACAAGGAGAAAGTACCAGTCAGGATAACTGGAAAGCATTTGCAAGCTTCAAGAAAGGAAGGACATTTGTATGTTGGAAGAGGGTGCTGAGCAGCCTGAACGTAGAGAAAAGCCTCTGAGGTTTAAACCCCTTCTAAAAGGAGCAGTGCACAGACTTTCTCCTGCCTCAAACCCTGAAGGTAGGCTAATTAACCAATGTAAAGCTGGTCATAAGACTTTCTCACGTAGAAGTTATAAAGGACATAACTCTCATTTGAATTATATGCCAAGATATGGTGACACTGACCCTTACCTGCTAGAGAAAATAGTAGGGAGGTCACGGGAGCTGGCAGAGGAGAATAATCTGCCAACACTCTATAGGCAGCAGAAGTTTCGTACAGATGATAGTCAGATTGAATCAATGATAATTGATCCTCCAGAAGCTGAATTATCTGACAGTCAGATGGACTGTACATTGGCTGTATTAAGTGATGTGATTTCGCTGTGCTGAAGATATACAGTTGTGGAAGTGATTTAACTGCCTGTTTAAAAGCACAAGACTTTACTTTGTCCTATCCTTTTTGCCAGAGTGTATGGCTTTATGTTCCTTTATTACCTGTGTTGGAATCCATCCCCGGGAGGGGAAATAAAACCCTGTCTTGACCTTAACCACTTGTGCCTCAACTACCTTATTGCAAAGGAGCCCAACTACAACCTTTCAATAAAAGGTCCCCCTGCAGCCTAACCAGTACGCTAACGCTACAGGCGGCCCAGGGTGTGACAGTGGGTACTTACCACCGCCGCCGATCCCAGGGGGGAAGGGGAGGGGGAGGAGAGTGAGGGAAAGGAACCAACAGGACACCGGAGCACAGCCTTTTTAACGGCTTCAGCTCCGGCGGCTCTCTGCTCTGATTGATCTGGGCACAACCTTCACAGGCTTCTCAGCCCCTGCATCGCTGCTGCTGCAACTGCCCGCCTTCCACCTGCTCCTCACCCCTTCAACGCGGGTTCGGGAGCAGGGAGGCCACGGATCAGCACTGTCTCCCCTGTGCTCGTTTAGACGCTGGAGCAATGCAGAGAGGGAGGGGGAAGAACTCCCTGATCCTTTAGAAACAAAAAAATAAAGGTCCACAGACATAGGAACCCTTACAGCAGCAGCAGATCTGACATAAAAGAAAACGAAGTAACCAAATCAAACAGGGAAAATAAACCAAAAGGAGTAAATTTCAAAAACCCAAGCTCAGCTTATTTGTTCTCACTGAGCCCAGCCCTGGGCTCAGAACCTCCAAGCTGCTTGGAGACTGAAAGTACTGGTGGAAAGGGGCGGTGTCTGCCTAGATATACCAGTGACATCAAAGCGATGACATCTTTCAGTCTCCAAAGCTGCTGGTGGAGGTTCACAACTCTATGGTTCCGGGACTGGACTAGAGGGACGCAAAGGAATACCGGTAATAATTTAAAATGAAAGGAAACCGGTGCAGAGCCTCCTGGCCCTATGGAGTCCCTGCAGCTGCGTCCTGCCCCCAAAAGGAAGTGATGCTTGAGCGGGACATAACAGAAGGGGTTCCATAGGACTGGGAGGCTCAGTACCAGTTTCCTTTCATTTTAAATTACTGCTATCGCAGCCACAGTAGCTTGTCCACATTTTTTGTTTTGTTTTTTAAACTGAAGGCGGAGTGAGGCGGCTGTTTTCGGGGCATTTTTGCCGCCCCCCCCCCCAAAGGTTTGCCGCCTGAGGCCACCGCCTCACTCCGCCTCATTATAGAGCCGCCCCTGAACATAGCTCTATAGTTTGATGATGACTCCTCTATTAAACACTTTAATTCTGTGAACAGTATGAGCTAAATTCATTTTAAAAAACAGACAGAGTCCCTGGAGTGAATTTACAAACGCAGGAGTTTTCACTTAATAATATGAAATGCCTCTTCAAAAAGGCACAGGTATTGGGTAAGTCATCAAACCATATCCATTTCATTTTTAGTGTTACAGCAAAGAAAAGTCATATGCATGGTAACAAAAAACTACATTAGATAAAATGTGATCATTCTGAGTAAAACAACACATATTTATAGAATACTTTTATTTCTTTCAGAAACAACTGTTGTATTTAAATGTTCTGTTGTTACAGACTAGGTTATTAGTCTTATAGTTTGTGCCGTTCTCCAACAAGCTGAGTGTACTGCTAGCTCCTAAAAGGAAAATCTGCACTACACAAAGGAGGAACCACTGGAGGTCCCTGCACTTAAGGCTGAACTGTTGCTACCATTGCATGGAACCGCACACCAAAGATGTGGTTTTTATGAAGGGTACTGTGTGGGTAAGAGAAGGGGAAAAGGCTGAGAATGAAATTGGGGCAGCAAAAACATCAGATTTAAGGTGAGCAAGGTGGAAGGAGGAAAGAAGAGCTGGGGGTGGCAATAAACCTAAAACTGACCCTGAAAGGGCCATGTTGGAAAGGAGGATACTGACAAAATGTATCATTTTTTATGAAAGAAATATTAAAAATTATTTGCCTTTTCCAAATCTGAGCTCAAGGTGCTTTACAATCAGAGACACAAGTTATTTCCTAGCAAAAGTGGAAGAAGCAGGATTCGAACCCTGGCTTCTCTAACACTAATCTACTCACTCTTCTCTACCACTCCAAGCTTTCTACATAAAGGGACTTGTGGAGGCCGATTCCCAAAGATGTACAACCGGGCCTTAGGTATGCCTAAAACTTGGACAGGGCCAGGTTGTTCCAGATTCTGCAACCGCAGGAGCTATACATACCAGCGATTGCAGAATCGGGCATTTAGGTGACCCGGCGCACACCCAATTCCATGCAAGATGTCCGGAAGCTGCCCGTCCTTACCGCACAATGCTCCGGCTGGTGTGCTGGTGCAGTGGCGTCCAGTCACCATGGCACTGGCATGTCAAGTCGGAGTCACGAAATGCCCAGATTGTGGCCCCAGCACCCTGCCGTCCGACCCTTGGCGGGAGCCCCAAGGCCTGGATTGCATGGCAGGAGCTCTCTCGTAGCAATGGGGTAGGGGGCTGCAGGCCGCAAACACCGCAGTGCCTGACACTTATTCCACCATCAGGGTGGAATAAGCAGGGAGTCTATCTCGGTGCCAGGGACCATACAGAGGCCTTACCAGAATTGCCTCTGTACATCCCAGCACATGGACACTCCCAAATTCCACCCTCAGTCTGCCCCAGCACCACCCCCTCCTGCTCCATCCAGCGCAACCCACACAAATGCTGTATATGTGCGGGAAAGTGCTGGTGAAAGAATCGGTTTCGGGAGCTGAGCACAGAATGCCCCCCTTAGTCAATAGAGAAGTGGAACTTTCTTTAAATACTCACAGCTAAGCTTTTTTTCAAATTAATACTGAAACACTGATTGTAAAAATCATGCAGATTTTTTTAACAACATAAATAAACAAATAGGTAAAAATGAAGTGGGCAGGATTGCTGTCCAATAGCTCATATTTAAACCTATATAGAAACCAGGAAAATCCCATTTCCAAGGAACCCATTGAGATCCAGAGCCGTAAGATTTACCATATTTCTAATCACCTTTACAGCTTTCTGCGGGGTCACAGTGGAAGTGTCTGCCTTGGAAATCTCTTCTGTATCCTCTACACCAGCTACAACCGATATTTCTGAAGAAATAAACAAAAGTCACTCACAATAACGCACTTTTGGATGACTGCGAGCACATGTCATGGCTGGAACAGAGAGCTTTCAGTTTTAGCTAAACTTATTAGATTGGTCTGGTTCAGTAAGGGAAGGATAGCATGAACCATGAGGTCCAGTAAAGGGGAGAGAGTATGAAAGCCAGGTGGTTGGAAGCACTGTTCCCTCTAAGCTGTGCGCATGTGCGCGCGCACACACCTCGCCAAGCGAGCGCACATACTTTACAACAGAGTGCACAAAAATCACGGTTCTGATTCTGATAGAAAACAACACAGACGTCTTAACATTTAAAAGTTGTGATTGTAATTACTAGAAATTTTCTGCTTCATTTAGTAATCGTCTATTTTCATTTAATTTGATTAAAATCAATGTGGTGTACATCCTGTATTCTGATGTGTAGTCAAATTTTAAAGTATATATCTCCGAGTGTCGTTATGTGGCGCACAAAAATTTAACCTTCCTTCAAAAGCTGCACAGCTGATATTTTATGTGCACACAAACTACAGAAAATTAGAGGGAACACTGGTTGGAAGAGTGAATGCCATGAGGCTAGGAGATGTGGTGGAAGAACAGGAGTAATGAGGTCAGTGGGAGAATATCAGGAAATACAAGATTAGTCCTATGAAGGGGGGAAGATAGGATCATGTCAATAGAGTCATTATGCTGGCCATGGTCTAGACCCCTCAGCTTTGGCCTCTCTCCCTCCACCTTTCTGTCCTCGCATTCACAATTCATTGAACAATGTTCTTGCAAAGTCTTTCACAGCTCTTATTAACATCTATAAAGAAGCATTTCATTGTGTCAGAAAGCACCAGGTGCTAGTGATGCGATGTGAAATTTAGGGTCAAATATAATATCTTACCAGGTGTCTTTTGTTTAACAGCACTTCTACAAAACAAAGCAAGAAATACATAGAAGTTACACATTGAAAACATCCTTAGGTTGCAAATATATCATGTACCAAGATTCGTACACAACATTAGACACATAGTAACATAGTATATGAGGGCAGATAAAGACCAGCATGGTCCATTTAGTCTGTCCAGCAAGGCGGCATGAGTAGGTGCACTTGCTGCTCTGTGCAGGTCAGGAATTATACAATTACACAATTATACCCACAATTGTTCTAGACCCTAACATGACTTCTTTCTACTACAAAAGTTTGATGTACTAAATTGGTATAAGGAAACTAATTTTTAGCTGCAATCTGGCAACTTAGACAGTCAAATCCTATATTCCATGACAGTAGGAACTATCGGGACTGGCTCCACCACTAGGCAAGATCAGGTGCTCGCGTGGGGTAGCAAATTTTGAGGGCTGGTAGAGAGATCCTGACAGCCACAGAAACTTAAAGAGCTATCAGCACATCTTTTTCCATGCAGGGAGAATGAGCATACACATACATACAAAGAAAATGTTAATATTTAAAAGTGTGATCTACAATTAAGTATTTTTATAGGTTTGTTGTAGGAGGGTAGTGTTCAGATGATTATTTAAAATGATTTTTATTCTGCATTATTCAAAGATCTGGGAATTATTCAGGAAAGGGCTTTCTATTTCTTACCATACTGCTACCATGAGCAGAAAAAATGGCGTGCTTCAGACTGAAGCAACAACTGAGCGCCTCCCTTTCTGCTCAGAAATGTGTCCAAGGTGTGACACAGTCTGCTGATCCTACATTGGCCTCATCAAGCTTTTGCAGATCCATACAAGGAAAACAATCATCCCTCACCGTGAGAGGCTGCTGAAGGATACTTGGTCCCAGCCTCCCTGTTTTCATCCATTGTTTCCCCCAAGACAGCTGAAGGCTAGGCTATCTAGACTCCCTCTTTCCATTCATGCCAAATTTCCAAAAGCAGCAACTCAAGTTGTTGGAAAAGAAGCAGACTACAGCAATAAACACTCACTGAGGAGAATCTACAAGAATACCAGTGTGGGGAACCTGTATTGGGCCCTCTTACTTTCACCTTCAAAAGAGCCACTTCCTATATGACCTGAAGCAATCACCTGCAGGGAGGAAAAGTGGGGCACTGCTATGGACACAGCACACCAGTGGAGAGAGAAGGCATGGACTACTATTGTAAAGACAGCAAGTCAATGGGAGAAAAGGAGCAGGCTGCCACAGAGACTATGTCAGAAGGAAGAATAATTGGATGTGAAAACAATGCAGCATGTGATCTCTGCTTCCATGTGATCCTATCTAGGGATTAGTGAAGGATTGAGAATTGCAGAGATGGTAAATCTCACATTAGGAATATGTCACTCTCGGGAGTTCCAGTGACGTCACCAAGCCGCATAGATGACTGAGCAGCAGCTCTGCTGTCCAAACCCGCTAAAGGAGTATTAAGCAGTTCCCCAAGTGACACATAGGGGTTTAAACTAAACGGGTGGTGAGCACAACACCCACAGAGCAATCAACGGCAACTACGCAGGAGAGAACCGCTGATTTGAAGGAGTTCTCATATACCAGACCTAAAGCAGAACACAAAAGGGGGCAAGATGGCTGCAGAGGTGGGTGGAGAGACTCAACAGGAGGAAACAGCAGGGACGGGTAAGCCCGAGAGAAGTGCTAACACCATGACGCAGATAACAAAAGAAGAACCAACTCCTGGTTCACTAAACTTAAATCAGAAATGGCCAGAATTAGAACTGATATAGAGAATGCGCTGACCAAATTGTGTAAAGACTAGTTAGAAGTCGGGAGGAGAGTAGAGGAAATGCAAGGGGCCATGTGCATGGCACAAGAGGCCTTGAAAGACCCAGAGGCAGGAAGAGCAGCGCTAGAATTGAAGGTCAAAGACCTAGAAAACAGGTCTCGATGGAACAACCTACGGATAAAAGGGATCCCAGAAGATGAGGAATATCGGGACTGTATGCATGTGGCCCAAGTCGTCTGCCAAGACATTTTACAGGAAACTGCCCCCATTGTATTCAAATGTATCTCATGCATATTCATTAGGGACAGCCTGAAAACCTGAATGGTGTTTGGCCCTCCAGGACTGGAGTTGGTAACCTCTGGCATAGAGGAAGTCCTGACCCCAGTGGAGGAGGAAAGCATCCCTTGCCTGACAGTTTTGGGCCGGACTTCTGGAACAGAATCGGGGAAGTTTGGCATTCTGTGGACTTGCAAAGAGGTCTATATTTGGGGTTGCCAAGATTCGAAACACTCAAGCAAGCTGGTCTGAGTGAAGAGACCATTCGTGTGGCAGCAGTATTTGACTGAGTTTGTCTGCCCAAAGATTTTGAATGCCTGGAAGATATACCACTAGGAGGTGGATTTGACGCTCTCTGGCGAGGGCCCACAGTTGCAAAGTTTCGTTGCAATAACGATAGAGAGCCCGTTCTGCCTTGCTTGTTCACATAGAACATGACTACCTGATTGACGGTCTGGACCCAGACTGTCTTGTAACTGAGCTGGGCCTGGAATACTCGAACAGCATTGAAAATGGCTCTGAGTTCTAGGAGGTTTATGTGAAGACAAGCCTCCTGTGGGGTCCAGAGACCCTGAGTCGAGAGATCGTGCAAGTGAGCCTCCCAACCCAACTTGGACACATCTGTTGTTAGGGTGGCTTGGAATAGAGGCTGCTGGAAAGGAGAGCCTATGAGGAGGTTTTCCAGTGATTGCCACAATTGAAGGGACGAAATGAGACGTGTGTTGTTTCTGATTTTGGCCGATAGGCGACCCGAGGCCTGTGTCTACTGAGAGGATAGGGTACACTGGGCTGCTCGCATGTGAAGGCGAGCATAGGGAACCACATGGACAGTGGATGCCATATGCCCCAGAAGCTGAAGCTTTTCCCGAGCAGTCAGGAAAACTTTCATAGCTGCTTGGGATGCCAGCTGTACTATACGAAAACAGCGGGGCTGTGGTAGGAAAGTCCTTGACTGTCTGGTAGCTAGACAAGCCCCTTTGAATTCCAGGGACTGAGAAGGGGTGAGATGAGATTTTGGGAGGTTTATGACCAGTCCCAAGTAGTGAAGAATTTGCATCATGTGAGAAAGAGCGAAGCTGGCTTCTGGAGCTGTTGATGCTCGAATGAGCCAGTAGGGGAAGACGAATATTCCTAGAGTTCTCAGGAATGCTGCTACTACTACCATGCATTTTGTGAAGACTCTTGGGGCAGAAGCCAGACCGAAGGGAAGAACCTTGTATTGGAAGTGTCTTCCCTGGAAAAGGAATCAAAGGAATTTTCTGTGATCTGAATGGATGAGAATATGCATATATGCATCCTTTAGATCTAGAGAACATAGCCAATCCTGACTCTGAAGGTATGGCAGAAGTGTTCCGAGGGAGATCACCTTGAACGTTTCTCAGAACAGATATTTGTTTAATTCTCTGAGGTCCAGTATAGATCTGTGTCCTCCTGTTTTCTTTGGGATGAGAAAATAGGGGGAGTAGAACCCCGTACCCTGTTGGGGTATGGGTACTTCTTCTATTGCTCCCTGAGCAAGAAGTGATGCAACCTCTTGGCCCAAGAGGTCGGTGGCAGGGACTTGGGAATTGAACTGTCTTATGATTGTAGGAGGGAGCATGCTGTGAAAATGAAGTATGTACCCCTCTCGTACAATGGACAGAGTCCAGTTTTCTGATGTTATTTATTGCCATCTTTTGGCAAAATGGCATAACCTGCCAGGGATGGTAGAGGGTTCTGGACCTTGCAGGGGCAGAAAAACTAAGTTCTCTAGGAAGGAGTCAAAGCCCCTGAGGAGGCTGAGTCTGCTGAGCTGGCTGAGCTCTTGGAACTTGTGGCTTCCTCTGCTGTCTGGTCTGTTGTTGCCCCTTTTGGGGAATATGAACTGGACAGTGGCCCTGATGGGTGTAAGATGGGTAAAACTTATTTTTCTTGTTGAAAAAGGGTTTCTTGACTGACTTTTTCTTTGCTGGGTTGGCTGTAGACTTTGATAGTCTGTTTAAGGTGGTATTTTCAGATTCAATCTGATTAGCCTTGTCTTGCCAATCCTAGCCAAAGAAATTTTCTCCTGTGCAAGGAATGTTTCCCAGTTTATCTTGCATCCATATTTCTAAGTTTGATGCCTGAAGCCAGGCAATACGACGAGCAAGTTCTGCTAATGCATTCAAAGCAATCAACGGTTGCACGGTTTACAAACTTGGAAACATCCTGGGCATGTTTGACCAGAGTAAGAAATTCCCCTCTTTTGTCCTCAGGAAGAAGAGGGCTCATGAGCTCCAAGTCTCCTGCAACCTCCTTGAGGAACATTCCCATATAGAGAATGTAAGAGCTGATCCTGGCTGACAACATGGAGGAATGGAAGAATCAACACTCAAAGGCATTAAGTGTTCTCGATTCACGGCCTGGAGGATTGGAAGAATGTGTTTTAGCACTCTTAATCCTACGCATCGCCGATTCAACTACCATTGAATGGTGTGGAAACTGAGTCTTTTGAAAAGCAGGACAGCTTGGAACTCAATACATGGTAATGAGTCGTCAAGAGTGTGCAGACACCGTAAAAGGAGTTTCCCACATTCTTAGCATAAGATCATGCAAGATCCTATGAATGGGCAGAGTAGCTGCCTCTTTAGCAGCCTTAGGGTATTGAAGAATTTCTAATTCTTCTGCTCTGGGTTCCTTTTCCGGAGTTACCGTGATTACAAGACCTCAGTATTGAATGGGAGATCTTTGAATGTCTAGCTGTACATTGGACGACTGGAGATGGCTTCTCAACACTCCTAAGTACCAGCACTGGAGATCTAGGGGTTGCTTTTTGAGTACCCGTTTATGAAGTGTGGAGCTGTCCAATATTTCGTCTCAAATGAAGGCCAGCTTGATCAGCTAAGTGACTTTTCTTTTGCTTATTGCCTATGCTTAAGTTACATTTTACCGGTTTGTACTAAGGGGTTAATGTCCCCTTAGGACTTGTTAGGGTTGCGTCCCTATAAAAAGAAAAAAAGGAACATCACACTACGAGAAGGAGTTTTTCTTCAAGGTGTAAGTTCCGACAAAAAATTTCATTTGTAGTCACTTGGCTACGAGTAGAATGAGTTTGAGCCCCCCCCCCCCCCCCCGGGAGGAGCCCTTCCATGCGCCGCATATGCTGCCCCAATAGCCTGTTTTACCCAACGAGCACTTGAAGCTTTGGAAGCCACCTCCCCCTTTCGAGGACCTGCAAAAATCACAAAACAACCGATCTGTCTTACGAAATGACTCTGTCCTCTTAAGGTATTTTCGGAGTACCCTTCCGAGATCCAGCCTTCGAAGTGAATGATCCTTCCCCTCCCTTCCAAGATTTTGAAAGGTCGGAAGCAAAATTGCCTGATTCAAATGAAAACTAGAAACCACCTTTGGAAGAAAAGAAGGCACCGGCCGCAACACCACCTTTTCCGCTGAAAACTGAATGAAGAGCTCCCTACACGAGAGCGCTTGAAGATCCGAAATCCTTCTCGCCGAGCACAACGCCACCAGGAAGGCAGTCTTCCAAGCCAAATTCCTTAAAGTCACCGCCGCCGCGGGCTCAAAAGGTGGCTCTGTCAGTGCCTCTAGAACCAAGTTCAAATCCCAGGGAGGAATTACCGTCCTAACAGGCGGCCTTACATTCTTCACTGCCCTACAGAACCGCAGAATGCCCTGCCAACATACTACCCTGCACTCGGCCTCTATAACAAGCCCGAGCTGCCAATTGAACTTTGAGAGAACTGAGAGCTAGACCCTTATCCAGCCCTCCTTGCAGAAACAGCAATATATCCAGCAACCCTGAGGAGAATGGCCTAGCGCCCCTTTCCGCACACCAATTTTCAAAAATGCGCCAAATACGAATATAAGACAAGGACGTAGAACGTTTCTTGGACCTCAACATAGTAGCTACTACCGCTGCTGAGTATCCACGGCATTGCAACCATTCCCTTTCAAGAGCCAAGCTGTAAGCGAGAACCAATCCACCTGCGGCATCAAGACTGGTCCCTGACTCAACAAATTGAGCCGACTGGGTAGCTTCCATGGACGATCCTCTAGAAGGCACATCACTTCCGCATACCAAAGTCTCCTTGGCCAATCAGGCTCAATGAGAATCACCTGACCCTTGTGAACTCCTATCCTTCGAACGACCCGACCGATCATCAGCCATGGGGGAAATACATATAGCAGCTCGCCCATCGGCCAAGGTTGCACCAGAGCATCGAGCCCTTCCGACATGTGTTCCCTTCGCCTGCTGAAGAACCTTGCGGCCTTGGTATTGGTGAGAATGGCCATCAGATCCATAACCGGCTGTCCCCACCACACTGTAATGTCATGAAAGACCGCCGCATTTAGCTCCCACTCTCCTAGATCTAAGACATTCTGGCTGAGATAGTCGGCCTGCACATTGTCCTTTCCTGCCACATGTGCCGCCGATAATGTTACCAGATGGGTCTCTGCCCACTGCAGTAACAGCTGACTCTCCTCCAGCAAGGAAGCACTGCCCATGCCCCCCTGTCGGTTGATATAGGACACCGTCACCGCATTGTCGGAGAAAAAGCAAACCGCTTTCCCTTCCACCGGCTTTCGAAATCTAGTAGTGCGAACCCCACTGCCCTCATCTCCAGACGATTGATCGACCATCCGATCTCCTCCATGGTCCAGCAGCCCTGTATCACCTGTGACAGACAATGCGCCCCCCAGCCTGATAGACTGGCATCTGTGGTGACCAACACCCATTCTGGCTGCACCAAGGGCATGCCTGCTTGAAGATGTCTGGAGTCCAGCCACCATTCCAGACTGACGCTTACTTCCTCTGGACACACCAGCCTCTGAGACAAGAGCTGATCTGCGGTGACCACCGGGAAAGTAGCACCCGCTGGAGCAGCCGCATATGGACCCTGGCCCACGGTAGGTCCAAGGCAACCGCCATGGGAGCCTTCATGCACAAGAAACTCCGCACCTGCCCCAGAATCTTTTGCACTCTGTCCTTGGGCAGAAAAAACGACCCGGTGACCGTATCGAACAAGGCCCCAAGATACACCAAACGCTGCACTGGCCATAGCTGACTCTTGGCCTGGTTCACCACCCAACCAAGCCGTTCCAGAAATTCCACGACTTGCCCGGTCGCCTTGACCGATTCCGCTTCGGATTCTGCTCGAATCAACCAGTCGTCCAGGTAGGGATGCACTCGAATGCCTTCCTGTCTTAACGCCGCTGTGACCACCACCATCACTTTTGTGAACGTGCGCGGCGCCGTAGCCAGCCCAAAGGGCAATGCTCGGAACTGAAAGTACCCCATAGGGACAGCAAAACGCAAGAACCTTTGATGATCCGGCTTGATAGGAATGTGCAGATAAGCCTCCGTAAGGTCTATGGAAGAAAGCACCTCGCCAGGCTTTACCGCCAAAATTACCGATCTCAGCGTTTCCAGCTGGAAATGCGGCACCCTCAAGCAGCGGTTCACATGCTTGAGATCGAGAATGGGCCGAAAGAATCCCTCCTTTTTGGGAACCACGAAATAAATTGAGTATCGACTGAGTCTGTACTGATCTCGGGGTACTGAAACCACCGCTTGAAGACGCAGTAAGCGTTGAAGTGTGTTGCGTACTGCTTCCTTCTTTGCTTGAGCTTTACATGGGGACATCACGAAAAATTCCACCAGTGGCTGGAAGAACTCCAGCGCATAACCGTCGCGGATGATCTCCAGAACCCACTGGTCTGTTATTGCGGCCCAGGCGGAATAGAACTCCTGTAAACATCCTCCAACCGGAACCTCCGCCTGAGCCCTCTCGACTTCATTGTGGCTTTTTGGACGGGTTTTGCTGGGGAGTGAAATAACCCCTGCCAAACCCCCGAGCCCCCCCGAAAGGACTCCCCTTTGGCCATAAAGCACCCTCTCTGATAAGGAGCATGCCGCGACGTCCGTAACCTGCGGAAATCTCTCCCTTGACCTCTCTGTAGCCCTCCTGGCCTCGGTCCCTTTGGACGGTCCTCCGGAAACCAGCCTCCCTTGGAATCATCCAAATCCTTAACAATTTTTTCTAATGCCTCCCCAAAGAGCAGCTTGTCCTTATAGGGGAGCTTACTAAGGCGAGCCTTAAAAAAAGTGTCTGCTGCCCAATTCCTCAGCCAGAGAAATTGTCTAGCAGCAATCACAGACGCCATTGACTTTGCAGAGATTCTCACCAGATCATAGAAGGCATCTGCTAAATATACCACTGCCGATTCCAATTTGGCTCCCTCTGAGGAAGTACCCTCCTCCCCTTCAGGAGGACCTTCCCCTTGGAGCCAACGAATGGAGGCCCTAAAGACATTAGCCCCACAAATCGATGCCAGTAGAGAAAGAGCACTTGAGTTAAAGGCCTGTTTGAGAATAGACGCCAACTTCCGATCTTGGAGGTCCTAAAGGGCCGCTCCCCCCTCCACCGGAACTGTAGTTTTCTTAGTCACGGCTGAAACCAAGGCATCCACCTTGGGCATTTGCAGCAGCTCTTTCTCCTCCTGCGGTACTGGGTACAGACGGCCAATGGACTGGCTACCCCTCAAAGTAGCCTCTGGACACTCCCATTCCGATTCCACCATCTGCTTGATTACTCTATGGACCGGAAAGCACTTCTGCTCCGCCTTAAACCCCTGGAGCAGTGGATCTTCTAGCGGTTTCTCTTGAACCACCGGTAGGGCTATATTCAGAGCCGATAGAGAATGAGCAATGAGAGCCCACAGCTCATCTCTGCGAAACACCCTGAACATATTCGGATCGTCGCCCGGTACAATCTCTCCTTCTTCTAACTCCACAGCCCATGGATCCAACCCTGATTCTGAAAGGATCTCCCCGTCCTCTGCCATCCGGAGCCCCGAGGCTTGCTGACCCCACCCGTCTAAGCCAGCCTCCATATCCAGGCACTTCTGAGAGGGACCCTTGCCAGGGTCTTCCCCCACACTAATGTCTGCTTTTTGAGAGCCTGACAACTTAGGAGAACTCTTGCCCTGCGCTTGCTCCTTCTTCAAACAATAAGCCTTATGCATGGAGAGTATAAAATCCGCTGAAAATAACGATTCCAAGGCTTCCTGCAGCCCTGAGAACTGAGACTGGGAAGGTAACGCAGCCAGGGAGGGCTTTTTTGCCTTTGATCTCTTTTTCCCGGACTTTTCCATTAGCGCAGGAGAAACTGCTGCCTCCTTTAAAATGGCTGCCGTTCCCGCCTTCTCTGCTGTGGCCTGAGATCTACCGGTGTACTCCCCCGGCGCCGATCTCTCCTCCATCTCTGAAAAAAAGCCTATCCAAACTACTGCCCCGACCTAAACACGAACAGCAGAGCCCCGATCCCGACAAACCGCGGCCACCACCACACTGCGCACATGCTGCCATGATTGGCAGCATGCGCCTGAATCGGAGCCGACTCCCGACATCTCTGACAGCCACGAAGCCTAGTGCCACTCACAAAAAACCACCCAGCTTAACCAAGGCGCTATCGCCGAGACCCCAGAACTCCTTAACTTCACTATGCCGTCAAACTTGATGCTCTCTCTCTCCCGCTGCTAGCGGGCACAGATACGCAACTCAGGAGGCAGAGGGGAATGCTTTGGGGCTCCCAGGCACTTCCCCTCTAGGCAGAAAAATGGTGGCTCCGACGCTTTTGAGGCAGGCTCTGCCTCTTCTGCCCTCTCTCACCAGTACCAATCACCCGGTGGCAATCTAAACCTGAAACCTTCTGGCCTTACTGCCCTGCTAGGGCAACCCAGGACCTCCTTTCCCTACTAAATACTGTAATTCTTTCTTTTCTTTTTTTCAAACAGGGAGCCTGAGAAAAATGGTCCTATCCAGCTGCTGAGGCCTGAAAGACTGAGTCTCTGGCACCAGGGGGAGCTGGATAGGGTGTCAGCAAGACTGTGTGTGATTCAGTCCTCAGCTGCTGGAGGGGGCTGACAACCCTACGGTTCCTGGACTGGCCTGGAGAGACGAAGAGGAATAACCAACTTTTTCTGGGGAAAACAGATGCATGCCTGATGGGCTCTGCAGAAAAAAAGGGACTGAGATAAGATGGCACCTTTGGATGGGAAGGGGACTACGCATGCATGGTACATCTCCCAAAGGCTTTCTTTGAAAGCTGGGGCGAGGTTGCCACGCAAGGCTCTGTCAGCGCCGACGTCACCCATGTGAGGACTGACTTCCTACTTGTTCCCAGAGAAAAAACAAAATCACTGCCATTTAAATAGTCATGGTTTTAATGGCAGAAAGCCAACATGGATTAGGCAAGAAAAGTCTTGTCTCACTAATCTCTCATTTTTGAAGGTGTGCATAAATAGGTAAATAAAGGTTTAAAATGGTTAAGGCTCTTCAGCTTGGAAAAGAGATGGCTGAGAGGAGATATGAAGAAGTCTATAAAATAATGAATGGAGTAGAACGGGTAAATGTAAATCGGTTTTTACTCCTTCAAAAAGTAGAAAGACTCCATTCATTTATTTATAGACCTCTATCATATCTCCCCTCAGCCATCTCTTCCAAAATGAAGAACCCTAACCTTTTAAGCCATTCCTCATAGGGGTATCCTTCCATCCCCTTTACCATTTTGGTGGCTCTTCTCTGTACCTTTTCTAATTCTGCTATATCCTTTTTAAGATATGGCAACCAGAATTGCACACAATATTCAAGGTGCAGTCCACCATGGAACGATATAGAGAGGAACGGTAGTACACCCCCACTGCTATTGCCTTCCCCTTTTTACATGGCATTTCTATCCATAGAGATAGTGTGTTTTGTTTCCTACAAAACTTTTATCCTGTATGACTCAACACTCACTCTAACAGAACGCAACCCCTCTATCAATTTGATCTGCTCTATCATTGCAATATAGTTGTACCCAGGTATCACAGTATCCTCCTTCTACCAAGTCTCTGAGATGCCAATCATATCTAACCTTTCATTTACTGCTATATATTCAAGCTCTTCCATCTTATCTTTTTAAGACTTCTAGCATTTGAATACAGGCATTTTAAAGGTTACATTTGCTTTTGATCTCTTTTTGATCTCTAAGGGAGGAGTAGCCTAGTGGTTGGGGCAAAGTTCTTCAGGCCGGAAGGACTGGGGTTTCTAGTCCCACAGATGCTCCTTGTGGTCTTGGGCAAGCCACTTAACCCTCCATTGCCCATGTTCCCTGTAAGTATTAGTGTATGTGTCTCATATCCCCGCGTGTTAAATGTATCCCCCAATTGTGTTGTGACCGCTTTGATTGAAGGATAAGGTGGTATACAAAACTGTCTAAATAAATTTTATTCATGTTAACAATCTGATGGAATCTTTCAGCTCTATCTGCTCTGTACTTAAAGGCATCTAGGTTACTTTTATCTTTATAGGAATCTCCCTCTTTTGCTAGTATCCTTCAAGGATATATCCTTCTTAACCGTGCGCTCTTGGGTGACTGTCGGCTTTCCCCTATTATCTTGCTTAAAAGCTGCTCTATCTCCTTTTCAAAAGTGAATGCCAGCAGCCTGGTTCCACCCCAGTTAAGATGGAGCCCATCCTTTCAGAAAAGCCCCAGAAAATTGCCCAGTTCCGAACAAACCCACAACCCTCTTCTTTGCACCATCGTCTCATCCATGTATTGAAACTCTGGCGTACTGTCTGCCTTTTGGGTCCTGCACATTGAATGAGCAGCACTTATGAGAATGCTATCCGGGAAGTTCTGGATTTTAACTTTCAATCTAAAAGCCTAAATTTGGCTTCCAGAACCTCCCCTCCCGCATTTTCCTATGTCATTAGTACCAAAATGTACCAAGACAGCAGGCTCCTCTCCAGCACTATCTAAAACCTTGTCTAGGTGGCGTGTGAGGTCCACTACGTTTTCACCAGGCAGAACATAAGAACATAAGATATGACATACTGGGTCAGATCAAGGTCCATCAAGCTCATTATCCTGTTTCCAACAGTGGCCAATCTAGGTCATAAGTACCTAGCAGTCTCCCCAAAAGACACAGGTTCCTCAATGCTTGTATTGGGTCAAGCAGTGATATCCTGGGTCTCTTTTAAAATAATGGTTTATGGACCTTTCCTCCAGGAACTTGTCCAAACCTTTTTTAAACCCAGCTACAATAACAGCTTTTACTACATCCTCCGGTAACAAATTCCAGAGTTTAATTACACGTTGAGTGAAAAAATATTTTCTCTTATTAGTCTTAAATAGGTTACCCAGTAGCTTCATTGCATGTCCCCTAGTCTTTCTATATTCTGATGACGTAAACAATCGATCTACGTTTACCTGTTCCACCCCATTCATTAATTTATAGACCTCTATCATATCTCCCCTCAGCCGTCTCTTTTCCAGGTTGAAGAGCCCTAACCTTTTTAGCTTCTCTTCATAGGAGTATCCTTCCATCTCCTTTACCATTTTGGTGGCTCTTCTCTGTAACTTTTCTAACACTATATCTTTTTTAAGATACGGCGACCAGAATTGCACACAATATTCAAGGTGTGGTCGCATCATGGAACGATGCAGAGGTATCATAATATCCTTTGTTTTATTTTCCATTCCTTTCCTTATGATACCTAGCATTCTACTTGCTCTCTTGGCCGCTGCTGTACACTGGGTGGAGGGTTTTAACATGTTATCCACAATGACACCTAAATCTTTTTCCTGGGTGGTAGTTCCCAATGTGGAACCTTGCATCGTGTAACCATAGTTTGGGTTGTTCTTTCCTAGGTGCATAACTTTGACCTTGTCCATATTAAATTTCATCTGCCATTTGGATGCTCAGTCTTCCAATTTTTCAAGATCTTCTTGCAATTTTCCACAATCCTCTTGGGTTTTAACAACTTTAAATAGTTTTGTATCACCTGCAAATTTAATAACCTCACTCACTATTCCCTTTTCCAAGTCATTTATGATTATGTCAAAAAACAACGGACCCAGTACAGATCCCTGGGGTACTCCACTATTCACCTTTCTCCATTGGGAAAATTGGCCATTTAGCCCTACCCTCTGCTTTCTATCTTTTAACCAGTTCCTGATCCACAGTAGTACACTGCCTCCTACCCCATGACTTTTCAGGCACTACTATAAGATACTTAGTATCATTGTTTGTTGTGCCGACAAGTCTGAGACTTTCCGAGCATTTTGGGATGATTTGAAAGTAGCGTAATCCTCTAGTGAGTCCAGCACCTAGGCTCACTACCTCCTTCACCTGCATGGAGACTGAGCACACTGGGAGCTGGTGGGAGGTGCCAGCAGGATATATATAGGAGTGTCACAAGTCTGACATGCCAAGTCTCCATGCTGCAGGGGGAGGTGCACTACCCAGAGGTGAGGGACTGGACTAGAGGCACGATAAGGAACTATGGTTAAACATTGCAAGGTTAAACATTAGGAACCACCACTTAGGATAAAGATTTAGGCATAACATGTTGAAACCCTCCGCCCAGTGTGCAGCGGCAGCCAAGAAGGCAAACAGAATGCTAGGAATCACAAGGAAAGGAATGGAGAATAAAACAAAAGGTTATTATAATGCCTCTGTAAAGTTCCATGGTGACTGCACCTTGAATATTGTGTGCAATTCTGGTCGCCGTATCTTAAAAAGGATATAGCGTTATTAGAAAAGGTTCAGAGAAGAGCCACCAAAATGGTAAAGGGGATGGAAGGACACCCCTATGAGGAGAGACTAAAAAGGTTAGGGCTCTTCAACCTGGAAAAGAGACAGCTGAGGGGAGATATGCAGATCAATTGTTTACACCATCAAAAATATAGAAAGACTAGGGGACATGCAATGAAGCTACAGTGTAATTTATTTAAGACTAATAAAAGAAAATATTTTTTCACCCAACAAGTAATCAAACTCTGGAATTCGTTACCGAAGGATGTAGTAAAAGCTGTTAGTGTAGTGGGTTTAAAAAAGGTTTGGACAAGTTCCTGGAAGAAAGGTCCATAAACCTAAAAGGGACCCAGGAAATCCACTGCTTGCCCCCATACAAGCACTCTGGAACCTGTGTCTTTTGGGGAAACTGCTAGGTACTTGTGACTTAGATTGGCCATTGTTGGAAACAGGATACTGGGCTTGATGGACCTTGGTCTGACCCAGTATGGCATATCTTATGTTCTTAGGCTTTTCTGAAATCTAAGTACACCACATCTAGGGTTCTCCCTTGGTCCAAAATCTGTGGTCACCCAATGAAAGAAATCAACCATTTGATATCAGTCAGTACTGTTTTAAATTCCAGTGTCATCTCAGACAGGAACAATTCAGCATGGCTCTTAGCCCTGAAGATGTCACCTTTTCTTCGGATAAGGCAAAGGTTCTGGGGAGTGGTGAGGGTGGAAGAGGGGCCAAGAGATAGTGTTCCAGGAAATGGGATGTTTTCTCTTCATTTTATGATGATGTTTTTCCAGGGCTTTTTATAAGGGGTACACAGTGGTACGGAGTATCAGTACAGTTTTGTCTGCTAAAATTAACCCATAGTACTCATGTATTAATGAAAGAGCATTGGGTTTTTCTATTCATTATGTTATAACTCAGAGGTAAGGAAACAGAAAATGAAAGCAGTACAGTAGCATAAGACACTTTATGAAATCCTGTCTTTGCAAGATCAAGAAACTCAGCTACTTATTCATCAACACAAAAGCAAAAATACCAGAGCAAGACTAGATGTTCATAAAGTCTCATTTTCAACCAATGCTATTACATAATAAAATCGCTTTACTACTGTCTCCAGATCTGATTCAACCAGTTTTTAAAATACCAAAATCTAATCTGAAAAAAAGAGGCATCAAAAGTTCTTACCCTTTAAGTTTTGATCCACTCTCTTTTTCTTGTTTCTGGCAAATGAACATATAAGAAAATGATATCATATTTGATGAAAAAAAAATGTTACAACATATTTACACAGCAATATTCTTATAAAGAAATACAGAATGCTTCCATCCAGAAAATAAAAATGTCAGTCAGAATGGAGTCAGTAAAAAAATAGCTAAGTTTGGCATTTGGCAGTGTACAGCACCCACCAAATGTTTGTAAAAATAAAAGTATAAATGGGATATAGACCTGTATCAGGCTCACAGTGATGTGTTATTTTTTTTATAAGCCAACAGATAAATTCCAATAAGGTGCCTCAGAGAGAAAGCACATACATACATATCATTCAGCTGATCTTCAAACACAAACTACCTGTTATAGTCTGAGTTTAGGGATTAAAAGTATGAAAGATTCCACAATTTCCCCCTTGGAAGTAATATCATAGTTCTATGAGCTCTGAAAGTGGTGATGCTGGTGTAGAACTGGTGATGACATTCTCATAAGGGAGGTGTCAGGGGATGTATTATTCCTGGACGAATTCTGCACAAAAAAATGTAAAATTCTGAGCAAAACTTTTGAAAATTCTGCATGCTTTATTAATTTTTTGTGCAGAATAGCCCCATAGTAAGGGCTAACTCCTCCCCTAGAAGTGAAATTCCCCGTGTCTTTTCCTTCTTCATCTCACTTTCTCTGTCTCTCCTCCTCGCTCCAACCACAGTTCTCTCCCCAAACCCCAAGTCTTCCTTGCCTTCCCTAGTGTTCTGCCCCTCTAATGTCTAGCAAGACCCTAATTCTGTCTGTTTCTAAGATCTACCCTTATGCACATACCCCAGTCTGTCCTTTAATTCCCTCCCCATGCATCTTCCCTTTATCTCTTCCTTCTTCGGCACATATACCAATCTCTCTCTTTCTCCCCAACCCCCCAGACACACATCCCACCCCACCATTGTTCTCCCCACCACCATGCACGCTTACCTCTCATTCTTCCGCCCCCCAAGCACATACTTCTACTCACCTAATTGTTATTCTCCACTCCCATGGCAGACCCCCCCAAACTTGTTCTGTCCCCCACCTGCATTGCAGACACTCCCTACAGCTTCCTCCAGTGTACATGCACAACAGATATGGAGGAGGATCTGAGAGGTGAAGAGTGAGTGTGAAATAGGAAAGGAAAAGAATTTAACCATTCAAGAAACAGCAAAATGTCAGGCCTGGTTCATTCTTCACCACTCCCCCACAATATTCACCACAGCTTTCTGCCCTCTGTCCCAATTTTGTAGCAAGAGGCTGCCGTGACCGCTAGCAATGGCTGTACATTGGGCCAGTGCTGTACATCGGGCCACAACAATGAGCGGTTGTAGTACATCAGACCGCAGCCACCAAAAGCTGCAAATTGGGCCGCAGCCTTCTCCTCTGCCATCCCAGGCCCAGCTGCTCATTGAGTCTCCATTCAGCTGTATGGGTCAAATAAATAGTCGGGCCCAGGATGGTAGAAGAGAAGAACACAGCTAGTTTGATCTCTGTGGGGAGGGGAGAGCGATCAGGAGTCACGGGTGGTGCCTGTGCAGAATTCTGAATAACAAGTGCAGAATTTTGCACAAGTAAAGAATTCTGTGCAAATTCTGCACTGCTCAGTTGCACTGATTTCCCCCAGGAGTAATATGTGTTATATACAATTACAGTGTTGGGTGTGTTAAGAGTCTTTTCTGATTCAACTTTCTTGTGGTGTGTTGAACTCAGGAGACATGTCAAGGCATTGATCATGGATGGATGCCAGGACAGGAGGGTAGAGCTTGGGGATTGAGGGAAAAAAAGCCCAACGGTTTTGCTGTGATATCTGGAGACCATAACTTTTTTGCACAATAATTCTGCCAGGGGTTTTCAGGCAGAAATGTTTCCATTTAATTTAGTTTTGTTTTCCATTTGTGTTGTTTTGCAACAGTATACACTAGTTAATAATAGCGTGCACTATTTAGTGCACACTAAAAGAAATAGTGAGTCTTCAGCGGCTCTGAAAGAACTTGCTCTCTGAAGGTAAGCAGGGTCTGGCAAAGCTAGTACTTATTTATTTATTTATTTATTTTTATTTATTTATTTAATTGGATTTCTATACCGCCTTATCATACAATCAAAGCGGTTTAACAAAAGAGAAAATTAGTAATAGTGAAAAAATCTGTGATAATATATACATAGTTTGTAAATATATGATTAAATGTCTTGGGAAAAGGTGCACTATATATATTGTGAGCTATACTATAAAGTGAGCTATTGTACAATGTATATATAAATAATTGCTTTCTTAAAAATTAATTAGTTGATTGCATGACCGTAGTGCTCCGTAAACAAAACTGTTTTCAGTTGTTTTCTAAAGTCTTTGATGTCCTGAGCTGCTCTCAGATCATTAGGTAGGGAGTTCCAGATGGAAGTCGCAGCAAACGAGAAAGCTCTCTCAGAGGTCTCCTTGCGTGTTTTTCTGATGTCATTTGAGGAGCTGATTCTATTTTCAGATACACTTCTCCTAGGTCTGTTGCTAATATCTGACCGGATAAGATACGTCAGACTTTTTGCAGAACATTGTTGCTTTATCTTGAAAATATAAATTACTGTTTTGTATTTAATACGAGATGATATTGGTAACCAATGAAGCTCCTTTAAGATAGGAGTTATATGCTCTTTACTTGATAGACCAAAAATTATACGAGCAGCGGTGTTTTGCGCTAACTGTAAAGGCTTCAGTGACTGCTTAGCTAGACCCAGATATATTGGATTGCAGAAGTCAAGTAATGGTGTAATTAGAGCATGACAAACATTGCGGAAGTGAACAGTTTCCAGAAGCGGCCTTAGTCTTCTGATGATTTTCATTCTATAATAAGCGCTTCTAATCGTCTTGTTTATGTGTGATCTGAGATTTAATTCCTTGTCTAGAGTAACTCCAAGATATTTCACTTCTGATTTAATAGGAATAATTGAATTATCTATCTTGATGACAGGTGGATGTGCAAAATTTTGGTTACGAGATACAAATAATGCCTCTGTCTTGCTAAAATTAATTTGCATATTGTTGGTTTTACACCAGGTGGACATTTGTGATAGACAATCTGTGATGCTGGAAAAATCAGGTTTATCGATGGAGATAGTTGTGAAAATCATAATATCGTCAGCATAAATTGTATACTTTATGCCACTTTTTAATGGAATATTGCAAATTGGCTGCAAATAAATGTTGAAGAGAAGCGAAGAAAGAGCGGAACCTTGTGGCACACCTTGTAATACTCTTATGGGCAGAGAAGTTTTTTGTCCAATCTTTACTTGTAAAAATCTCTCTGTCAGATATGATTGAAACCATTTTAATGTGACCCCATGTAGACCAATCTCCTCTAATCTATGTAATAACCTATTGTGATCTACAGAATCGAATGCAGCCGAAATGTCTATAAAAATCATTATAATACCCTTTTTAATGTCATCAATGGTACGGAGAACGTAATCAAAAAGATAAATCATTAAGGTTTCAACTCCATGGTTTGGGCGAAAACCATGTTGGTTATCGTCTAAAGGCGCATGAATATCAATGTGTTCTTGGAGTTGAAGTTGCACTGTCTTTTCAATGATTTTCGCTAAAAAGGGTATGCTGGAAATAGGCCGGTAGGCAGCTGGGTTATTCTTGTCTAACGTTGTCTTCTTCGGGATTGGTCTAACAGTTGCAAGCTTTAAGTGCTTTGGTAAATTACCTTGAGAGAGGGAATTATGCACAATGTTTTGTATTATGTGAATAAAATTTGACTTTGTGGACTTTATCCAAGATACAGGACATGGATCGGTTGGAGAAGTGCATGTGTTTATGGAAGAGTTCCTCACTACCTTTCCTCTCTTATCTCTCCCTACACCCCTCCTCGGGAACTCCGTTCTTCTGGCAAATTGCTTTTATCTGTGCCCTTCTCTTCTATTGCTAACTCCAGACTTCACTCCTTTCACTCTGCTGCTCCTTTTGCCTGGAACAAACTATCCAAGTCTGTACGTCAGGCGCCCTCTCTGACCCTTTTCAAATCCAGGCTGAAAACTCTTTGCTGCTGCTTTTGGATCTCGACTCATCTGATCTTCTTTGTGTTTCTTTACCATTCCCCCTAGCTGTATCCCATGTCTACAGCTACTGTGTTGTCTGTCTTGACTAGATTGTAAGCTCTGATGAGCAGGGACCGTCTTTTACTTGTGTCTGTGTACTACTGCATATGTCTTGTAGCGCTATACAAATGCTCAGTAACAGTAGTAGTAGTAGTAGGATCAGTGACCACCTTGGAATCCCAGGGGCTGTAAACTCATTGTGTGGAAAGAGTAGTTACTCACCTGTAACAGGTGTTCTCCAGGAGCAGCAGGAATCAGTCCTCACATATGGGTGACATCAACGTCGATGGAGCCCCCATGCGGAGCATTTCCCCAGCTTTCTAAGAAAGCCTTTGGGAATACACCCACGCATGCGCGGTCCCCTTCCCGCCCAAAGGTGCCATCTTGCTCAGTCAGATGACATTGCTAAAAGACAGCACAAAAACAAAATGAACTATGTACAACTGCAACTCCCAGGGGAGGAGGGACGGTTGTGAGGACTGATTCCTGCTGCTCCTGGAGAACACCTGTTACAGGTGAGTAGCTACTCTTTCTCCAGGACCAAGCAGGAAGTCAGTCCTCACATATGGGTGACTCCCTAGCTCTGGGCTACCAGGAACCCAGGCTGAAAAAATAGAGCTCCCTCTGTGAAGCCTCAGCAGCAGGGAAAGAATTTTACTGAGAAGAGATCCCACCGGTAGCCCAACAAGAGAGCTGGAGGGCAGGAGTTGCCTAAACCTCAAAGAGATTCCGGAGTACTGCCTGACCAAAAGCACTGTCCCTACGGGACTCCCTCTCCAGGCAGTAATGGGCTGCAAAGGTCTGGCTTGAGGACCAAGTTGCAGCCCTACAGATGTCTGCCAATGGTACAGAAGGGAGATGAGCTACTGATGCAGCCATTGCCCGAACACGGTGAGCTGTGACTCGACCCTGCAAGGGAAGGTCTGCTGCCCTGTAAGCCCAGGTGATACAGTCCACCACCCATATGGACACGGTACGCTTGGAGACAGGGAACCCCAAGTTGTTTGGGTCAAAGGAGACAAAGAGCTGATTAGCCCTCCTATGACCTTTGGTACGATCAATGTAGAAAGACAAGGCCCTTCTACAGTCCAGGGTATGCAGGACTTTCTCAGCCCAGCTAGCATGGGGCCTAGGGAAGAATGTTGGCAGAACCACCTCCTGATCGAGGTGGAAAGAGGAGACTACCTTCGGGAGGAACTTAGGATGAGTCCTAAGGACTACCCTGTTCCTATAGAAACGAGTGTATGGCCTGTCACAGACCAGGGCTTGAAATTCACTCACTCGCCTGGCCAAGATCAGTGCCACTAGGAAAAGAACCTTCCAAGAAAGAAAGCGGAGAGGACACGTAGCCATCGGCTCAAAGGGAGGGCGAGTAAGCCGCTGCAAGACCACATTCAACTCCCACTCAGGGGCTGGTGGACGGAGAGGAGGCTTTAGCAAGAGCAAGCCTCTGAGGAAGCGGGACACCAAGGGGTGAACCGATAAAGAGTGCCCTTCCACCAGTGAGTGGTGGGCTGCTAGAGCAGAAAGGTGTACCCAAACAGAATTGGACTTAAGACCCTGATTAGACAAGTGCAGCAGGTACTGAAGCACTACTAGCACAGGGCAGGAGAAAGGGTTCTCCTGGTGTTGGTCACACCACAAGGAGAACCGTTTCCACTTCACAGCATAGGTCTTTCTGGTGGATTGCTTCCTAGAGGCCAAGACCACCTCTTCAACTTCCTACGGCAGGCCCCAGGGAGCCAGCACTACCCTTGCAGCCTCCAGGCCATCAAATTGAGAGTCTTGAGATTGCTGTGCAGAAGGGAACCCTGATCCTGAGAAAGAAGATCGGGTTGCAACCCCAGAGGGAGTGGGGTGTCCACCGCCAGCTGTAACAGAAGCGGGAACCAGGGCTGCCTTGGCCATCTGGGGGCTACCAATATGACCGAGGCCCTGTCCCTTAGAATCTTGAACAAGGTTCAGACCACCAGGGGCATGGGAAGAAACGCATACAGGAGGCCCTTGGACCATGAGATCAGGAAGGCATCCGTTGCAAATCTCGTGGGATACGGTTGCCTGGAGCAGAACTGAGGCAGCTGCCGGTTCAGGGGACTGGCAAAGAGGTCTATGGATGGAAGTCCCCATTTCAGGAAAATGTTCTGAACCACCAAAGGGTGCAGTTGCCATTCGTGAGGCTGTAGAACCCTGCTCAACCTGTCTGCCAGGAAATTTTCATGGCCAGGAAGATAGATTGCCCTGAGCAGCATATTGTGTCGAAGTGCAAAAGAGCATAGGGCCTGTGCCTCCTGACACAGGAGCCTGGACCCCGTGCCCCCTTGTTTGTTCACACAGAACATCGCCACCTGGTTGTCTGTCTGCACCAAGACAGATTGGTGGGCCAGGGTGTGAGAGAAGGCTTTGAGGGCTAAGCGTATCGCCCATAGTTCCAGCAGATTGATTTGTTGCGTGGCCTCCCATGGAGACCACAGGCCCTGTGTGCACTTGTCCAGACAATGTGCACCCCACACCTGCAAGGAGGCATCGGTTGTGAGTACCACAGTGGAAACAGGTACCTGAAAAGGAATTCCTGTAGAAGGTTGGGGGGGGGGGGGGGGTGTAGCCACCACTGCAGGGAGTTCAGGAAGGGTTTGGACACCCTTACTTTGTCTCTTAGGCTTCCTGTAGCCTGCCTCCACTGAGTCCTGAGACACCACTGTGCAGGCCTCATATTCAGGTGGGCATTGGGGGTCACATGCACTGTTGAAGCCATGTGGCCTAGGAGCCTTAAACAGAGTCTGGCGGGAACCAGTGGGTTGTCTAGAAACCGACTGGCCAAGTCTATCAGCCTTCCCGCTCTATCTTCTGGCAAGTAAGCTTTTGATTTCAGGGAGTCTAACCGTGCTCCTATGAACTCCAGGTTCTGGGAGGGGAGCAAAGTGGACTTTGCGAGGTTTATGACAAAGCCTAGTTGCTGAAGGAGAGAGACAGTACGGAGGGTGGCTTGCCTGGCCTCCTGGAGAGTCTGACCCCTGATGAGCCAGTCGTCCAGGTAGGGGAAGACAAAAATACCCTGGTTTCTCAAGTAGGCCGCCACCACTGCCAGGCACTTTGTGAAGACCCGTGGGGCGGAGGTTAGGCGAAAGGGCAGTACTCTGTACTGAAAATGGTTTCCTTCTACCACGAACCTTAGGTATTTTCTGTGGTCTGGATGAATGAGGATGTGAGTGTATGCATCCTTCAGATCTAAGGAGCATAGCCAATCCCCCTGCTGGAGGTAGGGCAGCAGTGTTCCAAGAGTAAGCATCTTGAACTTTTCCTTTTCCAAGAACTTGTTGAGATTTCTCAAGTCCAGAATGGGCCGGAGACCTCCAGTTCTCTTTGGCACAAGAAAGTACCTGGAGTAGAAGCCCTGCCCCAGAAGATGGGGAGGAACAGGCTCCACCGCCCTGTCTTGAAGAAGACCTTGCAGTTCCTGGAGAAGGAATTCCTGATGCAGAGTAGGCCTTGAAGGCTCCCCTGGAAAGTAGGAGGGGGTACCTGATGGAAATGGAGCAGATAGCCCTTCTGGACTATGCTCAGTACCCATGCATCTCTTGTGATGAGCGGCCACTGGTGGGTAAACAGGACCAACCGACCTCCCGTGCTGAGATGGGCCAGCAGAGGTGGAGAGGCTATGCAGTGGAAGTCAAAAAACCCCTCCCTGCTGAGCAGGAGCAGGAGCTGGAGGCTTGGGGGATTTCTGCCTACGGGGCCCATGTCCCTGCCCTTTGGCCTGCTGACCCTGCTGGGGAGGCCTGATAGTAAGGGGAAGGTTTGTAGGCAGAAGACTTCCTCGGGTAAAAGGTCTTTTTCCCCGAGCCATTCTTCTTATGAGAAGGGGCAGAAGTTTTTCTGGACAACCTTGTCCTTGTCAGGGTCTCGGTCTCGAGCTCAGCGGCCTTTTCGGCCATGGGCTTGCCGAAGAGGTTTTCACCCCAGCATGGGACATCGACCAACTTGTCCTGAACCCATGGCTCGAGGTCCGATGACTGTAGCCATGCCTGGCGTCGAGCACCGATGCCGGTCAACGCTACTCGGGCCGGAGCCTCGAAGCCATCGTAGACCGCCCAGGAGATGAATTTGGAGCATTCCCGGATCCCCGATGACAAGGTCTTGAACCTCTGCAAAGGTTCCCCAGAGAGGCCAGACGAGAACCCGGTTATTTCCTTAGCCAGGTCCCGCAAGTACGTGCCCATGTACAGCTGGTAGGACTGGACACGGCAAGCAAGCATCGAGCCCTGGAAGCACTTTCTGCCAATGGCATCCAGGTTCTGGGCCTCCCTACCGGGGGGCACCGCAGAGTGCATCTTCTGGCTCTTCAGACGATGCATGGCCGATTCCACAACCATAGAATGGTGCGGCAGCTGTGCCTTCTGGAACCCAGGGCTCTTTCGGACTCGATACATGGAATCGATCCGCTTGCTCAAAACTGGCGCCGAGGCTGGTGCCTCCCACATTCGGAAGAGGAGCCATTCCAGCATCAGAGGAACCAGTACAGTAAAGGCCTCCCTCGGGGGAGAGTCATAATGCAGGGCATCGAGCTCTTCGGCTCAAGGCTCCTCCTCGGGATCCGCAGGAACAGCCAAAGCCTTGGCCATGTCCCTTACAAACTCCGAGAACCGGGTGTCCTCCAGTGGGAACCTACTCCGGGGCTCGGACTGTGGTGAGTCCGAAGGGACACACCGAGTCCGAAAGGTATCGGGGGACTCCTCGTCCTCCGTCTCCCACGCAGACTCATCAGAGGAAGAATCGAGGGGCTCAGACCGTGCGGGCTCCGGTAGCACCCGCCCCGACACCGGGGGCATCGGCGTCGATGCCCTCGGTCCTGAACAGGAGGTCAAGGGGGACCGTGACCGAGTCCGGACTCGGGCCTTCATGGCTTCGAGAACCGGCTCGGTCTCCGGGGTCGACTTAGACGTCGACGTCCCGGTGGTTGGGGCAGATGCACCAGTCAAGCTGGCCATCAGCACCTGCTGCTGATCCATGAAGGCAGACAGTCTGCACTCCAAGGCTGTCAGCCTGAGTCCAAGCTCAGGAGACTCAGCAGCCAGCGACTCGGGCCCGACGTCGGCTCCCTGGGAGGAGAGTCCTCGAGGACAACAGGACTTACATGCTCGACGGACTCCGGCTCTATATGAGGCACCTTAGGCGGCTTCTCCAGCTCCAAAGGCCCGGGGCGGCAGTCAGGGGTCCGGGACCTGGCCCTTGAGGAACCAGGGGTATCCTCTGACGCCACCCTCACGAGCTTCCTCTTCCTCTTATGCTCCCGACTGGGGGACCCCCTCTCAGAGGAACCCCGACGAAGCTCGGGGTCAGACTCCTGAGACGTTGAGGCCTTTGACAAGGTCTGGGCTCAACCGGAGGTAGAGTCAGAAAAAATTCTCTCCTTCTGATGCTGCCGGCTTCTGAGTGCCTTGGTGGACATCTTACCACACGGGACAAAGACCTTGGGATCATGGTCTGGCCCGAGGCAACGCAGGCAGCAGTCGTGTGTGTCGGTAAGAGACATGAGCTTCTTACAACGATCACACTTTTCAAAACCACTGGAGGCCATCGGGGAAAAAAGGGCCCCCGCGAAGTCAAAAGACCGTCCCTCCAGGGAAAAAGAAAAAGAGCGCGAACGCGTGCCACGAAGGGCAAAAAAACGAAAAATAGAGATCGGGTCAATACCGGCGTACCGAATCCAGGCAGGAAGGGGAACCGGCGTCGAACCGGACAAAATAGAGCGAAAATCGCAGAAAAAAATCTAACTTTTCCGGGTGACACAGACTCACGTCCGTTGGGCTCCACGGAAAAAGAAAGACTGAGCAAGATGGCACCTTTGGGCGGGAAGGGGACCGCGCATGCGTGGGTGTATTCCCAAAGGCTTTCTTAGAAAGCTGGGGAAATGCTCCGCATGGGGGCTCCATCAACGTCGATGTTACCCATATGTGAGGACTGACTTCCTGCTTGGTTCTGGAGAAGAAAGATCTATTTTCAATCACACCTTCCCAAGAAAACCAAGGAGATGGGTTACTAGGAATCAGCATTGACTTGAAGGCACACTTTGCATTGCAAAAAAATAGCATATGAGATAGAAAAACTGAAGGGCTATATGAGGAGAGTGTCAGCTGAGAACCAGTTGGTAGCAGACCAGAGGAAATGAGTAACAGACGCCTCTAGACACTCATGTGCCCTGATTCTGGTTGAAGGAGGATTTGGGATCTTCCACAATAAGGAGGACCACCCTGATTAATCTACCTTTTGTTTTTACTGCTGTTGTCTTTATTATTGCAATTAAGTCAACAGTAAAATCCAGCTGCTTTTGAATAGAGTGGACTTGGATTTACTGGAACTGAGCATACTGAGGACTGGTTGGGTGAGAGTTATGAACTCGGGTCTTGGAAGATTGCTTTCCTCTCCTTCCCTCTCTCCCCCAGCAGTGGTCACAGTGGTTATGGGAATGCAATATAGCTACCTATATCCCATCACAGATACTGTGCCAGATGTAGATATTCTAGTGTTACAGAAGTATGTGCATACCATACACTGTTTCAAATGAGGACATAAGATATATGCATGAAGTATAGACATTTATTAAATTCTCAAGTACATTTGAACATTTCTCCCCTTTCAAGTCAACAGTGCTTTTGCAGGTTGCAAACTGCTTTCTATTTGATAACCTTTTGTTTGAAGATATATTTTCATTGTGTCAATAAGGGGGTAGTTTTATAAAAGGGTGCCTAAGTGAGAAATCCCAAAAAAGGCACTTACTTTATAATGACATCACAGGCACCTATGTCCCTTTATAAAACAGGCTTGCACAATGACCTCCAGCAGCACACAAATGCTCTCTCATTAATTTATACCTGCTCTAAAGAAATTGTAAATGTGTTCAAGTTCTTTACGGGGGTAATTTTATAAGGAAACATGTACTTTAAGCAGTAAATTACGCACTTACTTTAGTGGTATTTATTCATTTAAACACATATGTGACCATAGGATAGCACGTACTTCGCCAGTGTGCGTGCACATGGGTGGAGCTTAGGCAGATCCAGTGCAGTTCTCAATGAGAGTATCTGGGTGCTCAAACTGTTACAACAGCCTCCTACTTGTGCAATTGGTATGTGCATAGACTGCTACCTATGTAGGGACCCCCTCTCTCTATAATCCCAGGGGCACAAGTACAATATATATGGTTCAAAAGCCTGACGAGAGTGGTACAGCATCCTTTATGTAGAGACAGTAGGTAGCCACACTGCCAGAGGGGGGATATTGCAGCACAGTAACACCAAAGTGGGCATCTGTATGACGCAGCTACATTATATGCTCTATCAGTGGCTGTGCAGTTTGTAGAACCCAATCCTCCATGCAAAACCTCCATCACACAGCACTGTGTACATGTGGTATGTTGTATTCGTGGCTGCATGTCTGTCCTGGGGTGGCATACAGTATGTGACCTTGGGCCTAAATGACTTTGCAGGTGAGAATGTGACAGCTGAATCTCACACCCAACATTATCAGATATGCAACATGGCCAAAAGGGCCATGGCCTGCATGCAGGCAGCATGCCTAGGGCACATGTGGCCTCTGCAGCTGCATCACACAACATAGACATGCAGGTTCTCCCAGGGCAGAGCAGTTAGGCAGATGGAGCATCTTTCCATGAATCAGGCCAACATTTAGGCTGGGTGCTGTGTACTTAATGTCCACACCATTACAAACAGTGCCATCGTCTTTGTGAATGTGGGGAATGATGTCATTTTCAGGTCATCAGATATTTTTCCTGATTTTCAGGTATTTTTTTATTTAATAAAAGATTTTAAAATTCATTAATTGACCTAGCATGCATTAAATTTGTATGTTAATATGCAGTAAAGCGTAGTTACTCACCTGTAACAGGTGATCTCCAGGAACAGCAGGAATTGAGTCTTAACATATGGGTGACATTGGCACCGACGGAGCCCACGCGGGAACGCTCCCCAGCGTCCTATAGGAAAGCTTTTGGGAGCATCCCACTGCGCCTGCATAGCTGCCTTCCCAACTCTCCCTCCTCGTTGGGTTTGTAGCTGAGATAAAAGGAGAAAGAGAGTGAGAGAGAGAAAAAGAGAGAGAAACTTCTAGGGGAGGAAGGTGGGTTATAAAGACTCAATTCCTGCTGTTCCCAGAGATCACCTGTTACAGGTGAGTAGCTACGCTATCTCCAGGAACAAGCAGGAATGTAGTCTTCACATATGGGACTCCCTAGCTTGAAGATGCCAGGGAGATGACCACAGAAAGAGCGGTGAAAAACAGACCTAAGTGGGTCATGAATCCTCCCAAGGATCTCTGGTATTGAAACCTGGGACGGGGCTAGGAGTTGATCTAAGCCTGAAAGAGATTCTGGAGAACAGCCTGGCCGAATGAAGCGTTGCGGCAGGCATCTTTATCCAGGCAATAATGGGCTGCAAAAGTATGGACAGAGGACCAGGTTGCTGCCCTGCATATTTCATCAATCGCCACTGAGCGTTGGTTTTCCATGGAGGCTGCCATTGCTCGCACATTGTGTGCTGTGACAAGACCTTTAAGAGAAAGTCCATTACTCTCATAGGTAAACGATATACAGTCCGCAATCCATTTGGAGAGTGTTCTTTTGGAAACTGGTAGACCTAAGTGACTAGAATCAAAAGCAACAAAAAGTTGTGAAGCTTTTCTGTGCTGCCTAGTTCTCTGAAGATAAAAGGCCAAGGCATGCTTGCAATCCAGAGTATGTAGACTCCTTTCTGCACTAGAGGCATGAGGCCTAGGGAAGAAAACAGGAAGGTTAACCAACTGGTTTAAATGAAAAGGCAAAAACACCTTTGGCATAAAGTGAGGATGAGTCCTAAGGACTACTTTATCATGGTGGAACTGTGTATAAGGAGAGTCAGCCAATAAGCCTGGAGCTCACGGATTCATCTTGCAGAAGTGAAGGCAATTAGGAAGATAACTTTCCAAAAAAGAAACTTAGTAGTGGCTAGAGGTTCGAAGGGTGGCTTCATGAGCTTTCCAAGGACAAGACTGAGATCCCATGCCACAGGTGGTGGCCTAATGGGAGGCTTAGTTAAGAGTAGACCTCTCATGAAGCGCACTACAAGCGGCTGAAAAGAGACAGGTTGTCCATCAAAAGGCATGTGGAAAGCCACAATGGCACATAGGTGGACCCTTACCGAATTGGTTTTGAGTCCGGAGGATGGGAGGTGGAGGAGATACTCAAGTAATGCCTCCACAGGAACGGAAAAAGGATTAAGACCCCTCTTTGAACACCAGATTGAAAACCTTCACCACTTAAAGGCGTAAGCACGCCTTGTGGAAGGTTTCCTTGAGGCCAATAGGATATCTTTAACCTGTTGAGAGAGGTTGATATGCTGGAGTTCTAAGCTCTCAGCAGCCACGCCATCAGGTGTAGGGACTGGGGGTTTGGATGCAGGAGTGTCCCGTTCTCCTGGGATAGGAGATCCGGAGCACATCCCAACTCCAGAGGTTTGGCCTGAGAGAGACGTAGAAGCAGTGGATACCACATTAGATGTGGCCAATGCAGGGCTATGAGGATCATGTAGCCCCTGTCTCTCTCAAGTTTGAAGAGAGTCTTGGGAATAAGCGGAATAGGAGGGTAGGCATAAAGGAAGTCTTGGCCTCAGTAGAGATGGAAAACATCCATCGCTTGACTGTTCTAAGCAGGTATTCTGGAACAGAAGCGGGCACGTTTGGCATTCTGAGGACTTGCAAACAGATCTATATCTGGGGTTCCCCAGATCTGAAAGATCCGAGCAATCTGATCCAAATGGAGAGACCACTCGTGTAGCAGTAATGCTCGACTGAGTCTGTCTGCCAAGAGATTTTGTTTGCCAGGGAGATACACCGCTAGTAGGTGGATCTGATGGCGTATGGCAAAAGACCATAGATGTAGGGCATCGTTGCACAATGCCTGAGAACCTGTTCCACCTTTCTTGTTCACATAGAACATGGCCACCTGATTGTCCATCTGGACTAGAACTGTTTGGGAGCAAAGGTGGTCTTGGAACACCCTGAGAGCATTGTGGATGTCTCTCAGTTCCAACAGATTTATGTGAGCAGATTTATGTGAAGTTGAGCCTTCTGCTAAGTCCAAAGACCTTGAGTGCAGAGATTGTCCATATGAGCTCCCCAACCCAATTTGGACGCATCCGTCAGGGTGGATTGGTGTGGTGACATCTGAAAAGGTGACCCTATGAGAAGGTTTTCTGGTAATTGCCACCATTGGAGGGACAAAATTAGATGTGCAGAGATCATGATTCTGTCCCCCAGACGACCTGATGCTTGAGTCCACTGCAAAGACAGGGTCCATTGAGCTGCACACATATGCAGAAAAGCATAGGGAACCACATGTACAGTGGAAGCCATATGAAACAGCAACTGAAGCATTTATCGAGCAGTTAGGAAAGTCTTCATACGTGCCTGAGAAGCTAGTTGAACTATTTGAGCACAGCGGACCTGTGGTAGAAAAGCCTTTGACTGCTGCATCTCTAGGAGAGCCACTATGAACTCTAAGGTTTGAGAAGGGGTGAGTTGGGACTTTGGAAAATTTATTACAAACCCCAAGTGTTGAAGAACCTGCATTGTGTGGGAGAAAGCAGAGCTGGCCTCTAGAACTGACGTTGCTCGGATGAGCCAGATGTCTAAGTAAGGGAAGGCAAATATCCCTACAGATCTTAGGAATGCTGCCACTACTGCCATGCATTTTGTGAAGACTCTTGGGGCAGAAGCCAGGCCGAAAGATAGAACCCTGTACTGGTAATGTCTTCCTTGAAAGAGGACTCTAAGAAACCTCCTGTGTTCTGCGTGAATAAGGATATGTGTATATACATATCCTTTAGATCTAGAGAACAAAGCCAGTCCTGACTTTGGAGGTAAGGGAGAAGTGTTCCGAGAGAGATCATCTTGAATTTCTCTCGGAACAGATACTTGTTTAATTCTCTGAGGTCCAGAATAGGTCTGTATTCTCCTGTCTTTTTTGGGATAAGGAAGTAGGGGGAGTAGAAGCCCCAGGCCTTGCTGAGAAAATGGCACCTCCTCTATCGCACCCTGAGCGAGGAGGGTAGTAATCTTCTGGCACAAGAGAATGGTGAGAGAAGGCTGAGAACTGAACTCTCTTGGAGTAGATGGAGGGGGCATATTTTGGAAGTGAAGTTTGTACCCCTCTGCCACTATGGAGGGAGTCCAATGCTCTGATGTTATCTGGTGCCACATTTGGCCAAAGTAGCATAGTCTGCCTGGAATGTTGACTGGCTCTCGAGTTTCCAGAGGTAGGACAGTTAAGTTCTCTACAGTCAAAGACCTTGTGGAGGCTAGGTCTGTGAAGCTGGTTGAGCTCTGGGGGCCTGAGCCTTCCTTTGTTGCTTCAGTTGTTGCTGTCCCTTTTGGGAAGCATGGACCAGACAGTGCACAGCAAGGGTATGAGAAGGATAAAACTTCTTTTTCTTGTTGAAAAAGGGTTTCTTTACAGCTTTTTTCTTAGCTGGGTTGGTAGTCGTTCTAGAAAGCCTATTTAGAGTGCTATTCTTGGACTCCAGCTGAGAAGCCTTGTCCTGCCAATCCTTACTAAAGAGGTTTTCCCCTGTGCAAGGAATATTCCCCAGCTTATCTTGCACCCACTGCTCAAGATCGGATGCTTGTAACCAAGCAATCCGACGTGCACCGATGCAGATTGCAGAAGTCCTGCTAATACACTCAAAACAATCAAAGGTTGCCCTGCTCATGAATATGGAAACATTCTGGGCATGTTTAACAAGTGTCAGGTAATCAGCCCTCTTGTCATCAGGGAGAACATAAGAACATAAGATATGCCATACTGGGTCAGACCAAGGTCCATCAAGCCCAGTATCCTGTTTCCAACAGTGGCCAATCTAGGTCATATGTACCTAGCAGTTTCCCCAAAAGACACAGGTTCCACAATGCTTGCATTGGGGTCAAGCATTGATATCCTGGGTCCCTTCTTAATAATGGTTTATGGACCTTTCCTCCAGGAACTTGTCCAAACCTTTTTTAAACCCAGCTACACTAACAGCTTTTACTACATCCTCCGGTAACAAATTCCAGAGTTTGATTATACATTGAGTGAAAAAATATTTTCTTTTATTAGTCTTAAATAGTTTACCCTGTAGCGTCATTGCATGTCCCCTAGTCTTTCTATATTCTGATAAAGTAAACAATCGATCTACGTTTATCTGTTCCACTCCGTTCATTAATTTATAGACTTCTATCATATCTCCCCTCAGCCGTCTCTTTTCCATTAGTTCTAAGTCTTTACCCAACTTCCAAAAGAACACATCCATGTAGAGTATGTAAGAACTTATTCTGGCCGATAACAGAGGTCTGAAAACACCAACGACCGAAGGCATGGAGAGTTCTCGCCTCTGGGCCCGGAGGATTAGAAGAATGTGTCTTGGCACTTTTGGTTCGACACACTGCCAATTCCACTACCATGGAATGGTGTGGTAACTGCATCTTCTGGAAACCGGGACACTGTGGTACCCAGTACATGGTCTCCGAGAATATGGAGAAATCATTACGGACATTTCCCACATCCTAAGCATGAGGTCATGCAATATCCAGTGAATGGGTAAAGTAGCAGCCTCCTTAGGGGCTGCTGAATACTGAAGAATTTTAAGTTCCTCAGCTCTTGGTTCCTTCTCGGAGGTCATCGTAATGGAGAGGCCCCAAGCCACATCCCGTATAAAGTCTTGAAAAGCCATGTCTTCCGGAGGAGACATACGGCATTGCAGGGAAGGAGAAGGATCTTCCGGAAGAGCCTCCCTGGTACCGATGGATTCATCGGAAGAATCAGAATCCTCGAAGTATCGACGGCCCGGGTGCTCCCGCCTGGCCCGTCGACGGTACCAATCAAAATTGGCATCAGAATGCCTTGGTACCGGACACTGACTCCAGGGCCGGCATGGGTGGTAGCGTGGAGAGCGGTGCAATGGTCGATGCAGATAGATTCGGTACCGGCACCGGTACCGATGACTGCGGAACCGATTGCAGAGGCTTTAGCGGTACCGAAGCTGCTAGCAAAGCCGCTAAACTCTGCTCAATGGCCAGGATATATTAATCCATGAAACCAGCCGATGCCTGGGTATCGGTACCCAAACAGCGGGCCCATGACCCCAGAACATGGCACCAAGAGCTCTCCAGAGGTGGAAGCCTCGGGAGCTTCTTGGGATCCCGTTAATGCTTTGGAGGCAAGGACCTCCCGCCAGGGTTGTTTGGCTGGTGTATTCTTTTCTAGGGTAACGCCTAAGGCATCTTGATGCTTAGAAGGAAATCTACCCTTTGAAGACCAGCCAGTCTTCGAAGAAGACCCAGGTTTCGTTACCTGAGATCCATGAGAGGAAGATGAAGCCTTTGATGACATCGATGCATCCGAGGCAAAAGGGGTGCCGAGTTTTGCAGCTCTATTTTGCAGGCCCCTATTTGTCATCTTCCTGCAGAGAAGACATTCTGATGGCAAATGGTCTGGTCCCAAACATTTAAGATACCAATCATGGGTGTCAGTAGCAGAAATAGTACTGCTATATTTGGAACACTTTTTGAAACCACTAGGTGGTTCATCCATTTTGAGGAAGAAAGGGGCCTAAGTCCCAAAATGGCGCCTAAGCAGAGAGAAAAAACAGAAGATTTTCCCTTTTTTTTTTGACAGAAATGAAACAGAAAGAAAAGAAGCACAATGCTGGTACTAGCATCGATGGGAAGACAGACGTGACCAGAAAAAATAGTAAACTTTCTGCAGTGACAGGAATTGCTCCTTGTCGGCTCCACAGAAAACAAAAAACTGAGGATGGACAATTGGGAAGGCGGGAAGGCAGCTACGCAGGCACAGTGGGATGCTCCCAAAAGCTTTCCTATAGAACGCTGGGGAGTGTTCCTGCACGGGCTCCATCGGTGCCGACGTCACCCATATGTGAAGACTACATTCCTGCTTGTTCCTAGAGATACCAATTTAGCTTGAACCAAATGCGAACTAATGAATGCACATCCCTAAGACTTACTTAAACTGCTCTATTTCTGTATTACTTTATAGTTTGATAAGTTTATTCTCAATTACCTGCTAAAAATAAAACATAAGAACATAAGATATGCCATACTGGGTCAGACCAAGGTCCATCAAGCCCAGTATCCTGTTTCCAACAGTGGCCAATCTAGGCAAACTACATAAAATTCATTTATAAACATATCAAACACATAACATATGTCAGTATACAACCACCAAAAATCTAATGCATAAATATAAGTAAAAGTAAACAAGTTGAAAAGTGCATACATTTGAAGGCACATCTTACAAATGACTTCCAAGCCAAAATGGCCAAAAAAAAAAAGCAGGCACATCCAAGTTCAGGCACGATTTCACAAAAGTGGACATGCCTGATATGGACAGCTGCAGGGCCGACTACACAGATGTCCCTGGAATAGTATTCAAGACCAGGGACATCTAAGAATAGCCTAATGGGTAGAGTAGTGGGCTAGGACCAAGGAAACTAGAGTTCAAATCCCACTGCTGCTATCATTGTGATTGTGGAGAGTATTGGGGATGGTGGAGTGCCATTTTCTCTATACCCTCCAGATGATTTACGGCCAAAAAAGCACTTTCCTAATGCCTATTTGTGTCTGGAACATGTCTAACCTTGGATGGGGTCGCAGAATCCCCGATGTTTCTGAAATCGAGCGGGGATGTTTAAGTCCATTGCACCAAACATACCACCACCATGCACACTGCCTATGTGGCCATCCCTACACTGGAGACATCTTTAAAAGCCATATGTAAAATAACTCCGGGGACATCTCTGTGAGTTGGACGTCCACTTGCATGTTTTTGGATATCCAAATCATGACTAAGGCTTTTAAAATGTCCCCCAGTGTGACAAAATGGTGTGTTTCCCTTTTCCTCCATGCACAGACTTGGGCATGTCTGTGTGAGGAATTTGGTTGAAACAACCATGGTAGTGTGAATCTCAGTAGCGTAGCAGAAGATCTGTGAGCAGGTGAGTGCGCATAGTGTGGGTAGTGACCGATGCTGTACATGAGGGGTTTTGAGTGTGTGTGTGTGTGTGTGTATGTCTCACATGATGTGTATCTCTCTATGAGCAGAGTTTAGCTTCTTATGTGTGGAGTGTGAAGATGAGATGTCAAAAGGTGGGGGAAGTGTGTGTGTGTGTGTATATGTTATAATGCTATGAGTATCTGTGTGTGCTGAAGGTGTATGCTTGTTCACAGTGTATATCGGGGGCTCTGTATGTGTGTCTGTATTTTGTGCATTTTGGCAGTGTGCTTGTGTGCGTTTTTCTCTGTGTTAGGGGTCTGTGACTGTCTGGCCATATAGCCTTGCACTTTTCCTTGTCCCCCTGAACTATTCAACCCCCACCATATGCTTGGCTATTCTCCATCCCCTCCTCTTCCTGCCTCCCCCTTTCACACACCGTCTCTCTCTCTCTCTCTCTACCTTCCTTGCACTCTCTTAATTCTGTTCGTCCCCATTCCAATCTTTCTCTACCTCCTATCTATCCCCACCCACTTTATGCTCTGCCATACCCTTATCCCACCTCCCTCTACCTCCTTTCTGCCCCATACCCCTTCCCCTTCCCTCTCTCATGCCCCATCCCTCCTCTTCTCTGATGGACATCTGCACCATGCTTTCAGTTGCTGGGGACTCCCAATGGCCCTGCAGCAGTTCTGGGGATCTTTCGTGCCGGCAGGAATGGGGGAATTCCACCAGCCCTTCATCTGTGTTGGGGCACTCTTGAATCAGCGGGAGCTGGGGATTCCTGCCAGCCCTTCATCTGTGCTGGGCCACTCCATACTAAGGACTTCCTCCAGCTCTTCGTGGGTTCAGGAGGCTGCTCATTGTCATTGGAGAATGCGGTCCCCGCCAGCAGATAGCTTTTATCTATCCTTATGCATAGGTTTCTCTGTGCAGGCGCAGAAAATTCTATGCGTACAGACAGACCAATAGACAACTATACACCACTGGCTGGAGCCTCCCCAATAAGCACTATCACTTATGCAAAACATGCCTAAAAAATAACCCTCCTGTCAGCAAATGCAGTCAAAATACTATAACACACATAGCATCAATAAATGCTAGCAAATAAAGACCACATGGTTCATCCAATCAGACAAATTCTATCTGCCTATTATATTGCCAGAGACTCTCCTTAGGCTTTGTTCTTCTCCCACACTCTATCTCTGCCTCAAGCATTCCTGAATTTTGACTTTATTTTGACTTATCTCTACTAGAAATCTTTTCAAGGTGTTCATCACAGCCTCAGTGGTATAAGGTAGTTATTAACCTGTAGCAGGTGTTCTCCGTGGACAGCAGAAATAAGTACTCATATATGGAGTAATGCCCCCAACGGAGCCCCATGCGGGAACGCTCCCCAGATTCTACTGGAAGCTTTTGGAGACTCCACCACTGGTGTGCCTCCTTCCTTCCTGCTGCCACGGTGCCATCTTCTCCAGTTTGATAACATAGCTGTAGCAGAATATAACTCCTCGGGGAGGTTGGGAGGGTTGTGAGGACTTATTCCTGCTGTCCTTGGAGAAAACCTGCTACAGATGAGTAACTACCTTTTCTCCAAGGACAAGCAGGAATTAAGTACTCACACATGGGACTCCCAAGCTACAGGCTACCAAAAACAGAGAAGGCCGCCAAGAAGCCAGACAGGCATCTAACTGATGAACAGGTAAGATCAACTAGGTACAATGAAGGCAAGTCTCGCTTCATCTCTTCTGCACTCTATATCACTTTCTTTTCTCTCTATTTTTTAGGTAGCTTGGATGGACAAGGGCAGTAAGGGGATGGAGTTGGATTCTAATCCCCAAAGAGGTGCCAGAGTATAGATTGGTCGAAGTTACTGTCGCATCAGGAATCCTCTTCCAGGCAGTAGTGAGATGTAAATGTGAGGACAGAAGCCCACATTGCAGCCCTGCAGATTTCTTCCATAAAGACAGCGCATAAGTTGGCCACCGATGCAGCCACAGCTCGTACATTGTGAGCTGTGACATGCCCATCAAGGCTCAGGCATAAGTGAAGGAGATGCAGTCTGCTAGCCAAAGTGAAAGAGCGTGTTTGGAAACGGCATCTCCCAGCATATAAGCTGTAAGGACTTCCTATAGTCCTTTGTCTGCTCCAAGTAGAAGGCTATGGCCCGCTTGCAATCCAACATGTGCAACACTGCTTCCCCCTTGTGGGCCCAGGTAGCACTATGGTCTGGTTGAGATGGAAATCAAACCACCTTCTGAAGGAAACAGGCATGCGTATGAAGAACAAGTCTATTATGGTGGAATCTGGTATACAGTGGATGAACTATCAGAGCCTGAAGCTTGCTCACTTGGTGCGCCAAAGTGACTGCTACCAGAAACAAGAGCTTCCACGTCAAGAACTTCAGTGGACAAGAGTTGAGTGGCTCAAAGAGAGCTTTCATGAACTGTGCTAATACCACTTTGAGGCCAAAAGTCACTGTGGGGGGGCTTGTATGGAGGCTTCAAGAGGAGCAGCCCCCGCATGAAGTGAATCATTAAAGGCTGTGCCAGGATGGACTTCCCTTCTACCCCACAATGATATGCTCAAATCGCACTGAGGAGAACTTGGACAGAGTTGGATTCAGGCCAGAGTCAGAGAGGTATAGAAGATTCTCGAGCAGTCTCCTTGTAGGACAGATGAAAGGATCCAGGGCCTGGCCTTCACACCAGACAGCAAACCTCTTCCATTTACAGGCATAAAACCTCCTTATTGAGGCCTTCCTGGAGGCCAACAGGACATCAGTTATGTTGTCAGACAGATTGAGCTCTGACAAGACTAGCCTCTCAACATCCATGCCATGAGGGCCAAAGACCGGACTTTGGGGTGTAGCATCCCGACATCATTGTGCAGTGGGATCCCACTGTGAAGCAAAACCGATCTACCTGGGTATTTTGTGAAGTGGTGAATAGGTCTATCGAAGGAGTGCCCCACTTTCGAAAGATGTGGGCCGCCACATCTCTGTTCAACATCCATTCGTGTGGTTGAAGGACATGGCTCAATCTGTCCGCCAGAGTGTTTTGGTCCCCTGGCAGATATGTGGCCCTCGGCTCCATTCCATGAGCGATGGCGAATCTCCACAACCTGATTATCTCTCAGCACAGGAGATAGGAGCCGGTGCCCCTCTCTTGTTGATATAGAACATAGCGATTGTCCGTCTGAATGAGGACAATGTGGTTGGCTAGCCAATCCCGGAAGGCCTTTAGAGCATTTGCCATGGCTCTCAATTCCAGGAAGTTGAACTGGTGAAGACTCTCCTGAACAGACCAGTCGCTGTGAGTATGGAAGCCATCAAGATGCGCTCTCCATCTCAATTTGGATGCATCTGATGTCAGGATCTTCTGAGGCATGGCCTTTTGAAAGGGGAGACTTTTAAGGGAATTTTGAGGAACCTTCCACCAATGCAATGATTGGACCAGGGGACTGGTGACATCCACCTGATCCTGGAGGCGATCCGTGGCCTGGATTCACCGAGTCCGCAGAGTCCATTAAGTCTGCCTCATCTGAAGACATGCCAGGGACATGACATGCACTGTAGAGACCATGTGGCCTAGGACGGTTATTTATTTTATTTATTTGCTTTTATATACCGCGCTTTTTGAAATCGGGTTAGCATCTTCCAAGCCATCACTCGCTGACTCAGTTGAGTGTCCTGTACTAAGGCTGTCAGTCTTTGAAGCCGGTCCTGCAGAAGGAAAGCCTTCACCTGAGTCTTGTTGAGCAGGGCTCCTATGAATTCTAGCTGTTGGGTGGGCTGAAGGTGGGAGATGGGGTAGTTGATCACAAACCCCAACAGCTCCAGTACCTGAATGGTCAACCGTGTGGAGTCCCAAACTCCCTCTGGAGTGGTGCTTTATCAACAGTCAATCATCCAAGTAAGGGAAGATAAATACTCCCAGTGTTCTGAGGTAGGCTGCCACTACAGTGAGACATTTTGTGAAGACTCCAGGAGCCGAGGCTAGGCCGAAAGGCAGCACTCGATACTGAAAGTGCTGTCCTCCCAGGAAGAATCTCAGATACTTCCTGTGAGCAGGATGTATCAATATATGGGTATTTGCAGAATGGGATGTTTAGATCCCCGAGGTCCAGAATGGGTTGGAATCTGGGATGGATTCTGATCCCCAAGAAAACAGGGTGATTCCATCCTATTCTGGACCTCAGAGACCTAAACACTTACTTGATAAGAGAAAGATTCAAGATGATTTCTCTGGGCACCCTGCACCCATACCTTCAAAAAGGAGATTGGCTATGTTCCCTTGATCTAAAGGATGCGTATACACTCAAGGTTTGTGGAGTAAAAGCCTCACGCTATTTTCTCCTGCAGTACTAGCTCTATGGCTAGGTCGGCCAGGAGGATGGAGATTTCCTTCTAATGCAGTTCCTGATACAGAAGATCGAGGTGATACACTCTTGTGGGCCAACTTGGAGGTAGTTTGACAAGAAGCAATCTGTATCCACTGGATTATCTGTAGCACCCAGGATTCTGAGGTTTTGAGGGTAAAGAGAATGAGCCTTCTCCCTACCGGAGTGTTTATTGTGGCAACCCATTGTAGACTGGCTATGTTCCAGAGAAACCAATCAAAACCCTGCCCCAGGCTTTGGATGCAGGGCTGTTGGGCCTTCTAGGGCTTTTCCCTGCATTGTTGCTGGCAAGGAGCCAGCTGTTTCTGCTGGGAGGTTTGAGATTCAGGGAAGTACCAATGCCTAAGAGAGTAATAGGTCTTCTTCTGGCCCCCTCCTTGGTACCTTCTACGATAAGTCAGTTCAGATGTGTGCCTGGAGAGTCTGGTAAGAGTAATATGCTGCTTTTTTGAAACCAATAGGTTGCATGATCCGAGGTAACATGGTTTTACCAAAAGACGAACATGCCAAACAAATCTGATTGAGTTCTTTGACTGGGTGACCAGAGAACTAGATCAAAGCCAAAATCAAACAGCCAACAGGGCCTTCAGTCTCAGTGCCCCAAGATACTGGAATGCGTTACCCCATGACATCCGGGCTATTAAGAACCTACCACAGTTTAGGAAAGCCCTCAAAACCCACCTCTTCAACAAGTACCTTATAGAGCCTGACTGCATCCCCTAGAACCTCAGGACACCCCCGATACCATTCTCAGTCAAATTTACAGTATCACAATCAACTCACCATGTGGATACTCAAACCTATGAAGTGAATTGTGTTTTCTATGCAACTTCTTTGATTATGACTCCATGTAATAAGTTTTGTAAATAGTTTACCCCTGTTATCCAAGTTTCTGTCCCCTGTTATATGTAAACTCATACATGTTAACTCTAATGAGCATTTTGTTCCATGTAAACCGCGCTGATGCTGAATAGTGCGGTATATAAGAGACTGTAAATAAATAAATAAATAAATAAATAAAGGCATGTGATCTACCCAGATTTCAGCAAAGCCCCAATACCTACTCATAGGTCGCCTGAGAACTTTGAGCAGTCCTTGCCATGGCCCAATAGGGTGTGAAACTGCTCCAATTTCTCAGGAGGAAGGAACATGGACCATCAACTAGGTCTCGCATAATGTCCTCTAGGAACATGCTCATGCAGAGCAAGTATGAGGCCACTTGGGCTACGAGCATTGAGCCCTGAAAATATCTTCTCCTGAAAGAGTCCAAGGTCCGAGGTCCTTCCTGGGGGGCACTAAAGTAGAAGTCTTGGTACTTTTAATCCTCTAAAGAGCGGACTTGACCACTAAGGAGTGGTACAGAGCTGAGGTTTTGCAAAAACACAAGCTTTATGGACTCTGTATATTGAGTCAAGTCTTCTATTGACTGGAGGTACCGTGAGGAGACTCGCCTTATCCTCTGCAGGATGCGATGTACAGGCACGGTCACTGCCTCCTTAAATGCTGAGGAGTACTGTAAGATTTCCAACTCCTCTGCCCTGGGTTCATCAGTCTCCAGAGAGAAAGGTATGGCCTTTGCCATATCCCTCACAAAATCCTGAAAGGTCATGTCTTCAGAAGGAGACTTTCGACATTCATGAGGCAGGGAAGGGTCCAACAAGAGCTTTGGAGACCTGTCCTCTGAAAAGTCCTTTGATTCCACATTGGTTACCCAGTCATTGGAGTCAGACTCTGAGAGGAAGTCAAAACACCTCAGAGTCTCTGCCCAGATCTCTCTCTTGCATTGAGGGGAATGGGAGCTTTTCTGAGAAAGCGTAGTTACCGTATTTTCGCGCATATACCGCGCGCGTTATACACATTTTTACTTACCTCACAACCCTCCTGCGCGGTATTTGCAAGGGCGCACTATACCAGAACTTTACTGCAAGTAGCTGATCTCAAAAAAAGAGGCCATACAAGAATATCTTGGTACAAAAATATATTTTATTACTTTTCATCATCCGATTCCATAAAACCTTCGAATTCACTCCCCTCATCAACATCATCATTGAAATAATTTAAAACCGTCTGGAGACGCTCTTCCGTAACATATGCACTTTCATCATCACTACTTTCAACGTTTTCATCGTCATCTTCGTCATCACTGTGCACCCGATCCTCGTTCTTATAAACAATCCCTGCTTTTCGGAATCCATTTCTGATGGTGTGAGGGGATATTTTGTCCCAAGCAGAACACAACCAATTGCAGATTTCCGTTAATGTAGCCCTCTTTAATCTTCCCGATGGAGTGAATTCATGAATTCCATGCTGCATCCAATTATCCCACTCTCGTCTGATGAATGTTTTGAACGGGTGATTAACAGCTATATCTAGCGGCAACAGTTTGCAAGTAAGACCACCCGGTATCACAGCGATATGGGCACCTGCCGAATTAATATAATTGGCACATTTGTTTCTTTATGGGCAGCCATGGAATCGAAGATCAACAAAGACCTTTTAGAAAAGAAACCTCCAGGTCTGGCCCTATAACATTTATCAATCCATATTTTCATGACCTCAGAGTCCATCCACCCCTTTTTGTTACAGTGGACACAATACCCTGTGGAAATTTTTCGCGGGGCATGGTCACTCGCTTGAAAATAACCATCGGCTTCAATTTATGACCGCTCGCTGCGCAACCCAGGACTACAGTGAAGCAAGCCCTCTCGTGTCCAGTTGTTGTTATTGCAACCGTTTTTGAACCCGAAGCAGCTACAGTCCTGGTTGGTGGAATGTCAAAAGACACAGGAACCACATCCATGTTAATAACATCCGTTGCCGAAATGCCAAACTCCGTAATTTCTTTGCAGACAAATGTGCCGGAATCCACCATCTTTTGTTCCCAGTCATCCGGAATCCTCTGGCCTACAGTTGTTCTTATTCGCACGGAAAGACCATTCCTCTTCATAAATTTGCAAATCCAGTTGAAACTAGCGCGGAAACTTTCAATTCCTCTTTCATTGGCCAGCAGTTTTGCTTTGAATTTAATTGCGATAGTTGAGACAGCTTGATTTTGCTCCCTTCTAGACAGAATCCACTTGTTTAAGTCACTCTCTAGCTCTTGCCACTTTTCTTTGGGACCCCGACGCGCACGTTTTTGCGGGTTCATCTCCTCTAGCACCGTTCTCTTTCTCCAGTCGCGAACAGATGACTCACCAACATCAAATTCTCTTGCTGCTGCTCTGTTGCTTGTTTCTTCAGCTTTTGCCACAACTTTCAGCTTGAAGTCCGCAGTATAAGACTTGCGTTTGATTCCTGGCATGATGACTGGATTGTAATAGAAGAGATCGCAAAGTGCAGTGCAGTGCAGTCGACACATGCGCGTTATACGCGCGTGCGCATTATGCGAGAAAATCTGTGCATAACAGGCAGAAAAGTGCGCTTTATATGCGGGTGTGTGTTATCCGCGGGTGCGCACTATATGCGCGAAAATACGGTACTCACCTTTAACTTATGGGTGACGTCAGGACCGACGGAGCCCATGCGGAGCAGTTCCCCAGTTTTCAAAGAAAGCCTTTGGGATTGCTGCCATGCATGTATGCCCAAGGGTGCCATCTTGCTCAGTCAGGTCCCTTAGCTCGAGCCCTACCAAGCAGATGGCAAGGGAAGGATAAAAATCTAGCAACTAATCAGGGGAGGTGGGAGGGTAGTGAGGACTGATTCCTGCTGTCCCTGGAGAACACCCTTGGTAGCCGTCGAGAAGGGTCGGAGGGCAGGAGTTGGAGGAACCAAGTTTCCGATGGGTTGGATGCCCACTGAGGGGCAAAGGAGGTCAGGCGTCCCCCCACCGGCTGCGGCGCTGCCAGGGGGCGAAAAGCTATGCTGCTGGCATCGAAACCCCTGAACGGGCTGAGGTGGAGCCAGGGTTTGTGCCTTGGGCTCTTTCAGTTTGCAATGACCGTGTGGCTCAGCCTTTCCCTGTGTCGCGAGTGGTCGGCAAGGGAGTGGGTTGGTACAGTGGGTAGCCTCGGTAAGGTAAACCCTTCTGCAGAAAGAACAGCTTCTTGGTTTGATGTTTCTTTTGAGGAAGAGAGGAGATCTTGCATGAGAGGGGTACGGGTGACAAACTCTGTCTCAATCTCGGCGGCCTTATCCTCCATCAGTTTACCAAAGAGCTGTTCACCAAGACAGAATATGTCCAGGAGCTTTTCCAGGACCCACTGCTCCAAGTCTGTGGACTGGAGTCATGCCTGGCACCAGGCCCCGATGCCCGCAACCGCAGCTCTAGCTGATGACTTGAATCCGTTGTAGGCAGCGTGGGAGAGGTATTTTGAGCACTCTGCAATGGACTTGAGGAGGGTCCGGAACCTGTTAAGGGGTTCGCCCGCGAGACCCGTGGAGAAGCCCCCAAGTTTCTTAACTATGTCACGTAGAAAAATATGCCCGTGTACAATTGGTATGCCTGAATACGGCATGACAGCATGGACCCTTGGAAGGCCTTGCGGCCTAAGGCGTCGAGGACTCTTGATTCCCTGCCCGGCGAAACCGAAGAATGTGACTTCGGGCTCTTTTGCTTTCTCATAGCCAACTCCACCACCATGGAGGTGTGGGGGAGTTGGGTTTTCCTGGATCCAGGGCTGTGCTGGACCCTGTACATCACATCAAGGCGCTTACTCATGATAGGGACCGATGCAGGGGTCTCCCACATGTGGATTAGCAGCCTGGACAAAATGGGAGGAACCTGGACACCAAGAGATTCCCAAGGAGGGGACTCATACTGCAAGATATCAAGCTCTTCAGCTCAAGGTTCCTCCTCTGCCTGGGTAGCCAGATTGAGAGCCCATGCCATATCCCGGACGAACACCAAGAAGGAGGTGTCCGATTCCGGCTGGTCACCGCGCCCGCAGGCCGAGGCTCATTTGGAGCCGAAGGCCCTGGAGGATCTCGCCCCCGAAGAACGGGAAGGCAAGCGAGACCAAAGCCGAAGACCCTCATGAGGCCCATGGCTTTCGGGGGTTTCCAGGGCGGATTTTGCTGTCCCTCTTGAAGGAACCTCAGTCTCTAGGCGCAGACCAGTGAAGCTGGACACAAGCGCCTGCTGGGAATCTATGAACGCAGAAACGCTACGTTCTAGTGCCAGCATATGTGACTCGCACGCGGGTGTAGGGCCCTGCGACGCCGACACCGAGACCGAGGTTTCCGGGTCAGGCATCGAGGAGGAGAGGGGGGGTCCTTGCAGGGATGACCCTCGGGAGTCCTGGGGCCATCACCCGGGGCCTCTGAGTCTGCTCGAGGTACCTTACGAGGCTGCTCCTTTTCCAACTCTCGGGAACGCCGAGGGGGGCTAAGCGACCGAGCGCGGGAGCACTCACGCTTGTCGGGAGCCCCCGACAGCGAGGTCTTCTTCTTCTTACGCCACTCCACTTCAGGGGACTCCTGGTCAGAGTGCTGACTTGAGCACGGAGCCGAGTTGGGGGAACCCACCGGCAGAGAGACGACCGAGGGTGCCACCGGGGATTCCGAGGCAGCCTTTCAGAAAATATCCTCGGACTTCTGCTTACAGCTGAGCAGGACTTTAGAGGACATTTTCTTACAAAGCGAACAGAGCTCTGGATCATGGTCGGCTCCGAGACACCGTAGACAACAGTCATGAGTGTCCGTAAGCAACATGTTCTTGGACATCTATCACATTTTTTTAAACCGGTGGCCATTGGGGCAACAAGGGCCCCTGTGAGGTGGAAGACCCACACGGCCAGCGGTTAGGAGAAAAAAGGCCGCAAAGCCCGTCAACAACAAAAATTAGGGGAAAAAATTTCCCCTTTGCTCAAAAGAGAAAGGAGCAAGGGGGAAGACGGGTAGAGGACCGCTGCAACCAGAAAATAGTAGGCCAGAGGCTGGAAAATGAAACACTTTTTCTGAGGGATGAGGACGTGCATCCGAAGGGCTCCACAGAAAAAGGGAGACTGAGCAAGATGGCACCCTTGGGTGGGAAGAGGACCACGCATGTGTGGCAGCAATCCCAAAGGCTTTCTTCGAAAGCTGGGGAATTGCTCCGCGCGGGCTCCGTCAGTGCCGACGTCACCCATAAGTGAGGACTGACTTCCTGTTTGTTCCTGTAAAATAACAATGCACCAAAGCCCGTCTGGGTTTCATGGGTGCATTGGACCCAAAGATGCTAGAGAGAAAAATTGGCTGGGCCAGAACCATCGTCTGAGCCCCTCGATGTCTCAACATCAATGCCTCTGACAGGGGCAGGGCATACATCTCCAGAATCGATTGCACAATGATCAATTGCGAAAAGGGCTGCCATGTGATTCTCAAGCACCTTTAGGAGCCGTTTCTCCTGGTTGCCGATTCCGAAGGCTCAAAGGCCTGAGTAACTTTGACCGATATACCTGGCACCTGTGCAGGCGTATCGGCAGCTTGGACTCAGCTGTCAAAAGGCTGTGTGTCCCCTCCAAATCCCTGGAGTTTGAGCAGTCCTCTCTTCATGGCACCTTCGAGGGGTGCTCACACTACCCACATTGCTCTCAACCCCATGTCTCAAAGGGCTCCGATGCCAATGCACTCGAGCCTTCACCCGGTGCTTGGTCTGATCACCCTTTGATGACAATGGGGGTGATGCCGGTTCCCTCCTCGCTGGGAGGCTGACAGATGGCTAATGATCCAGGGAAGTGCGAGTGCTCAGCTCCAACTGAGCTTGAGAGCTCCTCGAGGTCGACATCCCTCCGCCGTCTTGAACCTCTTTCAAAGGCATGGAGGCTGATGACTTCTATACCAAAGTTGATGGATCAGGCTGTGAAGTGCCAAACAGAGTTTACCACTGTTTTTCACAACCCTTGAGGCCTCTCCTTGTCATCTGCAAGGACAAATTACAAGAAGAGGGCTAATGATTGTACCTTAGGCACTGGAGGCACCAATTGTGCTTGTCCATGACAGAAACGGTCAATGCACACTTGCTGCATTTTCTAAAAATGCTGGTTGATTTTTTGGGACATGATCAGAAAAATAGCTGAGGCAGAATCAAATGGCTCGATGGTGAGTAGGTCAAACTGGGACACCGTTGGTGCCACTGGATTAGTCTGAAAAACGTAATGGAACAAAAAAAGGGAACCGTGACGGCAAACAAGGCAACAAAATTTCACTTCAATTTCGTACCCCCGAAGAGGAGAAATGCAATTACTGACAAAGAGAGACTGGAACACGTCTGTGGGGCTCCGAGGAAAATGAAAAAGACTGGAGAAGATGGTTTCCGAACCTCACTCTCCTAGACCAGTCTGGTGCCACCAGAACAATCCTGTATAGGTGGCAGCCCAAAAGCCGAATCACATGCCCCACCAGGTGCCACAGAGAAAACATGTACAGAATGTATTGACTTGGCCAAGGCTAGGTCAGGTCAACGACGTCCTCAGACCCCATCTCTGTGTGGTGACTGAAGTACAGTAGCAGCAAACATTGGCATTACAAAGGGTCGCCATAGATCCATGACTGGGCGACCCAAACAGCTCAGAATCAACTGAAACGCCTCCTCCCACTCTCAAGGGTGCAGAGAGTGCCAGCTGAGGAAGTCCGTTTTCATGCTGTCCATCCTGGCAATATACTGAGCTGACAAGGCTCAGAGGTTCTTCTCTGCCCAGGCAAATAGAAGAGCCATCTCCAGAGCTACCCCAGCACTCCTCGTGTCACCTTGCCATTGACATAAGCCACCGCTGTGACATTGTCTGAAAGCACTCAAACCGCCCAGTCCTCGACCAGGTGACAGAAACGCAGAATAGCCAACCTGATGACCCTCGCCTGAAGGCGACTGATGAGCCACACTGATTCCCTGCAGTTCCAACAGCTCTGGGCTATATGATCGTGGCAACAGCCTGAGAGACTGGCATCCATCATGAGGAGGATCTAGGACAGGGGTTCTCAACCCTGTCCTCGGGACACACCTAGCCAGTCGGGTTTTCAGGATAACCACAATGAATATGCATGGGGGAGATATGCATATAATGGAGGCAGTGTATGCAAATCTCTCTCATACATATTCATTGTGGTTATCCTGAAAACCTGACTGGCTAGGTGGGTCCCGAGGACAAGGTTGAGAACCCCTGGGAGAAATTGTCCAGCGTCACGCCCTTCCTCAGATGACAGGCTGCTGCCACCACTACAGGCTGGATTTCACCATCAACAGGAGCAGGAGCCTGCGCTTGAACGCCCGAGAACTCGGGGACTGTCAACAAGGACCGCATGTGAGCACGTACCCACGGCACCATCTTTATGGTTGCCACCATCAATCCGAGGAGCTGAAGATAATCCCAAACTCTGGGAGCCTTTGTGCACAGAACAGCACCAGGCATCCAATAGGTTTTTTTTTTACTTTCTCTTCTGGCAGTAAACCTTGCCCACTTAAATGTCAAAATGTGCTCCAAGAAACTCTAGGGACTGGGAAGGCCGCAGCTGACTCATTCCCCACTTGAAACCGCAGCCGAGGTTTTCTAAGAAGAACAACTCTTGGGATGCTACCGAAGACACTTCCAAAAGGGAATGTGCCCAGATGAGCCAGTTGTCCAGTTAAGGATGGACACAGATCCCTTAGTGCCGCAGCCAAAACCACCATAACCTTAGAGAACATCTTCGGGGCAGTGGATAGCCTGAAAGGGAGGGCGGCAAACTGACAGTGAGACCAAAGCATGGCAACATGCAGATACTTTGCTGATCCACCCATATCAGGATAAGAAACGACAATTCGGCCAGATCCAGAGAAGCCAAGTACCCTCAGCACACTGCTTGAATCACTGAGTGCTGGGTTTCCATCCGGAAGTGCAGGACGTGCAAGTGCTTGTTGATCCCCTTGAAGTCCAGAATGGGCAGGAAGCAACTGTCCCTTTTGGGCACCACAAAATAAATGGAGTATCTGCCCTTGCCCTGCTTGTCCAGTGGGAAGGGCATCACCGCCTTTAGATGGCACTTTTGATCACAGACCCACAAGGGGAGATGACGAAGGGCATAACCAAACTGAATGGTGTCTAGCATCCAGCAATCCTTGGTAACTTGGGGCCTATTCCTGAAAGAAAAGGTGAAGCTTGCCTCTAACTGGAGGAACCAGGGAATGGGACCCAAACCTTCACTGCACAGCCTGGGAGGGTGCTCCTCAGGAAAAGACCGAATCCCTGAGCCCACATGCTCCATGAAAGAACTGAGAATGAGTGTCCCAAGACCCCTGGGAATCCAGCCAATCCGCCTTTGGTGGACGGGCAGATGCTAACGAGAAGAGGCACCAGCCCCCTTCACAAGCCCCTTTGACCTGTCTTCCAGAAAGCGGTAAGATTTTCGTCTCGCCCAAATCCTTTACCAGTGTCTCCAAGTCAGCTCCAAACAGAAGCTTCCCCTGAAGAACCAGTTGTGCCAACCAGAATGTGGAAAATGTATCTGCTGCCCATTTCCAGAGCCATATCCAACACCATCCCTGGTTGCCAAACATACCAGGCCATACATGGCATCAGAAAGGAAGGCCATAGTCAATTCCAAAAGAAGGATAGTATCATCCAGTGAAAGAGACTGAATCCACTGGAGCAGGGCTTGAGACATCAGGCTGGTACATACTGCCAGCTGTAAAATAGCCACTGCCACAACAAACTGGCTCTTCAACAAAGAATCCACCTTACAGTCCAGAAAATCCTTTAAGTTCGATCTTCTTTCCACAGGAATGGCAGTCCGTCTGGTAACCGTGACCTGTGCATCCACCTTGGGAATGCCAAACCATTCAACGCACTCCTCCAGGAGAACAGAGATCTTCTTACAAATTCTTAATCCTTTAGGTAGGGAGAGTCCCACTCTGACTGGATCATATCCTTGATCACATCTGGGAATGGGAAGACAGTAGTAGATTTTCGCACCCCTTGAAGAAGCGGGGGTTCTTTCGGCTCCTGCTCCGTGCCCGAAGCATCCATCAAATTCAAGGCGGATGAGATCCTGGCAATCAATGCCACCAGCTCCTCCTTCCGGAATAGGCGGATCACACCAGCCTCCTCCAAATCTTCTAAATACGAGAGTACTTCTACATCTACAACAAAGCCCAGTACCGAGAAATCTGACTTCAAGTCATAGTCAAAATCTCAAACAGCCCTCAGCTGTTCCTCAGCTCGAGGAGCATCCCACGCCGATGACGTTTAGCCAAAGGCAATCGAACAGAGCTTCCACTCTCTGCCTGCCCCACACAAGACTGTGTCCAGGAGCACCCTGAGGCCGCAGGGTCTGAATTTCCACACCAGAAGGACCAGGCCTGCTGCAAAGAAAGCGTAGTTACTCACCTGTAACAGATGTTCTCCAGGGATAGCAGGAATCAGTCCTCACATATGAGTGACATCTGCGCCGATGAAGCCTACACGGAAGCATCAACCCAAATTTCAAAGAAAGCCTTTGGGAGATGCCACTACGCATGCATGGTCCCCTTCCTGCCCAAGGGTGCCATCTTGCTTAGTCAGATGACATAGCTAGAAAGGCAAAAAAAGAAAATAAGGTAAAGGAGGCAACTACAAAGGGAGGAGGGAGGGTTATGAGGACTGATTCCTGCTGTACCTGGAGAACACCTGTTACAAGTGAGTAAAGCATAGTTACTCACCTGCAACAGGTGATCTCCGGGAACAGCAGGAATTTAGTCTTCACATATGGGTATCGTTGGTACCGACGGAGCCTGCGCGGGAACGCTCCCCAGCGTCCAATTAGAAAGCTTTTGGGAGCATCCCACAGCACCAGCGTGCTGCCTTCCCGCCTTTCCCAACTGCCTCTCTCCAGTTGAGTTTTAAAGCTGAAACAAAGAGAGAGAGAGGGAAAGGAAAGAAAAGAGAGATACAACTCCTAGGGGAGGTGGGTGGGTTGTGAAGACTAAATTCCTGCTGTTCCCGGAGATCACCTGTTACAGGTGAGTAACTATGCTATCTCCAGGAACAAGCAGGAATGTAGTCTTCACATATGGGGACTCCCTAGCTCCTGATGCCAGGGAGAGACCCCAGAAGTTGTATGCCTCTGTGAAAGGGCTCCACTTCCCCCCATGGATCTCTGGCATCCTACCAGGAATGGTGGGTAGGAGTTGATTAAGTATGGAACAGGTGTTGTAGAACAGCCTGACCAAACAAGGCATTCCGGCGGGAGTCCTTGTCTAAGCAGTAGTGAACTGTGAAGGTATGAACCAAGGCCGAAGTTGCTGCTCGACAGATGTCGTCAATAGACACAGAGTGAAGATGAGCCATTGAGGCTGCCATGGTTCTCACATTGGGAGCTGTGACATGGCCTTCCAGAGAAAGGTTCTTACTCTGGTAGGTAAAAGAAATACATTGTGCAATCCAATTGGACAATGTTCTTTTGGAGACTGGAAGTCCCAAATGAGAAGGATCAAAAGCAACAAAGAGTTGAGAGGACTTTCTATGCTGCTGTGTTCTTTGTTAGTAAAAGGCAAGTGCCCTTTTGCAGTTTAGAGTATGAAGATTCCTTTCTGCATTTGAAGCATGAGGCCTTGGAAAAAAATACAGGCAGATAAACTGCTTGGTTCAAATGAAAAGGGGAGACCACCTTTGGCATAAAGTGTGGATGAGTCCTACCTTATCATGATGGAACCTCGTATAAGGAGGATCAGCAACCGGTGCTTGCAATTCACTGATGCGACGTGCTGATGTGATTGCAATGAGAAAGATAACTTTCCAGGAAAGGAATTTCAAGGAGGTAGTAGCTAAAGGTTCAAAAAGCAGCTTCATGAGCTGCCCAAGAACCAGATTCAGGTCCCATGCCACTGGGGGTGGCCTACTGGGAAGCTTAGTTAGAAGAAGGCCCTTCATAAATCTCGCTATGAGAGGATGAGAGGAAATAGGCTGCCCATTTAAAGGCTTTAAAGAAGCGGAAATAGCACTTAAATGGACTCTTACTGAGTTAGTCTTAAGTCCTGCATTAGATAAATGAAGGAGATACCTCTGGAATCATTACTGGAGTATCGCAAGGGGGTCAAGACCCTTCTGCGAACACTATGTGGAAAACCTTTTCCACTTGAAAGCATAAGAGCATCTTGTGGAAGGTTTTCTGGAAGCACAAAAGACATCCTTTACTTGTTGAGAAAGGTTAAGACCATGTAGGTCTAGGCTCTCAGCAACCATGCCCTGAGATGCAGAGCGTGGGGATTTGGATGCCACAACATCCCGTCCTCCTGAGACAGGAGATCTGGAGCAGATCCGAGATCCAGAGATGGAGCTTGAGAGAGATGTAGGAGCAGAGGGTACCACACCTGCCGTGGCCAATGTGGAGCTATGAGAATCATATGGCCTCTGTCTCTCTGAAGTTTGAATAGGGTTTTGGGAATTAGGGGAATGGGTGGAAAGGCATATAGGAAGTCCTGACCCCAATGGAGGAGGAAAGCATCCCAGACCTGACAACCCTGAGCCGGAATTCTGGAACAGAAGCGGGGAAGTTTGGCATTCAGTGGACTTGCAAAGAGGTCTATGTCCGGGTTTCCCCAAATTTGAAAGATCCTTGCTACCTGGTCCGCATGGAGCGACCATTTGTGTGGGAGCAGAACTCGACTGAGTCTGTCTGCCCAAGAGTTTTGAATGCCTGGCAGATACACTGCAAGGAGATGAATTTGATGCTCTCTGGCGAGGGCCCAAAGTCGCAAAACTTTGTTGCAAAGCGACAGAGAGCCTGTTCCTCCCTGCTTGTTCAGATAGAACATAGCTACTTGATAGTCCTAATTCAGACGGACAGTCTTGTAGCTTAGCTGGGTTCGGAACACTCGAAGAGCAAAGAAAATTGCTCTGAGTTCTAGGAGATTGATATGTAAGTGGGTCTCCTGTGGAGTCCAGGTGCCTTGGGTAGAGAGACCTTGCAGGTGAGCTCCCCAACCCAACTGTGAGGCATCTGTTGTTAAAGTAACGTGGGTTAGGGGCTGTTGGAAAGGGCACCCTACCAACAGGTTTTGGGTTGATTGCCACCATTGGAGAGACAAAATAAGGCGACTTGTGTTTGCTATCTTGTCTGATAGACAGCCTGATGCCTGAGTCCACTGAGTGGATAGGGTCCATTGGGCTGCTCTCATATGGAGGTGAGCATAGGGGACCACATACACGGTAGATGCCATGTGGCCTAGTAATTGTAACATTTCCCGAGCAGTGAGATGAGTTTTCAACACTGCCTGGGAGGCTAACTGCACAATGCGAGGGCAGCGGGGCTGTGGAAGGTAGGCCCTTGCTTTTCTGGTATCCAGCTAAGCACCTATAAATTCTAGAGACTAAGTGGGAGTTAGGCTGGATTTTGGGATGTTTATAATCAAACCCAAATACTGAAGGATACGCACTGTGCAAGATAGAGAAGTCCTGGCCTCTGACTCTGATGGTGCTCGAATGAGCCAGTCGTCTAAGTAGGGGAAGACAAATATTCCTAGAGTGCGCAGAAATGCTGCTACCACAGCCATGCATTTCGTAAACACCCTTGGTGCTAAGGCCAGAATAAAAGGAAGCACTGATAGTGCTTTCCCTGAAAAAGGAACCGAAGGAATCTTCTGTGAGTTGGATGGATGAGAACATGAGTGTACGCATCCTTGAGATCTAGAAAACAAAGCCAATCCTGACTCTGAAGGTATGGCAGCAGAGTTCCCAGAGAAATCATCTTGAATTTCTCTTTGAACAGGAATTTGTTCAATTCTCTGAGGTCTAAAATAGGTCTGTGTCCCCCTGTTTTCTTTGGGATAAGGAAATAAGTGGAGTAAAACCCTGTACCCTGTTGAGGAATGGATACCTCTTCTATTGCCCCTTGGGCAAGAAGCATAGTGACCTCTTGCTCTAACAGGTTGTTGAGAGAGGTCTGAGAATTGAACTGTCTTACCATTGTAGGAGGGGGCATGCAAAGAAAGTGAAGCTTGTAACCCTCTTTTATAATGGAGAGAGTCCAATCTTCTGCTGTTATCTGCCCCCATCTGGGGGCAAAATGACACAACCTTCCTGGAATGGTAGAAGTCTCTGGTCTCTTGAGGGCCAGGAAAGCTAAGTTCTCTAGATGGAAGTCAAAGGCCTTGTGGAGGCTGAGACTGCTGAGACGGTTGAGGCTTAGCAGTCTTTGCTTTCCTTTGTTTAGGTGGTTGCTGACCCTTTCGGGCAGACAGACCTGCAGAACGTCCCTGCTGGGTATAAGAGGGATAAAACCTCTTCTTTTTGGAGAAGAATTGTTTCTTGAAAGATTTCTTTCTTGCAGGATCAGCTGTAGTTTTGGATAATTCTATCCGAAGTGGAGTTGTCAGCATCGAGCTCATTGGCTTTTTCTTGCCAATTTTTGCCGAATAGATTCTCACCTGTACAAGGGATATTGCCCAGTTTGTTCTATACCCAGAGCTCTAAATCAGATGCCTGGAGCCATGCAATCCTATGTGCACCTATGGCAATGGCAGAGGTTCTGCTTATGCACCCAAAACAATCAAAAGCTGCACGATTGACAAACTTAGAAACATCCTGGGCATGTTTAACCAGTGTGAGAAAATCCTGCCCCTTATCATCAGGAAGGAGAGGGCTCAAAATCTCCAAATCTCCTGTGACTTCCCTTAAGGAACATTCCCATATATAAAATATATGAACTGATCCTGGCAGAAAGCATGGAAGCCTGGAAAGTACGACGTCCAAAGGCATCCAAAGTTCTGCACTCACATCCTGGAGGATTAGAGGCATGCCTCTTTGCACTTCTGATCCTTCTCATAGCTGATTCCACTACAATGGAGTGGTGAGGAAGCTGAGTCTTCTGGAAGCCAGGACAAGGAGGCACTCAATACATGGTATCCAGTCTACGAGAGTGAGGAGAGGTGGTAAGAGGTGTCTCCCACATTCTTAACATGAGATCATGTAAGAACTCATGGATAGACCACCCAGTAAGAAACGAATATGGATAGGCAAAGTAGCTGCCTCTTTAGGAGCCTTTGGATATTGTAGAATCTCCAACTCCTTTGCTTTGGGCTCTGTTTCAGGAGCCACTGTAATGGAAAGACCTCGAGCCACCTCCCTGATAAAATCCTGAAAGGAGATATCCTCTGGAGGAGACATCCTACGTTTAGGATTCCTCCGAGGATTCAAAGTACCTTCTATCCGGATGCTCTTGTAGAGCACGATAGCCGTACCGACCGAAGTCGGTGACAGGGGGAATCGGTACCGGTGTATCGGTACCGGAAGGTATAGCATGACTCGGTGCCGGCAATGCAGACACTGATGTCGATGCCAATGCTGTCAGTACCGGTACGATACCGGTGCCGGAACCGGTGCCGGTACCGGTTGAACTGTCTGAAGCGGTTCCGAGGGTACCAATGCCACAAGGAGAGCTGCCAGACTGCATTCAATAGCCAGGAACCTCTGGTCTATCGACACTGCCGATGCCGATGCCTGGGTATCGATACCAGAGAAAGCGGCCGGTACCCCAGAGCATGGCACCAGTAGTTCTGCCAAGGTTGAGGCCTCCAGAACATCCTGGAGCCCCGATAATGCTTTGGAAGCTGAAGCCTCCCGCCGGGGCAATTTTGCAGGTGCAAGACCCTCAAGGGCAACGCCAGAGGCATCTCGATGCTTGGAAGGAAATCTACCCTTTGAGGACCGGCCAGACTTATGTTTAGTTACCTGAGATGCATGGGAGGAAGACGAAGCCCTGGAAGACGTCGTGCCACAGAGGCTGCATCGGAGGGAAAAAGGGTGCTGAGCTTAGCAGCTTGGTTTTGCCGACCCCTCTTCGACATCATCCCACAGGCCATACACTCCGAGATGGAGTGGTCAGGACCTAAACATTTAAGACACCACCCATGGGTGTCGGTGTCAGAGATGGTACCACCACACTTGGTACACTTCTTGAAACCCAAAGCGGGTTTTTCCATGGTGAAGGAAATTTTGGGCCTAGTGCCCAAAATGGCGCGTGCACCTGAAGAAGAAAAGAACTATTCGATTTTTTTTTTCAAAGAAAGAAAGAAAGAAAGAACAGGCGGTACCGGTATAGCGTTGAGGGACGGCAGACGCGACCACAAAACAGAAGGAGAATAGGATAATTTTCTGCAGTGAAAGGAACGACAAACTGCTGGCTCCGCGGAAAACGAAGAACTGGAGAGAGGCAGTTGGGAAAGGCGGGAAGGCAGCACGCAGGCGCTGTGGGATGCTCCCAAAAGCTTTCTAATTGGACGCTGGGGAGCGTTCCCACGCAGGCTCCGTCGGTACCGACGATACCCATATGTGAAGACTACATTCCTGCTTGTTCCTGGAGATCAACGCTTTCTCTAGGAATAAGCAGGAATTCAGTCCTGCTCGTTCCTATATATACATATAGGACTCCCTAGCTCCAAGCTGCTGGGAACTGAACCACAACAGCACCAGCGACGACCATGGCAGGGTAGCCACATGTTGCAGAAGATAAGTTCCCGATTGAGAGACTCTGCGAGACCCTAGTGTCCAGAGGGGCCATCACTCCAGTAGCCTGAACACAGAAGGGTTGAAGGGCCAGAGTTACCTACACCCCGAATAAATTGCGGAGTACCACCTGGCCAAAGACACTGTCCCAACAGAACTTGCTCTCCAGGCAGTAATGAGTTGCAAATGTGTGAATTGAAAACCATGTGGCAGCCTTGCAGATCTCTGTCACCAGCAGCAAGTGCAGGTTCGCCACCAAAGTTGCCATTGCTCTCAGGTGATGCGCTGTGATCCAGTGCTCCAGGTAGAGTCCAGCCCGTTCATAGGCAAGGGCAATACAGTCTGCCACCTAAGTTTATGGTTTTTAGGCACTTGATATACCTTCCTTTACTATGCGCATCAGAGCAGTTTACATATACGAACAGGTACTTTTCATTCCCTTGTCTCAAAGGGCTCATAATCTAAGTGTACCTGAGGCTTAACAATAGTTTATGGACTTTTCATCCAAGAATTTTTCCAAACCTTTGATAAATTCAATTACACTAACTGCTTTTATCACATCATCCAGCAATAAGTTCCAGAGCTTGACTATGCACCGAGTGAAAAAAATACTTTCTCAGATTTGTTTTAAATGTACTGCTTAGTAATTACCCCTATTGGTTTTTCACACCTTGGTCCTTCTCCAATCTGGACCTCTCCAAAATGGCGTGACCCTTAAACCTCTGTCGTTTACATTGTTTTGGATTAAAGTGCAATCACTGATTGAGCCTCTGACTATTCTTCCAATATTTTGAAGTCATCTTTCATTTTCTCTCTCTCCTCTGAGGGGGTCATTCCAGAACAGGAATAAGCTCTTGGACATGAGGTGTAGATGTTTTTCTAGTGAAAATGTCTACAACTGTATTCCGATACATCCATGGCCCTCCACGTACACTGTGCTAGCACAGGAATCTCAGAATGTGGGCAGGAGGGGCATGGTCAGCAGAGAAGATGTGCAATGCGTATTCTGTGTGTTTCCTGAAAACGTTCACATTATTGCTGGACAGACAAGATCGACCATACTGGTCTTTATCTGTTGTCATATACTATGTTACTATATATCAATGAAAAGGTGGAATAAGACCAGGACTTAGAAACTGTTCTGGTCTGCTCTGCAATGCATCCCATAGAGATGAATGGTAGTGACAAAGATGTTGTGAACCGGTATGTCTGCAGCCTGGAAGACCACAAGATGCAATGGTAAAGAACAGAATGCAGAGATGGGGGAAGGTTGTATGGTTAAGACACATTACTAAACATCCCTACAAAAATATTCAGAGGTGCAATGGTGATTATTCTGGCTATGCTGACAACTGCTGTGTGAACAACAGGAGGTGATCTAGGGCACCCTAACATTCCCTGTCATCCAAGAAGTGGGACTGTTGATGTAGGTATTGTATGTTGGTGAATACAGGACGGATGCAAATCACCTGGACCGGATGGTATACATCCAAGAGTGCTGAAAGAACTGAAATATGAGATTGCTGACCTGCTATTAGTAATCTGTGAACTTTCATTAAAATCATCTGTAATACCTGAAGATTGGAGGATTGCCAATGTAACACCAATTTTTAAAAAGGGGTCCAGGGGTGATCCGGGAAATTACAGACCAGTGAGCCTGACATCAGTACCGGGGAAAATGGTAGAAACCGGCATAAAGAACAAAATTACACAGCATTTAGATAGTCATGGCCTAATGGGAGACAGCCAACATGGCTTTAGACAAGGAAGATCTTGTCTTACTAATCTGATATGTTTTTTTGAAGGTGTGAATAAACAGGTAGACAAAGGTGAGTCGGTTGATATAGTGTATCTGGACTTTCAGAAAGCCTTTGACAAGGTCCCTCATCAGAGACTTTTGGCAAAACTAAAAAGTCATTGGATAGGAGGCAGTGTACTATTGTGGATTAGGAACTGGTTAAAAGATAGAAAGCAGAGAGTAGGGCTAAATGGCCAATTTTCCCAATGGAAAAAGGTGAATAGTGGAGTACCCCAGGGATCTGTACTAGGTCCGCTATTTTTTGACATATTCATAAATGACCTGGAAAAGGGAATAACTAATGAGGTTATCAAATTTACAGACGACACAAAACTGTTAAAGTTGTTAAAACCCAAGAGGACTGTGGAAAACTGCAGGAGGATATCGATAAATTGGAAGACTGGGCATCCAAATGGCAGATGAAATTTAATGTGGACAAGTGCAAAGTTATGCACCTAGGAAAGAACAACCCACACTATGGTTACACAATACAAGGTTCCACATTGGGAATCACCACCCAGGAAAAAGATTTAGGAGTCATCATGGATAACATGTTAAAACCCTCCGCCCAGTGTGCAGCGGCGGCCAAGAAAGCAAATAGAATGCTAGGTATCATAAGGAAAGGAATGGAAAATAAAACAAAGGATATTATAATGCCGCTCTATCGTTCCATGGTACGACCGCACCTTGAATATTGTGTGCAATTCTGGTCGCCGTATCTTAAAAAGGATATAGCGTTATTAGAAAAGTTACAGAGAAGAGCCACCAAAATGGTAAATGGGGATGGAAGGCTTCTCCTATGAAGAGAGGTTACAAAGGTTAGGGCTCTTCAACCTGGAAAAGAGACGGCTGAGGGGAGATATGATAGAGGTCTATAAAGCACAGTTACTTACCTGTAACAGGTGATCTCTGGGAACAGCAGGAATTAGTCTTCACATATGGGTACGTCGGTACCGACGGAGCCTGCACGGGAATGCTGCCCAGCTTCCAATCAGAAAGCTTTTGGCAGCATCCCTCGCGCCTGTGTGCTGACTTCCCACCTTCTCCAGAGCCTCTCTTCAGTTGAGTTTGAAAGCTGAGACAAAGGCGAGGAGAGAAGGAAGAAGATGATAAAGAGATGCAACTCCTAGGGGAGGTGGGAGGGTTGTGAAGACTAATTCCTGCTGTTCCCAGAAATCACCTGTTACAGGTAAGTAACTGTGCTATCTCCAGGAACAAGCAGGAATGAGTCTTCACATATGGGGACTCCCTAGCAGGAGATGCCAGGGGGAGATCCCATAAAAATGCAGTAGCCTGGACCAGGGGTGCATTTTGTCTCCAGGAATCCCCGGCATCCAATGTGGGATGGAGGGTAGGAGTTGACAATAAAGGAGCTGTGTGGAAAGAAACAGCATGGCCAAGGACTAGAGGGTCGTACAGACTACAGGAGTCCTTGGTATAGATGATGAGTAACATTAAAACACATTTAATGTACACTTAAAATATGCAGCTTACTTACTGAATTGTAGGAAGTAGAAAGCATGATGGAGTCTACTGGATAAGCAGTGGCGGAATCTTCAAGGTGACCTTCCAGCAGTGAGGATGAAGGTCCAGACCTGGAGGTAGTAGACAATCCAGGCATCAACTGGGTAGGAGTAGACGTCAGGTCTTCAATGGAAAGCTTTATGGGGAAAAGCTGAAAAACTCCTTTAGGCATAAGGTCATTAACATTGAGGACTAAAGGAAGAAGACTGACGGAGTTGGAGAACTAGCCCAGTCCTGGCGGGAAGAGGGGGACTGGAAAAACCCCTATTCCCAAGGAGAACAGTTGTGTACTCAAAGGTAAAGATGTACACTGTTTTTCCTAACTGGCAAGAGATAGGAAAAATATTGAAGCTTGATGCTTCAAGGACTTAAAGAAAAAATGGAAGAGGTTAGCACCACAGAGGTTAGTGGTGTCTAACAGCTTCTGTATCATAATATGGTATGCGAAGCAGGGCGATAGACTGTCTAAAACCTCTAGGAGGTAAAACATGTAGTATAGACAGTAAGGGTGACGGTGTGTCAGACATATCAACCCTTAAGAAGCCCCCCAACAGACACATATATATATATAGATATATATACATATGTCCAGATGTGTATATTAGGATATGGGTGGAGAAATGTATCAAAATAAATAAATAAATATATATAGAGAGATAGAGAGAGATAGAGAGAGAGAGATAGAGATAGAGATAGATATGATATACACCTAAGTATATATAAATTTGTGGGGCATGGTTTTGCACCACCAGAGTAATGATATGGGTATGTAGACATATATGGAGATGCTACATACAAGACAACAGGTTGAAGATACATGTCTACCACCCAGCCCCATAATTGTACATGGGGAATGTAAAAGAAAAAGATTCTTCGCTCTACAAGAGGGTGAACCCACTTGGGATAGGTATAGAGAATCTATTTCCGTAGATTGAGGGATACAGGAAGGCACACCAACAAGATAACCGTGATGTTTGCGTGAGAACAGATGATCATATGAATCTGTAAGGAACAAGGCGGGAGTTCCACAGAACACTGATATGGGAGATGTGCAGAAACGCAGAAGAAGATACCAGAGGGACCTACTGGAGGGACCCAGAGGTAGCATGCGTAAACATCAGCCTTGGAGTATCACGCAGAAGAAGGCATATCTCGTGTTAACACCCCAGGCTAGAGGGTGTGGAGAACCCTCACAGGCATGGGAAGGGATTATAAGCTTTTCTTCAGAGACAAGGTCAATGCTATATAACAAGGCCCTCATAGTAGAAAGCTTCTCTGAAGACTGCAGAGAGCACTGTGCAGGAGAGATATGAGATAAACTGACTGAGGTCAGGTGTGTTGCCATATCCTAGAAGAGGAGATGGACAGAATAAAGTGAGAAAGCCTAAAAGAGTAGGAGGATCCAAGATAGCTGACGAGTAGCTTGGAATCACTACTGAGGCTAGACAAAATTTGGAACAAAGGACTGGAACTTGTGAAAAGTACCAGTAATACAAGCAGTGTAACTCCTGCAGGCACAGCTGCTGAGGGAAACAGCAGAGAGATTGTCCTGTGCCCCATAAAGAAAAACAGCCAAGAAAGGAGTGGAGATATCCCTTCTCCCTGTCTGAGGACGAGCTTGCTAGAGAAGCTTTTCAGTATGGTACCCCTCAGTCAGGGAAAAAGCCCGGTTGAGAGGGTAGAGCAAGTAATTGGAGGGTGACGTACCCATAGGGTAAGTCAACTGAAGGAAAAAATGTTCAGTTGGGACAGAACTATCAGGGGATAGTTGCAACTGCTCTTCGAGAGAGAAAGAAGAGGAGAAGACTATAGTCCCTGAACAAATCTTTTCCAACAGCTAAGCATACTGAAAAAGAAAAGCACAGTGAGTAAACTTCTAATGGGTAGAAGTGAACTGTAGAGTATAATTCCCAGCCCCTATAGTTGCTGGGCATGCGGAGACTGGCCAGAGCTGGAGGACCTCAGACTAGGCTGAGGTGTCTCTTGTTTAGGTACAGCCGAATGATGGGCAGGAGATGAATGAAACTTTCTTTTCTTAGGGAAAGAAGGTTTGGTAGGACATCTCCTACCCCTTAAAGAAGGAGGTGGCAGAATGGTCCTTAGTAGAAGGAGAGTCAGTGGAACATTGAGCAACCTGACGTAAAGCCTCCTTATTGAAAAGACCTTCTCCTGTACAAGGAGAATGGCCTAGTACAGTTTGTGCCCATCTGCTCAAGTCTGAAGCTTCGAGCCAGGCTCTGCGACGTGCTGCAATGGCAATAGCAGAGGATCTGCTAACAGACTCAAAAGAGTCTATAGAAGCACGAGAAAGGAACCAAGAGATATTCTGGCTATGACTGAGTAGCAAGGAATAATCAGTAGCCTTGGGCTCTGGCAAAAAAGGGGTCAAAAGAGACAATTTCTCTGTGACCTCCTGGAGTGTTAGACTCATGTGAAAAATATATGAGAGAATTCTGGAGGCCAGCATAGATGTTTGGAAGGCCTGACGACCAAAAGCATCGAGTGTTCTTGAGGAACGACCTGGCGGATAAGAAGAATGCTTCTTCTTGCTCTTAACTTTCCTTAGTGCTGATTCCACTACAAGGGAACGATGAGAAAGTTGAGGCTTCTGAAACCCTGGAGAGGGTGGCACCCTGTACCGAACCTCAGTGGTTGTAGACACTGGAGGAAGCCTTAAGGGTGATTTCCAGACGCTCAGAAGGAGATCCTGCAGAGCAGGATGTAAAGGAAGCATCATGGTTTCCAGTTGTGCCGGTGAGGGATGAGTAGCATCACAACCAGGGATAGAGATATTAAGAAAGGTTGCCATATCTAGGAGAAAAGTCTGAAAAGACTGATCTCCTATGGGAACCATCCCTGGTAAGACGAAAGGCTGAGCACCAACGGATGTACAGGGGTACTGGAAATTTGACTTAGAACCAGGTATCGGTTCCAAAGTAGACATTGGTGGAGTCGGTGCAAGAACAGACATCGACATCGATAGTGATGTACCAGCTGAAGTCTGGAATCGACAAGAGTCGGTTCTGTGACGCGTCGGTACCGAGTCCTCGAGACTAGATATCGATTCAAGACTCGGTATCGAAGGAAGCGAGTCCATCAAGGCATGTCTCGAGGATACCGACGCCAATGGTAGTATGGACGGTGCCGATACCAGCAAGGTAGTCTGGGTTACATCGAGCGGTCCCGAAGGTACCGAGGATACCCCATGACAAGATCTTGCTAGGAGTACATTACTCCATACCGGTGTCAATGCCGGGGAATCGGAACCGATCGAAGTCGGTACCGAGTCGAGGCATGGCTGAGATATGGAAATGTCCATCTGTATTGCATCGACCAGCCCCAACGGTGCCGAGGGTGCTGGAGGACGATACCTGGTGAAGATTGAAACACTCTACACCGAAGCCGATGTCTGGGTATCGGTACCGCTCGAAGCGGAGTCCAGCACCGTACACGGCTGGGATCGAGGGAAGTGCATCGGGGGCATATTGATCGGTCCCGAAGGTACCGAGGATGCCCGATGACGATCCCTGGTGAAGAGTGGAACACTCGACACTGGTGCCGATGCCGGAGGCGCGGTACCGCTCGAAGCGGATACCACCTCTGAGCATGGCTCAGGTATGTTCTGTGAGGGGTGAGCCCCAGGAACAACCTGAAACCCCTTTAACACTTTGGAGCCCGAAGACTCCCGCAGGGTTAAAGCCAATGGATTCTTGAGGGTAAGGCCAGAGCCGTCACCATGCTGAGCATGGGACATACCACTCAAGCATTGACTAGTCTTAACAGACTGTTTGTGGGTTACTTGAGCATGTGAAGTGGAGAAACCGGGTACCCTCACTGCCGAGGAAAAAACGGTATCGAGGGAAATTTTAAAAATTGAAGGTTTCCTCACAGAAATATCCCCTGACAAGTCAGGGGAAAAAGGGTCAGGACCCACACAGTTGAGACACCAACTATTGGTGTCTAAAAAGAAACAGGTGTTTCCACATCGAATGCACTTCTTAGGAAAAGAAGGCTCCATAATGAAGAGGCCTGGTAGGCCCGACAAGTTAAGGCAAAAAACTGAAGAAAAAGTTTCTCAGAATTTAGTCAAAAATCCACCGGCGGTAGCGGTGGCGGCGGGAAATACAGCCGCGACCACAAGAAAACAAAAACTAAAGTAATTAAAGTAAGTAAAAAGAAAAGGTTTCTGCGGTGACAGGAGGACGTCCTGTCGGCTCTGCGGAAAAACGAAAACTGAAGAGAGGCTCTGGAGAAGGCGGGAAGTCAGCGCGCAGGCGCGAGGGATGCTGCCAAAAGCTTTCTGATTGGAAGCTGGGCAGCATTCCCGTGCAGGCTCCATCGGTACCGATGTACCCATATGTGAAGACTCATTCCTGCTTGTTCCTGGAGATATTAATGAATGGAGTGGAACGGGTAAACATAGATCGATTGTTTACACTATCAGAATATAGAAAGACTAGGGGACATGTAATGAAGCTACAGGGTAAACTATTTAAGACAAATAAGAGAAAAGCGTAGTTACTCACCTGTAACAGGTGTTCTCCAGGAGCAGCAGGAATCAGTCCTCACATATGGGTGACGTCGGCGCCGACGGAGCCCTCGCGGAGCAATTTTCCCCAGCTTTCAAAGAAAGCCTTTGGGAATTGCAGCGTGCATGCGCAGTCTCCTTCCCGCCCAAGGGTGCCATCTTAGCCAGTCTGATGACATAGCTAAAAGACAGCATAAAAATTTGCAAAAAAACTTAAGCAGATGATTGCAACTCCAAGGGGAGGAGTGAGGGTTGTGAGGACTGATTCCTGCTGCTCCTGGAGAACACCTGTTACAGGTGAGTAACTACGCTTTCTCCAGGACCAAGCAGGAAGTCAGTCCTCACATATGGGACTCCCAAGCTTAAGGCTACCGGAGACCCTAAGCACAAAAATGAGCTCCCTCTAGCTCAGCGGCACAGAAGGAAGGAATCTTCACTGAATTATTACCCACCGGTAGCCCACATCCGGGATGGAGGGTAGGAGTTGCTCAAACCTCGAAGAGATTTCGGAGGACTGCCTGTCCGAAAGCACTGTCCCTGCGGGACTCCCTCTCGAGACAGTAATGGACCGCAAAAGTCTGGCTCGAAGACCAAGTAGCGGCCCGGCAGATGTCTGCCAGCGGAACAGAGCGGAGGTAAGCCACCGACGTAGCCTTCGCCCGAACACAATGAGCCGTGACTCGACTTTCTAACGAGAGTCCGGCTGCCCCATAAGCCCAAGCGATACAGTCAGCAACCCAGATGGACAGAGTACGCTTGGAGACCGGGAGCCCCAATTTATTGGGGTCAAAAGACACAAAAAGCTGAGCAGCTTTACGGTGCTCCCGCGTACGGTCAAGGTAGAAGTTCAATGCTCTTCTACAGTCCAGAGTATGTAGGACCATTTCAGCTCGGCTGGAGTGTGGTCTGGGAAAGAAGGTCAGAAGTACCACCTCCTGATTGATGTGAAAAGGGGAGACCACTTTTGGAAGAAATTTTGGGTGAGTCCGTAGGACTACCCTATTTTTGTAGAACCGAGTGTAAGGGGGATCAGACACGAGGGCCTGCAATTCACTTACGCGTCTAGCGGAAGTGAGGGCTATCAGGAACAATGTTTTCCAAGAAAGAAAACGGAGAGAACAGGTAGCCATAGGTTCAAAAGGCGGACAGGTGATCCGCTGTAAAACCACATTCAGATCCCAGTCAGGCGCTGGCGGGCGCAGAGGTGGTTTAAGTAGAAGGAGACCTCGGAGAAACCTCGCTACGAGAGGGTCGCTGGAAAGAGGTCTGCCGTCCACCTGCACATGATGTGCTGAAAGAGCACTGAGGTAAACTTTGACGGAGTTGGACTTAAGTCCCAGATTAGAGAGGTAGAGCAAGTACTGCAAGATCACCGACACCGAGCAGGAGAAGGGATCCTGAGACTGTTGGGTACACCAAACGGAAAAGCGACGCCATTTAAGGGCGTAGCATTTGCGGGTAGAAGGTCGCCGAGAAGCTAGGACGACCTCTTCCACCTCTGCCGGCAGGAGAAGGGGAGCAAGGACTACCCTCTCAGCAGCCAGGCCATTAGATTGAGAGATCTGAGATTGGGGTGTAGCAGAGACCCCTGATCCTGAGTGAGGAGATCCGGTTGAAACCCCAGAGGGAATGGATCCTCCACCGCTAATTGCAGCAGGAGTGGAAACCACGGCTGTCTGGGCCAGCGAGGAGCGATCAGGATCATGGAAGCTTTGTCTCGGAGAACCTTGAAAAGAGTTCGAGAGACTAGCGGGATGGGAGGAAAAGCATACAGAAGGCTCTCCGACCATGAGAGTAGAAAAGCATCCGCCGCAACTCGAAGGGGATGTGGCTGACGAGAACAGAAGCGAGGAAGTTGCCGGTTGAGAGGACTGGCAAAGAGATCCATCGTGGGGAGGCCCCACTTTAGAAAGAGCTTCTGAACTACCAAGGGATCCAGGCACCACTCGTGCGGCTGGAGGATCCTGCTGAGTTTGTCCGCCAGGCAATTTTCTTGGCCTGGGAGATAAACTGCCTTGAGAAGGATGCCGTGACTGACGGCCCAAGAGCAGAGCTTCTGAGCCTCGCGGCAGAGAAGGAAGGAGCCCGTGCCCCCCTGTTTGTTCACGTAGAACATGGCCACTTGATTGTCCGTCTGGACAAGGACGGACTGGTGAGAAGTCAGGTGGGAGAAAACCCTGAGCGCCAGACGAATTGCTCTGAGCTCCAGGAAGTTGATCTGTTGAGCAGACTCCCACGCGGTCCAAAGACCCTGAGTACATGCCCCTTGGCAATGTGCTCCCCAACCCAGGAGGGACGCATCTGTCGTCAGCACTTGAGCCGGCTGAGGTGACTGAAAAGGCATGCCGAGTACCAGATTCGGCCGATGAAGCCACCACTGGAGAGAAGAGGCCAGCGGCTCGGAGATGCGCACTAAGTCGGCTAGACCGCCGGTGGCTTGCTGCCACTGCTTGCGAAGGCACCATTGAGCAGGCTGCATATTCAGGCGGGCATTGGGGGTCACATGGACGGTGGAAGCCATATGGCCGAGCAGTCTCAGGAAGCTCCTGGCGGAGACCAGGGACTGGCTGCGAAAACGGCCAGCTAGGTCCATGAGCCGTTGAGCCCTGTCGAGAGGCAGGAAAGCTCGCGCCTGAGGAGTGTGCAGTCTTGCGCCGATGAACTCGAGATCCTGTGAGGGGAGCAAAGTGGACTTTGCGAAGTTTATGACAAAGCCCAAGTACTGCAGAAGGGTCACCGTGCGGTGCGTGGCGTCGGTGACCCCCGGAGCGGAGGCTGCTCTGATGAGCCAGTCGTCGAGGTACGGAAAGACATAGAGGCCGTGAAGCCGGAGATGGGCCGCCACCACCGCGAGACATTTTGTGAAGACTCGCGGTGCGGAGGACAGGCCAAAGGGCAGTACTCTGTACTGGTAATGATTTCCTGCCACCACAAACCGTAGGTATTGGCGGTGGCTTGGGTGGATGAGGATGTGCGTGTAGGCATCCTTTAGATCCAAGGAGCATAGCCAATCTCCCTGCTGGAGGTAGGGCAGAAGGATTCCAAGGGTAAGCATTTTGAACTTTTCTCGCACGAGGAACTTGTTGAGGTTGCGCAAGTCCAGGATGGGTCTGAGGCCTCCTGTTCTTTTTGGTATTAGAAAATACCTGGAATAAAAGCCTTGACCTCTCAGGTGGTGGGGCACCGGTTCCACAGCCTGTTCCTGTAGGAGACTTGCTAACTCCTGAAGGAGTAAGTCCCTGTGCAGAGGGAGTCGTGGAGGTTCTCCCGGAAAATAAGAGGGAGGAACCTGATGGAAGTGGAGAAGATAGCCTTCTCGTACGACCTGAAGCACCCAGGCATCGGAAGTGATGTTGGACCACCTGTGGGCGAAGTGAACCAGCCGGCCTCCGGTGCTGGGAGGAGCCAGCGGAGGGGGAGAGGCTATGCTGATGTAGTCAAAAACCCCCACCCTGCTGAGCAGGGGCTGGTGGTGCAGGCTTGGGGGTTTGCTGCCTACGGGACCCGTTACCCCGTCCCTTGGCCTGCTGGCCCTGTTGGGGAGCTGCGGAGGCCTGATATTGAGGGTAGTGTTTATAGGCAGCCGCCTTTCTCGGGTAAAAGGACTTCTTTCCCGAGCCCTTCTTTTTCTGGGAAGGAGCGGAGGTCTTTCTAGAAAGCCTAGTCCTGGTGAGAGTCTCCGTCTCGATCTGTGCAGCCTTTTCCGCCATGGGCTTGCCAAAGAGGTTCTCACCTCGGCAGGGGACATCGACCAACTTGTCCTGCACCCAGGGTTCAAGGTCAGACGACTGAAGCCAAGCCTGTCGGCAGGCACCGATGCCGGCTGTGGCCACTCGAGCCGATGCTTCAAAGCCATCATAGGCTGCTCGGGACATGAATTTGGAGCATTCCCGAATACCAGTTGTTAAGGCCAGGAACCTCCGCAAAGGTTCCTCGGACAATCCAGCGGAGAATCCGGCTAGCTCTTTAGCCAGGTCTCGGAGATACATGCCCATGTATAGCTGGTAGGTCTGGACACGACAAGCAAGCATAGAGCCCTGGAAACACTTCTTACCAAGGCCATCCAGGTTACGGGCCTCCCTGCCAGGAGGCACCGAGGAGTGCATCTTTTGGCTCTTAAGCCTATGCATGGCCGATTCCACTACCATGGAATGGTGTGGTAGCTGTGCTTTTTGGAAGCCAGGACTCTTGCGGACTCGATAGATGGAATCGACCCGCTTGCTTAAGACCGGCGAGGAGGCCGGACTCTCCCACATGCAGAAGAGTAGTCGTTCCAGCATGGGAGGAACCGGTACAGTAAAGTGTTCCCTGGCGGGAGAGTCATACTGGAGGGCGTCGAGCTCTTCGGCTCGAGGCTCCTCCTCGGGATCCGCAGGGAAGGCCAAAGCCTTGGCCATATCCCTGACGAAGTCCGAGAACCGGGCATCCTCCGGAGGGGACTGCTTCCGAGGTTCGGACTCAGGCGAGTCCGAGGGGACACACCGAGTCCGAAAGGAATCAGGTGACTCTTCCTCTTCCGATTCCCAGACCGACTCCGAGGAGGAATCGGTGGGGTCGGCTCGGGCGGGCGCAGACGTCGGCCGCCCCGACACCGAGGGAGTCGGCGTCGACGACCTCGGTCCCGAACGGGAGGCCGAGGGTGACCTCGACCGAGGATCGACTCGAGTTCTCATGGACTCGAGGATCGGCTCGGTCTCCGGGGTCAACTTAGACGTCGACGTCCCGGCGGTCGGGGCAGCGGCACCAGCGAGGCTAGCGATCAGTGCCCGCTGCTGGTCCATGAAGGCAGACAGTCTGCTCTCCAAGGCCGTCAACCTGAGTCCGACCTCAGGTGACCCAGCAGCCCCCGACTCGGGCCCCGACGGCGTCGGGCCCGACGTCAGCAGTCTCGGAGGCGAGTCCAGGAGGACTACAGGACTTACCCGAGCAGGCAACTCCGACTCCAGGCGAGGTCGCTTCGGGAGGTGCTCCTTCTCCAAGGACCCGGGACGGCTATCGGGGCTATGCGACCTGGCCCTCGCGGAGCCAAGAGCGTCCACCGACGCCGCCCTCGCGGGTTTCGCCTTCCGTCGATGGTCCCCGGAGGGAGAACCCCTGTCGGAGGAGCTTCGGCGATGGTCAGAGCTGGAACCTCTGGACGCCGAAGCCTCCGACGAGGTCCGGGTACGGCTGGGGTCAGCGAAGATTCTATCCCGCTGGTGCCGCCGACTTCTCAACGCTTTGGAGGACATTTTGCCACAGGCCCCACAGATCATTTCTTCATGATCCGGGCCCAGGCAGCGGAGGCAATTATCGTGTGTGTCAGTGAGTGACATATTTCTGTCACACTGACCACACCGCTTGAAACCACTGGCAGCCATCGGGGGAAAAAGGGCCCCTGCAAGGTCAAAGGACCGGGCTGCCAGCGAAAAACCGAAAACGAAACTGAGTAAAATCAGAAAAATAAGAGAAAGACTCGTGACGGCGTCGCAAGTCCGTGCAGGAAAAAGACCGGCGTCGAACCGAAGGAAAAAAGAGAAATATATTATAAAAATCAACTTTTTCGCGGGGACACGATGGGTACGTCTGTAGGGCTCCGCGGAAAAAAGAAGACTAGCTAAGATGGCACCCTTGGGCGGGAAGGAGACCGCGCATGCGCGCTGCAATTCCCAAAGGCTTTCTTTGAAAGCTGGGGAAAATTGCTCCGCGAGGGCTCCGTCGGCGCCGACGTCACCCATATGTGAGGACTGACTTCCTGCTTGGTCCTGGAGAAATATTTTTTCACTCAACGTGTAATCAAACTCTGGAATTTGTTACCGGAGGATGTAGTAAGAGCTGTTAGTGTAGCTGGGTTTAAAAAAGGTTTGGACAAGTTCCTGGAAGAAAGGTCCATAAACCATTATTAAAAAGGGACCCAGGATATCAATGCTTGACCCAATACAAGCATTGTGGAACCTGTGTCTTTTGGGGATACTGCTAGGTACGTATGACCTAGATTGGCCACTATTGGAAACAGGATACTGGGCTTGATGGACCTTGGTCTGACCCAGTATGGCATATCTTATGTTCTTATGTTCATGCATGGGTGAGAAATGCAGATCAGTTTAGTAGTCCTGGGACCCCTTTCCATCATGTTATACCAGCTGTTTTCAGGGCATCTGTACTGAAGATGTATGTTTTGTGACTGCAAGTGAGAGTGTGTGTGTGGTCTGATGGTTACATGGGGGGCTCTGGTGTGTGCAACTGCAATTTTTTTTTTGGCGGGGGGACATCAGTGCCTGGCTAGCACCAGGTATGTAGGGCTGACCACAGCATGACCAGGTGCCAGTGTGATTGACCAGGATACAGAAGAACAAGGTCTCTATGGCTAACTCTCAAAGGGACCCTCAGAATGAGTGCATGCAACAGGGCACACAGCACCACATTTGTACAGACAGATGCTGGTGCTCTTGGGCATCTAGTGGTGCTGTTTGCACTGGTGCATGCGCTCAATCTGAGAGTCCCTAATTATTGCCAGGGATATGCTCTGACATTTAGCTGTAGGAGACTATTTTTTATTTCTTCTGGTCCATATATAGCATTGTACAGATGGTTGTCAGAGATGACCAATGCAAACACAACTAACATGTTCACCTACTGCCATGTATGTTGTGCTGCAAGGTATATCAGGACACTCATATCACTTTCTACTTGCTGCTGTAACATCTCTCAGTGCATAGAGATCACCTTGCAGTGTCATGGTCATGCAAAGGACTAGTTGATAAAGTCTGTTTTGCATCAGCACATCTGTATCATCCGTTTTCATGGATAGTTGGCATGGGCACCACACCGTCGCTGTGAGAAGCAGCTTCAGGGATGCATTGCTGCACAGAGATGGGCAGCAGCGGAGCCATACATCTTTTTAAAATTTGCTGAGGACAGGGACGTCCACACTGCTTGCTAGGTATACCTGTGTCCTAGGGTTTGAACATGCCATGCTGAACACATCTCTGTCCCTGATTCTGGACCCACTGGTACGTCCAGACCTGCGCATGCGGAATTAAGGTCAAACTGGACTCATTTTCATTTAGACATGTCCGCGGGCCAGACGTGCATGTTATAGAATCATGCTCAGAATGTCTATTCTGTTCCAGGTGTTCACATCATCAGCCAGCTGGCACACTTTTCCTTCTAGTCCTCTCATAATAGAACAATGAAGAGGACTCGACCTAGCACTTATTCTTGTGGCATCCTGCTAGTCGCCTTCCTTTCACCAGAATGCAATCCACAGATGGTGAAATTAGACTTACCTGCTAACTGTTGTTCCTTGAGGAACTCCAGTCCAGTCCTGGAACCTCTGGGTTTAGCACCTCCTCCAGCAGCCTTGGAGACTGAGCACGTCATCACTTTCGATGACACTGGTATAAGTAGTGTCATGAGGCTGGAGCTAGAGAAGAAACAGCGTTGAAAAAACTCCTGATTTTCATGGAACTCAGAAAAGGCAGAGAGCGCAGTTCCAGCGCAGCTCAGCCAGAGGGCGCATGAACAATTACACAGTACCTGAAGCAACGTGCTCTACCACTGATCACATTAGTAACAAGGGGTTTCACCTGTCCTCAAATTCAGAACGGGCAAACCAGAAATCCCTTTATAAAGGAAACCAGATGATCAGTGAAACAGAAGCAGGAGAAAGAAGGAGAACAGGCGGAGGCAAGAGCCAGTCCTGGGGAAGTGCCAAGAGCAAGGTCAGAAGGACCGGCAGCAGGAGCAGTGAGAGAAACCTGGAACAGGAAAGCTTCCAGGTGCAGCCAACTCAAGGAGACAGAATCCAAAAGAGGTACACTCGAAGGGATAAAGTCCAGAGAGGCCAAAGGTATTGGAACGGAGTCCAAAGTCAAAGAAGCACCTTGCCTGATGAAAGCAATTCTCCTAGCCCAAGTAAGTCTCCTATGCTAAACCAGAAAGGCACAAGGAAAGGAGATTCCTTCCACAGTGATCCTTTTACCAAGAAACACAGACAGTGGAAATCCACGTTAGGTTTTCCGGGTAACTCTGATTGTAGAGCAGTGCACAGAACAGCTTGTCAGCATGAGAAGCTACGTCGTAAACTGAGCCCTGGGTGTGGCACTCTACAGAAGCCAAGGTATGAAAAGCCTTTCATTCTAAGGGAAAGTTTAAGTGATGAAAACCTTATGCAAATAGATAATCCTCAGAAAGTTAGAAGAAGTAAAGCTAACCTTTTAAAAGTACTTCCTAAGAGTGTGCTAAGGAAGTTGTATGAGAAACTAAAGAAACTCTGTGAGGAGTTAACAGACACTGAAGACAGTCATAGCATTGAAGAAGGTAGTGACCCAGAATCAATGGACTTTGATTATGAAACCAGTGTTCCCATTCCTCAGAGTGAACCATTGGAATGTAACTTTTGTTCAAGAACTAGCTTGATTGCCTTGCTAACTGTATAGAGAAGAGATAAGTCTGCATGTGGTGAAGCTGATAACCATTTGTTTCCTGATGTTAATTTCTATTGATTTGAAAGAAGCCTTAACCCAGATAAACAGTTAATTGTGAAGCCTACAACCCTTAACTGTTTATACAACGGTGGAACCTTTTTGTTAGAGGAAAGAATTACCTCCATTTTCTTTTGTGTCTTATTGAACCTAAGCGTTGACCGGGGAAATAAAGCCTTATTACCCTACACTTTGGTGTAGATTATTCTTTATAAGGAGTTCTGCACTACAAGGACCAGAATCCTCTTGGTCCTTCAGCTTAACCACTCCTTAATATAAATTAAATGTCACTGAACGCCCTTATTTTACTACGCCAGTAGGGGCGCCTGGCAACAGTAGGCAAGGACCGCCTCTCCACGCCAGTACCTATTGATAAAGCAGACTCACCAAAGCAACAAATAAGTAGCCAGTATAATTCAAAAACAAACACTGCATTTATATTTCTTTTTCTTTTCCTTTTCTTTTTTTTTTGCTTAAAACTAAAACTGAACACTGAAATCTCCAACTATAAACTACATTTCCCCAAAAGGAAAACTATAACATAGCATACTTCTGCAAAGGTATGCCCCCTTCTTTTTCTCTGAGGACAGCGAACCTATTGGAATCCCCCAACCCTCGCCCCAAGCCCCAACACGGAACCTTCATCGCCATCTTAGAGTTATCCCACTTCAGGCTGACATGTTAAATAGCAAGCAAGGGTGGGATCCGGGACTGGACTGGAGTTCCTCAAGGAACAACAATTAGCAGGTAAGTCTAATTTCACCTTCCTTATTGTCCCTCCAGTCCAGTCCCAGAACCTCTGGGGATGTAACAGAGCAGTAGATATCAACGGGAGGGACCTGCTAGACCAGCCTGAAACACTGCTGATCCAAACCGGGCATCTCCTGCCGCCTGAACATCCAAACGGTGGTGCTTAACAAAAGAATTCAAAGATGACCAAGTCGCCGTCTGACAAATATCCACGGCCGGCACAAAAACTATACTCCGCCCAGGAAGCAGCCTGTGCCCTAGTGGAGTGTGCCCTGAGCCCTTCCGGCACCTTCTTCCCTTTCAAAATATAAGCTGCCGTAATGGCCTCCTTGAGCCACCTGGAAATAGAAGACTTTGCTGCCGCCTCCCCTTTTATAGGTCCTCCAAATAACAACCTGTCCGACTTACGGAAGGACGCTGTACCCCGGAGATACTTCCTAAGAGTCCGATGGACATCCAAGAGACACAACTTTCCCCCCGACGCCGTCTTCTTCTGTATATTGATACCGGCAACAAAACCATCTAATTGACATGAAACACGGAAACCACCTTCGGCAGGAAAGCAGGTACCGGGCGCAAAACCACCTTCTGTTCCAAGAAAGACAGAAAAGGCTCTTTACAAGACAGCGCCTGCAGCTCTGAAATCCTACGAGCAGAACAAATTGCCACCAAAACCACTGCTTTTAGAGTTAGATCCTTCAACGAGGCCTTAGCCAATAGTTCAAAAGGCTCTTTTACTAACGCTTCCAGCACAAAATTCAGATCCCACGTCGGAACCGTCATTCTGCATGGCGGCCAAAGGAGCAACACCGCCCTTAGAAACCGCTTGACATCCGTGTGCGCACCCAGCGCTTCCCCTTGAATCTTTCCCCGATAACATGAAAGCGCTGCTAGCTGAACTCGTAAAGAACTGGCTGCCAGCCCTTTCTCGAAATCATCCTGCAGAAACGAAAGAATCTGCGAAATAGAAGCCTCCTAAGGACGCAACCCTCTATCCGTGCACCACACTTCAAAAATGTGCCAAACACGTATATACACCAACGAGATAGATCGTCGCCTGGCCTTCAACAGCGTTAATATAACTGCTGTCGAATATCCTCTGGCTCTCAATCGTGCCCTTTCAAGAGCCAAGCCGTAAGCGAGAATCAACACACCTGCGGCATGCGGAGCGGCCCTTGAATCAACAGATCCTCCCGTGACGGGAGCCGCCATAGACTGTCCACCTGAAGCCGAACCAGATCCACATACCATGGTCTTCTTGGCCAGTCTGGAGCTATCAGAATCACCAGTCCTGGATGGCTCTCTATGCGTTGCACTACGCGACCTATCAGAGCCCATGGCGGGAACACGTTTACAAGACTTTCCACTGGCCACCTTTGCATCAGAGTATCGAGGCCCTCCGACATCCTCTCTTGTCTCCCCTGCTGTAAAACTGCGAGGCTTTCGCCGACTCGAACGTCGCCATCAGATCCATAATCGGTGTTCCCCACCGTCTGGTAATTAACGCAAACACGTCCGGATGGAGAACCCATTCTCCTGGATCCACTTTGACTCGACTCAAAAAATCTGCTTCTACATTGTCTACCCCTGCCACATGTTGCGCCGACAGAGCAAGCAGGTTTTGTTCGGCCCGATCTAACAATTGACTGGCCTCTGCCTCCAATGCGACACTTCCCGTGCCGCCCTGACGACTGATGTAAGCCACCGTAGTCGCATTGTCCGAAAGTACTCGCACCGCTGCAAGCCTCAACCATGGTTGAAACACCTGGAGAGCTAAGGCTACCGCCCTCATCTCCAGCTGATTGATGGACCACTCCTTTTCTATTGCTGACCATTGGCCCTGCGCCAAACGTCCTTCAAAGTGCGTTCCCCAGCCAGTCAGACTGGCATCTGTTGTTAATGGTCTCCAGGCCGGAGCCTCCAGTGGCATTCCCTTCTCCAGGCTTCCTGCAAGCAACCACCACTGTAGTTCCTGACGCACCTCCGGAGGACAGAGCAGCTGTTGAGACAGCAAGTCTGTCTGATGTGACCATTTCCGGAGCAAAGCCCTTTGCAAAGGCGTCATGTGAGCCCCTGCCCATGGCACTAGCTCGATCATGGCCGCCATTGTCCCGAGCACCTGCAGATATTGCCAAGCCGTGGGAGCCCTCTCGACCAGGAAGCTGCGCACGAGCGCCTTCAGCCCCTGTGCTCGAACATCTGGAAGAAATAGTCTCCCCTGATCCATATCGAACCGAGTTCCCAAATACTCTAGACTCTGTGACAGCCTCAGCCGGCGTTTGGCCAAGTTGACCATCCAACCTAGGCTCTGAAGCAGTTGTAACACTCGGGCCGTGGCCGATTCGCTCTCGCCTCTTGACTTTGCCCGAATCAACCAGTCATCCAAACAGGGGTGAACACTCCTTCCTTGCAGAGAGCCGCCACCGCCACCACCACCATTACCGTGGCTAGACCAAAAGGCAACGCCCGGAACTGAAAATGTCCCCTGAGCACCGCAAACCAAAGGAATTGCTGATGCTCTTGTCGAATCAGTATATGCAGATAAGCCTCCGTCAAATCCAGAGAAGTAAGAAACTCCCCTTCCCTGACAGCTACTATAACCGAGCGAAGGGTCTCCATATGGAAATGTGACACTCTGAGACAACGATTTAATCTTTTTAAATCCAGGATGGGTCAAAAACCTCTGCCTTCTTTGGAACCACAAAATATATGGAGTACCGACAGCACCCGCACTGCTCTGACGGCACCGGTACCACCGCCCTGAGCCGCATCAGTCTGTCTAGGGTCTCTTGAACTGTCACTTGTTCTAACCGTGCTTTGCATGGTGACTGGACAAAGGAAATCTACCACTGGGCATTGGAATTCCAGAGCATAACCTTCTTGAATGACTTCCAACACCCATTGGTCCGACGTGATTTGGACTCAGGCAGGATAAAACTTCTGTAATCTTCCTTCTACTGGCTTGCCTCCTACCTGAGTCCCCCTCATCTCACTATGATTTCCTAACGTTCAAGGCCGAGGATGCCACAAAACCTCTGCCTGCTCCCCGAAAACCTTGAAATCCCTGGTTCCGAACGGGAAATCTGCCCCGCTGAAACTGACCAAAATGAGGCGTCCGTAACCTGCGAAACTCTCTGCGATCCTTTGGGTGCCGAGCTGGGGCGGCCCTGTTTCGGCTTATCTTCAGGCAAGCGACCCCCCCCCCCCTTGGATTCCCAAGGTCCTTGACTAACTTGTCCAAATCCTCTCCAAACAAAAGCTTCCCTCTAAAGGGGAGCTTGCTCAGGCGAGCCTTTGAAGAACTGTTCGCAGACCAGTTACGCAACCACAAATATCGCCTAGTCGCCACCACTGAGGCCATACTCTTCGATAGTCCCCGGATCAGATCATAATGAATGTCTGCCAAATAGGCCGCCCCCGATTCCAAACGGACCACCTCCTCGATCTGTTCTCCTACCTGATCAACCTGTAGCCTCTGAGACCACCGAAGACAGGCTCTAGCTACTGTGGCCTAGAAGGTATTCTAATCCCAAGACTAAAACACCTTGCAGTCAATACACCACACCAACCAAAACCAAAAAAACTTCCAAAATCCTCTCAGGTGGGCAAACCAAACCTAACTGTACCAAAAAGAAAAATCTTTTTTTTTTCCCCACACAAAAACTACTGCCCGAAGACCAACTAGCAGTCCCCCTATTGAAACGGGACGTCTAACCCCTTGGGCCCCTTTAAAACCCCGCGGCAAGCCGTAGCCAAAACCGGAGCTCCCAAAAACGGTGAAAAGCCTCCCGTGCAAAACCACGTGGCGCGGCTGTCCCCTGCACTGTTGACTGTCCCGCCGTGCTTTGGCGAATTCGCGAATCGCCACAGGGCCTCCCGCGCTGAAAAAACCTTGCCGGCGCTTACCTCCTCCGTCGGAGACTGCTGCCTTGCTCCACTCCCGTGCTCAGCCTTTCCTGCGGCTTCGGCACAGGGAGGGGGAAGCACTGCCGCTCAGCCCCGAAGCTCCGGACTTCTGCGGAAGGCAGTTCCTTTGTCTTCTGAGTCTGATACCTGCTCCTCACCTGTAAACGTGGGATCGGGAGCAGGGAGGCCAACCCTACCGGCACACACTACTACTGCCCCACGAAGGCAGAAAGGGAGGCCTGGAAATAAACAAACGTACCACAAATGAGGGGGGGAGGGGGGGAAGGAGGAGAAGGAGGAGAGGAGGCGGCAAACCAGGCCTTCAGCAGCCCCTAAGATTCTTAATAATCTCTACTCCCCCTTGCCCTAACTAAGGCACCTAAACTCTTCTCAGTTGTTGCTAAGGGAGCCTGACCTACAGGCTCACCACCTCTCCAGCTGCTTGGAGACTGAGACTACTGGCGTGGAGAGGCAGTCCTTGCCTACTTACACCAGTCTCCAAGGCTGCTGGAAGAGGTGCCAAACCCAGAGGTTCCGGGACTGGACTGGACTGGACGATAAGGAACATCACTTTCCAAGCTCTTTTGCTTAAACAATTTATCATCCAGTTTATAATTTTTGTTCCCATTCCCATAATGGAGGGTTTGCTCAATAGTCTCCTGTGTGGAACAGTGTCAAAGGTCTTAAAGCAGTCCAGACATCCTACGTCTTGAAGGACTAGAAAGGGGGGCAGTCTTGAAGGACTAGAAAGGGGGGCTGTTACTTCTGGAGAGAAATCTGAAATTGTGAGTATATACTTCTGGGAATTTTTCTGAAAGGAATTTTTTTTCTTTTAAAGCTAATTAATCTGTGAACCCACTATTTTTTGTTAAATCAGTCAGGGCCTAGTAGCAACAGTTTAAGATTCAATTTAAAACACAGAAGAGGACTTTCTGGTTACCTTTCATACCCAGTAGAGAGCTGTAGTTTAAATTTCATAGTCACTCAGGGCCTAGCATCAGCAAAGTACTTTTAGTTTCAAATTAAAACACAGCTTTCTGGTTAAATTTAGAATCCAGCAGAGAGCTTGTAGTTTAAATTTTCATAATAGGTTAGGGCCTAGCATCAGCAAAGTACTTTTAGTTTCAAATTAAAACACAGAAGAGAGCTTTCTGGTTAAATTTAGAATCCAGCAGAGAGCTTGTAGTTTAAATTTCATAATAGGTTAGAGCCTAGCAGCAGCAAAGAGCTATAATTTAAATCAAATCAGAATATAGCTTACCTCAGCAGCACAGGACAAGGTACTGTGTAGCAGCCCTCTTTTAATAAGTGTTATATCCCTCCCTCCCTCCCCATACCCACCCTCCCCTGGGATAATCACAGCTTTATAGGTACTTGCACAACTTAAAAGACAGGAGGTGCTCTCAGGTGAAGCTCATTACCCAAATCAGTCATACACCAAGGACCTGAGATTAATTAAGCTTCAGGTGAACAAGGTATATTAAACTTCTTAGGTACAGTTTTAGTGGTATAAATATCCATAGCACCCTTTAGTACATAAAGAACTTAAAGATCTAAACACAAACTTAAAACTAAGATGCAGACAGCAGTCCAGCAGCGGGATGTGGGCTTTCCAGTCTTTTGCATTGAGTGTCACATGTATGATTTTCTCCCAGCTGGTGAGAGGTCTTACGTGTGTACTAGGTGCAAGGAGCTCTCTGCTCTCAGGGAATGAGTCCGTTCTCTAGAGGCTAGAGTAGCAGACTTGGAAAACATAAGACAGACAGAGAGGTACATAGACGAGACCTACAGGGCCCTGCTGCCATGGAGAAGAGAGGTCACGTGACAGGAGAGCATCACCCTGGTGTGGCAGGAAGTGATCCTGTAACTAGGACCTGTCCTCCATGTGATGTATACCCCTCTCGCACTGAGGAGGTTTCTCCAGGGCCAAGTGCCCATGAGGGAAGGGTTAGGACAGCAGTTATAATTGGTGATTCGATCATTAACCATGTAGATAGCTGGGTGGCTGGTGGACGTGAGGATCGCCTGGTAACATGCCTGCCTGGTGCGAAGGTAGCGGACCTCACACGCCACCTAGATAAGGTCTTAGATAGTGCTGGGGAGGAGTCTGCTGTCTTGGTACATGTCGGTACCAATGACATAGGAAAATGTGGTAGGGAGGTTCTGGAAGCTAAATTTAGGCTTTTAGGTAGGAAGTTGAAATCCAGAACTTCCAGGGTAGCGTTCTCCGAAATGCTTCCCGTTCCACGCGCAGGACCCAAAAGGCAGGCAGAGCTCCGGAGTCTCAATGCGTGGATGAGACAATGGTGCAGAGATGAGGGGTTTGGATTTGTTAGGAACTGGGGAATATTCTGGGGAAAGGAGGGGCTCTTCCGAAGGGATGGGCTTCACCTTAACCGGGATGGAACCAGGATGCTGGCATTAACCTTTAAAAAGGAGATAGAGCAGCTTTTAAACTAGATAATAGGGGAAAGCCGACAGTCGCCCAAGAGCGCATGGTTCGGAAGAATGTATCCTTGAAGGATACTACAAAAAGCAGAGAGGTTCCAAAAAAGAGTAAAGTAGCCCACATGCCCTCGAGTATGGAGCACACAGAGCTTAAAGATCCCAAATTACCCATGTCTACCAATAGCCAAATTAATATGAATAAAATACAGTCTCTAAAATGCTTGTATGCAAATGCTAGAAGTCTACAAAACAAGATGGGAGAGTTAGAATATATAGCACTAAACGAGAGGTTAGATATGATTGGAATATCAGAGACATGGTGGAAGGAGGACAACCAGTGGGACACTGTGATACCTGGGTACAAACTATATCGTAATGATAGAGCTGATCAAATTGGTGGAGGGGTTGCACTCTATGTTAGAGCGGGCATTGAGTCAGAAAGGATTAAAGTTTTGCAAGAAACAAAATTTGCTGTAGAATCTCTATGGATTGAAATTCCATGTAAAAAGGGGAAGGCGATGGCAGTGGGGGTGTACTATCGTCCGCCTGGCCAGAATGAACAAATGGATGATGAAATGCTCAAAGAAATCAAGGAAGCTAGCAAAGGTTACAGTGCAGTAATAATAATGGGTGATTTCAATTACCCCGGCATTGACTGGGTCAGTGTCACAACAGGACATGCTAGGGAGATAAAGTTCCTAGATGAAATAAATGACTGCTTCTTGGAGCAGCTGGTTCATGAACCGACCAGAGGGGAAGCAATATTAGACCTAGTCCTTAGTGGAACACCAGATGTAGTGCAAGAGATAAGGGTGTTGGGGCCACTTGGCAATAGTGATCATAGCATGATCACCTTTGATTTAATTAGTGGAGGAGGGATAGTAAGGAAATCCACAGTACTACCCCTTAACTTTCGAAAGGGAGACTATGATAAAATTAGGAAAACAGTTAAGAAAAAACTAAAAGGAGCAGTTGCAAAGGTTAAAGACGAACATCAAGCTTGGGTGTTGTTGAAAAATACTATCTTGGAAGCCCAGACCAGCTGTATTCCACGCTTTAAGAAAAGTGGAAGGAAGTCCAAAAAACTGCCAGCATGGTTTAAAGGTGAGGTCAGAGAGGCTGTTGTTGCCAAAAAAGCATCTTTCAGGAAATGGAAAAAAGAGCCAAACGATGAAACCTGGAAACAGCACAAGCACTGGCAAGTCAAATGCAAGGCATTGATAAGGCAGGCAAAGAGAGAATTTGAGAAGAAGCTTGCTGCAAAAACGCGAAATAAAGACCTTTTCAAGTACATTCGTAGCAAAAAACCTGTGAGAGAGTCAGTTGGTCCATTAGATGATAAAGGGGTTAAAGGAGCACTAAGAGGTGACAAGGCGATAGCGGAGAGACTGAATGAATTCTTTGCTTCGGTCTTTACTGAGGAAGATGTAGGAATGTTACCCATGACTGAAGTGGTATTTAAAGGTGTGGAAGAATTGAAGGAAATATCGATACATCGGGAAGATGTCTTACAACTATTAGATAAACTGAAGAGTAGCAAATCACCTGGGCCGGATGGTATACATCCAAGGGTGTTGAAAGAACTGAAATTTGAGATTGCAGACCTGCTATCAGTAATCTGTGAACTATCATTAAAATCATCTCTAATACCTGAGGATTGGAGGATCGCCAATGTAACACCAATTTTTAAAAAGGGTTCCAGGGGTGATCCGGGAAACTACAGACCGGTGAGCCTGACGTCAGTACCGGGAAAAATGGTAGAACCATCATAAAGAATAAAATTACTCAGCATGTAGATAGTCACGACCTAATGGGAGACAGCCAACATGGCTTTAGACAAGGAAGATCTTGTCTTACTAATCTGTTATGTTTTTTTGAAGGAGTGAATAAACAGGTGGACAAAGGTGAGTCGGTTGATATTGTGTATCTGGACTTTCAGAAAGCCTTTGACAAGGTCCCTCATGAGAGACTTTTGGCAAAACTAAAGAGTCATGGGATAGGAGGCAGTGTACTATTGTGGATCAGGAACTGGTTAAAAGTTAGAAAGCAGAGGGTAGGGCTAAATGGCCAATTTTCCCAATGGAGAAAGGTGAATAGTGGTGTACCCCAGGGATCTGTGCTGGGTCCGCTGCTTTTTGACATATTCATAAATGACCTGGAAAGTGGAATAACGAGTGAGGTTATCAAATTTGCAGATGACACAAAACTATTTAAAGTTGTTAAAACCCAGGAGGATTGTGGAAAATTGCAAGAGGATCTTGATAAATTGGAAGACTGGGCATCAAAATGGCAGATGAAATTTAATGTGGAGAAGTGCAAGGTTATGCACCTAGGGAAGAACAACCCAAACTATGGTTACACGATGCAAGGTTCCACATTAGGAACCACCACCCAGGAAAAAGATTTAGGCGTCATTGTGGATACCATGTTAAAACCCTCGGCCCAGTGTGCAGCGGCGGCCAAGAGAGCAAATAGAATGCTAGGTATGATAAGGAAAGGAATGGAACATAAAACAAAAGATATTATAATGCCTCTATATCGTTCCATGGTGAGACCGCACCTTGAATATTGTGTGCAATTCTGGTCGCCGTATCTTAAAAAGGATATAGCGATTTTAGAAAAGGTTCAGAGAAGAGCCACCAAAATGGTAAAGGGGATGGAAGGATACTCCTATGAAGAAAGGCTAAAAAGGTTGGGGCTCTTTAACCTGGAAAAGAGACGGCTGAGGGGAGATATGATAGAAGTCTATAAATTAATGAACGGAGTGGAACGGGTAAACGTAGATCGATTGTTTACTCTATCAGAATATAGAAAGACTAGGGGACATGCAATGAAGCTACAGGGTAAACTATTTAAGACTAATAAAATAAAATATTTTTTCACTCAACGTGTAATCAAACTCTGGAATTTGTTACCGGAGGATGTAGTAAAGGCTGTTAGTGTAGCTGGGTTTAAAAAAGGTTTGGACAAGTTCCTGGAGGAAAGGTCCATAAACCATTATTAAGAAGGGACCCAGGATATCAATGCTTGAACCAATACAAGCATTGTGGAACCTGTGTCCCTTGGGGAATCTGCTAGGTACGTATGACCTAGATTGGCCACTGTTGGAAACAGAATACTGGGCTTGATGGACCTTGGTCTGACCCAGTATGGCATATCTTATGTTCTTATGTCTACTACAATTCCCAATTCTACTACTATTGTAATCTCAAAGAATTCAAATAAAGCTTTTTTGGCAAGATCTTCCCCTTGTGACATCTATTCAGGGCCAGCACGACCCAATAGGCAAACTAGGCAGTCACCTAGAGCACCTGCTTTCCCAGGATTGCCTATTTCCGCTGCCAGAGCCCCTGTCTGGAAACTGCAGTGGTGGCAATATCCTTTAAACCACAATGCAACATTTACCCGCAGCATTTAGTCTGCATCGGAAAGGGTGGAAGCAGGCGGCCATAGAAGCCAGTAAGTGCAACGCAGTGCCGAAGAGATTAGGTAAGCAATGCAATGCTGTTTACAGGGTATTGTCACCGCAGGTCCCGGAGAGAGGTGGCAATGGTGGCAAGGGTTGAAGTGGGGGCGGGGAGCTGCAGGATTGAGGGCTCGCCTAGACTGCCTCATATCGTTGTACCGGCCCTGCATCTATTACCTATCGCAACTGTATGACCCTCATTAATTATTCATTATAGCCACGTGTTGATATTTCTCTGTATACTTTGAAAAAAAAAGCATATACTAACTCCATTATTTATTATAAAGTTTCGTTGTGCACTACTTTCCTACGGCCTTCCAATCCTCTCAAGGGATATAAGAGTCTCATGAAATTTCGTTCTACATTTTGCTAAATATTTGGACAAGTATGGAAGCCATTCGAAAAGGCATCAGAACCAGCCTAATGGTTCAGTGGCAGCTCTGCCATGTAGAGAACCTGAGTTTGAATTCTGGATGAGATCTCCGACTACCCCGGTCAGCTGCAAATGCAGATATGTATAAAACTTGCACAAATATAACATGCATTGGGTATGCACTATGCTTTCCAAAAGATTTAAGCTGTGCTCTATTGGTGAATGCATTGAGTATTTTCTATGGTGTGATATAAATATGGTTTTCACTTACTTTAACACTAACTTGCGGACTGTAATCATCATCATGGGGATCATCAGGTGTTAAATCCAATGTTATTAGATCATCATTGTCTCTCATATTTTCTGTATTCATTTCCTCGTTGTCATCACCTAATTTTGATCATATGATTTCTCTGATCAGTATATGAACTGGAAATGATGCAATGGGAATATGCTTTAGCATGAAATTTGTCAACAATTTCAAACCCAATTTACGATATATCACAAGTCAAAGGAAGTTTGCAGACCCTAATGTAGTCCTGGTAGATAACTGTTCAGCAGTCTCTAGAGGATGAGCGGAAATATGAATGCCAGAACTGAATGCCTGGAAGCTGGTACTAAGATTCTCTTCAATTGTGGAAAACATAACTACGTTCTTGTTAATGGGAATATAATTCATCAATGTGGGTAAAACATTCCTTGAAGTGATTTCTGCAGATAAAAGGAAAACCATTTACTCAAACGTACTGATTTTCTTTCCTAGAGTCCTACCAGACGAGTGCAGACATAGAGTAGTTACTCACCTGTAACAGGTGTTCTCCAGGAGCAGCAGGAATCAGTCCTCACATATGGGTGACATCGATGTCAATGGAGCCCCTTGCAGAGCATTTCCCCAGCTTTCTATGAAAACCTTTGGGAATACTGCACGCATGTGCGGTCCCCTTCCCGCCTAAAGCTGCCATCTTGCTCAGTCTGATGACATAGCTAAAAGACAGCACAAAAAAACAAAATTAACTATATACAACTGCAATTCCCAGGGGAGGAGGGAGGGTTGTGAGGACTGATTCCTGCTGCTCCTGGAGAACACCTGTTACAGGTGAGTAACTACTCTTTCTCCAGGACCAAGCAGGTAGTCAGTCCTCAAATATGGGTGACTCCCTAGCTCTGGGCTACCAGGAACCCAGGCTTAACAAGAGAACTCCCTCTAGTCCCAGCATCAAAGAAAGGCTTTTCACTGAAAGAACCTCCACCGGTAGCCCAACAAGAGGGCTGGAGGGCAGGAGTTGCCTAAACCTCAAAGAGATTCCGGAGTACTGCCTGGCCAAAAGCACTGTCCCTACGGGACTCCCTCTCCAGGCAGTAATGGGCCGCAAAAGTCTGGCTTGAGGACCAAGTTGCAGCCCTGCAGATGTCTGCCAATGGTACAGAGCAGAGATGAGCACTCTGTACTGATAATGGTTTCCTCCCACAATGAACCTGAGGTACTTTCTGTGGTCTGGATGCATGAGGATGTGAGTGTATGCATCTGTTAGATCTAAAGAGCATAGCCAATCTCCCTGCTGGAGGTAGGGCAGAAGTGTTCCAAGAGTAAGCATCTTAAACTTTTCTTTCTCTAGGAACTTGTTGAGATTTCTGAGGTCGAGAATAGGCATGAGGCCCCTAGTTCTCTTTGGTACGAGGAAGCACCTGGAGTAGAAACCGTGACCCTGTAGGTGGGGAGGCACAGGCTCCACCGCCTTGTATCGCAACAGACCCTGAAGCTCTGAAGGAGGAGATCTGTGTGGAGAGGAGGCCTTGGAGGCTCTCCTGGGAAGTAAGGAGGAGGCAACTGATGGAAATGAAGCATATAGCCCTTGTGGACTATGCTTAAGACCCAACTGTCTCCTGTAATGGGTGGCCACCTGTTTTATTTATTTATTTATGCTATTCTTCTATACCGCTTTTTCCAGAGATCAAAGGCGGTTTACATATAACAAATATTAAACAAGGTTTTACATGGAACAGCGTTTTAACTATATACAATTAACCTTTCATGAACAATATCAAATGGCAGTAACGTTTTACATCTTGAAATTAATTGAAGTCAACTCAAACAACAATAACAATGCATTGACATGCGATAGCATGCCATTAACTATTTACAAACATTTCTCATTAATCGTAGTTCAGTATGACTTTCATTTGTCTTTTAGGTGTATTAGGGGTTTTTAATCTGGACTTATGGTGGATTGTTGGGGAGGTGTAATACAGAGTATGGGGGGGATTCGTTTAAATTTGCAAAGTGTTCTATGAACAGGTGTGTTTTTAGTTCTTTCCGGAATAGATGAAGGTCTTTTATCTTGCGGAGGTTTAGTGGAAGTTTATTCCATAGGGTGGGGGCTGCATATGAGAAGGCTCTGGAGCTTGTGGTTTTCTTTGTTTTGCGGATGGATTTTTTTATGTCTAGAGAATAGGTTGCGTTTTGTCAGCGGGTTCTAAGTTCCTTTGGAGCATGTAGTAGGGTGGTTAGATGTGAGGGTGAGATGCCGTTGAGAAGTTTAAATGTGGTTAAGAGTATTTTATATGATATTCTGCTGTTTATGGGAAGCCAATGTAGTTCAGCGAGAATGGGAGTTATGTGGTCAGTGAGATGAGCTTTTGTTGTTACTCTGGCACAGATGTTTTGAGCTCTTTGAAGTAGGTTGGTATTTGTGAGTGGGAGGCCAATTAGGAGACTATTACAATAGTCGAAATGGGGAGTGATAAGTATACTGATGACAGATCTGAAATCATGTGTGTCTAGGAGCGGTCGTAAGTGTTGTATGGTCTTAAGTTTATAGAATATGGTCTTCACTGTTTGTTTTATGTGAGGGAGCATACTAAGGGTGTGATCTAGTATAATCCCTAGGTATTTTACCTCTTTTTTAACTGGAATTTTGGTGTTATTGATTATTATAGTTTCTGGGTGAATAGAGTCTGGTTTTCTTGACACAAACATCGCTTCCGTTTTTTTTAGGTTAATGCTGAGGTTATTATTTTCTAGCCATGTATCTGCCTCTCTGATACAATTTGATAAGTTCAGGTAAGTGGGATTGTTTATGTTTATTGGTAAGGTGAGCATGATATCGTCTGCGTATATGTAGTGGTTGACTTTATATTTTTTGAATATATTTGTGATGTGTTGAAGGTATAGGTTGAAAAGGAGGGCTGAGAGAGCCGAGTCTTGTGGAATACCTTGTCCTTGTGTGAATGATTCTGAAGTGTTTTGTCCTAGTTGGACGCGTATCGATCGATTTGTAATGTATGATATAAACCATTGTAGTATTGTCCCTCCAATTCCCAGGTTTTGTAGTCTGTTAATGAGTGTGTTATGGTGGATATTGTCGAAGGCAGCAGCTATATCAATGAATATGAGGATGAAACCTTGGTTGCTGTTATCTGTGCCCTTAATGAGGTCGTCAATGAGTGTTATTAGTAAGGTTTCGACCCCGTGGGACGGGCGGAAGCCGAATTGGTGTGAGTCAAGTGGTGCATATGTGTCGATAAAATCTTGTAATTGGAGTTGTATGATTTTTTCAATTACTTTGGCGATAAAAGGTATGCTGGCTATGGGCCTATATGAGATCGGGTCTTTAGGATCGAGTTTGTTGTTTTTTAGGATAGGGAGTAAGGAGGTATTTATTTATTTATTTATTTATTTAACATGTTTTGTATCCCGCCTTTTCCTTCAATCAAAGCGGTTAATACAGCACAAAGTTAAACAAAGGTGAGGGAAACATACATTGCATTATCATTACATCACAACAAAACACTAGGAGTACAAACAGGGAACACAGTACATAACTTACATTACATTACCTTACATGGTATGTTTTAGGGTGTCTGGCATAATGCCTTGTGATAACGATTGATTTACTATATTTTGTATATGTATAGCGAGTTCCGCTTTGGTGTTTTTTATCCATGACACAGGGCATGGATCTAGGGGGGAGGTGGTGGTATTGATCATTGTTATGACATTGAGAAGGTGTTTTTGATCAATCTCTTGGAAGGTTGTCCATTTATTTGTGTGTTTTGAGTCTGTGTGTATTGTTGTGGTTGTGTTGGATGATTTGTTTCTTAGTTTGTCAGCAAAATGCGTTGCAAGTGTTTGTACACTTATCGTTGGGTGCTCAGGTTCCGGGATTTGGGTTTTTGTTAGTGTTTTTACAATTGCAAATAATTCTCTCAGACGGTTGATGGCCATGTTTATTACTTTTGTGTGATAATCTTTTTTCGATTTGTTGATTGTATCTTTGTACTTGTTGAGAAGATTCAAGTATTGAGCTTTATTATCGTTTGTTTTAGTTTTTCTCCATCGTTTTTCTTGTTTTCTTAGTTGTTTTTTTAGGTTAGCGAGGTCTTTGTTAAACCATTTTTCAGACTTTTTTATTATTTGTTTTTTGTGGCCAGGGTGGGAGTTGCTGCTTTTTTTATTATTGAGTTCCATTGGTCTGTGGGCAAACAGGGCTAGTCGACCTCCTGTGCAGGGATGGGACAGCAGAGACGGAGAGGCTATGCCTTGGGAGTCAAAAAACCCCCACCCTGCTGAGTGGGAGCAGGAGCCGGAGGCTTGGGGGCCTTCTGCCTACGGGGCCCATGTCCCTGCCCCTTGACCTGCTGACCCTGTGGGGGAGCTGGGGAGGCCTGATAAGGTGGGAACTGTTTGTAGGCAGTCACCTTCATCGGGTAAAAGGACTTCTTACCCGAGCCCTTCTTTTTATGAGAAGGGGCAGAAGTCTTTCTGGACAGCCTTGTCCTCGTGAGGTGCTCGGTTTCGAGCTGTGCAGCCTTCTCGGCCATGGGCTTGCCAGAAAGGTTCTCACCTCAGCAAGGGACATCGACCAACTTGTCTTGTACCCATGGCTCGAGATCCGCTGACTGCAGCCATGCCTGGCGTCGAGCTGCGATGCCGGCTGCCGCAACACGGGCCGAGGCCTCGAAGCCATCATAGGCTGCTCGGGACATGAACTTAGAGCATTTCCGGATCCCCGAGGACAAGGACTTGAACCTCTGCAAAGGTTCCCCGGAGAGACCAGCAGAGAACCCAGCAAGTTCCTTTGCCAGGTCCCGCAAGTACATGCCCATGTACAGCTGGTAGGACTGGACACGGCAAGCAAGCATCGAGCCCTGGAAGCACTTTCAACCAAATGCATCCAGGTTCCGGGCCTCCCTGCCGGGGGGCACCGCAGAGTGCATCTTCTGGCTTTTCAGACGATGCATGGCCGATTCCACCACCATGGAATGGTGTGGTAGCTGCGCCTTTTGAAACCCAGGGCTCTTACGGAGTCGATAAATGGAATCAACCCGTTTGCTCAGAACCGGCGCCGAGGCCGGTGCATCCCACATCCGGAAGAGGAGCCGTTCCAGCATCGGAGGAACCGGCACAGTAAAGGCCTCCTTCAGAGGAGAGTCATAACGGAGGGCCTCAAGCTCTTCGGCTCGAGGCTCCTTCTCGGGGTCCGCAGGGATCGTCAAAGCTGCGGCCATATCCCGAACGAACTCCGAGAACCGGGTATCCTCCGGGGGAGGATCTACTCCGGGGCTCTGACTGCGGTGAATCCGACGGGACGCACCAAGTCTTGAAGGTATCGGGGGACTCCTCGTCCTCCGTCTCCCAGGCGGACTCGTCCGAAGAGGAGTCGGGGGCTCCGATCGCGTGGGTCCCGGCAGCACCCGCCCCGACGCCGAAGGCACCGGCGTCGACGCCCTCGGTCCCAACCGGGAGGTCGAGGGTGACCGCGACCGAGGACGACCTCAAGCCTTCATGGTCTCGAGTATCGGCTCGGTCTCCGGGGTCGACTTCGACGTCGATGTCCCGGTGGTCGGGGCAGATGTGCCAGCAAGGCTGGCCATCAGTACCCGCTGCTGATCCATGAAGGCAGACAGTCTGCACTCCAAGGCTGTCAGCCTGAGTCCAAGTTCAGGAGACTCAGCAGCCACCGACTCGGGCCCCGGCAGCATCGGGCCCGATGTCGGCTCCCTGGTAGGAGAGTCCTCGAGGACAACAGGACTTACGTGTCCAGCAGACTCCGGCTCCACACGGCATTTTGGATGGCTTCTCCTGTTCCAAGGGCCCAGGACGGCGGTCGGGGGTCCGAGACTTAGCCCTCGAGGAGCCAGGGACCTCCGACGACGACGCCCTCACGAGCTGCTTCTTCCTCTTTTGCTCCCGATCGGGGGACCCCCCTGTCCGAGGAACCCCGACGATGCTCGGGGTCAGACTCCCGAGACGTTGAGGCCTCAGATGGTGTCTGGGCCCGGCCGGAGGCCGAATCAGAAAAAAGCCTTTCCTTCTGATGCTGTCGACTTCGCAGTACCTTAGTGGACATTTTGCCACATGGCCCACAGATCTTAGGATCATGATCGGGACCAAGGCACCGAAGGCAGCAGTCGTGTGTGTCAGTGAGAGACATCAGTTTCTTGAACCGATCACACTTCTTGAAACCACTGGAAGCCATCGGGGAAAAAAGAGCCCCTGCGAGGTCAAAAGACCGGCCTTCCAGGGAAAAAGAAAAAAGGGTGCGAACGCCAGCCACTAAGGGCAAAAACCGAAAAAGTGAGGACGGGCTCGATACCGGTGTACCGAACCCGGCGGGAAGGGGAACCGGTGTCGAACCGGACAAGAACCGCGATGAAATCACAAGAAAAAATGCAAGAAAAATCTAACTTTTCTCCAGGTGACTAGGACGGACGTCCGTCGGGCTCCTCGGAAAAAGAAAGACTGAGCAAGATGGCACCTTTAGGTGGGAAGGGGACCGCGCATGCGTGCAGTATTCCCAAAGGCTTTCATAGAAAGCTGGGGAAATGCTCCGGCAAGGGGCTCCATCGACGTCGATGTCACCCATATATGAGGACTGACTTCCTGCTTGGTCCTGGAGAAGAGAATTTCCCTCACCAGTAGATAGAAGCAGAGAACAACTAGACTGCTAACATCCAGGGCCAATGCAAGGATACTGGGAGTCCTAGGCAAACCTTTAGCCTTTCCACCTCCCCCAAAGATTTTCATAATTAAACTCATCAGTCATGATAATTCCAAGACTACCCCTTCCATAACAATCCTATAAAAATGCATTACTGACCAACAAACATTTAAATATTAAACTTTGCTTTGTATATGAACAGGTCCTCTCACTCCCAAGGTAGACGTATGTGCTGTTGGTTCGTCGAGTTTGTGTGACTGTTAAGATCTATTTTTTTATTTGATTGCTACTGGTCTATGCCACCCCTCAGAAGCTGCTGCCCTAGATGAATAACTAAGTCTTGCCTAATGGGTGGGCCAGCCATGCTAACATCATTTTATATAGGGTTCTGTGCAGCTCCTCTCTCCATGATTCCTGTATCAAGCCTAAAAGAAATTAAAAAACCCTTTCCCTTCAGAACTTTGGGGCTTGTGAATTGTGCCTTGCAACCTCTGGCCCTCTGAACCAATGGTGAGGCCAGGCAATGACACACAAACAAATATATAGTATGTTAAGATCTATCTTTACATCAATTATCAAAACAAAAAGGTTCCTAGGGCAACGGAAAACCTGTCAGCCCAAATTGTGAAATAACCAATCTTCCCCATCTATCAAAGAACTGATCCACTATACACACTTAAATAGAACCAAACGATCAGTAATGGCCAACACATTGCTGGTTCCTAAAGAAATGACCACTTGCACAAAAATGACCTCTAACAGAGCTTTCTCAATCTGCGCTCCCCTGGCCTGGAATGCCCTCCCAGCTGACATGCGTACCATTCCCAGCCAATCCCAATTCCGAAGGGCCCTCAAGCATTACCTTTTCGTGAGACATTACCCTGTTTCTAACAATGAATGCCAAATAATCATTGAACCACACAAACTACCCAGACCAGCCCAGCATAGAACAGAAAAGAATAGCTGGCTTAAGCCAGCCCATGCTGAATAACATTAGGCCTAAACCAATACGCAAGTTACACTGTATATATTGCTGTAAATAACGCTGTAGATATGTTAATCCCTTTTGAATCCAAGTTCTTGACCCTTGTTTAATGTAATTCTATGCGGTCCGCCCGCATAGTAATATGTTGTTTATTGTAAACCGCCCTGATATGTAATAGCACGGTATATAAGAGAAGTTAAATAAATAAATATACAAAAATACAGGCTCCAAAGAGTAGACCTCAGCAAATAATCATTGGTTTCTACATATATACTTATTTTTTTATTTTTTGTTGGACAATTGAACCCAGGCAAGAAACACTTAACTAGTGGTTCACGTCCATTTTAATCAGTAAGCAGCTAACCCTTTAAACTGCCATGCAGAGAATTATTAGCAAGTAGTACTTAGCTGTATCCCAAGCGTTAGAATCAAAGATCTTCAAAAAGTGGTGGATCGCGACACAGTCCTGCATTTCGGGTCTCCCAAACTTATAGACCCTGCTTCAGGCTTAAGTCCATCATAAGGTATGCGCATGAGATCCAAAATCTAAAGAGGTCTACTCTTTGGAGCCTGTATTTTTGTATATTTTAAATCAATTATGGCAGTGTGTTCTCTGCAGCCGTACTTAAAGCAGCAGGATCTATATGCAGTAGTATGTGCACTGGAGGGCTTGAGATTGGATTACAATAATGCTCTATATATAATGTTGCCTAAGTGTCAGATCAACAGGTTGCAGCTTATTCAGAATAGAGCTATGAGGGTGATGAAGGACCTGAAAGCCTGGGATCATGTGACCCCAGTGCTGGAGACAACGCACTGACTGCTTATGTTCTATAGTCTAGTGGTTTCAAGTCTTGTTCTTCAATCTGCTTAGCAATGAAATAGTTTGCATACATTTTATGCAATGTGTGTTGCAATCAACTAATGTGTGTTAAGATAAAATAATGCATGTTAAAATCGCAAAATCGTGTGCTGTGGGGGGGCTATGAGAGACAGTGAGACAGATAAGGTGAAGGCAGCGTGCGGAGGATCTGGGTGAAGGCAGGGGACAGAAATATGAGACAAACAAGAAGCAAGATGGCGCAATAGGGAGAGGATGTATTAGTAGCTCCCTCTTCATGGCATAGAATTTTACCTTTTCATTCTTTTTGCTTATGGGAAAGAGGACAGGGAAAGTAGGGACAAAGGCAGTGGAGTGGAGTGGAGTGAAGGAGTGGCCTAATGGTTGGGGCAAGGTACTTCAGGCCGGAAGGTCGGGGGTTCAAATCCCACTAGAGGACAGCAACCTTGGGCCGGAAGGACTGGGGTTTCTAGTCCCACAGGTGCTCCTTGTGGTCTTGGGCAAGCCACTTAACCCTTCATAGCCCATGTTCCCTGTAAAATAGTTATCTCCAAGTTATAATGCCCTGTTCAATGTAATTTCAGTTTGTTCAATGTAAACCGCACTGATGCAGAATAGCGCGGTATATAAGAGAATGTAAGTAAATAAATAAAGGCACCACCTTCCTCCTGAACCCCTGATGCTTGCCAGCTGAAGATTCCAGAGCTTCTAATTGCACAGATGCAGAAACCGCTGGTGGCTGCTCTTCTGGAACAGGCAGGAAATCATTGAGTCCTGGTGGTCGGTCCTTCATCGCTTTGCAGCATGCTATGGAAATTCCCAGACAGCACAATGGGCAGGCTATCCGAAGTGGTAGGCCGTGTCATCCATCAGGTGGAGAAGCCCTGGGGTGGCGTCCAAACTGGAGAATCTGTTCAAGGCAGCTTGGGGGTATGGGGCCTGCAGTGGAGCTGGGATTTGCGGTCAAGGATGCACCCACTGGGTTATCAAAGATGAGTAGCAAGGAGCCAACAAGAGTTAGAGTGGTGCATCCAACAGTTACAAACATCGTTAGCAAGGCTCCCTTAGTCAGGCCCCCAGACATAACTCAGGAAAGTGTCAGCAGACAACAGCCTCAATGGACCAAATGATTATAGCTTTAACCACTTTGATTTTGGATATTCATACATGGTCTCAATCTAAAGATGTTGACTTTTTCAATTTGGACGAAAGGGTGAGCTTGGTGTGGAAAAGATTTGAGAGATTCAGACTGCTATGATGCAGGACAAAATGGTCATTGCTAGGAAGACTGAAAACCTGGAAAATTCTGCTCATGTCCTCAATCTTAAGTTCCTAAACTTTCCTAGAACTTCACTCCTGACCCTGCAGTCTATTCTTCAAAAATACCTCAAGAAGCTGCTTAAGGTACCTGAGAATGCTTTTTCCAAGGTTGATTGCCTTCTAAGAAGGATTTTTTGACCCTGCTGATGAACCGGTGGGAGCTGGACATTGTGTCACCAGACTCACTCGACATCCACTTTCCTGGAAAATTCTAATATTATTAAGAGAAACTTTGCTAGTCACTTTTGTTTTTTCCCAAGATTGTGACCATATTTTGCTTTAAGTATTAATCAGAGTCTTCTGGAGGAGAGTCTGGTTATTTCCTGACCTATGCAGAACTATGCAGGAGTGAAGAAGAAAGTTTATTACTAGGTGTAAGGAAGCCTAGGATTTAGGCGCTACCGTTGCTTCAAGATATTTAACCTAAACATGCATTTACAGGGATAAGTATCTATTTATTTAATCCTTTCAATTACTGTTCTTTTTGTAATCAAAGAAAAAGCTAGGCCACATTTCTAAAGTAAAGGCCTCAGAAATGTATGGTAGTTGTCTAATGCTTTTTATCTGTTCTTTTTGATTTATTTGTTTAGGTAAATTTTTCACCTGGAATGTATGCTTCTCCCATATAGTGAACTTATATGCACAGATATTTCTTCTCTTATATAATTTTATTTTCTACATTGTCTTTTTTTTCATCATTATGCTTGCTTTTCAAGTAATTCTACTTGCAAATTGTATCAAGCTTCTTTTCAAATTATCGCTTTGATAAAGCAGGTAAAGAGAGAATTTGAAAAAAGCTTGCCATGGAAGCAAAAATGCATAATAAAAACTTTTTCAAGTACAAAAATGCAATGCAGTTGGGCCATTAGATGATAGAGGGGTAAAAGGAGCACTAAGGGAAGACAAGGCCATAGTGGAAAGACTGAATGAATTCTTGGCTTCAGTCTTTACTGAAGATGATGTAGGGAAGTTACCCATGCCTGAAATGGTATTTAAAAGGTGATATATTGGAGGAATTGAAACAAATTTCGATAAACCGGGAAGATGTATTACAACTATTTGATAAACTAAAGAGTAGCAGATCAACTGGACCGGATGCTATACATCCCAGGGTGCTGAAAGACCTGGAATATGAAACTGCAGACTTAATATTAGTAATTTATGAATCATCAGTAAAACCATCTGTAGTACTTAAAGACTGGCTATTCTCCAATGTACCATCAATTTTTAAAAAGGGTTCCAGGGGTTATCCAGGAAACTACAGACTGGTGAGCCTGACATTAGTAATGGAAAAAATGGTAGAAACCATTATAAAGAACAAAATTACTGAACATGTAGATAGTCATGGTTAAATGTGAGAAAGCCAACATGGACTTAGGAAAGTCTTTTCTCAATAATATTTTTTCAAGCTGTGAATAAACAAGTAGATAAAGGAGAGCCAGTAGATACAGACAAGGTCCCTCATAAGAGACTCTCGGCAAAATTAAAAAGTCATGGGATAGAAGGCAGTGTACTATTCTGGATCAGGAGCTGGTTAAAAGATAGGAAGAGAGTGGGGCTAAATGGCTAATTTTCTCAATGGAGAAAGATGAATAATGGTAAAGGGGATGGGAAGGATACTCTTATGAGGAAGGCTTAAAAAGTTAGGACTCTTCAACTTGGAAAAAAGACAGCTGAGGGGAGATATAATAGAAGTCTATAAAATAATAAATTTAGCTCTTCAGAGCTTTCTGGTTAAATTTGGAACCCAGCAGAGAGCTGTAGCTTAAATTTAATAGTCACTCAGGGCCTAGCATCAGCAAAGTACTTTTAGTTTAAATTTAAAACACAGAAGAGAGCTTTCTGGTTAAATTTAGAACCCAGCAGAGAGCTTGTAGTTTAAATTTCATAATAAGTTAGAGCCTAGCGGCAGCAAAGAGCTATAATTTAAATCAAATAAGAATATAGATTAGCACAAAAGGCAAAACAGGGTCAGTACTCTTTGAGCAGCAAATAAAGTCTTCTAGAAACCTTTACAAAGAGGCCTTCTACCTAGGGGGAAAGAGACCTGAGAAACTTTTTCAATAGGTGTTAACACCAGGTAGAAGTTCAAAAGGTCATTTTGAAAGACTCCTTCTATCCAATCAAGGGCTGTTAATCATCCAGGAAGTTGGTCACAGCTTACCTCAGCAGCACAGGCATAAATAGCTCAACCAGAGCTCTGTGATCCTCAGTCTTGAAGGACTAGAAAAGGGGACTGTTACTTCTGGAGAGAGATCTGCAATTGTGAGTATATACTTCTGGGAATTTTCTGAAAGGAATTCTTTCTATTAAAGCTATTTAATCTGTGAACCTACTATTTTTTGTTAAATCAGTCAGGGCCTAGTAGCAGCAGTTTAAGTTTAAATTTAAAACACAGAAGAGAGCTTTCTGGTTAAATTTGGAACCCAGCAGAGAGCTGTAGTTTAAATTTAATAGTCACTCAGGGCCTAGCATCAGCAAAGTACTTTTAGTTTAAATTTAAAACACAGAAGAGAGCTTTCTGGTTAAATTTAGAACCCAGCAGAGAGCTTGTAGTTTAATTTTCATAATAAGTTAGAGCCTAGCAGCAGCAAAGAGCTATAATTTAAATCAAATAAGAATATAGCTTACCTCAGCAGCACAGGACAGGGTACTGTGAAGCAGCCCTCTTTTAATAAGTGTTATTTCCCTCCCTCCCTCCCCACACCCACCTACCCCTGGGATAATCGTAGCTTTATAGGTACTTACACATCTTAAAAGACAGGAGGTGCTCTCAGGTGAAACTCGTTACCCAAATCAGTCATACACTAAGGACCTGAGATTAATTAAGCTTCAGGTGAACAAGGTATATTAAACGTATTAGGTACAGTTTTATTGGTATAAATATCCATATCAACCCTTAGTAAGTAAAGAACTTAAAGATCTAAACAAAAACTTAAAACTAAGATGCAGACAGCAGTCCAGCAGCGAGATGGGGGCTTTCCAGTCTTTTGCATTCAGGGTCACATGTATGATTTTCTCCCAGTTGGTGAGAGGTCTTACGTGTGCACTAGGTGCAAGGAGCTCTTTGCTCTCAGGGAAGGAGTCCATTCTCTAGAGGCTAGAGTAGCAGACTTGGAAAACATACGAAAGACAGAGAGGTACATAGACAAGACCTACAGGGATATAGTCCTGAAGTTTGTCAGACGGCTGCCTGGGTGAGAATCTTCACAGTCTTGACAATGCATATATCTATATGATTTTTGCAAGGTATTGTGGGCAACGTAGTTCATTTACACCAGACACAGCTGCTGACAATAATTTAGTTGTGCACAAGTGTTAAAGCCAATAAGATACTTATTTATTTATGGGGTTATTTATCCCAGCACAGATATGCTTGGTAGCACATAAATTAGGTTACTTGCTTCCAGTGTTTAACTGGGGAAAACAAAGTCAAAATCAAAATCAGGAAAACAATCTTTAAACTTGTCAGGCAATAAGCTAATGTTTTCTTAGCATATCTCTAACAAACGAAAAGCCACAAAGAAAGAAATAAACTGTTCTTGTCAGGTTAACTTCTGATTACTTTCCACACAGATCCAGAAGTGATTCTCTCCTAGCTCACAAGCAATTAGGTACAGCTCAATTGCTATCAGTTATCCAGCTGAAACCCCTTAGCTGGCTGGCTTTCTACTGTGTGAGTCAAATCCTGTTTCAGGAGCTTTTCTTAGTAGAATAAAGAACAAGTTGTATTTCTTTATGATGGTTGCTATGCTTTGAAACAGAAAGTTACTAAATGAGTTTGGATAGAGAGCAGTCCATATAAACTGTATCTTCATCTGCTATTATTCCCCCTTCATCAACAAGCATAGGGTCAATATCATAAATTGGCACAGATGAATCTTTCAATGGAGCACTTTCAGGAGAATACTTATTTCCCTGCTGTCTTTCAAGGTTATAGCTAGGGCATAGATCAGTGTTCCTACCTGAGCTTCCATTGCTGCTATAGTTCCTCTCTATATAGCCTGGCCAGTATGTAGTCCAGTTCTTATGTCCAGCCTTCCAATCCTGATCCCTGGACACTGGATCTCTCTTCACATACCTTCTGGCATAGGTCTTAGAGTCCCTTCCACGTGCAGCCGTCTCCCTCACAGGTAGCCTCTGGTGATTCCTAGCTTTGCAGCACCATTCCTCTGGCTCTCCCCAGTCCAATGGTCTATGCTGGCCCTTGGAATACCTCCCAGTATACGTACTGCTTTGGACTCTTCTAGACCTCTCAAAGGCTTTTCTCCTCTTCCTTCCAGAGGGTTTCCTTGCCTCTGTCCGTCCGGTTTGGCTTCTGCTTCTGCTGATCCTTCAGATGAAACTGGTGATCCTTCTCTGGACATCCAAGGTGATCATGAAGAAGATCATGGAGAAGATGGTCATCTGTAGAATAAACTCTATTCTTATTCTGCCTTGATGAGTGCTCCTCCCTAATACAGCGCAGCTGTGCTGAATCAGGCCCTGCCCTTTGAGATGAGTGCTTAGGGATTACCTCATAGCCCTCCTGATTGAACACACGTTTCCCCACTTCAGCTCCTCTGATGGCTACTGGAAACCTGGTGCATTCTGGGACTGGTAGTCTTTTATGGGAAAATTCTGTTTTCTTATTTCTACCAGAACTGACAGGTTGCTTGTTCAGAGTCACATCATCTTTTCTATAGCTCCTTCCTGAGCTATGATAAGCTTCCTTATCACAAGTTCCACCTCCAGTCTGGCAGCATCCCTGTTGCCATGGAGGAGAGAGGTCACATGACAGGAGAGCATCACCCTGGTGTGGCAGGAAGTGATCCTGAAACTAGGACCTGTCCTCCAGGTGATGTAAAACCCTCTCGCACCGAGGAAGTTTCTCCATGTGCCCATGAGGGAAGGGTTAGGACAGCCGTTATAGTTGGTGATTCGATCATTAAGCATGTAGATAGCTGGGTGGCTGGTGGACGTGAGGATCGCCTGGTAACATGCCTGCCTGGTGCGAAGGTAGCGGACCTCATGCGCCACCTAGATAAGGTCTTAGATAGTGCTGGGGAGGAGTCTGCTGTCTTGGTACATGTCGGTACCAATGACATAGGAAAATGTGGTAGGGAGATTCTGAAAGCTAAATTTAGGCTTTTAGGTAAGAAGTTTAAATCCAGAACTTCCAGGGTGGCGTTCTCCAAAATCCTTCCCGTTCCACGTGCAGGACCCAAAAGGCAGGCAGAGCTCTGGAGTCTCAATGCGTGGATGAGACAGTGGTGCAGAGATGAGGGGTTTGGATTTGTTAGGAACTGGGGTACATTCTGGGGAAAGGAGGGGCTCTTCCGAAGGGATGGGCTTCACCTTAAACGGGATGGAACCAGGCTGCTGGCATTAACCTTTAAAAATAAGATAGAGCAGCTTTTAAACTAGATAATAGGGGAAAGCCGACATGGTTCGGAAGAATGTATCCTTGAAGGATACTACCAAAAGCAGAGAGGTTCCAAAAAAGAGTAAAGTAGCCCAAATGCCCTTGAGTATGGAGCAGACAGAGCTTAAAGATCCCAAATTACCCATGTCTACCAACAGCCAAATTAATATGAATAAAATACAGTCTCTAAAATGCTTGTATGCAAATGCTAGAAGTCTAAAAAATAAGATGGGAGAGTTAGAATATATAGCACTAAATGAGAGGTTAGATATGATTGGAATATCAGAGACATGGTGGAAGGAGGACACTGTGATACCTGGGTACAAACTATATCGTAATGATAGAGCTGATCAAATTGGTGGAGGGGTTGCGCTCTATGTTAGAGAGGGCATTGAGTCAGAAAGGATTAAAGTTTTGCAGGAAACAAAATTTGCTGTAGAATCTCTATGGATTGAAATTCCATGTAAAAAGGGGAAGGCGATGGCAGTGGGGGTGTACTATCGACCGCCTGGCCAGAAAGAACAAATGGACGATGAAATGCTCAAAGAAATCAAGGAAGCTAACAAAAGTTACAGCGCGGTAATAATAATGGGTGATTTCAATTACCCCGGTATCGACTGGGTCAGTGTCATGGCAGGACATGCTAGGGAGATAAAGTTCCTAGATGACATAAATGACTGCTTCTTGGAGCAGCTGGTTCATGAACCGACCAGAGGGGAAGCCATATTAGACCTAGTCCTTAGCGGAACACCAGATCTAGTGCAAGAGATAAGGGTGTTGGGGCCATTTGGCAATAGTGATCATAGCATGATCGCCTTTGATTTAATTAGTGGAGGAGGGATAGTAAGGAAATCCACAGTACTACCTTTTTTTTTTTTTTTTTTTTTTTAATTTTTTATTTATGCAATTTTCAAAAAAAAAATAACAAGAAGGTTACATCACCAATTCTTGAAGTAACAGACAGGCAAACAGAAATAATCCCTATAAACTGGGAATCAATAAAGAAAATATCATAACATACAGCAAATTGCCTATTCTCTCTAGCCCACAATAAGGAGGAATTCCGTAGAAATTATACACAATACAAGAAGAAATATGCTACAGCCTAAACCCGGAGTCTAAATCTATGAGCCTGAGGGGATTTCCAGACGCTTAGCATTAATAAAAGCCAACAGCTGGGAGGGCTCAAAGAAAATATAGGAAAAAGTTTGGAATTTCACCAAACACTTACATGGGTGTTTAAGAAAAAACAGCCCCCCCAGTTGTAGTACCCCCGGTCGAAGCAACAAGAACTCTCTACGTCGCTTTTGTGTTTCTCTTGATAAGTCTGGGTATATACGCACTGAAAGACCTCGGAACAAAAGTTTCCGCTTCTGAAAAAACAATTTCAATAACCATTCTTTATCGGATAACAAAGCAAAGGTAATCAACAATGTAGATGCAACTTGTGACTCTAAACCAGAATTCTCAATAATATCTGTGAGATTTAATACATCCCCTTGATTCTGATTAACCCCCGGCTCACTAGGAGCCAAAGCCCGTTTAGCAGTAGGCAGATAATAAATTTTTACCAGGGGGGGAACCTGATCAGGGGAGACCCCAAGTGTCTCAACGAGATATTTAACAAACATGTCTCGAGGAGAGATGGAAGGTACCTTGGGAAAATTTATAATTCTCAAATTATTCACTCGAGTCAAATTATCTAAGTGCTCAATCTTCATGTGTAAAGACATTACGCTTTTCCTATGTCCATCCGAGTGTTCTTCCAAACTTTCAACCTTACCAGAAACAGCAGTATGCTCCACTTGAAGCGTAGAAACCTTTCCTTCCAGCTCAGTCAATAAAACTGCAGATGAATCTACCTTATTAGCAAACAGAGAAACTTGTGGCAACAAAGCCTCACCAAGGGAGACAATCGCATTCCAGATGGATTCCAACGTGAAGTTCTGTGGCTTCTGTAAAGAAAAAACTTCTCCTAAACAAGAAGAGGGTGCAGCAGGCTCCATTAACGCACCAGGTCGATCACCACTCGAAGAGAGAGACAACTGCTCCAACTGTGTCTCTCCCATCACCGCCGCCATAGGTCTTCGTGAGCCCATTTCGCCAGAGGGCTCAGATCCCGACTCTGTAGAAACAGCCCAACCTGACCCTCGTGAGCACTTCCCCACCCCCTCCACAGAGGGGGGAGAGGCTAGCTCCAGGAAACCAGAAGGCAAGGGCTGAGTACGAGTCAACGGAGGTGCAGGACTCAATACGGGGGAGACAGATGAAAGCGACGCAGACGCCGGACTCTCCGACTCCGGTGAGTCTGCTAGTCGCATAGCTCCTCCCGTTTGCTCCGTAGCCCTGGTGGTGCGCACAAGGAAAGGATCCAAAGGACCTAATACAGGTAAATTCGGCGTAGAGGTACCAACGGGCTGTGAGGGCAACGGCCCCGTCTTCCCCTTGCGCTTTCTCCCCATTCACAAGCGCCGCCACACAGCACAGACTGCAGCCGTAGCCATCTTGGAAACGCCCCCCTCCTCCCACAGTACTACCTTTTAACTTTCAAAAGGGAGACTATGATAAAATGAGGAAAATAGTTAAGAAAAAACTAAAAGGAGCAGTTGCAAAGGTTAAAGATTTACATCAAGCTTGGGTGTTGTTGAAAAAAACTATCTTGGAAGCCCAGACCAGCGCTATTCCACGCTTTAAGAAAAGTGGAAGGAAGTCCAAAAAACTGCCAGCATGGTTTAAAGGTGAGGTCAGAGAGGCTGTTGTTGCCAAAAAGCATCTTTCAGGAAATGGAGAAAAGAGCCAAACGACGAAACCTGGAAACAGCACAAGCACTGGCAGGTCAAATGCAAGGCATTGATAAAGCAGGCAAAGGGAGAATTTGAGAAGAAGCTTGCTGCGGAAGCAAAAATGCAAATAAAGATTTTTTAAAGTACATTCGTAGCAAAAACCTGTGAGAGTCAGTTGGTCCATTAGATGATAGAGGAGTTAAAGGGGCACTAAGAGGTGACAAGGCGATAGCGGAGAGACTGAATAAATTCTTTGCTTCGGTCTTTACGGAGGAAGATGTAGGGATGTTACCCATGACTGAAGTGGTATTTAAAGGTGTGGAAGAATTGAAGGAAATATCGATACTTCGGGAAGATGTATTACAACTATTAGATAAACTAAAGAGTAGCAAATCACCTGGGCCAGATGGTATACATCCAAGGGTGTTGGAAGAACTGAAATATGAGATTGCAGACCTGCTATTAGTGATCTGTGAACTATCATTAAAATCATCTCTAATACCTTAAGATTGGAGGATCGCCAATGTAACACCAATTTTTAAAAAGCGTTCCAGGGGTGATCCAGAAAACTACAGACCGGTGAGCCTCACATCGGTACTGGGAAAAATGGTAGAAACCATCATAAAGAATACAATTACTCAGCATGTAGATAGTCATGGCCTAATGGGAGACAGCCAACATGGCTTTAGACAAGGAAGATCTTGTCTTACTAATCTGTTATGTTTTTTTTGAAAGTGTGAATAAACAGGTGGACAAAAGTGAGTCGGTTGATATAGTGTATCTGGACTTTCAGAAAGCCTTTGACAAGGTCCTTCATCAGAGACTTTTGACAAAACTAAAGAGTCATGGGATAGGAGGCAGTGTACTACTGTGGATCAGGAACTGGTTAAAAGATAGAAAGCAGAGGGTTGGGCTAAATGGCCAATTTTCCCAATGGAGAAAGGTGAATAGTGGCGTACCCCAGGGATCTGTGCTGGGTCCACTGCTTTTTGACATATTCATAAATGACCTGGAAAGTGGAATAATGAGTGAGGTTATCAAATTTGCAGATGACACAAAACTATTTAAAGTTGTTAAAACCCAAGAGGATTGTGGAAAATTGCAAGAGGATCTTGATAAATTGGAAAACTGGGCATCAAAATGGCAGATGAAATTTAATGTGGACAAGTGCAAAGTTATGCACCTAGGAAAGAACAACCCACACTATAGTTACACAATGCAGGGTTCCACATTGGGAACCACCACCCAGGAAAAAGATTTAGGAGTCATCGTGGATAACATGTTAAAACCCTCTGCCCAGTGTGCAGCGGCAGCCAAGAAAGCAAATAGAATGCTAGGTATCATAAAGAAAGGGATGGAAAATAAAACAAAGGATATTATAATGCCTCTGTATCGTTCCATGGTACGACCGCACCTTGAATATTGTGTGCAGTTCTGGTCACCGTATCTTAAAAAGGACATAGCATTATTAGAAAAAGTACAGAGAAGAGCCACCAAAATGGTGAAGGGGATGGAAGGCTACTCCTATGAAGAGAGGCTACAAAAGTTGGGGCTCTTCAACCTGGAAAAGAGACGGCTGAGGGGAGATATGATAGAGGTCTATAAATTAATGAATGGAGTGGAGCAGGTAAACGTGGATCCATGGTTTACACTATCAGAATATAGAAAGACTAGGGGACATGTAATGAAGCTACAGGGTAAACTATTTAAGACAAATAAGAGAAAATATTTTTTCACTCAACGTGTAATCAAACTCTGGAATTTGTTACCGGAGGATGTAGTAAGGTCTGTTAGTGTAGCTGGGTTTAAAAAAGGTTTGGACAAGTTCCTGGAAGAAAGGTCCATAAACCACTATTAAAAAGGGACCCAGGATAATCAATGCTTGACCCAGTACAAGCATTGTGGAACCTGTGTCTTTTGGGGATATTGCTAGGTACGTATGACCTAGATTGGCCACTGTTGGAAACAGGATACTGGGCTTGATGGACCTCGGTCTGACCTAGTATGGCATATCTTATGTTCTTTTGTTCTTAGAAGTCCCTTGAGGATACTGGATTGAAGAGTCCACTAGTGAAGTGATTAGGAAAACAACAAAAGCAATTCATTCTGTGAAAGAGAAGATCTCTGATCAATCCCACTGGAACTTCAGATTCCATTTTAATCTTCTCATATGTAAGCAAACTAGGGGGGTCTATATGTATGTTGATGTCATATGGCCAAGCAACCTCATGCAGGTCTACAAAGTCACAGTGACAGGAAATGGGACATACTAGATGTAGTCTAAGAGATAGCACAGTTACTCACCTGTAACAGGTGTTCTCTGGGGACAGCAGGAATCAGTCCTCACATATGGGTGACATCATTGCCAACGAAGCCCTCGTGGAAGCATCTCCCTAGACTTCAAAGAAAGCCTTTGGGAGATGCCACCATGCATGCATGGTGCCCTACCCGCCCAAGGGTGCCATCTTGCTCTGTCAGATGACATAGCTCAAAGACGGAAAAAAGGTAAAGAAAGTAAGAAGCAACTCAAAGGGGAGGAGGGAGAGTTGTGAGGACCGATTCCTGCTGTCCCCGGAGAACACCTGTTACAGGTGAGTAACTACGTTTTCTCCGGGAACAAGTAGGAACTCAGTCCTCACAAATGGGACTCCCTAGCTAAAGACTACCACAAGAACATAAGAACATAAGATATGCCATACTGGGTCAGACCAAGGTCGATCAAGCCCAGTATTCTGTTTCCAACAGTGGCCAATCTAGGTCATATGTACCTAGCAGTTTCCCCAAGAGACACAAGTTACACAATGCTTGTACTGGGTCAAGCATTGATATCTTCGGTCACTTCTTAATAATGGTTTATGGACCTTTCCTCCAGGAACTTGTCCAAACCTTTTTTAAACCCAGCCTTTACTACATCCTCCGGTAACAAATTCCAGAGTTTGATTACACGTTGAGTGAAAAAATATTTTCTTTTATTAGTCTTAAATAGTTTACCCTGTAGCTTCATTGCATGTCCCCTAGTTTTTCTATATTCTGATAAGGTAAACAATCGATCTACGTTTACCCGTTCCACTCCGTTCATTAATTTATAGACTTCTATCATATCTCCTCTCAGCCGTCACTTTTCCAGGTTAAAGAGCCCTAACCTTTTTAGCCTTTCTTCATAGGAGTATCCTTCCATCCCCTTTACCATTTTGGTGGCTCTTCTCTGTACCTTTTCTAAAATCGCTATATCCTTTTTAAGATACGGCGACCAGAACTGCACACAATATTCAAGGTGCGGTCTCACCATGGAACAATATAGAGGCATTATAATATCTTTTGTTTTATTTTCCATTCCTTTCCTCATCATACCTAGCATTCTATTTGCTCTCTTGGCCGCCGCTGCACACTGGGCCGAGGGTTTTAACATGGTATCCACAATGACGCCTAAATCTCTTTCCTGGGTGGTGGTTCCTAATGTGGAACCTTGCATCGTGTAACCATAGTTTGGGTTGTTCTTCCCTAGGTGCATAACCTTGCACTTGTCCACATTAAATTTCATCTGCCATTTTGATGCCCAGTCTTCTAATTTATCAAGATCCTCTTGCAATTTTTCACAATCCTCTTGGGTTTTAACAACTTTAAATAGTTTTGTGTCATCTGCAAATTTGATAACCTCACTCGTTATTCCACTTTCCAGGTCATTTATGAATATGTCAAAAAGCAGCGGACCCAGCACAGATCCCTGGGTACACCACTATTCACCTTTCTCCATTGGGAAAATTGGCCATTTAGCCCTACCCTCTGCTTTCTATCTTTTAACCAGTTCCTGATCCAAAATAGTACACTGCCTCCTATCCCATGACTCTTTAGTTTTGCCAAAAGTCTCTGATGAGGGACCTTGTCAAAGGCTTTCTGAAAGTCCAGATACACAATATCAACCAACTCACCTTTGTCCACCTGTTTATTCACTTCTTCAAAAAAACATAACAGATTAGTAAGACAAGATCTTCCTTGTCGAAAGCCATGTTGGCTGTCTCCCATTAGGTTGTGACTATCTACATGCTGTGTAATTTTATTCTTTATGATGGTTTCTACCATTTTTCCCGCTACTGACGTCAGGCTCACCGGTCTGTAGTTTCCCGGATCACCCCTGGAACCCTTTTTAAAAATTGGTGTTACATTGGCGATCCTCCAATCTTCAGGTATTAGAGATGATTTTAATGATAGTTCACAGATTACTGATAGCAGTTCTGAAATCTCATATTTCAGTTCTTTCAACACCCTTGGATGTATGCCATCCGGCCAATGTTCCCTCTAATTTTCTGTAGGCTGTGTGCGCATAATATATCAGCTGTGTGCAGCTTTTGAAGGAAGGTTAAATTTTTCTGCGCCACATAACGACACTCGGAGTTATATACTTTAAAATTTGACTACACGTCAGAATACAGTATGTAGACCACATTGATTTTAATCAAATTAAATGAAAAATAGACGATTACTAAATGAAGCAGGAAATTTCTAGTAATTACAATCATAACTTTTACATTTTAAGACGTCTGTGTTGTTTTCTATCAGAATCAGAGCCGTAATTTTTGTGCGCTCTGTTTTAAAGTATGTGCGCTCGCTCCACGAGGTGTGTGCGCGCGCACACGCGCACAGCTTAGAGGGAACAGTGCATCCGGCCCAGGTGATTTGCTACTCTTCAGTTTATCTAATAGTTGTAAGACATCTTCCCGATGTATCGATATTTCCTTCAATTCTTCCGCACCTTTAAATACCACTTCAGTCATGGGTAACATCCCTACATCTTCCTCAGTAAAGACCGAAGCAAAGAATTCATTCAGTCTCTCCGCTATCGCCTTATCGCCTCTTAGTGCTCCTTTAACCCCTTTATCATCTAATGGACCAACTGACTCTCACAGGTTTTTTGCTACGAATGTACTTGAAAAGGTCTTTATTTTGCGTTTTTGCTTCCGCAGCAAGCTTCTTCTCAAATTCTTTCTTTGCCTGTCTTATCAATGCCTTGCATTTGACTTGCCAGTGCTTGTGCTGTTTCCAGGTTTCGTCGTTTGGCTCTTTTTTCCATTTCCTGAAAGATGCTTTTTTGGCAACAACAGCCTCTCTGACCTCACCTTTAAACCATGCTGGCAGTTTTTTGGACTTCCTTCCACTTTTCTTAAAGCGTGGAATACAGCTGGTCTGGGCTTCCAAGATAGTATTTTTCAACAACACCCAAGCTTGATGTATGTCTTTAACCTTCACAACTGCTCCTTTTAGTTTTTTCTTAACTGTTTTCCTCATTTTATCATAGTCTCCCTTTCGAAAATTAAAAGGTAGTACTGTGGATTTCCTTACTATCCCTCCTCCACTAATTAAATCAAAGGCGATCATGCTATGATCACTATTGCCAAGTGGCCCCAACACCCTTATCTCTTGCACTAGATCTGGTGTTCCACTAAGGACTAGGTCTAATATGGCTTCCCCTCTGGTCGGTTCATGAACCAGCTGCTCCAAGAAGCAGTCATTTATTTCATCTAGGAACTTTATCTCCCTAGCATGTCCTGACGTGACACTGACCCATTCGATACCGGGGTAATTGAAATCACCCATTATTATTACTGTGCTGTAACTTTTGTTAGCTTCCTTGATTTCTTTGAGCATTTCATCATCCATTTGGTCATTCTGGCCAGGCGCTCGATAGTACACCCCCACTGCCATTACCTTCACCCTTTTATATGGAATTTCAATCCATATAGATTCTACAGCAGATTTTGTTTCCTGCAAAACTTTAATCCTTTCTGAGTCAATGCCCTCTCTAACATAGAGCGCAACCCCCCCACCAATTTGATCAGCTCTATCATTACGATATAGTTTGTACCCAGGTATCACAGTGTCCCACTGGTTGTCCTCCTTCCACCATGTCTCTGATATTCCAATCATATCTAACCTTTCATTTAGTGCTATATATTCTAACTCTCCCATCTTATTCTTTAGACTTCTAGCATTTGCATACAAGCATTTTAGAGAATGTATTTTATTCATGTTAATTTGGCTATTGTTAGACATGGGTAAATTGGGATCTTTAAGCTCTGTCTGCTCCATACTTGAGGGCATTTGGGCTACTTTACTCTTTTGTGGAACCTCTCTGCTTTTGGTAGTATCCTTCAAGGATACATTCTTCCGAACCATCCGCTCTTGGGCGACTGTCGGCTTTCCCCTATTATCTAGTTTAAAAGCTGCTCTATCTCCTTTTTAAAGGTTAATGCCAGCAGCCTGGTTCCATCCCGGTTAAGGTGAAGCCCATCCCTTTGGAAGAGCCCCTCCTTTCCCCAGAATGTTCCCCAGTTCCTAACAAATCCAAAACCCTCATCTCTGCACCATTGTCTCATCCACGCATTGAGACTCCGGAGCTCTGCCTGCCTTTTGGGTCCTGCGCGTGGAACAGGAAGCATTTCAGAGAATGCTACCCTGGAAGTTCTGGATTTCAACTTCCTACCTAAAAGTCTAAATTTTGCCTCCAGAACCTCCCTACCACATTTTCCTATGTCATTGGTACCGACATGTACCAAGACAGCAGACTCCTCCCCAGCACTATCTAAGACCTTATCTAGGTGGCGCGTGAGGTCCGCTACCCTCGCACCAGGCAGGCATGTTACCAGGCGATCCTCACGTCCACCAGCCACCCAGCTATCTACATGCCTAATGATCGAATCACCAACTATAACGGATGTCCTAACCCTTCCCTCATGGGCACATGGCCCTGGAGAAACTTCCTCGGTGCGAGAGGGTTTTACATCACCTGGAGGACAGGTCCTAGTTACAGGATCACTTCCTGCCACACCAGGGTGATGCTCTCCTGTCACGTGACCTCTCTCCTCCATGGCAACAGGGGTGCTGCCAGACTGGAGGTGGGACTTCAGGACTATATCCCTGTAGGTCTCGTCTATGTACCTCTCTGTCTGTCTTATGTTTTCCAAGTCTGCTACTTTAGCCTCTAGAGAACGGACTTGTTCCCTGAGAGAAAAGAGCTCCTTGCACCTAGTGCACACGTAAGACCTCTCACCAACTGGGAGAAAATCATACGTGACACTCAATGCAAAAGACTGGAAAGCCCACATCCCGCTGCTGGACTGCTGTCTGCATCTTAGTTTTAAGTTTGTGTCTAGATCTTTAAGTTCTTACTTACTAGGGGTTGCTATGGGTATTTATACCAATAAAACTGTACCTAATACGTTTAATATACCTTGTTCACCTGAAGCTTAATTAATCTGAGGTCCTTAGTGTATGACTGATTTGGGTAATGAGCTTCACCTGAAAGCACCTCCTGTCTTTTAAGATGTGTAAGTACCTATAAAGCTATGATTACCACAAGCCCATAGAGAAAAACACAGCCACCCTCAGGGGGAGCTGTGAGCAGCAGCAATTGAGTCCACAGATACAGACTCGTGTGTCCAATGGGAAGCAGCACTTCGTTAGCCTGAACACAGAAGGGTCGGAGGGTAGGAGTTTACTAGACCCTGAAAAGATTACAGAACACGGCATGGCCAAAGGCACTGTCCTGTTGGAACGCACTCTCCAGGCAGTAGTGAGCTGCGAAGGTATGGACTGAAGATCAGGTGATAGCCCGGCAGATGTACAACATCGGGACGGAGCACAGGTCTGACACAGATGCCATTATGGCCCTGACACTGTGTGTCATGACCTGGCCATCTAGCGTGAGCCCAGCCTGCTCATAGGCAAGGGCGATCAATCTGCCACCCAGGTGGACAGTGTCTGCTTGGTCACTGCTTCCCCCAGCGACTGGGGTCATAGAAAACAAAAAGCTGAGAAGCTTTCCGGTGGTCCTGGGAACACTGGATGTAGAAAGACGGCTCTTTTACAATCCAAGATGTGAAGGACAGTCTCCACCTTGCTGGAGCGAGGCCTTGGGAAGAAGGATGGTAGCGCCACCCACCTCCTGGTTGAGGTGGAAGGGAGATACCACCTTTGGAAGGAATTTAGGGTGTGTGCATAGCACGACCCTGTTCTTATAGAATCTGGTATGCAGCACCTCTGATACTAGGGCTTGGAGCTCTCTGACCCTGTGAACGGAGGTGAGTGCCACCAGGAACACAACTTTCCATGAGAGGTATCTCAGGTGGCAGGTAGCCAGAGGATCAAATGGTGGGCGAGTGAGCTGCGCCAACACTACATTGAGGTCCCATTCCATCACCGGAGGGCAGACAGGGGTTTGAACAGCAGGAGTCCTCTCAAGAAGTGGGTCAACAGAGGCAGGACCGAGAGGAGCTTGCCTTCAACAGGGCGGTGATGCGTCGCTAAGACACTGAAGTGCACTCTAATGGAGTTCGATTTGAGCCTGGATTGCGAGAGAAGAAGGTGGTACTGCAGAACCAGCTGCAGGAGAACAGGTTCACCCACTGCTCCGCGCACCAGACAAAGAACCTGCACCATTTGAAGGTGTAAGTTCTCCTGATGGAGGTCTTATGGGAGGCCAGCAGGATCTTTTCCACTTCTTCCGATAAGTTGAAGGGGGCTAAGGTGACCCTTTCAGCAGCCACGCCGTCAGTGATAGGGAACCCAGGTTGGGGTGCAAGACAGAGCCCTCCTCCTGAGACAAGAGCCCCGGGGTGCTCCCCAGAGGGACTGGAGTCCCCACTGACAAATGGATGAGTAGCGGGAACCACGGCAGTCTGGGCCACCCTGGAGCCACCAGAATCAGCAACGTCTTGTCGCGAAGAGCCTTGAAGAGAGTTTTGGCAATCAGTGGCGTGTGTGGGAAAGCATACATGAGACCTTCTGACCACGCAATGAGAAAAGCATCTGCCACCACCTGGGATGGGTGTGGCTCCTGGAAGCAGAAGCAGGGCAACTGGTAATTGTCCGGGCTGGCAAAGAGGTCCACCCACGAGGTCCTCCAAAGACGGACGAGCCGGGTGGCTACTTTGAGGTCCAGCTGCCACTCATGTGGCTGGAGAACCCTGCTCAGTTTGTCCACCAGAGCGTTATCCTGGCCTGGTAGATACACAGCCCTTAGAAGTATTCCCTGATGAACTGCATAGGAGCAGAGTGTCATTGCTTCGCGGCAGAGGATGCGAGACCCCATGCCCCCCTGCTTGTTCATGCAGAACACTGCCACCTGATTGTCTGTTTGGATCAGCACCGACTGGTGCCTCAGGCAGTGGCAAAATGTTCGGAGGGCTAGATATATTGCCCGAAGCTCCAGGATATTGATCTGCTGGTTGCCCTCGGCTTGTGACCAGCTGCCCTGGGCGCAAAGTTCTTCACAGTGGGCTCCCCATCCCAGCAGGTAGACATCCGTTGTGAGGATCCTTAGAGGGCTTGGGGGTTGGAAGGGCATCACTACCTGAAGTTATTGGAGATTTTGAAACCAAATCAAAGATTCCGTCAGCTGGTGGATCACTGAGACTCTGTCTTGGAGTCGGCCCATGGCCTGTGTCCACTGGTCCTGAAGGCACCATTGAGCGGCCCTCATATGCAGACAGGCGTCTGGGGTGACATGGACCATGGAGGCTATGTGTCCGAGTAGGCACAGTAGAAGCCAAGCTGACACCGAGAGACAGTGTTGTATGTCTGCGGCCAGTACCCTGAGACGGTCGGCCCAGTCCAGGGGAAGGAAGGCTTTTGCCTGAAAAAAGTGTCCAGCCTTGCCACTATGAACTGCAGACATTGTGTCAGGAGGAGATGGGATTTGGGGTAGTTTATCATGAACCCCAGATGTTACAGGATGTGGATGGTGTGTGCCGTGGCTTGCTGCATCTTTGTGGACGTGCCTCTTTTTATGAGACAATCATCCAGGTAAGGGAAGACAAATATCCCCTGGAGACAGAGGAAGGCGGCCACTACTGCCAGGCATTTGGTGAAGACCTAAGGGGTGGAAGCCAGGCCGAAGGGTAGTACCCTATACTGGTAGTGGCTGCCTCCCACCATGAAGCGAAAGTGCAGCCTGTGGCTGGGGTGAATAAGGATGTGGGTATAGGAATCCTTCAGATCCTAGGAACACTGTCAGTCTCCCTGTTGGAAGTAAGGCAGCAATGTTCTAAGGGAGAGCATCTTTATCTTCTCCCTCACCAGGAACCTCTTCAGGTTCCGCAGGTTCAGGATGGGCCTCAAGCCCCACGTTCTTTTTGGCACGAGGAAATATCTGGAATAGAACTCTTTGCCCCTAAGATGTTGGGATACTGGTTCCACTGCCTTGTCCTTGCCCGTGAGTTCCTTCAGTAGAAGGTCCCGGTAAAGGGGAGACCTGGGAGGCTCTCCCAGGAAGAAAGGAGGTAGCCCTCCCTAACCACCTGGAGTGCCCAGAAATCGATGATGATGGCTGGCCACCTATGGGCATACAGGATCAGACGTCCCCCTATGGACTGCTGTCCTCCTTTGGGTAGGCAGCTATGTCCAAGGAGTCAAAAACCTCTCCCTGGCTGGGCCGGAGCAGATGCCTGGGGTTTGGGAGCCTTCTGCTTATGAGGGCCTTGCCCATGTCCCTTGGCCTGCTGACCCTGCTGGAAAGCTGAGGAAGTCTGAAAATGTAGGTAGTTTTTATAAGCAGCCCCTTTCTTCGGGTAAAAAGGCTTTTTATCCGAGCCCTTCCGTCGGGGGCGGGCAGCGTTATTTTTGGAGAGCCTGGTCTCCAACTCGGCAGCCCTTTACTTCATGGGTTTGCCATTCTCCCTTGGCATGGGACATCAACCAATTTGTCCTGAACCCATTGCTTGAGGTCAGAAGACTATATCCAAGCCTGGCGTCTGGCAACTATGCCCGCCGCCACTACTCAAGTCAACAACTCGAAGCCATCATAGATTTATTTATTTATTTTTTAAATTTATTTGGTTAGATTTATATACCGTTTCTTCCAGCGATCAGTAGCGGTTCACATTGACCATTACACAGCAGACATTGCACATTACACAGTAAAAACACTCTGCATATAAAAGATTTGAGATTGTACAGATTTGATTACCACAGATTTGAGATTATACAGTATGATTTTCCATTTGTTTACAAATTATACATTATGCTGTATGTGATGTTATATACATATTTACACATGGTTCATGGTTATTTACATAACTTTGTGTAGAGGTGAATTAGGACAGATTATAATATTCTTGGAATAGGTGGGTTTTCAGGTTTTTTCAGAACTCTTAAGCCGTTGTTGGCTCTTAGTGTGTGGGGTAGGTTGTTCCATTGGGAGGGTGCTGTATATGTGGAGGCTCTGTTACTGGTGAGGATACTGATTTTTCGAATGTTGTGTGGGACGTGAAGGGTGTTCAAGTTGTGAGTCCTCCTGGACCTATTGGCGGGTTGCGTTGAGAGAAGTGTGGAGAGGTGAGATGGGGCTAGGTTGTGGATCAATTTAAATATTGTTACAATTATTTTATATCTTATTCGGGCATGGATGGGAAGCCAGTGGAGTTCCATTAGTATTGGTGTGATGTGATCTGAGAGCCGCAGAGGCATGAATTTGGAGCACTCACGGACGGCTTTGGCCAGGTTCTTGAACAGCTGCAGGGGTTCCTCAGAGAGACCAGCTGAGATCCCAGTAAGTTCTTTCACCAGGTCTCTCAGATACATACCCATGTACAGCTGGTAGGCCTGGATCTGGCCGATGAGCATCGAGCCCTGGTAGCACTTTCTGCCAAGGGCATTCAAGGTGTGGGCCTCCCTACCCGGGGGCACCGAGGAGTCCATCTTTTGGCTCTTCAGCTGAAGCATGATCGACTCCACCACCATGGAGTTACGTGGCAACTGTGCCTTTTGGAAGCCTGAACTCTGGCGGACCCTATACACTGAGTTGAGCCACTTGCTCACAACTGGCACAGACACCGGTGTTTCACACATACAAAGCATTAGCCATTCCAGGATGGGTGGAATGGGTAGAGTGAGTGATTTCCTCAGAGAAGCCTCATAATGGAGGATTTCTAGCTTCTCCATCCGAGTGTCTTCCTCCGATTCCGTTGGGAATGATAGAGCCTTTGACATGTCCTGCATGAAGTAGAGGAATGCCATGTCCTCAAGCAGGGACTAACACCGGTGTTCGGAGGGAGGACAGTATGAGGGGACATCGCAGTGGCGACAGGTGTCCGGTGACTCCTCGTCCTTGGTCTCCCATTCCCAATAGTTGGTCGAAGACTCGAGGGAAGGGTGGCCCACGGGCTCTGGGCCTGAGCCCTGCCCTTCAGAGGTCCCAAAGCTGGTGCCATGCGCTCTAGCCGGGGAGGACCTTGGTCCTGCCAAACGGGACCCAGATCGAGACCTCAGCCGAGAATCTACTCAAGGCAGTATGGTCTCCAGGATTGGCTCGGCCTCCGAAGACGTCCCTGATGTCAAGGGCCTGGTGGCATGGGCAGAAGAACCAGTAGTACCGGACAATAATGCCCGCTGCTGGTCCATGAAGGCAGACAAGTTGCGCTCCAGGGCTGCCATTCTGGTTTCGAGTCCAGAAGGCTCCACAGTCATCAGCGCAGGCACCGAGGAATTCTAGCCCTGCGCTGGTTCCTCCGAGGGAGAGTCTTCAACAAGGATAAGTTCTGGCGTCCGAGGCCAATCTGCGGTCAATTCCTTCCGAGTGATCCCTCGGACGAGCATCTTGGACTGCGGGACCTGGCTCGGGGTTTACCCGACCCGTTGCAACCATCCAAAGAAGCTGCCTTCAAGGTTTTCTTCTTATTCTTGTGTTCCCTCAAGGGAGATCCCTTTTCTGAAGAGCTGTGGCATCGACCAGGGTCTGCAAGGGTGCCACGGGATTTTGTGGCTTCAGAGGGGGCCTTGGCCTTCGGAAGCACCGGAGACTCCAAGAAAAATTTATTGTGCTGCTGCTGACAGCACTTGAGGGCCTTGGTAGACATCTTTCTGCAAAGACCGCATGCTGCAGGGTCATGGTCTGGCCCTAGGCAGCGTAGGCAGCAGTCATGTAAATCGGTAAGGGACATGATTTTGGCACAACGATCATACTTCTTGAACCCACTGGTAGCTAGGGGGGAAAAAAGTACCCCAGCGAGGTCGAAGACCCGCAGTGCTGCCAGTTGGAAAAAAGGCACGAATGCGCTAAGGAGGAAAAAATGTACGGACCTGAGACTCAATGCCAGGACAGCAGGTTTGGGTGCACAACTGGATAGAGTATGAAACTCAGGTTGAGAAAAATAAATCAACTTTTTCCGATGTAAACCAGACAGACGTCTGAAGGGCTCCGTGGAAAAAAGGAAATTGAGCAAGATGGCACCCTTGAGTGGCACTATGCATGCGTGGTGGCATCTCCCAAAGGCTTTCTTTGACAGCTGGGGAGATGCTTCTGCGAGGGCTCTATCGGCACCGACGTCACCCATATGTGAGGGCTGACTTCCTGCTTGTTTCCGGAGAAGCCTTATTCCGCTGTGAACAGTGGCATAAATTCCATCCAAGCCACCCCTGCAATGCAGGGGAACCCATTTATAGCCATTCTCATATTGTCTGAGGTGGATTCCCCCCCTGCTCTGGGAGTCCTTTCAGTTATTTTGCTTGGAAGCCCTCAATTTCAATTTCTGCAACTGGCTGTGAAATCAGGTTTTTGTTTGTAATGTGTTGAGCTAACCTGCTATGAATGATAGGTCCTTTAAGGCACTGAGATTAGTGTCTTCATAGTTTATCAAAAATCCTATGTCCTATGGATTGTTGTCTGCATGGCTGAAAGGGTGTTTTATTTTGGTGTTTGCAACTACTTAACCAGTCATCCATGTAAGGGAAGATTTATAGTTCCTGTCTTGGAGATATGAAGCTACTATTGCTAAGCATTTAGTAAACACTCTCAGTGCTACCGAAAGGCCAAAAGGTAGCATCTTGTACAGACAGTGAGCACTGGCAACTATAAAATAAGGAACTTCCTGAAATTATGAGGGTTGGGTATATGGATGCAAGCAGATGCCCAATATCTCCCACTGGATGAAAATGTTTAGACACTAGACAGTTTTCCCAAAGGTACCTTACTTATGCTTATAACCAAAGCCTCCTGTCAAGTTGTCTCCCTTAAATTTTTCTTTATATTTTAGATTCGAAGAGTTATGTGGTATGGCATACAGGGGCAGCAGAATGCCTATTTTTTTGGAGGGGGGGAAATTCACCTCAACTCTTTCAACTCCCCTTCTCCTTCCCCCCCTAGCTTTCCTACCCCCCCTGCCCTCCATTCCCTCCATCCTCCCTTTTTCTTAAACTACTGGCCCTTTAAGATTTTGTTGCCTCCCTCCCCTCCCCTCCACTCCCATCTAACCTTGCATTTGTTTGTCTGTTTGCTTTTTAGCAGATCCCAATCCAGCTGTCCTTCTGCTATACTAACTGGCCAGTACAGCTGAATAGCCCCACAGACCACCTTGGCACAGTCTGGAGAGTACTGGGACAGTCCATGGGTGGTGCTGGCCAATGTTCCCTCTAATTTTCTGTAGGCTGTGTGCGCATAAAATATCAGCTGTGTGCAGCTTTTGAAGGAAGGTTAAATTTTTGTGCGCCACATAACGACACTCTGAGTTATATACTTTAAAATTTGACTAACGTCAGAATACAGTATGTACACCACATTGATTTTAATCAAATTAAATGAAAATAGATGATTACTAAATGAAGTGGGAAATTTCTAGTAATTACAATCATAACTTTTAAATTTTAAGACGTCTGTGTTGTTTTCTATCAGAATCAGAGCCGTAATTTTTGTGCGCTCTGTTTTAAAGTATGTGCGCTCGCTCGGCGAGGTGTGTGCGCGCGCACACGCGCACAGCTTAGAGGGAACAGTGGTGCTGGCATGATCCCGGCACCTATCCATTCAATGGTGATTTTCAGCCCGCTAACTGGATAGATAACCGCAAAGATGTAAGAGGTCAATGGCTATCCTAACTTTATGTGATTTTGCTATCCAGTTAGTGGCTGAATATTACTACTGAACGGATAGTAATGGAGGTTGGCAGTGAAATCTGATATTCAGTGCCAGTGGATTCCGACGTCTGATGCTCAATATCCAGTTTCACTTTTTCCCCACGATGATAAGGCACTTGCTTGACATGATATGCGCTGACCACCACAGGCTGAATATCAGGCCACCGTTTTTTCTCTGTGAAACAAGCCTACAGCTTTGCAAGAAACTATAACTGCCTATGCTTTAAATTTAATCCACAGAACTGATGGCAGTGGCTGGTTGATTCTGGCAAACACAAAAAAAGAGTCTGCCATGTTTTTTTTCTTTTTAAGAAAGTTATGTAGCTGAATATTGGTAGCCTACTTTATAAATGAATATAGAAGTCTATGGGGCTTGTTTACAAAGCCGCGGTAGCAGTTCGCGGTCGTTATCGGAGTCGCGGCCCCATTGAAATCAATGGGGTTGCGGCTCCGATAACAATCACGAACCGCTACCGCGGCTTTGTAAACAAGCCCCTACATGTCTTTATAAAATACTAGCAGTAAACCAGCAGAAATCATGGCTACACTGAAGCTGTTGGACATTTACGTCTGCTCGGGAGCAGGTGTGAAATGTTAGAACATAAAGAATACATGTACGTAAGTATTTTATAAAATAAATGCATAGTTCGCGACTCCGCCCAAACTCCACCCCAGAGCATGCCTACATTCAGGTCATGTAAAAGTATACACTTTTTTCTCAGCACACATACTTTTGTGCATGTAACCCATAAGGTAATTTTACCTTGAGGTAATTTTGTGCGTTTCATGCACAAAAAAAGCTTATAAAATTACCCCCCAATGTGTACAAATGTTATACATTTTGCAAGAGACTAAGTAAAACAATGATAGCCAGGGCCGTTGCAAGGATATATGGCACATAGGTGACTCCTCATTCCTGCCACGCCTCCCGCTTCCATCCCTGTCCCCAGCCCCTCTCCGGGACCTGCAGTGGCGGCAATGATAATATAAGAGCAAGGCAGCACTTACCAGATCCTCTGACGCTGTGTGCTGTTGGTACCAAACAAGGGAGAAGCAACCTCCAAAATACAAAACATGGCATAGCAAGATCCAATAAACGTTTTATTACAAAGCGACCCAACTCAGCTGAGTTTCAGCAAACTAGCCTGCATCAGAGTGTAATACCACTGACACAATATGTTTAGAATAGTGTCAGTGGCATTACACATGCCTTTACATAGGCTAATTGTGGAGGCCCCTGGCCCAAGGCAACAGCCTATAAGCCTAGGGCTGCACTTGTTAGTCCTTTAATTAAAGAGTTTGCTTCCTCATCCAGCGCCGGGGCTGCTGGGATTTGTAGTTGTGTTGTTTAGAAAAGCAAGTAGTGTGGAGACCGAGGGTTTACAAGGCAAAACACAGGAATTTTATTTCTTTTCCAAAAGAGCATTAAGGCTCAATGCAAACAAACAGGATTCTCTCTCCAAACAATAATCCATAGGCATTTATACCAAACAAAACAATGTAACTGCTTTTAGTAGCTTTTTAACATAGTCGCTGTTTCCAAACGATTCAGCAATCAAACATGGTTTTCTCCTTTCCTCAAACCCAAAAGAAATGTCCTCTCTTCAGCAAACAGGGTTCTTAGCATTCCTGGCTAAACACGATTCTCCCTGTTTTCACACTGCCTTTTAGGACATTCAGGTTATACCTTTCTCTCTTATCCAAGAACTTTTATTCTGCCTTCTGGCATAAAGAACAGTCCATTACTGAATCTTCAGAGCTTTCATCAGATTCATAATAGTCTATCTGCATTTCCTCAGGACCCGTGTCTGGTAAACCTGGCTCTAAACCAGCATGAGAAACTTCAGGCTTAATATTCTCTAAAAGTTCCAGAACCTTTCTCCACTGAGGCTTTTCCCTATGCCAAGGGTTTCCACGAGGAACGTGGAGATTTTTCTCTTGCATCAAACGACACAATGCCTCTAACTGGCTCACAGCATTTTTGGCTACACTTTTATTCACACACCTTTTTGGAAGTTGCAGCTCTTTAGCTGGTTCAGGAACAGTTGTCACTGTAGCCTGACCCTTGTCAGCACTTCTCTCTGACACAGCTCTCCTAGTTTTAAAACCAATTGCAGTTTCCTTGCAATCCTGGCTTACTTTCTGACTAGGGCTTTCACCTCTGAGAATCCCCTGGAAGTCTCCACCGTTCTCCTCCACAGTGAACTCTCTGGGCCTTTCTCTGGTGCTTCTCTCACCACTGAATTCTCCAGCGTGCTGCTTCCCTGTCTCTCCCTTTCCAGGGTGTCGCTTTGTGTGCTGCCTTCTCTCAGGCTGAGACTCTCTTCCCGTGGTGCTGCCCTTTCTCAGGCTGAGTCCGACTTCCTTCTGTTTCCCTGGGTTTATAAAGAGTGTCTCTGAACCACCGTGCACTGCCCTTCCCCCAGGTGTCTCTCATTAGTTTCCAAGCCTGCCCTTAGATTAGCAGAGCTTGGGTGTGTCCTGTCCTCAGTAGCTGCGTGTTTTTTTTCCTTGCCTGCACTTTGAGAGCTACTGATTCCTTGCCTGTCTCTTTCTTTAAAGGTAAATGTCTGATTTTCTCCCAATTCAATGGGCTCAGTCATACTCTCCTCATCACACTAATGTATATTTTGATTTTTTATTATTATATCTTTGTTTTTATATTTCCAAAATTTATTTATGTGTGTATTTATGTTTTAGATCACTGATGCAGGCTAGTTTGCCAAATCTCAGTTGAGTCAGAACACCTTGCAATAAAATGTATATTGGTCCTTGCTGTGCCATGTGTCTACCTCCATTTCTGCTCACTTTTGGGCTGTGCTTGGACAAGCCAGTCCCGTCCCCTCTGATGCAGACTTCTTGTTTGCATATGGCAGAGCATAGTAACACTACTACACAGCTTCAGAAGCTCTGGGTAGATCCTGCGTTGCTGTTGTACTGTCATTGCTGCAGCTGCTGCTTCTGGAGAGGGGAAGCAGTGGCAATGGTCTGCTCTTGAAAGGTTGGCACTGCAGGTGACCACCTAGTTTTCCAACTTGTAATGCCAGCCCTTATGATGGCCGACAGTGTACCCCACTGTCACTGTAGTAAAGTGCCAAGAACCTATCAATCAATTAGACATTTACAGTATGCAAACTGCTAAACAGAGTTTATTCATGTGACAAATACTTAAAGCTTTCTTAAGGAGAAAAGAGATAATACTAAAAGTAACCACTTAAGAACAACCCAAGATTTGTATTTAGAACAACTTGTTCACCTTTGTCTTTACCCTCTAGTGAAGAGCTACCGAAGAGTGGTGGTAGAGTTTATCACAGAAGTTACCAAAGGAATCTTTGCATTACAGCCCAGGTTTTGCTTATTGCCTCTCTTGCCTGACACTCTTGAGAGATTAGGAGTAGTGGTGTCAAACATAACTCTTGCAGCGAGAAGGTAGAAAGCTTCAGCCTGGAGGAAGGATTTGATGCCTTCACAGTATCACTTTTATAAAGGCTGAACAGTGTGTACTGTATGGCAAGGCTCATGGCCATTTGTCATAATGCCTCCCACCACTTTGAGCTACATCGGGAATCCTACATTACATGGCTATCTCTGAGTAAAGGAGAAAGTTGTAAAACCTCATCGATGTGCGGATAGGTCCTGGATGCAGGCTTGTATGCTTTTCAGCTACTTTCACTTGAGGGAGGGGATGATCTTGTTGGTAATAAAAAATTGTATTTGGATTTGTTTATGTAGTGTGTACTGTAACATTATGTTTTTCTTCTGTTATATTCAATGGATGATTCAATAAATATTAAATGTAATAAAAGAATATCTTGTTTGTCTCATGCAATACTTACTATCTGAAGACATCTCAGCATTTATTTTATGGTCACAGCAGTAAATCCTGTTAAAAGATAAGCAATATTGCTTTATATAAGAAGGTTGACCCGTTACAGTGATTGCCTCACAATTAAAAGTATATCGTTCTGGAGTTTCGTGCATTGTGATTCTACTCTAAGGGCTGACTAGCTCCATTTTAAACTTTAGCAGGTTCATCTCCTTAATTCGGTGACATCACACTATCACCATCATTCCCTGATGCTTATAGTCTCTTTGAAACCACATAGAAATAAAAAAGAAATTACACATATTCTTTGTTTTTTTCTAAATAAAAATGCAATAATTTCTGCTTCAATATTCCATATTATTATAGCTTCCTCCTACCCCCATCCTCCCCCCTCGATTTTGGGTGCTTTTGATGCCCTAGGTTGGGAATGTGACCAGTGTTTATTTCCTGCTGTTAAGAGTTCAGAGATTAAGAGGGTGAGTTTATGAGGACTGTAGACTTACGCATGCATTTATGGAAAGCACGATATTTTAGTTGTCTCCACACTTAACATAGTCTGTCATTATTCCGTGGGCATATACGGGGATGGAGTTTAGGCAAAGTGCAAATTTATACATGTACAGTTGTAGTCAACATTACTGGCACCCTTGCATTGTGTTGTATATGTCGTATATCTTGAGAAATAATTAGAAATATTTCAACTATGTCACCATAATATTTGAAAAATATGTTCAAAGTTATACACCAACAAAGATGTTTGTGCAACTTAAATGTAGTCATTTCTAAGGGAAAAACAAAATGTAAACTGGAGAGGAATAATGGCACCCTTCACTAATGTTTGGTTGAACAACCCTTGTCAGTAATGGCTACAAGAAACATTTGGAGGATGTCATCCCTCCCCCAGCCCTCCCATCCTCAGCTTCCCTAATCCTCAATACCTCCATATATTTATAAATGTTCATAGTTATTCCCCAAATACATATATCAATGTTCATCCAAGTTGTTCTGTTACAATGAAAACCGCTTTGACCATAGGATAAAGTGGTATTAAAAAGAATAAATCTAAAAGTTTCATACATCTGTCTGCTGGTAGTTTCTCCTACTCTTCAACTGCGGTTTGTTCCAGTTCATGAATTTTTCCAGGATTCCTTTTACCAATGGCAGATTTCAGCTCTTTCCAAAGATTCTCAATTGGATTGAGATCAGGACTCAATGATGGCCAGTTTAAAACAGTTCATTTGTTCCTTTTTAACCAACCATTCTTTTGTACTGTTGGATATATGTTTCCTGCTGGAGGACCCATGACCTTCGACCCAGATCGAGCTTTCTGACACTAGGCAGCACATTTTGCTCCAAAATACCTTGGTAGTCCTCAGACTTCATGATACCTTTAATACACTCCAGGCCTCCAGTTCCCGAGCCAGCAAAACAGCCCCACAACATTATAGAACACCCACCATATTTAACTGTATAAGGGGTTTTTTTTCCTTATAGAAACATAGAAATATGATGACAGAAAAAGACCACATGGCCTATCTAGTCTGTCCTTCCATAACAACTACAACAGTCCACATTTTACCTTTAGAGATCCTCTGTGTTGGTCCCATGCTTTTTTGAATTCAGTTACTGTCCTCATCTCTACCACCTCCACTGGGAGACTATTCCATGGATCCACTACTCTTTCCGTAAAGAAATATTTACGCATATCACTCCTGAATCTATCTCCCTTCACCCTCATCCCATGTCCCCTCGTAGCAGAACTTGCTTTCAATTGAAAGAGGCTCTCTCCCTGAACATTTATGCCACGGAGGTATTTAAACATCTCAATCATATCACCTCTATCCCGCCTTTCCTCTAAGGTGTACATATTAAGATCCTTAAGTCTGTCCTCATATGCTTTATAATGAAGCCTGTGATAAGGAAGCTTATCATAGCTCAGGAAGGAGCTATAGAAAAGATGATGTGACTCTGAACAAGCAACCTGTCAGTTCTGGTAGAAATAAAAAAACAGAATTTTCCCATAAAAGACTACCAGTCCCAGAATGCACCAGGTTTCCAACAGCCATCAGAGGAGCTGAAGTGGGGAAACGTGTGTTCAATCAGGAGGGCTATGAGGTAATCCCTAAGCACTCATCTCAAAGGGCAGGGCATGATTCAGCACAGCTGCGCTGTATTAGGAAGGAGCACTCATCAAGGCAGAATAAGAATAGAGTTTGTTCTACAGATGAGCATCTTCTCCATGATCTTCTTCATGATCACCTTGGATATGCAGAGAAGGATCACCAGTTTCATCTGAAGGATCAGCAGAAGCAGAAGCCAAACCGGACGGACAGAGAGGCAAGGAAACCCTCTGAAAGGAAGAGGAGAAAAGCCTTTGAGAGGTCTAGAAGAGTCCAAAGCAGTACGTATACTGGGAGGTATTCCAAGGGCCAGCATAGACCATTGGACTGGGGAGAGCCAGAGGAATGGTGCTGCAGAGATAGGAATCACCAGAGGCTACCTGTGAGGGAGACGGCTGCACGTGGAAGGGACTCTAAGACCTATGCCAGAAGGTATGTGAAGAGAGATCCAGTGTCCAGGGATCTAGATTGGAAGGCTGGACATAAGAACTGGACTACATACTGGCCAGGCTATATAGAGAGGAACTATAGCAGCAATGGAAGCTCAGGTATGAACACTGATCTATGCCCTAGCTATAACCTTGAAAGACAGCAGGGAAATAAGTATTCTCCTGAAAGTGCTCCATTGAAAGATTCATCTGTGCCAATTCATGATATTGACCCTATGCTTGTGGATGAAGGGGGAATAATAACAGATGAAGATACAGTTTATATGGACTGCTCTCTATCCAAACTTTGTTGGTAACTTTCTGCTATAAAGTACAGCAACCATCATAAAGAAATACAACTTGTTCTTTATTATACTAAGAAAAGCTTCTGAAGCAGGATTTGACTCACACAGTAGAAAGCCAGCCAGCTAAGGGGTTTCAGCTGGATAACTGATAGCAATTGAGCTGTACCTAATTGCTTGTGAGCTAGGAGAGAATCACTTCTGGATCTGTGTGGGAAGTAATCAGAAGGTAACCTGGAAAAGAACAGTTTATTTCTTTCTTTGTGGCTTTTCGTTTGTTAGATATATGCTAAGAAAACATTAGCTAAATGCCTGACAAGTTTAAAGGTTGTTTTCCTGATTTTGATTTTGACTTTGTTTTCCCCAGTTAAACACTGGAAGCAAGTAACCTAATTTATGTGCTACCAAGCATATCTGTGCTGGGAGAAATAACCCCATAAATAAATAAGTATCTTATTGGCTTTACCACTTGTGCAGCTGTGTCTGGTGTGAATAAACTACATTGCCCACAATACCTTGCAAAAATCATATAGATATATGCATTGTCAAGACTGTGAAGATTCTCACCCAGGCAGCCGTCTGACAAGCCCACTAATCATTTTAGTAGCCACCCTCTGCACCGACTCCATCCTGTTCACATCCTTTTGAAGGTGCGGTCTCCAGAATTGCACACCATACTCCAAATGCGGTCGCACCAAAGACTTATACAGAGGCAATATCACCTCCTTTTTTCTGCTAGCCATTCCTCTCCGTATGCACCCAAGCATCCTTCTAGCTTTTGCCGTCACCTTTTCTACCTGTTTAGCTACTTTAAGATCATCAGACACAACCACGCCTAGGTCCCGCTCTTCTTTAGTAGACAAAAGTACTTCACCTCCTATACTGTATTGCTCCCTTGGATTGCTGCAGCCCAAATGCATGACCTTACATTTTTTAACATTAAATCCCAGCTGCCAAATTCTAGACCATTCTTCAAGCTTAGCTAGATCCCTCCTCATGTTATCTACACCTTCCTGGGTGTCTACTCTATTGCAGATTTTGGTATCATCTGCAAAGAGGCAAACCTTACCCGACAGCCCTTCCGCTATATCACTAACAAAGATGTTAAAAAGAATCGGACCAAGGACAGATCCCTGGGGCACACCACTGGTAACATCCTTCTCCTCCTCAGAGTGAGCTCCATTTACCTGTACTCTCTGTCGCCTCCCTCCCAACCAATTTCTAACCCAAGCAGTAACTTTAGGGTCCATCCCTAGGGTGTTCAGTTTGTTTATAAGTCGCCTGTGAGGAACAGTGTCAAAGGCTTTACTGAAATCTAAATACACCACATCTAGAGCTCTCCCTCGGTCCATCTCCCTGGTCACCCAATCAAAGAAATCAATCAGATTTGTCTGACAAGACCTGTCTCTGGTGAATCCATGCTGCCTCGGATCCTGTAATCCGCTGGACTCCAGAAACCTCACTATTTTCTCTTTCAGCAGCGTTTCCAATAATTTACTCACCACCGAAGTTAAACTAACCAGCCTGTAGTTTTCAACCACATCCTTACTTCCGCTTTTGTGTAAAGGCACCACATGAGCCTCTCTCCAGTCCTTTGGCACCACTCCTGACTCCAACGAGGCATTGAAAAGGTCAGACAGCTTTATTTCTTTACTTGCAAATGTATCACTGGTCTGTATTGCTCAAGTTTGGTTTCATCTGTCCACAGAACATTTTCCCAGGACTGTAGTTTCTTAAGGTGGGTTTGGGCAAAGATCAGACGTGCCTTTTTATGTCTTTGAGCAGTGGGGCCTTCCTTCTTTTTTTAGTGTGTGGCTTATGGTGCGGGTTGTAACAACCACTCTAGATTTCTCCAGGTCAGCTTTAGGCTCTTTGGATGTTGTATGTAGTGTTTTTCCAACAGTTTGTACTAATCTTCAAAGATTTCTTAGATAAATTTTCCTCTTCCCACCACATCCTGGGAGGTTCTTGACAGCTCCCATGAGCAGAAAACTTCTTAATAACATTGCAAATTGTAGACACAGGAATCCAAAGATCTTTGGAGATGGCCTTGTACCCCTCTGAAGTTTGATGTTTGGTGATAATGGCTTTTCAGATGGTCTCAGAAAGCTTTCTTGTCTTCACCATTGTGAAACTGGAACAGGGAGTGAATGTAGCCATTTTAAACATTAGAGCTATCATTAATTGGTTGATTCAAGTCATGTGAGTACTGACAATTGATCACAGGTGTGTCTAATTTTACTGCAATGGGAATATGGTTCTTCTGTTCAAACTGATTTTAGTTGTTTATAAGGGTGCCAATAATCATGTCCTGTTTTTATATTATCTCCTACTATTTCCTTTTTTAGATGGTCTTGTTTTATTTGATTCTTTTATATATGTCAAATATGCGTGCATATTTAGTCCAAAGCCATTTCACTGGCCACTCTTTTTTTATTTTAGGAGATATTGGACATTAACAGGATGAACTGCAAGGGTGTCAATAATGTCATCCCTTCCTTTCTACACACACTACTATGACACTTATCCACTATGTAGTCACCTCCCATCTAGACTATTGCAACCTCCTCCTTGCTGGTCTCCCTCTGAATCATCTCTCTCCCTTTCAATCTGTTCAAAACTTAACTGCGCAGCTAATCTTCTGCCAGCCTTGATATGCTCATATCACCCCTCTTCTCAAGTCACTTTACTGGCTCTCTATCCGTTTCTGTATCCAGTTCAAACTTCTCCTACTGACCTATAAGTGCACTCATTCTGCTGCTCCTCACTGTCTTTCCTCTATCTCACCTTACACCCCTCCTCGGGAATTCCGCTCTTCTGGCAAATTGCTTTGTTTGTGTCCTCTTCCGCTGCCAACTCCAAAACTTCGATCCTTCCACCTTGCTGCTCCTTATGCCTGAACAAACTACCTGAGTCTGTACGTCAAGCTTCATCTCTGGCCCTTTTCAAATCCAGGCTGAAAACTCACCTTTTTGAGGTTGCTTTTGGATCCTAATCCGTTTAGTCTCCTATGCTTTTCCTTACCATTCCCCTAGATATATCTTTGTCCTCAGCTGTTGTGTTCTGTTTTGACTAGATTGTAAGCTCTGATGAGCAGGGACTGTATTGTACATGTGTCTGTATAGCGCTGCATATACCTTGTAACGCTATAGAAATGATAAGTAGTAGTAGTAACTGTAAGTTATAAAATATTAGAACTTATGCGCCTTCTTGAAAAATCTAGGAGTGGGCATTTACAGTTGCCATAGAGCAGGTGGAAGTGCTCAGGCCTAGATTAACATGTGTTTTCTGACCCCTTACGCCCCTAGTTTATAAAGTACTCTCATGCTTTACTTTATAAAAGAGGCTTCAAATATGGGGGGAGAAGTTGGGGACTTAGTTTGGGAACTAGATTACTTCTTGCCACTGCTAATTATAGTGCTGGATAGAGTCCCAGCCTACTATCAGCACCCTCCCTTGAACCGAACTTGAAAATCTTATTGCTTCTACAAATGATTCATGAATGAATGAATGCAGCATGTCATAGGCAGCGGAATGGGGTGGGCCACAGGAGCCATGGCCCCACCAATATTTTGCCAAACACAGCATCAGCAACTAAAGAGCTTGGGAGCACAGATGGAGATTAATGTCTTCAGTCCCCTCCAACTAAAATGGTGTTCCGCTGCCCCTGCAGCACATCACTGTTTGAATGATAACCCATTCGTTTTCTTCCACCAATAATCTTTTAGCATCATGTGCAACTGTATTATGTGGATCCTCAAGCATTTAGAATGCCTCCACACTTCCAATGTGCTACAAGGTTCTATCCCTGCTTTCTTGAAGGTTCTGTTGCTGCTGCAGAAACTGGGGCCAAGGGCAAAGCCATCTTCTTCTCCACTACCTGCTTTACCTGGAGGTGTTAGCCTTGGCAGTAACACTTTCTACCTTTTCATCACTTGGCACTCTAGTATCAATGTTTTCCAGACCCTCCTCAGTTATGACATTTTCAATATTTGATGCCCCTGCTTGAAATCTCCGACATGAGGGTTCATCAGGATCTGGAGCAGCTTTTGGCAGAAATACACACTTCTCATCAGGGAATAGGGTGTGCTTCCTACTCTGTTCTGTTGGCTATACCTACTACTGGTCTCTTGTCCTCCCCACCCTGCACTCCCGTTGCCTTCCTCTGCCCACCATGGAGATGAAATCAGACAACTTTCACAATTACACTGAAGGCTGCAGTTGTTGGTACTCTCCTCTTAAAGAAATCTCTCTCAAGCTTGGCTGGTGGACTTCTGGAGATTGTAGACCATATCAAACAGTAATTCTGTCCTACCAATATCTACACTCTTCAAATTACTATGTAGCCAAACCATCTCAGATAAAACATGAGGGTTGACGACAAAAAAAAACCCAAAAACAGCCATGTCTAACTTCTTCCAGTATGGTTATAATAGGCATGCACCTAAGCTTCTCCAAGGGGTAGAGATCAATGTTATCACTAAGCATCTTTGAGTGGCAGTACTCTACAGTGTCCTGCCAGTGGGAGAGAAATGTCTATCCTTCAGAACCTGCCTGTCTCTCATGATTCAAAGCTTGATCATGTTGTACTTTCCCCCTCCGATAGGAGTTCCAGTGGAAGACTTTCACGCAGCTCAAAACTGCTTAGCAGGAACACTGGTAGAGATGGAAGATAAATATAGGAAATAATTTTTTTTATTAAGAGAATCAATAGGATATTATACTCTCATTAAATTTTTAATATCAATGTAAAGATGGTATAAATTCTTAAAGCACTGCAATAAAATAAGTTTAAATATTTCAATAAATTATTAAAATCTTGAACTCGGGAGTACAAAATACTAAATATTTTAAATCAGTTTTTATGTTTATGTTTATTTAGCTTGATATACCGCTCTTCATTACACCAGGGCGGTTTACAAAGTATTACAGGGATGGGCACAAGCCCTCATTTCAAAGAAAGGAAATACATAGCTGGACAGTAAAGAGGACGGGAAAAGAAAGTACATAGGAAAAACAAAACAGAGGGGGAGACATGGGCAAACATGTATAATAAATAGTATTGCACTCTCTCACTTGGTTTGCAGCTTGTCGTGCTGTGAGGGCTTGTGTGCATCAGTGATGCTGAGAGCTAAACTATCGGTAGTTTAACTACTGGCAGGGTCTCCCAAGATGGACAGGTCTCAGCTGAGGTGCCAGACCAAGACAAACCACCCATCTGGGCAACAGCAGAATGGGATAGTGTTGACAGCGGAGGATCACATTTCTGTGACAACAGCAACACCAAACTTAAACTGCGTGGAAGAAAGGCCCGGCAATCTACTTCTGTATCTTGCCATGAAAACCCAATGGATAGTTACAACAAAACAAATTGTGCTATGGTGCTGGAAGATGAGACCCCCAGGTCGGAAGGCACTCAACTAGCTACTGGGGAAGAGCTGAAGACTTTTCAGAGTAAAGCCAGCATTTATGATGTGGTTGGATCAAAGCCCTCGGGAAGTCTGACTGCTGATGTAGGTGCGCATTAAATGAGAGTCAGAAGCTGTAAAGATGTCTTACACATTGGAACATGGAACGTACGAAGCATGAACCAAGGGAAGTTGGAGGTGGTCAAGAATGAAATGGAACGTGTACAACTTGATCTGTTGGATGTCAGTGAACTGAAATGGACTGGCATCGGGCACTTTGCATCAGATGATCACATGGTCTACCATGCTGGAAATGAAAGACAAAGAAGAAATGCGGTTGCATTTATAATAAAGAAGAAACTTGCAAGAACTGTAATGAAATACAATGCAGTCAGCGAACGCTTAATCTCTATTCGTCTACAAGGAATGCCTATCAACACAACTATAATTCAAGTATATGCCCCAACAACAGCTGCAGAAGAGAATTAAATTGAAGAGTTCTATGAACAAGTACAAGCTGAAATTGACAGAACATGCAAACAGGATATCCTGATAGTCATGGGTGACTGGAACGCAAAAGTTGGCAACAAAGAAGAAGGCAAAATAGTTGGAAAATATGGACTTGACAACAGAAATGAAGCTGGAGAAATACTGATAGAATTCTGCAAGACCAACGATCTATTCATCTCAAACACCTTCTTCCAGCAACACAAGCGGCAACTGTACACATGGACTTCACCCAATGGATTGTATAAAAATCAAATTGACTACATCTGTGGAAGTCAACGATGGAAAAGCTCTATAACATCAACACAGACAAAATCTGGAGCTGACTGTGGTACAGATCATCAACTACTAGTATGCAAACTCAAGCTAAAGTTGGAAAAGAGCAAACCACTCATGAATGCAGCAAAATATGACCTTGAGAATATACCACTGGAATTTAAAGACTGCCTGAAAAATCGATTTGCTGCTTTAGATACAAATGACAGAGCTCCGGAAGAGTTATGGAAAGACATCAAGAAGATTGTGTTGGAAGAAAGCGAGAAGTCTCTACAAAAGGTGAAAAAGAAAAAACGGCCAAAATGGATGACGGAAGGAACTCTGAAAATTGCCCAGAAACGCAGAGAAGCTAAAGCCAGAGGAGAAAGAAAGACAATAACAGAACTCAACAGAGATTTCCAATGTACAGCAAGACAGGACAAGGAAAAGTACTACAATGACACTTGCAAGGAAATAGAAGCAGAAACTGTTAGAGGAACAACAAGATCGGCTTTCCTAAAGCTACGAGAGTTAAAGAAAATGTTCCAGCCTCGAATTGGAATGTTACAAGATGCTTAAGGTTCTATGTTGAATGATGCTGAGAAGATCAAGAAAAGGTGGAAGGAATATACAGAGTTTTTATATGATAAAGATCAAGTGGACCAACAGCCATTTCAACCTGTACCTTATGATCGGGAACCATTGGTGATGAAAGAAGAAGTTGAAGCAGCATTGAAAGCCTTATCAAAAAAACAAAGCGCCAGGCATTGATAGCATTCCCATAGAGGTTTTGCAGCAATCTGATGCAGCTGTTACCGTACTTACAAGGCTCTGCCAAGAAATATGGAAGACAACATCATGGCCAACTGACTGGAAAAGATCTGTGTTTATACCAATATTAAAGAAAGGTGATCCAACTGACTGTGTAAATTATTGCACAATCGCTCTGATCCCACATGCAAGCAAGATTCTACTGAAGATTATTCAAAAGAGACTACAACCATACCTGGAACAAGAACTACCTGAAGTGCAAGCAGGGTTCAGGAAAGGGCGAGGAACGAGACATCATTACGGATGTGAGATGGATCCTTGAAAAGACTAAAGAATACCAAAAGGATATCTATTTGTGCTTTATCGACTATAGCAAGGCTTTTGATTGTAAACCATGAGAAACTCTGGGCCATATTAAGAAGCATGGGTATACCAGAACACCCGATCGTACTCTTGCACAGTCTGTACACTGATCAAGAAGCAACAGTTCGAACGGAACAAGGAGAAACAGAATGGTTTAAAATAAGCAAAGGTGTAAGACAAGGCTGCATACTTTCCCCCTACCTGTTTAATTTATATGCAGAACAAATCATCAGAGAAGCAGGATTGTATGAAGACAACAGAGGTGTGAAGATTGGTGGAAGACTCATCAAAAACCTTCGCTATGCTGATGATACCGCATTACAGGCTAAAAGTGAAGATGATCTGAAACATTTGCTTCTCACAATCAAAGAACATAGTCTCAAAATGGGCCTGCACCTTAATGTAAAGAAGACAAAGATCATGACAACTGGCATAATCAACAGGCTCATTGTTAAAGGAGAAGAAATTGAAATTGTGAACAACTTTAACCTACTTGAATCAACTATCAATAAAGAAGCAACAAGCAGTCAAGAAATCAGACGACGCATTGCTCTTGGCAGAATGGCTATGAAAGATCTAGATAAGATTCTCAAGAGCAGAGATGTCTCTCTCCATACAAAGATTTGACTTGTTCAAGCCATGGTATTTTCAATAACATCATATGGATGTGAAAGCTGGACAGTGAAAAAGACAGACAGGAAGAAATTGATGCCTTTGAATTATGGTGCTGGCAGCGAATACTGTGTATACCATGGACTGCCCGAAGAACAAACCATTCGGTACTAGAGGAGATCAAAAGCGTAGTTACTCACCTGTAACAGGTGTTCTCCAGGAGCAGCAGGAATCAGTCCTCACTTATGGGTGACGTCGGCGCCGACGGAGCCCTCACGGAGCAATTTTCCCCAGCTTTCAAAGAAAGCCTTTGGGAATTGCAGCGCGCATGCGCGGTCGTCTTCCCGCCCGAGGGTGCCATCTTAGCCAGTCAGATGACATAGCTAAAAAAGACAGCATAAAAATTTGCAAAAAAGAACATAAGCAGACGATTGCAACTCCAAGGGGAGGAGGGAGGGTAGTGAGGACTGATTCCTGCTGCTCCTGGAGAACACCTGTTACAGGTGAGTAACTACGCTTTCTCCAGGACCAAGCAGGAAGTCAGTCCTCACTTATGGGACTCCCAAGCTCAAGGCTACCGGAGACCCTAAGCACAAAAATGAGCTCCCTCTAGCTCAGCAGCACAGAAGGATAGAATCTTCGCTGAATTATCACCCACCGGTAGCCCACATCCGGGATGGAGGGTAGGAGTTGCTCAGACCTCAAAGAGATTACGGAGGACTGCCTGTCCGAAAGCACTGTCCCTACGGGACTCCCTCTCGAGACAGTAATGGACCGCAAAAGTCTGGCTTGAAGACCAAGTAGCGGCCCGGCAGATGTCTGCCAGCGGAACAGAGCGGAGGTAAGCCACTGACGTGGCCTTTGCCCGAACGCAATGAGCCGTGACTCGACTTTCTAAGGAGAGTCCGGCTGCCCCATAAGCCCAAGAGATACAGTCCGCAACCCAGATGGACAGAGTACGCTTGGAGACCGGGAGCCCCAATCTATTGGGGTCAAAAGACACAAAAAGCTGAGCAGCTTTACGGTGCTCCCGTGTACGGTCAAGGTAGAAGTTCAATGCCCTTCTACAGTCCAGGGTATGGAGGACCGTTTCAGCTCGGCTGGAGTGTGGTCTGGGAAAGAAGGTTGGAAGTACCACCTCCTGATTGATGTGAAAAGGGGAGACCACTTTAGGCAGAAATTTTGGGTGAGTCCGTAGGACTACCCTATTCTTGTAGAACCTAGTGTAAGGGGGATCAGACACGAGGGCCTGCAATTCACTTACGCGTCTAGCGGAAGTGAGGGCTATCAAGAACAGTGTTTTCCAAGACAGAAAACGGAGAGAACAGGTAGCCATAGGTTCAAAAGGCGGACAGGTGATCCGCTGCAAAACCACATTCAGGTCCCAGTCAGGCGCTGGCGGGCGCAGAGGTGGTTTAAGTAGAAGGAGACCTCGGAGAAACCTCGCTACGAGAGGGTCATTGGAGAGAGGTCTGCCGTCCACTGGCACATGATGTGCTGAAAGAGCACTGAGGTGAACTTTGACGGAGTTGGACTTAAGTCCCAGATTAGAGAGGTGCAGCAAGTACTGCAAGATCACCGACACCGGGCAGGAGAAGGGATCCTGAGACTGTTGGGTACACCAGACTGCAAAGCGACGCCATTTAAGGGCGTAGCATTTGCGGGTAGAAGGCCGTCGCGAAGCCAAGACGACCTCCTCCACCTCCGCCGGCAGGAGAAGGGGAGCAAGGACTACCCTCTCAGCAGCCAGGCCATGAGGTTGAGAGACCTGAGGTTGGGGTGCAGAAGGGACCCCTGATCCTGAGTGAGGAGATCCGGTTGTACCCCCAGAGGGATTGGATCCTCCACCGCCAGTTGCAGCAGGAGCGGAAACCACGGCTGCCTGGGCCAGCGAGGGGCCACCAGGATCATGAAGGCTTTGTCTCGGAGAACCTTGAAAAGAGTCCGAGAGACCAGCGGGATGGGAGGGAAAGCGTACAGAAGGCTCCCCGACCACGAGATCAGAAAGGCGTCCGCCGCAACCCGAAGGGGGTGTGGCTGACGAGAGCAGAAGCGAGGAAGCTGCCGGTTGTGAGGACTGGCAAAGAGATCCACCGTGGGGAGACCCCACTTGAGGAAGAGCTTCTGAACTACCAAGGGATCCAGACGCCACTCGTGCGGCTGGAGGACCCTGCTGAGTTTGTCTGCAAGGCAATTTTCTTGGCCCGGGAGATAAACTGCCTTGAGGAGAATGCCGTGACTGACGGCCCAAGAGCAGAGCTTTTGTGCCTCCCGGCAGAGGAGGAAGGAGCCCGTGCCCCCCTGCTTGTTCACGTAGAACATGGCAACTTGATTGTCCGTCTGGACAAGGACGGACTGTTGGGAAGTCAGGTGGGAGAAGGCCTTGAGAGCTAGGCGGATCGCCCTGAGCTCCAGGAAGTTGATCTGCTGAGCAGACTCCCACGTGGTCCAGAGGCCCTGAGTACGTGCCTCTTGGCAATGTGCTCCCCAGCCCAGGAGGGATGCATCGGTGGTCAGCACCCGGGTCGGCTGAGGTGACTGGAAAGGCATTCCGAATATCAGGTTCGGCTGCCGGAGCCACCACCGGAGAGACGAGAGCAGCGGCTCGGAGACGCGCACTAGGTCTGCCAGGCCGCCTGTGGCTTGTCGCCACTGCTGGCGGAGACACCATTGAGCAGACCGCATATTCAGGCGGGCATTGGGGGTCACATGGACGGTGGAAGCCATATGGCCGAGCAGTCTCAGGAAGCGCCTGGCGGAGACCAGGGGCTGGCTGCGAAAGCGGTCGGCTAGGTCCATGAGCCGTTGAGCCCTGTCGAGCGGTAGGTACGCTCGTGCCCGAGGAGTGTGCAGCCTTGCGCCGATGAACTCGAGATCCTGTGAGGGGAGCAAAGTGGACTTTGCGAAGTTTATAACAAAGCCCAAGTGCTGCAGCAGAGTCACCGTGCGGCACGTGGCGTTGGTGACCTCCTGAGCGGACGCTGCTCTGATGAGCCAGTCGTCGAGGTACGGAAAGACAGAGGCCGTGAAGCCGGAGATGGGCCGCCACGACCGCGAGACATTTTGTGAAGACTCGCGGTGCGGAGGATAGGCCAAAGGGCAGTACTCTGTACTGGTAATGATTTCCTGCCACCGCAAACCTTAGGTATTGGCGGTGGCTTGGGTGGATGAGGATGTGCGTGTAGGCATCCTTTAGATCCAAGGAGCATAGCCAATCTCCCTGCTGGAGGTAGGGCAGAAGGATTCCAAGGGTAAGCATTTTGAACTTCTCCCGCACAAGGAACTTGTTGAGGTTGCGCAAGTCCAGGATGGGTCTGAGGCCCCCTGTTCTCTTTGGTATCAGAAAATACCTTGAATAAAAGCCTTGACCTCTCAGGTGGTGGGGCACCGGTTCCACCGCCTGTTCCTGCAGAAGACCTGCTAACTCCTGAAGGAGCAACTCCCTGTGCAGAGGGGGGCGCGAAGGTTCTCCCGGAAAATAGGAGGGAGGGACCTGATGGAAGTGGAGAAGGTAGCCTTCTCGCACGACCTGAAGTACCCAGGCATCTGCGGTGATGCTGGACCACCTGTGGGCGAAGTGAACCAGCCGGCCTCCGGTGCTGGGAGGAACCAGCGGGGGGGGGAGAGGCTATGCTGAGCGAGTCAAAAACCCCCACCCTGCTGAGCAGGGGCTGGTGGTGCAGGCTTGGGGGCTTGCTGCCTACGGGACCCGTTACCCCGTCCCTTGGCCTGCTGGCCCTGTTGGGGAGCTGCAGGGGCCTGATAATGGGGGTACTGTTTGTAGGCAGCCGCCTTCCTCGGGTAAAAGGACTTTTTTCCCGAGCCCTTCTTTTTCTGGGAAGGGGCGGAGGTCTTCCTAGAAAGCCTGGTCCTGGTGAGAGTCTCAGTCTCAATTTGTGCAGCCTTTTCCGCCATGGGCTTGCCAAAGAGGTTTTCGCCTCGGCAGGGGACATCAACCAACTTGTCCTGTACCCAGGGCTCAAGGTCCGACGACTGAAGCCAAGCCTGTCGGCGGGCACCGATGCCGGCTGCGGCCACTCTAGCCGAGGCCTCAAAGCCATCATAGGCTGCTCGGGACATGAACTTCGAGCATTCCCGAATGCCCGTGGACAAGGCTAGGAACCTCCGCAAGGGCTCCTCGGAGAGACCAGCGGAGAATCCGGCTAGCTCTTTAGCCAGATCCCGGAGATACATGCCCATGTAGAGCTGGTAAGTCTGGACACGACATGCGAGCATAGAGCCCTGGAAGCACTTCTTGCCAAGGCCATCCAGGTTACGGGCCTCCCTTCCAGGAGGCACCGAGGAGTGCATCTTCTGGCTCTTAAGACGATGCATGGTCGATTCCACTACCATGGAATGGTGTGGCAGCTGTGCCTTCTGAAAGCCAGGGCTCTTGCGGACCCGATAGATAGAATCGACCCGCTTGCTCAGGACCGGCGAGGAGGCCGGACTCTCCCACATGCGGAAGAGTAGTCGTTCCAGCATAGGAGGAACCGGCACAGTAAAGTGCTCCCTCGCGGGAGAGTCATACTGGAGGGCGTCGAGCTCTTCGGCTCGAGGCTCCTCCTCGGGATCCGCAGGGAAGGCCAAAGCCTTGGCCATATCCCTAACGAAGTCCGAGAACCGGGCATCCTCCGGGGGGGACTGCTTCCGAGGCTCGGACCCCGGTGAGTCCGATGGGACACACCGAGTCCGGAAAGAATCAGGTGACTCTTCCTCCTCAGACTCCCAGACCGACTCCGACGAGGACTCGGTGGGGTCGGCCCGGGCAGGGTGCGGCGCCAGCCGTCCCGACGTCGAGGGAGTCGGCGTCGGCGACCTCGGTCCCGAACGGGAGGCCGAGGGTGACCTCGACCGAGGATCGACTCGAGTTCTCATTGACTCGAGGATCGGCTCGGTCTCCGGGGTCGACTTGGACGTCGACGTCCCGGCGGTCGGGGCAGCGGCGCCAGCGAGGCCAGCGAGCAGTGCCCGCTGCTGGTCCATGAAGGCAGACAGTCTGCTCTCCAAGGCCGTCAACCTGAGTCCGAGCTCAGGTGACCCAGCAGCCCCCGACTCGGGCCCCGACGGCGTCGGGCCCGACGTCGGCTGTCGCGGAGGCGAGTCCAGAAGGACCACAGGACTTACCCGGGCAGGCATCTCCGACTCCAGGCGAGGTCGCTTCGGGATGTGTTCCTTCTCCAAGGACCCGGGGCGGCTGTCGGGGCTATGCGACCTGGCCCTCGCGGAACCAGGAGCGTCCACCGACGCCGCCCTCGCGGGTTTTTCCTTCCGACGATGGTCCCCGGAGGGAGAACCCCGGTCGGAGGAGCTCCGGCGACGGTCCGAGCTGGAGCCTTTCGACGCGGAGGCCTCCGACGAGGTCCGGGTACGGCTGGGGTCAGCGAAGATTCTCTCACGCTGATGCCGCCGACTCCTCAACGCCTTTGAGGACAGTTTGCTGCAGGGCCCACAGATCAGTTCCTCATGATCCGGGCCCAGGCAGCGGAGGCAAAAGTCGTGTGTGTCGGTTAGTGACATATTTCGGTCACACCGACCACACCGCTTAAACCCACTGGCAGCCATCGGGGGAAAAAGGGCCCCTGCGAGGTCAAAGGACCGGGCTGCCAGGGAAACCGAAAACGAAAGCTGACTAAGTCAGAAAAACCGAAAAAAGTAAGCGGACTCGAGACCGGCGTCGCGAGTCCGGGCGGGAAAACGATCGGCGCGAAAGAAAAAAGGATAAAACAAAGAAGAAAATCAACTTTTTCGCGGGGACAAGACGGGGACGTCTGTAGGGCTCCGCGGAAAAAAGAAGACTGGCTAAGATGGCACCCTCGGGCGGGAAGACGACCGCGCATGCGCGCTGCAATTCCCAAAGGCTTTCTTTGAAAGCTGGGGAAAATTGCTCCGCGAGGGCTCCGTCGGCGCCGACGTCACCCATAAGTGAGGACTGACTTCCTGCTTGGTCCTGGAGAACCTAAGCTTTCTTTAAAATCTAAGATGACAAGACTTTGACTGTCATACTTTGGACATATCATGCAAAGAGAGAGATCATTAGAGAAAGACATCATGCTTGGCAAGATAAAAGGTCAACGCAAAAGAGGAAGGCCAGCAATGAGATGGATCAATACAATAACAGCAGCTACGGGTACCAGTCTGTCAACAATGAGCCGCCTGACTGAAGACCAAACACAATTTAGGATAGCTATCCAGAGGGTCGCCATGAGTCGACCCCGACTCGACGGCACTTAACAGCAACAACAGTATTGCACAAGAACAGTAGTTAAGATGTAACGAGTTAGGTTACAGTATCAGTTTCTTTCCTTTCAGCAATAATAGAACACAGGCAAGACTAGCAGTTTGCAACATCAGATAAGTATCCATTTAAAATGTTCTCTTCGTTCTTTTTTTAAAAATTTAATCTTTATTCACATTAATCACAACAGTACAAAGACACTGACCAGGTAGCCCATCGTTTATCAAACCTTTCACAAAAAAACAAATATCAGCTTAACTCGCCTTAACGTTCACGATAAACCTTCCAATCTTTTCCATCTTCATCCCTAATGATTGTCCCAACTTTAATCCCTAACCCCAATCTACTGACTCCATCAGTAACATTCTATCCAAGTAAGCAAAAAATATCAACATCTCTTTCATGTTCTGCAACCCTCCTCCCTTTCCATCTCCCCTCCCTCATGCCCCACACCAACATTTCAAGAACAGACATTGAGTGTTTTGAAGACACCGCTCAAACAATGCCCAAATTTCCCCATGCTTCATTAAAGTATGCATGTGGTAAGCTGTTGTTTTACACTAATAACATCTGCATTTCTTCTGACCATTCTTCTATTTTTGAACATTGTACTTGTTTCCACTTTCCAGCAATAAGCTGCCTGGCTACCACAATGCCGTATGCAACAAATTTCCAACTCCCTGGGTCCAGATTACCCCCAGAGAATTTGGTCAAAAGCACTCCAAACACACTCCCAAAATCTCTTCCAAATCTTCCCATATCTCATCCCAAAACCTCTTAATCCTCAGACACTTCTCTTCCTCCCCACATCCCCCCCCCCCAGCAATACTCCTCAACACCTTCCCATTTCTGAAGCTTCTCTGGTGTAAGGTACATCCTGTACAAGTTTGTAACAATTCTCTTGAACTTGAGCCAACATATTCATCTTCCTCAAAAATTTCTTTCCACTCCTCTCATTTTAAATCTTTTTATCATACCCTCATAAAAGTGGGGCTGCCTCCATATCCATGGAAGAAGCAGCTCATAAAGTCCGGAAAGCAACCCTATCCCTTGGGTGTAATTTGTAAAGCATCTCTAAACCATCTCGAGCCGAAGAAGGAGGACTCCTACCGACCAATCTCCAGTATCCCTTTCTTAATGAAAATACTTGAGAAGACAACCCAAAGACAGATTCAACAACATATAGACACAACTTCCCCGTTAGACCCATGTCAGCATGGATTCAGAGAGGCACACGGCGTAGAAACCCTACTCACCTCATTAACAAACACAATCACCAATGGGATGGACAATATCAAAAAAGGCTTTGCGTTGATCTTTCTTGATATCGCCGCGGCGTTCAACTCAGTAGATCACGAACAACTCCTGATGAGACTCCACGCAAAGGGAATCTATGACCGCGCATGGGATTGGCGTAAGTCTTACCTTCAAGGCAGATGGCAGCAAGTTCGGGTTGGCAACAAGACATCAGAACCCTTCCAGCAAAAACAGGGAGTACCACAAGGATCTTCATTATCGGCGCTACTTTTCAACATCTATATGCAGCCAATCTCAGACATAACTCGCTCCTTCGGCATATCATGCCTCATGTATGCTGATGTGCTGTTATTCACACCTATAACAGTCACATGCCCAGATTTCACAATACTAATCAAATGCTTCGACGCAATAACAGATTGGCTTCTCAATCAGAATCTACGTATAAATTAAAAAAAAACAGAAGTGCTAATTATTACACGAAACAAAGATTTCTCTCCACCATCAACACTAAAAGTCAGGGATGCAGAACTTCTGGTCACATCCAACATACGCTGTCTAGGGGTGATAATAGACCAACACTTGGACTTCAAAGATCACATCAAACGCACAGTAAAATCTATTTACTTCAAAATCAAAACCCTCCGCCACCTTAGACCCATGATGGAAACTGACGACTTCCGAACTGTTTTCCAAGCCCTAGTGACACCTCACTTTGATTATGCGAATATAATACTACAAGGCCTCCCAAAAAACACCCTGAACCCGCTACAGATGGCCATGAACTCAGCGGCGCGTGTCCTGTGCGGAACATCCAGGAGGGATCACATTTCACCTATATTAAAAGAGCTTCACTGGCTCCCAATAAGATCCAGAATCCTATAAAAGACCCTCCTCATTACCTTCAAGGCATTCAATAAAATATCACCCTCCTCAATTGTCGATCTGCTCATTCACACCCCCAACAACAGATCCAGAAGAGCATTCAAGGAAAATACTCTAGTGATACCAAGCGAATCCATAAAACGTAACCAATCAACCATCAACAGAGCATTTACAAGCTATGCCCCCAGGTGTTGGAACAAACTCCCTTCTAGCATAAGGGCAATCAGAGACCTCATGCAGTTTAGAAAGGCCCTTAAACATCACCTGTTCCTCTCACACTTTACACAGACAGATGATTCCCCCCCCCCCCCCCGACACTCACCCAGCTATGTCACCTGAGAACACAGGCATACCAGAACTGCAATCAGTCTGTACACCAGTATGATATTACTGCACTTTAACTATTCTTCACCAGCAGAGTACAAAACGCTGTAATCTGACTCTGATTGTAAAACCTGTTATGATTCAACCTGTTATTCATTTGAAGCTAAATTGTAATATGTATATAGTTTCCTCAGTTAACTCCATGTTATAACCCTGTTTTATGTTGAAGCTAAATTCTCGTATGTATATAGTCTCCCCAGTTAACTCCATGTTGCAAATATAACCCTGTTTTATGTAAACGTAGGACAAAAATGTATGTCCAAGTGTTTAATGTTCGATGTAAACCGCACTGATGAGAAATAGCGCGGTATATAAGAAGTGTTAAATAAATAAATAAATAAAAAAATCAGACACATCCACTCCAACCTTATTCCACCTTCACCCTACCATCTGGGAATGCTCTAGCTGCCAGCAGAAAAAGCAATCTCTGTCTGACAGGACAAACACATCTCTTCCTCAAATGTCATCAACCCTCTGTCTTTTTTTTTTTTACTTGCCCGAATACTCACAGACCCAATTCTTCTCAAAGAAAGCACTATAGTGAACCCCTGACTCAAACTACTTATTATAACATACTGGAGTATGTACCCATAAGCCCCACCCCCACCCCACCCCACCCCCAGGGCAGTATCCTTTTCCACATATGTAAAGTTCAACCTGCATATGGATTTACAATCCTTTGCATGTCTTCTTTTATCCCTGTAAGCTAAAACAGCACCCACAAGGAAGGTTCCTCAATCCCACTATGCTCCATTCTTGCTCATACCTTGGGACTACCCCTCTCCTCCAGTCCCACATGCCCCTAAGTTGTGCTGCTATATAATACCACCACAAATCTGTGATAGTCACTCTTCCCTGCAGCTTAAATCGATATAGCACTTTTCTCACCACCTTAGTTTGCCTCTGTCGCCAAATAAATATAAGAGCCTCCTCTATATTCTTGTGAAAACTTTCTGTGGTAATGGTATTGGAAGAGCAGCGTCCTGCCTGCTGCTGCCTCTCCCTCACTGCTGACCTGCTTGAATTGCCTCTTGTCCTCCTCAGTGCCTCACCTGCTGCTGTGTTGTCTTTTCACATTTCCCCAGGTACCTCCTACTGCCTCTCCTGATTGATTCCATCTCCTTGGACACACTGGAAGTGACGCAGACGCGCTTCCCTCGTGGAGCCAGACTTTATAAAATCTTCTCCGGTACGGCATACCGTGCCACGGGCGCACACCGAAGGAGCAGGTTGTGCTCCTTGGGGGAGCTCCTTAGGGCCAGATCAGGGGGCCACCATCCAGAGTCAACTCAGCTCACTCCTGCACCATCCGTACACCAGTCAATCCTCCAGCTGCACACCCACATCACAGGTGTTCCAGGTCCCTCGGTCCATTCACCTAGGCCCCACGGTAAGTTGCTTCCTCCAGTCACATCTCTACTCCTTCTTCTGCTGCTATCTCTCTCTTCCACCTCCATGGCTTCTATACCTGTTCACTGGGGTTGGCGTCCTGCTCCTCCTGCCACAGCCCTACTACGTCCTCTTGCATGCAATATCTTCAATCTAGTCTACTGTTCCCATCACTCCTCTGTTCCATCGTCCCCTCAGACTCTCCTGTTCCTTCAGCTCACACTCTTAAATTGCCATTCCATTCGTTCCAAAACACTTCTGATCCATGATGTCGTCTCACAGCACGCCCTCGATTTGTTCTTTCTGATGGAAACCTGGCTGAGGGATGGCGAGGAGCCCCTCCTCAACCGCTGCCTACCCCCAGGCTATTCTGCCCGGAGGGGTAGGAGCGGCGGAGGAGTCGCGGTCCTCTACCACTCCTCTCTCCCTCTCCAGGAACAACCAACTGCTCTTCACTACCCGAAATCCTTGCTTCTTCGCCTGGGTACCTCCCCCCCTCTACTTTCTTCTTGTCTATGCTCTCCCCTCCATGCCCGCCCAACTGTGGGACACCCTCCTGGATACGCTCTCCGAGGCTTCTCTTCTTTACCCTCACCTCATGATTCTAGGGGATTTTAACATTCATGTCAACTCCCCCTCTACCCCCCCCCCCCCGGGATTCTGCCTTTCTCACCTTCCTATCTGACCTCTCCCTCCGCCAGTTTGTTTCCTATCCCACCCACTCAGCTGGGTATTCCCTTGATCTTCTTATCTCCCATATCACATCTCCCTTTGTCCCCTCTTCACTATCCTCTCTGCCCCTCCCCTGGTCCGATCACTTCTGCCTTTTCTTTTCCCTCCCCCTCCCCTCTCCCCCAACAATCCCCTCCCCAAGTTCCCATCCTAGCTCTGCCCTACCTACCTATTCTCGCCATGTCAATGCCAACACCCTCCTTCAGTTCCCCCCTTCAGATATCTTCTTCCCCACAGACTTCCACCACCTTCCTGTCGATACCCAGGCACACGTCTCGGACACTACCCTCTCAACTGCCCTTGACACTCTCGCCCCTCTTCAGCCCTGCCCCATTTCCTGTTGTCATAATCACCATCCTTGTTCCATTCTGGTTTTTTACTCCACCGCAGGTACCTCCGACATGCCGAGCAGCTTTGGCGTAAACGTCCCTCCCCTTCCAATCAGAATCACTTCCGCCTCTGTCATCGTCACTACCGCCTTCTTTTTCACTCAGCTAAACAGGAATACTTCTCTGACCTTATCTCCTCCTCTGCTAACTCTTCTCGTCAATTCTATTCTGTTCTCTCTCTGCACCCCACTCCTCTCTGCACCCCCTCCTCCTCCCCCCTGATCCTGATTCCTTAGCCTCCTACTTTGCTTCTAAAGTCCTTTCCCTTTGTCTCTCTTTTCCCTCCTGCTCTCTTCCTCTCTCCCCCCCAACTCTAACCTCTCTCTCTTCCCTTCCTTCCCCCCCTTCCTCCCCTCTCCCATCTCTGGTCTACTTTTGAGCCCATTTCCCTTTCAGTCTTATCCAAATCCTTCACTTCCACCCGGAAGACCAACTGTCCTGCCGATCCTATCCCTTTCCCACTGGCTTTTAGAATCCTCCCTAGCTCTCTCCCCTCTCATTCTCTCTATCTTTAATTCTAGCCTGTCCTCTGGTACTTTTCCTACACTCTGGAAGCATGCCTCTGTTCGCCCCATTCTAAAGAAAGGTTCCCTGGACCCCTCCTCCCCTTCCAGCTGGCGCCCCATCTCTAATCTGCCATTCCTCTCTAAACTCTTAGAAAAACTGGTCTTTACCAAACTCTCTTCCCACCTTGAAGTCTCCCTTACCCTTCACCCGCAGCAATCTGGTTTCCGTCCTGGTCACAGTACAGAATCCGTCCTCCTCTCCCTTCTCAACAAATTGCATGCTGCTCACGATCATGGTTCTTTCTCTCTTGGTGTTTCTCTTGATCTGTCCACTGCTTTTGACTTGGTTGACCTTCTAACTTGTCTCCAGGATGCTGGCCTTGCCGGTTCGGTACTTCAGTGGTTTTGTTCATTTCTTTCCTGTCTGTCTTTCTCGGTTCTCTCTGGGACTACCTCCTCCCCCCTCCCCTGTGGTGTCCCCCAGGGCTCTGTTCTCGTGCCTCATCTATTTAATGTTTTTCTTGCCCCTCTCACCCTCTTAATTCAACAACATGGCATTTCCGCTTACTATTACGCAGATTACATTTTCCTCCTCCACCATACCGACTCCTCCGCTCCCGACATCATTCCCCTCAATACCTGTCTCTCTTCCGTGGCTTCCTAGCTTTCATCCAATTTCCTACACATTAATCTCTCAAAAACCTCCGCCATTTGGTTTACCTCTGGAAGCTCCCCCCTCCACCTGTCCCACTGTTTTCCTCATCACCCATTCCTATTATTTCATCTCTACGGTATTTAGATGTTACCCTTGAATCTTCCCTCTCTTTTAAAGACCACATATCTTCTGTTGTCCAATGTTCCTTCTTCATTCTGAAGCAACTTTGTGCCATCTGTCCTTTTCTATCCTCCTCTTCTCTGACCATGCTGCTCCTCTCCTTCGTCATATCTCGTCTCAATTACTGTAACATTTCCCTTGCCGGCCTCCCTCAGTTCCAGCTTTTCCGTCTTCAACATGTTCAAAATATTGCCGCCCGTATTCTCACTCACACCTCATGCTTCGATCACGTCACTCCCCTTCTTCTACGCTTGCACTGGCTCCCAATCCCTTTCCGGATTCAATACAAGTTCCTCATTTTCATTCAAAGATCAATCCATACAGGCTCCCCTCTCTATCTCGCTGATCAGGTCCACCTTCACACCCCTCACCGTTCCCTCCGATCCATCCACGCCAACCGCATGTCCCTTCCCTGCCCGTCCCAGGCTCACTTGGAATCCACTCGGTCATCCGTCTTTTACTTTTTTGGACCAAGACTCTGAAACTCGCTCCCCTCCGCCCTCCGTTTAGAACCCTCTTTCAAATCTTTCAAAGCCAAACTGAAAACCCACCTTTTCTGTTCTGCTTTTGACCTCCCTGCCCCCCTTCACCTCTCCCCACCTCCTCATTGAATGTTTAATCTTGCCTCCCCTATTTGTGTGTCACTCTATCCACTCCCCCTCGTTGATCTATAACTCTCTTGTTCCTCTTTTATTTGTTGTCCTGTCTGCTCCTCCTCCCCCCCCTTAGCTTTTATCTTTTCTGTCGTACTCAATTTTTAATGGCGTTCCTTTTCCTTTCCTACGCAGTTTTTTAACTTTGTTTGTAAACCGTCCAGATGCATCGGTTATGGGCGGTATTTTAAGTTATTAATAAACATAAACAAGCCTGAAATAAATATAACAATTTGGGTAGCGTATTCATTTCAGCACTTGCAGTTCTACCCATCCAAGACAGCCCAAACCCCTCCCACTGCTCCAGATCTTTACATCCTCCTTTCCCCAATACCGGGCCATGGTTGCTACTGTACAAGCCCCACTGCATGGCTACAGGCACCTAACGAAACTGAAAAACACCCTGCAGAGATATTTCTTCCTCTTCCTTCTGGAGAAAGATTGATAGCACCTCAGATTTGCTAATATTTAATTTAAAGACTGATGCAGCATCATTATCTCAAAATTCTCTTATAGTTACTGGCAAAGATCATTTTTGTTGCACTATTGTAAATAAACAGTCATCTGCACACATCATAATCTTATATTTCTCCCCTCCTATCCATATTCCCCTAATAACTCCACATCACCTAATGCATTCCATCAACAGACCCAAAGTGAACGCAAATAAAAGCAGTGACAATGGACACCCTTGCCTAGTGCCTTTACCTACTGTAACTCAAATTCCTTAGAATATTAAAATTTTCTGAATCCATCCTATAAAATCCTCTCTAAATCTCATTTTCCTTAAGATCCCAAATATGAACGCCCAATGGACTCTATCAAAAGCTTTCTCGGCATCAATTTTCCAAAATTAATAATAGATTACTATCCTGCTTTGCCCCCCCCCCCAATTAAATTTAACAGCTACTACTATTACTACTGCTTATCATTTGTATAGGGCGTATGCCGTGCTGTACAAAGATGTGTAAGAGACAGTCCCTGCTCTTAAGAGCTTATAATCTAATCAAAACAGACCACACAACAACTGGGGACTAGGGTAAATCAAAGGGGAATGGCAAAGATATAGATAGGCGATGAGCAAGAAAATGAAAATAAGGGGAGTAGAATCCAAAAGCTTTGAAGAGATGGGTTTTAGAGCCTGGATTTGAATAGGGCCAGAGATAGAGCCTGGAGTACTAAGTCAGGTAGTTTGCTCCATGCATATTGTGATAAGGAAGCTTATCATAGCTCAGGTAGGAGCTATAGAAAAGATGATGTGACTCTGAACAAGCAACCTGTCAGTTTTGGTAGAAGCAAGAAAACAGAGTTTTCACATAAAAGACTACCAGTCCCAGAATGCACCAGGTTTCCAGCAGCCATGAGGGGGGCTGAAGTGAGAAAATGTGTGTGCCATCAAGAGAGCTATGAGGTAATCCCTAAGCACTCATCTCAAAGGGCAGGGCCTGATTCAACACAGCTGCGCTGTGTTAGGGAGGAGCACACATTAGGACAGAATAAGAATAGAGCTTATTCTACAGATAATAGTTTCAGCAAAGGCTTCAGGAAAGGAGACAGCAACAGCTTCAAGCTCAAGCACCAGTATCACCTGGAGAAACAGAAGCCAAGCCAAGCGGATAGAGAAAGAAGGAAACTCTCTGGAAGGAAGAGAAGAAAGCCCATTGGATGGTCTGGGAGAGTCCAAGGCAGTACCCATACTGGGAGGTATTCCAAGTGCCAGCAGAGACCATTGGACTGGAGTCAGCCAGAGGAATGGAATGGCAGAGATAGGAATCACCAGTGGCTACCTGGAAGAGAGAAGACTGCACGTGGAAAGGACTTTCAGACCTATGCCAGAAGGTATGTGAGGAAAGATCCAGTGTCCAGGGATCAAGATTGGAAGGCTGGACATCAGAATTGGATTACATACTGGCCAGCCTATACAGAGAGGAATTATGATAGCAGGAGAGGCTCAGGTATGAACACTGATCCAGACCCTATCTATAATAGTGAATGGCAGCAAGGGAATAAGCATTCTCATGATAGTGCCTTAATGAAAGACTCGTCTGTGCCAATGTATGATAGTGACCTGTGATAAGGAAGCTTATCATAGCTCAGGTAGGAGCTATAGAAAAGATGATGTGACTCTGAACAAGCAACCTGTCAGTTCTGGTAGAAGTGAGAAAACAGAATTTTCACATAAAAGACTACCAGTCCCAGAATGCACCAGGTTTCCAGCAGCCATGAGAGGGGCTGAAGTGAGAGAATGTGTGTGCAATCAAGAGAGCTATGAGGTAATCCCTAAGCACTCATCTCAAAGGGCAGGGCCTGATTCAACACAGCTGCGCTGTGTTAGGGAGCAGCACACATTAGAACAGGATAAGAATAGAGCTTATTCTTCAGATAAGGGCTACAGAGGGAGGAAGAGATACAGAGACAGCAACGGCTACAAGCACCAGTATCACCTGGAGAAACAGAAGCCAAGCCAAGCAGATAGAGAGAGAAGGAAACTCTCTGGAAGGAAGAGAAGAAAGGCCATTGGAAGGTCTGGGAGATTCCAAGGCAGTACTCATACTGGGAGGTATTCCAAAAGCCAGCAGAGTCCATTGGACTGGATTCAGCCAGAGGAATGGAGTGGCAGAGATAGGAATCACCAGTGGCTACCTGGAAGAGAGAAGACTGCATGTGGAAGGGACTTTCAGACCAAGGCCAGAAGGTATGTGAGAGAAGATCCAGCGTCCAGGGATCAAGATTGGAAGGCTGGACATCAGAATTGGATTACATATTGGCCAGGCTATACAAAGAGGAATAATGATAGCAGGAGAGGCTCAGGTATGAACACTGATCCAGACCCTATCTATAATAGAGAATGGCAGCAAGGGAATAAGCATTCTCATGATAGTGCCTTAATGAAAGACTCATCTGTGCCAATGTATGATATTGACCCTATGATTGTTGATGCAGGGGGAAATACAGCAGATGAAACTATTTACATGGACTGTTCTTTATCTAAATGCTATTGCTAATTTTCTCTGAGCAAACACATCAGCCATCACAAAGAAACCTAACTTTGTTCTTTATTTCCACTGCAAACAGCTCTTAAAGCAGGATTTGGGCTCACACAGTAGCAGCCAGCCAGCTAAAGGCTTTCAGCTGGTCCATTGATAGTAATTAGGGCTGCACCTGATTGTGTGTGTGAGCAAGGGAGAATCACTGCTGAGATCGGCGTGGAAAAATAAGCAGAAGTTAACCTAACCAGCAAAGTTTATTCTTTACTTTGTGCCTTTGTATTTGGTAATTATTTGCTAAGAAAACATTAGCTAATTGCCTGACAAGCTGAAGGTTGTTTTCTGGTTTACTTTGTGACTTTTTGTTATCCATTTTAAACACTGCAAGCAAGTAACCTCATTTATAGTGCTATCAAGCATACATGTGCTGGGTGAATTAAACCCCATCAATAAAAGAAGTATTTTATTGATCTTACCACTTGGTTTCACAACTCAAATTATTGTCATCAGCTGTGTTTGGGAGTGAATGAACTACAATACCCACAATACCTTGCAAGAATCATATGAATATATGCATCGTCAAGATTGTGTAAGTTCTCACCCTAGGCAGCCGTCTGACAGACCCTATGCTAATTGATGAAGGGGGAGATACAGCAGATGAAACTATTTATTACATGGACTGTTCTTTATCCAAGTGCTATTGCTAGCTTCCTGTGAGCAAACACATCAGCCATCACAAAGAAACCTAACTTTGTTCTTTATTTCCACTGCAAACAGCTCTTAAAGCAGGATTTGGGTTCACACAGTAGCAGCCAGCCAGCTAAAGGCTTTCAGCTGGTCAATTGATAGTAATTAAAGCTGCACCTGATTGTGTGTGTGAGCAAGGGAGAATCACTGCTGGGATCTGCGTGGAAAATAAGCAGAAGTTAACCTAACAAGCAAAGTTTATTCATTTCTTTGTGCCTTTTTATTTGGTAATTATTTGCTAAGAAAACATTAGCTAATTGCCTGACAAGCTGAAGGTTGTTTTCTGGTTTGCTTTGTGACTTTATGTTATCCATTTAAACACTGCAAGCAAGTAACCTCATTTATATTGCTAACAAGCATACTTGTGCTGGGTGAATTAAACCCCATCAATAAAAGAAGTATTTTATTGACCTTACCACTGGTATCACAACTCAATTATTGTCTTCAGCTGTGTTTGGGAGTGAAAGAACTACATTACCCACAATACCTTGCAAGAATCATATGAATATATGCATCGTCAAGATTGTGTAAGTTCTCACCCTAGGCAGCCGTCTGACAATATGGAGAAAAAGTCTGGAGTTGACAGTGGCAGAGAAGGGCACAGATAAATGTTATCCCCTGCATATGGTCCTGGCATAAAACTGGCCTGGTCTTTAAGCAGGCACAGAGCCCTTAAAACCAAGCAAGGACAAGATATCAAGGAGAAGGTTGTGGTCAACAGTGTCAAAAGCAGCAGAAAGATCAAGAAGCATGAGGACTGAGTAAAGACCCTTGGATTTTGCCAGGAACAGGTCACTGGAAACTTTGGCAAAAGCCATTTCAGTAGAATATAAACAACGAAAGCCAGATTGCAGTAGATCCAGAAGGGCTTGAGAGGAGAGAAAGTCGAGGCAATGGCGGTGAACTATACGTTCAAGTAGTTTAGAAACGAAGGGAAGGAGGGAGATAGGTCGATAGTAAGACGGACAGGTAGGGTCTAGTGAGTGTTTTTGGTTTTTTTTATTATTTTTATTACAGTTTCTTATATACCGCGCTATTCGGTATCAGTGTTTCTTGAGAAGAGGAGTGACCACAGCATGCTTGAAGGCTGCAGGGAAAGTTGCAGTGGAGAGCAATAGGTTGAGAATATGAGAGATGGAAGGGACTACAGTGGACGAGATGGAGCCAAGGAGAGGAATGGGAATAGGATCAGAGGAGCAGGTAGTGAGTTTGGATGAGGAAAGAAGGTGAATGGTTTCCTTCTCAGAGATCACAGAAAAGGAAGAGAGGGTAGCAGCTCATTTATGAATATGTTAAAAAGCAACATGCCTAGCATAGATCCCTGAGGAGCTCTACTATTTACTTTTCTCCATCGAGAAATTGTCCTACTCTCTGTCTTCTATCTTTTAATCAGTTCCCAGTCCACAACAGCACACTGCCTCCTATCCAATGACTTTTTAATTTCATCAAGAGTCTCTCATGAAGGATCTTGTCAAAGGCTTTCTGAAAATTCAGCTACACTATATCAACCAGTTCATCTTTATCTACATGTTTATTCACTCTTCAAAAATATTTAACTGCAACAAATTTTGTCTGCCCCTCTTGCCTCAGTTCTGACTTTCATGTAGGCAAACTCTGCTAAATCCAACACTTTACTTCACGTTGTGGGCATCAATCACTGCTAACAGAGTATGGCAATCACTGGGGGAAGAATGCCAGCCACTTATACACTCTCTGGAGGGTTAAAAATCACCATTTATCCTGATCAGGCTCAAGGCTCCCAACTTACACAGCCATCCCGGGCGATGATATCACTTCCTTCAAAATGTTCTCTTTCTTTTTAATAACTTTCTAATTTAAGATTTCTTTCTTTCCTAAAAATCTATTTTCCTTTGTTTCCTTTTATCAACATCATAGGTATTTTTCTGCTTTTATTTTTTACAATTTCATCAAAATTCTCAACATTTTCTTTTCTCAAGCTACTCTTTCTAGGTTTAATAGAAAAATTCTAGAGGTACTTTTGTACTTTTACTTTAATTATTTCCTGTTTTATTTTATTTGAGCTCAAATAAATGATATACTTAGTAGTACACTTTTTTTTGAAACTCTGTTTATTGAACCACACAAAGCACATCATACAACAGTCCAGAACTGTACATCCTAGAAAAATACATATCGCCCCCAGGCGGGGTTGACTCTGATCCCCACCTCAAGGCCAACCACCCTCAATTATAACACAACTCTCTCCCTATATCCTCCCCCTCCCCCAACACAACTTTCCCCCCCGCTCACCCCCCATGAGTGGATAATCACTGTGTTGCCATCCAACCCAACCACCTTCCTTATCCTAATATTTGTTGATGTTCTTCAATCCCACCCATACTTTCCCTAGACCTAGACCCCCTTCCTAGCTCACCTGCAATATTTTGTTACGTATGTGCGGTCTCAAGTTTTGAATATAGGGTTCCCATACCAGCAAGAAGGAAGACCAACGCCGGATCCTGCCTCTCGCCCCCCCTCCTCTCAAACAACATCAACTGGTGAAACCTAATTGCACCATTCCCAGAATGTAGGGGGTGTTGGCTCTCTCCATTTATGACGTATCGGGTCTTTACCCACCAGACATGCCTTCCTCACCAATAACCGTTCCCACCTCCCCTTCAGGTGTAGTGGTCCAAGTTGATCCAAGACTACTAAAGATCCAGTCCAGATGATCTGTTGCTGAAGCAAGCTACCCATGTACACGCTAATACATGCCCAATAATGACGAATCTGCAGACAACTCCACCACATATGACCCAAATCCGCTAGAGGGCACAAACACTTTGGACACCTGCCATCCAAGGTAAGATGACTTCGCAGGGCCCGCCTCGGGGAAAAGTGTGCTCGAATAAGACACTTGAACTGCACTTCTCTCCATCTAGCCCCTTCCACCAAGTCCACTATCCTGCCCAGAGCTCTGCGAACTAAGCCTGGGGCCACTTCCTGGTTCAATTCCGCTGCCCAGCACACCTATTCTGCTCCATAGTCTGACACCTCAATGTATTGATCTAAAGGCTCGAAATCGTTGGAAGCGACTCGTCCCCTAAAGAAAAAAACTCCAGTATCTGTGCTGAACGTTCCACGGTTAGCTCACTCCCCGGAAGAGAAGCCACATAGTGAGAGAGCTGGGCATATGCAAGAAACGAACTATGGTTCAGCTCATATTCTCTACAAAGAGTCTCCCTGCCGGTTCCACTTCCAAAAAATGGCTGTTTCCGTACCAGGGGTAAATTTAACATTTCCCTGCAGCGGCAGTCAGCACGAGACCACTGGTGGTCTACCCCAGTACCTATTCAGCTGTCTCCATGTTTTCTTCACGGACATCATCAATACGCTCTGACTCACCCCTCCCAATAACACAGGCACCTCCACGTGTAAAACTGCCAGCAATGTCTGCGGGGCCACCATAGCTTCCTCCAAAGCCCTAGGGGTATATATCTCTGTGTCGGCCAACCAATCCCCTATGTGATGCGCTTGACAAGCCAAAGCATAGAGATGCAGGTCTAGGATTCCTATCCCCCCTCTTCTCCATCCGCCTCTCAGACGGCCCAATGGGATACGTGCTCTTGCACCCTTCCAGAGAAATCCCCGGACTTTCCTCTCCAGGCTATCCAAGTCTCGTCGCAGCAACCATACCGGAAGAGTCTGCATCCAATACAGCACCCGAGGCATCACTACCATTCCCAGCGCTGCCGCCCTAACTAATAATGACAAAGGGAGAGGGTTCCATGCCTGCAACTGTGTACAGAGTCTAAGAAGGACTCTCTCAAAGTTCCTCCTATACAGCTCCTTATGGTTTCTAGTCAAGAGAATCTCAAGATAGAGAAAAGAGTCATTTGCCCACTTAAGCGGGAAAGGACGCCCCCAACACCCTTTAAGCGTACCTGACACATCTAAGGCTTCCGACTTGTCTTTATTAATACAAAGTCCTGCAAAGCTTCCGAATTGAGCAAATTCCTCGAGTAAACTAGGCAATGATTGAAGCGGAGAGAACAAGTGTACTAGCATATCATCTGTACTAGCATATCATCAGCAAACGCTGCCATTTTAAAACCCTGCTTCCCAATCCACACTCCCCGTATCTCCTGCGAGGCTTCTATCCTCCGCACCAAAGAGTCCAAGGATAAGACAAACAGCAGGGGAGAGAGAGGGCACCCCTGCCACGTACCCCTCTCCAAGGGGAATCTTTCAGACAGCACTCCATTGCACAGCACTCCCGTTGTAGGCTCACTATATAAGATATCCACCATCTGACAGAAAGAATCTTCCAGACCATACTCTGGCAAAAGGAATTTCAGATACTGCCAACTCACCCAATCAAAAGCTTTTTCGGCATCAAAACTAATTAACAAAGATTGAAGCCCTTGCTCCCTGACCCATTCCAACGATGCCAAAATTCTACGCAAGTTACATACCGCATACCGTCCTTTCACAAAACCTACTTGGTTCTCATGGACCAGATCCCCCAATATCAATGCCAACCGATCCGCCAGAATTTTTGATAGGATTTTCCAATCAAAATTTAACAGGGAGATGGGCCTATAAGAAGCCGTCTGCACAGGATCCTTACCCGGCTTAGGTATTAAAATAATATGCGCATGATTATCACCCCATCTACATCTCCCCTGCTCCGCTCTCCTATGATACACCGCCACCAGGGTAAGTGACACCAGGTCACTCAGCAACTTATAAAATTCGGCCCCAAACCCATCTGGGCCTGGCGCCTTGAAGCAACTGGCTTTCTGAATAACCTGTTGCACTTCACTGAGCATTATGGGTTTGTTCAACTGGGCCTGCTGTTCCTCTCCCAGCCTGGGTAACTGTATCGCCCTAACATATTTCTCCGTATCAGACAGGGATCCCTCCTTACCCGAATACAGCCACTGATAAAAAGAGCGAAATACTTGAGCTATTGCTTTGCTCTCTTTATGCAGTTTACCCTGACCGTCTCGCATGGCTGCAACCGCTCGAGAACCCCTAATCCCCTGAAGGCATCTCGCTAACAATTTTCCTGGCTTATCCCCGAACCGATAAAAGTGGTAGTGGTAGTACATAAAGGATTTCTTTGCCCGTTTGTGGAGCAACTCATTAAGGGCTACTTGAACCTCCCACACCCCCTTCTTATTTGCTGCACTAGGGCAACTCGCATATTTCCTCCGTTCTTTCCCCAGCTGCCGCTCAAGGCGAACAATCTGCTCCATGGCCAACCGCCGCTTCCTTGCAGCATAGCCAATAATGTCCCCTCACACCACCACTTTAGCAGTTTCCCAGTATCGTTCCAGATCTATTTGGTGTTCCTGGTTATAGTACGCAAAATCCTGCCATTTCTGTTATAAATAGAGGTGAAACTCGGTGTCTGTATAAGTCTAAGGGGAATCGCCAAACTCTCGTCTTCTTACTAACATCATGCCATTCCAGCTCTACCCAGATTAGGGCATGATCAGAAATCACTGCAGGGCCTATGTGTGCCTCTACTGTTTGGGCAAAGAGCCTCTCTGACACTAAAATATAGTCAATCCTTGCGCTCGAGCCATACGCGCGGGATTGGTGGGTGAAATCTCTATCCAACGGGTGCAGCAGACACTAAGGGTCCACTGCTCCTAATCGCCGGCAAAACCCTCGTAGCACTCTGGCAGTTTGTGAGTGGGCTCTATCCCCTCCCCTCGTCCTATCGAGCTCCACATCAAACACCCCATTAAAGTCCCCCCCTAATATCAAGGTCACATCTGGTAATTGTTCCACCCTCGAGACCAAGCACGTATATAACTCGTGGTCCAGCACATTGGGGCTATAGAGGTTCCCCAACACAGTAGGCTTCCCCTCTAATATCCCATACAGTAACACAAACCTTCCAGCAGGGTCCTGATATTCTTGCTCCAGCATGAATCTCACCTATCTGTGAATCAAAATGACCACTCCCCCTTTTTTCCCCTTCGCCGGTGCCCCCCATCCTTGTCCCACCCAGTCTCTCTGTAGTTTTTGGTGCTCTTCGGAAGTCTGGTGGGTTTCCTGTAACATGGCAATATCACACTTTGCCTTTATAAGGCTTTCAACAATTTCTCTCTCTCTACTGGGTTCCCAATCCCACAAACATTCCATAAAATAATCTTCAGGGTGGCAAGAACAACTCAGGTATACACCACTCTACCCTTGGCTTTACCCGAGGAGGAACCTCCCCAGCCTGAAGCTCCCCCTTCATCGTTTGCTTGCGCCTCACGTGCCACAGTACCTTCCACTCATGTGTACTTCTAACCCTTCCCTGGTTCCCCTCCCCTTCCCCTCCCCTCCCCCCCTCCCCCTCCCTTCCCTTCCATCCTCCCCCCCCCCCCCCACCACCATCTCCCTTCAATCCTAATCTTTTATCCTTTACTCTCTTCACCACCCAAGTCACTAAAGATGTGTGTGTGGTTCCCCCCCCCCCCCACACTCCACTCCCCTTATACAACCTAGGCTCTCTCTCCCCATTAACAATTTCTCCCCCACCACTAAGGTTACCTTTAATTTAAACATCATTCACAGTCATCAATACCCCAACCATATCTCGCCCCCCCCAAGTTACCTTCCCTCACAAACAGAACAAGGCCATCCATCTTAATCAACATAACAAACAAATAACCTAGTGTCCAAAGTCCCATGGCAGCTTACAAACCCAGCAACAGTTCAGCTCTGGTAGTCCCGCTCAGCTCCAAGCCTTTGGATAGCCGGGGCTTCAACCGCTCCATACAGGCCAGGTCTCTGCAAGGCCCACTCCCAGCAAGGTATCAAAGTAGCACTTGTCCAGTAGTCTTATTCCATCCAGGCGCTCCTCCTTCACCCGCTCAAGTCTCAGACTCCAGCCTGTTAAGACGTTCCGCAGGTAAGGCTACTACCTTGTGTATTAGCTCTTCCACGTAGGGAGTGGCCTCCAATGCTGAATCAAAAGTCCACCGTGCTCCTTCGTAGGTGACCACCAATTTAGCAGGATACTGCACAATGAATTTAACATTGGCCTCTATCAGCTTCTGGCAAAGGGGGGCATACGCCCTTCTGCGCTGACCCAAGACAGCTGAGTAGACCTGCGTAATTCTCAGCTTTATGTTGTCCTTTATGACAGTTCCTTTTTTCCGTGCCTCTCTGAGCACCCCTTCCTTCTGTGGAAACCGCAGGAATTTGGCCAAAACCACACGAGGTCTTCCATCCCTTGCTTGCCTGGGTCCCATTCTATGCGCTCGTTCTATCAGGATCGGGCCACATTCGCCTCCCCCCTCCAAGACCTGGGTCACCAGAGCCTCCACATACGTCTTTAATTCATGATCTGAAATGCTGTCCTGTATACCCAGGAAGCGCAAATTGTTACACCGAGACCTGTTCTCCAGGTCATCTACTTTGGCTTCTTGCGCCTGCAGCACTGTCCTCATGCAGCCTACCTTATATAGCAGCTCCTCCACCTTGTCCTCAGTTTGCCCGAGCCGCGTCTCCACCTTCTGCATCCGGCTGCCCAGGGCTCCCACAGATGTCTGCAGCAGGTCTATTTTCCCGTGCAAGGCATCAAATTGCGCCGATAACGCACCCGCCACTGCCAGAGAGATCTCTTCAATAAATTCAGGTGAGGCCGGGGATCGAGGTGGCAAAGGCATCTCCGCCATCTTTGGCGTTCCGGCTGGCCTTCCTTTTCTCAGCGTCCTGCCCTCGCCGCTGCTGCCATCGCCGCAGCTGCCATCGCCACCACTAGCAGATCTTGTCTTCCCCTCCGCTGATCTATTTAGATGCAGCCTTTCGGCTGAAAAAAAACGGTGCTTTTTACCGGCGTGGAGGGGGGGGCCCAGAGCTCGAGTGGTTCATGTCCACCTGCTCTCACCACATCACGTGACTCCTACTTAGTAGTACACTTATCTTACCTTCCCAGAACTCTCTAGAGTATGGGCTACCATTCAGTTTCTGCTCCTGCTCCTCTCTGGTCTATAACTTCTGATCCTCAGTCTTCTGTGACTGGTTCAGCTTCTCCTACCCTAACTCACAAAGCTTAGAAAGAGGCCAATTCCCTAAATCTAGGGTGCAAGCTCTAGCATAGTGTCCCCCTTTCTTTTTGATCTAAGTAAATAAAAGGAAAATTCAGCACTTCCTTAATTCCCTCGAGACAGATTGCTGAAATGTGAGGGCATGCCAAGGACACATTGAAGGAAGTGGAAACCTGAATGGCCTATGTAAAATCAAAAAGTATCCTAGAAAGAAGAAGAGACTATTATGTAAAATGTCTGGATATGTTTTTAGATACACTTTTGCTAAGTGGGATGGATTGAAGTAAAAGAAACTCTTTATGGTGAAGGCCAATAGAAGAGTATCATTCTACTGAGCCATAAAAATATTGACATCTGATCAAAAAAAGTCAAGTTTAATAAGAGACTCCATGATTATAGAAGACTGAGGTGTTTATTTTTCAGAACTGAATCTCTTTGCTGGTCATCAATGGCTGAAACGCGTAAAAAGTGTCTTGATTCTTTGGCTTAATGCTTTCAGCTGCATAAGCTTAAATTAAATAATGATAAATTAGAGTTAGTGTGGTTTAGCTAGAGAGGAAGTGATATGGCACTACTGCAATTGAAGGTATACCTTTAAAGAATGGAGATAGAGCAAAGAGCTTGTGAACTTCTCTAGATTCAAATTTGGATTTTTCTATACAAATCTTACCAGTTGTTCAAGGTTGTTTTGCACATTTGCATTTATTTAAGGTAACTTAAGAAACATTTTGCTTAAGAAGATCTCATTGCTATCACCCATGCTTTAATTACAAAATCAGTTAGATTATGTGTCTTTATGTGGGTTACCCAGGTAAAATGTTAAAATGACTAGAGCTCATGCAGAACACAGTTGGTTAGGTTATTACCTGGTGCTAAGTGATATGATCACATTTCCCTGATTTTATGCCAATTACATGGTTATCTGTTGAATCCAATATTAATTCAAAGTTCCTAGTCTGGTTTTTCAAGTGATATATCAATAAAGACCACTATTTGGCAACATTATTAGAACCCATTTTCCTCAAAGAGCATTACATTCTTAACAGCAGGCATTACTTTCTATTTCTAGTTGAATATGCCTTTGCTGTACTCAGCAATCTTCTTTTGCTTTGATCCACAGCTGTGATATTCACTACTATTGTTGATTCGGGAAGAAAAGGATTTTATGGAATTCAGAAAATGGTAAAAACGGGGGCCCAATATTCAGTGGTTGTAAAGCGGCTAGCCGTCACCACAGAATTTAAAACCTGGATAATTGATGTCAGGGCCATTGCCGGCAAAATTCAGCTGCTGTCCGGTTAGTTTCTGCGGCAAAGGTTAGGCCAGCCTTTAAAGTGACTAACTTTCTCCACTTAGGGATAACCGGGCCATGGCTAAATATCACCACTGCCCAGTTTCCCCTGCGTACTGCCTTCACTCCACCCCCATGCTAGCTGGCTAGCACTGGGGCATTCAGGGTGCTGAGTTAGTGACGCCGAATATCCCAGTTGCCATGGTTAATGTGGCTAACATGTCTACTAACCATATTGAATATTGGGCCCCTTGTAATTTCCCTTGGAAGATATTTTTTAAATAGTTTATTTAACAAGACATATAGCACTCCAAGCAAAGGAACAGCAAGGCAAAAGAATGCAATATATCCCTATCCAAAAGGTACACAGCAGCCATGCCAAAGGCACAGTACAATATTCCCAAGTATGCCCACTGGGGCCCTCTCCTGTTGAGCCTGTAGAATGAACTCAAAATTTCCAATACTTATCCCAGATTCAGATATGCACATTGATTTTCCCCCGCAAGGAATAAGAGTCTCTATAATGGTATCTTGGACAACTGCTCCTCCCCTTGGAATAATTTGATGAATTGCTTTATAAAGTGACATTTTACTTACCAGATGTTCTTTCCTTGACTCCTGCTAGACCAGTCCAGACAAGTGGGTTGTATTCCCCTAGCAGCAAATTGGTGGAGACAAAGAACCAATGAAAAGCCCAGGTTTCAATGGCATCCACTCCCATGCCCCTATTTGCCCCAGCCAGCACAGGGCTCCTCAGTATCCGTCCCAAAGCATATGGGAGAACGCCATGCCTCACACAACCTCAACATGGGCAACAATGAAAGATCAAAGAGAAGAGAACAATGTAGAGGAAAGCATAAACAGAAAGCCATCAGTAGAATATGGACCTGCAGAGCCAAGCAGATAAATCATAGCAGATCTGAAGGTAACGCTGCAGAATAACAGAGCAAACACAGGGGCGGATTCCTGGACTGGTCTAGAAGAACTCAAGGAAAGGACATCATCTGGTAAGTAAAATGTCACCTTCCATATTGTCCTGCTAGACCAGTCCAGACAAGTGGGAGGTACCAAAGCTATAATTCCACTGGGCAGGAAGAAGACAGAACAGCTCACAAAACGTTGGAGCAAAAGACTGTGTCTGCCCGCGTGTGGACATCCAAGTGGTAATGCTTGACAAAAGTGAAAAGTGATGCCCATGTTGCCACCCAACAAATGTCTGCAGGGGCTACCGAGCTCTGCTTCACTCTCGAGGATGCTTGCACTTGGATAGAATGGGAGCACAAACCCTCTGGAACCAGCTGGTTCTGCACCCTAACCTAGACTTAGCCTCCTCATCACCCTTGCGGGCCAGCAAAAGGCACATGATCTGATTTACAAAAGGAATTTGTAACCTCCAAATTACAAATCCATCCACATCCACAAGGAGAAGATCCTTATCCTTCCCCCAACACTGCTCCTTAGAGACGGAGGGCAGGCAAGTCACCTGGTTCACATTAAAGGGGAAAATCGCCTTAGGTAAGAAGGATAGCACAGACTGAAAGAAAACAACCTCCTCTGTAAAAGCCAGATAAAGATCACAACAAGAGCCTGCAGATCAGAAATCAGTCTTGCGGAACAAACCACGACCAAGATGACCTTCTTGGGCCGTCAAATCCTTCACAGCAGCACGCTTCAATGGTTCAAAGGGCTCCGAAATCAGGGCCCTGAGCACCAGACACAAATCCCAGGAAGGGACCACAGACTGGAGGGGAGGATGCAGACACCAAACCCCCTGAAGAAAGTGCGAAACATCCGGGCGTAAGGCTATCGACTTATCAGTCATCGGATCTCTGAAACAGGGCAAAGTTGCCAACTGAACTTTCAGGGAGCTAAGAAAAAAGGCCCTTCTCCAAATCTTTCTTTAGAAAGGCCAGAGATGACACATTGACCACCTCAGGAGCTAGCTGATGTGCACCACACTATCATTCAAAGAATCACCAGACCTGCATGTATACCAGGCTGTTAGACCTCCGCCAGGCTCAGAGCAGAGTGGAAACCACCACAAGATTCATCTTTACAAGCTAGCCGTCTCCTTTCAAAAGCCAAACCATAAGCGAGAAAGGTGCCGGGTTGTCCAGGACAATCGGCTCCTGACCCAATAGGCCCCGAGACAGAGACAAACAAAGAGGTAGTGCTTGCAAGAGCCACATCACATCTCCAAACCACGTTCTCCTCAGCCAGTCCGGTGCCACTAGAATAATCCTTCCTGGGTGGCGCTCTATATGCTGAATCACATGCCTCCCAAGGAGCCATGGAAGTAAAACATACAGCAGACATTGACTTGGTCAAGACTGAACCAGGGCATCTATGCCCTCAGACCCCATTCTCTATGCGGCAACTGCTCACTTTGGTACTGGAGCAGATCACCATCAGATCCATCTCGGGGGTGACCCCAGCAGCACAGAATCAACTAAAACCCCTCTGGACTCAACTCTCACTCTTCTGGATCCAGAGAGTGCTGTCTGAGATAGTCATCTTGCACACTGTCCACCCCAGCAATGTGTTGAGTCAACAGCTAAGAGGCTCTTTTCCACCCAGGCAAACAGGAGAGCCGCCTCCAGGGCTACCCCAGCACTCCTCGTGCTGCCTTGCCGACCGACATAAGTCATCGCCATGGCGTTCTCTGAAAACACTCAACTTGCCCTGCCTTTGACCAGGGTCCAGAAACATAGAAGAGCCAACCTAAAGGCGGTTGACTGACCACACCGCTACCTTGTGGTTCCAACAGCCCTGGGCTGTTCGGTCTTGGCAATGGGCTCCCCAGCCCAAGAGATTGGCATCTGTTGTCAGAAGGATCCATGAGTAATCATCCAGTGGCACGCCCCTTCCTCGACTGGGCTGCTACCACCACCGCAGGCTGGCCTTCACCATCAGCGAGACCAGCAGCCTGAGCTGAGAACTCAGGGACCACTAAGTCAGCAAGGACTGTTGGAGCAACCTCATATGTGCATGCGCCATGGCACCATCTCAATTGCCGCTGCCATCAATCCGAGGAGCTGAAGATAATCCCGGACTCTGGCAGCCTGCTGTGAACAGAACAGCGCCAGGCAATTCAACAACCTTTGACTTTCTCCTTTGGCAAGAAGACTCTGCCACTTGCGTTATCAAAACATGCTCCCCTGAACTCCAATGACTGGGAAGGCAACAACTGGCTCTTCCCCTGATCGATCACCCATCTGAGTCTTTCCAAAAAAAGACACCACTCGGGCAGCTACCCTAGACGCCTCTGAAAGAGAACAGATTCAAGTGAGTCAGTCATCCAGATATGGGTGCACACAAATCCCTTGGCACTGTAGCACTGCAGCCACCACCACCATGACCTTGGAGCACGTCCTTGGGGCAGTGGAGTGTCCAAATGTGAGGACAGTGAACTGAAAGTAAGATCCAAGCATGGCAAAACGCAGATACTTTTGCTGATCCTCCCAGACTGGGATATGAAAATACGCCTTGGCAAAATCCAGAAATGCAAGGAACTTCCCTAGGAGCACTGCCTGAATCACAGACCGCAAAGTTTCCATCCGGAAGCACAGGACGCCACAAGCACTCATTGACTACCTTGAGGTCCAGAATGGGCTGGAATGATCCATTCTTTTTCGGCACCACAAAATAAATGGAGTATCTGCCCTTGCCCCAGGTGTCTGGGAAACAGGCACCACTGCCTTCAGGAGCAGCAACCTGCCCAAGGTGATCTGCACAGCTGACCTTTTGCTCATGGACCCACTGTGGAAAATGGCAAAAGCATCCAGGACTGGTTCTTTGCATTCCAGGACATAAGTGTACCGAATGGTGTCTGGCACCCAGTGATCCTTGGTGACCCAGACCCATTCCTTAAAGAGAAAGTGAAGCCTGCCCCAAAGAACCAGGAAATGGGCCCCAAACCCATGCGCTCCTTGAAAGGACTGAGAATGAGCCAAAAATCTGGAAGCAGAAGGGAAGAAGGACTTTCCAGGTTAGTAGCAATGAGAGTCCCCATACCCCAGGGAGTCCGACCAATATGCCCATGAGGAGCGGGCAGTGGCTGATGGAAAAGGAGCTGCAAGCCCGCTTCAAAGATTCTTGCACAGGTCCTTCACCAGCTTCTCCAAACCGGTGCCAAAAAGAAATCTCCCTTTAAAGGCCAATTGGGTCAACTGGGCTTTGGAAGATGTCACTGTCCCAATGTCGGAACAAATCCAATGTCATGTCATTGTCGATAGGGAACTATCCCTGGCTGCTAGACGTACCAGGTCGTACATGGCATCAGAAAGGAAGGCTGTAGCAGACTCCAAAAGAGGGGTAGCATCATCTGGAGAAGAGACTGAATTCACTGAAGCAGGGCTCAAGACATCAGGCCTGCACATATCACCAACTGAAGAAAAGCAGCTGCGGCGGCAAACTGGTTTATTAATTTTGTTTCAGTGTTTTTCTATACCGCCCCTTTCCAAGATCAAGGACAGTTTACAATAAACAAGCAAATTACATAGAACAATGTGAAAAGTTAAACATTGAACATTAAATGTAACTATTTACATATGTAACTATTTACAGGTTTTGCAGAATTACATTTTGCTTTTGTCTTGGAATTGGTTACAGTGGTATCTGAATGGTTCAGGGTGGAGTTGGATTATTACCATAGTGTTCAATGAATAGTAATGTTTTTATTTCCTTTCTAAATGTTTGTAAGTCTTTGAAGGATCGTAACAAGTCAGGTAGGGCATTCCATAGAATAGATGCAACATATGAGAATGCTCTGTTGCTTGTGATTTGTTTTGTTTTGCGGAAGGTTGGTGGGATTAATAGGGTGTTTTGTGTAGTCCTCTTTTGGATCTTATATCTGTTGTACAGGTAATTAATGTTGACAGGACTGAGGGTGCCAAGTTATTAGATAGTTTGAATGCTATCATTAATGTTTTATACTTTATTCTACTTGAGACTGGTAACCAGTGTAGATAGTGTAATATGGGTGTAATGTGGTCTGTTAGTCGGGCTTTGCAGATGATTCTCGCTGTAACATTCTGTGCCATTTGGAATTGGTTCAGATTTTTTTTGGGTAATCTGTGGAGTAGGCTATTGCAGAAGTCAAAATGTGGTGTAATAGAGCTTGTACCACCGATCTGAAGTCATGGATGTCAAGAAGTGATCTAAGGTGTTGTATGGTTCTGAGTTTGAAGAATATAGTTCTAGTGATCTGTTTTATGCATGATATCAAGGAGACGGATTGATCAAGTATTTTACCAAGGTATTTTACCACTTTTTTCACTGGAAGCACAGCATATTGTACTGTGAGTGTTAGAGGTGGATTGAAGTTTTGGTTTCGTGTAATGTAGAGCACTTCAGTTTTCTTAAAGTTAATGCTCAGGTTATGGGAATTTAGCCAGTTTTCTGCCTCTTTTATACAAGCTGCCATTAGGTATTGAGTGGGGTTCATCATATCTATGGGGATATATAACATGATATCATCTGCATAGATATGATATCTTCAACAAAGAATCCACCTATTGGTCCAGAGTATCCTTTAAGGTTGATCTGCCTTCCACAGGAATGGTGGACCAACTGGTAACCATGGTGACCTGCGCATCCACCTTGGGAATATCAAACCACCACACACTCCTTCTCCAGCACAGCATATATCTTCTTATACACTCTTAGGCAAGGAGATGGAGAAACCCACTCAGACCAGATCATATACTTGATCACCTCCGGGAACGGGAAGACAGCAGTGGATTTCCGCACCTTTTGCAGGAGTGGATGCACCTGCCGTTCCTGCTTTGCATCTGAAACATCTGCCAAGATCAAGGTGGATGAAACCATGGCAGTCAACATCACCAGTTCCTCCTTCCAGAACAGGTGGATAACAATGGCCTCTTCAAGATCCTCTGAAGACAAGTACTTCTTTGTCACATCAGAGCCCAAAACCATCACACCTGAATCCAAGTCGCAGCCCAAATCTCAGGCAGATCCTGCAAAAGCTATGCGGGATTTGTTGGAGGGCATGTGGAGCATTTCCCCAGCAGATACTGCACCAAAAATGCAGCGAGTGTGCTCAGACAGCAGCCGTGATGCAGCTAACGCTACCCACTGAGGTGGCACTAGTTGTACCCATGCCGTCTTCAAATCCGATGGTTGCCACATGCTGTTTACACACACAGAAACTGTGGTGCAGACACGCCCACTCTCTGGCCTCACCCCTCGCAGATGTGCAGCTAAAATACATTCTGCAGATAGCGCAGAAAACTGCTGGCTATCTGCATTTGCCCTGCCTTAGTGCTTGCCAAGCTATCTGCCACGTTAACAGCTAATGTGGTTTAATAAACATGCCCATTAATGTTGTGTTTTATGGATCTATTATGGATTAATTACTAAGAGTATTGATTGTTATTGTTTTATAATTGTTTATTATTCTTTCCATCCCAATGGCAGTTGGAAAGAATTATAATAAAGGGTGGAGAATATCAATCTGTCAACAAAATAATTCTCTGAAAATTTAGCGGAATTGGGTGAAACTTGGCATGTAGGAAAAAATGGTAAAAGGACACATCAAATTTGAAAATAAACCAAATCATACCAGGGGTTCCAGAGAAATATGCCCCCTCAAAAAATGGCCCGATATGGTATTTATTTTTATATTTGTTGTTCTTTTATATATTTGGCTTATACACTGTGAGTCCTCACCTTGGGCATGTTTTATGGCAATGTGTGTCAATTTGCAATAGATAAATATAAATGCATATATCCATAATGAAAGTTGTTTTGTAAGAGAAAGCATAATAGTTCTTTGTATGCTTAAAATAAAATATATGTCAAGTGCCCACTCAAGAACAAATACAGATAAATCAAAAAGTTAACCATAAATTATACTCACTTGTAAATTCCATTATTTTCTTCTGCAATAATTTCTGCTTCACTCTCCTTTGCACACACATAGTGGTAAGTTTTCTTACACCTTTTATTGTCACAGCCAACTGTAGCTCCAGTCATTTTGCATTTGGAACACTTCTGAAATGTTAAAGCATTAAAGAAAAAAAAAACACACTTAGAATGGCAAGACACCGATTTTGGAATATTTTAGAGGTTTAAAACAAAACAGACTTGCATTTGCTGTAAGCAAAAATTTTAGAATTATATTGACCCTAGTCCAGGGGTCTCAAACTCAAATTGCTTTGAGGGCCAAATGAGGACTTGTAAAGTAACCCGGGGGCCGCATAAGACGTGGGGCCTCATTTGCATAAGGGGCCTCATTTGCATAAATATTTGCATAATGTTACCATACACTAACTTTTAGTAAACATGCCTCTTAATGAGTATGGATAAAGAAAGACTAAAAGATTTAGAAATAGGAAGACAATAATTAAACTGGGAACCCCAAAAGCCAAACTTGGAATGTACAACAACACTGTAGAAATAAAACTATAAATTAATTTCCTCTTGTACTAAACAAAGTGCAAACATTAATGATGCACATTTCCCAGAGCTGACATATTCCAGTTAATAAATTCAAGATAAAGAGATATTTTTCTACCTTTTGTGCATTTTTTTTCAGTTGCAATTGCTCCAGCCACTTCTGGTTTCTTCGTGTCTTCTGCTATCTCCATCGTCTGCTGTCCATTTGTCCTTTCTTCTCTCTTCTAGTTTTTTCCATTCTCTCTCTCTACATCTGCTTTAACATACTAATCTTTCTCCTTTTGCTCTTTCCTCATTCCTATTTCATCCACTCAAATTTTACCCTCCATCCTCAATCCCCACTTACTCTCCCAATACCTGGCCAATTGTAGATTTGTCTTCTCTTCCAGACAAAATATTTTCCCCTCTCCATTTCACTTTCCCAGCTCCATCCCATTCTAATCCTCCCCCAACATCAGCTCCCTTCTAGTTCCAGCCCCACCCAGCATCTGCTCCTTTCTAGTCCCTGCATCAGTCCATTTCCAGTCCTATCCTAGCCTCACCATCAGCCCATTTCCAATCCTAGCCCCCCATCAGCCCATTTCCAATCCTAGCTCCCTCCCCTCACAGCCCATTTCCATTCCAAGCCCCCCTCCCCATCAGCCATTTGCAGTTCAAGCCCCCCTTCCACGCAGCCCATTGCCAGTCCTAGCAACCCCCCCAGCCCATTACCAGTCCTAGACCCCCATAGCCCATTACCAGTCCTAACCTCCCCATAGCGCACTTCCAGTCTTACCCCCCCCATCACCCCATTTTCAGTCTTACCCCCCCCCCCATAGCCCATTACCAGTCCTAGTCCCCCCATCGCCCGTTTGCAGTCGTATCCCCCATCACCCCATTTTCAGTCTTACCTCCCCTCATAGGCCATTACCAGTCCTAACCCCCCAAGCAGCCCACCTCCAGTCCTCACCCCCAGCAGCCCAATTTCAGTCCTGGCCCCCACCATAGCCCATTACCAGTTATAACCCCCCCAGCCCATTACCAGTCATAACCCCCCCCCTGCAAATAGCCCACATCCCGTTCTAACCCCCATCTGCCGTTTTCCAGTCCTATCCCCCACCATTGCCCATTACCTGTCATAACCCCCCCCCCCCTGCCAATAGCCCACTTCCAGTCCTAACCCCCATTACCCCATTTCAGTCAGCCCCTCCATAGCTCATGACCGGCCAGCGAAGGAGGGACACAAAAAAAACCCCAACCCCTGGCTTCCGCCGTTGCCGCCGTGGCAGCGGCAGAATCAATTGTCAAATTAAAAAAAAAAAAGACTTCTGCTGCTCAAGCAGCAAAATCAGCTGGCCTGCGGCCCCTTCCCCTGTGCCCGGAGAGCCGGTTCTGCTCTATCAGCGGCGTGCTTTTCAAGCCGCGAGGAGAGTATTCCCCTCTCGCGCGGCTTGAAACCGCGCGAGAGGGGAATACTCTCCTCGCGGCTTGAAAAGCACGCCGCTGATAGAGCAGACTCGGATCTCCGGGCACAGGGGAAGGGGCCGCAGGACAGCTGATTTTGCTGCTTGAGCAGCAGAAGTCTTTTTTTTTTTAAATTTGACAATTGATTCTGCCGCTGCCACGGCGGCAACGGCAGAAGCCAGGGTTTTGGGGTTTTTTTGTTTTCCTCTGTCGCGGGCCGCACAAAGTTGTCTCGCGGGCCGCGTGTTTGAGACCCCTGCCCTAGTCTGTAGGAAGGCTTATAGAGGTTTAAAACAAAACAAACAGGTAGTTAATCTTTTTGCACCCACCCCAGGGACTTCCCTTACTTTATAGTCGGTTTTCCCAATTAAGAGTGAAATTGGATACTACAGGATATTTTAATCAGCAATTGATTAACCCTTAATAGATTATTAGCAGTTCAGTGAGCAGAAATCATATAATATTAGTGGATGACACACCAAAAAATCCTGAAGTACTTCCATTAGTTTAAGTATAACATATCTGGATTTTCAGAAAGTCTTTGACAAGGTCTCTTATTAGAGACGCTTGATGACATTAAAAAGTCATGGGATAGGAGGCAGTGTACTATTGTAGAAAAGGAACTGGTTAAAAGAAAGCAGAGAGTAGGGCTAGATAGCCAATTTTCTCAATAGAGAAAAGCGAATAGTGGAGTATCCCAAGGATCTGTGCTGAGCCTGCTGCTTTTTTTGTGTTTTAGTTTTTTTATTAAACACACTTCTGAATGTATATTGCATGACACTTACATCACATTGAGATTACAATATCTCCATTTCAGATTGTACATACCTTCCTATTCACCAATGCTATTTCCTATGTTTGATATAAACAACACACTGTTAATGTACATTATTATAAAATACTATTCTTGTACATTTTCCCATATACATATATACATATGTATATATCTATGTACACATATATACCTTTTTTTAACAAACATTAACATTCACCATATAACGTGTAGTTCTATTTATTTCCCTCCATTCGTCTCAGAGTCTTCCCCCTCTTTTGAGGTCCTGCCTTTTTTTTCCTTGCCCTCCTTTAAGACCTGTATGGGTTGACTGAATTCTCTATTACTATACTACCATTACTGCTCTGTCCCTCCCCTCCCATCCCCCTCCTCTACCCCTCTCTCTTCCCAAGGTCCCTGAGGATACTCTTTGTTCCCCTCCTTGTCAATAGCTCAATTTGAATCTTGTTTAGCCTCCACTCCCTGTAAGGGCCCCATATCCTAACATGGGATGCTAAGGACAGTGAAGAGAAACTCCGAGCTGTTCACAATAATGATGTAACTCCTGTGGTAGGCCACAGACATGCCTGTGCAGAAGACACAGTACTCGGCATCATGGCTCAGGCCCAGATATCGGAGGTAGAGCTGGAGAGGTTCTGCTGTGGAATGTTCTAGTACAATGCCAGCAAGGACAAACTCCCAACTTTAGAAGAAAACAAAGCAAAGCATTTGTGACAAAAACTTAATAAATAAAACAATTTAAATATAAAGTGGAGTAGCCTAGTGGTTTGAGCAACTGCCCAGTACCCAGAAGATCAAGGGTTCAATTCTCACTGGCACTCCTTGTGACCTTGGACAAGTCAAATGAAAAAGGCCTGTCAATCTACTTCTGGTGATACATTGCCAAGAAAACCCAGAGGCAGTTCGGTCGCTAAGAGTCAGCACTGACATGACAGCACAAAAAAAAAAAATCAAAATAACGAATGAGAATCAAAGACTATGAAGGCTGTTTGTTGGTTGATGACAAACAATTTACTCATTAGATTATTAACTCTTACTTAATTGGGGATTATGGCTTTTTAGTCGATTCTTACCAGTTGCCATCCTCTTCTCATTTCTTTTTTAATATCTTCTAAATCAAATCCTCCAAACTTATTAAGGTCTGGCCTGTTTGGTGTCACCAGCTTTGATGAATACAACTGTAATAGAAAAAAAGATTAAAGTTACTGAATTGTTAGCTAAATCTTCTAGTACAACAAATGTGTTCATTTTCAGCCCTGGAAGGTGGCAGACTACTCTGGTATTTTTTTAAGCTATACATAACTGTTTATCTGCTCTTGCCTTGTTGATATTTGCTGAACTGTAATGAATGTTTGGAAAAAATTTTTGTAAGTGATCATGCTGTAACTCTTTTAAAGGGTTGCTTGAATCAAGTGTGATATTATATATATTTGCTTACATATACTTTAAGAAACTGTTTCAGCTCTCAAAGGACTGTGGTGAATATCCCTAAGTTAGTGTAAGGAGACTTACATATGCAGCAGGCACCGGCATTCACTTCCATATAATCAGTGATGGGGGGGGGGGGGAGGGTGGCAGGAGGGGGGAGAAGAAGGAAAATGAATATTCAAATTGTTTGTGGGGTTAAAATCCGCTCTTAGCCACATAAATCTAATTAGTCAAGAATTCTCCTCCAACCCTCTCTCTAATTAAAGTCTGTCCGCACAAATCTATGCCCAAAGTTTTAGCCATACAGAAAGGGATAGAGTCAGGAGTCAGCATATATAGTGTTTCCCCGCCCTCTCCCAACAAACATAGAAGACAGAGGCTTTTTCTTCAAACTCCAAAAAAAGGTTATATAGCATGGTGGTGAATTTTTCCTAAAATTTCCTATGAAGTGTTTGATTAAAATCTCTAATAAGAGATAGGACCCTGGATAACAAAGTATTTTTTTGTGAAGAGCTTTTCTTCTAAATGATGATCCTCCATGGTTTTCTACAGTAATTCTCTGATTTTATGATAGATAGCTGGCTAATTTAAACCTTATTTCTGTTTCATATGTTCCTTTTGTATCTTACCATTCATTTTTCTGATTTTTAGATCCCTGCTCCTACATTGGTAGGCTTGATAAAGGCATTATGTCTAGTGATTTATTTCCCTAGGTATTATTTTGCAATTTGTAATTTGTTTCTTCTGGCTTACTGCCTTATTTTCTGGACAATAATTTTGTATTGTTCTTGATCATTTTGTGTAAAACTTCTGTAGAAATAAAGTAAAAAAAAAAATCCACACTAGCAGCAATGAACAACTAATGAAGAAATCTCAACAGTAGTGTAGCACAAATCGAGAACTTGTCCAATAATTTTAGCTTCAGGATTTATTCTAGTATTTTTATAAAGATTTTATTATTTATTTATTTATTACAATTTTTTATATACCGCACTATTCGGCATCAGCGCGGTTTACATTATAACACAACGACCATAACAACAAGCTGTTAGGTTTTACATCGAACAGGGGTACAAACATGGATAACAGGGGTCAACTATATACAACTATATGCATACATGAAATAATTATATGGCAATAAGTAATGATATCATAATAGGAGTAAGGGTTATTTCCTAACTGTGGCAATTCTTCAGAGGGGATGTCTAAGTGGCATTGGTGGTTGGGTAGCATTGGAGGAAAAGATGGAATTTGAGTGCCTTCCTGAACTGCACTAGGTCGGTGATAGCCCTAATGTCAGGGGGTAGGGCATTCCAGCATTTAGGTACATAGAAACTGAACGCCCTGTTTGTGGTTGATATGTTGCACTTCGACGATGCCTTAGGTGTTACTAGTAGGTTTATGGCTATTGCTCTTCTGGCTCTGTTGGGGGGCACTATGTGAACAAGGTCTGTGAGTGAGGCGGAGGAAATACCCTTGATCGCCTTGAAAGCAAGGAGTAGGGTTTTAAAAGTGATCCTCCCATGGATAGGTAACCAGTGAAGTTGTTTGAGAATGGGAGTCATGTGGTCACTTCTGGCGACTCCATGTAGGACCCTTGCTGCAGCATTCATGGCCAGCTGTAATGGGGCCAATGTGGATTGAGGGAGCCCTTGAAAGATGGCGTTTGCAAAGTCGAAGTGAGGCAGAATTAGCGCTTGGTATATGGTCCGGAAGTCATCTTGGTCCAGCAGGGAGCGCAGATGTCTGAGTGTGCGGATTTTAAAATATACAGCTTTGACAATGTTGCTTATGTGGTGTTTCATATCTAGACGTTGGTCCAACGTAACTCCAAGGTACCTTATTGTTTCTTTGGTTAGTAGGTCAGCTTCCTTGACACTGACATGGGATGGAGGAGTAAAGTTGGGGTCTCTGGAGATGAAAAGAACCTCCGTCTTTTTATGTTGAATGCGTAGATTCTGTGATTGAAGCCACGCTGAGACAGCATTGAAACAGTCTATTAGTGGAGCTAGGTCCATTTGGGCTGTGGAGAACGGCATGTATAAAAGAATGTCATCTGCATATATCAAACAGCTCACGTTAAATGATCTTATGATGTTGCAGATGGGCTGCATGTAAATACTGAACAGAAGGGAGGACAACGAGGAGCCTTGAGGTACACCTTGTTTTTGATGGAAGTGTTTTGATTCCTCTGATCCAGACTTCACGTATTGCCATCTTTCTTCCAGATAGGATTCACACCATCCTAGCGCAGTGTTGCAGATGCCCTTCTCTTTCAGCCTTCCAAGGAGAATTTCGTGACTCACCGAATCAAACGCAGCAGCGATGTCTAAAAAGATGAGCACAAAACCTTGGTGGATGTTGTCTATGCCTGTGATAATAACGTTGAATAGGCTAGTAAGAAGGGTCTCGACTCCATGATATTCTCTAAAACCATGTTGGCAGTGATCTAGGGGAGCCGCGGAGTCTATGTGATTTTGAATTTGCCGTTGTACTTCCTTTTCGGTTATCTTGGCTAGGAGGGGAATGCTGGCTATTGGCCTATAAGATCGACCTTTTGCGGGTCAAGCTTGGGGTTTTTTAATAGTGGCCTAATGGATGTCTGCTTGAGTGTTGTGGGGAAATATCCTGTTGTGAAGGAGAGGTTCATTAGGTTTGCTATGAAAGGGCTAAACACATCACGTAATTCCTTGATCCAGAAGGCTGGACATGGGTCAGTCTGTGCTGTGGAGGTGTTGAGGGATGCTATGGTATCTTCTATGCATTTAGTGGAAGGTGTAGAAAACTTGTCAAGTGTGGTTAGGCCCATTGGTTCCTGAAACTGTGTTGTTGACTCCTTTTCGGTTTGAATGATCTTGGATTGCAGGTAGTCAGCGTATTCTTGTGGGTGGATCACACTGTGAGGATCGGGGGATGGTTCCTTCGAGAGGGATTTGACCAAGTTGAAGAGGTCACGTGGTTTATTCAATGATCTCTTTAGGGTGTCGGTGTGATATTGTTTCATTTTGGATGTGATTGCTTCACGATGAATTGAGAGGTGAGATTGGTAGGCGGTCTGATCTTCGATAGAGAGCGATCGGCGCCATCGGCGCTCAAGTTTACGTAGTTGCGTAAGAGAGGATCGTAGCTCAGGAGAGAACCACGGGGCAGAGCTTCTCTTCATCCTTGCTGTGGTGTTGGAGTCTGGGCGTTGTGCGATGGCATTTAAGTTGGAGTTCCATGATGAGATCAGTTCTTCAAGGTCAGGCGTAGTTTTGTTGAGGAGGGATTGTGTCTCCGATATAATGTGTTCCCTGTTAAAAGGGCGAAAGCTTCTTGTAAATGCTCGTGATGTGCTGTTCTGGTTCTTGCTTCTGTGCAGCTGCTCATTGTTGGTAGGTATCTGGATAATAATCAATTTGTGGTCTGACCACGGTACGTCAGTTACTGAAGTTTGTAGATTATGGTTTTGCTCGATGATTGGCTGAGGAGCAAATACCATGTCAAGAACATTCCCCTTTATATGTGTGGGTTCATTGATGATTTGCTTGAGTGCTAGTTCTTCCATGGCACCAAGGAAGGCATTTGCGTGGTTTTGGGGTAATGAAGGGAGATTGAAATCACCCATTATCCAATTAGGTTTATTGGGACTGAGGGTATTGGCGGCAAGGCCAAGAATGGTTGGGAGGTCATCTGGACAAGCCGAGGGTGTTCTGTATAACAGGTTGAGAGAACAATACTGGTTTGCAATACAGAGGATGTCTAGAGTGGTTGTGCTGGAGGACTCTAATATATGGAAGTCAAGGTCTGTTTTGGTGATTATTAGCACCCCACCTCCTTTTTTGTTTTCTCTATGTCTTGTGTGTATGGAGAAATTGGGGGGTAGAAGTTGTCCTCCGATGATAACCAGGTTTCAGTAATCATAAGTATTTCTAGGTTGTAGAGTGAGATTGTGTCTAGTACAACAGGCCATTTTTTGCGAATAGAGCGTGCGTTAATGATGGCACATTTCAGTGGTCGGCAGCTCAGAGGATTTTGCTGAATGGGTGTTTTAGATAACTGGAGTGCTACCTGGATAAGGTAGGATCGGCGCGTGTGGGCGTCACTTCTTGGGTGGGAGTATGGGGGATCTGACCATCTTTTTCCGTGGCTATTCAGGATAGGGATATTGCTGAGGGACGTGTAGAGGGCCTGGGTGGCTCCAAGCCAGTGAGTGAGGAGGTAAATGCTAAAGAGGGAGGTGAAATGGATGGTCATTTTGCGAGTAGCAAGTAACAGTGAGGCACAATGTGAGAATACTAGAATCAATGAGGCACAGTATAATAGTGGAACACAGTATAGTAATGAAATACAGTGGGGAGGAGGAGATATTATTCAGAATTATCGATTAATATAGGGCAGTAGGGAGGTCTGTAGAGGACTCGGCCTCAGGGTAAGTATGACATATCTATGAAATCAATTATATTCCAATCATGTCAGGGAGATACATAATGATATGCTGCAGTACTAGGATGATGCATTAACAAGATAGGATACTAGCAGCAATGAGATATCAGTGATGGGATTGGATTCTATTAGGTTACAATGTATCTTGAGAGATAAAACAGTTACACATTAACAAAGGACTATTAGGTTACAATGTATCTTGAGAGATAAAACAGTTACACATTAACAAAGGACTATGCCAATTAGTACCTTTCTCGTGTGAGCTCAGAGGATTATAACATACTGATTCTAGTAGCTTTTTACTTTGAAGACGTTTGTGGGATCCGTTTTCATTCGGGATCTTTTCAGATGATTTCTTTGTCTCTCTCCTTCTTTTACTCTTCCTACTTCGGGGAGTTGCGGGAGTACTTGAGGCAGTGAGAGAGCAGTGGCACTTTAAGGTCACTGAATGGCGAGATTTGGGACGGGTTCGTTGAATTTGATTGCAGGACTTGAGCCGATGAATGCCTTTGGCCTGGCTTGTGTAGGTTTGCGGCCAGATATCTAGGTGCCTGTGGTGCCTCGCCTAAGGGCCACGCCAAAGGGCCCTCTGGCGAGGCCCTCAGGCGCGGGCACGCCTGACCGGCGGCGATTTAAACAGCAACGGTGCTGCCCCGATAGGGCAGATCGCTCACGTGGGTGCTGGTGATGGTGCTCCGGCCTGCTCTATCCCCGTCCGGGAGAGCTGCTTGCAGGGGCCGGAGTGCTGATGGAGAGATCGCTCGCCCGACCGGCGGCGATTTAAACAGCAACGGTGCTGCCCCGATAGGGCAGATCGCTCACGTGGGTGCTGGTGATGGTGCTCCGGCCCGCTCTATCCCCGTCCGGGAGAGCTGCTTGCAGGGGCCGGAGTGCTGATGGAGAGATCGCTCGCCCGACCGGCGGCGATTTAAACAGCAACGGTGCTGCCCCGATAGGGCAGATCGCTCACGTGGGTGCTGGTGATGGTGCTCCGGCCCGCTCTATCCCCGTCCGGGAGAGCTGCTTGCAGGGGTGCTTGCAGAGCTGCTTAGCAAGATACAAGCTAAAAACAGGTACCTTCATACCTTCTTAACCTAGAAGCCCTGTTACACTATCCTCTTTATGGCAAACAAAAAGCACCTCTGCACATAAATAGACGAACTGTGAACCACAGAAACTGTAGGAACAACTAACTAAGGTATGTGTAAGTTTTAAGTCTGTAATTTCAAATTAAAATCAGTCAGAGAAAAATAAATAACATTTTATATAACTTAACATAAGCATTTAAACCAGCGTGAATCTCATAGGAAGAATATGTAATTCAGATAGTAGTAGGAGCACCAATAAATTTAAAAAGTCTTTCCCAGTGCACCCGGCAAGTCTGCACCCTGCACCTAAGTAAGGGCCACACCAAAGAGCCCTTAGGCATTGCCCTTTGAGATGGATCTTTGAGGAGGACCAGCAGTACCAGCAATTGAAGAGGCATCTCCATTCTACACCTGCTCCTACCATTGCTAGACCGTGCAGACCATTCACAGAATTTTGAGTACTCCGTCCAGCTCAGTAACCATCTTGACAAGCCTTACAACTTGGCAGCTCTTGCATCTTCGCCTCAGCAACTAAACCTCAAATGACGACCCCAGCACTTAACTTACCACTATCAAACAGTCCACCAACCTCTGCTCATCCTCTACTCAGTCACCTGACCATTCATGAACCCACTCACTCACTCTACTTATGATCTTCTTCTATAGCACACTCCTAATCACAAACATAGAATCATTCACATCCCAACTAAGCAGCATACCCGTAATAAAACACCGCCATCGTCACGCTCTCTCCCACAAGGCACCAAGAGCGAAAAACAAGAGCACAAGAGCATAAATAGGAATCGGACCACAAAACAACCTAGAAACACAGATACATATTCACCATACAGACTCTACCTACCTTAAATGTACTCTCATCAATGCTCGCTCCGCACACAACGAAATCCCTATACTATCTGACCTCCTGAATTATCATCATATAGAAATTATGTGAGTCTCTGAAGCATGGCTCATGGGAAATAACACTGTACTAATGAACCAACTCGTAGATTCAAACTACAATATGTTCAACAGCCCCAGGACCAACGGCAGAGGTGGGGGTGCCTTCATACTGGCTAAAGACCTCTCTGCTTCCGCAAATCAATGCAACATCATCAAATTGCCTTGATATGCTTGTCATAGCAAACAAACAACTTACAATCACCCTGGTATATAGATCCCTTGCCTCATCGGCAGACCAACTAACAACCATTCTGCAGACAATCTGCACCCAACCTATCAACACCAAACAAGCCATACTCCTGGCGACCTGAACCTGCCCTCAGTCCCACACAGAACCTCCAAATCCTTCACAAATGCAATGCAGGTATTAGAATATACTTAAAAATAAGCCAGCCAATCCACAATAAAGAAGGAATACTGGACCTCATCTTTGTCACAAATGACATACTTCAAAGGTCCCTTACCTTCCTTCCTCTTACAACTTCTCCGATACCCTGGTCTTACCATAAATTCCTCAACTTTGGTCTCCCTCATAACCCATTCCAACAACCACACACAAAACAGCAATCTAAAATAAGAAGATTCCAGCATTTAGACAAAGAACTGTTCCTCAACACCATCCTCCCCCAAATAAACACAGACTCTCAAGACAGACTACATAGTACAAAACTGGAACCAGACAATTGCAAAGGTTGCAGCAGCATCACCATCCAAAAGACACAACAGAAAACACCACTCTGCCATTTGGTACACAGAAGAACTCAGAAATATCAAACATTCACTCCGACAGCTGGAAAGAAAATGGAGACGCTCTAAAAAAATAACACACGAGACAACTACATGGTGCTTCTACAATCATATCAAATAACCATCAGTAAGAGCAAAAAAGAATACCACGCTAAACTCCTCTTAAGCTCCTTGAACTGACCAATAGAATTATTCAGCATAGCCAAATCAGTACTACAAAACCCTGTTCTAAGCCCCAAACATGAACCTCCATCTCCACAACACATAGCCAACCATCTTAAAGATAAATTTACCAACAAGAGATCTGTACTAGGCACCGACATACCACTAACCTGGCATCAACCTCAAGCTCCACATATGGCACAACTTCCACCAAGTCACATCATCACTAACATAAATACTACAAACTCTCCATTGGATTCCACCCCAATCAGCTGGATCAAAGTAGCTTGCACCAAACTTGCAGCCACACTGTTAAAGATCACTCAACTATCCCTCACCCAGGGATACATACCGCCCATCCTCATGCAAGCCTCTATCTGCCCATACTCAAAAAACACAACCTAGACACAACCTTACCTAACTCCTACTGCACCATCTCCAGCCTCCTATTCCTTGCAAAAGTCATCAAAAAGGTGGTACAATTACAGCACCAGAAATTTGTTGACACCCAAGCACCCCTTGACGTACAACAACATGGCTTCAGGCCCAATCATAGGGTCGAAATCTTGCTAACAGTACTCATGGACAGATTAGCCCAAGGCATTCAGCAACTCCATCAAGGATTTACAATCATCTTCCTGGACAATACTACTGCTTTTGACTCTGTACCCCACAAAGCCCTACTACACTGCTTGCAAGAATTAGCTTCTGTGGCACAACTATCAAGTGCTTCAAATCCTATCTGAGTGGCAACAGCAGGTCCGATCAGCTGGCACCACCTCTTATTTATTTATTTATTTAACAGTTTCTTCTATACCGCTCCTTCCAGAGATCAAGGGCGGTTTACATTGAACAGTTAACAAAATTTTGTATACATCTGTATACTTTACATGGAACATGGTTTTAACTATATACAGGTAATAATACTTAGAACATAACCGAACTAGATTACAAAATGTTTAACCTCACCTACCACCTCTGAATCATTCAAACTACAAGGTATACCGCAAGGATCTGTACTAGCCTCACGTCTGTTCAATCTATTCATACAATCCCTCTGCACCATCATACAATCATACAAAGTCCTTTACCATCTTTACGCAGATGATATAATGATATACATCCCATTCAGTACTCTCCCGGACTACTCCCCACCACTCAGCTGCTTCACTGCAATTCAGCAATGGCTAAAAATCACAGTGTATAAAATTTCAAAAGACTGAAGTCCTACACATCACCAAGGATATGAACTTCACCCCACCCATGTACATAAACACATCTACTGCACAACTACAGGTAAAACATTAAGTATGCTACCTGGGAATCATACTAGACCAAGGCCTAACGTTGCAACCACCCGTCAATGCAATCTTAAAACAAACCTACAATAAAATAAAAACAGCTTGTGGTCTGCAACCAATCCTTGATAAACATGATTTACGCACAGTTTTCTAGGTGTTGGTACTTCCACACTTGGATTACTGCAACATTATTCTCCAGGGCCTACCAGCATCCATAAACTAACCGTTACATGTGGCTCAAAACATCTACCCCCGAGTCTTGCATGGTGCTTCCATTCAAAATCACATAACACCTGTACAACAAAACCTACACTGGCTACCTACCGCAGCATGACCTAGGCCATTATTCAAAGCATACCATAAACTCTCCTCAGAATACTAATATTCCCTAATCTGCAAGACACCAGATGACAGACTGAGGAGAACCAACCCACAGTCTACACTGATCATCCCTGCAACACACAGAAGAAGCAGTCAAACAACAGAGCATTCATGCTTTATGCTCCACATTTATGGAATGCTCTACCACCACACATCTGCTCCACAAGAGACTTGTAAGATTTCAGAAAGAAACTGAAGACACATCTTTTATAGGAACACTTTGGTGAAGGCCTTACCTAACACTAACCCCACACTCATTAACCTCCCCAACCTCACCTACCCTCTCTCCCCCCCCCCCACCCTCCCAGAGGGTTTATCTAACATTACGCTGTTTGATTACTTCAGTAAATTTAACTAAGTCAATTCTTCTATTGAAGATTATTCAAAAGAGACTACAACCATACCTGGAACAAGAACTACCTGAAGTGCAAGCAGGGTTCAGGAAAGGGCGAGGAACGAGAGACATCATTGCGGATGTGAGATGGATCCTTGAAAAGATTAAAGAATACCAAAAGGATATATATTTGTGCTTTATCGACTATAGTATGGCTTTTGACTGTGTAAACCATGAGAAACTGTGGGCCACATTAAGAAGCATGGGTATACCAGAACACCTGATCGTTCTCTTGTGCAATCTGTACATTGATCAAGAAGCAACAGTTCGAACGGAACAAGGAGAAACAGAATGGTTTAAAATAAGCAAAGGTGTAAGACAAGGCTGCATACATTCCCCCTACCTGTTTAATTTATATGCAGAACAAATCATCAGAGAAGCAGGACTGTACGAAGACAACAGAGGTGTGAAGATTGGTGGAAGATTCATCAACAACCTTCGCTATGCTGATGATACCACATTACTGGCTGAAAGTGAAGATGATCTGAAACATTTGCTTCTCACGATCAAACAACATAGTCTCAAAATGGGCCTGCACCTTAATGTAAAGAAGACAAAGATCATGACAACTGGCAAAAATCAACAGGTTCATCGTTGAAGGAGAAGAAATTGAAATCGTGAACAATTTTAACCTACTTGGATCAATAAAGAAGCAACAAGCAGTCAAGAAATCTGACGACGTATTGCTCTTGGCAGAATGGCTATGAAAGACCTAGACAAAATTCTCAAGAGCAGATATGTCTCTCTCCATACAAAGATTTGACTTGTTCAAACCATGGTATTTTCAATAACATCATATAGATGTGAAAGCTGGACAGTGAAAAAGATAGACAGGAAGAAAACTGATGCCTTTGAATTATGGTGCAGGCGGCGAATACTGTGTATACCATGGACTGCCCAAAGAACAAACCAGTCAGTACTAGAGGAGATCAAACCTAAGCTTTCTTTAGAAGCTCAGATGACAAGACTTTGACTTTCATACTTTGGACACATCATGTGACGAGAGAGATCATTAGAGAAAGAGATCATGCTTGGCAAGATAGAAGGTCAACGCAAAAGAGGAAGGCCAGCAATGAGATGGATCAATACAATAACAGCAGCTATGGGTACCAGTCTATCAACAATGAGCCACCTGACTGAAGACTGAAAACAATTTAGGACAACTATCCAGAGGGTCGCCATGAGTCGACACCAACTCGACGGCATTTAACAACAACAAGTCAATTCCATACTGTTCTATGTAATGTTAGGTTCTAACTGTTCTATGTAAACTGCCTTGACACTTTTGATAAGGCGGTATATAAAAATCAGTTAAATAAATAAATTTATATAATATCATAAGTCATAATGATAATATCTTATTTACATTCTCTTATATACCGCGCTATTCTGCATCAGTGCGGTTTACATATCTTGGGGTCAAAGGATCTGAAGGTCAGCCTACTGCCAATGGAAAGGCAAACTTTGAGGTTGGGCCCACCACTGAGGATAGACCTACCCAAAGTTGAGTCCATTTCTGTTCAGAGACATACACGACAAAGCCCACCTTCCCCAAAAACATGATCCATTTTTTGCATCCTCTGAGACAAGAGGAAGCATATAAAGGAATATGGGATAAAGGTGAGATTGCACTATTTTGGATTTCATCAGCTTCATAGCATGCAGAAAACACTGTCAAAAGGGTTAAAAATGCAGGAATCCACTGGAGGGAGGCCTCCAGTGGGGGTTGGTCTTGGGGTAGTAAGATGTAGGTGGGTCCATCCTCCAGGAAAGAAGTGTCACCAGGGGGGAGAGGGGGGAAGATGGGGACTGGATCTGTATTCTTGGGGAGGGGGAGTGGAGAGAAAACAGTGTTAAAAATATTAGTATGTTGAACTGTGAACACACTAACATTTAAACACCCATGCCAAGCAAATGTTATGTGTTAGGTTTTGATAAAAACTTATGTTATCTAGCATATGGAGGAGAGCATACACTAATTTTTTGTGCCTAAAAGCTAGCTTGCATTTGATATGCATTCATTTACATTTGCATATGCACTAATGTTTTTGGAGGCAAAACCCTCATTACCAAGAAATTTGGTCTTTCAAGAAACACCAAAGTCTGTTTCAAATTACGTATTTTTCCAATTCCAAAGAAGCGTATCTTTTAAGGTTTGTTACAGGACAATATTAAAGTAGTATGGTTGCAATGTTAGTCCATTTTAAAGGTTAATAAAAATTAAAAAAAACAATAAAAAAATGAATAAGGTTCTCTTTATTGAATTGACTAAATACATTTTTGACTAGCTTTCGAAAGGTCGAAACCTCAGAGCAAAAGATGATAAACAAGAATATATTTGTTGCTGTTGTTAAGTGCTGTTGAGTTTGTGTCGACTCAGAGCGACCCTTGGATAGATGCCCTAAACTGTATTTGGTCTTCAGTCAGGCGGCTCATGGTTGATAGAATGCTGTTATTGTATCAATCCATCTCATTGCTGACCTTCCTCTTTTGTGTTGACCTTCAGCCTTGCCAAGCCTGATGTATTTCTCTAATAATCTCTCTTTGCATGTTGTGTCCAAAATTTGAAAGATGAAATCTTGTCATCTGAGTTTCTAAAGAAAGCTTTGGTTTGATCTCCTCTAGTACTGACTGATGTGTTCTTTGAGCAAACCATGGTATACACAGTATTTTGCACCATAATTCAAAGGCATCAGTTTTCTTCCTGTCTATCTTTTTCACTTTCCAACTTTCGCATCTATAAGATGTTATTGAAAGTACAAAGATTTGACTCGTCCAAGCCATGGTATGGAGAAAGACATCTCTGCTCTTGAGAATCTTGTCTAGGTCCTTCGTAGCCATTCTGCCAAGAGGAATACATCGTCAGATTTTTTGACTGCTTGTCGTTTCTTTATTGCTTATTGATTTCAAGTAGGTTTAAGTTGTCCACTATTTCAATTTCTTCTCTAACAACAATGAACTTATTAATTTTGCCACTTGTCAGGATCTTTGTTTTCTTAATGTTAAGGTGCAGGTCCATTTTAAGACTACGAGGGTTGCTCAGAAAGTAATGCCCCGCATGTTTTTTCTCAGTCCAGAATGAAGATAGAGGTGTGAAATTGAAAGGGTAGTAACTAGGAACTTCAAAGGACACATGTGTGTAATTTTACAGTCGTCCGACAAATAGCAAGGCGGTAGTGATCCTTCAAATGGCGTCTGTGAGTGACACATGGTACAAACAACGAGCTGTAATTGAATTCTTGGTGGAGAAGAAAGTGTGAGAAACATTCACAAATGGCTGTGTGCTGTGTATGGAAGTTCTGCGGTAGATAGGAGCACCGTTAGATGATGGGTGAAGAGAGTAAAGGCTTCAGGAAGTGGTAAAATGGAACTGGAAGATCGGCCACGGTCTCAGCGTCCTGCCTCAGCCACCAGTCCAGACAAGTTGCAGCGCACTGATGACATTATTGCACATACCTTTGAATATCCCAAAGAGTCAATAATCGCCATTGCACTACCTCTACTGACAGAAAGCTGTACGGACAATTCCCGACTCGTGATGCGCCCATCCAAACGAATAATGTCATCAGCGTGCTGCAACTTGTCTGGACTGGTGGCTGAGGCAGGATGCCCAGACCACGGCCGATCTTCCAGTTCCGTTTTACCACTTCCTGAAGCCTTTACTCTCTTCATCCATCGTCCAACGGTGCTCCTATCTACCGCAGAACTTCCATACACAGCACACAACCGTTTGTGAATGTTTCTCACACTTTCTTTCTCCTGCACCAAGAATTCAATTACAGCTCGTTGTTTGTATTGTGTGACACTCACAGACACCATTTGAAGGATCACTACCGCCTCGCTATTTGTCAGACAACTGTAAAATTACACACGTGTCCATTGAAGTTCCAAGTTACTACCCTTTCAATTTCACACCTCTATCTTCATTCTGGACTGAGAAAAAACATGTGGGGCATTACTTTCTGAGCAACCTGTATATTCCTTGAACTTGAGAAGCAAATGTTTTAGATCGTCTTCACTTTCAGTCAGTATTGTGGTAGCATTGTGGTTGTTGATGAGTCTTCCACCAATCTTCACACCTCAGTTGTCTTCATACAGTCCTGCTTCTCTGATGATTTATTCTGCATATAAATTAAACGGATAGGGGGAAAGTATTGTCATACACCTTTGTTGATTTTAAGCCATTCTGTTTCTCCTTGTTCCATTTGAATGTTGCTTGTTGATCAATGTAAAGGTTGTGCAAGAGAACTATTAGGTGTTCTAAGAACATAAGAAATACCATACTGGGTCAGACCAAGGTCCATCAAGTCCAGTATCCTGTTTCTAACAATGGCCAATCCAGGTCACAAGTAACTGAAAGGTTCCCAAAAAGGCACACGGGTTGCACAATGCTTGTCCCGGGACAAGCAGTGGAGTTCCAGGGTCCTCTTTAGTAATTGTTTATGGACTTTTCCTCCAGGAACTTGTCCAAACCTTTTTAAAATCCAGCTACACTAACAGCTTTTACTACATCCTCTGGTAACGAATTCTAGAGTTTGGTTACGTGTTGAGTGAAAAAGGATTTTCTCTTATTAGTCTTAAATTGGTTAAATTGTAGCTTCATTGCATGTCCCCTAGTCTTTCTACTTTTTGATAGCGTAAACAGCCAATCTATGGTTACCCGTTCCATTCCATTAATTCATTTATAGTTCTCCATCATATCTCCTCTCAGCGATCTCTTTTCCAAGTTGAAAACCCCTACGCTTTTAAGCCTTTCCTCATAGGGGGTATCCTTCCATCCCCTTTAACATTTTGGTGGCTCTTCTCTGTACCTTTTCTAATTCCGATATAGCAACCAGAATTGCACACAATATCCAAGGTGCAATCCGATATACCCATGCTTCTTAATGTGACCAAGAGTTTCTAATGGTTTACACAGTCAAAAGTCTTGCTGTAGTCAATAAAACACATATAGAGAGGGAGGAGTGGCTCAGTGGTTGGAACAGGTTACCTCAGGCCGGAAGGCCGGGAGTTCAATTCGCACATGGGGACAAGCAACCTCAGGCTGGAGGGACTGGGGTCTCTAGTCCCATGGCCACTCCTTGTGGCCTTGGGCAAGCCACTTAACCCTCCATTGCCTCAGGTACACTTAGATTGAGAGCCCTTCATGGACAAAGGAATAGAAAGTACCCATTAGGATACATGTAAACAGGGGTGGCCCAAGGGGGGTGCGGGGCCATGTGCGGAAACTCGGTGCGGGGCCTCATTTGCATAAATATTTGCATAATGTTACCATACACTAACTTTTAGTAAACATGCCTCTTAATGAGTGTATGGATAAAGAAAGACTAAAAGATTTCTACATTACTATAATCCAGTGACAACTGCCAGGCACATTAGGAACTACTACAAACACTGCCCATTTAGAACCCATAGCAAACCCGCCGTATCATAACAGCACTACCAGGACTCACAAAGCACAAGACCCTACCTATCAAAAGGCAACACTACAAATATTAAACCAATACATTTCAGAGAACAACAATACATGACCTACTGGGGAAAGAGAACAAGTGGCAATGTCAAATAGGAATTACATAAATAGAATACCTCAGCTCAGTTACACGCGCAGAACACAGACCGTCACCAAACAAGAAATCACAATGTAGAAACAGGAAGACAATAATTAAACTGGGAACCCCAAAAGCCCAACAACACTGTAGAAATAAAACTATAAATTAATTTCCTCTTGTACTAAACAAAGCGCAGATGTTAATGATGCACATTTCACAGAGCTGGCATATTTCAGTTAATAAATTCAATAAAGAGATAATTTTCTACCTTCTGTGCATTTTTTTTTTCAGTTGCAATTGCTCCAGCCGCGGGGCCCCGCCTGCCCGGCAGAGCCTCCCTTCACCATCAGCTCCCGAGTCCCTCCCAATGTGTGGGCTTTCAGAGGCGCGAGAGTTTCCCTTTCTTCTCGCGGCTCTGTTAATCTCGCCGGGGCTGATGGGATTTCCCATCAGACCCGGAGTGATTAACAGAGCCGCGAGAGGTCAGAGAAGCTCTCACGGCTCTGAAAGCCTGCGCATTGGGAGGGACTCGGGAGCTGATGGTGAAGGGAGGCTCTGCTGGGTAGGTGGGGCCCCGCGGCAGGACATTTGATTCTGCCGCTGTCACGGTGGCAGCGGCAGGGGCAGCAGCAGCCGGTTTGGGTTTTCTTCTACTTGTGTTAATGAAGAAAGTTTTTTGCGCGGGGCCCCCTGAAACGCGGGGCCCTGTGCAAAAAACATTCTTGCTCAATGGACGGGCTGGCCCTGCATTTAAACTGCACTGATTCTAAAGCGCGCGGTATAAAAAAGAAATAAATTAAATTAAATATAGATATCCTTTTGGTAACGATACAGGCAGTGGTGTTTTGTAATAACTGGAGTCTTTGAAGTTGATATTGAGGGACTCCGGCAAGGGCAACATTACAATAGTCTGTTCTGGTAATAAGTAGGGAGAGGAGAAGTGTGATCAAACAGGGAATGGTCAGAAAAAGGGCAGACTGCATAGATCTAACTTAAGGAATGGAAGGAATGGCGAGTGAGGGTCGAGAGATGTTCAGTAAAAGATAATGAGGAGTCCAAGGTGAAACCGAGATAGCGAAGAGATGTGACTAGTGGATTGAGGTGGATGCAAGCAAAGGGGCCAAGAAAGGGCAGATGGCACCAAAAGTAAACCAAACAGCTGCTGATTTAGCAGGGCTGAGATGGAGAAAATTCATGAGCAACCAGGTGTGTAGGAGAGAGAGGCAGAAATTCAGTGGGATTAAGTTGGGGATAGTAGAACTGGTATGATAGAGGAGGATTATGTCGTCAGCGTAGGAGTATGTCAATATGCTACATTGTTGGATGAGAAGAGAAAGAAGGACCAGAAAAAATGTTGAAGAGGAGAGAGGCCTAGATGTGCCCCGCAGGATCAGAATCGCAATCCCCTCTGTGCGTCCGATTCAGACCAGACACACAGAGGGGATCTACATCCGGGACGAAATCAGGCCAATTGTACATACTTGTAAATAAGTTATATTGTCACATGGCACCGTTTAATTGCTAATGTTCCAAATACCTTCTTGTTCTATGTTGAAACCCAGTTGAAATCTGTTAATATGTAATGTTTCTTAACTGTTATCTGTAAACCACTTTGATTCTGCTGAAAGGAAGTATATAAATACAATAAATAAGTAAATAAATAATATTTCATTACAGTTCTTGCAAGTTTCTCTTAATTATAAATGCAACACCATTTCTTTATCGTCTTTCACTTCCAGCATAGTATATCATGTGATTATCAGATGCAAAGTGCCCGATGCCAGTCCAGTTGAGTTCACGGACACCCAACAGATCGAGCTGTATACATTCCATTTCATTCTTGACCACCTCCAGGTGAATCATAAAAGCATTCCAATGATAGTCTTAAGGGAAAAGGTGGCAGGGAGGGGGGGGGGAGACAGAGGAAGAGATGGATGGGTGATCCAAAGAGACAAAACAGTAAAGTTTTATGGTTTATTATGCAATAGGAAATCCAGATTTTTTGATTCAACAATTTTTATTGAGATTGAGAATAAACATTCAATATAAAATAATCCAGACAACCAATCAAACATTGCTCTCATGGTTTTGACCTATATAATCTCTCTGTTCCTGATCATCAGTTTCCAATAACCGCTCCCACCTCCCCTAACCATAACCCTTTCCCCTCCTCCCCAAGATATCTAGTTCTTCGGGACAAAAACACGCCTATTACAGATTACATAAAAATTTACAACAAATACATATTGGTGACTTTAAAGCAACCTTGCTGTATTGTCTGATTTCCATTTGGTGAAAGGTTCCCAGATTTCAATAAAAACATTTCCTCCTTATTCTGCCTTTGAGAGTTAAGCCAGCCATTCCATAGATATACCTCCATTTCCTTTGGTCCAGAAACAAATCTTGCAGCAGTTAAACCAAAACGGAAAAACTATGCTTCCAACCTATCAAGCCCTTTGGAGCTTTGTGGAGCAAGGCAAATGTCATCTAAGCATCAACCTCTTTCCCAATCAGATCCCCAGGAAATCAAACATCTGTTTCCAGTACTTCATCACCTTAGGGCAAGTCCACATTTCTCATCTCCTACCCCATAACCTTCAGAATTTTCATCAGGGTATAATTCCATCTATAAAACAAACAGTTTATAATTGTTCTGGAGTAAGTTGGGTTAACCACACATCTTTATACAATCTTTTCAAAATTGTTTCCCACACCTCACTATCCAATATCAATCCCAGATCATCCTCCCAGAAAATTTGGTGCTTTTGTTTCACCTCTCCCACCAGATCGATAAATTCTAGATATGGTCCCCTTAACATGATTAAATTCAAATGTCTTTTCCAGATGGGCAATTTATGTCTTTAATAAATTCTGCCCCTATTGCAAAATAAAATGCTTCACTTATTTTATTGATATTGGTCCTTCCCAACAATGTGAAATAACTCCTGTAGCTCCTCAAAAGACAGCAGTTTCCTTCCCCCCCCCCCAAAAAAAAAATTGCCACAGACACCAAAGGTCCTCCCACTCCCTTCGCATAGATACTACCTGCCTGAAGTAAAAGCAGAGTTGAATCTTAATGGGGGGGGGGGGGAAATCACCCTAAATTCCCCTCTTGCATTTTTCTAAATATTCCTTGTTAATTTAATTTAATGACAGAGTTCTGCAATTTTCTCCATACTACCTGCCCCTCATCAGCTCAGAGCAAATAGGATAACTGAGAATCTCCTGCACAACTCTGCTCCAGCTTTACCCATTCCAACATAGCACACAACTGTGCAGTTTCATATCTTTGCAAAAGCAAAACAGCTAAATCCCCCTTCTCTTTAGGGAGGTACATAACAGACTCAGAACTTCAAGGCCTCTTATAGTTCTAGACCAGGGGTCTCAAACAAGCGGCCAGCATTAGAGCATTTTCTGCGGCTCGCAACACATGCATGCAGGGGGCAGAATGCTCCTCCGACCGTGATTATGAACAAGCCAATTGAAGAAGGAGTGTTTTCTAGCGAATCGGAGTGCCCGGTTTAACGGCGAAACTCACCCATATTTAAAAAAGTGCTATTGAGTGCAGATGGAATGCAGGAAAGGCTGGCATGTTGAGAGGTGAATGAGGAGCTCTTGCTGTTGTTCTGGCCCTGAGATTTGGCTGCCTGAGGGTGATTTTCGGTCCCTGGATGGCTGCGGCCATTACCACGAGGAGGTGGAACGCATGACGGGTCCTGCGTTCCACATGGCCCGAGCGGGAAGCTGATCCATCCGGCGGAGACGTGAGACATCTGGTGGGTGACTCTGAAGAGAACACAAGGTAAACTCCCCCTCTGGGCACCATGAGTCAGCACTAGGTTCTTATTATGTTGACTTTTTTATTTACTTTTTTCCATTGTAAAAAAAAGTTCTGACGATGCGGCCCGCGGGTTACTTTACAAGCAGGGCTGTGGAGTCGGAGTAGGAGTTGTGGAGTCGGAGTTGGAGGAAATTTTGGGTACCTGGAGTCGGAGTCGGCAAACAATGCTCCGACTCCGATTAAATTTAGATTGGAATTAAAAAAACACACAAAAAGGAGAAGGCAGCAGCTTCTGCCCAACTACCTCTCTCTGCTAGAAGAGCTCAGAAGAACTTGGTGGAACAGCTTCTTGGATTCAACTGTGTTTATATTTATTTAAAAACCTGCATGCCTGCTTGTCAGTATGAGGGAAGACATATGTACATGTTTCTGGAAGAAACTGTCTATCCTAGGTTTGTAAGTGTGGTGCTGCAGGAATGTATGAATGTTTATGTATAGTGCAGATTGTTTATATGCTCTGAGTACTAAAATGTAGGCTCTGTGTTATGTGTGTGTGTGTACAGTACATGTCTGTGCATGTTTTTCTGTATAGGACAAATCATGTCTAGGTTTAGTGCTGGGATATATAGCTTATTTGTTTGTATAAAGCCATGTACGTACAACTTACAAGACTGTGTATGTTGATATTAAAAATCTAATTATATGCCAGTTAGTATAACATATTTTATATTTTAGGGAAAGAGGCATCCTAAACAATGGCAAAAAGACTGCTAACAACAAACACGACAAAGTCTACTGTTTATGAGCACTTTGCATTATCAAGTGATGGAAAACATTACGTGTGCCAATGTTTTAGAAAAGATGATGATGGTGAAAAACAATGTGATGCAAAAATTAGCAGTTTCAGTGGGCCTGATAAAAATGCACCTACAAGAGCATCAAATTTGAAAAGACACTTACAGCGTTTTCATCCCAAAGTGTTAGAAGCCGTGAATGAGAAAGATAGCAATGAAAACATTGCATCTACTTCTGTGACAAAAAACGTTCAGAAATCTACTGGAGAACAAACACAAATAAGAAAATTCTTTATATCTGACAAAGTTACCATAAGGATGACACCAGAAAAATTCAAACACCACATTATTGAAATGGTAGTACAGAATAGTTTACCACTATCCTTCTTTTCACAGACAGCCTTTTTAGGCCTAAATGGAGAAATGGCAAAAAAACTTGGTGTTTCTCTGGAAAGAGAAAGTATAAGGAAACTTATAATTGAGGAGGCCAAATGTAAAAAGGAAGAACTACAGAAAGTTCTGAAAGGACGTTTTGTCTTCCTTAAAATGGATGCATGCACACGTCACAGAGTCAATTATTTCGCTATTAATGTTAGATTTGTGGATGAAAACAACAAAACAATAACAGTGACCCTCGGATTAAAGGACACTCAGGCACATCACACCAGTGATTACCTTCAGAAGTTAGTGGAGGGTGTTCTAGATTTTGAAATTAAAAAGGAACAGATTTTATGTGTTGTGACAGATAACGCTTCTAACATGTTCAGCACAATTGAGAAGATGAACGCAGATGAAGAAGGTAACAAACAGATATTAGAGTTAGAGGAAGACAGCTCTGCAAGTATTGGAGAAAGTTTAGAAACTGAAGAGAATGCTGACATTCTTTTAGACAACTTTGTTGAAGAAGCATTGAAGCTTGCTACTATTCATCATATGCGATGTGCTGTTCATACACTGCAACTTGCCATAAGAGATGGATTAAAAGATCGCCATGCAGCTACACTAATTGGCAAATTACAGCAAGTAACTGTTGCAGCCAGGGCCCCGAAAACAGATGCAATTTTGAAAAGACGTGCAGGAAAAGGAGCCATTTTAGATCAAACAACTCGCTGGGGAAGCACTTATTTAATGGTGAAGCGTTTGCTTGAACTTAAAGACTTCATAGAAGAAATGGACAATGAAAATCTTGCATTAACTGAAAGCCAGTGGACACAAACAAAAGAGCTGGAGAACCTTCTTTTTCACCCCAAGAGGTTGCAATGTGATGATCTAACCCCGGGTAAATTCTTCTTGGAATGGAAGAGCCTGTTATATCGCCTGAACAAAAATGGAGGGTTAATAGCTGAGGGCATTGCATCTTCAATGATGAAAAGAGAGAGTCTTTTGCTGGAAAATGAAATCTTGTTAGCGGCTATTTATGTCGACCCAATGAGCCAAATTTTGTTGAACAGTGAACAGACTGCTACTGGGAAAAAGGCCCTCTATGATGTAGCAGTTCGCATGAAGGGATTACGACCTGAAATACCTCCACAGGATGAAGTTCTTCTTTTAAGCAATAGTGGTAACTCAGGATCATCTTCTTCAAACGAAGAATTAGACTTTGATTCCTTCTTAAACAAAATAGAAGTTGCTAAACGAAAGCGACGTTGCATAAGCGTTACAGAACCAGTAAATGTCCAAATAAAAAAATTCCAACAGGAGTTTTATAAAGCACTAGAACAGGAATGGGCAAACTACGGCCCGCGGGCCGTATACGGCCCGGCGGACCTTTTAATCCGGCCCGCGGAGCGCTAGCTCTTCTGCACGCTGCCTAGTATGGGCCTGGGCCGCAGCACACTGCAGTACCCGCAGACCTGGTGCTTCATCGACTGGCGCACCAACACCAACTCGATGGCACTTAACCACAACAACATCCACACAGATCTCTCCCCCAGCCAGCACATATTGGTACTTTACATAATATAAAACCCCAGTTATTCTGCCACTTTAAAACTGTTAAAATTAAATATTTAGATTTCGGGTTCTTTAAGTTATGTTAAAGAAGCTGTGGCCCGTTCCGACTCTTCTGATAACGCCTTCTATAGACCAGCAGCCTCACTCTGCTGTCTGACCCATCCCAAAAGCCTCAGTTCATTTAAAGGCCCCCAATGGCTCCCAAGCCTATTCATTTTTTCCCTGGGGCCCTGCTGACTCATTTACTGGTGCCCCAGGCTCCTGTATGAACTTTGGGCCTTCCAGGCCCCCATACCAGCTCCTCCTCTAGCATCGGGGACAGCTGCGGTCTTTGTGGCTCCTCCCGATGCCTGCAAGCAACCCCCACTGTGATCAGGTATAGTCGTGTATTCCGTGGCTTCCCCAAATTGCAGTCCCAGGCTGGGCCCGACAAAAAACCCAGGCCTGCACCTGCGACTCAATATAGACTCCATTTTCCCCCTATATTGCTGCAGTGGGCTGTCCTTGGCTGCTCCTTTAGTCCCAATACTCCCTCCCTTTCCTTTTTCCTTTAGCTGCGGCTGCTCGCTTGCTTTCCCTGTGGCTGCGGGGAAAGGAAAAAATCCCATTCCGGCTGCTACAAGCAGTCACAGAGCCCCAATGCTCTTCAATTGTATTAAATAAAAAAAACTTCAGCACTCTCCAGCAACCCCGGATCCGCACCAACAACCCTGGAATCTCCCCAGATAAATCTTTTTTATTTTGTTTTTTTCTCATCTAGTTACAGTAATATCGGTGTGGGTGTATTTCTCATATCTGGAGGTCTCATCTAAATTGATGCTTTCCTGCTATCATTTCCCTGGATTCCGGCATCACATACTGGGGCTTTATGATAAGTTTCCTGGTTCCTGATAGACTTGCCATATTTAAACTGTCTGAAATCCTTGCAAAGCCACTTTATATTATAATTTTAGTTGAGAATTTCTTAAAATCGATACTAAATTAATGATTGTCTCCATTTTTTATTTACAACTTGGCAAGTTTGCTTTCTACAGTATTGTCAGTTAAGGCCATAAGCTCTAAAGAACATTCATTGAGAAACACAGATGATGAGAACATTTCTAGTTTGAGTGATTTTTTTTCTTTGTATTTAGCATAGGGCTTAGACCAGGAATCTGATGCAATCTTAAAGGAGAACTTCCACTCTCTTCCACTAAAAGAGTTCTATGCCTCACTTAAAGATGACTGTTTTCCAAACCTCCGGGGGATGGCACAGAAGATTCTGGGCTTGTTTGGCTCGACCTACGTGTGTGAGCAGACGTTCAGTGTCATGAACATCAATAAATCTCGTCACAGATCCCAGTTAACTGACCAACACCTCAGATCTATTCTGCGAATTGCAACAACAAAGCTATCTCCTGACTTTGATGCCTTAACAAAAAAGGGAGACCAACAACACTGTTCCCACTAAAATTGAAGGTACTATTTTATGAAAGAAATACATTGCATAAACGTTTTGTAAAATAACTCTTTTTATGCTTTTCTACCTTAAATTAATCTAAACATTTAATGTTACAAATTTAAATTTAATTTATATTAATTCACACATACACACCGTCCATCTACTCTTGGTCCGGCCCCCGGGTCCAATATATGAACCCATTGCGGCCCTCGAGTCAAAAAGTTTGCCCACCCCTGCACTAGAAGAAGTTGAAAAGTATGATCGCTCATCAAAACTTACTGTTGAAGAAGCCATCCTTGTTTATCCAGAGATCGTTAGTGATGTGGCCAGAATAGTTACTGCAATTCCACCCACCCAAGTCAGTGTCGAAAGATTATTTTCAGCCCTAAAAATAATAAAGTCTGACTTAAGAGCCTCTATGAAAGAGGATCTGGCAGAGGCAATTTTAGAACTCTACATTGAATTGATTTGCATTTGCTAAGCCTATAACTACCTTTCAAGATTAATATAAACCATTTCTAGGTTTTACAGATTTTGTTTTTGGTTCATATAGATAAGCTTTGTTTTTGTTCTAAAACAACCAAATAATGTGGTTTGTATTTTTGGACTGGTAAAGTTCCTGTTCCTGATGTTTATGCCTGCTGCTACTATCCAGCCACTTGATTAATTAATAAAAAAAAATTAATAAAAAACTTTGTTGTTTTCATTGTGTTTGTCTTTTGCTTAAACTGTTCAATACAGTAGACTGTTGGCTTCCCAGCCAGTAGTCCTGTGGTAATGACATGTATGTTGCCTTTCTTTCCTTCATATTAATACAGAGCAGTCGGAGTCGGGGAGTTGGAAGTACAAAAAACTGAGGAGTCGGAGTCGGAACATTTATCTACCGACTCCACAGCCCTGTTTACAAGTCCTCATTTGACCCTCAAAGCAATTTGAGTTTGAGACCCCTGTTCTAGACAAACTTCATGGGTTCAATTTGGACCCTATAGGAACTTAAGGGGAATCGCTACAGGAAGCTTGTTAAACAAATAGAGTAGCTACTTATAGGCAACTTCCTCCATTGCTGCCAGTCTATTATGATTTTCTTCCAAAGGGGAAGATAATTCAATGCAAATAATGCAGAAGAATCCAAAGATAAAAAGGATGCCTAAATATCTAATGGGACCCGTAGCCCATTTGAAAGGAAAATAGCTTTTAAATTGCCTTCTGGATATCAGATGATGTATTTAAATGCTTTTTTGTGTTAACTTTGCATCCTGATACTCTCACAAATTTAGACATCTCATCCATTAATGGTTCAAGCAAGGGACTCTGGTTCAGTTATAAAATACAGTATACCATTAACAAAAATTAAGATTTTGTATTGTTCATTATTGACCTCAAACCCTTTTCTACTTGGATGATTCCGCACCTTGTATGCCAAATGTTCCATGGAAAGTGCAAATAAGAGTGGCGGTAAAGCGGGGCATGCACCAATGTTGTCCATTAAGTTAAACGTCAAAGTATAACTTGCATTAATGTTCAGCCAAATCATAGGCTCCCCAAAAAGAACTTTAATTTGTGATAAAATATTGCCTCATAAGAACATAAAAATGCCAAACTGGGACACGCCAAGGTCCATCAAGCCTAGTATCCTGTTTCCAACAGTGGCCAATTCAAGTCACAAGTATCTGGCAGTTCCCAAAAAGATAGATAGGTTCCACAATGCTTGTCCTGGGGTAAGCAGTGGATTTCCTGAATCCTCTTTAATAATAGTTTATGGCCCTTTCCTCCAGGAACTTGTCCAAACTTTTTTTAAACCCAGTTACACTAACAGCTTTTATTACATTCTCCGGTAATGAGTTCCAATATTTGATTACACGTTGAATGAAAACATATTTTCTCCAATTAATCTTAAATGGGTCACACTGCAGCTTCATTGTGTGTACCCTAGTTTTTCTACTTTTTGATGGAGTAAACAATCGATCTATGTTTACCCGTTCTAATCTATTCATGAGTTTATAGACCTCTATCATATCTCCCCCTGCAGGAGAAGCCCAAGGGGGGTACAGGGCCATGTGCAGAGACTCGGTGTGGGGCCTCATTTGCATAAATATTTGCATAATGTTAACATGCACTAACTTTTAGTAAACATGCCTCATAATGAATGTATGGGTAAAGAAAGACTACCAGATTTCTACATTACTATACTCCAGTGCCAACCGCCAGGCACATTAGGAAGTACTACAAACACTGGCCATTTAGAACCCACAGCAAACCCACCATATCATAACAGTACTACCAGAACTCATAAAGCACCAAACCCTACCTATCAAAAGGCAAAACTGCAAATATTAAACCAATACATCTCAGAGAATACCAATACATCTCCTAAATAAATAAATACATAAATAGCGCAGTACAGTATATAAGAGACGTTAAATAAATAAATAAATACTGGGGAAAGAGAACAAGTGGCACTGTCAACTAGAAACTACATAAATAGAATACCTCAGCTCGGTTACACCATCGGAACATAGACCATCACCAAACAAAGAACAAGGGACCACAATTTAGAAATAGGAAAACAATAATTAAACTGGGAACCCCAAAAGCCAAACTTGGAATGTACAACAACACTGCAGAAATAAAACTATAATCAAATTTCCTCTTGTACTAAACAAAATATAGACGTTAAAGACGCACATTTCCCAGAGCTGACATATTCCAGTTAATAAATTCAAAATAAAAAAGTATTTTTCTACCTTTTGTTATTTGTGCATTTTATTTTTCAGTTGCAATTGCTCCAGTCACTTTCTTCTGGTTTCTTCTTGTCTTCTGCTAACTCTCCATTTTCTGCTGTTCATTTGTCCTTTCTTCTAGTTTTTTTCCATTCTCTCTCTACATCTGCTTTAACATAATGATCTTTCCTCTTTTGCTCTTTCCTCCATCTTTCTTTATTCCTTTTTCATCCACTCAGATTTTACCCCATCCATCCTCAATCCCCACTTACTCTACCAATACCCTCCAATCTTGCATTTTTCTTCCCTCCCACACAAAATATTTTTTCCCCTCTCCATTTCACTCTCCCAGCCCCATCCCATTCTAGTCCTTCCCAATATCAGCTCCCTTCTAGTTCCAGCCACACCCAGCATCTGCTTCCTTCTAGTCCCCCATCAGCCCATTTCCAGTCCTATCCTAGCTCCTCAGTCAGTCAATTTCCAATACAAGCCCCCCCGCATCAGCCCATTTCCAGTTCTATCCTAGCCCCTCCATCAGTCCATTTCCAATACAAGCCCTCCCCACCGCATTAGCCCGTTTCCAATCCTAGCCCCTCATCAGCCCATTTCCAGTCCTAGCTACCCCCACACTCAGCCCATTTCCAATCCAAGCCCCCCCCCTCTCATCAGCCCATTTCCAGTCCTATCCTAGCCCCTCCATCAGTCCATTTCCAATCCTAGCCTTCCATCAGCCCTTCCAATCCTAGCCTCTCCATCAGCCCATTTTCAATCCTAGCTCCCCCCCATCCATTTCCAGTTCTATCCTAGCCCCTCTGTCAGCCCATTTCCAATCCTAGCCCCTCATCAGCCCATTTCCAGTTCTTTCCTAGTCTTATCATCAGGCCATTTCCAATCATAGCCCCCCCCCCCCAACTCAGCCCATATCCAGTCCTAGCTCCCCACCAATTTCCAATCCAAGCCCCCCCCATTCAAACCATTTCCAGTCCAAGCCTCCCTCCCCATCAGCTATTTCCAGTCCTAGATCCCACCCCCCACTCAGCCTATTTCCAATCCAAGTCCCCCAAACAGCCCAATTCCAATCCTAGCCCCCCCCCCCATCAGCCCATATCCGGTCCTAGCTCCCCCCCTTTCAACCCATTTCCATTCCAAGCCCCCCCCCCCCACTCAGGCCTTTTCCAGTTCTAGTCCCCCCCCCCCCCAGACAATGTTCACTCTAATTTTCTGTAGGCTGTGCGCGCATAAAATATCAGCTGTGCAGCTTTTGAAGGAAGGTTAAATTTTTGTGCGCCACATAATGACACTCGGAATTATATACTTTAAAATTTGACTACACTTCAAAATACACAGAATACAGTATGTACACCACATTGATTTTAATCAAATTAAATGAAAATAGATGATTACTAAATGAAGCGAAAATTTCTAGTAATTACAATCACAACTTTTAAATTTTAAGACATCTGTGTTGTTTTCTATCAGAATCAGAACCATAATTTTTGTGCGCTCTGTTGTAAAGTATGTGCGCTCACTCGGCGAGGTGTTTGCGTGCGCACACGCGCACAGCTTAGAGGGAACAGTGCGCACAGCCCATTTCCAGTCCAAGCCCCCCTCCCCATCAGCTATTTCCAGTTCAAGCTCCCCCTCCACTCAGCCCATTTCCAGTCCTAGCTCCCCCCACAGCCCATTTCCAGTCCAAGACCCCCTCCCGTCCCGAAAAGCCCCGCAGCTATCTAAAATGCTTTAGAGGGAGCTGGAGAGGCCCCGGCTCACCTCTAACAGCTGCTGAAGTGAAGTGCATCTTTTTCCTTCACTTCAGCAGCTGTACTGAAGTTTAGAATGCTGCCGCGCTGAGGACAAAGGGGACTTCCTGTTTCCTGGTGCTCAGCACAGCAGCATTCTAAACTTCAGTACAGCTGCTGAAGTGAAGGAAAAAGACACACTTCACTTCAGCAGCTGTTAGAGGTGAGCCGGGGCCTCTACTGTAGCAGCTGATAAGCATGCAATAAATAAAACCAGGAGTCAGTTCAAAAGATCCAAGCCAATTTAATTGTGCACATGGCCCAGTTAGTCAAAGCTTCAAAAGGAACTGAGCAAAGTTTTTACAGAAACATACTCATTTATACCTTTTCTTCGGGGATCTCATGTGATGCGTTGTAGCAGCAGAACGCAGACAAACCAATATATCAGGAGTCAGTTCAGAAGGTCCAAATCATTTATTTGTGCACAAGTCTCAAGCAAAGATAAGTTCAAAATGGCTGAGCGACGTTCTCTGGCAATACAACAACTTTTATAGACTTTTGCTCCATTCTAGGTATAGAAAAACATTTCATTGGTCCCGGTAACCTCCCGTACCTCCCGTACCCCTTCTATTGGTCCCGGTACTGATATGATTATCCAATTATATTCTTCGTGTGGGCTCAGTACCTGCTCACCCTCCCTCTAGTCCCTAATACAATGGCCAGTTCACCAACTTGTTACTTTCCTTCTCTCAAGGCTGTAGTGTGGCAGGTGCAGGCCTGTGACCCACGGTGTCTGACATAAGCAGGCTAGCATGGCTAGCTTGACCTGTAAATGAGGCCTGTGGAGAGGCATATAGGATTGCACATCCCCCAATATGCTGCTATTGTAAGATAGAACTCAGTAGAAGTATTGAATTAGCTTAGGTAGGCAGAACTGCAGAGCCGAAAAGATGGAAAAATACAGAAAGACATGTTTAAAAGTTACTGATAAGAAAAAGGACATCTGCAAAGAAATAATTAGGAGTGCTGACAGATGAGTTGCAGAACCCTGCTCCTCTGCACGCACAAATTGGTTCTATGGCCTTGAGAGTGTGAAAGTAACAAGTTGATGAACTTGTGGTAGGCGACGGCCTATGATCCATGCTAATTGAACTAAGCAGACAGGCCTGAGCAGCTTGACCTGTAACTGAAGCCTGTAGTTAGGCCCAGAGGAATGAAAACCCCCCTGAATGATGACACCATAGAATTGAAACTTAACTCAGTTTAACTGAACATAGCTAAGCAGAAACGAAACTTATAAAAGACAGAAAACAGCTCTAATTGGTACTGATAAGAGAGCACAGCTTCTATGGAATTAATTAACTCTGCAAAAAGCAAGGTTACAGTGCCCTGCTTCCCATATGTTTTAACAAGCTCAGCGACCTTGGAGGAGAGAAGTAACAAGTTGGAGACACTGACCATTGTAATTGGGACTAGAAGGGGGGCAACCAGGTGCTGGGCCCAGACCAGAGTCCCGATTGGGTAGCCATATCAGTACCGGGACCAATAGATGGGTGAGAGGGGTACTGGGACCAATGAAAAGTTTGCCTATGCTTAGAATGGACAAGAAAGCTATAAAAGTTGTTGTTTTACTAGAAGCCATTGCTCAGCCATTTTGAAATTGCTTATTGCTTGAGCCATGTGCACATTAAACTGGCTTGGATCCTTGAAAAGACTCCTGGATTTATTTATTGCATGCTTATCTGCTGCTGCATTCTTGGTGCGTTGGCCGGGAAGTGCGAGTGGTGGATAGTGTTCAAGTGAATAAATCCACGTAATTCGCCTTGAGGTTTGGTCCAGTTGGAACCATGCCAATCCGACGCAGGGGAATTTCCCTGGGCCCACCGATCCTCTTGTATCGGAGGGAGTTCTGCCTGGCCTCGGCAGGCACTGAGTCCAGCTGGCCAACACTTCCGACCCGGGGAGTCCAGGATCCAACTCAGAAGCTTGGGAACCAGATCTGGTAAGTATAGTTTTGAAAACCTGTCTAGACAGATGAGTTAGAACTGCAGTTTGAAAACTTAGAGAATCATGATTCAGCCTGGTCAGAGCAGACAGGACTGGGTTTTTGGTATGTCTAGACAGAAATAGAAAGAGCAGTACTGCCAGTGGAACTTGGAATTTGTAATCTCGAGATATTGGGAATTGGTAAGAGAGCTCTCAAGGAAGGGCCGAGTAACCCCGCATGGGAATTCGCCGGGTGAAACCCTCATCCTTTTTGTAATTGGGAAAAAGACTAGTCAGAATAGATAGAAAGGAATGCATTCTAAGATACGTTGCTAGCATGATTGTGTGAATGAAGTGTGAATGAGAGGTCTGGCAGCACGGACCAAGCAGAGTGGACTCTGGACTAGCGCAGTTCCTAGTCGGGTGACTGCGTCTAGGTCGCGAAACGGATGAAGCGTTTGGTGTATTGTCCGTCCTGTGTATTTGATTTTTGCTATCTGTTGAAACTGCGAGTTTCCCTTTTGTTATATATGTGAGATTATTCTGTTGAGTAATTTGTGACAGTTCACTGATTAAGAAATTGTATTAATAGAGCAGAATGAAGACCCAAAACACCTACAGTCATTTTTAGAAATCAAAAAGCTGGTCTGACCCAGTTAGTTTTTCTACTGCAGTGTGAAAAACTGACAGGGGGCGTGTCTGAAGGAAAGAATGTCTAGTGTCGTCTTTCTAATCTTGTGCAGGCTTAAACCTCAATGCTGGTAGTTTGTGCTTATTTCAGGCAAATTGTACCTGTTTTATTTAATATGTTTTTGTTCCTTCTGCTGTGGTTATGTAATATATATCATTTATTTATCATTTAATAAGAATGTTTAGTCAGGATTGTGGGTCCCGATAGTTTTTGGGTTTAGCCTGAAAAGGATTAAGTTTGTATTAATCCCTTATGGGTTGCGGACCAAGTGAGAGGAATTTCTGTCGGCTGTATGTTCAAATTTTCAGTAAGCACTGAAACAGTTTAAATAGGAAATGATAAAGAACTGTTTTTGTTTTTCCTTTGATCTACAAAGTAATTAGATCACTACTTAACATTGATTTAAATTGTTTTTTTCTGGCATCTCTGTCCATGTGAATGAGAAGTCTCTTTTTATGAGCACAGTTCAATTGTTTCCCCGCGAGCAGAGGGGTGTGGCTTCTACATAGCCTGCAGAAAAAAAAAAAAAAAAAGGTTCTGGAGAGACAGCTGGAGACTGCAGGAGATTTAGGAATGAAAAGGGACTCCCGATTTGAAAAGTCTCTTCATTTAATCGAAGCGTGATGAATTTATAATTAGTTTTTTCTCTGGTTTCACTAGCTCTGTTTAACCAAAAGTTTTAAAAACAAAGTTTATCTTTTTATGAATGAGTATAAGTCATTTGAATGCATGCTTCCCCTCTGTGCTGGTTACTAATGAACAAATCAGTTAGCTTTTCTGTATTTAAAAAAAAAAGGGAAAGGTGTACTGTATTTTATGAAAAATATCCGGAATGTCTTTTAAATATTTGCTTCCTGAACTAAAAAAATAATTTCTTTTGCAGAGACATGCTGACAGATAGCTATAGTTCTCTCTATAAGAAGCATAATGGATGTATGTGCTCAATCTAAGTGTTTCCTGCCTGCCCTATGTTTACAGAAATAATAAGTGTCTTTTCAAGTATGATCAAGAATTTCAGTAAGGGATTTACTGAAGATTATGAAATGTCTCTGTCCCAATCAGGATTTTGCCCCAGAATTTCTAGATATCCTGTCTCGTCTCTCTCTCTCTCTCTGTAAGTAGTTCAGTTCAGAGTGCTTAAGGGGGGGATGGAGCCCAGTCCACCGATGATGTCAACCCCCCCCCCCCCCCCCGGTGGGCGTGAACTAATGTGCCCACAGCAGAGAAGTGGATCCTTAAAAAAAAAAAAAAAAAAAAAAAATCAACCTCCTGGATAGAGCATTGCTAGGAGAAACAGAATCCAGGAGAGGGGGGGGGGGACTACAGATTCCCAAGTAGTTTGCTAGCCACCTCTGCAACAGGGGAATGTCCACCCCCTCCGGACTAGAAGTGAAAGTCAGCTGACCAGACTTGTTTAGAACTGAAAAAAACTGCATTATACACTGAGAAGTTTTAGGACTTGATTGAACTAATGAACGGAAATTGCAAAGAACTGGATGAATTTGCGGGCATAATGGTTAAATGAAAGTTAATCAGAGGGTGTGTGAATTGTGAAAATAAATGTAACAGAGAAAGTGAATGATATTTTAGTTGAATGATGTGAGGAGATTATCCTAATCGAAGGAACAGAGGAAGTGAAAAACTGGGTGTGAGTACGCCCATTATAGAAAAAGAAGGACATTAGAGAAGTGAATGCCCGTATCTTGACTCCCGAGGGAGTACTTGATTGCAAAGTCATAAAACAATAAACCAAGCACAGTGTTTCAGCACGAGAGTGAAGCAGCTATAGCGTGAGTGGCAGCCGAAGAGGGCTACAGCATGGATGAAGACTAGGCCAGACCGGACTCTCCAGTTTCCCTGGGTCCCCAGGAGTCAGTCTGAAAAATAGGGGACCAATATATGGACTTTTATGGGGGATACAGGAGCAGAATACTAAAGCCAGTAGCCCCTGTGTTTTTCTCGCAAAGCCTTTTCTGCAGAACCACATGTGTGAACTAGAAAAAAAAATAATAATAATGTACCAGTTCCTGTATATGCCTGAATGCCCTATTCCATTTTTGGGCCGAGACCTGCTTGCAAAGCTTCAAGCACAGATATCCTTTGTTGAAGGGGAAAAAAATGAAACTCAAAATCTGCTGGCCTGATGGTGTTAACTGTCCCCAAGAAGAAGAATGGCGGTTCTATTCACCTGCATCCAAAGCAACAAGCTGTACACTTACCAACCTCATAGCCCCACCTGGAGGATGGGCAGAAGATAATCCACCTGGCCTAGCGAAGAACATAGCCCCTGCCATTGTCACCCTCAAGCCAGTCAAGAAGCCTGGGACAGGTGATTACCGCCCAGTGCAGGATCTAAGAAAGAATGAATGATGCAGCTGAAACTATACAACCAGTGGTACCAAAATCCTTATATTCTCTTGGAACTGATCTCTGCTGAAGCTATACATTTCATCATTCTGGACTTAAAAAGATGCCTTTTTCTGTATACGCTTAGCCCAAGACCCCACTACAAGGAGGCGGGGCCAACTCATCTGGACAAGATTACCTCAAGAATTCAAGAACTCGCCTCACTCAGCAAAAGATTTGACAAGTTATCCAGAAACTCAAGAAAAAAAAAAGAAAAAATTCTACTTCAATATGTGGACAACTTGCTCATAACCACCAACTCAGAAAGTGAATGTCCACCAGCCACCAGTGAACTCTTGCACCTTTTTAATGAGGCTGGATACAAAGTCTCAAGAGCCAAAGCATAATTATGTCAAACAAGTTAAATACCTAGGATTCCAGTTGTCCAGCGGAATTTGACGCCTGGAACCCTTACCAGAACGCAAAGCAGCTGTATGCAGTATTCCTACTCCAATCACCAGGAGACAAGTGAGAGCCTTCTTGGGTGCCACAGAGTATGTTGTATATGGATCCCCAATTTTGCGCTGCTAGAAAAAAAAAAACAAAAACAAAAACCATTGTATCAAGCTATCAAAGGAATGGGGACTTGAACAGGATGCAGCCTTTTGATCTTTGAAAAAAACACTCTGATGTTGTCACCAATTCTGGGTCTACCAGATGTCCAGAAAACCTTACAGTCTCTATGTTCATGAGTCGCAAGGAAATGTTCTGGGAGTGTTGACTCAATCTCTTGGACCTTATTTGAGAAGCTGTTACAGCTACAGCCTTCCTAGTAAGCAAAAACTAAAAGAAAAATCCCTTCACAAAGGAAATTACTAGCTAACAAATCTATGAATGTTGAAATATTAGAGTATGTTGTGTGAAAACCCCAGATACAACTGAAGGGTCAGTCAAGCTTTCAATCCTGCTATGTTGTTATCAGTTGGTCTTGATCCCCTGATCATGACTGTTTAGAAATTATGGACACTGTATTCTCAAGCCACCTGGATTTGACTGATGTCCCTCTGGAGAACCCTGAACAGACTTTCTTTGTGGCTGAAGGCAGTTTCATCATCAATGGACATTGTTGTGCTAGATATGCAGTGGTGACCCCTGATTTGGTAGTTGAGTCCTCAGCCCTGGCCCCAGAAACTTCACCACAGAAAGCTGAACTGATAGTCCTCACTAGAGCACTAACAATAGGAAAAGAGCCCTGTCTAAATGTGTACCCAGATTTCAAGTATACCCTTACAACCTTGCATGCATATGGGGCCCTGTACAAAGAATGAGGGTGGATAACCTTAGGAAGCAAGTCCATTAAGTATAGCCCCAAGATATTGATATTAATAGATACATACTGCCTATAGATCTCAGAATTTAGGAAAAGTAGAATGTATGAATAGAACCCTGAAATCTCAGTTGTCTAAACTTTGCCAAGAGGTTTACCTGAAGTGGCCCTAGGTTCTTCCTATAGCCCTTCTTAGGATATACTTAGCCCTGCTAAGTCTTTAGGAGTTTTCCCTTTTGAAATTCTGTATGCGCAACCCCTGCCTATTGTATAGGAAATAAAAGGAGATATGAGACAGATAGGATCTGAAATTATTAGACATGAACTATTGGTTTTAAGTTCTGTTTTGCAGGAGTCTTCATACCTGAGTACAAAATCGATTACTCATCAATTTGCCTGCACCCCTGCATCCTTTCAAGCCTGGAGTCTCGGTGTGAATCAAAGAGTGGAGAAAGACACCGTTGACACCGCATTAGAAGGGACCTTATGTTGTTATCTTGTTAACCCTACAGCAGTGAAAATTGCAGAACTCGAACCCTGGATTCATCACAGCAGAGTGAAATCAGCAGCAGCTCCAGAGCCAGACCAGTGAACATCAGAACAGATCCAGAAGTTCCATTGCAGCTAACTTTGCAAAGACAAGCAAATTGAAAAAAATTCAGGAAGTTTTAAAAACAAAAAGAGAGACTGTGCTAATATAGAACTCCTGAATCTCAAGAGACTATTTGTTTATTCTGAAGAGATTATCATCAACAGAAAGAGACTGTATTATGAACTATATTATTTGAAAATCTTTGTGCCATTTTGATCAAGGACAGTGCAAACTAAAAGGACTGTGTTTATTGAAATACGCTGGAATCTACAGCTCTACACTCCTACCAATGAAATTGGTAAGGTCATGTACAGCGGAAGCTTGAGGATCTACAATCAACGCTACACCTGTTGCATGCTACTGAGAGCAAAACAGGTCAACGTACAGTAAAGAAGAAGAAGACTTCGTGGTCAAGAATTATCAACAGATTGCACTGGTTTTTCAAAGACTTGCACTAATTCTTCAGAGAACTTTCATCATGATTCTCTACTGTTTCATCGTGATAGCAGCCTTGGAGTGCTTTGAAATGACTTTTGCCTTATCTCCCTGGGCAGCCTGTATAAGTACAACATGAACTGGACCGAAGGTCACTCAGACCTTGTTTTATCATTCTTCCTATACTTGCATTGGTATACTCTCCAATCCAAAAGTTGTTCTAGATCTTGACTTTCTACAAGGCTATGCAAGCCACCGTTGCAATTCCTCATACCACCACCAGAACTTGTTTCTTGAACTTACTGGAGCAATAGCATCTAGTCTCCACACTTCTGACTGTTTCTATTGTGGAGGAACTAAGATGGGAGATCAGTGGCCCTGGGAGACGCAAGAACTGAACTATTCTATCCTATACAATCAGACTGATTTACATAATACTACTAGTGAGTGGGTATTGGCCCACCCCATTGTTGACAGTTTGTGTTTTGTTCGGACTGGACCACAATCTACTACGAAGGATGGACAGCTGGTCTGTCTAAATCAGAAGCTTTACGACAGCACCACAAAGATGCAACCGAACCTTCTAATCCTTTAGTTCTTTTTCCCACTCTTGCCAAACTATGGACTTTGACTATCTGCCTGTTGCTCCCTTGTTTCTTGCCATTTTGCTTGCAAATGATAACTTCAGTTATTAATAACACTGTAGAGCGTAAGACAGCTACAAAGATATTAGCTATGTGAACTTACTACCCTATACCACAGAGTGATACCTTTACCTAGTATTATGTGATTTGATTCTCACACCTTATTAACATGCGGGTGAGAATAATCAAAGGGGGGAATGTGGTAGGCGACGGCCTATGATCCATGCTAATTGAACTAAGCAGACAGGCCTGAGCAGCTTGACCTGTAACTGAAGCCTGTAGTTAGGCCCAGAGGAATGAAAACCCCCCTGAATGATGACACCATAGAATTGAAACTTAACTCAGTTTAACTGAACATAGCTAAGCAGAAACGAAACTTATAAAAGACAGAAAACAGCTCTAATTGGTACTGATAAGAGAGCACAGCTTCTATGGAATTAATTAACTCTGCAAAAAGCAAGGTTACAGTGCCCTGCTTCCCATATGTTTTAACAAGCTCAGCGACCTTGGAGGAGAGAAGTAACAAGTTGGAGACACTGACCATTGTAATTGGGACTAGAAGGGGGGCAACCAGGTGCTGGGCCCAGACCAGAGTCCCGATTGGGTAGCCATATCAGTACCGGGACCAATAGATGGGTGAGAGGGGTACTGGGACCAATGAAAAGTTTGCCTATGCTTAGAATGGACAAGAAAGCTATAAAAGTTGTTGTTTTACTAGAAGCCATTGCTCAGCCATTTTGAAATTGCTTATTGCTTGAGCCATGTGCACATTAAACTGGCTTGGATCCTTGAAAAGACTCCTGGATTTATTTATTGCATGCTTATCTGCTGCTGCAAACTGACCATTGTAATTGGGACTAGAAGGGGGGCATGCAGGTGTCATGCCCACAGAAGGGACATAATTGGATAAACTTATCAGTACCGGGACCAATGGAAGAGGTACGGGAGGTTACCGGGACCAATGAAATGTTTTTCTATACCTAGAATGGAACAAAAGTCTATAAAAGTTGTTGTAATGCTTGAAAACTTTGCTCAGCCATTTTGAAATTGACTGGTTCGAGACTTGTGCACAAATAAATGATTTGGACCTTCTGAACAGACTCCTGGTATCATTGGTTTGTCTGCGCTTTGCTGCTACATATTCTTGGTGCGTTGGCCGGGAAGTTGTGGAATCAAAGTGTATATAGGGCAATATACCACGACTTTCCGCCTCTATAGGCTTGGTCCTGCCGGGATCGCGCCCTTCCGACGAGGGCTGCTCCCTGGCGCCACCGGTCCCTTGTATCGGAGGCAGCTGGTCGGACCTCGGCGGGTGCCGGGCCCGGTTGGAGCCAACGCCTCGAACCCGAGTGAGGGGAGTCCGAGGTCCAACTCATGCGCCTGCTTGGGAAGTTTGAGGACCGGATCCGGTGAGTATAGTTTTGATTTTGGGTCTAGACAGAAATAGAAAGAGCAGTACTGCCATTGGAACTTGGAATTTGGAATTTGTAATCTCGAGATATTGGGAATTGGTAAGAGAGCATGATCAACTCTCAAGGAAGGGCCGAGTAACCCCGCATGGGAATTCGCCGGGTGAAACCCTCATCCTTTTTGTAATTGGGAAAAAGACTAGTCAGAATAGATAGAAACGAATGCATTCTGGGATACGTTGCTAGCATGATTGTGTGAACGAAGTGTGAATGAGAGGTCTGGCAGCACGGACCAAGTGAAGGCGGACCCCTGAGTAGCGCATTTCCTGACCGGGCGACCGCGTTCAGGTCGCGAAAAGGGGGAAGCGATTGTCGTCTTGTCTCGTTATTTGTACTCCTTATACGTTTCTAGGACCATGAGGACCCCTTACCCACGGTCCGTCCTCCTTTTCCCTTCTGTCTGTTGTTGCGCGCACACATCGAAATGGGAGGGGCGGGGTCTACTAGAAACACTCCATTAGAATGTATGATCGCACATTTTAAAGAGGGATATTCAGGAGATTATGGTATTAAAATGACAGCAGCCCGTTTGCAGATTTTGTGTACTAGGGAGTGGCCCGATCTAGACCCCATCTGGCCCCGAGAGGGAACGTTCAATGTAGAGATTATTCAGTCAATACACCGTAGAGTGCGGATAGCGCACCCCGATCAGTACCCCTATATAGATTCCTGGTTAAGTATTTGTGAAGATCCGCCCCCCTGGGCGCAGCGCTGTTATGAGGAACAGTGCAGAATAATGTTAGCTAAAACAGATTCTAGACAGAAAACGGAACAGCCTAGAATGAAAGAGCAGGATAAGAAAGCCAAGAAGAAGCCCATCTTGGTAGATCCTGATTCCCCAGAAATACTTCTCAGGCAGCCCCGAACCCCAGGTCCAATAAGAGTGGCCCGGCGTCCTGCCCCAGAACCCCAGCGACGGCCGGAGCGGGACCCAACCCCTGATCCACCTCCCGGAGGGGAGGAAGAGGAGGAATTAGCTGAAAGAGAAGAGGAGGACATAAAAAGTGAGCTAGAAGCGGAGATAGAAGAAGGAGAAAGAGAGAATCCCCCAGACGAGGAGGACAGTGTACAAGTAATTGAGAAAGTCAGCACTAGTGCTAGCACTAGCACGCCAGTAAAAGCTAAACCCAAAGCAAAACCTGTTGAGAAAAAGAAAGTGACTCCTTCAAAGGCAATCACAACAATAACCCTTAGATCCCAAAAGACACCTACGACAGCCAAAATGTTTCCCTTACGGCAAGTCCCAGGAGTGCCCGTAAAGAATGATAATGATGAAGTGGTAGCGGGACCCCTAACTTATGTGCATATCCCTTTCTCTACAACTGATTTATTAAATTGGAGGTCGCATTATGCCTCCTATACTAGTAAGCCCCAGGAGCTGACAGAATTAGTAACTAGTATTATGGAAACTCACCAACCCACTTGGCCAGATTGCCGTCAGCTCCTGACCACCCTATTCACGACAGAAGAACGAGCAAGAATTAGAAAAGCAGCTATTGAGTGGATGGCAGAAAACCCTGTCGCTCCGGCACAGGGGCAGAATATAATAGACCGTCGGGAAGCAGCTCAGAGAGAATTCCCGAATGAAGACCCCCAATGGGATCCAAATACAGATGAAGGATCCACAGCCCTAGCCCGTTTTCGCCAAGGCTTTTTACAAGGCCTGAAAAGGGGGGGCCAAAAAGCTATGAACCTTTCCAAAGTTGCAGGAGTCATCCAAGGGATAGATGAGAGCCCAGCAGATTTTTATGAAAGATTAACTGAAGCATACAGAATGTATACTCCCTATGATCCCGAGGCACCAGGAAGTTTATGTATGGTGAATTCTGCTTTTGTAAACCAGCCACAACCAGACATTAGACGTAAATTACAGAAATTAGAAGGGTTTGCGGGCATGAATGCAACACAGTTACTGGAAGTCGCTCATAAAGTGTATGTGAATCGTGATACTGAAAGACAGAGAGAATGTGATAGAAAGATGAAGAAGAAAGCTGATTTTTTGGCTGCGGCCATAGTTGAAAAGAAAAGGGGAGGTGTCCCTAGTCGACGGAGCAGAGGAAGAGGGCGGGGTCAAGGCGGAGGCTGGACCCAGAGACTAGGCGTGAACCAATGCGCCTATTGCAGAGAGGAAGGACATTGGAGAGATACGTGCCCGCAACTCGAAGACGCCCAGCAAGATGACGACAGCAGTCATCAGTGGCGAGAAGAAAGACGAGGCTATCCCCGAAGTCGAGGAGGAGCCAATCGAGAACAATTCCAGCGAGAGAAAGGAGGAGCCATTCAAGCATTGGCCACAACGACCCATAATGAGAATGACGTGGATTAGGACAGACCGGGCTCCAAGTTTGCTTTAGGTCTCCAGGAGCCTATGGTCGGAATACAAATAGGAGACCAAATTATGGACTTTATGGTTGATACTGGAGCACAACATTCAGTAATAGACAAAAAGATAGCCCCATTTTCTACAAAAGCAGTCACCATTATAGGAGCAACTGGTGCCAAAGCTACAAAGTCTTTTCTTCAGAATCGAATATGCAGTCTAGGAGGACAGCAAATAACTCATCAATTCCTTTACATGCCCGAATGTCCAGTGCCACTACTGGGACGAGATATGCTAGCCAAGCTTCAAGCACAGATATCTTTCTCTGAACAAGGAGAAATGCAAATGACAGTGAATTCCCAAGCCAAACCAGCAGGAGTAATGCTGCTGACAGTTCCCCGAGAAGAAGAATGGAGGTATTACGTTGATGACTCCATCCAAGATACCTATTTTGAGCAAACTTTAAAGAACATTGATGCACCACCTGGAGTATGGGCAGAAGGCAGTCCTCCAGGCCTAGCCAAGCATATAGCTCCAGTGATTGTAACCCTCAAGCCTAGTGCTACACCAGTGCACGTCAAACAGTACCCTCTCCCAAGAGCCGCAATTGAAGGCATTCATCGCCACCTACAAAGATTGCTCGAGTATGTCAATCCCCATGGAACACTCCACTTTTGCCAGTAAAGAAACCTGGGACAGATGACTATCGCCCAGTACAAGATTTGAGAAGAGTAAATGATGCAGTTGAAACTATACATCCAGTTGTACCCAATCCTTACACTCTTCTAGGACTGATACCTGCTGAAGCTACCCATTTCACTGTACTGGATTTGAAAGATGCATTCTTTTGCATAAGATTAGCCCCTGTAAGCCAAATATTGTTTGCATTCGAATGGCAGGACCCCATCTCTGGAAAAGGGGGCCAACTCACCTGGACAAGATTACCCCAAGGATTCAAAAATTCGCCTACCATCTTTAGTGCTGCACTAAATCAAGACCTTTCAAGCTATCCAGTAGCCCCGGGGAAGAGAGTGCTTCTCCAATACGTGGATGATCTGTTGATAGCTGCCATATCAGAAAGTGAATGTATACTAGCCACCAAAGACCTCTTGCAGTTACTAGATGAAGCTGGATACAAAGTTTCCAGAGCCAAAGCACAGCTATGCCAAAAAGAAGTGAAATACTTGGGTTTTCGTATAACCCAAGGGAGCCGAAGATTGGGCAGAGAAAGAAAAGAAGCAGTATGTAGAATTCCAACTCCAACAACCAGAAAGCAAGTCAGAGCCTTTCTGGGAGCGGCAGAATATTGCCGAATCTGGATACCCAACTTTGCCCAAATTGCCAAACCACTGTATGAAGCCACAAAAGGAGAAGAGAAGTCGCCACTGGAGTGGGGACTTGAGCAGGATACAGCCTTCAAGACGTTAAAGGAAGAATTGATGTCATCACCAGCACTTGGACTACCAGATGTCCACAAGCCTTTCCACTTGTTTGTACATGAAGCACAGGGAAATGCCTTAGGCATGTTGACTCAGAAATTGGGAAATTGGGAGCGACCTGTAGCATACCTATCGAAACAATTGGATCCTGTGGCCAAAGGATGGCCACCATGCCTGAGAGCAGTTGCAGCTACAGCGCTACTAGTGAGTGAAGCAGACAAACTCACATTAGGACAGAACATACGAGTCACTGTGCCACATGCAGTCCTTGCCCTTATGGAACAGAAAGCAAATTATTGGCTCACCAATTCCCGAATGTTGAAGTACCAGAGCATGTTATGTGAAAACCCACAGATACAACTTGAAGTGAGCCATGCCTTGAATCCAGCTACCTTGATACCCATCAGTGAAGAACTCCCAGAACATGACTGTATCGAAGTCATGGAAACTGTGTTCTCCAGTCGACCCGACTTGACAGATGTGCCCATAGACAATCCTGACCAGATCTATTATGTTGATGGGAGCAGTCTCATCCTTGATGGACGACGCTGTGCCGGATATGCAGTCGTCACTCAACACGAAGTAGTTGAATCATCAGCTCTAGCCTCAGGAACATCAGCCCAGAAAGCCGAATTGATAGCACTTACCAGAGCATTGTTATTAGGAGAAAAACTTGTGCTGAATGTATATACAGATTCCAAATATGCCTTCACTACCTTGCATGCCCATGGAGCTCTCTATAAAGAAAGAGGACTCATCACATCCGGAGGAAAATCAGTCAAATATGGTCCCGAGATATTGATGTTACTTGATGCAGTTTGGGCCCCAACACGTGTAGCTGTCATGCATTGCAGAGGACATCAAGCAGGAAAAGGAGAAGTTGCCCGAGGAAACAGATTTGCAGATGCCTCAGCACGACAAGCAGCTATGACAGGACAGATTGCCCCACAAGCAATGCCGATGCAAGCAGCATTGTTTCCAGTACCTTTGAATCTATGGACCCCACGATATACCACCAAAGAATTGGATTACTATTGTAACAGAGAAGATGGAATACTGAAAGATGGATGGATTGAGCTGCCTCCAGAAGAGGGCAGTCAACCTCCCGGACGAATAGTAATTCCTGAACTGTTAGGACCATCCTTTGTAAAAGCTTTCCACGAAGCCACCCACTATGGAAAAAGTGCTATGGAAAAAGCACTCAGACCACATTTCTACATCCCGCTGATGACCACTATATCAGCCTCAGTAGCACGTCAATGCCTAACCTGTACCAAAAATAATGCCAAGCAAGGCCTTATAACGGCACCCCGAGTTCAGTCAGGAGGTGTCACCCCCATGCACAACCTCCAAGTTGATTTCACTGAAATGCCAAAAGCCAATGGATACCATTACCTATTAGTATTAGTTTGTACTTTCTCTGGGTGGGTAGAAGCCTTCCCAACCAGAACTGAGAAAGCCCGAGAAGTTACCAAAGTCTTAATGAGAGAGATTGTCCCTAGATTCGGAATTCCAGCAGTAATAGGGTCAGACAATGGACCCTCATTTGTCTCCCAAGTTACTCAGCAGTTAGCAAAAGCTTTGCAGATACAATGGAAACTCCACACTGCATACAGACCCCAGAGTTCAGGGAAAGTTGAGCGAATGAATCGTACCTTGAAAGCCCAAATGTCCAAGCTTTGTCAGGAGACACACTTGAAATGGCCCCAAGTGCTCCCCATAGCCTTACTCAGAATACGCTCAGCTCCTGTAAAGTCAACAGGATTTTCCCCTTTTGAAGTTCTGTATGGTAAACCCCCACCAATAGTGCAGGGAGTCAAAGGAAGTTTAGCCCAGATTGGTTCAGAAGTAACCAGACAAGAACTCCTAGCTCTTAGTTTTGTTCTGCAGACTCTCCATACGTGGATCCAAGACCAGTTGCCTATCAACTTGACGGAACCCTTGCATCCCTACCAGCCTGGTACTTCGGTGTGGATCAAAGATTGGAAGAAGACACCGTTGGAACCCCATTGGAAGGGACCGTACACCGTCATCCTGTCTACCCCAACTGCAGTAAAGGTAGCCGAGATCGACGCCTGGATCCACCACAGCAGAGTCAAGCCCGCCGCCGATCCTGAACCAGAGCAGTGGACAGCAGAACAGCATCTTGATGCACCCTTGCGAGTTACTCTGAGACGGCAACCAGCAGCTTAGACACTTCATCACAAGTGCTTTGCAGTAGCCAAGTCTTTCGAAGAGGATTGCTGTTTTCCATGCAGCAACAGTTTTGTTTCAACGAACCCAATTTGTGTGTGATTTGACACACTACTTTGAGACTACATTGACTAAGCCAGACTTCACAAGCCAACTGAAATTGCTAAAAAATTGGTCAATGTGTACTGGACAACCTGAGGATCTTTAATCAACACTCAGCACCCGTTAAATTGCTTCATTAGCAAACGGGACGAAGAATAAAAGACCGTCGTGATCAAGATTAGCAAGCTGAGGATTCAGAAGAACTCCAATCAACATCAACATGTATCTTTGTTTTTGCTTTGCCTTGGTTGCCTTCTTTGGAGGTTTTGAACTGACTTATGCTTTACCTCCATGCACTGCTTGCATTACTTCTACTAGAACTGGACTGAAAGTAACTCAGACTTTGCTTTATCATTCTTACTATACCTGCAAGGGAACAGTAACTCGGTGTATCTATAACACCACTGAACTAAATGTTTGCACTCATGGCAAAATCAAAGCATGCTATAATCCGCATCAGAATCCATCCTATTACACGTTGGAAATAAGATGGAAGGATGCAGATGGACCGATATTAGCTGCTACACCACCACTTAAGGGCATTACTAAACCTGCTGTTTTGAATTTTGATGCATGTAATGCCATTAATAGAGATAGTCAGTCCACCTGTGGTACATGGGAGAAAGCATATCGAAATGACCATAAGTATATGTGTCCAGAAGGTGCCACAAATTGGTGGAAGTGTACAGGTAAGACGGGATCAGGCTATAGTACTGCAACAGCGGCAGATTACTATTGCCCGTATTGGGGATGTGTTTTTTATGCTACCTGGAACACTGGTATAACTGATGAGAAAATAGATAAACGAATGGCTACACTAACCAAGCCAACCACAAATGATAAATGTCAGAAAGATGCTTGCAACCCCTTACACTTACGTATACACAATCCCCATGCATGGAAACAAGGATACAAGTTTGGTTTACGTATTGCTGGAGGAGCAATAGATCCAGGGACCATTGTGTATATCAGATTGAATACTCAAGCCCACAAGTCATCTAAATATCATATTCATAATACCTTTTATGAAGCCATGCATGTAAATAAGTTTGAGATCCCTCACCCCTCACAGAATTTATTTTTAGAATTAGCCGGAGCAGTAGTATCTAGTCTTAAGATCACAGACTGTTACTTTTGTGGCGGAACCCAAATGGGAGATCAATGGCCATGGGAAGCCCAAGAATTAAATTATTCTATGATCTACAATCAGACTGAATTACACAAGACTACCAGTGAATGGGTGTTAGCGCACTCAATCGTTGGACGTCTTTGCTATGCCAGAACTGGACCCCAGTTCACCCAGAAGGTAGGACAGCTGGTCTGTCTTAGCCAGAAGTACTATAATGCCACGACCAAGAAGACAGCATGGTGGTCAGGAATCAGATATCCTGAACCCCCTAACCCATTAGCCAGATTTCCTGAACTTGCTGGTTTATGGACTAACCTTGCCAAAGTCCAAGCCTGGCAAGCCCCACCTGGCCTATATTGGATCTGTGGAAACCGAGCATATGCGCAACTCCCGCCACACTGGGGAGGAGCATGTGTCTTAGGAACCATCAGACCTTCTTTCTTTCTTTTGAACACTGAACATGGAGAACAATTAGGATACCCTGTATACACTACCCACCGACACAAAAGAGCAGTGAGACAGAAAAGAGAAGCCTTACAGATAGGCAAGTGGGAAAAGTGGCAAGGTGATGATTGGCCACCAGAAAGAATTATTGAGTATTATGGACCTGCCACTTGGAATGATGATGGTATGTATGGTTATCGTACCCCAATTTATATGATTAATCGTATTATTCGCTTACAAGCAGTAGTTGAAATAATAACTAATGAAACTAGTCATGCTCTTACGCTCTTAGCTAGACAAAGTACTCAGATGCGCACTGCTATATACCAGAACCGCTTAGCACTTGATTATTTGTTAGCAGCTGAAGGAGGAGTATGTGGTAAACTGAATTTAACTAATTGCTGTTTGAAAATAGATGATAAAGGTCAAGTAGTTGAAGAAATTGCTAAAGATATGCAAAGACATGCTTATGTGCCAGTACAGACTTGGCACTCATTAAAATTTCCTAACTGGTTTGCTAATCTTTTCTCTTGGCTGGGAGGATTTAAGACTTTCATTGTTCTAGTACTAATCCTTGTTGCTGTTATCTTCTTATTACCATGTTTGATCCCCTGTTGTATGCGTTCCATTCATAATGCTATTGATAGTACAGTAGAGCGGAAGACCGCAACTAAAATAATGGCTTTATATAAAGCTAGTCCTAGTCGAAATCCTTCAATCATGATGTGATTCTAATAAAAGTGATTTAACTCTCACACCTTATTAAGTAATAGGGTGAGATTAATCAAAGGGGGGAATGTGGCAGGTGCAGGCCTGTGACCCACGGTGTCTGACATAAGCAGGCTAGCATGGCTAGCTTGACCTGTAAATGAGGCCTGTGGAGAGGCATATAGGATTGCACATCCCCCAATATGCTGCTATTGTAAGATAGAACTCAGTAGAAGTATTGAATTAGCTTAGGTAGGCAGAACTGCAGAGCCGAAAAGATGGAAAAATACAGAAAGACATGTTTAAAAGTTACTGATAAGAAAAAGGACATCTGCAAAGAAATAATTAGGAGTGCTGACAGATGAGTTGCAGAACCCTGCTCCTCTGCACGCACAAATTGGTTCTATGGCCTTGAGAGTGTGAAAGTAACAAGTTGATGAACTGACCATTGTAATTGGGACTAGAAGGGGGGCATGCAGGTGTCATGCCCACAGAAGGGACATAATTGGATAAACTTATCAGTACCGGGACCAATGGAAGAGGTACGGGAGGTACGGGAGGTTACCGGGACCAATGAAATGTTTTTCTATACCTAGAATGGAACAAAAGTCTATAAAAGTTGTTGTAATGCTTGAAAACTTTGCTCAGACATTTTGAAATTGACTGGTTCGAGACTTGTGCACAAATAAATGATTTGGACCTTCTGAACAGACTCCTGGTATCATTGGTTTGTCTGCGCTTTGCTGCTACAGTAGCAGCAGAGCGCAGACAAACCAATAATACCAGGAGTCTGTTCAGAAGGTCCAAATCATTTATTTGTGCACAAGTCTCAAGCAGAATCAAATTCAAAATGGCTGAGCGATGTTCTCTGGCAATACAACAACTTTTATAGATTTTTACTCCATTCTAGGTATAGGAAAACATTTCATTGGTCCCGGTAACCTCCCGTACCCCTTCTATTGGTCCCGGTACTGATATGATTATCCAATTATGTTCTTGGAGTGGGCTCAGCACCTGCTTACCCCCCTTCTAGTCCCAATTACAATGGTCAGTTCACCAACTTGTTACTTTCCTTCTTTCAAGGCTATTGGGCTAGTTAGTACGTGCGGGGAAGCAGGGCTCTGTAACCTCTCTGTCAGCAGTTTCAATTAAATCCCTTGCAGCTGTATTTTCTTATCAGTGGCTTTTAAACATATTTTTCTGTATTTTTCCAGGTTTCAATTCTACTTGTCTAAGCTAATTCAATACTTCACTGAGTTCTAATTCTACAATAGCAGCATGTTGGGGGATGTGCAATTCCTTTGGGCCTCTCCACAGGCTTCATTTACAGGTCAAGCTAATTAGGCCTGTCTGTTTAGTTCAATTAGCATGGAGCATAGGCCTTCGCCTACCACATTCCCCCCTTTGATTATTCTCACCCGCAAGTGAGAAAGGGTGAGAAGCAAATCACATAATACTAAATAAAGATATCACTCTGTGGTATAGGGTAGTAGTTTCACATAGCTGGTAGCTTTGTAGCTGCCTTACGTTCTACAGTGTTATTAATAACTGAAGTTAGCATCCGCAAGCAAAATGGCAAGAAACAAGGGAGCAACAAGCAGATAGTCAGAGTCCATAGTTTGGCAAGAGTGGGAAAAAGAACTAAAGGAATTAGAAGGTTCAGGAGCATTTATGCCGGACCACCAAGATGTCTTCTTTGTTGTGCTGTTGTAAAACCTCTGATTTAGACAGTCCAGCTGTCCGATCTTCATAGCAAATTGTGGTCCGGTGCGAACAAAACACAAACTGTCAACAATGGGGTGGGCCAATACCCACTCACTAGTAGTATTATGTAAATCAGTCTGGTCATAGGGGATGGAATAATTCAGTTCTTGAGAACAAACAGTCATAAATGTGGAGACTAGATGCTACTGCTTCGGCAAGTTCAAGAAACAAGTTCTGGGAGGCATGAAGAACCTTTAGCCCAGTTCGCGTGGTACTTATACAGGCTGCACAGGGTGGTAAAGCAAAAGTCATTTCAAAGCACTCCAAGGCTGCTGCCAAAATAAAGCAATAATAAGAATTCATAATGGGCATAGTCTCTGGAAAATTGGTGGAACTGTTGACATCCACAATAGATAACAAATGTAGAGTTGATTGTAAATCCTCAAGCTTCTGCCGTACGTAGACCTACCAGCTTTATGGCAGGAGTAGGGCTGTAGATCCCAAAGTATCACTGTCCTCTGGGATGTCTCAGGTTCTTAAAATATCATAGTACAGTCTCTCAGGCTATTATTGCCTTAAGGAGATCAGAGTATTTGAACACAGTTTCTTAGAAGACTCAATTTCTTAACACAACACAGTCTATTTCTGATGATTGCAGCTTTCTCCAGATGCGAGGCTTACCTTCAGATAAACAGATAGTCTTGAAATAGTGCAGTTTCTGAGGGACCAATAAGTCTTAGGTCCGTGGTTGTTGTCATAGGGTGAGGCGCAATGGAGTCTCAGGATGCTGTACAGTAGTCCAGTGATCAGGTTCAAAAGCAGTTGCTGGCTTTTACTCGACTATAATGGATCCAAGGTTCGAATTCTGCGAACAACATAGCAGGATTGAAAGCTTGACTGACCCTTCAGTTGTAACTGGGGTTTTCACGCAACATCCTCTGATACTTCAACATTCGTAGATTTGTTAGCTAATAGTTTCCTTTGTGTTTCATATTGGTTAGAACAGAGTGTGGTACAGTAACTTGAAGATTCTGTCTCAAAGTGATCTTGTTAGTTTTGCTCACTAGGAAGGCTGTAGCTGTAACAGCTTCTCAAATAAGGTCCAAGAGATTGAGTCAACACTCCTTGAACATTTCCTTGTGACTCATGAACATAGAGACTGAAAGGTTTTCTGGACATCTGGTAGACCCAGAATTGGTGACATCATCAGAGTGTTTTTTCAAAGATCAAAAGGCTGCATCCTGTTCAAGTCCCCATTCCAATGGAGACTTTTCCATTCCTTTGATAGCTTGATACAATGGTTTTGCGAGCAGCGTAAAATTGGGGATCCATATACAACATACTTTGTGGCACCCAAGAAGGCTCTCACTTGCCTCCTGGTGGTTGGAGTAGGAATACTGCATACAGCTTCTTTGCGTTCTGGTAAGGGTCCCAGGCGTCGAATTCCGCTGGACAATTGGAATCCTAGGTATTTAACTTGTTTGGCATAATTGCACCTTAGCTCTTGAGACTTTGTATCCAGCCTCATTAAAAAGGTGCAAGAGTTCACTGGTGGCTTGTAGACATTCACTTTCTGAGTTGGTGGTTATAAGCAAGTTGTCCACATATTGAAGTAGAATTCTTTCTCCTGGAATCACTGGATAACTTGTCAAATCTTTTGCTGAGTGAGGCAAGTTCTTGAATCCTTGAGGTAATCTTGTCCAGGTGCGTTGGCCCCGCCTTCCTGTAGTGGGGTCATGGGCTAAGCGTATGCAGAAAAACATCTTTTAAATCCAGAATGGTGAAATGTGTGTAGCTTCAGCAGAGATCAGTCCTAAGAGTGTGTAAGGATTTGGCACAACTGGATGTATAGTTCCAGCTGCATCATGCATTCTTTCTTAGATCCTGCACTGGGCGGTAATCACCTGTCCCAGGCTTCTTAACAGGAAGAAGGGGAGTGTTCCAAGGTGACTAACATTCCTTTGAAAAGTCCATACTTCAGCAGTTTCATTAAATGGCAGTGGATTCCTGCAATGGCTGGTCAGGGAAGAGGATACTGCTTCACATGCACTGGTTCCGCTTCTGGCTTGAGGATGACAATGACAGGGGCTATGTTCTTTGCTAGGCCAGATGCATTATCTTTTGCCCATACTTCAGGTGGGGCTATAGGGTTGGCGGGTATACAGGAACTTGTTGTCTTGACTGGAGGTGTGTTATAGAACCGCTACTTCTCTTCTCGGGGAACAGTCAGCACCATCAATCCAGCAGGCTCTGGGTTCACAGTCATTTGCATTTCTCTCTCTCCAGCAAAGGATATCTGTGCCTGAAGCTTTGCAAGCAGATCTCGGCAGTAGCTCTGATAATGGTGATGCATCAAGAAAAACACAGGGGCTACTGGCTTTAGCGCTATTTGGATTGGGTCTGCAAAGCTGGACCTAGTGCAATGGGATTAGGATTACGTGACCCTCTCTCTTACTGGTAGTTGTACATTTGAAGGCATACAGCAATCAGGCTGAACTAGCAAATAAATCCCTACTTGTGCCGGGGCTTCTCTTCTCCTGCTGCGGAGGTTACTTGTAACATTTGCAGGGAGGTATCCCCCCTCCCCCCCTTCTCCAGGCTCACACTGTTTCTCCTAGCAACGCTCTATCCGGGAGGGTTTTTTTTTTTTATGTTCTACTTCTCTGCTGTGGGCACATTAGTTCACGCCTACCGGGGGGTGACATCATCGGTGGACTGGGCTCCATCCCCCCTTAAGCACTCTGAACAGAGCTACTTACAGAGAGAGAGACTGACGGGACAGGATATCTAGAGATTCTGGGGCAAAATATGGTGAACTAAGGAAATATGGAGCAACTAGCAGAAGCCACTCCCTTTCACATAGCATTCCTAATTGGGACAGAGACATTTGATTACCATAGTCTTCAGTAAATCCCTTACTGAAATTCTTGATCATACTTGAAAAGACACTTATTAAAAAAACCTTATTACCATAAACATAAGCTTAGATTGAGCACAGACATACAATTTACAGTTCTTAAAATATCTTATAGAGAGAACTATAGCTATCTGTTACGTATGACTAGAATTAAATTACTTAGCAAACTAAGTGCCAGCCGTAGTCTGCATCTGCAAAAGAAAATATTATTTTATTTTTATTAAATCTTACAGTTCAGAAAGCAGATATTCAAGAGACATGAAACGGATACTTTTCCATGGCTGTGGTGGATATCTAAAATGCATATACACCCTCTTTTTGTTTTGTTTTTTTAACAATAAATATGTCTTCTATCAGGTGCTTGCCACAGTAAATCAGGAAATAACGTCTTGGAATTTTTTATTTTTTTATTTTTTTATATTTAAATTTTTTTATTATTCAACGTTTCAAAATACAGACATTTACTGAGAACATTCTGATAGTCCTCTAAACATATATACACTCCAACCTAAGAGGTGCCATTATATCACTTATATGTAAACAACAGCCATGCTTAGTAAAAATTATTCTCTATACGTAACAATATTCTGTGTACCGGAGTCATTGTTTTAACACTCCCACGTGTACACCGTATACCCTACATTCAACAAGCTATGTACATTCTTAGCACATCCCTCAGTACCCTTGGTCGCCTTTTATTTTATTATTGACCTTTTTTGTTCTTTGCTATTAGCACCTGTAACAGTTACTTATCCATCATAACAACAACTTCAGATCATTCAGATTTCCCCAATCAGCATTTGAGAAACCCAGCCATATATACTGACTATCTGTTATTCAACCCCCCTGGACTCCCCCCCCGACTATCTGTTATTCAACCCCCCTGGACTCCCCCCCGACTATCTGTTATTCAACCCCCCTGGACTCCCCCCCCCCCCGACTATCTGTTATTCAACCCCCCTGGACTCCCCCTCCCCCCCCGACTATCTGTTATTCAACCCCCCTGGACTCCCCCCCCCCCGGAATTTTTTTTTTAAAAAACAAAGTACAGTCAAACCTCGGTTTTCATGATTGATCTGTTCTAAGAAGTCTGACTAAAACCGAAACGTACGAAAACCGAAGCAATATTTCCCATAGGAAATAATGTAAATTCAATTAATCCGTTCCAGACACCCAGCTCCTGTCACTTCTCTCACCCGCCCGATCGTCCACAGGACAGCAAACACACAGATATTGTACTGTACGGCACTGCAACATCTCCTGCTTACATTGACAGCTACCCTGCTACCTCCGAGCCTGAGGGGGCGCTCCAGAGAACAGGCAGGCAGTGGAGAGATCGGGGCCTTCCTCTCTGTGCAATCCTTGCATCTCTGACTCTGGCTCGAGGATGTTGCTCAGCTGACTTTCGCTTCTCAACACGCGATCGGTGAGTCCGGGGGGTAGTGCTGCCGGGACTTCCGGTGGGTAGTGCTGCCGGGACTGGGCGGGCAGTGTATACAGACCAGCGCCATTCTGTACGAAAACCGAGGCGATATCCGATAACCGAGACAAAATCTCAGTCAGAAAAGACGTCGAAAACCGAAACGTACGAAAACCAGGGCAAACGAAAACCGAGGTTTGACTGTACCCCTTTTCCTCTGGACACGGACACACAAAATCCAAATACAGAAAAACAAATGAATTTATCTTGAATTGTAAAGGTCGTCATTAGTCACTAGTACAGATTTCAAAGATAAAATCCTAACCCACTTTTCTTATTCACTCAGAATTTAAACCATTCATTCTCAGGTTGCAATCTGGTACACTTCCAACCCAGAAGGCTGCACCGTCCCCCAAGGTTCTTAACCTCTATTTTTGAGGGTCAAAGGAAAAACACTTTATTTTCTCTCTCTTGTCTGTGTCCGTTAGTTTTTGAAACGACAGATTATAAATTCATCTCCTATCACACTTTGATTGAATGAATCCTTTATTTTAAACAAGCAAGAGAGACTGCTCAATCGGGAACGGCTGTCTCATTCCCTAGTAAGCTGTGTGAGCCACACCCCTTCGCTCACTGGAAACGAAATGATCACAGTTTCACAGACACACAGAGACATGCTAGCAAGAATCATTTAAATCAGTGTCAAGTCGTGATCTAATAATTACTTTGTAGGTTTATAAGTCAAAGGAAATAAACCCAAAAACAGTTTGCTTAGTTTCTCTATCATTTCTGAAAAGTAACAATAATATGACAGGAATAGTTGATGTAAAAAATACAGACAAAGCAGAGAATATAACTAAAAACAGTTTACGGAGCTCCGATGAGGTTAATTCGACCTTCAAAACTAAAATTCTGACTAAATATTCCTATCGAATGGTATATAATACCTGACCATAGTAGAAGGAACATCACCATTAAAACACAGTGAATAATTGCCCTAAAATAAGCTCTAATTCGTCCAGCAGCAGAACGTTGAAAACATGCCATCATAGGGTTAAAAAGGCATTTCTGCACAGACACGCCCCTTGTCAGCCTCACACTTACTGTAGGAAAAGCTCTGACTGAGTGAGACATTGTCTTGATTTTTCAGTGAGTCAAGCGGTAAATTGTCATAAATTACCCAACAGAATATAATCGTACATTATACTAGAAGGGGAACTCGTGATTTTAACAGATACCAAACAAACAAAGACACATAGAATGATAAACATGCTAGCGTTTAGCAACGTATCCCAAAAACAGCCCAGTCCTGTCTCTTCTGACTAGGCTATCAAAATCAAAATCAAGACGACGGTGGTTTCGCCCCGCGCATACTCATGCAGGGTTAATCGGACAGCCTTGAGAGCTCTCTTACCAAATGCAAATTCAAACTTCAAATTCCGAATGGCGGCAAGGTTACTTGAACCGCCTTTGAGAGGTGATCAGGCTCTCTTTCATGCGAGTGCTAGTGCTAAATTCATGCCAAGTTCATGCAAGATTGGCAGTACTGCTCTTTCTTATCTGTCTAGACACATGCTAAAATCAAAACTCTACTCACCGGATCCGGTCCTCAAAGTTCCCAAGCAAGCGCATGAGTTGGACCTCGGACTCCCCTCACTCGGGTTCGAGGTGTTGGCTCCAGCCGGGTCCGGCACCCCCCGAGGCCTGGCCAGCTCCTCGGAGGGCACGATCCCGGCAGGACCAAACCTGTAGAGGCGGAAAGTCGTGGTATATTGCCCTGTATACCCTCTATTACCACACCTTCCCGGCCAATGCACCAAGAATATGTAGCAGCAGAGCGCAGACAAACCAATAATACCAGGAGTCTGTTCAGAAGGTCCAAATCATTTATTTGTGCACAAGTCTCAAGCAGAATCAAATTCAAAATGGCTGAGCGATGTTCTCTGGCAATACAACAACTTTTATAGATTTTTACTCCGTTCTAGGTATAGGAAAACATTTCTTTGGTCCCGGTAACCTCCCGTACCTCCCGTACCCCTTCTATTGGTCCCGGTACTGATATGATTATCCAATTATGTTCTTGGAGTGGGCTCAGCACCTGCTTACCCCCCTTCTAGTCCCAATTACAATGGTCAGTTCACCAACTTGTTACTTTCCTTCTTTCAAGGCTATTGGGCTAGTTAGTACGTGCGGGGAAGCAGGGCTCTGTAACCTCTCTGTCAGCAGTTTCAATTAAATCCCTTGCAGCTGTATTTTCTTATCAGTGGCTTTTAAACATATTTTTCTGTATTTTTCCAGGTTTCAATTCTACTTGTCTAAGCTAATTCAATACTTCACTGAGTTCTAATTCTACAATAGCAGCATGTTGGGGGATGTGCAATTCCTTTGGGCCTCTCCACAGGCTTCATTTACAGGTCAAGCTAATTAGGCTTGTCTGTTTAGTTCAATTAGCATGGAGGATAGGCCTTCGCCTACCACAAGGCCATTGAGCTAGTTTGTACGTGTAGGGAAGCAGGGCTCTGTAACTTCTCTGTCAGCAGTTTTAAACTTATTTTTCTGTATTTTTCCATCTGTTCTGCTTGTCTAAGCTAATTCAATACTTTTACTGAGTTCTAATTCTACAGCAGCATATTGGGGGATGTGCATTTCTTTTGGGCCTCTCCATATGCTTCATTTACAGATCAAACTGGTTAGGCCTGTCTGCTTATGTCAGACATCATGGATCATAGGCCTTCGCCTACCACATTCCCCCCTTTGATTAATCTCACCCTATTACTTAATAAGGTGTGAGAATTAAATCACTTCAAGATGGTTATACCATGGTCGGAGGGTCCCGACTATACACAGGAGGACTAGATTGATATAAGGCCATTATCTTAGTTGCGGTCTTCCGCTCTACTGTACTTTCAATAGCACTGTGCATAGAACGCATACAACATGGGATTATACATGGCAATAGAAAAATCACGACAACAATTAGTAATACTAGTATAAGGAAAGTCTTAAGTCCCCCTAGCCATGAGAAAATATTAGCAAACCAGTTAGGTAATCTTAGTGGGTGCCAAGTCTGTACTGGCACATAAGCATGTTTTTGCATATCTTCAGCAAGTTCTTCAACTACTTGACCTTTATCATCTATTTTCAAACAACAATTGGTTAGATTTAGCTTACCACATACTCCTCCTTCAGCTGCCAACAAATAATCAAGTGCTAAACGCTTCTGGTATATGGCAGTGCGCATTTGGGTGCTTTGTCTAGCTAAAAGTGTGAGAGCTTGGCTAGTTTCATTAGTTATTATTTCAACTACTGCTTGTAAGCGAATAATACGATTAATCATATAGACTGGGGTTCTATAGCCCCATGTGCCATCTTGTTCCCAAGTGGCTGGTCCATAATAAGAAATAATTCTTTCTGGTGGCCAATCATCACCTTGCCATGATTCCCACTTGCCTATCTGTAGGGGTTCTCTTTTCTGTCTTATTGCTCGCTTGTGTCTGTGAGTAGTATATACTGGGTATCCTAATTGTTCTCCATGTTCTGTGGGTAGGAGAAAGAAAGAAGGTCTGATGGTCCCTAAGACACATGCTCCTCCCCAGTGTGGTGGGAGTTGGGCATATGCTCGGTTTCCACAGATCCAATACAGGCCAGGTGGGGCTTGCCAAGCATGGGATTTGGCAAGATTAGTCCATAAACTAGCAAGTTCAGGAAATCTGACTAATGGATTAGGAGGTTCAGGTCCTTTGACTCCTGACCACCATGACGTCTTTCTAGTGGTGGCATTATAGAACTTCTGGCTGAGACAGACCAGCTGTCCAACCTGTTGGGTGAACTGAGGTCCAGTTCTGGCATAACAAAGACGTCCAACAATTGAGTGTGCTAACACCCATTCGCTAGTAGTCTTGTGTAATTCAGTCTGATTATAAATCATTGAATAATTCAATTCTTGGGCTTCCCATGGCCACTGGTCACCCATTTGTGTCCCCCCACAAAAGTAACAATCTGAGATTTTGAGACTAGATACCACTGCTCCAGCTAATTCTAAAAATAAGTTTTGGGAAGGATGGGGAATCTCAAATTTATTCACATGCATGGCTTCATAGAAAGTATTATGGATATGGTATCTAGATGACTTATAGGTTTGGGTATTTAATCTTATGTACACAATGGTTCCCGGATCTGATCCGGATCCTGCAATACGTAAACCAAACTTATATCCTGGCTTCCATACTTCAGGATTATGTATCCATAATTGTACAGGGTTACAGGCACCTTTCTGACATTTGTCATTTGGTTTTGGCTTAGTCAAAGTAGCCACTCGATTATCTATATCATCTTCTACTATACCAGCATTCCATGTAGCATAAAAGACACATTCCCAATTTGGGCAATAGTAATCTGCCACTATTGCAGTACTATATGAACCCTTCTTACCTGTACATTTCCCCCATCCTGTGGCACCTTCTAGGCACATGTACTTATGATCATTACGGTATGCTTTTTCCCAGGTACCACATTTGGAGCGACTATCTCTGTTTATAACATCACATGCATCAAAATTCAAAACAGCAGGTTTACTAGAATCTCTGTGGTCGTGTGGCATTGATTAAAGGTCCATCTGCATCCTTCCATCGTATTTCTAAAGTGTAATAAGATGGATTCTGATGCGGATTATAGCATACTTTAGATTTGCCTTTAATACAAATATTCAGTTCAGTGGTATTGTAAATACATCTAGTTACTATACCAGTACAGGTATAGTAAGAATGATAAAGCAGAGTCTGAGTTATTTTCATTCCAGTCCGAGTGGAAGTAATGCAGGCAGTGCATGGAGGCAAAGCATGAGTCAGTTCAAAGTCTCCTAAGCAGGCAACCAGAGCAAAATAAAAGCAAAGAAACATGTTGATTGGAGTTCTTCTGTATCCTCAGCTTGAAATCTTGACCTCGACGTTCTCTTCTTCGTCCCGTTTGCTAATGAAGCAATTCAACGGGTGCTGAGTGTTGATTGAAGATCCTCAAAATGTTTATAGTAGCATTAAAGTATCAAAGTGTTGGTGTGTAAAACCACACATGAGGTTCGTTTACAACAAACTCTTGCTGTATGGAAAACAGCAATCCTCTTCGAAAGACTTAGCTACTGCAAGGCACTGTGGTTTGCTGAGATGATCCCAGGAAGTGTCTAGGATGCTGGTTGCCGTCTCAGGGTGATTCGCAAAGGTACATCAGGATGCTGCTCTGCTGTCCACTGCTCGGGTTCTGGATCTGCTGCGGGCTTGACTCTGCTGTGGTGGATCCAGGAATCGATCTCCGCTACCTTTACTGCAGTTGGGGTAGACAGGATGACGGTGTATGGTCCCTTCCAATGGGGTTCCAGCGGTGTCTTCTTCCAGTCTTTGATCCACACCAAGGTACCAGACTGGTAGGGATGCAGGGGCTCCGTCAAGTTGATAGGCAACTGATCTTGGATCCACGTATGGAGAGTCTGCAGAACAAAACTAAGAGCTAGGAGTTCTTGCCTGGTTATTTCTGAACCAATCTGGGCTAGACTTCCTTTAATTCCCTGCACTATTGGTGGGGGTTTACCATACAGAACTTCAAAAGGGGAAAACCCTGTTGACTTTACAGGAGCTGAGCATATTCTGAGTAAAGCTATTGGGAGTACTTGGGGCCATTTCAGGTGAGTCTCCTGACAAAGCTTAGACATTTGGGCTTTTAGGGTTCGATTCATTCACTCAACTTTCCCTGAACTCTGAGGTCTGTATGCAGTGTGAAGTTTCCACTGTATCTGTAAGGCTTTTGCTAACTGTTGAGTAATCTGGGAAACAAATGAGGGTCCATTGTCTGACCCTATTACTGCAGGAATTCCAAATCTAGGAATAATTTCTCTTAGCAAAACTTTGTTGACCTCTCTGGCTTTCTCAGTTCTGGTTGGGAAGGCTTCCACCCACCCAGAGAAAGTACAGACTAACACTAGCAAGTAATGATATCCATTGGCTTTTGGCATTTCAGTAAAGTCAATTTGTAGGTGGTGCATGGGGGTTACACCTCCTGACTGAACTCTGGGTGGTGGTGTGGGACCTTGCTTGGCATTATTTTTGGCACAGATCAGACACTGGCGTGCTACTGAAGCTGATAGGGCTGACAACATGGTGATGTAGAAATGTGGTCCGAGTGCTTTTTCTATAGCACTTTTTCCATAGTGTGTGGCTTTGTGGAAAGCTTTGACAAAAGCTGGACCCAACAATTCTGGAATTACTATTCGTCCTGGGGGTTGACTGCCCTCTGCTGGTGGCAGCTCAATCCACCCATCTTTCAGTACTCCATCTTCCTTATTACAGTAGTAATCTAATTCTTTGGTGGTATATCGTGGTGTCCATAAATTCAAGGGTACTGGAAACAATGCTGCCTGTTTTGGCATAGCTTGTGGTGCAATTTGTCCTGTCATAGCTGCTTGTCGTGCTGAGGCATCTGCAAACCTATTTCCTCGAGCAACTTCTCCTTTTCCTGCTTGATGTCCTCTACAGTGTATGACAGCTACACGAGTTGGGGCCCATACTGCATCAAGTAACATCAATATCTCTGGGCCATATTTGACTGATTTTCCTCCAGACGTGATAAGCCCTCGTTCTTTATAGAGAGCTCCATGGGCATGTAGGGTGGTGAAGGCATACTTAGAGTCTGTATATATATTTAACACAAGTTTTTCACCCAGTAGTAGTGCTCTGGTGAGTGCTATCAATTCTGCTTTCTGGGCTGATGTTCCTGAGGCTAGGGCTGATGATTTAACGACTTCATGTTGGGTGACTACTGCATATCCAGCACAGCGTCGTCCATCGATGATAAGACTGCTTCCATCTACGTAATAAATTTGGTCAGGATTGTCTATGGGCACATCTGTCAGGTCAGGTCGACTTGAGAACACTGTATCCATGACTTCTATACAGTCATGCTCTGGGGGATCTTCACTGATAGGGATCAATGTAGCTGGGTTCAAGGCATGGCTCACTTCTAGTTGTATTTGTGGATTTTCGCATAGCATGCTCTGGTATTTCAACATTCTGGAATTGGTGAGCCAATAATTTGCTTTTTGTTCCATAAGGGCAAGGACTGCATGTGGCACTGTGACTCGCAAAATCTGTCCTAAGGTGAGTTTGTCTGCTTCACTCACTAACAATGCTGTAGCTGCAACTGCTCTTAGGCAGGGTGGCCATCCTTTGGCCACAGTGTCCAATTGTTTTGATAGGTAGGCTACAGGTCGCTCCCAATTTCTGAGTCAACATGCCTAAGGCATTTCCTTGTGCTTCATGTACAAACAAGTGGAAAGGCTTGTGAACATCTGGTAGTCCAAGGGCTGGTGATGACATCAATTCTTCTTTCAACGTCTTGAAGGCTATATCCTGCTCAGGTCCCCATTCCAGTGGTGACCTTTCTTCTCCTTTTGTGGCTTCATACAATGGTTTGGCGATTTGGACAAAGTTGGGAATCCAGATTCGGCAATATCCTGCCGCTCCCAGAAAGGCTCTGACTTGCTTTCTGGTAGTTGGAGTTGGAATTCTGCATACTGTTTCCTTTCTCTCTCTGCCTAACCTTCGGCTTCCTTTGGTTATGCGAAAGCCCAAGTATTTCACTTCTTTCTGACATAGTTGTGCTTTTGCTCTGGAAACTTTGTATCCAGCTTCATCTAGTAACTGTAAGAGGTCTTTAGTGGCTTGTATACACTCTCTTTCTGATACAGCGGCTATCAGTAGATCATCTACGTATTGGAGAAGTACTCTTTTTCCTGGGGCCACTGGATAGCTTGAAAGGTCTTGATTCAGTGCGGCACTAAAGATGGTGGGTGAATTCTTGAACCCTTGGAGTAATCGTGTCCAGGTAAGTTGGCCCCCTCTTCCAGAGATGGGGTCTTGCCATTCAAATGCAAATAGTATCTGACTTACAGGGGCTAATCTTATGCAAAAGAATGCATCTTTTAAATCTAGAACAGTGAAGTGGGTAGCTTCAGCAGGAATCAGTCCTAGAAGAGTGTAAGGATTTGGCACAACTGGATGTATTGTTTCAACTGCTTCATTCACTCTTCTTAGATCTTGTACTGGGTGGTAATCATCTGTTCCAGGTTTCTTCACTGGCAGGAGTGGAGTGTTCCATGGGGATTGACATACTTTTAGTAGGCCATGTTCTAGTAATCTTTGCAAGTGGCGATGAATGCCTTCAATTGCAGCTCTTGGGAGAGGATACTGCTTGACATGTACTGGTGTAGCACTAGGCTTGAGGGTTACAATTACTGGAGCTATATGTTTGGCTAGGCCTGGAGGACTGCCTTCTGCCCATACTCCAGGTGGGGCATCAATGCTTTTTAAAGTTTGTTCAAAATAGGTATCTTGGACAGAATCATCACTGTAGTATCTCCATTCTTCTTCTCGGGGAACTGTAAGCAGCATTATCCCTGCAGGTTTGGCTTGAGAATTCACAATCATTTGCACGTCTCCTTTTTCAGTAAAGGATATTTGGGCTTGTAGCTTGGCTAACATATCTCGTCCCAGTAGTGGCACTGGACATTCAGGCATGTAAAGGAATTGATGGGTTATTTGCTGTCCTCCTAGACTGCATATGCGATTCTGAAGAAAAGGTTTTGTAGCTTTGGCACCAGTTGCTCCCACAATGGTGACTGCTTTTGTAGAAAATGGGGCAATCTTCTTGTCTATTACTGAATGTTCTGCTCCAGTATCAACCATAAAGTTCATAACTTGGTCTCCTATTTGTATTCCGACCATAGGCTCCTGGAGACCTAAAGCAAATTTGGAGCCCGGTCTGTCCTAATCCACGTCATCTTCATCACGGGCTGTGGCTGCCAGTGCTTGTACTGCCTCTCCCCTTTCTCGCTGGTATTGCTCCCGATTGGGTCCTCCACGATTTCGGGGACGGCCTCGTCTTTCTTCTCTCCATTGATAATTGTCATCGTCATCTTTGTGGGCGTCTTCAAGTTGTGGGCATGTATCTCTCCAATGACCTTCCTCCTTGCAGTAGGCGCATTGGTTCACGCCTAGCTAGGGGCGGCCTCTTCCTCTGCTCCTCCCCCTTCCTCTGCTCCGCCGATTTGGGATACCTCCCGTTTTCTGTTCAACTATGGCTGCAGCCAAAAAAATCAGCTCTCTTTTTCATCTTTCGATCACATTCTCTCTGCTTTTCATTATCACGATTCACATACACTTTATGAGCGACTTCCAGTAACTGGGTTGCATTCATGCCCGCAAACCCATCTAATTTCTGTAATTTACGTCTAATGTCTGGTTGAGACTGATTTACAAAAGCAGAATTTACCATGCATAAGCTTCCTGGTGCATCGGGATCATAGGGAGTATACATTCTGTATGCTTCAGTTAATCTTTCATGAAACTCTGCTGGACTCTCATCTATACCTTGGATGACTCCAGCAACTTTGGAAAGGTTCATAGCTTTCTGGCCCCCCCTTTTCAGGCCTTGTATAAAACCTTGGCGAAAACGGGCTAGGGCTCTGGATCCTCTCTCTGTATTTGGATCCCATCGGGGGTCTTCATTTGGGAATTCTCTCTGGGCTGCTTCCCGATTATCTATTCTCTCCTCTCCTTCCCCTGGGGCTACAGGGTTATCGGCCAGCCAGTCTACGGCTGCCTTTCTAATTCGTGTTCGTTCTTCTGTAGTGAATAAAGTGGACAGAAGCTGTCGGCAATCTGCCCATGTGGGTTGGTGGGTCTCCATAATGGTATTCACTAATTCTGTAAGTTCTTGGGGCTTATTGGTATAGGAGGTATAATGTGTCCTCCAATTTAATAAGTCAGCAGTAGAGAAAGGGACATACACATAACTTAGGGGTCCCGCCACTACCTCATTATCTTCATTTCTTATGGGCACTCCCGGGACTTGCCGTAAAGGCATCATCTTGGCAGTAGAGGTCTGCTTGGCTCTAAGGGTCATTTTTGTAATCTTTCTAGCAGGAACTGTCTTTTTCGCTATGTGCTTTGTTTTCGCTTTACATTTAACTGCTGAGCTAGCACTGGCAATCGCTTTTACACTTTCAGTATCACTCTGGGAAATTTCAGTTTCTTCTTCTGCTGTCTCTGTCCCTGATTCACCTTTCTCTTCGGTTTCAGTAGAATCTTCCTCTTCGTTTAAAGGGAACTCATCTCCCTGCTCTTCGGGTGATGGCTCAGGGGTTGGGTCCCGCTCCCGCCTCCTCCGGGGCTCTGGGGCAGGGCGCGGGGCTACCGTTATCGGGTACTGAGTTTGGGGCTGTCGGATATCCATTTCTGGGGAATCCAGATTTACTAGGATGGGTTTCTTTCTGGATTTCTCACCTTTCCCTTTCTTTCTAGGCTGTTCTATTTTCTGACTACAATCTGTCTTCGCTAACATTATTCTGCACTGTTCTTCATAACAGCGCTTCGCCCAGGAGGGCGGGTTTTCACAAATACTTAACCAGGAATCTATATATGGGTACTGATCGGGATGCGCTATTCGCACTCTATGGTGCACTAACTGAATGATTCCTACATTAAAGGTTCCTTCTCGGGGCCAGGTAGGGTCTAGGTCGGGCCACTCTCTAGTACACAAAATCTGCAAACGAGCTGCTGTCATTTTAATACCATAATCTCCAGAATATCCTTCCTTAAAATGTGCGATCATACATTCTAACGGAGTGTTCCTAGTAGACCCTGCCCCTCCCATTTCGATGTGTGCGCGCAACAACAAACAGAAGGGAAAAGGAGGGCGGACCGTGGGTAAGGGGTCCTCACGGTCCTAGAAACGTATAAGGGAAACAAATAACAGGACAAGACGACAATCGCTTCCCCCTTTTTGCGACCTGAGCGCGGTCGCCCAGTCAGGAAATGCGCTACTCAGGGGTCCGCCTTCACTTGGTCCGTGCTGCCAGACCTCTCATTCACACTTCGTTCACACAATCATGCTAGCAACGTATCCCAAAATGCATTTCAATTCTGTCTATTCTGACTAGTCTCAAGCAAGTTTCAAAATACAAGAAAGCCGGGGGTTTCGCTTTGCTTCTCTTACGCAAGGGTACTCGGCCTGTCTTTGAGAGTTGATCAGGCTCTCTTACCAAGTTCCAAGTTTCAAGTTCCAAGTGACAGTACTGCTCTCTCTTATCTGTCTAGACGTACAAAATCAAAACTCTACTCACCGGATCCGGTCCTCAAACTTCCCCAAGCAGGCGCATGAGTTGGACCTCGGACTCCCCTCACTCGGGTTCGAGACGTTGGCTCCAGCCGGGCCCGACACGCGCCGAGGTCGACCCGCTCCCTCCGATACAAGGGACCGGCGGCGCCTAGGAGCGAGCCCCCGTCGGAAGGGCGCGATCCCGGCAGGACCAAGCCTATAGAGGCGGAAGATCGTGGTATATTGCTCTATATACCCTCTGAATACCACACCTTCCCGGCCAACGCACCAAGAATATGTAGCAGCAGAACGCAGACAAACCAATATATCAGGAGTCAGTTCAGAAGGTCCAAATCATTTATTTGTGCACAAGTCTCAAGCAAAGACAAGTTCAAAATGGCTGAGCGATGTTCTCTGGCAATACAACAACTTTTATAGACTTTTGCTCCATTCTAGGTATAGAAAAACATTTCATTGGTCCCGGTAATCTCCCGTACCTCCCGTACCCCTTCTATTGGTCCCGGTACTGATATGATTATCCAATTATATTCTTCGTGTGGGCTCAGTACCTGCTCACCCTCCCTCTAGTCCCTAATACAATGGCCAGTTCACCAACTTGTTACTTTCCTTCTCTCAAGGCCATTGAGCTAGTTTGTATGTGTAGGGAAGCAGGGCTCTGTAACTTCTCTGTCAGCAGTTTTAAACTTATTTTTCTGTATTTTTCCATCTGTTCTGCTTGTCTAAGCTAATTCAATACTTTTACTGAGTTCTAATTCTACAGCAGCATATTGGGGGATGTGCATTTCTTTTGGGCCTCTCCATATGCTTCATTTACAGGTCAAGCTGGTTAGGCCTGTCTGCTTATGTCAGACATCATGGATCATAGGCCTTCGCCTACCACAGCGTGAGTGAGCTGGACATGTTCTTGCTCGCTCCGGGGCTGCCCTGAGCAAAACTCTGCAATTATTAATCTTACTCCACCAGAAACTTATCCTGCACGACCACTGCCTCTGCCATTTGGACAGTAGATGAAGCGGGGCCAGAGAGCAGGCGGCGAGATGCCAAACCCGCTGAAAAAAGATAAGGAGAAGCCGGGCAAATCTGGGGCCTCTGCCGCGGCAATGGCGACGCCGACCTCCCCTGGTGCGATGAGCACGGATTCGACGGCGGAAGACTTAGCCAGGGAAGTGGCGAGCCTATTGGAGCCAAAGTTTGACCAAGTCATGAAAAAACTGGACACGTTAGGAGACTCCCTCGCAGACATGGGCAGGCGAGTGGAGGAGTTAGAACATCGAGTTTCCAGCGTGGAAGAGGGCGAGTGGCAAATGGAAAGAGAACTGACTGAGCAGCGGAAGCAAATAGAGACTCTCCGGTCCAAATTGGATGATCTGGAAAATCGATCCAGAAGGAACAATTTACGCATTGTTGGAATCCCAGAGACACAAACCGACCATATGCTGCTACCACTCTTGGAGGAATGGCTGCCTAAGGAGCTGGGCCTCGCTTCCCTGGTGGGCCAATTGAGAATTGAGCGAGCACACCGACTTGGCCAGAGGCGGGAAGAGCAGCAGCAACCGCGGGTAGTGATTCTTCGAGTCCTCAATTTTCACCATAAGGTACAGCTGTTGCGAGCCTATAGAGAGAAGGGCGAGCTCAAGTGGGAGAATCACAAACTTTTACTGTTTCAAGATTATTCAGTATTGGTGTCAGAACAGAGGAAAGCGTATTCCTTGGTTTGTGCGGCGCTGTTCCAATGGAAAATCCGCTTTACGTTAGCTTTTCCAGCAACATTGCGAGTTTGGCACCAGGGAAAGAGCATCGTTCTCTCGACCCCGACGGCAGCACAACGCTTTTTGGACGAGAGGAGAGGAGATTCTGCCAGCGCGGGGGAGACACAACAGAGAGATCCGCGCTGAAAGTACAGTGCAGACAGCAGAGACTATTTCTATTGCTCTGAGGCCGGCGGGCCAGCTGAGGCAAGCTGAGACGTTGGCCAGCAGGACTCAGATATAAGCTCCTATGAGATCTACTGAGAAAGAGCAAGAACTGGGTATAGGTGCGCGAGTGAATGTAGTTGACTTGTAATTTCTGTGTGTGTGATTCTGAGAGTACCAATTGCTCTGTGTAGAGACCAAATAGCGCAACGGGTGGAACTTGAGCAAGGCTGGGGGCAGCCCTGTTGCATGTCGCATGTGGGGATCTCATTCTCAGCAAGGGAGGCTGAGCTTTATTGTTGATGTGTTTTAAAGGGGTGGGAGGGGGAGGGCAAATGGTGGGAGGGACAAGGAAGCATTATCCACGACCAGCTTATACTTCTACCTTATGTGCTGCGAAGGCTGTTCCGAGAGATTGCGGGGGGTGATTTGCCAGGGAGGGTTGATTTGTTCGGGGCCGAGGCTGGGCGGCCCGGAACAAACTCTAATTCAGTAGATCATGCATGGAGTGCCGTCGCCATCTTTCAACGCTGTGCATTCTGACTTAAGAATAACCACGTGGAACGTGGGTGGGATAGGCACACCTGTAAAGCGGACGAAGATCCTCCAGGCTTTAAAGAAAGGGAGAGCACAAGTTGCCCTGCTACAGGAAACCCATTTAACACAGCGGGAACACGGTAAATTGAGAACAGATTGGGTGGGACAGGTTTTTTCAGCCTCCTCAGGGGGAAGGAAAAGAGGAGTGGCAATTCTGGTTCAGCGAGGGATCCCGCTAGAGGTTATCAGCGAGGATTCTGACCCTCAGGGACGATTTCTTTTTCTGCATGCCAAGATTGCCGGGGAGGAACTGTTCTTGGGAAATATTTATGCCCCTAATAATTATGACCATAGTTTCTTTAAATCGATCTTGCAGAAGATCATGAGGGCCCCTAAGATTCCCTTAATACTTGCGGGAGATTTCAACTGCCCACATGATCCTGTACTCGATAGGTCGCAGGGCTTGAGGAAAGGGGAAGGCGGAGGGGGGAGTTGGGAAAATAAAGGAGTGGGTTATCTATGTCAATGGGGAGATTTGTGGGATGTGTGGAGAACTTTGCATGAGCAGGAAAAAGACTACACACACCTCTCGAGGGCGCATCAATCTTGGTCCAGAATTGACTATATCTTAATTTCCAGAGACCTCTTTGATAAGGTGCTGCACGCAGAGATCGAGCCAATAGTCATTTCCGATCATGCTAAGGTATCCATGGACCTAAAGGGGCGATCCCCATCCAGAGGTAGATGGGCCTTCCCGAAACATCTGTGGAAAAATGAGAAGTTTAGACATTATTTAGCCCAAAACTGGGAGGAATATCTCAGTCTGAATGAGTCCCCGGACTTGTCAGTGTCGACTTTTTGGGAGGCCGGAAAAGCCGTTCTTTGCGGTCACATTATAGCATATGTAGTAAAGGAGAGGAAGCGTGTTAATGCCACTATTTTGGAACTAACCCGTGACCTCAAAGAGGCCAAGCAAGTTGCTCTAGCGCGCAAAGACAGACTGGAAGTCTATTTGCAGAAACAGAAAGCTCTCAATGCCGCGTTGCAGGAAAGGGCGGTATATTCCGCACAATATTATCGCCATCAGCTGTTTAGATATGGGGACCGGAAGGGAAAGCTTCTGGCACGCTTGGTAAAAGACCGCGGGGGTGTCCAGAGTGTAACGACTATCCGGGATCAGGTTGGGGCACGGCAACGTGATCCAGAGAAAATTTTGCAAGTGTTTGGGCAGTATTATAAAGATCTCTATACCTTTTCTTCTGTTTGATACATGAGAACTTTCTATTGGTTCCAGCTTGATACATGCAAACTTCCTATTGGTTCCAACGCCCCCTGCACCTGTCCAATCAGAAATCCCTCCGGGGCCTAGCAACCAGCCCCCTCCCTTAGGACTGTTCTAACAATGGTTCAGTTTCTAAGTTTGATACTTCCCTACTGCAAGGTTGTCCCTAGCTCCAGGAATGCATGTATTGAAATATTTCTCTCTTTTGCACACAAGAGAATAATGAAAGACTTATGAATTCATGTAAAACTTCTTATTAAGCAGTTTAAAACAATTTTCTCATTTTTCACAGATTTTTGGTTATTTTCTAGCTATAATGGGGGTTGGGATCCAGGCCTTACAGGCCTTTCATATTTGCAGACTACTCTAGGCCATAGCCTGCCACATTCCCCCCTTTGATTATTCTCACCCGCAAGTGAGAAAGGGTGAGAATTAAATCACTCATTAATTAGATCATATATTACACTGGTGTAACAGCATCACCTTGGGGTATAGGGTAATATTGCCACATAGCTAATATCTTTGTAGCTGCCTTCCTTTCTACATTGCTATCAATGGCTGCTGACTTTATTCAACTGTGATGAATCCAGGGTTCGAGTTCTGCAACCTTAACTGCTGTTGGGGTTAACAAGATGACAACATAAGGTCCCTTCCAATGCGGTGTCAACGGTGTCTTTCTCCTCTCTTTGATCCACACCGAGACTCCAGGCTTGAGAGGATGCAGGGGTTCTGTTAGATGGATGGGCAGCTGGTCTTGTACCCACGTATGGAGACTCTGCAAAACAGAACTTAAAACCAATAGTTCTTGTCTAGTAATTTCAGATCTAATCTGTTCCATATCTCCCTTTATTCCCTATACAATAGACGGGGGTCGCCCATACAGAATCTCAAAAGGGGAAACTCCTAAAGACTTTGCAGGGGCTAGGTATATCCTAAGAAGGGCTATAGGAAGAACCTGGGGCCACTTCAGGTGAACTTCTTGGCAAAGTTTGGACAACTGAGATTTCAGGGTTCTATTCGTACATTCTACTTTTCCTAAATTCTGAAATCCGTAGGCAGTATGCATCTGATAATGTCAATATCTTGGGGCCATACTTAATGGACTTGCTTCCTGAGGTTATTCACCCTCATTCTTTGTACAGGGCCCCATGTGCATGCAAGGTTGTAAGGGCATACTTGGAATCTGGGTACACATTTAGACAGAGCCCCTTTTCCTATTGTTAGTGCTCTAGCAAGAGCTATCAGTTCAGCTTTCTGTGCTGAAGGTCCTGGGGCCAGGGCTGAGGACTCAACTACCAGATCAAGGGTCACCACTGCATATCTGGCACAACAATGTCCATTAATGATGACAAGACTGCTTCCATCTACAAAGAAAGTCCGTTCAGGGTTCTCCAAAGGAACATCAGTCAAATCCAGGCGGCTTGAGAATATAGTGTCCATAGTTTCTAGATAGTCATGATCAGGGGGGGTCAAGACCAACTGGTAACAACGTAGCAGGATTCAAAGCTTGACTGACCTTCAATTGTATCTGGGGGTTTTCACACAACATACTCTGATACTTCAACATTCGTGAATTTGTTAGCTAGAAGTTTCCTTTGTGTTTCATAATGGTTAGAACAGAGTGTGGTACAGTAACTTGAAGATTCTGTCTCAAAGTGAGCTTGTCTGCATTGCTCACTAGGAGGGCTGTAGCTGCAACAGCTCTCAAACAAGGGGCCAGCCTTTTGCAACTACATCCGATTGTTTTGACAAATAGGCTACTGGCCGTTGCCAAGATCCAAGAGATTGAGTCAACACTCCTAGAACATTTCCTTGTGACTTATGAACATAGAGACTGAAAGGTTTTCTGGACATCTAGTAGACCCAGAGCTAGTGATAACATCAGAGCGGTTTTCAAAGATCGAAAGGCTGCATCCTGTTCAAGTCCCCATTCCAATGGAGACTTTTCCATTCCTTTGGTAGCTTGATACAATGGTTTTGCTAGCAGCGCAAAATTGGGGATCCATATAAGACAGTACTCTGCGGCACCCAAGAAGGCTTTCACTTGCCTCCTGGTGGTTGGAGTAGGAATACTGCATACAGCTTCTTTGCGTTCTGGTCCCAGGCGTCGAATTCCGCTGGACAACTGGAATCCTAGATATTTAACTTGTTTGACATAATTGCGCCTTGGCTCCTGAGACTTTGTATCCAGCCTCACTAAAAAGGTGCAAGAGTTCACTGGCGGCTTGTAGACATTCACTTTCTGAGTTGGTGGCTATGAGCAAGTTGTCCACATACTGAAGAAGAACCCTTTCTCCTGGGTTCACATAGTAGCTTGAAAGATCTTGATTTAAAACAGCACTGGAGAGAGTAGGTGAATTCTTGAATCCTTGAGGTAATCGAGTCCAGGTGAGTTGGCCCCTCCTTCCTGCTGTGGGGTCTTGCCATTCAAGAGCAAACAAAAGTTGACTGGTGGGGGCTAAGCGTATGCAGAAAAAGGCATCTTTCAGGTCCAGGACGGTGAAATGAGTAGCCTCAGCGGGAATCAGTCCCAAGAGAATATAAGGATTTGGTACCACTGGGTGTATAGTTTCAGCTGCATTATTCACTCGCCTCAGATCTTGTACTGGGCTGTAATCCCCTGTCCCAGGTTTCTTAACTGGGAGAAGGGGGGTATTCCAAGGTGACTGGCACTCTTTGAGAAGTCCATACTTCAATAGTTTCATTAGCTGGTCGGGGAAGAGGATACTGCTTCACATGCACTGGTTCCGCTCCTGGCTTGAGGGTGACAATGACAGGGGCTATGTTCTTCGCTAGGCCAGGTGGATTATCTTCTGCCCATACTTCAGGTGGGGCTATAAGGTTGGTGGGTATACAGGAACTAGCTGGCTTGATTGGAGATGCACTATAGAACCGTTACTCTTCTTCTCGGGGAACAGTCAGCACCATCAATCCAGCAGGCTTTGGGTTCACAGTCATTTGCATTTCTTCCCCTTCAGCAAAGGATATCTGTGCCTGGAGCTATGCAAACAGATCTCGGCCCAGAAGTGGAATAGGGCACTCAGGCATATACAGGAACTGGTGCGTTATTTTCTGTCCCCCCTAGTTCACACATGCGGTTCTGCAGGAAAGGCCGTGTGGCCTTAGCCCCAGTAACTCTGACAATGGTGATGCATCGAGAAAACAAAGGGGCTACTGGCTTTAGTATTCTGCTCCTGTATCCCCCATAAAGTCCATATATTGGTCCCCTATTTTCAGACTGACCATAGGCTCCTGGGGACCCAGGGAAACTTGGAGTCTGGTCTGGCCTAGTCTTCATCCATGCTGTAGCCCTCTTCGGCTGCCACTCACTCTATAGCTGCTTCCCTCTCTTGCTGGAACACTGTGCTCGGTTTATTCTTTCATGACTCTGAAATCAAGTACTCCCTCCTCCCCTCCTGGGGGTGGAGTCAAGATACGGGCATTCGCTTCTCTAGTGTCCTTCTTCTCTGCAATGGGCGCAATGATTCGCACCCAGTGGGGGCCAATTATTTCCATGACCCCTTTCACTTCCTCTGCTCCTTCGATTAGGAAAACCTCCTCCACGTCATTCAACTAAAGTATCAGCAAGAAGATCTGCTTTCTTATTTATCTTACATTCACTTTCTCTGTCACATTCATTTCCACAATTCACAAAAACTTTCTGAGCAACTTCCATTAACTGTGCTGTATTCATACCCGCAAATCCATCCAGTTTCTGCAATTTCCGTTTTATATCTCTCTTGGACTGACTGACAAAAACTGCATCTACCATACACAAATTCTCCTGGGCTGCTGGATCGCATGGGGTATATAGTGAGGGCTGCCTGCACTATTTGGATCCCACTTGGGGTTATCAAGGCTGATGGGTCTGCATAGTATTGTTCATTAGTTCAATCAAATCCTAAGGTTTCTCAGTGTAGGAGGCATAATGCAGCTTTCAGTTCAGTAAATCAGTGGCAGAAACAAAGCTAGTCAGTTGGCTTTCGGTATTAAGGGTGGGTAGGCCCTGGACCTAGCGCAATGGGATAACGTGACCCTCCCTTTTACTGGTAGTTGTACTTCTGAAGGTGTACGGCAGTCGGGACTGTCTGGGTTCCACTTCATGTTCTCGGGCGCTGGCTGTGAGTGACCCTGAACTGGCAAATGAATCCCTGCTTGTAGTGTCATCGGTGGACTGTGGCCCACTCGGAGTACTTTAAACTGTGCCGGGGCTTTCGGTCAAGAGGGGGTGTACGTCCTTCTGCTGTGGAGGTGGCTGGTGAACTACTTGGGGTACATTTGCAGGTGGTGTTCCCCCCCCTGCCCCAGGCTCTGCCCGGGATGGTGGCAGAGCTGAGGGAACTGGCCTATAAAGATAATAAACGGGCAGGGTTTTTTTTTTTTTGTTGTTGTTTTTTTTTTTTTCTCACAAACATTCAACCAGGAGTCTATGTAGGGGAACAGATCAGGGAACATTTTCTGTACAATCTGATGAACACGGGAAACTTCGGGGCCATGAAGTAGCTAACACTGGCCACCCCCTTTCACAGAGCATTTCTAACAGGGACGGAGACATTTTAAGTCTGTAGTCTCCAGCAAAGCCCTTGCTAAAATTCCTAGTCATACATTTCAACAAAATCTGCGTGGACTCTGACCCTCCCCCCAATCAGGCTGCATTTTCCTGTGGACTAAGCATAATGGATGTGTGTGCTCATTCTAAATAAGAACAATTTAGATAAAGTCCTTAAAATATAAAACTATTATTTTGCAACATGTTATAACAACAATCCCAACAGAAAGAACTATGGCTCCTAACATGATGGCCACATATCTGTTACGTATGACTGGAATGAAATTACTTAGCATGGAAACTAACTGCCAGCCATAATCAGCATTTAAGCTGAACAATATCTCTGCAAAAGAAATTACTTTAAAATCTTACAATTTAGGAAGCAGATATTCAAAAGACATTCCGGATACTCTTTCATAAAGTGGGTGGATAGAGTAGTTACTCACCTGTAACAGGTGTTCTCCAGGAGCAGCAGGAATCAGTCCTCACTTATGGGTGACGTCGGCACCGACGGAGCCCTCGCGGAGCAATTTCCCCAGCTTTCAAAGAAAGCCTTTGGGAATTGCAGCACGCATGCGCGGTCCCCTTCCCGCCCAAGGGCGCCATCTTGCTCAGTCTGATGACATAGCGAAAAGATAGCAAAAAAGTTAGCAAAAACAATGATAAATAATAACTGCAACTCCAAGGGGAGGAGGGAGGGTTGTGAGGACTGATTCCTGCTGCTCCTGGAGAACACCTGTTACAGGTGAGTAACTACTCTTTCTCCAGGACCAAGCAGGAAGTCAGTCCTCACTTATGGGACTCCCAAGCTTAAGGCTACCGGAGACCTCAAGCTGAAAAATGAGCTCCCTCTAGCTCAGCAGTACAGAAGGAAGGAATCTTCTCTGAACACGCCCCCGGCCGGTAGCCCAACACCAGGGCCGGAGGGTAGGAGTTGCCTAAACCTCAAAGAGATTGTGGAGGACTGCCTGTCCGAAAGCACTGTCCCTGCGGGACTCCCTCTCCAGGCAGTAATGAGCCGCAAAGGTCTGGCTTGAAGACCAAGTAGCGGCCCGGCAGATGTCTGCCAATGGAACAGAGCGGAGATGAGCCACTGACGCAGCCTTCGCCCTGACACGGTGAGCCATGACTCGACTTTCCAATGAGAGGCCGGCTGCCCCATAAGCCCAGGCGATACAGTCAGCTACCCATATGGACAAAGTACGCTTGGAGACAGGTGTCCCCAACTTATTGGGGTCAAAAGAAACGAAAAGCTGAACAGCCTTTCTATGCTCTTGTGTACGGTCAAGGTAGAAGGATAAGGCCCTCCTACAGTCCAGGGTATGCAGAACAGTCTCAGCTCGGCTGGTATGCGGCCTGGGAAAGAAGGTTGGAAGAACCACCTCTTGGTTGATATGAAAAGGAGAAACCACCTTTGGGAGAAACTTAGGGTGAGTCCGCAAGATTACCCTATTTGGGTAGAACCTAGTGTAAGGGGGTTCAGATACTAGGGCCTGTAGTTCACTAAAGCGCCTTGCGGAGGTAAGGGCTACCAAGAAGAGAGTTTTCCAGGAAAGAAAACAAAGGGGACAGGTAGCCATAGGTTCAAAAGGCGGACAGGTAATCCGCTGTAAGACCACATTCAGATCCCAGTCAGGAGCTGGTGGGCGCAATGGGGGCTTGAGCAGAAGTAGCCCCCTCAGAAAACGAGCCAACAAGGGGTGTGCAGAGAGAGGCCTGCCATCCACAGGCGAGTGATGTGCAGAAAGAGCACTGAGGTGAACTCTGACAGAGTTGGACTTAAGGCCCAGATTGGAAAGGTGGAGCAAGTATTGCAGGACTACCGGTACTAAGCAGGAGAAGGGGTCCTCAGACCGCTGAGCACACCACACGGAGAATCGACGCCACTTAAAGGCGCAAGACTTCCGGGTGGATGGCCGGCGAGAGGCCAAGACTACATCCTCCACCTCCCGAGGCAGCCGGAGGGGGGCTAGGACTACCCTTTCAGCAGCCATGCCATCAGATGAAGGGCCCGGAGGTTGGGGTGCAAGAGAGTCCCTTGATCCTGAGTCAGGAGATCGGGCTGAAACCCCAGAGAAAGAGGAGTGTCCACCGCCAGTTGCAGCAGAAGCGGAAACCAGGGCTGTCTCGGCCACCTGGGAGCTACCAAGATTACCGAGGCCCTGTCCCATTGAAGAGCGTCCGGGACACGAGTGGCGTGGGAGGAAAAGCATACAGCAGGCCCTGGGACCACGGGATTAGAAAAGCATCCGCCGCTACTCTGAGAGGATGCGGGTGCCGGGAGCAGAACCTGGGAAGTTGCCGGTTCAGAGGACTGGCAAAAAGATCCATGATGGGGAGGCCCCACCGGAGGAAGATCCGTTGAACAACCAATGGGTCCAATCTCCATTCGTGGGGCTGCTGAATCCTGCTCAGTTTGTCCGCCAGGTAATTTTCCTGACCTGGCAGGTAAACAGCTTTGAGGAGAATGCCATGGTCGACGGCCCAAGAGCACAGCCTTTGAGCCTCTTGACAGAGAAGGAGGGAGTCTGTGCCCCCCTGTTTGTTCACATAGAACATGGCAACCTGATTGTCCATCTGGACCAGTACAGACTGGTGAGACATGAGGTGAGTGAAGGTCTGCAGAGCGAGGCGGATCGCCCTGAGCTCCAGGAAGTTTATCTGCTGAGTAGATTCCCAAGGGGTCCAAAGGCCTTGAGTACATGTCCCTTGGCAATGTGCTCCCCACCCCAGGAGAGAGGCATCTGACGTCAGCACTTGGGAAGGCGGAGGAGACTGAAAAGTCATTCCGAGCACCAGATTGGGCAGATGAAGCCACCATTGCAGAGAGGAGACCAGGCGGTTCGATATCTGGACTGAGTCCGCAAGGCTCCCCGTGGCCTGATGCCAGAGTGCGAAGGCTCCACTGAGCAGGCCTCATGTGCAGGGGGGGGCATTTAGAGTCACATGGACTGTGGAAGCCATATGGCCGAGCAACCTCAGGAATTGCCTGGCAGAGACCAGGGAATTGCTGCGAAACTGGCTGGCTAGTCCCATCAGTCTGTTGGCTCGGTCCAGAGGGAGGAAGGCTCGAGCCTGAAGAGTGTCGAGTCTTGCTCCTATGAATTCTAAGTTTTGGGAGGGGAGCAAAGTGGACTTTGCGAAGTTTATGACAAATCCCAAGTGCTGTAGAAGAGCCACAGTGCAATGAGTGGCGTGAGTGACTTCCAGGGAAGACTGAGCCTGGATGAGCCAGTCGTCCAGGTAGGGAAACACAGAGGCCTTGAAGCCTTAGGAAGGCTGCCACCACTGTCAGGCATTTGGTGAAAACCCTGCGAGCGGAGGACAGGCCAAAGGGCAGTACCCTGTACTGGTAATGATTTCCTCCTACAACAAATCTGAGATATTGTCTGTGGTCTGGATGAATAAGGATGTGAGTATAAGCATCCTTTAGATCCAAGGAGCATAGCCAATCTCCCTGCTGGAGGTAGGGCAGCAGAATTCCAAGGGTAAGCATCTTGAACTTTTCCCTTTGCAGGAACTTGTTGAGGTTGCGCAAGTCCAGGATGGGTCTGAGGCCTCCTGTTCTTTTTGGGATCAGAAAGTACCTGGAATAAAAGCCTTGACCTCTCAGGTGGTGGGGCACCGGTTCCACAGCCTGTTCCTGAAGAAGACTTGCTAACTCCTGAAGGAGTAAGTCCCTGTGCAGAGGGGGTCTTGGAGGCTCCCCTGGAAAGTAGGAGGGAGGTACATGGTGAAAGTGCAGCAGGTAGCCGTTTTGAACTACATGAAGCACCCAGGCATCTGATGTTATGGCTGACCACCTGTGGGCAAAGTGGACCAGCCGGCCTCCTGTGCTGAGAGAAGCCAGCTGAGGGGAAGAGGCTATGCAGACGGAGTCAAAAACCCCCACCCTGCTGAGCAGGGGCCGGTGTAGTGGGCTTGGGGGCCTTCTGCCTACGGGACCCATTACCCTGTCCCTTAGCCTGCTGACCCTGATGGGGAGCTACTGAAGCTTGATACTGAGGGTGTTGTTGTTTATAGGCAGACACCTTCCTCGGGTAAAAGGGCTTTTTCCCCGAGCCCTTCCTCTTCTGTGAAGGGGCAGAGGTCTTTCTGGACAGGCGAGTCCTGGTTAGAGTCTCGGTCTCGAGTTGTGCAGCCTTTTCAGCCATGGGCTTGCCAAAGAGGTTTTCACCTCTGCGGGGGACATCGACCAACTTGTCCTGCACCCATGGCTCAAGGTCGGAGGATTGAAGCCAAGCCTGTCGGCGGGCACCAATGCCGGCTCCGGCTACTCGAGCCGATGCCTCAAATCCATCGTAGGCTGCTCGAGAGATAAACTTTGAGCACTCTCGAATACCGGTAGACAACGCCTGGAACCTCAGCAAAGGTTCCGCGGAGAGACCAGCAGAGAACCCGGCAATTTCCTTTGCCAGTTCTCGGAGATACATGCCCATGTAGAGCTGGTATGTCTGGACTCGACAAGCAAGCATAGAGCCCTGGAAACACTTCCTACCGAGGGCATCCAGGTTCCGGGCCTCCCTGCCGGGAGGCACCGAGGAGTGCATCTTCTGACTCTTGAGTCGATGCATGGCCGATTCCAGCACCATGGAATGGCGCGGTAGTTGTGCCTTCTGGAACCCGGGGCTCTTGCGGACTCGATACATGGAATCGACCCGCTTGCGTAACACCGGCGTCGACGCCGGGCTCTCCCACATGCGGAAGAGTAGTCGCTCCAGCATCGGAGGAACCGGTACAGTAAAGGCCTCCTTCGGGGGAGAGTCATACTGGAGGGCCTCAAGCTCTTCGGCTCGAGGCTCCTCCTCGGGATCCGCGGGGAAGGCCAAAGCCTTGGCCATATCCCGCACGAAGTCCGAGAACCAGGTATCCTCCGGGGGGGCCGTCTCCGAGGCTCGGACTTGGGCGAGTCGGAGGGAACGCACCGAGTCTGAAAAGAACCGGGTGATTCGTCCTCCTCCGTGTCCCAGCCCGACTCCTCGGTGGAGGAATCGAGCGGCTCCGTGTGGGCGGGCGCCGATGCCCTCCGCCCCGACGCCGAGGCCAGTGTCGACGACCTCGGTCCCGAACGGGAGGCTGAGGGAGACAGTGGCCGAGGATCGACTCGAGCCCGCATGGACTCGAGGATCGGCTCGGCCTCCGGGGTCGACTTGGACATCGATGTCCCGGTGGTCGGAGCAGATGCACCGACGAGGCCAGCGATCAATGCCCGCTGCTGGTCCATGAAGGCAGCTAAACTGCTCTCCAAGGCCGTCAACCTGAGTCCAAGCTCAGGAGACCCAGCAGCTCCCGACTCGGGCCCCGACGGCATCGGGCCCAACGTCGGCTCCTTCAGAGGCGAGTCCACGAGGACTACAGTACTCACTTGTCCAGGAGACTCCACTTTGAGACGAGGTTGTTTCGAAGGCCTCACCGACTCTGAGGACCCGGGGCGGCTATCGGGGCCATGCGACCTGGTCCTCGAGGGACCGGGAGCGTCCACCGACGCCGCCCTCGCGGGTTTCTTCTTCCGACGATGTTCCCGGGCGGGAGACCCCCGCTCAGAGGAACTCCGACGATGCTCGGGGCCGGAGTCCCGAGATGTCGAAGCCTCTGATGAGGTCCGGGCCCGGCCAGACGCGGAGTCAGAGAAGATTCTTTCCTTTTGAGACTGCCGACTCCTCAATGACTTCGAAGACATTTTGCTGCACGGACCACAGATCATCGGGTCATGATTGGGTCCGAGGCAGCGGAGGCAGCAGTCGTGTGTGTCGGTGAGAGACATGAGTTTCGTACACCGATCACACTTTTTAAACCCGCTGGCAGCCATCGGGGGAAAAAGGGCCCCTGCGAGGTCAAAAGACCGTGCTGCCAGAGAAAAAGAAAAAAAAATGGCGGGAACGCCAGTCACTAAGGACAAAAATCAAAAAATATTGAACGGACTCGACACTGGAGTATCGAGGCCGGGCGGTAAAAGGACACGGCGTCGAACCGAGAAAAATATAGAACGAAAAAAATCAACTTTTTCAGTGGCGATCACAGAGTACGTCTGTAGGGCTCCGCGGAAAAAAGAAGACTGAGCAAGATGGCACCCTTGGGCGGGAAGGGGACCGCGCATGCGCGCTGCAATTCCCAAAGGCTTTCTCTGAAAGCTGGGGAAATTGCTCCGCGAGGGCTCCGTCGGCGCCGACGTCACCCATAAGTGAGGACTGACTTCCTGCTTGGTCCTGGAGAAATCTGGAATACATACACACCCCTTTTTCTTCCTTTTTGTTTTTTTTTATTAACAATAAGTATGTCTTCTATGAGGTGCTTGCCGCAGTATATCAGGAACTAGAATTCAAGCACGATGAACTCCTTATTCACTCAGGATTTAAATCACTTTGCAATCTGGTAACTACTGGCTCAGAATGCTTCATAGTCCTGTCAGGGTTCTTAACCTCTACTTCGTAGGGCAAAGGGAAAACAAAAGCAGTTTCTGTTTGAACCATTACAATGCTTGCTGAAGATTTGAACACATAAAAAACACAAGACAAGGCTAAGCCCACAAATGCATTATACCTATAGTTCTACAGAAATCCTTTTCACTTGGTCCGTACAAGTACAGGAACTCGAAAGGGGTTAATAAGAACTTGACCCTTTCCAGGCTAAGCCCAAAACTGTCGGGATCCACAATCCTGACTAAACATTCTTATTAAATGATATATAATACATGACAATAGCAGAAGGAACATCACTATTAGAACATATTGAATAAAACAGGTACAATTTTCCTGAAATAAGCACAAATTAACCCAGCTGCAGAGTGTTGAGATTAAGCCTTCACAGGGTTAAAAGATACTACACATTCCTTTCTCCAGACACGCCCCTTCTCTCTCCGCTAGCCAGTTTCAGGCTGTGCGGAAGGAAAAAACAGGAATGAATGAGACAGCTTCTTTACTGAAAAAGTGACAACTGCGTTTGTTTCCTTCTGTCTTCTTTTCTGCTTAATACTATTTCTTAATCGGTAAACTGTTCCACAAATTACCCAACAGAATAATCTCACATTATACCAGAAGGAAAACTCGCGGTTTCAACAGATAACAGAAATCAGATACAGAAAACACATAGTAAGGACAGACAAACACCAAACGCTTCCTCCTTTTCGCGACCTGGGCGCAGTCGCCTGGCCAGGAACTGCGCTACTCAGGCGTCCACTATCGCTCGGTCTGTATTTCAAGACCTCTCAATCAGACAGGCAATCATATTATCACAAAAATCATTTTTCAAGTGCCCAGGTTTTCTGACTAACTGACTATTCCAAACAAGAAGGGTCGATGGCTTCCAAACAAGAAGGGTCGATGGCTTCGGCTTTCTCTTATGCGGAGCGTACTAGGACCGCCCTTATGAGAGGTGATCGGGCTCTCTTGTCTCGCACATACTTATGCGAGATTTTCCCAGTTAGTCTATACCAAATCAGTCTTGCGCATACTTATGCAAGACTTTTTCCCCAGGCTGCACTGACTTTTAAACAAGAAAATATCTACTCACCGGATCCAGTTCCTGATACCAAACCAGTTCTTGGGTTGGATCCTGGACTCCCCTCGGGTTCTGAGGTGTTGGCCAGCTGGACCCAGTGGCCCGCCGAGGCAAGGCGGAACCCTCTCCGATGCAAAGGGATCGGCGGCGCCTGAGAATTCCCCTGCGGTCAGACAGACATGGTTCCAACCGGACCAAACCTTTGAAGCGAGAAGTCGTGGTATATTCACTGGCATACCATCCCCTGCTCGCACATTCCCGGCCAACGCACCAAGAATATGTAGCAGCTGATAAGCATGCAATAAATAAAACCAGGAGTCAGTTCAAAAGATCCAAGCCAATTTATTGTGCACATGGCCCAGTTAGTCAAAGCTTCAAAAGGAACTGAGCAAAGTTTTTACAGAGACATACTCAGAGACTTTGTATCCAGCCTCATTAAAAAGGTGCAAGAGTTCACTGGTGGCTTGTAGACATTCACTTTCCTTTTCCTGGTTGGTGGCTCCTAATGTGGAACCTTGCATCATGTAACCATAGTCTGGGTTTTTCTTCCCTAAGTAATTTTGCATTTGTCCACATTAAATTCAATTTGCCATTTGGACAACTTATCAAGGTTCTCTTGCGATTTTTCACTATCCTCTTGTGTTTAAATAACTGAATAATTTTGTCTCATCTGCAAATTTTATCACCTCACTCATTATTATTTCCAGGTCATTTATGAATATGTTAAAAAGCAGCAGGCCCAGCCCAGATCGCTGGGGTACTCCATTTAGCCCCACTCCCTGCTTTCTATCTTTTAATCAGTTCCTGATCCACAATAGTATACTGCCTACTATTACATGACTTTGATGTATGATATGGTGGGTTTTTAATTTTGCCAAGAACCTCATGAGGGACCTTGTCAAAGGCTTTTTGAAAATCCAGATACACTGTATCAACCGGCTCACCTTTATCTACCTGTTTATTCACACCTTCAAAAAAATAACAGATTTGCAAGACAAGATCTTCCTTGGCTAAATCCATGTTGGCTTCCTGCCATTAAACCATGACTTTCTACATTGGTGGTTCTCAACCCAATCCTGTGGGATCCCCAGGCCAGTCAGGTTCCGGATATCCACAATGAATATGCATGAGATAGATCTGTATACTATGGAAGCAGTGCATTCAGATCTATCTCATGCATATTCATTATAGATATCTTAAAAACCTGACCAGCATGTTCAGTAAGTTTATTCTTTATCAAGGTTTCTACCATTTTGCCTGGTACTGACGTCAGGATCACCAGTCTGTAGTTTCCCGGATCACCCCTGGAACCATTTTAAAAATTGGCATTACATTGGCCATTCTACTACCTTGGCTGCTGCACTTTTACTTGATGGCTTCCACTTCTCTCACACCCCTCGGCCACATGGTCGCAATGGAGGTGTTAGCCTTTTACTTTCTCCTTCTTGCAGATTTCAACCTCTCTTGTTACCTCAGTCCCATTCTTCTCCCTCCTTTGAAGTCCATTCTGTTTGTCTTTTCCATCCCCTTCTTCTTTGGATTGCTGTAATCTACAGACTACCAGATAAGTCAGTTTCTACATTCCTCTCTGACTTCGAGTCCTGGCTCTCATTACTTTTAGATCCTTCTTCACCTTCTGTCATTCTTGGTGATTTTAATTTTCATGTTGATAACCCCTCTGACCCATATGCTTCTAAGCTCCTTTCACTTACCTTCTCTTATAACCTCCTTCTCTGCTCCTCCTCACCTACTTATCAGCTTGGTCACTGTCTCGATCTTGTCTTCTACTCTAATTGTTTACCCTCTAATTTCTGCTCCTCTTTTCTTCCTTCGTCCGACCACCATCTCTTAAGCTTCACTCTCCATTACTCCTCACCTCAATCTCGGCCTATTTCTTCCCTTCTCTTTAGGAATGCACATGCTATTGACCCATTACCTCTATCATCTACTGTTCTTCGCTCCTTCATTCCACTTTGCCCTCTAATTCTGTTGATGACGCCATTCTCCACTACAATACTGCTCTTGATGCTGTTGCTCCATCCATAGCTCATCCTGTGAGGCGTACCTCTCCTCAGCCCTGGCTTTCTCCTACTTCCCGCTATCTCCATTCCTGCGCCCCTGCAGCTGAATGCACCTGGCTTAAATCACGCTCCCTTTCTGACGTCCTTCACTTTAAATTCATGCTTCTCTCTTACAAGTCGCCCTCACTAAGCAAAACCATTTTATTCATATGACCGACTGTCTTGTCTCCAATTCCCATCGTCTATTCTCTACCCTCAATTCACTTCTTATGCTTCCATTGCCACTAATCCCTCCTTCCCTCTCTGATCAAACCCTAGCTAAAAACTTTCTCCATGACAAAGTCTCTAAGATTACTCTTCTATTCCCTCCTATTTCTTCCTCAACTCCTCTTCCTCCTCTCCATTATCAGCTTTTCCTCTTCATGTTCCCCTAACCTTTCTTCTTTTTCCATCTCGGATGAAGAAACTTCCCTTCTTCTTTCAACCTCCAAACCCACCACCTGTTCTTCTGATCCTATCCCTACTCATTTCCTCAATTCCGTCTCTTCCTCTGTTACCCCTTCTATCTCATATATCATTAATCTTTCATTCTCTACTGAAAAACATGCTGTGATCACTCCTATCCTCAAAAACCCTTCTCTCAACCCTTCAACTCCTTCCAGTTATCATCCTATTTCACTTCTTCATTTCTAAACTTCTTGAACGAGCTGTCCTCCGTCGTTGCCTTGAATTTCACACCTCTCACACACTCCTGGATCCACTCCAGTTTGGCTTTTGTCCTTTTCATTCCACCGAAACGGCTCTACCATAGTCTCTAGTGATTTTTTTTTTTTGCAAACTCCAAAGGCCTCTATTCTGTCCTTATTCTTCTTGACCTCTCCGCAGCTTTTGATACTGTTGATCACTCTCTCCTCTTTGACGCATTATCTTCTCTGGATTTTGGAGACTCTGTACTGTCTTGGTTTGCTTCTTATCCTTCGAATCGCAATTTTAGTGTTTGTTCACATGGTTCCTCCGCTTCTGCCATTCCCCTCTTTATTTGTGTACCTCAAAAGGGTCTGTTCTAGGATCTCTTATTTTCTTTCTCTATACCCAGTCCCTTGGTGCCCTCATCTCTTCCCATGGTTTTCACTATCATTTTTATGCTGACAACTCTCAAATCTATATTTCCTCATCTGATATTTCTCCTGTACTCCAATCCCGTATCTCCACTTGTTTGTCTGACATCACTGCCTGTCTGTCTCTCTGCTGTCTGAAATTGAACATGGATAAAACTGAGTTTCTTATGTTTCCTCCTAAGCCCTCCTCCCCCTGCCTCCTTTCTCTATCACTGTCGATAATACTATACTACAACCTGTCTCTTTAGCCCATATCCTTGGAGTCATTTTCAACTCCTTGCTCTCCTTTTCCTCTCACATTCAACAGATTGCTAAAACCTGTCATTTCTTTTTTCTTAACAGCAAAATTCAGCCCTTCCTCTCTGAAGACACTACTAGGACTCTTATTCACTCCTTAATTACTCCCGTCTTGACTACTGCAACCTCCTCCTTTCTGGTCTTCCTCAGTCCCACCTGTTTCCTCTTCAATCTGTTCAGAACTCTGCAGCACGACTGATTTTTTGCCAGCCCCGTTACTATGTGACCACACTATTGAAATCGCTTCACTGGCTTCATTTCATTTCAGACTACTTCTCCTAACCTTTAAATGCATTCACTCTAAGGTGCCTCATTATCTTTCTTCTCTCCTCTCTCGCTACTCCCCCCCCCCCCTCGTGAACTATGCTCCTCTTCTGGTCTCCTTCTCTCTATGCCCTTCTCTCCAAATGCTAATTCCAGACTTCGATCTTTTCACATTGCTGCTCCTAATGCCTGGAATAAGCTTCCCCTATCTCTACATCAAGTCTCTTCTCTCTCCCTTTTCAAATCCTTTCTAAAACGTACCTCTTTGAGACCGCTTTCAGACCATGATCTTTGTTTTCCTTGCGTCTCCTCTTCCCTTTGACCTCATGATTCTTGCATTGTCACGTAGACCTGTTTGTCTTTTAGACTGTGAGCTCTTTGAGCAGGTATTGTCTTTCTTTGTGTTTGTACAGCACTGCGTATGCCTTGCAGCGCTTAATAAATGAATAAATAATAATAATAATAATACTCTGATTTTCAAGTACTACAGATGATTTTAATGATAGTTCACAGACTACTAATAGCAAGTCTGCAATCTCATATTTCAGTTCTTTCGGCACCCTCGGATGTATACCATATGGGGTCCAGGTGGTTTGTTTCTCTTCAGTTTATCAAATAGATGCAATACATCTTTCGATTGAAAACAAGTTCTGCTACAAGGGGACATAGGATGAGGGTAAAAAGGGACAGATTCAGGAGTAATATGCGAAAATATTTCTTTGTGGACAGAGTGGTAAATGTGTAGAATACTAGTCTCCCAGTAGAGGTAGTAGAGATGAGGATAGTATCTGAATTCAAGAAAGCATGGGACAAACATAGATGATATCTAAAGGCAAAAAGGGGAATACTGTAGTTGATATGGAAGGATTGACTAGACAGGTCATGTGGTCTTTTTCTGCCATCATGTTTCTGTGTTTCCCAGTTTATCGAAATTTGTTTTAATTCTTCTGATACACCACCTTTAAATACCAGTACAGGCATGGGTAACTTCCCTACATCTTCTTCAGTAAAGACCGAAGCAAAGAATTCATTCAGATCTCTCCGCTATGGCCTTGCCCTCCCTTAGCGCCCTTTTTACCCCCTCTATCATGTAATGGTCCAACAGACTTTCAAGTACATTCACAGCAAAAAACTTGTGGGAGAAAGGTTTTTTTGGGGGGAGGGGGAGGGGGGCGTTTGCTTCCACGGCCAGATTTTTTTCAAATTCTCTCTTTGCCTGCCTTATCAATGCCTTGCATCTAACTTGCCAGTGCTTATGTTGTTTTCATTGTCGGCATTTGGATCCTTTTTCCATTTCATGAAAGATGCTTTTTTGGCTACAATAGCCTCTCTGACCTCACCTGTAAACCATGCTGGCATTTTTTGGCCTTCCTTCCACCTTTCTTAAAGCATGGAATATACATGGTGTGGGTTTTCAAGATAGTGCTTTTAAACAACACCCATGCTTGACGTAAACCTTTAACCTTTGCAGCTGCTCCTTTAAGTTTTTTCCTCATTTTATCATAGTTTCCCTTTGGATTTTCTTGCTGACCTCCCTCCATTTATTAAATCAAATGTGATAATGCTATTGATTACTATTACCAAGTGGCCCTCGGCCCCCTTATCTCTTGCATCAGATCCTGTGTTCCTCTAAGGACTAAGTCCAAAATAGTTTCCCCTCTTGTTGGTTCATGAACCAGCTGCTCCAAAAAGCAGTCATTTATTTCATCTAGAAACTTTATCTCCCTAGCATGTGTGCTGTGACATTGACCCAGTCAATATCGGGGTAATTGAAATCATCCATTATTACTGTGTTGTAAATTTTCTAGCCAGGAGTTGCCTAGCTTTAGTTCCAAATGTGAAGTCTTTATCTTTATTTCAACATTTGATAGACCACTTTGGCCAAGACATTAAAGCGGTGTACAATAAAAAAAAAAAAATCAAGGTCAACACTGCAAACTATAGAAAAAAGAACGCCATAAAATAACAGGAAAGCAAAGAAAGGACAGGGCAAGCAATTAATGGCCATACATCTAGACCAAGGACTTCCAAAAGACCAAAACAGGGAAAACAATCAAGGGGAGACAGGACACACATGATGGACATTGAACAAACAAACCAGCAACAACTTCAGGGAGGAGTACCAGGAGGGAGATCAAAGGCTTGTTGGAACAGATGAGTTTTGAGTAGTGTTTTGAACTGGGGGTAAGAGGGTTCTAGCCAGAGAGAAGGTGGTAATGCATTCCACAGTAACGGACCAAGGAAAAAGAATGCCGAATGTCGCGTTTGTTCCAGACGTGCTTGTGATGGAGAGGGTGAGGACAAACGATTAGCATGGAGGGACTGAAGTTGACGATAAGGGGTATGGAGGGAAATAAGGTCAGCAAGATACAGAGGATTATCAGTGTGAATAGTACGATGTGTTAAGATGAGAAACTTATAATGGAAACGAAAATGGAGGGGCAGCCAATGCAAACGAAGGAGAACGGGAGTGACATGATCAAAACGATGGGCAAAAGTGATAAGACGAGCTGCAGTGTTTTGAATAGACTGCAAGCGCTGAAGCTGATAGTTCGGGAGGTTAGCTAAGAGAATGTTGCAATAATCAAGTCTACTAATAATCAAAGCTAGAACAAGGGTGACCAGAGAACGGACGGCCCTAATCTGACGTAAAACTGCAAACGAACGACGGGTAAGGGAAGAGATATGGAAGTAAGCCCGATTTAATTTCTCCAGAGTGTACTTAAATTTTCTTAATCTGATACGCTTGTATCTGATCTCTAAATTGCCCCCCCAAGTCTCTGTTATCACTCCCACCAAATTCTCCCCTCTTATGTTGTTCCTCCAGGCATGACAGTTTTTCCGTAAGGTCTGCCAGTTGCTTTTCCATCATCTTTTTCTTATAAGCCCCCATCAAAACTAGATGTCCTCTCAGAACCAACCACTTTCTTCTCATAAAGCGGTAGGAGAATGCTCCCCATCATCATTCAGGTCCAAATACTCATTAATGACATTTATCAACTTTTCACAGTCTTTTCTCTCATCCAAAAGTGTATCATTTAACCTCCACACCTCCCCTCTTACACACCGCCCTACAAGATTTACTTCCTTCCCATACAGGAGCATAATCTGACCACACTATACTCTCGATATCGAATTCCATAATATGATGGACGAAACTACTGTACTTTCCACCCAAAAGGAAATCAAGCCCAGAATAAGAATCACAAGCCCTCAAATAAAATGTATTAATTCCTACCCCTTAAATCTCACTCTCCACATATCCAGGATAAAGACTAAGTTTTTGATAGGTTCTATGGCTCACCATACGTTTGCCTCTAAAGCTGTCCACTTTTGGATTAATAGCCAGACTGAAGTCCACCAACCAAAAGCTGCCCTTCCACAAACCCTCCCAACTTATCAACTACTCGGTCAAAAAATCCGCCTTGATCTATATTGGGAGCATATATACACACCTCAAAGCGAGCGTGGTCTCTGCCAGCTTTATTTTAACAAATGTAAAAAATCCAAAGCTGCCACACCACACATCTAACAATTGGAAAGGAACACTGTCAACTATTATTATCGCTACAATCCCATTTTTTCATTTTGTTAGAAGCAAAACCATACATTTTTATTTTTTCCTTTTAGTATAAATCCTGCATTCATCTTTAATTAACAAGTGTGTTTCTTATATAAAGGCAACCCGTAACTGCAGATGGCTTAATTCCTTAAATATCAATTGCCTCTTATATAGCGAGTTTAACCCATGTACTTTCAGAGTGCTGATTTTCAACTCTCTCTTAAGTGGGAAAGAACAAATTTACCCTTAAACTCCCAATCCACCTCCCTCCAAATCACTCATGACTGCTATCTTCAAGGTGTGACCCATAAAACCAGTGGACCCCCAATCACCATTGTATGCTACCTCAAATCATCATATATGCTACCTCAACCATACCCCCTTCTAAACTCCCACCATTGGTCCTATTTTCACTCACAGCGAAACCAAATATCTTGTTTCATTTCCTCCTTTCCCTTTCACACTACAAAAGTCAGCTTAACCCACAATGTCCACTATTTCCTCTTCAGAGGTCAGTCGCTCCTTCCGCTTCAGTAATCTGTTGTCACCTTGACTTACCTCTTACCACCCGCATCTAGATGAAGCCTCCTTACTGTGTGATATGCTCAGTCCAGGGTGTGGAGGGAATATTTATCCAGCCTGCCTTTAGTATGCCTGCCATAGCTTCAGCCGGTGCTTTCACCTTAATGAGCATACCAGAGAGTGAAAATTATAAGCCAAATAGGTAACACCATTTATAATGAGCGTTTTCATCCCTCATTCATTTGGTGACATCCTGAACTCTCTTCTTTTCCTTATTATATCAGACAGGTCCACATAAATTTCAATCAATGCATTCTCCCAGTGGATCTTTCTGAATTTTCTTGCGGCCTGAAGCAGCACCTCTTTAGTAGAGAACTCATGGAAACAGGCTAATATGTCCCGAGGCTTTCCTTCATGCTGAGGTCCCAAGGCCCTATGGGCCTGCTCAGTTTCCAACTGCGCAGCTTTAACGACTGCCCTACTGATCTGTTCAGTCAGTTCTTTGTAATTTACTACATCTTCAACTTCAAGTAAGCCATGGAAATGAAGACTGCATCACCATGTGCAATTCTCTAGGTCTTCAAGTTTAAGTAAAAGCTCATCAATGTTTTTTGTCAGCTTCAATATTTCACCGTTTAATACGTTCAACACGTCCTCATATTTCTCAAGTCACTCTTCTGAGTCATCCACTCTCTGCCTAGATCTCTTAGGTCAGCCTGTAAATCTTCTATCCATGCTTGCGCCTCCTTGTTGAACAAGGAAAGGCTATTTTTAAGGTCCGTAAACAACTACCTCATTTTGCATGCATTTGGGGCTAAGACAGACCAACTATCATCATGCTTGCTCGCTCCTGGGTTGGGCGCAGCCGCCTAGCCTTCTGCTTGCTCACTGTGATTTTACCTGCTCAGGCACCCAAGACCCCACTGCTTTTGAATGCATATGATTTTAAGTCCATTAGACCCTTTTTAGCTGCAATCCAGAAACGACTTCTCACCGCTTCGTTCAAAACTGGGTACAGTAAAATTCTTAAATTATGGAGTCCTTTGAAATCATCACCAGGAGCTGCTTGTTTAGGCTTCCAGCTCATCAGATGATGTCACTTCCTCAGGAAATCCAGATCTTTGTTAAGTCCTATCTCCAGGAACAAGCAGGAATGTAGTCTTTACATATGGGTATCGTCGGTACCGACGGAGCCTGTGCGGGAACGCTCCCCAGCGTCCAGTAGGAAAGCTTTTGGGAGCATCCCACTGTGCCTGCGTCGCTGCCTTCCCGCCTTTCCAACTCTCCCTCTTCAGTTTTTCGTTTTCCGCTGAGCCGACAGGCAGCAAACCCTGTCACCGCGGAAAATCTTCTTTTTGTGGTCGCGTCTGCCTTCACCGTCGACGCCTATACCGGTACCACCGGTCTTTTCTTCATTTTCTTACTTCTTCCCTTAAAAAAAAAAAAAAAAAGAATTCTTCTTTTTGGAGGGTCTGTCCCCTCTAGGTGCCAGGCGCCATTTTGGGCACTCGGCCCTCTTCTCTTCTGAAATGGAGAAATCTAGTGGTTTCAAAAAAATGTTCAAAGTGTAGCGGTACCATTTCTGCTACCGACACCCATGAATGGTGTCTTAAATGTTTAGGTCCTGACCATTTACCATCAGAGTGTCTCCTCTGTAGGAAGATGACCAAGAGAGGCCTGCAGAACAGAGCTGCAAAACTCGGCACCCTCTTTGCTGCAGATGCGATGTCCGTTGCATCGACGTCTTACAGAGCTTCATCTTCCTCCCATGGATCTCAGGTAACTAAACCCAGGTCTTCCAAGACCGGATGGTCCTCAAAGGGTAGATCTCCTTCGAAGCATCGAGATGCTAATAGCGTTGCCCTCGAGGAAAACATACTGGCGGGAGGCTCCGGCCTCCAAAACATTAACGGGGCGCCAGGATGTTCCCAAAGCTTCCACATCGGGGGAACTCCTGGTGCCATGTTCTGGTGTCGTGGCCTGTTCCACCGGTACTGACATCCAGGCATCAGCAGGGGCTATGGATCAGCGCATCCTGGCCATCGAACGCAGTCTAGCGGCTCTCTTTAGCAGCCTCGGTACTGCTAAGACGGTTCCGCAGTCATCGGTACCGGTACTGACCGCGCCTGCCTTAACCGATGTGCTTTCCCCCATGCCGGCTCTTGAATCAATATCCGGTATTGAGGCACCAGTATCGAGACAGTCCGATGCTGACTTCAATCGATACTGGCGTCAAGCAATGCAGGGGCACCCGGCACAGAGATACTTCGAGTCCTCCGATTCTGATGACTCCGCCAATACCGGAGTGATTCTACCGAGGATCCCTCTCCTGCTCAGAGGAGGAGGATGTCTCCTCCAAAAGACATGTCCTTTCAGGATTTTATATGTGATGTGGCCAAGGGTCTTTCAATCACGGTGACTCCTGAAAAAGAACCGAGAGCAGAAGAATTAGAAATTCTTCAATACCCAGCAGCCCCAAAAGAGGCTGCAACTCTTCCCATTCACCGGATTCTGCATGATCTTATGCTAAGAATGTGGGAAGTTCCTTTAACGGTGTCTCCACACTCTCGGAGACTCGATACCATGTACCGATTTCCACAATGCCCTGGGTTTCAAAAGACTCAACTACCACACCATTCAATGGTAGTGGAATGGGCGATACGTAAGATCAAGAGTGCTAAAACGCATTCTTCCAACCCTCCAGGCCGAGAATCGAGGACACTCGATGCCTTTGGGCGTCGATGCTTTCAATCCTCGATGCTATCAGCCAGGATAAGCTCTTACATTCTCTACACGGGAATGTTTCTTAAAGAGGTTACAAGAGATTTAGAGCTCATGGCTCCACTTCTCCCCGATGACAAAAGAACAGACTTCCCCACTCTGGTTAAACAAGCTCAGAATGTGTCTAAGTTCATGAATTGTGCAACCTTTGATTGCTTTGAATGCATTAGCAGAACATCTGCTATTTCCATCAGTGCACGTCGCATTGCCTGGCTTCAGGCATCAGATTTAGAACAATGTGTGCAAGATAAGTTAGGGAATAATCCTTGTACAGGAGAAAATCTATTTGGCAAGGGTTGGCAAGACAAGGCTAATCAGATTGAATCTGAAAATACCACCTTGAACAGATTGTCAAGGGCTACAGCCAACCCAGCAAAAAAGAAAACATTTAAGAAAACCTTTTTCAACAAGAAAAAGAAATTCTACCCATCTTACACCCAGGCTGGCCACTGTCCAGTTCATGCTCCCCAAAAGGGGCAACAGCAACCTAGACAACAAAGAAAGGCCCAAGTCCCTAGAGCTCAACCAGCTCAGCAGACTCAGCCTCCTCAGGGGCTTTGACTCCTTCCTAGAGAACGTGGTCAACCTGCCCCTGAAAGGTCCAGAACCTCTCACCATCCCCGGCAGACTTTGCCATTTTGCCAGAAGATGGCAACAAATAACATCAGAAAACTGGACCCTCTCCATTGTATGAGAGGGGTACAAACTTCATTTTCACAGAATTTTCCCCTCTCCCACCGGGCCTGCTGACTCCCGACGCCCAATCCGGGCCCAGCAAGGGGTTTAAAAACCACGCGCCTTCAGGCGCCGACATCCGGCAGCCCCCACCACCACCAGCAGCTCTCCCCTTCCCGGGGATCGAGCCACCGGCAGCAGCAGGGGCCTGCTGACTCCCGACGCCCAATCCGGGCCCAGCAAGGGGTTTAAAAACCACGCGCCTTCAGGCGCCGACATCCGGCAGCCCCCACCACCACCAGCAGCTCTCCCCTTCCCGGGGATCGAGCCACCGGCAGCAGCAGGGGCCTGCTGACTCCCGACGCCCAATCCGGGCCCAGCAAGGGGTTTAAAAACCACGCGCCTTCAGGCGCCGACATCCGGCAGCCCCCACCACCACCAGCAGCTCTCCCCTTCCCGGGGATCGAGCCACCGGCAGCAGCAGGGGCCTGCTGACTCCCGACGCCCAATCCGGGCCCAGCAAGGGGTTTAAAAACCACGCGCCTTCAGGCGCCGACATCCGGCAGCCCCCACCACCACCAGCAGCTCTCCCCTTCCCGGGGATCGAGCCACCGGCAGCAGCAGGGGCCTGCTGACTCCCGACGCCCAATCCGGGCCCAGCAAGGGGTTTAAAAACCACGCGCCTTCAGGCGCCGACATCCGGCAGCCCCCACCACCACCAGCAGCTCTCCCCTTCCCGGGGATCGAGCCACCGGCAGCAGCAGGGGCCTGCTGACTCCCGACGCCCAATCCGGGCCCAGCAAGGGGTTTAAAAACCACGCGCCTTCAGGCGCCGACATCCGGCAGCCCCCACCACCACCAGCAGCTCTCCCCTTCCCGGGGATCGAGCCACCGGCAGCAGCAGGGGCCTGCTGACTCCCGACGCCCAATCCGGGCCCAGCAAGGGGTTTAAAAACCACGCGCCTTCAGGCGCCGACATCCGGCAGCCCCCACCACCACCAGCAGCTCTCCCCTTCCCGGGGATCGAGCCACCGGCAGCAGCAGGGGCCTGCTGACTCCCGACGCCCAATCCGGGCCCAGCAAGGGGTTTAAAAACCACGCGCCTTCAGGCGCCGACATCCGGCAGCCCCCACCACCACCAGCAGCTCTCCCCTTCCCTGGGATCGAGCCACCGGCAGCAGCAGGGGCCTGCTGACTCCCGACGCCCAATCCGGGCCCAGCAAGGGGTTTAAAAACCACGCGCCTTCAGGCGCCGACATCCGGCAGCCCCCACCACCACCAGCAGCTCTCCCCTTCCCGGGGATCGAGCCACCGGCAGCAGCAGGGCCTGCTGACTCCCGACGCCCAATCCGGGCCCAGCAAGGGGTTTAAAACCACGCGCCTTCAGGCGCCGACATCCGGCAGCCCCCACCACCACCAGCAGCTCTCCCCTTCCCGGGGATCGAGCCACCGGCAGCAGCAGGGGCCTGCTGACTCCCGACGCCCAATCCGGGCCCAGCAAGGGGTTTAAAAACCACGCGCCTTCAGGCGCCGACATCCGGCAGCCCCCACCACCACCAGCAGCTCTCCCCTTCCCGGGGATCGAGCCACCGGCAGCAGCAGGGGCCTGCTGACTCCCGACGCCCAATCCGGGCCCAGCAAGGGGTTTAAAAACCACACGCCTTCAGGCGCCGACATCCGGCAGCCCCCACCACCACCAGCAGCTCTCCCCTTCCCGGGGATCGAGCCACCGGCAGCAGCAGGGCCTGCTGACTCCCGACGCCCAATCCGGGCCCAGCAAGGGGTTTAAAAACCACGCGCCTTCAGGCGCCGACATCCGGCAGCCCCCACCACCACCAGCAGCTCTCCCCTTCCCGGGGATCGAGCCACCGGCAGCAGCAGGGGCCTGCTGACTCCCGACGCCCAATCCGGGCCCAGCAAGGGGTTTAAAAACACGCGCCTTCAGGCGCGCCCGCGACTGGCGGGCCCGCGCCTGAGGGCCTCGCCAGAGGGCCCTTTGGCGTGGCCCTTAGGCGGAGCACGAGAGGCGGCACTTCAGATGCCTTACCAGCGACCTAACTGCCGGACACCTGACACCTGACCAAGATTCCAGCATTCTACCAACATCTGAACTGTGAGAATGTGTGTTTGTTAAATATCTCTAGCTATTGTAAGCCACATTAACTTTCAAAGTAACCTGATAGCATCATAACGTATTAGATACTATCTTAGCAATACTATATTGCCAGTTGAAAGTCAATTTAAACTGCCAGCTTTGCACTTCTTACAGTGTTCACATTACTGCAATACTGCATTCTCTCTGTAAAGTTAGTCACTATCTTGCATGTAAACTGTACCTGCTCTATTGTGCGCTCTCATATAATCACTCCTCTACAGTGTCTCACACACAATCCAAACCCTCAGAATGGCCCTCCAGGTCGCTGTCATTCTTAGCCTCTACCTCCTCACCCACTGGCTTGGAACCTCCCAATCTCTCTACACACCACATGGCAGGATTCCAATCCTGAATAGCCATGGCAAAAGATGGAATAGTCCCCCTTACTTCAACACAGGAAGTAACACCTACCCACGCCACTCCCACCTGATACATGTAGCATTCCAGCTATCCAATACACCCAACCAGGAAAAACCTTGTAGATGCCGACCCCTAAAATGTGCCATCATTAACGCACGTTCCATCCGCAAAAAATGGCCTGTTGTCCTTGACACAATCTCCTTCTATGACCTTGAGATCCTCATGATCACAGAAACATGGCTATCACCAGAAGACAACGTCCTCCTCAATCAACTACTTCCCCCCAATTTTTCCATACACACGAAACATAGGGAAAACAAAAAAGGAGGAGGGGTGCTCATAATCTCCAAATCAGACCTCAACTTCCAGACTGTGGACTCTTCTAGCACAAACAGCCTGGACACTCTCTCTGTTGCTAACCAACAATTCTCCCTCACCCTCTTATATAGAACACCATCTACTTCTCCAATTGACCTCCCAACCATCATTGACCTTGCAGCTAACACCCGCACTCCCAACAAACCAAATTGGATAATGGGTGATTTCAATCTCCCATCGCTACACCAAAACCACGCAAATGCGTTCCTTGATGCAATGGAAAACCTGGGTCTCAAACAAATCATAAATGAACCCACACATACAAAAGGGAACATTTTGGACTTGGTTTTTGTGCCACATCCAGTCAAAGACAAAAGCCACAATCTGCCAACATCAGTCGTGGATGTACCCTGGTCCGACCACAAATTGATCATTATCCAGATTCCCAGCAACAATGACCAGCTGAACAGAAGCCAACCCACGAACATCACCTCTCGAACTTCCACTAGATGCTTCCGCCCCTTCGATAGGGAACTCATCCTTTCGGAAACCCCATCACTCATCAACAAAACAACACCTGACCTTGATGAACTAATCTCTCACTGGAATTCCAGCCTGCTTGCCATCTCACAACACCCAAATCCTAAAAATACAGCAAGAGCGAAAAGAAAATCCGCCCCATGGTTCTCTCCTGATCTACACGCTTCCCTCATGCAATTACGTAGACTCGAACGCCGATGGCGCCGATCACGCTCACCGGAAGATCAGACCGCATACCTAACCCACCTTGCAATACATCGAGGAACAATCTCTATCAGAATGAGACAATATCACACTGACACCCTAAAGAGGTCATTGAATAAACCTCGTGACCTCTTCAATTTGGTCAAATCCCTCTCAAAGGAACCATCACCCGAGCAACACATTAACATACATCCACAAGAATTCGCTGATTATCTGCAATCCAAGATTGTACAAACTAACAAGGTCACAGCAGTCCAATATCAAGAACCGGCGGACCTCTCTCCACTTAACTTTTTTTCCACACCATCCAATAAATGTATTGAGAACACCATAGCATCACTCAACACCTCCACTGCACAGACCGACCCATGTCCAGCTTTTTGGATCAAGGAACTACGTGATGTGCTCAGTCCTGTCATCGCAAATATAATGAAACTCTCCTTTTCAACAGGTTATTTTCCCACTTCACTCAAGCAGACGTCCATTAGACCATTACTGAAAAACCCCAAACTGGACCCCCAAAAGGTAGACTCCTATCGACCAATAGCTAGCATCCCCATCTTAGCCAAAATAATCGAGAAGGAAGCACAACGGCAAATTCAAGATCACATAGACTCTGTTGCTCCCTTAGATAACTGCCAACATGGGTTCAGAGAACATCACGGGGTTGAGACACTACTCACTGGTCTAATCAACAATATCATCACAGGAATCGACAACATCCATCAAGGTTTTGTCCTCATTTTCCTAGACATCGCCGCGGCTTTTGACTCCGTGAGTCACGAAATCCTCCTGGAAAGACTAAAAGAAAAGGGTGTCTGCAACAAGGCACTAAAATGGTGCAAGTCTTATCTGGACGATAGATGGCAATATGTGAAGTCTGGATCAGAAGAGTCTAGCCACTTCCATCAAAAACAAGGGGTACCTCAAGGATCCTCATTATCCTCCTTACTCTTCAATATCTACATGCAGCCCATATGCAATATCATAAGATCATTCAACGTAAACTGCATGATATATGCAGATGACATTCTTTTATACATGCCTTTCTCCACAACCCACATGGACCTGACCCCACTCACAGATTGTTTCAATGCAGTTTCAACATGGCTCCAGACACAGAACCTACGTATCCAGCATAAAAAAACAGAGGTCCTTTTCATCTCCAGAGACTCCAACTTTACGCCCCCATCCCACGTCAGTGTCAAGGAAGCTGATTTGCAAACTAAAGATGCAATAAAATATTTGGGAGTTACCCTGGACCAACATCTAGACATGAGACGCCACATAAGCAGCGTAGTCAAAGCCATCTACTTCAAAATCCGTTCCCTCAAACACCTACGCTCCCTGCTGGACCCAGACGATTTCCGTACCATATATCAAGCGCTGATCCTGCCGCATTTTGACTTTGCAAATGCCATCCTACAAGGTCTCCCCCAATCCACACTAACCCCCTTACAGTTGGCCATGAATGCCGCAGCTAGGGTCCTCTACGGTGCATCCAGAAACGACCACGTGACTCCCATTCTCAAACAGCTGCACTGGCTACCAATTCACGGGAGAATCACCTTCAAATCCCTTGTATTAGCATTTAAGGCAATCAAAGGCACCTCATCCCTCTCACTCACGAATCTAATCCACATGGTCCCCCCCAATAGAGCAAGAAGAACATCAACTGTAAACTTGCTAGCAATACCAAAGGCTTCAACAAAGTCCAACACGAACACCACAAACAGGGCATTCAGTTTTTATGTACCAAAATGCTGGAACACCCTACCCCCCGACATTAGAGCCATTACCAATCTATATCAGTTCAGAAAGGCTCTCAAAACATACCTTTCCGCCAATATTTCCCAGACAGCAACTAAACCAGATATCCCCTCCAAGAAATAACCCAATCTAGAAATGCCCGCACACTGCAGTGTAAATAGATTATGTATATAGTTAACCCAGTTATCCAAGTTTGTACTCCTGTTCAATGTAAAACCTGACAGTTTGTCGTAATGGTCGTTTTGTTATGATGTAAACCGCGCTGATTCTAAATAGCGCGGTATATAAGAAACTGTAATAAATAAATAATAATAAATCACAAGACAGTTCAATTCTCAGGGCCCCTCCACCACTCTTGTCGCAAGATGTCACCTCACTACTTGCTCAAGGAGCAATAGAAGAGGTACCCATATCCCAACAGGGCATGGGTTTCTACTCCCCCTACTTCCTCATTCCAAAGAAAATAGGGGGTTACAAACCCATACTGGACCTCAGAGAGTTAAACAAGTATCTGTTCCGAGAAAAATTCAAAATGATCTCCCTCGGAACACTTCTTACATTCAGAGCCAGGATGGGCTATGTTCTCTAGAACAGGGTGGAACAGGTTCTCAAGCATTGTGCAACGAAGCTTTACGCCTCTGGGCCTTTGCCAGGAATCTTCAGATCCACCTTCTAGTGGTGTATCTTCCGGGCACACAAAATCTTTTAGCAGACAAACTCAATCGAGTGCTGCTGCCACGCAAGTGGTCTCTTCATTAAGAGCAAGTTGCTCGAACTTTTCAGATTACTACTACTACTACTACTATTTAGCACTTATATAGCGCCACGCACGCAGCGCTGCACAGCTAGCCGACAAGAGACAGTCCCTGCCCGTCAGAGTCATGCTCATCGGAGCTTACAATCTAGTTAGAACAGTACAGAGCATTAGTCAGTTCTGCAGAAGGTACAGTGTGGTACAGCTTGGTCTATAGTTTGATCATAGACATTAATGGGGGTTAGGGTAGGATGAGGATGGAAGTCAGGATCTGAATGCAACGGTGAAGAGATGGGTCTTCAAACTGGACTTGAAGAGGGCCAGGAAGGGCGTCTGGCGCACAGACGCAGGAAGGCTGTTCCAGACGTGTGGCGCAGCAAGGTGAAAGGAGCGCAGTCGGAAGTTCGTGGTGCAGGTGAAAGGCACTGAAAGAAGCAATTTGCTAGCGGAGTGCAAGTTTCGAGAGGGGACGTAGGGAGAGACAAGAGATATGAGGTATTGACGGGCCATAGAGTGAATGCACTTATAGGTCAGTAAGAGAAGCTTGAATTGGATGCGGAATTGGACAGGGAGCCAGTGAAGTGACTTGAGGAGAGGAGTAATGTGGGCACGGCAAGGCTGGCAGAAGATTAGTCGAGCAGCGTGATTTTATATAGATTGGAGGGGAAGGAGGTGGCTCACGGGGAGACCAGCGAGGAGTAGGTTGCAGTAATCGAGGCGAGAGGAGATTAAGGAGTGGATAAGCGTTTTGGTGGTATGTTCAGAGAAGAAGGGGCGGATCTTGCTGATGTTGTAGAGGAAAAAGCGGCAGGTCTTAGCTACAAGCTGGATATGAGCAGAGAAGGAGAGAGAGGTGTCAAAGATGACCCCCAGATTGCGGGTCGAGGGAACAGGAAGGATAATAGAGCCATCCACATGGACTGAGAGAGGGGGAAGTGGGGGGGAGGAGTTGGGTGGAAAGACAAGGAGTTCAGTCTTGGCCATGTTCAGTTTCAATCGGGGATGAGACATCCAGGAAGCGATGTCCGAAAGACAAGCAGAGATCTTGGATTGGGTTGCCGGAGAAATATTAGGTGTAGAGAGGTAGATTTGGGAGTCATTGGCATAGAGATGGTACTGAAAGCCGTGGGAAGAGATAAGCGTGCCAAGGCCTTGGGTATAGAGAGAGAAGAGGAGGGGGCCCAAGAAAGATCCCTGGGGTACACCAACATGGAGCGGGGTAGGGGAGAAGAAGCCGCCAGAGCATACACTGAATGAGCGATGGGAGAGGTAGGAGGAGAACCAGGATAGTACAGAGTCCTTGAAGCCAAGCGAGGAGAGGGTGATGAGGAGAAGGTCATGGTCAACGGTGTCAAAGGCTGTTATGGGATTGCTTTTAGGAGGGGACGGGGCCCTCTAAACAATTACTTGCAGAGTGAGAATAGAAGAGGTTGGAGTGGGTGGCACAACTATTCCAGGGTGGGGTCCTCTTTCCTTTTGAAGGCCTACACAACAGATACTCCCTAAATGGTCACAGGTTCTATGGCTGCTTGCAAATTAGGCATTTTCTGACAAAGAGTGCAGGATGACCTGGGCTGGGAATGCACTGGTTTTGAGGCCGTCTACTTGGGACTCCTGGCTAAGAAGGGGACCCTTTCCAAACTATATTGAGGACTTAAGGAAGAGGGATAAGAGAAGGAGGGGTTGATGATTAAGTAGGAGCGAGATCGGGGGGGGGGGTGTCACATGGGACTGGGAGGAGATCTTCCATACAATAGGAAACTAATGGTGTCTGCAAATCTGATGGATAATGCCTTTAAAGTGCTTTACCGGTGGTATCTAACACCAGTGCGCATGCAGAAGACAGGCTCCATCCAGTCCGTGCTATGTTGGAGGAGGTGTGGGGCACCAGGGGATTACTTCCACATGTAGTGGACCAGCGCAGTGGTGCAGCAGTATTGGAAAAGGGCAATCGAGCAGTTCGAGGAGTTTCTGGGGGAGGCCCTCATGTGGGACCCAGCAGTATAACTCTTACATAAACAGGAGCTAAGCTGCCCACAGGCCAAAGGGGACTGTGCAACACTTGTGGTCGCAGCCAGGTGCAAGATTGCCTGGTACTGGAACAGGGCCATGCCCAGAGGGGTGGAAGGGTATGCAAGGAGGCTTGGCGAGCTGTACAGCATGCATAGGCTGACGGTGATATGGCGGGGGAGAGTGACACAGATGGAAAGCCAATGGGGAATGGTGTGGGTTTGACTGCAAAAGGAGAGTAGAGGGAGAGGGATAGGGATAGGGAGGGGGACTAAGGGTAGGGACAGTAGGCAGGATGGCAGGGGAGGGGGGATTGTTATAATGTTAAAATTATTGAAATGACTCATTTGCCAAAGAGTTAATGTTTATATCTGTTTATTGGCTAATTATCAATAAAAAATGTATACAGTTAAAAAAAAAGAAGAGAGGAATTATAGACTCCAGGATGTGTGTTTATTACATATTTCCAAATATTTATAAATCACAAATCAAAGTTTCTAAGCATCTCACAATCAAAACATATTTTAAAAACAGTCAAAAGGAAAAACATACAATAATACAAATACTTAAAACTTAATAACCCTCTAAAATTACTTAAAGAAAAGTTGAATGTTAGTATTATAAAGTCTAAACTAGGACAGTTTCTTCCAATCTTTCTGGGCACCTGAAAGTCCCAAGCCTAAAATCCCCATCCGCTCTCTTCTGGTAGGACAGATTCAACTGTTCGGCACTGGATTACCTCCTTTCTCCAGAGCTGATCAAGCTTCAGTGCTCATCAGGGTGAGCAATATAGATGGCTTTTCAATAGATGCCATTCATTTCAGTCCCTTGGAGGACCAGCTATATGAGATTACACTGCACTAATCATTTACAAAAAAAAACAAACAAACCAACCCTCGGTCTCCTTCCCAGGGTGAAGCTTTGCTTCCTAGGCAGGCCACTACAGAATCTTTGGCATGGGAAGGGTGCTTCAGAAGTAGCAATGGATAGGGTCTGAAGTTCTACTATGTCCTTGACTTCATTTCTCAAGAGATTTCCACCACTGCACCATGCTTCACGTAAGTTCTTCCCAATATCTCTTTCCCATTCATTCATATATGTAAACTTCTCAAACTGAAAGGCCTGGTGTATCTTTTTTTTTTTTTTTTTTAAATATAAGAGTAATCAGTCCTACTGATTGTCTACTCACCATCTTCAAAGTTTCCAAAGCATTATATTCTTCTTCATAAGAGGCCCTCTTCTCTTTGCCCTTTAAATAGTGCACTATTTGCAGATATGCAAAACAACCCATGATCACAAAGCCCATATTCGTCCTCTAAATCCTCCAAGGAACATAATTCTCCATTTTCTATAAAACTGCCCGAAAAGTATCCAAGGCCTTATCTCCCATCTCAAGAATGCCCAATTCCCTTTGTAAACCAAAAATCTGATGCAAACAGCATTGACGCCAGGGGAGAAAGCAGAGTCTCTCTGAAATTTTATGGCACACTCCGTCCATAGTTCCCATAAATGCTAGTGCATAGTTCACCAGCTGGCATCTCTTTAACCACCCTCTTTCCAACCATGGCAAATACTACAGCTGACAAAAGTGAATATAAAACTGCTTCACTTGCACATAATATTTAATGGCTCCGCCTTCCTCCAATCTAACACTTGCCTCAATTGGGCAGTCATATAATAAGCTTTGATATAAGACATACTTAGCCCTTCCACTTCTTTGCGTACATACATGAGCTTTTCTGGGACTCTTGGTGAGCGTTGCTGCCAAACTGAAACAATTTCCTTTGCAGTCTCATCACACTGCCTTAGGAACTGCAATGGACAGTGCTTGAATTTATTACCTTATTTATTATATTTATTCCATCCTAACTGCTGCAATTCAACCCAACCATGAAATCTCACCCTTCTGCCATTTCTCCTGGCTTTTATATATTTGTGAAATCAATGGTATAAAATTAGCATCATATAGCCCTTGCTGATGAAGGTCCCAATATATTTAATTAAAGTACTAAGCTATCTAAAGGGGAAATTCCTCTGTAGCCTAGCTGCTACCTCCTTACTCAGGTTAATATTTATCTTAAAAACCAAACACTGCCCCATGGAGTTCCTGAATATATCAAGTATATATCAAGAATATATCAAGATTGCTGGGAAAGGTTAAAGGCAATGCCCTTTAACCTTTCCCAGCATTTGCGGCTTCACAGAAACAACCGCTAGCGTGAAGGAAAAAGATCTTCACGCTGGCGGTTGTACAGAGGGAGCCGGGGCCTCGCGCGGCCTCCCCCGGCTACCTCTGAAGCACCTCAAGACAGCCGCGGGGCTGGTCGGGGGGGGGGGGAGGCTAGGACTACAAATGGGCTTTGATGGGAGGGAGGGGGGGCCAAGGACTGGATGGGCTGTGATGGGATGTACCTGGACTGGAAATGGGCTATGAGAGGGGACCTGGACAGGAAATAGGCAATTGGGGGGGGGGGGGGACTGGACTGGAATTGGGCTATGGGGGGGGGGGGTGTACCTGCACTGGAAATGGGCTATAGGGGGGAACCAAGAAAGGAATTGGGCTATGGGGGGTGGAACCAGGAGTGGAAATAGGCTATGGGGGGTGTACCTGGACTGGAAATGGGCTATGGGGGGGGGACCTGGACTGGAAATGGGCTATGGGGGGGAAACCTGGACTGGAAATGGGCTATGGGGGGGCCTGGACTGGAATTGGGCTATGGGAGGGGACCTGGACTGGAAATGGGCTATGGGGGGGGTGGCTGCAATGGAACTGGGCTATGGAGGGGGACCAGGACTGGAAATGGGCTATGGTGGGGGGAGGGGGAACTTGGACTGGAAATAGGCTGTGATTAGGGGGGCTAGGACTGCAAATGGGCTGTGATGGTTGGGTGGAACTTGGACTGGAAACGGGCTGTGATGGGGGGCTAGAACTGCAAATGGACTGTGATGGTGGGGGGGGGACTAGGACTGCAAATGGGCTGTGATGGTGGGGGGGGGGACCTAGGACTGGAAATAGGCTGTGATGGGGGGGGCTAGGACTGGAAGTGGGCTGATGAAGAGCTGGAATAGGACTGGAAATGGGCTGATGTGGTGGCATGGGAGAATGGGACTAGAAGGGAGTGGATGCTGGGTGGGTCTAGAACTATAAGGGAGCTGATTTGGGGGGAGGACTAGAAGGGGATGGGGATGGGGAATGAGAATGGAGAGGGGAAAAGATATTTTGTGTGGAAGAAAAGTCTACGATGGGCCGGGTATTGGGAGAGTAATAGGGGATTGAGAATGGAAGGGTGAAATTTGAGTGGATGATAAAGGAATAAGGAAAGAAATGGGGGAAAGAGCAAAAGGGAAACGATCAGTATGTTAAAGCAGATATAGAGAGAATGGAAAACATCTAAAAGAGAAGAAAGGACAAATGGATAGCTTGCAGAAGACACGAAGAAACCAGAAGAAAGTGACTGGAGCAATAGCAACTGAAAAATAAAATTCCCAAACAGAAGGTAGAAAAATACTTTTTATTTTGAATTTATTAACTGGAATATGTCTGGTCTGGGAAGTGTGTATTGCTAACATCTTTGCGTTTTTGTTTAGTGCAAGAGGAAATTACTTTGTAGTTTTATTTCTCCAGTGTTGTACATTTCATGTTTGGCTTTTGGGGTTCCCAGTTTAATTATTATCTGACCAAGGGAGTTAGCCTACACTTATCCTCGGTAATTTTTGTGGGTGGGGCTGGGGTGCAGCATGGGTGGGACTGGGGGTGGGGCTATGGGCGGAGAATGGGTGGGGCATGGCGAGCCACAGGTGTCGCTTTTTCTCGGTGAAAAAGTTGGCAACCCTAGGGTCATGGGATAAATCGAGAAAATGAAGAGAAGAACAGGAGATAATTGGAGTGGCCAAAGTAGTGTGGTAGGCGAAGGCCTATGATTCATGGTGTCTAAGATGAGCAGACAGGCCTGAGTAGCCTGACCTGTAAATGAAGCCTGTGGAGAGGCCCAAAGGAATTACACATCCCCCAATATGCTGCTGCTATAGAATGGAAATTCAACTAAGCATAATCAAGCTTAGCTAAGCAGAATCGAAACTCAGAAAATACAGAAAAATAAGTTTAGCTAGTAGTGAAGTGCTGATTAATTAACATTGCTGAAAGAGGAGTTACAGTGCCCTGCTTTCCCACATGTTCTAGCTAGCTAAGTGACCTTGGAGGAGAGAAGTATCGAAGTTGGAAGAACTGACCATTGTAATTGGGACTAGAAGGGGGGTGAGCAGGTGCTGAGCCCAGACCAGAGTCCCAATTGGATAGCCATATCAGTACCGGGACCAATAGAAGGTGTACAAGGGGTTACCGGGACCAATGAAAAGTTTGTCTATGTCTAGAATGGGAAAGAAAGTTGATGTTTTACTAACAGCTCTTGCTCAGTCATTTTGAATGTGAATTCTGCTTGAGACTTGTGCACAAATAAATGATTTGGACCTTCTGAACTGACTCCTGGTATCATTGGTTTGTCTGCACTCTGCTGCTACAGTAGGAATAGGATGGGATGAGGGGCCAGTAAAACGAACAGGTTCGCACTTACAGTAGAAATATTAAAAACCAGCTGATGTTTAGGCAGCCAAGAAGAAACTGCTATGCGAATTTAAGTACGATTGGAACAGATTTAGGACAGTTCCACTCAATCCAGTATTCTCTAGCCTTTTCTAAAAGAGAGCTGCAGTCTGATTAAATAGGACTGTTTTCCCACCGGGCAGTTGGGGCTACTAAACAACATTTCGGTGCTGTGTCCTCTCCTTAACGCCGACTGTCTCGTGCAGCCTGGGGGGCACTTGTAGCTTCTAAAAATGAAAGTAATTGTTGAGCCACTGCCTTTTCGGTCGTTTTGGCCAGAAACGGCAAATTAGAAAACAGTGATAGTCTGCAAGGACCTTGAGGATTGTTTACTTTTAATTAATTAATCAATCAATTAAAGGACAAATGGCATATCGTTTCTTTTGGGACCTGCCTTTGACCTAGACTAGGAATTGGAGTAAAACAATATTGTAATTCTTTTCTAAGGAGCGGTCGAACGCCTGCACCTCCAGCCTTAACATTCATAGAGAACACCCGTACCCTGTCCCTAGCCCTGTGCGAGCGGTGCGGCCGCACAGGGCGCAAAGGCTTAAGGGGCGAATTTTAGCTGTCTTCCATTGCCTGCCCCCGCCATTTTTTCTTCTCTCAGCGGCGGCAGACAAAGGCTGGACAGCTAAAATACGCCCCTTAAACCTTCTCGCGGGCATGCTATGCAGATCTTTTGCAAGAGGAGGGACAGATCTGCTTAGCAAGCCGGCGACTTGCACAGGGCGCGATCTTCCCTCGGTACAACTTACAAAACGCCTTATTGCACCAGGACTCACCATGCAGTGATAGTGGGCGGCGAGCTGTCCACTGGCGGTCTTATGGAGTTGCCCGGTAGACTCGTCCTGGTCCTCCTTGTGGCAAAAGCCGCAGCTGTTGCTGTTGATGTTGCTGTCCCTTTTGCTGTTCCTGTTCCTGGAAGCGCGGCCCGCCATCTTTTACTCTTCCGCGGGAAAGGAGATCAGAGCTATCAGCTCAACTTTCGAATTCTCACTTTCGATTCCAGTCACCTAATCTGCTTCCGGTAGTACTGCGAAACCAACCCTCTGGCCTCGAGTCTCCCCGCCCACAGCCGAAAGAAAGACTTCGAGCTAATAACATTTTACGTAGTTCTCAGGATGCCCGATATAAGGTTATCGATTCGCAGCCCACGACGAATCTGTCTTTCTTTTGGATCCTGCAACCCCCCACAACTCTGTACTGACTCTTTGCTTCAAAGAACCCCTTGCAGTATGGACCCCAGAAAAGCCTGAATAAAGTTTGACTGAAGGTTCTAATTTCTTTCCTGAGCCAAATATATGTTGCCTAATGCTGTTCGGTATAGTAAGGCCCGACATAATATAAAGGAGATAAAACAGACATTTTGGCTTGCTCTTGTTAGTGTAAAACAATGGGAAGGATCACTCCGTAAACGAACGATGCAACTTGCAAGAGAAAGCCAACCAATGGGGAGTGTTATCTTTAAAGAGGTGCTTTACTCGGACCCGACTCGGCGAAGTTTCGGCAAATCGGGTCTGCATCAGGAGTTTGTGTGTATGAATTTTTGTTGATTTTACAATGTCAATTGGCATAAGATACTTATACCGGCGATATTCTGCTCCTCTTGCACACTAACCCTTCCTCACTTGATCTCTCAACAACTATTTGTGACTGGCTCCATACAACCGGTTCGCCCTCAACCCCACTAAGACTTTGGCCACTTGACTAACTGGCTCTGTCGCCCCCACCCCCCACTTCTGCTCCTCTTCTTGGTACCCCTGTTTCCTCTGGCTCTACCTTGGTGTAGAGACAAAGGAGCTGGTACCAAAGACTGGTGTAGTCCTTAATTTGGCACTGACCTTTTATGACATATCCCCTCCTTTATTCACAAATCACTTTTCACTCTGTGCCACATTAGAGCTCTCCATCACATTCTTTTCTCCTGTGCTTTAACCACTTTATTGCCCTCCTTGGTGATATCCCAGCTGAATTATTGCAATATCTTTTTTGAAGGTCTTCCTCAGTATCAGTTGTGTTGCCTTCAACTCATCCAAAACACTGCTGTCAATCTCCTTGCTCATGCTAACCACATCACCCCTCTGGTTCGCTACCACTGGCTTCCCATTCAGTTCCACATCCACTTCAAGATTCTTGTTTTGGTTCATAAAGTTCTTCACACCAGTATTCCTTCTTACCTTTCCTCTAGCATAATTCTTCATGTCCCAAAATGCTCCCCCCGCCCCACTTCACTCAAACCGCCTTCATTTGCCCTCAGCCTACCATGCCAGGTATGAGTTGATGTGGAATTCAGCCTTCTATTTCCTCGGCCACCATCTGTGGAACATTCTCCCCCCTGCCCTTTGTCTAGAATCGTCCCTTGTCTGATTCAAAACTCAGCGTTAGACCCTTCTATTTCATGAGGCATTTGACATCCCCATCACCTGACCAACTGGACCCTGCAGATGACTTCCCTCTCTCCCACCTCTCTGTCAATGCCACTCTCCCTTCCTTCTCTCCCCCCTGTTTTCTCCCTATTATGTGTGCAAATCTTTCCTGTCCATGACTTTGGAGATTTTTTAATCTGCTTCTCTTTTTTATGTTTTTATTGTAAGCTGCTCTGTCAACTTGTTTTAAGGGCAGTATATCACATTCTAATAAATATAACAGAATTATATAAAGGCATAAAACATAAATAAAATCCTAAAAAAAAATATAAAATTGCAAAAAATGCATGTAATAGTGACAGCAATGGCACCAACCATACTATCCATCACCATAGGTGTTGGAAAGAGTAGTTACTCACCTGTAACAGGTGTTCTCCAGGAGCAGCAGGAATCAGTCCTCACATATGGGTGACGTCGTCGGCGCCGCCGGAGCCCTCGCGGAGCAATTTTCCCCAGCTTTCAAAGAAAGCCTTTGGGAATTGCAGCGCGCATGCGCGGTCCCCTTCCCACCCAAGGGTGCCATCTTGCTCAGTCTGATGACATAGCTAAAAGACAGCAAAAAATTAGCCAAAAACTAAATCACAGTACTGCAACTCCGAGGGGAGGAGGGAGGGTTGTGAGGACTGATTCCTGCTGCTCCTGGAGAACACCTGTTACAGGTGAGTAACTACTCTTTCTCCAGGACCAAGCAGGAAGTCAGTCCTCACATATGGGACTCCCAAGCTTAAGGCTACCGGAGACCCCAAGCACAAAAAAGGAGCTCCCTCTAGCTCAGTAGCACAGAAGGAAGGTATCTTCTCTGAGGACGCCTCCAACCGGTAGCCCAACATCCGGGATGGAGGGTAGGAGTTGCCTATACAGCAAAGAGATTACAGAGGACTGCCTGTCCGAAAGCACTGTCCCTGCGGGACTCCCTCTCTAGGCAGTAATGAGCCGCGAACGTCTGGCTTGAAGACCAAGTAGCGGCCCGGCAGATGTCTGCCAATGGAACAGAGCGGAGGTAAGCCACTGACGCAGCCTTCGCCCTAACACTATGAGCCGTGACTCGACTCTCCAACGAGAGGCCGGCTGCCCCATAAGCCCAAGCGATACAGTCAGCAACCCAGATGGACAGAGTACGCTTAGAGAAAGGGAGCCCCAACTTGTTGGGGTCATAAGACACGAAGAGCTGAAGAGCTGAACAGCCCTTCGGTGCTCCCGCGTACGGTCAAGGTAGAAGGTTAACGCCCTTCTACAGTCCAGGGTATGCAGGACCATTTCAGCTCGGATGGAGTGTGGCCTGGGAAAGAAGGTAGGAAGTACCACCTCCTGGTTGATGTGGAAAGGGGAAACCACTTTAGGGAGAAACTAATTGCGGTAATTGTGCTTTCTGGAAGCCGGGACTCTTGCGGACTCGATATATGGAATCGACCCGCTTGCTTAGCACCGGCGACGACGCCGGGCTCTCCCACATGCGGAAGAGAAGTCGCTCCAGCATGGCAGGAACCGGTACAGTAAAGGTCTCCTTTGCAGGAGAGTCATACTGGAGGGCATCGAGCTCTTCGGCTTGAGGCTCCTCCTCAGGATCCGCGGGGAAGGCCAAGGCCTTGGCCATATCCCGCACGAAGTCCGAGAACCGGGTATCCTCCGGGGGGGACTGTCTCCGAGGTTCGGACTCGGGGGAGTCCGATGGGACACACCGAGTCCGAAAGGAACCAGGTGACTCGTCCTCCTCCGATTCCCAAGCGGACTCCTCGGAAGAGGTGTCGAGGGGCTCCTGTCGGGCGGGCATCGATGCTGTCCGCCCCGACGCCGAGGGAGTCGGCGTCGACGACCTCGGTCCCGAACGGGAGGCCGAAGGAGACCGTGACCGAGGATCGACTCGAGCCCGCATGGACTCGAGGATCGGCTCGGTCTCCGGGGTCGACTTAGATGTCGACGTCCCGGCGGTCAGGGCAGAAGCACCGGCGAGGCCAGCGATCAATGCCCTCTGCTGGTCCATGAAGGCAGTCAGACTGCTCTCCAAGGCCGTCAACCTGAGTCCGAGCTCAGGAGACCCAGCAGCTCCCGACTCGGGCCCCGACGGCGTCGGGCCCGACGTCGGCTCCTTCGGAGGCGAGTCCACGAGGACAACAGGACTTACGTGAGCAGACGAGTCCATCTCGAGACGAGGCTGTTTGGAAGGTCGCTCCATCTCCAAGGAACCGGGACGGCCCTCGAGGAACCAAGAGCGTCCACCGAAGCCGCCCTCGCGGTTTTCTTCCTCCGATGATGTTCCCGAGACCAGGCGGGAAAAAGACCGGCGTCGAACCGAAGAAAAACAAAGAAACAATGAAGAAAATCAACTTTTTAGCGGTGATGCACAGACGACATCTGTAGGGCTCCGTGGAAAAAAGAAGACTGAGCAAGATGGCACCCTTGGGCGGGAAGGGGACCGCGCATGCACGCTGCAATTCCCAAAGGCTTTCTTTGAAAGCTGGGGAAAATTGCTCCGCGAGGGCTCCGTCGGCGCCGACGTCACCCATATGTGAGGACTGACTTCCTGCTTGGTCCTGGAGAAAGGGGTGGACCACACAGATCCTGGCCCCACCAAAAATCGCAGCATGGCAGGCAGCAAGCTACCCATGAGGATCCCATCCCCTGTGGGCAGAAGAAGAAGAGAAGCCGTGATCGCGGCAAAGACCCTTCCTGTATGCCCATGGGAGATCGGATCTCTGTGGGCAGAACAGAAAGGGTCCTTGTTGCAATTGTGGCTTCTCTTCTTCTTCTGCCCATGGGGCATGGGATTCCTGCAGGCAACCTGCTGGCTGCAATCATGTCAAAGATCCTTCCTGTTCTGCCCATGGGGATCCAATCTCCCGTGCGCAAAACAAGAAGGATCTCTGCCCATTGGTCAGAATTAAAGTGGAGTTTGGAGCAGTGCTTGGGCCCCCCAAAGGAAAAGGCCTTCCACCGCCCCTGCCCATAACCATATATCCAAGCAGTTAATAGGGCACTGAATTATTACTAAATGCTTTTGAAAGTAATAAAATGCAAGTTGAGATTACCCTAAGTATAGATGCCACCTCTGTGGGTGCTCAAGCACTCCCAAGTGTTGAGCCAATTCCTTCATTGTGTCCAGGCAGGGCTGACTCGCCCATTAGGTGAACTAGGTGGTCTCCTAGAGCAGCAAGTCCTGGTGGGTGGCATGGTGGTCTCCCCTTTGAAGCGGCAGCTGAGCTGCCACTTCAGCACCAGGCCTTAAAACGCCTGCATGTGCATGAGCTGTCACAGCCTGTTGTTCCTGCCCGCGCCCCCCCCCCCCTCCTACAGGAAGTTGCATCAGAGGGGGCAGAAGTAATAGGCTATGAGTGCATGCACATGCATGGACACTTTAAGATCACCATGCTGTCGCCCTCCCCCCAGGTGAGTAGACAGATGCCTGGGGGGGAGCAGAAACACTTTGCCCAGCCCTGTGTCCAGGGATAATTTGTGTTGAGTTGACAAGTTACCAAGTTCCAGGAGTGAGATTTGCAGCAATAAGGGGTTACCGTGCGGTAAGTGTTCTGGGCTTCCGATCTTAAGTGGTGCTAGTGGACACTTAGCAGGCGGTAATAGGACATTAAAGGGTGGTAGTGGACTCTGTGTTGTAATAGCGCATGCTGCAGGAAGGTGTCTGTCATGCACCTTAATGCAGATAAGCCACTGAAACACTGAAAGGGGGGCAGGGAAGCCATTGGAGAAGGTATGGATGTAAGCAGAATTGGTAGCTGATGGAGTTGACAAACCTGATGCCTGGCAATGTGGCAGTATGTGTGATGAACATGTTTGGCCATACAACAGACCTATGCTGTTGACTAGGCAAGATAGGCGGCTGCTTAGTGATGATGGTCAGTGTGGTTGTTTGATGTGTCGTGGGTGGTGGCGGCAGCAGAGTCAGCGGAGGGGATGCAGCAGGGGGGGGGGGGTGCTGTGACAGGCATGCAGTCCTAGATGCACCTGAAAGCATACACCATGCCGTAAGCTACATTATTGTGAAGTGTGGACAGGTATCCAGATGTACTGTCAGTGTGTGGCATGCTGTAGGCCAGGACAGTGTCTGGGTAAAGGCAGCATGTGTGTGATGTGGGCAACAAAGGGAGGATTGTCCATGAGTGCACATGTGGAGCAGTCACAAGAAAGATGTGCATGATATGGCTAACTGCTGCAAATGACCCCTGAGGGCCATGGTGGGGCAGCTTACTGACAGTAAGCTGTCCCACCATGAATCTCCCTGACGGTCAAATGGTGGGTGCAGGGCTGTGCCATGGATCATCCAAGCAGAGAATTTGCATTGTGTGTGGTGGGTGGATGTATGGGATCATACATGCCAAAAGTAGCAGTGCTATGGGGTACATTAAACACCATTTGTGCAGGTGGGACTGGCGCCTCAGCCTGTGCAACTGCAAGACAATACACCCGACAGTGGCATGATAGAAAGGGACAAGTTAAATCCATTTGCCCCATGTGGGGCAAGTAATGGTGGCAGAACAGTGCAGGGTATGGCTATGCAACAAGTGTTAGGTGCCTGAATGTATGAGATATTTCCCCTTTATGTAAAGCTGGGAGGTTACAATGATGGCAAATCAGAAAACGCATCCATACCAATTGACCCAGACATCTGCGTATACATCACTGATCCATTGCAATGCGCCACGGCAGAGCCACTAAAGCCATGCTCACAGATATCCATGATGGGGAATGCCATGTTGGGCTACCCAATGTGTGGCCATAATGCATAAAAATGTAGAATGATTGTCTGCAGGTCACAGCAGAGCCAGGACTATGCGAGGTGGGCAAGCACACCCAGGCATAATATGAACAAGTGGGAATCAAACCCTGGACTTTTGACCATGGAGACATTGTATCAACCAGTAGGCTACAGCTCTACATAGATGGGTAGAGCCTGCCGATTTCTGATCAAACTGTTTGCTGTCTGTGCCAGTATAGGTTGGGCCCTTCATTACCCATGAGGCACTGCACATGCAAAACAGCAATCTGCAGCTGAAGAACCAATACAGCATATCAGCTCAGTAAGACACACTGGCTGCATGTGCTACATTGCACATAACAACAGCAAGCCATGTTACAGAGCGATTTCAGATGTCACCCCAAGGGTGAGGAGGGGTGCCCAGCACCTGGTCCACTGAACCTGCACTGTTAGAGATAGTCTTTGCTGGTTGTGCTGCAGGTCTGAATCATTGCTAGTGTATGGCAGGTATTGTCTGCAGTGTGTTATGCTTTTTCTCCTTGTTTCCTGCATGCTGTAGGCAGCAGTGACAGCAACAGCTCGGCCCTGTGTTCTGTCCACGTTGGACAATAGTCCTCTGATAACAGTGCAGATTAGTGGCAAGTGTCAATATGCTGCTGCCATGGACAGCCACTGCAGTGGAGGTGTATAGGCTGGTGTAGGGCTACTATCCTGTCAGGAATCCTGCTGGTGTGGGGCTAGGACCCCAGTGAGTAGGCCATGAACCACTACTGTCCCTAACATTGAGGACTACCAGTTGACTACAGCACAGGTAGTAAAACTGCCCCTGCTGCCCTTCACTGGGATGTATCATCCAAGCATAAACCAACTGCAGTTGGTCTGCTGGTCAGCATGTACGTAGTGTGACCATGAACACTTTGCCTTGGGATATTCAGCATTGACACCCAGCTGTTTGCTCAGTGATTGGCATCTCCAGACAGAGAATGCATCCACATCACTGGAGCCATACATTATAATGGCTCTATGTGGATAAATAGCTGTGCCATGGTCACTTTTTGGTCATAGTGAGAGTGCCATCTCAGCATGACATACAGTGGCCACCCAGGCAATGCACGTGGCAGACAGGCACAATGGCATCTCAGCCAGTGACCCTACCATTGTGGCAGACACATCCAGGCCAATCTGTGCTGTTTCAGGCGATACCCACAATACTCTGCATCACTTTATTCACATTTTCCAAACAGGCTGGGAAAAACTCAGACAATGTGAGCCAAAGTGTAGTGCATAAAGCCACAGGACAAAATGGAGCTATAGTACACATACACTCTCATTGGCGTGCTGTGCAAAAGTGGAGATGGTTGGCATTCCTGCTTGACACACCTGTCTCAATGTCAGCTCAAGGATTGATAGTATCTGCAAACAGAGCACATGTTATTACTATGCCTTGGCCTCACCACACGTTGTTACTGTGCTATTAGCCTCCAACCAGTTGTGGATAGTGGAGCCTGTCAGTGCTGCTGGTGGGTATTCCACCCTTGCTGGCCATCTCCTTGAGGGTTGCAAATGCTGGAGCTGTATTTACTGTACACTGTCAGCTAAATCTTGTCCACAGGAATATGCAATACAGAAGCCCCCAGCGGGGACCTGAACCTGTGACCCTCCACACATATACACATCAACTGTGTATGTTCCACCACAGTGCTGCTGCATGAACATAACAGCTCCTGTTACTGACATGCTTCCCTTCAGCTGGCTTTTGACACATGCTGCAATGCGCATGGTGCATATGACCAGGACAAGACTTCTGTCTGCTACAGGCTGGTGCCACTTCCCACGCCACCATATCATGTAGACATGCCCATGCATTGTCAGCGGTGGTGGTCACAGTCCCAGCATGTTAAACATGCAGGTTTGACAGGTGCCTTGGGCACAAGGGCCAGAATGGGGGGGGGGCAGGGGCACACATGGATGACCATCCAGCCCCCCTCTCCAGATGCCCATGCAAGGACCCCATCACCATCTGCCACCAATACATCTCGGGGGGAGGAAGGCAGACACTGCTGTGGTATTTCCCCAGGCATCTGCATTTTTCAGTTACCTGGAGGGCTACAGTGTCTGGCACTGTTGGTCTCTTCCTCCACAGCTGGATTCTACAGCAGCGAAGGGGGAGGGAGGCAGCCTGGGGTGCCAGGATCCTTGGACCACACCATGTGGTACATTGCCTTTCCGCAGCAGTAGCAGGACTGTGTGCTGCCACTGTCACTGTGGGATCATAACGAACATCACAGATGGTTCTACGGATGGCAGAATACCCCTTTGTGGAGAGGCTAAAAAGGTTGGGGCTCATCAACTTGGGGAAGAGATAGTTGAGGGAAAATATGATAGAGGTCTATAGATTATTGACCGGAGTGGAACAGGTAAACATAGGTCACTTTTTTATGCCATCAGAGTGTGGACAGACTAGGGGGACCTGCAATGCGGCTACAATGTAACCCATTTGGGTTTTCTAGATGAAAATATTTTTTCAGTCAATGTGTAATCAAACCCTGCAATCCATTACCGGAGGATGTGGTAAAAGCTGTCAGTGTAGCTGGGTTTAAAAAAGTTTGGACAGGTTTCTGGGTAACGGTCCATAAACCATTGCTAAAGAGGACCTGAGCTCTGCATTACTTGCCCCATTACAGTTATTGAGGATCTTATTTATTTATTTTATTTATTTTATTTTATAACTTTTATATACCGCGCTATTTGTTATCAGTGCGGTTTACATACAACAAGGGTGCACAGTCAGAAGTCTGTACTGTGCTTACATTGTAACAGGAGTTTAAACTTGGAACATACATTGTAACAGGAGCATAAACTTGGAGCAACAGGGGAACTAAAAACATATGTACAAAATATAATTAGATTTGGATTGTATATACAGGAGGCCTAATTATCTTGTATGTCTTTTGGGGAAACTGCTAGATACTTGTGACCTAGATCATGCACTGTTGGACACAGGATATTGGGCATGATGGACCTTGTTCTGACACAGTTTGGCATATTTTGTAGTCTTATGTTCTATGTGCCCTCTAGGCAGCTGCCTGGTCCCCTCTGTGCACCAGCAGCCCCCCCTGCATGACCCATCTGCACCATCAACATAGTGCCCTTTCATGCTTAGGCACTAAGCTGTTGCTGCTAATGGAGCACTACTATCACTCTCTTGGGCTCCCCTGTCTGTGCATCACTTTGCAGACATAAAATAGGCTCTCTTCTCAAAAAAACACCCTTTCTGCCAGGTTTTGAATTGCGTTAGGGTTCCTGCCATTAAGTTACCTGCATTAAGAGAGCAAGCCTTGTTCCCGCTCACTCCCCACCCATTGACCCCCACTCTCCACCCCCTGCAAGCCTTCTTTCCACCCACAAGTACCATTAGCACGTGCTGAATTGGCTGGTACTGTTAAAGTGGCTTTTTGTATGCGCTAACGGCACACTTGCTCCTTTACTGTGGTTTAGTAAACATAACCCTAATTATCATGTATAATATAAATAATTGTTGTTGAAAATTTTCTTCATATTTATTTTATTGTGAAAAGCAAAAAAATTAACTTCTGACTTCAGGTAACTGAAGAGATGTGAAGAAATTGTCAGCTGTTACATTCCAACCACTTCCATGCCATGGCCCCACTAACTCCTTGACAACAAGAGCACCCGATCCAACATCATACTGTTTACCAGGCTGGTGTCCCAGGCACACCTCACCCTTCAATGGATAACTCTTCTCTGATCGCACCACCATATTTGGCTGACTTAGAAGGAATATATTGGCAAGAAACACATCTGTCACAGAAAGCCACCAACTGTTAGTCCACACACCAGGTCTGTGCCAGGGATATAGAATTCAGAGCTGCCAAATTACCCAGTTCCAGGAGTGAGATTTTGGCCAGTTCTGTTTTTAAATTTGCATTGCAGTATGGTGGCTGTAGTCCCCGATTTTACCCATTGAAATAGGTTCTGCAGGTCCCATAAGGCAGCAGGATGAACTTCTCAAAAATCCAGAACTATCTTAAAATCTCACTCCTGGATCTGGGTAACTTGGCCACTGTGGAACTTTGGCAGCTGTGCTTGGAAGAGCAATTAGAAATGAGTGAATAGTGCCAGTGGTTCTTCTATCTGCTCGAGTTGCCCTGTTGCTAAATCTGATATATTTCAGGATCTCAGTAAATCTGTTTCTGGACATGGATGCTGTGAAGATCGGTCTTCCTTCTTTTCTGACCACAGTGATGCAACTGGTTCGTGACGAGATTTATGCACCGCAGCCAAAAGACACAATCCCACAAAAGCCTTTATTTTAATACTGTCAACATTATGCCAGTTCTTTGTTTGATCAGGATTACTGTGATTTGACATTGTGCTTTTCAATTGGTCTCCAGGACCACAAGATTAAATATTTCTGGGGTTAACATAAGAACATAACATAAGATATGCCATACTGGGTCAGACCAAGGTCCATCAAGCCCAGTATTCTGTTTCCAACAGTGGCCAATCTAGGTCATATGTACCTAGCAGTTTCCCCCAGGGATACAGGTTCCACAATGCTTGTATTGGTTCAAGCATTGATATCCTGGGTCCCTTCTTAATAATGGCTTATGGACCTTTCCTCCAGGAACTTGTCCAAACCTTTTTTAAACCCAGCTACACTAACAGCCTTTACTACATCCTCCGGTAACAAATTCCAGAGTTTGATTACACGTTGAGTGAAAAAATATTTTCTTTTGTTAGTCTTAAATAGTTTACCCTGTAGCTTCATTGCATGTCCCCTAGTCTTTCTATATTCTGATAAGGTAAACAATCGATCTACGTTTACCCGTTCCACTCCGCTCATTAATTTATAGACTTCTATCATATCTCCCCTCAGCCGTCTCTTTTCCAGGTTAAAGAGCCCTAACCTTTTTAGCCTTTCTTCATAGGAGTATCCTTCCATCCCCTTTACCATTTTGGTGGCTCTTCTCTGAACCTTTTCTAATAACTCTATATCCTTTTTAAGATACGGCGACCAGAATTGCACACAATATTCAAGGTGCGGTCTCACCATGGAACGATATAGAGGCATTATAATATCCTTTGTTTTATTTTCCATTCCTTTCCTTATCATACCTAGCATGCTATTTGCTCTCTTGGCCGCCGCTGCACACTGGGCTGAGGGTTTTAACATGGTATCCACAATGACGCCTAAATCTTTTTCCTGGGTGGTGGTTCCTAATGTGGAACCTTGCATCGTGTAACCATAGTTTGGGTTGTTCTTCCTTAGGTGCATAACCTTGCACTTGTCCACATTAAATTTCATCTGCCATTTTGATGCCCAGTCTTCCAATTTATCAAGATCCTCTTGCAATTTTCCACAATCCTCTTGGGTTTTAACAACTTTAAATAGTTTTGTGTCATCTGCAAATTTGATAACCTCACTCGTTATTCCACTTTCCAGGTCATTTATGAATATGTCAAAAAGCAGCGGACCCAGCACAGATCCCTGGGGTACACCACTATTCACTTTTCTCCATTGGGAAAATTGGCCATTTAGCCCTACCCTCTGCTTTCTATCTTTTAACCAGTTCCTGATCCACAATAGTACACTGCCTCCTATCCCATGACTCTTTAGCTTTGCCAAAAGTCTCTCATGAGGGACTTTGTCAAAGGCTTTCTGAAAGTCCAGATACACAATATCAACCGACTCACCTTTGTCCACCTGATTATTCACTCCTTCAAAAAAACATGACAGATTAGTAAGACAAGATCTTCCTTGTCTAAAGCCATGTTGGCTGTCTCTCATTAGTTCATGACTATCTACATGCTGAGTAATTTTATTCTTTATGATGGTTTCTATCATTTTTCCCGGTATTGACGTCAGGCTCACCGGTCTGTAGTTTCCCGGATCACCCCTGGAACCCTTTTTAAAAATCTAGGTGGCGCGTGAGGTCCGCTACCTTCGCACCAGGCAGGCATGTTACCAGGCGATCCTCCCGTCCACCAGCCACCCAGCTATCTACATGCCTAATGATCGAATCACCAACTATAACGGCTGTCCTAACCCTTCCCTCATGGGCACATGGCCCTGGAGAAACTTCCTTGGTGCGAGAGGGTTTTACATCACCTGGAGGACAGGTCCTAGTTACAGGATCACTTCCTGCCACACCAGGGTGATGCTCTCCTGTCACGTGACCTCTCTCCTCCATGGCAATAGGGATGCTGCCAGACTGGAGGTGGGACTTCAGGACTATATCCCTGTAGGTCTCGTCTATGTACCTCTCTGCCTGTCTTATGCTTTCCAAGTCTGCTACTTTAGCCTCTAGAGAACGGACTCGTTCCCTGAGAGCAAAGAACTCCTTGCACCTAGTGCACACGTAAGACCTCTCTCCAACTGGGAGAAAATCATACATGTGACACTCAATGCAAAAGACTGGAAAGCCCCCATCCCGCTGCTGGACTGCTGTCTGCATCTTAGTTTTAAGTTTGTGTTTAGATCTAAGTTCTTTACTTACTAAGGGTTGCTATGGATATTTATACTAATAAAACTGAACCTAATACGTGTAATATACCTTGTTCACCTGAAGCTTAACTAATCTCAGGTCCTTAGTGTATGACTGATTTGGGTAATGAGCTTCACCTGAGAGCACCTCCTGTCTTTTAAGATGTGTAAGTACCTATAAAGCTACGATTATCCCAGGGGTGGGAGGGAATTAACACTGATTAAAAGAGGGCTGCTACACAGTACCCTGTCTTGTGCTGCTGAGGTAAGCTAAATTCTGATTTGATTTAAATTATAGCTCTTAGCTGCTGCTAGGCTCTAACTTCTTATGAAATTTAAAGTACAAGCTCTCTGCTGGGTATGAAATGTAACCAGAGAGTTCTCCTCTGTGTTTTAAATGTAAACTTAAACTGCTGCTACTAGGCCCTGACTGATTTAACAAAAATAGTGGATCACAGATTAATTAGCTTTAATACAAAGAATTCCTTTTAGAAAATTACCAGAAGTAAATACTCACAGTTGCAGATCTCCCTCCAGAAGCAACAGTCCCCCTTACCAGTCTTTCAAGACAGAGGATCACAGAGCTCTGGTTGAGCTATTTATGCCTGTGTTGCTGAAGTAAGCTGTGACCAACTTCCTGGGTAATTAACAGTCCTTGCTTGGATAGGAGGAGTCTTTCAAAATGGCCTTTTGATCTGCCACCTGGTGTTAACACCTATTGAAAAAGTTTCACAGGTTTCTTGCGCCCTAGGTAGAAGGCCTCTTTGTAAAGGTCTCTAGAAAACTTTATTTGTTGCTCAAAAAGTACAGACCCTGCTTTGCTTTTTGTGCTAAGCTAAAATCTAAAGCATGTGCAAGCATTCACAATTGAAGAACAGGTAACAACCTTAGTAACTCTAGGTTGTTGCCTGATGATGTCTTGAATCCTGCATCTACCAACATTTGGCGCATTTTTATGCCAATTTGGGCTGTTTCATCCAACTAGTACATTTGGTGTTGGATCCGGTCGAGGTGCATTTACAGAACCATGGTTGAGCTGACTATGTCCCTGACCATGTATATACCAGGAGCCTGTGCAAGACATCTTCCTTTTGCAAGATTAGCAAGGGGGTCAATAAGATTGACTATCAGCATTTGACTCATCTAAAGCATGCTAAATGGATTTTGTCTCACTCTGATCTGATTGTTCTGAGATTTTTTTATTTTATTTAGCAAGCATTTGTAGCCCGCTCCTTCCAGCGATCAGAAGCGGGTAGGATTACTATTGTGAAACTGCCGAATCAAGGCAGGTACAAATTTTGTTTACATACAGATTGTCAGAAAAAGCGTAGTTACTCACCTGTAACAGGTGTTCTCCAGGAGCAGCAGGAATCAGTCCTCACTTATGGGTGACGTCGGCGCCGACGGAGCCCTCGCGGAGCAATTTTCCCCAGCTTTCAAAGAAAGCCTTTGGGAATTGCAGCGCGCATGCGCGGTCGTCTTCCCGCCCGAGGGTGCCATCTTAGCCAGTCAGATGACATAGCCAAAAAAGACAGCATAAAAATTTGCAAAAAAGAACATAAGCAGACGATTGCAACTCCAAGGGGAGGAGGGAGGGTAGTGAGGACTGATTCCTGCTGCTCCTGGAGAACACCTGTTACAGGTGAGTAACTACGCTTTCTCCAGGACCAAGCAGGAAGTCAGTCCTCACTTATGGGACTCCCAAGCTCAAGGCTACCGGAGACCCTAAGCACAAAAATGAGCTCCCTCTAGCTCAGCAGCACAGAAGGATAGAATCTTCGCTGAATTATCACCCACCGGTAGCCCACATCCGGGATGGAGGGTAGGAGTTGCTCAGACCTCAAAGAGATTACGGAGGACTGCCTGTCCGAAAGCACTGTCCCTACGGGACTCCCTCTCGAGACAGTAATGGACCGCAAAAGTCTGGCTCGAAGACCAAGTAGCGGCCCGGCAGATGTCTGCCAGCGGAACAGAGCGGAGGTAAGCCACTGACGTGGCCTTTGCCCGAACGCAATGAGCCGTGACTCGACTTTCTAAGGAGAGTCCGGCTGCCCCATAAGCCCAAGAGATACAGTCCGCAACCCAGATGGACAGAGTACGCTTGGAGACCGGGAGCCCCAATTTATTGGGGTCAAAAGACACAAAAAGCTGAGCAGCTTTACGGTGCTCCCGCGTACGGTCAAGGTAGAAGTTCAATGCCCTTCTACAGTCCAGGGTATGGAGGACCGTTTCAGCTCGGCTGGAGTGTGGTCTGGGAAAGAAGGTTGGAAGTACCACCTCCTGATTGATGTGAAAAGGGGAGACCACTTTAGGCAGAAATTTTGGGTGAGTCCGTAGGACTACCCTATTCTTGTAGAACCTAGTGTAAGGGGGATCAGACACGAGGGCCTGCAATTCACTTACGCGTCTAGCGGAAGTGAGGGCTATCAAGAACAGTGTTTTCCAAGACAGAAAACGGAGAGAACAGGTAGCCATAGGTTCAAAAGGCGGACAGGTGATCCGCTGCAAAACCACATTCAGGTCCCAGTCAGGCGCTGGCGGGCGCAGAGGTGGTTTAAGTAGAAGGAGACCTCGGAGAAACCTCGCTACGAGAGGGTCATTGGAGAGAGGTCTGCCGTCCACTGGCACATGATGTGCTGAAAGAGCACTGAGGTGAACTTTGACGGAGTTGGACTTAAGTCCCAGATTAGAGAGGTGCAGCAAGTACTGCAAGATCACCGACACCGGGCAGGAGAAGGGATCCTGAGACTGTTGGGCACACCAGACTGCAAAGCGACGCCATTTAAGGGCGTAGCATTTGCGGGTAGAAGGCCGTCGCGAAGCTAAGACGACCTCCTCCACCTCCGCCGGCAGGAGAAGGGGAGCAAGGACTACCCTCTCAGCAGCCAGGCCATGAGGTTGAGAGACCTGAGGTTGGGGTGCAGAAGGGACCCCTGATCCTGAGTGAGGAGATCCGGTTGTACCCCCAGAGGGATTGGATCCTCCACCGCCAGTTGCAGCAGGAGCGGAAACCACGGCTGCCTGGGCTAGCGAGGGGCCACCAGGATCATGAAGGCTTTGTCTCGGAGAACCTTGAAAAGAGTCCGAGAGACCAGCGGGATGGGAGGGAAAGCGTACAGAAGGCTCCCCGACCACGAGATCAGAAAGGCGTCCGCCGCCACCCGAAGGGGGTGTGGCTGACTAGAGCAGAAGCGAGGAAGCTGCCGGTTGTGAGGACTGGCAAAGAGATCCACCGTGGGGAGACCCCACTTGAGGAAGAGCTTCTGAACTACCAAGGGATCCAGACGCCACTCGTGCGGCTGGAGGACCCTGCTGAGTTTGTCTGCAAGGCAATTGTCTTGGCCCAGGAGATAAACTGCCTTGAGGAGAATGCCGTGACTGACGGCCCAAGAGCAGAGCTTCTGTGCCTCCCGGCAGAGGAGGAAGGAGCCCGTGCCCCCCTGCTTGTTCACGTAGAACATGGCAACTTGCTTGTCCGTCTGGACAAGGACGGACTGTTGGGAAGTCAGGTGGGAGAAGGCCTTGAGAGCTAGGCGGATCGCCCTGAGCTCCAGGAAGTTGATCTGCTGAGCAGACTCCCACGTGGTCCAGAGGCCCTGAGTACGTGCCTCTTGGCAATGTGCTCCCCAGCCCAGGAGGGACGCATCGGTGGTCAGCACCCGGGTCGGCTGAGGTGCCTGGAAAGGCATTCCGAATATCAGGTTCGGCTGTCGGAGCCACCACCGGAGAGACGAGAGCAGCGGCTCGGAGACGCGCACTAGGTCTGCCAGGCCGCCTGTGGCTTGTCGCCACTGCTGGCGGAGACACCATTGAGCAGACCGCATATTCAGGCGGGCATTGGGGGTCACATGGACGGTGGAAGCCATATGGCCGAGCAGTCTCAGGAAGCGCCTGGCGGAGACCAGGGGCTGGCTGCGAAAGCGGTCGGCTAGGTCCATGAGCCGTTGAGCCCTGTCGAGCGGTAGGTACGCTCGTGCCCGAGGAGTGTGCAGCCTTGCGCCGATGAACTCGAGATCCTGTGAGGGGAGCAAAGTGGACTTTGCGAAGTTTATAACAAAGCCCAAGTGCTGCAGCAGAGTCACCGTGCGGCACGTGGCGTTGGTGACCTCCCGAGCGGACGCTGCTCTGATGAGCCAGTCGTCGAGGTACGGAAAGACATAGAGGCCGTGAAGCCGGAGATGGGCCGCCACGACCGCGAGACATTTTGTGAAGACTCGCGGTGCGGAGGATAGGCCAAAGGGCAGTACTCTGTACTGGTAATGATTTCCTGCCACCACAAACCTTAGGTATTGGCGGTGGCTTGGGTGGATGAGGATGTGCGTGTAGGCATCCTTTAGATCCAAGGAGCATAGCCAATCTCCCTGCTGGAGGTAGGGCAGAAGGATTCCAAGGGTAAGCATTTTGAACTTCTCCCGCACAAGGAACTTGTTGAGGTTGCGCAAGTCCAGGATGGGTCTGAGGCCCCCTGTTCTCTTTGGTATCAGAAAATACCTTGAGTAAAAGCCTTGACCTCTCAGGTGGTGGGGCACCGGTTCCACCGCCTGTTCCTGCAGAAGACCTGCTAACTCCTGAAGGAGCAACTCCCTGTGCAGAGGGGGGCGCGAAGGTTCTCCCGGAAAATAGGAGGGAGGGACCTGATGGAAGTGGAGAAGGTAGCCTTCTCGCACGACCTGAAGTACCCAGGCATCTGCGGTGATGCTGGACCACCTGTGGCCGAAGTGAACCAGCCGGCCGCCGGTGCTGGGAGGAACCAGCGGGGGGGAGAGGCTATGCTGAGCGAGTCAAAAACCCCCACCCTGCTGAGCAGGGGCTGGTGGTGCAGGCTTGGGGGCTTGCTGCCTACGGGACCCGTTACCCCGTCCCTTGGCCTGCTGGCCCTGTTGGGGAGCTGCAGGGGCCTGATAATGGGGGTACTGTTTGTAGGCAGCCGCCTTCCTCGGGTAAAAGGACTTTTTTCCCGAGCCCTTCTTTTTCTGGGAAGGGGCGGAGGTCTTCCTAGAAAGCCTGGTCCTGGTGAGAGTCTCAGTCTCAATTTGTGCAGCCTTTTCCGCCATGGGATTGCCAAAGAGGTTTTCGCCTCGGCAGGGGACATCGACCAACTTGTCCTGTACCCAGGGCTCAAGATCCGACGACTGAAGCCAAGCCTGTCGGCGGGCACCGATGCCGGCTGCGGCCACTCTAGCCGAGGCCTCAAAGCCATCATAGGCTGCTCGGGACATGAACTTTGAGCATTCCCGAATGCCCGTGGACAAGGCTAGGAACCTCCGCAAGGGCTCCTCGGAGAGACCAGCGGAGAATCCGGCTAGCTCTTTAGCCAGATCCCGGAGATACATGCCCATGTAGAGCTGGTAAGTCTGGACACGACATGCGAGCATAGAGCCCTGGAAGCACTTCTTGCCAAGGCCATCCAGGTTACGGGCCTCCCTTCCAGGAGGCACCGAGGAGTGCATCTTCTGGCTCTTAAGACGATGCATGGCCGATTCCACTACCATGGAATGGTGTGGCAGCTGTGCCTTCTGAAAGCCAGGGCTCTTGCGGACCCGATAGATAGAATCGACCCGCTTGCTCAGGACCGGCGAGGAGGCCGGACTCTCCCACATGCGGAAGAGTAGTCGTTCCAGCATAGGAGGAACCGGCACAGTAAAGTGCTCCCTCGCGGGAGAGTCATACTGGAGGGCGTCGAGCTCTTCGGCTCGAGGCTCCTCCTCGGGATCCGCAGGGAAGGCCAAAGCCTTGGCCATATCCCTAACGAAGTCCGAGAACCGGGCATCCTCCGGGGGGACTGCTTCCGAGGCTCGGACCCCGGTGAGTCCGATGGGACACACCGAGTCCGGAAAGAATCAGGTGACTCTTCCTCCTCAGACTCCCAGACCGACTCCGACGAGGACTCGGTGGGGTCGGCCCGGGCAGGATGCGGCGCCAGCCGCCCCGACGTCGAGGGAGTCGGCGTCGGCGACCTCGGTCCCGAACGGGAGGCCGAGGGTGACCTCGACCGAGGATCGACTCGAGTTCTCATTGACTCGAGGATCGGCTCGGTCTCCGGGGTCGACTTGGACGTCGACGTCCCGGCGGTCGGGGCAGCGGCGCCAGCGAGGCCAGCGAGCAGTGCCCGCTGCTGGTCCATGAAGGCAGACAGTCTGCTCTCCAAGGCCGTCAACCTGAGTCCGAGCTCAGGTGACCCAGCAGCCCCCGACTCGGGCCCCGACGGCGTCGGGCCCGACGTCGGCTGTCGCGGAGGCGAGTCCAGAAGGACTACAGGACTTACCCGGGCAGGCATCTCCGACTCCAGGCGAGGTCGCTTCGGGAGATGTTCCTTCTCCAAGGACCCGGGGCGGCTGTCGGGGCTATGCGACCTGGCCCTCGCGGAGCCAGGAGCGTCCACCGACGCCGCCCTCGCGGGTTTTTTCCTTCCGACGATGGTCCCCGGAGGGAGAACCCCGGTCGGAGGAGCTCCGGCGACGGTCCGAGCTGGAGCCCTTTGACACGGAGGCCTCCGACGAGGTCCGGGTACGGCTGGGGTCAGCGAAGATTCTCTCGCGCTGATGCCGCCGACTTCTCAACGCCTTCGAGGACAGTTTGCTGCAGGGCCCACAGATCAGTTCCTCATGATCGGGGCCCAAGCAGCGGAGGCAAAAGTCGTGTGTGTCGGTTAGTGACATATTTCGGTCACACCGACCACACCGCTTAAAGCCACTGGCAGCCATCGGGGGAAAAAGGGCCCCTGCGAGGTCAAAGGACCGGGCTGCCAGGGAAAACGAAAATGAAAGCTGACTAAGTCAGAAAAACCGAAAAAACGCTAGAGGACTCGAGACCGGCGTCGCGAGTCCGGGCGGGAAAACGATCGGCGTCGAACCGAAAGAAAAAAGTATAAAATAAAGAGGAAAATCAACTTTTTCGCGGGGACAAGACGGGGACGTCTGCAGGGCTCCGCGGAAAAAAGAAGACTGGCTAAGATGGCACCCTCGGGCGGGAAGACGACCGCGCATGCGCGCTGCAATTCCCAAAGGCTTTCTTTGAAAGCTGGGGAAAATTGCTCCGCGAGGGCTCCGTCGGCGCCGACGTCACCCATAAGTGAGGACTGACTTCCTGCTTGGTCCTGGAGAAGCACATCATACAGAGTTAACACTTCTTAGCTATGGGGGAGTTCATTTACATATATACATAAATACATATATACAGGATAATCTTCTTGGACACAGTGGTCAGGGGCTGCTCCATCTGTGGGTTTAGTTCAGGTTGAAATGTGATTGGAAAATGTGCGTTTTGAGTTTCTTTCTGAAGTCTAGAAGGTCATTGCTAGCTCGTAGTTCTGGTGGGAGTTGGTTCCACAGTGTTGGCGCCGCATATGAGAAAGCCCTGTGGCTGGTGTTAGCTTTGGCAGATCTTATATCTGTTGGAGTGTGAAGGATGTTGGAATTGTGGGTTCTTCTGTTTCGGGTAGGAGGTTGCAATCTTACTAGGTTGTTGAGGAAGGAAGGTGCTAAGTTGTGGATGAGTTTGAAGGTGGTTGTTAGTATTTTGTGCGAGCTGTTATGGGTAGCCAGTGTAATTGAATTAGTACTGGTGTGATGTGGTCACTTAGATTTTTCTTCATTATGACCCTGGCAGCTACATTTTGTGCCATTTGTAATATGTTTAGGGTTTTTTTAGGTAAACCTTGTAGGATGGCGTTGCAGTAGTCAAAATGTGGCATGATGAGTGCTTGGGCCACTGTTCTGAAGTCTTGGGGATCAATAATATTCCGAATGGGTTGGAGCACTCTAAGCTTGTGGAAAACTGCTCTGTTGGTCTTTCGGAGGTGTTTTTCCATCTTTAGGTCACAGTCAAATGTGACTCCTAGATACTTTATTTCTTTTTTTGTTTGGTAAGTGTTGTTACATAGTGTTATTGATGTGGGAGGGTCAAAATTCGGTTCTTTGGAGATATACATTACTTCGGTTTTTTTTGTGATTAATTGACATACTACTTTGTTGTAACCAGTCTTGCATCTCTCCGATACATGTCTCCAGTGGGTTGTAGTCTGGGTTTTTAGTGTCTAGTTGAGTGTATAGCATGATATCATCGGCATAGATGTGGTAATTAATTTCGTGCCGTGAGAAAATTTTGCATAGTGGCTACATATATATGTTAAACAGAAGTGCTGAGAGAGCAGAGCCTTGGGGGATTCCCTGTGTTTGTGAGAAAGATTCTGCTTTTTCTCCGTTGAATTGAACCTGTTGTGTTCGATTTGAGATGTAGGATGAGAACCATTTTAGTGGGGTTCCTGTTATTCCTATTGATTTTATCCTATTTATGAGGGTCCCATGATTAACTGTATCAAAGGCAGCTGAGATGTCAATGAATACAAGAATGTACATTTTCTTTTTGTTTTCAAGGCCCTTTAGGAGGTTGTTAAGTAGAACTAGTAACAGGGTTTCAACTCCATGATATGATCAATCTAATTATTGGAGATGTATGAATCCTCAAAATCAGAATCATCGTCATCCAAAATTGTCCTCAGAACATGTGCAACAGTATAGCGAACCTGTCTTATTCTCATAGACATTATTACACATGAAAATGGAAATCATTTTTAGTTACATATGTCATACTTTCTTAATAAGGATAATTTTTTTGGGGGTCCAAAATGGATATAGCTTTATTAGAAAAGGTACAGAGAAGAGCCACCAAAATGGTAAAGGGGATGGAAGGCTACTCCTATGAGGAGAGGCTAAAAAGGTTAGGGCTCTTCAACCTGGGAAAGAGACAGCTGAGGGGAGATATGATAGAGGTCTATAAATTAATGAATGGAGTGGAACAGATAAACATAGATTGATTGTTTACGTTATCAGAATATAGAAAGACTAGGGGACATGCAATGAAGCTACAGGGTAAACTATTTAAGACAAATAAGAGAAAATATTTTTTCATTCAACGTGTAATCAAACTCTGTAATTTGTTACCGGAGGATGTAGTAAAGGCTGTTAGTGTAGCTGGGTTTAAAAAAAGGTTTGGACAAGTTCCTGGAGGAAAGGTCCATAAACCATTATTAAAAAGGGACCCAGGATATCAATGCTTGACCCAATACAAGCGTTGTGGAACCTGTGTCTTTTGGGGAAACTGCTAGGTATGTATAACCTAGATTGGCCACTGCTGAAAACTGGATACTGGGTTTGATGGACCTTGGTCTGATCCAGTATGGCATATCTTATGTTCTTAAGTAGCTGCTGTTGGTACAAGCAAACTCAACACCTGAAAATAAAATGTATATCAGAATTACCATCGGTAAGGTAAAAATCTTCTAAAATATCAGCTGTAAAGTATCTCTGGACTTTACAGTATATAGTGCCTACACAAAACTACATGGGGTCCGATCAGACCCATTTGGTAGGATCAGGGTTCTTTCTAGTATTACTAATATCTGCCCTTAGACACAGACCTTGCAAGCCTTCCATAGTATTCCTGTGTACCTAAAAGCCCTCATTGATGTTAAAATTGCTTTGATGATACTTTGAAAATTCATACTGAGTCTCCCGTTTGGGTTCTGAGGTCCCCATTTGATTCTGTAATTTGACCTTTAATTGAGGCATAATCCAATATATGCATGTTATTTATTGCAAATTCTTGAAATAATTCCATGAGCTTTCTGCAATATTAAAAAAAATAACTGGAGATATCTGCCCCTGAAAGCCCAAGCCAAGAGGTAAATTGACTCCTATGTCCCAAATCTGGGTAACAAGCCTTCAGCCATTTTCTGCATTTATAAAGTTATGCATGAATTCAGTATGCTCAGCCACAGCAAATAACCCTATTTTTAAATCAATAAAGGAAGAGATGCCACTACTCTTCAAAACTTTCAAAGTCAATAAATGACTATCAAATAGCCTGAAAAAGAAACTTCATAAGAGTGGCGTATTTCAGACTGATCGCTAATATTAACACGCAATCTTAATTATTTACAATAGCTTAGTGCTGAAAGTGAAAAGGCGACTTAAACATTCTTCAGAAAAAGTCTTCCAGCCACTAGGTTCTTCAGGATATTGAACTACAAGAATTACATTTCAATAGCCCTAAAATTCCATGTTGCTCTTCAACTCAAAGGGGGCAGCTTTTACAGTATATAAATCCAGAGCTACATTTTCAATCTAACAGTCACCCACATAACTTTAAGTAGATAATTTATTGGTTTGAAGTACAGTCTGCTATTTGCATGGCACCACCTGGACTGAAAAGTTATTCATCTATCAACTGAATATTACAGATTGCATAGACAACTTTGAACAGAGGCAGAGTGTTTCTAATCACTCTTAGGGGTCCTTTTACTACAGGTTGTAATGTGCATTAATGAAGTTAACATGTGTTAAGTGCCCACAGCCCTTTTATTTGTATAGGCACAATAGCCCTTAATGCATGTTTGTGGTAGGTGAAGGCCTGTGATCCATGGTGTCTGAAATGAGCAGGGAGGCCTAAACAGCTTGACCTGTAAATGAAGCCTGTGGAGAGGCCCAAAGGAATTGCACATTTCCCTAAATGCTGCTATCATAGAAACGAAACTTAACTGAGCACAATTAAGTACAGCTAAGCAGAATCGAAACTTAGAGAAAATAGAGAAAACAAGTTTAATTGGTACTGATAAGGTGTGCTATGCTTCTATGGAATTAATTAACTCTGTTGAAAGAAAAGTTACAGTGCCCTGCTTTCCCATATGTCTTAGTTAGCCGAGTGGCCTTGGAGGAGAGATGTAACAAGTTTAAGACACTGACCATTGTCATTGGGATTGTAAGGGGGGTAAGCAGGTGCTGAGCCCAGACCAAGGACCTCATTGGAGCTACGTATTGGTACCGGGACCAATAGATAGGGTGGAAGGGGTTACCGGGACCAATAAGAAGTTTGCCTATGTCTAGAATGGAGAAGGAAGGTATAAAAGTTGCTGTTTTACTAGAAACCGGGGCTCAGCCATTTTGAATGTGATTCTGCTTGAGTCTTGTGCACAAATAAATGATTTGGACCTTCTGAACAGACTCCTGGTATCATTGGTTTGTATGTGTTCTGCTGCTACATATTCTTGGTGCGTTGGCCGGGAAAGGTGTGGTCAGTCAGAGGGTATATGGTCCAATATACCACGACTTTCCGCCTCCACAGGTTTGGTCCTGCCGGGATCGTGCCCTCCCGATGTGGGCTCGCTCCCAGGTGCCACCGGTCCCTTGCATCGGAGGGAGCTGGCCAGGCCTCGGTGGGTGCCGGACCCGGTCGGAGCCAACACCTATAACCCGAGAGAGGGGAGTCCGAGGTCCAACTCATGCGCTTGCCTGGGAGTGGGGACCGGATCCGGTGAGTATAGTTTTGATTTGGTATGTCTAGACAGATGAGTCAGATCTGCAGCTTGGAACCTGTAATGTGAAAGGCCTAAAGAAAAAGTTTGGTGTTTTGGTAAGAGAGCCTGATCACCTCTCACAGGCGGTTCAAGTAACCTTGCCGCCGTTTGGAATCTGAAGTTTGAAAATTTGCATTTGGTAAGAGAGCTCTCAAGGCGGTCCGATTAACCCCGCATGAGTATGCGCGGGGCGAAACCACCGTCATTTTGTATTTGATAGCCTAGTCAGAAGAGACAGGATTGGGCATTTGGGATACGTTGCTAGCATGATTGTGTGAATGAAAGGTCCGGCAGCACGGACCAAGCGAAGGCGGACTCCTGAGTAACGCATTTCCTGGCCGGGCGACCACGCCCAGGTCGTGAAAAGGAGGAAGCGACCGTCGCCTTGTCTTGTTATTCGTTTCCCTTAAATGTTTCTAGGGCCGTGAGGACCCCTTACCCACGGTCCGCCCTCCTTTCCCCCTCTGTTTGTTGTTGCGCGCACACATCGATATGGGAGGGGCGGGGTCTACCAGGAACACTCCATTAGAATGTATGATCAAGAATTTCAATAGAGGGTATACAGGAGATTATGGAATAAAAATGACTGCCTCACGACTACAGCTTTTGTGTACTAGGGAGTGGCCCATCATAGACCCCAGGTGGCCCCGAGATGGAACATTTAACATAGGAGTTATTCAGTCAGTTCATCGGAAGGTGCGAATAGCGCACCCCGATCAGTACCCATATATAGATTCCTGGTTAAGTATTTGTGAGAATCCACCCCCTTGGGCACAGCGCTGTTATGAAGAACAGTGCAGAATAATGTTAGCATTAGCAGACCCAATTCAGAAAATAGGGAAAGTCAAGAAACCTAGTCAGAAACCTGTCCTTGTGGATCCTGATTCACCAGAAGTTATAATTAGACAGCCCCAAGCTCAGTGCCCCCCAAGGGTACAACCGCGTCCCGCGGCAGTTCCCCGGGACCGGGAGAGTCCACCCCCCCACCAGCCAGCTGATCAGCTAGATGAGCCGTCTCATGAGGAGACTGATCAGTCTGGGACAGAGACTGAACCCGAAGATAGGCAGGAATCAGAGCAGGAAGATGAAGACGCATCTTCCCTGACTGAGACAGGCAGTGAAAAATCCGTTGTGAGCGCTAGATTATCAGTTGCAAGCGGGACTCCCCAGACTCGGCGAGTCTCGAAGCTGAAAGCAGCAGTCCCCATTAAGGTATCACAAGTCACTACTAGGAAGCAGAAAGCCCCCGCAGGAGTGTTAGCCCCCCTGCGGCAAGTCCCGGGAATCCCCGTGAGAAATGCAGATGACCAGATAATACCGGGACCCCTAAGTTTAGTTTATGTGCCTTTCTCCACTACTGATTTGCTGAACTGGAAAACACATTATGCCACCTATACTGACAAACCCCAAGAACTAACAGAACTAATGAGTACAATTATGCAGACCCATCAACCCACTTGGTCAGATTGCCATCAGCTCCTGTCTACTTTATTCACTACTGAGGAGCGGACCAGAATAATGCGAGCAGCCGTTAATTGGCTAACAGATAATCCCCAAGCAGATGGACCACCCGGAATAGATAATCGAGAAGCAGCAAAGAAAGAATTCCCAAACGAGGACCCTCAGTGGGATCCGAACACCGAAGCAGGATCCAAAGCTATAGCACGCTTTCGCCAAGGCCTTTTACAAGGTCTGCGAAAGGGGGGTCAGAAAGCCATGAATCTCACCAAGACAGCTGAAGTGCTCCAGGGCATAGATGAAAGCCCAGCAGTATTTTATGAAAGATTATCTGAAGCATATAGAATGTACACTCCCTATGACCCAGCTGCACCGGGAAGCTTATGCATGGTGAATGCCGCTTTTGTCAGCCAGTCTCAACCAGATATTAGACGAAAACTACAGAAATTAGAGGGGTTTGCGGGCATGAATGCAACTCAGTTACTGGACGTCGCTCATAGAGTGTTTGTGAATCGTGATAATGAAAGACAGAGAGAAAGTGAACGTAAAATGAAGAAAGCCGATCTATTGGCTGCAGCGTTAGTTGAACAGAAAAGGGGAGGTTTCCCTAATCGAGGGAGCAGAGGAAGAGGGAGGGGCCGAGGAGAGAACCGGCCCCCATTGGGCGCAAACCAATGCGCTTATTGCAAAGAAGAAGGACATTGGAGGAATGCATGCCCGCGACTCGAAGACACTTCCCATGAGGAGGAAGAAGATGCCCCTCAGAGAGGGAGAGGCTGGCCCCAAAACCGCAGAGGAACCAATCGAGAACAATTTCAACAGGAACGGATGGAGGCCATACAGGGAGTGGCCGCAGCCACCCATGATTTCGAAGACGTAGATTAGGACAGACCGGGCTCTGAATTCGCATTGGGTCTCCAGGAGCCTATGGTCAGTATACAAATAGGAGACCAATTCATGGACTTCATGGTTGATACTGGAGCAGAACACTCTGTAGTGGATAAGCAAATAGCCCCTTTTTCTACAAGAGCAGTCACCATTGTAGGAGCAACTGGTACTAAAGCCACTAAACCTTTTCTTCAGAATCGCATATGTAATTTGGGGGGCCAGCAAATAACGCACCAATTTCTTTACATGCCCGAGTGCCCAGTGCCATTACTGGGACGAGATATGCTAGCCAAACTACAGGCCCAAATATCCTTTACTGAGAAAGGAGAAATGCAAATGACAGTGAACTCAAAACCCTCTGGACTAATGGTGCTTACGGTTCCCCGAGAAGAAGAATGGAGATATTATAGTACCGAGCCAGTTGTGGACACCTATTTCGAACCGACTCTGAAAAGTATTGATGCCCCTCCTGGAGTATGGGCAGAAGGCAATCCACCGGGCCTGGCCAAACATATAGCTCCAATAATCGTGAATCTAAAACCTAGTGCAGTACCAGTGCATGTCAAGCAGTACCCCCTTCAAAGAGCAGCAATTGAAGGCATCCATCGCCACTTGTTGAGATTGCTGGAGTATGGCCTACTCAAAATATGTCAGTCACCATAGAACACTCCGCTCTTGCCAGTAAAGAAGCCTGGGACAGAGGACTACCGCCCAGTGCAAGACCTAAGGAGAGTGAACGAAGCAGTTGAAACTATACATCCAGTTGTGCCAAATCCCTATACACTCTTAGGACTGATCCCTGCTGAAGCTACCCACTTTACTGTTTTGGATTTGAAAGATGCATTCTTCTGCATAAGATTAGCCCCTATTAGTCAATTACTGTTTGCCTTTGAATGGGAGGACCGTGTCTCAGGAAGACGGGGCCAACTCACTTGGACACGATTGCCTCAAGGATTCAAGAATTCACCCACCATTTTCAGTGCTGCATTAAACCAAGATCTTTCAAGCTACCCTGTGGCCCCTGAGAAAAGAGTACTCCTCCAATATGTAGACGACCTACTGGTAGCTGCCACATCAGAAAGTGAATGTATACAGGCCACTACTGACCTCTTGCAACTATTGGATGAAGTTGGATACAAAGTTTCCAGAGCAAAAGCACAGCTAGGCCGAAGAGAAGTAAAATACTTGGGCTTCCGTCTGACTAAAGGAAGTCGACAATTATGACGAGAGAGAAAAGAAGCCGTGTGCAGTATCCCAACCCCCACTACCAGAAAGCAAGTCAGAGCCTTTCTGGGAGCTGCAGGGTACTGCCGGATATGGATACCCAATTTTGCTCAGATTGCTAAGCCACCATATGAAGCCACCAAGGGAGAAGAAAAGTCACCATTGGAGTGGGGACTTGAGCAAGACGTAGCTTTCAAGACCCTGAAGGAAGAATTGATGTCGTCACCAGCACTTGGATTACCAGACGTCCACAAGCCTTTCCGTTTATTTGTACATGAACTGCAAGGAAATGCTCTAGGCATGTTGACTCAGAAATTAGGACAGTGGGAACGACCCGTAGCATACCTGTCGAAACAATTGGATACTGTGGCCAAAGGATGGCCACCATGTCTGAGAGCAGTTGCAGCCACAGCATTATTAGTAAGTGAAGCAGATAAACTCACCTTGGGACAGAACCTGCGTGTCACCGTACCACATGCGGTACTTGCCCTTATGGAACAAAAAGCAAATCACTGGCTCACCAATTCTCGAATGCTGAAATACCAGAGTATGTTATGTGAAAATCCACAAATACAACTAGAAGTGAGCCATGCCTTGAATCCAGCCACATTGATACCCGTCAGCGAAGATCCTCCAGAGCATGACTGTATAGAAGTCATGGATACTGTATTCTCAAGTCGACCTGACCTGACAGATGTGCCCTTAGAGAACCCTGATCAGACCTATTTTGTGGATGGAAGCAGTCTCATCCTTGATGGACGACGCTGTGCCGGGTATGCAGTAGTCACCCGGGAGAAGGTCGTTGAATCATCAGCCCTTGCATCAGGCACATCAGCTCAGAAAGCAGAATTGATAGCACTCACCAGAGCACTAGTATTGGGTGCAGGACTTCTGTTAAATATATACACCGATTCGAAGTATGCCTTCACCACTTTGCATGCACATGGAGCTCTCTACAAAGAACGAGGGCTCATCACATCAGGAGGCAAATCAGTCAAGTACAGCCCGGAAATACTGATGCTATTAGATGCAGTATGGGCCCCTACACGTGTTGCTGTCATGCACTGTCGAGGACATCAAGCAGGGAAAGGAGAAGTTGCCCAAGGAAACAGATTTGCTGACACCTCAGCACGTAAAGCTGCCATGACAGGCCAAATTTCACCACAAGCGACACCAATACAAGCAGCCTTATTTCCAGTACCCCTTAATTTATGGACACCACGATATACCACCAAAGAATTGGACTACTACTGTAATAGAGAAGAGGGAGTACTGAAAGATGGATGGATTGAGCTGCCACCACCCGAGGGCAGTCAACCCCCAGGACGTATAGTGATCCCTGAATCATTGGGACCAGCTTTTGTCAAGGCCTTTCATCAAGCCACACATTATGGGAAGAGTGCTATGGAGAAAGCACTTAAACCATATTTTTGTATCGCTTTGTTGGGAGCCCTGTCAGCTTCAACAGCCCGTCAATGCCTAATTTGTGCCAAGAACAATGCCAAACAGGGTCCCACGCCACCTCCCCGAGTTCAGTCAGCAGGTGTTACCCCTATGCATCACCTGCAGATAGACTTTACTGAAATGCCAAAGGCCAATGGATACCGTTACTTGTTAGTATTAGTCTGTACCTTCTCTGGGTGGGTGGAAGCCTTCCCCACCAGGACTGAAAAAGCTCGAGAAGTTACCAAAGGTTTATTGAGAGAAATTATCCCCAGATTTGGAATTCCAGCAGTAATAGGGTCAGACAATGGACCCTCCTTTGTGTCTCAAATTACCCAACAGTTAGCAAGTGCCTTACAGATACAATGGAAGTTACACACTGCATACAGACCCCAAAGTTCAGGGAAAGTTGAGCGAATGAATAGAACTTTGAAATCTCAGATGTCTAAGCTATGTCAGGAGACCCACCTGAAGTGGCCCCAGGTTCTCCCAATAGCTTTACTTAGGATACGCTCAGCTCCTGTAAAATCATCAGGATTTTCCCCTTTTGAAGTTGTGTATGGTAGACCACCACCAATAGTGCAGGGTATTAAAGGTAGTCTATCACAGAATGGTTCAGAAATAACCAGACAAGAACTTCTAGCTCTCAGTTCTGTTCTGCAGACTCTTCACACGTGGATACAGGACCAGTTGCCTATCAACTTGACGGAACCTCTGCATCCCTACAAGCCAGGTACCTCGGTGTGGATCAAAGATTGGAAGAAGACACCGCTGGAGCCTCATTGGAAGGGACCATACACCGTCATCCTGTCTACCCCAACTGCAGTAAAGGTGGCAGAGATCGAATCCTGGATCCATCACAGCAGAGTCAAGCCAGCAGCAGTTCCAGATCCGGACCAGTGGACAGCAGAGCCACATCCTGACATCCCTTTGCGCCTCACCCTGAGGCGGCAACCAGCAGCCTAAAGAAACCTGTTGGGCCATCCAAGGCCTACGTTGTTTTGCAGAAATAAGACAAGTCTTTCGAAGAGGATTGCCGTTCCTAGTACAGGAGAGAACTTGCTCTCCTTATCCTTGTGTCTTGATACTTGCTCACTTGAGTCATCCCAGAGGACAGTGACATTTTTAGATCTACAGCCCTACTCCTGCCACATAGCTGGTAGGTCTACGTACGGCAGAAGCTTGAGGACCTCCAATCAACATTGATGCCCGTTGAATTGCTTCATTAGCAAACGGGTCAGCAGAGAACGTTGAGGTCAAGATTCTCCAGCGGAGATCCAGAAGGACTACAATCAACATGAACCTTTGTTTCTATTTTACTCTGGTTGCTTGCATTGGGGGACTTGAACTGAGCCATACTTTACCCCCATGCACTGCTTGCATTACTTCTACTTGAACTGGGATGAAAGTGACTCAGACTTTGCTTTATCATTCTTACTACACCTGTACTGGTACAGTAAGCCGGTGTATTTATAACACCACTGAACTGAATGTTTGTACTACAGGGACTACTAAAGTTTGCTTTAACCCACATCAGAACCCATCTTATTACACCCTAGAAATAAGGTGGAATGATGCTGATGGAGCTTTACTTAATGCTACACCCCCACTGACTGATCCCACAGAGGATGCTAGTTTGTATTTTGATGCTTGTGATGACATAAACAGAGATAGTCGCTCTAAATGTGGCACTTGGGAAAAAGCATACCATAATGATGTTAAGTATATGTGCCCGGAGGGCACCACCGGGTGGGGGGCATGTACAGGTAAACATGTTCTAGCTAGTGAATATAGTACTGCACCGGTTGCAGATTACTATTGCCCAAAGTGGGAATGTGTTTTCTATGCCACATGGAAAACTGGTATGGTAGAAAATACCAGAGATAATCGAATGGCTACTTTAACTAAGCCGTATGTGAAGAATCCTGAAAAATGCAAGAAAGGTGCCTGCAACCCATTAGAATTATGGATACGTAATCCTAGCGCATGGAAACAAGGATATAAGTTTGGCCTGCGTATTGCAGGTTCCGGATCAGATCCAGGAACCATTGTGTATATTAGATTGAATACCCAGGCACACCGATCATCGAAGTATCATATACATAACACTTTTTATGAGACTATGCATGTAAATAAGTTTGATATCCCTCACCCTTCCCAGAATTTATTTTTGGAGTTAGCTGAAGCAGTGGTCTCCAGCCTCCACATTTCAGATTGTTACTTTTGCGGTGGAACTAGAATGGGTGATCAGTGGCCCTGGGAGCCCCAAGAATTGAATTATTCAGTAACCTATAATCATACTGAATTGCATAAGGCCACAAGTGAATGGGTATTAGCACACCCAATAGTCGGACGTCTGTGTTTTGCCCGAACTGGACCGCAGTTCAACCTGAAAGTAGGACAACTTGTCTGTCTAAGCCAGAAGTTCTATAATGACACCACGAAACAGACGTCCTGGTGGTCAGGAGTTAATCAACCTGAACCTACCAATCCCTTAGCACAGTTTCCTGACTTAGCTGGCCTCTGGAATAATCTTGCCCAACCCCATGCTTGGCAAGCCCCGCCAGGTTTATACTGGATCTGTGGAACCCGAGCATATGCTCGACTCCCTATTCATTGGGGAGGAGCTTGTGTTTTAGGAACCATCCGCCCTTCTTTCTTTTTATTGCCCACAGAACACGGAGAACAATTAGGATACCCTGTGTATACTAAAAGGCAGAAAAGAGCCGCTTTGCAAATTGGCAAGTGGCAGTCATGGGATGGTGAGGACTGGCCACCTGAAAGAATCATTGCTTATTATGGACCTGCCACTTGGAATGATGATGGCATGTGGGGATACCAAACTCCTGTATATATGATTAATCGCATCATACGCTTACAAGCAGTAGTTGAAATTATCACTAATGAGACTAGTCAAGCACTTAACATAAGAACATAAGATATGCCATACTGGGTCAGACCAAGGTCCATCAAGCCCAGTATTCTGTTTCCAACAGTGGCCAATCTAGGTCATACGTACCTAGCAGTTTCCCCAAGGGACACAGGTTCCACAATGCTTGTATTGGTTCAAGCATTGATATCCTGGGTCCCTTCTTAATAATGGTTTATGGACCTTTCCTCCAGGAACTTGTCCAAACCTTTTTTAAACCCAGCTACACTAACAGCCTTTACTACATCCTCCGGTAACAAATTCCAGAGTTTGATTACACGTTGAGTGAAAAAATATTTTCTTTTATTAGTCTTAAATAGTTTACCCTGTAGCTTCATTGCATGTCCCCTAGTCTTTCTATATTCTGATAAGGTAAACAATCGATCTACGTTTACCCGTTCCACTCCGTTCATTAATTTATAGACTTCTATCATATCTCCCCTCAGCCGTCTCTTTTCCAGGTTAAAGAGCCCCAACCTTTTTAGCCTTTCTTCATAGGAGTAGCCTTCCATCCCCTTTACCATTTTGGTGGCTCTTCTCTGAACCTTTTCTAAAATTGCTATATCCTTTTTAAGATATGGCGACCAGAATTGCACACAATATTCAAGGTGCGGTCTCACCATGGAACGATATAGAGGCATTATAATATCTTTTGTTTTATTTTCCATTCCTTTCCTTATCATACCTAGCATTCTATTTGCTCTCTTGGCCGCCGCTGCACACTGGGCCGAGGGTTTTAACATGGTATCCACAAGGACGCCTAAATCTTTTTCTTGGGTGGTGGTTCCTAATGTGGAACCTTGCATCGTGTAACCATAGTTTGGGTTGTTCTTCCCTAGATGCATAACCTTGCACTTCTCCACATTAAATTTCATCTGCCATTTTGATGCCCAGTCTTCCAATTTATCAAGATCCTCTTGCAATTTTCCACAATCCTCCTGGGTTTTAACAACTTTAAATAGTTTTGTGTCATCAGCAAATTTGATAACCTCACTCGTTATTCCACTTTCCAGGTCATTTATGAATATGTCAAAAAGCAGCGGACCCAGCACAGATCCCTGGGGTACACCACTATTCACCTTTCTCCATTGGGAAAATTGGCCATTTAGTCCTACCCTCTGCTTTCTATCTTTTAACCAGTTCCTGATCCACAGTAGTACACTGCCTCCTATCCCATGACTCTTTAGTTTTGCCAAAAGTCTCTCATGAGGGACCTTGTCAAAGGCTTTCTGAAAGTCCAGATACACAATATCAACTGACTCACCTTTGTCCACCTGTTTATTCACTCCTTCAAAAAAACATAACAGATTAGTAAGACAAGATCTTCCTTGTCTAAAGCCATGTTGGCTGTCTCCCATTAGGTCATGACTATCTACATGCTGAGTAATTTTATTCTTTATGATGGTTTCTACCATTTTTCCCGGTACTGATGTCAGGCTCACCGGTCTGTAGTTTCCCGGATCACCCCTCGAACCCTTTTTAAAAATTGGTGTTACATTGGCGATCCTCCAATCCTCAGGTATTAGAGATGATTTTAATGATAGTTCACAGATTACTGATAGCAGGTCTGCAATCTCAAATTTCAGTTCTTTCAATACCCTTGGATGTATACCATCCGGCCCAGGTGATTTGCTACTCTTCAGTTTATCTAATAGTTGTAGGACATCTTCCCGATGTATCGATATTTCCTTCAATTCTTCCACACCTTTAAATACCACTTCAGTCGTGGGTAACATCCCTACATCTTCCTCAGTAAAGACCGAAGCAAAGAATTCATTCAGTCTCTCCGCTATCGCCTTGTCGCCTCTTAGTGCTCCTTTAACCCCTTTATCATCTAATGGACCAACTGACTCTCTCACGGGTTTTTTGCTACGAATGTACTTGAAAAGGTCTTTATTTCGCGTTTTTGCTTCCGCAGCAAGCTTCTTCTCAAATTCTCTCTTTGCCTGCCTTATCAATGCCTTGCATTTGACTTGCCAGTGCTTGTGCTGTTTCCAGGTTTCATCATTTGGCTCTTTTTTCCATTTCTTGAAAGATGCTTTTTTGGCAACAACAGCCTCTCTGACCTCAGCTTTAAACCATGCTGGCAATTTTTTGGACTTCCTTCCACTTTTCTTAAAGCGTGGAATACAGCTGGTCTGGGCTTCCAAGATAGTATTTTTCAACAACACCCAAGCTTGATGTACGTCTTTAACCTTTGCAACTGCTCCTTTTAGTTTTTTCTTAACTGTTTTCCTCATTCTATCATAGTCTCCCTTTCGAAAGTTAAAGGGTAGTACTGTGGATTTCCTTACTATCCCTCCTCCACTAATTAAATCAAAGGCGATCATGCTATGATCACTATTGCCAAGTGGCCCCAACACCCTTATCTCTTGCACTACATCTGGTGTTCCACTAAGGACTAGGTCTAATATTGCTTCCCCTCTGGTCGGTTCATGAACCAGCTGCTCCAAGAAGCAGTCATTTATTTCATCTAGGAACTTTATCTCCCTAGCATGTCCTGTTGTGACACTGACCCAGTCGATGCCGGGGTAATTGAAATCACCCATTATTATTACTGCACTGTAACGTTTGCTAGCTTCCTTGATTTCTTTGAGCATTTCATCATCCATTTGTTCATTCTGGCCAGGCGGACGATAGTACACCCCCACTGCCATCGCCTTCCCCTTTTTACATGGAATTTCAATCCATAGAGATTCTACAGCAAATTTTGTTTCTTGCAAAACTTTAATCCTTTCTGACTCAATGCCCTCTCTAACATAGAGCGCAACCCCTCCACCAATTTGATCAGCTCTATCATTTCGATATAGTTTGTACCCAGGTATCACAGTGTCCCACTGGTTGTCCTCCTTCCACCATGTCTCTGATATTCCAATCATATCTAACCTCTCGTTTAGTGCTATATATTCTAACTCTCCCATCTTGTTTTGTAGACTTCTAGCATTTGCATACAAGCATTTTAGAGACTGTATTTTATTCATATTAATTTGGCTATTGGTAGACATGGGTAATTTGGGATCTTTAAGTTCTGTCTGCTCCATACTCGAGGGCATTTGGGCTACTTTACTCTTTTTTGGAACCTCTCTGCTTTTTGTAGTATCCTTCAAGGATACATTCTTCCGAACCATGCGCTCTTGGACGACTGTCGGCTTTCCCCTATTATCTAGTTTAAAAGCTGCTCTATCTCCTTTTTAAAGGTTAATGCCAGCAGCCTGGTTCCATCCCGGTTAAGGTGAAGCCCATCCCTTCGGAAGAGCCCCTCCTTTCCCCAGAATGTTCCCCAGTTCCTAACAAATCCGAACCCCTCATCTCTGCACCATTGTCTCATCCACGCATTGAGACTCCGGAGCTCTGCCTGCCTATTGGGTCCTGCGCGTGAAACGGGAAGCATTTCGGAGAACGCTACCCTGGAAGTTCTGGATTTCAACTTCCTACCTAAAAGCCTAAATTTAGCTTCCAGAACCTCCCTACCACATTTTCCTATGTCATTGGTACCAACATGTACCAAGACAGCAGACTCCTCCCCAGCACTATCTAAGACCTTATCTAGGTGGCGTGTGAGGTCCGCTACCTTCGCACCAGGCAGGCATGTTACCAGGCGATCCTCACGTCCACCAGCCACCCAGCTATCTACATGCCTAATGATCGAATCACCAACTATAACTGCTGTCCTAACCCTTCCCGCATGGGCACTTGGCCCTGGAGAAACCTCCTCGGTGCGAGAGGGGTTTACATCACCTGGAGGACAGGTCCTAGTTACAGGATCACTTCCTGCCACACCAGGGTGATGCTCTCCTGTCACGTGACCTCTCTCCTCCATGGCAACAGGGATGCTGCCAGACTGTAGGTGGGACTTCAGGACTATATCCCTGTAGGTCTCGTCTATGTACCTCTCTGTCTGTCTTATGTTTTCCAAGTCTGCTACTCTAGCCTCTAGAGAACGGACTTGTTCCCTGAGAGCAGAGAGCTCCTTGCACCTAGTGCACACGTAAGACCTCTCACCAGCTGGGAGAAAATCATACATGTGACACTCAATGCAAAAGACTGGAAAGCCCACATCCCGCTGCTGGACTGCTGTCTGCATCTTAGTTTTAAGTTTGTGTTTAGATCTTTAAGTTCTATATGTACTAAAGGGTGCAATGGATATTTATACCACTAAAACTGTACCTAAGAAGTTTAATATACCTTGTTCACCTGAAGCTTAATTAATCTCAGGTCCTTGGTGTATGACTGATTTGGGTAATGAGCTTCACCTGAGAGCACCTCCTGTCTTTTAAGTTGTGCAAGTACCTATAAAGCTGTGATTTTCCCAGGGGAGGGTGGGTGTGGGGAGGGAGGGAGGGATATAACACTTATTAAAAAAGGGCTGCTACACAGTACCTTGTCCTGTGCTGCTGAGGAAAACTATATTCTGATTTGATTTAAATTATAGCTCTTTGCTGCTACTAGGCTCTAACCTATTATGAAATTTAAACTACAAGCTCTCTGCTGGATTCTAAATTTAACCAGAAAGCTCTCTTCTGTGTTTTAATTTGAAACTAAAAGTACTTTGCTGATGCTAGGCCCTGAGTGACTATGAAATTTAAACTACAGCTGTCTACTGGGTATGAAAGGTAACCAGAAAGTTCTCTTCTGTGTTTTTAAATTGAATCTTAAACTGTTGCTACTAGGCCCTGACTGATTTAACAAAAAAAATAGTGGGTTCACAGATTAATTAGCTTTAAAAGAAAAACAATTCCTTTCAGAAAAATTCCCAGAAGTATATACTCACAATTTCAGATTTCTCTCCAGAAGTAACAGCCCCCCTTTCCAGTCCGTCCGTCTCTTAGCTAGGCAAAGCACGCAAATGCGTACTGCAATATATCAAAATCGTTTGGCACTAGATTACTTATTAGCAGCTGAAGGAGGAGTATGTGGTAAGTTGAACTTAACAAATTGTTGCTTAAAAATAGACGACAAAGGTCAAGTAGTTGAAAATATTGCTGAAAACATGCGTAAACAAGCTTATGTGCCAGTACAGACTTGGCACGGGTTTCAATTACCCAAATGGTTTGCATCTATCTTCTCTGGATTAGGAGGCTTTACTACTTTTGCAATGATAATATTGATATTTGTAGCTTTGTTTATGTTATTACCATGTATAGTACCCTGTTGCATGCACTCTATTAATACTGTTATAGAAAATATGGTTGAGAGAAAAACTGCTACTAAGATTTTAGCCCTATGGCACCCTAGACCTGGAGCCATTGGTAAAAACCCAACTCCAGTGTAATTTAGTGATTTATATCTCACACCTTATTAGCATTCGGGTGAGATTAATCAAAGGGGGGAATGTGGTAGGCGAAGGCCTGTGATCCATGGTGTCTGAAGTGAGCAGGGAGGCCTCAACAGCTTGACCTGTAAATGAAGCCTGTGGAGAGGCCCAAAGGAATTGCACATTTCCCTAAATGCTGCTATCATAGAAACAAAACTTAACTGAGCACAATTAAGTACAGCTAAGCAGAAACGAAGCTTAGAGAAAATAGAGAAAACAAGTTTAATTGGTATTGATAAGATGTGCTATGCTTCTATGGAATTAATTAACTCTGTTGAAAGAAAAGTTACAGTGCCCTGCTTTCCCATATGTCTTAGTTAGCCGAGTGGCCTTGGAGGAGAGATGTAACAAGTTTAAGACACTGACCATTGTCATTGGGATTGTAAGGGGGGTAAGCAGGTGCTGAGCCCAGACCAAGGACCTCATTGGAGCTACGTATTGGTACCGGGACCAATAGATGGGGTGGAAGGGGTTACCGGGACCAATAAGAAGTTTGCCTATGTCTAGAATGGAGAAGGAAGGTATAAAAGTTGCTGTTTTACTAGAAACCGGGGCTCAGCCATTTTGAATGTGATTCTGCTTGAGTCTTGTGCACAAATAAATGATTTGGACCTTCTGAACAGACTCCTGGTATCATTGGTTTGTATGTGCTCTGCTGCTACATGTTGACTTTATTAACATACATTAACCTTTATTGAAAGGGTCCTTTAAGGGTTTTTTAACAGATAACTTTGGCTGTTTAACGATTTAAATAGCAAAAGTTATGCATTTAGTTGGCTTTGATTAAAAAAAAAGAAAGGGTACTTGAACAAAGCAACAGGTAAAACTTTAAACTGAAGCATAGAAGCAGCCAGTGTACATGGAACAGAAGATACAACTGTAGTCACCTCAAAACTGAAAAAAGACTCAAGTAATGGGAAAGATGGGAAAGCATTGAGGAGGGGTTGTGTTTGTATAAAGAAGAAGAAAGGACTCAAGTTTTCCTTTGTATTGCCTGTATGGTGCAAGGGACAATTCAATAATTGGCACTCTCGGCAGGAGACATTGACTTGCCTCCAGCACCAAGGTTTAGAAGGCATCAAGTGCCTTTGTTGCTTATGCACTAATCTAGGCCTGCTTTTCCTTACTGTTGAATTGTGAATATGACTTAAAGTAAACTGATGCTATTTCAATGACAGGCAGTATATCAAGTTAGTAAAATAGATAGTCTCTATAACTTTGTGAAATCTGCCAAAATTGAAGCAGATTCCACATTTTTTCCCCTCTGAACTATTTTAAGTAAATTTCCTTGGTTTTGAAATAGTAACCTATTGTAAAGATTTTTCTTTCACATGATTGTATGAGATCTCCTTTGGCACTGCAACAAAAGTTTCTCCTCACTGCAGGATCCTGATTTAGGAAGGAATCTATTTTTTTACCAACTGCACAGTACCTGAAGGTGGTAGTTTTTGCCTACATAAAGAGTGCCTTGGAAAAGGAAGGGATGGGATCTATGTCTATTGCAGTGTGTTAGCTGCCAGAAACGTACAGTAAATCAAAACCTCCCTATGATATCTGCAGGGGGCATTCTTGGGTTAGCCCAGAGGTACTCAAATCCAGTCCTGGAGGGCCGCAAACCAGTCAGGGTTTCTGGATATCCCTAATGAATATGCATGAGATAGATTCAAATACAATGGAGGCAATGCATGCAAATATATCTCATGCATATTCATTAGGGATATCCAGAAAACCTGACTGGTTTGCTGCCCTCCAGGACTGGATTTGAGTACCTCTGGGTTAGCCCATGCAGATACCACATGGGTTCTGGATTTATCGTGGAGACTCACATTACCTGCCTTGGCAGGTATCACAGGAAAAGGGACGTGGAGCCTATAATTCAGGTACCACTGCTCCCCCAAGGTAAATCTAAGGGGGAGAGATGGTAGCAATTGGGTATATAGAGCTGGCAGTAACTCTGTGCCCCACTTGTTAAAGTGTCTCCTCAGAAGCAGCAATTGGGCCTTTCCCTCCCTCAACCATATTTTCAGTGCCACAGCATTGTGATCCACAACACTGACAATATGATAAAACAATGTCCTGCCTCCCACTCTGCAACACTGATTCCCAGTGGGAACAGTTCGGGGGGGGGGGGATCAGTGCACCCCCCAGCAATCTTATATCCCAGTTAGCCAGTCAGGGAACACCCCCCCACTCCATAGACAGTCTTGGCTAGCTAGTTGGTAACCCCATCTCCCTATTACAAAGAAATATCCCAGATAGCCAGACATCAAAGTGTGACCCCCCTATCCCCCCATAATCACGCCTTTTCAAATCCTGATGGGCAAGTGAGCCTTTCCAATATGGCCATGATCTCATGGTGCTGCCCTCTAGCATGAGGCCATTTTGGAAAGGTATGACTGTTGGGGAGGGTTTCATGGGACCTGCCCTGGACAGCTGCCTAGTTGAGCTATTTCTTTGTAATGAGGAGGTGGAAAGGGAAGGGAGTGCGGCACGGATTGGCTAGCTGGAACTATCTAGTGGATCAAGGGGATGGATGGATGGAGGTTTTTTTTCCTGACTGGCTAGCTGGGATGTAAGTTTGGATGGGGGGTACACCAATCTCTCCTAGACCATTCCTGATGGAGATCGGGAGCTGTCCGGGGAGGAAATCGTTGCTGCAGGAGGGGTGGACCATTGTTTAATCATATTGTTGGTGCTGCAGATTGCAACATTGCAGCACCAACAATATTGTTGAGAGGCAGTCGATTGCCTCCAGGTTAGACAGCTGCTGCCGATTGGCAGTAGCCACATTACTGCATTATCAGGCCAGATGTTGGCAACTACCATGTGAAAATGTTCACACGGTGAATGCCAATCATCGCTGCCCCCACTCCCTGCCATGAACCTGCCCCAACATTCCTGCACCACGCAAAAACCAGATATTGCAGAAAAAAATGCCTGTGATAGCTGATTCTCTCACATATTAGTTCTATCACAGGTCAATAGATCTGTGTTTACCCTGCAGTAGCAGCTAATGCACTTTAGTAGACATGCCCCTAACTGTTTGTGCATATGCAAAGAAACTGAAGATTGTGCCAGTGTCTGGAAGACTAACAACTTGCCTAGAGCCTTGCAACAGCCACAGAAATATGTAAGCTACGGCACTGATATTCTGCACCCAGGGTTAGCTATTTTTTTTTTTTAAATACCAATCACAGCAGTTAAATAAAACACATATATTCAGTGGATAGTGGTCATTGTTGAATACATGTATAGGATGATCAGTGGTGTTGTTAAGTTCACTGTCTGGATAACGTAGGACAGTGGATACTGGACTGAATATCACCGCTAGCCAGATAATTGCCAAGACCACCCATGCGAGGCCCGAATATTTTATAGATTTTCAGAAGCACTATCCAGAAAGTGCTGATGAAATTCATCAGATAACAGGTGCCGAGCTTACTTGTTTCAGGAATGTTACAGAGAATAGCAGCTGAGAACGTAGTCTGGACTTAGTAGTTTCAGCTTACAAACCCATCAAATTCATCACACACTGTTAACACAAAAATATAGGATATGCTGGTATATAAGGCAGATCTAGTCTACTTGGCTTTGCTGCCCTGAATGAGCCTGATCTTGGCTGATCTCATGAAGGTAGGTAGGGAATACCAGGGGCTGTAGACCTATTATGTGGAGGAAAAGCCTGACCATCTACTTATGATTGCACCTTGCCAGGAAAATCTAGAAGCTGAGTTGTCAGGAGTCAGCATTGACTCAACAGCACACGCTTTTCACTTTTTTCTTTCACTAGTCTACTTAATCCCCCTGCAACTACCATAGACCTCAACCAGTTTCTTATTTTCCTTTCTCTCCTCTGCATCTGGGGATTCTTGGGTGCTCTTACCATACCTTAGTTCAAACTAACAAGTGTGCTGGAGAATAAAGAATTTATAATAGTTTAGCAAAAAAACTATATTTTGAGAACAGTTCAGTAGCCAGTAAAGAAAGCAACAGATAGTTGTATTTGAACAATGTAAGAACAATTTGGGAAGGGCATGCAGCATAATATTGCAATGTTCCTGTTGTGCTCGTCTACTCAGAATAGGGAAAATACAAAATATACATTTTATCAGTTATTTGTAAAGTTTTCAAATAATGATTTGTTTAATGCAGTGATATTCACAGCACTGACAATGATTTTATTATGGTTTATTAAAACTTGATATACCACCTCTCAATAACATATCAAAGTGGTTGACAAACAGTTGAAAGGAGAAAATAGGAGAGTTACACAACAATCACACTACAGAGAGGGAAAAGTAGGATAGGATTTGGCAAGAAAGCCCTACTTCAATGATGAATTTCCATCTTTCTACCTTGTGTAGCAATCAGGGAATTCTAAAAATCCCATTTAGGGTTAAGCCCCTAGTAGTTGAGATTAAGTACTCCATACAAGAATATATAATTACTCCTTTTTCTAACACAAACTTTATAAGAAATGCAAATTTCCAATTTGTTTTCCCAGATTTAAAATGGAAGCATGTATATATAAATTTTAAAACTGCAGCACAGAATAATTAATTTTATCTTAGGCTAATGTCTATGAAATCAAAAGGTCTGATGCATGCCTGAAATTATCTAAAGCCTACATTCCACACAGGAAAAGACAGGACGCAACAGTGAAAGGCATTTATTCGGTTAGCAGTACCTGCTAACTGGAAAAAGTGACAGTGAAAGGGATATTCAGCGGCAATATCCATATGGTGTGACCAAACATTTCCTCTGACTATCTGGCACTATCCAGATCATGTTCAGGTGGTCCAGGGGCAGAACATGGCCAGAGCTGGGAGTTATCCAGATAGCAATGATTTTCAGTGTCACTATCCAGATAATTTAGGGTGGCAAAAAAGCTATCCTAAGTGCTATGTGGATAGACCAACTAGGTAGTGGCTGAATATCACTGCTATCCGGATAGGCATTGCACTGGCTACAAAATCCAGATAATCTATGCTGCCATTATCCAGATACTGGTGCTAAACATCCAGATTTTATTTAACTGTGGTGGCCAGCATTATAAAAAAAAGGTTATATATTAGGGGGAAAGCATAGTTACTTATCTGTAACAGGTGTTCTGTGGGGACAGCAGGAATCAGTCCTCACATATGGGTGAAGTTGGCGCTGATGGAGCCCGCGTGGATCCACTCCCCAGCTTTCAAAGAAAGCCTTTGGGAGTTACACCACACATGCACAGTCACCTTCCTACCCAAGGTTGCCATCTTACCTCAGTATGATATCAAAGCACAAGATGGCAAAAAACAAAACAACTCCACAGGGAGGAGGGAGGGTTGTGAGGAATGATTCCTGCTGTCCCCAGAGAACACCTGTACCAGGTGAGCAACTTCGCTTTGTCCGGGAACAAACAGGAAGTCAGTCCTTACATATGGGACTCCCAAGCTACAGGCTACCGAAAAAAGCTGTAAAAGACACATGCAACCCAAAAAGTGGACCAAAAGGGCAGCAGGGGGCAGTAGTTGGCTGAAAGTCTGACACTGCTACAGCAGCTTCTAAGATGCAATCCCCTCTCCAATAGCCTGGGCACCATGGGCTGGAGGGAAGGAGTTGCGCTATTCCCCAAAGAGATGACAGAGTACTGCCTGACTGAAGGTGCTATCCCTCTAGGAGGTCTCTTCCAAGCAGTAGTGCACAGAAAAACATATGCACAGAGGACCAGGTGGCAGTCTGGCAGATGGCCAGTAAAGGCACAGAGCACAGGCTGGCCACTGAGGTGGCCATGTCAGACATTGTGTGCTGACACATGATGGCCCAGAGAAAGCCTCGCCTGTTGGTAGGTGAAGGAAATGCAGTTGGTCACCCACCATGAGAGGGTGCACTTAGAGACTGCGACCCCATGATGACTGGGGTCAAAAGAGACAAATAGCTGCACTGAGCAGTGCTGGGTTTGAGTCCTGTGGATGTAAAAGGGCAAGGCCCACTTGCAGTCCAGTATATGAAGGGAGGCCTCCGTTCTGGGGGAATAAGGCCTGGGGAAGAAGGTGGGCAACACCATCTCCTGATTCAAATGGAACACTGAGATGGACCTTTGGCAAAAATTTGGGGTGAGTCCGAAGGATGACCCTGTTCCTGTGTAACCTGGTGCAGGACGCGTGGGCTACCAGCACCTGCAGTTCGCTCACACGCCTGGTCAAAGTCAGCACCACCAGGAATATGACTTTCCAAGAATGGTACTTGAGGTGGCAGGTAGCCAGGGTCTCAAAGAGTGGAGCCATGAGCTTCCCCAACACCACTTTGAGGTCCCACGCCATTGGTGTCAGACAGATTGGGGGTTGGGAGAGGAGGAGACCATGCATGAAGCAGCTCACCAAGGGATGTACCGATACGGCTTGGCCTTCCACTGTGTAGTGATGAGCAGAGATGGCACAGAGAACAGTGTTGGATTTGAAGTCATCCTCCGACAGATGCAGGATGTATCGTAGGATTTCCAGCAGCACGCAAAAAGGGTTAACCATCTGAATGCCAGAGCAAGAATCTGCACTTCTTAAAAGCATATGCCTGTCACGTGGAGTTCTTATGCGAGGCCAGTATATCTTCTACCACTCTGGAGAGGCAGTGACATCTAGCCTCTCAGCACCCAGGCTGTCAGGGCAAGGGATTGGAGGTGGGGGTGCAGCAGCATCCTGCCCTCCTACAACAACAGGTCTGGGGCGCTCCTCAGCAGCACTGTGTCCCTCCGGCACAGCTGCAGAAGCAGGGGGAACTAGGGTTGCTTGGGCCACCTGGGCATGAAGAATATGACTGAGGCCGCTTCCACTTGGATCTTGAGGAGGGCCCAGGGAACCAGGGATGTAGGTGGGAACATTTACAGAAAGCCCATGGACCATGGGAAGGGGAAGGTGTTCGCCGCCTCCCATCCCCAGGCCAGCTTCTACGAGCAGAAGCGTGGCAGCTGTGTGCTCTCTGCACTGGTAAAGAGGTCTATTTCCAGGGTTCCCCAAAAGATGACCTTCCCCAGTTCCCCCAGGTTCAGTCGCCACTAGTGGGGCTGGAGGATCCGGCTCAGGCAGTCGGCCAGCACATTGTCCTGGCCTGGCAAGTACACCGCTTTGAGGGAGATGTTGTTCCCCATTGCGACGTTCCAGAGGCACATCGCCTCCCAGCAGAGGTGGTATGAACCTATGCTGCCCTACTTCTTGATGTAGTACATCATCACCTGGTTGTCTGTCTGGACCTGAATCACATATCCCGCCAGGTGGTCTTGGAAGGCCCGCAGGGTATGGTAGACTGCCCTTAGGTCTAGCAGGTTGATCTGCAAGGCACTCTCCTCTGGCGACCTCAGCCCTTGTGACTGCAGGCAATCCCAGTGGCCCCCCAGCCCAGCTTGGACCGTCCCTTATGAGGATGCATTGAATTGGGGAAGCCTGGAAGGGCAGACTGGCTCTGAGGTTGAGGGGGTCCTGCCACCAGATGAGGGACTCCACCAGGGCCGGTGTGATCTGGATGCGGTTCTCCAGATGACCCAAGGCCTGTGTCCACTGGGCACTGAGCATCCACTGAACCTGCTGCATGCGGAGGCGAGCAAAGGGGGTGATGTAGATGGTAGATGCTATGTGCCCCAGGAGGTGGAGCATCTGCCTGACTGTCAAAGTCGAGGCCCCCTGCACTACCTGAGCTAGGACGGGTAGGCATTGTGCATGGTCCAGTGGCAAGAAGGCCCTCACATGAATGGAATCCAATAGGGTGTCGATGAACTCAAAGCACTGAGTGGGCAGGAGGAGAGACTTTGGGAAGTTGACCACAAACACTAGGAGCTGGAGCAGGCCTACAGTGCATTACAAAAGTATTCATCCCCTCTCTGTTCTGTTTTGTCGCATTGCAACCTGGAATTAAAATGGAGTTTTGGGGGTTAGCACCATGTGATGTATATATAACATGATATATATAACATGCCTACAAATTTGAAGGTGCAAAATATCCTTTATTGTGAACAAACAATAATTAAGACAAAAAAACCTGAAAGCAGAAATGTGCATGTGTATTCACCCCCCCAAAGTCAATACATTGGAGAGCCATCTTTTGCTGCAATTACAGCTGCAAGTCTCTTGGGGTATGTCTCTATTAGCTTAGCACATCTAGCCCCTGGGATTTTCACCCATTCCTCAAGGCAAAACTGCTCCAACTCCTTCAAGTTATATAGGTTGCATTGGTGTACAGCAATCTTCAAGTCATGCCACAGATTCTCAATTGGATTAAGGTCTGGGCTTTGACTAGGCCATTCCAAGACATTTAAATGTTTCCCTTTAAACCAGCTTTAGCAATATGTTTAGGGTCATTTTCCTGCTGTAAGATGAACCTTCATCCCAGTCTCAAATCTCTGGCAGACTGAAACAGGTTTTCCTCAAGAATTGCCCTGTATTTAGTGCCATCCATTGTTTCTTCAATCCTGACCACCATGTTTCACTGTGGGAATGGTGTTCTCAGGGTGATGGGAAGTGTTGGTTGCACCACACATGGTGTTTCCCATGATGGCCAAAAAGTTTGATTTTGTCTCATCTGACCAGAAAACTTTCTTCCATGTATTTGAGGGGGGGGGAGGGGTCTGCCACATGCTGTTGTGCAAATGTGTTTTATTTCTTTCTTTAAGCAATGGCTTTTTTTTCTGGCCACTCTTCCATAAAGCCCCACTCTGTGGAGTGTATGGCTTAAAGTGGTCCTATGGAGAGATACTCCCATCTCCGCTGTGGATCTTTACAGCTTCTTCAATGTTATCCTTTGTGTCAGATTAATGCCCTCCTTGCCCAGTCTGTGAGTTTTGGTGGGCAGCCTTCTCTTGTCAGGTTTGTAGTGGTGCCATATTCTTTCTATTTTTTTTTTATAATGGATTTTAATGGTGCTCCATGAGATATTCAGAATTTGGGATTTTTGTTTTGGGGGGGGGTATTTTTGTTTTGGGGGGGGGGATTTTTATTTTGTTTAAAAACCCAATCCTGACCTATACTTCTCCACAACTTTGTTTCTGACCTGTTTGGAGTGCGTCTTGGTCTTCATGTTGCTTGCTTAGTGGTGTTGCAGAGTCATGGGCCTTTCAGAACAAGTATATTTATATAGGCATCATGTGACATTTATTGCACACAGGTGGCTCCTAATTAACTAATTCTGTGACTTCTGAGGTTAATTGGTTAGACCAGATCTTATTTAGGGATTTCATAGCAAAAGGAATGAATACACATGCACTCACAATTTTTCAGTTTTTACTTGTTTTTTTATATATACAAAGCATTTTATTGTCATTTCACTTCACCAATTTGGACTATATTGTTAGGTCCATTACCTAACATCCAAATGAACCTCCATTTTCATTCCAGGTTGCACGGAATGCGACAAAACAGGACAAAAACCAAGGGGGTGAATACTTTTGCAAGGCACTGTATGGTGTGATGTGCTGTGTTGCGCACCTGCTCATATAAGCCAGTCGTCCAGGTAAGGGAAGACAAAAAATTCCTGGAGCTTGAGGCATGCAGCCATGACCGCTAGGCATTTTCTGAATACCTGAGGAGCTGAAGCTAAGCCAAAGGGGAGGACCCTGTATTGATAGTGTAGTCCGCCGACAACAAATCGGTGGTACTGATGGTGCCTTGGCTGGATCAGGATGTGGAAGTAGGCATCTTTGAGATCCAAGAAGCATAGCCAAACTCCCTGCAGAAGGTAAAGCAGCAAGGTTCCAAAGGATACTATTTTGAACCTTTCCTTGACCAGGAAGCAGTTGCGGTCCCACAGGTCCAGAATGGACCTGAAGCCCCCGGTTTTCTTGGTGACAAGGAAGTAGTGGGAGTAGAACCTGCAGCCCTATAAAGGCTGGGGGATGAACTCCATTGTCTGATCCTCGAGCAAGACATCAAACTCCCTTTGCAGGAACTCCCAGTGCAAGGCAATTCCCTGGGAAGAAGGGAGGAGGCAACTGGGAGAAGTGGAGGAGGTACTCCTCCTTGACTACTTGTAGCATCCAGGCATCTGAGGTGATGGTTGGCCACAGGTGAGCAAAGTGGACCAGCCTGCCTCCCGTGAACCTTGGGCCCAATACCTTCTGGGAGAGAGAGGGAGGCTATGCCCAAGGAGTCAAAAGCTCCCCCCCCCAGGCTGTGGCTGGGGCACTGTTTGGATTTTGGGAGCCTTTGGTTTATGGTGGCTCTTGGCCTGCTGCCCCTGGGGGGAGCATGATAGGTCTTTTAACTTGGGGCAGTTTCCATAAGCCTTCTTGGTCTTCAGATGGAAGGGCTTTTTCCCCCAAAGTCTTCCTGTGGGAAGGTTCAGACACTTTCCTGGACAGCCTGGTTCTGGTCATCAATTCCTTCTCCAGCTCGTCGGCCTTCTCCATCATGGGCTTGTAGATGAGGTTCTCTTCCTGGCAAGGGATGTCAGCCGACTTGTCCAGAACCCATTGCTCCAAGTCAGAAGACTGTAGCCAGGCAAGGCGGTGGGCAATAATGCACACCACAGCTACCCAAGCCACCGACTTGAAGCCGTCGAAGGCCGCCCAAGTTTGAAACATGGAGAACTCATTGGCCGATGACATCAGGGTCCTGAAGTGCTCAAAAGGTTCCCCTGATAACCCAGCTGAGAACCCGGCAAGCTCCTTCACCAGATCTCTCAGGTACCTGCCCATGTACAGTTGGTATGCCTGGGATCCAGGCTGTGAGCATGGAGCTCTGGCAGCACTTTCTGACAAAAGCATCCATGGTGCGGGCCTCCCTGCTGGGGGGCATTAGGGAGTTGTCTTTTGGCTTTTAATGTGACACCTGGCTGACTCCACCAACATGGAGTTATGTGGCAGTTGTGTCTTCCGGAAGCTGAAGCTCCAGCCAACTCAATACTGTGAATCGAGTTGACAGTTCACAATCGTCACCATCACTGGGGTCTCCCACATCCTTAACAGCAGCTGCTCCAGAACATGGGAGGCATGGACACCATCAGTGCCTCCCGAGGAGCCTTGTGCTGGAGGATGTTGAGATCCTTGGTTTGTGGCTCGTCCTCGAGCACCACCACGAAGGCAAGGGCTTGGGACATCTCCCTCACCAACTCCAGGAAGGCTAGGTCCTCTGGAGGTGATGGAGCATCCTTCAGGGAGGTCCTCGATGAGGATGGCCCCATGAGTGGCACAGACAACCCGGCGGTACTCAGAGTTGAGCCCCGCTGTGCTTTGAGAAACACAGCAAAGCTGCGTTCCAGTGCTGCCATCCTGGCCTTGATACCAGGTGGCTCCACAGCGGTATGCACCGGCCTCGAGAATGTCAAGGCCAATAATGCCCAATGGTGATCGCGTTGGGTGACCTGACTCGATCCCCTGACTCCAGGGAAGACTCCTCCCACCAGGACGTATGACCTAGATTGGCCACTGTTGGAAACAGGATACTGGGCTTGATGGACCTTGGTCTGACCCAGTATGGCATATCTTATGCTCTTATGACTGCTTAGAAGGGTGCTCTTGGCCATTGTCACCTGTGTTGGGTCAAGGTCTCTATGCCCGGGTACCAGAGGTCTTACCCACTGGGCCAGGGTTGGACCTTGACTTCTACAAAGCATGCAGTGCATGGGAAAGGCCCTCCGAAGTAGTTTCTGATGCTCGATGACCACAGGGCTCTGACTGAGCCTGGGCACGTGATGACAAATTGCCTGATGCCAGCATCAAAGGCAGAGATTCCGCCCCCAATGCCAATCCAGAGGCAGACTTACCAAACAGCTCCTTCTGCCACCTTTTACATTCCTTCTGGGTCTTAGCTGACATCAAAAGACAGAGCAGGTAGAAAGACACATCGTGGTCTGCCCCGAGGCACTTAATGCAGTAGCTGTGGCGGTCTGTATGGGACATAGTGCAGTTTCACTTACCACACTGCTTAAATCCACTAGTCATAGCAGGAAAAACAACTCCTGCAAGATTAAACTCAGACGTCTTGACCAGCTAGGCCATGAGCAAAAAACCAATGCATCAAAAAATAAAGGAAAAAAAAGTGTTACCCGATCGAAAAGCATGATGCAGAGGCAGTGGATTTGGACAGCAGAAAGGTGATCAAGCCAATCTCGGTGAAAAAACAGAAGAAAAATACCAAAGAACGGTGGAAATAATCAACTTTATCCGGAGTGCACAGACAGGACATCTACAGTGCTCCATGGAAAAAAGAAGACTGAGGTTAAGATGGCACCCTTGGGTGGGAAGGTGATTGGCCCATGCATGATGTAACTCTCAAAGGCTTTCTTTAAAAGCTGGGGAGTGGATTCATGCTGGCTCTGTCTGCGCAGACATCACCCATATGCGAGGACTGACTTCCTGCTTGTTCCTGGAGAAAGTGGTCTTCCGCGAGGACAGTAGGCTATTACTCTTCATTACTGGGGTGAAATTATGAGTTGGAAAAAGTGTAAAAAAGCCCTCTAAGCTTGTAGAGCTTTCTAAGATGGTCAACCATGCATCAGCAGTCCTTCCTGCACTGGCATTACTGAGGAAGGGCCACCTCTGTTTCATACAAAGCATAGAATAGGAAAAGCCTATAGGGTGGGTGGGTTTCAGGAGGACTAATATCCTGCTGAAAAACATCTGTTACAGGTAAGCGACTTTGTCTGTATTGTGGACAAACAGGATATGTTGTCTTCATGATTGGGAAACCCTAGTTACAACTATAAACAGCTTCAAGTTGCACGGGAGTCCTCTGCTGGTATCTGTGCCTGCTTCTCATGATTCAAAGCCCAATTGAATTGCACTACACCCCCAATTGACAGTAATGCCAGCAGAGGATTCCTATGTAGCTCAAAGCTGCTTAGTGGGAATATTGGTTACACGTTGCTTTTAAAAGAACAAGTAGGAGGAAAACAGAACAAAACCGAATGTCGATGGGCAACAAGCTTATTTTTGGTGGCCTTTTATGTTTTGTTTTGCTTTTTAAATTAAGGTAACTTAGAAATTATATAAAATAGGCAATGAAATAGGATTCTGATCCTCAAAGAGATCTTAGGACAGACTGACCAAACCTATCACTTCACCAGGAATCCCTCTCCAAACAATAATGTAGATATGTGGATAGCAGTGGCATTCCTGGCCCCTCCATTCGGTCAGCACCCACGTGGCATGGTGCTATGCACCATGACTCATCCTCCCACCCCCACCCCCTCCACCAAGCCCATGGAGCCAGCACGGCAAAGGCAAAAGCTTACCCTAAAGCTGCCTTGCCACGCTTTGTCAGTCTAGCAACTCTTCTCTCCCAGTTGAAGTCTTGCGAGTCACTAGACTTTGGCCGAGAGAGAACAGTGGGGCCTATGAAGACAGCATGGCAAGGCAGCTTTATGATACGTTTTTGCCTTTGCTGCGCTGGCTCTGTGGGCCTGGAGGGCGTGCACCCTCCTCACAGCTGGCAACCGGGGTGGGCTGCCCCCACCACCCTGCCTTGGTACACCACTGGACAAAAGTCCATTTCACAGTTTTGCAAATCTTTTCCATGGAGGCCAATCTCAGGTAAGCCACAGGCACTGCCATGACTCTAATATTATGAAAACTGTCATGCCTTTCCAGGACCAGGCACAGCTCATGTGGATATAAGTGAAAGAGATTCAATGTGCCATTCAATATGCACTTGGTTATGATACTCAAGTTTATTGGGGATCAAAGAAACAAACATCTGGTTGAACTTTCTAAAAGTTCAGGTCTGTCCCACATAGAAAGCTATGGTTCTTCTGTAACCCAAGATGTTCAAGGCATGCTCACCATTTTGAGCATGTGGCCTGGGAAAAACGTTAGGATGATTGACTGATTAAGATGGAAATCTGACATAACCTCAGGCAGGAACTTAGAATGCATACACAGAACAATCCTATTGTTGAAAAACCTTTGTATATGGCTCTGCATGCCAAAATAACTACTACCAAAAATTAGACCATGCAGGCCATATACTTTGGCTCATAAGAGTCGAATGATTTTCTAGAGCAAGCTTTCATTAGCTGAGAGTCCTCCTCATTTGAGATCCCAAGATGTAGCAGGATGCCAAACAATAGTGATAACCACCAGTTGGACTGAAGTAAACCCCAAGAGTTGGTTTTCAAACCAGATTCTAACATAGTTCAAATAGTTTTTGTGTAGAACAGGCAAAGGGGTCTAGAGTCTTTCCAACAAACTAGATGGCAAACCTCCTTTATTAAATCTAAAAGATCTCCTCATAAAATCTGTCCTAGAAACCAACAGAATTTGAGAGATATAATCAGGTACCTGAATGTTGCCATCTCAACATCCAAACTGTAAGGGCCAGGGACTAATTTTATGATGTAACAGAATTCTCTTATTGTGTGTGATTAGAGTTGGGAATCAAATCTGCTTCAGTTAATAAGGAGTGGGAAGTACATATCATAGTTCCCTGGTCTCTTCTGAGTTTTAGAAGTGTCTTTTTTAGTAGAGAAACTGGAGGATATGCATATAGGAGGCCCTCCCCTCTCTCAAAGAAGGCAGTGTCTATGATTAATTTGTGGGAGTTTGTAATATTGAACACAACTGAGGAATCTTCCTATTCAGAGATGCAAACAGATCTATTGTACAATAGGTATCTCTCACTTGTGGAATATCTTTGTTTCAGATCTCTCTGTTCACAAATCGCTTGTGTGGTTGGAGGACTCAACTTGGTTTGCCCACCAGGATGTTGTCTTTGCCTGACAGGTAAGTGCCATTGAGTATCATAGTGTATGAACTGGTTAGTTTACATCCACTGCTTACCCCTGGGACAAGCAGCATGGAAAGCGTAGTTACTTACCTATAACAGGTAATCTCCAGGAACAGCAGGAATTTAGTCTTCACGTATGGGTGACGTCAGTACCGATGGAGCCCATGTAGGAATGATCCCCAGCATCCAATTGAAAGGTTTTTGGGAGCAATCCACTGCAACTTGCTTTCTCTCTTCAGTTGAGTTTATAGCTGAGAAAAGGAGAGTAAATGAAATCCTTTAACTCCTAGGGGAGGAGGGCAGGTTGTGAAGACTAAATTCCGGCTGTTCCCAGAGATCATCTGTTACAGGTGAGTAACTACGCTGTCTCCAGGAACAAGCAGGAATGTAGTCTTCACATATGGGACTCCCTAGCTTCCAGATGAAGTGACCTCAGAGCCCGTAGAGGTTTGCCTCTGAGTAGGCATGAAGAGGTCATGGATCCTACATGGATTTCTGGTATCGTCAAAGTCCGGGACAGTGGGTAGGAGTTGCATCTAAATCTGAAAGAGGTGCTGTACAGCCTGACCAAACATGGCATTCCAACGGGAGTCCTTGTCCTGACAATAATGGGCAGCAAAGGTATAGATGGAAGACCAGGTTGCCGCCTTGCAAATTTTATCAATGGCTAGCAAGCATAGGTTTGCCATCAAGGTTGCAATGGCATGAACATTGTGAGCAGCAATATGCCCTGCCAGGGAAAGCCCTGCTTTGTCATAGGCAAATGAAATGCAGTCTGCTAACCATCTGGATTGTGTATGCTTAGAAATGGGTAACCCCAGGTGACTAGGGTCAAATGAGATAAACAACTGTGAGGCTTTAAGAGGATCTTGAGTCCTTTGGAGATAGAAAGCCATTACATGTTTGTAGTCAAGAGTGTGCATTGCTTTCGCTCAAGACGCACATGGTTTAGGAAAGAAAACTGGAAGATAAATTGACTGGTTTAAATGGAAAGGAGACACCAACTTTGGCATAAGGTGTGGGTGAGTACAAAGGATGACACTGTCATGGTGGAAGCGGATATAGGGTGGATCCACCACCAAAGCCTGAAGCTAGTTGATGTGTGGGCAATTAGGAGGATTACCTTCCACGAGAGGAACTTAAGTGAGATCATGGCTATATGGTTCAAAGGACAGCTTGAGAAGTTGCGCTAGAATAACACTGAGATTTCAAGCTACTGGAGGTGGCTTAATGAGTGGTTTGGACAGCAGAAGACCTCTCATGAAATGTACTACTAGCGGTTGCATAGAGATGGGCTGTCCATCCAGCAGGTGGTGAGAGGTTGCAATGGCACTGAGCTGGACTCTCACAGAGTTTGTCTTTAGACTGTCGAGGACAGGTGGAGGAGATACTGGAGAAGTGACTCCACTGGAGTAGAAAAGGGATTGAGATCTTTATGGGAACACCAGATGGATATGCCAATTAAAAGTGTACGAAGATCAGGTGGATGGCTTTCTAGAAGCCAAAAGGATCTCCTTCACCTTTTGAATAAGGTCAAAGCCTTGTAAAGCCATGACCTCAGCAGCCAAGCTGTGAGATGGAGAGACTGTGGATTGGGATGGAGTAGTGAGCCATTGTCCTTGGAGATGAGATCAGGCACATTTATTTATTTAGACAGTTTTGTATACCGCCTTATCCTTCAATCAAAGCGGTCACAACACAATTGGGGGATACATTTAACACGCGGGGATAAGAGACACATACACTAATCCTAATCATAGAGGATGAGTGAGTCAGACGTAATAGCAGTTGTCGTGGTCAGTGAGGAGCTATGAGAATCATGGAGCCCTTGTCGGACTGAAGCTTGAAAAGCATCTTACTACTACTACTGAACATTTTTTTAGCACTACAAGGTATATGCAGCGCTGCACAGACACATGTAAAAGACACGTGTTCAGTCTCCGCTATTCAGAGCTTACAATCTAGTTGAGACAGACAACACATTAGCTGTAGACATGGGATACAGTTATGGGGAATGGTAAGGAAACACAAAGGACATCAGGTGAGTCAAGATCTGAAAGTGGCAACGAAGAGGTGAGTTTTCAGCCTAGATTTGAAAAGGTCAGAGAAGGCACCTGATGTTCAGACTCAGGTAGTTTGTTTCAGGCATAAGGAGCAGCAAGATGAAAGGAGCGAAGTCTGAAGTTGGCAATAGGGAAGAAGGGCACAGATAGAAAAGATTTGCCAGAACAGCGGAGTTCCTGAGGAGGGGTGTAGGAGAGATAAGAGACAAAAGGTAGTGAGGAGCTGCAGAGTGAATGCATTTATAGGTCAGCAGAAGTTTGAACTGGATGCAAAAATAGATAGGAAGACCAATGAAGAGACTTGAGAAGAGGGGTAATATGAGCATGACGAGGCTGGCAGAAGATTAGCTGTGCAGCAGAGTGTTGAACAGATTGAAAGGGAGAGAGATGATTCAGAGGGAAACCAGTAAGGAGCAGTTTACAATAGTCTTGATGGGAGGGGGCTAAGGGGTGGATAAGTGTCTTAGGGGTTTGTTTACAAAGCCGCGGTAGCGGTTTCCAATCATTATCGGAGCCGCGGCCCCATTGAAATCAATGGGGCCGTGGTTCCAATAACGATCGTAAACCGCTACCGCAGCTTTGTAAACAAGCCCCATAGTAGTGTGTTCAGAAAGGAATGGGGGAATTTTGTTGATGTAGAGAAAGAAATGGCAGGTTTTAGCTATCAGTTGGATGTATGTGGAGAAGGAGAGAGAGAAGTCAAAGACAAACCCAAGATTGCGAGCTAAGGAGAAAGGGAGGAGTAGAGAATTATCCACAGAGACTGAGAAAGAAGGAAGGGGAGAGGAGGGTTTAGGGGGAAAAAGAAGAAACTCAGTTTTGGCCATGTTCACTTTCAAGCAGCGGTGAGACATCCAAGCAGCAATGTCAGAAAGGAAGGCAGAGATCCGGGCCTGGATTGCCAGAGAGATTTCAGAAATAGAGAGGAGATCTGGGAGTCCATCAGCATACAGATGGTACTGAAAGCCATGGGAAGAGATAAGTGCATCAAGGGAATGGGTATACAGAAAGAAAAGGAGTGGACCTAAGACCGATCCTTGGGTACACCAACTGAGAGCGGGATAGCAGTAGAGGAGGATCCACCAGAACAAACACTGGAAATGAGGGGTATAGGAGGGAAAGCATAAAGCAGACCCTGACCCCAGCGTAGATGAAAGGCATCCACCTGTTGGTTGCTAGATGTCAGAGTTCTTGTGCAGAGGCGAGGAAATTTGGCATTTTGAGAGTCATGAACCGATCTATGTCTGGAGTTCCCCAGATCTGGAAGATGTAGGACATTGTGTCCGGATGGAGAGACCATTCGTGGGGAAGAAGGATGTGACTTAGTCTGTTTGCCAAGACACTGAACTCCCCCAGGAGGTACACCGCTTGGAGGTGTATTTGACGAGCAATGGCAAAGGAACACAGATGTAGAGCCTCCTCTCAGAGGGCCCATGAGCCTGTTCCTCTCTGTTTCTTCAATTAGTACATGGCAACCCGATTGTCTGACCTGACAGGACTTGCTGTGTTCTGGGGTGGTGTTGAAACACCCAGAGGGCATTTGAGATAGCACGAAGTTCCAGGAGCTTGATCTTGAGTTGTGACTCTTGCATTGTCCATAAACCCTGTGTAGTCAGGTTGCCCAGGTGGGTTCCCCAACCTAGTTTGGGGGCATCCGTCATCAGGGTGCATTGAAGTGGAGGCATCTGAAAAGATGATCCTACAAACAGATTTTCTGGAGAACACCATCACTGAAGGGATATGGTTAGAGGGGCAGTGACTTGGATCCTGTCCCGGAGACAGTTCAAGGCCTGCTTCCACTGAGATGCCAGAGTCCACTGGGCTGTCCGCATATGTAGTTGGGCATATGGAACCACATGCACTGTAGAGGCCATGTGTCCAAGGAGGTGCAGCATCTCTCGGGCGGTCAGATGGTCTTGTAGGAGTCTTTGGAATGCTAGCTCGATTAGACGGGCACAATGGAGTTGAGGCAGAAATGCCCTGGACTACTGTGTGACTAGTAGGGCTCCGATGAACTTTAGCTTTTGAGTTGGAGTGAACTGGGATTTTGAGACGTTTATTACAAATCCCAAGTAGTAATGTGATGGTACGATACAAGGAAAGCAGTACCTCTTGGGAGGTGTCTGCTTTTATTAGCCAGTCATCTAAGTAAGGGAAGACGAATATTCCCAGAGATCTTAGATATGCGGCTATGACTGCCATGCACTTTGTGAAGACTCTTAGGGAGGAGGTGAGTCCAAAGGGAAGGACTCTGTATTGATAATGTTTTCCTTTAAAGGTGAAGCGTAGACATTTCCTGTGTCCTGGATAGATAAGGATATGTGTGTACCCTTCTTTTAGATCTAGAGAACAGAGACAGTCCCGACTCTGGAGGTAGGGAAGAAGAGTCCCGAGAGAGATCATCTTGAACTTTTCATGGACTAGAAACTTGTTGAGGTTTCTGAGGTCCAGAATGGACCTGTATCCTCTGGTTTTCATTGGAATGAGAAAGTAGGGAGAGTAGAAGCCCATTCCCTGTTGGGCTATTGGGACATCTTCTATGGTGTCCTTTGAAGAAGAGAAGACACTTCGTCCTGTAGGAGAGCAATGAATGGGAGTTGCATTTGATATTCCTCCATAAAAATGGAGGAGGGCAGAGTTTGCAGATTAAGTCTATACCCTTCCTGGACTATGGTGAGTGTCCATTGCTCTGAGGTGCCATCTGTGGCTAGTCAATTATATTAATATTAATCGTTCATTATTACCCATAGAAAAATCAAAAAATCTTTCCAAATCTTCACTCTTCAAATAATTCAACATAAAGCTGTGTGCTAAAGAAGGTCTCAGTCTTATTCTGGCGCCACTGTATAGACTAACGTCTTAATCCAGTGAATATGCCTTTTAACATCAACGACCTTCTATTATCAAGCTACAGAGCTGGTCATATTTGGCTGTGTACCATTTATCCCCAAATTCTCCAAAATCAAACAGAAATGTGGAGGTTAATATCTTTGTACTTAGCTCCAAATGACCCCGCTCACTTGTTTTACTAATTGAACTGATCCCAACGCCTGTCCCCGGCACTGACCATGCGTTTCACACTTATGGTTTCTTCAGGGGATCTTCCTCTTCATAGCGTATTGTGCTGTGTGTGAATAAAACATAAGATCACCTACCTCTCCTATTCTCAATTTGCTATCATCTTTATGCATGAAAATTAAAACTACAATTAAAACTCTCCTAACCTGCTTTGGTCCTTACCATGACTGCCGCCCATATTCACTAAAGCTCCAGGATTGGTTCACTGTTTCCAATTGGAGTACTATCTCCATCTGAGCTAGGAACCCCGCGCATGCGAGGATCTACCCATTACTCCATTTTTAAAAAACCTCTCTCTCCAATCAGAACCAAAGGGCCACCCCATGCCCCACCCCATGCCCCACCCCTTAATATAGGTTCTTTTTAATTTATTCTTAAGTTTCTCCCTCTTCTTCACCACTTTCTAAAGACTTTGGAGTGAGAACCCTGTCCTGGTAAATACTCCCTCTAATAAATGTTATAAACATGCTAACCAGTCTATATTCGCATTAAGGCCATTCGGTTCTAAGGTGTTTAATCTAAAAATCCATCTCTGCTCATTAAAAATTAATGTCTCATCTAGGGATTTACCTTCCCGTCCTCTATCAATACATAGGCAGCGTAATTGTTCAAATACATGGCCCTTCAGCAAACAGTGCTGAACTATCGGAGCCTCCTTTACCTTACAATTTAACCAGCTCCGGTGTTCCCTCATGCGTATTCTGAAGGGACGTGATGTTTTGCCTATATAACACAAGCTGCACGGACATACTATAGCATACACCACTTCGAAGATACCTGAGATCCATGGGAGGATGATGAGGCCCCTTGATGAAGAGGATGCCATCGATACCACATTTGAGGCAAAGAGTGCCTAAAATTTAGAAGCCCGGTTTTGTAGGCCTCGCCGTGTCATTTTCTGACAGAAGGGACAGTCTTCTGGCTGGTGATCTGGACCGAAGAATTTTAAACACCAGTCATGTGTGTCAGTGGCTGAGATGGTGCTGGCACAATTAGAACATTTCTTGAAACCACTGGTTGGTTTCTCCATGCCTTTGAGGATGTAAAGGCTATGGTAGGCTTAAGGCCTAAAAAGGGTGTCGATGCTTAAGTTTTTTTTTTTTTTTAAAGAAGATAAAGAAAGAATTAAAAGAAAGAATAAGGGAACCAGCGATGTCTGATGGTGCCAGTGTCGACGGGAAGGAAGAGGTTCTAACCACAAAAAAAAGTTTTTCTGTGATGACAGTATTTGCTTCCTGCTGGCTCTGCAGAAAACAAAGAACTGAAGAGAGGGAGTTGGGAAGTAGGGAAGGCAGTCGCTCAGGTACAGTGGAGTGCTCCCAAAAGCTTTCCAATTGGACTCTGGGGAGCATTCCTGCACGGGCTCCATTGGTACCCATGTCACCCGTAAGTGAAGACTACATTTTTGCTTGTTCCTGGAGATTGTGTATACCTTTGGGAACCTAGCAGGTACTTGTGACCTGGATTGGCCACTGTTGGAAACAGGATACTGGGCTTGATGACCCCTTAGTCTGACCCAGTATGGCATATCTTATGTTCTCATGTACTAATCTGATGTTATGCTGAAGGTATGTGATGCTGAAAGAAGTGTTTTCCTATCACAAATCTGAGATAGCTAGATCACAGGAAGTATCTCTAAGTGGCCATAAGCTTCCTATAGATTCAGGTACAGGGACATAGCCATTCTCTCTCTTTTTAAGAAAAGGGTTTACCAGGCCGATCATCTTAACTTCTCTTTTAAGAGAAATTTATTCAGGGCCTTTAGATCTAGGAATGGATGTAGTTCCCGTTTCTTTGGGAGCAAGAAATACTTTGCTTTGGTCTCTAAGAGGAATGAGAGTTCCTTTAAAATTACAACCCACTGCGGAGAATTTAAACATGATGCTCTTGGTGTGCAAAATGGCGTGTTTCCAATAGGCGTAGGCTGTACGCATTCTTTAATTTGCTCAGAACTCAAGTATATGATGTTAAAATGGAGAAACAGTTTATATAAAACCTTGGCCTGGCATTACCCTAGTTAAGGGCTGCTTATTGGATTGCCCAGCTCATTTGCATACACACATGGTTAAGTGTCATCGGCCTGAAGATTTTCAGATTTATATGCTGTAACTTTATGTTACTCACTTAAATGCTTTCTTCTCCTGCAGACTGCAGGATGCTTTGGCATGCCATTAGTTGCTCACACTATGGTTAGTAAGACGTGATATTTCCATAGGTATGCTTCTTCATATACAATACAATCCTGCCTTTATCATTCATATTTGCAACACAACTCTAGAAACTTGGTGGACTGCTAAACTCCTATGTTAAGATCATTTTTGGAAGGAGAGTGACTTAAAATCCTTTCAGGAGCTTAGAGTAATATAGAACAAAAATTTTAAGCCCGAGTAGGCTATTCAAAGTCACTGGGCTTGGTGTGGGCTAAGAGGGACGTTACTCACACTGAGAAAAGCACTAGTGCATATGGACTGAATCCATAAACATGGTACTACTTTGTATAAAACCATATCAGAAAGGAAACTGGACAAAGGCCCCAGTTGGCTCTTATTGTTAAATTGAATGAAAATTTGGGCTTAGAGCTAGATGAAGACGACTGGACAGGTATCTGGAAACAGATATATCTCTATCCATCTGCATGCACAGACAGGAGTTATTCTGCAGATTCCTGCATAGAGCATGTTGTAAGCCACTATTTCACCCCATGACCTTTAGCTGAGGACACATATCCAAAAATGTCTTTCAGCAGACAGTTGTTACACTTTTAAATGAACAGGTTCATAAGAAAACAGAGATGTTCTCTCCTCATTAGGGCACTTCTTTGAATCAAGCACATCATTAACCATGCAGCCCTGCTTTAGTCATCTATCATTTAAGCAAAATACTTTCAGTATTTATCCTACACCTTGTCATGCATGACATGATTATTCTTCACCATAAAGATCAGCTTCTTGATCAATGCGATCTCATATAGGTGTGTGTGTCCCAGTGTGTAAGAAGCAGAGAAGATGCCAACGTATGGGTTATAATTTTACCGAGCTATATGAATCAAGTGATTGCATATAATAGGTATCTCTCTGCAGTGCTAATACTGTGACCAGTCCACAAGCCCAGCAGGGAATTAGGGACATCAATAGCAAAACTAGAGCCAGAATATTTACATAATACCAAGCAAGAAACATTAACCCAGTTGCAAAAAATCAAATACCAGTATAATCAGATAATTAGTAGGTGTGCTTGTAAAGTGTAGTTACTCACCTGTAACAGGTGTTCTCCAGGGACAGCAGGAATCAGTCCTCACTTATGGGTGATGTCGGCACCGACGAAGCACGCGTGAAGCAATTCCCCAGCTTTCAAAGAAAGCCTTTGGGATTGCTGTCATGCATGCGTGGTCCTCTTCCTGTCCAAAGGTGCCATCTTGCTCAGTCAGGTCCCCTTAGTTAGAGCCCTACTAAGCAGATGGCAAGGGAAGGACATAAATAGCAACTCTTCAGGGGACGTGGGAGGGTAGTGAGGACTGATTCCTGCTGTCCCTGGAGAATACCTGTTACAGGTGAGTAACTACGCTTTCTCCAGGAACAAGCAGGAAGTCAGTCCTCACTTATGGGACTCCCCAGCTACAGGCTACTGAATCTGTAACCAAAAACGCCTCCACGAGGCCGTGAGCACAAGTCGATGCTCGAAGGAGCCCGTCCTCGGGTCCCCGGGGCGAAGCTCTCGGTAGCCGTCAAGAAGGGTCGGAGGGCAGGAGTTGCTTATACCCCAAACAGATTACGGAGAACAACCTTGCCGAAGGCGCTGTCCCGGCAGGACTCCCTCTCCAGGCAGTAGTGCACAGCGAAAGTGTTCGCTGAAGACCAGGTCGCAGCCTGGCAGATGTCCGACAGGGACACTGAGCGCAGTGAAGCCACCAAAGCCGCCTTGGCTCAGACGCCGTGTGCGGTGACTTGCCAATCCAGTGGGGCATCTGCCTTTGCCTGGGCGAAGGCGATGCAGTCCTCCGCCACCCAGATGGAGAGGATGCGTTTGGTGACTGCCTGCCCCAGGCGATTGGGATCGTAGGCAACAAAGAGCCGACCAGACTTGTGATGAGCCTGGGTGTGCTGGAGGTAGAAGACAAGAGCCCTCTTACAGTCTAGTGTATGTAATACTGCTGATGCCTGATTGGTATGAGGTCTTGGGAAGAAGGTCAGTAAGACTATCTCCTGATTTAGATGGAAATCCGAGACAACCTTTGGTAGGAAACTTGGGGTGGGCATGGGAGTCCCGAATGCTGGCACTAGAGCGCAGCATTTCCGCCTTCTTAGCTGCACAGCAGGTGCTCATGCTCAGCATGGCTGGCCCGCACCTCGAGACCGAGGTTCCCTCGAGAGGGACATCCAAACCCATCCTGGAAACCCACGAGAGCCGTGGGCCTCGTGAGGGTCCTCGGCATCGGTCTCGCTTGCCTTCCCGTTCCTCGGGAGTGAGATCCTCCAAGGCCTCTGGCTCCAAGTGGGCCTCAGCCTCTGGACAGATTAACCAATTCGAGTCGGACTCCTTCTCAGACCTCTTGGGCTGGGAGTCAGACGGGGATACCTCCCCGGAGACCCGTGCCCACAGGGACCTCCTTTCGGACCCTTCCCCGCCCGCCTCTCAGAGGTGTTCGCCGCCCAAGGACACATCCTTTCAAGTGTTCATGCAGGTCATAGTTTTACCTGTCTTTCTGTGCACCACATCGAGAACTGGCGCCACTTGAAAGCGTACACCCTTCTTGTGGAGGACTTGCGCGAGGCAAGACGAACCTCCTTCATGTCTCATGAGAGGCTGAAGGGAGCTAATGCTACCCTTTCAGCAGCCAAGCCATGAGTGAGAGGGACCCCAAATTGGGGTGTAGGAGAGACAGCCCTGCTCCTGTGAAAGTAGCCCTGGGGCTCAGCCCATGGGAATTGGCACTGCTGCTGCTAAGGAAAGGAGCAGTGGGAACTAGGACTGCCTGGGCCACTGGGGAGTTATCAGTATTAATGATGCTCCGTTGCACTGGACCTTGACTAGGGTCTTGGTGACCAGTGGTGGCGGTGGGAAGGTGTGCAGGCAGCCTTCCATCCATGGGATGAAGAATGTATGTGCTACCACCTGGGAAGGGTGCGGCTGGCGGGAGCAGAATTGGGACAACTGCGTGTTGTCTGGACTGGTGAACAGGTCCATCCTAGGGGATGCCCCAGAGGTGGAACAACCAGGAGACTACCACTGGATCCAGGCGCCACTTGTGCAGCTGGAGGACTCTGCTCAGTTTGTCCTCCAGGGCATTGTTCTGGCCCGGGAAGTAAACTGCCCTGAAGAGTATAACTCTGCCTGCCGCATAGGCGCAGAGGGGATATGATCCCATTCCCCCTTGTTAGTTCATGTAGAACACTGCGATCTGGTTATCGGTCTGGATCAGCACTGAGAGGTGCTGTAGCTGGTGGCAGAAGGCTCGGAGAGCTAGGAATATCGCTTGGAGTTCCAGCAGGTTGATTCGCAGCTGGGATTCCTCCTGGGACTAGCAGTGCCTGAAAAGGTATTCCTGCCTGAAGGTGACGTGGATCTGCCACCAACCGAGGGAGTTCACCAGCTGACGGGTCACTTTGACTTTGTCCCTGAGCCTGCCTGTGGCTTGTGTCCACTGAGAGTGGAGGCACCACTGGGCTACCTCATATGCAGGTGGGCATATGGGGTCACGCGCACCGTGGAGGCCATATATCCCAAGAGGCGGAGTAGAAGCTGGGCAGGTAGTGTCCGGCATTGGTGTATCTTTGCGGCCAACTCCCTGAAGTGTACTGACCTCTCCTAAGGGAGGAAGGCTTTCACCTGGAGGGCATCTAGTTACACCCCAATGAACTCCAGGCACTGGGCCGGACTTGGGGTAGTTTATGATGAACCCCAGGTACTGCAGAGTGTTTATGGTGCACCCGGTGGTGTATTGTGCCTCTGTAGCCATGTCCCCTTTTATGACCCAGTCATTCAGGTAAGGAAGAAGAATTCCCCTTGTAGCCAGAGGTGGGCTACGACCACCACGAGGCATTTTGTGAAGACCCTTGGTGACAAGGCCAGACCGAAGGGCAGCACCCTGTACTGGTAGTAGTGTCCCCTCCTACCACGAACCAGAGGTATTTTCTGTGGCTGGGATGGATTAGGATGTGTATGTAGGCATCCTTTAGGTCTAAGGAGCAGAGCCAAGCTCCCTGCTAGAGGAATGGCAGCAGTGTTCCAAGGGAGGGCATCTTGAACTTCTCCCGGACCAGAAACCTGTTGAGCTCTCGCAGGTCCAGGATGGGCCTGAGGCCCTCTGTCCTCTTGGGGACGAGGAAATACCTGGAGTAGAAGCCTATGCCCCAAAGATGTTTTATTTATTTATTTATTTAACAATGATTTATATACCGCATCTTCCATAGTTCAGTTGCGGTTCACAATGAACAACAATTAACAAATCAGAGTTTGTTTTACATATAACATCATGTAGCCAAAAGCAATAAAATAAACAACCAATGTTAATACTGAACAGCACGGAACAGTGCAAACTTGGGAATGGCTTCACTGCCTTGTCCTGGATTAGGCCTGCTAGCTTGGTGAGAAGCAGGGTCTGGTGAAAGAGAGGTCTGGTGGGCTCTCCTGGGAAGTACGAGGGTGGCACTCGCTGTAAATGGAGGAGGTAACCCTCCCTGACCACTTGTAGCACCCAGATGTCGGTGATAATGGATGTCCATCTGTCGGAAAACAGGGCTAGGCGCACCCCCCTTTGGGCAGAAGGGGACCTCTTGGGGGAGAAGAGGTCATGCCCAGGGAGGCAAAAGCTCCCCCCAGGCTGGGCTGGAGCCGGTGTCTGGGACTTCAGGGACCATGCCCCTGGCCGTTTTGTTGCTGGTCCTGTTGAGGGGCCGGGAAGGCCTGAAAGTTCAGCATACCACTAAAGCCCCCTTTCTTCCTTGGGAAGAATGGCTTTTCCCCCAGAACTTTCTTCCGTGGCTGCACCAAGGTCTTCTTTGAGAGCCTGGTCCTTGTCATGAACTCAGTCTCTCTCTGCTGTCTTATCCACCATGGGCGTCCCGAATAGGTTCTCTCCTATGCAGGGGTGATCAATCAGTTTGTCCTGCACCCACTGTTCTAGGTCGGATGACTGCAGCCATGCTTGGCGTCATGCCCTGATGCCCATAGTGGCCACCCTGGCCGATGACTCAAAGCCATTGTAGGCTGCTCGGGATAAGAACTTCAAGCATTCTTTTATCACCAAGGACGGGGTCTTAAACCTCTGTAGAGATTCCCCATTGAGGCCTGCCGAGAATTCACAGAGCTCCTTTGACAGTTCCTTCAGGTACATGCCGATATAGAGCTGGTAGGACTAGATCCAGCATGTTAGCATCGAGCCCTGAAAAGCCTTGTGGCCAAGGGAGTCGAGGGTTTGGGCCTCCCTGCTGGGTGGGACCAACGAATGAGTTTTTTGGCTTTTGAGTGGGCGCATGGCCAACTCCATGACCATGGAGTTGTGGGGAAGCTAGGTCTTTTGGAACCCAGGGCTTCGGTACCCAGTACATGGCGTCAAGTCATCTGCTAACGATTGGTACTGATGCCAGCGTTTCCTACATTTGGAGGAGTCAGTTTAGGATCGGGGGCACTGGGACCGTAAGGGTTTCCTTCAGAGGTTCTTTGTATTGGAGTATTTTAATTTCCCCGTTGTGTGGGTCCTCCTCGACCTCAGTCTCGATAGTGTGAGTCTTGGCCATGTCCTGAACAAAATCGAGGAAAGCAACGTTGTCAGGCGGGGAACGGCGCTGGTCATCAGGGGAGACAGGCCTGAGGATACGTCTTGGTGTTGCCTCTTGTCCAGGGACTTTTTGTCCTTGGTCTCCCATTCAGACTCAAAGTCCGAGTACGAGTCCAATGCCAAGCGGTCGCCTCTGCCGAGGAACACTCCAGGTAGTCCACAACGTCTGGTGAATCTGCGGTCCAAGCCGCAGGTGCTTGCTGGGGAGGACCAGTGTCCTGAGGAACGGGACCAGGATGTCGGGTGCCGGGGACTCTTTTGAGGGCGACGCACGAGGACCGGCTCGACATAGGGGAAGGCCCTTGATGTCGAGGGTCCCGTCGTCGCGGCAGATGAACCGGATGAGCCAGACATGAATACCTGCTGCATGGCCACTAGGGCAGATATAATGTTCTCTAGGGTTACCATTCTGATCTCCATATCAGTTGGCTCTGCAGCCTTCGACACAGACACTGAGGACTTCTGGCCCGGCGTTGGTACAGTCGAGAGGAGTCCCTGATGAGGATGGCCTCAGAGGTTCGAGGCCAATCGGCAGGTGCCGATGACTCCTTACAAGGCAGCCTGGAAGGCTGCTCCTGCCCCGACTCCTCAGACTCACACCTGGGACTGCGGGTCCTGGGCTGGGATTTCCCCTTCTTACCGGATCCATCGTCAGAGGAGGTCTTCGAGGGTTTCTTCTTCTTGTGCTCCACCTCTGGAGATTTCCACTTGGAGGAACCATGGCTGCAGGACTCACAAGAGGCTCTGGCTTCACGGAGCACCGAGGTATCAGAGGAGACTCGAACTTGGTGTCACTGGAGACTCTGGCATGGAGTCGGACTTCTGAAAATTTTTTTCCTGCTGTTGATGGCGACTCTTTAAGGCCTTTGAGATCACGGTTCTGTAGAGTTTGCAGTTGAAATCGCTATGCTCCGTGCCGAGGCATCGGAGGCAGCAATCATGTGGGTCATTGAGTGATATCATTTTGCCACACTTCTGCTGAAAAAGGGCGCAAACTCCAGTCGAGGGATACCTTGATGAAAAAAAATAAGTGGGGCAACACCGAGGTGAGCTAGCTCGGGGGCAGGAAGGAACTGGTAGGCAAACTGGACAAAATTAACAACAAAAATCAGACTTTTTCCAGGGGAAACTGGACAAGGTCTAATGGGTTCCACAGAAAAAAGGAGACTGAGGCAAGATGGCACCCTTGGGCAGGAAGGGGACCATGCATGCGTGGTGAATCTCCCCAAAGCTTCCTTTGAAAGCTCGGGAGATGCTTCCGTGCAGGCTCCATCGGCACCAACGTCACCCATATGTGAGTGCTGACTTCCTGCTTGTTCCCAGAGAAGGACATTTTTACATAAAGTAAGATATGTGTAAGGCAACAAGACAAGTAGGACCTTAGCTAACTATTTCAGGGCTAGGAAGACAAAATCTAAAATACTGGCCATTAGATTAGATAAATGGACAGGTTACAAACAGATGCAACCCACATAGCGCAATAATTTAGAGTAGTTACTCACCTGTAACAGGTGTTCTTCCAGGAGCAGCAGGAATCAGTCCTCACATCAGCGTCAACGGAGCCCCCATGCGGAGCATTTCCTCAGCTTGCAAAGAAAGCCTTTGGGAATGCAGGCACGCATGCGCGGTCCCCTTCCCGCCCAAAAGTGCCATCTTGCTCAGTCTAATGACATAGCTAAAAGACAGCACAAAAAGAAAATGAACTATATACAACTGCAACTCCAAGGGGAGGAGGGAGGGTTGTGAGGACTGATTCCTGATGCTCCTGGAGAACACCTGTTACAGGTGAGTAACTACTCTTTCTCCAGGACCAAGCAGGAAGTCAGTCCTCACATAGGGGTGACTCCCTAGCTCTGGGCTACCAGGAACCCAGGCTGAAAAATAGAGCTCCTTCTAGAGCCTCAGCCACAGTGAGAGAATCTTCTCTGAGACCACACCTGAATGGTAGTCCAACACCAGGGCCGGAGGGTAGGAGTTGCCTAAACCTCAAAGAGATTACGGAGTAACGCCCGAAAGCACTGTCCCTATGGGACTCCCTCTCGAGGCAGTAGTGGTCCACAAAAGTCTGGCTTGAAGACCAAGTAGTGGCCCAGCAGATGTCTGCCAACGGAACAGAACAGAAGTGAGCTACTGATGCGGCCTTCGCCCTGACCCAGTGGGCCGTGACCCGACCCTCCAGGGAGAGGCCTGCTGCCCTGTACGCCCAGGCGATAGTCTGCCACCCAAATGGACAACATACGCTTAGTGACAGGCAACCCCAATTTATTAGGGTCAAAGGAAATGAAGAGCTGAGAAGCCCTTCTATGCCCCTGCGTACGTTCTAGGTAAAAGGACAGCGCCCTTCTACAATCCAGGGTATGCAAGACAGTTTCGGCCCTACTGGCGTGCCGCCTGGGAAAGAACGTCGAAAGTACCACCTCCTGGTTGAGGTGGAAGGAGGACACTACCTTTGGAAGGAATTTAGGATGAGTCCGCAAGACTACCCTGTTCCTATAGAACCTGGTATACGGCCTATCCGAGACCAGGGCCTGAAGCTCACTCACCCGCCTAGCCAAGGTGAGTGCCACAAGGAACAACGCCTTCTAGGAGAGGAAACATAAATGGCAGGTTGCCATCGGCTCAAAAGGTGGGCGAGTCAGTTGCTGCAAGACCACATTGAGATCCCACTCAGTGGCCGGTGGACGAATAGGAGGCTTAAGCAGAAGCAGGCCTCTGAGAAAGCGAGACACCAGAGGGTGGCCGGAGAGAGATTGTCCATCCACCGGCGAGTGGTGAGCAGAGAGGGCACTGAGGTGAACCCGGACAGAGTTGGACTGAAGTCCTAGGTTGGAAAGGTGGAGCAGGTATTGTAGCACCACCTGGACCGAGCAGGAGAAGGGGTCCTCTTGCTGTTGAGAACACCAAGTAGAGAACCTACGCCACTTCAGAGCATAGGCCTTCTTAGTGGAATGCTTCCTGGAGGCCAACACCACCACTTCAACCTCCCTTGATAGGAGCAAGGGAGGAAGGACTAGCCTTTCAGCAGCCAGGCCATCAAATTGAGGGATTTGAGGTTGGGATGCAAGAGGGACCCCTGATTATGAGTCAGAAGGTCGGGTTGCAACCCCAGAGGAAGTGGAGTATCCACTGCCAGCTGCAGAAGAAGAGGGAACCACGGCTGCCTGGGCCACCTGGGGGCTATCAGGATCACCATGGCTCGGTCCTGCTGGATTTTGAATAGAGTCCGGGCCACCAGAGGTGTGGGAGGAAAGGCATACAGCAGGCTCTCTGACCAGGGGATCAGGAATGCATCTGGCACTGTTCTCAAGGGATGCGGTTGCCTGGAACAGAACCTGGGTAGTTGCCTGTTCAGCGGACTGGCAAAAAGATCCATGATCGGAAGACCCCACTTCAGAAAGATCTGTTGAACTACCAGAGGATCCAACTGCCACTCGTGAGGCTGCAGGAGTCTGCTTAGCCTGTCCACCAGGTAGTTTTCCTGGCCTGGGAGGTAGACCGCCCTGAGGGTCATGCCCTGATTGACAGCCCAGGAGCAGAGCGCTTGCGCTTCCAGGCACAGAAGTCTAGATCCTGTGCCTCCCTGCTTGTTGACGTAGAACATAGCCACCTGGTTGTCCGTCTGAACTAAGACAGACTGGTGAGACAGGATCTGAGAGAAAGTCCGTAAGGCTAGTCGAATGGCCCTCAATTCCAACAGGTTGATCTGCTGGGCGGCCTCCCACGGAGACCACAGGCCTTGGGTGCATGCCCCCTGGCAGTGTGCCCCCAGCCCTGCAGAGAAGCATTGGTTGTCAGTAACTGAGTGTGTGGGGAGGCATGAAAAGGAACACCCCTGACCAGATTTGGGAGATGCCTCCACCAGCGTAAGGAGTCCACCAAGAGTTTGGACACCTTTATTCTGTCTGACAATTTCCCTGTGGCCTGCAGCCACAGTGCCCTGAGGTGCCACTGAGCCGGCCTCATGTGCAGCCGGGCATATGGGGTGACATGCACTGTGGAAGCCATGTGACCTAAGAGCCAGAGGAAGTGTCTGGCCGAGACCAGAGAGTTCGCCCGAAACTGGCCGGCCAACTTTATCAGCCGGTGAGCTCTATCCACAGGCAAATAGGCCTTTGCATGGATGGTATCCAATCTTGCCCCTATGAACTCCACGTCCTGTGAGGGGACTAAAGTGGACTTGGGGAAGTTTATGACGAACCCCAGGTGCTGAAGCAGGAATATGGTTCTGAAGGTGGCCTGCCTGGCCTCTTGTGGAGACTGGCCCCTGATAAGCCAGTCGTCCAGGTAAGGGAACACAAAGATCCCCTGGTTCCTGAGGTAGGCCGCAACCACCGCCAGGCATTTTGTAAAAACCCTGGGGGCGGAGGTGAGGCCAAAAGGAAGCACTCTGTACTGGAAGTGCTTTCCTCCCACCACAAATCTGAGGAATTGTCTGTGACTTGGATGGATGAGGATGTGAGTATAAGCATCCTTCAGGTCTAAGGAGCATAGCCAATCTCCCTGCTGGAGGTAGGGCAGTAAGATTCCAAGGGTAAGCAGCTTGAACTTTTCCCTCTCCAGAAACTTATTCAGATTTCTCAGGTCGAGGATGGGTCTGAGGCCTCCTGTTCTTTTTGGTACCAGGAAGTACCTCGAGTAGAAGCCTTGCCCTTCCAGGTGGTGAGGCAACAGTTCCACCGCCTGGTCCCTTAGTAGACCTTCCAACTCCTGAAGGAGTAAGTTTCTGTGCAGAGGGGGTCTTGGAGGCTCCCCTGGAAAGTAGGAGGGGGTATCTGGGTGAAGTGGAGCAGATAGCCCCTTTCGATGATGCTTAACACCCAAGTATCCCCTGTGATGGCTGGCCACCTGTCTGCGTACAGGGTCAGCCGACCTCCTGTGCCCTGGAGAGGAGGAGAGGCTATGCTGGCATAGTCAAAAAACCCCTCCCTACTGAGCAGGAGCCGGAGTAGGAGGCTTGGGAGCCTTCTCCCTAAGGGGCCCATGACCCTGCCCCTTGGCCTGCTGGTCCTGTTGGGGAGCTGCAGAGGCCTGGTAGTGAGGATAGGATTTGTAGGCAGCGGTCTTCCTCAGGTAAAAGGTCTTTTTCCCTGAGCCCTTCTTCTTCTGAGAAGTGGCAGGGGTCTTTTCCTGGACAGCCTTGTCCGGGTAAGAGTCTCGGTCTCGAGTTCTGCAGCCTTTTCGGCCATGGGCTTGCCAAAGAGGTTTTCACCTCGGCAAGGGACATCGACCAACTGTCCTGTACCCATGGCTCGAGGTCCGAAGATTGTAGCCAGGCCTGGCGGCTTGCACCGATGCCGGCCCCTGCTACCCGGGCCGAAGCCTCAAATCCATCATAGGCTGCTCAAGATATAAACTTCGAGCACTCTCGAATACCAGAAGACAAGGCCTTGAACCTCTGCAAAGGTTCCTCGGACAGACCAGCAGAGAACCCGGCAATCTCCTTTGCCAGGTCTCGAAGGTACATGCCCATCTACAGCTGCTGGTAGGTCTGGACACGGCAAGCAAGCATAGAGCCCTGGAAGCACTTCCTACCGAGGGCATCCAGGTTCTGGGCTTCCCTGCCGGGAGGCACCGAGGAGTGCATCTTCTGACTCTTCAGGCGATGCATGGCCGATTCCACAACCATGGAGTGGTGCGGTAGCTTGGGAGGAGAGTCATACTGCAGAGCCTCGAGCTCCTCGGCTCGAGGCTCCTCCTCGGGGTCCACAGGGAATGCCAGTGCTTTGGCCATGTCCCGTACGAAATCTGAGAACCTGGTATCCTCCAGGGGGGACCTTGTCCGAGGCTTGGATCCCGGTGAGTCCGAAGGGATGCACCGAGTCCGGAAGGTGTCCGGGGACGACTCCTCCTCCGTTTCCCACGCCGATTCCTCCGAGTGGGCGGGCACCGACGCCATCCGCCCCGACGCCGAGGGAACCGGCGTCGACGACCTCGGTCCCGAACAGGAGGCCGAGGGTGACCTCGGCCGAGGATCGACTTGAGTTCACATGGTCTTGAGGATCGGCTCGGCCTCCGGGGTCGACTTGGACGTTGATGTCCCGGTGGTCGGGGCAGATGTGCCGGTGAGACCGGCGATCAGCACCCGCTGCTGCTCCATGAAGGCAGACAATCTGCTCTCCAAGGCCGTCAACCTGAGTCCGAGCTCAGGAGACCCAGCAGCCTCCGACTCGGGCCCCGACGGCGTCAGGCCCGATGTTGGCTCACCCAGAGGACAGTCCACGAGGACTACAGTACTCACGTGACTCAGGGCCTCTGACTCTACAAGAGGATGCTTTGCAGGCCTCGCCGACTCCGAAGACCCGGGACGGCGATCGGGGCTATGCGACTTGGCCCTCGAGGAGTCAAGAGCGTCCACCGATGCCGCCCTCGTGGGTTTCTTCTTCCTTCGATGCTCCCTCGAGGGGGACTCCCTTTCAGAGGAGCCCCGACGATGCTCGGGGTCAGACTCCCGAGACTTCGAGGCCTCTGACGAACTCCGGACCCATCCAGAGGCAGATTCGGAGAAGATCCTCTCACGCTGGTGCGGACAGCTCCGTAATGCCTTGGAAGACATTTTGCCACAGGGGCTACAGACCGTAGAATCATGGTCTGGCCCCAGGCACCGGAGGCAGCAGTCGTGTGTGTCGGTGAGAGATATCAGTTTCTTGCACCGATCACACTTCTTAAAGCCACTGGCAGCCATCGGGGGAAAAAGGGCCCCTGCAAGATCAAAAAATTGGGCTGCCAGGGAAAAGAAAAAAGGCAAGAACGCAGTCTCTAAGGACAAAAAATGAAAAAAAGAGATCCAGGCTCGGTACCGGTGTACCGAGTCCAGGCAGGAAAGGAACCGACGTCGAACCGAAGAAAAAAGTCGATCCAACGCAGAAAAATCAACTTTTTTCACGGGTGACAAGGACAGGCGTCCGTAGGGCTCCGCAGAAAAAAGAAGACTGAGCAAGATGGCACCTTTGGGCGGGAAGGGGACTGCGCATGCATGCCTGCATTCCCAAAGGCTTTCTTTGAAAGCTGGGGAAATGCTCCACATGGGGGCTCCGTCGACGTCACCCATATGTGAGGACTGACTTCCTGCTTGGTCCTGGAGAACAGGCCTTTTATTCAAATTTGTATCTGTCTGAAATGTCAGGCTCAGATTCACAGCTGAGCAATTAAGATAAGAGGATAATAGGCTTTTACAAGCCCCTTTCACTTTAAAGGCAACTTATATGGCAGTAGACTCTTTGAAGCTTCACAAGGTGCCAGGTCCAGATGGTCTATCAGCAGAGTTCTATGAAGTGTTTTGTAAATCCTTGGCTCCAACCAGACTAACCAACAAACAGAAGATGGGACCTCTTCTAAGGGTAATTTTGCAAAAACAATCAGAGTTGTGTTGGAAAAACCAGGGAGATACCCTACATATATTCAAAGTTATAGACAATTTTACTTCTTAACGCCAATTACATATTTATTCTATGATAATGACAACTAGATTAAGTAGAGTACTCTCAAAAATTATCCATATCTAAGTGGGTTTGATCACATGCTGACTGTAGCAAAATCCATTTCCTATCCTGTCTTTGCCTTGTCAGTGGATGCTGACAAGGCTTTTGACAGGGTGTAGTGGGAATTTTTGTTTCAAGTGATGAAGTCGTTTGGTTGTCAGCAATGCTTTTTAGTGTTTGTGCTCTATATCCTCGCCCAACTGCATGCATTTTAGTTAACCATATATTTTCAGAGTCAATTTTACCGCATAGAGGTACCCGACAGAGTTGTCTCTTACCACCTTTGCTTTTGCATTTGACCACTGAGCCATTCTGTCAAGACTCATCTGTTCAGGGTATCTGGGTAGGTAACACTGATATAAAAGTATCAGCATATGTGGACTGTATTTTAATTTACTGGTCACACCCTACTCAATTGCTCTTGTCCTTGTTCTCAGTAATAAAGATCCATTTGGCAATTTCAGGGTATAAAATGAATAAACAAAGAGAAATCTTTCTATTAAATTTATATATGCAAAAGGAGGATATTGAACATTATAACCTAGTCCAGTTTCTATTGAAATTAAAGAATCTAGGAGTCCCTTTCTATGGGGATAGTCTAGTTATCATGATGTAAGTTTCAGACTCTATCTTAGCTAAGGATATTGCTCTGCAGTGGTCTCCCCTTCACTTATTGTAGTAGGGGAGATTAAGTCAATAAAAATGGTATTAGTATCAAAGGTTAATTTGATTTTTAGCATGATGCCTGCTCTCTATAAACATGAATTTTATAGGAAGTTAGGAAACCAGAAGGTGGTCTCTCTCTCTTGAAGAACAAGATTCCTCGCATTGCTCTTAGGAATCTGAAGCAGCCAAAATATCTGGCAGGGATGGGATTTCTGGGCTTTGCTTCTTATGATGTCATCCAAGTTTAAGTTTCAATGTAAACCGCTTTGATTGAAATGATAAAGCGGTATATAAAACCTGCTAAATAAAATAAATAAATAAAATCATGCCATTAACAGTCAATACTCCTAGGGGCATACTACAGTATTGCTCTGGCTCTAGTAGATAGTGGTTGCAAGTTTTTACAGCTCTGATTAAATATGGAAAAAGTGCAGAGAAAAATTGAATGCACTCTTGAGCAACTGCCCTGGGAGGTGATTTCTCACTAGAACACAATGCTGGAGGCTCCATTAGAGTAACCATTAAAACCAGTGCTCTTTTGGGAATTGCTTTAAGGAGGAGGGGAATTTGTTTGGCTCCTCATCCTTATTATGTTAAGGGCCCGTTAAGCAGCCAGAAGATTGGAAAAGAGTTCGGAAAGGATTTTTAAAAACCTCACACAACTTCGGTGCCCCTCCCTCCTCTTCCTCTGTTTTCCTGCCTGGTCGAATTGCCTGCACACGCTGATTGCGCTTACCATACTTTTCTGCATGGGTTCCCTGTGTGGCCATAGCACATGCTGCATCATTGTGCCATCTCAGCATGCCCTAAGCCTGTCTTGTCCAGCTGTTAGTGGCATCTAAGATTAACATGCCTACTTCCAAGAAGCGCTGCCTGGTTTGTGGAAAGCGGAGAGTTTCGTTATTGGATTCTGGTGTCTGCTATTCTTGCATGAAAGCTTCTAATGTGCCCTTATAGGTTCCTCCTTCCTTCCTGCAGCAAGGGGACCCAAGTGCCTTGGCCTTATTGTCTTTGCTGCAGGAGGGAGCAGATGCAGGGTGCTCGAGCACTCGCTCTTCTGGCCGTTCCCCTTCTCTTAAGGGTCTGACAGCTAGTCTCTCCCTCGAGGATGGGGGCCCTATTCCTGGCAAGGAGCTCCCAGTTTCTGGGTTTTCCACCCCAGGATTCTTCTCATCTCTAAAGCAAGCTTGGTCTTTCTGGCAAAAGCAACTCAGACCTTGTGGCTTCCAGAACCTCTTGTTCTCTTTCCGCTCTTTCGGAAGAGGGGCTGGTGGTGAGTCTAAGCCCAGCCCTGGTGCCACCTCCTAAGTGATCTCAGATAAGATTAGAATCTGAAGATTTGGATCAACTGTCCTTTGGCTGAGGTCTAGAGTCTAGTCCTGATGCTTCAGGAAATGATTCCAACCCAGGGGACGAGATGTCTTCTCCTTCGGAGAATCTCAACGAATCTGATATTATCCGCCTGTTCAGGAAGGCAAGCTAGTAGCTCAGATTGCTCAGAAGTCTTCCGCCTTGCATTTGGCTGACCCTCCGATGGCAGACCAAGGGCCACAGACTTATCTCCTTCTGCAGTGGTTTCAGAAGTCTATGAAGGCCTTTCCTTTTTCAAAGATTATCAGAAGCATGATCTGCTTGGAGTGGGACTACTACTACTGAGCATTTGTATAGCGCTACAAGATGTATGCAGCGCTACATAGACACATGTAAGAGAGAGTCCCTGCTCATCAGAGATTACAATCTAGTCAAGATGGACAACACAGTCAAGACGAACAACACAGTAGTTGTAGACATGGGATACATCTAGGGGGAATGGTAAGGAAAGACAAAGGACATCAGGTGAGTCAAGATCCGAAAGCAGCAGATAAGAGGTGAGTTTTCAGCCTGGATTTGAAAACAGCCAGAGAAGGCGCCTGATGTACAGACTCAGGTAGTTTGTTCTAGGCATAAGGAGCAGCAAGGTGAAAGAAGTAAAGTCTGGAATTAGCAATAGAAGAGAAGAACACAGATAGAAGCGATCTGCCAGAAGAGCGGAGTTCCTGAGGAGAGGTGTAGGAAGAGATAAGAGAGGAAAGGTAGTGAGGAGCTGCAGAGTGAATGCACTTATAGGTCAGCAGGAGAAGTTTGAACTGGATGCGAAAATGGACAGGGAGCCAATGAAGTGACTTGAGAAGAGGGGTAATATGAGCATGATGAGGCTGATGGAAGATTAGCCGTGCAGCAGAGTGTTGAACAGATTGAAGGGGAGAGAGATGATTCAGAGGGAGACCAGAGACCAGCAAGGAGTAGGTTATAGTAGTGTAAACAGGAGGTGATTAAGGAGTAGATAAGTGTCTTAGTAGTGTGTTCAGAAAGGAAGGGTGCATTTTGTTGATGTTAAGTAGTGTGTTCAGAAAGGAAGGGTGCATTTTGTTGATGTTACAGAGAAAGAAATGTCAGGTCTTATCTATCAGATGGATGTGTGTGGAGAAGGAGAGAGAGGAGTCAAAGATGACCCCAAGGTTGTGAGCCAAGGAAACAGGAAGGAATAGAGAGTTATTCACAGAGGCTGAGAAAGGAGGAAGGGGAGATGAGGTGTAAGAGGAAAAATAACAGGCTCAATTTTGGCCATTTTCAATTTCAAGCAGCAGTGAGACATCCAAGCAACAATGTCAAAAAGGCAGTCAGAGATCCGGGCCTGGATTGCCAGACAGATGGTACTGAAAGCCTTGGGAAGAGATGAGTGTACCAAGGGACTGGGTATAGAGAGAGAAAAAGGAGTGGACCCAAGACAGATCCTTGGGGTACACCAGCAGAGTGGGATAGCAGCAGAGGAGGATCCACCATAACAAACACTGAAAGAGTGATGGGAAAGATAAGAGAACCAGGATAGTACAGAGCCCTTAAATAAATAAATAAAATAAATAAATTAAAACCAAGTGAGGACAAGGTATCAAGGAGAAAGTTGTGGTCAAAAGTGTCAAAAGCAGCAGACAAGGTCAAGAAGGAATGAGGGTCAAGTAGAGACCATTGGAACAGGTCACTGGAGACTTTGGCAAGAGCTGTTTCAGTAGAACGTAAAGGATGAAAGCCAGATTGTAAAGGATCCAGGAGGGCTTGAGAGGAGAGAAAGTTGAGGCAACGGCAGTGAACCGCATGTCCAAGTAGTTCAGAAACAAAGGGGAGGAGGGAGATGGGTCGATAGTTAGAAGGACAAGTAGGATCTAATGAGGGTTTCTTGAGGAGAGGTGTAACTGCAGCATGCTTGAAGGCTGCAGGGACAGTTGCAGTAGAGAGCGATAGGTTGAGAATATGAAAGATGGAAGGGGCAACAGTGGAAGAGATGGGGCTTAGGAGATTGATGGAAATAAGATCAGAGGAGCATGTAGTGAGTTTAAAGGAGGAAAGAAGGTGTGTGGTTTCCTCCTCAGAGATCATAGAAAAAGAAGAAAGGGTAGCAGTGGTAGAGGGGAAAAGTTGGAAATGAAAAGGGGGAGAGGGGGAAGTAGCTGACATTGTGGGGAATTGGAGGATGATCTTGTGGATTTTGTCATGGAAATAGTCAGCCAGAGTTTGGGCAGAAAGTGAAGGAGGGGTCGGAGGCAAAGGCACGTTGAGAGTAGTAAAGAGACGGCAAGGGTGAGAGGCAAGAGAGTTAGATGGAAATAATAGTCTTGTTTGGCGAGTGCTCTGGCTGACTGGAAAGAGACAAGCATGAATTTAAAGTATAGAAAATCCGCAAGGAAGGAGAATTTGAGCCAAGCACACTCAGCTGAACAGGCACAGGAATGCAGATAGTGAGTAGTGGAAGACAGTCAGGACTGGGGTATAGTACACCTTACAGAACGTTGCATGGGTGGAGCAAGAGCATCCAGAGCAGAGGGGAATGCAGCTTTATAGGAAGCTACTGCCTCATCAACACTCAGATGACATAGTGGAGGAAAGAGGTGATGAGACAGCTGAGGAGAGAGCCAAAGGGTCAATAGCATGAAGATTTCTAAAGAGGTTGAAGGAGACAGGGCAAGGTTGAGAGTGCATTTGATGAAGAGTTAAGCTTAGCAGGTGATGGTCCAATAAGGGAAGAATTGAAGTACAGAAGTTTGAGGGTAAACAATTAGAGAAGAATACGAGGTTGAGGCAGTGGCTGTGCTGGTGAGTGGCGGCAGTATTACAAAGCTGGAGATCGAATGAGGAGGTAAGGGAAAGGAGCTTTAAAGCATAAGAATAAGAGAGGTTATCAACATGAATGTTAAAATCCCAGAGAAAAAGAGTGGAGGAAGACGAATCCAAAAAGAAGGAAAGCCATGAGTCAAAGTCAGCCATCCAGAGAGGTAGTGGAGTGAAAAGCCGGATGGAGTGGACTTCAAAGGAGGGGGCAGCAGGAAGGGGTTGAAATTGGCAGGAAGGAGAAAGAAGAAGCCCAACACCACCACCACAGCCAGTGGGAAGAGGCATGTGGGAGAACTAATAGCCACCATTACAGAGAGCAGCGACTGACGCAGAGTCTTTTGGGAGGAGCCAGGTCTCCGTTACAGCAAGAAGATGGACAGCAGAGATAAAGAGATCATGAGTAAAGCCAAGTTTATTTGAGATGGAGTGTGCATTCCACAAGGCACATGAGAAAGGGAGAGAGGAAAGGGAAAGGAGAGGGATATGAATAAGATTTGAGGTGTTGTGTGAAGGTCTATTATCAAAGTGTGACAAAAATTAAAGGGGGCCAGGGTTGGGGTTGATATTTCCGGATGAGAGGAGGAGGAGGAGAAGAAGAGTGTAGGGCAGAGAGGAGACAGTATGGCAGAAATGAGGGTGAGGTTGTTTTAGAGAGAGAGAAGATGGCTGAATGAGAGGGAGAAAGTGGTGAAGCTCAAGAACTGATGACAGGGTAGAGGACAGGATGGAGGGAGAAGTGAGGATGGTAAAAGGGAGATAAGGAGGGGAGGAGTGAAGGTGTTGGTAGGAGGGGAGACAATTAGGGAGCATGAAGAATAGGAAGACAAAGTGATGAGGAGCCATAGAAGAGAGACAGAGAGGAGAAGAGAGGCCAGAAGAAATAAGGATAGGTGGGAGAGAGAGCACAAGGGATTAGGTGCACCTGTGTATAAGCGTGGCAATGAGCAGAAGAGACTGACTGCTACAGAGTGGGTGGGTAGAGGGGAGGGAGGGAGGAGAGATAAATTTGGTGAGGATATTTAGGAGACAGGTAGGAATGGAGAAAACTGAATAAGCTTACAGATAAATAAATAGCATACTAACAATGATACAGATAAAGAAACAGCATACTAACTATGATAAAATAAATATTTCAGTGGACACACAGGACTCAGAAGCTGGAAGGTAAGAGTGCCCAAACTGACAGCAAAGCAGAGGAGAGAGAGGAAATAGAGCTAAACACATGTAGAAGACAGGAAAAGGGGCTATACAATGCCTCAGCAGGGGGGGGGGGAGGGATTTGTCACTCAGGTAAATTAGACCAGGGACAGGAAAATTTAAAACTCTGCAGCAAAAGAAACAGAGTTAGGATAGGTATTGAATTAAATGTTAACTTGAGTTCCACAGACCAGGTAGTAGAAGGAAAGTTACAATTAGTTATGGAGAGAAGCAAAAGAGAGTATTGAGAAAATCTGAACAGTATTGCAAAAAGTACAAATGAGGTAAGAAAGCCCGACTCCCCAGTAAAGGAGCTGAGGGTTTGTAGGAAGCTTTATGCCTTGCCACAGGAGGACTGTTCTGCATGGTTTAGTGGCTATGTCCTTAAAATTCCACTTCTCCCAGCTTGCCTTTAAAGGGACGTTTTGTTTGAAGAGGACTTGGAGAAACTGATTAAGGATTTGGACGAGTCCAAACCCCATTGCCTCCCAGAAGATAGGCCAAAGGGGCCTGGGAAGCACACAGGTGCATCCTCCTCCGTGAGATGTGCCTGCTTTCCTCGTTTGTACTACCCAGAGTCCCAGAGTTCCTGGGATTCCCGTAGGTACCACCCTGGAAAGCCCATCTTCTAGATGCTCAATTAGTATTACGCTGTTGCATTCAGGTTAGCTTTTTTTTTTTTGCCCCTTGTGGGGCATGCTTCATTTCCTTAAACCACACTGATGTAGCACACCCTCTGCTCTATTGTGGTTGATTTCCTTTTTGCATTTGATTGGTTTGTTTATATATTATTTTATGGGCTATGTTCCCTTTCCCTAACAAATGGATACTTGCTTATGTATTATGTAAAAATTCAATAAATATAAAATTAAAAAAAGAAAGCCAGCCCACTTGCTCCTCTTCTGGTTTTCAATTTCATAAGGCTTATGAGCCCCGGGAAACTACCACCTCCAGAAGTGTCATCTCCCATCTGGTGCAGTGATGGGCTGGGGGCCCAATCCAGGATGCCTTCAGTTTTGGCAGCATTTCTACCAAGAGTGGGCCTGGGTCACTGAGGATCGCTGGATGATAGACACTTTTCAGCATGGTTATGTTCAGGAATGCAAAGAACCTATCTGAGATGCCTTCATCATCTTCCCATGTGGCTCTGCAGCTAAGAGATGCTGGAAAGGTTGCTCAGTCTTCTGGGGGTGATACCAATTCCCCCTGCCGAATGGGGCAAGGGCCAAAATTCTATCTATTTTATAGTGCCAAAGAAAGATGGCCAATTCTCTACCTCAAGAGAGTCAACACCCACCTGCACACTCTATACTTCTGTATGGAAACCCTGTGGTTAGTGATCCAGGTGAGGAGATATCCTTGGACCTAGCCAAGCTTATTTCCACATTTCTATTTGCTAGGATCAACAGCATTTTCTCCATTTGTCATGCTTGGCTCTAATTTTCAATCTGCTGCTCTTCCCTTTGACCTCTCTACACCCTCAAAGACGTTTTCGAAGGTCATGGTGGAGGTGCCAAGGGATCTGTGTTTACTCATATCTGGACGACTGATTCATCTGAGCCAGGTCACAGTCAGAAGCATCTCAGGTTTCGGCCTGTCTGGTGCAGCTCCTGGAGAGTCTTGGCTGGGTGATCAATCGAGGAAAGTGTCACTTGGAGCCTTCCCAATCGCTGGAATATGTGGGAGCGCAGTTCGACACTTGGGTATGCAGGTCTTCCTACCCAAGAAGAGGATGAAAAAGTTGTCATCCCAACTGGCAGCTTTCTGGACTCAACAGGCTCCCACGGTTTGGAATTATCTATAACTTCTTGGCTTGATGGTGGCATCAATCAAAATAGTGCCACTACAAAGGTCCTTGCTGTCTCATTAATCTCCAAGCTCTCAGCATTTCAAGGCCAGGCTTCCTCTACAGCTGAAGGTGGTGTCCACTCTGCAGTGGTGGAAGTAACCCCAACATCTGAGTAGGGGTATGCCATTAGATGATCACTTGTGGTTTCTCCTCGCAACAGATGTCAGCCTGTTTGGCTGGGGGGCCCATTCTGAGAACCAGACAGCTCAGAGACATTGGAGCAGCTGGTAATGGGTATGGCCCATTGACCGTCTCAAGACAAGGGCCATTTGTCTTGCCCTTTTGCATTTCAGGGTCCTACTCAGGGACAGAGATCGGGGTGTTCTAGGACAATGCCACGGCTATAGTGTATGTCAACTGGCAAGGAGGCACAAAGAGTGCCGAAGTAGCCCTGAAGATGACCCTCAGGTTCTCCTGGGCAGAAAGGAACCTCCTAGCTCTTTCAGTGCAACCCATTGCCAGAATAGACAAAAGAAGGTGTACTTTCTCAGTCGCCACTCTCTCGATTCCAGGGAGTGGGAATGGAGGTCAGTTGGCATTTCAGCAGATTCTGCACCTCTGAGTTCATCCCAAGATGGCGACCTGGTCCAAAGCTAAAGCACACAGATTCTGCTGTTGCTGCAGGGAGGCAGGCTCAGACGTTTCAGCGCCCTAGTTCAGTCCTGGTCAAAGCAGTGCCTACTGTATGTGTTTTCTTAACCGCCGCTCATAGGGCATGATTTGCTGCAAAGAGCAACAGCCGGGCTCGGTTGTCCTGGTGGCACTGGATTGGCCACAGAGGCTGTGGTTCAGTAATCTGCTGTGGCTCCTGCAGAAACCTCCTCTGCAACTGCCCCATTCCGGGGGCTGTTAAGTCAAGGTCCGGTCCTGCTGGACAACCTGGCTCCCCTTCTTGCTTACGGCTTGGCTTCTGAGAGGCATCATTTAGCACATCAGGATTATTCTCCTGCCATGGTTTCCATGTTCCTCAAGGTGAGGAGGGGTTCTACCAACCTTGCCTATGTGTGCACCTGGTGCCTATTCGAGCAATGGTACCATGAGCATCAGGTTAGATTTAATACAGTAGACTTGTCATCCTTGCTCATCTTTCTTCAGGATGGCCTGGACCAAAGGTCTTTTCCTTAGTTCCTTGAAGGTTCCCACCAAGATGTGTCTTCTTTCCTTCAGGGGGTACGACACCTGCATCCTCCCCTATGTTCAATTGTTCCTTCATGGGATCTCTGCCTGGTGCTATGGGCCTTGATGTCAGAGCCCTTTGAATCCTTGAACTAGTCATGCTTAAAGATCTTATCCTCAAGACTATTTCAATGGCTCCCTAAGTGAAAATAATTTCTAGAAATTCTAATGTATACCGTATTTTTCGGACCATAAGACGCACTTTTTCTTCACCAAAAAGTGGGAGGAAAAGTGCCTGCATCTTATGGTGCGAATAGAAGAAGTTGCAGAGCAGCAGCGGGTCCCTCGGGACCTTCCGTGTCCCTGGGGACTGCATCATCCCTCCCCCGCCCCGTGTCCAGGCTTCTCAGGGAGTGTTATTGGCAGAGCGGCAGCGGGTCCCCCCCATGTCACCTTGCCCAGGCATTAGTGGCAGAGCGGCAGCGGGTCCCCCCTCACCTTACCTTGTCCTTGGGAAGCCGATCTGTGCAGGAGGTGCGATGCTGCTGCTGTGCTGTGTCACCGCCGTATGCTATTGGAGGATAGCATGTAGTAGGCGGTGTTACAGTACACAGCAGTGCGCATGCCCCTCACTCCAGTCATCGGCTTCTGAGGTAAAATGTCACTACACACTACACTACATTTTCCCAATAAACTGTTCCCATTAAATGTTTTCCCTCTGTCCCTTTTTTCCTTTCAATTGTCACTCTTTTTCTTTTAATTGTCACTCTTTTTCTTTCAGTTGTCCCTCTTTTCCTTTCAATTGTCACTTTTGTGATCTGAAGTACCGTACCATATACGGTACTTCAGATATACGGTACCATAAAGCGTAGTTACTCACCTGTAACAGGTGTTCTCCAGGAGCAGCAGGAATCAGTCCTCACTTATGGGTGACGTCGGCGCCGACGGAGCCCTCGCGGAGCAATTTTCCCCAGCTTTCAAAGAAAGCCTTTGGGAATTGCAGCGCGCATGCGCGGTCGTCTTCCCGCCCGAGGGTGCCATCTTAGCCAGTCAGATGACATAGCTAAAAAAGACAGCATAAAAATTTGCAAAAAGAACAAAAGCAGACGATTGCAACTCCAAGGGGAGGAGGGAGGGTAGTGAGGACTGATTCCTGCTGCTCCTGGAGAACACCTGTTACAGGTGAGTAACTACGCTTTCTCCAGGAACAAGCAGGAAGTCAGTCCTCACTTATGGGACTCCCAAGCTCAAGGCTACCGGAGACCCTAAGCACAAAAATGAGCTCCCTCTAGCTCAGCAGCACAGAAGGATAGAATCTTCGCTGAATTATCACCCACCGGTAGCCCACATCCGGGATGGAGGGTAGGAGTTGCTCAGACCTCAAAGAGATTACGGAGGACTGCCTGTCCGAAAGCACTGTCCCTACGGGACTCCCTCTCGAGACAGTAATGGACCGCAAAAGTCTGGCTCGAAGACCAAGTAGCGGCCCGGCAGATGTCTGCCAGCGGAACAGAGCGGAGGTAAGCCACTGACGTAGCCTTTGCCCGAACGCAATGAGCCGTGACTCGACTTTCTAAGGAGAGTCCGGCTGCCCCATAAGCCCAAGAGATACAGTCCGCAACCCAGATGGACAGAGTACGCTTGGAGACCGGGAGCCCCAATTTATTGGGGTCAAAAGACACAAAAAGCTGAGCAGCTTTACGGTGCTCCCGCGTACGGTCAAGGTAGAAGTTCAATGCCCTTCTACAGTCCAGGGTATGGAGGACCGTTTCAGCTCGGCTGGAGTGTGGTCTGGGAAAGAAGGTTGGAAGTACCACCTCCTGATTGATGTGAAAAGGGGAGACCACTTTAGGCAGAAATTTTGGGTGAGTCCGTAGGACTACCCTATTCTTGTAGAACCTAGTGTAAGGGGGATCAGACACGAGGGCCTGCAATTCACTTACGCGTCTAGCGGAAGTGAGGGCTATCAAGAACAGTGTTTTCCAAGACAGAAAACGGAGAGAACAGGTAGCCATAGGTTCAAAAGGCGGACAGGTGATCCGCTGCAAAACCACATTCAGGTCCCAGTCAGGCGCTGGCGGGCGCAGAGGTGGTTTAAGTAGAAGGAGACCTCGGAGAAACCTCGCTACGAAAGGGTCGTTGGAGAGAGGTCTGCCGTCCACCGGCACATGATGTGCTGAAAGAGCACTGAGGTGAACTTTGACGGAGTTGGACTTAAGTCCCAGATTAGAGAGGTGTAGCAAGTACTGCAAGATCACCGACACCGGGCAGGAGAAGGGATCCTGAGACTGTTGGGTACACCAGACTGCAAAGCGATGCCATTTAAGGGCGTAGCATTTGCGGGTAGAAGGCCGTCGCGAAGCCAAGACGACCTCCTCCACCTCCGCCGGCAGGAGAAGGGGAGCAAGGACTACCCTCTCAGCAGCCAGGCCATGAGGTTGAGAGACCTGAGGTTGGGGTGCAGTAGGGACCCCTGATCCTGACTGAGGAGATCCGGTTGTACCCCCAGAGGGATTGGATCCTCCACCTCCAGTTGCAGCAGGAGCGGAAACCACGGCTGCCTGGGCCAGCGAGGGGCCACCAGGATCATGAAGGCTTTGTCTCGGAGAACCTTGAAAAGAGTCCGAGAGACTAGCGGGATGGGAGGGAAAGCGTACAGAAGGCTCCCCGACCATGAGAGGTAAGCATTTTGAACTTCTCCCGCACAAGGAACTTGTTGAGGTTGCGCAAGTCCAGGATGGGTCTGAGGCCCCCTGTTCTCTTTGGTATCAGAAAATACCTGGAATAAAAGCCTTGACCTCTCAGGTGGTGTGGCACCGGTTCCACCGCCTGATCCTGCAGAAGACCTGCTAACTCCTGAAGGAGTAATTCCCTGTGCAGAGGGGGTCGCGGAGGTTCTCCCGGAAAATAGGAGGGAGGGACCTGGTGGAAGTGGAGAAGATAGCCTTCTCGCACGACTTGAAGCACCCAGGCATCTGTGGTGATGCTGGACCACCTGTGGGCGAAGTGAACCAGCCGGCCTCCGGTGCTGGGAGGAACCAGCGGGGGGGGAGAGGCTATGCTTTGCGAGTCAAAAACCCCCACCCTGCTGAGCAGGGGCTGGTGGTGCAGGCTTGGGGGCTTGCTGCCTACGGGACCCGTTACCCCGTCCCTTGCCCTGCTGGCCCTGTTGGGGAGCTGCAGGGGCCTGATAATGGGGGTATTGTTTGTAGGCAGCTGCCTTCCTCGGGTAAAAGGACTTTTTCCCCGAGCCCTTCTTTTTCTGGGAAGGGGCGGAGGTCTTCCTAGAAAGCCTGGTCCTGGTGAGAGTCTCAGTCTCAATTTGTGCAGCCTTTTCCGCCATGGGCTTGCCAAAGAGGTTCTCGCCTCGGCAGGGGACATCGACCAACTTGTCCTGCACCCAGGGCTCAAGGTCTGACGACTGAAGCCAAGCCTGTCGGCGGGCACCGATGCCGGCTGCGGCCACTCGAGCCGACGCTTCAAAGCCATCATAGGCTGCCCGGGACATGAACTTTGAGCATTCCCGAATGCCAGTGGACAAGGCCAGGAACCTCCGCAAGGGTTCCTCGGACAGACCAGCGGAGAATCCGGCTAGCTCTTTAGCCAGATCCCGGAGATACATGCCCATGTACAGCTGGTAAGTCTGGACACGACATGCGAGCATAGAGCCCTGGAAACACTTCTTACCAAGGCCATCCAGGTTACGGGCCTCCCTGCCAGGGGGCACCGAGGAGTGCATCTTCTGGCTCTTAAGACGATGCATGGCCGATTCCACTACCATGGAATGGTGTGGTAGCTGTGCCTTTTGGAAGCCAGGGCTCTTGCGGACCCGATAGATAGAATCGACCCGCTTGCTCAGGACCGGCGAGGAGGCCGGACTCTCCCACATGCGGAAGAGTAGCCGTTCCAGCATAGGAGGAACCGGTACAGTAAAGTGTTCCCTCGCGGGAGAGTCATACTGGAGGGCGTCGAGCTCTTCGGCTCGAGGCTCCTCCTCGGGATCCGCAGGGAAGGCCAAAGCCTTGGCCATATCCCTAACGAAGTCCGAGAACCGGGCATCCTCCGGGGGGGACTGCTTCCGAGGTTCGGGCTCAGGTGAGTCCGAGGGGACACACCGAGTCCGAAAAGAATCAGGTGACTCTTCCTCTTCAGGCTCCCAGACCGACTCCGACGAGGAATCGGTGGGGTCGGCCCGGGCAGGGTGCGGCGCCTGCCGCCCCGACGCCGAGGGAGTCGGCGTCGGCGACCTCGGTCCCGAACGGGAGGCCGAGGGTGACCTCGACCGAGGATCGACTCGAGTTCTCATCGACTCGAGGATCGGCTCGGTCTCCGGGGTCGACTTGGACGTCGACGTCCCGGCGGTCGGGGCAGCGGCGCCAGCGAGGCCAGCGAGCAGTGCCCGCTGCTGGTCCATGAAGGCAGACAGTCTGCTCTCCAAGGCCGTCAACCTGAGTCCGAGCCCAGGTGACCCAGCAGCCCCCGACTCGGGCCCCGACGGCGTCGGGCCCGACGTCGGCTGTCGCGGAGGCGAGTCCAGAAGGACCACAGGACTTACCCGAGCAGGCATCTCCGACTCCAGGCGAGGTCGCTTCGGGAGGTGTTCCTTCTCCAAGGACCCGGGGCGGCTATCGGGGCTATGCGACCTGGCCCTCGCGGAACCAGGAGCGTCCACCGACGCCGCCCTCGTGGGTTTCACCGTCCGACGATGGTCCCCGGAGGGAGAACCCCGGTCGGAGGAACTCCGGCGACGGTCCGAGCTGGAGCCTTTTGACGCGGAGGCCTCCGACGAGGTCCGGGTACGGCTGGGGTCAGCAAAGATTCGATCACGCTGATGCCGCCGACTTCTCAATGCTTTTGAGGACATTTTGCCGCAGGGCCCACAGATCAGTTCCTCATGATCCGGGCCCAGGCAGCGGAGGCAAAAGTCGTGTGTGTCAGTGAGTGACATATTTCGGTCACACTGACCACACCGCTTAAAGCCACTGGCAGCCATCGGGGGAAAAAGGGCCCCTGCGAGGTCAAAGGACCGGGCTGCCAGGGAAAATCGAAAACGAAAGCTGACAAAGTCAGAAAAACCGAAAAAAAGTGAGAGGACTCGTGACCGGCGTCGCGAGTCCGGGCGGGAAAAAGATCGGCGTCGAACCGAAGGAAAAAGGATAAAATAATGAAGAAAATCGACTTTTTCGCAGGGACAAGACGGGGACGTCTGTAGGGCTCCGCGGAAAAAAGACGACTGGCTAAGATGGCACCCTCGGGCGGGAAGACGACCGCGCATGCGCGCTGCAATTCCCAAAGGCTTTCTTTGAAAGCTGGGGAAAATTGCTCCGCGAGGGCTCCGTCGGCGCCGACGTCACCCATAAGTGAGGACTGACTTCCTGCTTGGTCCTGGAGAAACCATACTCTCATATACGGTACCATAAACCTGTATGAAAAATACCGTATACAGTATGCAGTGACAACGCAAATGGTGATTGCGCAGTGAAAACGCAAATGGTTAGTGCTCAATAGTAATCATTGAAGAAATTATGGTATACTGAAAGTTCCTTCATTTCTTGCAGAAAAATATTGTACCGTACTACTGTACCTCATTCTACAAAGATGCTGAAGCAGAAAAGAATAGCCTATAAAATTCCATACAAACTGGAGGTTATCAAATATGCTAAAGAGCATGGAAACAGAGCAGCGGAGAGGCATTTTGGGCCGCCTCCAACTGAAAAACTGATTAGAGAGTGGAGGAAACAGGAGGATCAGCTGCAAAAAGGAGACAAAAGCAAGCACACTTTCCGTGGGCATGCTGCAAAGTGGCCAGAGTTGGAGGTGGACGTGAAAGAATGGATCATGCTTCATCGCAATAATGGCTTCTCCGTCTCAACAAAAATGATCATTTTTGAAGCGAAACGCATTGCTAAAGAGAGGGGCATTCAAGACTTTACAGGATCACCATCATGGTGCTACAGATTCATGATAAGATGTGGTCTTGCTATGCGTACCAAAACCAGAATTGCCCAAAAAATGCCCAAAGAATATGAGGCTAAAATTCTGTCCTTTCACAATTTTGTTATCAAAGCCAGAAAGAAAAACAGCTTTGAAATTGGCCAGATTGGGAACATGGATGAAGTCCCGCTAACATTTGATGTGCCTTCTAATAGGACTGTCGACCTGAAGGGTGCCAAAACCATCACAGTGAAAACGTCAGGGCACGAGAAGACGCATTATACAGCTGTGTTATCCTGCTGTGCCGATGGCACCAAATTGCCACCCATGCTGATTTTTAAAAGGAAAACATTTCCAAAAGATGCCATTCCAAGAGGTGTTGTGGTACACGTCCATGAAAAAGGATGGATGAATGACAATGGCATGAAAATATGGGTTGAAAAGGTGTGGTCCAAATGTTCTGGAGGACTTCTGAAAAAACCTGCCCTATTAGTGCTTGACCAATTTAGAGCACATATTAGTGAACCAACCAAAAAGTACTTCAAGGAAGTAAAGACCCATCTAGCTGTCATTCCCGGAGGTCTTACCAGCCAGTTGCAACCTCTTGATGTCTCCATAAACAAGCCATTTAAGGTCTTTATGAGAGAAGAGTGGAACAAGTGGATGGCTGCTGGTAACCATGATTTGACACCCACTGGATGAATGAAGAGGCCCACCATCACTCAAGTTTGCGAATGGGTGAAAAGATCATGGGACTCAGTGAAGGAAGAGATTGTTGTACAGTCGTTCAAAAATGTGGCATTAGCAATGCCTTAGATGGAAGTGAAGACTGTATTTTATATGAAGACAGCGAAGAAAGTGATGTCAGTGATTGTGACCAAATGAGCTTCGTGAATTCTGACTCTAGCGAAGAAGAGTTCTTGGGGTTTTCCGAAGACTAGAGTACTCAAACCTTTGTCTTTATGTGTTAATGACAGTGATAATGGTTCTTAATGCCACTGTTGACTACTGTTCAGTTTATATGGTTCAAATATTATTCTGTTATACTTTATTAAATATTTTATTACACTATTTGGTTCAGAATATTTTTTTTCCTATTTTTCTCCTCTAAAAACCAGGTGCGCCTTATGGTCGGGTGCGTCTTATAGTGCGAAAAATACGGTAATTACTATTTGCTGTTTTTAACAGATTGAAAAAAAAAGTAATTAAGGCAGGAGCAAAAGTCTGGACACCCTTCTAGTTGATATATTACTGTTTTTAAAGTTGTTAATGAGGCCCAAAAAAAGGTTTAGTGACACACTAGGCCTTCAATGTGTCAGATGAAGACAATTCCATGGTTGATCAACTACTAACCTCTCAGCTTGATCAGATACTCTGACCCTTCTAACCTTTCAGCTTGTGATTTTTGTTTTGTCTATTTTCAACAAACAATGGCCTTCTTGAAGCAGCTGCCCCAGCATTTGAAAAGGAAGATAACTCACTTATACAAAGCAGGGGAAAGCTATAAAAAATTTCTAAACACACTTCCAGCTAGCAATTTCAATTGTTTGAAAAATGTTAAGAAATAGAAATTATGTGGAATTGTTGTGGTTCAAGACAATCTCATAGATCCTGCCTGAAAATTGGTCATATCTGTCAAACAGAATCCACAGATGACTGTAAATGATCTGCTGAAAAGTTTAGCTGATATTGGAATAGTCCACAGGTCCACTACTTACACAACAGTGACCGACAACTGCATGGGAGAGTTGTTGGAAGGAAACCTTTTTTATGACCTCATCCCAAAAGTCAACGTCTAAAGTATGCAGAAGAAAATGTCGATGAGCTTGAAATTTTTTGAAGCAAAGTTCTTTGGACTAATAAAACGAAAACTGAACTATTCAGTGATAACCACACAAGATACATTTGGAGAAAAAGGGCAAAGTATTTGAAAAGAACATCTTGACAATCATTAAGCATTATATCAGCATTAATGCCTCCAATGCTGATATAATGCTTTGGGGATGTATGGCAGCCAGTTGCATAGGAAATACTGTTGTGGGTGGACAGAAGAATGCATTCAACTAAATATCAATGTATCAGTAAAGAAACTGAAGCTGAAAAGAGGTTAGGTATTTCAGAAAGACAGTGAGTTAAAATATACTTCAAAATCAATTTTGAAGTACTTACAGGAAAGAAAGATGAAGGTTTTGAAATGGCTTTCACAGTCCCCAGATTTGAATATCTCCAACCCTCTCAATCTGTACATCTTTAAGCATATTATGAATAAGCAAAGTAATGCTTCCTTGGGGGAAGGGGATTTGAAAAATTGGATAATATCCAACATTTTTGCCCTGATCTCATCCTCATCCAGCTTAAATGCAATGGTCTCAGCTATTTCATTGACTAAATAAAAAAGGAGGTCTTCAAAGTTTATTTTTTTTTCCTGTGGAGTAGAGGGGTTTAGAGAGGAGACTAGTCAATTGCTCAGACAGGTTTTCTGATCTATAAGCTAAATACCAGAACTGCTTATACTCTGTAAAAGAAAAGCATTTTTGTATGATGTTAAAGTGTATACCTGGCCAGCAGACAAGGCCTTTGTGAAAATTCCCTCTGTATGCTCAGGTCTAGACTTTGATATAGAGCAGTACCCCAATGATTCTTCCTCCCCCAGTGCACTGTAATTGACACTGGAGTGGCCCATACTGATGTGGAGGCTCTCAGATGCCTTGGTATCAATGTTGTGCCTCCAGGCATCTTCACAGTCTCCAGAACTAGATTGGATAAACCTCAGTCTGCACTGATGTCAAGTGTTAAGGCAGTTGGTGCTGGCAGTTCAACATCTCCTACATCTACATGTCCAACTCCTCCTCAGATAATATCAATTCCAAGTCAGCATGGACTACATGAAGAATGCGACATCTTCCTGGGTCAGCTGATGAGTACCAATGGCTGGACCCTGAGCCATTGGAAGGCCTTTTCTGCAGTGATGCATGGTAGGTGGAACAGCAGCTGTTAGAGATCTTCTTGTTTCTGTCATCATGGTCCAATGGGGTCCAATGGCTCTTCGCCTTCACTTGATACTCAGCATTTTAACTCCTCCATGGCGGACCCAAAGCAGTAGGACTTTTTACCTTCTTTGCGCAAATACCCAACAATGTCTGACCCTGATGGCCTTCGATGCTCAGCTTCAAGGGGAATCAGTGGCCTATTTGATGCCAGTGCATCCCCAGTGTCTGGTACAGCTTGAGTCCTTAGAAGTTAATGCCTCCAATGCTGATATACATGGGTAGGACTTACTTGAACTGAAGAGTCTGTACTCTTGCTTTATTGCCACAAAGAACCCTAGCCATCACTATTTAATGCAGTTAGAGATTTTGTAATCAGGTTCAAGGCATGCCAGACATTAGTTGTAAGAATCCATTATCAATATGTTCACTGTAGCACCACCTGCACTTCTTGAAAACTCTGGGGGGCTTCTGTTGTGACATATTGGTACAAAAATTGTTGTAGTGAAATCAAATGACTTGATGAAAATGTTGTCAATCAATGCTACTGTGGGCACTGAGGCTGTGCAAAAAAATAAGAAAACTCTAAAATTTGACAAAAAGCCTACCTGCGATTTTTCCATGCAGGAAGAAAAGTGAAACCAAGGTGGACCAATGAAAAAAAGACACATTTAAATTAAACTAAGGTTATTCATTGGCAACCCATGAAAAATACACATCTGTTAGGCTCCGTGGGAAAACATGAACTGAGGTGGCCTGTGCAACAACGTCAGCTTGGAAAGTCTAATGCACATGCAGTTAGCCATACTAGAAAGCTCTCCAAGCTTAGAAAGCTTCACTATTCTTTTTGACCCAGGTCCACTGGTTGACATAAGAACAACATATCCTGCTTGCCCATGGAGACATTTTGTTTCTAAAAGGCAACAGCATTATAAGCTAGGGAAGATTCCTAGGTTGGCTTAGTTCATTTGGTTGTTCTTTTTTAAATATAGGTGGCAGGCAAATTGCTATATTATTCTTTTTCTGCACTTCGGAACTCCACACAAACATGGAATTTCTTGTTCAGGAAAGCTTCCAACTTCATATTCATAATCCCAAGTAAGTTCTGTTCTAGCTTTAATGTGCCTGGAAAAAATAAATTGTTTAAATTAATAAATTCTTAGAGATTAAATAACTAAAATAATCAAATTAACATAGAACATGATGGCAGAAAAAGACCAAACAACATACTCATTCCACAAATTCTATTTTTATCTATTTATCTATCACTTTCCAAAGAATATTAAAGTGATTTACAATCAAATTGATAAAAAACACAAATGGAAGGTCTAAGAGGGAGGGTGTACTGGGATACAGTTTTAGAGTGAGAAACAAAGGGTGGTGGGCATGGAGGATATAGAGAGGGAGGAGAGTTGGTCAGAATTATTGCCAAAAGCCACAAGGAAAAAGAAGGTTTTGAGATCTGTTTTGATTTTTTTTTAAAGTTTTATTCTATATGGAGATAGCCTAGGAGGGAATTCCATAATGAAGGGAAGAGGAAGTAGAAAATTGAGTGGTGTGTGGATGTTAGGGGGGTTGGATTTACTGGAAGGGAGTATAACCTATTTTCATGTTGAGACCAGGTAGGGCGGGTGGAGGAGGGGATAAGGTGGGCAAGAGGTAAAAGGGAAGGCCAGTGTACAAGGCTTGATGTGTTATGAGAAGGATTTTGAACTTGATGTAGTAAATGACAGGGAGCCAGTGATGGAGAATTAAGGAGGGAGTAAGGTGATTGCTTTTGCGGAAGCCACGGATAAGCTTGATGGTGATCTTCTGAATATTTTGGAGATGTTTTAAGGAGATTATGGATAGTCTAGGTTCAAAGCACCACTGCGAGAATTATAATGGGATCCACAAAATATGAGCATGTAACTCCCTTGGCTTGAAGACCTTCATTGGCTTCCAATCATTGCAAGATCAAAATACAAAAATCTGATGATCATTTTTAAAATTCTTCACGGACCATCAGCTGATACTCTAAAATCTATTATTTCTAAAGACACAAGCTCAAGACCCAGACATTCCCAAGCTACCAACAGACTTAATACCCATTTGAATTTTAATAAATCTAAACAAATGACTTCTAAAAGGGCTTTTTCATTTATGGCGCCAAAACTATGGAACTCTATTCCTGAGGAATGAAGATTTCAAACCGACATGAAAGACTTTCGCAAGTCCCTTAAAACATATCTATTTATGGAGGCGTATGGCAAGCAACCTATCACTTAAAAGACCAAGATACCTTCTAAATGTTTCAACTCAATTTTGTTATAGTGTTGTTATATAGTTGAACTTTATATACTATTACAATGTACTGTAATTTATTGTAACAATCTGATGTACTGTAATCTACTATGTTTTGTCTCTCTGTCCTCCATGCCCCAATGTAAACCCTTTTGTTGTCTTGTTGACCACTTTGATTGAAGGATAAGGTGGTATACAAAACTGATTAAATAAATAAATAAATACCACATTTTCAAAGTCTAGTTTGGTTACAATCAGAACATGTACCACTGTTGTAAGTGTCCAGATTTGGGTAGAACTTAATGGAGCTGATTCAACAAAGGAAGAAGAAACAGGATTTAACTACTGAGGAGATTTGTGCCTTGAAGTAAAGAAGGGGGTCAAAGAGACAGCCTAAGGCTATGAGGGAGTCAGTCAGGGTAAGACCTGTGCCTTGATGCTACAGATGGGTGACAGTCTTAGCTGGTGATTCACAATGCATGGGATTCTGAGACCTTAGTTTGAGTTTGTGAGAAGTGATCCAGATGCTATGGCATCGAGACAGGTTTTGAGAGGGGAAAGATCAGAGAGAAAGAGGTTAGTTGGAAGGATGAGCTGGATGTCGTTGGCACAGTAATAACTATTTATACCTTGAGATTGGATTAAAGTGGCTAGAGGACTGAGGAAGATATTAAAGAGAGCGGGAGAGAGAATGGCATCCTTGGGTATCCCAATGTGAAGAAAGTAGATTGGGGATGAAAAAGAGAGAACCACTTGAGGATTGTGCCTTTGATGCCTAATTCTTAATTGATTTAATAATAATGAATGGTCTACAAACTCAAAAATGGCTGTTAGATATAGAGATACTAGTAGAGTGGCCTCACCTCAATTCAGAATGATATACAGTGGTGTGCAAAAGACTGGAATCACTTGTAAATTTGACATTCTTTAAAACTTCATGACCTTATATCTTAATTTCTTTTTCCTCCCAGTGGCTTTTTCTGTGTATCTCATGATAAGTGATAGATTTGGCTATTAGGGCCAACTTTTAGTATTGGTTTGGCCCTTATTTTCTGAGTTTGTTCCCCACAGTTGTCCTGTTGATAGATTTTCTGTGAAAAATCGCATAATGTACATCGTTGGTCAACGATATATTATTGTAAGTATGCTTTAAAATATTATGGATGCACGCCAGGTTTCCTTCAAATTAATGTATGTGGCCTTGGAAAAGGCCATTTTTATGTGTCAGTGATGGCTCAGTATTTGATGGGCCACCCTTTGTTCTTGATCACCTGACTGCACCTTGTCGGCATTGAATGAACCAGTCTAACAAGGTGATCGTTGGTGACAACGTGTTTCCAAGCTGCAATGAGTGACTCAATCAGCTCACGCTTTGATGTTGGATGCCTCTTGGATATTTCCAAGGCCACCTTGTGCCACAGGTTCTTGATTGGATTCAGATCTGGAGACTAGGCAGGCCAGTCCATTGACTTGATGTTGTTCCGCTGCTTCCAGCTGATCACCTGTCTTGAGCGATGGCAGGGTGCATTGTCATCTTGGAACAGGAACTGGCCAGGAAACAGCTGGTGTGCTGATGGCACCATGCACTTTTGCAGTATGGTGATGTACTTGGCCCCGTTGACCATTTCATCGATGATGTGAAGACGTCCAACGCCATTGGCAGCTATGCAGCCCCAGTCCATGACCTTCAAAGGATGCTTCACAGTGAAGTTGAGACACTCAAGCTTGAATTCCTCTCCAGGAAATCTCCTCACATAGGTGTGGGCCTGGTTACCAAACAGGAAGAAGGTACTTTCATCGCTGAATAGCACCTTTTCCCACACTTCAGTCGACCAGGTTGAGTGCTTTCTTGCCCACACGATCCGGTTGCGCCTTTGCATGTCAGTCATCAGTGGCTTATTCTGTGCTTTGTAGCCCTGGAGACCAAACTGCAGGCACCGGCGATGAACTGTTGATGAGCTGACCCTGACCTCACTCTTGTCTGATCACTCTCGAAGTAGCTGAGGAGAAGTCAACTTGCGATTAGTTAGTGAAATGTGTCATAGTGCGCAGTCCTGGCGTAATGTTGATGCACGTGGATGACCTGAACGAGGCTTGTTCACCACTGAACCCGTTTCTTTCTTCTTCTGTACTATCTTAACAGCAGCACTCTGACGGCAGCCCAACTTTCCTGGCTATCTGCGGCTTGAAAATCCTTCCTCACTCATAAAGGACACACGAATATGCTCCTCCAACGTCAGGGTCCGAGTTATCTTCATGGTCGATCCAGAAAGCGTATGAAATTCAAAAATTCTGCGCGTTTTTATAGCTGCACTGTTGGCTAGATATCTGCATTGTGATTGATTAGTGAAACCAGCCTCCTGATTGGTCAGAAATAACGTGTGCATATTGGATAATCTTGATCCAGTTTTGACGCAGGATCCACAAAAATCGCAGTAGCTATCTCCCAGTCTAGTATTTAAATTGGAAGCAAGGAATGCAAAAAAGTCAACTCTAATAGACAAATGTATCCCTTTTAATGTGGTAGAAAGATGAATATACTGGGCTAACGCAAAATTAAAAAAAAAAAAAAGTTAGAAAGTACGAAAACGCAAAACTCGCAAGTGATTCCAGACTTTTGCACACCACTGTAGATGTCACTAACCACAGTAGTGCTGCAGTGCAGAGTCCCACACGGAAACGTGACTCTTTGGGAGTGGGGTGCATTAAGAGCTACATGTTCCATTAATTGAAAGAGAACCACTTTCTTAGAGAGTTTAGATGGGAATGGGAAGTCTATAATTGGAGGGATCCATTGGGTCCAAATTGGAACGTTTAAGTTTAGGGTAACAATTGCATGCTTCCACTGTAGGGGTGGGGGTGTTTTGCCTGAAGGGAGGAAATCGTGTACCTTAGTGCAGAGAAAGCACAGTTACTTACCTGTAACAGGTGATCTCTGGGAACAGCAGGAATAAGTCTTCACATATGGGTACGTCGGTACCGACAAAGTCTGCGCGGGAACGCTCCCCAGCGTCCAATTAGAACGCTTTTGGGAGCATCCCTCCACACCTGCGTGCTGCCTTCCCGCCTTTCCCAACTGCCTCTCCTCAGTTAAGTTTTAAAGCTGAAACAAAGAGAGAGAAAGAGGGGAAAGATAGAGATAGAGAGATACAACTCCTAGGGGAGGTGGGTGGGTTGTGAAGACTTATCCCTGCTGTTCCCAGAGATCACCTGTTACAGGTAAGTAACTGTGCTATCTCCAGGAACAAGCAGGAATGAGTCTTCACATATGGGGACTCCCAAGCTAAGATGCCTGGAGGAGTCCCAGCATGTTGCGAATCTGAGAAAGCCATGCTATTCGACAGAACCTCAGGCATCCTGGGGATGGAGGGTAGGAGTTGAACTAAAAAAGATGCTGTCTCCAGAATTGCACAAAATTCCACAGCAGATCTCACGAATGATTTGCACTCTCACTTTTTTTTATTTTTCCTGCTGGCCAATTCTCTCCCTATGTAACTAAGCATCCTTCTGACATTTGCTATTGCTTTATCTACCCATTTGGCTACCTTAAGATTATCAGATATTGAACCGCTGCCTGAGCAGTTGTCCCAAACCAACTTGATTGTTCTGCCTAAGGAAGAGAGGCCGAAGGATAATTGTGGGAGTTATCATCCAATTGTCCTCATAAACTCTGATGCAAAATTGTTCGCTAAGGTGCTTGCATGGTGCCTTGAGAGGGTTCCTCCCCCAACTTATACACCTGGATCAAACAGGATTCATAGGGGGGAAGAGCTATATTGGGATAATATCCGCAGAGCTATCAATTTGCTTCAGGTCATTAAGGTCTGTAAGGAGAGTTCTTTATGTGTGGCCCTGGGTGAAGTGGGGGTTTCTCTTTGCTATGTTGAGTAGACTTAATCTAGGGGAGGGGTTTATTCAGTGGGTGCATCCTCTTTGTTGTTGCCCGAAGGCAAGGATTTTGGTTAATGGGAGTAGATCGGAGGAGTTTCAATTACAGTGAGGCACCCATCAGGGGTGCCCTCTGTTGCCACTGCTCTTCGCCATGGTTAGAGAGGCCTTTGCGATGAGGAGTAGGCAAACAATGCAATACATTTGATATAGATTGGGGGCTCTGATCATAAGATCTTTCTCTATGCGGACGACAAATTAGTATTTATGGTGTGGCCTCAGGAGTCTCTATCAGCGTTTTTAAAAGAAATAGTGGGGTTTTCTACACTCTCGGGGTTTAAGATAAATCTAAGTAAAAGAGAAGCCTTGGACTTTGGGGGGGGATGACACGATCACTGTTAACGGCTTCCCTTTTTCACTGGGTGGACCAAAAGATTAAGAAAGCTGGGGAAATTTGTATGGGGAAAATAGGTGTGCAGCAGCTATACAGATCGAGGGAGAAGGTAGGGATATGGTTCCCTGATTTGAGACTATATTACAGGGCAGTTTTTCATGCACTGAGGGTGCATTACCTCCATCCGGGGGGAGCTTTATGGATATAGTTGGAAAGAACCCTACTAACCCCACAGTCGGTATTTGAGTGGGTGGACTCGAGGGGTGGCCCAGAGAGGAGAGACCCTTTACTTGGGCAAGGAAGGATGAGAAAAAGAAGGGGAATACTCCCTTCTTTGTTATCAAGATGGCTTTCCAGTCCTGGGTTTGAGACAATGTTGAAGGATATGGGAGAGGGAAGGCTAATTCATTTCTCCGACTTGTGTAAGGCTCGGAGCTGCATTTTCATCAAGGACTATAGAGAAAGATAGGCAGGAGGGTACCCTTTTTTCAATACTTTCATTATTTTGTACAGAAACAAGAAAACTATAATCATTTGCACAGGGCAACTACCCCTCTGTAAATTACACTATTTCAGGGGAAGGGAATGAGAGCCCTGACTTCCAGACTTTACTGGGTGCAGTTGTAAGAGGTAGAGAAGAGCCCTCTGTATCATATTAAGAGTTCTAAATAGTAAAGGCCTTCTTTTAAACAATATCTTTTTGTTGGAACTGTCAATCAAAAGAGGGAGGAATCAAATCCTACCCCTCACTGTGATTGTTCTTTTTATTAATTTTTCAAAAGCAATGTGATTTTAAAACACTTAACTGCAGAACGAATTTGACCGCTATTCTTCACGAGCTGAACACCACCACAAAATCCATCATGATTGACGGTTCAGACAAAAAGATATTGCTTAAAAGAAGGCCTTTCTTTAAGTGCTTCAGGGTTTACTATTTAGATTTGTTTTTTCACTCTGAGGGTGGTTTCTTTTTGTAAGCTTTCATATTAAGAGTTGGCAGAAATGGTTGGGGACGGAGTAGGAAGAGGCTGAATGGAAGACTTATGCGAGGTCAGTAAGAGTAAATTAGACTTACCTGCTAATTGTTGTTCCTTGCAGAACTCTAGTCCAGTCCCGGAACCATAGAGTTGTGAACCTCCACCAGCAGCTTTGGAGACTGAACATCTTCATCTCTTTGATCATCCAGCTATATGCAGCCCCAAGGACCGCCCACACATCAGTACCTATTGACAAAGCATACTAAGCAGAGCAACAAATAAGTAGATATAACAACACAGTGGAAAAAAAGGATCCTGACCCTAAAGTTCCCACTACTAGCAAAAACTTTTTTTTTTTTTTTAAATTGCGTATGAACAATCTCCCACCTACGGGAAGGGGGACCAGAACGGCCATGGCGACCCTTGTGCAAAACACCTGCAACCAGAGGCGCCACCGCTCACCCTTAAAACTTGACCCCGAAAGGGAACTAAGGCGTGCTGCAAGCAGAGGAGCTCTGACCGAAAGCATAGAGAACAGAAACCCTGGCAGACTCCTATAATGAATGTACCTTCTTGGCTGGCAGCGAGAACAGAGAGACAGGGAGGGATCCGGGACTGGACTAGAGTTCCGCAAGGAACAACAATTAGCAGGTAAGTCTAATTTACTCTTCCTTAGTGTCCCTCTAGTCCAGTCCCGGAACCATAGAGGATGTAACAGAGCAGTAAATCTCAACGGGAGGGCCTCGCTAGTCCAGCCTGAAGCACCCGAGACCCAAACCGCGCATCCGACGCCGCCTGCACATCCAGACGATAGTGCTGAGCAAAGGTGTGCAAGGATGACCACGTCGCCGCCCGACAACTATCAACCGCCGGTACTAAGCTAACTTCTGCCCAAGACGCCGCCTGCGCCCTAGTCGAGTGAGCCCGAAGCCCGGCAGGAACCACCCTACCGTGTAAAAGGTATGCCAACGAAATCGCCTCTTTCAACCAGCGGGAAATGGAAGACTTAGACGCCTCTTCCCCCTTGCGCGGACTGCCAAATGCGACAAACAGTTGATTGGACTTACGGAAGGCCGCCGTTTCCCGCAAATACCGACGAAGAGCGCGACGGACATCCAACGCGTGCAAGGAGTTATCCGCGTGCTTGCCCCGTTCCTTGGCAAACACCGGGAGAGACACCACCTGATTCATGTGAAACGCTGAAACTACCTTAGGCAAAAACGCGGGAACCGGTCGTAATACCACCTTGTCGGCAGAGAAAGACAGATAGGGTTCCCTACAGGAAAGAGCCTGCAACTCCGAGATCCTGCGAGCTGATGAGATCGCTACCAGAAACACCGTTTTCAACGTCAAGTCCTTCAACGAAGCTTGTGCCAAGGGTTCAAACGGCGAAGCCACCAGAGACCTCAACACCAAATTCAAGTCCCACGAGGGCACTAAAGCCCTGCACGGAGGACGCATAAGCAACACCGCTCGCAAGAAGCACTTCACGTCAGCATGGGACCCCAATAGCTGGCCCTGAACCTTGCCTCGAAAACACGCCAGAGCTGCAAGTTGAACCCTCAACGAACTCACTGCCAGGCCCTTGTCCACCCCTGCTTGCAAGAAGGAGAGGATCTGAGGAACGGAGGTCCGCAAAGGCCGCAATTCGCGATCTGCACACCAGCTCTCAAAAATACGCCAGACCCGGACATACGCTAGCGACGTGGACCGACGCCGCGCCCGCAACAAGGTAGCAATGACCTTCAGAGAATAACCTTTGGCTCTCATGCGCGCCCTCTCAATAGCCATGCCGTAAGCGAGAATCGAGCCACCTGAGGCATCTGCAATGGCCCCTGCCGAAGGAGATCCGGCCGAGGAGGAAGGCGCCACGGATCGGCCACACTCAACCGCACCAGATCCGCATACCAAGGCCGACGAGGCCAGTCCGGGGCAATCAGAACCACGGGACCTGGATGCCGCTCGATCCGCTGCACCAGGCGACCCACCAGAGCCCACGGAGGAAAGACATAGAGCAGCCCGTACCTTGGCCACCTTTGTGCCAATGCATCGAGGCCTTCCGACATGCGTTCCCGACGCCTGCTGAAGAACCGTTCGACCTGCGCGGACTCGAAGGTCGCCATGAGGTCCATTATCGGCAGACCCCAAAGACGGACCAGCAACACAAATACCTCGGGATGTAACCACTCTCCGGGTCTACCCCGCGACGACTCAGAAAATCCGCCTCCACATTGTGAACCCCCGCGACGTGCTGGGCCGACACACACTGAAGATGCTGCTCTGCCCATTCCAGAAGCAGATCCGCCTCTGCTTTCAACGCCGCGCTGCCTGTGCCTCCCTGGCGATTTATGTAGGCTATCGTGGAGGCATTGTCGGATAGCACCCTGACCGCCGCTCCCTGCAGCCAAGGCTGAAACGCTGTAAGAGCCAACCACACGGCTCTCATTTCCAGTCGGCTCTCCCGCAAGGACCACTGGCCCTGAGCAATCTGGCCCTTGCAATGAGCCCCCCAGCCGCTCAAACTGGCATCCGTCATCAGCAGACGCCAGACTCCAAGGGCATACCGTTCGCCAGAGAGCGCCGACGCAACCACCAGCGAAGGCTGCGCCGACCCCCCCAGGGGCAAACCAACTGACGAGACAGCGAGTCGGACTGATGACACCATCGACGCAGCAGCGCTCGCTGCAGGGGCCGCATGTGCGCCCTTGCCCATGGAACTACCTCGATGGTCGCCGCCATCGTGCCGAGAAGCTGAAGGTATTGCCAAGCCGAGGACGCCGGTCTCGCTAGAAACTACTGCACCAGTCGCCTCAGGGCCCGCGCTCTGTGCACTGGGAGAAAAACCTTCCCGCTGCCGGTCTCGAAACACACCCCCAAATACTCCAAGGTCTGCGAGGGAAGAAGGCTGCTCTTCGCCCGATTGACCACCCAGCCTAACGACTGCAAAACCTGTACGACCCGCGCCATCGCCCGGAGACTCTCCTCCCTCGACTTCGCCCGAATCAACCAGTCGTCGAGATAGGGATGCACGAGGACACCCTCCTTCTGCAGGAACGCCGCTACCACCACCATGATCTTCGTGAAGACCTGTGGCGCCGTCGCTAGGCCGAAGGGCATGGCTTGAAACTGAAAATGGCCCATCGGCAGCGCAAACCGCAGAAATCTTTGATGTTCCTGACGAATGGGAATGTGCAAATAGGCCTCCGTAATGTCTAGGGACGTTAGGAATTCCCCCTCGCGGACTGCCGCTATGACCGAGCGCAGCGTTTCCATGCGAAAATGCGCCACCCGGAGGCAGCGATTCACTCTCTTTAAATCCAGGATTGGACGAAAGGTGCCCTCCTTTTTCGGCACGACGAAGTAGATGGAGTATCGACCGGACCCTAACTGCGCTAAACAAGGAGTGTGAACCGGGCCATGCGCACAGGTATTTGTGCTAGCAGCATCTATATCCTGCGCACAAGAGGCATGTGTGTGCTGCATAGCATTCCAGTATGCGCATGAGCGCAATATCTTTCATCTCAGAATAATAGTAATGTTCGCAGACAATGATCTTATTCGGAGCAGAAATTCTGCACACAATAAAGATTGCTCTTATGCACTGTGTAGCCTCCCAGCACATGCGCACACTTCACCTGCCTTTTTTCAGCACTCAGCAAAGCAAGAGAAAAGTTGCGGGGGCTTTGTGCTCAAGAAACGGGTAAATTCCTCCTGGAAAAGACAACACATAAGAAAATCAGGAGTAGAATAAATATATAACCTGCTTCTTATTCTACTCTAGTCCTTCCATCCCACCTGGTGTCTTTTGTCACTTCCAGTCAAGTCCTCTATTTGCTTCTGGGCACTGGAAATCAGCTTCTCCTAATTTATCTTCTTTTACAAAGCTTCTTTGTCACTAGGGCTTAATTTGTAGAAAACAGAAAATGGAAATACGGTGGTGGTGGGATTTAAGAAATATCTTGCAAATAAATTCTGTATAATATTCCCTTTGGTGACACTACATACAGAAGTGGATTATATTTATTCTACTCCTGAAATGTATAACTAGAACTGTCTCACACAAGGACAAGATAATATTCCATTTAGTCCATTTAACAGGACAGCAGTTTTGGCATTGATCCCTGATACCACATGGTCTTTCCCTCCTAATCATGTCTCTGAGGAGCATCTGTTCAGGCCAAGGATATTAGGTAAATTGCCAGCTTTTAGGTTCAAGGGCAGAGCCCTAACTTGTAGTTTACAGGAGGGAAAGCCTAGAAGTGTGCCTTTATGTATTCTATAGTGAAAGTTGTCCAAAATTCACAGGGACAGGTTTAGGAAACCTTAGGATGTACAAAAATAGACTGTCAGTTAAACTGTCAACCGGGAAGTGCCTGTGCTACGGTCTATGGCCACCAGAGGGCAGCTGGTACACTCAATAATGCCTTTCTATGACTGTGGGCATGCAGCCATTATCTGCAGGTCAGGAAAAAATCACCACAGAGCCTCGGTGATGTGATGTAAGGTCTGAGAATCCAGTTTATATGACCAAGATTTAAAACTCTTAATTTCTGTATCATTGGTCGGGCTCCGCTGCCCTAAAGGCCACCGAATGACAGCGCTGCTCATGAATCACATAAAGTAACTCATCCCCAGGAGGCGCGGAATCCGCAACACTCGGGGGCCGGCTTTTCTTTTGTGGACCAGCGTCTCCCTCTACTGAAAGTGGACGCTTTAGCCCACGGCGGGGCGGGGCAGGACCGAACCTCCCCCTGCCGGCTGCAAGAGAGCCAGAGCCTCCTGCATGAGAGAGAAAAAGGCGGGTGGAATTCCCAGGGATCCCTCCTGGACGCCCCCCGCCAACAGGTGCTCCGACACCGCAGAAATCCCCAGACCAAGGACCGTCTCTGCCTGCCCTGATGTCCCTTCGGTAGAGACAGGTGGGAGATCCGCACTGGAGCCCTCCAGAGGATCCTCCATGACAGCACCCACAGCAGAACAAGTGGCACAGACTCGGGCTTCCAAATTACTACCTCTACGAATGCCACAGACCAGACACCGAGGACTAGGAGGCATGGCTATGCACACAGCCCTTTGCCAGCAAAGCAGGAACCCCTTGCTGAAGCAAACAGAGCAGAAAAAAAAAAAATCGTGATTTTAAAAGTGCTCAAAAATGCTCCAAATTGCAGGATTAGATAGAGCTGGAGTCAATTAGCTGATATCTGACCAAGAAATGCAAAAACGAAGCTCCTATCCCTAAAAAAAACACGAAGAAAAACAACTTTGAAAAAAAAATCCAAAATGGCCGCCGGACCCGATCCCGCCAAAAAAAGGACCAGAAAAATTACCCAAAAGGTCTAAAACACTCCCCAGAGCTGATTCCAGGCCACCCCAAGGCCTCCACCACTGCCTTTAGAAAGAAAAAGCTTCAAACTCTACTCACCCACACACAGGAGTGGAGGAGGGTCAAAACACTGAGAGTGCTGTCTAGCGTGCCTGTCACAAGCTCTGAGTAGCAGTTATCAGAGTCTATAACAGAGTAATAACCGCTCAGGGCAGCTCGGGGAACCCCTAAATCAGTCAGGGGACCATCAGAGCCTACTGCTGTATTTAATTGCTGCCTGTAATTGTCTTCAACCTTATCCTCACCCACCAAGGAGGTTCGGTAGAAAGGAGACCTGTGTCCTGTGCAGCTCCCCTGCTTGTTTGACCTATGGGGAGACTGACAGAGAGAGACAGAGAGAAAAAAACAGATTAGAGAAAGACAGAAGGGACACAGTCAAAGATTTCCTGCACAGCAGCAGCCCAGCACCTAAATCTAGAAAATAATAAAACACTAAAGCTCTGCTTATTTGTTCCTAAGGAGCCCAGTTCTGGGCTCTGACTTCCAAGCTGCTTGGAGACTGAGATACTGATGTGTGGGCGGTCCTTGGGGCTGTATATAGCTGGATGATCAAAGAGATGAAGATGTTCAGTCTCCAAAGCTGCTGGTGGAGGTTCACAACTCTATGGTTCCGGGACTGGACTAGAGGGACGCTAAGGAAATGCTCTTTGGTGAAGGCCTGGAGACAAACACTTTTTCAGATCATACACCAACTTTACGTCCCTTCCCACAGCAGTTATTCAAGACTAAGAGGAAAGAAGTGGATGAGTGTTGGAAGGGATGTGGGGGAGTAGGTATGTTCTGTGGTGGGAGTGCCCTACAATTCAGTGTTACTAGGAAGAGGTAATTTAACAGGATAAGAAACTAGTAGGGGGGGGGCATGGAATTGGAGCCAACAGTGCTGTTGTTGAGCCTGAAGAGCTTAAGTCCACCTCACAACTATGGCAAAGTTTTATGGGCCAAACTTCTCTTGGCTGCTAGAATGGCCATAGAGTGGAGATGGTGCACAAACAGGGGCCCGTTGGTACAGGACTAGCTACAAAAGGTGAGATGCTTATGGTCTGAAGGGGGAAGGAATGGTAGTTTGCCAAAATTTGGGCTCCTTAACTCTAACAGCTGGTAGACGAGGGGGTTCCCGGGGCTGAGGTGGGGACTCCTAAGAAGGGGAGCTCCAGGCCACAACCAAATACATAAGTGATTGAAAGTGTGAATGGTGAAAGGTATACTATGGCAGATCTACTGAGCAAGTTAATTTGTTGGTTTGTTAATGTTATCACTATGTTATATGACTCAAAGGGGCTTGTTTACAAAGCCGCGGTAGCAATTCGCGATCGTTATCGGAGCCGCGGCCATTGATTTCAATGGGGCCGCGACTCCGATAACGATCGCAAATCGCTACCGCGGCTTTGTAAACAAGCCCCAAAGTTTTCTAACAATTTAATAACAATATTTTGTGATGCCGGAAAAGGGGCAGTCAGAGATGATTTATTGCAATTTTTTAAATTATATTTTTATTTTCTCTCCCTTAACAGACCTTCCATTACAAGGGTCAGAGACATATGTACAAGGACAGTCCTTAGAGGTGGTCTGAGGTGATCAGGGCAGAGAAAGTATTGGGGGCGACAGATGTATTACTCTATGCCCTGAGCAAGAACATTCTGACAGAAACTGAACCCAGGTCCTTTGCATGAGGCACTAACAAAACATACATTTTAAAGCAATGGACTGAGTGACTGCTAACAGACTCTGCCTCTGCTGGTGGTAAACAAGACTGAGGTTTGATTTGCTGGGAAACTACCTCAAAGCCGATGAGAGAGAAAGCTAGAGATCCTAAAGAAATTCAATGTGTGTGTGGGGTGTGTGTGTTTAAAATAAAATAATTCTGTGTCAATAAGCGTGATTAAATGTTTACTGGGCAAAGGTGACATTTTACTTACCAGTTAATGTCTTTTCCTTGCGTTCTGCTAGACCAGTCCAGACACATGGGCTGTGTTCCCCTACCAGCAGATTGGTGGAAACAAAACAAAATCAATGAAAAGCCCAGGTTTCAATAGCATCACTCCCATGTTCTATTCGCCTCTGCCACCAGAGGTCCCTTCAGTATTCTTCTCAAAGTATAAAGGAAAAACATGGCAAGCCTCACACAATCTCAACTGTAAACAACGAGTGATTAACAGTACAGAACTATGTACAGAAAAGCATAAATATAAGGCTATCAGTAGACGATGAACCTGCAGAGTCAAGTATAAAAATCAGAGCAGACCCAAGGGTACTGTAGCTGAAGAACTGAGCAATACAGTTCCAGGAGCAGACCCTGGACTGATCTAGCAGGACTTGAGGGAAGGACATTAACTGGTAAGTAAAATGTCACCTTCCATATCGTCCTGCTGGACCAGTCCAGACAACTGGAATGTATGCCAAAGGCCATGTCTGCCCACGCGTGGACCTCCAAGCAGTAATGCTCGACAAAAGTGAAAGATGCCCATGTTGCCACCTGACAAATGTCTGCAGGGGCTACCGAACTCCACTCTGCTCATGAAGACACCTGTGCTCGGGTAGAATGGGCATACAAACCCTCTGGAACCAGCTGGTTCCACAACAGATACACCGAGGCAATGGTTTCCTTAGTCCACCCCAAAGTTGATTTAGCTGCTGCATCACCCTTGCACAGGCCAGAAGCAGCACAAAAAGATAGTTGGACTTACGAAAAGAATTTGTAACCTCCAAGTACCGGAGAAGCACCCTCCAGACTTCCACAAAGTGAAGATCCTTCTCCTTCTCCTGATACTACTCCTTTCAGGAGAAGGGCAGGCAGACCACCTGGTACACATGAAAGGGAGAAATCACCTTAGGCAAGAAGCACAGGCCTCCTTTGAAAACAACAGATAAGGATCTTGGCAAGACAGAGCCTGCAGCTCGGACATACACCTTGAAGAACAATCATGACCACGACCACCCATCCTGAGTGTCAAATCTTTCAAAGTAGCATACTTCAATGGCTCAAGGGGTTCTGACATTAGGGCCTTGAGCACCACACAGATCCCAGGAAGGGACCACAGATCGGAGGGGAGGATACAGATGCCAAACACCTGGAGAAAGCACGAGACATCCGGGTACAAGGCTAGAGACTTACCAGCCACTGGACCTCAAAAAAGGCCAAACTGCCACCTGAACATAAAGGGAACTAAGGGTAAGGCCCTTCTCCTGGCCACCCTGTAGAAAAGTCAACAGGGATGGCATCTTGGTTGCCTCAGAAGCCAACCGCTGAGCACCGCACCAGCACTCAAAGAAGCACCAGACCCGTACGTATGCTAGCTTGGTAGACCCTCCTCCAGGCTCCAAGCAGAATGGAGACCACCACTGGAGAGTAGTCCTCATGTGCTAGCTATTTCCTTTCAAGAGCCAAGCTGTAAGCAAGAAGGGAATCGGGTCCTCCAGGATGATCAGTCCAAGCCGCAATAGGCCCTGAGACAGAGGCAACCAAAGAAGAAGCGCCTGCATAGACACAGCTGGTCTCCAAACCATGCTCTCCTCAGCCAATCCAGTGCTACTAGAACAATCCTGCCTGGGTGACATTCTATATACCAACTAACACGCTCCACCAGGGGTTACAGAGGAAACACGTACAGCATGTGCTGACTTGGCTAAGGATGAGTCAGGGAGTCAATGCCCTCGGAACTCGCCTCTATGTGCTGACTGAAGAAGCAGGAAACCTTGGCATTGGAGAGGGTTGCCATCAGATTCATTATGGGGCGCCCCAGCGGCACAGAATCAACTGAAATGCCTCTTGACTCAACTCCCACTCTCCAGGATCCAGAGTGATGGCTGAGGAAGTCTGCTTCCACATTGTCCACCCTGGTAAGTTGCTGAGCTGACAGAGCTAGGAGGATCTTCTCCACCCAGGCAAAAAGGAGAGCCATCTCCAGAGCTACCCCGGCACTCCTTGTGCTTCCTTATTGTTTGACTTAAGCCACTACCATGGCATTGTCCTAAAACACTCAAACCGCACAGTCCTCAACCAGGGGCTGGAAACGCAGAGCAGTCAACCTACTAGCACTTGCCTCGAGGCAGCTGATGGACCATACCGCTTCTCTGAGGCTCCAGCGTCCCTGGGCCATATAGTCCTGTCAATGAGCTCCCCAGCCTGAGAGACTAACATCCGTCATCAGCAGGATCCAGGAGAAATCATCCAGCGGCACACCCTTCCTCAGATGACAGGGCTGCTGCCACCACTGCAGGCTGGTCCTTCATCATCGGAAGCAAGAGCCTGCATTCGAACTTCTGAGAACTCTGGGACCACCAAGTCAACAAGGACTGCTGGAGAGGATGCATGTGGGCACATGTCCTTGGCACCATCTCTATGGTTGCTGGCATCAATCCGAGGAGATGAAGATAATCCCAGCCTCTAGGAGCCTGCTGCACAAAGAAAAGCATCAGGCAATCCAACAGTCTTGATTTTCTCCTATGGCAGGAAAAACTCTGCCCATGAGAGTTGAAATGTGCTCCCAGGAACTCCAGGGACTGGGAAGGCAACAGCTGGCTCTTTCCCCAATTGATCACCCAGCCAAGGCTTACCAAAAAGGACACCACTCAGGACACCATCTGAGATGCCTCTGAAAAGTGAATGGGCCTGGATGAGCCAGTCCAGATATGGATGGACACAGATCCCTAAGCAGTACAGCCGTCACCACCATGATCTTGGAAAACATCCTTGGAATGGTGGAGAGCCCGAAAAGGGGGGGGGGGGGGGGGGCGGCGAACTAACAGTGAGAACCAAGCACAGCAAAAATGCAGATACATTTGCTGATATGCCCAGATCAGGATATGAAAATATGCCTCTGCCAAATCCAGATATGCCAAGAATTCCACTCGACGCACTGTCTGAAACATGGAGCACAAGGTTTCCATCTGGAAGTGCAGGACACGCAAGTGCTCGTTGACCCCCTTGAGGACCAGAAAGGGCTGGGAGGAATTGTCCTTTTTTTTTTTTTTTTTATCTTTTAGCATCACGAAATAGATGGAGTATCTGCTCTTGCCCCGCTCTCCCGTGCTGATGGGCACCACTGCCTTTAGGTGCAGCAACTTGTCCAAGGTGGTCCCACACAGCAGCTCTTTTGATCGCAGACCCACAAGGGGAGATGATGAAAGAATCTGGAATCGGCTCTTTGTATTCCAGGACTCAGCAAAAATGAAAGATGTCTAGTACCCTGCAATCCTTTGTAACCCGGGACCATTCCTGAAAGAAAAGGTGAAGCCTATGTCCAACTGGAGGAACTAGAGAATGGGCCCCCAAACCTTCATTGCGCAGCCCGGGAGGGGCCTCCTCTGGAGGGGACAGAGTCCACTGGCCCACACTCTCCACGATAGGGCTGAGAATGAGCCCAAAGTCCATAAGGGATCTCCAGGCCGGTAGCGATGGAATTCCCGAAAACCTCGAGAGTTAGAACAGTGCTCCCCGCTGGGTGCAGGTAGAGGCTCCTGCTCACTACACAGGCCCCTTGGACCTGTCCTCCAGAAGGCAGAAGATTTTTGTCTCGCCCAGGTCCTTTACTTGCTTCTCCAAATCAGATCTAACAGAAGTGCCCCTTTAAGGCCAGATGGGCAACAGAGCTTTGGAAGAGGAGTCCGCTGCCCCATGTCAGAGCCAAGCCACTTCCCCATGTCACTGCTGAAAGGGCATAATCCCTGGCTGCTAGACATACCAGGTCGACATGGCATCAGAAAGGGAGGCTGTAGCAGACTCTAAAAGAGGGCAAAATCATCTGGTGGAGGAAACTGAATCCACTGGGGCAGGGCCCAAAACGTCAGGTCTGCACATACTGCCAACTGAAGAATAGCAGCCACAGCCGCAAACAGTCCAGAGTATCTTTCAAGCCAATCTGCCTTCCACAGTAATGGTGGTCCGTCTAGTAACTGCCGTGATCTGCATATCCACCTTGGAAATATGAAACCACACAAACACTCTCCTCTCCGGGAGAGTGAGCATTTTCTTATACATCCTTAGTCCCTTAGGAGGGGAGCTGGGAGAATCCCACTCCGACCAGAATCGACCCTTGAGCACCTCCAGGAGTGGGTGGCAATAGTGGGATTTCCGCACCTCTTGAAGAAGTGGATGCCTATTGGTTCCTGCTCCATGTGTGGAGCATCCGCCAAGCTCAAAGTGGATAAGACCCTGGGATCAACGCTTCTAATTCATACTCCTGTAACAGTCAGATAACATCGGCTTCCTCACAAGGCTCTGAAGGCGAGAATACTTCTTTATCCACATCAAATATCTCAATCCAAGTCACAGTCCAAATCTCAGACAGATCCCAGCTGATCCCCATCCCTAGGGGGCGCTCTTTGCCAAGGACGCTTAGCCATCAATTGAACAGGGCTTCCACTCTCAGCCTGCCTCTCACAAGACTGCACTCATAGGAAACCAGAGGCCACTGGGCCTGAATTTCCACACCAGAATGGCCAAGCCTGCAGTAAAAGGAAAGAATCCAGAAGAGGAAGCTCTCCTTGTGGAAATAACCCTCCACACTAGGGGGCACAGTCACCGTCGATCCCCTAGAGAACGGGAAGAGGCCCACAGCACGGTTGCCGGAGCCTCCAGCTGGCTGAATATCCTTACCCATAGCACCACCCACCACCTCCTGCCCTGAGGCAGGCAAGTTCGGTCTAATAGCATCCCCCAGCTGAAACAGGTGGAGTAGGCCCTCCAGGGATGACTCAGAAGCAGCCATGCAAGAAGGGCAGAGTCCAGAAGCCGGAGATAAGGTGTCTCACTTGACACAGGCAAAACAATATTTCCTGGAAGAAGACAGAGCATTAAGGCAAGTATCACAACGAGAGAGCTAAGGCTGTAGCGGTCTGAAGGCGCGCATTAACTGCGTTATTGCAATGTGTGTTAAAGGCGCTAGGGTAGGAATGTGCTTTGGAGCTGTTCGGGCAGAACATGTGCAAGGTCCACACGACTACCAGGTGCACAATATTAAAACTCTACTAGCGCATGCAGAAAATGGTGGGAAATCCCCATGCAGCGCCAATGTTCACCAGCAGTCCACCCTGAATTGCGTCCCATAAAGAGAATTTGGATCTCCCAACAAGGACAATGACAAGATCAAGCCTTGGGACTCATCCCCTGAAAGCCCCAGGCAGAGGATCCGTGCCAGGTTCAGCTCTACTCCCTTGAAAATGTTTCTCTGGCTTGGCAGCACTGCGTTTATGGTGGCTGGCAGATTCCTCAGAGAGCCTTCTACAATCTTCGGAGAGAGAAGGGGGGAACAGAGGAGGAGAGAGGGGGCGTTAAGGTTCTATGAGGCTGCTGAATTATTCCATCCTTGCAGCTCTCATCAAGCTCTTATACAGACACGTGGAGCCAAATCAATTTTCCCTCTTCCTATGGCTACCAAAAGACAACAATCTAGTGGAGCCTCCCATGTTGCACTCAAGTGAGAGAATCAACCTCAAACTGGTCTGCCAAGAGCATTTTTTATCAATCTTTTCCTCCAAATTCTTCAGATTTTCTTCAGAGAGGAGAAAATCCATCCACTATCTGCCGGAGACAAAGAAATACTGAAGGGATCTCTGGTGGCTGAGGCAAATAGAGGCATGGGAGTGATGTCACTGAAACCTGGGCTTTTCATTGGCTCTTTGTCTCCACCAATCTGCTGGTAGGGGAACACAACCCATTTGTCTGGACTGGTCTAGCAGGACAATATGGAAATAGTGTTTTGAGAAAAAAGTTTACAAATGGAACATTGTTGGACAGGGCAAAGGTGTGAGAGATCAGTAGTATTATCCATCCACTATACATTTTGTGATAAATCGATTGCTATCCCAATTAAAAAGTTAGGAAGAAATATTTCATAACAAGACAATTAGGGATTGATAGACAAGTGAATAACCCTAATCTTATCAGATTAATTGCAAACTAATACAAAATACATCAAATAAATTTAAATGACTTTACATTTAAACTAAGATTCCCTACTCCTTGTAAAACTTTTAAAATCATTAATTCAACAACATTAAGATGCAGGCAGCAGTCCAACAGCAAGCAGGGGACTTATCCAGTCTTCTGCACAGAGTGCCACATGTATATGTAACTACCAGCCGATGAAAGGTTCTATAGGTGCACCCAGTGCAAAGAGATCCTATCTCTTAAGAGAACAAGTCTGATATCTGGAAGCCAGGCTTACATTCAGGGACATAACATGCAGTTAAAACCTAGGCAGCCATTGTGCTGCCTGGGATGAATAAGGTCACCTGGAAAGAGACCATCATCTTGAAGTAGCAGGAAATGAACCTGTAGATAGGACCTGCCCTCCATGTGATACATTATTCTCTCACACTGAGGATGGCTCTCCAAGGAAATGAGCACAGGAGGAAAGGAATAGGATGGTTGTTATAATTAACAATTTGATCATTAGGAACAGTTGGGCGGTTTATGAGCATACAGATAGCATAGTTACTCACCTGTAACAGGTGATCTCCGGGAACAGCAGGAATTTAGTCCTCACATATGGGTATCGTTGGTACCGACGGAGCCTGCGTGGGAACGCTCCCAGCATCCAATTAGAAAGCTTTTGGGAGCATCCCACAGTGCCTGCGTGCTGCCTTCCCGCCTTTCCCAACTGCCTCTCTCCAGTTGAGTTTTAAGCTGAGACAAAGAGAGAGAGAGGGAAAGGGAAAGAGACAGATAGAGAGATACAACTCCTAGGGGAGGTGGGTGGGTTGTGAAGACTAAATTCCTGCTGTTCCCGGAGATCACCTGTTATAGGTGAGTAACTATGCTATCTCCAGGAACAAGCAGGAATGTAGTCTTCACATATGGGGACTCCCTAGCTTTAGATGCCAGGGAGAGACCCCAGAAGTTGTGTGTCCCTGAGAAGGGCTCCACTTCCCCTCATCCCCCAGGGATGGTGGGTAGCAGTTGATTAGGTATGGAACAGGTGTTGGAGAACAGCCTGACCAAACAAGGCATCCCGGCGGGAGTCCTTGTCCAAGCAGTAATGGGCTGTGAAGGTATGAACCGAGGCCCAGGTGGTTGCTCGACAGATGTCGTCGATAGACACAGAGTGCAGATGAGCCATTGAGGCTGCCATGGCTCTCACATTGTGAGCTGTGACATGGCCCTCCAGAGAAATGTTCTTACTCTGATAGGCGAAGGAAATACACTGAGCAATCCAGTTAGAAAGTGTTCTCTTGGAGACTGGAAGTCCCAAATGAGAAGGATCAAAAGCAACAAAGAGTTGAGAGGACTTTCTATGTTGCTGAGTTCTTTGTAAGTAAAAAGCTAAAGCTCTTTTACAGTCCAAGGTATGAAGATTCCTCTCTGCATTTGATGCATGAGGCCTTGGAAAAAGACCGCTTGGTTCAGATGAAAAGACGAGACCACCTTTGGCATAAAGTGTGGATGAGTCCTAAGGACTACCTTGTCATGATAGAACCTTGTATAAGGTGGATTAGCTACTAGCGCTTGCAACTCACTGATGCAACATGCTGATGTGATTGCAATGAGAAAGATAACCTTCCAAGAAAGGAACTTCAAGGAGGTAGTAGCTAAAGGTTCGAAAGGTGGCTTCATGAGCTGCCCAAGAACCAGGTTTAAGTCCCATGCCACTGGTGGTGGCCTAATGGGAGGCTTAGTTAGAAGAAGGCCTCTCATAAATCTTGCTATAAGAGGATGAGAAGAAATAGGCTGTCCATTTAGAGGCTTAAAGGAAGCTGCAATAGCATTCAAATGGACTCTTACTGAGTTAGTCTTAAGTCCTGCTTTGGATAAATGAAGGAGATACTCCAGCAAAGATTCCAGAGGTATCGCAATGGGGTTAAGACCCTTTTGCGAACACCATATGGTAAACCTTTTCCACTTGAAAGCATAAGAACGTCTTGTGGAAGGTTTCCTGGAAGCAAAAAGAATATCTTTTACTTGCTGAGGGAGATTAAGACTATGAAGATCTAGGCCTTCAGCAACCAAGCCCTGAGATGCAGAGACTGGGGATTGGGATGCCATAACATTCCGTCCTCCTGAGATAGGAGAGCTGGAGCAGACCCTAACTCCAGGGAGGGAGCTTGAGAGAGATGTAGAAGCAGAGGGTACCACACTTGCCATGGCCAATGTGGAGCTATGAGAATCATATGGCCTCTGTCCCTCTGAAGCTTGAACAGGGTTTTGGGAATTAGGGTAATGGGTGGAAAGGCATACAGGAAGTCTTGACCCCAGTAAAGGAGGAAAACATCCCTGGCCTGAGCCCCCTGAGCCGGAATTCTGGAAGAGAACCGGGGAAGTTTGGCATTCTATGGACTTGCAAAGAGGTCTATGTCTGGGGATCCCCAAATTTGAAAAATCTTGGTCACCTGGTCTGCATGCAGAGACCACTCATGTGGAAGCAGAACTCGACTGAGTCTGTCTGCCCAAGAGTTTTGTATGCCAGGAAAATACACTGCCAGGAGATGAATCTAATGCTCTCTGGCGAGGTCCCATAGTCGCAAAGCTTCGTTGCAAAGCGACAGAGAGCCTGTTCCCCCCTGCTTGTTCACATAAAACATGGCTACTTGATTGTCCGTATGAATGAGGACTGTCTTGTAGCTGAGCAGGGTGTGGAACACTCGAAGAGCAAGGAAGATTGCTCTGAGTTCCAAGAGATTGATATGTAGATGAGTCTCTTGTGGAGACCAGGTGCCCTGGGTGGAGAAGTCTTGCAGATGAGCTCCCCAATCCATCGGAGAAGCATCTGTTGTGAGAGTTGCTTGGGGTAAGGGTTGTTGAAAAGGGGACCCCAGCAACAGGTTTTGAGTGGACTTCCACCACTGGAGGGACAAAATAAGGCGACTTGTGTTTGCTATTTTGTCTGACAGGCATCCTGATGCCTGGGTCCATTGAGTGGATAAGGTCCACTGGGCTGCCCTCATATGGAGGCAAGCATAGGGAACCACATGCACGGTGGATGCCATGTGGCCTAGTAGATGTAACATTTCTCGAGCAGTGAGATGAGACTTTAGCACTGCTTGAGAAGCTAAATGCACCATGCGAAGGCAGCGGGCCTGGGGTAGATAGGCCCTTGCCTTTCTGGTATCCAGCAAAGCTCCTATGAACTCTAAAGACTGAGTAGGAGTTAGACTGGATTTTGGGATGTTTATGACCAGACCCAAATACTGAAGGATACGCATTGTGCAAGCTAGAGAAGTCCTGGCCTCTGACTCTGTTGGGGCTTGAATGAGTCAGTCGTCTAAGTAGGGGAAGACGAATATCCCTAGAGTGTGGAGAAATGCTGCTACTACAGCCATGCATTTCGTGAACACCCTTGGTGCTGAGGCCAGGCCAAAAGGAAGCACCCTGTATTGGTAGTGCTTTCCTTGATAAAGGAACCGAAGGAACTTTCTGTGGGTTGGATGGATGAGAACATGGGTGTACGCATCCTTGAGATCTAGAGAACAAAGCCAATCCTGACTCTGAAGGTATGGCAGCAGAGTTCCGAGAGAAATCATCTTGAATTTCTCTTTGACAAGGAATTTGTTCAATTCTCTGAGGTACAAGATAGGTCTGTATCCCCCTGTTTTCTTTGGGATAAGGAAATAGGGGGGGGTAAAACCCTGTACCCTGTTGAGGAGTGGGTACTTCTTCTATTGCCCCTTGGGCAAGAAGGATAGTGGCCTCCTGATCTAATAGGTTGATGAGAGGTGTCGGAGAATTGAACTGCCTTATTATTGTAGGAGGGGGCATGCTTGAAAAATGAAGCCTGTACCCCTCCTTTATGATGGAGAGTGTCCAATGCTCTGCTGTTATCTGCCACCATCTGGGGGCAAAGTGACATAACCTTCCTGGAATGGTGGAAGGCTCTGGTCCCACGAGAGCCAGAAAGGCTAAGTTCTCTAGCTGCAAGTCAAAGGCCTTGTGGAGGCTGAGACTGCTGGGACGGTTCAGGCTTAGCAGTCTTTGCTTTCTTCTGTTTGGGTGGTTGCTGACCTTTCCTGACAAGCTGACCTGCAGAACGTCCCTGCTGAGCATAAGCAAGATAATATCTTTTCTTCTTAGAAAAGAATGGCTTCTTGAACGATTTCTTTCTAGCAGGATCAGCTGTGGACTTGTCAGCATCCATCTCGTTGGCCTTTTCCTGCCAATCTTTACCAAACAGGTTCTCACCAGTACACGGGATATTTCCCAATTTGTCTTGTACCCAGAGCTCCAGATCGGATGCCTGGAGCCAAGCAATTCTACGTGCACCTATGGCAATGGCGGCAGAGGTTCTGCTTATGCACTCAAAACAGTCAAAGGCTGCACGGTTGACAAATTTAGAAACATCTTGGGCATGTCTGACCAAAGTGAGAAAATCCTGTCTTCTATTCTCAGGAAGAATAGGACTTAAAGCTTCTAAATCATCTGTGATCTCCTTCAGGAACATTCCCATGTAGAGACTATAGGAACTGATCCTGGCAGACAGCATGGAAGCTTGGAAGACACAACATCCAAAAGCATCCAGGGTTCTGCACTCACGTCCTGGAGGATTAGAGGCATGCCTCTTTGCACTCTTGATTCTTCTCATAGCTGATTCCACTACAATAGAGTGGTGAGGAAGTTGAGTCTTTTGGAAACCAGGACAAGGAGGGACTCGATACAGAGTATCCAGTCTGCGAGAATGAGGAGAGGTGGTAAGAGGTGTCTCCCACATCCTTAACAGATCATATAAAATCTCATGAATGGGCAAGGTAGCTGCCTCCTTAGGAGTTTTAGGATATTGTAAAATTTCCAACTCCCAGGGGTCACAGTAATGGACAGACCCCAAGCCACCTCCCTGATAAAATCCTGGAAGGAAATATCCTCTGGAGGAGACATCCTGTGCTTAGGGAGGACTCCTCCTCTGGGAGAAGTATTCCTGCATCAACAGAACTATCAGAATCCTCAGATTCTTCTGAGGACTCGAAGTACCGTCTGTCCGGATGCTCCTGAAGAGCCCGATACCCATACTGACCGAAGTTGGTACCGGGAGTAATCAGAACCGGGGTATCGGTACCCGAGGGCATCAGATGACTGGATACCGGCAAAGCAGACACCGATGCCGATGTCGATGCTATCGGTACCGGTACTGATACCGGTGCCAGAGCCGGTGCTGGTACCGACCGGATTGTCTGTCGCGGTTCCGAGAGCGTCAATGCCGCAAGGAGAGCCGCCAGACTGCACTCAATAGCCAGGAATCTCTGGTCTATCGACGCTGCCGATGCCTGGATGTCGGTACCGGAGAAGACCGCCGGTACCCCAGAGCATGGCACCAGTAGTTCTGCCGAGGTCGAGGCCTCGAGAACATCCTGGAGCCCCAATAATGCTTTGGAATTTGGAAGCCGAAGCCTCCCGCCGGGGCAATTTTGCCGGTGCAGAATCCTCAAGGGCAACACCAGAGGCATCTCGATGCTTAGAAGGAGATCTACCCTTTGAGGACCAGCTGGACTTATGTTTAGTTACCTGAGATCCACGGGAGGAAGAGGAAGCTCTGGAAGACGTCAATGCCACTGAAGCTGCATCAGAGGGAAACAGGGTACTGAGCTTAGTAGCTCGGTTCTGCCGATCCCTTTTAGACATCATGGCACAGGACATACAATCAGTGATGGAGTGGTCAGGACCTAAACATTTTAGACACCATTCATGGGTGTCGGTGACGTAAATGGTACCGCCACACTTGGTGCACTTTTTGAAACCTGAGTCAGGTTTCTCCATTGTAAGAAAAAGTTTCGGGCCTAAGGCCCAAAAAGGCGCATGCACCTGAAGAAAAATAGGAAAAAACCTAGTATTTATTATTTTTTTTTTTTTAAAGACAGAAAATAATAAGAAAAAAACGGCGGTAACGGTAAAGCGTCGAGGAAGGCAGACGCGACCACAAAAAAGAAAGAAATAAAGAATTCTTCTTCTGCGGTGACAGGAACAACGACCTGCTGGCTCCGCGGAAAAAGAAGAACTGGAGAGAGGCAGTTGGGAAAGGCGGTAAGGCAGCATGCAGGCGCTGTGGGATGCTCCCAAAAGCTTTCTAATTGGACGCTGGGGAGCGTTCCCGCGCAGGCTCTGTCGGTACCGACGATACCCATATGTGATGACTACATTCCTGCTTGTTCCTGGAGATTAGTTGTTATTTTGCCTGTCTGTGTGAAAGCAGCAGATATCAAATAGCATCAATAGGACTGGAGAGCAGTAAGCTATTATTGTGAATTTGGCTACTAATATAGAAAGATGCAAGGAGGAGATGCTGGAGGCTACATTTAGGATTTTAAGTAGAAACTTGTAGTTACTATGTTAGTCCATTTGGATATGTGCAAATAAAGATCAAACAACAAAGTTGTAGGTGATACAAATACCTTTTTATCGGACTAACTATATTTTTGACAAGCTTTCAAGAGTTATACTCTCTTCATCATGTTTTTTAAAGAATAATGCAGTTACACTGGGTTTAAAAAGTACAAACTCATTTAGACTCTGGGCTGTCTGCATATGTCAAAGCAAGATGTGGGATACAGTGACAATTCACATCATACAAGTCCTGTTTGATTTAGGTAGTCTGCATCTGTCATTAAACAGTAACCATTTCAAGGTTTTAGTTCCCGTAATAGGTAAAGAAACTAATTTCTCCATTTATTTCTTTTTTGTCAAAGGAAAATATTTGAAATTAAAATCAAATATTTTAACATTCATGTAGGTGCCTGAAGTTTTCTTTTAGGACTTTGATTGTGAGGTTGTTAAACACATCTCAAAGGAAAATCACTCCCTTGCCTACTGGGCTAATGTTCTGTTTTCATCTGTAACAATTTATGGTGTGTCTATGAAGGTTGATGCATGTCCTAAGTTGTTGACTTGTGTCTCCAGTGTAGCACACCCCTTTTCATATTTTTTGCACTGGATCATATATACCATTCACAGAGGAGCATGAATTTGAGACTAATTTTGAATGTCTTTCCCATGTAGGTGGCTATATTTCTTTCTTTCAACCATTTTTATATACCGCTTTATTGTACAATCAAAGCGGTTTACATTTAACATTGAACTGTAACAATTACATCATAACCCTTAAATTATAAACGAGAAAATGGGGAGCTGGGGAGGGGAGGGGTGAACTTCGAGTGATAGAAGGGGGAGGTAACTAGTAACAGGTGTACTGCATTTAAGAGTTTGGGGTGGGGGGGGGGGGAGGTATCCACTACTGTCTGACCCAAAGTATTCAATAAATAAGTTTGTTATTTTTTCCATAGCTCAGGTACAGTGACGGAAGAACATTGATGTTCAGGTAGTGAATTCCAGATAGTGGGTGCAAATAGGATAAATGCTTTGTTGAGTGTTTTTGGTTTTGATAGCTGGGATGGAGTAGAGGTTCCTGTTGTTGCATCGTCATGATCTTGTATCTGAAACTTTAGTTATTAGATTTCGTAGGTCAGTTGGGTATCGGCTCTGCAGGAGTTTGAAGATGGTAATGACTATCTTGTATAGGGTTCTTTGCCGTATAGGAAGCCATTTGATATCTGCTGCTTTCGCACAGGCAGGCAAAATAACAACCATCTGTATACTCATAAACCGCCCAACTAACTATGTTCCTAATAATCAAATTGTTAATTATATAATCCTGTGATATGTGTTGGCATAACCTGCACTGTGCATTTTTGTAAGAACATAAGAACATAAGATATGCCATACTGGGTCAGACCAAGGTCCATCAAGCCCAGTATTCTGTTTCCAACAGTGGCCAATCTAGGTCATACGTACCTAGCAGTTTCCCCAAGGGACACAGGTTCCACAATGCTTGTATTGGTTCAAGCATTGATATCCTGGGTCCCTTCTTAATAATGGTTTATGGACCTTTCCTCCAGGAACTTGTCCAAACCTTTTTTAAACCCAGCTACACTAACAGCCTTTACTACATCCTCCGGTAACAAATTCCAGAGTTTGATTACACGTTGAGTGAAAAAATATTTTCTTTTATTAGTCTTAAATAGTTTACCCTGTAGCTTCATTGCATGTCCCCTAGTCTTTCTATATTCTGATAAGGTAAACAATCGATCTACGTTTACCCGTTCCACTCCGTTCATTAATTTATAGACTTCTATCATATCTCCCCTCAGCCGTCTCTTTTCCAGGTTAAAGAGCCCCAACCTTTTTAGCCTTTCTTCATAGGAGTAGCCTTCCATCCCCTTTACCATTTTGGTGGCTCTTCTCTGAACCTTTTCTAAAATTGCTATATCCTTTTTAAGATATGGCGACCAGAATTGCACACAATATTCAAGGTGTGGTCTCACCATGGAACGATATAGAGGCATTATAATATCTTTTGTTTTATTTTCCATTCCTTTCCTTATCATACCTAGCATTCTATTTGCTCTCTTGGCCGCCGCTGCACACTGGGCCGAGGGTTTTAACATGGTATCCACAAGGACGCCTAAATCTTTTTCTTGGGTGGTGGTTCCTAATGTGGAACCTTGCATCGTGTAACCATAGTTTGGGTTGTTCTTCCCTAGGTGCATAACCTTGCACTTCTCCACATTAAATTTCATCTGCCATTTTGATGCCCAGTCTTCCAATTTATCAAGATCCTCTTGCAATTTTCCACAATCCTCCTGGGTTTTAACAACTTTAAATAGTTTTGTGTCATCAGCAAATTTGATAACCTCACTCGTTATTCCACTTTCCAGGTCATTTATGAATATGTCAAAAAGCAGCGGACCCAGCACAGATCCCTGGGGTACACCACTATTCACCTTTCTCCATTGGGAAAATTGGCCATTTAGCCCTACCCTCTGCTTTCTATCTTTTAACCAGTTCCTGATCCACAGTAGTACACTGCCTCCTATCCCATGACTCTTTAGTTTTGCCAAAAGTCTCTCATGAGGGACCTTGTCAAAGGCTTTCTGAAAGTCCAGATACACAATATCAACCGACTCACCTTTGTCCACCTGTTTATTCACTCCTTCAAAAAAACATAACAGATTAGTAAGACAAGATCTTCCTCGTCTAAAGCCATGTTGGCTGTCTCCCATTAGGTCATGACTATCTATATGCTGAGTAATTTTATTCTTTATGATGGTTTCTACCATTTTTCCCGGTACTGATGTCAGGCTCACCGGTCTGTAGTTTCCCGGATCACCCCTCGAACCCTTTTTAAAAATTGGTGTTACATTGGCGATCCTCCAATCCTCAGGTATTAGAGATGATTTTAATGATAGTTCACAGATTACTGATAGCAGGTCTGCAATCTCAAATTTCAGTTCTTTCAACACCCTTGGATGTATACCATCCGGCCCAGGTGATTTGCTACTCTTCAGTTTATCTAATAGTTGTAAGACATCTTCCCGATGTATCGATATTTCCTTCAATTCTTCCACACCTTTAAATACCACTTCAGTCGTGGGTAACATCCCTACATCTTCCTCAGTAAAGACCGAAGCAAAGAATTCATTCAGTCTCTCCGCTATCGCCTTGTCGCCTCTTAGTGCTCCTTTAACCCCTTTATCATCTAATGGACCAACTGACTCTCTCACGGGTTTTTTGCTACGAATGTACTTGAAAAGGTCTTTATTTCGCGTTTTTGCTTCCGCAGCAAGCTTCTTCTCAAATTCTCTCTTTGCCTGCCTTATCAATGCCTTGCATTTGACTTGCCAGTGCTTGTGCTGTTTCCAGGTTTCATCATTTGGCTCTTTTTTCCATTTCTTGAAAGATGCTTTTTTGGCAACAACAGCCTCTCTGACCTCAGCTTTAAACCATGCTGGCAATTTTTTGGACTTCCTTCCACTTTTCTTAAAGCGTGGAATACAGCTGGTCTGGGCTTCCAAGATAGTATTTTTCAACAACACCCAAGCTTGATGTACGTCTTTAACCTTTGCAACTGCTCCTTTTAGTTTTTTCTTAACTGTTTTCCTCATTCTATCATAGTCTCCCTTTCGAAAGTAGAGTTTTGTGTCATTTTCTTCCATTTGGGATCCTGTTTGGAGCTTATTCCTTACAAGTTTGCTAAAGGTTGGGTTGTTGGCAGAAGATTGGAATTGGAGGGGTGGGAAAAATGTATTTTAGTAAGTAATCCTCCAGAAACAGGGGTTGGAGATCCTTGATAATTTCCCTTAGGTTTTCTAGTTCTGGGTTATAAGTTACTAGTGTTACACGTTACATTCTTTTTCTTTCCTTGTATTGCAATTGGTTCTCTCTGAGTAGGATTCTGCTAGTGCTTTAAGGAGTTTATTCCTATCTTGAATTATGCTTATGTTTTATGCAGTATTTGAGCTAAGCGATTATTGGGCTGGGAGATTTTACATTATGAGGTTAGAGGGAGATGGGAGAAGGGCTTTTTTTAAATTAGTTTTTTTTATTGGGCAGATTATCTGGTGAAATGGTTATATAAATAACAGACACAATGAAATGAAAATTTCCAAAAGCTGAAATTTCATTAGCATGATTGTGAACAAGAAAATGAAATAAAATAAATTCCAACCTGCTAGTGAAGAATGCCACCCAGGGAAAGCTTCTGTTGTGCGTATCCACAAAAACATTCTGTACAAAAAGATTTGGGCAACAGCTATGCTGTGTGAACAAAAGTAGTGAATAAAACTTAATCCACTGAATACTAAAAACATTCATTAGTTATCTTTTTCCAGGAACGTTTGACTATGGCACTGGGGAGAAATTTTTAAACTATCCATCTTGATGCAAAGTCCACAGGTACAGTACAATTCTGTACCTAATTTTTAAAAGGGAAAGCTTGTATAGACTTCCTCTTTAAAAAAATTGCCATGGGTAGTTTGTACTCATGAGCCTCTGCACCTGTTTTTTCTATGGGGAAAATAAAGCACATAGATTTGAAAGTTTAATTTGTATGTTATTTTCTGATCTCACCCAAAACATTTGCCCGAGAATGCTTCCCCACAATCCCGCTAAAGTGCACACGTGTTATGGAACGTCATGCACAGTTTTGGCCAGACAGCAATTTCAATACACACAATTTATCCAATTAAAGTGTGTTCAAAACTGGTAAAAGGACAATTTTGAAAATGATCAGTCTGTATTAAGATGGATCGACATGGCTAGACAGGGTTATTTTAAAAATTGTACCCCTTCATTGCAGTTAAATGCCCATATGCTTGGTTAAACACTGAGCACACTTTTGGCCATGAGTGCAGAAATACACATAGTCACTGCCAGCCTCTAAGTTTCAAAAGGAAACTCCACAGGATGTTTCACTTTGAAAACTGGCTTGCACTTCTGCAAGTGCAAAGAACCATGAACCTACAAGCTGCCCATGGGTTTGAAAATTGCATCCTATCATCATGTCACTTTTCTAGAATAACCAAAATATTTCTCCTTATTTATAACTGACAGATTTATTTACCAGCCAAACTTATTTGTGACACTTAATACTTTATTAGAAAAATGCCTGTCAAAGACAATATTTGAGTTCTCAAAACTTTGTGTGGATCATACAAAGGTCAATATTCAGCTGCATGGTCAACATATAATCTGAAACGTTTAACTTTGGTGGTTTCAAATCATATGTATATTCAGCAATGCTCTCCGTTTTAGGTAGCACTGCTGAATATGACATAAAACTTTAAGCGGCTAATTTTATAACAGGGTACCTAGTTTAAAAGGTGAAATTAGACTTACCTGCTAATTGTTGTTCCTTGAGGAACTCCAGTCCAGTCCCGGAACCTCTGGGGTTTAGCACCTCCTCCAGCAGCTTTGGAGACTGAGCATGCCATCTCTTTGATGACACTGGTATAAGTAGGCAAGGACCGCCTCGCCACTCCAGTATCTATTGACAAAGCAGACTCACCAGAGCAACAAATAAGTAGCTATTATAATCAAAACCACTTCTATTCATATAATGACATATTTATGTATGCATTCTTTTTTTTTTTAAACAATTCAGCTTAAACTGAAAGCTTAACTTACAACTCTAACTCTAACTAAGTTTCCCCGGAAGGAAAACTGTGTCGTAGTATAGCTCTGCATCGGTATGCCCCCATCATACCACCTGAGGACAGTAAACCTATTTGTATCCCCACCTGTAAACCAATGGACTGCTCTTCCAAGAAACGGAACCGTTATTCTAATCTCAGGGTTAACCCGCTTCAGGCTGCAATCCAAATTAGAAACCATGGGCGGGATCCGGGACTGGACTGGAGTTCTTCAAGGAACAACAATTAGCAGGTAAGTCTAATTTCATCTTCCTTTTCGGCCCTCCAGTCCAGTCCTGGAACCTCTGGGGATGTAACAGAGCAGTAAATATCAACAACGGGAGGGACCTGCTAGACCAGCCTGAAGCACCGCTGATCCAAACCGGACATCGCCTGCCGCCTGCACATCTAGACGGTAATGCTTAACAAAGGAACTCAAGGATGACCAAGTCGCCACCCTGCAAATATCCACGGCCGGCACCAAACTATATTCTGCCCAGGAAGCAGCCTGCGCCCTAGTCGAGTGTGCCCTCAGACCTTCCGGCACCGCCTTCCCTTTCAAAATATACACTGCCGCAATGGCCTCCTTGAGCCACCTAGAAATAGAAGACTTAGCCGCAGCTTCTCCTCTCCTAGGTCCTCCAAATAATACAAACAACCTGTCCAACTTACAGAAGGACGCTGTGCCGCGGAGGTACTTCCTGAGCATCCAGCGAACATCTAAGAGACGCAACTTCCCTCCAGTTGCCGCTTTCTCATCACTGTGACTTTTCCTCTAACATCAGACTTCAAAAGACGCCGCGCATGCGGACTGGCTCAAATTACTGAGCATTTATAATCAGCTGATGCGAGCATTTACATACACCATTGAAGTAGATAGCATTACTTTTTTGGATCTGCTGATTAGTAGGGGTCCTCAGGGCTGTATTTCATCGGTTTATAAGAAACCCATTGATCGCAACACATTCCTACATTATAGCAGTGCCCATCCTTTACGGTTAAAAAACAGCTTGCCGTTTTCCCAGTTCTTACGGTTTCGACGAAACTGCACAGATGTGACTGATTTCAAAAGACAGTCACAAACATTATTAAGGAATTTCAGTGATTGGGGATATCCTCTTCAGATTTCAAAACGCACCTATCAAAGGGCACTATTTAATGATAGGGCCTGGCTGATTGGGTCCCCCAAAATTAGAACTAGCGAGGTAGAAACTGATTATATCAATTTGATTACTAGATATTCACCGCTAAGCTATAAAATTCAACGTATAATATCGAAGCACGCTAATGTATTACGTAATGTCCCTGATTTAGAAGAGAAACACAGGTGTGTTTGGCAACGAAATGCTAATTTGAAAGAACAATTGAGTCCTGCAATTTTGCGGCCTCTTGAAAGGAATGAAGAAGAGAATTATGAGAAGGGGCATAGGAGCTGTGGCAAATGTGGGATCTGTGAAGTCACTGTTGATATTAAGGATTTCACATATCATGGGAAAACATACAATTTGAAACACTTAACATCATGTGACACCACTTCGGTAGTTTACGCAATTAAATGTCCTTGTAATTTATTATACATAGGTAAAACTATTTGTCCCTTCAAGACCAGAATGTTGGAACACAAGAGCCGGCTACGGTGTAAAGCGACAACTGCGCCCATAGTTCAACACTGTCTAGATCTCGGACACGGGTTCGAGCATTTACAGTGTTTTTGTATAGAGCAAGTCAGGTCAGCGATGAGGGGGAAGACACAAGAGCAGACGCTATTAATACACGAACAATGCTGGATCTTCAATTTGAACACTCTAATGCCCCAAGGCCTTAACTCCATGGTTGATTGGGGAGTCTGTCTTTAAGAGGAGTAGAGAAGGAGTGGCCTTCTAGTTGATATCGGTAGTAAGTCAAATGCTCGCATCAGCTGATTATAAATGCTCAATAATTTGAGCCAGTCCGCATGCGCGGTGTCTTTTGAAGTCTGATGTTAGAGGAAAAGTCACAGTGAAGAACGTGGGCAGCATTTCTCTATATATATTGTGCAGTTTCACATCTACCGGGATTTCTAAAACAACATTGCTGAAGAACTCATCATCGACAGTGAGTTCTTCAGCAATGTTGTTTTAGAAATCCCGGTAGATGTGAAACTGCACAATATATATAAAGAAATTCATTGAATCAATGTGGACAATGCTTTAGCTTAACATCGACATTTTGTACTTTCAGATCCTCCTGAAGAAACTCCTTATGAGAGTGAAACGCATGATTGGCGCCTTGGGGAGGCGTTGAGGAGAATTTAAGAGATAAGCAATGGTTTTTAAGTTAAGCATATTTGAACACAATGGTGGTGGAGAATTGGTGACTATAAAATAAATCCCACAACAGTCATTGATGCTATCGAGCATATATAATTGAATAAGCAGCAAATCATCTGCTTTTAGCGCTGTTTGGTCTGAGACACTCTGGGCACTTGAGTTAATTCCAGATGAACTTTTAAATACAGCTATAGGTTTAAATATCGGGATCAGCGCTTTTTCCACACATGTAAAAGATTCCACCTTGAACGTTGATTATTTGGAGCTACTTCTGCTGTACTGAGATTTTATTTCGCTCCGTAAGGACTAAGATTTACGTTGGCTTATATTCCGGCAAATGACCACCCTTGGATTCCCCAAGATCCTTGACTAGCTTGTCCAAATCCTCTCCAAACAAAAGCTTCCCTCTAAAGGGAGCTTGCTTAGACGAGCCTTCGAAGAACTGTCCGCTGACCAGTTGTGCAACCACAAATATTGCCGAGCTGCCACCACCGAAGCCATACTCTTCGAAAGACCCCGGTTAAGATCATAATGAATGTCCACCAGATAGGCGGCCCTGACTCAAAACGAGCTACCTCTTCGATCTGTTCTCTCATCTGATCAACCTGTAGCCTCTGCGACCAACGAAGACAGGCCCTAGCTACCCATGCACCTAAGATAGAAGCCTGCATTGATAGGGTGCTGATGTCAAAAACCTGTTTCAACAACGTATCGAATTTCCTATCCTGACTATCCTTGAGGGCTGCACTGCCCTCGATCGGAATAGTCGTCTTCTTGGTAACAGCCAACACCGCTGCATCGACCTTTGGAGAGCGAAAAAGATCCCTATCCTGATCTGACAAGGGATAGAGTCGGGCTATTGCTCTGGACCCCTTAAGGCCCGCCTCGGGCAGATTCCATTCCTCCTGAATCATGTCCCGTACCACTCTGTGTATTGGAAACATCCTTTGCGTAGTACACACGTACTGTAACAACGGGTTTTCTAACATGTCATCTGCTGCCGGAACAGCAGAAGGCATGTTCAGAATCTTGAGTGTTTCAGCAATCAGCGCTGGTAACTCTTCCTGCCAAAACACTCTGACCACTCTAGCTTGCTGCTCCGGATCAGCCAGCTCACCTTCCTCTAACTCCTCTAATGAATCCTCATCGAGATCACCTTCCGCAGATTCTAAACTGTCTAAAGGCATTGGCCTCTCAAGCCCCTCTTCCAATAACTTTCTCTTCTTTGCAGGGGCACCGCCAACTGCCATTGTAATCGGGGATCCCAGACGTTTATCTCCCTGTTCCCCGGCGGGAGAAACAACCGTCCCCAGCTGTAGCAAAGAGAAAGCCTGATGAAGTAAAAGAAAGAAATAAGGAGGGACCATGGAAGGCCCAACCACCTGACCCTGCACTTGTTGAGGCGCCGGCCCTGGTGCCATGGATGGCCCAGCTATTGTCTCCGGAAGAGACAGAGCAGGGGCTAGGGCCTCCGGCTGACCCAGAGGGACAATCTTCTGTCCTTCCACCCCCTCTTCCAGCGTATGCTCCATTAAAGCCGCCTCTTGCGTGCAGCCTCTGCACACTCCCGTGTCAGAAACTGTCCCTCGTCTGGTGCCACAGACAAAGAACTGTGGCCTAGACGGCATCCTAGCCCAGTGGCTAAGTCCCCCCAGCAGAATAAACACCAAACAATCAAACAGCAAACAGTAAAGTCCTTAAAACTGTGTACAGCACTGGGGTTTGTTTGTTTTTTTAAACTACCATCAAAACGCTGCCCGAACCTAAACTAAGTGTCCCCCCCACCTAAAAGGGGCCCCTAAACTCTCATGCAATCGTTAACAACCCTGCGGAAGGCCCATCAACTTCCCTGACAAAAATAAGCATCAGCTGCGCTTCCTGCGCGAACACCACGCGGTGCGGCCTGTTCCCTCAACTCTGGCCTACCCACCGCGACTGCAGCACATGGAGCTCTGCTGCTCCCCGAACACCCGACAAAGCCTCCTGTTCCCACAGAGCAATGCCGGATCTTACCGTGCCGCGAAGCCTGCCGCCTCGATACAACTCCTGTGCTCAGCCTTAAATGCGGCTTCGGCACAGGGAGAGGAGATGCGCTGCCACGGTGCTGAGACGCTCCGGACGCTCAAACAAGCCCGGTTCCATGTCTGCTGTGCCTTCCACCTGCTCCTCACCCGTAAACACGGGATCAGGAGCAGGGAGGCAAATTCCTCCGGTGCACTCACCACTGCCGAAGAAAAGGTAGTGAAAGAGGGGGAGGGGGGATGATTGGAAAATCAGACAACCAGCCTGAAGGGAGAGAGAGGAGGGAAGAAGGAGGCAAACCAGCCTTTCTAATGCTACTGAACCCCTTAAACTTCACAACTCCACCTAAACTCTCCTCAGTTGTTGCCCAGTGAGCCCTAACCTACAGGCTCACCACCTCTCCAGCTGCTTGGAGACTGAGACTACTGGAGTGGAGTGGCGGTCCTTGCCTACTTATACCAGTGTCATCAAAGAGATGACATGCTCAGTCTCCAAAGCTGCTGGAGGAGGTGATAAACCCCAGAGGTTCCGGGGACTGGACTGGAGGGCCGAAAAGGAAGGGTAGTAGGCATCTACTTAGGTGCTTATTTTCAGAAGATCATAAGTGCCTACGTGTTTTTATAAAACACCAGTGTAAGAAGCAGAGACTGGGCCTTAAATGCAGGTGTAAATGAACATATGTCAAATATGCAAATTATGTGCATAGATTAAGGTATTCCATAATTAACGCAAACTCTGCTTGTGCTCCACGTAGATCGCATCGCCAGCTATGCCTACTGGCAAAATATGCACATACTTACCAGTCAGTATTTTGAGGCCATTTACATATACACGTGAAAATGGATACAAAATTATCTCCATGGCGGGTACTTTTATAAGAGTGTGTCTAAGTGAAGGCAGTCAAAATGCATCTATTTTATAAAAACAAGTAGGCACCTACTTGCCTTTATAAAATACTAGCATAAATGGTGGAAGTGGCAGAGATCACGCCTGAAGTTCAGGTGTGGACATTTTTATCTGTTCTATAGCAGGGGTAAAGGAAGGCACTTAAAGTTTGCAAGTATGCATTTTATAATTAACATGTATGCTTCCTGTTAATATGGACAACGCCCCCGGTTATACCTACTGGCAAAATATGCAACTTCATGTCAAAGTGCGTACATTTATTCCAGTCGGTATTTCATGAGGCCATTAATGTGCATAAACTGTTACTTACATGTGTTAATGACTTTAAAAAACTACTTCCTAAGTGTTTTAAGTTAGACATTTTGAGTTATAACTGCCATTTGTGTAAGCCACCTGGGATGCCTAATTTATGTTTAGTGGCAGAATATCATTGATTAGATGTATAAGTTAGACGGTTAAGTGTCACTGCCCCCTTTTCAGACTGATACATTTTTGCCATATAACTATTTATATGTCCAAAATTATGCATTTCATGTGGTCCAGATTTTTCTTTTAAGAGAGTACTTATGTGGTTGGTTCCACTTCTGATGGCCTATGTTCTACTGAATGTCGACTTTACTTCTATTCCCTTTTAATACTGGAAAAGCATACAACATGGAGTACACAGTTTCCAAAGGTTTCCTTTTCATAGGATGTGTGTCTGCTTGATCTCCAGTTCTTCCTCTCTCGCATCATGCTCAATTTCTTCTCCCTCCATCAGTGCCCTACTCCCACCAAGCCCCAATATTCTCATTATTCCAAAGTGATGGAGCAGCCTAATAGAGCATAGGGCTGAGAACCAGGAAACCAGGGTTCAAATCCAACTGACACACCTTGTGGCTCTGGGCAAGTCACATAACCCTCCACTGCCTCTAGTACAAATTTAGATTGTAGAAATGAAGCTGGAGAAAGACTGATAGAATTCTGCAAGACCAATGATCTATTCATCTCAAACACCTTCTTCCAGCAACACAAGCGGCGACTGTACACATGGACTTCACCCAATGGATTGTATAAAAATCAAATTGACTACATCTGTGGAAGTCAACGATGGAAAAGTTCTATAACATCAACAAAGACAAAACCTGGAGCTGACTGTGGTACAGATCATCAACTACTAGTATGCAAAATCAAGCTAAAGTTGAAAAAGAGCAAACCACTCATGAATGCAGCAAAATATGATCTTGAGAATATACCACTGGAATGTAAAGACTGTCTGCAAAATCGATTTGCTGCTTTAGATACAAATGACAGAGCTCCGGAAGAGTTATGGAATAACATCAAGAAGGTTGTGTTGGAAGAAAGTGAGAAATCTCTACAAAAGGTGAAAAAGCAAGAGCGGCCAAAATGGATGACGGAAGAAACTCTGAAAATTGCCCAGAAACGCAGAGAAGCTAAAGCCAGAGGAGAAAGAAAGACAATCGCAGAACTCAACAGAGATTTCCAACGTGCAGCAAGACAGGACAAGGAAAAGTACTACAATGACATTTGCAAGGAAATAGAAGCAGAAACTATTAGAAGAAGAACAAGATTGGCTTTCCTAAAGCTACGAGAGTTAAAGAAAAAGTTCCAGCCTCGAATTGGAATGTTACAAGATGCTCAAGGTTCTATGTTGAATGATGCTGAGAAGATCAAGAAAAGGTGGAAGGAATATACAGAGATTTTATATGATAAAGATCAAGTGGACCAACAGCCGTTTCAACCTGTACCTTATGATCGGGAACCATTGGTGATGAAAGAAGAAGTTGAAGCAGCATTGAAAGCCTTATCAAAGAACAAAGCACCAGGCATTGATAGCATTCCTATAGAAGTATTGCAGCAATGTGATGCAGCTGTTACCATACTTACAAGGCTCTGCCAAGAAATATGGAAGACAACATCATGGCCAACTGACTGGAAAAGATCTGTGTTTATACCAATACTAAAGAAAGGTGATCCAACTGACTGTGGAAATTATCGAACAATCGCTCTGATCCCACATGCCAGCAAGATTCTACTGAAGATTATTCAAAAGAGACTACAACCATACCTGGAACAAGAACTACCTGAAGTGCAAGCAGGGTTCAGGAAAGGGCGAGGAACGAGAGACATCATTGCGGATGTGAGATGGATCCTTGAAAAGATTAAAGAATACCAAAAGGATATCTATTTGTGCTTTATTGACTATAGCAAAGCTCTTGACTGTGTTAACCATGAGAAACTCTGGGCCACATTAAGAAGCATGGGTATACCAGAACACCTGATCGTTCTCTTGCGCAATCTGTACATTGATCAAAAAGCAACAGTTCGAATGGAACAAGGAGAAACAGAATGGTTTAAAATAAGCAAAGGTGTAAGACAAGGCTGCATACTTTCCCCCTACCTGTTTAATTTATATGCAGAACAAATCATCAGAAAAGCAGGATTGTATGAAGACAGAGGTGTGAAGATTGGTGGAAGACTCATCAACAACCTTCGCTATGCTGATGATACCACATTACTGGCTGAAAGTGAAGATGATCTGAAACATTTGCTTCTCACAATCAAAGAACATAGTCTCAAAATGGGCCTGCACCTTAATGTAAAGAAGACAAAAATCATGACAACTGGCATAATCAACAGGTTCATCGTTGAAGGAGAAGAAATTGAAATTGTGAACAACTTTAACCTACTTGAATCAACTATCAATAAAGAAGCAACAAGCAGTCAAGAAATCAAACGACGCATTGCTCTTGGCAGAATGGCTATGAAAGACCTACATAAGATTCTCAAGAGCAGAGATGTCTCTCTCCATACAAAGATTCGACTTGTACAAGCCATGGTATTTTCAATAACATCATATGGATGTGAAAGCTGGACAGTGAAAAAGACAGACAGGAAGAAAATTGATGCCTTTGAATTATGGTGCTGGCGGTGAATACTGTGGACTGCCCGAAGAACAAACCAGTCGGTACTAGAGGAGATCAAACCTAAGCTTTCTTTAGAAGCTCAGATGACAAGACTTCGACTTTCATACTTTGGACACATCATGTGACGAGAGAGATCATTAGAGAAAGACATCATGCTTGGCAAGATAGAAGGTCAACGCAAAAGAGGAAGGCCAGCAATGAGATGGATCGATACAATAACAGTAGCTACGGGTACCAGTCTGTCAACAATGAGCCGCCTGACTGAAGACCGAACACAATTTAGGATAGCTATCCAGAGGGTCGCCATGAGTCGACTCAGACTCGACGGCACTTAACAACAAGCCCACTGGGAACAGGGGCATAGCTACTGTACCTGAAAGTAACTCAGCTTTATCTTCTACTGAAAAGGCATGAGCTAAATCTACCTCCATCCCAGACAAAAAAGAACTTCTCTTGGCTTCAGATCTTCTCCAGCCTCAGTCTTTCCCTTACCTGTTCAATCTCTCCCCTCAGCAGCTCATTACCTCTCAGTAGAATGGGTCAACAGCCCCGTCCACAAGCCTTATTTTCCTCCCTCAACAGCCCCTGCTTCAATTCCCATTTGTGCGTATAATTGTCTGTGTGTATCTGTGTGTGTGAGAGATGTTCCCCTCAGTAACCTGACAAGAGAAAATGGGGGCTTAAACAGCTGGCTAGCCATGTAGTGCCTGGTGACTTGACAAAGATTCAAAAACTCAATAAGAGAATTTATGAAGCCAGGCTCCTTTTATGGAAGCATGACAAATATAACAAAATCCAGGTTTGGTCTAAATAAAAGTAAGTTTGCTTTAATTCAAAGAGAAGAGATTGTAAAGATTAATTTTTGAAGTGTTCTACCCAAGTTAATTTGAACAAAAACTACCCTCCTTCAATGTGGTTACAAGTTAGAACATTGCTCCAAAACGTAGGTACTTTTCTCCACCTTCAGAGGTATTGTTCCCGGTGGAATATTTAGGTTGGGAGTGGGAGTAAAGCGTAGTTACTCACCTGTAACAGATGTTCTCTGGGGACAGCAAGAATCAGTCCTCACATACGGGTGATGTTGGTGCCGATGGAGCCTGCGAGGATCCACTCCCCAGCTTTCGAAGAAAGCCTTTGGGAGTTACACCATGCATGTGCGGTCACCTTCCCGCCCAAGGGTGCCATCTTCATAGCTTAATCAAGCATAAAAGAGAAATACAGCTCCACAGGGAGGAGGGACCTTTGCGAGGACTGATTCCTGCTGTCCCCGGAGGCACCTACTTGTCTTTATAAAATACTAACATAAATGGCAGAAGTGGCAGAGATCACGCCTTAAGTTAGGGTGTGGACATTTATATCTATCTGTTCTATAGCAGGGGTAAAGGAAGGCACGTAAAGTTTGCAAGTATGCATGTAAATTAAGGTATTTTATAATTAATATGTATACTGCTGTTAATCTGGACAGCGCCACTGACTATATCTACTGGCAAAATATGCACCTTCATGTCAAAGTGCGTATATTTATTCCAGTCGGTATTCTATCATGCCGTGAGCTGTCCTCCAAGCAGTAGTGTGCTGCAAAAGTATGCACAGCTGGACAGATGTCCAGCAAGGGCACCGAGCGCAGATTGGCCACAGAGGCACACACATTGTGCACTGTGACATGATATTCCAGAGAAAGCCCAGCCTGTTCATAGGTGAAGAAAATGCAATTGGCCACCCATCATGAGAGGGAGATAGCAACCCCAAGTTGACTGGGGTCAAAAGAGACAAAGAGCTGTGCTGAGCAGTGGTGGGGCTGCATCCTCTGGATGTATAAGAACAAGGTCCTCTTGCAATCAAACATGTGCAGGGAGGCCTCTGCCCTGGAGGCATGAGGCTTGGGAAAGAAGGTGGGGAGCACTACCTCCTGATTCAAGTGGAAGGCAGATACTACCTTTGGCAGGAACTTGGGGTGAGTCCAAAGGATGACTCTGTTCCTGTGGAATCTACTGAGGGCGCGTGGGCCACCAGTGCTTGCAGTTCGCTCATGCACCTAGCGGAGGCGAGTGCCACTAGGAAAACAACCTTCCAAGACAGGTACTTGAAATGGCAGGTAGCCAAGGGTTCAAAGGGGGGAGCCATGAGCTTCCCCAATACTACCATTAAGGTCCCACGCCACCAGCGGTGGATGGATTGGGGACCAGGACAGGAGTCGTCCTCTCATGAAATGGCCCACCAGAGGATGCAGCGAAATGGCCTGGCTGTCCAGGTGATGAGCTGAAATGGCGCAGAGGTGTATTCTGACCGTGCTCAACTTTAGGCTAGCCCCAGAAAGATGCAAGAGGTAGCGCAAGATGTCTTGCAACCAAATAAGGGGTTGAGACCCTGTGCGCCAAAGCGAGAACCTGTGCCATTTAAAGGCATAAGCCTGACGTGTGGAATCCTTATGCGAGGCTAGCAGAACATACTCCACCTCCCTCAAGAGATGATGGTGCGCTATGGCTAACTTCTCAGTATTCAGGCCATCAGGGCGAGAGACAGGAGGTTGGGATGCAAAAGCATCCCTCCCTCCTATGACCGCAGGTCCAGAGAGCTCCACAGCAGCATTGGATCCCTCCAGGACAGCTGCAGGAGCAGGGGGAACCAAGGTTGCCTGGACCACCTTGGAGTGATGAGGATGATGGAGGCCGCCTCTGCTTGTATCTTGAAGCGCGTCTGGGGAACAAGGGGCGTAGGCAGGAACGCATACAGGAGGCCCCTGGACCAGGAGAGGAGGTTGGCCTCCGAGAACAGAAGCACAACAGTTGCATGTTCTCCAGTCTGGCAAAGAGGTCTATCTCCGGGGTCACCCAGCTGCAAAAGACCTCCCCCAGCACCGCTGGGGTCAGCTGCTCCTTATGGACTCAGCTCAGGCAGTTGGCCAACATGCTATCCTGGCCCGGCAGGTAAACTGCCCTGAGGGAGATGTTCTTCGCCTTTGGAACTTTGCAGCAGAGAACAGCCTCTCAGCAGAGGTGGTATGAGCCCGTGCCATCCTGTTGTTCAAGTAGTATATTGCCACCTGGTTGTCAGTCTGGACCTGAACCATCCATCCTGCCAGATGGTCCTGGAATACCCACAGGGCGTTGTATATCGCTCTGAGCTCCAGCAGGTTGATCTGCAAGGCACTTTCCCCTGAAGATCACAGGCTCTGCGACAGCAGGTGATCACAGTGGGCTCCCCAGCCCAACTTGGACATGTCTGTCCTGAGGACGCGCTGCACCAGGGGAGCCTGAAAAGGCAGCCCAGCTCTGAGGTTGTGGAGGCTTCAGCACCACGCAAGGGATGCCACCAGGGCTGGCGTAACCTGGATCCTCTTCTTCAGGCAGCCCAAAGTCAGCGTCCTCTTGGTGCTAAGCATCCACTGGGCTTGCCGCATGTGGAGGTGGGCAAAGGACGTGACGTGGACCATGGAGGCCATGTGCCCCAACAGGCGAAGCATTTGTCTGGCCATCACCACTGAGCAGCCCTGCACATTCTTTACCAGGTGGACAGATGCAGCGCGTGGTCCTGTGGGAGGAAGGCCCATGCCTGGGTGGAGTCTAGCAGAGTGCCAATGAACTCTAAGCAGTGGGCTGGCCAGAGGTGCGACAAGCTGGTAATGATGAACCAGTTGTCCAAGTAGGGGAAGATGAAAACCCCCAGAAGATGGAGGCAGGAGGCCACGACTGCCAGGCACTTATTGAACACCCAAGAAGCACCCTGTATTGGTAGTGTCGGCCCCCGATGACAAACTGGAGATACTGATGGTGTCTTGGATATATCAGGATGTGGGTGTAGGCATCTTTGAGATCCAAGGAGCAGAGCCAATCTCCTTGCAGTAGGTGAGGCAGCAAGGTTCCAAGGGATGCCATTTTGAACTTTTCCTTGACTAGGAAGTGGTTGAGGTCCCATAGATCCAGGATAGGTCGAAGCCTTCTGTTTTCTTGGGTACAAGGAAGTAGCGGGAGTAGAACCCCTAGCCCTGGAGGGGTTGGGGAATGGGCTCTACTGTGTGATCCTCGAGCAGGGCCTTGAGTTTCTTATGCAGTAGCTCCCTGTGCTAGGGGTCCATGGGTAATTCCCCTGGGAAGAAGGGAGTAGGTAGCTGGAAGAAGTGGAGGATGTACCTCTCCCTGATCACCTGCAGCACCCAGGCATCTGTGGCAATGTCTGGCCATAGGTGTGCGAAGTGGACCAGCCATCCTCCTGTGAACCTTGGGCCTGTTACCTCCTGGGAGAGGAAGGCTATGCCCAAGGAATCAAAAGCCCCCTCCCCCCCCCCTCAGGCTGTGGCGCTGTTTGGGGCTTGAGGGCTTTGGGCTTACAGGGGCCATGCCCCTGGCCCTTGGCCTGCTGCCCCTAATTGGGGGTATTTTCCGTAAGCCTTTTTTGTTGTCGGGTGGAAGGACTTTTTCCCCCAAAGCCTTCTGAATGGAAGGGTCAGCGGTCTTCCTGGAATTCGGTCTCCAGCTCGGCTGTCTTCATGGACTTGCCGAAGGGGTTCTCTCCCTGGCAAGAGACATCAGCCAACTTGTCCTGAATCCATTGCTCCAGGTCAGAGGACTGTAGCCAGGCTAGGTGGCAGGCACTAATGCCCACCACAGCTGTCCATGCCACTGACTCGAAGCCGAAGGCTGCCCGAGTCTGAAACTTGGAGCATTCCTTAAGCGAGAAAACCAGGGCCCTGAAGCGCTCAAGAGGTTCACCTGATAACCCAGCCGAGAACCCGGCGAGCTCCTTTGCCAGGTCCCTCAGGTACATGCCTGCGAACAGTTGGTATGCCTGGATCTGGGCTGTGAGCATGCAGCCCTGGAAACAATTCCTGCCAAAGGCATCTATGATTCGTGCCTCCCTACTGGGGGGCACCAAGGACTGTGTCTTCTGTCTCTTGATGTGATGCATGGCTGACTCCACTAAAATGGAGCTGTGAGGCAGCTGTGTCTTTTGAAACCACGGGCTCCAGCTGACTTGATACTGAGAATCGAGTCAATGGTTCAAAATCGGCACCATCACTAGGCTCTCTTACATCCTGAACAACAGATGTTCCAGGATGGGGGGCATGGGCATCGTCAGTGCCTCCTTTGGGGGAGCATCATACTGGAGGATTTCAAGATCCTCAGTATGCAACCTGTCCTCTGGCCCTGCCACAAAGGCAAGGGCCTGGGACATCTCCCTCACAAAGTCTAAAAAGGCTGGAAGGGACCGCTGACTATGGCGTGGCGGGGACAGGTTGGAAGGGATGTACCTGTTAAGAATGGTGTTGGGGGGACTCCTCATCTGTCTCCTAATCCGACTCTGAATCGGAGGAATCACTGAGAGCCAAGCAATGCCCGATGCCAGTGCTCTGTGGTTGCAGCACCCGACAGTGAGTCGCGTCTCAAGTCGGATGCCAATGGAGTTGGTGTTGGTTGAGCCAACTTTTCAAGGATAGGTTGGGTATCCTCTGGGGAAGCCCTCACAGATGGTCCCAAGGTCTGCACCGTTGACCTGGATGTTCTGGGCATTGGGTCCCGCTGTGCATTGAGGAATGCAGTGAAGCTGCGTTCTAGGGCTGCCATTCTGGCCTTGATTCCAGTTGGCTCTGCAGCAGCTGGCTCGGGTTTCGAGGTCGTCGAGCCTGAAACAGAGTCCCTCGTCGAAGAATCACCAATGGTGATAACATCGGGGGACCTGACCCGATCCCCCGATGCCGTGGGAGTCTCCTTCCATTGGGGCTGCTTGGAAGGCCATGCCAGGCATTCGCCTTTGGTATCGGGTCTAGGACTCCATGCCCGAGTGCCAGAGGTCTTACCTACCGGTCTAGGGTCTGATCTTGCCTTCGACGACTCCCTGGATCCACGGGGAAGGTCCTCGGAAGACAATCTCTGGTCCAAGGCTCCGCAACCCTGGGGCTCCGACCAAGCCCAGGCGTGCAATGATGAGTCGTCAAATGCCGGTTCCGAGGGCAGGGATTCCACCTCCAAATGCCAGTCCAGAGGCAGACTTTGAACCAAACAGCTCTCTCTGCCACTTTTGACGAACCTTCTGGGTCTCTGCCGACATAAGCTGGCAGAGCGGGCAGGTAGACACGTCATGGTCCGCCCAGAGGCATTTAATGCAGCAATTGTAGCAGCCCATGATGGACAGTGTGGTTGCACTTGCCACATTGCTTGAAACTGCTGATTGAAGCCATAGCAGAAAAAACGATAGCCGTGAGATCAAACTCCAATGTCTCGATCAGCTAGGCCATGAGCAAAGACCCGTGCGCCAAAAACCAAAAGAAAAGGGGACCCGAGAAAAACACGATGCCGAAGTGGTGGATTCGGTTGGCGGAAAGGTGATCGGAACCGATCCTGGCAAAAATACTGAGAAAAAAAAACAGATGAAAAATTGACTTTAACTGGGTGGGGGGTGGGGGGGGGGGGCAAAGGCAGCATGTCTGCAGGGCTCCGTGGAAAAAAGAAGACTGAGGTAAGATGGCACACTTGGGTGGGAAGGTGACCACGCATGCACGGTGTAACTCCCAAACGCTTTCTTTGAAAGCTGGGGAGTGGAACCGAGTAGGCTCAGTAGGCACAGATGTCACCCTTATGTGAGGACCAACTTTCTGCTTGTTCCCGGAGAAAGTCATGCATGATATAGATTTTTCCAGCGCTTGTGTGTACTTTTCCAACAAAATTCTATCCACAGCAAAGCAGATATAAGTGACTGTGAGAACACTATACCCATGGCAAGATTCAAAACAAAGGCATGTGTACGTTCTTAGAAACTTGATGCAAAGGCTGTGGGCAGGGCTGACATTAGAGTTGGTCCAAAGTGTTGGAGTCCTAGGCGAACCTCAAGCTTTACACCTCCTCTGGCTGTCAAAAAAATATTATTTAGCTTTTAATGGCCTGCTTTTGCTGCCCTCCAGAAGTTGCTGCTCTAAGTGACTGCCTAGTTTGCCTAGTGGTTGGGCCAGCCCTGGCAGTGGGTATAAAATACATGTGGTCTTCATCCCAATGTGGAAAGTTTGAAAAATGTGCCTTTTATAAGGAGCTTCAAAGCTACATACCATCAGATTAATGCGCGTACTTATAGAATGGCAGCCAGCTAAAATACATGAGTAAAGCCCCATCAACACTCGTAAGTCATAGAAAATACGAGTGTTGATGGGGCTTTACTCATGTATTTTAGCTGGCTGCTATTCTATAAGTACGCACATTAGTCTGATGGTATTATTTTCACTGTCGGCATTCACATACGTGCAGTTAGGTGGAACATGGGCAGATCATGCATTCAAATACGTAAGATAAGCATGGTCATTTACATCAGCCATAGATTTGGCATGCATTTACCACTACTTATGCCCCTATTTTGTAAAGTCAAGTATGCATGTACTTGACTTTATAAAATAGGTGCAACTGATGTACATAAAAACACGAGTTATCCTAGGCATGCCTTATATTACATTCTTACCTTTCTTCTTTGCAAGTGCCTCATTTCCATTTAAAAGCTAATAAAGATACAAAGCTCTTTACAGAGGTCAGTTTTCAAAGAGATTTATGCAGGTAAATGACTAGATGAAAACTGTCTCCTCAAAGCAGCAAAAAGTAGGTGCAGGCTTCCATAGTGCATATACTTCAGCCATGAAAAACAGCAGCATTCCTGTGGGTATGATTTAGATTGGGGAAGCAAAACAATGTGTATTCATTAAATTTTCATATGCATGTACACTATTTTGTACCTTCACCCTTCCACCACCTGCACAAATAAAAGGTACAAAGGATGCATACAGATACTACCCCCTGTCTCCTTTCTCTATTTCTGTGGATAGCACTATTCCTCCCTGTTTCCTAGGCGCGCAACCTTGGGGTCATGTTTGACTATTCGTTCTCCACAAACATCCAATCGATAGCTAAAACCTATCGCTTCTTCCTCAATAACATTGGCAAAATTTATCCTTTCCTTACAGAACACACTACTAAGACCCTTATCCATTCTCTAGTCACCTTCCATCTAGACTATTGCAACCTCCTCTTTGCTGGTCCTCTGAATCATCTCTCCCCACTTCAATCTGTTCACATCTCAGCTGGATGGCTAATCTTCTGCCAATGTCACTATGCTTATGTCACTCTCTTCTCAAATCAGTTCATCGGTTCCCTATCCATTTCCGCATCCAGTTCAAACTTCTACTACTGACACATAACTGGAATGGAACCAGGCTGCTGGCATTAACCTTTAAAAAGGAAATAGAGCAGCTTTTAAACTAGATAATAGGGGAAAGCCGACAGTCACCCAAGAGTGCATAGTTCGGAACAATGTATTCTTCAAGGATACTACCAAAAAAAAAGTCAGGGCACATCAGCAGAGAGGTTCCAAAAAACATAAAGGTAGCCCAAATGCCCTTGAGTACAGAGCAGACAGAGCTTAAAGATTCCAAATTACCCCTGGCTACCGATAACCAGATTAATATGAATAAAATACAGTCTCTAAAATGCTTGTATGCAAATGCTAGAAGTCTAAAAAATAAGATGGGAGAGTTAGAATATATATATCTAAATGAGAAGTTAGATATGATTGGTATCTCAGAGACATGGTGGAAGGAGGACAACCAGTGATATTGTAATGATAGAGCTGATCAAATTGGTGGAGGGGTTGCACTGTATGTTAGAGAGGACATTGAGTCACAAAGGAATCACGTTTTGCAGGAAACAAAATTCGCTGTAGAATCTCTATGGATTGAAATTACATGTAAAAAGGGGAAGGCGATGGCAGTGGGGTTGTACTATCGACCGCCTGGCCAGAATGAACAAATGGATGATGAATGCTCAAAGAAATCAGGGAAGCTAACAAAAGTTACAGAACAGTAATAATAATGGGTGAGTTCAATTACCCCGGTATTGACTGGGTCAATGTCATGGCAGGACATGCTAGGGAGATAAAGTTTCTAGATGAAATAAATGACTGCTTCTTGGAGCAGCTGGTTCATGAACCGACCAGAGGGGAAGCCATTTTGGACTTAGTCCTTAGTGGAACACCAGATCTGGTGCAAGAGATAAGGGTGTTGGGGCCACTTGGCAATAGTGATCATAGCCTGATCGCGTTTGATTTAATTAATGGAGGAGGAATGGTAAGGAAATCCACAGTACTACCTTTTAACTTTCAAAAGGGAGAGTATAATAAAATGAGGAAAATAGTGAAGAAAACACTAAAAGGAGCAGTTGCAAAAGTTAAAGACTTACATCAAGCTTGGGTGTTGTTTAAAAATACTATCTTGAAAGCTCAGACCAGCTGTATTCCATGCTTTAAGAAAAGTGGAAGTCCAAAAAACTGCCAGCATGGTTTAAAGGTGAGGTCAGAGAGGCTTTCAGGAAATGGAAAAAAGAGCCAAATGACGAAAACGGGAAACAACACAAGCACTGGCAAGTTAAATGCAAGGCATTGATAAGGCAGGCAAAGAGAGAATTTGAGAAGAAACTTGCTGTGGAACAAAAACGCATAATAAAGACTTTTTCAAGTACATTCGTAGCAAAAAACCTGTGAGACAGTCAGTTGAACCATTAGATGATAGAGGGGTAAAAGGGGCAGTAAGAGGGGACAAGGCTATAGCGGAAAGACTGAATGAATTCTTTGCTTTGGTCTTTACTGAGGAAGATGTAGGGATGTTACCCATGACTGAAGTGTTATTTAAAGGTGATACTGCGGAAGAACTGAAAGAAATATCAATACACCGGGAAGATGTATTACAACTATTTGATAAACTGAAGAGTAGCCAATCACCTGGACAGGATGGTATACATCCAAGGGTGTTGAAAGAACTTAAATATGAGATTGCAGACCTGCTATTAGTAATCTGTGAAATATCATTAAAATCATCTGTAATAGCTGAAGATTGGAGGGTTGCCAATGTTACGCCAATTTTTAAAAAGGGTTCCAGGACTGATCCAGGAAACTACAGACTGGTGAGCCTGACGTCAGTACTGGGAAAAATGGTAGGAACCACCATAAAGAACAAATCAGTATACATGTAGATAGTCATGGCTTAATGGGAGACAGCCAACATGGCTTTAGACAAGGAAGATCTTGTCTTACTAATCTGTTATGTTTTTTTGAAGGTGTGAATAAACAGGTAGACAAAGGTGAGTCAGTAGATATAGTGTATCTGGACTTTCAGAAAGCCTCTGACAAGGTCCTCTTCAGAGACTTTTGGCAAAACTAAAAAGTCATGGGATAGGAGGCAGTGTACTATTGTGGATCGGGAACTGGTTAAAAGATAGAAAGCAGAGGGTAGGGCTAAATGACCAATTTTCCCAATGGAGGAAGGTGAATAGTGGAGTACCCTAGGGATCTGTGCTGGGTCCGCTTTTTGACATATTCATAAATTACCCGGAAAAGGGAATAACGAATGAGGTATCAAATTTGCAGATGACACAAAACTATTTAAAGTTGTTAAAACCCATGAGGATTGTGGAAAATTGCAAGAGGATATTGATAGATTGGAAGAATGGGCATCCAAATGGCAGATGAAATTTAATGTGGACAAGTGCAAAGTTATGCACCTAGGAAAGAACAACCCAAACTATGGTTACACGATGCAAGGTTACACATTAGAAACCACCACCCAGGAAAAAGATATAGGTGTCATCGTGGATAACATGTTAAAACCCTCCGCCCAGTGTGCAGCGGCGGCCAAGAGAGCAAATAGAATGCTAGGTATCATAAGGAAAGGAATGGAAAATAAAACAAAGGATATTATAATGCCTCTGTATCATTCCATGGTGCGACCTCACCTTGAGTATTGTGTACAATTCTGGTCGTCATATCTTAAAAAGGATATAGCATTATTAGAAAAGGTACAGAGAAGGGCCACCAAAATGGTAAAGGGGATGGAAGGATACCCCTATGAAGAGAGGCTAAAAAGGTTAGGGCTTTTCAACCTGGAAAAGAGACAGCTGAGGGGAGAAATGATAGAGGTCTATAAATTAATGAATGGAGTGGAACGGGTAAACGGGTAAATGGAGTGGAACGGGTAAATGTAGATCGATTGTTTACATCATCAGAATATAGAAAGACTAGGGGACATGCAATGAAGCTACAGGGTAATAAGAGAAAATATTTTTTCACTCAACGTGTAATCAAACTCTGGAATCTGTTACTGGAGGATGTAGTAAAAGCTGTTATTATAGCTGGGTTTAAAAAAGGTTTGGACAAGTTCCTAGAGGAAAGGTCCATAAACCATTATTAAAAGGGACCTGGGATATCACTGCTTGACCCATTACAAGCATTGTGGAACCTGTGTCTTTTGGGGAAACTGCTAGGTACTTGTGACCTAGATTGGCCATTGTTGGAAACAGGATACTGGGCTTGATGGACCTTGGTCTGACCCAGTATGGCATATCTTATGTTCTTATGTTCATTTGGCTGCTCCTCACTACCTGTCCTCTCTTCTCTCCCTACACACCTCCTCGGGAATTCTGCTCTTCTGGCAGATCTCTTCTACTTGTATCTGTGCCCTTCTATTCCACTGTCAACTGCAGACATCGATCTTTCTACCTTGCTGCTCCTAATACCTGGAACCAACTAGCTGAGTCGGTATGTCAGGCTCCATTTGTGGCCCTGTTCAAATCCAGACTAAAACTCACTTCTTTGAGACTGCTTTTTGATCCTGATCCCCCAAGTCTCCTATATATTTCCATATCATTCTCCTAGATATATTCTAGCCTTCAGTTGTGTTGTCTGTCTTGACTAGACTGAAAGCTCTTACATGTCCCTGTACAGTGCTGCGTAAGCCTTGTAGTACTATATAAATAAGTACTAGTACTTTCAGAATGTATGTTTTGTACTCTCTGAAATGCATGCCTTCAAGTCAATGCTGACTTCTGACGACACAGCAATTCCTGGCAGTGTGACCAGAAGTAGATTGCCAGGTCTTTCTTCTGAGGCAATGGAGGGTTAAGTGACTTGCTCAACGCCACAAGGAGTGCTAGTGGAAATGGAACCCTGGTCTTTAGGCTACCAAGCCAGTGCTCTAACCATTAGGCTGTTCTTCCACTCCTGCTTTGTACTTGCTAATTTTCAAAGTGAAACAATGCAAGTAGCTTCTTTCTGAATACTTGTGTAAAGTGTATGCATTAAGGGAATATATTTATAAGGAGCCATGTAAAAGATACATGAGTAAACTGCCTATTTTTCAGGGACTTACGTGCAAATTTTAGCTAGTCACTGTTCTGTAAGTATGCACATCAGGCTGATTGCGCGTACTTTCACTGTGGGCATGCACATGGGCGGAGAGCAAATTTATGCTCCTAAGTTATAAAATATTATAAATTTATGTGTGTTCTTTAGTAATTAAGGCATGAGTATTTACACCAACCCTAGGACTCGTGTAAGTGGCCACACCTAAATTTAATGCACATTTTCAGACACTCACACCCCTATTTTACAAAGAAAAGTAGGCACCCGCTTTTCTTCATAAAATAAGCTTAAGATAGGTACGTTCTAAGTATGTAAAACTAGATGCCTTTTTTTAAATTACCCTCCTAATATCCTTGCATAGTTTATGTGGGTTATTTGAAAAACTGTCCCCCAAAACCTCTAAGCATTCTCACAAGCTTCCTAGGAAGACTTTTAATGAGGTTTGAAAATAATTTTCTATTCTACAAGCTCTTGATCCACAGAATTTCAGACTGTTGTTGTTAAGTGCCATTGAGTCGGTGCCGACTCAGGTCGTCCCTCTGGACAGTTGTCCTAAAAAGCATTCAGTCTTCAGTCAAGCGGCTCATTATTGACAGAGTGGAACCTATAACTGCTGTCACTGTATCAATCTATCTCATTGCTGGCCATCTTCTTTTGTGTTGACCTTCTACCTTGCCAAGCATGATGTCTTTCTCTAATGACCTCTCTTCTCTTCGCATGATGTGTCCAAAGTATGAAAGTCGAAGTCTTGTCATCTGAGCTTTTAAAGAGAGCTTAGGTTTGATCTCCTTTAGTGCTAACTGATTTGTTCTTTGGGCACTCCATAGTATACACCGTATTTGTCGCCAGCATCATAATTCAAAGGCATCAGTTTTCTTCCTGTCTATCTTTTTGACTGTCCAACTTTTGCATCCATATGACATTATTGAAAACAGCATGGCTTGAACAAGTCAAATCTTTGTATGGAGAGAGACATCTCTGCTCTTGAGAATGCTGTCTAGGTCCCTCATAGCCATTCTGCAAAGAGAAATGTGTGGTTGGATTTCTTGGCTGCTTGATAGTTGACCCAAGTAGATTAAAGTAGTTCACTATTTCAATTTCTTCTCCATCAACGATGAACTTATTGATTTTGCCAGCTGTCAGGATCTTTATCTTCTCCACATTAAGATGCAGGCCCATTTTAAGACTATGTTCCTTGATCTTGAAAAGCAAATGTTTCAGATCATCTTCACTTTCAACCAGTAATGTGGTATCAGCATATAGAAGGTTGCTGAAGAGTCTCCCACCAATTTGCACACCTCTGTTGTCTTCATACAGTCCTGCTTCTCTGATGATTTGTTCTGCATTTAAATTAAACAGGTAGGGGGAAAGTATGCAGACTTGTCGTATACCTTTGCTGATTTTAAACTATTCTGCATCTCCTTGTTCTGTTCAAACTGTTGCTTCTTGATCAATGTAAAGGTTGTGCAAGAAAATGATCAGGTGTTCTGGTATACCCATACTTTCTTAATGTGTCCCAGAGTTTTTCATGGTTTACAATCAAAAGCCTTGCTGTATTCGATAAAACACATATACAGTAGATATCCTTTTGGTATTGTTTTGTCTTTTCAAGGATCCATCTCACATCTGTGATGATGTATCTAATTCCTCGCCCTTTCCTGAACCCTGCTTGAACTTCAGGCAGTTCTTATTCAAGGTATGGTTGTAGCTCTGCTAAATAATGTTCAATAGAATCTTGCTGGCATGTGGGATCAGAGCGATTGTACAATAATTTCCACAGTCAGTTGGATCACCTTTCTTTAGTATTTGCCTAAACACAGATCTTTTCCAGTCAGTTGGCCATGATGTTGTCTTCTAAATTTCCTGGCAGAGCTTTGTAAGTATGGTAACAGCTGCATCCGATTGCTGTAATACTTCAATGGGAATGCCATCAATGCCCGGTGCTCTGTTCTTTGATAAGGCTTTCAATGTTGCTTTGACTTCTTCTGTCAACACCAATGGTTCTTGTTCATAAGATACAGACTGAAACAGCTGTTGGTCCACATGATCTTTATGGTATAATGACTCTGTATATTCTTTCCACCTTTTCTTGATCTTCTCTGTATCTTTCAACATGGATCCTTGAGCATCTTGTAACATTTCAATTCGACGCTGGAATTTTTTCTTTCATAGCTTTAGGAAAGCTGATCTTGTTCTTCCTCTAATAGTTTCTGCTTCTATTTCCTTGCATGCATTATTGTAGTACTTCCTGTCTTATCTTGCTGTACATTGGAAATCTGTTGAGTTCTGCAATTGCCTCTCTTTCTCCTCTGGCTTTAGCTTCTCTGTATTTCTGGGCAATTTTCAGAGTTTCTTCCGTCATCCATTTTGGCCATTTTTGCTTTTTCACCTTTTATAGAGACTTCTCACTTTCTTCCAACACAACCTTCTTAATATCATCCCATAACTTTTCCAGAGCTCTGTCATTTGTATCTAAAGCAGCAAATTGATTTTGCAGGCAGTCTTTAAATTCCGATAGTATAATCTCAAGGTCATATTTTGCTACGTTCATGAGTGGTTTGCTCTTTTTCAACTTTAGCCTGAGTTTGCATACTAATAGTTGGTGATCTATACCACAATCAGCTCAGGGTTTGTCTTAGTTTATGTTATAGAGCTTTTTCATCACTGACTTCCACAGATGTAGTCAATTTGATTTATGTACAATCCATTGGGTGAAGTCCATGTGTACAGCTGTGTTGCTGGAAGGTGTTTGAGATGCATAGAGCATTGGTCTTGCAGAATTCTATCAGTCTTTCTCCAGCTTCATTTCTGTTGCCAAGTCCATATTTTCAAATCACTTTGCTGCCTTCTTTGTTGAAAACATTTGCGTTCCAGTCACCCATGACTATCAGGATATCCTGTTTACCTGTTCTGTCAATTTCAGCTTGTACTTGTTCATAGAACTCATCAACTTTATCCTCTTCTGCAGCTGTTGTTGGGGCATATACTTGAATTATAGCTGTGCTGATGGACATTCCTCATAGACAAATAGAAATTAAGCGCTCACTGATTGCATTGTATTTCATTACAGTTCTTGCAAGTTTCTTCTTAATTATAAATGCAACACCAGAGGAAGTGATGCCACCTGGCATGATGGCTGCCTGAGCTTCCACCTCTGGAGCCATCCCTGATCAATAAAGCATAATACCCTCCAAAATGATCTAGTACAGGGAAACCACATGGTCCAGGTAAGAGCAGAAAGTGAGTGAACGATGACTACCAGGAGGAAAGCCGTAGATCTGAGGGAGTGTGCGTATATGGGAGCGAGCAGAGGCAGCGGCGAAAATAAAATAGCGGCAAGCGGCTTGCAATATATGAAGCAGACCGAAGGTGGAGAGAGGGGAACACAAACAAGCAATGATGACACTGAAGGAGACAGTATCTGATACATCACCAGTGCAGAGATGAGGGAATGGTTTAATGAGTTCAAAACCAAAGTGCAGGCGATTAAAACCGAACTTGGTGAGTTAATGGGGAATATGAAGGAGGAGAGTACAGAGCTGACGCACCAGGCGGGTGAGCATGAAAATAGACTGGAGAACCTGGAACTGCAACAAGAGACACTAGAAGCTATAATAGCAAAGGAGGAGGAGTGGAAGGAGCAATTTCAATTTAAGCTGGAGGACCTTGAAAATAGAGCCAAAAGAAATAACCTCCATATATGGGGTATACCAGAGGACTCTGAATTTAAAAACAGTGCTGAAGTAGCAGAAGCGGTGTGCCTGGAAGCTCTGAGGCAGGGTGGGGATGAAATAATCTCTGAAGAAATATTGATGGACAGAGCACACCGGGCACTGAGTGCACAGAGAGTCAACAGACCTAGGGATATAATTATCTGCCTGCAAGACTATAAACTCAAGGAATGTACAGCTGCACAAATGAGGAGATTGGGCACCTTTAAGTGACAAGGATACCCGGTTGCAATCTATGTGGACATGCCAGTGGGGACTCTGCAGAGACACAGAGCACTGAACCCAGTCACTAAAGCTCTCAGAAGTACAGAGTTAAGATACCGCTGACTACATCCCTTTAGACTCTTGTTTACTAAAGGAGAGAAAACATGGAAGGTGCAAAGAGTAGAGGTGGCATTGGTAGCAATGAAAGAGGCAGGCTTGCACCAACAGGAAGCCACAGCATGTCAGGTGTGTGAAGAGGGAGCAGGACAACAGACAGGGAAATCGCTCAGAACAACATCTGAGAGGGTCAATGCAAGAAAGGCTGACAGATACTCGAGTTCCATATCGGAAGAGGGTAAAGAACTGAAGCAATCAGAGAGCAAGACGGATAAATTGGAAGATAACAGATTGTGCAGGAAAATATGGAGCTATCGAGACTGGCAGAATCAATGGTCCTGGAATGGGCTGAGATGCCTGGCTGCTAACAATTAAGTGAAACGTAAAAGGTTAATGGACTGTTTGTGTGTTGGTTAATGGGGCATGGGCCTCTGTTCCTAAGTTAACTGTGTGCAGTGTGCATTAGAGTGTTGAAATATTAAAGTTATAAGGTGTGAACATAGAATTTAAGAGGATAAGGAGGTATCAAGGGGGTGGGACAAGGTGGTACGAGAAGGATAGAGAAAAGGTAAGACACAGAAGGGAAGCGAGGGAGGAGTATAGCAGGGGGTGAGAGAATCGGGGAAGGCGGAGGGCGCACTATTCCGATTTAGCCTCTTGAATGAGAGGTGGAAGGAGGGAGGGTACATGAGGGAGGGGGGGGGAGGTGAAGGGGGACAAGGTGGGGGGAGGAAGGGAGAGTTTGGGGGGCAGCGACCACGGAGGAAAGGAATACAGGTTAATGGGAAAAGAGATAGGCTGCAGTTAACAGTGGCCACAGTGAATACCAAAGGGCTACAAACATGACGTAGGCGACGTCTGTTGGAGAGGGAGGTTAAGAGACTTAACACTGATGTCTTATGTGTTACAGGAGACTCACTTGAAGGTGGGGCAGAAGGGGTTGTTATATTCTAAAGCAGACCCAAGGGCAATATCAGCAGGACAAAGGGCAAACCCCAGGAAGCAGAGGGTGTGGGGGGGAGGTGGGGATTTTAAGTAGTGCAACTATCCAAACCGAAGTGGTAGGGGAGTGCAGAGACAAAGGAGGGCGGTGGGTAGGGGTTAGAGTATGGATGGCGGGAGAAGAGGTATGGATAGTAAGCGTATATGGCCCCAACACCCAGCAAGGAGAGTTCTATAAGCAAATGATAAAGGAGTTGGAGGGGTTTGATGATGTCCCAATTAGCTTAGGGGAGGGGGGGGGGACTACAATCTGACAAGCAATCCCAGACTCGATAATAGTGGAGGAACTATAAGGAGGGGGGGTGGAGAGAACAGAAAAGCCTGTTGAAATTTAAAGAAAGACTAGGGTTTGTGGACATCTGGAGATGCAGACATCCAGGGGAGCGTAAATATACATTTTATTCACATGTCCATGGAACATGCAGCAGACTGGATATGATTTATGGAAATGGGTAACAGGAGTAACATATGGAAAGCAGTGTGTATAAATGCCAGTAGCATGGGAAATAAGATCCCTGATGTTGAAGCTTTGGTGGGAGTGGCTGACTTGGATTTAGTGGCAGTTACAGAAACATGGTTCACAGGAAACCATGATTGGGATGTAACTATACCTGGCTATACTTTATTCAGAAAGGACAGGGGAGGAAGAAGGGGAGGAGGAGTGGCACTATATGTAAAAACTACTATTAAAGCTTTGGAATTACAGAGCTTAAAAGGGAGAGAGGAGGCATTGTGGGTTAAACTAGAAAGAGGGAAAGAGAAATCTATTTGCATTGGTGTGATATACAGACCTCCCTCACAAGAGGAAGAGGTGGACAGAGAGTTAATTGAAGACATACGCAGCATTGCTAGGAAAGGGGACGTGCTACTGATAGGAGATTTCAATATGCCAGATGTTGATTGGCACATTCCTGCTGCAGTATCATCTAGAAGTAAGGAGATCCTGGATTCTCTACAGGGAGAACTATTCAGGCAATTGGTAACAGACCCCACACGTGAAGGGGCCATACTGGACTTGGTGCTTACCAATGGTGAAAGTGTTTCTGATGTAGTGGGAGATCATTTTGCATCCAGTGATCACCAGATGGTGTGGTTCAGTATTAGGACTAGGGCTGTTAGAATCCATTCCAAGGTGAGGATCTTAGACTTTAGAAAGACTAACTTTTCGAAGATGGGCCAATACCTCAGGGAGTCGTTAGTGGGATGGGAACAGCTGGGGGATGTAGAAAAACAGTGGGCAAAACTGAAAGGGGATATTTTAAGGGCAACCAACCTTTTTGTTAAAATGGTAAATAAAGGCAAAAGGAAAAGGAGACCGCTATGGTTTTCGAAGGAAGTAGCTAAAAAAGTGAAGAAAAAGAGGGAGAACTTCATGAAATACAAGAGATCACAGAGAGAGGAAGACAGGCATCTGTATTTGGATAAACTTAGAGAAGCTAGCAAAGTAGTCAAGAAGGCAAAGATTCAAAAAGAGGAGGAAATAGCCAATGCAATAAAATGGGGGGATAAGACATTTTTCAGATATATTAGTGAGAAGAGGAAGGGCAAAAGTGGTATTGTCAGACTCAAGGGTGCAGGGGGGGAATATGTAGAAGCTGATAAGGATAAAGCGGAATTGCTTAACAAATATTTTTGTTCTGTGTTCACAGATGAAGAACCAGGAGCAGGACCTCAGAAAACACCCACAAATAGGAACAGAAGCGAGGGACATATTGAACAATTTTCAGAAGACTGTGTTCGTGAGAAACTAGCTCAACTTAAAGTAGACAAAGCGATGGGACCGCATGGGATACACCCTAGAATACTGAGGGAACTTGGGGACATCCTAGCAACTCCACTGACTGACCTTTTCAATGCCTCGTTGGAGTCGGGAGTGGTGCCAAAGGACTGGAGAGAGGCTCATGTGGTGCCTTTACACAAAAGCGGAAGTAAGGATGTGGTTGAAAACTACAGGCCGGTTAGTTTAACTTCAGTGGTGAGTAAATTATTGGAAACGCTGCTGAAAGAGAAAATAGTGAGGTTTCTGGAGTCCAGCGGATTACAGGATCCAAGGCAGCATGGATTCACCAGAGGCAGGTCTTGTCAGACAAATCTGATTGATTTCTTTGACTAGGTGACCAGGGAGTTGGACCGAGGGAGAGCTCTAGATGTGGTATATTTAGATTTCAGTAAAGCCTTTGACACTGTCCCTCACAGGCGACTTATAAACAAACTGAGCACCCTAGGGATGGACCCTAAAGTTACTGCTTGGCTTAGAAATTGGTTGGGTGGGAGCAATGTTCCCTCTAATTTTCTGTAGCCTGTGTGCGCATAAAATATCAGCTGTGCAGCTTTTGAAGGAAGATTCAATTTTTCTGCGCCACATAACGACACTTGGAGTTATATACTTTAAAATTTGACTACATGTCAGAATACAGTATGTACACCACATTGATTTCACTAGAAAATATTGTAGAACTTGTGAAAACCATAAATACACAACAACTTTTACATTTTAAGACGTCTGTGTTGTTTTCTATCAGAATCAGAACCAAACTTTTTGTGCACCATGTTGTAAACACTGTTCCCTCTAAGCTGTGTGCGTATGTGCGCGCACACACCTCGCCAAGCGAGCGCACATACTTTATAACAGAGCGCACAAAAATTACGGTTCTGATTCTGATAGAAAACAACACAGACGTCTTAAAATTTAAAAGTTGTTGTGTATTTACGGTTTTCACAAGTTCTACAGTATTTTCTAGTGCAATCAATGTGGTGTACATACTGTATTCTGACGTGTAGTCAAATTTTAAAGTATATAACTCAGAGTGTCGTTATGTGGCGCACAAAAATTTAACCTTCCTTCAAAAGTTGCACAGCTGATATTTTATGCGCACACAGCCTACAGAAAATTAGAGGGAACATTGGTTGTAAAGTATGTGCGCTTGCTCGGTGAGGTGTGTGCGCACACAAACGCGCACAGCTTAGAGGGAACAGTGGGTGGGAGGCGACAAAGAGTACAAGTAAATGGAGCTCTCTCTGAGGAGAAGGATGTTACCAATGGTGTGTCCCAGGGATCTGTCCTTGGTCCGATTCTTTTTTACATCTTTGTTAGTGATATAGCGGAAGGGCTGTCGGGTAAGGTTTGCCTCTTTGCGGATGATACCAAAACCTGCAATAGAGTAGACACCCAGGAAGGTGTAGATAACATGAGGAGGGATCTAGCTAAGCTTGAAAAATGGTCTAGAATTTGGCAGCTGGGATTTAATGTTAAAAAATGTAAGGTCATGCATTTGGGCTGCAGCAATCCAAGGGAGCAATACAGTATAGGAGGTGAAGTACTTTTGTCCACTAAAGAAGAGCGGGACCTAGGCGTGGTTGTGTCTGATGATCTTAAAGTAGCTAAACAGGTAGAAAAGGCGACAGCAAAAGCTAGAAGGATGCTTGGATGCATACGGAGAGGAATGGCTAGCAGAAAAAAGGAGGTGATAATGCCTCTGTATAAGTCTTTGGTGCGACCTCATTTGGAGTATAGTGTGCAATTCTGGAGACCGCACCTTCAAAAGGATGTGAACAGGATGGAGTCGGTGCAGAGGGTGGCTACTAAAATGATTAGTGGGCTTCATTATAAAGCATATGAGGACAGACTTAAGGATCTTAATATGTACACCTTAGAAGAAAGGCGGGATAGAGGTGATATGATTGAGATGTTTAAATACCTCCATGGCATAAATGTTCAGGGAGAGAGCCTCTTTCAATTGAAAGCAAGTTCTGCTACGAGGGGACATGGGATGAGGGTGAAGGGAGATAGATTCAGGAGTGATATGCGGAAATATTTCTTTACGGAAAGAATAGTGGATCCATGGAATAGTCTCCCAGTGGAGGTGGTAGAGATGAGGACAGTAACTGAATTCAAAAAAGCATGGGACCAACACAGAGGATCTCTAAAGGTAAAAAGTGGACTGTTGTAGTTGTTGATATGAAAGGACAGACTAGATAGGCCATGTGGTCTTTTTCTGTCATCATGTTTCTATGTTTCTTTCTGTGTCAGTGGAAGATGGGTGTCTAAGGTTAGAAAGGCAGAACTGGGACCTATAACCTGGATGGATCATGCCCCTGTCTCACCTTTGATACTGGAATTAAGGATGAAGGGGTCAAATTTTGGCAGCTAAAAGATTCCCTTTTGGAAGAGGAGATGTGAATAGAATAAGCCAGGTTATCCAAGAATATCTCCACATTAGTCTGAATGGGGAAGTGGCCCTGGGCCCAGTATGGGATGGGTTGAAAGATGTCATAAGAGGGCATCTGATAAATCTTGCAGCACAGGTAAAGAGAGAGAAGGCAGGGTCGAAAAGCAAATATTGGATAGGATTGTGGAGTTAGAAAGAAAACATCAGAATAATCAAGATCCGCTCATAATAGCAGAACTGATTTAGCTGAGGGGAGAACTGAGCAAGATGAGGGCCCAAGAAATTGCACACAAGTTAGCAGTACTAAAGCAAACCCATTTTGAAGGGGGAAATAGAGTTGGGAAGATTCTGGCCAGCAGGTTGAAGGCAAAAAAGCAGGCAGCCCACATAGGGGGAATGCGAAACCACCAGTGAGAAATAGCTTACCAAGCATCTGAAATCAGGAAAATTTTCAAAGATTATTCTGAAAATCTATATAAAAGTGAAGTTCAAGGGGGAGAACAGAGAGTGTAGTTATTCACCTATAATAGGTGTTCTCCGAGGACAGCAGGAATCAGTCCTCACATATGGGTGACATCGACATCGAAGCCTTTGGTAGATGCACCATGCATGCGTGGTCCTCTTCCCACCCAATGGTGCCATCTTGCCTCAGTCTAGTAACATAGCTAAGACGGCAAAAATTAAAGTACACTAAGGAAGCAACTGCAAGGAGAGGAGGGAGGGTTTTGAGGACTGATTCCTGCTGTCCCCGGAGAACAGCTGTTACAGGTGAGTAACTATGCCTTCTTCAAGAACAAGCAGGAAGCCAGTCCTCACATATGGGACTCCCCACTACAGGCTACTCAGGACCTGTATAAAATGTCATGGGTGACCAAAGAAGGTGAGTCGTGAGCTGCAGCAGTTGAGTCCTAACTGAGAGACTCTTGCAAGACCCAAGGGTCTGGCGGGGCGCCAGCATTCTGGTAGCCTGAACACAGAATGGTTGGAGGGCAGGAGCTGCCTACATCCCAAGGAGATTATGGAGTATGGCCTGACCGAAGGCGCTGTCCTGTTGGGACTTCCTCTCCAGGCAGTAGTGAGCTGCGAAGGTATGGACAGAAGTCCAGGTGGTGGCCCAGCAGATTTTCATCACAGGTACGGAACACAGATTTGTCATGGAGGTAACCATGGCCCTGATGTGGTGCGCCATGACCTGGTGGTCCAGTGAGATCATAGGTGAGGGCAATGCAGTCCACCACCCAAGTGGACAGAGTTCAGTTGGTTACTGGAAGCTCCAGTCGACTGGGGTCATAGGGAACGAAAAGCTGAGGTGCTTTGTGGTGGCCCTGAGTCCACTGCAGATAGAAGGACAGGGCCCTCTTACAATCCAGAGTATGGAGAATGGTCTATGCCTTGCTGGCGTGAGGCCTCAGAAAGAAGATAGGGAGCACCACCACCTGATTGAGGTGGAAGGGGGACACCACCTTTGGCAAAAATTTAGGGTGTGCAGAGCACCATCCTGTTCTTGTAGAACCTTGTGTAGAGAGTCTTCCATCAGAGCATGGTGCTCGCTGACCCTGCAAGTCGATGTGAGTGCCACGAAAAAGACAATCTTTCAGGAAAGGTACCGCAAGTAACAGGTAGCCAGGGGCTCAACCAGTGGCTTGGTGAGCTGCAAGGGTACCACGTTGAGATCCTACTCTGCCATTGGCATGCGGATGGGGGTTTGATCAGCATGAGTCCCTGCAGGAAATGAGAAACCATGGTTTGAGCAGAGAGGGATTTGCCCTCAACAGGGTAGTGGTGCGCTGCGATAGCGCTCAGGGCACTCTGAGTTGGACTTCAGTCCCACCTGGGAGAGGCGGAGTAGGTACTGAAGTACCAGCTGCACTGGGCAGGAGAATAGCTTGCCTGCCTCTTGGTGCACCACACTGAAAGCGTACTCACCTGTAACAGGTGTTCTCCAGGGACAGCAGGAATCAGTCCTCACTTATGGGTGACGTTGGCACCGACGGAGCCCGTGCGGAGCAATTCCCCAGCTTTCAAAGAAAACCTTTGGGATTGCTGCCATGCATGTGTGGTCCTCTTCCCACCCACGGGTGCCATCTTGCTCAGTCAGGTCACTTAGCTTGAGCCCTACCAAGCAGATGGCAAGGGAAGGTCAAAAATTTAGCAACTCATCAGGGGAGGCGGGAGGGTAGTGAGGACTGATTTCTGCTATCCCTGGAGAACACCTGTTACAGGTGAGTAACTATGCTTTCTCCAGGAACAAGTAGGACGTCAGTCCTCACTTATGGGACTCCCCAGCTACAGGCTACCGAACCTGTAATCAAAAAAACGCCTTCGCGAAGCCGTGAGCAGAAACCGATGCCTTTAGGAGCCTGAGTCTTTGGGTCCTCGGGACGAAGCCCTCGGTAGCTGTGAAGAAGGGTCAGAGGGGCAGGAGTTGCTTATACCCCGAACAGGTTACGGAGTACAGCCTGGCTGAAGGCGCTGTCCCAGCGGGACTCCCTCTTCAGGCAGTAGTGAGCAGCGAAAGTATTCGTGGAAGACCAGATCACCGCCCAGCAGATGTCCATCAGGGCACGGAGAGCAGCGAAGCCACTGAGGCCTGCTTTGGCCTGGACCCCGTGTGCGGTGACTCGATGATCCAGCGGGGCGCCCGCCTTTGCATGAGCAAAAGCGATGCAGTCCGCCACCCAAACCGAGAGGGTGCATTTGGTAACTGCTTGCCCAGGCCGATTTGGATCGTAGGTCACAAAGAGCAGGCTAGACTTGCGATGAGTCTGGGTCCACTGCAAGTAAAAGGCGAGAGTCTGTCTGCAGTCAAGGATGTGGAGAGCTGTCGATGCCTGGTCGGCATGGGGCCTCGGAAAGGAAGTCGGCAGGACTATCTCCTGGTTAAGATGGAAGTCCGAGACGACTTTAGGCAGGAATTTAGGGTGGGTACGGAGGACCACCCTGTTTCAATAGAACCTGGTGTAAGGGGCGTCAGCTATGAGAGCCTAGAGCTCACTGACTCGGCGGGCCGAGGTCAGCACCACAAGGAAGGCCACCTTCCAGGACAGGTGCCGGAGCGAGCACATCGCCATTGGCTCGAAAGGTGAACGGGTGAGCTGCAAGAGCACCACATTCAGGTCCCATTCCGCCACAGGGAGGACGGATGGGTGGCTTGGAAAGCAGAAGACACTGCATGAAGCAGGAGACTAGTGGCTGCCCCGAGAGGGGCTTTCCCTCGATGGGGAGGTGATTCGTCGAGATGGCGCTTAAGTGTACCCCGACAGAGTTTGACTTCAGCCCTTCCTTCGCGAGATGGAGGAGGTACCGGAGGATCTATCGAATGGGGCACGAGAAGGGGCTGATCTGGAGCTTCGAGCACCAGACCGAGAAGCGTCTCCACTTGAAGGCGTAGGCTCGACTAGTGGAGTCCTTCCTCGAGGCGAGGATAACTTCCTCAACCTCCTCCGGAAGGGCCAGAGGGGCTAGGGAGACCCATTCAACCGCCAGGCCATGAGGGATAAGGAGGCTAGGTTCAGGTGCTGCACCCGCCCCTCTTCCTGTGTCAGCAGACCTAGGGCAGAGCCCAGGGGAGCAGGAGGCTCCATTGACAGCCAGAGCAGGAGCGGGAACTAAAGCTTCCGAGGCCACGAGGGGGCTACGAGGATCAACAATGCCCATTCCCGCTCAGCCTTGAAAAGGATCCTCGCAATGAGAGGGGAAGGGAGGGAATGCATAGAGTAGGCTGGATGACCAGTCCAGAAGGAATGCATCGGGGCTCTCCCTGCTTGGGTATGGTACCAGCCCACAAAAGCAGGGAGCTGCACATTCTGGGACTGGCAAAGAGGTCTATCGCCGGCGTCCCCCAGTAGAGAAACAGCCAGCCCGCTACTCCTGGATCCAGCCGCCATTCGTGGGGACGAAGGATTCTGCTGAGTCTGTCTGCCAGGACATTCTCCTGACCTGGAAGGCAGGTCGCCTTGAGGGACATCTTCCGGACAGCAAAAGAGCAGATGAGAACCGCTTCCCGACAGAGGGAGCGCGATCCCATGCCTCCCTCCTTGTTGATATAAAACATCGCCACACGGTTGTCGGTCCTTGAAGGCCCTCAGGGCCCACCAAATTGCCAGGAGTTCGAGCAAGTTTATCTGCTGCTGAGACTCCTTGGGCGACCACTGCTCCTGTGTGCATAGCAGCCCGCAGTGGGCTTCCCACCTTAATAGGGAAGCATCTGTCATCAGCACCGCATCATGCCACAGGGCCTGAAAGGGCAATCCCCGCAGGAGATTGTGGGGGTTTTGCCACCAGCTCAGGGACAACGGAGGTCGGGAAGGACTCAGACGGAGTCCCTGAGGTGACAGAGGGACTGGCTCCATTGGGCACTGAGACACCACTGAGCTGTCTGCATGTGCAGGCGGGTGTGGAGGACCACATGCACGGTAGAGACTAGGTGGCCCAGGAGGCGTAGCATGGTCTGAGCAGTGACCCAGGGAGTGCTTTGGGTGGGGGCTGCCAGAGCTCGGAAGCGGCTGGTGCGATCTGCTGTTAAGAAGGCGGTCACCTGCTGAGTATCGAGGCATGCCCTGATAAACTCGCGTGCCTGCACCAGCTCAAGGTGAGACTTTGGGTAGTTGACCAAGAACCCCAAGCTCTCCAACAGAAGGATGGTGTGCGACACTGCTCGCTGGGCTTCCTCGACTGAGGAGCCCGTGATGAGCCAGTTGTCGAGGTAGGGAAAGATCGGCATGCCCTGATAACAAAGATGGGCGACGACCACGATGAGGCACTTTGCAAAGACTTGCGGGCAGACACAAGGTGGAAGGGGAGCACCCTGTACTGGAAGTGCTCCCCCTGCACCCTGAAGCGCAGATACTGCCTGCGCTGGGGGTGGATTAAGATGTGGGCATGAGCGTCCTTTAGATCCAAGGAGCATAGTCAGTCACCCTGCTGGAGGAAGGACAGCAGAACTCCAAGGGATAACATCTTGAATTTCTCCCACCAAGAACTTGTTCAACTTGCAGAGGTCAAGGATGGGCCGCAGACCCCCTGTCTTTTTCGGGACGAGGAAGTACCAGGAATAGAAGCCCTGATCTTGAAGGTGCGGAGGGACCTTCTCGACTGCCCGTTGGGCAAGGAGAGAGTGTAATTCCCGCTGCAGTAAAATCTGGTGCACGGGGAGTTGAGGAGGCTCCGCCGGGGAGAAGGGAAGTGGAAGCCTGTCGAAGCCTTGGTAGGTCTTGCGGCCCAGGGCTTTTGACTCTCGGCCAGACGGGACCGACAAGTGCGATTTTGGGCTCTTTTGCTTCCTCATGGCCGACTCCACCACCATAGAGGTGTGGGGGAGTTGGGTCTTCCTGAAATCTGGCCCAGGTTGTACCTTGTACATAGTGTCAAGGCGCTTGCCCACGATGGGGACTGATGCAGGGGTCTCCCACATGCGGAGCAGCAGCCGAGATAGAATAGGAGGAACCGGCACAGTGAGGGATTCCCTGGGCGGGGACTCGTACTGAAAAATATTGAGTTCTTCAGCACGAGGGTCGTCCTCGGCCTGAGTGGCGAGGTTAAGGGCTTGTGACATGTCCTGAGGGAACACCAGGAAGGAGGTATCCTTGGGTGGCGAGCACCGCTGGAACACGGGCAGGGAGGGGTCCGATGGAAGATCCCGGTGGGTACGGATTTCCAGGGAGGTGTCCCCATCGGACTCCCACTCTGAAAAATCGGTCAAGGAGTCCAAGCTGGGCAAATTGCCCTGTCCAATGGCTAGTGCCCGCTTGGAGCTGGAGGCCCTGGTAGATCTCGCCTCTGAGGAATGGGAGGGCAAGTGAAACAGACATCGAGGACCCTCACGAGGCCCGCAGCTCTCGGGGGTTTCCTAGATGGATTTAGGTGTCCCATGCGAGGGACCCACGGTCTCTACGTTCAAGCCAGCAAAGCTGGCCATGAGCACCTGCTGGGAAGCAATAAACGCAGAAATGCTGTGTTCCAGTGCCAGCATGCAGGACTCCCAGGCAGGCGTGGGGCCCTGTGACGCCAATCCCGGGGTCACCGGGTCGGGCGTCGAGGAGAGGGGGTCCTCACCGGGACGGCCCTCAGGAGACCAGGTGCCTTAGCCTGAGGCCTCCGCTTCTGTGCGGGGTACCTTGAGGAGCCGCTCCCTGTCTGACTCTTGGGAATGCCGATGGGGGCTAAGCGACCGAGTGTGGGAGTGCTTGTGCTTGTCAGGAGCCCCCGACAGCGACTTCGAGGCCTTCTTATTTTTGAGCCGCTCCACCTCATGGGACCCCTGGTCGGAGTGCCACCGAGAACGCGGGGCCACAGGGGGGAGACGACTGAGGGTGCCACCGGGGATTCCGAGACGGCCAAATGTCTTTGGACTTCTGCTTACGGCTGAGCAGGGCCTTGGAGGACATTTTCTTGCAGAGCGAAGAGAGCTCCGGATCATGGTTAGCTCCGAGGCACCGCAGACAACAGTCGTGAGTGTCTGTAAGCGACATGTTCCTAGAGCATCTATCGCATTTTTTGAAGCCGGTGGCCATGGGGGCAAAAATGGCCCCTGCGAGGTCGAAGACCCATGCAGCCAGCGGTTAGAGGAGAAAAAGGGTGCGAAGCCCGTAACAAAATATGAAAAGGAGAAGACTATCCCCTATAGCTCGAAGAAAGTAGAGCAGGGGAAGGACCGGGTAGAGGACCGGACCAGAAAAGAAAAAAAGGCCTGTAGGCCCAAAAACTAAAACTTTTTCCGAGGGACGAGGAAATGTATCCGATGGGTTCCGTGGAAAAAGGGAGACTGAGCAACTTGGCACCTGTAGGCGGGAAGAGGACTACACATGCGTAGCAGCAATCCCAAAAGACTTTCTTTGAAAGCTGGGGAATTGCTCCGCGCGGGCTCCGTCGGTGCCGATGTCACCCATAAATGAGGACTGACTTACTGCTTGTTCCTGGAGAAAAATGACACCACTTAAAGGCATACACCCTTCTCATGGAGGCCTTGCGAGAGCCAGAAGGACCTCTTCCACGTCCCGTGGAAGGTTCAAGGGAGCCAGAGCTACCCTTTCAGCAGCCAGGCCGTGAGCAACAAGGACCCCAGGTTCAGGTTCAGGTGCAGGAGAGCGCCCTCCTCCTGTGACAGAAGCCCTGGGGCACAGCCCAGGGGAATCGGGAATGCTGCCTACATATGGAGAAGTAGTGAGAACTAAGGCTGCCTGCGCCACCTGGGGGCCACCAGTAGCAGTGACGCTCTGTTGCTCTGGACCTTGAAGAGTGTCTTGGTGACCAGCGGTGTCGGCGGGAAGGCACTCTGGGGTCCAGGCACCACTCATGCGGCTGGTGGATTCTGCTCGATCCACCAGTCATTTTTGCTGCTCTGGGAGGTAGACTGCTCGCAGGGGCATTCCGTTGCATGCCGCATATGAACAGAGAGCTATCACCTCCTGGCAGAGAGAGTACGACTCTGTGCCCCCTTGCTTGTTGACACAGAACACTGCAATTTGGTTGTCTGTCTGGACCAGCACCAACTGGTGCTGCAACTGATGGAAGAAGGCTTGGAGGGCCAGAAATATAGCCCAGAGCTCCAGAAGGTTGATCTGCAAATGGGACTCTGCCTGGGATGAACTGCCTTGAGTGAGGAGGTCTTTTCAATGAGTTCCTCACACCAGTAGGGAGGTGTCTGTGTTGAGGACCCTCTGAGGGGTGGGTGCCTGGAAGGGCATCCTGGCCTGAAGGTGGTGGGGGATCTACCACCAGTTGAGGGAGTCCGCCAGTTGGCGGTCACCTTCACCTTGCCCTGAAGCCTGCCCATGGCTTGTCCCCACTGGAACAAAGGAACCTCTGAGCCACCCTCATGTGCAAGCGAGTGTATGGGGGATACATGGACCATGGAGGCCATGTGGCCAAGCAGGCAGAGGAGAATATGGGTGGGCACCGCCGGTGGTGATGCACTTCTGTGGCTAGCGCCCTGAGATGTTCTGACTCTCAGGAGGGAAAAAGGCCTTGGCCTGGAGGGTGTCTAGCTGAGCCCCAATGAACTCCCGGTGCTGAGCTGGAGAGAGGTGGGACTCGGAGTAGCCGATGATGAAACCTAGGTGCTGCAGGAACTGGTGGTGATGGAGGATCACTTGTGGCCAAACAGGGCCAGATGTCCCACTGTGGGCTGCTGAGGGCCTCTCAGGGGAGAGGAGGCCATGCCCAAGGAGTCAAAAGATCCCTCTCCAGGCTGGGCCGGGGCCTGGGTCTTAGGGGTCTTCTGCTTGCGAGGGCCATGCCCTTGCTCTTTGTGCTGTTGACTCTGTTGTGGGGCAGAGAAGACCTGGTACTGTGGGGCATTGCCAAAGTCCCCCTTTCTCCTTGGAAAGAAGGAAATTTTTCCCGGGGCCTTCTTATGGGGCTGCACTTTTTAGAGAGTCTGGGGTCCTGGTCAGGAACTCTCTCTACCCTCTGCAGATTTTCTCTGCCATGGGTTTTCAAAAGAGATTTTCTCCGGTCCAAGACAAACTGCTCAAGGTCAGACGTCTGCAGCCATGCCCGGCTTCGGGCCCTGATGCCTGCAGCAGCTATTCTGGCTGAGGACTGAAAGCTGTTGTATGTTGCTCGGAATAGGAACTTCGAGCATTCCTTGACTGCCTAGGCCAGTGACTTGAACCACTGAAGAGGTTCCCCATCAAGGCCGGCCAAGAAACTGGCGAGCTCCCTCACCAACTTCTTAAAGTACATACCGATGTACAACTGGTAAGACTGGATTCAGCATGTCAGCATTGAGCCTTGAAAGGCTTTTCGGCCGAGTGCATCCAGGGTCCAGGCCTCCCTACTGGGGGCACCGTGGAATAAGTCTTTTAGTTTTTGAGTCGGCGCATAGCTGACTCAATGACCATCAAGTTGTAAGGGAGTTGGGTTTTCTGGAACCTTGGGCTTCTACGGACTCGGTACATGGAGTTGAGCCATCTGCTCACTATGAGCACCAACGCCAGTGTCTCCCACATACAGAGGAGGCGGTGCTCGAGGATCAGAGGGATGGGCACTGTGAGGGCCTCCTTCAGAGGAGCCTCATACTTGAGGATTTCAAGTTCCTCTGTGCGGGGGTCCTCCTCTGCCTCAGTCTTGAATGCGGGCACCTTTTCCATGTCCCACACAAAGTTGAGGAAGGTAACGTCCTCGGGCGGGGAATGGTGCCAGGGCACTAGAGGAGACAGGTCCAAGGGCACATATCTCTGTGTTGCTGGGTATCCGAGGATTCATCATCCTCATCCCAAGTCTGACTCAAAGTTAGAGGAAGAATCCAAGGCTCCGTGGTTCTCATGGTTGAGGCCCAAGCCTGGAGTCCTGTGGCCCCTGGAGGACCTGTGGTCAGAGCTGTGTGTACTGGCCAGAGAGAACCTGTGCCCCAAGGAACGGGATCAGGACCTTGTCTGGTGCTGATGGCTTTTTTGAGGCCAGTGGTGCTCGAGGATTGTCTCAATGTCCGAGGAAGCCCTTGATGTCAAGGGTCCAGTCGTTAGGACAGATGAACTGCTGGGCTAGGAGGGCAGAGATACTGCGCTCCAAGGCCACCATCCTAGTCTCCATGCCAGTTAGCTTCACAGCCTTTGACGCGGGCACCAATAGTTTCAGGCCTGGCATCTGTTCTGTCGAGGGGAGTCCTTGACCAGGATGGCCTCGGAGGTTCGACGTCGATGACTCCTTCTGGGGCAGCTTGTGAGGCCACTCCCACTCCGACCCCTTGGACTTATGCCAGGGATTCAGGGCCTGATGTGGGATTTTTCCGCCTTTCCAGATCAGTCCTTGGAGGTGGCCTTCGGAGTTTTTGAGCTCTTCTTGTGTTGCACCTCCAGGGTCTTCCTATCAGAGGACCTGTGACCGCAGGACTCAGAGGTTGCCTGGGCATCACAGGACACCAAGATACTGGAGGGGGCCCTGGAGCATGGTGTCTCCAGCGTCTCCGGCGCAGAGTCGGATTTGTGGAAGAGCTTTTGCTGCTGCAACTGATGGCTCTTGATGGCCTTGGAGGTCATGGCCTTGCAAAGTTTGCAGCCCGAGTTGTCATGGTCTGCCTGAGGCAATGGAGACAGCAGCTATATGGGTCGGTAAGGGACATCATCTTACCACACCGATCACATTTTTTGAAGCTACTGGAGGCCATGGGAAAAGGAGGGCCCTGCAACCCAGGGAAGGGTCTGAGGCCTGAGGTCAAAAAAGGGCATGAAGCCCTGGTCGAGGGACATCTCGAGAAAGAGAAAAAAAACATGAGCCCAAGAAGCAATGCCAAAGTGAGCAGGCTTGCAGACAGGAAAGGAACTGGTACGTGTACCAGAAAAAGGCAACAAAAAGAAATACTTCTGCCAGGGAAACAGGACAGACGTCCAATGTGCTCTGTGAAAAAAAGGAGACTGAAGCAAGATGGCTCCCTTGGTGGGAAGGGGCCCACGCATGCATGATGCATCTCCCAAATGCTTTCTTTGAAAGCTGGGGAGATGCTTCCGCGCAGGCTCCATTGGCGTCAATGTCATCCATATGCGAGGACTGATTTCCTGCTTGTTCCTGTAGAAAGGGATGCAATTTCTGAAAGAATGTAAACTGTGGAGACTAGCAGCGGAGGATGAAGAGAGATTAGGGAAGGATATTAACGAGGAGGAGGTTCGAGCAGCCATCAAGACCCGTAAGACAGATAAAGCACCAGGGTTCGACAGCTTTACGGCAAAATTTTATCGCCTGATACAAGAGCAAGTAATTGGGGTGCTAACTGAGGTATTTAATGGGATACTCCAGGGGATTGGGATTCCAAAGTCCATGGAAGAAGCTGTAATCACATTCCTGCCTAAACTGCTCAAAGTTAGTAGTTTTTGCGGATCCTATAGGCCCATCTCTTTAATAAACTTAGATGCTAAACTATTGGCAACATGCCTTCAAGGGGTGGTGCCTAATTTGGTACACAAGGACCAAACGGGATTTATAAAAGGACGACAAGAGGGAGATAATATATGAAAGATATTAAACATAACATGGCACTTACAAAGGTCTAGAGAGAAAGCGGTGTTTGTGACAGTCAATACTGAAAAAGCATTCGACAGACTAGAATGGCAGTTTATATTTTAGGTTTTAGAACAAATTTATTTATTTATTTATTTATTTAATTGGATTTGTATACCGCTTTATCATACAATCAAAGCGGTTAAAACAAACAAAAGTACAAAAAGTGAAAGTGAAATTGAACAATGAAAATATATACATAGTTTGCTGAAAATAGGATATAGTGTAAAAGAAACAACTGTACTATCTACATTGTGAGCTATATTAAAGTGTGAGCTATTATACAATATATATATGATTGTTTTTTCTAAAAACTGTAGCATTCAGTAAAAAGAACAGTTTTAAGTTGCTTCCTAAAGTCGTTTAGGTCTTGATTTGCTCTTAAGTCACTTGGTAGAGAGTTCCAAATTTTAGGCGCCGCAAAAGAAAAAGACCTGTCTGACGTCTCCTTACGAGATTTTCTAATATCATTTGAAGTGCTGAATTTATTGGAAGAACCTCTTCTTCTTGGTCTATTGCTTATATCTGACTGAATAAGAGAATTTAGGCATTCTGCAGAACAGTGCTGCTTAATTTTAAAAATATAAATTATTGTTTTATATTGGATCCGAGACGATTAGGGGAGAATTTTCTGAGGTGGGTCAGAGCACTGTACGCCCATCCATGAACCTGTATAAGAGTGAATGGAGGATATTCAGATAGCTTTATATTGGGAAGAGGGACACATCAGGGGTGCCTGTTATCCCCACTTTTATTTGCTTTAGCAATAGAGCCATTAACTAAATATATTAGGAGACAGATAGATATACAGAAGGTAGAGTTGGAGGGGCAAGTGACAAAAATAGCCCTCTTTGCAGATGATGTCATCTTCACACTTGGACAGACCTTAACCACCCTGCCAAATCTGATGAGAGCGATAGGCAGGAACAGTGAAGTAGCAGGGTATAAAGTAAATATGGCTAAGAAAGAGATATTTGGCTTTAATCTCCCAAAGGGCTTGAAAGATCGCTTGTGGGGTAGTTTCTCTTTCAAGAGGGTACATAAAACCTTTGGATATTTGGGAATCCAAATAGGAAGTACACTTGAGAAACTTCAAGAATGGAATTATAAACCACTGGTGGAAAATCTTAGGCAGGACTTATTTAAGTGGAGTGGGCTGCATCTATCTTGGTTGGGGAGCATAGTAGCAATCAAAATGAATGTACTCCCAAGGATTCTATTTTTGTTTGCAGCCATGCCATGTGCCGTTTCTAGAGAAATCTTAAAGAAACTGCAAGACACGATAATGACATTTATATGGGAAGGGAGAATACCCAGGGTGGCGCGCCAAATAATGTATAAGAGAAAACAAGAAGGGGGACTAGGAGTACCATGTGTAGCCAATTATTATGCAGTGGCTCAACTATGAGCTCTGTTTGTATGGAGAGAGGTAGGAGACACACCACAGTGGGTGCAATTGGAGAAGGGGGAGAAGGATGACTTAGAGTCAATGGTCTGGGACCCTAGTGGGGGGATAAAAGGAGAGGAGAATAGACAACCCTCACAAGAAACTGACTTTACAGATTTGGAAGAAATGGAAGAGATACCTATTAGAAGGGAAGCGAGTATCCAAATGTGCATTTATTCAAGGACTAGGTGGTTTTCAACCAGGAAGGGGAGGGGAGTGAGGAGTAGAGTATTTAAAGAATGGACTAAGAAAGGTTTGGTACGAGTAGGTCACTTGATAGGTCAAGGGGGAACAGTTAAGACTTTTGAAGAGATAAGGGATATGCCCTAAAAGGGACTGACCATTATGCCTATGTACAGCTGCAGTACTGCCTACAACAAAAAGAGATAAGATCAGTTTTAAGGGCCAAGCCTACACCCTTTAAAGAGCTAATGGAGAAGAAGGACACACACAAAGGTCTGTTATCTATTTTATATAGGGTGTTAACCGCAAGGCAAGGAGGCATACCAGAAAGTCAGAAGAGATTGGAGGTGGAAATACCGGGTCCCTGGGATGAAGATAGGTGGAAATAAATTTATGTACGTGGCCAAAAGCTTGTACTGGGGACTCCTTTCTTAGAGAAGAGTTTAAAAATACGCTTGCGCATGCTTTGGACACTGGTTAAATTGCAGGCCATATTTAAAGAGGGGTCCAAGTGAGTGTTGGAAAGGGTATGGAGGCAGAGGGGATCTTTTACACTTGATATGGAGTTGCCACAGGGTACTATGGGTGGCTGTGGAGGGGTTATATAAGCATATCACAAAAGTACAGATTAAATTAAAGCCAGGAATGGTAGTACTCAATGAAGCAGGGAGAGGAGGAAATAGAGCCATAGACCCCTTTCTTGGATATTGTGTGGTGACAACATGCATGACACTTAATGCAGTGGAAGCAAAAAGCCATACCATCTATAGGGGAGGTAGTATATAAATTGGAGCAAGTATGGAGCTTCTATGCGTTGATGGCATACAGATATCATAACAAGTGAGCCTATCAGGAAACGTGGCACTGGTATGAGGAATGGAGGGAAAAGGACATAGAGGAAATTGTGGGAGGAACAAATTAATAGAACAATAAGGTTGCTGGGGAGGGAATGGGGATGGGAGGGTAGAGGGTGGGGATGGGAGGGGGAGGGGTAGGGAATACTGGGAAAAAAGAGAAATTAGCAGGAGGCCTGTAAATGGAAGCACAGGTTGACAGAATGAAGTGCAGTTATAAGTTGCTGTGTCATGCTAATTTTTGATATATATATATATATATATATATATATATATATAAAGGGTGGGGAGGAGGAATTGTGGAACGGGGAGATAATGATTGATGTCCTATGTTTGGAAGGCTGTAAACACTTTTGTATGGTTGAATCTGTTGGAAAATTAATAAAAATAGAAATTACACTTACCTGGTAATTGTTGTTCCTTGAGGAACTCCAGTTCAGTCCTCCACCTCTGGGTAGGGCTCCTCCTCCTGCAGCTTGGAGACTGGACAAGTCAAACTCCTGATGTCACTAGATATATCCTATCGGTCTTCTCCCATCATCCCCCAGTGACCTATTGACAAAGCAGGCTCAAAGGAGCAACAAATAAGTAGCTAACTCATTAACTATCACTCTAAGGGGCTTGTTTACAAAGCTGCGGTAGCGGCTTCCGCCCGATATCGGAGCCGCGGCCCCATTGAATTCAATAGGGCCACGGCTCCGATATCAGGCAGAAACCGCTACCGCGGCTTTGTAAACAAGCCCCTAAATTTAAACTTTAACTCTTAACACTAAATTCCTTTAATAAAGGGGAAGGCCATAACCTCCTCTCTGCCTCTGTCCTCCACCCCCCCAGAACAGAGAAAGAGAATCAGAATGAAGGAAGGAGACCAAGGAGGTCAGAGAAAGAAAGATACCACCTTGTCTCTGGCATATCCAACATATTATACTCTTAGTGCCCGAAAAATCCCCCTCCACACTGAAGACCCACAACTACCTTGCTCATCTCCGGGTGGGATTGAGGACTGAACTGGAGTTCCTCAAGGAACGATTACCAGGTTAAGTGTAATTTCTATTTCCTTATCGTTCCTCCAGTTCAGTCCTCCACCTCTGGGATGTAACAGAGCAGTAATCATTGGGAAGGACCTTTCCACCCAGATCGCAACACTGCCGACCCGAAAGAGGCATCGCTCATCGCCTGAACATCCAGACGACAGTGCTTGCTGAAGGTATGGAGAGACGACCATGTCGCCGCTCTGCAAATCTCCACCGGCGGCACCAAACTGTGCTCCGCCCAAGATATAGCATGAACTCTGGTGGAATGCGCCTGCAGGCCTACTGGTACCTGGCGGCCTTGCAAGATATATGCCAATGCTATCGCCTCTCGGACCCATCTGTAAATTGAGGTTTTGGCTGACGCCTTACCCTTACGGGGACCGCCAAAAAGGACAAATACACATTCCGACTTACGAAAGACCTCCGACACCTTCAAGTATTGACAAAGAACTCTCTTTACATCCAGAGGCCGAAGACTCTGATCTGAACCGCTTACCTCTGACGCCCCTAACACTGGCAACGAAACCAATTGATTCATATGAAAATGGGAAACCACTTTAGGCAGAAAGGACGGCACCGGACGCAAAACCACTTTCTCCCTTGAAAAAGACAAAAAGGGCTCCCAGCAAAAGAGCGCCTGCAGCTCTGAAACATGCCGGGCCGAACAAATAGCCACTAGATACACTGTCTTTAGGGTCAAGTCTTTGATAGAAGCCTGAGATAAGGGCTCGAAGGGCTCTCTGGTCAACGCTCCTAACACCAGGTTGAGATCCCATGGAGGCACTATTATCCTGCGAGAGGGCCGCATCCTAGTCACCGCCTTCAGGAAACGCACCACATCAGCATGAGAGCCCAGGACAACCCCCTGGACTCTACCTCTATAGCAGGCCAGCGCTGCCAGCTGAACTCTTAATGAGCTGGCCGCCAGACCCTTCTCAAAACCGTCCTGAAGGAAACTTAACACCATGGGCACTGATGCTGTGACAGCCGGACCTGCCGCTGAGAACACCAATCCTCAAATATACACCATATCCAAACGTATGCCAGAGAAGTGGACCGCTTTCTGGCCAGAAGCAAGGTCGCAATGACGGCTGACGAATAGCCTTTTTTCCTTAACCTCACCCTTTCAATGGCTAAACCGTAAGCGAGAACCGATCTACCTGAGGCATCCGCAGCAGACCCTGTATCAACAGCTGCTCCGATGTCAGCAATCTCCAGGGCTCTCCATCGAGTGGAACGGATAAACGTGGATCAATTGTTTACGCTATCAGAATATAGAAAGACTAGGGGACATGTAATGAAGCTACAGGGTAAACTATTTAAGACAAATAAGAGAAAATATTTCTTCACTCAACATGTAATCAAACTCTGGAATCTGTTACCGGAGGATGTAGTAAGGGCTGTTAGTATAGCTGGGTTTAAAAAAGGTTTGGACAAGTTCCTGGAGGAAAGGTCCATAAACCACTATTAAAAAGGGACCCAGGATATCACTGCTTAACCCAGTACAAGCATTGTGGAACCCGTGTCTTTTGGGGATATTGCTAGGTACGTATGACCTAGATTGGCCACTGTTGGAAACAGGATACTGGGCTTGATGGACCTTGGTCTGACCCAGTATGGCATGTCTTATGTTCTTATGTTCTTAAGCCAGATGAGGTCGGCATACCACGGTCATCTCGGCCAATCTGGAGCCACTAGAAGCACCCTTTCCTGATGAGCCTCGATGCGCCGAACCACCCATCCTATGAGCGCCCGGGGGGGGGGGGGGGGGGAGACATAGAGGAGCCTGGATGACGGCCACTGTTGCATCAGCGCGTTGATGCCTCCCAACATCCTCTCTCGCCTACGGCTGAAGAAGCAATTCGCCTTGGCTGAGTGAAAGGTCGCAATGAGATCCATGACCGGCGGACCCCATCCGTGAACAATCTGAGCAAACACGTCCTGATGGAGTTCCCATTCCCCAGCATCCACCTGGACTTTGGCTGAGAAAATCTGCCATCACATTGTCTGTTCCCGCGATGTGCGCCGCCGAGATCGCCTGCAACCGAGGTTCTGCCCAGGCAAACAGCATCTCTGCTTCCTCTTCCATGGCAGCGCTTCCTGTTCCGCCCTGCCAATTGATGTAAGCCACCATCGTGGACAGCACTCGCACCGCCCGATCTTTTACCTTGGCTTCAAATGCCTGAAGAGCGAGCGCTACTGCCCATAGCTCCAGTCAGTTGATCGACCAGTGGGTCTCCTGACAGCTCCAAGTCCCTTGCGTGAAGAGGTCCTCGCAATGTGCTCCCGAACCAGTGAGACTCACATCCGTCAGCACCGGAAGCCATAGCAGTTGCTCCAGGGGTAAGCCCACCTCCAAATTTCCCAGGCAAAGCCACCACTGGAGCGATTGCCTGACTCGAAGGGGGCAGGGGAGACATTTGCCTAGAGCGTTGTTCTGGTGAGACCAGCATCACAGGAGTGCCTTCTGAAATGATCGCATGTGTGCCCTTGCCCAAGGAACCACCTCTAGAGTTGCTGCCATTGTTCCCAGCAGCTGAAGATAGTTCCATGCTGAAGGGGCCGGGGTCACTAGGAATCTGCGCACTAATTGACGAAGCACATGAGCCCGCCGATCCGGCAAGAACACCACTCCCCGCCGAGTGTTGAAGCGGACTCCCAAGTACTCTAACACCTGCGCCAGTATTAAACCACTCTTGGTAAAGTTGACTACCCAGCCGAGCTTCTGCAACAACTTCACCACCCTGTCTGTGACCTGCTCGCTCTTGACTTTGGACTTCGCCCGAATAAGCCAGTCGTCCAGATAAGGGTGGACCAAAATGCCTTCCTTCCACAAAGCTGCCGCCACTACCACCATAATCTTGGTGAAGGTGCACGGGGCCATCGCTAGGCCGAAGGGCAGAGCCTGAAACTGATAATGCCCCCTCGGTAGGGCAAACCTCAACAGCTTTTGATGAGCTGGTCTGATTGGAATGTGTAAATACGCCGCAGTGAGATCTAAGGAAGTCAAGAACTCCCCCTGCTGAACTGCCCCTATTACCGAATGCAAGGTTTCCATCCAAAAGTGCGGCACTCGAAGACAACAGTTCACTCCTTTTAGGTCCAGAATAGGCTGGAAAGATCCTTCTTTCTTTGAAACTACAAAATAAATGGAGTAAAGACCAGCGCTGAACTCCTCTGGAGGCACCGGTACCACCGCCCCCAGCTGTAAGAGACGTTCCAACGTTTGCCGAACTGCTAAGGTTTTCCATAGACCTCTGCAAGGGGAAAAGACGAACGAACCTAGTATGGGACAAGCCAATTCCAGAGCATAACCTTTGCAAATGATTTCCAGGACCCATTGGTCGGAAGTTATTTGGACCCAGGCAGGAAGGAACTCCTGAAGACGGCCTCCTACCCTCTGCCCTCCTACCTGGGTCCGCCTCGCTTCATTGCGATTTTCGAGTAGAGGTTGCAGAGGAAGCTGCAAAACCCCTTCCTGCTCCTTGAAACTCACGAAAACCCTGGGCCCTAGAAGTGAACCTTCCTCTTTGAAAACTTCCTAGCTGAGAAGTACGGAATCTCTTGAAATCCTGAAACTGGCCCCACACCGAGGGCTGCGACTTCCTCTGCTTGGGCTTGTCTTCCGGCAGCCTCCCGTCTTTGGATTCTCCCAGGTTCTTAACCAATTTATCCAAATCTTCCCCGAACAATAGCCTCCCCTTAAATGGGAGCTTGCTGAGGCGCGCCTTAGAAGAACCATCGGCCGCCCAATTACTTAGCCACAGGTAACGCCGGGTGGCTACCAGTGAAGACATACTATTCGCCAATGCTCTAATCAAATCGTAATGAACATCCACTAAATATGCCGACCCTGATTCTAGCCTTGTCACATCCAACAATTGCTCCTGTTCCGGCTGGACAGACTGCCATAAGCGCTGTGACCACCGGAGGCAAGCTCTTGCTACCCAAACCCCACAAATGGAGGCTTGGAGTGTCAGTGCGTTAGCATCAAAGGCTTGCTTCAACAGGCCATCCACTTTCCGTCTTGTGCCTCCTTCAAGGCCGCGCTGCCTTCCACCGGGATAGTTGTCTTCTTCGTGACCGCCGATACCGCTGCATCTATCCTTGGGGACTGAAACCTTTCCTTTTCCTTATCTGGCAAGAGGTAGAGCCTGTTCATTGTGCTAACCCCTCTTAGCCCCACTTCTGGGAGATCTCACTCATCTTGGATTATGCGATCAACCACCCGGTGAACTGGGAAAACCACTTGAGACTGCCTCACTGCTTGAATGAGGGGATCCTCCAACCCCTCTTCCTCCGCCGGTTGGGCCGATGCCAGATTGAGTGCCTGAAGAGACTCCGTAATAAGGGCTATAAGCTCGTCCCTCCGGAACACCCGGATGATTCTCGCCTGATCCTCCTGCTCAGGGATCTCTCCTTCTTCCAGTTCATCCATTCCCGATTCCAACTCCAACTTGGTCTCCTCTGTCTCGGGCCACTCCCCATCAGAGAGTTGAGGATTAAGGGGTCTCGCCCTCTCAGTGGGGTCTTACAAGCTCGCTATTAGCACGCTCTGGCCCGGGCTATTGAGGAGGTACCGTCAAAGTGTCCGGCACCTTCCCCTGCCGCCACAAGCAAAAGGCTTGATGCATTATTAAAACAAAATCTGGGGAAAAATCTCCCAGTGCCGGTCCCGCAACCAGCGACGGCCCGGCACTAGATGGTCCTGCTGGTGTTTCCTGTGAGAGAGAAGGACCCTGCATCAGGGTCTCACCGTCTGACCCTGCCGATGGACTGGGGTTCCCTTGGGTGAACTTATCCTCCAACTGCTGCTCCATATTGGAAGAAACTGCTGCGCAGGCCCGACAAATTCCTGCATCTGACACTGCGCCCCTGCGGGTGCCACACACTAGGCACTGGGGTCACAAGGGCATTAGTTATGAATTCCCAGATCCCAATCTAGGAGAAGCAAAGGGAAAGGATCTTTTCTTTTTTTTTTTTCTTTTTTAAAATAATAAATAACCAGAAAAAAAACCACCAAACGTAGCCCCCCAAATTAAAACCCCAAAAAACAGAGGATTCACCGAGCCTCAGCTGTCCGCCGGCACCGCTTTTCCCACCGACGCGCTGAGCCGCGCTGCCTCTGCCACGCGGCCAGAGAGCACGGGAAAATAGGACGGCCTGCTTAAGTCCTAAGCATGCCCTCGCTTAGAAGCCTCTCCGGCAGCTTGTACCACCAACTGCCACGTGCCTCAGCAGCCCATCGGCTCCGCTACACATGCCGATGCGCTGAGCCGCGCTGTCCCTGCCACGCGGCTGGAGAGCGTGTGCAAAAAATGGCCTGCCTAAATTTACAGCTACCCGCTGGGGGTTCGCCGGCAGCTACAGTAACGCGGTAAGAACGGCCACTCACCTCAAGCGGCGATGCCTCCGCGATTGCTCCGGCCTGCCTTCAAGCCCTGCAAACCGCTATGCTGCACAGCCAAGACGCCAGCAGCGTTCGCGGTGAGGGCGAGGCTTTAAATTCCACTGCCTCTCCTTCATCTCCCGTGGCGTACTGAGGGAGCCGCGGATCAGCCGAGCTTTCTTTCTCCCACCGGGCTCCCCACCATACTGTTTAGGAGGGGAGAGCCGACAGAAAGGATGTAGGCAGATAGGTAAGAGCCCCGAGGCACAGGATCGAGGCTTAGGTGGGTTTTTTTTTAAATCTAACAGAAAAATGAAGACAAAAGTAGTACAAATAAAACTGTAAAATCTATTCTAACTAACAGATGCTCCTTATTCGTTCCTCACGCAAGCCTCCACCTAGGCTCACTAAGTCCTCCTGCTGCATGGAGACTGGACACACTGGGGGATGATGGGAAAAGACCGATAGGATATATCCAGTGACATCAGGAGTTTGACTTGTTCAGTCTCCAAGCTGCAGGAGGAGGAGCACTACTCAGAGGTGGAGGACTCAACTGGAGGAACGATAAAAAATATAAATTACAAAAAAAAAAAAAAAATGCACCACCATTTCTTTTTTGTCTTTCATTTCCAGCATAGTAGACCATGTGCTCATCAGATGCAAAGTGCCTGATGCCAGTCCATTTCAGTTCGCTGACACCCAACAGATTGAGTTGTACACGTTCCATTTCATTCTTGACCACCTCCAACTTCCCTTGGTTCATGCTTCGTACATTCCATGTCCCAATATGTAAGACATCTTTGCAGTTTCTATCTCTCATTTCATGCCCTAGAGCAGGCAAAAGTGCTACAACTAGATTGAAGCGTATCTTTATGCTCCTGTTTTATGAAGTAAAGTAAATGCATGAAATAGCCCCAAAATATGTGCATGACAACACTTGTTAACTGACTGGGAGTTTATAAAATTACCCTCCACAAATCATTCCAGTAATGGAAGAGAGCTATCATCAATCCATGTAATCATTCTATACAGAAAGTGCTCACCTTCTGGAGGTTTGTTTCTTTCAAGAGATCTGTAAACTCTTGAACTACATTTTGTTATGAAACTGCTCCTGGAGTGGATCAAGATGCCGTCATTGATGCAAGCCAGCTATGTCTGTCTGACTCAATTCTGTGAGGAAACTCCTCTCTTCCCTCCCATACTGGTGAACTATAACTTGGGATAAAAGTGTTTGCACCAAGCTCAGCCCCACTAGTGAAATGGAGGGAATTAGGATGTCAGGTCCTCTTGTATTCAAGACACTCTACCACTATGAATCTACCACTATGCATTCGGAATAAAACCCAATGCCGCAAATACTGAAGGGCCTGCAAAAGTCTCGAACCAACCACCAACGGAGACTGTGGTGCACGAGGTCCGGACAAGGTAGACGCTGAGAAAGCGGATGAAGCTGCGGTGACCAACGGGAAAGCAACGCCTGTTGCAACGGTCGCATGTGTGCCTTGGCCCACGGTACTAAATCGAGAGATGCCGCCATGGACCCCAAGACCTGTAAATAGGTCCACGCCGATGGAGCCGGGAGACGGAGAAAACCCTGCACCTGACGCAAGAGCTTCTCGACCCGAACCTCGGGTAAAAAAACTCTCCCCCGCTCGGTGTCGAAGCACGCCCCGAGATAAGTTAGATGTTGCACTGGTTCGAGGAAACTCTTGACCCGATTGATCACCCAACCGAGTTGTTGGAGTAGTTGAACCACACGAGCCGTCGCCTCTACTGAAGACGAACGAGAGTCTGCTCTGATCAACCAATCGTCGAGGTAAGGATGCACCCGAATCCCCTCTTTGCGAAGTGCCGCTGCCACTACAACCATTAGTTTGGTGAATGTCCGCGGAGCCGTAGCGAGACCGAACGGCAACGCTCGAAACTGGAAGTGACCCTGCGGTAGAGCAAAACGCACAAACTTCTGATGTGACACTCTGATGGGGACATGAAGATATGCTTCCGTGAAATCTATGGACGAGAGAAACTCGCCCGGACGAACAGCTCGAATCACAGTACGTAGCGTCTCCATTCGAAAGTGAGGAACTCGCAAAGTACGGTTTTTACTTTGAGATCGAGCACGGGACGAAAAGAATCTTCCTTTTTGGGGACCACAAAGTAGATCGAGTATCGACCGCAACCGTATTGGTCTAGAGGAACTGGAACTATCGCTCTCAGTTGAAGAAGACGATCGAGCGTCTCCGCAATGGCTCGGCTCTTTAGACCGGGCACAGAGGGAGACATCATAAAAGCGGGCGACAAAGGGCTTGCGAAATCGAGAGCATACCCCTTCTGAATGACCTCTAACACCCACTTGTCGGTCGTGATTGCGGCCCAGGCTGCCAGAAAATGCTGTAGGCGACCGCCTACAGGAACGGAAGCCTGGACCCGCAAACCTTCATTGAGGTTTCTTGACGGAAGGCTGACTGGTACTGAAGTAGGAGCGGGCAAAGCCTCTGGCTCCACGAAAGGACTGCCCCCGAAAACTAGCTCGGCCCCTGGCATAGGGCGCATAGCGCGCCCCCCTAAATCTGCGGGAGTCGCGACCGGAGCCACGAAAACCTCCCGCACCTCTAGATGGCTTAGGCTTATCCTCCGGTAAACGACCCCCTTTAGAGTCGCCCAAATCTTTTACAATCTTCTCCAAAGCCTCCCCGAAGAGCAATTTCCCTTTATAGGGCAATCGACTGAGGCGTAATTTCGAGGAGACATCCACCGACCAGTTACGCAACCAGAGAAAACGTCGCGCCGCAACCAGGGACGCCATAGTCTTAGCTGTAATGCGTAGTAGATCATAAAAGGCATCAGCCATGTACGCAGCGGCGGATTCTAATTTCGCAGAATCTGTAGCTTCCGGAGAAGAATCCCCGGAAACATCGCCCTGCAACCATCGAATGGAAGCACGAGACACATACGCCCCACACACCGCCGACTGCAGTGCCAAAGCACTAGAATCAAAGGCCTGTTTAAGTAGCATCTCCAGTTTCCTATCCTGTAGGTCCTTCAGAGCCGCTGCCCCTTCTACCGGGATAGTCGTCTTCTTAGTCACTGCTGAGATGATAGCATCCACTTTAGGCAGACGGAAGAGCTCCTTCACCTCCTGCGGCAGGGGATACAAGCGAGCTAAGGCGCGACTGCCCCGGAGGGTGGCTTCAGGACATTCCCATTCCGATTCAATCATTTGTTTGAGAATCCTGTGCAGTGGAAAACAGCGCTGCTCAGTCTTAAAGCCCTGTAACAACGGATCCTCCAAGGGCTCCTGATCGGCAGCAGGAAGAAGCAAGTGAAGTGCCGCTAAGGATTGGGAAATAAGCGCGGACAGCTCCTCTTTATGGAAGACCCGAAATATATTAGGATCTTCACCTGGAGCAATTTCCCCTTCTTCTAATTCCTCTGTCTCCAGCTCCAAATCTGGCTCAGCCAACACATCTGCGCCTGCTTGATTCAGCAGAACTGAAGGTAGAGAAGAAAAAGTATCTAAAGGGTCCCTAAAAACTTTGTGAGCTTGAGAAGACCCTTCCCCTGGATCCTCTGGCAACTGCTCCTGCAGAGGCACAGGACCCGAACTAGGAACCGCTGAAATGACATCAGGCTGTGATGAGCGAAGCAAAAAGGCCTTATGCATGGCAAGGATAAATTCAGGGGAAAAAAATGAATCCACAGTGTCCTGCGGCGAAGAAACCGCTGGCAACGGCTGCAGTAGAGAAACGGCATCTTTGGAAGATTTCGCTCTCTTTTTATGTGACCGGAGCTGATCTGCCGGCACACTGACTGAGGGAGGCAAAATGGCCGCCTTTCCCGCGGGTAACACGGGCTCGTCTACTTTAATGAGGGTCTTGTCTGCCATGTGAAAAAATGACCCCGATGCTCAAAGGACCTAAACTGCGTCGGACAAACCGGCCCCGTTGAAACTCCGCGGCTAGAAAAGAACGAAAAAAGGAAAAACCGCGAGGCTGCACTGAACGCGATGCGGACTGAAAAATAAAAAAGGAGAAACAGAAACTCACCGGAGAAAGCCGCTGATCACACAAGCAAGTCTCGCTGCTAGCGAAACGCAAATTCCGGCCCAGTAGAGCAGAGGAATACCTGGGGCTCCCAGGCTCACTCTGGCCCCCGAGACGGAGACGGTGTACGGAGGCAGGCTCTACCTCCCACCGCAAGTGCAGAAGTTCTCTACGTCTCAAATTATCTTAAAGGGCAATCACACCTCAGTCAAAAAATTTAGCAAGGGCTACAAAATCAATCAGCTCTGCTAGAGCCAAGCAGTTTATTTAACTGAAAAAACAAAAAAAATGAAGGCAACTAAAGTCATGAGGGAGAAATAGGGATTCGATCCTCCTTAGTTGCTGAGGACTGATAGACTGCTGGATTTCTAGCAGGGGGAGTGGCTTCACCTCTCATGAAAACTTGAAGTCATCAGTCCTCAGTTGCTATGGGGGATTGACAACCCTACCTTTCCCTGGACTGGCCCGGAGTAGCGATAAGGAAGAAGAAATTCTCATTGTACCATTACAGTGGAGACTAAGATTTAAGGTCTGGGCCAAATGAAGAACCCTGTTTTTGGCACCAGTTGCCTTCAAATTCAGATTGGTGAAAGAGAGGCGTGCTAGGTGAGAAGGAGCAAAGAGACAATTATGATGGGAGAGGCGTATTACAGTCAGAAGGTGAAACAACTAAAAGGAGTGGTAATGGTAGAAAGGAAGATGACAACGGCCACAGCAGGAAAAGAGAAGAGGGTGATAGAAGCCAACATTCAAAATACTTCAATTCAAATCAGCAAAGAAATTTTTTTTGTACTTGAAAAAGAATAACCTACATGGAGTGGTAGTTGCAATCCTCAACAATAGCATGGGGAGATAATCTGTATGGGAGCAGCAGTTATAACCCTAACCACCTTATTGGGCGGATTAAGATGGACTATTTTGGTCTTTATTTGTACTTTTTTTTTAAACACAAATTTAAATGCATTTACGCACATATACAGATATTTGTTTTTAAGTAAAATACATTTGCAGCACCTTTGCTTAACAAAATCCATATGCACACATTAACATTTGTACTTACATTAAGGAAACGTCCCACATTTCCTTCTTTTGTAGCATCCAATAAATAAATATGCTCCTCATTTGAGCTTCTCTGACAACTGATTTCAGCTTCAGATCGAGACGCTGAATAATCCTCACTTTCTTTATAACGAACATCTTTCTCAGTTTGTCTTTCAGTTGTTTGTGCTTTGGATTTGCTTGTATGAAGCGTGGATCCATCGATAACACTTTCATCATCTGATATTGCCCATTCATCCCATGCTGTGGTCACTTTCTCCTCTGGAGGTAACTCCTCTTCTGTATTTCAACAAGATTTGTTATTACCAAAGGCTCCAAAAACTGTCAAAAGGTTAATATGGGTGATATAAATGTTAAAATAAAAACACAAACCAACAATGGCTGGCCCTTTTATAAAGGGTACAATTGTTTATCTGCAAAATGTTCTCAGAGGACAGCGGGATATTAATCTTCAAAGCCTGGGTGATGTCATCAGACAAAGACCTGGTCAGATATGTGACTCACAAGCTCCTTAAGCTTTCATATACGCTCAACTGAGCATTTATTATACCGTATTTTTCGCACCATAAGACGCACTTTTTCTTCACCAAAAAGTGGGAGGAAAAGTGCCTGCGTCTTATGGTGCGAATATAAGAAGTTGCAGAGCGGCAGCGGGTCCCCCGGGACCTTCCGTGTCCTTGGGGACTGCATCATCCCTCCCCCGCCCCGTGTTCAGGCTTATCAGTGCCAGCCACCACCACAGAAGATCTCCTCCTTAGACACTCACCGACTCCTTCTTCTGCAGCCGCGGCTCCCTGCCTCTTAGGGAACCGCGGCTGTGCTTTTAAAATCATCTCGGAGCCCTTCCTGTCTTGACGGGCTCCGTGCAGCATTTTCCCGCCTCTAAAGGAAGTGGTAAACAACTTCCTTTAGAGGCGGGACAATGCTGCACGGAGCCCGTCAAGACAGGAAGGGCTCCGAGATGATTTTAAAAGCACAGCCGCGGTTCCCTAAGAGGCAGGGAGCCGCGGCTGCAGAAGAAGGAGTCGGTGAGTGTCTAAGGAGGAGATCTTCTGTGGTGGTGGCTGGCACTGATAAGCCTGAACACGGGGCGGGGGAGGGATGATGCAGTCCCCAAGGACACGGAAGGTCCCAAGGAGATGATTTTAAAAGCACAGCCGCGGTTCCCTAAGAGGCAGGGAGCCGCGGCTGCAGAAGAAGAACAAATAATGATAAGATTGTGTTTGAGCCATTGCCTCACCTTGATACAGTCGGGTTACACAACTATACAATTGCTCATCTCAGGTCTTCATTATTGGTAATCTAGAGTTTTTTCTATCATGTGCATTATTTTACCCACATATTGAACAGGCATTTTTTAAATTATATTATTTCATGAAAATATAATAAATAATAAGCACTTTCACAGCAAATAGGTAGGATGCATAAGGCAATCAAAACAGAATATTTTTTTTTCCTATTTTCCCCTCTGAAAAACCAGGTGCGTCTTATGGTCCGGTGCGTCTTATGGTGCGAAAAATACGGTAAGTCCTAGGTCAGAGCAGTCACAAAGGGCCCCTCTCTCAGTTCTGTACCTAGCTACTGTTGGTAATCCAAATCATAGGGTAGAAGCAATCTGGCTTTTTTTCTGAAGCATTCCCTAGCTGAGAGGTTTCTGTCTTGGCTGGCACTCCAGGGGTTTCTCTCTTGGCAGAAGGGCAGTTAGCTGCTTTTCTTTCCTGACCTCCTCTTCTGTCAAGGGTCTCAAAGAATCTTTATGGTTCTCTGTTCTGAAGTAATATGCTGTATGGTCTATTATGTTTGCAAGGTTGCTCACTCAGCCTGTGTTGTTGCTAAGTGCCGTCAAGTCGGTGTCAACTCAGCCTATATTGTATTGTATATTATGATCCTTGGGCCCAATATTCAAAAGATATTTACACGGTTTACAGACCTGCAAACCATGTAAATACCCCTAAGTAGGATATTCAGTGGCACTAACTCAGTTAGCGCTGCTGAATATCCATGGGTGCCCGCTCTACACGCTCCAATGCTAAGTGGTTAGCATTGGAGGAGTTCCGAGGCAGAGCCAATCTCAAACCAGTCAGCGGTGATACTGAGACACTGCCTGGTTAACGATATGTGGTGAAAGCCAGGCACAGGAAACCCTGACCTAACTTCTGCCACATATTGCTAACTGGGCACTGGTTTGCAATTGGCAAGAGAGGCTTACTGGGATAATCAACGCCAATGGCCAGATATGGCCCTGGCATTGAATATCCAGGTTTAGTGTTCAGTGGTGATGGCTAACTGCAGTAATCACACTAGCCGCCGCCACTCAATATCTGGCCCTTTCTTTATAACTGTTTGTTTTCCTATCTCGTTTTTGTACCTCCTTTACGTAAGGTTCAAAAGATGATCCATCAAATTTATTAAGCTTTAAATATACTGCTGTATTTGAAGAACATCTATTAATAAGGACAGGTAAGCAATTTTACCTGGTCTCAAAACATGCAAAATAAGAAGTCCTCACAGCATGTGAATCCCTAGTGACAAGTTGCCGTAAGACAAAATGGGAAAAAAGTGCCAACGGGCAAACACGTGTTTTGTTGGCAAAAGTCATTTTTCATTTTTTTTTTATGAAGACAACCTGCAAATAATAAAAGGTGAAATTAGACTTACCTGCTAATTGTTGTTCCTTTAGGAACTCCAGGCTAGTCCTGAACCTTTGGGTCTTGCTCCTCCTCCAGCAGCTTTGGAGACTGAGACACGTCACTTCTTTTGATGTCACTGGTATAAGTACCCTGGATCCGCCTCCAGACATCAGTAACCTATTGACAAAGCAAACTCACCAGAGCAACAATTAAGTAGTAACTCTACTAACAACCTATTAACAATCCTCTATCTATCCCCAACTGGACCGATAGGAGATTCAAAAAAGGGCCAACACTATACCGAAACATCGCGCCCCCCCCCAAACCTACCATCTCATGTGCTGAGATGCCTACCTTCTGACAGAAAAGAAGAAGAATATCTGTAGTTACTTTCGCTTACCTGTCATACCTCCACTGCTTCAGGCGGTAGCCCCCTTAAAATCCGGGAGGGATACAGGACTAGCCTGGAGTTACTAAAGGAACAACAATTAGCAGGTAAGTCTAATTTCACCTTCCTTAGCGTTCCTCCAGGCTAGTCCTGAACCTTTGGGGATGTAACAGAGCAGTGCAAAGAATCAATGGGAGGGACCAGCTATCCCCGCCTGAAGCACTGACGAACCAAAACAGGCATCCCTCTGTGCCTGCAAATCCAGCCGGTAATGCCTGATAAAGGAATGCATAGAGGACCAAGTCGCTGCCCGACAAATCTCTATTGCCGGAACCAAACTACGCTCCACCCAGGACGCAGCCTGCGCTCTCGTCGAGTGCGCCCGCAAACCTGTCGGAACTGGCCTACCCTTCAAGAGATATGCCGATGCAATCGCCTTCTTAAGTCACCTAGCAATGGAAGCTTTCGATGCAGCCTGACCTTTGGTAGGCCCTCCAAACAACACAAATAGTCTATCTGTACGCCTGAACGAAGCCGTAGCCTTCAAATATCTTTTTAGCGCTCTCTTAATGTCCAACCTATGCAACTGCTGACTCGCGCTCACTTCCCCACCGTCCGAAAACACCAGCAGGGACACCACCTGATTCACATGAAACGGCGATACCACCTTAGGCAAAAAGGATGGCACTGTCCTCAACACCACTTTGGACTCGCTGAAAACCAGAAAAGGTTCCCTACAGGACAAAGCTTGGAGCTCCGAAATTCTCCTGGTGGAAGCAATCGCCACCAGAAACACCACTTTCAAGGTCAGATCCTTCAACGACGCTCTAGCCAAAGGCTCAAACGGCGCCTGCACCACAACGTCCAGAACCAAACGCAAATCCCACTTCGGAACTATCTGTCTACACGGCGGACGCAGCAGCACCACAGCCCACAAAAATCGCTTGACATCGGGGTGCCCGCCCAAAGCTTGACCTCGTATCTTACTTCGGTAGCAAGACAGCGCCGCTAACTGCACCTTCAGGGAAGCAGCCGCTAAGCCCTTATCGTATCCGTCTTGCAGAAAAGCCAGTATCTGCGGAATCGAAGCCTGATAAGACTGCAACCTTGCAGACCGCACACCAATCCTCGAACACTCGCCAAACACGAACATACGCCAAAGAAGTTGATCTCCTCCTAGCTTTCAACAACGTGGACACCACTGCTGACGAATAACCCCTCGCCGTCAGCCTTGCCCTCTCAATAGCCAAGCCGTAAGCGAGAACCGATCCACCTGAGGCATCAGAGGGCCTTGTCGCAACAGATCCCTCCGAACTGGTAGTTTCCAAGGCTTGTCGCCCAAGAGTCTGATCAGATCTGCATACCACGGCCTCCTCGGCCAATCTGGCGCGATCAAAATTACTGGCCCTCTGTGAAGCTCAATTCGCTGCAGAATCCGACCTATTAAGACCCACGGCAGGAACACAGAGCAAAATATCCTCCGGCCACGGCTGAATCAAGGCATCCAGGCCCTCAGACATTCTCTCCCGTCTTCTGCTGAAGAACCGACTGGCCTTTGCGTTTAGAAAGGTTGCCATAAGATCCATGACCGGGGTGCCCCATCTCTGAACTATCATCTTGAATACCTGCGGATGAAGGGCCCATTCCCCCGTATCTACTCTTACCCGACTGAGAAAATCGGCCTCTACATTCTCCACGCTGGCCACATGCGCCGCTGACACCGCTAACAGGTGCCTCTCGGCCCACATGAACAACTGATCGGCCTCGGCTTCCAGCGCCTGACTGCTGGTTCCCCCTTGTCGGTTGATACAGGCCACTGTCGTCGCATTGTCGGAGAATACCCTTACGGCCCTCCCGTAGAGGCTCTCCCGGAATGCTCCTAGCGCCAGGACCACCGCTTGCAACTCCGATTGATGGACCACGTCCGTTCTTGAGCGGACCACGCACCCTGTGTGAGCTTTCCCTGGACATGCGCCTCCCCCAACCTGAAAGGCTAGCGTCCGTCATCAGGGGAATCCAATCTGGACCTCCAACGGCATCCCTTTCTCCAACGACTCTGTTCGCAACCACCATAGCAGAGAGAGACGAGTCCCCGGCTGACAGGGCAACCGCTGAGACAGACTGTCGTTCTGATGGGACCACCGACGCAGCAATGCTCTCTGCAGAGGCCTCATGTGCGCCCTCGCCCAGGGCACCACCTCGATCATTGCTGCCATTGTACCTAACACCTGCAGGTAATGCCAAGCTGTCGGGCAACTGCTGTGGAGAAACTTTCGGATCAGATGCCTCAAACCTTGCGCTCGGCTCCGTGGAAGAAATACCTGTCCGATCCTCATATCGAACCGCGCCCCTAGATATTCCAGGGTCTGCGAAGGCCTCAGCCTGCTCTTGGCCCGATTGACTACCCAACCGAGGCTCTCCAAGAACGCTACCACTCTGCCCGTGGCCGCCTCACTCTCCCTTTTGGACTTTGTCCGAATCAACCAATCGTCCACATAGGGATGCACCAAGATTCCTTGCCTTCTCAAAGCCGCGGCCACCACCACCATCATCTTGGTGAAAGCCTGCGGCGCTGTCGCCAGACCAAACGGCATGGCTTGAAACTGGAAGTGCCCCATCGGAACCGCGAACCTTAAAAACTTCTGATGCTCCTGGGAATATGCAGATACGCCTCCGACAGATCTAGCGACGTCAGAAACTCGCCTTTGCGGACCGCTACTATGACTGACCTCAACGTTTCCATCCGAAAATGAGACACCCTTAGACAGCGATTTACGCGCTTGAGATCCAAAATCGGCCGAAAAGTCCCTTCCTTCTTTGGTACCACAAAATAAATAGAGTATTGACCGCAGCCGCATTGGTCTGGGGGCACTGGGACCACCGCCTCGAGGGAAAGCAGCCGGTTTAGAGTCTCCTCCACCACCGCGTATTTGGCCTGCGCTTTGCACGGGGACTGCACGAATGCATCCGTCACTGGACGCTGAAGCTCCAAGGCATATCCCTCTTGGATAACTTCCAGCACCCACTGATCGGACGTGATTTGGGTCCAGGCAGGATAAAATTTCCGCAGGCGACCTCCTATCGGCTCCTGCCCCGCCTGGACCCCCCTGGCTTCATTGCGATTTCCGAGAATTGAGGGTCGAAGAGGATCCAAACCCCCTGCTCGCTCCTCTAAACCCCTGACTATGAAAGGGAAACCGCCCCCTTTGAGCCTGGCCAAACCTAGGGTAACGAAAACGCCGAAACTCCCTTTGTTGCCTTTTAGCGGGTGGACCCGAGCGACTTTGCTTCTGCTTATCCTCCGGGAGTCTGCCCCCTTTCGACTCCCCCAAATCTTTCACTAGCTTCTCCAGATCTTCTCCAAACAGAAGCTTTCCTCTGAACGGCAGCTTGCTCAGCCTAGATTTCGAAGAAGTATCCGCCAACCAATTCCGCAACCACAAATACCTCCGGGCCGCCACCGCCGAAGCCATACTATTAGACAAACCTTGCACGAGATCATAATGAATATCCACCAGATAATCTGCCCCCGTCTCCAACCTGGCCGCCTCTGCCGCCGAATCCACCGCTTGCTCCGCGTGTAGACCCTGAGCCCAACGCAGGCAAGCCCTGGCTACCCAAGCTCCACAAATGGATGCTTGGAGGGACAGCGCATTAACATCAAAGACATGTTTCAACAAGGTGTCCAATTTTCTCTCCTGCGCATCCTTCAGCGCAGTGCTCCCTTCAACCGGAATAGTAGTCTTTTTCGTAACTGCCGAAACTGAGGCATCCACCTTAGGAGACCTGTACAATTCCCGATCCTGCTCTGCTAAGGGATAGAGCCGAGCCATCACCCTGAACCCCTTCAGTCCAGCTTCCGGCATATCCCATTCACTCTGAATCATCTCTTTAAACACCCTGTGCACAGGAAAAACCTTCTGAGACTTACGAAAGGCCTGCAACAAAGGGTCTTCCAACTCCGCCTCCTCTGCCTGACCCCCTGTCGGCATATTAAGCGCTTTAAGCGCCTCAGAGATGAGTGCTGGTAACTCATCCCTTCGAAAAATCCGAACCACACGGGCCTGGTCCTCCTGTTCGGTAATCTCTCCTTCTTCCAAATCCTCCTCTATCTCCAAATCCTGTCCTAGTTCTTCCAAATCCACACCCTCCGAAGCCACTGACTGACCTGACGGCTCCTTACTGGACCGTACCCTCTTCGCTGGAATCCCTGAGCCACCCAAGCTTAGAGGAGTACCCGGGCGCTTTTCTCCTAAACCCCCCTCTGCCGGACCAGATGAGGGGTTCGCCTGCGCCCCTGCAAACAACTGCTGAAGGAGGGATACAAACTGCGGGGAAAAAATTGCTTCGAAACCCCCTGGGACCTGCCCCTGCGCCACCTGGCTCCCCTGAAGGGAAGATGGCCCCGGCACGGGCTCCAGGGAGGGCTCAGACAACCTCTTTTGCTCAGAGAGGTCCGCGGCCCCTTCCTTTGGATTTTCCCCACTCTCTGCAAGCCCTTGCTCCATAGAGACTGCTTCTCTAAAACAGCTTCTGCAGACCCCTGTTTCAGATACAGCCCCTCTCTTAGAACCACACAGTAAGCAGAGAGACCTTGACGGCATGCCGCCTGCCCAGGAGAAATGAACACCTTTCACTCCTGTCAGCCAAAGATCTGCAACGTGGCTTAATTTTTTTTTTCCCAGAGCCTGCTTCCTGTCACTGCCTGCCCCTTATTACCAAAAGGCAAAATACAAATCGAGGCTTTTCCGCCTGAAACAAACCGAAATCAATCTGCCGTTAGTTAACCCCGGCTTTTTCCCGCACGCGCGATTTCTCTCACACGCGGCCTAACCGCGGGCTCCACACGCGGCTCGAGAGCTCCACACTATACCAACAAGAACCTCGACGACCCCGGTCCCTTACCTTGTTTCCAGGCACTTTTCTTTGCGGCAGCTAGCCCTCCGGTGCTCAGCTGTGATCGCGGCTTCGGCGCCTGGGGCTACACACTGTCTTCCGCCCTCTGTACAGTCTGCCAAGTCCCGCCGGAAACAACCTCGGCCTCAGACTTGCAGGCTCGCTGGCGTTTGTCCTGAAGCTCCTTCTGCCGGTTCCTCACCCCAGTAGGTGGGTTCGGGAACCGGAGGGCAGCCCACCTTCCCCAACAGTTCTCCCTACACAGGACCCAAGCTCAACAGCCCTGCAGAGCAGCAGAATCGGAGGGAGAAAAAAGGGGGGGGAGGGGGGAGAGGAGGGGAACCAACAGAGAAAAGACAGCTGAAGCAAAGACAGAAATCAGCAGCTCAGCACAGCGACTGCCCCGAAATCACCTCCCCCAGTAGACTCTAAGCTCCCAATTCTCAAAAACCTTAAACCACTGCTTAATTGCTCCTCCAAGTGAGCCCCAACCCCGGGCTCACCAGCCCTCCAAGCTGCTTGGAGACTGAGAATACTAATGTCTGGAGGCGGATCCAGGGTACTTATACCAGTGACATCAAAAGAAGTGACGTGTCTCAGTCTCCAAAGCTGCTGGAGGAGGAGCAAGACCCAAAGGTTCAGGACTAGCCTGGAGGAACGCTAAGGAAACATGCCTTAGTGAGATACAGTTGGATTCTTAACCTCGGAGGCCGTGTATGACAGATTGATCAAACCTACTGTGACATCAGGAATCCTCATCTAAACAGTTATGGGATGTGAATGCGTGGATGAAACTCCACATTACAGCCCCCATATCTCTTGCAAGGAGGTTGATCTCAAATGGGTTATTGATGCCACTGTTCAGGCATTATAAAAAGAGATGCAGTTTGGGTCAAATGAAATAAAAGCTGAGAGGACTTTCTAAAGGTTCCTTTTGCTTCCCTCCCAGGATGGTGATGAGGTTTTCATTAATGCTGAATACCTTTTAGTGGTTCTAGTGTCACTCTAGGTGAGCAGATTATGTTTGAACATGACTGACAATATCACTTAACCTGGCCCTTATCACACTAATTTGATGCCTGCAGCTGTGCACCATGCTTACTAAAGAGACCTACTTTGTGGCTGTGGTCTTTCCTGAATTGTCCATTACATTTTATTTGGGCAGAGAGCACTGTTGATTGTGGATATGTTTTTCATTTATTCCACCTGCATTTGGGGCTAAGCCAAGACATATATGTTGGTGACTGAAGGGAGTCCCTGGACATTTACTGAGGCATAGCAAGAAGTTGAGATTGATGTTCCAACTTCACATTAAGTAAAGGATGCACTGGGCTTTCTCTTTAACTTCATCCCTGAGAGCACTGGTCCGCTCATTTGTGACAAGATGCTCTCAGGTGAAAGGTAACACCTGCTCTGGAGGTGTCACTAACCTTCTATGCATAATACAACTTCTGAAGCATAGCACAAGTTGTTTTATTTATTTTACATAGGCTGCTTTGACTGCATCTCTTTGTTAAGCAGCTCATAATTATTATTTTTTTTTAACATGCACTGAAAGCCTTTTTTTGGGACAAGGAGGGTAGCAGTTTTCAAACAGCCATTCACTCAGGTAAATGGCTTTTAAATCCTGTTCTATGGACAGTAACACTGAAAGTCAGGAACAGTGCCGAATACCTAAGTGCTCTTCTAATATTGACTCCATCCCATGCTGCTTATCCCCGAGACAAGCAGCGGGTTTCCCCCAGACCACTTTAATAATTGTTTATGGACTTTTCCTTGAGGAACTTGTCCAATGCTTTTTACAACTCAGCTACACTAACAGCTTTTACTACATCCTCCAGCAACAAATTTCAGAGCTTAGTGGCATAATGAGTGAAAACATATTTTCTCTGATTAGTCTTAAATGCATTACTTTGTAGTTTCATTGCATGTTCCCTAGGGTCTTTGCACTTTCTGAAGGCGTAAATAACCGATTTATGCTTACCTGTCCCACTCCATTAATTATTTTATAGACCTCTACCATATCTCTCCTCAGTCATCTCTTCTCCAAGTTGAAGAGCCCTAGCTGTTTAAAATGTTGGAAATTACTTTCATATAGATAAACATAACACAATGGGGAAGAGACGGCATGCATTAAGAAAAGGGAAGCCCTATTAGAATTCTTTGAATGTGTGAATATGCCTGTAGACAAAGGCAAACCAGCTAAAACCATATATTTGGATTTTCAGAAGACATTTGGTAAGTCCTTCATGTGACAGCAGGCAATTTTACTGTAAATCAGGGTGTAGCATCAATAGTGCAGGTTAGTGTAAGTGTACCACCACCAATCAAATGCTCTGCTGACATCACCCTTCCATTTCCTTCCCTTTACCTTTTGAGGCAGCAGACAAGCAGGCTGTGAAACAGATCAGAGACACAGAGGAAGCACGCTGCATTGAAGGGGAGCCAGGAGCATGTGTTCTGAGGAAGGTTTTCTGTCTCACTGCTTGCCTGCCTCAAAAGGTAAAATGAGGGAAAGTGCCTGGTCCCTTGCTTTATTGAATCTGAGGCATGAAGATGGGAGGACCGCCCTGGAATATGAGCACCGCCACCCCCTTCCCAGTGGCATTTTGGGTCCGAATCCCTGTCTTGTGGGGTTGAGCCAATGAAGATGCTGCATAGCCTTCCCTGCAGTTAGTTATTTTCAGTACAGCTGTAGCAAGACCTTTGAAGATTTCATGGCTCTATGGACGCCTCAGGCGAGAGGAGCTGTTTGATCTGGTCTTGTCCGGCCTGCCTGGGGGAGAAAGAAAAACTAAAATATTCTGGGCTCTGGGAGGGGAAGGCTGTCAGGAAAAAAAAATAGATTATTCCAGGGGTGCTGGTAGAGATGAAAGGAAATGAAAAGAATATTCCAGTGTCAGGGGTGGGGGTGGGGGAGCAGAAAAAGATTACCGGTACTCTAGTCTTGGAGGGGAAAATGGCAAGAAAAAATTATGCCAGGATCTTTTGGGGTGGGGGCTGGGGAGGAAGAGTTAGCAAGGAAGAAAAAGAAAAGATAGTGATGCGCTGCGGGAGGATAGCAGCGTGAGAGGAGAGCTCCCAGAATGAGCCCCTAAAAAACCCCCGTCAAACCCACTCAAACAAGAGAATAGTGCCCAAAATGAAACACAGCATATTCACCCGCTTAAGCAGCAGAGTACAAATACCGACAAAGAGAAAGGGATGCCATAAAAGACCCTGAAAGATAGCAGAGAAGTAAGAGACCGCACAGCAAAACAAATGGCATCCAGGGCACAACAACTTTAAGGGGCAGACAAAATAGTGGCAGAAATATCGAAGGTAGTGATCACAGCATTAGAAGATTGCTTAAACAAACTGCAGCCCATGGTAGACAGGATTACAGAAACATTTGAGGCCCAGACAAACTGGCTCGCAGAAGTGGAAAACCGAATAGCAGCACAAGACAGACGGTGGAACAGATAAATACTGACCTGATACAACTGCAAAGAGAACAAGCTCAGCTACTGGACAGAAGCGAAGAACAGGAAAATCGAGCTAGGAGAAACAACCTTAGAGTGGTGGGACTCCCAGAATCGGTAACGGAGGAACAGCTGTACCATTTCTATCAAGACTGGCTGCCATCACAACTAGGGTGATAGATAACACTGGGGGCATGGCGCTGTGAATTGAATAGGCCCAAAAACAGAGGTAAACCGCCGGCCAAGAACCACAATCGGCCAGTATTTAATCTGGGTGGAAAAGGAAAAGATTTTAAAGGCTTTTAGGAACAAGAAAAGCCTGGAATATGAAGGCCACAGATTGATTCTGTTCAATGATTATTCAAACAAGGTATCAGCGGCACAGAAAGAATTTGCGCCAATATGCATGCAGCTCTTTCACCAAGGGATACAATTCTCCTTGCTGTATCCAGCCAAACTAAAAATAACCCAAAACGGAAAGACAATAATTTGCAACACTGCACAAGAGGGAAAAAAAACTGTAGCAAAATGGGCAAATGGAAGAGCAGCACAAGTGTGAGAGGAGACTGAGGCCCAAAGTTGAAACGGATACCAGTGAAAGAGACAGGACTGAGACTGGAATCACAAAAAGTTGCTCAAGTTGGTTAAATTTGAAAACTTAGTAATGAGGAGAAAGGCCCAAACACAATGGATGAAAAACAGGCTATGGCTACTCAACCCACAGGTAAAAGACTGAGAGACAGTTGCCCCAGACAAGGAGCTACAAACAACAGAAGAGAAATGCAACAGGATCAACAGCAACTATCATTAAGCTGGCACAAGACCCAAAGGCTATGATCCAGAAGCCAAAAGGACATCAGAGCTCTATGACACCAGAGACAAAACGAGCAGGAACTTCGGATACCATGGACAACTATAAAACAAGTAAAAAAAAGGAACGGACATAAGAGACTCTTAAGAAAGAAAGGAACAAGATGCTATAAAATGTAAGGTAACCAACATAAGAGAATAGAGAGGGCAATAACATAATTGTATAAAAGACAGGGACTCAGAGAAAGGAGGGGAAGGAATACAATAGGGTTGTGTGAATGGTGAGAGAGAGGATGGATGAGAGGGATGAAAGGAGAACAAAGCGGGGGGGGGGGGGAGAACTTCAGGAAAAAAAAGGGGGGGGAACAACATAAAGAAATAGACCCCACACTGCCCAGGGGAGGCAAGGGAATTAGACATCAGAACCAGAGACCCAAAAAAAGGGATAAAAGACACCCACCAGGGCCAAGCTGGGCAGCCTAGGGAGGTACCAATAAAGTAAAACAGAAGATATAAATCAAACTCCAAGGAGATGGTGCATAAAAATCCATTATACAACACTAAATGTGGGAAGAATACATTCACCCATTAAACAAGAGCGTGTCCTAAAATACCTGAGGACCCTAGGAACTCACACTGCATTCCTTCAAGAAACACACTTAACAGCAACAGAACATAGTAAATTAAAATGGGGGTGGGTAGGAGAAACTTATGCGGCACATTATAACACCAAACAACGAGGAGTGGCCATACTAGTAGGGAAACAAATACCATTTGTAGCACACAAAGTAATCACCGTCCCAGAAGAACGATATGTCCTAGTATGGGGAGAACTCAACCATAATAAAATAGTGTTAGGAAGCATCTATGCCCTGAACACCTATCAGCACCAGTCCTTCTTAGAAATAACCACATTGCTAGCTGATCAGTCAGAATACCAAGTAATATTAGAGGGGGGACTTTAATATGGTAGCAGATGCCTCTATCGACAGCCAACCACCACAGAGGGGAATCAGACAGGCAGGAAAAAAAGGTGAAATTAGACTTACCTGCTAATTGTAGTTCCTGGAGTGGACACAGTCTAGTCCCGAAACCTCTAGGTTCCCCATCTCATACAGCAGCTTGGAGACTGAGAAACTCCTCTTTTGTGACATCAATGGTATATCCATCCCAGATCCGCCTCCTGTCACCAGTTACCTATTGACAAAGCAGACTCACCAGAGCAACAAGTAAGAATAAAGAACAAACATATGTAGATATAGAGAAACTAGGGCTACCCCCATAAACTGAATTAAAGTGTAACTTTAAGACTGACCAGACCCCTCCTTTCATCCAGAGGAGAGGAAAAAAAGGAAGAACATTTCAAGAAAGATTCATCGTATCGCTAAAGAACCCCCCCTCCATGCATAAGAGATTTGCAAGTACTCTCCCGACTTACCTGTGAACTGCCTCCAACACTTCAGGCTGGGAGGGATACGGGACTAGACTGTGTCCACTCCAGGAACTACAATTAGCAGGTAAGTCTAATTTCACCTTCCTGATCGTGTCCCCAGTCTAGTCCCGAAACCTCTGGGTAGTACCAGAGCAGTGCCATCAGGAAGCACGGGGGGGGACCTTGACGTCCAGCCTGAAGCACCGCCGCTCCAAATGAAGCGTCCGCTGCCCGTAGGACATCTAACCGATAGTGCTTCACAAAGGGATTTAAGGACGACCAGGTCGCTGCCTTACAAATTTCTTCCGGAGACACCGACCGTCGCTCCGCCCAAGAAGCGGCCTGCGCCCGGGTGGAATGAGCTCTCAGCCCCTCCGGGGCCGACTTGCCTTTCAAGATATAAGTCGAAGCAATGGCCCCCTTGATCCACCTTGCAATAGACGCCTTCGACGCCGCCTCACCCTGACGGCGACCGGCGAACAAAACAAAAAGCCTGTCCGACCTCCTAAAAGACTTGTCCGCTTGAGATAGTGCTTTAATGCTCGACCAACGTCCAGTCGATGCAAGCTCTGTGAGGTGGACCCTGGAAGGCCCCTAGGGAACACCGGTAAGGAGACGTCCTGACTAACATGAAACGGCGAAACCACCTTTGGAAGGAAAGCGGGCACAGTTCTCAGCACCACCTTGGACGAAAAGAAAGAAAGGTAGAGCTCTCTACAGGACAAAGCCTGCAATTCGGAGACGCGGCGGGCCGAAGAGATTGCTACCAGGAAAACTACCTTGAGCGTAAGATCCTTGAGGGACGCCTGCGCTAGGGGCTCAAAAGGGCCGCGCTCTAGAGCGTCCAGCACGAACGGGAGATGCCATTTAGGGACGATCTGTCTGCACGGAGGCCGCAAGAGAGACACCGCTCTCAAAAAGCGCTTGACGTCTCTTTGGCTCCCAATCGCCTGTCCGCCCACTCTGCCCCTATAACAAGACACCGCTGCGACCTGCACCCGCAGCGCCGCCGCCGCTAATCCCTTGTCGAAACCATCCTGCAAGAAGGCTAATATCTGAGGGATGGTGGCCCTCAAGGCCGGGCACCCCTTGTCCGTGCACCAGCCCTCGAAAATTCTCCAGAAGCGCACATACGCTAACGAGGTAGACCTCCTCCTGGCCTTCAATGAGGTAGAGATGACTGCCCCCGAGTAGCCACGGGACGTCAGCCGCGCCCTCTCAAGAGCCAGGCCGTAAGCGAGAATCGAGCCACGTGGGGCATGAACAGGGGCCCCTGAGACAACAGGTCCGGTCTGGCCGGAAGTCACCAAGGCTTCGCCACCAGGAGCCAGACGAGATCCCCGTACCAGGGACGGCGCGGCCAATCTGGAGCTATCAGAATCACCTGTCCCCTGAAGCTTTCCACCCGTTGCACCACTCTTCCTATTAGGACCCATGGAGGAAACACATAGAGCAGCTGCCCCTCCGGCCAGTCCTGAATGAGGGCATCCAAGCCCTCCGACATCCTTTCTCTGCGCCTGCTGAAAAACCGGCTCGCCTTTGCCAAGTCGAAGGTCGCCATGAGGTCCATGACTGGAGTGCCCCACCTGCGGGCCACCATCTGAAAAACTTCGGGATGAAGGATCCATTCCCCCGGATCCACCCTCACCCGACTGAGGAAATCGGCTTGAACATTGTCTACCCCGGCCACGTGCGCCGCAGAGAGATCCAGAAGATTCGCTTCTGCCCAGTCGCATAACCCCGCGGCTTCCGCCTCGAGCACTATGCTGCTGGTTCCTCCTTGCTTGTTGACATAAGCCACTGCGGTCGCATTGTCGGAGAATACCCGGACTGCCTTTCCTCCGAGGACCGAGTGAAACCCCTGCAACGCAAGAGCCACCGCTCGTAGCTCCAACCGGTTGATCGGCCACCCCTGCTCCTGAGCATTCCACCGGCCTTGGGTGAACCTGCCCTGGCAGTGGGCACCCCAGCCCAGCAGAGAAGCATCTGTCATCAGTGACACCCAGGCCGGAGTCTCCAGCGATTTCCCGCGCCCCAGCGATTCGGGAACCAGCCACCACTGCAGACTTTGACGGACGTCCTCCGGGCAGGGCAGACGTTGGGTCAGCGGGTCCTGCTGGTGCGACCATCTGCGAAGCAGCGCTCCCTGCAAGGGCCGCATGTGAGCCCTTGCCCACGGCACCATCTCTATGGTCGCTGCCATGGTACCCAGCAGTTGCAGGTAACGCCACGCTGAAGGTGCCTTGCAGTCCAGAAATCTCCTGACTAGGCGCCGCAAGCCCTGCGCCCGCTTGTCTGTTAGGAGAATCTTCCCCACGCGCGTCTCAAATCGTGCACCGAGATATTCCAGATTTTGTGATGGCACCAAGTGGCTCTTGGACAGATTGACTATCCACCAGAGACTTTCCAGAAAAGCCACTACTCGAGCCGTGGCCGACACACTCTCCGCCTGAGACTTCGCCCTGATCAACCAATCGTCTAGATAGGGATGAACTAGGATTCCTTCCTTCCTCAATGCCGCCGCCGCCACCACCATGACTTTCGTGAACACTCTTGGGGCCGTCGCCAGCCCGAACAGTAACGCTCGGAATTAAAAATGCCCGAATGGCACCGCAAATCTGAGAAATCGGTGGTGATCTGGCCTTATGGGGATGTGCAGGTAAGCTTCTGACAGATCTAGGGAAGTGAGGAACTCTCCTTTCTGCACCGCCACCGACACAGAGCGCAGCGTTTCCATGTGGAAATGAGATACCCGAAGACAACGATTCACACCCTTTAAATCCAGAATCGGACGAACCCCGCCGTCCTTCTTGGGAATGATGAAGTAGATAGAGTATCGACCGCTGCTGCATTGGTCTGGTGGAACCGGGACAACCGCTCCGAGGTCTAACAGTCTTTGAACGGTCTCCCGCAAGGCCGAGAGCTTGGCGGCCGACTTGCCGGGGGACTGCACGAAGGAGTCCCTCACTGGCCTGAGAAACTCCAGTATTTAGCCCTCTCGGATAACCTCCAGCACCCATTGATCTGAAGTGACTTGGACCCAGGCAGGATAAAACTCCTGCAAACGCCCCCCCACGGGAACGAGGGGCGCCTAGGCCCCCCTTATCTCATTGTGACTTTTTGGGAGCGAAGGAGGACGCGGAAGAGGATCCGAAGCCTCTCCCCGCGCCTCGAAATCCATGGAAACCTTGACTCCTATTGGAAAATCGCCCCCGCTGGAAGGAATTATATCTCTGGGACCTGAACCGGCGAAAATCCCGCTGCTGCCCCCGCCCCGCCGGGATTGTACGCCCTGGCTTAGGCTTGTCCTCTGGTAACCGGCCACCCTTGGACTCACCCAGGTCTTTGACCAGCTTCTCCAAATCCTCCCCAAAGAGCAGGCGACCTTTGAAGGGGAGCTTACTTAACCGCGCCTTGGAAGAGGTATCTGCCGCCCAATTGCGCAACCACAGGTAACGTCTCGCCGCCACAGCCGAAGCCATGCTCTTGGACAACCCGCGCATCAGATCGTAATGGATATCAGCTAGGTAGGCCGACCCAGATTCCAATCTGGAGGCTTGTCAGCAACACTTCCCTGGTAGCCAGTGGACGCCAGGGCAGGTGCGACACAAAAATATAAGGTTAAGATTGGAGAGTCTTCTAAAGGCCCAAATGGCTCTTGGTCCTTGTAGTTTCCTGTGCTCCAATCTTCAATGAAACAATCAAGCTGAGTGATGGGAATTAATAAGGCTTTTATTTCCCTTTTCACAGTGGTTCTTAAATGGTGGGTTACAACTTTAAAGCAAATGTCCTTAACTCAGGTAGAAAACAAACTCAGGGTTCAAAGCAAAACCGTTATACGTCACAGGAATGGAGGTGCTCAAACAAAATACAGAATGCTCTGCTGGCAATTCACCCAATCACAAGTCTGGCAGGGACTCTAAACTTTCAGAAATGCAAAGTGTACAGTCCATCTCATGGTCAGATAAATCTCCTGCCAGTTCCACTTGCATTGGCTCGCTATCAGAAAGCTCTGATTCTATATCCCTGGTTTCTTGTAAAACACATTCAGGGGTTTTGTATATTTTCTGTAGCAAGTCCCAATGTCCTTGGCCTAGCCTAGGGTGTCGGCCACGTGCTGTGTTAGGCTTTAAAGTACCCTCTTTCCTTAGAGGCTTTATAGTAGCTTTATCATAGCTTTTACCATTCACAACTTTCTTATTAGGCCTACATTTCTCATACCTTGTATGGCAGCAAGCTTCAAGTAACCGGCTTTCTTCCACTGCCTGCCTTTCCCAGGCAGCAGCTTGGTGAAATCCTTTTCTATGCAGGTTAGGCTTACCCTGCAGCCTTTGACTTCCTTCTCCTGGTGAAGGCCTGCCTCTGTACAAGCCCAGCTTCTGGCTTTCTGACTCAGTGTGGCTTGGCTTCTCCAGCTGATTCTTGTTTGGCTTAGGGTTGCAGTTACAGCAGTGCTTTTGCCTCTGAGGGCAAACAGCTCTCAGTTTGGCTTGAGTTGACACCTCCTTAGGTCCTTCCTCAGCTCCTGGGAAATTACCTCTCCCTCCTGGGAATCCTCTAGCACTAGAGTAGTCAGGTTTCTACTTCCACCTCTCTCTCTCTCGATACTGCCAGTGATTCTCCCCTTGCTTCTGCTAGGGCTGCTACTTCTGCTGCTGCTTCGTCTGTTGCCAGTGCTGCCTCTTCTCCTTCCTCCCTTCCAGTCTTCCACACTCCCCTTACGAAGCCCTCCTGCCTTTGAGGATTGGAAGCTGGTTAGCATTTCCTCGTGACCAGCTGGGCGTGGCTCTTCAGTCTCCCTGAAGACACTCTTGCTCCCTCTAGCTGGTTCCTGGGAATATTGCAAGTCTTTTTCTCTGTGAAAAACACCTTCTTTTCTCTCAACTGGGCTCTCATCAGCCCTCGCTGCATGACAGGCTTCATCGGCCAACTCCACATCCTGCCCTGCGCGCACCCCTTGCGACCAGCGTAGACAGGCTCTGGCTACCCAAGCCCCGCAAATAGCTGCCTGGAGCGAGAGGGCATTAACCTCAAACACTTGTCTCAATAACACATCCAACTTCTTATCCTGGGAGTCCTTAAGGGCCGCCCCACCTTCTACCGGAATTGTAGACTTTTTTGTGACTGTAGAAACGGCGGCGTCCACCCTGGGTGACTTAAAGACCTCCTTGTCTGCATCTGACAACGGATACAAGCGGCCCATGATTCGGGAGCCTTTGAGAGGAGCCTCCGGGATATTCCATTCCTCTTGAATCATTTCGTGAAAAACTCTGTGAACCGGGAACACCCGTTGACTCTTTCTGAAGACTTGCAACAAAGGATCCTCAAAGGTTTCGTCCTCCGTGGCCCCCGGGACCGGCATTTGAGCACCTTCAAGGTCTCCGCGATGAGGGCCGGCAACTCCTCTCTTCTGAAGACCCGCACCACCCTGGCTTGGTCTTCCCCTTTGGTAAGCTCGCCTTCCTCAAGCTCCTCCTCCAAATCTAAGCTAAGGCCTTCCTCATCCGACAAGGGACCCTCTGAGGACGGAGTTGGCTCCCCTATGAACCCTTCTGCCCGGGCGCGCTTGGCCCCTTGAGAAAGGGCGTCCAAGTGAGCGGGAGGGGAGGGCCACTTTACTGCGCCTCTGCGCGCCCCACTTTCCAACTGCTGGGGGCTGCCCAAAGCCGAGCGCTGCAGTAAGGAAAGAAACTCTTGCGAAAATATGGAGGCCAGGGAAGGAGCCCACGAGGTGTGAGGAGACGGGAGGCCAACAGCAGAGGACGGTCCTGCCACTGGCTCCTCCTCTGGCCCCCCAGCTACGGGCAAGGCCGAGATCTCTGGTAGTGGCATGGAAGCTCCGTCTTTCCCCTGCTCTGAGCTAGGAGTGTCACTCACACAACGTTTACAGACCCCCGTGTCCATGGTCTTCTTAGACCCACACACCATGCACGGGGCCTTGGAGGGCATTGCAGAGAGCCCAGACCGCACGGCCACCCTACAGCCTCTTAACCTGCCAGCAACAGTCCCCCGCTGAAACTGGAAACGGCTCTGCCCCAAGACGCGCGCCCCTGCGGGAGTACAGCCGTCGGCTTTTTTTTTTTTTGTAAGCTTAGACCGTTGCCAAGGATGCTTTTCCCGCTCCCCGGAGCGCTAAAATCCCTCCGAAGGGCTCCTGCCACCCCCCAAAGCACTTGCCGACGGACTGCACTAGGCCGGAGACCCTAACCGCGATCTCTGCATGCGCCGGGACTAAGGGCCGCGTTCGCGCCAAAAATCACGCTGCCGCGTAAAACCCCCCAGCAGCCTGCGGCCTTACCACTGTCAGGAGAAAGACGAGGAAATCGGGCTCCAGCCACTGAACTCGTCCTCCGCAGATCTCCAAAGCGCTGCACTATGCCTTAGGCGGCTGCCTCTGGAAGCAAAGCCGACGGCCACGTGCAAGCGCTGCGGGCCGACCGGGCGCACTGGCAGGCAACACTTCTGCACGGCACCGGTCTGACCCCCGGGCAACAATTTCTTCCAAGAATCTCTTTTCACCCTCCAGCACTTGCCTGTCCTCCACTGACTCAAGCTGAAAGCAAGACAGAGGAGCGAGAGGAGGGGGCCCGGAGAAGGAGACAAGGTCTGACAAGTCTTAAAGACACAGGCCCTCAGACTCTGCACTACTATGCAAGATAGAGAATTTAAATGGAATTTAAATGGAACCAAGAAAAAAAAAACCCTTAATCTCAAAGTTATTCCTAATTGTTTCTCCAGTGGGCCCGGAGTACCGGGCTCACCATCCATCCAGCTGCTTGGAGACTGAGGTAACTGGTGACAGGAGGTGGATCTGGGATGGATATACCAGTGATGTCACAAAAGAAAAGTTTCTCAGTCTCCAAGCTGCTGTATGAGATGGGGAACCCAGAGGTTTCTGGACTAGACTGGGGACACGATCAGGAAGGAATAAACTTCCTCTGCACAGAACTAGAACTAATAGACAGCTGGCACACAAAACACCCACTTGAACAAGAGTACACCCATTACTCAGGACCACACAGATTCCACTGACGCATTGACTACATACATCCATGAGCCATTCTACTCGTGGATGAAAGACACAGACATCCACCCACAGGTGGGGTCAGACATGCAGCTGTACAGATACAGCTACATACAGGGACCCGGGAGGGAAGAAAGACAATGGCGCCAGTCAGAGGCATTTAAGCAGTTCCTTTGTAAGGCCTGGGTGGAGTATGAAAAGGAGAACAAACTATAAGATGTAGGCTCCATTACATATTGGGCAGCAGCAAAAGCGGTACTAAGGGGAAGAATCATAGATTACATCTCGGCACAACAACGTACACAGAATCAAAAACTACAACAGGGTATTAGAAACCTAAGAGCCTTCTGGGATACATATATGCATGACTCAACAGATACAAATAGGAAAAACTGCAAGACGGGAAACACAAGGTACAAGCTATACTACAACAAGGGATAATGTGGAACATTAGGATATATAAATACAAACTTTATAAATGGGGGACAAAACAGGAAAACTGCTGGCAAACCTAGTCAGACTGGGGAGGGTAAAAGCTACGATTACCCGAATTCGGGTGGAGACGGAACAATCCTAATAGAAGAGGGTGCTATAGGCTGCTGATTCAGACAATTCTACAAAACCCTTTACCAGGCAGAGCCTAGAGAAGAAGGAGGAAAGGGAGACTTTCTTTAATGGATTAAATCTCCCCAAGCTCACCAAGGCTCAACAAGACAGCTTAAATGCTCCCATTCAACCAGCGGAGCTACAGGCGGTCATAAAACAATTGCCCATAGCCAAGACCCCAGGACCAGACGGGCTGGGAGGTGAGTTTTACAAAACTCTGGGAAAACTGCTGCTGACACGATTGGCTCAGTTTGGGGAGGCGGCAGTTCAAAGGGGTGCCATAGAAGAGCAAGGCACAACAGCAGTGGTGGTGTTACTGCAGAAACCAAGATGCAACCAAGAAGCAGTGGAGTCTTACAGATCAATCTCATTACCAAACCAAGACCTTAAAATCTTAATCAAAGCGCTAGCCAATAGACTATGAGAAGTACTGCCCAGTCTTATCAAGTGGGTTTTGTACAAGAACGAAATGCAGCAGGACATATATTGAGGGCCTTAACCATGTATAGGCAAGGAAAGGTAACAATCAAGGGGGCTAGCCTAGTAAGCCTAGATGCAGAGAAAGCATTTGATCGGGTGTCCTGGGACTACCTGTTCTGGTTACTGCCCCAATTCGGAATAGGAGGATACTTTGTAGAATGGATTCAGACACTTTATAGGGACCAAACAGTGAGATCTCAATAAATGGGGGGCATATGAAGGCCTTTACGTTGCAAAGAGGCACACGGCAGGGCTTCTCACTATCTCCCATGCTGTTTGTGCTCTCCTTGGAACCCTTTGTACAAAAAATACGAGCATCCCAAAGACTGACGACACAAAATCAGCCTTTTTGCTGATGACATGCTCATATCAATCAACATGAGAAAGCTGGCTGGAAGAAACTGACCAGAATACTTTATGAATATGGCAAGTTCTCAGGCCTCCGCATAAACATGGACAAGTCGGAGACATGACATTTAGGAAAGGAAGAGAACATAGGAACGGAACCATTGAAATATTTGGTCATCAACCTACATAGGGACCCACAAATAGTATATCAATTAAATATTCAAGAAAAAAAAATCAGTCAAATGTGCAACCTTTGTGACCAATGGGCAGGTCTGCTGATATCATTATATGGTCGGGTCGTTCTGACCCATATGACCATTATCCCAAAGATCCTAAAAGTTACAAATTCTGCCATTGTGGATCCAACAAAAAGATAAACAAAACTACCAAAGGTTCATTAGAAAATATTTGTGGAAAGGCAAATGGGTTAGAGTCAGCTATGCCAAATTAACAATGGATAGGGAAAGAGGGGGAGTGGGGCTCCCAGATCTATGTACAATAATGTAGCATCACTAATGTGCTGGATACATGTAACCTACACAGGGTCAGAACGATATGGGTCCCAAGACCTGATGGAGATGTGGAGCCAACCATACAAACTGATAAACCTGCTACACCACTGCAAAGTGGAGTTAGTACATGGAGACTACACGACCCTGATAGATTCCCTTAGTAAAGCATGGCAATGGTGGGCGAAAGCCCATCAGAGGAGCTGGAGGGCCACCCCATTTCTGTAGATAGTAGGGAATCCGGGATTTACGCCAGGGGTGGGAAAAACAAAGTTCCATGAATGGACAGAGGGACGTCGATTAGATTTGGGCGACTTTATGAAATGGGGGGAGGCAAGATACCTGCATATGCAGAGCTGCAAAAACACCTGGGATGCCCCAAGGAACACTACTTCCAATATATACAGCTACAACACTATTGGCAGACACTACCCCTAAAAGACATGAAAGACATGGAAGGGGAAGGGCTTAAAGAAAGTGATTTAGGCTTTCAAAACTTGACACCCCAATGGAACAGGTTAAGCCACTGGAATCGCATGCTTAGAGGGGCATGGAGGGCACCATACCTGGAACAACTGGAGGGCAAATGCGCAGAAGAGTTGGGGGAAGAAATAGCAGAAGGAAAAAGAGAGAAATATTTTGAGCAACTACCAAATTATTATATATCTACTAGATAACAGGAAATGCAATACCAGATATTACACAGAGGCTACTTAACCAGGGAGCGGGGGGGCACAGATGGGAATATGGGCATCTGGTAACTGTGAGAAGTGCCAGGTGCGTGTAGAGACTCTCTGCCATGCGTTTTTGGAGTGCCCACACCTGACAGATATATGGAGGGGGAGGTACTGAAATGTATAGAAGACACACTGAAAAAAACGAACCGAGTGGTCCTACGGGCTGCTATTGCTAGGAGATGAAGGAACACTGCAAGCATTGTGGCTACAAAAGGAAGAAGCACGATTTCTAACGTTAGGGACCGGCTGTGTTAAAGAAGCTGATCTTATAACGTTGGGTGGGAGACAAAGTGCCCACCTTCACACAATGAGTCATGGCTATGCATAATCTGGTGATGGCCAAACTCTATATCACAGTGGAACGGTCTACACCAAGATAGCTGCGACATAAATGGCTCTGGGCTCAATTCCAAAAACAAAACCCTGGACAATAAGGGGGGAGGGGGGAGGAGGGGGGAGGGAAGGACCAAGGAAAGGAAGGGGGGGGGGGTGTGGGGAAATGACATAGGAGAAAGGAATGTACAGTATTGATGTAAACAATACTAATATGTATGAGAAAGAGACTGTCAACAATGGCTAATGTATAACAGATGTATGTATGTAAAATTATAATGTATATCAGAATAAGATTAAATAAAAAAGTTGAAATGGAATGATAGTTAATCCTAGAGTCTGCGGGGGTGTAAGCTAGAAGGGAAAAAAAAATATTTCAGGTTCTTGGGGTGGGGGTAAGCTGGCAGGGGAAAAATGATTATTCCATGGTTTAGGTGTGGGAGGAGAGAAGCTCCCCTGGCCCTGTTAATTCAGCAATCTGCCCTCTCCTTTTACATATATGCCGATGATATTCTCTTGGTCCACCACACTTCTCCCTCTTCCCCAGATCTGGGTCCCCTGAATCTCTGTCTTTCTTCTATCGCCTCCTGGTTTGACACTAACTTTATGCACGCTAATCCGACAAAATCCTCTGCACTCTGGATCACTTCTGGTCTCCCTTCCCCCTCCCTGCTTCCTGTCATGGGCCCTCACCCCATTCCTTCTGCCCCAACCCTTCGCTACTTGGGCGTTACCCTAGACTCGTCCCTTACCTTTCGTGACCATATCTCCTCTGTTGTGCGTTCTTCCTTTTTCCACTTACGTCGTATCAAGGCTGTTCGTTTCATTCTCCCTTCACCCTCCATTGTCACCCTGGTTTTGGCTTTGGTTATTTCTCGTCTCAACTACTGTAATGTTATCTATGCTGGTCTCCCCTCTTACCAACTCCGCCGACTACAACTTGTTCAAAATGCTGCTGCCCGTCTTGTTACTTTGTCACCCATTCGTGCTCATGTGTCACCATGTCTCTTATCCTTACATTGGCTTCCCGTTAAGTTCCGGTTCATGTTCAAGCTTCTTATCCTTGCTCATAAAGCCCTTCATTCTAGCACCCCCCAGTATCTAGCTGACACTATTCGCCTCCAGTCCTCTCTCCGTCTTCTGCGTTCATCTCACAGCAATCGTCTTTTTCTTCCGTCACCTACTCAGGCTCATCTTGAATCTACTCGTCACTCCGCTTTCTTCTTCTTGGCCCCTACCCTTTGGAACTCTCTTCCCCCCCCCACTTTGCATTGAACCATCCTATACTCGCTTCAAAGTCCTTCTTAAAACACATCTTTTCTGTCAGGCTTTTGATCTGCCCCCCCCTGCTGATGGTGTTTCCTCTCCCTAGTTACGCCTCCCATTCCCCCTTCCCCTCCGTCCCTCCCTTCCCCTTCCTCTTTCCCTCTAACCCTCATGCACCCTGGCTATCTGCTATCTGTTTTATTATTACCTACCTTACTATTTTATGATTTTACTATCCTCTCTCTGTACTATTATTTTATGGCGTTCCTTTCTTTTTATTAGCAGTCGTTATTTTATGATTGTACACCGCCCTGATGCCTCGGCCTGGGCGGTATATCAAGTATTTTAATAAAGATAAAGATAAAGCAGAAGAAAGAGAATGTTCCAGGAGGATGGGGGGAGAGGGAAAGCTAGGCAGAAGAAAGAATATTCCTGGCCTCGAGGGTGTTTGGGAGAGGGGGAAGCTGGGCAAATGATAAAGAATATTCCAGGGGGGTGGGGGAGAGGAAACTGGGCGACCCCAAGTTGGGGTGTAGGAGGGATCCCTCTTTCCTGTGACAACAGCCCTGTGGCACTCCCCAGGGGAAACAGGGGAGCCGTGGATAAGCGAATAAGCAGTGGGAACCACGGTTACCTGGATTACAGAGGGCCTACTAGTATCAAAGATGCCCCGTCATGTTGAACGTTGAACGGGTTTTTGGCAATCAGTGGCGTGGGCAGGAAGGTGTAGAGAAGGCCCTCCATCCACAGGATGAGGAAGGCATCTGCTGAAATCTGGGATGGGTGTGGCTGCCTGAAGCAAAAGCAGAGCAGCTGGGTGTTGGCCAGACTGGCAAAAAAGGTCCATTCATGGAGTCCCCTAAAGCAAATATACCACCTGCAGGAGCATTCTGTGGCAGTTCGCATACGAGAAGAGCGCTACTGGCTCTTGACAGAGGATGCACGATCCCAAGCCCCCTTGCTTGTCAAAACAGAACATTGCCACTTGATTGTCCATCTGGAGCAGCACTGAATGGTATTGCAGGTGGTGAAGGAAGGCTCGGAGGGCCAGGAATATGGCTCGAAGCTACAAGAGGTTGATTTGCTGCAGACCTCTGTCTGCGACCAACTGCTCAGAGTGCAGAGACAGTTGCAATGGGCTCCCCACCCTAAGAGGGAGGCGTCCGTGGTTAGGACCCTCTGGGAGGCGGGGGCCTGGAAGAGCATCTCAGCCATAAGGTGCTGGGGGGGCTTGCCACCAGGCAAGGGACTCGGCCAGTTGGCAAGTCACCACCACCCTGTCCCACAGACTGCCCATGGCCTGGGTCCACTGGGAGCGGAGGCCCCATTGAGCCACCCTCATGTGAAGATGGGCATTCGGAGTGACATGGACTGTAGATGCCATGTGGCCCAGCAGACGGAGTAGAAGGCAGGCAGACATCAAGTGTCAGTGCTGCACCGCAGCGGCCAGCACCCTGAGGCAATCAGTCCTGTCCTGAGGGAGGAAGGCTTTTGCCTGAATGGTGTCCAGTCTTGCCCCTATGAACTCTAGGCACTGCATCAGGAGGAGATGGGACTTTGGGTGGTTTATCACAAACCCCAAGTGCTGCAGGATGAGGATGGTGCGTGCCATTGTGTATTGCACTTCTGTGGCAGTTCGGGCTCTTATGAGCCAGTCATTCAAGCATGGGAAGATGAAGGCTCCATGAAGATGAAGGTAGACTGCGACTACCATCAGGCACTTGATAAACACCCTTGGTGCGGAGGCACACTGTATTGGTAGTGGCCGCCACCCACTATGAACCAGAGGTATTTCCTGTGGTTGGGGTAGATAAGGATGTGTGTGTACGCATCCTTTAGGTCCAAGGAGCATAGCCAGTCTCCCGGCTGGAGGTATGGCAGCAATGTTCAAAGGAAAGCATTTTGAACTTCTTCCTCACCAGGAATCTGTTTATGTCCCGCAGGTCTAGAATGGGCTGGAAGCCCCCAGTCCTCTTGGGTACAAAGAAGTACCGAAGTAGAACCCCTTGCCCTCGAGGTGTGTGGGCACCAGTTCCACCGCCTTGTCTTTGAGAAGTCCTTGAGCTCTTGTAGCAGTAAGATCTGGTGGAGGGGAGTCCTGGGGGGGGTTCTCCGGAAAGAACTGAGGAGGTGCCTGTGTCAAGTGGAGGAGGTAACCCTCCTTCACCACCTGCAGTACCCAGGAGTCTGATCATGGATGGCCACCGGTGGGTACAGAGAACCAGATGCCTCCCTGTGGGTTTCTGGGCTGGGCCTCTTGGGGAAAGAGAGGCTATGACCAAGGAGCCAAAAACTTCCACAAGGCTGGGCCAGAGCTGGTGCCTGGGGTTTGGGAGCTTTAGGCTTACATGGGCCATGCCCTTGTCCCTTGACTTGCTGCCCCTGTTGGGGAGCTGGGAAAGTCTGGTATTGAGGGTAATTTCCATAAGCCTTCCTCTTCTTCCGGAAAAAGTGCCTTTTACCTGAAGACTTCTGTCAGGAAGAGTTAGCAGTCTTCTTGGAGAGCCTGGTCCTCGTCAGGAACTTAGACTCCAACTCTGCAGCCTTATCCATCATGGGTTTGCTGAAGAGATTCTCTCCTTGGCAAGGGACATTGACCAACTTGTCCTGAATCCATTGCTCCAGGTTGGAAGACTGTAGCCAGGCCTGGAGTCGAGCACCGATGTCTGCAGCAGCTACTCTAGCTGCCAACTCAAAGCCATCATAGGCTGCTCGAGTCATGAATTTGGCGTACTCTCTGACACCAAAGGCCAGGGTCCAGAACCGCTGGAGAGGTTCCTTGGCGAAACCAGGCAAGAACCCAGCGAGTTCCTTGGCCAGGTCTCTCAGGTACATGTCCATATTCAGCTGGTATGCCTGGATCTGGCCAATGAGCATCAAGCCTGGTAGCACTTTCTGCCCAGGACATCCAAGGCGCGGGCCTTCCTACCCAGGGGCACCAAGGGGTACGTCTTTTGGCTCTTAAGGCAATGCATGATCAACTCCACCACCATGGAGTTGTGCGGCAACTGTGCCTTCTGGAAGCTGGGGCTCCGGCAGACCTGGTACATCGATTCTAACCGTCTGTTCACTATAGGCACTGATGCCAGAGTATTCCACAAGCGGAGGAGCAGCAACTAGGTATCTGAGGCATGCATCAGCTCCTGCTGCCCGAAAGACTCCGGAGCAGGAGGTGTTAAGAGAGGAGGAGAGAGAGACTCCCTGGCCGGGGGAAGCTGTCTGGGTTCCTCTAGCAGCTGAGGACGTGCAGCAGGACTGCTTCTGTCATGAGTTCTCTTGGCTAGTGTCACTAAAGTCTCTCCAGGATGAGCAAGACATGCAGCACAATTGCCATCCCTCAAATCCTTATGCTTCTTTGTGCAGACCATGCATTGCTGAAGGGAAGGCATCTCACAGGCGAAGCGCAGCTGACCACGATCCCAAGTGAACAGAAAAAAATTTAAAAAGTCAAAAATAGGAGTTAAAAGGGACCAGACAGTTGAAAACTAGCAGGGAAGACAGAAATTAAGAACATAAAGTCTTCTCACAAAGCCTGCCAAAAATGGAGCTGTGTAGCAAAAAACCGCCGAAACAAAATGGCCACCACTATTAAAACCGCCAAAATAAAATCACCCCAAACGCTGTGAAAACGCAGTAAAAAATAAAATTAATCAAACGGAGAGCTAGGGCAGGAAAGAAATGAAAACTCTCCAGGCAGACAGAGGTTGCCCCAACGGCGTCCCGATTAAAATCGGGAGGGGGGGGGGGAGAAGGAGGATCTTTGAAGTTTTCTACTCACTGCGCTGGAACAGAGTGTTGAAGAGCCAAGGCTGACCTGGAACAAGCAGCAGGCAGGAGCTGTTATAAGGCTGCCGAAAAGCTGCAGACTCCCCCGATGACTGGCTGCTCAGGTCCTCATGAGCCGAGGCCAGTTTTCTCCCCTGACAGAGAGGGAACCTCACATGGTCCTCCTGATCAGGAGTTCAACCTCAATCTGTCCCACAAAATGTAGCTGGGAAACCCAGATGGGCAGCTCAAATGCACCCTGGGTGCATCCAGCAAAATTACTGCAAGTACTAAATAATAAAAATAAAAATAATCAGAGAGAAAAAAAGATAAACCCCTACATCTCCTGGAGACAGAGAAATACTGGAGCGCCCTCTACTGGGTTCAGCTACATATTACCAGGGAACAGCCAATTAGGCTGCTGGTAGTTTTTTTCTATTTCTCTGTCTCCAACATCTGCTGGTAGGGGGACTAAACCTGCTGTCTGGACTGGTCTAGCAGGATGTACTAGAAACGTTAAATAGGTGGACAGTCCCACCAGACATGAAAAAAGGACCCTATCTACCCAGCAGTCATTTCCATTACTCAGCCCAAGATATTTCATCTGTATTGGGGTCAGACAGGGCTGCATCAGAATCCGGTATTGAGCCTGACAGTTTGTGTTATGAACACAACGATAACTTCATCGGTGGATCAGACGCCCCTCAGTGGGTGTAAAGGTTCATCCTAGCAGGTGGTGCCAAGCATCATAGTGTATATCCCGTTCTGTAGAGCATAGTTCCAGCACAGCAATGTAAAACTGAGAGAGCAACCCCTTCCACTGAGCAACCCTGTCAAAGAGAACTCTTTCCTTTGTGGTAGGAGCACAAGTTAGTTGAGGTCTGTGTTCCAAGGTCAGAGCAAATGAGCAGAGTTGGAAATATTGGAATAGTGGGACCAGAAAGCACTCTTAGTACTTAAGCATGTCAGACTCATACATGTGCCCTCTTCAAATTCGTCCAAGAAACATTTCATGGCCTTCTGACACCATGCCCGCTGTGATCTAGCAAAATTTGGACACAACTGGGCTTTCGGAAATAGGAAGCCATCTACACCCTCCTTACGACAAATCTGCACCCAGATACGCATCAACGGATCTAAGAAGGCATGCCGAAACACCTGCTCCCACCATTCCCATATCCCTTCAAATACCGAGTAAGGTGCCAGCCAGGCCCACTACATAGCCATCCAGTGCATATCCGGCAGTCGCACATAGTGGTAGTGCAGCCCACGCAACACATCTGCCTTGTAATAAAGGAGCAGTTTTGGACATCCTACCCCACAGTCTTTCACTGGCATTACAAGCCATCATCAGCCAATTCTGGCCTTTGGTTTGCCCCAGACAAACCGACTAAACCTCTAGCTTCTTAAAGACGCCCACGGGGATACGAATGGGCAGCTGGGAAAAGAGGGAATCTAGCTTATCCAGTCTAATGTAAGGCTCTCCCTACACTCTAATTCAGCAGTAACTGTGGAGGCTAGAGGCGTATAATTAAGCTTAAACAGCTCCATGGGGCGTGTTGAAATTTTTATCCCTAGATATTTAATGGAAGCAGAGGCCATCCAGAATGGACAGCCCACTGGAGAAGAGGTTGCCGCCCCACCCAAGGGCAGTACTTTGGTTTTATCACAATTCACTTTAAAGCCTGAGATCTTAGCAAATTCCCCAAGCATCCGAACCAGCCCCTGCATTGATACTTCAGGATTTTCGAGAAAAACTAATGTATCATCTGCATAGAGAGAGACATTGTGAGTTATCCCATCTAATATAATCTGTTGGATATCTGAAGCTGTGTGCAACATGCAAGCTAGTGGCTCGATCGCCAAGGCGAAGAGCAGTGGGGAGAGCGGACTTCCTTGCCTCGAATCAAAATATAAGGGAAAGTTCTCCAATTGGGTGCTGTTTACTACCATTGTGGCCATTGGTGCTGCATAGAGACAGCACCAATGGCCATAATGGTAGTAAACAGCACCCAATTGGAGAACTTCCCCTTATATTGTGATTCGAGGCAAGGATGTCCGCTCTCCCCACTGCAGGATTCTGAAAACTGGAAAAACCCCAAGTCTCTGTAAAAGCTCAACCTTCTATGTAAATTAAAATGTTACCTGTTATCTGTAAACACTGTTGATATTGACATTGTAAATAGTTCTGAAGAAAGTTCCATGTAAACAAAGTTAAGTTCATTGAAAACTGCCTTGAGAATCTGAAAGGCGGTATATAAAAAAAGTTAAATAAATAGAGAGCTCGGACCCACCCAACAAAATTCTCACCTAGCCCAAATCACTCCATGACAATAAAAAGGTACTCCAAGTCCACACAATCAAAGGCTTTTCCAGCGATACACACATATGCTTTTGCCTTTCCTGTGAACACCTAAGATAATATTTACAAGTCTATGGACATTATCATAAATTTGCCAACCTCGAATAAAACCGGTCTGATCTGGATGAATGATAGAGGAGATAACACTATCTGCAACTCCGTGTCCCTTGTTCTTGTCCCACATACTGTCCACCAAAATCCCCAACTGGAGATACAGATATGTAGAGTTCTCAGGGGACTTGTAATCCTTAGGAACCAGAGGGCATAGCCACCACCACTGTTCCCTCTAAGCTGTGCGCGTGTGTGCGCGCACACACCTCGCCGAGCGAGCGCACATACTTTACAACAGAGCGCACAAAAATTACTGCTCTGATTCTGATAGAAAACACCACAGACGACTTAAAATTTAAAAGTTGTTATGTATTTACAGTTTTCACAAGTTCTACAATGTTTTCTAGGGCAATCAATGTGGTGTACATACTGTATTCTGATGTGTAGTCAAATTTTAAAGTATATAACTCCGAGTGTCTTTTTGTGGCGCACAAAAATTTAACCTTCCTTCAAAAGCTGCACAGCTGATATTTTATGCGCACACAGCCTACAGAAAATTAGAGGGAACATTGGCCACCACTAGAGACGCAGCTGACTCGTCTGCCCCATTAGGTCTGTCACGGTCTCTGGTCACTGCAGGCTGCAGACGTGATGATGGAGAATGTTCTGAGGAGCTCGGGCCTGAATCAGGAGATATGGAAGGTGTTATCAGTCCAGCCAGATTCTTCTGAATCTTTTGGCTTGAAGCCTTATCAGCCCATGCCTTTCGAGTCACCCTTCCCAACCCACTCCAGAAGGCATTCCACTGCTTCTGGGGAGCAGAAGAACAGCAGTTATCCCTGATAAATAACTGTAAGGTGGGTAGGGAACCAGATGTTGGCCTTGAGTTCTGCTTTGGTCAGAGAGTCTCTGTAGGGTATTAAAGTTTTCCATCTCTTGATGGTTTCAGCACTTATGTTGGTGAAAACAGATACCTGCCAGTTTCACAGTCCAGGTCTTACGGGCCTCCAATACAACATGCTCCTTCTCTCTTTAATGGAACATCCAAAAATAAGTGCCTGAAGCTTCTGATCAGGACTGGGTTTGGGTCATGTTTCTCTGTGGGTTCGTTCAATTTCGTATGAAGGAGTCACCAATAGGGAGGAAAAACAAGTGCTTAAAAGTTGTTGCATGAAACCGTGGGTGTCTGGTAGTTCTATGCCTTCCTGAGATTCTGGCAGCGATCCTAGTTCTCTTGGTCTTCTGCTTTGTTCTCTAACCAGCATGCCGCCTTGCTTAGTTTGTCCATTTCTTCTGCAGCCTGCCCTTCGCGGTTTTCTAATTTCTCTACTTGTTCTTCCACTCCTGCAACTGGGACAGCATGCAGTTGAAATGCTCATCGAAGCGTGCCGACACAGTGTTTATAATTTCCAGTTCAGAAATGCGGATTTCTTGCAAGAGGTCCTGCATACTGCCCACTATTTTCATCCGAGGTTAGATGCACCTTTTCAGTGGGGGGTGCAGTCTCCATTGCAGATCTGACAGGCTTACCATTCAGCGGTGATTTAACTGCCTTTTCAGCATATAAATCCTTAATGGACTTTTCAGGGCGTACCCAGATTGCTTTAGGCATCTCCTGCGGATGATTATAATTAAGAGTCCTTGGATCCATCAAAACAGACGGTTTTATAATTAAAAAGTCTGGAGCTACACTAGGAGACAGCCATTCACATCTCCAACCAAAACCGGAAGCCAGAGTGATCAAACTTTAATAATTTATTTATTTAGACAGTTTTGTATACCACCTTATCCTTCAATCAAAGTGGTCACAACACAATTGGGGGATACATTTAACACGAGGGGATATGAGACACATAAACTAATACTTACAGGGAACATGGGCAATGGAGGGTTAAGTGGCTTGCCCAAGACCGCAAGGAGCACCTGTGGGACTAGAAACCCCAGTCCTTCCGGCCCAAGGTTGCTGTCCTCTAGTGGGATTTGAACCACCGACCTTCCGGCCTGTGGTACCTTGCCCCAACCACTAGGCCACTCCTCCCTAATAATGCCTTCTCATCCATGATTTGTATAAGATTTTATCTCACACATCTCATATATATTTATAATCCAATGTATTAATTTGCTCTATCAATGGTGAACTGCAATCTTTTCATCATCTCGCCAATTCAAGTCGAACAGCAACACTGCACATCTTGCCCAATATACTAATGCTGACATACAAACCTTCTGGAATAACATTCAATAACATGAACATTGGATCCAGTACTAGGTAGGGTCAGTCCTGTCCTATAACATATGGTAATAATCCCAATCCTATCACAGCCTTTCCATAAGTTAGTGCTATAACCCCTTCATTGTATTGCTTATCTGTGATGAGTAAGATGCATCCTATATTGAACCTTATAACAATTTTCCTAAATTGCAGCTGAAACAGAAATACTTTCAAAAATGCTTTTTCATTTCAGTTCATCCTATTCTCCTCTCAAATCCTTTTTCCATGCCACCATAAACTCCTCCCTTCCTCTCACTGGAGGCAGCAGAATGTAATAATAATTTTGACAATATCCCCTTGGTCCTTCAGCAGGACCAATATCATTCCTCAAATAGTTACAGTTTATTAAATTTGATATACTGCCCATAAGTTATGCACAGCTGGGAAGTGAACAATAAAGTAAAAGAGTTTCCTAAGAGCCCGTAAATCTCCCCATACCTTCTTAATTCTTGAATAATGACAAACTTGTAAATATCATCTATCAGCTTTCTTGAGCCCAAATTTATTCCTAATCTCCTCAAACTTCAAAAGCTTGCCTCCCTCTGAAAGCCAAGTACCCATTCTTGTTGGACCACAATCTTCCCAATCCTTAAACACTATGTAGTCCCTTTCTAGTAGGAAATACACATTATTCCTCAGGAGCATAAAGCTAATGCTCCTATTAATTCCTAATAATCATGGCCTAACTCTGTCCTACATCCCTAAAGTCAAATTAAGTAAGGGATTGTTGCTCCTTCCTTCTTCCTATGATACCCTACCCAACCAAGTTTGATTCCTCAGATATTGTATGCCTCATTACTTCTGCTCCAAATAAACTCATTGCTTCCCGAATAATTCCTCCCTCCATTCTATAAACCACCCACAACTAAGATACTGCATATTGGCTTTGCACTTGTGGAACACCCATTCCGCCAGCCCCCTTTTTTCTTTATAAAACCTTTGAGGATCATTTTCTCCAAATAAATGAGAAGATTCTCCTTTGCAGACCATTTAATATGATATATGGCACCTCAATTGGAAGATACATGAATCCCTAGATAATTTTTAAAAAGCATAAGACAGGAATATTCTGGAAGAGGGTATTTGTAGCACATATGCATTTCCTCCTATAGTTATCTGGAATCTAATTGGACAACCCACAGTAGAATACTCTATAACTTTGCACTGACTATAACCTTGAAAATCGGTGGTTATTTGGCTAGTGGTCAAGCAGACCCCCAGAAGCTTTGTAGGCATATATGCACACAGTTTCTTTTTTACCTTTGTAATGTTTCCTGATAAAGAAAACTCAAAAAGTAGCACACACAAAAAGCAACAACTATACCAAGAAATGAACGTATATAGCAAGACTGGCAACTTACTCTTTGTACTCCTCGTTCTGATGGATAATTTTGTTTTGGATGATTGCTGGGGAAGGGGGACATCTTCATCTTCTGAGCTGGCCTGCATTATTGCGGCAACTCCCTAAGACAATACAAAGCTGTGATACATCCTTATTTCAAGCAAAAGGGATTCAAATGCTTCATACCATAATGGACAAAGGGAGTATTTTGGAGATTATAAATTTGTTAATCAGCAAATAACGCCTAACGTATAGAAAGTTGCTAATCAAAAGATTCATCTGTAGAACTTTGGGATTTACCCAGAGAATTCTTTTTTTTTTTTTAACACAAGTTGGCTATGCAAAATTTAACCAGTGAACAATAGTGAGGGGAGGGAGATGTATGCCAGTGATGCAGTTAACGTTTTACCCAGCAGTGCTGATATTCAGCACTGTCCGGGCAATGTTATCTAGGTTGGACTGCATAAACAGCTGTCCTAAAATTAACTGGTTAACTAATTTTGGTGCGTATATTCAGCAACTTTAATCAGACATTCTGTTTTTTTTCTGGTTAAGTGGATATCAGGCTACTGAATATCAGCCCCTGTAGTGCTACTGAATGTTTACAGGGTAATTTGCTGAATCATTTTTATGGGTAAAATAATCCTTGAAACAGAAAAAATTATGCGCCCAATATGCAGGTAATGTTTGTGTAGGTAGTCTGTAAATGCATAACTTTACCCTGGCAGAGTGAAAGCATTCCCAGGGCAAAGTTGGAGAGGAGTTTACATTTAGATGGTGACTATTGAAAACACACAAATATAAGCATAATTTTACTCTGTACATTTGTTTGTGCTAAAGAGCAGGTATTGAACATAAGCATAAATTCTTTGAGATAATTTTCAAAGCTGAAAGGAGAAATTTAGTCTTACCTGCTAATTTTCTTTCCTAGAGTCTCATCAGACCAGTCCATAACGAATAGTTTGTACCTGCCAACCAGCAGATGGAGATAGATTATAGAATTGTGAGCTCTGTCCTACATTAGACAGCCACATGGTTCTACTATTTCTGGACCAAAGCAATGAAAGCTATAACTAAAACCCAAACTATAAACAACAAACACCCCTCCCAGAGGAAGAAATCCAGGAACGACATCTCAAAGAACTGAAAACTGAGTGAACCAGAGCTGAACAATCCTCTCCATAGGTCGTGAACCAAGCAAGAATAAAGAAGCAAAGGAATAACCAAAAGATAATAGGGTGAGCCTCTGGAAAGAAAATTAGTGGCACAACCAAATTTCTCCTTTCTTATGATCCACCAGACCAGTCCAGAATGAATGGAATGTAACAGAGCACCGTTATTTTGTGTAGGATGCAGAACTCCTCCTTAAGAACCCCAGCCACAAAGGCAGCATCCTCCCTAAACTGAATTTTTATTGTATTTATTTATTGTGTTATTTGGTAAACTGCCATTGACACAAAGATAGGTTTCATGGCGGTTTACAATTAAGTGTGATCAATGATTAAAAGGCAAGGAACAGTGTAGCTACTGAAATGATAAAACAAATAAACAATAGATAGACATTATATAGTATATGTGGATTTTCAGAAAGTCTTTGATAAGGTCCCTCATGAGAGGCTCTTGGCAAAATTAAAGAGTCATGAGATAGGAGGCAGTGTACTATTGTGGATCAGGAAATGGTTAAAAGACAAAAAGCAGAGAGTGGGGCTAAATGGCCAATTTTCTCAATAGAGAAAGGTGAATAGTGGAGTATCCCAGGGATCTGTGCTGGGTCCGCTACTTTTTAACATATTCATAAATGACCTGGAAATGGAAATAATGAGTGAAGTGATCAAATTTTCAGATGAGACTAGATTATTCAAAGTTGTTAAAACACAAGATAATTATGAAAAATTGCAAGAGGACCTTGATAAATTGGAAAACAGGACTTTCAAATAATAGATGAATTTTAAGTGCAAAGTTATGCACCAAGGAAAGAACAACCCAAACTTTGGTTATACGATGCAAGGTTCCACATTAGGAACCACCACCCACAAAAAAGATTTAGGCGTCACCGTGGATAACATGTTGAAATCCTCCGTTCAGTATGCAGCGGTGGCCAAGAAGGCAAATAGAATACTAGGAATCATAAGGAAAGGAATGGAGAATAAAAACAAAGGATATTATAATGCCTCTGTATTGTTCCATGGTGCAAGCGCACCTTGAATATTGTGTGCAATTCTGGTCACTGTATCTTAAAAAGGATATAGTGGAATTAGAAAAGATACAGAGAAGAGTCACCAAAATGGTAAAAGGGATGGAAGGATACCCTTATAAGGAAAGGCTTAAAAGATAGGGCTTTTTAACTTGGGAAAAAAGATGTCTGAGAGGAGATATGATAGAGGTCTATAATTTAATGAATGGAGTGGAATGGGTAAATGTAGATTGACTGTTTACGCTATCAAAAAGTGGAAAGACTAGGTGACATATAATGAAGCTACAAGGTAACCCATGTAAGACTAATAAGAGAAAATATTTTTTCACTCAACGCGTAATCAAACTCTGGAATTCTTTACCGGATGATGTAGTAAAAGTTGTTAGTGTAGTTGAGTTTAAAAAAAGGTTTGGACAAGTTCCTGGAGGAAAGGTCCATAAACCATTATTAAAGAGGACCTGGGAAATCCACTGCTTACCCCAATACAAGCATTGTGGGTACCTGTGTGCCTTTTAGGGAACCTACTAGGTACTTATGACCTGGATGAGCCACTGTTGGAAACAGGATACTGGGCTTGATGGACCTTGGTCTGACCCAGCATGATTTATCTTACGTTCCTATGTTCTTATCAAACATTTGGATAAGTTAACAAATAGAACAGGGAATGGAGTGGCACAACAATAATACCATAACACAGCACAATTTTTGGCCACCCGAGGGAAATGAAAAATAAAATAACCTTTCCATAACAGATACATAAATTTAAAGATATTCTGCATATGGCTTTTGAAATAGTCAGATCTTTATAGCTTTCTTGAATACTTTTTATAAGAGTTCTCTGAGCATATACCCTGTGGAAGAGAGTTCCATCATGTAGGAGCTTGAAATGTAAAAGAACTGTGTCTAGTGAACTCTAATCAAATTGACTGAAAAGGTGGGATTGTAAGAGCTTGTGAAGATCGTAACTGCCTATTTGGTCAATAAGGAATAAGGAATGGGAAGAGCTAATGCGGATATCCAGTATAATAAATACAATGTGTAAGAGTCAAAATTTTATCCTTAATTCTGTTTATTACTGGAAGCCAATGTTGTTCCATTAAAAGGGACCAAGTCAGAGTATCCAAACCTTGTTCAGATTGAAGAATCAGGAACCTATGCGCATTCAGCTAGGTTGCCATCAAATCCATTACCAATGGCACCAGCTTCCATTCCCCTGGATCCAGGGAGGCCCTGCTCAATAAATCCACCTGCATATTCTCTATTCCAGCAATGTGTACCGCCAATAAGGCCAAGAAATGGATCTCGGCCCACCTTAGCAGGAAAGTCTCCGTTGCTACAATCGAGTTCCATGTTCCTCCTTGATTTACATATGCTACCACTGTGGTGGTTGGAATGAACTTTAACTGCCTTGCCCTCCATTTCAGAGTCCTGTGAATGGCCTTTGTCTCCAACAGACTGATGGATCAAGTGGTCTCTGTCTTTGACCAGTCGCCCTTAGTCACTTGCTCCAAGCAGCATGCCCTCCAACCAAAAAAAAAAGACTTGCATCTATTGTAAAAACATCAGCCTGTTGGGAGCCTCCAGTTCCACGCCTTTCAGCAGATTCTGAAGAGACAGCCACAAGGACAGACTTGCCCAGGCGCTCGCCAACCAAGGAAGATGTATCTTGGAGCTCTGTGTAGAAGCTGACCACTGAGTCAACAACAAGGTCTGGAGAGGACACAAGTGAGCTTGAGCCCAAGGCACCAAAGTCCAGAGTGGCCGCCATTGACCCCCAAAGCCTGCATGTAATCCCAGGTTCTCAGCAATGACATTGCCACTAGCGCCGGAATCTGACTCTGCAACTTTCTCATTCAAACTATGGGCAGAAATACTCGACCCTCCTTAGTGTCAGAATGCACCTCCAAAAATTCCAGACACTGAGAAGGAACCAGCAAGCTTTTCTCAAAGCTGGTGGTCCATCTGAGTGACTGAAGCAAAAGAACCACTCTCTCTGTGGCCTGAGGACTCTATCTCAGATTCGGCTACTATCAACTAAATGACCAGGTATGGATGAACTAAGATGCCCTTTCTTACGCAGAACCATCGCCACCACTATCATAACCTTTTAGACGTTTCGAGAAGCTGTGGTGAAACGAAAAGGAAGAGCACTGAATTGAAAGTGGTCCACATGCACCTGAAACCACAGGTACCACTAATGAGGTTACCAAACTGGAATATGGGAGTTAGGCATCTTTGAGATCTAGGGTAATGAGAAATTCTCTGCTGCAAACCACCAAGATCACAAACCTCAAGATCTCCATGTGAAAATGAGGAACTCTGACCCAAATTCCACCTTTTCAACTCCACAACGGGATGAAAGGATCCCTCCTTACTTTCATACCATGAAATAGAATACAATCCCATTCCTACCTCCTGGGTAGGCATCAGAAAGCGTAGTTACTCACCTGTAACAGATGTTCTCCAGGGACAGCAGGAATCAGTCCTCACTTATGGGTGACGTCGGCACCGACGGAGCCCATGCGGAGCAATTCCCCAGCTTTCAAAGAAAGCCTTTGGAATTGCTGCCATGCATGCGTGGTCCTCTTCCAGCCCAAAGGTGCCATCTTGCTCAATCAGGTCCCATAGCTAGAGCCCTACTCAACAGATGGCAAGGGAAGAAAAAAAAAATGGCAACCCTTAAGGGGAGGTGGGAGGGTAGTGAGAACAAGCTGGGAAGTCCTCACTTATGGGACTCCCCAGTTACAGGCTACCGAACCTGTAAGCCAAAAATGCCTCCACAAGGCCGTGAGCAGAAGCCGAAGTCCAAAGGAAGCCCTTGCCTTGGTAGCCACAGAAGAAGGGTCGAAGGGCAGGAGTTGCTTATACCCCAAAGAGACTACGGAGTACAGCCTGGCTGAAGGTGCTATCCCGGCAGGACTCCCTCTCCATGCAGTAATGTGAAGCAAAGGTATTCGCTGAAGACCAGGTCACAGCCCGACAGATGTCCGTCAGAGGCACTGAGCGCAGTGAAGCCGTGAATGCTGTGCACAGAGACCCAACGATCCAGCGGGGCACTCGTCTTTGCCTGGGCGAAGGCAATGCAGTCCGCCACCCAGATGGAGAGGGGCGCTTGGTGACTGCCAGCCCCAGACGGTTGGGATCATAGGCGATGAAGAATCGGTCGGACTTGCAATGACCATGGTTGTGCTGTAGGTAGAAGGTGAGAGTCCACTTGCAGTTGAGTGTATACAGAACCTCCGATGCTCAATCAGTGTGCGTTCTCAGGAAGATGGTCGGCAGAACCATCTCCTGTTTGAGGTGGAAATCCAAGACAACCTTCGGTAGGAACTTGGGGTCCAAATGAAGTGGGAGACTAGAGGCTGGCTCGAGAGGGGTTTACCCTCAATGGGCAAGTGATGGCTGAAATGGCATTCAGGTGAACCCTGACCGAATTGGACTTCAGTCCCACTTGGGAGAGGGAGAGAAGGTACTGGAGGACCCAACAGGTGGAGCAGGAGAGCGGGTCGATCTGGAGCTTGGAGCACCAGATCGAAAACAGCCGCCACTTCAGGGCTGAGTCCTTCCTAGACGCGAGGAGGACATCCTCGATCTCCACTGGGAGGTACAGCAAGGCTAGAGAGACCCGTTCAGCCGCCAGGCTGTCAGGGATAGCGAGACCAAGTTCAGGTGAAGCACCTGTCCCTCTTCCTGCATCAGCAGACCGGGAGCACTGCCCAGGGAAATTAGAGGCTCTGACGAGAGCCGGAGCAGAAGCGGGAACCAAGGTTGTCGAGGCCACAAAGGCGCTACAAGAATCACTGAAACTCGCTGGATCTTGTGGAGGGTCCTCACAATGAGAGGAGTGGGGGTGAATGCATACAGAAGACCAGAGGTCCAGTTCAGGAGGAACGCATCCGGGACCACCCTGCTTGGGCGTGGTATCAGCCCGCAGAAGCAGGGGAGCTGCATGTTTGTTGGGCTGGCAAACAGGTCCATGGATGGAGACCCCCAAAGGCAGAACAGATAGAGAACCACCTCTGGACTCAAACTCCACTCGTGCAGGCAGAGAAGCCTGCTGAGCCTGTCCGCGAGGATATTGTCTTGGCCCGGGAAGTAGACAGCTTGTAGGGTCATGCCCCGATGCACTGCGAAGGAGCAGAGGAGGACTGCCTCCAAAAGAGGAGGTGGGAGCCCGTGCCCCCCTCATTGTTTATGAAGAACATTGCGGCTCTGTTGTCGGTCTGCATGAGCACCGACCTGCCCTTTAGGTGGTACTCAAAGACCTTCAAGACCAACCAGACCGCTCGAAGCTTGAGCAGGTTGATCTGCTGTCAAGATTCCTCGGGTGACCACTGCCCCTGTGTGCAGAGGTAGTCTCAGTGGGCTCCCCAGCCCAACAGCGAGGCATCCATAATCAAGTTGAGTTCGTGCGGACAAGCATGGAAGGGCATGCCCCAAAGGAGGCTCTGGGTGTTCTGCCACCGTACTAGAGATTTGACTAGGCTGCGAGACACCTGGACGAGGTCCCGGAGATGGCCCTAGGCTTGGGTCCATTGCGCTCTGAGGCACCACTGGGCCGCTCGCATGTGCATGCGAGCATGGGGAATAACGTGGATGGTCGAGGCCATGTGCCCCAGGTGGTGCAGCATGGTCCGCGACGAGACCCTGGGCCGGCCTTGGACCTCGGCAGCCAGAGCGCGGCGCTGATCCGCGTGAGCTCGAGGGAGAAAGGCGGTCATACGTTCTGTGTCGAGAAGAGCGCCAATGAACTCTAAGGTCCGCACTGGTGTAAGGTAGGATTTGGAGTAGTTGATCAGGAAACCGAAGTGCTCGAGGAGGGGGACCGTGCGCGATGCAAAGAGGTGAGTCTCCTCTGCCGAGGCATCTGAGACGAACCAATCATCTAGGTAAGGATAGACGGATATGTCTTGCAGCCAGAGGTGCGCCGCAGCCACTGACAGGTACTTGGTGAAGACTCGCGGGGCAGATGCAAGCCTGAAAGGGAGCACTTTGTACTGCAATTGCTCTCCCTGAACCCTGAAACGCAGGTACTTCCTGTGGTTGGAGTGGATTAGAATGTGGGCGTAAGTGTCTCTGAGATCCAAGGAGCATAGCCAATTGCCCTGTCGGAGGTAGGGCAGCAGGACGCCAAGGAATAGCATTTTGAACTTCTCCCGCACCAGAAACTTGTTCAGATTCCTGAGGTTGAGGAAGGGGCGCAGGACCCCTGTCGTCTTCGGGAACGAGGAAGTACCGGAAATAAAATCCCTGAGCCCGGAGGTGAAGCGGAACTCTTGCTGACCAAGGAGGTTGTTCAGCTCTTGCTGTAAGCAAGTCTGGAGCAAGGGAAGCCGAGTAGGTTCCGCCGGGGAGGAGGGAGTCTGTCTAGACAAAGAAGATACCCGTCCCAGATCACCTGCAAGACCCAGGTGTCTGATGTCATAGTCACCCATTTGGGCGTAAAAAGGGATAGGCGGCCTCCCACAGGTGGAAGCATCCCCAGGGGGTGAGAGGCTATGCTTTCGGCATCAAAATCCCAGGGCTGGCTGGGGTGGTGCCGGTGGCTGGGTCTTGGGCCCCTTGGTTTTCTGGTGACCTTGGGTACCCCCTTTTCCCTGAGCGTTGGTCATCGGTGGGTATCCCCGGTAGGGAAGCTCTTTTCTCTGGAAGAAAGGCTTTTTGGCGTGCTGCTTCTTCCGTGGGAGCGAGGAGGTTTTGCGAGAGAGACGGGTGTGATTCATTAACTCAGTCTTGATCTCTGCTGCCTTGTCCTCCATTAGCTTGCCGAACAGCTGTTCGCCAAGGCAGGGGATATCTAGGAGTTTCTCCTGGGCACACTGCTCCAGGTCCGAAGACTAGAGCCATGCCTGACATCGGGCTTTGATGCCAGCCACCGCTACATGGGCGGAAGACTCGAACCAGTCATATGCGGCGCAGGAAAGGTATTTCGAGCAGTCTGCGACCGACCTCAGGAGTGTCTGGAACTTGAGAAGGTGCTCCCCACCAAGGCCTGTGGAGAAACCGCTGGGCTCTTTGGCGAGTTTTCAAAGGAACATACCCATATATAATTGGTATGCCTGGATGCGGCACGCCAGCATGGATCCCTGGTAAGCCTTGTGCCCGAGGGCGTCGAGGCACGAGACTCCCTACCAGGTGGAATCAAACAGTGTGACTTCAGGCTCTTCTGTTTTCACGTCACATGGAGGAGTGAGGAGCTGGGTCTTCCGAAACCCCGGGCCGCACTGGACCCTATACATGGCATTGAGTCTTTTACTGACAATAGGGACTGAGGCGGGTGCTTCCCACATGCGGAGAAGCAACCGAGATAGGATGGATGTACCGGAACCGTAAGAGACTCCCTGGGTGGAGACTTGTACTGTAAAATGTCAAGTTCCTCTGCCCTCGGCTCCTCCTCGGTCTGTGTCGGCAGATTGAGGGCCTGAGCCATATCCCGCACAAATGCCAAGAAAGAGGGGTCGTCGGGAGGTGACCGCCTTTGCGAGGTAGGCAGGGACGGGTCAGAGGGGAGATCCCTGTGGGTGCGGGTCTCCGGGGAAGTGTCCCTGTCTGATTCCCAGCCCGAGAGGTCCGAGGAGGACTCAGCTGATTCCCGTGCCCCCTGGCTGAGGCCTGCTTGGAGCCAGAGGCACTGGCTCTGGGAGACCTTGCCCCCGAGGAGCGGGACAGCTAGCAAGACTGGTGCTGAGGACCCTCACGAGGCCCGTGGCTCTCAGGGTTTTCCAAGGTGGTTTTTGGGACCCTGGTCAGGTGACCCTCGGTCTCTGGGCACGAGCCAGCCATGCTGGGCAAAAGCACCTGCTCGGCAGCGAGGAAGACAGAAATGCTGCGCTCCTGTGCCAGCATACGGGACTCCCACTCGGGAGTGGGTACCTGCGACGCTGATGCCGGGGTTACCGGGTCTGGCATGGAAGGAGGGGGGTTCTCGTCGGGACAACCCTCAGGAGACCGGGCACCATCGCTGGAGGCCTCCATGTTCGTATGAGGTACCTTTCGAGGCCACTCCTTGTCGGACTCTCGGGAATGCCGGGGGGAGGGGTGGTGGGCTAAGGGAGTGAGCGCAAGACCGCTCGTGCTTGTCCGGAGCCCCTGACAACGACTTTGGGTCGTCTTCTTTTTCCATTCGACCTTGTGCGAATCCTCATCGGAGTGAAGCCTGGGGCGCGGGGACCCCGCAAGTGGTAGATTGGTAGGGTGAGGTGTCACCCGGGATCCCAAGGCTGTCTTGCGGAAAATGTTGTTGGATTTCTGCTTGTGGCTGAGCAGGGCCTTAGCAGACACTTTCTTACAAAGTTAGCAGAGCTCTGGATTGTGGTCAGCTCCCAGACACCATAGACAGCAGTCGTGGTGATATTTTTGGAGCATCTGTTTATGTTTATTTTTATTAAAACTTTATATACCGCCCATAAACGATTAGCATCTGGGCGGTTTACATACATAAAAAAATTAACAAGGAGAGAGAGCTGCGAAAAAGAAAAGGAAAAGGAACGCCATAAAATCCTTAAAAGACAGATAGGGATAGGATCAGAAGACAGAAGGGGCAAAAAGTAGATAACATGGGGGGGGGGAAGAAAAACACATTAACATGGCAGTAGTGGGGTGATAACAAGGGGGGGAAGGATAGGAGAGCAGGAACAGGTTACGAAAACGGTGGAGGAGAGGGGGGTAGGAAGCTAATACATTAACCAGGTGAAGGGGAGAGGGGTTAGGCTGGGAAGGGGAGGTTGAAGGCGGAGCAGAAAAGGTGAGTTTTTAGTTTAGCTTTAAAGGAGATATATGAGGTCTCTAAGCGGAGCGAGTGGGGGAGTGAGTTCCAGAGTCTAGGACCAAGGAAAAAGAAGGCTGAGGACTGAGTGGATTCCAAGTGAGCTTGGGAAGGGGGGGGGGGGGAAGAAACATACGGTTAGCGTGAATAGAGTGAAGGGAACGGTGCGGGGTATGTAGATGAACCTGGTCGGCGAGGTACAAGGGAATACTTGAGTGGATCACCCTGTGCACAAAAATGAGAACTTTGAATTGAATACGAAAGACAATGGGAAGCCAGTGGAGGTGTATTAGAAGGGGAGTGACATGGTCGAAGCGTGAGGCGTGAGTTATAACATGAATGGCGGTGTTTTGGACACGTTGGAGACGAAGAAGTTGGGATTGGGGGACGCTGGCAAGACAGACATTACAATAATCGAGACGAGACATGACAAGGGATATAAGAAGGGTGGTCATAGAGGAGAAGGTGAGAAAATGACGTACAGCGCGAAGTTGTTTTAAAGTGAAAAAAAGAGCGCTGAATGACTGAGGAGATGTGTTCCTTAAAAGAAAGAGAAGAATCAAGAATTACACCTAGCTACTGTAGAGAGGAGACAGTGGGGATGAGCGAGGAAGAAAATAGAGGGGTTAGGGGAGGAGTAGGATTACCAAAAGTGAACCAGATAGCAGAAGTTTTAGAGAGATTGATGTGAAGGAAGTTGGCAGACAGCCAGGAAGCAACGGAGGAAAGACAGGTATTGAAGGCGGTGATATCTGGTGCAGCAGAGTCAGTGTGATAAAGAAGAAAGATATCATCAGCATAATAATAAGCAGAAACACCATGTTGCTGAATAAGAAGAGCAAGAGGAGCCAGGAAAACATTAAAGAGAAGAGGAGCAAGAACAGAACCTTGAGGAACGCCACAGGGGAGTGGGAGATGAGGACCCTGATCCAGTCAGAACCGAGAAAGTGCGAACAGACAGAAAAGAGTGAAACCAATGAAGAACCAAACCGGAGAGGCCGGCATCCTGAAGACGAGATAGAAGAGTGCGGTGATCAACTAGGTCGAATGCAGCAGAAAGATCCAGGGAAATGGCAAGAGAGAGCAAACCATGGTCACGAGCAGTGTGGAGATCATTGAGAAGAGAAAGGAGGACAGATTCTGTGCTATGACCTGGGCGGAAGCCTGATTGCCGGGGATGGAGGGTGAGAGAGACCTCAAGATGAGAAGAAAACTGAGAGAAAACCAATTTTTCCAAGAGTTTAGAGAGAAAAGGAAGATTAGAGATGGGACGCCAGCTGGAAGGAGAGGTGGGGTCTAGGGGCCTTTCTTAAGAATAGGGCGGACATAGGCATGCTTCCAAGAGGTAGGAAAGATACCAGGATGACAGACTAGAGTTAAAGATAGAGAGGATAAAGGGGGACAGAGCAAGGGAGGATTCCAACAGCCAGAAGGAGGGAATAGGATCTGCAGGGCAGGAGGTTTTATGGGTAGATGAGAAAGCTTTGGAGAGAGTAGTGGGAGTAATGAGCTCAAACGTGGACCAGTGATGCGAGAGAGAGGGGAGGATGACAGGAGAGGAATGGGGGGAGGTATGGGGAGAGGTATGGGAGGAGGTAGAGGATAGGGATGTTACCGGGGAGAGAGGGGAGAGAGGGGGAGGGAAATGAGAGACGAAGAGACTGGACTTTAGAAACAAAGTAAGAGGCCAGGGAGGAGGGATCTGGAACAGAAAGGGAAGGAGGAGGAGTGGGGGAGGAATGGGGGGTGGAAAGAGAGTGGAGGATAGAGTATAGTTGGCGAGAGGAGTTTGAAGAGGAGGAGATGAGATTGGAGAAGTAATTCTGTTTAGCAGAGTGGAGAAGAGAACGATAGTGGGCGATGGGATGAGCGGAAGTGAGATAGAGTGGAGGAGTTTGGATATTTTCGCCATAGTCGCTCGGCTCAGCGGAGGTACCTACGGTGTAGAAAAAGCCCAGAGTGATATCAGGGGTGACGGGTAGATCGGCGGGGAGGACGAGGGGGATGGAGGGGAGCAATGGTATCGAGGGCAGAGGAAAGGGTCGTGTGCCAAGTGTGTGCTTGGGAGTTAGGCGAAAGGAGATGATAGTCTGGAGAGAACAGAGTATCTGACGAAGGAAACTGATGGAGAGTATCAACAGTAATACGACGAAACAGGGTGGAAGGGGAGGGGGAGGGGGAAATGAGGGGGGAAGTCGAGGTGGTGGAGGGACAGGGAAGGGAGAAAAGGAGACAGGAATGGTCGGTCCAAGGGAGGGGAAGAGAGGAAAGGGAAGAAGGGGGAAAAGGGGAGGAACCAGGGGAGATAAGGAGGTCCAGGGAGTGCCCAGCAGCGTGGGTGGGAAAGGAGAGGGATTGGATCTGTCACATTTCTTAAAACCGGTGGTCATGGGAGCAAAAAAGGCCCTTGCAAGGTCGAAAACGCTTGAGGCCAGTGGTTGGGAAAAAAAGGGCACAAAAAGGGCCCAAAAGAAAAACACTAGAGACAAAAAAGGGGGTCCTTTAGCCCACAGCTGAAACAGGGGCTAAGATGGGGGGGAAGGAAGAGAACCGGAAAGACCAAATCACAAAAAACGTTTTCCGAGGGACGAAGACGTGCGTCCAAAGGGCTCTGCAGAAAAAGGGAGACTGAGCTAGATGGCACCCTTGGGTGGGAAGGGGACCACGCATGCGTGGCAGCAATCCCAAAGGTTTTCTTTGAAAGCTGGGGAATTCCTCCATGCAGGCTCCGTCGGTGCCGACGTCACCCATAAGTGAGGACTGACTTCCTGCTTGTTCCTGGAAAACCACCGCTTCTAAGCTTGTAACTTCTCCAACATGGCCGAGACCACTTCCTGCTTGGTTGGGGCCTGATAAGGAGAAACTGTTGGTGGCAAGGTGTAAAGCACTGAGGATTAGGGGTACGGTTCTCCATTGCTTATCTTCTTTTTTTTGTTGTAGGGTCGGGGTTTTTTTGCACTGGGGGACTTGTTTTTCCACCATCCAGCAGTGCGTTTGTGGGGTTCCACAAGTGTCTGCTGTATTTCCTATTCTTTTTAACATTTTTATGAGTCAGATTGGGGAGATTTGTAGACATTCAATTGGTGATTGATGTGGAGGGAGATAAAGCTGTGGTGCTTCAGCGTGCCAACCATTGTCTTGAGGACATTTTCTGCTTGACTCAGCTCGCACCAATTTGTTCTAAATATTGCCAAGTCAGAGGTCCTGTTATGTGGGATGCTAGCAGAGGAGAGTTTAAAGACTGAGGGGTTCATCTATTATGGAAAAGTGAGATCTACGATTTAGGGGTGGTAGTGGATGGGGAATTTGGACTTCAGCAACAAATCTCAAAGGTGGTTCAGGCAGCGTTTGAACATTTACATTTGGTTCATCAATTACAGCCTTATCTAGAACAGGACACACTTTGCCAGGTTATCCAAGTGTTAATACTTTCTCAGCTTGTTTATTGTAATGCAGTATATGTGGGGCTACCTGCGTATTCTGTTTGAAAACTACAGGTCCTTCAAAATTCAGCAGCCTGGTTTATTTTTGCTCTTTGTTGGCAGGATTCAGTTTCGGGATTGTTAGAACAACTACATTGGCTCCCAGTCAAGCAGAGATGTGTTTTTAAACTTTTGGTGCTGATGTTTAAGGCCCTTCAGGGCCTGCAGCCTTTTGTACTTACAAGAATTATTGCAGTGGTATGTGCCCAGTAGGGCTTTGCACTCAGCTGGAGTATGGATGCTGCAGGTTCCAGGGCCAAGCCAGCCCCGAATACAGTGATGGCGCACACATTTATTTTCTGTGGCTGTGCCAATGCTATGGAACTCCCTTCCAGTAATACAAAGTTCTGAATCAAACGTTTTGAGTTTTCGTAAGGGGTTAAAAACCTTCCTTTTTCATACAGTCCGCTCTTAAGTTAGGAGAGTGATGAGGTGGTAGCAGCAGTGAGGTAGTTTTTTGGGTTGTGGGGGATTGGTAATGGGGGGGGGGGTTCTTTTTTTTGTTTGATTTTTTTGGGGAGGGGGAGGTTAGGTTTGGGGTCTTATTGGCTTTAACTGATGCTTGTACACTGCCTAGAATGCTTTGCACTTGGCAGTATATAAATATTTTAAATAAAATAATTAAAAAATAAAACTTCAACTTTTTCTGAAAATCAAGGGATGAGTAGCAGATTTCCCAGCTGATTTCTTTCCCTTTCTTGGGCAGAGCTGCTGCCTGATGCCATGGGAGGAGAAGAACTGCTTGGCACCCCCCCCCCCCCCAGCAAATGTCACATTGGCCAGAGCTACTCCAGTGCTCACCATATTGCGATTAGCACTTCACGCTTTCAGAAGGCACCTCCATGGCCCAATAAAACTGCTGCAGCCCTCATACTTGATGGTCAGACAATGACTCCCTATTGCTCTTGACCCGCCCCTGAAGTACAGCACGGCTTTATTCTTGCGTGCAGGCTGTAGCCCCAGGCTCATTAGCTGCACCAGCCAGCAAGCCCGAAGGGAACTTCTTCCTGCAGTCACTGTAGCAGTGCTCCTCCACCCCATGGTGGGAAAATAAGGCCAGATATGCCACAGACACCAACTCCCTGAAGAGGGTCTCCTCTCTTCTGCTTTTATACTTTTTTTTTTGCAACATCCAGTACTCACCCAGCATAGGAGGAGCGTGGTGGGGAGAGAAGATCAGAATTAGCAAAAGTAATAAACTACAATAGCAAGAGTGTCCTGCATGTGCTAGCCAAAGTGAGGGGTCTGGACTCCTCCAGATGTCACCGGGCAGTCTTCAGGATGCCTGGTTACCCTCGGACCGCTGCTCAACCAGAGGCCCAATTCTCCAAATAATAACATAAGAAATGCTATACTGGGTCAGACCAAGATCCATCAAGCCCAGTATCCTGTTTCCAACTGTGGCCAATCTAGGTCATAAGTATCTAGCAGTTTCCCCAAAAGATACAGATTCCAGAATGCTTGTAATGGGTCAAGCAGTGATATCCTGGGTCCCTTTTTTTTTTATTATTTATATATATATATATATATATTTTTTATATACTTTATTTATAAACACCGTTAAACAAACAAATAAAAACAACAAACAGCAGATTCCGAGCAGGGGTTGTTTCTGATCCCCCACTCAGAACACAGTCAAACGTACAGGTGCATTTTCCGGATTATATCCTTCCCCACCTACCCCCACCCCCATCCCCCCTCCCTCCCACATAGTCACCATCCACTCCCATATTAGAAGGATTCCCGGGAGCTCAACCGAGATCCACCAATTCACATCCCACTCTATACCTATCGTTACAGACCCATTTGCAGTACTTCATTACAAATACCAGGGCTCAGGATTTGAATATACGGGTCCCATAGCCTCTGAAAGGCCGGCCACCGTCTGATGCTACCCCGAGCACACCTACACTCCAGGAGCATCAATTGATGAAAAGTATTTCGCCATTCCCAAAAGAAGGGTGGATGTCTTTCCCGCCACCCACGCAGAAGGGGACCTTTGCCCACCAGACATGCCTTGCGCACCAACAAACGTTCCCATTTCCCCTTGGGCTGGGTGGGGTGTAATTTATCCAGCACCACTAGGGAACCATCCCAACACACCTGCTGCGCCAGCAGTCGAACCATAAAGGAACAGATTTTTGCCCAATAAGGACGTATGAGGCGGCACCCCCACCACATATGTAATAATGTCGCAAGGGGTTCAAGACACCTCGGGCAACGCCCGTCCGATGTGATACGGCAACGAAAGGCCCGGCGAGGGGAAATATGTACCCTAGTTATGCTTTTAAATTGTATTTCCCTCCAACGGACCCCCACCGCCAAATCAACTATGTGCTGTAGGGCTTTCAGAACTGTACCAGAAGGAATCTCGCATCCCATCTCCGCCGCCCAGGCCAGTTCCACAGACCGGTAGTCAGATACCGGCCGGAATGGGGTCACCCTATTTCTCAGCACTCGGATAGATGGTGGATCAACACCCCCCAGCCCAAAAAACTCTATAATTTGCGCCGAGCGCTCTGCCCGAAGCTCCATGACCGGTAGCGAGGCCACATAGTGGGAAATCTGTAGGTATGCGAAAAAATGACCAGGCCGCAACTCATATTCCCCACGCAAGGACTGAAATTGTTTGCATGTCCCCAAGGGTCCGACCACATGGCCGACATTACAGATGCCCTTCCGAGCCCATTCACGAAACATTCCAGTCTCGGTCCCTGGGGTAAACTGCACGTTACCCTGAATCGGCAGCCAGCTCGAGACCCTCCAGTTCCTGCCCCAATATACATTCAAACGCTGCCAGGTCCGCCGGACCAAGCACAGCAACACACTTTCCCCTACCCTACCCCAGCTCAGCCTGTGCTCTTGGTGCAACAAAGCCAGTAAGGAATTTGGTGCTGCTAGCACCTCCTCGAAGGCCCTTGGGGTATATACTTCGGTACCACTCAGCCAGTCTCCCAGGTGCCGCGACTGGCAGACTAGGGCATACGCCTCTAGATCTGGCAACCCCAGCCCTCCCTGTTGCCATTTACCCACCAACCGACCATAGGGGATACGCGCTCTCTTCCCTTTCCACAGAAAACCCCGAATTACGCCTTCTAAACGCCGAAGATCATATCTCAACAACCAGACCGGGAGAGTCTGCATCCAATAAAGTAACCTCGGCAAGATAACCATCTTAATCGCTGTTATTCTCCCTGAGAGGGATAAGGGGAGGGATCTCCACACCAACAATTGTTCCTGCAGCCTACCCAGGATCCATTCGAAGTTACATCGGTAAAGCCGGGCAGGCTGACTCGTAAGCCGGATGCCCAAGTACCTAAAGTACTCCTCAGCCCATCTGAGCGGGAAATCCCCTTGCCACCCGCCCCTCAATTGCCCCGATACATCCAAGGACTCGGATTTCTCTGTATTAATACTTAAACCTGCAAACCGTCCGAAAGTGTGAAATTCCTGTAGCAACGAGGATAATGAGTCCTGAGGTGCAGATAAATGCACCAGCAGGTCGTCCGCAAAGGCAGACAATTTGAACTCATGCGAGCCCACACGAATTCCCTTTATCGCACGAGATTGCTCCACGCTACGTATAAATGGATCTAGAGAAAGCACAAAAAGGAGCGGGGACAAAGGACATCTCTGCCGAGTGCCACGGCATAAATTAAAGGTCTCCGACAGCACCCCATTACAGTAAATCGCTGCAGACGGTTCGGCATACAGGCTACGAACCATATTACAAAAGGCATTCCCGAGCCCATAACACGGGAGTAAGTAATGTAAGTATTGCCAATCCACTCTATCAAAGGCTTTCTCCGCGTCAAAGCTCACTAACAACGATGGTATCTGTCTACGCTGTACCCATTCCAACAAAGATAAGATTTTACGAAGGTTACGTACTGCATGACGATTTTTCACGAATCCAACTTGTGATTCGTGAACTAGCTGACCCAAGACTCCCGCCAAACGATCAGCCAGGATTTTGGCTAATGTCTTAATATCAAAGTTGAACAATGAAATGGGACGATAAGATGCCACCTGCAAAGGATCTTTCCCCGGTTTGGGAAACAGGGTAATATATGCCTGGTTCCCTCCCCATTTAAAGCTGCCCTGCTCAAATCTCTTAGTGTGAAGGGCCACTAAAGTAGGAGAGATATAATCATTAAGAATCTTGTAGAACTCCACCCCCAGCCCATCCGGTCCCGGCGTTTTATAACAACTCGCCTTAGCAATAACCTTTTGCACCTCTTGGATAGTCAATGATTGATCTAACACTGCCCGCTCTGCCTCACTTAACCTCGGTAAATCCAAATCTTTCAAGTATTGCACCATCTGTGCGGGAGATCCCGCCTTGGCTGTATAGAATGTCTGGAAAAAGGAACGAAAAACACGGGCTATCTGCGAACTTTCCCTAAGAAGCGTCCCCTGATCATCCCGGAGAGCTGTAACCAATCTCGAACTTCGGGGGCCCCGCAAACAGCGGGCCAATAACTTACCCGGTTTATCCCCTTGACGATACAATTGGTACCGGTAGTACATAACGGATTTCTTTGCCCGTTGGTGTAAGAGTTCATTTAAGGCTGTTTGTGTCTCCCAAAGCTGTTTCTTTAGTGCTAAACTTGGAGTTCCCGCATATCGCCTTCGTAACTTCGTAGCTAACTTCTCAAGGCGGATAATATGTTCAGCCCGCAATCTCCATTTCCTGGCCATGTAACCAATAATATCCCCCCGCAGAACGACCTTTGCTGTCTCCCATACCAGTTCGGGATCATCATGGCGCCCACTGTGATCTAATTCAAATTCCTGCCACCGCTGGGCCAGAAACTGACGAAACTGGGTATCTTTATAGAGCTCCAACGGAAAGCGCCAAATCCGCGCCCCCGGGCTCTCCCCCAGCCACCGCATCTCAAGCCAGATTAGAGCATGATCCAAAATCTCCACGGGGCCTATGTGCGCCACGTCTACAGCGGCGAATAAACCCCTTGTAATCAACAAATAGTCAATTCGTGCGCTGGAGCCATGGGCACGAGACTGGTGGGTATAATCCCATTCGTCCGGGTGCAGTAGCCACCAGGGATCCACCAGTCCCAATCGAGCACACAAACGAAGCAGCGCACGAGCCGACTGAAGTCTTTCCCTTGGCTCCCCTCCCCTTGAGGTATCTAATGCAGGGTCCATTACACCATTGAAGTCGTCTCCTAAGATCAATGGTAATTTGGGCAGTTGCTCTATTTGGGATGCTAGGCGAGAGTACAGGGCAGAGTCCAGCACATTGGGGCAATATAGGTTCCCCAATAGGACAGGCTTCCTGCCCAGTATGCCATGCAGCAAAATAAATCGCCCCGTGGGATCCACTATGTCTTTTTTAACATCAAATTGGACATTTTTATGGATCAGCACCACCACTCCACCTTTCTTACCCGTGGCCGGGGCTCCCCATACCTGCCCCACCCAGTCCCGGTGAAGTTTGCGGTGTTCTTCGGCAGTCTGGTGGGTTTCCTGGAGCAAAGCTATATCGGCTCGTTGCCGGGCCAGAGCCTGCAAAATTTTAGATCTCTTTATTGGGTTCCCCATGCCGCAGACATTCCAAGAAATTATTTTCAGGTTAGCGGGATGGTATATGAGTTTTCCAACAACCTAGCTACCCATGTCCCAGAGGGGGCCCCCCCAGCCTGGAGCTCCCTCCCCCGTGTATATTGATTACAACCCCCATACAAAACCGTTCTATCCCGGATGTGACTATTCCCCCCCACACCCCCCCTTTCTTCTTCCATCCTCCCCCCCTCCCATCCCTCTCTGTCTCTCTGTCCTCCACTGACCCTGATGGGCCAAGAAGATCACCTCCTAGAGATCAGTGAAATGCTTGCGGTCCTCCCCACCCCCTATGCTCCGGTGTACAACCCTTGTTGCATCTTCTCTTTCTGTGTATACAACGGTTTATTAGTTGGGCCTCATAAAGCAGACATACCAGTGCCCCGTAGCTGTTGACTGATCGGATCCCTGAGAATAGCAGGGACCCGTTAGAGGGCTTCCAGAGAGAGCCCCCGGGGGTGCTCCCCCCGCGTTAGGCCACCCTTGGGGACCGCGCAGGTCGGTCTTGCCCCCTGGGGATCTGCTACTCCCATCCAATTAGCTGGGGCCTGCCCCGCCTACTCCCCTCGCCCCCCATGTCCCTAGGCCTACTCAGCCCCATGAGGAAGGAGGGGATCTCAGCCCGATATTAACAGGTTGCCCAGGCCACGAGCCGCAGCTAGGGCTCATGCTTTCCGCTTACCATTCCTGGCGTACTTATGCCAATCACGGGAATAACTGGGCTGAAGGAAGCCTCCCTTGGTAGTCTGTCTACCCCAGCACAACTGACGGGCCACAGGAACTATCCCTCCCCTCCCATTCTTACAGCTCTAGGGCACTGGTAACGTACTGTTACAAAAAACACCCACATTGACCCCCTCAGAAAAACATATGCATTAATTCAAAAACATCAAACTGCAAACCATTCAAGTCCCTATATCGGGGCAGGCCGGGGGATCATCTCAAGGAACAGTCTGAGCCACCACCTCAGTAATCCCCGGCAAAGTGTGAGTCCAGATTTATAACTGCAGACCGGCCACCCCGAGTTCTGCCCAGGCCTCTTCTTCTCTGCCGCGTGGCATTAGGGTCCATACCCGAGGTTATCTCAAGCTGGGCCTCCAAACACGGTAAATGGCCTTCGCGAATTTCGGGCCTGAACAAAGGTCCCCTCGGGTTAAATGTGCGCAGTCCGATGAAAGTCTGGCCGTCACATATACCAAGCTGCTCGTGTTGTCGCCAATATCAGTCACTCTCCCCTCTCCAGCGTTTCGATGTAAGGCCCCGCTTCCGCGGCGGATTCAAAGGACCGATGGCTCCCTGCATGAAACACGTGCAATCTGGCAGGGTACTGCACCGAAAACTTGATATTCAAGGTAAGGAGCTTTTGGCAAAGGGGATCATAGGCCCGGCGTTTTTGACTCAACGCCACAGAATAATCTTGGGCAATGCAGATTTTCATATTGTCGTGTATGATCTCCCCCTTTTGCCGGGCCGCTCGAAGTATAGCTTCTTTTTGAGGAAAGCAGAGAAACTTCACTAGAACCACTCGCGGCCGTGGATCGCAGGGCTGCTTGGCTCCCACGCGATGTGCTCGCACGATCTGCAATTTGCCGCCATCTTCAATACCTTCAAGTAGCTGGGGGAGTAAAGTTTCCAGGCATTGAACCAGGTTGTTATCTGCGATCAAATTGGCAATGCCCATCACCCTCAGGTTATTGCGCCTGGAGCGATTTTCCAAATCGTCCATTTTCAGTTCGTGGGCTTGTAGCTGGGATTTCAGGAGCGTTAGGTCTTGTGTAAGAGTCTCCAGGCTGTCCTCTGCTTTACCGATTCGATCCTCCGCTTCTTGAATCCTGCTTCCCAGGGCCCCGACAGAGGCTTGTAGAGTGTCCATTTTGTCATGCAGTGCGGTGAATTGTACCGATAATGCCTCTGCCACTGCTGCGGAAACCTCTTCCACAAATAACGGGGAAGTTGGTGATTTAGGCATTGCAAGATTGTCGGCCATTTTGGGTGCCGGGGTGCCCCGCTCCTTCTCCCTCCGTGTTGTTTTTACCGCGGCTGCCATCGCTCTCGCTATCGCCCGACAGCGGCTCGAGTCCAAGATTACCACCGTGCCTTGGCAAGTATGTTTGCTGGCCGGTTTTCGGTATTCAGAACGGTAATAATTTCACGGTTTGGGCCGGGGAGGACCGGAGCGCTAGCAGTGGCGACCTGCTGCTCTCACCGCATCACGTGATCTCCTATTATTTATATTTTATATACATATACAAAGACCTATAACTCAGCCAATCTTGAAATATTCCTTGCCCCCAAGGGGTCTAACAACACTAGGTCATTACTCCAATTATTTTGCTCGTACATTTACATACAAAAGACCTTTTTCCCTTTTTTTCCCCCCATCATACAAAAACTACCCCTCCACTTTCCCACCGATCCCCCCCTCCTCCCCTCCCTCCACCCATCTGATTCCCAATTCAACTATAGTTCTAGTTACTTCCCCCAGACACTTAAAAATTGTTGTGGTCTGTTATTTTTTAACGCTGTGAGTTTACACATTAGATAAATATGACCCAGGGCAGCTATGTATTCCCCTATGGTTCGTATCTTGCTCTGTTTCCATTTCTTTGCAATCAAAACTCTTAAGGCTACGCACCCCAAATTTAGAAAGGTACTCTCATTAATTTTTAATACCTCGGGTTTCCTCCCCAGCATTGCAATCGCTGGGTTTGGCTTTACTTCTTTCTCCAGGATATCACTCATTATAGAAAACACTATTTCCCACATTTTATATAATTCTGCACAATTCCACCATATATGCCTATAACTGCCTTTCTCCTCACAATGTCTCCAACATATATCATCTATTTGGTTATTCATATTATGTAATCTCTCGGGAGTCAGGTGCCACCTATACATTATTTTGTAGTTATTTTCAATTAAATTAGTAGCTAGTAAGCCTTTATATCGATTTTGGAATATTCGCTCCCACTCTGTGTCCTCCCAACATTCTCCTAAATCCAACTACCATCTCTTTTGGAAACTTTCTTTCCCAATTTCTTTGATCATCATATTATACATTATTGCCAATACCCTTCCTTCTTTGTCCTATCAGGAATATCTTTTCGATTCCAGTAACTTCTCCCTTAAGCTCTGGTAGTATCTGATATCGTAGATAATGACATATCTGGTTATATTTATATATATCTTTTTCCTCCAGTCCATATTGTTTTTTAAGGCCTCAAAATCTTTTAATTTTTTTCCCATCTAACAACTGTCCTATCCTTGCTAATCCCTTACCCTCCCACTTCTCAAACTCACTCTTCCCATCGCTGGGGTAATCCTGGATTTCCTCTAATAGGAAACAGCCTGGATATCCCATTCCTCCCCAGCCATATCCGTTTCTATTTAGTCCACAGATCCAGCATCCGTTGTACATAAGGGTTGCTACCACGCCCCCTTGGTTGTACAGCCCTAGGGAGCCACATCCAGTCCCCTATCTTCCCTATCATCCATTCCTCTTTTTTCATATACACCCACTCTTCCACTTCATCCATTCCCCAGTCTAGTATTGCGCTCAGCTGTGCTGCCTCCAGATATCTAGTTAGATCCGGGACGGCCATCCCTCCTCTCTCTTTTCTTTTGTAAGAGTCTTCCATGCCACTCTATTGGGTTTCCCCCCTCCTATAAATTTCATAACGGTCTTCTGCAGTCTTTCCATATATTTCTTAGACAACCATAGAGGCAAGGCCCTAAAAATATATATCCATTGGGGTAAAATCATCTTTTTAAACGCAGCCATTCATCCCATCCATGACAATTTCTTACTTTCCCATAATTGTAAGTCTCTCCATCTTTTTTTCCATGCTTATAAAGTTTAATCCAAACATGTACGTATCTCGGGCAGCTGCATTTATTCCCAAATACTTAATACTTTGTTTGCCCATTTAAAAGGGAGCTTGTCCTTTATCTGTTTTTGCGTTCCTGCTTCTGCTGATATATTTAATATCTCTGACTTAGTGGCATTTATCTTGAAACCAGAACACTTTCCAAATTCCTTTAGTATATTATATACCACTTCCACCGACACTACCGGTCTTGTCAGCATAAAAATCAAGTCATCTGCAAAAAGTGAAATTTTGCTTTCTATTCCATTTCTTTTTACCCCATATATCTCAGGACACTCTCTTACTCTCTGGGCTAAGGGCTCCATGGAGAGAACAAACAAAATCGGTGAAAGTGGGCATCCCTGCCGCGTCCCTCTAAATAATTCAAATGCCGGAGTATACTCCCCATTAATGCGGATTTTAGCCATCGGTTTTTCGTAGATAGATTTTACCCTCTGTAGGTAACTACCATCTATCCCCATATGCTCTAGAACTTTAAGAAGAAAAGGCCAAGACACTCTATCAAACGCTTTCTCAGCGTCTATTGTCAGTAATACCATCTGCTCTCCTCCCCTCCCATAATGCATTCAATACTCTTTTTATGTTATCTGTAGTCTGACGTCCAGGTACAAAGCCTGCCTGATTTTCATGTACTAGCCTAGGCATATACCTTAATATTCTATTTGCTAATATTTTGGTAAAAATTTTGAAATCAGTCCCCAATAAAGAAATTGGCCTGTACGATCCACCTAGGTTTGGATCTTTCCCCTCTTTTGGCAGGATTGTTATGAGCGCCGTGTGCATTGTTTCCGGGATTTCCCCTCCTTCCTTAAATGAGTTATAAAGCCGTACTAGGGGAGCACTCAATGCCTCATTAAAGGTCTTATAAAATTTGTTTGTGAAACCATCCATCCCAGGTGCTTTATGTGCTAGTAGGGACTTAATCATCTCCACCACTTCTTCCATTCTTATAGGTTTAGAAAGCTAGTCTGATTCCTCCCTTGATAGTTTAGGCAATTTTACTTGAAGGTACTTATCTATATCTTCTTGTGTGCTGCTACTCTCCTCTGTATATAATTGTTTGTAAAATTCCACAAATCTTTCCTGAATTTGGTCCACTTTTCTTACCTCTTCCTTTTGCATCCCGGATTTTTGTTATAAAATTTCTATTCTGATGTTGTTTTAATTTATAAGCCAATAGTCGGGTAGGTTTATTGTCCATTTTGAACACCTGTTGTTTAAGTTTATCCTATGCAAATTTGATCTCAACCATCTCCAATTCACCTAGCTCTCTCTTTTCACTATCCTTAATTCCTGTATGCCTTTATCCTTCAAAATCCCTTGCTTTTGCAGGCCCTCTAAATCCCGAATCCTCCTGCGGTAACGCTTCCTTCTGTCTTTCCTTTAATTTTTTCATATAAGAGCCTATCGATATCAAATCTCCTCTCACTACTGCTTTCAAGCACTCCCATAATGTTCCAATTTTACAGTCCTCCCTATCATTGAGCTCCAGGTATACCCTTATGGAATTATTAATTTTCTCCACTACCTCTGGATTTTCTAATGACTCATTCAACATCCATCCAATGCTCTTTCTCTCTCTGTTCCCTTAAGTAATTTCAGTCCATACGGGCGCATGATCAGTCCACGTTCTCTCTCCAATCACATATCGCTCCACTCCCCTCATCATAACTTAGATACCCAAATCATATCCAGTCTCAAGAATGATTTGTGCACCGGTGAGTAAAATGTGAAATCCTTTTCCCTATCTTTCAATTCTCTCCACGTGTCTATCACCCCCCAGATTTTTACACATTAGCTTTAACTTTTGTCTACTTTTGTCACATCTGTCTCTAGTGCCCTTAGAATTATCCAGCTGGGGATTGATTGTTAAATTGAAATCTCCCCCCATAATCACATGCCCCTCCGCAAATTGTTCTACTACTGGGGTTAAACCCTCATAAAATACCCCCTGTGCAGAGTTTGGCCCATATATATTCACCAATGTATACAATTGTTCCTGTATTTTTATCTCGAGCAAGATATATCTTCCTCCTTTATCCTGCTGTACACCACAAACAGAGTATGGAATTTTCTCATTTATTAAAATTCCCACTCCCCCTTTCTTCAATTCTATCCGGTTTAATGCATACCACTGCCCCGGGTACTTTTTATGTTCCACCCTCTATTCATCACTTTTCCTCAGCTGAGTCTCCTGTAGGAATATAATCTCTCCTTTAATTCATTTCCTTAAACATTCTCTGTCTTTTAGTTGGTGTATTCAGACCACGTACATTCATGGTCAATACTCTTATCTTATCTATTTGTCCACCAAAACAATTCTCTAGTACCTTTATGTTTTATGGCTGGGAATCCCCCCTCCCCCCCCTTCCCTTCCCCTCCCCCACCCCCTCCTCCCCCCATCCTTCTTCTGCCCTCCAATCCACCATCACTAATCATATTCCGAGGCATGACTTCACCAGGCCCCGGCATCTTCTTTACATCTACTTCCACCTAATCCTGCTAAGTTTACATATTCAAAGCTCACATTATTAACTGCCACTCCGTCCCCAGTCCAGCATAGCTTATTCTCTCTCAATTAGAGTCTCCATGCACAGTCTCTTTATTCAACCTCTCTCCTCTGGTTGGAGCGTGTTCCTCTTCTGCCTCTGCAGTCGTTTATCCCCTTGATGTGCACGCCTCCAACCACCTTCCTCCGTCGATCTCCTCACCATTGCTGTTCTCAATGTACTTTCCACAACTGGCACTTCTGACCAGCCCGCTTTCCGCAGTACACCAGCCGCTTCTTCCACTGTCCTCACATGTGAGGTCACCCCCTTAATACTAAATTGAAGTCCAAAAGGGAAAGTCCATTTATATTTAATTTGTTCCTCTCTCAGGTGTTTTGTTATCATGGCAAGGTCCCTCATCGTAATTGCAGACAAATCTGCATGTACTTCAATGCGTTGATTCTCCCATTGTATCTCAGATAGCCTCCTTGCTGCTTCCATTACAACATTTTTTGTTGTGTATTCATGAAAGCATGCCACTATATCTCATACACGACCATCTCTTTTGGGTCCCAGTGCTCTATGAGCTCTATCTATTTTCCAGCTGGTCACTTTCCCATCCATACCTGCTTTTACTAGTATCTGTGTGCTGATTTTTCCACTAACTTTGCACAGTCTTCTCTTTCAGCACTTTCCGGGACCCCTCTTATCTGGATGTTTGCCCTTCTGGACCTATTTTCAAGGTCCTCCACTTTTGACCCCAGCTCCTCTTGCTCTGTCTCCAATGCAACAATTTTTTCTTGGATGCTGCTCACTGTGCCTTCCTGCACCTCCAACTTATTTTCCACTTCCTCTAGGCGCTGCCCCACTTCTCTAACGTCCACTCTCAGCTCTTCCATCCACGTTTGCACCTCCTATTTAAAATGTGCCAAATCTTGTCTAATGGTGGAGAACCAGCCTTTCAGCTCCCCTCTGAGGTCTTCTAATTCACTGCCATGGTGTACCTCCACATGCTTTTCAGCACTCGTCTCTCCTTCCGTCGTTGCACATGCCGCCGCCATTTTTGCCTTCCCCACAGCGTTCCCTGCCACATTCTTGTAGGCAAAAGATTTGAGATCCGCCGTTCCTTTTTTCATCGCGGCACCGCTCCGTGCCTGTGCGCCGGCTCTTTAATTGAAAATCTGGACTCTCCTTTCCCTCCGGAGTGTTTTATCACTGCAGGCTTTGCTTGCGTTCACGGAGCTCCGTGTCTAAGCGGCCGTCTTGCATGGTGATATCATTTCCTCTCTCATCCTGGGTCCCTTTTAATAATGATTTATGGACCTTTCCTCTAGAAACTTGTCCAAACCTTTTATAAACCTGTCTACACTAACAGCTTTTACTACATCCTCAGGTAACAAATTCCAGAGTTTGATTACACGTTGAGTTAAAAACATATTTACTCTTATTAGTCTTAAATAGGTTATCCTGTAGCTTCATTGCATGTCCCTTAGTCTTTCTACTTTCTGATGGCATAAAGAATCGATCTATGTTTACGCATTCTACTCCATTCATTAATTTATAGACCTCTATCATATCTTCCCTCAGCTGTCTCTTTTTCGGGTTGAAGAGCCCTAACCTTTTTAAGCCTCTCCTCATAGGGTTATCCTTCCATCCCCTTTACCATTTTGGAGGCTGTTCTCTGTACCTTTTCTAATTCCATTATATACTTTTTAAGATATGGCAACCAGAATTGCACACAATATTTAAGGTGCAGTTGCACCATGGAACGATACAGAGGTTTTACAGTATAATATCCTTTGTTTTATTCTGCATTCCTTTCCTTATGATTCCTAGCATTCTATTTGCCTTCTTGGCCGCCGCTGCACACCAGCGGAGGGTTTCAATGTGTTATCCATGATGCCTAAATCTTTTTCCTGGGTCGTGGGTCCTAACATGGAGCCATGCATCGTGTAACCACAGTTTGGGTTGTTCTTTCCTAGATGCATAACTTTGCACTTGTCCACATTAAATTTCATCTGTCACTTGAACGTCCAGTCTTCCCCTTTATAAAGGTCCTCTTACAATTTTTCACAATCCTCTTGCATTTTAACAACTTTGAATAATTTTGTGTCATCTGCAAATCTGACTACCTAACTCATTATTCCCATTTCCAGATCATTTATGAATATGTTAAAAAGTAGTGGACCTAGCATAGATCCCTGAGGTACTCCACTATTCACCTTTCTCCATTAGAAAAATTGGCTATTCAGCCCTACTCTCTCCTTTCTATCTGTTATCCAGTTCCTGATCCACAGTAGTACACTGCCTCCTAGCCCATGGCTTTTTAATTTCACCAAGAGTCTCTCATGAGGGACCTTGTCAAAGGCTTTCTGAAAATCCAGATACACTATATTGACCGGCTCACCTTTGTCTACCTGTTTATTCACACCTTCAAAAAAATATAACAGATTAGTAAGGCAAGACCTGCCTTGGTTACAGCCATGTTGGCTTTCTCCCATTAAACCATGACTATCTGACTATCTACATGTTCGTTAAGTTTGTTCTTTATAATGGTTTCTACCAATTTGCCCTGTACTGATGTCAGGCTCACCGGCCTGTAGTTTCCTGGATTATCCCTGGAACCCTTTTTAAAAATTGGTGCGACATTGGCTATTCTCTAATCTTCTGGTACTACAGATGATTTTAAGGATAGTAGATCTGCAAACTCAAATTTCAGTTCTTTCAACACCCTTGGGGTGTATACCATTCAGTCTAGGTGATCTGCTACTGTTTAGTTTATCAAATAGTTGTAATATATCTTCCCAATTTATCGATATTTCTTTCAGTTCTGATGCATCACCTTTAAATACCATTTCAGTCATGGGTAACTTCCCTATATCTGCTTCAGTAAAGACTGAAGCAAAGAATTCATTCAGTCTCTCCACTATGGTTTTGTCCCCTCTTAGTGCCACTTTTAACCCTCTATCATCTAAAGGTCCAAATGACTCTCTCACAGCTTTTTTGCTAAGAATGTACTTGAAAAAGTCTATTATGCATTTTTCTTCCACAGCAAGCTTCTTCTCAAATTCTCTCTTTGCTTGCCTTCTCAGTGCCTTGCATCTAACTTGCCAGTGCTTATGTCTCCAGTTTTTGTCATTTGGCTCCTTTTTCCATTTCCTGAAAGATGCTTTTTTGGCCACAACAGCCTCTCTGACCTCACCTTTAAACCAAACTGGCAGTTTTTTGGACTTCTTCCACCTTTCTTAACGCGCGAATACAGCTGGTCTGGCTTTCAAGGTAGTATTTTTAAACAACGCCCATGCTTGAAGTAAATATTTAATCTTTGCAGCTCCTCCTTTTAGTTTTTTCTTAACTATTTTCCTCATTTTATCATAGTTTCCCTTTTGAAAGTTAAAAGGCAGTACTGTGGATTTCCTTGCTGTCCTTCCTCCATTTATGAAATCAGGCCCAGAAGCTCTCATATCAGATCAGACCAGCTACAAAGGAAGCAGTCACCATCTGCTGGAGAAAAAGAATACTGGAAGCATGTGACTATATAGAGCAGCGATGGCGAACTTATGGCACGCGAAGGCCTTGCAGCTGGCACGCGGGAAGGTCCGCAGAAAAATAAAAAGCTGGCTCTGACTGCTGCCGCGGACGCGGCAAGGGCAGAATGCAGCGTCCCGCGGGGCCCCCTCCGCCCGCTAAGCCCCTCTGCAAGAGCTTTCAGATTCGCGAGGGAGAGCGTCTCCCTCGCGTCTCTGTTAAGCCCGCAGGGGCTAATGGGAAATTTCCCATCAGCCCCTTTAGACGCGAGGGACTGATGGGAAATTTCCCATTAGCCCCTGCGGGCTTAACAGAGACGCGAGGGAGATGCTCTCCCTCGCGAATCTGAAAGCCCTTGCAGAGGGGCTTAGCGGGCGGAGGGGGCCCCGCGGGACATTGCAATCTGCCGCGGCAGCAGCCAGAGCCTGCTTTTTTTTAAAAAAAATTTGCCAGGGGGGATTAGGACTGCTAATGGGCAGGGAGGGGGGGGGGGGGGTTAGGACTGCTAATGGGCAGGGAGGGGGGGGGGGTTAGGACTGCTAATGGGCAGGGAGGAGGAGGGGGGGTTAGGACTGCTAATGGGCAGGGAGGAGGAGGGGGGGGTTAGGACTGCTAATGGGCAGGGAGGGGGGGGTTAGGACTGCTAATGGGCAGGGAGGAGGAGGGGGGATAGGACTGCTATTGGGCAGGGAGGGGGAGGGGGGATTAGGACTGCTAATGGGCAGGGAGGGGGGTTAGGACTGCTAATGGGCAGGGAGGGGGGGGGTTAGGACTGCTAATGGGCAGGAGGGAGGGGGGTTAGGACTGCTAATGGGCAGGGCAGGGAGGGAGGGAGGGGGGGTTAGGACTGCTAATGGGCAGGGAGGGAGGGAGGGGGGGTTAGGACTGCTAATGGGCAGGGAGGGAGAGAGGGAGGGAGGGAGGGGGGGTTAGGACTGCTAATGGGCAGGCAGGGAGGGAGGGAGGGAGGGAGGGGGGGGTTAGGACTGCTAATGGGCAGGGAGGGAGGGAGGGAGGGAGGGGGGGTTAGGACTGCTAATGGGCAGGGAGGGAGGGAGGGAGGGGGGGGGTTAGGACTGCTAATGGGCAGGGAGGGAGGGAGGGAGGGAGGGGGGGTTAGGACTGCTAATGGGCAGGGAGGGAGGGAGGGGGGGATAGGACTGGTAATGGGCAGGGAGGGAGGGAGGGAGGGGGGGTTAGGACTGCTAATGGGCAGGCAGGGAGGGAGGGAGGGAGGGAGGGAGGGGGGGTTAGGACTGCTAATGGGCAGGGAGGGAGGGGGGGTTAGGACTGCTAATGGGCAGGGAGGGAGGGAGGGAGGGAGGGGGGTTAGGACTGCTAATGGGCAGGGAGGGAGGGAGGGAGGGAGGGAGGGGGGGTTAGGACCGCTAATGGGCAGGGAGGGGGGGGTTAGGACCGCTAATGGGCAGGGAGGGGGGGGGTTAGGACTGCTAAGGGCAGGGAGGGGGGGGGGTTAGGACTGCTAATGGGCAGGGCAGGGAGGGAGGGAGGGGGGTTAGGACTGCTAATGGGCAGGGAGGGAGGGAGGGGGGGTTAGGACTGCTAATGGGCAGGGAGGGGGGGGTTAGGACTGCTAATGGGCAGGGAGGGAGGGAGGGGGGTTAGGACTGCTAATGGGCAGGGCAGGGAGGGAGGGAGGGGGGGGTTAGGACTGCTAATGGGCAGGGAGGGAGGGGGGGTTAGGACTGCTAATGGGCAGGGAGGGAGGGAGGGAGGGGGGGTTAGGACTGCTAATGGGCAGGGAGGGAGGGAGGGAGGGGGGGTTAGGACTGCTAATGGGCAGGGAGGGAGGGAGGGAGGGGGGGTTAGGACTGCTAATGGGCAGGGAGGGAGGGAGGGAGGGGGGGGGTTAGGAATGCTAATGGGCCGGGAGGGAGTGAGGGAGGGGGTGTAGGACTGCTAATGGGCAGGGAGGGAGGGAGGGGGGTTAGGACTGCTAATGGGCAGGCAGGGAGGGAGGGAGGGAGGGGGGGGTTAGGACTGCTAATGGGCAGGCAGGGAGGGAGGGAGGGAGGGAGGGGGGGTTAGGACTGCTAATGGGCAGGGAGGGAGGGAGGGAGGGAGGGGGGGGTTAGGACTGCTAATGGGCTTAGGACTGCTAATGGGCAGGGAGGGAGGGGGGGGGTTAGGACTGCTAATGGGCAGGGAGGGAGGGAGGGAGGGGGGGTTAGGACTGCTAATGGGCAGGGAGGGGAGGGAGGGAGGGGGGGGGTTAGGACTGCTAATGGGCAGGGCAGGGAGGGAGGGGGGGGGGGTTAGGACTGCTAATGGGCAGGGAGGGAGGGGGGGTTAGGACTGCTAATGGGCAGGGAGGGAGGGAGGGAGGGGGGGTTAGGACTGCTAATGGGCAGGGAGGGGGGGGTTAGGACTGCTAATGGGCAGGGAGGGAGGGAGGGGGGGGGGTTAGGACTGCTAATGGGCAGGGAGGGAGGGAGGGAGGGGGGGTTAGGACTGTTAATGGGCAGGGAGGGAGGGAGGGGGGGGTTAGGACTGCTAATGGGCAGGGGGGGGGTTAGGACTGCTAATGGGCAGGGAGGGGGGGGGGTTAGGACTGCTAATGGGCAGGGAGGGAGGGGGGGGTTAGGACTGCTAATGGGCAGGGAGGGGGGGTTAGGACTGCTAATGGGCAGGGAGGGAGGGGGGGAGGTTAGGACTGCTAATGGGCAGGGAGGGGGGTTAGGACTGCTAATGGGCAGGGAGGGAGGGGGGGTTAGGACTGCTAATGGGCAGGGAGGGAGGGAGGGAGGGGGGGTTAGGACTGCTAATGGGCAGGGAGGGAGGGGGGGGGTTAGGACTGCTAATGGGCAGGGAGGGAGGGAGGGGGGGGTTAGGACTGCTAATGGGCAGGGAGGGAGGGGGGGGTTAGGACTGCTAATGGGCAGGGAGGGAGGGGGGGGTTAGGACTGCTAATGGGAGGGAGGGAGGGAGGGAGGGTTAGGACTGCTAATGGGAGGGAGGGAGGGAGGGTTAGGACTGCTAATGGGAGGGAGGGAGGGAGGGAGGCTTAGGACTGCTAATGGGCAGGGAGGGAGGGGGGGGGTTAGGACTGCTAATGGGCAGGAGGGAGGGGGGGGTTAGGACTGCTAATGGGCAGGGGGGGGGGCGGGCGGGGTAGGACTGCTAATGGGCTGGGGGGGTTAGGACTGCTAATGGGCGGGCGGGCGGGGGGGGGTAGGACTGCTAATGGGCTGGGGGGGTAGGACTGCTAATGGGCTGTGGGCTGATGGGGGCTGTCTGGAAATGGGGTGATGGGGGTTAGGACTGGTAATGGGTTATAGGGGGGGCTTAAACTGAAAATGGGGTGATGGGGGTTTAGGACTGGAAGTGGGTTGATGGGGGGGGCTAGGACTGGTATTGGGTTGGGGGGTTGCTAGGACTGGAAATGGGCTGATGGGGGGCTAGGACTGGAAATGGGCTGATGCAGGGACTAGAAGGGAATGGATGCTGGGTGAGGCTGGAACTAGAAGGGAGCTGATGTTGGGGGAGGATTAGAATGGGATGGGGCTGGGAGAGTAAAATGGAGAGGGGAAAAATATTTTGTGTGGGAGGGATAAAAAATCTACAATTGGCCGGGTATTGGGAGAGTAAGTGGGGATTGAGGATGGAGGGGTAAAATTTGAGTGGATGAAATAGGAATGAGGAAAGAGCAAAAGGAGAAAGATTAGTATGTTAAAGCGGATGTAGAGAGAGAGAATGGAAAAAAAAAACTAGAAGAGAGAAGAAAGGACAAATGGACAGCAGATGATGGAGAGTTAGCAGAAAACATGAAGAAACCAGAAGAAAGTGGCTGGAGCAATTGCAACTGTGTAACTGAGCTGAGGTATTCTGTTTATGTAATTCCTTTTTGACATTGCCACTTGTTCTCTTTCCCCAGTAGGTCATGTATTGTTATTGTCTGAAATGTATTGGTTTAATATTTGCAGTGTTGCCTTTTGATAGGTATGGTGTGGTGCTTTGTGAGTCCTGGTAGTGCTGTTAGGATACGGCGGGTTTGCTATTGGTTCTAAATGGGCAGTGTTTGTAGTAGTTCCTAATGTGCCTGGCGGTTGGCACTGGATTATAGTAATGTAGAAATCTTTTAGTCTGTCTTTATCCATACACTCATTAAGAGACATGTTTACTAAAAGTTAGTGTATGTTAGCATTATGCAAATATTTATGCAAATTGACGTGCTGGCACTTTGAGGAAATTCTTTGGTTTTGTGCGGCAGTTTGGGCACTCGGGCTCAAAAAGGTTAGCCATCACTGATATAGAGCCTAATATAAGCCAGAGTTCACAGTTCTATAGTCACTGTCTCCATCTGCTGGTTGGCGGGCAGAACCCATTTATTCTGTATTGATCTAGTGATAGTTAAGGAATATGCAAATTCTGCCTTGAAAATTTGATAAAACCCATACAGGGAAAAGTGCATGCATACTTTTTTTGTATGAAAGCACTTATAAAAGAAGACACAGTCATTGTAATATGTGAACTGATAAATGATGACAGATCTCCAGGCTGAAAAAAGACATATTTCTGAGACCTAAAAAGTACTATACATTTGCATGGAAATCTGAGCGAGAAAGAGGCTCCCAGTTGAGCAACCCCAGGTTTTAGCAAAAGAAAAGCTTTACGACGTTTCTGGGTTTCCCTTGAAACATCCGGGAAAACAGATATCTTTTTCCCCATAAACAAATTGACTCTCTTCTTGTAGAACCATTTAAGGAGCCAATCCCTATCTGACGAGAGGGCAAGAGATACCAACAATGTGGAGGTTCTAATTTCACCCTCCCCAGGAGAACTAAGCATAGCAGAGACATTAAGTAAATCAAACTCCACAGTTCCTTGTACAGCCTGGCCCTCTTTTTTACCCGAAGGTAAATAGAAAATTCTCTGCACAGGAGGAATTAAATCTGTGGGAACCATTAAGGTTTCATGAAGATACTTCTTAAATAAATCTAATGGTGCTACATCTGGAACCATAGGAAAATTTAACAACCTAAGGTTAGAAGCCCTAGTAGCATTCTCCAAAGTCTCCACTTTCGTTTTCAATATTAAATTGTCCTTCATTAGGGAAAAAGTTAAATCAGAAACCTGTGAGAGCTTCTGATCAGTAACAGCAGCATTGTTCTTAACCTCCACAAGATCAGTAGTCAAAAGAAGCACATCCCCCTCAAGTTTGGAGACGGTGGAAGACGAGAAAGTCAATTGTTGAGACACAGCCTGTGAAAGCTGACTGTGTCTTCTTAAGGGCTTACCATCTGTAGATAAGCATTGATCCTAATCTCTCGTTCCCATCTTAATTTTTGAATTCGTTTTTGTTAAACTGTGGGTTTTTTCCTGCCTCCAGTTAATATTCTGTAACTATTCCCCTATTTTGGGGACTAAATGATGTCTCTTGTTGTTTATTTAAGTTTAATCTGAATGTTTCCTTTGTACTCTATTTACAAGAGTTCATCTTTTCTGTAAACATTATTGATTGATGTTTAAATTTGTAAAATTGCATAAATAGAAAGAAAAAAAAAAAGAAAGCACTTATAAAATTACGCCTTTTTTCTAAGTGCCTTCAAGTCGATGCTGACTCCTTGCAACCCAGCAACTCCTGGGTTTTCTTGCCAAGGTATGATTAAGTAGATTGTTAGGCCTTTTCTTCCAAGGCAAAGGAGTGCCAAGGCCACAAGGAGTGCCAGTGGGAATCAAACCCAGATCTCCTGGGTAATAAGCTGTTGCTCTAACCGCTAGGCTACTCCTCTACTAAAATTACCCCTTAGATCCTTTTAAAAATTGTCCTCTAACTGGGTAACTATAGCACATATATTTTAAGCAGGGATTGAAAAGAGATGCCCTCAGAAATGTGGTTAGTTCAGGTGTGTAAACTAAACATAGAATTAAATTTTCACTTCTACATTCTTAATTTTGCCCCAATTCCTCCATCTGCAGATAGTAGACACATTAGTTAATTTTAAAAAGAGATACCAGTTGGGTAGTAGTTCTTTGAAAATGAGCTACAAGGTACACAAATATACAAGTACCTGTGAACTTTGCATCTAAGTGAGCTACTGAAAACTGCTCTCAACTTCTGAGGCTGCTTCAGTCAATTCTTCAGGTGTTTCTGCAGCAGTTACAGAAATAAAAAGCCCCAGGTTTTTAATATAAATTTTAATCCACTAGTTTCTTACTGCTCTTTTGAAACTGGCCTTTAATGGTCAATGGTTCCAAAAGCATTCATCTGAAAGAACCCAGGTTTTCCCTCATTTTAAATACTGCCATATGCTATAAAAATCATCACAATAATGATCTGGCCTAGGCATTACAAAGTCCTTAGCTCTTTCTAGAACCGAGAATATATATATCCTGTTGTCTAGGTGTCACCATTGTGCAGAACCAAGAATATATATATATCCTGAGTCTGTTGACTAGGTGTCACCATTGTGCAATAGACGAGATTCACTTCTCCCAGGGGCTATTAACGCTGCCTCTGCAGCATCCTCAACTTCAGCCAGCCCAAGAACTAGAAACTGGCTTGTAAATTGAACACAAATCTCCCTCAAAGTAGTGCAAGTCTGTTTTCCCAAGAAACAAACTTTACACTCAAAGGACAACAAAGAAGGTTTGAGATGCTTCTGTATCTAATACTAAGACTACAAAGGAAGAAAACGCCCATGAGGGATCAAGTGGGAGGGATGGGGAGATGACGGCTGGGGATCTGGGGAGTTAGAGGGCACAGGGTAAAGCAACAGGAGAAATAAGAGAGCAGGAGAATGAAAAAAAGGCATGAATTAAATTCAAAATCCCCCTTCCGTAAAGGAAATGAAAGGAGAGTGGAACAGAGTGGAATAGAGTAGAAAGGGCAGGAAATGAGCAGGAGATGGAACGAGCAAAAGGAGAGGAAAAAAGAAGGGAGTTTGATTGGGGAAGGAGACAAGCTAAGGATATCGAGATGGCAGTCCAGAGTTAAACAAAGAAAAATACAAAGAAAGACAAATCAATGGATAACCAAAGAAGAGGCAGAACAGATGTGGAGGAATAAATGTGAGCCACAGAAAGAAAGACTATTTAATCATCCACTGGTATTTCAGTATGAAACAGCTACATAATTCTAAACTAGTAGTACATAAAACTGTGATAACTGAAAGTAATAGAAGTGGATGAAAATAAGATCTTTAGAAGAAAGCTGGTGAAAATGAACCCAGTGATAGTGGAATCGCACGTGACATTTTGCAAAGAAGCAAGATGAACAAAAATACAAAAGTACATTCTTAGAACTAGGATTTACTTGGCTTGGTAATCGTGAACAAGAGGCAAGACTGCTATGTGTTTTATGTTTTGAAATGCTCTCAAATGACAACCTGAACCAGCAAATCTTTGCTGACATTTAGCAGCACATAATATAGGCAGACTGTATGGCTGCCATGGGGCCTGGTCGGGTCGCACTGGCCTAAAAATGACTCCATATACAAAGAACAATATCTTGCTTTCCTAGGTGAATTTCTCATTCTCTACACATAACCCTTTAGCCTAATTTTGGATACTGTGATCCCCTTAGTTGGCACGGTTTGGAAATTTCAACCAAATATGGTACACCTCTCAGTAGCCCTGTCTGAGCCAGAAGTGAGAAGGTATGGGCCTTTCTGTGGCTTCCCACCTTTGAGAGGGGATATGATAAATGTCTATAAAATAATGAGTGGGGTGAAACAGGCAAATAGGGAGTAATTGTTTACCCTTTCAAGACAGTATTAAACCAGGGGACACTCCATGATAGCAATGGGTAGCAGATTTAAAAAAAAAATTAGAGAATGATTTTTTTTCACTCAACACACCGCTAAACTGTGGTATTTTTTGCCAGAGAATGTGGTCAAGGCAGTTAGCATAGTTGGATTTTAAAAGGGTTAAATACAGTTGTGGTCTACATTATTGGCACTCTTTCATTTTAGATATGTTGTGTTCAACATCTTGAGAAATAATTTGAAATATTCCAATTCTATGTTATCATAATATTATAATTGTATGTTCAAAGGTATACAACAAAAAAAGATGCTGCTGCAACTTAGACATAGTAATTTCTGAGAGAAAAAACAAAATTTGACCTCGACACGATAAATGGCACCTTTCACTAATATTTGGTTGCACAACCTTTGACAGTTATGACAGCCTCCAAACATTTCTTGTAGCCATCTATAAGTTTCGTACATCTGTCTGCTAGTAGTTTCTCCTACTCTTCAACTGCGATTTGGTCCAGCTCATGAATGTTCCTAGGATTCCTTTTACCAATGGCAGATTTCAGCTCTTTCAAAAGGTTTTCTACTGGACTGAAATTAGGACTCACTGCTGGCCAGTTTAGAACAGTATAATTTTTCCTTTTTAACAGTTCTTATCGTGCTGTGAGGGTTTGTGTGCATCAGTGATGCTGAGAGCTAAACTATCGGTAGTTTAACTACTGGCAGGGTCTCCCAAGATGGACAGGTCTCAGCTGAGATGCCAGACCAAGACAAACCACCCATCTGGGCAGCAGCAGAATGGGATAGTGTTGACGGCGGAGGATCACATTTCTGTGACAACGGCAACAACACCAAACTTAAACTGCACGGAAGAAAGGCCCGGCAATCTACTTCTGTATCTTGCCATGAAAACCCAATGGATAGTTACAACAAAACAAATTGTGCTGTAGTGCTGGAAGATGAGCCCCCCAGGTTGGAAGGCACTCAACTAGCTACTGGGGAAGAGCTGAAGACTTTTCAGAGTAAAGCCAGCATTTATGATGTGGTTGGATCAAAGCCCTTGGGACGTCTGACTTCTGATGTAGCTGCGCATGAAATGAGAGTCAGAAGCTGTAAAGATGTCTTACACATTGGAACATGGAACGTACGAAGCATGAACCAAGGGAAGTTGAAGGTGGTCAAGAATGAAATGGAACGTGTACAACTTGATCTGTTGGGTGTCAGTGAACTGAAATGGACTGGCATCGGGCACTTTGCATCAGCTGATCACATGGTCTACTATGCTGGAAATAAAAGACAAAGAAGAAATGGTGTTGCATTTATAATAAAGAAGAAACTTGCAAGAACTGTAATGAAATACAATGCAGTCAGCGAACGCTTAACTCTATTTGTCTACGAGGAATGCCTATCAACACAACTATAATTCAAGTATATGCCCCAACAACAGCTGCAGAAGAGAATGAAATTGAAGAGTTCTATGAACAAGTACAAGCTGAAATTGACAGAGCATGCAAACAGGATATCCTGATAGTCATGGGTGATTGGAACGCAAAGGTTGGCAACAAAGAAGAAGACAAAGTAGTTGGAAAATATGGACTTGGCAACAGAAATGAAGCTGGAGGAAGACTGATAGAATTCTGCAAGACCAACGATCTATTCATCTCGAACACCTTCTTCCAGCAACACAAGCGGCGACTGTACACATGGACTTCACCCAATGGATTGTACAAAAATCAAATTGACTACATCTGTGGAAGTCAACGATGGAAAAGCTCTATAACATCAACAAAGACAAAACCTGGAGTTGACTGTGGTACAGATCATCAACTACTAGTATGCAAACTCAAGCTAAAGCTGAAAAAGAGCAAACCACTCATGAATGCAGCAAAATATGACCTTGAGAATGTACCACTGGAATTTAAAGACTGCCTGCAAAATCAATTTGCTGCTTTACATACAAATGATAGAGTTCCAGAAGAGTTATGGAATGACATCAAGAAGGTTGTGTTGGAAGAAAGCGAGAAGTCTCTACAAAAGGTAAAAAAGAAAAAACGGCCAAAATGGATGACGGAAGAAACTCTGAAAATTGCCCAGAAACGTACAGAAGCTAAAACCAGAGGAGAAAGAAAGACAATCACAGAACTCAACAGAGATTTCCAACGTGCAGCAAGACAAGACAAGGAAAAGTACTACAATGATGCATGCAAGGAAATAGAAGCAGAAACTATTAGAGGAAGAACAAGATCAGCTTTCCTAAAGCTACGAGAGTTAAAGAAAAAGTTCCAGCCTCGAATTGGAATGTTACAAGATGCTCAAGGTTCTATGTTGAATGATGCTGAGAAGATCAAGAAAAGATGGAAGGAATATACAGAGTTTTTATATGATAAAGATCAAGTGGACCAACAGCCGTTTCAACATGTACCTTTGTGGTACAGATGAATTTTGACTATTGATTATGCCACTAGTGAATATGTCTCAGCAGTGAATATGCCTCATCTGTGAATAGGGGCACTTGAAACTGCTGGAACAATTTACATGACTACAGATACTGGAAAGATCAGGGAGGAGACCTTCTCCTAGCAAGCAAATGGAGACCCATTACAGAGAACAAAAGAACACTTCACCTAGGAGCCTTTCTACTAGCAGACAAATTGAAACCCATTAACAGGACAAAACAGGACAATTCACCTTGCCTTGGAAACATTTCTCCTAAGAATTCATCAATTGTAATGTAGACCGGGGGGGGGGGGGGTTCCCTTGAGCATTTTCAAGCACCTGGCCAGTGTCTTGGATGTGCTTAATGGATAACTGACTCTATACTACGTATGTGTCACATGATAGGAAATAACTGGATTGTTCTTGCAACTGGATAAAATGGGTACCTGTTTTCAGCTAGACAGAGAGAAATGGATTCATCTAGGAATGGACGCATTGCCTAGAGAAACTCCCGATTGAGAAGTCTCTCTTGTCTGGTTGAATCAGGGATCCATTCAATCGAAGTGTGACAGGAGATGAAGTAGAACTCTTTCGGTGAAGTATATTCTTCTTCTGTAATTATCTTTCTAGTTATCTATTCTGTAATTAAGTGCTTTTATTCTAATAGTTTTCCAGATATCTTTTTAACTAATCATAGGTAGATATATGAATTACTTGCCTTTCTAAATAAGTACAAATTAAGAAGTTAAATAAGTGAAATTCAAGTTATCCCTGCTTTGTATTATAAATAAACTGCACGTCTTCATTACCAAGGTGTGTTAGCCTTTGTTGAAGTAAGACATTTGGTACCAGAAGTGGGGTTCGATAAAAAGAAAGGCTATAACAATGTTGAAAAGAAGAGTAAAAAATGTAAATAGTACAAAGACTGTAAAGGAAGATAAAGATTTTGTAAATATCCCCGGATGGGATCAGGCGCCTTATGAAATGTTAGCTAGAGAATGGTCTTGCGGTTCAGGACTAAGTGAGAATTGGGAATCTGTTTTAAAAGATGCGGAACCTGTAAATCTCCTTACATGCTTGCAAAAAATACCTGTTGAAAAAGGGATAGAATTGAGTGTGTTGGGGAGGAGAGGTTGGCTTTTGCTGTCTGCATATCGTAAGATACATCAGACAAAATCCAGCAAAGTAGATTTGATTGAGCAACTTGAAAAACAGAATTGTGATTTACAAAATATGATAACAATGCTACAATGCCAAATCCGTTTGTTGACGGATAAATTAGATACTTATCAGCAGGTTGCTGAGAGAGCAGCTGTCAGGGTGGCCCAGTATAAATATCGTAAAAGAAAGGGGAGAGTAAATAAAAAGAAAGTGCACATGTCTATTGCTAAAGCAGGTGTAAATTGGAATCCTGATGACTGGGATGGTAATATCTGGGATTCTACTGAATCATCTAACTCTGAGGAAGAGCAAGGAGTTAGTAATGAAAACTATCAGGCACAACCGATTTATAGGAGGAAAGTGCAGAGTACTCCCCAAAATCCTGGAGGAGTTAATCTAGATACTGTGGAGGATTTTAATCAACAAGAGATTAATGATATCCAGGACAGGTTTAGGCAGAAACCTGGGGAATCACTGATTACCTGGATGGTGCGTATTTATGAAACTGGAGCTGCAGGAGTACAGCTAGATCATGGTGATGCTAGGAAATTTTGTCTAATTAGTGTTGACCCTGTGATACAAGAGCAGTTTCGTAATTACATATCACAAAATATGACTAATTTACTCCAACTGGCAGTAGAAGGATGTAATGCTAAATTTCCTGCCGAAGCTGATTGGCCCCCAAATGATAAACAATGGTTTGCTTTGCGTGACGCTATTCAGCGCATTAAAGAGGAAGGCATGAAAACTGCTATTTTTATAGGGCAAGCTGATCAGTTAATGAATTGTGCCATGACTGCATCAATGAGGAATAAGATTATACGTTTGGCTCCACCAGCTTACAAACATGTTATTATGACTTTACTGATAAATCAAACAGGGAATCCTTTATCAGAAGTAATAGAAGCAGTGAGACAATTAGGTGAATTGGGAGAGTGGGGTCCAAAGTACAGTGCTGGTGACAGAAGGGAGAACAGATCAGAAGGACAGAAGGGAAATATAAACAACCGAGTATCCAGGAAAGATATGTTTACTGCTCTCCTTAAAGATGGTGTTAAAAAGGAACAGATTGATGGAATTGACACACAGAGCATGTGGGAAATATATAAGAAAAGAGGGCTGTATAAGAAAAGTGGAAATAGGAATGTGAGTAAACAAAATTCTGAAGTGAATGAAGAGGAGAGAAAGAATGAGGGGAAAAGGAAGGAGGGTGAGATTAGAGAAGCAAGATCAAATGTTATTCCCACAGCACCACTTTCTGACTTATACCCTGATCTTTCATGGGCACAGGATTTGTTTCAAGAATAGGAAGTAGGCCAAGCTCCAGTTGAAGGGTGGACTCATAAAGACATGAGACCCCATGTAAATTTAGAAATTTTTTGGAAACATAAGAACAATCAGAGGGTCCGAGCCTTAGTAGATACTGGAGCGGAGGCCACCTTAATTTATGGAAATCCAAAACATTTCAGAGGACAGCATGTTACAATCACTGGGCTGGGAGGAAGGAAAACAGATGCTGTACAAACCACATTGGAAATGAAAATTGGTCAGTTACCTAAGAGAAAATACTCGGTGTTAATTGTTCCCATTCCCGAGTATATAATTGGGATAGACATATTAAAAGGGTTGACACTGATACTTGATGAGGAACAATACCAATTTGGCATCAAACCTTACATGTCTGCTAGACCTATTACTGTAGGACACCTTAAAATGCCAGCAGTAAAGCTGCCCCCTGCCACTAAAATGGTGCGTATGAAGCAGTATAGGATCCCGGGAGGACATCAGGAAATAGGAGAAACAATTCAGGAATTGCTAGAAGCAGGGGTGATTAAGCCAGTTACCACTGGCTGGAATAATCCGGTGTGGCCGGTAAAGAAATCAGATGGCAGTTGGAGAATGACAGTTGATTATAGAGAATTGAATAAGTATACCCTCCACTGACTGCTGCTGTACCAGATACAATTACTCTTATTGAAAATATTCAAAGACACGCAGGGACATGGTATGCTGTCATAGATTTGGCTAATGCATTTTTTACTATTCCAATTTCGGAGGAGAATTGGGAGCAGTTCTCATTTTCTTGGCAGGGTAGACAGTACTGTCCCACTAGACTTCCCCAGGGGTATTTACATAGCCCCACTATCTGTCACAGGATTGTAGCAGAACACTTAGATGAACTCCCACCTCCGGATGGGGTACAAATTTCACATTATATTGATGATATTTTAGTGCAGGGGCCCTCAGAAGAGATAGTGCAGGAACATCTTGAAGCTCTCATTGCACACATGAAAAAGAAGGGCTGGGAAATTAACCCTGCAAAAATTCAAGGACCAGCCCAGACAGTAAAATTCCTGGGCATACAGTGGCATCAGGGTCATAGAGAAGTGCTCCCAAAAGCCAAACAGAAAATAATGGAATTTAATACTCCCCGAAATAAAAAGGAGGCCCAGAAATTTATTGGACTGTTTGGCTTTTGGAGGCAGCACATTCCCCATTTGAGTCAAATACTGGCACCATTGTATAAAATAACTAGGAAGAAATATGAGTTTGAATGGGGAGATGTGCAGCAGCAGGCTTTTGAACTGGCTAAACAAGCTATACAGCAAGCCTTAGATTTATGGCCTGTTCAACCTGGGGAACTCGAGCTCAATGTATCAGTACAAGAACAGTATGCTAATTGGAGTTTATGGCAGAAACAGGGAAAGAAAAAAGTACCTCTAGGATTCTGGACGAGGAAGCTCCCTGAAGCAGGGACTAGATATACCCCTTTTGAAAAACAGTTGTTAGCATGTTATTGGGCTTTGGTGGATACAGAACAGGTGACCATAGGACACACTGTGATGTTAAGACCAGAAATTCCTATTATGCAGTGGGTAATGAGCTCCCCCAAGACACACAGAATAGGACATGCACAAGAAGCAAGCATAATCAAATGGAAATGGTATATTCAGGATAAAGCTAAAATTGGTATAGGGGGAACTGCTACCTTACATGAAAGGGTAGCTCAAGCCCCTCTTAAGGACACTGAGACCATGCAATTGCCAAATCATGAATTAACAGCAACAGAGTCTCCAGTGAAGTGGGGACAACCATTTGTACAATTAACCTCAGAACAGAGAAATCATGTTTGGTTTACTGATGGGTCTGCTAAATATGTGGGAAATAAAAGGTGTTGGAAGGCTGTGTCTTACAATCCCACTACTAAAAAATTGTTGACAACTACAGGTGAAGGGAAAAGTAGCCAATATGCTGAACTTTATGCAGTATTTCAGGCTTTAAAACAAGAGACACCAGGGACTTGTCATATTTACACTGATTCCTGGTCAGTAGCCAATGGCATAGCCACATGGCTACCTACCTGGCAGCAAAATAATTGGGAGATACATTCAAGAGAAATTTGGGGAAAAGAACTGTGGCAGCAAATTTGGGAAATGTTGCTTTTAAGTACGGTAACTGTGTATCATGTAGATGCTCATTGTGCTATTGATTCGTTAGACAGATGGTTTAACTCTATTACTGATGAACAAGCTAAAATTGCTGAAGCACAAACAGACACCAAAGAATCTGACTTGCTGGGCATGGCAAAATGGGCTCACCAGAAATGTGGGCATTTAGGTGAAAAAGCTACTTTCCGCTGGGCACAAACACGGGGAATCCCTATCCCCTTAGATGCCATTAGAACAATTATCTTGCAATGCCCAATTTGTCAGCATATACAGCACAGGTCTGTCCCACACATAGTGTATGGCCATTTAGGGCGAGGAAAACTACCAGGCCAGATATGGCAAATAGATTACATAGGACCTCTACCTACCAGTAAGGGATGTCAGTATGTATGCACGGCTGTGGATACATATTCCGGGTACTTAGTGGCATATCCATGTAAGAGGGCTACGCAGATTAACACCATTAAAACATTAGACCTCATTACTTTATATTATGGGATCCCTCTTCAGATTCAAAGTGATAATGGGTCTCATTTTAAAGGGAGGCTTGTACAGGATCACAGTAGACAGCATAACATTGAATGGATATTTCATATACCCTATTACCCTCAAGCTGCAGGACTTATAGAAAGAATGAATGGATTGCTCAAAGAACAGCTTAGGAAATTAGGGGAAGGATCCCTGCAAAAGTGGAGAGATCATTTATCTGCAGCACTACAGATCCTTAACAATAGACCAATTGCAGAAACTGAAACTCCTCTAATGAGGATGTTGACTCCCGCATTACAAATCAAATCTTATGTAGCCACTAACACTATTCTATATTGGGAAATTAAAGAAGGTGCCTTAGCCCCGTATCGGGCAACACCAGAGGCAGCCGGACTAGATTTACATGCTCTGCAGGAATATAGAATAAAGGTCCATGATTTGCAATTAATAGAAACAGGAATAGGAGTCCAGTTACCACCTGAGCATTTTGGGTTAATTGCCCCTCGCTCTGGATTGGCCCTGAAAGGCATACAAATACTTGGAGGAGTGATTAATGCAGATTATCAAGGAGAGATAAAAATTATTCTAATGAACAGTGGTAACTCAGATTTAATGATCCAGACTGGGGACAGAGTGGCCCAATTACTTATCATCCCCACTTATGGAGGAGTAGTAAAGAAGGGGAGTGCCCCCACTGCTCTAACAGTTAGAGGCAATGCTGGATTTGGATCTGCTAATTTAAACACCGGGGCAAGGATTTGGGTACAATCACCAAATCACCCACCTGAGCAGGCAGAAGAAATTTCAACTGGGAATGATAACATAATATTGATTATGAGACCTGGACAAGAAAAATGGGAATATATACCAGCAAACAAATGTTACCTGCGAGAATAAAATGATGTCTTTTCATTATAGGTTATCTCTACACCTTCTGAACCAATGAACCAGCATATTTCTATCAAGGACCAGGATCGGTTCCAGCAAGCTTTCATATGCCATGTAGTGACATGGGCACTCATTACCAGCCTGATCTTTGGTACATGGAAAGTCTATTACTGGAGAGTGCAAGTGGTAACCCAACCCGAATTACACTTGCCCAAGCGTTTAGCAGATGCGATAGAACCACCTCAGAATATCTGGACTTATTTAGCCCGAAAAGTTTTAAATATTTCTAACTTTTGCCTTTCTGACATGCGTAATCCAGTGGATCTGTTAACTACATGTTTGATTGCAATACCCACACCAGCTCGAGTTTTGTTGTACTATTTTAAAGCTACACAAAATGACAGTTGGGCAAATGAAGAAGATATAAGGACACACCCCATGCTATACGAATATTGCAGAGATTGTCCCACTAATTTCAATTTTTGGGATAACATGACTCAAATAATCACCCATAATATCGCCCCAGGCGATGTATGTTATAACATGACATGTAATCCTGATGAAATACCGAAATGCCAACAACTAAAGATGCAACAAGAAATTGCCAAGGACATTGATATAATACTTTTATGTGATGCAACTAGGAAATGTAGAAATGTAACTAATACTATGAATTGTAATAATACAATAGTACAAGCTAGTTATGGTAGAAATGTTAAACTGCCAATAGGGTGGTTATTGTCTTGTGGTAATACCACTTATACATATATTCCAGGAAATCTCACAGGGGGGCCTTGCACTCTTAGTCGATTAGGACTTATTATGCCACCCTCTCCTAAAACTAAAATTAGAAAGAGAAGAACAATAACAGCTATGATACCCGCAGATTGTGATTCAAAAGTCACTTTACTTTCTAAAGTAGAATATACCAGTGCAGCCGTTTCCCTTCTGGGAGTGCCTGGTTTAGCCCTATATAACACTCGCACAATTAATGCTTTAGCTTGCACCATGGTAAAAAGTCTTAATCATACTTCAGTTGCTTTACAAGAATTATTTATTGACTTAAGTAGTACTAGGAAGGCAGTCTTGCAAAATCGAGTAGCAATAGATTATTTACTTTTAAAACACAATTATGGATGTGAACATTTTGAAGGCATGTGTTGCTTTAATTTAACTGACCATGCTACTTCCATTCAGTCTCATATTCAAGCTTTGCAAGAACTAGCCAAAGATATTAAACAAGATATTAATGTTAATTGGTGGGATTGGGTATTTGGATGGCTGCCCAGTATGGGTAGCCTCAGACAAATCATTGGGGGAATTATTATTTGTATTTGTTTATTAATTATGATATGTTGTTTTATCAATGCATACCCAGTTTCATTACTATATTTCATCCACCCAAAGTTCCCACAATGTTACCAGTATCTTATAGGCACAATCAATAGTCAAAGGACCGAATGTGGTACAGATGAATTTTGACTATTGATTATGCCACTAGTGAATATGTCTCAGCAGTGAATATGCCTCATCTGTGAATAGGGGCACTTGAAACTGCTGGAACAATTTACATGACTACAGATACTGGAAAGATCAGGGAGGAGACCTTCTCCTAGCAAGCAAATGGAGACCCATTACAGAGAACAAAAGAACACTTCACCTAGGAGCCTTTCTACTAGCAGACAAATTGAAACCCATTAACAGGACAAAACAGGACAATTCACCTTGCCTTGGAAACATTTCTCCTAAGAATTCATCAATTGTAATGTAGACCAGGGGGGGGGGGTTCCCTTGAGCATTTTCAAGCACCTGGCCAGTGTCTTGGATGTGCTTAATGGATAACTGACTCTATACTACGTATGTGTCACATGATAGGAAATAACTGGATTGTTCTTGCAACTGGATAAAATGGGTACCTGTTTTCAGCTAGACAGAGAGAAATGGATTCATCTAGGAATGGACGCATTGCCTAGAGCAGTGATGGCTAACCTTTTTGAGCCCGAGTGCCCAAACTGCCGCACAAAACCAAAGAATTTCCTCAAAGTGCCAGCACGTCAATTAAAGCCTCATTTGCATAAGGTGCCTCATTTGCATAAATATTTGCATAATGTTACCATACACTAACTTTTAGTAAACATGCCTCTTAATGAGTATATGGATAAAGAAAGACTAAAAGGTTTCTACATTACTATAATCCAGTACCAACCGCCAGGCACATTAGGAACTACTACAAACGCTGCCCATTTAGAACCCATAGCAAACCCGCCGTATCCTAACAGCACTACCAGGACTCACAAAGCACCATACCCTAACTATCAAAAGGCAACACTGCAAATATTAAACCAATACATTTCAGAGAACAACAATACATGACCTACTGGGGAAAGAACAAGTGGCAATGTCAAATAGGAATTATATAAACAGAATACCTCAGCTCAGTTACACATGCAGAACAGACCATCACCAAACAAGGAATCATAATTTAGAAACAGGAAGACAATAATTAAACTGGGAACCCCAAAAGCCAAACTTGGAATATACAACAACACTGTAGAAATAAAACTATAAATTAATTTCCTCTTGTACTAAACAAAGCGCAAAAATTAATGATGCACATTTCCCAGAGCTGACATATTCCAGTTAATAAATTCAAAATAAAGAGATATTTTTCTACCTTTTGTGCATTTTTTTTCAGTTGCAATTGTTCCAGCCACTTTCTTCTGGTTTCTTCGTGTCTTCTGCTAACTCTCCATCTGCTGTCCATTTGTCCTTTCTTCTGTCTTCTTGGGGTTTTTTTTCCATTCTCTCTCTACATCTGCTTTAACATACTAATCTTTCTCCTTTTGCTCTTTCCTCATTCCTATTTCATCTATTCAAAATTTACCCCTCCATCCTCAATCCCCACTTATTCTCCCAATACCCGGCCAATTGTAGATTTTTTATCCCTCCCACACAAAATATTGTTCCCCTCTCCATTTTACTCTCCCAGCCCCATCCCATTCTAATCCTCCCCCAACACCAGCTCCCTTCTAGTTCCAGCCTCACCCAGCATCCATTCCCTTCTAGTCCCTGCATCAGCCCATTTCCAGTCCTAGCAGCCCCCCAACCCATTTCCAGTCCTAGAAACCCCCCAACCCAATACCAGTCCTAGCCCCCCCTCATCAACCCACTTCCAGTCCTAACCCCCCCCATCACCCCATTTTCAGTTTAAGCCCCCCCTATAACCCATTACCAGTCCTAACCCCCATCAGCCCACTTCCAGTCCTAACCCCCCCATCAGGCCACTTCCAGTCCTAACCCCCATCAACCCATTTCCAGTCAGCCCCCCATAGCCCATTGCCAGTCCTAACCCCCCCATCAGCCCACAGTCCATTACCAGTCCTAACCCCATCAGCCCACCTCAAGTCCTAACCCCTCCCCATCAGCCCATTTCCTGTCCTAGCCCCCCCATAGTCCATTATCAGTCCTAACCCCCCATAGCCCATTACCAGACAGCCCCCATCAGCCAACAGCCCATTACCAGTCTTAACCCCCCCATAGCCCATTGCCAGTCCTAACCCCCCCATCAGCCCACAGCCCATTACCAGTCCTAACCCCATCAGCCCACCTCAAGTCCTAACCCCTCCCCATCAGCCCATTTCTTGTCCCAGCCCCCCCATAGCCCATTATCAGTCCTAAACCCCCCCATAGCCCATTACCAGTCCTAACCCCATCAGACCACCTCCAGTGTTAACCCCCCATCAGCCCATTTCCAGTCCTAACCTCACCCAAAAGCCCACCTCAAGTCCTAACCCCTCCCCATCAGCCCATTTCCTGTCCTAGCCCCCCATAGCCCATTACCAGTCCTAACCCCACCCAACAGCCCACCTCAAGTCCTAACCCCTCCCCATCAGCCCATTTCCTGTCCTAATCCCATCAGCCCATATAGACTTAGCTCCCCCATAGCCCCCCCATAGCCCATCACCACTCCTAACCTCCCCCAGCCCATCACCACTCCTAACCCCCCAGCAGCCCATTTCCTGTCCTAGCCCCCCATAGCCCATGACCAGTCCTACTCCCCCATCAACCCCCTTCCAGTCCTAATCCCATAAGCCCATATTGACTTCGCTCCCACATAGCCCCCCCATAGCCCATCTCCACTCCTATCCTCCCCCAGACCATCACCACTGCTAACCCCCCCATCAGCCCATTTCCTGTCCTAGCCCCCCATAGCCCAGTACCAGTCCTAGCCGCCCCAACAGCCCACAGCCAGTACCACTCCTAACCCCCCCAGCCCATCACCAGTCCTAACCCCCCAACAGCCCACAGCCATTACCACTCCTAACCCCCCCAGCCCATTACCACTCCTAACCCCCCCAGCCCATCACCACTCCTAACCCACCCATCAGCCCATTTACTGTCCTAGCCCCCCCCAGCCCATCACCAGTCCTAACCCCCCAACAGCTCACAGCCATTACCACTCCTAACCCCCCCCCCAGCCCATCACCACTCCTAACCCCCCCCCCCAGCGAAATTGTTTTTACAAAGAAAGCTGTCGCTGCCGGGGCCGGGGCCGCCGCGGCAGAATCGAGTGTGCCGCGGGGCCCCCCCCGCCCAGCAGAGCCTGCCCTCCGTCCCCGGTATCACCTCTCTCAGCTGCCTCCAGTCACACGCGCCGGCTTTCAGAGCGCGAGGGAAGTTTCTCCCTCGCTGCTCTGTTAAGCCCGCGGGGGCTGATGGGAACTTCCCATCAGCCCCCGCGGGCATAACAGAGCAGCGAGGAAGAAACTCCACTCGCGCTCTGAAAGCAGGCGCGTTTGACTAGAGGCAGCTGAGAGAAGGTGATACCGGGGACGGAGGGCAGGCTCTGCTGGGCGGGGGGGCCCCGCGGCACACTCGATTCTGCCGCGGCGGCCCCGGCCCCGGCAGCTTTTTATTTATTTTTTTTTTAATGCCGCATATTTTGATTGCGGACCTTCCCGCGTGCCAGCTGCAAGGCCTTCGCGTGCCACAGCTGGCACGCGTGCCATAGGTTCGCCATCGCTGGCCTAGAGAAACTCCCGATTGAGAAGTCTCTCTTGTCTGGTTGAATCAGGGATGCATTCAATCGAAGTGTGACAGGAGATGAAGTAGAACTCTTTCGGTGAAGTATATTCTTCTTCTGTAATTATCTTTCTAGTTATCTATTCTGTAATTAAGTGCTTTTATTCTAATAGTTTTCCAGATATCTTTTTAACTAATCATAGGTAGATATATGAATTACTTGCCTTTCTAAATAAGTACAAATTAAGAAGTTAAATAAGTGAAATTCAAGTTATCCCTGCTTTGTATTATAAATAAACTGCACGTCTTCATTATCAAGGTGTGTTAGCCTTTGTTGAAGTAAGACAACCTTATGATCTGGAACCATTGGTGATGAAAGAAGAAGTTGAAGCAGCATTGAAAGCCTTATCAAAGAACAAAGCACCAGGCATTGATTGCATTCCCATAGAAGTATTACAGCAATCTGATGCAGCTGTTACCGTACTTACAAGGCTCTGCCAAGACATATGGAAGACAGCATCATGGCCAACTGACTGGAAAAGATCTGTGTTTATAACAGTACTAAAGAAAGATAATCCAACTGACTGTGGAAATTATCGCACAATCGCTCTGATCCCACATGCCAGCAAAATTCTACTGAAGATTATTCAAAAGAGACTACAATCATACCTGGAACAAGAACTACCTGAAGTGCAAGCAGGGTTCAGAAAAGGGCGAGGAACGAGAGACATCATTGCGGATGTGAGATGGATCATTGAAAAGACTAAAGAATACCAAAAGGATATCTATTTGTGCTTTATCGACTATAGCAAAGCTCTTGACTGTGTAAACCATGAGAAACTCTGGGCCACATTAAGAAGCATGGGTATACCAGAACACCTGATCGTTCTCTTGCACAATCTGTACATTGATCAAGAAGCAACAGTTCGAACGGAACAAGGAGAAACAGAATGGTTTTAAAATAAGCAAAGGTGTAAGACAAGGCTGCATACTTTCCCCCTACCTGTTTAATTTATATGCAGAACAAATCATCAGAGAAGCAGGATTGTATGAAGACAACAGAGGTGTGAAGATTGGTGGAAGACTCATCAACATTACTGGCGGAAAGTGAAGATGATCTGAAACATTTGCTTCTCACAATCAAAGAACATAGTCTCAAAATGGGCTTGCACCTTAATGTAAAGAAGACAAAGATCATGACAACTGGCATAATCAACAGGTTCATCGTCGAAGGAGAAGAAATTGAAATCGTGAATAACTTTAACCTACTTGGATCAACTATCAATAAAGAAGCAACAAGCAGTCAAGAAATCAGACGACGCATTGCTATTGGCAGAATGGCTATGAAAGACCTAGATAAGATTCTCAAGAGCAGAGATGTCTCTCTCCATACAAAGATTCGACTTGTTCAAGCCATGGCATTTTCAATAACATCATATGGATGTGAAAGCTGGACAGTAAAAAAGATAGACAGGAAGAAAATTGATGTCTTTGAATTATGGTGCTGGCGGCGAATACTGTGTATACCATGGACTGCCCGAAGAACAAACCAGTCTGTACTAGAGGAGATCAAACCTAAGCTTTCTTTAGAAGCTCAGATGACAAGACTTCGACTTTCATACTTTGGACACATCATGTGGAGAGAGAGATCATTAGAGAAAGACATCATGCTTGGCAAGTTAGAAGGTCAACGCAAAAGAGGAAGGCCAGCAATGAGATGGATCGACACAATAACAGCAGCTACGGGTACCAGTCTGTCAACAATGAGCCGCCTGACTGAAGATCGAACACAATTTAGGATAGCTATCCAGAGGGTCGCCATGAGTCGACTCCGACTCGACGGCACTTAACAACAACAACACAACAGTTCTTTTGTACTTTTGGATGTATGCTTTCAGTCACTGTTCTGCTAGAGGACCTATGACCTTTGACCCAGGCCTAGCTTTCTGACACTAGGTAACACATTTCACTGCAAAATACCTTGGTAGTCCTCTGATTTCATGATTCCTTTAATACATTCCAGGCCTCCAGTTCCTGAGGCAGCAAAACAGCCCCGCAACATTATGGAATTCCACAATATTTAATTGTAGGAGGGTGTTATTTTTCCTTATAAGCTTCATTTCTTTGCCTGTAAATGTATTGCCCGTCTGCATTGCCAAACAGCTCAAATTTGGTTTCATCTGTCCACAAAACATTTTCCCAGAAGGATTGTGGTTTCTCAAGGTGGGTTTGGGCGTGCCTTTTTATGTCTGTCTTTGGGCAGTGGGGTCCTCCTTGGCCTTCGCCCGTGAAGTCCTTCTTTTCTCGTGTGTGGTGTATGGTGTGGGTTTAAATCACCACTGCATATTGCTCCAGGCTAGCCTTAAGTTCTTTGGATATTGTCCGTGGTGTTTTTCCAACAATTTGCACTAACCTTCGAAGACTTCTTAGATTCATTTTCCTCTTTCCACCACGTCTTGGGAGATTCTTGACAGTTCCATGAGCAGAAAACATCTTCATAACATTGTGAGCTGTAGACAGAGGTCTTTGGAGATGGCCTCATTGGCGTCCGAAAGGGATTGCAGACAGACAAGAAGAGTCTTTGCAAAGATCATGGCTGGCAGGCAGTAGTCTGTCCCGGAGGTCCCATTACCCGCAGGCAGAAGAAAAGCATTTAACCTCCCCCCATAACGCTTGCTCCCTTCCCCCGCTTCCCCATTATTGTGTCTTGATGTGATTATTTATTTGCCTGTTTTCTGTCCTTTTTTTTTTCTCCTCTTTCCTGTTTTTAAAATGATGGCGTTCTTTTCCACTTTCGCAGCTATGTCATTTTTATGATTGTAAACCGCCCAGATACCTTTTGGTGTGGGTGGTATATCAAATTTTAATAAAACAAACAAACACGATTGCTGCAAAGGCCCTTCCTGTCTGCCTGCGGGAGGAGCTCATATCCCCACGGGCAGAACAGGAAGGATCTCTGTCCACGGGCAGGGTTTGCAGTGGAGTTAGGACAGAGCTTGGCCCCCCCTCCAAAGAAAAAGCCCTTCCGCCACACCTGGATGACCTTGTACCTCTTTGAAGTTTGATGATAATGGCTTTTCTGACAGTCTCAAGCAACTCTCTTGTCTTCACTATTGTGAAAATGGAACAGGGAGTGAACGTGGGAATTTTAAACATTAGATCCATCATTCATTGGTTGATCCAAGGCATGTGAGTACTGACAATTGATCACAGGTGTGTCTGATTTTACTGCAATGGAAATGTGGTTCTTCTGTTCAAACTGATTTGAATTGTTTGTAAGGGTGCCAATAATTATATCCTAATTATCTAAACACAAAGCCCAAAGGAATCACCACATATATAATCTCAAATTAAGGTGAAAACCTAGTAAACCCATACCAACAATGCCTATCTAAATAAGACTAATCTGTCAATTATTTAATTTTTGTCGGATCACCTACCTTGAGAGTCACCCTCTCTCGTAGTAGGCCCTCTTTTAAATCAAATTTGTAAAAAGGCTCAACAGCCTAAAAGCACTCTAAGGAAGGACACCCACAAGTGCACCCCCACAAAGACACTTGACAATGATGCGTATCCTTCATCCCACCGTTCCAAAGTGGTTTCAGGCTGCCGTATTAACACGCTTATCTTGACAATTTTCACTCCACGTCATAAGCGGCCAAGACTTTGCCTTCCTGTAAATCCCACCAGGGTGGTCTAATCTCAAGGATCGCTAATATTAGAAAGATCGCTGTGTAAATTCTAATTGCCTCTAGGATGATAATTTCATTTCTTAACATCGATCAGATACTGCAATACAACGCCGTGTTTCAAGCTCCTTGCTTTCCCAGCTCTTTTTCAAGCAAAGTGACCCCATCGTACATCCAGTTCCGGTTTTATGTCTCTCACCATGATTAAACAGCAGACGGTTGGAATTAGTAAATCAAGGCGTCTAATAGAGCTAAAACCAATCCAAATAAGGTAGATCCTCAATGCAAAGTCCACCAATCTACATTCATATTAAGGCCATGAGGAGTCATTGATTGCAATTTAAAAATCCAACATTGTTCTTTATAATGCAATTTGGAGATCCGACCCCCCCCCCCCCACGTAAATCACTGGGGACATGATCAATCACTAACCACTTCAACTCCTCAGATTGGTGCTTTAATTGAAGACAATGTGAAACCATTGGGGCAGCCAAAACCTGAGAATTGATATGTGACCGATGCTCCTGTAAACGTTTTTTAATGGATCTAGAAGTTCTGCCCACCAAGCAAAAACAGCAACACTGCCATACAAATGAGCAGAGAAAAAAACAATCTGGAAAAAGCAGGCAGAGAGTTCACACAAAACTTTTATTATTCTTTAAAAATAGTGGCCAAAACCCAACACAGGACCGTGTTTCGTATTGTACTTCATCAGGCGTTATTTGGGCACACTCAATGATGTGTGATAGCGCCACAGAACACATCACGATGAAGGAATTTAAAATTGTTAAAAAGATACACGTAAATGAACAGCCATGGTGTGCCCCCTAGTCGCTGAGGGATCGTAATTAATCCTGATAACTGGTAAACCTTACAGGCAAAATGAAGAGCAGCGTTGCGGGAGACCTTAAAAGCTTCTAAAATAAAAAAACTTTCTAGGGATGCATTGGACTATGAGAAGGACCAAGTATATTCTTGGAGACAACAGCTTGGTAAGGAACAGAAGAGAATTGATAGTAGAAAGCATATCACATTTGACTCCTCGCTGGAGGATACGGATAGTGACTTGGTGGATATTGTAGCTACTAGACCCACAGAAACAACAGTGATTGCAGGAGCAGCACAAGTGGATTTTCAGAGGGGCCGCCCTCGAGAACGCCGGCCATATCGATTCCCCCAGGGGGACAGCTGCAGGGGGCCGTCCAACCCCGATCTCACACCAGGCAGCAGTAATTAATTTATCTCGAAGACCACTGACAATAGTGCAAGTATCAGTTCTAGAATTGGGGTTATCTTTGTCCCAATGGTACAGTATGATCCGTTTGAAATTCGTAAGCCTTTATTTGCCCTGTTTAGAAAATTGCGTATCATTAAGTTTTTTTCAATTGAAACGGTGGGGGTAAAGGATAGTTCAGTGATGACGAATCCATCAAAATGGTTACCACCAGGTGAGATTGATTCCAGTATTATAGCCTTTCAGAGGGTAATAATGCTGGAGTTGGAGAAATTGGAGAAGTCTCAGCTGAAAAGGAGGTTTTCTAACATTACTTTGCAACAGTGCCGAGCACTGCGGGAATTGCGGACCACCACTGATATTGTAGTTCATCGTGCACATAAAGGAGGCGCAATAGTAGTGCAAGATATGGATTATTATCAGGATATCATGATGGTACATTTGAATAATCCTCACTACTATAAGGTGTTACCACAGGATCCTGTGAAGGACTTGGCTGATGAGATTAAGATATTGACTGAACATGCTTTTTTGCAGGGGTGGATTACGAAAAAGGAATATGACTTTTTAAATAAAAAGTATCCTTCGAGACCTATATTTTATATGGTGCCTAAAATTCACAAATCCTTAAATGCACCCCCTGGTCGCCCAATAGTATCCTGTCAGGATTCGATTTTAGAACCATTGTCTCAGTTCTGTGATCATTTCTTGAAGCCTGCATTAGGTTTGATAAAATCGTATATTAAAGATTCCTATCATTTCATTACCATCTTACAGGAAGTAACATTGTCTTTGGATCATGCTTGGTTGGTGACGATGGATGTAACTGCCTTATACACTAACATAAACCAGCAGGAGGCATTTGAAATTCTTTCCAGATTGGATCTTAATTTACCATCTAGGATGCCAAAAAAGTTTTTTCTTTCGCTACTGGAATATGTATTAACACACAGTTACCTTTGCTATGGAGATCAATTTTATTGGCAGATTTTCGGCATACCGATGGGGGCCACAGTGGCTCCCTCAGTAGCGGCATTGTACATGGCCCACTATGAAGGAACTTATGTCTATCCCTCGCAGTGGTTTAAATATATACCATCTGGGTGAGGTTCTTGGATGATGTTTTTTTAGTATGGTCTGGATTCATTGCCACAATTACAGGAATTTTTTTATGGCTGAATTCTATTAAGCCTAATATACAATTTGTTCCTGATTAGAATTTTTATCGGATCAATTTTTTGGACCTCACAGTGTATAAGGAAGGACAGACATTACATACTACACTTTACTGTAAATCAGTGCAGAGAAACACGTTATTGAAGTTTCATAGCCATCACCCAGCTCCCCTACGACAGGGGTTGCCACTGGGTCAGTTTATTCGGATTCGGCGATTATGTTAGACGCTGTCGGAATTTCATCAGCATGCAAAAGATTTAGAACAATGTCTTTTGGCTAGGGGGATATCCACTGGATTTGATTCGGCGAGCATACAGTATAAGCAAGCAAAATTTAGCCACCCTGAGTGGTGGCAGGATGATAATATTAGGGACAGGTCGGTTACGTCAATTGTGGGCATATTGCCATATATGCATCTCTCTGAGAAGGTTAGCAAACTGTAAAAGAAGCATTGGTACATTTTAAAAGTTCATTCCTGTTTTCAATGGCCATTATTGTTAGCCAATCGACGAGGACATAATGTGACAAACTATGTCACCCATAGAATGAGCTCAATGGTGCCTAGTGAGACTACAGGTGGGAGTCATAACCCATGTGGGAGTTGTGATTTCTGCTCGACCACAATTTCGGGTCCTAAATGGGATGATCTACATTCTCAGATTACCTATTCAGCTATGTATCAAACCAATTGTCGATCGTCCTTTGTGGTATATATGCTTATATGCCCTTGTTCCCTTAAATATATAGGACGGACTACTAGACCTTTGAAACAAAGACTTTTGGAACATCGATCCTGCCTCCGTAACCAAGTTCTGTTGGCGCTGATAGCGTCCCATAGTGTGTTAAAAGGCCATTCTTTTCAGGATTATAGATGACGGATTATAGATAATGTGCCCCCTCTGCAGTGTGGGGGAGATAGGGTACAGCGTTTACAATATCTAGAGCAAAAGTGGATATTTCGCTTGCACACGGTGGTTCCCCAGGGTCTGAATCTGGAAATCGATTGGTGGAGTTTAGTGTGACTTATTTTTGGAACCTAGTGTGGCCTATGAAGATGATTGGTCTTAGTAGTTGTTAGTTCAGCAAGACAGATTTTGATTGGATCTGTTTTAATTGATGTCAGAGAGAATTTCCCTTTATGAACTGTGAGAAAATGGCGACAAGGTATTCAGCCAGAAGTGAGCCTGATGTTAACTATGTTCTAGAGGTGATCACAGAGTGCGAGTCCCCTTGGGTTTTCACCGGTTTGGTGAAAAGTGAGTTGGGTTTTAGCTCATTAAAACGAATAAAAGGACGTATTGCTACAGGAGGGGTGATTCTCTCGAGGCAATTTGTCTAACAAAAACATTTTTTTTTTTTTGCGATATACATTCTTTAAGGGTGTGGATGGGGAAGAGTTTATTTTGTGTTTGACGATTTAATTCCCCGGGGTGATTTGTTTATTATTACATACTTAAGCTAGCAGGGACAGATGATAACATATATTACAAAGGAGGATAAGCATGAAGTCTCATGATGTAATTTATACATAATACCGGATTGTAAATCTGTCCATTGCTTTTCTTCCGTTGTACTATCACAAAAATCACAGGACCCACAAGCGTAATGGCCCCGACTCTGGGAATGCAATCCCTCCCCTGCAACTGAAGAAGTGTGAATGATTAATATTGGTTCCCCTCTGATAAGCAATCATAAGAGGCCTCTGAAAACAATTGTGAAGAGACAAAACAAGCCAATGATTTTTTAAAATATGAGTCACCTCCATGGTATCTGGCATATATGGAAGTGTATGAATCTGTTGGATTTCTCATTATCATCCTCCAAAACTCTTTCATCTTGCCACATTCAGGATAATTATACAAGGCCCGTTTGTAGCTTTATTAATCAAGGATACAGGGTATCCTCGAGCTCGTAACCTGAGGCTTAATTCCCTTGCATGTTTATGATATTCCAAAAGAGTTGTGCACAATCGACAAATCCTTAAAAATTGACCTAAAGGCAACTCCCTACATAAAGAGCATGGATGACAACTATTATGTTTATGTTTATTTAGATTTTTGTATTGTAATAAAGTATTATGTTGAACCTGTTTACGATACAAAGTAGTAGATAACCCATTCCCATCCTTATAAATCCATAGATATAAAAACTCTATTCGATCTGTATGAGACTTTGGTATGAATTTTATATTGCTTTTAATGGTATTAATCCAACCAAAAAATGCCAACAGATTGCTTTGAGAACCTGTCCAAATAAAAAACACATCACCACGGAATTGTTTCCAGAATGGTATATGGCGGAACCATAATGACTCAAAGATATTGTTCCTCAAAATTTGACATGCACAATGTAGCCACTGATGGTGCAACTGCTATTCCAAAACATTGCATATAAAATGTAGAATCATACAAAAAATAATTTCGCTCCAACACCAATCTTAATAATTGCAAAACAAACGCCTTCGGAATCCTAGCTGGCAATGCAATTGGTAATCCAGCCATGATATGTAAGGCTTCTTGTTGATGTATATTTGTATATAATGCTGCCACATCCATAGTTACCAATATAGACTGTCTATAATCCTATATAGTCTGTAATAATGTAATAAAATGAAAAGAGTCTTATGTATGAACGCACAAAGTTAAAGGTTGAAAAGAGTTGTCACAAAATTTAGACAATGGTGCCAAAACGGAAAAACGGCAGGACACTATTGGATGATCTGGAGGTCTAATTCAATGTCTTATGTATTTTAGGAACCATATATAAGACTGGAACACTCGGATGTTTAGTGTTCAAGATTCAAATTCTTTTTTAGTAATCCAACGTCGCTCAAGCGCTTGTGTAGTATAAAGTTTAATTTCTTCTTGTAAAGTTCAGGTCGGATCAGTCTGCAATCTCTGATAAAGCATAGTTACTCACCTGTAACAGGTGATCTCCGGGAACACATATGGGTATCGTCGGTACCGACGGAGCCTGCACGGGAACGCTCCCCAGCGTCCAATTAGAACACTTTTGGGAGCATCCCACACTGCGTGCTGCCTTCCCGCCTTTCCCAACTGCCTCTCTCCAGTTGAGTTTTAGAGCTGAGACAAAGAGAGCGAGGGAAAGGAAAAGAGAGAGATAGAGAGATACAACTCCTAGGGGAGGTGGGTGGGTTGTGAGGACTAAATTCCTGCTGTTCCCGGAGATCACCTGTTACAGGTGAGTAACTATGCTATCTCCAGGAACAAGCAGGAATCTAGTCATCACATATGGGGACTCCCTAGCTTTAGGTGCCAGGGAGAGACCCCAGAAGTTGTGTGTCCCTGAGAAGGGCTCCACTTCCCCCCATGGATCTCTGGCATCCTACCAGGGATGGTGGGTAGGAGTTGATTAGGTATGGAACAGGTGTTTGAGAACAGCCTGACCAAACAAGGCATCCCGGAGGGAGTCCTTGTCCAAGCAGTAATGGGCTGTGAAGGTATGAACAGAGGCCCAAGTGGCTGCTCGACAGACGTCGTCAATAGACACAGAGTTCAGATGAGCCATTGAGGCTGCCATGGCTCTCACATTGTGAGCTGTGACATGGCCCTCCAGAGAAAGGTTCTTACTCTGATAGGCGAAAGAAATACACTGAGCAATCCAGTTAGATAGTGTTCTCTTGGAGACTGGACGTCCCAAATGAGAAGGGTCAAAAGCAACAAAGAATTGAGAGGACTTTCTATGTTGCTGTGTCCTTTGTAAGTAAAAAGCTAGAGCTCTTTTACAGTCCAGGGTATGAAGATTCCTCTCTGCATTTGATGCATGAGGTCCTGGAAAAAAAGACAGGTAGGTAGACCTCTTGGTTGAGATGAAAAGGCGAGACTATCTTAGGCATAAAGTGTGGATGAGTCCTAAGGACTACCTTGTCATGATGGAACCTTGTATAAGGTGGATTAGCTACTAGTGCTTGCAATTCACTAATGCGGCGTGCTGATGTGATTGCAATGAGAAAGATAACCTTCCAAGAAAGGAATTTCAAGAAGGTGGTAGCTAAGGGTTCGAAAGGTGGCTTCATGAGCTGCCCAAGAACCAGGTTCAAGTCCCATGCCACCGGAGGTGGTCTAATGGGAGGCTTAGTTAGAAGGAGGCCTCTCATGAATCTTGCTATAAGAGGATGAGAGGAAATAGGTTGTCCATTTAGAGGTTTAAGAGAAGCTGTAATAGCACTCAAATGGACTCTTACTGAATTTGTCTTAAGGCCTGCATTAGACAAATGAAGGAGATACTTCAGTAATGATTCCAGAGGTATAGCAAGGGGGTTAAGACTCTTTTCTGAACACCAAATAGTAAACCTTTTCCACTTGAAAGCATAAGAACGTCTAGTGGAAGGATTTCTGGAAGCACAAAGAACATCTTTCACTTGCTGAGAAAGATGAAGATCTTGGAGATCTAGGCCTTCAGCAACCAAGCCCTGAGATGCAGGGACTGGGGATTGGGATGCCATAACATCCCGTTCTCCTGAGATAGGAGATCTGGAGCAGACCCTAACTCCACGGAGGGAGCTTGAGAGAGATGTAGAAGCAGAGGGTACCACACTTGCCGTGGCCAATGTGGTGCTATGAGGATCATGTGGCCTCTGTCTCTCTGAAGCTTGAAGAGGGTTTTGGGAATTAGGGGAATGGGTGGAAAGGCATACAGGAAGTCTTGACCCCAGTAAAGGAGGAAAGCGGCCTGAGCCCCCTGAGCCGGAATTCTGGAACAGAACCGGGGAAGTTTGACATTCCATGGACTTGCAAAGAGGTCTATGTCCGGGGTTCCCCAAAGTTGAAATATCCTGATCACCTGGTCTCCATGCAGAGACCACTCGTGTGGAAGGAGAACTCGACTGAGTCTGTCCGCCCAAGAATGCCTGGAAGATATACTGCCAGCAGATGAATCTGATGCTCTCTGGTGAGGACCCATAGTCGCAAAGCTTTGTTGCAAAGTGACAGAGAGCCCATTCCCCCCTGCTTGTTCACATAGAACATGGCTACCTGATTGTCCGTGTGAATGAGGACTGTCTTGTAGCTGAGCAGGGAGTGGAACACTCGCAGAGCCAGGAAAATTGCCCTGAGTTCCAAGAGATTGATATGTAGACAACTCTCTTGTGGAGACCAGGTGCCCTGGGTGGAGAAGTCTTGCAGATGAGCTCCCCAACCCTTTGGAAAAGCATCTGTTGTAAGAGTTGCTTGGGGTAAGGGTTGTTGGAAGGGGCACCCCAGCAACAGATTTTGAGTGGACCTCCACCATTGGAGGGACAAAATGAGGCGACTTGTGTTTGCTATTTTGTCTGACAGGCACCCTGATGCCTGGGTCCATTGGGTGGATAAAGTCCACTGAGCTGCCCTTATGTGGAGGCGAGCATATGGAACCACATGCACGGTGGATGCCATGTGGCCCAGCAATTGCAACATTTCTCAGGCAGTTAGGTGAGGCTTTAGCGCTGCTTGAGAAGCTAACTGCACTAAGCAAAGGCAACGGGCCTGGGGGAGATAGGCCCTTGCTCTTGTGGTATCCAGCAGAGCTCCTATGAACTCTAAAGATTGAGTGGGAGTCAGACTGGATTTTGGGATGTTTATTACCAGCCCTAAATACTGAAGGATACGCATTGTGCAGGACAGAGAAGTCTTGGCCTCTGACTGTGTTGGAGCTCGAATGAGCCAGTCGTCCAAGTAAGGGAAGACGAATATTCCCAGAGTACAGAGAAATGCTGCTACCACAGCGATGCATTTCGTGAACACTCTTGGAGCAGACCAAAAGGAAGCACCCTGTATTGGTAGTGCTTTCCTTGAAAAAGGAACCGAAGGAACTTTCTGTGGGTTGGATGGATGAGTATATGGGTGTACGCATCCTTGAGATCTACAGAACAAAGCCAATCCTGACTCTGAAGTGATGGAAGCAGAGCAGCGAGAGAAATCATCTTGAATTTCTCCTTGACAAGGAATTTGTTCAATTCTCTGAGATCTAATATAGGTCTGTATCCCCCTGTTTTCTTTGGGATAAGAAAATAAGGGGAATAGAACCCTGTGCCCTGTTGATGAAGAGGCACTTCTTCTATCGCCCCTTGGGCAAGAAGAATGGCAACCTCCTGACCTAAGAGGTTGATGAGAGCTGTCGGAGAATTGAACTGCTTCACTATTGTGTGAGGGGGCATGCTTGAAAAATGAAGTTTGTACCCCTCCTTTATGATGGAGTGTGTCCAATGCTCTGCCGTTATTTGCCCCCATCTGGGGGCAAAATGACATAACCTTCCTGGAATGGTGGACAGTTCTGGTCCTTCCAGAACCAGAAAGGCTAAGTTCTCTAGTTGAAAGTCAAAGGCCCTGAGGAGGCTGAGGCTGCTGAGCCGGTGGAGGCCTAGCAGCCTTTGCTTTCTTCTGTTTGGGTGGTTGCTGACGTTTAGTTGAAAACTGACCTGCAGAAGAAGCCTGCTGAGTATAAGCAGGATAAAATATTTTCTTTTTAGAAAAAGGTGTTTTCTTGAACAACTTCTTTCTAACAGGATCAGCAGTGGAATTGGATAGTCTATCCAAGGTGGAATTTTCAGCATCCATTTCATTGGCTTTTTCCTGCCAATCTTTCCCAAACAGGTTCTCACCAGTACAAGGGATATTTCCCAATTTATCTTGTACCCAGAGCTCTAAATCAGATGCTTGGAGCCAAGCAATTCTACGTGCACCTATGGCAATTGCCGAGGTTCTGCTTATACATTCAAAGCAGTCAAAGGCTGCACGGTTGGAGAATTTAGAAACATCTTGGGCATGTTTGACCCAAGTGAGAAAATCCTGTCTTTTCTCCTCAGAAATGAAAGGACTTAAAGTCTGTAAATTATCTGTGGCCTCCTTTAGGAACATTCCCATGTAGAGACTATAGGAACTGATTCTTGCAGCAAGCATGGAAGCTTGAAAGACTCTACGTCCAAAAGCATCCAGGGTTCTGCCTTCACGTCCTGGAGGATTAGAGGCATGTCTTTTTGCACTTCTAATCCTTCTCATAGCCGACTCCACCACAATAGAGTGGTGAGGAAGCTGAGTTTTATGGAACCCAGGACAAGGAGGGACACGATACATAGTATCTAACCTACGAGAATGAGGAGAGGTGGTAAGAGGTGTTTCCCACATCCTCAACATGAGATCATATAGAATCTCATGAATGGGTAAGGTAGCTGCCTCCTTAGGAGTTTTGGGATATTGTAAAATTTCCATCTCCTTGGCCCTTGGCTCTGTTTCAGGGGCCACAGTGATGGACAGGCCCCGAGCCACCTCCCTGATAAAGTCTTGGAAAGACATGTCCTCTGGAGGAGACATCCTGCGTTTAGGGGAGGAGGACTCCTCTGGAAGAAGTATCTCTGCATCGACAGAACTTTCAGAATCCTCAGAATCTTAGTAGTGTCCGGATGCTCCTGCAGAGCCCGATACCCGTACCGACCAAGGTCGGTACCGGGGAATCGGTACTGGAGGGCATCGTAGGACAGAGTACCGGCATCTCAGACACCGATGCCGATGCTACCGGTACCGGTGCCGATGCCGGTGCTAGTGCCGGTGGAGTTGTCTGTCACGGTACCAAGGGCGTCGATGCATCAAGGAAAGCAGCCAGACTACGTTCCATGCTCAGAATTCTCTGGTCCATGGACGCCGCCAATGCCTGGAAGTCGGTACCGGTGGAAGCCACCGGTACCCCAGAGCATGTCACCAAGAGATCTGTCGAGGCCGAGCCATCTAGAACATCCTGGAACCCCGATAATGCTTTAGAAGCTGAAGCCTCCCGCCGGGGTAATTTTGCCGGTGCAGAATCCTCGAGGGCAACGCCAGAGGCATCTCGATGCTTAGAAGGAGATCTATCCTTCGAGGACCGGCTGGATTTATGTTTAGTTACCTGAGATCCACGGGAGGAAGAAGAAGCCCTGGAAGATGTTGATGCCACCGAAGCTGCATCAGAGGGAAACAGGGTACTGAGCTTTGCCGCTCGGTTCTGCCGACCCCTTTTAGACATCATGGCACAGGACACACAATCCGTGATGGAGTGGTCAGGACCTAAACATTTTAAACACCATTCATGGGTGTCGGTGACGGAAATGGTACCGCCACACTTGGTGCACTTTTTAAAACCTGAGGCAGGTTTTTCCATGTTAAGGAAGTTTTTGGGCCTAAGGCCCAAAAAGGCGGGTGCACCTGAGGAAAATAGAAAAAGAATATATATATATATTTTTTTAGAAATAGGAAAAGAAAGACCGGCGGTACCGGTTGAGCGTCAAAGAAGGCAGACGCGACCACAAAAAGAAATAAAGAAATTCTTCTGCGGTGACAGGAACACGACCTGCTGGCTCCGCGGAAAAAGAAGAACTGGAGAGAGGCAGTTGGGAAAGGCGAGAAGGCAGCACGCAGGCACTGTGGGATGCTACCAAAAGTGTTCTAATTAGACGCTGGGGAGCGTTCCCGCGCAGGCTCCGTCGGTACCGACGATACCCATATGTGACGACTAGATTCCTGCTTGTTCCTGGAGATTATTTTTGATCTTGTAAATGATCAATAATGTCAGCATGATATATATCAGTATCCACTATAACAATTGCCCCTCCTTTATCTGCTCTACGAATAATAAGTCCTTGATGACTTCTTAAAGAAAGAAGAACCCTATAATGTATAAAGGCTGTTGATTAAAAGGAGGGCCTACTATGAGAGAGGGTGACCTCTCAAGGTAGGTGATCTGATAAAAATTAAATAATTGACAGATTAGTCTTATTTAGATAGGCATTGTTGGTAATGGTTTACTAGGTTTTCACCTTAATTTGAGAATAATCATATCCTGGCAATGTCCCAGTTTTTATACTATTTCCTTTATTAATTGATCCTGTTTTATTTGATTCTTTTGTGTGTCAAATATGTGTGCATACATAGTGCAAAGCCATTTCACTAGCCACTTTTTCTTTTTAAGGAGATATTGGACATTAAGGGGTTGAATTACAATGGTGCCAATAATGTTGACCACAACTGTAAGTTTATGGAGGTAAAGTTAATGAACCATTAGACATTTAGATGTGGTAAAGCCACCACTTATTGCTGGAAATAAGCCAGGGCTCGATAAATCCTAGGTGCCAGGTAGCCATGGCACCTAGAAATTGCATCCTGGCATTTAGGATTTCATGCCTCTGAAAGTTTTTTTTTTAATGCATCGGTGCTTGCTGTCTCACCTCACCGCGATCAGCCATGGAGCTTGAGCCATGTGGTGGAGAAAGACTTGAAACCTTGAGATCAGCCCAAACTTTGCAGATAGTGGGGTATTTCATTTTTACTATGCAGAGGTAAATATTTCCAGGTACTGGAGTTGAAAAGTATTTTCTTGGGACTCTTGTCATCAGCCCCTCCACCCAGCTGCAAGGATGTTGCTGAGCAGATAAAATTGATGTTAAGATATTGAAAGACTTGAAACAGTGAGATCAGCCCAAACTTCCTTCACTGGCGGCTCAAGCTCTTTGCAGAGAGCCAATCGCGATGAGAAAGAAATGTAGCCTTTTTGGTGCAGCCACAAACAGCATGGTGAGACACACTGGGTGAAGGCTTTGCGGGGCCTATGAGAGAGAGACACTGGTTGAAGACACTGGTTGATGGCTGGGGTGAAGTTATGAGAGATAGAGAGAGAGAAAGATTGTGTGATGGTGGGGGGAGGAGGGAGCTGTGAGAGAGCACAACTGGATTGAAGACATGGTGCAAATGCTAAGCGAGATTTTTTTTCTTCACATATTACCAGGCCATAGTGATATCTGAAGCACACACAGAATTGCCTTGAGTACAGTTATAAAGGATCACCAATATGCTGCTGACAACCTACTCAACAGGGGTGGTGGAGGAGGGAGGAGATGGGTTGCTGCCTTCTGTTGATACTGTGTAATAGCCTGATTTATTAAGCTTTCTTTCCCCATAGCAAATGGGAAACAGTAAATCAAGCCCTTAAAAAAGAAGTTGTGATACACCTTTCGTGGGTGGGGGGAAACACTGACTGAGGTCTCGGCGGCCAGTTCCTAAATTCCAAGAAAATTTGTCAATGCCTGGAGTAAGCAATGAGGAATTGCTTTAGGATCCTGCCAGGCAGGATAGATGTTTAAAGGTATGGCCCCCCCAAAGTTGGGAGTAGTCCACTTCATAAGATCTAGGTACAGATACCAACTGTACCCCCTTCTTCTTTGTGCCCTTCTACACTGCAGGGGCTCCTTGGGGAGAATTTATGAAACCTCTGTCAGATATTTGTCATCTGGATTGACCACTGTTGGAGACAAGATGCTGGGTTAAATGGATCTTTGCTCTGACCCCAACGGCATATCTTATGTTCTTAAATTATAAATAAGATGCCATTTTGAAAGAGTACAGAAATAACATTTCTGTTATTGCTGTAGACATCTGTAAATACAACCAAGAGGCTCTTAAAGTTAATAATATATATATATATATATATATATATATATATATATATATATATGCAAATGAAATATGTGCCTTAGAGTCAATGCTGACTCCTGGCGACCCAGCAGTTCCTGGGTTTTCTTGGCAGTGTGACCGGAAGTAGATGGCCAAGCCTTTATTCCGAGGCAATGGAGGATTAAGTGACTTGCCCAAGGCCACAAGGACTACCAATGGGAATCAAACCCTGGTCTCTTGGTTATCAAGCTATTTATTTATTTGGTTCTTCTATACCGCCCCTTCCAGAGATTAGGGGCGGTTTACATTTAACACAACATACTACAAAGGACAGAGGTTGAACTATTTACATAGATCATAGGTACATCCATAGTACAAGCTAGTGATCTAACCACTAGGCTACTCCAGAGAGGGCAAGAGAAAGAGCATGCTATGCTCCTCATTGGTCCATGGTTAATGATGATGATCATTGACTCCTGAGTTCTAGAATCTCTACTCCAATCTCTGGTCTTCCTGTTTATGTCCTATTTGCTCAGATTTTCTGGTTGCTTATTCAGCCTAATTTTGTCCTCACATGGAGCCCAGTAGCTCTCAAAATTAAAATAAAAAACTCCTCATATCTGGCAAAAAAACAAACCAAAACACTCTGATAGCTTTGGAACATATTAAAGCTGTGTACCCTCAGAAGACTTGGGACTCTTGATGGCTATTGGACACGTTAAAGCTATGTACCCGTAGAAGACCTATCCAATGAACTTCAATACCTGCCTAACTTTGCCCTTACTTTCCTGTCTATTATTGTCAGTTCCTTTTCTTTTCGGCGCCTATGGCCCCTGTTACTTGTTTATATTGTAAACTGTCTTGCTGTTTATCGAAAGGCGGTATATCAAGCAAAATAAACTATAAACTATAAGACTTTGTTCACAGTGTTTTCACCTCTGCTTCACATGACAGTGTGGATGTGACTTTTGGCTGAGACAGTGTGTATGCGATTTTGTGCTGAATTTATTCTTTCACATATGAGTTCCAGCCTTTGTGTTTTCAACATTTTGAGAATTGAGACTGTATTTTTGGAAATCTTATTGCATATACTGCTTGGATATTTGCAGTAAGAGTTTTTGCTATTGAGGATTACTGCTCTGGATATTTCAATGTATATAATGTTTGAAAACTATATCACATATACACAGTCTAAAAAAGTTTTACAACTTTTTTGTGTTAGTTTGAAAAAGAGAGGCTTTTTTAGACCATTGATGTATTGAGCTTTTACCAGTCTTATTTGATACATTCTGGTTAGCTAACCCTCTGCTGTTGGAGTCATGGTGTGGCCCTAAGGGATACTGAGGTCTTTTCCTCTTATAGATGGGATTTTCATCGATACGCTGTTCATTTTTTGGTTGTGTATTTTGATTTTTTGTGGTATCAGTTTTGTTTTTGTTTTGTTTTTTTGATGGATATGAGGAGTTTTTGATTTTAATTTTTTTTCAGCCTAATTTTAGACATTCCATTTTACTAGTGAACTTGAGGTTAAGGAAACTAGCACTGCGTAGAACCCATGAAGTTTGTCCCTTGTGCTCGATAATGGATTTCAAGCTTAATTCTCAAGCTCTGTAATCTTAACGGCTGCTTGTATCTCAGTCAGTGACCCTTCTGACTGAGCAGAGATATGATTTTTAGGTTTTTCAAACTTTCATGATAGAATGCAGAAAAAAAATGTAACATTATATAAATCAAAATTAGTTTTGGTTGTATTCATTCTACTATTTGCTTGAGTACAAATTAACTAAAATCTTTTCGCTGAACAAATGTATTAGGTATAAGATGAAAGCTGATAAACATCAAAGCAGCTTTGTCATTTTGTGAACACACAGCAGGTGTCAATGAAATTTAATGTAGATATATGTAGGGTAATGTATTTGAGACATAAGAACAGGCAAGCACAATATACTTTGAATGGGGCAATGTTTGCTGACAATAATTAGAAAACTGACCAGGGTATATTAACCGACAACAAACTTGGAATGAATATGCAAAGCCAGGTAGCAGCTGCATGCATGCTGGCATTCACACACAAAGTATCATCCTACCATTTTAAGGAGTTTTTCAGTCCACTTTTGCAAGTATGGGGATCAGTTTTGGAAGCCCATGTTCAAAAGGATATAAAAACATCAGAAAAGATTCAGAAGACTATTAATGAAGGGGCCATCTAAGCTTATATGTGCTGAAAGACTGTCCAAGCTACAGCAGAAAGAGACATTTAGGAGATACAATTATATTCTAGAAATACAGCAAAGAACTCTACAGGGATCGGATAGGTGATCTTTTTACAAAAGCAGCTACATACAAGAAGGCATTCTTTAGGATTAAAGATAATGGCTTCCACCAGGACTTTTTTTCTCAACAACCAGTACAAAAATGATGGGCAGAAGGGATGGGGAGAGGAGATAGTTATAATGTTAAATGTGGAGGGGTTAAATTCATGGCAGAAAGGCCCTTTCTATGGAAGAAGGAGAAAAGATTATGGGCAGAAATCCTCATGGTGCAAGAAACTCATCTGAGGAAGTCTTATGAAGGAGGGTTACAAATGAGGGCTTATCCCAATGTGCATTTAGTGGGAGGGATATTCAAAGACATTTAGACCATTTGCAAATGGTTAGTGCAGCAATATTCAGCCGCTAGCTGGTTATTCGAAATGGACTAAAGTTAGGCACTTTACTAGCTGGCCTAACTTTAGCTGGTTTAGGTAACTTGCCTGCAGTTGAATATTATCACTAACTGGTAAGCTAATTCACTATCCAGCCAATCCAGATATTTAGTGCTGGTAGCCGGATATGACCCCAGCATTGAAATTCCAGGTTCAATTTAAGGCAGCAATGGCAAGCCGCTTTAACAGCGCTAGACGCCACTGCTGAATATCCCTTCCTTGGCATCTAAATGAAATACTACTGGATAGTGGAGAGTACTGTAAAGATTTGGATGACAACAGTAGAGTATTTTGGGCTCCATGAGGAGGTGGATTTGGCTAAGGGAGTGATATGGGAAAGTTTCAAAGTGGTGATAATGGGCCAGTTTCTCTCACTGGCCAAATATCAGAAAAAACAGAGGCTTAAGAGAGAGCTTAGATAAAAAAGGCAGTTGAAGGTGGCACAAGACAGACATATGCAAACAGTCAAAAAAGGCCTATAAAGAAATAGAGTGGATAAAGGTGGAGTTTGGACAGCCTCAGGCCCAAATGGCCTTTAAGTCGGAGAAGGTTAAGCAAGTATATTTTGAATGGGACAACAAACTGAGCAGTATTCTGACCAAGTTAAGGGCAAAGCAAGGGCAACAGCAGGTAGTTAAAATCAGAGATAATGGCCACTTAGTATTTAGTTTCCAGAGATTAGGGAGGCTTTTAGAAAGCTCTATGAAAGACAGTATGCCTAGGAAGTGCAAGGTGGGGAAAACAGGCAGGTGAGTATTTAGAGAGGTGCAACTTGGTGCACCTGGGTAGGAAAGATGCAGAAAAACTGGATGGGGACATAAGGAGAGCAGAGGAAAGGTTCTGGACTGAGATGAGCTCAGGGTCAAATTTTATTTTTTAAAAAAAGAAAAACATAGAGAGGATATAACTGATTTCTTAGTAGCCTTATTCAACAATGTAGTGAATGGGGAGGATTTACCTGCGTGAATGGCAGTGGCGGATATAACTGTTCTCCCCAAGCTAAGAAACGATGTCAGTGTTTGTGGTTCTTATAGGCCAATATCGTTTATAAATCTGTTCTGTGTTGTCAAGTCCATGCAGACTCCTGGCAATCCAACTTCTGGGTTTTCTTGGCCAGCCTGAGACTGAAATAATCACCAGGCCTTTCTTCTGTGCATTAAGCTTACAGCACAGGGGATTCCAAGATGGTCTCCATCCAAGTACTAATCAGGCCCAACCCTGCTTAGCTTCCAAAATCAGACAAGATGGGATCATTCATGGTGGCATGGCCTAGATGCAAAATGTTACGCCAAGATTTTGGCCATAAGTTTCCAGACATATTTACCTTATCTGCTTAAGACCAAACAGGTTTATTCTGAGAAGGCAGGCAAGTGACAATATCCGTAAATTGCTCATTTGCTGTATTCCACGCATTAAGAAGAGTGGAAGAAAGTCCAAAAAACTGCCAGCGTGGTTTAAAGGTGAGGTCAGAGAGGCTGTTGCTGCCAAAAAAGCAACCTTCAGGAAATGGAAAAAAGAGCCAAATGATGAAAACTGGAAACAGCACAAGCACTGGCAAGTTAAATGCAAAGCATTGATAAGGCAGGCAAAGCGGAAATTTGAGAAGAAACTTGCTACGGAAGCAAAAACACGAAATAAAGACTTTTTCAAGTACATTCGTAGCAAAAGGCCTGTGAGAGAGTCAATTGGACCGTTAGATGATAGAGGGGTAAAAGGGGCAGTAAGAGGAGACAAGGCTATAGCAGAGAGACTGAATGAATTCTTTGCTTCGGTCTTTACTGAGGAAGATGTAGGGATGTTACCCATGACTGAAGTGGTACTTAAAGGTGATACTGCAGAGGAATTGAGAGAAATATCACTACACCGGGAAGATATATTACAACTATTTGATAAACTGAATAGTAGCAAATCACCTGGACCGGATGGTATACATCCCAGAGTGTTGAAAGAACTGAAATATGAGATCGCGGACCTGCTATTGGTAATCTGTGAACTTTCATTAAAATCATCTGTAATACCTGAAGATTGGAGGGTCGCCAACGTAACACCAATTTTTAAAAAAGGTTCCAGGGGTGACCCGGGAAATTACAGACCGGTGAGCCTGACATCAGTACCGGGGAAAATGGTAGAAACCATCATAAAGAACAAAATTACACAACATGTAGATAGTCATGGCCTAATGGGAGACAGCCAACATGGCTTTAGACAAGGAAGATCTTGTCTTACTAATCTGATATGTTTCTTTGAAGGTGTGCATAAACAGGTAGACAAAGGTGAGTCGGTTGATATAGTGTATCTGGACTTCCAGAAAGCTTTTGACAAGGTCCCCCATCAGAGACTTTTGGCAAAACTAAAAAGTCATGGGATAGGAGGCAGTGTACTCTTGTGGATCGGGAACTGGTTAAAAGATAGAAAGCAGAGGGTAGGGCTAAATGGCCAATATTCCCAATGGAAAAAAGTGAATAGTGGAGTACCCCAGGGATCTGTACTGGGTCCGCTACTTTTTGACATATTCATAGATGACCTGGAAAAGGGAATAACTAGTCAGGTTATCAAATTTGCAGATGACACAAAACTGTTTAAAGTTGTTAAAACCCAAGAGGATTGTGGAAAGCTGCAGGAGGATCTGGATAAATTGGAAGACTGGGCATCCAAATGGCAGATGAAATTTAATGTGGACAAGTGCAAAGTTATGCACCTAGGAAAGAACAACCCACACTATAGTTACACGATGCAAGGCTCCACATTAGAAACCACCACCCAGGAAAAGGACTTAGGAGTCATCGTGGATAACATGTTAAAACCCTCCGCCCAGTGTGCAGCGGCGGCCAAGAAAGCAAATAGAATGCTAGGTATCATAAAGAAAGGGATGGAGAATAAAACAAAGGATATTATAATGCCTCTGTATCGCTCCATGGTACGACCGCACCTTGAATATTGTGTGCAATTCTGGTCACCGTATCTTAAAAAGGACATAGCGTTATTAGAAAAAGTACAGAGAAGAGCCACCAAATTGGTGAAGGGGATGGAAGGCTACTCCTATGAAGAGAGGCTAAAAAGGTTAGGGCTCTTTAACCTGGAAAAGAGACGGTTGAGGGGAGATATGATAGAGGTCTATAAATTAATGAATGGAGTGGAACAGATAAACGTGGATCAATTGTTTACGCTAGCAGAATATAGAAAGACTAGGGGACATGTAATGAAACTACAGGGTAAACTATTTAAGACAAATAAGAGAAAATATTTTTCACTCAACGTGTAATCAAACTCTGGAATCTGTTACCGGAGGATGTAGTAAGGGCTGTTAGTATAGCTGGGTTTAAAAAAGGTTTGGACAAGTTCCTGGAGGAAAGGTCCATAAACCACTATTAAAAAGGGACCCAGGATATCAATGCTTGACCCAGTACAAGCATTGTGGAACCTGTGGTCTTTTGGGGATATTGCTAGGTGTGTAGGACCTAGATTGGCCACTGTTGGAAACAGGATACTGGGCTTGATGGACCTCGGTCTGACCCAGTATGGCATGTCTTATGTTCTTATGTTCTTCTTATGTTCTCATTCTAATTTGGTATGCTGAAAGGGGATAGGATTCCATCTCAGTTATTGTCTGTTAATGTAGAAAAAGCATTTTCCTGAGTCAAACGGGAGGTTCATGTTTCAGGTCCTGAATAAAATGGGGATGGAAACTAAATTTATTGGATGGATTAAAGCTTTGTATAAGTCCCCTCCAATAAGAATTACTACTGGAAAGGCTTGGGAACAAAGGTGAATGGGTGTTACTCAGAGGAGTTCAAGTTAGGCTGGGGTACACGTCAGGGATGTCCCCTAATCTGCTCTTTTTTATACTGGTTATTGAGCCATTTTTGGAAAGGATTAGGATAAATGGAGACATTTCAGGGATAAAGCAGGGGAAACAGGAATACAAAGCTGCATGTTTTGCAGATGACATTTTTTCATTAAGCAAACCACTGGTCTCATTGCCGGTGCAGGAAGTGGAAGAATACAATGCAAGTAAGACTGAGATTTTAAAGGTATACTTGGACCCTCAATTAGAGGAGCGGCTGAGGGAGGCATTTCTATTTAAATGGATTGGCAAGGCACTTAGTTATTTGGTGGGTGTATGTGGGCACTGATTGGAAAAAGACTTGTTTTCCTTGAATTACTCTCCACTGTTAGAAGCTCTTGGTAGGATATGAGTAGATGGTGTAGGATGAATCTTTCTTGGCTGGGGAGAAACAGCTGTGATTAAAATGAATGCGATGCTGCAGCTGTTCCTGTTCATGCCACTGCCCATTGAAGTGCTCGAGATAGTCTTTAAAAGTTTACAGAGAAGGATTTTCTCTTCCATATGAAGGAGAAGGCCTCCTGGAGCAACAAGGGGGTTGCTTTACAGAAAGAAAGTGGGATGGGTGGGGGACTAGGTATCCCAAATAAACAAGCATATTATGATATAGCATAGGTAAGAACCACGTGACTGGAGGGAGGAAATAAATGGGAAATCTCGGGTCAGGCTGAAAAAGTGAGGGGTAAGGGAGATTCCGCTAAGTAATTTGACACTGTTGAATAGAGGGAAAGGGGGAGCTAGAAAAATGAGTAACCTATTTACTTCATTTACTTTACAGATATGGGGAAAGTACAAGAACTAAGTGATTTGGGATAAGGGGGCAGGGAGGTTTTTATGCCTGCAACATAATGATTTCCTACCAGGGAAGGATAACAAGGTATTATGATTATTTACTGATGTTTATGTTTATTTTATTTGCTCACCTGCCCTTCACATGTGCAGCAGGGTGGGGTACAAAAATTAAAGACAAAAATAAAAGACTGAAAAGGAAAAGGTACTCCATAAAATCATAGAACAGTTAAAAATACTCATACTGGGAGAGTGGCTTCAAGGTGGCTGCAGTTTGGTGCAGCGTTTCTCGCTTATGGGGAAAAGGAAGACTAGAGGTGGCAAGAAGCTCTTTGGGGCCCCCTCTGCTTTACCTTTGGTTTCCTCGGTGGGTCTTTTGGACTCATTTCTTGTACGCGCACCTCAGCAGGCTGGCAATATACTGGCGAGTGTTTCCCCAGCTGTCTGCTCCTCAGAGCTGGAAAGCTTGTTGAGCAGTTTGGGACTCGATCTATCCTCGCCGGAGCAGCTGCATGCAGTGAAAGTCTGTGTGTTGGAGCCAACTTGCTCGGAAAGTCTGAGTTCGTTGGGGGCTCCTAGAGTTGGTGTTCTGACGGATCTTGGAGGGCAGGCTTCTGAGCAGTTGCAGAGGGAAGTTGTAACCCTTCCGGGTCGTCACTCTGATGGATGGCTGCATGTTGCCCTAGTCGGGGGTTTGGAGCACCTGGCAGGAATGGCCTCAGCAGTGGTTTCTTCGGTGGCGTCATCGGGCTGGATGGCGGCGTGAGGAGTGAGCTCCGCTGTCTAAGCCTGCCGAAAAGGGGTATAAAAAGCCCCCAAGAAGCAGAATAAGCGGCGAAATGAAGCGGGCAAGGTTGGGGTGTAATTAGTGCAGCAGCAGGAGGCAGAGTGTGCGAAGGCGAAGGACCGGGCAGCGAGACGCTGAAGAAGCTGCGAGGCCCGAACAGCAGCGCACGTGGCCACGAAGTGCGGCGGACTGGTGAGACGCGGCTGAAGAGCTCCCGGCAAAGAATGCCAGTGAGTAAAGGCGGCGCAAGGTGGGAGAACCAACAGAGAGGGCGGAAGCGGCAGCGGAGCATTGCAGAGCAATTAATGCTGGCCGGTGGAGGTGGTGGAAGCAGGCAAGCAACGGAGGGAAGGGAAAGGCCTTCATAAAATAAAGAAAAATAAAACAAAAACAAATAAAAAACGTAAATGGACTTAAAAAAGGGGGAAAAAAACCCAAACAAACGTACAAATGAAATAAAACATATCTTTCAGTGATACAAAGGCCAGTGACTATCTTAACAGAGAGAGCAGAAAGACAGAAACAAGTGGTACAAATTACAGTTAAAAGACACAGAAGCACTTGGAGTACCAGGAGAAGGTGGAGAGTGGGCAGATGGAGAAAGCAAGAGGAGGGCTATCAGCTAAGAAAAAGCTGGCGGATTTTAGATCCTCCTATGTGCCATGAACAAGAGGGAAGGATGGGGAGAAGGAAGGTAAAATGGTGGCTGAACATGTGGCCGAGCAGGAAGTGAGATGGAGGGTCCACGGAGCCCAGGAGTAGCTGATATGATTAAGACGTGGCTGGTGGAGTTGAAAGAGGAACTCAAAGTGGAAATCAGCAGAGTTAAAAATGAGTTAAAAGAGACATTACAATCTTTGAGACAAGACATAGTGGACCTGGGCTCCCAGGTTGAAGATACAGAACAGCAGATGGAGCAACAAGGGGAAATAATGGAGGATTTACAAAAAGGATGGGAGGAGTTAAAGCAAGCTCAAAAGAGTTGAAAGAGAAAACGGAGGATCTGGAAGACCGTTCACAGAGATGCAATATAAGAGTGAGTGTCATCCCAGAGGAAACAAAATATAAAAACTGCGATGACGTTATTACAAAAGTCTTTCGACACTTGTTGCAAGCTGCAGCCCTAGAGGAGGGAGTAGAGGATGAACCTCTGCAAATTGAGCAAGCGCATAGGGGGCTGGGGCCCATAAGAAACAATCAGCCAAGAGACACTGTGGTATGCATGAACTCCTTCAAAACCAAAGAGCGCATCTTGAAGGCTTCCAGGAAACTGGGACATTTTAAGTGGGAGGAGCACGCGGTGGAACTGTTTCAGGACTTGTCCCCTGTCACGTTACAGCACCGGAGAGAGCTGAAAGAGGTGACGGCCTATATGAGGAGGGAGGGGATGCGTTATAGGTGGCTGTACCCTTTTGGCCTACTAATAACAGTGAAAGGTGTGTCGAGACGGGTGAAGACAAGCGAGGAAGCATGGAATGCACTCAGACTTGGGACTAACTAATCTTCCAGAAGGCGCAGAGGGGCCAGCAAAAACAAAAACAAACACAGCATCCACATCTTGGGTGGAAAGTCTTGAGGTGGCACAGAGCACCTGCCAACGGCCGGAGGTTAGCGAGACTTACCAAGAGAAGCCATGGAAGGAAAACGGCAGCGAAGGAAACTGGCTGACGAGGACGATACCTGAAAGTCCAGCTAAAGAAGAATTCACAAATGAAGTGAGAGGATGGACATTACTCAGTGATCTGTAAAGAGATGTATTTTAATAGGGGTGGGAGGAGGGTGGGGGGTAGAGGGGGAAAGAGGAGAAGTGATCTGTGTGGATGGATAGGGAAGGGTGGGGGAGGGAGATATGAAGGGAACAATGTTAAAAGCTATCCATTGGAGGGGATACATGGGAGGGAGGAGAGGGAGGTATGGGGTACGGAGGAGTCTAGGGAAGGGGGAGGGATGGAGAGAAACGAAGGGGTGGGGGGGGGGTTTCAGCTAAGGGAGAAGGGGAAGAGGATTGTGGAGGGATGAAGGCCTGGGACTTTTTGGGGGGGTGGGACAGCGAATGGGGGGGGGATGCGGAATGGATAGATTTAGGGCAGGAAGAGGCACCGATAGTCACCATTATGGAAGGAGAGTCCCCGCAGGGGGGACGGGGCAAGGGTAAGGGGGGACGGGAGGGAGGGAGGGGGAGGAAGAGAGAGAATGGCAACGTACACCATATAAGGTTTATTCTAAACAATGGTGCGAATAGGTACAATTAATGTAAAAGGGTTGAATAGCCCACAGAAGAGATGACAGTTGTTCAGGGAAGCGGAAAGATTACAATGGGATATTGTCTTGGTACAAGAAGCCCATTTAAAGGGTACAGAAGAGAGGTTGTTGAGTAATAGGCTGTTTCCACGACAATTTTTTGGTAGGGGGAAGGAAGAGGGGAGGGGGAGAGAGGGTAAGAAAGGGGTGTGGAAATTTTAGTACGCCAAGGATGTCCATTTCAAGTGGGGAAGTGGTTCAGGATAGAGAGGGAAGGGTCATAATTTTATTGGGTGAATTGAATGGCGAGCAGGTAACGATTGTAAATTTATATGCGCCCAATGGGGGGGGGGGCAGGCTCCATTTTGGAAAGAAGTAAGGGGGTTGTTGGATCGGACGGTACAAGGGAAACTGGTACTGGGGGGAGATTTTAACTTAGCACTACACCCCGAATGGGATCAGCAGATGATGGGGGGTGAGGGGAGTGCCCGAAGTAGGAGGTTAGTGAAGGGGATACGAGAAATTCCACCTGTTAGATGTGTGGCGGAAGCATAACAGAGGGACAAGAGAGGACACTTTTTACTCGCATCCCCACAAAACTTATAGTCAGATAGATTATATTTTGATCAATAAAATGTGGGGGATAAGAGTGAGGGGAGTGGAGACTGGAAATATCACATGGTCAGACCATGCTCTGACGTGGTTGGAGATACAGGGGGGGGGTCAAGGAGAAGGGGGTATAAGATTTTGGAGGATGAATAAGAGCCTTCTGCGAAGGGATGACATAGTAAAATATTAAGAAACATCTGCAGGAGTACTGGCAGTTGAATGATACCAGAGGAGTGAGAGAGACAGGGGTGTGGGAAGGAATGAAAGCGGTAATTCGGGGGAGGTTGATTATGTGGGCTGCGAAATATAAAAAGTATAGAAAGGAGAGGGAAGATAAACTGCATGTCCAGATTAAAGAGGCTACCAAACTGTATAATAGGCAAGGGTCAACCAGGCAACTGAAACATTTAAATCAATTGCGACTGGAGCTAAATAAGCTGCAGTTAGAAGTCATTGCTTATCAGATGGACCGAGTAAAACAAAGGTTTTATGAGTGGGGGGGATAGAGCTGGGAGACTGCTAGCTAGAAAACTTAAGAAACGGGAGGTAATGAATGCAATTGCAGCCATTAAGGGAAAAGAAGGGGACATTGTGAGGGGAGGAAAACAGATAGGGGATAGATTTTGTCAGTACTATTCAGAATTGTATTCTCAGCGTGGGGAGGTGGGGGAATCCTCTATAGATGACTTTTTGGGAAAGGTGGAGCTACCCAAGGTGGGAGAGGAGCTGGGGGCAAAGTTAGAGGAGCTCATTTCTATAGAAGAAACTGAGAAGGTGATTAAGGAAATGTCACTGGGGAAGGCACCAGACTTGGATGGCCTGCCTAATTTGTTCTATAAAACCTTCAGTGAGGATTTGGTGGAATTCCTGGGGAGGGTGTTTAATGGGTTAGGGGGGAATGGGGGCCAACTATCACAGGGGATGTTGACAGCGGGTATCACAGTAATACCAAAGGCAGGAAAGATATGTTGAGCTGTGGATCGTATCGCCCAATATCGTTACTTAATACTGATGTGAAGATTCTAGCAAAAATATTAGCGAATCACTTAGCCCAGGGAATGCCTACTCTTGTTAATATCGACCAAACAGGGTTCATCAGTGGTAGACAGGCTTCTGATAATATCAAAAGAGTGTTAGAGGTGAAATGGGGGCACACTGAAGTAAGATTGGTATGATGGCGCTGTCAATCGACACAGAAAAAGCATTTGATCGCGTCAGCTGGGAATATTTATTTGCGGTGCTGGAAAAGATGGGTTTTGGTGACAACTATGTTGCTTGGGTGCGGGCTCTATATACTGGCCCGCAGGCTAGGGTGCGAATCAATGGACGATTCTCTGAAGTTTTTCCCCTACAGAGAAGTACCAGACAGGGGTGCCCTTCATCTCCCTTGCTATTTGCATTGGCTATGGAGCTGTTGCCACAGAGGATAAAGGAGGAGGAGGATAGGATTAAGGGGGTCTGGGTGGGAAGGAGGCAACATAAGATATCGTTGTTTGCAGATGATATCCTCTTAACGTTAATGTAGCCAGAACAGACACTGGGAAAAGGTTTAGAAGAGATAGAGCAATATGGAGAGGTGTCGGGATTTAAAATAAATATGGAAAATTGAGGCGCTCAATGTTAATATGGGGGGAGAGGAGTTGGGTAGGTTAAAGGAAAAGTATCCTTTTAAATGGGCAAAGAAAGCGATTAAGTATCTGGGGGTGTATCTTACGGCGCAGCCACAGCAGCTATATGCGGCTAATTACCCCCAATTATGGAAACAGGTGCATCAAGACCTACGGGAATGGATGGGAATGGAGATATCCTGGATGGGCCAAATAGCGGCGATCAAGATGAATCTGGTACCAAGGGTGTTATATTATTTTCAGGCTCTCCCTATAGAGGTACCAGAGAGGCAACTGAGGGAGCTTCAAGGGAAAGTTTTTCATTTCATATGGCATAAGCGACCACCCCAAATAGCGAGGGCGGTATTGTACCGGTCCAGGGGAGAGGGGGGGTTGGGGGTTCTGGACCTTCAAGCATACTACCAAGCTGCCCAGATTAGGCATCTGATGGTCTGGCGAGTAGGAGGGGAAGAGAAAACATTTGCAGATATGGAAGGGACCAAGGAAGGACCAACTGAGGCAATACCATGGATTAGGGGGAAGGATAGGAATAGGGATTTCCTAGAGAACCCCTATGTGCAGCACGTATTAGCTGTTTGGGATTGAGTGCGAAGGGGGGAAGGAGGAAAAGGGGCATTGAGTTTTTCAGTAATGCAAAGACTGTGTTACACGGGTGATTTTGTCCCAGGAAGGGAGGGGGGGGGGGTATATAAACAGTGGGAAAGGAAAGGTCTGAGGTGGTTCTATCAATTTTTAGATGGGGGAGAATGGGTCCCGTTTGAGGATTTACAGGAGTACCACCAATTAGGGACGGGGGAGTCACTTCATTATTACCAAGTGATACACTATTTGAAAGGCAAATTACAGATTTGGAAGTGATTTGGTATGGGAAAAAGAGGTCTAGAGGGCTAATCACGGTACTGTATAGAGCAGTGCGAGGGGGGCAAAGGGAGGAGAATCTGGGCTATATGAGGGCATGGGAAAGGGAGATGGGTAGGAATTTGGAGATCAGTCAATGGAAGCCATTCTTAAGCAGGGACGTCATCTGCCGATCTTGATAGCTGTTAGGAAAAACTGGCATAAGGTGTTAATGCAGTGGTACTTTACACCGGTGAGATTGAAAAAAATGTACCCGACAGCATCAAAGAGTGTGGGGAGGACGGCACAATGTACCATATTTGGTGGGCATGCCCACAGATGCGGATTTTCTGGGAAGAGATTCAGGATTGGATACGGCGGGTGGTGGGTGAGGAGGTTACGAGGGATCCGGAAATTTTTTTGTTTGGGTGGTGGCGGGAAGGAGGTCCGAAAGAATAGGAAACAAATTTTAGCTTGTCTCAGTGTGGCAAGATGTGAAGTAGACTTTTGGTGGAAGCAGGAGGAACCGCCACAGGTGGCTCACTGTGAAGATAGGCTAAGGCGCATTTACGTAATGGAGAAATTAACAGCAATACGAAAACAAAAAAGGTCCAAGTTTGATAAAGCTTGGTGAAAATTTTTGGTGTATTTACAAAATAAAGGGGTTAGGGGAGGGGGCAAGGGGAATATGGGGGGGGAGAGGAGTTAGGATAAGCCTGATATCTAGGAATGTTGGTTAAGAAATGTTGGGAAGGCATGAATATGGATTGTGGCTGATGTTCAGTGACTTTACTGACATGAGTATGTATCTATGCAACGGTTTAAGGGGAAGGGGGGGGGGGATAATTAGGAATATTGTTAAGTTGTGACAATATGCCAAAGATCGAAAGAAATGTACATTAGTGGTTGAATGTTAGTTGTGTAAATGCAAGAGTGCTTATGTATATTATCAGATGATCAAAAGTAAGTAAAATTAAAAAAAAAAAAAAAAAAGAGGGCGAGAACCCACTTCTGAACAGATGTTTGCCATCGGGGTTTTCTGCTTTCTCTTCGCCCAGAGCGGGTCAAAGTGGGGGGGAGGAGGGAGGGGTTTGCACTTCTCTACCATTCTAGATTTTCTCTCATGGAAGCTCCTGCCTCCACTATTCACTATCCTGAATCTCTATTTCTTAGGCTCCAAGCAACCCCACCACTTTACTCCTATATCTTCTCCCTTCTCTCTCTTTTGATCTTTGGGAATCGGCATTGCAGACCATTTCAGAAACTGCTCTTACCTACTCCAACCTTATCATTCTGGGAGATTATAACACCCATTTGGATGCTCCCTCGAGACTCAAAGATCGTGCCTTCCTTAATCGCTTGACTGATCTTTCCCTTATACAACATGTTTCCTGTCCTACCCACAGCGCTGGCCATATGCTAGATTTGGTTCCTACTCCGCCCAATTCTGGGCGTACTCTCTCGGCTTTCTCTTCCCTTGCAATCCCCTGGGGTCTGACCACTTATTGCATTTTCTTCTCCGCATCTTACTCAGTTTCAGCTGCCGACTCTGTTCTTGCCAACCCTTGGCCCTCACAGTGTTTGCATCGCCATATCACCCCAACTACTCTCCAAGTCTTTCCCATCTTCAAATACCCTATTCCCCCCTGACTTTGACACTCAGTCCCCTAGTATTCAGGTCCACATTTGGAATTCAGTGCTCGCTTCCACCCTGGATCAGCTAGCACCTCTTCATCGGCTAAGCAGGTCCACTCCCCCTGGTATTATCCTGGCCTCCATTTGCTCCGTTCACACCTTCGACGTGCTGAATGGTTGTGGCGTAAACGACCTTCATCAGACTCGCTTGTATGTTTTCGTCTTCTTCATACCCATTACCTTCGGCTGTTCATTCTGTCAAACAATCATACTATTCGCCCCTCATTTCCTTGTCCTCTAATTCTTCCAGACAGCTCTATTCCATTCTCCGTACGTTATCTGCAACATCCACATGCCCATCATCTCATATTGATTCACCAGATCCTGCAATGCTTGCTACCTTTTTCAGAGATAAGATACTCGACCTGCATTCCTCCTTTGCATTTCCCCCACCCCCCTCTGTCTCCTTCACTTCCCCCATCTCTCCCCTCTCCTCATTTGCTCCCCAGTCCATTGTCTTTACTTCAGCCTCCCCCCCCCCCCCCAATTCAGCTTTGGCTCATACCGGGTAAACGTAGATCGATTGTTTACGTTATCAGAATATAGAAAGACTAGGGGACATGCAATGAAGCTACAGAGTAAACTATTTAAGACTAATAAAAGAAAACATTTTTTTCACTCAACGTGTAATCAAACTCTGGAATTTGTTACCGGAGGATGTAGTAAAGGCTGTTAGTGTAAATGGGTTTTTAAAAAGGTTTGGACAATTTCCTGGAGGAAAGGTCCATAAACCATTATTAAGAAGGGACCCAGGATATCAATTCTTGACCCAGTACAAGCATTGCGGAACCTGTGTCTTTTGGGGAAACTGCTAGGTACGTATGACCTAGATTGGCCACTGTTGGAAACAGGATACTGGGCTTGATGGACCTTGGTCTGACCCAGAATGGCATATCTTATGTTCTGGTCCTCTTTTCATTCCATTCCATCTCAACAACAGAACTCCATAGAGCTCTTGTTGCTTCCAGAAAGACAACCTGTCTGCTAGATCCCATTCCCTCCACCTAGCTATCTGAACCATCCCTTGCTCTCCTCCCTCTAGTCCAAACCATTTTTAACTCTAGTCTGTCCTCTGGAACTTTTCCTGACCCTTGAAATCAGCTATAGTGCAGCCACTTCTTAAGAAACCATCACTTGACCCAGCCACCCAACCATTCCTGCTCACTGGAGCCCAGTGTCGAATCTCCTAGCTAAAGTACTGGAAAAACTGGTGTTCAATCTACTAACTTCACACATTGAATCCACCAATATTCTCTACCCCCACCAGTCTGGGTTTCATGCTGGCCATAGCATGGAGACCATTCTCCTCTCCCTGTTAAATGAGCTGCATGTTGCACATGATCACGAGGATATCACACTGGTTGTTTCGCTTGATCTTTCCTCTGCATTTGATTTAGTAGACCACCATACTTTGCTTTCACGCCTTCACAACTATGGGGGATTCAGGGTATTGTGCTTCGTTGGTTTTGTTCCTTCCTCTCTACCCGCTCCTTTTCTGTGCACTTCAGTGCTGCATCCTCCATTGCAGTACCTTTGGTATGTGGAGTCCCCCAGGGCTCCGTGCTCTCCCCACTACTCTAACATCTTTCTTGCTCCTCTGCCACTAATCATCCAGCAGAACTCGGTATCAGCATATTTCTATGCTGCTAATATAATCCTTCTCTACCGCACCTCACCTGTTGCTATTGATTTATCACCCCTGAATGATTTATTTATTTATTTGAACTGTTTTATATACCGCCCCTTCCAGCGATCAGGGGCAGTTTACATCGAACAATTAGGTTTACATAGAACAATGTATAACAATATACAACTATAGGCTATATACATGGAACATATCACCTTCCAACAATCCCAGAATGGGTATTGTGTAGGTTAGTTGAAACAAAACTATATACATATTGGTGTACATAACTATATACATATAAGGGTGCATGGCTTACCTAAATGGATGTGTTCTTTATGCGGTGAGCGGAAGTAGGGGAGGGGGGGGGGGTTCTACCTAGGCAGATGTGCTAGGAGAATGTTGAGTTGCTGGGCAGCAATTTTTTGCAGTTGGAGAGAGGTTTTCTATTGTAGTGCTATAATGTTCGGTAAAGAGCAGGGTTTTAAGCTCCATTCGGAATTCCAAGAGGTCCTTTATTGACCTGAGTATGTGGAAGTGTGTTCCATAGTGCAGGTGCAGTGTAGGTAAAGGCACTGTTACTTGTAGTTTGTTTTGTGTAGCGTAATGAGGCTGGGGTAGCTAGACGATTTGATTTACTTTTTCTTCTGCTTCTGTTTTCCAGTTGAACTTGTATCTTGGCAGACAAGATTGATGGGGATATGCAATTGATAAGTTTGAAAATTATGACTAGTGATTTGTATTTTATTCTACTGGTCACCAGGAGCCAGTGAAGATTGTAGGGAATGGGGGTGATATGGTCCGTTAGTCTTGCCTTGGATATGACCCTCGCTGTAACATTCTGGGCTAATTGGAGGGGATGGAGGTTCTTCTTAGGAAGTCCCTGCAGTATGCTATTACAATAGTCCAGTTGAGGTGTGATGAGTGCCTGGACCACTGTACGGAAATCATGAGTATCTAGGAGGGGACAAAGGTGTTGTACTGTCTTTAGTTTGTAAAATATAGTTTGTGCCATGTGTTTGATTTGAGCTGTCATCGAGAGCGATCAATTATGATGCCTAGATATTTAACCTCATCTTTGATTGGGACATCTCCTGTATTGCCACATGGATTTAGTCTAACTTTCTCATCTTTACCCTGCTAAGTCCACAGCCATGTGGGGTTTTTACAGCACTCCTTGTCCTACCATTGCCCCTCTGCTTAGTTCTACACCTATACCCCTGGTCTCTTCTTTCCGTTACCTGGGCGTCAAACTAGACTCCGCACTCTCCTTCCAGGAGCATCTGTCCATCCTCATTCGACGTTCCTTTTGTGCACTCCGTCAGATCAGAACAGTCCATCCCTTTCTACCACCTTCTTCAATCACCACTCTCCTGCTTTCTCTGGTAATGAGCAGACTCGATTACTGCAACGTTGCCCTTGCAAATCTGCCCCACTATCAGCTTCAGCATCTACAACTACTGCAAAACACAGCCGCACGCATTGTCACTCACACTAGGTATTCGGACCATATCACCCCACTCCTCATTCATCTCCACTGGCTTCCCCTCCATTACAAAGTACAGTACAAGTTTTTGATTCTGACCCACAAATTCATTTACACCTCTACACCTCAGTATCTGGCCAACCTCATATCATTGTACACCCCCTATCGTCAACTCTGGTTCCTCCATGCTAATCGGCTTACGCTCCCATCACCATCTCAGGCTCACCTAGAGCTTATATGCCATGCTGCTTTTTTCTTTATTAGTCCTGTACTCTGAAATTCACAGCTGTCTACACCTTGCCTTGAATCTTCCTATCAGAAGTTCAAAGCTCAATTCAGGACCCATTTGTTCCATCAAGCCTATGACATCCCATTTACCAGTTCTCAATAATCCCTCTATCCTCCCTACTGCCTCCTCTGTTGCTCTCTAACTGTTAGCTGTTGCTGTTTCTTCTTTCCTGTCATTGAATGGCGTTCTTTTCCCGTTTCCTGACTGCAGCATTATTGTTTTATTGTAAACCACCCTGATGCCATGGCCTGGGCGGTATATCAAATGTGAAGTAAAGATAAAGATATGTTTAAGAGATATATGACTGAGGTGTTTGGTATTCCTAGTGAGTCTCATCCCCCTGTTGCCAAATTATATTATTTGCCATCTGGATGGAGATCCTCAGGGACAGGGGAGATTCCAGGGGTACGGCAGGCTGACTTGCTTGATATCTCGGTTATAATGGAGGCATCGGGTGATGAACCCTGCAATCCGGCTACATTACTGGTGACTTTTTCACTATATCATGATAGAGATTGGTTTTTGAAAATGTTTATCCGTAAACGCTCGATTTTGTTTAGAGGGTTTCAGGTTCGGTTTTTCCCAGATCTGTGCCGGGAAACCCAGAAAAGGAGGCATGAGCTCCTTCTCTTACGTCTGGGGGTCCAGCAGTTGGGGGGTCAATTTTTCCTAAAATTTCCATGTAAATGTACTGTCAAGATGCAGGCAGTTTGCTATATTTTTTTGACCCATCCCAGTTGTCAATATTCTTGCTGCTGTAAGTTAATTGTTGCTAGTCTGAGCCTCACTGATTCCTTTTCCTTTCAAATTGTGGTTAGTTGTGGGTTATCGCCATTCCCCCTTAATGTCTGGGCTAGTGGTTGGCAGTCTTTGTGCTTTGTTATTTCCCATTGTGTTTTATGTTACCTGTGATATTATTATTGCTGGATCTCTTTCCTTTTCTTTGAGTGTATATTTACGCTTGAATTTATTGTAAAATGCATAAATATAAAATAAAATAAAAATACTGGGACAAGGGGTAGGGAAAGATAGTAGAGGGTCAGGGAATAGGTAAGTGAAATGCATTAGTAAATAAATGTGTCTTGAAAAGGACTTTAAATTTGTTATAGGAGGGTTCTAGTCTGAGGGCTGGAGGGAGGGAATTCCAAGAGACCAGAGTTATGAAATAGAATGTGGAAGAGCGGGTGGATGATAGCCAAGCTTGAGAGGCAGAGGGAAGGTGTAATTGGTTAACGTGTATAGTATGGAGAGTCTGGTGTGAGGAGTGGAGAAGCAGGGAGTCAGCAAGATAGCAAGAAGAGTCAGAGTGAAGTGTGTGGTGGATCAGGGTGAGTAATTTGTACTGAAGATGGAACTTTACCAGAAGCCAATGGTAGTGGAGCGGAGTGCTGGGAGCTGCATGGGTTTTCCAAAGTGGGACAGATGATTATAGAGGAAGGGAGGCTAGAGTTTCGAAAAAGACCAAGAGGAACATGAACTGTTGGATTCAGATACGTATATGCTTCTTCAGTGATGTGATGTTTGCGCACCCAGCTTCGCAGAGCGGAGCGGTTGTGGCGTAAGGGTCCCTCACCAACCACGTTAGCATTTTTCAAATCAAACTATTCCCACTATCGTTCTAGTGTCCATCTTGCTAAGCGCACTTATTTCTCTAATGCTATTTTGAATGCCCCAAATCAGACCCGACATCTCTACTCCACCCTCCAGTCTCTCACTTCCCTTCACGCCTCAGCGTCAGCTAACCTGGTCCATCCCTCTCCTCAGCCTTCTCTTCTAGCCTCTTGCTTTAGCAATAAGATTTCTTCCTTGAGAGCGTCTTTACCTTCCTGTCCTGCTCCAATTCATTCTCCTCCCCCTGTCGCCTCCCCCCCGCCCATCTCTCAAACCTCCCACTTCTGGGCGTCTTTCTCCTTGATCACTCCCCCGGAACTTCACCATCTCATCTCTTCCTCAAAGAAGACCTCCTGTCCCCTAGACCCCATTCCTTCTTCTTGGCTCCTGGACCCCTCTTTAGCACTCCTTCCCCACATCCTTTCTATGTTCAACTCTAGTCTTTCCACAGGGACCTTTCCCCGCTCTTGGAAGCATGCTTTAATTCGCCCTATCCTCAAAAACTCCTCACTTGATCCCTCGGTTCCCGCTCACTATCGCCCTGTCTCTGACCTCCCTTTTCTCTCTAAACTCTTAGAGAAATTTGTCTTTGCACAACTTTCACATCACCTTGACTCCACTAACCTTCTTCACCCTCGTCAATCGGGGTTTCGCCAGGGTCACAGTGTCAAAACTATCCTTCTTGCCTTCACTAATGCACTGCATGTAGCTCACGATCGTGGTGACATCTCGGTGGCGGTTGCCCTTGATCTTTCAGCTGCATTCGACTTAGTTGACCACTCCCTCCTTCTTCTTCGCTTATGGGAGGCGGGTCTCTGTAGTACTGTTCACCGCTGGTTTCACTCTTTCCTCTCCTCTCGATCTTGTGCAGTCCTTTCCTCTTCCTCTTCTGCCCCCCCCCCCTTCGGATTCCTTCCCTCTCCCTTGTGAGGTTCCTCAGGGTTCCGTCCTGGCTCCCCTTCTTTTCAACCTCTTTCTGGCCCCCCTAGCCCTCTTAATCCAACAGTCTGGAATATCTGCCCTTTTCTACGCAGATGACATTGTTCTGCTTCATCATACTTCCCCCTCTTGCCCAGACCTTTCTGCACTAAATTCCTGTCTCTCTGATGTGGCTAACTGGTTGACACTTAACTGTCTCCACCTTAATCTTGCTAAAACTATCGCTATCTGGTTTTCTCATGGCAGTCCACCTCCCCTTCTGGCCCCTTCTTTCTCCGGTTCCCCTGTCCCTTTAGTCTCCACCTTCCATTATCTTGGTGTTCACTTTGATTCTGACCTATCATTTCATGCCCATATTTCACACGTCACTAAAAGATCCTTTTTCTTCCTTCGTCAAATTTGTGCAGTTCGTCCTTTTTTATCTCCATCAGCCCTCACCAATTTGTTGTTGTCTTTGGTCATGTCACATGTGGATTTTGCTAATTCAGTTTTCACTGGTCTCCCTAAATCTCAATTGTCTCGGTTGCAATGGATCCAAAACACTGCTGCCCGCCTTGTCACCCATACCTCTCCCCGGGATCACATAACACCTCTGCTATTCCACCTTCACTGGCTACCCTTTCCCTATCGCTCTCAATTCAAGCTGCTTACCTTGGTTCACAAAGCTCTCTACACTGGCACCCCTCAATACCTAACAGACCTTCTCTCTTTTCACTCTCCCAGGTACACTCCTCGTTCCTTCCACCTCAACCGCCTCACCCTTCCCTCCCCTTCCCGTGCTCACTTACAATCTACTCGTTCCTCTGCCTTGTTTTTTGCCGGCCCCGCTCTTTGGAACTCCCTCCACTCTTCCCTTCGTCTGAAACCTCATCACACCACATTCAAACAAAATTTGAAGACTCACCTTTTTTCTCTGGCTTTTGATGTCCCCTCCCCTTTTGTGTAAACTCCACCCCCCCACCCTCTACTTACCTTTTTGTTCTCTCCCTACTTATGTTTGGTCTTGTCTCTCTTGTCTCTACTGCTTTCCTATCAAGAAATTGTATATTCCTTTTTCCATTTCGCTGGTTTTGGCCTTCTTTTAAATTTGGTTTTATTTGTACACCGCTTTGCTTGTTGTAGAAAGGCAGTTTTTATCAAATGTAATAAACATAAACATAACATAAACATGTGATAATAATGCAAGAGGTAAGGAGATTTGTGACGGGGTAGCTGAGGCAGAGTCGCTTTGGAGGAACTATATTGATCCTGCTGGAAATCTCAGGAATTGTTAACAAAGTTGTATGGGTTGAAGAATTATCAGGGAGAAGAGAGGATGTTGTTTATGTTAGCTTGGCAAAAAGATTTGGGTGGAATGTAGGATGAGGGTCAGTGGAAAAGAATGCTTGAGTGCATAGCAAAGGCCTTATGTCATCCCTGATGCAAGAGAATGGATACAGGTGATATATCATGTAATCTGAATCCATTAGAATTAGTAAGGCGGTAGCAGGATTCAGTCCTGAGTGTTGGTTGGGATGGGGGCAGAGGAGTGATACATGCGGACACTATAGCAACGGTTGGGAAAATTCTTTAACGAATTGACGGGAGTACCTGTGGGGTTGGACCCACAGTTTATGTTGCTGAACGTGCCTCCAGAGGAGAAAACCTGGCAAGGCTTGTGAGGATGCTGAATGTAGCAGTGTGTATGGTAATAGTGCACTACTGGAAAGACTCCCAGGTACTGGGGGTGGGGAGGAGGAGGGGGGGGAGAGAGGCTGTTATAAGGAAATGGAATTTGTCTACTGAATGAGTGAACTGACTGCATGCAAGAATCATCAGAAAGGTGTTTTTGAAGAGATAATGGGCAACTTACCTAAGCTGGAGGAAGAAGTTTATCAATGTTGGGTGAAGTAGGGTGCTGGGGGGGGGGGATAATGTTCACTTATGGGGATAATGTAAGTGAGGGGGATGCAGTACTGTGTAATTAGATTGAGGAAGGTGAAATTAGACTTACCTGCTAATTGTTGTTCCTTACGGAACTCCAGTCTAGTCCCGAAACCTCTGGGTTTTGCTCCTCCTCCAACAGCTTGGAGACTGAAAAACGTCACTCTTGTGATGTCACTGGTACATAAGCTCCGGAACCACCTTCTTCCACCAGTAACCTATTGACAAAGCAGACTCACCGGAGCAACAATTAAGTAGTAAGTACTACCAAACCAGAACCATACCAACTGACTAAACTGTATCTAATACAACAAACTACAACTACACCCATTGTCCCAGAACTGTTCCATAAGTGCTTAGGCCCGTTCTCCCCCCTTATGGAAACCTGGAACCTGCTAAGGACTACTTTAAATTTTTAATCCACATTCTGAAGCCGGGTTATTTTTTGCATATTTCAGGAAAATTGTACCCGTCTTATTCAATATGTTCTTATAGTGATTTTCCTTCTGCTATGGTCATGTATTATATACCATCTGATAGGAATATTTAGTCATAATTTTGGATCCCAAGAGTTTTGGGCTTGGCCTGGAAAGGGTTAACTTGCAGAATGTCTAACTTGAGGAAAAGACTCACGTCGTCCCCTCTTGCACCTGTCGCTTACCTGTAACTCCCCTATGCTTCAGGCGCATGACAACTGCAACCCCCAGGGCGGGATACGGGACTAGACTGGAGTTTATTTATCTATTTAGCTGTATTTATATCCCGCTTTTCACCGGGTCAAAGCGGCGTTACATAGAGGGGTGGGGAAATTAAGTATAGGGCGGGGCCATCACCGAGGAGGCAACATTGATGATTTTGACATAGGACAGACTTTGGACATGGGACAGACTTTGTACATAGACAGGATAGTATAGCTTTGATTCAGAGGTTCATGGTGGGCGAGATCAGTGGTTAGTGCGCTTTTCGGTGGGAGTCGTGATGAAGTATTCCTGGAAAAGGAAGGTTTTTAGCTGTTTTCTGAAGGATAGTAGGTAGGCATTGTTTCTAAGACAGCTTGGTAGGGAATTCCATAAGGATGGAGCATAAAGTTCAAAGGCTTGGTTGCAGGTCCGTTGCAAGCATTTAGTTCATTTGTGGGGGACTGTGAGGGAATTGCTGGAGGCTTGTCTGGTAGTTCTGCCGTGGGCTGGACGAGACAGTAGGGTGCGAAGCTGGGTGTTCTGTGCTTGATGGATGGCTTTGTGGGTGAGTAGGATGGCTTTGTATTTAGTCCTCGCTTCCAGGGGAAGTATGTGAAGGTCTTTGAGAATTGGGGTGATGTGGTCGGTTTTCTTTGCTCTCTGGATGATTCTTGCTGTGGTGTTCAATGCTGTTCGGAGGGGGTTGGTCTGTGAGGCTGGAAGGCCATGGTAGATTATGTTGCAGTAGTCCAGATGTGGGAGTGTCGTGGCTTGCATCACTGTTCGGAAGTCTTGATGTTCAAGAAGGGGTCTGAGACGTTGCACTGTCCTTGCCTTATGGAATATAGTTCCGTAAGGAACAACAATTAGCAGGTAAGTCTAATTTCACCTTCCTTAGCATCCCTCCAGTCTAGTCCCGAAACCTCTGGGGATGTAACAGAGCAGTGAAAAATTCAATGGGTGGGATCCTGTAGACCTGCCTGAAACACCGCCGATCCAAAACAGGTATCCCTCTCTGCCTGAACATCCAGACGGTAATGTTTGACAAAAGAATGCAGAGACGACCAAGTTGCTGCCTTACAAATTTCCACAGCAGGCACTAAACTGCACTCCGCCAAAGACGTCGCCTGCCCTCTAGTAGAATGAGCTCTCAACGCTTTTGAAACCTGCTTGCCCTTAAGAAGATATGCAGACGCGATCACTTCCTTCACCCAACGGGCGTCCGAAGCCTTAGATGCTGCTTTCCCCTTTCCTTGCACCCGCAAAGAGCACAAAGAGCCTATCCGACGTCCGGAAAGGGGCTGTCCTATGCAAATAGAGCTTTAAGGCTCTCCTGACATCCAAGCACTGTAAGCGCCTTGAGGAAGAGCTCTCAGCGGTAGATTCGAAAACTGGCAAAGAAACGACTTGATTCATATAAGAAACCGAGACCACCTTCGGCAAAAACAATGGTACCGGCCTCAGAACCACCTTAGACTCCCCGAAAGACAGAAAGGGCTTCCTACAGGACAGGGCCTGCAACTCGGAAATTCTTTGTGCCGACGCAATAGCCACCAAGAACACCACCTTAAGGGTAAGGTCCTTAAGCGACGCCCTCGCCAGCGGCTCAAAGGGCTCGCGCACCAACGCTTCCAACACTAGAGGCAGATCCCACGTCAGCACCACCGGCCTCCTGGGAGGCGGCAACAGAGCCACTGCCTTTAAAAATCGCTTAATATCCGGATGTACTCCCAAGGACACCCCCTGAATCTTTCCCCTATAACAGGAAAGGGCCGCTAACTGCACTCTTAGGGACGAGGCTGTTAAGCCTTTTTGAAACCCATCCTGCAGGAAAGACAGAACCTGCAGGATCGAAAGTCTCAACGCCGCCACCTGTCGCTCTGCACACCAAGCCTCAAATACTCGCCATATGTGGATATAGGCTAAGGAAGCTGACTGTCGCCGAGCCTTCAGCAAGGTGGAAATAACCGCCATTGAATATCCCTTTGCTGTCAACCTTGCCCTCTCAAGAGCAAAGCCGTAAGCGAGAATCGATCCACTCGAGGCATAAACAGCGGCCCCTGAGAGAGAAGGTCTTCCCGCCGGGGAAGGTGCCACAGCTTCCCGATTAGAAGTCTCATCAGGTCAGCATACCATGGTTTTCTTGGCCAATCTGGCGCGATCAATATTACCTGTCCCCGGTGACGCTCTATGCGCTGCAACACTCGACCTATTAACACCCAGGGCGGAAACACGTACAGAAGTTGTTCTTCTGGCCAGGCTTGAATGAGAGCATCCATGTCCTCTGACATTCTCTCCCTTCTTCTGCTGAAGAAGCGATTGACTTGAGCCGACTGAAAGGACGCCATCAGATCCATCACCGGCGTTCCCCAACGGCGCACCAGCATTGCGAACACTTCCGGGTGGAGAACCCACTCTCCTGGGTCTACTCTTACCCGACTTAAGAAGTCGGCTTCCACATTGTCCACTCCCGCTACATGTGCTGCCAACAGCGCCAGAAGATTCTCCTCGGCCCACACGAACAAATCCTCGGCTTCTGCTTCGAGTGCAACACTGCTGGTGCCCCCTTGACGATTGATATATGCTACCGCGGTCACATTGTCGGAAAACACCCGAATGGCATTCCCCTGGAGACAAGGCTGAAGAACTTGCAACGCTCTTGCCACCGCTCTCAACTCCAATCTGTTGATGGACCAGTCCTTCTCCAGCTCCATCCATTGTCCTTGAGCGAATCTGCCTTGACAGTGAGCACCCCAGCCCCTGAGACTGGCATCCGTCGTCAGCGCAACCCACGCTGGGGCCTCCAAGGGCATTCCTTTTTCCAGACATCCTGGGGGCAACCACCACCGCAGAGCCACGCACGTCTCCAGATGGCAGGGCAGCCGCAGTCCCAACGGATCTTTCTGGTGTGACCACCTCCATAACAATGCTCTCTGCAACGGTCTCATGTGCGCTCACGCCCACGGAACCAACTCGAGCGTCGCCACCGTGGTCCCTAGTAGCTGCAGATAGCTCCACGCCGTGGGAGATGTTTCTTGAGAAACTCTTGGATCATCTTCCGAAGTCCTAGCGCCCACTGCTGCAGAAGAAAAATTCTCCCCAAGCTCGTATCGAAGCGCGCTCTCAGGTAGTCCAGGTGCTGAGATGGAGACAACTTGCTCTTGGACATGTTGACCACCCAACCGAGATTCTGCAGAAAGGCTACTACTTTGGCTGCTTCGCTTTCTGCTCTCGATTTCGCTCGGATCAACCAATCGTCTAGATAGGGGTGCACTAACACGCCCTCCATTCGCAGGAGCTGCTGCCACTACCACCATCACCTTGGTGAACGTTTGCGGTGCCGTTACCAGCCCAAAAGGTAGCGCTTGGAATTGAAAATGTCCCATAGGAACTGCAAACCTGAGAAACTTTTAATGCTCTCGTTGTATTAGAATGTGCAGATATGCCTCCGAGAAGTCCAAGGACGTAAGAAATTCTCCTTTCTGTACCGCCATGATGACCGATCGCAAGGTCTCCATCCGAAAATGGGACACTGAGACAGCAATTCACTCTTTTTAGGTCTAAAATTGGCCGAAATGTTCCCTCTTTCTTTGGCACTATGAAATATATGGAGTATCGACCGCTGCCGCACTGGTCGGAGGAACCGGCACTATTGCCTTGAAGGCTAACAGCCTTCGTACGGTGCCATGCACCGCTTTGCGCTTGAAACTTGCTCCGCACGGCGACTGAAAGAATCTGTTACTGCCTTTTGAAACTCCAACACATAACCCTCTCGAATCACCTCCAACACCCACTGATCTGAAGTGATCTGGACCCAGGCAGGGTAAAATTCCCGCAACCGACCACCTACGGGAACCAGTCCCATCTGGGCCCCCTCGGCTTCATTGTGACTTTCTAAGACCTGAGGTAGAGGAGGAGGAAGCCACAAATCCCCTACCTGCTCCTCGAAACCCCCAAAACCCCTGGTTTCTATAGGGAAAGCACCCTCGCTGAGCTTGTCCAAATCTGGGGGAACGAAAGTGCCAAAACTCCCTTTGTTGACTCTTAGGCCCAGGAGCCAAATGCCCTTGCTTTTGCTTGTCCTCAGGCAATCTGCCACCCTTAGACTCCCCCAAAATCCTTAACCAACTTATCCAACTCCTCTCCAAACAATCGCTTCCCCCTAAAGGGGAGCTTACTTACACTTGCCTTGGAAGAGCCGTCCGCCGCCCAGTTGCGTAGCGAAAGATACCGCCTAGCTGCAATAGCCGAAGCCATGCTCTTAGAAAGACCCCGGTTAAGGTCATAATGAATATCAGCTAGATAGGCCGCCCCCGACTCTAATCTGGCGGCTTCTGCCGTAGTCTCCTCGGCTTGTTCTGTCTGAATACGCTGAACCCATCGCAGACAGGCTCTAGCTACCCAAGCCCCACAAATAGACACTTGCATAGACAGCGCATTGACATCAAAGACTTGTTTCAACGGTGCTTCCAGTCTATGGTCCTGAGCATCCTTGAGGGCCGCACTACCCTCCAATGGAATGGTAGTCTTCTTAGTAACCGCCAAAACAGCGGCATCCACTCTGGGAGACTTAAACAACTCGCGATCCTGGGCTATTAGTGGATATGGCCGTGCCATACCCCGAGACCCCTTTAGGGTGGACCAGGGCAAATCCCATTCTTCCTGAATCATTTCCTTAATCACCCTGTGTACCGGGAAAGCTCTCCGTGTCTTTCGAAATGCCTGCAACAATGGGTCCTCCATGGTAGAATCCTTCGTCAGACCCCCTGAGGGCATATTCAGCACTTTCAGTGTTTCCGAGATAAGCGCCGGTAACTCTTCTCTCCGAAAAACGCGCACAACCCTGGCTTGGTCTTCCTGCTCCGCAATCTCGCCTTCCTCAAGGTCCTCATCCAAGTCCAAATCAAGATCCGGCTCCTCCGAATGGAGACCTTCCGATACCACCAACTGCTCAGACCGATCCCTGTCGGCCCTGGACTTTTTCGCCGCTATTCCTGCCACTCCCGTATTCAACAGAGCCCCTGGCCGTTTCAGCCCCATGATCACCTCTGTGGCCCCGGGGGAAGGCTTACCCGAATGACTGCCAAAGGCATGCTGGATTAGCGTAACGAAATCCGGCAAAAATATCGCCGCCAGACCCCCTGGTAAAATGGGTTGAGGGCAGGGGGGTCGGGAGCCGACGACGTACCTGGAATGGGCTCTATGGATGTGAGGCTTGGGGAGCCTGGCTGGTGAAGGGCTATGGAGGTACTCCCCTGAGCGTCCTCTACCCCCTCTGCGCCCGGCTCCAGGACCACAGCCTCCTGACTGCAGCCCTTACAGACCCCCGCTTCTGAAACTGTGCCCCTTTTTGCCCCAGAGAGCAAACACTGAGGCCTAGGCATCTTGTCCCAGGAAAAGTATCCTAACATCTCCCTGAAACGCGCTGATACTGATCCTCAGGCCACAGCCGCCTCAGAGCACTGCTCCAAGGACGTTCAACGTGCCGTGTTTTTTTTTTTTTTTTAAATTAAGCACTTCCCGTGCCTCCGAGCGCCTTCCCCAGCAAGCTACAAGGCACCCGAATTGAAAACGACGCTCCCCTGACGCCTCACACGGCCGAGTAAAACTGAAAAATGAAGCCGGCGTTTCCCACGCTTCCGCCACATGGCCCGGCCTGCCCCGCCGAAGCCGCGTCTCAGCGCGCCGCCGTTCCTGTGCCCCGATTTCTCCCGATGAACACCAGGGCCCCCCTTACCTGCAGGCAGCCAAAGCGAAGAACAACTTTCTCTGCACGGGCTCTACTGCAGCGCGGGAGCTGCCTTGTCGAAGGCCTCTGTGCCGAGACAGACAGCGTGAGACAAGGGAAACAATGTGCTGCCTCTCTGTCTGCCTTGTCCCACCCTTGCCTAGCATTAACAGGCACTGCTTCTACACGCTAAGGGTCTCGTCTGTACTCCTTCGTCTCCCCTGCCAGTGAGGTCAGAATGAAGTCTTCTCCCCTTGAGCAGTCCCCTGCCCATCAAGCAGATTACACCGGGGGGGGGGGGGGGGAGGGAGGGAGGGCTTCAGCATCAATGGCCCAGTGAAATGATGAAACAAAATAATAAAGTCCTACTCTTTTTTTTTTCCCAACAACCAAATCAAATCCAATCAAAATTAATCAAAACAAATTAAAATGTGACTAAACTATCCTAACTCTTCTTAATTGCTCCTCTAGTTACCCCGCACTGCTAGGCTCACCAATCCTCCAGCTGCTTGGAGACTGAGGTAACTGGTGGAAGAAGGCGGTTCCGGAGCTTATGTACCAGTGACATCACAAGAGTGATGTTTCTCAGTCTCCAAGCTGCTGGAGGAAGAGCAAAACCCAGAGGTTTCGGGACTAGACTGGAGGGACGCTAAGGAAAGAATGGTTACTCACCTGTAACAGGTGTTCTCCAGGAGCAGCAGGAATCAGTCCTCACATATGGGTGTCATCGGCGCCGATGAAGCCCCAGCGGAGCATTTCCCCAGCTTTCCATGAAAGCCTTTGGGAATGCTGGCACGTATGCGCAGTTCCCTTCCTGCCTAAAGGTGCCATCTTACCTCAGTCAAATGACATAGCTAAGAAGAGCACACAAAAATGTAAAAACACAAACTATGTACAACTGCAACTCCAAGGGGAGGAGGGAGGGTTGTGAGGACTGATTCCTGCTGCTCCTGGAGAACACCTGTTACAGGTGAGTAACTACTCTTTCTCCAGGACCAAGCAGGAAGTCAGTCCTCACATATGGGTGACTCCCTAGCTCTGGGTTATCGAGGAACCCAGGCTGAACAAGAGAACTCCCTCTAGTCCCAGCAGCAAAGAAAGGCTTTTCAAGGACACAACCTCCACCGGTAGCCCAACAGAGGGCAGGAGTTGCCTAAACCTCAAAGAGATTCCGGAGTACTGCTTGGCCAAAAGCACTGTCCCTACGGGACTCCCTCTCCAGACAGTAATGGGCTGCAAAAGTCTGGCTTGAAGACCAAGTTGCAGCCCTGCAGATGTCTACCAAGGGCACAGAGCGGAGATGAGCCACTGAGGCAGCCATTGCCCTGACACGCTGGGCCGTGACCCTACCCTGCAAAGGAAGGTCAGCAGCCTTGTAAGCCCAGGTGATACAGTCAGCCACCCAGATAGACAAGGTACGCTTGGACACAGCTAACCCCAACTTATTGGGGTCAAAGGATACGAAGAGCTGAGTAGCCCTTCTATGCCCCTGCGTACGGTCAAGGTAGAAGGATAAGGCCCTCCTACAGTCCAGGGTATGCAGGACTGCTTCAGCCTGGCTTGCATGAGGCCTAGGGAAGAATGTTGGAAGAACCACCTGCTGATTGAGGTGGAAAGAGGAGACAACTTTTGGGAGGAACTTGGGATGAGTCCTGAGGACTACCCTGTTCCTATAAATCCTGGTGTAGGGCTTATCACAGACCAGGGTCTGAAGCTCACTCACTCGCCTAGCTGAGGTAAGGGCTATCAGGAAGAGTGTCTTCCAGGAGAGGAAGCGTAGTGGACAAGTAGCCATCGGCTCAAAAGGAGGGCGAGTCAGTTGCTGCAAGACCACATTCAACTTCCACTCAGGGGCAGGACGACGGACTGGAGGCTTGAGTAAAAGCAAGCCCCTGAGAAAGCGGGACACCAAGGGGTGACCGGACAGAGAATGTCCCTCCACCAGTGAGTGGTGAGCTGCAAGAGCTGAGAGGTGGACCCGAACAGAATTGGACTTAAGTCCCTGATTTGATAAGTGCAGTAAGTACTGAAGCACTACCGGCACAGTACAGGAGAAAGGATCCTCTGTACGTAGCTGACACCACAAAGAAAACCTTTAACATTTGAGAGCATAGGCTTTCCTAGTGGACTGTTTCCTAGAGGCAAGGACAACCTCCTCAACTTCCTGAGGCAGGCCCCAGGGAGCAAAGACTACCCTTGCAGCCTCCAGGCCATCAAATTGAGAGTTTTGAGATTGGGGTGTAGAAGGGAACCCTGCTCCTGAGAGAGAAGGTCGGGTTGCAACCCCAGAGGCAGTGGGTGATCCACCGCCAGTTGAAGCAGAAGAGGAAACCAAGGCTTTCTCGGCCATCTGGGAGCCACCAGCAGGACCGAGGCCTTGTCCTGAAGAATCTTGAAAAGAGTTCGGGCCACCAAGGGCGTGGGAGGAAACGCATACAGGAGGCCCTGAGACCAGGACATCAGAAAAGCATCTGGTGCTATCCTCAGAGGATGTGGTTGCCTGGAGCAGAACTTGGGCAGTTGCTTGTTCAGTGGACTGGCAAAGAGATCTATCCAAGGGAGACCCCACTTCAGGAAGATCTTTTGAACGACCAAGGGATGCAGCTGCCACTCGTGGGGCTGCAGAATTCTGCTCAACCGGTCGGCCAGGCAGTTCTCCTGGCCTGGGAGGTACACCGCCTTGAGAAGCATGTTGTGCTTCAGGGCAAAGGAACAAAGGTCCTGAGTCTCTAGACAAAGGATCTGGGACCCAGTCCTGCCCTGTTTGTTCACATAAAACATGGCTACCTGGTTGTCTGTTTGAATCAAGACTGAGCGGTGAGCCAGGGCTGGAGAAAAAACTCTGAGAGCCAAGCGGATAGCCCGAAGTTCCAGCAGATTGATCTGTTGGGCTGCCTCCCAGGGAGACCAGAGGCCTTGGGTGCACTTGTCCAGACAATGAGCACCCCAGCCCTTGTCCAGACAATGAGCACCCCAGCCCTTGAGAGAGGCGTCGGTGGTGAAGATCACCGAGTATTCTAGCATTTGGAAGGGCATTCCTTTGAGTAGATTGGGTGGATGTAGCCACCAGCTGAGGGAGGCCAAAAGGGGTTTGGACACCTTTATCCTGTCTCGTAAGTGGCCTGTGGCTTGAGACCACTGAGTCCGAAGGCACCACTGAGCAGGCCTCATATGGAGCCTGGCATTGGGAGTCACATGTACTGTCGAAGCCATGTGTCCCAGAAGCCTGAGGCAGAGTCTGGCGGAGACCTGGGACCTGTTTAGAAACTGGTTTGCCACGTCCATCAGCCTTTGAGCCCTGTCTTCTGGCAAGAATGCCTTTGCCAGTTGAGAATCCAACCTTGCCCCTATGAACTCCAAGTTCTGGGAGGGAAGCAAAGTGGACTTTGCGAAGTTTATGACAAAACCCACTTTTTGAAGCAGAGCAATGGTGCTGAGGGTGGCTTGTCTGGCCTCCAAGGACGTCTGACCCCTGATGAGCCAGTCGTCCAGATAGGGAAAGACAAAGATGCCTTGATTTCTCAGGTAGGCCGCAACCACTGCCAGGCACTTGGTAAAGACCCGGGGAGCGGAGGTCAGGCCAAAAGGTAGTACTCTGTACTGATAATGGTTTCCTCCCACAATGAACCTGAGGTACTTTCTGTGGTCTGGATGAATGAGGATGTGAGTGTATGCATCCTTTAGATCTAAGGAGCATAGCCAATCTCCCTGCTGGAGATAGGGCAGAAGTGTCCCAAGAGTAAGCATCTTGAACTTTTCTTTCTCTAGGAACTTGTTGAGGTTTCTGAGGTCCAGAATGGGCCGAAGGCCACCGGTTCTTTTGGGTATCAGGAAATACCTGGAGTAGAATCCGTGACCTTGCAAGTGGGGAGGCACAGGCTCCACCGCCCTGTCCACCAACAGACCATGAAGCTCTTGTAGAAGGAGGTCTGTGTGCAGGGGAGACCTTGGAGGCTCCCCTGGAAAATATGGCGGAGGCAGTTGGTGGAAATGGAGGGCATAGCCATTGTGGACTATGTCCAGCACCCAACTGTCCCCGGTGATAAGGTGCCACTGGTGGGCAAAGAGGGCGAGGCGACCTCCTGTGCAGGGTGGGGAGAGCAGTGGAGGAGAGGCTACGCTCAAGGAGTCAAAAACCCCCACCCTGCTGAGCGGCAGCAGGGGCCTGAGGCTTGGGGGTCCTCTGCCTACGGGGCCCATTACCCTGGCCCTTGGCTTTCTGACCCTGGGAGGCAGCTTGGGCAGCCTGATACTGAGGGTAATGTTTGTAGGCAGTGCCCTTCCTTGGGTAAAAGGACATTTTACCCGAGCCCTTCTTCTTATGTGAAGGGGCAGAGGTCTTCCTCGACAGCCTTGTCCGGGTAAGGTGCTCTGTCTCGAGCTGAGCGGCCTTCTCGGTCACGGGTTTGCCAAAAAGGTTCTCACCTCGGCAGGGAACATCGACCAACTTGTCCTGAACCCATGGCTCGAGATCCGATGACTGCAGTCACGCCTGGCGACGAGCCGCGATGCCGGCAGCCTCTACTCGGGCCGAAGCCTCGAAGCCATCATAGGCGGCGCGGGAAATGAACTTCGAGCATTCCCGAATTCCCGAGGACAAGGTCTGAAATCTCTGCAAGGGTTCCCCGGAGAGACCAGCAGAGAAGCCGGCCAGTTCTTTGGCCAGGTCGCGTAAGTACATGCCCATGTACAGCTGGTAAGACTGGACACGGCAAGCAAGCATCGACCCCTGGAAGCACTTTCTACCGACGCCATCGAGGTTGCGGGCCTCCCTGCCGGGGGGCACCGCAGAGTGCATCTTCTGGTTCTTCAGACGATGCATGGCCGATTCCACAACCATGGAATGGTGTGGTAGCTGTGCTTTCTGGAAACCAGGGCTTTTGCGGAGTCGATAAATGGATTCGACTCACTTACTTAGAACCGGCGCCGAGGCCGGGGACTCCCACATTCGGAAGAGGAGCCGTTCCAGCATCGGAGGAACCGGGACAGTAAAGGCCTCCTTCAGAGGAGAGTCGTACTGTAGAGCATCGAGCTCCTTGGCTCGAGGCTCTTCCTCGGGATCATCAGGGATAGCCAAGGCAGCGGCCATATCCCGGACGAACTCCGAGAACCTAGTGTCCTCCGGAGGGGATCTACTCCGGGGATCAGACTGCGGTGAGTCCGACGAGACGCACCGAGTCTTAAAAGTATCGGGAGACTCCTCATCCTCCGTCTCCCAGGCGGACTCGTCCGAGGAGGAGTCAGAGTCAGAGTCCGACCCCGCGGGGCCCCGAGGCACCCGCCCCGACGCCGGGGGCACCGGCGTCGACACCCTCGGTCCCGAACGTGAGGTCGAGGGAGACCTCGACTGAGGACGACTTCGAGCCGCGAGGGTCTCGAGTATCGGCTCGGTCTCCGGGGTTGACTTCGAAGTCAATGTCCCGGTGGTCGGGGCAGATGCACCAGACAGGCTGGCCATCAGTGCCTGCTGCTGCTCCATGAAGGCAGACAGTCTGCACTCCAAGGCTGTCATCCTGAGACTCAGCTCGGGAGACGCAGCAGCCACCGACTCGGGCCCCGGCAGCGCCGGGCCCGACATCGGCTCTCTGGGAGGAGAGTCCACGAGGACTATGGGGCTTACGTGTCCAGCAGACTCCGGCTCCACGCGAGGAACGTTTGCAGGCTTCTCTTGGTCCATGGGCCCGGGACGGCGGTCGGGGGTCTTAGACCTGGCCCTCGAGGGACCAGGGACCTCCTCCGACGCCGCCCCACGAGCCGCTTCTTCCTCTTACGTTCCCGGTCGGGGGACCCCCTGTCCGAGGAGCTTCGACGGCGCTCGGGATCGGAATCCCGAGATGTCGAGGCCTCAGACGAGGTCTGGGCCCAGCAGGAGGCAGAGTCCGAGAAAAACCTTTCCTTTTGATGCTGTCGACTCTTTAGTGCCTTGGAAGACATCTTCCCACATGGTCCACATGACTTTGGGTCGTGGTCAGGGCCGAGGCACCAAAGGCAGCAGTCGTGTGTGTCGGTGAGAGACAATTTTCTTACACCGATCACATTTTTTGAAACCACTGGAAGCCATCGGGGGAAAAAAGAGCCTCAGCGAGGTCAAAAGACCGGCCTTCCAGTGAAAAAATGAAAAAAGGGCGCGAACGCCAGCCACAAAGGGCAAAAACCAAAAAATGAGGAAAACGGGTTCGATACCGGTGTACCGAACCCAGCGGGAGGGGAACCGGCGTCGAACCGGAGAAAAATAGCGAAAATCGCCGAAGAAAAAAATCACTTTTATCCGGGAGAACAGGACACACGTCCGATGAGCTTCTCGGAAAAAAAGAGACTGAGGTAAGATGGCTCCTTTAGGCGGGAAGTGAACCGCGCATGCGTGCCAGCATTCTCAAAGGCTTTCATGGAAAGCTGGGGAAATGCTCCGCTGGGGCTTCATCGGCGCCGATGACACCCATATGTGAGGACTGACTTCCTGCTTGGTCCTGGAGAATGGTCATTACTTGGATTTGTATATGGAAAAATTAATAAAATAGAAATTACACTTACCTGGTAATTGTCGTTCCTTGAGTGACGACAGTTTAGTCCTCCACCTCTGGGTTGTGCACCTCCTCCTGCAGCTTGGAGACTGGGCATGTCAAAGTCCTGACATCACTGGATATAGCCTGCTGGTATCTCCCATCAGCCCCCAGTGTACTATTGACAAAGCAAACTCAAAGGAACAAATAAGTAACTAAACCATAGCTTTAAATAACTCTCCATTCCTCAACTTGAGGAACCTTTTTAAGCTTATCAGTCTTATATTTTCTTTTTTTTTTTTTTTTTTAACTTTACATTCACGTCCCCCCTATGCAAACACATTTCCTATACCATCCCCTCGTTTAAATAAGAGAGAAGGAAGAAACAACAGAGAGGGATACTCACTGCGATCTAGAATCTGAAAGGATCTGTCTACTCCTTGAGATTGATGCTCCACTCCGCCTGAAAATAAACTCTGAAGAAATCACACCCCTGGGCGGGAATGAGGACTAAACTGTCGTCACTCAAGGAACGACAATTACCAGGTAAGTGTAATTTCTATTTCCTTATCGTTCCTCCAGTTTAGTCCTCCACCTCTGGGATGTAACAGAGCAGTAATCATTGGGAGGGACCTATCCAGCCAACTCACCACACCGTCGACCCGGAACAGGCATCCTTTACTGCCAGAACATTTAGGCAGCAGTGGTTACTGAGGGAATGAAGAGATGACCTGGAAGCTGCTCTACCAATCCCCCCTGGTGGAATGACACAGTGATCCACCCATGAAGCTGCTTGCGCCCTGGTAACAAGAGTCAGAAAGCCCCCCGGAATCATACAACCTTGCCACCAGAATGCTGAGGCAACCAACCCCTTAACCCAGTGTGAAATGGCTGCCTTCGCTGCTGCTTCCCCTTCGCGGGGACCTCCAACCAACACACAAAAACAAAGAAACGAACGCCACACCCTGCATTTTATGTTTCCTATCGGCGTAAGCTATGAATAAAAACCTCCCCTTCCAGAAAAACCGAGAACTGGAAGAGAAACCAATAGGCTCAGGAGAAAAAATCAGATATCACCTTTTGGAAGGACGACAGGACTGGTCGCAAACACCACCCTCTATCCAGAAAGGGTGAAAACGGCTCATTACATGACAACGCCTGAAACTTCGAAACTCGTCGCGCTGAACAAAGAGCTATCAAAGCCACTGTCTATAACAGCAAATCTTTTACCGATGCCTGGAGTAAAGAATCAAAGGGCTCTTTAGTTAAAGCCTCTAAGGCCCAATCGGGATCCCATGACGGTACCCGAACTCTCCTTGAAGAGCGCAGTCAGGTCCCAACTTAAGGAAACGCCACACATCGATCCGAACACCTAGCGCTATTCCCTCCACAGAACCTCTACAGCCGGAAACAGTCGCCAGCTGGACCCTCTAAGGAACTGGCCGCTAGTTCCTTCAGACACTGTCCTGCAGAGAACTCAGACGAAGGATACAGACACCTTTGTCGCCCGGACTTGCCGCCGTGAACAGCAGCCTTCAAAAAGGCGCTAAGCACGGACCTATGTACCAGACGCAGACTGCCTCCTTGCTCTCAACAAGGTGGCGAAGACTGTCGCAGAATAACCCGTCTTCTTCAGCCCCGCCCATTCAAAGGCCAAACCATAGGTGGGCACCGATCCACCTGAGACATTTGCCGCAGACCTAGCCGCAGCAGAACCTCCGCTAGCGGCAACTTCTAGGAAATGCCCGTCGAGTAGGCGAATGAGATCAGCCTAGTACGGCCGTCTCGTCCAACCGGGCGCTACCAAGAGTACCTTTCCCCGAAAGCCTCGATATGCCAACTACTTGCCCTATGAGAGCCCACGGGGAAAGGACAAGACAAAGACTTTTAACTGGGAGCTTACTGAGCCTCGACTTGGACGAACCATCAGCTGCCCCATTCCTCCACCAGAGAGACCTCCGGGTGAACCCCAAGGAAGCCAATAATATTAGCTAGCGCTCGAATTAAACCATAATGTACATTTGCCACATAAAGCAAATCAGGCTCTAGTCGATTCTACTCCGATCCTTTCCTGTTCCAGGCGAGTAGACTGCCGTAAACACTGCGACCACCTGAAGCTTGCTCTCGCCCTCCCAGGCTCCACAAATGGGAGCTTGTAAGGACCGAGCATTGCCCCCAACGATCGCTTCAGTGAACCATCTACTTTCCTATCTTGCGCTAAAGAAGATTGCTAGGGCTCTCTTCCATCCAGTGAGTCCACACTCCCTGGTAGTGCAAGGTGTGCACCCACCACATAGTACCGAGGCCTGCCCCTGCTTAGCCTCAAATTGTCAATCAAGAACAGGCAAATTCAGGACAGTTGAATACTTTTTTATTTTTTGTTCACAAAGACATCTCTTAACCAAAAATTCCTTCAGCATATGTTAGGAGAAGCTCTTTCCGTGCCAACAATATGAAGTAGAAAGAACTCCCAATCACAGGCATACTAATCCATGGCCTTCCTGCTAGAGTAACGCCCCATTCCGTCTGACTGCACAAAGATGGACTTTATATTTTAAGTTCAACTAGTACCTGGTGTTAGGAAATACAGCTTTCTCATTCCGCAGTGGCAATTGAGTCAGCAATGAAGATGCCGAGAAACTACAGACAAGTTCCCATTATACCACCTGGTAAAGACTCCACTTTTAGACCACTGAAGCAAAAAAAAAAACATGCGAGTGTGCATTGTGTCCTGCCAGTAGCTGATCGAATTTAAATGATTCAGTGTATGCAGGGCATTTTCCAAAGAACGCAAGGTCCCTCATCCAGGCTGCCTCCACATTCACAGTCTAAACCGGCAGCCATCTTGGCTGATGCCGATCAGCGTGGAAGCCATCTTGTAAGCCCAGCATATGATGTATGCCTACTAGAATCTGAGCTGCTGCTATTGCTGCTAGAGAACTAGCCTGGCTGTGTGCTTCTGGCCCCCATTAAGGCATTCGCTGAACACTAGCAGATACTCTCCGTACTGGAGAACCTCTGATAAATGGAATGGGAGCATAGATAGCTTCAAAGGCCAGAGTTCTATTTTGCAACCTCTCTCCACTGAGCTGCCTTTTCCATATGTAAAATTAAACCACATATAGCCAAAATTAAGACATTACAAATCTACCGTAAAATCTTATAATTTGGGCAAAGCCAAACTAAACGGGAATATTTTCCATTAAGAAACCACACAACTATAAAACCCCTCTCATGACATAATGCTTATGGCAGAGCATTCCACATCTATGGACTGGCCATGGCGCTCACCCAAGCACCTGTTACAACTGTCCAAGAGAGTTATCACCATAATTCCCTTTGACTTGAATATGTTTACAGCGGATCATAGCGCTATATCACAGCAGCTAAGCCAAAATATTACCCTGTCATATAAACCGACTTTAACGCTTTATAGGACCTTCTATGGATAGCGGAAGGAGATTCTTGTAAATCAACATAGCTATGCCCTTTTTTTTTTCTTTTTTAAAGTATAGGACTCCAAAAACCAAGTTTCCGCCAACTCCAATGAAATTAAAGCAGATCAGCTAAAATTACCCGAACTGCTCCTATAGCTTTGCAAGAAGCTACCAGCCCCCGCTGCACCCAGCTTTCTTTCCCCCCTTATCCTGAGGGATTCAGCGTTGCAGGACGCGTTGCGCACCCCCTGACAGCCTGCTGCGTCTGCCAGGGAGCTGAAGAGTGAAATAGAGAGTAGAACCCCTGGAAGCAAACAGTGTCCCGACCTTGGGGTTCAGGACGCAAAAGGTAACTGAATTAAAAATAAAATTAAAAAGAAAAACCAAAGGAAAATCAGAATAGAATTTGTCACACTAAATGCGCCTTATCTGTTCCCCCCAAGTGAGCCCAGAAGCTAGGCTCACTACGTCCTCCTGCTGCATGGGGGCTGATGGGAGATACCAGCAGGCTATATCCAGTGATGTCACGACTTTGACATGCCCAGTCTCCAAGCTGCAGGAGGAGGTGCACAACCCAGAGGTGGAGGACTAAACTGGAGGAACGATAAGGAACACAAAATTGCAAAAAGAAAAAATATTTATGTGGGGGACAGCAAATGAATTCTCAAAAATAAAACAAAACAAATCTGTGGTCCAGTGGCCCCTTGGATATCGCAGTATCAACAGCCTCTGCCAAGCCCATGCCATAACACATGCACAAGAGTTTAAAGCTTAAACCTATGCTCACTGACTACTGAATCCACCCTCCCTCTTTAGCTGTACTGTTATCCATCATGGGAATTCACGCACAAAGTGAGAAGGCCATTTTAGCCCTTTATTTTATCCAGGTGTTTAACCTGCAAATTCTGTTGAAAAGTGTCCTCACCATCCATTCAACCGTAAAGTGGATTAATTTCTGAATGAACAGAGATCTCAGTAGGATATGATGATATAACTAACTGCTAGGCATATGTGCTAAACCATGGGTCAGCAACAATTTTATGTTGCTTTACACATTGTCTGGAGTTTTATAAATCAGGTGACACAAATTTTAGTAAACAAATGCCACCCAGCTACTTGTAAAATGCTGATGTTTGGGATGAGGGGAAATGGGTTAAGGTTAGGAACTTGCTGTTTTGCTGTCTCTTACAGTTCTTACTCTCTCTCAGCTTATGCTTGACTAACATCTCTCACTCTCTCTCTGCCTCTATTTCTCCTAGATATGCCACCCAGCTGGTATTTTGGCTGGCTTGGCTCCATTTCACTCCCTTATTTCAATTTAGGACCTTTTCCTTAGAAGCAGGACCAACCCTTAGAACCACTTATAGTAACAGTCAGAGACAAAGTAAACACGCTGAAGACTTAGCCACTCTGTGTTCCGGTCATATCCCCACCTCCCTTATGGATGCCAAGAGGGAGCCGCTGCAAAACCTGATTGCAGAGTATGTGCTGGCTCGATCTTTACCGCTTGTGCCTTTACAGTGTTTCACTACCGCTAGTGCTCATTTCATTTTCAAATTTTTTCACTTGTCTCCATCATATATTGAATACATCATCCACCATTTACTCTGAAGATAAGGACTTACCAGTAGGGTCCTGCAGGGATCTGTACTTCATCTGATTCTTTTTAACATTTTTTAAAGTGATACTGCAGAAGTGCTATCGGGTAAGGTTTATGTTTCTGTGGATACCACCAAAATCTGGAAAAGGGTAGACACCCAGGAAGGTACAGATAACACGAGGAAAGGATCTAGCGAAGCTTGAAGGATGGTTGAGAATTTGGCAGCTGGGATTTAATGCTAAAATATGCAGGGCCATGAATTTTGCCTGCAAAAATCCAAAAGACTAGGTACAGTATAGGGGGTGAAGAGCAGGACCTGGAGGTGATTGTTTTCGATCATCTTAGGGAAGTCAAACGGAAAGAAAAGACAATGGTGAAAGCTAGAAGAATGTTTGGGTGCCTATGGAGGGAATGACCAGCAGGAAGGAGTGCCTCTGTATAAGTCTCTGGTGAGACTTTAAATAAAGTACTGTGTACAGTTCTCGAGACTGCATCTTCTAAAGGAAATAAACAGGATGGAGCCAGTGCAGAGGGCGACTACTAAAATGGTCAGTGGTGTTCGTCATAAAGCATATGGGGACAGACAAAGATCTCAATGTGCATACTTTGGGAAAAAAAAGGTGGGAGAGGGGAAATATGATAGAGATGTTTAAATACCCTTGTGGCATAGCTCTGGAACGAGAGAGGCATAGCATGAAAAGGTGAAAAGGAATAGACTCAGAAGTAATCTGAGGAAATATTTACAGAAAGAGTGGTGGATGGGTGGAATATGCCCCCTAGTGGAGGTGGTAGAGGAGAGAACTGTATCTGAAATTCAAGAAAGCATGGGACAAACAGAGAGAATCTCTAAGGGAAAAAAAAGAGAGAACAGCTTTTAAACTAGAAAATGGGGGAAAGCAGACAGTCACCAAAGAGCACATGGTTCGGAATGATGTATCTTTGAAGGATACTAGCAAACAGGGAAGTTAGGCCGATAGAGAGGTTCAAATAAAGATAAGTGCCTTTAAGTAAAGACCAGACCAAGTTGAAAGATTGCACATTATCCCCGTCATCTGACAGTCAGACTGTTAATATGAACAAAAAACAAACTTTGAAATGCATGTATGCAAATTCTAGAAGTCTAAAAAATAAAATGGGAGAGTTAGAATATATAGCACTGAATGAAAGGTTAGATATCATTGGCATCTCAGAGATCTGGTGGAAGGAGGAAAAATGACCACTTCATGAAATGACTGGTTCAGGAACCGACTTGAGGGGAAGCTAATTTAGATCTAGTTCTTAGTGGAATGCAGGATCTAGTGCAGGAGGTAACGATGTTGGGGCCGCTTGGCAATAGCAGTCATAAGATGATCATATTTGATTTATGTCAAATCATTTTTATTGGTATTTCAACATTAGAGAACCCACGTCTATACACTGTGTCAGTAAACCAAATCACAATGATTCTGAAGGCACCCAACGTATACAGCCCAATACTGGATGCAAAGACAGAAATAATAGCAGCAACAATAGGAACAATCAGAACCGTCGTAAATGTAACAAGAGGAGGCACAGTACTAACTATGGTCATAACAGCAGTCGTAACAGTAATAAACGTAAAACTTAAGCAGTCCATAAAGCAGATCACTGTCACGCAAGGCAGTATACAACAAGAAGAACAGTAGAGTAAACTAGACAGCTCACCCCTCCGAAGCCCAAGTAGAAGATCCAACCGCAGCCCCCTCCGTCCCATTAGGCAAGCTTAATACAGCCCCACTAAACAGGTATTGAAGCCATACAATAGCAGCACCTTAACAGAGAAAGCAGTGTATATTGAAGAATATGTAACAAACCCACCCCTCCTCCAAAAACCCCCCTGAATGTCCCCCCCCAGTAAGTCCCCCACTAAGCCTCCCCCCTAAGCCTCCCCCCCAACTCCCCCCTGCACCCACTTCCCCCCCCCCTGCCCAGTGTAGACCAACGTGAGAGCTCTCCACTATCCCCTGCCTATAGATCCCTACCTTCAGACACACCCAGATGCCATTCACATCCGTAGACAGCAAAGACCGCAGACCCCTCAGGTCTCCCGGTCACCTGGAAGGTCGGACTGTGGGAGAACCCCATGCCAAGTTCTGTCAAACTCCACTTGTTTCCTACCACCCAGAATCCGGGCAGTGCGTCGCTCACAGTCATGTAACATAAAGAAACTCCGCCTCCACTCCTCAATCCCAGGGGGCTTGTCCGCAACCCAATGCTTAAGAATACAAGCCTTCGCTATCAAATAGCCCCTATCATAGAACCTCCTATCAGAGGGAGACATGTCTATATCCTGGGTCACCCCAGAAACTCCGGATCCAGATCGGTTCCTGATACTGGGGGCGCCAAACAGGCACAATTCAGGCGAGAGCTCCTCGCCCCCAGGTCTCCAGACCCGCAAGGCTGCATGGACCGCACACCAGAAGGGGGCGATACGAGCACACGTCCACAACCGATGCACCAAGGTCCCCCTATGGGTCCCACAAAGCTGACATACATCGGTCGAGAGAACCCCCATCTTAACAGCCCAGACATTAGGCACGTACGCTCGCCATAGGATCAGATATTGCAGTTCCTGGAACCGAATCGCTTCAGATACCGAAGTAAGCCGTTGAAAAGCATCTTGTAGGCCATCAACATCCATCTGTATCTCCCCATCATGCTGCCATCTCCGAGCCAAGATCTCCAATGGGCCCCTGTCACCTCCAGGATGCCACTCATCCCGCAAGGACCTCTGAGTAACCCGCACCTCCTCCCGGACTATGAACGCCCACACCCCCTCGTGAGTTAGCTGGAAGCCATGACTCTTTTGCAACGTGCGAACGTAGTGTCGCGCCTGTAAGTAGAAGTAAAACGTAGAGGACTCAAGCGAGTATCGCTCCCGCACAGACTGAAACGAATCAAGCTCTCCCTGCGAAGGCATGCACAGTTGGCCCAGAAATTCTAAACCCCCAGATCCCCAGCTAGGTGGGGTCCCCAATCTCCCAGGCTCAAACTCTCCATTACCCCTTAGGGGAAGACACCCAGTAGCTGACCAGCGCATCCCCTTACGCTGACACAAAAATCTCCACGCCTGCCGCAAAGTGCCTAAATAGTGCGATTCTCGCCAGCACCTCGGCAGGGCACTACTACCGCAGTGCAGCAAAAAGGCCGGATGAAGAGACTGGGACATCAAGTGAACTAAAGTTCGCGGAAGAACAGTATTGCGTCCCAGGATCAGAGCTCGTAAGGGGTCCAACAAGCTTAGGAAGTTATAATCGCGCAGCGAAAAAAGTCCCAACCCTCCTTCAGCTCTACTACCCATAAGCACAGAAAGTGGTATCCGAGATCGTCTCCCCTTCCATAAAAATCGTCCCACCTGACTCTGAAAGCGCAGGACATCACGGCGCAAGAGCCAAACAGGCAAGTGTCGCAAGAGATACATCCACCTGGGGACCTCCACCATCTGAAAAAGGGCTACTCGACCCATAAGCGAGAGCGGAAGGTCTTTCCATCGCCGAAGAGTATCCGCAGTGCGCAATAACATAGGCCGAATATTGATATCGTACAGTTTATTTATTTATTTATTTTAATTTCTTTTATACCGCACTCTTCGACATCAGCGCGGTTTACAGAGAACAAAAACAAAAACCAGAACAACAGGCTGTTCGGAGTTACATATAACAGGATTATCAACTTGGAAAACAAGGGAGAACTATTTACATGGAAAATGTAATCTGTTAACTAGATCACATGCTCGAACTATGTACATGAATTAGCACGATTGTTGGGAGCAAGGGAAAAAAAACTGAAGTTGGATATGTAGTGGGACTAGATGTTATCTTCATATGGGGTAGTATCTGGTGAATAGGGTGAATTTAAGGGCCTTTCTGAACTGGGTTAAGTCGGTTATGGTACGGATGTCGGCAGGGAGCGAGTTCCAGCATTTTGGTGCGCAACACAAGAAGGCTCTGTTAGCTGTTGATAGATTGTATGTTGTAATGGCCTTTGGTGTTGATAAGGAGTTTAATGTTGCCTGTCTTCTGTTTCTGTTTCGTGGTACAGTTTGGATGAGCTCAGAAAGTGAGTTGGAAGATAGTCCCTTTATGGCCTTGAATGTTAGAATCAGGATTTTGAACATCAGCCTTCCGTGTATGGGGAGCCAGTGGAGCTGTTTGAGGATTGGTGTAATATGTTCACTCTTAGACGCTCCTTGAAGAACCCTTGCGGCAGTGTTCATGGCGAGCTGTAATGGGCTCAAGGTGGATTGTGGGAGTCCTTGAAGAATTGAGTTGGCGAAATCAAAATGTGGTAGGATTAGGGCTTGGTAAATGGTTCTGAAAATGGTTGTGAAATACGGTCTGGTATCTGGATCCCCAGGTAGCGAAACTGACCCTCTGCCCATCGTAAGGGGAACGGGCCCCGCCATCCTAAGCGTGCCCGATTGCCTACATCTAAAGCCACAGATTTGCCCACATTAATCCGCAGACCGGAGAAAGAACCAAACCGCTGGATCAACTCCAGCGCACAATCCAACGAGGCCTGTGGCTGAGACAAACACAACAACATATCGTCAGCAAACGCGCTGACCTTAATTCCGCCTCCAGGCCATTCGATCCCTCGGATCCCCTCAGCCCGTATAAGTGAAAGCAGCAGAGGCTCCAGTTGCAACACAAATAGCAGCGGTGACAGGGGGCAACCCTGTCGCGTGCCTCTCCGCAATACAAACGGTGGAGAGGAGACACCCCCACTGGCTACACATGCCAACGGGTTCGCGTAGAGGGCTCGGATCCATGTCAAAAAAGCCCCGTTAAACCCAAATCTGACCAACACCTCAAACATATATGGCCACGACACCCTATCAAAAGCTTTTTCCGCATCTAGACTCACCAAAATCAAAGGCTCCTGTTGGAGTGAGCAGCGCTCCATCCCCAGCAACACTTTACTAATATTAGAAAAAGCCCCCCGCCCCTTCACAAAACCTGACTGATGGGTCCCTATCAACCTCGGTAGAATGTGCTGTAGTCGGGACGCCAACACCGAGGCCACAAGCTTCATATCGTAATTGATCAAGGAAATAGGGCGGTAGGAAGCCGGCTCTTCTGGATCTCTACCCTCTTTAGGTATGATAGTGATTGCCGCCGTTCTCATATCGCGTGGATAACTGCCCAACTCCAGAACATCCTGATAGAGGGCTGTCAAAGTAGGCGTGACCTGGGCCATCAAAATCTTGTAAAATTCGGAGCCATAGCCATCAGGGCCAGGAGCTTTATACGTCTTGCCAGCCTTGATTACCCGATGAAGCTCCTCCGGGGAGATAGGCGCATTAAGCTCACAAAGTTCAGAGTCCATCAGCTTAGGTAGTTCCACCTTATTGAGAAAATCTCGTTCCCAAGTTCTATTCTCAGGCTCAGGAGTATAAAGCTCTTGATAGTATTGACTAAAGACCTGCACTATCCGCTCCAGCTCCGAATGCCGAACCCCCTGTTTATCCTTAATCCGGGCCACTCCCTGAATACCTCCTCGTCGGCTCACAAGACGCGCCAAGAGGCGACCCGTACGATCTCCAAACCTAAAAAGTTGATGGCGATAATAACTCATCGACTGAAACCGCTCTATCATGCAGTGCCTCATTCAGAACCCGTTGCATCGTAAAGTACTCCGGCAACCGAGACGGTGTCTGTAGTGCTACCCTTTTGGCCTCCTGTAACTGACTCGTAAGGTCCATAATTTGAGCGTTCAGACGTTTCCTTTCTTTGGCCACATAGGCTATGATGTGGCCCCGAAGAACCACTTTGCCCGCCTCCCAAAACGTCGCCACACCAACCTCTCCCGTATCATTAAGCAATAGATATTCCTCCCACTGCCGAATCAGGTAGGCCCGAAACTCGTCTTTCTGCCATAGATACCCCGGGAAAGACCAGCGAGTACCACCCAACGGGCGCACCCTCCAATCCAGGACCACTTTAGCATGATCAGACACCACTAGGGGGTCGATCTCCACCCGGATCACTTTCCCCAGACTCTGACTTGAGATCAAAATATAGTCAATCCTAGACCAAGTCTGGTGCACTCTCGACAGGTGCGTGTAGTCCCTTTCCACTCCGTGCAGGATTCTCCACGAATCAATCAATCCGCCCATGTTACATAGATATCCCACTCCTTTGTTACGCCAGGCCCGCCCGGAGCCCCCAGCACCAGATCTGTCCAGGGCAGGATCATGTGGGCAGTTATAGTCCCCTGCCAAGATCAAGGGGATCTTTGGTGCCCCCAGAATTTTTCTCAATAGTCCCTGAAAAAATTGGTGATCATACGAATTAGGAGCATATATATTCCCGAGAAATAACTCCTCTCCCTGGATTTTCACATGTAGAAAAAGAAACCGCCCCTGCGGATCCACGTCCTGACTCAGGACCTCCACATTCAAGCCCCGTTTCACTAATATGGCCACGCCTCTCTTTTTGCCAATCGCCGAGGCAGCAAAAACCTGCCCCACCCAGTCCTTTTTAAGTTTGGCATGCTCGAGAGCACTCAAATGAGTTTCTTGTAAGAAGGCAAGTTGTGCATGCCCCCTCTTAAGAGCCTGTAGGATCTTAGTCCGTTTAATAGGACTACTGACGCCTCCGACATTCCAGGAGACCATGCGGAGCTCATCTCTCATTCATGCAAAGCAGTGTGGTCAAAAAGAAGCATATCCACCAGTCACAGTCACGTCTCAGGTTGCCCAGCCTCAACCCAAGACATACTTCAAGCATCAGGCGTGTCCTTGGGCAGCCCCCCGGTACCAACCCCAGAAAAAACACAAAGATAGGCATTTGCAGTCCAAAGAAGCTCCCAACTCTCAACACACAGTACATACAGGCCCCACCCTATCCCCACCCTACCCTCCCCACCCCCCCATACCCCCCACTCCCTCCCGAAGCACACCCCGCCATACATCCCTACACCTCAACCCTCCCCACTCTCTACTCTCTACAATCGCACGCTCCACCACCCCTCGGCACCCTCAAATACACACCCCTAAACAATTAAACCCTCAGCTACTGCACTGAGGCTAGGACCCCATAGCAATGCTGCAGGGCTGCCTCGATCCGCCACCTTTAACCCCACACCCCTAAACCAAAGGGACAAGGAGAAAGATTCAAAAGTATATTGGAGAGCCCACTGAGTAGACAGGCAGGCACTGACCCAAATGCATATTCAAAGAGAAGAATAAGCAAGCAGTTACATGAGCAGAAATCAGTACTATACACTCCCAACATAATACCCACGGGAGCCTGAGCAACTCTCGCAGCCCAATTAAGCAGTAAGTTGACAGCACAGACCCCCATGTCAGCTGGCTGCCCTGGCCCCCTACTGATTAGGACAGCGCCGCGGAGGAATAACCGTTCCGCCGGTCCCAACCACCAGGGCGCCTTAGAATAACATGGCGGGTGCACATATAATAGTAATAAGGATTGCTAAGCCTGCAAGACATAGGGTAAAGATAATGCAAGATCTGGCACCAACCCCAGGGGTCCACATTGCACCCAGTTCCACGCGTATCAGGATCCACGTCAGCTTCTCAAACATTGGGGAGCGCTAGGTCTCAAGGGGAGCACAACTTAACTGAATCCCGGGGCACAGGGTAAAAATCCCCACAGGCCTCCAGGGCAGAAGGGCAGGAGCCCCAACCTAGTAGCAGGCTGAGCAATCCCCCATAAATAAGAGCAGAGTAACAGAAGCACATTGTAAAACACAAATCAGGCTCAAGTAGTTTTCCCAGACCAAAGTCCCGACTCAGTCGCCCATCTCAAACCACAAAAGGGGCAGAAAATATATGGCAGACATGATTCAATATTGTCCAGCCCCGTCTCCACTTCTGAAGCAATCTCAGGGCGCACTCCCCGCAGCACTCGGAGGTGGAAACTGCTCCAAAAACCGCTGCGCTTTCCCTACATTCTCAAAGGTGTGATTCTGACCGTTGAGGGAGAGGCGCAGCACAGCAGGGTAGGCCAGAGTAAAACGCACCCGACGTTTGAACAATTCTGTACACAGAGGAGAGAATTCCCTGCGCTTGGCCGCAACCACCGCAGAGTAATCCTGAAAGATTAAGATCTTCTTGTTGTGCTCACCCCTTCTGCGGTAAGCCTGCAGAATCCGCCATTTGTGCTGGAAATTGAGCACTCGGAGAATCACCACGCGGGGCCTATCACCTTGATCTCTCCGAGCCCCCAGGCGGTGCGCACGTTCAATCTTGAACAGGCCTTGGAGCTCCGGGATCTCCAGCGCCTCCGGCAGCCATGTCTCCAAGAAGGCTAGCAGTTCTTGCTCAGATCGGTCCTCGCCGAGGCCCACGAGCCTCAAGTTGTTCCGGCGGGAGCGATTCTCCAGGTCTTCGAGTTTCTGTTGTACTTCAAGGAGGAGCTTCTTTTGAGTTTCCAACTCCCCATCACAGCGGCCTTCCCCCTCTTCCACCGCGGCCACGCGATGCTCGAGTTCCTCCACGCGCCGGCCAAACTCGGACATGGATTCCTCCATCCCCTCCAACTTTTGCATGAGTCGGTCGAATTTGGGGTCAAGGAGCCGTACTACCTCCCGCGCTAGCTCCTCCGACGCCGAATCGGTGCTGTCCGCACCTGGTGAGGCAGGTTGTCTCGTGGCCGCGGCCGCAGGCCCCGTTTTCGGCAGTTTCTCCCGCTCTTTCCTGGTCGGTAATGGCATCGCAGCCCTACGTGTGTCAGGCTGACAAGCTCAGCAAGTGATGGCTCAGCTCTCCCCGAAAGAAAGCAAGGGTGAGGGTATTATAGTGCAGATAAAAGCACGATTTAGTGCCGAGACAGCCCCGGAGCGAAGGAGGCACGTCCTCTCTCACTCACACATCGCCGGAAGTCCGATCATATTTGATTTAATAAATGGCAGGATAACAAGGAAATCCACTGCATCAGCATTTAACTTTCTTTTTTTAAATAAACGTCTTTTTATTAAAAGTGGAATCCAGCATTACAAACATCTAGAACAAAGCAGGGTTGGACAACAATACAAATCAGCTAGGTACATATTCAGATTTTTCCAAAAACATGAAAAAAAACCCTAAGCGTCCCCGCTGTTCCTTACTCCCAGGTTAATGAACACAGCTATGATGCAGCTACTGGATATCCTCAACATTAACACTAATATCAACTCAACAGCTCAACCGAGCTCAGTGTGTCATCTCACATTCTGTGCGCTTCTTCCATTCATACCATTTCTACCAAACACCCAATGGTGCAAGAGGTCAAGGGCACCCCTCATGTCCCTTCCCCCTCCCCCTCCCAGCAATGAAGAAAAGGTCCCCAGACCTTTTGGAAAAACCAGTCCTTCCCCTGCAGCCTAGAAGTCATCTTGTCAAACCTCACCACTTCACCCACTTTCTGTTGCCAGTATGAGATCAATGGGCCTCGTTCGAACGCCAGCACTATGCTATTGCCACCCTAACAGCCATTTGGACCACAGCAAGGCTCCCCACCTCTGGAGAGGGGGCAAGGCACTCATTGCCAACAGCATCTCCATTGGTTGCAAATCACTCCCCCCTTGTATCTGCTGTATCCCCCTGCCCAATATCCCTTCAGAACCCTTGTATAACAAGGCACTCCCATCACATATGGAAGAAAGTTCCCAGAGCCCCACACCCCCTCCAGCAGGTACCAGTGTTCACCCTATGCGTTTTAGACAGTGTGAGGAGGTAACACACTCTATTCACTATCTGAAACTGGGTTTGCCTCCAGGACGTTAGCCACGTGTCCTTATAAATTTCCCCATGAATCCATTTCCCACTCCATTTAAGACAATTCTTGTCCCACCCAGGCTTGCAACCTCACAATGTGTGGTGCGGCCCCTTGTTCTACCCCCCCACAACTGCACACCGTACAGCTTGTATATCAGGGCCTTCATCCCTTTCCCCCTTAAGAGCACCTCCTCCAACAGTGTCCATGGCCACTGCAAGTGGCTCTGAAGCTCGTGTCACATAGCAAAAAAACGTAATTGGAAATACTGAAAATAAGGGATTCATCTCTACCTTTCCCTCCAGCTCCCCCTGTGATAAAAGTCAGCAAACCTCATAATACCTCCTCCTCCAGTTTCTTCAGTAGGCTTTGGAAGCCCCCCTTTGAGAATGGCTGAAAATCAACTACTTTTGACCATTTAGAAAACAGTGAGGACAACCAGTCTCGTCTCCTCTCTATCCGATACTGCAGACGCAGTGGTCCCAGGATGCCCCTCCTCCTCTCCCGCCATTCAAAGATGGCCTGCAGGACCAACAAACCTCTCCAGTGCTACCCACAGTGCCTCCCCTGATCTCATGTCCCTGCAACACCCTGAGGGCTGCAGCTCTATAATCCCACTTTATAAAAGGGAAGCAAATCCCCTCCCTGGCTCCTTAGATCTATAGAGCCACTGCACCCAGATGCGAGCCTTATTTATTTATTTAACAATTTCTTCTATACCGTCCCTTCCAGAGATCAAGGGCGGTTTACATGGAACAGTTAACAAAAATTTGTATACTTCTGTATACTTTACATGGAACAGAGTTTTGAACTATATACAGCCAAACTCCTCCGACCTCAGCCAAACTTCAATAAACTGGTTTCCTATTTTACCAAAAATTGTCAAGGGATGTGTATCAGCAGCTCATGAAAGAGAAATTTAAACTTAGGAATAATGTTCATTTTCAGGGTGACCACCCTCCCCATCCAGTTAAGATGTAGCAATGCTCATCTCTCTAGGCTCCCAATCAATTAGGCAAACAAGGGGGAATAATTAAGCCAAAAGAGATCTTTTGGGTCCCATGAAATAAATGCTCCCCAAGTACTTGATGGTCCGCTCAGCCCAGTGAAAGAGAAAGTCAGGGAGTTCATTTTTCTTCAGCCCCCCTAACTCTAAAGCTTCTGTTTTATTTAAATTGACCTTGAACCCTGACAAATTAGAAAAGCCCTGGATCTCAGCCAAAGCTGTCAATGATTCCTGGGGCCGAGCCATAAAAACTAACGTATCATCTGCATATAGCATTATCTTATGCTCCCTTCCTCCCCCACCCCTCCTCACATGCTGAATGGCCTCATTCTGCCGAACTTGTGCTGCAAAAGCCTCGATCACCTGCACAAAGAGCATCAAGGACAGAGGACAGCCCTGACAGGTGCCTCTCTGCAGCAAGAACTCCTACGACTGTGCCTCATTAACCAACACCCTTGCCCAGGGGTCCTTATACAGCACCTGGATGCCTTGTATAAACCTTGCCCCCAAGTTAAGCTTACGCAGCATCACAATCAGAAAGCCCCTCTCCACTCTATCAAAGGCCTTTTCTGCATCTAAGGCCACACAAAGCGCCCTCTGATTGCTTTCATTAATCACATGGAGCAGATTAATTGCCCCAGTCACATAATCAGAGATGACCCTATCCCCAACAAATCCCATCGCAATTGATTAAAGCAATGGGCCTGTAACTACCACACTAATCCGGTGGCCTCCCATCCTTAGGCAAGACAATCAAATTGTCTTGGGCCAGGGTTCTAGGCAATGTTCTCCCCTGCAGGATCCTGGAGAAAATCCTAGCCAGGGGTGGGGCATGATCAGTCCATAAAATGTGGTAGTATTCCACAGGAAATCCATCCTCCCCTGCTGCCTTGCCCCTTGGCAAGGTTTGATTGCCCTCTCCACTTCCGCCAAGGACATGGGCCGGCTCAAGGCCATTGCCTCAACATACCCCACTCTCAGGGGGCTGATCTCCACCATAAGAACATACGATATGCCATACTGGGTCAGACCAAGGTCCATCAAGCCCAGTATCCTGTTTCCAACAGTGACCAATCTAGGTCATAAGTACCTAGCAGTTTCTCCAAATGATACAGGTTCCACAGTGCTTGTATTGGGTCAAGCAGTGACATCCTGGGTCCCTTTTAATAATGGTTTATGGACCTTTCTTCCAGGAACTTGTCCAAATCTTTTTTGAAACCCAGCTACAGTAACGGCTTTTACTACATCCTCCGGTAACAAATTCCAGAGTTTGATTACATGTTGAGTGAAAAAATATTTTCTCTTATTAGTCTTAAATAGTTTACACTGTAGCTTCATTGCATGTCCCCTAGTCTTTCTATATTCTGATGACATAAACAATCGATCTACGCTTACCCGTTCCACTCCATTCATTAATTTATAGACCTCTATCATATCTCCCCTTAACCATCTCTTTTCCAGGTTGAAGAGCCCTAACCTTTTTAGCCTCTCTTCATAGGGGTATCCCCTTCCATCCCTTTTACCATTTTGGTGGCTCTTCTCTGTACCTTTTCTAATAACACTGTATCCTTTTTAAGATACGGTGACCAGAATTGCACACAATATTTAAGGTGCGGTCGCACCATGGAACGATACAGAGGCATTATAATATCCTTTGTTTTATTTTCCATTCCTTTCCTTATGATACCTAGCATTCTATTTGCTCTCTTGGCTGCCGCTGCACACTGGGCGGAGGGTTTTAACATGTTATCCACGATGATACCTAAATCATTTTCCTGGGTGGTGGTTCCTAATGTGGAACCTTGCAGCGTGTAACTATAGTTTGGGTTGTTCTTTCCTAGGTGCATAACTTTGCACTTGTCCACATTAAATTTCATCTGCCATTTGGATGTCCAGTCTTCCAATTTATCAAGATCCTCTTGCAATTTTCCACAATCTTTATGGGTTTTAACAACTTTAAATAGTTTTGTGTCATCTGCAAATTTGATAACCTCACTCGTTATTCCCTTTTCCAGGTCATTTATGAATATGTCAAAAAGCAGCGGACCCAGCACAGATCCCTGGGGTACTCCACTATTCACCTTTCTCCATTGGGAAAACTGGCCATTTAGCCCTACCCTCTGCTTTCTATCTTTTAACCAGTTCCTGGTCCACAAAAGTACACTGCCTCCTATCCCATGACTTTTTAGTTTTGCCAAAAGTCTCTGATGAGGGGACCTTGTCAAAGGCTTTCTGAAAGTCCAGATACACTATATCAACCGACTCACCTTTGTCTACCTGTTATTCACAACTTAAAAAAACAACAGATTAGTAAGACAAGATCTTCCTTGTCTAAAGCCATGTTGGCTGTCTCCCATTAAGCCATGACTATCTACATGTTCAGTAATTTTGTTCTTTATTATGGTTTCTACCATTTACCGATCCACTTTTCCTGGCTGAGGATCCGCCTTTCTTATTCAATGCATAGTGTTTCAGAAACTCTTCACAGATCCCTTGATTTGTACAAACCCGTTCCCCCCCCCCTTCTTAATTTCTGCAACCAGCCGTGACTCCCTCTGCTTCCAGAGTTGCCAGTCTACCAGCTTCTCCACCCTATTCCCACATTCCATCTCGTTTCTCTTAGTCGCATGCAGGAGATAAATGCATTGGATATGGGGTGGATGGTCTAACAGAGCGCAGGCATTATTTAAACATTGGTACAACCTACCTTCCCCCTGTTCGACAGTACTCCTTCTGGAGGCCAGAAATCAACTCCATCAGTCTCTGACTCTCTTTATCACTCTCCCTTTTCTTTTGGGCAGCCAGCTGGATTACCATCTCCCCCCCCCCCCCCCCCGCCGCCTATAAGTCTTCCCCCCATCCCATAGGGTCCCCATCTCTACCTTGCTTGTATCATTGTGAGATAGATATTTCTGCCAGGCTTTCCACATTTTACAAATTACCTCGTCTGATTGCAGAAGGGAGACAGATGCCCTCCAGACCCATGTACCATTCTCCTCCCTTCCCCCTTTGGAACCCACCTACTGGTTATCACCAACCCTCACTGATCCTGTTTCCCCAAGATGTAATCCAACTGGGAGTATGTCTGAGTACCCGCAGCATAACATGTGTATTCTCTGCACTCCTTGTTGTCCTTCCGCCAAATATCAACCAAGTCCCACCACTGCAGGCACCTATGGAACTCTTTCCCCTCCTTCACATGTTTCTGGTCTGAATAATTGGACCTATCCTCCGCCCCAAAACACAATTCATGTCTCCAGCAATTACCCAGTCCCCTTTCGCGATCTTTTCAAATAACTGTATGGAGGCCTTAAAGAAGGTCCCTTAAAAGGCCATTAGGGGTATACAAATTCAGGAAGGACACTTTGTCCTGATCTACCCTCACCACCAACCATACTACCCACCCCCAAGTATCCCCCCCCCCAGTATCATACAATACAAAGGGGATCCGCTTATGAACCAGAATTAAATACAGAACAGTACATCTGTTCATACTCCATACCATGTAGCTCCCCATGTTTCTCCCGGGTAAGATGGGTCTCCTGGAGAAGGGCGATATCTATCTGGGCTCTGGCCAAATAACTGAGAATCCTCTTCCTCTTGACTGGGCTGTTAATCCCTCAGACATTGAGGGAGGCTATCTTATACCCCCCCCCACACATATATTCTAGGCAAACAAATGCTCCCATATACATCCCCCTCCCCCCACATCTTCCTGTCGCACACACATGCACCTGCAGTCAGACACACCAAGTTGTTAAGATCAACCACCAACAAACTCTGTACTACCCAACACATACAATCCACATATTTTATTCTTTCCTGCTTCCAATGGCCCACTCCATAAACCAGCTCCTCCTGCCTCCCAACCCATGTACCGCCACCCTCATTCATCCCCCACCACACCAAGTTCCCCCCAATCCACTTTTCAGGCCACAGCAATCTGACAATGTACAGTCCTCCAGAAGGAACCCAGGGTGGAGGCAGCCATACGACAGTCCCCCCCCCCCATGTTTACAGTTCCATAATACCAGTTCTCACTGCAATGGTCTTTCAGCAGTCACAATCAAAGTCCACAGCGCTCCAACACCACCATCCCATGCTGCAATCTCAAGTCTGTTCTATCGCCATTCCATGTCCTGTTCCGGCTTGGTTGGCACCGTCTCCGGAGGGCATCTCCATAGGCCCTTCCAGCCTCCTCTCTTGAATGCCAGTCTACTCCTCCGATCTGCCGCTAACCTTGTCCTCCATACTGGCCCCCACCTGGTGGCAACTTTCCAGACAACTAAGGTGTCTGGTCCACCTGCTCAGATCTTGGGCTATGGGCAGCCTGCTGGTGTTCCTCCACTGGACAGGTGAGTGCCATTTTTAAATGCTTCTCCAATGCTTCAGAGGTGCAGAAGAAATGCAGTCTCTACAGCCAGGACCGGGAAAATATATACTTTCCATCCCTTGTAGAAAACATGTCTAGTCTTCAAGGCCTCCTTTATAATGTGCTCTTTGTCCTGGAATCTCAACAGTTTGACGATGAAGGCCTAGGGCCTGCCGTGGCTTCTGGTCGCACCAGCAATTCCTGATGTGCCCAATCAATCTCATACGGAACAGGCAAGGGGCAGCCCAAGAGATATAACTATTTTCATAATCCTACACTTTCTACTGCAGCCAGCAAACATGCTGTTGTAACCGCATGACATTCCCTTTTATTTGCATGAGTGTTCTCGGCCCAACTAATGCGGACTTCGGCCTCCTCCAGCTGGATGCCCACTGCCGCAAATTTTTCTTCAATCTTGCCAAGAACATTAACCACAATTTCTTTCTTCGAATCACGAATTTCCTGCAGCACAGTGAGTAGGTCTGCATCTCTGTTCTCACTAATATCCTCCCCCTCACTAACCACAGATGACTCACTCACACGCATCCATTCCCTTCGCCGACCTGTCCGGAAGCCAGCATTTAACTTTCAAAAAGGAGACTATGATAAAATGAAGAAAATGGTAAAGGAAAAGTTAAAAAGAGCAACTGCAAAGGTTAAGAATCTACATCAGGCCTGGGTGTTATTTAAATGTACTGTCTTGGAAGCCCAGACCAGATGTATTCCACGCTTTAAGAAAGGTGGAAGGAAGGTCAAACGACAGCCAGCATGACTTAAAGGTGAGATCAAAGAAGATGTTATAGTCATGAGAAAATCCTTTGGAAAATGGAAAGAGCCAAATGATGAAAACAGGAAACACCATAAGTACTGACAAGTTAAATGCAAGGCATTGATAAGGCAAAGAGAATTTAAAAAGAAGCTTGCCATGTAGCAAAAGCGCATAAAATCTTTCTCAAGTACAATTGTAGCAAAATAGGAAGAGCCCTAAGAAAGGACAAGGCCATAGCGGAGAGACTGTATGAATTCTTTGTTTCAGTCTTTACTGAAGATGATTTAAGAAACTTACAAATGCCTGAAATGATATTCAAAGATGATGTATCAGAGGAACTGAAACAAACCTTGAAAAATTGGGAAGATGTACTACAACTATTTGATAAACTAAAGAGCAGCAAATCACCTGGACTAGATGGCATACATTCCAGGGTGCTGAAAGAACTGAAATATGAGATTCAAGTAATCTGTGAACTATCCTTAAAATTATCTGTAGTACCTGAGGACTGGAGAGTGGTCAAGGTAATGCAAATGTTTTAAAAAGGGTTCCAGGGGTGATTCGGGAAGCTGCAGACTGGTGAGTTTGAGGTCTGTACTGGTCAAAATGGTAGAAACCATAAAAAGAACAAAATTACTGAACATATGAATAGTCATGGCTTAATGGCAGAAAATCAACATGGTTTTAGCTAACGAAAATCTCACTAATCCATTATATTTTTTCAAAGGTGTAAATAAACAGATAAAGGTGAGCCGGATGATACAGTGTAACAAGATTTTCAGAAAGCCTTTGACAAAATCCCTCATGAGAGAGAGACACTTACAGAAATTAAAAAGTCATGGGATAGGAGGAAGTTGTGGATACTATTGTACTATGTTGTAAACTATTGTGGATTAGGAACTGGTAAAAGATAAAAAACAAGGAAAAGAGCTAAATGGTCAATTTTCTCAATGGAGAAAGCTGAGTAGTGGACAACCCCAGGGATCTGTGCTGGGCCCGCTGCTTTCTAACATATTTATAAATGACCTGGAAATGGGAATAACAAGTGAGATGATCAAATTTGCAGATGTCAAAATTATTCAAAGTTGTTAAAACCCAAGAGGATTGTGATAAATTGCAAGAGGACCCTGAAAACCTGGGAGACTGGGTGTCCAAATGGCACATGAAATTTAATGTGGACAAGTGCAAAGTTATGCACTTAGGGAAAAACAACCCAAACTACTGTTACATGACGCAAGGTTCCACATTAGGAATCACCACTCAGAAAAAGGATCTGGGTGTCATTGTGGATAGTATGTTGAAACCTTCTACCCAGTGTGCAGCCGCAGCCAACAAAGCCAACAGAATGCTAGGAATCATAAGGAAAAGAATAGCAAACAAAACCAAGGATATTATAATGCCTGTTTCGCTCCATAGTACGACCGCACCCTGAATACCGTGTGCAATTCTGGTCACCATATCTTAAAAAGGATATAGCAGAATTGTAAAAGGTACCAAGAAGAGCAACCAAAATAGTAAAGAGAATGGAAGGAGATCCCTATGAGGAAAGGCTTAAAAGATTAGGGCTCTTCACCTTGGAAAAGAGATAGCTGAGGGAAGATATGATAGAGGTCTATAAAATAATGAATGGAGTGGAAAGGGTAAACATAGATTGGTTGTTTATGCCTTCAAAAAGTAGAAGACTAAGGGACACATAATAAAGCTACAACATGGCACATTTAAGACTAATCGGTGAAAATATTTTTTCACTCTGCGTCTAATCAAATTCTGGAATTCATTACCGGAGGATGTAGTAAAAGCTGTTAGCATAGCTGGGTTCAAAACAGGTTTGGAGGAGTTCATGTTAAAAATCTATAAGGGAGGGGGCGCTCGTGAGCCCGCTGCAAGATGGCCGCACTTTACTAGAGCTCCGTCCCCTCAACCTCTAAATCTTTGCAAGCATGTGCTAACAGCCGCATTTTACCCCCCCCCCCGGTACCTTCCCTGGATCAGCGCAAGCCAACGGACCCCCTCGGAGCCTGGTCCAGTGATTCGGCGGGATCTCTGGTGGCTGGGGAACCGAGAAGTTTGCCATTGCAGCGCGGCCTGCTGGATGCTGTTTCCTGCCGCCGGACTCTTGCTCGACTGACTCTGCCGCCAGCTGCTGTATTCGGCGCAGTTGAAGACCGCCCGGCAGACTCCCGCGGGGCCTACGGGCTGGGCCCTTTTTGTTGCCTGCGGATCGAGCGGCAGTCCGTTCATCGGGAGGGGGCGCGCACTCTCAAGCCTGTGGCGCTCGGCTGTAGCGCTGAAGAACTATTGGAGAGACCTGCCGAGACCACGTGGAATCCACGCGGCAACTGCTGGCACCTATCATCTTTCCTCACTAACACGAGCCACCTTGAGGGGGGTAAGCTTGAGTGCTGCCTCTTCTCCTGCATACCCTTTGAACTGCAGCTGGAGCTGGTGACCGGGGCTATTTCTCTTTGGCAGCCCTGTGTCCTGCCGAGGCCTCCGCTCTCCTGAATGGATCCTGGGTGCCCTGTAGGTCTGCACACATGACCTCTCTAACCCCAGGCCTCTCATTGAAGCTTTACAATCTACAACTACGGGCTCTTGCTGGTACAGCCTCACACCGCTTTACACTGCTCTTTGATTCTCATCTGTGCCAGGCTGTTTCTCCAGGGGGGCCGGAGGCAGCCTACTACTCTCTGCCCCGCTGTCTCACCAGTGCCTTCTGCTTTACTGACATTGCCTGTATGCATCTCCTGACACTGTGTAGTGGTGGCTACTCTGCGGGCTGGTGTGACTTCGAGCACCGTCATCTTTCTGGTGCCTTCACTGTTGCTGGCATTGGCTCTATCTCTCTCCTAACACTGTGTGAACTTGGTGACTCTGTGCGATGGCTGCTAAAACCAAAAATTCTGAAACTCGGGAGGGGATCTGCTCCTCCCAGCGACTGCAGAGTAAGTCCGGAGCCTCAAGCAGCCCACGCGGCCAATCTCCCCCATCGGGTTCCGGTGATGAGACTGTAAGTGAAGAGGAACTGGATCCTCATAAGCAACTCTCCTCAGCTCAAATCAAACAAGAGCTCCGTAGGGGCTTCGCAGAATTAGCCAATGAGTTCCGCACACTACGGGAAGACTTGATGAAAGATGTCGCAGAACTCCGGACCGACGTTAAGGAACTGGGAGCCCGAGTAGAGGACGTGGAGACCAAAGTGGTTGATCATGATGGGACTCTGATGGATTTACAATGTGCTCTCGACAGGCAGCGTGCGCAGGCACTGGAGCTGACTTATAAAATTGATGACATTTAAATCAGCTCCGCTCCCGCCGCAACAACGTGCGTTTTCGTGGAATTCCAGAGGCGGTGGGGGTCGGGGAAGACTTGCCGACTGTGCTTAAGCTGCTGATAGCGGAGTTGCTTCCGGCGGAGGAGCTGGCTACGCACGCTTCTGGAATGGAAATTGAGCGGGTTCACCGCGCTTTGGGAAAACCCCCTAACAACCAACCACGAGATGTCATTGCGAGATTTCTGCGCTATTCTGATGCTGAGCTTCTTATACGTCGAGGCCGGGAGAAGAAGACGGTCCGCTTCCAGGACGCGACAGTGTCCATTTACCAGGACCTCTCGACGTTCACTTTGGCGCGCCGGAGAGAGATGAAACCAGTCTCGGCGGTCTTGAAAAGCAAGGGGATTCGCTATTCTTGGTCCTTCCCATTTCGGATGAACTTCCTTTTGGGCAACAAAAAGATTTCCGCAAAGGACTACTCTGAAGCTTGACGAGCTCTTCGCCAGGCGGGCCTAGTTGATGATAATGCCCAGCCTCATCCGCCGCCCCCTAAGCCCCAGCATTCCAAGTGGACCCGGGTGGGCAAGTCCGCTTGACACTTTTGTGGACTTGAAGAGCTCCTCTTACTTTTTCTTTTTTAGGGAGCCTCATCCAGTGGGTCCCCTGATTTTTGGATAAAAGGTGGCAAGGATTAGCTTGGGGTCCCCACTCCATTATCCATGGGGGGCGGCGGTTGATCTGCAAATGTTTTGCTGATGTTATTGTTCTGATGGGGGGGCATGATGGGATTGATGATCTGGGGTGGGTGGGGGAGCAGTGGGGGGAATGTTTTTCTATGTTTAGGTTGAGTTTTCACTTTGTGGGGTTCTGGGGGGTACGGGGTTTGTGGTCAATTTACCGTGTCCTGTATTAATCTAGACAGGCAGGTGGTATTGACGGGAAGGGGGGGGGGAGATGGGTGGGAGGGGGGGTCTTCCAATATGGAGCTGGGGGGTATGTTTGGGCTGGGGAGGAGGGTCTATGGCTTTTGTTCTTGGAGGGTGGAATAGGTGGGCCCGATTAACTAATTTCCTGGGTTTGCTGGGGGGAGCTCCCATTGGGACTTTCTGGGTGGCTGGCGGATGTGTGGGGTTAGGTTGTAATTCTTAATGGTGCGCTTCATCTCTTTAAATGTTAAGGGTCTTAACTCCCCGAGGAAGCGGTCCATGCTGTTCTCAGAATTGCGCACTTTGCAAGGGGACATTGTTTATCTGCAGGAGACCCATCTTCAGAACTCCAAGCAGGGCTGGCTAAAGCGATCCCCACCCATACCTGAAGTGCGGGTGGCCTCCGACACGCAGGGCCGGAAGAAGCGGGGAGTGGCTCTACTATTCCACCAGAGCCTCTCCTTGCAGATTGAAGAGATAAAACGAGATACCCTGGGGAGGTGGCTTTTCCTGAATGTTCGCTTAGACCAGGGGTCACCAACCTGCGGCCCGCGGGCCGCATGCGGCCCACGAGGTCCCTTCGTGCGGCCCGCGAGGCTCTACCCCGGTTAACATTACGTGCGGCCCGCCAAGGATTCCCGCCATTGTATCCACGCGCTCGCAGCTCACCGACGACCACCTGCAAGCGTCCCTTCTCCTGTCAGTGTCATCTGTGAAGCCGGACTTTAAGCGTTTGTCTGCTAGCATGAATCATCAGCCATCTCATTAAATTCAATAAAGGTGATCAGCCATTGTTTTCATAATTTTGCGTTTGTTGTTTTTTTTCGCGGGGGCGGGGAGAAGGGGGGTGCGGCCCGCGAGGCTCCCGGTAGTCGACTGTGCGGCCCGCGGCCCTCTGGAGGTTGGTGACCCCAGGCTTAGACGGACACCTGCTAACTTTAGCTAATGTTTATGCACCAAACACAGGTCAGGGGCCCTTTTTTACACGATTGAAAGCCCTACTGGCGGATTTTGCAAAAGGCCCCATTGTTTTGGGTGGGGATTGCAACACGCATCTAGTGCCCCCTTTGGATTCTACGGGTCGCGCTGGGGGGGGGGAATGGGGGGATCGGCAAGAGCCCTTCAACGCTTGATGTTTGACTTGGGCCTACGGGATATATGGAGAGACACCCATGCGGGAGAGAGGGGTTATACTTACTACTCTCCGGTTCATCAGGTCCATACCCGCATTGATTATTTTCTATTGGATCAGCGCCTGATGGCAGGGAGAGTGCAGGCTGGACTTGGAGCGCTGACTTGGTCAGATCATGCCCCGTGCTGGCTTACCCTCCCGGACGGCACGTATAGTGAGTATCGCCTTCTTTGGCGTTTAGACGCGAGGTTCCTGCGGCGGCAGGGTGCAGTGCAGGACCATGCCCGCTTTATCAAGGAATTCTTTGAGTTTAATGATACTGGGGATGTTCCCCTTCCCACGGTATGGGATGCTTACAAGGCTACAGCCCGCGGTCAACTTATGGCTGAGGCAACCCGCACGCGCAAAATGTGGACGCGTGATCATGATCATTTGGTGAGGGAATCTGCTCGCCTAGGCTTGGAGCACGCCCGAACCGGGTCGAAGCAGGTCCTACGTCAGTGGCGGACGGTTCGAGCGAATTTAGATGCGTGTATGCAGAGAGAATTAGATAATAAGCGCCGGAAATTAAGGCAAACTTTTTATGAACATGGGAACAAAACTGGCCGCCTTTTGGCTTTGCGCCTGCATCAACAGCAGTCCTCGAGAGTGGTCCGCGAATTACGCGACGCTGGGGGACAGAAAAGGGTTATCTCCCGGGAGATCCGTGATCTTTTTGCCGATTACTTGGAGCGGCTTTATGAAGCAGAGCCCTCTGGTAGGGATCACGTGCAGGATTATCTTCAGCAGACCGCTCTACCGCGTCTTTCTGACTCTGACCGGGCTCAGTTGGACTCGGAATTTACGATTGACAAAGTGGAAAATGCAATCCGGCATCTGAAAACTGGCAGCACGCCAGGTAGTGATGGTTTTTCGGCAGAATACTATAAGAAGTTCCGAGCACAACTAGCACCATCCCTGACCTGTTTGTTTAATGAGGTCCTAGGGGCAGCTTCCCTTCCCCCGTCCCAGCGTGAGGCATTGATCGTGATGATACCCAAACCCGGTAAACCCTTGCACGATGCGGCGTCGTACTGCCCCATCTCCTTGTTAAACGTTGACGTTAAAATCTTTGCCTCTATGCTGGCTGCGCGTCTGAATCGGGTTCTTCCAGGCTTGGTGCATCCAGACCAGGTTGGCTTTGTGCCGGGTCGCCAGGCCGCCGACAACATTCGGCGTATGTTGCAGATTATTCATGTGGCCCAACGGGACCCACAACCAGCGTTGCTAGTGGGAATTGACGCAGAAAAAGCATTCGACCGGGTGGATTGGGGATATTTATGGTGTGTTCTGGAGATAATGGGCTTTGGCCCTAATTATATTGGTTGGGTTCGTAGCCTTTACCAGCAGCCTCAGGCGTGCGTTCGGATTAATGGGGGACACTCGAGACACTTCTTTTTGGAGAGAGGCACACGACAGGTTTGCCCTCTGTCGCCCCTGCTCTTTGCCCTAGCGATGGAACCTCTGGCTCAGAGCTTTCGAGATCACCCAGGTTTGCGAGGGGTCCACATTTGTCCTGCGGAATATCGGATCATGCTCTTTGCGGATGATATCATCTTATCCTTGGTGAATCCGTCTGCCTCTCTCCCAACCGCGATGCAGCTGTTCGCAAATTTTTCTCGAGTCTCCGGCTTCAAAATCAATTATACTAAATCGGAGATCTTGAATGTTGGGGTCCCTAGGGCGGTTTGTGCGGAGCTTCAAGAGGCTTATCCTCTTTGCTGGGTGTCAGGAGCCCTGCGATACTTAGGGGTGAACCTAACCGTGGAACGGGCGGATCTTTTTAAAGCTAACTATGATCCCCTGCTTCGTCAGGTCCGGCGGGACTTAGAGGTTTGGAACGGCCTGCTCCTCTCCTGGTTTGGGCGTATAGCCGTAGTCAAGATGGTGATTGTCCCCCGCTTCCTTTATTTCTTTCAGGTTCTCCCACTTTCCATCCCGCGAGCTACTCTGGTGACCTGGCAACAGTTGCTTATGAAGTTTGTGTGGCATTATCGTCGCCCGCGCCTAGCGCGGCAAGTTCTTTTTGCCCGCACGCGTTCCGGCGGTATGGGATTGCCCAATTTACATTGGTATTATGCGGCGGCGCAATGTCGGGCTGGGGTGGAATGGATGATTGCCGACAGCACTAAGCGATGGGTGCAGATGGAAATGAGTTTGGCGGGGGGAGCGGGGTTAGGGGACTGGCTGTGGCTTGGTCCACAACTTCGCCGCGGCAAGTGCACCAGTAATCCCTACGTTTTTCATACCCTCCGTTGCTGGGACCAGCACTTTCGACCCCGTGACGTGGATCTATCCCCTTTAGCCCCTATAGTTGATAACGCTTCTTTCCCACCGGGTTTGAGTGGCATAGTTTTTCGGCAATGGGGGCACCTTGGCCTCAGCTGGGTCGGCCAATTTTTTGCTGATGGTCGGCTACAACCCTTTCGTGCACTGCAGGACGAATTTGACCTTCCGGCTGGGCATCTCTATCAGTATATGCAAGTGACGCATTGGGTCAATTCTAGGTCCGTTTGGCCCCAGGTTGCTCGGGACCTGACGGATTTGGAGCGCTACTGTGAGGGGTGCACTACTACAAAGGGTCTTGTGGCGACATTATATGCCCATTTGCAGGGGGCCCAGGCGTGCCCCACACGTCATAGGGTGCTTTGGAACTCTGACTTGAGTCTCTCTTATACTGATCAGCAGTGGGAGACAGTGGAAACGCGCCTGTGGAAGAGCTCGGTAGCGACTAATGCCCGAGAAACGAACTATAAACTGCTGTACCGTTGGTATATGACTCCGGCGCGGATTGCTCATATGTATCCCGGGGCTGGGACCTATGTTGGCGTAACTGTGGGCAACGGGGCACCCTGGGACATATTTGGTGGGCGTGTCCCCGCATTCGTGCCTTTTGGAGAGGTGTACAATTCCGGATGCAGTTGCTTCTGGGACTGAGTATCCCTTGGGATCCGGGGATTTTTCTTTTTGGGGCCTCCGTGCCGGGGGCCTGGGCTGTGCAACTTGCCTTACTCCGGCACGGCCTGAATGGGGCCCGACTATCCCTGGCGGCGGCATGGAAGCGTGCTTTGGCCCCCTCTTTCCAGGTCTGGCTGGAACGCATGTGGGATACATACTCCATGGAACGGGGGGGTAGTGGTTAGCAGGATGCGTTTGGCTCGCTTTGAATTGGTGTGGGCGCCCTTTGTCTCTCGTTATGGCGTGTGATTGTTCTGGATAAATGGGGGTAATATGCCGACCTCTCAGGAGGTTTGCTCCCTCTGTGTGTCTCTTAGCTCACCACTGTCCCGAGAACTAGCATTAGCAAGCCATAGTTGGGTGGGTTGGGAGGTGGGGGGCCCCGGGATTGGGGTGACTTTGGGGGGGGGGGGAAGGGAGGTTGGGGGGGGGTGGGGGTCCCGGTTTCCTTATTATAAACGTGTAAAAATGAAGACATATTGTAGGTTACTATTGTGACCTGATGTTGTGTTGTTACTGATGCATTCTTTTTGAAGATCTTTGTGGTTCTTGTATCTTTGTATTCTTTGGAAGTCTTTCAATAAAAAAAAAGAAAAAAAAATCTATAAGGGACAATAACACCCCAAGGGCCTTTTTGATCTTTTCTTGATACCACCGGTACAAGTGAGGGTGATTTTACATGATATGCGCTGTCTCAGATGTTTTAAACGGTGGGTTTCCACATTGATATTCTTTTAATCATTGGGGGCTACCATGATGATATTCTTTTATTTATTTATGTATGTGATCTCTCATGTGGATTCCTTTTATGGTTTTCCATTTTCATCATTTTGTAATCTTGATCTTTTAGTGTTTAATTTTAATTTTTTAGAGTTTAATGTTATTGTCCCTTCTAGATTTTTTACATGTGGGTACCACTTCAAATGTGCTTGGTTGGTTTTATTCTATGGAATTTTTACCTATTTGTTTACCACACACTTCTTACCGTGGGCTTGAGCAACGATGAATTCATACAGTATAATTATCCAATATGTATGTGTGTTTTTTAATTCTGATCCCTCCTTATGTTTTTATTTTCATTCTGATTTTTAATCTTAGGGCTGTTACCTACAGCTTATACAAATTGAAATATGTAGATGACAGCTTCCTAATGGGTTTGAGTCTGTTTTAGTTATTTTATGATGTCTTTACTTATCGTAACGTGACAATTGGATCGAGACTCCATGAAAATTACTATTACCTTCTAAATACTAGACATATTTTACTGTCCTCTCCTTTTTTTCAAATATTCCATACATTTTGTTTTATATGCTATGTTGAAAGGCTTCCTTTATCGAATCTTTCTTAGCGTCCGTCCCTAATTAATTTTGGTTTTGATCGCTACTGATATGTATAATTTATTTTGAAAATTTAAGTTGTGTTACCTTTTCAGATTAAAATTCGATTTCAATTTACGTATAGTATAGCTAGTGAGGTACTATTGTAATTCCTTCATTGATCATCAGAGCTGAGTCAAATTTATTCAAATGATCTCATTAAAATTATACCTTTCTATATATTTACACAACATACACTCCCCCCATAAACCTACCCCCCTACTCTCCCTCCGCTCCCCCCACAGAACATCATGCCCACTAATGTTTAGAGGTTTAGTATCTCTCTACTACAGTTTAAGTATTTTTCTTATTTTGCGATATCTTATTTTTACAACTACAAGATAAGGGAGCGCCAAATTTATATTTTACATTTAATTGGTGCACTATGTTTAGGTGAATGAATAGGCAGTCCAACGCCACAAGGAGTTCCTTCGATGTTTAAAGGATATACTTTGATTGCAAACAGTAAAGCTGCACTCTGTCTTACCTGCACTTGCAATGATGTCAGAGATGCCTCGGTTTTATTTGGCTCCTTCAACTGGCGTTTTTTGTTATACCATTGCTGGCTGATCGCTTGTGTGCATCTTTGCTATACACCCGTTTAAAGTTTGATGGTGAGCATTCTGCTATCTACATGTTTAATCTTAATAGTGAGTAGTAGTAGTAGCGGGATATACACATTTTAATTATTTCTTTAATCAAGCCAAATTCAAGAGCGCTAGAACATAGATAAATGAGAATGTTTAGAGATAGGCATTGGCTAATATTAATTTTATACTAATCATTGATTTTATTTTATTGTCTCCTTTTGGGATTCTCAGACTGGCTTCAGATGTGTGCTCCATTGATATGTTGTATGACATGTGGCATTGTCATATTCCCTCTAGTAAGAACATCCACAGCTAATCCCGATTATTGTACCTCTCCTAGGCGATTTTACCATTAGTAAAAGCTTTCAACATATACTGGTGAGTTATCCTATGGACAATTTGCTGCTGTTACATGGTGGAATGGTTCACAATGTTTACTATTTATTAGCACTGTGCAGTTGTCCAATTTGTCTCCTCATAGTATATTGTTTCTATACTGAAGTCATCTTGATTCTTTTACAATCTATTGTATGCTTTTAATTGAGTAATCCGCAATTCTAGTGTTCTTTTAAATATAACTCTTTATTACTGGTTTTTAAACACAATTATTTACCGTTTAATTAACAAATGTTTTTTATTTCCGGTTTTATGCTATTTATTTATGTATGTAGTTTTACAATTTGTTTTATAACTCTTATTATCTGTTGTTTTTACTTTTTAGAGGTCTTTTGTCCCCTGAAAAGACCCCCGGCCAAAACATGTGTTAGACTGATCTCTTGCCTGGTAATAAAATAAAATTGTCCTTCCATGGTGCATCTGCTGTTCTTCCTGTTGACGCTGCAGGAAAGCATAGTTACTCACCTGTAACAGGTGATCTCCAGGAAGAGCAGGAATTTAGTCTTCACATATGGGTATTGTCGGTACCGACGGAGCCTGCGTGGGAACACTCCCGAGCCTCCAATAGGAAAGCTTTTGCAAGCATCCCACAGCGCCTGCGTGCTGCCTTCCCCAACTGTCCCTCTCCAATTGAGTTTTAAGCTGAGACAAAAGAGAGAGGGAAAGAGAGAAAGAGATAGATAGAGAGATACATCTCCTAGGGGAGGTGGGTGGGTTGTGAAGACTAAATTCCTGCTGTTCCCGGAGATCACCTGTTACAGGTGAGTAACTATGCTATCTCCAGGAACAAGCAGGAATGTAGTCTTCACATATGGGGACTCCCTAGCTGCAGATGCCAGGGAGAAACCCCCAGTTCTCCTAGGACAAGCAGGATAAGTCAGCCACACCTGGTGACGTCATCCGACGGCGCCGAGACGGAAGTCCTCTCTATAGCTCAGAAGGGCTTTTTTTGCCCTTCTGAGCATGAGCCAACTAGCCCTACCCCCCGGTCGCCGCCCCTAGCTAGCCAGTTTTTCACTTTTCCGCCTTGCAACAAGACGGACCTCTCTCTCTTCTACCTACAACTTCTATATATATTAAACATCTCTTACCTCAACTATGCCCAAGCCGGGTTTTAAGAAGTGTCCGGTATGCTCAAGGAAGATGAGCAACTCAGACACATCAAAAATGCCTTCAATGCCTTGGAAAAGACCACCCGGTACACGACTGTCCCCAATGTGCTCAGATGTCTCCCAGAACACTGAAATCCCGTGGACATGCTCTCTGTGAATTTCTGAATCAGGATCACGCTCCAAATGTGTTGGACAACAACAGCCTCATATGCGACAGAAATCGTCCCGGGGAAAAAGACGCCGGCAAGCCTTACAAACTTGCTGGAAAATCTACAAAAACTCTCTCCAAACATCCGGCGACTACCCGGGACACGCCAGCTGGGCCTCTGTCCCTGGCGATCCGCCCCGGCTCCCCTCTCCGGCCTGCGCTGCTCCGGAGGACTCCTGCACACGTGCAGTCTTTACAGGAGGCAGCTATCTTGATCCGGAGGTCTCAGGCACACGTGGTTCCTTCAGGGGAGGCAGCCATTTTGCCCCCAGCAGCGACCTAGCTCACTCCTCTCCTACCATTGGATGGCTGGCTTTTAGCCCCGCCCCCTATCTGCTTCTTCAGACCTGCCCACCTCTCGGCGCCGGCATCGGAGCAGATCACAGTCTCACTCTCCGCGCCGACACCGCAGCAGACACAGGACAGGCTCCAAAAGGCATAGAACCGATAGAGGATGCTGCAGACACGGGTGCAGACGCTCCCACCATCGGGACCGATGATCGGGACGGCGAGATCGGCAGCGCAGCACCAGCAGCTTCAGCTTAAGCCCCAAACGCAGAAGACCCAGCAGAAGTAATAAACACAGTGACAGGTACTCCTTCTCCTCCAGATCTCCTGCATCGCCTTCGCGTCCTAGTGGCCTAGACCCCTCGGGGGACGAGGGATTGACCAGGGCAACCACCTCCACAACCCCTCAAGTGGCCCCAGGACCCCAAGGAGCCAAAGAATTCTTCACTTTTTTCTCAGACTGTTTTAAACAGTGATCGGCTTCCCAAGGAGCAGTAGAGAGCACAAAAACCTGCCCTCCTCTGTGCACTGACCCCGCCACTCCGGATGACCAAGACTTAGCCACTAACTCTTCTACCACGGAGGAAGAAGAGGTGGCCACTCAAGATCCTCCCTCAGTAGAGGAGGCCCTCGTGTCCCCAGAGAACACCGATAAACACATCTTGGACCCACAACCGGCCAACCCGGAGGACCTATCGTACCCAAAATTACTCCGAAAAGTCTCCTCTGCACTAGGAATCGCCACTGCCCAACCTATGGACCTGCATTCAGAAACACAAGTGGCACTAAAATTCCTGGAGACACCCAAGAATTTGGCACTCCTCACAATTCACCCACTGCTACAAGAAAACCTGACCAAACTGTGGCAAAACCCTGCCACGGGACCAGCCGCTCCTAGAAAACTAGACTTAAAATACCAAGTAAACCAACTATGGGATTTGACAAGACACAGCTGCCCCACACCTCCATTGTGGTCGAGTCCGCACTCAAACGATTAAAATCGGTGCGGAACCATGCAAATAGTCCCCCAACAAAGGACCTCAAACTCCTAGATGACATGGGAAAAAGGACTTTTCAAGGAGCCATGCTCTTCTCAAGGGTAGCGGCTCATCAATTACAACAAGCCCTCTACCAGGATACCCTCGTAGAGAGAATCAAATCCTCCCTCAACGCTGAGACTCTGGCTTCCCTCACATCACCCATTGCTGACCTCCAAGAATATACCAAACACCAGGTCAGGGCAGCATTCGACGCCTTCGAATCTGCAGCCTGGACTGCAGGGACAGGTATATCAGCCCGGCGCATGGCTTGGCTCCGCACCTCTGGTCTTCGCGAGGACACACACGACCACATTGCCGATGCCCCATGTGCTGGGGACACCCTGTTCGGCGAGAAGGTGAATGACACGGTTAATGACATGAAAGACCGATGCAACACCTTACAGATGCCGGCGGAAGAGGGAATGGAACGAAGATACCCCTCCTCCACAAACCGCAACAATAATTACCAAAAAGCCTCCTCAAAACGCAACAACTACAATAACTCCAACTCCTACCGCAAGTGGCAAGCACCTCGCTACAAACAGCAGTATCATAACTCTTACCGAGCCAAACCTCGCCAGAGGGACACGGAAACAGCAAAAAGCCTCAACTTCCAATGCTGGGAAAACCAACCCCCCTTTTTGACGGGAGTCCCCCAGCCAACCTCCCCTCCGGAGATTGGCTGACAGCCTTCTTTCGGGCATGGGAGACCATCACTACCGCCAAACGGGTCTTGAGGATCATCAAGGAGGGATACAGTATAAGGTTCACGTGCCCACCCTTACAGCGCAAGAAACCCTGCAACACTGTTCCACCATCATCACTCCTCCCCCTCACATCAGAGATAGACTCGCTGCTGGTTACGAGAGCGATAGAACCGGTACCCATCAACGAGGTCAACTCCGGATTCTATTCCAGACTTTTCTTAATACCCAAGAAATTAGGCGGAGTCCGCCCCATCCTCGACCTCCGCAAGCTCAACAAATTCATTCTGAAGGAAAAATTCAGAATGTACTCCCTGGGTACCATCCTTCCACTCCTACAACCAGGAGAGTGGCTTGCCTCTTTAGATCTGCACGATGCCTACACACATGTCCCAATACATGTGGCCCGCCGGAAATATCTCCGTTTCCAAGTCCAGAACAACCACTATCAGTACAGAGTCCTCCCCTTTGGGCTATCCCCAGCACCTCGGGTTTTCACCAAATGTGTTGCAGTAGCAGCTGCACACCTGAGAAAACAGGACATCTGTCTATTTCCATACTTGGACGACTGGCTGATCTCAAACTGATCACCACATGAAACACGCTCCGTAGTCGAGAACACAATCCACCTGTTGACAACCCTGGGTTTTCGAGTGAACCTCCAAAAATCCAAACTATGTCCAACTTAACACCTGGAATTCATTGGGGCTTTGATAGACACTGTGCAGGCGAAAGCATTCCTACCGCCTCACCGGAGAGACACTATCACCAGCCTTGCCAGCGGCGTCTTCACAACCCAACAGACATCTGCTCGACGCATACTTCAACTGCTAGGACACATGGCAGCAGCAACACAGGTGCTTCCCCTGGCAAAATTGCACATGAGACACCTACAGTGGCATCTACGGTCTCATTGGAACCAACACACTCAGCCACTCTCATCTCGCATCCCCATGAACATTACAACAAAGCGTTCTCTGGATTGGTAGACACAGCCCGAGAACCTTGCGGAAGGCTGCCCGTTATAACAACGGCCCCACCAGCTAACGATCACATCAGACACCTCGCTAATGGGCTGGGGAGCCCATTGTCTACACCTCCGTGCACAAGAGCCTGGACAGAGAAGGAATGCTCCCTACACATCAACCTACTGGAACTCAAAAGAGCGCTATTCTATGCCCTCAAGGCCTTCCAGAACCTAATTTGGGGAAAAACGGTCCTACTCCAGACAGACAATCAAGTAGCGATGTTTCATGTCAACAAGCAGGGAGGAACAGGTTCACGCTACCTATGCAAAGAAGCCTTCCCAGCTTTGGACCTTTGCCCTTTCCAGGCAATGCCTTCTTCGGGCCTCCTACCTACCGGGAACAATGAACGATCTGGCGGACAAACTCAGTCGACAGACAGCCCCACACAAATGGACTCTCAACCCCAGCATTACATCCGCCCTCTTTCAGAGGTGGGGACACCCACAAATTGATCTTTTTGCATCCGAGGACAACAGGAAATGTTCCCTCTTCTGCTCAAAATGACCCTCCAGCCGCAGCATTGCCTTGGATGTATCTGACGTATCATGGGGGGAGTGGTCTCTAGTATATGCTTACCCCCTCCCCCCTCATCTCATTGACCATACAGCGCATCATTGCAGACAAAGCACACGCCATCTGATTGTACCTCACTGGCTGCACCAAGTATGGTTCCCATAACTGAGCCGCCTTGCGCTGGAACCTCCGCTGAAACTACCTCTGATCCCGGACCTGATCACGTCCGAGAAAGGGAACTGGCTTCACCCCAACCTAAGGACCCTGGCTCTTACAGCCTGGAAACTGAAAGGATGACCTTGGCACCCTTCAACCTGTCTACCGAGGTACAGCAAGTGGTACTCGAGACACGACGACCGGCAACACGCAAATTGTATGGCCTAAAATGGAAACGTTTCAGTCTCTGGTGCGGGCAAAGCCACCTGAATCCTTTCTCATGCCCATTGCCAACGGTCCTACAGTACCTCACAACCTTGTTTCACAGTGGCCTGAAGGTGTCGTTGGTTCATGTTCACCTTTCAGCGATCACAGCTTTTCACGACCAGGAGGGAGGCAACACCATCGCTCACAATCCACTAATCGCCAGATTCATGAGAGGGCTGAATAACCTCCGGCCCCCAATCCGAGATCCCGTACCCCACTGGGATCTCAATACTGTCCTGCAGGAATGAACACAACCTCCTTTCGAACACCTGCTCTCAGCAGACTTGAAATATGCCACATGGAAAACCTTGTTCCTAGTAGCCATCACTTCAGCCAGAAGGATCAGCGAACTGCAAGCCCTGGTCACCCTTCTTACCGGGGACCAGGCCACACTATGAACACATCCAAAGTTCATGCCCAAGGTACCCTCTGCCTTCCACGTCAACCAGACAATTGAGCTTCCCTGCTTCCATCCGGAACCACACTCCTCGGCTGAGGACCAACGACTGCACACCCGGGACTGCGTCAGGGCAATACGCACCTATCTCTTCCGGACCAGCGGTCTACGAAAAGGAACACAGCTATTTGTCTCCTATGATTCCAACAAACCGGGCCGGCCGGTTAGCAAGAGAACACTCTCAATATGGATCTCCGCTTGCCTAGTGTTCTGCCTCCAACAAGCCAGTTCACAGGACATGCTCAAGATTCATGCGCACCAACTCAGGGCAACGGAAGCTTCCATCACCAACCTTCGCGACATACCTGCTGTGGACATCTGCAAGGCCGCAACTTGGTCATCAATGCACACTTTTCAAAAGCATTACTGTCTCGACAAGATAGTCGGTGACGAATCCGCATTTGGTCAGGCAATCCTAACCACCGCGGAGCTCCCTCAGCCACAGAAGGGCCTGCTGCACCACTCTGACTGAAGTACCCACCTACACTACGTTTACCTTACTTACTGTTTGCATTGTGAGTTACACTGACACTGTTTGCACTGTTTTACTACTTGCACTATGAGTTACACTGGCACTGTTTGCACTGCTACACAACACTGTCAAAAGCAATTATCTACCTCTACACTGTGTTTCCTACCTCTAAACAATCATGGTTGTTCAATGGTTAAAATTTTTTCTTGTTACTCTTCCTTCGGACAAACCTGGGCAGACAACTCAATAAAAATGCAAAACAAGTTCCCGCTTCCGCCTCAGTGCTTAACCAGCAGGGCCTCCCCTTCCACAGCATTTTTCAATGCTCGGGAGGCACCAGGTGTGGCTGACTCATCCTGCTTGTCCTAGGACAGGGGTGGGCAATTCCGGTCCTGGAGGGCCGTAGACCAGTCAGGTTTTTATGATGTCCCTAATGAATATTCATGAGATTATTTGCATACACTGCCTTCCATTTTATGGAAATAGGCCCATGAATATTCATTAGGGACATCATGAAAACCTGACTGGTCTGCGGCCCTCCAGGACCGGAACTGCCCACCCCTGTCCTAGGAGAAAGCAAGGTTACTTACCTGTAACAGGGGCTCTCCGGGGACAGCAGGATAAGTCAGTCACACCATCCCGCCCACCTCCCCTATCAAGAGTCGCCCCTTCGGCCTATCTCAGTCCCACGCCCTAGCTGAAGTTCCGCGGCTAATGACTTACTGGCTAGCTAGGGGCGGGGACCTGGGGGTAGGGCTAGTTAGCTCATGCTCAGAAGGGCAAAAAGCCCTTCTGAGCTATAGAGAGGACTTCCGTCTCGGCGCCATCGGATGACGTCACCAGGTGTGGCTGACTTATCCTGCTGTCCACGGAGAACCCCTCTTACAGGTAAGTAACCTTGCTAAGTTGTGTGCCCTTGTGAAAGGGCTCCACTTCCTCCCATGGATCTCTGGCATCCTATCAGGGATGGTGGGTAGGAATTGATTAAGTATAGAACAGGTGTTGAAGAACAGCCTGACCAAACAAGGCATCCCGGCGGGAGTCCTTGTCTAAGCAGTAATGGGCTGGGAAGGTATGAACCGAAGCCCAAGTAGCTGCTTGGCAGATGTCATCAATAGACACAGAGTGAAGATGAGCCATCGAGGCTGCCATGGCTCTCACATTGTGAGCTGTGACATGGCCTTCCAGAGGAAGGGTTTTACTCTCATAGGCAAAAGATATACACTGTGCAATCCAGCTGGACAGTGTTCTTTTGGAGACTGGAAATCCCAAATGACTAGAATCAAAAGCAACAAAAAGTTGAGAGGACTTCCTATATTGCTGTGTCCATTGTAAATAAAAGGCCAGAGCCCTTTTACAATCCAAAGTATGAAGATTCCTTTCTGCATTTGAGGCATGAGGCCTTGGGAAGAATACAGGAAGGTAAACCGCTTGGTTTAAATGAAAAGGTGACACCACCTTTGGCATAAAGTGTGGATGAGTCCTAAGGACTACCTTATCATGATGGAACCTTGTATAAGGAGGATCAGCCACCAATGCTTGTAATTCACTAATGCGACATGCTGATGTGATTGCAATAAGAAAGATGACCTTCCAGGAAAGGAATTTCAAGGAGGTAGTGGCTAATGGTTCAAAAGGCGGTTTCATAAGCTGCCCAAGAACCAGATTTAAGTCCCATACCACCGGTGGTGGCTTAATGGGAGGCTTAGTCAAAAGAAGGCCTCTCATAAATCTCGCTATGAGAGGATGAGAGGAAATAGGTTGTCCATTTAGAGGCTTGAAAGAAGCTGCAATAGCACTCAAATGAACTCTCACTGAATTGGTCTTAAGCCCTGCATTAGATAAATGAAGGAGATACTCCAGTAATGATTCCAGAGGTATCGCAAGAGGGTTAAGACCCTTCTGCGAGCACCATATGGTAAACCTTTTCCACTTGAAAGCATAAGAGCGTCTTGTGGAAGGCTTCCTGGAAGCATAAAGGATATACTTTACCTGCTGAGAAAGGTTAAGACCGTGAAGTTCTAGGCTTTCAGCAACCAGGCCCTGAGATGCAGAGACTGGGGATTAGGATGCCACAGCATCCCGTCCTCCTGAGAAAGGAGATCTGGAGCAGACCCTAACTCCAGAGGCGGAGCTTGAGAGAGATGTAGGAGCAGAGGGTAGGAGCATTTGCCGTGGCCAATGTGGAGCTATGAGAATCATATGACCTCTGTCTCTCTGAAGCTTGAACAGGGTTTTAGGAATTAGAGGAAAGGGTGGAAAGGCATACAGGAAGTCCTGACCCCAATGGAGGAAGAAAGCATCCCTGGCCTGACAACCCTGAGACGTAATTCTGGAACAGAACCGGGGAAGTTTGGCATTCAGCAGACTTGCGAAGAGGTCTATGTCCGGGGTTCCCCAAATTTGGAAAATTCTGACCACCTGGTCTGCATGGAGAGACAATTCGTGTGGAAGCAGAACTCGACTGAGTCTGTCTGCCCAAGAGTTTTGAATGCCTGGAAGATACACCGCAAGGAGATGAATCTGATGCTCTCAGCTTCGTTGCATAGCGACAGAGAGCCTGTTCCGCCCTGCTTGTTCACATAGAACATGGCTACTTGATTGTCCGTTTGAACTAGGACTGTCTTGTAGCTGAGCTGGGTGTGGAATACTCGAAGAGCAAGGAAAATTGCTCTGAGTTCCAGGAGATTGATATGTAGATAGGTCTCCTGTGGAGTATGGCTACTTGATTGTCCGTTTGAACTAGGACTGTCTTGTAGCTGAGCTGGGTGTGGAATACTCGAAGAGCAAGGAAAATTGCTCTGAGTTCCAGGAGATTGATATGTAGATAGGTCTCCTGTGGAGTCCAGGTACCCTGGGTAGAGAGGCCTTGCAGGTGGGCTCCCCAACCCACCTGTGAGAGTGGCTTGGGGTGGAGGTTGCTGAAAAGGGGACCCCACCAAAAGGTTTTGGGGTGATTGCTACCATTGGAGGGACAAAATAAGGCGATATGAGTTTGCTATTTTGCCTGACAGGCAACCTGACGCCTGAGTCCATTGAGTGGATAAAGTCCACTGGGCTGCCCTCATATGAAGGCGAGCATAAGGAACCACATGCAGTGTGGATGCCATGTGGACTAGCAATTGTAACATTTCCCGAGCAGTGAGGTGAGGTTTTAGCACTGCTTGGGAAGCTAACTGCACAATGCGAAGGCAGCGGGGCTGTGGAAGGTAGGCCCTTGTCTGTCTGCTATCCAGCAGAGCTCCTATAAACTCTAGGGACTGAGTGGGAGCAAGGTTGGATTTTGGGAAGTTTATGACAAGTCCCAAATACTGAAGGCTGCGCATTGTGCAAGAGAGAAAAACCCTGGCCTCTGGTTCTGAAGGGGCTCGAATGAGCCAGTCGTCTAAGTAAGGGAAGACGAATATTCCTAGGGTGCGAAGAAATGCTGCCACCACAGCCATGCATTTTGTGAACACCGTTGGTGCCGAGGCCAGGCCAAAAGGAAGAACCCTGTATTGGTAGTGCTTCCCTAGAAATAGAAAGCGAAGGAACTCTCGATGAGTTGGATGGATGAGAACATGAGTGTACGCATCCTTGAGATCTAGAGAACAAAGCCAATGCTGACTCTGAAGGTATGGCAGCAGAGTTCCTAGAGAAATCATTTTGAACTTCTCTTTGAACAGGAATTTGTTCAATTCTCTGAGGTCTAAAATGGGTCTGTGTCCTCCTGTTTTCTTTGGAATAAGGAAATAGGGGGAGTAGAACCCTGTACCCTGTTGGAGAATGGGTACCTCTTCTATTGCCCCTTGGGCAAGAAGCATAGTGACCTCTTGACCTAACTGGTCGTTGAGAGAGGTCTGAGAATTGAACTATCTTACCATTGTAGGAGGGGGCATGCTGAGGAAATGAAGCTTGTACCCCTCTCTTACAATAGACAGAGTCCAATTTTCTGCTGTTATCTGCCCCCATCTGGGGGCAAAATTACATAACCTTCCTGGAATGGTGGAAGGCTCTGGGCCGTTCAGGGACAGGAAGGCAAAGTTTTCTAGATAGGAGTCAAAGCCCCTGTGGAGGCTGAGTCTGCTGAGCCGGTTGAGGCTTAGCAGCTTTTGTTTTTCTTTGCCTAGGTTGTTGCTGCTGTCCCTTTGGGCAGACTGACCTAAACGATGCCCCTGCTGGGTATAAGAGGGATAAAATTTCTTCTTACTGAAGAATGGTTTCTTGTAGGATTTTTTCCTTGCAGGATCAGCTGTAAAAATGCAATGTGTGCCTTCGAGTCAGTCCTGACTCCTGGCGACCCAGAAGCTCCTGGGTTTTCTTGGCAGTGTCACCGGAAGTAGATTGCCAGGCCTTTCTTCCGAGGCAGTGGAGGGTTAAGTGACTTGCCCAAGGCCACAAGGAGTGCTAGTGGGAATCGAACCCTGGTTGCTTGGTTACCAAGCCAGTGTTCTAACCACTAGGCTACTCCTCCACTCAGGATCAGCTGTAGATTTAGACAATCTATCCAAAGTGATATTGTCAGCATCTATCTAATTAGCTTTTTCCTGCCAATTCTTGACAAAGAGATTCTCTCCTGTGCAAGGAATATTCCCTAGTTTAACCTGAACCCAAAGTTCCAAGTCAGATGCCTGGAGCCAGGCAATCCTACGTGCACCTATGGCAATAGCAGAGGTTCTGCTTATGCACTCAAAGCAGTTAAAGGCTGCACGATTCACAAACTTGGAAACATCCTGAGCATGTTTGACAAGGGCGAGGTAATCCTGCCTCTTATCATCAGGAAGGAGAGGGCTCATAAGCTCTAAATCTCCCGTGACCTCCTTAAGGAACATTCCCATATATAATATATACTGTAGGAACTGATCCTAGCAGAAAGCATGGAAGCCTGGAAGGTTCGACGTCCAAAGGCATCAAGCGTCCTACACTCACATCCTGGAGGATTAGATGCATGCCTTTTTGCACTCTTGATGCTTTTCATAGCTGATTCCACCACCATGGAATGGTGTGGTAGCTGAGTCTTCTGAAACCCAGGACAAGGAGGAACTCGATACATGGTGTTGAGTCTTCGAGAGTGAGGAGATGTGCTTAGAGGTGTTTCCCGCATTCTTAACATGAGATCATGCAAGATCTCATGAACAGGTAAGGTAGCTGCCTCCTTGGGAGCTTTAGGGTATTGTAGGATTTCTAATTCCTTTGCCCTAGGCTCTTTTTCAGGAGCCACTGTGATGGAAAGACCTCGAGCCACATCTCGGATAAAATCCTGAAAGAACCGAGATGTGGGCTAAAGCTTTGTTTTTGTATTCTTAGATGCATTGTTACCTGTGAAATTATTTGTTTCTTTGTAATTGTTTTACAATATAATCATGTAAAATGTTTTTGTATAAATAAATAATATTAAAAAAAAAAAATCCTGAAAGGACATATCCTCTGGTGGAGACATCCTACGCTGAGGAGAAGAAGAATCCTCAGGAAGAAGTACTCTGGTATCGGCAGAGCTTTCAGAGTCTTCAGACTCATCTGAGGATTCAAAGTATCTCCGATCCGGGTGATCGTGCAAGGCACGGTACCGGTACCGATCGAAGTCAACATCAGAGGGGTCTGGTACCGACTTGTCGATACTGGATAGATAAGCATGACTCGGTCCCTGTAGAATACCTGCCGATGTCGATGCAGTCGGTACCAGTACTGGAGTCGGTGCCAGTTGAATTGTCTAAAGCAGTTTCAGGGACATCGAGGCCGTGAGAAGAGCCACCAGACTGCGTTCAATAGCCAAGAATCTCTGGTCTATCGATGCTGCCGATGCTTGGGTATCGGTACCGGATGAAGCAGCCGGTACCCCAGAGCATGGCACCAGTAGATTTATGTTTAGTTACCCGAGATCCATGGGAGGAAGACGAAGCCCTGGAAGATGTCGATGCCACAGAGGCTGCATCACAGGGAAAAAGGGTGCTAAGTTTAACAGCTCGGTTCTGCCGGCCCCTTTTCGACATCATCCCACAGGCAACACACTCCGAAATAGAGTGGTCAGGACCTAAACATTTGAGGCACCACTCATGGGTGTCGGTGACGGAGATGGTACCGCCACACTTGGAACACTTTTTAAAACCTGAAGCGGGTTTTTCCATTTTAAAGGAAAAAGTTGGGCCTAGTGGCACCTGAGGAGAAACTGGAAAGGACTCCAGAAGAAAGGTATTTTATTATTATTTTTTTTTAAAAAAAGAACTGGCGGTACCGGTGTAGAGTCGAAGGAAGGCAGACGCGACCACAAAAAAGAATAGAAGGGAATTATTTTCTGCGATGACAGGATGTGCGACCTGTCGGCTCCGCGGAAAACGAAGAACTGGAGAGGGACAGTTGGGAAATGCGGGAAGGCAGCACGCAGGCGCTGTGGGATGCTCCCAAAAGCTTTCCTACTGGACGCTGGGGAGCGTTCCCGCGCAGGCTCTGTCGGTACCGACGATACCCATATGTGAAGACTACATTCCTGCTTGTTCCTGAAGATGGGTGTTTCTCTTGTTTCGTGTTGTTCTCAGAGAAATTCCATAAACCATTATTAAAGAGGACTGGGAAATCCACCTCTTACTCCTGGGACAAGCAGCATGGAATGTGTATACCTTTGGAACCCAACAGGTACTTGGAATGGCCATTGCTGCAAACAGGATACTGGGCTTGATGGACCCTTGGTTTGACCAGTATAGCATATCTTATGCTCTTATGTAAGTGATTGTAGAGCTTAGTAGTTGGTATGGATGGGCTAATTGGATAGGCTGTTTGGTCTTTAGCTGACATCATTTTTCTATGTTTCAGTTGTTAATAAGAGACACCAAGAAACAATCATACTTTGAAATTAATTTCCACCATGCATAATACTTGGCTTATTTCTTCATTGACAAAGATACCTCTTTTGATAACTTAACCCTCGAGGCATATCATTCAGCGAAATGTGTGTCAGGTATTTCAGAAGCCCTTTATTTCAGATTATTTACTCCTAGAAGCATCTGTGATGTTCTATTTTTGGATACTTTTTAAAATTAGTATCATTTGATATTAAATGGGATTATGATACTCTGCCAGTGTTTCCCTTGTCCATGAAGGTTATGCCTTATTAGTACAAAAATGTGTGTCTATGGCTGATTTTATAAATATCTTTTTCATATAGTCTTGCTACCTTCAGTAAGTTACCTCAGATCCTGGGCTTTCTCTGTTACGGCATCTATACTGTGGAACAAGCCACCTGTTGTCCTTAGGATGGAAAAAGACTTAAAATTTAGGAAAGAAGCCCATCAATTTTATTTGAAGCAGCATATGGCCCCAGTATTGAAGCGTAATTTATGGATTGTTTTATTATGTCTCTAGAGTTTATTTTTGTATTTTTGTACTATTAATGATTCATGTGTGAAAACTGTTATCCACACAGAAATATGGTATGCGGCATATAAATAAATACATTTTCATCCTCTTATATTACTTATTCAAGCCTAACTACTGGTACTCAGTCAGGTATCCTTAGCAAGGCCAAGACCCCATGATGTATCTCATGATACTCTTTCCCCAGACAACCTTCCTTCTTTACCTTTTTGCCAACAAAAAGCATTAGGGCCTGAAGAGGGAGAGGGGACCAGAATAGGCTGGCCTGGCCAAACAGGACAGATAGGTTTGGGAGCACTTGTGAAGCCTATTTCAGGCCTCGATCATACAGGCAGGGAATCTCTTTTTTCCCCAGTAGCCAATTTCCTACTTACCCAGTGTTCAATTATTGCTTGGGGATCATCAGTTGGAAAGGGCTTCAAGAGGCATAGTTCCCTATCCTTCCCTTTGGTTGCCCATATTATGAGCGGAGCTTGTTAGGTATGATTATGACTGGGAGCATTTCAAACACTGCTGATGTAGGGTCTTGACTCAGACAGGCTGGCAGGTGGATAGAGGATTTAAAATGCAGACCTTGTTTTACTGCAAGTTGGAACGTGATGGCTAGGCTATATATAGCCTTTTAATGGCACAGGCTAGGACAGCCCAACAAAGGACTTTGAGAGTCCATTAACCCTCCTTAAGCAAGCTAGTTGTTGACCATTACAGGGGTGGCTCAAGTAGGCTGGGGAGGCCACAGAGGTGGCCCGATGCATTAATGCTAAGATTTTTTTAATGAGCCCATTAGCCACAGACATAATGAACCGAACCTAGAGGGCTATTATGTAATCATGAGGTATGTATTTACATACATAGGATGTATGGGATAAACAGTTGATCCCTGAATGGTAACCAAGAATGGGGCATCTCAACTAAAAACAGATAGGAGAAAATGAAACAGTCAGTTCCTAAGAAACAATGGGGAAAATAGCAATGATGTATGGGGGGAGGTGGGCGGGCAGCATACTCAAGTGCTTGTAAGGCAAGGGCGTACTGCCCATGTACTGCTGAGATGAACAAGGCATAAAATTTGAAGTCTAGATGGTCAAGGGTTGTGCCACCACTCACCTGGTTTTCACTCAGCTTTGCTCTCATCTTGACTTTATCCACTACTTGCACCCGCGTCAATCTGGATTCCGCCCTGGCCACAGTACAGAGACTATCATCCTTTCACTGGTCAATGAGGTTCACACAGCACATGACCACGGTAATGTCACTTTGGCTGTCTCTCTTGACCTGTCTTCGGCTTTTGATCTAGTGGACCACTCCCTGCTGCTCTCTCGTCTCTCTGACTGTGGGATTAGGGGCACTGTTTTCCACTGGTTTCAGTCTTTCCTTTCTTCTCGCTCCTTCTCTGTTCTATGTAACCAGTCCTCATCTCCCTCACTACCTCTATCCTGTGGTGTTCCCCAAGGCTCGGTTCTGGCACCACTCTTATTCAATATTTTCCGGTTCCCCCTCACTCTACTAATCCAACAATCTGGCATCTCCGCATACTTTTACGCCAACGACATTTGCCGCCTTTGTCACACCAACCATCTCCACCCTGATCTGACTCCTTTGAACACTTGCCTGTCTATGGTCACCAGTTGGCTCACCGCCAATCACTTGCATCTCAACCCCTCCAAGTATACCGCCATCTGGTTCGCCCTCTGTGTCTCCACCGACCCTAGCCCCACTTCTCCTGGTCTCCTCAGTTCCCCTGGTCTCCCCAGTTCCCCTGGTCTCATCCTTCTGGTACCTGGGTGTTATCCTAGACTCCTCCTTGTCGTTTCACTCCCACCTTTCTTCCTTCTGCGCTGGATTTGTGCTCTTCATTCCTTTCTGGACACTCATTCTCTGACTACCCTTCTGCTATCACTGGTGATCTTGATGTTAGACTACTGTAATAGTGCACTCTCTGGTATTCCACATTATCAACTCCATCGTCTTCAGTTGGTTCAAAACACTGCAGCCCGCATACTCACTCACTCTTCCCGTCATGATCACATCACACCCACCCTCATCCATCTTCACTGACTCCCTGTCAAGTATCACCTTAATTATAAAATACTTATCCTAGCCCACTGAGCAATTCACTCCGTCGACCCACAATATTAAGCCAATCTCCTTCGTTACCACACTCCCCATCGCCTTCTTCGCTCCCTTCACACACACCGCCTGGCTCTCCCCTCAGTCTCCCAAGCACACCTAGAGCAGACACGTCATTCTGCCTTCTTCTTCCTTGTCCCTGCACTGTGGAACTCATTACCTACCACCCTCCGTGCTGAACCCTCTTTTACCCGGTTCAAGGCCCTCCTTAAAACCCATCTATTTCAGTCAGCCTATGACCTTGCCTCCTTCTCACCCCTAATATCTATCACCCCTTAGGTCTCTGTGCCCTGTCTCTCCCCCCCTCCTTATTAGTATGCCCCCCCTTTACCTCTCTCCCCCCCCCCCCCCCGATTCTCTTCTGCTCCCATCTGTCCTGTCTATTTGATGGCGTTCTTTTCATTTCCAAGTTATGTTTTATTTTACCATTATTGTATACCGCTCTGATGCCCCGATGCCACGGGCGGTATATTAAGAACTAATAAAGATAAAGACCTACACGGCAGGGGTGGGGGCTTTTGGGCCCAGTGACAAGTGAGTAGCAGGAGTTGGGCTAATCACAGCCAGCGCCATACCTAGCCCTGTGCGAATGATGTGGCCACACAGGACGCAAAGAAATAGGGGCACATTTGGGGTTGCTGGCCCCAGCTTCTCCCCACGCTGCCTGCCCTTGCCCTGCTGCCACTTTTTGTGTTTCCTTGGTGGCAGCAGCAGCGAAGCGGACATCAAATTGAAGAAAAAAACCACAGGTCTTTCTGACTCCGCGCTTGCATGCAGGGCTCATCCCTCCCTCCTCTGACATATGCCATGTCAGAGGAGGGAGGGACCAGACCAGCCATTCAAGCACGGAGTTACAAAGACCTGCGTTTGAATGGTAGGTCTGGTCCCTCCCTCCTCTGACGCGGGCATATGTCAGAGAAGGGAGGGATCAAACCTGCATGCAAGTGCGGAGTTGGAAGACCCACGTGTTTTTTTTTTTTCAAATTGGATGTCTGCTCTGCTGCCACCATCGCCGCCGCCAAGGCAACAGGAAAAGTGGCAGTGGGGCAAGAGCAGGTAGCACGGGGAGCCAGCTGGACATGGAGGTATGGGGTAAGGCAAGATGGAGAGATGCTGGGCATGGGGCAAATGGCAAACTTGTGATTGGGAGAGAGGAGGGCGTGCCAGATGTGCAAGTCGCACAGGGTGCATTTATGGTTTGGTATGGCCCTGATCACAGCTCACCTTGCTGGATGAGGCCTCCTCGCCCCTGAAATCATTACTGGGCAGTATGGGTGAACCGTGATGGTCTTTATCTGCCGTCATCCAATATGTTACTATGTTACACATATTGAGGTACAGTTCAATAAGCTATAGCCAATTGTACTCAGTACCTGCAGGTCAGATTCGTAATTCTTTAGACAAAGGGAGTGGCATAAGCCTGTGGCACTACTGTGTAAGTAACACACTGATCAGTGACATAAGGAGCCCTTTTTCCTCACCTTTTTCATCATCTGTTTTCGTCGATTCTGAAGCATAGCTGTTCTGCTTTTTGGTCTTTTAATTGCTGAAGGGCACAAACTCCTTGGATTGAATCCATAGTTCTGAAAGCTGTGCAGATATGAGAGGGAATATTTAGGTACTACAAGAGTTCATTCAGAAAAATCTTACATTGTTTCTATTCTCAAACCAGTCATGTATTTTTCTGGTTTGTAAAGAAACAAATGTTATCTACCTTGATATGTTCATGTAGATTCCGGCTACATACCTTTCAACAGTATGATTAAAGAAAAACACATTTCTTATTAGGTAATTAATGTACAATACAGATTTATCAAGTATCAAATAAACAGAATATGCGAGTGTTGCATTGACAGCCCTATTTTAAGTTGTGGGCGTGTGTGTGTGTGTGCTAATGGGCAGACGAGTACTCAGCCAAAGTGATATGGGGCAAGTTAACAGAATTCAATACCACTCCTTAATGAGTGAGATTTTCATGACTGTGGTACATTTAAAAGGATTCTGCCATTGAAATCTATTGAGGTAACATGGTTAGGAAGGTGATTGCCTTCCTATGATAATGTTACACTTTGCAAAGAATGAGCTGAGAAATATGCAAGCCGCTAGTCCTCCCATAAATTTTGGCATGAATGATACTCACCAGTTGCAAGTATCCTATATCTGCATGAGACAGACATATGAGTGGCTAATAACATGCTGCTGATATATTTATTTCATATTTAAAAGTGGTCCTGACCTCTGTGATATGCCCAGTAACAGTTTCATAATTTTTAAACTGAATAAACTAGTATGGTTGCCATATTAGTCTACCTGGATAAGTAAAAAATAAATAAGCTGTAGGTCATACATTTGTTACTAGCCGATTGGAGCTATGCTTAGGGGCTGCTCAAGGCATTTGCTGTTTGAGGCGAGGGATGAGATTGTGCTAGTCCCACTCCCCAAAAGGCGTTCTGGGCTGGGGAAGGGTCACCTGCCGAACTCCGGTGGTGTGTAGGATATGGTGGGGGGGGGGGGGTATGTGTGGGGTGACATCTGGGACAGTAAAGATACATGTGGAGGGATGTTCACTGTGAGATATCTGCTTGGGAGAGCAGCAGCTTGTGCATGTTGGGTGCAGCGGGGTGTGATGCATAGGAATGTGTATATATAGAGGGGTGTCAGTTGTAGGTGGGGTGTCTGAAGCAGGGTGGGTATGTGTGTCAGGGTACCGGGGGGGGGGGGGGTATAAGTGTTCTGGTCTGAAGAAGGTGTCTGGAGTAATGGTGCAGAGGAGATTTGTCTTGAGGTAGGTCAGCAGGGAGGATGTTAAGATTGCCCATGGGCAGAGAACGGTCTGAGGTAATGAAAGGAGGCGAGCACAAAAACACTGAACTTACCTCCAGCAATGTTGCTATGCCACCTCCCAATATTGTTTTTGATTACCCCAGCAGCAGGAGAAGTGCTTAAGCGCACATTATCTCCTGCTGCCTTGGGGCCAGTCTCACTGCCTGAGCCACAAGAATACATGGCTCTTATTGTGAGACTCTGCTCTGCAGCAAAAGTATTTAAGTAGTGTCTGCCATGCTCATCTACTTTCAGCAAATCAACCCCAACATCAATGACAGAACCATCCCTAGTTATGCTCCCTTCTCATTTTGTGCTGACATGATGAAAGTAATGTAGCTCTCAAATGTACTTAGTCAGCCTAGTAAAATGGAAACACCTACAGCTTATTTGCTGACCTTTATTACTTCATAGACCAAGGATATTTAACAATTGTATTCTGTGTTTTGTGTATTCTGGTTATTTACAGGTCAATATTGGACAGATTTATCCAGTTAACTTTGGGAATTAACTGGATAAAGTTTTAAATGTAAAATATTAGGGACCACAGACTGGTTAAATAAAGAAGAGGGGAGAGGTGTGGTTATTTAGATAGCACTGATATTCAGTGCTATTAAGTTAAATATGTCCTATTAAACTGGACTACATACATAGCAGGTTTAAATTAACCAGAAACCAGATTACCCAGTTAAAGTTGCACATAATACTCCAGAGCTGACTTTAACTGAATTGTTTTTTAAATATTTAGTTAACTTTAACTGTGTAAGCCTACTGTTGAACACAGACCTTCTGTTTATATTCTTGTTAAATTCCCATATGTTATTAAATTGAACAAATGTATTTATGACTGAGTAGAATATAAGACGTTTACCCAGCATCTGTTGTACATATATCTTGTCCTAGAAATCAGTGATGAATCCCTTTAACTACTATAGTATTTCAGAGAGTATGTGCAAGGTTTCATTATTTACAACTGCTTATAAAGATCAAACATTATTTGACTACAACCACTGATATTTACTTTAAGGCAAAACGCACCTGTGCCTACTTTCATGCCATTAGTAGCTAGGATGGCAACTATGCTTTTATTCTGACTGTATGTTTAGTCATCCAAACACATGTAAAATATACAAGCACCAATTTACCCCCTAGCAGTTAACACAGAGGTTTTGCAGTTATTGTGCATTAAATAAATTTAATGCACAATAACTGCAAAATCTCTGTGTTAAGTACTAGGTGTGTTCCTAACAATCTGCCATTCAGTTAACGAAGAGAACAATTCTTTACTGCATATTGCTGAAATGGCAGATAACACGATGTAGTTAGCTTTTCAGGTGGCTTTAACTGTGCCACGTTATCTGCTGTATTAACGGTTAATGTATGGCAACTACCTCCATGTTAAAATTCCCCAACCCTTTAACATTAGGCAGTTGGAGGACCATTTTATAAAGCCGTGCCTAGTTAATGCGCAGGTTGCCACGTGTACTTCATTTTATAAAACGTGGGCACAATGGTTGGATACGTGTGGCAGTTATATGAACCCCAAGGCTGGTGTAAATGCGCCTAAGCTATAGTATTTTATAATTCATGTGCTTAGATTTGTTCTCTGCCTACGATCCACCCAGCTCTGCCCCTGAGCCTGCCCACAGTGAAAGCATGAGCCATCAGCCTGATGTACTACTTATAGACTAGAGGCTGGCTAAAGTACGCATATATAAAGGCCATCCATGCTCATAAGTCACTGAAAAGATGTGATTTAAGCACGTTGATGGTGCATAACTTTACATTGTCCCTTATAAAATTATCTCCTTAATGCAGAAATTAGCATGCTTTTCAACTGCCAGCATATGCTAATTGCTATATTAAGAGCTAATGTGGCTTGGTAAATAGGTCCTACAGTGCTGAAAAAAAGTTTGTGGTTTATATTTTAGCAGAATTTATACTCAGAATAAGATTGATTCTAATAAAAATTCCAATAAGAGAGAAAGCATAGGTGCTTACCTGTAACAAGGGTTCTAAACAGACAGCAGGGGTATGCAGCCACACTCTGAAGGTGACGTCTCTGACTGAGCCTGAGTTGCCCGGATCTCCGATAGCTGAGAGAAGCAAAACTTTGCTTCTATGTTCATGCAAGCCTAACCCCTTATGAACAAAATCTGGACTTCCCTTGATCATAGCAATTCTGTTGCTCTGGTCACCCTTTATCTTTCTTCTGTCTTTGCCCTTGTTGATCATCATCTCCTCTACTCTATTGGGTTCTGCGGCATCGTTCTCAATTGGTTTTACTCCTATGGTGCAACTACAGACTCAGGACTATGTTGATGCCCATACGCCTCTCGATCAGCATAAGCATGGCTTCAAACCATTTCATAGTACAGAAACCTTTCTGACCTCACTTCTGGATACCCCAATCAAAGGTACCGAAAAAGCCACTCAAGGATTCATTCTCATTTTCCTCGACATCACTGCAGCCTTCGATTCAATAACAGATGAGCACCTTCTATCTTGTCTTCACAAAATTGGGCTTAGAGGCACACTGGTTCAATCATCATAACATGTTCATTAATCCCAACAAATCAGAAATCCTCCATATAACCAATAACCTCACATTTTTGTCCCCAACCACAATAAACCTGGCTAACATTACACACCACGTAAAAGATCAAGTAGGATACCTTGGCATAATACTTGACCAAAACCTAAGTTTCCATGTCCACATCAAACAAGTTACAAAGTCTGCATATTTCGGGATGAAAACTGTACAAAACCTGCGGCCCCTGTTAGAACAGGATGACTTCAGAAATGTTTGTCAAGTCCTCATCATGCCACTATTCAACTATGCTCCCAAAAGCTACTTTACTCCCCTTACAACTCGCCCAGAACACAACGGCCAGAATCATTACAGGTATTCTGACGTGCACACATTACTCCCATCCTAAAGCAGCTCCACTGGTTAACCATCCATATGAGAATTAAGTACAAAGCCTTACTAAGTATCTTTTAAAACCTCTATAACCTTTCTGCAAACATCCTTCGGCCACTTATTCATGAACCACTCAACAATAGGACAAGAAGAAAAGCTAACTAGAATTTACTAACCGTTCCATCCTCGATCTCCCAATCCAACCTCTCCATTTCTAGCACAGCCTTCTCCCTCTACGCACCCACTTTATGGAACTCCCTAACCCTGGAGATAGGATTATATCACAATGATAAGAATAGATCAAATTGGTGGAGGGCTTGCATTCTATGTTAGAGAGGGCATTGAGTCACACAGGATTAAAGTGTTGCAGGAAACAAATAACACGGTAGAATCTCTATGGATTGAAATTCCATGTAAAAAGGGGAAGAGGATGGCAGTGGGGGTGTACTACCGATCTCTTGGCCAGAATGAACAAATGGATGACAAAATGCTCAAAGAAATCAGGGAAGCTATCAAAAGTTACAATACAGTAATAAAGGGTGATTTCAATTACCACGGTATCGACTGGGTCAGTGTCACGGCAGGACATGCTAGGGAGATAAAGTTGGTAGATGAAATAAATGACTGCTTCTTGAACCAACAAGAGGGGAAGCCATTTTGGACCTAGTCCCTAGTGGTAAACAAGATCTGATGCAAGAGATAAAGGTGTTGGGGCCACTTGACAATAGAGATCATAGCATCGCTTCACTGGCTCCCCATCTCTGCACGAATAGCTTACAAAATACTGGTAACAACATTCAAAATCATTCACAAAATATCCCCCTCTTTCATCGATAACCTCATCACACCACAGTCCCCCAACAGATGCCGACAGACTGTTAACCTGAACACACTCTGCGTTCCCAGCAGTATAAGGGCTGTCAAAGAGTGAACAAGCAACCGGGCATACACATACGCTGCACCCATGCTTTGGAACCAACTGCCTCATGAGATGCGCCTGATCAAAAACCTACAGGACTTCAGAAAAAAGCTTAAAACCCACCTGTTCCAATCACACTACGGCATCACCTAGGCGGCTTCAACCATTATCGATGCCCAAGTTGCCCACCCCCCTCCGAAGCTCATGGGTCATAAAAATCTATTTCACTGATATCTCACAACAATGGCGATGAAAATGTATATATGTATATATACCACTGTTAATAAGATTGAATTGGGCGATGTAATGTATAACTGAAACCTATGTTGTTGATCAAACTGTAATTATCTGCTTGCTCAAACTGGGTGATCAAACTGTAACTTATCTGGTTGAACAAATGTATAATTATAATTCATGTGTTGGTTTTGTGCACCCCTCCCTCAAATCGGACTGTAATCTTAAATTTTTATGTACATACTCCCTTGTTTTTTCCGCCGCTGCTGATCGCTGGAAGTGGCGGCATACAAATGTATACCAAATAAATAAAATAAAAATAAATGGAGGATGGATGGCAAGGAAATCCACAGTATTGCCTTTTAACTTTCAAAAGGGAAACTATGATAAAACGAGGAAATAAGTTAAGAAAAAACTAAAAGGAGCAGCTGCAAAGGTTGAAGATTTACATCAAGCATGGGCATTGTTTAAAAATACTATCTTGGAAGCCCAGACCAGTTGTATTCCACGCATTAAGAAAGGTGGAAGTAGTCCAAAAAACTGCCAGCTTGGTTTAAAGGTGAGGTCAGAGAGGCTGTTGTAGCCAAAAAAGCATCTTTCAGGAAATGGAAAAAGGAGTCAAATGACAAAAACTGGAAACAACATGAGTACTGGCAAGTTAGATGCAAGGCATTGAGAAGGCAGGGAAAGAGAGAATTTGAGAACAAGCTTGCTGTGGAAAAAAATCGCATAATAACGATTTTTTCCAAGTACATTTGTAGTAAAAAAATCTGTGAGAAAGTCAGTTGGACCATTAGATGATAGAGGGGTAAAAGGGGCACTAATAAGGGACAAGGCCATAGTGGAGAGACTGAATTAATTCTTTGCTTCAGTGTTTACTGAAGAAGATGTAGGGAAGTTACCCATGACTGAAATGGTATTTAAAGGTGATGCATTGGAAGAACTGACAGAAATATCAATAAAACGGAAAGATATATTACAACTATTTGATAAACTAAACAGTAGAAAATCACCTGGACCGGATGGTATACATCCAAGGTTGTTGAAAGAACTGAAATATGAGATTGCAGACCTACTATTAGCATTCTGTGAACTATCATTAAAGTCATCTGTAGTACCTGAAGATTGGCGAATGGCCAATTTTTAAAAAGGATTCGAGGAAAGATCCGAGAAACCAGAGGCAATCCATTAGAAAGAACAAAATTACTGAACATTTAGATAGTCATGGTTTAATGGGAGAAAGCCAACATGGCTTTAGCCAAGGAAGATCTTGTCTTACTAATCTGTTATATTTTTTTTAAAGGTGTGAATAAACAGGTAGACAAAGGTGAGCCAGTTGATATGGTGTATCTGGATTTTCAGAAAGCCTTTGACAAGGTCCCTCAGGAAAGACTCTTTGCGGCGTTAAAAAGACATGGGATAGGAGGCAGCATAGTATTGTGGATCAGGAACTGGTTAAAAGATAGAAAGCAGAGAGTAGGGCTGAATGGCCAAATTTTCCACTAATGAATAGTGAAAGGAGAAAGTTGAATAGTGGAGTACCCCAGGGATCTGTGCTCGATCCACTGCTTTTAACATATTCATAAATGACCTGGAAATGGGAATAGCAAGTGAGGTGATCAGATTTGCACATGACACAAAATTATTCAAAGTTGTTAAACCCCAAGAGGATTGTGAAAAATTGCAAGACTGGACGTTCAAATAACAGATGAAATTTAATATGGACAAGTGCAAAGTTATGCACCTAAGAAAGAGCAACCCAAACTATGGTTACACAATGCAAAGTTCCACATTAAGAACCACCACCCAGGAAAAGATAACACGTTGAAACCATCCGCCCAGTGTGCAGTGGTGGCCAAGGCGGCAAATAAAATGCTAGGAATCATAAGGAAAGGAATGGAGAATAAAACAAAGGATATTATAGTGCCTCTGTATCGTTCCATGGTGCGACTGCACCTTGAATATTGTGTGCAATTCTGGTCACCGTATCTTAAAAAGGATATAGCGTTATTAGAAAAGGTACAGAGAAGAGCCACCAAAATGGTAAAGGAGATGAAGGATACCCCCTATGAGGAGAGGCTTAAAAGGTTAGGACTTTTCAAACTGGAAAAGAGACAGCTGAAGGGAGATATGATAGAGGTCTATAAATTAATGAATGGAATAGAACAGCTAAACGTAGCTCAATTCTTTACACCATGATTTGGATGGATGAGAATATGAGTATACGCATCCTTGAGATCTAGAGAACAAAGCTAATCCTGACTTTGAAGGTATGGAAGCAGAGTTCCTAGAGAAACCATTTTGAACTTCTCTCGGAACAGATATTTGTTCAATTCTCTGAGGTCTAAAATGGGCCTGTATCCTCCTGTTTTCTTTGGAATAAGAAAAAAGGGGGAGTAGAACCTGTACCCTGTTGCGGAATGGGTACTTCCTCTATTGCTCCTTGCGTAAGGAGTGTTGTGACTTCTTGACCTAAGAGATTGTTGAGAGAGGTCTGAGAATTGAACTGTCTTACCATTGTAGGACGGGGCGTGCTATGAAAATGAAGCTTGTACCCCTCTCATACAATGAGTCTTCCACCAATCTTCACACAACCCCTCTCATACAATGGACAGAGTCCAATTTTCTGCTGTTATTTGGTACCATCTCTGGGCAAAATAACATAACCTGCCTGGGATGTCCAAGGGTTCTGGACCCTTCGGGGCAGGAAGGCGAAGTTCTCTAGAGAGGAGTCAAAGCCCCTGAGGAGGCTGAGCCTGCTGAGTTGGCTGAGGTTTTACAGCTTTTGGCTTCTTTTGTTGTCTTGGTTGTTGTTGTTGTCCCTTTTGGGCAGACTGACCTGGACGGTGTCCCTGCTGGGTATAGGAAGGATAAAACTTTTTTCTTACTGAAAAATGTTTTTTTAGAGGATCTTTTCCTTGCAGGATCGGCTGTAGATTTGGACAATCAATCCAAAGTGATATTGTCTGCATCTATTTCATTAGCCTTCTCCTGCCAATTCTTGCCAAAGAGATTTTCTCCTGTGCAAGGAATGTTTCCTAATTTATCCTGTACCCAAATTTCCAAGTCGGATGCCTGAAGCCAGGCAATCCGACGTGCACCAATGGCAATAGCGGAGGTTCTGCTTATGCACTCAAAACAGTCAAAGGCTGCACGATTTACAAACTTGGAAACATCCTGGGCATGTTTGACAAGAGTAAGATAGTCCTGTCTTGTCAACAGGAAGAAGGGGGCTCATAAGCTCCAAGTCTCCTGTGACCTCTTTAAGGAACATTCCCATATACAAGATATAGGAACTGATACTAGCTGAGAGCATGGAAGCATCGACGCCCAAAGGCATCGAGAGTCCTGCATTCACGACCTGGAGGATTGGATGCATGTCTCTTTGCACTTTTCATCCTATGCATGGCTGATTCCACTACCATTGAATAGTGTGGTAATTTAGTTTTTTGAAAGCCAGGACAAGGTGGAACTCAATACATAGTATCGAGTCTCCGAGAATGAGGAGATGTGCTTAGAGGTGTTTCCCACATTCTCAGCATAAGATCATGTAAGATCTCATGGATAGGCAGAGCAGCTGTCTCTTTGGGAGCCTTAGGGTATTGGAGAATCTCCAACTCCTTTGCCCTAGGCTCTTTTTCAGGAGCTACTATGATGGAAAGGCCTAGGGCCACATCTCGGATAAAATCCTGAAAGGACATATCCTCTGGCGGCGACATTCTGTGCTGAGGAGAAGAGGAATCCTCTGGAGAAGTACTTTTGTATCGGCAGAGTCTTCGGAGTCATCAGACTCAGAGGATTCAAAATACCTCCGATCCCGGTGATCGTGCAGGGCATGGTACCGGTATCGATCGAAGTCGGTATCGGGTTGCTCCATTACCGATCTGTCAATGACGGAGACAGACACATGACTCGGTATTGGTAGCATACCCATTGACGTCGATGCCATCGGTGTCGGTATCGGTTGAGGTGTCTGAAGTGGTTTCAACGGTACCGAAGCTGTGAGAAGAGCCGCTAGACTGCATTCGATAGCAAGAAATCTCTGGTCTATCGACGCTGCCGATGCTTGGGTGTCGGTACCGGTAGAAGTGGCCGGAACCCCAGAGCATGGCACCAGTAGTTCTGCCAAGGTTGAGGCCCCGAGAACATCCTGGAGCCCCGTTGATGCTTTGGAAGCCGAAGCCTCCCGCCGGGGCAGTTTTGCCGGTGAAAATTCCTCAAGGGCAACACCAGTGGCATCTCGATACTTAGAAGGAAATCTACCCTTTGAGGACCGGCTAGATTTATGTTTAGTTACCTGAGATCCATGGGAGGAAGATGAGGCCCTGGAGGACGTCGATGCAACAGAGGGGGAAAAAAGATGCTAAGCTTTGCAGCTCGATTCTGCCTACCCCTTTTTGACATCATTCCACAGGAGAGGCATTCCAAAGTAGAGTGGTCAGGACCTAAACATTTGAGACACTAATCATGGATGTTGGTGATGGAAATGCTACCGCCACACCTAGAACATTTTTTAAAACCAGATCTTGGTTTTTCGATGTTTAAGGAAAAATTGGGCCTAGTGCCCAAAATGGCGCCTAGTACCAAGAAAAAAAGTTTCTGAAGTAAAATAGCTCAGAAACTATAGGTTTTTTGTTTGTTTTTTAAAGAAGAAACAAGAATGAACCGGTGGTACTGGTATAGCGTCAAGGGAAGGCAGACGCGACCACAAAAAACAAAGATTAAAGATGAAAATTTTCTACGGTGACAGGGTATGGGACCTGTCGGCGCCGCGGAAAACGAAGAACTGGAGAGGGACAGTTGGAAAGGCGGGAAGGCAGCACGCAGGCGCTGTGGGATGCTCCCAAAAGCTTTCCTATTGGATGCTGGGGAGCGTTCCCGCGCAGGCTCCGTCGGTACTGACGATACCCATCTGTGAAGACTACATTCCTGGAGATGTGGAAAGACTAGAGGACATGCAATGAAGCTACAGTGTAACCCATTTAAGACTAGTAAGAGAAAATATTTTTTTCATTCAACGTGTAATAAAACTCTGGAATTCGTTACCGGAGGATATAATAAAAGCTGTTAGTGTAGCTGGGTTTAAAAAACATTCGGACAAGTTCCTGGAGGAAAGGTCCATAAACCTTTATTAAAAGGGACCCAGGTAATCCACTGCTTGCCCCAATACAAGCATTATGGAACCTGTGTGTCTTTTGAGGAAACTGCTAGGTACTTGTGGCCTGGATTGGCCACTGTTGGAACAGGAAATTGGGCTTGATGGACCTTGGTCTGACCCAATATGGCATTTCTTATGTTCTTATCTTCTTAACAGATATTGGCCAATTTCGTCGTAAGCTGAAAACCCATCTCTTCCTTGAACATTTTGGTTCCGTCACCTAAATGCCCGTTTATCTCCCCACTAACCAACCAGGGGTCACTCTAGGTCACTCTGTTCCTTTCAGTTATTACCCCCTTCAGAAGCTAACCATAGGATCCCCTTTATAACATGTTCCTCACTACTCCACTGTTATCCTCCACCTTGAAAGCCTTACTGTTGTTCATGTACATTGAAGTTACATGTAAATTTATTAAATGTTTGAAGTTACATGTAAATAAGTTAAATAGTTGCAGTTACATGTAAATATTGTTTGGCCTTATTTGACCTATATGTTAAATGTTAATACTCAGACCTACAACGTCCTATGTAATGTTAAACTTGTTAAACATGTTACCTGTACACTGCTCTTTTCAAGTCTCCTCCAACTCTAGGCTTTCCTCCTTTTTCTCCTTCTCATCTGGCATGCCTCAGGGCTCCCTCCTTGCTCTGCCCCTCTTCAATATCTTTTTGTAACCAGGTCTGCAGTCCTTTTCTTTATGCCAATGATATTCAGATTCATTTTATTATTCAGTTTTATTCCCACGATATTTCGCCTCTCCAATCCTATCTCCAGGAAAACAACCGCTGGCTCCTCAATCAACGTCTTTTTCTTAAAGTTGCAAAATGCAAGTCTATTTTCTTTCCCTTTCTGGCTGCTGCTTCTCACACTGTTCTCCACCCCACTTCCACATCATGACTTGGTTAAAATCTTCCGTGTTATCTTAGATTCCGCTTTCACTTTTAAGCCCCAGATCAACTCTATTTCTAAATCCTCCTTTTTACCCTGCAGCGTCTTTACATTCCTCAATCACTATTCCCCAGGTTACAATACTTGTCCTCTCCCTTGTCATCACCAAGACTAACTACTGCAATTCCATTTAGTCTAGTCTTCCTCATTTCTCTCTTTGTTACCTCTCACTTATTCAGTCTCCTGCCACCTAATTGATCTTCAAATACACTGCTTCAACTACACCTTCCTCCTCCAAATTTCCCTTCACTGGCCCCCTGCCCTTCTTTGCATCTATTATAAAAATGCAAACCCTGGTTCACTGCACCCTCTATGCTTCTTGTCCTCCCTATCTCGCCACTTTGATCTCCCCGCATATGACCTCCCAGCCCTTATGCACCTCTCAGGCATCCTTTCTGTTCTTTTCCCCGCCCTCCACCTTTGCCTATCTCAGCCCTTCCCTTTGAAACTCCTTCCCCCTTTGCCTTCACCAAGAGCCCTCCTTTCCCCACCACAAAATTTCCTCTTCCTTTTTTTTTATCATCATGAAAACCACCTTGCCCATCTTGTAGCCATTTGGTGGTATAGACAGAATCTGGAATAAATAAAAAGGATATATTTTGATAATTTCTTCAACAGAAAGTATGCACACCCTTCATTTAGTGACTGATGACACCTCCTTAAGAAGCAAGAACTTAAACTAAAAATTTTCTGTTAACTGCACATCAGTATCTCACATTGCCCATGAAGAATTTTGGGCCATTCTTCCATAAAGAACTATTTCAAACTCTGTGACATTAGAGGGTTTCATTTTATCAGTAGGTCACGCCACAAGATTTCAATAGGGTTTAAATCAGGACTTCTGACTTGGCCAAGCCAAAACACAAAATCTCTTCTGTCATTCTCTCATCTCTCTTCAGATGAACAAATTCTGTAGTGTATTTACTTTAATGTTTAGAGTCAATTTGTTGAATGACCACTTTTGGCTATCCTTCAGCACACAGATGATCTGATGTTCTCCTCTAGACCTTTATGATATAAAGCACAATTTATCCCATTAATGATGGCAAGCCATCCAGCTTCTGATACAGCAAAGCAGCCTGATGCCACCACCATGCTTGACAATCGGCAAGAGATCAATCATAAGGAATAAACTAACAGGAATGCTGTTCATTAGTGGACAGCTAAGATAAACTACTGCTCTCTAAAAAGAACATTAATGCAACATGAGTTTACCAAACAGTATCTGGATGACTCGCAGGACTTCTGGAATAATGTTCTTTGGATAAATGAGTGAAAAATCTAAATTTTCAGTCATAAAAAAACATTTTGTTTGGTGAAAATTAAACTCTACCTTCCCAGCTTGTCAAACACAATAGTGGAGGTATCATGGTGTGAAGCTGACCAGCTGCATCTGGACCCAGATAGCTTGTCATCATTGATGGAACCATGAATTATTCTTTATATCAGAAATTCTAGAGGAGAATATCAGGCTGTAAGCGGAAGCACAGCTGAAAGAGGTCATGTAGCAAGAAAACAACCCAAAACAGTCAAGGAATTCTACAGAATAGATGACAAATTTGGGGAGCATATTCAAAAGGGTTTAGCTGGTAAGCAGGACCTGCTGACCAGCTAAACTGTGACGATGCTGATATTCAGCAGCACTATCCAGATATTGACGGTGAATATCCTCACCGATCGCAGAAAAGACACCCGGTCAAAACCTGGGCAGTCTGTGGGCAATCCTGGCAGCTATCCAGTTAGCAGCAATATTCAGGTGTTAATCGGATAGCTGAACCAGATAAAGTTAGGAGAGGCCAATGACTGTCCTAATTTTATCTGGTTTGTCCTATCCTGTTAGCGGCTGAATATTGCCGTTAATTGGATAGTAACAGTACTGCCTGGTGAAACCAGATATTCAGTGCATGACACCAAATAGGCTCCAACACTGAAAATCCAGGTCTACTTAAAGTGGCTGCAGCCAAGCGCTTTAAAAACATTGAACACCACCGCTAAATATCACAGCCCCTTCATGTTTTATATTGGCCAAGTCAAAATCCTGATTCATCTCTAATGAAGCCATATGGCAAGACCAGAAATGGCCTGTTTATGCAAGGAAGCCATCAAATGTCATAGAGTTGAAACAGGTCTGTATGGAAAAGGGGGTCAAATTTCACAAGGGCAATGTGAGAAACTGAATAGTTACAGGAAAATTTATTCAGTCATTCTGCTCAGGGAGGTGCAGCAGTTACTGAATAACGTGTTTACTTTTTCACTCAAGGATACTTACTATTGAATCTTTTTATTAAATAAATAACACAGGTTTGCGACTAAAAAGCTGTTTAATTATTTTCATCTAATTTCCATGTATTTTGGTGTGCTGAAAACAAATAAAATATTGAAAAAACTCCTAGACGTCATGATTTGCCACAACATGCAAAATTGTCTTCAAATGTATCAAATTTTTTCAAATTACTATTAATTCAAATTACTATTAATTAATTCACATAAGTGCATTTAAGATATAAAATACCAAAAAACCCTTATAGGGGTTGTCCGAGTTATGTAAAAACAAAATCTGTAAATCTGATGGTCAGCAATATATAAGAACATAAGATATGCCATACTGGGTCAGACCAAGGTCCATCAAGCCCAGTATCCTGTTTCCAACAGTGGCCAATCTAGGTCATACGTACCTAGCAGTTTCCCCATATACATAAGCTAAGCAAGTTTTAAGTCCGTGCTTCTAATGGTAGAAGGGGTTAATCTTTCCTGAAGAATCCAGTGGGATGGAGACACAGGGCAGATAGCAGCAGCTCTGGTCAGTGCAGGGGGGCGTGGCCAGCACTGTGACGTCTCATGTACAGACACAGAGCTGCTCTCTCCTGCATGCCACACTTGTGCACGAATCATCATCAGGTTCTTGGTTCTAGGCTGTTCACACTTTTTCATCGCAATTCGTGTTAGCTCGTCATTCTTCAACCGTTATGTTATGGCTCCGTGAAAGTGTATTAATTCGCCAGACAGTTTCTGTTTCATCTGTGGTGAATATACAGTGTTGAAGCAACAGCAGAATATTACAGACTTTGTGAAAAAAGTATACTTTGCATACTTTGAACTAAAAATTGGAGATCAAGATAAAGTCTGGGCGCCTCATAAAGTGTGCAAACGGTGTGTTGAGGACCTCCGAAACTGGTTCAAGGGTAAGAAAAAAATCTTTCCGTTATGGGATTCCTATGGTATGGCGAGAGCAAAAGAACCATAGTGACGACTGTTACTTTTGTTCATGCGATGTGAAAGGGTTTAATTCCAAATGGAAGCATTCCATTTCATACCCCAATCTTCACTCGGCAATTCGTCCCATCCCCCATGGCACAGATATACCAGTACCCAAGCCCCCTGCTACCTTGGAAGAGATACCTAGCTCCGATGAAGGTGAAGTCATACCTGAACCAGATGACGAATCAAGTTCTGACTTTGAAGATGATACAAGACCAAAATTGTTTTCTCAGGAGGAGATGAATGATTTGGTAAGAGACTTGAATCTTCCCAAAGATGCCGCTGAGTTACTCGGATCAAGGCTGAAAAGCAGGAATTTATTGTTGCCAGGAGTGTCATCTTCATAGTTTAGACATCGTGAAAAGGAGTTTGTTCCTTACTTCGCCTAGGAAGACAAGTTGGTTTATTGCATCGATGTCGAAGGTCTGATGGGTCAATTTAAAATCCAATATGATTCAGAGCAATGGCGTCTTTTTATAGATTCTTCAAAAAGAAGTCTCAAAGCAGTTTTACTCCACAACAGTTTTTACGCTTCCATACCTGTAGGTCATTCCGTACACTTGAAGGAAACCTACGAGAACTTGGAATTGGTTCTTTGTAAACTTAAATATGAAGACCATGGTTGGCAAGTGTGTGGGGACTTGAAGGTCTTGTGCATGCTGCTCGGGCAACAAGCTGGGTATACCAAATATCCTTGTTTTCTGTGTCTATGGGACAGTCAAGACCAACAAAATCACTGGACCAAGAAGAGTTGGCAGCCGAGGGTGCTAAAAGTCGGTGAAAAGAATGTCCTCCGAGAAACTTTGGTACCTTCCCATAAAGTTCTTCTACCACCTCTCCACATAAAATTGGGATTGATGAAGCAATTCGTAAAATCACTTCCAAGAGATGGAGAATGCTTCAAATACTTGGTCACCAAGTTTCCAGGCCTGTCGGAGGCAAAATTGAAGGAAGGTGTGTTCGTCGGACCAGACATTAGAAGGCTTATAGTTGATCAAGAGTTTGTCAATACCATGATGGATCCTCAAAAAGAAGGGTAGATTGCATTTAAAGAAGTTGTACTGAAATTTTTAGGCAATAACAAAGATCCTCACTACAAAAAGATCGTCGGACGAATGCTGAAAGCATTTCAAGCTTTAGGTTGCCTGATGAGTTTGAAAGTGCATTTCCTCCATTCCCACCTTGACTACTTTCCTGAAAATTTGGGAGCTGTGAGTGAGGAACAAGGTGAACGATTCCACCAAGACATTAAAGAGATGGAAAGGAGATACCAGAGAAAATGGAGCATTACAATGATGGCAGATTACTGTTGGATGCTTCAGAGAGACATTCCAGATGCTACTCACAAGCGTAAATGCACCAAGAGGAGCCTCACAAGTAAGAAGAATCGAGTTTAGTGTGTGTAGGTGAGCTCATTTCAGTTCAAAAAAGGATTTTCATGAAAATATTGTAATAAAACTTTAATTGTATAAGTCTATTTCCATTTATTTTGAGGTATTGCCTTATTTAACATAGTTACCTAAATTGTCAGGAAACGTGATGTCCTATGACAAAATGGAGGTAATTTTCGGATTCAGCGCACCAAAAAACAAAGATTAGGTGGAATAACCAAAACAGCTCTCGAAAAAATTTTTTTTGCAGACCTGTGTAATCAAATTGTATCTTTTCTGTCTGAGTTGCTTATTCTATGGGGCTATCTTTCACTCTTAATCAGAGTTTAGATTAGGATGTAATCATATTGCAAGTATAAATTGTGCTAAATACAGACCATCCTAGGGGGTTCATAAACTTCTTCTCAGCTCTGTAAAGGTGCACAAGCTAAAAATTGAACTACAAGCTCATTTCAGGTACTGGCAAATTATAGTCTTTTGTCATACACTTTCAGCTGCTTCTCCTGCATTTCACAGCGATTAGCGTTTCTCTAGTACATAGCCTACCGCTCTCTCTTACTCAAGCAACTCTTTTCCTTGCTTCACAGCCTGTGGGACAAGTTTTCTCTTTCCTTTGTCACTATTATCTTCTTCTGCATGGATAAGCTCAATCTCACAATCCGAACAAGACATTTTTCTCTTCTTTGATAAAGCTGTGAAACTTTCAACTGTTCCATCATTATCATCGTCGTCGTCATTATCTAAGACACCACCTTCTACTGGGTTTTCAGATCCACCTTCTTTGTTAATGGTTCTGCTTAATATCCTGCCTACAGAAAACACAGAGATAATAATAAACATCTGGTCATGCTTTAAATAGTCTATTATCCTTCATTATCCTGTAAAGTTTTTAAAGACATTTATTTTATTTTGGTTCAGTTGTGGTAATGTGGCTGCAAAGAGCAAATGATTAGAAAACCAGTTCTCAACCAGTAGTATGTCATCAAAAATTTGACATAGGCAGCAAGCCTGTACTTTTCTTAACAACTATGGGGTATGTTTACTAAACTGTCTTAATGTTACCGGCGTTAGTTGCAGCGATAATGTGAAGAATGTCATATAAGGAGTAGGCGTTCCGGTCTTAAGGTAGCAATCGCGGGTTATCGCACGATAAAGCACGCCGTGTCCATTATCGTGCATTAACCTTAACTTCGCGTGCTGACCTGCAATCACAGCAATAGAGATGTAGCATACTGGTTACTGCAATGACTGTGGAGGCAGAGGTCATGGGTTCGATTCCACAGTGGTGTTATGTAATAAGGTTGTCTGAGACATTACCCTTTACTTTAAATCAGTGCTATCTGAGGCATTTTCTTTTTTAATTTAAATTAGTGCTGCCAGCAAACACACCCTCACAGTGCCGTAACCTAAGGTGCCACATAAGGCGCCCTATAAGGCACTCCAGAGGGCACATTATGAAGCGCACTGTCCGCCAAGGCACTTGCTAATGTTCCCTATAGGGCGCCTTATAGGGCACTTTATAGGGCACCTTATGAGGCACCTTAAGGTTACAGCACTGTGAGGGTGTTTTTGCTGGCAGCACTAACTTAAATTACAAAATGGAAATGCCTCAGACAGCCCTATCAAATAACACCACTGTGGGATCAAACCCATGACTTCTGCCTCCACAGTCAGTGAAGTAACCAGTGGGCTACATCTCTATAGCTACTAACAAACCCCTGGCTGGCTACAGAAAGACTGCAAGTCACCACACAAACTGTCTGCTGTGGTTACCAGGACACATGATGCACTGCACATGCAGATCAGCAGTCTACAGATGATCACAAGATGGGGTATGCACCCCCACAGCACCTCGGCCTGGTAGGGGGAACTGACCGTGTGTGTGTTACTGGCACAGAGTAGCTACAGACCGTCACATTGTGCGGGTACTGTGCTCACCCTGAGGGCAAGGTGGGGCGCCCAGCACCAGGTCCGCAGCACCTGGCTTAGCTGAGATAAGCTATGCTGCAGGTCGCCATCAGTGCCAGTGTGTGATAGGTAGTCGTTGCAGACACAACTAGGATACACCTGTGTCCATCCGTATTTCCCAGTCACATGTAGCCCTTGTGGACTATGATGCACCCAGAATAGTGCATATCCTGTGTGGGTGCCATGGTCACATGATGTAAGTGAAGGGGGGTGTTTGGATCCATAAGCGGATTATGTAGCACCACCCAACCCGCCCTCTGGGGCTCAGGGTGGGGGACAGGATCTCCCACCAACATTCTACATCCCTGCAATGGTGGCAGTAGAGGGAACCCATCAACCCCAGTCCTGCTGGGGAACGGGCACCGTACAGGGCACTCAATGCAGATCTGTACGCATCCATAAGGCAATGGCAGACAGACAGTAGGCCTGGAAATGTCATCTGCTCCCCACCACTATCTGACATTCTCCAGCAGCGAGCACAGTGAGTCTCCAGCCGCTGCACCCTGCAAGGTGTTCCAGCCATACACAAACTAACTGCAGACAGTCTGCTAGCTAGTACATAGTGCATGGTCCTGGAGGAACTGTGTGCACCCAAAAATGGGATGTGAGCGCACACACCAAGCAGGTAAGTCAGTGATTGGGCCCCAGAAAAGGGAACCCATAAATATCACTTGAGAGAAATACTATATAGCACTATGGGGGAACCTAGCCATGCCGTGGTCACTGCCCAGTCAGGGTGAGAGTGACCTCCCAGCAGGACATGCTGTGGCCACCCTGTCCGTGCAGGTGGTGGCCGGGAACGACAATGTCCCAGCCATTGCCCTATGCCCTGTGCACCAGCCATTGCCCTATGCCCTGTGCAGATGCATCCTGCCCAGACCACCCTGTCTGGGCCATAGCCACAGTACCTTGCTCCTCATTATACACATTGGCAGGCTAACACTGGAAACAGTGCAAGCAGTGTGGGCTCAGTAAGGTGTAGGCAGACACACACTCCCACACCTATGCCAGCATTGTGCAAATATAGAGGCTTTTGGCAGCCCTGGCCACCACACCAGCCCTGGGCACAGTGCAACCATGGCTATGGTACGCAATACTGTTGGGGTCACTCCCCGGGGTGGTAAACATTGTCAAAAACCAAAACTGAAACACACTCCACAGATATCAGAAAGCATAGTTACTCACCTGTAACAGGTGATCTCCAGGAACAGCAGGAATTTAGTCTTCACATATGGGTATCGTCGGTACCGATGGAGCCTGCATGGGAACGCTCCCCAGCGTCCAATTAGAAAGCTTTTGGGAGCATCCCACAGCGCCTGCGTGCTGCCTTCCCGCCTTTCCCAACTGCCTCTCTCCAGCTGAGTTTAAAGCTGAGACAAAGAGAGAGAGAGGGAAAGAGAAAGAGATAGAGAGATACAACTCCTAGGGGAGGTGGGTGGGTTGTGAAGACTAAATTCCTGCTGTTCCTGGAGATCACCTGTTACAGGTGAGTAACTATGCTATCTCCAGGAACAAGTAGGAATGTAGTCTTCACATATGGGGACTCCCTAGCTTTAGATGCCAGAGAGAGACCCCAGAAGTTGTGTGTCCCTGTGAAAGGGCTCCACTTCCCCCCATGGATCTCTGTCATCCAACCATGGATGGCGGGTAGGAGTTGATTAGGTATGGAACCGGGTGTTGGAGAACAGCCTGACCAAACCAGGCATCCCGGTGGAAGCCCTTGTCCAAACAGTAATGGGCTGTGAAGGTATGAACCGAGGCCCAAGTGGCTGCTCGACAGATGTCATTGATAGACACAGAGTGCAGATGAGCCATTGAAGCTGCCATGGCTCTCACATTGTGAGCTGTGACATGGCCCTCCAGAGGAAGGTTCTTACTCTAATAGGCAAAGGAAATATACTGTGCAATCCAGCTGGACAGTGTTCTCTTGGAGACTGGAAGTCCCAAATGAGAAGGATCAAAAGCAACAAGGAGTTGAGAGGACTTTCTATGTTGCTGTGTTCTTTGCAAGTAAAAGGCTATAGCTCTTTTAGAGTCCAAAGTATGAAGACTCCTTTCTGCATGTGATGCATGAGGCCTTGGAAAAAACACAGGCAGGTAGACCGCTTGGTTAAGATGAAAAGGGGAGACCACTTTTGGCATAAAGTGTGGATGAGTCCTAAGGACTACCTTGTCATGATGGAACCTTGTATAAGGAGGAACAGACACTAGTGCCTGCAACTCACTAATGCAACGTGCTGATGTGATTGCAATGAGAAAGATAACTTTCCAAGAAAGGAATTTCAACGAGGTAGTAGCCAAGGGTTCGAAAGGTGGCTTCATAAGCTGGCCAAGAACCAGGTTTAAGTCCCATGCCACCGGTGGTGGCCTAATGGGAGGCTTAGTTAGTAGAAGGTCTCTCATAAATCTTGCTATAAGAGGATGGGAGGAGATAGGTTGTCCATTTAAAGGCTTGAAAGAAGCCGCAATAGCACTTAAATGGACTCTTACTGAGTTAGTTTTAAGTCCTGCATTGGATAAATGAAGGAGATACTCCAGTAATGATTCCAGAGGTATCGCAAGGGGGGGTTAAGACCCTTCTGCGAGCACCATATGGTAAACTTTTTCCACTTGAAAGCATAAGAGCGTCTTGTGGAAGGTTTTCTAGAAGCATAAAGGATATCCTTTACTTGCTGAGGAAGGTTAAGATCTTGAAGATCTAGCCCTGAGATGCAGAGACTGGGGATTGGGATGCCATAACATTCCGTCCTCCTGAGACAGGAGATCTGCAGCGGACACTAACTCCAGAGAGGGAGCTTGAGAAAGATGTAGAAGCAGAGGGTACCACACTTGCCGTGGCCAATGTGGAGCTATGAGAATCATACGGCCTCTGTCTCTCTGAAGTTTGAACAGGGTTTTGGGAATCAGGGGAATGGGTGGAAAGGCATAAAGGAAGTCTTGCCCCCAATGAAGGAGGAAAGCATCCCTGGTCTGAGAGTCCTGAGCCGGAATTCTGGAACAGAACCGGGGAAGTCTGGCATTCCACGGACTTGCAAAGAGGTCTATGTCTGGGGTTCCCCAAATTTGAAAAATCTTGGCCACCTGATCTGCATGTAGAGACCATTCATGTGGAAGCAGAACTCGACTGAGTCTGTCTGCCCAAGAGCTTTGGATACCTGGAAGATATACTGCCAGGAGATGAATCTGATGCTCTCTGGCGAGGGCCCATAGTCGCAAAGCTTCATTGCAAAGCGACAGAGAGCCTGTTCCTCCCTGCTTGTTCACATAGAACATGGCTACTTGATTGTCCGTGTGAATGAGGACTGTCTTGTAGCTGAGCAGAGTGTGGAACACTCGAAGAGCAAGGAAGATTGCTCTGAGCTCCAGAAGATTGATGTGTAGATGAGTCTCCTGTGGAGTCCAGGTGCCCTGGGTGGAGAGGTTTTGTAGATGAGCTCCCCAACCCACTGGTGAAGCATCTGTTGTGAGAGTTGCTTGGGGTGAAGGTTGTTGAAATGGGGACCCCAGCAACAGGTTTTGAGTGGACTGCCACCATTCGAGGGACAAAATAAGGCGATTTGTGTTTGCTATTTTGTCTGACAGGCATCCTGATGCCTGGGTCCATTGAGTGGATAAAGTCCACTGGGCTGCTCTCATATGGAGGCGAGCATAAGGGACCACATGTACGGTAGAAGCCATGTGGCCTAGCAATTGTAACATCTCTCGAGCAGTGAGATGGGGCTTCAGCACTGCTTGAAAAGCTAACTGCAACATGCGAAGGCAACGGGCCTGGGGGAGATAGGCCCTTGCTTTTCTGGTATCCAGCAAAAGCTCTAATGAACTCTAGAGACTGAGTGGGAGTTAGACTGGATTTTGGGATGTTTATGACCAGACCCAAATACTGAAGGATACGCATTGTGCAAGATAGTGAAGTACTGGCCTCTGACTCTGATGGGGCTCGAATGAGGGAAGTAGGGGAAGACGAATATTCCTAGAGTGCGAAGAAATGCTGCTACCACAGCCATGCATTTCGTGAACACCCTTGGTGCTGAGGCCAGGCCAAAAGGAAGCACCCTGTATTGGTAGTGCTTTCCTTGAAAAAGGAACCGAAGGAATTTTCTGCGAGTTGGATGGATGAGAACATGAGTGTACGCATCCTTGAGATCTAGAGAACAAAGCCAATCCTGACTCTGAAGGTATGGCAGCAGGGTTCCCAGAGAAATCATTTTGAATTTCTCCTTGAACAAGAATTTGTTCAATTCTCTGAGATCCAAAATGGGTCTGTGTCCTCCTGCTTTCTTTGGGATAAGGAAATAGGGGGAGTAAAACCCTGTATCCTGTTGAAGAATGGGTACCTCTTCTATTGCCCCTTGGGCAAGAAGCATGGTGACCTCTTGATCTAACAGGTTGATGAGAGAGGTCTGAGAATTGAACTGTCTTGCCATTGTAGGAGGGGACAAGCGGAGGAAGTGAAGCTTGTACCCCTCTCTTATAATGGAAAGAGTCCAATGTTCTGCTGTTATTTGCCCCCATCTGGGGGCAAAGTGGCACAACCTTCCTGGAATGGTGGAAGGTTCTGGTCCACTGAGGGCCAGGAAGGCTATGTTCTCTAGATGGAAGTCAAAGGCCTTGAGGAGGCTGAGACTGCTGAGACAGTTGAGGCTTAGCAGTCTTTGCTTTCCTTTGTTTAGGTGGTTGCTGACTCTTCCGGACAGGCTGACCTGCAGAACGTCCCTGCTGATAAGAGGGATAAAACCTCTTCTTTTTGGAAAAGAATGTTTTTTTGAAAGATTTCTTTCTTGCAGGATCAGCTGTGGCTTTGGATAACCTATCCAAAGTGGAGTTATCAACATCCAACTCATTGGCCTTTTCTTGCCAACCTTTGCCGAATAGATTCTCATCTGTACAAGGAATATTGCCCAGTTTGTCCTGCACCCAGAGCTCCAAATCGGATGCCTGGAGCCAGGCAATTCTACGTGCACCTATGGCAATGGCAGAGGTTCTGCTTATGCACTCAAAACAGTCAAAAGATGCACGATTGACAAATTTAGAAACATCCTGGGCATGTTTAACCAGTGTGAGAAAATCCTGCCTCTTATCTTCAGGAAGAAGAGGGCTCAAAACCTCTAAATCCCCTGTGACTTCCTTAAGGAACATTCCCATATATAAAATATAGGAACTGATCCTGGCAGAAAGCATGGAAGCCTGGAAGGTACGACGTCCAAAGGCATCCAAAGTTCTACACTCAAGTCCTGGAGGATTAGAGGCATGCCTCTTTGCACTCCTGATCCTTCTCATAGCTGACTCCACTACAATAGAGTGGTGAGGCAGCTGAGTCTTCTGGAAACCAGGACAGGGAGGAACCAGATACATGGTATCCAGTCGACAGGAGTGAGGTGAGGTGGTCAGGAGGGTTTCCCACATTCTTTACATGAGATCATGTAAGATCTCATGGATAGGCAAGGTAGCTGCCTCTTTAGGAGCTTTGGGATATTGCAGAATCTCCAACTCCTTTGCCCTGGGCTCTGTCTCAGGAGCCACAGTAATGGACAGACCTCGAGCCACCTCCCTGATAAAATCCTGAAAGGAGATATCTTCTGGAGGAGACATCCTCCGTTTGGGAGAGGAAGGCTCCTCGGGGAGAAGTATCCCGGTACCGACAGAACTGTCAGAATCCTCAGAGTCCTCCGAGGATTCAAAGTACCTTCTGTCTAGATGCTCTTGTAGTCGGTACCGGGGGGAATCGGTACCGGTGTATCGGTACCAGAGGGCATGGCTTGACTGGGTGCCGGCAATGTGGACACCGATATCGATGCCAATGCTATTGGTACCGGAACCAATGCCGGCGCCGGAGCCAGTACCGGCTGAATTGTCTGACGCGGTTCCGAGGGTGTCGATGCCGCAAGGAGAGCCGCCAGACTGCGCTCAATAGCCAGGAACCTCTGGTCTATCGACGCTGCCAATGCCTGGGTATCGGTACCGGAGAAAACAGCCGGTACCCCAGAGCATGGCACCAGTAGTTCTGCCGAGGTTGAGGCCTCGAGAATATCCTGGAGCCCCGATAATGCTTTGGAAGCCGAAGCCTCCCGCCGGGGCAATTCTGCCTGTGCAGACCCCTCAAAGGCAACGCCAGAGGCATCTCGATGCTTAGAAGGAGATCTACCCTTTGAGGACCGGCTGGACTTATGTTTAGTTACCTGAGATCCATGGGAGGAAGACGAAGCCCTGGAAGACGTCGATGCCACAGAGGCTACATCGGAGGGAAAGAGGGTGCTAAGCTTAGCAGCCCGGTTTTGTCGACCCCTCTTGGACATCATGGCACAAGCCATACACTCTGAGATGGAGTGGTCAGGACCTAAACATTTAAGACACCACTCATGGGTGTCGGTGACGAATATGGTACCGCCACACTTGGTGCACTTCTTAAAACCCGAAGCGTGTTTTTCCATAATGGAGGAAATTTTGGGCCTAAGGCCCAAAATGGCGCGTGCACCTGAGAAGAAAAAAGTGGAAAAAAAACAACAAAATATATTTTTTTTTTCTAAAAGAAAGAAAGAATCACCGGCGGTACCGGTGTAGTGTCGAAGAAGGCAGGCGCGACCACAAAAAAGAAGGAGGAAAAAATTTCTGCGGTGACAGGAACGACGACCTGCTGGCTCCGCGGAAAACGAAGAAATGGAGAGAGGCAGTTGGGAAAGGCGGGAAGGCAGCACGCAGGCGCTGTGGGATGCTCCCAAAAGCTTTCTAATTGGACGCTGGGGAGCGTTCCCACGCAGGCTCCGTCGGTACCGACGATACCCATATGTGAAGACTACATTCCTGCTTGCTCCTGGAGTTAGGTTGCTATGATGCAGCTCTATCAGCAAATTGTGATTAACATAGGAATTGTTATCTGCCATTAATCATAGCAACCTTTTGATATATGTGGAACGTGTTCCCAAGTTTAGGGCGGCATTGCTAAGGTATGCAAGTGCTAGTATTGGGAGATGCTGCTGCGTGCAGGGCCCAACAGCCTGACTCTCCATGAGGCTTTGGATAGTGGAGCCTGTGGGTGTGGGTGTTTATGCCCCTGTTGGCCGCTGCTCTAGGGCAGAGGTTCCCAACTCTGGTCATGGTGGGCCAAACACTGTTCAGGTTTTCATGCTGTCCCTAATGAATATGCATGAGATACATTTGCATACACTGGGGGCGGCGCATACAAATGCAGCACAGGCATATTTATTAGGGACAGCATGACACCTGAATGGTGTTTGGCCCTCCAGGACTGCAGTTGGGAAACTTTGCTCTAGGGATTGCACAGGTTTATGGTGCCTGTGCTCTGTAGGGTAAAATATAGGTGTTTCAGGCATGTTTATTTTATCTGCAATAAAGGTTCCATCTTTATTAACATGGTTTAGTACAGGGTTGGCAGGAGCCACAGCTGGGACTTGAACTGGTGACCTTCTGCTCCTGAACACACTGGCTATGTGTACTGCACCACACTGTTGCCACAGGGACAGATCATTCTCTGGGGATACCATGACTGTTTGTCGGACAGACCCTGTCTGTTGCAGTGCATGGCACCCACCTAAACGGGGCTTGGCCGTGGTCTGCTGTGGGTAGATGCCACTGCCCCCTCCGCCACTATGCTGACATGCCCTTATGCCGGTGGTACTGGTGGTGCGCAGTCCCAGGCCATCCAGTGTGCCGGTAGGCAGCTGCCTATGGTGTTGGTTCTCGGGTAGGGGTGCCTACATGGACATGCGCGCTTCCCCCCGGCACCGCCTGCCAATGTTCTGTGCCCTTGAGGGTACCTGCTGGGTAATATCCCCTGTGACACTGTGGGACACACACTCGTGCCCATGTTGGACCCTCGTCAGTTGTTGTCTTGCTACTTTACAGTTTCGGCATTCCTATGTGCCACCTAGGCATCTGCCTAGTCCGCACTGTGCCCCAGCTGGACCACAGCATGTGCCGCCTGCAGCCCCCTGTATCCCATTTACAGCATCAGTACAGTTGCCCTTTCCTACGTGCCCACTCTGCTGTTGCTGCATATGTGCAAGCCATAACAAACCTGCCCAATCTAAATGACAGAAACCCTGATCAGCGCTATTTCAATGTGGGAACATTCACTTTGTAGGGGGACAGAGCATAGACCCTTCCAAACATTATATCTTAATTTTTACGCTTTGTCAGTAGTGTTGCTTTATGTTTATCATTAATATCACTACTGGCCAGCTTGGTTATTGGGTTTTTAAATGTGGTTCTGATCATTTTATATGTTTATTTGCCTTTTTGGTTCCTGCACATATATCACAACTATCACTTTTCTGGGTTTCTCTGCCTTTGCTGCACATTGCTGACTTAAATGGTTTCTTTTTTCTGCAAATGTGCCTTAACGCGAGGGTTTCACTGGCGTTAGTGTTCAGACCCGGATTTCACAGCGTTAGTGTGCCTGGAACCTCTCCCCTCCCACTCTCCCCCTCTGGGAAGCCTTATTCCACCCTTCAGACCCGGATTTCACAGCATTAGTGTGCCTTAACGCCGCCGCTGCGTTATCGTGCGATAAGTGACGTTAGCGCACGATAATGTTACATTATCGTGCGATAACGTAACTTATCGCGCGATAATACCACCGCTGCGCCGTTAGCGTCGTTTAGTAAACATACCCCTATGTGTATCTGTAGGTTGAAGAGATCACAGAGCAAGAAATCGGGTACTTGAAATCCCCCATCATTGCTATTTATGCTTTCCCCTCATTCCCAAGTGATCACTGCTGCCATCAGCCCAAGTTGGAAATGTTGTGAAGTTTCTGCCCCCTCCCCAACCCCAAAAGCAACTATCACCGCATCCTGCACTGCTACCACTATCACAGCTGCCGTCAGCCTGGATTGAAAATGCTTCCTCCCCTCTGGCTGTGATCCCTTTAAGAGTGACAGGTGTTCCCACTTCAAAACAATAGCTTTCAAGATTGAGATTAGATGGGAATTTAGGGATGGGAGAGAAGGACTCAAGGATTAAGGGAGGGACTCAAGGATTGGACTAATGTGAGTGAGTGAGGCCTGAAAGACTGAGATGATATGGGGCAGAGATGTGCATTCATTAGTATACATTTAGTTTTTTAATTCACCTTAAGAAAATCTAAGAACATAAGATATGCCATACTGGGTCAGACCAAGGTCCATCAAGCCCAGTATCCTGTTTCCAACAGTGGCAAAACTAGGTCATACGTACCTAGCAGTTTCCCCAAAAGACAAAGGTTCCGCAATGCTTGTACTGGGTCAAGCATTGATATCCTGGGTCCCTACTTAATAAAGGTTTATGGACCTTTCCTCCAGGAACTTGTCCAAACCTTTTTTAAACCCAGCTACACTAACAGCCTTTACAACAGGGGTCTCAAACATGCGGCCCGCGACGCCACGGAGTATCCTTTCTGCTATTTCTGCTATTTTTACTCACTGTTTTCCTTAGCGTGATTCCCGGGGCTGCATGGTGTTGGTCTCACATGACCGCGTCACGCGCCTGCCCTCCACCAATCAGCGACAGGCAGGAGGAGGAGAAGAAGGGGGAGGGGGGGGCCGGGCCCAGAAGCAGTCTGAGCAGCCACGAGGTACCAGCGCTTTGAAGCATCGTTTGCTTGGAGGAAGGATCGCCTGCTTGAGGATCGCCAGGGTGCACAGCTCTCCGCGGCAGGTAAGGAAGCAGTCTGCCCAGAATTAAGCCAGCCCTGCCTCCCTCAGTCCCTCTCCTCTTCGGCTTTCAGAGCCGCGAAGGGAGAGCTTCTCCCTCGCGACTCTGTTAAGCTCGAGGGGGCAGAGGGGAAATTTCCCATAAGCCTCAGCAGGCTTAACAGAGTCCCGAGGGAGGAACTCTCCCTTCGCGGTTCTAAGCCGAAGAGGAGAGGGACTGAGGCAGGGAGGGAGGGATGGCTCTGCCGGGGGGGGGGGCCTGTGATTTTTGTTGAGGGAGGCCTGTGATTTTTGCTGAGGGAGGGAGGATGGATGGATGGATGGGGGGGGGCTGTGATTTTTGTTGAGGGAGGCCTGTGATTTTTGCTGAGGAAGGGAGGATGGATGGATGGGGGGGCGCCTGTGATTTTTGCTGAGGGAGGCCTGTGATTTTTGCTGAGGGAGGGAGGCTGGATGGATGGGGGGGGGCTGTGATTTTTGCTGAGGGAGGGAGGGAGGATGGATGGATGGGGGGCTGTGATTTTTGCTGAGGGAGGCCTGTGATTTTTGCTGAGGGAGGGAGGATGGATGGATGGGGGGGGGCTGTGATTTTTGCTGAGGGAGGGAGGATGGATGGATGGATGGATGGGGGGGGGCTGTGATTTTTGCTGAGGGAGGGAGGGAGGATGGATGGATGGATGGGGGGGGCTGTGATTTTTGCTGAGGGAGGGAGGGAGGATGGATGGGGGGGGCTGTGATTTTTGCTGAGGGAGGCCTGTGATTTTTGCTGAGGGAGGGAGGATGGATGGATGGATGGGGGGGCTGTGATTTTTGCTGCTGCTGCTGCTGATGATGATGGATGGGGGGGGTCACAACTGGTAATGTGCTGTGGGCTGGGGGTCAGAACCATCACCATTTCTGAACCCCCCAGCCCCACAGCACATTACCAGTTCTAAACCCCCCAGCACATTACCAGTGTGCTGTGGGCTGGGGGGTCAGAACTGGTAATGTGCTGGGGGGTTTAGCACCCAGTAATGTGCTGTGGGGCTGGGGGGGGGGGTCAGAACCATTACCAGTTCTAAACCCCCCAGCACATTAATGCACAAAAGGTAGGAAAATATCTCTTTATTTTGAGTTTATTAACTGGAATATGTCAGCTCTGGGAAATGTGCATCATTAATGTCTGTGCTTTAGTACAAGAAATTAATTTATAGTTTTATTTCTACAGTGCTGAGGTATTCTGTGTAATTCCTATTTGACATTGCTACTTGTTCTCTTTTCCCAGTAGGTCATGTATTGTTCTCTGAAATGTATTGATTTAATATTTGCAGTGTTGCCTTTTGATAGGTAGGGTCTGGTGCTTTGTGAGTCCTGGTAGTGCTGTTATGATACGGGGGGTTTGCTATGGGTTCTAAATGGGCAGTGTTAGTAGTAGTTCCTAATGTGCCTGGCGGTTGGCACTGGATTATAGTAACATAGAAATTTTCTAGTCTTTCTTTATCCATGCACTCATTATGCAACATTATGCAAATATTTATGCAAATGAGGTCCCTTATGCAAATGAGGCCCCCGTGTCTTATGCAGCCCCCGGGTTACTTTACAAGTCCTCATTCGGCCCTCAAAGCAATTTGAGTTTGAGACCCCTGCTTTACAACAACCTCCGGTAACAAATTCCAGAGTTTGATTACACGTTGAGTGAAAAAATATTTTCTTTTATTAGTCTTAAATAGTTTACCCTGCAGCCTCATTGTATGTCCCCTAGTCTTTCAATATTCTGATAACGTAAACAATTGATCTACGTTTACCCGTTCCACTCCGTTCATTAATTTATAGACTTCTATCATATCTCCACTCAGCCGTCTCTTTTCCAGGCTAAAGAGCCCTAACCTTTATAGCCTTTCTTCATAGGAGTATCCTTCAATCCCCTTTACCATTTTGGTGGCTCTTCTCTGAACCTTTTCTAATAACGCTATATCCTTTTTAAGATACGGCGACCAGAATTGCACACAATATTCAAGGTGTGGTCTCACCATGGAACGGTATAGAGGCATTATAATAAGCTTTTGTTTTATTTTCCATTTCTTTCCTTATGATACCTATCATTCTATTTGCTCTCTTGGCTGCCGCTGCACACTGGGCCGAGGGTTTTAACATGTTATCCACAAAGACGCCTAAATCTTTTTCCTGGGTGGTGGTTCCTAATGTGGAACCTTGCATTGTGTAACCATAGTTTGGGTTGTTCTTCCCTAGGTGCATAACTTTGCACTTGTCCACATTAAGTTTCATCTGCCATTTTGATGCCCAGTCTTCCAATTTATCAAGATCCTCTTGCAATTTTCCACAATCCTCTTGGGTTTTAACAATTTTAAATAATTTTGTGTCATCTGCAAATTTGATAACCTCACTCGTTATTCTTCTTTCCAGGTCATTTATGAATATGTCAAAAAGCAGCGGACCCAGCACAGATCCCTGGGGTACACCACTATTCACCTTTCTCCATTGGGAAAATTGGCCATTTAGCCCAACCCTCTGCTTTCTATCTTTTAACCAGTTCCTGATCCACAGTAGTACACTGCCTCCTATCCCATGACTCTTTAGTTTTGCCAAAAGTCTCTGATGAGGGACCTTGTCAAAGGCTTTCTGAAAGTCTAGATACACTATATCAACCGACTCAACTTTGTCCACCTGTTTATTCACACTTTCAAAAAACATAACAGATTAGTAAGAGAAGATCTTCCTTGTCTAAAGCCATGTTGGCTGTCTCCCATTAGGCCATGACTATCTACATGCTGAGTAATTTTATTCTTTATGATGGTTTCTACCATTTTTCCCGGTACTGACGTCAGGCTCACCGGTCTGTAGTTTCCCAGATCACCCCTGGAACCCTTTTTAAAAATTGGTGTTACATTGGCGATCCTCCAATCTTCAGGTATTAGAGATGATTTTAATGATAGTTCACAGATTACAAATAGCAGGTCTGCAATCTCATATTTCAGTTCTTTCAACACCCTTGGATGTATACCATCCGGCCCAGGTGATTTGCTACTCTTCAGTTTATCTAATAGTTGTAATACATCTTCCCGATGTATCGATATTTCCTTCAATTCTTCCGCACCTTTAAATACCACTTCGGTCATGGGTAACATCCCTACATCTTCCTCAGTAAAGACTGAAGCAAAGAATTCATTCAGTCTCTCCGCTATCGCCTAGTCACCTTAGTGCCCCTTTAACTCCTCTATCATCTAATGGACCAACTGACTCTCTCACAGGGTTTTTGCTATGAATGTACTTGAAAAAATCTTTATTTCGCGTTTTTGATTCCGCAGCAAGCTTCTTCTCAAATTCTTCCTTTGCCTGCTTTATCAATGCCTTGCATTTGACCTGCCAGTGCTTGTGCTGTTTCCAGGTTTCATCGTTTGGCTCTTTTTTCCATTTCCAGAAAGATGCTTTTTTGGCAACAGCCTCTCTGACCTCACCTTTAAACCATGCTGGCAGTTTTTTGGACTTCCTTCCACTTTTCTTAAAGCGTGGAATACAGCTGGTCTGGGCTTCCAAGATAGTATTTTTCAACAACACCCAAGCTTGATGTCAGTCTTTAACTTTTGCAACTGCTCCTTTAAGTTTTTTCTTAACTGTTTTCCTCATTTTATCATAGTCTCCCTTTCGAAAGTTAAAAGGTAGTACTGTGGATTTCCTTACTATCCCTCTTCCACTAATTAAATCAAAGGCGATCATGCTATGATCACTATTGCCAAGTGGTCCCAACACCCTTATCTCTTGCACTAGATCTGGTGTTCCACTAAGGACTAGGTCTAATATGGCATCCCCTCTGGTCGGTTCATGAACCAGCTGCTCCAAGAAGCAGTCATTTATTTCATCTAGGAACTTTATCTCCCTAGCATGTCCTGCCGTGACACTGACCCAGTCGATACCGGGGTAATTGAAATCACCCATTATTATTACCACACTGTAACTTTTGTTAGCTTAGGTTTAGGTTTAGGTTTATTAAAAACTTGTTATACCGCTCAATACCATAGGCGTCTGAGCGGTTTACAATATATAAAAAACAAGCAAGTTGATTAAAACAAGCATTGGCTGTGGAAAAAGAAAAGGAACGCCATCAAATTAAGGAAAAGTAGGGGAAAAGGAAAGAGGAGATAAGAACAGAAATGAACTAAAAATAATAAATACAAGTGCACAGACAGGGAAGGAGGGGGAGGAAAGACATACAAATTCTGTGAAAAGGTGAGGTGGTGGGAAGGGGGAGGGAGTGGGCTAGGGGGGAGGGTCGAACGCAAGGCGGAAGAGATGGGTTTTGAGGTGGGCTTTGAAAATTTGATATGAGCTTTCTGCACGGAGGGGAGTGGGGAGTGAATTCCAGAGGCTGGGGACCAGGAAATAGAAGGCAGAGGAGCGGGTTTGTTCTAAATAAGCATGTGAAGGGGAGGGAAGGACCATGCGATTCATATGCATGGAACGGAGGAGACGGTGGGGGATATGAAATTGTATCTGGTTTGCTAGATAGAGGGGAGTGCCAGTGTAAATTGTTCGATGTGCAAGAATTAGAAGCTTCCTTGATTTCTTTGAGCATTTCATCATCCATTTGTTCATTCTGTCCAGGCAGTCAATAGTACACCCCCACTGCCATCGCCTTCCCCTTTTTACGTGGAATTTCAATCCATAGAGATTCTACAGCAAATTTTGTTTGCTGCAAAACTTTAATCCTTTCTGACTCAATGCCCTAACATAGAGCGCAATCCCTCCACCAACTCGATCAGCTCTATCATTACGATATAGTTTGTACCCAGGTATCACAGTGTCCCACTGGTTGTCCTCCTTCCACCATGTCTCTGTTATTCCAATCATATCTAACCTCTCATTTAGTGCTATATATTCTAACTCTCCCATCTTATTTTTTAGACTTCTAGCATTTGCATACAAGCATTTTAGAGACTGTATTTTATTCATATTAATTTGGCTATTGGTAGACATGGGTAATTTGGAATCTTTAAGCTCTGTCTGCTCCATACTCGAGGGCATTTGGGCTACTTTACTCTTTTTTGGAACCTCTCTGCTTTTGGTAGTATCCTTCAAGGATACATTCTTCCGAACCATCCGCTCTTGGGCGACTGTCGGCTTTCCCCTATTATCTAGTTTAAAAACTGCTCTCCCTCCTTTTTAAAGGTTAATGCCAGCAGCCTGGTTCCATCCCGGTCAAGGTGAAGCCCTTCCCTTCGGAAGAGCCCCTCCTTTCCCCAGAATGTTCCCCAGTTCCTAACAAATCCAAACCCCTCATCTCTGCACCATTGTCTCATCCACGCATTGAGACTCCGGAGCTCTGCCTGCCCTTTGGGCCCTGCACGTGGAATGGGAAGCATTTCGGAGAACACTACCCTGGAAGTTCTGGATTTCAACTTCCTACCTAAAAGCCTAAATTTAGCCTCCAGAACCTCCCTACCACATTTTCCTATGTCATTGGTACCGACATGTACCAAGACAGCAGACTCCTCCCCAGCACTATCTAAGACCTTATCTAGGTGGCGCGTGAGGTCCGCTACCTTCGCACCAGGCAGGCATGTTACCAGGCGATCCTCACATCCACCAGCCACCCAGCTATCTACATGCCTAATGATTGAATCACCAACTATAACGGCTGTCCTAACCCTTCCCTCATGGGCACATGGCCCTTGAGAAACTTCCTCGGTGCGAGAGGGTTTTACATCACCTGGAGGACAGGTCCTAGTTACAGGATCACTTCCTGCCACACCAGGGTGATGCTCTCCTGTCACGTGACCTCTCTCCTCCATGGCAACAGGGATGCTGCCAGACTGGAGGTGGGACTTCAGGAAAATATCCCTGTAGGTCTCGTCTATGTACCTCTCTGTCTTTCTTATGTTTTCCAAGTCTGCTACTCTAGCCTCTAGAGAACGGACTTGTTCCCTGAGAGCAAAGAACTCCTTGCACCTAGTGCACACGTAAGACCTCTCCACCAACTGGGAGAAAATCATATATGTGACACTCAATGCAAAAGACTGGAAAGCCCCCATCTCGCTGCTGGACTGCTGTCTGCATCTTAGTTTTTAGTTTTTGTTTAGATCTTTAAGTTCTTTACTTACTAAGGGTTGCTATGGATATTTATACCAATAAAACTGTATCTAATACGTATAATATGCTTTGTTCACCTGAAGCTTAATTGATCTCGGGTCCTTAGGGTATGACTGATTTGGGTAATGAGCTTCACCTGAGAGCACCTCCTGTCTTTTAAGATGTGTAAGTACCTATAAAGCTACAATTATCCCAGGGGTGGGTGGGTTTGGGGAGGGAGGGAAATAACCCTTATTAAAAGAGGGCTGCTACACAGTACCCTGTCCTGTGCTGCTGAGGTAAGCTATATTCTTATTTGATTTAAATTATAGCTCTTTGCTGCTGCTAGGCTTTAACTTATTATGAAATTTAAACTACAAGCTCTCTGCTGGGTTCTAAATTTAACCAGAAAGCTCTCTTCTGTGTTTTTAAATTTAAACTAAAAGTACTTTGCTGATACTAGGCCCTGAGTGACTATTAAATTAAAACTACAAGCTCTCTGCTGGGTATTTAATGTAACCAGAAATTCTCTTCTGTGTTTTAAACTTAAACTGCTGCTACTAATGCACATTAAGTTGATTTATTTAGTTGTGAGTGCAGATTAAATCAATTTAGCGCACAGTAAAAATTCCTTACTAAACAAATATGTGAAACAAACATAAAAAAACAAAAACAGGAAATTGAGAAAGATTCATGAAAAAAATCAAGCGTAGTTTGGGGAGGGGGACATGTGGGGACCAGTGTCCCCAAATGTTATAGGCACTAATGGTGAACTGGTCCCACTGTCCCCACTGCCAGTATGTTTTCTTTATCTTTGCCACCCCCCCACCCCCAATAAGAAGGCAAACTACACTGATGGAAAATAATGAAAACTAACCAAATATTTCTTGCCTGTGCATATCCCTAGACTGCAGGGATCTGGGTGGCAGTGAGGGCAAAGCAACTGGTGGTGATAGCTATATCTCTTGGAGTGGAGGTGTGGCCTAGTGGTTGGGGCAAGGTACTTCAGGCCAGAAGGTCGGGGGTTCAAATCCCACTAGAGGACAGCAACCTTGGGCAGGAAGGACTGGGGTTTCTAGTCCCACAGGTGCTCCTTGTGGTCTTGGGCAAGCCACTTAACCCTCCATAGCCCATGTTCCCTGTAAAATAGTTATCTCCAAGTTATAATGCCCTGTTCAATGTAATTTCGGTTTGTTCAATGTAAACCGCACTGATGCAGAATAGCGCGGTATATGAGAGAATGTAAATAAATAAATAAATATAAGGATGTGTTAGATAGGCTGGAGTATTTCATACAGGTATAGAAATGCAGGATGAGTTGGTGTGAACCTGAAAGACATGGAGAGGCTGGAAAAAAGAGATGAGAGAGAAAGGAAAGGGACAGATCTATGAAGGGGTGAGGATAATGTAGAGATGAAGAAAATAGGGAGAAAGTGAAAGGGGTATGGGAAGCTAAATAAGGATATGAGAGAACAAAAGAAGGCCAGGAAAGGAATGAGTGACAGAAGAGGAGCTAAAGATGTGCATTTGTTAGCACACATTCAGTTCATTAGCACGCCTTAAAATTTTGGTGCACACAACTTGATTTAATGTGCATTAACCTATATATTAACATGTTAAGTCAATCTGTATGCTTTAAAAAGTTCTAACATGCATTAACCTTTTTTTTTTTTAAACTGAATGTATAAAAATTGAAACTTTAAAAAAAATTAAGCTTCAATAACAGATTGTAAAAAAATAAATTCTGCTGAGAATATTTTATCTTTCCCTTGCATCATTTTTAACAGACAGACCTGTTTTGTTCAGTCACGGAGTGTAGTGTTCAGTGTGTCACACACATGAACATGGTCTGTCAGGTGTGTTACAACAAAAGAAAGGTTGAGAACTACTGCATTAAAGTAAAGAAGACAGAAAAAGAACCTAAATAACTAAATTAGTTTTTCCTAAAGTCAAGAGCGAAATACTTGGGAGTTAATTTGTTTATTGTAGCTGATGGTTAAGAGCCAGACTGCATACAATAGCTACATTTCTTTTTCAATTCTTCCTTCTTACTTTTTTATATTATGAAAAATGCTCAGCTGTATGACTGTCCTGTTTTGTTTCTGGAGCACAACCATGAGCGAAGTCACTAAAATCAAGGGATGTGATTCCAAGGATGAAACTTTATTGACACAAATAAGTGTGGGTGATGAAAACCTTCTCTGCCTAAGGTCATGCAACTCTCTCTAGAGTGGAAGCAGGCAGCAATTTTTTATGCATTTACCAAACCCCTTTCAGTGTTTGTGTGTCTTAATTCATGGATTTACCAAGGCTGATACCACAAAGTAATACAGCTACTGTGGGTTTCTTACAGTTTGTTGTAAAGTGACATTTTACTTAACGGATAATATCCTGTCCTGCTAGGCCATTCCAGATAAGTGGATTGTGTTCCCCTACCAGCAGAGATGGAGACAAAGAAAAATCCAGAGTCTTTTGATGACTTCATCCTGTACTATATCTAGAGCAGCTAGAGGGCATACAACCTCAGTATTCATACCCAAGCCATGGATAAGAACCCCTGGCAGCACAAACCCCAATGAGGGTAACAAGGGCTAACAGTCCAAAGAACAGAACTATATACAGAACACCCTGTGGGCCGAAGGTCAACTGAGAGGAATGTAGCCTGCAGGGCTACAACGCAGAAAATAGCCAATCACCACAGATCGTAGCACATATCGGCTCTGATCAGAGGTGGTCATTCTAGAACATAGCAGATCTAGGCAGAACGCAGCAGAACAGACCAGATCATAATAGATCCCATGGGTGGTTATAGGACTGGCCTAGCAGAACTCAAGGAAAGGACATTATCTGGTTAGTAAAGTGTCACCTTCCATATATCCTGCTAGGCCAATCCAGACAAGTGGTATGAACCAAAGCTATGTATGTCTCCACTAGGTGGGAAGAAGACCAAAGGTTGTCTCTGCTCGAGCTTGGATATCCAAGCAGTAGTGCTTTACAAAAGTAACATAGTAACTCGGCATATATCTTCAGAAGTGATTGAACTTTGCCCAGGAGAAAGCCTGAGCCACTTGGAATGAGTACCCAAACCCTCCGGGACCAGCTTGTTTCACAAAAGATAGGCTGAGGCTATCGTCTCCTTTATCCAGCAGGCCAAGGTAGACTTCGTTGACGCTTCGCCCTTTCATGGGCTTGCAAAAAGAACAAAATGTCCAACTTACAGACAGAGTTAGTAACCTTCAGATACCGAAGAAGCACCCTCATAGAATCCCCCAGTTGAAGGTTCTTATCCTTCCCCTGGCATTGTTCCTTAGAGAATGCAGGCGAATAGACTACCTGGTTGACATGAAAGGCCGCCATCACCTTAGGCAAGAAAGAAAGACCGGGCCGTAAATACATGGCCTCCAATGAAAAAGACAGATAGGGATCTTGGTACGACAAAACCTGCAACTCCGAGATGCGTCTCACAGAGCAGATTGCAATCGAAAAGGTAGTCTTAAAGGGACAAATCCTTGAGCGTAGCCCTCCTCAAGGGGCTCAAATGGTACAGCCACAGCGGCCCAAAGAACCAAATGAAGATCCCAAAAAGGAACCACCGAGCACAGGGGAAGATGCAAGTGCTTAACTCCTCTTAGAAACTTGCCCGTATCAGAGTGCAAGGGCAGGGAGCGCCCTGCCACTGGCCCTCTAAAAAAACAAGACAAAATCTCCACCTGAACCTCTGTGAACCGAGGGACAGGCCCTTGTCAAAACCATCCTAGAGGAAGGAGAGAAAGACCAGCAAGTCTATAGTGCTAGGACAGACTTGGTACTACCTGAACCAGTGCTAGACGCCAAAAGCGATGAAACACCTGTCCTACAAGAGACCATGGAGAAAATACATACAGCAGGGTCATGCATTTGGGCTGAAAAAATCCAAGGGAGCAATACTGTACAGGGGGTGAAGTAAGCGTAGTTACTCACCTGTAACAGGCTTGAAGACCAAGATGCAGCCCGGCAGATGTCTGCCAACGGAACAGAGCGGTGGTTAGCCACTGACGCGGCCTTAGCCCTGACACGCTGGGCCGTGACTCGACCCTGCAGCTGGAGGTCAGCTGCCCTATACGCCCGGGTGATGCAGTCTGCCACCCAAGTGGATAACGTGTGCTTGGAGACAGGTAGACCCAGCCTACTGGGGTCATAAGAAAGGAAGAGCTGAGAAGCCCTCCGATGACCCCGTGTACGCTCCAGGTATAAGGCGAGCGCCCTCTTACAGTACAGGGAATGCAGAACCGCCTCTGCCAGGCTGGCATGTGGCCTGGGAAAGAAGGTTGGAAGCACCACCTCCTGGTTGAGGTGGAATGAGAAGACCACTTTCGGAAGGAACTTGGGGTGAGTACGAAGGACTACCCTGTTTCCATAAAACCGTTTGTACGGTCTATCAGATACCAGAGCTTGCAGCTCACTCACACGTCTGGCAGATGTGAGTGCCACCAGGAAGAGCACTTTCCAGGAGAGGAAGCGCAGATGGCAAGTAGACATTGGATCAAAAGGTGGGCGAGTAAGCTGCTGCAAGACCACATTCAAGTCCCACTCAGTTGCCGGGGGGACGAACTGGGGGCTTTAGAAGAAGCAGACCTCTGAGAAATCTGGACAGCAAGGGGTGAGCTGACAGAGGTTGCCCTTCCACTGGATACTGGTTTGCTGACAAAGCACTCAGGTGGACTCTGACAGAGTTAGACTTAAGACCTAATTCTGAGAGATGAAGCAAGTACTGCAACATCACCGGTACAAGGCAGGAGAATGGATTTTCCTTTTGTTGGGTACACCACTCTGCAAACCTACACCACTTGAAGGCGTAGGACTTCCTAGTGGATTGCCTCCTGGAGGCCAGTAACACTTCTTCCACATTTTTAGGAAGGAGTAGAGGGGCCAGCCTTACCCTTTCAGCAGCCAGGCCATCAGGTTGAAGGACCTGAGGTTTGGGTGCAAGAGAGAACCCTGCTTCTGGGACAGGAGGTCATGCTGTATCCCCAGAGGGAGTGGGGTCTCCACTGCCAACTGGAGTAGCAGCGGAAACCAAGGCTGTCTGGGCAATCTGGGGGCTACCTGAATGACTGAGGCCCTGTCCCGAAGGATCTTGAACAATGTTCTGGCCACCAGAGGCGTGGGAGGAAACGCATACAGGAGGCCCACTGACCAAGAGATGAGAAAAGCATCCGCTGCCACCCTCTGAGGATGTGGTTGTCTGGAGCAAAACCTGGGCAACTGGTAATTCTGCGAATTGGCAAAGAGATCTATGGACGGATGTCCCCAGCGGTGGAAAATCCGCTGTGCCACGTCCAGGTTCAGTTGCCATTCGTGAGGTTGGAGAATCCTGCTTAGCCTGTCTGCTAGAACGTTCTCCTGACCAGGCAGGTAAACTGTTTTGAGCGACATACCCTGCCTGACTGCAAATGAGCAGAGGTCCAGGGTCTCCTAGCATAGGAGCCGAGACCCTGTGCCCCCCTGTTTGTTCACGTAGAACATTGCTACCTGGTTGTCTGTCTGCACTAAAACAGACTGACCGGAGAGAACCTGACAGAAGGTTCGAAGAGCTAGGCGACTCGCTCACAGCTCTAAGAGGTTGATTTGGTGCACAGCTTCCTGAGGAGACCACAGCCCCTGAGTGCATGAACCCTGCCAATGGGTTCCCCAGCCCAGCAAGGATGCATCTGTCGTTAGTACTCTTGTGTGCGAGGGAGTTTGAAAAGGCACTCCCTCAAACAGGTTGGATGGCTGACGCCACCACTGCAACGACGTCACGAGTCGCTTGGACACCACTATTCTGTCTCTGAAGTTGCCTGTGGACTGTGTCCACTGATCCCTGAGGCACCATTGAGCTGTTCTCATGTGCAGACGAGCATTCGGGGTCACATGCACCATGGAGGCCATGTGGCCTAGTAGACAGAGGAAGCTTCTCGCAGAGATCTGAGACTGTCGACTGACCTGGTGAACTACCGCCAGCAGCTGGTTTGCCCTGTCCTCCGGTAAGTAAGCCCTTGCCTGGAGGGTGTCTAGTCTTGCTCCTATGAACTTCAAGTTCTGAGTGGGGAGCAAAGCAGACTTTGCGTGATTTATGACAAAACCCAGATGCTGTAGCAGGTTTACTGTACGAGAAGTGGCCTGTTGGGCCTCCTGGATCGACTGGCCTCTGATTAGCCAGTCGTCCAGATAGGGGAAAACAAAAATGCCTTGGCTTCTGAGGAAGGCCACTACCACAGCCAGGCACTTGGTGAATACCCTGGGAGCGGATGCTAGGCCAAAGGAAAGTACCCTGTACTGGAAATGGTTTCCTCCCACCACAAATCTGACAAATTGTCTGTGGTCTGGATGTATGAGGATGTGTGTATAAGCATCCTTCAGGTCTAAGGAGCATAGCCAGTCTCCCTGCTGGAGGTATGGCAGCAGTATGCCAAGGGAGAGCATCTTGAACTTTTCCCTTACCAGGAATTGTTCAGATTCCGGAAGTCGAGGATGGGTCTTAGGCCTCCTATCCTCTTTGGTATGAGAAAATACCTGGAGTAGAAGCCTCACCCTTTCAGGTGGTGGGGCACCGGTTCCACCGCCTGATCCTTCAAAAGACCTGCCAACTCTGTAAGAGGAGGTTCCTGTGAAGAGGGGGTCTTAGAGGCTCTCCTGGAAAGAAGGAGGGCGGTATCTGGTCGAAATGGAGTAGATATCCCTTCTGCACGACCCAGATATCGGTAGTGACAGCTGGCCACCTGTGGGCGTACAGGGTCAGCCTTCCTCCTGTGCAGGGCCATACCAGAGATGAGAGAGAAGCCATGCTGTGGGAGTCAAAAAACCCCTCCCGGCTGGGTGGGAGCCAGAGGCTTGGGGGTTTTCTGCCTATGCGGGCCATGCCCCTGTCCCTTGGCCTGCTGCCCCTGTTGGGGAGCTGGAGTGCCTGGTAAGTGGGGTAGTTGCGGTAGGCATTACCCTTCCTCAGGAAAAAGGGCTTTTTACCAGAGCCCTTCTTTTTGTGAGAAGGAGCAGAAGTCTTCTTGGAGAGCCTTGTCCGGGTTAAGTACTTGGATTCGATCTCCGAGCCTTCTCAGTCATGGGTTTGCGGAATAGATTGTCACCTCGGCAAGGGACATCGACCAACTTGTCCTGAACCCATGACTCCAGGTCTGACGACATTAGCAGGCCTGACGGCATGCACCAATGCTGGCTGCAGCTACTCGGGCCGAAGCCTCGAAGTCGTCGTAGGCTGCTCGAGACAAACTTCGAGCACTCTCGAATCCCTATGGCCAAGGCCTTGAAGCGCTGCAAGGGTTCCTCGGAGAGGCCAGCCGAGAACCCGGCAATCTCCTTTGCCAAGTCCCGTAAGTACATGCTCTTGTACAGCTGGTAGGTCTGGACACGGTATGACAGCATCGAGCCCTGGAAGCACTTTCTGCAGAGGGCATCCAGGTTTCGGGCCTCCCGGCTGGGAGGCACCAAAGAGTGCATTTTTTGGCTCTTGAGCCTTTGCATGGCCAATTCCACAATCATGGAATTGTGCGGCAGCTGTGCTTTCTGGAACCCGGGGCTCTTGCGGACTCAATAAATGGAATCGACCTGCTTACTGAGAACCGGCATCGAGGCCAGGGACTCCCACATCTGGAGCATTAGCCGTTCCAGCATTGGAGTCACCGGCAAAGGGGAAAGTCATACTGGACGGCCTCGAGCTCTTTGGCTCGAGGCTCCTCCTCGGACTCCGCCAGGAATGCCAACACCTTGGTCATGTCCCTGACGAAATCTGAGAACCTGGTGTCCTCCAGAGGGGACCTTCTCCGAGGCTCCGAACCTGGTGAGTCCGACGGGATACACTGGGTCCGGTGGGTGTCTGGAGACTCCTCATCTTCCGTCTCCCACGCCGACTCCTCCAAGGAAGAATCGAGCAGCTCTGGCCGTGAGGGCTTTGAGCCCGACCGCCCCGACGCTGAGGGCACCAGCGTCGACGACCTCAGCCCCTAAGGGAGGTCGAGGGAAACCTTGGCCGAGGATCGACTCGAGACCTGATTGATGCGAGGATCGGCTTGGCCTCCAGGGTCGACTTAGACGTCGAGGTCCTGGTGGTCGGGGCGGATGGACTGGTGATACCGACTATCAGCGCCCACTGCTGCTCCATGAAGGCAGCCATGCTGCTCTCCAGGGCCGCCATCCTGAGACCGAGCTCAGAAGGCTTTGCAGCCTCCGGCTTGGGTCCCGACGCCGTCGGGCCTGATGCTGGCTCTCCCGGAGGAGAGTCTACAAGGACAACAGGTGTTACCTGACTTGGCGTCTCCAGCTCCTTACGAGATAGTTTGACCGGCCGCTCCGACTCCGAGGACCCAGGGCAACGGTCGGGGCTCCGTGTCCTGGAACGCGAGGGCCCAGGCCGATCAGAGGCCTCCAACAACGTCGCCCTCACGAGTTTCTTCTTCCTCCGGTGTTCCCTGGAGGGAGACCCCCGCTCAGAGGACCCACGATGCTCGGTGTCGGACAACTCCCAAGACGTCGAGGCCTCTAACGAGGTCTGGGCTCGGACGGTTGCGGACTCCGAGAAAATCCTTTCACGTTGATGCTGCCTGCTCCTCAATGCCTTGGAAGACATCTTGCCACATGGGCCACAGATCACCGGGTCATGGTTGGGCCCGAGGCATTGGAGGCAGCAGTCATGTGTGTCGGTAAGGGACATCAGCTTCTTACACCGATCACACTTTTTGAACCCGCTGGCCGCCATCGGGGGAAAAAGGGCCCCTGCAGGTCAAATGAAGAAAAAAAAGAGCGCGAACGCTAGTCACCAAGGACAAAAACAAAAAATGTGACCGGACTTGCTACCAGTGTACCGAGCCGAAGGCGGGAAGGGGAACCGGCATCGAACCGGGTTGAAGAGATAAATTCTTCAAAGTTTTAACGCACTTTTTCCTAGGACAGCGAAACAACGTCCATTGGGCTCCGTGGAAAAAGGGAGACTGAGCAAGATGGCACCCTTGGGCGGGAAGGGGACCACGCATGCGTGATGCAATCCCAAAGGCTTTCTTTGAAAGCTGGGGAATTGCTCCGCACGAGGGCTCCGTCGATGTCGACGTCACCCATATGTGAGGACTGACTTCTTGCTTGTTCCTGGAGAACTTCTCTTTATGAAAGAGCGGGACCTGGGTGTAATGGTTTCTGATGATCTTAAGGTTGTTAAACAGGTAGAAAAGGCAACAGCAAAAGCCAAAATGATGCTTGGGTGCACAAGGAGAGCAATGACCAGCAAGAAGGAGGTGATAGTGCCTCTGTATAAATCTTTGGTGAGACCTCATTTGGAGTATTGTGTGCAATTCTGGAGTCCACACCTTTAAAATATATAAACAGGATGAAGTCTGTGCAGAAGGTGACTACCAAAATGGTCAATGGACTTCGTCATAAGGCATATGGGGATAGACTAAAAGATCTCAATTATGTATACTTTGAAGGAAAGGTAGAATAGAGGAGATATGATAGAGACGTTTAAATACATAAATGCACAGGAGGAGAGCCTTTTTCAGTTTGCAGTGAAGGGGCATAGGATGAAGGTGAAAGGGGATAGACTCAAGAGTAATATGAGGAAATATTTCTTTACGGAAAGGTGGTAGATACATGGAATAGTCTCCCAGTGGAGGTAGTAGAGACCAGGATAGTTGCTGCATTCAAGAAAGCATGGGACAAACACAGATCTCTAAAGGAAAAAAAAAGGGACTATAGTAGCTGGTATGGAAGGACAGACTGGATAGGCCATATGGTCTTTGTCTGCCATCATGTTTTTGTTTCTGTGTTTCAGTATAGCAGGGCATAAGCTTTAAGGCCTCTGCAAACAACTGCTTAGAGAATAAGGAAGGTGGCTGAAAACTAGCTCTTCAAAAAGGCCTCTACTTTGCGATACACTTGATCCTTGAGGGCTGCACCACTCTTCACCGGGATGGTGGTGTGCTTAGTAATGGCCATCACCTGCACATCCACCTGAGGCAACCACATCCAGGAAGCAAGGTCTTCCTGAGGAAGAGCATACAGTCTACTCATGACCCTGCTCCCTTATAACAGGGCAGCAGGCGAGTCTTATTCTATGCGTATAATGCTCTTCAGGACCTCTGGGGAAGGGAAACGCCCTGGAAGGTTTTCTGACCCCCTGCAAGAGGGGATGTATCTGAGGCTCCTGTTCTGCTGACCCAGCAGCAGACAGCCACAGGGCAGAAGAAACTTGATGAATCAAGCTGTCAGCTCTTCCTTCTGAAACAAATGAATGATGAGAGAATCATCCTGATCATCTGGCTCCTGAGGCTCATCCTCTTGACCTGTGGAATAATCATCCAATCTTCCAGAACTCAAAGCAGGATCCTTAGCACGGAAGAACTGATCAGAGTTCCCTGAATCTATCCTCTTCCGGGGGTGCTTCTGCATTGCCCAGCCTCACTGGAGGACTTCCCTTCAAGCAAGAGAAGGAACAAGAGGGCTCGGAAACCAATGAATCCAAAATGAAATACCCAAAGGACCATGCCTGCTTAAGAAAAGATAAGAACTCTGGGAAAGACAGAAAAGAGACTTGAGATGCTCTGTCCACTTTGGCCGTCCCCTTAGCAGGAGGTAGGCCAGACAGGGGAATACCGCTGGGTAAGCTCTGGTGGGCTAAGTTCGAACAATTTAGAGGAGGGATCCTGAGCAGCAGTGCTGTCTTCCCTGAAGCTGACCCCAATGTCAACTGCAGAGCTGACAAGATAGAGGAGAACTCCATGTCTACCAATTGCAAAAGACACCCAAGATGTGAGCAGAAGCCCTCATGCCAAGGAGGCAGAGGGAGGGCAGAAAGGCAGTGACTCCTCCTAGAAGGCCAGCACCTGCGTCAATCAGATCCACTTTCAGAAGCAAGTCCGTCCATTCCACCAAGGTGCGCTGGAGTAAGGTGCATTTATAGCACGTGCACCAAGGACATGCACTGCAGAGAGAGTACTCAGATAGTGCACAAACAGCATGAGATGAAGGTGCGCAGACACTGTGCATACCAACGCACACAGATATCACATATGCTAGTGTGTGCTGGGACAATGCACAGTCAAGTGCTGGTAGTGCGTGCCCACAGTACATGCACAAAGCAGGAACCAGTGGGAAAAGACCGCAAACACTAATGGTTCCACTCTTGTACCTGACAAAATGCCACACTGAGAGGACCCCCACAGACACCTTTAAAATATGCACAGAAGCATAGATTCAGTACAGAAATAGAAATTTATATTTGGTACTCCTCCCCAGGAAGTCCAAGCAGCAGTGGTGCTGCTGAGCTCAATGCTACTCCCCTGCAGTCAAGTCCTGAAGTCACATACCTCTTGAAACCTTCATCCAATCTTCGGGCGAGTGCTGGAGAAGGAGGAGGGTAAGGGGGCACTGAAGCTGTGCTAGGTTCAGGGTCCTGATCCAACAACTTGGCTATTCAACTGGCCCTTAACAGAAGGACAGGGGAATTGAACAGACACCCTTCTCCTTTAGCGACCCAAGAGGGCACTACTGTTAAGGGTGACACAATAGGTGTCTCCCATGTCGAGCTAAAGTGAGCAAGTTGCCCCAAGAATGGTTACTGACAAGTCAAATCAAAATTTCCCTAAAGTTTTCACAAAGCTGCTCAGATGTGTCCACACTCTGCTGGAGACAGAAATATTGAGGTTGTATGCCCTTTAGCTGCTCTAGATATAGTATAAGATGAGGTCATCAGAAGACACTGGATTTTTCTCTCTGCTGTTCGGAGAACACAACCTACTTGTCTGGACAGGCCTACTGGGACATTATGGAATGGACATTTAGGTGGTAATTCTATAAAAGGTAATTTTATAAAAGCACAGAAAGATATGTGCTAGAAACACATAAGTCCCTATTCTAAAGGACTTATTCATGTGAATGAACGCTTACATGTGTGCTTTAGGTGGTCACTATTCTGTAACTGCATGGGCAAGTTGTTATGGCATGTACATTTTGTTCTGGTATGCACAGGGTAGGCACTTGGGTGGAGCTTAAATTTATATGCAACGTTACAGAATAGTATAACTTACACGTGTTTCTGTTGAATCTAGGTATTAGCATTTACACCTGCTCCAGGGTAGGCATAAAGTGTAGTTACTCACCTGTAACAGGTGTTCTCCAGGGACAGCAGGAATCAGTCCTCACATATGGGTGATGTTGGTGCTGACGGAGCCCATGCGGAGCATTTCCCCAGCTTTCAAAGAAAGCCTTTGGGACATGCTATTACGCAAGCGTGGCCCCCTTCCGGCCCAAGGGTGCCATCTTGCTAAGTCAGATGACATAGCTAGGACAGCAGTAAACTAAAACAAGGTAGGAAGGCAACTCCTAGGGCAGGAGGGAGGATTGTGAGGATTGATTCCTGCTGACCCTGGAGAACATCTGTTACAGGTGAGTAACTACGCTTTCTCCAGGAACAAGCAGGAAGTCAGTCCTCACATATGGGACTCTCTAGTTCCAGGCTGCCGAGAACCGAAACATAAGAATACACATCGAATAAGCTCTGTATTACACCCAGAAAGTATATATGTTCTAAATTGAGACTACAATTATAACTGTGAAACTTACAAAATAAAGTTTTTTTGTCGGTAGCTACGTGGTCTCAGTATCTCCGGGCTGAAATCAGAAACTCTGATTCATTACCCTCACTTTCACATCAATGACCACTAAATTTTAGCGACCTTATTTCTTAGGTATTTTTAAAATAATGTTTTAGAAATATCTCATTCAGTAGCAAAAAATAACAAAAATTGCTTAGCTTTGTTTAATCTGGCTTCAGCTTTAAATAGCTTTCAATGTTGAGCTGTATGAATCTTTTCCCAGCTCATACAGCTCAACATTGAAAGCTACACCACTCACAGAAGCAGGTTGTTGCATGCTGCGAAGGAGAGGAGGGCCACTACCTCCTGGAGAGGGAGTTCAAACCTGTGCCCCCCGCATGTTGATATAAAACATGGCAACCTGGTTGCCTGTCTGGATCAGTACAGGCTGGTGTCATAGGCGGTCACGGAATGCTCGTAGGATCAAGAAGATTGCCCTGAGCGCCAGGAGATTAATTTCTAGGAGCGACTCCTCCTAAGACCAGCTGTCCTCTTTGTGGCGGTCTCCACAATGTGCCCCCCCCCAACTCAGGAAGGAGGCAACTGTGGTCAGGGTCCTCTGGGTGGGTACTTGGAAGGGCATTTCTGCCTGGAGGTGGCACAGGTTTTGCCACCAGTTGAGGGACTCTGCCAGTTGTTGGGTAATCCTGATCCCCTCCTTTAGCCTGCCTGTGGCGAGCGTAGGCACTGCTGGGTTGTCCGAATGTGTAGGTGGGTTGAAGGCGTGACGTGGATCTTCGAGGCCATATGACCCAGTAGGTGGAGGAGGAGACAAGCCGGAACTGACCCACGGCGTTGTACCTCTCCTGCCAGTTGCCTGAGGAATTTTGCCTTTTCTCTTGGGAGGGTGGCCTTGACCTGTAACATGTCCAACTGGGCACCTATGAACTCCAGACTTTGGGCTGGAGAGAGATGAGATTTGGGGTAGTTGATGATGAATCCCAGGTGCTGCAACAGAAGGGTTGCACGTTCTGCGTCCTGAGTGACCTCTGAGATCGTACTGCCCCTGATGAGCCAGTTGTACAGATAGGGGAAGATGAAAGCCCCTTGTAGGCACAGGTAGGCGGCTACCACCGCCAGGCATTTGGTAAAGACCCTTGGCGAGGAGGCCAGGCCGAAGGGTAGCACCTTGTACTGGTAGTGCCCTCCTCCCACCATGAATCGTAGGTACTGCCTGTGGGAGGGATGGATCAGGATGTGCATGTACACATCCTTTAGTTCCAAGGAGCACAGCCAATCTCCCTGGCAGAGGTAATGCAGCAGTGTTCCAAGGGAGAGCATCTTGAATTTCTCCCTCACCAGAAACTTGTTTCTCAGGTCTACTATGGGTCTGAGGCCCCCAGTTCTCTTTGGGACAAGGAAATATCTGGAGTAGAAGCCTCTTCCCCATAAATGTTTGGGTACAGGCTCTACTGTGTTGACCCTGAGCAGACCTGTGAGCTCTGAGAGCAGAAGGGCCTGGTGAAGGAGAGGTCGCAGTGGCTCTCCTGGAAAGAACCTGGGTGGTACCTGCTGTAGGTGGAGGAGGTGTAGGTGGGCTGGTGAAGGTCTTCCGGGGGAGGAGAGGCCCTGCCCCAGGAATCAAAAGCTCCCCCTCCACGGGCTGGGTGGGAGCTGGGACCTGGGGCTACTCCAGATATTTCCTTGGCCTTTGGCTTCTGGGCACCATGTTTTTGTCTTTTAGGATGAGAACCCTGCTGTTGGCCCGAGAAGGGTTGGTAGTGGTGGCTCTGATGATAGGGCCCCTTTTTCCTTGGGAACAGGAGTCTTTCCTCCGATGGTTTCCTACAGGGGAAGGATGAGGTCTTTTTGGAGAACCTCTCAAGTCACCATGTCGGCCTTTATCTCGGACACCTTGTCGACCATAGGTTTGGCAAACAGGTTCTCCCCGGTACAGGGGACGTCAAGCAGCTTATCTTGGAGCCACTGCTCGAGATCCAAAAACTGCAGCTAGGCTTGATGCTGGGCGCCAATGCCGGCCGCTGCTACCTGAGCCACTGACTCAGCCATCATAGGTTGCTCAGGAAAGGAACTTAGAACAACCGTTGATCCTGGAGGTCAGGGATTGGAACCTCTGGAGGGATTCCCAAGCAAGTCCTGCTGAAAACCCAGACAACTCCTGGGTTAGGGCCTCGAGATACATGCCCATGTATAACTCACAGGCCTGGATCCGACACCCCAGCATTGAACCCTGGTAGCACTTGCGCCCAAATGTATTGAGGGCTCTAGCATCCTTACCAGGGGGAACAAAAGAATGGGTCTTCTGGCATTTAGGTTTTTGCATGGTTGACTCAACAACCATGGAGTTATGTGGGAGTTGAGGTTTGTGGAACCACGGCCCTTTCCTGATGTGGTACATGGCGTTGAGGCATTGGCTGACCACCAGTACCGATGCTGGAGTCTCTCACATTCTCAACAGGAGCTGCTCGAGGATCGGCTGCACTAACACTGTGAGCGTTTCCTTAGGGAGGGAGACTCGTACTGGAGAATCTCCAGCTCTTAGGTGCATGAGTTCTCCTCCGCCTCAGTTTGCACTGAGGGCGCTCTGGCCATATCCCTGGCAAAGTCATAGGCAGCCAGTCCTGTAGAGGAGAATGGCACCGGGGTGCCAGGAAGATGGGTCCGAGAGGATGTCTCGGTGCAGTCTGGTTTCCAGAGATGCCTCGTCATCGGTCTCCCACTCGGAGTCAAGGGATGACGATGAATCAGAGGCCCTGAATCGAGGCCAATGCCGAGGGGCCTGGGGCATCCGGAGGGCCTGGGGTCCGAGTCACAGAAACTGGCTGGGGAGGATCGGATTTCCAAGGAATGGGGCCGGGACCTCAACCAGTGCCAAGGGCTTACCTGAGGCCGGTGGTGCTTGGAGCTCGGCTCGATGACTGGGGCTCCGCTGCAGTCGGGAGCCCAGTCTGGGCAGATGATACGGAGGAACCAGCCATCACTGCCTGCTGCAGGGCTAGGATAGCAGTGATGTTCTGCTCCAGGGCTGCCATTCTAATTTCTGCAGCTTTCAACGTGGGCACAGAGGATCTTGGGCCCAGCGCTGGCACTCTCACAAGTACATCCTCAATGAGGACTACAGTCTCGAGGAACCTCGCACAGTCTCTGCCGGCCAAGGAATCTTTTTTTTTTTTGCTTGTTCAATGAGTAATTTTTATTGATAGCAGCTGCAGTTTCTTTAATGTCTACAGTACTTTTTTTTGTATTTAACTTTTTATTAGAGGTTTCAGTAGATAGTACAGACATCCTCTAAATCAAACATTGTATACATTCCACAACTTCAAACACGCAACCTAACTTTTATCCCCAGTTAACTTTTATAGCCTGCTAGGCGTACTCCGCCCCCCCTCCCCTTCCCCCATCAGAGTCCATCATAAGGTCACAGTCTAACAAACCACCATGCTAGAAACCCAACCCAACCCACCACACCCGCCCTTCCCTCCCAACAAGCCCAAACCCCCCCACAATCAGATCCCCTTGACCCCCTACCAGACCAAGAGCTCCCCCCAAATATAGTCCATATATCCCCCATATCCCTCCCCCCCCCGTCTCTGACCCCCCGCCACACCTCCCCCCAAAGTACCTCAAATTTATCTACCCTTCCGCGCCTTGCCGCAGTTAACTTTTCCATCAGGACAATATGCCTCAAACGTTGCACGAAGCAATCCTCCGATGGCGCCTCCCTCTGCTTCCAGGCCGCTGCTACCTCACATCGTGCAGCACAGAGACACGCCATCACCACCCGCCCACCCTGTTGCTTCTCCGCCCCCCACCACAATAGGAGAAATATACCAGGCTTCAACCCCACTTCCACCCCTACCACCCGTAGTATCCACTGCTGTACCCCTCTCCAAAATTCCAGTATTTTAATACAACCCCACCAAATATGCCAGAAAGTGCCCTCCTCCCCACAATCCCTCCAATAGACCGCCGACACCTCCGGAAACATCTTATGCATCCGCACGGGTGTATAATACCAGCAAACGAGAATCTTAATACCATTCTCCCGGATACTGCTAGCTAGGGGCACTTTCTTACCCTGGGCCCACACCACCCTCCAATCTTTCAACTCCAAAGGCACCCCCAGATCCTCCTCCCATTCCCTCATATATTTGAACCTCCTTCCCTCAGCTTCTCTTACTCCCCTATACAGCCCTTACCCCCCCTGTTCCCCAACCAACAGACCTCCACCGACAGCCCCTCTTTCAACCCCCCCCCTTCTCTGCACCTGCCTCATATATTGACTAACTTGCATATACGCAAATCTATCAATCTCCTCTATGCCATATAATTCCTGTAACTTCTCAAAACTCTGAAGGTCCTCCCCCTCCCATAATTGAAAAAAAGCACTCCAACCCTTTGGACGTCCACCGGTCAAATCTCCCCCCCTCCCACCGTGGACGAAAAAGTTTCCATCCCCTCCACGGAGTCAACAGCGACATCTCCAACCCCTGCTCCCTCCGCCTCCTAGCCCACACCCCATCCCAAATCCCCGCCACGACTCTCATCCCCAGAGTACCAACCCCCAATTCCCTCCAAGTGCTCGGAGATGCCCACAGCCATGCATCCAAGCGCCCCCCTTCACATAAGACCTTTCCAACTGCACCCCTAGCTTCTCCCCGACCCTCTCCTCCAGTCCATACCATGATTCAACTGAGCCGCTCTATAGTAATCCAAGAAATTCGGAACCCCCAACCCCCCCTCCCCCACTTTTGCATACATAACTGCCCTGGCTATCCTCGGTGGCTTCCGCTTCCAAATGTACTGGAAGATCTTCCTTTGCAAGCCCCTCAATACTGCCCCAGGAACCTTAACCAACAACGCTTGAAACAAATATAACAACTTCGGGAGCACCACCATTTTAACCACCGCCACCCTCCCCAACCAGGAGGTCTCGTATCCCATCCACCCCTCTAAATCCCTCCCAATCCCCTTCAGGACTTTCGGGTAATTGGCTTCATAGGCATCCTCATACCGTGCCGTTATCTGCACCCCCAAATAGCCTAGTGATTTATCTACCCATCTCACCGGGTAGGCCCGTTTTAACCGCTCCACCCCCTCCGGAGCAAGCGAAATAATTAGCACCTCGGTCTTGTCTATATTCATACGAAAGCCCGATACCCTCCCATAGCTTTCTAATTCTCTCATAACCTCAGACAACACCCCTTGCGGCTCACAAATATATAACAAAATGTCATCAGCATACAATGAGATCTTATGTTGCACCCCCCCCCCCCTTACCAACCCCACTATCTTTTCATTGGCCCGTATCCGCTGCGCAAACGGCTCGACTACCATTGCAAAAAGCAACGGCGACAAGGGGCACCCCTGCCGCGTCCCCTGTCCCAGATCAAATGCCCTCGAGTAACCCCCATTAACTTTCACTCTTGCCCTCGGGCCCGTATATAACCCCCCCCCCACCCATTTCACAAAGTTTGGCCCACAACCCATCTTACCTAAGACCTTCATCAAAAAACTCCAGTGCACCCTATCAAACACTTTTTCAGCATCTATAGACATTAAGATACAGTCTTCCTTTCCCTGCCTAGCCTCCCAGACCACCCCCATCGCCCTCTTAATATTATCCCCCGCCTGCCTCCCCGCGATAAACCCCGTTTGGTCTGCCCTTATCAACCCAGGGAGTAACGGAGCCAATCTATCGGCTAACACTTTCGCCATCAATTTAACATCAACATTTAATAAAGATATGGGCCTATACGAACTGCAACACCGAAGATCCTTCCCTTTCTTCGGTAAAACAGTAATCCCCGCCGTTAACATCTCCCTCGTCAGCTCCCCACCGTCCTCTAGCATCCCATTAAACACCCTTTCCAAAAAATCCTCAAAGAAAACCTTATAGAAACCCCCAGAAAATCCATCAATCCCTGGTGCTTTCCCCCCCACCAATCCCTTCACCGCTCTCCCCAGTTCTGCTACTGAAATAGCCGCTTCCAACCCCCCCCAGCCTCCTCCGTCATCCGAGGAAGTTGAATCTCCTCCAAGTACAGCTTTATAGAATCTTCTTCAACCCCACTATCCTTCCTGTAAAGAGCCTGATAATACTGCGCAAAGCTTTCCCGAATGCCAGCTTCTTCACAGCACATATCCCCAGTCTCCTGTTTGATTTGACAAATCGTAGCATTCACCCTCCTTTGCTTCAACTTCCTAGCCAACAGCCTACCCGCCTTATCTCCAAACTCATAAAACACCTGCTTCACCTGGTTCACCTGAAACACAATACTGTCAACCTGCAACTTCCGTAACTCCCATCTCAACCGCTCCACCTCCTTCCTATCCTTTACCCTCCCAGAACCCTAAAATGCCCGCTCCGCTTGCCGCAACTGCACCCGCAACCCCTCCTCCTTCACTCCCCTCTCTCTTTTAAACTTCGCCCCCCACATTATAAACCTACCTCGAAGCAGGCCTTCAACCCCTCCCACACCACCACTGTCCGCACCTCCCCCGTATCGTTCCTCTCTAAATAATCCTTGATCACCCCTTTGATATCGGCCACCACTTCTGTTCTTTTCAGTAAACTCTCATTTAGGCGCCAAAACCTCACCCCCTCATCCCGCCTCCCGCTCACTACCAGCTCCACCGCACTATGATCCGTCCAAACCACCTGCTCAATCCCCACCTCCTTCGCCCTCCCCATTCACTCCGCCTCCAGCAACACCATGTCAATCTGACTCCAGCTACCATGCGGTGCTGAGTAAAAAGTAAATTCCCTCCTCCCAGGATTCTTCACCCTCCAGGAATCCAATAAATGAAAACGCTTCATCATCTGTTTTAACCCTGCCCTATCTTTCCCCCCTCCATCCGCCCCCCGCGGGTGCCTATCTAACCCCGGTTGCAGCACAACATTAAAATCATCCCCCCCCCCACAATCAAACGCCCTTTCACATTCTGTTCCAGCACCTTACCCAGATCCTTCCAAAAGGCCCCTTGACTCCCGTTAGGCCCGTAGATGGAAACACATGTAAATTCCTCCCTCCCCATAACCCCCCTCACCTCCACAACCCTCCCCTCCATATCCCAAAAGCTTCCCTGCACCTGAACCCCACAACCCGTCTTAAGCAGGATAGCTACCACCCCCCCTTTTTTGCTTCCTGCCCTATGGCAAGAGAAGAATTGTTCCTGAAATCTCCCATGCTGAAGTCGTCCTATATCCCCCCACCTCAGGTGCGTCTCTTGAAGCAACACCACCTCCCAATCCAACCGCAATAGCTCCCTAAATAAACACCTCTGCTTAAAGGGTGTATTCAACCCCTTAACATTCAGAGTCCCGACCTTCACCATAAGGTACATGCCCTTCCGTACTGCCCCCCGGTCTTGGAGATACCCCACCCCTCCCCCCCCCCAGGGCCCCCCCATCCACCAACCCTTCCATGTGAGTCATATACTTATCCCATCTCACACTCCGGTGCCCCCCACACAGAGAAAACCATAAGGCACTGCGCCCCCCCTACCAGCCCCCAACCCCATATATCACAACAGTATAACTTTACATCAAAAAATCATACATCTTCAATTATCCCCCTTCCACCTCCCATCTCCCTACACAACCCAGAGATTAATGTCCGATCAAACCACTGAGCTCGCTCCGAGCCCGCTTTTCCAGAGGACCTGCAGCCGCCCTCTATCACCCTTCCTCCTCCACATTCCGACGCTGGTTGCCATTCGAGAGCCGCTTCAGGCGCTTGCCCTTCTCAGACACTCTCTGCCACTTGGATACGGACCGTTCTTTACTGTCCAAGTCTTTCCCAGGCGGTCCCGGGCTCCCTCCACTTGCTTCGGCACATGCTCACAGCCCAACTCCACAAGAGCAGTCCACGCCTCATCAGCAGTCTTCACCTTCCTCGACGCTCCACCGACCGTCAGCAACATCCCGAAGGGAAACATCCACCTATAGCGCAAGTTCTTCTCCCGAAGAAAGGCCTCACTTCCCGCATGCTTCTACGCCGATCCAGGGTGCTCCGGGAAAGATCATTGTAAATCTCTATTTCACTGTTCTCCCAGGCAATCCGCCCATACTTACGAGCAACCACCAGCACCTTCTCCTTGAGGGGGAAGCTACTCATGCAGGCAATGATATCCCGACTTTGCTTCTCCCGCCGAGGGCCCAGGCTCCGATGCGCTCTCTCCACTCCAGGCCCCTCCGGCCCTGCCTCCGTACCCCCATCCAGTTTCAAAATGTGCTCACACAGTCTCTGAACCACGTGGCTACAGTTCTTAAACTTCTCCAACTCCGGGATTCCCCTTATCCGTAAATTATTGCGCCTGGCCCGATCCTCTATTTCCTCAAGTTTTTCTTGCAGCTCCTCCTGCTGCTTCACTAACTTACTCTGGGCCTTCGATAATTGCTGGAGTTCCCCGGCCTGGCCCTCCACGTGCTCCTCAACGTCTTCAATCCGCTGTCCCATACCAGCCATGTCCTGCCGCAGCGAATTCAGAGTCTCTTTTAGATCTCCCCGTATCGCCAATAGCTCCTCCTTTATCTCGCGCTGGAACTCCCGTAACCAGTCTTTAAGATCAGCACCATCGGACAGCCATCCCCCCTCTCTCAGTCTCCTCGTCCGCACTGTCCGGCCCTCCAGGCTTCTCCATCTCACCCGAGTCTCTCTGGTCCCGGCCCTCCGGCTTTGCATACTGAAAACTCGCCAACTTTTTCTGGACATCTCCGCTCCGAATAACACTCTCCAAACCACTATTTCACCGGGAACACGCTGTATTTTAGCAAATTTGAGGGGATTAGTACGGAGCTAGGCTAAACTGCAGCCATTTGCTCCCCGACGTCACCGGAAGTCCCCTAAGGAATCTTTTTTGAGGACCTTGGTAGGGCACTTCTTGGAGCCGCCCGAGTCCCTCCAAGGGGTTTTACTGGGCTTCTCCGGTGTAACCTCGATGGACTTTGAGGATTTCTTTTCTTTTTTCTCTCGAGGTCAGAGATCTTCTCAGAGGAGCTAGCGACGTGGGACTCAGAGGACAGTCAGGCCTCACGGGAAGTGCTGGGCTTGGAGCTCGGTGTCAGGGAAGCCAGTGCCGAGTTGGACCTTGGGAACAATTTCTCCTGCAACTCCGACCTCTTTTTATTGGTCTTGGTCGTCATAGCCTGGCACAGGTCACAGGAGGTGCTGTCATGGTCCAGTTCCAGGCAACATAGGCAGCAGTCATGGGTGTTGGTTACTGACATGGTTTGACTACAATGGTCACATTTTTTGAACCCACCGGGGGACATGGTGGGAGACACCCGGCCGGGGTCGATGACCCCCGGGCAAAAAAAGGCACAAACGTCAGTCGAGGCAAATCCCGATTGAAAAAAGGGGAAACATCCGAGAACAGCACTGAGTCCGGCACCGGCTCGAGGCAGGAAGAGGAACTGGTATGCAAACCAGGAAAAGCTAATTTTTAAAGATATAGCAAGGATTATTTCAGGGGAAATGAGACAGACGCCCGTTGGGCTCCGCAGAAAAAAAGGAGATTGAGCAAGATGGCACCCTTGGGCAGAAAGGAGATCAAGCATGCGTGGTAGCATGTCCAAAGGCTTTCTTTGAAAGCTGGGGAAATGCTCCCTGTGGGCTCCGTTGGTGCCATCAGAATATGTGAGGACTGACTTCCTGCTTGTTCCTGGAGAACTGCTGCAGCTAGGCTCAGACACATCAGTACACTTCTATTTTATAAAGTTAAGCAAGCTTGTACTTTACTTTATAGAATAAGCCCCACATACACATGTGGCAACATACGTTAACTGCAAATGAGTTTATAGAATTACTCTCCATGTGACCTATTTACTAAAGTGTGGTAAGCAGTTACCATAGGACTGAGTGTACAATCACTATTAGCACTGGGCTGTGGTAACCAATGTTCCCTCTAAGCTGCGCTGGTTCCTCCGCCAGCATTCCTGCCGTGGGGGGGGGGGGGAGTAGCATGATCAACACTCCGCCCCTCCCCCCACCGGCGGGAATGCCAGCGGAGGACCCGGTACAGTTTAAAGAGAACACTGGCTGCGTACGCCGCAGCCACTGTTCTCTTTAAGCTGCGCCGGGTCCTCCGCCGGCATTCCTGATGGTGGGGGGAGGGGCAGAGCGTTAATCTCACTGCATTCCCCCCCCTTCCCCCGGCAGAAATCCTGGTGGAGGACCCAGCGCAGCTTAGAGGGAACACTGGTGGTAACAGCTACCGCATGACTGACATTAAGTGCGTGCTAATTCATGTGCAAAGTGTTTATTGTGAAAGAGTGCAGGAAATGAATGAAGAATGGGCAGGTTATGGGCGTAGAGTGTGCTTTGCAGTTAGCACAAGGTAAGTTATGGTGCACTGTCAACACCACTGCAGATACTTTACAATTACAGTGGTCAGTCCAGTTAAAAAGAAACCCCCAGCCCCTTTCCCTGGCTTTTACCTGGGATTCTCTGGTAGCTAGTGGAGGCAGGATTGATCTTCTAATGCTCCTGTACCGTCAGCAGCCTGGGATCGAAACAATACCTCGACTCTAGCAGTAGTTTCACAGCACAACTACTAGAGGTTGTTGTTAAGTGGCGTTGAGTCGTCGTCAACTCTTTATGACTCTGGATAGTTGTCCATGTTACGACTATCCCCCGGATTTTCTTGGCAAGGTGCAATTGGAAGTGTACTGTCAAGCCTTTTTTAAGGTGGTTTCCTATCCAAGAACTAACCAGGTCTGACCCTATTTAGCTTCCAAGATCAAACAAGATTGGACACACTCAGTGTGGCATGGTCATAGTTTAAATAAAGAGTGCATGCCCTTATTTGTGAACTTGACCTCTAGTGGTAGAAGCACAAGACTATCATTAGGGGGCACAGGCAATGCAGTTAAGGTGCATTAAAATGTCTGTCCTGTGCAGTAACTGCATGGGTAGATCAGGGGTGGCCCAAGGGTGATGCGGGGCTATGTGTGGGACTCATTGCAGGGCCTCACTTGCATAGCCACTGGATCTCATCTGCATAAATGTATTTTATTTTAAAATATATTATGTTGCCCATCTAAAATTTTTAGGCGGCTTTCAAAAGAGCCCTTCACAAGCCTCTTTTTTGTCCTGGCAATGACCTAGGGGCATGTTTACTAAATATGTGTGTTAAGTGCCACTGCACCAACAGAAATAAATGGGTGTTGCTGCACTTAGCGCACATTAACATTTGTGAATGCACATTAACTTTTAGTAGACATGCCTTTTAATGAGCTTATCAATACCATTTTCATTGGCAGTGAGGATAAATAAAGAGACTATCAGATTTCTATATTACTATACTCCAGTGTCAACTGCCAGGCACATTAGGAAGTACTATAAATACTGCCCATTTAGAACCCATAGCAAACCTGCCGTAAAACATCTCACAGAATACCAATACATCTTCTACTGGGGAAAGGAAACAAGTGGGACTGTCACATAGAAACTAAATGAACAGAATACTGCAGCTCGGTTACACATGCAAAGCATAGTCAGTCACCAAATATAGAACAAGGGATCACAGTTTAGAAGTATGAAGACAAAAATTAAACTGGGAACCCCAAAAGCCAAACTTGGCTTGTCCAACACCACTGGAGAAATAAAACTATAAATTTATTTTTGTACTAAACAAAATGCAAAATGTTAGTGATGTACATTTCCCAGAGCTGACATATTCCAGCTAATAAATTCAAAATATTGGTTTTTTTCTACCTTTTGTTGTTTGGGCATTTTATTTTTCAGTTGTAATTGCCGCAGTCGCTTTCTTCATATTTTCTAACTCTCCAATGTTGCTGTCCATTTGTCATTTTTTCTCTCTTCTAGTTTTTTCCATTCTCTCTGCATCTGCCTCTAACATACTGATCGTTCCCCTTTTGATCTTTCCTCCATTTCTTTCTTTATTCCTTTTTCATCCACTCAAGTTTCACCTTTCCATCCTCATCCCCCACTTACTCTCCCAATACTCAGTCAATCATAGATTTTTCTTCCCTCCCACACAAAATATCTGCTCCCTTCTCTATCTTCACTCCCCCAGCTTCTTTTTTTCTCACGCCAGTTCCAGCCTCATCCCCTTTTGGTCCTCCCCCAGCATCAGCTCCCTTTTAGTTCCAACCCCTTCCAGCATCCACTCCCTTCCAGTCCCAATCACCCATCCCCCCGCATCGGCCCATTTCCAGTCCTAGTCCCCCCCCCCCCCCGTATCAGTCCTCCTCCAGTCCCTCCCAGCATCAGTTCCTTTCCAGTCCCAGTCCCCCATCTCCAGGCCATTTTCAGTCTTAACCCCCAGTATCGGTCATCCTCCAGTCCCTCCCAGCATCAGCTCCCTTCCAGTCCCCCAGCATCAGCCCATTTCCAGTTCTAACACCCCAATATCAGTTCCCTTCCAGTCCCAGTCCCCCATCCTCAGGCCATTTCCACTCCCAACCCCCTAGTATCAGTTCTCCGCAGTCCCTCCCAGCATCTGCTCCCTTCCAGTCCAAGTCCCCCAAAATCAGCCCATTTCCAGTCCTGCTCCCCCCCCAGTTCCTGTTCTAGCCCCTGGTCCCCCCCATTACATTCTAGTTATCAAGTCCCATTCTAGCCCCCAGTCCCACCTTTATCTGTTCTAGCCCCCAATCTCCAACCCCCCCCCCCAGCCACACGCCAAAAGGGGCCTCACACCTGACCAGCTTCAGAGGGAGCTAGGGAGGCCCGAAGCCTCGGCTGAACTCTAAACAGCCACGGGAGTAAAGAGCGGTGTTTGCCTTCTCTCCCATGGAGGTGATAAAAAGAAGTCCACTGGCATGCTGAGTGCCAGGATGTCAAACGAGGGCATGTCCAATGTGCTCCCTTTAACCTCCCAGCACTAAGCGTGCCAGCAGGTTCCATTTTATCACAGCCGCGGGAGAGGAGGCAAACGCCACTCTTTACTTCCGTGGATGTTCAGAGCTCATTCGGGTTTTGGACCTCCCCGCCTCTCTCTGCAGCCAGTTAGGTGCAGGCCCCCTGAGGTGTGGGGCCATGTGCAGGCAACATTCCAGCACAACGGACAGGCCGGCCCTGGGACAGATGCTGGTCATGCACCCAACAGTTACCGCAGAGGCTCTGCAGTTATGGCACGTTAAGTTTTGCAACTTATGCAGAGTAACTGCAAAACTTCAAACTTTAGTAAACAGGCCCTTTAGATTTCCTGCAAGAAAACTGCATCTCAATAGTAGGTACTGCTTATGTGTGCTGATGAAATAACTTGCCATTGTTGTAGATACATACTCTTCTGAAGGGGGCTGTGGCACTTTAATAAATGAGAGAGGAGCTAAGACATGCTTACCTGTATAGGTACAAAGAAATGTTCCCTTGTCAATATCATCTAAACAGCAGACTCCCCAGCCCTTGTTTAATGTTTTGAATACTTGAAGTCGGAGTCGAAGGCCATGCTGCACTATTCTGTTCTGGCATAACATCTTGTCACATCTGCATGATATATTACACTCAAAAATTCTGTTAAAAGAAAACAAAAAAAACACAAATTATTTTGCAAATGTCAAGAGGGCATATTTTTAAATAAAGTTTTATAGAACATGATTTCATGACATTGAAGAGTCCCTTTGAGCTGGGCCAGTCCAAGTAGTTATAGAGAAACAAAGCCAAGCTGCAATACTCTGACAAAATTTATAGAATTCAAGATGTACAAACAAAAACTTAAAATTCAAGCTAAATGTTTAAAAACTTTGGGCTTGATATTCAGCGCTGGCAGTTAGGTTCGAGTACACTGCCTAGCCATCTGTGCTAAACCTTAAAGCTGGATATTCAATGCCGGGGGTCATATGTGGCCCTGGCATTAAATATCTGGGCTTGTCACACAGTCTCCACAGCCGCAGAAGCTAACTGGGTAGGGCAATATTGCACAGCTATCCGATTAGCTCCTATGGGTAAAGCTAGACCAGCTTTTGCTGCGACTAGCTTTACGCGCAGGTTGCAAACCAGGTAGTGGTGCAATATCGCCACTTCCCAGTTAGCGACTGTTGCCACCCACGACACACCCTGATGTTAAGTGATTAGCAATGTGGCATATAGCGGCTTTAGTTGGGGATATTCAGTGGCACTAACCACGTTAATGCCATTGAATATCCCATTAAATGGTATTTACATGATTTACAGACCTGTAAACCACAAACGCCTTTCAATATTGGGCCCTTTAATACTAATTCAAGAACTATTTTGAAACATAAATAAGCAAATTGCCATAAGAAGAAAAAATAAATAAATATAAAACATGAAGGAGCACATTTACAAAAACGTGCTAAATTAGTGTGCAACTGGGCCGTGAATGGCGTAGTTAGTCACCTGTAACAGGTATTCTCCAGGGACAGCAGGAATCAGTCTTCACATATAGGTTGACAGAGCCCACGCGGAGCATTTCCCCAGCTTTCAAGGAAAGCCTTTGGGAATGCCACCACACGTGCGTGGTCCCCGTCCCACCCAAAGGTGCCATCTTACTCAGTTAGGTGCCATAGCTAGAGCCCCACCAAGAAGATGGCAAAAATGTACAGCAACTCCAAGGGGAGAAGGAAGGGACTGTCAGGACTGATTCCTGCTGTCCCTGGAGAACACCTGTTACAGGTGAGTGACGTTTTCTCCAGGAACAAGCAGGAAGTCAGTCCTCACACATGGGACTCCCTAGCTACCGAGGACCTGTAGGAAAATCACAGCAGAGCCGTAAGCAGTCGCAAGCGAATCTGAAGACAGATCCGATGACCCCGAGTCCATGGAGAGCCACGTCTCTGGTAGCCTGAAAAAGAAGGGTCAGAGGGCAGGAATTGCTTAAACCCCGAACAGATTACGGAGTACTGCCTGGCCAAATGCACTGCCCCGACAAGACTCCCTCTCCAGGAAGTAATGGGTTGTGAAGTAATGAGCAGAAGACCAGGTGGCAGCTTGGCAGATGTTGAACAGAGGTTCGCGACTGACGTTACCATGACTCGGACATTGTGCGCCGTGACCATTGGCAGCCCAGCCTGGGCCTGGGCCTGGGCTAAGGCGATGTGGTCTGCCACCTTGTCCATTTGGGTGACCATCTGTCCCAGGAGGCTGGGATCACAGGAGACAAAGAGCTGCCCAGCTTTGCAGTGGCCCTGAGACTGCTGCATGTAGAAGGATAGGGCCCTATTGCAGTCCAGGGTATAGAGAACTGCCGATGCCGGATCGGCATGGGGCCACGGGAAGAAAGTGGGCAACACCACCTCCTGTTTGAGATGGAAGTCCAAGACAACCTTCGGGAGGAACTTGTGATGGGTACGAAGAACCACCCTATTCTTGCAGAATTTGGTGTAAGGTGCCTCGGCCATCAGGGCTTGAGGGCTTCCAGCTCACTGACTCTACAGGCAGAAGTGAGGCCACCAGGAAGGCCACCTTCCAGGATAAGTGCCAAAAGGAGTAAGTAGCCAGGGGCTTGAAAGGCGACTAGGTCAGCTGTGCGAAGACCACATTGAGGTTCCATTCCGCCAGGGGCGGGCGGATAAGGGGCTTGGAAAGGAGCAGGCCCCACATGAAATGAGAGACAAGGGGCTGCTCCAAGAGGGGTTTGTCCACAATAGGATGATGGTTCGCCAAGACCATGCTCAGGTTAACCCTGACCGAGTTAGACTTTAGCCCAGACTGAGAGATGGAGCAAGTATTTCAGGACTGAGTGTATCGGGCAGGAGAATGGGTTCAAGCGGTTCTCGGAGCACCACACCGAAAATCTGCACCACTTGAAGGTGTACGCCCGTCTCGTCGAGTCCTTCCAAGAGGCCAGTAGGATGTCCTCGACCTTCCTGGGGAGATGAAGGGGAGCTAAGATGACCCATTCAACAGCCAAGCTATAAGGGACAGGGACCACAGGATTGTGGTGGAGTAGCAAGCCCCAGTGACCTCCTGAGACAGACCGGGGGCTTCATCGAAAGCCAGAGCAACAGGGGGTACACCCATGGCTGTCTGGGACACTTTGGGGCCATGAGGATCACAGAGGTCCTGTCCTGCTAGACCTTAAGAAGGGTCCATGCTATCAGCAGTGTGGGAGAGAAGGCATATAGCAGACCCGTCACCCATGAGAGGGGGAAGGCATCTGGAGCCACCCAGCTCAGGTGTGGATAGGGACTGCAAAATTGGGGGAGCTGAGTGTTGGCTGGACTGGCGAAGAGATCCAGGTCCGGGGAGCCCCAGAGCTGGAATAGCCACAGTGCTGTTGCAGGGCTCAGGCACCACTCATGCAGCTGGAGGCTCTGCTCAGTCAGCCCACCAAGGCATTGTCTTGGCCTGGGAGATAGACAGCTCTGAGAATAATGTCCTGGCTCACTGCACACGAGCACAGGGACACCGCCTCCTGGCAGAGGCTGTAGGAGCTGGTACCCCCTTGTTTGTTCAAGTAAAACATAGTGACCTGATTGTCCATCTGCACGAACACCACCTGGTGCCACAGTCAATGCTGAAATGCCTTCAGTGCGAGGGCAACGCTTCGGAGCTCCAGCAGGTTGATCTGCTGCAGACTCTCCTTGGGGGACCAGGCTCCCTGGGTGCACAGCTCCTTGCAATGGGCCCCCCAACCCGAGGGGGAGGTGTCCGTTGTCAGGACTGTCTGGGGGTGTCGGGGTCTGGAAGGGATGCCCCGGAGCAGATGTTGTGCATCCTGCCATCAGACCAAGGACTCCGCCAACCAATGTGAGACTGAGATAGGGGTCCCGGAGTTGGCCCGTCACCTGGGCCTACTGTGCGCGGAGGCACCACTGCGCTGCCTGTATGTTGAGACGGGCGTTGGGCACAACGTGGACCGATGAGGCCATGTGGCTGAGGAGGCGAAGCATCGACCAAGCCGAGACTGTGTTGTGACGCCACATGTCAGATGCCAGGGACATGAGGCAGTCTGCCCTGTCCTGGAGAAGGAAGACCTTGGCCTGGAGTGTATCCAGGTGAGCCCCTATGAATTCCAGGGATTGCAGTGGAGTAAGGTGGGATTTTGGGTAGTGGACCATGAAGACAAGTGCTGTAGAAGCCAGATGGTGTGGCCTGCAGGGCCTCCGTGGCTGTATCCCCTTTATGAGCCAGTCATCTAGATAAGGGTAGATGAAGGCGCCTTCTAGATGGAGGTGGGCCGCTACCACTGCAAGACACTTGGTGAAGATGCATGGTGCGGAGGTGAGGCCGAAGGGGAGCCCCCTGTACTGGTAGTGACTGCCTCCTACCACAAACAGCAGGTACTGTCTGTGGTTGGGATGGATGAGGATATGGGTCTAAGCATCCTTTAAATCCAAGGAGCAAAGCCAATTGCCTTGCTGGAGGGTAGGGCAGCAGTGTTCCAAGGGAGAACATTTTGAACTTGAATTAGTAAGGCCTGGTGCAAGGGAGGCCCCTGGGGCTCCCCCGGGAAGTAGGGGGGAGGCAACTGTTCCAGATGGAGGAGATAACCCTCCCAGATGACCTGAAAAACCCACGTGTTGGTGGTGATGGAGTTCCACCTTTGGGCAAAGTGGACCAGCCTCCCCCACATCGGCAGCTGGTTGTCCAGTGGTCGAGAGGCTATGCTGGGGGCATCAAAACCCCGAACATGGCTGTGCTAGAGCCGGAGGTTGGGTCTTTGGTCCTTTGTGCTTGCAGAGCCCCTGGCCGGAGCCCGTACCCTGACCAACCTGCAGAGGGGTCTGTGTGGTTGGTTAAGGGGAGTTTCTATTGTAGGGTTGGCCCTTACTGAGAAAGAAGGGTTTCTCTCCTTGTGGCTTTTTCTAGGGAGGGTAGAGGTCTTCCCGGAGAGCCGAGCACGGGTGACGTACTTGGTTTCAATTTCGGCCGCTTTGTCCTCCATAGGTTTATCAAAGAGCTGCTCCCCAAGGCAAGGGACGTCAAGGAGCTTCTCCTGGACCCACTGCTCCAAGTCGGAGGACAGGAGCCAAGCTGATTTCGAGAGCACCTGGGAGCACCGGAGGTGGTCCTCATCGAGTCCGGCCGCAAATCCCTGAGTTCTTTGGTGAGGTCTTGGAGGAACATACCAATGTAAAGTTAGTAGACCTGGATGTGGCATGTTAGCATGGAGCCCTGGTAACATTTACGCCCGAAGAGTGAGTCTTTGGCGAATTCGACAACCACTGAGATGTGGGGAAGCTGTGCCTTCCGAAACCCCGGTCCCCACTGGACCCTGTACATGGAGTCTAGGCATTGACTGACGATTGGGACAGAGGCCGGGATCTCCCACATGTGGAGGAGCTAATTAAGGATGGAGGGGACTGGACCCATGAGGGTTTTCCTCAGTAGTGCCTCATATTGGAGGACATAGAGTTCCTCCACTCGAGGCTCCTCTTCCGACTCGGTGGTAAGCGCGGGGGTCTGCCCCATATCATGGACAAACTCAAGGAAAGAGGTGTCCTCAGGAGGGGACTGCCGCCTCTAGGTCGGCAGGGATGGGTCTGAGGGGAGCTCTCAGTGAGTCCGAGTCTCTGGTGAAGTTTTCCCATCAGATTCCCACTCTGAATAGCTCAAGGACGACTTGACATCGGGTGGTTCAAGGTGGGTCGATGACCTGCGCCAGGCTCCAGAGGCCGGAGCATGTCCGGAGCCGGAGGCACTTGCCCAAGATGATCTCGCACCCGAGGAACGGGAAGGAGATTGAGACCCTTGCCGAGGATCCTCACGAGGTTGCTATCACTGTGGCAGGCCAGGGAGTCCTCAAGATCGAGGTCCCTGTGGTCTCATGGTGTGTGCTAGAGGGGCCAGTCATCTGCGCCTGCTGGGCGGCGAGGAATGCAGAAATGTTGCATTCCAAGGCCAACATTTGGGTCTCCCATTCGGGAGTGGGGCCCTGCGACACCAACGCAACAGGGTTAGGCGTCGAAGAGGAGAAGGGTTCCTCGCTGGGATGACCCTCGGGAGACCAGGCACCATCGCTGGATGCCTCTGCATCGGTTCTAGGTATCTTTTTCGGCTGCTCCATCTCTGACTCTTCGACTGTCGTAGGAGGCTGAGGGACCGGGCGCGTGACTGCTCACGCTTGTCTGATCCCCCGAACGGCATCCACGCGGCCTTCTTCTTCTTTCTCCGCTCACGTTTGGGGGACCCCTGGTTGGTGTGCCTGCGGACCCAAGGTGGAACTTTGGAGCACAAGGCTATTGGGGATACCGGGGTCAAGTCTGCCTTATGCAAGGGGAGCACCATTTCACAAAGTTACATATTGTAAAAATTGATGCAGAAACCCAGGAGCTTTTAAATGCAGCCATTTCACAATATGTATGTCTATACAAGACTGAATTTAAGATTTTGGAACCCATAGGCAAGACCAGACAGGTGATCCTAGAGCAGGGGTCGGCAACCCGCGGCTCCGGAGCCGCATGCGGCTCTTTCTCACCTTTGCCGCGGCTCCGGAGCACACTGCCCGCTTTAAACGTCGCGTTATGGGCTCCCTCCATGTCAGCTCCCTCCCTTCTTCTGCAGCCGCGGTTCCCTGTCTCTTAGGGAACCGCGGCTGTGCTTTTAAAATCATCTCGGAGCCCTTCCTGTCTTGACGGGCTCCGTGCAGCATTGTCCCGCCTCTAAAGGAAGTTTTGGAGGCGGGACAATGCTGCACGGAGCCCGTCAAGACAGGAAGGGCTCCGAGATGATTTTAAAAGCACAGCCGCGGTTCCGTAAGAGGCAGGGAGCCGCGGCTGCAGAAGAAGGGAGGGAGCTGACATGGAGGGAGGGAGCAGATATGAATGGATGGATGGAGGGGGGGGGGCTGACATGGAGGGAGGGAGCAGATATGAATGGATGGAGGGAGGGGGGGGCTGACATGGAGGGAGGGGGGGCTGACATGGAGGAGGGGGGCTGACATGAAGGGAGGGAGCTGATATGAATGGATGGAGGGAGGGGGGCTGACATGGAGGGATGGAGGGGGCTGACATGGAGGGAGGGGGGCTGACATGGAGGGATGAGGGGGGCTGACATGGAGGGAAGGAGGGGGCTGACATGGAGGGAGGGAGCAGATATGAATGAATGGAGGGAGGGGGGCTGACATGGAGGGATGGAGGGGGCTGACATGGAGGGAGGGGGGCTGACATGGAGGGATGGATCGAGGGGGGCTGACATGGAGGGATGGAGGGGGCTGACATGGAGGGAGGGAGCAGATATGAATGGATGGAGGGAGGGGGCTGACATGGAGGGATGGAGGGGGCTGACATGGAGGGAGGGGGGCTGACATGGAGGGATGGATCGAGGGGGGCGGCCAGGGAGGGATGGCGGGGGCTGACATGGAGGGCGGGAGGAGATATGAATGGAGGGCGGGAGGGGGCTGACATGGAGGGATGGAGGGGGCTGACATGGAGGGAGGGGGGCTGAAATGGAGGGAGGGAGCTGATATGAATGGATGGAGGGAGGGAGGGAGGGGGGGGCTGACATGGAGGGATGGAGGGGGCTGACATGGAGGGAGGGGGGCTGACATGGAGGGAGGGAGCCGATATGAATGGATGGAGGGAGGGGGGCTGACATGGAGGGATGGAGGGGGCTGACAGGGAGGGAGGGGGGCTGACATGAAGGGAGGGAGCTGATATGAATGGATGGAGGGAGGGGGGCTGACATGGAGGGATGGAGGGGGCTGACATGGAGGGAGGGGGGCTGACATGGAGGGAGGGAGCAGATATGAATGGATGGAGGGAGGGGGGCTGACATGGAGGGATGGAGGGGGCTGACATGGAGGGAGGGGGCTGACATGGAGGGATGGAGGGGGCTGACATGGAGGGAGGGAGCAGATGAATGAATGGAGGGAGGGGGGCTGACATGGAGGGATGGAGGGGGCTGACATGGAGGGAGGGGGGCTGACATGGAGGGATGGATCGAGGGGGGCTGACATGGAGGGATCGAGGGGGCTGACATGGAGGGAGGGAGCAGATATGAATGGATGGAGGGAGGGGGGATGACATGGAGGGATTGGGGAGGAGGGCTGAAATGGAGGGAGGGAGCTGATATGAATGGATGGAGGGAGGGAGGGAGGGAGGGGGCTGACATGGAGGGATGGAGGGGGCTGACATGGAGGGAGGGGGGCTGACATGGAGGGAGGGAGCAGATATGAATGGATGGAGGGAGGGGGGCTGACATGGAGGGAGGGAGCTGATATGGATGGATGGATGGAGGGAGGGAGGGGGGCTGACATGGAGGGAGGGAGCTGATATGGATGGAGGGAGGGGGGCTGACATGGAGGGATGGAGGGGGCTGACATGGAGGGAGGGGGGCTGACATGGAGGGGGCTGACATGGAGGGATTGGGGAGGCGGGCTGACATGGAGGGAGGGAGCTGATATGGAGGGAGGGAGGGGGCTGACATGGAGGGATGGAGCACTGGTAATGGGGTTGAGGGGACGAGCACTGGAAATGAGCTGATTAGGGGAGGCTAGGACTGGTAATGAGCTGATGGGGGGTAGGACTGGTATTGGGCTGATTAGGGGAGGCTAGCACTGGTAATGGGGTTGAGGGGGGATTAGCACTGGAAGCGAGCTGATTGGGGGGCTTTGACTGGGCATGGGCTGATTGTGGGGAGGGGAGGATAGAGCTGCTGGCCCTGGAAGATAACTGGGGGCTAAGGCTACAAATGGGCTGATATGAGGGGATGGGAGAATGGAACTGGATCTGAGAGGGGCTGCCATGGTATTTGTACTAGAAGGGACTGGTCAGTGGGGAAGGAGGGGGACTGGAAGGAAATGGACACCAGTGGCAATCATGGGAATGCAAGTTGACATTGGAAGGTACTGGGAGTGAGGACTGGAAAGGGGCTGATATTGGGGAGGGTTACTGGGACTGGAAATAGGCTGATGGAAAGAAGTGAAGAAAACGAAAGAAGAGATAAGAACTGGCAGATGGACCATAGACCACAGAAAGAGAGCTAAGAGAAGACAGGAAAGCAGAAGCCTCAGATCGGGACCAGCATGATCAAAGAATAAATTGGTCAGACAACAAAGGTAGAAAAAATAATTTTATTTCATATTAGTGATTTGACTACAAAATCATCATAATTTTGAAATCAAATATTGTTACTTCTTGTTATATTTTCTGGCGTATTTTTTTTGGTGTGCGAAGGAAGAGGGGTAGTCTTATACGGCGAGTATAGGCCAAACACCTATATTTTAACAGGAAAAGTAGGGGGTCGTATATAGCATTAAGGTAAGAAACAATATATGCAGTGTTAGATTTGTTTTAAATGTCGCAATGGTTTTGCGGCTCCCAGTTTTTTTTTTCCCTTCGGAAACGGGTCCAAGTGGCTCTTTATGTCTTAAAGCTTGCAGACCCCTGTCCTAGAGAGAGGGAAAGGGGATAGTAATGATCCCAAAAAAATTGGAGAACCATAAGAAGAGCAGAGGGAAGTCACAGTGCTACAATAGCGCCCCTTTGAAGAATCTTGGAACGCGAGGCTATTGGGGATACCAGGGTCAAGTCTGCCTTATGGAAGATATCATCTAGCTTCTGCCAGCGACTTTGAATGGCCTTAGAGGACATTTTTTTGCATATGGAGCATTGCTCTGGGTCGTGATCAGCACCCAGACACCGGAGACAGCAGTCATGGGTACCTGTGAGTGATATGTTTTTGGAGCACTGATCACATTTTTTGAAACTGGAGACCATTGGGCAAAAAGGATCTCTGTGAGATCGAAGACCCTCGACGTGGCCAGCGGTTAAAAAGGGTGCGAAAGCGCTAAAGTGGAAAAGAAGGGAAAAATGGGTCCCAAGACTGACCGCCAAAGCAGCGGTGCTCGAGAGGCGGGAGGGGGAACCGGCACTAGCTGGAAAACACAAAAATGTACTTAGTGAAATTTCCGAAGACAAGACAAGACGCACGTTCGAAGGGTTCTGCAGAAAAAAGGAGACTGAGTAAGATGGCACCCTTGGGTGGGAAGGGGACCACGTATGCGTGGTGGCATTCCCAAAGGCTTTCTTTGAAAGCTGGGGAAATGCTCCGCACAGGCTCCATCAGTGCAGATGTCATCCATATGTGAGGACCGACTTCCTGCTTGTTCCTGGAGAACTAATGATTAAGGTGGAAGACCAAAACCACTTTAGGAAGGAATTTAGGATGAGTATGCAATACCACCCTATCGATGAAAAACCCTGGAGCTCACTAACTCTACATGCTGAAGTTATCGCCACCAAAAACAAAATGTTCTACATCAAGCACTTCAGCCCACAAGGATCCAGTGGCTGAAAAAGAACTTTCATCAGCTGAGTTAAAACCACATTGAGGTCCCAAGACACCAAAGAAGGCTTAAGGAGAAGCTTAGTAAGAAGCAGGCCCTGCATGCAGCAAACAACTAAGGGATGAAGAGAAATGGACTTACCTTCTACATTATGGTCATAAGTGCCAACTGCACTCAGGTGAACCCTTACAGAGTTGGATTTTAAACTGGACTCTGTCAAATGTAGAAGGTATTCAAGTACTTTTTGTGTGAGATACGAGAATGGATCAAGGGCCTTTCCTTACATCAAACAGCAATACCTTCCACTTAAATACATATGATCTACATGTGGAATCTCTTTTGTAAGCCAGGAGGATATGAGGTAACAGCAACTGGCAGCTTCAGATTCAACAAAGTTACTCCCTCAACATCCAAGCTGCAAGGGCCAGGGACTTGATGTTATGGTGCAACCACAATTCCTTGATCCTGTGTAATCAGAGTTGGTGAGTCACCCAGGTGAACTGCGTCCTTGATGGAAAGCTCATGTAGAAGAGGAAACCACTGCTGCCTGAGCCAATAAGGCACTATGAGAATTAGCATGCCCTCACTGTCTCAGTTTCAGAAGAATTTTCACTATCAGAGAAATAGGAGCATATGTGTACAGAAGACCCTCCCTCAAATGTAGGAGGAAGGCTGAGCCATTTCCTTGTCCAGAGACCATTCGTGAAGTTGAAGGAAGCAGCACAGCCTGTCTGCCAGGGTGCTGTTATTACCTGGCAGGTATATGACTCTGTCATCCTATGAGAGATGATGAAGTTCCATATCTTGATTGTTTACCAGCACAGGAGATACAAACCAATTCCTTTCTGCTTGTTTATGCAGTACATCACAACCTGACTGCCTGGATCATGACAATGTAATTGGCCAACTAATCTCGAAAAGCTTTTAGAGTGTTCAATATTGCGCTCAGTTTCAGGAAATTGATTTAGTAAACACTTTCCTGGGTGGACCACAGGCCCTGGGTGTGAAACCCATCTACATAGCTCCCCAACCAAGCTTGGATGCATCTGTTGTCAGTAACCTTTGGTAGGAGGAAATTTGAAAGAGGAGGCCTTTCACCAGATTGGAATGGTCAAGTCATCAGAACAGGGAGTCCCAGAGAGAAGTAGAATGATGTTTGAGTATGTAAGTGGACTGTGTCCACTATGTACTTAGGGGGCCTACTGAGCTGGTCTCATATTCAGATGAACCAAGGGAGTTACATAAACTGTTGAAGCTATGTGGTCCAACATGTCTTTTGCCGATTCTATTGTAACTCATTCCACTATTGCCACAAGTTGGGGCGAGCTTGTCTTGAGGAGGGAAGGACTTTGCCTGATTCATGTCAGTAGAGCTCCAATGAACTTCATTTGGTGGGATGAGCTGATGTTCAATTAGGAATAATTGAAGAGAAAACCCTAATAGCTCTAGCATCCGGGTAGTAAGACATGCAGATTCTTGAACCCTTTCCTGAGTGATGCTCTTAATCAGTCAATCATCCAAGTAGTGAAACATGTGCACATGCACGTCCAGTCTGCATAGAAACATTGCGACAACCGTGAGGCATTTTGTGCATACGCGAGGAGACAAGGCCAATGAGCAGTATGCGGTTCTGGACATGGTATTTTTCTATGACGAACTACAGATATTTTCTATGTGTGGGATATATCCTTAAGTGATGTAGGCATCCTTTAAGTCCAGAGAACAAAGCAAGGAGAAAGGGAAGCAAGGTGCCCAGGGAAACCTTTCTGAACTCTTTTCTCAGCAGAAATTTGTTCAAATACCTTAGGGCTAAGGATGGGACAGCATCCTTCTGTTTCCTTTGGCACCAGGAAATACTTTAAATAAAACCCCAGCCCTTTCTGCCCTGGTGGGATGAGCTCAACCACATTGGTGGCCTGAAGAGCAGAGAGTTCCTTTAAAAGTATGTCCCAATGCTGAGGGCTCAGAGAATGGACTCTCACTGGGAAATTAGTGGGAGTTCAAATAGGTGCAGTCTGTACCCCTCCAGGACTATTTTTGAGAATCCAAGAGTCGGAGCTTACAAGGGGCCAGTGTGGTTTGCAAAAAGCATGAGCTTCCCTTCGACTGATAGGTTGTCAAGGAGCAGGATAGGAGTAGCAGCTATCTGCTCTAGGAGCAAGTCAAAATCTTGTCCCTGGTTTTGGCTGGAATGCTGGCTGAGGCTTCTGAACCTTCGGGCTGTAGATAGAAGATTGCCTTGTCTGAGAAAAGTGGGAGGGAGGAGGATATCTACGCCTATGAGAGTAGTAGGACCTCCAGGGTTCCCTGCTGTGGAACCTCCTAGATAAAGAGGCTGGGTCGAAAGTGGGCCTGCAGAGCATTTTCAAGGTGTCAAGTATGCTGCTTGGCCATGTTTGCAGCATCTTGAATCTAGTCTCTGAAGAGATTGTCCCACTGCATGGTACCATCAGTGAGCTGTTCCTGCACATTTGGCTGCAAGACTAAAGTCCAGAGCCTTGAGAGAGTTTCCGGAGTGCCAATACTCATTGAGAACACTCTTGATGCCGTATCAAAAATATCGTATGTTGCTCTGACAACGTATGTTCCACACTCCTTCCCTTGTGCCACAAAGGGAGCGGTATTGCTCAATCTTCTCTGAAGGGAAAAAAGTCTGTTAATTCCTCCAAGTTGCGCATGATGTTCCACAAGTACATGTCATAGTAACATATAACATAGTATATTTATTTATTTATTTATTTATTTTAGTTTCTTATATACCGCACTATTTAGTATCAGCGCGGTTTACATGGAACAGTGAAACATAATGAACAAACGTTAGTTTTACAGAGAACAAGGAAATACAACTTGGATAACTTAGGGAAACGTGCACATCAACTATTTACATATGTAACAGTAAGCTTTGCATAGTGGGTTATGAACCTACAGAAAGATATTAAGTATAGGGACTAATATGTGGAGGTTTCTGGAAGGAAGATGTGGCTATGGTGGAGTATGGTTGATCTGGTAATGTTGTATAAATAAGTAATGTTTTAGTGCTTTCCTGAATTGTGTGAGATCGGTGATGGCTCGGATTGCTGGTGGTAATATGTTCCAACACTTGTGAGCATAAAGACTGAAAGCCCTGTTTGACGTTGTTAGTGTGCATTTTGTTGATGCACTTGGGATAGTTAGAGTGTTGTCTGATGTGTATCTTCTGGATCTGTTAGGTGGGGTGGGCTGAATTAGATCCACTAGTTGTGAAGCGGTTATGCCGTTGATGGCTTTAAAGGTAAGCGTCAGAGTCTTGAATAGTATTCTTCCGTGTGTTGGGAGCCAGTGGAGTTGAATTAAGATGGGTGTGATGTGGTCAAATCTCGATGCTCCAGAAAGAACTCTAGCAGCGGCGTTCATGGCTAGTTGAAGGGGGTTCAGAGTAGACTGTGGGAGGCCTTGGAAAATGGCGGCGAAATCAAAGTGGGGTAGGATAAGAGCTTGGTATACAGTCCGGAAGTCACTTGGGTCCAATAAAGATCTGAGGTGTTTGAGTGTCCGGATCTTGAAATATACGGCTCTGACAATGTAGGATATGTGAAGCTTCATGTCCAAGTGTTGATCTAGAGTAACTCCTAAGTATCGAATTGTAGACTTTGTTTGGAGTTCAGCTTCTCTCACTTTTATATGAGGTGGTGGGGTAAAATTCGGATTTCTTGTGATGAAGAGTACCTCCGTTTTCTTATGCTGAATACGGAGGTTTTGAGATAGAAACCATTCTGATACTGCATCAAAACATTCAATGAGAGGTGAGATGTCCATTTGCTTTGTGGAGAATGGCATGTAAAGAAGGATATCATCGGCGTATATCTGACATTGGACATTGAAAGATCTGATGATGTTGCAGACAGGTTGTACGTAAATGTTAAACATGAGAGATGATAATGATGAGCCTTGAGGAACACCCTGATCTTGGTGGAAGGGCTCCGATTTTGTTGATCTTGATCTTACTTGTTGCCATCTTCCTTCAAGGTATGATTTGCACCAATCAAGGGCGAGGCCATTAATGCCTTTTTCTTTTAGGCGTTCTATGAGCAGGCCGTGGTGTACCGAATCGAAGGCTGCAGCTATGTCTATGAATATAAGTACACAACCTTGGTGGATGTTGTCAATACATGTGATGATATTATTGAGAAGGGAGATAAGAAGGGTTTCCACGCCATGGAACTCCCTGAAGCCATGTTGATGGGGGTCTAGTGGGGATGCAGTGTCGATATGGTCTTGTATTTGTCGTTGTGCTTCCTTTTCAAATATTTTAGCTAGAAATGGTATGCTAGCTATGGGTCTGTACGATTCCACTTTACTAGGGTCAAGCTTGGGGTTTTTTAGAAGTGGTCTAATTGATGTTTGTTTGAGTGCTGAGGGGAAGGATCCAGTTGTGAACGATAGTCTTATCATTCTTGTGATTAATGGACTGATATCACTGCGTATATTTTTTATCCAGTAAGCTGGACAAGGGTCAGTATGAGCAGTGGTAGTGTTGATGGCGGCAATGGTATCTTCCACATGTTTCTTGGGTGGTGTGGAAAACATTGAGAGATAGTTTAGGCAGGTGGTGTCTTGAGGCTTGAAGGCAGTGATTTTGTTTGTTTGTAATAGTTTAGATTGTAGATGGTCCGTGAAGGCTTGTGGGTGGATCTCCTCAGGAGGACATGGTGACGGTTCCTTCGATAGGGATTTGACTAAGCTGAAAAGATCCCGTGGTTTGTTTAGGGATCTTTTGAGTGAATCAGTGTGGAATTGTTTCATTCTTGTCAGGACAGTTTTTCTGTGGGCCGCAAGTTGTATGTTGTAGGCTGTCTGGTCATCTGTGCAGCGAGATCGACGCCATCGTTTCTCGAGTTTTCGAAGGTATAAAAGGGAGGTCCGCAGATCAGGAGAGAACCATGGTGTATGTTTTCTGTTGCTTGCGGTCTTGCTATCGTGTGATTTTTGTGCAATAGAGCTGAGGTTGTTGTTCCATGATGCAATCAGGTTATCAAGATTGAGAGTAGAGTCATTGTAGAGAGGGTTGGTTTGTGCAAGTATGAGTTCTTTGTTGAAGGGTTGGAAACTTCGAGAAGTTGTTTTTGTGGGGTTGTTAGAGGATCTGTTACGGGGGGTGTTGGAGTTTAAGGGAATGATGAAGTTAATTAATTTGTGATCTGACCATGGTACTGGTATCAGTGCTGTTACAAGATCGTTGTTTGATTCACATGCTGATAGGGGAGCAAAAATCATGTCAAGGGTGTTCCCTTTTGTATGGGTGGGACTTCTGATTAATTGCCTGTATCCTAGTTCATCCATTGCTTCTAGGAGGGCTGAGGCATGGCTGGAGTGCAGAGAGGGGAGATTAAAGTCTCCTAGTAACCAATTTGGTTTGGTGTGTTGGACCGAGTTGGCTGCTAAGTCTAATATGTTGGGAAGATCATCAGAGGAGGGTGAGGGTGCTCTATAAAGAAGATTGATGGAACATTGATCATTGGCGATGGAAAGAATGTCTAGGTTGTTTGAGCTCGTAGAGTTTATTGTGCAAAACTGCAGGTCGGTCCTTGTTAGTATGAGGGCTCCTCCTCCTCTTTTATTCTCTCTATGGCGGGAGTGGATGGAGAAGTTGTCGGGTATGAGTTGGTTGATGATTATGTTATCTGTATCAGATAACCAGGTTTCAGTTATCATGAGGATATCCAGGTTATAAGCAGATATTAAATCAGTAACGATTGGCCATTTCTTACGGACTGACCGAGCATTGATGAGAGCACAGTTTAGTGCTTGAGGGGGTTCTAGTTGCTTGGTTTTCTTGGTATTTTGGAGAGCTATGTGTAATAGGTGTGAATGTCGGGGTTGCGTATCAACTCTTAAGGGAGGATATGGGGCTTCAGCCCGTCTATGAGTGTGTCTTTGTAGGATTGGAATTTGCTGTGGTGCGTGTGATAATGTCAGGGATTCGGTTATCCATCCTAGAATGAGAAGTAGGATGCTGATTGAGGCCGTGATAGTGGGAGACATTTTAACTTGCTGTTGAATTTGGGGTAGCGGGTTTCTGAGGGATGTCTTCAGGCTGAACTTTTTGCTATGGTATATAAGGATATCTTGTAAGACAATCTGAGAGGTATCAGTGGTAGTCTGAGCAGTTGTGAGAATGCAACACAGTGAGTAAAACACTTACATAATGCAGTAGGTAGGCTATTGCTAGCTATGAACATACAGTAGGTAGTGTTGCAGAATGATAGGGTTGGTATGCGATTTGAGTACAGGCACAAAAGGTAGTAAGCAGATATATGTTTAAATACAGTGGGCTAAACTATAAGGTCTGGATATCTGGACCTGCTGAGGATCATATTACAATGGTATACAGGTTATACAAGAAGGTATTACAGCAAGGAGTGATTTCTAAATGATAACTGTTGAGAGATAGTCATATGTTGGTTTAACAGATGAGTAATGCAAATAGTCTGTACCGTGAATAGGATGGTGCTGTGATCATGTAGATTGTGGTTGCATGAGAGGATTAGATTGGGAGCTTTCGGTTAGCTGCTGTGGGTCGGTTGAGTTCTGTTGCTTGCAGTTGCTATTTGCAGGTTGTGGGTGGCTTCTACTAGTGTCCCGCCTAAGGGCCACGCCAAAGGGCCCTCTGGCGAGGCCCTCAGGCGCGGGCCCGACAGGCGCGGGCCCGCCTGTCGGCGGCTGCTCTTGTGGCTGCTGGCCCCTCCCACAACCCCGATTGGGTTGGAGGGCTGAGCGGCTTGTGAGGACGGCCCGCTCAGTGCTCTACCCCGATCGGGGGAGCCGAAGATGGAGGCACGCTGGTTCCCGCCGTCGGCGGCTGCTCTTGTGGCTGCTGGCCCCTCCCACAACCCCGATTGGGTTGGAGGGCTGAGCGGCTTGTGAGGACGGCCCGCTCAGTGCTCTACCCCGATCGGGGGAGCCGAAGATGGAGGCACGCTGGTTCCCGCCGTCGGCGGCTGCTCTTGTGGCTGCTGGCCCCTCCCACAACCCCGATTGGGTTGGAGGGCTGAGCGGCTTGTGAGGACGGCCCGCTCAGTGCTCTACCCCGATCGGGGGAGCCGAAGATGGAGGCACGCTGGTTCCCGCCGTCGGCGGCTGCTCTTGTGGCTGCTGGCCCCTCCCACAACCCCGATTGGGTTGGAGGGCTGAGCGGCTTGTGAGGACGGCCCGCTCAGTGCTCTACCCCGATCGGGGGAGCCGAAGATGGAGGCACGCTGGTTCCCGCCGTCGGCGGCTGCTCTTGTGGCTGCTGGCCCCTCCCACAACCCCGATTGGGTTGGAGGGCTGAGCGGCTTGTGAGGACGGCCCGCTCAGTGCTCTACCCCGATCGGGGGAGCCGAAGATGGAGGCACGCTGGTTCCCGCCGTCGGCGGTTGCTCTTGTGGCTGCTGGCCCCTCCCACAACCCCGATTGGGTTGGAGGGCTGAGCGGCTTGTGAGGACGGCAGATAAAGACCAGTATGATCCATCTAGTCTGCCCAGCATGGCGGCAAGAGCAGGTGCACCTGCCGCTCCGTGCAGGTCACCCCTCCGCATGCTTTTGTTAAGGGGTATACCAACCCCTCCGTGTAGGTCACCCCTTATTTGTTGAAACAGTTATGTTTATTTTGATTTTATCCTGTTGCTATAAAGGGATCCACAGTGTCTGTTCCATGCCAGTTTGAATTCCGTCACTGTCTTTGCCCGCATCACTTCCATCGGGAGGGCATTCCAAGCATCCACCACCCTTTCAGTGAAAAAGTATTTCCTGACATTGTCTCTCAGTTTACCCCCTTGCAGCTTCATGTTATGCCCTCTAATTTTACAGCTTCCCCATCTTTGGAAGAGTTTTGTTTGTTCATTAATACTCTAAGTATTTAAAGGTCTGAATCATATCTCCCCTGTCCGTCCATAAAGAGCTGGTAGGATGTTAGCATAGCAGTCTGGAAAAAAAAAGTTCTCCCAAAAGGTTCTAGCCTTCCTCCCCGAAGGTGCTGAAGAGTGAGACTTGGAGTTCTTGGCCCTTTTGAGAACAGATTCAATGACCATGTAATGATGTGGCAGCTGAAGCTTCTTGAATAAAGGAGTCTTTTGAACTCTGTATATAGACTTGAGGCACAGAAGGGGGGGGGGTGTCTACCCCATTCTCATCTGTAGTCTCTGAAGGATGCAGTGCATGCGCACTGTCCCTTTGTTTTTAGGTGCAATGGAAAATTGAAGGATATCCATCTTAGGCCCTGGACTCTTCCTCTTTCTCCAAAGAAAATAGAATGGATTTGGCCATTTCCTTAAGAAAACTGTGGAATTTAAGCTCCTCAGGCTGGAACTTGCGATGGTCATGAGGCAGAGTGGGATGAAAGGGAAGCTCTGGAGACTTCTCCAAGAAATATTCATATTCCCAGGAGTGCTTAGAATCAGACTCTGATAAGAACTTCAAGGACGTCAGAGTTTCTGCCTAGGTTGACCTCTGTCTCATAGCGGGAAGCAGATCTCCTTTAAAAGCATCAATGTACTGATGTCTTCTGGTGCCACAGAGGGTGATTATCTCCGGAAGCACTGGAGAGTGATATCAGTTGGCAGGAGCCAATATCGCAGCCCTTTGAGGTCTCAATGATGATTGCGCTCCTGCAGGCAGATTCAGGGTTTCAAAGATGGGTTCATTATGCAATCATCGATGCCATCAAAGCTGCAGCTTCGCAAAGAGTGAAGAACATAGTCAACCCCTGTTCAAATCCGTACATGAGCTGCTCAAGAGCTGCCATGGACAAAGGTGTAAGGCCTGCATCAGATTTGGTCGATATCTGCGGAACATGGCAAGGAGTAGTAGCAGGCTGGTTTTGGCTCTTTGGAAGCTGGCATGGCCCCTCATAAAATGAGGAGGATAAACAGTTCCTCATGTCAAGGCTGTTTCAAGGGCTGGGGCTGCTCCAAAACCTCGATACACAACATCGAGCTCCAATGGATTGCAATACCGATGTATCGATGCCTCCACTTGATGCTCATCATCACTGGTCCTTGATGTCATGGAGGATAAGGACTTACTTTTCCTCAGGGTGGCACGGTAGGAGTCCGAAGACAGGGCGCTCTACTGGTGCTCAACTCTTAGTGAGCTCAAGGTCCCCTTGATGTCTACATACTGTCAGTGTTCAATGTAGCTTCAGAAGCCATGGAGCCTAGGACAACTATGCCAAAGACAATGGATTGGTCTTCTCAGTGCCAAAAATTCATTTGCACTGCTTCTCTTTACCCTAAAGTCCTTTTCTTATCATCTAGAACACAAAACACAAGCAAGCAGGTTATGGTCAGGCTCCTAGCACTGCAGGCACCATTGATGAGTGTCTTTAATAGACGTGGTCCTGAGGCAAAGGAAAGACTTTTTAAACCCATTCACCAGTTTTTCAGACACACTGCTCACAAAAATAGCTGCAGCAAAATTAAATGGCTCAATTCTGATGACAGATATAGATCACCATACTGGAATGCCTGAGGCCTATATTGGCATCATGAGAAAAATAAAGGAACCTTTACACTACTGAAATAAAAGCTAAACTAGGGGAAATAAAGGGGAAATAATCATGTGGCAATGATAGCAGCAGAACAGGCCACTTACAAACAGCCAAAAAGGCGAGCAGATCAACGTTAAGCACAATGGCAACAAAATACTACAGACTGATGCAAAACATATCTGTGGCGTTCCATAGAAAATGGAAGACTGAGGAGATGTTGTGTAACAGTAGCAGGCATGGCATTGAGGTAAACTATTCCTAAAGCTTCTAAGAAAGAGTTGGAGAAGGTTCCCGAGCATGGCTCTGTAAGTATGAGCACTTATCTTGCTTGTACATGGAGAATAAAGGCTTTAAAAAGGGGCGTTTGTGCACCTTCTTTTGCTGCCCCTTATTCCCTTCCTTAACAAACCCCCACATTCAAACAATGAACAGGGAGCCAAAACATCCCTCTCTGCAGAGACCCAATGAATCCCTCCATACCTGTCATAATGCAGCCTTAAAATAACCAGCTAAACGCAGACATTCTGCCCCCCCCCCCTCCTTGTCAATCGACCAATTTTCTCTTGCTCATCTTCAACTTTTTCAAAACTTCCAAGGGGACCCACACTGGAAGCTGCAAAAATGAAAAGCATACGTTGTGGGATAATTACTATCTTTATTAATGTAATTCTACCAAACCTTTCATTCACTGAATGGCCTCATCCATCCAAATCTCATTTCACCTTCTGTATTACGGGTCTATAATTCAACTCATAATTGCTACAAATTAACTGGTATCTATACCCCTAAATTTTAATCCCCCATTTGCCCACTGAAAGGGGAACCTCCCATCTAATTCCTCTGCTTCTACCCCAATCACCAATACTTCCGGTTTTAAAGATTTACCTTGAATCCTGATAAGACAGAAAATTTATGGATCTCAATTAAATACAGAGATGACCCCCACCAGGTCCACAAGATGTATCATAGTGTCATCCACATACAATAAGATTTTATGCTCTTCTTTGCCTTCCCTAACCGGCTTTATATGTTTATTATTTCTGATAGTATAGGCCAGCGGCTCAATAATCAAGGGTATAAGGAAGCAGTCCTTTCTTGTGCCCCCTAAAGAGACCGTAATTCCGTGGACTTACCCCTCTTTATCAAAAGACAAAGTCTAGGCTTAGCATACAATACTCTTATCTAGTTTATAAAGCCCCCCCCCCCCCAACATTATGTGCTCCAAGACAACTCCACTCTACCCTCTCAAAATGCCTTTCCTTTGGCAAGAGCAACAAAGATGACACTCTCCTTCCTATCCTGCACATGAAAAAGAATATAACAAATTCACCAAATATTATCAGTAATCTATCTTCCTTTAACAAAACCTGTTTGATCTGGGTGTACCACCTTAGAGATCACTCACTCCAATCACCATGCAAGTGTTTGGGCAAATATTTTCTGATTACCTTTTTTTTTTGTATAATGTTTTTATTGAACATTGGATCACATACAGTCATATGTTAAACATACAAACACATTTCTTCACATTTAGCCATTTGCTCCGGGGGGGATATAATCCAGCATATGCCTTATAGTCCTTCTCCCGTGCTACTCTCCTTCGGGGTCAGCCAATCACTGCAGAGTTCAATTCCTTTGTGCCTCTTGCATCTAGAAACTGGGTTGTCCTCCGCGGTTCCAATGCACAAAGAGAACCCAGTCTGTTGGAAAGAGAGAGTGTAGTGTAGCTTCTGCCTCTCCCCTTAGGCGACCCACATATATACAACAGATTCTGCTACTATATTTTGTTTAGCAGGTTAACTCATACACAAGTAATCCATTAATCCAATGGGCATGCACCTATTCCACTATAACTGTGACTTGATTTTAACTGACCCTTTACTTTAACTTCAACCTCAACTATAACTTTACCTTGGCATTGCGCTGTACTTAGTTCATCTTAGTGCTCTCTGTACTTAATCCCCTAAATTTATCTCTACTCCCCCTTTCTGTATTAGATTCATCCGCCTCCCCCTCTTTTCTGTAGAGTGCCCAGATCTTCTCCCATTTACATATTCAACAGCCCATGAGTGATCCTATCGAACTGAAACGCTTCGCCTACCTTATGCCACCATTCCTTTAGTGTGGGTCCCCCAGGGTGTTTCCACCGCCCAGCAAGAACTACTTGAGCACCAGCAACAGCTTGGCTCTCAACCACCTTGTGTTTTTCTGGGCCCCTCCTTCCCATTCTGGATCTAGTAGCACCTCTATGAGATCAAGAATGTATTTCCTCTTTCACTATTCTCCCTGTCTCCACTACCACTTCAGCCCAATAAATTTGTGAGACCGGACAATCCCACCACAGATGGAAAAATTCTCCCACCATTCCACAGTTACGCCAACATAATTCACCTCTTTGAAAACCAGCCTTCCCTAGATGCTGTAAGGTAACTTATGCTCTGTGTACTAGCTGCAATTGTGTTTGATGCCATGATGTAACCATGGTCCATTTATTTATACCCATATGAATGTTATACCAATCTTTGTCCCCTAGTACCCATCCCCCTTTTTTGTGCCAGCTGGCCACATGAGGTAGGGTCCCAACCTGCTTCTCCTTCTTCAAACTCTTGTATATTTTGGATATTAATCCTTTCGTACTTTTCCCTTTAAACAACACTGTCTCTAGGTCAGTTAACCCTTGGTTAGGCTTTAGACAATGTTCATGACCTTGCATAACATGGCGATGCTGACAGAAGGGGGTTGTGACGCCCACCAGGTTATCTAGGGCTTCTTTGGAAACACACTCCCAGTGCAGATTAAGTTCTCTAATTTACCCTTCCCCTTCTGTCTTAGGCATTGCATCATTGGCTTAAATTTGATTCCTGTGAAGGGGTAAAGTCGTCCAGCCAAGACCAGTTCGTTAAAAAGTATGGTATAGTTCCTGTCTTTAAACATTTTTTCCTTTGTCTTATTAATGGATCTAAAAAGGGGTGAGCCGTCTTTCCCTTCTCTCCCCTCCCCCATCCCCTCAAACAGCGATCACGGGGCTATTACCTCGTTCTCTAGGGTTAGCCAAAGTTTCTCTGCTGGCCGCGTACAGTAGAACCGCATCATCTTCAATACTGCAGCTTGGTAATATCTTCTAAAGTCTGGGACATTCACTCCCCCATACTCCCTCCCTTTAGTAAGCCATTGGACCCCTATCTTGGCTCTTTTTTCCCCCCCATACAAAGCATATAATTTTCCATTCCCATTGCCTTAATAATGCCCCTGGTACATGAATTGGGAGCTGTCCAAACAAACAAAAACCTTGGGAGAATATTCATTTTGACTGCCGCCAGCTGGCCCTTCCAACTTAAGTGACGGAGCCCCCACCTTTGCATGTCTCCCTCCACTTGTTGAGCTAATGTGTAGTTATACTTGTACAGAGAAACCGGGTCTGCTGTCAAGTGGACTCCCAGGTATTTGATTCCCCCGCCCACTGAAATGGAAAGTCAGGGAGTGCTGTTTTACTTAGTCCGCCTAAATTTAGAGCTTCTGTCTTCCCCATATTAACCTTGTAGCCTGACAAACTGGAGAATATTTCTATTTCCTCCAGCAATTTCGGCAGGGAGTCCTTAGGTTCCATGAGGAACAGAAGAGTATCATCTGCGTACAACAATATCTTATGCTCACAATCATCACTCCTGATAGGTTGTATATATTGATTTTGCCGCACCCTAGATGCTAGCGCTTCGATGACAATGGCGAATAACATGGGTGATAGCGGGCATCCCTGTCGTGTACCCCAAAATAGCTGGAATTCTTCTGAACTACCCCAATTACTAAAATTCGTGCTGTCGGGGCTCGATATAGGGCCTGTATTCCCCTTATAAAATTTCCCCCCACATTAAATTTTTCTAGCATGGCAAATAGAAATGGCCACTCTACTCTTTCAAACGCCTTCTTGACATCTAGCGCTACACAGAGCGGCGGTTCTTTCTTCCTATTCAGGAGGGTTATCAAGTTTACTGCCTTTCAGACATTGTCCGCTATAGCCCTTGCTTTGATAAAGCCGGTTTGGTCCGAGTGAATTAGTTTAGGTAGGAGTCCTTCCAGTTTCCTTGCCAGTACCTTAGCGAACAATTATGCGTCGCAATTAATCAGGGCAATTGGCCGGTAATTGCCACATTGATTCGAGGATCGCCCCTCCTTTGGGAGCACCACTATGTTTGTCCTCCCCATAGTCAGTGGCAGGGGAGTCCCTCCCATTGTTTGCATGACGATCCAGGCCAAGAGGGGTGCTACCTCGTCCCGCATAAGGTGATAAAATTCGGCTAGGAAGCTGTCCTTCCCTGTGGACTTGCTTTTTGGGAGGATTTTTATAGCTTCTGCGACTTCTGCCGCTGTGACTGGCCGACCCAGGTTGTTCCGCCTCCCCCTCTTCTAGTTTTGGAAGCATCAGGGTCTCTAAATACTTCTTAATCAACTCAACCCCCACCCCCATCCCCTCCAATGTGTACAGCTTTATAAAATGTCCGAAACTCAGCACAAATATCTGGGACAGTGTAGATCCGACTTCCCTGCGGGCCCTGCAGCTCGGCTACTGCTCTGGCCTCCCACTTTTTCCTCAGCTACCATGTTAATAATTTGCTGGCTTTATTCCCTTGTTCCTGGTAATTACGTTTAGCCATCCTTACTTAACATGTGGGTAATTTTTTCCATATCTATCACCTGAAGTTGTGTCTTAGCTATCCCAAGCTTCCTCTGAGTTACTCTTCCCCCGATGGTTGCATGTTCTCGCTGCAGCATTTCTATCTCCTGAGTTAGTTTCCTGTGTTCCTTCTCTTCTTCCCTCCTACTTTGAGCTGAGAGCTGCATCAGTATCCCTCTTATGTTCTGATGTTTCTCCATTGTCGTTAGTTTGTAGAAAATTTCCCCACTCTCGCTTTACTTTATTCAATATTTCATCTCTCTGCATTAAGAGAATTATGCCTCCGTGAATCTGCTTGGGGTATCCATTGTACCTCCACCATCCCGTGGTCGACTAATACAATAGGGTGTATCTTAGCCTCTCTAATTCTAGACATTTGGTCTTTGCGGCAGAATATGTAATCCAGCCTTGAGTATGTATCAGTTCCCACGGTCGAGCATGTGTATTCTCTACCACTACCATTTTGTACCCTCCAAACATCCTCCAATTCCCACTCTATGAGCGCAGCCTGCAACTCCCGTCCCTTTCTTATACGGGTCGCCGTTTCATAGTTACTCCGATCTAATTTACCTATCACATAATTCATATCTCCCCCTATAATCCAGTCACCATTTGCTTCCTTGGCGAATTTCTTGAACTCTGCCTCGAAGAAATCTCTTTTAGGCCCGTTCGGGGCATATATATTCAAGAAAGAGATTTCCGCACTTTCCACCCTACCCATCAACCAGACTGCCTGACCCTCTGTATCGCTTCCTGTGGCATACAAGACAAAAGGCATCTGCTTATGCACTAGTATAGATATTCCTCTCTTTTTAGAATTATAGGCTGAGCAAACCATCTGTTGATATCCCCCCACTTGCAATTTTAGGTGTTCTTTTAACGGCAAATGGGTTTCTTGTAGGAGAAGGAAATCTATGTGGGCTTTGTTAGCCAGAGCAAGCACTCCTTTCTGCTTAATTGGATTATGCAGCCCTCTTACATTCAGGGAGGTCACTTTATACCCCTTCAAGTCTACGTTATACCCCTTCAAGTCTACATTTGTTTTTAAGTGTTAATTTAGGGGTTTGGGATTCTCACAGAGCCTATTCTCCACCTGTCCTGCATCACTCTTCCTTTTTTTTTTTTTTAAAGCGCAACGCCATTTGAACACATAAACCCCCTTTCACCCCTTTACTGCGCCTTCGTGCCTTTACTTTAGCATTCCCTTCCATTTGTTTTCTTTTCTCTTTTTTTGGCTTCCTTTGTTACAGCAAATTCTCTACCTCATCCTCCCCCCATTCCTGCTACCTTTATTAGTCACTTAACCGCTGTTCTCTCCTGGTTTCCTACCCGTCTGGCCTGTCTCCTTTTCTATTCCTCCTGTCCCCATTCACCCCTTACCATCCCTCCCTCCGCAGCCAGTCCCCCTCTTGTTACTACTTTTCCCTCCTCTTCCCCTTCCATCCCTCGGTTGCCCAGCATTATAGCAACCAAGTTCATCAACCTTCAACAACCTTACTATATTAAGACACAATATGCAGTAAGCTTACAGTCTTTGGTACTCAATCTTTGCCTTTTCTCCCCTTGTGGTCATCGGCTGCTCCTGAGGGCTCCCTGTGCCTGTTAAGGATCGTTTCCTCCTCTGTGGGGATCAGGGTTATCTCCACCCCTGCCCGTGGAACCCTACCTCCCTGTTCCCTACTTGCTGCAGTCTCTCCTGCTCTTGACTTGCACTGGACTTGCAGACTCATCCCTCCATTCCACTTGTTGTTTTCGATGGGCACTTTGCTTTTCTGCAGCCGTTCCTTCTGCCCCTCACTCTCCGCCAGCCAGGTCGCCACTGCGTCTGAAGAGTAAAAAATCTTCCTGATCCCGTTGTTATTATTAATGGTAAGTCTAGCGGGGTACCATAGAGCCGCCTTGTAGCCCTTCTGCAGCAATTGATTATGGCATACCAATAGCTCTCTGCGCTGCCACACTATCTCCGCAGCTAAGTCTGGGAACACCGTCACTCTCCAGGATTTATATTCAATGTGCCTTGTCTTCCTCGCTGTCCTTATTATATATTCTCCATCCTGAAAATGAAGCAATTTTATTATAAAAGCTCTTGGTTTGGTGTTTGCTTCTGGTCTGGGCATTAGTTCGCAGTGTGTCCGCTCCAGCTCAGTCTCCTGTGACGGGGCAACCCAGAAAGCATGTTTTCAGCAGTTCTCTTATAAAGCTTACTGGGTCCTTCCTCTCTCTCTGGGATCCTGAATATCCGCAAGTTGGACATCTGCTCGTGATTTTTGATCTTCCACCTTTTCCTTCAACCAGGCCACTTGCTTTTTCAGAGTTTGGGCCTCTCTCTGTAGTTTTCTGGGCCTCCTCCACCTGCTCGATCCTGTTCTCTGCCTCCTCTATCCGGACCCAGAGTCCAACAAATTTTTCTTCCAGCTTTTGCAGAACCGTCTCCACAATCTCTCTTTTCGACAATCTATCTCTGTAAACACCGTCATGAGGGCTGAATCATGCTCTGTGCTTGCTTCCTCTGCCTCGCTTGCAACTCAAGAGTTTGGCAATTCTGTTCAAGACCCGCCTGACCGCAAAGTCCGGGCTGCGTTCTTTTTTGCTTCATAAAGGTCTCTTATCGTTTTCATTGATTTTATTTATTACCTTCGGCATTCTGTCTACCTTTTACAGACGTTTCTGCTGGATTTGGGTTTTATTCGGCGAATTAAGCGAGTGAGGGTGAGTGGAGTGCATGCATATATGTCTTCCCCTCTCCCTGTCCAGACCGGAAGACTCTGATCACTGTTTAATAAGGCAATGGCCTATAACTCCATAAAGTGGTTCAGACTTGCTCTCTGTATGAATCAACACCATATTGGCCTTATAGATAGTCCTGGATAATATCTCTGCTGCTGGCCTCATAAAACAGCTGCACTAACACAGGAATACAGATGCACTAACAAAGAAATACATCTCACCCCCCAATGCTGCGAAGACCCCATCCTCCCCAGCCACTTTACCTGGCTTCAGACCTTTGATTATACTTCTTTCACTTCAAATTCAAATATAGGACCATCCAGTTGAAGCCTGTCCTCCTCATACTATACAAATAATACTGGAGCACCATCTCGTCATACAATTTACTATAAAACCTCCTAAATGCTTCCACAATATCTTCATTGCTCTTACACTCCTTCCCCTCCTCTATCTCTAAATTTACAACCTAAAAAACACCACAGATCTGCTTCCGGCTCAAATCCTCCGCCAAAAAGAAAGCCTCACACAAAAACACTACCCTTCAGAGAAGAGGAGAAAAACAGATAAACAAACAACTAGAACTGTTAATTGACTATTTTGGGGGGGAACCTCCCTAACATTTACAACCTTGTAATATTCAGTCAATGATGGTCTTTACTTCTGGGGACTCATGGTTTTGCACATGCTAGCAACCTCTTTTCAGATTTCTTTGGATTTCAGAAAACTCCTTTATGTCTTGATTCTCTGGGGTTATCTGAGACATGCCCTTCTCAGAACACCAAGGGAAGGCACCACCACATGCCTGATTGGTCACACCTGCAACAGAGTCTTTACCCTCTGACTCAACTGAATGCTGCAGCTACTCCTCGCAAAGCCATTACCCTTCTTTCTTTCTTCTTCTGGAATAGTGAGTCTGTTAACTCATTTTGGCAGGTTCCAGACTCTGTCTGTAGTTTGCAACCATCATTTTGCATACTCCCAAGAACGTCTCTACTGCTGCAAAAGAGTGCAAAAACCTTCTTTTTCCCACTGCCCAAAAAGATACAGATGCTCGCCTAAAAGCCCTTATCCAAAAGGACTTTCCATTACGGATCTCTTCTTCATGGCATCTGAATTTAAGTTCAATACTTTAACCTTAAAATTTTCATAAATCACATGCTCCATCCTCCTTACCTTCTGAACAATGTTTTCCCGTTCCTGGTAACACAACTGTTTAACAAAAAAATCGCTCAAGGTGGGAGGTCTGCTTCAGAATGAGGCTGTGTTTCTCTGTGCTCCTTCTACTTCCAGTTTTCGGCGAGAGGAGTTTAATCGGTAAGAATGTGCTAAATAAGTTTGCCACATACGCCTGAATGTCTGGGAGCTCATCCAAAGAAATGAATATTTAGCCTTCTCCAATTCTCTTGGTCCTCTGCTTTTAGTATTCCACTTGTTTCTGCAGCTTTTTCAAAGCTGCTCAAGTCTCTTTCCACCAGTTCTCAAGAAGGTTGACCCAGTCCCTCCACCTCTGCAACTCTATGGAACATCCCCTCAAACCTCTCCATGAAACTGGCCACAATTACAATTTTAAAATCACGATCTCTTGCAATAAGGCATGCATACTGGTTCCTGCAGCTTCCAATGTATCATCTGCAAGACTTCCCTCTGATGATCCAGGGAATAGTGGCAGCTGCACTGTGCTTTACTACTGGCTTTTGCCTTTTCCACAAATACTCTTTTGTTGGTTTTGGCAACTTATTTCTCATCACCTTTGGCATTTTGCTCCAAATACCTGCTAATGAACTGGGTACAAGTCTGTGTGGAACTATCCAATTTTGGAGGAAGTAAATGAGGAAAGGTCTACAATGTTGGGGCTCTTCAACTTGGAAAAGAGACGGCCGAGGAGGGATATGATAGAAGTCTATAAATTAATGAATAGAGTGGAACGGGTAAACATAGATGGGTTGTTTACGCCATCAAAAAGTAGAAAGACTAAAGAACATACAATGAAGCTACAATGCAATCCACTTAAAACTAATGAGAAAATATTTTTTTTTTACTAAACGCGTAATCAAACTCTGGAATTAGTTACCGAAGGATGTAGCAAAAGCTTGTAACTGGTTTTATAAAAGTTTGGACAAATTCCTGGAGGAAAGGTCCATAAACCATTATTAAAGAGGACCTGGAAAATCCATTACTTGCCCCAGACAAGCATTGTGGAACCTGTGTGCCTCTTTGGGAACCTGCCAAGTACTTGTGGCCTGGACTGGCCACTGTTGGAAACAGGATACTGGGCTTGATGGACCTTGGTCTGATCCAGTAAGGCATTTCTTATGTTCTTATGAGCTCCATATGGACATGTCCATTTCCATTCCCTCATGCACTGGAAATCCAGCTCCACTTCTTAGTCTTCACCTAGTGATAAATCTTTACACCACCTCAAGGCTGGTGTACTGATGCAGCACAGGAGCAAAAGTATTCACTGAGGTATGGCACTTCACGGCAGATGGTCCAAGATCTCCAAAGGCGAAAGTGGAACCCTGACCCCATGCCCAGATGCTACTGCTTCTCCCTTGGACTCACCAGTAATAGATGTTCTCCAGGGACAGCAGGAATCAGTCCTCACATATGAGTGACATCGGCGCCAACGAAGTCCCATGGAAGCATTTCCCCAGCTTTCAAAGAAAGTCTTTGGGAGATGCACCATGCATGCATGGCCCACCTCCCACGCAAGGGTGCCATCTTGCCTCAGTCTAATGACATTGCTAAGATGGCAAAAATAAGATACGGTAAAGAAGCAACTCCAAGGGGAGGAGGGAGGGTTGTGAGGACTGATTCCTGCTGTCCCAGGAGAACACCTATTACAGGTAAGTAATTGTGCTTTCTCCGGGAACAAGCAGGAAGTCAGTACTCACATATGGGACTCCCCAGCTACAGGCTACCGAGAGCCTGTAAAACAAAAAATGCCATGGCGACCTGCAAAGGGTGAACCATGATCTGCAGCAATTGTGTCCCTACTGAGAGATTCTTGCAAGACCCAAGGAACCAGCACTCTGGTAGCCTGAACACAAAAGGGTCAGAGGGCAGGAGTTGCCTACACCCTGAAGAGATTTTGGAATACGGCCTGGCCGAAGGCGCTGTCTCGTCGGGACTCCCTCTCCAGGCAGTAGTGAGCTGTGAAGGTATGGACCGAAGACCAGGTGGCAGCCTAGCAGATTTCCATCCCGGGGACAGAATGCAGATTTTCCATGGAAGTAGCCATAGCGCTAATGCGATGCACCGTGACCCTCTGTTCCAGTGAGATCCCTGCCTGCTTGTAGGCGAGGGTAATGCAGTCCACCACCCAAATGGACAGAGTTCACTTAGTCACTGGGGTCATAGGATACAAAAAGCTGTGGTACTTTGTGGTGCCCTGAGTCCGTTGCAAGTAAAAGGACAAGGCTCTTTCACAATCCAGATTGAGGAGAACGGTCTCCATTCTACTGGCGTGAGGCCTTGGAAAGAAGTGGGGAGTACCACTTCCTGGTTGAGGTGGAATGGGGACCCCACCTTTGTCAGAAACCTGGGGTGTGTGTGAAGCACCATAATGTTCTTGTAGAACCTCGTGTAGGGGGGCTCTGCCATCAAAGCCTGGAGCTTCCTGACTCTGCGAGCTGATGTGTGCTATCAGGAAGGTGACCTTCCAGGACAGGTACCGGAGATGGCAGGTAGCCAGAGGCTTGAACGGAGGCTTAGTGAGCTGCGAGAGCACCACACTGAGATCCCACTCTGTTGCTGGGGGGCGGACAGGGGGTTTGGATAACATGAGGCCCTGAAGGAATCGGGACACAAGGGGCTGAGCCGAGAGGGGTTTTCCCTCAACGGAATGGTGATGCACTGCGATGGTGCTCAGGTATACTCTGACTGAGTTGGACTTCAGTCCCACCTGCGATAGGTGAAGCAAGTACTGGAGTACCACTTGTACAGAGCAGAACGGGTTCGCCCACCTTTCTGCACACCACATTGAGAATCAGCACCACTTGAAGGCGGTTGCCCTTTTTGTGGAGGCCTTACTAAAGGCCAGAAAAATTTCCTCCATGTCCCGTGGGAGGTTGAAGGGGGCTAACGCTACTCTTTCAGCAGTCAAGCTGTGAGTGAGAGAGACCCCAGAGTGGTGTATAGGAGAGAGTCCTGCTCCTGTAAGAATAGCCCTGGAGCTCGGCCCAGGGGACTCGGCGATGCCGCCGATAGGGAGAGTAGTGGGAACCAGGGCTGCCTGGGCCACCGAGGGGCTATCAGCATTAGCAATGCTCTGTTGCGTTGGACCTTGAATAGTGTCTTGGCTACCAGCGGTGTCGTTGGGAAGGCGTACATGAGGCCATTTGTCTATGGATGAGGAACGCATCCGCTGCCACCCTGGATGGGTGCGGCTGGAGCGAACAGAATCAGGGCAATTGCGTGTTGTCTGGGCTGGCGAACAGATCCATCGAGGGGACGCCTCAGAGATGAAACAGCCGTAAGGCTACCACTAGATCCAGGCGCCACTCGTATGGCTGGAGGACCCTGCTCAATTTGTCTACCAGGGCATTGTCCTGCCCTTAGGAGCATCCCTCTACATGCAGCATAGGAGCATAGGGCTACCGCCTCCTGCAGAACGGGTACGACCCTGTACCCCCTGTTTGTTCACATAGAACATTGAGAACTGATTATCAGTCTGGATCAGCACTGAGTGGTATTGGAATTGGTGGCGGAAGGCTCGGAGGACTAGGTATATTGCCCGGAGTTCTAGCAGGTTGATTTGCAACCGGGATTCCTCCCGGGACCAGCAGCCTTGCATCTGGAGGCTCCCACAATGCACTTTCCAGCTAATTAGTGAGGCGTCTGTGGTGAGGACCTTCTGGGGATTGGGGGCCTGGAAGGGCATCCTTGCCTGAAGGTGGCGTGGATTCTGCCACCATCTGAGGGAGTCCACCAGCTTTCACTTTCACTGTCCCTGAGCCTGCCTGTGGTTTGAATCCACTGAGAGAAGAGGCATCACTGGGCTGTCCTCGTGTGCAGGCGGGCATACAGAGTCACGTTGACCGTGGAGATCATATGTCCCAACAGGCAGAGTAGGAGCTCGGCAGGTAGTTTCTGGCGTTGGTGTACCTCTGTGGCTAACTCCCTGAGGTGTTCTGACCTCTCCTGGGAAGGAAGGCTTTTGTCTGGAGGGTACCTAGTTGTGCCCCTATGAAGACGTGGGACTTAGGGTAGTTTTTGACGAACCCTAGGTGCTTCAGGGTTTGGAGGTGTGCCCGATGGCGCATTGTACCTCTGCAGCCGTTCCCTCTTCATGAGCCAGTTGTCCAGATAGGGGAAGACGAAGGCCCCTTGGAGCCGGAGGTGGGCTGTGACCACCGCAAGGCACTTTGTGAAGACCTTGGTGATGAACCAGACCGAAGGGCAGCATCCTTTATTGGTAGTGCTGTCCCCCCACCACAAATCGGAGGTATTTTCTGTGGCTAGGATGAATTAGGACGTGAGTGTAGGCATCCTTTAGGTCTAAGGAGCATAGCCAATCTCCCTGCTGGAGAAATGGCAGTAGTGTCCCAAGGGAGAGCATCTTGAACTTCTCCCTGAGCAGAAACCTGTTGAGCTCTCGAAGGTCCAGGATGGGCCCGAGGCCCCGGTCCTCTTGGGGATGAGGAAATATCTGGAATAGAAGCCTGTGCCCCAGAGATGTTTCAGCACTGGCTCAACCACTTTGTCATTGATTAGGCCTGCTAGCTCAGTGAAGAGCAAGGTCTGGTGAAGGAGAGGCCTGGTGGACTCCCCTGGGAAGTACGTGGGTGGCACCTGCTGTAGGTGGAAGAAGTAGCTCTCCTTGACCACCTGTAGCACCCAGGTATCAGTGTTGATGACTGTCTACCTGTGGGCAAATACAGCTAGATGCCACCCTGTGGGCAGAAGACGACCCCCTGTGGGTAGGGCAGTTGCACCCAGGCAGTCAAAAGCTCACCTCAGACTGGAGCGGGGCCAGGGCCGGTGCCTGAGATTTCGGGGCTTTTTGTTTTCTGGGACCATGTCCCTGGCCTTTTTCTTGCTGGCCCTGTTTAGGGGCTGAGAAAACCTGGAAGTGCGGAGTACCGCTGAAGCCTCCTTTCTTCCTTGGGAAGAAGGGCTTTTTCCCCTGTGCTTTCTTCCAGGGGTGCACAGAGGCCTTTTTTGAGAGCCTGGTTCTTGTCAAATACTCGGTCTCTATATCCACTGCCTTATCTGCCATGGGCTTTCCGAATAGGTTTTCTCCTATGCAGGGGACATCTATCAGTTTGTCCTGCACCCATTTTTCCAGGTCAAATGACTGCAGCCATGTCTGGCGTCAAGCCCCAATGCCTGCGGCAGCCACCCTGGCCGATGACTCGAAGACATCGTAGGCTGCCCAGGACAAAAACTTCAGCAGTCTTTTACTGCTGAGAATCCACCAAGCTCCTTCGACAGATCCCTCAGGTACATGCAGTTGCAAAGCTGGTAGGACTGGATCTGGCATGTTAGCATAGAGCCTTCTGGCTGAGAGCGTCGTGGGTTTGGGCCTCCCTGCTGGGTGGCACCAAAGAATGGTTTTTTTTGGCTCTTAAGCTGGAGCACTGCTAACTCTACGACCATGGAGTTGTGGGGAAGCTAGGTCTTTTGGAACCCAGGACTTCGACATACCCTGTACATGGCATTGCGGCATCTAACGACTGTTACCGACGCCGGTGTTTCCCACATTTGGAGGCAGCAACAGTTGAGCATCGAGGGCAATGGGACTGGTCTCCTTCAGGAGTACCTCGTATTGGAGTATTTCCAATTCCTCAGTGCGCGGGTCCTCCTTGGCCTCTGTCTCGATGGCAAGGGCCTTGGCCATATCCCGCACAAAATCAAGGAACGCAACATCCTCGGGCGGGAAGCGGTATTGGATCATCAGGGAAAAGGATCCGAGGGCACATCGTGGTGCAACCTCGAGTCCAGGGACTCTTCGTCCTCGGTCTCCCATTCGGACTCAAAGTCCCAGTACGATTCTGAAGCCACGCGATCACCTCAGTCGAGAGCCACTCTCAGCGATCTGTGACCTCCAGAGGATCATCAGTCTGAGCCACGGGAGGACCGGTATCTCGAGGAACGGAACTCATTCGAGGACTAGCTTGACGTCTGGGGAAGACCTCGATGTCGAGGATCCCGTTGTCGGGGCAGATAAAGCATAATTACTCACCTGTAACAGGTGATCTCCGGGAACAGCAGGAATTTAGTCTTCACATATGGGTATCGTCGGTACCGACGGAGCCTGCGCGGGAACGCTCCCCAGCGTCCAATAGGAAAGCTTTTGGGTGCATCCCACAGCACCTGCGTGCTACCTTCCCGCCTTTCCCAACTGTCCCTCTCCAGTTGAGTTTAAAGCTGAGACAAAGAGAGAGGGAAAGAGAGAGAGACAGAGAGATACAACTCCTAGGGGAGGTGGGTGGGTTGTGAAGACTAAATTCCTGCTGTTCCCGGAGATCACCTGTTACAGGTGAGTAACTTTGCTATCTCCAGGAACAAGCAGGAATGTAGTCTTCACATATGGGGAATTCCTAGCTGTAGATGCCAGGGAGAAGACCCCAGAAGTTGTGTGCCCTTGTGAAAGGGCTCCACTTCCCCCCATGGATCTCTGGCATCCTACCAGGGATGGTGGGTAGGAGTTGATTAAGTATGGAACAGGTGTTGACGAACAGCCTGACCAAACAAGGCAACCAGGCGGGAGTCCTTGTCTAAGCAGTAATGGGCTGTGAAGGTATGAACCGAAGCCCAAATAGCTGCTCGACAGATGTCGTCAATAGACACAGAGTGAAGATGAGCCATAGAGGCTGCCATGGCTCTCACATTGTGAGCAGTAACATGGCCTTCAAGAGGAAGGTTTTTACTCTCATAGGCAAAAGATATACACTGTGCAATCCAGTTGGACAGTGTTCTTTTGAAGACTGTAAGTCCCAAATGACTAGGATCAAAAGCATCAAAGAGTTGAGAGGACTTTCAATGTTGCTGTGTCCTTTGCAAGTAAAAGGACAGAGCCCTTTTGCAGTCCAAAGTATGAAGATTCCTTTCTGCATTTGAGGCGTGAGGCCTTGGGAAGAATACAGGAAAGTAAACCGCTTGGTTTAAATGAAAAGGTGACACCACCTTTGGCATAAAGTGTGGATGAGTCCTAAGGACTACCTTATCATGATGGAACCTTGTATAAGGAGGATCAGCCACCACTGTTCCCTCTAAGCTGTGCGCGTGTGCACGCGCACACACCTCGCCGAGTGAGCGCACATACTTTACAACAGAGCGCACAAAAATTACGGCTCTGATTCTGATAGAAAACAACACAGACGTCTTAAAATTTAAAAGTTATGATTGTAATTACTAGAAATTTCCCGCTTCATTTAGTAATCGTCTATTTTCATTTAATTTGATTAAAATCAATGTGGTGTACATACTGTATTCTGACGTGTAGTCAAATTTTAAAGTATATAACTCTGAGTGTCGTTATGTGGCGCACAAAAATTTAACCTTCCTTCAAAAGCTGCACACAGCTGATATTTTATGCGCACACAGCCTACAGAAAATTAGAGGGAACATTGTCAGCCACCAACGCTTGCAATTCACTGATGCGACGTGCTGATGTGATTGCAATAAGAAAGATGACCTTCCAGGAAAGGAATTTCAAAGAGGTAGTGGCTAATGGTTCAAAAGGTGGTTTCATGAGCTGCACAAGAACCAGATTTAAGTCCCATGCCATCGGTGGTGGCTTAATGGGAGGCTTAGTTAAAAGAAGGCCTCTCATAAATCTCGCTATGAGAGGATGAGAGGAAATAGGTTGTCCATTTAAAGGCTTGAAAGAAGCTGCAATAGCACTCAAATGAACTCTCACTAAATTGGTCTTAAGCCCTGTATTTGATAAATGAAGGAGATACTCCAGTAATGTTTCCAGAGATATCGCAAGAGGGTTAAGACACTTCTGCTAGCACCATATGGTAAACCTTTTCCACTTAAATGCATAAGAGCGTCTTGTGGAAGGTTTCCTGGAAGCATAAAGGATATCCTTTACCTAATGGGAAAGGTTAAGACTGTGAAGTTCTAGGCTTTCAGCAACCATGCCCTGAGATGCACAGACTGGGGATTGGGATGCCATAGCATCCCGTCCTCTTGAAAAAGAAGATATGGAGCAGATCCTAACTCCAGAGGTGGAGCTTGAGAGAGATGTAGGAGCAGAGGGTACCACATTTGCCGTGGCCAATGTGGAGCTATGAGGATCATATGACGTCTGTCTCTCTGAAGCTTTAACAGGGTTTTGGGAATTAGGGGAATGGGTGGAAAGGCATACAGGAAGTCCTGACCCCAATGGAGGAGGAAAGCATCCCTGGCCTGACAACCCTGAGCCGGAATTCTGGAACAGAACCGAGGAAGTTTGGCATTCAGCGGACTTGCAAAGAGGTCTATGTCCTGGGTTCCCCAAATTTGAAAAATTCTGGCCACCTGGTCTGCATGGAGAGACCATTCGTGTGGAAGCAGAACTCGACTGAGTCTGTCTGCCCAAGAGTTTTGAATGCCTGGAAGATACACCGCCAGGAGATGAATCTGATGCTCTCTGGCGAGGGCCCATAGTCGCAAAGCTTCGTTGCAAAGCGACAGAGAGCCTGTTCCACCCTTCTTGTTCAAGTAGAACATGGCTACTTGATTCTCCGTTTGAACTAGGACTGTCTTGTAGCTGAGCTGGGTGTGGAATACTTGAAGAGCAAGGAAAATTGCTCTGAGTTCTAGGAGATTGATGTGTAAATAGGCCTCCTGTGGCATCCGGGTACCCTGGGTAGAGAGGCCTTGCAGGTGTGCTCCCTAATCCACCTATGAAGCATCTGTTGTTAGAGTGGCCTGGGGTGGGGGTTGCTGAAAAGGAGACCCCACCAAAAGGTTTTGGGGAGATTGCCACCATTGGAGGGACAAAATAAGGCGATCTGAGTTTGCTGTTTTGTCTGACAGGCAACCTGATGCCTGAGTCCACTGAGTGGATAAAGTCCACTGGGCTGCCCTCATATGGAGGTGAGCATAAGGAACCACATGCATGGTGGATGCCATGTGGCCTAGCAACTGTAACATTTCCCGAGCAGTGAAGTGAGGTTTTAGCACTGCTTGGAAAGCTAACTGCACAATGCGAAGGCAGCGGGGCTGTGGAAGGCAGGCCCTTGTCTGTCTGGTATCCAGCAGAGCTCCTATAAACTCTAGAGACTGAGTGGAAGCAAGGTTGGATTTTGGGAAGTTTATGACAAGTCCCAAATACTGAAGGATGCGCATTGTGCGAGAGAGGGCAACCCTGGCCTCTGGCTCTGAAGGGGCTTGAATGAGCTAGTCGTCTAAGTAAGGGAAGACGAATATTCCTAGGGTGCGAAGAAATGCTGCCACCATAGCCATGCATTTTGTGGAGCAGAGGCCAGGCCAAAAGGAAGAACCCTGTATTGGTAGTGCTTCCCTTGAAATAGAAAGCGAAGGAACTTTTGGTGAGTTGGATGGATGAGAACATGAGTGTACGCATCCTTGAGATCTAGAGAACAAAGCCAATCCTGACTCTGAAGGTATGGCAGCAGAGTTCCCAGAGAAATCATTTTGAACTTCTCTTTGAACAGGAATTTGTTCAATTCTCTGAGGTCTAAAATGGGTCTGTGTCCTCCTGTTTTCTTTGGAATAAGGAAATATGGGGAGTAAAACCCTGTACCCCATTGGGGAATGGGTACCTCTTCTATTGCCCCTTGGGCAAGAAGCATGGTGACCTCTTGATCTAACAGGTTGATGAGAGAAGTCTGAGAATTTAACTGTCTTACCATTGTAGGAGGCGGCAAGCGGAGGAAGTGAAGCTTGTACCCCTCTCTTATAATGGAAAGAGTCCAATGTTCTGCTGTTATTTGCCCCCATCAGGGGGCAAAGTGGCACAACCTTCCTGGGATGGTGGAGGGTTCTGGGCCATTCAGGGCCAGGAAGGCAAGGTTCTCTAGATAGGAGTCAAAGTCCGCTGAGCCGGTTGAGGCTTAGTTGCTTTTATCTTTCTTTGTCTAGGTTGTTGCTGCTGTCCCTTTTGGGCAGACTGACCTAAACAATGCCCCTGCTGGGTATAGGAGGGATAAAACTTCTTCTTACTGAAGAATGGTTTCTTATAGGATTTTTTCCTCGCAGGATCAGCTGTAGATTTAGATCTATCCAAAGTGATATTGTCAGCATCTATCTCATTAGCTTTTTCCTGCCAATTCTTGCCAAAAAGATTCTCTCCTGTGCAAGGAATATTCACTAGTTTATCCTGTACCCAAATTTCCAAGTCAGATGCCTGGAGCCAGGCAATCCTACGTGCACCTATGGCAATGGCAGAGGTCCTGCTAATGCACTCAAAGCAGTCAAAGGCTGGACGATTCACAAACTTGGAAACATCCTGGACATGTTTGACAAGGGCGAGGTAATGTTGCCGCCTCTTATCATCAGGAAGGAGAGGGCTCATAAGCTCTAAATCTCCTGTGACCTCCTTAAGGAACATTCCCATATATAAGATATAGGAACTGATCCTAGCAGAAAGCATGGAAGCCTGGAAGGTCTGACGTCCAAAGGGGTCAAGAGTCCTACACTCACGTCCTGGAGGATTAGATACATGCCTTTTTGCACTCTTTATCCTTCTCATAGCCGATTCCACGATCATGGAATGCTGTGGTAATGGAGTCTTCTGAAACCCAGGACAAGGAGGAACTCGATACATGGTGTCAAGTTTTCAAGTGTGAGGAGGTGGTCAGAGGTGTTTCCCACATCCTTAACATAAGATCATGCAAGATCTCATGAATAGGTAAGGTAGCTTCCTCCTTGGGAGCTTTAGGGTATTGCAGGATTTCTAATTCCTTTGCCCTAGGCTCTTTTTCAGGAGCCACTGTGATGGAAAGACCTCGGGCCATATCTCAGATAAAATTCTGAAAGGACATATCCTCTGGTGGAGACATCCTATGTTGAGGAGAAGAGGAATCCTCAGGAAGAAGTACTCTGGTATCGGCAGAGCTTTCAGAGTCTTCAGACTCATCCGAGGATTCAAAGTATCTCCGATCCGGGTGATCGTGCAAGGTACGGTACCGGTACCAATCGAAGTCGGCATCGGAGTGGTCCGGAACCAATTTGTCGATGCCGGATAGACACACATGACTCAGTCCCGGTAGAATACCTACCGATGTCGATGCAGTCGGTACTGGCACCGAAGTCGATGCCAGTACCGGTTGAATTGTCTGAAGCAGTTTCAGGGGCATCGAGGCCGTGAGAAGAGCCGACAGACTGCGTTCAATAGCCAAGAATCTGTGGTCTATCGACGCTGCCGATGCTTGGGTATCGGTACTGGATGAAGCGGTCGGTACCCCAGAGCATGGCACCAGTAGTTCTGCTGAGGTTGAGGCCTCGAGAACATCCTGGAGCCCCGTTAGTGCTTTGGAAGCCAAAGCCTCCTGCCGGGGCAATTTTGCCGGTGAAAGTCCCTCAAGGGCAATGCCAGAGGCATCTCGATGTCTAGAAGGAGATCTACCCTTTGAGGACCAGCTAGATTTATGTTTAGTTACCTGAGATCCATGGGAGACCTGGAAGACGTTGATGCCACGGAAGCTGCATCGGAGGGAAAAAGGGTGCTAAGTTTAGCAGCTCGTGTTTGCTGGCCCCTTTTCTTCATCATCCCACAGGCAACATACTCAGAAATAGAGTGGTCAGGACCTTAACATTTGAGACACCGCTCATGGGTGTTGGTGACGGAGATGGTACCACCATACTTAGAACACTTTTTAAAACCCGAAGTGGGTTTTTCCATTTTGAAGGAAAAAGTTGGGCCTAGTGCCCAAAATGGCGCATGGCACCTGAGGAGAAAATTGGAAAGACTCCAGAAGAGAGGTTTTTTTTTTTTTTTTAAAGTAGAAAAGAAAGAACCACCGGCGGTACCGGTGTAGCATCGAGGGAAGGCAGACGCGACCACAAAAAAGAAGAATAGAAGAGATTTTTTTCTGCAGTGACAGGATGTGCGACCTGTCGGCTCCGTGGAAAATGAAGAACTGGAGAGGGACAGTTGGGAAAGGTGGGAAGGCAGCATGCAGGCGCTGTGGGATGCTCCCAAAAGTTTTCCTTTTGGACGCTGGGGAGCGTTCCCGAGCAGGCTCCGTTGGTACCGACGATACCCATATGTGAAGACTACATTCCTGCTTGTTTCTGGAGATACTGGACGAGCCAGACATAAACACCCGCTGCATGGCCACTAGGGCAGATATACTGCTCTCTAGGGCTGCCATTCTAGTCTCCATACCAGTTGGCTCCGCAACCTTCAATTCGAGCACCAAAATTTTGGGCCCGTCGTCAGTACTGTCGAGGGGGAGTCCTTAATGAGGATGGCTCAGAGGCCCAAGGCCGGATGGCAGGTGCCGACGACTCCCTACGGAGCAGCTTGGCGGGCCGCTCCTGCCCCGACTTCTCGGACTCATGCCTGGGACTGCAGATCCTGGGATGAGATTTTTCCATTTTCCCAGATCCATCCTCCGAGGCGGTCTTTGACGATTTCTTCTTCTTGTGCTCCACCTCTGGGGATTTCTGCTCAGAGGAACCGCGGCCATGGGACTTCAAGGAGACTCTTGCTTTGCAGGGTACTGAGATATCGGAGGGGTCTCTGGAGCGTGGTGTCACCGGAGACTCCGGCGTAGAGTTGGACTGCTGAAAGAAAAACTTTATCTGCTGCTGGTGGCGGCTCTTCAAGGCCTTTGAGGTCATGGTTCTGCAGAGCTCGCAGTCGGAGTTGTCATGCTCCGGGCCAAGACATCGGAAGCAGCAGTTGTCTGGGTCGGTGAGTGACATTCTGCCATACCAGTCACACTTTTTGAAGCCACTGGAGGCCATTGGAAAAAGGGGGGCCTCACCTCCTGACAGGGGTCCAAGGCCTTCGGCTGAAAAAAGGCACAAACTCCGGTCGAGGAGCACCTCAATGAAAAATTGAAAAAACTAATAGACGAACCCGAGGAGCATTGCCAAAGTGAGCTGGCTTGGGGGCGGGAAGGGACCGGTATGCAAATCGGAGAAAACTCAACAATAAAAAAATAAGACTTTTTCTGGGGAAAACTGGACAACATCTGATGGGCTCTATGCAAAAAAGGAGACTGAGGCAAGATGGCACCCTTGGGCGGGAAGTGGACCATACATGTGTGGTGCATCTCCCAAAGGCTTTCTTTGAAAGCTGGAGAGATGCTTCCGCAGGGCTCCGTCGGCACAGACGTCACCCATATGTGAGGACTGACTTCCTGCTTGTTCCCGGAGAAACATCTGCTCCCCCACTCCCGCACAATGTCCGCTCTCCCAGGGCTATCGTATCTAGGGTACTCCCTTGGGCAACATTTCCTTATTTGGCAGACTAACCCCTAACTGTGCATTCCAACACAATGCTAGGAATAAGGTGCCATCATGTTCCGTGAATGTGGTATGAAGAGAATCACTGCTGGATGCCTCCCCAAACCAAGTAAGTATAATTAGTTCTGAGGGGAGGGGGGTGTCTGGTCAACCACTGCAGGCTCTCTGGTCAAAGGCGTCCCTGTGTTGGGTGTCAGACCAGGGTTCCCTTGGGCAGAATAGCCCCAGGGCAGGGCATATCAGGAGTGGCCAGAGTAGGGGAATCCAGGACCCACTGGACTACCAGAAAATTTTGTAGGGTGGTGTTAGGGGACAGATGTCCAGCTGCCCCCTTTTCTTTTTCCTAATGTCTCCTTTCCTGTCAGTATATGAGTCAATCCCCACTCATGCATTTATAGAAAGGGAGATATTTTACATGAGATGCAACAAATGACTGTATTGCTTGTTTGATACCTCGCTGCATAGCCTATTGACTCCATTACTACCTCATTGCTTGTTTGATACCTCGTGCTTGTAAAATAATAGACTGCATAGCGTGTAGACTCCATTACTAGTTTTGAGCTACACTAGAGGAGGAGAGACCGAACAAAGAGAGCAGGCAAGTTTAGAGCTACAAAAGAAGGGTCAAACACCCACCACCACTGGGCCACAATTCAAGCCGATCCCAGGTCAGTAAATTGCAAAAGTGCACTCCATTCCCCACTACCTCACTGCCTACTTTACACTCCCCTCTACACTTTCACACCCTGCACACAGGGCATCAGACCTAACAAGCAAATCCCCCTTGCTCCACCTATATACCACCCAACCTGTATGGACACCAGGCTCATCCCTCTCTAAAGAACACCAGCATACTAAGCCTGCAGTTCACAAACTGCACAATGCCACTACGCCCGCTCATCTCACAAATAGTGTACACACCAACCCAATCATAATGGCCAACATTAGGTGTGCTTTTCTAAACGCCAGATCAATCAGGAACAAACTGAATACTATCCTCGACAAAAAACTGGATATAATCTGCATCACCGAGACCTGGCTAGATAACTCAGACCAGGTCATATTAAATCAAGTCACCCCAACAGGCTACTCAGCATTCAATTGTATCAGAGCACAAAGGAGAGGAGGAGGTGTGCTAATACTGGCCAGAAAGGAATACAGATTTAAAACAATCTCTACCACTAATACAATTGAATAAAACACAATCATCATAGCTAACAAGTACCTAAGCGTCTCCCTCACCTACAGGCCTCCTGGAGCCACAACTGAACATCTCTCCACAGTGCTTGAAGCAATATGTGCACACAGCCGAAAACACAAACCCCTCATTGTACTAGGAGACTACAACCTAACCTCCACACCCACCAAGGAAGTCACAGCATTCCTAAAAGCCATGGAGTCACTAAAATATTGCCAGACAATTAATGCCCCAATGCACCAGCATGGTACAACTCCGGATATGGTCTTTATTACAATGCACCTGGTGGAACAGGGCAAGGCCACAATACCAACAATCACGCTGGTCCCTTGGTCAGATCATCATGTAATTGACTTCACCTTAACCCTGAATAACCCCACCTAACACATGGAAGATGAGAGCATAGCCAGGCGTTTTAGAGCCTTCAACAAAGACTCATTCATAAACTAAATCATTCCACAACTCCAGCGGGAATATGACACCCTTGACCTAAGCATAGAGAAATGGAACTCCATAATATCTAATGCAGCATCAGCCCCAACGAGTACAAGACCACAAACACACAGGAGGCCCAATGCCCCCTGGTACTCAAGTGATATCAGAGAAGCAAAGCGCACTCTCCGAAGACTGGAGAGAAAATGGAGGCAAAACAAGTCGCATAACTCCCTGACTCAATGCAGAGCCAAGCAATGGAATATAACAATCTGATAAATGAGCGCAAATAGCAGCAACATACCAACCTAATCATGAAATCTGTCAACAGACCACGAGAACTCTTTAGCATTGTCCAAAAGCTCACTAAGGACACCATGTAGCACTGTACCCACCTTCTTGACCCATAGGTATTTGCGGACTACATGAAATCGAAAAACACCATCCAGACATGCTCCATCACACCACAGATAGATGACCATGAAATGAAAGAGCAGCATCAAACCTGGGAGGATTTCAGCATACCATCGACACATCAAGTAGAGGACATAATAATTGGACTCAACACTACAACCTCACCGTCAGACCCATGCCCAGTGTCTTGGCTCAAAGCCACAAGAAACCAGCTCTCCCATCACATTCACAAAATCGTCAAAGACTCACTCCAACAAGGATACATGCTGCAATCCCTGAAGCACGCCATGATATGACTGATACTTAAAAGCAACCACCTAAGCCCCTCTGAACCAAAATCATACCGTCCCATATCCAGCCTACCATTCCTTGCGAAAATCATTGAAAAAAAGACAGTGCAAAGGCAACTTCAAGACCATATTGACAGGAATGCCCCCCACTAGACATCCATCAGCATGGCTTTAAACCTCAGCACGGTGTTGAAACACTACTCACTTCCCTCTTTGACAATCTCCTAAGAGGCATAACAACATAAAGAACGGATTCCTGCTAGTGTTCATGGACATCTCAGCAGCCTTTGACACTGTGTCCCACACCAGGTTACTGCAACACCTGCAGCAGATAGGAGTATGCAAGAATACTCTGAAGTGGTTTACTTCTTACTTGGAAGATCAAACGCAACAAGTCAAATGCGCCCAAAAGAAATCACTGCAGTTCCCCGTCACGCAGGGAATACAAGATTCAGCCCTGTCATCAATGCTCTTTAATATTTACATCCAACCCATATGCAACATCATCAAATGTCACAAACTCCACTATCACCTTTATGCTGACGACATCATGGTGTATGCTCCAATCAACCTACTAGCACTTAACACCACAACAATAACCAGATGCATTGAGGACATGAATGCCTGGCTCACAGCCAATAACCTGACGGTCAACTACGATAAAACGGAGGCAATGTTCGTCACCAGGAACCCCACCTTCATCCCACCACAAACCATCAGCATTCTAGACAAACTCATAGTAGTCAAAGATGAAGTTAAGTACCTGGGCATCACAATGGACAGAGCTCTGAACCTGAAATCCCACATCACCAAAACTGCAAACAAGGCCTATCAACGTTTGAGGACCATCAGAAAGATCAAGCCAATACGCCACCAGGACCACTTCCGCACAGTGTGCCAAGCACTCATCACACCTCTGTTTGATTACGGAAACTCATTATATCAAGGCCTCCCTCAGCAGACTTTACACCCACTCCAAATGGTGCAAAACACTGTAGCATGCATCATTACAGACACTCCAAGAACTGAGTACATCACCCCCGTCTTACAGCAATTGTACTGGCTCCCAATGATGGCCAGAGCAAAATTTAAAACAGTCCTGATCATCTTTAAAATCATTCACCATCTCTCGGCAGATGCACTCCACATATCATAACAAGGGATATCAGCAATAGACCAAGAAGGACCAATAATGACAACATGATCGGCACACCTGCAGGATATCACAAGACCAAACAAACAACTTCAAGAAGAGCTCCATCACTACTGGCGTCCACACTTTGGGACTCCCTCCCAATGAGCCTGAGGGCATTAAATGACATCATAGACTTCCGCAAGGACCTTAAAACCCTGCTCTTTACAGAAACCTATGAGTATACAGACAACAGTCTCCACCCGAACGGTAATGCAATTACTTCCACCAACTCGATACCCACTCATCCCAACTAGACATACGAGTTCATTGTATAATGTTAAGTACCCTCATGTTAAATGTAACCCTCCAATTGTTATGTGACCACTTTGATTGAAGGATAAGGTGGTATACAAATCTGTCTAAAGAAAGAAAGAAAGAAAGAAATATTACTACAGCAGTGTACATTGTTTTTTCTGACAACACACACTTTCTAACATCACAGAACTTTGCATACTATTAGTTTACTGTATCAGGAGTAAAAAAGATTTTTTTTTTTTAGTATGTGTGTTAGAATGCTATGCACTGAAGCTTAGCACAGTTTTCTAATGCACCACTTACAGAATCAAGGGCAAACATCTGGTCACTTTTCAGCACTCATACACACTTGTGACTGGGCAAATTTCAAGTGAAAGTTTGCCCAGTGCTAAATTGTATCAGGAGGGATTCTGATGTATTATAATTTCTAAATAGGAAAACATTTTAAAACATCAATATCTCTGATAACTGTTGCTTGATACCATAGAAAACCATCTGAAATGTAGCGACAATGCAAAAGTATATGATACTATGGATTCTGGAGTGACCAAAATCTGAATACAACTTTTGTGCAGGTATAGTACTTTAAACTCAAAATTACTCTAACATAATTTATATTAATAAGTTTTATTTTAAGATAATTTGCTAGCTAATTACAAAATTCTCTTCTGCACAACTGTTAATCTTATACATATTTTAAACCCAGTTCCTTACCCAGAGGGAATGGACTTCTGCAGTCTTTTATATTTGTAGCCAGGCACATTATGTAGTGCAGTAGGACAATCACTGTAGTCTCCTGCTGTCAGTTGTAAACATGGACACTTTGAGCTACAAAAAATAGCCATTAAACAGGAAATTGAAAAGAAAAATGTATATACCATGCAAAACAGGGATCAATATAGTTGTTTTAATTATTATATTCTTGTCACAACCTGTACAGTTGTGCAAATTTTCAAGAGAAAATTATATGGCCAAACCAATGGCAGTGTTACAGACTACCATACAGAAAGAAGCCATGGGTTTGGTTCCTGGGTCAACTGGGGTCAAGGATGCGTTCACAGTTCCTAGGGAAAGAAGTCCCAGTCATTATTTAACAGTGATACCCAGAAGCAAGATTTAGGGTTCATGTTAACTGGATTCTGCAAGGAGCCACAGTTTGTGGCTCCTTGAAGATGTTGCTGCGACGGTTGAGATGAGTAGGAAACGGATATAAAAATATGGGAAAGGAACTTGAATTTAGCTCATGCCTTTCTCAGAAGTTCAAGGCAAGTCATATTCTCCGTGGACAAACAGGGATGAGTCCTCACGTATGGGTGACAACCCTGATGGAGTCCCATGGGGAATGCTCCCCAGCTTCTAATGGAAGCTTTTGAGAGGCTCTACTGCATGTGCGCCCATCTTGAATAAGTCTTTCATTTTCCACTGAGTTCCACGGACACGTTCCAGTTATCCCCTGCTTATTAAACATTTTTTCTTCCTTGCAGGGCTTTTTGCGTTTTTCGCCTAATCGCCTGCTGTTGCAGTTCTTTTTTCCCCTTTTAATTTTTCTTCATTCGATCATGGTTTTCATGCGATCATGGTTTTATTCTTGCAACATCAAGTCGTTTGGCTTCACCATGGTTATTTTCCCAGATGACATGTCCCAGAAACCTGCCAAGCAGGTTCAAAAAAATGTTATCAATGTTCTAGGACCATATCTGCGATGGATATGTACAGCCGGTAATTTGTGTTTGTAGATGACAAAAAGACAACTCAAAGTTCATGAGAAGCAGCGCAAAGCACTTTTTGATGCTCAGAAGCCTGATCCATTGCCTTCAGCATCAACAACAGCTGTCTTTATAGCTTCCAAGGCTGTATCGGATGCTGGCGGTGCATAGGCATCGAGGAGCTCTCTGGCTCAGTCAGAGTCAAGCACCCATAGTGCCCCAGAGCATCAACCATCGATCGATCTCAACCCGAAGGTGAAGAAGGATTCAGCCTAGACTTCTTAGATGCCAAGGGGTGATCGCAACAAGCACAGAGTGAAGGCTCTGGTGCATCGACATCACAGCCCATTGAGGCATGATGTCGAGTGCGTCCGCATGAGCGTCCCTCGAAGGTGCCCTGAAGAGAAAAGAGCTCATCCTCCAGGACATCGGAGGGGCACAGACACCCTACACAAAGCTGAGACCCAGCTGTCGATACTCCTGTTCAGATACAACGGTTGGTTGAAGTTGCACAGGCCCTGCAGCCTTTGGAATCGGCAGCCATGGAGAAACGCCTTTTGAAAGTGTTTGAGGAATGCATCACAGTGCTGTTGGCGATGCAGCATGTCGAAGCCTTGACGTCAGTTGTATTGATATCGGCCACCATACAGCCAATCCTTGAAATACATGCCCTGCCTGCAGGAGAGGCATTGACATCAGGGCATCGAAGGACCCCAACACCAGTGCTTATCTGGTTGATATCCTTCTCTAGCATTTCGGGATCCGATGCTCCCTTGAAGCCCTGACAGGTATCGCTGTATCTTTGCTCCCGATGGAGCTCCTGCTCCCCTCGGGGTAAGAGAGAGATCCAGGCAGAGACTCAGAAGTACTTTGACTTCCTCTCTCAGCCTGACTCAGATGGCTGTGTCACCGACATGGAATCAGAGGGCAGGTCCCTAGAGCTCCTGTGAGACCCGTCTCCATCTCATGAGCGGCATAAGTCCCCTCCTGAGGGCACAACCTTCCAAGAGTTAGTAAGGGACATGGCCAAGGCCATACCATTTTCTTTGGAGAATGTCCAAGGCAGAAGAGTTGGAGATCCTGTAGTACTCCTCAGCCCCTAAGGGGGTGGTGACAGTGCCCATGCACCGCATCCTGCAGAGAATAAAGATGAGAATGTGGAAGAATCCCCTCACTGTAACTCCGGTTAGTAGGAGGCTTGACTCCATTCACAGAGTTCAGAAGGCTCTGGGATTCGAGAACCCTGAGATTCCGCATCATTCCCTGGTAGTTGAATCCACCCTAAAGGGAATCAAGAATATCAAAACTTATTCCTCAGCATCCCCAGGGAGGGAGGTTCAGACACTGGACTCTTTAGGGAGAAGATGCTTTCATTGTTCCATGCTTGTAACCCATGCGACCTCTTACCAGCCCTACATGGGCATGTTCTTGAAGAGCATCATGTGTGACCTGGCTGACCTGGCCCAGTTTCTCCCTCTAGAGACATTTTTTTTTTTTTTTAGTGCCTTCAAGTCAGTGTTGACTCATAGCGACCCAGCTACCTCTGGGTTTTCTTGCAATGTATCACCGGAAGTAGATTGCCAGCCTTTTCTTTCGAGGCAATGGAGGGTAAAGTGACTTGCCCAAAGTCACAAGGAGTGCCAGTGGGAATCGAACCCTTGATCTTCTGGGTACTAGACAGTTGCTCTAACCACTAGGCTACTAGATCAACATCATTCCTGCTTTAAGTTCACAGTCTGGGCATCCTAAGCCATCTTTGAGATGGCTTCAAGAAATGCTGCCATAGGTATTGGTGCTCAGATACTCACCTGGCTCCAGTCGTCAGACCACCTCAGTGCGATTGGAGTGTATCATCAAGATGTGGAAGGCAAGTCCATCTTGGTACAGCCTATAGTTGTTCACTTTACGCAAGGGCTGCTTCTCTTGAAACCCCCCTACAGGTCCTTCTGCAGCATCTTGGGGCCTCAATATGGTTCTTGTGTAGCTCATGAAAGCTCCCTTTGAGCCACTCAATTCTTGTCCTCTGAAGTTCTTGACCTGGAAGGTATTGTTTGTGGTGGAGGTCACTTCAGCACACAGAGTGAGCGAGCTTCAAGCCCCAGTTGTTCATCCACCTTACACCAAATTCCACCATAATAGCGTGGTCCTTTGTACCAATCCTAAATGCCTTCCAAAAATGATATTGAATTTTCACCTTAATCAGTCAATTGTTCTTCCAACATTTTTCTCGAGACCTCATGCCAGTGGAGAAGCTACATTGCATATGTTGGACTGCAAGCAAGCCTTAGCCTTCTACTTGGAGCGGACAAAAGTCCATAGAAAGTCCATCCAGCTTTTTGTTTCTTTTGATCCCAATAAGCTAGGGACTGCCATTTCCAAATGCTCTCTTTCAATTTGGCTGACAGACTGCATCTCTTGCGCTTTATGCCCAGGCAGGCCTGAGTCTTAATGGTCATGTCACAGCTCACAATATCAGAACTATGGCTGTGTCGGTAGCCAACTTGTGCTCGGTCTCCACGGAAGAGATATGCAGGGCTGCAACATGGTCTTCAGTCCACACATTCACATCTCACTATTGCCTAGACGGGGATTCCTGACGCAACAGCAACTTTGGCCAATCTGTACTCTGGAATCTGGGGATTAGAATCCAACTCCATCACCCCAGGCCCATTCTATTCTGTCCAGGCTACGAAAAATAAAAAATAAAAAAGGAAAGAGAGAACTTCACTGATTTTGTACATAACCCTTCTCCTGTAGCTTGGGAGTCCCATATGTGAGAATTCTTTCCTGCTTGTCCACAGAGAAAAGGTAGTTACTCACCTGTAGCAAGTGTTCTCCACAGACAACAGGAATGAGTCCTTACAAACCTCCCACTCTTCCAAGGAGTTGTCTTCTGCTACAGCTATGTTATCAGATTGATTCAAGGTGGCACAGTTGCATCAGGTTGGAAGGAGGTACATAAGCATGGTGGAGCCTCCCAAAAGCTTCTAGTAGAAGCTGGGGGGCGTTCCTGCATGGGGTACTATCAGGGATGTTACCCATAAGTGAGGACTAATTCCTGCTGTCCACGAAGAACACCTATTAAAAGGTGAGTAACTACCTTTTCAATTATAGTAGATATTTTCCTGTTCTCAGAGGGCTTACAAGGTGACATTTACTAAGTTAATGTCCTTTCCTTGAGTCCTGCTAGACCAGTCCAGACTAGTGGGTTATGTTCCCCTACCAGCAGATTGGTGGAGACAAAGAACCAATGAAAAACCCAGGTTTTAATGACATCACTCCTATGCCTCTATTCACCTCATCTACCAGAGGTCTCTTCAGTATTCATCCCCAAGCATATGTGAGAAACATGGCAAGCCTCGCACAACCTCAACGTGAAAAACAATAAGTAATCAGTAGAGAACTCTGTACAAGAAAGCATAAACAGAAGGTTGTAAGTAGAAGATGAACCTGCAGAACCAAGTATAAATATCATAGTGGACCCAAGGGTACCGCAGCAGAACAGAGAAATACAGTTTCAGGGGGCAGGCCCTGAACTGATCTAGTAGGACTTAAAGGAAAGGACATCAACTGGTAAGTAAAATGTCATCTTCTATATTGTCCTTCTAGACCAGTCCAGACAAGTAGGATGTACCAAAACTACAACTCCACTGGGCGGGAAGACGACACAGCAGCTTGCAAAATCCTTGAGTCAAAGGCCATGTCCACCCTTGCGTGAACATCCAAGTGAATTGTGATGCCCACGCTGCCCAACAAATGTCTGCAGAGGCTACTGAGCTTCACTCTGCCCATGAGGATGCCTGTGCTCGAGTAGAATGGGAGCGCAAACACTCTGGAACTGGCCGGTTCTGCAACAGATATGCCGAGGCAACGGTCCCCTTAATTCAGCGCCTCAAAGTCGATCTAGCTGCCGCATCACCCTTGTGCGGGACAGAGAACAGCACAAAAAGAAGATCAGAGCTAAGAAAAAAATTTGTAATCTCCAAGTACTGAAGAAGCACCCTCCAGACATCCACAAGGTAAAGATCCTTATCCTTCCCCCAACAATGCTCCCTAGAGGAGGAGGGCAGGCAGACCACCTGGTTCATGTGAAAGGGAGAAAGAATCTTAGGCAAGAAGGAAGGCAAAGGATGAATGGAAATGGCCTCCTTTGAAAAGAACAGATAAGGATCTTGGCAAGATGGTGCCTGCAGCTTGGAAATCTGCCTTGCAGAACAAATTGCAACTAAGACCGTCTTGAGCATCAAATCCTTCAAAGTAGCCCACTTCAATGGCTCAAAAGGTACCGCCATCAAGGCCCTGAGCACCAGATTCAGATCCCAGGAAAAGATATCAGACCGGAGGGGAGGATGCAGATGCCAAACCCCATCTGCAGAAAGAGCGAAACGTTCAGGTGCAAGGCTAGAGACGTACCAGCCACCAGACCTCGGTAAGAGACTAAAGCTGCCACCTGAACTTTCAGGGAGCTAATGGAAAGGCCCTTTTCCAGGCTATCCTGTAGGAATGCCAACAGAAATGGTACCTTGGTCGCCTCAGGAATCAAGTACCGAGTGCTGCACCATCGTTCAAAAAGGCACCAGATACACATGTATGCTAGCTTAGTAGACGACCTCCGGGCTCCAAGCAGTGGAGACCACCACCAGAGAGTAGCTCTTACATGCTAGTTGTTTCCTTTGAAGAGCTAAGTCATAAGTGAGAAGGGAACTGGGTCATCCAGGAGGATCAGTTCCTGCCGCAATATGCCCTGAAATAGAGGCAACCGAAGAGGAGGTGCCTGCAGGAGCTGCATCAGGTCTCCGAACCACGCTCTTAGGCCAATCCAACGCCACCAGAACAATCCTGCCTGGATGGCATTCTATACACCAAATCACATGCCCCAGCAGGGGTCAGCTATATGTACAGCAGGTGTTGACTTGGCCAAGGCTGGGTCAGGGCATTGATGCCCTCGGACCCCATCTCTGTGTGGCAACTGAAGTAGTGATAGAGTTTGGCATTAGAGCAGATTGCCATCAGATCCATTTCAGGGCGACCAAAGCGGCACAGAATCAACTGAAACCCCTTCAGACTCAACTCCCAGGATCCAGAAAGTGATGGCTGAGGAAGTCTGCTTCTACACTGTCCACCCCGGCAATGCTAGGAGGTTCTTCTCTGCCCAGGCAAACAGGAGAGCCTCTCCAGAGCTACCCTGGCATGCCTCATGCCAATTTGCCAATTGACATAAGCCACTGCAGTGGTGTTGTCTGAAAACACTTGAACCATCTAGCCCTCAACCAGGGGCCAGAACCACAGAAGAGCCAACTTGTTGGCCCTCACTTCGAGGCAGTTGATGGACCAAACTGTTTCCCTGCAGTTCCACTGGCCCTGGGCTGTATGGTTTTGCCAATGGGCTCCCCAGCCCAAGAGACTGGCATCCGTCTTCAGGAAGATCCAGGAGAAATTGTCCAGCGGCACATCCTTCCTTAGATAACAAGGCTGCTGCCACCACTGCAGGCTGGTCTTCACCATCATTGGGAGTGGGAGACGGTGTGTGAACTCTTGAGAACTCGAGGACCACTAAGTCAACAAGGACTGCTGGAGAAGCCACATGTGAGAATGTGCCTACGGCACCATCTCCATGGTTGCCGTCATCAATCTGAGGAGCTGAAGATAATCCCAGACTCTGGGGACTTGCTGCACACAGAACATAGTCTTCTGACTTTCTCCTCTGGGAAGAAAACTCTGCCCATTTAAGTGTCAAAACGTGCTCCCAGGAACTCCAAGGACTGGGAAGGCAACAGCTGGCTCTTTCTCCGATTGATCACCCAGCTGAGGCTTTCCAAAAAGGACACCACTCAGGATGCCACTCGAGATGTCTCTGAAAGGGAAAGGGTCTAGATCTGGATGAGCCAGTCATCTAGATATGGATGGACACAGATTCCCTTGGTGCCACAGCCGCCGCCACCATGACCTTGGAGAACATCCTTGGGGCAGTAGATAGCCTGAAAGGAAGGGTGCGAACTGATAGCGAGAGCCAAGCACAGCAAAATGCAGATATCTTTTGCTGATTCCCCTCTGGATCAGGATATGAAAATATGCCTTGGCCAGATCCAGAGAAGCCAAGAATTCCCCTCAGTGCAAGACTTCCATCAGGAAGTGCAGGACGCACAAGTACTCATTGACCCCCTTGAGGTCCAGAATGGGCCAGAAGAAACCGTCCTTTTTGGGTACCATGAAATATATGGAGTAACTACCCTTGCCTCACTCATCCTGGAGGGATCGGCACCACCGTCTTCTGGCACAGGAACTTGTGCAAGGTGGTCCGCACAGTGGCACTTTTGATCACAGACCCACAAGGGGAGATGACGAAAGCATCCAGAATGGACCCTTTCATTCCAGGACATAACCGAACTGTATGGTGTCTATCAAACAGCGATCCTAGCCTGCCTGCAACTGGAAGAGCCAGTGAATGGTCCCACAAACCTTCAATGCACAGCCTGGAAGTGTTCTCCTTTGGAGGGAACAGAGTCCCTAGGTCCATGAGCTCCACAAAAGGACTGAGAATGAGCCCAAAGCCTGGAAGCAGAGGGGAAGAAAGATTTTCTAGGTTGGTAATGACGAAGGTTCTGAGAACTCCGAGGGTCCGGCCAGTGCACTCTCGATAGATGGGCAGAGGCTGACATGAAAGAAACACCAGCCCCGGTAAGATTTTGTCTCACCCAGATTTTTCACCAGCTTCTCCAAATTGGCTCCAAAAGGAAGCTTCCCTTTAAAAGTCAGTTGGGCCAAATGGGCTTTGGAAAAGGAGTCTGCTGCCCGATACTGGAGCCAAATTCAACACCGGGACTCTGTCATCAGGGCACCATCCCTGGCCGCCAAATGCACAAGGTCATACATGGCATGAGAATGGATTGCCGTAGTCGATTCAAAAAGAGGGGTAGTATCATCCAGCAGAAGAGACTGAATCCACTGCTGCAGTGCTCGAGACGTCAGACTGGCACATACCACCAGCTGCAGAATAGCAGCCACTATGGCAAACTGGCTCTTCATCAATGAATCCACTTTACAGTCCAGAAAATCCTTTAAGGCTGATCCACCTTCCACAGGAATAGTGGTCCATCTGGTAACTGCTGTGACCTGCGCATTCACTTGGGTATACCAAACCACTTGATGCACTCCTCCGGGAGAGCGCAGATCTCCTTACACACCTATAGCCCCTTAGGTGGGGAGTTGGAAGAGTCTCACTCTGACCGGATCATATCCCTGATCCAATCTGGGAATGCAAAGACAGTAGTGGATTTCCACAATCCTTGAAGGAGCAGATGCACCTTTGGCTCCTGCTCCGTGATGGAAGCATTCATCGAGTCCAAGGTAGATGAGACCCTTGCAATCAATGCTGCCAGCTCCTCCTTCCGGAATAGGCGGATCACTCTGGCCACTTCACAATCTTCTGAAGGCAAGAGTACTTCTTCATTCATGTCAGAGACCAGTACTGAGCCATCTGAATTCCAGCCATAGTCAAAATCTTGGACAACTTCCAGCTGTTCCCCCTCTCCAGAGGGCACCCCTCGTCAGGGATGTTTAGCCAAAGGCAATCAAACAGGGCTTGCACACTCAGCCTACCCCACATGAGAAAGCAGGACTCGAATTTCCATGCCAGAAGGACTGGCCTGCTGCAACAAATTCTAGAATTCGTTACCGAAGGATGTAGTAAAAGCTGTTAGTGTAGCTGGGTTTAAAAAACGTTTGGACAAGTTCCTGGAGGAAAGGTCCATAAAACATTATTAAAGGAAACCGGGAAATTCATTGCTTGTCCCAATGCAAGCATTGTGGATCCTGTGTCTTCTAGGGAAACTGCTAGGTACTTGTGACCTAGATTGGCTACTGTTGGAAACAGGATACTGGGCTTGATGAACCTTGGTCTGACCTAGTATGGCATATCTTATGTTCTTAAAAAACAGAAAAGAATTCCGGAGAGAACAATCTAGACTCCAGAAGCTCTCCTCTCGGAAATGACACCTCAACATGAGGGGACATAGCCGCCACAGAACCCCTAGAAGACGATGGAGCAGCTCACGGCACGGTCACTGGACCCTCCAACCAGCTAGATATCCTTCCTTACCCATAGCACCAGCCATCACCCTCCTGCACTGAGGCAGGCAAGGCCGGACTAACTGCATCCCCTGGTTGAGAGAGGGGGAGCAGGCCCCTCAGGGACGATTCAGAAGCTGCCATGTGAGAAGATCACAGTTCAGAGTCCGGAGAAGAAGCATCTTGCTTGCCACAGGTCAAACATCGTTTTCTGGAAGAAGGTTTAAAGGCAAAAGGTAGGCCAAAAGCACACGTTAACTACGTTTTTACTGTGGTGCATGTTACAGGTGCTAAGTTAGGAATGCAAGTTGGAGCCACCTGAGCATTACACATATACAGACCATACAGCTGCCAGGTGCACAGTAGGAGAAAACACTACTAACGTGTGCAGAAAACGGCGGGAAACACCCACACCGCATCTACGGTCGCAGGCGGTTCACCCCGAATTGTCCCAGGAAGACTGAATCGGAAGCCCCCAACAAGAATAATGGCATGGTTAAGCCTTGGTACTCACCCCCTGAGAGCCCCAGGCAAAGAATCCGTGTCGGGCTCGGCTCTACTCCCCTGAAACTGTTTTACTGGCTTTACAGTACTCTGTTTAAGGTGGCAGGCAGGCAGATCTCTCCAAGAGCCTTCTGCAATCTTTGCAAGAGAGTAGGGGGGAACAGAGGAGGAGGGAAGGGGCATTGAGGTTGTGTGCGGCTGCTGAATTCATCCAAATCCTTCCAATTTTCTGGCTACTCAACAGGCTGTTATCCAGGGTAAGAGCATGGAGCCGAACCAAATTTTCCTTCCTCCTATGGCTACCAAAAAGACCGCAGTGTAGTAGAAACTCCCACGTTGCATTCAACTGAATCACCCTCAAAGTGGTCTGTCATGAGCATTTTTATCAATCTTGTCCTCTCAATTCTTCAAATTTTCTTCAGAGAGAAGAAAATCCATCCACCATCTGCTGGAGGCAAAGAAATATTGAAGAGACCTCTGGTGGCTGAGGCAAATAGAGGCACAGGAGTGATGCCATTGAAACCTGGGCTTTTCATTGGTTCTTTGTCTCCACCAAGCTGCTGGTAGGGGAAGACAACCCATGTCTGGATTGGTCTAGCAGGACTATATGTAATCTAAGTTTGTACCTGAGGCAACGGAGGAAAAATCCTTGGTATGTGTGAATGAAGGTTCATGGTGCTGTAGCCCAACAAATTGGTTTTGACTGATCTAGAAGCCTAAAGCAGCAGGAGGAAACTGCTGAACCAAAAACATTTCATATTCTTACATAAATGACATTTCTTTATTCTCTGCATCTTAGTTATGCTAGTTACCAGCATTTGCATTATATGTGTCTTTGCTAAAATTCTGACTTTTGGTTACTCACATGTCACTACAACCGTCTGTGCAACTGCAGGAATCAATGAACATGTCCGAAAAGTTGTTCATACAATATCCATGTGGCCATGAAACCTTTCTGTATTTAAAATATGGCAACTTAGTGCTATCAATTTCATTAAGGAAAGAAACAGGTACTGATTCTGCTCCATTGCTGATATCAGGTTCAAAGACTATGGCTTTTCGGCAGTGAACAGTTCTGTCCAACTGTATATATGTGTTGAATGAAAAGTAATCTACAAATAGAAATTTGCACTGGGTTTCAGTTAAGAAACGTTGTACTTCCTGATAATTTCGAAGACTTCTTCCACAGGGTGCTTTATAGTATACATCCAGTTCCTTGGAAAGGCAATTTGCCTTTGTGTGCAGCCGCAGAAAGCGACAGAATATAGGTATTTTAAGTGGATTTTTGCCCTTGAAGGGACTGTGCGGCATTTCAGCAAGGCATGTAGCATTGCAAAAGTCATGTTTCTTAAAAGGTAGCTTTGCAGGTAATGCTATGCTTTGACAATTATCTTCACTGTACGATTCATACGTTGAAAAAGAATTGTCGTTGCTCTTGGTTTTCCTGCACAGAATCAGAAATGCTTATAAGTGAAGTCTTAGGAAAGCCATACAAGACAATTATATCTTCATTGTTTCTTGGTCTTTGGGCTAAGACCTAAGCACAGCATCTGAACTGTAAGCTGAGGACAGACTCATCTTAGCTATTTTATTTATATTCTAAAATATCAACAACCTAATAAAAATTTCTCTAAATGATGTACAAGTCAACCAGAAAGCATACATTACAAATAATGTCTCAAAACAAACATGAACAATGCAGTACAAATAAAGCAAGCATACTCCACATCAATGGAATTCTGCGTGCAGCACGCCTAAAAATGTATCTTCCTCACTGAATCTAACCAAATGGATTCAAACAGTACAGGTTCTAAATCTCCTTTGACTTGAGGCTTAGGGGTCTAGTTACTATGGTGTGGTTACATTAACACCTGTTATTTTAAACACAGATCCCATGTTATTAAATGTAATCTAGTGACTAATAAAATGTGTTAATTCACCATTAACATGCATTAACGTTAGCACACCTTAGTAACTAGACACCATGGAGGCTATACAATGTTTGGGTTGAGTGGTGTTAATGTCCTGCCAACCAATTCTATTGGAAACAATATTACAAATCATTGGCATGAAGATTAAACCTCCTGTTTTAAAAAAAAAAAAGCAAGAAAACCACACACACACAAATCTTGGGGGTATGTTTACTAAATAGCAGTAGCGGCTTCCGTGTGATATCGGAGCTATGGTCCCATTGAATTCAATGGTGCCGCAGCTCTAATATCGCATGGAAGCCACTAACGCTGTTTAGTAAACATACCCCTTGGTTGTGCCATTGCCTTTACTGCCATCCAAAACCAATGTATCCTCTGTGGAAACGTTCTGGGGATCTATAGATTGTTCTATAATTTGCTGGTGATCATTTTCCCCTTCATTCCTTTTACTAGCCTCTTGCTACAGGCTCCCCATTACTTAAGAGAACTCTGAAATTGTTTGACTGGAATTTGCAGGTAAATGTTAGCAAATTAAAATGTGCAAGACTATTTTTCCATATAATGGATGTAAGGAGGGGTTTTTTTATCCTTTCCACTCAGCTGTTTCACCGTGGGACATTTCAATTTTCTCATTCCGATAGTTTGTTCCACCCTCTAGGACATACAAATAACATTCTAGTTTATGGTTCACAATACAACATGACTGATTACTTACTGTAGAATCTGTATGTCATATTGGTTGTATTTTGGGCAGTTTCTTGTTAAAATTTATTCTGATCTGGCATGCACGACAGAAAATTTATCCAAGTGGAAAGGGTTAAAATAGCTTTTTATGAAAATAAGAGTAATAACTCTACTTTCTTGTATGATTGAGGTAATGCAGACTTGGATTTGATGTTATCGTCTCTATCTCAGATTACACCACATTTTCAGAAGAAATTTTTATTCTCCAATAGATTACTAGTTAGACAATTTTCTGTAATTACATTTTTAGGTGCATTTCATCAATAAGGAATGCAAATTGTCACCTCTATATGTCTCTATGAATGTAGTGAGGGTCTTCTCTGTGGAAAGATTTGGCTGAAATGTGGTAAGGGAGTCTCCTATTGAAGTTCCAATTTTCCTACCTAATCTCATTCAGATTCATCCATGGAGAGTGCTCTTGACAGATTGTCTAAATTTGCAAGAGCCCAAGAATGCACTTTTCCCAACTTCTTAATAGACAAATTACCAACTGTTTACTTTAATTCCTTTCAAAACAAACATTACCAGGTTTCTTAAGCGAGTACACAGTATACTAATTACTAGGTCAATCTAGAATAAAATATTGCCTTTATACCCACACAACAGAATAAGTTTCAGAATGTTCGTCTTCCAGAGAGGCAAGCAAACACGGTTTGGTTTTTTGTACATCACCATCATCAGCATCTATGTGAAAGATGAACATCATTACAGGACCTCAAGAAATTAATGTTTACTCTTCAAAAATTAGACTAGGTAATTCATAAAATCAAGAAAAATTTACCCATGTAACATCAAGTAGACAGATTCATGTATCATGCTCATATTGACCTAAGTATAAACATCTTGACTACATACACAGAAATGGAGAGGCCTAGTCATTCAAGTGTGTTAATGCTAATGCGTTAACGTGCATTAACTCATAGTTCCATGTTAGTGTTCATTGCCATTAACGTGGATGTAACATGACCCAGTATAGAAATTATGTAAAGAAGGTCATTAACATAGAAATGTAACTAAGTAGTTTCTTAACATTAATATACAATTTACCAGTGGCGCTAAAAGCTTAACTATACTTCCAAGAGGGATATTTAAGTTTACAATGTTACCTTTGGCAGGCTAACACAAATTGTATTTTCTAGTACAAATATGCATTTTAAGAACATAAGAAATGCCATACTAGGTCAGACCAAGGTCCATCAAGTCCAGTATCCTGTTTCCAACAGTGGCCAATCTAGGTCACAATACCTAGCAGTTTCCCCAGAAGACACAGGATCCACAATGTTTGCACTGGGACAAGCAGTAGACTGAGTCTCCTTTAATAATGGTTTATGGACCTTTCCTCCAGGAACTTGTCCAAACCTTCTTTAAACCCAGCTACACTAACAGCTCTTACTATATCCTCCAGTAATGAATTCCAGAGTTTAAATACATGTTGAGCGAAAAAATATTCTCTCTTATTAGTCTTAAACAGGTTACACTGTAGCTTCATTGCATGTCCCCTAGTCCCTCTACTTTTTTTTTTTTATTGCTTTTCAACATAACTTTACAAGTAAAGAAAAATATAGGCAAACACAGCCCCAAAATTTTCAAAAGCAAACATCAAATGACTGTGGATAACATATCCACATAAAGGAAATCACAACCTGCAAAACACAGACCACATCTCGAGGGAGCAAACCATAGATGGGTGCAGAGAGATACAGTATTATATTCAGATTAACTTCTCCAGCTGAAATTAAGTGCAAGAAAATACCAAGAAAAAGCTCATTCAGGCCAGACCCTACTTACCAACTAAAATGTTCTTCAGAAGCATAGGATCAGTGTAAACATACATTTTCCCCTCAAACATTACCAGACATTTACAAGGAAAATGAAGAAAGAAAGTCCCCCCAGTAGCTAAAACCTTCGGCTTCAGCTGTAGGAAGGACTTCCTCTTCAACTGAGTGTAATGTGAGACATCAGAAAGGTAGCAATCTTCTGCAGGCAAAAAGGAGTTTCCCTCTTGCAGAAATAGGCTTTTAAAAAAAAATTATCCACCTTGGAAGCCAAAGTTATAACCAAAGTGGCATGGGAAGATATTACTAGTCTTTCTAATTTTTGATGGCATAATTTATTATTTATTTATTACATTTTCTTTTATACCGCGCTATTTAAGATCAGTGCGGTTTACAATAAACATTGAATCTACACATCTCAGTTTAGTGATTTGTGCTTACAATAAACAGGTAAAAATAACTCGGATGTACAATGAACAAGTTTCTTAACAGGGAGAACAATAACTATATACAGGCCAGTTAATGTAACTATATACATGGTTACGTGCACAGCACGAGCTTCTCAGAGTAAGTTAAGTATGGAGGCGGTTAAGGTGTGGTTGCAGGTATTCAGACTAGGAGTGTATGATGCATGGGCTTGAGGAGCTACCATGAGGTGTGGAAGTAGGTGACTGTGGAGGGGGGGCTGCGGCATCGTAGTAAAGGAGAAAAAGGTGATGCTTCAGTTCCTTCTTGAATTGGGAGAGATCGCTGATGGTTCTGATAGGCGCCGGGAGTGCGTTCCAGCAAGATGGTGCAAAAAAGGCAAAGGCTCTAGATCTGGTAGCTTGAGAGCACTTAGTACTTGCCTTAGGTAGAATGAGGGTGTTTGCAGCATTCGATCTCCTTAGCCGGTTAGGAGGTGTGATGGATACTAGGTCGGTGATAGCAGTAGCCGGGAATTTCTTGATGGCTTTATGGGTCATTGTTAGAACCTTGTAGGAGATCCTGGCCTGTATGGGCAGCCAGTGCAACTGTTTTAGTATTGGAGTGATGTGGGATCTTCTGGAAGCTCCATGAAGGATTCTTGCAGCAGAATTCATAGCAAGTTGTAAGGGGTTGGTCGTATTCTTTGGTAGGCCATGTAATATCGCATTAGCATAGTCAAGGTGGGGCATTATTAGGGCCTGAAAAACAGTTCGGAAGTCTTCAGGTTCTAACAGCTGACGAAGATGGCGAAGGGACCGGATTTTGTGATAGACAGATTTTGTTATGTTATTGATGTGAGCCTTCATATTAAGCTGCTGATCAAGTATAACTCCGAGGTATCTTACTGTAGTCTTGCATGTGAGCTCTGCGTCCCGAACTTTGATGGATAGAGGTGGGATAAAAGCCGGGTTCCTGGTGACGAAGAGGGCTTCGGTCTTTTTGAAGTTTAATTTAAGCCTTTGTGCGTCTATCCAGTCGGTGACTGCATCAAAGCATTTGATTAGAGGAGAGAGGTCAAGATGCTCAGTCGAGATTGGCATGTACATCAAGACATCGTCGGCATAGACAAGGCAGTTGATGTTAAATGAGTGGATAAGGTCACAGATGGGTTGCATGTAAATGTTGAATAGTAAGGCCGATAAGGAGCCTTGCGGGACACCTTTAGTTTGAAGGAAGGGGTCAGAGGTGGAAGGACCAGAACGTACATGTTGCCAACGGTCTGTGAGGTAAGACGCGCACCATGATAGAGCTGAGCCGTGAACTCCCTTATCTCTGAGGCGATGAAGGAGAATTTCGTGGTCTACTGTATCAAAGGCAGCGGCAATGTCCATGAATATTAGAACAAAGCCTTGTCTGATGTTATCCAACCCTATGGAAAGGGTGTTGAATAGGGTTGTCAGTAGCGTTTCCACACCATGTGCTTCACGGAATCCATGCTGGCAGGGATGAAGGGGTGCGTTGGAATCTATATGATCCTGTAATTGACGTTGTGTAATCTTATCTATCTACATTTACTCATTCTACTCTCTTCATTAATTTATAGTCCTCTATCATATCTCCCCTCAGCTGCCTCTTTTCCAGGGTGAAGAGCCCTAATCTTTTAAGCCTCTCCTCATAGGGGTATCCTTTAACCCTCTTTACCATTTTGGCGGCTCTTCTCTGTACCTTTTCTAATTCCGCTATATCCTTTTTAAGATATGGTGACCAGAATTGCATACAATACTCAAAGTGTGGTTGCACCATGGAACAATATAGAGGGATTATAATATCTTTTGTTTTATTCTCCATTCTTTTCCTTATGATTCCTAGCATTCTATTTGCCTTCTTGGCCGTCCCTGCATACTGGAGAGACGGTTTCAATGTGTTATCCACGATGATGCCTAAATCTTTTTCCTGGGTGGTGGTTCCTAATATGGAATCTTGCATCGTGTAACCATAGTTTGGGTTGTTATTTCCTAGGTACATAACTGTGCACTTCTCCACATTAAATTTCATCTGGTATTTGACCGTCCAGTCTTCCAATTTATCAAGGTCCTCTTGCAATTTTTCACAATCTTTTTGTGATTTAACAACTTTGAATAATTTTGTATCATCTGCAAATTTGATTACCTCACTCGTTATTCCCATTTCCAGGTCATTTACGAATACATTAAAAAGCAGCAACATGGTCCTTAACTGCATACATTTACATTTTACTACTGCCTTGATCACATATCCAGAAAAGAAAACAGTGAGTTGCTCAGAAACTTCTAATCAAGGATCAAATATTTAAAACAGTGCCCTGTAATGCAGGTGTATACTTTAAGGACTATATCATAAGATCCTAAAACAGCCCTTAATTGTGGATTCCCCACTTGTGTGGCTAATTCATCTTACTTGTCAACAGAGAAAGCAATGTTCCTTACCTGTATTGTGGGTAAATCAAACATATAATTCTGCCTGAAACAAAGCAACATACAAATTGAGGTGCTACCATGGGGGCGGCAGTGCACATGCTCAGAAGCTTTTTTCAGCTAATTCTGCAGACTGAAAGAGCTACCCCATCTTGGTGTCCTTAGATATGTCACCCACGTCTTCTTCTGCTCTCTGTGTAGAGTCCCCAGTATGGGTAAGCAACTTTACTAATTCTGACTTTGGAGTATATTTACTGAAAACGCCTTAAAATTGCACATTAGCATCCTGATTTTAACACATGCATTAATGGTATTGTTAACCCCTGATTTATTAAAAGGGTGTAAAACCTTTAGTAAATTGAGTATATCTAAAACCCAAAAGGCAGGCAAAGCTCCAAAGTCCCAATGCATGGATGAGATGGTGGTGCAAAGAAAAGGGTTTTGGATTTGTTAGGATCTGGGAAACATTCTGGGGAAAGGAGGGACTTTTCTGAATGGATGGGCTCCACCTTATTTTATTTTATTTAACAAGTTTTATATACCGCTTTATCATTTCAGTCAAAGCGGTTTACATTGAAACTTAAACTTGGTAAATAGAAATTACACTTACCTGGTAATTGTCGTTCCTTGAGTGACGACAGTTTAGTCCTCTACTTCTGGGTTGTGCACCTCTTCCTGCAGCTAGGAGACTGGGCATGTCAAAGTCGTGACATCACTGGATATAGCCTGCTGGTATCTCCCATCAGCCTCCAGCGTACTATTGACAAAGCAAACTCAAAGGAACAAATAACTATACCATAACTTTAAATAACTCCCCATTCCTCAACCGGAGGAGCCTTTTAAACCGTATCCGTCTTATATTTTCTTTTCTCTTTTTTTTTTATTTTTTAACTTTACATTCATGTCCCCCCTATGCAAACACGTATCCTATACCATCACCTCGTTTAAATAAGAGAAAAGAAAGAAAGAACAGAGAGGGATACTCACTGCGATCTAGAAACTGAAAGGATCTGTCTACTCCTTGAGATTGATGCTCCACTCCGCCTGAAAATAAACTGAAGAAATCATACTCCTGGGCGGGAATGAGAACTAAACTGTCGTCACTCAAGGAACGACAATTACCAGGTAATTGTAATTTCTATTTCCTTATCGTTCCTCCAGTTTAGTCCTCTACTTCTGGGATGTAACAGAGCAGTAATCATTGGGAGGGACCTATCCAGCCAACTCACAACACCGCCGACCCGGAACAGGCCTCCTTTACTGCCAAAACATTTAGGCAGTAGTGATTACTGAGGAAATGGAGACAACCTGGAAGCTGCTCTACCAATCCCCCCTGGTGGAATGACACAGTGATTCACCCATGAAGCCGCTTGTGCCCTGGTAGCAAGAGTCAGAAAGCCCCCCGGAATCATACAACCTCGCCAGCAGAAAGCTGAGGCAACCACTGCCTTAACCCAGTGCGAAATGGCCGCCTTCGCTGCTGCTTCCCCTTTGTGGGGACCTCCAACCAGCACACAAAAACAAAGAAACGAACATCGCACCCTGCATGTAATGTTTCCTATCGGCGTAAGCTACGAATAAAAACCTCCTCTTCCAGAAAAACCGAGAACTGGAAGAGAAACCAATAGGCTCAGGAGAAAAATCAGAAACCACCTTTTGGAAGGACGACAGGACTGCTTGCAAACACCACCCTCTATCCAGAAAGGGTGAAAACGGCTCATTACATGACAACGCCTGAAACACCGAAACTCGTCGCACCGAACAATGAGCTATCAAAGCCACTGTCTATAACAGCAAATCCTTTACCGACACCTGGAGTAAAGAATCAAAGGACTCTTTAGCTAACGCCTCTAAGGCCCAATCGGGATTCCCCGGTGGCACCCGAACTCTCCTTGAGGAGCGCAGTCGGATCCCAACTTAAGGAAACGCTACACATCGATCCGAACACCTAGCGCTATTCCCTTCACAGACCTCTACAGCCGGAAACAGTCACCCGCTGGATCCTCTAAGGAACTGGCCACTAGTTCCTTCAGACACTGTCCTGCAGAAAACTCAGACCAAGGATACAGACACCTTTGTCGCCCGGACTTGCCGCCGTGAACAGCAGCCTTCCCAAAGGCGCTAAGCATGGACCTACGTAGCAGAAGCAGCCTGCCTCCTTGCTCTCAACAAGGCGGCGAAGACTACCGCAGAATAACCCTTCTACTTGAGCCCCGCCCATACCAAGGCCAAACCGTAGGCGGGCACCGATCCATCTGAGACATTCGTCACGGACCTAGCTGCAGCAGAACGTCTGCTACCGACAACTTCTAGGAAAAGCCTGTCGAGTAGGCGAATGAGAAAAGCCTAGGAGGCCGTCTCGCCCAACCGGGCGCTACCAAGAGCGCTTTTCTCCGAAAGCCTCGATACGCCAACTAGTTGCCCTATGAGAGCCCACGGGGAAAGGACAAGACAAAGACTTAATTGGGAGCTTACTGACCCTCGACTTGGACGAACCATCAGCTGCCCCATTCCTCCACCAGAGAGACCTCTGGGTGAACCCCAAGGAAGCCAATAATATTAGCTAGCGCTTGAATTAAGCCATAATGCACATTTGCCCCATAAAGCAAATCAGGCTCTAGTCGATTCAGCTCCCTGATCCTTTCCTGTTCCAGGTGAGTAGACTGCCGTAAACACTGCGACCACCTGAAGCATGCTCTCGCCTCCCCAGGCTCCAAAAATGGGAGCTTGTAAGGCCAGAGCATTGCCCCCAACGATCGCTTCAGTGAACCATCTACTTTCCCATCTTGTGATAAAGATGATTGCTAGGGCTCTGTTCCATACAGTGAGTCCGCACCCCCTGGTAGTGCAAGGTGTGCACCCACCCATGTAGTACCCAGGCCTGCCCCTGCTTAGCCTCAAAATGTCAATCAAGAACAGGCGAATTCAGGACAGCTGAATACTTTCTTGATTTTCTTTACTTTCTTTCTTTTCTTTTCTTTTTTATTTATTTATTTTTACAAAGACACCTCTAAACCAAAAATGCCGTCAGCATATGTTAAGAGACGCTCTTTCCGTGCCAACAATATGAAGTAGAAAGAACTCCCAAACACAGGCATACCAATCCACGGCCTTCCTGCTAGAGTAACGCCCCATTCCGTCTGACTGCACAAAGATGGACTTTATATTTTAAGATCAACTAGCACCTGGTGATGTGAAATACAGCTCTCATTCCGCAGTGGCAATTGAGTCAGCAAAGAAGAAGCCGAGAAACTGCAGACAAGTTCCCATTATACCACCTGGTAAAGACTCCACTTTTAGACCACTGAAGCAAAAAAGCATGCGAGCGTGCCTTGTGTCCTGCCAGCAGCTGATCGAATTGAAGGGATTCAGTGCATGCAGGGCATTGTCCAGAGAACGCAAGGCCCCTCCTCCAGGCTGACTCCACATCCAGAGTCTAAACCGGCATTCACCTTGGCTGATGCCGATCAGCGCGGAAGTCATCTTGTAAGCCCAGCATATGAAGTATGCCTACTAGAGTCTGAGCCGCTGCCATTGCTGCTAGAGAACTAGCCTAGCTGCTTCTGGCCCCCCATTAAGGCATTCACTGAACACTAGCAGAGACTCTCCGTACTGGAGAACCTCTGATAAATGGAATGGGAGCATAGATAGCTCCAAAGGCCAGAGTTCTATTTTGCAACCCCTCTCCGCTGAGCTGCCTTTTCCATATGTAAAATTAAACCACATATAGCCAAAATTAAGACATTACAAATCTACCGTAAAATCGTATAATTTGGCAAAGTCAAACTAAACGGGAACATTTTCCATTAAGAAACCACACAACTATAAAATGCTTCCCATGACATAATGCTTATGGCAGAGCATTCCACATCTGTGGACTGGCCATGGCGCTCACCCAAGCACCTGTTACAACTGTCCAAGAGAGTTATCACCATAATTCCTTTTGACTTGAATATGTTTACAGTGGAACATAGCGCTATATCACAGCAGCTAAGCCAAAATATTATCCTGCCATATAAACCGACTTTAACGCTTTATAGGACCTTCTATGGATAGCGGAAGGAGATTCTGGTAAATCAACATAGCTATGCCCTTTTTTCTTTGCTTTTTTTTTTTTTTTTTTTTAAAGGATAGGACTCCAAAAACCAAGTTTCCGCCAACTCCAAGGAAATCAAAGCAGATCCGCTAAAATTACCCGAACTGCTACTATAGCTTTGCAAGAAGCTACCAGCCCCCGCTGCACCCAGTTGTCCTTCCCCCCCTTATCCTGGGAGATTCTGCATTGCAGGAGGCGTTGCCCACCCCATGCCAGCCTACTGCATCTGCCAGGGAGCTGAAGAGCAAAATAGAAAGTAGAACCCCTGGAAGCAAACAGTGTCCCGTCCTTGGGATTCAGGCGCAAAAGGTAAAAATCAAAAGCAAAATCAACAGTGTTAGCTAAAAATGAACAAGGCTATCTCTCACTAAAGCGAGTTTCTTTTTCTTTTGGAAATCCCACTGAAGTCCGTGGGACCCAAGCTTTTGAACACAGCCCCTGACGCTGTGCATTAACCACAACCAGAGAAATGAAATGAAATGAAACCCTGCTCTAGTAATAGATAAGAATTTCCTGGGAAGGGCCTGCTAAGTGTTGCTATGAAACACACAAGCACCTCCCCAGGCCTTCCTGGAGTCAGAGAAATAGAATACACCGACCACTTTGCAAATGGAGGTCTGAGAGGTTGTTGCCTGTGTGAACCTGATGAGTAATATGATTTTGTATTGTACCACTCACCCCCCAGGGATGGGGGCACTGAATACTATATGTGATTCATGAGCAGCGCTGTCATTCAGTGGCCTTTAGGGCACCAGAGCCCGACCAATGATACAGAAGTTAAGAGCTTTAAATCTTGGTCATATAATCTGGATTCTCAGAACATAACATCACCTTACAGAGGCTCTGTGGTGATTTCTTTCCTGACCTGCAGACAATGGCTGCATGCATACCCCCAGTCATAGAAAGGCACTATTGAGTGTAGCAGCTGCTCTCTGGTGGCCATAGACCGTAGCACAGGCACTTCCTGGTTGACAGTTTAACTGTCTATTTTTTTACATCCTAAGGTTTCCTAAACCTGTCCCTGTGAATTTTGGGCAACTTTCACTACAGAATACATAAAGGCACACTTCTAGGCTTTCCCTCCTGCCAACTACAAGTTAGGGCTCTGCCCTTGAACTTAAAAGCTGGCAATTTGCCTAATATCCTGGGCCTTAACAGATGCTCCTCAGAGACATGATTAGGAGGGAAAGACCATGTGGTTTCAGGGATCAATGCCAAAACTGCTGTCCTGTTTTTAAGTTTATTCTTATTTATTCTATAAAGAGGATTGACAACAGTCCCCCTTAATGCTGAGGAACCCCCTGAGCCTCAAAAAAAAAAAAATCCTACAAACCAAAGAAACAAACAAACACTAGGCCCAAAAATTTAGCTATTCTGCCTGTTGTTTTCCCTCACGCAGGCAGCTCACTGCAACTCCCGCCATGCGGTCCAAATACCTAGAGAGGAAATGGCCACCCCTTCGCCAATGAATTTTGGCACCAAGAACAACAGCCGCTGCAAAAAGGAGGCCTCAGCAGACCGACCGAGCCCGAAGGCCTTACCTGCAGGGCCAAAAGCCACACCGCCTGCTCCTACCACCTTGAATTCCTCCGATCCTCAAGCCGCACTGATGCGCCTGGCAGCCGCGGCGAGGATCGCTCAGCCGGTTCCACAGAGTAAAATTAAAATCCCGCAGCAACGGAGAGGCTCCGTCTCACACAGCTTCAGTGTGGCTGTACGGGTCCCGGAGCTCTCTCCCGTACAGTCAAGGGAGAGAGATCCGCACTGGCAAATGCCTGCAGCAAGTGAAAATAACTGAGAAGGAGGGAAGGCGAGAACTGCTACTAATTTAAAGAACCAGGCTCAAATTTAAAATTACTGTAAATAAGGAAATTTGCTCCTAAAGGGAACTACTCCCTGATTGCCAATTAACCAAAGGTAACTGAATTAAAAGTAAAATAAAAGTAAATTAAAAGCAAAAGTAAAATCTGAATAGAATTTGTCACACTAAATGCTCCTTATCTGTTCCCCCCAAGTGAGCCCAGAAGCTAGGCTCACTATGTCCTCCTGCTGCAAGAAGACTGGACACACTGGAGGCTGATGGGAGATACCAGCAGGCTATATCCAGTGATGTCACGACTTTGACATGCCCAGTCTCCTAGCTGCAGGAAGAGGTGCACAACCCAGAAGTAGAGGACTAAACTGGAGGAACGATAAGGAACGTACATTAAACAGGGACATTGATAACTTGGATTTTTCTGAGGCAATGGAGGGTTAAGTGATTTGCCCAAGGCCACAAGGAGTGCTAGTGGGAATCGAACCCTGGTCTCTGGGTTCTCAAGCCATTGTTCTTAACCATTAGGAACCAGGCTGCTGGCATTAACCTTTAAAAAGGAGATAGAGCAGCTTTTAAACTAGATAATAGGGGAAAACCGACAGTCACCCAAGAGCACATGGTTTGGAACGATGTACCCATGAAGTTTACTAGCAAAAGATTGAAGTTAGGGCATATCGACAGAGAGGTTCCAACAAAGACAAAAAGAACCCAAATGCCCTTAAGTACAGAGCTTAAAGATTACAAATTACCCCTGCCTACCGATAACCAGATTAATATGAATGAAATATGACTTCCAAAATGTTTGTATGCAAATACGTTGAGAAGACTTTCATTATTAATTTGTTTTTGTTCTGACTGAAGTACTCTTCTTAAATCTGAGATATAACGAGCTCTTTTTCCTGGGTGAGCGCAAGGCTCAAGGCAGAAGACCATGAGGACTATTGATTGGTTGATGTGGAAAGCAAAAACTACTTTTGGTAGAAACTTAGGGTTGTGCCCCAAGTACTATCTCTTATGTGAATACACTGCATATGCAGCTTGTGCTTGCCGTTTACAGACTCTTCTAGCTAAAGCCACCACTCTCAAAAATACCATTTTCTATGAAAGGTGCTTGAACGATGAGAATTCCCAGATGGTTATATGTGAAGTCCTCTCACAAACTTTGATGCTATAGAGCAGGAGCAGCTAATAGAATCCTTAAATCAAATTCTGGTTTCCTGCTACAGCACCAAGGTGTATCTTTACGATGATGGTTTTAATACCTCTCTGCTCTAAGTGAAAAAAGTACTTCAGAAGTATTGCAGGCAGACATTTTTAAAAATATCCTAATTTTTGGCTGTGTAAACAGATGAAGGACCTATTCCATATACAATTTTGTTGAAGACTTCTTTCTGAATTTAGCACTTGCTGTATTTTAACTGGCATTTCTAAAGAGATTACTAATTAGTGCTCAACATCCAAATTATTGATTCTAGGTAGTGAAGAATGGGATGCAGTAGAATTCCAGATTCTGGATAATTGGAAATATTTTTCATTTGATGGACTCTTCCACTAATAGTTATGGCAGAAGAGGGAACCAGATTTGCCTGGTCCAATACAGTGCTATGAAGATCATGACACCTCTCCAAGTAGAGTTAGAAAAACAGACTGGCTGCCTGCAGGACTGGAGAATTATGCATATCAGATACTATGTCAAACCTATTACCAGGGCATCAATATTATTCTGTTCTTGGCTGATATCCTGAAACAGAAACGTGATGCTTTCCTGCTCTCATCAGAAGCAAAAAGGCTCACCTGTGATGTTCCCCACTGCTACTGTGATATTCAGTGACAATCTGGGCGATTGTAGGACTCAACTGAGTTTATTCAGAGCGCAAAATCAATTAGCAAACAGTTATGTGGCTTTTAGGAATATCCCTACTGCTACTGTCCATTTCCAAATTCTAGTTATTTTTCAGCAAAGAGTGATTCTGTACTTCCTTGTATGTTTATGTAATGCATAGCTACTTGAATGTCCATTTGCACTAGAACAGTCTTGTCCTGAATCCAATATGTACACATTTAATACAGAGAACGTTACCTTAAATCATTTTTTAATGAGTTAAATGTTTATCTATCGTTTCATGAGTTATTTTTGTTCACTGCAGAATCTAAGAACTCTTGTAAATATATAGGATACCAAACTATCCTTTAAAAATTGCAAGCCTTCATTGAAAAAAACTTTATAGGTGATAATCAAGATTTTCAGTTTTATCCCAAAAGAAACAGGAAGCCACTGCAGAGTAACCAATGTGGGAGTGATATGATCATGAGATTTCAAGCCTAGAAGCAACCTAGCAGCCATTTACTGCACAAGCTGAAATGTACTAGAGATGTGCCTTTGATGCACATACACGGTTTATTTCATTTTATGGGCATTAAATGTGCATAAAGTTGATTTCTCTATGTAAAAATGTTATGGAGAATGCTTACTAAAGATTAATGCACGTTAATGAAAGCTAATGCATGTTAAGTGCTGCCATAGCCTGTTTATTTCTATAGACCATGGCAGTACTTAATGCACTTTAACTTTTGTTAATCTTTATTAAACATACTCCATGTGTGTTAAAATCTTTTTCTGCAAAAAGTATTAAATAAACTAAAAGAAAGTTTCAAAATCAGCCACAACACCCCTAAATGATCCAAAAAATGAACTACAAATTTTTTCTTTGCACATCCCTAAAATCTAGAAAACTGTGTATAGGGAGTTTCTATGTATTGCAGTAAGCTTAAAATGTCTGATTTAGGCTGTTCCTCCTTTGGTTGTTCAAAAGAGATTGCCTTATATATCTTTTGAATGAATTTAAGTTACATAATTTCTTCCTATGGAAAAAGGAGCCAAATGATAAGAAGAATCTAATGGGAATCCTATGGAGAATACTTCCTGTGATCTCCATGGAACAAACAGGAGACAGCCAACATGGCTTTAAACAAGGAAGATCTTGTCTTACAAATCTGTTATGCTTTTCTGAAGGTGTGAATAAACAGGTAGACAAAGGTAAGTCGGTTGATATAGTGTATCTGGACTTTAAGAAAGCCTTTGACAAGGTCCCTCATCAGAAGAGACTTTTGGCAAAACTAAAAAGTCATGGGATAGGAGGCAGTGTACTATTGTGAATCAAGATCTGGTTAAAAGATATAAAGCAGAGGGTAGGGCTAAATGGCCAATTTTGCTAATGGAAAAAGGTGAATAGTGGAGTACCGCAGGGATCTGTGCTGGGTCCACTGCTTTTTGACATATTCATAAATGACCTGGAAAAGGGAACAACAAGTAAGGTTATCAAATTTTCAGATGACACAAAACTATTTAAAGTTGTTAAAACCCAAAAGGATTGTGGAAAATTGCAAGAGGATCTTGATAAATTGGAAGACTGGGCATCAAAATGGCAGATGAAATTTAATGTGGACAAGTGTAAAGTTATGCACCTAGGAAAGAACAACCCAAACTATGATTACAGGATGCAAGGTTCCACGTTGGGAACCACCACCCAGGAAAAAGATTTAGGCGTCATTGTGATTAACATGTTAAAACCCTCCGCCCAGTGTGCAGCGGCGACCAACAGAGCAAATAGAATGCTAGGTATCATAAGGAAAGGAATGGAAAATAAAACAAAGGATATTATAATGCCTCTGCATTGTTCCATGGTGCCAGCGCACCTTGAATATTGTGTGCAATTCTGGTCGCCATATCTTAAAAAGGATATAGCGTTATTAGAAAAAGTACAGAGAAGAGCCACCAAAATAGTAAAGGGGATGGAAAGATACTCCTATGAAGAGATGCTAAAAAGGTTAGGGCTTTTCAACCTGGAAAAGAGACGGCTGAGGGGACACTCCACTCTCCATCCTGCTCTAAGATCATACACAAAGAAACAGCCCGGATCCTGCTCCTTTCTCCTGTTCGCAGATCGGGGTTAAGCCAGGCTGCACATGCTTGTGCCGGTTGGCCCCCGACCCAATCAGAAGCAGCAAGCCAACAGTTGAAAGGAGGCGCCATCGGGCACACCCACGCCTGGCGCGCCTCGCCAGAGAGCCCTTTGGGGCGGCCCTTAGACGTGGAAATTAGGCGAACAAAACAATCGTCACACTAAAGACCCAGAAGAGAGTCTGTACTCCTTAAGACAACTGATGAACTTTAAGCATATTCCCCCCCCCCCTGCCAACTTAATCAGGCAAGTAGTCAGTTGCTACAACTCCTAGTAATATCGTTTCTCTCTAATTATATCCACTAACTTGTTTAAACAATTGTACTGTATAAAACAATATCTAGCAAGTAGTTTACTATGAGCTTTAATGCATCCTGAGATTGTAAGAGATACTGTAAGACATTACTTTGTTCTAATAGCTAATTTTAATACCCCTCTCTCCCCTTAATTCCCCCCCCCCCCCAACTGAAAAACATAGCTTTTCTTCTCTGTTCGCTTCATCTGATCCCTTTAACATGGAAAAGAAAGCAATCTGGTTAAATTTTATCATATGCACACTAATTTGCTCTACAATATTTAACCACGCCCACACCACCACACACAATAAGGTCACCCTTACTATCCACTCAGTTTTCAGGCACCCGTCCACACACTACTATCAAACACAACTATCACACGAATCCAAATTACAACAGACTTATCAATATCAAGCTACACACAAACCCTCAACAACTCCCAGAGATAAACATACTTAAAAATAGAAATCTAAATTGTTTCCTTATTAATGCTAGGTCAATTAGAAATAAAATACCCCTCATTCAAGATGTTATAACTGAAAATACCCCGGAACTTATCTGCATCAACGAAACATGGCTATCAGATTCAGATCAAGTACTGATCAACCAACTTAAAGAGCCAGGTTACCAAGTATTCCACACACACTGCATAACAAAAAGAGGGGGCATCCTCATTATCATAAAAGAAGATTTGAAAGCTACCCTATTAACCTCAAAAAACACTAAGAACCTAGAAATTCTTACCATAAGAACAAAAAATCTCCACTTTTGTTTGACTTACAGACCACGTGACTCAATTCTGGACAATCTTGAAATTCTAACAGAGACATTATGCTCATCCACTCAGAGACATCCACTAATACTTCTAGGAGACCTGAACCTCGCATCACTACCGCATAACCAAGCGACGGCCTTCCTATATACCATTCACGACATGAATTTCCACCAAATAATTGATATTGAAACCCACAATAAAGGGAATACACTTGACTTATTATTCCTACCTAACATAATCCATAGCAACTACAATCCTACAACACTTGAGGTACTACCAGTACCTTGGTCTGACCACCACCTCTTAAAATTCCATATATCCGTTCATGATACAGTAACCACACCATCAAAAACATACTACACAACCCTATAAGTTCAAGAAATTTGACAGAGAAAAATTCCTAAAACAACCCAACACTTATCCCCATTCTCCTCTAACCTCGATGAAACAATATCAAAATGGAATGACACCATATCAAAAGCTGCCACCCTACATATACACCTTCCAACCACCACAAAAAAACACAGCAATGCGTGGTTTAGACCCAAACTAAAACAAATCAGAAGAGAATTGCGCAAAGCTGAGCACAAGTGGCGCCACTCAAAATCTGCAACACATCAAACTCAATACATGGCCAAACTAACACACTACAGAGAAATTATAAATGCCTCAAAGAAGGAACACTATTCTAATATACTATCAAGGTCTCTCAAATCGTCCAAGAGAGCTCTTCCAAATCATAAAATCCTTAACCAATGACAACTCAAACAATGAGACAGTTGACACCACCATAGACCCCCAAATTCTTGCTAACTACTACAACGACAAGCTAACACAACAAGTCCCAGCACAATATGTTCAAGACATCCAACCCCCTACATCAACTCATATTTGGTCAACATTCTCCCCTACATCAAATGGACATGCTGGAGAACATTATCACCAAAGTCAACACAACCACTTCATATCTTGATCCCTGTCCAGTCAGCTGGATAAAGGCAACAAAAATAGAATTTATCCCACTCATTCTCCCTATTATCAACACCTCAACAACCTGGCTACATGCCCCCTGCCCTTAAATATGCTGTCATATGCCCAATCCTAAAAAATAGCACAATGGACAAAAACAACCCCATATCATACCGACCTATCTCAAACCTCCCATTACTGACCAAACTAATTGAGAAGGCAGTTCTAATCCAACTCCAAAATCATATAGATACACACGCACCCCTGGATGAACAACAATATGGTTTTAGGCCCTACCGTGGTGTTGACTCTCCTTACTGTTCTTTTTTACTGTATCCTACACGGCATAGACAACCCCGAAAATGCGTTCCTCCTCCTTTTCCTCGACATCTCAACAGCCTTCGACAGCGTAAACCATCACATCATGTTATCTAGACTACAACAAATAGGCATTGATAGCACGGTACTTCAATGGTTCTCCTCATACCTATCAGGAAGAACCCAACAAGTAAGGATAGGCTATAACACCTATAAGACCTACAACCAAGAACAAGGCCTTCCGCAAGGCTCCATACTCTCTGCTCTATTGTTTAACATTTACCTGCAACCTATCTGCTCAATATTCAAAAATTTCAAAATATTATAGCACATATATGTGGATGATATAATGCAATATCTCCCATTCAACATCAATAATCCCCCAAATCAACAAATCACCAACTGCTTTACTGAACTAGTCAGCTGGTTATCATCCCATAATCTCAGGATTAACTTCAATAAAACTGAAGCCCTCTATATAACATGGAATCAAAACTTCTCCCCTCCACCAACTATGAAAATTCATGATACAACTATATCCGTCAAAGATGAGGTAAAATACCTTGGAGTCATCTTAGATCGCACACTGAACATGTCTGCATTTATAAAACAAACAACAAGAAAGCGTAGTTACTCACCTGTAACAGGTGTTCTCCAGGAGCAGCAGGAATCAGTCCTCACTTATGGGTGACGTCGGCGCCGACGGAGCCCTCGCGGAGCAATTTTCCCCAGCTTTCAAAGAAAGCCTTTGGGAATTGCAGCGCGCATGCGCGGTCGTCTTCCCGCCCGAGGGTGCCATCTTAGCCAGTCAGATGACATAGCTAAAAAAGACAGCATAAAAATATTTGCAAAAACATAAGCAGACGATTGCAACTCCAAGGGGAGGAGGGAGGGTAGTGAGGACTGATTCCTGCTGCTCCTGGAGAACACCTGTTACAGGTGAGTAACTACGCTTTCTCCAGGACCAAGCAGGAAGTCAGTCCTCACTTATGGGACTCCCAAGCTCAAGGCTACCGGAGACCCTAAGCACAAAAATGAGCTCCCTCTAGCTCAGCAGCACAGAAGGAAAGAATCTTCGCTGAATTATCACCCACCGGTAGCCCACATCCGGGATGGAGGGTAGGAGTTGCTCAGACCTCAAAGAGATTACGGAGGACTGCCTGTCCGAAAGCACTGTCCCTGCGGGACTCCCTCTCGAGACAGTAATGGACCGCAAAAGTCTGGCTCGAAGACCAAGTAGCGGCCCGGCAGATGTCTGCCAGCGGAACAGAGCGGAGGTAAGCCACTGACGTAGCCTTTGCCCGAACGCAATGAGCCGTGACTCGACTTTCTAAGGAGAGTCCGGCTGCCCCATAAGCCCAAGAGATACAGTCCGCAACCCAGATGGACAGAGTACGCTTGGAGACCGGGAGCCCCAATTTATTGGGGTCAAAAGACACAAAAAGCTGAGCAGCTTTACGGTGCTCCCGCGTACGGTCAAGGTAGAAGTTTAATGCCCTTCTACAGTCCAGGGTATGGAGGACCGTTTCAGCTCGGCTGGAGTGTGGTCTGGGAAAGAAGGTTGGAAGTACCACCTCCTGATTGATGTGAAAAGGGGAGACCACTTTTGGAAGAAATTTTGGGTGAGTCCGTAGGACTACCCTATTTTTGTAGAACCGAGTGTAAGGGGGATCAGACACGAGGGCCTGCAATTCACTTACGCGTCTAGCGGAAGTGAGGGCTATCAAGAACAGTGTTTTCCAAGACAGAAAACGGATAGAACAGGTAGCCATAGGTTCAAAAGGCGGACAGGTGATCCGCTGTAAAACCACATTCAGGTCCCAGTCAGGCGCTGGCGGGCGCAGAGGTGGTTTAAGTAGAAGGAGACCTCGGAGAAACCTCGCTATGAGAGGGTCGCTGGAGAGAGGTCTACCGTCCACCGGCACATGATGTGCCGAAAGAGCACTGAGGTGAACTTTGACGGAGTTGGACTTAAGTCCCAGATTAGAGAGGTGTAGCAAGTACTGCAAGATCACCGACACCGGGCAGGAGAAGGGATCCTGAGACTGTTGGGTACACCAGACGGCAAAGCGACGCCATTTAAGGGCGTAGCATTTGCGGGTAGAAGGCCGACGCGAAGCCAAGACGACCTCCTCCACCTCTGCCGGCAGGAGAAGGGGAGCAAGGACTACCCTCTCAGCAGCCAGGCCATGAGGTTGAGAGACCTGAGGTTGGGGTGTAGTAGAGACCCCTGATCCTGAGTGAGGAGATCCGGTTGTACCCCCAGAGGGAATGGATCCTCCACCGCTAATTGCAGTAGGAGCGGAAACCATGGCTGTCTGGGCCAGCGAGGGGCCACTAGGATCATGAAGGCTTTGTCTCGGAGAACCTTGAAAAGAGTCCGAGAGACTAGCGGGATGGGAGGGAAAGCGTACAGAAGGCTCCCCGACCATGAAATTAGAAAAGCGTCCGCCGCAACCCGAAGGGGGTGTGGCTGACGAGAGCAGAAGCGAGGAAGCTGCCGGTTGTGAGGACTGGCAAAGAGATCCACCGTGGGGAGGCCCCACTTTAGGAAGAGCTTCTGAACTACCAAGGGATCCAGACGCCACTCGTGCGGCTGGAGGATCCTGCTGAGTTTGTCCGCCAGGCAATTCTCTTGGCCCAGGAGATAAACTGCCTTGAGGAGAATGCCGTGACTGACGGCCCAAGAGCAGAGCTTCTGTGCCTCCCGGCAGAGGAGGAAGGAGCCCGTGCCCCCCTGCTTGTTCACGTAGAACATGGCAACTTGATTGTCCGTCTGGACAAGGACGGACTGGTGGGAAGTCAGGTGGGAGAAAGCCTTGAGAGCCAGGCGGATCGCCCTGAGCTCCAGGAAGTTGATCTGCTGAGCAGACTCCCACGTGGTCCAGAGGCCCTGAGTACGTGCCCCTTGGCAATGTGCTCCCCAGCCCAGGAGGGATGCATCCGTGGTCAGCACCCGGGTCGGCTGAGGTGACTGGAAAGGCATTCCGAATATCAGGTTCGGCTGCCGAAGCCACCACCGGAGAGACGAGATCAGCGGCTCGGAGACGCGCACTAGGTCTGCTAGGCCGCCTGTGGCTTGTCGCCACTGCTAGCGGAGACACCATTGAGCAGGCCGCATATTCAGGCGGGCATTGGGGGTCACATGGACGGTGGAAGCCATATGGCCGAGCAGTCTCAGGAAGCGCCTGGCGGAGACCAGGGGCTGGCTGCGAAAACGGTCGGCTAGGTCCATGAGCCGTTGAGCCCTGTCGAGCGGTAGGTACGCTCGTGCCTGAGGAGTGTGGAGCCTTGCGCCGATGAACTCGAGATCCTGTGAGGGGAGCAAAGTGGACTTTGCGAAATTTATAACAAAGCCCAAGTACTGCAGAAGAGTCACCGTGCGGCGTGTGGCGCTGGTGACCTCCGGAACGGACGCCGCTCTGATGAGCCAGTCGTCGAGGTACGGAAAGACATATAGGCCGTGAAGCCGGAGATGGGCCGCCACCACTGCGAGACATTTTGTGAAGACTCGCGGTGCGGAGGACAGGCCAAAGGGCAGTACTCTGTACTGGTAATGATTTCCTGCCACCACAAACCTTAGGTATTGGCGGTGGCTTGGGTGGATGAGGATGTGCGTGTAGGCATCCTTTAGATCCAAGGAGCATAGCCAATCTCCCTGCTGGAGGTAGGGCAGAAGGATTCCAAGGGTAAGCATTTTGAACTTCTCCCGCACAAGGAACTTGTTGAGGTTGCGCAAGTCCAGGATGGGTCTGAGGCCCCCTGTTCTCTTTGGTATTAGAAAATACCTGGAATAAAAGCCTTGACCTCTCAGGTGGTGTGGCACCGGTTCCACCGCCTGTTCCTGCAGAAGACCTGCTAACTCCTGAAGGAGTAATTCCCTGTGCAGAGGGGGTCGTGGAGGTTCTCCCGGAAAATAGGAGGGAGGGACCTGGTGGAAGTGGAGAAGATAGCCTTCCCGCACGACTTGAAGCACCCAGGCATCTGCGGTGATGCTGGACCACCTGTGGGCGAAGTGAACCAGCCGGCCTCCGGTGCTGGGAGGAACCAGCGGGGGGGGAGAGGCTATGCTTTGTGAGTCAAAAACCCCCACCCTGCGGAGCAGGGGCTGGTGGTGCAGGCTTGGGGGCTTGCTGCCTACGGGACCCGTTACCCCGTCCCTTGGCCTGCTGGCCCTGTTGGGGAGCTGCAGGGGCCTGATAATGGGGGTATTGTTTGTAGGCAGCCGCCTTCCTCGGGTAGAAGGACTTTTTCCCCGAGCCCTTCTTTTTCTGGGAAGGGGCGGAGGTCTTCCTAGAAAGCCTGGTCCTGGTGAGAGTCTCAGTCTCAATTTGCGCAGCCTTTTCTGCCATGGGCTTGCCAAAGAGGTTTTCGCCTCGGCAGGGGACATCGACCAACTTGTCCTGCACCCATGGCTCAAGGTCTGACGACTGAAGCCAAGCCTGTCGGCGGGCACCGATGCCGGCTGCGGCCACTCGAGCCGATGCTTCAAAGCCATCATAGGCTGCCCGGGACATGAACTTTGAGCATTCCCGAATGCCAGTGGACAAGGCTAGGAACCTCCGCAAGGGTTCCTCGGACAAACCAGCGGAGAATCCGGCTAGCTCTTTAGCCAGATCCCGGAGATACATGCCCATGTATAGCTGGTAAGTCTGGACACGACATGCGAGCATAGAGCCCTGGAAACACTTCTTACCAAGGCCATCCAGGTTACGGGCCTCCCTGCCAGGAGGCACCGAGGAGTGCATCTTCTGGCTCTTAAGACGATGCATGGCCGATTCCACTACCATGGAATGGTGTGGCAGCTGTGCCTTTTGAAAGCCAGGGCTCTTGCGGACTCGATAGATAGAATCGACCCGCTTGCTCAGGACCGGCGAGGAGGCCGGACTCTCCCACATGCGGAAGAGTAGTCGTTCCAGCATAGGAGGAACCGGTACAGTAAAGTGTTCCCTTAAGTGAGGACTGACTTCTCAACGCTTTCGAGGACATTTTGCCGCAGGGCCCACAGATCAGTTCCTCATGATCCGGGCCCAGGCAGCGGAGGCAAAAGTCGTGTGTGTCAGTTAGTGACATATTTCGGTCACACTGACCACACCGCTTAAACCCACTGGCAGCCATCGGGGGAAAAAGGGCCCCTGCGAGGTCAAAGGACCGGGCTGCCAGGGAAAAATCGAAAACGAAAGCTGACAAAGTCAGAAAAACCGAAAAAAAGTAAGACGACTCATGACCGGCGTTGCGAGTCCGGCGGGAAAAAGATCGGCGTCGAACCGAAGGAAAAAATAATGAAGAAAATAAAATAATGAAGAAAAAATCGACTTTTTCGCGGGGACAAGACGGGGACGTCTGTAGGGCTCCGCGGAAAAAAGAAGACTGGCTAAGATGGCACCCTCGGGCGGGAAGACGACCGCGCATGCGCGCTGCAATTCCCAAAGGCTTTCTTTGAAAGCTGGGGAAAATTGCTCCGCGAGGGCTCCGTCGGCACCGACGTCACCCATAAGTGAGGACTGACTTCCTGCTTGGTCCTGGAGAAATATCTATTATAAACTTAAGACTACTAAAACAGCTACACCCACTCTTATACCCCACTGATTTAAAATCTGTACTCAATGTCATTATCACCCACACTTCGACTATGCCAACTCATTACTTCCAGGGCTACCTAAACAAATATTAAGACCACTGCAAATTGAACGACATATTGCAGCAATAATAACATCAAATGCCAATCCAATAGATCATATCACATCTATCCTTTGCAGCTTGCACTGGCTCCCAATACAATGTCGTACCCAGTACAAAATAATTGTAACCACTTTCAAACTAATTAACGACATTGCCCCATTCTACCTCTCCTCCCTCATCACCAACGAAAAAAAAACACCCGTACCCAAGGGGACTGCAATAAAAACAAACTTACAACAGCAACAGACTATAGGAAAACTTAAAAAAAATCACAAACAGGGCATTTTCCCGCTGCGCCCTCTTTCTCTGGAACAAGCTCCCAGATAACTTAAGAGTGATAAAAGACCTCTCTTCTTTTCGGAAAAAACACATCTGTTCACCCAACAATTTGGTTCTATAACATAATCACTGCACATAGCCCAGACACCCTACATAACTAATCTAAGAACCTCCCCTTCAGAATGCGTCACCAATGCTAATACAAGAACATTATGTATATAGTTAACAATTCTATTATATAATGTTGTTATATTGTTAATGTACATAGTTGATTCCGTTGCATGTAATTTGAATACGTACTGTCTTGTACAATTCATATTGTTCATTGTAAACCACAATTGATCTGTAGGAAATCGCGGTATAAAAATGTAAAATAAATAAAATAAATAAAATATGAGAGAGGTCTATAAATTAATGAATGGAGTGGAACGGGTAAATGTAGATCTATTGTTTACATCATCAGAATATAAAAAGACTAGGGGACATACAATGAAGCTACAGGGTAAACTATTTAAGACTAATAAGAGAAAATATTTTTTCACTTAACGTATAATCAAACTCTGGAATTTGTTACCAGAGGATGTAGTAAAAGCTGTTAGTGTAGCTGGGTTTAAAAAGGGTTTGGACAAGTCCCTGGAGGAAAGGTCCATAAACCATTATTAAAAGGGACCCGGGATATCACTGCTTGACCCAATACAAGCACTGAGGAACCTGTATCTTTTGGGGAGACAGCACAGTTACTTACCTGTAACAGGTGATCTCTGGGAACAGCAGGAATTAGTCCTCACATATGGATACGTCAGTAACGACGGAGCCTGCGCGGGAAAGCTCCCCAGCTTCCCAGAAAGAAAGCTTTTGGGAGCCTCCCACAGCGCATGCGCGCTGCCTTCCCGCCTTTCCTAACCAACTCTCCTCAGTTCGAGTTTAAAGCTGAGACAATAGAGAGAGAGAGGAAAGGAAAGATAGAGAGAGTTACAACTCCTAGGGGAGGTGGGAGGGTTGTGAGGACTAATTCCTGCTGTTCCCAGAGATCACCTGTTACAGGTAAGTAACTGTGCTATCTCCAGGAACAAGCAGGAATGAGTCCTCACATATGGGGACTCCCTAGCTAAGATGCCTGGGAGATCCCCAAGAGTATGAGACCCTGAAAGGTTCCTCGTCTTCCTATGGATCTCAGGCATCCATTAAGGGACAGAGGGCAGGAGTTGTTTAAGAATGGAACAGGTGCCTAAGGACAGCCTGACCAAACAAGGCATCCCGGCGGGAGTCCTTGTCCAAACAGTAATGGGCTGTGAAGGTATGAACCGAGGCCCAGGTGGCTGCTCGACAGATCTGGTCGATGGACACAGAATGAAGATGAGCCATAGAGGCGGCCATGGCCCTCACATTGTGAGCTGTGACACGGCCCTCCAGAGAAAGGTTCTTACTCTGGTAAGCAAAAGAAATACACTGAGCAATCCAATTGGACAGTGTTCTCTTAGAGACTGGAAGTCCTAAATGAGAAGGATCAAAAGCAACAAAAAGCTGGGAAGACTTTCTATGTTGCTGCGTCCTGTGCAAGTAAAAAGCAAGAGCTTTTTACAATCTAGAGTATGAAGGTTCCTCTCTGCACTGGATGCATGAGGAGCTGGAAAAAAGACAGGTAAATATACCTCTTGATTAAGATGAAAAGGTGAGACCACTTTAGGCATAAAGTGAGGATTTGTCCTAAGGACTACCTTATCATGATGGAACCTTGTATAAGGCGGATTAGCCACTAAGGCTTGCAGTTCACTGATGCGGCGAGCAGAAGTGACTGCAATAAGGAAAATAACCTTCCATGAAAGAAATTTCAAGGAGGTAGTGGCTAAGGGTTCAAAAGGTGGCTTCATAAGCTGACTAAGAACCAAATTTAAATCCCATGCCACCGGAGGAGGTCGAATGGGAGGTTTAGTTAAAGTTAGGCCTCTCATAAATCTTGCAATAAGAGGATGAGAGGAAACAGGTTGTCCATTGATAGGTTTAAGGGATGCTGCAATAGCACTTAAATGGACCCTTACTGAATTTGTCTTAAGGCCTGCATTGGAAAGATGCAGGAGATATTCTAATAGAGAATTCAGAGGAAGTGCCAGAGGGTCAAGACCCTTTTGAGCACACCAAATGGAAAATCTTTTCCATTTAAAAGCATAGGAACGCCTAGTGGAAGGTTTCCTGGAAGCATGGAGGATATCCTTCACTTGCTGCGAAAGATTGAAGTCTTGAAGGTCTAGGCCTTCAGTAACCAAGCTCTGAGGTGAAGGGACTTGGGGTTTGGATGCCACAAAGTCCCCTCCTCCTGAGACAGAAGGTCTGGAGCAGCTCCCAAGTCCAGGGAGGGGGCTTGGGAGAGATGCAGAAGTAGAGGGTACCACACTTGGAGTGGCCAGCGTGGAGCTATGAGGATCATAGATCCTTGATCCTCTGAAGTTTGAACAGAGTCTTGGGAATCAAAGGAATGGGTGGAAAGGCATACAGGAGTCCTGACCCCAATGAAGGAGGAAGGCATCCTTGGCCTGAACTCCCTGACACGGAATTCTGGAACAGAACCGGGGAAGTTTGGCATTCCACGGACTTGCAAACAGGTCTATGTCCGGGGTTCCCCATTCCTGGAAGATTCTGAGCACCTGATCCATGTGCAGGGACCATTCGTGTGGAAGCAGAACTCGACTGAGACTGTCTGCCCAAGAGTTTTGAATTCCTGGGAGGTATACTGCCAGGAGATGGATTTGATGCTCTCTGGCGAAGGCCCATAATCTTAGAGCTTCGTTGCAAAGCGACAGAGAGCCAGTTCCTCCTTGCTTGTTTATGTAAAACATGGCTACCTGATTGTCCGTTTGAATGAGGACTGTCTGGTAGCTGAGGAGGGTACGAAAGACCTTGAGAGCTAGGAACACTGCTCGATGTTCCAAGAGGTTGATATGAAGAGAGGTCTCCTGTGGGGACCAAGTGCCTTGGGTGGAGAGGTCCTGTAGATGAGCTCCCCAACCTGTTTGGGAGGCATCTGTTGTGAGGATTGCTTGGGGCAACAAAGGTTGGAAGGGGGACCCCAGCAACAGATTTTGAGTGGATATCCACCATTGGAGAGACCAAAAGAGACGTTTGGAGTTTGCTATTTGGTCTGAGAGAGCTCCTGAAGCCTGAGTCCACTGGGTGGACAAAGTCCATTGAGCTGCTCTCATGTGTAGGCGAGCATAGGGTACCACATGTACTGTGGAAGCCATGACTGAATCTGGGAGGCTAACTGCACTAGACGTTGACAACGGGCCTGAGGAAGGTAGGCCCTTGCAGAAGTGGTGTCCAACCAGGCCCCTATGAATTCTAGGGACTGAGTAGGGGTGAGCTGGGACTTTGGGAGGTTTACCACAAGTCCCAGGTATTGCAGAATGCGCCTGGTGCGGTTCAGGGAGATCTGAGCCTCTGACTGGGTTGGAGCTCAGATGAGCCAGTCGTCCAGGTATGGGAAGACAAATATTCCCAGAGTGCGTAGAAATGCAGCAACTATTGCCATGCATTTGGTGAACACTCTTGGAGCAGAGGCTAGACCGAAAGGAAGCACTCTGTATTGGTAATGTTTTCCCTGGAACAGAAAACGTAGGAATTTTCTGTGAGATGGATGGATGAGGACATGAGTGTACGCATCCTTGAGATCTAGAGAACAAAGCCAATCCTGACTCTGCAGGTATGGAAGGAGAGTGCCTAGAGAAAGCATCTTGAACTTCTCCTTGCATAGGAATTTGTTCAATTCTCTGAGATCTAGAATGGGTCTGTATCCCCCTGTTTTCTTTGGAATGAGAAAATAGGGGGAGTAAAACCCTGACCCCTGTTGAAGAAGAGGAACTTCTTCTATGGCCCCCTGGGCAAGAAGGGTAGTCACCTCCTGATCCAGAAGGTCGAGGAGAGATGTGGGAGAATTGAAGTGTCTCACCATGGTGTAGGGAGGAAGGTCTGAGAAATTAAGTTTGTAGCCCTCTCTTATGATAGAGAGGGTCCACTGCTCTGATGTGATTTGCTCCCATCTGGGAGCAAAATGAGCTAACCTTCCTGGAATGGTGAGAGGTTCTGGCTGTTGTAGAGCCAGAAAGGTTAAGTTCTCTAATGTCAAGTCAAAAACCCTGAGGGGCTTGGGATTGCTGGGTTGTAGCAGCCCCTGCAGGTTTAGGCCTGGCCTGTTTAGGTTGCTGACGCTTAGTAGCAAAGCGACCTGTAGAAGACTGTTGACCAGAAGTGGAAGGAAATCTACACTTCTTGTAAAAAGACTTTTTAAAAGATTTTTTCTTGGCCGGAGTGGAGGTAGACTTAGAAAGTCTATCCAGAGCAGCATTTTCTGCATCCATTTGAGTGGCTTTAATTTGCCACTCCTTGCCAAATAGGTTTTCACCTGTACAGGGCAGATTTCCTAAACCATCTTGAACCCAAGGTTCTAGATCAGAAGCCTGGAGCCAAGCAATTCTACGAGCAGCTATAGCAATGCCTGAGGCTCTGCTGGCACCCTCAAAACAATCAAAGGATGCCCTGTTGGAAAACTTTGAAATGTCTTGAGTATGCTTAAGCCAAAGAAGGAATTCATCCCTTTTATCTTCTGGAATAAAAGGGAGAAAGTTGTGCAGCTTTTCTGCAACCTCCTTCAGAAACATACCCATATAAAAGGCTGTATGAATTGATTCTGGCAATAAGCATGCTAGCTTGGAAGATTTTCCTACCAAAAGCATCCAAGGTCCTGCATTCTCTTCCTGGAGGAGTAGAAGAGTGTCTTTTGGTACTCTTTATCCTCTTCATAGTTGACTGCACCACAATGGAGTGGTGAGGAAGCTGAGTTTTTGAAATCCAGGAGGAGGAGGGACACGGTACATAGTGTCCAATCTACGAGAATGAGGAGAAAGGGTGAGAGGAGTCTCCCACAATTCAATCAAATGTTCTTGAAGAATTTCATGAATTGGCAAGGTGACTGCCTCTCTGGGAGCCTTAGAGTATCCCAAAATATCTAATTTTTTTGCTCTAGGTTCTTTTTCAGAGGTTACTGAAATAGAGAGTCCTTTAGCTACTTCTATTATGAAGTCTTGAAAGGATAAATCCTCTGGAGGAGACATTCTCCTTTTTGGAGAAGAAGGCTCCTCAGGAAGGGCGACAGATACTTCAGGGGACTCATCCGATGACTCAGAATCATCAGAAGAATCTAAGTATCGTCTGCCCGATTCCAAAGATCGATAGGCGTATCGATCGGTACCAACATCGGGTGTCCCCGGTACCAGGTCGGTACCGAGAAAAAGCCCAGGACAGGGAGCCGGAAGCGGCATCCTGGCCGATGTCGATGCAGCCGGTACCGGTATCGAGGTTGGTACCGGTACCGGCGCCGGTACCGACAACAGGGCTTGTTGCGGTACCGACGGCATCGCAGCCTTGATGAAAGCCAGGATGGCCTGCTGCATGGATTGCACAGTGTGATCCATGGACGCCACGACTGCCTGGATGTCAGTACCGGGAGATTGTGCCGGTACCCCAGAGCAGTCTAACAGATGATCGGTCGAGGCCGTGGCATCGATGTCAACCTGTAACCCCATAGGAGGAGCTTTGGAAGCCGGAGCTTCCCGCCGGGGTTGTTTGGCTGGGGCAGGATCCTCAAGGGCAAGCCCGGAGGCATCTCGATACTTGGAGGGAGATTTGCCCTTCGAGGACCTGCTAAAAGTATGTTTGGTTACCTGAGACCCATCAGGAGAGGAAGACCTGGAAGTTGTCGATGCCACCGCCGGTGCATCTGTGGGAAACAGCACATGGAGCTTGGCTGCTCGGTTCTGTAACCCCCGTTTAGACATTAGGGAACAGGACTGACAATCTGGAACGGAGTGCTCAGGCCCCAATCATTTAAGACACCATTCATGGGTGTCTGTAACAGAAATTGTACCGCTACGCTTAGTGCATTTTTTAAAACCAGAGGCTGGTTTTTCCATGAAGGAGGTTTCTTGTGGGCCTGGAGGCCTAAGAAGAAAAATACACCAAGTGAGGAAAAATATATTTCTTTTTTTTTTTAGAAGAAAAGAAAAGAAAAGAAAAAGACCGGCGGTACCGGTCCGGTGTCGGGGAAGGCAGACACGCGACCAAAGAAATAAATTAAAATAAAGAACTTCTTCAGCGGTGACAGGAACACGACCTGCTGGCTCCGCGGAAAAGAAGAACTGAGGAGAGTTGGTTAGGAAAGGCGGGAAGGCAGCGCGCATGCGCTGTGGGAGGCTCCCAAAAGCTTTCTTTCTGGAAAGCTGGGGAGCTTTCCCGCGCAGGCTCCGTCGGTACCGACGTACCCATATGTGAGGACTCATTCCTGCTTGTTCCTGGAGATTGCTAGGTACTTATGACCTAGATTGGCCACTGTTGGAAACAGGATAATGGGCTTGATGGACCTTAGTCTGACCCAGTATGGCATCTCTTATGTTCTTAAGTCAGTCTGTGTCTTCCAAGGTTTTATTAGTAAGATTTCCTGGTGACTTTATATGACCTGATTCAGAATGGCTAAGTATGAGTTATGCTGGGATTCAAACCCACAACAGTACCAGAGGCCAGTGGCTAGATTCTTCAGTCACTGAAGCTGCTTCCCTACAGAAACAAGTCTGGGAAACAAACATGGTACAGCAGAAATGGAAGACTGCCCCCAGCAATGTTCCCTCTAATTTTCTGTAGGCTGTGTGCGCATAAAATATCAGCTGTGTGCAGCTTTTGAAGGAAGGTTAAATTTTTGTGTGCCACATAACGACACTCGGAGTTATATACTTTAAAATTTGACTACACATCAGAATACAGTTTGTACACCACATTGATTTTAATCAAATTAAATGAAAATAGACGATTACTAAATGAAGCAGGAAATGTCTAGTAATTACAATCATAACTTTTAAATTTTAAGATGTCTGTGTTGTTTTCTATCAGAATCAGAGCTGTAATTTGTGTGCGCTCTGTTGTAAAGTATGTGCACTCGCTCGGCGAGGTGTGCGCACACGCACACGCGCACAGCTTAGAGGGAACAGTGGCCCCCAGAGAAGTCCATTGGGCCAGCAAGTGGTGTGTCTTCTGAGCCACTGCATATAAGGAAGCACAGTTTCCTTGCTTGTACACAGTTCTCAGTGTGCCTGACCTGTGCAAAATGCTACCCAGCAACTAGGTAGAAAGTTCTGCCATACTTCTCCTATGCTTGACTCCTCTAATACACACCTGGTTCCTAGTCTCTTCACAATGCTCCCTGCCCAGGGCAGACCCTCATACTAAGGTGTATGTGTAGTTTTGAAGGGAGGAGGGAAGAGGGGTGCAGTCGGGACCCTGACTGGCTATCCATGGTTTTTTTTTTAAATAGGTGGAGGAAATGGGGGCCTCTTTGGGCACCTGAATGATTAGCCAGGATGTTTGTGATTGTCAGGTGGTGGGGAAGGCACTTTTTACAATATTGCTGATGCTGCAGACCTATATATCCATGATATCAACAACATTGTTGGAGCAGGGGGGCTCAGACTGGGCTACTGGGGTGCTACAATGCCATGCAAATGGATCACATGCAGATAATGCCATCTCTTGAGGTGGTGTTATCTGCAACTGCAATTAGGACATTTTTGGAAGCCATTGCGACAAATATTTTAGCGCAGTGTCTGCCAAAAAATAGTTACATCTATTCTCTATTCTTGGATCAATACCCAATAACTCCATCTGACATGTATATAGTTACCCTATTCAATGCTCCGCATATGTATATAGTTTACCCTGTTCTCCAAGTTACTTGTTCCTGTTCAATGTAATGACCTGACTTTTGTTTATTGTCGGATACCATTTTGTTTTATGTAAACCGCGCTGATCGCAAATAGTGTGGTATATAAGAAATGCAAATAAATAAATAAAATAAATATTCTCTGCCCCCCTGCGGGTCCACTACACAAAATGCATACATCGTGGAAAAGTACTGCAATGTTTGCATTTTTCCACTTTAGCTGGGCGTTATTTCTATGTTAGCACCATGATAGCAGCTAACGCACTTTAGTAAACATGTTCCTAAGTGAATTTAGACACTACAGGGTCTTGGTGATGCTCCTGGGTTCCTTATGTAGGAATGATTTTCTGTGAGCCATACTGTTGTTCAGAATGAACTAGCATTATCTTTCAAGTAATTCTTCATGAAGGCTTGAAAGATCTTCACCATAATGGCTGGTGGTTCCCTCCCAAATGATAAGGTTTTGGACTGTAATATGGGGGATTCATCTTCCTCTGGCACCAATACTGCCATTGCAGAGATGGATGATGGATATTTGGGTTTTTTTGCTGGTAAATGAGAAATGGTGTGATGTTGAAACACCATTGATATTTGAGCTTAGCCCTTGTTACTCTGTACTAATCTTGTCACTGATGTCCATTCTGCCAATATTCAGCCCCTATGTCCTGATGCTGATGGCTCCACACCTATGTTTGGATGCTGTTGGTGTCTATGCCTTTATCTCTTTTGTTGATGTTGTATGCTTAGATCTTGGTACTAATGGTTCCATGCTTATGTGTTTGCACCATTGTTGGGTGTCTAACTTTTGGCATAGATGTTCGATGCCTACTTGATGGTGCCAAAATGCTGAAGTTTTTTCATGGCTCTTTTGGTCTAAAGTCATCCATCTCATGGCACTGCCATGCCTGAGGCTCAATGGCTTGAGGCCTAAGCTTAGTTTGTGCTTAACCCTTGCTCTTCTGACAAAAGAGTTGGACATGAGTCATCAGAGCCGGCAGAGTCAATCAACTAACTCCTCAAGCCCTCAAATTAAGAACCAGTATGCAGCCCTGTAGGTGGAGGTGGTGAATATATCCCTGAAAAGGGAAGAACCAGAGCTCAAACACCCCAAAGTTTCAGAATCACTGACCACAAGAAAGCAAAAGGTAGTGGTGGTTGGCGACTCCCTTCAGAGGAGTACTGAGGCATCCTTCTGATGACCAGACTTGATGTCCAGGGAAGTGTGCTGGTTGCCAGGTGCCAAAATCTGAGATGTAATGGAGAGTTTGCTGAGACTCATCAAGCTTACTGACCATTATCCAATGTTGCTCATCCATATCGGCACAAATGATACTGCTAGGTATCCCTCCGAGCGTATCAAGAGTGACTTCATGGCTCTGGGACAGACGGTGAAGCAGGTAGGTGTATAGGTGGTGTTCTCTTCAATTCTCACTGTTGAGGGTAAAGGCCGAGGCAGAGAAGCTCGCATCCTGGAGATGAATGCATGGCTGCATGGATGGTGTCTTCAAGAGCATTTTGGTTTCCTGCACCATGGGATGATTTTCCAAGGCTTGTAGAGCAAAGATGGCATCCAGCTATTCAAGAAGGGTTAGTGTCTTCCGCAGCAGACTGCCTAACTTACTGAAGAGGTCTTTAAACTAGATTCGTTGGAGATGGGTGAAGAAAGCCCCCAGATAAGCAAAAACATTAAATACCTCTGTAAAAATGGGGGAAAAGGGGCAACATCTGGAAAGCAGAGTGCATAGATGCCAGCAGTATGGGAAGTAAGATTTCAGATGTTGAGGCTATAATAGAAGAGGCTGGCTTGGATTTAGTGGCGATTACAGAGACATAGTTCATGGACAACCATGACTGGGATGTAACTATACTGCGCTATACTTTATTCAGGAAGGACAGGGTAGGAAGAAAGGGAGGAGTTTATGTTTATTTACACTTTCTATACTGCCTTTCATAAATAATGGCAACGAGGTTTACATTTCATAAAACAAAAAAACAATTCAATGTAATAAAAAATAAAGTTACATTTCAGGTTGGGCATAGTGATCCAAAAACAGAGAAAAGAGAAAGTGCTTGCAGTCTACTTTTGGATCATAGTCCCCCCTCCTCCTGGGAGTCCGTGTCGACCTTAAATATGCCTTCAGTGCAATCATGAATTGGGTATATGATATTTCCAGCCTGATATTACATGGCAAAGAATTCCATAAGGCTGGTGCCAGATAGAAAAAGCGGTCTGGCAAGAATTATCCAAGTGCGCCTTAGAATTAGCAGGCAATACCAATCTATTTTGCTGTAAAGAACAAAGGATCCTAGTTGGAACATATCATATTAGGAGATTAGAAATAATGTGTCTGTCCTACATAAAATGCTTTTTGTGCTAGAACAAGAATTTTATACCAAATCCTATAAAAAAAACTGGCAACTAATGATGGGCGTTCAACAGAGGTGTAATGTGATCAAATCTTTTAGCATGGGTGTCCTCTTTAATGGCCATTGACTGGATTGTTTGAAGATGCTTGAGCGAGTTTTGTGACAATCCACAGTACAGTGAAGTGCAGTAGTCAAGACGAGATAACAAGGCCATGTGTGAGAGTCACAAATGTTGGAGTGGCACTACATGTAAAAAATAATTTTAAAGCTACAGAATTACAGGGCTCACAAGGGAATGTGGAAGCAATGTGGATTAAATTAGAAAGAGGAAATGGGAAATCCATTTGCATTGATGTGATGTACAGATCTCCTTCACAGGCAGAAGAAGTGGACAAAGATTTAATAGAAGACATATGCAATATTGCCATGAAAGGAGAAGTGTTACTAATAGGCAATTTCAATATTCTGGATGTTGACTGGCTCACCCCTGCGACAGCGTCATCTAGAAGTAAAGAGATCCTAGATTCTCTACAGGGAGCACTATTACGGCAACTTATAACAGAACCCACAAGTGAAAGGGCCATGCTGGACCTATAGTATACCAATGGGGAAAATGGTTCTGATGTTATAGCAAGCGATCTGATCCAGTTATTGCCATCACAACTTCAAGAGACTCTACAAAACTAAGATTTCTAAGTTTACTATTTTGGTTGGTTTTTTATATAACTTTTCCTTGCCTACTGCTTACTTGTTTTATTCTCTTATAATATTTCTTAGGCACTGTGGTGTGTTAAGGTAACTGCACCAAGGGAGGGGAACAAACACAAAAGAAGCAGAAAAAAAACCCCTTGCTTCTCCTATCTTTCTGTCTCTAGCACATTTCTCTCTGTTCACAGTCACCTTGATCTACAGTCTAGTGCAGGGGTCTCAAACACGCGGTCCGCGGGCCGCATGCGGCCCGCGAGAGCATTTTGTGCGGCCCGCGGCCCGCGACGCCACGGAGTATCCTTTCTGCTATTTTTACTATTTTTACTCACTGTTTTCCTTAGCGTGATTCCCGGGGCTGCATGGTGTTGGTCTCACATGACCGCGTCACGCGCCTGCCCTCCACCAATCAGGGACAGGCAGGAGGAGGAGAAAAAGGAGGAGGGGGGGGCCGGGCCCAGAAGCAGTCTGAGCAGCCACGAGGTTCCAGCGTTTGAAGCATTGCCTGCTTGGAGGAAGGATCGCCTGCTTGAGGATCGCCAGGGTGCACAGCTCTTCGCGGCAGGTAAGGAAGCAGTCTGCCCAGAATTAAGCCAGCCCTGCCTCCCTCAGTTCCTCTCCTCTTCGGCTTTCAGAGCCGCGAAGGGAGAGCTTCTCCCTCGCGACTCTGTTAAGCTCGAGGGGGCAGAGGGGAAATTTCCCATAAGCCTCAGCCGGCTTAACAGAGTCCCGAGGGAGGAACTCTCCCTTCGCGGTTCTAATCTAAGCCGAAGAGGAGAGGGACTGAGGCAGGGAGGGAGGGAGGGATGGCTCTGCCGGGGGGGGGGGGGGGGGGTGAGTTTTGCGGGGGGTGGGAGGATGGATGGATTGATGGGGGGGGGCGGTGATTTTTGCTGAGGGAGGGAGGGAGGATGGATGGGGGGGGGCTGTGATTTTTGCTGAGGGAGGGTGGATGGATGGATGGGGGGGGCTGTGATTTTGCTGAGGGAGGATGGATGGATGGATGGGGGGGCTGTGATTTTTGCTGAGGGAGGGTGGATGGATGGATGGATGGGGGGGGACTGTGATTTTTGCGGAGGGAGGGAGGATGGATGGGGGGGGCTGTGATTTTTGCTGAGGGAGGGAGGGAGGATGGATGGATGGATGGATGGGGGGGCTGTGATTTTTGCTGAGGGAGGGAGGAAGGATGGATGGATGGATGGGGGGGCTGTGATTTTGCTGAGGGAGGGAGGGAGGATGGATGGATGGATGGGGGGGCTGTGATTTTTGCTGAGGGAGGGAGGGAGGATGGATGGATGGATGGGGGGGGCTGTGATTTTTGCTGAGGGAGGGTGGATGGATGGATGGGGGGGGCTGTCATTTTTTCTGCTGCTGCTGATGATGATGTATGTGGGGGTCACAACTGGTAATGTGCTGTGGGCTGGGGGTCAGAACCATCACCATTTCTGAACCCCCCAGCCCCACAGCACATTACCAGTTCTAAACCCCCCAGCACATTACCAGTGTGCTGTGGGCTGGGGGGTCAGAACTGGTAATGTGCTGGGGGGTTTAGCACCCGGTAATGGGCTGGGGGGGGGGGCAGAACCATTACCAGTTCTAAACCCCCCAGCACATTACCAGTGTGCTGTGGGCTGGGGGGTCAGAACTGGTAATGTGCTGGTGGGTTTAGCACCCGGTAATGTGCTGTGGGCTGGGGGGCACATTGCTTCTAATATTATTTTAACACACGCCTCTTTTGGGAAATGTGCATCATTAATGTCTGTGCTTTAGTACAATAAATTAATTTATAGTTTTATTTCTACAGTGCTGAGGTATTCTGTGTAATTCCTATTTGACATTGCTACTTGTTCTCTTTTCCCAGTAGGTCATGTATTGTTCTCTGAAATGTATTGATTTAATATTTGCAGTGTTGCCTTTTGATAGGTAGGGTCTGGTGCTTTGTGAGTCCTGGTAGTGCTGTTATGATATGGGGGGTTTGCTATGGGTTCTAAATGGGCAGTGTTAGTAGTAGTTCCTAATGTGCCTGGCGGTTGGCACTGGATTATAGTAATATAGAAATTTTCTAGTCTTTCTTTATCCATGCACTCATTATGCAAATATTTATGCAAATGAGGCCCCTTATGCAAATGAGGCCCCATGTCTTATGCGGCCCCCGGGTTACTTTACAAGTCCTCATTCGGCCCTCAAAGCAATTTGAGTTTGAGACCCCTGGTCTAGTGACAAACAACCCACATTTTGGTTATAAGATTAGGAAACGTTAGCTTACCTACATTCCTTGCATAGCCTTTATAAATCACAAATCTGAGTGTGCCCTCAGTTCATATAAGGTCTACTAGTTAGGGACACTTAAATTCCCTCCCACCTTATTTATTATTTATTTATTTTAATTCTCTTATATAACGCGCTATTCTGCATCAGTGAGGTTTACATTGAACAAACTGAAATTACATTGAACAGGGCATTATAACTTGGAGATAACTATTTTACAGGGAACATGGGCTATGGAGGGTTAAGTGGCTTGCCCAAGACCACAAGGAGCACCTGTGGGACTAGAAACCCCAGTCCTTCCGGCCCAAGGTTGCTGTCCTCTAGTGGGACCTTAACCCTCACCCCACCCACCCTGGGGTTGCATTGTCTATATAGTCATCATATAGATCAGTGGTTCTCAACCTTTTTTGTACCGTGACCCCTTTTACCATTGGTCAACTTGTGGTGACCCCCAATGATAAAATCAAATGCGTCTCTCTTCCTTTACCGTTAACGCATTGTCGCTGTAATCATTTGTTGAATTATTAATATATTATAGGCCTTTGCAATATGTTTTTATTTATAAAATTTACTTATTTAAACCACAATAATTAATCACAATAACAAGTGACAATATTTGATTTCAAAATTATGATGATTTTCTAGTCAAATCACTAATATGAAATAAAATTATTTTTTTCTGGCCAATTTATTCTCTGATCATGCTGGTCCCGATCTGAGGCTTCTGCTTTCCTGTCTTCTCTTAGCTCTCTTTCTGTGGCCTATGGTCCATCTGCCATTTCTTATCTCTTCTTTAGTTTTCTTCACTTCTTTCCATCAGCCTATTTCCAGTCCCAGTAACCCTCCCCAGTATCAGCCCCTTTCCAGTCCTCACTCTCAATACCTTCCAATGTCAACTTGCATTACCATGACTGCCACTGGTGTCCATTCCCTTCCAGTCCCCCTCATTCCCCACTGACCAGTCCCTTCTAGTACAAATATCATGGCAGCCCCTCTCAGATCCACTCCCTTCCAGTTCCATTCTCCCATCCCCTCGTATCAGCCCATTTGTAGCCTTAGCCCCCAGTTTTCTTCCAGGGCCAGCAGCTTTATCCTCCCCTCCCAACAATCAGCACATTCCCAGTCGAAGCCCCCCAATCAGCTCGCTTCCAGTGCTAGTCCCCCCCAACCCCATTACCAGTGCTAGCCTCCCTTAATCAGCCCAATACCAGTCCTACCCCCCTATATGGAAATTACACTTACCTGGTAATTGATGTTCCTTGAGGGAGTACAGTTCAGTCCTCCACCACTGGGTAGTGCACCTCCTCCTGCAACATGGAGACTGGACAAGTCAAACTTGTGACATCACCGGGTATATCCTGCTGGTCTTCTCCCATGATCCCCCAGTGACCTACTGTCAAAGCAGACTCAAAGGAGCAAACAAACAACCAGTTAAAGTACTAAATACAAAGCTATGCCCAAACTTCAACTTTAAAATCACAGGGCCCCAAAAAGAAAGGCCGAAAACACCCTCCTCCGTGCCCCTGTCCCCCTGCGCACCAAACAGCGGAAGACAGAGAGCTAGAAGGAAGGAGAACTAAGGAAGAGTATAGGCAGAAAAGGTTGCTCTCGCGATTACCTGCCAATCAGAGCCCGTTGCCGACTCTAGGATCCGAAAGCATACTCCGAACTGACGCCTCGCGTCTGAAACATCCATCCCCGGGCGGGAATGAGGACTGAACTGTACTCCCTCAAGGATCATCAATTGCCAGGTAAGTGTAATTTCCATTTCCTTATCGGTCCTACAGTTCAGTCCTCCACCACTGGGATGTACCAGAGCAGTAATCATTGGGAGGGACCTATCCAATCGGCTCGGCCCCTAAACGAACAGAGCAGGCACCGACCCCAGTCCGCTCCTCACGTCAACAGGCGGTAAGCCAACCAGGAAGACACGACCGAGAGCCCACTTGGATCCTCTTCACTGGTGAAAACAGCACAGAACTCTGCCCCAAGCAGCGCTAGTGCTTCAGAAAGACAAACTCGCCATCACAAACACACTGAACGCCCTAGAAACAGACCTACTGAGAAGGCTACCGGAGCTCCGCCTGAAAAATCCGCTTGAGCTCCCCCTTGGCTCTCGACCCCACCAGGGTGTCAAGTGTTAGCAACCTGCCGCTCTCCCGCAGAACCCGCCTCCACGGAGGGACAGGCAGCGAAGAGACCTCCCAGAAAGCGACGGAACCGCACCTAAGGTCCAAGGAACGCAGGTTACAAGCAAAGTGTTCTTGCGTAAGTCCCAAACTGACAACTAAACAGGCACAGCCGGATTCCACGAGGGAGAACGGAACCGAGGTCCATCCAGACAGAGGTGGGAAGCAAAAAGAGGGAAATGGAAAAAACCACCAGCGTCAAACACCCTATTTGTCACACCTCTTAAGGGCTTTATTCTTTGCAACACAAAGTAGCTCTACAGCTATGTCCTGGACCAGTTGGAGTCTTTTTAATTGAGAATGTGGAATGCAGCTAAGCAAGGAGTTGCAATAAACCAAGCGTGATCCACCAAGGGCATATAAGAGGGTGTCAAGTGCCCCAGAGTCTAGCGTTGTTTCAGAAGATGTGGAGTCTTACATGGTGTGACAAAAAAGAAAGGAGACTCTGGTAGCCACGCCCATGACGCAATGCCAGTAGGCCAACCGCTTACATCACCTGGATATGCCCTTCGGAATTGGAGGAACCATGCAGAAGTAGCAATCGCCGAAGTGATCCATGGGCCCTCTCCAGATCATTGGAACCGCAAAAGACTTTGGTCTTTTCCCATCCATCCACAGCCTGAGATCTGCTACACGTGTATTGTAGCATATGTGTGGCGCCTAGCTTTTATCCTGATCTTTTATTCTGCAGCCAAAATATAAATTGTAGGCTTTCTGAACCGCCACAGTCATATGCCATTTTTGTGATGTAAAAGTCACATCACCACAACTAGAGCAGAAATTATCTGCATGATTAACACCAGGACGAGGAATCGCCAAATATGCTGTGAGTGACCTATCGGTATAAAATAAATATGTCTTTTTTTTTTTTTTTTTTTACTGTCAAGCGAGGCAAATTTAAGTAGTGACTGCATCAACTGGTTTTGGACAGTTATTTCGATTGGTTGCAAGTAAAGATTATGCAAGCTCACGCAAATGTTGCAGAATACACTGGTAATGGTCCCCACTGACTAATGAAGAGCACATATCTTAGCAACCAGCCCCAGTCGGCCATTTTCACAATGACCTCTGAAAAGGCATAGAATGGACCGGGCCACGGCCCCGTACCAATGCGTCGACGCTATCCAGTAGCCTCATATGTCCTCTGCTAAACATCGACCCGTCGCCGCAGACTGACAGGTCGCCAAGAGGTCCAATATGGGCTGACCGCATCTGAGCACACGCGGCGCGCACACCGCCTGATGCAATCTCACTCCTCCGGCAAACACTCGGACCCCGCTAAGGACATTCGCCACCACAGTGTCCCCACCGAAACGCAGGCCGCCAAGGCTTCAACCGCGCACGCTGTCCCTTCGCTCGGGCCACCCTGACCACCCGACCGACTCCACCCTGCCGATCGAAATAGGCCACCATCCCGGAGATCTCAGACAGCACCTACAGCGCTCGATCTGCTACCGTGTCCGTGAACACCTGCCACGGCTGACGTAACGCGTACCGTTCCAGTCAGACGATGGAACACTGGGCGTGCTGCGTACACTAAAACGCCTTGTACATAAAGGATCCCCAAAATGTAGCTGAGTCTAACCACGCTCCGGCCAAGCTCCCGGAAGAAAGGGACAGAACCTTATAAAAAAGAAGTGGGGACAATTAGGAAGGCTTTCCTGTTTGATTATTCTTTTTTTTTTTTTTTTTTTTCCTTTTTACAACTCCATAAGGGCCACAAGGCACACAACCGAACAGGGCATTGTCCAGAGAACGCAAGGCCCCTCCTCCAGGCTGACTCCACAGCCTAAACCGGCAGTCACCTTGGCTGATGCCGAGCAGCGCGGAAGCCAACTTGTAAGCTCAGCATATGAAGTATGCCTACTAGTACAGCATTCCACAATGGAGGGACATGTAACCGGACGGCTTTGAATATGAAACTACAGATATCCCGCGCTTGCTCCAAGACAAGCACTGTGCAGCCTACTGGTCTTCTCGGAGCACCGCCACGACCCGAAGACCTAAACCGGCCAGCAAAAGACGACGTACACTGGGCCCGAAGGAACCTGGTTGAACGGATCCCAGCACTCCCTGTATCGTTAGGATCGGAGCCTCCCCCCAAGGACTCAGCCCTGGCTGGAACCGGCTGAGCATAACTCCAGGCCCTGCGGCGAGCCCCCACGAAGAAGCGGGACGCAACGATGCCTTGAGGAAAGGGAAGGCCCAATGGGTGAAGCAAGTTGCTAGCCGACCAAGGGAGTAAACCCCACACGCGCACCTCAACGGAAGGTCGGAAGAACCGAGGATTCTGGTCCCACAGGTGCACCTGCTAGCCTTTAACAACATACACCTCCGCAGGTACAAAAAACTTAAATTGTGAGCACCTTCAGGGGTAAGGGGAATAGACGACAGCCTCCGACTGTTGACCACCTGGTCTTGCACAACAGACAGCAGCACCCCACCAAACAAATGATTGGGAATATATGACCTCAGAACCCCCAAGACAGAGGTAAAACAGTAGAACGTGCAGTGGACGTGAATTTCCAGATCTGCCAGCCCCCCTGCCCACATTGAGAAGAGGCAGAGAAGAACTGGACCGGCGGATCTGGAGGGGTGCCTCCTGGACAGCCGGGCCACCGAAGGGAAAGCTGATGACTGAGGCCCAAACTCCTCAGGATGGCCCCGTCTTGCATTGGCAACCCCATGCAACACCATGACAACCCCGCTCACGATATCCCAAGCGATCTCTGTCATTGCTGCAACAATCACCTGAGCATGAGATCACAGACGGAACACGGACATGTAGACGCACTCAAGGAGAGTGCACCTAAGAAGTATGAGCCTATCCAACTCCAGCACCACATGTCCAGGTGTCCCACTCCTGTCACCCAAAACACAGGACGCTTGAATCTAGGTGACCGTCATAGCAAAGACAGGGAGGCCTGACTGCCGCTATCAACCCTTCCAGGACCTTGGAACACTAAGCCCCGGACTGTGCCATCCAGCAACACTTCTCACGATCCCCAGCAGGGGCCTTTCCCCAGATGGCCCAGATGGGCAGTGTTCCCGCCAAATGGGCAAGCTGCGCTCTGATAACATAGTGCAGAAAACCAAATCAAAGTGTCTTAACCTAGCTAATTTTTGTCTAATAGTGATCATTCATAATATCAGCCAGGCTCAATCATAACATTAGTATTAATGATCTCTAAAGATTGAAGAGTTACTAATGTAACACTAATTGTTTTTTTTTTTTTTTTTTTTTTTTAAAGAGCTTCAAAGGCGATCTTGGAAACTACAGACCAATGAATCTGAGTTCAGTGCCAGTTAAATGATAGAACTTGTTCTGAAAAGCAGCACCAAGCTGTCTTTTCAAAGGGTTAATAAACATGTGAGTAAGCCAAATGATATGTATCTGGATGTTTTAGAAGGTACTTGACAAAGCCCCTTATGAACTTCTCCTGAGGAAGGAGATGATGTGCTATTATAGAATGGGAAATGGATCAAAAACAGGAACACAATAGGACTAAATGGCCAGTTTTCTCACAGGAGACCCGTAAATAGTGGAATGTCTCGGGATCTGTACTGGAACTGGCATCTGGTAACATCTACTGCACTGAAATGATCTGGAAAAGAGATCAGCAAGCATGGCGATCAAATTTGCAGATGGCATAACGACATTTAGAGGCTGTCTGCACAATTTCCAAGCGTATAAACATGGAAATAGCATCCTTATGTAAATGACAATTTCAGAAAGGGCTCAATTTGTAGGTGGTTGTGCCGCCGATGACCCTGAATGGCCAAATCCTAGCACGGAAACCTGCTGCTGACAGACGTCGCTAACTGCCAGAATGCAGACAAAGGTAAAGGCACCCCCCAAGAAGTAAAAACCCAAACCAATCACATTGCATTCAAAGAACTATAAACTATCATGAAATTAAAAGGAAATTAAAATTAAAAGGAAATTAAAATTAGAATTAAAAGTAACAGCAAAAGGAAGTCCTTATCTGGGTGTAGCCGCGTGGAACAGCATCGTCTGCTCAAACGCGGGGCTGCTCCGCTCTCCGCCACGAGGCCTCAGCCCTGCCGAGAAAATGGCGCCAATCCGAAGCAGGCCCGCTTGGCGCCAAACACCACAGAGGCGGCAAGAGCTCAGAGCCCCTCCATGCGGACTCGAGAGACTCCCTTGTGGCGTCAGGATGCAGCAGTTACCCCGCTGTAGCTGCGGGGTGAAGAGCTGTCCAGACACGCTGCTGCCTCGCGCCACCAGAAGTAGCAGATGCTGCGAGCCCCGGCCCACCGGCTAAAGAACCTCGAACGGCCTGAGGCTCCCGCTGTGATGGGAATCTGCCGCATGGACACTGCCAAAATGCAGGTGTTCCACAGAGCTCTCCCCCGTACAGTCCTGGGGGAGAGATCATCACCGGGCACAGAGACCGAAGAATCCCAAGCAGAGAGGCTAGCTGGCAGCGTGAACTTTGAAAAGGGACAGAACCCCCCTTTACACTAAGGCAGACTAGGTGAAAATAAATAAAGTAAAAATAAATGAAATTAAATGAAAATGAATTCAATTTACAGGATTACACCTAAAGAAGGGCAAAAGAAATGCAAGGTAAATCAAATCCTGACTAACTGCTCCTAAACTGCTTCTCAAGTGAGCCCAGCACCTAGGCTCACTACGTCCTCATGCTGCATGGAGACTGGACACACTGGGGGATCATGGGAGAAGACCAGCAGGATATACCCGGTGATGTCACAAGTTTGACTTGTCCAGTCTCCATGTTGCAGGAGGAGGTGCACTACCCAGTGGTGGAGGACTGAACTGTAGGACCGATAAGGAACAGCTCATTACCAGCGCTAGCCTCCCCTAATCAGCTCATTTCCAGTGCTAGTCCCTCCTCAACCCCATTACCAGTGCTAGGCTCCCCTAATCAGCCCATTACGTCCTACCCCCCCCCCATCAGCCCATTACCAGTCCTAGCCTCCTCTTCAGCCCATTTTCAGTCCTAACCTCCCCGATCAGCTCATTTCCAATGCTAGCCCCCCATCAGTCCATTACCAGTCCTACCCCCCTATCAGAACATTACCAGTCCCAACCCCCCCTTGATCAGTCCATTTCCAGTCCTAGTCTTCCCTAATCAACCCATTACCAGTCCTAGCCCCCCCATCTGCCCATTATAATCCTAACCCGCACTGTCTCTCCCCTCTGTCCAGCATTTATCCCCCGTCTGTTCAGTACGTCCATTTGTCTCTTCCCTCCCTCCATGTAAGCCCCCTCTCTGTCCATGTCAGCCCCCTCTCCCTCCCTCCATCCATGTCAGCCCCCTCCCTCCATCCCTCCATGTCAGCCCTCCCCTCCCTCCATGTCAGCCCTCCCTCCCTCCATCCATGTCAACCCTCCCCTCCCTCCCTCCATCCATATCAGCCCCCCTCTGTCCATGTCAGACCCCCTCCCTCCCTCCATCCCTGCCCCCCTCTCCCTCCCTCCATGTCAGCCCCCCTCTGTCCATGAAAGCCTCGTTGCAGGTTCCCTGCTCCCCCTCTCCCCATGTCTGCCTCCTTCTTCTGCAGCCATGGCTTCCTGCCTCTTAGGGAATCACGGCTGAGCCTGTAAAACCGTTGCAGAGCCTTCCTGTCTCTAAACGAGCTCCGTGCAGCATTGTCCTGCCTCCAAAGGAAGTGGTAAACAGCTTCTTTTGGAGGCGGGGCAATGCTGCACAGAGCCCGTCGAGAGGCAGGAAGGCGCCGCAACAGTTTTACAGGCATAGCCGTGGTTCCCTAAGAGGCAGGGAGCCGCAGCTGCAGAAGACTGGAGTCTGTGAGTTTGCCGCTGCCGAGAAGTGGACTTGGCAGCGGCAGCAACTTGTGCGTTGTTTTTTTTGTTTTTGTTTTTTTTAAACGGCGGAGTGAGGCGACCCCCGCTGAATCCTGTGGCGACCCCCGTGGGGGTTGCGACCCACAGGTTGAGAACCGCTGATATAGATTGACATCTGTTCTCCAATTAGGTGTAACACCCACTTTATCTCCTTGTCCTAGAACTTCTTTATAACTATCTTAATCAGAATGTATTCAATGCAATAGCTGTGGGTGCCTTCAATCTAAGAAGAATCATTTAGAGCCTAAGAGCTTGTCCTATATGTTTCAAGCTATCTGCTATGCATAAAGAATCAATTCTATGAAGGGAAGCGTTAGCTGCAATTAAACACACCTCCTCCAGGGTACACAATGGAAAAAATCCACCACCGCTCCAATGGGCTCTGGTAGGTTGCAACCTGTAACACGGAGACACCCTCTCCATCCAGAGATATCCCTACATAATGCCTTCTCTGCCTTCGAAAATGAGTGCTCAATTAGTGGACCCCACCAGGGAAAGTTCAATGCTGGATTTAATACTCACCAACGGAGACAGCGTGTCGGATGTCTGGGCGGGTGCCCATGTGAGCAGCAGTGATCACCACATGGTGTGATTTGAGATAAAAACCAAGGCAGAATCCAACACAGCAAGCTCAAAGTCCTAGACTTCAAAAACAATGACTTCAGTAAAATGGCCAAGTGCCTGAAGGAGGAGTTGGCAGGGTGGGAGGAGGTAACGGAAGTGGAACTGCAGTGGGCTAAACTAAAGGAAGCAATAAAAGGGCAACAGATACATATGTAAGGAAAATAAATAAAAACAAGAGGAAAAGGAAACCCATTTTTGTTCTCCAAAGAAATATTTGCACAAATAAAGACAAAAAACACTGCTTTCACAAAATTGCGAAGTTCACAAACAGAGGAACACAGAACAGACTACAGAATAAAGCTAAAAGAGACAAAAAGAGAAAAAAAGAATAGCAAAATCAAAGGCAGAAGAAAAGATGGCTAAAGATCTGAAATGTGGAGATAAAACTTTTTCAGATATATTCAGGAAAAAAGGAAGATCAAAGGTGGCCTAGCAAAACTCAAAAGTGCCGAGAATGGATTCATGGAAAGTGATATTGGAAAAGCGAAAATGCTAAACAAATACATCTGTTGTGTTTCTACTAAAGAAAATCCTGAAGGAGAACCACCTGTGATTGAAAAATATACAAATGGGAATGCAGTAGATACTACACCATTCACAGAAGACGATGTGTTTGAACAGCTTGCAAAACTATGTATTTGTGAGCGATATTGCTGAAGGACTGAATGGAAAAGTCTGCCTTTTGGCAGATGACACAAATATTTGCAACAGAGTGAACATTTCTGAGGAGTGGACAACATGAGGAAAGATCTAAAAACACTGGAAGAATGGTCTAATGCTTGGCAGTTAAGATTTAATGTGAAGACGTGCAGTGTCATACACTTGGGATGCAGAAATCCAAAGGAATTGTATGCAATAGGTGGCAAGAAGTTGGTGTGCACAGACCAGGAGAAGGACCTTGGCATGATTGTTTCTGAGGATCTCAAGGTGACAAAACAGTGTGACAAGGCGGTGGCCGAAGCCAGAAGGATGCTGGATTGCATATAGAGAGGAATTACCAGCAGAAAGGAAGAGGTACTGATGCCACTGGTGAGGCCTCACTTGGAATACTGTGTTCAGTTTTGGAGACCATATCTCGCAAAGGATATAAAAAAAAATGGAAACAGTTCAGAGAAAGGCAACTAAAATGATTTGGAGCCTGTGTCAGATGACGTATGAGAAGAGACTTGAAGACCTAAATATTTATAGGCTAGAGGAGAGGAGGGATAGGGGAGATATGATTCAGACCTTTAGATATTTAGAGTATTAATGAAAAAAATAAACCTTTTTAAAAGATGGGGAAGCTGTAAAACTAGAGAGCATAATATGAAACGTAAAGGGGGTAAACTGAAAGGTAACATCAGGAAAAGCATAGTCACTCACCTGTAACAGGTGATCTCCGGGAAGAGCAGGAATTTAGTCTTCACATGTGGGTGACGTTGGTACCGATGGAGCCCACGCAGGAATGCTCCCCAGAGTCCAATAGGAAAGCTTTTGGGAGCATCCCACTGCACCTGCGTAGCTGCCTTCCTAGCTCTCCCTCCTCACCCCTGGCCTCCAGAAACTAAAAACCAAACTTAGAAGAGCAGAAAGAAAATGGAGGAAAACCAAAAATGAAATGGACAAAACGCAATACCTCTACGAACTCACTACATACCACTCGGAGACCGACAACGCGAAGAGAAACTACCACACCAAAATCATCACGACAGCTGTAAACAAACCTCGAGAACTCTTCCAAATTGCCAAAAAACTGACAAAAGCACCGAGCACTTCTGATCAACTCCCAGATATCCCCCTGGATCTCCTGGCCCGACAATACAAACAACTTCAACCTCAACAATCACACCACCGTGCAGAAGCCATAAAGACAAATCCTAGCACCATCATAAACACAGACTGGAATACGTTCGACACAACCTCAAAAGAAGAGATATCTTCCACCCTCCTGTCTGAACACCACTACATCCCTGCTAGACCCCTGCCCTACGGACTGGATAAAGAAAACCAAGGAAGACCTGAGTGCTCCATTAACCCACATCATAAACGAATCCTTTAAACAAGGATACATGCCGGACGCCCTCAAGACAACAATCATTCGACCAACCATGAAAAAAAACAAACTAGACCCCCTGGACCCCACCTCCTACAGACCAGTTGCGAGCCTCCCCCTTACCACCAAGATAATAGAAAAGGTAGTCCAACGCCAGCTTCAAGATCATATGGACATCAACGACATACTAGACCAGCAGCAACACGGATTCCGGCCACTACATGGAGTCGAGACCCTCATGACCATTCTAATGAACACCCTCATCACAGGAACCCAAGAGAAACAATCTGGATACATCCTGATCTTCCTAGATATATCAGCGGCCTTTGACACAATCTCCCACGAAATCCTCATACGCAGACTCCAATCAATCGGAATCAAAGACACTGTACTCCAATGGTTCAGATCCTATTTAACCAAAAGACAGCAACGGATCCGCACCTTTACCACAACCTCGCCCCCCTACCAGCAACATCAAGGAGTACCTCAAGGATCCACCCTATCAGCCATGCTGTTCAATATATATCTCCGTCCACTATGCTTAATCATACGCACCCACAACATCAACTTCCACATATACGCTGACGACATAATGCTCTACGCACCGATTACAACCACCAACCCAACAAATGACCAACTATCAGCCTGCTTCACCGATGTGGCCAACTGGCTACAAGAGAACAACCTATCCATCAACATAAAGAAAACTGAAGCCCTTATAGTGACAAAAGAACCAGACTTCAAACCACCTACCCACCTCAACATAGGAACCACGTAAATTCAAATCCAGCCTCAAATAAGGTATCTAGGCGTTATCATTGACCAAGCTCTCACCTTTAAACATCAAATCAACAAGACCGCCGGGACGATATTCCACAAAGCTAAAACTGTACAACGCCTCCGACCCCTCCTAGAACCTCACGACTTCAGGACAGTAATGCAAGCTGTGACACTCCCTCATCTGGACTTCTGCAACATAATCTACCATGGACTTCCCGCCTCACAAACCAACCCCCTCCGAACTGCCTTAAATACTACAGAGAGGATTATTCAGAATGCGAAAAAAATGGGATCGCATCACCCCAATCCTAAGAGACCTCCACATCCTTCCAATTGAAGCAAGAATAAAGTACAAAGCTATCCTACTCACCCACAAGACTATCCACCAAACACGGAACACCTCACTCCACCCCCTACTGCCTCGCTCAACACACAGCAGACCAACCAGACAATCCTCAAATAACTCCATCGTCGTCCACCACAAAAGAACCAAATCCACACAACGGACCTGCAACAGAGCCTTCGAACTTTATGCTCATCCCTCTGGAACTCTGCCAAACCACATCAGAAACAACGCTGACATCACATCATTCAAGAAACAGCTGAAAACAATCCTATTCCGTGAACATCTCTGAACAGAAAATCCACCCTATCCGCATGAACTAATATTTAGATACAGCAGAAGTGTACATGTCTATGTCCATCCCTAATCAATAAATGTTGCCCCCCTGGTGATGGCCCCACCCTTTAAAGTATTGCCCCCCCTTTTGTTATATGTTACACCGCTTTGACCCGGTGAAAAGCGGTATATAAATGCAGTTAAATAAATAAATAAATAAATAAAATTACTCACCTGTAGCTGGTGATCTCCGGGAAGAGCAGGAATTTAGTCTTCACATATGGGTGACGTTGGTACCGATGGAGCCCACACAGGAATGCTCCCCAGAGTCCAATAGGAAAGCTTTTGGGAGCATCCCACTGCGCCTGCGTAGCTGCCTTCCTAGCTCTCCCTCCTCAGTTGAGATAAAAGGAGAGAAGGAGAAGAAGAAGAAAAGTACAACTCCTAGGGGAGGAGGGTGAATTGTGAAGACTAAATTCCTGCTGTTCCCGGAGATCACCTTTTAGAGGTGAGTAACTACGCTATCTCCAGGAACAAGCAGGAATGTAGTCCTCACATATTGGACTCCCTAGCTTGGAGATGACAGAGAGATGACCTCAGAGTGAGCTGTGGAACACAGGCCTAAGTAGTAGGTCATATATCCTCCAAGAATGTCTGTATTGAAACCTGGGGGGGGGGGGGGGGGTAGGAGTTGATCTAAGTCTGAAAGAGATGCTGGAGAACAGCTTGGCCAGACGAGGCATCCCGGTGGGAGTCCTTGTCTAGGCAATAGTGAGCAGCAAAAGTATGGACAGAGGACCAGGTTGCTGCCTTGCACATCTCATCAATCGCTACAGAGCATAGATTTACCATGGAGGTAGCCATTGCTCGAACATTATGTGCAGTGACGTGACCCTCAAGAGAGAGTCCTGCACTCTCGTAAGCAAAGGAGATAGAATCTGCTATCCATCTGGAGAGAGTTCGCTTGGATACTGGTAGTTCTAGGTGACTCGAGTGAGAAGCAATGAAAAGTTGGGAAGCTTTTCTGTGCTCCTGAGGTCTCAGGAGATAAAAGGCCAAAGCACTTTTGCAATCCAGAGTGTGAAGGGTTACTTCTGCTCTAGAGGAATGAAGTCTAGAGAAAAAAACAGGGAGGTAAACCGACTGGTTTAAGTGGGAGGGCGAGAACACCTTTGGCATTAAGTGAGGATGAGTCCTAAGGACTACCTTATCATGGTGGAATCGTGTATAAGGAGGATCAGCTACCAAAGTCTGAAGCTCACTAATGCGTCTTGCTGAAGTGAGGGTAATAAGGAAGGTGACCTTCCAGGTGAGAAACTTCAGAGAAGTAGTGGCTAGAGGTTCAAAGGGTGGCTTCATAAGCTGTCCTAAAACAACTCTGAGATCCCATGCCACGGGGGGGGGGGGGGGGCTTAATGGGGGGCTTAGTTAATAGGAGACCTCTCATGAAGCGTGCTATAAGCGGCTGAGAAGAGATGGGTTGACTATCTAAGGGCATGTGAGAAACCACAATGGCACTTAAGTGGACTCTTACCGAATTGGTTTTGAGTCCAAAAGAAGAGAGGTGGAGAAGATAGTCAAGTAAGGCATCCTCTGGAGCTGAGAATGGGTTAAGACCCCTTTCAGAATACCAGAGAGAGAATCTATGCCACTTGAAGTCGTAGGAGCACCTTGTGCAAGGTTTCCTAGAAGCTAAAAGGACAGCTTTTACCCATTGAGAGAGGCTGATGTCCTGGAAGGCTATGCCTTCAGCAGCCATGCTGTAAGATGTAGGGACTGCGGATTGGAATGCAGCAGTGTCCCATCCTCCTGTAAGAGGAGATCTGAAGCAGACCCCAAATCTACTGGTTGAACATGAGAGAGGCGTAGCAGAGGATACCACGGTTGTTGTGGCCAACGTGGGACTATAAGAATCATGTAGCCCTTGTCTCTCTGGAGTTTGAAAAGAGTTTTGGGGATGAGAGGAATGGGAGGGAAGGCATATAGGAAGCCTTGACCCCAGTGAAGGTGAAAGGCATCTACCTCCTGGTTGTTCTGAGCAGGCGTTCTGGAGCAGAAGCAGGGAAGTTTGGCATTCTGAGGACTTGCGAACAGGTCTATCTCAGGGGTTCTCCAGATCTGAAAAATGTGAGCAACCTTGTCCGCATGGAGAGACCACTCGTGGGGTAGCAGGACTCGACTGAGTTTGTCCACCAAGAGATTCTGTTTGCCAGGAGGTTACACCGCAAGTAGGTGAATCTGATGCTATATGGCGAAGGACCACAGGTGTAGGGCTTCTTTGCAAAGCGTTCAAGAGCCTGTTTCGCCTTGCTTGTTCAGGTAGAATATGGCTACCCGATTGTCCATCTGGACTAGAACTGTGCAGAAGCAAAGATGCTCCTGGAACATCCTGAGAGCCTTGTGGATGACTGAGTTCCAGTAGATTTATGTGGAGTTGTGACTCCTGATGAGACCAAATTCCCTGTGTGGCAAGATTGTCCAGATGAGCTCCCCAGCCCAATTTGGACGCATCCATCGTCAGGGTACATTGATGTGGAGGCATCTGAAAAAGTGACCCTATGAGAAGGTTTTCTGGGGATTGCCACCACTGGAGAGACGAGATGAGACGTGTAGAGAGCATTATTCTGTCTCCCAGACGACCAGATACCTAAGACCACTGGGAAGCCCGGGTCCATTGAGCTGCACGCATATGCAGATGAGCGTATGGAACAACATGTACAGTAGATGCCATATGGCCCAGGAGTTGCAGCATTTCTCAAGCAGTGAGAAAGGTCTTGAGGCTTGCTTGAGATGCAAGCTGAATGAGACAAGCACAGCGGGCATGGGGCAGAAACGCCCTTGATTGTTGAGTGTCTAGGAGAGCTCCTATGAACTCTAGAGTTTGAGAAGGAACGAGTTGGGACTTTGGAAGATTTATTACAAATCCCAAGTGTTGCAGCACCTGCATGGTGTGCAAGAGGGAAAGATTGGCCTCTAGAGATGTGCCTGCTTGAATGAGTCAGTCGTCTAAGTAGGGGAAGACAAATATCCCTAGAGTCCTTAGGAAAGCAGCTACCACTACCATGCACTTTGTAAAGACTCTTGGGGCAGAGGCGAGGCCGAAAGGCAGGACTCTATATTGATGATGTTTCCCCTGGAACAGGAAAAGCAGGAGCCTTCTGTGTTCTGTGTGAATATGCATCCTTTAGATCTAGGGAACAGAGTCAATCCTGACTCTGGAGATAGGGGAAAGAGTACCTAGGGAGATCATCTTGAATTTCTCGCGAAGTAGATACTTGTTCAGTTTTCTGAGGTCCAGAATGGGCCTGTATCCTCCTGTCTTCTTTGGAATGAGACAGTAAGGAGAATAGAAGCCCACACCTTGCTGGGAGAGTGGCACCTCTTCTATTGCAACCTGTGAGAGAAGGGAGGTGACCTCCTGCAACAACAGAGAGGTGAAAGGAGGTTGAAAACAGAACTCTCTTGAAGGAGACTGGGGGGGTAGATTTCTGAAGTGAAGTTTGTACCCTTCCCGTACTATGGAGAGAGTCCAGTGCTCTGATGCTACGAGATGCCACCTGTGGGCAAAGTGACAGTCTGCCGGGAATGTGGATAGGATCTGGAATCTCCAGAGGCATGATGGCTATGTTCTCCAGAAAGGCCCTGAGGAGGTTGGGTCTGCTGGAATGGCTGAGACCCAGGAGTCTGAGTCTTTCTCTGCTGTTTTGGTTGCTGCTGCCCCTTCTGGGGAGCATAGATGGGACAGTGCAGCTGGGTTGGCAGTAGATCTAGAAAGTCTATTAAGAGTGGTGTTCTCAGATTCTAGCTGAGAAGCTTTAGCCTTCCAGTCCTTGCCAAAAAGGTTTTCACCCATGCAAGGTATATTACTCAGCTTATCTTGAACCCACTTTTCAAGATAAGATGCTTGGAGCTAAGCAATCCTGCGTGCACCAATGCATATAGCTGAAGTTCTACTGATGCATTCAAAATAGTCGAAACTTGCCCTATTAACAAATTTTTAAACATTTTGGGCATGCTTTACAAGGGTGAAATAATTAATTAGATCTCTTGTCATCAGGGAGAAGAGGAGCCATCAACTCCAAATCCTTAGCCATTTCCCTAAGGAACATACCCATATAGAGTATGTAGGAACTGATTCTGGCCAATAACATGGAGGCCTGAAAACATCGACTACCAAAAGCATCGAGGGTTCTCAATTCCCTGCCTGGAGAGTTTGAGGAATGTGTCTTAGCACGTTTTATTTGACGCATTGCCAATTCCACCATCATGGAATGGTGTGGTAATTGCGTCTTCTGGAAGCCGGAACACTCCAGTACCCGGTATATTGTATCGAGTCGTTGAGTATATGGAGAGATGGTTAGGGGTATCTCTCACATACAAAGCATAAGGTCGTGAAGTATTCAACGAATAGGAAGAGTAGCAGCTTCCTTTGGGGCTGCAGGATATTGAAGGATTTCAAGCTCTTCAGCCCTAGGTTCCTTTCTCTGAAGTCACCGTTATGGACAGACCCCGAGCAACATTGCAAATAAAATCTTAGAAAGACATGTCCTCCAGAGGGGACATGCAACATTGTGGGGAAGGAGATGGGTCCTCCGGGATAGTACTCATTTCCCGGGTACCGGCCGATTTGTCATCCGATGAATTGGAGTCAGAAGACTCAAAGTATCGACAGGCAGGGTGCTCACGCTCTGCATGTACTCGATACCGCTCGAAGCCGGTAGCTGAAAGTTGCGGTGCCGGAACCTCAGTACTGGAAATGGATTTGAGGGCCGGCATGGGCGATAGCATAGTAAGCGGTAAAAAAGTCGATGCAGGCTCTTTCAATACTTTAGTCAGTACCGATGTCTGAGGAATCGACTGTAAAGGCTTTACTGGTACGGTGGCCACCAGTAAGGCTGCTAAGCTCCGCTCGATGGCCAGGATACGTTGATCCATGGAGGCTGCCGATGCTTGTGTATCGGTATCGGAGTTGCAGGCCACGATCCCCGGAGCATGGCACAAGGAGCTCTCTGGAGTTGCAGGCCATGATCCCCGGAGCATGGCACAAGGAGCTCTCTGGAGGTGGAGGCCTCGGGAGCATCCTGGGACCCCAATAAGGCTTTGGAGACAACGACCTCCCGCCGGGGTTGTTTGGCCGGTGTGTCCCCCTCCAGGGCAACGCCTAAGGCATCTCAATGCTTAGAAGGATATCTACCCTTGGACAGCCAGCTAGTCTTTGATGAAGACCTAGGTTTCGATATTTGAGATCCTTGAGAGGAAGATGACGTCAATGCTACAGACATTGCATCGGTGGAAAAAAAGGTACCTAGTTTCGCAGCTCTGTTCTGTAGGCCTCTCTTTGTCATCTTCCTATAGAGAGGACATTCTGACTGTTGGTGATCCGGTCCTAAACACTTTAGATACCAGTCATGGGTGTCCGTGGCTGAAATTGTACTGCCACATTTGGAACACTTCTTAAAACTACTGGCTGGTTTTTCCATTTTGGGAAAAGGGAAAGGCCTAAGCCTAAGATGGTGTTGATGCGCTTGAAGGAAGAAAGTTTTCTTCCCTCACTAAATTTTATTTTATTTTTTTTGAAAAGAAAGAAAGCATTGACGGGGTCAATACCAGCGTCAACAGGAAGGCAGATGCGACCACAAAAAATAAGAAAAAAAAATTTCTGCGGTGACAGGAATTGCTTCTTATCGGCTCTGCGGAAAATGAAGAACTAAGGAGGGAGAGCTGGAAAGGCGGGAAGGCAGCTACGCAGGCGCAGTGGGATGCTCCCAAAAGTTTTCCTATTGGATGCTGGGGAGCGTTCCCGCGCAGGCTCCATCGGTACTGACATCACCCATATGTGAAGACTACATTCCTGCTTGTTCCTGGAGATTACTTTTTCACTGAAAGAGTGGTGGATGCTTGGAATGCCCTGCTGATGGAAATGGTGGGGGCAAATTCAGTGACTGAATTCAAAATGGCATGGGACAGACATAGTGGATCTCCTTTATAGCAACAGGATAAAATCAAAATAAACTTAACTATCTCTTATATCTCAGATGGGGTGACCTGCACGGAGCAGTAGGTACACCCCTAAACAAAGGCATGTGGAGTGGTGACCTGCACGGATTTGCAGGTGTACCTACTCTTGCCACCTTTCTGGGCAGACTAGATGGACCATGCTGATCTTTATCTGTCGTCATATACTATGCTATGCTACTATGAGATCATCTCACATCCAGTGATCACCAGATGGTATGGTTCAGTATTAGGATTAGGGTGATAAAGTCCATTTAAAAACAATGGGCAAAACTACAAAGGGATATTTTAAGGGCAACAAATTTTTTTGTTAGAAAAATAAACAAATGTAAAAGGAAAAAGAGGCTGCTATGGTTCTCAAAAGTAGCTGAAAAGGTGGGTGGCCTTCATAAAATACTAAAGATCATCAAGGCATCAATATTTGGAAAAACTTAGGGGCTTGTTTACAAAGCCGCGGTAGCGGTTCGCGATCGTTATCGGAGCCGCGGCCCCATGGGGGCCGCAGCTCCGATAACAATCGCGAATCGCTACCGCGGCTTTGTAAACAAGCCCCTTAGAGAAGCTAGAAAGGCAGTCAGGAAAGCAAAGATACACAAAAGAAGAAGAAATAGCTAATACAATAAAATGGGGGGGATAAGACATTTTTCAGATATTCTAGTGAGAGGAGGAAGTGCAAAAGTGGTACTATCAGACTCAATGACAAAGGGGAGGCATATGTAAAAGCTGATGAGGATAAAGTGGAATTACTTAAATAGTTTTGTTCTGTGTTCTCAGATGAAGGGCCAGGAGCAGGACATCAGAAAACACCCACAAATAGGAAACGAAATGAAGGGGATCTCGAACAATTTTCAGAAGACTGTGTTCATGAAGAACTAATTAACCTAAAAGTACAGTAGTGGCCAAAAAATTAAGGCAGGTATCTTTTTCTACAATTTATTGTTAAATAATGTACTGTGGAGATGTCACACGTGCTTACTTATTTAATCAGCATGGCGATTAGTCACACCATGCGTCTGGCGTCCATTTTAGTTTACTTACACTCTGTAGTAGGTTTCTTGGATGAAGTTTTGAATTTTTACAACTAGGAAAAGATTGAAAGTTACAATATACAATCAAGATGGGTAGAAAGTGCAATATTAATGACTTTGTAAAGGGACAAGTTGTCACACTCCATGCTGAAGGATATTCACAATGTGCTATTGCAAAACATTTGCATATATCAAGGTGTGCGGTTCAGAATGTTCTGAAATCAGGTGGCCGTACACGTTGTTCGAAATGTGGGCGCAAACGGATAACTACTGGACGAGATGACCGATTCCTCAAAAGCATTATTACATCTAGTCCACATACTTCATTTCAACATGTGGCTCAGTTAGCTAATGATCGAGGAATAAAGATAAGTGCCAGATCTGTCCGACGATGGCTTGTGGATGAATTCAAACTCGTGGCTAGAAAACCTGCCAAGAAGCCTATGATGACCAGGAAACAAATTGCTGCCTGCATACAGTTTTGTAGCAAGATGAAAGACAAATCTGCTGAATGGTGGAAGAGGGTAATGTTCACAGATGAAAGTACATTTCAACAAGTACGTGGGAGTGGTTACAACTACGTCCGTTGACCAGCAGGTGAGAGACTAAATCCGAAGTACATGATCAAGACTCTTAAACACCCACCATCGGTCATGGTATGGGGTGGTATCTCGGCGAATGGACGATGTGGCCTGCACATTCTTGAGAAAGGTGAAAGAGTAAATGCTGCAAAATACATATCCATGCTGAGTAGTAAAGTTAAAATACACATGAATGTTTCTGGCACAACTATATTTCAGCAGGACTCGGCACCATGCCACACTGCAAGAACAGCCAAAAAATGGTTCGTGGACAACAAGATCGAACTGCTACCAAGTTGGCCATCCAACTCTCCGGATCTCAATGTAATTGAAAACTGTTGGCATCTTATGAAGAAAAAGGTGGCAGCACACCGTCCAACTTCAGAAGCAGATTTAAAGGACATACTCAAGCATGTATGGGTCAATGAAATCACTCTGGCATACTGTAAAATGCTAGTTAACAGTATGCCTACAAGAATCCAGGCTGTGCTGAAAAATCATGGACACCCTATCAAATACTGACACATATTTCCTGAATAAAACTTTGAAAATGACATATATATCTTTGGTTCTTAAAGCTTTTGACCATGAAAGTGACAATAACACATACTTTTCTAATAAAATTCTGATATTTTGGACTCTGCCTTAATTTTTTGGCCACTATTGTAGGCAAAGTAATGGGGCTGGATTGGGATACATCCCAGAGTATTGAAGGATCTCTGGGAAATTCTAGCAGCTCCACTACCTGACGTTTTCAATGATTCTTTAGAGTCGGGAGTGGTCCCAGAGGACTGGAAAAAGGCACATTTGGTCCCTTTACAACTCTGTGGTGAGTAAATTAATGGGAATGCTGCTAAAACAGAGGCTAGTGAGGTTTCTGGAGCCCAATGGATTGCAGGATCCAAGGTGGTATGGGTTTACTAGAGGTAGGTCTTGTTAGACAAATCTAATTGATTTCTTTGACTGGGTGAGCAGAGTTTGGGATCGAGGGAGAGCCCTAGATATGATGTACTTAGATTTCAGAAAAGCCTTTGACACTGTTCCCCACAGATAACTTCTAATTAAATTGATCACCCAAGGAAAAGACACTATAATGACTGGGTTAGAAATTGGTTGAATGGGAGGCGACAAAGGATTCTGGTTGATGGCGAAGGATGTTAACAGTGTTGTTCCAAAGAGATCTGTCCTTGGTCTGATTCTTTTTAACATTTTTGTTAGCAATATTGCGGAAGGACTGTCTAGTAAGGTTTGCCTCTTTGCGAATACCAAAATCTGTAATAGAGTAGACACTGAGGATAACACGAGGAGGGATCTAGCTAAACTTGAAGAATGGTTGAAAATTTAGCAGCTGAGATTTAATGCTAAAAAATGAAGGGTCATGCATTTGGCCTGCAAAAACCCAAGGGAGCGGTACAGTATAGAGGGTGAAGTACTTCTGTCCATGAAAGAAGAGTGCAACCTGGGCGTGACTGTTTTTGATAATCTTAGTGGCTGAACAGGTAGAAAAGGCGACGGCAAAAGCCAGAAGGATGCTTGGGTGCATAGGGAGAGGAATGGCCAGCAGGAAAAAGGAAGTGATAGTGCCTTGGTGTAAGTCTTTGGTGAGACCTCATTTGGAGTATTGTGTGCAATTTTGGAGACCACACCTTCAAAAAAGACTGTAAAGAGGATGGAGTGCAGAGGGTGGCTACCAAAATGATCAGTGATCTTTGTCAGAAGGCAAATGGGGATAGACTTAAAGGGCCTGATATTGAAAGGCATTTACACAGGTTACAGACATGAAAATCGTGTAAATGCCGCTGAACGGGATATCCCCAACTAATGCTGCTATATGCCCTATTAACCATTTAGCTGCCTAGCTTTATCTGTAGGAAACTAACCAGGTAGCAGTGCAATATCGCTGCTACCCAATTAGCTTCTGCAGCTGCGGAGGCTGTGCGGCGACCACGGATATTCAATGCTGGGGCCGCTTATGACCCCAGCATTGAATATCTGGGTTTAAGATTCAGTGCCGACAGCCAGGCGCTGTACTCGCGCCCATCAGAGAAAGCTGGGATAGAGGAGATATGAGAGAGAGGTTTAAATACCTTCATGGTATAAATGCATGGGAGGAGAGCCTCTATTGATTGAAAGAAAGCTCTGCAACAAAGGGGCATATGATGAAGGTGAAAGGGGATACACTCAGGAGTAATATGCGGAAATATTTCTATCTCCAGGAACATGCAGGAAAGTGTAGTTACTCACCTGTAACAGATGTTCTCCAGGGACAGCCGAAATCAGTCCTCACATATGGGTGACGTCTACACCTATGGAGCCCTCAAAGCATCTCCCCAGCTTTCAAAGAAAGCCTTTGGGAGATGCCACCACGCATGCATGTTCCCCTTCCCACCCAAGGTGCCATCTTACTCAGTCAGATGACATAGCTAGCCGACAAAAGAAGATGGCAATAAATAGATATACAGCAATGCCAAGGGGAGGAGGGAGGGTTTTGAGGACTGATTCCTACTGTTCCCGGAGAACACTTGCTACAGGTGAGTAACTACGCTTTCTCTGGGAACAAGAAGGAAGTCAGTTCTCACATATGGGACTCCCTAGCTACAAGCTAGCTAAAGCCCGTAAGGGAAAAACCACGGTCGCCCTCAAGAGGAGCCGTGAGCAGCAGCAATTGAGTCCGCAGATACAGACTGCAGTAAGACCCATGTGTATGATGGGAACCAATGCTCAAGTAGCCTGAACACAGAAGGGTCGGAGGGTTGGAGTTGCCTATACCCCGAAAAAATCATGGAGCACGGCAAGGCTGAAGGTACTGTCCCATTGGAACTTCAGGCAGTAGTGAGCTGCGAAGGTATGGACTGAAGATCAGGTGGCAGCCCGGCAGATGTCCGACATCAGGACAGAGCACAGGTTTGCCACAGAGGCCACCATGGCCCTGACCTGACCATCTAGCATGAGCCCAGCCCGCTCGTAGGTGACGGCGATGCAGTCTGCCACCCAGGACAGTGTTCGTTTGGTCACCACTTGCCCTAGCTGACTGGGGTTGTAGGAAACGAAAAGCTGAGAAGCTTTGAGGTGGCCCTGCATACGTTGAATATAGAAGGTGTGAAAGACGGTCTCTGCCCTGCTGGAGTGAGGTCTTGGAAAGAAGGTGGAGAGCACCACCTGTTGGCTGAGGTGGAAGGAGTACACCACCTTTGGGAGGAATTTGTGATACGTGTGTAGCATGTAGAACCTGGTGTATGGCACCTCTGCCACCAAGGCTTGGACCTTGCTGACCTTGCAAGTGGAGGTAAGAGCCACCAGGAACATGACTTTCCATGAGAGATACCTGAGGTGGCAGGTAGCCAGGGGCTCGAAGGGTGGGAGGGTGAGCTGTGACAGCATCACGTTGAGGTACCACTCTGTTATCAGAGGGGAGATGGGGGGTTTTAACAACAGCAGCCCCCTCAGAAAGCAGGTCACCAGAAGCTGAGCCGAGAGGGACTTGCCCTCAACAGGGTGGTGGTGTACTGCCAGGGCACTGAGGTGCACTCTGACAGAGTTAGATTTGAGCCCGGATTGCGAAAGGTGGAGAAGGTACTGCAGCACCAGCTGCACTGGGCAGAAGAATGAATTCACCCTCCGCTCTGCACACTGAGAACTTGTGCCATTTGAAGGCGTAAGCTCTCCTGGTGGAAGCCTTATGGGAAGCCAATAGGATCTCCTCCATTTCCTCTGAGGTTGAAGGAGGCTAAGGCTACCCTTTCAGCAGCCATACCATCAATGATAGGGCCCCCAGATTGGGGTGCAGAAGAGAAACCTCCTCCTGAGACAAGAGCCCAGGGACACTCCCAGGGGGGATTGGTGTCTCCACCAACAACCAAAGGAGTAGCGGGAACCATGGCTGTCTGGGTCACCAGGGGCCACCAGGATCAGCAACACTCTGTCACGCAGGAACTTGAAAGGGGTCTTGGCAATGGAGTGGGTGGGAAGGTGTACATGAGGCCTTCCGACCATGAGATGAGAAACACATCCACTGCTACCCGGCCCGGGTGGGGCAACTGGTAGTTGTCCGGGCTGGTGAATAGGTCCACCTGCGGGGTCCCCCAGAGTTGGAAGAGCCAGATGGCTACTCTGGGATCCAGTTGCAATTTGTGCTGTTGAAGGATTTGTCCGCCAGGGCATTGTCCTGACCTGGTAGATACACTGCCCATAGGAGCATTCCCTGATGGAGTGCATAGGAGCAGAGTGTCATCGCCTCACGACAAAGGATGAAAGATATCATGCCCCCTTGCTTGTTCAAATAGAACACAGCCACTTGGTTGTCTGTCTGTGTCAGAACTGGCTGGTGACTCAAGAAGTGGTGAAAAGTTCGCAGGGCTAGGTATATGGCCCAGAGTTCCAGGAGGTTGATTTGCTGGTTGCCTTCGACTTGTGACCAGCTACCCTGGGTGTGAAGACCCTTGCAGTGGGCCCCCCATCCCAGTAGGGAGGCATCTATGGTGAAGGGCTTCCCCGCTAGGAGGTGCTGCGGGTCCTGCCACCATGTTAGGGAATCCGCTAGCTGGCAGATCACTAGGATTCTGTCTTGTAGTTGATCAGAGGCCTGTGTCCACTGGTCCTGAAGGCACCACTGGACCGCCCTCATGTGCAGATGAGCGTCCAGGGAGACATGGACTGTGGAGGCCATATGGCCGAGGAGGTGCAGCAGGAGCCGGGCAGTCATCGAGGGACAGTGCTGCATGTCTGTGGCTAATGCTCTGAGGCGGTCGGCTGGGTCAAGGGGGAGGAAGGCCTTTGCTGGCCCATGTCCAGTTTTGCCCCTTCTCCTCCAGGCCCTGTGTCGGGAGGAGATAGGACTTGGGGTAGTTTATTACGAATCCTAGATGTTGCAGGATGTGGATGGTGCAAGTCGTAGCTTGCTGCAACTTGGTGACTGTGCTTACTTTTATGAGCCAGTCGTCTAGGAAGGGGAAGACAAATACCCCTTGGAGACGGAGGTAAGTAGCCATTACTTCCGGGCACTTAGTGAAGACCCTTGGGGCAGATGCCAGGCTGAAGGGTAGTACCCTGTATTGTAGTGGCCACCCCCCACCATGAAGCACAAGTATTGCCTGTGGCTGGGGTGAATGAAGATGTGGGTATAAGCATCCTTCAGATCCAAGGAGCCTAGCCAGTCTCCCTTCTGGAGGTAATGCAGCAAAGTTCTAAGGGAGAGCATATTGAACTTCTCCCTCAACAGGAACTTGCTCAGGTTTCGCAGGTCCAGTATGGGCTTTAGGTCCTGTCCTTTTTAGCACAAAGAAATACCTGGAGAAGAACACTTTGCCCCTGAGATGTTGGGTACCAGTTCCACTGCCTTGTTCGAGGAGGCCTTGAGTTCTTGTAGTAGAAGATCCCAGTGGAGAGGAGACCTGGGAGCTCTCCCAGGAAGAAAGGGGGAGGGTGTCTGAGCCAGGTGGAGAAGGTAACCCTCCCTGACCACTTGGAGTGCCCAGGAATCAGTGGTGATGGTTAGCCATCTGTGGGCATAGTAAATCAGACATCCTCCTGTGGGCTGCTATCCTCCTTGAGGAAGAGAGGCTATGCCCAAGAAGTCAAAAGCTCCCCCCAGGCTGGGCCGGAGCCTGGGGCTTGGGAGCTTTCCGCTTACGTGGGCCATGCCCCTGTCCCTTAGACTGCTGACTCTGCTGGAAAGGCTTGGAAATGGGGGAAGTTTTTGTAAGCAGCTCCTTTCCTCAGATAAAAGGGCTTTTTCTCTGAGCCCTTCCATCGGGGAAGAGTAGCAGTCTTCTTGGAGAGCCTGGTCCTCGTCATGAGTTTGGTCTCCAACTCGGCAGCCTTCTCAGTCATGGGTTTGCCAAAGAAGTTCTCTCCTTGGAATGGAACATTGACCAATTTGTCCTGAACCCATTGCTCGAGGTCCGAAGTCTGTAGCCAGACTTGGCATTGGGTACCAATGCCCACTGCGGCTACTAAAGTCGCTGACTTGAAGCCATCGTAGGCTGCTTGAGTCAAACATGGAACACTCATGGACAGCTTTGGACAGGTTCCTGAACGGCTGCAGGGGTTCCTTGGAGAGACCAGCAGAGAACCCGGCGAGTTCCTTCACCAGGTCCCTTAGGTATATGCCCATATAGAGTTGCTAGGCCTGGATCCGGCTGATAAGCATCAAGTCCTGGTAGCACTTAATGCCGAGGGGGTCCAAGGTGCCGGCCTCCCTATCCGAGGGCACCGAGGAGTGCGTCTTCTGACTTTTCAGCCAACGCACAGCCAACTCCACCACCATGGAGTTATGTGGCAGCTGTGCCTTCTGGAAAGCCAGGGCTCCAGCGAACCTGCTACATAGAATAGATCTGCTTGCTCACAACGGGCACCGATATCATTCCCACATGTGGAGCATGAGCCATTCCAGAATGGGCGGGATGGGGACCTTCAACGATTCCCTTGGTGGAGTCTCGTATTGGAGGATTTCTAGCTTCTCCATGCGAGGGTCCTCCTCCGATTCCCTGGGGTACGCCAAAGCCTTCGACATGTCCCGCACGAAGTTGAAGAATGCCAAGTGGGGACCGAGGCCAAGACTCTGAGGGGGATGGGTCTGAGGGAACGCTGCGGTGGCGACGGATATCGGGGGATTCCAAGTTATCACTGGAAGAGGCGACTGAGGGCTCGAGGTCTGCACCCAATCCAATACCCCTCTGAGGCTCCGCAGCTGGTGTCGTGCATGCTCACTGGGGAAGAACTTTGTCCCATTGAGCGGGACCTGGATCAAGACCTCGCTGAGGATTGACAGGTATGTATGACCTCGAAGATCAGCTTGACCTCTGGGGATATCCATGCGCTCTTGGGCGACTGTCGACTCTCCACTATTATCTTTTAAACTAGATAATAGCGGAGAGCTGACAGTCACCCAAGAGCGCATGGTTCAGAACAATGTATCCTTGAAGGATACTACCAAAAAAATGAAGTTAGGGCACATCAGCAGAGAGGTTTCAATACAGACAAAGGTAGCCGAAATGCCAGACAGAGCTTAAAGATTCCAAATTACCCCTGCCTACCAATAACCAGATTAATACGAATAAAACACAGTCTGTAAAATGCTTGTATGCAAATGCTAGAAGTCTAAAAAATAAGATGGGAGAGTCAGAATATATAGCACTAAATGAGAAGTTAGATATGATTGGTATCTCAGAGACATGGTGGACGGACAACCAGTGGAACACTGATACTTGGGTACAAACTATATTGTAATGATAGAGCTGATCAAATTGATGGAGGGGTTGCGCTCTATGCTAGAGAGGGCATTGAGTCACAAAGGATTAAAGTTTTGCAGGAAACACAACTAGCTGTAGAATCTCTATGGATTGAAATTCCATGTAAAAAGGGGAAGGCAATGGCAGTGGGGTTGAATTATCAACCGCCTGACCAGAATGAACAAATGGATGATGAAATGCTCAAAAAAAGCAGGGAAGCTAACGAACGTTACAGAAAAATAATAATAATGGGTGATTTCAATTACCCCGTTATTGAGTGGGTCAGTGTCACGGCAGGACATGCTAGGGAGATAAAGTTTCTAGATGAAATAAATGACTGCTTCTTAGAGCAGCTGGTCCATGAACCGACCAGAGGGGAAGCCATTTTGGACTTAATCCTTAGTGGAACACCAGATCTGGTGCAAGAGATAAGGGTGTTGGGGCCACTTAGCAATAGTGATCATAGCATGATCGCGTTTGATTTAATTGATGGAGGATGGATGGTAAAGAAATCCACAGTACTACCTTTTAACTTTCAAAAGGGAGACTATGATAAAATGAGGAAAAGAGTTAAGAAAAAAACTAAAAGGAGCAGTTGCAAAGGTTAAAGACTTACATCAAGCTTGGGTGTTGTTTAAAAATACTATCTTGGAAGCCCAGACCAGCTCTATGGATTGAAATTCCACGTAAAAAGGGGAAGGCGATGGCAGTGGGTGTGCACTATCGACCGCCTGGCCAGAATGAACAAATGGATGATGAAATGCTCAAAGAAATCAAGGAAGCTAACAAAAGTTACAGTGTAGTAATAATAATGGGTGATTTCAATTACCCCGGTATCGACTGGGTCAGTGTCACGGCAGGACATGCTAGGGAGATAAAGTTGCTAGATGACATAAATGACTGCTTCTTGGAGCAGCTGGTTCATGAACGGACCAGAGGGGAAGCCATATTAGACCTAGTCCTTAGTGGAACACCAGATCTAGTGCAAGAGATAAGGGTGTTGGGACCACTTGGCAACAGAGATCATAGCATGATCGCCTTTGATTTAATTAGTGGAGGAGGGATAGTAAGGAAATCCACAGTACTACCTTTTAACTTTCGAAAGGGAGACTATGATAAAATGAGAAAATAGTTAAGAAAAAAACTAAAAAGAGCTGTTGCAAAGGTTAAAGACTTACATCAAGCTTGGGTGTTGAAAAATACTATCTGGGAAGCCCAGACCAACTGTATTCCACGCTTTAAGAAAAGTGGAAGGAAGTCCAAAAAACTGCCAGCATGGTTTAGAGGTGAGGTCAGAGAGGCTGTTGTTGCCAAAAAAGCACCTTTCAGGAAATGGAAAAAAGAGCCAAATGACGAAAACGGGAAACAGCACAAGCACTGGCAAGATAAATGCAAGGCACTGATAAGGCAGGCAGAGAATTTGAGAAGAAACTTGCTGTGGAAGCAAAAACGTGTAATAAAGACTTTTTCAGGTACATTCGTAGCAAAAAAACCTGTGAGAGTCAGTTGGACCATTTGATGATAGAGGGGTAAAAGGGGCAATAAGAGGGAACAAGGCTATAGCGGAGAGACGGAATGAATTCTTTGCTTCGGTCTTTACTGAGGAAGATGTAGGGATGTTACCCATGACTGAAGTGGTATTTAAAGGTGAGACTGCAGACGACTTGAAAGAAATATCGATACACCGGGAAGAGGTATTACAACTATTTGATAAACTGAAGAGTAGCAAATCACCTGAACCAGATGGTATACATCCAAGGGTGTTGAAAGAACTGAAATATGAGACTGCAGACCTGCTATTAGTAATCTGTGAACTATAATTAAAATCATCTGGAGTATCGCAAACGTAACGCCAATTTTTAAACAGGGTTCCAGGGGTGATCCGGGAAACTACAGACCGGTGAACCTGACGTCAGTACCGGGAAAAATGGTAGAAATCATCATAAAGAACAAAATTACTCAACATGTAGATAGTCATGGCTTAATGGGAGACAGCCAACATGGCTTCAGACAAGGAAGATCTTGTCTTACTAATCTGTTATGTTTTTTTGAAGGTGTGAATAAACAGGTAGACAAAGGCGAGTCGGTTGATATAGTGTATCTGGACTTTCAGGAAGCCTTTGACAAGGTCCCTCATTAGAGACTTTTGGCAAAACTGAAAAGTCATGGGATAGGAGGCAATGTACTATTGTGGATCAGGAACTGGTTAAAAGATAGAAAGCAGCGGATAGGGCTAAATGGCCAATTTTCCCAATGGAAAAAGATGAATAGTGGAGTACCCCAAGGTTCTGTGCTGGGTTTGCTGCTTTTTGACATATTCATAAATGACCTGGAAAAGGGAATAACGAGTGAGGTTATCAAATTTGCAGATGACACAAAACTATTTAAAGTTGTTAAAACCCAAGAGGATTGTGGAAAATCACAAGAGGATCTTGATAAATTGGAAGACTGGGCATCCAAATGGCAAATGAAATTTAATGTGGACAAGTGCAAAGTTATGCACCTAGGAAAGAACAACCCAAACTATGGTTACACGATGCAAGTTTCCACATTGGGAACCACTAATCAGGAAAAAGATTTAGGCGCCATCGTGGATAACATGTTAAAACCCTCCGCCCAGTGTGCAGTGGCAGCCAAGTGAGCAAATAGAATGTTAGGTATCATAAGGAAAGGAAAATAAAACAAAGGATATTATAATCCCTCTGTATACTTCCATTGTGTAACCACACCTTGAATATTGTGTGCAATTCTGGTCACCATATCTTACAAAGGATATAGCGTTATTAGAAAAGGTACAGAGAAGAGCCACCAAAGTGGTAAAGGGGATGGAAGGATATGCCTATGAAAAGAGGCTAAAAAGGTTAGGGCTCTTCAACCTGGAAAAGAGATGGCTGAGGGGAGATATGATAGAGGTCTATAAATTAATGAATGGAGTGGAACGGGTATACATAGATCGATTGTTTACATAATCAGAATATAAAAGGACTAGGGGACATGCAATGAAGCTACAGGGCAACCTATTTAAGACTAATAAGAGAAAATATTTTTTCACTCAATGTGTAATCAAACTCTGGAATTTGTATGTAGTAAGAGCTGTAGTGTAGCTGGATTTAAAAAAGGTTTAGACAAGTTCCTGGAGGAAAGGTCCATAAACCATTATTAAAAGGGACCCGGGATATCACTGCTTGACCCAGTACAAGCATTGAGGAACCTGTGTCTTTTGGGGAAACTGCTAGGTACTTATAACCTAGATTGGCCATTGTTGGAACAGGATACTGGGCTTGATGGACCTTGGTCTGACCCAGTATGGTATATCATATGTTCTTATGTTCCCTTGTCCCCGAAGGCTCACAATCTAAGTATACCTGAGGCAATGGAGGGTTACGTGGCTTGCCCAAGGCCACAAGGAGTGGCGATGGGACTCATCGGCCAATCCAGCGCTACCAGAATAATCCTTCTCAGGTGGTGCTCCATTTTGCCCGGTACTAATACAATCCACAGTCTCTCTCCTTGTTCCAAGCATTCCTGCTAACTATTCGAGCATGTGATCTAGTTAATAGATTATATACTCCATGTAAATAGTTCTCCCATGTTATCCAAGTTGATACTCCTGTTATATGTAATACCAAACAGCCTGTTGTTCTGGTTTCTTTATGTTATCTGTAAACCGCGCTGATGTCAAAGAGTGCGGTATATAAGAAGTTGAATACTAATGTCAGACTCACAGGTCTGTAGTTTCCCCTTTTTAAATATTGGCGTTACTTTGGCCATTCTCCATTCTTCAGGTACTACAGTTGATTTCAATGATAGTTCATAGATTACCAATAGTAGGTCTGCATTTTCATATTTCAGTTCTTTCAATACATTTGGATGTATACTATCCGGTCCAGGTGATTTGGTACTTCTGTTTATCAAATAATTATAAAACATCTTCACGGTTTATCAATATTTCTTTCAATTCTTCCGATACATCACCTCTATATACCATTTCAGGCAAGAGTAAAATTCCCTACATCTTCTTCAGTAAAGATCAAAATAAAGAATTCATTCAGTTTCTCTGCTATGGCCTTGTCTTCACTAAGCGCCCCTTTTACTCCTCTATCATCCAATGGTCCAACTGACTGTCTCACAGGTTTTTTTGCTACGAATGTACTTGAAAAGTTTTTATTATGCATTTTTGCTTCCATGGAAAGCTTTTTTCAAATTCTCTCTTTACCTGCCTTATCAATGCCTTGCATCTAAATTGTCAATGGTTATGTTGTTTCCCGTTTTCATCATTTGGCTCCTTTTTCCATTTCCTGAAAGATGTTTTTTTGGCCACAACAGCCTCTCTGACCTCACCTTTAAACTATGCTGGCAGTTTTTTGGCCTTCCTTCCAGTTTTCTTAAAGCATGGAATACATCTGTTCTGAGCTTTCAAGATAGTATTTTTAAACAATACCCATGCTTTATGCAAATCTTTAGCCTTTGCAGCTGCTCCTTTTAGTCTTTTGTTGACTATTTTCCTCATTTTATCTGTCTCTATTTTGAAAGTTAAATGGGAGTATTGCAGTACGCCCTCTTCAGAAGACTGGGCTGCTGCTACCACTGCAGGCTGGAGATCACCATCATTGGGAGCAGGAGCTAGAGCTCGAGCTCAAACCACTGGGAACTTGGGATCCACTAAGTCAGCAAGGACCACTGGAGCAGATGCAAGACCTCATGCCCATTGAACCATTTTGATTGTCACCGCCATCAGTCTGAGGAGTTGAAGATAATCCTGGACTCTAGGAGACTGCTGCAAACAGAACAGTGCCAGGCAATCCAACAGCCCTTTGACTTTCTCCTCTGGCAGGAAGACACTGCCCACTTGAGAAACAAAATGTGTTACCAGGAACTTCAGGGACTGGGAATGCAAAAATGGCTCTTTCCCCAAATGATCACCCAGCCGAGGCTCATCAGAAAGGACACAACTTGGGGAGCTACCCGAGAAACCTCTGAAAGAATGGGCTCAGATGAGCCAGTAGCCCAGACATGGGTGCACAGATATACCTGGGTGCCATATCGCCTCAGCTACCACCACCATGACCCTGGATAGCAACCTTGGGGCAGTGAAGAGTCCGAATGGAAGGACGCTGAACTAAAGGGGAGAGCCATGCATGGCAAAAAACACAGATACTTCGCTAATCCTCCTGGACTGGGATATGAAAATAAGCCTTTGCCAAATCTAGAGATGCCAGGAAGTCCCTTTGGTGCATTGTTTGAACTATGGACCACAAAGTTTCCATCCAGAAGCGCATGATGTGCAAGTGCTCATTCACACCCTTGAGGTGCAAAATGTGCAGGAATGCACCTTCCATGTTGACACCACAAAACCTCTTGCCCTGATCTTTTGGGGGAATGGGCACCACTGCCTTCAGGAGAGACAAACTGCCCAAGGTGATCCGAACAGCGACCCTGCTGTTTGCAGACCATCAAGGGGAGAGGACGAAAATGTCCGGGATCGGCTCTTTGCATTCCAGGACAAAGCTATACTGAATGGGGACTAGCACCTAGTGATCCTTGGTGACATAGCCTATTCCTGAGAGAAGAAGCGAAGCCTGCCCCCAACCAGCGGAACCAGAGAATGGGCCCCCAAAAAACATAACTGTGCAGCCTGGTAGGGTCGTTCTCTGGGTAGTGTGACATAGCGAGTCCTTTTAGTCAGGGAGAAACTCCCAAAGATCAGCAAAAAAGTGCAGGGCTGCAACGTAAACAGCACATGGCTGGTTGTCAGGGAAACCAAGCCCTAGAGAGAGAAACAGGCCCCTGCTATCAGTTCAGCAGAGAGTCACGAGGTAATTATGAACACCTGCTAAGGGGTGGAGTCAGGCTTGACCCGAGGAAGCTGACTCATAAGGAGGCCCCAGTTAACACAGAGAGCAGCGCAGGAAACACGGAGAGAAAGGCAGAGAGCTGAGAGCAGAACAGATAAGGAAGAGAGAGACGGAGACGAGGAAAGGTCAGAGGCTCTGTGTGAGAGGCACAGCAGGAGCAGACCTTGTCAGTGGAAGTCCTCTCTGGGTTCTGAACAGGAGAAAAGGCCAGGAAGGCCATTGAATTATACTCTGCACAAGTCAGGTTGGGAACCGACAGCAATTTACAAACCTCAGAGAAAACCTGATACAGCCAGAGTAAAAGGTAGGCCCAAGGGCTGGAAGTACAATAACTACTGGGGGTTTATAGCCCAGGAGAGTTGGGGCTACGGTACAGAGGACTGTAATGAGAATGGTTATTTAGAGCTGTACCAAACCCAAGTGCTAATCCCAAGGCCTAGCGTGGGAACGGGCGTGGCTCCAGAAAGAAAGGAGCAAACAATTCCTGCCTCAGAAAGGAGGGCAGGGGAATTGAACTCTCTTTTGTAAATAATATCTTTGTGTTAATTGTTTGATGCTGAAGGAAGCTGTTTTATTTTGTCCTTTTGTCTGCCAGAAGTGCAAGAATTTATGTTACCTTTTATCCTGGTGAAATCCACCCCGGGAGGGGAATAAATCCCTTTTTGCTTTACCAACTTGAGTCACACTACTCTTCATTGAGCTATCAAAGGAAATACATTTCCCTACATGCAGTTCTACAGGAAATAGTAAACCTCAGTTCAAGAAGAAAACTTAACCTCCTTAAGCCCTACCTACGGGTACTGGCAAGGGGGAACATCACAGTAGAAATAGGTCCCTGGGCTCAAGCGCTCCACGAAGGTACTGAGAATGAGCCCAAAGTCCATAAGCAGAGTGGCAGAAAAACTTTCCAGGCCGGTAACAATGGGAGTGTGACACCCCTGGGAATCTGACATGGAAAAGGGCTCCCGTCTGCTTCACAGGCTCCTTGGACCCGTCCTCTGGAAGGCGGAGAGATTTCACCTTGCACAGGTCCTTCACCATCTTCTCCAAATCAAACTAAACAGAAGTATCCCTCTAAGGCCAGACGGGCAATCAGGCTCTGGAACATGAGTCTGCTGTCCCTTAACAGAGCCAAGCCAATGCCATGTCACCATCGACATGGCACAATCCCTGATCGCCACACATGCCAGGATGCATATGGCATCAGAAAGAAAGGCCGTAGCGGACTCCAAAAGAGGGGTAGAATCATCCGGCAGAAGAGACTGAATCCACTGGAGCAGGGCTCGAGTTGTCAGCTTGCACATACTGCCAACTGAAGAACAGCAGCCGCCACAGCGAACTGGTTCTTTAACACAAATCCATCTTTCAGTCCTGAGCATCCTTCCACAAGAATGATGGTCTGACTGGCAACTGCTGTGATCTGTGCATCCACCTTGGAAACAGCAAACCACGAGTGTGCATTTTCTTATACACCCTTAGCCCCTAGGTGGGGAGTTGAAGGAATCCCAATCCAACCGGAACAGGCCCTTGAGCACCTCCAGGAACAGGAAGACTGTAGTGGATTTCCACACCACTTGCAGGAATGGATGCATCTTTGGTTCCTGCTCTATGTCTGGAGCATCCGCCAAGCCCAAGATAGATAGACCCTGGAAATCAGCACCTCCAGTACCTCCTCTCAGAACAGGCGGATCACTCGGCCTCTTCACAGTCCTCTGAAGGCAAGAGTACTTCTTCATCCACATCAGAGCCCAGTATCAAGACATCTGAATCCAAGTCACCATCCAAATCTTGAACAGATCCCAGCTGATCCCCATTTCCGGGGGGGGGGGGGGGGTTGCCCCTCATTGAAAATGCTTAGCCAAAGGCAGATACACAGGGCTTCCACTCTCTGCTTGTTCCTCACAAGACTGCGTCCGGGAACACCCAGAGATCTCAGGGTCTGAATTTCCATGCCAAAAGGACCGGGCCTGCTTTAAAAAGGAAAAGAATTCTGGGAAGGACAATACAAAGTACGGAAGCACTCCTCTCGGTAATGACTCCCCCCCCCCCTCAATACCAGTGGGCATAACTGCTGCAGAACCCCTAGAGGACAAGGAATAGCTTGCAGCACAGTCACTGGAGCTTCTGGCCAGCTGGATATCTTTACCCATAGCGCTATCCGTCATCTCAGAAAAAGACATTCCATTAAATTTGCTGATTTAATCCGTGAGGTTCCAGAGAGCCCAATTTATAAATTCATTTTTGTTGTGTTTGTAGTAAAGCTTTTGTTCTATCTCCCAGTGGAGGTAGTTGAAACAAGGATAGTATCTGAATTCAAAAAAGTATGGGACAAACACAGAAGATCTCTAAAAGAAAGAAAGGGACTATAGTAGTTGATATGGAAGGACAGACTAGATAGAAACATGATGGCAGAAAAAGACCATATGGCCTATGTTCCATCCTGTTTTGTTCTTCTTTATTACCTCTAACTCACAACAATGCAGTGATTCAAGTCAACACCCAACATGTAAGCAGTGTGCTTTCATAGGAACTTCCATTTTTCTTTTTATTATATTGTATGTGTGTTCAGATATTCTTGTGGTTAATTGTCTTATTGTATGTCCTATGTACAATTTATCACATATATTATATGGTGAGTATAACAGGAACTGAACTGCTTTAGCTCATAATCTTGTCCATCTCTTGGATTTACAATATTTTTGTGTTTGCAGTGTAATCTGACCACATTTAAAGTGGCCTACTGTAGAAGTGTATTCTCCTCTGGCTTGGGAACCAAGCAAACAGGGTTTGATTCTCAGTAGCACTCCTTGTGGCCTTGGGCAAGTTACTTAACTTTAGAAGGATTCAATAACTTGATTAATGTCCCTGTTTAATGTACATTACCAAGTTCAAGTCACAATGTAAATTGTTTTGACTTAATGAAAAAGCAACTGTTAAATAATGTTCTCTTTTCCAAACCTTCATTTTCAATTTAGAAGGGCAGAAATATTCATTCAAATCTTTATCTCTGCCATACTGTATATGTTAATCACGTCAATATTGGTCTCTTCCTGAACGTATCCTCACGGTAACAATAATAATCTCACGTTCAAAATAACAAATACACAAAAAGTGTTCGTTCTATTTCTTCTCATTCAGCACAGAACTTTAATAAAATATCGCAGGGTGGTCTCAGCCTAGTACCGGTCCTGTGAATGAACTTCAACTCAGGAACAGACGTACTATATCACATCAACGACCTCCACTGCGATTATTAACAATTATGGCTATGGCTTTGCAAAACTGTAATATCAGGTGATCACTCGTGACCATACTTCATTCAAAATACAATATCATAGGTGATCACTCATCTCTAAAATCCAATGCCACTGTCCATGATTGTACAACACTCTGGTGCTACTTAATGATCCTGATCCCGACGCTAGTCCCCCAGCGCTTGTGTTGCGTTTCTCCTATTCGGGTTCTTCAGGGGATCTGTTTTGGATCGACAATGCTGCCCACGTCCAGTACAAATTTCCGTTCCAACGTTCCTTCTCATATAGATGCGCGGCGTCTATTTGATTTATTTGATTTATATGAGAAGGAACGTTGGAACGGAAATTTGTACTAGACGTGGGCAGGTTCCGCTGGCACGTGCCTTGAGACCGCAGGGACCTCGACCTCGAGGACTCCCAGGACCACTGCAGTGACCCCCAAGAGCCAGAAGCCTCGTGAAGATCCTCGGCCCGGGTCTCATCTGTCCTGTTCTTCAGGCGTGAGGTCTTCTCGGGCGAGCGCCTCTAGCTCCGGGCAAGTTTTGGCCTTGGAGACCCGACGTGGGTCACCAACCCATCTGAAGTTGCCCAACCTAGAGTCCTCCACGGACTCCTCGGAGTGGGAATCTGACAGGGAGACTTCCCCATAGACTCAGTCCCACCGAGACCTTCCCTCCATCCCCTCCCTGCCAACCCAGAGGCAGAGGACACCTCCTTTCTGGAGTTCTTCCGAGAAATGGCACGGGCCCTGGTGCTCGCCACAGAGTTGGAGAAGGAGCCCTATGCCGAGGAACTTGATATTCTGCAATATGAAGCTCCTCCGAAAGAGGCTCTTTTGGTGCTGGTTCCTCCCATTCTGAACTGACGACTCCTCTGCATGTGGGAGACCCCAGCTTCGGACCCAAATGTGAGCAGGCGCCTGGATGCTATGGATAGGGTGCAGCAGGCCCCGGGGTTTCAGAAAGGGCAGCTTCCCACAACTCGATGGTGGTCGAATCGGCCATGCAGATGCTAAAGAGCCTGAAGACTCATTCATAGAAACATGATGACAGAAAAAGACCACAAGGCCCATCTAGTCTGTCCTTCCATAACAACAACTACAACAGTCCACTTTCTACCTTTAGAGATCCTCTGTGTTGGTCCCATGCTTTTTTGAATTCAGTTACTGTCCTCATCTCTACCACCTCCACTGGGAGACTATTCCACGGATCCACTACTCTTTCCGTAAAGAAATATTTCTGCATATCACTCCTGAATCTATCTCCCTTCACCCTCATCCCATGTCCCCTCGTAGCAGAACTTGCTTTCAATTGAAAGAGGCTCTCTCCCTGAACATTTATGCCACGGAGGTATTTAAACATCTCAATCATATCACCTCTATCCCGCCTTTCCTCTAAGGTGTACATATTAAGATCCTTAAGTCTGTCCTCATATGCTTTATAATGAAGCCCATTAATCATTTTAGTAGCAACCCTCTGCACCGACTCCATCCTGTTCACATCCTTTTGAAGGTGCGGTCTCCAGAATTGCACACCATACTCCAAATGAGGTTGCACCAAAGACTTATACAGAGGTATTATCACCTCCTTTTTTCTGCTAGCCATTCCTCTCCGTATGCACCCAAGCATCCTTCTAGCTTTTGCCGTCGCCTTTTCTACCTGTTTAGCTACTTTAAGATCATCAGACACAACCACGCCTAGGTCCCGCTCTTCTTTAGTGGACAAAAGTACTTCACCTCCTATACTGTATTGCTCCCTTGGATTGCTGCAGCCCAAATGCATGACCTTACATTTTTTAACATTAAATCCCAGCTGTCAAATTCTAGACCATTCTTCAAGCTTAGCTAGATCCCTCCTCATGTTATCTACACCTTCCTGGGTGTCTACTCTATTACAGATTTTGGTATCATCCGCAAAGAGGCAAACCTTACCCAACAGCCCTTCCGCTATATCACTAACAAAGATGTTAAAAAGAATCGGACCAAGGACAGATCCCTGGGGCACACCACTGGTAACATCCTTCTCCTCAGAGTGAGCTCCATTTACTTGTACTCTTTGTCGCCTCCCACCCAACCAATTTCTAACCCAAGCAGTAACTTTAGGGTCCATCCCTAGGGTGCTCAGTTTGTTTATAAGTCGCCTGTGAGGAACAGTGTCAAAGGCTTTACTGAAATCTAAATACACCACATCTAGAGCTCTCCCTCGGTCCAACTCCCTGGTCACCCAGTCAAAGAAATCGATCAGATTTGTCTGACAAGACCTGCCTCTGGTGAATCCATGCTGCCTCGGATCCTGTAATCCGCTGGACTCCAGAAACCTCACTATTTTCTCTTTCAGCAGCGTTTCCAATAATTTACTCACCATTGAAGTTAAACTAACCGGCCTGTAGTTTTCAACCACATCCTTACTTCCGTTTTTGTGTAAAGGCACCACATAAGCCTCTCTCCAGTCCTTTGGCACCACTCCCGACTCCAACGAGGCATTGAAAAGGTCAGTCAGTGGAGCTGCTAGTATTCTAGGGTGTATCCCATCCGGTCCCATCGCTTTGTCTACTTTAAGTTGAGCTAGTTTCTCACGAACACAGTCTTCTGAAAATTGTTCAAGATGTCCCTCGCTTCTGTTCTTATTTGTGGGTGTTTTCTGAGGTCCTGCTCCTGGTTCTTCATCTGTGAACACAGAACAAAAATATTTGTTAAGCAATTCTGCTTTATCCTTATCAGCTTCTACATATTCCCCCCCTGTACCCTTGAGTCTGACAATACCACTTTTGCCCTTCCTCTTCTCACTAATATATCTGAAAAATGTCTTATCCCCCCATTTTATTGCATTGGCTATTTCCTCCTCCTTTTGAATCTTTGCCTTCTTGACTACTTTGCTAGCTTCTCTAAGTTTTTCCAAATACAGATGCCTGTCTTCCTCTCTCTGTGATCTCTTGTATTTCATGAAGGCCTCCCTCTTTTTCTTCACTTTTTCAGCTACTTCCTTCGAAAACCATAGCGGTCTCCTGTTCCTTTTGCCTTTATTTACCATTTTAACAAAAAGGTTGGTTGCCTTTAAAATACCCCCTTTCAGTTTTGCCCACTGTTTTTTCTACATCCCCCAGCTGTTCCCATCCCACTAACGACTCCCTGAGGTATTGGCCCATCTTCGCAAAGTTAGTCTTCCTAAAGTCTAAGATCTTCACCTTGGAATGGATTCTAACAGCCCTAGTCCTAATACTGAACCACACCATCTGGTGGTCACTGGATGCAAAATGATCTCCCACTACAACATCAGAAACACTCTCACCATTGGTAAGCACCAAGTCCAGTATGGCCCCTTCACGTGTGGGGTCTGTTACCAATTGCCTGAATAGTTCTCCCTGTAAAGAATCCAGGATCTCCTTACTTCTAGATGATACTGCAGCAGGAATGTGCCAATCAACATCTGGCATATTGAAATCTCCTAGCAGTAGCACTTCCCCTTTCCTAGCAATGCTGCGTATGTCTTCAATTAACTCTCTGTCCACCTCTTCCTCTTGTGAGGGAGGTCTGTATATCACACCAATGCAAATAGATTTCTCTTTCCCTCTTTCTAGTTTAACCCACAATGCCTCCTCTCTCCCTTTTAAGCTCTGTAATTCCAAAGCTTTAATAGTAGTTTTTACATATAGTGCCACTCCTCCTCCCCTTCTTCCTACCCTGTCCTTTCTGAATAAAGTATAGCCAGGTATAGTTACATCCCAGTCATGGTTTTCTGTGAACCATGTTTCTGTAACTGCCACTAAATCCAAGTCAGCCACTCCCACCAAAGCTTCAACTTCAGGGATCTTATTTCCCATGCTACGGGCATTAATACACACTGCTTTCCATGTGTTACCCCTGTTACCCATTTCCATAAAGGTATTTAATGTATCACCTACCTGGGGGCTTTCACTTACCTGGGGGCTTTCTTCACCCATCCCCAACAAATCTAGTTTAAAGCCCTCTTCAGTAGATTAGCCAGTCTACTACCAAAGATGTGTTGACCTTTCTTGGACAGATGGATGCCATCTCTGCTCTGCAACCCTTGGAACAGCATCCCATGGTCTAGGAAACCAAAACACTCTCGAAGACACCATCCACGCAGCCATGCATTCATCTCCAGGATGCGAGCCTCTCTGCCTTGGCCTTTACCCTCAACAGGGAGGATTGAAGAGAACACCACCTGTGCACCTACCTGCTTCACCCTCTGTCCCAGAGCCATGAAGTCACTTTTGATACGTTCCGAGGTATACCTGGCAGTATCATTTGTTCCAACATGGATTAGCAACATTGGGTAATAGTCAGTGGGCTTGATGAGTCTCGGCAAACTCTCCGTAACATCTTGGATCTTGGCACCAGGCAGACAGCACACCTCTCTGGACATCAAGTCTGGTCGGCAGATGGATGCCTCAGTACCCCTCAGAAGAGAGTCTCCAACAACCACTACCCTTCGTTTCCTTCTGGTCACTGATTCCGCAACTATGGGGTACTTGAACTCTGGTTCTTCCCTTTCCAGGGATGCTTTCACCTCCTCCACTTCCAGGGCTGCATAATGGTTCTTCAATTCAAGGGCTGGAGAAGTTGGATTGGTGATTTTGCAGGCTCTGGTGACTGTTGTCCAACCATCGACATTCTGTTGGCACCCATCTTCTCCTGTGCTGGAGAGCCTGGTTGCTGCAAGAAGCATCTCATCAATGTACTTCTCACTGTCTTGAATGCTCCTCAGCCTCGTCACCTCCTCTCTGAGTTCCTCCACTTGTTTCCTCAGAGCTTCAGCATGCAGGCACCCTGCACATGGAACCGGTTCTTCAACTGGCATTAAGACCTCTGTCTGGACCGAGGCAGAAGCTGTAACGGGGGCAACAGCTCTAGCAATACGATTTTTCCCAGCCATTGTTCTGTTTGTGGAGCTTAGGTATCTGTTAAAGCAAAAAAGAGAGAGATCTACCAAGTACCAGCTGGTTTCGCAGCAGTCCTTTCAGAGAAAAAGCAGTTAAATCTCTTTAATTATATTCAATATGTGCTGGTCCAATTCACTGTGATTTGCTAAAGGGGGAGGTGCCCTATAAAGCAAGACTGCTCACTAGGGGTGGGTGGGAGCCGGGGTGGGTAGGGAGGGAACTAACACCTGATTAGGTGTTAGCAGTTTCTGAATCTGAGGAGGTTACAGAGTTCAGCAACCTACTGTGCTCCAGTAAAGTTCCCCTAAAACAGCAAAAATGTAAGTAACCTTGCTTTTAAAAAGTATACACAAAACCCTTTTAAGAGCTCCCAGTCAGAGAGCTAGCAATTTAATAAAAAAAAAACCAAACAAAGAAACCCTAAATCCTTACTTACTGTTTGATGTGTGGAGCCCTGGTTTGTGTGGAGCCACATGTGTGGAGCCAATGTGTGGAGCCATTGGCTTATCAGAGCTCCATCTATCATGCCGCATCCAAGTTTACCAATTATACATTGGGATGTTCCTCCATGACCTCACTTCTGCCCAGAGGATCAACGAACCCCAGGCGCTGATGGCCGAGGCACTGTACACGAGGTTTTATAGGAACAGGGTGGTCCTGCGGACTCGCCCCAAGTTCCTCCCGAAGGTTGTCTCTGATTTTCATTTCAATCAAGAGATAATACTGCCCACCCTCTTCCCAAAGCCCTATGCCGACTGGGCGTCGGCGATTCTCCATACCAATTACTGTAAGCGGGCTCTCTCTTTCTACCTGCAGGGGACTCGAGACCACCGCAGATCCGGGCAGCTTTTCATTCCCTTCAATCCCAGCTGTCTGGGGCTGGCAGTCACCAAGCATACCTTGTCCACCATCTGGATGGTGGACTACATCGCATTTGCCCAAGCCCAAGCCGGGTTTCCTCTTGACCACTGGGTCACGGCTCACAATGTCTGAGAGATGGTGACGTCGGTTGCTAGCCTGCGCTCGGGTTCCTCTGGCAGACATCTGCCAGGCCGCCATCTTGTCCTCCACTCACACTTTGCGGTGCATTACTGCCTGGAGAGGGAGTCCTATCGGGATGCCGCCTTTGGCCAGGCTATACTCCGTAATCTGTTCGGAGTTTAAGCAACTCCTGTCCTCTGACCCGTCTTGTTCCGGCTACCAGGAGCGTGGCCATCCATGGACCTGGGGTCCTCAGACTGCCTTCGGCTTTCACTGGCCCCTGCTCACGGCACTGCCGTGCTTTTTCCTACAGGTCCTCAGTAACCTGTAGCTAGGGAGTCCCATATGCGAGGACTGACTTCCTGCTTATTCCTGGAGAACGCATGGTTACTCACCTGTAACAGGTGTTCTCCAGGAACAGCAGGAATCAGTCCTCACAACCCTCCCTTTTTCCCTTGAAGTTCCTGCATATTTTTGCCATCTTCTTGAAGGGGCTATAGCTATGGCACCTGACTGAGGAAGATGGCACCTTTGGGTGGGAAGGGGACCATATATGTGTGGTGGCATTCACAAAGACTTTCTTTGAAAGCTGGGGAAATGCTCTGCGTGAGCTCCGTCAGTGCTGACATCACCCTTATGTGAAGACTGATTTCCTGCTTGTTCCTGGAGAACTTTATAATACTATTATGCAAAAAATTAAAAAGAGAGGAGTTTTTTCAGATCAGTGATTGATACTAATTGCTAGCCATGGAAATTAATAAGGGATAAAGTATCTGAGGTCTGTTTTCTGCTTTCAAATAAATACTGTTATAAACTTTAACAAACAACTGAGTGAAGAACATAAGTTATGCCATACTGGGTCAGACCAAGGTCCATCAAGCCCAGTATCCTGTTTCCAACAGTGGCCAATCTAGGTCACAAGTACTTGGCAGTTTCCCCAAAAGACACAGATTCCACAATGCTTGTATTGGGGCAAGTAGTGGATTTCCCGGGTCCCCTTTAATAATGGTTTATGGACAGTTCCTCCAGGAACTTGTCCAAACCATTTTTAAACCCAGCTACACTAACAGATTTTACTACATCCTCCGGTAACATGTTTGATTACACACTGAGTGAAAAAATATTTTCTCTTATTAGTCTTAAATAGGTTACAACTGTAGCTTCATTGCATGTCCCTAGTCTTTCTATATTTTGATGGCATAAACTATGTTTACCCGTTCCACTCAGTTCATTAATTTATAGACCTCTATCATATCTCCACTTGGCTGTCTCTTTTCCAGGTTGAAGAGCCCTAACCTTTTTAGCCTCTTTTCATAGGGGTATCCTTCCATCCCCTTTACCATTTTGATGGCTCTTCTCTGTACCCTTTCTAATAACACTATATCCTTTTTAAGATTTGGTGACCAAAATTGCACCATGGAATGTTACAGAGGCATTATAATGTCTTGTTTTATTCTCCATTCCTTTCCTTATGATTCCTAGCATTCTATTTTCTTCCATGGCCGCCACTGCACACTGAATCAGCAGAGACCTTTTGATATTGTGTACCATAAAAAATAAAATAGGTCACAGAACCCGCTAGTGGGAAAAACTGGGACATAGCATGGGTTCCTGAATATGGCACAATTTTTGCCCCTAAGGCAATCCTACAGAATCCTCAGCAAAATTCTCCAGATGTGGGAAAATTTAAAAAAATCACTAAATGCCACAAGCTGCACTGGGCTACAAAAAAGGCCTCTGGAAAAACTGACAAGAACCACTGCACAATAGGAATCCTTAAAGGGGAATCTCCAAACCTATCATGCCATCTGGGGAAACGTGAGAAGGGAAGCCCCAGCCACTTCGCAGATCCGAGAGGTCTAGCTTCTGAAATAGTTTGTTTGGTTTAGATTTATTATTTTAGTTTAGAGATGCTTTATTACAAGCAGCAGCAGCAGCAAGCTGCAGAGAGACAAATACAATCCCACTGAAATCAATGGGGAAGTAGATAAAAAAAAAATATAAAAAGACAAATTAGCAAGCAGGTATGACAGCAAAAGGGAAGGGTGGCCTTGGCCCAAACTCCTCACCCCCTCGTCAGGTGCTCCAGGGGTCCTCTTGTCCGTTCCCCATTACAGCACTGCTGGAATTAGTGGGAAATATTGTTGGGAACAGGACTGCTGTTAGCTCTAGCAGACAGGCTCGTAGCCAAGTTCCGAGCAACGATGGGCCTATTATACTCTGCACACAAGCCACAGGACCGTAGTCTGGGCCAGGAGAGCCAGGCCTATCTGCACTACTGCACCATTCCACACACCTTGCCATCTGCTGGAGGCAGACAAATACTGGCTTCTTTCAGTGCTGCAACAGCAGATTTACTTAGTGATGGCATCAATGTTCCCGCTAAGCTGCATTAAGTTCTCCATCGATATTCCTGCCGGTGGTAGGAGGTGCAGAGCGATTGTGAAAGCGATAGCACTTAGGATCGGACAGCATCAGCAGGCCCTCAGGAGCTGCCTATGTCATGCGATCCTAAGCATGATCGCTTTCGCAAATGCTTTGCACCTCTCCCCCACCGTCAGGAATGCTGGCGGAGGACTCAGTGCAGCTTAGCGGGAACATTGGATGGCATTACTGACAGTTGCTTGAGTCTGCATCCATCTGCTGGCAAGGAAGCATAAGCAATAGGTCTGAACTGGTTTAGCAGGATGATAATGAAATACAAATTATTTAACAAATACAAATAAAACTACACACACACACCTCCTGGGAAGAGGTACTTCAGGGAAATGGAAGAATCCCAAACAGAGAATCTGTGTACTGTATAATAGAGGAAGAGGAACTGGGCAAGTCTAAGACTCTCATTTTGCACCTAATACTTGCAGTAAAGCGTGTATTATCTAAGTGTTGGAAGCTCTCCCTAATTAATTCATTTATAGTTACAGAAGGCCTGGGAAATAATTGTCTATGAAACCAATTACAGTTTTCTATAAGGGCAACACAATATATCTATATATATCTATATCTATCTATCTATATCTCTATATCTATTTTTTTTTATTTTATTTATTAATTTTTTTTTTACTATAGCCTGGGCTCCATTTATTAACATGTGAATGAGAGAATGTGAGGAATACTTGTATACACCTTTTTTAGTAACATAATTCCAGAATATTACAGCTCAATATTTACAACCTACTTTAAAGGTTCTGCACCATATTTAAATATGCCACTAAAATGAAGTCACAGCATTGTAAATAAATGTGAGTGGTGATTAACAGAGACTTACAGGTTGTCTGGAAGATGTGTCTTTGTTGTGTTTTTTTTTTAGCAATGTTATTATCATTGCTGATTTTCCTATTCTGATCCACCATAAAGGAAATGAACAATTCCAGTGGAAGTTATCAAGATGCAGAAATGAAAATGCTTGACCATATGCTTCAATTTGCACACTGATGCTATATGAAAATTCATGATAACCATTAAGTGACAAGGAAGATAGTGTACTTACTCACCTGTAACTGGTGTTCTCCAGAGACAGCAGGAATCAGTCCTCACATATGGGTGATGTCGGCACCGACAAAGCCCGCGCAGATTCACTCCCCAGCTTTCAAAGAAAGCCTTTTGGAATTAGACTCTATGCGCGGTCACCTTCCCACCCAAGGGTGCCATCTTACCTCAGTATGATGACATAGCTCAATCAAGTATAAAAACAGAAAAAACAACTCCACAGGGAGGAGGGAGGGTTGTAAGGACTTATTCCTGCTGTCCTCAGAGAACACCTGTTACAGGTAAGTAATTATGCTTTCTCTAGGAACAAGCAGGAAGTCGGTCCTCACATATGGGACTCCCAAGCTACAGGCTACAGAAAAACCTGTAGGAGCCACAGGCAACCCAAAAAACAAATTGTGAAGGGCTGCAAGGAACGCTGAATGGCTTGTCCAGTGATGCAGCCCAAATATCGACACTGGAAACACCTCTCCGGTAGCCTGGACACAAAGGGCCAGAGGGAAGGAGTTGCACTATTCCCTAAAGAGGTGACAAAGTACTGCATGTCCGAAGGCGCTGTCACGCCATGAGCTCTCTTTTAAGCAGTAATGTGCTGCGAAGGTATGGACCGAAGACCAGGTGGCGGCCCGGCAGATGTCCTGTAGAGGACCAAGCGCAGGTAAGCCACCGAGGCCGCCATGGCGTGCACCTTATGTGCGGTAACATGATGCTCCAGAGAGTCATTCTGCCACCTAGGCAGACAGGGTATGCTTAGAGATCACTACCCCGAGCCTGTTGATGTCATAGGAGACGAACAGCTGTGATGAGTGGTAATGGGCCTGTGTCCTCTGGAGGTAGAAGGACAGTGCCCTCTTGCAATCCAGGATATACAGCGAGGCCTTCACTTGGGATGTGTGAGACCTGGGGAAGAAGGTGGGAAGGACCACCTCCTGGTTCATGTGAAAAGCGGACATCACCTTAGTCAGGAATTTCGGGCGAGTCCGGAGAACGACCCTGTTCCTGTGGAACCTGGTGTAGGGGGCATGGGCTATGAATGCCTGCAGCTCACCAGCTCTCCTGGCTGAAGTGAGTGCTATCAGGAACAGTAGTTTCTATGGCAAGAACTTGAGATGGCACATTACCAGAGGCTCAAAAGGGGGAGCCATCAGCTTCCTGAGGTCAACGCTCAGATCTCATACCACCAGCGGTGGGCAGATGGGGGCCGCGTGAGGAGAAACCCACTCATAAAACAGCCCACAAGGGGGTGCACAGAGATGGGCTGGCCATCAACGAGGTGGTGATGTGCCGCCAGGACACCGAGGTGCACCCCGACAGAGTTGGACTTTAGAACAGCCCGGGAGAGGTGCAGAAGATATTGCAGGATGTCCTGCACCGAACAAGAGAAAGGATTGAGATTCCTGTCTGTGCACCAGATAGAGAATCTATGCCATTAAAGGGCATACGCATGCCGTGTTGAGTCCTTGCGAGATGCCAATAGGATGTCTTCCATGTCCCAGAAGAGGTGGAGGTGTGTTATGGCTAGCCGTTCAGCATCCACGCTGTCAGGGGGAGGGACTGGAGGTTAGGATGGATAAGGATCCCATCCTCCTGTAAGAGCAAGTGTGGGACCTGCCCAGGGGTATCAGGTCACTCGGGACAGCTGCAGGAGCAGAGGGAACCATGGCTTCTGGGCCCAGTGAGGATCAATGAGAATTACCGAGGCCCGGTCCAACTGAACCTTGAGCAAGGTCTTGGATAAATGGAAATTACACTAACCTGGTAATTGTAGTTCCTGGAGGGTCCAGTTTAGTCCTCCAACATCGGGTAGTGCCCCTCCTCCTGCAGCCGGGAGACTGGACCAATCAAATCTTCTGTAGTATATATGCAGCAGGAGCTCCCAGAAGTCCCCAGTGTACTAGTAACAAAGCATACTTTAACGAAGCAACACATTAGATTAATATACAAAATGACCTAATTAAAGAACAATTTGTTCCCCCCCAAGGAATATCCAACCCCCTCCCCAAACGAGGAAGTCAGAACACTGCATTGCGCCGGCACCGACGTCTCAGGAATCAAAACACCGCTCCCCACCAGAAGTTCAGGAGCTGCCTGAACCCCCGAGACAGGGAAGAGCCTCTGCAAAAAACGCGGCTGCCACAGAGGGACCGAACGGCAAGAGGAACCGTCTTAATATCAACCGTTCGGAAAGGCGCGCCGCACCACATTAGCAGATAGTCGGGAGGGAAGGAGGACTAAACTGGACCCTCCAGGAACTACAATTACCAGGTTAGTGTAATTTCCATTTCCTGTTCGGTAATCCAGTTTAGTCCTCCAACATCGGGATGTAACAGAGCAGTTAAGACCGGGCGGGACCTTGCCATCCGGCGCGCAGAACCGCCGAACCAAAACAGGAATCCCGAGCCGCTGACACATCTAAGCGATAGTGTCTACTGAAAGCATGCAGAGACGACCAAGTGGCCGCCCTACAGATATCTGCCGGCGGAACCAGGCTATACACCGCCCAAGAGGTCGCCTGAGCCCTAGTAGAATGAGCCCTCAGACCCTCCGGAACAGACCGCTGTTGCAACAGATACGCGGACGCGATCGCCTCTTTGAGCCATCTAGCAATGGAGGCTTTAGCCGCCGCTTCCCCTTTACGCACACCCCCGAAGAGCACGAAAAGCCGGTCAGATTTCCGAAAAGACTCGGTAACCTTTAAATAACGATGGAGCGTACGACCCACATCGAGCCGGAGAAGACCTTTGTCCGTTGACCCGACAGATTGCGAAGAAAGCACTGGAAGAAACACTGCCTGATTCATGTGAAAGGGAGACACCACCTTTGGCAGAAAGGAAGGAACCGGACGGAGAATGATCCGATTCGCGGAAAAAGACAAGAAAGGCTCTCGACAGGACAATGCATGCAGATCTGAAATGCGCCGTGCCGAACAGATGGCTACAAGAAAAACCGCCTTCAGCATGAGATCTTTCAGAGACGCCCTGCGCAGGGGCTCAAAAGGTTCACGAACCAGGGCCCTCAGAACTAAATTCAAGTCCCAAGGAGGAACGAAAACTCTGCGGGAGGGCCGCAAATGAAAAACAGCCGTAAGGAATCGGCGTACATCCGGATGAGCCCCGAGCAGACGACCCAAAACCTTGCCGCGGTAACACGAGATAGCCGCCAGCTGGACTTTTAGGGAACTAGCCGCAAGGCCCTTATCGAAACCATCCTGAAGAAAACTTAAAACGACGGGCACTGAAACCGTCGCCGCCCGGACTCCCCGCCGGGAGCACCAGTCTTCAAAAATCCTCCAAATCCGAACGTAAGTAAGAGAAGTGGACGTTTTCCTCGCCCGCAGAAGGGTAGAAATCACCGCGGGGGAGTAGCCCTTCCTTTTCAGCCGAGCCCTCTCAATGGCCAAACCGTAAGCGAGAATCGATCCACTTGGGGCATCCGCAAGGGACCCTGAAGAAGAAGATCCGGTAGAGCGGGCAGGAGCCAAGGAACGCCGTCGCTCAACCGGACCAGATCGGCATACCAGGGCCTCCGGGGCCAATCCGGGGCCACCAGTAACACGCGATCCCGGTGGCTCTCGATACATTGTACGACCCGGCCGATCAGAGCCCACGGAGGAAAGACATAAAGAAGACCGGACGTTGGCCACGGCTGAATGAGAGCGTCGAGCCCCTCGGACATGCGCTCCCTTCGCCTGCTGAAGAAGCGCCCTGTCTTGGCTGATTGAAAGGTCGCCATGAGATCCATGATGGGTGGACCCCACCGCCGGACGATTTGTGCGTAAACCTGTGGGTTTAGCTCCCATTCTCCGGGGTCCACCCGCACTCTGCTGAGAAAATCGGCCTGGACATTGTCTACGCCCGCAATGTGAGCCGCCGAGATTGCTGGAAGGCGAGTTTGCACCCAGTTGAACAAGGCCGCCGCTTCTGCCTCCAGGGCCACGCTGCCGGTACCCCCTTGGCGATTGATGTAAGCTACAGTGGACGCATTGTCCGACAGGACTCTCACCGGCCATCCGAGAACCAGGGTCTCCAGGTCCACCAGGGCTAGCCGGACTGCCCGCAATTCGAGACGGTTGATCGACCAAGAGGCCTCCAGGGGAGACCATTCCCCCTGAGCAAAGCGGGACTCGCAGTGAGCCCCCCAGCCGGTTAAGCTCGCATCCGTCGTGAACGGAACCCACAGAGGAGGCTCCAAGGGAATCCCTCACGACAGGTTCTCGGCGGAGAGCCACCACCGGAGGGATCGGCGAACCGTCTTTGGGCAAGGCAATCTCTTGTTCAGCGAGTCGAACTGGTTGGACCAACGTCGCAGAAGAGCACTCTGCAGCGGACGCATGTGGAAGCGCGCCCAAGGCACCACCTCCAAGGTCGCCGCCATCGTGCCGAGGAGCTGCAGGTACCACCACGCCGACGGAGCTGGCATCCCCCGGAAGAGACGGACCAGAGCCCGCAACGCCAGCACGCGTCGCTCCGGAAGGCACACCAAGCCCCTTGCTGTGTCGAAGCGGACTCCCAGATACTCGAGATCCTGTGACGGAGACAGAACTCTTGCATTCATTCACCACCCATCCGAGGGACCGAAGGAGATCCACCACCCTGCTCGTGACTTGCACACACTCCCGACTGGACTTCGCTCGAATCAACCAGTCGTCGAGATATGGATGGACCAGGATGCCCTCCTTGCGCAACGCCGCCGCGACTACAACCATTACCTTTGTGAAGGTGCGGGGAGCCGTGGCGAGTCCTAACGGCATGGCCCGGAATTGAAAATGGCCCCACGGGAGCGCAAAGCGGAGAAACCGTTGATGGGAGGGCCGGATGGGAATGTGTAAATAGGCCTCTGTAAGATCGAGGGATGCCAAAAATTCCCCTTGACGCACCGCTACGATGACTGACCGCAGGGTCTCCATGCGAAAGTGCGGTACTCTGAGAGCGCGATTCACGCCTTTGAGATCCAAGATCGGACGAAGGGAACCGCCCTTTTTGGGAACCACAAAATAGATGGCGTAGCGACCTGCGCCTCTTTCCAAGGGCGGGACCGGAACCACGGCCCCCAGAGAGAGAAGCCGATCCAGGGTCACGCGGATGTCCCGCTCCTTTTGAGCTCCCTTGCTGGGAGACAGAACAAACGAATCCGGAAGTGGGTGCGCAAACTCTAGGGCATAACCTTCTTCTATAATCTGCAGCACCCACCGATCTGACGTAATTTGGGCCCAAGAAGGAAGAAAGTCGCGCAAACGACCCCCGATGACCGGGTCTTCCTCTAGAGCCCGCCTCGTTTCATTGGGGCTTGCGATTAAAGGAAGAGGCCGAGGAAGAGGCGGCTCCGGAGAAGCCCCTTCCCGCTCCTCTGAAACCACGAAACCCTTGATGACGGGTTCCAAAACGACCGCGCTGCGAAGTCCACAGCCGGGAAGAACGAAATCTGCGCGCATCCCGAAACTGGCCGCGCGCTGAGGTGGACGACCTATTAAGCTTAGGCTTATCCTCTGGAAGCCGACCACCCTTAGACTCACCGAGATCCTTCACCAACTTATCCAGAGCCTCACCAAATAACAACCTGCCCTTAAAGCCGGGGTCTCAAACACGCGGCCCGCGAGAGTACTTTGTGCGGCCCGCGACGGAGAGGAAACAAAATCAAAACAAACCCCTGGCTTCTGCTGCTGCCGCCATGGATAGGTTCGTGTTTGCTCAAACTGAAATTTTTGAAAATCCTTAAATCGTAATCTCATTCTGCCTCCCAGTAAACGGGGGGGGGGGGGGGGGGGGATTATTGGGTTTTCGTGAAAATCGAATAATCAATTTTGAACAAGGGAAAACTTTAACTTGTGCTTTGCCAAAGCACTAAGGACAGAAGGCAGGCTCCCGATGACAAACAGTACTAAAACGCCACCCTCACCCACGCATTCTCGGCTCCTGACAGGAGGTAGTTAGTCGAGGGCGGTTCCAATCCAAAATAAGTATATTGCACTACCCTCCCCCCAAAACAAGTGGCTTTTCAGGAAGCAAGTGCTAATTGCCTCGGCCCGGCTCACCCCAGCGCAGGAAATCTGCGACGTTCTTGTCCCGGCGAAGTGGCGGGGAGCTGTTGCATTCCTGATATAGACAGAGCAGCACATCCAGCAGGCTCTCTATGCTCAGCCACTCCTCTTCGGCCGTTCCCCGCTGTACTACCAGCCGCTCGAGTTCGCGCAACCGTTCCTCGGCCGCCATGCTCAGAGGGTGCCTGCCTCCGAGAGCTGCTGCAGTCTGCGCCATCTTCTGCGAACGGTCTGCCGGAGACAGCCTCTCTCGCTGATAAGTTCGTGCGTGCACTGCTCTCACAGGCTCCTGGGATTGAACCACAAGAGATCTCGTGCCGGGGAATCACCTGGGACAGAATAGGGGAGCGAGCCCGCACGCCCTGTGGTGACTAATCAGGGAATGCGGCCAATCTCCGCGTGGCCCCGCCCTCTTCCGCAGCTGGACAGGTGAGGGCTAGGCGCACGCTGTCAGGAAGTGCCAAGAGTCATACACGTATGGATGGATAGATAGTAACAGAGTAGATTGCGTGTGCACCTTTACTGCTACATAGGTACAATCACAGAGATCTTCAGTTTCTGATTTGTTCTTCATCTGCTATTAATATTTATGAATTCTAGATAGTGTTCTAAGCAATTCTGTATAGCAAGGTACTGATTATTTTAGATTTTATTTTTTGTATGCTTATTTATATTATTCTTTTTTTTCACTAACAAAGGTACTAAGCCGATTGTATTGAATGTTTTATTTATTTATGTACTTTGATAATTAATGCAAAGATGGGTTACAACAAATTAGAATTTAAAATGTGTACAAAAAATAGATTATGCCACCCACTGTCTGTATACATATGCATCTTTTATGTTGCTATACTTCAGCCTCTATGCCTCTTGCGTAGAGACATTCACACTTGTAACCAACGGATACATAAATGCCCACATCTCATTCATGTGTATATATATTTATACATCACCCCTACAGTTAACATAAGTTCCTACATATCTGCAGGCCTACATAGATAGTCCCCGCATCTCATATACAGACATCAAGTATTCACACACCATTGCCACACCTCTTAAATATGCATGTGGTGATGAGTGTTGTTTTGACACATTTGGGAAAAGCAGTATATCAAGTATACCATTAAACCATATCGCCCTCATACTGCTTGCGTACACATGCTTATTTATTTTTAATACTTGATTTATCACCTACCATCAAAAACATCTATGTGAAGTTGTTGTTGTTGTTGCCATTAAGTGCCATTGACCCAATGGCAATCCCAGGGGTAGCTCAAGACAATCTGCTGCCTGAGGCGACAGATAAGAGCGCGTGCACACCCCCCCCCAGTGCATCATTAATGTTTGCGCTTTGTTTAGTACAAGAGGAAATTAATTTATAGTTTTATTTCTACAGTGTTGTTGTACATTCCAAGTTTGGCTTTTGGGGTTCCCAGTTTAATTATTGTCTTCCTGTTTCTAAATCTTTTAGTCTTTCTTTATCCATACTCATTAAGAGGCATGTTTAGTAAAAGTTAGTGTATGGTAACATTATGCAAATATTTATGCAAATGAGGCCCCTTATGCAAATGAGGCCCCGCGTCTTATGCGGCCCCCGGGTTACTTTACAAGTCCTCATTTGTCCCTCAAAGCAATTTGAGTTTGAGACCCCTGCCTTAAAGGGTAGTTTACTGAGGCGAGACTTGGAAGAACCGTTGGCCGCCCAATTGCGCAACCAGATGGACCGTCGTGCCGCTACCATGGAGGCCATGCTATTAGCTAGGGAGCGTATTAAATCATAACACAGATCCGCCAAGTAGGCCGATCCCGACTCCATCGCAAACAAGCTCGAGCTACCCACGCCCCCCAAATAGAAGCTTGTAACGATAAGGCGTTGGTCTCGAAGGCTTGCTTCAACAAATTATCAACCTTTTTGTCCTGAACATCCCTCAGGGCCGTGGCCCCTTCAACCGGGATGGTGGTTTTCTTAGTCACTGCCGAAACGGCAGCATCCACCCGTGGAGACTTAAACAAGTCCCTGTCCTTGTCTGCAAGGGGGTAAACATAAGAACATAAGAACATAAGAAATGCCATACTGGGTCAGACCGAGGTCCATCAAGCCCAGTATCCTGTTTCCAACAGTGGCCAATCTAGGTCATACGTACCTAGCAGTTTCCCCAAAAGACACAGGTTCTGCAGTGCTTGTACTAGGCCAAGCATTGATATCCTGGGTCCCTTTTTAATAGTGGTTTATGGACCTTTCCTCCAGGAACTTGTCCAAAACTTTTTTAAACCCAGCTATACTAACAGCCCTTACTACATCCTCCGGTAACAGATTCCAGAGTTTGATTACACGTTGAGAGAAGAAATATTTTCTCCTATTTGTCTTAAATAGTTTACCCTGTAGCTTCATTACATGCCCCCTAGTCCTTCTATATTCTGATAGCGTAAACAATTTATCCACGTTTATCCGTTCCACTCCATTCATTAATTTATACACCTCTATCATATCTCCCCTCAGCCGCCTCTTTTCTAGGTTAAAGAGCCCTAACCTTTTTAGCCTCTCTTCATAGGAGTAGCCTTCCATCCCCTTCACCAATTTGGTGGCTCTTCTCTGTACTTTTTCTAATAACTCTATGTCCTTTTTAAGATACGGTGACCAGAATTGCACACAATATTCAAGGTGCGGTCGTACCATGGAGCGATACAGAGGCATTATAATATCCTTTGTTTTATTCTCCATCCCTTTCCTTAGGATACCTAGCATTCTATTTGCTTTCTTGGCCGCCGCTGCACACTGGGCGGAGGGTTTTAACATGTTATCCACGATGACTCCTAAATCTTTTTCCTGGGTGGTGGTTTCTAATGTGGAGCCTTGCATCTTGTAACTATAGTGTGGGTTGTTCTTTCCTAGGTGCATAACTTTGCACTTGTCCACATTAAATTTCATCTGCCATTTGGATGCCCAGTCTTCCAATTTATCCAGATCCTCCTGCAGTTTTCCACAATCCTCTTGGGTTTTAACAACTTTAAACAGTTTTGTGTCATCTGCAAATTTGATTACCTCACTAGTTATTCCCTTTTCCAGGTCATTTATGAATATGTCAAAAAGTAGCGGACCCAGTACAGATCCCTGGGGTACTCCACTATTCACCTTTTTCCATTGGGAATATTGGCCATTTAGCCCTACCCTCTGCTTTCTATCTTTTAACCAGTTTAAGACGATTCATGGTCCGAATCCCTTTCAAAGCGGATTCCGGTTGCTCCCATTCCGCATGGATCATCTGCTCAACTACTCGGTGCACAGGAAAAACTACCTGGGCATCCCTGACCGCCTGAATGAGAGGATCCTCGAGACCCTCCTCCTCCAGCGGCCGCACCGCAGAGAGGTTAAGTGCTTGGAGAGACTCCGTGACCAAAGGTACCAGCTCGTCCCTTCGAAACACCCGAATGATGCGAGCCTGATCTTCCAGTTCTGGAAGCTCTCCGTCTTCTAACTCCTCCGCCTCAATATCCGGATCCCCCTCAGTCTCGGAATCCGGGAGGCAAAGGGCGCCCTGATCCTGGTCCCCCAACCCGGGCCGCTTGACCGCGGGTTGGGAAGACCGCTGAACCCCCCCCCGCGAATGCTGGGGGGAGAGAGGCGGGCCAAGCCTCCGGCAAATGACCAGACCGGCTTAAGCGGAAGGCCTGATGCATGAGAAGAACAAAATCCGGGGAAAAGTCTATAGGCGACGCTACCATAGCCGCCTGCTGGAGCTCAGGGACCGACGTATTAGACGCCGGGCCCAGACCAGAAGGAAGGATGCTCGGTGAAGGGACACTGTCCCCCGAAAGGGAAGGGTCCCCGGGCACATGCTGTTCCTTAATTTCAATAGGCAGCTCCAGTTCTGAAGAAACTGCAGCACAGCTCTTACAGATTCCAGAGTCAGTCATTGTACCTCTGCGGGAGCCACAAATTACACACTGAGGTTTGGCAGCCATGCCCAGGCCACCTGCTCTCAGGGAAAAATAAGGCAACAGGAACAGGGAAGCCCACACCAAGGGGACTAACCTTATTCAATTCAGCACAGTATTAAATTTAAAACCTTTTTTTTTTTTTTTTTTTTTTACAGTAAACAAAATACTCCCCAGAATCCTAGGGGTGTCCTGAGCAAAATCGCCAGCAAAAGGAACCCCAAAAACACCAGGGGAACCCGTGCGCAAGTGTTAAAAAGTGCCCTTAAAAAGCACACTTTAGAAATCCAAAATGGCCGCCGCACTTTTTCACCCGCGGTAAAAAAACGGCGCGAAAATACAAAGGTACCCAAATAATATGGAAAAGAAAGAAAACGACCCTCTAATACAGGGCAAGCGAAAAAAAGCAGGAAAAAGTGCAATTTGGAAGCCAGGGGAGCCGACAGAGCCTCTGCCCAAGCAAAGAACAGAGAGCTTAAAACAAGGAAAATTCCTACCAGCTCTGGGAACAGCAAGGAACTCAGCCCACTTCTCCAAGTGACAGGCAATGTTGCAGCCGGTATGGCTCTTCCCCGAACAGCCTTGGGGAGAGCTCAACCCAGGCTTCAGAGATTCCCAGGCAGAAAGGCAGGAGCCCAAGGCAGGTCTGGCTTTCCCCAGAAAGTCTCCTGTGTCTTTTTCTTTTTTAAAGATACAGCTACCTAGCAAAAGAAATATAATATTAAGGACCAGAAATAAACCCCAAAAGAACTAACTAACTAGTGTTGCTCCTTCAAGTGTCACTTAGCGTGCCCAGCAGGGGCACAGAAGTCCTCCAGCTGCAGGGAGACTGGACACACTGGGGACTTCTGGGAGCTCCTGCTGCATATATACTACAGAAGATTTGATTGGTCCAGTCTCCCGGCTGCAGGAGGAGGGGCACTACCCGATGTTGGAGGACTAAACTGGATTACCGAACAGGAACCAGAAGAGTAGGCGGGTACGCATACAGCAGGCTCCCAGACCAGGACAGGAGAAAGGTGTCTGCTGCCACCCATTTTGGGATCAGCCTCTGGGAGCAGAAGCATGGCAGCTGCTCATTCTCGGAGCCAACGAAGAGGTCCAATGTCAGGGTACCCAAAGTTGATAAATGGAGGTGACCAATGATGAGTTGAGGCGCCACTCATGGGGCTCAAGGACTTTGCTCAGTTGATCTGCGACAGATTGTCCTGGCCTGGTAGGTAGACCACCTGGAGGGTCATGCCCTGCTCTGCGGTGAAGGTCCAGAGGTGAACTGCCTCCCAGCAGAGGAGGCACGAGCCCATTCCCAAGCTTGTTGATGTAAAACAAATAAACATTGCTACTTGGTTGTCTGTTTGGACAAGGATAATATGGCCCGCCAGGTGGGCCTGGAACACCCAAAGGGCATTTGTCACAGCTCTGAGTTCCAGGTGGGTGATCTGGAGAGCACTTTCCTCCCGAGTCCAGGCACCCTGCAACTGGAGACCGCCGTAGTGGGCTCCCTAGCCGAGCTTGGAAATGTCCATGGTCAGGACGCGTTGGGCCAGCGGGACCTAGAAGGGTAGGCGGCCATGAGATTCTGTCAGCTCTGCCACCAGGCAAGAGAGGCCACCAGAGGCTGGGTGATCCAGACCCGATCCTCCAGGTGGCCCGTGGCCCAAGTCCATTGAGAACTGAGGGTCCACTCGGCCTGTCACATCCGCAGACAGGTCTGCGGGGTCACGTGAACCATCAAGGCCATGTGCCTCAATAGGTGCAGCAGGAGACAGGCAGATGCCAATAAGCGACCCTGTATCTCCTCTGCTAGGGTTGCCAGATGCTGTGCCCTGTCTAGAGGGAGAAAGGCTCTGGCCTGGGTGGAGTCCAGAAGGGCTCCGATGAACGTCAGGCATTGGGTCAGTAGCAGATGCGACTTTGGGAAGTTGATCATGAACCCCAGATGCTGCAGCACCCTGATGGTGCGGTGGGCCGCATGGCATACCCCCTCTGGCGAGCTGGCCTTTAGGAGCCAGTTATCCAGATAGGGGAAGACAGACTCCCAGAAAGCAGAAGTGAGTGGAGACTGCCATTAGGCATTTGGTGAACACCCGGGGGGGGGGGGGGGCAAGGAGAGGCTGAAGGGGAGCACTGGGTAGTGGCAGCCTCCAATGATGAAGCAAAGGTACTGACAGTGCCAGGGATGGATCAGGATGGGGGGGTATAGGCATCTTTGATATCGAAGGAGCATAGCCAATCTCCCTGCTGGAGGTAGGGCAGCAGTACTCCAAGGGATAGCATCTTGAACTTCTCCCTGACCAGAAAGCGGTATAGGTTCCACTGATCCAGGATTGGCTGAAAGCCTCCTGCTATTTTTTTCCCGACGAGGAAGTATCAGGAGTAGAACCCCATGCCTCAGAAGGGCCGAGGGACTGGCTCTACCACCCGATCCTCAAGCAAGGATTCTAGTTCCTTCTGCAGGAGATCTCTGTGCAGGGAGGTCATGGGAAGTTCCCCTGGAAAGAAGGGAGGAGGCATCTGGTTGAAGTGTAGAAAATAACCTTCCTGCACCACGTGCAGCACCCAGGCATTAGTGGTGATGCCCAGACAGAGGTGAGCAAAGTAAACCAGATGTCCTCCTGTGTGGCTTGGACCCTGACCATCGGGGGTAAGAATGGCTATGCCCAAGGAGTCAAATGCCACCCCCACAAGGCTGTGGCTGGGGCACTGTTTGGGGCTTGGGGACTTTCTGCTTATAGGAGCCGTGCCCCTAGCCCTTGGCCTACTGACCCCAATGGGGAGCTTGATAGGCCTTAAATTGGGAGTATTTTCCATAAGCCTTTTTTGCCTTCGGGTGTAAGGGCTTTTTCCATGAAGCCTTCCAGCGGAAAGGGTCAGTGGTCTTCCGGGACAGCGGTCTTCTGGGACAGCCTAGCCCTGGTCATAAACTCTGACTCCAACTCCACCTCCTTGTCAGTAATGGGTTTGCCTAAGAGGTTCTCTCCTCGGCAGGGGACATCGGCCAGTTTGTCCTGTACCCATTGCTCCAAGCCAGAGGACTGTAGCTAAGCCAGGCAGTGGGCATTAATGTCCACCGCAGGCACACCAGCCATGGACTCAAAGCCATCAATAGGCTACTTGAGACTGGAATTTGGAGCATTCCTTGACTGAGGAGACAAGGGTCTGGAAGCGCTCGAGTGATTCACCTGCCAGCCCAGCTGAGAACCCAGTGAACTCCTTCATTAGGTCCCTCAGATACATGCCCATGTATAGCTGGGTAAGCTTGGATGCGGGCCATGAGCATTGAGCCCTGGTAGCACTTTCTGCCAAACCCATCCATAGTGCGGGCCTCTCTACTAGAGGACACTGAGGAGTGCGTCTTCTGACTCTTTATTTGACATATTGCTGACTCCACCACCATGGAGATGTGAGGCAGCTGTGTCTTCTGAAAGCCAGGGCTCTTGCCAACTCGATACATGGGAATCGAGTTGCTGGCTCACTACTGGCACAGTCACCCGGCTCTCCCACATCCTGAGCAGCAAGTTCTCCAAGATGGGAGGAATCGGTACAATCAATGCCTCCCTTGGAGGGACCTCGTACTGGAGGATCTCCAGGTCCTCAGCACGGGGCTCATCTTCTAGTTCTGCTATGAAGGCTAGGGCCTTTGACATCCCCCAGACAAAGTCGAGGAATGCAAGGTCCTCGGGTGGGGACCTCTGGAATTCCTGGGGGGGGGGGGGTGGGGAAGAGACTGTTCAGAGGGGACATCCCTGTGTAACATGGTGTCGGATGAGTCATCGGTCTCCCAGCCCAACTCTGAGCCGATGACAGATGGTCATTGGAGCAATGAGCCACTGGCGCCGATGGAGAGGTACCCGACGTGCCATCCCCGAGGTGTTTTGGGGAGAGTTGCGCCTCGAACAGGAGGCTGACTGACATGGCTCCGAGCAAGCGAATTGTTCCAGCACTGGCCGGACATCCTCCGGGGAGGTCATCGCAGTGGAGGGTCCCCTCTGTTGACACTGATGACCCAGAGGTTCTGGGCCCCACTGTGCCTTGAGGAAGGCAGAAAGGCTGCGTTCCAAGGCCTCCATCCTGGTTTCAATGCCAGCAGGCTTCGCAGTGACCAGTTCGGCCTTAAAGGCATTGAGCCCGAAGCCAGCACCCTCGAAGAGGAATCACTAATGGTGATTGCGTTGGAGGACCGAGTCTGATCTCCCAATGCAGTGGGAGTTTCCTCCCACCGTGGCAGCCTTGAGGGCCACTCCTGGCCATTGCCCTTGGCGTTGGGTCAAGAACTCTGAGGCCAGGTTACAGAGGTCTTACCCCCTGCTCTGGGATCAGACTTCGACTTGGATGATGTCTTGAACCTGTGGGGAGGTCCTCAGAAGATGACCCCGGTCCGAAGCTTCGCAACCTCAGGACTCACATTGAGCACTTGTGCATGACACCAAGTCGTCATATGCAGTCTCCGAGGGTAGTGATTCCAGACTCTATGCCAGTACCGCGGCAAAGGCCTTCAAGCCAAACAGCAACCACTGCTGCTTTACACAATTCCTCCAGCTCTTGCTCAATATCTGCAGGCAGAGCAGATAAGTGGAGGAGTCATGATCTGCACCGAGGCACTTGATACAGCAACTGTGGGAGTCCGTTATGGACATGATAGAGGTGCAATTAACACATTGCTTAAATCCACTGACTGAAGACATAGCGTGGAAGATGGCACCTGTGAGATCAAACTCAGGTGTCTCAGTCAGAGAGGGCACGAGAAAAGACCTGCACACCGAAAAAAGGACCCAAGAAAAAAATGTGACGCTGAGGTGAGTGCGGACTCAGATGGCAAGGCAGTGATTGAGAACAGACGGGGAAAAAAAGAGAAAAAACACTAAGAGAAGGATTAGAAAAAAAATCAACTTTTACCAGGGACAACAGACAGTACATCTGCAGGGCTCCGCAGAAAATAAAAAAGACTGAGGTAAGATGGCACCTTTGGTTGGGAAGGTTAGACCCATGCGTGGTCTAACTCCCAAAGGCTTTCTTTGGAAGCTGGGGAGTGAATCCGCATGGACTCTGTTGGTGCCGATGTCACCGACAGAGCCCTTCCTGCTTGATCCTGGAGAAATGGATAATATTACTGGAGAGAAAAATTAGCCTGTAAACCTGACAGCTGAAGAACAACAAAAAATATTTAAAACTATCTGAAAACATTTGTGGCAGAGGTGGACAAGTTTTTAGGCTGAGGAAGAGAACTGGGAATTGTGACGGAGGTTAGGGTTCAAAGACATTGAGTCTAATAAGCAACCCTCCCCAAGAGTACAACAAGGAAAAACAACCCACACATGGACTTTGCTGATTTCTGTTCTAGTCTTCTCACAGCCAAATGAACAGAAACCAACACTTATCTGAGACCTTCCATTCCCTCCAACAGGAGTGCTACAAGGCATGCAGCTCCTAAATAAAGGCAATAAAGCGTAGTTACTCACCTGTAGCAGGTGTTCTCCAGGGGCACCAGGAATCAGTCCTCACATATGGGTGACGTCGACGCCACCGGAGCCCACGTGGATTAAATCCCCAGCTTTCAAAGAAAGCCTTTGGAAATTGCTACCACGGATGCATGGTCCCCTTCCCGCCCAAGGGCGACATCTTGCTCAGTCAAATGACATAGCTAAAAAGACGGCAAAAAAAACAAATGAAGATAAGAGGACTGAAACTCCAAGGGGAGGAGGGAGGGTTGTGAGGACTGATTCCTGCTGTCCCTGGAAAACACTTGTTACAGGTGAGTAACTACGCTTTCTCCGGGAACAAGCAGGAAGTCGGTCCTCACATATTGGACTCCCCAGCTACAGGCTACCATGAACAAATAGCACAAAAAGGCTCCCTCAACGAGAGCTGCAGGCAGCCGCAAGTAAATCCTTATCAAGGAGAAATAGGACCCCTGCATCCAAGGGAAATAGCATTCCGGTAGCCTGAACACAGAAGGGTTGGAGGGCAGGAGTTGCCTAGACCCCGAAAAGGTTACAGAGCACAGCCTGGCCAAAGGCACTGTCCCGACTGAACTCCCTATCCAGGCAGTAAAGACCAGGTGGCGGTCCAGCAGATGTCTGCCAGAGGAACAGAGCGCAGGTGAGCCACTGATACCGCCATGGCCCTGTGAGCCGTGACACGGCCTTCCAGTGGAAGCCTCGCCTCCTCATAAGCCCGGGCAATACAGTCCGCCACCCATGTGCATAGCATCTGCTTGGTCACTGCCTCCCCCAGTTTACTGGGGTTGTAGGAAACAAAAAGCTAAGAGGCTTTCCGATGGCCTTGAGTACGCTGAATATAGAAGGACAAGGCCCTCTTACAGTCCAAGTTATGGAGGACTGCCTCTGCCCGACTGGTGTGTGGTCTGGGAAAGAAGGTAGGGAGGACCTCCTCCTTGATGAGGTGGAAAGAGAACACCACCTTTGGAAGGAACTTGAGGTGCGTGTGAAGCACCACCCTATTCTTGTAGAACCTGGTATAAGGCTTCTCTGCCACGAGGGCCTGAAGCTCACTCACCCTTCAGGCAGAAGTGAGCACAACCAGGAAAACCACCTTCCAGGAGAGATAACAGAGGTGACACGTAGCCATCGATTTGAAGGGTGGCAGGGTTAGCTGCCCCAACACCACATTGAGATCCCATTCGGTTGCCGGAGGACAGACCGGAGGCTTAGACAGGAGCAGGCCCTTTAGAAAACGGGACACCACTGGATGAAAGGAGAGGGGCTTCTCGTCCACCTGATGGTGGTTCGCCGCTAGGGCACTGAGATGCACTCTGACGGAGTTGAACTTGAGCTCCGTCCTGTAGAGGTGGAGAAGGTATTGCAACACCACAACCACCGGGCAAGAAAAGGGGTCGACCCCCCATTCAGCGCACCAAAGTACAAACCTGCGCCACTTAAAAGCGTAAGCCTATCTGGTAGACGATCTGCGTGAAGCCAGCAAAACATCCTCCACTTCCTTCGGAAGGTGGAGCGGGGCTAGAGTCACCCTCTCAGCAGCCACGCCATCAGCGAAAGGGAGCCGAGGTTGGGATGTAGAAGAGAGCCCCCCTCCTGGAAAAGGGGCCATGGAGCTGACCCCAAGGGGATGGGGGCCTCCATCGCTAGCTGCAGAAGAAATGGAAACCACAGTTGCCTGGGCCATCGTGGGTCTATCAGAATGACTGAAGCTCTGTTGTGAAGAATCTTGATCAGTCCTGGCGATCAGAGTTGTCGGGCGTAAACGCATACAGAAGACCCTCCGACCATGAGACTAGGAAGGCATCGGCGGCCACCCTGGTGGGGTGCGGCTGCCTTGAGCAGAAGCGGGTTAACTGGTGATTGTCTGGGCTTGCAAACAGGTCCATCACCGGTTCCCGCTGGCTATTTACAGGTCCAGCTGCCACTCGTGCGGCTGCAGCATCCTGCTGAGTCTGCCAGCCAGTTGTCCTGGCCCGGCGGGTATACCGCCTTGAGGAGAATGCTCTGACGGACTGCATAAGAGCACAGATCCAGGGCTTCCTGACAGACAGCACGGGACCCCCATGCCTCCCTGTTTGTTCACATGGCAACCTGGTTGTCCGTCTGCACCAGGACAGACCTGTGGCCCAGGCACTAACTAAACGTCTTCAGGGCAAGATGGATTGCACACTGTTCCAACAGATTGATCTGCTGAGCACTCTCATCTGGAGACCAAACGCCCTGGGTGCGGTATTCCTGGCAATGGGCTCCCCAGCCCAGCAGGGAGGTATCTGTAGTGAGGACCCTTGAGTGGTGAGGGGCCTGGAAGGGCATCCCCACCTCCAAGTGACAGGGCGAGAGCCACCAGGTCAGGGACTGTACAAGGCGCTTAGTCACTCTGACTCTGTCTTGGAGATGTCCCATGGCCTGGGAACATTGGTCCCCGAGGCACCACTGTGCTGTTCACATGTGGAGGAAGGCATCTGGAGTGACATGGACCATGAAGGCCATGTGCCCGAGGAGGCGCAGCAGATGCTTTGTTGGCACTGAGGGACGGTGCTGTATATCTTTGGCTAGCGCCATGAGCTTGTCTGCCCTGTCTGCATGCAGGAAGGCCTTTGACTGAAGGGTGTCGATCCTTGCCCCAATGAATTCCAACTCTTGTGACGGGCAAAGGCTGGACTTGGGGCTGTTGATAACAAAACCCAAGTGTTGAAGGAACTGGGTGGTGCGTGCCGTGGCCTGCTGCACCTTGGGGGCTGTAGTGCCCCTGATGAGCCAGTCATTGGAGATAGAGGAAGACAAAGATCCCCTGAAGCCCGAGAAAGGCAGTGACCACCACCAGGCACTTTGTGAATACCCTGGGGGCCGAGGCGAGGCTGAAGGGAAGCACCCTGTATTGGAAATGATTGCCTCCTACCACAAAGCGTAGGTATTGCCTGTGGCTTGGGTGGATTAGGATGTGTGTATAGGCATCCTTTAAATCTAAAGGAGCATAGCCAGTCTCCCTGGCGGAGCTAAGGCAGCAATGTTCCAAGGGAGAGCATCTTGATCTTCTCCCTCACAAGGAATTTGTTAAGGTTGCGCAGGTCGAGGATGGGCCTTAGGACCCCTGTCCTCTTTGGCACGAGAAAGTACCTGGAGTAGAACCCTTTGCCCTTGAGTTGGTGGGGCACCAGATCCACTGCTTGGTCCTCGAGAAGACCTGCCAACTCCTTCAGATGAAGGTCCCGATGAAGGGGAGATCTGATAGGCTCTCCCGGGAAGTAGGGTGGAGGCACTTGGGCTAGATGGAGTAGGTAACCCTCCCTGATCACCTGTAATGCCCAGGAATCGGTGGCAATAGCTCCCCACCTGTGGGCATTGAGGGTAAGCTGACCTCCTGTAGGCTGCCAAGCTCTGGTTGGGAGAGGAGCCATGTTGCAGGAGTCAAAAGCTCCCTCCAGGCTGGGCTGGAGCCGCAGCCTGGGGCTTGGGAGTCTTCTGCTTACGTGGGCCATGCCCCTGTCCCTTGGCCTGCTGCCCTTGCTGGGGAGACGGGGAGGCCTGGTAAGGGGGGTAGTTTCAGTAAGCAGTGGGCTTCCTTGAGTAAAAGGGCTTTTTACCCGAGCCCTTCTTTTGGGAAGGGGCAGAGGTCTTCTTAGAAAGCCTAGTCCTCGTCATGAACTCGGTCTCCAGCTCGGCGGCCTTGTCGGTCATGGGTTTGCCAAAGAGGTTTTCCCCCTGACCTGGGACATCGACCAACTTGTCCTGTACCCAATGTTCGAGATCTGACGACTGAAACCAAGCTTGGCGGCATGCACCGATGGCTGCCGACTCAAAATCGTCATAATGAACTTGGAGCATTCACAGACAGCTTTGGACAGGCCCTCGAAGAGCTGCAAAGGCTCCTCGGAGAGATCAGCTGAGAACCTGGCGAGCTCCTTCGCCAGGTCTCTCAGTTACATGCCCATGTACAGCTGGTAGACCTGGATCCGACAATTCAACATCACGCACTGATAATACTTCCTGCCGAGGGATCCAAGGTGCGGGCCTCCCTGCTGGGAGGCATCGAGGAGTGTGTCTTCTGACTCTTCAGTCGGACACATGGCCGATTCCACAACCATGAAGTTGTGCGGCAGTTGTGATTTTTGAAACCCAGGGCTCCGGCGGACTCGGTACATCGAGTCCAGCCGCTTGCTGATCACCGGCGTCTCCACATGCGGAGCATAAGTTATTCCAGGATAGGAGGAGTGGGCACCATGAGGATCTCCCAAGGAGGAGCCTTGTGCTGGAGGATCTCGAGCTTGTCGGCTCAAGGACCGTCAGGGAAGTCAAGGCCTTGGACATATCCCGAACTAAGTCCAGAACCCCATATCCTCTGGTTGGGACCTTCTCCGAGGTCCATCTCGATGACGAATGTCCAGGGACTCTTCGTCCTCGGTCTACCAGGTGGAGGCCTCCGAGGAAGACTCGTGGAGCTCTTCGGGCCTTGGCACCATCCACCCCGACGCTGACAGACTTGCCAGTGACAATCTTGGTCCCGATGAGCGGAAGGACGAGTGCGGCCTCGGCCGAGGATTGACTCGGGCTCGCATGGCCTCGAGGATCGGCTCGGCCTCCGGGAACATCTTTGACGTCAAACGCCCAGTGGTCGGGGTGGAGGAACCGGACATCAGTGCCCGCTGCTGCTCCAAGAAGGCAGTGACACTGCGCTCCAAGGCCACCATCCTGGAACTAGTCCCGGAGGCTCCGCAGCCTGTGGCTCAGGCACTGATGCACTCGGGCCCGAAGCCGGTTCCCCCGGAGGGAAGTCCTCGACTAGGACAGTGTGTATTTGCCTAGGCCAATCCACGACCAGGTCCTTTCGAGAAACCTTGGCTGGACTCCTTCTCCGATGCCTCGGGTAAGCGCTCGGGGCTCCGCAACTGGCCCTGAGAGGAGCCCAGCCAAATCGGAGCCATCCAGAGACGCTGCCTTTGAGGGTTTCTTCCTTCTTTTTGGTTCTCTTGAGGGAGACCCCCTCTCCGAGGACCCCAGACGATGCTCAGGTTCGGAGTGCTCCTCCCGAGGCATGGAGGCCTCAGATGAGGTCCTGGCTTTCAGAGGCATGGGGGGGGGGGGGGAAATCAGGAAAAATTTTATCATGCTGCTGCTGACGGCTCCTCAAGGCCTTCGAGGACATCTTTTTACACAGGCCACAGACCTCTGGGTCGTGGTCTGGGCTGAGGCACTGGAGGCAGCAGTCATGCGTAACGGTGAGGGACATGATCTTCCCACACTGATCGCACTTTTTAAACCCGCTGGTAGCCATGGGGTGGAAAAGAACCCCAACAAGACTGAAGACCCTTCAGGCTGCCAGTGAGGAAAAAAGGGTGAGAAGATGCCCAAGAGAAAAGAAAAATAAAGGTGGAACCGACCCGATACCGAGGTACCGAGGCCAGGGCGAGAAAGGGTACCTGCGCGAGACTGGAGACAGCCGAAAAAAGCACAAAAAAAATCAACTTTGTCCGGGACAGACTACGCCTGATGGGCTCCGCGGAAAAAAGGAGACTGAGCAAGATGGCACCCTTGGGCGGGAAGGGGACCATGCATGCATGCATGGTAGGAATTCCCAAAGGCTTTCTTTGAAAGCTGGGGATTTGCTCCACACTGGCTCCGTCGGCGTCACCCATATGTGAGGACTGACTTCCTGCTTGTTCCTGGAGAAGAGAGAAATAGCAGGTGGTGGGGTCAAGAAGACTAGGACTGGTTGAGAAACACTGTTCAAATGTACTGTAGGGCTGGTACCCCTGCAATTCTACATGCAAATCTCCAGCCTGCTCAGCAACTCAGGCCTGAACCAACCTGCACAGACAAGATGGATTCTTCACTTCACTTTTGCTGTGTTCAGCTACAAACGACCTCCAAGCAACTGCTGGCGCAGCGTTTCTAAGCATACATACAGAAGCTATTGTCCTTGGCTGGCCTTGGACACTTGTATATGCCCAGAAGTTACATACTGTTGCTTCTGTCTGATTTCTTACCATGGCTCCTTTGTTTGCAAGAAGCTGCTCATCATCTACCTCCTGATTCGCTGAGAACACCTCAGACTGCCTGGTGCCAACCAATCATCGGACCTATGACGGAGGATTCTTACACAGAATAATGCAATCTGCACTGAAACTTTAGTAGAGAGAGTTGGGGGCTTTTCCCACCTGTTCATACAGACTTCTGCACCAGTTCCTCTCTGCTGTGCACTGCGTACCTGATTCCTGCGACCTGAGCCTTCCGCAAGACGGCCACTAAGTGTGGGCTAGGCCGTCCTCCACAGGTCTGAGATAAGACTTTCACAGATACCTCCGGTTCGGACTTACTGCGGCTCGCCTGACGAGGCTAGAGCCCGCATTAGCTAGGAGCTGCCTCCTTGGACTGCATTGTTCCTGAGAGCCCGACGGAACTAAGGTACTGACTTATCTCTCCTCCTCCGGATGGGCAAGGGGTTAGCAATATATTTCTTTTCCTCAGTGCAGAGCGAATCAGTGACGTCTGGTTACTAATCAGTGATTTATTATTGCCGAAATTTGGGCTGTGTATTAGTAGCTATTTCCCCTGGACAACAGAGAGTCTAACTTATTTTTGTGCTACTAATATACCCTACATAATAATGGTGGTCTCGTCCAAGGGATGAGTATTTCTGAATGTGCTAAGTCTCTCAGAATTTGTGTAATATCTCTGAATTGTCCTATTGTGGTCAAAGCAGCTGTTTATGCTGAGGTTTGTGGCGAGAGAGCATTGTCTGTTGAGACGGCTTTGGAACCCACATTACAGGATCTCTGCATTAGAGTAATTCTTCAGCAGCTATTCCTGTGTTTGTTCTTACAGACAGTCTCAGCTATTGATTTACGATGGCTCACGCAGATAAGGTTGATTTGGCATTCCAGAAATTAGCTTCCCTATGTTGGTCGAAAGATACCACTGCCGACCACATTGAAAGGATTTCTAAGTGCCTTACAACAGATACGCAAGAGCTTATTAGGGCTGATAGCTTTTTCAGTGAGTTCCTAGACCGGCTTCTTGCTCATAAGGCTAAATTACCGGTGGATATGGTAGCCGAGCATGCCTGTGTGCTGCATATTTTTACTGACAAACTGCAGAAGGCATTATGTCACCTGCAAACTAAATCTGAATCGCTAGAGTCTGATTTAAGGACAGCTCACAGTCAGCTACAATGTGCCAAGGATACAGCAAAACAGTGTGAAAAGGAGAGTGCTGAATTACGTCATCAAGTTGACGAACTTCAGGCTGAGGCGACCAGACAGGCTAGCAGTAGCCTCTTTTCCCCAGGTACTACTAGCCTGTGGTGTCTGCGATGCCAAGAGTTAGTGGCTCAGGTTTCCGCTCTTAAGAAGCAGGGTGCACAGGATCAAAAGGAATTGCAGTTTCTGACAGTTTGTAGAACTGAACTAGCCGCCCAGACCAAGAGGTTAAAAGCGTACGCTGCTCTTTATGAGCAGCGAGAGAGTGCTTTGATGGCTGAGTTAAATGAGGCAGAGACTGCTCTAAGTGCAGCGAGACGGCGTACAGCCGATCTGCAAAGGGAGCTAGTTGTTGCACATCAGGAATGTGGGCAGGAAATACAGAGAGTTAACCTCAAAATCCAGCAATTAAGAGCTGATTGTTTTGACTTGGCCTGTGTGTCCACCTCTCAGGGTAATGAGACAGAGTACAGGGATAATTTGATCCCTCTAGGCTTCTCGAATTACCAGAGGGTAGATGACGGCAGTTTGCCACTGGAAACCCTGCCCAGTGTAGAAAGGCAGTTTTTCCAGAACAAAGTCAGTTCTCTCCCATCAGCGCATGAGCACAGGAGAGAAACAGGGCGGAGTGAAACACCCTACTCTCGACCCCTCCCCATACAGGGAGCGGTGGAGGGGGGGTGGGAAGTCCCCCTAGTGATGGAAGACTGTACCAGCAGCGTCCACCAGAGGGAGCTGAAGGCAAGCGAAATCCTCTATGCTCCCGTGTCCTGCAAGGAAATCAAATAAATGAAGGTGCTTCTGTCGCACAATTACAAATTATCAAGACCTTGCGGAGCATGGCCACACCTTTTGAAAAAACTGGTCATGCCACCATAAATGAACATTTAGCTGCAGTCAAAGATGCCTTTCGGGCACTGAACATTACCAGGGGGGAGGACATGGTTCTGTATCTTCCATAGTCCTTTGATGTACCTTGTCAGCAATTTATTCGGGTCATGGCAGACGATGAAAAGAAGGACATCGTCATCTTTGAACAGGCACTAAAGAAACATTATGGGCCATACCCTGATGATATTGCTGCAAAGCAGGCAGCATTTAGTATGACTCATAGGGAAAATGAAACACCCCGAGAGTTTGCTTACAGACTTAGGCAGACCTTCTTCCAGAGTGACTCTTCTTGGGAAACAATAGAACACCATCAGGAGTTTCGTAATCTTTTCTGTCAGTTGCTCCTTCCATCTATTAAGCCTTATATGTCTGACAAGCGTCACGAACCCCTGTCACGTGTGATAGAACATGCTGAGTGGATTTGGGAAGCTGTTCCTACCATGAGAGCAACCAATACTGGCAGCACAGTCCGGGCTCCAAGCAAAGCCAGAGAGCCAAAACAGTGTGTTAGTGCTGTAAAATCTACCCTTTCATTAGAAAATAACTCTTCTCCTTCTGCTCCACAGAATCCTCCCGGCCACCCCAGAACAACCAGTCATCTGGGTCTAAGCAGCGCTCTGGGAATCAGCGTTTCACTCAGCAGAACCGGAACTGGAAGAGAAAGCCCGGTTTTGACAAATTCCAGGAGCTGGAGAAGAGAATAAGCGAGTTGACAGATATGATGAAGGCTACCATTGCATTCAGCTCCTCACAGGAGGCTTCTGCTAGTAGTGCGCCACCTAAGCCACGAGCAAAGCCTCAGAAGCCAGAGGAGGAACTGGTTGACTCCTCTTCCCCTTCTAATGCGACTGAATGACTAACCGACTTTGTTTCTGTCCCACAGGTCACTATTGCACAGGTGCAGCCAGCTGGAGATGCCACCCCAGGGACACAGAGTGACAGTCCCGCAATGGACAGCGAGGGTCCAGCCTTCGACACCATCAGGAAGCACAAGTACTTTCTGGGTAAACTCAAGCCAAAAGGACAGAGGTACACTGTTCCTGTTACAATTCAGCAGGCATTTCTCTGTGAGGGCCTGATAGATTCCGCCTCTGAGGCTACCCTGATTACATCGAGTCTCTTTGATAGACTCACTGCTTCCTTGGGGAGTCAGAGGACCCTACACGTCACACCCAGTGATTTGTCACTCGCAGCTTATGGGAATCAGCCCATAGAGTCTATGGGGCAGGTCTGGCTTAACCTCCAAATTGGAAAATTACAGGTGAAACATCCTGTCATCATTACCAAGTGCCCTGGGGAAGAATTCTTGATTGGCAATGAGCTCCTGAAACAGTTACGCCCCATTCTGGACTACGTCCAGGAAGTGATCTGGACACAGGTCACACATCCCATACCTTATGCTAGGGTAAAACATGACAGCAGAGTCAGTGGTCCTTGTTCGGTGGAACGCACAAACAAGTCCATCAGGATTAATTTCCAGAGGTCAGCTGATCCCCAGATCCTTCAGCTCCAGTATGAAAGGGCTGGAGATGAGGATCAGGGCATCAGCGACGTGGTTGCCATTGCAGTGGGTTCAGTAGCTAACATTGTCCTCGATACTGACTGCCTGCAGATATTCCTGAAGGAACCTGTGGAAGGTTGTGAGGTGCAAACCCCTCCTCCATCCCATCCCTGCCTAGATCACCCTAGGAGACTGACGGACATAGTCTCGGCTGAGAAAGGTCCCTTTATATCTGTGCAGGTGGGCATGTCCCAAAAGGAAAGGGCCTACCTATTACCCCACTGTGACCACTCCCTCATCCACGAGACTCTTTTCTATCGGCTCAAACAACAGCTTACCCTTGATTGGGCAATGGGAGCGAAGACTTCGTTCCAAGTGCCTGGGGAAGGGCTCAAGACATTAATGGGCTTCTGCAATCTCCCCTTGCAAATTGGGGTCAAAGGTTTTCAGCACACCTTCTCCATCATCAGAGGACTTGAGGTGCCCCTCTCCTTAGGCTCAGATTGCCTTGTTCGACTGGGAACTTATGTGGATTTCGTGAACAACATCCTCTGGAGTAGGATGGAAGGAGATCCGGTGGATTTCTCTGGTGCCCACCCATCCCTCCGGGCTGGTCAGACTATTCCTCAAGTCTGTGAAGTGGTCAGTGCAGAAGACACCCACATACCTGGGAGGGTACAGGATTGTCCCCTGCCGATACAGGTGTCCCGAGGACATGTGGTCTCAGACAACTTGGTCTTCTTCAGTCCAAATTCACGTTTTGAGGAGCTGGGCCTAGCCATGGGTCCCATACCCTGCATGGAGGCCACAGCTCCCTCCTTACACTTATTGCTCACCAATCCAAACCCAGATCGCATTCACCTTGTGAAAGGCAAACCCCTGGGATTCCTAGTGGGAGAATCGTTCCCAAGTGTGGAATTGAGTCTCCAGATTATTGGGGAAGCCCCTGTTTCCTGGAACATCTGTGAAGGGGGGGGGGGGGACCCCTGCGTGTGTACGATCCTCGCCCCGAGGCCTCCTCACCTTACAGTTTGTCTAGCCACATAGTGCTGTGACCTCTCAAGTGGTCCTCGAGTCTGACCATCTGATTTTGTCAAGTAAACTCGATGAGGCTGTTAGTTCCCTCACCCACCAGGGGGGGGAGCCCCATGCTGTCCAAGCCATCCAGGTCTCCTCTCTCCAAAATGAGATTGAGGAGAAGGTTGAAATACCCTCAAACAAACTTGTTCTGGGATTTGACGAAATGGTTGCAGGAAAACTTGCTGAAGCAGACACCTGCACTGTTGAGTCAGAAAAGGCCCAATTAAAAGAACTGCTGTACCAAAAAACAACGATTGCCCACTCGGTGGAAGCGGCAGTGGCGGGCATGAAGCAAGCGGGGTGGGCTGACCTCCCCGTAATGGCACCTAATCACCAAGACCAGCCGGATAAGAGAGGCCGGGGGCAAGAGACACAGCACCAATGGAGCCGGATGCCTGGAGGAACCAGAAGTTTGCGACGCCAACGAATGCAAAAATGAGGACTGTAATAATGTATGATTGCATGTTGGTATAGATAATTGGGGTGGGGGGCATGGTGGTGTCTATGTCTTGATTGGAAGTGTGGAGAAGGGTACTGAATGGTTTGCAGGGGACTGGGGGGTGTGGGGGAGGAGACTGGGGGGAGGAATAAGGTCTTGTTGCTCATGGTGATGGGTAGGAGTGGAGAAGGGGGGGTAATATTGCGTAATAGGCAGGGAGGGGTGGTGGGCGGACAGTCAGATGGAAGGGCTCCCAGTGGAGCTAGGGGGTGTGGGCAGTGATGGGAGGGGGGGAAGGGGGTGGGCGGGGGACTAGGGAGAGAGGGGGGGTTGGGGGGGAGGAGGGTGGGGGGAGAGGGGATATAGCTTAAGGGAGGGAGGGAGGCTGAGTAGGGGGGGCAAAGTGTCAGGATGCCGGAGATAAATGTTATGTCAATGAATGTTAGAGGCCTCAATTCCTTTACAAAGCGTCAATTGTTAATGAAAGAGTGTAAACGGCTGCATGGAGATATTGTTTTTATTCAGGAGACCCATCTTCTATTTAAGGATGAGAGCCGGGTGAGTCACCCCCAGTATCCACAACAGTTTTTTGCATCAAATAGAGTGGAGAGAAAGAAAGGAGGGGTGGGGATCCTGTTATCAGCGCGAATTCAAGGACAAGTGGGGGAAATAGTTAGAGATAAAAAGGGACGCTTTGTGATTGTTAAATTACGTTGGGACCAGCAATTATATACCCTGGTAAATGTGTAAGCCCCGAATACTAAACAGTGCCATTTCTTCCAGGAGCTCCAGCGCAAACTCATTGGGGTGGCGGAGGGTCGGCTAATCCTGGGTGGAGACCTTAACGTGACCTTAGACCCCCGAGTAGATACATCCAGGGGATCATCCTCATTGTCCAAGCAACATAGGGCTAGTTTGAAAAAGCTCATGGTAAGCCTTGATCTGGTTGACCTATGGAGGGAATTACACAGTGGGCAGCGGGATTACTCGTTTTTCTCGGCGGTGCATGGGGTTTACTCTCGCACTGATGTGCTTTTGGTGGACCGCTCACTGGTGGCGGCGGTACAGAAATGTGAGATCAAAGAGCGCACGTGGTCGGACCATGCTCCAGTGCTTTGTGCCATGCATATGGGGGGCCCGGGAATTAATAGGGGGTGGTGGAAGCTAAATGAATCCCTGATAGAGGATAAAGAGGTGGTGCGGCAGATTACTGAAAGTATAGCGGAATATCTGTTGTTGAATGAGACGGGAGATTGCGCACCGGGGACGGTTTGGGACTGCCTGAAGGCAGTAGTACGGGGCAAACATTGCAGTAGGAACACATCGGAAGAAGATGAAGTTGCAGCAGCAGGCTCTTCTGTTAGCAGGGATTGGAGAGGCGGAAGGCAAATTGAAAAAGAACCCGAGTGATGTGCAAGTGTCTAAGGAGCTTAGGACACTACAACGGGAACTGAATGAATTGAATATGCAGGAGATCCGGTATATAATCTCCATGTTGCAACAAAAGAGTTTTGAGTTTAGCAATAAGGCAGGGAGGATGCTGGCACGCAAAATACAAAGGAGGAAAGCGAGAAATACAATAGTAAGAGTTAGGGATGAAGGGGGGAAAGATCTCTGGAATGGAGCCGATATAGAAGAGAGATTTGTACAATTTTATCAGAAGTTATATACACCAGAAGAAGGGGTAGCTGAGGAGAAAATAAAAGATTATTTGGATGCTGTTACGATGGCTCATCTTGAGGAGGAAGAATGTATGTCATTGTCCGCGCCCATTAGGGAATCTGAAGTATTGTCAGTGATTAAGGGACTGCGGGGACACAAGGCACCGGGGTTAGATGGATTTTCAAACAAATTTTATAAGGTGTTTGCTGCGGTTTTGGTAGGGCCGTTGGCTCGCATGTATAATTCTTTCAGTACAGTGGGGCCAATGCCAGCGTCGCTGCGCTTGGCAGGAATTAGCATATTGCATAAGGAAAGGAAAGACCCGGCGGAATGCAGCTCATATCGTCCAATCTCCCTACTGGGGGGGGACTTAAACATTTTTACGAGGGTCCTGGCGAACCGGCTGGGGCCTCATCTGGGGCGGTTAATACACCCCAATCAGTCGGGATTTATCCAAGGGAGGTACACGTCGGATAATATTCGGAGAGCACTGAATGTGATGTGGAGAGGAGTGGAGCGGGGAGAAGAAATGGCCCTATTAGCGGTGGATGCTGAGAAGGCCTTTGATAGGGTGAATTGGGAGTTTTTATTTAAGGTGCTTGAGAAGGTAGGGATAAAGGGGGCGTTTCTGAACTGGGTTAGGACCTTATATCAGGCACCCATGGCTTGCCTGAAGATAAACGGTGCCATATCCAAGGGTTTTGAACTATTTCGAGGTACACGGCAGGGGTGCCCACTTTCACCCCTGTTTATTTTGGCAATGGAACCGATGGCGCAACGGATTCGAGATAGAGGGGACGTAAGGGGGGTGAGTGTAGGGCAGGATACTCATAAGATCTCTCTGTTTGCAGATGATGTGTTGTTTTTTATTACAGAACCATATAGGACGTTAGCGGCCATTCAAGAAGAACTCAAAGAGTATGGAGAAATCTCGGGTTTCTGTATGAATGCCACCAAGTCTGAGATATTGAATTTGACTATTGGTAAGGAGGAAGAGAGCAGGATGAGACGGGATCTCCCATTTCGATGGGCTCATGGTAGCATTCGCTACTTGGGAGTACAGCTTACCTCAAAGCGTGAGGCATTGTTCCGAGAAAACTATGAGGTCACTCGGGTAAAAATGTTTAGGGCGTTGGAGGATTGGGGGTCCTATGAGATCTCCTGGTTAGGGCGGAGGGACCTGGTTAAGATGATAATACTTCCCAGGTTGCTGTACCTGTTCATGAACCTCCCGGTGGCAGTACCAAGAGGGTACTTACGGCAGTTGCAGGCTAGGGTGATGAAGTACATTTGGAAGAGCCGCAGGCCCAGAGTGGCACAAAGTATACTTTGTGCTGGCAAAGAGGAAGGGGGTATGGGAGTCCCTATGTTGCCCAGATACTATGAAGCAGCGAGGGTCCGGGCGGTGTTTGAATGGTTACTGAGAAGATCAGCGGAATGGGTGCGGTTGGAGGGGGACGGGTTGCCCGCAGGTGAGGTTTTGGATGGGAAGGTTTGGATAAAAGGGGGGGCCCTTCTCTATGGCCCACTAGAGAATCCGTACGTTGCCCTAACCCTGAGACACTGGCGGAAGTGGCAGATGAAGTGGTATGGTAGTAGGGGGGGGGGAATCTAAATTTTTTCCATTGGTGGGGAACCATGAGTTTGCGCCGGGCAGGGAAGACCCCACTTTTCGGCGATGGGCAGTGAGGGGGTTGTGTTGGGTAGGACAGTTTAAAAGGGATGGTGAATGGGTGAGTTTTGAGGAGCTGCAAGAGGAGTTTCAATTGCCTGAGACTGATAGGTTCCAATTTGTACAAGCTCTGCATTACAGTAAAGAGGTAGCGCGGAGAGGGAATGGGCCAAAGGGTGAAGATATTGATGGGATCGTGGATAAGAGAGAAATTAAGAGCCTCGTATCCCAATTGTATAGGGCGATGGGGAGAGAGGGCGGGGGTGAGTGGGCTCATCGGAGAGCGTGGGCGATGGATCTTAACCAGAGTTGGGATGAAACGCAATGGGGGAGAGTGTGTAAGGGCCTGTTCAAGGGGGTGATATCCAGTGGTATTATGGAGCATAATTATAAAATGTTGTACCGATGGTATATGACGCCTCAACGGATGCAGAAGTGGAAGGGGTGATGGCGGAGTGCTGGAGAGGGTGTGGGCAAGTCGGATCCTTTCTCCGTATTTGGTGGGGGTGCCCTCTACTGAGCCCCCTTTGGCATGGAGTGAGGGATTGGCTGTCAGAGGTGTATGGTGAGGATAGACGGGTGGGGCCTTGCCTGGCATTACTTAATGTGGAAGAGGAGGAGCGTGGGAAGGAAGGTAAGGGATGGAGTGGAGTGGTGTGCACTGCAGCTAGGCAATTAATAGCACGGCGGTGGAGGTCTCTCACAGTGCCTACCCTTGTAGAGGTTCAGATGAAAGTGGAGCACCTGTCCTTGATGTATTGCCTCGCAGCACTGCATCAAAATTCCCTGTTTCACTTTCAAAGGACCTGGGGTCCGTACCTCAACTGGAGGGGGGATGGGAGATAAGGGAGGTAGAGGGGGGAGTTGGGGGACCTGGGATGATGGTTCTGGGTGGCTGCGGTTGTTTAGTGTTTAGTGATTAATATCACTATTAATGTTTCTTTTCCATGTGTGCATAGTTAGAGGCTAGTGTGGAGGGCGATGGAGCTGGGTGCAGAACGGGTCTCATTGTTAAAAGCTCCGGCTTATGGATGATAAAGATGTGTTGGTGTTGAAGTGTGATGACCTCCTATACTGAGTAAATTGAGTGCGGGGGGGGGGGGAGGGGGTGGGGGGAGGGAGGGGGGGTTATTCAGGAACCAAGTTGTTATTGTGTTGTATTTGAGTATGTTGATTTCCTGCAAAATAAAGAATTGGAAAAAAAAAAAGAACTGCTGTACCGTCACAAGGACCTGTTTGCCACTGACACCTATGACTGTGGTCTCACCGACCTACATGTCACCCGTATTCCTACAGATCCCAACAGTAAACCTGTCTTTGTGAGGCAGTATAAAATCCCATTGGCCTCCTATGAATCCGTTCAGGAAATCATTAATTCCTTGGAACAAAAGGGAATTATACGTCAATGCAACAGTACTTACAATGCCCCACTGTGGCCTGTCATCAAGAAGGATTCTAGCTGGCGCTTAGCTTTGGACTATCGCCAGCTTAATAAAAAGGTACCTCTATCCAGATGGCCTATGGCACATCTGGAACAGAACTTAGCCACCATCAAGGGTGCAAGGTACTTTACAAGCCTGGATCTGGCCTCAGGATTTTGGACTATACCTGTCCATCCAGAAGATCAGCATAAGCTGGCTTTTACCTTCGGTAGGCGACAATATACTTGGAATCGGACACCGTTTGGTTATTTGAATGCCCCAGCAGACTTCAATATTTTCCTGCATAAGGCTTTGCCTGATGCTGAGACTAGAGGCACCCTCGTCTATGTAGACGACATTCTGGTGAAGAGCACCAGTTTCACTGACCATTTGCAAGAAATAGAGCATGTTTTCCAGCAGCTGAAAGCTGCGGGAGCAAAGCTGTCCTTGTCAAAGGGCCAATGGTGCCAGAAATCCCTCAATTATTTGGGTTACAAAGTTTCTGCTGAGGGACTGCGGCCTCAAAGGAAGAGAATTGCAGCCTTGCAACAACTCAAACGTCCGACCAACGTGAGTGAGCTGCGCTCATTCTTGGGCATTTGCAATTATTCACGCCAATTTGTGGATCAATATGCGGAGATTTCCCGACCCCTGGTCAAACTCCTCAAAAGAGATGAACCTTGGGTATGGAATCCCGACCAAGAGGCAGCTCTAGAAGAGCTGAAGGCGGCTTTGAGTCGAGCTCCCTGTCTTGCCTATCCAGAGAGTGGCAGAGAATTCTTCATGGAACTAGGTTTCACCGATCACTCTATGAGTGCTGTTCTGTACCAGATGCATGACACAGATAGGAAAGTTATTGCCTATGCCAGCAAAGCTTTAACGGAAGTGGAGAGGAAATACTCTGACTGTGAGAAATCCTTGTTGTCCACAGTCTGGGCCCTCCAATATTTCCGCAGTTATATCCAAGGTGAGAGGCTGGTTGTTGAGACTCATCACCAACCCATCAAGATCCTAGGCAGTGATCGGATTAAATCGGGACAAGTGTCAAACAGTCGCATTGTCTCCTGGACCTTAGCACTTCAGGGCTGGCCCCTAGAAGTAAGGTATGCTCAAAACCGCAAGGATGCCGCCGCACAGGGCCTGGCTGAATTGCACGATTGCACTGCCAGAGCACCTTTAGTGGGTAATTTAGACACCGAAATGGAGTCATGTACACTTGAGCCTTCTCGTCATCGTCCTTATGATGAGAACCTCTGTAAAGGCTACCCCAAGGTGTATGTGGACGGTTGTGCTTACCGTCGAGAGCCTGACCATGAACTGGTAGCAGGTATAGGTGTAGTTTGGAACCAGAACTACCCTTGTGAACCCTTCAAGTACCGTCTGGGTACCAAGACTAATCAGTATGCAGAGCTAGCTGCAGCCCTGGCAGCTCTCCAGTCTGCTGCTCAGGGAGGGGTTCACACCCTAACCATCTGTACTGATTCAGACTATGTCCGACAGAATTTTGTTTCCCACTTACCTATTTGGAAATCTAACAATATGCTGAATTCCAAAGGGAAACCTGTCAAACATGCCGGATTGATTCTGGCCTTGGACAAGGTAGCTCATGAAAATGATATGACCATCTACTGAAAGAAAGTGAAAGGTCATTCCCGTGTTGATAACCCTGACAAGATTGGAAATGATCTAGCTGATCAGCTTGCCAAGGAGGGTGCTGTCTCTGGAGACCTCTGGCAGTTGGAGGCCCCCGAGACTAATGGGCTTCGAATTGTGATGGCGGTTACCCGGCGACAAGCTCAATTAACCACCATGCCCCCTGTGGTTCAATGGTGTGGCAAGAGCACAGATCTCGATCTCGTGCAAGCCCAGAAACAAGATCCTACTCTTGGACGTTTCTACCTTTTTCTGCAGAACCCCCAGGAACACCCATTAACTCTGGAGGATTGTCAGGATGTTGAGGAACTGAGGATCCTCTACATCTCCAAGGACATATTCCATCTCCAGAAAGATCTGTTGATACAGACGAGTAAGCATGGTATTGTGCAATGGGTGGTACCTCGGGCCTTCCGAGGAGTTATGTTACAGCACGCTCATGATGAACCTTGTGCCGGTCATAGAGGTGACCGAATAACCTATGAAACGTTGAAACAAGTGGCCTACTGGCCCCACATGTACCAAGATGTCCAACTGTATACTAAAGGTTGTCTGACCTGTTGCACATTTCAGCCTGCAGCTCCTTCTCATAGAGCACCTTTGAGAAACAGAGGTCTGACCATGCCTTGGTCTGATCTCCAGACTGATTGGATCGGCCCCGTGCCCCGATCCTCTCGAGGCAACACATATATGTTGACAGTTACCTGCTTATTTACTAAGTGGGTCGAGTGCATCCCAGCACCCAACTGTACCGCTGAGACCATGGCCACCTTGTTGTTAAACCATGTTTTCAGCAGGTGGGGCCTCCCCATGCGAGTGGAATCCGACCAGGGTTCCCACTTCACGGGACAAGTCATTAAGCATCTGTGGAAGGTACTAGGTGTGAAGGCCAAAGTCCACATTGCTTATCGTCCACAATCCTCTGGACAAGTGGAGAGAGCAAACAAAGCTATCATCAGTATCTTGAAAAAGTATGTTTCTTCCTCTGGGAAGGACTGGGACATCAAACTGCCCTTGGTCCTGATGGCTATCAGAGCCATGCGTCATCGTGCTACTGGTGTGTCCCCTTTTGAGATGATGACAGGTAGGGACATGGTTTTACCCCTTCATCTTCTTTACAGGACTAATGATGTGAATCTCGCTGCTGCTACAACTGCTCATGAATATGTTGCCCATTTAAGACAACACTTGCAAAGTGCCTTTGCCTTTGCCCAAAAGAATTTGGACACTGCTGCTAGGGGTAGGAAGGCCTACTATGATTTGAGGACTACCTCTAAAGAATACCAGATAGGCGATAAGGTATTCTACTACAATTTTGGTAAGAATAAGGTCAAAGACTGTAAATTTCTACCTAGCTGGAACGGTCCATTTCCTATTGTGGATAAAGCCTCCCCTGTTGCTTATCAAATTCAAATGAAGTCCCCTTAAATGGGTCCACATTAATCAGCTTAGACCGTGTCATCCCAGTAAGTTCCTTCCTGAAGAACCTCTTGATGAAGTGAGTGATACTAACCTTGAGGCGGGATAGCCTGTTTGTTCTCTTTTACAGATGGAGTCCCGGACTTTGAAGGTCCTGTTCCTGATTTTGATGTTAGCGGGATCCGAGTTGCCAGATTGATTGAGCCTGGCCCTCTTTCTGGTGTCGTGCTACAGGATGCGCCTGGTTTCCTGATTACACAGTCCCAGACTGTCACACAGAAAGTTTTTGTGTCCCTAGATCCCCGACATGTTTTACAGAAACATTTTGGATCGTCTGTTGTACGCACCATTAATATACAACAGTGCCTAATCTTGGCATGTGCCAGCGCTCTAAAGACATTCATTGGTTGTGTCCTGGTAAACCTTTCCTGAAGGACACTTCTACAGCTCTTTGTGGGTTGTCTGCTGAAAATGTGAAAGAACAATGTAAAGTTACCATGACCAAAGTACGATGACTTTTCAGAGACGAAAGTTGCTGTTGTCAACAATGTTTGGCTGGTTAGTACCCCTTTGAGTGAACTCCTGGTCACCATGAATAAACATGACATTCATAATAGAGTTCCTCTACCCTGCAATGTTTGCTTGATTGATATTCCCAAGAACTCCATTGTTAATGTTGGTGGAGTTTCCTTGTTTTATCTAGATGCTGACCCTGTTTCGACAGAGCTCCAGATATTGGATGTGTTTCGCGGTCATGAGATTGATTTTACTGCAGCCTTGACCTATCTTTTGGACTATAAGGACTCTCACACAGTTGAGCTGTCCATTGACCAGGACGACCTTGCCATTGCTGATTATAACTTTGATTCACGAGATGTGGACATTTTACAAACTGATTTTATGTCACATGTCATTGTTCCTGGTCTTTTCTTTCTGTTGGTGCTCCAGTTTCTTATCTCTTTGTATCAACAGAGACAGATTCGTACTCTTCGTCGCTCTATGCATCCTGCACCTCTGCTGCCTGCCATGCGTCTGCAGGATTTGCTGGAACGTCACACTTTTGAATAAGTGTCACCATTTTCTTTGAAAGTTATCCATTGCTCTTGATTGAGTTGTGTTTTTTCAAAGATAGCATGCGTTTATTTTACTAACACAGTTACACATGGCTTCTCATTACTTTTGAGTGTTCACCTTGGTGTTACACTAACACATTATATTGCATTACTGATATGCATTTTTGGTTTGGATACTATATCTATACTCTTGTGTTTGAAGTTAACATGCATTATCTTAATTGCATTGACTTGACTGTGTCTATGTCATTTTATTTTGACTTCTTTTATTGCTTGAGTGTCTTCACTGTATTATTCCTCATGCAGTATTGCTTTCATGCATATTGTGCTTGAAGTATTTTCCACTTATCATGCTTTAGTCAACCATTTGTCATTTGGTTCTGACCTGCACGGTAGTACTGCTAGTTAGGCTTTGTACGATGGAGTGTACTCCCTTGTAGCATCCTCCATCTTATAAGGGGGGGGGGGAGATGTAGGGCTGGTACCCCTGCAATTCTACATGCAAATCTCCGGCCTGCTCAGCAACTCAGGCCTGAACCAACCTGCACAGACAAGATGGATTCTTCACTTCACTTTTGCTGTGTTCAGCTACAAACGACCCCAAGCAACTGCTGCTGGCGCAGCGTTTCTAAGCATACATACAGAAGCTATTGTCCTTGGCTGGCCTTGGACACTTGTATATGCCCAGAAGTTACATACTGTTGCTTCTGTCTGATTTCTTACCATGGCTCCTTTGTTTGCAAGAAGCTGCTCATCATCTACCTCCTGATTCGCTGAGAACACCTCAGACTGCCTGGTGCCAACCAATCATCGGACCTATGACAGAGGATTCTTACACAGAATAATGCAATCTGCACTGAAACTTTAGTAGAGAGAGTTGGGGGCTTTTCCCACCTGTTCATACAGACTTCTGCACCAGTTCCTCTCTGCTGTGCACTGCGTACCTGATTCCTGCGACCTGAGCCTTCCGCAAGACGGTCACTAAGTGTGGGCTAGGCCGTCCTCCACAGGTCTGAGATAAGACTTTCACAGATACCTCCGGTTCGGACTTACTGCGGCTCGCCTGACGAGGCTAGAGCCCGCATTAGCTAGGAGCTGCCTCCTTGGACTGCATTGTTCCTGAGAGCCCGACGGAACTAAGGTACTGACTTATCTCTCCTCCTCCGGATGGGCAAGGGGTTAGCAATATATTTCTTTTCCTCAGTGCAGAGCGAATCAGTGACGTCTGGTTACTAATCAGTGATTTATTACGTTGTCCAAGTGTACATCTGTACTATAACAAATTTCTACCTCATGTTTCTAATTAGCTATGTGTGTGTGTATATTTTTCTACCTGGTTGCCTATAATAAAGTCTAATATATATCTGCAGACCAGACTTCTTTCGTGGCTCATTGCCAGAATAACTCACCGAACTTTGGGCTGTGTATTAGTAGCTATTTCCCCTGGACAACAGAGAGTCTAACTTATTTTTGTGCTACTAATATACCCTACAGTACCCCCTAGCAGTCTAGTTTTCAGGATATTCACAATGAATATGCATGAGAGATTTGCATGCAAATCTGTTTCATGCATATTCATTGTGAATATCCTAAACACCAGACTGACTGGAGGTCCAACAGGACCAGCTTGAGAAATACTGCTCTAGGGCCTTCAAACAAGGGGTCCCCGTTTTCAAACAGTTTGAGACAGGAAAACTCACTTGGTGACAGTGATGCTGGTTTGCCGAGAAAAAAAGGCTGTTTGTTGCTGGCCAGTGAGGTGCTTGTGTGAGGCTCTGTTGGTTTAGTGAGTCTGATCGCTGGATATGAGTACCTTGAGAGCTGCTGAATGTGCATGCTGAGATTGTATGGTAGTTGGTCCCCTGAGGAAGCTTATGTGAAATGCATTGGGCATCCCTGGTGGTGTCGAGTTCAACATTCAGATAAGTTATGGGTTTTAGAGGACTTAGCATGTATATAAGTTCTATGCTTGAGACTCAGCATTCAGTTAAGCAATGTACTCAAGAGGGGTCAACATGTAGATAAGAAATGTGCTTAAGACATGTCATGTGTTTAATAAAAGATGGGAGGATCAGGACTCTGTTAAAACAGTAAATGTTCTATGTTATAAGATGTGGTATTGATATAAGCTGAGAAAGTAAATGTTTTAGTAAATTGAAAAAATACTGGGTTCATAGCAATATGTGGATTAAAAGGAATATTATATAGATGTGATATTTGTATCAGTGGGAGTTTTTTGGCTCATTGATGTTATGCTGTTGATCCATGGCAAGATTTAGTAGCCAGGATCAAGTGACCTAATGGTACCGAGATCCTTTTTCTCCGCTAATTAGTGATTGATGATGTTTGAATGTAATGTTTCTGACAGTGTGATATTGGGTGGGATGAAGTTTTGGTAATGAGAAAAAACCTGCGACAGGAGTGTACCAGTGCTCCTCATGGTCACTCTGCAGATAGCATCACTAGGTGCCCTGAATATCCACCTTTAATGACATGCCAATATTCGCATGTCATTCGGGGTTGACATTTCAGGAATAGTGTGATGACATCTACAGAGTTCCTGCAATGTAGATGTCAGCAGGCCAGATGCAATGGAGAAATAATTGGTGCAATGCTAGCAAAAATTTTTCTTTCAATTTATTCGTTATTAACAGCTCAAAACAAACAGATACAAACAAGAGCTGCACTTTCAGACATCAACAATAACCAGGAGGTATCCAGCTCAGCAAATATTCCTAATATTTCTAACTCCACATACAGTACAGTTACTTACCTGTAACAGGTGATCTCTGGGAACAGCAGGAATAAGTCTTCACATATGGGTACGTCGGTACCGACGGAGCCTGCACGGGAACGCTCCCCAGCGTCCAATCAGAAAGCTTTTGGGAGCATCCCTCAGTGCCTGCGTGCTGCCTTCCCGCCTTTCCAACTGTCTCTCCTCAGTTGAGTTTCATAGCTGAGACAAAGAGAGAGAAAGAGGAAAGAAAAGAAAGATAGAGAAATACAACTCCTAGGGGAGGTGGGTGGGTTGTGAAGACTTATTCCTGCTGTTCCCAGAGATCACCTGTTACAGGTAAGTAACTGTGCTATCTCCAGGAACAAGCAGGAATGAGTCTTCACATATGGGGACTCCCAAGCTAAGATGCCTGGAGCCCTAACATGTTGGAGATTGAAATATGCTATACCTCATATGGCCAGGCATCCTGAGGATGGAGGGTAGGAGTTGAAAAGAGAGGAGCTGTAGAAAAACAGCTAACCTAAGAAAGGACTACGAACAAGGAGTCCTTGTATGTATGATTATTATCATAAAATATATTGAAATGAACAATCACCATATGACGCTCACCTACTGGATTGCAGAAAGTAGAGAGGCTGATGGAGTCTACTGGGGATCCAGTAGAATAATGTTCAAGGTGACCTCACTGGAGTGAAGGTGGAGGTCAACATCTGGAAGTGAGAGGTGACCCCAGGATTCAATTGGGGTAGGACAAAAACGGCAGGTCTTCAGTGGGAAGCTTCATGGAAAGCTGAAAACTCTTTTGGCTATAGGAGTATGCAGAGGTAGGAGCAAAAGAGGAAGACAGACCGATCCGTACAAACAGACCTAGTCCTTGAGGGAGGAAAGGGTATGGGAAGAATCCCATACTCCCAAAAAAGGACAGATGTTTGAGGAATTGAATCTGAAATCCACTGAAGATCCACCATGTCTTTCATAACTGGTGAGAGGTAGGAAGACATTGGGCATGGAGCTTCAGGGATACGTAAACCTAGGATACGGTAGGGCTGTCAGTACCACAGCAGTGGTTGTGTGCATAATATCCGAAACATACTGTGGAACAGTATGAAGCTGTGCAAGTCCACTGTCAGGAACATACAGGAAGGTAAAAACCTTTATGAGCATAGACAGTCAGAGAGATAAGTATGGAAATACATATCTACCTATAATAAGTATCTGGACAGATACACATATATATGTAGATATATGTGTATATATATATACATACACGGGTATATAGATATATAGATATCTATAATGAGATCTAAAGGGCATAGCATATGCACACTTAGCTGACAGACAGATACATCTACAGAGATGTATATAGGTATATATTATATATATACCTGAATATATAGGTCTAAAGATAGATGCCTGCAACTAAGCAGACAGAGCTATGCTTATCAGGACATTCACATGGAGATGTGAAGGGAAAAGATTCATCTAAGAACAAGGAGGTGAAACCTACTTGAGAAGATACAAAGAGAATCTATTCCCCCAAAGATGATGGTAAAGGAATGCTATCCAGTGAATAACCAGGATGGTTACGTGAAAAAACAGAGGATAATATCAGTCTGTAAACAGCAAGTCCGGAGTCCTGTGGAACTCCAGCACGGTAAAAGGACAGAAACGCATAGAATGAGATACCAGGTTGACCTACGTGAGGGGCAAAGGAGGTATCAGGCGTTTTCCAGATTAATATGTGCTGTCCTTGAAGGATTAGGATACCATGAGGACAAGCTGCAAGAAAAAAAAAAAAAAAAAAAAAAAAAAAAAGAGTACATTCCCTGTAGGAATGGGATAACTCTTAGACTTTCACGTGGAGAAGGCTTATGTCCTTTTCCCTCTTCTTTTTTTTTCTTTTTTAAAAAGGAAATAGTAGGGTGTGAAGAACCCTCACAGTCATAGGGGATGACTGAGGAAGCCTTTTTTAACCATGATGGATAGCCATTAGAGAAACTCTATGCTCTCTAGCAAGGGCCCATAGTGGAAAGCTTCTCAGTAAAATTGCAGAGAGCATTATGCAGGAGAACTGGGATGTAGAACTGGCTGATGGAGAAAACTCACAGCCACGTCCACTACGTTGCCAAATCCAGAGATTGGAGATGGCAAGGGTAGAAGATAGTGTAAGAAGCCTGTAGTGAGAAGGATTATCCAAGAAAGATGTAGAAAACTGTCTTGGAATCACTACTAAGGCCAGACAGAAGTGGTGGAAGACAAGACTGGGACTTGTGGAAAAGTACCAGTAGTCAATTACTGGAACTCCTGCATGGGCAGCTACTGAATAGGACAACAGAGAAAGTCGGTCTGTGTCAAACAGAGAGAACAGACTGAACAAAGAGAGAAAGCTGTCTCTGTCTGCAGAGCTGCCCAGATAAAGAAGGGAGTTTACTCAGGAGAAGAAACTCTACAGTAAAAAAGAAAGACAAGAAAAGTCTTTCAACGGTATGGTACCACTCTTACAGGGGAAACCCTGGAGAGGAGGGTAGAGATAGAAGCTGAAGAAGGACTTACCACATGGTAAGTCCCTGGAAGGAAAAAATTCATGCTGGTACAGAGAAACTATCTTGTGATAGTTGCTAAACCTCTCTTCTAGTCAGGAAGAGGTGGAAAACCCTGTAACTGATAGACATGAATATCCTGACAGTTCAGCATACTGAAGAGTAAATGGATTTCCTGAGAATAGGAATCCCTGAGCAGAGATTTGAATGGAAAAACAGTGAAAAACTTCTGCTGAAAAGAAGTTAACTGTAGTTATAAAAAGATTAATCAGAAACCTATGGTTACTGTGTTTATTCAGCCTGGCTAGAGTTTGGATTGTTCAGACCAGGGCGAGACCGCCCCTGCTTGGGAACATCTGAATGATGGGCAGGAGAAGAGGAAAACCTCTTTCTTTTAGGGAAAGAAGGTTTGGTAGGGCATTTCCTACCTGCTGAGGAAGGAGAGGGCTTAGGATGGCCCTCAGAAACAGGAAAGTCAGTGGAGCAATGAGCAACCTGACATAAGGACTCCTTATTGAAGAGATTTTCTCCAATACAAGGAGTATTACTCAGTCTTTGTTGTGCCCATCTATTCAAGTCTGATGCTTGGAGCCAGGCTTTACGACGTGCTCCTATGGCTATAGCAGAAGTTCTGCTAACAGACTCAAAAGAGTCTAGGGAAGCACGAGAAGGAAACCAAGAGATATTTTGGCTATGACTAAGTAGTAAGGAATAGTCTGCAGCCTTGGGCTCTGATAAAAAAGGAGTCAAAAGAGATAACTTCTTTGTGATCTCCTGAAGAGATAGACTCATATAGAAAATATATGAGAGAATCCTTGTTGCCAGCATAGATGTTTGGAAGGTTTGACGTCCAAAGGCATCCAGTGTTCTAGATGCACGCCCTGGCGGGAAAGAAGAATGTTTTTTCTTGCTTTTTACCTTCCTCATTGCTGATTCCACTACAATGGAATGATGGGGGAAGTTGAGGCTTTTGAAATCCTGGAGAGGGGGGCACCTGATACAGAAGATCAGTTGCTGTAGGAGGTGAAGAAACCCTTAAAGGTTTTTCCCATACTCTCAGAAGAAGATCCTGCAAAGAGTGATGTAAAGGAAGCATTATATTTTCCTTTTCTGCAGAAAAACCTTGAGAAGACTCATAGCCAGGGATAGGAATATTAAGGAAGGTTGCCATGTCAAGGAGAAATTTCTGAAAAGAAGGATCTCCGATGGGAACCATCCCTGGACAGGCTAAATTTGAAAAAGTAGCCTGGGCACCGGAGGATGTACCTGTCCGGTGCAGAACAGGATCTCTAATGGATGGATACTGGAACTGGCAGTTATGAGTTGAGACAGTCAGTAGTGCATCGTCCATGCCAGGTATCGACTCCAAACTAGGTATAGAGAGGGCGATCTAGGTGAAAAAAGCATTGAAGGAGCTGGTCCCGATGATACTGCAGGTACCGGCATCGATACCGATACCAGTAGCTGTGCCGGAATCGAAGGCGAAACAGACACCGAAGCAGTCATCGGAGGCTGCTCAAGCGGTACCGAGGTAACCAAAAACCCTTGGTGATTATCCTCGGTACCGTGCATCCGGAATCGGTAAACGTCGGTTCCGAGTCGCGTCGGTACCCAGTCTTCTAGACTAGATATCGATTCTAAACTCGGCATCGAAGGAAGCGAGTCTATCGATGCATGCTTAGAGGGTACCGACGTCGGTGGTGGTATCGGCGGTACTGCCGATACTGGAAAGTCAATCTGGGACGTATCGGTCGGTCCCGAAGGTACCGAGAACGCCAGATGACGATCCCTGGTGAGGAGTGGAGCACTCAACACCAGTGCCGATGCCAGGGTACCGGTACCGCTCGAAGCGGATGCCACCACCGAGCATGGCTCAGGTATGTTCTGTGAGGGGTGAGCCCAAGGAACAACCTGAAACCCCTGAAAGGCTTTGGAGCCCGAAGACTCCCGCCGGGGTTTTAATGCCAATGGGGTCTTGAGGGCAAGGCCGGGGCCGTCATCATGCTTGGCATGAGACCTACCACTCAAGGATTGGCTAGTCTTAACAGACTGTTTGTGGGTTACCTGATCCTGTAGAGAAGAAATGGCCGGTGCCCTGACACAGGGAGGGAAAACGGTATGGAGGGAAACTCGAAATAGAGAAGCTCTTCTCACAGTATTGTAGCCTGATGGCTCAGGGGAAAAAGGGTCAGGACCCAAACAGGTTAGACACCAGTTATTGGAGTCTAAAAAGAAAACTGTGTTTCCACAGTTAAGGCACTTCTTAGGAGAAGAAGGCTCCATAATGGAGAGGCCTTACAGGCCCCAAGTTTAGAACTGAAACCGAGGGAAAAAAATTCCCTGGATTAAGAAAAAGAAAAAGAAAAAACACCGGCGATACCGGTGGAGTCGGGGAGACAGCCGCGACCACAAGAAAACAAAGAATTAAGAATTAAAGAAAAAAAAAATTTCTGCAGTGACAGGAAGACGTCCTGCCGGCTCCGCAGAAAAACGAAAACTGAGAAGAGACAGTTGGAAAGGTGGGAAGGCAGCACGCAGGCGCTGAGGGATGCTCCCAAAAGCTTTCTGATTGGAAGCTGGGGAGCGTTCCCGCGCAGGCTCCGTCGGTACCGACGTACCCATATGTGAAGACTCATTCCTGCTTGTTCCTGGAGATCTGCCTATCCCTACTACCCTTTTGAATTCCACCCAAGCACAGGTCATTTGCAGCTCTAAATCATCCATAACATATCGGCCAAAAAAGCTTTAAGTGCTAGCAGGACAGCTTTGACTTATGAACCATAATTTATTCAACCCTGATCTTTGTTCTCGCATGGGACAAAACCTGAGAATCTGCAGAGAGGTCAGAGAGCAACATTCAAGGAGCAGGACAAATGTATTTCAACCTAGCTATTTCAGAGTTAGTAAGACTGAAGTATTTCTTTTAAGAAAAAAATGGAGTGAACCAAGTCATATCTTACCATTTTCAAATGTTAAACTATTGTTTGGAATGGCTTCATTCATTAGATTCATGGCCTGTAAATATTCTAAAAAAAAGAGAATTTAGATATCAATTTTTAAAAATATTAGAGACAAGTATATTATATGTAGTTCAATTAAACAGTGATGATATTTTATATGGTTAGCAAATGTTTACAAATACAAGCTTTCAGGACTACTCAGATGTTGCCTAAAGGAAGGCACATGACAGTTCTGAAAGCTTTCATCTTTAAATATTTAATCAGCCTCATAAAAGCTATGGAAGGTAATTTTCAAAAGCATTTTAACAGATAGAGTAAAACAGTGCTTCACACTGCCTGTTCTATATGTGAGAAACTTACATGCATACTGTCTGTATAAGCATGCATTTAGTATAAGCATGCATTTACTAGGGCAAAGCTCAGGCTTTCCAGATGGTAAGGCTAAGAAGAGGTTAATGTTTATGTGCATACTTTTGAAAATACCTGAATGAATTAATCGTGAAAATCTGTCTGTGCCAAATAGCATGTGTAAATGTAAACACAGATTCCCTGGGGTAATTTTCAAAAGCAGTACACAAATACTTTTTGCTCTGAAAAGTCTTTCAAGTGCACACTGGGAATAGTATGCACATATTTTTATGCATGTGTAGTGTTATAAAATTGCCTCCAAATGAGGTTAATTAAGTGATTTGAGTATTTAGAGCAGTGTTTCAAGTATTTAAGTAGGCACTTACAAAATTGTTAACCCAAGTTTCCTTTTTATGAAGCCTTGGGCTCCAGTGGAGGATGAAGTAGGGTGGTGGCAGCAGGGGGGCAAAGCTAGGCACAATGGGAGAGGGGTAAGGAAGAAGAGATGCTAGACATGAGGGGAGGGGCAGCAGAAGAGATCCATGGTTGAAGGTCTGCTTAGGGCATCAGATACCCATGGGCCACTCTTCTATCAATTCAGATCTCTATAGGTAGCAAAGTAATACCTATCTGCTACATAGGTGTTATTTTCTACATATCTAAACCTATGCGCACATACAGAGACACATCTTTGCATAAACAGGAAGGGTTTTATGCGGTTTTTCATATGATTTTAGAAGGCTGTGTAAGTGCTGGAACAGAAAGCAAGGACAGAATTCATCATTCTAGACAAGCTGCCGGTATCATGAAAAATCACTGACGGTCACAACTGAACCAAAGCAGCATGAAACTGTTATAGTAGGTTGAAGTTCACAATATGGCTACATTTATTTATTTTACAAAGATTTCTAGGCTGAATTATCTAAAAATCTAAACTGGTTACAACTTACACACAAGATCATATTAAAATTAAAAATCAAAGCATAAAACAATTAATACAATAAAATAAAAAAGTAACAATAAATGTACTAGACCATGATGCGTCTATCTGCTATATGACCTGGCCTATAAGCACCCATGGGGAAAAAAATAGAGGAGCCCCTCTGTCGGCCACCCCTGTACCAGGACATAGAGTCCTTCGGACATGCGCTCTCAGCATCTGCTGAAAAACAGTGTCGCTTTGGCGGATCTAATGTTGCCATCAGGTCCATAATCGGCTGACCCCACCACCAGATGAGAAGTGCAAACACTGCATCATGGAGAGTCCATTCCCTCTGGTCTAGACAAACTTGGCTGAGATAATAGGCCGTGATATTGTCCTTGCCCGCCACATATACTGCTGACAAGGCCTGCTGATTCGCTTCCGCCTAGGCCAACAAAAGGACCCACTTTATCTTCCAGATTCACAATGCTTGTTCCATCCTAGTGACTGACATATGCCACAACCGTGGCATTGTCCGAGAACACGCTCACCTCTCTGCCGTGGAGGATCAAACTGTTGCAACGCGAAGAATTCTGCTCTCAACTCGATGGTTGACTGACCAAGCTGCCTCCTGCTCTGACCACTGACCCTGTGCGATTTGACTGTCGCAGTGAGCTCCCCAACCATGCAGACTGGTATCCATAGTTAAAGGAACCTAGCCTGGCCTTTCTAGCAGCATGCCCGCCTGCAAACTATCGCCCTGTAGCCACCACTGGAGCGATCTGCAGTTGTCTGCCGCACATGGCGGGGGAAGGGACAGGGGATGACTTTGTGCGGACTGCCTTCGCAATAAGCTCTTCTGTAGGGGTCACAAGTACGCCTTGTGCAAAGGGCACGAGTTCAGTGGTCGCCACCATGGAGCCCAACACCTGCAGATAATGGCAAGCTGTTGCAGACTGTATGCTGCAAAACCTTCTGAGTTGCGCCTGCAACCCCTGTACTCCAGCCTCCAGCAAGGACACTCGCCCTGCCACTGTCTGAAACCAGGCTCCTAGATATATCAAGTCCTGCGTGGGCTTGAGCTGACGTTTTGTGAAATTTATCACCCATCTGAGACTCTGGAGATACATGATCACTCTCGCCGTGACGCATTCTCTCGCTTTTTGACTTTGCTCGATGATCCAATCATCTAGGTATGGATGCACGAGGATCTCTTCCTGCCATAACTGTGCTGCGACCACTACCATCACCTTTGTAAACGTGCGTGGCACAGTGGCTAATCCGACAGGCATTGCCTGAAACTGGTAGTGACCCATGGGCATCCTGAACCGTAGAAAAGTTGGTGTTGCTCCCGAATCAGGATGTGTAAATAGGCTTCTGTGAGGTCCAGGGAAGTCAAAAATCCTCCTTCCCTGACTGCCACGATGACTGACCTCAAAATTTCTATGTGAAACTGTGGCACCCATAAGCAGCAATTCACTCATTTGAGATCGAGAATGGGCCACAAGGCACCCTCTTTCTTGGGAACTACAAAATAGATAAGCGTATCGACCATATCCGCATTGGCACCCCACGTACTGCCTTCAGGTCTAGGAGTATTTGCAACATCTCCTACACAGCCTCTTGCTTCCGAGCAGCCTTGCACGGTGAGAGGACGAAGGTATCTGCGAGAGGGCTCTTCCACTCCAAGGCACAGCCCTCTCTGATGACCTCTAACACCCACTGATCAGATGTAATTTGCACCCACACTGGATAAAAGTCCCGCAGCCAACTCCCTGTGGGCAACATTCCTGTGGGGGCGACCCTTGCTTCATTGTAACTTTTTAGGGACCGTGGGGGTGGAAGAGAACAACCCTCTCCCCTGACCCCCTGAACAGACTGTCCCCTGGATGGGAATCTGCCTCTCTGATAGGGCGCAAAGCGGACCGCTCTAAACCGCCAGAAGTTTGTCGTCTGCCCTCTCTGAGGCCTGGCCATCCGGTCTGACTTCTACTTGTCCTTCTGAAGGCAACTGCCTTTGGACTCTCCCAAGTCCTTTACCAGTTTCTCTAAATCTTCTCCGAACAACAGCTTCCACCTAAAGGGTAACTTGCTGAGATGGGATTTGGACGAGACATCTGCCGAACAATTTTGTAGCCAGAGATAGAAACGTGCTTCTACTGCAGCCGCCATTCCTTTGGACAGCCCTCTGATCAGGTCAAAAAAGGAATCAGCTAAACGAGTTGCCCCAGACTCCAACTTGGCCACCTCCGGCAGCAATGGCTGGGAAACCCCCAGAGACGCAATGATCCCTTGTGTCCAGCACAAACAAGTGCATGCCCCATATGCCACACACACTGATGCTTGTAATGAGAGGGTGCTGATATCAAAGGCCTGTTTAAGGAGCATCTCCACTTTCCTATCCTGGACATCCTTAAGTGCCGAACTCCCCTCAACCGCTATAGTAGTCTTCTTCGTTACCATAGAAACGACTGCATTGATCCTCAGTGAATGCAGCAGATCCTTATCCTTCTCTGGGAGTGGGTACAGCCAAGACATCATGCGCATCCCCTTCAATGCAGCCTCTGGCATGTCCCATTCATCCTGGATCATCTGCCTGATCACCCCGTGCATAGGGAATGCCTTCTGTGTCCTCTGGACTGCCTGGAAGAGTGAATCCTTCAGTAGTTCCTCCTCTGCCGGAGCCTCCATACCCGTGTTAAGGGCCCTCAGTGAATGCGTGATCAAAGCTGAAAGCTTTTCCCTTCGAAAGATGCGCACTATTAGTGATTTCTCCTGAGGAATCTCTCCTTCCTCCAATTCGATATCCTCTGCTTGCTCCTCGCCATCCTCTTCTACATCTTCTTCCGTGGACTGGAAGGGACCTATCTCCACCCCCAGAGGTCCTTGTCCAGCCTCCAACTACTAGGACCGGGTTCATCCTGCACTTTGTCCACCGAACGTGCCCCCCGGCTCAGCCTGTTTCAGATCCTTGCCCTGCACACGCCCTGCTTGTTGCTTCATGAAGGCCCTGTGCAGGAGGAGGACAAACTCTGTGGAAAAATCCTCTTGTGATCTCCCATGCTGGTCCTTTTCCAGCTGGCCCTTAGAGACCTTAGAGGACTTAATCTGCTGCTTCTTGGGCTCCTCAAAATATATATTTGAAAGAAAACCCTGTTCACTACAGCTTTAAAGTTGGTGCTTTATTGACAGGCAGGGATCTAAAATAATCCCTAAATTTTAAGCTTAGCAGAAATGGTATGAACCACTCATCAACTGAGTTGGTGGATAATTGATAGGAGATTTGCTAAGCAGCATAACTTCAGTTTTCTGAACATTGAGACATAGCTTATTAGTAAAGATCCGTCTTAATGCACACTGACGCTAACTTCATTGCATCTTCAATGAACTATCAATGGGTACTAAAAATTGTAAATCGTCACCATATAAACAATTGTCATTAGGTTTGAATGTCAACCATCAACAGATAGCTAGAACGTATTTGAATAGCAAGAATCTGTATCAATTTATTAGTATTTAGCTCACACTTTTCTAATGGTAGTTCAAGGCGAATAACATTCAGGTACGTAGGTATTTCCCTGTCTCTAGAGGGCTTACAATCTAAGTTTGCACCTGAGGCAATGGAGAGTTCAGTAACTTGCCCAAGGTCACAAGGAGCGCCAGTGTGAATCAAACCCAGATCTCTTTGTACTAGGCTACTCCTCTATTATTTCAAGCCAAATATGGTATCAAGACTTAAATTATTATCATATCTAGTTTTGATATAATATGGAGAAGGATTTAATTGGGCACTTTTTTTTTAATCCTCCTCTATATCAGTCATGAGATACTACTAAAAAGGCTGGCTGCCACCAGGAGCAGAAATACTTTATTAAAGTGGTTTGAAGCTTTTGCAACAAGTCAGACTAGGGGGTAGGTTTACTATTCGGCGGTGGCGGCTTCCAGGAGATATCGGATCTGTGGCTCAGATACTGCACGGAAGCCGCTACCGCCAAATAGTAAACATACCCCTAGGTGTTGACTGTTCTATTTGTTTTCTTTGTCCATACTATTTAACACTTATATTCTCTATAACTTTAGCAAGAAAAGGAAGGGACACAATAGGTCTATAACTGATGAGGTCCGACTAATCAACATTTTGTCCTTTTAAAATTGGATGAATACTTGCTTTTTTCAAGGATCAGGGTACACATCTTTTGGTAAGAGATTAACAGTCGTTGCAAAAGAGACGGCTATATCCACATTTAGATTTTAATACTGAAGTTGGACAAGGATTCAGTGCACTAGAAGAATTCAAGGCCATTATGACCTTCTGTATTTGATCAGAAGAGACCAACAAAAGCTCATCCAATTATATTTCAGCAGATGTATCTTCACTAAAAGTAATGACATTGGGAGAAGAAAATAAAACACAAATAACCAGCTACCTTGTTTTGAAATGCAACCACGAAATCCTGACAGCATGATCATTACACACCCTTTCCACAGAGGTTAACTTCTTTACAACTGTGCTAAAGCCTTAGGTTGGGAGGTTGTTACTTGCATTGAATTATTAAAATGTACTTTCTTCACAGGTGCTATATAAATGATATTTTCATCTGTTAAAATTAAAGTCTTATTCTTACATTTACTAGTAAATTATCCATACTCATAGCCAGTAAAAATAAGTTATTTAATGGACATGCTGCCCTGCTGCATATTTTTCATACCTTGAGTTGTTGCAGTTTCATCTTTGATCTTTTTTTGTAGGCAAAGCAGTACATTATGTATTTGCTCAAAGATCACATCAACCTTTGCATTAGCTACCATCTTCCTCCACAACTCTTCTGGATCATCTGAAATACAAGTCATTTGTAAGACATAAAGATTTAAATATCAACATAATTATTTCAACTACCCCAGAACTACTAGCATAATTTGCTGAAATTACGAATGCAGATGAAGCTTTAGTCTGAATTCACTTGATCACTATAACAAATATGTATAAAAAAATCCACTTCTCCCTACAAATTACTACTACTACTGATCATTTATATAACGCTACAAGGTATAAGCAGCGCTGTACAGACACATATACTGTAAAAGACAGTCCCTGTTCGTCAGAGCTTACAATCTAATCAAGACAGATAATACAATAGATAAGAATAAGGGTATAATAGGAAAAGGTAAGGAGACACAAGGAAAACAAGGGATCAGGATCCAAAAACAGCCTCAAAGGGTGAGCCTTCAGCATGGCTTTAAAAAGGGGGAGAGATGAAGCCTGATGTACAGACTCGGATAGTTTGTTCCAGGCATTAGGAGGTGCAAGGTGAAAGGACTGAAGTCTGGACTTGGCAGTGGAAAAAAAGGCATAGAGAAGAAAAAGCCAATGGAAGAGTGGAGTTCAAGAGGGATGTAGGGAGAGAGGAAAGGTAGTGAGGAGCAGTAGAACGAATGAATTTATAGATCAGAAGGAGATGTTTGAGTTGGATATGGAAATAGAAGGGAAGCCAATAAAGTAACTTGAGAAGAGGGGTTATATGAGTATATCAGGGCTGGCCAAAGATTAGTTGGTGCAGCAGTTTTCTGAACATTGAAGGGGAGAGAGGTGACTCAGAGGGAGACTAGCAAGGAAGAGGTTGCAATAGTCAAGACTAAAGAGTGGATAAGTGTTTTAGTAGTGTGTTCAGAAAAGAAGGGAAAAATTTTGTTAATGTTATAAAGAAACAAAACAACAGGTTTTAGTTCTCTGTTGGATATGTGTAGAGAAGGAGAGGAAGGAGTCAAAGATGACCTCAAGGTTTTTGGCTGAGGAAACAGGAAGTAGGAGAGTTATCTACAGAGAGTGAGAAAGAAGGAAGGGGGAGGAGGGGTTAGGAGAAAATATAATAAATTTGGGTTTAGCCATGTTCAATTTCAAATGGCGGTGAGACATCCAGGCGGCGATGTCAGGCAGAGATGTTGATCTGGAGTGTCAGAGAAATATCAGGTGTAGATAGATCTGAGAGTCATCAACATAAAAATGATACTGAAAGCCATGGGAGGAGATGAGAGCATCAAGGGACTGAGTATAGAGAGAGAGAGAGAGAGAGAGAGAGAAAAGGAGAGGGCCTGGGACAGACTCTTGGGGTACACCATATGAGAGTGGGATAGCAGTAGAGGGAGAACCACCAGAAGAAATAAATACTAAAAGAGCAATGATAGAGATAAGAAGAGAACCAGGACAGCACAGAGCACTTAAAACCAAGTGAGGACAATGTGTTGAGGAGAAGATGGTGGTCAACAGTATCAAAAGCAGCAGAAAGGGCTAGAAGAATGAGGATTGGGTAAAGGCCCTTGGATTTAGCCAGGAACGAGTCACTGGATACTTTGGCAAGTGCCATCTCAGTAGAAAGTAAGGGACGAATGCCAGATTGAAGTGGATCTAGTAGGGTTTGAGAGGAGAGAAATTCAAGGCAACGGCAGAGGACTGCATGTTCAAGACGTTTGGAAATGAAGGGAAGAAGGGAGATGGGTCAATAATTAGAAGGACAAGTAGGTCTTGAGGAATGGTGTGACCACAGCATACTATACTGTAGTAGGTTTTTGTTATACCAATAGGGTCATCATATAAAGAATATTTGAGTCTGTGTTAATTCATCACTTGTTGGTTCCTCAGTTATAATTATTCAGTCCGTAAATGTCTCTAAAATGAATATACAACTCTGGTTAGTGGCTATAAATAGACTAAACATCTTATGTAAAATATCTACGCATCAAAACAAGGAGAGAAGAATACCGTTTCCAATTTATATGTAAAGTGCATAGATTAAAAAATGATAGCAAATAGTAGTGGAAGCCTAGTTCTAATATATGGAATTAATAAAATATATTTATCATCAATTAAGTGTTCATGGTAGCAAAAAAAAAAAAAAAAAAAAAAAAAAAAAAGAGTACAGGTAAGTACATGCAGATGAGGAAGCATAATATCCACGTGACATCAAAGAGGACTGAAGCTGCGATTAACTGCCTAATTTATATAGCTCTTCACACTTAAATCTTTCAATATATGCAACTTCACTACTGACTGGGAGCTCTTAAAAGGGTTTTTTGTATATTTTTTAAAACAAGGTTACTTTCTTTTTGGTGCTTTAGGGGAACTTTCCTTGAGCACAATAGGTTGCTGAACTCTAGTAACCTCCTCAGGTTTAGAAACTGCTAACACCTAATCAGGTGTTAGTTCCTTCCCTACCCACCCCGACTCCCACCCACCCCTAGTGAGCAGTCTTGCTTTATAGGGCACCTCCCCCTTTAACAAATCACAGAGAATTGGACCAGCACATTTTGAATATAATTAAAGAGATTTAACTGCTTTTTCTCTGAAAGGACAGCTGCGAAACCGGCTGGTACTTGGTAGATCTCTCTCTTTTGCTTTAACAGATACCTAAGCTCCACAAACAGAACAATGGCTGGGAAAAATCGTATTGCTAAAGCTGTTGCCCCCGTTACAGCTTCTGCCTCGGTCCAGACAGAGGTCCTAATGCCAGTTGAAAGACCAGTTCCATGTGCAGGGTGCCTGCATGCTGAAGCTCTGAGGAAACAAGTGGTGGAACTCAGAGAGGAGGTGGCGAGGCTGAGGAGCATTCAAGACAGTGAGAAGTACATTGATGAGATGCTTCTTGCAGCAACCAAGCTCTCCAGCACAGGAGAAGATGGGTGCCAACAGAATGTCGATGGTTGGACACAAGTCACCAAGGCCTGCAAAATCACCAATCCAACTTCTCCAGCCCTTGAATTGAAGAACCATTATGCAGCCCTGGAAGTGGAGGAGGTGAAAGCATCCCTGGAAAGGGAAGAACCAGAGTTCAAGTACCCCAAAGTTGCAGAAATCAGTGACCAGAAGGAAACGAAGGGTAGTGGTGGTTGGAGACTCTCTTCTGAGGGGTACTGAGGCGTCCATCTGCCGACCAGACTTGATGTCCAGAGAGGTATGCTGTCTGCCTGGTGCCAGAATCCAAGATGTTACGGAGAGTTTGCCAAAACTCATCAAGCCCACTGACTATTACCCAATGTTGTTAATCCATGTTGGAACAAATGATACTGCCAGTTATACCTCGGAACGTATCAAAAGTGACTTCATGGCTCTGGGACAGAGGGTGAAGCAGTTAGGTGGCTGTATTACTAATTAAAGATTTATATGGATTTTTGGATCAGCAAAGGATATTGTACTTTATTTGAGCCAACTTGCTCCAGAGATGAGAGATTTTTGCACATCTAGCCTGGGGAGTGTTAAGAGATCAGAGAGGGAGACAGAATTCTTCCCTTGGCCTTTGAACAATTCTCTTGGACAGGATAAGAATTCATCAATTATAATGTAAAAGCTTTGAGATGCTTTTGGGTGTCTCCCTTGACAGAGACCCATTAATGATAACAAAAGAACACTTAGGCCATGGAGGATGTGTCCTTTGAGCATTCTCAGATGTCTGACCATGTCTGACTGTGTAAGTTTGAGCTTCTAACACCAAAGGGGGTAATCAAAAGCCTGCCCGGAAACCGAAGCAAAAAAGGTGGATGGGGTGGAGAAGCTCATGGGTGAGAGCTGGAGAGAAGCTCATGGGTGAGAGCTGGCTGCAACATATAAGTACAGAGAATATCCAGAACAAGACAGAGCGTAGATCTGCTTGGCCAAGCATGAAGTATCCTAGACTGTCATCAGTTCCTCTCGCTGAGCGCTCCCAGCTGATGTGTAAAGGGCTAATGACAAGTTTGGTGAAGTATATTCTTTGTACATAGCTGCATTCTCTCATAATTCTTTCAGTACTGTAATTAAGTGTGCATTCTAGTTATCTTTTCTAACTACTCATGTGTAACTAAGAGAATTACTTGTCTTTCTAAATGTTTCCTTACTTTGTTTGTAAATAAACTGCACGTCTTCATTACAAGGTGTTAGCCTTTGTTGAAGTAAGACAATTGGTACCAGAAGTGGGGTACGGAAAAAAGGCTTGGACAATGTTGAAAAGAAAAGAAAATAGTGTAAATACTGTGAATATTGTAAATATTCATAGCGGGTATCAGGCTTTTTATGAAATATTAGCTAGAGAGTGTTATTATGGGTCAGGACTAAGTGAGAATTCGGAATCTGTTTTAAAAGATGATGAACCTGTTAATTCCCTTACATGCTTGCAAAAAATACCTGTTGAAAAAGGAACAGAATTGCATACCTTAGGGAGAAGGAGATTGCTTTTGTTGTCTGCATATTGTAAGATGCATCAGACAAATTCTAGCAAATTAGATTTGATTGCATGGACAGATAAAATAGACATTTATCAGCAAGTTGCTGAGAGGGTGGCTCAGTATAAATACCGTAGGAGACGGGGAATTAATTCTGACCCACTGATACAAGATCAGGTAAAATGCACTTGTAAGCTTTGATTTGTTCTGTATGATTGGTTCTGACCCACTGATACAAGATCAGTTTTGTTTGGGAAAATATGTAACCTTGTGCTGCAAAGATGTTTAATTCAGTGCTTTGAACAAAATGCCTATCTTGTACAGTTAGTATTAATTGTTATGGAAAATCCTTATAAGATTATGAAGAAGTGAAGACCTTTTTTTTTTAAGGTCCCTGGTTAAGAGAAACTCTGATCAGATAAGCTGTTAGGTATAAAGCACTTGTAAGCTTTGATTTGTTCTGTATTCAAATGTTTGTAGTAAAAAACTATTTTTCTTTCATTACTGGCTATTCCAGTAGATTTTATAGTCCCTGAATGCTGAAGTGACTAGCTCAAATAAACAAGGCAAACTTTTTTCCTCCAAAGTGGAGGTTGAGAATCCTGACAGGACGGTGGGGCATTGAATCCTGAGTAGGTGAGAGGGTGATCTTTGTCATTAATATGTGATGCATCTGTTCTTTGTCTTTGACTGTATATGCTACCAGGCAAACCTAAAAGTTAAAGGAGGATTTTTTTTTTAATTGTGGCAAGCACCCCAGGGGGCATAGTTAAACATAAACAGCTATAACTATAGGTTAATTGTTCAGTCACATCTGCCAGAAGGACAAAAGACAATGGTTTGTTCTACTGGCTGTGTTGAAGATAACATGTTAATTTAAAAGTAACACCTTTTAGAAGTTTCACCTCACTTGAGCCTGAACTGTGAGCTTCAAGATAATTACTTTAAGCTTTGTGCTAACGACTGAGGGACACCTGTTTTCCTGTATTTGAATTTTAGAGAAAAAGTGTACTTTGTTCTAAAAGTTTATATTTCATTTTCAGTACAGTTCCTGAGAAAATAGATATAAAACAGATATATGTTGCAGCATTGTGATATATTAAGTTGGTAGTTTATACACTTGCACTTATGACACTTGTGGTAATAGTACATTACGCAGAGGTCCAGTACACACACAGCAATTAAAATATTAATAAGTTTGATGAAATTTTAGACAGAGGCTGATATGAAATTGCTCTTTTCTCAAGCTATATAGAACAAATATAGATTAAAGATGGAACTGAGTTCCCAGAAAATGAGAACTTGAGTTGATTGGATAAAACCAAATCTTGCTTGTCAGCAATGATCCAGGAGGTTTGAGAAAAAGAATAAGAGAGAGAGAGAGGCAGAAAGGTGAGGCCACAGCCTAGGCTAAATGTGCTGCTTCCAGTGTGATGATCTGGGCTACCAAGCTCTAAGACTCCTTGAGGACCCACAAGGCCTGAAGAACAGGAACCTTGCATATTTATGCCTCTGAAGAGACATAGATAGGCAGGGGGAGCATAGGCCGAGAAGAACTCGAGGATAGTCATGAATGCCTTGCAATCCAAGAAGGACCTGAAGATGAGGCCTAGCCACCAATGCCTTGTACCCTCTCGGATCTCTCACCTCAAAAGGATCTCTTTTTGACACCATAATTAATGAGTAGCTTATACAAATCCTTGTGAACACTGCAATTTTAAAATCAGTCTAACAGCACTCTCACTGAGGACAGGGTATACGATAGATTCTAGTTATACGTGAGAGATGAGCCATATTTCTTTCTATTGGGGTTGATGTTATAGAATGCTGCAAAATAATACTTTTATATTGTAAGGATTTTACCCAGATTGTTCCTATTTTAGAATGAGCATATGTCTACTTAGCACTGGACCAATTAAGTTGATGGGAAAGGGACACTGTTTACTCATACTGTTATCTTATTGAGAAGAATCTAAATTTAAGTTATTAACAATTGTTTGATATTCTTAGCAGCCTTGCCAAATAAGGATACAATAGTGTTGTATATAAAAGAAACAGGAAAAGGACCTATGTAAGTAGTTGGTGGAATGATGCAGGTGATGAAAAAGTGTTGTGTTATGAGGGATGAAGTGGAATATTAAAGGGGAAACTGTGATAGACAAGAAATTGATGAAGGTAATTTGAAGTGATGTATCTGCCTAATGAATATGTAAACAAAAAAAAAAAAAATTATGAGCACTTTATTCAACTATGCCGTCTCCAGAAGCTTCAATTCAGGAAGTCATACTCAACAATTGGAAGAAATAGATATTTGGAGACAGGCTAGGTGCACCTTGCACCCTGATGAGCTTTGGAAAACCCACACTGGCCATGTGGTACTTCTGGATGCTTTGTGCCTCACTTTTCCTCTGTATGTCCTGGCCAGGCATGCAGAGGCAAAGGGGGATGATTTGATGACAAATTCTCACACAATTGGGTATAATTCTAAAACTTGTCAAAATTGCAGAACACGTATGTGCAGCTTGTCTGATCTGAAACATGTAAAGGTCATTCAAGGGCAAAATGGAATATTTCCTACAAGCAAAATGAATTTCCAGTGATAGAGAGACAAGGAGTTAATCAAACTGCGAGATAAGATTGACACCATACGAGATAGTTACTAATAGATCACTGAAAGTTTATAAAAGCAATATTTATTATCTGTAGGATATGATCTTAGTAAATATAGATGAAATTAAGTTTGTCTTATTGTAAAGTCTAACCTAGAATTTTTTTAGTCTTTTCATTTAATATTGGCGCTGCTCTTCTGAATGAGGCCTGGTGCCATGTCACCAACTGCAAGCCGGAGAGTCTGGCGGAGGGAATTGACCAGAGTCCAGATGGAGCAGACCATCCCGAGAGATCTGGACTACACACCGCAGAAACGTGTGAGGAAGTCCCTATCTACTTCAATGTGTCGCAATGAAAGAAAGGCCAAGATGTCCACCTACGAGAATGAGAGGTTCAACTGTTGAGAGAGGCCAAGTTTAAACTTCAGAGAAAGGTGAAAAAGACGCTACGGAGTCCTGAAAAACTGCTGAGAAGCAGGCCAAATTATCTGAAAATAGGAAAAGGACTATTGGACTTTTGTGGACTTTTGTGAATGATTTTTTTTTTCTTATGTATTGTTATTGTTTCCTTGGAAAGTAACTGTAATTTTAGTATCTCAGATTTTTTCTGCTGAACATCATGTGCCCAATTGCTTATGTCACCTGTTCCCCAGATTTTAGTTATTAGAGTCTATGGGGCAGATGTACAGTGGGAAAAAGTTCTGAATGTGCAGGTGAAATGAGTCCCCCACTGCATGGGGAACTGATAAAGATAGCTGAGACCTACAAGCCATTTGGCTTTGACAATTGTAATGCTGAGGGGGGGGGAATGGGAAAATATCACCCAAATTACACTGAGGCTTGTCCCCTCCAGCGTTTGCCTTAATGCTATCCACTATGTTTAAGCCCATGTTGTTATTATTGTATTTCTAAATGAATTACAAATGCGATTCAGCCATTGCTTACGTACAATATCCTTGTTGATCCAAGGGTGGAATGTATTACTAATTAAAGATTTATATGGATTTTTGGATCAGCAAAGGATATTGTACTTTATTTGAGCCAACTTGCTCCAGAGATGAGAGATTTTTGCACATCTAGCCTGGGGAGTGTTAAGAGATCAGAGAGGGAGACAGAATTCTTCCCTTGGCCTTTGAACAATTCTCTTGGACAGGATAAGAATTCATCAATTATAATGTAAAAGCTTTGAGATGCTTTTGGGTGTCTCCCTTGACAGAGACCCATTAATGATAACAAAAGAACACTTAGGCCATGGAGGATGTGTCCTTTGAGCATTCTCAGATGTCTGACCATGTCTGACTGTGTAAGTTTGAGCTTCTAACACCAAAGGGGGTAATCAAAAGCCTGCCCGGAAACCGAAGCAAAAAAGGTGGATGGGGTGGAGAAGCTCATGGGTGAGAGCTGGAGAGAAGCTCATGGGTGAGAGCTGGCTGCAACATATAAGTACAGAGAATATCCAGAACAAGACAGAGCGTAGATCTGCTTGGCCAAGCATGAAGTATCCTAGACTGTCATCAGTTCCTCTCGCTGAGCGCTCCCAGCTGATGTGTAAAGGGCTAATGACAAGTTTGGTGAAGTATATTCTTTGTACATAACTGCATTCTCTCATAATTCTTTCAGTACTGTAATTAAGTGTGCATTCTAGTTATCTTTTCTAACTACTCATGTGTAACTAAGAGAATTACTTGTCTTTCTAAATGTTTCCTTACTTTGTTTGTAAATAAACTGCACGTCTTCATTACAAGGTGTTAGCCTTTGTTGAAGTAAGACAGTGGCACAGGTGGTGTTCTCTTCAATCCTCCCTGTTGAGGGTAAAGGCCAAGGAAGAGAGGCTCGCATCCTGGATATGAATGCATGGCTGCGTGGATGGTGTCAGAGAGCGTTTTGGTTTCCTAGACCATGGGATGCTGTTCCAAGGGTTGCAGAGCAGAGATGGCATCCATCTGTCCAAGAAAGGTCAACGCATCTTCAGTAGTAGACTGGCTAATCTATTGAAGAGGGCTTTAAACTAGATTCGTTGGGGATAGGTGAAGAAAGCCCCCAGGTAAGTGAAAGCCCCCAGGTAGGTGATACCCATTTCAATAAAGGTATTTAATGTAACAGGGGTAACATATGGAAAGCAGTGTGTATAAATGCCCGTAGCATGGGAAATAAAATCCCTGATGTTGAAGCTTTGGTGGGAGTGGCTGACTTGGATTTAGTGGCAGTTACAGAAACATGGTTCACAGAAAACCATGACTGGGATGTAACTATACCGGGCTATACTTTATTCAGAAAGGACAGGGTAGGAAGAAGGGGAGGAGGAGTGGCACTATATGTAAAAACTACTATTAAAGCTTTGAAATTACAGAGCTTAAAAGGGAGAGAGGAGGCATTGTGGGTTAAACTAGAAAGAGGGAAAGAGAAATCTATTTGCATTGGTGTGATATACAGACCACCCTCACAAGAGGAAGAGGTGGACAGAGAGTTAATTGAAGACATACGTATCATTGCTAGGAAAGGGGAAGTGCTACTGATAGGAGATTTCAATATGCCAGATGTTGATTGGCACATTCCTGCTGCAGTATCATCTAGAAGTAAGGAGATCCTGGATTCTCTACAGGGAGAACTATTCAGGCAATTGGTAACAGACCCCACACGTGAAGGGACCATACTGGACTAGGTGCTTACCAATGGTGAAAGTGTTTCTGATGTTGTAGTGGGAGATCATTTTGCATCCAGTGATCACCAGATGGTGTGGTTCAGTATTAGGACTAGGGCTGTTAGAATCCATTCCAAGGTGAGGATCTTAGACTTTAGGAAGACTAACTTTGCGAAGATGGGCCAATACCTCAGGGAGTTGTTAGTGGGATGGGAACAGCTGGGGGATGTAGAAAAACAGTGGGCAAAACTGAAAGGGGATATTTTAAGGGCAACCAACCTTTTTGTTAAAATGGTAAATAAAGGCAAAAGGAAAAGGAGACCGCTATGGTTTTCTAAGGAAGTAGCTGAAAAAGTGAAGAAAGAGGGAGGCCTTCATGAAATACAAGAGATCACAGAGAGAGGAAGACAGGCATCTGTATTTGGAAAAACTTAGAGAAGCTAGCAAAGTAGTCAAAAAGGCAAAGATTCAAATGGAGGAGGAAATAGCCAATGCAATAAAATGGGGGGGGGGGGGGATAAGACATTTTTCAGATATATTAGTGAGAAGAGGAAGGGCAAAAGTGGTATTGTCAGACTCAAGGGTGTAGGGGGGGGGAATATGTAGAAGCTGATAAGGATAAAGCGGAATTGCTTAACAAATATTTTTGTTCTGTGTTCACAGATGAAGAACCAGGAGCAGGACCTCAGAAAACACCCACAAATAGGAACAGAAGCGAGGGACATCTTGAACAATTTTCAGAAGACTGTGTTCGTGAGAAACTAGCTCAACTTAAAGTAGACAAAGCGATGGGACCGGATGGGATACACCCTAGAATACCGAGGTAACTTGGGGACGTTCTAGCAACTCCACTGACTGACCTTTTCAATGCCTCGTTGGAGTCAGGAGTGGTGCCAAGGTACTGGAGAGAGGCTCATGTGGTGCCTTTACACAAAAGCTAAAGTAAGGATGTGGTTGAAAACTACAGGCCGGTTAGTTTAACTTCGGTGGTGAGTAAATTATTGGAAACGCTGCTGAAAGAGAAAATAGTGAGGTTTCTGGAGTCCAGCGGATTGCAGGATCCGAGGCAGTATGGATTCACCAGAGGCAGGTCTTGTCAGACAAATCTGATTGATTTCTTTGACTGGGTGACCAGGGAGTTGGACCGAGGGAGAGCTCTAGATGTGGTGTATTTAGATTTCAGTAAAGCCTTTGACACTGTTACTCACAGGCGACTTATAAACAAACTGAGCACCCTAGGGATGGACCCTAAAGTTACTGCTTGGGTTAGAAATTGGTTGGGTGGGAGGCGACAAAGAGTACAAGTAAATGGAGCTCACTCTGAGGAGAAGGATGTTACCAGTGGTGTGCCCCAGGGATCTGTCCTTGGTCCGATTCTTTTTAACATCTTTGTTAGTGATATAGCGGAAGGGCTGTCGGGTAAGGTTTGCCTCTTTGCAGATGATACCAAAATCTGCAATAGACACCCAGAAAGGTGTAGATAACATGAGGAGGGATCTAGTTAAGCTTGAAGAATGGTCTAGAATTTGGCAGCTGGGATTTAATGTTAAAAAATGTCAGGTCATGCATTTGGGCTGCAGCAATCCAAGGGAGCAATACAGTATAGGAGGTGAAGTACTTTTGTCCACTAAAGAAGAGCGGGACCTAGGCGTGGTTGTGTCTGATGATCTTAAAGTAGCTAAACAGGTAGAGAAGGCGACGACAAAAGCTAGAAGGATGCTTGGGTGCATACAGAGAGGAATGGCTAGCAGAAAAAAGGAGGTGATAATGCCTCTGTATAAGTCTTTGGTGCGACCTCATTTGGAGTATAGTGTGCAATTCTGGAGACCGCACCTTCAAAAGGATGTGAACAGGATGGAATCGGTGCAGAGGGTGGCTACTAAAATGATTAGTGGGCTTCATTATAAAGCATATGAGGACAGACTTAAGGATCTTAATATGTACACCTTAGAGGAAAGGCGGGATAGAGGTGATATGATTGAGATGTATAAATACCTCCGTGGCATAAATGTTCAGGGAGAGAGCCTCTTTCAATTGAAAGCAAGTTCTGCTACGAGGGGACATGGGATGAGGGTGAAGGGAGATAGATTCAGGAGTGATATGCGGAAATATTTCTTTATGGAAAGAGTAGTGGATCCGTGGAATAGTCTCCCAGTGGAGGTGGTAGAGATGAGGACAGTAACTGAATTCAAAAAAGCATGGGACCAACACAGAGGATCTCTAAAGGTAAAAAGTGGACTGTTGTAGTTGTTGATATGGAAGGACAGATTAGATAGGCCATGTGGTCTTTTTCTGTCATCATGTTTCTATGTTTACAAAAGAAACAGCAACACAACTAAAATGTAATAGTAGTAGTATTATTACTATTGAATTGAAGGAAAACAAAAATATATCTTTCTTCCAAACCAACCCTTCCCAGTAAGGTTTAAACTGGTACAAAGCAGGGCCGTACCAAGCGTGAATTGTGTCCTGTGTGACTTGCACATTGGGCACATGCCCCCTCCTGCACCTCCATCTAGCTACTTTCTGGATGACGGCGGGAGAGAAGTGGCGCGCCCGATGTGCAAGTTGCCGGCACGCTAAGCAGATCTGTCCCTCTCTGCTCTGATGTCACATCAGAGGAGGGAGGGACCAGACCTACTTAGAGTTCCACGAGAAGGCTTAAGGGGCGCATTTCAGCTGTCTGCCGTTGCCTGCGCCGCTGAGAGAAGAAAAAGTGGCAGCAGCAGGCAACGTCAGACAGCTGAAATGCACCCCTTAAGCCTTTGCACCCTGTGCGGCCGCACCGCTCGTACAGGACTAGGTATGGTCCTGGTACAAAGGTATGAAAGGGACAGGCAAAGTCCCATATTCTATCCCCTTTGTGCAGGAAGCAAGATTTCTTGAAGCAGTGCTTCCATTTTCAATTTGAAAATAGAGGGGGATATGTGGTTATTAAGACTTGCCCAAAGGTTAGTGCTGTGCTCTGCAGGGTGTCTATATTCTATTCAAGAATGACAGAGTGAACGCCTTGTGATGGGGTATATAGAATGTTACCTATCCCTCTCCAAAGGGATTATCAGAAGTCCCCTTTAAGAGTCTGCAGCCTAGAGTTCAGGACTGGGAGGGTGTGGCTCACAGGGAGGGGTTAAGAACCCAGCAGTCTGTAGAAGGAGAGAGGCCCGTGGAGCCCGAAGTCTTTCCAAGGCAAGCTGGGCAAAGGAGTTCTGAGGTAAGAACTTTAACTGGGTCTGGAGGAGGGGGCCAGGAGAAACAGCTTTGTGGAAGTTTAACAGGCTGAATCAGAATAAAAGCTGATTTTGTTTTCCCTGAACTGTTCTGTGATTTAAAGAAAACCGCTTCCCACCTAAATCCACGCTTACCACATACCTCTTGATCCTCTGGCCAACTGAGGGCAGGCAAATCTATTATATAATTTGTAAACCACTTTACCCAACTAATAGCCATTCAGTGATATATGAAAATCTACCATAAGTTGACATCAAAACATGTACAAGCAGCAGATGCAGCTTCCATATTAGTGAGAGGAGTATGAGAGCTGGGGGGAGGGGGGGGAAAGATTAGAAGGAAACACTAAGGAGCCAAGAATAATGCAATGCCAGAAAGCTTTGCACCTTACACAAGCTGGCAAAACTGATTAGATTATCAGGACCTACTCTGGGCAGGAGTGTAAATGGAGAGCTAGATCCAGGGCAGAGCAGTGCAGGTGCCAGGCAGGAGGAGGAGCCAGAGCGAGAAGTCTTTAGCAGGGTGCAAGACTGGAGTAGGAACCAGGCAAGAGTCAAGAACCAAAAATCTTTGCATTGAGTAGAAGCAGCAGCAGGGAAAGCTTGAAAGCAAAAACACTCCTCCAGAAAAATGAAAGGAGCTGCCCTGGCAGCAGACGCAGGTCAGGTCCACCAAAAACTGTTGAATCAGCAAGGGTATGTCTATCTGGCTCTTCTTATATATGGTCACTAACAGGACACACCTCTTGCTGGTCCAATGGGCTCCTTGGGAGTGGGCTTCTCCTTCTACAGGCTCTAGGCTGTATCCTTCCAGAACAACTTCAGGTTAAGTGGCCTCCATGGCTTCCGTCAAAAGGCACTCTGGTCCCCAAGGCCATGGATTCTCAGTTGGCTTGACAGAATACCCTTTCTCCTCCCCCCCCCCCCCCCCCCACTGGCCCCTTCTGGGACCCAGATATGCTCTATGGAACAAGGTCAGCAGAATGTTGGCAGGGATGTTAATGGCTGTTTCCCAATTATGTTCCTTTGAGCAATATCCCTTACAGTCCACCAGACAGTATAGAGATGACCCTTGATGAACTCAGAATCAAGGATATTTTGCAAATGAACTCTTGATGTACCTTGATAGTAACTGGCTATGGAGGCGGGGCTGACCCAGAAAGGATTTTTATCTGTGTGGCCCCATGGCTGGACACACAGATTTGTTGAGAACTGCACTCAAAATACCATTGGAGTCACTTGTTCCTGAATTACAAAGGGTCCCATCAACTTTTGATCAAGCTTACCAATGGGTCGATTACTCTTCAAATGCCTGGTGGAGACCTAAACTTTCTCCTTAACAGTGAACTGAAGATTCTTTCAGCATGGCTTGTTTGAATACTTTTTGTGGGATTCTTTTACTTTTCCCGTTCTGGCACACTGTGCATGCTATTCACTCAAGGCTTTGGCCTAGTCAACTCTTGAATCTCAGACTTCTCCAGAATGAAAGCCACTGAATACCATTTTTTGCAAATAAAATAGAGCCGATATGGTTGATCAATGTTCTGAATTGTTATAAGTAGACTTTGCTATTAGAAATAGATGAGTCCAACTGTTTTGATAGGAATTACAGACACAATGGGGGTCATTCTGAACTCCATTTAGCAAGTCTGGATATCCAATCCGGATGTCCAGACCCGCTAAATGGCCAGGCAGCATGCCAGGGACAGAGCTCCCCGTACGAACAAGCAATTTGTATGGCGAGCTATGTTTGTGGGAGGGAGGGGACGGGACAGAGGCAAAGCGAGGGCGGGCAGAGAACAACCCCGGACATGCATTCTGAGGTCAGCCCTGTACATCCAGGGTCAGCCCAGGAAACGGGGGACTTATTCCACCTTGGAGGTGGAATAAGTCCCCCTGAACGTCAGGGGACCGTGGCACCGGGCAGAAACAGAAGGTGAGGGGGTACAGGGGGATCCCCGCAGCCTGACCCTACCCATGGGAAGCCAGATCAGGGGTTCAGCTGCGGGGAAAGGATGGTGTCACTGTCGGCTGGGGATTGCAGCTCCTGAATGGAGCCACGGTGCCATAGTGACGGGATGCCATGGCATTACGGCTCCATTCAGGAGCTTGGCTGAGTTAGCTGGGTATGTGGGCTGGGTGTGCAGCCAATCCGAATTGGGGCTTGGTCTGCACGTCCAGGCCGTAGACCCGATTCTGATCCCGTGGGTACATCTAGCCCCCATGGGATCAGAATCGGGTCAACCACTGTACATCCCGATTCTGATCGGCCGTACAGGGGCTGGATGGCCAGTACGGAATCGGCCTCAATGTAGATATTGTTCCAAAGTCTGGTTCTCACGTTCTGTCTGCCCATTGGATTGTGGGTGGTAAGCCGGGGACAAGTGGACCTAGATATCTAGAGGTTTCTCACCAACAATCGCACATGATTGATACAATGAGGCAGTGTCTATTAGCAGAGAAGAAAAGATATTGCTGGGAAAGCTGTGCCTCTATTGTGGACTTCCTGGGCATATACAAAATAACTGCAGAAGTAGAACAGAGTATTTCAGTTAGAGACCATGTAGAAAGGAAGATCATGAAGACAAACTGTCCTCCAGGTCAAATATCTGCTGTTTTACATAGTGGAAGCCAGCAGCAGCAATAAAGTGGACCATCTTGGAAAAACAAAAAACAGCAACTACCGGAAAGCACAGTTACTTACCTGTAACAGGTGATCTCTGGGAACAGCAGGAATTAGTCCTCACATATGGGTACGTCGGTACCGACGGAGCCCGTGCGGGAAAGCTCCCCAGCTTCTTAGAATAGAAGCTTTTGGGACCTCCCACTGCACATGCGCACTGCCTTCCCGCCTTCCTGAACAGCTCTCCTCAGTTTCGAGTTTATAGCTGAGTCAACAGAGAGAGGACAGGAAGATAGATAGATAAAAGATACAACTCCTAGGGGAGGTGGGTGGGTTGTGAGGACTAATTCCTGCTGTTCCCAGAGATCACCTGTTACAGGTAAGTAACTGTGCTATCTCCAGGAACAAGCAGGAATAAGTCCTCACATATGGGGACTCCCTAGCTTAGATGCATGGGATCCCCTGTAAAGGTTCGCCATCTTCGTATGGATCTCAGGCATCCATTCTGGGAAGGTGGGCAGGAGTTGTTTAGGAATGGAACAGGTGCTTGAGGACAGCCTGGCCAAACAAGGCATCCCGGCGGGAGTCCTTGTCCAAACAGTAATGGGCTGTGAAGGTATGAACCGAGGCCCAGGTAGCGGCTCGACAGATCTGATCTATGGAAACAGAGTGCAGATGAGCCATAGAAGTTGCCATGGCCCTCACATTGTGAGCAGTGACATGGCCTTCCAGAGAAATGTTTTTGCTCTGGTAAGCAAAAGAAATACACTGAGCAATCCAATTGGAAAGTGTACGCTTGGAGACTGGAAGTCCCAAATGGGAAGGATCAAAGGCCACAAAAAGTTGAGAAGACTTTCGATGTGGCTGAGTCCTATTAAGGTAAAAAGCGAGAGCTCTTTTACAATCCAGAGTATGAAGGTTCCTCTCTGCATTGGATGCATGAGGAGCTGGAAAAAAGACAGGTAGATATACCTCTTGATTAAGATGAAAAGGCGAGACCACTTTAGGCATAAAGTGGGGATTCGTCCTAAGGACCACCTTATCATGATGAAATCTTGTGTAAGGTGGATTAGCCACTAAAGCCTGCAGCTCACTGATGCGGCGAGCCGAAGTGACTGCAATGAGGAAGATGACCTTCCAGGAAAGAAATTTCAAGGAGGTGGAAAACATTGGCTCAAAAGGTGGCTTCATAAGTTGACCGAGCACTAGATTCAAATCCCATGCGACCGGGGGTGGTCTGATGGGAGGTTTAGTGAGAGTCAGGCCTCTCATGAATCTTGCAACAAGAGGATGAGAGGAGATAGGTTGTCCATTTATATGTTTCAAGGATGCTGCAATAGCACTTAAATGGACTCTTACCGAATTCGTCTTGAGGCCTGCATTGGATAGATGCAGGAGATAATCAAGAAGAGAATTCAAAGGAAGTGCCAGAGGGTCAAGACCCTGCTGAGCACACCAAATGGAAAAACGTTTCCATTTGAAAGCATAGGAACGCCTGGTAGAGGGTTTCCTAGAGGCAGAAAGGATATCTTTCACTGGTTGGGAAAGATGAAAGTCTTGAAGGCTTAAGCCTTCAGTAACCAAGCACTGAGGTGAAGGGATTTGGGGTTTGGGTGCCACAAAGTCCCCTCCTCCTGAGACAGGAGGTCTGGCGCAGCTCCCAGATCCAAGTAGGATCCCTGGGAGAGCTGTAGAAGTAGAGGGAACCACACTTGGCGTGGCCAGCGTGGAGCTATGAGGATCATAGTTCCATGATCCCTCTGGAGTTTGAACAGAGTCTTGGGAATCAAAGGAATGGGTGGAAAGGCATATAGGAATGCCTGACTCCAATTCAGGAGAAAGGCGTCCGTAGCCTGAGCTCCCTGACACGGAGTTCTGGAACAGAACCGGGGAAGTTTGGCATTCCACGGACTTGCAAAGAGGTCTATGTCCGGGGTCCCCCATTCCTGAAAGATTCGGTTTATTTGGTCCAAATGTAGGGACCATTCGTGTGGCAGCAGAACTCGACTGAGCCTGTCTGCCCGAGAGTTTTGAACTCCTGGGAGATACACTGCTAGCAGGTGAATCTGATGCTCTCTGGCGAAGGCCCATAGTCTTAGAGCTTCGTTGCAAAGCGACAGAGAGCCCGTCCCTCCTTGTTTGTTTATGTAAAACATGGCCACCTGATTGTCCGTCTGAACTAGGACAGTGAGGTTGGCTAGGAGGGAGTGGAAGACCTTGAGGGCAAGGTAAATTGCTCGCAGTTCCAGAAGATTGATATGAAGGGTGGTCTCCTGTAGAGACCAAGTGCCCTGAGTGGAGAGAGTTTGCAGATGGGCTCCCCACCCTGTTTGGGAGGCATCTGTTGTGAGGGTTGCTTGGGGTAGCAATGGTTGAAATGGAGCCCCCAACAACAGATTCTTGGTGGAAGTCCACCAGTGGAGGGACCAAAACAGACGATCGGAGGTTTGTATTTGGTCTGAGAGCGCTCCTGACGCCTGAGTCCACTGAGTGGCCAGGGTCCATTGAGCTGCTCTCATATGAAGACGAGCATAGGGCACCACATGCACTGTGGAGGCCATATGACCCAGGAGGCGTAGCATTTCCCTGGCTGTCAAGTGAGTGCTGGACTGAGCTTGGGAGGCCAAACTCAGGAGGCGCTGGCCTCGAACATGTGGAAGGTAGGCCCTTGCAGTGATGGTGTCCAACTGGGCCCCTATGAATTCTAGAGATTGAGTAGGGATGAGTTGGGACTTGGGAAGGTTTACTACCAGTCCCAGATACTGCAAAAGGCTCCTTGTGTGGTCCAGGGAAATCTGGGCCTGTGACTGAGTTGGAGCTCGGATGAGCCAGTCGTCCAGATATGGGAAGACAAAGATTCCCATGCCTCTTAGAAATGCGGCTACGACTGCCATGCATTTTGTGAATACTCTTGGAGCAGAGGCTAGACCGAAGGGGAGTACTCTGTATTGGAAATGTTTTCCCTGAAACAGAAAGCGAAGATACTTTCTGTGGGATGGATGGATGAGTATATGTGTATACGCATCCTGTAGGTCTAGAGAACAAAGCCAGTCCTGACCCTGGAGGTAAGGAAGGAGAATGCCGAGAGACAGCATTTTGAATTTCTCCTTGAAGAGAAATTTGTTCAATTCTCTCAGATCTAGGATTGGTCTGAATCCCCCTGTCTTCTTTGGAATGAGAAAATAAGGGGAGTAGAAACCGGACCCTTGTTGAGGAAGAGGAACCTCTTCTATGGCCCCTTGGGCAAGAAGAGAGGAAACCTCTTGACCCAACAGGGTTAGGAGAGATGGGGGAGAATTGAATGGTCTCACCATATGATGGGGAGGAAGGCTGGAGAAATGAAGTTTGTAACCCTCTCGAATGATAGAGAGGGTCCATTGTTCTGTTGTGATTTGTTCCCATCTGGGAGCAAAGTGAACCAACCTTCCGGGTATGGTGAGAGGTTCTGGTTGTGTTAGAACCAGAAGTGGCAAGTTCCCTAGGAGCAAGTCAAAACCCCTGAGGGGTTGGAGCCTGCTGAGCTACAGTAGCTGCTGCAGGCTTAGCTCGTGCTTGTTTGGATTGCTGACGCTTAGCAGTATAGCGAGGTTGAGAAGACTGCTGGCCAGTATTTGAAGCAACTCTGGCCTTCTTATAGTAAGGCCTTTTAAAAGACTTTTTCTTAGTAGGAATTGAAGTGGACTTTGAAAGTCTTTCCAAGGTGGCATTTTCAGCATCCATCTGGGTGGCTTTGATTTGCCACTCTTCCCCAAATAAGTTCTCACCTGTACAGGGCAGATTCCGTAAGCCATCTAGAACCCAAGGTTCCAGATCAGAGGCCTGGAGCCAAGCAAGACGTCGGGCTGCAATAGCAATGCCCGAAGCCCTACTGGCTCCCTCAAAGGAATCATATGCTGCCCTATTAGAGAACTTAGAAACCTCTAAGAGTTGTTTCACTAGGGAAAGGAATCCCTGCTTTTTATCCTCAGGGATAAAGGGGGCAAAATGCCGCACCTTTTTGGCAAGTTCCTCCAGGAACATGCCCATATAGAGACTGTAGGAATTAATCCTGGCTATAAGCATACTAGCCTGGAAAATTTTCCTACCAAAAGAGTCCAAAGTCTTACATTCCCGTCCTGGAGGGGTGGAAGAGTGCCTTTTGGTACTCCTAATCTTCTTCATTGCAGACTTCACCACAATAGAGTGGTGGGGCAATTGAGTCTTTTGGAAACCAGGAGAAGGAGGGACCCTATACATGGTGTCCAACCTACGGGAATAAGGAGACAAAGTCAAAGGATTTTCCCAGAAATCCATCAGTTGTTCTTGAAGGATTTCATGGATAGGCAGGGTAACTGCCTCCTTAGGGGCCTTGGAGTATCCCAAAATATCCAGTTTTTTGGATCTGGGTTCCTTTTCAGAGGATGTGGTAATAGAAAGGGCTGTAGCCATATCTAAAACAAAGTCCTGGAAGGACAAATCCTCTGGAGGGGACATTCTCCTTTTAGGAGAAGAGGGCTCCTCAGGTAAGTTGAGTGAAAACTCAGCAGAATCATCAGAGGAGTGAAAATCCTCAGAGGAATCGGTGCTTTCCTCTAACGCACGATACGCGTACCGATCGGTATCGATATCGGGCGTATCGGGTATGGAACCGGTATGGAGCGAAAGCCCATACGGTACCGACTTGCGTTTAGAGGTGGACGGCCTCGATACCGGCATGGCGGACGATACCGGTATCGGGCCCGGAACCGCTGAAAGCGGAACCGATGGCGTTGCAGCTTTAATGAAAGCCATGACGGCCTGCTGCATGGACTGTACAGTATCGCCCATGGACGCCATAGCTGCCTGGATGTCGGTACCGGAGTGACCCGGTACCCCAGAGCAGGCTAACAGGTGATCTGTCGAGGCCGTAGCATCGATATCAACCTGAGACCCCTGAATTGGCGTTTTTGGAAGTTGGACTTCCCGCCGGGGTTGTTTGGCTGGGGCAGGGTCCTCAAGTTCTAAGCTAAGAGCCTCTCGATGCTTTGAAGGAGATTTGCTCTTTGAGGACTTGCCCACAGAAGGTTTGGTTACCTGAGATCCATCCGGAGAAGAAGACCTGGATGACTGTGATGCTGTATTCTCTGAAGCAAACAGCACATGGAATTTGTTGGCCCGGTTCTGCAGCCCACGTTTAGACATGTGGGAGCAAGATGGGCAGTCCGGTATGGAATGGTCAGGCCCCAAACATTTCAGACACCATTCATGGGTGTCTGTGACTGAAATAACAGCATTACATTTGGTACACTTCTTAAATCCAGGGGCTGGCTTCTCCATGAGGAGAAATTGAGTAGGCCGAGAGGCCTCTCTGAAGTGACCAAAAAGCTAAAAATAAGAAAAAAGAATTATAATTTTTTAAAGAAAGAAAGAAAAGACCGGCGATACCGGTATCGGTATGGGGAAGGCAGGTACGCGGTCTAAAGAAACAAATAAAATAACAATTTCTTCAGCGGTGACAGGAACACGACCTGCTGGCTCCGCGGAAAAAGAGAAACTGAGGAGAGCTGTTCAGGAAGGCGGGAAGGCAGTGCGCATGTGCAGTGGGAGGTCCCAAAAGCTTCTATTCTAAGAAGCTGGGGAGCTTTCCCGCACGGGCTCCGTCGGTACCGACGTACCCATATGTGAGGACTTATTCCTGCTTGTTCCTGGAGATTAGTGGCTTTCCAATGTGACCCAGGTAAATCTGTAATAAAGTTTATGGAAATCCACTTCAAGGCATATAAAGAGTGTGGGCAGCAGCATTAAAAGTCCTTGAGGACTTTTTCATGGTACCTTATTTCAGAAACAAACTTCATAGGAGATAACATATTCCTTTATATCCCTACCCTGGCCACTAGAAATCTTGGTCAACTAATTCTCTGATTTTATGAATGCCAAGGTGGTAGCCACTAAGGCATCATAGCAGCTGCAGAGTACTCCCAGTCAGGTCTTATCCTCAGGTATATATAGCTTATCTCTTTTATAAAGAAATTCCTGATATCAGATCTACCCAATCTTCTTGCCAGATCTCATCGTTCTCCACTGTGGGTCTTGAGTGAACTCATCATTGGGTAAACTTGCCTTTAGATGCTCCAGACTGTCTATTTTTCAGGTGCCCAGAAACAAATTCTCAGGGCGGAGGATAATGATAGGAGTCTTTGGCTTAAGTCCCTCATCCTCTTTCCTTCAACAGAGATCCTTATTATTCTGAGTTCCTGGTCGGACAAAATTGAATTGTGAAAAGAAAAGGGACCAGTACTTATCTGAGAGTTCATATTTCCCTATTGTTTTAAGAAATGTCAGATTCTTATGACCCATGTAAATCTGGACTTAATGGTGCCACTCTTTAAAAATGATCTTAATGACAATAACTTTTTTGTCGTAGATATGGTAATTTTTCTCAGATGTGGTCACCTTCTGGAAGCTGAAAGCACACAGATAGAGAAGATTCTCCATTACCTTCTTATGGAGTAGCATAGCACCAATAGCTCCTCTGGATACATCAGCCTCCATTATGAATAGCTGCTCTGGATCAGGATAGGGATGGATATAAATGTTGTCTTGAGGTTATCAAAAGCCTGTGGTTGCTCTCAGCCCCAAATGAATGGGGTACTCTTCAAGGTTTCCATCAGCAGAGCAGGTTACTCTGGAGAATCGTTGAATAAAACAGAGGTATGCAAACCCCAAAATCTACTGGATGCTCTCGATATCTTTTGCAACTTGCCATTCTGTCATAGCCAAGATTTATTTGGAATATCTTCAGGTGAAATAATACATCCCGAAAACGCCAATGATCTCTTCTCAAATTTTCATTTTTCTAGCTTGGCATACAAGTTGGGTTTCCTTAGATGCTCTAAAACTTGATAGACTTGGTGCTCTCGATCTGCCAGATTTTCTGAGAATATGTTTGGTATATTAAGTGTTTAATAAACATATTCTAATCAAAAGATACCAGTGTGGCTTACAAATCAAATTCTAAAAGAAAAAGAAAGAAACTCCATTTACTTTTTTATAGAAAAGACAAGACTGAACAATAAAGAGAAGGAACAAAACAAAATCCCAGCTCTCTCCCTCCACTAGGGTTGGGAACACAAGGCTCCATATTCCAAGGACTTTACAGGGTTTATAGAACTGTAAACCATGTAAATGCCATGAAGCAGCATATTCAGTGGCACTAACACGATTAGTGTCGCTGAATATCCCAGACTAATGCCACTATATGCCCTGATGCTAATCACCTAGTATTGGGGAGTGTTGGGGGCATTCCAGGGCGGGGTAGAGCAGAGGCGAAGCTGACTGCAAACCAGGCAGCGGCGATACTGAGCCACTGCCCAGTTTGTGACCTGCGGCTAAAGATAAGCTAGCTTTTGCTGCACCTATCTTTACCAATGAGAGTTAACCGGGCAGTGGTTCGATACTGCCGCTGCCTGGTTAGCTTCTGCAGCATTGGAAGCTGTGTGGCGACCCCAGATATTCAATACTGGGGCCAGATATGACCCTGGCATTGAATATCTGGGTTTAATGTTCAGCGCCAGCAGCAAACCACTGTAATCATCTTAGCCACCTCGGGCCCATATAGTCTCCTCCTAGGATTTGCCACAATTCTGAGGCCTACTATAGTTATTTTGTATATGCTCAGGAAGTCCACAATAGAGGCACAGCCTTCCCAGCAATATCTTTTCTTCTTCTCTGCTGACACTGCCTCATTGTGCTTTTCTGGAGTTTGTCCCTCTTGTGATCTGATTTGCAGTTTTCACGCATCTTTCCAGGAGAGAGATCTTCCAACAGGCATCTTTCAATGCAGACACTTGGAAGGTTATTTTATACGGCACAGCTAGATTTATGTGCATTTTGTGTGAAAAATGTGCATACATTTATGAAGGCTCTATGGGAGGTATAAATGCCTGCACCTATATTTTATAATTTACACATATAAAACTTTGCACTCCACCCAAACTGTCTCTGTACATGCCTATAGTGAAAGTACAATTGGCCCGATGCGCCTACTTTGAGAATAGCAACTGCATCAAATGTGCAAATAAATGCAGATTTAGACACATATATGATTAAAATATCTAGATTTATGAGCATTTTTCATGCTAAAATCTAGGCAGCTTTTTATAAAAATTACCCCCATAAATTGAATAGCTCATCCAGGCAGGCCAGAGGATCCAATCATACCAGTTCATCTTATAAAAAACATAAGGCTTTATTGGAAATGGGCGCAGCGGGCCAACTCCTTCTAATGGAGGTCATTAGCCCCCTGCTGCATACTCTGTCAGTGTTTATCAACCATGGCAGAAGCTGATTTAATTATTTTTAACCCGCTAAGCTTGGTCTGGTTCCCCAAAAACATGAGAAAGTCAGCCAGAAAATATCCCAGGTTATTCAGGATGGCAGTTTTTCTCCAACAATGGAGTGGCCCATGCTAAGGCTTTCTTCATGAGTAAACTAATTATGAAGCTTACTTTCTGGGAGTTAGAGGGGTAAATGGAAGAATGTAGGCAAACCAGAGCTTGCACAGATGTATCAACCCACACAGTTCTCCTCTAGTACCAAACTTTCTTAGCAATGGCATGCATAGTTCCAAAGGCGGATGGATGGATGGATGAAGAGGCCTACTGTCCTTCCTCCTAACCAGATGGCCGGAGAGCATACCCCTTCTATCGAAGGACTAAAGCAGTGTCTACAAGGCCTCTGTTAGATTTTTCAATCTTTGCTGTAGGTTCCATAATGACCTATGCCCTAGTTATAGCTTACCCTGGGCAGAAGTGTGGATGGAGAGGTTAGGCCCAGAGCAGGACGGAGCAATGCAGGAACTAGGTAGGATCAGGAACCAACAAATGTAACTATTGCAGAACTGAAGTAGGAACTATATGTGTATAAGGATGAAAGATGAAGCTACTGCAAACTGAAGCAAGAATAAGACATGGATCTGGTGCTAGAAGTCGACAGTAAGCAGGAGGAAGAAGTAGACAAAATTTGGAAACACATTGCACTAAACAAGTGCAGGGAGCTAGACTGACAGATGCAGATTAGGCTCACCAAAAAACATTCAACCAGCAAAGGTGTGTCTGGCTAGGTTTCCTTATATATGGTGTACTATAGGACACGCCCCTTGCTGGCTCCCCCTCCATCCACCTCTAGGATTGAGGAATTGGATTTAGCTCATGCCTTTTCTCAGAAGTTCCAGGCAAGGGACATTCAGGTACAGTAGGTATTTTCCTATCCCTGGAGAGCTTACAATCTAAGTTTGTACCTCAGGAAATGGAGAGTTAAGTGGCCTACCCAAGATCACAAGGTGCAGCAATGGAATTTGCAGCCTGGCTTCCCTGATTCTTTGCGAGATATGGTCTCCAAAACTGAACACGATATTCCAAGTGAGGCCTCACCAGCAACTTGTACAGTGGCATTAGTACAGCTTTCTTTCTGCTGGTAATTCCTCTGTATGCAACCCAGCATCCTTCTGGCTTTTGCCACTGCCCTGTCACACTGTTTCACCACCTTGAGATCCTCAGAAACAATCACTCCGATGTCCTTCTCCCAGTCTGTGCACATCAAACTCTCACCCCCTATCACATACAGTGTCCTTGGATTTCTGCTTTCCAAGTGCATGACACTGCACTTCTTCATAATAAATCTTAACTGCCAAGCATTAGACCATTCTTTCAGCTTTTGTAAATCTTTCCTCATGTTCTCCACGCCCTCAGGGGAGTCCATTCTGTTGCAAATTTTTGTCATCTGGAAAAAGACAGAATTTTCCATTCAGTCCTTCAGTCTGTCTTTTTGCAGATGACACGAAAATTTGCAACAGAGTGGACTCCCCTGAGGGCGTGGAGAATATGAAGGAGGATTTACAAAAGCTGGAAGAATGGTCTAACGCTTGACTCTTTTCTCGGAGAAGTGTCAGAGAGGTTTCTATACTTCTTGTTCTTTCTTATGGCCATTTTCACCACCACTAAAGAGTAAGATAGCTAGTCCTTTATGAAACATGGAGCTAGCAGGATCCTTTATTTTATATCCAACTTCTTAGAGACAGGCTGAACATTAAATAGATTCTGACATATGCTGTACTGTTGGTCTTGGAGCAGGTTATAAACAGGAACATTCGTTCTGCTAGCCTCTATGCATTTGAGAAGATAGAAGACATCTGCTCTTGGTTCCAGTTTCAGCTGAAAGGAGTGCTCTTTAGGCCATTTTTAAGGAAACCTTTGGATAACCAATGTCCTCATATGAAAATTAATTTCTTGCTGCTGGAGAAGGGTCAATATCCAGAGAGGGCCTCTACCTGAGTTGCAGATAGACTCCGGAGAGGAAGGTAATGTTCACTCCAGATTTAGATCAGGATCATGCACAATAGGAAAAATAGAATCTCATGAAAAAAGTCTCTCTCTGCACTGGCATAAGACTTGAGGAATGAGAGAGTTCTTCTAAAGGTTTCTACAATCCGACAAGATAACTACAATTGAACACGTTCTTACAACAGCCCTTCAGAAAGTCATTGAACATATTTTGAAAAGAAAAAAAAAAAAAAAAGAGTGGAGCGTGTTTTGGAAGCTGCAGAAGATTCATCAGCCAGAGTAACCAACACCGGAGGGGAAAGAATGGATTGTTGCACAGAAGCTTGGCCAAGATGGGAGGTCTATACAGGATATAGTCGCACTGTGCTTAGGCTCTTGGATAGAAACAGAGTCCATACATTACCTCTTGAACTAAAGAGATATAGGAACAATATGATTCGTTTTCTCCACTGCTATGGTGGGGGGTGGTTACGAAACCACCTTGCTCTCAGGTTTTCACAAGCATTCCACAAGAATAATAAGATATGTCATCGGGCGCTGACTCTCTCCAGCCCCCGCCACCACCAGCAGCTCTCCCCTTCCCGGGGATCGAGCCGCCAGCAGCGGGAGGGGCCTCCTGACCATCGCGGGCCCAATCCGGGCACAGCACAGGAACTTTAAACTTCGCGCCATCGGGCGCTGACTCTCTCCAGCCCCCGCCACCACCAGCAGCTCTCCCCTTCCCGGGGATCGAGCCGCCAGCAGCGGGAGGGGCCTCCTGACCATCGCGGGCCCAATCCGGGCACAGCACAGGAACTTTAAACTTCGCGCCATCGGGCGCTGACTCTCTCCAGCCCCCGCCACCACCAGCAGCTCTCCCCTTCCCGGGGATCGAGCCGCCAGCAGCGGGAGGGGCCTCCTGACCATCGCGGGCCCAATCCGGGCACAGCACAGGAACTTTAAACTTCGCGCCATCGGGCGCTGACTCTCTCCAGCCCCCGCCACCACCAGCAGCTCTCCCCTTCCCGGGGATCGAGCCGCCAGCAGCGGGAGGGGCCTCCTGACCATCGCGGGCCCAATCCGGGCACAGCACAGGAACTTTAAACTTCGCGCCATCGGGCGCTGACTCTCTCCAGCCCCCGCCACCACCAGCAGCTCTCCCCTTCCCGGGGATCGAGCCGCCAGCAGCGGGAGGGGCCTCCTGACCATCGCGGGCCCAATCCGGGCACAGCACAGGAACTTTAAACTTCGCGCCATCGGGCGCTGACTCTCTCCAGCCCCCGCCACCACCAGCAGCTCTCCCCTTCCCGGGGATCGAGCCGCCAGCAGCGGGAGGGGCCTCCTGACCATCGCGGGCCCAATCCGGGCACAGCACAGGAACTTTAAACTTCGCGCCATCGGGCGCTGACTCTCTCCAGCCCCCGCCACCACCAGCAGCTCTCCCCTTCCCGGGGATCGAGCCGCCAGCAGCGGGAGGGGCCTCCTGACCATCGCGGGCCCAATCCGGGCACAGCACAGGAACTTTAAACTTCGCGCCATCGGGCGCGCCCGCGCCTGGCGGGCCCGCGCCTGAGGGCCTCGCCAGAGGGCCCTTTGGCGTGGCCCTTAGGCGTGGACCGTGAGGTATCCTCCCACCACGTAACAGTCTGTTATAATCTTCTGAGCTCACACGGGAAAGGTACTAATTGTCAGTCTTTTGTCAATGCGATACTAGTTTACCTATCAAAGATACAATGTAATCTGTTGGAATCCTATCCCATCACTTATATCTCAGTATTAACGTGTTAATGCATCATCCCAGCATTGCAGCACATCATTCTGTATCTCCTTAATATGATTGGAATGTAGTCAATTTCGTAGATAGGTCACCTATATTCTACTACTACTGTCATATATACTACTGTCTACTACTGTATATACTACTACTGTATATACTGTCTACTACTGTATATACTACTACTGTCATATATACTACTGTCTACTACTACTGTCATATATACTACTGTCACACTGCACCTCACTACTACTTGCTACTCTCAAAATGGCCCTCCAGTTTGCCTCCCTCTTTAGCCTTTACCTCCTCACTCACTGGCTTGGAACCACTCAGGCCCTCCACACGTCCCACAACAACATTCCTGTCCTGAATACCCATGGAAAAAGATGGTATGATCCCCCATATTCCCACCCAAGAAGTGACGCCTACACGCGACGCTCCCACCTTATCCATGTAGCGCTACAGCTATCCAATACACCCAGCCAGCAAAAACCTCTGAGCTGCCGTCCACTGAAATGTGCCATTATTAACGCACGCTCTATTCGCAAAAAATGGCCTGTTGTACTAGACACAATTTCACTTTACGACCTAGAAATACTTATGATCACTGAAACCTGGTTATCATCGGAGGACAACGTTATCCTCAATCAACTCCTACCCCCCAATTTCACCATACACACAAGACATAGAGAAGACAAAAAAGGAGGTGGGGTGCTTATAATCACCAAAGCAGACCTTGACTTCCATATAACAGACTCCTCTAGTACAAGCAGTCTAGACATCCTCTCTATTGCAAACCAGCATTGCTCTCTCAACTTGTTATACAGAACGCCGTCAGCTTGTCCAGATGACCTCCCAACCATTATTGACCTTGCGGCCAATACCCTCAGTCCCAATAAACCAAATTGGATAATGGGTGATTTCAATCTCCCATCCTTACCCCAAAACCACGCAAATGCCTTCCTTGGTGCCATGGAAGAACTCGCACTCAAACAAATCATCAATGAACCCACACATATAAAAGGGAATGTACTGGATATGGTTTTTGCTCCTCAGCCAATTATCGAGCAAAACCGTAACCTACCAACATCAGTGATTGATGTACCTTGGTCAGACCACAAATTAATTATTATCCAGATACCCACCAACAATGAGCAGCTGCACAGAAGCCGAAATCAGAACATTGCATCCCGAGCATCCACAAGAAGCTTTCGCCCATTTAACAGGGAACACATTATATCTGAGACCCAATCCCTCCTCAACAAAACTACGCCTGACCTTGAAGAACTGATATCATCCTGGAACTCCAACTTAAATGCCATCGCACAACGCCCGGAAGCCAACAACACAGCAAGAATGAAGAGAAGCTCTGCCCCATGGTTCTCTCCTGAGCTACGATCGTCTCTTACTCAACTACGTAGACTCGAGCGCCGATGGCGCCGAACGCTCTCCATTGAAGATCAGACCGCCTACCAAACTCACCTCTCAATTCATCGTGAAGCAATCACAACCAAAATGAAACAATACCACACTGACACCCTAAAGAGAGCATTGAATAAACCACGTGACCTCTTCAACTTGGTTAAATCCCTCTCGAAAGAACCATCTCCCGATCAGCGCAGTGTGATTCACCCACAAGAATACGCTGACTACCTTCAATCCAAGATCATTCAAACCAAAAAGGATTCAGCAGTACAGTTTCAGGAACCAACTGGCCTAACCCTACTTGACAAGTTCTCTACTCCTTCCACTAATTGCGTTGAAGATACCATAGCATCCCTCAACACCTCCACTGCACAGACTGACCCATGCCCAGCCTTTTGGATCAAGGAACTACGTGGTGTGTTCAGTCCATTCATCGCAAACCTAATGAACCTCTCCTTCACAACAGGATACTTCCCTGCAACACTCAAGCAGACATCCATTAGGCCACTATTGAAAAACCCCAAGCTTGACCCGCAAAAGACCGATTCATATAGGCCAATAGCCAGTATTCCTCTCCTAGCCAAGATAACTGAGAAAGAGGTACAACGGCAAATTCAAAATCACATAGATTCCGTAGCTCCCCTAGATCACTGCCAACATGGGTTTAGAGAATATCATGGAGTCGAGACCCTCCTTACTAGCCTATTCAACGTTATAATCACAGGCATAGACAACATCCATAAAGGTTTTGTGCTCATCTTCTTGGACATTGCCGCTGCGTTCGACTCGGTGAGTCACGAAATTCTCCTGGGAAGGTTGAAAGAGAAGGGCATCTGCAACAGTGCACTAAGGTGGTGTAAATCCTATCTGGAAGCAAGATGGCAATACGTGAAGTCTGGACCAGAGGAATCAAAACACTTCCATCAAAAACAAGGTGTACCTCAAGGCTCCTCCTTGTCCTCTCTACTATTCAATATTTACATGCAGCCCATCTGCAACATCATAAGATCATTTAACGTGAGCTGTTTGATATATGCAGATGACATTCTTTTATACATGCCATTCTCCACAGCCCAAATGGACCTAGCACCACTAATAGACTGTTTCAATGCTGTCTCGGCGTGGCTCCAATCACAGAATCTACGCATTCAACATAAAAAGACGGAGGTTCTTTTCATCTCCAGAGACCCCGACTTTACTCCTCCATCCCATGTCAGTGTTAAGGAAGCAGACTTACTAACCAAAGAAACAATAAGATACCTTGGAGTTACGTTGGACCAACGCCTGGATATGAAACACCACATAAACAACATTGTCAAAGCTGTATACTACAAAATCCGCACACTCAGACATCTGCGCTCCCTGCTGGACCCAGATGACTTCCGGACCATATACCAAGCACTAATCCTGCCTCACTTCGACTTTGCAAACGCCATCTTACAAGGGCTCCCTCAATCCACACTAGCCCCATTACAGCTGGCCATGAATGCTGCAGCAAGGGTCCTACACGGAGCCTCCAGAACCGACCACGTGACCCCCATTCTCAAACAACTTCACTGGTTACCTATCCATGGGAGAATCATCTTTAAAACCCTACTCCTAGCATTCAAGGCAATCAAGGGTATTTCATCCCTTTCACTCACAGATCTTATTCACATGTTGCCCCCTAACAGATCTAGAAGAGCGATAGCCATAAACCAACTAGTAATACCAAAGGAATCATCAAAGTGCAACATATCAACCACAAACAGGGCGTTCAGTTACTATGTACCTAAATGCTGGAATGCTCTACCCCCTGACATTAGGGCTATTGCCGACCTATCGCAGTTCAGGAAGGCACTCAAATACCACCTTTTCCTCCAATACTACCCAACCACCAATGGCACCTAGACATCCCCTCTGAAGAGATTACCTACGTTCACTATGATAATTTTACTCATTACCATGTAAATATCTCATGTATATCATAATTGACCCCTGTTATACAAGTTACTCCTCACCATGTAAATATCTCATGTATATAGTTACCCCTGTTATCCAAGTTTGATCACCTGTTCGATGTAAAACCAAACAGCATGTTGTTATGGTCGTTGTGTTATAATGTAAACCGCGCTGATGCCAAATAGCGCGGTATATAAGAGATTGTAATAAATAAATAATAAAATAAATAATAAATGTCATACTGGCTCAGACCAAAGGTCCAACAGTGGCCATTCCAGGTCACAAGTACCTATCAGGTTCCCAAAAGGTAGACAAATTCCATGCTGCTTATCTTAGGGGTAGGCAGTGGCTTTCTCCAGTCCACTTTAATAATGGTTTATGAACTTTTCCTCCACAAACTTGTCTATACTTCTCTAAAACCCAGCTACACTAACAGCTTTTACTACATCCTCTGGCAATGAATTCTGAATCTGATTGCATGTTAAATGGAAAAATATTTTCTCCGTTAAGTCTTACATGTACTACATTGTAGCTTCACAGAGTGTCTCCTATTTTTTGAAAGAGTAAACAACCAATCTACGTTTACCCATTGCACTTCACTCATTTTATACACCTCTATCATATCTCCCCTCAGCTGTCTCTTTTCCAAGCTGAAGAGCCCCAACCATTTAAGCCTTTCCTTGTAGGAGTATCGTTTCATCTCCTTTATCATTTTGGTCACTCTTCTCTGTATCTTTTCTAATTCTGCTATAGCCTCTCTTTTTTTCAGATAGGGCAACCAAAATTGCACACAATATTCAAGGTACAGTTGCACAATGGAACAATACAGAGGTCTTATTCTCCATGCTTTTCCTTATGTCCTAGCATTCTATTGGCTTTCTTGGACACTGCTGCACACTGAGCAGAGGGTTTCAATATATCCATGATGACGCCTAGATCATTTTCTTGAGTGGCGATGACTAATGTGCATTGTATAACTATAGTTTGGGTTGTTCTTCCCTAAGTGCATAACTTTGTACCTGTCCACATTCAAATTCATATGACATTTTGACACCCAGTCTCTCAATTTTTCAAGGTCCTTTTGCAATTTTTCCAAATTCCTCTTGTGATTTAACAACTTTGACTAATCTTATGTCATCTGCAAATATGATCACTTTGCTCCCTGTTCCCATTTACAGGTCATTTATGAATAAGTTAAAGAGCAGCAGACCCAATACAAATCCCTGGGCTACTCCACTATTCACATTTCTCTACTGAGAAAATTGGCCATTTAGCCCTACTCTCTATTTTCTATTTTTTAACCAGTTCCCAATCCACAATAGTATATTGTCTCCTATCCCATAACTTTTTAATTTTCTCAAGAGTCTCATGTGGGACCCTGTCAAAGACTTTCTGAAAATCCAGATACACTATAATCAACCGGCTCATCTTCATCTACCTGTTTATTCACATCTTCAAAAAAATAACAGATTAGTGAGAGAAGACTTCCCTATGCTAAATCCATTTTGTTTTTCCCCCCATTAAACCACGATAATATGTTCAGTAATTTTGTTCTTTATAATGGTTTCTATCATTTTGCCTAGCACTGACATTAGGTTCACCAGTCTGTAGTTTACCATATCACCCCTGGAACCTTTGTTAAATATTGGCATTAAGTTGGCCACCCTCCACTCTTCAAGAACTATAAATGATTTTAACGATCATTTGTAATACCATCTAGTCCAGGTGATTTGCTACTCTTTCATTTATCAAATTGCTGTATTATATTCTCCCGGTTTATTGAGATTTGCTTCAATTCCTTCAATACATTACCTTTAAATACAATTTCTGGCATGGGTACGTTCCCTACATCTTCTTCTGTAAAGACCGAGGCAAATAATTCAGTCAAAGTCTCTTCTACGGCCTTGTTCTGCCTTAGCGCTCCTTCTATTCCTCTATCATCTAATGGGCAACATACATCTGGTATGGGCTTCCAAGATAGTATTTTTATGTAATAACCAGGCCCAATGTAAAACTTTTAACCTTTGTATTTGTTGCTTTTAGTTTTTTATTAACCATTTTCCTCATTTTATCATAGCTTCTCTTTTAAAAGTTAAGGGAGTAATTTTGGAAGTCCTATTCGTGCATTGGACGTCTAAAAACAGAGACATCTCTAGAGCCATTTTAGAAGCCGGGTCTGAATGAAAGTGTGGTGGAGGTGCGGCTGGGACATTTCTGCCTGATCTCAGAAACATCCCAGATATCCAGCATCGCGTCCAAGTTCAGACCTGCTCCAGGTCATCTGAAAAATGCTTGCTTTGACAGACACCAGAAGGTGTAGAGGAGAAAGCACTCAATCATCCCTACTACTCAGCACAATTTCAATGATAGCAGCCCCAGCTTCCCTGTTCCTACCCCACTACTCTAACCATTAGGCTATTCCTAGACATCCCTGTTTTGAAATACTATTCTGAGGATGTCTATGTAGACACCCCTGCAAATATCCATATTGGGCATGCTTACGTTTGTGAAAACATGTCTGTACCTAGACATGCCTGCTTTCCCCCCCCCCCCCCCAGATGTTCTAGCTTGGATGTCCTTTCTAAAATTCACCTCCATATGTTTACACAGTGGATTTCCTTGTTATCCTTCCTCCATTTATTAAATTAATTGCCAAGCGGTCCCAACACCATTCTCTCACAGCAGATCCTGTGTTCCACTAAGGATTAGGTCTAAAATAGCTTCCCCTCTTGTCAGTTCCTGAACCAGTTGCATCATGAAGCAGTCATTTATTTCATCTAGAAACTATCTGTGTCCTGATGGGACACTGACCCAGTCAATACTGGAATAATTGAAACCACTCATTATTCTGTGTTGTAAAGCGTAGTTACTCACCTGTAACAGGTGATCAGCCGGGAACAGCAGGAATTTAGTCTTCACATATGGGTATCGTCGGTACTGACGGAGCCTGCGTGGGAACGCTCCCCAGCGTTCAATAGGAACACTTTTGGGAGCATCCCTCAGCACATGCGCGCTGCCTTCCTGCCTTTCCAACTGTCCCTCTTCAGTTAAATTTATAGCCGAGTGAAAGGATAGAGGGAGAGAGGAAAGAGACAGAGAAATAGAGAGACAACTCCTAGGGGAGGTGGATGGGTTGTGAAGACTAAATTCCTGCTGTTCCCAGAGATCACCTGTTACAGGCGAGTAACTAGGCTAATCTCTAGGAACAAGCAGGAATGTAGTCTTCACATATCCCTCTCCACCCAACGGAGCTCTCCCAAGAGGGATCGAGCTGTTCCAGGACCCGCTCCACCCCAGACCGCCGACCACCGCATCGCCTGCCCAATAGGGGCAGAGCTGCTCGTTTAAAAGGAGCAGCAACCGAGTCAGGCAGCCTCTCCACCCGACGGAGCTCTCCCAGGAGGGATCGAGCTGTTCCAGCACCCGCTCCACCCCAGACCGCCGACCACCGCATCGCCTGCCCAATCGGGGCAGAGCTGCTCGTTTAAAAAGAGCAGCAACCGGCGCACCCGCGCCTGGCGGGCCTCGCCCGAGGGTCCTTTGGTGTGGCCCTTAAGTGGTGGCCCAATACCTGGAACCCCTACTCAGCACACCTAAGATACCAGACAGAAACACCGTGAGGCCAACGATAAAGCCTAACCACCGCATCTCGAGCTCCCCACCAGGGTCAAGCTCACTAGCACCGGGCACCAAAGGACTACAACCACCTCCAACCACTGCAGCCACTGAATCGGGACAACACATACAGACTCTCAGCCAGACCACGAAGCTCTGAGACTCCTACAATCCCCAGCCGAGTACTGTTCCTAGTAGCCTGACCGCTCTGTAAGTATCCCATTTAGAAAAGCATTTGGGAGTAGATCTCTATTGTACTGATTGAGTTCCCAATACCGAACACTTCCAAGCTACCACGCTCCAAGAATAAGTTCATTGCTAAAGGTTAAGGCAATATTTAATGTGTACTGTGAGCGCTGTACTGTGAATGCTGACTGTATAATATAACTACTACACTGCTGATGGTACTGTAAACCTTATACTGCCAAAGGATACAAGTATTCAATCTGCCAGCACTCATACTACTCACTGCCACCACCTCACACTGCCCCCACTAGCTAGTCCCATAGATTAAGGTAGCCTCAACTGGACTGCTCAATACACGCACAGCCCGTGTTGAACCAATTAAAAAACCTTACTGACACACAAACCCAGCTAAGGAAAGCCACACACAGAACAGACCAAAAACTCACCTCAAAATGGCTATATTCCGTATCACCTTACTCAGTATATACCTCCTCAGCAACGCCATTAATTGCGCACTTTCCTTCACACCTGACCACAACCCTATTCTGATCATACGAAGCCAAGGAAGGAGATACCACAACACACACCATGCACCAGCTGAACCCCTGCAGACCCCTCACCTAATCCACATACCACTCCAACACACCACAAAACCCAAACCCCTCCAAAGCCCACGCAACCTTAAGTGTGCCCTCATAAACGCACAATCTGTTTGTAAAAAATGGCCAATTATCACCGACCTGATAACGCACCTCAAACTAGACATCCTGTTAGTGACAGAATCATGGCTCACCACATCAGACACAATCCTCAACCAACTTACTCCCCCTGACCTCTCAATCCACACATGCCACAGAGAAGACCACAGGGGAGGTGGGGCTTTCATCCTCGTGAAAATGGACCTCCAGTATCAATTGATCAGCTCCAATAGCTCATCACACATGGATGTGATTACCATATCCAACAACTGCAATACCATCAACCTTATTTACAGATCCCCTTCATCACCCCCCCCCCCTCGAGGACCTCGTAACGATACTCGACATAGCCTCCAACCCAAAGAACACACGCAAACCAAACTGGGTACTTGGTGATTTCAATCTAGTAGCGATGCAGGATAGTCATTCCAATGCCCTCCTGGAGGCGTTTAACAACCTGGACTATAAGCAAATAGTTGATGCCCCCACACATCAAAAAGGGAACATGCTAGACCTGATTTTCTCCCCCAAGCCAGAAGTGAGCTCAATCCACAAACCTTATGTAACCATATCCCCCGTCCCATGGTCAGACCATAATCTAATTACATTCCAAATACCTATGAACCATGACAGCAGAAAAAATATGAAACCAACCGAAAACTCTACAACATCCTCAAGATGCTTTAGACCCTTTGACAGAGAGGCGATCATCAACGAGGTCCTCCCCAATATCAAAACAGCATCCTCGAACCTTGAAGAAGTAATGGCTTCTTGGAACAACAGCCTAAGCTCCTTCGCATGCATAGCAAACAAAGCCAAATCACAGACCCATGAGAGGCAACCAAGAAGGAGAAAATCTGCACGCCGGTATACCTCCGAACTGCGAACATCGCTACAAATGTTGAGAAAACTTGAAAGAAAATGGCGACGTACACGATCCCCAGTGACCAGACAGCCTACAACTCCCACCTGCAGGCACACCGCAACCTAATATCAACAAAAATTAAGGAACATCATGCTGAGCTCCTAAACCAATCCCTGAACAAACCCCACGAGCTATTCAATATAGTAAGAACCCTAACAAAGGATCCCTCTTCTTCACAACCAACCAGGATACATACCCAGGACTATGCAGACTACCTGCTTTAAAACACAGAAGAGAACTTTCTGGTTACATTTCATACCCAGCAGGGAGCTTGTAGTTTTAATTTAATAATCACTCAGGGCCTAGTATCAGCAAAGTACTTTTAGTTTAAATTTAACACACAGAAGAGAGCTTTCTGGTTAAATTTAGAACCCAGCAGAGAGCTTGTAGTTTAAATTTCATAATAAGATAGAGCCTAGCAGCAGCAAAGAGCTATAATTTAAATCAAATCAGAATATAGCTTACCTCAGCAGCACAGGACAGGGTACTGTGTAGCAGCTCTCTTTTAATAAGTGTTATTTCCCTCCCTCCCTCCCCACACCCACACACCCCTGGGATAATCATAGCTTTATAGGTACTTACACATCTTAAAAGACAGGAGGTGCTCTCAGGTGAAGCTCGTTACCTAAATCAGTCATACACTAAGGACCTGAGATTAATTAAGCTTCAGGTGAACAAGGTATATTAAACGTATTAGGTACGGTTTTATTGGTATAAATATCTATAGCAAACCTTAGTAAGTAAAGAACTAAACAAAAACTTAAAACTAAGATGCAGACAGCAGTCCAGCAGCGAGAAGGGGGCTTTCCAGTCTTTTGCACTGAGTGTCACAAGTATGATTTTCTCCCAGTTGGTGAGAGGTCTTACATGTGCACTAGGTGCAAGAAGCACTTTGCTCTCAGGGAACGAGTCCGTTCTCTAGAGGCTAGAGTAGCAGACTTGGAAAACATAAAGACAGAGAGGTACATAGACGAGACCTACAGGGATATAGTCCTGAAGTCCCACCTCCAGTCTGGCAGCATCCCTGTTGCTATGGAGGAGAGAGGTCACGTGACAGGACAGCATCACCCTGGTGTGGCAGGAAGTGATCCTATAACTAGGACCTGTCCTCCAGGTGATGTAAAAGCCTCCCTCTCGCACCGAGGAAGTTTCTCCAGGGCCATGTACCCATGAGGGAAGGGTTAGGACAGCCATTATAGTTGGTGATTCGATCATTAGGCATGTAGATAGCTGGGTGGCTGGTGGACGTGAGGATCGCCTGGTAACATGCCTGCCTGGTGCGAAGGTAGTGGACCTCACGCGCCACCTAGATAAGGTCTTAGATAGTGCTGGGGAGAAGTCTGCTGTCTTGGTACATGTCGGTACCAATGACATAGGAAAATGTGGTAGGGAGGTTCTGGAGGCTAAATTTAGGCTTTTAGGTAGGAAGTTGAAATCCAGAACCTCCAGGGTAGTATTCTCCGAAATGCTTCCTGTTCCACGTGCAGGACCCAAAAAGCAGGCAGAGCTCCGGAGTCTCAATGCGTGGATGAGACAATGGTGCAGAGATGAGGGTTTTGGATTTGTTAGGAACTGGGGAACATTCTGGGGAAAGGAGGGGCTCTTCCAAAGGGATGGGCTTCACCTTAACCGGGATGGAACCAGGCTGCTGGCATTAACCTTTAAAAAGGAGATAGAGCAGCTTTTAAACTAGATAATAGGGGAAAGCCGACAGTCGCCCAAGAGCAGATGGTTCGGAAGAATGTATCCTTGAATGATACTACCAAAAGCAGAGAGGTTCCAAAAAAGAGTAAAGTAGCCCAAATGCCCTCGAGTATGGAGCAGACAGAGCTTAAAGATCCCAAATTACCCATGTCTACCAATAGCCAAATAAATATGAATAAAATACAGTTTCTAAAATGCTTGTATGCAAATGCTAGAAGTCTAAAAAATAAGATGGGAGAGTTAGAATATACAGCACTAAATGAGAGGTTAGATATGATTGGAATAGCAGAGACATGGTGGAAGGAGGACAACCAGTGGGACACTGATACCTGGGTACAAACTATATCGTAATGATAGAGCTGATCAAATTGGTGGAGGGGTTGCGCTCTATGTTAGAGAGGGCATTGAGCCACAAAGGATTAAAGTTTTGCAGGAAACAAAATTTGCTGTAGAATCTCTATGGATTGAAATTCCATGTAAAAAGGGGAAGGCGATGGCAGTGGGTGTGCACTATCGATCGCCTGGCCAGAATGAACAAATGGATGATGAAATGCTCAAATAAATCAAGGAAGCTAACAAAAGTTACAGTGTAGTAATAATAATGGGTGATTTCAATTACCCCGGTATCGACTGGGTCAGTATCACGGCAGGACATGCTAGGGAGATAAAGTTGCTAGATGACATAAATGACTGCTTCTTGGAGCAGCTGGTTCATGAACTGACCAGAGGGGAAGCCATATTAGACCTAGTCCTTAGTGGAACACCAGATCTAGTGCAAGAGATAAGGGTGTTGGGGCCACTTGGCAACAGAGATCATAGCATGATCGCCTTTGATTTAATTAGTGGAGGAGGGATAGTAAGGAAATCCACAGTACTACCTTTCAACTTTCGAAAGGGAGACTATGATAAAATGAGGAAAATAGTTAAGAAAAAACTAAAAAGAGCAGTTGCAAAGGTTAAAGACTTACATCAAGCTTGGGTGTTGTTGAAAAATACTACCTTGGAAGCCCAGACCAACTGTATTCCATGCTTTAATTAAAGTGGAAGGAAGTACAAAAAACTGCCAGCATGGTTTAAAGGTGAGGTCAGAGAGGCTGTTGTTGCCAAAAAAGCATCTTTCAGGAAATGGAAAAAAGAACCAAACAACGAAACCTGGAAACAGCACAAGCACTGGCAAGTCAAATGCAAAGCATTGATAAAGCAGGCAAAGGGAGAATTTGAGAAGAAGATTGCTGCGGAAGCAAAAACTCAAAATAAAGATTTTTTCAAGTACATTTGTAGCAAAAAACCTGTGAGAGTCAGTTGGTCCATTAGATGATAGAGGGGTTAAAGGGGCACTAAGAGGCAACAAGGCGATAGCGGAGAGACTGAATGAATTCTTTGCTTCGGTCTTTACTGAGGAAGATGTAGGGAAGTTACCCATGACTGAAGTGGTATTTAAAGGTGCGGAAGAATTGAAGGAAATATCGATACATTGGGAAGATATATTACAACTATTAGATAAACTGAAGAGTAGCAAATCACCTGGGCCGGATGGTATACTGTGATACTGCAGGCCCTCTGACACAAAGAAAAAAAGTTTTAAATCTTGAAAAAAACAAGATTTACCCGCAATTACATGAAGGTACACATAGAGGGAGCAGGAGAGCAAGCCTGGAAGCAGAGGAACCACGCCTCTATGGGCAGGACCCAGAAGCAGCTGGTCTCGATTTAAGCAGGGACAGAGCATTACAAGAAGGAAGGCAAGGAGCTTGGCAGAGAGCTTCACAGAGAGCATTACAGGAAGCAGTGCCAAGAGCAGCTCCAGAAGCCGGAGTCAGAGACCGGGGTGAAGTCACTGACAGACCCAGAATAACTCAAGGAGTGAAAGCTACTGGGAGAGCAGGCCGAGGTGAAGGCCCAAGAGCAGGCCTAGAGGAAGGCCATACACAACTGCAAGGGGCAGTATTACAGAGTGCAGCCAAGGAAGGAGGTGCTTACCCTTCCAGCTGGAGAGGAAGCCTTGTCCAAGGAGAAGGACGGGGATACAAGCAGAGGAAGATATATCCACTGGAAAGGAACCTTCAAGGAGGAAAAGGTACTTTTAAAAGTTTTTATAAAAGTGACCTGAAAGATGAAAGAAAGATTCAGAGGCATGGGGAAGAGGACATAGCTGAGAGGGCGCGGCCAGTAGCCAACTGCCACAGGGGTGGAGGTGGAAGACAGGCGCCTCAGCAGCAGCCCTGCCTCAAAAGAGTTATACCCTATTCTAAAGCAGGAAAGATATCCTGGGATCACTGGAAACTGCCTGAAGCGGAGGACATTCAGACTAGGCCTCAAGCCTTACACAAAAGGGATTGCAGGAAGTTTAAAGGGGAAACAGTTGCTGCCTGTAATTGTCTACCAAGGCCTAGACCAAGAGAGAAACAAAGGACTAACTTTTATCTGGATGATAAGGACAGTTTTAAACCAGAAATACCAGATAAGCTTTATAGGAAAAAGGTTAGTGCTGCCAAAGACTGGAATAAGCAAACTTATAATCCTGTAACAGCAGAAAATCCAGGGTGTTACAACATACCTAAAAGCCGACGCCCCAAACTGCCAAGCCAACACTGGGATACGGTATGGCATGCTTTTAGAAAGTCAGATTTTAACATCCCTGAGGCATCAGATTCGGACCCCTCAGAAATGGAATGGCTGCCAGGGGAATCTGAGGTTATGGAAGCCATCGAACCGATGGACTGTAATTATTGCACAATGAGACATGTTTAAGTTAAGGGACGCAAACCCAATGTATGAAAAGAATACAGGAGACCTTATGCTTTAAGTTTGTGAAGGTTAACAATGTTACTTTGAATGTTTTGCTGATTTACATTTTGATACAAGGAAAGTTATCGCTCTGTTACTCATAACCGCCTATTTTGAACTTCTTTTTGCGCAAAGGTGAAATAAATGCCTTTTCTTTACCCTACACTTGGCTAAGAGTTGCTTTTTGGGAAGTTGACCATGAGGCTGACACAGAGGGCTGCTACCTCATTGACCCTCACAACAGGTCAACCCTAAAACCCCTATTTCTTATGCGCTCCCCAGCCCCGGTGGTACCACTACGCCGCCACCAGAGGGGGCTGAGGGGGACATAAGTGGCGTAGTTTTACGGATTTTTGGGAGGTACTCTTGAGTGTACAGAGCGATGTTGGCAACTACACAAAAGAGAAATAGAAGCTCTTTCCTTTTTGAGAAAAAAACTGCAAGTAAAACCCGGACCGTCCTGCATTAAAAACCTGGATCGGAAAGAAAAACCAGGAGCGGAGCGGTTACAGAAGCCTGGACTGGAGTTAAAAGCAAGGAACGGAGTCCTGAAATCCGGACCGGAGCTGAAAAAAGAGAAAAAAATCCGGAAGGTGGGAGATCCTCTGGAGAATCCAGAAGCGGTGGAGCAACCCCTGGACGACCGCACATATATTCCCCAAAAGCTGATGCAACACTAGAGCAAGGTAAGGCGTATATAACCCTACCTAGTGTTGGACACCTGGGGAAGTTGAGAAAAAAAAAGAAAAAAAGTAGAGGGTCTGAAAAAAAAAAAAAAGAAAAAAATATATTTGTGAAAGAGCCGCACTTGGGTTTTTCTCTCTGTTTGTTTTATCAACAGGTGTGATGGAGCCCAAGGAACTGTGTGCCTGGATGGCACACCAGTTCAGCAAACAGGCTGAGCTGGCACAACAGAGCCAGGAGCAGGCGCTGAAGGCGATGAAAGAGCAGCAAACACCTGTCATAGAAACTATGAGCGCATGGCTTGCGCAACAGCGAGAGGAGCTGGCTCGAAGCAAGGAGGAAGGAACATCACTCACCGGACGGGTAAACCCTGAACACGGACACTGGTCTTGTTCGGACTTGATGATAGGGAAACTCAGTCCGAGTGACGATATTGATGACTTTCTAGACACTTTTTTGCTAGGATTGCGAATTCGGCTAAGTGGCCTGAGGAGCAGTGGGCAATACGCCTAGCGGCATCACTCACGGGTGAAGCGCTGGCGGCCTATAGGTCAATGCCCCCAGAACTAGCAAATTCATATCATGATGTAGTGACAGCAATTAGAGATCGTGTTGGTCTTACGCCAGTGGCGTACAATAAAATGTTTAGAGCTGCTATGCTTAAGGTAAATGAGACACCTAAGGCATTAGGCCACAGGTTACGTAGTCTTGCTTATAAGTGGCTACAACCCGAAAAGAGAAGTATAAGTACGCTCATGGATGCGATAATTTTGGAGCAGTATATGAATGCACTACCTAGTAGGGTGCAAAACTTTCTGATGCTCCAAAATTGTGGCAATACCACTGAAGCTATAGTACTCACAGAAAGATACTTAGAAGCTGAAAAAGTGACACAGCCTAGTACAAGCCTACGAGGTGCCATGGGATTGGAGGCACAAGGGAGGGGAAGTCCCTCACGTCCTCCAAGTGGTAGGTGGCAGAGTTATAAACCCCTAGATAAAGTGAATACAAGAAAATGTTTTGCTTGTGGTAAGAAGGGACAGGTACAGTACGAATGTCATGCACGAACTGCCTTGGTGGGGGAGTCACCAAGACTATTGCATGATCGGTTTTTGGTCAATGTAAAAATACACGGAATAAGTGTACAAGCATTGTTGGATTCTGGAGCCGACCAGACCATGCTTTCTAAGAAGTTATGGTCGACCATCCAGGATCATGGACTCTCGGTTCCAGAATCACCCGAGGGGTATGTGAAAATTGAGTGTGTACATGGAGCAGCCACACGCTACCCCGTTTATAAGTTGTGGATAAAGGGGATGGGTATTGTGAAAGAGATGCCAATGGCAGTGGTGCCAAGGTTACCGCAGGACCTAGTCCTGGGCCGAGATTGGCCCCAATTTAGAAAAACTTTGAAGGAAGAGTGTTTGCCTCAAGTTAAACCAGGTTCCACTGGCATGCCACCTGACCTTGTTAAAAACTCTAGAGTACAGCGGAGCAGCCTGGCTGCTGCTACGGATACTACGATCCCTAGCCCACTGTGGGAGAAACCCCCGAAGGCCGTTGTGAAGGATCGGTCACAGCCGCTCAAAAAGTTTGTGCTCTGGTACTGTAAAACATCCGCAAGAGCGCAGACGCCTCAAAGAGCATCGGCACAAGCTGCAGGCTATGACCTCCATAGTGCCGTGGATATTGTCATACCAAAGCGAGGGAGAACATTAGTGACCACGGACTTACAAATTGAGCTGCCGCCGGGATGTTATGGAAGAATAGCCCCAAGGTCCGGACTGGCCGCCAAATACAACGTTGATGTGGCTGCAGGAGTCGTGGACCCTGATTATAGGGGCGTCCTAAAGGTCCTCTTATGCAACTTTTCAGAGAAGGACTACGAGGTTCAAGCCGGCGACAGAGTGGCACAGCTCATTTGTGAGCGGGTAGGATTTCCTGATCTGGAGGAAGTCGCTATGCTAAATCCCACAAGCCGAGGAGTGGGAGGTTTCGGCTCAACGGGGAGAGCAGAAGTGGAAAATTTAATGGCCATAGGGACCGATCCACCCGAAGAAGAATTGGGCCCTCGTCTGGAGGAGTGTAAAGAAAGCTCTACCCCAAAGCTAGGAGAGGAACTCTCGGTAAAACAAAAGGAAGATTTGACCCGATTGTTAAATAAATACAAAGACGTCTTAACTCCAATGCCTGGAGAGACCTCGTTGGTGGCGCACGAAATCCAGACTCCTCCCGGTAAAATTATCCGACAGCGTCCATACCGACTGCCGGAAGCGAAAACGCAGGAGGTCATTAACCAGGTGCAAGAAATGATACAAATGGAAATAATAGAAGAGTCATAGTCCCTGGTGCAGCCCGGTGGTGTTAGTACCAAAGCCAGATGGCTCTATGCGTTTTTGCATAGACTTTCGGCAAGTCAACGCGATTTCCACCTTCGACGCGTACCCGATGCCGCGTATCGAGGAGCTATTAGACCGGCTCGGGCAAGCAAAATACCTGACGACGTTGGACATGACCAAAGGATATTGGCAGGTCCCTTTAACGCGAGATGCCAAGCCGAAAACTGCCTTTAGTACACCCTTGGGGCTCTACCAATTTAGGAGAATGCCTTTTGGCTTGCATGGGGCAGCAGCCACATGCCAGCGGTTAATGGATGTGATTCTTCGACCGTATCAGAATTTTGCGACCGCATATATGGATGATGTGGTGATCCACAGCACCACGTGGACAGAACATCTCCAGCAGATAGGCACCATATTAGAGGCTATGAGGAGAGCGGGCCTCACCCTTAATCCTAAGAAATGTACGTTCGCAGCGGAAGAAGTCAAGTACCTGGGTCATCTAGTAGGTCGGGGAACCGTACGGCCATTATTGGATAAAGTGGAGTGTGTCAGGAACTTTCCAGTTCCACAGAATAAGAAGCAGCTGAGAAGCTTCCTCGGGCTCATAGGTTATTATCGTCGGTTCATACCGCACTTTGCCGAGGAGAGCAACCTCTTTACAGAGATGCTCAGAAAGAATGCCCCGAATGTAGTGCAATGGACGCCCGAAGCAGAAGCTGCTCTCCAAAGATTGAAAGGGAAGTTGTGCCAGGCCCCCGTTCTGCGTGGGGTAGATTTCCAACAAACGTTCCTGCTTCAAACCGATGCCTCAGAAACTGGGCTGGGTGCCGTTTTATCCCAGGTACAAGAAGGAGCAGAACATCCTATTCTGTTCCTTAGCAGAAAGCTCTCATTAGCGGAAAGAAAATATGCCACAATTGAACGTGAATGCCTCGCTATCAAGTGGGCCATTGAGGCATTAAAATTTTACCTCACCGGGAGGAAGTTTGTCCTCATTACAGACCATGCCCCCCTGAAATGGCTGCATACCATGAGGAACGAAAATGCCAGGCTAACCCGGTGGTATATGGCTTTACAGCCTTACGACTTTCGTGTGGAGCATAGAGCTGGGAAGCTACATTGTAACGCTGACACCATGTCTCGTATTACGTGCTGCGGTGAAGAGCTTCCCCCAGCCCGTAATATTTTGAGAAGGGGGATATGTGATACTGCAGGCCCTCTGACACAAAGAAAAAAAGTTTTAAATCTTGAAAAAAACAAGATTTACCCGCAATTACATGAAGGTACACATAGAGGGAGCAGGAGAGCAAGCCTGGAAGCAGAGGAACCACGCCTCTATGGGCAGGACCCAGAAGCAGCTGGTCTCGATTTAAGCAGGGACAGAGCATTACAAGAAGGAAGGCAAGGAGCTTGGCAGAGAGCTTCACAGAGAGCATTACAGGAAGCAGTGCCAAGAGCAGCTCCAGAAGCCGGAGTCAGAGACCGGGGTGAAGTCACTGACAGACCCAGAATAACTCAAGGAGTGAAAGCTACTGGGAGAGCAGGCCGAGGTGAAGGCCCAAGAGCAGGCCTAGAGGAAGGCCATACACAACTGCAAGGGGCAGTATTACAGAGTGCAGCCAAGGAAGGAGGTGCTTACCCTTCCAGCTGGAGAGGAAGCCTTGTCCAAGGAGAAGGACGGGGATACAAGCAGAGGAAGATATATCCACTGGAAAGGAACCTTCAAGGAGGAAAAGGTACTTTTAAAAGTTTTTATAAAAGTGACCTGAAAGATGAAAGAAAGATTCAGAGGCATGGGGAAGAGGACATAGCTGAGAGGGCGTGGCCAGTAGCCAACTGCCACAGGGGTGGAGGTGGAAGACAGGCGCCTCAGCAGCAGCCCTGCCTCAAAAGAGTTATACCCTATTCTAAAGCAGGAAAGATATCCTGGGATCACTGGAAACTGCCTGAAGCGGAGGACATTCAGACTAGGCCTCAAGCCTTACACAAAAGGGATTGCAGGAAGTTTAAAGGGGAAACAGTTGCTGCCTGTAATTGTCTACCAAGGCCTAGACCAAGAGAGAAACAAAGGACTAACTTTTATCTGGATGATAAGGACAGTTTTAAACCAGAAATACCAGATAAGCTTTATAGGAAAAAGGTTAGTGCTGCCAAAGACTGGAATAAGCAAACTTATAATCCTGTAACAGCACAAAATCCAGGGTGTTACAACATACCTAAAAGCAGACGCCCCAAACTGTCAAGCCAACACTGGGATACGGTATGGCATGCTTTTAGAAAGTCAGATTTTAACATCCCTGAGGCATCAGATTCGGACCCCTCAGAAATGGAATGGCTGCCAGGGGAATCTGAGGTTATGGAAGCCATCGAACCGATGGACTGTAATTATTGCACAATGAGACGTGTTTAAGTTAAGGGACGCAAACCCAATGTATGAAAAGAATACAGGAGACCTTATGCTTTAAGTTTGTGAAGGTTAACAATGTTACTTTGAATGTTTTGCTGATTTACATTTTGATACAAGGAAAGTTATCGCTCTGTTACTCATAACCGCCTATTTTGAACTTCTTTTTGCGCAAAGGTGAAATAAATGCCTTTTCTTTACCCTACACTTGGCTAAGAGTTGCTTTTTGGGAAGTTGACCATGAGGCTGACACAGAGGGCTGCTACCTCATTGACCCTCACAACAGGTCAACCCTAAAACCCCTATTTCTTATGCGCTCCCCAGCCCCGGTGGTACCACTACGCCGCCACCAGAGGGGGCTGAGGGGGACAATACATCCAAGGGTGTTGAAAGAACTGAAATATGAGATTGCAGACCTGCTATTAGTAATCTGTGAACTATCATTAAAATCATCTCTAATACCTGAAGACTGGAGTATCGCAAATGTAATGCCAATTTTTAAAAAGGGTTCCAGGGGTGATCCGGGAAACTACAGTCCGGTGAGCCTCACATCAGTACCGGGAAAAATGGTAGAAACCATCATAAAGAACAAAATTACTCAGCATGTAGATGGTCATGGCCTAATGGGAGACAGCCAACATGGCTTTAGACAAGGAAGATCTTGTCTTACTAATCTGTTATGTTTTTTTGAAAGTGTGATTAAACAGGTGGACAAAGGTGAGTCAGTTGATATAGTGTATCTGGACTTTCAGAAAGCCTTTGACAAGGTCCCTAATCAGAGACTTTTGGCAAAACTAAAGAGTCATGGGATAGGAGGCAGTGTACTACTGTGGATCAGTAACTGGTTAAAAGATAGAAATCAGAGGGTTGGGCTAAATGGCCAATTTTCCCAATGGAGAAAGGTGAATAGTGGTGTACCCCAGGGATCTGTGCTGGGTCCGCTGCTTTTTGACATATTCATAAATGAGCTGGAAAGTGGAATAACGAGTGAGGTTATCAAATTTGCAGATGACACAAACTATTTAAAGTTGTTAAAACCCAAGAGGATTCTGGAAAATTGCAAGAGGATCTTGATAAATTGGAAGACTGGGCATCAAAATGGCAGATGAAATTTAATGTGGACAAGTGCAAAGTTATGCACCTAGGGAAGAACAACCAAACTATGGTTACACGATGCAAGGTTCCACATTAGGAACCACCACCCAGGAAAAAGATTTAGGCGTCATTGTGGAGAACATGTTAAAACCCTCAGCCCAGTGTGCAGTGGCGGCCAAGAGAGCAAACAGAATGCTAGGTATCATAAGGAAAGGAATGGAAAATAAAACAAAAGATATTATAATGCCTCTATATCGTTCCATGGTGAGACCGCACCTTGAATATTGTGTGCAATTCTGGTCGCCGTATCTTAAAAAGAATATAGCGTTATTAGAAAAGGTTCAGAGAAGAGCCACCAAAATGGTAAAGGGGATGGAAGGATACTCCTATGAAGAAAGGCTAAAAAGGTTAGGGCTCTTTAACCTGGAAAAGAGACGGCTGAGGGGAGATATGATAGACGTCTATAAATTAATGAATGGAGTGGAACGGGTAAACGTAGATTGATTTTTTACGTTATCAGAATATAGAAAGACTAGGGAACATGCAATGAAGCTACAGGGTAAACTATTCAAGACTAATAAAAGAAAATATTTTTTCACTCAATGTGTAATCAAACTCTGGAATTTGTTACCGGAGGATGTAGTAAAGGCTGTTAGTGTAGCTGGGTTTAAAAAAGGTTTGGACAAGTTCCTGGAGGAAAGGTCCATAAACCATTATTAAGAAGGGACCCAGGATATCAATGCTTGACCCAATACAAGTATTGCGGAACCTGTGTCTTTTGGGGAAACTGCTAGGTACATATGACCTAGATTGGCCACTGTTGGAAACAGGATACTGGGCTTGATGGACCTTGGTCTGACCCAGTATGGCATATCTTATGTTCTTATCGGTACCGGTGCTAGTACCATAGCCGTTGAACCATCGGTAGCAGTGTCAACGGTACCGCAGCTGTAAGAAGAGCTGCAAGACTGCATTCAATAGCGAGGAATCTCTGGTCTATCGACGCTACCGATGCTTGGGTGTCGGTACCGGTAGAAGCGGCCGGAACCCCTGAGCATGGCACAAGTAGTTCTGCTGAGGTCGAGGCCTCGAGAACATCCTGGAGCCCCATTAGTGCTTTGAAGGCCGAAGCCTCCCGCCAGGGCTGTTTTGGCGGTATAGTTTGTTCAAGGGCAATGCCAATGGCTTCTCGATGCTTGGAAGGAGATCTACCCTTTGAGGACTGGCTCTTATGTTTAGTTACCTGAGATCCATGGGAGGAAGACGAGGCTCTGGAAGATGTCGATGCAATGGACATCGCATCTGAAGAAACGAGGGTACTAAGCTTTGCAGCCCGGTTCTGTCTTCCTCTTTTAGTCATCCCCATACAAGAGGAACACTTCGATGGAGAATGGTCAGGGCCTAACTATTTGAGACACCAGTTATGGGTGTCGGTGATGGAAATGGTACCGACACACTTAGTAAATTTTTTAAAACCACTAGCTGGTTTTTCCATTTTTCAGGAAAATGGAGCCTAATGCCCAAAATGGCACCTAGCACCAAAAAGAAAAAGTTTCTGAAGAGAAACACTTCAGAAGTTTTTTGTGTTTTTTAAAAGAAGAAGAAAAGAGAACCGGCGGTACCGGTAGGTGTCGAGCGGAGGCAGGCGCAACCACAAGAAAAATAATTTTAAAGAAGAAAATTTCTGCGGTGACAGGGTATGTGACGTGTTGGCTCCGCGCAAAACGAAGAACTGAAGAGGGACAGTTGGAAAGGCGGGAAGGCAGCGCGCATGTGCTGAGGGATGCTCCCAAAAGCGTTCCTATTGGGCGCTGGGGAGCGTTCCCGTGCAGGCTCCATCGGTACCGATGATACCCATATGTGAAGACTACATTCCTGCTTGTTCCTGGAGATACTTTGTTAGCTTCCCTAAACTCATCATCTGTCTGTTCATTCTGGCCAGGTGGATGGTAGTATACCCCCACTGCCATTACCTTCCCTTTTTTACATTGAATTTCTATCCACAGAGATTCTACAGTGTATTTTGTTTTCTGAAAAAAAATTATCCTGTTTGACTCAATGCCCTCTTTAACATATAGAACCACCCTTCCACCAATTTGATCTATCATTTAACTGCCATATAATTTGTACCGTGGTGTCAGTGTCCCATTGGTTATTCGTCTTCCACCAGATCTCTGAGATGCCAATTATATTTAACCTTTCATTCAGTGCTATATATTCTACCTCTCCCATCTAATTTTTAGACTTCTAGTATTTTCATATAGGCATTTCAAAATGCATTCTTTCATTCATATTAACAATCTGGTTAGCAAATGATGGGTAATTTAGAATCTTTCAACTTTGTCTGCTTTATACTTAAAGGCATGAGTTACTTTTACCTTTATTGGAACTTCTCTATCCCTAAATTTCAGTGGGAAGAGTTTTTCTTTAAAATACAGGCCAGACAGCAGTTTTTATTCTGTCTCAGCTTATTAAATCTCCACAAGCTAGATCTCCCAGCACTTCCTCCTGGCCCAGTTAAAGTTCCTACCTCAGAACTCCTTTGCATGGCTTGCCTTGGAAGGACTTCTGGCTCCACAGGCCTCTGCTCCTGCAGCCTGCTTGGTTCTTAACCTGTCCGTCTGAGCCATGCCCTCTGAGCCTTGAACTCTGAGCTGCAGACTCTCTCAAAGGGGACCATTAATAACCCCATTGGAGAGGGATGGGTAACATTCTATAGACCCCATCACACTGCTCTAACTAAAGATATCTGGTGATCCCCCTGGGATACTGGATTCTTAGTCACTGCAGCTGGAGGTTGAAGGCCCCTCCATGAAAGATTTTAGATGTATATGCGCAGGCATGGCAGTTTTCTGCACAGAGGTGGTTTTCCTTTGACCTTTTTTGAACAGCTTTTTCTCAGCCTTGAAATGTTCATGGAGGCGATTCAGATGATCTTTATGCTCTGACTATTCGAGCACAATACTTAACAATCCTTCCAACAGTGGTCTAAGCATAAAAGACATCAGGAATGACCAAAGTTCTAGAATTTTCTGTTGTGCTTTGGGCAGGGTCAAAGTCTTGATCTTGGTGAAATCTTCCTTCCTTTTTATGTGAAATGCGCCTAAGTGTAGCACCTATTGTCAAGAGTCCATTGACTAAGTAAGTTTTTGTTTGTCCATATGTTATGCTATCCCCAGTGTCTGCAAACATAAAGAGCAAGGCTGCTGGTGGGAGTCACCAAGCTCCACAGGGAATCATCATGTCCTGCCAGCCAGAATAGCGAGGCTGAGGCCTGTGGGAATTACCAGGTCCTGCTGGCTAGAAAAGCATGACTGTGCTTCCATAGGCTAGTGGGACTTGTCAGGGCTTCTGTTACAGGAGAGAAGGGGAGCAAAGAAGGAAGGGGTGGGTGAGGAGATGGAGCCTAAGGAAAGTAAGAGAAGGGTGTGGTTAAAAAAGGGGCTGGGCATAAGGGAAGGGACTGTGCTATTAGAAGAAAGGAAAACTGAGGGGTGGTGCATAAGGGAAGGGGCAGGGTTAGAGGAGAAAAGTAGAAGCAACCATGCAAAGGGAAGCGAAGGGGAGGCAGGGATGGTGTGCAAGGCCACAGAGAGGGCAAGATTGGGTAGTAAGGGAGGGAGAGTACATAGGTGGATAGACAGAAAAGAGGCAGAGTACAAGAGAGGGCAGTGAAGGATAGGAAGGGAAAATAGCACAGACACATGTCCACCATCCTACCACACACACAGCCACCCTCCTACCACACACATGCTAACACACAGGACCGTACCGAGCCCTGTGCAAGCGGTGTGGCCACACAGGGCGCAAAGACTTAAAGGGCACATTTTGGCTCTCTGCCGTTGCCTGCTGCCGCCACTTTTTCGACGGCAGGCAGCAGCAGAGAGACGAAATGCGCCCCTTTAGTCTTTGCGCTGGCACACTAAGCAGGTCTGGTCTCTCCGGGAGGGACCAGACCTGCTTAGTGTGCCGGTGACTTGCAGATCGGGCAGGCGCGCGCCCCCCTCCCGCACCCCGATAAAATGTCTAAATGGAGGTGCGGGGGGGGGGGGGGCGCCCGATGTGCAAGTCGCACAGGGCGCATTTCAGTCTCAGTACGGCTCTGCTAACACACACAGTCCCTGCCACATGTACATACAGAGCCCCTGATGCAGTACATACACGTGATCCCCTGCCACATGACCACAGCTGCCAAGACACACATATACAAACACATGCCAACACACACGCATGCAACCCCTGGCATTCCCTATGACATACATGTGGGGAGATCATGAGAAATGGCTTCAAGCTTATTAGATTCTGTTCTAATATATATAGGGTGCTGCCTGGATCCCAAGGTGTATGGGGTTGAGTGGGGTGGGAAAGGGGATAACAGGTATATCTTTCATGTTATATGCTGCGGTTGCGATATATTGTAAACAATAATAAAAAAATTGAAAAAGAAAAGTAGTGTACTGATAAAAACATCGAAAACAATTTAACAATTTTAATAATCTCAATGGGAGAGCTTTGTTTCGCATCTATATGGCAGCGTGATAAAAACAAACAATTTGAGGAGCTGAGGAAACTATTATGCAAAGAAAGGGCTGTGCATGTTTAGAATTTTACATTAAAGTTCTGAGCTGTGGGAGAGTAGTTCTATCCCAGTGCCATCAGACGACATCACACACTTTTGTATGCCCAAAATAATTCTGCTTATCAATGAAAAAAAATATTTCCCCTGCATTTTTCAGCATTTCTTGTGTCAATATTTTCCAAATCAAAGAAGAAATTGTACATACCCAATCATTTATTTCCTTGAATCTTGCTACAGCAGTCCAAAACATGTGGGTTAGGATCCCTTGCCAACAGATGGAAGCAGCCCTGAGCAACTTTCAGTTATGTCATCACTAGGTATAATTGCTGGTGGAACACTAAGAGAAGCCAATATGATACTTCTCAAGCAGTAAGCAAGACTGAGAAACTCAGAACAACCCCCCCCTCCCCAAGAATGCATAATGTTATTAACTAACAATTCAACCTAGCAAAAAATATCTTGAACAAGTTATTTGGCCTTCTTTCCATAAAATGACTGTATCAGGCACCGACACTGACAATGCAAACAAAGGCAGCAGGGCATCCCAACCTGTAGAAAAAAAAGAAAACAGTCTTGCAGTGTGGGTCTTGGACTGGTCTAGCAGATTCAAGGAAAGAAAATTAACAGGTATGTAAAAAAATTTCTCCTTCCTTATCATTCTGCTAGACCAGTCAAGACTTGTGGGATGTACCTAAGCAGTCAGGACCCAGGGTGGGAGAAAAGCAATTGCACTCAGAGCTGCACTGCCAAAAGCTCCAGCTCCCATATATAGTGCTTCACAAAAAGGTGCTCAGCGAAGACCGAGTAGCTGCCTTACAGATATCATCTGGAGAAACTAAGGCAGACTTTGCCCAGGAAGACTGTGCCCTAGTGGGGTGAACTTGGACTCTATCCTGCATACACTTACAAGCTAGAACGTATATTGACCCAAAAGTCTCCTTAATCCAGAGAGCGATAGAGGATTTGGCTGCTGCCGGTCCTTTCCTCTGTCTGCCAAAGAGGACAAAAAGATGATACGATTGGAGGAAGGAATTGGTAATTTCCAGGTATCTGATCAATACCCACCACATATCTACCAGACGCAAGGGATCCCCCTGAAGATCCTCCTCCAAGGAGAGCAGAATGATAGTCTGGTTAAGATGAAAGGAGGACAGCACCTTTAGGAGGGAAGACAGCACAGTCCACAAGGAGACAGAGGCTGCCAAGATGACCATGAAAGGCTCCCTGTAGGACAAGGCCTGCAGCTCTTGAAACTTGTCTAACGGATGTTAAGGTCACCAAGAACACCATCTTACAAGATCAAGTCATCGAGAGGCCTTGCAAATAAGCTCATAGGGAGGCCCTTTTAGCTTTTCCAAAAACAAACGGACTCTCTCTCACTGAGGAACAACCAGATGCAGTGACATTTGGATCTGCTTCATTCCCTTGAGAAAGCATGAAACATCAGGGTGCGTGCCAAAGATATCTCTTGGATGTGACCCCTGTAGCATACCAAGGCACTAGTGAGAGCTGCTAATGAATCTCAAGATCGTTGAGAACGCCAAAAGAACTACAACATCTTGGTTCTAGACCCAGAGAAGGAAGAGGCATTGCCTGGACTCCTAGCTGGCAGAAGGTGTCTCCAAGCTCCATGCGAGATTCTTTGAGAGGCAGACCTAGCACCTCTGGGCCTGTCTTCTAAAAGCCTTTGGAGGCAAGACTCACCAAGGTCTTTTACCACTTTCTGAAGATCCTCCCAAACAGCAATCTGCCTTTGAAGGGTAGCATGCTCAATTGCAACTAAGAGGCTGCACCAGCAGACTAACTGCAAAGACAGTCACCACCTAGCCACAACCACATATGCCATGGACCTGAAGGAGATCCTGATTAAGTTCACAGAAGGCATCTGTCACATATGCAGCTCCAGACACCAATATGGAAGTCTTCAGGCTGTCTGACCGATGAATCCAGCATAAGAGCGCTCTGGTCACCAAGGAACCTAAAATCAAGGCTATAAAAGCATTCTTAAGGAGGAACTCGACCTTGATCATGAGATTCCTTCAGCGCAGCACTGCACCACCCTCTACTGAACAGCTGTGAACTTGGTCACTGCTGTGATGATGGCATCCACCTGAGGGAGCCCAAACAGCTGATCCAGCCCGGAGAAGACCTTAGGGCCCTTAAATTTTAGCTCTGGATTCTCCCATTGAAAGATGACGAGCTGCAGCATGGTCTCAGAAAAAAGAAAGAAGCCAGAAGGACGCCAAATACCTTCCAAAGTAGGGTCTACCTATGACACTGGTACCGGGGCAGGCTCCACAATGTGTAAGGCTGCCATAACGTCCTGAATCAGAATAGGAAGGTCCCTTTTGTGAAAAAGATGCATCACTGAAAGGTCTTCAGGCTCAGCAAGAGGAAGCACCCCGGAGTGAAGTGGGCATTAATCCCCTGACCAGTTGTGACAGAGCCACCCAAGGTCCAGGGTGCTCCACAGGGGAGTCCTGAACCTTGGGCTCCTGCAAAGGGGGGGGGGGGTGAAAAACAACAAGAAAAGGACTGATCCCCTGAAGAGTGAAGGAGTAGCCTAGTGGTTAAAGCAGCCTGATGACCAGCTAGGGTTCAAATCCTACTGGCACTTCTTGTGGCCTTGGGCAGGTCACTTAAACCTCCATTACCTCAGTTACGAACTTAGAGTACAAGCCCTCTGAGGACAGGGAAATACCTACTGTACTCGATTATAACTTGCCTTGAACTAGTACTGGAAAGGTGTGAGTTCAATATTACTAAATGAAAAATAGTCTGTGAGCTGTTTCAATAACTGCTGCTCAAAAACACAAAAGGATCCCTGGGAATCCAAGGGGAGCTGCTGACCACAGCCTGAAACCTCTGCACTCCTTATCTCTTGTGCTTGGCTGACCTGTGGGCAGAAAAGGCATACAGGGCTCAGAGGAAGCCTCAGAATCGGCATGGGGGTCCTGTCAATGCTGAAAAATTCAGCCTGGGCATCCCTATCAAAGGGAGCCTGCTGCAGAACTGACCACTAAAAGTCACAAGTTACATAATGCTGGCCATTGGGCATGTTATCAATGTTTCACATAGCAAAGAAAGAAAACCACAAAAAAGAACCATTGACAGCATCGCAAAAAAAAGAAACCATTGCAGAGAAAAGGAAGACCGGGCACTTGACAGGCTAGTTGAGGAAACCCAAGCACAGCTCTGCTGCTGAAGAAGGCCAGACTTTTTTACTTGAACCTGCTTTATTAAGCAGCACAGAGAACCAAATAAAATACTGTAGAATATGATGGGCACAAAAACGAATTCTGAAAAAATTCTAAAAAAAATAAAAATAAAAAAGTAAGCAATCTAGCAAGAAGCTGGATGACACCAAGAGGAAAGAGGGTCTTGGGGCCAACTTACCAGCCCTCCTCAGGAGATTCCCTGGGTCCTCCTGCTCCTCTCAGGCCCTCCAGTGCTGGAACCCATTGGTAGTGCTGGACACAGGGTGGATGCCGGCTAAAGAAGACAGAAGCATACTCAGGTTCTGCGCAATGTTGAGCCAACAGGTCTCAGTCACACAGGAAAGAGCACCATGGTGTGGCCCAGGGGAGATGGGCCTATTTGTACAGCTGCACCAGTCTAAACACTTTGCCACCTTCTGAAGGCAGATAAATACTGGCTTTTCTCAATGCTGCACCAGCTGTTATATCTAGAGATGACATCAATGAATGGAGTAGCAGCCTAATGGTTAAAGCAATGGGCTAGAACCAAGGAAGTCAGGGTTCAAATCTCACTGCTGCTGCTTGTAATCTTGGGCAAGTCACTTAACACTCCATTACACCTCAGGTACAAACTTAGATTGTAAGCCCTCAAGGGACAGGAATATAACTCACTTTGAACTTCTGAAAAAAGATGTGAGCTAACTCCAACTTAAAAAAAAAAAAAAAAGTTGCTCAAGTCTGCCTCTACCTGCTGGCAAGGGAGCATAATCCACACATCTGGACTAGTCTAGCAGAATGATAAGGAAGGGCCCATTTTATATAGATCATAGAGAAAAAGAATTTGGACAACCAGGGTTGGAACATGCTCAGTTCCCCCTCTATTTTACAAAAGGCTCTTCCAAATGCGAGAACGTCTGTAAAATACACTCTTGCACATCCTTTTAGGTATGTTCATTAGTCACCATATCCAGTAGTTGCAGCCAGGTACATTGTGGGTTCCAGGATGCTGCAACCCAGATAGCAGGCCCCAAGACAGTGGTGAGACACTTCTCCCAGCTCCTCCCAACATCCATCATATCTGCCTCCTGCCCCCGATATGAAAACACCCCAACTCCCTGTTACCCCTCTGGCTTTTAGCTGAGATTTCCCTGGTGGTCTAGTGGTGAGCAGGCATCAAGCTGCCAAATAAGGAGCCTGTGTCCTTATTTGGTAGCTTAACTCCTAGTGGTAGTACTGCAAGACTACTGCTAGGAATTGGAGGTGCCATTTTGAACCCAGGAGCTCAATGCAGCAGGAGCACAACAGGGGATTGATATTGGAAACACCCCTTAGTAAGAGTAGGGGCAGATGTTAGAGGGGGTCTAGGGTGGGAAGAGGTTATGGTGGATGTCAGGGAAGGAATGAAGGATCAGGGTAAGAGAATGGTTTCTGCCAGTCTCTACACCTGCACCCTTGCTTAGGGACCCGGATCTAACTTGGGAACTAGCATTTGAGTGTTCCTCGGGGCAGGAGCAAATGTAAACTTGCAAATTCTTTTATAAAAGACACAGTTTCTCATTGTAAAATGGGAATTACATGTCTATTTTGAAGGCACACCCAAACGATACACCCCTCTTGCAATTTCTTGCAATCTCTATGTGGTATAGATCTCCATGGGTAAATAGTGGCTTTCTAAAATCACAGTTACACATGTATGCCAATCTTACATATGTAAATGCTGATATTTAAATGTGAAGTTGCTTTTACATTACCTCCATACTCGCATATACTGAAGGCACTACATGGATAGATAGTGTGTTTATTCTGAAAAATGGGCCTTCTGTGGATCCCCAAAGACTGGCATGAGAACCTTTTCCTTATATAATTTATTAAGCTGACAGAAAGCCTATTAGATCTTGGAACAATGAATGACATTTTAAGGCTGGGAACATTTCTTTAGCACCAGGATTCCAACCTACCAAACTCTTCTGTAGCCAGCCTAGTTTTGGTTTTATGACGTGGCACATCTGAGGCGTTTCTCATTTCTTGTGGCCTGAAAAAAAATTGTAAATAAGGGGAGAAAAAAAGGCAGCACACAGTAGTTGAAATTATTGAACATGTTTCTCAACAGAATTAGAACGTCATTACAAAATAGAAACATGATCTTCCCAGAGTACGTCCAATGTAAATAATGAAATTTTGCAAGTACAATGAACTATAAAAGATGTAACATTGAACTATAAAATAACGAACTATAAAAACTATAACATTGTTCTGACAAACTAATTTCTTATTAAAGCACAATATTCTTCTGACAAATTAAATACTTAGCAAAGATACAAACCCATTAATATAAACTCATGGATACTGTTTTCTGCAAACAAGGTTTGGTTACGTGATGCAAGAGTACAGAGAGGATGTGTGGAATAAGAGCTCCCTTGTGACTCAAAGGCACACATTGCATTGCATTGCATTTTGTGGCCTATCTGCTAAAAAAATACTGCTTAGAAGTCAGTAGTCTGCAGTCTGCTACCCTTGGAGAGTCTTGACAAGGGATTGCTGCATTTCTTTGTAGCCATTCATGGACAAATGGAGATGTTTGATTGGGCAGTACAGTGAAAGAAGTAGAGCTCAAAGGGCCCATTTGCAGGCTGCAATAAGTTGAAAGCAATGAAATAATGGTGACTAATGGGGAGAAAGCAGTTCTAGTACCAGCAGGAGAGTTGGTGTACAACATTTCTAAATGTGTAATGGCAGAGTTGGAGGACAAGCAGAACAAACTACAGTCAGTTATAAAGGAAATTAAAGATCATTTTGACCCCCAAGCCCAATGAATCACAATGGTAGAGGAAATAGTGTTTGCACAAGAAAATGAGGGGCAGTGCCTGGCAGCATCATTAGAGGTCTTGCACAAAAAATGCAGAGCTAACTGAAAAAGAATGGAGGAATGGAAAAACGGAGACTGGAAGAACAATCTCTTGAGTGACAGGCTTACCAGAAAGTGTGTGTGATCAGGACTTACCACTTTTTTGGCCACTGGCTCCCAGAGAGCCTGCGCTTGGAAACCTCAAGGATGGCATGCTACTTCGAATGACCCCATAGGGTGGGGCCAGCACGAGAGCATGAAGCCAGGCCAAGGTGACCAAAGATAAATACATGTGCTGATTCAAAGAAAAAAAGTCTACAGGCTTATCAAAAAAAGAAAAAGTATTTTAATATTAGGACCACTATCTATTTTTATTTGGCAATTATTCATTTTAAGTGGTGGTGATGCGCAAGGGCATGGCCTTCATTTCCTCAGTGCTGTTTGAGAAAAGGGTTCAGTTTGCAATTATATACCCAGCAAAATTGAGTATAGAAAAATGGGAAGATCCTAATGCTTCCACCCAAAAGGAAGTGCAGTGGTTTCTTGAAAAATTGAATCAGGACACATCAAGAGACAGACCAAGACGAGAGCACAAATAGCAGTACAAAGCCCTGATTTGAAAACTACTGGACCTATGGATAAAGAGTTGAACGGAAACTATGAAACTAAGACTATATGACTAGCATATGGTAAAGTAGCTGTGGTATTTTTTTGGTTGAATGAGCAGCTACACCTATGAGCAGAAGGTGGTGATTTCTATAAACTGGTAGCTATGCATAATGGGCCAGCTATGCTATTTTGAGAACTTAGAATAGGAAAGCCTGCATCAAAAAGCTGTTGTGTGCTATACTGAGGTGGGAAGATTACTGCAGCAGCTCAAAAGACTCATATAGTCTATTAGATCAAGGTTAATAGGGCGTTAAATCATATTTCCTCTTTTCAGGAACTGAAACAGTAATTTGCCTAGACCAAACAGAGTTCTTTGCGTAATTGCAGATTAGGTTCTTTGCATATGTTTTAGGAGAAATAATCTAGGGCCGTGAGATATCTCTATGACTGACAAGGCATTGAAGGGTGGATCTCAGGGAAGTAGGTCTTGCACAATACTGGGTATGAGCATTTAGAGGCCTGCCTGACCCTATAGCCTTGGCACTGGTTGCGAATAGGTGGTAAAATGAAGTGACGAGGGGGTGACTCAGACTCTTTTGGGGACCAACTTTTAAGTTAACTGTTGACAGAAAGGGAGATTTTAATCATACTTGATAATCTCCTTTCCTTGAATCTTGCTAAATGCATGTGGTCCCTCACCTTCAATCACCCTTTCTTCCTTTTCTGAAATCCCTGAGGGGGAAACTGCAAATCTCTTCTCCTCCAAACCGACTACCTGTTCCTCTGTTCCCATTCCCACCCGTCGACTAAACTCTCTCTCTTTTGCCATCATGCCTTCCATCTATCACATCCTTAACCTATCACTTTCCACTGCAACTGTTCCTGTGGCCTTCAAGCATGTTGCAGTTACACCCATCCTCAAAAAGTCTTCACTAGATCCTACCTGTCCTTCCAGTTATTGACGTATCTCTCTCCTCCACTTTGCTTCAAAACTACTTGAACGAGCGGTTCACCACCGCTGTCTTGACTTTTTCCTCTCAAGCCTTTCTGGATCCACTGCAATTTGGCTTTCGTTCTCTACATTCCACAGAAATGGCTCTTGTCAAAGTCTCCAGCGACTTGCTCCTTGCAAAATTCAAAGGCCTCTATTCGATTCTCATCCTTCTTGACTTTTCTGCTGCCTTTGACACTGTTGATCACCACCTTCTCCTCGATATGCTGTCCTCGCTTGGATTTAGGGGCTCTGTTGTGTCCTGGTTTTCTTCTTGTCTCTCCCATTGCACTTTTAGTGTATATTCTGGTGGATCCTCCTCTAATGCCATCTGCTTTCAGTTGGTGTACCTCAGGATTCATTCTTGGGACCTCTCCTTTTCTCTCTTTACACTCAGTCCCCTCGGTGCACTTATTTCCTCCCATGGTTTTCAGTACCATCTTTATTCAGACCACTCTGATCTACCTTTCTGCACCTGAAATCTCTACAGGAATCCAGGCCTGAATTTGTGCCTGCTTATCCAACATTGCTGCCTGGATGTCTCACCATAGTCTGAAAATGAACATGGCCAAAACTAAGTTCCTTATCTTTCCCCCTAAACTCACCTCCCTTCTCAATTTGTGGTAACACTACAGTCCTCCCCGTTTCCTCAGCTTGCAACCTTGGGGTCATCTTTGACTCTACTCTCTCTTTCTCTGTACACATCCAACAGATTGCTAAAATCTACCACTTCCTTCTCTGTAACACTGGCAAAATTCATCCCGTCCTTTCTGCACACACTACTAAAACCTTCATCCACTCACTAGGCACCTCCCATCTTGACTATGATAACCTGCTCCTCACTGGTCTCCCTTTCTCCACTTCATTCTATTAAAAACTCAGTTGCATGGCTTATTTTCCACCAGTGCCTCTATGCTCATGTAACTCGTCTTCTCAAATCACTTCACTGGCTCCCTATACATTTCCACATCCAGTTCAAACTTCTACAAAGCTACAAGGGCATTCATTCTGCGGCTCCTCACTACCTTTCCCCTCTTATCTCACTCTACACTCCTCCTCGGGAACTCTGCTCCTCTGACAGATCCTTTTTATCTCTGCCCTTCTTTGCTATTGCCAACTCCAGCCTTTGTCCATTCCACTTTGCTGTTCCATATGCCTGGAACAAACTACCTGAGTCAGTGCATTGGGCTTCTTCTCTGGCCCTCTTCAAGATCAGGCCGAAGACCCGTCTCTTTGAGGCTGCTTTTGGATCCTAATGCTCCTCTTCTCTTGTCCACTACTTATGTGTATCTTGCAATCCTCGTCTCCAGTTTTGTGATGTTTTTTCATCTCGATTAATTATAAGCTCTTTGAGCAGGGACTGTGTCTTACATCGATGTGTACAGCGCTATGTACACCTTGTAGCACTATACAAATGATTAGTAGTGGTAGACCAGTCCAACAGGTGGAGGCAGACTTTCACAACTTTCAGTGATGAAATCACTTGGTATATCCTCTGGTATAGCATGGAGAGAAGCCACTTTGTCACTTCTAAGAAGTAAGCGAGACTCAAAAACTCAGAAAACATTAGCAAACCCAAACAGCTTTTTCACTAAGAACGTGAGCAATAATTCAGCTCTCTACCATGAGGAAATTGGAATCAGACCAGGAGACCGACTAGGCCCTTTCACAGCAGGCAGAACCTCAAGCTTGCAAAGAGTCTTCTAGGTACCAATTTTGCCAATGTGACCAAAGACTACAGGTTTTCCAATCTGCAATAGGGGTCTTCCAGGGAAGGTCCTGGACTGGTCTAGGATTCAAGAATTCTGAAATCCCCACAAATAGGAAAACAGAAGTGAGGTGGATCTTGAATGATTTTTCATAGGATTGTGTTTGTGAGGAGCTAGCTAAATTAAAAGTAGACAAAAAATGGGGCTAGATGGGAAACATCCTAGAGTATTGGAGGAACTTAGGGAAGTTCTGGCGGTGGCTCCACTGTCTGACCTTTTCAATGCTTCTTTAGAGTTGAGAGTGGTCCCCAAAGACTGGAGAAGGGTGCATGTGGTCCCTCTACAGAAATGAAATGGAGGTTGGGAACTACAGGCCAGTTAGTCTGACCTCTGTGGTGAGTAGATTAATGGAAACTGCTAAAGAAGAAGATTGTAAGGTTTCTAGATTCCAATGAATTGCATGGTTTTACTAGAGGCAGATCATGTCATACGAATCTGATTAAATTTCTTTGACTGGGGGACCAGAGTGTTGGACTGAGGGAGAGTGCTAGAAATGGTATACTTAGTATTTCAATAAAGGTTTTGACTCTATTCCACACAGGCAACTTATAAAAAGAGTACCCTAGGGACAGACTTTAAAGTGACCGACTGGGTTAGGAACTGGTTGAGTGGGAGATGATGAAGAGTACAGATAAATGGAGCTCACTCTAAGGAGAAGAAAATTAGCGGTGGTGTGCCACGGGATTCTGCCCTTGATCCTATTCTTTTTAACATTTTTGTAAGTGATATTGCGGAAGAGCTGTCAGGTAATGTTTGCTTCTTTACATATGATACCAAAATCTGCAATAGGGTAGACAGCCAAGGTGTAGATAACATGAGGGCGGATCTAGTGAAGCTTGAAGAATGGTCGAGAATTTGGCAGCTGAGATTTAATGCTAAAAAAATGCAGGGTCATGCATATGGGCTGCAAAAATCCAAGGGAGAGGTAAAATACAGAGGGATGAAGTACTTCTGTCCAGAAAAGAAGAGCGAGACCTGGGGCAATTGTTTCCGATGATCTTAAGGTGGCTAAACAAGAAAAGACAATGGTGAAAGTCAGAAGGATGCTTGGATGCATAGTGAGAGGAATAGCCAGTAGGAAGGAGGCTATAGTGCCTCTGTGTACGTTTTTTGCGAGACCTCATTTGGAGTAATGTGGCAATTCTGGAGACCACACTTCAAAAGAAATAAACAGGATGGAATCAGTGCAGAAGGTGGTCCTTGCCCACTCTCCTTGGCTCATCTTCGGAGACTTCAATCTCCTCCCTCTGATCTTTGTGAGTTTGTGTCCCAGCTCAGCTTCTCTCAATTGGCCACTGTCCCACACTCAAGGATGGTAATATTTTGGACTTCGTCTTTGTTTCTTCCGACTCTCCCTCGGTCTTATCACTGTCTTGTTTCTCTTGTCTGGCTACCCCTTCTCTTGCTCCCCCCGCCACCTCCCATCTCGTTCAGAACCTTTCTGCCAAGTACTTACATTGCCTAGCTGAAGAGCTTACGGTGGCTTCCTCTGCTTTCCCATTGCCTCATTGGCTTCTCAATGGTCCACCTGGTGCCTCCACTTTCTTACACCCTGTATAGTGTTGTACCCCTTTGTCCTGTTCACTCCTCTTTCTCCCACAAACCGCAATATGATCCTGGCTTTTCCCCTTCTGCATTGTTACCTCCACCATGCCGAAAATCTCTGGAGAAAAAAAAACTGCACTCTCATTTGACCTGATCTCTATGGAAAGCCCATACCACTGCTTATGAGGCAGCTATCCAGGACAAGTCAGCACATGCCCTAAAACTTCTCTTTGGCTGCCAACAACCCTCAGCATTTCTTTTGCATTCTAGATCAACTGACCTCCTTAGCAGCTTCTTCTTCTATTGTTCCTTCTCAGTCTCCGCCTCCTTAACTAAAAAAATCTCTTCCCTGCACGCTAAATTCTCCTCACATGTACTATATCCTGCTCCAGTTTCTTGTCCATCTTCCTCTCCCCAATCCTCCATCTGCTCTCCTCATTCCCCTCTCCTCCTGTTATCTCCAGTTCCTTCTTCTGCCCCTCCTTCCACAGTTGCCAACCTGTTTGCCCACCTCTCCTACCCTTACTTCCACCTGCCTTGAGTGCACTTTGTGTTCTGTCTGTCCCTCTTAGAAATATAAAAACACAATAGCAGAAAGACTATATGGCCTATCCAGTTTGCCCTTCCATACCAACTGCTAAAGCCCCTATTTTTCCTTTAGAGACTTTCTGTGTTGGCCCCCTGCTTTCTTGAATTCAGATACTGTCCTGGTCTCTACCACTTTCACTGGGAGGCTGTTCCACGCATTTACCACTCTTTTCCGTGAAGAAATATTTCCGCATATTACTCCCGAGTCTATCCCATTTCACCTTCATCCGATGCCCCCTTGTTGGAGAGGTTCCTTTCAACTGAAAGAGGCTCTCTTCCTGTGCATTTATGCAACAGAGGTATTTAAACATCTCTATCATATCTCCTCTCTGCCGCCTTTCTTCCAAAGTATACATATTGAGATCTTTAAGTCTGTCCCTGTATGCCTTCTGAAGAAGACCACTGACCATTGTCATTGTTTTTTTCCATCGACTCTGGGCTTAATTAATAAAAGAAGGTTCAGGAATACTATTGGGTTTAAAGCAGCGGAGTTGTGGACTAAATTACATGCAAGGTAAGGGGGAGGAGTAGCCTAGTGGTTGGGGCAAGGTACTTCAGGCCGGAAGGTCGGAGGTTCAAATCCCACTAGAGGACAGCAACCTTGGGCCGGAAGGACTGGGGTTTCTAGTCCCACAGATGCTCCTTGTGGTCTTGGGCAAGCCACTTAACCCTCCATTGCCCATGTTCCCTGTAAGTATTAGTGTATGTGTCTCATATCCCCACGTGTTAAATGTATCCCCCAATTGTGTTGTGACCGCTCTGATTGAAGGATAAGGCGGTATACAAAAACTGTCTAAATAAATAAAAAATAAATAAGGTAAAGGGGATTTCTTTGATACTATGTTTCGTAAAAAGCTCAAATCTTGATTGTTCTCTTAATACCTGACTTCTAACTGCTTTTAATGTCTTTTATTGTAAACCGCACTGACCTAAGTTTTTAATTGGGATTTTAGCAGTATAGAAATGTTTTATTATAATAATAGCCACCCTCTGCACAGACTCCATCCTGTTTATATCCTTTTGAAGGTGCAGTCTCTAGAATTACACACAATACTGCAAATTAAGTCTCACCAAAGACTTATACAGAGGCATTATCACCACCTCCTTCCTGCTGGCCATTCCTCTTCCTATGCACCCAAGCATCCTTTTAGATTTTGTGTCGCCTTTTCTACCTGTTTAGCCACCTTAAGATCATCAGAAAAGCGTAATTACTCACCTGTAGCAGGTGTTCTCCATGAACAATAGGAATAAGTCCTCACATATGGGTGATGCCACCAACGGAGCCCCGCACAGAACGCTCCCCAGCTTCCAAAGGAAGCTTTTGGGAGGTACACCTCACATGTGTACCTGCCTTCCCACCAGGATACACAATGAGCAAGAGTCCAAGACCGTTAGGATAAATCAAAGTTTCTTTATTGAGGTCGTCCCCAACGCGTTTCGGCATGAATTGCCTTCCTCAGGGGGTAACAGCTGAAACATCAAACATATAACAATAATAATACTGAACAAAATCAATATGTAGAAAAAAGCCCTATAAGCTGTAAAAACATACAAAATCAAACCTTAAAATAAAAATAAGTTAATTCAAACTGAACCTACTCTTGCCATCTTGCTGAGCAGACTAGATGGACCATACTGGTCTTTATCTGCCGTCATATACTATGTTACTATGAGAGACAGTGAATCCCAGCATATTGGGGTCAAAGGAGACAAACAGCTAGGTGGATCGACAGTGCGCCTTCGTGCACTCCAGATAAAAGGCCAACACATGCTTACAGTCCAGCATGTGCAAGGCTGCCTCACCGCTGTTCACGTGAAGCCAGGTAAAGAATGTCCGAAGGAAAATGGACTGAGTGAGATGGAACACCGAGACCATCTTTGGCAGAAAGCAGGGGTGTGTATGGAGCACCATCCAGTTCTGGCGAAACCTGGTATACAGAGGATGAGCAACCAGAGCTTGCAGCTCACTGACGCGATGCACCGATGTGACGGCCGCCAGGAAGAGGACCTTCCAGATCAAGAATTTCAGTGGGCAAGAACCCAGGGGCTCAAAGGGAGCTCACCTTAGCTAGTCAAGGATCACACTGTGTGGGGGGCTTGAGCAGAGGCTTCAAGAGGAGCAGGCCCCTCGTGAACCAGGCTACTAGACTCTGAGCCGAAATGAGCTCCCCCCCCCAGCAACGATGGTAAGCCCCAGTCGCACTGAGGTGAATTCACACCGTTAGACTTCAGCCTGGAATCGGAGAGGTGCAAGAGGTACTCCAGCAGCCAGTCCCCAAGGCAGGAGAAGGGGTTCAGCACCCTACTCGTGCACCAGACAGCAAACTGCCGCCACTTTAGCATGTAGGCCTTGCGCATCAAGTCTTTGTGGGAAGCCAGCAGGATGTTGGTAAGGCCTTTAGGGAGATCAAGCTCCATGAGGACTACCCTCTCAGCATCCATGCCATCAGCAACAGGGAGTGGATATTGGGGTGCAGCAGGGAGCTGTCCTCCTGTGAAATGAGGTCTGGGTTGGAGCCTAGGCGAACAGGCTCCCTCAGCAAGAGCTGTAGCAGCAAAGGGAACTATGAGAATCATGGAGCCCTTCTTGGCCTGGAGCTTCAGAAATGTTTTTGCCACAAGTGGTATCGGGGGCTATGCATAGAAAGGAAAGCATCCGAGGCTAGGGGACCACTGGCTGGCCTCTGAGAGCAGAACCAATCTACCTGGCCATTTTGCACTGGGTGCCCCACTCCCGAAGATCAAGTCCACCACTTCCCTCTTGAGGGTTCACACATATGGTTGAAGCACCCAGCTGACGGGTAATGGTTGGGTTGCTATGCACCTGAGGAACCCATCAAAACCCCGTGCCCGGCTTGCCCTGAGGGGCGGGTTGTTCCTTTGGGGTCTTCTCCCTCCGCTTCAGGCGGGGAGTCTGTGCCTTAGGCTACACCTACGGCTAGGCTGGAAAATATCAAATGCAGACATGGACAGAAGGCTTTCTTGGCCTGATGTTTCTTCCATGCTGAGTCCGCAGTTTTTCTGGAGAGCCCGGTGAAAGACTCACCTGCTCCTCCTCCAGCTCCTTGGCTTTTGCCTCCATCGGTTTGCTGAAGCGATTCTCGCCCCGGTAAAGGACATTGGCAATCTTGTCCTGGAGCCACTGCTCCAGGTCTAAAGACTGCAGTCCCGCCATCTGATGTCCACAGTTGCCACTGCTCGCGGATTCAAAGACATCGTAGGTGCCCCGCATCATGAAATTTGAGCAGTCCTTGCCATGAGGCCCTGAAAGGACTCGCAACGGTCCTCAGGAACAAGGGCGGCAAAGTCCTCCAGGTCCAACATGACATCGTTGAGGAAAATGCTCATGTAAGTCTGGTAAGCCAGAATCCTGACGATCAACATGGAACCCTGAAAGCATTTCCTCCCGAAGGAATCCAGAGTCTGAGCCTCATGACTCGGCGGGACCAAGGAGTGCGTCTTAGCACTTTTCGCACGCTTCAAAGCTGACCACCACAAAGGAACTGTAGAGCAATTGAGGCTTCTCAAACCCCAAGGCCTTCTGGACCTGGTACAGGGAATTGAGCCAGCGGCTGATGACCAGAAGCATAAGCAGTGCATCATAGTTGCAACAGCAGCTGCTGCAGGATATGGTGGATGGAGACCATCACCGCTGCCCAGGGGACCGAGGGGTACTAGAGTAGTTCCAGTTTCTCCGCCCTCGTTTCCTCCTCAGACAGCAGAGAAAAGAGGATGACCTTCCCAATGTCCCCAACAAAGTCCAGGAAGGACATGTCCTCCAGAGGCAACTTATGCAATTCGGGTAGGGCAGACGGGTCAGATGGGAAGTCTGGGGACTGAAGGTCTGATGCAGTTTATTCTGCCTTGGTTTCCCATTCTGATTCCAAGAGGAAGTTGAAATAGTGCTGAGCCTCCTCATCCCAACAGCTCTGTGGCTTGGGGAAGGGGTGGACGGCGATGGTTATTGCACTGCACAGAATGCCGATGGTGGTGGTGCTCCGGGGTCTCAGACTGTGATACACTGGAGAGGGAGATGGCTACGGCAACCGTAGTCGATACAGATCTCCCACCCAATGTCCCAACCTCAGCAAGCAGGGCAAGAGTCTCCAGGATAGGCTAGAAGAAGTGTGGTGACAACACATTCTGCACAGTGAAGCCTCAGTTCTGCAAGGTTTCCAATGCTGCCTAGTGAGCTTCAAGGATTCAACGGCATTCCTACAGAACCGCCACATGAGAGGAGGCCTATGCTGCAGCCATTAGCACCGACACCTCAGGTAGGGACTCCACTATGATAGGTGCATTGAGAAACATCCGGCAGCCCTCCTGGGCACTGGGAGTGGACTCTGCCACTCAGATGGGTTTTCCTGCCGGGGTAGCTTGGCCAGTTGCTCCCAGCCATCACCTTCAGCATCGTGTCAAGAGCTGCAATGACTCAGCACCCAAAACCTCTCCCAGTGCTCCCCCTTCAATGTCGATGAGATGTCTGCAGGAGTCTCCCCTTGTCGCTCGGGCTGAGTACACTACTCCTTCCCCTTGGTTGCCTTAAGACTCTTCGCAGGTGTAGACGAGGGAGGGGGGGAAGTCAGGGCTGAGGATGCTGAATCAGATGAGCTGAAGAGGCACTCCCTCTGCTTTTCCCGACCTTTCAGCCCTCAGAACGTCATTTGCAAGCAGAGCTCACAGGACGCAGGCTCACAGCCTGGCCCAAGGCATTGCAAGCACCAATTATGTCTGTCAGTAGAAGAAATGGTCTTGCCACATTTGGTGCATTTCTTAAAGCCACTTGCTGGCTTAGAAAATGCTGAAAACCACCGCCTTGGCCAAATCAAACTGAAAATCTGCCATGGGCAGGAAACCACCCTGAAGGGGGAAAAACAATGCAAAAGCGTTGAGAAAAAGAAAAGCACACCTAAAAAAGGGCTAACTGGCGACAACATAAAAGGGAAAAAAACCTGGCCATGAGGGCGAGATACAAAACCTTTTTTCCAAACTGCAAGAACATGTCTTAGGAACCGCGCAAAAAAAGAAGACTGGAGAGTATGCGTCACAGTGGGAGGAAAAACAGACATGCATGCACAGTACACCTCCCAAAAGCTTCCTTTGGAAGCTGGAAAGCATTCTGTGCAGGGCTCAGTCGGTGATGTCACCCATAGATAAGGGCTTATTTCCTACTTGTTCATGGAGAACAATCATGCCCAGGTTCCACTGTCCTTTTGTAAAGAGAAGTAATTCACCCCCTATACTGTACCACTCCCCTGCATTTTTGCAACCTAAATGCATGATCCTGCATTTGCTAACATTATATCTCAGCTGCCAAATTCTTGACCATTCTTCCAGCTTAGCTAGATCCTTCCTCATATTATCTGCTCTTTCCTGGGTGTCTACTCTATTGAAGATTTTGATATCATCAGCAAAGAGGCAAATCTTACCAGACAGTCCTTCTACAAAATCACTACCAGAAAAGTTAAGAATCTGACCATGGATGGATCCCTGCGGCACACCATTAGTTACATCCTTCTTCTCAGAGTATGCTCCAGTAACCTGTATCTTTTTTCGCCTCCCGCTTAAACAATTTCTAGCCCAGTCAGTCGGTCACTTCAGTTCTATTCCTATGATGCTCAATTTATCTATAAATAGTCTGTGTGGAACCGGTGTCAAAGGCTTTACTGAAATCTAAGTACATCACATCTAGGGCTCTTCCATCAGTCCAACTGTGGTTATCCAGTCAAAGAAAGTAATCAGATTTGTCTGACAAGAACTGTCCCTAGTAAAACCATGCTGCCTCGGGATCCTGCAATCTATTGGACTCCAGAAACCTCACTATCCTCTGTTTTAGCTGCATTTCCATTAATTTACTCACCACAGAGGACAGAGTAACCTTGCCTTTAGTTCTCAAACTCATCCTTACTTCCACTTTTCTGTAAAGGGACAACATGTGCCTTTCTCCAGTCATCTGGGACAACTCCTGACTCTAAAGAAGCATTGAAAAGCATAGTTGCTCACGTGTAATAGGTGTTCTCCACAGACAACGGGAATCAGTCCTCGCATATGGGGTGATGTTGATGCCGATGGAACCCAGGCAGAACATTTCCCCAGTTTTCCAAAAAAAGCCTTTGGGACATGCTAACATGCATTCATGATCCCCTTCCCACCCAAGGGTGCCATCTTGCTCAGTCAGATGACATAAGCTAGGACGGCAGTAAAAGCTATAACAAGGTAGGGAGGCAACTCCCTGGAGAGGAGGAAGGGTTGTGAGGACCGATTCCTGCTGTCCCTGGAGAACAGCTGTTACAAGTGAGTAACTATGCTGTCTCCAGGAACAAGCAGGAAGTCAGTCCTCACATATGGGACTCCCTAGCTCCAGGCTGCCAAGAACCAAACCACGACAGCACCAATGGTAACCAATCGGGCAGTCATAAGTTGCAGAAGGCAAGTCCCCACTGAGAGACTCTGCATGACCCTAGCGTCCAGCGACACTATCACTCCGGTAGCCTGAACACAGACAGGTCAGAGGACAGGAGTTGACTACACCCCGAGAATATTACGGAGTACTGCCTGGCCAAAGGCACTGTCTGTGGAACTCACTCTCCAGACAGTAGTGAGCTGCGAACGTATGAACTGAAGACCATGTGGCGGCCTTGTGGAACTCCGGGGCTCAAGGGAGAGGCCAGTTTGCTCATATGTGAGGGCAATACAGTCTGCCTCCCAAGTGGACAGAGTTCGCTTAGTCACGGGGAGCCCCAGTCTGCTGGGGTCAAAGGACATGAAAATCTGAGGAGCTTTGCGATGGGCCTGGGTCTGCTGTAAGTAGAAGGACAGGACCTTTTTGCAATCCAGTGTATGAAGCAGTAGTACCTCCCTGATGCTGTGAAGCCACGGAAAAGTGGGGAGGACCACCTCTTGGTTGAGGTAGAAGGGAGATACCACCTTCGGGAGGAATTTGGGATGTGTGCGGAGCACTACCCTGTTCTTGTAGAACCTTGTATACGGTGGATCTGCCACCAGGGCCTGGAGTACACTCACTCTTCAAGCGGACGTAAGGGCCACCAGAAAGGCCACTTTCCAAGACAGGTACCACAGGTGGAAGTGGCCATGGGTTCGAATGGCAGTTTGGTGAGCTGGGAGAGCACCACATTGTGGTCCCACTCTGCCCATGGAGGGCGGAGAGAGGGCTTGGATAACAGGAGGCCCCAGAGGAACCTGGAGACAAGAGACTAGCTTGAGAGGGGTTTTCCCCTCAATAGGGTGGTGGTGAGAGGCTATGGCGTTCAGATGTACCCTCACAGAGTTAGATTTCAGCCCGGTGTGTGACAGGTGCAGTAGATACTGAAGTACTAGTTGCGCATGGCAGGAGAAGGGATTATCTTCCCTTTCCGCACACCAGGCGGAGAACCTTCTCCACTTAAAAGCATAAGCCCGTCTGGTGGAGGGTTTTCAGGAGGCCAGTAGGCTCTCTTTGACTTCTGGAAGATTGAAAGGGGCCTAGGCTACCCTTTCAGCAGCCATGCTGTTAGCATTAGCGACCCCAAATTGGGGTGCAGAAGGGAGCCTTCCTTCTGGGACAGGAGGTCCAGGGCTCAGCCCAGAAGGACTGAGAGTGCCACCAACAGGGAAAGCAGCAGAACCAAGGTTGCCTGGGCCACCTGGGGGCAATCAGTATGACTGATGCCTCTTTGCTCTGGACCTTGAAGAGGGTCCCGGCGACCGGGGGGGGGGGGCGGGAATGCATAGAGTAGGCCTTCAGACCATGAAATCATGAAGGCATCTGCCGCCATTCTCTCTGGGTATGGCTGACGGGAGCAGAAGCAGGGTAGCTGCATGTTGTCCAGAGAGACGAATAGGTCCATCACGGGCTTTCTCCAGAGGTGGAAAAGCTGCTTCATTACTCTGGGGTTTAAGCACCACTCGTGTGGGTGAAGGACTCTGCTCAGCCTTTCTGCTAGGCAGTTGTCCTGGCCCAGGAGGTACACCGCTCGCAGAAGCATGCTGCAAAGGAGAGGAGAGCCACCGCCTTCTGGCAGAAGGAGTACGTGCCCTTGCCCCCCTGCTTGTTGATATAAAACATGGCAACCTCATTGTCCATCTAGATCAGCACAGGTTAGTGTTGCAGGCGGTGGCGGAACGCTTGTAGGGCCAAGAAGATTGTTCTGAGCTCCAGGAGATTGATCTGTAGGAGTGACTCTTCCTAAGAGCAGCTGCACTCTGTGCGGAAATCTCCGCAATATGCCCCCCAACTCAAGAAGGAGGCATCTGTGGTATGGATCCTCTGCGATGCAGATGCCTGAAAGGGCATTCCCGCCTGGAGGTGGCGCAAGTTTCACAACCAGTTGAGGGACTCAGCCAGCTGGTGGGTAACCCTGACCCTGTCCTGTAGGCTGCCCATGGCCTGAGTCCACTGCGAGCATAGGCACCACTGGGCTGCCTGCATGTGTAAGCAGGCTAAGGGCTTGACATGGACTGTCGAGGCCATATGGCCAGTAGGTGGAGGAGGAGACAAGCCAGCCCTGACTGGTGGCACTATACCTCTCCTGCCAGTTGCCTGAGGCATTCTGCCCTTTCTCTTGCGAGGATGGCCTTGACATGTAACGTCCAACTGAGCACCTATGAACTCCAGGCTTTGGGTCGAAGAGAGTTGGGATTTGGGGTAGTTGATGACAAACTCCAGGTGGTGCAGAAGGAGGGTTGCATGCTCTGCAGCCTGACTGACCTCTGAGGCTGGATACATAAACAAGGAAAAACACCCTTCCTGAAGAACCAGCAGACACAGAAGAAGCAGGATATGAACCACCGTGGAAGGAAACCTTTATTTATTAACAGAGAGGTGTAACCCGACACGTGTTTCGGCTGGGGGCCTTCTTCGGGGGTACAATACCTCTACTAAACATAAAAAATAAAATAAATAAAACAAACATTAAAAGTAATAAATAAAACCAATCATATAGTAAAACACAACATTACAATAATGACAAATGTAACCAGCAGAATCAAAAACATGAAGACAAAACTATGCAATACATAAAAATTGTATAAAAAGGGGGGGGGGGGGGGATGTGTGATATAAATCCATTAATAAATAAATAAATATATAAAAAGATAAAAAAAAATATGTGCAGAAACAGAGAATGCAAGGACCGGGCAGTGAGTGATACCACAGGATACAATGGTAAAATTGAGACTATAAAAGAATGAAAGAATGCACACTTACCAACCGTAATTCTATAAGGCTATAATTCCTAGAAGGATATTTATTTATTTATTTGCTTTTATATACCGCACTCTTTAGTGATCAGCACAGTTTACATAGAATGTAAATAGCCAAACTAACTTTACATAGAACAGGTATTTTACAACGAACCCAGTTTAAAGAACAGGTATTTAACAGAACAAGCGGTACATTAAACATAAGTGGGGACCTTAACTTGGACAGGAGAGAACTATTTACAATTTATAAGCAGAACAAAGATACATAGGTGAGAGATAATCGTCACCTTATTTAAAGGTATACAGTCATAAACTAGTTGGAACAGGTGGGTTTTTAAGGACTTTCTAAAGGTTGAAAGGTCAGTGATGGCTCGAATTGAGGCAGGAAGAATGTTCCAAAGACTTGGAGCGTATTAAGGAAAAGGCGCGATTCTTGGTGGCCTGAGTGCATTTCCTTATTGATGGAGAGGTAACCAGAGTGTTTACCATACTCTATCTTCTAGTTCTGCTGTCTGGGGTACATTGAATGATTGCTATCAAAGAGGGTGCTGACAAGTTGTGAAGAATCTTGAACGTGAGTAGCAAGGCTTTGTAGATCAGACGATTAGTTATTGGGAGCCAGTGTAGCTGCATCAAGATAGGTGAGATATGTTCAAATCTGGACACACCTTGGATTGTTCGGGTGGCTATGTCAATGGCCAGTTGGCGTGGTTGGAGGGTATGTTTAGAAAGGCCATGAAGAATTATACTGGCATAGACGAAAAGCAGGAAGATGAGGGCTTGGAATACTGTGCGTAAAATCGGAGGGGTCCAGGAGTAGGCGTAGAAAATGGAAGGTTCTTATTTTATGGTAGACTACCTTGATGATATTCTGTACATGTGTAAAGATACTCAGCCGTTGGTCAAGGGTAACTCTGAGATAGCGTACCTCCTGCTTCGTCATGAGCTCTGCATCTCTCACCTGTAGGGAGGCTGGAGGAGTAAATGATTGGTCTTTTGTTATAAATAAGACTTCAGTCTTCCTGCAATTCACGGTCAGGTTGTGTGTAGAAAGCCAGTCAGAGATCTTATTGAAGCATTCTATAATGATGGAGAAGTCTGGGCTGTTTATTGAGAAAGGGGTGTAGAGTAAGACGTCATTGGCATAAGTGTGATAGAGGATGCTGAAGGACTGTATTATAGAGCAGATTGGCTGAATATAGATGTTGAAAAGCAGGGCTGAGAGAGATGAGCCCTGCGGGACTCCTTGGGTTTGTTGGAAAGTACATGATGATTGCGTTCCAATGCGTACTTGTTGCTGTCGACAACTCAAATAGGATCTAAACCAGTTGAGGGCTGCACTCCAAATCCCTTTATGCTGTAGATGGTCAAGTAGGAGTGTATGGTTGACCGTATCGAAGGCAGAGGCAATATCCCAGAATACAGTAATACCTTGACTTACGAGTTTAATTCGTTCTGTGACCAAGCTCGTAAGTCAATTTGCTCGTATATCAAATCAAATTTCCCCATGCTCTCTCGCTTGAGGTTTATATTCAATAAGCGATGTGAAAACTTGAGAGAAAGCAAAGAACCATCTAAAAGATGTGCAGGTGCTACCCATGGAATGTTCTCTTTCATCAACAAAGATAACCACGTGAACTGAACGCTCACTGATGGCGGGTGGCGCTAGCTCGTAACTCAGATCTTGGCTTGCATCATAAAGCAAAAAAAAAAAAAAAAATCAACCGAGCGACAGCTCGTATCTCGGAAAACTCGTAAGTTGATTCACTCGTAAGTCGAGGTTTCATTGTATTAGGATGAATCCTTGCCTCTTCTTATCTAAACCAGTGTAGAGCCTATCTAGGAGAGTCACTAGCAGGGTTTCAACCCCATGGTGCTGGTGGAATCCAGGCTGCTGTGGGTCCAGGAGGGCATGGGAGTCGATGTGGTCCTGGATTTGTTGCTGGACGACCTTTTCTAATATCTTGATCAGAAAGGGGAGGTTGGAGATGGGTCTGTAGGAGCTGATTTTTGAGGGATCTAGTTTGTTGTTTTTTAGCAGTGGCCAGATGGAGGCTGTTTTCAGGGGCAGAGGGAGAACTCCTGTAGTAAGGGAGAGGTGAATGATTCTAGCAATAATTGCGTTTAGGTCAGTTCTTGATTGCTTAAGACAAAAAGCTGGGCATGGGTCAGATGGGGAAATGGTGGTGTTAATCCCACAAATGATGTTCTCTATTTGCTCAGAAGAGTATGGGTAAAATGCCTCAAGATGGGTTTAGCAGGATCTTCTGTAGGAGGGTAGTATATGAGAGGAATTTCGAGTTCAAGCATCTCTGTGTGAGACCTTGTCAAATTCATTTTGCTCTGGAAGTATGAGGCAAAGGCAACTGGGCTGGGGGTATTTGTCGGAAGATTCTTAGATGCATCCTTTGTGAAAGATTTAATGAGACTGAATAGCTCTCAAGGCTTGTTAGGAGAGAGCATCATGGTATTGGTATGGTGTTTCTTTCTTTTGTGGTTGACTGCTCTGCAATGTTCCTGTAGATTATACAAGTAGGCCACATGGTCAACGTTGTGCCTAGAGTGTCACCATCGTTGCTCAAGCTTTCTGAGGTGAAGTAAGGATTCACGTAACTCGATAGTAAACCATATGGCTGTGTAGTCCTTTATGGTGGGCTTAGTGGAGGGCGGTAGGAGTGAAGCTTTGGATGAGTTGTTTCATGAGTAAATAAGCTTGACCAAGTCATTGGTGTCAGCGCTTAGCTCCTGAAGAGTGGCACTGAGGAATGTATCTTAGTTGAAGTACTTTAACCTGTTACAAGTATCTGAAGCGGCAGCAGGCTGGAGGATTGGATTTGGAGGGCTGCTGGTCATCTTCTGAGACCATAGGTATGTGAAAAAGTATGCCATTATGATCGGATCAGGGGACAGGGAGGACAAGTGGCGAGTCCTGGTTGCTGGAGCTGAGGTAGGATGAAGGAGCGAAGACGAGGTCCAGGGTATTAGCTCTTGAGTGAATAGAATTAGTTGATAACTGCGTGCTGTGATTGCATCCAGGAAGGCAGAAGAGTACTTGGTATTGAGTGTTGGGAGATTGAAATCTCCTAGAAGCCAGAGTGGTTTGCGTTGGGTATTCTGGTTGCATGCTAGATCGAGGATGGTGGCCAACTTGTCAGCGCAGGCACATGGTGAACGGTAGACGAGGCAAGCTGCTAGGAACTTGTTTGAAATCTGGATAAAGTTGAGGTTGGTTGTGCTCTGGGCAGAGCAGCACTGGAAGTGGAGATTACTCCTAGCAATTATGAGGACTCCACCACCTCTCCGGTTTAATCTTGGGCAATTAAAGAAGTTGTATCCAGGTAGCTTAAGTTGGTTAGTAAGTACAGCGTCCGTGTCAGTTAGCCAAGTTTCTGTGATGAAAAGCAAGTCTAGATTCTGATGTTCAACATAGTCAATGAGGGTAGGCCATTTATTGCGGATGGACCGAGCATTTATGAGCATGCAGCTCAGGTTTTCCGGATGAGGAGACTTAAGTCTGTGGGTTTTCAGCAGGGGTTGGCAACTTATGTGAATAAGCCGATGCTGGTTTGCTATAGGTCGAGCCCTTCTGGTGTAGAAGGTGTAATTATGGTCCCAGTGTCCTAGGGTTTGTGAGAGGGGGATTAGGCCATGTTGTTGTGCATAAGAATTTACCCAAGTGATGAATTGAACTATACAAACTAGGAGTAGCAGAAGTGTGAGACACCATGGTATTGTGCTAGGCCAATGTGTGGAGATACTGGTATTTTGAAGAGCTAAACTGGGTGCTATCGGAGAGCTCTAATGCACTTGTAAGGAGTGGCCTGTTAAGTTGCATGCTGATCAACAGGAGGAGCGTAGAAGGGATGAGTAATGCCAGAGTCTTACCTTGATGAGTGAAGGAAAAGTCTCTTTTCACAGATTTGGAGTGGAGGGATATTTGGGTGGCTCTATTCGGCATTGGGATGGAAGAAACAATGGTTGTAGGCAGAGGCCGACAAGTTGAGATCTTTGGAGAGAGAAGCCACGCTCAGGTCCCTGCTCAAGGGCCACACCTAAGGGCCCTCTGGAGAGGCCCTCAGGTGCGGGCATGCCGGGAGGTGCCCCTTTTCAAAGGTGGAGGTGGTGGGCCCTGATTGGCCTTCTGGTGGAGAGCAGGAGGGATTTCAGCCTCCCGCTCTCTTTCAAGATGCCGATTGGAGCAATATACATTTGTAATCAGAAATGTGAACAAGTCAATTGAGATACAAATGAATAATAATAATAAGAAAAAACATAACCATCAATATTGAGGAATAATGGTAGCAGAAGCCACGGAGGGACCCTAAACGCCAAGTGCAGGGAGGAAGGAAGCCTCAATGTAAAGTTAATCAAATTGGCATATCCTATATAGAATACCTTAAGAGGGACAAAATAGCCAGGCGATCCCCAGTGGGCTGGTGAAGGTCTCCCAGGAGAGGGGAGGCCCTGCCTCAGGAGTCAAAAGCTCCCCTTAGGCTGGGCAGGAGCTGGGGCTTCTGTGCCTTTGGCTTCTGAGCCCCATGGATTTTTTTAAGGTGAGAAACCTGTTGCTGGTTTGAGAAAGGCTGGTAGTGTTGATTCTGCTGAAAGGGCCCCTTTTTGCTTGGGAACAGGGGTCTTTTCCCAGATGATTTCTTATGGGGAAAGGATGAGGGTCCTTGGAGAGCCTCTGTCGAGTCACCACGTTGGCCTTGATCTCGGCCGCCTTGTTGGCTATAGGTTTGACGAACAGGTTCTTCACTGTGCAGGGGCCATCGAATAGCTTGTCTTGGACCCATTGCTCGAGGTCTGAAGACTGCAGCCAGGCTTGGAGTCGGGCACCGATGCTGGCCGCTGCTACCTGAGCCGTCATAGGCTGCCCAGGAAAGGAACTTAGAACAGTCCTTGATCCTGGAGGTCGGGGATTGGAACTGATGGAGGGGGTTCCCCAGCAAGCCCTGCTGAAAACCCGGATAACTCCTGGGTTAGGACCTTTAGGTACAATTCATAGGCTTGAATCCTGCAACCCAGCATGGAGCCCTGGTAACACTTGCAACTGAGGGCATCGAGGGGTCTAGCGTCCCTTCCAGGAGGGACCGAAGAATGGGTCTGCTGGCTCTTAGGTTTCTGCATGTTCGACTCAACGACCATGGAGTTATGTGGGAGTCGGGGTCCTTCTGAATGCGGTAGATGGTGTCGAGGCGCCGGCTCACCACCGGCACAGAGACTGGCGTCTCCCACATTCTGAGTAGCAGCTGCTCGACAATCAGCTGCACTGGCATCGTGAGAGTCTCCTTGAGTGGAGACTCATACTGAAGAATCTCCAATTCCTCGGTATGCGGATCTTCCTCCTCCTAGGTTTGCAACGAGAGGGCTCTGGCCATATCCTTGACAAAGTCGTGGAAGGCTACATCTTCCGGGGCAGAATGGTGCCAAGGTGCCGGGGCAATTGATCCGAGGGATTATCTCGGTGCCACTTGGTTTCTGGGGATGCCTAGTCATCAGTCTCCCACTCATTGAGCGGTGCTGACGAGTCCAAAGCCCTGCGATTCATAACTCTGAGAATGGGACCAAGTGGCTGGCGGAATCCAGAGGACTTGGGGTCAAAGTTGCAGAAACTGGCCAGGTAGGACCATATACCCGAGGAACGGGACAGAGACCTTGACCGGTGCCGAAGACTTACCAGAGGCCGATGGCGCTCAGAGCTCAGCTCGACAACCGGGTACTCCCCCGCAGTCAGGGGCCCGGTCGTCGGGGTAGATGATGCAGATGAATCAGCCATCATTTATTTATTTTACATTTATCTATCATTTACATTTATCACTGCCTGTTGCAGGGCCAGGATAGCAGTGATGTTCTGCTCCAAGGTTGCCAGTCTGGTTTCCAAGCCAGAAGGCTCCACAGCTTTCGGCGCAGGCACTGTGGACCTTGGGCCCAGCATCGGCACTCTCGCGAGTGCATCCTTGACGAGGACTACGGTCTTGAGGAACCTTGCACAATCTCCACCGGCCGAGGAATCCTTCTTGAGGACTTTGGTAGGACACTTCGCGGAGCAGGTTTCTCTGGTTCAACATCAGCAGACTTTGAGGATTTTTTCTTCTTTTTCTCGGGGTCTGAGGTCTTCTTGGAGGAGTCACTGCCGCGGGACTCAGAGGACACTCGGGGCCTCACGGGAAGTGCTGGGCTTGGAGCTCAGCGCCGGGGAGGCTTGTGCCGAGTCAGACCAGGGGAACAGTTTTTCTTGTAACTCCAACCTCCTTTTATTGGTTTTAGGCGCCATGGCCTGGCACAGGTCGCAGGAGGTGTTGTCATGGTCCAGGTCCAGGTCCAGGTCCAGGCCCAGGCCCAGGCAGCAGTCATGGGTGTTGGTCACTGACATCATTTGACTGCAGTGGTCACATTTTTTTAACCCACCAGGTAGGTAACACCCAGATGGGGGTTGCTGACTCCCGGGCAAAAAAGGGTACGAATGCCAGTCGAGACGAGCCTTGATCAAAAAAGACAAAAAGGAGCCGAGAACAACGCTGGAGACGGTTAGAGGAACCGGTACGCAGACTTGGAAACTAACTATTTTGAGGATAATTAGCAAGGATTTTTTCGGGGAAACAGGACAGACATCTGTTGGGCTCCGCGGAGGGCAAGATGGCACCCTTGGGAGGGAAGGGGACCACGCATGCATGGTAGCATGTCCCAAAGGCTTTTCTTTGAAAGATGGGGAAATGCTCCATGTGCGCTCCGTCGGCACCGATTGTCACCCCCCATATGTGAGGACCAACTTCCTGCTTGTTCCTGGAGAAAAGTCAGTTAGTGGAGCTGCCAGAACTTCCTGAAGTTCCTTCAATACTCTGGGATGTATCCCATCCAGCCACATCACTTTGTCTACTTTTAGTTCAGCTAATTCCTCACAAACACAGTCTTCTGAAAATCATTCAAGATCCCCTTCATTAGTATTCCTGTGATACCTGGGTACAAACTATATTGCAATGATAGGTTTTTACATTTTACAAATGGCAGATTTCAGCTCTTTCCAAAGGTTCTTGATTGGAATGAAATCAGGACTCATGGTTGGCCAGTTTAAGACAGTCCATTTTTTTTTCATTTTTAACCATTCTTTTGTACTTTTGGATGTATGTTTTGGATCATTGTCCTGCTGGAGGATCCATGACCTGTGACCCAGACCTAGCTTTCTGACACTAGGTAGCATATTTCGCTCCAAAATACCTTGGTAGTCCTCTGACTTCATGATTCCTTTAATACGTTCCAGGTCTCCAGTTCCTGAAGCAACAAAACAGCCCCGCATTATGGAACCTTCACCATATTTAATTATAGAAAGGGTGTTTTTCCCCTTATAAAGCTTTATTTCTTCACCTGTAAATGTTATCACTGGTCTACATTGTCAAAGAGCTCAAGTTTGGTTTTATCAGTCCACAGAACATTTTCCCAGAAGGATCGTGGTTTCTCAAGGTGCGTTTGGGCAAAGATCAGGTGTGTCTTTTTACAGTATGTCTGTTTTGAGCAGTAGGGTCCTCCTTGGCCTTTGCCCATGAGGTCCTTTTTATTTAGTGCATGGCATATGGTGCGGGTTGAAACCACCACTCCAGATTGCTCCAGGTCCAAAACCTTCTCCTCCATCCGTAAAACCTCCTGCCCTTCAGACCCTATTCCCTCTCACTGGCTCCTAGACTCTTCCCTGGCCCTCTCTCCCCACATTCTTTCCATCATTAACACTCACCTCTCTTCCGGTATCTTCCCCACCCCCTGGAAGCATGCCATCATTCATCCTATTCTAAAAAAGGAGTCCCTGAATCACTTATCACCCTCCAGTTGGCGTCCTATCTCCAATCGCCCCTTCCTTTTCAAGCTTTTCGAAAACCCGTCCTTATCCAATTGTCCTCATATCTTGAAGTTTCCCTCACATTACACCCCTGGCAATCTGGTTTCCGCTCCGGCCATAGCACAGAGTCTGTCCTTCTTTCTCTCCTTAACGAATTGTACACTGCTCACGATCACGGTTCCTTCTCCCTTGCTGTTTCACTCGATCTCTCTGCCGCATTTGACCTTGTCGATCACTGCACCCTCGTTTCACGTCTACACAATGCCGGCCTTGCCGGTACTGTTCTCCACTGTTTCCACTCTTTTCTTTCCTGCTGGTCCTTTTTGGTTCTTTCTGGGCCCCTTTCTTCCCCTTCCATGTGGTGTCCCCCAAGGTTCTGTCCTCGCACCCCTTCTGTTCAATATTTTTCTTGCACCCTCACTCTTTTGGTTCAGCAACACGGTGTCTCTGCCCACTACTATGTAGATGACATTTTTCTTCTCTATCACACAGACTCAGCTGCCCCTGACATCACTCCCCTTAATGATTGTCTCTTGTCCGTCTCGTCCTGGCTCTCTTCCAATTTTCTTCACATCAACCTTTCGAAAACCTCAGCCATTTGGTTCACCGCCGGTAGCCCTGCTTCCCTTCTCATCCCCCTGCTCTCTTCCTCTCCTATCCCCATTGTAACCTCTCTGCACTACCTTGGTGTGACCCTCGATTCCTCTCTATCCTTCAAAGCTCATATCTCCTCTGTAGTTCAACGCTGTTTCTTTACCCCGAGACAACTTCGTTCTGTTCGCCCCTTCCTTTCTCTCTCCTCTATGATCACCCTTCTTCTCTCCCTCGTCATATCACGCTTAATTGCAATGTTTCCCTGGCCGGTCTCCCCCAATCTCAGCTTCTACGCCTGCAGCGAGTCCAAAACACAGCCGCTTGTATTCTCACCTGCACATCCCACTTCGATCACATCACTCCCCTTCTTATCCGTCTGCACTGGCTTCCAAATCGCCTTCCGGATCCAATACAAATTCCTCATCTTTGTCCATAGGTCTATCCACACCGGCATCCCCCTCTAACTTGCTGATCTGGTCCATCTCCACACTCCCCACCGCTCCCTCCGTTCCATACATGCAAAATGCATGACCCTCCCTTCCCCATCCCAAGCCCACTTAGAATCTACCCACTCCTCTGCCTTCTATTTCTTTGGCCCCCGACTCTGGAACTCACTCCCCCCAGCTCTCCACCTAGAGCCCTCCTTCAAAACTTTAAAGGCCAACCTAAAAAACATCTTTTCTGCTCAGCTTTTGACCTTCCCCTACCTTCCTCCCCTCTTTCTCCACCCCCCCCCCCCCCGCTGATGTTCAACAGCCTGTCTTTTCCCTCTGCTCTTTGCTCTCTTCCCTGTCCTCTGTTAACTCTTATTCTATCCTTTCCTATTTAAACTGCATTGGCATTCTTTTCTTTTTTCTAGCAGCCTTTTTTTAGGCATTTCAGACACTGTTGTGATGGGTGGTATATTAAGCAATTTAATAAACATAAACAGGTCAGCCTTAAGCTCTTTGGATGTTATACGTGGTGTTTTTCCAACAGTTTGCACTAACCTTTGAAGACTTCTTGGATTAATTTTGCTTTCCCCACCACGTCCTGGGAGGTTCTTGACAGTTCCATGAGCAGAAATGACACGGCAAACCGCAGACACAGGAATCCCAAGGTTTTTGGAGATGGTCTTGTATCCCTCTGAAGCTTGATGATAATGGTTTTTCTGACGGTCTCAGGCAGCTCTCGTCTTCACCATTGTGTAAATGGAACAGGGAGTGAATGTGGCCGTTTTAAACATTAGAGTCATCATTCATTGGTTGATTCAAGTCATGTGAGTATTGACAATTGATCACAGGTGCATCTAATTTTACCGCAATGGGAATGTGGTTCTTCTGTTCAAACTGATTTGAAATGTTTATAAGGGTGTCAATAATCAGGTCCTGGAAATGTCCCAGTCTTCATACTATTTCCTTTTTTAATTGGTCTTGTTTTATTTGGTTCTTTTGTGTGTCAAATGTGTATGCTTATATAGTCCAAAGCCATTTCACTGGCCACTTTTTATTTGGAGATATTGGACATTAAGTGTTTGAACTGCAAGGGTGCCAATAATGTTCACCACAATGTACCCAAGAGCTTCAACATACCTAGGGGCTTTCTTCACCCATCCAATGAATCTAGTTTAAAGCCCTCTTCATTAGATTAGCCAGTCTGCTGCAGAAGACACTGACCCTTCTAGGATAGGTGAACATCATCTCTGCTCAATGGCCCTTGGAAAATCATCCCATAGTCCAGGAAACCAAAATGCTCTCTATTAAACCATCCTCCTCCAGGATGCGAGCTTCTCTGCCTCAGCCTTTACCCTCAACAGGGAGGATTGAAGAAAACATTACATGCGCACTTATGTGCTTCACCTTCTTTCAGAGCCATGAAGTCACACTTGATGCTTACTGGGCCCTCTACACTCAGAGGGATACCTAGCAGTATCATTTGTGCCGACATGGATGATCATCATCAGATAATATTCAGTAGGCTGGATGTGTCTCAACAAACTCTCCGTAACATCTCCGATTTTGGCACCCAGCAGACAGCACACCTCCCTGGACATCACGTCTGGTCAGCAGATGGATACCTCAGTACCCCTCAGAAGATAGTCACCAGCCACCACTACTATTCTTCCCCTTTGGATCCCTGGCCAGCACACCCGGTCAAGAAGTTTTCACCCTCTACCACCATTTCTCTTCTTCCCTTGCTCAGCTATAGTCTCTCAACAGGCTATCTTCCCTCAGCTGGGAAACATGCTATTATTTCCCTTCTTCTTAAGAAACCCTCTCTTGACCCCTTGGGTCCTCTCTAATTTCCATTCTTTCTCTAACTTTCCTTTTCTCTCCCAAGTCCTTGAATGCATAGTGCAATACGCTCTTGGCAGGCTAGCTTTCGTACCAGCCATAGCATAGAGACCTTTCTTACTGCCATTTGAATGAGATCTATTCCACTTTAGATCATGGCCATTCTGTCATTCTTGTTTCCCTCAACCTTTCCTTCGTCTTTGACCATGTTGACCACCACCTTCTACTACAGTGCCTCTCCAACATTGACATCAGAAATTCCACCCTTTAATGGTTTGACTTATCATCTTAACCATATTTTTCAAGTTTCCTATGGGCTCTTGTTTTTCTGTCTTCTTCCCCCTGGAATCTGGCCCCAAGGTTCCTCCCTGGCCCCCACTCTGTTCAACATTTTTCTTGTCCCCCTCCCTCTGTTGCTTCAGTCCATAGCTTACAGCCTCTACCTTTATGCCAACAACATTGAGATCCTTTTCACGGCATGCTCCCCTTCCTATGATAGCATCATTTTACTTCATTGTCTCAATTCTGTCTGTTCCTGGTTCCAAGATCATCACCTTTTTCTGAATATAGCAAAACATAAAGCTATTTATTTTCCTTCTCCAGGGCTTCAATCCATTGCTCCCCCTTAATCCCTTTCTTCCTTGTCTCTTCACTTCCATGACCCTGTGCATGTCCTATTTATTCTTGTTCATATCTTTCTTTCAAGAGCTCACTCTTTTTTCACCTTATGATGTATCCAATCTCTCTGCTCACATTCCCACAACTTCAGATCCTTGTCCTCTCTCTTGTGATCACCAGAATACATTTCTGTTCTCTTTACAATGGTCTTCCAACCTATTCCATCAAATGCCTTCAACTGGTCCAATCCACAGCTACCAAGCTTCTGTCTGGCTCTTGCCCCTCCTACCATTGGTCAACGTTCTGCCTCCAATATAAGATCCTGATCCTGGTTTGTTGTGCCCTCTTCACCCTAACCCATCTCCTTACCTCTCTAGTTATTCCCTATTGCCCCCCATTCCTCTCAGGCCTCTGGCCTGTCTGGCCCTCCCTCCTCCACCTGAAGCTCTCTTACCATTGCTCCTTTGCTTACCTTTTTTTTTTTTAATTTATTTTTTATTGCAACCAGATTTACAAAATCACATCTTACTAACCCCCGTTACAACACATCGTCCCATGCCATTCCCAAGGCTAAACACACATCCAACAATCCAACTGGTATACACTTTAATGATCCCCTCCCCCCTCCCCACCCATCCAAACAGCACCCATTATAGATAGCTATTTTACTTATTATCCATCCATATAATATACTTTCCCCACACTTTCAAAAATTTTTGTGATCTCTCCTTTTTCCGCGCCGTCAATTTACACATCAGAAAAATATGGGCTAAAGAGTTACAGTACTCCTCCATCGGCGGGGCCTCCACCTGCTTCCAGCGCCTGGCTATCAACACCCGAAGCGCTACACACCCCATATTCACAAAGTCCCCCTCCCCACTACTTAAAGTCGTTGGTCGAACCCCTAACATCGCCGTAGCAGGAGATGGCTGCAACTCTTTTTCCAATATCTGACCCAACAGAGCAAATACCTCTAGCCACCTTCCCTGAATAAATTTATAATTCCACCAAATATGCATATAAGAACCCCGTTCTCCACATTCCCTCCAACAAGTATCACACACATTACCATACATATGCTTCAAGCGCACTGGCGTCAAGTGCCATCTGTACATAACCTTGTAATTGTTTTCGATCAAAGAGGTTGCCAATATACCTTTATAACGGGACTGATAAATCTGTTTCCAGGTGTCTGCCCCTCATTCCACACCCAAATCCTCTTCCCACTTCCTTTGGAAGGTCTCACGAGGACCTTCCCCTTGCATCATAGCATAAAATTTCACCACTATCCCCTTCTTCTGTCCCATCAGGAACAGCTGTTCCACCTCAGTAGGATCTCCCCTTAGGCCTGGCACTATCTTTCTTTGAATATAATGTCTAATCTGCTGGAAACGGAAAGCATCCCTATCCTCCAGTTGGAACTGCTCTTACACTGCTGTAAAGCTTTTTATAGAGCGTCCCTCCAACAGTTGACCTATCCACCCTAACCCCTTCTGTTCCCAGTGCCTATAGGCCAACTTCCCCATCCCCGGCGGGAATGCAGCATTCCCCCTGGATTGGGATCAACGGAGAAATTCCCTCCTTACCCAGCCACCTACCCTTCCACTTAGTCCATACCCTCAGGGTCAACTTCACATATGGGTTCTCCCCCACAAACCCACTATTCCCTTCTTTGGGCAGCCAAAGTAGATCACCAAGCTATCCCTCGCCCAGTTCCCCGGACTCCATCCACACCCACTCTTTTTTCTCATCCCCCCACCATTCCACACTCGCACCCAGTTGGGCAGTCTCCCAATACTGCCTCAAATCTGGTATAGCCATACCCCCATATTCCTTCCTTCTAGTCAGGACATGCCCAGCAACCCTATTCTTTTTCGGGGCCCCCCACAAATTTCATAATCCCCTGTTGCCACCTCACTAAATCTTTCGGTGGCACCCAAATGGGCAACACCATAAACAGATACAACCACTTGGGGAGAATCACCATTTTTACCGCTGACATCCTCCCATACCAAGATAACCCCTTATTACCCCAACTATCCATGTCTTTCCTAACAATCTTTTCCATTCTGCCATAATTTGCCTCAAACAGGTCCTGCACCCTCGCCGTTAGCCTGATACCCAGGTATGTAATACTGTCCCTGGCCCACTTAAAAGGAAATTTCTCCTTAAGTACCCGCTCAGACTCCCCAGGTACCGAGATGTTCAAAATTTCTGACTTTGTAGCATTAATTCGAAACCCCGAATATTCCCCAAATTCCCTTAAAATATCATATAGAGTAGTTAAGGACCCCATGGGGTTAGTTAACAAAAACAGCAAATCATCCGCAAAGAGTGACACCTTACACTCTACTGCTGTCCACCGAACCCCCTGCACCTCCTCACATTCTCGCACCCGCTGTGCCAAGGGTTCCATCGAGAGTACAAACAAAATAGGGGACAGTGGGCACCCTTGCCTTGTACCCCGCCTTAGTTCAAACCCCTCCGAGTATTCACCATTTATACGAATCTTTGCCCGCGGCTGCTTATAAATCGCTTTGACCCATTCTAAATAAGTCCCTCATATCCCCATCTTTTCCAAAACCCTAAAAAGGGCCATGAGACCCGATCAAAAGCTTTCTCAGCATCAATTGTCAACAGCATCTGTTCCTTCCCACGCTTTCCAGCCCACACCGTATTCAACACTTTCCGTAGATTATCGGAAGTGTGTCTCCCCGGGACAAATCCTGATTGGTTCTCATGTACCAAATGCGGTAAGTAGGGTAATATCCTATTGGCCAATATTTTTGTATATATTTTAAAATCTGTCCCCAACAGCGAAATGGGGCGATACGACCCACACAAGGTTAAATCTTTCCCTTCTTTGGGAAGCAATGTGATACCCGCTGTCCTCATTGTTTCCGGCAGCTCCTCCCCCTCCGCAAAGGAGTTAAAGAGCCGTGCCAAAACCTCTCCCACCACATCCCCAAACTTCTTATAAAATATATTAGTAAACCCATCTAGTCCGGGTGCTTTATGGGACAGCAACGTCTTAATGACCTCCAACACTTCCCCTACCTCTATGGGCCGTGAAAGTTGTTCTGCTTGCCCCTCACTCAGACTCGGGAGCTGCATATTCAGATATTCCTCCACCCCCCTCTGAGGTCCTCCCCCCTCTGGCGTATATAGATGGGTATAAAACTCCACAAACCGCTCTTGTAATTGCCGCACTTGCCTCAAATCCCTCCCATGTGCGTCCTTAATTTTGGTTATATAATTTCTCTGTCGCTGTTGCCTTAACTTTTGTGCCAAAATCCTACTTGGTTTATTCCCCCATTCAAAGAAAACCTGCTTAAGCCGATCTTGAGCATATTTAATCTCCCCAAGTTCCAACTCCCCTAACTCCTTCCTCGCCTTCAGCAGCGCTTGCAAACCTGACTTGCCTAGTTTGCCCATTTTTTGTAAGTACTCCCACTCCCGTATCTGGTCATGAAGGATCTGTTTCTGTTGCCCCAGCATTTTCTTCCTATGGGAACCTATTGAAATCAAATTCCCCCGTACCACCACCTTTAAACAATCCCACAATATCCCAATTTTACACTCTGCTGTATCATTAATCTCTAAATACTCTTTAATCTGTTCCCTCACCTGCATTACAATTTCAGGGACCTCCAACAAGGACTCATTCAGACACCACCCGGACCCTTTCGCCCACTTTTCCCCACTCCTAACTCTATCCACACCGGGGCATGGTCGGACAACGTTCTCTCACCAATCTCACAGCCCCCCAGGTCTTGAACTAAGGTTTTAGCCATCCACACCATGTCCAACCTAGACCACGAATCATGCACTGGGGACCAATATGCATAATCCTTTCTCCTCCCATTTATTTCCCGCCATGCATCCACCACCCCCAACTGCTCCCCCAGAGCTCTCAGTACCCCCCTGCTTTTAGCCGTTCCCAATGCCTTCCCTCTGGAGTTATCCAATATCGGATTAATAGTTAAATTAAAACACCTCCCAATATAAGCTGTCCCTCTACAAACTCCATCACTCTCTTGGTCAGATCCCTAAAAAACAACAACCCTGGGCCGCATTTGGCCCATAAATATTTACCAAAGTAAACTTCTGACCCCTAATCTGCAGCCGAATCATGAGGTAACGCCCTTCCTTATCTTGTTTAACAGCATCTACCTGATAAGGTATTTGCGTTCTCACCAATATCCCTACCCCCCCCTTTCTTAAGTTCAACACGATTTGATGCAAACCATTGTCCCTGATATTTACTATTTGCCATCCACCACTCATCCCCTCTCTTCAAATGGGTCTCCTGAAGAAACACCACGTCCCCCTGCAATCTACCAATCTCTCTGTATACTCTTTGCCTCTTAATCGGAGAGTTTAAACCTCTCACATTCATCGTGATTACTCTAAGCTTATCCAACCTCCCACCATCTGCCCCTCCTCCTCGTCCAATGCTGTTTAGTACTGACCCCCCCATCCTTCCCCCCCACCCTACCCACCCCTCCCCCCATCCACCACCACCAATCTCCAAATCCACCACTCCTCCATCTCTCGAGGCATAACTCACCAGCCCGAACCCCTCTTACCCCGCAATATTCACAGTGCAACCCCCCCGACACCCCCACTACAAAATCTTGAAACAAGCACACATGAAACTCCTCCACTGCTTCACCTTTTTAACCTTAAGTAAATCTATCTAGAGAGTCCACTTTTTCTGCTCAGCCATCCGGTTCCGCAAGGGGCTTCGGTTGTTGTCTGCGCAGTCTCCTATCCCCTTGTGGCGCTCTCCTCCAGCCACTTTTGCCGGGTCTCTTCCGCACACTCTTACTGCGATTTACCGAGGTGATCTCAGGGATCTCTCTGTCCAGCCCGCATTCTCCATCGCTTTAATGGCATCCGCCGTAGATTTCACATAAGATGTGACCCCTTCTATACAGAACTGCAACCCGAACGGGAACAGTCATTTATACCGAATATCCCTGTCCCGCAGCTTCTTAGTGATAGGAGCGAAGTCCCTCCTCTTTTGCATCGTAATTGCTGAAAGATCCGCATAAATCTCAATTCTCTCATTGTCCCAGGTAAAGTCTTTCATTTTCCGCGCTGCCTCCACCACAGTGTTTTTCGTTTGATATTCATGGAAACATGCAATGATGTCTCTTTTATATCCCTCCTTCCTGGCGCCCAAAGCTCTATGGGCCCGATCAATCTTCCAACATAGGCCCTCCGCCTTTACGCCAGCCTCCACCACCAGCTGTTTACACACTTTCTCCACAATTTGCATACAGTCCAAGTTATCCGCCGTCTCCACGATGCCTCTCAAGCGAATATTGGCTCTCCGGGAGCGATTCTCCAGATCTTCCAATTTAGACCATAAGTCTTCCTGCTCCCCCTCCAAACTCTCAAACTGTTTCTGCAATTTGAGCAGCGTGCTGTCATGTGTTTCCACCTTGTTCTCCGGGTCTTCCACCCGTTGGCCCACCTCCCGGATCTCACCCCACAAATCCTCCATCCAGCCGCGGACATCATCCTTAAACAAAGACATGTCCTGTCGGAGAGTACTAAACCAGGTCTTAAATGTCTCCCCGAAGGGACTCCACATCTCCTTCCTTCTGTCGTTCTCCGGCCGGGGCCTCCTCCTCGCTGCTCACACTCACCGCCGCCATCTTGGTTTTCCCGGCAGCTACCCCCGACGCCGCATTCTTGTAGGTGAATGCCTTCAATTCCGCACTTGCTTTTTTCATCCCCGATTAGCCTCTCCTTTCGTCCGGCTAACCGCAGCTTCTCCGACTCTCTAGACCCCACTATGTGTCGAGGTAAGCGCTCTTCAATCACACATACACGGAGCTCCGAACTTCAGCTGCCGCTCAGGCTGGTGACGTCATTTCCTCTCCTTTGCTTACCTTAATCCACATTTATGGAACTCCCTCTCAATCACTCTTCACCAAGAACCATCCTTTCCAGTTTTCAACACACACCTCAAGGCCTGGTTATTTCATGCAGCATTTCCCCAAGTCTGCCTCAGACTGAATCTCCCCCCTTCCTTGTCCATGCTGTGTTCCACCCTCACCCCTCGCTTGGGGTCATCTTCTCTCCCCAGTTATTATTGTAAATGTATTCATTTTCCTTCCTCTCTCTCTCTTTTGACAGCATATCAAGCATTGAGAAATAAATAAATACCAAAATGGTTAGTAGTCTTTGTCATAAGGCATATGGAGACAGATTGGAAGAAAAGCAGGAGAAGGCAGATATGACAGACATTTAAATCTCTGTGGCATAAATGCACAGGAGAGCCTCTCAAATGAAAGAAAATTCTGAAACAAGGAGGAATAGGATGAAAGAGAAAGGGGATAGATCTGGAGTAATTTGAGCAAATATTTTTTTTTAAATGGAAAGAGTAGTAGATGCACGGAATAATCTCTCAGTGATGGTGGTAGAGTTGAGGACTGTCCCATGCTTTCTCGAATTCAGATACAAACAGAAAATCTCTAAGGGAAAAAAGGAAATGTAAAGCTTAGAAGTAGGTATGGAAGGACAGACTGAATAGGACACATGGTCTTTATCTGCATCATTTTTCTAGGTTTCTATCAAGTATGATTACAATTTCTCCTTCCTTATCCTGCTAGATCAGTCAAAGTGAGTGGGATGTATCCAAGCAGTCAGGACCGAAGGTGAGAGAAAGATGACAATCGGGACAGACTACCCTTTCAGAAGGTGTCATCTGAATAAACCCCATGAGTGCCTGCAGCCTTATGAATGTCCTATGCAGACATCAAAGTGGGCTTCACCTAAGAGGTTTGCACTCTGTAGAGTTAAACTGTGACTCCATCCTGAATACACTTTCCAGACAGAATGCACACTGCTCCTACCAGCCTCCATAGGTCTGCAGGAAATAGATGATTTGACCTCTGCCAGCAGTTTTCTTGAATCATCAAGGAGAACTGAAGGACAACCAGTTGGTGGGAGGAATGAGCAATTGCTTGGACCCTGAGCACACCCTCCATACATCCACCAGATGCAGCAAGGAGTCCAACTTGAAGATCCTTCTCTGTGAGTAAAGGTAGGACAACAGTCTGGTGAAAATGATAAAAAAAAAGCAGGGCAGTATCCTTGAAGGAAGAACAAAGGCTTCAAAGTGAAAAAAAAAAAAAAGATGTTGAAAGACAGACCAGTGCACTGCAGGCTAAAACTGCAGCCTAGACTCCACTCGACTGATACTACAGTCCTCCAGAAGGGTCCGTAAGGAGCCAACCCACTAGAGAGGCCTTAACACACGGGTTCACAAGTAGATCCTTACTGGGCCCTCTACTTCAGAAGTCCACCGAGACTCAACATTAAACTCAAGCAGACAGGACCACGTCACTCCTACTGGACAGCAACAATGCCGAAATATACCTCAAGGAATCTCTTGGAGGCAACTCCTATAGAAAAACAGGAATGCTACCCAAATCCTAAAAGTTCAAGGTCAAGCCCCCATCCAGGGCAAACTGCCAAAAGGTTCCACCATCAGCAAAGGGCTAGAGACCAACCTGGTCTCAAGCAGAAGGGATGTCACCATTCCCAAGCAGCTCATAATGACTGGCCTGCACACGCAAGAGCTATACATAAGCGAGAAGGCACAAGGCAACAGTCCTACCAGGAGCTACCACTGAAAAGCCACCCCGCTCGGATTGAGATTCTGTGCAAGACTGTGTGTGAAGGCAAACCATGGCCCCTAGGATCACCGGTTCCAAATGGGCCCGTAAGAGAAAGGAAGACACAGCATCCCTTTTCTTGGCCATTCCCGAGGAAGAGCCACCAATTACAACATTAGCAGAACCTTCCTGAGTCTGAAATAGCTCTCAATCTGGCAATCGACTGAGAGACCTTCAAATGAAGTATTGGTAAGCCCCATCATGAGGTAATGTGTGGGACAGCTAAGTTCCCATTTCACTAGGACCGACACAGAGTTTCAACCTAGAAAGTCAGAACACATGCTATCGAAGCTTGTGATGTATATAATAGCTAGGGCAATCTAGGGCTCCTCTGCCCCATAGCACAGCTATGGAAACTAGTCCAGACATACGAGATCCATTGCAGTAGCACGTGACCATCAGGGCAGTGTCCAAGAATACACAATCCGCTATTTCCACTAGAGGAAACATGAGCCTCCGCAAGGTTAAACTAATCATCCTGCCTTCCAGGTGGAAAATCCTTTAGGAGCCTCCTGAGGGGAAGCCTTATGAAGCCAACTTGACCAGACCTCACACTTCTGGCCAGGCATCCCTTCCGATGCTTCCAATGGTTGGTGGAATTACAACCACTGCTTCAACTGCTTCTTGATCTCCCAGGGGAGAGGAAGGGCCTGGTCGAAAGACAGGGAACATGGAGACAAAAATATTAGGCTGAAAAGATTCAGGTCCATAAAGCTAACCAAGAACCCAATGCTCTGAGTCAGCAGAGGCTTGAAAAATACCTTCCAATGTGAGAAAACATAACTCAAGAGGGTTAGGAACAGCCCCCCAGGAACTCAAATCTTGGGGGGGGGGGGGGGGGGAAATCAGGCTACCCCTAGGATGGATGCCCCCCAAGCTTGTGTTGCATTTGGCCCTGACCCAAGGCATTATCTAGGCCAGCCCAATGTCCAGATATGGGCAACTGGGCCCTATGCATGTCAAGATATGCTGTTACCATCACAATTACCCTGGTAGAAATGGGGAGCCACATCTAGGCCCAAAGTGAAGCACAGACATAAGGAGGAATCATAGAACACAGAAACAGCTAATGCTGCTCACAATGGGAAAGCAACAAATGCCATAACGAGGTTCAGGAGGCAAGTGCACCCTCCACCTGAGCAACACAATGACAGCCCTAAAGGATCCCATGTTAAAATAACAGACTCCAGATCCAGAACATGCGAGAAGAGACTTCCTCTTCCTTGATATGCAAGTATATGGGGGGGAACATCTCTAAGCCTGAAACAACCTGTCACTTCCAGAAGCACTAAATGTCCAAACCAGAGCACAGAGCAGCAGGGAGACTCCTGAGGAGACCTTTCCAGCACCAGAGAAATTCAGACAGTACATCTCAGAAGTCCAAAGCTGGTCTAAACCAGAAACCTGAGGGATAGAAGGCAGGCAGCTTGTCAAAGGAGCTAAGAAACTTCAACCTTGCCTAGGAGTCCCAAAATTCAGCAGTTTAACATGATACAGGTGCGCTCAGAAGGAATAGATTGAGATATAGTCCCCACTGGCTGCCCTTCAGGAGGAGCCACCAATACCCACTGAGAGGAACTACCAACTCTTAAAGGCACCATGGAGGCAATATGAGCACATCAGAAGCTCCTCCAGAAGTACCCCTAGTGCAACAGAGGTCCCTGAAGGGCTCCTCCTCATCCAAGGGCAATTCCAGGCTCTATGAGTGGCCTTAAAAGGCTCAATGGCCCTTCTGTGCCTGTCTTCCGGGGGGTCTCTATGGGTGAGCTACTCCTCCAAGAGAGAAAGTGACGCTTAAGGAGGACTGCGCCTTCACAGCCATCATCAGCCTAATGCGAGAACTACCAACTGGCAAAACCTGTCGTGGAGTTGAAAGAGACTCTATCCTAGCATTACACCGCAGCAGCCACCCAGGCGGGCTGCTGCAAATGCTCTAGCATCCAGCAGAAGACTGAGTTAAAAGACCATTTGACCCAAATCAAGTTAGGTGTTCCCAGGAACCAACCAGTAAGCTTGGGAGCAATGGGCTATGACTATGGCAGGCGCTACCAGATAACCCACAGATAGCAGCGCTCTCATCCCAAAGATAGCCTCCAAGCATGTAGAGAGCACTACCCGACAGCTGAAAGCAGCTACTGCCAAGGCCTTCTGCGAGACCTTGACCCTTCCAAACCAAGATTCTCCCACATAGCACCTCCCACCACCGGGACCATTCATGGGTTTTGTTACAGCCATTAACTGAACTCTCACACCAGGGGACCTAAAGGGCTGATCTTGCCTTGGGCTGAGGGAATAGCATAAATTCTTAAGACCTTGGGGGGCCCAGTTCAAGGGCGTTCTCTTTCAAATTCCTATGTGCTATCACATAGGGGCATTGAGAAGTTGGAACATAGTAGACCAGCAGATCCACCATGTAAAAGCCAGCTCCATAGCCTGAGAAGCTATAAAACCATCCTATAAAGGTCCAAAACAGGGCAGGGCATAGAAAAAAAGAGCTCCTTCAAAGATCCTACCTCGCCGGGGGGGGGGGGGGGGGGGGGGGAATCACCAATCTGTCCTCCTCAGACTTACCTTCCGATTGACAGAATGTCACTCGATTACTTCAACAAACTCCTATAGGGGAAGCTGGACTCACAGAGGAATCGAGGAATGCATGGGCAAAGCAGGGGTTGTGACCAATGTTCCCTCTAATTTTCTGTAGGCTGTGTGCGCATAAAATATCAGCTGTGCAGCTTTTGAAGGAAGGTTAAATTTTTGTGCGCCACATAACAGCACTCGGAGTTATATACTTTAAAATGTGACTACACGTCAGAATACAGTATGTACACCACATTGATTGCATTAGAAAATATTGTAGAACTTGTGAAAACCATAAATACACAACAACTTTTCAATTTTAAGAACGTCTGTGTTGTTTTCTATCAGAATCAGAACCATAATTTTTGTGCGCTCTGTTGTAAAGTATGTGCGCTCACTCGGCGAGGTGTGTGCGTGTGCGCGCGCACACGCACACAGCTTAGAGGGAACAGTCGTTGTGACCTATTTAGCTGCTCGTGAAAGGAGCATTCAGAAGCCCCAGGTCCCTACAAGGTATGCTGAGGCCCCAAACTCCCCAAAGGGAAGAATTGTGTTGCCAAAGCTGTTGCCCCTGTTACAGCTTCTGCCTCTGTCCCAAATGGACAGTCCGATCTCAGTCGAGGGACAAGTTCAGTGTGTATGATGCCTACAATTTGAAGCCATCATGAAACAAGTGAAGGAGCTCAGAGAAGAGGTGGCAAAGCTGAAAAGCATCCATGACAGTGAGAAATACAATGATGAGATGGTTCTTGAGGCATTCAAACTCTCCAACAGAGGTGAAGATAGCATGTTACAGAATGAAGGAAGTAGAACATAAGTCATCAGGGCCTGCAGAATTGACAATCCAACTCCTCCAGCCTTCAAACTGAAGAACCAGCATGCAGTCCTGGAAATGGAGGAGGTGAAAACATCCCAGGAACGGGAAGAGCCAGAGCTAAAGCAACCCAAAGTTACAGAATCAGTGACCAAAAGGAAGCAAAGGGTAGTGGTGGTTGGCGACTCTTTTCTGAAGGGCACTGAGGCATCCATCTGCCAACCAGACTTGATGTCCAGGGAGGTGTGCTATCTGCCAGGTGCCAAAATCCAAGATGTAATGGAGAGTTTGCTGAGAGTCATCAAGCCCACCAACTGTTATCCGATGATGCTAGGGGAGGCGCAATGAAGCTACAATGTAGTCCCATTTAAGACTAATTGAAGAAAATATTTTTTCATTCAACACATAATCAAACTCTGGAATTCATTCCCAGGGGATGTAGTAAAAGCTGTTAGTGTAGCTGGACTTAGAGAGGTTTGGGCAAGTTTCTAGAGGAAAAGTCTATAAACCATTATTAAAGCTCTGTGATCTGGAGTCTGCAGAAGCGTGATCCGGTGGCGAGAGTTCTGTATCAGCTGCACTGTCTTCCGATGAAGCAACGGAATATATTTAAATTATTGGTTTTGGCATTCAAATTATTATGGCGAACTGGACTCTGGTACTTAAAGGAGCTGTTACATTGGTATGTACAGAGTCGAACCTTATCTTTCATGGAGAAATGTCGTTTGATGCTGCCAAGTTGCTCTGAGGTACATCTACAGCGATAGCGAGAGAGGATTTTTTCAGTGGCAGCTCCTACTCTGCCAGTGGCACTTCGAAAGGAGACATTTACTATCACTTAGGAAGATCCTAAAGACTTATTTTCCCATAATGTAGGTCAAGTAGCTTCTCTCTGGTGTGCTCCTTATTGATTGGGACAGCAAATAAAACAGAACTCCAAGCTCCTAACATGTTATTTTATTGGGGTTAGGAATTCAATGCATTGTAATGGTACTGATTTTATATTTTGTACACCACCATGAATGCTTTAGCAATTGTCGGTATATAAGCTTTTTTAAATTTAAATATATATAGAACCTGGGAAATCCCCTGCTTATACCAGGACAAGTATTAGGGAACCTGTGCACTTTTTGAGAACCTGCCAGGTACTTGTGACCTGGGGATTCACCACTGTTGGAAACAGGATACTGGGCTCGATGGACCTTGGTCTGACCCAGTATGGCGGTTTTTATGTTCTTATGCTGGGAATCCCTTAGAGCAGGGGTCTCAAACATGCGGCCCGCGAGACAACTTTGTGCGGCCCGCGAAAGAGAAAAACAAAAAAACCCCAAAACCCTGACTTCTGCCGTTGCCGCCGTGGCAGCGGCAGAATCAATTGTCAAATTTAAAAAAAAAAGACTTCTGCTGCTCAAGCAGCAATATCACCTGTCCTGCGGCCCCTTCCCCTGTGCCCGGAGATCCGAATCTGCTCATCAGCGGCGTGCTTTTCAAGCCGCGAAGAGTATTCCCCTCTCGCGCGGCTTGAAACCGCGCGAGAGGGGAATACTCTTCGCGGCTTGAAAAGCACGCCGCTGATGAGCAGATTCGGATCTCCGGGCACAGGGGAAGGGGCCGCAGGACAGGTGATATTGCTGCTTGAGCAGCAGAAGTCTTTTTTTTTTTTAATTTGACAATTGATTCTGCCGCTGCCACGGCGGCAACGGCAGAAGTCAGGGTTTTGGGGTTTTTTTGTTTTCCTCTGTCGGGGGGGGGGGGGGGTATGACTGGAAATGGGCAGATGGGGGTTAGGACTGGAAGTGGGCTATTGGCAGGGGGGGGTTATGACTGGTAATGGGCTATGGTGGGGGCTAGGACTGGAAATGGGCAGATGGGGGTTAGGACTGGAAGTGGGCTATTGGCAGGGGGGGGGTTATGACTGGTAATGGGCTATGGTGGGGCTAGGACTGGAAATGGGCAGATGGGGGTTAGGACTGGAAGTGGGCTATTGGCAGGGGGGGGTTATGACTGGTAATGGGCTATGGTGGGGGCTAGGACTGGAAATGGGCAGATGGGGGTTAGGACTGGAAGTGGGCTATTGGCAGGGGGGGGTTATGACTGGTAATGGGCTATGGTGGGGGCTAGGACTGAAAATGGGGTGATGGGGGTTAGGACTGGAGGTGGGCTGATTGGGGGGTTAGGACTGGTAATGGCCTATGAGGGGAGGTAAGACTGAAAATGGGGTGATGGGGGATACGACTGCAAGTGGGCTATGGGGGGGACTAGGACTGGTAATGGGCTATGGGGGGGGTAAGACTGAAAATGGGGTGATGGGGGTAAGACTGGAAGTGCGCTATGGGGAGGTTAGGACTGGTAATGGGCTATGGGGGGTCTAGGACTGGTAATGGGCTGGGGGGGTTGCTAGGACTGGAAATGGGCTGAGTGGAAGGGGGGCTTGAACTGCAAATGGCTGATGGGGAGGGGGGCTTGGAATGGAAATGGGCTGTGAGGGGAGGGAGCTATGATTGGAAATGGGCTGATGGGGGGCTAGGATTGGAAATGGGCTGATGGTGAGGCTAGGATAGGACTGGAAATGGACTGATGCAGGGACTAGAAAGGAGCAGATGCTGGGTGGGGCTGGAACTAGAAGGGAGCTGATGTTGGGGGAGGATTAGAATGGGATGGAGCTGGGAAAGTGAAATGGAGAGGGGAAAAATATTTGTCTGGAAGAGAAGACAAATCTACAATTGGCCAGGTATTGGGAGAGTAAGTGGGGATTGAGGATGGAGGGGTAAAATTTGAGTGGATGAAATAGGAATGAGGAAAGAGCAAAAGGAGAAAGATTAGTATGTTAAAGCAGATGTAGGGAGAGAATGGAAAAAAACTAGAAGAGAGAAGAAAGGACAAATGGACAGCAGACGATGGAGATAGCAGAAGACACGAAGAAACCAGAAGTGGCTGGAGCAATTGCAACTGAAAAAAAATGCACAAAAGGTAGAAAAATATCTCTTTATTTTGAATTTATTAACTGGAATATGTCAGCTCTGGGAAATGTGCATCATTAATGTTTGCGCTTTGTTTAGTACAAGAGGAAATTAATTTATAGTTTTATTTCTACAGTGTTGTTGTACATTCCAAGTTTGGCTTTTGGGGTTCCCAGTTTAATTATTGTCTTCCTATTTCTGAATCTTTTAGTCTTTCTTTATCCATACTCATTAAGAGGCATGTTTACTAAAAGTTAGTGTATGGTAACATTATGCAAATATTTATGCAAATGAGGCCCCTTATGCAAATGAGGCCCCACGTCTTATGCGGCCCCCGGGTTACTTTACAAGTCCTCATTTGGCCCTCAAAGCAATTTGAGTTTGAGACCCCTGCCTTAGAGCGTATCAAGCATGACTTCATGGCTCTGGGAGAGAGGGTGAGGCACATAGGTATGCAGGTGGTGTTTTCTTCAATCCTTCCTGTTGAGGGTAAAGGCCAAAGCAGAGAAGCTTGCATCTTGGAGACGAATGCATGGATGCATGGTGTCTTCAAGAGTTTTTTGCTTTTCTGGACCATGGGATAATTTTCCAAGGGCTGCTGAGCAGAGATGGAGTCATAAGAACATAAGATATGCCATACTGGGTCAGACCAAGGTCCATCAAGCCCAGTATTCTGTTTCCAACAGTGGCCAATCTAGGTTACATGTACCTAACAGTTTCCCCAAGAGACACAGGTTCCACAATGCTTGTACTGGGTCAAGCATTGATATCTTCGGTCACTTCTTAATAATGGTTTATGGACCTTTCCTCCAGGAACTTGTCCAAACCTTTTTTAAACCCAGCTACACTAACAGCCTTTACTACATCCTCCGGTAACAAATTCCAGAGTTTGATTACACGTTGAGTGAAAAAATATTTTATTTTATTAGTCTTAAATAGTTTACCCTGTAGCTTCATTGCATGTCCCCTAGTCTTTCTATATTCTGATAAGGTAAACAATCGATCTACGTTTACCCGTTCCACTCCGTTCATTAATTTATAGACTTCGATCATATCTCCCCATAGCCGTCTCTTTTCCAGGTTAAAGAGCCCTAACCTTTTTAGCCTTTCTTCATAGGAGTATCGTTCCATCCCCTTTACCATTTTGGTGGCTCTTCTCTGTACCTTTTCTAAAATCGCTATATCCTTTTTAAGATACGGTGACCAGAATTGCACACAATATTCAAGGTGCGGTCTCACCATGGAACGATAGAGGCATTATAATATCTTTTGTTTTATTTTCCATTCCTTTCCTTATCATACCTAGCATTCTATTTGCTATCTTGGCCGCCGCTGCACACTGGGCCGAGGGTTTTAACATGGTATCCACAATGACGCCTAAATCTTTTTCCTGGGTGGTGGTTCCTAATGTGGAACCTTGCATCGTGTAACCATAGTTTGGGTTGTTCTTCCCTAGGTGCATAACCTTGCACTTGTCCACATTAAATTTCATCTGCCATTTTGATGCCCAGTCTTCCAATTTATCAAGATCCTCTTGCAATTTTTCACAATCCTCTTGGGTTTTAACAACTTTAAATAGTTTTGTGTCATCTGCAAATCTGATAACCTCACTCGTTATTCCACTTTCCAGGTCATTTATGAATATGTCAAAAAGCAGCGGACCCAGCACAGATCCCTGGGGTACACCACTTATTCACCTTTCTCCATTGGGAGAATTGGCCATTTAGCCCTACCCTCTGCTTTCTATCTTTTAACCAGTTCCTGATCCACAATAGTACACTGCCTCCTATCCCATGACTCTTTAGTTTTGCCAAAAGTCTCTGATGAGGGACCTTGTCAAAGGCTTTCTGAAAGTCCAGATACACAATATCAACCGACTCACCTTTGTCCACCTGTTTATTCACTCCTTCAAAAAAACATAACAGATTAGTAAGACAAGATCTTCCTTGTCTAAAGTCATGTTGGCCGTCTCCCATTAGGTTGTGACTATCTACATGCTGAGTAATTTTATTCTTTATGATGGTTTCTACCATTTTTCCCGGTACTGACGTCAGGCTCACCGGTCTGTAGTTTCCCGGATCACCCCTGGAACCCTTTTTAAAAATTGGTGTTACATTGGCGATCCTCCAATCTTCAGGTATTAGAGATGATTTTAAATGATAGTCCACAGATTACTGATAGCAGTTCTGCAATTTCATATTTCAGTTCTTTCAACACCCTTGGATGTATACCATCCGGCCCAGGTGATTTGCTACTCTTCAGTTTATCTAATAGTTGTAAGACATCTTCCCAATGTATCGATATTTCCTTCAATTCTTCCGCACCTTTAAATACCACTTCAGTCATGGGTAACATCCCTACATCTTCCTCAGTGAAGACCGAAGCAAAGAATTCATTCAGTCTCTCCGCTATCGCCTTGTCGCCTCTTAGTGCTCCTTTAACCCCTTTATCATCTAATGGACCAACTGACTCTCTCACAGGTTTTTTGCTACGAATGTACTTGAAAAGGTCTTTATTTCGCATTTTTGCTTCCGCAGCAAGCTTCTTCTCAAATTCTCTCTTTGCCTGCCTTATCAATGTCTTGCATTTGACTTGCCAGTGCTTGTGCTGTTTCCAGGTTTTGTCGTTTGGCTCTTTTTTCCATTTCCTGAAAGATGCTTTTTTTGGCAACAACAGCCTCTCTGACCTCACCTTTAAACCAGGCTGGCAGTTTTTTGGACTTCCTTCCACTTTTCTTAAAGCGTGGAATACAGCTGGTCTGGGCTTCCAAGATAGTATTTTTCAACAACACCCAAGCTTGATGTACGTCTTTAACCTTCACAACTGCTCCTTTTAGTTTTTTCTTAACTGTTTTCCTCATTTTATCATAGTCTCCCTTTCGAAAGTTAAAAGGTAGTACTGTGGATTTCCTTACTATCCCTCCTCCACTAATTAAATCAAAGGCGATCATGCTATGATCACTATTGCTCTTGCACTAGATCTGGTGTTCCACTAAGGACTAGGTCTAATATGGCTTCCCCTCTGATCGGTTCATGAACCAGCTGCTCCAAGAAGCAGTCATTTATTTCATCTAGGAACTTTATCTCCCTAGCATGTCCTGACGTGACACTGACCCAGTCGATACCGGGGTAATTGAAATCCACCCATTATTATTACTGCGCTGTAACTTTTGTTAGCTTCCTTGATTTCCTTGAGCATTTCATCATCCATTTGGTCATTCTGGCCAGGTGCTCGATTGTACACCCCCACTGTCATCGCCTTTCCCCTTTTATATGGAATTTCAATCCATATAGATTCTACAGCAGATTTTGTTTCCTTCAAAACTTTAATCCTTTCTGAGTCAATGCCCTCTCTAACATAGAGCGCAACCCCTCCACCAATTTGATCAGCTCTATCATTACGATATAGTTTGTACCCAGGTATCACAATGTCCCACTGGTTGTCCTCCTTCCACCATGTCTCTGATATTCCAATCATATCTAACCTTTCATTTAGTGCTATATATTCTAACTCTCCCATCTTATTCTTTAGACTTCTAGCATTTGCATACAAGCATTTTAGAGAATGTATTTTATTCATGTTAATTTGGCTATTGTTAGACAGGGGTAAATTGGGATCTTTAAGCTCTGTCTGCTCCATACTTGAGGGCATTTGGGCTACTTTACTCTTTTGTGGAACCTCTCTGCTTTTGGTAGTATCCTTCAAGGATACATTCTTCCGAACCATCTGCTCTTGGGCGACTGTCGGCTTTCCCCTAATATCTAGTTTAAAAGCTGCTGTATCTCCTTTTTAAAGGTTAATGCCAGCAGCCTGGTTCCATCCCGGTTAAGGTGAAGCCCATCCCTTCGGAAGAGCCCCTCCTTTCCCCAGAATGTTCCCCAGTTCTTAACAAATCCGAAACCCTCATCTCTGCACCATTGTCTCATACACGCAGAGACTCCAGAGCTCTGCCTGCCTTTTGGGTCCTGTGCGTGGAACAGGAAGAATTTCGGAGAATGCTACCCTGGAAGTTCTGGATTTCAACTTCCTACCTAAAAGCCTAAATTTTGCCTCCAGAACCTCCCTACCACATTTTCCTATGTCATTGGTACCGACATGTACCAAGACAGCAGACTCCTCCCCAGCACTATCTAAGACCTTATCTAGGTGGCGTGTGAGGTCTGCTACCTTCGCACCAGGCAGGCATGTTACCAGGCGATCCTCACGTCCACCAGCCACCCAGCTATCTACATGCCTAATGATCGAATCACCAACTATAACGGCTGTCCTAACCCTTCCCTCATGGGCACATGGCCCTGGAGAAACTTCCTCGGTGCGAGAGGGTTTTACATCACCTGGAGGACAGGTCCTAGTTACAGGATCACTTCCTGCCACACCAGGGTGATGCTCTCCTGTCACGTGACCTCTCTCCTCCATGGCAACAGGGGTGCTGCCAGACTGGAGGTGGGACTTCAGGACTATATCGCTGTAGGTCTCGTCTATGTACCTCTCTGTCTGTCTTATGTTTTCCAAGTCTGCTACTTTAGCCTCTAGAGAACGGACTTGTTCCCTGAGAGAAAAGAGCTCCTTGCACCTAGTACACACGTAAGACCTCTCACCAACTGGGAGAAAATTATACATGTGACACTCAATGCAAAAGAATGGAAAGCCCCCATCCCGCTGCTGGACTGCTGTCTGCATCTTAGTTTTAAGTTTGTGTCTAGATCTTTAAGTTCTTACTTACTAGGGGTTGCTATGGGTATTTATACCAATAAAACTGTACCTAATACGTTTAATATACCTTGTTCACCTGAAGCTTAATTAATCTCAGGTCCTTAGTGTATGACTGATTTGGGTAATGAGCTTCACCTGAAAGCACCTCCTGTCTTTTAAGATGTGTAAGTACCTATAAAGCTATGATTATCCCAGGGGAGGGAGGGAAATAACACTTATTAAAAGAGGGCTGCTACACAATACCCTGTCTTGTGCTGCTGAGGTAAGCTAAATTCTGATTTGATATAAATTATAGCTCTTAGCTGCTGCTGGGCTCTAACTTCTTATGAAATTTAAACTACAAGTTCTCTGCTGGGTATGAAATGTAACCAGAAAGCTCTCCTCTGTGTTTTAAATTCAAACTTTAATTGCTGCTACTAGGCCCCTACTGATCCAACAAAAAACAGTGGGTTCACAGATTAAGTAGCTTTAATACAAAGAATTCTTTTTAGAAAATTACCAGAAGTATATACTCACAGTTGCAGATTTCTCTCCAGAAGTAACAGTCCCCCCTTTCTAGTCCTTCAAGACAGAGGTTCACAGAGCTCTGGTTGAGCTATTTATGCCTCTGCTGCTGAGGTAATGCTGTGACCAACTTCCTGGGTAATTAACAGTCCTTGCTTGGATAGGAGGAGTCTTTCAAAATGGCCTTTTGATCTGCCACCTGGTGTTAACACCTATTAAAAAGGTTTCACACGTCTCTTGCCCCCTAGGTAGAAGGCCTCTTTGTAAAGATCTCTAGAAGACTTTATTTGTTGCTCAAAGAGTACAGACCCTGTTCTGCCTTTTGTGCTAAGCTAAATTCTGATTTGATTTAAATTATAGCTCTTAGCTGCTGCTAGGCTCTAACTTCTTATGAAATTTAAACTACAAGCTCTCTGCTGGGTACTAAATTTAACCAGAAAGCTCTCTTCTGTGTGTTAAATTTAAACTAAAAGTACTTTGCTGTTACTTGGCCCTGAGTGACTATTAAATTTAAACTACAAGCTCTCTGCTGGGTATGAAATGTAACCAGAAAGCTCTCCTCTGTGTTTTAAATTCAAACTTTAATTGCTGCTACTAGGCCCCAACTGATCCAACAAAAAACAGTGGGTTCACAGATTAAGTAGCTTTAATACAAAGAATTCTTTTTAGAAAATTACCAGAAGTATATACTCACAGTTGCAGATTTCTCTCCAGAAGTAACAGTCCCCCCTTTCTAGTCAACCTATCCTAGAAGGGTCAAAGTGTTCTGCAGCAGACTGGCTGACCTACTAAAGAGGGTTTTAAACTAATTTTGTTGGAGATGGGTGAAGAAAACCCCCAGATAAGTAGAAGCCCCTCAGGTGAGACATTTAATACCGCTGCAGAAATGGGTAAAAGGGGCAACGTCTGGAAAGCAGTGTGCATTAATGCCTGTAGTATGGGAAATAAGATTGCAGATGTTGAGGCTTTAATGGAAGAGGCTGACTTGGATTTAGTGGAGGCTACATAGACATGGCTCATGAACAGCCATGACTAGCATGTAATTATATGCTTTATTCAGGAAGGACAGGGAAGGAAGACTGCAAGGAGTGGCGGCACTATATGTAAAAAGTCATATTAAAGCTACAGAATTACAGTTCTGTGGGTTAAATTAGAAAGACTAAAGAGATCCTAGATTCTCTACAGGGAGAATTATTCCAGCAACTGGTAACAGAACTCATATGTGAAGGGTCCATACTGGATTTGGTGCTTACCAATGGTGAAAGTGTTTCTGATGAAAAGGGGAGGATCATCTTGCATCCAGTGATCACCAGATAGTTTGGTTCAGTATTTGGACTAGGACTGATAAAATCCATTCAAAAGCGAGGGTCTTACGACTTTAGGAAAACTAACTTTACCAAGATGGGAAATACTTCAAGGAGTCATTAGCGGGATGGGAACAGCCGGAGTATGTAGAAAAGCAGTGGGCAAAACTGAAAGGGGATATTTTAAGGGCAACAAACCTTGTTTTGTCTAGTAAAGTAAATAAAGGTAAAAGAAAAAGGAGGATGCTATGGTTCTCAGAAGAAAGAGAGGGTGGCCTTCATAAAATATAAGAGATCACAGAAAGAGGAAGGCAAGCATCATTATTTGGAAAATCTTAGAGAAGCTAAGAAAGTAGTCAGGAAAGCAAAGATACAAAGAAAAGAAAAAATAGCCAATGCAGTAAAATGGGGGTACACGACATTTTTCAGATATGCTAATGAGAGGAGGAAGTCCAAAAGTGATATTGTCAGACTCAAGGGTAAAGGGGGGGGGGGGGGAAATAAGTAGAAGCTGATGCGGATAAAGCAGAATTGCTTAACAACTAATTCTGTTCTGTGTTCAGATGAAAGGCCAGGAGGAGGACCTCAGAAAACATCCACTAATAGGAACAGTAGTGAAGTGGACCTTGAATGATTTTCAGAAGACTGTTTGTGAGGAACTAAACTAAAAGTAGACAAAACGATGGGGCCAAATGGGATACATTCCAAAGTATTGAAGGAACTTGGGAAATTCTAGTAATGCCACTGTCTAACCTTTTCAATGTTTCTTCAGAGTTGGGAGTAGTCCCAGAGGACTCGAGAAAGGCGCATGTGGTCCTTTTTACACAAAAGCGGAAATGAGGATGAGGTTGAGAACTACAGGCCAATTAGTCTGAACTCTGTAGTGTGTTGGATCGAGGGAGAGCCCTAGATGTGGTGTATTTAGATTTCAGTACAGCTTTTGACCCCGTTACGCACAGACGACAAATAAATAAATTGAGTATCACAGGAATAGGCCCTAAAGTGACTGAATGGGTTAGAAATTGGTTGCGTGGGATGCCACATAGGGTACAGATAAATGGAGGTCACTGAGGAGGATGCTATCAGTGGTACGCTGCAGGGATATGTCCTTGCTCTGATTCTATTAAACATTTTTGTAAGCAATAATGTATAACAGCTGTCGAATAAGATTTGCCTCTTTGCGAATGATACCAAAATCTGCAATACAGTAGACACCCAGGAAAGAGTAGACAACATAAGGAGGGATACAGCTAAGTTAAAGAATGGTCAAGAATTTGACAGCTGAGATTTAATGCTAAAAAATGCAGGGTCTTCAGAACTGCCCCGCCTCATTATGTGTGTGCATATGAAACAAAATATTTAGAAACATGATGTCCGATTATGTGTTTTTTAAAGGATAATTTTGACACGATTGATGTGTACGTAAGAGACTGTTGAGCTTATTACCAAAAATTTCGAGGGATAGAGGGAAGGGCTAGAGACTTAATAACTAACCAAGGGGAACAATGCTAATGGCTTGCCCAGAGCCCCCAATAGCTTTGTACCAGACCTGTAAGTAATGTTTGAAAGTTGTAATCATTTAATAGTGTTACAAATGCTCGATTGACCGTGCAGCAGCCAATCACGGAGCAGGGGCCAATTCCTGCCATCGTGTCACTCCGCGATACCCATCACGAGACTGGGCAGTGACCTCTTACCTCTTGAGGGCTCTGGCAGATGAGCCTGTACTTTTTCCAGCTAGTGGGGGCACGCTAATCACGCCTACTCGGAATCGGCGCTGCAACAGCCAACACGACTCTTGGCGCCGAATAAGCAGCTAGTAGTTGGTTTGGCTAATTTATAGAGCGACAAAAAAAAAAAAAACTACCGCAATTACCATCCCGCATTAATTCAACTCAAGCCCTAGTTCTTCCGAAAATTTCACGTAGTCAGCCGTAATATAAAAGCAAAGAGAACAACCGTCCACGCCTAACCAAAAGCGCATGCGCAAGAAGCGTGCAGCATGCGTGGGGTGCATCTCAATTTTCCACTACATTTCACTGGAGGATCTGGGCCTTAAACCGGCGAGTAGCCACCATGAGGGCTTGAGCACAGTTGCACACAAGAGTATATACAAAAGGGTCGGATTACTGCAAGGGGAAGAATTAAAAATTGAATATAAAAGCAGGTATGGATCTAAAAAGTCCATTGGGATAAGTTACTGGTTAAACTGTGAACACCAAAAGAGTGATAAGTGGTACGAAGCCTAATAATGAATTTCGATCAATAAAAGACTGACGTTTTATAATCCGCTGTAAATATTTGAATTTCCGTTCCATTTGACCACTCTTTAAACTTGTTAGCGCTCGCCTGTTCTATAACATGAAAAGCTTTCTCAGCCCTCTTGCGTGTGGCAAGGCAACAGTGATTTCTGGTACCTAGTCACTCCTACGCGATCGTGCATCCGTTTATAATTCTTTCTCCTTCCGCTGTCTGGCCCCGCCTTCCTTGTTCTGGTAGGAGCCCTGCTGACTGGCGCGTCATTCACACCGTTACCATAGCAGCGAACTGTCAGAGGCTGGCGGTTGCTGACAAGGAAGCTCCGGGAGGCTTGGCAAGGTAGGGGCGCAGCCGAGCCGGAGGACAAACAGCGGTGGGGAAAGAAAACCGCCGTACAAAAAAACAAAAAAGAAGAATTCGCGGTACTGTCCACGACTTATAAAACGGAGTGTCTTTCGAGCTACTTTTGAAAGCCAGCGCGGAAATTGAAGCGTGTCGGGGTAGTGTTGCCGCGGGCTTGGGGTGGTGTTAGAATTGTGTCCGGGAGGCAGTGCTACGTCTATGTGCGGTTTAAGGAAGAGGAGGGGGCGGGCGTTTCGGTACGTCGCAGGGGAAGTGTGCTCTGAGAGGAGGGAGTGGTGTGAAAGCAGCTGTCAGGTGCGCGGACTGTTCTTCGAGGGGAGGCAGGTCTGTTGTGGTGCACGTTAATCTTTTCAGGGAGGCTGAGTGCCATGGTGTGGTGAGTTGTGTTGGAGGAGGGGTGTGCGGTTATCCTTGCACTCATCTGTCAAACTACAGCCGGGCCAGTTCAAAGTTACTATGGCTGGGGAGGCTGCTGTGAGCTAGCAGGCAGGTTGGCAGTTGTGTTGGCTCTGCTCTGGAAAGGTCAGTCTGCTTGACAGGCTCACGCTGTGAACAACACTGGCGCCCAGTCGCACAGCGAGTATGCTCTGCAGGCTTCGTCGCTCTTTGAGGCACCGATTAAGGAGATGATGTTTGGTTGTGTCTGGTGTGATTATGTCGTTGAAGGATACGAAGTGGAGGGGTATCACTGGAAGCCAGTTGGGATATCAAGGGATGATGCAGAGGGGGAAGATTTGGTTTTATGCAGATTTTTTTTCTACAGGATTTTGTCTTTCATGGAGAATAACTATCTGTTATAAGAAGGACGCGTGGCCTGTGTACTGAGACAAAAAATTGGTTCCTGTTTTTCAAGGTAACTTTCTTCGGGAAGTTAGACTTTCTGGTTATTTGGACTATGATAGACTTCGATTAGTACACTAATTAGCACCTGGGAAAAACGACTAGAAAACAGTTCTGTGGTAGAGTGGAGTTAGGAAACTTTCATGTCCTTGCTGGGAATAGAAGGAGATTCCTTAGTGGGGGCCAGAACACTGTATTGAGATATAGAATGTTCTTATTTTAAAACGAAACAAAAAAAAAACAGCAAGGCTTACTTCATCTATGGTGGCATGATATGAACTATTGCTAGGTAGAATGAAAAACCTCTTGTTAAATATTTTTTAAAATGCAGTTTTTCTTTTATCCAGTAGCAGGTATACATGGTCAGAAGGATTATTAAGGGGTATATCTAAAGAGCATTAGCTGCTGCCGCAGGTCTAAACGCAGAATTATCTCCTGGCAGTAGCAGTTAATGTAGGTGAAAAGCAGATATCGCAGGCATTTTTCTGAAATATATACATTTTAGGCATTTTACTGGGAGGGGGGAGGGTGGGGAGTTGGTGTTCCGATTGTTGACAGCAATCATGTGAAATCGGACCTCATTGCAGCTGCAGATAACGCCACCTCAAGAAGTGGCATTATCTGTAGGTGATCATGTTAGCGCAGCTGTCTGCTCTGGAGACAGGCACTCCCCCCAGTGCCACAATGGGGCCCTTCACAATATTGTTGGTGCTGCAGATATACATATCTGCGGCACTGACAATATGGAAAATAGTGGCTCTCCCTATCCCTTCCTCCAGCAACAATTCCACCCGGGCAATTTTCGATCCTAATTGTGAACTGTCTGAGAGCTGATCGATGCACTCCCTGATAAACACAAATATTCTGGCTAGTCAGTCATATGCCCAAAGGTCCCTCCCTCCCATTTCCAAAAACACCTGGCTAGCCAGTTGGGATCCTAGCTAGTCAGTCAGCCTAAGGGGGCCTCCTGTCTCCCTGCCTCCCCCCTCTCCCCCCAGCCAGTACCTGTCTCAAACCCCAGTGGTACAGAATGGCCATGGTCATGCAGTGCTGCCCCCAGCATCCTGATACTAAGGGGCAGCACCACAGTTTGCGACCATATTTGTGATTACCAGTGCCTTCCTCATTGGTACTCAGAAATATGTCCACAATCTTGCCATGCTGCCCCCTATCAGCAGGATGCTAGGGGGCAGGACTGCATGAGCAAAGCCATTTTGTACAGGGCCGATGAGTGGGGAGGACCACTCCTGCCCTCAGTGATCACTGGAACATGTGGGTTTGCTTAAGGTACTGGAGGGGACCCCATAGGCAGATTAACTAGCTGAGATTTCTAGTTCTCAATGGGGTGGGGGAAAGCAAAGGTTAGGACCCCAACTGGCTAGCCAGGGCTTTTTGGAATAGGGAGGGGGCCTTTGGGCAACTGACTGACTAGTCAGGCTATTTGAGTTTGTCTGGGGGGTATACTGGTCCCCCTCACTTGGATAGTTCCTGATGGAGATTGGGAGCTGTCCTGAAAGGATCAATGCTGAAGGGGGGGAGGGAGCCACTTTTTTCCATATTAGTGCCACGGATCTATATATCTGCAGCACCGATAATATTGAAATCCAGATCATGATTTTTTTTTTTTTTTTTAAATACGGTTGACAAATCAAGTCGAGCTTTTTTTTTTTTTAAATTAGAAAGAGGCAGAAAGGATTTTTACATAGTCCTCCACATAGAAGAAGTCCCTTTCAGGTTTTCCACTGTTATTTATGTGCGTAATCACTAATGAGTATCGGATATTATGACTTTATTCTTTAATAGTTTTCATTAATTTTCTTATGTCTTCATATAATCTTTGTAATATGATGTTTCTAGTACGGCGAGTAGCATTAATTACGAGCATTTTACTAAATCTTAGCATGTGTTAACGGACATTAGCATGCGCTAAGTATTGATGTGACCAAAGGAATAAAATGTGCCATGTGGCAGTACTTGGCACTCAGTAATGAACTGACTGTGCAGTAAGGGGCATGTTTACTAAAGGGCGCACACTGTTAATTTGCATTTGAGATACAAAACTGGCACAGAGGCCTATGCTAACTATAGGGGGCATGTGCCTCCATCCCCTCATTGGTGTAGTTTGCCTTCTTACTTTGGGGGGACAAAGGGTAAGAAAGACATACTGACAGTGGGAGCAGGGGTACTAGATCACTATTATGCATTCCCCTGCCATTAGCGTGCTGTTGACATACAGCACTGTGCTAACCAGCATGCGGGTGCATTTAGTGCCACCCTTTGAGGTGGCGTTAGGTGCACGTAGGCTAACAGCAGCATTTGCAGTTAGTGAACACTCAAAGCACCTTTGTTAATTGCGATGCACCATCAATGCCACCATTCCATCCCTAACCAACCCACTCCCTGCCCAATGACATGCTATCCAGTTAGTGCAGGATTTTTAGCATGAGGCCCTGCGCTGTTAACATGGTGCGCTTACCAGATGGCTTAAAACATTCCCCAAAATCTCCATTCTTGCTAACCTTCAAAAACTTGAATTTGGATTGCTGAAATAATGGAGTGGCATTCACCCTGTGACTCAGATGGCACAGTGGTTCTTTAGAGCCATCTGTGTGGCTTACACCAGCTAATTTTATGTATGGCAGAGAATAATGCGATATCAATACTTAGAAAATATATTAATATTGAGGTTAAACAATTTTACTTGTAGTTAACGGAACTTGAGGGTCACCAAAATCTCTGTATTTTTGGTTTAGCAAGTTATTTTTTCCCTATTTTTGGTTTGTTTCTTTGAAATAATCAATTGGACCTCCACTCTGCAGAATTCCTGAGGTGCATAAATGGTTGAGTGTTCGGGGATATTTATTCTCTCTCCCTTCCAGCATCTTTTCACATTGCTGAAAAGATATTTGAACCAGCATGGGGCACATCTGTCTCTGTGCCAGAGAGGTTTATTCTTGTACCAAATCTTTTTACATCCCTTTTTAAGTTACTGGGATTTTAGGAAGTTTGATGTAACTAGAAACAGTACCATTTAATGGTCTCTGGCCTGAGCGGTATATCAAATTCTAAATAAACATAAACATAATGGAAATTAATTCTTTGGGGTTTGTTCACCCAGATTAAGGTTTAGAAAAATTTGCAGTAGAAATTGGTGCTTTCTTCAAATAGAATGTGACCATATTATCTTAAAACATGTTTTACAGGGACATTTTTCCAAAACAGCAGTATGTGACGATGTCTTCATTTAAATCCAGATTATTTCTTATTGTGTATAAATTTTGAAAAAAATAATATTCCATTGATGCAGATGACTATCTTGTAATATGGAGCTATGCCAGGCACTTAACTCTTTGGACTGTTTGTTGACTGTTGCTTATCTAAATATTTAACATATTTAAAACCTTTAGGGGAATATTTACTAAAGCATGGTAACTTTTTTTTTTTCACTTACCACACTTTAAAGTTTGCATTTAAGGTTAGTATCTGCAAAGTCTGTGCGTCAACCTTTGGGGGCATGATGGGCAAACACCCTGTGGTTAATGCACAGGGTGCACACTTAGTAGGTAATCCAATTCTTTCATTCATTTCATGGTTATTAAATCATCTCACCAGACTGTAGTGACAATGAAGAATTAAGGGGCCATGTTACTAAAGCCCACTAAGTGGTTAACATGCTTTTTAGCGGGTGGTAATTGGCATGACAGCTACCGGCAGCTAAAATACACTTTAATTGCCTATCGCACAAAGGGTCAGGGAATGGGCAGAGTGTGGGCTTGGAGAACACAGTTTAGTTATGCAGAGATGCTTATCACGTGCTAACTATCAATGTGGCAGTTAGTTTGGGTGCACCTAGTGATACCTTTATGGCTGGCATTAGATGCACCTGTGTTAATTGAACTGCCCGTTAAGGTATATGTCCTTGAAATAACTGCTGGGAATATGCTGCCTATGCTTCTGACAGTTACTGCAGAGGCTTTGCACTTAACGCACATTACTTTTCATGTTAAATGCTCATTGTGCAAAGCCCTAAGAGGCTTCAGTAAAAGGGCCCCTTGGTTAGTTACAATTCTTAATCAAATCCAAAAATAAATGATTGCAAATCTTGTAAGATGAAGCGTCAGTGGTTGCTGCTTCTCCTGCATACTGTAAATATGTTCTTAATTTGACAATTACCTTGCAAATATCATCCTTTACTGCAGTTCAAGTTTTCCTACTACTTGGCCTCCAAAGATCGAAAATAATTTGGGTGAGTTAAGCCCTTTGTGAATAAGGGCCATGGTAGTAGACCATAATAAATTTATTTATCTATTTTTTTTTTCTATACCGCCCCTTCCAGAGATCAAGGGCGGTTTACATGGAACAGTTAACAATTCTGTATACTTCTGTATACTTTTACATAGAACGATAATTCTAACTATGTGCAGGTAATAATGCATGCAACTGTGTCAAAACTATTTACATTGGCTATTTACAAAAGACTATAAACAATGTGTTACCGGGTACAATAGACATTGAGCATGTGTAGTTTTTGGAATTTATTTCCTTTTCATCGTAAGTCAAGTGTGTGTGTGGCGGGGGTCTGTCTGGGTTAGTCAATTATGATTTCAGGGGTTTTGTGGGAGTGTGTCTGTGGTTGCTGGGGGGGTAGGTCTTGGGGGGGTAGGAGATTTCAAAATGCTCAGAGAATAAGTAAGTTTTGAGTTCTTTCCTGAATTGATGAAGGTCTTTTATCATGCGAAGGGTTATTGGGAGATCGTTCCAGAGCGTGGGGGCAGCAAATGAGAAAGCTCTGGAGCTTGTGGTTTTCTTTGTCTTCCTGAAGGTTTTTTGTATGTTGAGGGAGTGGGTTGCGTTTTGTGTGCGTGTTCTTGATTCAGATGGAACGTGAAGTAGTGTGGACAGGTGTGAGGGGGCGATGTCGTTTAGGAGTTTGAAAGTTGTTAGAAGAATTTTATATCTTATTCGGCTATTTATAGGAAGCCAGTGTAATTCTAGCAGTACTGGGGTTACATGGTCTGTTAGGCGTGCTTTAGCAATTACCTTGGCACAGATGTTCTGGGCTCTGTAACAGATATGTGTTTTTTCGTGGGAGGCCAATTAGGAGACTATTACAATAGTCGAAGTGGGGGGTGATGAGTGTACTGACTACAGATCTAAAATCATGTGTGTCAAGGAGAGGTCTTAGGTGTTGTATAGTTTTAAGTTTATAGAATATGGTTCTTACTGTCTGTTTTATGTGAGGTAACATGGTGAGTGTGTAGTCTGTTATTACTCCTAGGTACTTTACTTCCTTTCTAACAGGTATAGTTGTTTTGTTGATTGTTGTTGGGTAAGTGTCGTCAGTAACAGGTTTTCTTGTTACGAACATTTCTTCTGTTTTTTAAGGTTGATGCTGAGGTAGTTGGTTTTCATCCAAGAGATGGCCTCAGTCATGCATTCGGATAGGGTGTCATATGTGGGGCTGCTAGTGTTTATGGGGATCGCGAGCATGATGTCGTCGGCGTAGATAAAATGGTTAATTTTGTGTTTTTTAAATATGCTTGTAATGGGTTGCAGGTACAAGTTGAAGAGGAGGGTGGAAAGGGCTGATCCTTGGGGTATTCCCTGTCCTTGGGGGAATGTTTCTGATGCGTCTTGGCCTATTTGAACACATATTAATCTGTGTGTAATGTATGACTTGAACCATTTGAGAACAGTCCCTCCTATTCCCATGTTTTCTAGTCTATTGATCAGTGTGCGGTGGTTGATGTTGTCAAATGCGGCAGAAATATCTATAAAAAGGAGTAGGAAGCCTTGGCTGTTGTCATCTGTACCTCTGATGAGAAAATACATCCGTGTAATTAAGAGGGTTTCCACTCCATGGAAGGGGCGGAATCCAAACTGGTGTGAGTCCAGGGGTTTGTGCTCATCAATGTGCTCTTGTAATTGTAATTGAATTGTTTTTTCTATTATTTTGGCAATAAATGGAATGCTGGCTATGGGTCTGTATGATTTTGGGTCAAGTTTACTATTTTTTATTATTTATTTATTTAGCTGTATTTATATCCCGCTTTTCACCGGGTCAAAGCGGTCAATTGGGAGATACATTTAACACGAGGGGATATGACACACATACGCTAATACTTACAGGGAACATGGGCAATGGAGGGTTAAGTGGCTTGCCCAAGACCACAAGGAGTGCCTATAGGACTAGAAATCCCAGTCCCTCCGGCCTGAGATTGCTGTCCCCAGGTGGGACTTGAACCCCCGGCCCTCCGGCCTGAAGTACCTTGTCCTAACCACTAGGCCACTCCATTATTATAGGGCGAAGCGATGTGAGCTTTAAGGCATCAGGCATGATGCCTGGTGAAAGTGATTGGTTAACTATTGAATGTTTTCAGCTAGATCATCCTTTGTGCACTTGATCCATGACACTGGGCATGGGTCAAGCGGAGAGGTTGTGGTATTGATCATTGTTATGATTTTAAGGAGGTGTTTTTGATCTACCATGTGAAAAGTTGTCCATTCGTTATTAATTTTTGTATTTGAATGTAATATTGTTGTTGGGATGATGGGTTTGCTCTTTAGTTTCTTGGCAAAATGTGTTGCAAACGTTTGTACACTTATTGCAGGTTGTTTAGGCTCAGAGTTTTGTGTTTTTGTCAATGTTTTTACAATCGCGAATAGTTCTCTGGGTCGATTGATGGCTATATTTATTACTTTAGAATGGTAGTCCCTTTTTGATTTATTAATTGCATTCTTGTATTCATTGAGTATGTCCGTATACTGGGATTTGTTTTCATTTGATTTTGTTTTCCTCCATCTTTTTTTCTTGTTTCCTCAGTTGTCTTTTTAACTTTGCTAATTCTTTCGTGAACCATTTTTCTGTCTTTTTTTATTTGACTTTGTGTGACTTTTGTGGGGACGGCTGCTTTCTGGATTGTTAAATTCCAATGGTTTATAGTTGAGTTGATGTCTGGTAGGTTTGTATTGAGTTTGGGTAGTACTTTGTCAAGGAATGCATTTTTGTCAAAGTGTGTGAAGCGTGATATGTGTGGCATTGTGCTTGTAGTGTTTGTGCCAGGAGATGGAATGTTATCAAGTGATGGTCAGGCCATGGTACTTCTGTTATAATTGGGGGGGGGGGGTGTAGGTTGGTGGTTATTAAATGGAGAAGGGAGGAAGATGAGATCTAATGTGTTGCCCTTTACGTGTGTGGGGGCATGTATTATCTGTACATATCCCATTTGTGTCATAGCGTCCATGAAGTTATCCGATTGGGATTGGTTTAGTGATGGGAGGTTCAGGTCACCTAGTATTATGAGTGGTTTGCTTTGTGATGCTGTGCATGCGAGTTCAAGGATGGGGGTGAGGTTTTTTTGATCAGCTGATGGGGGTCTATAGATGAGAGTGAGTGCGAGGGTTTTGTTTTCGATATTGATGTCCATGCCATCTATAATATTTCAGTTTGTTAGGGTGTATTGTAGGTCTTTTTTTGTGAGTATGAGTGCGCCACCTCCTCTTTTTACATCCCGGTGGCAGTTGAATACATCGTATTGATGTGTAGTTAGCTGGTTTAATAGGATTGTGTCTGTGGATGCAAGCCATGTCTCGGTAATGCAGATAATGTCTGTTTATTTTTTGTCTTGTCATTGATTATTGGTATCTTGTTTCGTATGGATCAAATGTTTATTAGGATGAGTTTTATTTTAGTGATTGCGTTGTGAGAGCCATTTACACTGCCATGAGGTTGATGCTTTATCTGAATTAGTCTAGGATGGTGTCTGTTGGAATTGTGGCGTGAGTATTGATTGTGAGTGTGGGTGTATGTTGGGGGGTATCTGGTAGGTTTCGGTAAGGATTATGGATGACGGGAATGTTATTATAAGGGGTTTGGTTAGCTTTGTATGCGTAAATGTGCTGTGTCAAGAGAGCTATTAGAAGGAGAGGAAGAGGAAGGCTTTTTATTTTTGTGGGGGCCATTATGTATTTTTTGGTGGGGGGGGTTTGGGTGTGAGGGAGCCCTGTGTGAGGGAGATCTAATGGATGGTATAGCAGAGTAATGTGTGGCCGTTACAGGGTAGGTGTAGGTCTTAATGGTACGGTTTCTGGTACAATTCTGTGTAAGTAGGTTGTGTGGTACAGTTTCAGGTGTAGTTCTAGTCAGATAAGTTGAAGTGTTAGTAAGTGCAGGTGCACTTTCAGGCAGTTCTAAGCAAGTAAGTCTAGGATTGGGTCAACATAAATTGGTAGGCCAGGGGTCTGGTGGAAGCAGATGACTTGGGGTGTGTGTTCAGTGTAAGGTAGCTACTCTGAGTACAGGATTAGCAAACTGTGCCTTATGCTGTGGTGATATAGATATCTTTGAGCAGATTTAAGCAGACGTTGCAAAACTTAATGGGCAATGTACCCAATAGGAATACAGGTAACTATAAGTACCTTTGAGCAGGTTAGTCAGACGTTGCAGAAATTAAAACAATGTATCAGTAAGTATAAGAGTAGATATAAGTACCTTTGAGCAGATTTAAGCGACCAATGCAGATATTGGTAACAGTGTATCAAATATGGTAGGAGGAAGTATCAGCCTTTATAGAAGGCAAGTTAGGTTAAGGGGCTGAAGCTAGCGTCTTGGTGTCCTGTTAGTTATAGTGATGCAGGTTGGACTGCCCTCTTAGGAGCAGTGGATACCTCGTGGTCCAGTAGTATTTTCTCGGCTTCAATCCATAACCGGTGGAACTGCTGGTATTGCAGAGGAGGGTCCTTTGAGGGATATTGGAGGTGGTGGTGGACAGGCCTTTCAGGGACGCCGATTTAGATGGTCACTGCCTGCTGGAATGGTTGTGACTAAAGTTGGGTTCAGGAGGGCCACCGCCTAAGGGCCACGCCAAAGGGCCCTCTGGCGAGGCCCTCAGGTGCGGGCCCGCCGGCGCGGGTGCAGCCACTGGCACTTCCTTTTAAAAGAGCCCGGACTGCTCCGATTGGGCAGGTAAGCAGCTGGAGGTGTTCCTGTGCGGCGGGAGGCTCGATCCCTCCTGGGAGAGCATGCGGCGATGAAGAGGGCTGCTGAGCTACTGGCGCTTCCTTAAAATTAATGCTTGGACTTCCGGTGACGTCATCGGAGCGAATGGCGGAGTAGAGAACAAGCTCTGCCATCAAGGCTTGCCATAGCGGGGGGGAGCACCCCAAAAAGCGAAGAACAGGAGGCGGAATGAGGGGGAACTAGCTGAGGCAGCCCCAGAGAGCAATTGGAACCGGAGTGGGCTGTGACACTCACGCGATGTGCCGTGAAAACAGAGTGGGGCCCGATCGGGAAAGCACATGTTTGATCGAAGAGGTGGATAAGAGAGACAAGGAGAAAAGAAAGAGGCAGGAGGGCTGGTGAGTGTCAGCACTTCAGCAAACGAGCACCTGTCCAGCCGGAGAAGTGAAGGAGGCGGAGAGAACGGTGATTTTGTGTTGAGCAGCCAGATCGGATGAGGAGCAGGGCCCAATCGGAAAGATACGTGGTCGGTGGGAGCTGAGATCGGAGGAGCAGCAAAGAGAGCGTGAAGGGCAGGACAGACGGAGAGTGAAATCGGCGGAATAAAAGAAATCCTGTAGAGGAGCAGAAGAGGCAGAAAACCGGAAGTGATTTTGGAGTGGCAAGAGAGAGAGGAGGGGAATGCGGATCTGAAACGGAGGGAGAGGACTGCATTCACGGGTACAGCACAAGTAAGGAAAAGTGAAGTGCAGCAAAGTATAGCGAAGGCAAGCAGAATAAGGATAACTAAGACTGATTAAAGTAGGTGGGACACATTAAGCGGTCCCGAAATAAATAAAAATATAAAATAAATCTACCGAACCAGCCTAGCAGAAAGAAACATCACCAAAAGAGAGAGCAGCAAAACAGTTCAGAAAGAGCCCTAAACTGGGGGGAGGGGGGGAGAGAGAAGCAGAGTATCTCCACAGCAATTGCTGCACATCCAGAGGAGCAAAGGGTACAAATGGATAAATCAAAAAGGGAGTTGTCAGCAAAGAAGAAAACTGGCGGAATTCAGATCATTATATGCGCCATCAAGAGGAGTGAAAGAGGGGGAGAACGAAGGTAAAATGGTGGCTGAGAGAGTGCCTGAGCAGGGGGAGGAGATGGAGGGAGCGTGGAGCTCTGGAGTCGCAGACATGATCAAACTGTGGCTCACAGAACTGAAAGAGGAACTCAAGGTGGAAATCAGCGGAATTAAAAATGAGAAAAGAGACACTACAAGCAGTAAGACAAGATATAACGGATCTGGGAGAGCAGGTGGAAGAAATAGAGAATCGGTTGGAACAACAAGGGGAAGTAGTAGGAAAACTTACAAAAAGGATGGGAGGGAGGACACCGCCGCCAGGAGATCAAAGGGCGATCGGCCCTTTAAGCGGCGTGCTCCAGCGGGCCTGCGCCAGAGGGCCCTTTGGCGTGGCCCTTCGGTGTGGGCCCGGGGGCGCTCTGGTGTGGTCCTTCTATCCTGCTCCTCCAATTCACCGCGGCCCCCTGGATCTGAGTAAGCACGATCGCTCCTCCACCCATTGTCTGCTTAGATCTGCTACCCTTTGCCAGCATTGAACTGTTATCCATTGTCCGCTTAGAACTGCTACCAGTGCCTACGCAGAACTGTCATCCATTGTTGCTTAGAACTGCTATCCATTGTTTGCTCAGACCTTGCTGCCTGCTACCATGGCCCCACATCTCATTGTCCTTCTCTTCCTCTTCCTCCCCAACTGCCTCCCCTCCTATCAACATCTTCCCTCCTCTTCCCCCTACCCTCCCCCTGCCCTCCTCACTTCTCCCTCCACTCTGCCCCCTAGCCTAGCACCTGCTCTGGAGCCTCTCCACACCATCCCCCACATTCAACCAGCCCCCCTCTCTACCTTCCTCACTTCTCCCTCCATTCTGCCCCCTAGCCTAGCACCTGCTCTTGAGCTTCTTCACACCATCCCCCGCATTCAATCAGCCCCTCTCTCTCTTAGTATGGCAGAAGCGAGGATGGGGTTGCCTATCTCCACTTTACCTCTCTCTCTAATACTCATTCTCCTTCTCTCATCAGATAACATCAACCCCAACCCTGCCCCCCCAATTTCTCTCCCACACTAAAGAAAGTTCCTCACGTACCCTATCTAATCTCATCCACATCTCGCTCCTCCCTCCTTCCGCCCTCCCCCATTCATCCCACAATCACTCAACCATAGATATCAACTTCAACCCTACCTCCAAATATAATTCCTCACGTAACCTATCTGATACCATCAATTTATCCCTCACTTCCCCTCCCTCATGTCCCTCTTGGAGAGCACATACACCCAGACATACCCATCCACACCCTATTCCCTCTAAATCCTGGTACTACCTTAGAAATAGACCCCCACGCTACTCTGACAGGAAATCCACACGTAACTTATCCACCCTTATCCACATCCCCCTCCTCCCCCCTCTGCTCTCCCGTTTACTTGCGCCCTATGGAACGCATGCTCAGTCATTAAAAAAACTACTTTTATTCACAATCTCTTCATCTCTAATGCCCAACAGCTTCTTGCCCTGGCCGAGACCTGGCTCCCCCCAGATGACACCACATCCATTGCTTCTCTCTGCTATGGGGGCTACCAATTCTCCCATACACCTCGATCTACTGGTCGCGGTGGTGGTGTTGGTCTCCTACTTTCCCCCTCCTGCCAATTCCAACCCCTCCTGCCACCCCAATCACACTCCCCCCTCTCCTTTGAAGTCCACTCCATTCGCCGCCTCCAACCACTTCCCCTCCGTGTAGCTGTTATTTATTGCCCACCCGACAACTCCAAATCAACCTTCCTCACCGACTTCGACTCCTGGCTTTCTGCCTTTATGGATCCCTCCTCCCCCACTCTTGGCGATTTCGACATTCACAACCCCTCCGACCCCCATGCCTCAAAGTTCCTCACTCTTACCTTCTCGTTCGACCTCCAACTTTGCTCCACTGCCCCACACACCTACACGGCCACTGCCTTGACCTAATACTCTTCTCCAATTCCTGTCCTTCAAACTTCCGCAAATCTATCCTTCCCTCATCTGACCATCACCTACTAACATTTACTCTTCAGCTCCCGCCGTCCCAACCTCGTCCTGTCTCCTCCGACCTATTTAGAAACCTTCATAATATTGATCCCCTCTCCTCCACCATTTCTCCATCTCTTTCCTCCATTTTGTACTCTGAGTCATTATCCTCATACAATGCTACACTGTCCTCAGCCCTTGACACTCTTGCCCCTCCCACCTCATGTCCTGTAAAATGATCTACTCCCCAACCCTGGCTTTCACTCACAATCCGTTACCTATGCATCTGTGCCCGTTCAGCCGAATGAGCCTGGTCCAAATCCCACTCTCTGGAAGACCTTCTACACTTCAAATTCATGCTTGGCTCCTTCCAGTCAGCCTTAGCACTTGCCAAACAAGATTACTGCATCCATCTGACTAATTCCCTTGCCTCTGATTCTCGCCGTCTCTTTAACACCCTCAATTCTCTCCTCAAGGTTCCCCCGCCCCCGATCACGCCCTCCCTCTCTGCCCAAACCCTTGCCAACTACTTCCATGGCAAAATCCTCAAAATTACCCTCCAATTCCCTACCCCCTTATCTACCTCCCCTCCCCCCATTTCTCCTCCCCCAACCATACTCCCCCCTACCACCCTCTCTTCCTTCCCCCAATCTCTGAAGAGGAAACCACACTTCTTTCCTCCTCCATACCCACCACCTGTCCATCAGACCCTATCCCTACCCATCTCCTACGTTCCATTTCCCTCATCATTGTCCCCTCCATCACTCATATCCTCAACCTTTCACTCTCCACTGCAACTGTCCCCGCTGACTTCAAACATGCTGTTGTCACACCCCTCCTCAAGAAACCCTCACTTGATCCCACATGCCCTTCTAACTATCGACCCATCTCCCTTCCTTCCGTTCATATCCAGACTATTAGAACGAGCAGTCCACGGTCGCTGCCTCAACTTCCTCACCTCCCAGGCCCTCCTGGACCCACTACAATCAGGCTTCCATCCCCTACACTCCATTGAAACGGCACTCACAAAAGTCACCAATGACCTGTTCCTGGCTAAATCTAAGGGCCTCTAGTCTATCCTCATCCTTCTGGACCTTTCTGCTGCCCTTAACACCGTTGACCACGACCTTCTCCTCACCACCCTCTCCTCGCTTGGCTTCAAGGACTCTGTACTATCCTGGTTCTCCTCCTACCTCTCCCATCGCTCATTCAGTGTATGCTCTGGCGGCTTCTCCTCCTTTCCTACCCTGCTCCATGTAAGTGTACCCCAGGAATCTGTCTTAGGCACCCTCCTTTTCTCTCTCTATACCCAAGGCCTTGGCGTGCTTATCTCCTCCCATGGCTTTCAGTACCATCTCTATGCCGATGACTCCCAAATCTACACCTCTACACCTAATATTTCTCCTGCAACGCAGTCCATGATCTCTGCTGGTCTTTTGGACATTGCTGCCTGGATGTCTCTTCACTAATTGAAACTGAACATGGCCAAGACTGAACTCCTTGTCTTTCCAGCCAACTCCTCCCCCCCACTTCCCCCTCTCTCAGTCCATGTGGATGGATCTACTATCCTTCCTGTTTCCTCGGCCTGCAATCTAGGGGTTATCTTTGACACCTCTCTTTCTTTCCTTCTCCGCTCATATCCAGCTTGTAGATAAGACCTGCCGATATTTCCTCTACAACATCAGCAAGATCCGCCCCGTCCTCTCTGAACATGCTACCAATACGCTTATCCACGCCTTAATCTCCTCTCGCCTCGATTACTGCAACCTACTCCTCGCTGGTCTCCCCGTGAGCCACTTCCTTCCCCTTCAGTCTATACAAAATCACGCTGCTCGACTAATCTTCTGCAAGCCTCGCCATGCCCACATTACTCCTCTCAAGTCACTTCACTGGCTCCCTGTCCAATTTCGCATCCAATTCAAGCTTCTCCTGCTGACCTATAAATGCATTCACTCTATGGCCCCTCAATACCTCATATCTCTTATCTCTCCCTATGTCCCCTCTCGAAATTTGCGCTCCGCTAACAAATCGCTTCTTTCAATGCCTTTCACCCACACTGCAAACTCCCGACTGCGCTCCTTTCACCTTGCTGCGCCACACATTCAGATCCTGACTTCCATCCTCATCCTACCCTAACCCCCATTAACGTTTATCACCAAACTTTAGACCAAGCTGTACCAGACTGTACCACACCATACCTTCTGCAGAACTGACTAATGCTCTGTTCTGCTCTAACTAGATTGTAAGCTCCGATGAGCATGACTCTGATGGGCAGGGACTGTCCCTTGTATGTTAGCCACCTCTTGTAGGCTAGCTGTGCAACGCTGCATGCGTGGCGCTCTATAAGTGCTAAATAGTAGTAGTAGGAATTTAAAGTAGGTCCAAGAGGAGCTGAAGGTGAAAGCGGAGGACTTGGAGGATCGGTCCAGAAGATGCAATATCAGAGTGCGAGGTATCCCAGAGGATCCTAAATACAAGAACTCAAGAACTGTGATGAAGTTATCCTTAAAGTATTTAGAGCTGCAGCTTTTAATAGCGCTCCAAAGGAAGTAGGAGAAGGGGAGTCTCTGCAAATTGAGCGGGCTCATAGAGGATTGGGGCCCATAAGAGACAATCGACCGAGAGACATTGTGATGTGTATGAGCTCTTCAAAATGAAAGAACGCCTTCTGGGAGCAGCCAGGAAACTGAGACATTTCAAATGGGAAGAGCACGAGCTGGAACTGTTTCAGGACTTACCTCAGGGCACGCTACAACATAGGAGAGCGATGAAGGAGGTCATGGCCTATTTGAGGAGGGAAGATATGAGATATAAATGGATGTATCCTTTTGGCTTATTGATCACAATGAAAGGGCGGTCGCGGAGAGTGAAGACAAGCGAGGTATCTTGGAGAGCGCTTAGAGACTTGGGACTAACCAATCTCCCAGAAGATACAGGAGGTCCAGCCGGAACAACCGACAACATAACAGCTACATCTAGGGTGGATAGCCTGAGGTGGCACAGAGCACCAGAAGGTGTGAGGAGGTTGGCAAGACTCACCAAAGGCAGCCAAAGAGGAAAAGCGGTGGAAAAGGAAACAGGCTGAAACCGAGGACATTATATAGATTTGTGACAGAAGTTACCTCATAAAGGATGTGTTGTAGGTTGTTGATAAATGTTTTGTATGGAAGTGTTGTCTGGAAAGTAGGGAGGTCGAAGGGGGGGGTGAAGGGGGAGGGAGGACCGGGGCAGAGTGGGTTTGGGTAAGGAGGGGGGAGGGGAAGGGAGGGAGGGAGGGAGAAGAGGGCTCTGATTCTGAGAAATGATGGCAAACACAGTTCAGACAGGGAGGAAGGGGAGTAGGAGGTAGAGCGGAGGGGGGTAAGGGGCACGGGGGAGGTAAGATGGAATATAAATGGTAGGGGGAGGAAAGGGAGGAGGAGGAGTGAGATGGGATGGAGATTAGGGGGGTGGGATGGGGGGAAAGGCGGATAGAGGGGCAGAGACAGGCTGTGGTCCGATAGTCACTAAAAACGGAAGTCCAGTCTCCCTTGAGAAGGGGGAAGGGAGGCAGGCAGGGAGGGGGGAGTGAGAGCGGCTGGGGGGGACAAATCTTAAAGGTGAGTTAAAAATTGTAACATTAAATGTAAAAGGGCTTAATTCGCCATTTAAAAGACAGAAATTATACAAAGAAATAAGATGCCAAAAGGCATCGTTAGTGCTCATACAGGAAACACATCTAACTCGGGGAACAGAACACTGGGTTAAATCTAAGGGCTATGGGGTTTGTGTATTTGCATCAAACATAATGGAGAAGAAAAAAGGAGGGGTAGCAATTTTAATAGATTCAAAGTTAAAGATGGAGGTACAGACAGTAGTAAGCGATAAAGCAGGGAGATATGTACTATTGCATTTAAAAATAGGGAATGAATGGTATTGTATAGTGAATGTGTACGCGCCTACAGGGCCGCAAAGAGAATTTTGGACAGAGCTTAATGAAGAGGTGGGGAAGTTAGGGGAGGGTATTCTGATATGTGTGTGGGGGGGGGGGGGGATTTTAATTTAACGTGGAATCCGACGAGTGATGCTACGGGGAAAAGAGAGGGTAAGAGAGCAGATAGAAGTAAGTATCGTAACTTTGTTACACAACACTGTTTGATAGATGCATGGAGATTTCAACACCCCAGGAAAAGGCATTTTTCATATTTCTCACCAGTACATGGATCATACACCAGAATAGACGCTATATGGGTATCAAAGGAGGTGGGGGGGAAGGATGATTGGGGCGGAGATGGATTCAATAACGTGATCAGATCACGCACCAGTGGAGGTTAGATTGAGAATAGAGGGGAAGGGGAGAGGTATTCAGTTTTGGAGATTAAACGAATCCCTATTAGAGGATGAAAGGGTACAAGAGGATATAGAGCGGGAAACAAGGGAATACTTTGGATGGAACAATAATGGGGAGGTGGCATAGGGAGATGTTTGGGATGGATATAAGGCCAGTAGTGAGGGGAGTCATTTTAAATGGGGGGTACGTAAAAGGAAGGAAGGAAAGGGAGGGAAGGGAGAGAGAGTTGAGAGAAAAATTATTGACACTGGGAGAATTAGATGTACAAGATAAAAAAGGAACATATAGAGGCCAAGTGTTGGTAGTACGAGCACAGATAAATGAACTGCAGGCAGAAAGAATAAGTTATCAGATGCAGATATTGAGGCAAGAATTTTTTGAAGGGGGAAATAAAGCTGGAAGATATATGGCGCAGAAATTGAAACAACAAAAACTACGATCACATATATTAAGTTAGAGAATCAGGAGGGAAGTTAGTTCATAAGGATGGGGAGATTAGGGAGGCATTTAAGGGATTTTACCGGTCGCTGTATGAAGCAATAATCCCTCCAAAGGTGGAGCAGGTTCAGAGCTATTTTAACTCCATAAAGCTTCCGAAATTAGAAGAGGAGGAACAAAAAGAGTTAAATAGGGCTATAATGCCAGAGGAAGTCCAGAAAGCTATAAAACAGATGAAAGTCGATAAGGCATTGGGGCTAGATGGGCTCACAGCGAGGTTTTTATAAAAGATTTGGAGAGATATTACACGTACCACTAGTGCAGCTGTTTAATCTCCCACGGGAAGGAGGTGTACTAGCAGAAACCATGGGGTGGGCAGGTATAACGGTAATACAGAAAGAGGGAAAAGATCCACAAGAATGCTCGTCATACAGGCCAATCTCACTGCTCAATTTGGACGCTAAATTATTGGCTAAAATATTGGCTACGCGATGTAATAGGGAAAGTGATCCATCAGGATCAAGCGGGATTTATCCCAGGTAGGCAGGAAGCAGATAACATTCGGAAGATATTAAACATTATATGGTCGATTGAACAGAGTAGGGACGAGGCATTGATATTATCCATGGATGCGGAAAAGGCCTTTGACCAGGTGTCTTGGCCTTTTCTCTTTAAGGTAATGGAACGGATGGGGTTAGGGGGAGAATTCATGGGTTGGGTCCAAGCACTATATCGAAATCCGAAAGCGTGTGTTTGGGTGAACGGAGGCTATTCTGTGTTTTTCGAGCAGGGGAGAGGAACTAGGCAAGGCTGTCCCTTGTCGCCTCTTCTATTCGCTCTTTCCGTGGAGCCATTCACGGAGAGGGTGAAGGAACGGGCAGACCCGCAGGGCACAGCAGTAGGGAAGAAAGAATACAAAATATCATTGTATGCAGACGATATAATTTTGAGTGTGACTAGGCCACGCTTCTCTATACCCATAGTAATGTGGGAAATAGAAGAATATGGAAGGTTGTCGGGTTTCACTATCAATTGGACAAAATCGGAAATATTAAATTTGTCATTGGAAAAGGAAGTTCAGGGAATATTATAAAAGAAATACCCATTCAGGTGGACTAGGGAGCATATTCGATATCTAGGAATCCAAATAAGTAATAGGTTGGAAGCACTATATGATCTAAATTATCAAAAGTTATTTGGGCAAGTGGGAAGTTTGTTGAATGGGTGGGGGAAGGGATATCTTTCCTGGTTTGGATGCATTGCAGTTATAAAGATGTTGTTGCTCCGTTTCTTGTTTTTGTTTCAAATGCTGCCGGTATTAGTACCGCATAGAAAGCTCAAGCAGTTGCAAAAGAACATCAATAGATTCATATGGATGAACAGGAGCCTACGGGTAGCTATGTCGATTGTGCAGAGAACTAAGGGAGAGAGGGGGCTAGGGGTGCCAAATTTTAGAAAATATTATGAGGCAGCACAATTGAAATCAATATATGAATGGCACAGGGAGAAACAGAAACACTGGGTTCAAATGGAAGAAGACTCCCTAAGGAGAGTGGGATTGGAAAAAATAGTGTGGAGGGGAAGTATAATACCAGAAACTAATCTGGTAAATCCCATAATAGTGCATATTTTGAATGTATAGAGACATAATTGAAAAATATTAGTACAAGACAAAGGGAATGACATTGGAGGCATGTTTCGAGAGGGGACAAGGGCCAGGGGTGAGCACGTTGCAAAGATGGGCAAAGAAGGGACCGACACACATTTCCCAAATAGTGGTTAAAGAGGGAGTTAGAGAGTTTGAGGGTATTACGGATTTATATGGGTTATTAAATAATGATTATTATTGCTATCTACAGCTAAGCCATTTTTTGAGACAGCAGAAGGTCTGGAAGGATTTATGGGGAAATAGAGGGTGGTTTGAGGCCCTATGCTCAGGAAACGTAGGTCAAAAAGGGGCTATGTCAAATTTATAAAGGATTAATGGAGGGTGGGGAGACTAAATTAGGGTATATGAAGAATTGGGAGGAAGACCTAGGAGTGCAGTGGAATGAAGAGGTGGATAGGATCATACAGACAGTAGCGAGCCTATCAGTAGCTACTCAAATAAAAGGAAATGCTTATAAAATGTTATATCGGTGGTATTAGACAATGGTACGCAAAAGGCGAGCTGGCTTGGGACAAAATGATCAATGCTGGAGGGGATGCCAAGAGAAAGGTGACTGGTTACATATGTGGTGGAAGTGTCGACAGATTCAAAAATATTGGGCGGAGGTTTTAGATATAATATGTGAAATGACAGGACACAGACTGCAAAGGAAACCAGAGATTTGCTTATTTCATCAACTAGAGGAGAATATCTCGGAGAGAGATAGGGGAGTAGTGCATCATTGTATAGTGGCAGTGAGAATTGAGATAACAAAATATTGGGCAGGGTCGAGCAAACCACACAGTGCAGGTTTTGTAAGAAGGGTGGCAGACGCGAGCTTGATGCACAGGTTGACGGGGCTGCGGCATGGGAAAGGGGAGAAGAGTGAGGAACAATGGAAAGGTGTGTGGAAGTGGCTGGAAAATTGGAAGGATGGCGGGAGGGGCGGAAGGAGTGAAAGAGAGAAAAACTAATGTAAAAAATGAGACTGGCATGAAGCTCAGTTTATGAGTACTTTGGTGAAAGATTGTATATGTCTGTTTAAAACAAGAAGGTAGGATGAGATATAGAAAAAAAACCGAATAAAAGAAGGGAGACATAGAGCTGGGATGGGGGGGAGGGAAGACAGAGATTTAGGCAACAATGCATATTGTATTAGAGAGTAGGGGTTAAAATAAGACAGTTTGTAAGAGTGTTGAGAAAAAGGTAAAATGCATTGTTTGAAGATGTCAATTCTATGTATTGAAGCCTTTAATAATAAAAAGTTAAAATGGAAAAAAATAAATTAATGCTTAAATTACAGGATTTCATACCACTTAAGGCCAGATGCAAGCGTAAGTATAATACTGATTGGCAATACTGCTGATATAAGTTTCCAATTTGTGATAATTCAGTCTTTCATTAATGTGTGTTACTTACTGTGGGCCATGCACACACTAATGCTTAGTAAACAGGACTATATGAGGGCATTTTCAGTGATGGTGGCCAGCACATTTAAAGCAGCTGACCATTGTTACTTTAATTTAAACCCGAATATTCAACGCTAGGCAGATATGGCCCTAGCGTTGAATATTCGGGTTTAAATTAAAGTAACAATGGTCAGCTGCTTTAAATGTGCTGGCCACCATCACTGAAAATGCCCTCATATAGTCCTGTTTACTAAGCATTAGTGTGTGCATGGCCCACAGTAAGTAACACACATTAATGAAAGACTGAATTATCACAAATTGGAAACTTATATCAGCAGTATTGCCAATCAGTATTATACTTACGCTTGCATCTGGCCTTAAGTGGTATGAAATCCTGTAATTTAAGCATTTAATTTATTTTTTTCCATTTTAAATGTGATATTGAATATCTAGATTGCCCGGATAGCTAAAATTTTATTTGGTCAGCGACAGTATTCAGCTGGCTAGATAGCTAAATCTGCTAAAGTTAGGCCAGCTTTATTTTTTTTATGGAACTTTAGCTGGTTCAAGTTAACTGGCCAGTGGCTGAAAATTGCACTGCCTGGTTAACTCTGGTATGGCCCTTGGAACGCCCTGACGCTAAGCGCTTTGCATCGGGGCGTACAAACCAGGTGGCAGGGGATAGTCAGTGGCACAAAATGGTTTAGCATCACTGAATATCCTATTGACCACAGTTTAACTGGTTAGAAAATCTGCTAACTAGTTAAACCGCTTTGAATATCCCCCCCCCCCATGTATCTAATATATATATGTCTGTATTTTTCTATATAAAAGTACAAACATTAGGAAAAAAGCCATTGATTAATCTGAGAAAGCATGCATGAAACCAGTTCAGAGGGTATCCAGAGCATTCCAGGACATGGTCTCATAATCCCCTTGTGCCCAACATTACAATGTACTTTAACTGAGCTACCTGGTAAAGTTTTTGTAGTGAGACTAAATACAACAAAGAGTTTTTGTTTCTTTCCACCCCTTTCATGAAGATTTGAAAGGGCAATAGTAACTTTCTTGCATAAGTCTCATTATAGTATTAAAGATATTGCCCAGAATGGAAAACGAAAGCCTTTGCAGGCTGTTGGGTAATTGAAATAATTATGAAAATGTGACTTTCCTTATCGTTCCTCCAGCTTAGTCCTCCTCCAATGGGTAGTGCACCTCCTCCTGCAGCTTGGAGACTGGACCAATCAAAACTCTGCATTCCTGTAAGTAGTGTGCTGGCATTCCCTTTCAGCTCCAGTGTGTCCAGTCTCCATGCAGCAGGATGACTTAGTGAGCCTAGGTGCTGGGCTCACTGGAGAAACAGATAAGGAGCAGAATAGTGGCTAAATTTCTTAATTTCCTTTGTTTGGCTAATTGGCTTGGGCTGTCTCTTTAAAAAAACAAAAAACAAACAAAAAAACCCCACCACATTCCGAGCCGGCTGGTCTTAAGTGGCTGGAGATGGCTTCGGGACTTGGGGGGGGGGGGGGTTGTCCTTCGGGTTCCCCCGCCTGCCAAGCTAAAGTTCGATTTCTTTTTGCAGCCTACCTGCCGGTAAGGAAGGATCTCTGTCCCTGGACTGTTCGGGGCAGAGCTCCTGCTGCGGTACCCCAGCGGCCCGGTTTTTGCCTCCTGGCAGTCCGCGGCGTTTAGTATTGTTTTCCTTTCGGCCTACGTGGCAGAGCTGGGGACCGGAACGGGCGATTTAAGCCCTTTGCAGCTCCTCGGTTCATCGGGAGAGGCCAGTTCGGAGCGCGGTCCACCACGCCGGCCTGTGCACTGCTTGCTGGTAGCTGGGGACCGCGAAAAAGCACGCCAAACAGTTTTCTGTGGAGCCGCGGCCATTTTGAGCACGCGGCTCCCGAGATCTCCGTGCCTCCGCGTGACAGTGTGCGGCTCCGGAGTTCCTCTCTTCTTGGCGCTGCCGGTTTGCCAGTTTCCAGGAGGTAATTCTCCCTTTCGTCCTTGCAGTTCGGGGGTTTATTTGACCTCGGGGTTTTCTTTATTTTCTTTGTTTTCTTTGGGTTCTTTATTTTCCCGCGTTTTGCGCAACAGCTGATTTTGCGGTTCCCTTTTTCATTCTCAGATAGCCTTTTTTGTTGTTTTTATTCCCGAGTCCGGTGGGACCAAAAAAAAAAATAAAAAAATAAAAGCACAGGGAAACCCCACACTAAGGAGTGCCTTCTTTCCTTGGGCCTCGAGCTTGCTGGGGACAAGGGATCCTAGGGCCCTGCACTGTTAGAGCCCATGCCCTCTAGCTCTCAGTGTATCATCTGTGGCACCCGTAGGGGGGCCAGCGTGGAAACGGGTGTCTGTCATCGCTGCGCCTCCGTTTCCCTCTCTATGGAACAGCAGTTGGAACATTCCATGGCCCCGGCTACTCAGGGGGCAAGTGTGGGGGAGGAGGGCGAAGCAGTGGTGGCAGGTCCTTCTGCTTCGTCTCTGCCAATCGTGCCCGGGATAGTCAGTGGGCAATTGGATCTAGGGGGCTCTTCCCCAATGCACAACTTCTCTCCGGATTTTGTCTTGCTGATGCATCAAGCTTTTTGTCGCAGTCGGCAGGGGCAGCTGAGTGGTGCCTTGCCTGTCGCCTCCTCGGAGGTGCGGTCACCGGTGGGTGATCGTGCCGCTTGGGGAGCGAAACCCCCCAAGCGCTCACGCCCGGCTGATCTCTCCCTTGCTGAAGCCAATTGGCAAGAGTCGGAAGAGCTTGAGTTGAATATGGATGTGGACGTGGATGAGTTAGAAGAGGGGGAGATTGCTGAACCCGAAGACCAAGCACAGATCATTCAGGTGTTCCGTAAGGAAGAATTGCCGGCCCTGATTTCGGAAGCCCTGCAGACGCTCCGCTTGGCGGCGGAGCAGCCGACGGAAGACGAGGATGCGGCGGACCCCATCATTCAGGCGGTCCGTCAGATGCAGGTAGTTTTCCCTATTCACAAGGTGATTGATCAGATGATCCAGGCGGAGTGGGATACTCCCGAGTCCGGTCTTAAGGGGGTTCGGGTCATGAACAAGCTGTATCCCCTAGCGGACAAGGACAAGGAACGCTTCCGTTCCCCAAAGGTTGATGCGGCGGTGTCAGCGGTCACTAAGAAGACAACGATTCCAGTAGAAGGCAGTGCGGCCTTGAAGGAAGCGCAAGACCGAAAGATGGATGGTTTGCTGAAGCAATCCTTTGAAGCGGACGCAATGGCTTTGCAGGCTTCCATTTCTGGTGCTTGGATCGCGCGTGCTTGCCTTCGTTGGGTCCAACACCTGAGGCAGTCGGCTTCCTTGGAGTGTGACGCACTGCGGGAGCTTCAGCGCTTAGAGTCGGGTTCGGCGTATCTAGCGGACGTGCACTACGACCTCATCAGAGCCTTGTCCAACAGTATGGGTTCCTTGGTAGCGGCGCGTAGGGCTCTTTGGCTGAAGAATTGGGCGGCTGATGGCTCTTCAAAGGCGTGGCTCGGCAAGCTTCCATTTCGGGGGAGGCTGCTGTTTGGTGAAGATTTGGAGAAGTTGGTTAAGGACCTGGGAGAGACTAAGGGAGGCCGGCTGCCGGAGGATAAGCCCAGGCATGGTAAGTTGGCGCCGGCCTTTCGGGGGCAATATAGAAACTTTCGGAGGTTTCGTTCCCCCTGTTTTGCAGGGTCCCCGAGGGGACAGTACGTCTCTAGGTACCAGAGCTTTCGTGGATTTCGGGGGGCCAGTAGAGGATTTGCGGCTGTGTCCCCCGCAGTTGCCCGAAATCCCCAATGAAGGGCGGCGGGCCCCGGCAGAGATCCAACCTCTCAGGGGTCGCCTTAGGGGGTTTTCTCTCTGCCTGGGCCCACATTACGTCCGACCAGTGGGTGTTGGAGATCATCCGCGATGGCTATGCCTTAGATCTCGCGCGGCCGGTGTTGGACTCCTTGTGGACTGTTGTAGTTGTTATGGAAGGACAGACTAGATGGGCCTTGTGGTCTTTTTCTGTCATCATGTTTCTATGTTTCTATGTCCTGTCCCCCTGCCGGAACCCTCGGAAGGCTTTCCAGGTGCGGCAAACGGTAGACCGTCTACTTCAGTTGGCAGCGATCGTCCCCGTTCCGCCAGCAGAATACAGCCTCGGCCGTTATTCCATCTATTTCGTGGTGCCAAAGAAGGATGGCTCCCTTCGTCCCATTCTCGATCTCAAGGGCGTCAATCGCTGTCTTCGAGTGCCGCATTTTCGGATGGAGACGCTGCGATCCGTTATCGTCGCAGTTCGGCAGGGAGCGTTTTTGACCTCTCTCGATCTCACCGAGGCTTACCTGCACATTCCCATCCGGGCGTCCCATCAGAGATTTCTATGTTTCGCTCTTCCCTGGGGGCATTACCAGTTTCAGGCTCTTCCCTTCAGTTTGGCCACTGCTCCTCGCGTGTTCACCAAAGTAATGGTGGTGGTGGCGGCGGCCTTACGAAGAGAAGGGGTCTTGGTCCATCCGTACCTGGACGATTGGTTGATTCGAGCAAAGTCCCGAGCCGAAAGCCTGACGGTCACGGCAAAAGTGGTATCCTCCTTGGAGTCCCTCGGTTGGGTGGTCAATCCTCTCAAGAGTCACCTGCTGCCCTCACAGGTGCTCGAGTACCTGGAGGTGCTGTTCGATACTCGGAAGGGCTCCGTGTTCCTGACAGAACGGAGGGCTCTGGCCCTGCAGCGCCTGGTGCGAGACTTCCGCAAGATCGCAGCACTGTCGGCGTGGAAATACCTACAGGTGCTGGGGACGATGGCGGCAACTTTGGAGGTTGTCCCCTGGGCCCGGTTTCATATGCGATCGTTGCAGCGCGCCCTTCTTTGTCGCTGGTCCAATCAGTCCGACCCCTTGAGCAAACGGCTTCCTTGTCCACCGCAGGTCCGGAGAGAGCTGCAGTGGTGGCTTCAACCGTCTGCGTTGCGGGCGGGAATGCCCTTAGAGCAGCTGGAGTGGCTTCCGCTGTTGACGGATGCGAGTTTAGCGGGCTGGGGAGCCCATTGCGGAGTAGATTTTGCCAGGGTCTCTGGTCGCCGGAGGAGAGCCTTTGGTCGATCAACCGTTTGGAACTGAGAGTGGTATTTCGGGCGCTGCAGCACTTCGAGGCTCAGTTAACGGGATGAGCGGTGCAGGTGCTGTCCGACAATGCAGCGACCGTAGCGTACATAAATCGACAGGGAGGCACCGGAAGTATGGCCATGGAAGAAGAAGCCCGGAGTCTGTTTGTGTGGGTGGAGCCGCGATTGCAAGCGATATCGGCGGCGCACATAGCCGGAAGAGACAATGTGATGGTGGATTTTCTCAGCAGGGTGCGAGTGGATGCAGGGGAATGGGAGCTGCATCCCACCGTCTTCGAACAGTTAGTACTCCGCTGGGAAATGCCCGTGATGGATCTTATGGCGACCTTCCGCTCAGCCAAAGTGAGTCGGTTCTTCAGCAGGCGGCGGGAACCCATGTCGGAAGGAATCGACGCTCTCATGCGGCCGTGGCCCTCGATGGGTCTTCTCTACGTCTTTCCTCCGTGGGCGCTCCTCGGTCGGGTGATGAGGCGCATCGTGGACGTGTGCTGTTGATAGCGCCGGATTGGCCCAGATGTCCTTGGTATGCCGACCTGGTGCGTTTACTCAACGGGGTTCCGTGGCGTCTCCCGTTGTCTCAGGAGCTGCTGATTCAGGGCCCACTCCTGATGCCGCGGGTGGAGAGATTCTCGCTTACGGCTTGGCCATTGAAAGGGCGCGGTTAAAGAAGAAAGGTTATTCCAAGTCTGTGGTTACGACCTTGCTTCAGGCGCGTAAACGTACCACTTCGCTCGCGTATGTCCGCGTCTGGCGCATTTTTGAGGACTGGTGTTCCAGGCATCAGATCCGGGCTGCCACAGCCTCTGTTCCGGTGGTGCTTGACTTTTTGCAAGCCGGCTTCGATAAGGATCTGGCCGCTAGCTCCTTGCGTGTGCAGCTGGCGGCTCTAGCCTGCTACAGAGGCAAAGTGCACGGCGTAGCTCTCGGGTCGCACGTCGATGTGGGGCGTTTTCTTAAGGCGGTCTCCAGGTTACGTCCGGCTCTTCGTCTTACGGTCCCTCCGTGGGATCTCAACTTGGTGCTGCGTGCGCTGAGTAGGGCTCCGTTCGAGCCTTTATCGCAGGCCTCCGTAAAGGATTTGACTCTGAAGGTGGTGTTTTTGGTGGCCATCTGTTCAGCTCGGCGTATTTCGGAGCTTCAGGCGTTTTCATGTAGGGAACCCTTTCTCTCTTTTTCCTCTCAAAAGGTAGTTCTCCGTCCGGTTCCTTCCTTCCTTCCTAAAGTGTCTTCTGCCTTTCATGTGAATCAGGTGATGTCTCTTCCCATCTTGCGTGCGGCGGGAGAACAGGCTTCGGACCGGGGGCTTAGTCACTTAGACATCCGGAGAGTATTGCGTCGTTATTTATCAGTCACCGACTCCTTCCGCAAGTCCGATCGGTTGTTTGTCTTGTTTGGAGGGCCCAGGAAAGGTGAGGCGGCGGCGAAAGCCTCTATCTCCCGGTGGATTAAGGAGGCAATTGTTTCCGCCTATTTGCTGCAGGGTCGCTCTGCTCCGATGGGTCTCAGGGCTCATTCGACTAGAGTGCAGGCGGCATCCTGGGCGGAGTACAGTTTGGTGCCGCCGCTGGAGATCTGTAAGGCGGCGACTTGGTCGTCTTTGCATACGTTCAGCAAGCACTATCGGCTTGATGTTCTGGCGGCGAGGGATGCCTGTTTTGGGTCGGCGGTCTTGCGTGCCGGCTGGCAGGGTCCCTCCCGTTAGTGCTGCTCTGTTACATCCCATTGGTGGAGGACTAAGCTGGAGGAATGATAAGGAAATAGTAATTACACTTACCTGGTAATTGTAGTTCCTTGAGAGACGACAGCTTAGTCCTCAATCCCGCCCTTGGGTGTCTGTCTGGGCGCGGCACGCATTCAACCTAGGAAGCTGTTGGTACAGGTGAGTATGTCCAGTTTACCACCACCTCTTACGTTCAATCTAACTAACTTGTCTGTTCCTTTTCTCTCGCAAGCTGTCTCTGGCTCGGCAGGCGGGAGGGGCCCGGGACAGACTTCCCTTCGGGATGACTCCATATGTACTTTTGTGGAGTGTTCCATTTCACATTTCTTCATAAGTTTGCGATAGTTTTCTGAGGTTGGCTACTTATTTGTTGCTCTTTTGAGTCTGCTTTGTCAATGGTTCACTGGAGCTGAAAGGGAATGCCAGCACACTACTTACAGGAATGCAGAGTTTTGATTGGTCCAGTCTCCAAGCTGCAGGAGGAGGTGCACTACCCATTGGTGGAGGACTAAGCTGTCGTCTCTCAAGGAACTACAATTACCAGGTAAGTGTAATTACTATTTACACAACTCCTTTTTTTTTGTTAATAAAATGTTATCTGGGATTTAAACAAGGCCATAAAAGAAGTAATAGGGAAGCAGAAAAATAATGTTTGGTGGTACAGATACAACAGATAGAAAAAGAACCCCGTTCTTAAGATTTCTGAATGTCATCTTGATTCTCACCTGATCGACCAACATGTCTCATTTGTGGTGAGGGCTTGCTTTTTTCACTAAGGCGAATCAGATCTATTGGACCTTTCTTGAGTTAAAATGCTTTTAACTATTCTGGTTCATACTCTCCTTATCTCTAAATTGGATTATTCTAATTTATTTTATAATTGGCTATCATTCACTAATATATGAGATGTCTGAAAATTGTGCAGAATTTGGCCATCAAGCTTATTGCACATGCTAAACGCTTTGACCATGTGATTCCTTTACTCATCGATCATTGGTTACCCATTGCCTATAGGATTAAATTTGAGATTCTGTTGTTGGGTCTTCAAGATGTGTACTGGCCTACCATTCTGCTTGTCAGATCTCTTGATCCCATATATGCTTGCTCAATCACTCTGATCTCTAAAGGAAGATCTCCTTGTTCTTCTTGCACCTAGTCATGCCAGACTGGAAGCAACAGGTTATGCCACCTTTTACTTTTTTGCCCCTCATCTATAAAATGTCCTGCTGAGACACATTCCTTTAGAATCCTCATTGTCCAAATTTAAGTTTCTCTCAAAGTTTATTTTTCTCTCAAGCTTTTCCTAAAAGTCATTTTCCTCCTTGGTAACCAGCCAGCTTGGAGTTGTCTTTTGGCCATTTTCTACTTAGGTAGTGAGTTATGTAGTAGTTTCTGTTCTCTGTGCCTTTATTTCTGACTTTTTTTTACTTCTACCCTATTGATCTCTCTGTAATTTTGTTAGAGATGTAAACTGCCTTGATGCCTAGTGACACTATCGAAAGTGATCCAGTAAACATAACTATAAACTCTGTCTACCCTGGAGAATGATTTCAAGTAAGAGTATGTAAAGTATTTTAAGTTGCTTCCTTAACTAGTTCTACTGAGTTACTTATCATTCTCAGAACTCTTAAAAAAGGTGCAGTGGATCCCAAAAAGAAGTATTCAGAAGGTTTGCTTAGGAACGCAAAACCCGAATGTATCAGGCTCCAGCCTCCCAGCCTGATCGGCATCACAACAGAGAGCAGGAGTGAGGAAGCCCCTCCTGCTCTCCATCACAAGGCCAATCAGGGCCCAACGTGGGAGCCTTTAAAAAGCAGCGCCTCCCGACGCCCCGACCTCGCCACCACCCCAGCCTCCCGGCCTGATCGGCATCGCAACAAAGAGCAGGAGCGAGGAAGCCCCTCCTGCTCTCCATCACAAGGCCAATCAGGGCCCAACGTGGGAGCATTTAAAAAGCAGCGCCTCCCGGCGGGCCTGCGCCTGAGGGCCTCGCCAGAGGGCCCTTTGTCGTGGCCCTTAGGCACGGGCCCCGCAGGGTGCTCTGCCGTGAGCGAGGAAGCCCCTCCGTAACCCAGCTCCACAACTACCGGGGAGCCAAACAGGCACGATCGCTCCTCCACACTCGCCTCCTGACCCCAACTATCTCACCATCATCACCCCACTACCTACAAGTAACTTTGCCTTGATTTTGCTTCCCACTGCTGGCCCTGATCTTACTTCCCATCACCCTCATAGAATTTGCTACCCTTTGCCTGCATAGAACTTGCTACCCACTGTTTGCTTAGAACTTGCTACCCATTGCCTGCATAGAACCTGCTACCACTGTTCCCTCTAAGCTGTGCGCATGTGCGCGCGCACACACCTCGCCGAGCAAGCGCACATACTTTACAACAGAGCGCACAAAAATTACTGTTCTGATTCTGATAGAAAACAACAGAGACGTCTTAAAATTTAAAAGTTGTGATTGTAATTACTAGAAATTTTCCGCTTCATTTAGTAATCGTCTATTTTCATTTAATTTGATTAAAATCAATGTGGTGTACATACTGTATTCTGACGTGTAGTCAAATTTTAAAGTATATAACTCAGTGTCGTCATGTGGCGCACAAAAATTTAACCTTCCTTCAAAAGCTGCACAGCTGATATTTTATGCGCACACAACCTACAGAAAATTAGAGGGAACATTGCCTGCTACCCAGTATTTGCATAGAACTTGCTACCCATGATCCTCATAGAACTTGCCACCCATTGCCTGCAGAGAACTCGCTAACCATTGTATGCATAGTACTTGATACCCACTGCCTGCATAGAACTTGTTGACCATTGCCATGGCCCCACATCACGTTTTCCTCCTCTTCCTCATCCTCCCGAACTGCATCCCCTCTTACCAACACCCTCCCTCCTCTCCCCCTACCTTCCTCACGTCTCCCTCCATTCTGTCCTCTAGCCTAGCATCTGCTCTTGCGCTTCATCACAACATCCCCTGCATTCAACCAGCCCCCCCCCACTCTTTAAGGCAACCCCACCCTCGCTTCCGCCGTACTGTCTCCGCTCTATCATGCTCTCTTCCACTCCTTCTTCTCTCATCAGGTAACATCAACCCCAACCCTGGCCCCCCTCGATTTCTTTCTCACGCACCTTATCTAATCTCATCCACATCCCGCTCCTCCCCTTTTCCGCCCTCCCTCACTCATTCCCCACTCACTCATCCAGAAATATCAACCCCAACCTTATCTCCAAAATGAAATCCTCACACAACCCACCTGATATCATTAATATTACCCCTCACTCACCCCTCACTTCCCCTCCCTCAGGTCACTCCTGGAGGGCACACACACCCAGACATATCCACCCGCACCCTGCTCCCTCCAAATCTCTGCACTACTCTAGAAATAGACCTTCACGTTACTCCTGATAAGAAATCCTCACGTAACTTATCCAACCTTATCCATATCCCTCTCCTTACCCCCTCCATTCTCCCGCTTTCATGTGCCCTATGGAACACATTCTCTGTCACTAAAAAACGTCCTTTTATTCACGACCTCTATCTCTAATGCCCAATACCTTCTTACCCTGACTGTGACCTGGCTCCCCCCTGACGACACCGCATCCATTGCTTCCCTCTGCTATGGGGGCTACCAATTCTCCCATACACCTCGAGCTACTGGTCGCGGTGGTGGTGTTGGCCTCCTACTCTCTTCTTCCTGCCAATTCCAACCCCTCCTGCTACCTCAGTCACACGCCCCCCTCTCCTTTGAAGTCCCACTCCGTTCGTCTCCTCACACCACTTCCCCTCCGAGTAGCTGTTATATATCGCCCACCGGACAAATCCAGTTCGACCTTTCTCACCGACTTTTGACTCCTGGCTTTCCGCCTTTCTGGATCCCTCTTCCCCCACTCTTATTCTTGGCGACTTTAACATTCATGTCAACAACCCCTCCGACCCCCACGCCTCAAAGTTCCTCGCCCTCACCTCCTCGTTCGACCACCGCCCCCACCCACCTACATGGTCACTGCCTTGACCTAATACTCTTCTCCAATTCCTCTCCCTCTAATTTCTACAACTCAATCCTTCCCTCATTTGACCATCACCTTTTAACCTTTACTCTTCAGCTTCCGCTGTCTCAACCCCGTCCTGTCTCCTCCGACCTATTTAGAAACCTCCATAATATTGATCCCCTTACTCTCTCCTCCACCATTTCTCCATCTCTTTCCTCCATTATATCCTCCAAGTCCGTCGATGAGGCATGATCTTCTTACAATACTACACTATCCTCAGCTCTTGACACCCTTGCCCCACCCACCCCACGTCCTGTCAAATGATCTACTCCCCAACCCTGGCTCTCGCCCACAACCCGCTATCTACACATCTGTACCCGTTCTGCCGAACATGCCTGGTCCAAATCCCGCTCCCCAGAGGACCATCTACACTTCAAATTCATGCTTAGTTCCTTCTAGACAGCCATAGCACTTGCCAAACAAGACTATTACATCCATGTGACCAACTCCCTTGCCTCTGATCCTCGCCGTTTCTTTAACACCCTCAATTCTCTCCTTAAGGTCCCCCCCGCCCCGGTCCCGCCCTCCCTCTCTGCCCAAACCCTAGCCGACTACTTCCATGACAAAATCCACAAGATTACCCTCCAATTCCCTACCCCCTCATCTACCTCCCCCCTCCCCAATTCTCCCCCCCATCCATACTCCCTCTGCAACCTATCCTCCTTCCCTCCAATCTCTGAAGAAGAAACCGCACTCCTTACCTCCTCCAAACCCACCACCTGTTCCTCTGACCCTGTCCCCTCCCATCTCCTTCACCCCATCTCCCCCACCATTGTCCCCCCCCCATCTCTCATATCCTCAACCTTTTGCTCTCCAGTGCGACTGTCCCCGTTGACCTCAAGCATGCTGTTGTCACACCCCTCCTCAAGAAACCCTCGCTCGATCCCACATGTCGTATCGACCCATCTCCCTCCTTCCCTTCATATCTAAACTACTTGATCGTGCAGTCCACCGTCGCTGCCTTGACTTCCTCACCTCCCAGGCCCTCCTGGACCCACTGCAATCTGGATTCCGTCTCCTACACTTCACTGAAACGGCTCTCACAAAAGTCTCCAATGACCTGTTTCTGGCTAAATCTAACGGCCTCTACTCTATCCTCATCCTTCTTGACCTCTCCGCTGCCTTTGACACCGTTGACCACAATCTTCTCCTCACCAACCTCTCCTTGCTTGGTTTCGAGGACTCCGTACTATCCTGGTTCTCCTCCTACCTCTCCCATCGCTCATTCAGTGTATGCTCTAGCAGCTCCTCCCCTACCCCGCTCCACATATGTGTGCCCCAGGGGTCCATCTTGGGCCCCCTCCTTTTCTTTCTCTATACCCAGGGCCTTGGCGTGCTTATCTCCTCCCATGGCTTCCAGTACCATCTCTATGCCGACGACTCCCAGATCTACCTCTCTACACCTGATATTTCTCCAGCAACCCAGTCCAAGATCTCTGCCTGCCTTTCCAACATCACCACCTGGATCTCTCATCGCCGACTGAAACTGAATATGGCAAAGACTGAACTCCTTGTCTTCCCCCCCCCAAATTCCTCCCCTCCTCTTCCCCCATTCTCAGTCTATGTCGAAGGTTCCACTATCCTTCCTGTTCCCTCGGCCCGCAATCTAGGGGTTATCTTTGATACCTCTCTCTCCTTCTCCGCACATATCCAGCTTGTAGCTAAGACCTGCCGCGTCTTTCTCTACAACATTAGCAAAATCCACCCCTTCCTCTCTGAATATACTACCAAAACCCTTATCCACTCCTTAATCTCCTTGCACCTCGACTACTGCAACCTACTCCTTGTGGGTCTCCCCGTGAGCCACCTCCTTCCCCTTCAATCTATACAAAATCATGCTGCTCGACTATCTTCCGCCAGTCTCGCCATGCTCTCATTACTCCACTTCTCAAGTCGCTTCACTGGCTCCCTGTCCAATTCCGCATCCAATTCAAGCTTCTACTGACCTATAAATACATTCACTCTACAGCCCCTCAATACCTCTTATCTCTTGTCTCTCCCTACATCCCCTCTCGAAACCTGCGCTCCGCTAGCAAATTACTTTTATCTATGCCTTTCACCTGCACCGCCAACTCACGACTTCGCTCCTTCCACCTCGCTGCACCATACGCCTGGAACAGCCTACCTGTGTCTGTACGCCAGGTGCCCTCCCTGGCCCTCTTCAAATCCAGATTGAAGACCCACCTCTTCACCATTGCTTTCAGATCCTGACTTCTGTCCCTATCTTATGCCTTGCACTGAACTGACATATGCTCTGTATTTCTCTGACTAGATTGTAAGCTCCGAGGAGCATGACTCTGACGACGGGCAGGGACTCTCTCCTTTGTATGTGGGGTGCCTCTTATAGGTCAGCTGTACAGCGCTGCGTGCGTGGCGCTCTATAAGTGCTAAATAGTAGTAGTAGTTCTTTCCATTCTGTGCAGGAATCAGCCTTTCTAATTCATATCTGAAATATTTAAAACTTATGTAAGTGAGATAACAAACAGCTGCTCCGTAGATATGATAAATTAATAAACTTTTTATTTCTTTATTCTGGTTACTGAAAATGCTCAAAAGTAATTTGGGATTTTTTTCTTAAGTCGGTGGGCCAATTTTCAAAGGATATACATCATCTCCAGGAACAAGCAGGAATGAGTCTTCACATATGGGTACATCGGTACCGACGGAGCCTGCGCGGGAACGCTCCCCAGCTTCCCAAAAAGGAAAGCTTTTGGGAGCATCCCACAGCGCCTGCGCGCTGCCTTCCCGCCTTTCTTAACCAACTCTCCTCAGTTCTTCTTTGCCGCGGAGCCAGCAGGTCGAGCCCTGTCACCGCTGAAGAAGTTCTTTATTTTATTTTATTTCTTTGGTCACGTGTCTGCCTTCCCCGACTCCGGACTGGTACCGCCGGTCTTTTCTTTCTTTCTTTAATTTAAAAAAAAAAAAAAAAATTCGATATTTTTTCCTCACTTCGTGTACTTTTCTTCTTAAGGCCTCAGGGCCCACAAGAAAATTTCCCTCATGGAAAAACCAACCTCCGGGTTCAAAAAATGTGTAGCGGTACTATTTCTGTTACAGATACCCATGAATGGTGTCTTAAATGTTTGGGTCCTGAACACTCCGTTCCAGATTGTCCGTCCTGCACCCTAATGTCTAAACGGGGGTTACAGAACCGAGCAGCTAAGCTCCATGTGCTGTTTCCCGCTGAGGCACAGGCAGTAGCATCGACATCTTCCAGGTCTTCTTCTCCTGAAGGATCTCAGGTAACCAAACATAAACCTAGCAGGTCCTCGAAGGGTAGATCTCCCTCTAAGCATCGAGATGCCTCCGGGCTTGCCCTCGAGGATCCTGCACCAGCCAAACAACCCCGGCGGGAAGCTCTGGCTTCCAAAGCTCCTCCTATGGGGTTACAGGTTGACATCGATGGCACAGCCTCGACCGATCACCTGTTAGAATGCTCTGGGGTACCGGCACAATCTACCGGTACCGACCTCCAGGCATTCATGGCGTCGATGGATCAGAATGTTCTGTCCATGCAGCAGGCTATTTCAGCCTTCATTCAAGCTGCGACGCCGGCCATACCGCAACGAGCTCTGTTGTCGGTATCGGCCCCGGTACCGGCACCAGCACCGATGCCGGTACCGACGACATCGACCAGGATACCGACTGCTGCGGTTCCTTGTCCAGGGCTACTTCTCGGTACCGATCCTGTACCGGGGACGCCCGATGTCGATACCGCTCAATACGCGTATCGAGCGTTAGAAGAGCACCCTGACAGGCGATACTTCGATTCCTCTGATGATTCTGATACATCAGATGAGTCTCCTGAAGTATCCATAGCCCTTCCTGAGGAGACTTCTTCTCCAAAAAGAAGAATGTCTCCTCCAGAGGACTTGTCCTTTCAAGACTTCATAAGAGAAGTAGCTAAAGGACTCTCTATTTTAGTAACCTCTGAATCAGAGCCTAGAGCAAAAAAATTAGATATTTTAGGATACTCTAGGGCTCCTAAAGAGGCAGTCACCTTACCAATTCATGAGATTCTTCATGAACACATGATTGATTTATGGGAGACTCCTCTCACTCTCTCTCCTCATTCTCGCAGGTTGGACACTATGTATCATGTCCCTCCTTGTCCTGGGTTCCAGAAAACTCAGCTTCCTCACCATTCCATTGTGGTGCAGTCAGCTATGAAGAGGATAAAGAGTACAAAGAGACACACTTCTGCTCCTCCAGGAAGAGAATGCAGGACCTTGGATGCTTTTGGTAGGAAAATCTTCCAGGCCAGTATGCTTATTGCCAGAATCAACTCATATAGCCTTCATATGGGTATGTTTCTGAAAGAAGTGGCAGAAAAGCTGCACACTTACCTCCCTTTTATTCCAGAAGATAAAAGGGAAGAATTCCGCATGTGGCTTAAGCATACTCAGGACATCTCCAAGTTTTCAAACAGGGCGGCCTTTGACTCCTTTGAAGGTGCCAGTAGAGCCTCAGTCATTGCCATAGCTGCTCGCAGAATTGCTTGGCTCCAGGCTTCTGATTTAGAACCCTGGGTTCAAGATGGCTTAGGAAATCTGCCCTGTACAGGTGAAAATCTGTTTGGCAAAGAGTGGCAAATTAAAGCCACTCAAATGGATGCAGAGAATTCTGCTCTGGATAGACTTTCAAGGTCTACCTCCATTCCTGCCAAGAAAAAGACTTTTAAAAAGTCTTTTTTTCAAAAAGGGCAGGTTTCCTTCCACTTCTGGCCAACAATCTTCTACAGGTCGCTTTACCGCTAAGCGTCAGCAACCTAAGCAGGCCAGGCCTAAGTCTACAGGGGCTGCTATAACCCAGCAGTCCCAACCCCTTCAGGGTTTTTGACTTGATGCTAGAGAACTTAGCCTTTCTGGCTTTAACACAGCCAGAACCTCTCACCATTCCAGGAGGGTTAGCTCATTTTGCTCCCAGATGGGAACAAATCACATCAGAGCAGTGGACCCTCTCCATCATAAGAGAGGGCTACAAACTTCATTTCTCAGACCTTCCTCCCCACACCATGGTGAGACACTTCAATTCTCCCACATCTCTTCTCGACCTTTTAGGTCAGGAGATAACTACCCTTCTTGCCCAAGGGGCAATAGAAGAAGTTCCTCTTCTTCAACAAGGGTCAGGGTTCTACTCCCCCTATTTTCTCATTCCAAAGAAGACAGGGGGATACTGACCCATTCTAGATCTCAGAGAATTGAACAAATTTCTATGCAAGGAGAAGTTCAAAATGCTTTCTCTGGGCACTCTCCTTCCATACCTTCAAAGTCAGGATTGGCTTTGTTCTCTAGATCTCAAGGATGCGTACACACATGTTACTCATCCATCCAACTCACAGAAAATTCCTACGTTTTCTTTTCCAGGGAAAACATTACCAATACAGAGTCCTTCCTTTTGGTCTGGCCTCTGCTCCGAGAGTGTTCACCAAATGCATGGCAATAGTTGCTGCATTTCTACGCACTCTGGGAATATTTGTCTTCCCATATATGGATGACTGGCTCATCCGAGCTCCATCTCAATCAGAGGCCCAGATTTCCCTGGACCGCACAAGGCGCATTCTGCAGTATTTGGGACTGGTAGTAAACCTCCCAAAGTCCCAGCTCATCCCTACTCAGTCCCTGGAATTCATAGGGGCCTGGTTGGATACCACCACTGCAAGGGCCTACCTTCCTCAGGCCCGTTGCCAACGTCTAGTGCAACTAGCCTCCCAGATTCAGTCAAAGAGCCACTTAACTGCCAGGGAGATGCTACAACTGCTAGGCCACATGGCTTCCACAGTACATGTGGTACCCTATGCTCGCCTACACATGAGAGCAGCTCAATGGACTTTGTCCACCCAGTGGACTCAAGCTTCAGGAGCTCTCTCAGACCAAATAGCAACCTCCAAATGTCTCTTTTCGTCTCTCCAATGGTGGATGTCCACTCAAAATCTGTTGCAGCCTCTCAAACAGGTTGGGGAGCTCATCTACAAGACCTCTCCACCCAAGACACTTGGTCCCCACAGGAGACCTCTCTTCATATCAACCACTTGGAGCTTCGAGCAGTGTTTCTAGCTCTCAAGGTCTTTCATACCCTCCTCAGCTACAAGACAGTCCTTATTCATACGGACAATCAGGTAGCCATGTTTTACATAAACAAGCAAGGAGGAACTGGCTCTCTGTCGCTTTGCAACGAAGCTCTAAGATTATGGGCCTTTGCCAGAGAGCATCAAATCCATCTCCTGGCAGTATATCTCCCAGGAATCCAAAACTCTTGGGCAGACAGACTCGGTCGAGTTCTGCTTCCACACGAATGGTCCCTGCACATGGATCAGGTACTCAGAATCTTTCAAGAATGGGGAACCCCGGACATAGACCTCTTTGCAGTCCGTGGAATGCCAAACTTCCCTGGTTCTGTTCCAGAATTCCGTGTCAGGGGGTTCAGGCCAAGGATGCCTTCCTCCTTCATTGGGGTCGGGGCTTCCTGTATGCCTTTCCACCCATTCCCTTGATTCCCAAGACTCTGTTCAAACTCCAGAGGGATCAAGGGTCTATGATCCTCATAGCTCCACGCTGGCCACACCAAGTGTGGTACCCTCTACTTCTGCATCTCTCCCAAGCCCCCTCCCTGGACTTGGGAGCTGCTCCAGACCTTCTGTCTCAAGAGGAAGGGACTTTGTGGCACCCAAACCCCAAGTCCCTTCACCTCAGAGCTTGGTTACTGAAGGCCTAGACCTTCAAAACTTGAATCTTTCTCAGCAGGTGAAGGATATCCTCCATGCTTCCAGGAAACCTTCCACCAGGCGTTCCTATGCTTTTAAGTGGAAAAGATTTTCTATTTGATGTGCTGAAAAGGGTCTTGACCCTCTAGAAGTACCTTTAACTTCTTTGTTAGACTATCTCCTGCATCTCTCCAATGCAGGACTTAAAACAAATTCAGTAAGAGTCCATTTGAGTGCTATTGCAGCATCCCTTAAGCCCATCAGTGGACAACCTATCTCCTCTCATCCTCTTATTTCAAGATTCATGAGAGGCCTAACTTTAACTAAACCTCCCATTAGGCCTCCTCCGGTGGCATGGGACTTAAATTTGGTTCTTGGTCAGCTTATGAAGCCACCTTTTGAACCCTTAGCCACTACCTCCTTGAAATTTCTTTCCTGGAAGGTTAGTTTCCTCATTGCAGTCACTTCTGCTCGCCGCATCAGTGAACTGCAGGTCTTAGTGGCTAATCCACCTTATACAAGGTTCCATCATGACAAGGTAGTCCTTAGGACAAATCCACACTTTATGCCTAAAGTGGTCTCACCTTTTCATCTTAATCAGGAGGTATATCTACCTGTCTTTTTTCCAGCTCCTCATGCATCCGGTGCAGAGAGGAATCTTCATACTCTGGATTGTAAAAGAGCTCTTGCTTTTTACTTACATAGGACACAGCAACATAGAAAGTCTTCCCAGCTTTTTGTTGCGTTTGATCCTTCTCATTTGGGACTTCCAGTCTCTAAGAGAACACTGTCCAATTGGATTGCTCAGTGTATTTCTTTCGCCTACCAGAGTAACAACCTTTCTCTGGAGAGCCATGTCACAGCTCATAATGTGAGGGCCATGGCCACCTCTATGGCTCATCTAAATTCTGTGTCCATCGACCAGATCTGTCGAGCAGCCACCTGGGCCTCTGTTCATACCTTCACAGCCCATTACTGCTTGGACAAGGATTCCCGCCGGCATGCCTTGTTTGGATAGGCTGTCCTCAGACACCTGTTCCATTGTTAAACAACTCCTGCCCTCCTTCCCTGGATGGATGCCTGAGATCCATAGGAGGACGCAGACCCCTTTCAGGGTCTCATTTCCTTGGGGATCTCCCAGGCATCTCAGCTAGGCCCATATGTGAAGACTCATTCCTGCTTGTTCCTGGAGATAGCACAGTTACTTACCTGTAACAGGTGATCTCTGGGAACAGCAGGAATAAGTCTTCACAACCCACCCACCTCCCCTAGGAGTTGTATCTCTTTTCTATCTTTCCTTTCCTCTCTTTCTCTATTGTCTCAGCTTTAAACTCGAACTGAGGAGAGTTGGTTAGGAAAGGCGGGAAGGCAGCGCGCAGGCGCTGTGGGATGCTCCCAAAAGCTTTCCTTTTTGGGGAGCGTTCCCGCGCAGGCTCGTCGGTACCGACGTACCCATATGTGAAGACTTATTCCTGCTGTTCCCAGAGATCACCTGTTACAGGTAAGTAACTGTGCTTTACTGGCTATCGGTAAATATATAGTTTACATATCTGTATTTTTAGTCACATGAAGGGTAATTTTGATACGGGTCAGCTAGATTAAATGCACATACCTTATAAAATAGGGGCGTAAGTGGTGGAAAATGCATGTAAATTTCAGGCATAAGCACTTAGGCCAGCCTTATGGCTGGTGTAAATGCCCACATCTATGTTTTCACAGAATATGCATAATGTTTTATAATTAACGCATGTAAATTTACACTCTACCCGTGTTCTACTCAAATTTTGCTTCTTTACATCCCCACAGTGCAAGTCCGCACGATAAGCCCAACACACGTACTTATAGTGTATTGACCACCTAAAATATATGCGTAAACCACTGAAATATTGTGATTTATGTGCCTACATGACCTTTATACAGTTTATTATAAAATAATCCCCTTTTATGGATAATCTCGGGCTGAAAATATGTCTGACACAAAACTGCCCCTATACTGAAGGGGTGGAGGGAGGGCAGAACAAACACTGCGACAAAACATAGCATAGGACCTTAGATTTAGCTCATGCCTTTTCATTATCTATATAGTGATGGTAATTCAAATAAGCTATATGTTGTGGATCTGAAATAAATAAATTAATCTTTATATCATCAGGCAAGAATCTTTTATTCAGTTAGCATGCCTAGGCGAGGCAGATTTTCAGGCGTAGTTTAAAATGTTTCCAGGTTTATTGGAGTGCATCAAAGCAAAGGAATGTTGCAGACTAATACATTATGCAATGAAAAGGTTTGCATCATTTAGCTTTATCCTAGAAACAGAAGCTATTGTACATATACAGATGTCCTTGCAGCATGCTTGTCCTTTTATCTACAGCTACGTTAATGTTCTGGATGAGAAAATCCATCCAGCCTTCAACAGTTTATAATTACTGATACAAAACAATTACTAGCATCAAACATTGCTTTCTGACCTTCAATTTTGTACATATTTGTTTCTTTCTACATTTTATTAAAACAAGAACAAATTACCCCCTCTTTGCTTTCATAACTCCCCCCTTTTGACCTTGAATATCAAAGGTGTCGCATGGTCAACTCACATTTCTATGTCCATTAATCTCTAAATTTCCATCTGCATATCAGACCTGGTCTTAGTTGGCATTGCAGACATATACGTTTTTTTACTGAGTTATGTTAACGCTCTTGGATAATTTGCACATTGGGAAGGACAATATCTACAACATCATTGAATTATACAACAGCATTATAATAGAGTGGCTATAATCACAAGTAGGACCTATATTATCCTACTTATAGTGGAGAAACAATTATAATTCTTAAAAGCAGCTATATCATAACTAAGTTTCCCATCCTGGTAGAGGCTTATCATTCCTAAGCAGCAGGTAAACACATGCTTCACCTTTCAAGGGCTCTTATCCCAGGCACTTCCAGCAGCATAATAGAACTGACCAATGCAGGCTGTCTTAAGGAATTCCTCCCAGGCAAAGGACATGCTAGAATATGTTGCACCTTTCAAGTTCTTTGCTCCACCTCTAATCCAGGAAATTCACCCCCTGGGTAAGGGAAGTAGATGTTTATTCTTGATTGCATTAGCCATGGTTCTCCAGACCCGAGTAGTAGTTTCATCTTTCTTCTTCTACCATCTTACTGCACTGGTTCTCATAGCAGGTAGTGTTCATGCATTCTGTACAAAGGAAGATTAAGGAGAGAATCCTGGAGGGAGAAAATAAGAAACAAGGATAGAACTCATAGCAGGATCAATCTGATGACTTAATTAATGTGATTAATATTAATCTTTTTGTAATTGGCCTGATACATATAGTGGAGGAGTAGCCTAGTGGTTAGAGCACTGGCTTGGTAACCAAGAGACTAAGATTTGATTCCCACTGGCACTACTTGTGGCTTTGGACAAGTCACTTAACCCTCCATTGCTTTGGAAGAAAGGCCTGACAATCTACTTCAGGTCACACTGCCAAGAAAACCAGGAGCTGCTGGGTTGCCAGGTGTTTGCATTGACTCAAAGGCACACATTACATTTTTTTTTGTATACTTCTACATGTATGTATAATATTGAAAATTTTTCTTTTTGAAATTTTCATGGACTCGGTAGCATGAAAGTGGGAGACCTCTAAACATTAAACATTAACACCCCTTTGTTTTTTGTTGATAGGCTTTTAATATCTTTAGGGGATAAGAACATAAATTCCTGTACTAGGTCAGTATCCTGTTTCTAACACTGGCCAATCCAGGTCACAACTTCCTGGCAGATTCCCAAAAAGGTACACAGGTTCCACAATGCTTGTCCAGGAGTAAGAAGGGGATTTTCTGTGTCCTTTTTTAAAAATTAAATTTTATATTTATACATTTTTACATAATTATCAAGACATACTTGTACATAAAAGGTATTACATCAAGTAAAAATCATATAAAAGGAAACAGAAACTAAGGGGTATGTTTACTAAGCAGCGATATCGGCTTCCATACAATATCGGAGTTGCGGCCCCATTGACTTCAAAGGAGTCGTGGCTCTGATATTGTATGGAAGCTGCTACCACTGCTTAGTAAACATACCCCTAAGAATAGATTTCTGATAATTATACCTGTACACACCACAACTAAGGGAGTGTGAAACAAGACAGCAAGAGGTCAGGAGGAAGAAGAAATATACAAGGCAATCAAGATGGTCAGAGAGGGACCGAGGCATTCTTACAGTTTACACATGGTCAGGTAACGCCACCACAATCAGTGGGGGGTGAGGTTACAGGCAACCTAGCACTAATAAACACTGACAAATCAACTGGGTGGAAAAAGATAAATCTTTAAGACCTATAAATAACTGGCATTTTGTCAGAAATCGTAGATAAGTGGCTCCCAGCTGTAGTACACCTGGTCTTAATAGAAGAAACTGCTTTTGTCGTTTTTGAATTTCACTGGAAATGTCTGGGAACATGGAAACTTTCACTCCATAGGAAGACTGCATCCGCTTCTTATAATAGTCTGAAAAGCCAGTCTCTGTCCGCTAACTAATGCACATGTCACTAATAAAGTACATACTTTTAAAGTTACAGGCAGGGCTGGCCCGTACACTAGGTGAGCTAGGCGGCTGCCTAAGGCAGCTGGCCCAGGTGGGTGACAGCAGCGCCCCCCCCCCCCCGCTGCCGCTTATTCCATCTTGGGAGGGGGAGGCAGGTAGCAGCTGTATTTCCAAAAGCGGTAGTGAAATGCTGCTGCTGCTGCCCACCTCCCCCTCCCGAGACGGAATCGGAGGCAGCTGGGGGGGCATCGAGGTTTATGGTTTCTGTTTAGGGTGGCAGAAACCCTTGGGCCTGCTCTGGTTACAGGACTAAGTGAACTCAAAATATCTGAAACATTAAGCACGTCCATATTTATGTCCACATTAGCAGATCCCGGCTCTTGAAATTGGTGGCATCAACTCTTTTGGAACCAGGAGAATCTCACTCAAATACTTCTTAAACAAATCGATCAGTAGAATGTCTGAAACTACAGGAAAAATATCCATAGATTTGAAACCTGAGCAGAATTCTTGAGCGACTCTAATTTAGCTGTATTATCTAGTCTTTCTATATTTTGATGGCGTAAACAATCGATCTACGTTTACCCGTTCCACTCCATTTCTTAATTTATATATCTCTATCGTATCTCCCTTCAGTCATCTCTTTTCCAGGTTGAAGAGCCCTAACCTTTTTAGCTTCTCTTCATAGGGGTATCCTTCCATCCCCTTTACCATTTTGGTGGCTCTTCTCTGTTCCTTTTCTAATAACGCTATATCCTTTTTAAAATATGGTGACAGGAATTGCACACGATATTCAAGGTGTGGTTGCACCATGGAACGATACAGAGGCATTATAATATCCTTTGTTTTATTCTCCATTCCTTTCCTTAAAGAATTCTGCAATTCAATGAGGCAAGTAATGTTACCACTGCAGGGCATCAGTAAACAGTCCCTGTTTGTTTTATTTATTTAACAGGTTTTTTTTATACCGTTTTATCATTTTGGTCAAAGCATTGTAACTTAAACTTGGCAATGTACATTAAACAGGGATACTGATGACTTTGATTTTTCTGAGGCAATGGAGGGTCAATTGACTTAACCAAGGCCACAAGAAGTGCTAGTGGGAATCAAACTCTGGTCTATTGGTTCCCAAGCCAGTGCACTAACCATTAGGCTACTCCTCCACTCCAAAACATATCACTGGCTGATACCAGAGAGGATCTAGGAAAATTATCCAGTCTCAGATTTGCAGTCCTAATTGAGTTTTCCATTAATTCTAATTTCCCCTTTAATGCAAGGGAATCCTTAATGAAAGAATCTGAGCGGGCTTCTAATGTGTTGACCTGAGATTGAACTGCCAAAACAGAGTTTTGTAAATAAAGCGCCTTCCCAGCATTTTCTTCTATAGCTGCAAAGTTCCTCTGCACCTTCTGTATAAGAGAGGATACCCGGGGAACCAAGGCTGCCCCTAGTTGTTCAATTGCAGTCCATATTGCCTCCAACATGAATGACTCTGGTTGCTGCAGAGAAAAGGCAATAGAATCAGAAGAAATTTGCTCCTCCACAGAAGCTCCCTCTATCACACTCGACACCTGTCCCAACAAATCAGCCAAAGCTGCAATCTGGGTCTCCTCCATCTGCTCTGTAAGAAATGTGCAAGACCGGGAGGGGGGGGGGGCCAGAAACCCTCCTACCATATCCCCAGAGCTGTCCCTTGCCGGTTGTCAGAATTCACCTCCTTGGGTCACCCTCCGGCTGCAGCACTTCCGGGTGAACTTGCAGGCATGCCAACTTTGGAATATGCTGAGATGCAGGGGAGACAGTCACTGCCCAGTCACCTGAATCAAACTGAACCACAGCCAGGTTATACTCCCCTGAAATCTCCGGTCCGTGAGGCAGCCGAAGAAAGTATGAATTAAGAGAATCCGATACAGGTAACAGAGTGGAGGTTGAGGGGACCAGAGAGGGCTGCTTAGCCTTCCGCTTCCTTCCCATCAAGAAAATCATGCTGTTCACAAATGCCTATCATCCGCCATCTTGGATTCTCTTATTAGTCTTAAATGGGTTACATTGTAGCTTCATTACGTGACCCTTAGTCTTTCTACTTTTTGATGGTGTAAACAATAGATCTACATTTACCCTTTCTAGTCCATTCATTAATTTATTGACCTCTATAATATCTCCTCTACTACTTCTACTACTACTACTATTAATAATTTATAAAGCACTACAGGACATGCTGAGCGCTGTACAAACACATATAGAAGACAGTCCCTGCTCATAGAGCTTACAATCTAATCAAGAAAGATGATACAGAACAAGAGAAACAAGGTGTTCAATGGGGAAAGGAGACACAAGGATAATAATCAAGACAAGAGGAAATCAAGGAGTGGACGAGAGTTTTAGTAGTAGGTTCAGAGAGGAATGGGCAATTTTTTTTATTATTAATGTTGTAAAGAAAGAAGTGACACATTTTATCCATTTGTTGAATATGTGAGGAGAAGGAAAGGGAGGAGTCAAAGATGACGCCTAGGTTGCGGGCAGATGTAACAGGAAGAAGAAGAGTATTTTTAACAGTGATAGAGAAACGAGGAAGGGGGAGAGGAGGGTTTAGGGGGAAAGATATAAAAAGTTCAATTTTAGTCATATTCAGTTTCAGATGGCAGTGAGACATCCAGGTAGCAATATCTGATAAACAGGCAGAGATATGAGCTTGGCGAGAAGGAGAAATGTTAGGTGTAGGTAGATTTGAGAGTCATCAGCATAACAATAATATTGAGGGCACCAAGGGATTGGGAGTAGAGAGAGGGCTTAGAACAGACTCCTGGGGTACACCAACTGAGAGAGGGATGGGAGTGGAGGAGGAGCCACCAGAACAAACACTGAAAAAGCGATTGGAGAGAACAGGCGAGAACTGTTAAAAAGTGTACTCTGCTTCACCCCTCAACAGCAACAGAACCTGAAAGATCTGTGGATGGCACCAACTGAATGGATCTCTTAGCCTGTAGCCTACTTCTGACCAGATAGCAAACTCAACCTCGGTCCTTGGAATTAAGTTCTCTAAATTCAATTGCAATTAAAGAAAGCACACAGACACAGAGAGTTATATAAAACGGTACAACTTCAGCTTAAGTGAAGAATTCATAGCTGTGCAGGTTCCCAGGATTTCCCCCCCCCCCCCCTCAGCTAGGCCATCGCACCTCATTTTATTAGGGGAAAAAACTCTTACATTGTACAAATTCAACTCTGTCAAGCTTTGTTTATCTACAGTAGATGTTCTAGGTCAGAGCAGAGGCATTTCTGCTCCAGCATTCTAAATCAAGTAGCTGATGGGTGTAGCCATTAAAAAATCCAAAAACTATATACCAATATCTATATCTCCATTTTTGTCGGGATCAACTTGCCCGAGAGGAGAAATGGTGATACTCCCCCCTCGATGCAAGAAGTGCCCTTTTAATGCAGTGAAGAAAATCACCCAAAATATAGAAATAGTGTGGATACACTTATCTCAGACGATGGACGTATGGACGTGGACGTATGTCTGGAATCCAGTTCTCTTTGACCGGGAACATCGTCTGAGATAAGTGTGTCCACACTATTTCTATATTTTGGGTGATTTTTCTTCACTGGATTAAAAGGGCACTTCTTGCATCGAGGGGGGAGCGTCACCATTTCTCCTCTCAGGCAAGTCGATCCCGACAAAAATGGAGATATAGATATTGGTATATAGTGTTTGGATTTTTTAATGGCTACACCCATCAGCTAATGGTCAATGATTTTTCTACTTGATTGATATTACGAGCAGTCATTGCTTGACGGAGGTTGTGTTTTTTGGTTCCAGCATTCTAAAAACAAAAGCATTCTGTCTTATTCTCACAAACAAATGTCATCTCAAAGTAAAACCTTGTTTTTTATAACGTCTCTCTCTCTCTCCAGACTGCTGGATTTCAGACAATCGGCAACAATCCAAGCCATTCTCCATATTAACCCTTTTCAGAGGGCCCTGGGACCCCACCTCAAGTTACTTCCAACAAGAACCAGGACAGGACAGTACAGAGCCTCTGAATAAGAGAGGACAATGTGTTGAGGAGGAGATGGTCGACAGTATCAAAAGCAGCAGAAAGATCAGGAAGAATGAGAACTGAGTAAAGGCCTTTCGATATAGCCAGGAACAAATCACTGCAGATCTTGGCAAGAGCTGTCTCAGTAGAATGAAAGGGATGAAAACCAGATTGAAATGGATCAAGGAGGGATTCAGAGGAGAGAAATTCGAGACAGTGGTGGAGAACTGCATGTTCAATAACTTTAGAAATGAATAGGAGAGGGGAGATGGGTCGATAATTAGAGGGACAAGTAGGATTAAGTGAGGGTTTTTTGAGGAGAGGAGTGACTACGGCATGCTTGAAGGCTGTAGAGAAGGTTTCAGTGAAGAGTGAAAAGTTTGAGAATATGTGAGATGGAGGGGGAGGTGGGTGGGAATAGGATCAGAAGAGCAGGTAGTGAGTTTTGAGGAGGAAAGAAGAGAGATTTCCTTGTTTGGATATTTTAGAAAAGGATGACGGTTTAATAGAGGTTGAGGGGAAAAGTTGGTATTGGGAAGAGGGGTTAAGAAAGATATAGTGGGGAACTGAAGAGTAATTTTATGTACTTTGTCATGGAAATAGTCTGCTAGGGTTTGGGCAGAGAGAGAAGGAGGAATAGGAGGCAAAGGTGCCTTAAGAAGAGAATTGAGAGTTGAGAAGAAATGGCAGGGGTTAGAGGAAGATGGTTAGTCAGATAGTTAAAATAGTTTTGCTTAGTGAGTACGATGGCCGATTGGAAGGAAGTGAGCCTGAATTTGAAGTGAAGAAAGTCAGAGAGCGGGATTTGAGCCAAGTATGTTCAGCTGAGTGGGCACAGGAATACAGAGAGCTGGTATTTTGAAGACAGCCAGGGCTGAGGTGAAATGCGCCTCACAGTACGTGCTATGTGCAGAGCAAGGGTATCCAGAATAGCGGAAAGAGCAGTATTATAAGAAGATATGGCCTCATCAACAGATTTAGAGGAGACAGTAGGGAAAAAGTCAGTGGATCGATAGCATGAAGATTCCTAAAAAGATATGAGGAGATTTGGGTGAGATTGAGCGGGGGAGTGAAGAGTGAAGCTTAACCGATGATGATCAGATAAGGGAAGAACTGAGGAGCGGAAATTAGAAGGTAAACAATTAGAATAGAAGAGGAGGTCAAGGCAGTGACCAAGCTGATGGGTAGGGACAGAAGCTGAAGGTTGAAAGAGGAAGTAAGGGAAAGAAGCTTGGAAGTATAGGGATCAGAGGGGTTATCAATATGAAAATTAAAATCACCAAGAATAAGGGAGGGAGAAGAAGAATCCAGTAAAAAGGAGAGCCAAGAGTCGGTCAATGAGAAAGGTAGAAGAGGACTGTCAGGGGGGTCTATAGATGACAGCAATCCAGAGAGATAGGGGATAAAAAAGATGGATGGAATGGACTTCAAAGGAGGGAAAGGAATGAGAATGAGCTAGAAGGAGCGGTTGAAATTGGCAAGAAGGAGAAAGCCAACACCACCGTCATGGCCACTGGTATGAGGAGAGTGGGAAAATTGGTAGCCACCGTGACAGAGGACAGCAACCAAATCAGTGTCATCAGGGAAAAGCCAAGTTTCAGTAAGAGCGAGAAGATGGAAAGCACGAGAGATGATGGATAAAGGGAAGTTTATTAGAGATGGAATGAACATTCCATAAGGAACATGAGAAGGGGAGAAAAGAGGGGGGAGGGAAAGGGATATAGATAACGGTGGAGAGAAGATTTAGTTTGGAAGTGAGAGAGAAATGAAGATGGCCCAGGATTGTGATTAATGTCACTGAAGAGAGAAGGAGAAGAAGAGTGTGAGGGAGAGAAGAGACAGCACAGCAGAAAAAGGGATGAGGTGGTGGTTGTTCTGCTATAATGATCATTTTGTATATAGTGATCATTTTATTGGCTGGGGTATTCTGACCCCCTTTTTTTTTTCTTCCATGTTTGGATTACATTTATACAATTAATGCTCTGAAAATTCATCTTATATATTTTGTAATATAAAACTAAATAGTTTAAAGCATTTTGGGCTGGTTTGATTGCTAGTCTTTACATGTTCTTCTGTTAGGTTCCTCAGCAGGACTGGAGCTAAAGCAATGAGGTGTATAAGAGAGTGGCTGTAGTCCTTGCACAGTACTGAATTGGAGTTGGAGGTGGGTATGGGCATCTAGAAGAATAGAGCTGTTCTTGGGCTTCTGAGTCAGTACCCCTGAGGGACTTATAACAGCTATCCCAAGAGGAGAGGGTGATGAGAGGAATATCAGTATTGAGGTCCTGGGCTAGGATTGTCGACTAGCCTGGGATGTTTGTAATGCTTTTTGGGAATAAGTAGCCCATCAAACCTGCAAACGTCCTAAATGACGCTTAGTGGGATATTCTCTCTGAATAACCTTGGGTGCCACCACTAAACACCCCAACGATAACCCAAAAGGCTTGCCTAGCTTTTACTGTTTTAGAGAGGGATGAATGAGAGGGAAGAGAAAGTGAAGCTTGAGAGCAGAGGAAAGGATAGAGGATAGGATGGGGGAGGAAACAGGGAAAGTGGAGAGTGGGTGAGAGAAGGGGGTTGGTGCTCTTCTCTGTACCTTTTTTTAATTCTGCTGTATCCTTTTAAAGATATGGCGATCAGAATTGCACACAATATTCAAGGTGTAGTTGCATCATGGAATGATATAGAGGCATTAAAATATTCTTGGGTTTTATTCTCCATTCCTTTCCTTATGATTCCTAGCATTCTATTTGCTTTCTTGGCTGCTGCTGCTGCACACTGGCCGGAGGGTTTCAACGTATTATCCACGATGCCTAAATCCTATTATCCACGATGCCTAAATCCTTTTCCTGGGTGGTGGTTCCTAATGTGGAAACCTTGCATCGTGTAACTGTAGTTTGGGTTGTTCTTTCTTAGGTGCACAATTTTGCACTTGTCCACATTAAAGTTTATCTGCTATTTGGACATCCAGTCTTCCAATTTATCAAGGTCCTCATGCAATTTTTCACAATCTTCTTGTGTTTTAACAACTTTGAATAATTGTGTGCCATCTGCAAATTTGATCACCTCACTCGTTATTTCTATTTCCAGGTTATTTATGAATATGTTAAAAAGCAGCAGGCCCTGCACAGATCTCTGGGGTACTCCACTATTCACCTTTCTCCACTGAGAAAATGAGCCATTTAGCTCTACTCTCTGCTTTCTATCTTTTAACCATTTCCTGATCCACAATAGTACACTGACTTCTATCCCATGACTTTTAATTTTGCCAGGGTCTCTCATGAGGGACCTTGTCAAAGGCTTTATGAAAACTCAGATACAGTACACTATATCAACTGGCTCACTTTTATCTACCTATTTATTGACACCTTCAAAACAATATAACAGATTATTAAGACAAGACTTTCCTTGGCTAAATCCATGTTGGCTTTCTCCCATTAAGCCATGACTATCTACATGTTCAGTAATTTTATTCTTTATAATGGTTTACAGCATTTTGCCCGGTACTGACGTCAGTCTCACCAGTCTGTAGTTTCCTAGATCACCCTGGAACCCTTTTTAAAAATTGGTATTACATTGGCCATTCTCCAGTCTTCAGGTACTACAGATGATTTTAATGATAGTTTACAGATTACTAATAGTAGGTCTGCAATCTCATATTTCAGTTCTTTCAACATCTTCGGCTATATACCATCTGGTTTAGAAGATTTGCTACTCTTCAGTTTATCAAATAGTTACATCTTCCCAGCTTATCAATATTTCTTTCAATTTTTCTGATACATCACCTTTAAATACTATTTGAGGCATGGATAATTCTCCTATATCTTTTCAATAAAGACTGAAGTAAAGAATTCATTCAGTCTCGCCTCTATGGCCTTATCCTCCCTTAGCGCCCCTTTTACTCCTCTATCATCTAATGGTTCAATTTTCTACTTAGTAGTATCAGTGGGAATGATGTCTTATAAAGCATGAAAAATCTTTCTAAACATAATAGAATTTTTTTAACCTGCATAGAAACTTCTATACAGCCTCACCTACATGGTTTCTAGTTTATTTGCTGCGAAATACAATTAATGAGAATCCTGGATAAATACCACTAAAATTCTTAACTTTCCCATTAAACTAACAAAAGATAATGGAATTCCTAACATTTCTGAATAACGCAGTACTATACAATGCCTATATCTCTAATTACATTAGACAAAAGGAACCAGAATTACTACACACATACAGTACATATATGTAATATTCATGAATTCATGGACATTACAATTTAAGCTATATAGCACTGCTTTAATGAAATTTTCCTGAAATTAAACTTCCTAAATGTAGCTTTTGTGGCCAGCACCTTGCACCCTGGAGGTGGTTGCGCATCTGAAAGTTTTCAGAATGTCCAATTTTTTCCCAAAATAACATCAGCATTTCTCAGAAATAAGGTTTTAAACATGCTATTAAAGAAAGTGTATAACATGGTGAAGCAAGTAAAGTGAAAGCAGCCTTTAGGCAATTTAAACTCTTCACAGCAGCATAGCCGCTGTCTGTTTTACACTTCATGGGAGATGGGCAGTTTGACTAGTAGACATTTCTTAATGGGGCTGTCTTAAATGTATGGTATTTTTGCACCCTGGAAAAAATTCTTTATTGTTTTATTAGGAAAGAACACATTTAAACTTAACAAGCCCCTTTTCCAAATAAGACATTTATAAGAAAGGAAGGACTGGAAAGAAAGCATATTGTTGAATAGCTGCAGTATCGAGACCATAAGGTGATTCTGCAACCCTGCTACTTTGGATTCTTATTTAATGCTTAGGGAATTCAGTACACCATTTAAAGTACTGTAACCATTGATCATCTTTAATTTTTGTCCTTCTGATTTCCTAAAGCATGACTTAAATTCACTATTACATTCAACTTAAAAAGTCCCATACTGTGGGAACTACGAGGGCAGATCATCACAGGTGGAAAAATTCCATTTATGCAGATATTTGCAAGTTACTGGGACATAGTGCTTAATACATATAAACAGCAGGAGTACCAATGGGCAGAGTGGCAGACATTTTTTTTTGTTGTCTTCCCATATCGCAAAAGTACCAAGGACCAGCCTGAATCCAAACCTAGAGAGGTCCATATCCCTTGATCTGCAAATTGTCTCCCCCCATTCCTGGCTGTTCAACTTTGAGCCAGACAATATTACAAGGACATAGGCTACTTATCTCTGTGGTAATTTAAAATGTAAATTAAATCTGCTGTTACAGCTATCTCTCAAAACAGTTTCAATTTAAATTTCTGTCTTTCACTATCTAGTTGGATAACAATCCTGCTTTCATAATTTAAAAAGACTAGAAAACAGGTTCACAAGACAAGGCACACAACAGTAAACACAGAATAAAAACTTAAACTGATATCTTACTTTAAATTTACCTTTGCTTAATTTGAATTAGGTCTGTTTCCTATAGCCAGCCAGTCAGCTTGAACTCAATCTTGCTGCCTTAAAGGAGCTTCAACTTGCTGCCTTAAAGGAGCTTCAACTTGCAATTCGCAAACACTGGTTTCCCCCACCTTCAGTCTAGGATGTTTTTGCAAAGTATTCCACTCAGCTGGCAGTGGTCAAATAGCTGGTAGCACTTAGGATCAGGGTGCCATCTTTAAATTGTGGATATGAAATAAATGAATTTTTATATCATCAGACAAGAGTCTCTTATTTTGTTGGCATGCTTAGGCATTGTTTCAGGGGTATTCTGAAAGGTCTGTAACTACTGAATGTACAGGATCTAGGTTTATAAGGGTACATCAAAGTAAGCTCCTTATCTAAGGAATGTTGCAGACTCATACATCATATATTTAACAGGTTCTCATTATTTAAGCTTATCCTAGAAAGAGAAGCTCTTTTACCTACACAAATGTCCCTGCAGTATGCTTGTCCTTTTATCTACGTTAATATTCTGGATGAGAAACCTTCAACAGTTTTATAATTACTGATACAAAAGTAGTATTAGCATCAAACATTTACTATCTCTAGGAACAAGCAGGAATGTAGTCCTCACATATAGGGTGATGTCGGTACCGACGGAGCCTGCATGGGAACACTCCCCAGCATGCATTTGGTAGCACTCCACTGCGCCTGTGTGACTGCCTTCTCGCCTTCCCAACTCTCTCTCCTTTATTTTCCGTGGAGCCAGCAGGAAGCAAATCCTGTCACTGCAGAAAAACCTTTTTTTTGTGGATAGCGTCTGCCTTCCTGTCGATGTCAGCACCGTCGAAGACATCACCGGTTCCCTTATTCTATTCTTTTCTTTAGTTTATGTAAAAAAAAAAAAAAAACCCCCAAATGGCTGTGTCGACACCCTTTCAGGCCTTAAGTCTACTATTGCCTTCCCATCCGTTGAAAGCATGGAGAAACCAGCTAGTGGTTTCAAAAAATGTTCCAAATGTGCCAGTACCATCTCAGCAACTGACACACATGACTGGTGTCTAAAATGCCTTAGCCCAGAACACAAGCCAATAGACTGCCCTCTCTGTCAAAATATGACTAAAAGAGGTCTATAGAACCGGGCCTCTAAATTTGGGACACTCTTCGCCTCGGATGCAGTATCATTGGCGTCTACCTTGGTGAGGGCCTCATCCTCTTCCCATGGAACCTAGGTATCCTTAAAGTCCAAGCACAAGTCCACATCAAAGTCGGACAAAACCTCCAGAGGTAGATCTCGGTCAAAGCATTAAGATACTTCAGGAGTTGCCACGGAGGTGGACCGGCCTGCCAAACAGCCCTAGTGGGAGGCCCTGACCTCCAAAGCCATTGAGGGGCAACAGGTTGCTCCTGAGGCCTCGACCTCAGGAGAGCTACTGGTGTCATGCTCTGGGACAGTAGCACAAACATCTGCGACAGATACTCGGGTATTGGCAACCTTGATGGACCAGCGCATACTGGCCATCGAGCAGAGCTTAGCAGTTCTCCTGGCAGTCTTGGTACCAATCAAGCCATTGGCTCCAGGCACCATCCCGTTGATAACGGTTCCGGTACCGACATTGACACCGTTTCTGGGCACGACATCAGGGCTGCTCCAGATGACATTGACATCGCTTCCACCCATGCCCTCCCTGAAACTATCACTGATGCTAGTACCAAACCCAAGCAACTCACTGAGGCCGGTACCTCAGAGCATCGGTACTGGCATTTAGCTTCGTGTGAATGCAACGCCTGTTGACACTTAGAGTCCTCCATTTCGGATATGGAGTCATTCAGTTCTCAAGGACCACAAAACCTTCCTTTGGACCCTTCCCCACCTCAACAGCAATGTATGTCACCTCTAGTAGACATGTCCTTCCAGGAATTCATTCGAGACCTAGTTAAGGGTCTCTCTATCACGGTAACATCAGAAAAGGAGCCAAGGGCGGAGGAATTAGAGATCCTCCAATACCCAACAGCACCCAAAGAGGCAGCCACTCTGCTGGTGCACCGCATCCTTCATGACTTTATGCTCCGTATGTGGGAGACTCCCCTCACGGTCTCGCCTCAGTCGACGTCTTGATACCATGTAACGGATACTGGAGTATCCTGGCTTCCAAAAGCCACAATTTCCCCACCGCTCCATGGTGGTGGAATCGGCAATGCATCAAATCAAAAGCTTGAACTCGCTTCTCTAATCTTCCAGGTTGAGAATCGAGAACTCTCGACGCTATTGGGCGTCAATGCTTCCTGGCGTCCATGCTCTCAGCTAGGATCAACTCCTATATCCTCTACATGGGAACGTTCCTCAAAGAGGTGTCCAGAGATCTTGAGACCTTTGCTCTTCTCCTTCCAGATGACAAGAGAGCAGATTATCTTGTCCTAGTCAAGCATAGCCAAAATGTTTCAAGATTTGTCAGTAGGACTACCTTTGATGCTTTTGAATGCACAAGCAGGGCATCAGCAATATGCTTTGGTGCACGTAGAATTGCATGGCTTTAAGCCTCAGATCTTGAAGAGTGGGTTCAAGATAAGCTGGGTAACATATGTTGCACAGGGGAAAACATCTTTGGCAAGATAAGGCCTCTCAGAGTCAGAAAACACTACTCTAAAGAGACGCTCCAGAGTAACAGCTGACCCTGCTAGGAAAAAGACACCTGCAAAGATGTCTTTCTACAATCAAAAGAAGAGATTCTGTTCTTCTTATCCTCCTACTTTTCGGTACCAGGGTCAGGCCCCATAGAACAGGCAGCAGCCTCTTAAGCAGTAGAAGAAGCCACGGTTGCCTAAATCTCAACCAGCTCCGCAGCCACAGTCTGCGCCTGGTTTTTGACTCTTTCCTAGAGAATGTTACCACCCTGCCTCTGGAGGATCCCCCATCCCTTCCACATAGCAGGCAGACTGTGTCACTACGCCCACAGATGGCACCTCATCATCTCAGAGCAGTGGACACTCACCATGGTCCAGGAATGGTACAGGCTTCATCTGCACACTTTGATATTCCCCTGTGAAAGTAGAGGAGACAAATACAATCCCCACTCACTGCACTTCTACAGGACGAGGTGTCTTCTCTTCTGTCTCAGGTCGCCATATAAGATGTCCCAATATTCCAACAGGGAATGGGCTTTTACTCTCTGTACTTTCTCATTCCAAAGAAAACCGGAGGATACAGGCCTATTCTGGACCTCAGAAACCTCACCAAGTTTCTAGTCCACTAAAAGTTCAAGAAGCACTCAATCTACTATCCGCCCTATTCATAAAACCACCTCAACTAATAGTACTGACCCTTCAGCCTACCACCCAATATCTAGCCTCCCATTCCTAGCAAAAATAACCAAAAAAATTGTTCAGAGACAGCTCTAAGACCATATTGACCAGTATGCCCCACTAGATCCCCATCAGCTCGGATTCCGTCCAAATCTTGGTGTTGACACTCCTCATACATCTATTCGATAACATAAACAAAGGAATAGATAACATAAAGAAAGGCTTCTTACTAATTTTTATTGACATATCCGCCTTCGACACAGTTTTCCATCACATCCTACTGAAGCGCCTAATGAAGATTGGACTACAAGATGCCACCATCAAATGGTTTCAATCATACCTCGAAGACGGACAGCAGAGAGTAACATCCGGAAACCTCACATCAACACCCTTCTGTACAACTCAAGGAGTTCCAAGGCTCCTCACTATGAGCTCTTCTCTTCAACGTCTATATTCAGCCCATATGCAAAATATTTAACAAATACAGGATACAATATGCCATATATACCGACAATATCATGGCATATACCCTTATCCACCTGGATACCCCTGACTATACCACTATATCAACCTGCATCCACGAAATAACAACCTGGCTGGCTAACAACAACTTAAACATAAACATAAAAAAATCTGAAGCAGTCATCATTACGAGAGACTCCACATTCACCCCTCCTGCTTCTATCAACATCTCAAATACACCGATTACAATAAGAGACGAAGTTCGGTATCTTGGAGTGATTCTAGACAAACAGTTTACCCTCCAACCGCATATCAACAAGATATCCAAAACAGCCTTCTTCAAACTCGCAATGCTCCGGAGACTAAAACCTCTCCTCAATAAAGAACATTTCCGCACAGTATGCCAGGCCATTATCACACCTGTGCTGGACTACTGCAACATCCTATTCCAAGGCCTACCTAAACAAACCACCCGTCCCCTACAAATAGTCTAGAACACCGCTGCCCATATTATTGCTGGCGCTTCAATACAAGACCATATAACTCCAGTACTACATGATCTACACTGGCTACCAATCTCTTCACGGTCAGAATATAAATCAGCACTCACCATCTTCAAAATTAAAAACAATATGTCAGCAGGAATACTACAGGAACTCATCAGAACCAAAGCAAACAAAAGACCAGACAGAAACAACACCAAATATTTGATACCTACACCTAGTCTGTTCACAAGAACCAACAAATCCACATCCATGCGAGCCTTCTCTCTTGCTGCCCCTGCAATCTGGAATGTCCTCCCAGACAAACAACAGATATAAAAGATTTCCGGAAGTTGCTCAAAACCACACTATTCATTGAACAATTCAACGAAGACCCCCAATCACACTAATCACTCCACAAGCTGATTTACACAAGCTATGCCATCAGCACCAGATGTGTATAGTTCAGTCGATATTACAAGAGACTATCTAAGGTTTTTTGAAGTTATGATGTTACCGTTCAAACTTGCAAGTTCTTTGTAAAAGTTAAAGTTATTGTAAACCGCCTTGATTAAATGAAAAGGCAGTATAGAAAAATTGTTAAATAAGTGATCTCTCTCGGGACCCTTCTTCCCTACCTCTAGAGTCAGGACTGACACATATCCTCATCCATCCAGGACACAGGAAATATGTACTGTATGCTTCACCTTTCAAGGAAAACATTATTAATACAGAGTCTTTCCCTTCGGACTTGCCTCTGCTCCAAGAGTCTTCACAAAGTGCATGGCAGTTGTGGCCACATACCTAAGGGGTCTGGAGATATTCGTCTTTGCTTGCTTAGACGACTGGCTGATAAAAGCACACACCTCACAGGAGGTGCTGCTTTCCTTGCATCATACTATCACGGTACTACAACACTTGGGATTTGTGATAAAATTCCCAAAATCCCAGCTTGCTTCATATCAAAAGCTAGAGTTCATCGGAGCCCTACTAGATACCCAACAGTCCAGGGCATTTCTGCCCCAGCTCCTTTGTACCCATCTAGTCGAACTAGCATCCCAGATGCTCCTACGAGACCATCTGACCGCCCGAGAGATGCTGCAGCTCCTTGGGCACATGGCCTCTACAGTACATGTCATTCCATATGCCCGACTACATATGCGGACAGCCTAGTGGACTCTTGCCTCCCAGTTGAAGCAGGCCTCAGGCCGCCTCTGGGACAGGATCCAAGTCCCTGCCTCTCCAACCACATCCCTTCAGTGGTGGTGTTCTCCAGAAAATCTGTTTGTAGGGCCACCTTTTCAGATGCATCCACTTCAATGCACCCTGACAACGGATGCCTCCATACTGGGTTGGGGAGCACACCTTGGCAATCTGTCCACACAGGGACTCTGGACAATGCAAGAGTCACAACTCCAAATCAATCTCCTGGAACTTTGTGCTATATTGAATGCCTTCCAGTGTTTCAACACCACCTCAGGCACAACAGTCCTAGTCAGAATAGAAAATCGGGTTGCCATGTTTTTTTATGAACAAACAGGGAGGAACAGGCTCATGGGCCCTTTACAAGGAGGCTTTCCACCTGTGGTCCTTTGCTATTTCTCATCAACAAGCGGTTTATTCCTAGGGGAGTTCAGTGTCTTGGCAGACAAGCTGAATCAAATCCTTCTTCCCCACGAATGGTCTCTCCATCCATCCGGACACAATGTCGTACATCTTCCAGACCTGGGGAACTCCAGACATAGACCTGTTTGCGACTCTGCAAAATGCCAAGCCCTCTTTCTTCTGCACAAGAACGCCAGCATCCAACAGGTGGATGCCTTCCACCTACACTGAGGTCAGGGTCTGCTTTATGCTTTCCCTCCTATACCCCTCATTCCCAAGACGCTTTTCAAGCTTCAGTCCGACAAGGGCTCCATGATTCTCATAGCCCCTCACTAGCTGCGGCAACTTGATTTCCACTGCTACTGCATCTGACTCAGACTCATCCTCTGCGATTGGCATCTGCACCCAATCTTCTCTCCCAGGACAACAGCTCACTATTCCATTCTAATCCACAGTCTCTCCATCTCACAACTTAGCTGCTGACAGCATAGCATTACAAGGCTTCAACCTTACACAAGAGGTTAAGGAGATCCTTTTGGCTTCTAGAAAGCTCTCTGCCAGACATTCATATGCTTTTAAGTGGTGTAGATTCTCTAGTGTTCCCAGAAAGATCTCAATTCCTTTTCTGCCCCAGTGGAGTCACTCCTCCAGTATCTCCCCCACCTGTCCTTGACAGGTCTGAACACCAACTCGGTGGGAGTCCACTTCTGTGCCATTGTGGCCTCTCACCATCTACTGGATGGACAGCCCATCTCCTCACAACCGCTAGTAGCATATTTCATGAGAGGTCTCCTGCTGTCCAAACCTCCCATTAAGCCACCTCTCTGGTGGCTTAGGACCTCAGTGTTGTTCTAGCACAGCTTCTCAAGCCACCATTTGAATCATTAGCCACGACCTCACTAAAGTTCCTGCCTTGGAAGGTACTCTTCCTAATTGCCCTCACATAAGCTAGATGTATTAGTGAGCTTCAGGCTTTGGTGGCGGACCCACCCTATACTTGGTTCCACCATGACAGAGTCATCCTTCGGACTCACCCACACTTTATGCCAAAGGTGGTGTCTCCTTTCCATTTAAACCAGTCAATTTACCTTTCAATCTTCTTTCCTAAACCACCTGAATCTCGAGCAGAAGCAACTCTGCACACTCTTGACTGCAAATGTGTGTTGGCTTTCTATCTCCAAAGGACCCAAGATCATCATCAAAGCCTCACATTTGTTCATCTCATTTGACCCTAGTCACCTGAGTCTCCCTGTATCTAAATTTACGCTCTCCAGATGGATAGCGGACTGCATTTCATTTGCTTATGACAATGCAGGACTCTCCCTGGAAGTCCATGTCACCACTCACAACGTTCGTGCCATGGCAACTTCAATGGCAAACCTATGCTCGGAAGCCATTAACGAAATTTACAAGGCAGCAACTTGGTCTTCCATCCATACCTTCGCTGCCCATTACTGTCTGGACAAAGACTCCCGCCAGGAGGCCGTGTTTGGTCAAGATGTACTCTAGCACCTCTTTCTTAGAACCAACTCCTACCCTTCATCCCGGACTTTGATATCAGAAATCATGAGGGATCCATGACCTCTTCGAGTCTACTCCGAGGCGAACCTCCACCGGTTCTGGGTCCCCTTCATCTGGAAGCTAGGGAGTCCCATATGTGAAGACAACATTTCTGCTTGTTCCTGGAGATAGTGTAGTTACTCACATGTAACAGGTGATCTCCGGGAACAGCAGGAATTTAGTCTTTACAACTCGTCCTCCTCCCCTAGGATTTATAGGGTTTCATTTACTCTTTTCTCAGCTACAAACTTAACTGAAAAGAGAAAGTTGGGAAGGCAGTTGTGCAGCTGGGAAGGCAGTTGCGCAGGCACAGTGGAGTGCTCCCAAAAGCTTTCCAACTGGACACTGAGGAGCGTTCCCGCACAGGCTCCGTTGGTACCAACATCATCCTATATGTGAAGACTAAATTCCTGCTGTTCCTGGAGATCACCTGTTACAGGTGAGTAACTACTCTTTCTGACCTTCAGTTCTGCACATGTTTCTTTCAAATACAACACAATTTCTACATTTTATTGGCACAATTACAGATTAACTCTTTTTATATACTTTCATTGATCGGGTGTGTGTGTGTGTATATATATATATATATATATATATCACCAGCATTGGCTGAACTGTGGCGTAAGCAGCCAGTCACACTGCTGGGCCTGACCTCTCTTTATGAAAAGTAGTAGTTGCGAGTCCGAGTAGTCAGGTTTTCAACAAGGATTTTATTCCCCTCCCGGTGTTGGATTTTTAAAAGTAGCACAAAACACAAGAACTTAAAATACAGCCATGCCTCTGGCAAACTGAAGAGGAAAACAAAATACAGCTTCTTGCTTTAACCAAAAATCATGAATTACATTAAACAGAATCAGCTAATATGCTGGCAGTCTCTTCTATGCTTTCAAGCTCTCTACAAGGCACTCTTGTCTTTAGCTAACGCAGAGAAGAACTGATATCAGCCATCAATAAAGAGCAATCCATTTCTTCAACACATGGAGTTAAACTACTTGGTTCTGTAATCATCGGTTCATCAAACACAGTATTTTCTCTAGGACAGAAAGTCTGAAACTTCCTCAATTCAGTATCTCTCTCTGAGCTCTCAGGACAGCCCTCTTCACAATAAGGCAGATACTTATCACACAGCTTGTAAAAGCAGGACGGAGAAACAGCTCTGTCTAAACAAGCTTTTTCCTTGTAACTTTTAAACCTCCTGCCTCTTGTACTTGACGGCAGCTCATAGCACTGTCCTGTTCTGGTAATGGAAGACTTTTCTTTTGGAAGTCTCCTGCAGGGTTTTAGGAGCATAAATTCATCCTCATCAAGCATACAGATATCCTCAACAGGATTACTTTTCCTCTCACAGGGTTGTAAGTATTTTAAGCAGCTCTGCTTCTCAAATACATATGGCTTGTTACCAACTGCCTCACGTTCCTTCCACTGAGCTCGGTGTCTGGGAAAATCACACTGCTTCAGAGGTGAGTGTTTCCTGTAACTAACCTCTCTTGGTGAAGGTAACTTTGTTTCCTTTTGATAATTCCTCCGTGGCTTTCTGCTCCAAGGTTCAGGCAGTTCAGAGTCAGTATAAGAGTATTCTGAGCCTCCGTCTGAGACCTGCAAGTTTCCTCCAACTTGCCAAGCTCCTGCAGCTTCCTGGTCTCTGTCTCCGTCTCGGTCTTGCTCCTGGTCTAACTCTGTCTGCTTTGGACATTTTTTATACATCTTTAGAGGCGTTTTCTTGCCCATGTGAAAACTGTTTTCCTGATCAACTGGGGAGTGTTTGCTAACAAGGCATGACTGCAGACCTCCTGTCTCAGCTTGTTTTGGTTGCCTTTGGTAACTAGGAAGCTTCTGATCTACCTGCCTGTCAGAATCTGAGCTATACACAGCAGATTTCTGTGTTTTTAAGGCACAGGGCAGATCTTCCGTGTCACAATATATATATATATGTATATGTGTATATATACATACAGACCTAAACCAAATAGATACCACACTACACATTTAGGCCATGGGGCTGAATATATGTATTCATTTAAACACAGGTTTCAGCATTTTAATTGAAACTGACTGATGTCACTGAAAATTATCTCACTATCTGTAAAGCTTTGCCATAGCTTCCTCACATAGGATCTTGGTACTGCAGTGCTCATGATAGAAGTTCTGATAATTCTTTAATGTTCAATAATTATCACATCAGCACAGCTCATAATTTCTGACCACATACCTCAGATCTGATCAAATGGCTCTTTACTAGATAATTAGAAATCCATCAGGATGCCTTTCCTTATATTGCTGTAAAATATAGAAAATAAATGCCATCCTAATCTGCCAAAGATAACATTGTTAACATAAAACCAACAGAGTATGCTTGTAATCACATTTTTAAAAATTAAGAATGGCACTTAAGAGGGTAAATTTTATAACTGAGCATATGGAAAACAGTGCCTACATATTTTTCACTGTGCAGCTGCTGGTATGTTTTCATATTGAAAGTATGTACCTAAGCCTGGGAATTTATGCACTTAATGTTTGTGTCAAAGAACAGGTATAAATGTATTTTACGCACATATACTTGATAGTTTCAAAAATCAGTGCTTAAATGCAAACCCCTCAGGAATACCTCTGCTCAGTTCAGGTAACTAATTGAATTTAATACATCCATTTATAGCCCACCTATATCTCCAGTTCCTAGGTGGGTTACAGCAATTAGCAAAACACTTCTTCCATAATGTAATCCTTTATAATTAGATTACATAACTTAGTCAGAATTACTATGTAACAAAAATCTCCTGAATAGGTTAGTTTTGAATAGCTGTCAAAATATGAGAACTTTCTAATATCCATTGGCTAACCATTCCATTCCATAGCAGCGACATAAGCAAATAGTCTATCCAGTATACGCTTACATTTATAATTCTTCACTGACTGAATAGCTAAAGAAAAGCTCTTCACTAACCAAGACATTCTAGAGGAAGTATTAAGCAATACTGTATCACCCATATAAGCTGGGATACATCCATGTACACTCTTGAAAACAAATTATAACAATTTAAAAGTAATTCTGGCTGTTATCGGTGGCCAGTGTAATTGCATAAAATAAGATGTGGCCCTATCATAATTTTTATTTTTATAATTTCAATATTTATTGAATTTCCAATATACATAGACAGTGAACATATACAAAAGAAATATAAGAATACATGATATAAGGGAAAAATGCAAATCAAACAAACAAATCTTTACAAATTAGTTCACAAAAGAAAAAAGGGAGAGAAGCATCAGGAAATAAGAACTCAGGGCAATTTTACCCCTAATCTAACAAAAGAAGCATACAAAACGAACAGGGTGAAGACTTAAGCATTAGCCATATGAGATACCACGCTAACCACAGGTCCCTTCCTCGCAGCATGGAACTCCAAAAGCTGCCCTGGTTCAAAAAAGCAAAAAGGTTCTATCCTGATAGGAAATTATACAACAAGGAGAAATTATACAACAATTATAAACTGACCTCCCAGGGAAAAGACCCTAGGCCGAAGGCCCAGGAACTCCTTCCTCCTCTGTTGGCTAACACGTGATAAATCTGGGAAAATGCAAACACAAGAACCAAAGAACTGCTCACTGAAATTCCTAAAATACAAAAGAAGTACAGATTTATCAGATTCCAAAACTAGAGTCTCAAGCAGGATAGTCCGCTCTGTAATCACCTCCAAGAAACTCTCAAGAAACCCTGTCAGGTCTCCAGGAGCCTGAGAGGCATCTCCAGAACTCGAACCCCGAGAGCCGGAGCCCAAGGACAGATATTGGGTGCGCACTTGGGGGGCCAGGTCACCTGGAGGTACTCCTGGAATTACTTCGCACAGAACAGGAGACTTAGGAAAACTAAGCAAGCGTAAATTATTTCTACGGACTTGATTGTCCAAATATTCTGTCTTACTCACAAGCACAATTCTATCTTTAACTTGGGCTGCACACAGATTTGGAGTTGCACCAAATCTTCCTCCATACGAGCTATCTTCCCCGCATGCTCCTCCTGCAGCCAAGAAATCTCAGAGGTAGTAGTTTTCAACGAAGAGATCTCCATACTTACAGTCCCAACAACAATCTGAAGAGAAGAGTTCATTGTAGCTAGGGCGTCCCATAGCTCTTCCAAGACTTGGAGATTGATATGGGGGGGTTATGTTTTGAGTTAACAGATCATTGATGGTTATTGTATATATATTGTATGTACATATATTGTAATAAATGATATTACAATAATCCAGTTGTGACAAACACGTGTCAAGAGCTTCATACGGCCAGTTTCAATTTTGATCTAATTTGTCGAAGATCACACTATTTAAAAAATACCTTTCTAGTCAAAGCTTTTATCTGTTCTTCCATAGACCATGTAGAATCTAGTGCAATACTCCAAATTTTTACTGACTTCAATAATGGAATTTCTATGTTAGAAATTTTAGGAAAAGTGGTAGTAAAAAGGTCTGAGCCGGACGTACAAAGGGAATCGCGATACTGATCAGAATCATAATCAGGCCTGTACATGCAGACCGGGACTGCGATTCAGTCCTGGCCTGCACGTACAGGCACTGCCCAGATAGCTCAGTCAGGCTTTTAAATGGAGCCGCGGCACCATGGTGTCATGTTGCCATGGCACCGCAGCTCCATTAAAAGCTGCGATGCCACCAGAAATTAAGGTTTATTCCCTGCAGCCTGACCCCCGATCTGGCCTCCTAAGGCCAGGGTTGGGCTGCAGGGAATTAACCCTGGCCCCCCTTCTGCGCCCCGGAGTGAACGAAAAAAAATGTCCAGGGAAGTTATTCCACCTCGGGTAACATAACTTCCCTGGCCATTTTGTCGGCCCTGGACATACAGAGCCGACATTAGAATCGGCCCTGTACGTCCAGGGCCAGCGACCGCCCACTTCCCGCCCATTCTCCGCCCCTGGGCCGCTCATGACTAACTGTCCCACACAACCGGCAGGGAAGTTAGTCAGAGGCAGAAGCCGCTATGCTCAGAATCGGGCCCTAAATAAGACTGGCAAGAGGCGAGCCCTGCAACACTCCACAATCCAACCTTGATGATATTGATAACTCATTTTTCTATTTGACACTTACAGATTGATTTTTCAGAAATCTTCTCATCCAATCCTAAACTTTACCCAAAATACCGATCTCACTCAGTCATCCTAACAAAATCTCATGATCCAACAAATCAAAAGCTGAAGATAAATCAAATTATATCAAAATAGAGTACAGGCTGTATGTTAATAACTTTATGCATATACTAGATACATGATTTTATAAGCATTTATTTCTACCCAAAAACACTGCTTTATTAGCAGACATCTAGAAGAAAAGACTAAGGAAAACACTACAAAAATATTCAAAATGAAAGACAGCTTGACCACAAAAGACCCACAAAGTTATTTTTTAACCTACTATGATGGTAATATTTCATGTACCTATATTGGTTTTGTTGGAGAGTTTGTCATGAAAGGGAATAAACCATTTCTCGAAACAAACCTTCCATTTTAGTCTATTTAAAAACAGTAAATAAATGCCCACTCCTATGTGAAAACTCTACACCAGCATACCACACACAGGTTTTTCGGATTTCCTGTCTCCACTGTGTAGGCAGCCGGAGAAAACAGCGACAATGTGGCAAGAATGTTTCAGGGATGAAATCTCCGACAAACACTGAGGGAGATATTGAAAGAAAGGTTGGGAATCCCCCAAGTCGAAACGTGAGACAGTACTGTTTTTTGAGCTCACAATTTTTCAAGCTCTTCCTCAAGTGATAGTTGTATCAAAAGATTCCTCTGAAAAACCTCTTGATTGAACAGATGGCTGCCTACACAGTGGTGGTGGAATCCATCAGTGGAGATAAATTATTCAGATTTCCTTTGTGTGATATGCTGGTGTGGCGTTTTCACATATATTTGCTCTTTTTAAATAGAATAAAATAGAAGGTTGTTTCAAGAAATGGCTTGTTTATGACAAACTCTCCAACAAAAATAATATAGGTACATGAAGTATTACCTTCATAGTAGGTTAAAAAATAACCTTTTTTGGTTATTAGCAGTCATGGCTTTAAAAGTGCTCTCTAAATCATTTACCTAAAAAACATGACTCACATCTTTCTATTAAACAAATGCAATTGATCTTTTCTCCCTCTTTACTATATTTTCTTTCACCGCATTTTAGAAAATACAGCAAATCAAATGTAAAATTTCATTTTTATTAGATCATTTATAATGTCTAGTACAAATCTATTTAATCTCTCCTAATTAAACAAATGCCTAAATCCTCTAGAAAATTGCTAACTTTGTTTGGCAATCAATCAGCTATTCGTGGCTGGCAGTAACATAACAAAAGATCCAGCCATTCTCTAAATATATCTGTATGTATAATTTTTCAGTTTTTCTAGATTATTCTTATTGCTAGAAATACTGCTAATCTCCAGGAACAAGCAGGAATGTAGTCTTCACATATGGGTATTGTTGGCACCGACGGAGCCTGCGCGGGAACGCTCCCCAGCGTCCAATAGGAACACTTTTGGGAGCATCCCTCAGCATATGCGCGCTGCCTTCCCGCCTTTCCAACTGTCCCTCTTCAGTTCTTCATTTTCCGCGGAGCCAACAGGACACATACTTAAACTTGTTTTCTTGTGGTGGCGCCTGCCTCCGCACGACACCTACCGGTACCGCCAGTTCTTTCTTTTTAAAAAAAAAAAAAAATCTATTTTTGAACTGTTTCTCTTCAGAAACTTTTTCTTTTGGTACTAGGCGCCATTTTGGGCATTAGGCCCCATTTTTCCCAAAAGATGGAAAAACCAGCTAGTGGTTTTAAAAAGTGTACTAAATGTGGCTGTACCATCTCTGTCACCCCGACACCCATAACTGGTGTCTAAAATGTTTAGGCCCTGACCATTCTCCATCTGAGTGTTCCACCTGTATGCGGATGACTAAAAGAGGAAGATTGCAGTTCGGTTCCCTCTTTTCTTCGGATACCAGGTCCATTGCATCGACGTCTTCAAGAGCCTCGTCTTCCTCCCATGGATCTCAGGTAACTAATCATAAGAGCCAGTCCTCAAAGGGTAGCTCTCCTTCAAACCATCGAGAGGCCATTGGCATTGCCCTTGAGGAAACTACACCTGCAAAACAGCCCCGGCGGGAAGCTTCGGCCTCCAAAGCATCAACGGGGTTCCAGGATGTTCGAGGCTTCGACCTCGGCAGAACTACTGGTGCCATGCTCAGGGGTTCCGGCCGCTTTTACCAGTACCGATACCCAGGCATCGGCAGCGTCGATAGACCAGAGATTCCTTGCTATCAAACGCAGTCTTGCAGCTCTCCTTACAGCTGCGGTACCGTTGACACCAGTGGTTCAATGGGCACCGATGCTGGTACCAGCACCGGTACAGATACCGGTACAAGTACCGACTGTACCGGCCCTGGTAGGAATCCTTCCCGTGCTGACTTTTTCTGGCATCGACAGATCGGTACTGGACCAATTCGGTACCGACTTCGATCGATACCGAGACCGTGCTTTGCATGAACATCGGGATCAGAGATACTTCGAATCCTCAGATTCCGATGACTCTGATAATTCTGCCGGTAACAGAGTGTTTCTCCCGGAAGACTCCTCTTCTCCCCAACACAGACTGTCTCCTCCGGAAGACATGTCTTTTCAGGATTTTATTCGTGATGTGGCCCGAGGCCTTTCAATCACGGTAGCTCCTGAAAAAGAACCTAGAGCAAAGGAATTGGAAATTCTCCAATACCCTAAGGCTCCCAAGGAAGCAGCCACTCTGCCCATTCATGAAATTCTTCATGGATTTGATGCTCAGGATGTGGGAGACACCTTTGACCACATCTCCTCATTCTAGGAGACTCGATACCATGTATTGAGTTCCACCATGTCCTGGTTTTCAAAAGACTCAGCTGCCACACCATTCAATGGTAGTGGAGTCAGCCATGCGTAGGATGAAAAGTGCAGAGAGACATGCATCCAATCCTCCAGGTCGTGAATGCAGGACTCTTGACACTTTTGGGCGTCAAACCTTTCAGGCTTCCATGCTTTAAGCTAGGATCAGCTCATATATTTTATATATGGGAATGTTCCTCAAAGAGGTCACAGGAGATTTGGAGCTTATGAGCCCCCTTCTCCCTGAAGACAAACGACAGGACTTTCTCACTCTGGTCAAGCATGCTCAAGATGTCTCCAGGTTTGTAAACCGTGCAGCCTTTGACTGCTTTGAATGCATCAGCAGAACCTCTGCTATTTCCATTGGTGCACGTCGGATTGCCTGGCTTCAGGCATCAGACTTGGAGATTTGGGTACAGGATAAATTGGGAAACATCCCTTGCACAGGAGAAAACCTCTTTGGCAAGAATTGGCAGGAGAAGGCTAATGAGATAGATACTGACAGTCTCACTTTAGACAGATTGTCAAAATCTACAGCCACTTCAGCCAAAAAGAAACACTATAAAAAACCCTTTTTCAGCAAAAAGAGGAAGTTTTATCCATCCTATACCCAGCAAGGGCAAGCTCAGGGTCAAGTTGCCCAGAAGGGTCAACAACAACAATCCAGACCAAAGAAGCCAAAAGGCCTTAGAGCTCAACCAGCTCCACAGGCCCAGCCCCGTCAAGGGCTTGACTCCTTCATAGAGAACTTAGCCTTCCTGCCTCTGAAGGGGCCAGAACCCCTAAACATTCCAGGCAGGTTGTGTCATTTGCCAACAGATGCCACCAAATAACAACAGAAAACTGGACTCTGTCCATTGTGGGAGAGCTTCATTTTCACAGTATGCCCTCTCCTACAATCATAAGACAGTTCAATTCCCAAACCTTGTAAAAGGGGGTGCTTGTTATGAAGGTACCATCATCTTGGCAAGTATGCAAATTAACTGTCTTGCAAAGGATTGTGGTTATTGAAGTCCATTCATACAAAGCTTGCCTTTTAAATAAATGAAGAAACTTGTAGTTGGTCGAGTGTAAGGCAAAATTAGAGTTTATTTATGGGGTGAATATTCTCCACACAGATATACTTGGTAACACCATCCAGATAACTTCTCTAGGGTTTATTCAACATAAACAAGGCAACTGAAAAGCTTATGTAAATAAGTATCAAAGTCCTTTATGGAACAGAAAGGCTTTCTTACAGCCACTGCTATCAAACTTCGTAGCAGTGCTGAGGTGGAAACAAACCAAAAAGGAAAAACTTCTTTATACAAAAAAAACAGTTCTCTTTATCCACACAGAAAAGAACTTTTACGTTCCACGTGTGCTTGGCTTGTGCTGTGCTCTGCTCTAGCAACAGGTGACAATCCAAATGCGATTAACAGCTTGTTCTCAGCACACGGACAAACTTCCCCACAAGCTTTCTCTCACTAAGAGAACTTTCTGGGGAGCCAATAATTAGAATGTTTCCTTTTGATGTTTGCTCTTATTTGGAGGATTTTTCTAAACTAACAACCTACACAGGGAACAGTCCATACAAACATTCTCTTCATCAGACATTAAACCTTGCTCCTGGAATTGCATGGGTTCAATTTCATTGTCTGACTCAGAGGGCTTTATTAACTGACCTCTATACGGAGAGAAACTGTTTCCCTGCTGCTTGCAATGCTCATAACTAGAGAAACTTTCACAGTTCATACCTGAATCTAGGCTGGCATCAGGCTGATTCCTTTGGTATTCTGGCCAGTATGCAATAGAGCTTCGGTGTCCTGTCCTCCAGTTGTTATCTCTGGACCTCAGGGCCTTTTCTCCATACGTCCTCCAAGAGGTATTTGGGCTCCTTTTCTCCTTAGCTGCCCCTTGTAGGTGCTGCTTGAGGGTCCCTGGCTGTGGATCTCCAGACCTCTGGCTTTCTCCAGTCCTCTGAAGGTTGTTTCCCCCAGGAATCTCTCCAGACATACGTACTTCTCTGAGCTCCTCTCTTGGACCGTCTGCTTCCTTGTTCTTGTTCCTTCAGGTTCCGGTTGTTCCTCTGGTTCTCGTTCTGGTTCTTTTCCTGGTTCTTCTTTCCTGAAGATTCCTTTCTAGTTTTAAAGGGCTTAGATTGCAACTCCTCTCTTGCATACTTAAGGTGTTTTGGATTAAGCTCTCTCCTAGAAGGTGTTTGATTAGGGATGACATAATGGTTTCTCTGATTAGACTCATGCTTTTCCACATTAGCACTTCTAGGGGCTTTCTGCAAACTGATGCATCCTGGAACATGTAGTCTTTTAGGGAAACAAGCTGTCTTATTTCTCTGACCGGCCAGCACAGGTCCCTTGATCAGAGTAAATTCCCCTCTTTTGTCCTTACTCCCTGAGCTTTGATAAGCTTCCTTATCACAACCTCTACAGGCAATCTACTGGATCAAGAGGTCTCAACACTCCTTGCTCAAGGAGCAATAGAGGAGGTGCCTATTCTTCAGCAGGGTGCAGGGTTCTACTCCCCCTATTTTTTTATTCCAAAGAAAACAGGAGGACACAGACCCATTCTAGACCTCAGAGAATTGAACAGATATCTATTCCAAGAAAAGTTTAAAATGATTTCTCTGAGAACTCTTCTGCCATACCTTCAAAGTCAGGATTGGCTTTGTTCTCTAGATCCTAAAGGATGCATATACTCACATTCTGATCCATCCAGATCACAGGAAATTCTTACGATTCCTTTTCAAGGGAAAACATTTCCAATACAGGGTTCTTCCCTTTGGTCTGGCTTCGGCACCAAGAGTATTCACGAAATGCATGGCAGTAGTAGCTGCATTTCTGCGAACCCTGGGAATATTCGTCTTCCCTTACTTGGACGACTGGCTCATTCGAGCACCCACAGTTCCAGAAGCCAGATCTGCACTGTCTCGCACAATGCGAATCCTTCAATACTTGGGATTGGTCATAAGCCTCCCAAAATCCCAACTTGCTCTGTCTCAGTCCCTAGAGTTCATAGGAGCTCATCTAGATACCAGACAGTCAAGGGCTTTTCTCCCACAACCCCGCTGTCTTCGTATAATGCAGCTAGCTTCTCAAGCAGCGGTGAAGTCCTCCCTAACTGCTCGAGAACTACTACAACTATTGGGACATATGGCATCCACGGTTCATGTGGTTCCCTACGCTCGCCTTCATATGCGAGCAGCCCAGTGGACCCTATCCACACAGTGGACACAGGCCACAGGACGTCTGTCGGACAAGATATCAAACTCACAATGACTGATCTTGTCCCTACAATGGTGGCAATCACTGGAAAATCTTCTAGTGGGGTCTCCTTTCCAGCAACCCCTATTCCAGGCCACCCTAACAGATGCATCACAGGTGGGATGGAGAGCACACCTGCATCCTCTCTCTACCCAGGGTATCTTGACTCCACAGTAGGCTTCTCTTCACATAAACCTCCTGGAACTCAGAGCAATCTATCTAGCTCTTCGAGTATTCCATGCCAAGCTCAGCTACAAGACAGTCCTAGTCCAAACGGACAATCAAGTAGCTATGTTCTACGTGAACAAGCAGGGCGGAACAGGCTCTCTGTCGTCATGCAATGAAGCTTTACGACTATGGGCCCTCGCCAGAGAGCATCAAATTCACCTTCTCATGATATATCTTCCAGGCATTCAAAACCTTTGGGCAGACAAACTCAGCCAAGTACTGCTGCCTCATGAATGGTCTCTCCACCTAGACCAGGTGGCCAAGATATTTCACATCAGGGGGACTCCAGACATAGACCTATTTTCAAGTCCACTGAATGCCAAACTGCCCCAGTTCTGTTCCAGGATTCCGGCTCAAAATTGCCAGGCAAGGTACGCCTTCCTTCTTCACTGGGGTCGCGACTTCCTCTATGCCTTCCCACCCATTCCCCTCATCCCCAAAACACTCTTCAAGCTTCAGAGAGACAGAGGTCGTATGGCCCTCATAGCGCCACGGTGGCACGCCAAACGTGGTATCCCCTGCTTCTACATCTCTCTCAAGCTGCACCTCTGGAGTTAGGCTATGCTCCAGATCTCCTCTCCCAAGAGAATGGGATGCTATGGCACCCGAATCCCCAATCCCTACATCTCAGAGCCTGGTTGCTGAAAGCTTAGACCTTCAGGATCTTAACCTTTCCCAACAGGTAAAGGATATCCTTCAGACTTCTAGAAAACCTTCCAGAAGACGTTCTTACGCCTTCAAGTGGAAACATTTTACTATATGGTGTACACAGAAGGGGTTAAACCCCCTTATGATACCTTTGGAATCAATACTAGAGTATCTACTTCATTTATCAAATTCTGGTCTAAAGACCAATTCAGTAAGGTCCATCTTAGTGCATTTGCAGCTTCCTATAAGCCTCTAAATGGACAACCAATTTCCTCTCATCCACTCATAACAAGATTTATGAGAGGTCTTCTATTAACAAAGCCTCCCATCAGGCCACCACCGGTGGCATGGGATTTAAATCTAGTTCTCGGGCAGCTCATGAAACCGCCTTTTGAACCTTTAGCCACTACAACCCTAAAGCTTTTGTCCTGGAAGGTCATCTTCCTAATTGCAATCACCTCTGCATGTCGCATTAGTGAATTGCAAGCTTTAGTGGCTGATCCTCCTTATACTAGGTTTCACCATGATAAGGTTGTTCTTAGAACTCATCCACACTTTATTCCAAAGGTGGTTTCACCTTTTCATTTAAATCAATCAATTTATCTTCCTGTATTCTTTCGGAGGCCTCATGCCTCTAATGCAGAAAGGAACCTTCATACTTTGGATTGTAAAAGAGCCTTGGCTTTTTACCTACAAAGAACACAGCAACATAGAAAGTCTTCTCAACTTTTTATTGCTTTTGATTCTAGTCATTTGGGACTTCCAGTCTCCAAGAGAACTCTGTCCAAATGGATTGCACAATGCATATCCTTTGCTTATGAGAGTAAGAGTCTTCCTCTTCAAGGCCATGTCACAGCTCATAATGTGAGAGCCATGGCAGTCTCTATGGCTATCCTTCCCTCTGTGTCTATTGATGACATTTGTCGAGCAGCCACCTGGGCTTCGGTACACACCTTTACAGCCCACTACTGCCTAGATAAAGCCTCCCGTCAGGATTCCTTCTTTGGCCAAACTGTTCTTCAAAATCTCTTCCAGACCTAATTCAGGTCCTACACACCAACCCTGGTGGGACGCCAGAGATCCATGGCCCTGGTGGGATGCCAGAGATCCATGGGAGGAAGCATGGCCTACCTTACTTGGGTGGCAGCTTCCTGGGGCTATCTCCCTGGCATCTTCAGCTAGGGAGTCCCCATATGTGAAGACTGCATTCCTGCTTGTTCCTGGAGATAGCATAGTTCTCCTAGGACAAGCAGGATGTGTCAGCCACACCTGGTGACGTCATCCGACGGCGCCATGACGGAAGTGCTCTCTAGCTCAGAAGCTTCTGAGCATGTGGGAGGTCCCACCTCCCCCGGCCCGCCCCTAGCCGACCAGTTTCCTTTTCTTCCGCCTTGCCTCAGGACGGAATATACAGCTCTCCTGTAATAAACCTACTACAAACCTCAACTTCATGCCTAAACCGGGGTTCAAGAAGTGTCCGCTCTGCAATAGAAAAATGAACCTCTCGGACACTCACCAACATTGTATCGGATGCCTGGGGTCCTCACATCAGGTGAAAAACTGTGCCAGCTGTGCCCGGATGTCCCCCAGGGCAAGAAAACACCGGGAACAATCTCTGAAAGAATTGCTCTCCTCTGCGGCGGCAGCGAGCAGATCCCTTGCTAAACGGAACCCGGAGCATCGCAAAAGTAAGGAGATTCAGCCTTCCAGGCCTGCTGAGCGTTCCCGTGCCGAAAAGCCTCATAGAACTGAGGAAGGAAGGGCCCCCACGCCACGGGGATCAAGCGCTGCTTCCCCCTCGAATTCACCTGCTTCCGGAGAGGCCTCTACCCTTCGGGTAAGCCCCCCTGCGGAAAGCGGTGCTCTGGCCCGTTTTCCTCGGCCATGCGGCCCTCCCGAATCCTTTGAAAATGGTGCCGCCATCGTGGACCCGCCAGGCTCCTCCTCCGGACACACCCCCTCTCCTTCTATTGGGCGCAGCAGTTCCTGCTCCAGCGGTCAGCGCCGACAGCCTTCCCCTCTGCCCAGCACGTCTGCTCAGGCTGCAGAGGAAATTCGGAGCGGCGCGGAAAATCATGCCGCTGGCAATCGGCGCCGACAGACATACCCTGTGGCAGTGGAGTTCCTGGACGGCGCGGAGCACAGAAACGCTGCAGAGTATGCAAATCGCGCCGACACTGAAAGCCGGCGCGGCAGAAGCAGACACCGCTCCAACAGCAACGTGGGGAACCCTGAGCACCGCTCCAGCAGCACACAGCAGGTCGGGGAAAAGAGCAGGAAGAAGGCAGCCAAACACAGGCATCGATCCCCATCGAAGGATAAAGCTTCCCACGGGGAGTCCCACCGGAGCCATAAGAGGAGCAGGAGATCCAGCTCTCACGGCAGCAGAAGACATAGAAGCAGCCGGTCCTCTGACTCCACCTCCTCTGCCATTCTTCAGCTCCTTAACCGCCTTGTTGAACAAACTGCCCCCCATCGGCTGGACCAGGATCAGGCGCTTGTTCCATTGGTGGCACGACCTGTCTCGGAGCAATCACTCCCTAGCCTGTCACCATCCAGGGCACGGACTCCCTCCCCAGCGCGGACTCTCTCCCCAGCACCCTCTACACCGAGGACACCTTCCCCGGCGCAGCTGGACTCCGAGGGGAGCGACGGGGAGGACTTGGGACGAGGTTCTGACGCCTCCAAGAGCCAAGCAGATGCCATGGAGGATCCACCGACACCAGTGCTGGAGGACCTAACATATCCAAAATTTCTCCGAAAGGTGGTGTCCAAGCTGGGGCTGGCCACAGAGGACACGCCAGAGGAGAAGGAACCGGAGGTCATGAAGTACCTCAGCGGCCCAAGACCAACCATGGCTCTTCCCCTTCACCGAAAGTTGAAGGAGAAACAGTTGACCCTCTGGCAATACCCAGCATCTGGCCATGCTTGCTCCAGACGCCTGGACACGAAATACATCATCCACATGGCACCTGGATTCGACAAGCCTCAGTTAACCCACCAGTCAATAGTGGTGGCATCAGCACTCAAAAGAGCCAAGTCCACACGTTCCCAAGCCGTGCACCCACCAGGCCGGGACCCCAAGCGTCTGGATGACGTGGGGAGGAAAGTGTTCCAAGGCGCAATGCTCAGCGCCAAGATAGCAGCGCATCAATTTCAACATGTCCTGTTCCAGGACGCCCTCCTGGCTGACCTCAAACGCCAGCTGCAGGATCTCCCCAAGGACTCACGTACTTCTGCCGCTACCTCCATGCAGGAAATAGCGGAATGCAGCAAGCACCTGATGAGTACAGCCTTTGACACGGCCGTACGCACAGCGGGCACGGCCATATCTGCCCGTCACTGGGCATGGCTCCGTGCGTCAGGACTCTCCGATAGTACCCATGACCGGATCGCGGATACACCCTGCTCTGGCGACTCCCTCTTTGGGGACAAAGTCGCCGACACGGTGCACGGTCTGAAAGAAGACTGCACCACTCTGAAGACTCTGGCTGCAGACGGACTCGAACGCCCCTCCTGGACACTGAAAGGGGGCTATTCCCGCAAGCCTTTTTCCTCGTCAAAGCAATATTATGGCTCCAACCGTTAGTGGCAGACGCCCAGGTTCAAGCAGAACTATCACAAGCCGCCCTTTCAGAGGCAACAACAGCGACAACGCAAACAAAAACAAACCATCCCGTCCCACTCCGGGAAAGACACCTCTTCCTTCTGACTATCCGGCCTGGCTGGGCCCTTCACTGGATCCCGGGGACCCCCCAGTCGGGGGTCGCCTGGCTCATTTCCACTCGGCCTGGCAAGAGATCACCTCGGACAAGTGGGTGCTTCAGATAATACAGACGGGCTACCGCTTGCGCTTCTCCTCCCTTCCACGGCAAAGAAAGCCACCCACCAGCCAGCCTCCACTTCATCAGAAACAACCTCTCTCAGACCTCCTCCAGCAACTTCTCCTGGCACGGACAATAGAGAAGGTGCCTCTGGACGAAATCAACACTGGATTCTACTCCCGGTACTTCCTTATTCCCAAGAAGTCAGGGGGCCTCCGTCCCATCCTGGACCTCCGAAAGCTGAACTACTTCATCAGGAAGGAGAAGTTCAGGATGTATTCGCTCAACTCCATCCTTCCTCTCATCAGAGCGGGCTATTGGATGGCCACGCTGGACTTACAGGATGCGTACTCCCACATTCCTGTCCACGCTTCTCACAGGAAATTTCTCAGATTCATCGCGCTGGGTTGCCATTACCAGTATCGGGTTCTGCCCTTTGGCCTATCCCCAGCGCCCAGGGTATTCACGAAATGCGTGGCGGTCGCCGCTGCACACCTCCGCAAACAAGGCATCGCCATCTTTCCCTACCTGGACGACTGGCTCCTGTCGGCGAGCTCTGCCCCCGAACTCCGCAGGGCAGTCCGCCAAACGGCACACTTGCTACTCTTGCTGGGATTCCTGCTCAACAAAGAAAAGTCCCGATTCGAGCCTGTGCAGCGGACGGAGTTCATCGGGGCGATAATCGATACCAAGACCTGCAAGGCCTTCCTGCCCGAGCCCTGGATCAGTACCATCGTGCAGCTGGCTAAGAGAGTGTCGGCAGAGAAGCACACCTCGGCCCGCGGGATCATGCGCCTGCTAGGCCACATGGCGGCGACGACATCGGTCCTTCCCCTGGCGAGACTCCATATGCGCACCCTCCAATGGCACCTGCGGAGTCACTGGAAGCAACTATCCCAGCCACTCAATACGCGCATACCGATCTCCGCCAACGTTGTCCGGAGCCTCCGTTGGTGGATGAACACAAACAACCTTTCAGTAGGCAAGCATCTGCAACCCCTCTCCCATCAACGCATCCTCACCACGGATGCATCCTCAACGGGATGGGGGGCTCATCTACTGCATCTCAGCACCCAAGGAGCCTGGACCAGAGAGGAGCGTGCCCTTCACATCAATGTTCTCGAATTGCGGGCCGTCAAATATGCCCTCCAGACATTCAGGCCACACCTGACGGGGAAAGCAATCTTGGTGCAAACGGACAACCAAGTCACCATGTTCTATATAAACAAACAAGGGGGCACGGGATCCCGTACACTATGCAAGGAAGCTCTCGAGACATGGGCCGAAGCGCTAACCAACAACTGCATTCTGCAGGCGACTTACCTCCCAGGGGACCAGAACGCCCTGGCGGACAGGCTCAGCAGACAGCTTCAACCTCACGAGTGGATGCTTCACATAGAAGTGGCCCGCAACCTCTTCCGGCGCTGGGGAGTGCCCCAGATCGACCTCTTTGCCACCGAAGCGAACACCAGATGCACCTTGTTCTGCTCTAAGCACCCGTCTCAGCAGAGGGTGGCCTCCGATGCGTTTGCAATCCCGTGGAGGACCTGGGACTTGGCGTACGCATTTCCTCCAACACCTCTCGTGACAGCCACGTTACAGCGCATCATCAAAGAGAAAGCGCATGTGATCTTGATCGTCCCCTACTGGCCCAGACAGATGTGGTTCTCCCTACTGCTGCAGCTCGCCCAAGAGCCTCCAATTCGGCTTTCTCTGAGACCAGACCTGGTAACCCAAAATGGTGGTACCACCTGGCACCCCAACCTCCAGACGCTAGCCTTGACAGCCTGGAGGCTGAAAGGATGACCTCCAACATTTCGAGCCTTGACGGCCTGACGGCTGAAGAGGCAACCCTCAACGATTCCGGCCTACCCTCGGAGGTACAGCAGATTGTTCTAGCTTCCCGGAGGCCGTCAACCAGAAAAGCCTACAGTCTGAAGTGGAAACGCTTCAGTATATGGTGCAAGGACCTAGGAGTTCAACCAGCCTCTTGCCCGATACCCATTGTCCTGCAATATCTCGCCTTCCTCTTCAGCTCCGGCTTGAAACCACAATCCATCAAAGTGCATCTCGCGGCCATTGCCTCTCTACACGGAAGCCCGGAGTACCCAAGTTCAGGCTCCATAGCCACCCTTCCCATTGTGACGCGTTTCATGAGAGGCCTTCGGAATCTGCAACCTCCGGTACAGAAGCCGGTACTTCATGGGACCTTAACGTCGTCCTGCAACAACTCATGCGGGAGCCGTTCGAACCATTGACCACAGCGCCCGAAAAATTTCTCTCCTGGAAGACTCTTTTCCTTGTCGCCATCACCTCAGCTCGGAGGGTCAGCGAGCTGCAGGCTCTGGTGGCACACCCGCCTTACACGAAGCTCTACCACAACCGGGCATCCCTGCGGACTCATCCCAAGTTTGTGCCTAAGGTAGCCTCCGCTTTTCACATCAACCAGACGGTGGAGCTGCCATCATTCTTCCCAGCCCCACACTCTTCTCCTGAAGAGCAACGTCTTCACTCACTGGATTGCGTACGCGCCCTACGCATCTACCTCGACAGGACGTCCGCAATTCGACTGGGGACCCAGCTCTTCGTCTCCTTTGACCCGAACAGGCCTGGGAGACCTGTCTCCAAACGCACACTCTCCTGTTGGATCTCAGCCTGCGTTGCCTATTGCCTGCAGAAAGCGGGCGCGCTCCCATCAAACAAGGCGAGTGCACATCAGCTCCGCGCTTTAGCCGCTTCTCTGGCCTGCGCGCAGGAGGTGCCGGTGAGCGAAATCTGCAGAGCTGCTACCTGGTCCTCTCAACTGACCTTCCAGAAGCACTACTGCCTGGACATCCACGCGGAGAACGACGGCTCCTTTGGCCGAGCAGTCCTATCTGCCGCTACGACACCCTCAATTGGGGGCCCTAAGGAGCCAGACCAAGGCTGAGTGGAAGGACCAGAGACCACTCATCCCAGTCACTACCAGGCCCTACGGACTTGTCGTACCGTTGTTTGAAGTGTCACATTGTTGAATTGATTGCACTGTTGTTAGGTCACTTTGTTGAATTGATTGCACAAATGTGTATCGCATTGAATTGATTGCACACATATGCTACTCCACAGTTGCACCGTGGATATGCACTGACGTTATTGCACAGTCTATCTCTTACTGTTTGCACAAGTTAGTCTATGGTTACCTGGCATTTCGCCGGGGTGTTGCACTTTATTGTTGTTACGTTATTTAATAAACACAATTGCTGCTCTATGCATGCCTCCCTCATTCTCCTCAGTGTAAATGCATAGCTTGGGAGACACCAGGTGTGGCTGACACATCCTGCTTGTCCTAGGAGAAAACAGAGTTACTTACCTGTAACGGAGTTCTCCGTGGACAGCAGGATAAGTCAGCCACACATTCCCACCCGCCTCCCCTGCATGAGGGTGGCCTGCGTGCCCGCACCTAGCCGCAAAGGCATAGCTAGTCACTTACTGGTCGGCTAGGGGCGGGCCGGGGGAGGTGGGACCTCCCACATGCTCAGAAGCTTCTGAGCTAGAGAGCACTTCCGTCATGGCGCCGTCGGATGACGTCACCAGGTGTGGCTGACTTATCCTGCTGTCCACGGAGAACTCCGTTACAGGTAAGTAACTCTGTTTTACTCACCTGTAACAGGTGATCTCCGGGAACAGGAGGAATTTAGTCCTCACAACCCATCCACCTCCCCTAGGAGTTGTCTCTCTATCTCTCTGTGTCTTTTCTCTCTCCCTCTATCCTTTCACTCAGCTACAAACTTAACTGAAGAGGGACAGTTGGAAAGGCGGGAAGGCAGCGCACATGTGCTGAGGGATGCTCCCAAAAGCATTCCTATTGGACGCTGGGGAGCGTTCCCGTGCAGGCTCCGTCGGTGCCGACGATACCCATATGTGAAGACTAAATTCCTGCTGTTCCCGGAGATCACCTGTTACAGGTGAGTAACTACGCTTTCCATGCATTTCATCAGAATTCTGTGATAAATCCATGACATATAAAAGAACTCAGCCAAGGTCTCTGAAAGGCCGAGGGCCTGTTGTTTAAAAGCATTTAATCTGGGTAGCAGCATCCTGCTACCTGCATAAAGGCCATTAAGTCTGATCATACCAATGAATATCATTACAAACTGCCATGGCGCTATCTGTATAATGCTGTGGCAGCCTGGGGGTGTCGGTATGGAGGTACGATTTAGTTGGAAAACCTAGGTCAGGTGAAACGCTGTCGTAAATGCTGTCTGGATAGTTGCTGAAAATCACTGCTATCCACTTAATGCCTGCACAATCCAGATATTCAACAGCACCTACTAACTTGATAGTGCTGCTGAATATCTGCGGCCTTAGCAGTTTTCCAGGTCATGCAGGAAAAAGTGCTGACTGCAGAAGGCTGAATATTACCCCCTGAGTTTCTATTGCCCTATCCATAAAATCTGAAACTTTTTGCCAAGCATTAAGTATGAAAGGACAGTGTGAAATGACTTTGTTGATATTCAAATGGTTTTATGTGGCTAACTTTAGAAGTTAATTGGTCAAATGCCATATTTTCATTTTTTTTTTTCTGTGGTCAAGCAGGAAAAATGTCCTCATGCATGGATGGTGTCATCTGACTGAGCCCCACAGGAGTATTCCCAGCTCTTTCTAGAAGCTTTTGGAAGTTCCACTGTTCATGCATACATCTTCCTGCGTGCCACTGTGAAGCCTTTCCGCGGAGCCTCACAGATATGGGTTTTTTTTTTGTCGTGCGAGTATACTGCTTTTGCAGTTTGATCAATCTTTTCTGCTTAATTCCTGCCCTGCCATTGCGGATCTTACTTAGTTACTCTTAGTTTTCCTTAGTTTTTAGAGTTTTCTTGTAGATTAACATTTCCTTTCTTTTCCTCTGTGCCTCAGCCCCCTTAGGTGCTGGTGCTCTGGCAGCGGTTTTGTCCTTTCTTTTTGTGAAAGTTGAATTGTTTGATTTTGCTGTGGCTGGTTTTCTAAACGATATGTCACATGAACTTGCCAGTGGGTTTAAGAAGTGTTACAGGTGCTCAAGGACCATATCCAAAACAGAGACTCATACATAGTTGGTGCCTTCAGTGCTTGCGACCCGATCATAAGCTCTCTTTTTGTAATTTGTGTTTGTAGATGACAAGAGGGTTGAAGGATTATGAGAAACAATGTGAAATTAAGAGGAAAATAAGGGGAAAGCTATTTCACTGGTACTTACTTCTGGAAATCCAATGTATTGTGGAGGGAGAGGAACTCAAAGGAGAGACCCAAACTTTGAACTACCAGGTATTAAAAAGGGACCTGAGGGGTTGCGGTCAAGGAGGGCCTGTTGAGAGTCAAAAGGGAGCCCAAAAATTTAGAGGAGAGAAAGAAGGCTGCCCCAGAAGTGAATAAAAGAAAGGGTCTAACCCTCTTCAGTTTTGCTGTGCATGTACTGTATATAATACTGTATTGGAACGTGTGTCAGGTTTTTTTTGGTTTGCTTTTTGTTCAAAAGACCTATAATGGAACATGACACTTGTCTGGAGTGCATTAATTAGAAATAGTGTGTTTGGGACACAGCAATGCATAATCCCTTACTCCTGTCAAAGATTCCATCCCAGGATTTCCCTTATGTCCTGAATCAAATGAGCCTCTTGTTCTTTGACTACTCAGGAGAAGAGCTACTTGTATTTCCTGATTTGTTTAAATGTACCCAAGACAAGAGGAAAAGGTTTTTGGCTTTTAAATAGGAAGTCCGAGTGCTTAGAGCTGAGCTGCTACTTAGATTTCACGCTGGTTTTGTTTTATTTAAATATCAAGAAAAGAGATATACATATTTAATGGACCTGCATGACTGAAAACATTTCTAGATGCTAAGCTGAATCTAGTGACGTTGCTGTTCAGTCTTGAGGAATACAAGCAATAGGGATTTGATCATTGTGTGTTTTTGTTTTGCTTTTTCCCTTCTGATATACCCTAGCTCTTGGGTTGTTTTTTTTCCAAGGATCTTCCTTTTATATTAGGGATTATGTGAAAATAATGCACATTTAATTCTTTTCCTCTTTTCTATTTTATTGTCAAGGTTATCTCGATTGTACTCAAAATTTGCAAAAAAAAATAACAACCCTAACTTACTGCCAAATCAAGACACTGTTCTCACTAGGAAATGGATAAAAGATTGATAACTGCAGCCCAGGATAGAGGATTATAGAAAAGATGGTTCACAGCAAACTTAGAGAAAACTGGTAAAACAGACACATGCAGATTTTGAAAGAAAGACCTGGAAACAATTACTCATCTTGTTGCAAACCTCTGATGGCAGAAATTTCTGTACAGAAAAGCACAATAAGGTGGCATGCCTCATCCACTGGAAACTTTGTAAACACAGCATCATTTCTGTACTAGAAAAGCACTGGTACCATGACCCTAAGAGAATTATAGAGGACTTCATCATAAGGTATATGTGGACAGATTTAAAGAGCCACCATTTATTCTTTGAAGCGAGGCAAGAGGTGGGAGATAATGGGCTTAGTTTGATTAATTTCAAGGGACAAAAGGGTTGGGGTGACACGTTTTGTATATTTGTATATTCATTATGGTTATCTTAAAAAATAAAAAAAACACTAGATGGATAGGAAGCCAGTATATCAAACAGGCAAGAGATGAGCTGGTGCCCCCAAGATACTCGGAGGGAGCAGAGGTTCTCATTCAGTGGCTTTGCCAAAAGAAAAGAGGAAAGCAGCATATTCCCAGGCTATATAATTAAAATGCAGCAAAAATTGTAGCTGTTTAATTTTTTAGCCTCAAAATAGCATAATTACTCCACCAATATGAGAATTCTTCACAGTTAGTCTTAAACTTCCCAAATAACTATAGACATATACATTTTTTGAAAGTTATTTTACTTTTCTTTAAAAGAACCGGGTCTCAGACTTGTAGGAGCTACAGTAATAACTTTTCAACCAAATGCTCCAATTTGCATCAATGACCCCTTTTATCGTTGCTCATTTTTCTAATATTCAAAATTTTCAAAAAAGTCAGGCTTATCTTTGTTAAAGAGTCCCAACGCCAGACTCAGCGCTGCTATGTTTCACGATTACTTCGTTTCTTCAGGGGCTTACAAGCCGACTTCCAATGTTTTCAACTTATACTAGGAAAATAGACAGAACATTCTCCAATTAAAATCTTTACTTTAAATAGTGGTTTAGAAAGAAGTCAACATATCAGTCTTGTCAAAAGTTAAGGTATCTTGATGTTGCTTACCAAACATGTTCTCCATAGGCGATTCTCCCCCTTGCTACGAAAAAAACGCCACGCATGCGGCTTAGGATGTGTACAAACCCGAATTTATTCAGGTGGTAAAGTAAAAGTCCCCTGCTATCGTAATCAGCTTATATGCAGAGATTCCAATCAATTTGTGAATTAAGGCCATCTGGGATCACGGTCTGCAAAGTAAAAAGCCAACGTTGTTCTCGAAATATCAAAGTTTGATCTAAGGATTTCCCACCGCTACCTTTTATGGACCCGATCCACACAAAAACATCGGAGATCTCCAAAAGCATGGTGATAGGTAAGACAATGATCTACTATCGGGGCCGCCAGGGTTTTACACCGTAGTCTACTCCGATGTTCAGCCAATCTCACTTTGAAAGGGCGCATTGTTTTCCCGATATAAAGGAGCTGACAGGGACATTGAATAGCATATATTACCTGTGTAGAGGTGCAATTAGTTGAATGTCGTAAATGGTAATGTTTCCCGTGATAATTAAAGGAAGAAATTGCCCAATTCACTTCGCATACTGAACAGTGCCCACATCTGGTATGACCCGCAGGTTTTTCAGAAACGGTTCCACTAAGGGGACTCAAAATAGTAGGGCATAAGATCTCCTTCAGGTTTCGATTACGTGTCCAAACGCATCGGATGTGCTTGTCTTTCAACGTAGGAATACTATGTATCACATTCATATGCTGCCGAATGATCTTTGATATATCCTTACTATACGGTGAATACGAAGTCACCAAGTTGATTGATGTGTCATCCGGAACAGAGGATTTTGGAACCAATAATGATTCACGATGATTATATAGAGCGCATACAAACGCGCTCTTTTTCAGCATCTGTTTTGCATCCAACAAAACTCCTCCACCAACTGTAGGTGCAGAGCAGAGCTAGGACATTTCACCATAGAATCCAACATACAAGAAAAAAAGTCTGATTCCGGTGTCATCTCATTAACAGCTTCTCCATTACCAAGCAGATTGTGAACTAATGCAAAACCCTACAAAAGTCACTGAAAACCTATAAAGCAAATCTACCATACAGTAATGACACAGCTTCTAAAATTACCACTATGAGGAACCTACCCATCATGTAACCTCTCGTATCAAGTCACTTCATTGGCTCCCTATTCAAACTTCTCCTACTGACCTATAAGTGCATTCATTCTGCTGTTCCTCGCTTATCTCCTCTCTTATTTCTCCTTACACCCCTCTTTGAGAACGCTGCTGTTCTGGCAAATCACTTCTATCTATGCCCTTGTCTTTCGCTGTCAACTTCAGACTTCAATCTTTCCACCTTGCTGCTCCTTAATGCCTAGAACAAACTATCTGAGTCAGTAAGTCAGTCTTCATCCCTGGCCCTTTTCAAATCCAGGCTAAAAACTCATCTCTTTGAGGCTGCTTTTTGATCCTGATCCACTTTCTCTGCTCTCCAAATGTGTTTCCTTACCATTCACCTAGACATATTCTAGTCCCCCCAGCTGTTGTGTTGTCTATTTTGATTGTATGCTCTGATGAGCAGGGACCATCTCTTAATGTCTTTGTACAGCGCTGTGTATGCTTTGTAGTGCTATGCAAATGTGTAGTAGTAGTAGTTTAATTTTTACCAACTAAATTTATAAAAGTGTACTTAACTCTAAACTGAAGTACTGTAGTCCTTCTCATAGATCATATCTGACATATCATATTTCCATGCTTTCTTCTTCAAGATATTCTACTCCTGCTTCCAATGATCCTCTCCTATAGCGTCTTTTTCCATGATGACTCCTACAACATATAGGGGCATGTTTACTAGAGATTAACGCATTCAGTAAAGTTAATGCATGTTAGGTGCTGCAATGGACCATAGAAATGAATGGGTATGGCAGCATTTAACGTGAATTAACTTTACTTAACGCGCGTTAATGTTTAGTAAACATGCCTCATAATGTCACACCAATAGCCATTTTTAAGGTAACCGCCTGAGCAGATCCCTCCAATAATATTTGTTTTCTCTTGATATACTACACATTATAACATTGTTTTTAAGTGTCATCAAGCTGATGTTGACTTGTGGTGATCTTGGGGGTAGTTGCCCTATAGTATGTTTGGTCTTCATTCAGGTAGCTAATTGTTGATAGAGTGGCATCCATAGCTGCTGTTATTGTATCAATCCATAGCATTGCTGGTCGTCCTTTTTTGTGTTGATCTTCAGCCTTGCCAAGCATGATGTATTTCTCTAATGATCTTTCTCTTTGTATGATTTGTTTGGAGTTTTGTCATTTGAGTTTCTAAGGAAAGGTTAGGTTTGGTCTCTTCTAGTACTGATTGATATGTTCTTCAAGCATACTAGTCTTCGCCAGCATCATAATCTGAAGGCATTGATTTCCTTCCTGTCTATCTTAACTCTCTGACTTTCACAATCTGTATGACATTGAAAATACCATGGCTTGGACAAGGCAAATCTTTGTAAGCAGAGATACTTCTCTGCACTTTAAAATATTAACCAGGTCTTTCATAACCATTCTGCCAAGAGTAATGTTGTTTGATTTCCTGACTGTCTGTGATTTCTTTATTGATCCAAGCAAGTCAAACTTGTCTACTATTTCTGTTTCTTCTCCATCACCTATGAAATTGATGCTTATCAAGAGAAAATAAACCTCTCATAAGTCCCTTCAGTAATGTTCAAATGAAAGACAACACTCCATTTCCACATTTATTCCACTGGGGTAATCCACATCCAAGTTAAGACTTATATTGAACATGATTATAAAATATCAGTCTGGTATGCACCAAATATGGAATCCCATGTGAAAATATGATGGTCCATATACACAATATTTGATTTATAGCAGAGAGATTGAATATGGTATGGTTATTCTTTGTTGGAGCCAAGTGATTGAAGTGTATATCCATTTTGGGATCCAAGTGATATGATGTTATATATCTTAATATAAATAATCTTATTGTATTTATGCAATACATAAATAGAAAAAATAGAAGCAAGCTTAACCCCAAATTGGCTTAACTATATTGCATAAGTTATTAGAAGATTTCATTTTAGAGTGAACATGAACCTTGAGTTTGAAAGATTTTCTTAGTTTCTCTTGTAGTTCTTTTTATGCAGACATATGTTCTTTGTGTAAATTTATTTATATTCTTTTATATACTGCGCTATTCTGCATCAGTGCAGTTTACATTGAACAAACTGAAATTACATTGAACAGGGCATTATAACTTGGAGAGCACCTGTGGGACTAGAAACCCCAGTCCTTCTGGCCCAAGGTTGCTGTCCTCTAGTGGGATTTGAACCCCCCTACCTTCCGGCCTGAAGTACCTTGCCCCAACCACTAGGCCACTCCTCCACTCCAAATGAATGAACATGCAATACTTGTATTCACAGTAGTGAGAGAAGGAGTTAGAACATATTGTAGCATACCATGGTAGATCCAATGTAATGTACAATGAAATACTGCAAATAAGTTTCCAGTGGATGTTTTGTGTTCAGTAAGATATATTATGTGTCGGTACTTGGAAGAAGTCACAAAGATATACAATAATAGAATTTACAGGTCTGAACTGTCTTCTTCAGTGTCCTACATGTAATTTTTAGCTTCTGTTTATTAGCCATCTTAATTGTATTTATTTATTTATTTTTAAATTCAACATTGTATTGTAAACATAGAAATATGATGGCAGAAAAAGAACACATGGCCTATCTAGTCTGCCCTTCCATATCAACTACACTAGTCCCCTTTTTACCTTTAGAGATCCTCTGTTTGTCCTAAGCTTTTTATTTATTGAACCAATATTCAAATATATACAGGGTGGCCCAAAAAAAGTGAACATCTCGTAACATATAAGTTATTTAAAAATTCAAAAAGACAGATGTAAACGATTGACAAATTAAAAAAACAAAGATGGCGACCGGAAATTGTCGAAATAAAGACATTATATAGCTAAAAAAGGTAAATAAGTAAACTATTTAAGCTTTTAATTTACGAGATGTTCTCACTTTTTTTGGGCCACCCTGTACATACACTCCAGGGTTGCCATGGGTACTCTTATATGGCCTCCCGGGTATCCAAGGTACAAAAAGAATATTTTGTTGTGTATTTTCCTTATTTATTATTTATTATTATTTATTAACAATTCTTATATACCGCACTATTAGACATCAGCGCGGTTTACATTGAACAGAAAACATCCGACAGTTTACATATGTCTGGTCATTACATTTAACAGGAAGAATAACTTGGCGAAATAGGGAAACTAAATACAATGCAGGGTTATCTGATAAAGGATATCCTGGTTAACTATATACAATAGTGGTACAATAGTATATGGAACAACTAGTTATTTACATTGTGAAGTTGGTCTGTTGCGGGAGTCTATCTGGTTTGACCACTTCTGCTATTCACCTGGGGGTTATGTTCGGGCCTACTATTATGTTCTCCCTACTATTCCTTCCCTCCCCCTTATTCCCACCCTCCCCACCCCTTCCCCCCCAACCTTAATGTGGTTTTATAACAATCATTCATCTATTGCCTTTGGGTTATAAACATTGTCCATTACTACTGCAGCAAGTAAACATTCATGTTCATACAATGGGTTCCCACTATATATGTCAGATGCTATCCAGCTCCATCTCGACCATGCATTCTCATTCTCTGTGCTACAAGTTTCCCTCTTCCAGTTAATATTATCGACCCCTCTACCCCAGAGACAGCCACCTTGAACCAGCATTGCCCCCAGCCTTCGCCCATATTTCCACTTTCATCCTCCACTCTCATGTTGTCCCTTGCTCTAAGGCTTCTCTCCATCCCCCCCATTCGCTCCCCCCCTCATCTACTGCTTCCAGGTATTTGTGATGAAGTTGGATCCACAGCCATTTGTATCTCCGCCACTTACGCATGGCTTTGTCTTTGTGGAAGTATAATTCTGCTTGGGCCAAAGTATGCATTACATTTATCCACAGACATTGCATGGGGGCTGTACTCCCCATCCACTGTTGTAATATTAGTTTCTCCGGGAACAAGCAGGAAGTCAGACCTCACATATAGGTGACGGTGCCGATGGAGCTGGTGCAGAGCATTTCCCCAGCTTTCAAAGAAAGCCTTTGGAACATGCTGCCATGCATGTGTGGTACCCCTCTTGCCCAAGGGTGCCATCTTGCTCAGTCTCCTTTTTCCCACGGAGCCCAACAGACGTCTGTCCTGTTTCCCCAGAAAAACCCTTGCTAATTATCCTTAAAGTAGTTAGTTTCCCGGTTTGCGTACCGGCTCCTCTTCCCGCCTTGAGCCAGCGCTGTCACCAGCACTGTTCTCTGTTCCTTTTGCCCCTTTTGATCAAGTCTCTCCTCGACTGGCGTTCATGCCCTTTTTCGCCCTGGGATCATTGACCCCGTCCGGGTATTCCCCACCATGTCCCTTGGTGGGTTAAAAAACTGCGACCGCTGCAGTCAAACCATGTCAGGCACCAACACCCATGACTGCTGCCTGGGTCCTGACCATGACAGTATCTCTTGAGACCTATGCCAGGCCATGACACCTAAAACCATTAAAAAGAGGTCGGAGTTGCAGGAAAAACTGTTCCCCGGGTCCGACTCGGCATTGGCCTTCCTGACACCGAGCTTCAAGCCCAACACTTCCCATGAGGCCCAAGCATCCTCAGAGTCCTGCAGCAGCGGCTCTTTGGATCCCTAGAGAAAGAAGAAAAAATCCTTGAAATCCACCGAGGTTGCACCCAGTAAAACAGCCTGGAGAGTCTCGGGCGTTTCAGAGAAGGGCCCTACCAAGTTCCCCAGGAAGGATTCCTTGGTCAGCGGACACTGTGTAATGTTCCTCAAGATCCTAGTCCTCGTGAAGGACACACTCGTGAGAGTGCCGGCGCTGGGCCCAAGGTCCTCTGTGCCTGTGCTGAAAGCTGCTGAGCCTTCTGGTTTGGAAACCAGAATGATGGCCTTCAGAGCAGGATATCACTGCTATCCTGGCCCTGCAGCAGGCAATGATGGAAGGGACACTAGAACCCTTGATGCCCTCGGGCGCATTACCAGGGCTCCATGCTGGTTTGCCGGATTCAAGCCTATAAACTGTACATTCGCATGTCTGGGTTTTCAGCGGGATTTACAACGGAATCACTCCAATGGTTCCAATCCTTGACCTCTGGGATCAAGGACTGCTCTAAGTTCCTTTCCCAGGTGGCTTATGACGGCTTTGACTCAGCAGCTCTGGTAGCAGTGGCCGGCATCGGTGCCCGACACCAAGCCTGGCTGAAGTCTTTGGACCTTGAGCAATGGGTCAAAGACAAGCTGCTTGACATCTCCTGCACCGTGGAGAACCTGTTTGGCAAGCCTAAGGCAGACAAGGTTGCCGAGATCAAGGCTGATGTGGTGACTCGACAGAGGCTCTCCAAAAAGACCTCATTCTTTCCCCGTAAGAAACCATTGGGGAAAAGACCCCTGTTCCCAAGGAAAATGGGGCCCTTTCAGCAGAGTCACCACTATCAGCCCTTTTTGGGCCAGCAATGGGGTTCTCACCGTAAAAGACAAAGCCATGGAGTTCAGAAGCTGAAGGTACAGAAGCCCCAGGCCCCAGCTCCTACCCAGCCCAGTGGGAACTTTTGACTCCCGGGGCAGGGCCTCCCCTCCCCCGGGAGACCTTCACCATCCCATATGGGGGCCACCTGGCACTCTTCGCCCACATGTGGCCCAGTGTCACCTTGGACCAGTGGGTACTGCAAGTGGTAAGGGAAGGATACCTCCTCCATCTACAGCAGGTACCACCCAGATTCTTTCCAGGAGAGCCAGCGTGACCTCTTCTTCACCGGACCCTTCTGCTCTCAGAGCTTGCAGGTTTGTTCACGGACAACGCAGTGTAGCCTATACCCAAACATCTATGGGGAAAAGGCTTCTACTCCAGATACTTCCTTGTCCCAAAGAGAACTGGGGACCTCAGGCCCATACTAGACCTGAGAAACTTAAACAAGTTTCTGGTGAGGGAGAAGTTCAAGATGCTCTCCCTTGGAACACTGCTGCCTTACCTTCAACAGGGAGATTGGCTGTGCTCCTTTGACCTAAGGGATGGGTATACTTGCATCCTGATCCACCCCTCCCACAGGCAGTACCTAAGGTTTGTGGTGGGAGAAGGGCACTACCAGTACAGGGTTACCTTTCGGCCTGGCCTCCTCGCCAAGGGTCTTTACCAAATGCCTGGTGGTGGTAGCTGTCTACCTGCACTTACAAGAGGCTTTTGTCTTCCCCTACCTGGATGACTGGTTCATCAGGGATGGTACAGCCTCAGAGGTCAAGTCAGGCCGCAGAGCGTGCAACCCTCCTTCTGCAGCACCTGGGGTTTTTCATCAAATACCCCAAATCCCACCTCTCTCCAGCCCAAAACCTGGCGTTCATAGATACTCAGTTGGACATGTTACAAGCCAATGCTGTCCTCCCAAGAGAAAGGGCAGAATGCCTCGGGCAACTGGCAGGAGAGGTACAATGCTGCCACAGTGCCGGCTTGTCTCATCCTCTGCCTACTGGGCCATATGGCCTCAACGGTCCTTATCACGCCCTTAGCCCACTTACACATGCAGACAGCTCAGTGCTGCCTATGCTTGCAGTGGACTCAGGCCCACTGTTCCCTCTAAGCTGTGCGCGTGTGCGCGCGCACACATCTCGCCGAGCGAGCGCACATACTTTAAAATAGAGCGCACAAAAATTACGGTTCTGATTCTGATAGAAAACAACACAGACGTCTTAAAATTTAAAAGTTGTTGTGTATTTACGGTTTTTCACAAGTTCTACAATATTTTCTAGTGCAATCAATGTGGTGTACATACTGTATTCTGATGTGTAGTCAAATTTTAAAGTATTTAACTCCGAGTGTTGTTACGTGGCGCACAAAAATTTAACCTTCCTTCAAAAGCTGCACAGCTGATATTTTATGCGCACACAGCCTACAGAAAATTAGTGGGAACATTGCTCAGGCCATGGGCAGGCTACGGGACAGGGTCAGGGTTACCCGCCAGCTGGCAGAGTCCCTCAACTGGTGGCAAAACTTGTGCCACCTCCAGATGGGAATGCCCTTCCAGGCACTCACGCTGCAGAGGACCCTGACCACAGATGCCTCCCTCCTGGGTTGGGGGGAACATTGCGGAGACCGCTGAACACAGAACAGCTGGTCTCAGGAGGAGTGGCTCCTACAGATCAATCTCCTGGACCTCAGTGCAATCCTTTTGGCCCTAAGAACATTCTGCCACCGCCTGCAACACTGCCCTGTGCAGATCCAGACAGACAACCAGATTACCATGTTTTATATCAACAAGCAGGGTGATACCGGTTCATACTCTCTCTGTCAGGAAGCGATGGCCCTCCTCTCCTTCGCAGCATGCAACAGCATGTTTCTGCGAGTGGTATACCTCCGTGGCTGAGACAACTGCCTAACGGACAGGCTGAGCAGAGTCCTTCGCCCACATGAGTGGCACTTAAACCCCAGAGTAATGAAGCAACTCTTCCACCTCTGGGGCAGGCTCATGATGGGACCTATTCACGTCTCCGGACCCCACTTCGGCTCCCATCTGCCATACCCGGAGAGAGTGGCGGCAGATGCCTTCCTGATCTCGTGGTCAGAGGGCCTACTCTATGCGTTCCCTCTGCCCCCCCCCCCCCTGGTCGCTAGGACTCTCTTTAATGTCCAGAGCAAAGGGGCATCAGTCATACTGATTGCCCCCCAGGTGGCCCAGGCAATCTTGGTTCCCCCTGCTGCTTTCCCTGTTGGTGGCACTCCAGTCCCTCTGGGTCGAACCCTGGACCTCCTGTCCCAGGAGGAGGGCTCCCTCCTGCACCCCAGTTTGGGGTCACTAACGCTAGCAGTGTGGCTGCTGAAAGGGTAGCGTTGGTCCCTTTCAATCTTCCGAGAGAAATCAAGGACATCCTACTGGTCTCCCGAAAACCCTCCACCAGATGTGCTTATGCCTTTAAGTGGAGAAGGTTTTCCGCCTGGTGTGTGGAAAGGGAGGAGAGTCCCTTCTCCTGCCATGTGCAACTAATACATCAGTACCTACTGCACCTGATTACATTTTGAGTAAAAATATATTTTCTCTTGATTAGTCTTTAATGTGCTGCAATGTAGCTTTATTATATGTCCCCTAGTCTTTCGACTTTTTGAAGGCGTAAACAACCGATCTACATTTACCTGTTCCACTCCACTCATTTTATAGATCTCTGTCATATCTCACCTCACAGAATTTTCCAAGTTGAAGAGCCTTAACCTTGTAAGCCGTTCCTCATAGGGATATTCTTCCATCCCCTTTATCATTTTGATGACTTTTCTCTCTACCTTTTCTAATTCAGTAGACTCTCTAGTTCTCCCATGGACTGGATAACCACCACCCCCAACCAGCCAGGGGGATTGTGATATGGGTGACTTTACTCAGAGTTTGTATTCATCATGTATAGGGAACCTCCTCCTTATGTGGCAGGGTACAACAGCTCCTCCCAGAATTAGTCAAAAAGTGTCCAGGCAGGAGCTAGTTAGCTCTTCTGCAGTTAAATGGAGATGGTCCTTAGAGTAAGAACAATTCAACTGGACCACTAAGACAAAGGGGGCCTTTTTTAAATGGAGGTGGATGGTCATAGGGCACTGTATACTTATTTAAGATTATAGAGTCCTTCAGTCAAACCAAACGCCTGTTTATTCTATTTGATAAAGATAGAAAGGGAGAAGCAGGCTCTAAGGCCTTGCTGTTAAGATGGATTAGGAGGCCATTGCCTTGGTCCATGTTTTTGATGGTCATCTAGTCCCGGAGGGGCTGAGAATGCAGTCTACCAGGGCACAATGAATCTCCTGGGCAGAGAAAACGTCAGTGATCCCAGAAGAGATCGGTAGGGCTGTGACATGGTCATTGCTTTATGAATTTTGTAAGTCCTATAGATTGAATTTTCAGGGAAGATTGGAGGCCTCTTTCGACACAAGTGTGCCGCAGATTGCCTTGGCCTCTTCCCACCCTGACTCGGTGGAAGTGAGGACTGGTCAGGCAAGGACATAAAGAAAATAGGAATTATGTAATTGGAGTTCCATATCATCTTGCTAGACCAGTCCATGGTTGTGTTCCTCTACCATCCAATTGGTGGAGACGAACCAATGAAAAGCCCAGGTTTCAGTGACATCATTCCCTTGCCTCTATCTGCCTCAGCCACCAGAAGTCTCACACAACCTCAACACCCCCTCTCTCCTCCTCTGTTCTCCTCTGCTCTCTTACGAAGATTGCAGAAGGTTCTCGGAGAGATCTGCCTGCCAGCCACCTTAAACACAGTGCTGCAAAGCCATTGTAACAGCATCAGGGGAGTAGAGCCTGGCACAAATCCTCTGCCTGGGGCTTTCAGGGGGTGAGTACCAAGGCTGGACTTCATCATTGTCCTTGTTGGAGGCTCCCGATTCCATCTGTATGGGACGCAGTTTGGGATGGGATGCAGTTTGGGATAGACCACTGGTGATCGTTAGTGCGGTGTGGGGTTTCCTGATGTTTTCTGTATTCACTAGTAGCATTTTCTCCTATTGTGTGCCTGGAAGTTGTATGGCCTGTATGTGCATTCTGCTGAAGCGGCTCCAGCGCGCGTTCCTACCCTAATACCTATAACACATGTTGCAGTTAAAGCATAGTTAATGCTTGCCACAATAAAAGCGCAGTTAATGCATGCCTTTAGGACGCCATGGCCTTATCTCGCACTGTTGTGATACTTTCCTTAACTCTCTTATAACTTCTTCCAGAAATTCTTTGGTCTGTGGCAAGTATGGCGCCTCATCTCCGGCTTCTGGACTAGCATAGCAGCTCCGAGTTGTCCCTGGAGGGATTCCCCCCCCTCTACGCTGGGGGATGCGGTTAGTCTGGCCTTGCCTGCCTAAGAGCAGGAGGTGGTGGATAATGCTGTGAGTAAAGAGAGCCAGCTGGCTGGAGGTTCTGGCGACTGTGCTGGGTGCCGCTCTTCAACCTCTAGGGGAGACTCATTTACGTGGAGAGTTCTTTCAGAGTCCAGATTGTCTTCCCATGAATTTCTTTTCTTTTTACAACAGGCCTGGTCATTGTGGTGTGGAAATTCAGACCCTGTAGCCTCTGGGGTCCCCCCAAATGCAGTCTCGTGAGGGGCAGACTGAGGGTGGAAGCCCTGTTTGATTGTCTATGGCTAAGAGTCCTCGGCAAAGGGTACCCTTGAAGATAAGGATTAGCTGGGATCTGTCCAAGATTTGGACTGTGACTTGGATTCAGATGTCTGATGTGGATGAAGAAGTACTCTCGCCGTCACAAGATAGGATGTCGATGTTATCCGCCTGTTCCGAAAGGAGAGATTGAGGCATTGATTCACAGTGTCTTATCCACCTTGAGCTTGGCGGATACTCCAGGCATGGTACAGGAACCGAAGATGCATCGACTCCCGCAAGGGGTGTGAAAATCCACTACTTTCTTTCCATTCCCGGAGGTGCTTAAGGGCCTGTTCTGGTCAGAGTGGGATTCCCGTTACTCCCCACCTAAGGGGTTAAGGGTGTCTAAGAAGATGCACGCTCTCCTAGAAAACTACTACTAATAATAATCATTTGTATAGCGCTACAAGGCATACATGGTGCTGTATTTATAGATGTACAACACAGTCCCTGCTCATCAGAGCTTACAATCTAATCAAGACAAAACATAGTGATAATGGGACTAGAGTATGGTAAGATACATATAAGTAGTGGACAAGAGAGTGAGGAGCATCAGGATCCAAAAGCGGCTTCAAAAAGTTTGATTTTTAGCCTGGATTTGAATAGATGTAGAGAAAGGGGCCTGACGCACAGACTCGGGTTGTTCCAGGCATATGGAGGAGGAGTGCACTGTATGGTTTGATATTTCCAAGCTGGATGTGCAGGTCACAACGGTTGCCAGTTGGACCGCCATTCCTATGGAAAGGCAGATTGGCCTTAAAGGATACTCTGGACTGAAAGATGGATTTCTGTTGAAGAACCAGTTTGCTGTGATGGCTGCTATTCTTCAGTTGCAGTATGTGCAGGCTTGATGTCTCAAGCCCTGTTCAAGTGGATTCAGTCTGTTCCGCCAGATGATTCTACCTCTCTTTTGGAGCCTGCTACGAACTTCCTTTCTGATGTCATGTACGGCCTGATATGTCTAGTGGCCAAGGATTTTGCCCCATCATTGGCTTTGCTCTGACACGGGGCAGCAGACTCATCTTCCAAAGACCAATTTGCCAATCTGGCCTTAGAGGGATGCTTCTCAGGGGTCTGATTTGGAGAAGTTAGTGAAGGACCTGGGTGAGATGGGGTCCAACAAAGGGCACAACACCACGTGCAAAAGCAGTCCAACAAAGAAACGTGGATAGCAACGAAGGACGTGTGAAAATCTTTATTGGTCAAATCAGCCAAAGGCCCGACACAGGCCGTGTTTCGGAATTCCCTTCTTCAGGGGCTAAATGGCTCCTTCAAATGTCCTGCTATACTAGGTAGTACAGTCAGTGATACATCCAGTCTCAGACTGTGAGGCTTGTGCAGACTTTTCTACAGGAGGAACCTCTGTAGCTTTTTTCTGATAGCTGAAATCTCTTTTTTCAAATACATTAGCATCATTCTATCTTCAGATCTAGAAGGCATCTGGCAGTCCTACCACCTAACTCCATCTACACACAAAAAGAACCTAAATACCACACATTTTCCCGTCAATTGGCAGCCTGGAAAGCCTTTCTTCCACTCTGCTTATAGACTTCAGGCTCGTTCACAGTACTTTCATGGAGCACTTGGGGCCAGGGACCTGGTCCATTTCAGAGGAGGACCTTCCCGTGAGGACCTTCCCAGACTGTGCAATGACAGTTTGGGGGCCCATTCCCTGGTTCCTCTGGTTGGGGGCAGGCTTTGCCTCTTCCTTTAGGAATGGGCTCGGATCACCAAGGATTGCTGGGTGCTAGTCCCCATTTAGTACGGCTATGTCCTGGAATGCAAGAGCTGATCTTGGTTGCTTTTGTCTTCTCCCCTTGTTGGGCTGCAAAGAGCAGAGCCACTGTGCGGATTCCCTTTGACAAGTTGCCTCTCCTGAAGGCAGTGGTGCCTGTTCCCCTGGACTATCGGAGCAAGGGTAGGTATTCCATGTGTTTTGTGGTGCCGACATGGAAGGAACATTCTGTCCTATTCTGGACCTCAAGTGTGTCAGTGAGCACTTGCAAATCTGCGCTTCTGAATGGACACTTTGCAATCCATGATTTGAGCGATGCACCGAGTGAAGTTCCTGGTATCTCTGGATTTGGCCGAGGCGTATTTTCACATTCCAATCCAGGGATCAGCAAAGTATTTGTGTTTTACCATGCTTGGCTTGCCCCTTCAGTTTGTTGCCCTGCCATTTGGACTCTGCGCTGCCCCAAGGATGTTCTCCAAGGTCATGGTGATGGGGGCTGCAGAGCTGTGGTGCCAAGAGATTTGTGTGCACCCATATGTGGACAACTGCTCATCCGAGCCCATTCTCTTTCCGAGGGTTCTTGGGTAGTACCCCGAGTGGTGTCCTTTCTGATGAGTCTTGGCTGGGTGCTACTTGAGGAAAGAGCAAGTTGTTGCATTCCCAGTCCCTGGAGTTTCTGGGAGCATGTTTCAGTACTCTAGTGTGCAGTGTCTTCCTGCCAAAAAAATGTCAAAGGCTGTTGGATTGCCTATCCCTGTTCTGTTTGTAGCAGGCTCCCAGAGTCTGGGATGGTCGCCACCATCAATCTGAAGAGTTGAAGATAATCAAAATGGTGCCATGTTCTTTTGCGGCCATTCCAAGGTCCTTGCTGACTTGGTAGTCCCAGAGTTCTCAGCAATTCAAGCTCAGGCTCCTACTCCCAATGATGGTGATGGCCAGCCTGTGGTGGTGGCAGCAGCCCAGTCTTCTGAGGAAGGGCGTACTGTTGGACGATTGCTCGTGGACCCTTGTGTCGATGAATGTCAGGCTGGGGAGCCCATTGCCAAGGCCAAATGGCCCAGGACCATTGGAACCATAGGGAAGTGGTGTGGTCCATCAACTGCCTTGAGGTGAGGGCCATTAGGTTGGCTCTTATGTGTTTCTGGCCCCCAGTTGAGGACTGAGCAGTTCAAATGTTCTTGGACAATGCCAAAATGGTTGCTTATGTCCATCGGCAAGGCGGCACGAGGAGTTCCGGGGTAATCCTAGAGATGACTCTCCTGTTTGCCTGTGCGGTGAAGAACCTCCTAGTTTGTCAGCTCTGCATATTGCCGGGATGTCTACTTTGGAAATGGATTTTCTCGACTGGCCCTCTCTGGTTCCAGAAGAGTGGAAGTTGATTCAGGAGGTGTTTCTGTTGTTTCTGTGCTGCTGGGATCGCCCCTGGAGGGATCCAATGGCAATCCGTTCCTATGCCAAAGTGTGCTGCTTCTTCTGTTGCTGCACGGAGATGGGGTCTGAGGGCATCGTCACCCTGGCTCAACCTTTGACCAAGTCAACACCTGCTGTATTTGCTTCCTCCGTGGCTCCTGGTGGCTCATGTGATTTGGCGTATGAAGTGTCATCTGAGAAGGATTATTCTGGTGACACCGGATTGACCAATGACCGTGTGATTCAGATATCTGTTGCGACTTCTGAAAGTGCCACCTCCTTTGCTTATCTCCGTCTCGGGGCATGTTGTATCAGGGGCTGCTTGTCCTGGCACCTGTAAGGAAATGGTTAGCATGTATGGGCTACTCTCCAGTGGTGGTTTTCCACTCTGCTCAGAGCCCGGAGGAGGTCTACCAACTTGGCATATGAAGGTCTGGTGCCTTGAGTTCTGGTGCAGCAGCTGGCTCCTGAGGCAGCCAAAGTGCCATCTCTGTTGGCCTTTTCTGTAGGACGATCTGGAAAAGGGACTTTTCTCTTACTCCCTGAAGGTTCAGGTGGCAGCTTTGGCCTGTTTCAGAGGTCCGTTGGCTGGTAAGTCTGTAGCCTTATATTCAGAAGTTTTCACCTTCGTCAGGGGGTTCAGTGTCTGCGTCCTCCCTTCCGGTCGGTGATCCATTCCTGGGATCTGTGTCTGGTGCTCGGGACCCTGATGTCGGAGCCCTTGAAGCATGCTACTATGAAGGATTTGATGCTCAAAATGGTGGTATTGGTCACGATTTGTTCCGCAAGGTGGATTTCTGAGCTGCAAGCTCTGTCTTGCCAAGATCCTTATTTGTCTTTTTCAAAGGAGGCAGTTTCCATTCGGCCTGTGCTTTCCTTCTTGCCTAAAGCGATTTCACTCTTTTATGTGAACCAGGTGGTCTGCTTGCCCACCTTCTCTAAAGAGCATTGTTGGGGGAAAGATAAGGATCTTTGCCTGTGGATGTCCAGAGGGTGCTTCTCTGGTACTTGGTCTGACTTACAAAAGGAATTCATAACCTACACCTTTTTGTTCCATTTGTTGGCCTGCGCAAGGGTGACACAGCGGTTAAATAAGCTTAGGGGCACTGGATTAATGAGGCCATTGCCTTGGCTATCTGTTGCGGAACCAGCCAGTTCCAGAGGGTTTGTGCGCCCATCCTACCCGAGCGCAAGTGTCCTTGTGAGCAGAGCAGAGTTCGGTACCCCTGCAGACAGTTTTCAGGCGACGATGTTGGCATCGCTTTCCACTTTTGACAAGCATTACCGCTTGGATGTCCACGCGTGGGTGGACACTGCCTTTGATTCAAGGGTTTTGTGAGCTGCTGTGTCTTCTTCCTGGACAGAGGCGTCGTAGTTTTGGTATGTCCCACTTGTCTGGACTGGTGTAGCAAGATGATATGAAAGGTGACGTTTTACTTAACCATTTTAATGTCCTTTCCTTGAGTCCTGCTAGACTAGTCCAGGACCCACCACTGAAATTGTATTTGCACAATTCTACTGCTTTGATACCCTTGATTTATATACTTGGCATTGTAGGTAAGAACATAAGAAATGCCTTACTGGGTTAGACCAAGGTCCATCAAGCCCAGTATCCTGTTTCCAACAGTGGCCAATCAAGGTCACAAGTATCTGGCAGGTTCCCAAAGAGGCATGTAGGTTCCACAATGTTTGTCCCAGGGCAAGCAGTGGATTTCCCGGATCATCTTTAATAATGGTTTAGGAATGTTGCCTCCAGGAATTTGTCCAAACCTTTTTTAAAATCATCTACACTAACAGTTTTTACTATATCCTCCAGTAACGAATTCCAGTTTGATTACGCGTTGAATAAAAAAAAATATTTTCTTTTATTAGTCTTAAAGGGGTTGCATTGTAGCATCATTGTGTGTCCTCTAGTCTTTCTACTTTTGATGGCATAAATAACTGATCTACGATTACCCGTTACAATCCATTCATTAATTTATAGACCTGTATCATATCCACCCTCAGCCGTCTCTTTCCAAGTTGCCCCAACCTTTTAAACCTTTCCTCATAGGGGTATCCTTCCATTCCCTTTACCATTTTTGTTGCTCTTCTCTGTACCTTTTCTAATTCAGCTATATCGTTTTTTAAGATATGGCGATCAGAATTGCACACAATATTCAAGGTGTGGTCACGCAATGGAACAATATAGAGCCATTATAATATCCTTTGTGTTATTCTCCATTCCTTACCTTATGATTCCTAGCATTCTATTTGCTTTCTTGGCCACTGCTGCATACTGGGCGGAGGGTTCAATGTACTATCCACAATGATGCCTAAATCTTTTTTCTGGATGGTGGTTTCTAAGGTGGTACCTTGCATCATGTAACCATATTTTGAGTTGTTCTTTCTTAGGTGCATAACTTTGCACTTGTCCACATTAAATTTTATCTGCCATTTGGACGTCCAGCCTTCCAATTTTTCAAGGTCCTTTTGCAATTTTTCACATTCCTCTTGCATTTTAACAACTTTGAATAATTTTGTGTTATCTCCAAATTTGGTCAGCTCACTCGTTATTCCTAGATCTAGGTCATTTATGAATATGTTAAAAAGTAGCAGGCCCAGTACAGATTCTTGGGGTACTCCATTATTCACCTTTCTCCATTGAGAAAATTGGACATTTAGCCTACTCTCTACTTTTATATCTTTTAACCATTTCCTGATCCACAGTAATACACTGCCTGCAATCCCCATGACTTTTTATATTTTTGCCAAGAGTCTCTCATGAGGGACCTTGTCAAAGGCTTTCTGAAAATCCAGAGACACTACATCAACCGGCTCACTTTTATCTACCTGTTTATTCCCACCTTCAAAAAAATATAACAGATTAGTAAGACAAGACCTTCCTTGGCTATATCCATGTTAACGTTTTCCCATTAAACCATGGTTATCTACATGTTCAGTAATTTTATTCTTTATAATGTTCTTACTGTTTTGCCAGGTACTGTAGTCAGGCTCAGTGTTCTTTAGTTTCCTGGATCATCCCTGGAACCCCTTTTTAAAAATTGGCGTTATATTGGTCACTCTTTAATCCTCAGATACTATAGATGATTTTAATGATAGTTCACAGATTACTAATACTAGGTCTGCAGCACTGTTCCCTCTAAGCTATGCGCGTGTGCGCGCGCACACACCTCGCCGAGTGAGCGCACATACTTTACAACAGAGCGCACAAAAATTACAGTTCTGATTCTGATAGAAGACAACACAGACGTCTTAAAATTTAAAAGTTGTTGTGTATTTACGGTTTTCACAAGTTCTACAGTATTTTCTAGTGCAATCAATGTGTTGTACATACTGTATTCTGATGTGTAGTACAATTTTAAAGTATATAACTCCGAGTGTCGTTATGTGGCGCACAAAAATTTAACCTTCCTTCAAAAGCTGCACAGCTGATATTTTATGCACAAACAGCCTACAGAAAATTAGAGGGAACATTGGTCTGCAGTCTCATATTTCATTTCTTTCAACACCCTTGGATGTATAGCATCCGATCAAGGTGATTTGCTATTCTTCAGCTTATCAACCAGTTGTAATACATCCTATCTGTTTATCGATATTTCTTTCAATTCTTCTGCTACATCACCTTTATATACCATTTCAGGCATGGGTAACTTCCCTACATCTTCTTCAGTAAAGACCTGTATCGACTAAGGGGAGGCTGACTCCATTGGCTAGATGACATTACCAGACCACCTTCTCCATACAAAAGGGGAACAAACACTCAGAGGACATATTACTTCCCAATAAAACCTCACCTTATGCAGGACAATACACGTGCTCGAACATGGTAATAAAGGGGGAAGGGTGGTCAAAGAGCCTATAAAGCTGTTATGCCTGGGGTGGGTGGAAGGGAACTAACAGTAAGGCTGGCTTGCTGCACAGGTGCCAGAACCTGTGCTTCTAAGGTAATCTATTAATAGTTTCCTGTGTGAATCACACAGCCTTTGGTTTGATAGAGGGAGCCTTTAAAATTACCCCTTTGACGTTTCACTTGGCTTTAACACCTATTTAAAACAAATTCCCAGATCTCTTGCCTTCTAAGTGGAAAGAGTCTTTGTAAAGGTATTTAGAATCAATTAATTTCTTTCAACCCAAACAATATTTTACCTTATTCTTCCTTCTATGATAAGCTGTACTCTGATTTGATTTAAATTAAAAGCTTTCTGCTGGTTTTAAAAGTAAACTAAAAGCTTAAACTGAAAGATCTCTGCTGGGTTTTAATTTTAAACTAAAAGCTACCTGCTGATACTAGGCCCTGACTGAGTTTTATATTTAAATTAACAGCTCTCTGCTGATACTAGGCCTTGATTGAGTTAACAAATACAATGGATTCTAAAATACACAGTTTTATCAGTTCTAACCCAAAGAATTTCCTTTTCCACAAGATTTAGAGAATTTCCCAGAAGTAAATATTTACAAGTGCAGATTTCTTTCCAGCAGTAGCAGTCCCTTTTGATAGTCCTTCAATACTGGTGAAGTTGTCTGACCCGGAGCAGCGATACTCCATCTTCTACTGACAGCTTTCTGTTTATTCTTTCCTGTACATAGTTCTCTATTGTTGATTACTCATTGTTGCCCACAGTTGAGGTTATTTCTCCCATATGCTTTGAGACAAATACCGAAGAGACCTCTGGTGACTGAGGTGAACAGAGGCATGGATGTAATTAAAACCGGGGCTTTTCATTGGTTCTTTGTTTCCACCAATCTGCTGGTAGGGGAACACAACCCACTTGTCTGGACTGGTCTAATAGACCTCAAGGAAAGAACATTAAATAGTAAATAAAATGCCACCTTCCATGAGTCCTTCCAGACCAGTGCTGTTATCTCCAGGAACAAGCAGGAATGTAGTCATCACATATGATTATCGTCGGTACCGACGGAGCCTGCGCAGAACGCTCCCCAGCGTCCAATTAGAAAGCTTTTGGGAGCATCCCACAGCTCCTGCGTGCTGCCTTCCTGCCTTTCTTAACTGCCTCTCTCCAGTTCTTCATTTTCCGCGGAGCCAGCAGGTCATGTTCCTGTCACCGTAGAAAACTTTCCTTCTTTTTTGTGGTCGCGTCTGCCTTCCTCGACGCTTTACCGGCACCGCCGGTTTTTTCTTCTTTCTTTCTTTAAAGAAAAAAAAAATTCTTAGTACTTTTTTTCCCATTTTTTCCAGGTGCACGCGCCATTTTGGGCCTTAGGCCCAAGATTTTTTCCACAATGGAAAAACCCTCTTCGGGTTTTAAAAGCGCACCAAGTGTGGCGGTACCATCTCCATCACCGACACCCATGAGTGGTGTCTGAAATGTTTAGGTCCTGACCATTCCATCTCGGAATGTATGGCCTGTGCCATGATGTCCAAGAGAGGTCGACAGAACCGAGCTGCCAAGCTCAGTACCTGTTTCCCTCGGATGCATCTTCGGTGGCATCGATGTCTTCCAGGGCTTCGTCTTCCTCTCATGGATCTCAGGTAGCTAAACATAAGTCTAGCTGGTCCTCAAAGGGTAGATCTCCTTCTAAGCATCGAGATGCCTCTGGCATTGCCCTTGAGGATTCTGCACCAGCAAAATTGCCCGGTGGGAGGCTTCGGCTTCCAAAGCATTATCGGGGCTCCAGGACGTTCTCGAGGCCTCGACCTCGGCAGAACTACTGGTGCCATGCTCTGGGGTACCGGCGGTTTTCTCGGTACCGATATCCAGGCATTGGCAGCGTCAATAGACCAGAGGGTTCTGGCTATTGAACGCAGTCTGGCGGCTCTCCTTGCGGCATTGATACCCTCGGAACCACGTCAGACAGTTCAACCGGTACCGGCACCGACTCTGGCACCAGTACCGATAGCATCAACATCGGCGTCCGCATTGCCGGCACCCAGTCATGCCATACCTTCCGGTACCGTTACACCGGTACCGGTTCCCCTCGGTACCGACTTCGGTCGGTACGGGTATCGGGCTCTTCAAGAGCATCCCGACAGAAGGTACTTCGAGTTCTCAGAGGAATCTGAGGATTCTGACAGTTCTGTCGATGCGGGAATACTTCTCCCGGAGGAGCCTTCCTCCCCTAAATGCAGGATGTCTCCTCCAGAGGACATTTCCTATCAGGATTTCATCAGAGAGGTGGCTCGGGGTCTGTCCATTTCTGTGGCATGGAGGAGTAGTCTAAGGGTTAAAGCATCAGGCTGAAGACTAGGGAACCTAGAGTTGAAATTCTGCTTATTTTGTTTATGTATTTACTATGCCAGCAAATTCTACTCAGTGTAGTGCAACAAGGTACAAAAACACACTAATACAAACATAAGATATGCCATACTGGATCAGGCCAGAGGTCCTTTAAGCCTAATATCCTGTTTCCAATGGTGGCCAATCCAGGTCATAAGTATCTGTTAGGTACTCAAAAAGTAGTCTTAAATGTCCTACATTGTAGCTTCATTGTCTCTCCTAGCCTTTCTGTTTTTTGAAGGAGCAAACAACCAATCTACACTTACCCGTTCACTCCACTCATTATTTTATAGACCTCTATCGTATCTCCCCTCAGTCATTTCTTTTCTAAGTTAAAGAGCCCTAAGCTTTTAAGCCTTTCCTCGTAGGGGTATCCTTCCATCCCCTTTATCATTTTGTTGCTCTTTTCTACCTTTTTCTAATTCTGCTATATCCTTTCCTAGATATGGCGACCAGAACAGAACACGATATTCAAATTCAGTGGCACCAGGGAGCAATACAGAGGCATAATATCCTTGTTTTTTTTCTCCATTCCTTTCTTTACAATTCCTAGCATTCTATTTTCTTTCTTGGCCATTGCTGTACACTAACCCTCCCATCAACCAACCCCATGCAACCCCAAACATCAAGACATATGGTCAAAAATACAAAGTTAAGCAAAACAATCTCCAACTGCAACCACCCCTAACCACTAATAACTCATATCCTACCCATCGGCGCATAGAAACATCCAATATTCTCCTCACCCCCAAAAGCCTTCCTAACTAGGTTTTTAACACCTTGCAAAATAGCCAAAGATCACAAGGTGTCTTGGCTCCCTCGGAATGGAATTCCATAATGTGGGTGCCTAAACCAAGAACTCTTTATAGTGCTTTACTTTTATGCATGAAGTTTTATGTCAGCACCACCAACAGCCTGTCTGTGACCACAAAGAACAATTAGGGATGTAAAGTAACAGTTTGGAAGAAAGGTAAATGGGCCATATTATGTATAGCCTTGAACATCAGCAGCAAAACCTTAAATTCTATCCAGAATTGCAATGGCAACCAGTGAAGCTGAATCAAGACAAGGGTGGCACAATCATATTTTTGAAACCCCTTGATGAGCTTCACTGCAGTGTGCGGCTTCTTCCACTAATGCTCCTTATGAAATTAGGCATGTCACGATGCCCTCAGATACAACGTAGATCAGTGATTTCAACCTTTTTCATCTCATGGCACACTGACAAGGTACCAAAGTTGTCAAGGCACACCAAGTGTTTTTTAAGGATATATTTTATCATTTAAAAAGGTTTTAAGTTTCTGTTTAAAGTTCAGAAGCTAAAATTTTAATCATTGTGTTATTTTTAAAAATATAAATCAGTGGGAAATTGTGCTTGGTGATGTTTCATGATGTCCCACCCTTAAGTTTGCCTCCAGTGTTTGAAGCCGTGACCTATTCTTGCTCTTCATTTTATTCATAGCAGAGAAAGCAGCCTCACACAGATAAGATGTTGAGAAAGAAAGAAATGCTTTAATTGCCATCCTTATGATGATGGGGTATTCCTCTCAGAAAGACAACCAGAATGAGACCATATCTGTTGATAAGTGTTTCAGTTTCAGTCCTATATTTCTGATTTCCATCAGCTCATCTTCTGCAACAGTTAATTCTCCTGACTTGCACACACTTAACACAAACGGATCTGTCATCCAGTCCAAGCAAAATACATGAAGACCAATCCAAACAGCTAACTGAAGAATGACACTGGTTCCATCCCCCCTAAAACTCTCCCATTGGCCCTACTAATAAATGAGCCTCCCCCAAACTCCCATGGCACAGCGATTGAAAATTACTGACTTAGACTGTAAACCCATTTGGACAGAGAAATAACTTGTGTACCTGTGTGTAATTTGCCTTTAACTCAGATGTGGAAAAGATAAATAAATCTAATATATAAATTTAATCAAAATGAGAAATTTAGTACTAAAAGGCTTATTAACATTGGGTGCCTTGGGTGCCTGGCATTAGGATCAAGAAAGCAATATTAAAGCCCTTCAGCTTCATGGCCATTAGAGGTGGCAGAGACAAAGATTTCTTTGAAAAGTTGCCATATACACAGGAGAATTTCTCAAATGAAGATGACACTGCTAGAAAAACAGCTGACCAACTGATAGATGAAGCTAATGATGTAGTTACAAGGACTTTATCTCATGTCCAGATGATATGATATTTTGAAATACTGCTTATTCAAGCACATTGAATATAGAAAAATAAGTATCTAGAGAGCTTTTAAATATTTTTGTCATCTGTTCGCTAGCTTGATTTTTAGTAGTCTAGGCATTTTCCTTTAATTTATAAATTAGAGTGCATTGCTATTGATATTTAAATAACCACTTACATGTCTGCGCTTCAGTGACTCTTATCAATGCAAGAATGGCTTGTGGTGTTTTGTGTTTTTAGGAATATATACTGATATTGTGGGGCCTCTTGCTAAAGGGAGGGTGAGGGTGTTACTGGAAGCCTATAGAAGAAAAGAGGCACTGGTATTAAGGAAAACATGAAAATAATAACCAGGGCATTCAGTGTCCTAGTGGATTGGGGGACGGAAAATCTCAAGGCCTAAGTTAAAGTGGGAAAAAAAACACTTAACTCTCAAAAAGGGCACATGGATTCCAAAAGTACCTCTAAGTAAAACACCTTTATTGATGATATTAAACATTTAAGTATCCAAAATGGGGTAAAAGCAATATGAAATCAAAAAGGTAAAAGCAATTAAAATCCCAAAGAATCGGTAGTTAAAATCCAGAGGGGCTAATTTTATGTCTTAGGATCTGATCTCTTCTCTTCTTTTCTCTGCTTTTAGGTCCTAGGCTGGATACCTCAGACTCCTTCTGATGCATCTGCAAAATATTTGCAGAGAATTTCAAAAACGCCCAACTGTTTGAATCTTAATCGGCACAATCAGTGTCTCCACCCCCAATAGCACCAACAGCATGCAGTGCCGGAGGCTTTTGGTAAATGCTGTGGTGCTGTTTTAAAGTAATTGCCACTACTGCAGGTCCCAGAGAGGGGCAGTGACAATGGGCCATCCTGGAAACAACGCGCTCGTTTTTTTTTTTATTATCAATCTTTTTATTGGAATTAAGAACAATTACAGCCATCATTTTGAACCACAAAGCTCTCATCATAACTCCACTCTTTTCGTCCCATCTCTTGGTTCTACCGATCTTAGTCTCTTTAACAGTCCAGTTATATTGTTAATCTTGATCTTCTTAGCCGTCCACGCCTTCTGAGTTATACAGCTCCTCCAAACCTTTCTCATTCCACATGACCTGGTTTGTGGCTCGTTACATATGACCCAATTCCAATGAGTGTTATGTACTACCAATACAGCATTATCACTGTAGTCAACATACATTCTCCAAACAACATCTATAAAGAACACATCACATCTCCAACGACCTTACCCTTCAACAAGTGTGCTGTGCAGTGCCCCTCCTCTCCTTCCCCTTCTCTCTTCCCTGGTGAGGTAGCTTTCTATGAAACCTCTTTCTCCCTACCTTCCTCTTCTGTCCAGTTCTCCACCCCCCTCACGGCCTTTATGGATGTATGGGGTCCATATTTTCTCCCATTTCCAGATCATTGCTTGGAGACCATATGTGATCTTATCAAATCTGTACGCCTCTCCACCTTAATCCAGCAGACCCCTGAGTTGAAGAGACCCCTGAGTTGCTTACAGCGCCAGGTCAATGCAACTCTGGCTGCTAATAGCATCTTCACCTTCAGCCACTTCCAGTATCTTTCCCCCTTAGTCTGTCTATCCTGTTCTAGACATAGAAGAATTATTATGGGATCCATTGGAATTGTTATCTCAAGTACTTCTCCTGTTTACTTGATCACTCTCCTCCAGAATTGCTGTGCTAATGGACACTCCCATCACATGTGGTAAAAATCCTCTTTTAATCCACACTCTCTCCAACATAACTTATTTCATTCTTCTTCTAGCCTTCCCAAGCTGTTGAGGGGTGACATATGCCCTATACACTATTTTTGTAACTGAGTCTGCCTCCATGATGTTACCAGTGTACATTTTGTAATCCCTCCATGGATTCTGTGACAAATATCGACTTCCAGCTGCCTCCCACACCACCTATGTATGAAAGGACAGGTTCCCTACTGCTGTCCCATCTAGGCTTTTCTAAAGCTTGGATAATAGACCTCAGTTTTCCATCCCCTTAAAAAGCACCATTCTCAGACTGGATGGGGTTCTATGGAACCAGACTTATGGTCTGACCATTGCAGATAATAACGGAGTTGAAAAAATTGATAGAAAGGAACTTTAGCCCCAGTCTTCTCCTCCAGCACCCCATGGGTGATGCGACCTCTCAACCCCATTAGATCCCCAAATTTCCCCATCCCTTTCCTTTCCAGAAGTTCTCACAATGGTTGGAACTCCGGGCTAGTGAAGGGTGAATGGTCTCTAAGCCAAGATCACTAGGCCGCCTGAGATGCGAGGCTCCCATCTCTAATGTAGTTTTTCCCCTGTTGGATCAGTGGATCCAGGGAGGGTATCTTGTCTTCTCTCCTCCGCATCTCCATTGCCTATTCTGTTCCCTACATCAGTTTGAACATCGAGAGCAGCTCAACCTGGGCCCTTTCCTGTGAAAACCTAAAATAGTATGCTTGCAATCCTTTTAACACAGCCACTTTATAATATCTTATAAGTTCTGGGAATTTGACCCCTCTTGTTCCTGCAGCCAAATTAGTCTTTTTAACTCCAATTCTTGCCTTCTTACCTCCCAACATAAACCGTACTAGATGTCTTTCTCATCTCTTATGAAGGTTTCACCATCTCCCTAGATCTTTTTCTATCCCTCTTATTATTGAAGCATAATTTAGCCTATACAGCTCCTCCAGATCCCCTGAAAGATATACTCCCAAATATTTGATTTTTTTCATCTGCCCACCTAAAGGGGAAGTTGGGAATTTGCATTCTGTAAGCCCACCCAGATTTAAGGCTTCTATCTTTCCTATATTAACTTTGAACCCTGAGAGGCTTGAAAAAAAACTCTGTTTCTTTAATCAGTTAAGGTGATGATTTTTCTGGGCTTGTGTTGAACCCCAACGTATCATCAGCATACAATAAAATCTTATGCTGACTCTATCCATTGCCTACCGGGGTGATAGTTGTGTTCTGACGGATTCTAGCTGCAGAAGCTTCTATAACTATGGCAAATAGCAGCAGTGAGAGTGGGCATCCATGTCGTGTCCCTCTAAAGAGCTGAAATTGCATAGAAGCCTTGGAATTCCTGACATATTCCTTGTGTAGTACATACCCTCTGTCCATTGCTCCCTTTTAATTCTGAGACCAATCGGGCCATTTGCTTTCACCTAAACTGCCATGCTAGCAGCTTCCCTGCCTGGTTGCCTTGTTCCTGATAATTGCGTTGGTCAGTCTGAGCAGGTGGGTTATTTTTCCTGTTTGAAGTGCTTGGAGCTGAGCTTAGGCGAAACCTAGTTACCTCACCACTCCTTTCGCCACAGTTGTTGTGCAATCAGTGCCCTTAGATGCTTATCTTCCTTCTCTCCCATTTTGTTTTGAGAAGCAATTTGTATTAGGGTCCCCCTTAGTACACTGTGGGATGCTGGGAAGGCACTCCTATCTCGCATCTCCCCATTATCATTGTCTATTGTATACTGTTTCCATTCTCTTTTGAGCCTTTGCACCATGGCGTCTTGCTGCATGAGTGCTATGTTCGCCCTCCACCAAGTACTCTGTTTATTTTCTCAGCTTTTCTAGGAAGATAGCCAATTTCAACCATCCCGTGGTCTACTATCAGGTGAATCCACACTTCCCCCCCCCCCCCATACGATTTATGTGCTCGCTGCGAACTAGTACATTGTCCAGTCTCGAGTACGTGTCAGTGCTTAAAGAGTGGTAGGTATATTCTCTACTTTCCTATTTTTCACTCGCCACACATCCAACAAATCCCAACTCCACATCACTTGCCATAGTTCCTTTCCCTCCCTGTGGTGGGCTTTGGTAGAAAAATTATTCCTGTCCCCCATCTCCCAGTGCACAGTTTATATCTCCTGCAACTATCCAGTCCCCTTTCGCTTCTTTGGCAAAAGCCTTTGTCCAGTCTGCAAAAAAGGATCCCTTGTTTCCATTGGGTGCATGTTGTTAAGGGCCGTCAAGTTGGTGTCGACTCATGGTGACCCTCTGGATAGCTGTCCTAAATTGTGTTTGGTCTTCAGTTAGGCAGCTCATTGTTGACAGACTGGCAGCTGTAGCTGCTTTTATTGTATCGATCCATCTCATTGCTGGCCTTACTCTTTTGCATTGACCTTCTACCTTGCCAAGTATGATGTCTTTCTCTAATGATCTCTCTCTTCACATGATGTGTCCAAAGTATGAAAGTCAAAGTCTTGTCATCTGAGCTTCTAAAGAAAGCTTAGGTTTGATCTCCTCTAGTACTGAATGGTTTATTCTTTGGGCAGTCCATAGTATACACAGTATTCGTCACCAGCACCATAATTCAAAGGCATCAATTTTCTTCCTGTCTATCTTTTTCATTGTTTAACTTTCGCATCCATATGATGTTGAAAATACCATGGCTTGAATAAGTCGAATCTTTGTATGGAGAGAGACATCTCTGCTCTTGAGAATCTTCTCTAGGTCCTTCATAGCCATTCTGCCACGAGCAATGCGTCATCGGATTTCTTGACAGCTTATTGCATCTTTATTGATAGTTGATCTAAGTAGGTTAAAGTTGTCCATGATTTCAATTTCTTCTCCATCAACAATGAACTTATTGATTTTGCCAGTTGTTATTGCAGATGTGAGATGGATCATTGAAAAGACTAAAGAATACCAAAAAGATATCTATTTGTGCTTTATTGACTACAGCAAGGCTTTTGTCTTCTTTACATTAAGGTGCAGTCCCATTTTAAGACTATTTTCCTTGATCTTGAGAAGCAAATGTTTCAGATCGTCTTCACTTTCAGCCAGTAATGTGGTATCATCAGCATAACGAAGATTATTGATGAGTCTTCCACCAATCTTCACACTTCTGTTCATACAATCCTGCTTCTCTGATGATTTGTTCTGCATATAAATTAAACAGATAGGGGAAAAGTATGCAGCCTTGTCATACACCTTTACTGATTTTAAACCATTATGTTTCTCATTGTTCCATTCGAACTGTTGCTTCTTGATTAATGTAAAGACTATGCAAGAGAATGATCAGGTGTTCTGGTATACCCATGCTTCTTATTGTGGCCCAGAGTTTCTCATGGTTTACACAGTCAAAAGTCTTGCTGTAGTCAAAGAACAATCTCACACATCCATAGTGATGTCTCTCGTTCTAAGCCCTTTCTTGAACCCTACTTGCACGTCAGGTAGTTCTTGTTCCAGGAATGGTGGTAGTCTCAGTTGAATAATCTGCAGTAGAATCTTGCTGGCATGTGGGATCAGAGCGATTGCGCGATAATTTCCACAGTCAGTTGGATCACCTTTCTTTAGTATTGGTATAAACACAGATCTTTTCCAGTCAGTTGGCCATGATGTCTTCCAAATTTCCTGGCAGAGCCTTGTAAGTATGGTAATAGCTGCATCAGATTGCTGTAATACTTCTATGGGAATGCCATCAATGCCTGGTGCTTTGTTCTTTGATAAGGCTTTCAATGCTGCTTCAACTTCTTCTTCTTTCATCACCAATGGTTCTGAATCATAAGGTACAGATTGAAACAGCTGTTGGTCCACTTGATCGTTATCATATAAACATTCTGTGTATTCTTTCCATCGTTTCTTGATCTTCTCAACATCATTCAACATAGATCCTTGATCATCTTGTAACATTCTAATTTGAGGCTGGAATTTTTTCTTTAACGCTCTTCTTTTTTAGGAAAGCCAATCTTGTTCTTCCTCTGATAGTTTCTGCTTCTATTTCCTTGCATGCATCATTGTAGTACTTTTCCTTGTCTTGACTTACTCCACATTGGAAATCTCTGTTGAGCTTTTGATTGCCTCTCTTCTGGCTTTAGCTTCTCTGCGTTTCTGGGCAATTTTCAGAGTTTCTTCCGTCATCCATTTTGGCCGTTTTTGCTTTTTCACCTTTTGTAGAGACTTCTCGCTTTCTTCCAATACCTTCTTGATATCATTCCACAACTCTTCTGGAGCTCTGTCATTTGTATCTAAAGCAGCAAATTGATTTTGCAGGCAGTTTTTAAATTCCAGTGGTATAGTAACATAGTAAATGATGGCAGATAAAGACCAGCATGGTCCATCTAGTCTGCCCAGCACGATGGCAAGAGTAGGTGCAACTGCCGCTCCATGCAGGCCACCTCTCCCCACGTCCCTGTTTAGGGGTGAACCCACCACTCCATGCAGGATACCCCTATTTGTTGAGAAATTAGATGGTTCAGTTTATTTTGATTTTATCCTTTTGCTGTAAAGGGATCCACTGTGTCTGTCCCATGCCATTTTGAATTCCGTCACCTTGTTTGCCCCCACCACTTCCATCGGGAGGGCATTCCAAGCATCCACCACCCTTTCTGTGAAAAAGTATTTCCTGACATTACCTTTCAATTTACCACCTTGCAGCTTCCTGTTATGCCCTCTAGTTTTACAGCTTCCTCGTCTTTGGAAACAGGTTTGTTTGTTCATTATTTCCCTTTAAGTATTTAAAGGTCTGAATCATATGTCCCCTGTACCTCCTCTCCTCCAAAGTGTATATGTTTAGGTCTTCAAGTCTCTTCTCATAAGGCTCCTGACGCAGGCTCCAAATCATTTTGGTCGCCTTCCTCTGAACAGTTTCCAGTCTTTTTACATCCTTTGCAAGATACGGTCTCCAAAACTGAACACAGTATTCCAAGTGACGCCTCACCAGTGACTTGTACAGTGGCATAAGTACCTCTTCCTTTCTGCTGGTGAGTCCTCTTTGTATGCAGCCCAACATCCTCCTGTCTTTTGCCACTGCCTTGTCGCACTGTTTTGCCACCTTGAGATCTTCAGAAATAATCACACAAGGTCTTTCTCCTGATCCGTGCACACCAACCTCTCACCCCCTATCGCGTAAAATTCCCTTGGATTTTTGCTACCCAAGCGCATGACTCTGCACTTCTTTGCATTAAATCTTAATTGCCAAGCATTAGACCATTCTTCCAGCTTTTGTAGATCTTTCCTTATGTTAACCACTCCCACGGGGGAGTCCACTCTGTTGCAAATTTTCACTCTGTTGCAAAAAGACAGACTTTTCCATTCAGTCCTTCAGCAATATCACTCACAAATACATTGAACAGTGCCAGGCCCAGGACCAACCCTTGGGGCACCCCGCTAATCACTTTCCCTTCATCCGAGTGAGCTCCATTTACGATCACCCTCTGTCTGTCAGTCAACCAATTTCTGATCCAATTTACCATCTTAGGATCCATCCCCAAGCTACCGAGTTTATTGATAAGTCTCCTATGAGGAACAGTATCGAAGGCTTTGCTGAATTTCAGGTAGATGACATCCATCGCATGCCCCTGATCTAGCTCCCTGGTCACCCAGTCAAAGAACTCAATCAGATTTGTTTGGCAAGATTGTCCTTCGGTAAAACCATGTTGCCTCGGGTCTTGCAACCTGTTGGTTTTAAAAAAGTTCACTATTCGCTCTTTCAGGAGCACCTCCATGACTTTTCCCGCCACCGAGGTAAGGCTCACAGGCCTGTAGTTTGACACTTCTTCCCTGTCACCACTTTTGTGTAGAGGTACGACATCAGCCATTCTCCAGTCCTGAGGAACCTCTCCTGTTTCCAAGGATCTGTTGAAAACATCATTTAACGGCCCTGCAAGAACCTCTCTGAGCTCTTTCAGTATCCTGGGATGTATCCCATCCGGTCCCATGGCCTTTTCCACTTTCAGTTTTGCAAGTTGTTCTAACACCTCATCTTCTGTGAATGGTGTGGTAGCTACTTCTTTCCCATTTTTATATTTGGGAGTCACAGGTGGTCCTTCTCCAGGACTTTCTTTAGTAAACACAGAGCAGAAGTATTCGTTTAGCAATTTCGCTTTTTCAATGTCACTTTCCACGAGTCCGTTCGCAGCACTTCTGAGTCCTGCAATTCCACCTCTGATCTTCTTCCTTTCCCGAATATACCTGAAGAAGGTTTTGTCACCACACTTCACGTCTTTAGCCATCTTTTCCTCTGCCTTTGATTTTGCTATCCTTATTTCTCTCTTTGTCTCTTTGAGTTTGATCCTGTATTCATTTCTGTGCTCCTCTGTTTGCGAGGTTTTGAATTTTGCGAAAGCTGTGGTTTTTGCCTTTATTTGAGCAGCCACTTCTTTGGAAAACCAAATAGGTTTTCTTCTCCTCTTGTTTTTGTTTACTTTTGTTACATATTTATCTGTTGCTGCTTTTATTGCCACCTTTAGTTTAGCCCATTGCAATTCCACTTCCCTTATCTCCTTCCACCCTGTCAGCTCCTCCTTTAGGTACTCGGCCATTTTATTGAAGTCGGTGTTTTTGAAGTTTAGGACTTTGAGCTTGCTGTGTTTGGCCTGTACCATGGCTTTTATCTCAAACCACACCGTGTGATGATCGCTGCTGCTCACAGGGGCACTCACACAGACATTCGACACGCTATCGCCGTTGGTGAGCACTAAATCCAGTGTTGAGCTTTCCCTGGTTGGTTCCATCACCATTTGTCTATGTAACGCATCTTGGAGAGCATCCACGATTTTTTTGCTTCTTTCCAGATTTTCCGAAGGAGTAATCCAATCCACATCAGGTAGATTAAAGTCACCCAATATGATCGCTTCCCCCTTTGTGGCTATCTTGGCAATATCTGTAATCAATTCGTTGTCTATCTCTTCAATGTGTGTCGGAGATCTGTAGACTACAGCAGTATAGATGACAGTGCCATCTCCTCTTTCCAACACAATCCAGAGCACTTCTTCTTTTTCCCATGCACCCTGCATTTCAGTAGCTTTAATATTGCTTTTGATATACAAGGCTACCCCTCCTCCTCTTCCATTTTCTCTGTTTCTTCTGAATAGATTATAGCCAGGTATGGCTATATCCCAATCATGCGATTCATTAAACCATGTTTCTGTAATGGCCACAATATCCAAATCCATTTCCACCATTAGGGCTTCTAGGTCTGGAACTTTGTTGGCTAAGCTTCGAGCATTTGTGCTCATTGCTTTCCAGCATTTAACTGGCTTGTGTGTATTTAGCATTGATTTTGTTCTGCCTACATCTTCCCACTTGTTTTTGATGTGTGGTTTAAATGTGTGGCTGTTTCTGATTTTAATCTGTTTTTGCAGGGGGTGACGTCCAGAGCTTGACCTTCCACATCTGTCACCCCCTTGTTCTAGTTTAAATGCATATCCACATATTGCTTGTATTTTTCACTTAGAATTATTTTCCCTGCGACAGAGATGTAGTTCATCAGCACAGTATAGTCTCTTGTTCCATCTGTTACCCCAATCACCAATAAATCTGAACCCTTCTTGTTTGCACCAGGTCTGGAGCCATGTATTAAAGCTGTTGATGTGATGCAGCCTTTTTGCCCCCTTACCAAGCACAGGTAGAACCTCTGAGAATCCAACAGTGTTAACAATGGGCTTGAGTTTCTCTCCCAGAGATTGGAAGTTCTTTTGGACTGTGGAGGTACTGTTTCTAGCCAGGTAATTTGTGCCCAAGTGGATAACCACATCAAGTTTGGAGTGTTCACTTTCTGCGCTAAGTATTTCAACAACATGGTTTGTATTCCTGCTGGCTGAAGAGCCTGGGAGGCACGTGACTATCTTCTCTCCTTTGAACTGTGTTCCCAAGTTGGTGCCACTGATGATGGAATCACCAAGTAGTAGTAGTTTGCTGTTTGGTGAGGTTTTCTTCATATTTGGTCCTTTAGCAGGAGATTGGGCATTGTCTGTCTCATTTAAGGGCCCTTAAGTTTCTTTGGATTGGGCATCCTCATTCGCTGTCTCATTTAAGGGCTCTTCAGTTTCTTTTGGATTGGGCATCCTCATTCGTCAAGGCAGAGAAGGCATTATGCAGGGATATCTCCTGATGCATAGGATGCCTTTGTGTCACAGGTCGCAGTCTCCCAGAACTCACTGTGATTCATTTGTTCCTGGGGTGTTTCATTCTTTGTGGGAGTGGTGGTGGACTTTGTTCAGTTTGTATCTTAGAAGAGGTTTGCTTCATTGCAGCCAGTTCCTTCCTCAGTTCCTCATCCTCATTAGCCAAGGCAGAGAAGGCATTATGCAGGGATATCTTTTGATGCATAGGATGTCTGTGCGTTACAGGTCGCAGTCTACCAGAACCCACTGTGATCCCCTTGTCCCTGGGATGTTTGATGCTTTGTGGGAGTGGTGGTGGACATTGTTCAGTTTGTATCCTAGAAGAGGTGCGCTTCATTGCAGCCAGTTCCTCCCTGAGTAGGGTCACCTCTTTATGCATGGCAGCTAAGTCTTCTCTTAGTAGATTCAGTTCTTTATGCATGGTAGCTGACCTGAGGCGCATAGGACAAGCTTTGAGGTTCCATATAATTCGTCTTGGAATGAAAGTACTGCAGTTATTGCACCGAATACATGACATGCTGAATAAGCAGTCCTAGAGGAGAAGAAGAAGGAAGGAGGAAGAAGATGTGGGCTCTAACCCCAGTTAAAAGGATAGATGGCAACGTATGCGAGTACTATATAGGCAATGCAGCCCCTGAGGTGGGTGGGGTGAGAGGTAGGGTGGGCGGGAACCTAAGTGTCTTTGGCCAGTAGGCTGTTCCTGAACTGGGGGCACCCACAGATATCTGCTCCAAGGCTACCCAGAAAAGGAGACAGTCAGTCAGATTATCCCCAAGCTTAATTTATAACCACAGTTAAACTTTATATTAACAATTCCCACAAAACAGACAGACTCTATATTGGTAACTAGAAAGCATCAGAGATAAGAAAGAAAATTAGAGTCTTAGCTTCTCAAGGTTGTATTTTGCTACATTCATGAGTGGCTTTTTTTCAACTTTAGCTTAAGTTTAGTACAGATCACCAACTGCTAGTATGCACAGTCAGCTCCAGGTTTTGTCTTTGTTGATGTTATAGAGCTTTTCCATCATTGACTTCCACAGATGTAGTCGATTTGATTTTTGTACAATCCTTGGGTGATGTCCATGTGTATAGTCACGGCTTGTATTGCTGGAAGAAGGTGTTTGAGATGAATGGATTGTTGGTCTTGCAGAATTCTATCAGTCTTTCTCCAGCTTCATTTCTGTTCCCAAGTCCTTATTTTCCAACCATTTTTCCGCCTTCTTTGTTGCCAACTTTTGCGTTCCAGTCCCCCATAACTATCAGCATATCCTTTTCCATGTTCTGTCAATTTCAGCTTGTACATGTTCATAAAATTCATCAATTTCATCCTCTTCTGCAGCTGTTGTTGGGGCATTAACTTGAATTATAGTTGTGTTGATAGACATTCCTCGTAGACAAATAGAAATTAAGCGTTCACTGACTGCATTGTATTTCATTACAGTAATTACAAGTTTCTTCTTAATTATAAATGCAACACCATTTCTTCTTTGTCTTTTATTTCCAGCAAAGTAGACCATATGCCCGATGCCAGTCCATTTAAGTTCACTGACACCCAACAGATCAAGTTGTACACGTTCCATTTCATTCTTGACCACCTCCACCTTCCCTTGGTTCATGTTTCGTATGTTCCATGTCTCAATATGTAAGGCATCTTAGCAGCTTCTGACTTGCATTTCATGTGCAGCTACATCAGCAGTCAGATGTCCCGAGGGCTTTGATACAACCACTTCATAAATGCTGGCTTCAGCTCCTCCCCTGTAGCCAGTTGAGTGCCTTCTGACCTGGGGGGGTCTCATCTTCCAGCACTATAGTGTAGTTTGTTTTTGTGACTTTCCATTGGGTTTTCATGTCAAGCGCCAGACCTTTCTTCCACGCAGTTTAAGTTTAGTGTTATTGCCATTGTCACAGAAATGCCGCCAGCACTATCTCATTCTGCTCTGCATACAGGTTAAGAATAGAGATTTCCGCTGTTTCCACTCTCTGTGACCCATACTACTCTTCCCTTTGTATCCCCCCCCAGAGGCATACAAAACAAATGGCACCCCTTTATGAATGAGGATTGCTGCTACTCTTTTCTTTGAGTTATAGGCTGATCTAATCACCTGTTGGTAACCCCCTGCTTGCAGTTTCTCAAATCGGTCTGCTGAAGGAGTAGAATGTCTATATGTGCCTTATTGGCCAAGGACAGAAGTCTCTTCCACTTAATCTGCCCATGTAAACTCCTACATTAAGAGTGGGCACTGAATATCCTCCCTTATTTTGCTTCACCCCATCTTAAATTCTTTTCAAACTCATGGTTGAATTGTCCCCTCTCTCGCCAGGCTTTCACCCACATTCTTTCCTTATGGACACAGCACAACACCGTAAACATCCCCAGCTGCCCCTTCCAACTATTTACATTCCTCCCTTCATTCATATCTTGCCACTGCTCCCTCCATTTCTGTTGTTTTGGGCTTCCCATAGCCAGCTCATTTCTCCCTTCCCCTCCTCCTGCCCATTCCTTCATCAGCCAAGGCCTCTTCCCTTGTTTCTTATGGCTTACATGTTATCCCCGCTTACCCTAATTCACCGTCTTCCACTCATGCAACCCGACTCTCTCCCTCCATCACCCTCACTCTACAGTATCATGTAATCCCCTTATGTTACCCTTTTTCCTCATTCAGAACTTACATTTAGTCTCTCATTCACTCTACCCAGCTGATTTTTTCATTATTTAAGTTTTCAAAGTCCTTTGCAGTGTCCCTGTTGTATCGAGTAAATATGCAAAGAATCTGTCATCTGCTTTATCTGGTGCTCAACCCTCTTTTGTCCCCTGCTCTTCCCCGCATCTGCTGCTTGATCCATCTGTTGTTGAGCCAGCTCTATTCCTAATGCCTCCGCTGCATTCTCCTGCACTGCAAAGTCCGTCCTTACATCTGGAAATATTCCTGCTTCTCTGCTGTTATTTTTTGTTTTTGAGCAGTCCAGGAGATTCAAAGCTGAACCTTATCCATGGGCTGCTGTTTTCCGTTCTGTCATCTGGAGCCAGGCTGTGACTGCTTCTGGTGACTGAAAAAATCTGGAGGCTCCATTTATCAGAAAGGTCAATTGTGCTGGATACCAGAAAGCCGCTTTAATGCTTTTTGTTGCCAGGTGTTCTCTACATTTCAGGAGCCCCTCACGGTGACGTACCATCTCTGCTGCCAGGTCTGGGAATACTGTAACCCTAATTGCAATAGGTCACATGGTCTGTCTTCCGGGCTGCTCTTATTATGAACTCTCTGAAGCAGAGCATTTTAATGATAAATGCTTTCATTTTAATGGGAGAATAAGGCCTTGGCCTCAGTTCCCTGTAGGTTCTTCCTAGTTTAACGTTCCCTGGGTTAAGACAGTCTGAGAAGCAGGCCTTTAGGAGAGTATGTACGAACGTCATTGAATCTTGCCCCTTCTCACCTCCTGGCACACCAAAAATCCTTACATTAGACCTGCCATCTCGATTTTCTTGGTCTTCAATTTTATCTGCCATTCAAACTATTTGTTTTTTCAGGGAGACAATCTCATCTCCCATCATTCTTTGAGCGTTCTCCGTTTTGTCAATCCTGCTTTCTGCCTCTTCCAACTGTGTGCCCAGTCCAACAAACTTTTCCTCTATTTTCATCAAAACTGTATCCATTTGCGAATTTGTTTCAACACTGTAATCTGTGCTGATTCTTATTCTGCATCCATCTCCTCAGGTTTTCTTGCCATAGATGAACTGGGAGATGGTGCCTGTATCTTTGTTCCCACGGATTTCGCCAATGTTTTTGCCTTGGCTTCGTAAATTTCCAGAAGAGTTTTTGTAACTTTAGTTTTTAATACCATTGGCATTTGCCCTTTTTTCCCTCGCATTAATTCTTTGTTTTCAGGGTATTTCAGCGATTTGCATGGAGGGGGGGTGGAAGAGCTCTGCTTATATGCGTCTACTCTGCTCGCTGGCCAGGTCAGAAGCCCAGCGCTCTAGTTGCCTAGTTTGCCTAATAGCTAGCACTGGCCCTCCCTCTCCCTTCCCCAAAGTAATGAGAAATACTCCCTCACCAGTGACTAACAGGCAGGTCCATCCTCCAGTAGCTCACACTACAGGCAAGGTTAGACTAGGAGCAAGGACTCTAGAATGTTCCATTGTCTGAACATAGTAGGCATATTATAGGGTCCTGCTATACTGATTTTTAGTGGTTCCAAAAAAACACCCCTAGGCTCTAAGATTTGTAAGTCTATTTAAAATCTTTCGGATCATGTCATTATACCAAAAGAAAAAGACCAATCATTCCTTTCAAAATCTCCATGTACAAATTGATAGTTGTGAGACTGAGACACAATAGTAGGCCTCATTTGATAAAAGAAAATGTTTCTGTTAGCAAAGAATGTACAAAGAGTACTTTTTAAATAAGACTCAGTGAGGTCTAGTTACTAAAGTGGAGGAGTAGCCTAATGGTTAAGAACACTTGCTTGGGAACCCAGAGACCAGGGTTTGATTCCCACTAGCACTCCTTGTGGCCTTGGGCAAGTCACTTAACCCTCCATTGCCTCAGAAAAATTCAAGTTATCAATGTCCCTGTTTAATGCACATTACCAAGTTTAAGTTTCAATGTAAACTGCTTTGATTGAAATGATAAAGCGGTATATAAAAGCTGTTAAAAAAAAAATGGTGCCAAACCTTTTTAATGCATGTTAGTTTGTGATACTATAGAACCAACGGGGCAGGATCAAGTAGAGACCCTGGGTTCTTTTCCAGTGTGGAAGAGTGTATGGGAATGAGAATCAGAAGGCACGTTAGCCTGAGAAAACTCTTTTTGTTAACCAAGTTAAGCTTAAATGAGATGATCATATTAATCATGATAATTAAATATTAACAAAAAAATTGGCGTTATACAAAAAAATATTCAAAAATATACCCGTGTTAAGTGCCTTTAATACATGATAACAAAAGGACATCGGCTGACCTCCACAGTGCGCAAAACTAATCCATTTAGAGAAATTGCTTCAAAGAGAAAGAAATGTCAGCTGATGTCATTTGACATTGTACAGAAAACTGGTAAAGGAATTTGATACTACTAAGGCTTTTGATTGCTTTTATGTTCTGCATATTTCTGACAAGTAGCTCTGAAATGCTCTTTGAACTAGGATTTATTTGACTGCTGCTTGGAGATCTTTTGTTTCTAAAATATGCCCCTTTATTTATGTAAGGTTTTTAAATTTGTATTTTTAAAGCATTATATAATTTTGAGTAGTATTATATTTAAAATGTAAGAATACTTTTACACAGAATATTGGAAATAGAAACCAAGTGAGACTGCAGTTTTATAATATGAGTATTCTCTGCCAGTCAGTCTTTAACAACAAACAGAACTGTTCATTTCAGTTGAGAAATATTTTTTAAAATGTCAATGGGGCTTTGTGTTTGTTATAATTTGCATTTTAGATTCCATGATGCTGCAGTTCATTTGTTAAAATGAATACAATTCAAACAGGAAACAATAGCCACACATGATATTGTGGGTAGATCCCTCCACCCAGGGTTTTATGCATTGCATGAAATGTATGGGGATCTTTTTTATCATATTACCTTAAATAAATAAGCCAATATAAACTCAAGGACTGATAATTAAGTGCACTTTTTTTCACAGGCCGCTGATGAACATGTACGTCCACTGTCTGTATGTTTTCAAACACTATACAGATAATATTGGGCTGAAAATCCTTATAACCAGCCCAACGTTATCTGTATAATAAAAGGGCAGAGGAAGAGAGAGGTTCAAGGTTAAATTTATTTAACTGACCACCTGTCAATTAATACCTAAGCAGTTTACAATAGTTAAAATAAGGTACAGATAGAATTAAATTATAACGTAAAATAAAATCGATGGACCATGCTGGTCTTAACTTAGTAAATGATGACAGATAACTATGTTAATTTAAATTAAAACAAAGTAAATAATTAAGCAAAAAAACATCAGCAGAGTAAAGAGAAGGAGAGAGCAGGTACTGTTATCCAGTTCATGCAAATCTTCCTGTCCTAGCCAGCCATACCTATGGAAAGTTCAAGGAACTCAGTCGGGGAATGCATCTGAGAAATAATGTTATCAGTTTTCTTTAAACTTTTCTTCCTCCTTATCATGCTGGGCCATTCCAGATGAGTGGGTTTTCCTCCTTTGCCAGCAGGTGGAAGCAGAATTGAACAACTTTCAATGAGATCATCACTGAGTAAGTCTTCTGGTATGGCACTGAGAGAAGGAAGGTGTTCCTTATCGTCCCTCCAGTCCAGTCCCACAGCTCTGGGTAGTGCACCTCCTCCAGCAGCTTGGAGACTGAGCATATCCAAACTTGAAGTCACCAGTACTAGTACGGCTGGCACCATCCACCAACTTCCAGTATGCTCAGTCTCCAAGCAGCTGGAGGTAGTGAGCCACGGTGCAGGGCTCACTGAAGGAGCAAATAAGGAGTCTGTTTGGTTTCTTTTGGTTCATTTTGGTTAATTTCTTAGTTTAAAAAAAAAAAACAGCAGGGAAGTTTTTGCAGTCTCCAGCTCTGAGGAGCAGGACTTGTGCTGAGGAGGATCCCACCCTCGCTGGGTTCGGAGGAGTGTGCAGATGTCTTCAGGGGATCCAGGGGCTGGAGGATGGCTCCCGATCCCGCGAACGGGTGAGGAGCCATCTGAGCTGCGCTGTGAGTGCTCTTGGTTCCTCCCCCCCTCAACGCCAAAGCCACGTGTAGGCTAAGCGCGAGGAGGGCAGTCGGGCCGGCAGAGGTGAGAAGGATTGACCAGCAGCAAGAGAGTGAGGTCTTGTGCAGTCAGAGAAACCCCTGCTCCCTTCCTGTGTGTTTCAGGTAGGTCATCTCCTGGGGCGCTTTAATTTTGGTGCAAAGAGGCTTTGCTGGGGGGTTCTGGCCTAGCGCCTTGTGGTGTTTGGCGGTGGGGAAGGCAGGACTGCTCTGTTTTCTCCCATGCTTTCTCTGACGTTGGAAGTGGCCCGCTCTGCCACCGGGGGTGAATCACAGCTATGGTTGGGGGTTTCTTCATGCCCCCTGTGCCTCTGGCTTCGTTGATTAAAAAAAAAAAAAAACTTATTTTTTTTAAAGCAAGTCAGCACTAATAGATTTCAGAAGACAGAGCCTTTTGCACGGCCTGTTGGATAGGGGGTCTTGGGCCTTCCCCGTCGACGATTGGGGGGATATTGGACACGTTCCCATGCCATCGCGTCCACATCCCTGGTCTGCGGAATCCAGTGGGGATCCGTCTCAGACGAGGGCATGTGCCGCAGCTGTGCGGCGCAGGTTACTAGTATGGGACAGATGATGCAGGATAAGGCGCGGGAGTCTACGTCCGTGCTGGCCCAGGAGGCTCAGACCTTGCTGGAGCTCCATGCCTCTCCGCTTGGGGCAGTTCCTGGGCTCTCAGCATCCCAAGGACTGGGGGTTGCGGGAGCTCTGTGGGGATTTTCCCCAGAGTTTGTGCTCCTGTTGCACCAGGCTTTCTGCTTGCGCCAGCAGGGTGCAGCAGGGGGTCCCTCCTTAGCGGGCGTCGGTGTGAAGAGATGTTCCGCAGGGAGGGGAGAGGCTCCTGCTGCAGTGCCGGTTAAGAAAGCCAGGCCTTCGGAGATGTGGCCGGAGCCGTCCCCTGGGTCTGAGGAACCGGAAGGGGATGAGCTGGACGTCAAGCCAGACTTGGATGACAAAGAGCTTGAGGATGGAGAGCTCCCGGAGCCAAAAGAACAGGCTCAGATTGTCCGGGTGTTTCAGCATGAGGAGTTGCCTGCCCTAATTGCAGAATCCCTTAAGGTCCTCAATTTGCCTGCCCGCCTGCCCGCCCGGCGGTGGATGAGGACACTCTGGAAGACCCGTTGCTACAGATGGTGTAGAAGTCTCAATCTGTCTTTCCGGTGCACCGGGTGGTCAAACAGGTGATTCAAGATGAGTTGGACCTGCCAGAGGCGAGTCTTAAAGGGGCCAGGACGATGTCGCGGCTCTACCCCCTGGCGGATAAGGATGTGAGGTGTTCCAGTCCCCGCGAGTGGATGCCACAGTTGCGGAAGTAACTAAGAAGATCACTATCCCGGTTGAAGGAGCCGCGGCCCTGAAGGATTTTCAGGACAGGAAGCTTGACGCCTTGTTGAAGCAGGCATTTGATGTCAACGCCCTAGCCTTGCAAGCCTCCATCTGCAGGGCCTGGGTGGCAAGGGCCTGCCTGTGTTGGTCGCAGCATCTGCAGCAGGCGGAGGACTCCACGTTGGAGCAAGGGGGGGGGGGGGAGGTGGCCAAGTTGGAGTCCGGGACTGCCTTCCTCACCGATGTACACTATGATCTTATTCATGGGCTCACCAGAAGTATGGTGTCGGTGGCGGACTGTCCCTATCTCTGACTGCATAATTGGGCGGCAGATAGCTCTTCCAAATCTCGGCTGAATAAGCTGCCCTTTAAGGGGAAGCTTCTCTTCGGGGAGGACCTGGATAAGTTGGTGAAGGAGAATCTAAAGGCGGGCGTTTGCCAGAGGACAAGCAAAAGCAGGGTCGTAGTTCAGTGCCGTCTCGGGGTCAGGCCCATGACTTTTGGCATTTTTGTATGTCCTGCCTGTGTTCCTTCCAGAGGGGTCGATTTCCTGCTCGGGGGCAGGAGTTTCAAGGTTTCCGAGGGGCCGGCAGTGGGTTCTCTGCTGCCTCTACCTTGGGATTCAAGAAGCCCCAGTGAAATGAGGGGGACCCAGGCAGAGGTTCTGCCCGTGGGAGGTTGGCTATTGGAGTTTTATTCTGCCTGGGTCCAGATAACATCCGACCAGTGGGTCCTGGAAGTCATCTGCAAAGGCTATGCCCTCGAGCTCGCTCAACCGGTGAGCGACTCCTTCATCCAGTCCCCCTGCAAAGCTCCCAGCAAGGCAGTGGCTGTACGGGATACCTTGTTGCGGCTGCTTCGGCTTGGGGCGGTGGACCTTGTTCCCTGGGAGCAGTACAGCTGCGGTCGATACTCACTCCATTTAATTCGTGGTCCCCAAAAAGGACGGGACCTTTCGTCTGATTCTGGATCCCAAGCAAGTGAACCGTTGTCTGCGGGTTCTGCATTTCCGGATAGAAACTTTGCGGTCGGTGATGGTCGCGGTGAGAGAGGGGTAGTTTCTGACGTCCCTCGATCTCATGGAGGCGTATCTTCATATTTCCACAAGATTTGAGCACCAGCGGTTCCTTTGTTTTGCGGTACCAATGGGCCATTTCCAGTTTCAGGCATTGCCATTCGGCCTGGCTACAGCCCCCCCGCACCTTTACCAAGGTCATGGTGGTGGTGGCCGCTGCACTCCGCAAGGAGGGGGTGCTCGTGCACCCTAACCTCGACAACTGGCTCATTTGGGCGCAGTCCAGAGATGAGAGTGTGCTAGCAACCTTGCGGGTGGTGAGGGTGCTTGAAGGCCTCGGCTGGGTGGTCAACATGGCAACGAGCCATTTGGTCCTGTCACGGAATTTGGAGTATTTGGAAGCAAGGTTCGACATTCGTCAGGGTCGAGTCTTTCTGCCAGAGCAGAGGGCTCGAGGACTGCGGCGGCTGCTGCATCACTTTCTGGGTCTGGCAGAGCTGACAGCTTGGCAGTATCTGCAGGTGTTAAGAACCATGGCGGCTACCCTGGAGGTGGTGCCGTGGGCGAGAGCGCATATGCGGCCTCTGCAGCGGGCCCTGCTCCGGCGGTGGTCGCATCAAATGGACTCCCTGCCCCGGAGACTCCCTTGCCCGCGGGAGGTCAGAAGGGCGCTTCAGTGGTGGCTCTGTCCAGAGAAGTTGGCAACGGGCATGCTCCTCAAGGCCTCGCAGTGGATCCCGGTGATGACGGATGTCAGTCTAACGGGTTGGGGGGCCCATTGTGAGGGGTCCTTCGCCCAGGGGACCTGAAGTGCACAGGAGGCGTGCTGGTCGATCAACCAGCTAGAGATGTGAGCTGTGGCCCAGGCGCTCTGTGCCTTCAAGTCAGGTCTGTGAGGAAAGGAAGTCAGCATCCTCTCAGACAACATGACAATGGTGGCCTTCAGGCAATCTCGGCAGTGCACATTGCAGGAGTCGACAATGTGATGGCGGACTATCTCAGCCGGGTGCACGTGGACCTGGGGGAGTGGTCTCTTCAGGTGGAGGTGTTCGCGCAGGTGGTGCTCAGGTGGGGAACGCCGGTCATGGACCTCATGGCTATGTTCGAGACCACCAAGGCGGGCCGGTTTTTCAGCAGAAGACGGGAAAGAATGTCCGAGGGTCTAGATGCTCTGCTACAGCAATGGCCTGCGGAGGGCCTATTGTATGTTTTTCCTCCTTGGGATCTGATCGGCCGAGTGGTGCAGCGGATTGAGGCTCACAGGGGGCAGGTCATTCTGATAGCCCCGGACTGGCCACAGCGTCCATGGTATGCGGACATGGTTCGGCTTCTGGAGGACTGGCTGTGGCACTTGCCATCTCAAACCAATCTTCTGGTGTAAGGTCCAGTGATCATGCCTCAGGTGGATCGGTTCTCGCTTATGGCCTGGCCCTTGAAAGGGCGCGGTTGAGGAGGAAAGGTTATTCTGGTCCAGTCATTTCTAGCTTGTTGAAAGGACGGAAGAGGTCTACCTCCCTGGCCTATGTTAGGATATGGCGAGTTTTTGAGGCTTGGTGCGTGGAGAAGCAGGCACAACCCACAGCAGCTACCAACACGGAGATCTTGGCTTTCTTACAGGATAGTTTTGATATGGGCCTAGCAGCCAGCTCGTTGCGGGTGCAACTGGCGGCTATTGCCTGTTATCATGGAAAGGTGCAACGTGTGCCGTTGGGGTCTCACCTGGACGTGTTGCGGTTCCTGAGGGCGGTGGCTCATTTGCGGCCGCCATGCAGAACAATGGTGCCGCAGTGGGATCTCAATATGGTTCTCTTGGTACTCGCTAGGGCACCCTTCGAGCCCTTGAGCTGCACCTTGTTGAAGGACCTAACTCTGAAGGCGGGTTTTTTTTGTGGCAATCCGTTCTGTGCGTAGGATCTCGGAGTTGCAAGCCTTGTCTTGTCAGGAGCCATAGCTTTCATTCTTGCGGGAGAAGGTGGTGTTGCATCCTGTGCCTTCTTTCCTTCCGAAGGTGGTTTCTGCGTTTCATGTCAACCAGCCCGTGTCTCTGCCTGTTCTGGAGGACTCGGGGTCTGATGCTGCCAGTCTCAGCTTACATCTCTTGGATGTGGGCAGGACTCTCAAGCAATACCTGAAGGCAATGGCGAGTTTTCGCAAGTCTGATTGCCTGTTCGTGCTCTTCGGGGGTCCGCGCAGGGGTGAGGGGGTGGCTAAGGCCTCGATCTCTAGATGGATTCGTGAAGCAATCGCCTCAGCGTATATCTTGCAGGGACGTCAGGTCCCGGTGGGTCTGCGTGCTCATTCCACAAGGGCTCAGGCGGCTTCTTGGGCCGAGTTTAGCTTGGTGCCACCGGTGGAAATCTGTAGGGCGGCAACCTGATCCTCTCTGCATACTTTAAGTAAGCACTATCGTCTGGATGTTCAAGCTGCAGGGGATGCCTGTTTTGGAGCAGCGGTGTTGCATGCTGGTATTGCAGGTCCCTCCCATTAGGTATACTGCTCTGTTACATCCCAGAGGTGCAGGACTGGACTGGAGAGACGATAAAGAAAGCAAAATTAGACTTACCTGCTAATTGTCCTTGAGGAACTCCAGTCCAGTCCCGGATCCCACCCAAGGGTTTTGGTGAAGGCTTTGGTCATTGTGATCAGTCTGTCTGCTTAGTTGCTGTGTGCATCAGTGGTGCCAGGGTAGCGAGGAATCACCGTTGCTTGGTGTGCCAGGGCGGACCGGGAGTGCTTTAATTTTGGGCAGCTCTTCGGTGTCAAATTCCTCAGGCGGGCCTCTTTCTCGTCCTCTCTTGTGGGGGGGTGACTGAATTCCTCCTTGGAGCCAGGGAAGGGGAGGTGTTAGTTCAGTTAAATTTGGTTTAGTCATTTGTTCTGGTTATTACCTGTTTAACTACTTATTTGTTGCTCCTGTGAGTATGCTTTGTCAATAGGCTACTGGGAGCTGGTGGGTAGTGCTAGCCGTACTAGTACTGGTGACTTCAAGTTTGGACATGCTCAGTCTCCTAGCTGCTAGAGGATGTGCATTACCCAGAGGTGCGGGACTGAACTGGAGTACCTCATGGAACAACAATTAGCAGGTAAGTTTAATTTTGCTTTTGTCTGCCTCCAGCAGATGGCAATGTGTTTATACTGGTGCAGCAGTGCAGTTAGGCCTGTCTCCACTGGCCCATACTATGGTCCTGTGGCCTCTGTGACTGATCCTTGTAGGCTTGGGTATATCCCTATCTTCTGGAGCCAACAGCTTGAACTGTATCCAGCACTGCTGCCTATGGTTTCCTAGGACTTCATTGGCTGGAGAACAAAGAGGAGGACCCCACGGGGCCCTTAGGGAGAAATAAGTTGGACCCGAATCCTTCTTCCCTCTTGCTGACCTCTATCTGCTTGCTGACCTTTTTGCTGATTTTTCTTCTGCATTTTTTTTCGTTGCCCACTCATTTCTGTTGGGTTGTTTTTGACTCTGTGCTATTTGATAAAGCAATTAAAAAAAAAAAGTCAGGCCTTGTCTTTTTTTGGTAGCAGTGCCCCCTAGGTCTGCATAGGCAGCTGAGGAAGCCCTGTTCAGGTATCTCTGACCGGCCTTTCAAGTGCTGGATTCTCTTTTTACTTTGGCCTGTTTGTTCTGATAGTGCCCTTTTTTTTTTTTTTTGCAGCCTGTGCTATTGTCTTTGGTGTCTTTTGTTTTCTTGGGGGGTGGTTTTCTGGTTCTTTTTCTTTGCTGCATGGAACCCTGTAGGCATGTCTGGTGCCTGACATTGTGCTTCTTGTGGTTCTCATTGGGTCAGCTCTGCAGTGGGCTCTTTTGCCCTTTGTGCTATGGGGTTGCCGAGAGCTTGATTCTATATATACTTTTTTATGAACAGAGAAAACCTCGTCCAGTGAACTAAAGAGCACAGCTATTAACAAAAAAGTCCACCGAAATTATGAAACCCGCACTATTTTTCTTTCTTTTTGTCGAAGCAAGCTGGAGGAAGGTCAGTATGGAAACTTGACCCACACCAGACGGCCAGCTACTTTTTAATCAATGAAGGTTCTCCACCCCAAAATTAAAGATTACTACACTTATCTTTCATCGTCGAAAAATATACTTATAAAGTCCCCATCCAAGATGTTGCTCACAAGAAGACAAATTGGCACGACGTGCACATTTCGGGCACCAGCCCTGTGTCAAGTGCTTCTCTCGAATCTCAATAATGTAACAGCAATGTTGAAAACGCCGTCAGCGCGGCTCAGGTCAAAACTTCTTCCAGACTGCTCGAATGCATTTAAAAGGAGAAACCAACCAATAGGAACAGGGGAATCGCCACCAACAGGGAAATCCCTGCCCTAATTGGATAACCTGTTGTAACAGCGTCACAGCACACTCTGCCAGTCAATTTCACGATTAAGTCCATGTGGCTCCACCGTACCCATAGAAAAAATCCATTTCTGTTCTAACCATTGAAGTCTTCTCTCTCTATCACCAACACGGGGATTCAAAGGTACATGGTCCAAAACAGTCCAACGTAGATCTTCAAAACTATGATGAAAAGCAATGCAGTGAGCCACTATCGGTGCCAATTCAATTCGCTGACGCAACCGAGAGGCATGCTCTGCCAATCTCATTTTTATCGGACGAATTGCCTGGTTGAACTCTTTAAGAAGAAATATTCAATTCACAGAACATATTAGCTCGACTAATATTGAGTTTCTTGATATGCAAATTTCTATTGAGATGGATCATTTATCTACCACACTCTATTGGAAGCCAGTTCAGCACTACAATCTGCTACATTTTCGGAGTTTTCATCCTGGTCCCCTGCGGAGGGGTTTACCATTTGGACAATTTTTGCGGTTACGGCGAATTTGCCATACGTTAGTGGAATTTAAAAAACATGCTTCTGATCTTAGTGACCAGCTTCAAAATAGGGGTTACCCGTTGTCGGTTATTTCAAAAGCGTATCGTAGAGCTCTTCATGTACATAGGGATTGGCTCTTAGACCCTCAATATCATAGAGATCCATCTGCGGTGGAGTCATCAATTACTGGAGTTTTACCCTATACCGATTGTAGTTCCATGGTGCTATGTATCTTACATACTCATTGGTCAGACCTGCAACTACACGATTGCTTTAAGGTACCATTACATGTGGCTTTTCTAGGGGTCAATTTTTGTGACCGTTTGGTCAGGACATCATTGTTGCCTGATCGAATATCCTCATCAACAAGAGTGATTGGTCATGGACCTTGTAATAACTGCGGCTATTGTGCTATGACCCTTTCAGGGGATACATGGTGCCATCCACAGACCGCTAGAATTTATAAGCACAGATGGGATACTACCTGTACATCATCATATGTAGTTTATCTTTTACAATGCCCGTGTGGACAGATCTATGTAGGCAGGACGATTCGTCCGATAAATATGAGATTGGCAGAACATGCCTCTCTGTTGCGTCAGCGAATTGAATCGGCACCGATAGTGGCTCACTGCATTGCTTTTCATCATAGTTTTGAAGATCTACGTTGGACTGTTTTGGACCATGTACCTTTGAATCCCCGTGGTGGTGATAGAGAGAGAAGACTTCAATGGTTTGAACAGAAATTGATTTTTTTCTATGGGTATGGTGGAGCCACATGGACTTAATCGTGAAATTGACTGGCAGAATGTGCTGTGACGCTGTTACAACAGGTTATCCAATTAGGGCAGGGATTTCCCTGTTGGTGGGGATTCCCCTGTTCCTATTGGTTGGTTTCTCCTTTTAAATGCATTCGAGCAGTCTGGAAGTAGTTTTGACCTGAGCCGCGCTGACGGCGTTATCAACATTGTTGCTACATTATTGAGATTCGAGAGAAGCACTTGACACAGGGCTGGTGCCCGAAACGTGCATGTCGTGCCGATTTGTCTTCTTGTGAGCAACATCTTGGATGGGGACTTCTTGTGAGCAACATCTTGGAGTGGAGGAGTGGCCTAGTGGTTGGGGCAAGGTACTTCAGGCCGGAAGGTCGGGGGTTCAAATCCCACTAGAGGACAGCAACCTTGGGCCGGAAGGAATGGGGTTTCTAGTCCCACAGGTGCTCCTTGTGGTCTTGGGCAAGTCACTTAACCCTCCATAGCCCATGTTCCCTGTAAAATAGTTATCTCCAAGTTATAATGCCCTGTTCAATGTAATTTCAGTTTGTTCAATGTAAACCGCACTGATGCAGAATAGCGCGGTATATAAGAGAATGTAAATAAATAAGTATATTTTTTGACGATGAAAGATAAGTGTAGTAATCTTTAATTTTGGGGTGGAGAACCTTCATTGATTAAAATGTAGCTGGCCGTCTGGTGTGGGTCAAGTTTCCATACTGACCTTCCTCCGGCTTGCTTCGACAAAAAGAAAGAAAAATAGTGCGGGTTTCATAATTTCGGTGGACTTTTTTGTTAATAGCTATATATACTTTTTTGGCATTGTTGGGACTCCCTATAGAGGGTCTGGGTCCTGATGCCGCTCCAGATGCCTCCTCTGAAGTCTCCATGCCTTTTCCATTAGCGGGACAAGCAGCCCTCTTGGAGGCCCATAAAGCATCTGCTCAAAGGACTGATGAGGCTTCAGGCTCTGGCCAGCACTCCCCTTGGGCACCGAAGGGCTCTAGGACTTTCTCTCTATTAGTTTTGAGCAGCAGCTACTGAAACAGCTTGTGGCATATTTTCAGTCCTTTCTTGCTGATTTGCAGTCCCCTTTGCAGGGATCCAAGGTCCAGGCCTCCCCTACAGGTGACCCTGTGCCCTCAGGTGGCTCTGCCACACCTGGCAAGAGGGTTAAGCCATCCCTACTTTGCCCCTTTGCCCAGGCCTTCCTCTCCTGTGGGGGTTAGTTGGGGCACTGAACATTACTCTTTTTTTTTTTCTCTAGAAGGTGAGTCGGAGGAGGAAGGGAAATTTCCCCTTATAGAAGGTGAAGATCCATTGGTGAGCTACCTTTTTCATAGAGAGGATTCAGGAAATGATGGCAACTTTACACATTGTGGAGCCTGACCCTCTGCCAGTGTCACAGTTGGACCTCATTGTGGAAGGTATCAGGTGTCGTCCTGGCATCTTTGCCTTGGTTCATGAAGAAATTCCTGGTCTCGCATTGTGAGAATCTAGAGCTAGGCCTTAATAGTCCTAAAGTCCTTTTCCATTGTTTCTCCTGTCCCAGGCTGAGCTGGAACATTGTTTTTGGCTCCTTTGGGTGGATGCAACAGACAAATGGAGGTGCTACGCTTAAGGAGTTTCATGATAGGACAGTGGAGACTCTCCTTAAGAATGCCTTTGTGGCCTCTGCCTTGGGCTCCCAAACAGCCTTGTGTGCAGACCAGAATACTCTTATGGGGGTTCAGCAGCTACTGGACAGCCCAGAAATTACTGGTTTGGAGTCTGCAATTAGAGTATGTAATAGATGCTCTATGATTTGATTAGGATCTCCTCAAAGTCCATGGCAGCAGCTGTAGTGTTTAGGAAGGGCTCTGGCTTTGCAATTGGTCAGCTAATGTTGCCTGTAAGCTGTGACTGAGCAGGCTCCCCTTCAAGGGCAGGTTGCTCTTTGGGGAGGATCTCAAGAAGTAGCTAAAAGATCTAGGAGAGACTCATTCACAAAGGTTTCCGGAAGGCAGGTAGGGCCTATTCCTCTTAGGAGCCTAAGCCCAATAAGATGCAGTCTTTTCAGAGGTCGCAGCAATCTCAAGACTCATTGGCAGCTCCTGCAGAGCTAGTAATCCCCAACACTGAGATCTGGCAGGTCCATTTCAAGGTACAGCCAGTTGTGGGATAACTCGGGCTAGTTCTTTTGGATTGGATTCATATGAGTCCTAGAGATTCTGGGTCAAAAATACAAAATGCAATGTGTGCCTTCAAACCAGTGCGGACTCCTGGTGACCCATTCGTGCTGGCATTTGCAGAGCCTCTAAGGGACACATTTGTAGAGTCTCCTGCAGCTCCCTGCTCAAGCAGGTGGTGTTTAAAGAAACTCTACAGCTCCTCCCTCTGTTGCAGGCATTATTACCCATGCCTTCCACAGAGCAAAGTCAGGGGTGGTGTTCCATCTATTTCATGGTGCCCAAGAAGAGAGGTTCCTTTCAGCCTATTCTGGACCTGAAAGTAGTCCATGCCAAACTAGAGTCCCCCATTTTTGCATGGAGACCATCAGATTAGTTATTGCCTCTGTTTGGCAAGGGGCGTTCCTTACCTTCCTAGATTTTGATGATGAGTATTTTTATATTCCCATCCCAGCGGTTTCTAAGCTTCTGCATCCTGGACCACCACTTCCAGTTCCAAGTTCTGCCCTTTGACCTGACCATGGCTCCTCCCACCTTCTCAGAGGTTATGGTGGTGGTCATGATGTTAATAGCAAACAAGGTGTCTGGGTTCCCCCATACCTGGTCAACTCGCTGATTTGACCCAACTCCTGGAGAAATCCTAGAGAGAGCACAATCCTAGTGATTCAATGGCTAGAATGGCTGGGATTGGTGATCACTTTTCCAAGAACAGCCTGAATCCCTCCAAGGATCTGGAGTATCTTGGAGTATATTCAGCACTCTCTCCTGGATCAAGTCTTCCACACACAGGAGAGAGATCACAAGCTGCAGAACCAACTCAGGGAATTCTATATGCAGCCTGCTCCTCTGGCTTGGGATTATCTTCAACTCTTAGGATCCATAGTGTCGACCCTGAAGCTGGTCCCTTGGGCCAGGGAGCACAAACACCCTCTACTGAGGCATCTTCTCTCAACCATTCGACCAGATCCTTCCTCTCTCCTGGGTTGCCTCTGGAAGCACTGAATTGGATGGTTGTCAACACAGCCAATGCCATGGCAGTGGCGTATGTCAACAAGCAAGGTGGAACTCGAAGCACTAGTGTGGCTCTCAGGGTGGCAAAACTGTGCAGGTGAGCAGAGGAAATCCAGCTATGTGGGCTGCTCTACTGGCTGCCCACATAGCTGGAGTCGGCAAAGTATAGGCCAGCTTATTGAGTCAGAACACTGTGGATCCTGGAGAGTGGAATTTGAGCCGTCACAGGTTCAGTCTCATAATGCAAAGATGGGGCCTTCCAATATTCCATCTGATGGCCAATTTGGAGAATGCTAAATTGGAGAACATTTTCAGCCATAGGAGGGACCAGGGCTGGTGCAAGGAGATGAGGCGGCCTAGGCCAGCCTCATCCTTTATGCCTCCCCCCCCCCCCCCGACCCCCAATGCTGCAGCTGCTGCCTATCTACAGGACCTACAGCAGCAGCAACAGCAATGCCTAAAACAGCCCCGCGGTGCTTACCTCAAAACTTCGGCACCGCAAGGCTGTTTGCATTTACCCCCACCGATGCCGACTTCCTGTTTGCATGGGGTGGAAGTGGCTTCTGTTCCCATGCAGACTTCTTTTTGTATCCGGTGTCGGTGGAGTGGCAGCGAACAGCCTTAAGGTGCTGAAGTTTTGAGGTAAGCACTGTGGGGCTGTTTCAAGCCATTGTCACTGCTGTAGACCCTGGAGAGGGGTGACAACAGTGGAAATGGATGCCCCTGAAGACTAGTGTTCTAGGCGACAGCCTAGTTTGCCTAATGGTAGTGCCGGCCCTGGGAGGGACCTGTGGGCAGCGGGCTTGGATTCCCACCAAATGTGGCCCCAGGTGGGGCTTCTTTATGTCGTCTTCTCCCCCCCCCCCCCCCCGACCTTGGCAAGCCACCTCAGGATTCGGACTCATCCAGGCTTGGTGATTCTAGTGGCCCTGAGCTGGCCATTTTGGCTAACGTATGCAGATATCTTGAGCCCATTAGAGAGGTCCCCACTCTTGTTACCTCAAGAAAAGGGTTGCCTTCATCTAGGGCTTCTGGTAATGGAGGATTCCACTCCCTTCTTGCTTATGGCCTGGCCCTTGAAAGCTACTCTGGGATGGTAATGGAAACTCCTTCTCAAGGCTTAGAGGACCCAGACTTCCTTGGCTTATGTGAGAGTTTTTGGAAGGGTTTTGAGAGGCAGTGTCATGAATATTGCTGCTAACAGGATAGTGATGCTGCTGTCCGATGAACCTGGATATGAATATCTAGGTTTATTTAAAGTGGCAGCACCTAGGTGCTTTAAAAGCACCTATCCACCGCTGAATATTAGCCTCATAGCTTATTAACATTTTTCTATTAGTTATATTTTGAAGGTCCAGGAGAATTTACCGCTTACTTTCCCAGTTGGTCAATCAACGCCCCACTCCCCCAGCTTGCTTTTCTTGCATAGGCTTCCCAATTCACATAATAATTTTTTTCTATTAATTGACAATCAAGTAATCTTGTTTTTTGGAAGCCATTATCAGAATATTGCTGTTCTAACTCATTTCAACCAGCCAACCAACCAGTCATGAGTATAATTCACTGCAGTCTCCAAACTTTCTGATATCAAAAAGGAGCTCATTTAACTCAAACTGGAATAAGCTGCAATTAAAAAAAGTCTCTGAGACTATACAACATCCAGAAAATTTAGTCCCTCTTTGACAGAAAATAAAACAACCCAGGAATATAGATGGATTACAGTGGGCTCAGGTAGATTACAATCTGTGACACACAGGCAACCATTCTCCCAACTGTTGCCCCTACAAAATTACTTTGCTAAGAACATGATATGATATACTTTGTCAGGCCAAAGGTCCATCAAGCCCAGTATCCTGTTTCTAATAAGGCCAATCCAGGTCACAAGTGCCTGTAAGGTTCCTAAAAGGTTGCTGCATTGAAACTTTACAATGCTCATGCCCTTTATAGACATAGTGGATCCCTTTATAGCAAGAGGAGAAAATCAAAATAAACGTAACTATTTATTATACTACAACAAATAGAGAGGGGTGACCTGCATGGAGCAGTGGATACAACCCTAAAACCAGGCATAGAGGGTGTGACTTGTATAGAGCGGCAGGTACGCCTACTCTAGCCACCTTACTGGGCAGACTAGATGGACCATACTGGTCTTTATCTGCCATCATATACTATGTTACTATGAAGGGAAAGCTGAAGTGGAGCCAGAGATGACAAGAATTACTTGGTGCAAACAAAATTCCCAGAGCACTGACAAGCATCACTAAACAGAAAAGCATTACTGTTAGGAGACTCCATTATTATTGTGCTAACCTAGGAACATCGTTCAAGGTACTGTCAAAGTGAAATGCCTTCCTGGATCCTCCGCTAATAGGAATACAAATCAAATACTAGCATTATTTTGTGAAGGAGGTAGCAATGCAAATAAATGTTTCTTGCCAGGTAATTTGTTCCCATTTGGATTTTAACAACACTCTCATAGCACAGAGAAATTTCCAGAATTTGGGGGAAGAGCTGAATTCCATGGTAAGGATGTAGCTTTTCAGAAGTAGTACATGCCTATGAAAAGAGCAAGGAAAGGCTACATTGTACAAACAAGTTCAATAAGTGGCCCAAAACCTGGTGTCAACAAGGAGGTTTTGGGTATATTGGAGGCTAGGGCAATGTATGGAAAAACAAAAAACTATAACCTAATGATGGTTTTCATCATCCTGTGGCAGGAAAAATGGATCATTTTTTCATGAGGGTGGCATTATATAGATTTTTTATAAATTAACAGTTATAATATTTTGTGCTAATAATACCATACAAAAACTGATCACTGTTTTGTTAAATTGCCTTCTCAGTGGTACCCAGTGGGAAATACTGATGTGTGCATTAGTACATTGGAAAAATTGGTGTTGAGTGATGTATGTAAAATGGAGTCAACATATATCGGAGATTTAATTTTAATATCCCCAAAATAGAAAGAAAAGCTATTCAACAGCTAGCTCAAGATTTTTAATTGGTAATCAGAGCAGCTGACAAGGGTGGAGCAATGGTGCTATTGCCTTGTGCTCAGTATCATCAGGAAATGTTAAGCAGTTGTCTGATCTCAAATATTATTAATTGCCACAAAATTCTATAAATGATACTGAAACAAAAATAAAAGTTGAAGTGGATCCAGCACTGCAGTTGGGCTGGGTTACTCCCAAAGAGCATCAGTTTTTGATACAGCAGCATCCTAAAATCCCCATTATATATTTAGTACCTAAAATACATAAAGCACTCCACAACCCTCCAGGTTGCCCCATTGTATCCAGCAGAAATTCTATATTAGAACCTACATCAAAATTTGTAGATTTATTTATTTATTCTTTATTCACATTTTCCTCTTACATTCAGGAAACAAGTCTAGTACATAACCATTAAAACAACAGAAAACACCCAGTATTCTTGCACTTCTCAGTATCCCATAAGAGTACAAATCAGCAGTAGCAAATAGTAGCATGGTGGATCAAGGCGCAGGGGAGGGGGGAGAAGGGTGGGAGGACAGTAATAATGAGCAGGAGGGAGGAGGGGGAGGGAAAGAAGCAGGAAGTCACTCTGCCCCTCTAGAGTTCTGACTCAAATTAGAGATCTACAGTATCCATGCAGAAAATTAGTTACCACCAGGCAAGCCAGAGTCACCAAGACCACAAAGTTTACCCAGTGCCCTCCTGTTCCTAATCAGAGTCAAAGAACATCTTGACTTGTGTCCAGATCTTTCCAAATCTGTTCATTGTCCCTCTCATGTGGGCAACGCCTTGTTCTAGTTTCATAATGTATGCAAGTTTTTTGACCAGTCCAGTAAAGTTGGTGCTATCGGGTTCCTCTATTTTGTAGTCACTCAGGACTAGACTGCTAGAAATAAAAAGATAGCAACTTTAGGGGGATTTAAGCACACAGTAGTTGGATCGTTATTAAAGCCCAGCAACATTAAGGCAAAATCATTAAGTCCTTCCCTGTAAGATGGAAGCAGATCTTAGCAACTTGCCCCCAAAGGGGCCACACCTTCTTGCAATCCCACATTATATGCATTAGGGTACCCCTTCTACCACATCCCCTCCAACAATCTGCGGAATAGGCTGTATTCATCATATGGAGTTTGGTAGGAGTGAGACAATCTAAGCAATAATTTATACTGGGAGTTGAGATGTGATTGGCAAGTTGACATCTTTGAGGTATTCTACCACAGCGCTATCCATTGATCCATCGACCAAACCCTCCACAGATCCCTCACCTAATTAGACTGGTAGCAATGCTGCTCACTGTGACCTTGCATAATGATCTGGTATAACTGTGCCAAATACCCACAACCCTTACGGGGTTTTATGAAAAAAGCCTCAACTGAATGCTCTGCGGTCAGGTACAGTGCCCTGTTGGTGTGTAAAAAATGTTCCACCTGAAACAGCGAGACAAAATTAGGGGGAAGAGCTGAGCAGCACTGTATGATCTCGTCCCTGGACAAAAAGCAATCTTGTGTAATAATATAATTCTCCACCCTATCCATTATGTTGGTACTCATCCAGTGGATCCGACCCAGATTTCACACCCTAGAAGGGAACAACTGCCCCTGAGTCAGAAAAGCCAGGTGAGGCTGAGGGGGCCGGGGGCAGAGGAGAAAGCGAACTACCTAGCCACTCTCTCAGATCGCAAGAGTAGGGTCCACCAATGGATGTGTCGATTGCAGTACTTTGCCCCCCCCCCCACCCCCCCCACCTCTGGAGCTCAGGAACGGGGCTGCCCCAATAACTTTGAAAACCGCCAGCTCTGCTCCTAATTATATTCTGTTCTGATCTGGGTTCACTACCCACCAGAAATAAATTGCCCTCAATTGTGCCGCCGAGTAATACATTTTAAAATTAGGTAAGAACTGCCCCCTCCAAATGTCAAGGATGCATTAACACACTCAACTTGACCTAGGCCCTCTTACCGTTCCAAAGAAAATGGGCAATTAACTTATGGAGGTCACAAAAGAAAGCGTCCGTTATCAGACAGGGCAGCATCAAGAATAAATATAGGAAGTGGGGTAAAATGTTCATTTTGATCATGTTAATTCTTCTGAGTAAGTGACAGGGACAAAAAGGCCCAACCCCACAACTCTTCCCATACCCTTCTAAGCAGTGGTGAGAAGTGCAATTAAAAAAGCCCAAATAGACAAGTAGGGATCTTGACGCTCAAGTAAGACAAAAATTCCCTTTCCCATTGATATGGAAACCACCTTCTTATTGTGTCCTCTAACCACAAGAGGAAATTTAAAAGGGAGAAGCACTGATTTCGTCGAGTTGAGCTAGTAGGTCAATACCGTCCCAAACTCCCTATATTCCTCCTTGAAGGTAGATAAAGATCACTCAAGACTGGAGAGAAACGAGAGGGTATTATCAGCATAGAGAGCAGCCTTGTGTTCAGCACCCCCACCCACACTCCTGCTATTGCTGCATTCTGTCGGAGGGCCTGGGCAAAAGGCTCTAAGAAGAATGCAAAACGCAGCAGGGACAGTGGGCAGCCCTGCCTCATGCCCCACCCCAAAGAGAACAAGGATGAAAGAAATCTGCTGTTCCTGAGCCTTGCCGTCGGTGCACTGTAGAGAGACCAAATAACCCGCAAAAGACCGGACCAAAGTTGAAAGCCTCGAGAACCTGTAATAGAAAGGCCAATGGATGCGGTTGAACACCTTTTTCACGTCCAAGGCCAGAAAGACCATTAGCTTGCCCCCATCCATCCCACATTGATGTACTATCTCCAAAACTCTCCGAACATTGTCCTCTGTGTTGTGACCCTTAATGAAACATGTTTGGTCTTTATATCTTAAAACCAAAACAAGCTGATTCAGGCGTTAAGCAAAAAAAGTTTGCAAACAGCTTTGCATCAGTGTTGAGGAGAGAGATTGGTCAGTAGGAGCCTGGTGCAGTCGGATCCTTCCCTTTTCTAGAATTAATGTAATGTGTGTCTCCAAAAAGAAAGCAAGGATCTCATCCTGCTCCCAGACCAAATTGAAGACCGTACACAGTAATGGGGATATAACCCCACAAAAAGTCTTATAGAATTCCAGGGGGAAGCCATCTGGGCCGGCTGCCTTCCCCAATGGCAGACCACAAATAGCCTCTTGTAGTTCTAGCCCTGTGATGGGGCTATCCAGCCACTTCCACTTGCTGCAGGGAGACGCCTCTCTAACTTTTAAATACTTTGCTACCTGGTGAGCGTCCCTTGTACATTCAGAAGAATACAATGCCCTGTAGAATTGTACAGAAACCTGCTCAGTCTCCTTCCTGTCATGGCAGAGATTCCCCCCACTATCACGGAACTGTAGAATCTTTGCCTGCGCTTGCCTCTTCTCCAAAAGTAAGACGAGCAGTTTGTTTCCGGCAAGAGAGCTCCTCCTATTGCAGCACCATTTGTTCTGCCTCTAGCTCCCTCAATTCTAGTTCCAGATCCCATCTAGTTTTTTCTATTTCCCTTTTCCTCCTTATCTCCACCTCCATCAATTTGCCTCAGACCACCGCTTGAAATGCATCTCAGATCATTGTCAGTGGTACCTCTTCCATTGTCAACAGCTAAAAAATGCAGGGTCATGCATATGAGCCACAAAAATCCAAGGGAGCGCTACAGTGTAGGGCTGACGTACTTCTGTCCACAAAAGAAGAGTGAGACCTGGGCATGATTGTTTTTGACGATCTTAAAGTAGCTAAATAGGCAGAAAATGTGACGGTGAAAGCTAGAAGGATGCTTGGGTGCATAGGAAGAGGAATGGCCAGCAGAAGAAAGGAGGTGATAGTGCCTCTGTATAAGTTTTTGGTGCAACTTCATTTGGAGTATTGTGTGCAATTCTGGAGACCACACCTTTAAAAGGATATAAACAGGTTGGAGTCGGTGCAGAAGCTGGCTACTAACATGGTTAGTGGTCTTCGTTATAAAGCATATGAGGATCGACTTAAGAATGTTAATATGTATACTTTTGAGGAAAAACGGGATAGAGGAGATAAGATTGAGACGTTTAAATGCATCTGTAGCATAAATGCACAAGAGGAGAGCTTCTTTCAATTGAAAGCAAGCTCTGGTACGAGGGGATATAGGATGAGGGTGAAAGAGGATAGGCTCAGGAGTAATATACGAAAATATTTCTTTACAGAAAGAGTGGTGGATGCATGGAATAGTCTCCCATTGGAGGTGGTAGAGATGAGGACAGTATCTGAATTTAAAAAAAGCATGGGACAAACATAGAGGATCTCTAAAGGAAAAGAAGGGACTTATAGTGGTTGATATGGAAGGGCAGACTAGATAGGCCATGTGGTCTTTTTCTGCAGTCATGTTTCTCTGTATCATTCTCATGAATATAATTCTTAATAACCAGCTCCACTTCCTTTGTGGCACCCTTATCCAGTAGCAGGGAGGTATTAAGCTTCCAGGGGTTCAACCCCCCCCCCCCCCCGAAACATATGCTTCCAATCAAAGGTGCACCAGGGCATGGTCCGTCCATACCAATGTTTCCAATATTACATTCTCCCACCAGGGGAGAGAGGGATGTGCTAATAAGGAAGTAGTCCAAACTGGAATAGGATTATGAACAGAATTGCAGGTGTATTGCCTAACCCCTGGGTTTTTTATCCTCCAGATGTCTACCAAGTTGCTCAAAAGAGCTCAAAATATTTTCTCCCTGCCCCCAACCTCACACATGGACCTATCCATCCCCCTGTGTGTGACAATGTTAAAATCCCCTCCGTAAAGCACAAGTGGTCCACCCCTCAACCTTAACAAAAATTTCCCACAGGAAATTAAGCTGGCCCTTATGGGTGTATAGGTTTACCATACATAGTCAGCCCCGGGAACTGCACTTCCAATGCTAACGCCTTCGCCTGGCTGTCCCTCCGCGTATTAAAGAATCTTATATAACAGGCCCTTCCACAGGAGGATGGCACCTCCAGTACTGTTGGACTTACCAGATGAGTGAAATACCTCATTGGCCCATCATCCCGCCTGACATCCGAGGCTGTCAAACGGGTTTCCTACAGCATATAAACATCTGAGTGAAAATTAGCCAGCTCTCACAAGACCTGCTTCCTCCTGCAGGATGTCTGCAGACCTCTTACATTAATAGAAGAAAACTTTATGCAGTCATCAACATTAGGCATATTAACTTGTCATCGCAACACAATCACAATACACGTATCACTCAATAATCATAATCATCAAGCCCCGCATCCATCCCCCCAACCCACCCACACGTCCACCCACCAACCAAAGAAGTGCAGTCCTGGGATGAACAATATAACAACCAGCATAGCTGAGAAACCAACTTGAATTGTGACCAGATCAGGGCCACTTGGAGGATGCCCTCCGGATGGGGTCAGCTAGTCAACCCTGGGAGTATCAGGGGGAACTCCGATGGCATACTGGACAGTCTCCCTCCACCACATTGACTTACCATCTGACGGTAACAAGATAGTGCCATCCTCCGGCCAGAGCACCCAGCCATCATCTCATTGGGTCCCTGGCTCCAAGGATAGCAGGATCCACCAACCTCCCGTTCTCCCTCCCCAAGCCAGTCAGTACAGCCAGGTCTCTCATAACATCCCAGCCATGCCCGCCAGTCCAATCCAGAACAATACAAAGGCAGCAGCAAATACTCCCATCAGCTTGAGGCTCAGGCCACTCCTTCCAAATTGTACTCGGCCTGCTCTTCATCACTGCATGAAAGCATCGACCACCCTTTGATGATTTTCAGCCTGAGATTTTCCTGGCCCTGCTGCTTTCGAGGAATCGGGATACTTTAACTTTCTTTCTGGGTAAGTTAGCGTCAAAAGATGGATCCTGAGGGAAGTGAAGCTTGAGAAATTTCTTCGCCTCCTTAGGCTCTATAAAGTACAATGTCTCCCCTTTCCATGTCACACGCAGTTTGGCTGGATATAGCAAAGCTTGTGGGATGCCATGGGAGAACAGTCTCCTTTTCACTTCCCTAAATGCTTGCCATCTTTTGTCTAATTAGGCATTGTAGTCTTGAAAAATTCACACTTTATGATCTTTGTATGGGATAGCCCCCAACTTCTGAATTTGCCGCAGGATCCAGTCTCTTTGCCTGTAGTTTAAAAACTTAGCTAAGATAAGGAGCGACTTGGTCCCCAGGGGCCCTCTAGGCACTCAATGGGCATGTTCCACCACCATGTTGTCTGGTAGAGGGGGGTCCTGAAACAGCTCCCTCAAGAGCCACTCAAAATGGAGCACCCACCCCTCCCTTCAGAATCCCCAGAATACAAATGTTGGATCTACTGAACTGGTTCTCCAAATCATCAACCTTAGCCAGCAGTTTCTGCAGAATCAAACTGTGTGTGGAGGAGTCTTGCTTCAACACCAATAGGTCATCCTCCATTCCAGTAATACGCTATTCAGCCCTCTCAATTCTGCTCACCACCACTTGCAGCTAGGCCCAGGCCTCTCTAAGTTTAGCTTGGATTTTCCCGTGTTTCTCCAACAGTTCGATATTGCTCACCTTAATATCTGCCAAGATTACCTCTGTCTCCAGAGGGCTTCTGTGTGTATCAGACAGCATTACCGATGCTGGCGGTATAGTGTCAGCCTACGACGAATCCCTGAGGCCGTTTCACCATCTTGGGAGGTCAGACATTCTGCCATCATCTGCTACTGAGACACCGTAGCTGTCTTTGCCGCAACCCTGGCCAATTTTGCCATCTTTCTCTGTTCAGGTTTTGTGGCCATGCTGCCCCCAGTCTCAGTAAAACAAAAGGGCTCGTGGGTAAGTACAAAATACAGCACTAAATCGGCCTGGTTTGGGATAGCAAGGAGAACATGTCCACTCTCTACACCACCATCATGTGACCCCATAGATTTATTTGTAAAATCAGTGACTCAGCAGGTTAAATCATACATCAGAGATACCACACATTTTCTTCAAAAATGACAATTAGTTCAGCAAATATCGGAGAGTAGTATATTGGTTACTTTGGATGTGTCAGCACTGTATATCGATATTGATAAATGACATGCTTTACAGATAATTAAACAGATGGATTTGACATAATTTATTCCATCACGTATACCTTTTTCATTTATCATGTCTCTATTGCCAATTGGTATTATACCATAATTATTTCCGTATGATGAGCAATTTTACTGACAGGCCCCCCTCAATAACCATATTATATGTGGCTTAGTTTGAAGATACTTTTATATACACATCTACTTGATATTCAGATATACAAATATGGTGCCAGTATCTGGATGATATCTTTTTTTTTTTAAATCTGGATAGGGACTGATTATCAGTTGGATTCATTTATGCACTGGCTTAACCAATGTACCACCAATCTGCCTTTTACAATGGCTAAATACAAATCATCAATCAAATTTTTAGATGTGAAATTTTTAGATGTGTTACCACTTCCTTATATTGAAAAGCTGTGGAACAAAATAATCTATTAAGATTTCGCAGCCATCATCCCCAAGATTTAAAGTTGGGGCTTCCACTCAATCAATTTTTAAGGATATGGTGAATCCACTCTACAGTCCAGAATTATAAACATCAAGTTAAGGAATTGCAGGAGAGATTTAGTCAGTGTGGTTATCCAAAGGGTGTAATATGAAAGGCTTATACTGTAAAAGAGCTTTAAACGCCCACATGGAATGGCTTTTGCTTCCACAGTCTAAGCAGCATGGTGATTGTATAGTTTATATTTTGCATTATACAGGACCAAGGAAGTGGTCTCTCTCATAAGGAAATATTGTTATATTTTGACCATTCTGAAGTGTTTTCAGATAAATATCTTGTTCTCTTAAATGTGAGGTTGAAACATCCAAGATATTTAGTCAAATCGATGGTGATGCCCCTTATACAACAATCATCTGTAATAGGGCATTTCAGATGCGGACAGTGTGAGTTTTGTGAAAGCACTGTTGAAGGGGCTACGTAGCAGCATCCTCAAACATACAAAATCTATGATAATATAGTTCATACCAAATATATCAGAACACAATGTTATTTATTTGATAATTTGCCCTGCCAATTAATCTATATAGGATGCATAAAGAGACGATTTTAACAAGACTTACTAAACATCGATCACAACTTATCACCAAAAGTATCATGGCACCTGTGGTGCTGCACCATCTTTTCAGCAGCTTAGTCTGAGAATAATGGATCATGTTCCAATGTCCTTTAGTGGTAGAGATAGAGAAGCTTGAACAAAGTTAGATTTGAATGCATTTCAGCCTGTGGGTCTCAGTCAAGAAGCAGAATGGCTGTCTGTGATCTAATTGTGATTGGTTATGGACATTTAAGAAGGCTGGTTATGAACACACGCCATTGGATCATGTGATACGTAGTTAGCCATGTTGGGAAATGGAGTAGAATTGAGTTGCTTTGAATTAATGGCATCTTCCTGAAGAAACATGAGTGCACTGCATGATGGTCTTTGCAACAAGTAAATGTGTGGAGATACAGATAAGTTACATGATAGCCCTGAAGCAGACCTGAATAATATTACTTTTAGTTCAAAACAGTACTGTTGGCATTGTCAGCTTTATTGTGGTTATTTAACAGCAGCTATATCAACTGAGTCAATCTAGTAAGAAATGGTATAATGACTGTTCATTTACATATATGGACCATGCATTTTATTAAATTGAGTAACGAGGTCCATTTTGTACCTGACATTAATTAATAAAGTTGTGTTCGGAATAAAAAAGCTCCAACAAAAATTAATTTTTTCACATCATTTGTTATTGGGAGCTTTATGGTGTTAATTCTTCAGTTTGATTTTTATAAGGAGCCACGTAAAGGATTTACAAGTGTGAATGGACAGTTACACACATATTTTAGGTGGTTATGAGCCTAAGATGCAATAAAGCCATAGTGGAGAGACTGAATGAATTCTTTGCTTTGGTCTTTACTGAGGAAGATGTAGGGATGTTACCCATGACTGAAATGGTATTTAAAGGTGATGTCGCAGAAGAATTATCAACAAACCGGGAAAATGTATTACAACAGTTTGATAAGTAGCAAATGACTTGGACTGGATGGTATACATCCAAAGGTGTGGACAGAACAGAAAAATGAGATTGCAGACCTACTATTAGTAATCTGTGAGCTATCATTAAAATCCATCTGTAATACCTGAAAATTGGACAATGGCCAGTGTAACGCCAATTTTTAAAAAGGGTTCCATGGATGAGCTGGGAAACTACAGACTGGTGAGCCTGATGTCATACCGATAAAAGTGGTGGAAACCATTATAAAGAACAAAATTATCGAACATATAGATAGTCATGGCTTAATGGGAGACAGCCAACATGGCTTTAGACAAGGAAGGTCTTGTCTTACTAATCTGTAATGTTTTTTTGAAGGTATGAATAAACAGGTAGACAGAGGTGAGTCGGTTGATATAATGTATCTGGATTTTCAGAAAGCCTTTGACAGAGTCCCTCATGAGAGACTCTTGACGAAACTAAAATGTCATGGGATAGGAGGCAGTGTACTACTGTGGATCAGGAACTGGTTAAAAGATAGAAAGCAGAGGGTAGGGCTAAATTGGCAGTTTTCCCAAAGGAAAAAGGTGACTAGTGGAGTACCCAGGGATCTGTGCTGGGTCCTCTGCTTTTTAACATTCATAAATGACCTGGAAATGGGAATAACGAGTGAGGTAATCAAATTTGCAGATGACACAAAATTATTCAAAATTGTTAAAACGCAAGAGGAATGTGAAAAATTGCCAGAGGACCTTGATAAATTAGAAGACTGGGTATCCAAATGGCAGATGAAATTTAATGTGGAGAAGTGCAAAATTATGCACTTAGGAAAGAACAACCAATCTATGGTTACACGATGCAAGATTCATATTAGGACCATCACCCAGGAAAAAGATTTAGGCGTCATTGTGGATAACATCTTGAAACCCTCCGCCCAGTGTACAGCGGTGGCCAAGAGAGCAAATAGAATGCTAGGAATCATATGGAAAGGAATGGAGAATAAAACAAAGGATATTATAATATCTCTGTATCGTTCCATGGTGCAACTGCATCTTGAATATTGTGTGCAATTCTGGTCGTCGTATCTTATAAAGGATATAGCGTTATTAGAAAAGGTACAGAGAAGAGCCACCAAAATGGTAAAGAGGATGGAAGGATACCCCTATGAAGAGATGCTAAAAGGTTAGGGCTCTTCAACCTGAAAAAGAGACGTCTGAGGAGAGATATGATAAAGGTCTATAAATTAACGAATGGAGTGGAACAGGTAAGCGTAGAGTGATTTATTTATGCCATCAAAATATAGAAAGACTTGGGGACATGCAATGAAGCTACAGTGTAACCTATTTAAGACTAATAAGAGAAAATATTTTTTCACTCAACGCTGCTGAACTGCGAGTTCTGTCTGTCTGTTTGTCTCCACATATTTATTTATCTATTTGTCCTTATTGGTGGGTTCCCTTACCTACTCCATTGCTGTAGAGTTTAAACTATTTTTCTCTTAGTCTACCTGAGTGACTACCCCTCCCCCTTCTGATGTATTGTTGTAGATCTCCATTTCCTGTCCTGCACGTGTGCTTGCTCAGATTGCCTTTCTGTTCCTTGAGAAGAACAGTGCTCTCCAGAGCTCTCCCAAAAGGTGATTTTTGCTGAGTTTGCTGCTGAACTGTGAGTTCTATCTGTCTGTCTGTTTGTCTCCACATATTTATTTATCTATTTGTCCTTATTGGTGGGTTCCCTTACCTACTCCATTGTGTGGCTCACAGTTCAGGGACAGCCTATTGGCCAGAGACACATAGCTTCTCGCCCACCCTACCCCTCACCCCACCCACCCCAGGGGCTACATTGCCTATATAGTGGTCACATACGTGTCATCTATCCCTCCTAACTTGGGTTAAAGCCCACATCTTCTTCATCTTTTCTTATTATTATTCTTCCTATTCTGGGACTGCTTAATCAACATGTCGTGTATTCAGTGCAATAACTACGGTACTTACATTCTAAGATGAATCATTTGGAGCCTAAGAGCTTGTCCTATGCGCCTCAAATCAGCTGTCATGCATGAAGAACTGACTCTGCTAAGGAAAGACCTAGCTGCCATGCATAAAGAAGCGATTCTACTGAAGGAGGAACTGGCTACAATGAAGAGCACCTCTTCTAGGATACAAACTGAACAAAGTCCATCACCGCTCCCACAAAGAATCAAACACCCCAGGAACAAATGGATCACAGTGGGTTCTGGTAGATTGCGACCTGTAACGCAGAAACATCCTATACATCAAGAGATATCCCTGCACAATGCCTTCTCTGCCTTGGTTAATGAGGATGCCCAATCCAAAGAAACTGAAGGGTCTTTAAATGAGTCAGACAATGCCCAATCTCCTGCTAAAGCACCAAATATGAAGAAAACCTCACCAAACAGAAAACTACTACTACTTGGAGATTCCATCATCAGAGGCACCAACTTGGGAACGCAGTTCAAAGGAGAGAAGATAGTCATGTGCCTACCAGGCTCTTCAGCCAGCAGGAATACAAACCAAGTTGTTGAAATACTTAGCACAAAAAGTGAACACTCCAAACTTGTTGTTATCCACTTGGGCACAAATGACCTGGCTAAAAACAGTGCCTCTACAGTCCAAAAGGACTTCCAATCTCTGCGAGAGAAACTCAAGCCCATTGTTAACACTGTTGCATTCTCATAAGTTCTACCTGTTCTTGGTAAGGGGACAAAAAGGCTGCATCACATTAACAGCTTTAATACATGGCTCCAGACCTGGTGCTAAGAAGAAGGTTTCAGATTTATTGGTGACTGGGGCAACAGCTGGACCAACAAGAGACTATACTGTGCTGATGGACTACATCTCTCTGTTGCAGGGAAAATAATCCTAAGTAAAAAAATCAGGCAGTATGTGGCTATGCATTTAAACTAGGAAAAGGGGGTGACGGATGTGGAAGGTTAAGATCTGCAAGCCACCCCCTTCCAAAGCAGAATAACATCAGAAACAGCCATACTTTTAAACCATACATCAAAAACAAGTGGGAAGAAGTGGGCAGAACAAAATCAATGCAAAATACACACAAGCCAGATAAATGCTGGACAGCAATGAGCACATATGCTAGAAGCTTAGCCAACAAAATTCCGGACCTGAAAGCCCTAATGGTGGAAATGGATTTGGACATTGTGGCCATTACAGAAACATGGTTTAATGAATCACATGATTGGGATATAGCCATTCCTGGCTATAATCTTTTCAGAAGAGACAGAGCAAATGGAAAAGGAGGAGGAGTAGCCTTGTATGTCAAAAGCAATATTAAAGCTACTGAAATGAAGGGGACATGGCGAAAAGAAGAAGCGCTCTGGATTGCGTTGGAAAGAGGAGATGGCACTGTCATCCATATTGCTTAGTCTACAGACCTCCGACTCAAATTGAAGAGAGAGATATCGAATTGATTATAGATATTGCCAAGATAGCAAAAAAGGGGGAAGCGATCATATTGGGTGGCTTTAATCTACCTGATGTGGATTGGATTACTCCTTCTGCACATCTGGAAAGAAGCAAAAAAATTGTGGACGCTCTCCAAGATGCATTACTTAGACAAATGGTGATGGAACCAACCAGGGAAAGCTCAACGCTGGATTTAGTGCTCACCGACGGTGATAGCATGTTGAATGTCTGCGTGAGTATCCCTGTGAGCAACAGCGATCATTACACGGTGTGGTTTGAGATAAAGGCCATGGTACAGGCCAGTCATAGCAAGCTCAAAGTCCTAAACTTCAAAAACACTGACTTCAATAAAATGGCCAGGTACTTAAAAGTACTCTCCAAAAGGAGGAGATGATGGGGTGGAAGGAGATAAGGGAAGTGGAATTGCAATGGGCCAAATTAAAGGTGGCAGTAAAAGGGGCAACAGATAAATATGTAAGAAAAGTAAATAAAAAACAAGAGAAGAAGGAAACCTATTTGGTTTTCCAAAGAAGTGGCTGCTCAAATAAAGGCAAAAAACACAGCTTTCGCAAAATTCAAAAGCTTGCAAACAGAAGAACACAGAAATGAATACAGGATCAAACTCAGAGTCTAAAAGAGAAATAAGGATAGCAAAATCAAAGGCAAAGATGGCTAAAGATGTTAAGGGTAGTGACAACTTTCTTCAGATATATTTGTGAAAGGAAGAAGATCAGAGTTGGAATTGCAGGACTCAGAAGTGCTGGGAAAGCACTCGTGGAAAATGACATTGAAAAAGCGAAATTGCTAAACAAATACTTCTGCTCTGTTTTTACTAAAGAAAATCCTGGAGATGGACCAGCTGTGACTCCCAAATATAAAAATGGGAATGAAGTAGATACCACACCTTTCACAGAAGATGAGGTGTTAGAACAACTTGCAAAACTGAAAGTGGACAAGGCCATGGGACCTGATGGGATACATCCCAGGATACTGAAAGAGCTCAGAGGTTTTTGCCGGACCGTTAAAGGATGTCTTCAACAGATCCTTGGAAACAGGAGAGGTTCCTCAGGACTGGAGAATGGCTGATGTCGTACCTCTACAAAAAAGTGTTGACAGGGAAGAAGTGTCAAATTACAGGCCCGTGAGCCTTACCTCGGTGGCGGGAAAAATAATGGAGGCGCTCCTGAAAGAGCGAATAGTGAACTTTCTCAAAACCAACAGGTTGCAAGATCCGAGGCAACATGGTTTTACTGAAGGACGGTCTTGCCAAACAAATCTGATTGAGATCTTTGACTGGGTGAGCAAGGAACTAGATCAGGGGCATGGGATGGATGACATCTACCTGCATTTCAGCAAAGCCTTTGATACTGTTCCTTATAGGAGGCTTGTCAATAAACTCAGTAGCTTGGGGATGGGTCCCAAGATAGTAAACTGGATTAGAAATTGGTTGACTGACAGACAACAGAAGGTGATGGTATATGGAGCTCACTCGGATGAAAGGAAGGTGATTAGCGGGGTGCCACAGAGTTCGGTCCTGGGCCCGGCACTGTTCAATCTATTTGTGAGTGATATTGCTGAAGGACTGAATGGGAAAGTCTCTCTTTTTGGAGATGACACAAAAATTTGCAACAGAGTGGACTCCCCCGAGGGAGTGGTTAGCATGAGGAAAGATCTACGAAAGCTGGAAGAATGGTCTAATGCTTGGCAACTGCGATTTAATGCGAAAAAGTGCCGTGTCATGCACTTGGGTAGCAGAAATCCAAGGGAAATGTATTGGATAGGTGACGAGAGGTTGGTGTGCACGGTCCAGGTGAAAGACCTTGGTGTGATTATCTCTGATGATCTCAAGGTGGCAAAACAGTGCGACAAGGCGGTGGCAAAAGCCAGGAGGATGTTGGGCTGCATACAAAGAGGGATTACCAGCAGAAAGGAAGAGGTACTTATGCCACTGTTCAAGTCACTGGTGAGGCCTCACTTGGAATACTGTGTTCAGTTTTGGAGACCATATCTTGCAAAAGATGTAAAAAGACTGGAAACTGTTCAGAGGAAGGCGACCAAAATGATTTGGAGCCTGCGTCAGAAGCCTTATGAGAAGAGACTTGAAGACCTAAATATGTACACTTTGGAGGAGAGGAGAGGAGAGACAGGGGAGATATGATTCAGACCTTTAAATACTTAAAGAGAAATGATGAACAAACAAACCTCTTCCAAAAACGGGGAAGCTTTAAAACTAGAGGGCATGAAGCTGCAAGGGGGTAAATTGAAAGGCAATGTCAGGAAATATTTTTTCACAAAGTGTGGTGGATGCTTGGTATGCCCTCCCGATGGAAGTGGTGGGGACAAACACGGTGACGGAATTCAAAACGGCATGGGACAAACACAGTGGATCCCTGTACAGCAACAGGATAAAAACAAAATAAATGGTACCATCTATCTTTGGAACCATCTAACATCTGAACAAATAGGGGTGTCCTACATGGAGTGGTGGATTCACCCCTAAACAAAGACAGAGGGGTGGCCTGCACAGAGCGACAGGTGCACTTACTCTTGCCATCTTGCTGGGCAGCCTGGATGGACCATGCTGGTCTTTATCTGCCGTCATTTACTATGTTACTATGTGTAATCAAACTCTGGAATTGGTTACCCGAGGATGTAGTAAGAGCTGATAGTGTAGCTGGGTTTAAGAAAGATTTGGACAAGTTCCTGGAGGAAAGATCCATAAACTATTATTAAAGGGGACCCGGGAAATCCACTACTTGCCCCAATACAAGCATTGTGGAACCTGTGTCTTTTGGGGAAACTGCTAGGTACTTGTGACCTAGATTGGCCACTGTTGGAAACAGGATACTGGGCTTGATGGACCTTGGTCTGACCCAGTATGGTATATCTTATGTTCTGTAAGTACATGTGTATGTCCAGCACATACTTTGAGTGGGTATGCATATGGGTGGAGTTTGGACGTATCTTAAATTTAAATGTGTAAATTATAAAATACTGTAACTTATCCATGTTCTTGAAAATTTCTAGGCATGGATATTTATTCCTGCCATAGAGTAATAGTGCTTGTGCCTACTTTGTGTGTGTTTTTACATTACTTACACCCCTATTTTATAAAATAAAGTATGCATCTACTTCACTTTATAAAATAGGCCTCAAATATGCATGTTAATGCCATGGGAGTTTATGAAGGTACACTCATAGCGTCTAACCTTAGGTTCCAAGATAAGATCCTGAACAGTCTGAGCATTCAATTTTATTAACCGAACATTTAGGAGTCCAATCTTAATGGACCAATGATCAAAATCTGCCTGAGAGAAATTTGGTTTCAAGGTGGTGTTAATGATGATAGGCCTTACCATCTGTCTCATATGATAATAGTTACTCGGTAGGTGGGACTAGCACCTTCTGCAAACTATGTGGATATTAGCAGCAAAGCACATCATCAAGCCAAGGCAAATCCTGGATCATACTGTAAGAGATATGAGATGCAGCAACATTATCCAATTAACACTATTCAGCTACTATCTGGATAATGTATACATGTAGTTTAGGTCTTGTTAAATAACAGCCTGTTGACTGCATTAAAGATATATTCAGCACTATTGGTCATACATATAGCTATGATAAATATATGTATTCTCCAGGACCAAGCAGGAAGTCAGTCCTCACTTATGGGTGACATCGGTGCCGATGGAGCCCCCGTGCGGAGCATTTCCCCAGCTTTCTATGAAAGCCTTTGGGAATACTACACGCATGCGCGGTCCCCTTCCCGCCTAAAGGTGCCATCTTGCTCAGTCTCTCTTTTTCCGTGGAGCCCTTCGGACGTTTGTCCTAGTCACCCGGGAAAACTTGACGTTTTTTGAAGATTTCTTCGCTTTTTTTCTCCGAGTTCGACGCCGGTTCCCCTTCCCACCGGGTTCGGTACACCGGTATCGAGCCTGTTCTCTATTTTTCAGTTTTTGCCCTTCGTGGCTGGCGTTCGCGCCCTTTTTTCAGTTTTTCCCTGGAAGGCCGGTCTTTTGACCTGACAGGGACCCTTGTTTTTCCCCGATGGCTTCCAGTGGTTTCAAGAAGTGTGATCGGTGCAAGAAACTAATCACCGACACACACGACTGCTGCCTTCAGTGCCTCGGCCCAGATCATGATCCCATGATCTGTGGCCCATGTGGCAAAATGTCCACCAAGACACTTCGAAGCTGTCAGCACCAGAAGAAAAGGATTTTTTCCGATTCTGCCTCCGGCTGGGCCCGGACCTCTTCTGAGGCCTCGACGTCTCGGGAGTCTGATCCCGAGCATCTCTGGGGTTCCTCAGACAGGGTGTCCCCCGACCGGGAACGCAAGAGGAAGAAACGGCTCGTGAGGGCGGCATCGGAAGAGGTCCCTGGTTCCTCGAGGGCCATCCCGGGCCTTTTGAGCAGGAGAAGCCGTCCAAAGTACCTCGTGTAGAGCCGGAGACCGTCGGACACGTAAGTCCTGTAGTCCTCGTGGACTCTCCTCCGAGGGAGCCGACGTTGGGCCCGGCGCCGCCGGGGTCCGAGTCGGTGGCTGCTGAGTCTCCTGAGCTTGGACTCAGGCTGTGACAGCCTTGGAGTGCAGATTGTCTGCCTTCATGGAGCAGCAGTGGGTACTGATGGCCAGCCTCGCTGGTGCATCGGCCCCGACCACCGGGACATCGACGTCAAAGTCGACCCCGGAGACCGAGCCGATACTCGAGACCATGAAGGCTCGAAGTCGTCCTCGGTCAAGGTCTCCCTCGACCTCCTGCTCAGAACCGAGGGCGTCGACGCCGGTGCCTTCGGCGTCGGGGCGGGTGCCACCTCGACCCGTGCGGTTGGAGCCCCTCGACTCCTCTTCGGATGAGTCAGCCTGGGAGACGGAGGATGAGGAGTCCCCCGATACCTTCTGGACTCGGTGCGTCCCGTCGGACTCACCGCTGTCCGAGCACCGGAGTAGGTCCTCTCCGGAGGACACCCGGTTCTCAGAGTTCATGCGGGACATGGCCAAGGCCTTGGCGATTCCCGCCGACCCCGAGGGCTTACTTGCCAGAGGACAGAGCGCAAAGGCTCATGGAGTTGGCATCCTGGTTTCTCAGTCTGCTGAGGGTTCCTGCCCGGCTCTGTCTGCAGCTCCTGGGACACATGGCATCGACTGTGCATGTGACCCCCAATGCCCACCTCCACATAAGGCCTGCACAGTGGTGCCTCAGAACTCAGTGGAAGCAGGCCACAGGGAGCCTAGCAGACAAAGTAAGGGTATCCAAACCTTTCCTGGATTCTCTTCAGTGGTGGCTACACCCCCCCCCCCAACTTGCTGCAGGGGGGTGCCTTTTCAGGTAGCTGTCCACACAGTGGTGTTGACAACCGATGCCTCCTTGCAGGGCTGGGGTGCACACTGTCAAGGGAGCTGCACCCAAGGTCTCTGGTCCCCATGGGAAGCCCTGCAACAGATCAACCTACTGGAACTGCGGGCTATTCGCTTAGCTCTCAAGGCCTTTTCTCACTCCTTGACCCACCAGTCTGTTCTAGTTCAGACAGACAACCAAGTGGCCATGTTCTATGTGAACAAACAGGGCAGCACTGGGTCCAGGCCTCTATGCCTGGAAGCACAGGCCCTTTGCTCTTTTGCCCTCGGGCACCTGATGTTGCTGAGGGCTGTGTATCTTCCTGGCCAGGAGAACTTTCTGGCAGACAGCTTAAGCAGGATTTTGCAGCCCCACAAGTGGAAGCTACACCCTTTAGTGGTTCAACAGATTTTCCTAAAATGGGGACTTCCATCCATGGATCTCTTTGCCAGTCCCTTGAATCATCAATTGCCCAGGTTTTGTTCCAGGCAACTGCATCCCCTGAGGGTGGCGACGGATGCCTTCCTGATTTCTTGGTCCCAGGGCCTGCTCTATGCGTTTCCTCCCACGCCTCTGGTAGCCTGAACCTTGTTCAAGATTCTCAGGGACAAGGCCTCAGTACTTCTGGTTGCTCCCAGGTGGCCGAGGCAGCCCTGGTTCCCCCTGCTATTTCAACTGGCAGTGGAGACACCCATGCCTCTGGGATTCCAACCCGACCTTCTATCTCAGGATCAGGGTTCCCTTCTGCATACCAATCTCAAATCTCTCCATCTGATGGCATGGAGGCTGCAAGGGTAGTCTTGGCTCCCTGGGGTCTGCCTCAGGAAGTGGAAGAAGTGGTCTTGGCCTCTAGAAAGCAATCCACCAGGAAAACATATGCCCTAAAGTGAAGAAGGTTCTCCTTGTGGTGTCAGCAACGCATGGAAGATCCTTTCACCTGCACTGTGCCAGTAGTGCTCCAGTACCTACTGCACTTGTCCAATCAGGGCCTTAAGTCCAATTCTGTTTGGGTCCACCTCTCTGCTCTGGCAGCTCATCACTCTCTGGTGGAGGGACACTCTTTGTCAGTTCACTCCTTGGTGTCCAGATTTCTCAGAGGCTTACTATTGCTCAAGCCTCCTCTCCGTCCACCGGCCCCTGAGTGGTAGTTGAATGTGGTCTTGCAGCAACTTACTCGCCCACCTTTTGAGCCCATGGCTACATGTCCTTTACGCTTCCTATCCTGGAAGACTCTATTCCTAGTGGCCTTGACCTCGGCCAGGCGAGTGAATAAACTTCAAGCCCTGGTCTGTGACAGGCCATACACTCGTTTCTATAGGAACAGGGTAGTCCTTAGGACTCATCCTAAGTTCCTCCCCAAGGTTGTCTCCTCTTTCCATCTCAACCAAGAGGTGGTTCTTCCAACATTCTTCCCTAGGCCCCATGCAAGCCGGGCTGAGACAGTCCTGCATACCCTGGACTGTAGGAGGGCCTTGTCCTTCTACCTTGAGCGTACGCAGGGGCATAGAAGGGCTACTCAGCTCTTCGTATCTTTTGACCCCAATAACTTGGGGGTACCTATGTCCAAGCATACCTTGTCCATCTGGGTAGCTGACTGTATCACCTGGGCTTACAGGGCAGCTGACCTTCCTTTGCAGGGTCGGGTCACGGCCCACCGTGTCAGGGCAATGGCTGCCTCAGTAGCTCATCTCCGCTCTGTACCGTTGGCAGACATCTGCAGGGCTGCAACTTGGTCCTCAAGGCAGACTTTTGCGGCCCATTACTGCCTGGAGAGGGAGTCCCGCAGGGACAGTACTTTTGGTCAGGCAGTGCTTCGGAATCTCTTTGAGGTTTAGGCAACTCCTACCCTCCAGCCCTCTGGTTGGGCTACCGGTGGAGGTATGTTTTCAGTGAAATCCTTTCTCTGATGCTGAGGCTAGAGGGAGCTCATTTTTCAGCTCTGGGTCCCCGGTAGCCTGAAGCTGGGGAGTCCCATAAGTGAGGACTGACTTCCTGCTTGGTCCTGGAGAAAGAGTAGTTACTCACCTGTAACAGGTGTTCTCCAGGAGCAGCAGGAATCAGTCCTCACAACCCTCCCTCCTCCCCTGGGAGTTGCAGTTGTACATAGTTAAATTTTTTCATTTTTGTGTGCTGTTTTTTAGCTATGTCATTTGACTGAGCAAGATGGCACCTTTATGTGGGAAGGGGACCGCGCATGCGTGTAGTATTCCCAAAGACTTTCATAGAAAGCTGGGGAAATGCTCCGCACGGGGGCTCCATCAGCGCCGATATCACCCATTCCTGCTGCTCCTGGAGAACACCTGTTACAGGTGAGTAACTACTCTTTAATTTAATTGCTGGTGTCGGTCACCGCTAAATGACTTCTCCGTTTTTAAATTCTGAACAAAGAAATAAAGAATGATGTAATCACAACCTCAGTATTGTTGTGTGAGACATCTAGGGTTGCTTTAAAAAAAAAAAAAAAAGACAACAATGAAGGGAGACAAAACTTTGAGCTAGCTATTTAGATTTGCTGCAACTATGACTTTAACCTCCAAAAATGTTGTTGGCTAGCACACAATTTTGTCTTTGCCGTAAACACATTCCTCTGATGTGAGACTCTGAGCTGGTTTAACTAGAAATACAACTGCCTGTGGCTATTCAAGAAACAAGTGATCCCTAGAATCTAAGCTCAGGAGAATTAGAGAAGGAATTTGCCACTGCTCTGATACATTATCTCTCCAGGAACAAGCAAGAATGAAGTCTTCACATATGGGTGGATGTCACGATGGAGCCTGTGTGGGAATGCTCCCCAGCGTCCAATAGGAAAGCCTTTGAGAGCACTCCTTTGCGCCTGCATGCCTGCCTTCCCGCCTTCCCAACTCCTCTCCTCACAGTTCTTCATTTTCTGCGGAGCCAGCAGGAAACTTCATCCTTCTCTTTTTTTTGTGGAACATCGTGCTTCTGCCTTCCCGTCAATGCCGGTTCCATTGAATCCAACACTGGTCCTGTTAAATCTTTCATTTTTTTCATTTTGGTTTTTCCTTTTTCTTTACTTTTATTTTTCATCATGGTTTCATCGCTAGACTAGGCCTCCATAGCCTTCTCTTCAATCTTGAAGACATTTCTAAAGGCATGGAAAAAACATTCAGTGTTTTTAAAAAGTGTACCAAGTGTGCCAGTACCATCCCGGTCACTGATAAACTTGACTGGTGTCTAAAATGTTTGGGTCCTGATCACCAGTCCAATTCTTGTCCTTTGTGCCAACAAATGACAAAAAGAGGCCTCAAGAACTGAGCCAGACAGTATGGGTCATTGTTCGCCTCGAACTCGCACTCAGTGGCTTCCACCTCATTAAGAGAATCAACTTCTCATGGTTCTCAGACTTCTTCAAGGTCCAAACATAAGACAGTCAAAGTCTCTGGCTGTTTCCAAACCTTCGGAATTGAAGACCAATACCGAGGCCAGAGAGAAGTCCCAACAGAAAAACTGTGACTCCCTTAGAGATGCTTCTGATGCAGACCGGCCAGCCAAACAGCCTCGGCGGGAGGATCTGTCCTCCAAAGCACAGGTAGAGCTCTGGAATGCTCCCGAGGCATTGACCTTTGGAGAGCTACCGGTTCCATGTTCTGGAACAGTGGCCCAAAGCCCCTTAGGTGACTTTACACAAAAGAGCAGCGGAGGCAATGACCACGGCCTACCAAATTGATAAGTAAAATTCTTTATTAAGGACCCAATTTACGATTCAAATCTCCTCCACGAGGGGAGGGGAAGAGTTTTTTGATAACAAAAAACCTTATATCGCTAATGTTGTGCTGGAATTGGATCCAATGTGATACAAGTGGGGCTGTAATAATCCGTCTTTTGATACATACAACTTCTGTATTCTTGAATACGAGTTCTAACAGCACGTATTGTTTTACCAACATACAGAATGGTTCAAGGACAAATTATAATGTACACCACGTGTAGACAGTCAGTATGAGCATGTAATGGATACTGTATATTGGTAGAGGGGTGTGTGAAATAATCTCTTATTATAATAGCATGCCTACAGATGGAGCCTCCTCTTATAGAAGATGAAGCCGAAGATGTCAGCCTTGCGGATCGATGGATTGACATGATTCGTACTAGGAAGGCTGTTCGATATGAACTCCATTATGCAAGTCTGTTACAATATTGCAGAGTCAAAAGGATTCCACGAGGTCTGAGAATGACTAGAGAACCCAACATGTTCCGTGACGATAAATCTTTCATAGACCGGTGGTGTGCCATCCTCAACAAATGCTCCTTAGACCTCATGGTCCTTCTGGCTGAGACTGCAAAGAAGAAAGCTGATAAAATTAAGGATGAAGCAGATAAAAAGATGGAGTCTCTTAAGTCTGACGATAGACATTTTAATAGATTAATAGGCGACTATAATAAGAAGCTAGAAGAATATCGAAAAGAAGTCAAAGGCTATGGTCATTGCCTCCGCTGATCTTTTGTTTGATAATCTGCGGAAGGCCATCTTCTTTCTCTCCTTCCGCTTTGTTTTTGAAGACTACCATGGCCTACACCAAATGGGACAACATTTTCAGCTATTCAGAAGACCATCTCAACCATCTTCTGCAGGAGCCTCCAACAACTGGAGTTTATCGGAGCACTCTTAGATACTCAACAGGCCCAAACTTTCCTCCCATAGAATCGCTGTGCCCACCTCATCGAGCTGGCAAAGGGGGTGCAAAAGCAAAGCCAAGTAGCAGCTCAAGAGATGCTATGATTCTAGGACACATGGCCTCCACGGCCCATGTCATCCCCTATGCTCGCTTACACATGCGACAAGTGCTGTGGACTCTGTCTTCTCAATGGATGCTATCGAAGGGTCGACTTGGAGAAAAGATCCAAATCACTCCTCAACTGATCAAGTCCCTTCAGTGGTGGTGTTTCCCACAGAACCTACTCATCGGGTCACCTTTTCAGATGCCTCCATCTCAATGAAACCTGACAATGGATGCTTCCAAGTTGGGTTGGGGAGAGCATTTGAACGACCTAACCACACAGGGACTGTGGACACAACAGGAATCTGCCTGCAGATGATCAACCTGCTATAACTACGGACATTGACAAATGCTCTTTGGGTTTTTCAACCCCAACTTTCAGGACAACCTGTTCAAGTCAGGATGGACAACCAAGTTGCTATGTTCTACGTGACCAAACAGGGGGGAACGGGGTCCCATTCCCTCTGTGAGTCAGCGATTCACCTGAGTTCCTTTGCCATCTCTCATCACATTCACCTCAGAACAATGTACCTCCTGGGCGAACTCAATGTCGTAGCCATATTCTTTGTCCACACAAATGAATCTTGCATTGGGAGACAGCTGCTTGGCTCTTTCAGATTTGGGGAATCACACTTTCAGATCTTTTTGCCACTCTGCAAAACACATAGCTTCCACTCTTCTGCTCCAGGGTTCCATCACTGTACCGACAGGCCCTGGACATCTTCCTTCTACACTGGGGACAGGGACTGCTCTATACATTCCCACTCATCCCCTTGATACCCAAAATGCTTTTCAAGCTACAGGCTGAGAAGGGCTCAATGATTCTCAAAGCCTCCTTTTGGCTCTGTCAACCGTAGTTTCCTTTTCTTCTTCACCTTTCGCTGACTCAACCTCTCAGCCTGGGATGTGCGCCTGAATTCCTCTCTCAAGACCACGGGATGCTCCTCCATCCCAATCTTCACTCCCTACGCCTGACAGTATAGTTGCTGAAAAGCTAGTGCTCGCTGACCTCGACCTGTCACAGGCTGTCAAAGATGTCCTCCTTGTATCTTGTAAAGATTCCAGCAGGCGATCTTATGCCTTCAAATGGTGTAGGTTTGCCCTCTGGTGGTCCCCAAAGGACATTGACCCCTTTTCTTACCTGGTGGAGTCCCTTCAACAATATCTCCTCCACTTAACATGTTGTAAAACCAACTCAGTGAGAGTTCACCTTAGTGCCATTGCAGCCTCTCATAGACCAGTGGATGGACAGACTATCTCCTCACACTTCTTAGTAGCATGCTTCATGCAGGGTTTCCTGCTATCCAAGCAACCCATTAAGCCGCCTCAAGTGACCTGGGATCTGAATGTGGCGCTGGAGCAACTTCTAAAGCCACCTTTCAAACCTTTAGTTCACTTCATTGAACTTTCTGTCTTAGAAGGTCATCTTCCTTATTGCACTCACTTCAGCTCGCCACAACAGTGAGCTGCAAGCTCTCATGGTAGATCGCCCCCTATATTCTTTTCCACCATGACAAGGTAGTTCTCCTTACCCATCCACACTTCCTCCCGAAGGTGGTTTCCTCCTTCCATCTAAACCAGTCAATAATCCTGATTTTCTTCCCTAGACCACATGCTTTTTGGGCTGAAGCAGCGCTACACACCTTAGACTTCAAGGAAACGCTGGCTTACTACTTGGATTGAACTAAAGATCACAGAAGATCCTCTCAATTATTCATCTCCTTTGATCCTAGTCACCTCGGTCTACCGGTGACAATTTGTACTTTATCTAAATGGATAGCAGATTACATCTCTTTTGCTTATGCACAAGCAGAACTGTTATTGGAGGATCATGTCACTGCTCATAATGTGTAGGTTCCGTTCAGTATCCACGGAAGACATCTGCCGGGCAGCTACCTGGTCCTCCATTACAGGTGAGTAACTATGCTTTTTAATTTGTTAGTTAGCCTTATTACATCTTTTTGGGTCACTGAGATTTGTTTATTTTTCTGAATTGTCACCATTAAGTTCCTTTTCTGGTATGGATATCGCCCTTACGTTGTCCTTGGTAAAGACTGAAGCAAAGAATTCATTTAACTTCTCTACTGTGACCTTGTCCTTGCCAAGCGCCCCTTCTATCACTCATCTATTGGTCCAGCTGACTCCCTCAATCTTCTTGCTTCAAATGTACCTGAAAAAAATTTTATTATGATTTTTGTCTATACAACAGGCTTCTTTTCAGAAGATCTCTTAGTAATTGGTATGGAAGGGCAGATTGGATAGGTCGTATAGTCTGTCTGCCATTGTGTTTCTGTTTTCAAATTCTCTTTTTGCCTATCTTAGTGCTTTACATCTATCTTGCCAATGATTGTGCTGCTTCCTTCATTTGAATCAATTTTCCATTCTTTGAAAGATGTTTTAGCTATCACCTCTGGCCATTAATAACTCAGGTGGTATAAGCAAAGCCTAGCCTTTGTCCTGATAATGCAGCCACAGACGACTGGATTCCAGACTGGGAACAACAGAAGAGTTAGTGTGTGCTTTCGCAGTTCATGTATCAGAGCAACTGTTCTGACCCTTGTTTGTCCTTCCTCCATGCTATAGACGTATACTTTACTCGGTGAAACAATAGCAGTGGGAATTCTGATCTACTAGTCCCCGCATGGAATAGAGTCAATTCAACACTAAATCAAGTGGGCCTTGAAAAAATGTAGGTGGTTAGGTAGATGCAGGGCCAGCCCGAGGGTTTCTGCTGCCCTAGGTAGACCCTCCATGCCACCCCCTGAGGATTGTGGTGCTACCTGGCTCGCCATGCTGCTCCCTTTCCTGCAATCTATTTCTTCACTTGGGGAAGGGGGGGGGGGGAGGCAGCATGGCGATCCCTCCACTGCAGCAGTTTTTAAAGTGCCCATGCTAACATGCTCATGGCCTGCCGCTCTTGCTCCTCTCCGAGCTGTTGGATTGAGCAGGAGTGGTGGGCCATGAGCGTGCCAGCATGGGCACTTGAAATCCCAAAGCAGTGGAGGGGTCACCATGCTGCTCTCCCTCCCCTAGGCAAGAAGCTGGATGCCGGAGGGGTGGCATGGGAGCCAGGCAGCGCTAAACTGCCGCCTCAATTAACAGGGGGGCGATGCCATCCACTGGGGCATGCAGCCATCTAGTGGCCGGGCCAGCCCTGGGTAGATGCCTAATCACCTGTGGCATGAGGCAACATACTTACAGTTTATTGGACATAGCTGTAGGTCAGGACTTAACCTGTGAAAACCTTGCTATCCTGAAGACTTCTCTACATAGACACCGAACATATCACTGATAGCACCACCACAAAAGGACAGGCTTGATCGTTTTTTTTTACATGGCAGTATCTCAGGGAGAGACTGCAAAATTCTTCAGGTTTTGAACACAGATATGCCATGTTTTATGTTGCGCATACATAGGAGCTGAGCCATTCTAAAATGCTAGCTTACGTGTAGTTCTATCTTGAAGCTTCAGACACCATTGCCATCTTTAGGTTCATACAGCTCATTAGAAGGCATTACTAATGGGAAAAGAGCTGAAAAAAAGTCTCAGTAAGAAAGAACACCTGCTTTTTCTCGAGTTGTTGATTTTTTTTTCTTTTAGTGCCGTCAAGTCAGTGCTGACTCCTAGCGACCCAGCTGCTTCTGTGTTTTTTTGGCAATGTATCACAAGAAATAGATTCTCAGGCCTTTTCTTATTTATTTATTTATTTTTATTTATTTATTTATATTCTCTTATATACCGCGCGGTTTACATTGAACAAACTGAAATTACATTCTTCCGAGGCCATGGAGGGTAGGGCATCAGATAGTTTGAGCAAGGATGTTTTCTGGTATTAGAAGAAGACCATATGGTATACAGTATATTATTCAATGCAGAAGATTTGACAAGAGATAATGCGTTAGCATGATAGGCCAAATGTTAGAGAATCATGAATTCATACAGACATGAGATCACACAGCACAGGACAAACCAAGGTGTCACTTCTGAAACCTTGACAGTTGGAGAGCATTTCTCAGGATCAGAATACCGCATCAATGATTTTATGGTGAGAGTCCTAAGAGGAAGGTTCAAATTAGTCCAAGAACGTAAAACTTTTTAACTTAAAATAAGACACTTTTTCAGTCGGACCAGACTTAGATATGTGCTTTCTATCACATTATAAGTTAGAAATATTTATAGCCTGGTCATCCTCTAAATCACCCATCCATCTCTCCTACCTTCCCCCCAACCCTCTTCTGATACTGCCAGTGGATTGCTTTTGTAATTCACTTATATATTGCGGCATTGGCATCTGTTGCTCATACTGTCCTGAGCTGAAGAAAAAGATTTTAACCTTCAAAAGCTAGTCCAGAAATGAAGTTAATCCAATAAAAAGTTATTACCTTCTTTTCCTTTTTTGGTTTTTATTTAATTACCATTGAAGTGGACTAACACGGCAGCCACACTGCTTTATATGAAATTTCAGAAACTTTGCACCTGAATTTTCTAACTCTTGCCATAGAAGCTAGCCAGATAATGCCTGGCACTCCATAGCTTTACATAACTAAGCTTTGCTTTTCCAATTTGACACTTTGTTTCAACAATCTCCTTTACAAGCCTGTGAGGAATAGTTTGGATGAGGAATAAGAAAAGCTTGAGCAAGGTTAATAATAAATTTTAAAAAATCCTGGTGTATTTGCTGCTTTTACTTGAAGTCATATTCATTCATCACAGGCATGATTATTAATCCCCTGTGCTTGTGAAAGCCCGTCTAACAGGTTTATGCAACCTGAAGACATACTCCTATGAAACTCCTTTGAGCCACAACATTTATTTTGGCCTGAAAGTATAAAGAGGAAACAGGTCATTATAGAATTTTTCTGCAGTCCCTTCATTGTACTTCACATGTGTCAGACTGATCTAAAGCATCAGTCTAAATTGGTGCTTCCCAAACTTTTGTCCAATATATCTGAATACTTAGAAATTCATGTGATCACAAATGATGAAAATAAAACAACCACCTCTCCCTTCCCTTATTCACTTTTTCTCCCCAAAACACAAAATCGGCCACCCTTCCTCTCCCCCTCCCCCAATTCAAAGTATGAAGGCTTTCAGCTGAACAAGAAGTCTACACAGGAGGCAGGGCCTGTGCACATTCACTAAATCATAAGCCCCAGGCAGACTGCAGACTGACACTATTGGGCATAGATTGCAGTGGAGGTCCAGAGAGAGGAGGGGCAACCTTGTTTCCGTGACCCTATTTGGAGTTTGGGAATCACTTCTCTAAATTATGCATCCACTTAACTGCCAGCATGAAAGATAGGAACAGATGGTAATCTTAAAAAGTTTGGAGTTGATATTCAGACTGCGGCAGTGAGTGCTGTTAAAGTATTTGACCACCACACTCAAAAATGACACCGGATATTCAGCACCAGATCCTGTCTGGTGCTGAATATCTGGTTTTGCCACCAATTGCTGTGGCTATCCAGTTAGCAGCGATATTTAGCCACTAACCTGATAGCACAATCTCATAAAGTTAAGATAGTCATTGTCCTGTTCTATCTTTATGCAGTTTGCCTATCCAGTTAGTTGCTGAATATTGCTGCCAACTGGTTAATAGCTGGGACCACCCCAGCTTCACCCACGGACGATTCTGAAACTAACCAGATGTTTTCAGGGTGGTCTGTGGTGCTATTCCATGGCACTAACTAGTTAGTGCCACTGAATATCTGGATCACCAGAGTTTATGCAGTTTGCAGGTCCTGCAAACCACACAAAGCCTTTTGAATATTGATCCCCTTTGTTTTTAAAAGAGCAGGCTTGAGTTTTTGTCCGCCTGCTCCTTTTGGTAGACTAGATCAATACCCACTTACGGGTTAATTTCACCATAGCATACAGGGATACCTGGCACTGACTCCAGAGTCAGCCCAAGGGTTTCAGCCACCCTAGGCAGGTCGTCTGTGCTGCCACCCATGTGCCTGAGGCACTGCCCTGCCCGCCATTCCACCGGCACCCCCTGGCAACCTTCTACCCACCTGGGGGACAGGGGCAGCATGCTGATCCTTCCTTTTGAAGTGGTGGCAGCCACCACAGCGGGCTTTAAAGTGCCCGTGTGCGTGCGTGCACTCATGGCTTGCCGCTCCTGCTCCCAACGCAACTTCCTGTAGGAGGGGGGCAGGAGCAGCAGGCTATGACTGCACGAGCATGAATGCTTTAATGTCTTCTGTGGTGATGAAGTGGTGGCTGAACTGCTGCCACTTCAAAGGAAGAATCCACATGCCACCCACCAGGGTCTGCTGCCCTAGGTGGCTGCCTAGTTCGCCTAGTAGACTGGCTGGCCTTGATAGACTCTTAACTGAAAATGAGAATGCCTTTACATTAAGCTCATGGAATTCATAAATAAGTTTGTGTACAATGCGATAGTCAAATTGCATAATGCCACAATGGTGTGGGTAATATTAAACATCATTCCTTCCACAAAATCTGAAGCATTGTATTCGTAAACCCTTCCAATTGTTTTTACTGCAAGGAAAACAATGCAAGGTCGATGTTCAGCAGGGCACTCTGTTAGATTGCTGAATCTATGGTCCTAAATTAAACTAATTGTCCTAACTTAAAATGGCTAACATTTTATGTGGGCCTATTTAAATAGATAAAGACTATTTAAGACTATTAAGAGAACATATTTTTTCACTCAACGTGTAATCAAAGTCTGGAATTTTGTTACCGGAGGATGTAGTAAAAGCTGTTAGTGTAGCTGGGTTTAAAAAAGGTTTGGACAAATTCCTGGAGGAAAGGTCCATAAACCATTAATAAAAGGGACCCGGTTTATCACTTCTTGATCCAATACAAGCATTGTGGAACCTGTGTCTTTTGGGGAAACTGCTAGGTACTTATGACCTAGATTGGCCACTGTTGAAAACAGGATACTGGGCTTGATGGACCTTGATCTGACCCAGTATGGCATATCTTATGTTCTTAAGTTATATGGGAGTGCTGTTGGTGTAATCTGAATAACTTTTGGCCCCATCCTCTGAAACGAGTTCCAGTGCTCTGTCTTCTAAATACATAGGGTGACATGTGCAAGGTGTTTTAATTGGTTAGCAGACCTCTTAACCGGCTAAAACACGGTCAACCCTATATTCAGCAGCACTAATCGATTAGCGCCGCTGAATATCCCTACAGACTGTAGAAAAAATGCCTGGTTAAATCTGGGGCACTCTGTGAGCAGATAAGTGGCAGTGATTGTGGCTATCTAGTGAATGGCTGTCCTAACTTTAACCAATTAGCACAATCTGGTTAGCGGCTGAATATTGCCAATAACCAGATAGCGCCGCTGGTGTCTGGTGAGCCTGGATATTCAGTGACAGAAACCAGATATGATCTGTCGCTGAATATCTGTGTTTTGTTAAAGCATCAGCAGATAGGTGCTTTAATTAGCCTAGCCACTGCTGCTGAATATGCGCCCATAACCTTTGGCTATTGGTAGAGTCCATTCAGATTGATTTCTTTAAGGGATGAGGCAGAGCTTCGGGAGGGAGGTTTCTGAACATTCATGCCTAGCATTCAGGCAGGGGAGGGGTCCTTCAGGCCCACTAATTATTGGGGATCAGAAGTACCCTCTGTCAGCTTGTTTAAATCTATCTGATGCCATTGTGTGAATAGGCTTTTTTTTTTTTTGCAGCAGTGTAGGGAAAAATAAATACACCTCCAGAGGTGTAGTTCTTCTTTTGTGTAAATGGGCGCATGAGGCCTTTTCCACAAGCTAATTTTCACATTTTTTTGCCATTAATGCATGATTTGCATGATTTTGCATCACAGCAGCTCATTAATAGAAAATTTGAATAAAAATTTTTGCAAAGCATACTTGACATGAAAGTTTATTACTGAGACATAGTTTTGCAAAGTTGCTTTTCAAAAATATGGTTTAGTTGAAAAATAATGCAAAACAGAAATGTGCAAAAAAAGGTCAGGCGTTTTTGCACAATTTATTTGCACAAAATGTACTTTTGTAAATCATTTCGTACTCCAATCCATGAGGTTCTATATGTGTGACATATATTAAACTACATTAGTATGAATATTTATTAAAACTTGATGCAATAATACTATACTAGCAGTTACTCTCAAAACACTTGCGGCAGCTTCAGCATTTGCTGTATCTTCCAAATTGTGGCAGGCACATGCTCTTCCCTTTTCCATACCACCCCCGTCCCTCCAGCCCTTCCCTCTTTGAGTTAAGCACAATGCAGATCTTAACAGCCCTTTCTCCAGGAGCAAGCAGGAAGTCAGTCCTCACTTATGGGTGACGTTGGCACCGACGGAGCCCACATGGAGCAATTCCCCAGCTTTCAAAGAAAGCCTTTGGGATTGCTGCCATGCATGTGTGATCCTCTTCCCACCCAAAGGTGCCATCTTGCTCAGTCTCCCTTTTTCCGCGGAGCCCTTTGGATGCACATCCTTGTCCCTTGGAAAAAGGGTTTAGTTTTCAGTCTCTGGCCTGTGTTTTTTCCGGTAGCACCAGTCCTCTACCTGTCCTCCCCTGCTCTGCTTTTTCCCTTTAGCGAGGGGACATCCTTTTCTGTAAAAGCTTTCCTTTTGCGGGCTTCGCGCCCTTTTTTTCCCTCAATCGCTGGCCACAAAGGTCTTTGACGTAGTGGGGGCCCTTTTTGCCCCAATGGCCACCGGGTTTAAGAAATGTGACAGATGCTCCAAAAACATGTCGCTCACGGACACTCACGACTCCTGTCTTCGGTGTCTTGGGGCCGACAATGACCCAGAGTTCTGCTCTCTTTGCAAGAAAATGTCCTCCAAAGCCCTGCTAAGTCGTAAGCAGAAGTCCGATGACATTTTCCAGAAGATAGCCCTGGAATCTCCAGCGGCACCCTCTGTCGTCTCTCCACTGGTGGGATCCCACACCTCGGTCCCGCGCTCTCGGTGGCACTCCGACCAGGGGTCCCCTGAAGTGGAGAGGTGTAAGAAGAAGACGACCTCGAAGTCGCTGTCAGGGGCCCTAGACAAGTACAAGCGCCCCCGTGCTCGGTCGCTCAGCCGCCCCCCTGGTATTCCCGAGAGTCGGACAAGGAGCGGCCTCGAAAGGTACCTCGTACAGATACTAAGGCCTCCGGTGATGGCGCCTGGTCTCCTGATGGTCGTCCCAGTGAGGACCCCCTCTCCTCCACGCCAGACCCGGTAACCCCAGTGTCTGCGTCACAGGGACCCTAGTCTTCGTGCGGGATATGGCATGGGCCCTCAACATGGATACGCAGGCTGAAGAGCTCGATATTCTGCAGTATGAATCCCCACCTCGGGAGTCTCTTACTGTTCCCAGTTCCTCCCATTTTGTCAAGGCTGCTCCTCTGCATGTGGGAGACACCTGCTTTGGTCTCTATTGTGAGCAAGCGCCTTGACACCATTTACAGAGTCCAACGTGGCCTGGAGTTCCGGAAGACCCAGCTTCCACACAGCTCCATGGTAGTGTGGTCAGCGATGCGGAAGCAAAAGAGTCCGAAGTCACACTCTTCGTTCCCCCTGGGCAGGAAGTCGAGATCCTTTGGGTGCAAAGCCTATCGGGTCCATGTTCACATGCCGCATTCAGGCATACCAATTGTATATGGGTATGTTCCTGTGTGACCTCGTCAAAGAGCTTGGCGGGTTCTCCGCAGGCCTCGGGGGTGAACCCCTTTTCAGGTTCCAAATCAGTTTGAGTCCTCTGCCTGAGTGGCAGCAGCTGGCATCAGGGCCTGATGCCAGGCATGGCTCCAATCCTCGGACTTGGAACAGTGGGTCCAGGAGAAGCTCCTGGACGTCCCCTGCCTCGGTGAGCAGCTGTTTGGTAAACCTATGGAGGATAATGCCGCTGAGAGAGAAATGGAGTTCGTCACTCAAACTCGTCTCTCACGTAAGACGACCTCCCTCGGAAGAAGCAGCAAACAAAGAAGCCGTTCTTCCAAAGAAAGAGGCTCCCCTACTGGGGTTTACCCACCTTTCCTGCCCACCCTCGTGCCGGCTCCCGGCATGCAAGGGAAGGGAGGTGCGCATAGCCACCGCAAGCCTAAAGGGCCTAAGGCCCAGCAACCTGTGCCACCCCAACCCGCGCAGGGTTTTTGACGCTGACGGCATAGCATCTCACCCCCCGGCAGCACTTCCCCTGGTGGTGGGATGCCTATCCCTATTAGCCCTGCAGTGGGTGTCAGTCACGTCAAAAATCTGGGTCCTCCGAGTGGTCTGGGACAGATATTGTCTCCACCTGGACAGGTGCCCTCCTCCCTTCTCGCCAGCGGAGCCTACTCAGCTCCTTTTGCACCAGACCTTCTTGCAGTGGGAGCTGTCCAACCTCCTCACTCAACGGGCGGTTGAGAAGGTACCGCTGCACCTTTGAGGCCATGGATTCTAGTCCCGTTACTTTCTGGTTCCGAAAAAGATGGGGGCCTACGCCCCATCCTCAATCTCCGGAAACCTAAACAAGTTTCTGGTTTGGGAGAAGTTCAAAATGTTATCGCTTGGCGTCCTGCTGCCCTTCCTTCAGCAGTGCGATTGACTATGCTCCTTGGATATCAAGGATGCTGACGCCCACATCCTAATCCACCCCCAAAACAGGCAATACCTGCGCTTCAGGGTGCAGGGGGAGCACTACCAATACAGAGTGCTCTCCTTCGGGCTCATGTCTGCACAGCGAGTTTTTACAAAGTGTCTCTCTATGGCTGCTGCCTCCCTCAGGTGACAGGGCATACCCGTCTTCCCCTACCTTGATGACTGGCTCTTCACAGGGGCCTCGATCGATGAAGCCCGCCTGGTGGCGTCGCGCACGATCCTTCTCGAACGCCTCGGCTTCTTGGTCAACTACTCCAAGTTCCACCTCAAGCCGGTGCGGACCGTGGAGTTCAATGGCGTGCGCCTCAACATGGAGCGAGCGACCGCCTTTCTGCCCGTGGACTGGGCAGACTGCCTCCGGGCCCTGGCGGCCCAGGTCAAGAGAAGGGCTTTTGTTATGGCATGGGCTATGCTGTGCTTCCTAGTACATATGGCCTCCACCGTCCATATGGTCCCCCATGCCCACATGCACATGCGGACAGCCCAGTGGTGCCTCAGGGCACAATGGAGCCAGGCCTTTGGCCACTTCTGAGACCCTATCCGGTTCTCCCTCAGTCTCCACAACTCCTTGGGTTGGTGGCGGGACCCCTGAAGTCTCCTTCGGGGAATGCCCTTCCAGACCCCACAGCACGAGCTCTTCCTAATGACGGATGCTTCCCTGCTGGGGTGGGGAGCCCAGCAGGCAGTGGTCGCCCAGGGGCAGTGGTCGCCTGAGGAGTCTTGGCAGCAGATCATCCTGCTCGAGCTTCGGGCGGTCCAATGGGCCCTGAGGGCCTTCGAGGGCTATCTGAGGGGGAAGTCAGTGCTTGTGCAGACCGACAACAGGGTAGCAATGTTTTACATAAACAAGGAGGGGGGAACAGGATCCTGTCTCCTCTGCCAAGAGGTGATCCTCCTTTGCGTTTCGCCAGGGGATGACCCTATGAGTGGTCTACCTCCCAGGCTAAGAGAATTTATTTATTTATTTATTTATTTTTTTACATTCTCTTATATACCGCGCTATTCTGCATCAGTGCGGTTTACATTGAACAAACTGAAATTACATTGAACAGGGCATTATAACTTGGAGATAACTATATTACAGGGAACATGGGCTATGGAGGGTTAAGTGGCTTGCCCAAGACCACAAGGAGCACCTGTGGGACTAGAAACCCCAGTCCTTCCGGCCCAAGGTTGCTGTCCTCTAGTGGGATTTGAACCCCCCGACCTTCCGGCCTGAAGTACCTTGCCCCAACCACTAGGCCACTCCTCCACTTGCGGACAAACAGCAGGATCCTATGCCCACACGAGTGGCGCCTGGATCCCGGAGGTTGCTGACGTCTTGTTCCATTGGTGGGGGGACCCCATCCATGGACCTGTTCGCCAGCCTGGTGAACGCGCAGCTTCCCTGCTTCTGTGGCCCGGTTCTGCACCCGAGCAGGGTGGCCCCGGATGCGTTCCTCTTGAGCTGGACCTCCGGCCTTCTTTACGCGTTCCCTCCCACTCCTCTCATTGTGAGGACCCTCCACAAGGTTCAGTGGGACCAAGCTTTGGTGATCCTCGTGGCTCCCTTGTGGCCTCGAAAGTCTTGGTTCCCACTTCTGCTCCAGTTCTCCCTGGTCCAAGCTCCCAGTCCCCCTGGGCTGTGCCCTGGTCCTGTTGACACAGGAAGAGAGTCGGGTGTTCCACCCAAACCTGGCCTCGCTGTCCCTTACAGCCTGGCGGCTGAATGGGTCGCTTTAGTTCCGCTGCACCTCCTGGAGGAAGTTGAGGAGGTTCTCGTCACGTCGAGGAAAAAATCAACGAGATGGGCGTTTGCCTTTAAGTGGCGATGCTTCTCGGCCTGGTGCTCCGAGTTCCATATTGACCCGTTCTCCTGCTCTACCCGGTGGATCCTCTAGTTCCTCCACCTCTCGAAGGCAGGGTTGAAATCCAGTTCGGTCAGGGTACACCTGAGCGCCATTTCGGCGAACCACCTCCCCGTCGAAGGGAAACCCCTCTCGGGGCAGTCCTTGGTCTCCCGCTTCATGTGAGGTCTCTTGCTTTCCAAGCCTCCCATTTGGCCACCTCTGGCAGAGTAGGACCTCAACGTGGTGCTGATGCAGCTTATGTGAGCACTCTTCGAGCCAATGGTGACGTGCTTGCTTTGGCATCTCTCCTGGAAGGTGGTCTTCCTGGTGGCTTTGACTACAGCTCGCCGAGTCAGCAGACTTCAGGCCCTCATGGCTGAGGCTCCATACATCAGGTTCTACGGGAACAGGGTGGTCCTCCGCACCCATCCCAAGTTCCTACCGAAGGTGATCTCAGACTTTCATCTTAATTAGGAGATAGTCTTATCGACCTTCTTCCCGAGACCGCATGCTGACCAGGCATCGGCAGTGTTGCATATGCTCGACTGCAAGAGGGCTCTTGCCTTCTACCTGCAGCGTACCCAGGTTCATTGCAAGTCCAACCGGCTCTTTGTCACCTATCACCCCATTCGCCTGGGGCAGGTAGTCACCAAACACACCGTCTCCATCTGGGTGGCGGACTGCATTGCCTTCGCCCAAGCAAAGGCGGGCGCCCCACTGGATCGACAGGTCACCGTCCACTGTGTCCAAGCCAAGGCGGCTTTGGTGGCTTCGCTGCGCTCAGTGCCTCTAACGGACATCTGCCGGGCTGCGACCTGGTCTTCAGCAAACACTTTCGCTGTACACTGCTGCCTGGAGCGGGAGTCCCGCCGGGACAGCGCTTTCGGCCTGGCTGTACTTCGTAATCTGTTCAGGGTATAAGCAACTCCTACCCTCTAGGCTCTGACCCTTCTTCGACGGCTACCGAGAACTTCACCCCAGGGACACGAAGACTCTGGCTCCTTCGGGCATCGACTTCTGCTCATGGCCTTGCAGAGGCATTTTGGGTTATAGGCTTGTAGCCTGTAGTTGGGGAGTCCCATAAGTGAGGACTGACTTCCTGCTTGTTCCTGGAGAAAGCGTAGTTACTTACCTGTAACGGGTGTTCTCCAGGGACAGCAGGAATCGGTCCTCACTACCTTCCCACCTCCCCTGAAGAGTTGCTATTTTTGTCCTTCCCTTGCCATCTGCTTAGTAGGGCTCTAGCTAGGGTCCTGACCGAGCAAGATGGCACCTTTGGGCAGGAAGAGGACCATGCATGCGTGGCAGCAGTCCAAAAGGCTTTCTTTGAAAGCTGGGGAATTGCTATGCGCGGGCTCCATCGGTGCTGACGTCACCCATAAGTGAGGACTGATTCCTGTTGTTCCTGGCGAACACCTGTTACAGGTGAGTAACTACGCTTTCCTTGTCATCCTGCTAGACAAAGAAAGAAGAAAAGCTTGCAGATAGAGAACAGCAAAAAAGGAACAGGGGCCTGGGCCAGACTTACTAACCCCCTTCAGGGGCTCCCTGTGGTCCTTCTGTCTGATGTCCAGCTCACCAGTGCTGGAACACATGGATAACAGTGCTGAACACAGGGCAACTGTTGGCTTGAGGAGACCAGCGCATACTCGGGCTCGAAGCAAATGTTGGGCTTGTAGGTCTCAAAAACATAAGCCACAAGATGATGATCTGGGCCGGAAGAGACAGGCTTTTCTCCAGGACGAAGCAGGATTACCACTGTCTTTCTCGATTTCTGAGTCCCTTTAGCATCATCTGCAAGCAGAGAGCACAGATGGAGGGCTTATGGTTGTGCCCAGGCATTGGTGGCCCCAGTTATGGTGGTCCATCATGGAGATGGTCCAGCCACACTGGGAGCACTTTCTTAAAGCCATTGGCCGGCTTTGACATGTTGGGTAAGACGGCTTCCATCAAATAAAAGGACTCCCATGCCCAAGCCATCCAGGGAACCGTGAGAGAAAAAAAACCTGTGCGCCAAAAAAGAAAAAGAGAACCCAAGAAAAACACGGTGCCGAGGAATAGATGCTCCCAGGAACAGACAGGAAGACTGTGATGAGCATGCAACCCAGAAAAACAACTAAAAAACGGGGGGGGGGGGGGGGGGGGGGGGGGGGGGGGGTTAGTATAATGTTGAGGGCATGGTTGCAGTTTTCAATTTCTGTCCCATCAAATTGTAGGTGTACTGGGAGGGAAGTTCCAGTTATGCACTTATTGTTAAGATTTGCATTGGTTACTTCTGGTAAGTTCACAGCTGATTGTAATGCGGATAGGAGATTTTACGAATCTGGGGTGAGTGAGGATTTTATGCTCGGAGACCTAATGTCAGCGGGTGGGGGGGGGGTGGTAGTGGGGGGGGGATGGTACTGGGCGGGGGGGGGGAAGGGGGGGAATATTGTGTGGTATGTGTCCTTTACGCTTGTATGGTCCACATTGGAAGAATGTTTGCCCAGTCAGTAGAGGCTCAGTTGGTGAAGTGTGGCGAAGTTTTTAGCGGGAGGTGAGACTCTTTGGCCGGGCAAATGTACAGTACTCTAAGTTGGGGAGGAAATGTATAATGTATAAAGTGCAAAAAGTGTATAGGGGTTAACAGGGAAAACGGGGATGCACCATGAGCGGGGATCTCTCCCACATGTTGATGTTGATGATGTAAAGAATGTATTTTGGTGCATGAGTGGGGGGATTCATGAGGTACGATATGTATTGCCTGTTTTGTTGAGTGCTAATAAAAACTTTAAATACAAAAAAAAAAAAAACAACTAAAAAACAACCTAGAGGGGATCATTTAATTTCCAGGGACAGACAGACATCTGAGAAGACTGAGGTAAGATGGTTCCTTTCAAGAGGGAAGTTGGATGGAGGAGGAAATTACGTCACTAAGATGGTAGCTGCAGAGTGAAGCTCCCGACGTGGGGAAGGCAATATCCCTCAAAATAGTGTGAACTCCCTGAAATAAGCACAGAAAGGAGTCGGGGAGACCCGCTGGAGTGCTCAAGCAAGAAATGGCACAAAAAAACCCGAGCCCGGACTTTAAAACCTTTGGGTTCAAGGCGGCCTCAGGGGCAACGGGAACCAGAGCAAAAAATGGCGCCGAATGGCACTGCAGAGGAAGAGAAGAAAAACTCATCGCCGGGGGCCCGTGAGCCTTTGGAAGGTGATTTAAGCACACTCAAAGAGGAGCTGAAAGAGTATTTTGGGACTATTCGCCAGGATTTGGCCAACTTTAAGGCAGAAGCAAAATCGTGGATCAGAGAGTTAAGTGATGATATCCATGAGCTTGGACAGCGAGTAGAAACAATGGAACAAAAAGTAGAAGACCATGAGGGGCTGCTTCATAATATATAAGAGGTCAGCGAGTTTGCTCTAGTGTTGATAGGGGAGTTATGGACAAAGTTGGAGGACCTGGAAAATAGAACACAACGCTCTAACATAAGTCTGAGAGGTATTCCAGAGAAAGAGGGAGCCCTTAACTACAAAGCACTGGTAGAACAGCTATGCAAAGCCCTCCTGAGAGAAGCTGAAACTCCAGTTGATAATTTGTGCTTTGACATAGACAGAGCGCATAGGGCGTTGGGTCCAAGGCAAGAAGGCCAGCCAAGAGATATTGTGGCATGTTTCTATGATTTCAGTACAAAAGAGGCGGTCATGCATTCGGCGCAGAAAGTGGGTAAAGTGCACTGGGAGGATCAAGCAGTGGAACTATATGCTGACATTTCTGTAATAACTGTGAGGAGGAGGAGAGCATTCAAAGATATCAAGTGGAGGAGTAGCCTAGTGGTTGGGGCAAGGTACTTCAGGCCGGAAGGTCGTGGGTTCAAATCCCACTAAAGGACAGCAACCTTGGGCCGGAAGGACTGGGGTTTCTAGTCCCACAGATGTTCCTTGTGGTCTTGGGCAAGCCACTTAACCCTCCATTGCCCATGTTCCCTGTAAGTATTAGTGTATGTGTCTCATATCCCCACGTGTTAAATGTATCCCCCAATTGTGTTGTGACCGCTTTGATTGAAGGATAAGGCGGTATACAAAACTGTCTAAATAAATAAATCACCTTAAGACTGAGAGAGGAATGGATTCGCTACAAATGGCTTTTTCCCTTTGGCCTACAATTTACTAATATGGAGAAAACTAACATTGCGCGCAATATAGAGGAGGCCATCAAAGGAATGTAGTCAGCGGCATGGTCGGATCTGCCGGATGTTCCTGTGGGAAAAGAAAGAGAGCAGAAGAGACTTGGACACGCGAGCACGGAGTGGCAGCGAGCGACACAGGGGAACTGGCGCCTGCGACGCCAGAAATCCAAAAATGTCAAGCACCTGGGTGAAACATGAATAAGGACTATGTAGATTTGTAAAGACATGGTGCTTGTTTGGAGAAGTAGAGCAAGGGAGTTCCGGAGTATGCGGGAAATCTAGAAGAGGAAAAAGAAATGGGGGGGAGGTGAAAACTAATAAACCTTGGCAGTGCCCCACACCTCATAGGCATGGAGAGGGGTGGATCTCTTTGTAAAAGGAAGGGGAGAGGGAGGGGGGATGTAGGGTGGGGGAGGGGGTGGTGGGAGGGAAGAGTTGAATGAGACCTCACAGCCTGGAGATAAGGTTCTATCCAAAGGAATATGGCAGATAGTATAAGACATAATTTTCGAATTGTATCCTTGAATGTAAGAGGCCGGAACTCATAGAAAGCGGCAGTTGTGCTATAACGAAGCTAATAGGTTAAAAGGGGAAACAATTTTAATACAAGAAATGCATTTAACGAGTGGGGGGGAGAAGAGAATGATAAATCGAAAGTTCCCAAACCAGTGGTTTGCGTCTAATCTCCAGGAAAAGAAAAAAGGGGGAGTGGGCATATTGATAGGTGCGAGGATCCAGTATCAAAGCCTGGGGTTCAAAAAAGATAAGGGAGGCAGATATTTACTATTAAAAATTAAATATCTAGACCAGGTATATACAATAGTGAACCTATACGGGCCCAACTATGCCCAAGGAGACTTTTATGAAGAACTGAAATCTACAATAATTTTTATTTTATTTATTTATTTAACAATCACTTATATACCGCATCTTCCATAGATCAGTTGCGGTTCACAATAAACAACATTAACAAAGCAGAGTTTGTTTTACATGTAACATCATATAACCAAAAACAATAAAATTAGAAAACAACAAATGTTCACGTTAAACAGCACAGAACAGTGCAAAACTATATACGTTATATACAAATACACATTGTTTAGGGCTTAAGCGTTGTGCAAAGTACCGTTTCAGCTATAAGAATTTTTATAGGTCATGGGACATCTCTGACAAAAACAGGTTAGCCTTTATCTAAATCTATAGAGGGATGATCTGTATTATTGTAATGTTTAGTGAATGTTTTTACGAAATTCAATGATTTCGGTTAACATTCTTAGATCGTCTGGGAGGGAATTCCAAATTGTAGGAGCTGCATGTGAAAAAGCTCTGTTTGTTAGTTTATTTGCTTTTATGAAATCTTTGGGAGTTTTTAGTTTATTTAATTGACCTTTTCTTTGAGTAGATTTTGAATGTTCTTTACTGATTAAGTTGCTTAGTGTGACTGGGGCCATATCATTTAGAGTTTTAAATGATGTTATTAATGTATATACTATCCTGCTTTGTATTGGCAGCCAGTGAAGGGATGCTAAAATTGGTGTTATGTGTTGATGTGAGTGTACTTTCATTAACTTTAGTGAAGGCCATCTAATAGTTGGGGGTGACGTCAATCTAACAGTAAATCCAGAATTAGACTCCTCACGGGGACAGTCGGGGGGGTACAGCGAAACAGAGGAAAAAATTAAAAACTTTTATGAGGGACTTGGGACTAATTGATATATGGCGGGATATGCATGGGCGGGAAAGAGACTTGACTTTCTGCTCACCAGTACATGGCTCCTACACTAGGATTGATATGTTATTAGCTCACAAGGGACTAATGCCTTGTGTAGCAGGGAGTGCAATTGGTGATAGCTCATGGTCGGACCATGCTCCAGTGTGGGGAGACTTATGGGATCCTGTGGCTCGGAGAGGGAGGGGACAATGGATTTTGAATGAGGCACTTTTAGAAGAGCCTTGGATTGTTCAACAGATTACTGACTCCATTTCATAGTATTTGCAGTATAATGACAATGGTCAATGTGCTATGGGGGTGGTTTGGGACTGTTTGAAAGCAGTGGTTAGAGGAAAGCTTATTGCAATAGGAGTTCATGTCAAAAAAGAGAGAGAGGCCAAAAAAAGATAAACTGAGGGAATGTCTTAGAATGTGGGAGAAGAGGCGAAAACAGGGCAACTTAAAGAAGACAATAAAAAGTTAATGAGTATCAGGCAACAGTTAAATGAGTTGGAGTTGGAGGAAATAAAGTTTGTGCAAGAGAAACTCCGCCAAACGCACTTTGAGTTTGGGAATAAGCCCAGTCGATTATTAATGTACCAACTTAAAAAGCTTCAAGCTCGGAACTATATCCATAAAATAAGAGATAGATGTGGTAAGGAATTGAGGTGGAGCGCGGAGATTAACGCTAGATTTGTGGAGTTTTATAGGGAACTATACACACCTGAGGATATAGTGCCTCAGGAGATTATTCAAAAATACTTGAGGAGGTTCAACTACCTAAACTAGGGGAGGACGAGAGCTTAGCTATGTCCAGGTCTATCGCACCCCAGGAAGTGCTTAGGGTTATCAAGGAGCTGCCGTCATATAAGGCTCCTGGAAGGGATTGGTTCCCTAACAAATTCTATAAAGCTTTTGCCTCAGTATTGGCTGGCCCCCTTACTCGATTATATAATGCAGTAGGGTCGGAGGAACTCTTATCCCAGTCGATGAGAATGGCGGGAGTAACTTTAATACCAAAAGAGGGTAAAGATCCTACTCAATGTGGCTCGTACCGCCTGGTTTCCCTCCTGGGATCGGACTTAAAAAACTTTTTCTACAGTACTGGCCAATAGATTGCTTTCACACATGCCGCAGCTAATACATATGGACCAATCTGGATTTATTCCTGGTAGACAGGCATCAGAAGGGTCCTGAATGTAGTATGGAAAGGTAAGAGTAGGAAAGATGAGTTACTGTTGCTGGAGATAAATGCAGAGAAAGCTTTTGACAGTGTCTTGGCCCATCTTGATCCAGACCTTGGCAAAAGTGGGTATTGAAGGTAAGTATTTAGATTGGGTTGGATCACTTTATAAGAACCCCCTAGTGGCCTTATGAATAAACGGAGATTATACAGAGGCCTTTGAACTTATGAGAGGGACAAGTCAGGGCTGCCCACTGTCCCCATTACTATTCATTTTATCAATGGAACCCTTGGCCCAGAGAGTGAGAGCAGCAGAAGAGATTCAGGGACTAAAATGGGAACAGGGGGCGTGTAAGGTGTCTTTGTTCGCTGATGACTTGTTGTTTATAGTTACATCCCCTGAACAGACGCTGTGCTCTCTAATGAGGGAGCTAGATAGTTTTGGGAAATTCTCGGGCTTTAAGATGAACGCATCAAAATCTGAGATTTTAAATGTCTCAATCCCACAAAAAATAAGTGAACGATTGACAAACTTATTTCCTTTTAAATGGGCTAGGAGAAGTATCCGATATTTGGGAGTCCATCTAACCCCGCTGATCTCAGATCTCTTTAGAGTGAACTATATTCCATTGAAGGAAAGGATTAAGAGAGACCTAGAAGGATGGGAAAGGGTGAAATTAACATGGTCAGGAAGAATAGCAGTGTGAAAATGATGATCCTGCCCAGGCTATTGTTTTTATTTAGTACGTTACCTGTTGCTGTCCCAGGGGGGTACTTGAAAAAGTTACAAAAGTTCTTGTGGAAATTTGTATGGGGAGGGGAAGAGAGCGAGAGTCCCTAAACATATCTTGACAAGGGGCAAAGCAAATGGGGGGATGGCTGTCCCAGACTTAATAAAATATTATAGTGCAGCCAAGCTGAGGGCTGCTTTTGAGTGGGGGGTACATGTAAGCCAGGACTGGGTCCGAATGGAGAAAGTGGTTCTGGGTGTGCCCTCATTGAAAGAAGCCCTTTGGGTGCCTAGGGGGAGTTCCAACCCTTTCATGTTTGTAATACTACAACTATGGTTTCAATGGCGAATCAAGTGGTTGGGAGCCGACTGTGTGACCAAAGGGTTCCTATCAGGGGCAATATTGATTTTCCACCAGGGATGAGTGGGGGATTTACTGAAAGATGGGCCCAAAATAACTTATGTTTTATGTAGGACAATTTCTGGACGGGACGAAGATTAGGCCTTTTGAAAACCTCAAGGAAGAATTTTTATTGAGGAATTCTGATTATTATTATTATTATTATGTTGTTGTTGTTGTTAAGTGCCGTCGAGTCTGAGTCGACTCATGGCGACCCTCTGGATAGCTATCCTAAATTGTGTTCGGTCTTCAGTCAGGCGGCTCATTGTTGACAGACTGGTACCCGTAGCTGCTGTTATTGTATCGATTCATCTCATTGCTGACCTTCCTCTTTTGCATTGACCTTCTATCTTGCCAAGCATGATGTCTTTCTCTAATGATCTCTCTCTTCGCACGATGTGTCCAAAGTATGAAAGTCAAAGTCTTGTCATCTGAGCTTCTAAAGAAAGCTTAGGTTTGATCTCTTCTAGTACTGACTGGTTTGTTCTTCAGGCAGTCCATGGTATACACAGTATTCACCGCCAGCACCATAATTCAAAGGCATAAATTTTCTTCCTGTATCTTTTTCACTGTCCAGCTTTCACATCCATGTGATGTTATTGAAAATACCATGGCTTGAAGAAGTCGAATCTTTGTATGGAGAGAGACATCTCTGCTCTTGAGAATCTTATCTAGGTCTTTCATAGCCATTCTGCCAAGAGCAATGGGTCTGATTTCTTGACTGCTTGTTGCTTCTTTATTGATAGTTGATCCAAGTAGGTTAAAGTTGTTCACGATTTCGATTTCTTCTCCTTCAACGATGAACCTGTTGATTATGCCAGTTGTCATGATCTTTGTCTTCTTTACATTAAGGTGCAGGCCCATTTTGAGACTGTTTGATTGTGAGAAGCAAATGTTTCAGATCATCTTCACTTTCAGCCAGTAATGTGGTATCATCAGCATAGCGAAGGTTGTTGATGTGTCTTCCACCAATCTTCACGCCTCTGTTGTCTTCATACAATCCTTCTTCTCTGATTATTTGTTCTGCATATAAATTAAACAGGTAGGTGGAAAGTATGCAGCCTTGTCTTACACCTTTGCTTATTTTAAACCATTCTGTTTCTCCTTGTTCCGTTCAAATTGTTGCTTCTTGACCCATGTACAGATTGTGCAAGAGTACAATCAGGTGTTCTGGTATACCCATGCTTCTTAATGTGGCCCAGAGTTTCTCATGGTTTACACAGTCAAAAGCTTTGCTATAGTTGATAAAGCACAAATAGATATCCTTTTGGTATTTTTTAGTCTTTTCAAAGATCCATCTCACATCCGCAATGATGTCTCTCGTTCCTCGCCCTTTCCTGAACCCTGCTTGCACTTCAGGTAGTTCTTGTTCCAGGTATGGTTGTAGTCTCTTTTGAATAATCTTTAGTAGAAGCTTGCTGGCATGTGGGATCAGAACGATTGTGCGATAATTTCCACAGTCAGTTGGATCACCTGTCTTTAGTATTGGTATAAACACAGATCTTTTCCAGTCAGTTGGCCATGATGTTGTCTTCCATATTTCTAGCAGAGCCTTGTAAGTACGGTAACAGCTGCATCAGATTGCTGTAATGCTTCTATGGGAATGCTATCAATGCCTGGTGCTTTGTTCTTTGATAAGGCTTTAAATGCTGCTTCAACTTCTTCTTTTATCACCAATGACTTCCGATCGTAAGGTACAGGTTGAAACGGCTGTTGGTCCACTTGATCTTTATCATATAAAAACTCTGTATATTCGTTCCATCTTTTCTTGATCTTCTCAGCATCATTCAACATAGAACCTTGAGCATCTTGTAACATTCCAATTTGAGGCTGGAACTTTTTCTTTAACTCTCATAGCTTTAGGAAAGCCGATCTTGTTCTTCCTCTAATAGTTTCTGCTTCTATTTCCTTGTATGCGTCATTGTAGTACTTTTCCTTGTCCTGTCTTGCTGCATGTTGGAAATCTGTTGAGTTCTGTGATTGTCTTTCTTTCTCTTCTGGCTTTAGCTTCTCTGCGTTTCTGGGCAATTTTCAGAGTTTCTTCTGTCATCCATTTTGGCCGTTTTTTCTTTTTCACCTTTTGTAGAGACTTTTTGCTTTCTTCCAACACAACCTTCTTGATGTCATTCCAATTATTACTATGTACAGATTTCTAATTACATTCAAAAGAAAATCATCCCTGGATTAAGGGAGGAACTATTACCAATCGAAAGTCTGTTCTTGAGGAACAAGGTAAAGGGAATCATCACTCAACTTTATAAAATTATGGAAATAACTAAGGGAGAGAGAGAATCTTTTCAAAGAAAATGGGAAGCAGACCTGGGGCTGATATTGACTGAGCAGGCTTGGGCTGCAATCTTTGTCCAGAGGTAAAAAGGCCTACTTGCCTCCAATTTAATAGAACATAATTATAAGAGAATGTATAGGTGGTATGTGACACCTGATGTGATTCAAAAAATGTACGGGACAACCAATGGGCTATGCTGGCATAAGTGTGGTGCTAGAGGTTCTTTCTTCCACATATGGTGGTCCTGTCCAAAAATACAAGAGTTCTGGAGTGCAGTGTTTCAGGCTATAGGTATGATATTGGGGAAGAAGATAGCGGCTGACCCTGGTTTGGCCTTACTAGGTATCCACAGAAGGGGAATGAAAGAGGAGGAGGGGGCGTCATTAATCTGGGATGTCTGACTGCCCGTCTAGAGATTGCTAAGAGATGGAGGCAAGAAGCTCCACCAATGGTGGGAGAGAGGAGTGAATCATATATATTTGATGAGTAAGCTGACAGCCCTAAAACAATCGAAAATGATGCAATTTGAGAATATGTGGTCTAAATATTCTATCTGGCTCGCAGAGGGTCTAACTTTGAAAGTTTAAGATGGAGTAGAGATGTATCGATGTCTTAATAATCATGGAAGGGTTGGGGGGGTAGAGTAGTAGGGTTAAGGTGGGAGGAGGGGTACCAAAAGCTAAAAGATAAAAATGTCAAGGGGAAAAGGATTATACATGTTAAGGGGAGCATTGTTTAACTACCACAGAGGTAGGGGATTCAATGGTCTTGAAACTGTTACGATTGTTGACTCCCAATGCTGTATTTTCTCTTGACAATAATAAAAAAAAAAAAAAAGAGGGAAGATGGGCATGCATGCGCATGGTCTTCCCAAAACCTTCCTATGGAAGTTGGGGAGCATTCCCGTATGAGCTTAGTCAGTGACATCACCCATATGTGAGGACTTACTTCTGCTGTTCACGGAGAACACCTGCGCTATCTTCTCTGCTGCATCAGTCTACACACATGCCACCTGCTGGTTGCAGACAATATTGGCTTCTCTCGGTGTTGTACCAGAGTATATACTAGTGATGTCATCACTGAAAGTTGTTCAGGTCTGCCTCCACATGGCTTGGGAGCATAATTCAGTCGCCTGGACTGGTCTAGCAGGATTCAAGAAAATTATCAGGTATATAAAATTTCTCCCTAGTTTTGCTGAGGCCATGTGAGTTTTTGGGGGGAAGTGAGCATGCACATGGCCCCAAGCTGGTCATTACTTTATGCAAATAATATTTAATGAAACATTTACAAAGATATTACTGCCATGTTGTCTGTCCAACCTCTCTATAAATGACTTTAAAATTGCTCAGATCATGTAAATGGTCTTACACTCTCTATATAGGCAGGCCAGGTTCCATAGAACAGATAGTCCAGGTGTGATGTTGAACCTATGAGTTGAAGCAAACTGGAGTCTGAATTAAATGAGCATAAGTAAAGCCATACTCTGACAGACCAAGGTTCATTGAATCCAGCAGATCCATCTGCTTCCTATAGCTCGTTTCCAGGGATAAACAATGGTGCTCTCAAGTCAATCTGGCTAATAATTTTTTATTTTTTTTCCAGAAGTTTGTCCAAACCTCTTTTGAACCCTGCTATGTTAGTCAGCTTGACTACATCCTGTGATAATAGATTCCACAGCTTCATAATGCGCTGCATGAAAAAAAAGACCTTTCAACAATTTGTTTTCAGCCTGCTGATTGTTAGTTTCATGGAGCATCCTTCTGTTTTAGTGGTATTTGAAAGGTGAAACAACCGTTATCTATTGGCTTCCTTTTAGGCATCTGAATAAAAATTTGACTGATCCCTACTTGATTGTGATATTAAAAGTTTCTCATTAGAAGTAAGACTGTGAAAATGACTCTTATAAGTGTGGGCTGCTTTGGTTTTCATTTATATTAAATGGACTTTCTGCCTGACTGTCTTTCTTCAAGGGCATGACTATCCTGCATGACTTTTCATAAGAACTTAAGATATGTCATACTGGGTCAGACCAAAGTCCCATCAAGTCAAGTATCTTGTTTCCAACCGTGGCCAATCCAGGCCGCAAGTACCTGTCAGGTTCCCAAAAAGACAGATTACATGTTGCTTATCCTAGGGGTAAGCAATGGATTTCCCCAATCCACTTTAATAATAGTTTATAGACTTTTCCTCCAGGAACTTGTCCAAACCTTTTTTAAACCCAACTATACTAACAGTTTTACTACATCCTCTGGCAATGAATTCCAGAGTTTGATTATGCGTCGAGTGAAAAAAAATATCTCCAGGAACAAGCAGGAATACAGTCTTCACATATGGGTGATGTCCCTGACGGAGCCCGCACAGGAACACTCCCCAGCATCCAATAGGAAAGCTTTTGGGAGCACTCCTCTGTGCCTACATGCCTGCTTTCCCACCTTCCCAACTTCTCTCCTCAGTTCTTCATTTTCTGTGGAGTCTTTAGGACGCACTGTCCTTTTACCGCTGAAAAACTTTTTTTTTTTTTTTTTTTGGTGCCCTTTAGGGTATGTAATGCTGTTGTGCATTCACATCAACACCAGTACCATCGAGTCAGACACCAGTCCCGATATTTCTTTCTTTTTCTTTTTCTTTTTCTTTTCATTTTTTCTTTTCTAGTGATTCTCACTGCAGTTCTCAAAACCGGCCTAGGCCTCCAGGTTGCCATAACCTTGTCTTCACTCTTCAAAGACGATTTTTGCAGGTGTGGAAAAGCCAGTTAATGGTTTTAAGAAAAACAAAAATGTACTAAGTGTGCCAATACCATTTTGGCCACTGACAAACATGACTGGCGTTTAAAATATTTGGGTCCTGACCATGAACCCACTTCTTGTCCTTTGTGCCAACAAATGACAAAGAGAGGCTTCAGAAACCGAGCCAAGCAGTTTGAATCATTGTTTTCCTTGGATTCTGTTTCAGTTGGCTTCCACTCATCGAGGGCATCAACTTCTTCTCATGGGTCTCAGGCTTCTTCAAAATCCAAACAGAGAAGTACATCTAAATCTGTGGCTGTTTCCAAATCTTCAGCATCGAAGGCCAATTCCGATGCCAGAGAAAAGTCCCAACATAAGCATCGTGACACCCCCTAGAGGTGCTTCCAATGCAGATTGGCTAGCTAAAGCACAAGTGGGGCTCCGGGATGCTCCCAAGGCATTGGCCTCCGGAGGGCTACCTGTTCCTTGTTCTGGGATGGTGGCTCACAGCCCTGTACATGATTCTACCCAGACATATGCCATCTCCCTGGACCAGCGCATGCTGGCTCTCAAAAGGAGTTTGGCAGCAAGCCTGGTAGCCTCGGTACCAGTACCAGTAACCTCGAGAGCTTCAGGAGTTCTTTGGTACCAAACCTACAGCTGAGCACCATATCAGCCCCGAAACTGACCCTCAAGCAGGCATCGTTGGAGCACCCGAGGCCAATTCCTCAGTTGGAACAAGTTGATGCCCCCAATATCCAACAGACTTAGGCTTCCATTCCTCTCAGTTCTGATATCTCCGAGTATTGGTATCGGCATTCGACTTCCACGAAGCATCGAGGTCAAAGCCATGATCACCGATACTTTGATTTCTTGCTAGACTCTGATTAAAGTTCTTCAGAATTTGATGTGGGTTCGCTTGATTCCCAGGAACTTCTGACGTTCCTTCGGACTCTTTGCCACCTCATGAATGGTGCTGGTCTCCACCAAAGGATATGTCCTTTCAGGACTTCATCCGTGACATGGCAGCAGCGCTCTCCATCTCACAGTAGCCTCGGAAAAGGAACTGAGGGCCGAGGAATTAAAGATACTTCTCCAATGCCTAAAGAGGCTGCTTCATTACCGGTGCATTGTATTACCACTACTACTACTACTGCTGAACATTTGTATAACGCTACAAGACATACGCAGTGCTGCACAGACACATTTGAAATACTGTCCCTGCTCATCAGAGCTTACAATCTAGTCAAGATGGAAACCACAGTAGCTATAGACATAGGATACATCTAGGGGGAATGGTAAGGAAACACAAAAGAGATCAGGTGAGTCAAGATCCAAAAGCGGCAGCGAAGAGATGAGTTTTCAGTCTGAATTTGGAAAGGGTCAGAGAAGGTGCCTGACGAACAGACTCAAGTAGTTTGTTCCAGCCATAAAGAGCAACAAGGTGAAGGGAGCAAAGTTTTGAGTTAACTTATATCTGTGCCCTTTTCTTCTATTGCTATTTGCCAGAAGAGCTGAGTTCCTGAAGAGGGGTGTAGGGGAGATAAGAGAGGTGAGGAGCTGCAGAGTGAATGCTACTACTACTATTGAGCACTTATAGAGCGCTACCAGTTGCACGCAGCGCTGTACAAACATCCATGCAAGAGACAGTCCCTGTTCTTCAGAACTTACAATCTAGTTAAGACAAAACACATAGCAATGGGCAAAGCATATAGAAATGGGCTATATGGGGCAAAAAACAAAATATGGCATTTATAATTTGGTCAAGACAAAAGACGGAAGTCGGTGTAGGACAAAGGACAGAAGTCAGGATCTGAAAGCGATAGAGAAGAGGTGGGTCTTCAACCTGGATTTGAAGAGGGCTAGGGAGGGTGCCTGGCGTACAGACATGGGTAGGTTGTTCCAGGCGTAAGGTGCAGCAAGGTGAAAGGAGCGAAGTCTGGAGTTAGGGGTGCGAGTGAAGGGCCTGGATAGGAGTAATTTGTTAGAAGAGCGAAGTTTCCGAGAGGGGTTGTAAGGAGAGATAATGGATGAAAGGTAGGCAGAAGATGAGTCAAGCAGCAGAGTTTTGAATAGATTGAAGGGGAAAGAGATGGCTTATAGGGAGACCAGTGAGGAGTAGGTTGCAGTAGTCGAGGCGAGAGGAGATTAGGGAGTGGACGAGCGTTTTAGTAGTGTATTCAGAAAGGAAGGGGCGGATTTTGCTAATGTAGAGGAAGAAACGGCAGGTCTTAGCTATGAGATGGATATGTGTGGAAAAGGAGAAGGAATCTTCAAAGATAACCCCCCGGATTGCAGGCCGAGGGAACAGGAAGGATCATGAAGCCATCCACGGAGACTGAGAAAGGAGAGAGAGGAGGTGAAGTTTTGAGGGGAAATATAAGGCGTTCAGTCTTAGATATGTTCGGTTTCAAGCGGTGAGACATCCAGGCAGCGATGTCGGATAGGCAGGCAGAGATCTTGATCTGGATTTTTGGAGAGATTTTAGGCGCAGAGAGGTAGATTTGGGAATCATCAGCATAGAGATGGTATTGAAAGCCATGGAAGGAGATAAGCGCACCAAGGGATTGGGTATAGAGAGAGAAAAGGAGGGGACCCGGGACGGATCCTTGGGGTACACCTACTAGGAGCGGGGTAGGCGAGGAGGAGGAGCCACCAGAGCATACACTGAAGGAGCGATGAGAGAGGTAGGAGGAGAACCAGGATAGCACGGAGCCCTTAAAACCAAGTGAGGAGAGGGTATCGAGGAGAGGTTTGTGGTTGACAGTGTCAAAAGCAACAGAGAGGTCGAGAAGGATGAGGATAGAGTAGAGGCCCTTAGATTTAGCCAGGAACAAATCACTGTAGAGGGTCCAGGAGGGCCTGAGAGGAGAGGAAGTCGAGGCAGCTGAGGCAGCGGCGGTGGACTGCCCGTTCAAGTAGTTTGGATATGAAGGGAAGGAGGGAGGTGGATCGATAGTTAGGACAGGTGGGATCGAGTGAGGGTTTCTTGAGAGGTGTGACCACAGCATGCTTGAAGTCTGCAGGGACAATTGCGGTGGAGAGTGAAAGGTTGAGAATAAAAGAGATGGAAGGGACAACGGTGGGGGAGATGGGGCTTAGGAGATGGGTGGGGCTAGGATCAGAGGAGCAGGTGGTGGGTGTGGAGGAGGAAAAAAGGAGTGCGGTTTCCTCTTCAGAGATCACAGGGAAGGAGGAGAGGGTAGTAGGGATGTGGGGGGGGGGGGGGGAGAATTAGAGAGGCGGGGAGGTAGAAGAGGAAGTAGGGAATTGGAGGGTAATCTTGTGGATTTTGTCATGGAAGTAATTGGCCAGGGTTTGGGCAGAAAGGGAGGGCGGGACCAGTGGGGGCACCTTGAGGAGAGAGCTGAGGGTATTGAAGAGACAGCAAGGATCAGAGGCAAAGGAGTTGGTCAGATGGATGTAGTATTCTTGTTTGGCGAGTGCTATGGCTGACTGGAAGGAGCCAAGCATGAATTTGAAGTGTAAAAAATCTTCCGGGGAATGGGATTTGACCCAAGCACGTTCGGCGGAACGGGCACAGGTGCGTAAATGGTGGGTAGTGGATGAAAGCCAAGGTTGGGGTGCCGAACGTCTCATAGGACGAGGGGTGGGTGGGGCAAGAGTATCCAGAGCTGAGGAGAGTGCAGTATTATAGGAGGTTACTACCTCGTCAACGGACTTGGAGGACATAATTCAGGAGAGGGATGGGAGAATGGTGGAGGAGAGAGTCAAGGGATCAATATTATGGAGGTTTCTAAATACTGTAGGTTGGAGGAGACAGGACGAGGTTGAGACGGTGGGAGCTGAAGATTGAAGCTTAAAAGGTGATGGTCTGATAAGGGAAGGATTGAGTTACGGAAGTTTGAGGGGGAGGATTTAGAGAAGAGTATTAGGTCAAGGCAGTGGCCGTGCTGGTGGGTGGGGGCAGTGGAACGGAGTTGGAGGTCAGATGAGGAGGTTAGGGCGAGCAGCTTTAAAGCATGGGGATCGGAGGGGTTGTCAATGTGAATGTTAAAATTGCCAAGAATAAGGGTGGGGGAAGAGGGATCTAAAAAGATGGAAAGCCAGGAGTCTAAGTCATTAAGGAAGGTAGAAGCAGACTTGTCAGGAGAGCGATAAATGACAGCTACTTGGAGAGGAAGTGATGTGAAAAGGCGAATGGCGTGTTCAAAAGAGAGAAAGGAGTGAGACTGAGGCAGTAGGAGGGGTTGGAATTGGCAAGCAGGAGAAAGTAGAAGCCCAACACCACTGCCGTGGCCAGTGGAACGAGGTGTATGGGAGAACTGATAGTGACAGAGAGCAGCAGTGGATGCGGTATCATCTGGGGGAGCCAGGTCTCAGTTAGGGCAAGAAGATGTAAAGTGTTAGAGATAAAGAGATTGTGGGTAAAAGCAAGTTTATTAGAGACTGATTGTGCGTTCCACAAGGCACATGAGAAAGTAGAGTGGAAGGGGAAAGGAGAGGGATATGGATGAGATTAGACAAGTTCCGCTTTAGAATGTGTATCCTTAAGGACCTTATACTCCCCATATGGGAAGCCCCCCTCACAATTCTTCCTGTTAGCAAGAGACTCAATACCATGTACCGAGTGCCAGAGTGCCCAGGTTTCCAAAAACCTCAACTTCCCTACCACTCAATGTTGGAATCTGTGATGCGTCGAATAAAGAGCTCCATAAAACATTCATCCATACCTCCTGGCAGAGAATTGAGGACCCTCAATGCTTTTGGGCGACAAAATTTCCAAGCATGCATGTTAGCCTCTAAGATAAACTCTTGCATGCTTTACATGGGCATGTTTTAGAAGGATGTCACCAGGGATCTGGAGATTTTCTCCCCCCCTGCTTCCGGCGGATAAGCAGGGTGCATTCCAGACCCTCATTAAGCATAGTCAGAACACTTATAATGCTTACCAGGATCGCTTGTGATACCTTTGAGTCCACCAACAGAGCTTCAGCAATCTGCATTGGGGCTCACAGAATGGCCTGGTTACATGCCTCAGACCTCGAGCAATGGGTCCAAGATAAACTGGCCAACATCCCATGTACTAGCGTAAACCTTTTTGGCAAGGATTGGGGGGAAAAAGCAGGGGAGATGGAAACAGATGATCTTGCCGTAAAATGCCTTTCTAGGAAGATAGATGACCCATCCAAATGAAAGGCCTGTCCCAAGAAATATTTTTTTTGCTAGATACTATCCTTCTTACCTGCCTTATGCTGCCTATCAACCTCAGCAGAAGCAGCAGGGCCCTCTCCAACCTAAAAAGACCCAAAACTCTTAAACCTCAATCAGCTGCACAGGCACAGCCTGAACCTAGTTTATGACTCTTTCGTAGAGAGCATTACCAAACTGCCCCTGGAGGGCCCCCAGCCCCTCCGCATTGCAGGCAGACTTTTTCACTATGCCCACAGGTGGCATCTCATAACATCAGAGCAGTGGATGCTTCAGATTGTCCAAAGAGGTTATCAGCTTCACTTCAAAATCTTATCCCCACCCACTTCACATTGAACTGTCCCATACAACCCCTTCACAGCACCCTCCTACAACAAGAGCTGACAACCCTGTTGTCCCAGGGTGCCATAGACGGAGTTCCTCCTCCTCAAGAAAGGTTGGGCTTCTACTCCCCATACTTTCTCATTCCAAAGAAATCAGGAGGCTTCAGGGCCATCTTAGATTTCAGAGACCTAAACAAGTTCTTGGTCTGAGAAAAATTCAAAAGGATCTCCCTAGGAACTCTTCTGCCATACCTCCAGAGACACAATTGGCTCTGTTCTCAAGACTTAAAAGAGGCATGTATGCATTTACTGATACATCCCTTGCACAGCCAGTATCTGCACTTCATGTTTCAAGGAAACCATTATAAATACCGGGTTCTCCCCTTTGGTGTAGCCTCTGCCCCAAGGGTCTTCACAAAATGCATGGCAGTCATCGTTGCCTACCTATGCAACCTAGAGATATTAGTCTTTCCTTAATTGGACAACTGTCTGATCAGGGGAGACTCTCCCTTTATTGCACCATCATTGTGCTCCAACACCTGGTTTCGTCATACAGTTCCCAAAGTCTCACCTTGCTCCGACCCAATGGCTGGAGTTCATTGGAATGCTGCTAGACACTTGACAGGTCCAAGCTTTCCTCCCAGAGGATCGCTGTGCCCGCCTCATTGAGCTGGCAAAAAAGGTACAGCATCAGAACTGTGTAACAGCTCAGGACATACTATGGTTATTGGAACACATAGCCTCCACAGTCCATGTCGTCCCCTATGCTCGATTACACATGAGTCAAGCACAGTGGACTGTGTCTTCCCAATGGACACAAGCGAAGGGTCGCCTTAGAGACAAGATCCACATCACACCTCAGTCCCTTCAGTGGTCACATAACCTACTCATCGGGTCACTTTTTCAGATGCCTTCACCTCGATGTAGCCTGACGGATGCTTCCAAACAGGGTTGGGGGGCTCATTTGAATGACCTGACCACACAGGGACTGTGGACACAACAAGAATCTGCCCTGCAGATCAACATGCTAGAGCTATGGGCACTGACAAATGCTTTTCGAGTTTTTCAACCCCAGCTATTGGAGCAACCTGTTCTAGTCCAAACGGACAACCAGATTGCCATGTTTTACATAAACAGGGGGGAATGGGATCCCATCCCCTCTGTGAAGAGGCAGTATGCCTGTGGCCCTTTGCCATCTCTCACTGCATCCTCTGAGAGCGGTGTACCTCCTGGGCGAACTCCATGTCCTAACAGAAAATTAAGCCATAACTTTGTTCACACGAATGGAACTTGCATCGAGAGAAGACTGCTCAGATCTTGCAAATGTGGGAACCCCACTCACAGATCTTTTCACCACTCCACAAAACACTCAGCTTCCTCGGTTCTGCTCCAGGCTCCTGTCTCTACACCGACAAGCTTCAGATGCCTTCTTTCTCCATTGGGAGCAGGGGCTGCTCTATGCATACCCACCCATCTCCTTGATACTCAAGACGCTATTCAAGTTATTGGCTGACAAGTTCCGATGATTCTCATAGCTCCCCTTTAGCCCCATCAACAGTAGTTCCCTCTGCTTCTTCACTTTGTGCAGACTCAGCTTCTCATCCTGGGATGTGCGCCTGAACTCCTCTCTCAGGACCACGGGACATTCCTCCATCCCATTCTTCACTCCTTACGCCTGACAGATTCTTGCTGACCTCGATCTATCACAAGCGGTCAAGGATGTCCTTACATTGTATAAAGATGCCCCCAGGCGATCTTATGCTTTCAAATGGTGTAGGTTTGCCCTTTGGTGCTCCCAAAAGGACCTTGACACCTTTTCTTACCCAGTGGAGTTACTTCTACAATATTCTGGCCTAAGTGGTATATCAAATGTAATAAACATAAACATCTCCTCCACTTATCCTTGACAGGTCTTAAGACAAACTCGGTGAGAGTTCATCTTTGTGCATCAGTAGATGGACAGCCCATCTCCTCACACCCCTTAGTAACACACTTCATACGGGGTCTCCTGCTATCCAAACCACCCCCCTCCGGGTGCCTGGGATCTGAATGTGGTTCTGGCTCAACTTCTAAAGCCACCTTTTGAACCTTTAGCCACCACCTTACTGAAGTTTCTCTGTTGAAAGGTCATCTTCCTTATTGCTCTCTTTTCAGCTTGCCGTATCAGTGAACTGCAAACTCTAATGGCGAATCCACCCTATACTTTGTTCCCCATGACAAGGTGGTTCTGCGAACCCATCCACCCGAAGGTGGTTTCCTCCTTCCATTTAAACCAGTCAGTAATCCTCCCAACCTTCTTACCTAGACTACTTGCGTCTTGGGCGGAAGCAATGCTACACACCTTAGGCTGCGAGCGTTGGCCTACTATTTGGATAGAACTGAAGATCACAGAAGATCCTCTCAATTATTCATCTTCTTTGATCCTAGTAACCTGGGTCTACCAGTAACAAAGTGTACTTTATCTAAATGGATAGCAGATTGCATCTCTTTTGCTTATGCACAAGCAGGACTCTTATTGGAGAGCCATGTCACTGCTCATAATGTGCAGGTTATGGCAACATCTGTTGCTAATCTCTGTTCAGTGGCCATTGAGGCTATCTGGAGGGAGGAGTGGTCTAGTGGTTAGGACAAGGTACTTCAGGCCAGAGGGCCAGGGGTTCAAGTCCCACCTGGGGACAGCAATCTCAGGCCGGAAGTTCTGGGATTTCTAGTCCTATAGGCACTCCTTGTGGTCTTGGGCAAGCCACTTAACCCTCCATTGCCCATGTTCCCTGTAAGTATTAGCATATGTGTCTCATATCCCCTCATGTTAAATGTATCCCCCAATTGACCGCTTTGACCCAGTGAAAAGCGGGATATAAATACAGCTAAATAAAATAAATAAATAAATATGCCGGGCAGCTACCTGGTCCTTCATTCATGCTTTTGCTGCCCACTAGTGTCTGGACAGAGACTCCCTTCGGGATGCTGTCTTTGGCCAGGCCATATTCCAGCTCCCTTTTGGGACTGAAACTAAACTCCTACCCTCCATCCCTTACTATTACAGGATACCAGATTTTTATTGAGGGAATATAGGCTTCTGGAAGAGAGTCCAATAGCCTACAAATTTTTGCCTCGGGGATCATGCTTCTCTCCCCTCCATGTTGTTGTTGTTAAGTGCCGTTGAGTCAGTGTCAACTCATGGCGACCCTCTGGATAGTTGTCCTAAATTGTGGTTGGTCTTCAGTCAGGTGGCTCATTGTTGATAGAGTGGCACCCATAGCCGCTGTTGTATCGATCCATCTCATTGCTGGCCTTCCTCTTTTGCGTTGACCTTCAACATTGCCAAGCATGAGATCTTTCTCTAATGATTTCCCTCTTCTCATGATGTTTCCAAAGTATGAACGTCGAAGTCTTGTCATCTAAGCTTCTAAAGAAAGCTTAGGCTTGATCTCCTCTAGTACTGACTGGTTTGTTGTTCTGGCAGTCCATGGTATACACAGTATTCGTCACCAGCACCATAATTCAAAGGCATCAATTTTCTTCCGGTCTGTCTTTTTCACTGTCCAACTTTTGCATCCATATGACATTGACAATACCATTAGTAAATGGTCTGTTTCTCTGAGTGTAAATTTATGTCAAATATATAAAATGCAAAAACACTCAATTATTATAATAAAGAATCTAAATCTCTTTTCTAACCTCTTGTCTCATGTGGTTATTACTCAATACTATTGAGGGTCTCAGACTTAATGGCACAAAAATGTTTAGACTTATTAAACGTCTAATCTTTGTGCCCTAGGATCCAGCCAAAGGGCACAAAGATTAGACGTTTAATAAGTCTAAAAATTTCAGTGCCATTAAGTCTGAGACCCTCAATAGTATTGAGTAATAACCATATGAGACAAGAGGTTAGAAAAGAGATCCAGATTCTTTATTATAATAATTGAGTGTTTTTGCATTTTATATAATTGAAAATACCATGGCTAGAACAATTTGAATCTTTGTATGGAGAGAGACATCTGTGCTCTTGAGAATCTTGTCTAGGTCCTTCATAGCCATTCTGCCTAGAGCAATGCGTTGTCTGATTTCTTGACTGCTTGTTGTTTCTTTATTGATAGTTAATCCAAGTAGGTTAAAGTTGTCAACTATTAAATTTACGTCAACGATGAACTTATTGATGTTGCAATTGTTAGGATCTTTGTCATCTTTACATTAAGGTGCAGGCCCATTTTAAAACTATGTTCCTTGATCTTGAGGGGAAAGTGTTTCAGATTATCTTCACTTTAAGCCCGTAATGTGGTATCATCAGCATAGCAAAAGTTGTTGATGAGTCTTCCACCAATCTTCATACCTCAGTTGTTTTCATAGAGTCCTACTTCTCTGATGATTTGTTCTGCATATAAATTAAACAGATAGGGGGAAAGTATGCAGCCTTCTCTTACACCTGTGCTGATTTTAAATCATTCTGTTTCTCCTTGTTATTTTTATTTATTTATTTATTTTATTTATTTACATTCTCTTATATACCGCGCTATTCTTCATCAGTGCAGTTTACATTGAACAAACTGAAATTACATTGAACAGGGTATTATAACTTGGAGATAACTATTTTACAGGGAATGTGGGCTATGGAGGGTTAAGTGGCTTGCCCAAGACCACAAGGAGCACCTGTGGGACTAGAAACCCCAGTCCTTCCAGCCCAAGGTTGCTGTCCTCTAGTGGGATTTGAACCCCCGACCTTCTGGCCTGAAGTACCTTGCCCCAACCACTAGGCTACTCCTCCACTCCTGTTCTGTTCGAACTCTTGCTTCTTGATCACTGTAAAGGCGGCCCAGAGTTTCTCATGGTTTATACAGTCAAAAGCCTTGCTGTAGTCAATAAAATACATACAGATATCCTTTTGGTATTCTTTAGTCTTTTCAAGGATCCATCTAACATCCGCGATGAAGTCTCTTGTTCTTCGCCCTTTCCTGAACCCTGCTTGCACTTCAGCAGTTCTTGTTCCAAGCATGGTTGTAATCTCTGCTGAATAATCAGTAGACTCTTGCTGGCATGTGGAATCAGAGCAGTTGTGTGATAATTTCCACAGTCAGTTGGATCACCTTTCTTTAGTATTGGTATAAACACAGATCGTTTCCAGTCAGTTGTCCATGATGATGTCTTCCAAATTTCCTGGCAGAGCCTTGTAATTATGGTAACAGCTGCATCAGATTGTGGTAATACTTCAGTGGGAAGGCTATCAATGCCCGGTGCTTTGTCCTTGATAAGGCTTTCAATGCTGCTTCGACTTCTTTTATCACCAATGGTTCTGGATCATAAGGTACAGGTTGAACGGCTATTGGTCCACTTGATCTTTATCATATAATAACTCCGAATATTCTTTCCACCTTTTCTTGATCTTCTCAGCATCATTTAACATGGATCCTTGAGCATCTTATAACATTCCAATTTGAGGCTAGAATTTTTTCTGGAATTGCCAATGTCCTAATCTGGCTATGTCCACAGCAACAGATATTAGGTGGCAATACACATTACAACCAATAAGAAAACTGATTCAATAAGAAGTTTTCAAAGTAGAATTAACAAAGAAAATGAAATAAAAATCAGTATAACTAAAAATGCAGCCCATCAAAGATAGGGAATTATTTACAGTGTGTGCGCGCTTCTCTGTTGTGCACTTTACTTATATTGTATCTGTGGGGAGGGAGTAGCTGGGGAGTGGAAGTTGTTGTGAAGGGGTCAATATTAAGGGTGGGAACATTTTCCGATTGGTTGGGTAGTTGCACGAAGTAGTTTGGTGGGGGATGGGATAGTCTGATATCTGGGAGCTAGTGAGTCTTATATATGAAGACTGCATTCCTGCTTGTTCCTGGAGATAGTGTAGTTACTCACCTGTAACAGGTGATCTCCTGGAACAGCTGTAATCAGTCTTCACAAACTGCCCTCCTCCCCTAGAAGTTGCAGGGTTCTTTTTGTCTTTCTTCTTCTTTCTCAGCTACAAACTCAACTGAGGAGAGAAGTTGGGAAGACGAGAAGGCATCACGCAGGCACAGAGGAGTGCTCCCAAAGGCTTCTCCATTGGATGCTGGGGAGCATTCCCTCATGGGCTCCATCAGGGATGTCACCCATGTGTGAAAACTGATTCCTGCTGTTCCCGGAGATTACCTGTTACAGGTGAGTAACTACACTTTCTCTGATACGTCTTAAATGTGCTACATTGTATCTTTATTGTGTGTCCCCCCTTGTCTTTCTACTTTTTGAAGGTGTAAACAACTGATCTATGTTTACTCCTTCCACTTCACTCATTATTGTATTAGACCTCTATCATATCTCTCCTCAGATGTCTCTTTTCCAAGCTGAAGAGCCCTAACATTTTAAGCCTTTCCTCATAATGATATCCTTCCATCCCCTATATCATTTTGGTTGCTCTTCTCTGTACTTTTTCTAATTCCACTATATCCTTTATAAGATTTGGTGACCAGAATTATACAAGGTGTCGTTGCACCATGGAGCAATACAGGGGCATTATAATATCCTTGAGTTTATTCTCTATTCCTTTCCTTATGATTCCTAGCATTCTGTTTGCTTTCTTGGCCACTGCTGCACACTGGGCAGAGGATTTCAGTATATTATCCACAATGACATCCAGATCCTTTTCCTGTGTGCTGATTCCTAAGTGGAACCTTGCATCATGTAACTGTGCATAACTTTGTACTTATCTATATTAAATTTCATTTGCTATTTGATCGCCCTGTCTCCCAATTTATCAAGGTCCTCTTGCAATTTTTCACAATCCTCTTGTGTTTTAACAACTCTGAATAATTTTGTGTCATCTGCAAATTTGATCATCTCACTCATTGTTCCCATTATCAGGTTATTTATAAATATGTAAAAATCAGCTCTGATCCTTAGGGTACTCCACTAGTCACCTTTCTCTATTGATAAAACTGGCCATTTAGCACGACTCTATTTTCTATTTTTTAACTCGCTCCTGATCCACAGTAGTACACTGGCTCCTATCCCATGACTTTTTAAGTTTCTCCAGAGTCTCTCATCAGGAACCTTTTTCAAAGGACTTTTGAAAACTCACATACATTATATCAACCAGCTCACCTTTATTTACTTGTTCATTTGCACCTTCAAAAAAAATAAAGCAGATTAGTAAGACGAGACTTTCTTTGGCTGAATGCATATTGGCTTGGTCCCATTAAACCATGATTGACTACATGTTCAGTAAGTTTATTCTTTATAATGGTTTCTACCATTTTGCCCGATAATGATGTGAAGCTCGCCGGTCTGTAGTTTCCCGGATCACCCTGGAACCCTTTTTAAAAAGTAGTGTTATATTGGCCACTCTCCAATCTTCAGGTACTACAAATGATTTTAATGATAGTTCACAGATTACTAATAACAATCTGCAATCTCATTCTTGAGTTCCTTCAGCACCCTTGGTTGTATATCGTCTGGTCCAAGTGATTTGCTACTCTTTAGTTTATCAAATTGTTCTATTACATCTTCCTGATTTATCGAGATTTGTTTCAATTCCTCTGATACATCACCTTTAAATATAATTTCTGGCATGGGTTACTTCCCTACATTGTCTTCAGTAAAGACATCCTCACTCTTTCCTACTGCCTTTCATGGGAAAGCATTATCAACGGTCCCACCTTTTCTATAGCTTATTTCTCTGGAACCCCCAGTTCCAATCTAGTCTGTTTTTTTTTAACTTGATGTGTCTTTTCACCAGGTTTAATCCATGCCAGGTTTTATTCCATTCTGTTAAAATTGTTAAGAGTGTAATTTTGCCCCTGCATGCCTTCTTGGTTCCTTTTGTATAATTCTTTCCAACTTGTGTTATGCATGTATGTTTTTGTTATACCACCATTCAAGAGGCCAATGACATCCTGGTGGTTTACATCCATAAAATCATCATCCTCAGACATCACAATAAGCAAACTGTGTTAAAATTTGATTAGCCATCAGGGAGGTGCTACAGAGGACAATTTTCAATCTTTAAGACTGGTAGTGCAGCACACTTCGGGGGAGCAAACTACTACAAATAAATTAAGAATTTACATATAGTGATATATAGCAGTTAGGGAATTTCTCCTTTCAGACTGACTCTATCCATTCTCTACTGCCCCGCCTCCACCTCCAAAACTGGCTCCCAAAACTGTACCAACTCCCAAAACTATCTCCCCCTTTTATTACCCCCACCACCAAATCTGCCCCAACCAAATCTACTCACCCCCAGCAACTGCCTTCTCATCCCCAAACTACCCCTGACATTGCTCTGCCACCACCCCAAAATGTCCCATCCCCAAAACTAACATCACAACTATCCCATCCCCCCAAACGACCTCTTGCAACTACCCAACCACTCGGAAAATGCTCCCACCAATAATATTGACCCCTTCACAAATACTTCCACTCCCCAGCTACTCGTTCCCCAGAATCAGTTTTCTTATTGATTGTAAAATAAAACAAAGGATGTTATAATGCCTCTGTATTATTCCATGGTACGACCGCACCTTGAATATTGTGTGCAATTCTGGTCGCCATATCTTAAAAAGGATATAGCGTTATTAGAAAAGGTACAGAGAAGAGCCACCAAAATGGTAAAGGGGATGGAAGGCTACTTCTGTGAAGAGAGGCTACAAAGGTTAGGGCTCTTCAACCTGGAAAAGAGACAGTTGAGGGGAGATATGATAGAGGTCTATAAATTAATGAATGGAGTGGAACAGGTAAACGTAGATCGATTGTTTACGCTATCAGAATATAGAAGGACTAGGAGACATGTAATGAAGCTACAGGGTAAACTATTTAAGACAAATAAGAGAAAATATTTTTTCGCTCAACGTGTAATCAAACTCTGGAATTTGTTACCGGAGGATGTAGTAAAGGCTGTTAGTGTAGCTTGGTTTAAAAAAGGTTTGGACAAGTTCCTGGAGGAAAGGTCCATAGACCATTATTAAAAAGGGACCCAGGATATCAATGCTTGAACCAATACAAGCATTGTGGAACCTGTGTCTCTTGGGGATACTGCTAGGTACGTATGACCTAGATTGGCCACTGTTGGAAACCTAGTGATGAAGGAATTGCACCTTTCAAACTGCGCTCTCCTCTCTTCTCTTGATCAAAGAAAGTTAATGTAGATTGAAAGAAACACACACGTGCACAGACACACATGCAAAACAGATAAACATATAAAATGTAAAATGGAGATATACACACACACACTACACATCCAACCATGCATGCAGTGCAAATGCAGGCATATATGTGAGCACGCACACGCAGATGCATAGGTTTGGCAAGAATTCCATGAGCCATGCTCTGCATGCTTTCTCCGCTTGTTTATTCCTGCAGTAGATATTATAAATTCTCCAGGACCAAGCAGGAAGTCAGTCCTCACTTATGGGTGACGTCGGCGCCGACGGAGCCCTCGCGGAGCAATTTTCCCCAGCTTTCAAAGAAAGCCTTTGGGAATTGCAGCGCGCATGCGCGGTCGTCTTCCCGCCCGAGGGTGCCATCTTAGCCAGTCTTCTTTTTTCCGCGGAGCCCTACAGACGTCCCCGTCTTGTCCCCGCGAAAAAGTCGATTTTCTTCATTATTTTATTCTTTTTCCTTTCGGTTCGACGCCGATCGCTTTCCCGCCCGGACTCGCGACGCCGGTCTCGAGTCCGCTTACTTTTTTCGGTTTTTCTGACTTAGTCAGCTTTCGTTTTCGGTTTCCCTGGCAGCCCGGTCCTTTGACCTCGCAGGGGCCCTTTTTCCCCCGATGGCTGCCAGTGGGTTTAAGCGGTGTGGTCGGTGTGACCGAAATATGTCACTAACCGACACACACGACTTTTGCCTCCGCTGCCTGGGCCCGGATCATGAGGAACTGATCTGTGGGCCCTGCAGCAAACTGTCCTCAAAGGCGTTGAGGAGTCGGCGGCATCAGCGTGAGAGAATCTTCGCTGACCCCAGCCGTACCCGGACCTCGTCGGAGGCCTCCGCGTCGAAAGGCTCCAGCTCGGACCGTCGCCGGAGCTCCTCCGACCGGGGTTCTCCCTCCGGGGACCATCGTCGGAAGGAAAAATCCCGCGAGGGCGGCGTCGGTGGACGCTCCTGGCTCCGCGAGGGCCAGGTCGCATAGCCCCGACAGCCGCCCCGGGTCCTTGGAGAAGGAACACATCCCGAAGCGACCTCGCCTGGAGTCGGAGATGCCTGCCCGGGTAAGTCCTGTGGTCCTTCTGGACTCGCCTCCGCGACAGCCGACGTCGGGCCCGACGCCGTCGGGGCCCGAGTCGGGGACTGCTGGGTCACCTGAGCTCGGACTCAGGTTGACGGCCTTGGAGAGCAGACTGTCTGCCTTCATGGACCAGCAGCGGGCACTGCTCGCTGGCCTCGCTGGCGCCGCTGCCCCGACCGCCGGGACGTCGACGTCCAAGTCGACCCCGGAGACCGAGCCGATCCTCGAGTCAATGAGAACTCGAGTCGATCCTCGGTCGAGGTCACCCTCGGTCTCCCGTTCGGGACCGAGGTCGCCGACGCCGACTCCCTCGACGTCGGGACGGCTGGCGCCGCACCCTGCCCGGGCCGACCCCACCGAGTCCTCGTCGGAGTCGGTCTGGGAGTCTGAGGAGGAAGAGTCACCTGATTCTTTCCGGACTCGGTGTGTCCCATCGGACTCACCGGGGTCCGAGCCTCGGAAGCAGTCCCCCCCGGAGGATGCCCGGTTCTCGGACTTCGTTAGGGATATGGCCAAGGCTTTGGCCTTCCCTGCGGATCCCGAGGAGGAGCCTCGAGCCGAAGAGCTCGACGCCCTCCAGTATGACTCTCCCGCGAGGGAGCACTTTACTGTGCCGGTTCCTCCTATGCTGGAACGACTACTCTTCTGCATGTGGGAGAGTCCGGCCTCCTCACCGGTCCTGAGCAAGCGGGTCGATTCTATCTATCGGGTCCGCAAGAGCCCTGGCTTTCAGAAGGCACAGCTGCCACACCATTCCATGGTAGTGGAATCGGCCATGCATCGTCTTAAGAGCCAGAAGATGCACTCCTCGGTGCCTCCTGGAAGGGAGGCCCGTAACCTGGATGGCCTTGGCAAGAAGTGCTTCCAGGGCTCTATGCTCGCATGTCGTGTCCAGACTTACCAGCTCTACATGGGCATGTATCTCCGGGATCTGGCTAAAGAGCTAGCCGGATTCTCCGCTGGTCTCTCCGAGGAGCCCTTGCGGAGGTTCCTAGCCTTGTCCACGGGCATTCGGGAATGCTCAAAGTTCATGTCCCGAGCAGCCTATGATGGCTTTGAGGCCTCGGCTAGAGTGGCCGCAGCCGGCATCGGTGCCCGCCGACAGGCTTGGCTTCAGTCGTCGGACCTTGAGCCTTCCCCTGCCGAGGCGAAAACCTCTTTGGCAAGCCCATGGCGGAAAAGGCTGCACAAATTGAGACTGAGACTCTCACCAGGACCAGGCTTTCTAGGAAGACCTCCGCCCCTTCCCAGAAAAAGAAGGGCTCGGGAAAAAAGTCCTTTTACCCGAGGAAGGCGGCTGCCTACAAACAGTACCCCCATTATCAGGCCCCTGCAGCTCCCCAACAGGGCCAGCAGGCCAAGGGACGGGGTAACGGGTCCCGTAGGCAGCAAGCCCCCAAGCCTGCACCACCAGCCCCTGCTCAGCAGGGTGGGGGTTTTTGACTCGCTCAGCATAGCCTCTCCCCCCCCGCTGGTTCCTCCCAGCACCGGAGGCCGGCTGGTTCACTTCGCCCACAGGTGGTCCAGCATCACCGCAGATGCCTGGGTACTTCAGGTCGTGCGAGAAGGCTACCTTCTCCACTTCCATCAGGTCCCTCCCTCCTATTTTCCGGGAGAACCTTCGCGCCCCCCTCTGCACAGGGAGTTGCTCCTTCAGGAGTTAGCAGGTCTTCTGCAGGAACAGGCGGTGGAACCGGTGCCCCACCACCTGAGAGGTCAAGGCTTTTATTCAAGGTATTTTCTGATACCAAAGAGAACAGGGGGCCTCAGACCCATCCTGGACTTGCGCAACCTCAACAAGTTCCTTGTGCGGGAGAAGTTCAAAATGCTTACCCTTGGAATCCTTCTGCCCTACCTCCAGCAGGGAGATTGGCTATGCTCCTTGGATCTAAAGGATGCCTACACGCACATCCTCATCCACCCAAGCCACCGCCAATACCTAAGGTTTGTGGTGGCAGGAAATCATTACCAGTACAGAGTACTGCCCTTTGGCCTATCCTCCGCACCGCGAGTCTTCACAAAATGTCTCGCGGTCGTGGCGGCCCATCTCCGGCTTCACGGCCTCTATGTCTTTCCGTACCTCGACGACTGGCTCATCAGAGCAGCGTCCGCTCAGGAGGTCACCAACGCCACGTGCCGCACGGTGACTCTGCTGCAGCACTTGGGCTTTGTCATAAACTTCGCAAAGTCCACTTTGCTCCCCTCACAGGATCTCGAGTTTATCGGCGCAAGGCTGCACACTCCTCGGGCACGAGCGTACCTACCGCTCGACAGGGCTCAACGGCTCATGGACCTAGCCGACCGCTTTCGCAGCCAGCCCCTGGTCTCCGCCAGGCGCTTCCTGAGACTGCTCGGCCATATGGCTTCCACCGTCCATGTGACCCCCAATGCCCGCCTGAACATGCGGTCTGCTCAATGGTGTCTCCGCCAGCAGTGGCGACAAGCCACAGGCGGCCTGGCAGACCTAGTGCGCGTCTCCGAGCCGCTGCTCTCGTCTCTCCGGTGGTGGCTCCGGCAGCCGAACCTGATATTCGGAATGCCTTTCCAGTCACCTCAGCCGACCCGGGTGCTGACCACCGATGCATCCCTCCTGGGCTGGGGAGCACATTGCCAAGAGGCACGTACTCAGGGCCTCTGGACCACGTGGGAGTCTGCTCAGCAGATCAACTTCCTGGAGCTCAGGGCGATCCGCCTAGCTCTCAAGGCCTTCTCCCACCTGACTTCCCAACAGTCCGTCCTTGTCCAGACGGACAATCAAGTTGCCATGTTCTCCGTGAACAAGCAGGGGGGCACGGGCTCCTTCCTCCTCCTCTGCCGGGAGGCACAGAAGCTCTGCTCTTGGGCCGTCAGTCACGGCATTCTCCTCAAGGCAGTTTATCTCCCGGGCCAAGAAAATTGCCTTGCAGACAAACTCAGCAGGGTCCTCCAGCCGCACGAGTGGCGTCTGGATCCCTTGGTAGTTCAGAAGCTCTTCCTCAAGTGGGGTCTCCCCACGGTGGATCTCTTTGCCAGTCCTCACAACCGGCAGCTTCCTCGCTTCTGCTCTCGTCAGCCACACCCCCTTCGGGTTGCGGCGGACGCCTTTCTGATCTCGTGGTCGGGGAGCCTTCTGTACGCTTTCCCTCCCATCCCGCTGGTCTCTCGGACTCTTTTCAAGGTTCTCCGAGACAAAGCCTTCATGATCCTGGTGGCCCCTCGCTGGCCCAGGCAGCCGTGGTTTCCGCTCCTGCTGCAACTGGCGGTGGAAGATCCAATCCCTCTGGGGGTACAACCGGATCTCCTCACTCAGGATCAGGGGTCCCTTCTGCACCCCAACCTCAGGTCTCTCAACCTCATGGCCTGGCTGCTGAGAGGGTAGTCCTTGCTCCCCTTCTCCTGCCGGCGGAGGTGGAGGAGGTCGTCTTAGCTTCGCGACGGCCTTCTACCCGCAAATGCTACGCCCTTAAATGGCGTCGCTTTGCAGTCTGGTGTACCCAACAGTCTCAGGATCCCTTCTCCTGCCCGGTGTCGGTGATCTTGCAGTACTTGCTGCACCTCTCTAATCTGGGACTTAAGTCCAACTCCGTCAAAGTTCACCTCAGTGCTCTTTCAGCACATCATGTGCCAGTGGACGGCAGACCTCTCTCCAATGACCCTCTCGTAGCGAGGTTTCTCCGAGGTCTCCTTCTACTTAAACCACCTCTGCGCCCGCCAGCGCCTGACTGGGACCTGAATGTGGTTTTGCAGCGGATCACCTGTCCGCCTTTTGAACCTATGGCTACCTGTTCTCTCCGTTTTCTGTCTTGGAAAACACTGTTCTTGATAGCCCTCACTTCCGCTAGGCGCATAAGTGAATTGCAGGCCCTCGTGTCTGATCCCCCTTACACTAGGTTCTACAAGAATAGGGTAGTCCTACGGACTCACCCAAAATTTCTGCCTAAAGTGGTCTCCCCTTTTCACATCAATCAGGAGGTGGTACTTCCAACCTTCTTTCCCAGACCACACTCCAGCCGAGCTGAAACGGTCCTCCATACCCTGGACTGTAGAAGGGCATTGAACTTCTACCTTGACCGTACGTGGGAGCACCGTAAAGCTGCTCAGCTTTTTGTGTCTTTTGACCCCAATAAATTGGGGCTCCCGGTCTCCAAGCGTACTCTGTCCATCTGGGTTGCGGACTGTATCTCTTGGGCTTATGGGGCAGCCGGACTCTCCTTAGAAAGTCGAGTCACGGCTCATTGCGTTCGGGCAAAGGCCACGTCAGTGGCTTACCTCCGCTCTGTTCCGCTGGCAGACATCTGCCGGGCCGCTACTTGGTCTTCGAGCCAGACTTTTGCGGTCCATTACTGTCTCGAGAGGGAGTCCCGTAGGGACAGTGCTTTCGGACAGGCAGTCCTCCGTAATCTCTTTGAGGTCTGAGCAACTCCTACCCTCCATCCCGGATGTGGGCTACCGGTGGGTGATAATTCAGCGAAGATTCTATCCTTCTGTGCTGCTGAGCTAGAGGGAGCTCATTTTTGTGCTTAGGGTCTCCGGTAGCCTTGAGCTTGGGAGTCCCATAAGTGAGGACTGACTTCCTGCTTGGTCCTGGAGAAAGCGTAGTTACTCACCTGTAACAGGTGTTCTCCAGGAGCAGCAGGAATCAGTCCTCACTACCCTCCCTCCTCCCCTTGGAGTTGCAATCGTCTGCTTATGTTCTTTTGCAAATTTTTATGCTGTCTTTTTTAGCTATGTCATCTGACTGGCTAAGATGGCACCCTCGGGCGGGAAGACGACCGCGCATGCGCGCTGCAATTCCCAAAGGCTTTCTTTGAAAGCTGGGGAAAATTGCTCCGCGAGGGCTCCGTCGGCGCCGACGTCACCCATAAGTGAGGACTGATTCCTGCTGCTCCTGGAGAACACCTGTTACAGGTGAGTAACTACGCTGAATTGTTCAGCTGAAATAGGTCACTTCTGAAAAATGTTAGCTTTCTTCAAACTTAGATGATCTATACTACAACAGTTAACATTTATATCTGTTAAGAAGTTGTCTAGGATAATTTATATTAATGGGGTGTATTACAAAATTGAATACACACTCTTATGAGTCATCTGAAGTGTAACAATGTACATTGCAGATGTTCTATTTGCAAACTTATAGAAAGGTATTTTGAGTTTTACCCCAAGCAAGAATTTTTGGCTTTCATTTGATTCTTCTGTTCATGGTTTCCAATGGTAGATTGCATGATAATGTTTAGATTTTTAGTTAGAGCAGCAAAAATCTTGAGAATAACAATTTTCAAAGCTATTTGTATACAAGGATTAACTGTCTGAAAATATCCCTTCCTCAAGGCAGCTAAAAGAAGGTGCCAAGTTAAAGTGCATTTTAAGGCACTTATGTTAGGCTTATATTATTAAGACAAGTAGACTCTAGAGCTGGTGTAAATATCCACACCTATAGTTTTGCAAGTACCACAAGTAAATTATATTATTTTATAATCTATGCATGTACCTATGTACTCTACTCACACTCCACCCATGTGTACGGTTACCAATGTGTTGCTAAAATATGATGGTCAGTATTTTACAAACAGATGCCTGTTGATGTCTCCACTTAACCTTTTTATTATTATTTTCATTTTAGTTTTTGTATTACTTAACCCATTTGTTGTGCTTTGCACGGTCTGCATTACGTGGGTTTGGTCACAATTTTTTTGTTTCATGGTCAGTATTTTACAGACATACGCACAGGAATAACTATAAAATTACCTTTTAAGTGTACTTTTTAGATGCATTTGAAGAAAACATTCCTGGCGATGAAAAATAATACATTTAGATTGCATTTTCAGCTCTATGCACATTACTTTCCATTGAAAAAGCACCTGTATATACTGGAGGGGAAGATATCCATGGGCTCTTTGTACCAGTGGTGAGTTTCAAAGTGAAAGTACACGTGCACATTCTCTTTGAAAATTTGTGTAAAGTCCATGGATAAAATGTACTTGTGGATTTCATCCTGATATAGTGTGAAAATTGCCCTATATTGATGTGTTAATTTACTAACCCAAAGTGATGACCAGATTAGTTGTACGGATCTCACTAACTGCTTGATTTCTGCTATAGTTCCTCTGAAATATGTGGTCATCTACCAATGAAGACCTTACAAATGTGTTTGTTTGTTTGTTTGTTTTTTTTTATAGTCAACATGATCTCTAAATAGTTTTAATAATATTTTTAAATCTTGAAATAAGTACCACTGCTTGTCAGGATCCAGAGATCATTGTGTGTGATGATTTCAGGCTCTCTCCTTATCCAGCAGAACTATGTGGAATAGAGAAGGGAGGAAGATTTCCTTCAAGGCAGTAGTGCGCCATGGCACATTGCTGTGCCTTTGGAAAGTCCTTGGTGTGTCTTGGTGTGACTGATAGGGACATGGTTAGGCATGGGTTCATGAATGTTGCCTCATTTCTATTGGATAGTATTCCAGAGAAGAGCCCCTGCTTTCTAAACTGAACTGCCTGCTTAGTGCTAGCACAAAAAATCAGGTATTCTTACTCCCTACTATGCCTCCCCTGGTAGGAAGAGGGCAGTGCTTCATTCTTCACATATTAAACATAAGAAATATCATACTGGGTCAGACCAAAGTCCATGAAGCCAAGTATCCTGTCTCCAACAGTAACCAGTCCAGGTCACAAGTACCTGTCAGGTTCCCAAAAAGGTATATAGGTTCCACAATGCTTGTCCCGGGGTAAGCAGTGGATTTCCTGGGTCCTCTTTAATTATGGTTTATGGATCTTTCCTCCAAGAACTTGTCCAAACCTTTTTTAAACCCAGCTACACTAACAGCCTTTACTACATCCTCTGGTAATGAATTCCAGAGTTGAGTGAAAAATATTTTCTCTTAGAAACATAGAAACATGACGACAGAAAAAGACCACATGGCCTATCTAGTCTGTCCTTCCATATCAACAACTACAACAGTCCCCTTTTTTTCCTTTAGAGATCCTCTGTGTTTGTCCCATGCTTTTTTTAATTCAGTTACTGTCATCATCTCCACCACCTCCACTGGGAGACTATTCCACGGATCCACCACTCTTTCCGTAAAGAAATATTTCCGCAAATCACTCCTGAATCTATCCCCCTTCACCTTCATCCCATGTCCCCTTGTAGTAGAACTTATTAGTCTTAAATGGGTTGCATTGTAGCTTTATTGCATATCCTCTAGTCTTTCTACTTTTTGATAGCATAAACAACTGATCTATGTTTATCTGTTCCACTCCATTCATTAATTTATAGACCTCTATTATATTCCCCCTTAGCCGTCTCTTTTCCAAGTTGAAGAGCCCTAACCTTTTAAGCCTTTCCTCATTGGGGTATCCTTTCATTCTCTTTACCATTTTGGTAGCTCTTCTCTGTATCTTTTCTAATTCTGCAATATGCTTTTTAAGATATGGCAACCAGAATTGCACACAATATTCAAGCTTCGTTCACACCATGGAGTGATACAGAAGCATTATAATATCTGTGGTTTTTGTTCTCCATTCCTTTCCTTATTACTCCTAGCATTATATTTGCTTTCTTGGCTGCCTCTGCACACTGGACGGATGGTTTCAAGGTATTACCCATAATGATGCCTAAATCTTATTCCTGGGTGGTGGTTCCTAATGTGGAACCTTGCATCGTATAACCACAGTTTGGGTTGTTCTTTCCTAGGTGCATAACATTGCACTTGTCCACATTAAATTTCATCTGCCATTTGAACGTCCAGTCTTCCAATTTATCAAGCTCCTCTTGCAATTTTTCACAATCCTCTTGTGTTTTAACAGCTTTGAATAATTTTGCGTCCTCTACAAATTTGATCACCTCACTCGTTATTCCTATTTCCAGGTCATTTATTCACACATCAGACTGAACTCAGCAGAATGAGACCCACACAGGATAAAACTGCTGCTCCCTTTCTGCTAGTGGGAGGGACTGAGAGAGAGGATCATGCAAAATTGGGTTTGTTGTGCTGTGAGGACTGAACAAACTCAAAAAGTGTGCCATAAAATAAAAAAGGCTGAGGGGAACTGCTCCAAGGCATTACAACTATAGGCACACGCTTTCTGGTTGCTCCAGACACTCGCCCAATGAAAATACTTCCTTGGCAGAATAAAAATGAAGTCTTTACTAGGTAAATAAAAGCAAATAATAAAAATGTTTCACATCATATCGAACATATTAAAGACATTCCAGCTTTTCCCTCTGAAGCTGTAGTCTCTTCTCTCTTCTTGCTGCACTCCTTTTCAGGTAATCCTTATTACATTGGCTCATTTGGAATGGAGGAGAAGCCAAATAATTTGAGCAGCAACCTGAAAACCAAGGAAGTCAGTATTCAAATCCCACTGATGCTTCTTGTGATCTTGGGCAAGTCATTTAACCCTCTTTGTTGTCTCAAGTATACACATAGGGACCACAATTTAAAAGCACCTCCTAACTGGATAAGTGCAAGCCAGCACAATATCCATCAGTATCATCCAGGTAGTGCTGCAGAATATTTCCTCTGACCACCACAGCACTATCTAGATAGTGCCAGAGCAGTCCAGAGCAGAATTTTGATTTCTTTAGGAACAAGCAGGAAGTCGGTCCTCACATCCGGGTGACGTCTGTGCCGGCGGAGCATTTCCCCAGCTTTCATAGAAAGTCTTTTTGGAATGCTACCATGCATGCATGGTCCCCTTCCCAACCAAGGGTGCCATCTTGCTCAGTTTCCTTTTTCCCACAGAGCCCAATGGACGCTCGTCCTGTTTCCCTGGAGAAATCTTTTAAAAATCTTCTTAAAACTTTGTTTTCTCTTCTTCCCTCGAGCTGGTGCCATTCCCCAACGCTGTCCTTGGCTCTCCCCTCTTTTTTGTTGAGGCCTGCTTTGACCGGCGTTCATGCCCTTTTTCGCCTGGGGGATGTCGACTCCGCCCAGGTGTAGCCTACCACGTTTCCTGGTGGCTTAAAAAATGTGATCGCTGCAGTCAAATCATGTCTGTTACGGACACTCATGACTGCTCCTTGCACTGCCTCGTCCTGAACCATGACAGTACTACCTGCCACCTGTGTCAGGCCATGACTCTGAGAACCAACAAGAAGAGTTCGAAGTTGCAGGAGATGTTCCAGCGGTCCGGCTCAGCCCCATCTTCCCCAACTCTGAGCCCCAAGCCAAGCACCTCCCGGGAGGGCCCAGGCATCTTTTGAGTCCTGCGGCAGCAGCTACCCTGGAATGAAAAAGAAAAATTCCTCGAGGTCAGTTGAGGTTCCACCGGGGAAACTCGGTAAGGTCCCGCGACGAGACTTGGGTGACTCAGAGCAGTGCCCTCCTAAGGTCTCTAGGAAGGAGTCCTTGGCCGGTAGTGACCATGTGAGGCTCCTGAGGCCATGGTCCTTGTCGAAGACAAACTCGTGAGAGTGCTGGTGCTGGGCTTGAGACCCTCTGAGCCCGCGCTGAAAGCTGCAGAGCCTTCTGGCATCGAGATCCATGAAGCAAAAAAAAAAAATCTCTGGCCATGCAGCAGGCGATGATGTCAGGTTTGTCTCCATCTGCCCTGACAGCCAGGCCCCCGACAACGGTGGCGTCCCTGGTTGTCGAGACGGGCCCCGAGCACCTTCAGCACCGATCAAGGTCCTGGTCCCGATCCTTGGGTATCTGGTCCTCCCCAGCTAGTTTCCCGGAATCTGACCCGAGACTCACTGGGGGATCTCTGTTCCTTAGAGCAGGCCTCAAGGTACGGTGGTCGTAAGCCTTGGAATCCTCAATGCCCTCTGGCTCTGATTGGGAGACCAATGTTGAGGCCTCTCCTGAGACCTTTCGACACTGAGACGTCCCCTCGGAGCTATCTCCCCCAGAGCTTCGGCACCATTCCCCACCAGAGGACGTGGCCTTCCACAATTTCATCTGGGACATGCCCTGAGCCCTCTCGGTCCCAACTGAGTCTGAGGAGGACCCGCGCACTGAAGAATTGGAGATCCTCCAGTATGCTGCTCCTGTGAATGTGGGAAATCCTGGTCTCTGAGCTGGTGGTCAGCCGATGCCTTAACGCTATCTACTGCGTCAAGAAGAGCCCGGGCTTCTAGAAGCCCCAACTCCCACACAACTCCATGGTGGTGAGTCCTCGATGCAGAAGCTAAAGAGCCAGAAGAATTATTCTTTTGATCCCCTGGGTAGAGAGGCCAGAGCCCTCAACGCCCTCAGGTGCAAGTGCTTCCAGGGATTTATGCTCAGCTACCGTATACAGGCCTATGAGCTCTACATAGGCATGTATCTAAAGGGCCTTATTCAAGAGCTCACCGGCTTCTCAGTAAGGCTTGCCGGGGAACCTCTTCAAGAGTTCCAGACCCTGGTTGCTGCCATCCGGAACTGTTCTAAGTTCTTGTCCCGAGCCACCTACGATGGTTTTGAGTCTGCAGCCCGGGCAGCGGCTGCAGACCTCAGACCTTGAGCAATGGGTCCAGGAAAAGCTACTGGATGTCCCCTGCACTGGGCAAAGTCTGTTTGGGAAGCCTATAGCTGACAAGGCAGCTGAGATAGAGGCCAAGGTGGTGACCTGGCAGAGGCTCTCAAAGAAGACTTTTGCCCTCCCCCGAAAGAAAACATCAGGAAAAAGTCCACTTTTCCTGAGGAAAAGAGGACCTTTTCACCAAGGTCACCACTATCAAGCATTTTCAGGCCAACAGCAGCAGGGATCTCAGCCAGAGGTCCAGGGACACAGACTCAGGAAGCTGAAAGCCCCGAAGCAGCCAGCCCCAGCTCCGGCTCAACCTGGAGGGAACTTTTGACCCAGAGCAGGACCTCCTTCCCCTTGGGAGACCCTCTCCAGCCCACAGGGGACCGCCTGGCACTCTTCGTCCACAAGTGGGCCGAGGTCACTTCAGACCAGTGGGTGCTTCAGGTGGTAAGGGAGGGGTACCTCCTCCACTTCCAGCAGTCACCACCGTGGTATTTTCCAAGAGAGCCAGTGCAACCTCTCCTTCACCAGACCCTTTTGCTCTCAGAGCTCGCAGGTCTGCTCAGGGACAAGACAGTGGAGCCTGTACCCCAACACCTATGGGAGAAAGGCTTCTACTCCAGATATTTCCTTCTCCCCAAAAGAACTGGGGACCTCAGGCCCATCCTAGACCTACAAGTTTTGATATCCTTTAGATTCAAGGAGCACAGCCAGTCTTCCCTGGTGGAGGTAGGGCAGCAAGATTCCAAGGGAGAGCATCTTGAACCTTTCCCTCACCAGAAACAGCCAGTCTTCCCTGGTGGAGGTAGGGCAGCAAGATTCCAAGGGAGAGCATCTTGAACCTTTCCCTCACCAGAAACTTGTTTGTTTTGGTGAGGGAAAGGTTCAAGATGCTCTCCCTTGGAATCTTGCTGCCCTACCTCCACTAGGGAAGACTGGCTGTGCTCCTTGAATCTAAAGGATGCCTATACTCACATTGTGATCCACTCCTCTCACAGGTAGTTCCTAAGATTCGTGGTGGGAGGGGGTCACTACCAGTACAAGGTACTTCCCTTTGGTCTGGCCTCATCAAGAGTCTTCACAAAGTGCCTAGCAGTGGTAGCCGCACATCTGCGCCTTCAAGAGGTGTTCATCTTCCCCTATCTAGACGACTGGCTCATCAGAGGCAGAACAACCTCGGAGACCAGCAAGGCGGCACAGCGCATCATCCTCCTCTTGTAGCACTTGGGGTTCGTCATCAACTTCCCCAAGTCACATCTCTCTCAAGCCCAAAACCTGGAGTTCATAGGTGCTCAGCTGGAGACGGTGCAGGCCAGGGCAGAATTCCTCAAACAGCTGGCAGGAGAGGTCCAACATCGCAGAATGGTGCCGGCCTGCCTCCTACACCTGCTAGGTCACATGGCCTCTACCATCCATGTCACACCCCTAGCCCGCCTGCACATGTGGACAGCCCAGTGGTGCCTACGCTCACAATAGACCCAGGCAACAGGTAGGCTTCGAGACAGGGTCAAGATCACCTGCCAGTTGGTGAGATCCTTCGACTGGTGGCAAGACCAATGCCACCTCCAGGTGGGAATGCCCTTCCAGGTACCTTCGCCACAGAGGACCCTGACCACAGATGCCTCCCTCCGGGGGTAGGGAGCTCACTTGCTACAGATCAACCTCCTAGAGCTCCGGGCAGCGTTCTTCGCCCTACGAGCATTCCGCAGCCACTTGTGAGGCAGGCCTGTGCTGATCCAGACGGACAATCAGATCGCAATATTCTACACAAAACAAGCAGGGGTGCACGTACTCCCTCTGCCAGGAGATGGTAGCCCTCCTCTCCTTTGCAAAGCGCAATGGCATGCTCCTGCATGCAGTCTACCTCCCAGGCCAGGACAACTGCCTGGTGGACAAAAGAGTCCTGCATCCGCACGAGTGGTGCCTTGACCCCACAGTGACAGAGACGCTCTTCCGCCTCTGATGCTGGCCCGAGATAGACCTGTTTGCCTCTCCAGTCAGCACACAGCTGACTCGCTTCTGCGCCCGTCAGCCTCACCCGGAGATGGTAGCATCAGATGCCTTCCTGATCTCGTGGTCCGAGGGACTACTCTATGCATTCCCACTGACTCATCTGATTGCTAAGACCTTGTTCAAAATCCAGAGCGAGAGTTGACCCAAACAGCCCTGGTTCCCTCTACTGCTCTCACTGTCAGCGGCACTCCCAGTCTCATTGGGTCGAGCCCTAGACCTCCTGACCCAGGAGGAGGGCTTCCTCTTGCACCCCAATGTAGGGTGCTGACATTAACGGCCTGGCTGCTGAGAGGATAGCCTTGGCCCCTCTCAACCTGCCGAAAATGGTTGAGATCATCCTGCTGGCCTCCAGAAAGCCCTCCACCAGAAGTGCCTACGTTCACATGCCGAACTGAAATCTAGGTCTGTCGGGGTGCATTTGAGAAATGCTCCGCGCGGGCTTCATCGGTGCCGACATCACCCATATATGAGGACTGATTCCTGCTGTTCCCGGAGAACACCTGCTACAGGTGGGTAACTACATGTTATCTGGTTAGTGGAGATATTTAGACTGCTAACCAGATGACAAATTACATAAAGTTAGGACAAAAAAAATCAGACCTAACTTTGGGGCATATTTACTAGGGATGTGCAGGCAAAACATTTTTGAGTCTGGTATTCACAGATATTTACACAGTTTGCAGACTTGTAAACTGTGTAAATGCCACACAGAAGGATATTTAGCAGTACTAACGGTTAGTGCTGCTGAATATCAGTGAGTGCTGCCACTGCACGCCTCAATGCTAACCGGTTAGCAATGGGGCATTCCAGGGTGGCATCTCTTGCTAACTGAGCAGCAGCGATATTGAGCCACTGCCCAGTTAGCGACATGTGGCAAAAGTCAGTTGTGGTAAGCACTGGGCTAACTTTCACCACAGAAGCTAACCAAGCAGTGGCTGAATGTCGCCGCTGCCCAGGTAGCTTCGTTGCAATCCGGGCAGCCTGGATATTCAATGCTGGAGCCAGATATGGCCTGTTGAATTTACAAAATTGTACAATATGTACCCCTTGGCCCAAATCTGTTAGCCAGGCCCCTGTAGTGGTTATGCCTCTTAAATTATATGAATTGGTGGGGAATATTACTTGTTTTGACCCAGACTCTCACAGCTGTCAGGAACATACTAATTGCAGTATGACCTGGACCAATCTGACTATGAATGATTCCAATGCAATACCCGTTAGTGAACTCTGTAATGTGCAATTTACTTATTGTTTTTGAGCAAGGTCTGATATTGGGATGACACACAGCACTAAGGCACAAATAAAAACCTGAATAGGCGCAGGCATTGAATATCTCGGTTTAAAGTTCAGCATCAGCGGCAAGCCACTGTAGGAGCCCTAGCCACCCATGGTGAATATCGAGCCTCTAGTTTCATTTTGTTTCCTGTTTTGTTTGCAGGTTTTTTCATTTTATTTTGTTTCATTTAAAAAAAAAATTCATTGTCTTTTATTTTGTTTTGATAAATTTTCATTTCAGGGCAATTTTGCTGAAGAGGCTGCTGTGGTTGCTGCCCAAAGGAAAAACATAGCTGAATGGTTACTAGAGATTTCAGGCAAATAAAAAACCAAACTGGCTTTTTTTCTCATAGTCAGAGGCTGATTTTGAACCAATGACCTTTAGGTTAGAAGGCAGGCAACTTGCAAAAGAACCATCATATCTCCATGAGACTTGGGTCTAGCTGACCTGCTGTATTGTTGGTGATCTTCATTCCTATTTCCTGATTAGCCCAAAGTTTGTCTGCTCTGGAGCTCCATGGAAAATGCTAACTGGATGTTTTGTCTTGTGACTCTGTTGATGCTAAAGATTTTTCTTTTTCCATGTTGTTGTGCCAGAAAGTTTGTCAAACCATATCTAAGTACTCTATCAGAGACATTTACCAAGCCTAATCCAGGTCCTTGTTGATCATCTCTAACTGGACAAACAGGAAGTCAGCATCTGGTGGTCCGAGGGGGCTGGAAGCAAACAGCCCCGCAGTGCCAAAGTTGTAAGGCAAACGCCACAGGGCTGTTTGTGACCATGGCCACTGCTGCAGGTCCCGGAGAGGGGCGACAGTGGCCCACCATTAGTGCTATAGGCCTAGTTTGCCTATTGGTCGCACCGGCCCTGCTTTTATGATGTTGCTGCCTGGATGTCCCACTGACATCTAAAACTGAAAATGATAAAAATGGAGCTTCTTATCTAGCCTTTTAAACCCACATCTCCCCTTCCTCCCTTCTCCATTTCAGTAGATAATACTGACATCCTCCCTGTCCCCTTGGCTCGCAACCTTGGGGTCATCTTTGACTCTTCTCTCTTTCTCTACACATATCCAACATTTAGCTAAAACCTATTATATCTTCCTCTACAGCATTAGTAAAATTTGTCCCTTCCTTTCTGAATATTCTACCAAGACCTCAACACTTCCCTTCTAGACTATTGCAACTTGCTTTGCACTGGTCTTCCACTGAATCATCCATCTCCCCTCTTCCACTGAATCATCCATCTCCCCTTCAATCTGTTTAAAACTTGGTTGCATAGCTAATCTTAACCCAGTGTCGTTATGCTCACATAACCCCTCTTCTCTTGTCACTTCATTGGCTCCCTATCTGTTTCCATATACAATTCCAACTTCTCCTACTCGCCTACAAGGTGCATTCATTTTGCAGCTCCTCATTACCTCTCCTCTCTTATCTCTCCCTACATCCCTTCTTGGCAACTCTGCTCATCAAGCAAATCACTTTTATCTAAGCCTTTTCTTCTACTGCCAATTCCAGACTCTGTTCATTCCCCCTGCTGCGCTGCATGTCTGAATAAGATACCAGAGTCAGTACATCAGGCTCCATCTCTGGTCCAATTCAAATCCAGGCTAAGAACTCATCTCTTAGAGGCTGTTTTTGGATCCTGGCTATACCCATATGCTTTTTAATCATTCCCTTAAGAATTACCCTAGTCCCCTATTTGTTCTGTTCGTTGTCTTGAATGGATTATAAGCTCTGTGGGGAAAGAACTGTCTTATGTGCATATATACAGTGCTATATATGCCTAGTAGTGCTATAGAAATAATCAGTGGTAGTAGTAATTATGATTTTAAAAAACCTTTTCTAAATACCTTGGATGACTACTTTCAACTTGAGATCCTGTGATTCCAGGATTTTGTTCCAAGAAGTCTAGCAGCTCTAGCTTGAAGTAAAAGCCCTTTCATGGAGTGGAAAGAAGAATGCTACTTCTCTCTTGTTCTTTGGTTCTTTAAATGTATTGGTGCTTAGGACCCAACATCCATTAGAACAAGAACTCCTCTTCTGAGTCCTTAGACCTATGCTGTCTGCTGAGTGGCAGAAGAAAGGAAAGGAAAAGACAAAAATCCCTTCCATTACACAAGGTTATACTTAAGATGACATTACAAAGGGAGAGTGATCCTGTTTGGGGGAACAGACACGGCAGTTGCTTTTGCCGTGGGAGCAGCGTAGCGGATGCCTGGAGGTCCTGCTCTAATCGGGCAGGCTTACGGAGGGTGGTCCCGGCTGTGGAGGACCCCTCCCCATCCCTCTACTTAATCCGGCAGCAGCAGGAGGTCGGTGGAGAGTGATCCTGTTCGGGGGAAGAGACGTGGCTGTTGCTTTTGCCGCAGGAGCAGCGTAGCAGGTGCCTGGAGGTTCTGCTCTAATCGGGCAGGCATATATATGGAGGGCGGTCCCGGCTGTGGAGGACCCCTCCCCATCCCTCTACTTAATCTGGCAGCTCCTACATGCGGCTGCGTGTCGCGGCCTGTGTGGCATGACCTAAGGGGCAGGCCACGCCCCTTTGGTGCCCCTTCGGCGCTGCTGAGAAGCTGAGGTCAGAGTTTTACCATGGGTAAACGAAAAGTAAAATTGTCGGTTAAATCTGGAGCCAAAATGCAAGGTGGTGGGTCCCATGGATAAACATTTGACTTCCCTGCTACCTGCCACATTATCACCGGAAGGGGCTTCGTAGAGCTCTCATTCCAGGTCACCACCGCCGTTCCCTCTTCCTTCTTTTTCATCTACTTTGTTGGATTCGTCTCCTGAAGTTTCTCCTCCAGTTCCACAACCTGTCTGTCCGGATGCTCGTGAAGGGACAGCCATGATTCCTCTCTCAGGGGAGGTAACCCTTATGGATTTTTGGACTGCTATTCATAATATTGATATGCGTTTATCTTCTACTGTGTCTTCCCTTTGTCAGTTTACTCACGATAGAGTCAGTAAAATGCAATATACTGATTTATTTATTTATTTATTTAACGGTCTTTTCTATACCGCCCCTTCCAGAGATCAGGGGCGGTTTACATTGAACATTAAACAGAACAATTGTATACTTCTGTATACATTTACAAGGAACATTATGCTTTAACTATGTACAGGTGTACTTACAGGGAACATATTTTGAACAACATTTTGAACATATTTTGAACATTAACTATAACAGAGCTTTTTAAACTATTTACAAGTTATATACATGGAGCGCATCTTAGTTAGTTACAGTTACAGTGATAAGCATTTGGTTTTGTTTGCTAAGTCTTTAGCCAGAACTGACTCTCAGCTCCAGACTTGTTCTGATAATGATATTGCCTTAATTCGTGATTCCCTTTCCTCTTCCTACCGGCTGGAGGTTCTTGAGAATCAGTCCAGAGCTAAGAATTTACGTTTCCTGAATTTTCCTTTTACCCATTTGTTATCCTCTGATATTCTCTTGAAAAAGTACTTTACTGAAGTGTTAAAAATTGATGGAAATTTAGACATTATCCACATGTATTATCTCTCTTCAGGACCCCCTCCCTTAGTTAAGGAAGAGGATCCTTTGCCTTCTTTGGATCTCTCAGTTTGTCAGGATCTTACAGCCTTTTTGTAAGATTCTACGGATATCATTCCCAAACGTAAAACTCTTGTGGTTACTTTTGTCTCTGAATCCAATAAATTGTGTGTTTTGCGTGCTTACTTTAAACACTGAGAAATTCCTTTTTGTGGTCAGAAACTTCACGTTTTTCTGGATGTGGGCAGGGCTACCCAGGTTAGGCGTAAGCATTTCCTGGCGTTAAAAACTCGTGTGTTGGCTTTGGGGGCTTCTTTCTTTTTGAAATTTTCCTGTCGCTGTATACTCACTTTTGAGGGACAAACCTTTGTGTATACTGATGTTAGTCAATTGCAGTCTTTTTTGACTCAAAAGGAGGCTGTAAGGGATTTAGGTGGTGAGATAACTGTTCCCCACAGTGGAGTTTAAAATACTCCAGTTTTTCTTTCTTTTTATTTTCTGTATGGATTTAACTTCAGGATTCACTCTTCCTTGATGTGAGTTTTTGATGTGTATATTTTCTTTTTCCTTGGATATTGTAATGGCGCGTTTTCTTTCATGTTTTCCTTGTGCATATGTTTTGTTATTCAAGAAAACTTAAAGAAAAATTTTAAAAAAATGACATTACAAAAATTTCGATATCCCTTCCCAATTTTGTTTTTAACACGCCAGCTTTTATGCCTGCCTTTTTGACCAGGGATGGATGGTATCTCTGAGGCTACAAAAATCTATGTTATCGGAGGTTGAGTTAATCTCTGAGGCTGTAATATACAGTTTTAAAAATTAAGTAAACAACTTCTATTCCCATTTACACAAGTGTATAAGGCCAATTAAGGTTTTCATATAAAAATAATTAAATCAGTATTGAACATGGAGAGCACTCTGAGAACCAATTAATATAAAGCATAGTTGTGGATTATGCAGTGGGACCTGAGGTGGAAGGAAAGTTTTATTAGTATAAATCATTTTTCTCTAAACTGCTCTAGAGGACCAACGATTTTCTTTGTTTTGTTTTTGTAAAGAACACAGAGTGAAGTTAAAATATAGAGCCTGATGCATCAAATGGTTTTTCCCAACTTTGTGACTTTGGTGAAACCAATTATAATTGGTTTAATTTATTTGCTTGACACTGCTTGTAGTTTGGAACAATAAAGGCCCAGTTCTTAGATCTGTCATATAAAGGACCGGAGTTCAATTCCCAAGCCAAGCTTCTTCTGCCAAGGCTGGGGATACTGACTGGGGAGGCAGGACTCACAGCTTCTGCAAAGGGGAAGTCCCAGTCATTGCATAATGGTGAAAATTAGGGCCCATGATTGCATGGTTTCCGAAGGAACATAGTAACATAGTATATGACGGCAGATAAAGACCAGCATAGTCCATCTAGTCTGCAGTGGCAAGAATAGGTGCACCTGCCACTCCGTGCAGATCACCCCTCACCTTGCCTTTGTTTAGAGGTGTACCCACCACTCTGTGCAGGTCATCCCTATTTGTTGAGATATAAGAGATAGTTAAGTTTCTCCAGGAACAAGCAGGATTCCTAGTTGTCACATATGGGTGACGTCGGCACCGACGGAGCCTGCCCGGAGCATTTCTCCAGCTTTCAAAGAAAGCCTTTGGGAATGCCACCACTCAAGTGTGGTTCCCTTCCCACCCAAACCTGCCATCTTACTCAGTCTCCTTTTTTCTGTGGAGCCCTTCAGACGTATGTCTTGTCCCCGGAAAAAGATTTCTCTCTTACCAACCGATTTTTGCCATCCGGCCTCACCAGTCCTCTTCCCCCCCCCTCTCGAGCACCTGCTTCGGCCTTGGTCTCAGGGTTTTTTCCTTTTTTACCTTCTTTGTGTTTTAGTACACTTCACGCCCATTTTAACCGCTGGCTGTGTCGAGGGTCTTCGACCTCGCAGGGGTCCTTTTTCCCCCAATGGCCTCCTGTTTTAAGAAATGTGATAGATGTTCAAAAAACATGTCACTCATGGACACCCATGACTGTTGTCTCAGGTGTCTAGGAGCTGACCATGATCCAGAGCTATGCTTCCTCTGTAAGAAGATGTCCTCCAAGGCCATCCAGAGTTGTAAGCAGAAGCTGAATGATCTCTTCCGTAAGGCAGCCCCAGTATTCCCGATAGCTTCCCGCTCTTCAGCCCTGCCACCTCTGGAGTCTCCCAAGGCTCCTCCCTGGGCCCGGCGGCACTCTGACCCAGGGGTTGCCTGAACATGAGCAGAAGAAGAAGGCCGCAAGGACTCTGTCGGGGGCACCAGACAGCCCCCCTCACCAAACTCTCGAGCCGGAGAGGGAGCGACCCAGTAAGGTACCTCAAACTGATATAGAGGCCTCCGGCGAAAGCACCCGGTCTCCCGAGGGTCAACCCGGTGAGGACCTCCTCTCCTTTTCGACACCCGAGGCCGAGATGTTGGCCTTAGAGTGCAGTGTTTCTGCGTTACTCGCTGCCCAGCAGGCCCTGGTGCCTGGCCCCACCGGCATGAACCTCGATACCACAGGGACCTCGACCTTGAGAACTTCCCAGGCCACTGCTGTGACCCCTGAGAGCCAGAAGCCTCGTGAGTATCTTCAGCGCGGGTCTCTATTTCCGCCCTGGTTCTCGGGCGCGAGATCTTCTTGGACAAGTGCCTCCGGCTCCAGGCAGGTTTTGGCCTCGGAAACCCAGCATGGGTCACTGACTCATCTCGAGCCGTCCGAACTTGAGTCCTCCACATACTATTCAAAGTGGGAGCCTGACAGGGAGACCTCCCCGGAGACTTGGTCCCACCAAGACCTCCCTTCGGATCCCTCTCTGCCGACCCAGAGGTGGCGGTAGCCTCCCAAGGACACCTCCTTTTTAGAATTCATCCGGGACATGGTGCGGGCCCTAGCACTCACCACTGAGTCAGAGGAGGAGCCCCGCACAGAGGAGCTTGATATTCTGTAATATGTGACCCCTCCGAAGGAGGCTCTCTCTGTACCGGTTCCTCCCATTCTGAACCGACGACTCCTCCGCATGTGGGAGACCCCGGCCTCAGTCCCTATTGTAAGCAAGCACCTGGATGCTATGTATAGGGTTCAGTGGGACCTGGGGTTTTGGAAAGCCTAGCTTCCCCACACCTCGATGGTGGTTGAATTGGCCATGTGGAAGCTAAACAGCCCGAAGACTCATTCTTTGGTCCCGCCAGGCAGAGTGTCTTATATTCTCTACCCCCTCGGGTGCAAGGCTCATCAGGGCTCTATACCGTCATGCCGCATCCAGGTTTGCCAATTATACATTGAGATGTTCCTCCATGACCTCGCTAGAGAGCTCAGAGGCTTTGCAGCTGGTCTTGACCATCTCTGGCATTTTCAGGCCCCTTTGAAGTCTGTCGGTGAATGCTCGAAGTACCTCTTGTGAGCAGCATTCGATGGCTTCGAGTCTTCCGCCTGGGTGGTGGCGGCTGGCATAGGAGCCCGCCGGCAGGCTTGGCTCCAGTCTTTGGACCTGGAGCAATGAGTCCAGGAGCAGCTGCTGGACATCCCTTGCCTTGGGGAGCAACTATTTGGCAAGCCCATGGACGATAAGGTAGCAGAGATTGAAACGGTGTATGTGACTCGTTCTCGCCTCTCCCAGAAAACCTCCTCCCTCCCCAGGAAGAAACAGCAGAGCAAGAAGCTTTTCTTCCACTGAAAGGGACTCCCGTACAGGGGCTACCCGTCCTACCCGCCGGCATCTACACCAGTTCAGGGTGGTCAGGGCAAGGCCATGGCCCACAGCCCTCGTAAGCCAAAGGGTCCCAAGACCCAACCTCTGGCGCCGGCTCAGCCATCCTCGGGGGTTTTGACACCATGGGCATTGCCTCTCGTCCGCCGGCAGGGCGGCTGTCCATTGGGGGGCATCTGGTCCACTTCTTCCACAGATGGGAGTCCATCTCCACCAACGTCTGGTCCTTCAGGTCATTCGGGAGGGCTGTCTCCTTCATCTGGACCAGTTCCCTCCTCTGTTTCCCAGCACCAGGCCCTCCTGAGTCAGGAGCTCGCAGGCCTTCTCGAGGACGGGGCAGTAGAACCAGTCCCACTGCACTTCTGAGGACTGATGTTTTACTCCCGATAATTCCTCGTCCTGAAGCAGACAGGGGGGTCTTTGGCCCATCCTCGACCTGCGGAACCTAAACAAGTTCCTGGTGCGGGAGAAATTCAGGATGCTCTCCTTGGAACCTTACTGCCCTACCTCCAGCAGGGCAATTGGCTATGCTCCTTGGACCTAAAGGATGCTTATGCCCAGATCCTCATTCACCCCAAACACAGAAAGTCCCTCCGCTTCATGGTTCAGGGAAACCATTACCAGTAAAGGGTGCTTCACTTCGGCCTCGCGTCTGCCCTGCGGGTCTTCACAAAGTGCCTGACTGTGGCTGTAGCCCACCTCCGACTACAGGGCACCCTATCCGTATCTGGATGACTGGCCTGTAATGGGGGGCATGGCCTCTGAAGCCAGGCAGGCCGCAGGCCACACCATTTGTCTCCTGGAGCATCTGGGGTTTGTGATCAATTACCTAAAGTCCCACCTCACACCAGTTCAGACACTGTAGTTCATCGGGGCTCACTTGGACACCCTCCGGGCCATGGCTGTCCTTCTTCAGGATAGGGCGGATTGCCTCATCCCTGGCATTCAAAGTGCGGTGCCGCAGCGCCATCTCAGCCCGGAGCATGCTTCGCCGCCTTGGCCCCATGGCCTCCACGGTTCTTTTCATGCCCAATATCCGTCTCAATATGCAAGCGGCACAATGATGCCTCCGAGCGCAATGGGCGCAGTCGACTGGCCGCCTCCGAGACCCCATCTTGGTCTCTCCCAACATGGCGGAGTCTCTCGTTTGGTGGCAGGAGTTTCAGAACCTGCTTCAAGGTATGCCCTCCAAAGCTCCAGAGCATCAGGTGGTCTTGGCGGGCTGGGGATCCCACTGTGAGGGGCGGTGCACTCAAGGGACCTGGTCCCTTGAGGAGTCCCGGCAGCAGATCAACCTGCTGGAGCTCTGTGCCGTCTGCCTTGCACTAAAGATTTTCAGGCACCACCTGCAGCACAACCAGGTCACGATGTTCTATGTGAACAAACAAGGAGGTACCAGCTCCTACAGCCTCTGCTCGGAGGCGACAGTCCTATGCTCCTTTGCAGTGAGCCAGGTCATGCCTGTCCAGGCCACTTACCTCCTGGGCCAGGACAATGCATTGGCAGACTGGCTCAGCATAGTCCTCCAGCCGTATGAGTGGCGCCTGTGTCCCCGAACGGCGTAGCGGCTCTTCCAGCATTGGCAAACTTGGACCTCTTCGCCAGTCCTGCGAATTCACAGCTCACCTGGTTTTGCAGTCCCCTCCCACATCCGGGCAGGGTGGCCCCCGATGCCTTCCTCATCTCGTGGGAAACGGGCCTGCTATATGCCTTTCCCCCAATGTCCCTCATTGCCTGGACCTTTCTCAAGGTCCGGTGGGACAGGGTCTCAATGATCCTCATAGCCCCGAGGTGGCCCAGGCAGCCTTGGTTTCCTCTGCTGCTCTGTCTCTCAACAGAGCCCCTGGTCCCTTTCAGGTTCTCACTGGAGCTGTTGACGCAGGAGGAGGGGCTGCTTCTTCACCCCAATCTGAAGTCCCTATCCCTCACAGCATGGCGACTGTGTGGGTCGCTCTAGCCTCCTATCATCTCCCCTAGGAGATCGAGGACATTCTTTTGGCCTCACGAAAGGACTCGACTAGACGGTCTTACACCTTCAAGTGGCATCGGTTCTCGGTGTGGTGCTCGAAGCTCCAAGCGAACCCATTTTCATGCCCTACCAGTTCGGTCTTACAGTACCTGCTCCACCTCTCGCAGTCAGGGCTGAAGTCTAACTCGGTCAGGTTTCACCTGAGTGCCATCTCAGCGAACCACCACCCTATCAGGGGCAGGCCTCTTTCAGGGCAACCACTTGTCTCTCGTTTCATGTGAGACCTGCTCCTTTCCAGGCCCCCTACCTGCCCCCCTCCAGTGGAATGGGACCTCAATCTGGTCCTCACTTAGCTGACCAAGCCACCCTTCGAGCCCATGGTTACCTGCCCACTGCGGTATCTGTCGTGGAAGGTGGCCTTCCTGGTGGCTCTCACCTCCGCCCGGAGAGTCAGCGAACTCCAGGCGCTGATGGCCGAGGCACTGTACATGAGGTTTTATAGGAACAGGGTGGTCCTGTGGACTCGCCCCAAGTTCCTTCCCAAGATTATCTCGGATTTTCATCTCAATCAAGAGATAGTGCTGCCCACTTTCTTCCCGAAGCCCCACGCTGACCAGGGGTCAGCAATTCTCCATACCTTGGATTGTAAGAGGGATCTTTCTACCTGCAGCGTACTTGGGACAAACGCAGATCCAGGCAGCTCTTCGTCTCCTTAGATTCCAGCCATCTGGGGCTGGCAGTCACTAAGCATACCTCGTCCATCTGGGTGGCGGACTGCATCGCTTTTGCCCAGGCCCAGGCTGGGTTTCCCCTGGACCACTGAGTCACGGCTCACAATGTCTGAGCGATGGCGACGTCTGTCGTCAGCCTGCACTTGGTGCCACTGGCAGACATCTGCCGGGCTGCCACCTGGTCCTCCACTCACACCTTCGCCTGGAGAGCGAGTCGTGTTGGGACGCCGCCTTCAGCCAGGCTCTACTCTGTAATCTGTTCAAGGTTTAAGCAACTCCTGCCCTTCGACTTTTCTTGTTCCGGCTACCGGGAGCGTGGCCATTGGCTTTCACTGGCGATGTTCATGGCGCTGCCATGCTTTTTCCTACAGGTCCTTGGTAGTCTGTAGCTAGGGAGTCCCATATGTGAGGACTGACTTCCTGCTTGTTCCTGGAGAAAGCGTAGTTACTCACATGTAACGTGTGTTCTCCAGGGACAGCAGGAATCAGTCCTCACAACTCTCCCTCCTCCCCTTGGAGTTGCTGTATATTTTTGTTGTCTTCTTGAAGGGGCTTATAGCTATAGCACCTGACTGAGTAAGATGGCACCTTTGGGCGGGAAGGGGACTACGCATGTGTGGTGGCATTCCCAAAGGCTTTTTTTGAAAGCTGGGGAAATGCTCCGTGCAGGGCTCCGTCAGTGCTGACGTCACCCATATGTGAAGACTGATTCCTGCTATCCCTGGAGAACACCTATTACAACTACGCTTTATTTTGATTTTATCCTGTTGCTAAAATAAACTTAACTATCTCTTATATCTCAACAAAGAGGTGTGACCTGCACAGAGCAGTGGGTACACCCCTAAACAAAGGCATGGGGGAGGGGTGACCTTCACGGCGCGCAGGTGCACCTACTCTTGTCACCTTGCTGGGCAGACTAGATGGACCATGCTGATCTTTATCTGCTGTCATATACTATGTTACTATGTTCCTTAAGAAACCATGCAATCATGGGCCCTAATTTTCAATATTGTGCAGGGACTGGGACTCCTCCCTTTGCAGAGACTGTGAATGCTATCTCCCCAGTAAGTATCCCCAGCCTTGGCAGAAGAAGCCTGGCTTGGGAATTGAACCATGGTATGTGGCCTCCAGCCACATTTTGTTGCTGCAATGGTTGGGCTAAATGAGTTGAGAAGTGGCTATAAAAGTGTGAAAATCACTGGGTAGTTGAAAATGAAAGTACTTGGCACCATAGCCTAATAGTGACTGGTTCCAATTAAGCTACTGAAAATTGCTGAACCCTCAAAATACTGGGGGAGGATATTCAGCGGCGCCAGCTAATGCTGTTAAAACAAACTAACCTTTGTTTCTGTAAATTGAACCTGGGATATTCAATACTGGGGTCATATCTGTCCACTGGCATTAAATATCCAGATGGGCTGGATTGTGATTTTGCAATCCGGTCAGCAACAATATTCAGCCACTGATCAGTTTGCAAAAGTGGCTAAAGTTAGGACAGCCATTGATCTAACTTTAGCAATTAGTGCTGCAGAATATCCCAGTGAGCGGCATTTAGATGGTTTGCAGGCTGAAAACAACTGAAATGCTTTTGAATATCCATCCCACTGTATATCAGGCCCACATAATAATTTACATTGTCTCAACAGCAAGAATAGAAAAGGTGAAGAAAGAAAACAGAAAAAAAAGTAAACCAGGAAAAACAAAATTAGAATTTTGAGAGTATAGATGAGTGAGAATTTTAGGAAAATTAAGGTAATTCTAAATTATTTATCCAGGTACGTATCTATTACAGAAATAGGAAAAAGTCATTAATTTCAGTGAACATAATTTTCAAAAATGGTGGTATCACTTTTGGCCAGAATTAATGCTGAGGTAAGATGCAAACTGGCCTTGCTGTTCATTTGTCTGTCTAACTGGAGTTAAAAGGGAGACCTTGAATTTTTAGTCAAGCCTACATTTATAGGGCCCAAAATTCAGTGGCGGTGACTAGCTGCTGAAGCTAAGACCCAGACATTCAATCCTGGGACCATATACGGCCATCAGCATTGAATATCTGTGTCAGCTGTATAGTGATGAAGCTAACCATGAAGCATCAATATTGAGCCAGCCTTTAAAGAGCCAACGTTTGCCACATTGCGATAACTGGGCAGCGGCTCAATATTGCTGCAGCCCAATTAACCCTGGGTATCACCTCTGCTGTACCCCCAGAATGCTCTGATGCTAGCCGGCTAGCATCAGGGAGTGCAGTCGTGGCATTTGCGGTTATTCAGCGAATATCCCAGCCAAGGGGATTAACACAGTTAGCAGGTCTGCTAATCATGTTAATCCCTTTAAATATCGAGTCCATAATCGTTTAGCTGTGGTGAAAAAGTAGAATTACTCTTCAGAATGCCTCTTTGTATGGTGACTATTGAAAATATCCATCTGGTTCATAATCTTTGTTGACCATTCTTGCAAACAGTTAATATTGTATCTTTTTCTAGGCCAAAATATTATAAAGAGGAATCTGAGGAGCACAAAAATGCCTTTGTTCAGTAAATCGCACAAAAATCCTGCAGAGATCGTGAAAACCCTGAAAGAGAACATGGCCATATTGGAAAAGCATGATAAAAAATCTGAAAAGGTACTAAAATCATGATGGTGGTTTTAATGTCTAAAAGAAGTGTTTGGGTGGCCGGCTTTTGTTGTTATAAGGCAGAAATGTATATCTATACATCAGGGGTATGAAAGCAAGCCAGTACTCAAACAATATGGGGATCATTCTGACCTGCGAATAGCAGGAATGTACATCTCGTTTAGACATGCAACCCACATTATTTGCAGGGACCGTATTCTGAATCAATAGTTCCCAATACGCACAGGGCCTTTGTACAGAGAGCCCTGGAGGGGGCGGCAACTGGGCGGAGTGTGGGCGGGCCCAGGCACCCAGACATACAGGGCCTATTCTGATCAGGACCCTGTACGTCCGGCATCAGGAAGATGGTCGTGGGACTTATTCCACTTCGGAGGTGGAATAAGTCCCATCGATGACGGTGATCAGGCCAGGCAACCCACCAAATTCATGGGACAGGTAAGCCCCTGCCACCCAATCCTGGCCCTGTCTGCCCCCGCCGAGGGTCGGGCAACGGGGCAAGGAAGCCTGCAGTAATGTTTGGGCCTTCTGCGCTCCTGCTGGGCATCCTGGTGCCTCGGCGATGGGATACCACTAGCACACTAGCAGGAGCATAGTGCGGGCTGACCGGTCAGGCAATGGACGTCCTGCGCTGCTGAATCGGGGCCGTCTAAGTGCCTGATTCTGCAACTGCGGGAATCTCTAGCTCCTGCAGTTGCAGAATTGGGTACATATTGGTCCCATCCATTTTTTGGACGTTCCAGTGGCCCAGACATACCCCAATTAGAATTGGCCTCTGCACATATAGATGTGTAAAATGTATCTTCTTTTTACTAAGTTTTTCAAATGCAATAATATTTATTTCTGTATAATGCTTTTATTCTGCTACTTAATTGAAAATAAAGGGGGGCATATTCAAAGGAATTTATGTAGTTTGCAATCCTATAAACCTCATAAATGCTACTCTTTGGCATGAATATCCCTCCTAAATGGCTTAAACTTCCTGTCACCATCCGATTAGCGACAAGATGTTCTGGGGGCCGAACAGAGGTGGAACCGTGAGCTGGACGATAAGCAGTGATATTCATCTGTTAACTGGTTAGCCAAACTGCCTAAAGTTAGAATAGGTGAAAGGCTTTCTTAATTTTATGCAGTTTTGTTGTCTGGATAGAGGCTGAAAATCACCGCTAATCATATTGCAAAAGAGCAATCCAGGCAAACTGGATATTTGGTGCTGGTCCCCAGATATGGCCCGGCACTTAATTGGTCGCAATACTTAGTACTTCAAGAAAGCTGAAACCAGGACAGAAATTTACTTTTAAGAATGACAAGGACCCAAAAGTGTACAGCCAAATCTATAATGGCATGGCTAAGGAACAAAAAGATAAATGTCTTTGAGTGGCTTAGACCCAGTGGATGACCTTAATCCAACTGAAAATCTGTGGCATGATTTTAAGATTACTGTTCAGCATGCCCCAATAAACTTGACAGAGCCTGAACAGTTTTGTAAAGAATGTTCTAATATTGACAAGTAGAGGTGTGCAAAATAGATGAAAATTTATCTCAACAGTCTTACAGCTGTGATTGCTGCCAAGGTTGCTTTCAACAAGTAAGGGGATGAAGACTTATCAATTACCACATTTCAGTTTTGCTTTTTGGGTATATGCTTTGTCCCTCAAAGGTTTTCACCCTAAAAGATCTGGAGTATGATGTGTTGATGAGTGGGGAAAAAAGTATTTATTTTTATTTATTGACTGTTTTTCATACCGCTTTTCACCGGGGCAAAGCGGTGTACATTACAACACATTGTTATACATAGAACAATGGAACTTATTTACAGAGTAGTTAACATATGCTATCGATATTACATAGAACAGTGAAACTTATATACATTATAATACCTTAGCAGTATAACTTATAGACATTGAGGTTCTTGACAAAAGTGTAAATACGTTGTGAACAGGTCGACTGATTATTATGGGCGGGTGCTGTGGGAAGGGGAGTGTTACGTGATGTGACCAAAAGTTTCATTAAATAGGTGCGTTTTGAGCACTTTTCTGAATCAGAGTTCCAGGGAGGGAGTTCCAGAGAGATGGCGCATAAAGTCCATATGCTCTGTTGCAGTTGTACTGGGTGCTTTTGTTTTTTTCTTGTGGCATTTGTAGCATGTTTGTGTTGTTTTGCCTTTTTGATCTGCATGAGCTGGTGGCCTTCAGGAGGGATTGTAGGCAGTGAGATGATTGGTTGTTGATGATCTTAAATATTAGGAGTAGGACTTTGTAGAGTATGCGGCTTTGTAGTAGCAACCAATGGAGTTGTTTGAGAATAGGAGCTGTGTGCTCATTCTTTGACGCACCTTGGATTGTGCGTGCAGCAGTGTGCAATGAAGTGATGAGAGTGCAGTGTGGATTTTGGTAGTCCTTGATAAACTGAATTGCAGTAGTCAAAGTGTGGTGTTATTATAGCCTGGATAGCTGTGCGGAAGTTGGATGGGTTCAGAAGGGGGTGGAGATGGCGGAGGGTTCTGATTTTGTAGTATATTTGTTTTGTTGTATTACTTATGTGAGCTTTAAAGTTGAGTTGCTGGTCAAGGGTAATTCCCAGATACTTGACCAGTATTTGTACTTGCACGTTTGTTATTTTAGGGTTATGGATGTTAGTGGTTGAAATTTGGTGTCTTTGGCTATGAATAGTGGTTCTGTCTTCTTGTAATTTATTTTTAGTGAGTTGTTGGCTAACCATTGGAATATTTCTGAGAAGCATTATTTTATTTCATCATATATTGGTGTGCTGGTGTAGATTGGGGCATATATCATTATGTCATCTTCATAAATATGGAATTGAATGTTATGTGAGCAGCTTATTGTACATAATGGCTGCAGATAGATGTTGAATAAGAGAGCCGATAGGGAAGACCCTTGAGGGACACCTTGGATTTATAGATAGGGGGAGGAGGCGATGGATCCCATTTTGATTTGTTGATGACGATCACTAAGGTATGATTTAAACCAGTCCATTACCTTGCCTTGGATTCCGATGGATTGGAGTCTGTGTAGGAAGATGCTGTGGTTGCTGTCAAAGGCAGCTGAGATATCTAGGAATATTAGTATGTAACCTTGGTTTGATTTTTGGGTTCCTTTTATTAGGGTATTTAGGAGAGAGGTTAGCAAGGTTTCAATACCATGGTTTGGCCTGGGAGTCCCATATATGAGGACAGACTTCCTGCTTGTTCCAGGAGAAAACGTAGTTACTCACCTGTAACATACTATATAATCCTGCAGAAGTTCAGTAAATGGCATGGGGACGATGGCCCGCTATGCTGGAGGAAATGAGAACAGGAAGGCGAATGGATACTGTCATAGCTCCTCCTAGTGGCAGTGTGCCAAAGGGTCAGGGTGGACATTTTAATTTTGTTGAAGAAAGAAAAACTTTTAGACCAAGTGCATTCTGGTCCTTCTAGTCCCTCTTCACAAGAAAATAGATGTGTGAGCCTTGAGCAGGGTGAAACAAAAACGGTTTTATTCCCTTGTTACGCAAAAGGTTCTTAAGGAAACAAAGTAGAATTACCTTACTTCAGGTTTAGTGCCAAAAATATTTACAAAAGGTCAGCACCTGTTACAAATGCTTCACAGTTCTCTGTATCCAAGCAAGTTTCTCAAACAGCAAGAAAAACAAGACAAAACTTCTTCCTTCAGTGTTAACAGAAGCAAAAGGTACTTTAAAACATGTGCTGCTGTTATATCTCGGTAAGAGATTTCAGGCTCTCGGTAATACACAGAGAACAGTCCATTGGTTCAAGCCTCAACGGTTCTGGTTCTGCAAACTCAATTTGCATGGGTTCTAGCTCACTCGTGGTGTCTTCTAATCCTGAGCTTTCCCTGATTAACACAGGTTGCAGTTCAGTATTTCTTTCCCTTACTTTCCAGCCTTGCTGGCCTGGGTTTAGCAAATAACTATTAGGGCTTTTCCCTATACCTCTCTGTACAGGGTTACAAAACTTCCTCCAGCTTTGTTTCTTCTCAGAATGGCTTTTTAGGTTATCAGCCTTCCTAGGACCTGGCATCCATTTAATAAATGAAGCATCACTGTACCTTGGATCTCTGTAGCGTTTGCTGCTGGTGTTCTCTCCACCAGAGACTCTCCCTTTGTCACCGTCTTCCTTGAAGACTGGCTTCTGGAACTTTCTAAGCTGGGCTGGTTCTCCCTGGAACTTAGCTCTGCTTTTCCATGTATCCAAGCTTCTCTGCCTTGCAATGTATGAGGTTCCTTCCTCAGGTCCTTCCTTCAAAGATCCTTTCTCTTTCTCTCTCAAAGGTCCTCCCTCGAGTTCCTTCTCAGATCCTCTCTCGAGTTCCCCCTTAGATCCTCTCTCGAGTTCCTCCTTAGAGCCTCTCTGTCTGCTTCCTTGTGAGCACTGCTTAAAAAGGCGTTCTCCAACTGAGTTTCCTGGCTTTCTACCCAGGTGCCTTTGATTAGGTACTGCATTGCTACAACCTGGGTGTGTCAGCTTAACTTCTGCAGCCTCGTGCCTGCTCCCTCTAGCTGCACTTCTAGGTAATTGCACCCTCTGTAACTCAGTTGCTTCATAAGAAAGAGAGGTTTTTTCTACATCCATCGCTTCAATGGCTTCAGCTCCATCACAATACACATGTGGTACTTATGCCCTAAAGTGAGAGGGTATTGGCAGGAAGTGAGGAGTTTTTCCCAAGAAGTGAAAGGGAGGGAGATGGAGGATTCACCAGAATTTATGCTTTTGTTTGTGGGAGGGCAACAGGGGAGGACAGAAACATGAGTCTTTCCTAAGCAGACTGCAGTAGCCGCTAGGATGGCAGTGGCTAAGGTATGGAAAGGGGAAGAGGTGCCAACTAAAGAACACTTCTTAGAGTGGCTGCAATATGGTTACACTATGGCGTGATTGACAGAGCTCCGGAGGCACCAATGGATGAAAGAGCAGGGCCGATGGAAATGGTATGAGGCATGGAAGTCAGGAGGGAGACTGGGATAAAGATAATTGAGAAGGAGTGCAAGAGATAGGAGGAAGGGCATAGAGAGGGGTGGGATGGGGATTCAAGAAAGGGGGGATAGAATTTGGATGGGGTGGGAGGGGAGGACGCAATGGAAGATCAGCGGCATGGAAGGGTAAACTGATACTTAGGGTTCAGGGGGAAGATTAGATATCAGTATGTTACTGAGATTGGAAGTATTGGGCACAGTCCAAACCAGGCACGTCCAACTTCAAACAAGTCGTGATCTACTTTTTCCGGCCAAAAGTGCCGGTGATCTACCACCATGAAAATTAAGTTTCAAATTAGTTTCAGATTAAATTTTAACCCAATAAAGTTGGAGGATTCCCCCCCCCCCCCCATTTTTAATGAACCTTCTGTCATTTACTTGGATGTGATCAGCTGTTAAGCAAATTAAGCAAAAACAAAACAGAGAGATGAAAATCCAGTAAGAACTGCAAGGGGAAATGGAAAGTACATTCTTTCTTAAAGTTTTATTGAGTAATGTCATGAGGCTGGAGCTAGGGAAGAAACAGCCTTGGAAAAAACTCCTGATTTGCATGAATCTCAGAAAAGGCAGAGAGCGCAGTTCCAGTGTAGCTCAGCCAGAGGGCGCATGAACAGTTACACAGTACTTGAAGCAACGTGCTCAAGCACTGAGCACCTTAATGATAAGTGCTTTCACCTGTCCTCAAACTCACAGCGTGCAAGCCAGAAATCCCTTTATAAGGGAAATCAGATGAGCAGAGGAAAAGACCAGCACAGAATCCAAGAGCAAAGGCTCCAGCAAGGAGACCAGCCCCAGGGAGTCCAAGGGCAAGGAGTCCAGCAAAGAGACCAGCACAGAATCCAAGAGCAAAGGCTCCAGCAAGGAGACCAGCCCCAGGGAGTCCAAGGGCAAGGAGTCCAGCAAAGAGACCAGGGAGTCCAGCAAAGGCTCCAGCAAAAGGACCAGCACCGTGACCAGGACCGGGAAGAGCACCGGGACGCGGGAAGGCATGGAAGAGAGGCACCAAGGAGGGTAGCTGACAGAATAACCGGCAAGGTCAGAAGGACCGGCAGCACAAGCTCTGAGAGAAGCCTGGAACAGGATAGTTTCCAGCTGCGGCCAGCTCTAGGTGGCAGGAGCCAAAAGGGGCATACTCTATGGGATAAAGCCCAGAGAAGCAGCCTGCCTGTTGAAAGAAGTTCTCCAACTCCAAGTAAGTCCTTTGAGCCAAACCATAAAGGCACAAGGAAAGGAGATGCCTTTTACATTGATCCTCTTACCCTGAAAGATAGAGAGGGGAAATCCACGTCTGGCTTTCCTAGCAGCCTGGATTGTGGAGCAGTGCACAAGACAGTTGGTCAGCAGGAAAAGCTACATTGTAAACTGAATTCTGGGCGTGGCGCTCCTCGGAAGCTAAGGTATGAAAAGCCTTTCATTCTAAAAGGAACTTTAAATGAGGAAAGTCTTATGCAAGTAGATAAACCTCAATATCATAGAAGAAGTAAAGCTAACTATTTAAAGCCACTTCCTAAAAGTGTTTTAAGAAAGTTATATGAGCAGCCAAGGAACTTCTGTGAGGAATTAAGAGACACTGAAGATATTCTTAACTCTGAAGAGGGTAGCGATCCAGAATCAATGGACTTGGATTTTAGCTCCAGTGTTCCCATGCCTCACAACGAACCTATGGAATGTAACTTTTGCTTAAGAAGTAGTTTGCTTGCCATGCTAATTGTATAGCGAAGAACTAAGTCTGCATATGGTGAAGCTGATAACCATTTTGTTCTGATATTGTTTTCTATTGTTTTGGAAAATCCCCTAATCCAGCTAAACAGTCAATTGTAGAGCTTACAACCTTTAACTGTTTAGTCCATGGTGGAACTTTATTGTTTGAGGAAACCGTTACCTCCACTTTATGTTGATGTCCCATTGAACCTAGAGCATTAATCTGGGAAATAAAGCCTTATTTACCCTACACTTGGCGTAGTTATTCTTTTCAGGGAGTTCTATACTACAAGGACCACAATCCTTTTGGTCCTTCAGCTTGAACACTCTCTGATACAAATTAAATGTCCCCTGCGACGCCCTTACTTTACTACACCAGTAGGGGCGCAGGTGGTGACAGTAATAACTTTCTTTAACTGTCTTAATAACTTTAACTTTTATTGAGTAATTTGTGTTAAATTTAGATTGAATATTGATCCAGGCTGATCTTGCACAATCTTTAATATTTCGCTCTTGCTCATTAGTGAGACGTCTGAGCCTGCATTTCATCCACCAGCTTTTTGAAGTTGGGTGAATATTTCGTGAGGGCCAGTCTCAGGGAATCCTGGAGATGTTCATCTGTCATGTTGGAACGTTGTGTACTCTGTTATTTTCAGATGGGAAAACGCAGATTCACACACATAAGTTAAACCAAAACAGGAGTGTACAGCTTCACTGCATCTTCTCTAGTTGGGAAATTTGTAGGCACTAGCTTCCAAAACGATTCTTGCTCAGCACGGGTCTTGAGAAAAATATCATTTTTAAGGGTTAATATTTTGTTTTCAAGAGATGGCTTGTTCAATGAGTAATTTTTGCTAATAGCAGCTGCAGTTTCTTTAATGTCCACATCTACTTTGAATGGGTATGACAAGTACTCCACAACTGTTCCAATTTTTTGGAAGTCACAGAATCTATTTTCAAATTCCTGGATAACAGAACAGATTTCTGTCACATACTTCTCGTTCTGAAAAACAAAATTTGGATATTGTCCCAGATGGTCCTGCGTATGAGGAAAATGATCAAAAGTGTTTGCAAGGTCAGTCATTACCTCAAATTTGCTCTTGTAGGATGAAACTGTACTCATCTCGCCAATGCAGTTGTTTTTACCTGGTAGTTCAAGGTTCATATCACTTAGTTCGCCTGTAAAGTCACATAACCTCATCTTCCAACTCTGCTTGGTCATCGCCCCCCTCCTTCAAAAAAACTTATTTCATTCTGCAAATCACGAAATCTTTGCAGAAATTTGTGCCTACTTAGCCACCTTACATCTGTGTGCAAAATGATTTCCGCTGCCCCTTCATCAAGAGTAAGATTGAAAAGCTGTCTTTGAAGTGATCTTCCACGAACTGAATTTACAATTTTGAAAGTGATGTCCATGACAGTCTTTGTATTGAGTATCTTGCTTGCCAAAACTTGCTGGTGAATGATGCAGTGGTAAGAAAGGAAATCTGGGAAGTCATCATGCTGTCTACAGAGGGCTATGAAACCGTTAACCTTATCTGTCATTGCTCTTGCTCCATCAGTAGTGATGGAAACAAGTCTAAGAATGGAAAGAACTGAATATTTCCTGACCAGTAGTTCTCCCTTTTAAAGAAATCATTCCAAGTAGTTCTTCTGTAACACTGAAGTCTTCAAAAATCATCCGGATAAAGGCTAGTAACTGGGCTATGTCTCTTTATGTCTGTAGATTCATCCAGTTGGAGTGAGAAAGCAACACAATTTGAAACATCCTCCAACAATTGTTCAGTTGTGTCTCCACACATCTTTTCTATTCGCCGCATGACGGTGTTTCTTGACAATTGTACATCTTGAATAGCAGCTATGATGTCTTTCTTATTTTTAAATCCTTCAAAAAGATTGTCAGCTGCTTCAAGAAAACAATCTTTTACAAATTCCCCTTCAGTGAAAGGTTTGCATTTCTTTGCGATCAGGTTGCTGACCTTGAAGGATGCTATGGTTGCATTGACCGAATGTGACCTTGGCTTCGCCATCAACTGTTGCTGAGTAGCCAATTTTGATTTAAGTTCTTTGAGCTTCAGTTTACGAATTTCACTTTTGGATGGAAAATCAGCATCAAACTTATTGCTATGTTGAGCCTTATGATGGCGTTCCAGATTACCCTTTTTGGCAAAGGATACTGGGGGGGTTACAAATTAGACAGCAACACTTGTCTTTCACCATGATGTAGAAGTAGTTCATTTCCCATTCATCATGAAAGTGGTAGGTTTTGCTCTTCTTTGGAACACTCATCTTCGTTATACTGGGGTGGCTGGATGTAAGAAGGCGAAATCTGCTAAGTTAGTATAAACGCGGCTGAATCTGGTCCAAAACTGTCACTGTCCCAAAGTATTAAAAATCAACAGGAACTGAAGACCTCTGGATGATGTGCAATACAAGCACTGGAGATGCCAAAACCGCACATGCAGTTCTAAAAGTAAAAATAAGAATTCATCATACTGGCACCCATAATCAAATACCACAAAACAATCATCAAAAAAACTCAAACACCTGTCCAGCAAACCAGATAAAATCAAATACCGCCAAACAAGTTCAAATACCACCACATGCAATTTAATAAATTCTGCACACAGTGTAGATCAACGCAAAGGCAAGGTGAAATAAAATTGCAGTGTAGAATCAACGCAAAGGCTAGGCAAAATAAAATTGCAGAGGCAAGCAAAAGTCACAGTGGTTTGAACCAATTCGAAGGCAAGGCATAGGCAAGTTAGAACAAAATTGGAAAAGCCCGCCAAAATCACTAAATTCTTGACACTTTGTTGTGTCTGCCCGAAAACGTTTAATGAAAGAGAACTATAAAGCGTCCAATGACCAGCATACGACACAACTAATACGGTAAGTGTATTCAGGTAAAGCCCGGGCTAATTAATATCGCCCAGTATATAACACACTTCTAAGGGGTGTTGGGGTGGGGGCAGGAATGGGTGATTCTGAGAGGCAGGAGACCAAGTATGACGCTGGGCCTGTTGCATCTCGTCGCAGGGCACGGGCAGCGGCCCCCTGGGGTACCTACAAATTATTGGCACGAAAACAACAAGCGCCTCCAATACACCTGCAGGGAAGATTCCCGCAGGCAGGGAAAAAAGACACGTAAAGGATCAGCAGTGGCGGCAAGCCCTCAGCAGACGACCTGCCGGCACGAGCTCTCTCCTAGCGACGGGGCGAGCTGCTGGAGAGATGGACACAAAATATAATGGCCTCAAATTTTTCAACGAACACACTGTGTGTCAATTAAGAAACTCGTTCACTATTAACAATAGCTGGATTAGAGAAAATTTCATATTCTCTGAGGTCTCAGTTAGAAATGAGCATTGCCATTAAGACTCACGTCTTTGTATAGCAAAAATGCTTTATCACATCAATGACCTCTTAGATAAAAGACAGAACTCTAATCTTGACAAAACTCTTCAATGGACAAAATATGAACACGAAGAAACATGCAAATTCAACTTCCCAGATTAGATGTATCTGTATCATTCTTCTGATCCCTACGTCAATCCCCGGTACCACTGAGACGTTTCACTTAAGAAATTTCCTCAGGGGATCTTATTAACTCGCTACTGCTGCCCACGTTTTAACTCACTGCGGTTTCATTCCGCTTCCAATGCCATGAAAGCACCAACCGCCTCCATGAAAAAACGCCGCGCATCACGCGCATCTTTTACATGTGTCTGTGCAGTGCTGGGTACGTCTTGTAGCACTATACAAATGCTCAATAGTAGTAGTAGTAGAACTTTTGAGAGGAAGAAGGTTGGAAACGGGGCGCTAATGAGCAAGAATAGCAGGGTCTAAGGTGGGTTTTTTTAAGGATGGGGCGAATTAAGGCGTGCTTTCATGAGGAGAGAAAACTACCGGAGGATAAGCTAGAATTAAACATGCAAAGGTTGAATGGAAAACGGGAGAGCTGAAGGGAACAGAAGGACATGCCCAGCCCCACTCTATTCACCCCCCCCCCCCCTTTTGCAGGTGAGCAAAGGATATATGGAGCCGGTGTCTTCAGCATAAGAACTGAATCAGCTGCTGCCACCGCAGGTCTAAATCGTACCTGAGCACCCTAAGGGGGAGAACCTGCAATAGGTACAACCAATGCAGGTTCTCTTTTATAATGCAGGTCATCTTTTATAATGCCACCTGCCCCAATAGGGAAAATGGAAAGCTCTCCCATCGCCGCAACTGCTCGCCTTCCTGCCATAGCAGGGGTATGATGTTTAAACCATACATGTGAGACAGGTCCGCTGGCAAGTAGACCCCCATATATTTAAAAGATCTCAGTGTCCACTTTAAAGGAAAGGGGTCCTTCCAACAACCTAGCAAACCAGGATCCATGGTAAAGCTTCGGACTTATTCATATTTAGATGCAAGCCAGAGCAGGCTCCAATCCATTGAAACTCCTCGAGCAAGACACCAAGCGAGGCCTGTGGCTGCCGCAGATGGACAAAGATGTCATCCACATAGGCAATGATTTTAAAAACAGACTTTCCCACCCATACCCCCTCAATCCATGGATTGGCCTTCATCGAGCGCAGCAAGGGTTCCAAAAACAAAAGAAACAACAAAGGGAACGGGGGAACCCTCTCGGGTGCTCCGGCCCAATGGAAATCCCTCCGATACCTGGCCATTAACCACCTCCGCCACCCAGAGAGAAGCATAAAGAAGTCAAAGGACTTGAGGAAGGAGCCATCAAACCCAAAATGTTCCGGGACACAAACAAGCATGGGCAGTTCACTAAGTCAAAGGCTTTTTCGGTGTCAAAGCTGACTAGCAGGGAATCCTGCCGGTCAGCGTGACTTGCCTTCACCGCAATCATTACACAACGTAAATTTAGCACCGGGTGCCAGTCCCACATGAACCCCACTTGGCCGTCCTGAATCAAGATGGGCATAAACAGGGCCAGGCAGTTAGCTAAGATTTGGAGTGGAGGAGTAGCCTAGTGGCTTGGGAACCAAGAGACCAGGATTTGATTCCCACTAGCACTCCTTGTGGTCTTGAGCAAGTCACGCAACCATCCATTGCCTTAGAAGAATCCAAGCTCCATGTCCCTATTTAATGTACATTACCAAGTTTAAGTTATAATGTAAACCACTTTGATTAAACTGATAAAAGCATTATAAAAAAACCTGTTAAATAAAATAAAGATTTTCGCTAACAGCTTATTATCACAGTTGAGGAGCGAGATGGGGCGGCAGGAGGCAGCAAGCAGCGGGTTACGCCCCGGCTTAGGCAGCACCACAATATGTTCCAGATTATTATCAAACAGGAAGGCTTGTAGCTGAATAAGATGTGTGAAGAGCCGCTGCAGCAGCCCCACAACACAATCTCGCATTATTTATTTTATTTATTTATTTACAGTTCTTATATACCGCGCTTTTTGGTATCAGTGCAATTTACAAATAACAGAAATTTGCATCAGAACAGGATCTTTTGCTTACATTGAAACAGGGTATGTAACTTGGAATGTAACAGGGGTAACTATATACAAAACTACCGTAGAAGTTGTGGAAACTTTTACATCTTATATTCAGCAAGTTGTTAATCGCAATGGAGAAAGACCTTGTGATCTATGATTATTGAGGGTGTCAAGGGTTATGTTGTTGGGGCATCAGAGGCTGAGTGTGTGGGTTGTGGTGCGGGGAAAAGTGATTGTGTTGGATTAGGGTGGCCAAAGTGGAGGCAGAATAAGTAGTGTTTAAGGGCTTTTCTGAACTGAGAGATGTCATTGATTGTTCGGATGTGAGGTGGGAGGTCGTTCCATCACCTAGGAGCATAGAATGTAAAAGCTCTATTCCTTGTTGTTTGTGTGCATTTGGTGGACTCAGTTGGTATAGTCAGCATATTAGCGGAAATTGTCCTCCTCAGCCTGTTTGTAGGAGTGATGGTTAGGAGTGCGGAGAGGGATGGGGGGGATATCCGGTTAATTGCTTTAAATGCTAGTAGTAGTACCTTGTAAGTGATCCTGCATTGCAACGGCAGCCAGTGAAGGTCCATGAGTATAGGCGTGATGTGATCTCTTCTAGATATACCACAGAGGATGCGAGCTGCTGTATTCATCGCCATCTGAAGTGGATTGAGGGTGTTCTTAGGGAGGCCGTGTAGGATGATGTTGGCATAATCAAAATGTGGCGTTACAAGCGTTTGGAATATTGTTCTGAAGTCATTTTTGGCTAGTAGAGGTCTTAGGTGTCTTAGTGTCCGTATCTTATTGTAGATAGATTTCGTAGTATTCTCTGTGTTCTTTGAAGTTGAACTGTTGGTCTATTGTGACACCCAGGTATCGTATCTCCGATTTACATGGAAGTTCTGCATCTCGCACCTTCAGTGAGGTGGGGGGAGAGACATTCTTGTTCTTGGTTATGAATAGGACTTCGGTTTTCTTAAACTTTATGCATAGATTCTGGGATGAGAGCCAGTCAGTGATTGTGTTGAAACATTCTACTAGTGAGGAGAGGTCAGGTTGCATGATTTTGATTGGGGTGAATATTAATACATCATCTGCGTAGATCAGACTGGATATATTAAATGATCTGATGATATCACAAATCGGTTGCATATATATGTTGAAAAGTAGAGCAGATAGGGAGGATCCTTGGGGTACTCCCTGTTGCTGATGGAAAGGTTCAGATGTTGAGGATCCTATACGTACATGTTGCCAACGGTTTGCTAGATAGGATTTACACCATTTCCAGGCCAGACCCTGAATTCTCTTTTCCTGAAGGCGGTAGAGGAGTTGCTCGTGATTAACGGAGTCCAATGCTGCCGCAATATCAAGGAAAATGAGTACAAACCCATTTTCAATTTTGTCAATTCCTCTGGATATGGTGTTGGTCAGCAAAATGAGAAGCGTCTCTACACCGTGGGATTCTTGGAACCCATGTTGGCAAGGATACAAAGGGGCTGATATGTCTATGTGTTGCTGAAGTTGTATTTGAACCACCTTCTCAATGAGTTTAGCTAGAAGGGGTATGCTTGAGATCGGGCGATAAGAGTCTGTTTTTGTTGGGTCAAGTTTGTTATTTTTCAGGAGGGGGCGTATGGAAGTTTGCTTGAGGATTGCTGGGAATGTTCCTGCTGCAAAGGAGAGCTTCATGATGTATGCTAGAGTGGGGCTGAGGTCTGCCCGCATCGTTCTGATCCAGTGAGCGGGACAAGGGTCATTTGGGGCTGTAGTGGTATTAATAGAGGCAATAAGGTCAGCAATGTATTTCTCTGCTGGGGGAATAAAGTTAGATAGCGGTGGCTGTACATTAGGAAGGTAGTTGGGTGTGGGACTCGGTGCCAAATTTGTTTTAATGATTTTAGATTGCAGGTACTCGGCATAGGGCTGAGGTTGTATTGATACTGTCTGATTGGATGACGGTGTCTTGGTTAAGGATTTAGCAATGCTAAAGAGGTCTCGTGGTTTATTTAATGAGCGGAGGAGGAGTTCCGTGTGGTGTTCTCCCATTTTTTCAACTATTTTCTCACGGTGTTGTTTTAATGTGTTTTTCGTAGGTCATTCGGTCTACTGCAGAACGAGATTGGCGCCATTTTCTTTCTGTTTTCTTAGGAGTTGAAGGGATAATCGTAGATCTGTTGAGAACCAAGGGGCTGGTTTTCTATTTCTTGGTGATTTCATGGATGCTGGTAGTTTGCTTAAGGAAGGCAGCTGCGAGAAGGACTTCAGGGTGGAATTCCATTTGATAATCATATCATCGAGGTTTTGAGCTGGTTGATGGAGTGCTGGCAGAGCTCTGTTGATGGTCATCCCTGTCCAGGGCTTTGAATCGTGATGTCATTCCTGAGGAGGCTGTATTTGTTTGGCTGGTTGGAGCTTGGTTTTGTTGATGCGGGATTTGGAAGGATATTAGGTTGTGTTCAGACCATGGGACAGGAGTAGATGACAGGTTAATATTGTTGTTTGATTCTGATTGGGGAGCAAATATGAGATCAAGAGCATTTCCCTTGAGATGTGTAGGAGAGTTCACTATCTGTGAATAGCCAAGGTCAGTTATGGCATCAAGGAATGTGTTAGCGTAGGTGGGTTGTAGTGATGCAAAGTTAAAATCACCGATCAGCCAATTATGTTTATGTGGGCATCCGGGGTTGCAGGCAAGCTCTATTATGTTAGAGAGATCTTCTGGGGGTGAAGAAGGGGCTCTGTAGAGAAGATTTATAATGATGTGCTTATTGGCCACGGAGACTATGTCCATGTGCATGAGACTCCTAGAGGATAATAGTTGGAATTGGAGATTAGATCTTGATAGAATGAAGACTCCACCTTCTTTTCGGTTAGTTCTGTGGCAGGTATGTATTGAGTAATCGGGGGGGATGAGTTGATTTATGAGGACAGAATCTGTGTCTGACAGCCAAGATTCTGTAACCATAAGGATGTCTAAATTCAAATTAGTAATAAGGTCTGTGATGACTGGCCACTTTTTGCGAACTGAACGTGAGTTAATGAGGGCACATTTTAGGTTACTATGTTAGAGGGTGGGTTCAGGCTTGGCGCTATACGTGCTATTAAGGGATATATAAAGTAGACGAGAATGTCTGATATGGTGTGCATTTGGTGATGTGTGGTGGGAGCAGGTGTGGCTTCTTCTTCCTAGGCTATGTAGGATGGGGATGTGGTTAAAGGTGGGTTCAAAAGCTGATGTATTCTGGGTGGCATTAGCTAGGAGGTAAAAACTAATTATGGCAAATAGGGAGATGGCCATGGCGGCTAGCAGGCACTGATAGTTCAAGGCTACTGGCAACAGTAAGAGTGGTAAAACAGAGCAGTTATATGAGACTACTAGCAATAGAAATGCGGCTATTGGCAACAGTAGCGTGGTCAAAAATAGAAACAATTCGCTGAGGATTACTGGCAATAGTAATTAACCTATACCATTCATTTCCAAACCCATCAGAGCCGGGGGCCTTGTAAACCTTGGTCCGATGTCAAAACCGGAAGTGTTATCCCCTCCAAGTAAGTAGTATCACCCAAGCCGGGAATATCACCAGCCACATACAAGTCTCTAAAAACCATGGAACAGAGCTAATGTCTGATGCTCATCTGAGACAAGCGCACCCCCATCCCAAAGTGTAGAGACCCCCAGAGGACCTTGCCAGCATCTCATCAGAGTAGAACGCAGGCAGCCTGCCCAGTTGCCATATTAATGTGGACTGCATTGATAATGCAACAGAGATTTGTAGGCCCGCTGGTGAACAATAGTGTTCAGCTCTACTTGGAGCTCCTCTCACCGCTGGGTATTGCCATGCCATCCCAGGGTCTGACGAGTTTCCCTAATCTGTCAAGTAAACCGCAAGATCAGAGCATTAATGTGCTTCCAGTGACTCATTTCATAGCTCATAATCTCTCCGCAGAGGACCGCTTTGGCTGTTTCCCAGAAAAGAGGTGGGTTGTCCTGATGGCACTCGTTAGCAAGTACATAGGCATCCCATTTTTTCTGAAGAAAACGGAGGAAAGCAGGATCACAATATAAGTGGACAGGGAAATGCCAGCTACCAGGCTGTTTATGGCCCCCCAGACACTCCAGGTTGATCCAAACCGGGGCATGGTCCAAAATCATGATTGCTTCAGTACTTGCCCTCTCCTGCTCCCTCATACCCGGGCAAGAGATCCCGATGGCAAGAAATAATTAAGGCGTGATAGTGTCCCGTGAGCCCAAGATAAATGCGTAAAATCTTTATTCTGGGGGTGAAGAACCCACCAAACGTCCACCAAATTCAGAACATCACATAAGTGGTTCACTCTCTGCCCAGATTGTCCCAAACCAGGATCCCCTAAAGGCACCCTATCCATGGCTGGATCCAGAACACAGTTAGTCGTCCCCCAGAATGAGCAAATGCACAGGAAACCCTTGCAGCAGTTTATCCAAACCCACAAAAAAGGTCCTATCTGGAGTATTGGGGCCATAAACGTTGCAAAAGGTGACAGGGGCCTCGCCAATTTCCCACCCACAATTAGGTAGCGGTCCTAAGGGTCTGTTACCTGGGATTCCATCGCAAGGTCGACACCTTTGCATATCAAAATAGCTACTCCTGCCCTCTGGGAGCCAGCAGATGCTCCAAAAACCTGACCCACCCACCACTTCCACAACATGTCATATTCTTTTGGCTCCATGTGAGTCTCTTGTAAGAGAGCCACATCTGCCCTCGGGTTCCTCAATTGCTTCAATACTTTATATCATTTTATAGGGAAGCCCAACCTACATACGTTCCAGGACAGGCAACGTCCACTGCACAAAAAGATACCAAACTACAGAGATAGAAACAACAGATCACATTCAGAGTCTCCCCCAGCCTAAGGATTCCGGATCCACCCCCACCAACCTGCCAAAAACCTCTCAAACTAAACCGTTTCCTGCCTCCCCCTCATCCCATGAAGCAAAACTCTGTTGCCCAGCCCCACCCATGCCTTCCTTCCCCCCCCCCGTTCCCCCCTCCTACCACAACCCATCACAACAACACCATCCACTCACTCCGAAGGTCTGTAACACCTCCGGGACTGTCCCCCCCCCATCCCAAAACAGTCCCTCCATCCCCACACCATCAGCACTGGCAGTCTTTCTCAAGCAGTCACCACACAACCCTCTCAGCAGGCCACTGGCCCACTGACTAGGCCTGACATGCAGGGGCTGGGTTACTCCCAGTTCACGTGCAGGCCCCACAATCTACCTATGCCAGGCATAGTAGTCAAACACGGTCATTACCATGGGTCCGGGGAGTGGATCATACCCCAATCCCCACTAGTCTCCTTACACACACATGCCGTTCATCCTCCCCCCCACAGACTCAAAACACAATCCCATCCTTACCCGATAACCAGTCATACCCAACAACATGCAAATCTTCCCCCCACAACCCACATACAACATCACAACCCCCCCAGAACAAAAAATATTGAACACAAATGACCCCCACCTTAAAAAAGGGCACTCAAGCCAGTGTCCAGTGGCACAGCCACAACAGACCTGCTACCACACCATAAAGGCACCCCCTGAAGTGTAGGTTTTGGGTCCAAACAGGCCGCCACTGCAACTTTGCTGGAACACTGAAGGAGTACAAAAGGGGATTGCTACTATTTAAGCTGATTAATCTGTGAACCCAGCGTAATTGTTAAATAAGTTAAAGCCTAGTAGCAGCAAGAGTTTGCAGTTTAAATTTAAAACACAGCAGAGAGATTTCTGGTTAAATTTAGAACCCAAGCAAGGGCTTTGGGTTCTATCAAAGCAAGAGCTTTGGGACTCGCCTTGGAGATTGGTCACAGATTACCTTAGAAGCACATGACAGGGTACTTTGTAGCAGCCAGCTTTTAATAAGTCTTCTTTCCCTCCCTGACACCCACCCACCCACCCCTGGGATAATCGTAGCTTTATAGGTGCTTAAATCTCTTAAAGGAAAGGAGTGCCATATTCACTCTCAGGTGCAGCTGTTTATTCTCATCAGCATACATTAAGGACCCGAGATTAATTAAACTTAAGGTGAACAAAGTACATTAAACGTATTAGGTATAGATTTATTAGTATAAGTATTCCTAGCAACCCTTAGTAAGTAAAGAACTTAAATATCTAAACACAACCTTAAAGCGAAGATGCAGACAGCAGTCCAGCAGCGAGATGGGGGTTTGCCAGTCTTTTGCACTGTGTCACATGTATGATTTTCTCCCAGTTGGTGAGGGGTCTTACGTGTGCACAAGGTGCAAGGAGCTCTTTGCTCTCAGGGAACGCATCTGATCTCTGGAGCCAAGAGTAGCAGACTTGGAAGACATAAGGAAGACAGAGAGGTACATAGACGAGACCTACAGGGATATAGTCCTGAAGTCCCAACTCCAGTCTGGCAGCATCCCTGTTGCCATGGAGGAGAGAGGTCACGTGACAGGAGAGCATCACCCTGGTTTGGCAGGAAGTGATCCTGTAGCTAGGACCTGTCCTCCAGGTGATGTAAAACACTCTGGCACCGAGGAAGTTTCTAAAGGGCCAAGTAGTATAATCAAACTGATTGACAGGTGAGATAAGGATGACAGGAGCCAATCAGCGCTCACTTCCAGTGTATGTCCCACCTCAGGCCATGCCCCCTCCCATAGAAATGAATGGTGAAGTAGCCACGCCTCCAGGCATGGCCACACCCCACCCTGACACACCTCCACCCCGCCCCCCAAGGATGATATCATCCAATCAGCGCCCACTTCCGGATTTGTGCCACACTCCCACCCCGCCCCCCAATGATGACATTAGCCAATTGGCGCCTACTTCCGGGTTTGTGCCACACCCACACCCTCCCAACCCTCAACCACGCCTCCCAGCCTACATCATCGGAAATGACATCACCGGAAACGGTGTCATCGGAAATGGACAGTGTCACTTTTCGATGACATCACCGGAAACAGGGTGTCTGACCCCCGGAAATGTGTTTTGCTTCCGGTTTATGCTGACATCAGCGGAAGCAGAGTGACTGACTCTGGAAATGTATTTTGCTTCTGGTTTATGTTGACATCAGCAAAAGCAAGAATCCTGGAAATCACCAAACCAAAATGCTTTCTTTCCCCCTGCCCCCGAGTTCTTTCTCACAAAGCAGTGCAATGCTTTTGTGTGTATTGCAGACTATTTAGAACTGATTGTTAAAAATAACCCTTTGGTAGCAACAGGAACACAATGCAGAGACATAGCGTTTGGTATACAGACTTTTTGCAGAGACACAGCACTTGGTATAGAAGTTTTTCTTTCCAAATGTTAAAATGCAATTAACACATCTTTGTTAGAGAAACCAGTGCCGTCCATGTGATAGAATTTTGCTTTTAAGACCTCACTGTTAGAGAGAAGTATTCTGACAGCAGAACTTTTCAGGCTGAAATACAGAGAGAGAGACCTGAGTTCAAATCCCACTACAGCTTTTTTTTTTTTTTTAGTGGCTTTGAAAAAAAACAATACAGAGAAACAAGTCTGAGCATGCTTCTAGGATATGGTAACGTGAATGGTAGAAAGAACAGGCTATACTTTAAAACACACAGGATTTGTGGAATAAATCCATTCTGAAGATGTTAGCAAAATAAAAAGAATAGTCAAAGCACGGCAATCATGAAGGAAACTTTATTGAAGAGCATTTACTATGACTCCAAAGCAATAGGGGCATAAATCTTCTACTTCAAGCTGCTAAAAAGCATGATAAAACAGTCAGCAGAAAAGATGTAATTAGATGGGCTACAGGACAAGATGCTTATACTTTACACAGACCTGCTAGGGTCCGTTTTAAAAGAAACAAGTTGATCGTGTCAGATGTGGATGCGCAATGGCAGGCTGATTTAGTTGATATGGCAGCCTTGTCCCATTATAACAATGGCTACAAATACATCTTAACAGTGGTAGTCATCCTGTCAAAATATGCTTGGGCTGCAAGTTTAAAATCGAAAACCGGTCATGAAGTTGCTAAAGCCTTTGAAAAAAATATTTAATCTAGGATGTATACCTGAAAGAATACAGACAAGGGTAAAGAATTTTTAAATAGGTCTCTGAAGAATTTATTAAAACAAAGAGGGGTTCATCATTTTGTAACTAATAATGATGTTAAAGCAGCGGTGGTAGAAAGGTTTAACAGGACTTTGAAATCCAAAATGTGGCGTTATTTTACTACACACAACACATTTAGGTACCAAGACATACTGCAGGCTTTTGTGCACAGCTATAATCATAGTTTTCACAGAACAATAAAGACAAGGCCTGTAGATGTGACATACACAAATTCTCTGCAGATCTGGAAAAGAGTCTACAGTGATAGCATCAAGCATAAGCACACCAAGAACCCCTTAAAGAAAGGAGATCATGTAAGACTTTCAAAAACTAAAGGAAAATTTGAAAAAGGTTACGAGCAAACGTGGAATGATGAGGTATTTATAATAACGGACATTTTAAACAGGGGACAGAAAGCGACATACAAGATACATGATTATGATGGTGAAGCCATACAAGCTTCTTTTTATCCTGAAGAATTGCTAAAAATCACACCGCAACAGGACAGAATATACCGTATCGATAAGGTTCTAAAGGTAAAAGGATGTAGCAGGAACAGATTCTACCTCGTTAAATGGAGGGGATGGCCTGTTAAATTTAACAGTTGGATTAAAGCATCAGAGATTCAAGACATCTGATTTCTTTCTTTCTTTTGAAGCAACATTAAAATAAAAAAAAATAAAAAAAGAATGATAGTGGCTTTTATATCACACTGCCTAGCAATGCCTCAGCAGGGTGTTCCCCCGAAATATCAGCGCTAATTTTACCATACAACTAGCAAGGCTGTTGGACTTACAAGGACCGTGGGAAGTAGGGTTAGTGGAAATAAAATATCCCAACACTTGGGATACTATTAAGAAAGATCAAAAGTATGTTGTCACCTCCATAGCAGGAAATATACAGCACCACATGACAGGAGAGGACATTACGCGACCATGCAGAGTTTAGTGGAATCCATGAATCAGGACATTAGCAGCATCTATAAATCTGCGGCACCACGAATCATTTATGAACCCTATGCGCGAAGAATACGAATAAAATCGGAAGAATAAGTCTGTTATTTCTGCAGATGGTGATTTGGCAACTATTTTGGGAATAGAAGCTGACGTTAATACACAGCGTTCCCATTTTCCAGCTGATATCATGGGCAGTTTTAATACCCTCTACCTGTACACAGATATTGTAGAGCACCAGTTAGTAGGTGACCATTTTGTGCCACTGCTGCGCTGTGTTCCAACTAAGGGGTTTAGGGATGAGTTTATCATATTAACATGATAAGCCACAATCTCCAGGAACAAGCAGGAATGAGTCTTCACATATGGGTATCGTCGGTACCGATGGAGCCTGCGCGGGAACGCTCCCCAGCGTCCAGTAGGAAAGCTTTTGGGAGCATCCCACAGCGCCTGCGCGCTGCCTTCCCGCCTTTCCCAACCGCCTCTCTCCAGTTCTTTTTTTCTGTGGAGCCAGCAGGTCGTGTTTCCTGTCACCGCTGAAGAATTTCTTATTTTCTTTTATTTTCTTTAGTCGCGTGTCTGCCTTCTCGACTCCGGACCGGTACCACCGGTCTTTTTTCTTTCTTTCTTAAAAAAAATCCAAACAAACTACTATTTCTTATTTCAGTGCATTTTTTCTTCTGTGGCCTTAGGCCTGCAGATATATTTTTCCTCATGGAAAAACCCGCCTCTGGGTTTAAAAAGTGCACGAAGTGCAGTGGCACTATTTCTGTCACTGACACCCATGACTGGTGTCTAAAATGTTTAGATCCTGACCACTCCATCGCGGATTGTGAGTCCTGTTCCATGATGTCTAAAAGAGGGTTACAAAATCGGGCAGCCAAGCTCAGTACCCTGTTTCCCTCCGATGCAGCTTCTGTGGCATCGACGTCTTCCAGGGCTTCTTCTTCATCCCATGGATCTCAGGTAACCAAACTTAAATCCGGCCGGTCCTCAAAGAGTACATCTCCCTCTAAGTATCGAGATGTCCCCGAGCTTACTCTTGAGGAATCCACATCGGCAAAATTACCCCGGCGGGAGGCTCCGGCTTCCAAAGCTTTATCTATGGGGTCACAGGTTGACATCGATGGCTCGGCCTCGACCGATCACCTGTTACAATGTTCTGCGGTACCGGCGGTTCCCACCGGTACCGACATCCAGACATTGGTGGCGTCGATGGATCAGAATATTCTGACCATGCAGCGTGCCATCACGGCATTCATACAAGCTGCGACGCCTACGGTACCGCAACAAACTCCGTTGTCGGTACCGATACCGATTCCGATATCGGTTCCGATACCGGTACAGCTTGCATCGACATCAACGTCGACGGCAGCGGTACGCTATCCAGTGATGCCCATTAGTACCGACTCGGTACCGATTACTCCCGATGTCGATATCCCCCGGTACGCGTATTGGGCTCTGTGAGAGCATCCAGACAGTCGATACTTCGATTCCTCTGAAGACTCTAATTCATCAGAGGCCTCTATTGAAGCATCGGGGATCCTTCCTCAGGAACCCTCTTCTCCAAAAAGGAGAATGTCTCCTCCTGAAGACTTGTCTTTTCAAGACTTCATCAGGGAGGTGGCCAGAGGCCTGTCCATCTCAGTGGCCTCTGAAACTGAACCTAGAGCCAAAAAATTAGATATTCTACAATATCCTAAGGCTCCTAAAGAGGCAGCCACCTTACCAATACATGAGATTCTTTATGATCACATGTGGGTATATGGGAAACTCCTCTTTCCACCTCCCCTCATTCTCGTAGGTTGGACACCATGTATCGTGTTCCTCCTTGTCCTGGTTTTCATAAGACTCAGCTTCCTCACCACTCCATTGTGGTAGAGTCTGCTATGAAAAAAATCAAGAGTACAAAAAGGCACTCCTCTGCTCCTCCAGGAAGAGAATGCAGAACCTTAGATGCCTTTGGCAGGAAAATTTTCCAGGCCAGTATGCTTGTAGCCAGAATCAACTCCTATAGTCTCTATATGGGGATGTTTCTAAAAGAAGTTACAGATCACCTGCAAACCTTATCTCCTTTTATGTCAGAAGATAAGAGAGAAGAATATATTACCTGGCTTAAACATGCACAGGATGTATCCAAGTTTTCCAACCGTGCAGCCTTTGACTCTTTTGAGGGTGCCAGTAGAGCCTCGGCTATTGCCATAGGTGCACGCAGAGTTGCTTGGTTGCAAGCCTCTGATTTGGAATCCTGGGTACAGGATGATCTAGGTAACCTTCCCTGTACAGGGGAAAACCTGTTTGGCAAAGATTGGCAAGCAAAGGCCAACCAGATGGATTCTGAAAATTCTGCTTTTAGATAGACTTTCAAAGTCTACTACTGCTCCTTTTAAAAAGAGGTTATTCAAAAAAGGATCTTTCCCAAAAAAAGGGAAATTTTCTTCTGGTTATGGTCAGGCCTCTTCTCAAGGTCGTTTTGCTACAAAGAGACAGCAACAACCAAAACAGGCCAAGCCTCAGGCTGCGAGGACTGCTACGGCCCAACAGCCTCAGCCTCCTCAGGGCCTTTGACTTTCCACTAGAGAACTTAGCCTTTCTGGCTCTAGAACATCCAGAGCCTCTCACCATCCCAGGAAGTTTAGCTCACTTTGCTCCCAGATGGGAACAAATCACAGCAGAGCAATGGACCCTCTCCATCATACGGGAGGGGTACAAGCTTCATTTCTTAAACCTTCCCCCTCACACCATGGTGAAACAGTTCAATTCTCCAACATCTCTCTTCAAACTTCTAGGTCAAGAGATTGCTACTCTTCTTGCCCAAGGGGCAATAGAAGAAGTACCCCTTCTTCAACAGGGCTCAGGGTTCTACTCCCCCTATTTTCTCATCCCAAAGAAAACGGGGGGCTACAGACCCATATTAGATCTCAGAGAGTTGAACAAGTTTCTATGCAAGGAGAAATTCAAGATGACTTCTCTCGGAACTCTCCTTCCATACCTCCAGAGTCAGGACTGGCTTTTTTCTCTAGATCTCAAGGATGCGTACACTCATGTCCTCATCCATCCAACACACAGAAGGTTCCTTCGGTTCCTTTACCAAGGAAAGCACTACCAATACAAGGTGCTTCCTTTCGGTCTGTCCTCTGCTCCAAGAGTGTTCACAAAATGCATGGCAGTGGTAGCTGCATTTTTATGCACTCTAGGGATATTTGTATTCCCATATGTGGACGACTGGCTCATCCGAGCTCCATCCCAGTCAGAGGCCCAGGCTTCCCTGGCCTGCACAAAGCGTGTTCTTCAGTATCTGGGACTGGTAATCAACATTCCAAAATCCCATCTCGCCCCTACTCAGTCTCTAGAGTTCATAGGGGCCTTACTGGATACCACAACTGCAAGGGGCCTATCTTCCCCAGGCCCGTTGCCTACGTTTGGTGCAGTTAGCCTCCCAGATTCAGTTAAAATCCCATTTAACTGCTCGAGAGATGTTGCAACTCTTAGGCCACATGGCATCCACTGTGCATGTTGTTCCTTATGCTCGTCTTCACATGAGGGCAGCTCAGTGCACTCTATCCACCCAATGGATCCAGGCATCAGGTTGCCTGTCAGACAAAATAGCAACCTCCAGTCGCCTCTTTTGGTCCCTCCACTGGTGGAAGTCCACTCAAAATCTGTTGCTGGGGTCCCCCTTTCAACAGGTGTTACCCCAAGCAACCCTTACAACAGATGCCTCTCCAAAGGGTTGGGGAGCTCATCTACAAGATCTCTCCACTCAAGGCATCTGGTCTCCACAGGAGACATCTCTACATATCAACCTCTTAGAGCTCAGAGCAATCTTTTTGGCTCTCAGAGTCTTCCACACCCTGCTCAGCTACAAGACAGTCCTCATCCATACGGACAACCAGGTAGCCATGTTCTACGTGAACAAGCAGGGGGGGACTGGCTCTCTGTCGCTTTGCAACGAAGCTCTGAGATTGTGGGCCTTCTCCAGAGAGCATCAAATCCATCTCATGGCAGTGTATCTTCCAGGGGTTCAAAACTCTTGGGCAGACAGACTCAGTCGAGTTCTGCTTCCACACGAATGGTCCCTCCATGGGGACCAGATAGCCAGGATTTTTCGGATTTGGGGTACCCCAGACATAGACCTGTTTGCAAGTCCGTGGAATGCCAAACTTCCCCGGTTTTGTTCCAGGATTCCGTGTCAGGGAGTTCAGGCCAGGGATGCCTTCCTCCTTCATTGGGGGCAAGACTTCCTCTATGCCTTTCCACCTATTCCCCTCATTCCCAAGACTCTGTTCAAGCTTTAGAGAGACAAGGGGTCTATGATCCTCATAGCACCACGTTGGCCACGCCAAGTGTGGTACCCTCTACTTCTAAATCTCTCTCAAGCTCCCTCCCTGGACCTGGATCTGCTCCAGATCTCCTCTCCCAGGAGGAGGGAAACTTGTGGCACCCAAATCCTCAGTCTCTTCATCTCAGGGCCTGGTTGCTGAAGGCCTAGACCTTCACGTTTTACACCTTTCTCAGCAAGTGGAGGATATCCTTCATGCTTCCAGAAAGCCTTCCACCAGACGTTCCTATGCTTTTAAATGGAAAAGGTTTTCCATTTGGTGTGCAGAGAAGAGTCTTAACCCTCTTGCAATACCTTTGAATTCTTTACTAGACTATTTGCTGCATTTATCCCATGCAGGCCTTAAAAAAAATTCAATCAGAGTCCATTTGAGTGCTATTGCAGCATCCCTTAAGCCTCTCAATGGACAACCAATTTCCTCTCATCCTCTTATAGCAAGATTCATGAGAGGCCTTCTTTTGACTAAACCTCCCATTAGACCACCTCCAGTGGCATGGGACTTGAATCTGGTTCTTGGCCAGCTTATGAAGCCACCCTTTGAACCCTTAGCCACTACCTCCTTGAAATTTCTTTCCTGGAAGGTTAATTTTCTCATTGCAGTCACCTCAGCTCGCCGTATCAGTGAGTTTCAAGCTTTAGTGGCTAATCCACCTTATACAAGGTTCCATCATGACAAGGTGGTCCTCAGAACTAATCCACACTTTATGCCTAAAGTGGTCTCACCTTTTCATCTGAACCAGGAGGTATATTTACCTGTCTTTTTTTCCAGGACCTCATGCATCAAGTGCAGAGAGGAATCTTCATACCCTGGATTGTAAAAGAGCACTTGCTTTCTACTTACAAAGGACACAGCAACATAGAAAGTCCTCTCAACTTTTTGTTGCTTTTGATCCTTCTCATTTAGGACTTCCAGTCTCTAAGAGAACTCTATCCAGTTGGTTTGCTCAGTGTATTTCCTTCGCCTACCAGAGTAAAAAAAACCTTTCTCTGGAGGGCCATGTCACAGCTCACAATGTGAGGGCCATGGCAGCCTCTATGGCTCATCTAAACTCTGTGTCCATCGACCAAATCTGTCGAGCGGCCACTTGGGCATCGGTTGATACCTTCACAGCCCATTACTGCTTGGACAAGGACTCCCGCCGGGATGCCTTGTTTGGTCAGGCTGTTCTTAAACACCTGTTTCATACCTAATCAACTCCTACCCTCCATCCCTGACTGGATGCCTGAGATTCATGGGTGGAGGTGGAGCCCTTCTCAGGGACTCACAATCTGGGTGATCTCCCAGGCATCTCTAGCTGGGGAGTCCCCATATGTGAAGACTCATTCCTGCTTCTTCCTGGAGATAGCACAGTTACTTACCTGTAACAGGTGATCTCTGGGAACAGCAGGAATAAGTCTTCACAACCCACCCACCTCCCCTCTCTATCTATCTTTCCTTTCCTCTCTCTCTCTTTGTCTCAGCTTTAAAACTCGAACTGGAGAGAGGCGGTTGGGAAAGGCGGGAAGGCAGAGCGCAGGCGCTGTGGGATGCTCCCAAAAACTTTCCTACTGGACGCTGGGGAGCGTTCCCACGCAGGCTCCGTCGGTACCGACAATACCCATATGTGAAGACTTATTCCTGCTGTTCCAGAGATCACCTGTTACAGGTAAGAAACTGTGCTTTATGTACCTGTGAGCAAACAGCATATTGACACCATCACATTTGAAATAAAGACGGATCCGAACAGATACATCTCATTTCGTTATGGGAAGGTGATCCTTAAGCTTCATTTGCGCCCGCGGAGGGTGGTTGTTTTTTAAAATGGTTGTGGTTAAAGACTACGGAGACCCCAAAGCATACAGGCATTATTATACAGCACAAGCTGGCTATGGACTTTCAGGATATCATGGAGCACCAGTCATGTATGGTGCCGGTGTCGGTGGGTTGTTTCGTAGTCTCTTTAGAAAAGCTATTCCGTTTTTGAGAAGGGGTTTTGAAATTATTAAACCACACTTGAAAGATGCCGCAAAAAACATAGCCAAGGATGTCATGAGTCATGTCACAATGGCTGTTCTAAATAAAATGAACCATTCTACAGAACAGGCAGGATCAGGACTGGCTGTGATTAGAAGAGCTGTTAAAAGAAAAAGAACCAAGTCTCGGGAATTACTGCAAGGACCTCCCAAGCCTTTTAAAAGAAAGAAAACCGGGGAGGAAATGACGTCACCGAACGGAGAGGCCGCTTGAACGCGGAGCTCCGGGGAAGCAGGGGAGAAATATTGCCTAAAGTACTCCCAAGCAGCTCGATGGCAGGAGAAAAATAAGCTAGAGCATCGGAGAACCGTCCCGCAGCGAATGGCGCAGCGGAAAAGCGTAGCCGACCTGAAAGGCTTTGATTTCAAGACCGCCACCGGGAGCACGAGCGGCAAAAGTAAGATGGCCGCAGTGAGCGCGGGGCCTGGTGCAGATGGAGACAAGGCCCGTGATGGGAAGCAGCAGCATGAGAGTGAAGTGGAGAACCTGAGAGGGGAGCTTAAGAGCTGGTTCGGCACCCTCCGGCACGACTTGGCCACTTTTAAATCTGACGTACACATCTGGATGGAGGATCTGAAGGCCGAGGTACGAGAGGTGGGCCAGCGAGTGGAAGAACTGGAGGGGAAGGTGGAGGTACAGGATGCGGCTATTATTAAGCTACAGGAGCGCATGGAGGCTATGGATGCGGAGACGGAGGATCTTTGGTCCCGGGTGGAGGACCTGGAGAACCGCTCGCGCAGAGCGAACATTAGGCTGCGGGGAGTAGTGGAGTCGGCGGAAGCAGTGGACTGTGGTAGTTTGGTGGTGGCCATTTGCAAGCGCATCTTGGAGGAAGCTGGTCAGGATGGCTCTCAATTGTGCTGGTCGATAGATCGGGCCCACCGCGTGTTGGGGCCCAGGCGGGATGGTTACCATCGGGACATTATTGCCAAATTTCATGAATATGCTACTAAAAGTGTGGTGGTGGAGGCGGCCCGCAAACTTTCCAACTTTAAATGGAACAACCAACGGGTGGAACTGTACACTGACCTGTCCTCTATCACTATGAAAAAGCGGCGGGAAATGTCGGGCATCACTAAGGTGTTGAGAGAGAAGGGCCTCAAATACCGTTGGCTCTTTCCCTTTGGCCTTCAGTTCTGCGTGGAGGGGCGGACGTCGGCTGTGCGTACGGTGTCAGAGGCTCTTGCGGCCCTGAGGGAGGCAGGATGGACTGAGCTGCCGGAGATGTCCCAGCAAAAGGTGGTTCCTGAACGCAGAGGACCGGTGCGGTGTCATGAGTGGAGGCGTGCCCCACAGGGCGACCGTAGTTTGCGGCGGCAGCAGCTGAGTGAGGCGACTGGAGGATCTGGCCTCGGATGAGGGTGTGGAAGAGCCTGGTCTGGACATATTTATGGACTGCGGTTCTGCTATGCTCTTGTTTTTTCATGGTTATCTGCCATATAAGTATGTGGTTTAGTGGTGTGTGAGCTGTTTGAGGGGTACCGGGGGGTGGGTATAGACGGGTGAGGGAGAGGGGGGAGAGGTCTCTACGGGGTGGGGGAAGCGGGCATTTTGGTTACTTGACCTCTTTATGTGTGAGTAAAAATGAGGTCTGGCCCACGGCTTAATGTGGGGGGGACGGTAGCTTCCTGGTGGAGTGGGGACTCATGCCTCTACCAAGGAGTTGGAGTGGGGAGTTGGACAACCAGTGGGGAGGGGGGTGGGGGATGGGGGTTGGGGGGGGGTGGGGGATGGGGGGGGTGGGGGATGGGGGGGGGAGGGGGGGCGGGTTGGATGGGCTCCAGAATGGCTGTCCCCAGGAGGTGAGATGGAGGAAGGTTAAATGGAAAAAGTGAAGATTATATCCATGAATGTACGGGGTTTGAATTCTCCAGTCAAACGACAGAGATTGTTTAAAGAGATGCATAGATTGCGGGGGGATATCTGCTTCATACAGGAAACGCACCTGAAAAAATGCGATGAATGGAGGGTGGCGCACCGCACCTACTCTGAGAAATGGTTTGCCTCAAACAGAGTGGCATTGAAAAAGGGGGGAGTGGGGATTTTAATCCGGGGAGCAATAGAGTACTCGGACTGTGAAGTGCACCGGGACAAAGAGGGCAGATATCTCATTGTTAAATTACGGATTAAAGACCAGGTCTATACCTTGGTTAATGTCTATGGGCCTAGTGTGGGGCGGGGGGGTTTCTATGCTGGGCTCCACGGGGTGTTGGAGAGGGTGGCAGAGGGTCACATTATTATGGGAGGGGATTTCAATTTAATAATGCACCCGGGTCTGGATAATTCCTCTGGGAAAGGGGGGGGCAACCCCAAGGGTAGGAAACACATGAAACAGCTGGGGACCAACTTAGGGGTAGTGGATGCGTGGCGGGCAATACGTGGGAGGGAAAAAGTTTTTACTTTCTATTCTCCAGTTCACCAATCCTTCTCTAGGATTGACATGTTCTGGGTATCCAAGGAGTTGGTCCCAAAGGTGGCTGTATGTGAGATGGGGGACCGCACGTGGTTGGACCATGCTCCTATTTGGCTGGAGGTGTGTCTGGATGGGGACAGGAAGAAGTGTAGGTTGTGGATGCTGAATGACTCTTTGCTGGAGAGGGAGGATATCAAACAACTCATGCGTGGGAAAATTACCCAATACTTGGATTTGAATGATTTGGAGGGGTGTAAGATAGGGACGTTGTGGGAGTGTTTGAAAGCGGTGCTGCGGGGAGAGTTAATTTCAGTGGGGGCCCATTTGAAAAAAGTGAAAGACAGGCGGAAAGAGGAGCTCCGGGCCGGCATTAGGGGCATTGAGGAGCAGATCCTGCAGGGGGGGAGGGGGGTGGGGTTAGGTCAGGAATTAGCGAAGCTTCAGAGAGAACTTAATGAAATTGAGCTAGGGGAGATTAAATATGCACAGGATCTCCTGAAACAACAGTTTTTTGAGTATGGTAATAAGCCCAGTAGATTGCTGGCCCAGCAGTTGAAACAGCACAGGAGTCGGAATATTATTACTAAGACTAGGGATGCCCAAGGAACAGAGGTGCGAGAAGTGGCAGCAATTCATAAGTGCTTTGTGGACTATTATCAACAATTGTATACTGAAGAGGTCCACAAGACCGAGCCGCAGTTAGAGCAGTATTTGCAGGTGAACTTGCCCTGTCTCACTGATACAGAGTCGGCGTTTCTCTCTCGGCCTATAGAGGAGCGGGAGGTGCTCGAGGTGATTCGGGGTCTTCCGGCGCATAAAGCACCGGGGCTGGATGGCTTCACAAATAGTTTCTATAAGGCCTTTAGTGCAGAGCTCTGTTCCCCCCTGACGCGGTTATTCAATGCGTTTAAGGAAGAGGAGCCTATCCCAGAACCGATGCGGACGGCGGGGATTACCATGTTACCTAAGGCGGGGAAGGACGTCTCTTTGTGTGGGTCTTATCGGCCTATTTCGCTCCTTGGGACAGACTTTAAGATTTTTACCAAGATTTTAGCAAATAGGCTGCAACGGTTTTTGCCCTCATTAGTACATGAGAATCAGTCTGGGTTTGTTCCAGGGCGTCAGACAGTGGACAACATGCGCAAGGTGCTCAATGCTTTATGGAAGGGCCGGTCGGGGGGGACACCGATGGTGCTCCTCACCGTCGATGCTGAAAAAGCTTTCGATCGCGTCTCTTGGCCCTTCCTGTTTAAAGTACTGGAGCGTATGGGGATCACTGGGGATTATTTGCGATGGGTCAGGGCTATCTATGTGCACCCGATGGCTCGCATTCGTGTTAACGGGGAATATTCACAGTCCTTTGAGCTAGGGCGGGGGACGCGGCAGGGGTGTCCTTTATCCCCATTGCTTTTTGTTTTATCCATGGAGCCGTTGGCTCAACGGGTGCGGGACTGTGCTGCTATTAAGGGGATGTCGTGGGGTACGTTGGAACTTAAGCTTTCCCTCTTCGCTGACATTTGCTATTTATATTGACCGACCCTAGGGAGTCCTTGAAGGAGCTGACACGCGTCCTGCGGGAGTATGGAGCCCACTCGGGTTTTAAGGTTAATGAGACTAAGTCTGAAATTTTGAATATTTCTGTGGATAGGGAGGAGCGAGGGCGGATGCAGGCCTCCTTTCCGTATCGTTGGGCAAAACATAGTATAAAATATTTAGGGATTTTTCTGCCGGAGCGGGAGCTTGATTTATTTAAGGACAACTATGTGCGGGCAGAGAAGGCCATGCGCGCCGAGCTGGAGGGTTGGAGGCTTAGGCGGCTATCTTGGATGGGCAGGCTAGCGCCCTTGAAAATGGTGATTTTGCCGAGGTGGCTCTACCTTTTTGTGAATCTACCCATCGCGGTGTCCAGGAGTTATATAGCACGGATACAACGGATGTTCCTGGAATTTATGGGGGGGGGGGAAGCGCAACAGAGTTGCGGCAAGGATTTTGATGGGTAGGAGGGAAAATGGGGGGGCTAGCGGTGCCAAACCTCTGGAATTATTGGGAGGCGGCGCAAATGTGTGCGGTGGTGGAATGGATGGCAGATAACCCCAAGGAGTGGGTGTGTATGGAAGCGGAGGAATTGAGTGAGGGAGCGCTGGCTGACTGGGTGTGGCTGCCCCGACGCTGTCATAAGCGGTTCCCGGGGAGGAATCCATATGTGGTGAGGACGTTGCAAGTTTGGAATAAATGGAGGGTGCTATGGCTGGGGGCCCAAGGGTTGTCGCGTTTACTTCCTATTCGGGGGAACCCTGAGTTCCCGCCGGGTATGGGGCCCTCGGTGTTCGGGTCCTGGGCAATACAGGGATTAAGTTGGGTGGGTCAGCTGGTGGAGGGACGACGGGTGAGGGACTTCGCGGAGCTGGCCAGGGACTTCCACCTGGAAGGGTCGGATGTTTATGGGTATCTCCAGCTCCGTCATTATTTGCAGCAGCAGCTTATCCCCCACTTTAAGCAGGATCTAACTGCGGTGGAAAAGTTCATGTTGCTGGGGCAGCGGAAGCGGGCACTATCCACCATCTACCGGTTGATGGTCCAGGATAAGGGGAAGGAGAGATATCAAAAGGCTTGGGAGGATGAGTTGGGGGGGCCCTGGGAGGAGGATGTTTGGACCCGTATCCATGAGAGCCGGCATAAGGGCCTCCTGGCGACGAACTTGATAGAGAATAACTATAAACTGCTTTATCACTGGCATCTGACGCCAGTCAGGTTACATAGAATGCATGCCCAAATTTCTGAATTATGCTGGAGGAACTGTGGGGGACGAGGCACCTATCTACATATTTGGTGGGAGTGTGGGGGGGTGTTTAGTTTATGGCAAGATGTCTGGGGGTTTCTGGGTGAGGTTTTGGGGAAAAAGTTAGACCCCCGACCGGAAACGGCATTGCTGGGGGTGCCTGTGCCACTTCTTAGCAGGGTGGAGGGCTCATTCTTGGATATGGGGTGTGTGGCTTTGCGGATATTGTTGGCTAGGACATGGAGAACGGCAGTGATACCTACCTTAAGGGAGTTCCAGGGGATGCTGTCCCAGATATATTTGATGTGTAAATTGACTGCCCTTAAGCGGGGGACCCAGAAGAATTTTGGAAGGGTGTGGGACAGGTACACTCAATGGATTGACCAGGAGAGGAGTGTGGGGAACTAATAGGAGGGATGGGAGGGAGGAGGGTGAGAGATGGGGCCCTGGTGGGGGGGGGGGTATGGGGAATGTTAATTCTAACTGGTTATGGGGGGGATATGTTGTTCTTATTGCCAAGCGGTGTACTGAATGTTTTTGGTTTGTTGGAACTGGATGTTGTACACGGTTGCAAATAAAATAATAAAGAGTTTTTAAAAAAAAAAAAGAAAGAAAGAAAGAAAACCAAAGGTGACAAGTCTCAGAAGCTTAACCGCCGGTCTAAGAAGAGAAGCACTCGTTCTAGGAAGCAAGATATATTCTAAAAAAGCACCATGGCTTTTGTACACCACAGCTCTGAAGAGTGTGTTAAATCGGAACTGGACCTGTTTCAACTAGCCCCGACCCAAACAAGTATCGAAAAAAGTATTTATGTGGAAATTCCGCCATTATCGGCTTTGTCGGAAACAGCCCCTTTGGACTTCTATATCGCAGGTCATGGTGAAGACTACATTGATTTAAATAGTACTCTTTTGTACCTGACCTGTAAAATAGTGGATGAAGAAGGCTTCAACATCGATCCAGCAGCCAAAGTAGCGCTGGTGAACTACCCAATCACATCTCTGTTTAACCAGCTGGATATTACCCTGGGAGACCAACTCATTAGCCAGAGCAACAACTGCTACCCCTATAGAGCCCTCGTAGAGCTGCTTCTCAATTATGGTGAAGGACCCCTCAAATCACAGTTTACAAGCGGGTTGTTTTATAAAGACACAGCCGGGCAGCATGAAGTGAGAGAGATAGGATCTCGCAATGTCGGTTTTACTGAAAGGGCCCAATTTACTGCCTCTAGCCATTGGGGCATTTACATAGCAAACTATTTTTTCAAGAAAAGCTATTAATTAATGGTGTGGATCTCAAAATTAAATTGACCCACAACAAAAATTCTTTCTGTTTAATGAGCAGTGATGCCGAAGAAAGTTATAAACTCCTTATCCTAAACGCTGCGCTCTTTGTAAAGAGAGTTAAAGTTTCCCCCAGAGTGCACTTGGGACATGCGGAAGCTCTGCTGAAAGCTAATGTCAAGTATGCTATTGACCATGTGGGGCTGAAGGTGTTTAGCATACCAGCTGGAGTTCATGTAACTAACCAGGAAAATCTCTTTTTGGGGCAGCTACCAAAACTCATTGTGCTGGGATTTGTGGATAATGATGCTTTCAGCGGTAATTATGCTAAAAAACCCTTCAATTTTAAACATTATGATATTAATTTTGCCATATGTATGTGGATGGTGAACAAGTACCCGGGAAACCTCTTCAACCTGACTTTCAAAATGGATGTTGTGTAAGAGAATATATGCAACTGGTAAACATCTAAAAGACAGCGTTGCTGATTGACCGTCAGGAGTTTTACAAAGGTTATACCCTGTTGGCGTTTGAACTTTCACCGGATCAGGAGTGTGCAGACCATTACTCGCTGATTAAAACTGGTAACCTGCGGGCTGAAATACGTTTTGCCAGCCCCTTACCCCATACAGTTAACATGATTGTTTATGGGGTTTTTGACAATGTGATAGAAATGAATCATAGAAGGAATGTTCTTTTTGATCATTTGTGAAAATGAACACCATGCAGATCTTCCATATTCTAAAGAAGGACCCCTGTGTTGCAGATTTCTTAGATGAGCTTCCCAGCGACTGGTTAGCTGATGTAGAAATATCAAGGAAGCCTGTGTGTTTGGTGATAAATACACTTCCTCATAACCTACCTGGAGAACACTGGTTAGCCCTCTATATATGTGGAGATGGAACAGGGGAATTTTTAAATTCTTACGGACAACCCCCAGATAGTTTATTCTTTCCTACCAGCATTATGAGCTTTTTCAACAAGCATTGTAAAGCTGTTTTATACCACAGCAGACAATTACAGCACCCAATGTCCACGGCTTGTGGATATCACTGTGTGTTTTTCTTGCACCACCGCTGTAAAGGGGTGCCTTTCGAAAATATTTTAGAAATGTATTCTGAAGATTTAATGCAAAATGATGATATGGTGTTACATTTTGTAAAACGCAACAAACAAACTTTGTGTAGATCTTCTAGAAATCCGTTTCATAACCAGCAGGTGTGTGTTTCCTATCGTGAATGTTATGCTGTTTCTAAATAAAAAGTAATCCCTCTAAGGAGGTTTTTGAAAAGAAACCACTGTCTAGTCTTTTATTTTTGTTTTTAAACATTTTATTGAAAATACATTTTTACACACTCAACCACTGGTGGCTGTGAGATAATTTACGCTTTTTGTGCGGGAATAGCTCTTTGCTCTTTATCGACTTTGTGTACATTTTAGTAGCCTTCACAGAGGGATTCTCCTTGAGGCATGCCAGTACATCTCTTTTGGCTGCATTACCCATCACCGTGGAGGGCATATTTAATTCGGCTAGGGTTTGCATGAACTCCCCCCAGCCCTTGGGTATTCTTCGTTGTGAAAGAGCTTGGGGCTGCGTAGCCCCACGAACGAGGTCAAGTAGGTTAGAGCCATTGACAGGGTTTCCCCGGTATAAAAATGTTCCATTTCCCTCCCAGGATGCCACATCCTTGTTTTTTAAAAGTTTATTAAGCAGCACCTCAGCATTTTTCCTATAGCGCATATTGATGCTGTTTAACACTTCTTGTATTACAGGGTCTGGAGGCATAATATTTTCTAGAGATGCTGCCGTTGATGTCTCATCTTGTGCCTGTAGATACAAGTTTATTTTTTCTTTTTCCATAACCCTTTGTCTGTTAAGCACGAGATAGCGCTGTAACACTTCTGAGTAACATTTAGCCTTTTCATGTTTAGACATGCCAACGCTTTGCAGGATGTTTTTCATTTCTTCATCTAACTTATGAATGGTCGTGGTTCTAATATTTTCATCCCAATCTGGCGGGTTTCTCAAGCGCTCGAGTTGTTGACTAGGGACTATGTACATTTTTTCAGCGTGCTGCATTAGCGGTTAGTCAGAAGCCCCGTTATCAATGGTAATGCAAAACTTAACAGGGGCCCGATAAATCCACCTGATTGTCTCACCAATTGCTTCTTTTTTTTAATGGGTAGTCTTTTATCGCACAGACTCTTTATGGCGTGACACTTCCCTTTTATAACCTTTATCTGGTGTTGTGAAAGAGGAATGTTACCTTTTAGGGTGTTGAGAGCAATTTCAACTATAGCTGCTACCAAATCATTAGAAGCTGTATTCAGGATGGCTCTTCTGTGCTGCAGAGAGGCTTGAGCCAAAAGTTTTAAAAGGGGCAGGTTTCTCTTTACACGGTGAGACATGTTGTCTGAGACACACAAGCATGTATGAAGGGCCGGTTGCATATTCATTTCTTTTTATGTGGAATTTGTGGTTTTTCACAGTATACCGTAGTCCAATCTGGCGGGAAGATATCCGTCCTCAGTCTGTAAGCCTCAGGCGTTGTGTTGTTTAAATCCACAACAAGATAATCAAACGGCTATCTGGTGACATCCTCAAAGACTTCTAAAAAGAATTTTGATTTTCCAGGGTACATCTGCCTGGCTAGAAAGGCAATCTGTAACTTATCTCTAGGATTCTTAAAGAGCACCATGTATTTGGTATTTAAAGTTATAGTTCGGCTTGCTTTGCCTTGGCAGAAGCATTTTGAACAATATATATGATGCTCAGGTTTCTGTGATGCACATACTTGGTAAAGGCTTTCTCTATTTCATCACTTTTACAGACAGAATCCATTAGATCATCAACAATTTACTTTATTGGTTGGAAACATCCGTTCATCATTAAAAGTATCAGGCAAAGTGTCCATAAATGTAATAAAAGGATATTTATTTAACATTTCTTTATACAAAGGTTGCCAGCAACTGTAACACCATACAATATTGTTAGGCATGACAGTCGGTACACGCCCAGCGTGTTCTAACAGCTTTTTAATAAAGAAGCTCTTGCCTGAATTGGATGGCCCAGCTAGAATACAAGAAAAAGGATGTGACCAGCGCACATCCACCACGCTAGTATCCGTAGGGTAGTGTGCTAAAGCCATCCTCTAACTTCACCCTTTTGTCATACACAACCTTTTGTGTTTTTTTTTTAATCACACCAGTCTCTATTGTCCAACTCTTTTTGTTTCTTATAATACCAGGTTGTTGTACTCCTATCTTTTTCTGGGGTAAATCTGCTGCCCCAGGCTTGTAGTCCAAAACTAGATCTTTCAAACTAGTGAAATTGATTTTCTGGCAGTATTCTACGTTTAACATAATCCCTTTCACTTTCATGCAGGTCTTCCTGCTTGACAGCTTGTAACCATATGTTTTAGGCCCCGCTGATACAAACTCTGTGATATGTTCATCTGCGGGTATCTCACTTGTGAGCTTATCTAAATAATCACCCAAAGATGGGTTCCAATCTCCCTCTCGACTTAGAAATGTCACAGAATCTGTATCATGGTGCAGGCAGCGCTCTTGCAAACTATCTAGAAGATTGTACAACTCCAGACGTTCATAAGCCGTTGTAAAATAGGCAATGAAAACATTGGTGCTAGCCGACAATATGCAGCAGTCTTTTGAGTGCCTCCAAGATACACAGGCTGTTTCATCATCAATAAAATCGCATGATGAAACCTCGAATTCAGGAGAAAACAGAAATTTAAAGAGATCATCAGGTTCTCTCACAATGCTTGTGGTAGGCGGGTTTGTTCTTTGAGCAAATTTACCCCACAGGGAATTTAAGAAACGTTTTGTTATTTGACGCTTAGCAGGGTTTACATTAATCTGGTCTGCATGCAAACACACACCCTCTTTTCTAAAAAAATCAGCTATGTACACATTTTGTTTTTCAGTATCATCGCACCACCAAGGGTAGCCAGAAGCCTCTTGTTTTTGACGGAGGTGCATTTTGATGTATTCGGAAAAGAGATTATCAGAATTTTGCTCGAAATGGCAGATTTCATAGATTTCAACAACCACATACCCTTTTGCAATGGCTAAATTCATCACCGTACACCAAGTCCCCACAAAAGCGCTCTCCTCATCCGTGTGGGCCCACATTTCCTGTACCGTGTGTCAGCACACATATGACACAGAGGAAACATAAGCTTACTGCCCAACCGTATGGGTAACACCGGGAAAAAGAGCTTTCGTGGAGGATATACTTTTGCTTTTATAAAACCAAAGTAATTTGTAGGGGGACCAAATTTGTCATAAATGATTTGTGGAAGGCCTTTTGTATATTCCTTTGTTTTATTGACAAAAGGTTATAGACTAGTAAAATCATAATAGTGTATTTTTTCCCCAGGTCTTGTTTTGTGGTACAGACAAATGGCATTTGTTCTACCCCCAAAAAGGGCATCTCGTGGAATCAGAGGTTGTGGTAATGCTGAGCGAGCCAGGAAATCTGCACAGCCCCTGTCATTTTCTTTTACCATCCACTTCCACTCTTGCTCCCATAGACTTATGACCTTGAACCCCTGGCTTTCTAGGAATGCAGCTTTTAGCTGTGTTTTGTAATAAAGAAAACCATAGGTCGTGGCTGTTACAGGATTCTGGTCTTTATCGTAATAACAACTCGGACAGCCGTGATGAAAACAACCATTAAATTCAAAAGCTGTTTCTACCCCTTCGATCACTGCATAGCCATCAAGAAAATAAGACCCCACCTTTTTTTTGCCACCTTTCAGAGCATGTGTGATCTGGATATTTTCTTTGGCCTCTACATACATCCGCCATTGAATAAAGGGGGATGAATATCTCTTTGTCTGCCGGTGATAGTTATCCGTGGAATGAGTGCCACAGTCTTGGGGTTCTAAAAACATTAATCTGAACATAGCCATACATACAGATGAAAGGGTTATATATTGGAAAGGGCCTAAACAACTTATTTGAATTTCTGATACGTCACTCTGCTCTACAACCACTTCTTTCTCTGTCATTTTCATGATTTCAGCTCGGTAGAGAACACAGGCCTGCCGCAAAATAGATACATCCTGCTGGCAGTAATAAGCCAACTCTTTTTGCAAATTAAAAGTTTTATGTTGATTGTCCTTGTACCATTGTAAAAATTCCTCTTTTTCTTCAGGCAACATGTTTCCCACACCGTAATGTTCAACACCCGGCATGGGGCCCACATAATTTTGATTTTCCAGAGTATTAAAAAAGTGTGGAAAGTACCCCTTGCAGCCTGTAAAACCCATGGCTTGTGGAAGTTTGCTAAGTTTCATAGGCAGAAAATTTAGAGAGTCTGTAAAACGGATAGTCAAAGTTCAACGGTAATTTGTAAACGTTTAGCACCTTGAACCAGCAGCCCTGTGCTCATATTTTCCTTTAGCAGTTGTTTAAGAACAAAATACCCATCATAACCTTTGGAATTATGGGCTATGAAGGTGTAGCCTTTAAATTTTTTGTCACAAAAAATCTGTATAAAGGCAGAAATACATTCGAGGCCCTTGAATTCCCAGTTTCTTTCATCATTTAAGTCCGTCGCATATATGTAATTAGGGACATGCCAGCCTGTTTCTTGCATACATTCACAATCATAAAAAATATACTTTTCAGATGTTTCAGTTTTACCAATAGGGGTCATAAAACATAAGTGGACGCCATCCCCGGTTAAGTGTTCACTGCATAGTTTACAATACTTACCCTTGCACTTATGTTTCTTGTCCACATAAGACTCACATTTCTGGCACAGTATCTTAGATAAACACTCCACTTCTTTTTTTCAGAGCCAAATACGTGTGTCTATCTAAACACTCTTTAGAACGACAAAAGAGTTTGCAATTAGGACATCTCTGTTGTACACCAACATTATTCGCACACGTTAGTGTCAAACAAAGACAACACCATAATGTGCAATTATAATCGTGACTGTACGGTTTCTGACAGTAACTACAGAAGTTGCGCTCCCCGTAGAATTTTTTGGCATCGGTTATACCATAGAAATGGTCATCGTGTAGAAACAAGAACAGTCTTAGGGAACACGGGTCTGTCTGATGTCTTAAATTATGATCGTGGCTGTACGGTTTCTGACAGTAACTACAGAAGTTGTGCTCCCCGTAGAATTTTTTGACATTGGTTATACCATAGAAATGGTCGTCGTGTAGCAACAAGAACACAGTTTTAGGGAACACGGGTCTGTCTGATGTCTTAAAACAAACCCATGAATTTGTGTAAAGCACAACGCGTATATTTATGTTTAAATGCTGTTCAAATATTGCTACATCATCGAGCATGACTTTTCAAAGTACCGGCCATCCCAACTCTTTATGTCGTTTTTTAGCACCTTCTAACAGTTCGGCATCTGTCATTTTTACCAGTGACATGAGGGCTGTGAGGCTACCTGCAAAACACAGGTTATTATCAGTGTTATTCAAGTCTATCAAATACATCTTTTTCTTATGAATAATTTGGCTAAATGGTCTTTAAGACCCTATGAGTCCGTCCCCCCCCCCCCGATTTTCTTTTGACAAGTACAACAACACGGAATATATCACAAACCTGGATTTCTCTGTGACTCTGAAGGAGTTTAGCGCTCTGATCTAAGAAATCATCAGCATCCAATGCTTCTGGGTTTAACGTTCCAGAATACAAGGAATTGTGAAAAAGAGATGAATGTAGATGCACCTGTACATAATCACCAGATGAAACTCTGCTGCTAACCTCATCCAGAATATGCTGAATACCTTGTCGAATGGCGTTTTGAGCCTCAGATAATGTGGTTGCCCTGTCTAAATTAATAAACCAAAATTCTTCTGAATAAATTACACCATTAAACTTGTCCAGTTTACGATCCCACCTTTTCACAAACTGAACATAGCTAACTGGTTCTGATTCTTCAGAGGGGTCTAATGCAAGATTATTTGTTCTGTCCTCTGAAACACTGTGATCAAAGACATGGCTTTCACCATGCTCTCCGTATTCTGTATCGGCGTGTGTAGATTCGCTGCATGATCTTTTCCTGTTAGACTTTACTCCCAGATTCGCTGATTTTCTAACATTTTCACGATCTGAAAAAGAAAACGTAGGGGCTAATACTTTTTTCTTTTACAGCGGCCTTAAAATTTAGGAGAGGGATTAAACTGGAATACTTACTATTTTGTTTATCTTTTGGCTTTCGGTAAGGAGCTGGTTGCTCTTCTGTACCGGCGTGTGTAGATGCACCGTCAGAAAAACTCTCGCTGTATGTTCTTTTCCTGTTAGACCTCTCTCCCATAGTCGCTGATTTTCTAACATTTTCTCAATCTGAAAAAGAAAACGTAGGGGCTAATACTTTTTTCTTTTACATTGGCCTTAAAATTTAGGAGAGGGATAAAACCGGAATACTTACTATTTTGTTTGTCTTTTGGTTTTTGGTAAGGAACCGGCTGTTGATTAGGTTGGTCATCTTGTTTTGTAGCATCCTCTTGGTCTAAAATAAAAAGATTAAAGGTTGAGGCACATTATGAAGAGCATAGCTGCTGGAAAATTTTAAAAAAGAAAAACACACTACATACCTTTTAACTTTCTTTGCTGTCTTCGTTTTGTAAGAGAGAGTCTATTTATAAAACCCGGTTTCTGCTCCTATTTTTAAAGACAGTCATAAATTCAGAGACAGAAACATTACATAACCAATATTTTTAAAAAGTAAGATTCATATCTACTCACCATGTTGATGTCTGAAGAGGTACTGATCTTATAATCTATAGAGACTATGTGATCTTTTCTGTCAGCTGAAATGTACTGCGCCTTTTTAAATGAAATTCTTTGATGGGATTTACAGCCCCCAGACTCCTTTAACTGAAACAGTTCTAGATCTCATAATCTTATCATATGGCCTAGCTAATTCACACTGCTTTTTTTTCTTTTTCATAGACAGTACATTGTAATAGATGCTATATATGTGTATGTGGACCTATCTGGCTAATACACATTCCCCCATTCCCAGATGCTCTTTACATTCTTATCATATGGTCTATTGTCTAGGCCACACCCGGATAATTCACACTGTCCCATTTTTTCCAGACAACCCATTGTAGGTTTAATTAACTAGGAATTCCTAAAACGCACCACACAAAGCTGTAGGTTCAAAATGTTTTATTTCAAATAAAATGTTTTCATCTTGTGAACTGATTTATTTGAGCACTACAAGTTTTTTTTTTTAAAATATAAAGGCATACATATATTTTTGTTCATTTGTATGTTCAGCTAATAGATTCTGGAAATACAAACATTTTCATAAAAAGTCAATTTTTACAGAACTCCGTGTTTTTTTAAAGAACGATCTATAATCTCTGTCACAGATTAAACCTTCCACTAGCTCCATATCCCAGTCTGCCACAGATCTAAGAAAAATATTGAGCAGTTGTCCTGGATTTCTACTGGTATTAAAATCTCTGAGTTCAAACAAAAAATTCAAATTTTCATAAACTAGGTCAGTTGCTTTCATTTTATGACCAGCAATCATGGCAACATTTACAATAGGTCCTAGACACAACCTGTTACAACTTTTATGCCTTTTCTGTTGTATTTCCTTGTGCCTCCACCTCAGGCAATCATGATGTCTTTGCCCTGGAGCATGTAGTAGACAAGCTGCACAGTCTCTATGCATAATGTCCTGCCAGCATTTCTTGATAATACATCACACCGTTGCTTGTATAACAGATTTAAATGTGTTTATTTCTTCAGGTTTTGAGTTGTCCTTTTGGTTAACTATGACATCAAACGCCTCCCTTTGATATGTACAGAGAAAGCACAAGCAGTGTAGATTGATTGCCTGTATGTCCTCTAGCTCATGTAGGAGCTGAGATTCGTTACTTCCCTACAAAAACAAAACAGGGTCAGTGTGACATGAACTACCTCATCTATAACACTTTTCTACAAAAAAAAGACTTCTCTTACCTCTGCTGATCCTAGTTTTTCCAGTAAACAGGTTGCTTCTGCATCTGCCGCAGCATAATATAATTCTTTGTCCTCTGGATCCGTTGCGTTGTCATCCGTTAAGTCAGTATCAGTGCCTGTGTCACAAAGTTCTTGAGAGTCAAACAAATTTTGGGCATATTCAGTCTCTGCTAATTCATGTTCAGACTCTGCCAGACTCTCCTATTCAAATGTATTTTCAATCGGTGGATAACTCTCAGCCGCTGTGTCACGATCCTTAAGAAAGTAATTAATGTTATTCACCCTGTTGGAAATTCTGCTTGGTGTTCCAAAAAGAGCCATTTTTCTTTTTGAATCTCCATGTTAGAATTTCCCCACACAGGACACACAGACTTACACCAGGAGCATGCTCAGAACAAGTCTCTTGTTTCGGCCAATCATGTGTTACCATATCCTAGAAGCATGCTCAGAACAAGTCTCTTTTTTTCTGCCAATCACATGTTACCATATCCTAGAAGCATGCTCAGACTTGTTTCTCTGTATTGTTGTTTTTTTCAAAGCCACTAAAAAAAAAAAAAAAGCTGTAGTGGGATTTGAACTCGGGTCTCTCTCTTTCTGTATTTCAGCCTGAAAAGCTCTGCTGTCAGAATGCTTCTCTCTAACAGTGAGGTCTTAAAAGCAAAATTCTATTACATGGACAGCACTGGTTTCTCTAACAAAGATGTGTTAATTGCATTTTAACATTTGGAAAGAAAAGCTTCTATACCAAGTGCTCTGTCTCTCCGAAAAGTCTGTATACCCAAGTGCTGTGTCTCTGCGAAAAGCCTGTATACCAAACGCTGTGTCTCTGCATTGTGTTCCTGTTGCTACCAAAGGGTTATTTTTAACAATCAGTTCTAATAGTCTGCAATACACACAAAAAGCATTGCACTGCTTTGTGAGAAAGAACTCGGGGCAGGGGGAAAGAGAGCATTTTTGTTTGGTGATTTCCAGGATTCCTGCTTCCACTAATGTCAGCATAAACCGGAAGCAAAGCACATTTCCATGGGTCAGACACCCTGTTTCTGGTGATGTCATTGAAAAGCGACACTGTCCATTTCCGATGACACCCTGTTTCCGGTGATGTCATTTCCAATGATCTAGGCTGGGGGGCGTGGTTGAGGGTTGGGAGGGTGTGGGTGTGGCACAAACCTGGAAGTAGGTGCTGATTGGCTAATGCCATTATTGGGGGCGGGGTGGGGGTGTGGCACAAACCCAGAAGTGGGCACTGATTGGCTGATATCTTCCTTGGGGGTGGGGTGGGGGTCTGTCAGGGTGGGGTGTGGCCACGCCTGGGGCGTGGATGGTAGGGGCTAGCTCACCATTCATTTCTATGGGAGGGGCATGGCCTGAGGCGGGACATACACCGAAAGTGAGCGCTGATTGGCTCCTGTCATCCTTATCTCACCTGTCAATCAGTTTGACGAGTAGTGTACCCATTATACTACTGGGCCATGTGCCCATGAGGGAAGGGTTAGGACAGTTGGTGATTCGATCATTAGGCGTGTAGATAGCTGGGTGGCTGGTGGACGTGATGATCGCCTGGTAACATGCCTGCTTGGTGCGAAGGTAGTGGACCTCACGTGCCACCTAGACAAGGTCTTAGATAGTGCTGGGGAGGAGTCTGCTGTCTTGGTACATGTCGGTACCAATGACATAGGAAAATGTGGTAGGGAGGTTCTGAAGACTAAATTTAGGCTTTTAGGTAAGAAGTTGAAATTCAGAATTTCCGGGGTAGTGTTCTCCGAAATGATTCCTGTTTCACGTGCAGGACCCAAAAGGCAGGTAGAGCGCCAGAGACTCAATGCGTGGATGAGGCAATGGTGCAAGGATGAGGGTTTTGGATTTGTTAGGAACTGGGGAACATTCTGGGAAAAGGAGGGGCTCTTCCAAAGGGATGGGCTTCACCTTAACCAGGATGGAACCAAGCTGCTGGCATTAACCTTTAAAAAAGAAGATAGAGCAGCTTTTAAACTAGATAATAGGGGAAAGCCGACAGTCGCCCAAGAGCGCATGTTCGGAACAATGTGTTCTTGAAGGATACTACCAAAAAATGAAGTTAGGGCACATCAGCAGAGAAGTTCCAATAAAGACAAAGGTAGCCCAAATGCCCTTGAGTACAGAGCAGTCAGAGCTTAAAGATTCCAAATTGCCCCTGCCTACCAATAACTAGATTAATATGAATAAAATACGGTCTCTAAAATGCTTGTATGCAAATGCTAGAAGTCTAAAAAATAAGATGGGAGAGTTAGAATATATAGCACTAAATGAGAAGTTAGATATGATTGGTATCTCAGAGTCATGGTGGAAGGAGGACAACCAGTGGGACACTGTGATACCTGGGTACAAACTATATCGTAATGATAGAGCTGATCAAATTGGTGGAGGGGTTGCGCTCTTTGTCAGAGAGGGCATTGAGTCACAAAGGATTAAAGTTTTTCAGGAAACAAAATTTTCTGTAGAATCTCTATGGATTGAAATTCCATGTAAAAAAGGGAAGGCGATGGCAGTAGGGTTATACTATCGACTGCCTGGCCAGAATGAACAAATGGATGATGAAATGCTCAAAGAAATAAGGGAAGCTAACAAAAGTTACAGAACAGTAATAATAATGGGTAATTTCAATTACTCTGTTATTGACTGGGTCAGTGTCACGGCAGGACGTGCTATGGAGATAAAGTTTCTAGATGAAATAAATGACTGCTTCTTGGAGCAGCTGGTTCATGAACCGACCATAGGGGAAGCCATTTTGGACTTAGTCCTTAGTGGAACACCAGATCTGGTGCAAGAGATAAGGGTGTTGGGGCCACTTGGCAATAGTGATCATAGCATGATCGTGTTGGATTTAATTAATGGAGGAGGGATGGTAAGGAAATCCACAGTACTACCTTTTAACTTTCGAAGGGGAGACTATGATAAAATGAGGAATATAGTTAAGAAAAAACTAAAAGGAGCAGTTGCAAAGGTCAAAGACTTACATCAAGCTTGGGTGTTGTTTAGAAATAACTATTTTGGAAGCCCAGACCAGCTGTATTCCACACTTTAAGAAAAGTGGAAGGAAGTCCAAAAAACTGCCAGCATGGTTTAAAGGTGAGGTCAGAGAGGCTATTGTTGCCAAAAAAGCATATTTCAGGAAAAGGAAAAAAGAGCCAAATGATGAAAACTGGAAACAGCACAAGCATTGGCAAGTTAAATGCAAGGCATTGATAAGGCAGGCAAAGAGAGAATTTGAGAAGAAACTTGCTGTGGAAGCAAAAATGCATAATAAAGACTTTTTCAAGTACATTCTTAGAAAAAAACCTGTGAGAGAGTCAGTTGGACCATTAGATGATAGAGGGGTAAAAGGGGCAGTAAGAGGGGACAAGGCTATAGCGGAGAGACTGAATGATTTCTTTGCTTCAGTCTTTACTGAGGAAGATGTAGGGATGTTACCCATGACTGAAGTGGTATTTAAAGGTGATACTGCAGAGGAATTGAAAGAAATATCGACACACCTGGAAGATGTATTACAGTTATTTGATAAACTGAAGAGTAGCAAATCACCTGGACCGGATGGTATATATCCAAGGGTGTTGAAAGAACTGAAATATGAGATTGCAGACCTGCTATTAGTAATCTGTGAACTATCATTAAAATCATCTGTAATACCTGAAGATTGGAGGATCGCCAATGTAATGCCAATTTTTAAAAATGGTTCCAGGGGTGATCCGGGAAACTACAGACCGGTGAGCCTGTCGTCAGTACCGGGAAAAAATGGTAGAAACCAATATAAAGAACAAAATTATTGAACATGTAGATAGTCATGGCTTAATGGGAGACAAAACAAAAACAATAGCCAAAAGCAGGAAAAGAGTAATCCAACTATAACAAAAACCCGCTAAAAACCTTACAAGGTACAAATTCTCACAACACACTAATACCAAATATTCTCCAGGACCAAGCAGGAAGTCAGTCCTCACTTATGGGTGACGTCGGCGCCGACGGAGCCCTCGCGGAGCAATTTTCCCCAGCTTTCAAAGAAAGCCTTTGGGAATTGCAGCGCGCATGCGCGGTCGTCTTCCCGCCCGAGGGTGCCATCTTAGCCAGTCTTCTTTTTTCCGCGGAGCCCTACAGACGTCCCCGTCTTGTCCCCGCGAAAAAGTCGATTTTCTTCATTATTTTATTCTTATTTCCTTCGGTTCGACGCCGATCTTTTTCCCGCCCGGACTCGCAACGCCGGTCACGAGTCCTCTTACTTTTTTTCGGTTTTTCTGACTTTGTCAGCTTTCGTTTTCGATTTTTCCCTGGCAGCCCGGTCCTTTGACCTCGCAGGGGCCCTTTTTCCCCCGATGGCTGCCAGTGGCTTTAAGCGGTGTGGTCAGTGTGACCGAAATATGTCACTAACTGACACACATGACTTTTGCCTCCGCTGCCTGGGCCCGGATCATGAGGAACTGATCTGTGGGCCCTGCGGCAAAATGTCCTCAAAAGCGTTGAGAAGTCGGCGGCATCAGCGTGATCGAATCTTCGCTGACCCCAGCCGTACCCGGACCTCGTCGGAGGCCTCCGCGTCAAAAGGCTCCAGCTCGGACCGTCGCCGGAGTTCCTCCGACCGGGGTTCTCCCTCCGGGGACCATCGTCGGACGGTGAAACCCGCGAGGGCGGCGTCGGTGGACGCTCCTGGTTCCGCGAGGGTCAGGTCGCATAGCCCCGATAGCCGCCCCGGGTCCTTGGAGAAGGAACACCTCCCGAAGCGACCTCGCCTGGAGTCGGAGATGCCTGCTCGGGTAAGTCCTGTGGTCCTTCTGGACTCGCCTCCGCGACAGCCGACGTCGGGCCCGACGCCGTCGGGGCCCGAGTCGGGGGCTGCTGGGTCACCTGAGCTCGGACTCAGGTTGACGGCCTTGGAGAGCAGACTGTCTGCCTTCATGGACCAGCAGCGGGCACTGCTCGCTGGCGCCGCTGCCCCGACCGACCGCCGGGACGTCGACGTCCAAGTCGACCCCGGAGACCGAGCCGATCCTCGAGTCGATGAGAACTCGAGTCGATCCTCGGTCGAGGTCACCCTCGGCCTCCCGTTTGGGACCGAGGTCGCCGACGCCGACTCCCTCGGCGTCAGGGCGGCAGGCGCCGCGCCCTGCCCGGGCCGACCCCACCGAGTCCTCGTCGGAGTCGGTCTGGGAGTCTGAAGAGGAAGAGTCGCCTGATTCTTTCCGGACTCGGTGTGTCCCCTCGGACTCACCGGAGTCCGAGCCTCGGAAGCAGTCCCCCCCGGAGGATGCCCGGTTCTCGGACTTTGTTAGGGATATGGCCAAGGCTTTGGCCTTCCCTGCGGATTCCGAGGAGGAGCCTCGAGCCGAAGAGCTCGACGCCCTCCAGTATGACTCTCCCGCGAGGGAACACTTTACTGTACCGGTTCCTCCTATGCTGGAACGACTACTCTTCCGCATGTGGGAGAGTCCGGCCTCCTCGCCAGTCCTGAGCAAGCGGGTCGATTCTATCTATCGGGTCCGCAAGAGCCCTGGCTTCCAAAAGGCACAGCTACCACACCATTCCATGGTAGTGGAATCGGCCATGCATCGTCTTAAGAGCCAGAAGATGCACTCCTCGGTGCCCCCTGGCAGGGAGGCCCGTAACCTGGATGGCCTTGGTAAGAAGTGTTTCCAGGGCTCTATGCTCGCATGTCGTGTCCAGACTTACCAGCTATACATGGGCATGTATCTCCGGGATCTGGCTAAAGAGCTAGCCGGATTCTCCGCTGGTTTGTCCGAGGAACCCTTGCGGAGGTTCCTGGCCTTGTCCACTGGCATTCGGGAATGCTCAAAGTTCATGTCCCGGGCAGCCTATGATGGCTTTGAAGTGTCGGCTCGAGTGGCCGCAGCCGGCATCGGTGCCCGCCGACAGGCTTGGCTTCAGTCGTCAGACCTTGAGCCCTGGGTGCAGGACAAGTTGGTCGATGTCCCCTGCCGAGGCGAAAACCTCTTTGGCAAGCCCATGGCGGAAAAGGCTGCACAAATTGAGACTGAGACTCTCACCAGGACCAGGCTTTCTAGGAAGACCTCCGCCCCTTCCCAGAAAAAGAAGGGCTCGGGGAAAAAGTCCTTTTACCCGAGGAAGGCGGCTGCCTACAAACAATACCCCCATTATCAGGCCCCTGCAGCTCCCCAACAGGGCCAGCAGGCCAAGGGACGGGGTAACGGGTCCCGTAGGCAGCAAGCCCCCAAGCCTGCACCACCAGCCCCTGCTCAGCAGGGTGGGGGTTTTTGACTCACAAAGCATAGCCTCTCCCCCCCCGCTGGTTCCTCCCAGCACCGGAGGCCGGCTGGTTCACTTCGCCCACAGGTGGTCCAGCATCACCGCAGATGCCTGGGTGCTTCAAGTCGTGCGAGAAGGCTATCTTTCCACTTCCACCAGGTCCCTCCCTCCTATTTTCCGAGAGAACCTCCGCGACCCCCTCTGCACAGGGAATTACTCCTTCAGGAGTTAGCAGGTCTTCTGCAGGAACAGGCGGTGGAACCGGTGCCACACCACCTGAGAGGTCAAGGCTTTTATTCCAGGTATTTTCTGATACCAAAGAGAACAGGGGGCCTCAGACCCATCCTGGACTTGCGCAACCTCAACAAGTTCCTTGTGCGGGAGAAGTTCAAAATGCTTACCCTTGGAATCCTTCTGCCCTACCTCCAGCAGGGAGATTGGCTATGCTCCTTGGATCTAAAGGATGCCTACACGCACATCCTCATCCACCCAAGCCACCGCCAATACCTAAGGTTTGTGGTGGCAGGAAATCATTACCAGTACAGAGTACTGCCCTTTGGCCTGTCCTCCGCACCGCGAGTCTTCACAAAATGTCTCGCGGTCGTGGCGGCCCATCTCCGGCTTCACGGCCTCTATGTCTTTCCGTACCTCGACGACTGGCTCATCAGAGCAGCGTCCGCTCGGGAGGTCACCAACGCCACGCGCCGCACGGTGACTCTTCTGCAGCACTTGGGCTTTGTTATAAACTTCGCAAAGTCCACTTTGCTCCCCTCACAGGATCTCGAGTTCATCGGCGCAAGGCTGCACACTCCTCAGGCGCGAGCATACCTACCGCTCGACAGGGCTCAACGGCTCATGGACCTAGCCGACCGCTTTCGCAGCCAGCCCCTGGTCTCCGCCAGGCGCTTCCTGAGACTACTCGGCCATATGGCTTCCACCGTCCATGTGACCCCCAATGCCCGCCTGAATATGCGGTCTGCTCAATGGTGTCTCCGCCAGCAGTGGCGACAAGCCACAGGCGGCCTAGCAGAGCTAGTGCGCGTCTCCGAGCCGCTGATGTCGTCTCTCCGGTGGTGGCTCCGGCAGCCGAACCTGATATTCGGAATGCCTTTCCAGTCACCTCAGCCGACCCGGGTGCTGACCACCGATGCATCCCTCCTGGGCTGGGGAGCACATTGCCAAGAGGCACGTACTCAGGGCCTCTGGACCACGTGGGAGTCTGCTCAGCAGATCAACTTCCTGGAGCTCAGGGCGATCCGCCTAGCTCTCAAGGCCTTCTCCCACCTGACTTCCCACCAGTCCGTCCTTGTCCAGACGGACAATCAAGTTGCCATGTTCTACGTGAACAAGCAGGGGGGCACGGGCTCCTTCCTCCTCTGCCGGGAGGCACAGAAGCTCTGCTCTTGGGCCGTCAGTCACGGCATTCTCCTCAAGGCAGTTTATCTCCCGGGCCAAGAAAATTGCCTTGCGGACAAACTCAGCAGGGTCCTCCAGCCGCACGAGTGGCGTCTGGATCCCTTGGTAGTTCAGAAGCTCTTCCTCAAGTGGGGCCTCCCCACGGTGGATCTCTTTGCCAGTCCTCACAACCGGCAGCTTCCTCGCTTCTGCTCTTGTCAGCCACACCCCCCTTCGGGTTGCGGCGGACGCTTTTCTGATCTCATGGTCGGGGAGCCTTCTGTACGCTTTCCCTCCCATCCCGCTAGTCTCTCGGACTCTTTTCAAGGTTCTCCGAGACAAAGCCTTCATGATCCTGGTGGCCCCTCGCTGGCCCAGGCAGCCGTGGTTTCCGCTCCTACTGCAACTGGCGGTGGAGGATCCAATCCCTCTGGGGGTACAACTGGATCTCCTCACTCAGGATCAGGGGTCCCTACTGCACCCCAACCTCAGGTCTCTCAACCTCATGGCCTGGCTGCTGAGAGGGTAGTCCTTGCTCCCCTTCTCCTGCCGGCGGAGGTGGAGGAGGTCGTCTTGGCTTCGCGACGGCCTTCTACCCGCAAATGCTACGCCCTTAAATGGCGTCGCTTTGCAGTCTGGTGTACCCAACAGTCTCAGGATCCCTTCTCCTGCCCGGTGTCGGTGATCTTGCAGTACTTGCTACACCTCTCTAATCTGGGACTTAAGTCCAACTCCGTCAAAGTTCACCTCAGTGCTCTTTCGGCACATCATGTGCCGGTGGACGGTAGACCTCTCTCCAGCGACCCTCTCGTAGCGAGGTTTCTCCGAGGTCTCCTTCTACTTAAACCACCTCTGCGCCCGCCAGCGCCTGACTGGGACCTGAATGTGGTTTTGCAGCGGATCACCTGTCCGCCTTTTGAACCTATGGCTACCTGTTCTCTCCGTTTTCTGTCTTGGAAAACACTGTTCTTGATAGCCCTCACTTCCGCTAGACGCGTAAGTGAATTGCAGGCCCTCGTGTCTGATCCCCCTTACACTCGGTTCTACAAAAATAGGGTAGTCCTACGGACTCACCCAAAATTTCTGCCTAAAGTGGTCTCCCCTTTTCACATCAATCAGGAGGTGGTACTTCCAACCTTCTTTCCCAGACCACACTCCAGCCGAGCTGAAACGGTCCTCCATACCCTGGACTGTAGAAGGGCTTTGAACTTCTACCTTGACCGTACGCGGGAGCACCGTAAAGCTGCTCAGCTTTTTGTGTCTTTTGACCCCAATAAATTGGGGCTCCCGGTCTCCAAGCGTACTCTGTCCACCTGGGTTGCGGACTGTATCTCTTGGGCTTATGGGGCAGCCGGACTCTCCTTAGAAAGCCGAGTCACGGCTCATTGCGTTCGGGCAAAGGCTACGTCAGTGGCTTACCTCCGCTCTGTTCCGCTGGCAGACATCTGCCGGGCCGCTACTTGGTCTTCGAGCCAGACTTTTGCGGTCCATTACTGTCTCGAGAGGGAGTCCCGCAGGGACAGTGCTTTCGGACAGGCAGTCCTCCGTAATCTCTTTGAGGTCTGAGCAACTCCTACCCTCCATCCCGGATGTGGGCTACCGGTGGGTGATAATTCAGCGAAGATTCTGTCCTTCTGTGCTGCTGAGCTAGAGGGAGCTCATTTTTGTGCTTAGGGTCTCCGGTAGCCTTGAGCTTGGGAGTCCCATAAGTGAGGACTGACTTCCTGCTTGGTCCTGGAGAAAGCGTAGTTACTCACCTGTAACAGGTGTTCTCCAGGAGCAGCAGGAATCAGTCCTCACTACCCTCCCTCCTCCCCTTGGAGTTGCAATTGTCTGCTTATGTTCTTTTTGCAAATTTTTATGCTGTCTTTTTTAGCTATGTCATCTGACTGGCTAAGATGGCACCCTCGGGCGGGAAGACGACCGCGCATGCGCGCTGCAATTCCCAAAGGCTTTCTTTGAAAGCTGGGGAAAATTGCTCCGCGAGGGCTCCGTCGGCGCCGACGTCACCCATAAGTGAGGACTGATTCCTGCTGCTCCTGGAGAACACCTGTTACAGGTGAGTAACTACGCTATCTTATAATATATATAACCAGGCAAAAAAATGACCTCAGATGTCACAACTCCACATTTAGTGATAAATCACTATATGGTGTTCGTAGACGCTTACATCACTGGTCAAAGCCTCCCTACCATCCTAAAAAGTTTTTTAATTCAATTCACAATAAATATAGTACACCATAATTACCACTGGGAAAACATCTCTAGAATACCAACCAAACTAGAAATTTACTTAAAAAACAAACATGTACATTCTCACTTAATTACCATTCAATACCACATACATACAACCACTTTCACACTGGAAAACAGCGTCATGTATCATATACTTGCAAGGCTAAACGTAGCCTAATACGGTCCAAGAGCGATACCTAAAAGCAAAATGAAAATCACTGCAGAATCTAAAAGCATTACTACAAGCAATAAATGCAAATAACTTAGCTTATAATGACGAATTTTCATCCAGCAAAGTTCTAGCTCTTCAACACGCGCTGTTAACCAATTCCAACACCAACCGAAGGACCGGAGAGAGAGATATACAGCTTAAAGCTCAAAAGTTGACCAGAGCTCTACAAAAGCTTTTGTTTCGCCATAACCAGGCTTCTTCAGGAGCAACGTCATACAGCAAATCTCTCTTCAGCAATGGCTTCTCACCGGCTGAAGGTGTCTATCTGTGGGGCTTGGGTGGTGCGGGCGTGTTTGCGCTGGGTGCAACGGTTGCATCACTCGCCTCATTTGGATCTCGAGGAACTCAAGGAGCTGGGGCGTCTGGAGTCCGGAGCAGCATATTTAGCGGATGTGCACTATGATTTGATAAGAGCGCTCGCGAATAGCACAGCATCCGTGGTGGCCGCCCGCAGATCGGTGTGGTTGCGTAACTGGGCGGCGGACGGTTCTTCCAAGTCCCGACTCAGTAAACTGCCGTTCAAGGGAAAGTTGCTGTTCAGGGAGGATCTGGATAAGTTGGTTAAGGACCTCGGGGAGACAAAGGCGGGAAGGCTCCCAGAGGACAAGCCAAAACAGGGAAAGTCCGGTCAAAGTTTTAGGGGCCAGTTTCACGACTTTCGGAGGTTTCGATTGATGCGGTACGGGTCCTTTCAGAGGGGCAGGTTTTCATCCCGAGCTCAAGGATTTCGGGGGTTTCGAGGAGCTACTAGAGGGTTCTCCTCAAGCTCCGCATCAGCATCTCGTAAGCCGCAATGAGATGAGGCGGGTCCCGGCGGAGGAAGCTTCCATAGGCGGGATGCTCCGGGAGTTTCTGTCCGCCTGGACCCTCATCACTTCCAACCAGTGGGTCCTAGAGATTATTCGTCAGGGTTATGCTCTGGAGCTGGCGCGTCCCGTGCGGGATTCTTTTTGTCATGTCCACTTGCAGGGGTCAAAGGAGGACTTGGGCGATTCGCAGCACTTTGGAGTGACTGCTGCAATTTGGGGCGGTTGTGGAAGTTCCAAAAGCAGAGTACGGTTTGGGTTTCTTACTCGATTTATTTTGTGGTACCAAAGAAAGGAGGAGCGCTGCGGCCTATTTTAGATCTCAAGGGCTTAAATCGGTGTCTGAGAGTGCCTCACTTCTGTATGGAAACGTTAAGCTCGGTGATTGTAGCGGTACATCAGGGAGAGTATTTAACGTCTTTGGACCTGACAGAGGCCTACTTGCACATTCCCATTCGGGAGGCTCATCAGAGATTGTTAAGGTTCACTTTGCCCTGGGGCCATTATCAGTTCCAAGCGTTGCCCTTCGGTCTCGCGACAACGCCGCACACTTTCACCAAGATTATGGTGGTAGTGGTGGCGGCGTTACGCAAAGAAGGCATTTTGGTACACCCCTACCTGGACAATTGGTTGATTTGGGCAAAGTCCGAGGCAGAGAGTATTCAGGTGACAAACAGGGTAGTAGAGTTTTTGCAGGGTCTCGGTTGGGTGGTCAATCCGACCAAGAGCCGTCTTCAGCCTTCCCAAGTTCTCGAGTATCTGGGAGTTCCATTCGACACTCTCAAAGGGCAGGTATTTTTGCCGGTCAGGAGAGCGCAGGCACTATGCAGTCTGGTGCACAAGATCAGAGCTACTCCAGCACCGTCGGCGTGGTTGTATCTCCGCGTACTCGGAATGATGGCGGCAACCCTGGAGGCGATGCCTTGGGCCAAAGTACATATGCAGAGGGCTTTGCTGCGTCGCTGGTTTCATCAGGTGGATCCGTTGAGCAAGCGGCTCCCGTGTCCACTCACGGTGAGGCAATCGCTCAGGTGGTGGCTGCTCCCGTCGTTGTTAGCAGCCAGAATGCCCCTGGAGCAACTGGAGTGGATTCCATTGATGACGGATGCCAGTTTGGCGGGCTGGGGAGCCCACTGCAGGGGTCAGTTCTCGCAGGGGCATTGGTCCCTGCTGGAAGCTGCGTAGTCGATAAATCGGTTGGAATTCCGAGCAGTGGCGAGAGCGCTGCAGGCGTTTGAGGACTTAGTGTTGGGGCGCCCAGTTCGAGTGCTATCGGGCAATTCGGCGATGGTCTCCTACATCAATCGTCAGGGCGGCACGGGGAGTGCAGCAATGGAGGAGGAGTCTGATTTGCTGTTCGCCTGGGTGGAGAGTCGATTAACGGCAATTTCAGCGGTGCACATTGCAGGGAAGGACAATGTAATGGCAGACTTCCTCAGCAGAGTTTGAGTGGATGCCGGGGAGTGGGAATTACACCCCGAAGTCTTTGTGCAGGTACTGGTACTGTGGGGGACGCCCGTCATGGACTTGATGGTGACCTTTCAATCAGCAAAGGTCATGTGATTCTTCAGCAGGAGATGAGAGAGAATGTCAGAGGGCATAGACGAGTTCTCCAGGACCAAGCAGGAAGTCAGTCCTCACTTATGGGTGTCATCGACGCCGATGAAGCCCCAGCGGAGCATTTCCCCAGCTTTCCATGAAAGCCTTTAGGAATGCTGGCACGCATGCACGGTTCCCTTCCCGCCTAAAGATGCCATCTTACCTCAGTCTCTTTTTTTCCGGGAAGCCCATCGGATGTGTGTCCTTTTTTTCCCGGAAAAGAGAAGTTTTTTTCTTGGCGTTATTTTGCTTTTTTCCTCGGATTCGACGTCGGTTCCCCTCCCGCTGGGTTCGGTACACTGGTATCGAATCCCTTTTTTCTTTTTTCGGTTTTTGCCCTTAGTGGCTAGGCGCTCGCGCCAATTCTTTTTCTTTTTCCCTGGAAGGCCGGTCCTTTGACCTCGCCGGGACCCTTTTCTCCCCGATGGCTTCCAGTGGTTTTAAAAAGTGCCTTCTGTGCCTTGGCCCGGACCACGATTCTAAAACATGCGGGCCATGTGGAAAAATGTCTTCCAAGGCCCTCCGAAGTCGTCAGCAACAAAGTCAAAGGCTTTTCTCGGACTCGGGCTCTGCCCGGGCCCGGACCTCGTCTGAGGCCTCGACATCTCGGGATTCCGATCCCGAGAGGCGTCGGAGCTCCTCGGACAGGGGGTCCCCTGACCGGGAATGTAAGAGGAAGAAGCGGCTCGTGAGGGCGGCGTCGGAGGAGGTCACTGAGCCCTCGAGGGCCAGGTCTAAGACCCCCGACCGTCGTCCCGGGCCCGTGGACCAGGAGAAGCCAACTAAAGTTCCTCGCATGGAGCCGGAGTCTGCTGGACACGTAAGTCCTGTTGTCCTCGTGGACTCGCCTCCCCGAGTACCGACGTCGGACCTGGCGCCTCCAGGGCCCGAGTCGGGGGCTGCTGCGTCACCCGAGCTGAGTCTCAGGTTGACAGCCTTGGAGAGCAGAATGTCTGCCTTCATGGATCAGCAGCAGGTACTGATGGCCAGCCTGTCTGGCGCATCTGCCCCGACCACCGGGACATCGACTTCCAAGTCGACCCCGGAGACCGAGCCGATACTCGAGTCCCTTGTGGCTTGAGGTCCTCCTCAGGCGAGGTCTCCCTCGACCTCCCGTTCGGAACCGAGGGTCTCGACGCCGGTGCCACCGATATCAGGGTGGGTACATAGAGGCCCCGCGGGTCGGACCTCGAATTGACATCGGACGAGTCTGCTTGGGAGACCGAAGATGAGGAGTCTCCTGACACCTTCAAGACTTGGTGTGTCCCGTCGGACTCACCTGAGCCCCGGAGTAGATCCCCTCCGGAGGATACTAGGTTCTCGGAGTTTGTCCGCGATATGGCCGCTGCCCTGGCTATCTCGGCTGACCCCGAGGAGGAGCCTCGAGCTGAAGAACTCGATGTTCTGCAGTATGACTCTCCTCCGAAGGAGGCCTTTACTGTCCTGGTTCCTCCGATGCTGGAACGGCTCCTCTTCCGGATGTGGGAGGCACCGGCCTTGGCGCCGGTTTTGAGCAAGCTAGTCGATTCCATCTATCGGCTCCGAAAGAGTCCTGGCTTCCAGAAAGCGCAGCTACCACACCATTCCATGGTTGTGGAATCGGCCATGCATCGTCTGAAGAGTCAGAAGATGCACTCCGAGGTGCCTCCTGGAAGGGAAGCCCGAAGCCTTGATGGCGTCGGTAGAAAGTGCTTTCAGGGCTCCATGCTTGCTTGCCGTGTCCAGACTTACCAGCTGTACATGGGCATGTATTTAGGAGACCTGGCCAAGGAGTTGGCCGGATTCTCTGCTGGTCTCTCAGGGGAACCCTTGCAGAGTTTTAAGTCCTTGTCTTCGCGGATCCGGGAATGCTCTAAGTTCATGTCCCGCGCTGCCTACGATGGCTTCAAGGCTTCGGCCCGAGTAGCGGCAGCCAGCATCACGGCCCGACGCCAGGCATGGCTGCAGTTATCGGACCTCAAGCCATGGGTTCAGGACAAGTTGGTCGATGTCCCTTGCCGAGGTGAAAACCTTTTTGGCAAGCCTGTGGCCGAGAAGGCCGCTCAGCTCGAGACAGAGCACCTCACGAGGACAAGGCTGTCGAGGAAGACCTCTGCCCCTTCTCATAAGAAGAAGGGCTCGGGTAAAAAGTCCTTTTACCCGAGGAAGGGCACTGCCTACAAACAGTACCCACAATATCCGGCTGCCCAAGCTGCCCCCCAGGGTCAGCAAGCCAAGGGCCAGGGTAATGGGCCCCGTAGGCAGAGGACCCCCAAGCCTGCTGCCCCTGCTCCCACTCAGCAGGGGGGGGGGTTTACTCCTTTAGTATAGCCGTACCTCCCTTGCAGACCCAGCCCTGCACAGGTGGCCGCCTAGCCTTGTTCGCCCACAAGTGGCCCTTGATAACCCAAGACAGTTGGGTGCTGGACATAGTCCATCGAGGCTATGCCCTGCACTTTCACCAACTGCCTCCGCCACACTTCCCAGGGGAGCCTTTCCGGCCTCCCCTGCATACAGCCCTTCTCCTCCAGGAGCTAAAAGGTCTGTTGCTAGACAAGGCGGTGGAGCCTGTGCCTCCCCACTTCCAAGGTCACGGGTTTTACTCCAGGTATTTCCTGGTGCCCAAAAAAAACAGTGGTCTTCGACCCATTTTGGATCTCAGAAACCTGAACAAGTTTCTAGTGAAAGAGAAGTTCGAGATGCTTACTGTTGGAACACTTCTGCCCTACCTCCAGCAGGGAGATTGGCTTTGCTCTTTAGATCTAAAGGATGCTTACACTCACATCCTTATTTTATTTATTTATTTTATTTATTTAGCAAGCATTTGTAGCCCGCTCCTTCCAGCGATCAGAAGCGGGTAGGATTACTATTGTGAAACTGCCGAATCAAGGCAGGTACAAATTTTGTTTACATACAGATTGTCAGAAAAGCACATCATACAGAGTTCATTTACATATATACATAAATACATATATACAGGATAATCTTCTTGGACACAGTGGTCAGGGGCTGCTCCATCTGTGGGTTTAGTTCAGGTTGAAATGTGATTGGAAAATGTGCGTTTTGAGTTTCTTTCTGAAGTCTAGAAGGTCATTGCTAGCTCGTAGTTCTGGTGGGAGTTGGTTCCACAGTGTTGGCGCCGCATATGAGAAAGCCCTGTGGCTGGTGTTAGCTTTGGCAGATCTTATATCTGTTGGAGTGTGAAGGATGTTGGAATTGTGGGTTCTTCTGTTTCGGGTAGGAGGTTGCAATCTTACTAGGTTGTTGAGGAAGGAAGGTGCTAAGTTGTGGATGAGTTTGAAGGTGGTTGTTAGTATTTTGTATTTTGTGTGAGCTGTTATGGGTAGCCAGTGTAATTGAATTAGTACTGGTGTGATGTGGTCACTTAGATTTTTCTTCATTATGACCCTGGCAGCTACATTTTGTGCCATTTGTAATATGTTTAGGGTTTTTTTTAGGTAAACCTTGTAGGATGGCGTTGCAGTAGTCAAAATGTGGCATGATGAGTGCTTGGGCCACTGTTCTGAAGTCTTGGGGATCAATAATATTCCGAATGGGTTGGAGCACTCTAAGCTTGTGGAAAACTGCTCTGTTGGTCTTTCGGAGGTGTTTTTCCATCTTTAGGTCACAGTCAAATGTGACTCCTAGATACTTTATTTCTTTTTTTGTTTGGTAAGTGTTGTTACATAGTGTTATTGATGTGGGAGGGTCAAAATTCGGTTATTCATCCAGACCACAGAAAGTACCTCAGGTTCATTGTGGGAGGAAACCATTATCAGTACAGAGTACTGCCTTTTAGACTGACCTCTGCTCCCAGGGTGTTTACCAAGTGCCTGGCAGTGGTGGCAGCCTACCTGAGAAATCAGGGCATCTTTGTGTTTCCTTACCTAGACGACTGGCTCATCAGAGGCCAGACTTCCCTGGAAGTTCAACAGGCCACCAACAGGACCATAGAATTGCTCCAAAAGGTGGGCTTTGTCATCAACTTCGCAAAGTCCACTTTGCTCCCCTCCCAGAACTTGGAGTTCATAGGAGCACGGTTGGATTCTCAGCTGGCAAGGGCATTCTTACCAGTGGACCGAGCACAAAGGCTCATGGACCTCGCCAGCAAGTTTCTGCACAGGTCCCTAGTCTCCGCCAGACTCTGTCTCAGGCTTCTGGGCCACATGGCGTCGACAGTAGAGGTGACCCCCAATGCCAGGCTCAATATGAGGCCTGCCCATTGGTGCCTTCTGACTCAGTGGTCACAAGCCTCAGGCAGTCTCAGAGACAGGATCAGAGTGTCCCACCGTTTCCTGGCCTCCCTCAACTGGTGGTTACACCTCCCCCAATCTGCTGGTGGGGGTGCCCTTTCAGATCCCCCCTCATACAGTGGTACTGACCACCGATGCCTCTCTGCAGGGTTGGGGAGCACACTGCCTAGACAAGTGCACCCAGGGCCTGTGGTCTCATTGGGAGGCGTCCCAGCAGATCAATCTGCTGGAACTCAGAGCTATTCGCTTGGCCCTCAAGGCCTTTACTGCTTCCCTGGCTCAACAGTCTCTCTTGATCCAGACAGACAACCAGGTAGCCATGTTCTATGTAAACAAACAGGGCGGGACTGGTTCCCAGCCCCTTTGCCAGGAGGCCCAGGACCTCTGTTCCTTTTCCCTGAAGCACAACATGCTCCTCAAAGCAGTCTATCTTCCAGGCCAGGAGAATTCCCTGGCCGACAGATTGAGCAGGATTCTGCAACCACACGAGTGGCAGCTCCATCCTTTAGTGGTTCAAAAGATTTTCTTGAAATGGGGGCTTCCCTCCATAGACCTGTTTGCCAGTCCACTGAACAACCAGCTACCAAGGTTCTGCTCCAGGCAACCGCATCCTCTGAAAGTAGCAGCAGATGCTTTTCTGATTCCCTGGACTCAGGACCTGCTCTGTGCGTTTCCTCCCACCCCTCTGGTGGCCCGAACACTGTTCAAGATTCTCCGAGTCAGGGCCTCAGTCCTGGTAGCTCCCAGGTGGCCAAGACAGCCTTGGTTCCCCCTCCTGCTTCAACTGGCAGTGGATCTGCCTCTGCCTCTGGGATTGCAACCCGACCTACTCTCTCAGAATCAGGGCTCCTTGCTGCATCCCAATCTCAAAGCTCTCAATCTTATGGCATTGGAGGCTGCAAGGGTAGTGTTGGCTCCCTGGGGCCTGCCTCCCGAGGTTGAGGAAGTTCTCCTAGCCTCCAGGAAACAATCCACTAGGAAGACCTATGCTCTCAAGTGGAAAAGGTTCTCTGTATGGTGTCAGCTACGTGCTGAGGATCCTTTCTCCTGTACTGTGTCAGTAGTGCTTCAGTACCTGCTGCACTTGTCCAATCAGGGTCTCCAGTCCAACTCTGTTCGGGTCCACCTCTCTGCTTTAGCAGCTCACCACTCCCTAATTGAGGGCCATTCCTTGTCTGTGCACCCTTTGGTGTCTAGGTTTCTCAGAGGCTTGCTTCTGCTCAAACCTCCCATACGTCCTCCTGCTCCTGAGTGGGAGCTTAATGTGGTCTTGCAGCAGCTGACTCGCCCACCTTTTGAGCCTATGGCTACTTGCCCTCTACGCTTCCTTTCCTGGAAGGCTCTCTTTCTGATAGCCCTTACTTCGGCTAGGAGCGTGAGTGAGCTTCAGACCTTGGTCTGTGATAGACCTTACACCAGGTTCTATAAAAACAGGGTGGTCCTCAGGACTCACCCTAAGTTCCTTCCTAAGGTTGTCTCCTCTTTCCACCTCAACCAGGAGGTGGTTCTTCCTACTTTCTTCCCTAGGCCTCATGCAAGTCAGGCTGAAACAGTTCTCCATACCTTAGACTGTAGGAGGGCCTTAACCTTCTACCTTGAACGTACGCAAGGTCACAGGAAGGCTTCTCAGCTCTTCCTTTCTTTTGACCCCAATAACTTGGGGAGGCCTGTGTCCAAGCGTACCTTGTCCATCTGGGTGGCTGACTGTATCACCTGGGCTTACAAGGCAGCTGACCTTCCTTTGCAAGGTAGGGTCATGGCCCACCGTGTGAGGGCAATGGCTGCATCAGTGGCTCACCTCCGCTCTGTTCCATTGCAAGACATCTGCAGGGCTGCTACTTGGTCTTCAAGCCAGACTTTTGCAGCCCACTACTGTCTGGAGAGGGAGTCCCGTAGGGACAGTGCTTTTGGCCAAGCAGTACTCCGGAATCTTTTTGAGGTCTAGACAACTCCTGCCCTCTGGTTGGGCTACCTGTGGAGGGTGTGTCCTTGCAAAGCCTTTACTGTGTTGCTGAGACTAGAGGGAGTTCTCTTGTTCAGCCTGGGTTCCTGGTAGCCCAGAGCTGGGGAGTGTGGTAAGGAGAGTGTAGCACAGCCCTGGGAAATAGAGGAAAAAGGAACTTTTGCTTCTTTAAGGACGATGGGCTTACCTAAACACATGTGCAAAAGTAAAAGCAGTGAAAGAAACCACGCTTGCAGAGCTAGGCTGAAGCCACACCCAGACTCCATGGCAACCCTAAGTAAGGATAAGGGACACCTGTGGGTGGAGCCAGAGGGGGAGGCACACTGCCCAGCATTTAAGGTTAAGCAAACAGAAAGTGATAGACTCGGTAGAACTGTTAGAAGCCTTGGAGGTGTTGGAAGCCACGGGAACAGCTTGAGAAGCAGCAGCTGGGGAAAGGCCAGAGGACAGGCTGAGTACTTTCCTTCTAGGAGAGAGAAGGGCAAAAGGCTGGCTGTAAGAAAGCTAGAACAGGAAGGCTCAGCTTCTTCTGAAGAAAGACAAATTTTCAGGCTGAGAAAGCCTAGGAAAGCTGGAAGAAAATCCTGCAGTGATTCCCTGAGCAGCTCTGACTCAGAGGACGCTACCTCCAATAGATGTCACAGCTGTGAAACTCCCACAGTTAAGCTCCAAGGTAGGAGAGGAAAGTTGGAAAGAGTTAATGCTTATAACTCTGACTCAGATACTGAGGAGATAGTTATACCTGCTAGCACGCAGAACAGGAAGAAGGGTTTTGTAGATAAAGCCAAGCAAACAAAGCCTGTTAATGTTTTACCAAGAGAAATAAAGGCAGTTCAATGGGAGAAACTGTTTAAGCTGTTAAAGCATATAAACCTTAAAGTACCTGAATGTATTCAAGTTCCACAATCAGGCAGTGCAGAGGAAGAAATGGAGGTGGATTATAAGGAAGATGACCCGGATTCCACTTGCTCTGAAATGGAATGTGCTCTAAGAAGTAAAATATTAGGAAGAATCTCAGGAAGCAGTTCTCAGGTTCATGATAGCTGAAAGCTTTGAAAAGAGAGAAACAAAATCTCTTAGTCTAAAACTTGCAAAGCTCTGTCTGTTGAAGAGAAGTAGATGATGCAATTGAGTTCTGTGCTGACCAGCTGAGAAGTGTTTTAAACTGAAGCAGCTAAAGGGAGCCAACAGAATTACTGAGTTCCAATTGTATGCTTTAACTGCAAATAAAGCTGTTGTTTCTGAGATGAGAAATTTCCTAATGAAAGAAGTAAAGACATTTACTTGTAAATAATACCACTGAAACACACTGTAAAGAACTTTATTTGGGAGAAAATATCCTTGTTTTCTGTTGCTGAGTTTGGAATCTTCTACAAAGGACTATTACTAAACTGCATCAAGTTAAAAATCAATAAAAATTCCTGTGTTGCTTTAAAACCACTTGGACTGCTTTTATACACAACTACACGTTTAAAGCTAAAAGATACAAGATGGGAGCCCGTCTTCACTAGGCGACCGCCTAGTGGAGGCGCGCCTGCCACAGGAGTCACCCATAAGTGAGGACTGACTTCCTGCTTGGTCCTGGAGAAAGAGTAGTTACTCACCTGTAACAGGTGTTCTCCAGGAGCAGCAGGAATCAGTCCTCACTACCCTCCCTCCTCCCCTTGGAGTTGCAGTTGTACATAGTTTAATTTTTACATTTTTGTGTGCTGTTCTTAGCTATGTCATTTGACTGAGGTAAGATGGCACCTTTAGGCGGGAAGGGAACCGCGCATGCGTGCCAGCATTCCCAAAGGCTTTCATGGAAAGCTGGGGAAATGCTCCGCTGGGGCTTCATCGGCGTCGATGACACCCATAAGTGAGAACTGATTCCTGCTGCTCCTGGAGAACACCTGTTACAGGTGAGTAACTACTCTTTGTTGCAGCGGTGGCCACCCTCGGGTCTCCTTTACGTCTTCCCGCTGTGGGTGTTGATAGGTTGAGTGGTTCAAAGAATAGAGGTTCACCAGGGACGGGTTCTTCTGGTGACGCCCGACTGGCCAAGGCGTCCGTGGTACGTGGATCTGGTGCGTCTCCTGGACGGGCGACCGTGGAGGCTTCCAATACGGCCGGATCCGTTGCTGCAGGGTCCTCTGTTCATGCCTCAGGTGGATCGATTCTCGCTTACGGTATGGCCATTGAAAGGGCTTGGCTGAAGAAAAAGGGCTATTCGGCGGCGGTAATATCTACGCTGCTTAGGGCACGGGCACGCAAGCAGTCCACTTCGTTGGCATATGTACGGATCTGGCGTATTTTTGAAGATTGGTGTTCTCGAAGGCAGATTCGAGCGGCAACGGTCACCGTTCCTTCTATTCTCAACTTCCTGCAAGATGGGTTTGAGAAGGGTTTAGCGGCTAGCTCTTTGCGGGTACAGTTAGCGGCGCTGTCCTGTTATCGGGGCAAAGTTCAGGGTGTAGCCCTGGGAGCTCATGCGGATGTGCTGCGTTTTCTTCGGGCAACAGTTAAGTTACGACCTGCTCGTATGGTGACAGTTCCGCCTTGGGATCTTAATTTGGTCTTATCGGCTCTTGCCAAGCCGCCGTTTGAGCCTTTGTATCTGGCGTCGTTGAAGGACTTGACATTAAAAGCAGTGTTTCTGGTGGCGATCTGTTCAGCGCGATGCATTTCGGAGTTGCAAGCGTTGTCCTCTAGGGAACCCTTCTTGACCCTCTTGAAAGAAAAGGTCGTTTTGCGACCAGTTCCGTCGTTTTTGCCTAAAGTGGTATCTCCCTTTCACTTAAATCAGTCAGTGTGTTTGCCAGATCTGGGGTCCTTACAAGGGAACTCTGGGGACCACAGTTTACGGCGCTTAGATGTTAAGAGAACCTTGCGTCGGTATTAGAAGATGACAGAATCTTCGCAAGTCGGATCGGTTGTTTGGTGGTAGGCGTAAGGGAGAGGCGGCGTCAAAGGCTTCCATTGCACGGTGGATTCGGGAAGTGATCTCTTCTGCCTATTTGCTTCAGGGTCACAGAGTACCGGTTGGATTATGGGCTCATTCCACCAGGGCGCAAGCGGCTTCTTGGGCGGAACATGGCTTGGTTCCTCCAGGTGAGATTTTTCGGGCAGCTACTTGGTCGTCTCTGCATACGTTCGGTAGACATTACCGTCTTGATGTCGCAGCAGCGCAAGATGCTTGTTTCGGGGCTGCGGTGTTGCGTACCGGCTGGAAGGGTCCCCCCCCCTAATGATTACTGCTCTGGTACATCCCAGAGGTAGAGGACTGAACTGGAGGAATGATAAGGAAATGATAATTACACTTACCTGGTAATTGTAGTTCCTTGAGTGATGACAGTTCAGTCCTCATGCCCGCCCAAAGGTTTTTCAGGAAGGGGACAGTCGGGTGGCGCATAGACAGTCGCTCCAGGTAAGTCGGCTTTTCATTTTTTTTTTTTCGTTGTGGGAAGGCATCTTCCTAATAGCTTCAGTGGCAGTGCAGGGCGTACAGGAACTTTGTCTGCAAGTTGTTATAATATTATAGTTATCTTGGGTTGGATTGCAAGTTGAATTATACCTACTTATTTGTTGCTCCTTTGAGTCTGCTTTGTTAATAGTTCACACTGGAGAGGAAGAGAGAGGGCAGCAGGCTATATCCAGTGATGTCATGATTCTGACAGATCAGTCTCCAAGCTGCAGGAGGAGGCTGACAACCCAGAGGTAGAGGACTGAACTGTCGTCACTCAAGGAACTACAATTACCAGGTAAGTGTAATTATCATTTGTGCAGCATGATCTCTTGGGCCACTAACCGAGACCATCGATTAATCGACCAAATCAGTTGCCATCTCAGACTCCTTTAATGAAGGAGATGCTTTGAGGCCAATTCTGTATTGGCTGTCCAGCCCTTGTATGGGCTATCTGAATTGGGCTGTAAAGAGGTAGACCCAATTCTGATCCCACGGGCACATCTAGCCCCCTACAGGATCAGAATCTGGTCTACCAGCCTAGACATGCAGGCCGTGCCCCAATTTGGATCGGCTGCACCCTAATTCTGATTGGCCGCATGTCCTGCTGATCTCTGTCTAGCACAGCCAGGCTCCTGAATTGAGCTGCAGTGCCATGGCGTCTCGTCGCCATGGCACCGCGGATCTTGAATGGAGCCGCGATCCCCAACCACCAGAGAAAACATCCTTTCCCCACAGCCTCCTATGGCCAGAGTCAGGCTGCGGGGATCCCCCTGCATCCCCTCACCTCTTGTCTCTGCCCGGCACCGTGGTCCCCCGACATCCAGGGGGACTTATTCCACCTCCAAGGTGGAATAAGTCCCCCATCTCCGTGGCCGACCCCTGACGTAGAGGGCTGACCTTGCTCTACCTCTGTCCCACTCCCTCCCTCCCACGAACAGAGGTCCCCCATACAAATCGCCTGTTCATACGGGGAGCTCTGTCCCCGGCAGGCTGCCCGACTATTTAGCGGGTCTGGACATCCGGATCAGACATCCAGACCTGCTAAACGGAGTTCAGAATGACCCCCTTTATGTTCAGAATTTCCTGCAGATAAATGTTTTCAAAACACTGCATCTGCAGTGGGAAGACTGCCTTGGCAGTTTAGTTGCTTGCACATAGTCTGAGTTAAGGACTGGATCCTGCACCGGAGATTCTGCTAGACAGCTTGAAGTCCCAACAACACCAGTTGATTTCTCAGCGCCTCCCTCCTTAGGAAGGGAAGAATTGACAACTGATGGTTCTCTCCAAGTTTAGGAGGTAATGTCTTCTCTTTGACATAATACAAAACAAGAAGGCAAGAAGGAGAGAGATCCGGCAGATTCTGTTAACATACAGCCATATTTGATTCCCCTCCCCCCCCCCCCCCAAATGTTTTGGCTGGTTTTTTTTAGTGTCCTTTCTTTTTATGTGTTCACCCAGTGCAGACCACTGTTGAAGGCCTTGGGTGCCCTGGTTGGGTACATTTTTCATAATTAAGTTGGTTGATTCTCCAGGACCAAGCAGGAAGTCAATCCTCACATATGGGTGACGTCGGCGCCGACAGAGCCCCCGTGCAGAGCATTTCCCCAGCTTTCATAGAAAGCCTTTGGGAATGCAGCGTGCATGCGCGATCCCCTTCCCGCCCAAGGGTGCCATCTTGCTCAGTCTTCTTTTTTCCGCGGAGCCCGACGGATGTATATTCGTTTCACCTGAGGAAGAAGTTGATTTTCTCTGCGTTAACCTGTTTTCTTCGGTTCGACGCCGGTTTCTCTTTCCCGCCTGGGCCCGATACATCGGTATCGAGCTCGGATCTCTTTTTCGGTTTTTGTCCTTAGTGACTAGCGTTCACGCCATTTTTTCTTTTTTCACTGGCAGCCCTGTCTTTTGACCTTGCAGGGGCCCTTTTTCCCCCGATGGCTGCCAGCGGGTTTAAAAAGTGTGATCGGTGTAAGAAACTTATGTCTCTCACCGAAACACATGACTGCTGCCTCCGGTGCCTCAGACCCGATCATGACCCGATGATCTGTGGTCCGTGTGGGAAGATGTCCTCTAAGGTGTTAAGGAGTTGGCAGCACCAAAAGGAAAGAATCTTCTCTGACTCCGCGTCCGGTAGGGCCTGGACCTCGTCAGAGGCCTCGACATCTCGGGACTCCGGCCCCAAGCAGCGTCAAGGCTCCTCTGAAAGGGGGTCTCCCTCGTGGGAGCATCGTAAGAAGAAAAAACCCACGAGGGCGGAGTTGGTGGACGCACTTGGCTCCTCGAGGGCCAAGTCGCATAGCCCCGAGCGCCGTCCCGGGTCTTCAGAGTCGGAGAGGCCTGCAAAACAACCTCGTGTGGAGATGGAGTCCCCGGGTCACGTGAGTACTGTAGTCCTCGTGGACTCACCTCCAGGGGAGCCAACGTCGGGCCTGGCGCCACCGGGGCCCGAGTCGGGGGCTGCTGAGTCTCCTGAGCTCGGACTCAGGTTGATGGCCTTGGAGAGCAGCTTGGCTGCCTTCATGGAACAGCAGCGGGCACTGATCGCCGGTCTCACCGGTACATCTGCCCCGACCACCGGGACATTGACGTCCAAGTCGACCCCGGAGGCCGAGCCGATCCTCGAGTCCATGCGAGCTTGAATCGATCCTCGGCCAAGGTCCCCCTCGGCCTCCCATTTGGGACCGAGGTCGTCGACGCCGGTACCCTCTGCGTCGGGGCGGATGGCATCGATGCCTGCCCGACCGGAGCTGCTAGATTCCTCCTCCGAGGAGTCCGGCTGGGAGATGGAGGATGAGGAGTCGCCTGACACCTTTCGGACTCGGTGCGTTCCTTCGGACTCGCCCAAGTCCGAGCCTCGGTGAAGGTCCCCCCCCTCCCCCCCCGAGGATACCCGGTTCTCGGACTTCGTGCGGGACATGGCCAAGGCTTTGGCATTCCCCGTGGATCCCGAGGAGGAGCCTCGAGCCGAGGCGCTCGAGGCCCTACAGTATGACTCTCCTCCGAAGGAGGCCTTTACTGTTCCGGTTCCTCCGATGCTGGAACGGTTGCTCTTCCGCATGTGGGAGGCGCCGGCATCGACGCTGGTTTTAAGCAAGTGGGTCGATTCCATCTATCGAGTCCACAAGAGCCCCGGGTTCCAAAAGGCACAATTACCGCACCACTCCATGGTTGTGGAATCGGCCATGCATCGTCTGAAAAGTCAGAAGATGCACTCCTCGGTGCCTCCCAGCTGGGAGGCCCGGAACCTGGATGCCCTCAGTAAGAAATGCTTCCAGGGCTGTATGCTTGCTTGCCGTGTCCAGACCTACCAGCTGTACATGGGCATGTACCTTCGAGACCTGGCAAAGGAGATTGCTGGGTTCTCTGCTGGTCTCTCCGAGGAACCTTTGCAGAGGTTCAATGCTCTGTCCTCGGGTATTTGTGAGTGCTCGAAGTTTATATCTCATAGTAACATAGTAAAGGACGGCAGATAAAGACCAGTATGGTCCATCTAGTCTGCCCAGTAAGATGGCAGGAGTAGGTGCATCTGCCGCTCCGTGCAGGCCACCCCTCCCCATGTCTTTGTTTAGGGGTGAACCCTCCACTCCATGCAGGACACCCCTATTTGTTGAGAAATTAGATGGTTCAGTTTACTTTGATTTTATCCTGTTGCTGTAAAGGGATCCACTGTGTCTGTCCCATGCCATTTTGAATTCTGTCACTGTATTTGCCCCCAACACTTCCATTGGGAGGGCATTCCAAGCATCCAGCACCCTTTCAGTGAAAAAGTATTTCCTGACATTGCCTTTCAATTTACCACCTTGCAGCTTCATGTTATGCTTTCTAGTTTTACAGCTTCCCCGTCTTTGGAAGAGGTTTGTTTGTTCATTATTTCTCTTTAAGTATTTAAAGGTCTGAATCATATCTCCCCTGTCCCTGCTCTCCCGCAGAGTGTACATATTTAGGTCCCCAAGTCGCGTCAGAAGCTTTATGAGGAAAGACTTGACGAGCAGCCTATGATGGCTTCGAGGCTTCGGCCCGGGTAGCCGCGGCCGGCATCGATGCATGCCGTCAGGCTTGGCTACAGCCATCGGACCTCGAGCCATGGGTGCAGGGCAAGTTGGTCGATGTCCCCTGCCAAGCTGAAAACCTCTTTGGCAAGCCCATGGCTGACAAGACTGCAGAACTCGAGACCGAGACTCTTACCCGGACAAGGCTGTCCAGAAAAACCTCTGCCCCTTCTCAGAAGAAGAAGGGCTCGGGGAAAAAAGACCTTTTACCTGAGGAAGTCATCTGCCTATAAACAGTACCCTCATTATCAGGCCTCTGTAGCTCCCCAACAGGGTCAGCAGGCCAAGGGGCAGGGTCATGGGCCCCATAGGCAGAAGGCCCCCAAGCCTCCTACTCCGGCTACTGCTCAGCAGGGAGGGGGATTTTGACTGCATTGGCATAGCCTCTCCTCCTCAGCTGGCCCCCATCAGCACTGGAGGCAGGCTGGCCCTGTTTGCCCACAGGTGGTCAGCCGTCAAAAGGGATACCTGGGTTCTAAGTATAGTCCAGAAGGGCTATCTCCTCCACTTCCACCAGGTACCCCCTCCTATTTTCCAGGGGAGCCTCCCAGACTCCCTCTGCACAGGGACTTACTCCTGCAGGAGTTGTCAGGTCTTCTGAAGGAACAGGCAGTGGAACTGGTGCCCCACCACCTGAGAGGTCAAGGCTTCTATTACAGGTACTTCCTGGTACCAAAGAGAACAGAAGGCCTCAGACCCATCCTAGACTTGCAAAACCTAAACAAGTTCCTGGAGAGGGAAAAGTTCAAGATGCTCACCCTTGGAATCCTACTGCCCTACCTCCAGCAGGGAGATTGGCTATGCTCCTTAGACCTAAAGAATGCTTATACTCACATCCTTATTCATCCAGACCACAGACAATATCTCAGATTTCTAGTGGGAGGAAACCATTATCAGTACAGAGTACTGCCTATTGGCCTTACATCCGCCCCCCAGGGTATTCACCAAGTGCCTGTCGGTGGTGGCGGCCTATCTCAGGGTTCAAGGCCTCTTTGTCTTTCCATATCTGGTTGATTGGCTCATCAGGGGTCAATCCCCGCAAGAGGCCAATCAAGCCACCCTTCGCACTGTCGCTCTGCTTCAGCACCTGGGGTTTGTCATAAACTTCGCAAAGTCCAGTTTGCAACCCTCCCAGAACATGGCGTTCATAGGAGCTCGACTGAACACCTTTCTGGCAAAGGCCTTTCTACCAGTGGACAGGGCCCACAGATTGATGGATCTAGCCAGGCTATTCCACAGCAATTCTCTGGTCTCCGCCAGACAATTCCTGAGGCTCTTAGGCCACATGGCATCCACGGTCCATATAACTCCAAATGCCCGTCTACACATGAGGCCAGCTCATTGGGGCCTCAGGACTCGGTTGCACCAGGCCACAGGAAGCCTCGCGGACAAAGTGAGGGTGTCCAGCCTACTACAGTCTTCTCTGCAATGGTGGCTTCATCTTCCGAATTTAGTGCAAGGGGTGCCTTGTCAGGCACCTCCACACTCTCAGGTGCTGACAACCGATGCTTCTCTTCAAGGTTGGGGTGCACATTGCCAAAGGGCATGTACTCAAGGCCTGTGGACTCCTTGGGAGACCACACAGCAGATCAATCTCTTAAAACTGAGAGCTATCCACTTAGCCCTGAGAACTTTCTGTCATCTCATCTCACCAGTCCGTCTTGGTTCAGACGGACAGTCAAGTTGCTATGTTCTATGTGAACAAACAAGGGGGCACAGGGTCCCGCCTTCTATGTCAGGAAGCGCAGAAACTGTGCTCCTGGGCAGTCAATCATGGCATTCTTCTCAAAGCAGTCTACCTCCCAGGTCAGGAGAATTACCTGGCGGACAGATTGAGCAGGATCCTGCAGCCGCACAAATGGCAATTGAATCCTTTAGTGGTTCAACAGATCTTCCTGAGATGGGGTCTTCCAACCATAGATCTCTTTGCCAGTCCTCTGAACCGTCAGCTACCCAGGTTCTGTTCCAGACAACTGCATCCTCCCAGAGTAGCAGCGGATGCGTTTCTTATTCCATGGTCTACAGGCCTCCTATAGGCGTTTCCTCCCACGCCTCTAGTGTCCAAGACACTTTTCAAGGTGACCCGGGACAAGGCCTCAATGATTCTGGTGGCCCCCAGGTGGCCAAGGCAACCCTGGTTCCCACTACTGTTGCAACTGGCGGTGGACACTCCTCTTCCTCTGGGGATGCAACCCGATCTCCTGTCTCAGGAGCAGGGATTTCTCTTGCACCCCAATCTCCAGTCCCTCAATTTGATGGCCTGGCTGCTGAAAGGGTAGTCCTAGCGCCTTTACTACTGCCTAGGGAAGTGGAGGACGTAGTCTTGGCCTCTAGGAGGCAGTCCACCAGAAAGTCTTATGCCCTTAAGTGGCGTAGATTCTCTACCTGGTGTACTCAACACAACGAGAATCCCTTCTCATGCCTGGTACCAGTGGTGCTGCAGTATTTGCTTCACCTGTCCAACCTAGGCCTTAAGTCCAATTCTGTTAGAGTTCATCTTAGTGCTCTTTCAGCACACCACTCACAGGTGGAGGGTCAGTCTCTATCCAGCCATCCTTTGGTGGCTCGCTTCCTCAGAGGCCTGCTTTTGCTTAAGCCTCCAGTGCGTCCACCTGCCCCTGAATGGGATTTAAATGTGGCCTTGCAACGGCTTACTTGCCCACCATTTGAACCTATGGCTACTTGCCCTCTGCGTTTTCTGTCCTGGAAAGAGCTATTTCTGGTAGCCCTTACTTCAGTAAGGCGAGTGAGTGAACTTCAGGCCCTAGTATCAGAAGCACCATATACTAGGTTCTATAGGAACAGGGTAGTCTTACGGACTCACCCTAAGTTCCTTCCAAAGGTTGTCGTCTCCTTCCACATCAATCAGGAGGTGGTTCTTCCGACTTTCTTTCCCAGGCCTCATGCTAGCCGGGCTGAGATGGTCTTGCATACCCTGGACTGTAGGAGGGCGTTGTCCTTCTACCTTGACCGTACGTGGGAGCACCGGAGGACGGTTCAGCTCTTCGTCTCTTATGACCCCAATAAGTTGGGGTTGGCTGTCTCCAAGCGTACTTTGTCCATATGGGTAGCTGATTGTATCGCCTGGGCTTACAGGGCAGCCGGCCTCTCGTTGCAGGGTCGAGTTACGGCTCACCGTGTCAGGGCGAAGGCTGCGTCAGTGGCTCATCTCCGCTCTGTTCCGTTGGCAGACATCTGCCGGGCTACTACTTGGTCTTCAAGCCATACTTTTGCAGCCCACTACTGCCTTGAGAGGGAGTCCTGCAGGGACAGTGCTTTCGGGCAAGCGGTACTCCATAATCTCTTTGGGGTCTAGGCAACTCCTACCCTCCGGCCCTGGTGTTGGGCTACCTTTCGGGGGCGTTATCAGAGAAGATTCTGTTCTTGCATGCTGAGGCTCTAGAGGGAGCTCATTATTTCAGTTTGGGGCCTCTGGTAGCCCTGAGCTAGGGAGTCCCATATGTGAGGACTGACTTCCTGCTTGGTCCTGGAGAAAGAGTAGTTACTCACCTGTAACAGGTGTTCTCCAAAAGCAGCAGGAAATTAGTCCTCACAACCCTCCCTCCTCCCCTTGGAGTTGCAGTCCTATGATTTAATTTTGCTATTTTTGCTGTCTTTTAGCTATGTCATCAGACTGAGCAAGATGGCACCCTTGGGCGGGAAGGGGACCGCGCATGCGTGCTGCATTCCCAAAGGCTTTCTATGAAAGCTGGGGAAATGCTCCGCACGGGGGCTCCGTCGGCGCCGACATCACCCATATGCGAGTACTGATTTCCTGGAGAACATCTGTTACAGGTGAGTAACTACTCTTTTTGCTGCGGCTATCTCTTGGTGCTATGTATCAGAAAAAACTCCCCAATGGGTTTAAGTGGTGTATCCGATGCAGCAAGACCATATCTGTAACAGATATTCTCCCTCAGTTGTGAGTATTTCCCATATTATGGGCATTAATGCACACAGCTTTCCAGATATTGCCATTTTATCCCATTTCTATAAAAGTGTTTGTTTTACTACATGATGTCTTATGTCCACCCATCTCTGATGATCCTAGTTTAAAAGCCTCCTCATTAGGTTAGTCAGTCTGTTCCAAAAGACACTTCATTCCTTCTATGGTAGATGCCATCCCTGCCCTGCAGCCTTTGGAAAACTATTACATCCTGTTATTTTTATAGTTTACCTTCAATAAATTTTACTTTTGACAGGTCAATATAGTGTTGTTATCCTTACTGCTGAGAATGGAGAAAAAGATCTTCATCAAATGGGCAACAATTATATATTTTTCCCATATTTAACTGTGGCTTTCTAATTAATTAATTAATTAATTAATTAATAAATATATATATATATATATATATATATATATATATATATATATATATATATATATGCACTTTGCTATAAATGCATCTCCGTATATAAAAACCTGTTAAATATATCATATCAAATAAATAAATATATCCAATGTCTCCAAGGTAGTAGTAACTGGATGAACCTGCCTTGGTTGTAAATTGATATCTAGACTCCATAAATCTGCTTTTCTAAGGGCCTCCTCTTGTGGCTTACAAATTCTTTCTAATCCTATATGCATATGTGCACATAGCATATAAATTTATAGTTATTTATTTATTCATACATACATGCTATCATGGTTCTCTTCTTATCTCTCCCATTGCTCCTTCATTGTTTGTTCTGGTGGATCCTTTTCTACGGTTATCCCACTCTGTGTTCTCCAAGGGTCTGTTTTGGTCCACTCCTTTTCTCTCTATATACTCAGTCCCTTGGTGCACTCATCTCTTCCCAAGGCTTTCAATACTATCTTTAAGGTGATGACTGCCAGATCTACCTCTCTACACCTGAAATTTCTCCAGCAATCCAGGTCAGAATCTCTGCCTGCCTTTGTCATTGCTGCTTGGATGTCTCACCACCACTTGAAATTGAACATGGTCAAAACTGAGCTTCTTATTTTTCCTCTAAACTCTCCTCTCCCCTTCCTCCTTTCTCAGTCTCTGTGGATAACTCTCTACCCCTCCCTGTTTCCTCAGCTTGCAACCTAGGGGTCGTCTTCAACATCTCTTTTCTTCTCCACACACATCCAACTGATAGCTAAAACCTGTCGTTTCTTTCTCTACAACATCACTAAAATTCACCCATTTCTTTCTGAACACAATACTAAGGCACTTATCGATTCCTTAGTCACCTCCCGTTTACTCTATACTCCTTGCTGGTCTCCCTCTGAAGCATCTGTCTCCCCTTCAATCTGTTCAACACTCTGCTGCGCAGCTAATCTTCCACCAGCCTCATCATGCTCATATTCCCCCTCTTCTAAACTCACTTCAATGGCTCCCTATCTGTTTCCACATCCAGTTCAAACTTCTCCCCCTCTGACCTATAAGTACATTCACTCTGCAGCTCCTCACTATCTTTCCTCTCTTATCTCTCCCTATACCCCTCCTCGGGAACTCCGTTCTTCTGGCCAGTCACTTCTATCTGTGCCCTTCTCCTCTTTTGCTAACTCTAGACTTCACTCCTTTCACCTTGCTGTTCCTTATGCCTGGAGCAGACTACCCAAGTCTGTACATCAGGCTTCATCTCTGGCCCTTTTCAAATCCAGGCTGGAAACTCCACTGTTGCTTTCAGATTTTGATTTGCCTAATCTCTTTTGTGTTTCCTTACCATTCCCCCTAGATGTATTCTATGTCTACAGCTACTGTGCTGACTGTCTTGACTAGATTGTAAACTCTGATGAGCAGGGACTGTCTTTTACTTGTGTCTGTGCAGTGCTGCATTTGTCTTGTAGTGCTATACAATGTGCAAATGAGGTTTGTGAACTAATTTGGTGAACCACTGAAATTTTAAAGATTTGTTGAACTGTTTAGTAAATCTTCAAGTAGGTCTTCACAGTATCTGCACCAGATTGCTTCCGACTTGTCCAGAACCTATTGCAAAAAAAGCCAATAAAGTGATCTCCAGGAACAAGCAGGAGTGTAGTCCTCACGTATGGGTGACTTTGAGTATCAACAGAATCCTCGGGGGAAGTTCCCCAGCTACCAATAGGAAAGCCTTTGGGAGCTGTCCACCGCACCTGCGCTGTTGCCTTCCTGCTCTTCTAACTGACTGTCCTCAGTTCTTCTTTTTCTGCAGAGCCAACAGGTCTTCCTCCTGTTACCGCTGAAGAAACTCTTTTGCATTCACCACTGTATCGACAGATATTGCATATTTCTTTTCATACTTCTTATTCTTTTAAATTCTGCTCTTCTAAAAAAATAAAAATACGAAAACAAGTCCCTTTTTCTCAGGGCCTCCTGTGCCCTGTGGGCCTACTTATTTTCTCCAAAATGGAGAAGCCTACCAGCAGATTTCAAAAATACACAAAATGTTCCGGCACCATATCAATCACCGATAAACATGATTGGTGCTTTACATGCCTCGGTCCAGACCACATTTACCATGAGTGCTCCCTCTGTAAGCAAATGACAAAAAGGGGCCTCCGGAACCGGGCTAAGAAATTTGGGGAACTTTTTCCCTTGGACACCTTATCCTTGGCCTCAACTTCTTCAAGGGCGTCATCAGGATCTCCAACTTCCAAACACTCTAAGGAATCCAGACACAGAGAGAAAGTCAAAGACACTTTCTCCATCACGCCCGAAAAAAGACAAATTATCCATCCGAGAACCCTCGGAGACATTGAAGGAATTGAGCCAGAAGTCCAAAGACCCTTCTGATAAGTCTCGAACATTGAGGGAGCGGTCCAGAGAGCGGTCCCACTCACATCAGGAGTCATCCAGGACTTCGTCAGACTCCAGTCACCGGTCCAGGCATCCATGGCGGGAGGACTTATCCTCCAAAGCCTCAATGGGGATTCGAGAGGGAGCCTCAGCCTCTGTCAAACCCTCAAAGCCATGCACTGGTACGGTGGCATCCAGCCCCATTCTATCTGGGGACCAGGCACAGGCTACTTCCTTAGACCAATGCATGCTAACATTGGAAAGAACCTTGGCAGCTCTACTGGTGACCTCAGTGTAAGTGGCACCGTCGGCCCTGGAGGCATTGCTGTCAACATCACCCTAGATGTCTCAACAAACATCAACGGTTCCGATGTCATAGATGCAGCTTCCTCAAAGCTCAGAGGTTCCGGTTCTGATACCGATACCTCTTCGATGCTATCGTCCATGGATCCTTCGTGGTCAATGCATCACTTGGAACCGGAGGACATCGACCGGCATTGTCGAGATACTCAATGCCGAAAACGATACTCTCCGGAGTCCGAAACCGCATCCTCGGACTCAGACCATTGGTCCCTAGACTCCGATGATCCTCAGGACTTTGCATCAGAATCCTCACCTCCAACAACTAGCACCTGGAGGAAATCCCCTCCGGAAGATATGTTGTTTCAAGAGTTCATCAGGGACATGGAGGCTGGCCTGTCCATCCAGGTGGCATCGGAACCAGAGCCCAGAGTAGAGGATCTGGAGATACTCCAGTACCCCACTGCACCAAAAGAGGCCACTATCCTTCTGGTGCACCTTATACTTCACAACCTAATGTTGAGGATGTGGGGGATGCCTCACTATTTCCCCCATAAGACATTTGGCTTGATACGATGTATCGAGTTCCTGACTGCCCGGGATTTCAAAAACCCTATTTGCTTCACCATTCTATGGTGGTGGAATCGGTGATGCGCCACATTAAAAGTGGGAAAAACCATGCCTCCGTACCTCCGGGTTGGGAACCTAGGAACCTTGATTCCTTCGCTTGCCACACTTTCCAGGGCTTGATGCTGGCTAGCAGGATTAATTCCTACATCCTTTATATGGTGATGTTCCTGAAGGAACTGAATAAGGACTGGGCAGGTTTTCTTCCTTTCTTTCCAGAGGAAAAATGACCAGCTTTTCAGGCAGTCTTGTCCCATAGTCAGAACGTGTCAAAATTTTGTTAACAGAGCAGCTTTTGATGCGTTTGAATCATCTAGTAGAGTTTCATCTATAGCTATAGGGGCAAGACAACTAGCCTGGCTTCAGGCCTCTGACTTGGAACAGTGGGTCCAAGACAAGCTGGCAAACATCCCCTGCACAGGTGAAAACCTGTTTGGCAAGAACTGGCGTGGGAGAAGGCAGGGGAACTAGAGACAGATGACACTACCCTTAAAAGGCTCTCTAGAAAAACATCTGACCCCTCTAAAAAGAAGACTCAATCTAAAATAGCCTTCCATCCCAAGAAGAGGAGGTTTTACCCGTCTTACTCCCAGCCAGCCTACCAAACTCAACAAAAGCAACAGGGGCTCAAACAGGCTAAGAAGTCTAAGCTAACAAAGCAGCAGTCACAGCTGCAGCCAGCAACCACCATTCCGAGTTTTTGACTCCCAGGCAGAGAACATAGCCAGTCCCCACCAACTTCTATCAGACTCACGCCCCATTCCAGGGAGGCTCTTGTAGTTCATGAGTCAGTGGAATGCCATCAACACAGAAAGATGGACTCTCACCATCATTCAAAATGGATACCAGGAACTTCCCCCTCACCATTTCAGAGGGGACGTTCCACCAACGCTCCTCCCCTCAATACCCTTCTACAGGAAGAGGTAGCATCACTCCTCACCCAAGGAGCTGTGGAATCAGTGCTCTCCCTAGAACGCCACAGAGGCTTCTACTCCCCCTATTTCTTCATTCCAAAGAAGTCAGAGGTCTCGGCCATCCTGGACCTCAGGAATCTCAACAAATTCCTAGTAAAGGAAAAATTCAAGATGATTTCCTTGGAGACCCTTTTTTCTCATCTACAGCAGAATGACTGGCTTTGTTCCCTAGACCTCAAAGAGGCCTATACTCACATCCTCATCCACCCAAACCACAGATAATATCTCAGATTCACTTGTCAGGGAAGACATTATCAATACAAGGTTCTTCCCTTCGGCCTAACATCAGCACCAAGAGTTTTCACAAAATGCATGGCCGTTGTGGCAGCTCTCCTTCGGTTAAACAAAGTTTTTTTGTTTTCCCTTACTTAGACAACTGGCTTATAAAGGCAGATTCCCCTGGAGAACTCTGCTCAGCTCTGAGGAAACCACAACACTTCTACAGTCTCTAGGTTTCGTAATAAGCTTCCCAAAATCTCACCTAGTTCCTACTCAAAGGCTGGAATTTATAGGAGCTATCCTGGACACCAAACAGTGCAAGGCCTTTCTCTTACAAGATCGCATGCAGAGACTAATACACTTGGCAGACAGCATTAGGCAAAGTCAAAGGGCAACAGCACGTTCCTTCTTAAGACTGCTGGAACACATGGCTTCCACAGTGCATGTAGTCCCATAAACAAACTGAGCACCCTAGGGATGGACCCTAAAGTTACTGCTTGGGTTAGAAATTGGTTGGGTGGGAGGCGACAAAGAGTACAAGTAAATGGAGCTCACTCTGAGGAGAAGGATGTTACCAGTGGTGTGCCCCAGGAATCTGTCCTTGGTCCGATTCTTTTTAACATCTTTGTTAGTGATATAGCGGAAGGGCTGTCGGGTAAGGTTTGCCTCTTTGCGGATGATACCAAAATCTGCAATAGAGTAGACACCCAGGAAGGTGTAGATAACATGAGGAGGGATCTAGCTAAGCTTGAAGAATGGTCTAGAATTTGGCAACTGGGATTTAATGTTAAAAAATGTAAGGTCATGCATTTGGGCTGCAGCAATCCAAGGGAGCAATACAGTATAGGAGGTGAAGTACTTTTGTCCACTAAAGAAGAGCGGGACCTAGGCGTAGTTGTGTCCGATGATCTTAAAGTAGCTAAACAGGTAGAAAAGGCGACGGCAAAAGCTAGAAGGATGCTTGGGTGCATACGGAGAGGAATGGCTAGCAGAAAAAAGGAGGTGATAATGCCTCTGTATAAGTCTTTGGTGCGACCTCATTTTGAGTATGGTGTGCAATTCTGGAGACCGCACCTTCAAAAGGATGTGAACAGGATGGAGTCGGTGCAGAGGGTTGCTACTAAGATGATTAGTGGTCTTCATTATAAAGGATATGAGGACAGACTTAAGGATCTTAATATGTACACCTTAGAGGAAAGGCGGGATAGAGGTGATATGATTGAGATGTTTAAATACCTCCGTGGCATAAATGTTCAGGGAGAGAGCCTCTTTCAATTGAAAGCAAATTCTGCGACGAGGGAACATGGGATGAGGGTGAAGGGAGATAGATTCAGGAGTGATATGCGGAAATATTTCTTTACGGAAAGAGTAGTGGATCCGTGGAATAGTCTCCCAGTGGAGGTGGTAGAGATGAGGACAGTAGCTGAATTCAAAAAAGCATGGGACCAACACAGAGGATCTCTAAAGGTAAAAAGTGGACTGTTGTAGTTGTTGTTATGGAAGGACAGACTAGATGGGCCTTGTGGTCTTTTTCTGTCATCATGTTTCTATGTTTCTATATGCCAGACTTCACATGCGACAAATGCAATGGACTCTCTCAACCCAATGGACTCAGGCTACGGGAGATCTACAGGATTACATCCAGGTAACACCTCCCATAGCACTCTTTCTTCAATGGTGGATTCTCCTAGTGAATCTCCTCGCAGGGGTCACCATTTAAACCACCTCATCCGCAGCATACTCTCACGACAGATGCTTCCAAACAGGGTTGGGGGACTCACCTGGAGTCTCTCTCCACACAGGGCCATTGGATGATTCAGGAGTCCAAACAACAAATAAACCTCCTGGAGCTTCCAGCAATCTCGAGGGCTCTTCAGGTCTTCCAGGATCAACTCTCCAACAGTTCAATCCTCATTTGAACAGACAATCAAGTTGCCATGGTTTACATAAACAAACAAGGGAGAACGGGCTCTCTTCCCCTATGTCAGGAATCTTGAAAACTATGGATCTTTGCCATTCAGCACCACGTGCAACTGAGAGCAATCTACATTCCAGGAGAGGACAGTCACTAGGCGGACAGGCTCAGCTGTGTTCTCCAGCCTCATGAATGGTCTCTAGACCAGACAGTGACAAACAGGTTGTTCGACATATGGGGAACTCCATGGATAGACCTCTTTGCCACTCAACTGAACACCAAGCTTCCCAGTTCTGTTCAAAACTATCTTCCAAACTCAGACTAGCATCAGATGCTTTCATGATCATTAGGAGCAGAGTCTCCTTTACGTATTTTCACCCACCCCCCTAATCTCAAAGACCCTCCTCAAACTAAAAGAGGATAAGGGATCCATGCTCCTTATAGCCCCTCACTAAGTCTATCAACCATGGTTCTCCCTCCTGCTCCAGCTCTTATAGACCCCACCGATCCAGTTAGGATCCAAATCGGGTCTCCTCTCGCAGAACAATTGAATGCTCCTCCATCCGAATCTACGATCCCTTCGCCTGATGGCATGGCTCCTGAGAGCCTAGTCTTGCGTGACCTTCCTCTTTCTTCGGAAGTCAAGACTATCCTCCTTTCCTCCAGGAAACCGTCCACCAGGAAAGCTTATTCCTTCAAATGGTATAGATACACTACATGGTGCTTGCAGAACGCTCATAATCCCTTTGAAGCATCAGTACCTACGCTGCTACACTATCTGTGTCACTTATCCTCATTGGGCCTTAAGTCTAACTTGATAAGAATGCACCTCAGTGCCATCTCAGCTTTCAATACCCCCGTGAATGGTAAAACCCATCTCCACGGCTCCCTTAGTAGCACAATTTGAGGGGCCTCCTCCTCACCAAACCACCCATCCGCCCACTCCCAGTGGCATGGGATCTCCATGTGGTTCTAGCGCAACTGCTCAAACTGACCTTTAAATCATTTCAACTACACAACTCCGCTATGTATCTTGGAAAGTATTATTCCTCATGGTCCTAACCTCCACAAGCTGTGTCAGTGAACTACAGGCCCTGGTAGCTCAAGCTCCATACATGCTTTTCCACCAAGACAAGGTGGTCCTACAAATACACCCAGACTTTCTCCCGAAAGTGGTCTCCCCTTTCCATATCAATCAGTCAGTCATCCTGCCTAGCTTCTTTCCAAAACCATACGCCTCCCGAGCGGAAGCAATTTTGCAAACCCTTGACTGCAAAAGGGCTTTAACTTTCTATATACAAATGACAGAAAGCCTCAGGAAGTCCTCTCAACTTTTTGTATGCTTTGACCCAGCTCAACTGGGCCTACCAATGTCAAAACACTCCCTATCACGTTGGATAGCGGATTTCATCTCGTTCTGTTACAACAAAGCAGGACATTCCCTTACGGGGCACGTCACTACTCACAGCGTCCGGGCAATGTCTGCCTCAGTAGCAAACCTACGGGCAGTACCCATCTCTGAAATATGCCGAGTTGCTACATGGTCCTCCATCCATACCTTTGCGGCCCACTACTGCTTGGACAAGGACTCCCGCCGAGATGCGGCCTTTGGCCAAGCTGTCCTTTATCTCTTTGGGATATAAGACAACTCCTACCCCCCCCCCCCCCGCCCATTTCAATACAGATCTCGGTGATGGGGAAGTCTAAGTCAATGACCCTAACCCAGGTCCACCCCCTCAACATCGCTGAGCTAGGGGATCCCATACGCGAGGACTACATTCCTGCTTGTTCCTGGAGATAACATAGTTACTCACCTATAACAGGTGATCTCCGGGAACAGCAAGAATTTAGTCCTCACAACTCGCACACCTCCCCATGGAGTTGTAGGATTCTCGCTCTCTCTCTTGCTCTCCTTTCTTCAGCTATCCACTTAACTGAGGAGAGTCAATTAGAAGAGCAGGAAGGCAACAGCGCAGGCGCAGTGGACAGCTCCCTAAGGCTTTCCTATTGGTAGCTGGGAAGCTTCCTGCGAAGGCTCCGTTGGTACCCGATGTCCCTCATAAGTGAGGGACTGAATTCCCGCTGTTCCCAGAGATCAGTTTTAAATCAAACTGTTTTTGCACATTCCTACTGATAATATGCAGTATAGATCATTTAGGAAACAATGCAATAATGACACTATTTGTGGAACCTGCAGTTTCACAAGGAGTTTCTCAGTATACTGTCTCTAAATGGATTAATTTTGTATATTCCATGACAAGAATTAACCTCACCGCTTAATGAGACTATGTTGAAGACTGGAGATTGAGAAAATCTCCTAGAGTTCATAAGGTGTAACATGTACAGGCAACTTAGCAAGACACACTTGAGAATTTTTTAAATTAGACCAGTGGCACCCAACTTGGTACACACGATGTGGGTACAAAGTATGTGCTGGAAGTTGGCTGCATAATCACAGTCTCCATACATATTCTCCCTCCCTAATCTAACTCTGCCTCTTTTTACTGGCAGGTAAAATATGTGTGCTGTGAACGTATACATGCAGGTTATAATTATTAATTACGGGGGGTCATTTTTGGAGCCCCATTTGTGAGTTAGACTTCTGAGAATGGGCACTTAAATGTGCAAAGCATGGAGATGTCCCATGGGCAATTTTAGAAGCCGGGAAAATAGACTTCCCCAGCGCCAAAACATACATGTAGAAAGGGGGTGTGGTGATGGTATGGTCTGGGTGTGGCAAGGGAGATGTACATTGCAATGTGATTTCAGAACAGCATAAGCCCGTCTGCCCTGGTTGGCGAAGTGTCCATGCCTATACCTGCTGAACATGAATAAGGTGAAGAAAAGTGCTCGTTTCAAGGATTCTATACCTCCGGGGGAAGCTCAAAATATGCTTTCATTGCCACAGTTACTATTTCTTGCCCGAAGAAACCTGCACATAAATACATGCTACAGGCATGCTGTCACATGTCTGAATATCTAAAATTGTGTTCCACAATCCTCTAAGACACTGTTTGAATAAAGCTTGTTGCCTAAAATGGCAAACTAGAACACAGTAGTCTCAGGATATAAGTTGCCTGCCATCTGAAATATCCTGTCCAAGACATCCAAGTGCCTTGTTCTGTGGATGAACATAAGAACATAAGATATGCCATACTGGGTCAGACCAAGGTCCATCAAGCCCAGTATCCTTTTTCCAACAGTGGCCAATCTAGGTCATACGTACCTAGCAGTTTCCCCAAAAGACACAGGTTCTGCAATGCTTGTACTAGGTCAAGCATTGATATCCTGGGTCCCTTCTTAATAATGGTTTATGGACCGGTTGAGGACGTCCACATTTGTGAAATGGCCTTCACCCATGCATGTACCTGATCTTGATATGTGTGGGGGGTAGAAGGGGTCTAGAATTGTCTACCTGGATGTTCATTTTTCAAGGTGGAGACTAAGTTATTTCAGAAGACACATATATATGTGCCCTCATTCACTGCTGCTACTCTCCAGGTTTTTTGGCCATTCTGCTCTGGGTGGTTTCAGATTATTCCTAGATGTCCCTTCTATAATGCCACTTAATATGGTTTTAATTATTGCTTCCTTTTATATATGTTACTTGCTGAAGGCCCTGTCATTTATGTTAACAAATTTTCATAATGAATATGTTCACCAAAATGTAAGAATATAAAACAGTAGAAATATTTAGTACTGCGGTATAACATAGCTGAATTTTTATAATACTTTTTGTAAACAAAATTGATCATTTTGTGTGCCTTCCTTGCTATACTTTTCCTTGAATATTATGTAATTCTTTGATTCTTCCATTGTTTCTAGGCCTCAGAAGAAGTATCTAAATCATTACAAGCTACAAAGGAAATTCTGTGTGGTAGCGGAGATAAAGAACCACAGACAGAAACGGTGGCACAGCTGGCACAAGAATTGTATAATAGTGGTCTGCTGGTTACACTGATAGCCAACTTGCATCTCATAGATTTTGAGGTAGGTTGTAACTCATAGCATTTTATGAGGTTCATATTTTAAAGATATATATGTAAAAAGGACTTTATCCATATAAATCCATTCCTTTAAATAGCCCCCTTTGGGTTGGTATAACTTTGGAGGCATGGTGAGGGCAAGCTAGAATATTGAGCCAGTTCTGGAGACTGTATCTCGCAAGCGATATTAATTAGCTGGAAACGGTTCAGAAGAAGGCAACCAAAATGATTTGGAGGCTGCGTCAGAAGACTTATGAGAAGAGATCTGAAGACCTAAATATGTACGCTCTGGAGGCGAGGAGGGACAGGGGAGATATGATTCAGACTTTCAAATACTTAGAGTATTAATGAACAAACAAACCTCTTCCAAAGACAGGGAAGCTGTAAAATGAGGGGGCATAACATGAAGCTGCAAACGGGTAAACGGAAAGGCAATGTCAAGAAAGACTTTTTCGCTGAAAAGGTGGTGGATGCTTGGAATGCTCTCCCGATAGAAATGGCGGGGGCAAATACAGTGACAGAATTCAAAATGGCATGGGACCGACAAGGTGGATCCCTTTATAGCAACAGGATAAAATAAAAATAAACATAATGGTCTTTATCTGCCGTCATATACTATGTTACTATGTTATAACTATCTCTTATATCTCAATAAATAGGAGTGACCTACACGGAGCGGTGGGTACACCTCTTAAAAAAAAAAGTCATGGGGAGGGGTGACCTGCACGGAGTGGCAGATGCACCTACTCTTGCCGCCTTGCTGGGCAGACTAGATGGACCATACTGGTCTTTATCTGCTGTCATATACAATGTTACTATGTTACTATATACAGTAGCGCCATAATAAGTGCTATCCAGCTAAATTTGTGCAGACAAGAGGGTTCACAAAAATAATTCCTGATTGTGTCCCCAGTCTAGTCCCGAGACCTCTGGGTTGCCTATCCAATCCAGCAGCTTGGAGACTGAGAAACACCTCTTTTGTGACATCACTGGTATATCTATCCGAGCACCGCCTCTTGCCACCAGTTATCTCAGTCTCCAAGCAGCTGGATAGATAGGGAGCCCGGGGGTCCGGGCTCGCTGGAGAAACAGTTTGGAATTGGTGCTTTGTGGTGTAGTTTAAATTTAAGTCCTTAGTTCTCCAGGACCAAGCAGGAAGTCAGTCCTCACATATGGGTGACGTCGGCGCCGACGGAGCCCTCGCGGAGCAATTTTCCCCAGCTTTCAAAGAAAGCCTTTGGGAATTGCAGCGCGCATGCGCGGTCGCCTTCCCGCCCAAGGGTGCCATCTTAGCCAGTCTTCTTTTTTCCGCGGAGCCCTACAGACGTACCCGTCGTGTCCCCGCGAAAAAGTTGATTTTTACTCATAATTTTCTCTTTTTTCCTTCGGTTCGACGCCGGTCTTTTTCCCGCCCGGACTCGCGACGCCGGTCACGAGTCCTCTTCTTCTTTTTCGGTTTTTCTGACTTAGTCAGTTTCGTTTTCGGTTTTTCCCTGGCAGCCCGGTCCTTTGACCTCGCCGGGGCCCTTTTTCCCCCGATGGCTGCCAGTGGTTTCAAGCGGTGTGGTCAGTGTGACCGAAATATGTCACTAACTGACACACACGACAATTGCCTCCGCTGCCTGGGCCCGGATCATGAAGAAATGATCTGTGGGCCCTGCGGCAAAATGTCCTCCAAAGCGTTGAGAAGTCGGCGGCATCAGCGGGATAGGATCTTCGCTGACCCCAGCCGTACCCGGACCTCGTTGGAGGCCTCCGCGTCCAGAGGTTCCAGCTCGGACCGTCGCCGGAGTTCCTCCGACAGGGGTTCTCCCTCCGGGGACCATCGACGGAAGGTGAAACCCGCGAGGGCGGCGTCGGTGGACGCTCCTGGCTCCGCGAGGGCCAGGTCGCATAGCCCCGATAGCCGTCCCGGGTCCTTGGAGAAGGAGCACCTCTCGAAGCGACCTCACCTGGAGTCGGAGCTGCCTGCTCGGGTAAGTCCTGTGGTCCTCCTGGACTCGCCTCCGAGACCGCCGACGTCGGGCCCGACGCCGTCGGGGCCCGAGTCGGGGGCTGCTGGGTCACCTGAGCTCGGACTCAGGTTGACGGCCTTGGAGAGCAGACTGTCTGCCTTCATGGACCAGCAGCGGGCACTGCTCGCTGGCGCTGCTGCCCCGACCGCCGGGACGTCGACGTCTAAGTCGACCCCGGAGACCGAGCCGATCCTCGAGTCCATGCGAACTCGAGTCGATCCTCGGTCGAGGTCACCCTCGGCCTCCCGTTCGGGACCGAGGTCGCCGACGCCGCGCCCTGCCCGGGCCGACCCCACCGATTCCTCGTCGGAGTCGGTCTGGGAGTCTGAAGAGGAAGAGTCACCTGATTCTTTTCGGACTCGGTGTGTCCCCTCGGACTCACCTGAGTCCGAACCTCGGAAGCAGTCCCCCCCGGAGGATGCCCGGTTCTCGGACTTCGTCAGGGATATGGCCAAGGCTTTGGCCTTCCCTGCGGATCCCGAGGAGGAGCCTCGAGCCGAAGAGCTCGACGCCCTCCAGTATGACTCTCCCGCCAGGGAACACTTTACTGTACCGGTTCCTCCCATGCTGGAACGACTACTCTTCCGCATGTGGGAGAGTCCGGCCTCCTCGCCGGTCCTGAGCAAGCGGGTCGATTCTATCTATCGAGTCCGCAAGAGCCCTGGCTTCCAAAAAGCACAGCTACCACACCATTCCATGGTAGTGGAATCGGCCATGCATCGTCTTAAGAGCCAGAAAATGCACTCCTCGGTGCCTCCTGGCAGGGAGGCCCGTAACCTGGATGGCCTTGGTAAGAAGTGTTTCCAGGGCTCTATGCTTGCGTGTCGTGTCCAGACCTACCAGCTATACATGGGCATGTATCTCCGAGACCTGGCTAAAGAGCTAGCCGGATTCTCCGCTGGTTTGTCCGAGGAACCCTTGCGGAGGTTCCTGGCCTTGTCCTCTGGCATTCGGGAATGCTCAAAATTCATATCCCGAGCAGCCTATGATGGCTTTGAAGCATCGGCTCGAGTAGCCGCAGCCGGCATCAGTGCCCGCCGACAGGCTTGGCTTCAGTCGTCTGACCTTGAGCCCTGGGTGCAGGACAAGTTGGTCGATGTCCCCTGCCGAGGCGAAAACCTCTTTGGCAAGCCCATGGCTGAAAAGGCTGCACAAATCGAGACGGAGACTCTCACCAGGACTAGGCTTTCTAGGAAGACCTCCGCCCCTTCCCAGAAAAAGAAGGGCTCGGGAAAGAAGTCCTTTTACCCGAGAAAGGCGGCTGCCTACAAACAATACCCCCAATATCAGGCCCCTGCAGCTCCCCAACAGGGCCAGCAGGCCAAGGGACGGGGTAACGGGTCCCGTAGGCAGCAAGCCCCCAAGCCTGCACCACCAGCCCCTGCTCAGCAGGGTGGGGGCTTTTGACTCCTTAAGCATAGCCTCTCCCCCTCCGCTGGTTCCTCCCAGCACCGGAGGCCGGCTGGTTCACTTCGCCCACAGGTGGTCCAGCATCACCTCAGATGCCTGGGTGCTTCAAGTCGTGAGAGAAGGCTATCTTCTCCACTTCCACCAGGTCCCTCCCTCCTATTTTCCGGGAGAACCTCCACGACTCCCTCTGCACAGGGAATTACTCCTTCAGGAGTTAGCAGGTCTTCTACAGGAACAGGCGGTGGAACCGGTGCCCCACCACCTGAGAGGTCAAGGCTTTTATTCCAGGTATTTTCTAGTACCAAAAAGGACAGGAGGCCTCAGACCCATCCTGGACTTGCGCAACCTCAACAAATTCCTCGTGCGGGAAAAGTTCAAGATGCTTACCCTTGGAATCCTTCTGCCCTACCTCCAGCAGGGAGATTGGCTATGCTCCTTGGATCTAAAGGATGCCTACACGCACATCCTCATCCACCCAAGCCACCGCCAATACCTAAGGTTTGTGGTGGCAGGAAATCATTACCAGTACAGAGTACTACCCTTTGGCCTGTCCTCCGCACCGCGAGTCTTCACAAAATGTCTCGCGGTGGTGGCGGCCCATCTCCGGCTTCACGGCCTCTATGTCTTTCCGTACCTCGACGACTGGCTCATCAGAGCAGCGTCCGCTCCGGAGGTCACCAACGCCACACGCCGCACGGTGACTCTTCTGCAGTACTTGGGCTTTGTTATAAACTTCGCAAAGTCCACTTTGCTCCCCTCACAGGATCTCGAGTTCATCGGCGCAAGGCTGCACACTCCTCAGGCACAAGCGTTCCTACTGCTCGACAGGGCTCAACGGCTCATGGACCTAGCCGACCGTTTTCGCAGCCAGCCCCTGGTCTCCGCCAGGCGCTTCCTGAGACTACTCGGCCATATGGCTTCCACCGTCCATGTGACCCCCAATGCCCGCCTGAATATGCGTCCTGCTCAATGGTGTCTCCGCAAGCAGTGGCAACAAGCCACAGGCGGCCTAGCAGACCTAGTGCGCGTCTCCGAGCCGCTGATCTCGTCTCTCCAGTGGTGGCTTCATCGGCCCGAACCTGGTACTCGGCATGCCTTTCCAGTCACCTCAGCCGGCCCGGGTGCTGACGACAGATGCATCCCTCCTGGGCTGGGGAGCACATTGCCAAGGGGCACGTACTCAGGGCCTCTGGACCACGTGGGAGTCTGCTCAGCAGATCAACTTCCTGGAGCTCAGAGCGATCCGCCTGGCTCTCAAGGCCTTCTCCCACCTGACCTCTCACCAGTCCGTCCTTGTCCAGACGGACAATCAAGTTGCCATGTTCTACGTGAACAAGCAGGGGGGCACGGGCTCCTTCCTTCTCTGTCGGGAAGCACAGAAGCTCTGCTCTTGGGCCGTCAGTCACGGCGTTCTTCTCAAGGCAGTTTATCTCCCAGGCCAAGAAAATTGCCTGGCGGACAAACTCAGCAGGATCCTCCAGCCGCACGAGTGGCGCCTGGATCCCTTGGTAGTTCAGAAGCTCTTTCTAAAGTGGGGCCTCCCCACGATGGATCTCTTTGCCAGCCCTCTCAACCGGCAACTTCCTCGCTTCTGCTCTCGTCAGCCACATCCCCTTCGAGTTGCGGCAGACGCTTTTCTACTCTCATGGTCGGAGAGCCTTCTGTACGCTTTCCCTCCCATCCCACTAGTCTCTCGGACTCTTTTCAAGGTTCTCCGAGACAAAGCCTTCATGATCCTGGTGGCCCCTCCCTGGCCCAGACAGCCGTGGTTTCCACTCCTGCTGCAATTAGCGGTAGAGGATCCATTTCCTCTGGGGTTACAACCGGATCTCCTCACTCAGGATCAGGGGTCTCTGCTACACCCCAACCTCAGATCTCTCAATCTAATGGCCTGGCTGCTGAGAGGGTAGTCCTTGCTCCCCTTCTTCTGCCGGCAGAGGTGGAGGAGGTCGTCCTAGCTTCTCGGCGACCTTCTACCCGCAAATGCTACGCCCTTAAATGGCGTCGCTTTTCCGTTTGGTATACCCAACAGTCTCAGGATCCCTTCTCCTGCCCGGTGTCGGTGATCCTGCAGTACTTGCTATACCTCTCTAATCTGGGACTTAAGTCCAACTCCGTCAAAGTTCACCTCAGTGCTCTTTCAGCACATCATGTGCCGGTGGACGGCAGACCTCTTTCCAGCGACCCTCTTGTAGCGAGGTTTCTCCGAGGTCTCCTTCTGCTTAAACCACCTCTGCGCCCGCCAGCGCCTGACTGGGATCTGAATGTGGTTTTACAGCGGATCACCTGTCCGCCTTTTGAACCTATGGCTACCTGTTCTCTCCGTTTTCTTTCTTGGAAAACATTGTTCTTGATAGCCCTCACTTCCGCTAGACGCATAAGTGAATTGCAGGCCCTCGTGTCTGATCCCCCTTACACTCGGTTCTACAAAAATAGGGTAGTCCTACGGACTCACCCAAAATTTCTTCCAAAAGTGGTCTCCCCTTTTCACATCAATCAGGAGGTGGTACTTCCGACCTTCTTTCCCAGACCACACTCCAGCCGAGCTGAAACGGTCCTCCATACCCTGGACTGTAGAAGGGCATTGAACTTCTACCTTGACCGTACGCGGGAACACCGTAAAGCTGCTCAGCTTTTTGTGTCTTTTGACCCCAATAAATTGGGGCTCCCGGTCTCCAAGCGTACTCTGTCCATCTGGGTTGCGGACTGTATCACATGGGCTTATGGGGCAGCCGGACTCTCCTTGGAAGGTCGAGTCACGGCTCATTGCGTTCGGGCAAAGGCTACGTCAGTGGCTTACCTCCGCTCTGTTCCGCTGGCAGACATCTGCCGGGCCGCTACTTGGTCTTCGAGCCAGACTTTTGCGGTCCATTACTGTCTCGAGAGGGAGTCCCGCAGGGACAGTGCTTTCGGACAGGCAGTCCTCCGTAATCTCTTTGAGGTCTGAGCAACTCCTACCCTCCATCCCGGATGTGGGCTACCGGTGGGTAATAATTCAGCGAAGATTCCTTCCTTCTGTGCTGCTGAGCTAGAGGGAGCTCATTTTTGTGCTTAGGGTCTCCGGTAGCCTTAAGCTTGGGAGTCCCATATGTGAGGACTGACTTCCTGCTTGGTCCTGGAGAAAGCGTAGTTACTCACCTGTAACAGGTGTTCTCCAGGAGCAGCAGGAATCAGTCCTCACAACCCTCCCTCCTCCCCTTGGAGTTGCAATCATCTGCTTTAGTTTTTTTGCAAATTTTTATGCTGTCTTTTTTAGCTATGTCATCTGACTGGCTAAGATGGCACCCTTGGGCGGGAAGGCGACCGCGCATGCGCGCTGTAATTCCCAAAGGCTTTCTTTGAAAGCTGGGTAAAATTGCTCCGCGAGGGCTCCGTCGGCGCCGACGTCACCCATATGTGAGGACTGATTCCTGCTGCTCCTGGAGAACACCTGTTACAGGTGAGTAACTACGCTTTCTGTAAGAGGCAGATTATAATTAGTGGGTATATGTGCCTTTAAATTCTGAGCAGGCCAGTTCTCTCGCTTCTACTTCTCTTTTTTCCCCCCACCCTCTCTCTTCCTTCCTCTCCTTTCGGGGTTGTCTGGGGGGGCTGCTGCTCCGGAGGAATTTACCTGGTGAATGCAGAGCCCATACGCAGCACAGATGCTCCTTTGTGCAGCGGAGAAGAGAAGGCAGGCTCTTAGCCGGCACGACGCAGAGGTCTCTGCCTGCAAGCGTGCCCGGCAGCCCTAACCCATCGCACTTAGCCGTCAGCTTGTTTACGGCTGTGCGGTGCGGGGAACCGCTCCGAGTCAGGAGAGTGTCTCCGGAGTTGACGGCCAGTACAGTTGGAGAGTGCGTCTTCGGAGAAGCAGCTCTGCCGCCGGAACAGGTAAAGGGGGGTCACTATTTAAAGCGGAGTTCTCCCGGAGTGCTTTTGGCGCGAAGCGGCCTGTAGGCCCGACCACGTGGCGGCAGCGTGGCAGACCTGCGACCCGACAGCCCTAGTTTGTCCGGGCCCATCAAGGGTGCTGCGGGTCACTTTTAGGCCTTAAAATAGTAATAAAGGGGGCAGTAAGTACAGGATTTCTTGCCTGTGGAGTGACAGGGAGACCGGATTCTATTCGTCCCAGAGGCTTTGGAGTCTCATTTAGGCCGGCGGGTCCTTCTGCCTCTATCAAGGGAGAGTGAGTTCAAGGGTCTCTAATTAGTCCATTGGTTTGCAGTATTCAGCAATGCCAGCTAAGCCGCATTGCGTAGTGTGCGGTGCCCGGAAGAGCTCTAGTACAGGGGTTTGTAAATCTTGTACAAGAGATAATGGGACTGTCGAACGCATTCCTGGAGAGGCGGAAGGGAGCTCAGGTGCTGAGACGGAGGATGCTCCTCCGCTGGTTCCCGCGTTAGAGCAGGAGGATCCTGGGCAGGGACCTTCCTCCGGCTCTGGTGCGCAGACCTCGCAAGGGGCATTGCCTAAGGAGCTGGCGGCCATTTTTTCACTGCAGTTTGTTGCACTTCTTCAGCAAAAGGTGCTCGGGGAAGCAAGGCAGCAGGGCGCCCCGGTGGGCGCTTGTGCGACTAAAAAGCGCGCGGCGTCCCTGCCAGGTGAGGGGGCCCCAGGTGGAAGCAAGAGGGCCCGTGGTGAAGGGGACCTCAGGGAGCAATCTTTGTTATCTGAGGGCTCTCTGTCAGATGAGGAGGCTCATAGTTTGGCTTTAGAGGAGGAGTTGGAAGATGGAGAGCTCTCGGAGAGGGAGGACCAGGCGAGAGTGGTGCGGGTCTTCCGGAGAGAGGAGCTGTCGGCGCTCATTTTGGAGTCTCTCAAAGTGCTTAATATGCCAGTGCCGGGTTCAGCGGAGGATGAGACACTGGAGGATCCTTTGTTGCAGGTGTTCCACAAGACTCAAAGAGCGTTTCCGGTGCATAGAGTGTTTCTGGAGATGATTCAGGAGGAGTGGAGTCTTCCTGAAGCGACCCTGAAAGGGTCCAGGGTGATGAACCGGCTATATCTGCTTTTGGACCAAGACAGGGAAATGTTTAAGTCACCCAAGGTGGATGCTGCCGTCGCGGCGGTGACCAAGAAGACTACCATTCCGGTAGAGGGCAGCGCGGCCCTCAAGGATGCGCAGGATAGAAAGTTGGATGTGTTGTTGCGTCAAGTGTTTGATGTCAATGCAATTTCTTTGCAGGCGGCTATTTGCGGAGCATGGGTGGCTAGAGCCTGTCTGCGCTGGGCATAGCAGGTCCAGGAGGGGCAGTCCCTCCCTTTGGCAAGGGAGGCTGCCCGCTTGGAGTCCGGTGCAGCCTACCTGGCGGACATCCAGTATGACCTCATGCGGGGCTTATCCAAAAGTATGGCTTCCGCAGTGGCAGCGCGCCGCTACTTATAGCTACGGAATTGGGCGGCAGATAGTTCCTCTAAATCTAGATTGAGTAAATTACCTTTCAGAGGCCGGCTGTTTGGTGAGGAGTTGGAGAAGCTGGTTAAGGAGCTAGGTGAGTCCAAGGGAGGTAGATTGCCGGAGGACAAGGTTAAGTCGCCCCGTAATGTCCAGGCGAGTAGAGGTCCACTGCGAGATTTTCGCCGGTTCCGATCCCAAAGGTTTTCTACTGCTCAAAGAGGACGGTTCCCACCTTGAAACCAGGGGTTTCGGGGGTTTCGAGGGGCGGGGAGAGGTTTTGGCTCTTCGTTCTCGTCCTTGACTAGTTCCAAAAAGCCTCAATGAGATGAGGGGGACCCAGGCGCCCTTTTTACCTGTAGGGGGGCGTTAGCAGGAGTTTTATCCTGCCTGGGTCCAAATTACGTCAGATCAGTGGGTTCTGGAAGTCATTCGCGAAGGTTACGCCCTGGAGTTGTCGCGCCCCGTACGAGAGGTTTTCGTCCTGTCTCCCACCAAGTCCGCCGCCAAGTGCGCGGCTTTGCGGGAGACTGTGCAAAGACTCCTGGATCTCAGGGCGGTAGTTCCGGTGCCCCAGGCCAGTGCGGTTTCGGTCGATACTCAATTTATTTCGTTGTACCAAAAAAGGATGGGGGAACTCGACCGATATTAGATCTCAAAGGTGTGAATCCTTGCCTGCGTGTCTCGCACTTTCACATGGAAACGCTACGCTACGTTCCGTTATCGTGGCCGTTCAGAAAGGGAGTGTCTCACCTCCCTGGACCTCTTGGAGGCTTATCTACATATTCCCATAAGACCAGATCACCACCGGTTTCTCAGGTTCGCGGTCCCGTTCGGTCATTTTCTCCAGGACCAAGCAGGAAGTCAGTCCTCACATATGGGTGACGTCGGCGCCGACGGAGCCCCCGTGTGGAGCATTTCCCCAGCTTTCAAAGAAAGCCTTTTGGATTGCAGCGCGCATGCGCGGTCCCCTTCCCGCCCAAGGGTGCCATCTTGCTCATTCTTCTTTTTTCTGCGGAGCCCGACGGACGTAGTTCGTTTTTCGCCGAGGAAAAAGTTGATTTCCCTGTTTTTTCTTCTTCTCCTTCGGTTTTCCCGCCTGGGCCCGATACGCCGGTATCGAGCCCACTCTCTCTTTTTCGTTTTTTGTCCTTTGTGACTAGCGTTCGTGCCATTTTTCTTTTTTCACTGGCAGCCCTGTCTTTTGACCTCGCAGGGGCCCTTTTTCCCCCGATGGCTGCCAGCGGGTTTAAAAAGTGTGATCAATGTAAGAAACGTATGTCTCTTACCGACACACATGACTGCTGCCTCGGACCCGATCATGACCCGATGATCTGTGGTCCGTGTGGCAAAATGTCCTCAAAGGCGTTGAGGAGTCGGCAGCACCAGAAGGATAGGATCTTCTCTGACTCCGCGTCCGGACGAGCCCGGACCTCGTCAGAGGCCTCGACGTCTCGGGACTCCGGCCCCGAGCAGCGTTGGGGTTCCTCTGAGCGGGGGTCTCCTTCGCGGGAACAGCGCAGGAAGAAGAAACCCACGAGGACGGCGTCGGTGGATGCTCCTGGTTCCTCGAGGGCCAGGTCGCATAGCCCCGATAGCCGTCCGGGTCTTCGGAGTCGGAGAGGCCTGCCAAGCAACCTTGTATCGAGATGGAGTCTCCTGGACACGTGAGTGCTGTAGTCCTCGTTGACTCTCCTCCAGGGGAGCCGACGTCGGGCCCGACGCCGTCGGGGCCTGAGTCGGGGGCTGCTGGGTCTCCTGAGCTCAGACTCAGGTTGACGGCCTTGGAGAGCAGCCTCGCTGCCTTCATGGAACAGCAGTGGGCAGTGATCGCTGGTCTCACCGGTGCATCTGCCCCGACCACCGGGACATCGACATCCAAGTCGACCCCGGAGGTTGAGCCGATCCTCGAGTCCATGCGGGCTCGAGTTGATCCTCGGCCACGGTCTCCCTCGGCCTCCCATTCAGGACCGAGGTCGTCGACGCCGGTACCCTCGGCGTCGGGGCGGATGGCATCGGTGCCTGCTCGACCGGAGCCGCTCGATTCCTCCTCCGAGGAGAAGGGCTGGGAGACGGAGGACGAAGAGTCACCCGACACCTATCGGACTCGGTGTGTCCCATCGGACTAGCCGGAGTCCGAACATCGGAAACGATCCCCACCGGAGGATACCCGGTTCTCAGACTTCGTGCGGGATATGGCCAAGGCCTTGGCATTCCCCACGGATCCCGAGGAGGAGCCTCAAGCCGAGGAGCTCGAGGCCCTCCAGTATGACTCTCCCCCGAAGGAGGCCTTTACTGTACCGGTTCCTCCGATGCTGGAGTGGCTGCTCTTCCGCATGTGGCAGACCCCGGCCTCGACGCCAGTGTTGAGCAAGCGGGTCGATTCCATCTATCGAGTCCTCAAGAGCCCCGGGTTCCAAAAGGCACAATTACCGCACCACTCCATGGTTGTGGAATCGTCCATGCATCGACTGAAAAGTCAGAAGACGCACTCCTCGGTGCCTGCCGGCAGGGAGGCCTGGAACCTGGATGCCCTCGGTAAGAAGTGCTTCCAGGGCTCTATGCTTGCTTGCCGTGTCCAGGCATACCAGCTCTACATGGGCATGTATCTCCGAGACCTGGCAAAGGAGATTGCCGGGTTCTCTGCTGGTCTCTCCGAGGAACCTTTGCAGAGTTTCCAGGCCTTGTCCACTGGTATTCGAGAGTGCTCGAAGTTTATCTCTCGGGCAGCCTACGATGGCTTCGAGGCTTCGGCCCGAGAAGCCGGGACCGGCATCAGTGCCCGCCGACAGGCTTGGGTACAGTCATCCGACCTCGAGCCATGGGTACAGGACAAGTTGGTCGATGTCCCCTGCCGGTGTGAAAACCTCTTTGGCAAGCCCATGGCTGAAAAGGCTGCAGAACTCGAGACCGAGACTCTGACCCAGACTAGGCTGTCCAGAAAACCCTCTGCCCCTTCTCAGAAAAAGAAGGGCTCGGGAAAAAAGACCTTTTACCCGAGGAAGTCCTCTGCCTATAAACAATACCCTCATTATCAGGCCTCTGCAGCTCCCCAACAGGGTCAGCAGGCCAAGGGGCAGGGTCATGGGCCCCGTAGGCAGAAGGCCCCCAAGCCACCAACACCGGCCCCTGCTCAGCAGGGTGGGGGTTTTTGACTCAGAAGGCATAGCCTCTTCTCCTCAGCTGGCTCACATCAGCACAGGAGGCCGGCTGGCCCACTTTGCCCACAGGTGGTCAGCCGTCACATCAGATACCTGGGTGCTCCATATAGTCCAAAAGGGCTATCTTCTCCATTTTCACCAGGTACCTCCCTCCTATTTTCCAGGGGAGCCTCCAAGACTCCCTCTTCACAGGAACCTACTCCTTCAGGAGTTAGCAAGTCTGCTAAGGGAACAGGCTGTGGAACCGGTGCTCCACCACCTGAAAGGTCACGGCTTTTATTCCAGGTACTTTCTGGTGCCAAAAAGAACAGGAGGCCTCAGACCCATCCTAGATTTGCGCAACCTCAACAAGTTCCTGGAGAGGGAAAAGTTCAAGATGCTTACCCTTGGAATCCTGCTGCCCTACCTCCAGCAGGGAGATTGGCTATGCTCCTTAGATCTAAAGGATGCTTATACTCACATCCTCATTCATCCAGACCACAGGCAATATCTCCGATTTGTTGTGGGAGGAAACCACTATCAGTACAGAGTACTACACTTTGGCCTAACCTCCGCCCCCAGGGTGTTCACAAAGTGCCTGGCAGTGGTGGCGGCCTACCTAAGGCTTCAAGGTCTTTTTGTGTTCCCATACCTGGACGACTGGCTCATAAGGGGCCAGTCTTCCCAGGAGGCCAGTCAAGCCACTCTTCGCACTGTGGCTCTGCTTCAGCACTTGGGGTTTGTCATAAACTTTGCAAAGTCCACTTTGCTCCCGTCCCAGAACTTGGAATTCATAGGAGCAAGGCTGGACACTCTTCAGGCGAAGGCTTTTCTGCCAGTGGACAGGGCCCACAGGTTGATGGATCTAGCCGGGCAGTTTCACAGCAATTCCCTGGTCTCCGCCAGGCAATTCCTGAGACTTCTCAGCCATATGGCTTCCACGGTTCATGTAACCCCCAATGCCCGCTTGCACATGTGGCCTGTTCAGTGGAGCCTTCGCACTCAGTGGCATCAAGCCACAGGGAGCCAATATCCACCCTGCTCGTCTCCTCTCTGCAATGGTGGTTTCATCTTCCGAATCTGGTACTCGGAGTGGTTTTTCTATCCCCTCCACATTCTCAAGTGCTGACGACAGATGCTTCTCTTCTAGGTTGGGGAGCACATTGCCAAGGGGCATGTACTCGGGGTCCCTGGACCCCTTGGGAGGCTGCTCAGCAGATAAACGTCCTGGAGTTACAGGCGATAACGCCTAGCTCTGAGAGCCTTCTCCCACCTCACATCTCACCAGTCTGTAGTGGTCCAGACAGACAATCAAGTTGCCATGTTCTACGTGAACAAACAAGGAGGCACAGGCTCCTTCCTTCTCTGTCAGGAGGCACAACGGCTGTGCTCTTGGGCTGTCAATCACCGAATCCTCCTCAAGGCGGTCTACCTCCCAGGTCCAGAAAATTACCTGGCGGACAGACTGAGCAGGATTTTGCAACCACACGAGTGGCGATTGAATCCGTTGGTGGTTCAGTAGATCTTTCTCAGGTGGGGCCTACCCACCATGGATCTTTTCGCCAGTCCTCTGAACCGGCAACTCCCGAGATTCTGTTCCAGGCAACCGCATCCTCTCAGAGTAGCAGCGGATGCGTTTCTGATTCCCTGGTCCCAAGGTCTACTGTATGCGTTTCCTCCCACGCCACTAGTGTCCCGAACACTGTTCAAGGTCCTCAAGGATGGGGCCTCAATGATTCTGATAGCCCCCAGGTGGCCGAGGCAGCCGTGGTTCCCGCTTCTGCTGCAACTGGCGGTGGACACTCCTCTTCCTCTGGGGATTCAACACGATCTCCTGTCTCAGGAACAGGGATCTCTATTGCACCCCAACCTCCAGTCCCTTCATCTGATGGCCTGGCTGCTGAAAGGGTAGTCCTGGCTCCCCTACTACTGCCTAGAGAGGTGGAAGACGTAGTCTTAGCCTCTAGACGGCAATCCACCAGGAAATCCTGCGCTCTTAAGTGGCGTAGATTCTTCGCATGGTGTGCTCAGCACAGTGAGAATCCCTTCTCGTGCTTGGTAGCGGTAGTATTACAATATTTGCTTTACCTCTGCAATCTGGGCCTTAAGTCCAACTCTGTCAGGGTTCACCTCAGTGCTCTCTCAGCGCACCACTCGCCGGTGGATGGCAGGCCTCTTTCCAACCACCCTTTGGTGGCTCGTTTTCTCAGAGGCTTCCTCCTGCTTAAGCCTCCGTTACGTCCACCAGCCCCTGAGTGGGATCTGAATGTGGTCTTACAGCGGATTACTTGTCCGCCATTTGAACCTATGGCTACCTGCCCTCTCCGTTTTCTCTCCTGGAAAACCTTGTTTCTGGTAGCTCTTATCTCTGCTAGGCGAGTGAGTGAACTTCAGGCACTAGTGTCTGATCCCCCTTACACTAGGTTCTACAGAAATAGGGTAGTCTTACGGACTCACCCGAAGTTTCTCCCTAAGGTTGTCTCTCCTTTTCACCTCAATCAGGAGGTGGTTCTTCCGACCTTCTTTCCCAGGCCGCATGCCAACCAGGCTGAGATGGTCCTGCATACCCTGGACTGTAGGAGGGCGTTATCCTTCTACCTTGACCGTACACGGGAGCATCGGAGGGCTGTTGAGCTCTTCGTTTCTTTTGACCCCAATAAGTTGGGGTTACCTGTCTCCAAGCGTACTTTGTCCATATGGGTCGCTGACTGTATCGCCTGGGCTTATGGGGCAGCCGGCCTCTCGTTGGAGGGTCGAGTCACGGCTCATCGTGTCAGGGCGAAGGCTGCGTCAGTGGCTCATCTCCGCTCTGTTCCGTTGGCAGACATCTGCCGAGCCGCTACTTGGTCTTCAAGCCAGACTTTTGCGACCCATTACTGCCTTGAGAGGGAGTCCCGCAGGGACAGTGCTTTCGGACAGGCAGTACTCCATAATCTCTTTGGGGTTTAGGCAACTCCTACCCTCCGGCCCTGGTGTTGGGCTACCGGTCAGGAGCCTTCTCAGAGAAGATTCCTTCCTTACGTACTGACGAGCTAGAGGGAGCTCATTTTTTCGGCTTGAGGTCTCCGGTAGCCTTAAGCTGGGGAGTCCCATATGTGAGGACTGACTTCCTGCTTAGTCCTGGAGAAAGAGTAGTTACTCACCTGTAACAGGTGTTCTCCAGGAGCATCAGGAATCAGTCCTCACAACCCTCCCTCCTCCCCTGGAGTTGCAGTCATATGATTTATTTTTGCTAATTTTTTTGCTGTCTTTTAGCTATGTCATCAGACTGAGCAAGATGGCACCCTTGGGCGGGAAGGGGACTGCGCATGCCCGCTGCAATTCCCAAAGGCTTTCTTTGAAAGCTGGGGAAATGCTCCGCACGGGGGCTCCGTCGGCGCCGACGTCACCCATATGTGAGGACTGATTCCTGCTGCTCCTGGAGAACACCTGTTACGGTGAGTAACTACTCTTTCAGTTCCAGGCGCTGCCCTTTGGGCTGGCGACGGCGCCGAGAATTTTTACCAAAGTGATGGTAGTAGTAGCGACAGCCTTGCGCAAGGAAGGCATCCTGGTTCATCCTTATCTGGACGATTGGTTAATTAGAGCAAAGTCGCAGGCCGAGAGCGTGACCGTTATGGCCGGTGTGGTGACCTTCGTGGAAAGTCTCGGTTGGATCGTCAACAGGGCAAAGAGTCACTTGGTGCCGTCGCAGAGCCTGGAGTATCTGGGAGCTCGTCTCAACACTCGCATTGGAAGGCTGTTTCTTACCAATCAGAGGGCGCAAGCTCTGAGGAGCTTGGTGGAGAAGTTCTTGAAGTACAGCGCTCCCTTGGCTTGGCATTACCTTCAACTGCTAGGCACCATGGCGGCTGCGTTAGAAACGATGCCGTGGGCGAGGGCGCACATGAGGCTGTTGCAAAGAGCGTTGCTTCGCCGGTGGTCTCACCAACAGGACTCCCTGACCCGCAGATTGCCCTGTCCGGAGGAGACGCGTCAAGCCCTGTGTTGGTAGCTGCTTCCCGGGTCCTTAGAGAAGGGCAGGTCACTGGAGGCGCCGGAGTGGGTGGCTCTAATGATGGATGCCAGCTTACTGGGCTGGGGAGCCCATTGTCAAGGAGAATTCGCACAGGGTCAGTGGAATCCCCAGGAGAGAACGTGGACAATCAATCGGTTGGAGTTGCGAGCGGTGGCTCTAGGACTTCGGGAGTTTCAGACGTTACTCAAGGGCCGGTCGGTGCGCGTGTTGTCCGACAATGCGTCGGCCATGGCCTACGTCAACAAGCAGGGGGGCACCAGCAGTTTAGCGCTGGAAGCCGAGGCCGAAGTCCTGTGCGGTTGGGCCGAAGCAAACCACCTGGATCTCTCGGCAGCCCATGTGGCAGGAGTGGACAATGTGGAGGAGTGGCCTAGTGGTTGGGGCAAGGTACTTCAGGCCGGAAGGTCGGGGGTTCAAATCCCACTAGAGGACAGCAACCTTGGGCTGGTAGGACTGGGGTTTCTAGTCCCACAGGTGCTCCTTGTGGTCTTGGGCAAGCCACTTAACCCTCCATAGCCCATGTTCCCTGTAAAATAGTTATCTCCAAGTTATAATGCCCTGTTCAATGTAATTTCAGTTTGTTCAATGTAAACCGCACTGATGCAGAATAGCGCGGTATATAAGAGAATGTAAATAAATAAATAAATAATGTGGAGGCCGATTTTCTCAGTCGGGTAAGAGTGGATCCGGGGGAATGGGTCCTCCATCAAGAAGTCTTCGACATGGTCGTTCGCAAGTGGGGCTCGCCGGTCATGGACCTGATGGCGACATTTGTGTCGGCAAAGGTGGAGCATTTTTTCAGCAGGCACAGAGAAAGGATGTCGGAGGGGCTCGACGCCCTCATGCAGACGTGGCCGGAGGAGCAGCTGCTGTATGTTTTTCCTCTGTGGGTTCGGATTGGCAGAGTTCTGCAACGCGTGGAGCGCTTCAGGGGTCGAGTGATTCTCATAGCACCAGATTGGCCACTCCGGCCCTGGTACGGGGTCCTGATCAGATTACTGTTGGCAAAGCCTTGGCGTCTCCCCTTGCGAGCGGATCTGTTGTCTCAGGGGCACCTACTCATGCCTCACGTGGATTGATTCTCACTTATGGCCTGGCTCTTGAAAGGGCGAGGCTGAAATCTAAAGGTTATTCAGAGGCAGTCATTTCTACTTTGTTGAAATCCCGGAGACGGTCTACCTCTCTGGCATATATTCGTATCTGGAGAATCTTCGAGGCATGGTGTAGGGACAGAAAGTTTGAGCCCTTGAAGAGTTCTACTCCCCAGATTTTGGAGTTTTTGCAGGACGGTTTTGTCAAAGGCTTGGCGGCCGCATCGCTGTGAGTGCAGGTGGCAGCGTTGGCGTGCTACAGGGGCAGGTTGGCAGGCCAGTCGCTAGGTGCCCATCGAGATGTCAAGCGATTTTTAAAGGCGGTGTCCCTCGTAAGGCCACCAACTAGACCTTTATTTCCTAAGTGGAATCTGCTTTTTGTTTTGGATGTTTTGGAGAAAGAGCCTTTTGAACCATTGGCCAGGGCTACGCTTAAGGATCTCACTCTTAAGGTGGTGTTTCTGGTAGCTGTTTGTTCCGCTAGGAGGGTATCGGAGTTGCGGAGAACCCTATTTGTCGTTCTCTGCGACTAAGATCGTGTTATGGACGGTGCCGTCTTTTCTCCCGAAGGTAGTTTCCACATTCCATGTAAACCAGGAGATTACGTTTCCGGTCTTCTCTGGGGGCGAGGAGGACTCTTCCTCATCTCAGCTTCATCTTCTGGATCTTCGGAGAGCACTGAAAAGGTATCTGAGGCGGACAAAGGTTTTTCGTAAGTCGGATAGACTCTTTATACTATTTGCGGGGCCCCGGAAGGAAGAAGCGGCTTCCAAGGCGTCTATAGCAAGATGGATAAAGGAGGCAATTACGACGGCCTATGTGCTAAAAGGTAGGGTAGTTCCGGAGGGTCTGAGAGCTCACTCTACTAGGTCCCAGGCCACTTCCTGGGCGGAAGTCAGGTTGGTATCGCCAGGTGAGATTTGTAGGGCGGCGACGTGGTTGTCGTTGAATTCATTTGTAAGACACTATAGGCTAGATGTTCTAGGGCCGGAAGAGTTTCCTTTCGGTTCCGCGATGCTTCAGGCCGGTTTACCAGGTCCCTCCCGTGTATGAGGTGGTTTTTTCACTGCTCTGGTACTGACCCAGAGGTCTCGGGACTAGACTGGGGACACGATCAGGAAGGTTAAATTAGACTTACCTGCTAATTGTAGTTCCTGGAGTGGAACCAGTCTAGTCCCGTATCCTTCCCATCTGCTCAAGGTTGTGCATAGACCTGAAGTATTTCTCTGATCACAGGTATGAGCTGTTTTTGCTTTCACTTAAAAAAAAAAAAAAAGAAAATAAGAGACATGTTCTCTATTGCTTGAATCTTTTGGCACTTTGGGGATTTTTTCTTCTGTAGAGGGAAGTGGCTGGTTCAGGGTTTCATGTCACTGTTTTCATGTTACCATTCTGGGTATGTTCATATATTTAGATAAGTCTTTAATTGTTGCTCCGGTGAGTCTGCCTTGTCAATAGGGTACTGGTGGCAAGAGGCGGTGCTCGGATAGATATACCAGTGATGTCACAAAAGAGGTGTTTCTCAGTCTCCAAGCTGCTGGATTGGATAGGCAACCCGGAGGTCTCGGGACTAGACTGGTTCCACTCCAGGGACTACAATTAGCAGGTAAGTCTAATTTAACCTTAACATAGAACCATAGAAACATGTTGAAAGAAAAAGACCGCATGGCCTATCTAGTCTGCCTTTCCATATCAACCACTTTAACAGTCCCCTTTTTTCCTTTAGGAATCCTCTGTTTGTCCCATGCTTCTATGAATTCAGATACTGTCCTCATCTCTACCACCTCCACCGGGAGACTATTCCAAGGATCCACCACTCTTTCCGTAAAGAAATATTTCCGTATATCACTCCTGAATCTATCCCCTTTCACCCTCATCTTATGTCCCCTCATAGCAGAGCTTGCTTTCAATCAAAAGATTCTTTCCTGTGCATTTATGCCACCGAGGTATTTAAACATCTCAGTCATATCACCTCTATCCCACCTTTCCTCTAAGGTATACATATTAAGATCCTTAAGCCTGTCCTCATATGCTTTATAATGAAGACCACTAACCATTTTAGTAGCCACCCTCTGTACTGACTTAAGCCTGTTTATATCCTTTTGAAGGTGTGGTCTCCAGAATTGCACACAATACTCCAAATGAGGTAACACCAAAGACTTATACAGAGGCACTATCACCTCCTTTCTTCTGCTGGCCATTCCTCTCCCTATACATTCAAGCATCCTTCTAGCTTTTGCTGTCACCTTTTCTACCTGTTTAGCTACTTTAAGATCATCAGACACAATCATACCTAGGTCCCACTCTTCTTTAGTGGACAAAAGTACTTCACCCCCTATACTATATCGCTCCCTTGGATTGCTGCAACCCAAATGCATGACCTTGCATTTTTTAACATTTAATCTCACCTGCCAAATTCTAGACCATTCTTCAAGCTTAGCTAGATCCCTCCTCATGTTATCTAGACCTTTCTGGGTATCTACTCTATTGCAGATTTTGGTATTTGCAGTAGATTTTAGTTGTTGATATGGAAGGACAGACTAAATAGGTCATGTGGTCTTTTTCTGTCGTCGTATTTCTATGTTTCTAAAGAGGCAAACGTTACAGCCCTTTCGCTATATCACTAACAAAGATGTTAAAAATAATTGGACCAAGGACAGACCCCTGGGACATATACCACTGGCAGCCTCCTTCTCCTCAGAGTGAGCCTCCCACTCTACCAATTTCTAACCGAAGCAGTAACTTTAGGGTCCATCCCTAGGGTGTTCAGTTTGTTTATAAGTCGCCTGGTTAGATTTCTTACCCAGCAGAGAGCTTGTAGTTTAAATTTAATACTCACTCAGGACCTAGTATCAGCAAAGTACTTTTAGTTTAAATTTAAAACACACAAGAGAGCTTTCTGGTTAAATTTAGAACCCAGCAGAGAGCTTCTAGTTTAAATTTCATAATAAGTCAGAGCCTAACAGCAGCAAAGAGCTTTAATTTAAATCAGATCAGAATATAACTTAGCATAAAAGGCAAAACAGGGTCAGTATTCTTTGAGCAACAAATAAAGTCTTCTAGAGACCTTTACAAAGAGATCTTCTACCTAGGGGGCAAGAGACCTGTGAAACTTTTTCAATAGGTGTTAACGCCAGGTGGAAGGTCAAAAGGCCATTTTGAAAGACTCCTTCTATCCAAGCAAGGACTTTTAACCACCCAGGAAGTTGGTCACAGCTTACCTCAGCAGCACAGGACAGGGTACTGTGTAGCAGCCCTCTTTTAATAAGTGTTATTTCCCTCCTTCCCTCCCCAACACCCACCCACCCCTGGGATAATCATAGCTTTATAGGTACTTACACATTTAAAGGAAAGGAGGTGCTCTTAGGTGCAGCTTGTTATCCAAATCAGGCATACACTTAAGGACCAGAGATTAATTAAGCTTCAGGTGAACAAGGTATATTAAACGTATTAGGTACAATTTTATTAGTATAAGTATCCATAGTAACCCTTAGTAAGTAAAGAACTTAAAGATCTAAACACAAGCTTAAAACTAAGATGCAGACAGCAGTCCAGCAGCAAGATGGGGGCTTTCCAGTCTATTGCATTGAGTGTCACATGTATGAGTTTCTCTCAGTTGGTTAGAGGTCTTACGTGTGCACTAGTTGTAAGGAGCTCTTTGCTCTCAGGGAACAAGTCCGTTCTCTAGAAGCTAGAGTAGCAGACTTTGAAGACATAAAAATGACAGAGAGGTACATAGACGAGACCTACTGGGATATAGTTTTGAAGTCCCACCTCCAGTTTGGCAGCATCCCTGTTGCCATGGAGGAGAGACGTCACGTGACAGGAGAGCATCATCCTGGTGTGGCAGGAAGTGATCCTGTAACTAGGACTTGTCCTCCAGGTAATGTAAAACCCTCTCACACCGAGGAAGCTTCTCCAGAGCCATGTGCCCATGAGGGAAGGGTTAGGACAGCTGTTATATTTATTTATTTATTATTTACATTTTCTTTTATACCGCGCTATTCAACATCAGTGCGGTTTACATGAAACAAAATATACACGTTGCATATACTGAACTGTGCTTACAAGAAACAGGTAATAAAACTTGGATAAAATGGGGTAACTATTCACATCTGATTTTCATGGAAGTCATATCACACTAGTCATGCTCAAGGGTGTCTTGTAGGGTCAGATTTGATCGTACGACCTAGTCACCAACTGAATATACGACCGAATCACCAACTAGTTATAGTTGGTGATTCGAACATTAGGCATGTAGATAGCTGGGTGGCTGGTGGACGTGAGGATCGCCTGATAACAAGCCTGCCTGGTGCAAAGGTAGCGGACCTCACGCGCCACATAGATAAGGTCTTAGATAGTGCTGGGGAGGAGTCTGCTGTCTTAGTACATATCAGTACCAATGACATAGGAAAATGTGGTAGGGAGGTTCTGGAGGCTAAATTTAGGCTTTTAGGTAGGAATTTGAAATCCAGAACGTCCAGGGTAGCGTTCTCCGAAATGCTTCCCCTTCCACGCGCAGGACCCAAAAGGCAGGCAGAGCTCCGGAGTCTTAATGCGTGGATGTGACAATGGTGCAAGGATGAGGGTTTTGGATTTGTAAGGAACTGGGGAACATTCTGGGGAAAGGAGGGGCTCTTCTGAAGGTATGGGCTTCACCTTAACCGGGAGGGAACCAGGCTGCTGGCATTAACCTTTAAAAAGGAGATAGAGCAGCTTTTAAACTAGATAATAGGGGAAAGCCGACAGTCACACAAGAGCGCATGGTTCAGAAGATTGTATCCTTGAAGGATACTACCAAAAGCAGAGAGGTTCCAAAAAAGAGTAAAGTAACCCAAATGCCCTCGAGTATGGAGCAGACAGAGCTTAAAGATCCCAAATTGCCCATGCCTACCAATAGCCACATTAATATACAGTCTCTAAAATGCTTGTATGCAAATGCTAGAAGTCTAAAAAATAAGATGGGAGCGTTAGAATATATAGCACTAAATGAGAGGTTAGATATGATTGGAATCTCAGAGACATGGTGGAAGGAGGACAACCAGTGGGACACTGTGATACCTGGGTACAAACTATATCGTAATGATAGAGCTGATCAAATTGGTGGAGGAGTTGCGCTCTATGTTAGAGAGGGCATTGAGTCAAAAAGGATTAAGGTTTTGCAGGAAACAAAATTTGCTGTAGAATCTCTATGGATTGAAATTCCATGTAAAACGGGGAAGGCGATGGCAGTGGGGGGGTGTACTATCGACTGCCTGGCCAGAATGACCAAATGGATGATGAAATGCTCAAAGAAATCAAGGAAGCTAACAAACGTTACAGCACAGTAATAATAATGGGTGATTTCAATTACCCCGATATCAACTGGGTCAGTGTCACGGCAGGACATGCTAGGGAGATAAAATTCCTGGATGAAATAAATGACTGCTTCTTGGAGCAGCTGGTTCATGAACCGACCAGAGGGGAAGCCATATTGGACCTAGTCCTTACTGGAACACCAAATCAGGTGCAAGAGATAAGGGTGTTGGGGCCACTTGGCAAAAGTGATCATAGCATGATCGCGTTTGATTTAATTAGTGGAGGAGGGATAGTAAAGAAATCCACTGTACTACCTTTTAACTTTGAAAAGGGAGGCTATGATAAAATGAGGAAAATAGTTAAAAAAAAAAAAAAAAAAAAACTAAAAGGAGCAGCTACAAAGGTTAAAGACTTACATCAGGCTTGGGTGTTGTTGAAAAATACTATATTGGAAGCCCAGACCAGCTGTATTCCACGCTTTAAGAAAAGTGGAAGGAAGTCCAAAAAACTGCCAGCATGGTTTAAAGGTGATGTCAGAGAGGCTGCTGTTGCCAAAAAAGCATCTTTCAGGAAATGGAAAAAAGAGCCAAACTACGAAACCTGGAAACAGCACAAGCACTGGCAAGTTAAATGCAAGGCATTGATAAGGCAGGCAAAGGGAGAATTTGAGAAGAAGCTTGCTGCGGAAGCAAAAACGCGTTATAAAGACTTTTTTCAAGTACATTTCTAGCAAAAAATCTGTGAGAGTCAGTTGGTCCATTAGATGATAGAGGGGTTAAAGGGGCATTAAGAGGCGACAAGGCAATAGCAGAGAGACTGAATGAATTCTTTGCTTTGGTCTTTACTGAGGAAGATGTGGGGATGTTACCCATGACTGAAGTGGTATTTAAAGGTGCGGAAGAATTGAAGGAAATATCGATACATCGGGAAGATGTATTACAAGTATTAGATAAACTGAAGAGTAGCAAATCACCTGGGCCGGATGATATACATCCCAAGGGTGTTGAAAGAACTGAAATGTGAGATTGCAGACCTGCTATTAGTAATCTGTGAACTATAATCAAAATCATCTGTAATACCTGAAGATTGGAAGATGGCATACGTAACACCAATTTTTAAAAAGGGTTCTAGGTGTGATCCGGGAAACTACAGACCGGTGAGCCTGACGTTATTACCAGGAGAAATGGCAGAAACCATCATAAAGAACAAAATTGCTGAACATGTAGATAGTCATGGCTTAATGGGAGACAGCCAACATGGCTTTAGACAAGGAAGATCTTGTCTTAGTTATCTGTTTTTTTTTTGAAGGTGTGAATAAACAAGTAGACAAAGGTGAGTTGTGATATAGTGTATTTGGACTTTCAGAAAGCCTTTGACAAGGTCCCTCATCATAGACCTTTGGCAAAACTAAAGAATCATGGGATAGGAGGTAGTGTACTATTGTGGATCAGAAACTGGTTAAAAGATAGAAAGCAGAGGGTAGGGCTAAATGGCCAATTTTCCCAATGGAGAAAGGTAAATAGTGGTGTACACCAGGGATCTGTGCTGGGTCCGCTGCTTTTTGACATATTCATAAATGACCTGGAAAAGGGGATAACGAGTGAGGTTATCAAATTTGCAGATGACACAAAAGTAAAGTTGTTAAAACCCAAGAGGATTGTGGAAAATTGCAAGAGGATCTTGATAAATTGGAAGACTGGGCATCAAAATGGCAGATGAAATTTAATGTGGACAAGTGCAAAGTTATGCACCTACGGAAGAACAACCCAAAGTATGGTTACACGATGCAAAGTTCCACATTAGGAACCACCACCCAGGAAAAAGATTTAGGCGTCATTGTGGATAACATGTTAAAACCCTTGGCCCAGTGTGTTGCGGCAGCCAAGAGAGCAAATAGAATGCAAGGTATCATAAGGAAAGGAAAGGAAAATAAAACAAAGGATATTATAATGCCTCTATATCGTTCCATGGTGAGACCGCACCTTGAATATTGTGTGCAATTCTGGTAGCCGTATCTTAAAAAGGATATAGCGTTATTAGAAAAGGTTCCGAGAAGGGCCACCAAAATGGTAAAGGGGATGGAAGGATACCCCTATGAAGAAAGGCTAAAAAGATTAGGGCTCTTTAACCTGGAAAAGAGACGGTTGAGGGGAGATATGATAGAAGTTTATAAATTAATGAACGGAGTGGAACAGGTAAACGTAGATCAATTGTTTACATTATCAGAATATAGAAAGACTAGGGGACATGCAATGAAGCTACAGGGTAAACTATTTAAGACTAATAAAAGAAAATATTTTTTCACTTAACGTGTAATCAAACTCTGGAATTTGTTACCAGAGGATGTAGTAAAGGCTGTTAGTGTAGCTGGTTTTAAAAAAGGTTTGGACAAGTTCCTGGAGGAAAGGTCCATAAACCATTATTAAGAAGGGACCCAGGATATCAATGCTTGACCCAATACAAGCATTGTGGAACCTGTGTCTTTTGGGGAAACTGCTAGGTATGTATAACCTAGATTGGCCACTTTTGGAAACAGGATACTGGGCTGAATGGACCTTGGTCTGACCCAGTATGGCATATCTTATGTTCTTATGCCTGTGAGGAACAGAGTCAAAGGCTTTCCAGAAATCTAAATACACCACATAGGGCTTTCCCTCGGTCCAACTCCTCTAAATACACTATCTAGGGCTCTCCCTCGGTCCAACTCCCTGGTCACCTAGTCAAAGTAATTTATTACAAGCTTGTATCATTTTATCACATGCGTTATGAATGTCATATTTCTTCCATTGCTGATGAGAAGCCCTGAAACACCAAATCATCCAGAAAAGGAAATATATTTTATATGCCTGAGAATATATGTAACAAGTTAAACATTCCAAGTAACCCTATGAATATTGAAAAGCATGTAATTTAAAAAACTGCTAAGCACGTATGCACAATTCAAATCAAAATTCACAAATGAGATAACTAATGCTTTGATTGAATTCACAAGCAATATAAAGTACTATATGGAGTAAGTCAGCAAGTGGCTAACATATCTGGATACGTTTTCTATTGAATATATATTTAAAATTATCCAGTCCACTTTATCTGAACAGTAAAGGCCAATTATACTTCATCACAGTTGAATACATCATCAGGAACTATTTTCAACTTTCATTTTAAGTAGTAATTCTTTGTGAGTCCTTATGTACTGAACTGTTTGTTGTAAATGCACATAACCATGCCCCTTTACTACAAGAAAATTACCATGCACTTTAGTGAATCCTCTGCTAAGAACATAAGACCTCGCATGCTGAGTCAGACCAAATGTTCATTAAGCCCAGTGTTCTGTTTCCAACAGTGGCCAATCCACATCATATGTGCCAAAAGTAGCCAGTTTGATGCTACTTATCCCCAGGAATAGGCTATGGTTTTCTTTCAATTTACTTTAGTAACAGTTCATGCATTTTTCCTTTCGGAATTTTTCCAAACCTTTTTACACCCAGCTACACTACCTGTGTTTATGACATTCTCCAGGACCAAGCAGGAAGTCAGTCCTCACATATGGGTGACGTCGGCGCCGACGGAGCCCTCGTGCGGAGCATTTCCCCAGCTTTCAAAGAAAGCCTTTGGGAATTGCAGCGCGCATGCGCGGTCCCCTTCCCGCCCAAGGGTGCCATCTTGCTCAGTCTTCTTTTTTCCGCGGAGCCGACGGACGTAGTTCGTTTTTCCCCGAGGAAAAAGTTGATTTTCTCTATTTTTCTCTTTTTTCTCCGGTTCGACGCCGGATCCTTTTCCCGCTCGGACCGATACGCCGGTATCGAGTCCTTTTCTCTCTCTTTCAGTTTTTGTCCTTTGTGACTGGCGTTCGCGCCCTTTTTCTTTTTTCCCTGGCAGACCGGTCTTTTGACCTAGCAGGGGCCCTTTTTCCCCCGATGGCTGCCAGCGGGTTTAAGAAATGTGATCGGTGTAAGAAACATATGTCTCTTACCGACACACATGACTGCTGCCTCCGTTGCCTCTGGCCCGATCATGACCCGATGATCTGTGGTCCATGTGGCAAAATGCCCTCGAAGGCGTTGAGGAGTCGGCAGCACCAGAGGGATAGAATTTTTTCTGACTCCGCGTCCGGCTGGGTCCGGACCTCGTCAGAGGCCTCGACGTCTCGGGACTCCAGCCCTGAGCAGCGACGGGGTTCCTCTGAGCGGGGGTCTCCTTCGCGGGAACATCGCAGGAAGAAGAATCCTGCGAGGGCGTCGTCGGTGGACGCTCCTGGTTCCTCGAGGGCCAGGTCGCATAGCCCCGATAGCCGTCCCGGGTCTTCGGAGTCGGAGAGGCCTGCAAAGCATCCTCGTGTCGAGATGGAGTTTCCTGGACACGTAAGTGCTGTTGTCCTCATTGACTCTCCTCCGAGGGAGCCGACGTCGGGCCCGACGCCATCGGGGGCTGCTGTGTCTCCTGAGCTCGGACTCAGGTTGACGGCCTTGGAGAGCAGCTTTGCTGCCTTCATGGAACAGCAGCGGGCATTGATCGCCGGTCTCACCGGTGCATCTGCCCCGACCACCGGGACCTCGACGTCCAAGTCGACCCCGGAGGCCGAGCCGATCCTCGAGTCCATGCGGGCTCGAGTCGATCCTCGGCCACGCTCTCCCTCGACCTCCCGTTCGGGGCCGAGGTCGTCAACGCCGATTCCCTCGGCGTCGGGGCGGAGGGCATCGGTGCCCGCCCGACCGGAGCCGCTCGATTCCTCCTCTGAGGAGTCCGGCTGGGAGACGGAGGACGAAGAGTCACCCGACACCCATTGGACTCGGTGTGTCCCCTCGGACTCGCCCGAGTCCGAACCTCGGAGACGGTCCCCACCGGAGGATACCCGGTTCTCGGACTTTGTGCGGGATATGGCCAAGGCCTTGGCCTTCCCCGCGGATCCCGAGGAGGGGCCTCGAGCCGAGGAACTCGAGACCCTCCAGTATGACTCTCCCCCGAAGGAGGCCTTTACTGTTCCGGTTCCTCCGATGCTGGAGCGGCTGCTCTTCCGCATGTGGGAGACCCCGGCCTCGACACCGGTGTTAAGCAAGTGGGTCGATTCCATTTATCGAGTCCGCAAGAGCCCTAGGTTCCAAAAGGCACAATTACCGCACCACTCCATGGTTGTGGAATCGGCCATGCATCGACTGAAAAGTCAGAAGATGCACTCCTCGGTGCCTCCCGGCCGGGAGGCCCGGAACCTGGATGCCCTCGGTAAGAAGTGCTTCCAGGGCTCTATGCTTGCTTGCCGTGTCCAGACTTACCAGCTCTACATGGGCATGTACCTCCGAGACCTGGCAAAGGAGATTGCCGGGTTCTCTGCTGGTCTCTCCGAGGAACCTTTGCAGAGGTTCCAGGCCTTGTCCACTGGTATTCAAGAGTGCTCGAAGTTTATCTCTCGAGCAGCCTACGATGGCTTCGAGGCTTCGGCCCGAGTAGCCGGGGCCGGCATCGGTGCCCGATGACAGGCTTGGCTACAGTCATCCGACCTTGAGCCATGGGTCCAGGACAAGTTGGTCGATGTCCCCTGCCGAGGTGAAAACCTCTTTGGCAAGCCCGTGGCTGAAAAGGCTGCAGAACTCAAGACCGAGACTCTGACCAGGATTAGGCTTTCCAGGAAAACCTCTGCCCCTTCTCAGAAAAAGAAGGGCTCTGGAAAAAAGACCTTTTACACGAGGAAGTCATCTGCCTACAAACAATACCCTCATTATCAGGCCTCTGCAGCTCCTCAACAGGGTCAGCAGGCCAAGGGGCAGGGTCAAGGGCCCTGTAGGCAGAAGACCCCCAAGCCACCAACACCGGCCCCTGCTCAGCAGGGTGGGGGTTTTTGACTCAAACAGCATAGCCTCTTCTCCTCAGCTGGCTTCTCTCAGCACAGGAGGCCGGCTGGCCCACTTTGCCCACAGGTGGTCAGCCGTCACATCAGATACCTGGGTTCTTCGTATAGTCCAAAAGGGCTATCTTCTCCATTTTCACCAGGTACCTCCCTCCTATTTTCCAGGGGAGCCTCCAAGACTCCCTCTGGACAGGGACCTACTCCTTCAGGAGTTGACAGGTCTGCTAAAGGATCAGGCTGTGGAACCGGTGCCCCACCACCTGAGAGGTCAAGGCTTTTACTCAAGGTACTTTCTGGTACCAAAAAGAACAGGAGGCCTCAGACCCATCCTAGACTTGTGAAACCTCTACAAGTTCCTGGAGAGGGAAAAGTTCAAGATGCTTACCCTTGGAATCCTGCTGCCCTACCTCCAGCAGGGAGACTGGCTATGCTCCTTAGATCTAAAGGATGCGTAAACTCACATCTTTATTCATCCAGACCACAGACAATATCTCAGGTTTGTTGTGGGAGGAAACCACTATCAGTACAGAGTACTTCCCTTTGGCCTATCATCCGCTCCCAGGGTGTTCACCAAGTGCCTGGCAGTGGTGGCGGCCTACCTGAGGCTTCAGGGTCTTTTCGTGTTTCCGTACCTGGACGACTGTCTCATAAGGGGCCAATCTTCCCAGGAGGCCAACCAGGCCACTCTTTGCACTGTGGCTCTGCTTCAGCACTTGGGGTTTGTCATCAACTTTGCAAAGTCCACTTTGCTCCCGTTCCAGAACTTAGAGTTCATAGGGGCCAGACTAGACACTCTTCAAGCAAAGGCTTTTCTGCCTCTGGACAGGGCCCACAGGCTAATGGATCTGGCCGGCCGGTTTCGCAGCAATTCCCTGGTCTCTGCCAGGCAATTCCTGAGACTACTCGGCCATATGGCTTCCACGGTCCATGTCACTCCCAATGCCCGCCTGCACATGCGACCTGCTCAGTGGAGCCTTCGCACTCAGTGGCATCAAGCCACAGGGGACCTAGCGGACCCAGTGATGATCTCCGACCTCCTGGTCTCCTCTCTGCAATGGTGGCTTCATCTTCCGAATCTGGTGCTCGGAGTGGTTTTTCAATCCCCTCCGCATACTCTGGTGCTGACAACCGATACCTCTCTTCTCGGTTGGGGAGCACATTGCCAAGGGACATGTACTCAGGGTCTCTGGACCCCTTGGGAGGCTACTCAACTTATAAACTTCCTGGAGCTACGGGCGATACGCCTAGCTCTGAGAGCCTTCTCCCACCTCGCCTCTCACCAGACTGTACTGGTCCAGACGGACAATCAAGTTGCCATGTTCTATGTGAACAAACAAGGAAGCACAGGCTCCTTCCTCCTTTGTCAGGAGATACAACGACTGTGCTCTTGGGCTGTCAATCACGGAATCCTTCTCAAGGCTGTCAATCTCCCAGGTCAGGAAAATTGCCTGGCAGACAGACTGAGCCGGATCCTGCAACCACAAGAATAGAGATTGAACCCATTGGTGGTACAGCAGGTCTTTCTCAAGTGGGGGCTCCCCACCATGGATCTTTTCGGCAGTCCTCTGAACCGGCAACTCCCGAGATTTTGCTCCAGACAACCGCATCCTCTCAGGGTAGCAGCGGATGCGTTTCTGATCTCGTGGTCCACAGGCCTACTGTATGTGTTTCCTCCCACACCACTAGTGTCCAGGACGCTGTTCAAGGTCCTCAGGGACGGGGCTTCCTTGATTCTCATAGCCCCCAGGTGGCCGAGGCAACCGTGGTTCCCACTTCTGCTTCAGCTGGCGGTGGACACACCTCTTCCTCTGGGGTTTCAACACGATCTCCTGTCCCAGGATCAGGGGACTCTCTTGCACCCCAACCTCCAGTCCCTTCATCTGATGGCCTGGCTGCTGAAAGGGTAGTCCTAGCTCCCTTACTACTGCCTCGAGAGTTGGAAGATGTAGTCTTGGCCTCTCGTCGTCAATCCACCAGGAAATCCTATGCTCTTAAGTGGCGTAGATTCTCCGTCTGGTGTGCTCAGCAAAGTGAGAATCCCTTCTCGTGCTTGGTGGCGGTAGTGTTGCAATATTTGCTCTACCTCTCCAATCTGGGCTTTAAGTCTAACTCTGTCCGAGTTCACCTTAGTGCTCTCTCAGCACACCACTCGCCGGTGGACTGCAGGCCTCTTTCCAACCACCTTTGGTGGCTCGTTTCCTCAGAGGCCTTCTTCTGCTTAAGCCTCCTTTGCGTCCACCGGCCCCTGAGTGGGATCTGAATGTGGTCTTACAGCGGCTTACTTGTCCGCCTTTTGAACCTATGGCTACCTGCCCTCTCCGTTTTCTCTCCTGGAAAACCTTGTTTCTGGTAGCTCTCACCTCTGCTAGGCGAGTAAGTGAACTGCAGGCACTAGTGTCTGATCCTCCTTACACTAGGTTCTACCGGAATAGGGTAGTCCTACGGACTCACCCTAAGTTTCTTCCTAAAGTTGTCTCCCCTTTTCACCTCAATCAGGAGGTGGTTCTTCCGACCTTCTTTCCCAGGCCGCATGCCAACCGGGCTGAGATGGTCTTGCATATCCTGGACTGTAGGAGGGCGTTATCCTTCTACCTTGATCGTACACGGGAGCAACGGAAGGCTGTTCAGCTTTTCGTTTCTTTTGACCCCAATAAGTTGGGGCTCCCTATCTCCAAGCGTACGTTGTCCATATGGTTCGCTGACTATCGCCTGGGCTTATGGGGCAGCCGGCCTCTCGTTGGAGGGTCGAGTCACGGCTCATCGTGTCAGGGCGAAGGCTGCATCAGTGGCTCATCTCCGCTCTGTTCCGTTGGCAGACATCTGCCGGGCCGCTACTTGGTCTTCAAGCCAGACTTTTGCAGCCCATTACTGCCTTGAGAGGGAGTCCCGCAGGGACAGTGCTTTCGGACAGGCAGTACTCCATAATCTCTTTGGGGTTTAGGCAACTCCTACCCTCCGGCCCTGGTGTTGGGCTACCGGTCGGGGGCGTTCTCAGAGAAGATTCCTTCCTTCTGTGCTGATGAGCTAGAGGGAGCTCTTTTTTCCGCTTGGGGTCTCCGGTAGCCTTAAGCTGGGGAGTCCCATATGTGAGGACTGACTTCCTGCTTGGTCCTGGAGAAAGAGTAGTTACTCACCTGTAACAGGTGTTCTCCAGGAGCAGCAGGAATCAGTCCTCACAACCCTCCCTCCTCCCCTTGGAGTTGCAGTCATATGATTTTGTTTTTGCTAATTTTTTTGCTGTCTTTTAGCTATGTCATCAGACTGAGCAAGAGGGCACCCTTGGGCGGGAAGGGGACCGCGCATGCGCGCTGCAATTCCCAAAGGCTTTCTTTGAAAGCTGGGGAAATGCTCCGCACGAGGGCTCCGTCGGCGCCAACATCACCCATATGTGAGGACTGATTCCTGCTGCTCCTGGAGAACACCTGTTACAGGTGAGTAACTACTCTTTCTCTGGCAAATTGCTCTGATGCTATACAAATGATAAATAGTAGTAGTAGTAGTAATTATACATTGAGAAAGAGAAAATATTTTCTCCTATTTGTTTTAAATATACTACTTTGTAACTTCATGGCGTGACCCCTAGTCTTTGTACTTTTTGAAAGAGTAAACAATAAATTCAAATTTACCCATTCCACTCCTCTCATGATTTTATAGACCTCGATCATATCTCCCCCTCATCCTTCTTTTCTGCAACCTGAAGAGCCCTAACCTGTTTAACTCTTTCTTCATATAAGAGTTGTTCTATCCCCAGAAAGGAAGAGTGGCCCATATGGGGGGTAATGATTTTCACAGGGGATGGGACTTCGGACCTGAGGGGCAGGACTTATGAGAGATTCATAGTGGGTTTTATTTTTTTTAAAGCACTCGCCTAGGAGACTTCCGGTGGCAATGAGCTGGTAGGGTGTGGATTGACCAGCTCCTGGGGGATACCCCAATCTACTGCTATAAAACCCCATTAAGCTGTGCTCAAAGCTCTCCGGAGGTTTTGCTACCGCCTGAGGAGACTGAGCGGGAGAGGAATCTTAATTCCGGGCTCTTCGGCGCAGCTGTATGGCCTCAAAAGTCACCCGCAGGGAGAAAGGACGGCCACCGGAGGGAAAGATGGCGGAGGACGCACCGGCAAGCCCTGTAGCGGGTCAAACACAAGCTATGGTGGCTGAAGTAAGTGCGGCAGTGGTGACCGCGCTGGATGACCGGTTCCGCTCCCTGGCTGAGCAAATTTCCCAGGTTAACCAAAGTATTGGTGACTTCACGGGGCGCATGGAACAGGTGGAGGCCCGGGTCTCGGATGTTGAGGACTCCCATCGCACTTTGCAAGAGCGGGTGACGGCTTTGGAAAGTCTGGTGCAGCAACAGCATGACAAGATAGACGACCTTGAAAATCGGGGTCGACGAAAGAACTTACGTTTTGTTGGCATCCCTGAAAGTGTGGGAGATCGTATGCTGGCTGGGCATGTGGAATCTTGGATTACCCAGACTTTCCCGGACACTGTTGCAGGCCCGATAAAGTTAGAGAGGGTGCATAGACTGGGCCTGAGGAGGGACGGAGCATGTCGACCACGTGCAGTCATTGCACAATTCCTGGAGTTTAGGCAGAAGGAGGAAGTTTTGAGAGCAGCCCGGAATCGGAGGAGGCAGCCTGATAGTGGAGATCAGATCTTGGTGTTCCAAGACTACTCCGTCCTTGTGAGCCAGCAGCGGAGGGCCTTTTCTGCTATCTGTGGCCAATTAGCGAATCGGGATGTGAGATTTGCATTGCTCTACCCTGCGAAATTACGAGTGGAACACCAGGGAGGTGTGAAATTTCTGGCTACACCGGAGGAAGCCGGGAACATTTTGGAGCAACTTGGTGGAGGTTCCACTCCATGAAGACGGATAGTTTTCGGAGGCTGGGGTGAAGCTGTGGACTGCCTGCGGGCAGATGGAGTGGGTGGAGGGTGACGGCATGGGGCTGCCTACCACATACTTATTGTTCCATACTGTATAATTTGCTATTCTATCAGTTTGTGTTACTATGTCCACGGGCGGTGTCTGTGGTCTGCCCCTTCGCCTTTATCTCCTTTTTTTTTTTTTCTCTCTTCTTTTCTTCTCTTTTTTCCTCATTGTTTGGATGATTGAGCAGTGTGTTATATTTTCTGCGGGTTGGCGGGTGGGGATGGGAGGGAGTGTGCCCATGGCTGGATTACCTTTTTTTTAAAAAAAATTTTTATATAGCACTCTCCTGCGGCGCGGCTTGACGCATTTGGCCTTGTTATCCCTCATGGGGACGTTGCTCTGGTGGCCGTTGCCGTCAAGGCCGGATGCTAGCTCCCCCTGCTCCCGGTGCGCAAACGCCATGTGGCAGGATTCACTGACTATCTGTTTCTCGCTTGGGAACGCCGGCCATATCGGGCTGGAGTGACAGTGGACATATTACTTTTGTCTGGGCTGGATTTTCCTGGCACAGCAGGCAGACGGCCGCTGCCGTCCTTGATGTTTTTTGAAGTTTTACAAAGTTCATGCAGTTCTTGCTGTGGGTTTTGTTATACTGTTATTTGTGGAATTGGGGCAGTGCTGCAAAATGTTCTACTGTGGGATACTGTTGCAGAAGCAAGGGGGGAGGTGAGCGTTGTATACATTGTGGGGGGTGGTGTGTAAGGGGTATTTAGTCAGCTGCGAGGGGTGACCCTGAATGCCATTGGAATGGGGTCCCGGGTGGAGGGGAGTCGGGAGGGGTTTTGGAAGGAGATGTGGGGGGCTGGGGTAGGTCGAGGGAGGGGTGGGGGAAGTGAAGTGGCTCGGACGGGGGGGAGGGAGGTCAGGGGTGGGTGGATGGGGAGGGTTGGGACTTAGTGGAGGTGGAATCGCTGCTGCTTGGTTTTTGGCATTGGAGGTGGGTGGATGTCAGTGTGGTGGGAGCCCTAGGCTGGGGGGGCTGCTGCCTCAATGCAGAAGATTTTTTCAGGCTTAGATTGCGAGGGTGGCCCTTTGAGAATGGGTAAGCACTTGAAATTGGCCTCATGGAATGTATGTGGCTTTAGGTTCCCCTATAAAGAGATATAGAGTGCTGCAACAGTTGCGATCAAAACGGGTTGATATAGCCATGTTACAGGAAACACATCAGTCCTCTGAGGAGCATGATAAGTTGTGTAAGGGGTGGGTTTGCAAGGTGTATGGGGCCGCGGCTGTTGGGAAAAAGAGGGGAATGGCCATCCTTCTCGCGAAGCAAGTGGGGTGGGTGGAGGAGAAAGTGGAGGTTGACCCTGAGGGCCACTATGTTTTCGTTTGGGGGACTCTTGCTGGCCTGCGGGTGGTGTTGGGGTCGGTATACGCGCCTAATGGCTACGAAGCTTGTTTCTATAGGCAAGTGTCTCGGGTGGTGTCTGCTTTGGGGAACTATCACCTGGTGTTAGGCGGTGACTTTAACTCGGTCATGGATGAGGGAATGGATCGTTCTGCGGCGTCTGGGTCCCGGGACCAGCGAAGTGCTCGGTGCATTCGGGGTTTGTGTGAGGGGTATGACCTTTTGGATGTGTGGCGGGTCTTGCATCCTGGTGTTCGCGAGTACACTCACATGTCCAGGGCACATGGGACGTGGTCGAGACTTGACTATTTCCTTATCTCTGCTGATTTGTTTCGGTGGGTGGACCGCGTGGATATTGGACCGCCGGTTCTATCGGATCATGCCATGGTGATCCTGGGGATTCAGCACCTTGAGCAGGGACGGGGGTGGAGTTGGCGATACCCCTTAGACCTTGGGGGCGATGCAGGCTTTGTGCAATTCCTGCGGGGAAAATGGGAGGAATTCACTACGCATAATGCCCAGCATAGGGATAACCCGGCCCTCTTTTGGGAGGCGGGGAAGGCCGTGCTGCGCGGTGAGATTATTAGTTATCACAGTCGAAGGCGGAAAACCATCAATAGTCGGATCTTGCAGTTAGAAAAGGAGCTGTCTAAGGCACGCAGTTGGCATGCCCGCTGCCAGAGTAGGGAGGCTAAGGCGCGGTTGAAGGAATTACAAATTGAGTTGGAGGCTGTGCTCTGTCATAGGACAAGGAAATCCTTGTTGTATTATAGATACCAGCTATATCGGCATGGAAATCAAGCAGGTAAACTATTAGCTTCGTTGGTGCGGGCTGATGGGGGACCCCGGCAGGTGGGGGCGATACGACATGCGGATGGTACTTTGCGGACTAGGGCGGAGGAGATTGAGCGGGTGTTCTGTGAATATTATCAAACTTTGTATGCTCGGGAAGGTCTTGGTTCGGGAGGGAGAGGGGAGGAGTTTTTGCGGGCCAGTAATTTACCAAGATTGGCTGACGATCAGTTGGCGGTGCTGAACGCGCCCATTTCCATTCAGGAAGTGCAGTTGGCGATCAGGGGTTTAAAGAGGGGACGGGCGCCCGGCTTAGATGGCTACAGGGGAGAATTTTACAAAGTTTTGGAAGATAAGGTGGTGATTCCTCTCTCCGAGTACTATGAGGACTTGATTCGTCGGGGCTTGTTTCCTTATGAGGCGAATAAGGCTCTTGTTACCGTCTTGCCTAAGCCGGGTAGGGACCCACTTTTGCCGAGTTCCTACTGGCCCATTTCCTTGTTGAATGTAGATATTAAAATCCTAGCTAAGATCTTGGCAGAGAGGTTGGCGGGCTTCCTGCCGGGTTTAATACGGACTGACCAGGTCGGCTTTGTGAGAGGTAGACATGCGGCTTATAGTTTGCAGCGGGTGCTGGCCTCTGTGTGCCAGTCGAAAGGATAAGAAGCGATCAATGTTAATAAGTTTTGATGCTGAGAAAGCCTTTGATAAGGGTGGATTGGAGCTTCATGTATTACAGGCTTTTTTGTTGCAGCGGTGCGGTTGTTGTATGCTGATCCTAGAGGAGCGATCTTGGTTAATGGACATATGTCACCAGAATTTCGGATTCAGAAAGGCACTCGGCAGGGTTGCCCCCTTTTGCCTCTTTTATTTGTCTTGACGTTGGAACCCTTACTGTGTCATATTAGGTCTTCTCCGGCCTTTCGGGGGATTTCGGTGGGCACGGCCGAGTTTCGGGTTGCAGCCTTTGCTGATGATCTACTGATGCATGTCGAGAATCCGGAGGAAGGGTTACCCGCTCTGCTACAGTTGTTTCGTAGTTATGGTGAGCTCTCCGGGTTTCACTTAAACTTGGATAAATCCGAGGCACTACCGCTTGATATCGCTATTTCCCAGGGCTGGTCGGGTCCTTTTCCTCTAAAATGGGCAGGCGATCGGTTCAAGTATTTGGGTATCTACTTGCCTAGAGATCTGCGGGATCTTTACCGAATCAATGTAACCTTTTTATTGCAACACTTAACTGATAAGGTCCATAAGTGGAAGGAATTGCCTTTGTCGCTGGGGGGTAGGATAGCCCTTTATAAAATGGTACTGTTTCCTAAATGGCTGTACACGTTACAGACATTACCGTTGTTATTGAAAAGGACCGACCTCTTGTTAATGGAAAAACAGATTAATCTATTGTTATGGCGGGGAAGGAAGCCCAGGGTGTGTCTGGCGGTGTTGCAAAGATCGTGGGATGCGGGAGGTATGGGGCTTCCTGATCTTCGGCAATATAATCGGGCGTGTATTTTGCGGCATGTTAGGGACTGGATATGGGGGTTGGGGGACTATACTCCTCTTGAGATGATTGGGGCTCTCGTTGCCCCGTTGCATGTTCGCTATGTTTTGCATATGCGACGGGCGACAGGCCTAGACCAACTGGTGTGGATTGTGTTGCTTTGCCCGGTGGTGCGAGTCTGGCGGTATTTGTGTGGCAAGCTGGGGCTCTCGGCCTTTTGCTCCCCCTATCTTTCAGTTAGGGGGAATAAAGACTTTCTACCGGGCCTCACGGAAGCCAGCTATGTGAGATGGGAAGAGATGGGAATCTCCACTCTTGAGCGGCTTTTGGCCGGTGATGGCACCCTTGAGCCTTTGGCTCGTTTAAGTGCCCAATATCGCTGGACGAGTAGACGTGTTTCTTTATGCTCAGATTCGAAGTTATATTGGCAAGTTGCCAGTGGCTTCCTTACAAGGGGACATTTGTTCTCGGCTGGAGGAACTTTTGATGGGGGAGAATTGGCGAGGAAGATTTCCATTTTACATCAGGCGTTGTTGAGCCTTGAGACCCACGGGACTGAGGAGGCTTTAGCGGAGGCCTGGACACGCGACCTGGGCGAGTCAGTGGCAGGCGAAGGAGTTGCGCAAGCCCTGGCGCAGATTCCTAAGGTAGCTGTCTCGGTAGACCACCGGGATATGCAGTACCGGTTGATCCGTCGCTTATATTTCACGCCCAATAGGGCTTGGCGGGCGGGGGTGGCGTCCACGAGTGGATGCCCGCACTGTGGATTTGTGGATGCAACGCTTGGACATATGTTTTGGCACTGTCCTTTGGTGAAGCTTTTTTGGAGTAAAGTTGTTGGGTATTTAGACAATTGTTTGGGTACGCCGTTGGTACTGCAACCCTTGAATTTGGTGTTGGACGTCTGGACCGGGGATGGTGGGGCCGATCTGGGACAGATAGAATGGGCTTGGGTGCTCGTAATAGCCCGTATGACCATTCTGCGGAGCTGGCTGGATCCTCGGGGTCCGATGTTTGGACAGTGGCAGACACGTCTGCATAGTTTATTGTGGATGGAGAGGCTTCACGCGTGCCATCACCCCAAAAGGTGGGAGGCCTTCCGGGTGGGATGGAGCCCCCACTTGCGGAATCTCCCGACTAGAGTTCGGGCTCGGATATTGGATGGGAGGGGCGGTTAAGGTGTCAATGCTGTGCAGTGGCAGTGATCTAGGATGATGGGTCCCTAGGGGGGGCGGGGGGAATGGGGAGGGTGGTGGGGTGGGGGTGGGGTTTTGGTTGCTGTTTGGGATTGAGGACTTGACGACGCGGCGCTGGGTGGGGTGCAGAACCATCATCTCGCCTGGGGTCTGGGACTCTGCTATTGATGAGGGATAAGGGCGGGGGGGGGGGGTAGGGCTGGAGCGAAGGGAACGGCAAGTGGGTCGGGGTACCTGCTTACTTTCATTTACTTTATTTTAATTCTATTCATTTTAGTATTTCATTTAGTTTCACTCAATGGGCTACTTTGAGTCCGGTTGGGTGACTGTGTTGTCTAGTTTCTTTTCTTAGGCTGTCCTCTGACTGTGTATGTTCGTGAGTGTTGCTGGTGGTGTGGGGGGGTGGGGGGTGGAAGAGGTGGTGGGGGAGCGGCGTGTATATTGTTTGTGTTTCTGGGGGGCCACATGTTCGGTACTCACAGTTTGAATTGTTGTAAGACTGCTGATTTGTCTCTCTTATGTGTTTTTGTTTTGATTGAAAATGAATAAAAATGATTTTCACTAAAGCACTCGCCTAGGGGTAGTGACGGGATGGCCTGGGTTCCATTAAGATCACCAGAGATATATTTTTCTTTCACTGGTGCCTGTGTGGCGTCAGTATAGTCATCAGCATGCTGATGCTCAGATAGTAAAGTTAGCTAAATTTCTTGAGATTAACATGGCTTTAATGCAAGTTGTTGTGTTTTGTTTATATAGTAATGAGCTGCTTTTCATGCCTTTGCATACAATAGCTCACTGCCATTTTGGTTTGTTATTCCTAGAGTATGCTCGCTGATTTATGCATATTATTTACTGACCAATAATACACCTTACTATTATAGTGCAGCTTAATAATTGTATATGGTCTTTAAGAAATGTGTAGCACTTACAAATCTTCAAAATGTTTTGTCTCTCTCTTGCTCACTATCTAAGATAAGACATTTTCTTTGGTTAAATTAAAAAACCCTTCTGTCACAGGTCTATAGAGCTATAAATTGCTATTTAAAATATAATTTGAAGAGCAAAAGAGAAAAATAAAAACATTTTGTGCTATTTAGTATATAATAAAATGTTCACTGCCTGCCACTTCAGTTAGACTCTGATACCGTATATACACTATAGAGAGACAAATCTTGACTTCATTGAAAATCATAGAACACCATTTCTTTTGTTACAGTTACCAAATTACTGTAGCGGTTCTAGGAAGCAAAATGCTCAGTTGTCACCCTCAAGACAAACTCGGAGGATAATAAGGACATTGTGATCTCGGGTCACACAGAGTATCAAGAATTTTTCACTGGCATGCTACATGTTAGTCTGCTTTAGTCACAATCACATGATAATGTGAACAAAATTTGTATTCTTACAAATGCTTCTTCCTTGGAATTTTGGACAGGAGATGCATCCAAATTACAGAGACGCTAGCCTCTGGGAAGGGAAAGACATTCCATATTGTATTGCTAGACCAATCCAGACAAGTAGGTAGTGTTCCCCTACCAGCAGATTGGTGGAGACAAAGAGCCAATGAAAAGCCCAGGTTTCAATGACATCACTCCCATGCCTCTCTCTGCCTCAGCCACCAGAGGTCTCTTCAATGTTTCTTTGTCTCCAGCAGATGGTCGATGGATTTGCTCCACTCTGAAGAACTGAGAGGAAAAGATCAATTTTAACACTCGATTTGAGCGTGACATAGGCTTCACTAGACTGCGTTCTTTTCAGTAGCCATAGGAGGAGGGAAAAGTGGTCCAGCTCCATGCTCTTATCATGATAAGAGCCTGTTGAGCAGCCAGAAAATTGGAAGAATTCATCAGCCTCACACAGTCTCAACACCCCCCCCCCTTCCTCTATCCCCCCTGCTCGCTCCTGAAGATTGCAGAAGGCTCTCAGAGGAATCTGCCTGCCAGCCACCTCAAACACAATGTCTGCAAAGCCAGAGAAACGGTTTCAGGAGAGTAGAGCTGAACCCGGCATAGATTTCTGCTAGGGGCTCTCAAGGGGTGAGTAGCAAAGCTTGACCTCATCATTGTCTTTGTTGGGGGCTCCCAATTCCATCCATCTGGGATATAATTTGAGGTGGACCACTGGTGACCATTGGCACAGTGTGAGGGTTTCTTGCTCTTCCTTGTATGCGTTGGTAGAATTTTTACTATTGTGCACTTGGCAGTCATGCGCTCCTTGTTCATTCTGCCAAAATGGCTCCATCACATGTTCCAACCCATTCGCCTGTAAGGTGCATTGCTGTGTAAGCGCTGTTAATACATGCAGCAGCCTTAGCATGCACTGTTGTGATACTTACCTTAACTCTCTATGTCTTCTTCCAGGAAACGTTATTTGGCCTATGGCAAGCAAGGTGCCTCGACTCCAGCTTCTGGGCTCTGCTCTTCTTGCATGGCAGCTTCTAAGTCGTCCCTGGAGAGATTGCTCCATATCTCTATGCCGGTGGATGCAATTAGTCTGGCCTTGCCTGCCTTAGGGTAGGAGGAGGTGGATGGCACTGTGGGTCAGGATAACAAGCTGGCAGGAGGTTCTGGCAACTTTGCTGTGCCCTGCTCCTCAACCTTTAGGGGATCAATGGCGACTGTATCTCCTGGTTAGTGTAGTGGGGTCATTTCTGGACTTCAGATTGTGCTAACTGGAATTCTTTTCCTTTTAACAACAGTCCTGATCATTCTGGCATGGAAATTCAGACCCTGCGGCTTCGGGGTTCCCCCAAGTGCAGTCTCGTGAGGGGAGGCTGAGAGTGGAAGCCCTGTTCGATTGCTAAGCATCCCTGACAAAGGGCACCCCCTGGAGATGGGGATTAGCTGGGCTGTGTGCGAGATTTGGGCTGTGGCTTGGATTGAGATGTTTGATGAGGATGAAGTACTCTTGTCTTCAGAGAATTGTGAGGAGGCTGATGTTATCTGCCTATTCCGGGAAGAGGAACTAAGGCATTGATTCCCTGGGTCTTATCCACCTTGAGTTTGGCAGATACCCCAGGCATGGAGCAGGAACTGAAGATGCATCCACTCCAGCAGTAGGTACAAAAATCCATTACTGTCTTCCCATTCCTGGAGGTGCTCAAGGGCTCTTTTCCAGTGGATTTCCCTGACTCCCTGCCTAAGGGTGTATAAGAAGATGCACGTTCTTCCGGAGAAGGAATGCATTGTGTGATTTGATATTTCCAAGGTGGATGTGCAGGTTACGGTGGTTACCAGATGGACCATCATTCCTGTGGAAGGCAGTTCGGCTTTAAAGGATACTCTGGACCTAAAGGTGGATTCATGTTGAAGAACCAGTTCACTGCAGTGTCTGCTATTCTTCAGTTGGTGATATGTACAAACCTCACATCTTGAGCCCTGCTCCAGTAGATTCAGTCTCTTCCGCCAGATGATAATACCCCTCTTTTGGAGTCGGCTACAGCCTTCCTTTCTGATGCCATGTACATCTTGGTACATCTAGCAGCCAAGGATTGTGCCCTATCGACGGTAACATGGCATTGGCTTGACTCTGACACAGGGCAGAGGACTCATCTTCCAAAATCCGATTGCCCATCTGGCCTTAGAGGGATGCTTCTGTAGGGTCCGATTTGGTGAAGCTGGTGAAGGACTGGGGCAAGGCAAAATCTTACTGCCTTCCAGAAGACAAGTCCAAGAGGCTTGTGAAGCTGGTAGGAGCCCCTTTTCCATCAGCCTTCTCCCGCTTCTTGCAGTAGCGCTGGTTGGATTTCCGGGGGTCTCAGGACTCCCATCTGAACCAGTCTGGAAAACCTTTCTTTCCCTCTGCTTATGGACTTTGGACTCATTCTCAGTCTTTTCATGGAGTGCTTGGGCTCAGGGACCCGGTCCCATCCAGAGGAGTACCCTCTCAGGCTGCTTAATGAAGGTTTGGGGGTCCATTCCCTGGTTCCTCCGGTAGGGGGGGCAGGCTTTTTTTATTATTATTTTATCAATTTATACAATTTACTTGAATATACAATCAAATTTTTTAAAAAAAGGGAAAAACACCAAATTAACAATATACCGCTTAAGATCACAAATAAGGAAATAGGATCCAAAAAGAAAAAGCAATTTTTACAGGAAACAATTAAAACAAATTTACCAGGCCTACTACCTCCCCCAAAGGACACCTCCTACAAGTCACAGTGTGCCACTGGGATACCATCTACCCATTAGCTCTCTCTTTTGCCTCTAGAAAATCATTAAGCTGGCTTGGCTCATAAAACACAAATGTTTTACCCTCAAATATAACCACGCACATACAAAGACATCTCAAAGCAAAAGTAAGATCAAGGGCAAAAACCCTCTGTCGCAGTGACAGAAACTCCTGTCGCCTCTTCTGCGTTGATCTAGACAAATCAGGAAAAATACGTACTTTTGAACCAAAAAACTGCTTATTAATATTGCAGAAATATAGATGTATAGCAGAGTTACGGTCAAACTCAAGAGCAAACGTGGCAATTAGTGTAGTTCTTTGAGTGACAACCTCCAGGGATGACTCAAGAAAGGCCGTAAGATTTAGCCCCTCAGAGCTCTGTACCTCTCCAGGCTGAGGACCCCCTCCTAAAGGAAGGTATTGAGCCCTCACCAAGGGTGGGAGCATCTCACTTGCCATCCCCAGTACTTCAGTCAGGTATTTCTTGACCATGTCCACTGGAAGACACTAAGGGAACTCTAGGGAAGTTCAAAAAACGAAGGTTATTCCTTCATACTTGGTTGTCCAGATATTCCAATCTCCGATTATATTATATTCAGAGACCAAGGTTGAATTCCCGCTAGCATTCCTTGTGGCCTTGGGCAAGTCACTTAACCCTCCATTGCCTCAGAAAAATCCAATCAATATCCCTGTTTAATGTACATTACCAAGTTTAAGTTACAATGTAAACCGCTTTGATTGAAATGATAAAGCGGTACATAAACCTGTTAAATAAAATAAAATAAATAAATAAATATTCCTATCCTTCAACCGTGATTCTCCCGAAACTGGACACTCCTTAACTTTTGGCTCCAGCTCATCACACGTATTATCCAGATTTCCCAGGGCTTGCGACTGTTCCACCACATTCTGAGACACAATAGTCTGTTGGGGGCAGGCTTTGCCTTTCTTTCAGGAATGGGCTCGGGCCACCAAGGATCGCCGGGTGTTAGTCCCTATTCAGTATGGCTATGTCCTGGAAATGCAAAGAGCCGATTCCAGCTGCATTTGTCATCTCCCCTTGTGTGTCTGCGAACAACAGGGCCACTGTGTGGATCACCTTGGACAAGTTGCATCTTGTGAAGGCAGTAATGCCCGTTCCCCTAGACGATCGGGGCAAGGGCAGGTATGCCATCTTTCTTAGTGCCAACACGGAAGGAACATTCCAACCCATTCTGGACCTCAAATGTGTCCATGAACGCTTGCACATCATGCACTTCTGGATGGAAACTTTGCAATCCATGATTCAAGCAGTGCGCTGAGGGGGGTCCCTGGAATCTCTGGATTTGGCCAAGGCATATTTCCATACCCTGATATGGGTGATCAGCAGAGTATCTGTGTTTTGCCATGCTTAGCTCTCACCTTCAGTTCGGTACCCTCCCATTCAGACTCTCCACTGCCCCCAGGACGTTCTCCAAGGTCATGGTGGTGCTGGCTGCGGTGCTATTGTGCTAAGGGATTTGTATGCACCCATATGTGGACAACTGGCTCATTCGAGCCCATTCTTTTTCAGAAGTGTCTCAGGAAGCTCCCCAAGTGGTGTGTTTCCTGATAAGCCTCGGCTCTGTGATCAGTTGGAGAAAGAGCCAGTTGTTACATTCTCAGTCCCTGGAGTTCCTGGGAGCACGTTTTGATACTCAAGGGTGCATAATCTTCCTGCTAGAGGAGAAAGTCAACAGTTGTTGGATTGCCTAGCGCTGTTCTGCTCGCAGCAGGCTCCCAGAGTGTGGGTTGATTTTCTGCTCCTGTCATGTTATAAAGACCTATCTCTTTTGACCTTATTACTGACTGGGCCACAAGGGATTTGGTTTCTCTTGGGGGTCGGTATTGGGGGCACCAGCGCCCCCCCCCCCCCCCCCGGACAGTATTTTGATGGCATTGTGGGCTTTCCTTGATGCCTGAATCATCTCAGGGGAAGTATCAAATAGATGACCCTGTTTCTCTGGGAGAGCATGCCAAACCTGTGCCGACTTCTGCGCACATGTGTTTGGCTTGCTTTTCTAGTTTAAAGCTGACATTTGCACCACAATTTAACACATGGCTAATTTGCATATGCACCCCTTTATGCATGCTGGTGCTGAAGTCGCACACTATCAGTACGCTGCATAGACGCATACATAGCTAATAGCACGTGACTTCTGTGCCAGCTTTCTGCATCAGCCCGTTCATGCAGAAGCTTTACTTCTACAGCACAGCAACTTCTCCCAGTTCACCTTCTCCCTTCAGCTTTCAAGTGTTCCAGCACCACTGTCTTACTGTTGGCTGGATCCTATCCATAGTCACTGCTGCCAAAGGAAATGGAAAAAGGCAGGGTAGTCTCACTCATAGAGAAGGGGAGGATGGAAAACTGAAGATAAAAGTGGATAATGCAGAAAAGTGCACTGCCATTAGCACAGGAATCTGTGCAGCGTTTAAGCACAATTTTCTACAATAGTGTAGGTCCTGAATATAGAAACAACTTTGCTGACGCATAATCACTTCACAAATGCCAATGCTAATGGCAGTTCACGGCCCATTTTAAATCCATGCAAAACATGATAATTAAGCAGTTAACTATGCTGAGCAGATGCAGAGAAGTGTGCAGAAGAGAGGAAGGCTGAGCTCATCTCTGTGACTGTAATGCCAGGTTAGAGGAGTTTTAAGGGTTCGCTCAAGAGGTCTACAGTCAGTGCTGAGGAAGAATTTATGCCTTTTTCTTGAATGGACAACCCCACAGCTTTTTCTGGACTTTGCTGAAGTGAGTCCTAAAAAAACAAAACAAAAAGAAAACCCAGAAAGGGGAGCATGCTGGAACAATGTATGTATGCATATGTGCTGGAACACTATGTTGCACACAAGAGCAGTCATTCTGCTCAGAAGTTAAGTTCAGAATAATATTGGCACTTAGACACATATTATTCTGAACAGAATGATATTGCTCTTATGCTCCACATGGCATTCCAGTACATGTGCTCAAATGCCTTTTTGTGCACTAGATATGGATGCTGCTAACGCAGACACCTGTGTGCATATGTCTGGCTTGCTTTCCTGGTTTAGCATGGACTTTCAGTGCACAGCTAATTTGCATGCTGTTTGCTTACAGCATGACTGCGCAAAATGTTAGCTATCCTTCTAGCTTCCGGCCAATAATGCAAAAATATTTAGAATCCTGAAAAAAGCCATAGCTGGCATTCCTAGTCTCTTGTCCCGAGCATATCTGACATGAGCCCCTAAACATTTGGATCCTAGGCATGTGTCTATAGATTGCCATTGCCTCAATCCACCCCTGCCCACAGCAACAGGTATTAGTTGGCAGTATACACAGCCACCAATAATATTTATTTGAAATATTTATATTTTGCCAGTAGTAAAAATAAATATACAAAAACGTCCTAGCATTTTACAATAAAAAAAGGTAAATCAGATACCAAGAGGATGAGAAAAACACAAATGCATTCAGGAGATAGACTAAAAGACAAAAGGGCAGTATGAAATTATTAGACAACTGTTTTAACCATAGACATGAACATATAGCTGAAGCACATGAGGAGAAAAAAATGTAAAAGAAGAGTTTGAAAAAAGAAGTTAGCCACTAAGGTTCTCTATGGAAAAGCACATCCAAAACATCAGGTCTTAAGACCTGTTTTGAATTTCTTGTATGAAAATTCAACTGGTCCTGTTGGAAGAGTATTCAGAAAGGGAGGGGCAGAGAAACAAAAAGCAATAGACTTATAGGTTTCAAAGTGTAAGATCATTTTAGATGGTACAACTAGAAGGTTTTTGTTGGTAGAGTGCAGGGTTTGAGTTGTATGGTAAGGAACATGTTGTGAATAAACATATATTGGGAGGCTGCTATAAAAGGCCAGATGAACTTGTAGGAGCATTATATTTTTTATTCTATAAGAAATAGGGAGCCAGTGTTGTTCATAAGCAGTGGGGTTACATGATCTGATCTCTTAGCATTGTAAATAAGTTTAGTATCCCAGGGATCTGTGCTGGGTCCGCTGCTTTTTAACATATTCATAAATGACCTGGAAATGGGAATAACAAGTGAGGTTATCAAATTTGCAGATTATGCAAAACTATTTCAAGTTGTTAAAACCCATGAGGATTGTGGAAAATTACAAGTGAATCTTGATAAATTGGAAGACTGAGCATCCAGATGGCAGATGAAATTTAATGTGGACAAGTGCAAAGTTATGCACCTAGGAAAGAACAACTCAAACTATGGTTACACAAGGCAAGGTTCCACATTGGGAACCACCACCCAGGAAAAAGATTTAGGCATTATCATGGATAACATGTTAAAAACCCTCCGCCCAGTGTGCACCGGTGGCCAAGAGAGCAAATAGAATGCTAGGTATAATAAGGAAAGGAATGGAAAATAAAACAAAGGATATTATAATATCTCTCTATCGTTCCATGGTGCGACCACACCTTGAATATTGTGTGCAATTCTGGTCAATGTATCTTAAAAAGGATATAGCGTTATTAGAAAAGGTACAGAGAAGAGCCACCAAAATGGTAAAGGGGATGGAAGGAGATACCCCTTTGAAGAGAGGCTAAAAAGGTTAGGGCTCTTCAACCTGGAAAAGAGATGGCTGAGGGGAGATATGATAGAGGTCTATAAATTAATGAATGGAGTGGAATGGGTAAACGTAGATAGGTTGTTTACGTCATCAGCATATAAAAAGACTAGGGGACATGCAATGAAGCTACAGGGTAACCTATTTAACACTAATAAGAGAAAATATTTTTTCACTCAACGTGTAATCAAACACTGGAATTTTGTTACTGGAGTATGTAGTAAAAGCTGTTAGGTAGCTGGGTTTAAAAAAGTTTGGACAAGTTCCTGGAGGAAGGATCCATAAACCATTATTAAAAGGGACCCGGGATATCACTGCTTGACCCATTACAAGCATTGTGGAACCTGTGTCTTTTGGGGAAACTGCTAGGCACTTATGACCTTGATTAGCCACTGTTGGAAACAGGATACTGGGCTTGATGGACCTTGGTCTGTCCCAGTATGGCATATTTTATGTTCTTATGCTGTATTCTGGAGTCATCTTAATTGATGTTGGGCGATTCCTGCCAAGGAGTTTTAGTAATCTATTTTGTTAATTACAAGGGAGGTAATAACTGTTTTTAGTCCTCTAGGGTCCAGATATGGTTTGAAAGCCTTAGTTCTTCTAAGGGAGAAAAGGTAGTTTTTAACAGTATTTGAAACGTAAAGTGTGAAGGTAAGCTGGCTGTCAAGAATGATACCCAGAGAATAAATGGATCTCTCTACTAAGATAGGACTGATCTCTGTACTTAGATAGGACTGGAGGAAATGCAGGGTTGAAAAGGGTTGTGGGACAGCTATAGTGCTTCAGTTTTCTTGGGGTTTAATATCATTTTGTGATTCTGAAGCCATTCTGTAATTTTATTTTATTTTGATTCAAGGTCCTGTTGAAAAATGTGATCCCAGTTGTCGGCGGCAATGACCTATGTCCTAGAAATAGGAGCTGAGATTGAGATTTTGGATCAGCAAGGCAAGAGGGAAAATGAAGAGATTAAAAAGCATAAGAGATAATATAGAGCCCTGTGGGACACCGGAGATTTGAAAGTGGATCTCTGATAAGGAGCCCTCGAAAGAAACTTGAAAAGTCTGGTCTGCCAGAGAGGATCAAAACCAGTTTAGTGTACCTCTAATTCCTGAGTTGTATATTAGATCAAGAAGAAGGGTGTAATCAGTAATGTTGAATGTAGCGCTTATATGGAAGTGCACTATCAAGATGTCCCTGAAACTTCAAGATGGACTTCTGTCTCATTTAAGATAACCAGCAGTGTTGTCTCAGTGTTTTGATTCCATAGTCAATTTAGAAAAACTAAACTGGTGCCTTTCCTGTTAAAGCAAGATGCAGAACCAAGGGCAAACATTTTTTGGCCTTTGAAAGTATGTTGAGACACCAAAGACTACAGCTGCAGTCCCCATTCATGTCTTACTCCACCAACTATTTTAGTCACTGTTCAAAAGGTGGAAATGAACTAGAAGGTCTGAATGGCTCAGGATTTTTATAGATTCTAGCTTTTAAACTCCTTTGTAATGGTTACAGCCACCTTGAAGAAAGCCAGAAACTATTACTACTACTACTGAGCATTTACATAGCACTACAAAACGTATGCAACGCTGTACAGACACATGTAAAAGACGGTCCCTGCTCATCAGAGCTTACAATCTAGTCAAGACCGACAACACAGTAACTGAAGACATGGGATACATCTAGGGGGAATGTTAAGGAATCACAAAGGAGACCAGGTGAGTCAAGATCCAAAATCGGCAGCAAAGAGGTGAGTTTTCAGCCTGGATTTGAAAGGGCCAGAGAAGGTGTCTGACGTACAGACTCAGGTAGTTTGCTCCAGGTATAAGGAGCAGCAGGGAGCTGTAGAGTGAATGCATTTATAGGTCAGCAGGAGAAGTTTAACTAGATGCAGAAAGCCAGTGGAAGCCTGAAACGCTGAAGGAGGTCACAAAAGCACCCTATGCCATCCATATGAGATGAATGCCCCCACTTTATTATGGACTTAGCTTAAGATGAAAGAGTAAGCGAGAAAACAGACTTTGAAAGACTGTATGTATGACCTGGACTATGTAAAACTCTAGGGATTTTTGCCAACATCCCTACAGGTAAAGATCCATGCTTTCTAGGCCATTTTGATGAGAAGTTTTTCAAGGAACAATACTTTCTGCCCATGTAGCAGCTCTTGAGTTTTACATAGTCCAGGTCATTCATACAGTCTTTCAGTCTATTTTCTCGCTTACTCTTTCATCATAAGCTCATTCCATAATAAAGTGGCAGATGTAGGAGCACTCATCTCATATGGATGGCATAGGACGCTTTTGAGGCCTCCTTCAGCATTTCTGGCTTCCACTGTTGCAGCTAGGTGCTTAGTTTGCTTATGAGCCTCAGACTTATGAGAATGTACATTCTAAGTTGGCAGGTGCCCCTTCTGCTACAGATGCCTTATTGAGCATTACAGTAAAGGAGACAGTGGGCATTATAAAAGATCACAGATTCTCCTATTGTTTTAAAATCCCATCAGCTGGAAAGGGCTCAGCTTCATCATGCTACCACTACTAAGACAAAGCAGCAGCCTTCTTTTGACTGTCATTCATTAAAGCAATTCTTCCTTCAATCATAATTACCAAATCATTGATCTTGAGTATATTTAAAACTGATTGTTGACCCAAATGTATTACTTAAATTCCAAATCAGCCTTTGTGTTGGGCTCACCTCCCCCACTTCCCATACCAGTCTGATGGGGGAGAAGATTTCTCTTCTCCTGGACCAAGCAGGAATCAGTCCTCACATATGGGTGACGTCGGCGTTGACGGAGCCCCCATGCGGAGCATTTCCCCAGCTTTCAAAGAAAGCCTTTGGGAATGCAGGCACACATGCGCGGTCCCTTTTCCGCCCAAAGGTGCCATCTTGCTCAGTCTTCTTTCTTCCGCGGAGCCCTACGGATGCCTGTCCTTGTCACCCGTGAAAAAAGTAGATTTTTCTGCGTTGGGTCGAGTTTTTTCTTCGGTTCGACGTTGATTCCTTTCCCGCCTGGACTCGGTACACCGGTGCCGAGCCCGGATCTCTTTTTTCGGTTTTTGTCCTTAGAGTCTGCGTTCGCGCCTTTTTTCTTTTCCCTGGCAGCCCAATTTTTTGATCTTGCAGGGGCCCTTTTTCCCCCGATGGCTGCCAGTGGCTTTAAGAAGTGTGATCGGTGCAAGAAACTGATGTCTCTCACAGACACACACGACTGCTGCCTCCAATGCCTGGGGCCAGACCATGATTCTACGGTCTGTAGTCCCTGTGGCAAAATGTCTTCCAAGGCATTACAGAGCCATCAGCACCAGTGTGAGAGGATCATCTCAGAATCTGTCTCTGGACGGGTCCGGACTTCGTCAGAGGCCTCGATGTCTTGGGAGTCTGACCCCGAGCATCGTCGGGGCTCCTCTGAAAGAGAGTCCCCCTCGAGGGAGCACCGAAGGAAGAAGAAACCCGCGAGGGTGGCATCGGTGGACGTTCTTGGCTCCTCAAGGGCCAGGTCGCATAGCCTCGATCGCCGTCCCGGATCTTCGGAGTTGGAGAGGCCTGCAAAGCATCCTCGTGTAGAGTCGGAGGCCCCGAGTCACATGAGTACTGTAGTCCTCATGGACTCTCCTCCGGGGGAGCCGATGTCGGGCCCGAGTCGGAGGCTGCTGGGTCTCCTGAGCTCGGACTCAGGTTGACGGCCTTAGAGAGCAGATTGTCTGCCTTCATGGAGCAGCAGCGGGTGCTGATCACCGGTCTCACCGGCGCATCTGCCCCGACCACTGGGACATCGACGTCCAAGTCGACCCCGGAGGTCTAAGTCGACCCCGTGATCCTCTAGACCATGCGAACTCGAGTCGATCCTCGGCCGAGGTCACCCTCGGCCTCCCTTTGGGACCGAGGTCGTCGACGCCGGTTCCCTCGGCATCGGGGCGGATGGCGTCGGTGCCCGCCCACTCGGAGGAATCGGCATGGGAAACGGAGGAGGAGGAGTCCCCTGACACCTTCCGGACTCGGTGCGTCCCTTCGGACTCACTGGGTTCCGAGCCTCGGACAAGGTCCCCCCCGGAGGATACCCGGTTCTCGGATTTCATAAGGGACATGGCCAAAGGACTGGCATTCCCTACGCACCCCGAGGATGAGCCTCGAGCCGAGGAGCTCGAGGCTCTGCAGTATGACTCTCCTCCCAAGGAGGCCTTTACTGTCCCGGTTGCTCTTCCGCATGTGGGAGGCGCCGGCCTCGATGCCGGTTCTAAGCAAGCGGGTCAGTTCCATCTATCGAGTCCGCAAGAGCCCCAGGTTCCAAAAGGCACAACTACCGCACTACTCCATGGTTGTGGAATCGGCCATGCATCGCCTGAAGAGTCAGAAGATGCACTCCTCGGTACCTCCCGGCAGGGAAGCCCGGAACCTGGGTGCCCTCGGTAGAAAGTGCTTCCAGGGCTCTATGCTCGCTTGCCGTGTCCAGACCTACCAGCTGTACATGGGCATGTACCTTCGAGACCTGGCAAAGGAGATTGCCGGGTTCTCTGCTGGTCTGTCCGAGGAACCTTTGCAGAGGTTCAAAGCCTTGTCTTCTGGTATTCGAGAGTGCTCGAAGTTTATATCTCGAGCAGCCTACGATGGATTTGAGGCTTCGGCCCGGGTAGCAGGGGCCGGCATCGGTGCACGCCGCCAGGCCTGGCTACAATCCTCGCACCTCGAGCCATGGGTACAGGACAAGTTGGTCGATGTCCCTTGCAGAGGTGAAAACCTCTTTGGCAAGCCCATGGCCGAAAAGGCTGCAGAACTCGAGACCGAGACTCTTACCCAGACAGGGCTGTCCAGGAAAACCTCTGCCCCTTCTCAGAAGAAGAAGGGCTCAGGGAAAAAGACCTTTTACCTGAGGAAGACCGCTGCCTACAAAACCTACCCTTACTGCCAGGCCTCTGCAGCTCCCCAACAAGGCCAGCAGGCCAAGGGGCAGGGTCATGGGTCCCGTAGGCAGAAGGCTCCCAAGCCTCCCACTCCGGCTCCTGCTCAGCAGGGAGGGGGTTTTTGACTATGCCAGCATAGCCTCTCCTCCTCTCCAGGGCACAGGAGGTCGGCTGACCCTGTACGCAGACAGGTGGCCAGCCATCACAGGGGCTACTTGGGTGTTAAGCATCATCGAAAGGGGCTATCTGCTCCACTTCACCCAGATACCCCCTCCTACTTTCCAGGGGAGCCTCCAAGACCCCCTCTGCACAGAAACTTACTCCTTCAGGAGTTGGAAGGTCTACTAAGGGACCAGGCGGTGGAACCAGTGCCTCGCCACCTGGAAGGGCAAGGCTTCTACTCGAGGTACTTCCTGGTACCAAAAAGAACAGGAGGCCTCAGACCCATCCTCGACCTGAGAAATCTGAACAAGTTTCTGGAGAGGGAAAAGTTCACGATGCTTACCCTTGGAATCTTACTGCCCTACCTCCAGCAGGGAGATTGGCTATGCTCCTTAGACCTGAAGGATGCTTATACTCACATCCTCATCCATCCAAGTCACAGACAATTCCTCAGATTTGTGGTGGGAGGAAAGCACTTCCAGTACAGAGTGCTTCCTTTTGGCCTCACCTCCGCCCCCAGGGTCTTTACAAAATGCCTGGCGGTGGTTGCGGCCTACCTCAGGAACCAGGGGATCTTTGTGTTCCCTTACCTGGATGACTGGCTTATCAGGGGCCAGTCTCCACAAGAGGCCAGGCAGGCCACCTTCAGAACCATATCCCTGCTTCAGCACCTGGGGTTCGTCATAAACTTCCCCAAATCCATTTTAGTCCCCTCACAGGATGTGGAGTTCATGGGGCAAGATTGGATACCATCCATGCAAAGGCCTATTTGCCTGTGGATAGAGCTCACAGGCTGATAAAGTTGGCTGGCCAGTTTTGGATGAACTCTCTGGTCTCTGCCAGGCACTTCCTCCGGCTCTTAGGTCACATGGCTTCCACAGTGCATGTCACCCCACATGCCCGGCTGCATATGAGGCCGGCTCAGTGGCACCTCAGGGCGCAGTGGCTGCAGACCACAGGGAAATTGTCAGACAGAATAAAGGTGTCCAAACTCTTGGTGGACTCCTTCCGTCTGGTGGAGGCATCTCCCAAATCTGGTCAGGGGTGTTCCTTTTCAGGCCTCCCCACACACTCAGGTACTGATAACCGATGCTTCCCTGCAGGGCTGGGAGGCACACTGCCAGGGGGCCTGCACCCAAGGCCTGTGGTCTCCGTGTGAGGCCGCCCAGCAGATCAACCTGTTGGAATTGAGGGCCATTCGACTAGCCTTACGGACCTTCTCTCAGATCCTGTCTCATCAGTCTGTCCTAGTTCAGACGGACATCCAGGTGGCTATGTTCTACGTCAACAAGCAGGGAGGCACAGGATCCAGACTTCTGTTCCTGGAAGCACAAGCTCTCTGCTCCTGGGCTGTCACTCAGGGCATGACCCTCAGGGCGGTCTACCTCCCAGGCCAGGAGAACTACCTGGCGGACAGGCTAAGCAGACTCCTGCAGCCTCACGAGTGGCAGTTGGATCCTCTGGTAGTTCAACAGATTTTTCTGAAGTGGGGTCTTCCGACCATGGATCTTTTTGCCAGTCCGCTGAACAGGCAACTACCCAGGTTCTGTTCCAGGCAACCGCATCCCTTGCGAACAGCGCCAGATGCATTCCTGATCCCCTGGTCAGAGAGCCTGCTGTATGTCTTTCCTCCCACACCTCTGGTGGCCCAGACTCTATTCAAAATCCAGCAGGACCGAGCCACGGTGATCCTGATAGCCCCCAGGTGGCCCAGGCAGCCGTGGTTCCCTCTTCTTCTGCAGTTGGCAGTGGATACTCCACTTCCTCTGGGGTTGCAACTCGACCTTCTGACTCAGGATCAGGGGTCCCTCTTGCATCCCAACCTCAAATCCCTCAATTTGATGGCCTGGCTGCTGAAAGGCTAGTCCTTGCTCCCTTGCTCCTATCAAGGGAGGTTGAAGAGGTGGTGTTGGCCTCCAGGAAGCATTCCACGAGGAAGGCCTATGCTCTGAAGTGGCGTAGGTGTTCTCAACAGCAAGAGGACCCCTTCTCCTCTGTCCAGGTGGTGCTACAATACCTGCTCCACCTTTCCAACCTAAGACTTCAGTCCAACTCTGTCCGAGTTCACCTCAGTGCCCTCTCAGCTCACCACTCGCCGGTGGATGGACAATCTCTCTCAGGCCACCCTCTGGTGTCTTGCTTTCTCAGAGGTCTGCTTCTACTTAAGCCTCCTATTCGTCCACCGGCCACTGAGTGGGATCTCAATGTGGTCTTGCAGCAACTGACTCGCCCACCTTTTGAGCCAATGGCAACCTGCCATTTATGTTTCCTCTCCTGGAAGGTGTTGTTCCTTGTGGCACTCACCTCGGCTAGGCGGGTGAGTGAGCTTCAGGCCCTGGTCTCGGATAGGCCATATACCAGGTTCTATAGGAACAGGGTAGTCTTGCGGACTCATCCTAAGTTGCTTCCAAAGGTAGTGTCCTCCTTCCACCTCAACCAGGAGGTGGTCCTTCCGACGTTCTTTCCCAGGCCGCACGCCAGTAGGGCCGAAACTGTCTTGCATACCCTGGATTGTAGAAGGGCGCTGTCCTTTTACCTAGAACGTACGCAGGGGCATAGAAGGGCTTCTCAGCTCTTCATTTCCTTTGACCCTAATAAATTGGAGTTGCCTGTCACTAAGCGTACGTTGTCCATTTGGGTGGCAGACTGTATCGCCTGGGCGTACAGGGCAGCTGGCCTCTCCCTGGAGGGTCGAGTAACGGCCCACCGGGTCAGGGCGAAGGCCGCATCAGTAGCTCACTTCCGTTCTGTTCCATTGGCAGACATCTGCCGGGCCGCTACTTGGTCTTCAAGCCAGACTTTTGCGGACCACTACTGCCTCGAGAGGGAGTCCCGTAGGGACAGTGCTTTCGGGCAAGCAGTACTCCGTAATCTCTTTGAGGTTTAGGCAACTCCTACCCCTCCGGCCCAGTAGTGTTGGGCTACTGTTCAGGTGTGGTCTCAGAGAAGATTCTCTCACTGTTGCTGAGGCTCTAGAGGGAGCTCTGTTTTTCAGCCTGGGTTCCTGGTAGCCCAGAGCTAGGGAGTCACCCATATGTGAGGACTGACTTCCTGCTTGGTTCTGGAGAAAGAGTAGTTACTCACCTGTAACAGGTGTTCTCCAGGAGCAGCAGGAATCAGTCCTCACAACCCTCTCTCCTCCCCTTGGAGTTGCAGTTGTATATAGTTCATTTTCTTTTTGTGCTGTCTTTTAGCTATGTCATTAGACTGAGCAAGATGGCACCTTTGGGCGGGAAGGGGACCGCGCATGCGTGCCTGCATTCCCAAAGGCTTTCTTTGAAAACTGGGGAAATGCTCCGCATGGGGGCTCCGTCGACGCCGACGTCACCCATATGTGAGGACTGATTCCTGCTGCTCCTGGAGAACACCTGTTACAGGTGAGTAACTACTCTTTCTCTTTTATCATCCAATGAGATAAAACGGGTCCCACATTAGGAAAGAAATCAAGGTTTTTACTTCAGGTATTCTCCAAGAAGTCAGTTCTCACATAGGGGTGACGGTCGGCACCCATGGAACCCACGCGAAGCATTTCCCCAGCTTTCAAAGAAAGCTTTTGGTAATGCTGCCATGCACACGTGGTCCCCTTCTCACCCAAGGGTGCCATCTTCCTCAGTCTCCTTTTCTCTGCAGAGCCCAATAGCGTGGTCCTCTACTCTCCCTGAAAAAGTTCTTTAATTCCTTCCCTTTGTCCAGTTTGCATATTGGTTCCCTTCCCTTTTTTTTTCCCCCGTGTTTCCTCGAGGTTCCACCTCGACCGGCCTTCGTAACATTTTTTGTCCGGGAGTCCTTGACCCTGGCCGGGTGTGCTCCCACCATGACTTCCGGTGGGTTCAAGAAATGTGACCGTTGCAGTCAGACTATCTCAGTCATTGATACTCATGACTCCTGCATCCACTGCCTAAGCCCGGACCCGGACCACGATAGTTCCACCTGTGACCGGCGCCAGGCCATGACCCGTAAACCAATAGTTTGCAGGGGAAGCTTTTCCCAAGGTCTGACTCTGGCCTGGCTTCCCCATCGCCGAGCCCCAAAACTGGCCCTTTGCGAGAGGTTTTGGCATCCTCGGAGTCCCGCAGAGGCGGCTCCTCCAGTGCTGCCCCAGACCCTCCCAAAAAGAAGGTCCTGAAGCAGTTTCCTCCAATCAAACCTGGCAAAGTCCCTCGACAGGACTCGAGCGACTCCGAGCAGCGCCCTCAGAAAGTCTAGAGACAAGAGTCCTCGGCCAGTGGAGACTGCGCCAGGACCCATGAACCTATAGTCCTCCTCAAGGACGCACTCTCCAGAATGCCGGCATCGGACCTGAGGGTTTTGGTGTCTACACCGAGTGATGGAAAGCCATTGGACCTCGAGTCCTGCATGGCGGCCATGAAGCAGAGCTTCTCCTCCATCTTGGCCTTGCAGCAGGTGTTGATGTCGGGCCCTCCAGCATCATCGGCCCCAACACTGGACCCCCCAGCCTCGGAGGAGCCTCTGGACGTCAAATTTGGCACTGAGCGCCACTGGCCTTGGGTTAGTCCTCAGCGTCGATCGAGATCTCAATCACGCTCCTCGGGGTTCCAGTCCTCTCCGGCGAGTTTCCAGGAGTCTAATCCCAGGTCCTCCGGGGGAGGGCCCGGTTCCTTGGAGCCACCCCCGGGGCTGACTCCTTGATGCCCTTGGGCTCCAACAGGGAGACCGAGGATGAGGCCTCCCCGGAGACCTTCCGACACCAGGACGTCCCTCCGAGCCGTCTCCCCGGGAGCCTTGGTGCCATTCCCTGCCTGAGGATGTGGCCTTTCATGACTTTGTTCGTGACATGGCCCGGGCTCTTTCGATCCAGATGGAGTTGGAGGAGGACCTGCGTACCAAGGCGCTCGAGATCCTACAATTTGAGTCTCCTCCCAAAGAGATTCTCACGGTACCAGTTCCACCCATCCTCGAAAGATTACTCCTCCGGATGTGGAAGTCCCCGACCTCGGTGCTGGTGGTTAGTCGGTGCCTGGACACCATCTATCGCATCCAGAAGGGCCCCGGGTTTCATAAGCCACAACTCCCCCACAGCTCAATGGTGGTTGAGTCCTCCATGCAAAAACTAAAGAGTCAAAAGGCCTACTCTTCAGTTCCCACTGGCAGGGAAGCCCAGGCCCTCTACACCATGGGGTGCAAGTGCTACCAGGGCACCATGCTCGGGTGACGAATACAGGCATACAAATTGTACATTGGAATGTACCTTAAGTCTCGGGGTTCTCAGAGGGCCTCACCGGGGATCTCTGCAATGGTTCCAGTCCCTAACAGCAGGCATCTGGGACTGTTCTATATTCCTGTCCTTGTCCGCCTACGTTAGGTTCGAGTCTGCGGCCAGAGTTGCAGCTGCCGGCATCGCACCCGGTGCCAGACATGGCTATAGACCTCGGACCTGGAACAGTGAGTATAGGAAAACCTCCTGGATGTCCCCTGCAATGGTGAGAACCTATTTGGGAAACCAATGACAGATAAGGCTACGGAGATGGAGGCTGAGGTAGTGACCTGGCAGAGGCTGTCCAAGAAGACCTCGGCTTTACCAAGGAAAACATCTTTGGGGAAAAAGCCCTTTTCCTGAGGAAAAAGGGCTACTCTCCGACTGGCCACTACCAGCCTTACTCGGGGCAGCCCCACAGGCCTCACAATAAAAGGCCAGTGACACGGGCCTAGGAAGCCCAAGGCTCCCAAGCCCCAGACACCAGCTCCCACCCAACCCAGGAGAAGCTTTTGACTCCCTGGGCTAGTCCTCCCCGCCCCGGGAGTCCCCCCTCAGCCCACAGGGGGTCAACTGGCCTCGTTTGCCCGCAGATGGGCCAGCTTCACCACAGACCAGTAGGTTCTGCAGGTGGTGCAGGAGAGGTACTTCCTCCATCTGTAGCAGAACCCTCCAGACTTCTTCCTAGGAGAGCCACCACAGCCTCTCCTCCACCAGGCCTTGCTCACTACAGAATTCGCAGGCTTGCTCAGGGACAGGGCGGTAGAACCTGTACCCCATCACTTCTGGGGAAAGGGGTTCTACTCAAAGTATTTCTTTGTCCCAAAAAGAACAGAGGGCCTCTGGCCCATCCTGGACCTGCGCAACCTGAACAAGTTCCTGGTGAGGGAAAAGTTCAAGATGTTCTCCCTTTGGACACTGCTGTCCTACCTCCACCAGAGAGACTGGCTCTGCTCCTTGGATCTCAAGGATGCTTACACCCACATCCTGGTCCCCCCCTCCCACAGGCATTACCTGATATTCGTGGTGGGGGCGGGGGCAGCACTACCAGTACAGGGTGCTGCTGTTCGGCGTTGCCTCCTCTCCAAGGGTTTTTACAAAATGCCTGGCAGTTGTGACCACCCATGTGCATCTCCAAGGGTCTTCCCTTACCTGGACAACTGGCTCATCAGAGGCAGCACACCTCTCTAGGCCATGCGGGCCACAAGGCTCACTATCCACACCCTGCAACATTTGAGGTTCATTATCAACTATCCAAAGTCCAGCATCTCCCTGGCCCAAGACCTAGAGGTCACAGGGGTGCAGCTGGACACTGCGGGTCCAGGCCTTTCTCCCTGTGGTGAGAGCCCACCGCCTGATGCAGCTGGCAAGGGACATGTAGAGCTGCAGTTCGGTGCCAGCTCGCCTACTCCTCCACCTGTTGTGGTCTTGATGGTTCACTTTACGCCTCTGACCCGCCTGCATATTTATTTTTTTTATTATTTATTTATTGAACAGTTTTATATACCGCCTTTCAGAAAAATCAAAGCGGTTTACATAGAACAAAACTTAAACATTACATTGAAACATTCAAACAATTGAAATTACAGTGAACATTAAATTGTATATAATAAAAATGGTAATTTGAGGGTTACAATGCTGAGTAAATGCTGATTAGGTATATAGATAGTTTAAACATATATACAGATTTAAATATTTACAAATTTCAAAAATCTTATCAACTTATCTGAGCAGGGAAAAATGTATTGTAGTTCACTAGAATTATTAGTGTAAAGAGTAAATGTGATAATGTGGAGAATTGGGTATTGTAAGATAGAGTAAGAAAAAGGAAAAGGTAAGTTGTGAATTAATGAATATGAGTATACAGCCCAGTGGGCATATATATGTGGGCAGCCCAGTGGTGCCTCGTTCCTAATGGACGCAGGCAATAGGAAGGCTGAGAGACAGAATGAAGGTCACCCACCAGCTGGCGGCCTCCCTCACCTGGTGGCAGTCCCTGCATCACCTCAGGGCAGGGATGCCCTTCCAGATACTGACCTCTCTGAGGGTCCTGATGACAGATGCCTCCCTTGTGGGCTGGGGTGCACATTGTGAAGGCACCTGGTCCCCAGAGGAATCCCTCCTGCAAATCAGTCTCCTCAATCTCAGGGCCATCTTCCTGGCCCTTCAGGCCTTCCGTCACCTCATGAGCGACCTTCCGGTCCTCATACAGAAAATCAAGTTGCCATGTTCTATTTGAACAAGCAGGGGGGGTACTGGCTCCTACTCCCTCTGCCAGGAGGCAGTGGCCCTCCTCTCCTTCGCAGTGCACAACCATATCCTTCTGATGGCGGTGTACATACTGGGGAACAAACGGAGCAAGAGACGGAAGGAGGTTTGGACCAGACTGCTTTATTGAAGATGATCCCTACGCGTTTCGGCTAACGCCTTCTTCGGGGGACATACAGCTACCATGAGTTAAAACAAACATTGTTATACAATGGATATGTAACATATAAATCCAATAAATAATATGATATATCAATCAATAAAAACAAATAAATAAATAAATAAATGTGTAACGAAAGTATTAGAACAATAAAATGACTAATATATTAGTAAATGTTACGTTTAGACCAACCAGAGGACAGAGGAGAGTCAAAAACCATAAAACAAAATAATAATAATAATAAAGATCAATACAATAAAATAAAATAAAATCAATTAGACAAAATCTAATTAAATCAAATCAAATCAAGTAAACGAGGGCCGAGACAGAGAACTAAAATATATTATAAAAAGCAAATAGACACAAATTGGTAAAAAACGTGAATACAATTCTGTACATAAATAAATATAGATAAAGTTGTATATTAAACAAATAAATATGATAATGATGAAGCCATTGAATAAATATGTAAAATATATAAAAGTATATAAATACGAATAAATGTAATAGAATAATAACATACCAGTATTGTAAGGATGGAGATGTCTCATAAAGACAATTGGGTAAAAAGCACTATATGTTGATAGCGCCGTAGTTGATGAGGTTGTCTCTTAAAGACAATTGAGTCGTAGCACTATATAATGGCTATGAAAGGAAAAACTATATAATCACTAATTAGAACAATTAATTATATATAAAAGACAAGAACAAAACATCAAATGTACCAAAAATCAATGAATAAATACATAAAAATAGATAAAAAAGAATAAAATGAATGATAATAATACTAATAAATATCTATAAAGTAATATAAAAAATACTTAGATACAAGTTTATGAACTATGAGATGTTAAACAAACTTAAGACATGCGAATAAAATAAAATACTTGTAAAACAATAATATTAAAAAAGATAGAAGAGGAATTGGCACATGATAAATAAATATAATAAAAATACATGTAAATATTAAATCAAAGGAAAGACACAGGTGAGTAGATCTATAAACAGAACATGTGTTATAACAATTGGAGCTACAAAGAGGACCACAGGAAAGAGAATAATGAATAGTGAGTGTAAGTCTCATGCTATCAATGGGGAGAAAAAAAAGGGGGTTTTAATATTCTCAATGGACGTATACAGTGAGAGAAAAGGACGGAGGGGAACCGGGTTGTTTCAAAAGTAATAGAACATGCAGAATGAGATTAAAGTGCTAATTATTAAGCACAAGTTTAGAGCAATAATGTAACAAAATCCATATTCTGCTGTTATATATGTTTTAATAAGATCAAGGATATGTATGAAGGAATATACTGTATGCTAATTGCATCAATGTATTTAATGTGATTGTGCAACTGATTTTGCGCATGTTAATTGAGTGCAGTCGACATCCCTCAATATAGAAAGTCACATGATGAACTAGGCAAAAATTACTATAATATGAAAGAGCTATGGATCAGAGGATCCGTGAAAAAGCGCATTCATGTGTTATATCAATTGAAACTGTGAAGGGGACCGCAGGGCGTAATGGAATGAGCTACGGATGTATGATGAATCAGAACCTTGTGTTTCATAAAGGGGAGAGGGAGAGTTGGATGGTATCAATGTGCTTTAGACATGGAGGGAAAATGTAAATGGTGAATAGATTGGATAAAGATTATTAGATAGTGTATAATGAGATTAGAATACTGAATGTTGAAAATAAATTTACAACGATGAACTATCATGGGGATATGTATTGTAGTGGTGTACACATTTGTAAAACAAGGAGTGTGTAACAAGAGGTATTCTACATTCTAATACATCATATATTTACCATGATCGCTGAGCTGGTTTTGGCACTTAAACATAAGGAAACATATTGGCGCGGGTGGTAAATAATCAGTCAATGATACGCTTTATATTGTAAAAAATAAAAATAATATAATGAAAAATGCGTGCTATTAAGTAGGAACTGAGTGAATCAGAGTATTTGAGACGGAAGGAAACTGTGAAACTAAAAGTAGAGAAGGTTTGAGCGAGATAATTACGACCTCGGTAACACCCGAACTTAAATCAGAACTTAAAGACCAACCGGATGTGTGAAAATGAACCGTACTTACTGTTTAAGCAGGCAAATGTAGCATAAAAGATACCCAAATGGGGAAATGCAAAAAGGGAGCGTGCCGAATTTTACACATAATAGCATCAGGGGCTGGCACTGTGTGACAGTTGTTTAATAGACGCCGATTTTCGCGCCTTTTTTTTAAAAAGAGACGTCACAATTGGGCGGAGCTAAAAAAGAGTCAATACGGACAACTATATACAAAACAAAAGAATGCATGCTATTGAGTAGAAACTGAGTGAATCAGAGTATTGAAGACGGAAGAAAGCTGTGGGACTGAAAGTAGAGAAAGTTTGAAGGAGATAATTACGACCTCGGTACCACCCGAACTTGAATCAAAACTTCAAATCAACCGGAGGTATGAAAATGGAACATACTTACTGTTTAAGCAGGCAAATGTAGCACAAAAGATACCCAAATGGGGAATTACCAAAAGGGAGCGTGCCCAATCTTACACACAATAGCATCAGGGGCTAGCACTGTATGACAGTTGTTTTATAGACGTCAATGTTCGCGCCTTTTTTGAGAGAGACGTCACAATTGGGCGGAGCTAAAAAAGTCAGTACAAACAACTATATACAAGGTAAAGTTAATATAAGTGTATCATCAATCGATGTATACTACGGAATATTAGTTTGTAATGATATGCTATAAAATAAAACCATAAAGGTAATAAAATGATTATTTGAATGCAGAAACCTTATTTTCAAAAACAATGTATATCATCACATGATAAGCTAGGCAAGTAGTAGTACTTATGATGAAGCCAAAAATAAATGTATGTACATGTAAAATAGTGTTTAAAAATGTATGTATGAATATAAGAATGAGAAATAAGTTATGTATGAAAGAAATAGTGAACAATATTGTTAATAAAGGAAATTGTGATGGAATCAATATCCCGAAAAATAGCAATACAAAAATAATAGCACGCATTTTTCATTATATTATTATTTTTATTTTTTACAATATAAAGCGTATCATTGACTGATTATTTACCACCCGCGCCAATATGTTTCCTTATGTTTAAGTGCCAAAACCAGCTCAGCGATCATGGTAAATATATGATGTATTAGAATGTAGAATACCTCTTGTTACACACTCCTTGTTTTACAAATGTGTACACCACTACAATACATATCCCCATGATAGTTCATCGTTGTAAATTTATTTTCAACATTCAGTATTCTAATCTCATTATACACTATCTAATAATCTTTATCCAATCTATTCACCATTTACATTTTCCCTCCATGTCTAAAGCACATTGATACCATCCAACTCTCCCTCTCCCCTTTATGAAACACAAGGTTCTGATTCATCATACATCCGTAGCTCATTCCATTACGCCCTGCGGTCCCCTTCACAGTTTCAATTGATATAACACATGAATGCGCTTTTTCACGGATCCTCTGATCCATAGCTCTTTCATATTATAGTAATTTTTGCCTAGTTCATCATGTGACTTTCTATATTGAGGGATGTCGACTGCACTCAATTAACATGCGCAAAATCAGTTGCACAATCACATTAAATACATTGATGCAATTAGCATACAGTATATTCCTTCATACATATCCTTGATCTTATTAAAACATATATAACAGCAGAATATGGATTTTGTTACATTATTGCTCTAAACTTGTGCTTAATAATTAGCACTTTAATCTCATTCTGCATGTTCTATTACTTTTGAAACAACCCGGTTCCCCTCCGTCCTTTTCTCTCACTGTATACGTCCATTGAGAATATTAAAACCCCCTTTTTTTCTCCCCATTGATAGCATGAGACTTACACTCACTATTCATTATTCTCTTTCCTGTGGTCCTCTTTGTAGCTCCAATTGTTATAACACATGTTCTGTTTATAGATCTACTCACCTGTGTCTTTCCTTTGATTTAATATTTACATGTATTTTTATTATATTTTTATTATCATGTGCCAATTCCTCTTCTATCTTTTTTAATATATTATTGTTTTACAAGTATTTTATTTTATTCGCATGTCTTAAGTTTGTTTAACATCTCATAGTTCATAAACTTGTATCTAAGTATTTTTTATATTACTTTATAGATATTTATTAGTATTATTATCATTCATTTTATTCCCTTTTTTATCTATTTTTATGTATTTATTCATTGATTTTTGGTACATTTGATGTTTTGTTCTTGTCTTTTATATATAATTAATTGTTTCTAATTAGTGATTATATAGTTTTTTCCTTTCATAGCCATTATATAGTGCTACGACTCAATTGTCTTTAAGAGACAACCTCATCAACTACGGCGCTATCACATATAGTGCTTTTTACCCAATTGTCTTTATGAGACATCTCCATCCTTACAATACTGGTATGTTATTATTCTATTACATTTATTCGTATTTATATACTTTTATATATTTTACATATTTATTCAATGGCTTCATCATTATCATATTTATTTGTTTAATATACAACTTTATCTATATTTATTTATGTACAGAATTGTATTCACGTTTTTTACCAATTTGTGTCTATTTGCTTTTTATAATATTTTAGTTCTCTGTCTCGGCCCTCGTTTACTTGATTTGATTTGATTTAATTAGATTTTGTCTAATTGATTTTATTTTATTTTATTGTATTGATCTTTATTATTATTATTATTTTGTTTTATGGTTTTTGACTCTCCTCTGTCCTCTGGTTGGTCTAAACGTAACATTTACTAATATATTAGTCATTTTATTGTTCTAATACTTTCGTTACACATTTATTTATTTATTTATTTGTTTTTATTGATATATCATATTATTTATTGGATTTATATGTTACATATCCATTGTATAACAATGTTTGTTTTAACTCATGGTAGCTGTATGTCCCCCGAAGAAGGCGTTAGCCGAAACGCGTAGGGATCATCTTCAATAAAGCAGTCTGGTCCAAACCTCCTTCCGTCTCTTGCTCCGTTTGTTCCCCTGTGGCTTCTGCAAGAGCTTCGCTCCTCCTTTGTTTCTGGTGTACATACTGGGCCAGGACAACTGCCTGGCGGACAACCTCAGCAGGGTCCTTCGGTCTCACGAGTGGAGCCTGGACTCAAGGGTGGCCGGAAGGCTTTTCCACCTCTGGGGAAGACCCTGGCTGGACCTTTTTGCCTCCCGGGACAACTCACAGATGCCCAAATTCTGCTCTCCTCAGCCACACCACAGGAAGGTTGCGGCGGACGCATTCCTGATCTCAGGGCCTGCTTTATGGATTCCCACTGATGCCTCTGATAGCCAAGTGCCTTTTCAAGATCTAGAGCGAGCACGCTTCAGTAATTCTGATAGCGCCCATGTGGCCCAGGCAACCCTGGTTCCCCCTGCTACTCTCCCTGTCGGTAGCAACCCCAGTACCACTGGGCTGGGACCTCCTGTCCGAGAAGGGGGGCTCCCTGCTACATCCCATCCTGGGGTCCCTAATGTTGACAGTGTGGCTGCTGAAAGGGTAGCACTGGCCCCTTTCAACCTCTCCTGTGAGGTTGAGGAGATTTTCCTGGCCTCCCGGAAGCCATCCACCAGAAGGGATTATGCCTTCAAGTGGAGGAGGTTCTCCATCTGGTGTGCAGAGAGGAATGAGAACCCATTCTCCAACTCAGGCTTGAAATCTGTCTTGGTGAGGGTGCTTCTCCGCGCCATAGCGGCTAATCATCACCCTATAGAGGGGAAGCATCTCTCTGGTCAGATACTTCAGGGGCCTCCTGCTATCCAAACCTCCTCTCTGCCCTCCCGCAACGGAATAGGACCTCAATGTGGTGCTCTCCCAGCTCACTAGGCTGCCTTTCGAGCCTTTGGCCACCTGCCACCTGAGATACCTCTCCTGGAAGGTGGTCTTCTTGTTGGCATTGATGTCCGCTCACAGAATAAGCGAGCTGCAGGCCCTGGTGGCGGACCCACTCTATACCAGGTTCTATATGAACAGGGTAGTGCTTTGTACACACCCCAAATTCCTCCCAAAGGTGGTATCCACTTTTCACCTCGATGAGGAGGTAGTTCTCCCAACTTCTTCCCATGGCCACACTCTTGCTGTCCCTGGAGAACACCTGTTATAGGTGAATAACTATGCTTTTTCTAATCCAGAAAAATTGAAAAGGTGGGGGGATTGCAACCTTAACTCATTTTTTTCTCAAGGAAAAATCTAGAATGAATACTGTACCTTTTTCTAAAAAGAAAAGGAGACCAGGTCCGGTTTTACCTAATTACAAAAGGGGCAGTTGCTCTAGACCCTGCATGACATGAACTCCATTGAATGAGCACATAGTAGTCTGTCCTGGTGGTAACTCTGTTAGATTGTGCCTGGACCTCAAACAGCAGAGAACAGCTCTTTGCTTGTGCTCCAGTCTCTCCCCTCCGAGGAGCTATAGAGAACAAGACAGGAGATGGGTGGGGCTAGAGTGAACAGAGTACTGTGCAGTTAAAGCATAGTTACTCACCTGTAACAGATGTTCTCCAGGACAGCAGAAATCAATCCTCACATATTGATGATGTCTGTGCCGACAGAGCCTACGTGGAAACATCTCACCAGCTTTCAAAGAAAGTCTTTGGGAGATGCACCACGCATGCGTGGTCCCTTTCCCACCCACGGGTGCCATCTTGCTTTAGTCTAATGACATAGCTAAGATGGCAAAAATAAAATATGGTAAAGAAGCAACTCCAAAGGGAGGAGGGAGAGATCTGAGGACTGATTCCTGCTGTCCCCGGAGAACACCTGTTACAGGTGAGTAACTATACTTTCTCTGGGAACAAGCAGGAAGTAAGTCCTCACATATGGCACTCCTCAGCTACAGGCTACAGAGAACCTATACAAAACAGCACAGGTGACTAGAGAAGGTGAGCCATGAGCTGCAGCAGTTGAGTCCCAACTGAGAGACTCTTGCAAGACCTGTATCTGGCGGGGAACCAGCACTCCGGTAGCCTGAACACAGAAGAGACGGAGGGCAGGAGTTGCCTACACACCGAAAAGATTACAGAGCACGGCCTAGCCGAAGGCACTGTCCCATCAGGACTCCTTCTCCAGGCAGTACTGAGCTGCAAAGATATGGACCGAAGACCAGGTGGCGGCCCGGCAGAGAGCTTGTAGTTTAGATTTAATAGTCACTCAGGGCCTAGCATCAGCAAAGTACTTTTAGATTAAATTTAAAACAGAGAACAGAGCTTTCTGGTTAAAATTGGAACCCAGCAGAGAGCTTGTAGTTTAAATTTAGTAGTCACTCAGGGCCTAGCATCAGCAAAGTACTTTTAGTTTAAATTTAAAACACAGAAGAGAGCTTTCTGGTTAAATTTGGAACCCAGCAGAGAGCTTGTAGTTTAAATTTCATAATAGGTTAGAGCCTAGCAGCAGCAAAGAGCTATAATTTAAATCAAATAAGAATATAGCTTACCTCAGCAGCACAGGACAGGGTACTGTGTAGCAGCCCTCTTTTAATAAGTGTTATTTCCCTCCCTCCCTCCCTCCCCACACCCACCCACCCCTGGGATAATTGTAGCTTTATAGGTACTTACACATCTTAAAAGACAGGAGGTGCTCTCAGGTGAAGCTCATTACCCAAATCAGTCATACACTAAGGACCTGAGATTAATTAAGCTTCAGGTGAACAAGGTATATTAAACGTATTAGGTACAGTTTTATTGGTATAAATATCCATAGCAACCCTTAGTAAGTAAAGAACTTAAAGATCTAAACAAAACTTAAAGCTAAGATGCAGACAGCAGTCCAGCAGCGGGATGGGGGCTTTCCAGTCTTTTGCATTGAGTGTCACATGTATGATTTTCTCCCAGTTGGTGAGAGGTTTTAAGTGTGCACTGGGTGCAAGGAGCTCTTTGCTCTCAGGGAACGAGTCCGTTCTCTAGAGGCTAGAGTAGCAGACTTGGAAAACATATGAAAGACAGAGAGGTACATAGACGAGACCTACAGGGATATAGTCCTGAAGTCCCATCTCCAGTCTGGCAGCATCCCTGTTGCCATGGAGGAGAGAGGTCACGTGACAGGAGAGCATCACCCTGGTGTGGCAGGAAATGATCCTGTAACTAGGACCTGTCCTCCAGGTGATGTAAAACCGTCTCGCACTGAGGAAGTTTCTCTAGGGCCATGTGCCCATGAGGGAAGGGTTAGGACAGCAGTTATAGTTGGTGATTCGATCATTAGGCATGTAGATAGCTGGGTGGCTGGTGGACATGAGGATCGCCTGGTAACATGCCTACCTGGTGCGAAGGTAGCGGACCTCACGAGCCACCTAGATAAGGTCTTAGATAGTGCTGGGGAGGAGTCTGCTGTCTTTGTACTGCGACGCTCCTGCCTGCACCCTGGAGCTAACAGGCAGGAGTGGCCTTAATGTCCCTTGGGAGTAGAGGCAAACTTGTTCCCTATGGATGTTGGGTATTGTAGTTCACTCTCTTTTCTCTCAGGAATAAAGTGTAGTTGCGACAAAAATGGTAAGGCTTGCAAGAAATATTTATTTGTATTGGGGATGTTTCTCCAGCGCATCAAAATTCAAATACATAAACGTAAAGGGTGCACTTTTAACACGAACAGAAGTAATCAGGAACTTAGGACAACTGAAATAGAATTAGCTTTAACTTCAGCTTTTCATCTATAGAGGAGCTTAACTCAGCTCTGCCTTGAGTGGTAGCTTATGAACATTGCAGCCTCATAATATCAGCTGTTCTTCTCACAGCGTGGGTTCAGAACACAGGTGCAAATAATTAACTCTTCACGGCACAGGCAGCAGAAACGGCAACGTTTTGTATTCCTTTCATACAATGTGCAAAGCTTCTTTTATACTGCTATTCTTTACAGCATATAGAGCAGTCCATGCTACAAGGGTCAGTGCTTACGGTAGGTAAATCATTTTCTACCTGCATCAAATCCTCTGACTTAACAGAACTACTATCTTCATTAAGCTTTTGCTGTTTTCCTACTTTCAGTTCTAGAAACTGCTTAAATTCTTGGAAGAGCAATTCAGCCTGCTTATTATCAGATTGGCAGTTGTCAGCAAATACTATGCCCTTCTCCCTGTCACTAACTGTTCCCACTGCAGCACTCGGCTTAAACAGTTCAGGGCAATGATCAGGTTCCTTCAAGAAAGCCCTAAAAATAGGAGGTTGTGCTTTACCTTCTCTATCTTGGCTTATATCAGAACTGCCTTCTTTCTGCCAGGCTCCTCTCCTCTTTGGTAGCTCAAGAGCTTTCCAGGTGTGGGTTTTTCTGGGCTTTCCAGGTCCAGGCTCTATCCTGTAGAATGAGTTTTCTTCAGCATGTGCCTGCCTTTGAGGCTGTCTTCTCCCAGGCTTCTAAAACATGGCTCTGTCCATTCCTCACAGGACTCCTCTTAACAGCACCTTTAGAACTCCTTGCAGAACATTTCCAAACACTCTCAAATCTTCCAGACTCACTCGTACAGCCAAACTGCTTCCTGGTCTCGGATCCACTCTCCGACGACCTCGTCTTGGAGCCACTCTCCCACCTGGTCCCACACGTAATCTGTTTAGCAGCTTTGTTCAATGCTTTAAAAAGGGATTCTTTTCCCGGCACACCTTGTCCAACCCCTGGGTGTGCCCAATCAGCATTGCCTAACTCCTCCCCTGGGCTGGTGTCTGTTCTCAGCTCAGCAGAGCAGTGTGTTTTTTTCCTTCTAGGATTGAAAATCCTGTGTAAATCCTTTCGCTTTTCAGGATTTTCTTCAATCTCCATCTCCTCTGGAGGGCATTCTTCACCACAGTACATGTCGGTACAAATGACAGGAAAATGTGGTAGGGGAGGTTCTGGAGGCTAAATGTAGGCTTTTAGGTAGGAAGTTGAAATCCAGAACTTCCAGGGTAGCGTTCTCCGAAATGCTTCCCGTTCCACCTGCAGGACCCAAAAGGCAGGCAGAGCTCTGGAGTCTCAATGCGTGGATGAGACAATGGTGCAGAGATGAGGGTTTTGGAATTGTTAGGAACTGGGGAACATTCTGTGGAAAGGAGGGGCTCTTCCGAAGGGATGGGCTTCACCTTAACCGGGATGGAACCAGGCTGCTGGCATTAACCTTTAAAAAGGAGACAGAGCAGCTTTTAAACTAGATAATAGGGGAAAGCCGACAGTCGCCCAAGAGCGGATGGTTCGGAAGAATGTATCCTTGAAGGATACTACCAAAAGCAGAGAGGTTCCAAAAAAGAGTAAAGTAGCCCAAATGCCCTCGAGTATGGAGCAGGCAGAGCTTAAAGATCCCAAATTACCCATGTCTACCAATAGCCAAATTAATATGAATTACATACAGTCTGTAAAATGCTTGTATGCAAATGCTAGAAGTCTAAAAAATAAGATTGGAGAGTTAGAATATATAGCACTAAATGAGAGGTTAGATATGATTGGAATATTAGGGACATGGTGGAAGGAGGACAACCAGTGGGACACTGTGATACCTGGGTACAAACTATATTGTAATGATAGAGCTGATCAAATTGGTGGAGGGGTTGTGCTCTGTTAGAGAGGGCATTGAGTCACAAAGGATTAAAGTTTTGCAGGAAACAAAATTTGCTGTAGAATCTCTATGGATTGAAATTCCATGTAAAAAGGGGAAAGCGATGGCAGTGGGGGTGTACTATCGACCGCCTGGCCAGAATGAACAAATGGATGATGAAATGCTCAAAGAAATCAAGGAAGCTAACAAAAGTTACAGCGCAGTAATAATAATGGGTGATTTCAATTACCCCGGTATCGACTGGGTCAGTGTCACGGCAGGACATGCTAGGGAGATAAAGTTCCTAGATGACATAAATGACTGCTTCTTGGAGCAGCTGGTTCATGAACCGACCAGAGGGGAAGCCATATTAGACCTAGTCCTTAGTGGAACACCAGATCTAGTGCAAGAGATAAGGGTGTTGGGGCCACCTGGCAATAGTGATCATAGCATGATCGCCTTTGATTTAATTAGTGGAGGAGGGATAGTACGGAAATCCACAGTACTACCTTTTAACTTTCGAAAGGGAGACTATGATAAAATGAGGAAAATAGTTAAGAAAAAACTAAAAGGAGCAGTTGCAAAGGTTAAAGACTTACATCAAGCTTGGGTGTTGTTGAAAAATACTATCTTGGAAGCCCAGACCAGTTGTATTCCACGTTTTAAGAAAAGTGGAAGGAAGTCCAAAAAACTGCTAGGATGGTTTAAAGGTGAGGTCAGAGAGGCTATTGCCAAAAAAGCATCTTTCAGGAAATGGAAAAAAGAGCCAAACGACGAAACCTGGAAACAGCACAAGCACTGGCAAGTCAAATGCAAGGCATTGATAAAGCAGGCAAAGGGAGAATTTGAGAAGAAGCTTGCTGCGGAAGCAAAAACGCGGAATAAAGATTTTTTCAAGTACTTTCGTAGCAAAAAACCTGTGAGAGAGTCAGTTGGTCCATTAGATGATAGAGGAGTTAAAGGGACACTAAGAGGCGACAAGGCGATAGCGGAGAGACTGAATGAATTCTTTGCTTCAGTCTTTACTGAGGAAGATGTAGGAATGTTACCCATGACTGAAGTGGTATTTAAAGGTGCGGAAGAATTGAAGGAAATATCGATACATCAGGAAGATGTATTACAACTATTAGATAAACTGAAGAGTAGCAAATCATCTAGGCTGGATGGTATACATCCCAAGGGTGTTGAAAGAACTGAAATATGAGATTGCAGATCTGCTATTAGTAATCTGTGAACTCTCATTAAAATCATCTCTAATACCTGAAGATTGGAGGATCGCCAATGTAACACCAATTTTTAAAAAGTGTTCAAGGGGTGATCCGGGAAACTACAGACCGGTGAGCCTCACGTCATTACTGGGAGAAACGGTAGAAACCATCATAAAGAATAAAATTACTCAGCATGTAGATAGTCATGGCCTAATGGGAGACAGCCAACATGGTTTTAGACCAGGAAGATCTTGTCTTACTAATCTATTATGGTTTTTTGAAAGTGTGAATAAACAGGTGGACAAAGGTGAGTCGGTTGATATAGTGTATCTGGACTTTCAGAAAGCCTTTGACAAGGTCCCTCATCAGAGACTTTTGGCAAAACTAAAAAGTCATGGGATAGGAGGCAGTGTACTATTGTGGATCAGGAACTGGTTAAAAGATAGAAAACAGAGGGTTGGGCTAAATGGCCAATTTTCCCAATGGAGAAAGGTGTACCCCAGGGATCTGTGCTGGGTCCGCTGCTTTTTGACATATTCATAAATGACCTGGAAAGTGGAATAACGAGTGAGGTTATCAAATTTGCAGATGACACAAAACTATTTAAAGTTGTTAAAACCCAAGAGGATTGTGGAAAATTGCAAGAGGATCTTGATAAATTGGAAGACTGGGCATCAAAATGGCAGATGAAATTTAATGTGGACAAATTCAAAGTTATGCACCTAGGGAAGAACAACCCAAATTATGGTTACACAATGCAAGGTTCCACATTAGGAACCACCGCACAGGAAAAAGATTTAGGCGTCATTGTGGATAACATGTTAAAACCCTCGGCCCAGTGTGCAGCGGCAGCCAAGAGAGCAAATAGAATGCTAGGTATCATAAGGAAAGGAATGGAAAATAAAACAAAAGACATTATAATGCCTCTATATTGTTCCATGGTGAGACCGCACCTTGAATATTGTGTGCAATTCTGGTCACCGTATCTTAAAAAGGATATAGCGTTATTAGAAAAGGTTCAGAGACGAGCCACCAAAATGGTAAAGGGGATGGAAGGATACTTTTATGAAGAAAGGCTAAAAAGGTTAGGGCTCTTTAACCTGGAAAAGAGATGGCTGAGGGGAGATATGATAGAAGTCTATAAATTAATGAACGGAGTGGAACGGGTAAACGTAGATCGATTGTTTACATTATCAGAATATAGAAAGACTAGGGGACATGCAATGAAGCTACAGGGTAAACTATTTAAGACTAATAAAATATTTTTTCACTCAACGTGTAATCAAACTATGGAATTTGTTACCGGAGGATGTAGTAAAGGCTGTTAGTGTAGCTGGGTTTAAAAAAGGTTTGGACAAGTTCCTGGAGGAAAAGTCCATAAACCATTATTAAGAAGGGGACCCAGTATATCAATGCTTGACCCAGTACAAGCATTGCGGAACCTGTGTCTTTTGGGGAAACTGCTAGATACATATGACCTAGATTGGCCACTGTTGGAAACAGGATACTGGACTTGATGGACCTTGGTCTTACCCAGTATGGCATATCTTATGTTCTTATGTTTCTGTCACAGGTAGGACAAGTTCAGTAAGTCACTCCCAGCAAAAGCAAAGCAACACTGGAAACCGCCACACTTTTGAACAACACATCAATAGCAAGCGGGAAGGGACGTGTAGAACAGAATCCATGCAAAAGGCAGGCAAGCCATTCAACAATACTGGAATGCATAATGAGTACAAATGCTCGAAGCCTAGCCAACAAAGGTCCTGATCTAGAAGCCATAATGGTGGAAATGGACTTGGACATTGTGGCCATTACAGAAACATGGTTTAACGAGTCGCATGAATGGGATATAGCCATAGCTGGTTATAATCTATTTAGAAGGGAGAGAGGGTAGAAAAGGAGGAGGAGTAGCCCTGTATGTCAAAAGCAGTATTAAAGCTGCTGAAATGCAGGGGATATGGGGAAAAGAAGAAGTGGTCTGGATTGTGTTGGAAAGAGGAGAGGGCCCTGTCATCCATACTGTTGTGGTCTACAGGCCTCCAACTCAAACTGAAAACATGAATAGCGAATTGATTGTTGATATTGCAAAGATAGCCATGAAGGGGGAAGTGATCATATTGGGTGACTTTAATCTACCCGATGTGGATTGGAGTTTTCCTTCTGCAAATCTGGAAAGAAGTAAAAAAATTGTGGATGCTTTCCAAGATGCGTTTCTTAAACAAATGGAACCAACCAGGGAGAGCTCCGTGCTGGATTTAATGCTCACCAACGGGGAGATAGTGTGTCAAATATCCAGGTGGGTGCCAATGTGAGTAGCAGCGATCATCACACAGTGTTTTTTTTTAGATAAAAGCCAAGGCAGAGTCCAGTCACAGCAAGCTCAAAGTCCTAGACTTCAAAAACATTGACTTCAGTAAAATGGCCAAGTATCTGAAGGAGGAGTTGGCAGGGTGGGAGGGGATAAGGGAAGTGGAATTGCAATGGACTAAACTAAAGGAGGCAATAAAAGATGCAATAGATACATTCGTAAGGAAAGTAAATAAAAACAAGAGGAAAAGGAAACCTATTTGGTTCTCCAAAGAAGTGGTTGCACAAAAAAAGGGCAAAAAACCACAGCTGTCTCAAAATTCAGACGCTCACAAACAGACGAACACAGAAAAGATTACAAGATCAAACTAAAAGAGACAAAAAGAGAAATAAGGATAGCAATATTAAAGGCAGAAGAAAAGATGGCTAAAGATGTAAAGTGTGGCAACCAAACTTTTTTCAGGTATATTCGCGAGAGGAGGAAAATCTGAGGTGGAATTGCAGGACTCAAAAGTGCTGGAAGCGTATTCGTGGAAAGTGACATTGAAAAAGCAAAAATGCTAAAAAGATACTTCTGCTCTGTTTTCACTATACAAAATCCTGGAGAAGGACCACCTGTGATTGACAAACATACAAATGGGAATGGAGTAGATACCACACCATTCATAAAAGATGATGTTTTAGAACAACTTGCAAAACTGAAAGCAGACAAGTCTATGGGAACAGATGGGAAACATCGCAGGATACTAAAAGAGAGATTCTTGCAGGGCCTTTAAAGAATGTTTTTAATAGATCCTTACAGATAGGAGAAGTTCCATAGGACTGGAGAAGGGCTGATGTGGTGGTAATAGGGATGAAGTGTCAAACTATAAGCCAGTAAGCCTTACCTCGGTGGCGGGAAAAGTAATGGAGGTGCTCCTGAAAGAGCAAATAGTGGACTTCCTCGAAATCAACAGATTGCATGATCCGAGGCAACATCTTGCCCAACAAATCTGATTGAGTTCTTTGACCTGGTGACCAGAGAACTAGATCAAGGGCATGCGATGGATGTGATCTACCTAGATTTCAGCAAAGCCTTTGATACTGTTCCTCATAGGAGGCTTATCAATAAACTCAACAGCTTGGGGATGGGTCCCAAGATGGTGAACTGGATCAGAAATTGGTTGACTGACAGACGATAAAAGGTGACGGTAAATGGAACTCACTTGGATAAAAGGAAGGTGATTAGCGGTGTGCTCCAGGGTTCGGTCTTGGGACCGGTACTATCCAATATATTCGTGAGTGATATTGCTGAAGGGCTGAATGGAAAAGTCTGATTTTTGCAGATGACACCAAAATATGCAACAGAGTGGACTCCCCTGAGAAAGTGGATAACATGAGGAAAGATCTACAAAAGCTGGAAGACTGGTCTAATGCTTGGGAAGCAGAAATCCAAGAGAATTCTATGCAATAGGGGGTGAGAGATTGGTGTGCACGGACTAGGAGAAGGGCCTCGGAGTGATTGTTTCTGGGGATCTCAAGGTGGCGAAACAGTGTAACAAGGCGGTGGCAAAAGCCAGAAGGATGCTTGGTTGCATACAAAGAGGAATTACCAGCAGAAAGGAAGAGGTACTAATGCCACTGTACAAGTCGCTAGTGAGGCCTCACTTGGAATGCTATGTTCAGTTTTGGAAACTGTATCTCACAAAGGATATAAAAAGGCTGGAAGCGGTTCAGAGGAAGGCGACCAAAATGATTTGGAGCCTGCGTCAGAAAATTTATGAGAAGAGACTTGAAGACCTAAATATGTACACTGGAAGAGAGGAGGGACAGGGGAGATATGATTCAGACCTCTAAATACTTATATTAAATACTAAATACTTAATTATATTATATTATATTAAATTATATTAAATTAAATACTTATACTAAATACTTAAAGCAATCTATCACAAGATCCGATCACTACACCATCTCCGCCCACTGCTTGATTTCCCTGACTACCGCTCAATTTTCCAAGCCTTAGTCATCCCATACCTTGACTTTGCCAACGTTATCCTACTGGGACTCCCACAATCGACTCTTAACCCGTTACGCCTTGCCATGAACTCAGCTGCAAGGGCACTGTCAGGGCTTTCAAGATCAGACCACATAACGCCAGTTCTAAAGAATCTACACTGGCTCCCGCTGCGGGCCAGAATCCACTTCAATGCTCTTGTCATGACGTTCAAGGCATGTAAGAATCTTACTCACACACCCATCAGCGATCTCCTCAACAGCACACCAGACAATAGAACTAGGAGATCTGCAATGCAATGTGTGCCTTCGAGTCAGTCCTGACTCCTGGCGACCAAGAAGCCCCTGGGTTTTCTTGGCAGTGTCACCGGAAGTAGATTGCCAGGCCTTTCTTCCGAGGCAATGGAGGGTTAAGTGACTTGCCCAAGGCCACAAGGAGTGCTAGTGGATCTACTTTGTTGAATAAACTTGAAGTCCCAAAAGTGTTGGTAAAATGTAAGAAATCAACAGCAAGTAGAGCCTTCTCCATTGCTGCACCTATGGCATGGAACGCCCTCCCAGCAGAAATCCGGGCCAGCTCAAATTTGGCACTATTCCGTAAAGCCCTCAAACATCACCTGTTCCTACAATATTATCCTGACAGCATTCCCGACATTTACAAGGCCCTCACCTCACCTCCCTGCCTAACCCGTCCCTCAGATCATCTTCCTGAAGATAATGGCTAACCACTATCTCTCCCACTGATCTCCTTGACCATCTAGCCAACCCTCTAGACAAAGGTCATATTTATTTATCTGTAAGAGCATTATAATTTTATAATATGTACATAGTTTCTCCCTCGTTTTACTCCATGTTTACATTCCCTGTTCAGTGTAAAAAACTTGATGTAACTTGCTTACATTCTTGTATGTTCTGTTTCAAATGTAAACCGCACTGATTATAATAGCGCGGTATATAAGAAATATAAATAAATAAATAAATATGGACAAACAAATTGTTTCCAAAGACAGGAAAGCTGTAAAACTAGAGGGCATAATATGAAGCTGCAAGGGGGGTAAACTGAAAGGCAATGTCAGGAAATACTTTTTCACTGAAAGGATGGTGGATGCTTGGAATGCCCTCCTGATGGAAGTGGTGGGGGCAAACTGACAGAATTCAAAATGGCATGGGACAGACACTGTGAATCCCTTTATAGCAACAGGATAAAATCAAAATAAGCATAACTATCTCTTATATCTGAACAAATAGGTATGACCTACATGGAGTGGTGGGTACACCCCTAAACAAAGGCATGGGGAGGGGTGACCTGCATGGAGCAGCAAGTGCACCTACTCTTGCCGCTTTGCTGGGCAGAATAGATGGACGATTTTGGTCTTTATCTGCCGTCATATACTATGGTAAAGTACAGAACGCAGATTCGCCACAGAAGTAGCCATGGTCCTGATGGCGGTGCGCCATGACCTGGTGGCCTAGTGAGATCCCAGCCTGCTCATAGGCGAGGGCAATGCAGTCTGCCACCCATTTGGACAGAGTTTGCTTGGTCACTGGAATCCCCAGTCGACCAAGGTCATAGGAGACAAAAAGCTGAGGCGCTTTGCCGTGGCTCTGAGTCCATTGCAGATAGGACAAGGCCCTCTTACAATCCAGATTATGGAGAACGGTCTCTATCTTGCTGGCATTAGGCCTTGGGAAGAAGGTGGGGAGCACCACATCCTGATTGAGGTGGAAGTGGGGATACCACCTTTGGCAGAAACTTGGGTGATCCTGTGAGCTGATGTGTGTGCCATGAGAAAGACAACCTTCCAGGAGAGGTACCGCAGGTGGCAAGTAGCAAGGGGCTTAAGCGGCAGCTTAGTGAGCTGTGAGAGCACCACACTGAGATCCCCACTCTGCCATTGATGGACGGAGAGTTGGACTTCAGTCCCACCTGGGATAGGTGGAGTAGGTACTGGAGCACCAGTTGCACCGAGCAGGAGAATTGGGTTTGCCTCTCTCTCAGCACACCACACCTAAAATCAGCACCACTTGAAGGCTTATGCCCTTCTCGTGGAGGCCTTGTGGGAGGCCCGAAGGACCATCTCCACGTCATGTGGGAGGTTGAAGGGAGCTAGAGCTACCCTTTCAGCAGCCAAGCCATGAGCGACAGGGACCCCAGGTTGGAGTGCAGGAGAGAGCCCTCCTCCTGTGAAAGTAGTCCTGGGGCGCCTCTGACAGACACAGATGCAGCAGGAACCAAGGTTCCCTTGGTTACCAGAATCAGTAATGCCCTGAGAGTCTTGGCAACCAGCAGTGTCGGCAGGAAAGCGTAAAGGAGACCTTCCGTCCATGGAATGAGGAATACATCCGCTGCCACCAGGGTCGGGTGTGGCTGGCAGGAACAGAAGTGGGGCAACTGCGTGTTGTCTGGGCTGGCGAACTGGTCCACTAGTGGGATGCCCCAGAGTCAGAAAAGCCGGGAACCTCTCTGGGGTCCAGGTGCCACTCGTGTGCAGCTGGAAGACTCTGCTCAGCCTGTCCGCCAAGGCATTGTCCAGACCTGGGAGCTAGACTGCCCACAGGAGCATCCCATTGCAGGTCTCATATGAAGAGAGGGCTTCTGCTTCCTAACAGAGGGAGTAGGACCCCATGCCTCCTTGTTTGTTGATATAGAACATTGTGATTTGGTTGTCCATTTGGACCAGCACCGACTGATACTGCAACCAATGGCGAAAGGCTCAGAGGGTCAGAAATATTGCCTGGAGCTCCAGGAGGTTGATCTGCAACTAGCACTCCATATAGGACCACGTGCTTTGGGTGCGGAGGTCCTCGCAATGAGCTCCCTATCCTCGCAGGGAGGTGTCCATAGTAAGGAAGGGCATCCCGGCCTGAAGGTGGCAGGGGATCTGCCACCAGTTGAGGGAGTCCGCCAGTTGGTGAGTCACTTTTACCCTATCTGAAAGCCTGCCCTTGACTTGTGTCCACTGGGAGCAGAGGCACAACTGAGCTGCCCTCATATGTAGGCAGGTGTACAGGGTCACGTGGACCGTGGAGGCCATGTGGCCCAGCAGGCAGAGGAGAAGGCAAGCGGGCACCGACTGGTAGTGATACACATCTGTAGCTAGCACCCTGAGGCATTCTGTCCTCTCTTGGGGGAGGAAAGCCTTGTCCTGGAGGGTGTCCAGGTTCTCCTGGAAGAACAAGGGTGTCATCTGTTGCAGGTGGAGGAGGTATCCTTCTTTGACTACTTGCTGCACCCAGGAATCATTGGTGATGGAGGACCACCCATGAGAAAACAGGGCCAGACCGCCCCCCTGTGGGCTGCTGAGGGCCTCCTGGGTAAGAGGAGGCTATACCCAAGGAGTCAAAAACTCCCTCCAGGCTGGACCAGGGCTGGTGCTTGGGTCTTAAGGGTCTTAGGCTTGTGGGGGCCGTGCTCTTGCCACTTGGACTGTTGTCCCCGCGGTGGGGCAAGGAAGGTCTGGTACTGTGAGGCATTACCAAACCCCTCCCCATTTTTCTGGGGAAGAAAGGCTTCTTCCCCTGGGCCGCCTTATGGGGGTGCACCGAGGTCGTCTTTGAGAGTCTGCTACTGGTCAGGAACTCAGTCTCTATCTCAGCAACCTTGTCTGATATAGGTTTTCCAAAGAGGTTCTCTCCAGTGCAAGGGACATTGATGAGTTTGTCCTGGACTAATTGCTCGAGGTCAGACGACTGCAGCCACACCTGGTGATGGGCCCCGATTCCTGCAGCGGCCATTCTGGCTGAGGATTCAATGCCATCGTTTGCTGCTCGAGACAGGAAGTTTTAGTACTCCTTGACTGCTGAGGCCAGTGACTTGAACCGCTGAAGAGGTTCCCCATCGAGACCTATAGAGAAACCGGCAAGTTCCCTCATCAGTTTCTTTAGGTATATGCCAGTGTATAACTGGTAGGATTGGACTTGGCAAACCAGTATCGAGCCCTGGTAGCATTTTCAGCTGAGGGCGTCCAAGGTCCAGACCTCCTACCCAGGGGCACCAAGGAATGAGTCTTTTGGCTCTTGAGTCGCCACATGGCCAATTCGATAACCATAGAATTGTGAGGGAGCTGGGTTTTTGGAACCCCGGGCTTCAGCAGACTTGGTATATGGCATCGAGCCATCTGCTCACAGTGGGCATAGATGCTAGTATTTCCCACATACAGAGAAGGAGGCGATCGAGGACCGGAAGGACAAGCACCGTGAGAGCCTCTTTAGAAGGGGTCTTGTACTGGAGGATAAGTTCCTCCATGGGGAGGTCTTCCTGCACCTCTGTCTCAAACGCAAGCACCTTTGCCATATCGCATCCTGGAGATGAATGCATGGCTTCCTGGATGGTGTCTTCGAGAGCGTTTTGGTTTCCTAGACCATGGGATGCTGTTCCAAGGGTTGCAGAGCAGAGATGGCATCCATCTGTCCAAGAAAGGTCAACGCATCTTTGGTAGTAGACTGGCTAATCTACTGAAGAGGGCTTTAAACTAGATTCGTTGGGGATGGGTGAAGAAAGCCCCCAGGTAAGTGAAAGCCCCCAGGTAGGTGATACATTAAATACCTTTTTGGAAATGGGTAACAGGGGTAATATATGGAAAGCAGTGTGTATTAATTTAGCCCGTAGCATGGGAAATAAGATCCCTGAAGTTGAAGCTTTGGTGGGAGTGGCTGACTTGGATTTAGTGGCAGTTACAGAAACATGGTTCACAGAAAACCATGACTGGGATGTAACTATACCTGGCTATACTTTATTCAGAAAGGACAGGGTAGGAAGAAGGGGAGGAGGAGTGGCACTATGTGTAAAAACTACTATTAAATCTTTGGAATTACAGAGCTTAAAAGGGAGAGAGGAGGCATTGTGGGTTAAACTAGAAAGAGGGAAAGAGAAATCTATTTGCATTGGTGTGATATACAGACCTCCCTCACAAGAGGAAGAGGTGGACAGAGAGTTAATTGAAGACATACGCAGCATTGCTAGGAAAGGGGAAGTGCTACTGCTAGGAGATTTCAATATGCCAGATGTTGATTGGCACATTCCTGCTGCAGTATCATCTAGAAGTAAGGAGATCCTGGATTCTCTACAGGGAGAACTATTCAGGCAATTGGTAACAGACCCCACACGTGAAGGGGCCATACTGGACTTGGTGCTTACCAATGGTGAAAGTGTTTCTGATGTTGTAGTGGGAGATCATTTTGCATCCAGTGATCACCAGATGGTGTGGTTCAGTATTAGGACTAGGGCTGTTAGAATCCATTCCAAGGTGAAGATCTTAGACTTTAGGAAGACTAACTTTGCAAAGATGGGCCAATACCTCAGGGAGTCGTTAGTGGGATGGGAACAGCTGGGGGATGTAGAAAAACAGTGGGCAAAACTGAAAGGGGGTATTTTAAAGGCAACCAACCTTTTTGTTAAAATGGTAAATAAAGGCAAAAGGAACAGGAGACCGCTATGGTTTTCGAAGGAAGTAGCTGAAAAAGTGAAGAAAAAGAGGGAGGCCTTCATGAAATACAAGAGATCACAGAGAGAGGAAGACAGGCATCTGTATTTGGAAAAACTTAGAGAAGCTAGCAAAGTAGTCAAGAAGGCAAAGATTCAAAAGGAGGAGGAAATAGCCAATGCAATAAAATGGGGGGATAAGACATTTTTCAGATATATTAGTGAGAAGAGGAAGGGCAAAAGTGGTATTGTCAGACTCAAGGGTGCAGGGGGGGAATATGTAGAAGCTGATAAGGATAAAGCGGAATTGCTTAACAAATATTTTTGTTCTGTGTTCACAGATGAAGAACCAGGAGCAGGACCTCAGAAAACACCCACAAATAGGAACAGAAGCGAGGGACATCTTGAACAATTTTCAAAAGACTGTGTTCGTGAGAAACTAGTTCAACTTAAAGTAGACAAAGCGATGGGACCGGATGGGATACACCCTAGAATACTGAGGGAACTTGGGGACGTTCTAGCAACTCCACTGACTGACCTTTTCAATGCCTCGTTGGAGTCGGGAGTGGTGCCAAAGGACTGGAGAGAGGCTCATGTGGTGCCTTTACACAAAAGCGGAAGTAAGGATATGGTTGAAAACTACAGGCCGGTTAGTTTAACTTCAGTGGTGAGTAAATTATTGGAAACGCTGCTGAAAGAGAAAATAGTGAGGTTTCTGGAGTCCGGCGGATTACAGGATTCACCAGAGGCAGGTCTTGTCAGACAAATCTGATTGATTTCTTTGACTGGGTGACCAGGGAGTTGGACCGAGGGAGAGCTCTAGATGTTGTGTATTTAGATTTCAGTAAAGCCTTTGACACTGTTCCTCACAGGCGACTTATAAACAAACTGAGCACCCTAGGGATGGACCCTAAAGTTACTGCTTGGGTTAGAAATTGGTTGGGTGGGAGGCGACAAAGGGTACAAGTAAATGGAGCTCACTCTGAGGAGAAGGATGTTACCAGTGGTGTGCCCCAGGGATCTGTCCTTGGTCCGATTCTTTTTAACATCTTTGTTAGTGATATAGCGGAAGGGCTGTCGGGTAAGGTTTGCCTCTTTGCAGATGATACCAAAATCTGCAATAGAGTAGACACCCAGGAAGGTGTAGATAACATGAGGAGGGATCTAGCTAAGCTTGAAGAATGGTCTAGAATTTGGCAGCTGGGATTTAATGTTAAAAAATGTAAGGTCATGCATTTGGGCTGCAGCAATCCAAGGGAGCAATACAGTATAGGAGGTGAAGAACTTTTGTCCACTAAAGAAGAGCGGGACCTAGGCGTGGTTGTGTCTGATGATCTTAAAGTAGCTAAACAGGTAGAAAAGGTGACGGCAAAAGCTAGAAGGATGCTTGGGTGCATACGGAGAGGAATGGCTAGCAGAAAAAAGGAGGTGATAATGCCTCTGTATAAGTCTTTGGTGCAACCTCATTTGGAGTATGGTGTGCAATTCTGGAGACCGCACCTTCAAAAGGATGTGAACAGGATGGAGTCGGTGCAGAGGGTTGCTACTAAAATGATTAATGGACTTCATTATAAAGCATATGAGGACAGACTTAAGGATCTTAATATGTACACCTTAGAGGAAAGGCGGGATAGAGGTGATATGATTGAGATGTTTAAATACCTCCGTGGCATAAATGTTCAGGTAGAGAGCCTCTTTCAATTGAAAGCAAGTTCTGCTACTAGGGGACATGGGATGAGGGTGAAGGGAGATAGATTCAGGAGTGATATGCGGAAATATTTCTTTACGGAAAGAGTAGTGGATCCGTGGAATAGTCTCCCAGTGGAGGTGGTGGAGATGAGGACAGTAACTGAATTCAAAAAAGCATGGGACCAACACAGAGGACCTCTAAAGGTAAAAAGTGGACTGTTGTAGTTGTTGTTATGGAAGGACAGACTAGATGGGCCTTGTGGTCTTTTTCTGTTGTCATGTTTCTATGTTTCTATATCCCACACAAAGTTGAGGAAGGCAACGTTCTCAGGTGGGGAACGGTGCCAGGTCACCGATGGAGACTGGTCCGAGGGCACGTCTCTGTGTCACCGGGTGTCCAAGGACTCCTCATCCTCTCTCCCAGTCTAACTCAGTCAGAGGTAAAATACAAGACTCCCCAGCTCCCATAGTCAGGCCCCGAGCCCGAAGGCCCGTGACCTCCAGTGGACCTTCGGTCTGAGCAACATGCACTTACCAGAGAGGACCGGTGTCCCGAGGACCAGGACCTCATCTGATGCCAGTGGGTCTCTCGAGGAGGGTAGCCCTCGAGGGATCGGCTCGATGACTGAGGAGGCCCTCAAGGTCAAAGGTCCAGTCATCGGGGCGGATGAACCGGAGGAACCAGACATCAATACCTGCTGCTGTGCCAGTAGTGCATTGATACTGTGCTCCAAGGCTACCATTCTGGTCTCCATGCCAGATGGCTCCGCAGCCTTCGATGTGGGCACCGATGACTTCGGGCCGACGCCTTTTCTGTTGAGAGGGGGTTTTCGACTAGGATGGCCTCGAGGGTTTGAGGCCAGTCGCCCAACGCTGGCAACACCTTCCGGGGCAGCTTATGAAGCTGCTCCCGCTCCGACGCCTCAGACTCATGCCAAGGACTGCAGAGTCTGATGTGGGATTTACCCACCTCTCCGGACCCATCCTCCGAGGTGGGCTTCAAGGTTTTCAAGCGTTCCACCTCTGGGGAGTTCCTCTCGGAGAAGCCACGGCTGTGGGACTCTGAAGCAGCCCGTGCATTGGGGGGGACCAAGGTACCGGAATAGGCCTTGGAGCGTGTTGTCACTGCGGATTTCGGCGCAGAGTCTGATCTATGGAACAGCCTCTCCTTCTGCAACTGATGGCTCTTGATGGTCTTTGCAGACATCGACTTGCAAAGGTCGCAGCCCAAGTTGTCGTGGTCCAGCCCGAGGCAGCGGAAGTAGCAGTCATGTGGGTCGGTGAGGGACATCATCTTACTGCACCAATCACAATTTTTGAAGCCGCTGGAGGCAATGGGAAAAAATGGGTCCTTCAACCCGGGCGAGAGTCCGAAGCCTACCAGCCAAAAAAGGGTGCAAAGTGCCGATCGAGGAACAACTCGAGAAAAACAAGAAAATGAACCCGAGGAGCATCGTCAAGGCGAGCTGGCTCGGGGGTGGGAAAAGGAACTGGTACATGTACTGGAAAGGATAATTTTAGGCAAAAAAGAGACACTTTTTCCGGGGAAATGGGACAGATGTTTTGTGAGCTCTACGGGAAAAAAAGGAGACTGAGGCAAGATGGCACCCTTGGGCGGGAAGGGGACCACGCATGCATGGTGCATCTCCCAAAGGCTTTCTTTGAAAGCTAGGGAGATGCTTCCGCATGGGCTCCGATGACACAGACGTCACCCATATTGGAGGATTGACTTCCTGGTTGTTCCCGGAGAAAAGAAGATCTCTTCCACTTCCTAACCCTACCCCCATCGCTCCTCTTGTCATAAAGGTTTTATGTTCCTTTACAAAATGTCTGGTAATCCCCGCTCCACTGTTGCTAAGGTAACATAGTAAATGACGGCAGATAAAGACCAGCATGGTCCATCTAGTCTGCCCAGCACGATGGCAAGAGTAGGTGCCCCTGCCGCTCCGCCACCCCTCCCCACGTCCCTGATTAGGGGTGAACCGACCACTCCATGTAGGACACCCCTATTTGTTGAGAAATTATATGATGACATAATTAGAATCTTTTGTCTATGATGAGTAATAAGGGGAACATATAAGTTCAAGTTAGCCAGGCATTTCAGGGGGTACTTTCAACTAATGCACTATGGACTGCTTTTAGTTTAAAAATATATGTGTTGAATTTATTTATTTATTTTTTTTGCAAGCTACCCAAAAAATCACAGATAAGACATGCTTGTATTATATATCTGTACCTATCAATTAAATCCTAACATTTAAAAGAATGGGGATAGGTATCAGGAAGATTAATACCTAAATATATGCATAATTATGCATATAATTTAGCATATATTGAATCTGTCTATGAATTTAAAATGAGTGGCTAAATATTCAAGCATAACTTTAAGTGGGTAATTTAGCAGTTTAAATTTAGGCCAACTGTTTCAGCAGGCCAGCTACATGGATAAATGAATCCATTCAGTGGCTGAATACCCTCAACCAGGCCAGAATGTCATCCTTTTCTATATGGCCAGAATTTTAACCATATAGAAATTTATATAGCCAGAATTTAGCTTTTGAATATTGATCTCATGATGTCATATTACATATTTTTACAGAATTCTGTCTGGGAACATTGGTGATGAGATAATGATGATTTTTGTTACTTTTAATTATCAAAATTTGGGGGTAGGGGCATGGGCTAGAAGGTAATTTATAAGAATGCAAGGCTTAAAGTTCTTGAAAGGTTCCTGGCCTCCTTGCATCGACCCTATCTGTCAATTACACAATACTTTTTTTTTCCATTTAAGCTTTATTGAGTTTTCAACATTTACATTCCAACCAAAACAAGCCATTTATAACAGATATATAGAACCAACTCCTTATAACATTCCCCCCCTTCCCTATCCCTCTACTTCTTTCCCCCTTCTTCCAATCGTGACTCCCATCTTTTAGCCTTCCACCCCTTTATTGTTCTTCCACGCATATCTATACCCCTTTCTGTTGCTCCAGCCATTTCCACACCCCGCTCCACTGTCGTTTGATATCCTCTCCCTTCCCCTTCTTCAAGCCCGTCAATTTATGCATCAAATATAGATTAGACAGTTTTCTGGCATATCTTGCAAGACTAGGTAGCACCGGTCTGTTCCAGTAAGCTGCTATTTCACATCTAGCTGCTATTAAGTGGTGTTGAACCACCCCATTTATTCACTTTGGTAACAGCTGCTCTTGTTGATGGAGCAAGAAAGTAGCTGGACTCTGTTGCAACTGATAGCCTGTAATCTCATTAATAGCCTGTATCACCATATCCCAATAAGCTTGAACTACTTAAACTCCCACCACATATGTAGCAGTGTACTTATTCTGCATTGCCTCCAGCATTCATTCGACTGCACCAATCTTGCCTTGCACAATTGTTCTGGCGTCCAGAACCATCTAGAGAGCATTTTATAAGCATTATCTAGCAGGGCAGTGGCTATAGAAACCCTTCCAACCCCCTGTACTATTGCCTCCCATGCCTCTACTTCCCACTTTTACATCTAAGTCATGTTCCCATTTCTGCATATATTCTAACTTCTTTTGTCCCTTTATGATTAATCCTTGGTACAACCGAGACAGGAGCCCTTTCCGTCCCAGTGTCCCCAGACATGCAATTTCAAATCATCCCCTCTTGCTCCATAATTCTTGCTATACCTTCCATTGCTTTAGAAAGGTGCTAATTTGTAAGTAGATATAATAATCATGTGTTGGTAACCTATATAAGTCTCTTATTCTAGCAAAGTCTAGCTCCCACTTTATGTATTATCTGTGAGACCTGGCTAAGGTCCTGTGTTGCCCACCTTCATAGTACTGCGAGTTCTGGTCCCTGTCCCTACCCAAAGTAGGCTGTTAGGGATATCCCCTGTGTATATTGCTTGCTCTTCACTAATTCTCAGCACTGCTGTTGCTATATAGATATGGTATGCACCACAAAAGAGTTTGTGCCCCATTCTCCTCCTCTTTGCCACATTAAGCTCTCTAGATCTGCTAGTGGAACAGATGCTTCTTCCATTTGTACCCACTGTTTCTGTCACTCTCTATGCCATGAGTATAGAACCTTGAGCTGTGCTGCTATATAATATTTCTGAAAGTTAGGGATCCCCAATCCCCCTTCCATCCGTGGTCTCTGTACAAACTTCGCTGCTACCCCAGGGCCCGGTTCTGCTAAATGAATTGGTCTACCTTCTTCTGTAGCTGTTTAAGAATGTTTATGGGCACTGCTATCAGTAAAGCTTGGAAAAGGAATAAAAAATGTAGAAGCAACAGTATCTTTATTGCCGCAATATGCCCAAACCAAGAGCTATATCCCCGACCCCAGCCACTAAGCATACCCTCTACTTCGTCCAGTAACTTCCTGTAGTTTAGTTTAAATAAGTTCCTCAACTGATTCCTGATTTGTATCCCCAAATAATAGATAGAGCACTTGGCCCATCGAAAAGGGAATTTCTTTTGTAAGGATTCTTAAAACTCGGCCGGGATTGTCAAGTTCAATATTTCTGATTTGGCCCAGTTTATACTGAACCCAGCTAGCCTGCCATATTCCCCTATTTCCCACATAATTAATGGTAGGTAGTCGAAGGAGAAGAAATTGAAATCATGAATAACTTTAACCTACTTGGATCAACTATCAATAAAGAAGCAACAAGCAGTCAAGAAATCAGACGACGCATTGCTCTTGGCAGAATGGCTATGAAAGACCTAGATAAGATTCTCAAGAGCAGAGATGTCTCTCTCCATACAAAGATTCGACTTGTTCAAGCCATGGTATTTTCAATAACATCATATGGATGTGAAAGCTGGACAGTGAAAAAGATAGACAGGAAGAAAATTGATGCCTTTGAATTATGGTGCTGGCGGCGAATACTGTGTATACCATGGACTGCCCGAAGAACAAACCAGTCTTTACTAGAGGAGATCAAACCTAAGCTTTCTTTAGAAACTCAGATGACAAGACTTCGACTTTCATACTTTGGACACATCATGCGGAGAGAGAGATCATTAGAGAAAGACATCATGCTTGGCAAGATAGAAGGTCAACGCAAATGAGGAAGGCCAGCAATGAGATGGATCGTTACAATAACAGCAGCTACGGGTACCAGTCTGTCAACAATAAGCCGCCTGACTGAAGACCGAACACAATTTAGGATAGCTATCCAGAGGGTCGCCATGAGTCGACTCCGACTCGACGGCACTTAACAACAACAACAAGGCGAGTAACAGCCAAAATAATATTATTTGCAAAAAGCGCTATCAGATAGTCTTTCTGTCCCACTTCTATCCCTCGCAAATCTGCATTCATCCTAATCCGTGCTGCAAAGTGTTCGACTGAGAGGACAAACAAGAGGGCAAAAGGATGTGTAACAGCCCTGATGAATTCCCCGTCCGTGAGGAAAGAAATATGAATATCCTCCATTAACCCTGACACATGCCTTTGGATTCTGATATAAGGCCCGCACCCAGTTCAAAAATCCTTTGCCTAACCTCATCTTCTCTAATATTTGAAAAAAAGGTCCAAGATACATGATCAATCGCTTTTTGCGTCTAGTGAAAGTAACAGGGCGGGCTCTTTGTTCTGGCTAGCGGTCCATACCAGATTTCAAATCTTGCGAACATTATCTGAAACCTGCCTTCCAGGTATGAAACCAGCTTAGTCCTGGTGTACCAACTAGTCTACTACTTTATTCAAAAGTGTAGCCAAGATTTTAGCCAACAATTTGGCATCCAAATTAAGCAGGGAAATGGGTCTATAGGATGTGCAAGCCTTGTGGGTCTTTTCCTACTTTGGGTATCAAAGAAATTCCTGTCCACCCCATTGTATCAGTTAAGGCTTCCCCTTCCCTAGGTAAATTAAATAGCCGCACCAAGTGATTCACTAGTGCCCCTCCGAATTTTCTATAAAAACGGGCTGAAAGCCCATCAAGACCAGGGGCTTTGTCCAACTTAAGTTGTTGAATCGCTTGTAGTACCTCTTTTCCTATTTCTCTGTTGAGTATCGGCTGATCCTCTGAATCTAAGCAGTGCAAGGACACAATCTAAATAGCTCAAAATACTATCTATTGGGGGGGATGGTGCCGCCAAATACAAAGTCTGGAAGAATTACGCAAATGCTGTTCTAATCTCCCTTTCTGATTATAAAACAGCATTCCCTGGTCCTTGAATCTGCATGATGTGAGACCTCAACTTTTGTTGTTTTAAGCGTTGGGCCATATATCATCCTGCCTTATTCCCTCCCTCAAAAAATTCCTGCCATAGCTGTTGCATTTGATATCGATTAGCTTCTGCTTGCAAGGCATTCATTTGTGCTCGAATAGCCAACACTTGCCCTTTGTGTTTCCCCCCCTTCCCTTTGCGTGTCTAGCTCCTCCAACTCCATTAAATGCTGGCAGAGCTGCGTCTCTTTTGCCTCCCATTCTCTCTGCTTTCATGCTCCCAATTTAATCAATACCCCCCCCCCCCCCGCAAAGCTGCTTTAAAACCATCCCCTACCACCCTCCACCCCACCTCTCCATTATCATTCATAATAAAGTATTCAGATATTGTTCATTCTATTTCATTCAGCACTCTCTCATCTTCAAATTGTGATTCATTCAGCTTCCAAAATTGGGGTCCTTGTTCCTCTCCTTTCATTGATAGCCTAAGTTCTACCGAGGCATGATCTGTCCGTGTAATAGGGTCCATCTCTGCTCTCTGGGTCCTCCCTGCCACGTCCTTGGCTACCCATATAGCATCTATCATCGAATAAGAACCAGGTACTGGGGAGTAGAATGAAAACTCTCTCTTTCCTGAGTAGTAGTTCCGCCAGGCATCTATCAAGCAGTATTGTTTTACAAACTGATGATATCTGGCCCTATCTGCTTGCCGACCTGCCCTTTTCTCTGTCGCATCCTTCCATAATTCCCATGTCAAATTGAATTCTCCACGCCCCTCCTGCAGATCACTGTTCCCTCTCCCAATTTGGCCACTTCTTCATTTAGAGTATCCCAGAATGTTTTCTGTGCCCCGGTGGGTGCATAAACATTTACAATACAGAGCCACTCTGTTCCTAGCTTCAACCTCAACAACAAATATTGTCACCCTTTATCTTTAATTACCACTTTCAATTTTGAATTTATTAACACTGCTACTCCTCCTTTTTTACTGTATTTGATGCAAAAAGCCACACATCATATCCCTTGGGTGTCACTAAGGCTTCATGTGCACGTAGCAAATGAGTCTCTTGCAATAGAAATAATGAAGCCTTCTGGCGTGCCATTTCCTTGTATAATTTCTGGCGCTTGAAGGGTGAATTAAGCCCCTTAACATTTAGTGTCATGATTTTTAACTCACCTGTTAGCTAACCCTTCAGTTCCCCCCCTTGCTTTATCATTCCCCCTCCCTTCCTCTCCATCCTTCCTTCCCATCCCTCCCACTTCGATCCAGCCATCCTCTTCCTCCTCCATGGATAACCCAGGCTGCTGTCATCAAACAGCTGGGCCAGCCCTACATACATATCACTTGCCATTCACCCCTTACCCTCTTTACCCTCTTCTCCAAACCCATTCTTCTCCCCCCTCACCCATGTACTCCTCATGTTAGACAGACAGACAAATAAAGCTTACTTTCCCAGCTTATTGAATCCCATAATCTCCAGGAACAAGCATATGGGTGACGTCAGTACTGACGGAGCCCGCATGGGAACGCTCCCCAGCGTCCAATAGGAAAGTCTTTGGGAGCATCGCACTGCACCTGAGTAGCTGCCTTCCCGCTTTTCCAGCTCTCCCACCTCAGTTCTTTGTTTTCCGTGGATCCGACAAGAAGTAATCCTGTCACCGCAGAAAATTTGTCTTTTTCTTATTTTTGTGATCACGTCTGCCTTCCCATCGACACTGGTACCTACCCCTGTCGGTGCTTTCTTTCTTTCTTTCTTAAAAAAAAAATCTTCTGTGAGGTAAAGAATTATTTCTTTCCTTCAGGCGCATCAATGCCATCTTAAGCTTAGGCCTCCCCTTTTGTCACAGACAAAATGGAAAAACCATCCAGTGGTTTTAAGAAGTGTTCCAAATGTGGCAGTACCATTTCGGCCACATATTTATGAGTGGTTTCTAAAATGTTTAGGACCAGATCATCAACTATCAGAATGTACTTTTTGTCGGAAGATGACAAAGAGAGGCCTACAGAATCAAGCTACAAAGCTGGGCACCCGCTTTGCCTCCGATGCAGTATCTTTAGCATCGACGACATTGAGAGCTTCATCTTTCTCCCAAGGATCTCAGGTATCGAAACCTAAGTCTTCATCGAAGACTGGCCAGCCCTCTAAGGGTAGATCTCTTTCTAAGTATCGAGATGCCTTGGGCGTTGCCCTGGAGGGGGGACACACTGGCCAGACAACCCCGGCGGGAGGACCTTTCCTCCAAAGCCTTAGTGGGGTCCCAGGATGCTCCCAAGGCCTCCACCTCTGGAGAGCTCCTGGTGCCATTCTCAGGGATCGTGGCCCTCAATTCTGGTACCGATACCCAAGCATCGGCAAGCTCCATTGATCAACATATCTTGGCCATCGAGTGGAGCTTAGCAGCCTTACTGGCAGCCTCGGTACCAGTTAAACTTTTACAGTTGATTCTGCAGGCAATGGTACTGGCTCCGGTACTGACACAACCTGCATCGACATTTTTGCTGCTTACCACACTACCGCCCATGCCAGCCCTCAAATTCTTTTCCAATACCGAGGTTCCGGCACCGCAAGCCTCAGCTACCGGTTTTGATTGGCACTGAATACGTGCAGAGTGGGAACACCCTGCCCATCGATACTTTGAGTCTTCGGATTCCAGTTCGTTGGATGATGAATCGGCCGATACCTGGGATATAAAAACTATCCCGGAACACCCATCTCCGTCTCCACAACATTGCATGTCCCCTCCAGAGGACATGTCTTTTCAAGACTTTATTTGTGATGTTGCTTGGGGTCTGACCATAACAATGACATCGGAGAAAGAGCCTAGGGCCGAAGAACTTGAAATTCTTCAATACCCTATAGCCCCGAAGGAGACTGCTGCTTCCTATCCATCGCATACTTCACGACCTTATGCTTCATATGTGGGAGACACCCCTTACCATCTCTCCACATACCCGACGACTCGATACCATGTACTGGGTACCGGAGTGTCCCGGTTTTCAAAAGACACAATTGCCGCACCATTCCATGGTGGCGGAATCGGTAATACGTTGAAAAAAGAGTGCTAAGACACATTCCTTGAACCCTCCAGATAGGGAATCGAGAACCCTCGATGCCTTTGGTCGACGACGTTTTCAGACCTCCATGTTATCGGCCAGGATCAGTTCCTACATACTCTTTATGGATATGTTCTTTAGAGAGGTGGCTAAGGATTTGGAGATAATGGCTCCTTTTCTCCCCGATGACAAGAGAGCAGATTATCTCACCCTTGTAAAGCATGCTCAGAATGTTTCAAAGTTTAACAGGGCAACTTTTGACTGTTTTGAGTGCATCAGCAGGACTTCATCCATCTGCATCGGTGCACACAGGATTGCTTGGCTCCAAGCATGCGATTTTGAACAATGGGTTCAAGATAAGCTGGGTAATATCCCTTGCAATGGTGAAAACCTTTTTGGCAAGGATTGGCAAGACATAACCTCTCAGTTAGAATCCGAGAACACCACTCTTAATAGACTATCTAGATCTACTGCCAACCCAGCTAGAAAAAAAGCAGCAAAGAAAGCTTTTTTCAATAATAGGAATAAGTACTATCCTTCTTACACCCCTTCTGTACAGTGTCAACACCATGCTCCACAGAAGGGGCAGCAACCATTGAAGCAGCAAAAGAAGGCTCAGACTCCTAAGTCACAGCCACCTCAGCAGACCCAGCCTCATCAGGGTCTTTGACTCTTTTCTGGAGAACATAGCTGTTCTCCCTCTGGAGATTCCAGATCCAGTCCACATTCCTGGCAGACTCTTGTCACTTTGCCCACAGGTGGCATCTTATTACATAGGAGCAGTGGACACTATCCATAGTATGAAAGGGGGTACAAGCTTCATCTGTGAAGTCTATCCCCCCCCCCTTTCCCGGCTCCTCCAAGAGAGTTCTGCTCTCAGTCCCCTCTCACTGCTCTGTTGCTGCAAGAGATCACTTCCCTTCTCTTACAGGGCGCAATAGGGGAGTTTCCACCATCCCAGCAAGGAATGGGCTTTTATTCTCCATACTTCCTCATTCCAAAGAAAACAGGAGGGTATAGGCCCATTCTGGACCTCAAAGAACTGAACAAGTACCTCCTATGGGAGAAGTTCAAAATAATCTCCCTAGGAGCCCTTCTCTCCTATCTCCATAATCAGGATTGGCTCTGTTCTCTAGATCTAAAGGAGGCATATACTCACATACTTATTCACTCACAGCACAGAAAGTGCCTGCGCTTCATGTTCCAAGGGAGACATTATCAATACAGAGTCCTGTCTTTCGGCCTCACCTTTGCCCCAAGAGTCTTCACAAAATCCATGGCGGTAATAGCCGCATTCCTAAGGACTCTCGGGATATTTATCTTCCCTTACTTAGATGACTGGCTCAGTTGAGCAAACACCTCTCTAAAGGCCAGCCTTTCCCTCTCACACACCATTCAGGTGCTGCAACATTTGAGATTTGTAATAAATTTTCCAAAGTCCCAACTCGTCCCCTCTCAAACTCTAGAGTTTATAGGGGCTGTCCTAGACACTCAGCAATCAAAGGCATTTCTGCCCCAACTCCGCTGCGCTCGACTCAATCAGGTAGCATCTCAGGTATGCATCAAGAACTTTCTCACTGCTTGAGAAATGCTACAACTTCTTGATCATATGACATCAACGGTGCATGATGTTCCATATGCTCGTCTGCATATATGTGCAGCTCAATGGACACTGGCTTCCCAGTGGTCTCAGGCATCGGGTCGCCTGGGAGACAAAATAATGGTCTCTACCCGCCTAATCTTGTCTGTCCATTGGTGACAATACCCAGAAAACCTCCTGGTAGGGTCACCTTTTCAGATGCCAGCACATCAATGTACCCTGACGATGGGTGCATCCAAATTAGGCTGGAGAGCTCATCTGGACAGTGTCTCTCCATTCAGTGGCTCTGGTCTCATCAGAAGTCACAACTCCACATAAATCTGCTGGAGCTCAAAGCCATTCACAATGCTCTCAAAGTGTTCCAGGACCATGTTCGATTTCGCACAGTTCTAGTCAGATGGGCAGTCAAGTGGCCATGTTCTACTTAAACAAATAGGGCTGAACAGACTCTTGGATCCTCTGCAGCAAGGCCCTGCATCTGTGGTCTTTTGCCATACAGCATTGCAACCTGCATGCGGTATATCTTCCGAGCAAACACACTGTCTTGGCGGACAAACTGAGTCGAGTCCTTCTACCCCACATTTTTCAAATCTGGGGAACCCCAGAGATAGACCTGTTCACAAGTCCTCAGAATGCCAAGTTTCCTCGCTTCTGCTCCAGGACTCCTGCACCGTATAGCCAGCAAGTGGATGCTTTTCACCTCCACTGGGGACAATGCTTCCTATATGCCCTCCCTCCTATTCCCCTCATTCCCAAGACTCTTTCAAACTCCAGAGAGACAGGGGCTACATGATACTCATAGCCTCACACTGGCCACGACAACCATGGTATCCTCTCCTCCTACATCTGTCTCGGGCTCAACCCATAGATCTGGCGTCTGCTCCAGATCTCCTCTCTCTGGAAGAGGGAACGTTGCTCCATCCCAATCCGCAGTTGCTCTGTCTCACCACGTGGCTGCTGAGGGCTTAGCCTTCCAGGACGTTAACCTCTCCCAAAAGGTTAAGGACATCCTCTTGGCTTCTAGGAAGCCATCCACCAGGCACTTCTATACCTTCAAGTGGCATAGATTCGCTCTCTGGTATTCTGAGAGGGATCTTAACCCCTTCTCAGCTCCGGTGGAGGCATTACTTGAGTATCTCCTCCACCTATCATCTTCTGGTCTCAAAACCAATTTGGTAAGAGTACACCTAAGTGCAAGTGCGGCCTCTCACATGCCCTTAGATGGTCAGCCCATCTCTTCTCAGCCGCTTGCAGCATGCTTCATGAGGGGTCTTCTATTAACAAAACTTCACATTAAGCCCCCTCCAGTGGCATGGGATCTTAATGTTGTTTTAGGACAGCTTCTCAAGCCGCTCTTTGAACCTCTAGCCACTACCTCACTGAAGTTTCTCACGTGGAAGATAACCTTCCTTATTGCCCTCACTTCAGCAAAACACATTAGTGAGCTCCAGGCTTTGGTGGTTGACCCTCCTTATACATGATTCCACCACGATAAGGTAGTCCTTAGGACTCATCCTCACTTTATGCCGAAGGTGGTCCCACCCTTCCATTTAAACCAGTAAGTCTACCTTCCTGTCTTTTTCCCTAGACCTCATTCCTCTAGGACAGAGGCAACCCTTCACACTCTGGATTGCAAATGTGCCTTGGCTTTTTATCTCCAGAGAACTCGAGAGCACAGAAAAGCTTCCCAACTTTTCATCTCCTTTGACTTGTCACCTGGGGTTGCCAGTATCCAAACAAACTCTTTCCAAGTGGATAGCACACTGCATCTTCTTTGCTTATGAAAAGGCAGGACACTCTCTCGAGGGTCACTTCACTGCACATAATGTTCAGACCATGGCTGCCTCTATGGCAAATCTACGCTCTGTAGCGATTGATGAGATATGCAAAGCAGCAATTTGGTCTTCTGTCCACACTTTTACTGTTCACTATTGCCTGGACAAGGACTCCCGCTGGGTTGCCTTGTTTGACCAAGCTGTTCTCCAGCATCTCTTTCAGACTTAGATTAACTCCTACCCTCTGTCCCAGGTTTCAGTACCAGACATCCTTGGAGGATACATGACCTCCTTAGTTATACCTGTGATTCCGCAGCTGACTCTGAGGTCATCTCTCTGGCATCTCCGAGCTAGGGAGTCCCGTATGTGAAGACTACATTCCTGCTTGTTCCTGGAGATAGCATAGTTACTCACCTGTAACAGGTGATCGCCGGGAAGAGCAGGAATTTAGTCTTCACGACCCACCCTCCTCCCCTAGGAATTTTAGATCTTCTTCTCCTTCTCTACTTTTATCTCAGCTACAAACTCAACTGAGGAGGGAGAGCTGGAAAGGCGGGAAGGCAGCTATGCAGGCACAGTGGGATGCTCCCAAAGGCTTTCCTACTGGATGCTGGGGAGCGTTCCCGCATGGGCTCCGTTGGTACCGAAGTCACCCATATGTGAAGACTAAATTCCTGGTGTTCCCGGAGATCACCTGTTACAGGTGAGTAACTACGCTTTACGTTCACACTTACCCATGATAGCTTCCCGCTTTTACATATTCTTCCCCCCTCCTGTCTTGAACCCTCTTTTGCATACCCTGCTTTCTCCTCCTTCCATCACCCTTCATGCGTCCCCTTAGTACTTACATACCTATAGGGGTGAAATGAGGAGAAAGATTCTGGGGAGGGGTAAAACCCACAACTCTTTTGATACCCTGTAGAGTCCCCCCTCCCCTCTCTTCTCAAACAACTTGAAGTGCTATCCCCTTTATAGTCTGTGTCCAACTTTTCGCAATTAAATTATTGTCCTCTCTAGATTCTAGGCCTTCTCCTTAGTAGAAGTCCTTGTAATCTCCAAACAAGTCTCATCAATGCCCTTCAGCCTTCTGTGCCTTCATGCTCTGTTGTCCCCGATTGGTGATGTAGCTTGCCATGAGCATATGTTACTCTCTGCCATCTTGGGTGATCTTTCCTAGGTATTTTTGTTGTTTCCCAGTCCATCGTCAGTCCAGTTAGTCCTGCCTCAGTAAGAGCTTTAACTGCATCGTCATGTGAGCGTATCCTTAATCGCTGTCCTTTATAGGTAAAGCTAAGTCCAAAGGGGAAGATCCATCCATATCTCACTCCTTCCTCCTGAAGTTTGATTAGGGCAGCTTTCATCTGTCGCCTCTTCTGTAGTGTGATTTGGGCCAGATCCACATATAATTCCACTGCGCAAGACCCCCATTTGAAAGATCCACCAGACCGGGCCTTGCTCAGCACCTGCTCTTTTAGACTATAGTCATGAAAACAGGTATTTATGTTGCTGGTTTGTTATTACTCTGTCCTATTATGCCTGCCACATGGTGTGCCCAATCGATCTGTAAGTCCATCTTTTTTAGCTCTATGCCTGCTTCCTTTAACAGGGCTTTTGCGATCTGTCACCACTGCCACGCAGTCTGTATAGGGCTCCCCCTCAGGGATCCCCCAAAACTTGATGTTACTTCTCCTAGACTGGTTTTCCAGGTCTTCTACCTTGTCCTCTAAAATTGCGCTCTGTTGTTCTAGACGCTGCGGTTTACTGTCCAAGTTCCCCATTGCCTCCGCTTGCTCCTCCACCTCCTCCATGCATCTCCCCAGATCGGTTATCTCCGCCTGCAGGCTTTCAATGGCAGCAACCACATCTGCTCTCACTTGCAATATTTCACTCTTTGGCTCTTTGAACCAGGCATGGATCTCTGCTTGAAATTGCCTTGTTCCCGATTCAGCGTCTGCAACCTCCTCTGACATCGCTCCTGCTGGCTCTCTAGTAGTTTTTGTTTGGGCAGTACTTTCCACGGGTTTTCCCCCTTCCACCGCCATTTTATCTTGCTGTGGATGGGGTGTTGGGGGTGTTCAGCCGCTGCCGAGAAAGCAAACTCTTTTTTTTTTTTTTTAAGGTCTTTTAGTCATTATACAATAACCAAATCAGAATAAGACAAATTACTGATGTTATACACATTAAAGAACATAATCAATACAAAATAAACAAGGTAAAATGTAATACAACAGATGTTACAGTCCACATCACGGGAGCTGGGAGTTGTTAAAACCCAAGAGGATTGTGGAAAACTGCAGGAGGATCTGGATAAATTGGAAGACTGGGCATCCAAATGGCAGATGAAATTTAATGTGGACAAGTGCAAAGTTATGCACCTAGGAAAGAACAACCCACACTATAGTTACACGATGCAAGGCTCCACATTAGAAACCACCACCCAGGAAAAAGATTTAGGAGTCATCGTGGATAACATGTTAAAACCCTCCGCCCAGTGTGCAGCGGCGGCCAAGAAAGCAAATAGAATGCTAGGTATCATAAGGAAAGGGATGGAGAATAAAACAAAGGATGATATAATGCCTCTGTATCGCTCCATGGTACGACCGCACCTTGAATATTGTGTGCAATTCTGGTCACCGTATCTTAAAAAGGACATAGAGTTATTAGAAAAAGTACAGAGAAGAACCACCAAATTGGTGAAGGGGATGGAAGGCTACTCCTATGAAGAGAGGCTAAAAAGGTTAGGGCTCTTTAACCTGGAAAAGAGACGGCTGAGGGGAGATATGATAGAGGTCTATAAATTAATGAATGGAGTGGAACGGATAAACGTGGATCAATTGTTTACGGTATCAGAATATAGAAGGACTGGGGGACATGTAATGAAGCTACAGGGTAAACTATTTAAGACAAATAAGAGAAAATATTTCTTCACTCAACGTGTAATCAAACTCTGGAATCTGTTACCGGAGGATGTAGTAAGGGCTGTTAGTATAGCTGGGTTTTAAAAAAAGGTTTGGTCAAGTTGCTGGAGGAAAGGTCCATAAACCACTATTAAAAAGGGACCCAGGATATCAATGCTTGACCTAGTACAAGCACTGCAGAACCTGTGTCTTTTGGGGAAACTGCTAGGTACGTATGACCTAGATTGGCCACTGTTGGAAACAGGATACTGGGCTTAATGGACCTCGGTCTGACCCAGTATGGCATTTCTTTATGTTCTTATGAGCTAACCGTTGATAAAATAACAAAAAAGTACAAACTATAGAAACCAAGTCAATTGACTACATATTAGGAGGAAACAACCACACTATGAGACCCAATTGAACCCTGCTTGTCAAGCAAAAATCTTTCCAAATGTGAGACCTCAAGAAAAACAAAAGAAGCGCCCTCATAAAAGACCAGGCATTTACAGGGAAATTTTAGGAAAAATGTAGCACCCAGAGCTAAAACACGCGACTTTAAAGATAGAAACTGTCGGCGACGCATCTGAGTGCTACGAGACACATCTGGGAAGATATTAATTTTTTGTCCACAAAATAAGGCTGCCTTCACCTTAAAGAATGCCTTCAAAATGCGTTGTTTAACCGAGACAGACGGTAAGGTGACCAGCAAAGTGGACCGGGTATTTATCGTGTCTGAGGAATCCTCAAGAAAATTAGTGAGATTCGCAACATTAGGAATAATTTCATCCAATTCACCTTCTATGGGGTTAATCCTTTTAGTGCCAGAAGAAATATAATATATCTGCAACACATCAAAAACATCAGATATAGTAAGTATTTCCTTGACATATTTATCAAAAAGGATTTTTGGTGCTAAAAGAGGGGTGCAGGGAAAATTCAAAAATCTTAAATTACATATTCGTATGGAATTCTCAAGCGATTCAATCTTAGAATGAAAAAACAAAGAATTCTTGATTCCCATTACATTTGTAGCTTGTAACGAATGCGCCTGAGATTCCAGCTTAACAACTGCTTTGTCCATTAAGGACACTTTCTCATCAAGTTGCTGCACTGCTATTGCAGCTTCCTGTGAGAAACGAGTAAACGAAGTAATAACTGTAGACACTTTAGAGTCTATGCACTTCAAAGCCCCCCATAAATCTTTTAAAGTAACATCAGATTCAGAAGGGAGGGCTGGAAGCTCAAAAACAGTATCCAGCACTGCCGTCTGAACAGGGATAGACATTTTTACAACAATCTTATCTCTCTCTACAACTTCTGAGGAAACCCCCACATTAGACACTACTTCAGCAACAGGACAGGGAGGGGGAGATCTCCCCCCAGGGCTCAAAGATGCCCCCTCAGGTGAGGACTGCGCGAGGGGGAGGGGGGCAAAATGTTTGTCCAATGGGCCGGCCGGTTTCAAAGTGTCGGAATCAGCCGATTGGATTTTGCCTTGTGGTTTAGCCTTCCGCTTACTCATAACAAAACAGCAAAACACCCACAAAAACAAGCAAAAAGGAAAGCTAAAACCCCCTCACCAAACTGCAACTGCGTATTGGCCTCCCACTCCGTCAGATGGCATCGAAACAGCGTCGAAGGGGCGTCTAAGGGGCAGAACCTGCCCCTTTAGACACGCCCCTTATGAAACGCCCCCCGGCCGCGCTCCATGGTCGCGGAAAGGAACTGACTGCAATTTATACCAGAGAAACAGAAAGGCCCCTTCGAGCAGCAGGCTGTCCCCGGAGTGCCTGATGGTCCAGCAACACGGCAGAGGGGCAGAACAGTCACAGCACTCCTCCAGCCCTCGGCAAGGCACACGCTCCTCCAACTCTCTCCAAAGGTAGCTCCGCGGCAGAAATGACACCGGGGGAATTTAAAGAGCTCCAAGCCACCTCGAGCAGCAGGCTGTCCCCGGAGTGCCTGATGGTCCAGCAACACGGCAGAGGGGCAGAGCAGTCACAGCACTCCTCCAGCCCTCGGCAAGGCACACGCTCCTCCAACTCTCTCCAAAGGTAGCTCCGCGGCAGAAATGACACCGGGGGAATTTAAAGAGCTCCAAGCCCCCTCGAGCAGCAGGCTGTCCCCGGAGTGCCTGATGGTCCAGCAACACGGCAGAGGGGCAGAGCAGTCACAGCACTCCTCCAGCCCTCGGCAAGGCACATGCTCCTCCAACTCTCTCCAAAGGTAGCTCCGCGGCAGAAATGACACCGGGGGAATTTAAAGAGCTCCAAGCCCCCTCGAGCAGCAGGCTGTCCCCGGAGTGCCTGATGGTCCAGCAACACGGCAGAGGGGCAGAGCAGTCACAGCACTCCTCCAGCCCTCGGCAAGGCACACGCTCCTCCAACTCTCTCCAAAGGTAGCTCCCAGCAAACTCTTTTAAGTTGATTTTTTTCCGTTTTCGCTGTCATCCTCATTCCCGTACCTCTCTGATCCATTTCTACGCTTCTTTAGGTGTTTGGGTGAGCTTCTTTTTCACTTTTGCTGCTAGGGCTGGCTAGAGCTTTAGCTCATGAGGCCATTTTCGATGCTGACATCACAGCCCTACACTATACTTTTAACAGTATACTTCCACTGATTGGCACAGACCAGTTATATCAGCCCACACGGGCCAGAAGAAGGAAGACACCACCTGCATTCTTGCATTGGCCTGCACGGGCCATAAGAAGGTAGAGGGGTATTTGCATCAGCCCTCATGGAGTCTGAAGGTGGACAGAGTATGCAGCTCTCCTCCCTGTTGGCTAGCAATGAAAAAGAAAGCTACAACAATGGGCAGTAGCATTAGGGGCTGAGGAAGGGGTCAAATAGAAAAGATCGGGTAGTGTTCAATAGAGGTAAAAATTAAAGGAGGCCCATCCATATAATTTTGCCCAGAGCCTCTTGAATGGTTAAAGGGGCCCTGAAACTCTGGAAATTGTTGCTGGAGGATGTAGTAAAAGCTGTTGGTATAGCTGGATTTAAAAGAGGTTTGGACAGGTTCCTGGAGGAAAAGCCATAAACTGTCATTAAAGTGGACTGGGAGAAATCCACTGCTTACCCCTGGGAGATAAGCAGCATGGAATCTCTCTACCTTTTGGGACCTGACAGATACTTGTGAATTTGATGACCACTGTTGGAAACTGGATGCTGTGCTTGATGAACCTTTGGTCTGACCCAGTATGGCATATCTATTGTTCTTATGGAGGGGACTGCATGTGTATTTTGGAGGTCAAGGATTGATATATGCATATACCATTTCATCTGCACTACACGAAATATCTGAGATTTTGCGGACCATCAATTTTCAGTACAAGATGCTTCAATTTGGTCTCTTGCAGCTGCCCATATTCACGGGCAGAGTTATTGAGTGCTGTCACATCTCAAGAATTGGCTTCTAGCAGCCTCAGGAATCTCAAGCCTTAGGAGTATGTTTACTAAATGGCGGTAGCGGTTTCTGTGTGATATCGGAGCGGCAGCCCCATTGATTTCTTTCTCCTGCTGGGAGAGAAGGTGACAAAAACTGTATAGATGTTCTAAGTGATCTAGTTGTTTTAAAGCAGTACATGAAAACTTGCTTACAATCTAGTGTGTGGCATTTCCTTTGTATGAATTTGTTTCAGATTTTGGACCAAAGATAAAAAGCATTATTTTGTCATTGATGTGGATAGGTGTCATCACCTTAGATAAAAATTTGGACCGAGACTAAATAAATACTTTATGATAAAATTGTATGTAGGGCTCCTAGGTCATTAGAGCCTGGAGCTGACTTACTCTTCTAATACAGGAAATGCTTTTCTAATACAGGAAGTGCTTTTCAAAAGAGTATTTTCCATGTAAGGAATTTAAGAGAAGCTGACCCTAATGGTTCAAAGGCAGCTTCACCTGTGAAGTTAGCACCAGATTAAGGAACACAGAAGAGGTTTTACATGAAGTGAGCAATAATGCGACACTGAGATGGTTAGGTGCTTACCCACCAGAACATGATAACTAGCCAGAATAGTGATGTGCACTCTAATGGAGGACATCTGAAAGGACTAGATGATATTAATTGTATAGATACAACAATAGAAGAAAGAGGACATGTTATAGTGCTGTGGCTGTTAGTAAACGGCAGATTAAAAATCTCTTCCACTTGAAAGCATATGTGCATCTAGTGGATGGTTTCCTAGCTGTTATGAGAATTTGTTGGATAGGCTCTGATAAGCCAAGAGCAGAAACTAGCTGCTGCTCAGTTTCCACACTGTGAGTGCTAAAGACTTCAAATCTAAATGAAATGATTCTCCTGGCTCAGTTTCCATGGAAGTAGAACTACTAGCCTTTTGAGAAAATGAAACCAGTTCTGTCAAGGCCAATATAGCACTGAAAATCATGGAGCCTCAGCTTTGCTAAAACCTGTGCAGGATCCTGCTATGAAAAGAACTGGTGGATAGGCATAAAAAAGGATCCGGTCCATGGAATCATTAAGGTATCTGCAGCTAGATGCTGGAGAGAAGGTAGGATGAGTTTTCACAAGCAGCTTTGCATTTTTGCTGCTTGTGAAAGCTCAACTAGAGTTGTCCTCCACTTTTGAAAAATTAATCTGAGGAGAGATGGTCCCATTGGTCCCTTTACACAAAAGCGGAAGTAAGAATGAGGTTAAAAACTACAGGCCGGTTAGTCTAACCTCTGTGGTGAGTAAATTATTGAAAACATTGCTAAAAGGGAGGAGAGTGAGATTTGTGGAGTCTAATAGATTACAGGATCCAAGGCAGCATGAATTTACCAGAGGCAGGTCTTGTCAGTCAAATCTGATTGATTTCCTTGATCGTGTGACCAGTGAGTTGGACCAAGGGAGAGCCCTAGATGTGGTGTACTTAGATTTCAGTAAAACCTTTGACACCATTCCACACAGGCAACATATAAACAAACTGAGCACCCTAGAGATGGACCCTAAAGTGACTGACAGGGTTCGAAATTGTTTGAGTGGGAGGCGACAAAGTGTAAATGGAGCTCACTCTGAGGAGAAGGATGTTATCAGTGGTATGCCACAGGGATCTGTCCTTGATCTGATTCTTTTTAACATCTTTGTTAGTGATATTGAGGAAGGGTTGTCTGGTAAGGTTTGCCTCTGCGGATGATACCAAAATATGCACTAGAGTAGACATCCAGGCAGGAGTAGGTAACATGAGGATGGATCTAGCTAAGTTTGAAGAATGGTCGAGAATTTGGCAGCTGAGATTTAATGCTAAAAATTGCAGGGTCCTGCATTTGGGCTGCAAAAATCCGAGCGAGCAGTACAGTGTAGGAGGCGGGATCTGGGCATAATTGTTTCTGATGATCTTAAGGTGGCTAGAAAGGTAAGAAAGGTGACAGCAAAAGCCAGAAGGATACTTGGGTGCATAGGGAGAGGAATGGCCAGCAGAAAAAGGGAGGTGATAGTGCCTCTGTATAAGTCTCAAGTGTGACCTCATTTGGAGTATTGTGTGCAGTTCTGGAGACCACACCTTCAAAGGACATAATTAGGATGGAGTCAGTGCAGAGGGTGGCTGCTAAAATGGTCTCTGTTATAAAGCTTATGAGGACAGACTTAAAGATCTTAATATATATACATTAGAGGAAAGTCGGGATAGAGGAGATATGATAGACATTTAAAATACCTCTATGGCATAAATACACAATAGGAGAGCCTCTTTTGATTGAAAGCAAGCTCTGCTATGAGGGACATAGGATGAGAGTGAAAGGGAATAAACTCAAGAGTAATATGCTGAAATATTTCTTTATAGAAAGAGTGGTAGATGCATGGAATAGTTTCCCAGTGGAGGAAGTAGAGACAAGGATAGTATCTGAATTCAAAAAAGCATGGGACAAACACAGAAGATCTCTAAAGGAAAAGAAGGGACTTTAGTATTTGATATGGAAGAGCAAACTAGTTAGGCATGGTGATCTTTTTCTGTCATATTTTATTTTATTTATTTATTTAGACAGATTTGTATACCACCTTATCCTATAATCAAAGTGGTCACATCACAATTGGAGGGTTACATTTAACATGAGGGTATTTAACAACATTATACAGTGAACTCGTATGTCTAGTTGGGATGAGTGGGTATCGAGTTGGCGGAGGTAGTTGCATTACCGTTTGGGTGGAGACTGTCTTCTGTCTGCTCGTAGGTTTCTGTAAAGAGCAGGGTTTTATGGGCCTTGCGGAAGTCTATGATGTCATTTAATGCCTCAGGCTCGTTGGGAGGAAGTTCCAAAGTGTGGACGCCAGTAGTGAAGGAGCTCTTCTTGAAGTAGTTTGATTAGTCTTGTGGTATCCTGCAGATGTGCCGATCATGTTGTCATTATTGGTCCTTCTTGGTTTATTGCTGATATCCCTTGTTATGATATCTTGGAATGCATCTGCCGAGAGATGGTGGATAATTTTAAAGATGATCAGGATTGTTTTAAATTTTGCTCTGGCCATCATTGGGAGCCAGTGCAGTTGCTGTAAGGTGGGGGTGATGTGCTCAGTTCTTGGAATGTCTGTAATGATGCGTGCTGCAGTGTTTTGCACCATTTGGAGTGAGTATAAGGTCTGCTGAGGGAAGCCTTGATATAACGAGTTTCCGTAATCAAGCAGAGGTTAGATGAGTGCTTGGCACACTGTGCGGAAGTGGTCCTGTTTCTAAACTAGTTGGCCACTTCTATTATCATAGAGCAGGTGCCCTTCTCGCTTTTTTTTTTTTAAAGATATTTTATTAAGTTTGTGGAAAACAGGGTATCCAGTTACACACATTATCGTATCCCGTCACCTTCCCTCCTGCTACTCCCTACCCTCCCGCAGCACATGCACCGTCTTAGATGACTGAATACAATAAAATAAGATCTACTATGATATAATATGAAATATTACATACAATATAAGACTCTGCCCCACACTTGTATCCTCGAACATGATACTATAACCGGAAACATATAACTTAAAACATTGAACATTTAACCTTGTGCCCATGCAACCCTATGTCCCCCTTTAGGATTTCCCATTACTCCCAGGAGCCGATACCCCCCTCCCCCTCTGACCCTGCAAGTACGGGTCCCAGATTCTATGAAACACCCAGGCCTTGCCCCGCAACCTATACGTTAACCTGTCAAACTTGATCGCCGCCTCTATCTTCTTATGCCAGTCCTCCTCTGTAGGCCCCCCCCAGACCTCCACTTCCAGGCCACCGCCACCCTTGCTGCCAGTTTAAGCTTTTCCACTAATAACACCTCCCATTCCCCCCCCATCCCCCCTCCCAGTAAAAAAACCCTCTCCTTCCCCTGGGCCCCCCAAACCCCGGGGAAGTCCCCTCTGTACCACCCCCCAAAACCCTTGTATGACCCGACATCCCCACCACATATGAAGAAACGTGCCAACCTCCCCACACCCCCGCCAGCAGCCCGTGGAGAGCCGCCTGTCTGCAAGAGACAACTGGACCAGAGTAATATACGCCCCATGAACTATTTGTAATTGAGTCTGCCTCCATGAGGAAACCGCTGTAACCTTATACACTGCCTCATGTATCTTCCTCCACCCCTCCTCTTCAATTTCCACTCCTAACCATTTATGCCACCGCTCCTTGTGGCCCCCCTGCATCCCATCATCCTCCTCATTCAGCAGTACCTTATACACCCTGGATATAATGCCACTATCCCCTTTCCCCTTGTACAATGCCACTTCCATCGGGGTACTGGGCCTTGTCAGCTGACTCCTATTCTCCCCTGAGTGAAGGAAGTGGCAGATCTGAAAATACTGGTAAAACGGGATTCTCCCCTGTACCCTCCGCTCCAGGTCACTACGCACACACACCTCACCCTGTTCCAAAAATTCCACCAGTCGCTCCAGCCCCCCGCCTCCCTTTGACCCCCCCCCCCCTCTGAAGCCAATCTGTCTTGTCAAACGAAAAATAATCCCTTACCCTAGCCCAGGCCGTCAAGGGACTGGGGAACCACCCCTTAGCCTTCCCCACTAGGCTTATTCCCTGCATGGCCGCAATAAAAGGATGCTCCCTCCCCTGCTTCCCTACCCTCCCATCGCCCCCTTCCCCCAGCCAATGTACCAATGACGGGGACCCCATCAGTGTCCTCTCTAAAGCCACCCACGCCGCCTCTTCCCCTCTATAATGATGGTCTCTCCAAGCTCTTAATACACAGGCCTGATGGTACCATCGCAGAGACGGGAACCGCACCCCCCCCCCCATCCTTAGACAGCTGGAGCCTCCGCATCCTAATCTTAGCCCGCTTCCCACCCCATACAAAGCGCCCCAGTGCAGCTTCCCACTTTCTAAGAGTACCCCCTGGGATCCGAATGGGCAGCTGAGCGAACATAAACAAGAACTTCGGGACCACACTCATTTTAATAACCTCGACCCTCCCCATCCAACTCAGCTGCAACGCCTTCCACCCCACCAGCAACTCACTAACCTGCCCCATCAACGGCCTATAATTCAGCTCATATAACCGCCCCGGATCCGCCGAGATCTGTACTCCCAAATACTTGATACTCCCATCCGCCCACTTGAAGGGGAAGTTCACCAACCCTCCCGTCTGCAAGCCCCCCAACGCCATAGCCTCCGTTTTATTCATGTTCGCCTTAAACCCCGAGACCGCCGAGAATGCCTCCAATTCCTCTACCAAAATTGGAAGGGATTCCTCCGGCAGAGTCATAAATATAAGGGTGTCATCGGCGTACAGTAATATTTTGTGCTCTCCCTGCCCAATCCTGACCGGTCTAATCTCCCTCCGGGCCCTTATCCGTATGGCCAATGCTTCAATCACAATCGCAAAGAGCATGGGGAACAGCGGGCATCCCTGTCTGGTTCCTCTGTGCAACCCAAACCAGTCTGAGCCCTGCCCATTCACTAAAATATGAGCCACCGGATGACTATACAGCACCCTCACCCCCTGCAGAAACTCCGTGCCCAACCCCATTCTGCCCATCACCGCAAACAAGAATTCCCACTCCACCCTATCAAACGCCTTCTCCGCATCCAGGGCCACACAAAGCGCAGGAGTCTGTGTCTGCCGGACCGCATGGAGAATCCCCACCGCCCTCCTTACATTATCCGTTATCACCCTTCCCTTAATGAATCCCATCTGATCCGGATAGATCAGCCGCGCCAATACCCCTTCTAACCTACTCGCCATGATCTTGGCATATAATTTGGCGTCACAATTGATCAGAGCTATCGGCCTATAATTCTCACATCTATCTGGCGCCCTGCCCTCTTTCGGGAATACCACTATATTAGCCTGCCTCAGCGAAGGCGGCAGGGACCCCCTCCTCAGGAAGCCCGTAAAAAGCCGTGCCAGAAAAGGGGCTACCTCCCCTCGCATCATGTGATAGTATTCCGCCTGGAATCCATCCTCCCCCACGGCCTTACCCTTCGGGAGCCTCCTGATCTCCCTCACTACCTCCTCAACCTCCACCGGCCTCCCTAGCCACTGAGCCTGCTCCGCCATCACCCTCGGTAGATGGATCCCATCCAGATATGCCCGGATATTCGCCTCACTAACCCCCTCCTGCCCTGTATACAGCTTCTCATAAAACTGCCGAAACTCCGTACAGATACCGAGATTGTCCACAACGCAACCCCCCACACCCCGCTGGATCTCCTTTACAATCCTACTGCTCCTCCTGCTCTGTATCTGTCTCGCCAGCAGCTTACCCGCCTTGTTCCCCCCCCTCCATAAAATTCCGCTTGGATGCTCTCATCAGCCGCTCCAACTCCTCCACATCCAGGGCATTAAGCTGGGCTTTTATCCGCAGCACCCGCTGCTGTGCGCCCTTCAACCCTGTCCGACTGTGCTCACCCTGCGCCTCTACCAACTCCTTCGTCAACCTCCGCCTCTCCTCCTCCCTCTCCTTTTTCATTTGACTCCCCAGCTGTATCATTACCCCTTGCATATACGCCTTCCCTCCATCCCACACCATGGCATCTGATACCTCCCCGTTATCATTCCAGGCCATATATTCCCTCCAGGCCTTCCGAATCTTCCCCATCCCTGCCTCCGACTGCATCAGAGCTATATTCCCCCGCCACCCCCCTCTCCCGTCCACCTCCCTCCCCTTCGGCGACCAAACCCCTGTAATCATCCCATGGTCTGACAACAGGACCGGACCCAGTTCCACCTTCCCCAACACACCCAATTGCTCCCTTTTCCCTAAAAACATATCTATCCTCAAGTATGTACTCAGCCTTGGCGCATAACATGTATATTCCTTTCCCCCCAGGTTCTCCCATCGCCAGATATCAACCAAATCATAGGTCTCCAGACACTTCCTTAACTTCTTCCCCTCCCGGCCGTGCCGTCCCTTCTGATAATTAGACCTGTCCTTTGGACCCACCACACAATTCATATCCCCCCCAATGATCCAATCCTCCTTGGCCTGCTCCGCAAACTCCCTCACTGCCCTATCAAAAAAGACTCCCTTCTGCCCATTCGGAGCGTATAAGTTCAGCAGCGCCACCTCCATTTGATCCACCCTCCCTACTCTCCACACCACTCTGCCCATGGCATCCCCCCCCCCCCCCGACTTGTATGGCACAAACCGCACCCTCTTGTGTACCAAAATCACCACCCCACTTTTGTTTGAATTGTAGGGGGTCCCAAACACCTGTTCAAACCCCTGGGCTTTTAATTTCTCCTGCTCCTCCTTAATCAAATGTGTCTCTTGCAGCAGAGCGATATCCACCCTGCTCTTGTTCAACAATGTAAGGATCCTCTTCCGTTTAATCGGGCTATTGATCCCCCGAACATTAAAGGAGGCGATCTTATATCCTCCAGCTACTGCCATTCTACTTTACCCGCCTTAACCCTCCCCGTCCCTTCCCTTGGATTCTTAAGCAGCGCAGGCACACATAGGCACATTACAAACATAGCCAAACAAAAACAAACCCAACCAACCTCCCCCATACCTCTCCCCCTTCCACGATTTTGTTGTTTTCTGACCTCCATTAGCCCCTTCCAACCTCTCCTCTCGCCCCCCTACCTCTCTTCCCTGCATCAAATCCCCCCTCCCCGCATCCCTCTTCCTGTCCAGTTCTCATCTGCCCCCCTCCTCCCAGCACTCCGAGTCTCTCCTACAGTCCGGGCATCTGCCCCTTGCTCTCCTGATGCAGGCCTCTCCCCCTCCTGCTCCACCTCCAGGCCTCGATTCCTGTCGCTCTCCGGATTCCCGCTCTTCTCCAACGCTGCCCCCGCCTTGGTCTTCAGAAAGCTCTCCAGAGCCTCTCTCGTGTTGAAGAACTTCCGCACCCCATTAACCACCATTGTAATCCTGGCCGGATACCATATCGCAATCTGTATCCCCTTCCGAGCCAGATGATCCCGCAATTTCAACAGGTCTTTTCGTCTCTTCACCGTTTCCGAGGCCAAGTCTGGGAAAACATACACAGTCCAGTCTCTAAACCGCACACCCTTGGATCTGCGTGCCGCTTGAATCACATGCTCCCTGTCCTAGAAACGTAGCAGTTTCACAATAAAGGCCCTCGGGTGCGCCGACTTATCAGGCCTAGGCCTCAGCTCTCTGTGGGCCCTCTCGATCTCATACGGCAGTGTCGATGGGGGGTTCAGGAAACACGTGGCCAGCAGATCCCACACAAACTTGACGGTCTCTTCCCCTTCCGCCCCTCTGAGGTTAGATCTTCGCTCCCTGTTTTCCATGTCCTCAGCCTTAGCGTGCAACCAGCTAAGCTGCTGCTGCAGGGAGCTCACCATGCGGTGTGTGGAGGCCTGCGCATCCTCCGTCTGACTCACCCTGCTCTCCACCTCATCCAGTCTCTGCCCCATGGCCACAAATTTCTCCTCCAGTCGGTTGCACACTCTCTCCACGATCTCCGCCTTAGAGTCTCTGATCTCCTTCAGAATCGCCGCCACCTCGGCCTGCATACCGATCTCCCCCTCCTCCTCCTGCAACTCCTCAGATCCGCCCAGAGACACCGGCGCCGGCTGCGCCTTTAGGCCGCTCACGCTTTTCTTCTCCCCGCCTGCTTTCGCCGCGTACAGCTCCTTTATCGTCGAGCCCGGCTTCATCTTCACCACCTTGGGCATTTTTCTCCGACCTCTTGCCCGGGAGGGACCGCGATCTACCCTGTTAATTGAGATGGGTCTGGGGAGCACACTCACACACGACTCTCCCTCTCCGTGGCTAAACCGGAAGTCCGCCCTTCTCGTTTTTAAGTAAAACCTCATAAATCAGAGCCACTGCAGCATCTGTGGGTCTCCTACAATATGCCTCATTAGATACCATTTGCAAAGCAGCAACATGGTCCTTGCTTCATACCTTTACTTCACATTATTGCCTGGACTAATCTGCATTAAAGGACAGTGCCTTCAGTTAAGCTGTACTGGCTAATCTGTTCATCTGAGCTGGCAACTCTCGCATATTTAATGGTATTTAGACATGTAGGCCAATGTACATATTTAAATGTGCTTTTTAGTCATGGGAATGTTTCTAAAATATTCCCCTTAGAATTCTACCCTCTTTGGAGTTTGTGGTATATACCGTATTTACTCGAATGTAATGCGCACCTTTTCTGGCCAAAAAAGAGGCTCTAAATTCAGGGTGCGCATTACATTCGAGGGCACCTTAGATTGGGGGGCAAACTACTCTACACTGGCCCGGCTTCAGCAACGGTGGCTACAAAAACGGCTTCAGTAACGGCGGGAAGGGCGCCGGCAGCCTTGGTAATGGCGGCAACGGCAAGGGCGTCAATCGCTGCTGCTGAGACTTCGCTCACCTCGGTGGCGCTGAAGATGAGCAGGAGACACGAGTGGCAGGAGACCTCCACAGCACCGGTTAAAAGGAAAAGCCAAACGAAACCTGTGAGAGGCTGGGAACTCCTTCTGCAGCAGCGCCAGAGGAAGTGATGTCAGAAGGGGCGGGTGCTGCAGGATGAAACACCTGTGGGATCCAAGACCTCATCATGCCTACTCCAAGGCAAACCTCTACTGGTTCTGCGGTCACTTCGTCTGGCATCTGGAAGCTAGAGAGTCCCATATGTGAAGAATACATCCCTGCTTATTCCTGGAGATAGCGTAGTTACTCACCTGTAACAGGTAATCTCCAGGAACAGCAGGAATTTAGTCTTCACAACCCGCCCTCCTCCCCTCATAGGGTTTCATTTACCCTCTTTTCTCAGCTACAAACTCAACTGAAGAGACGGTGTTGAGAAGGCTGGAAGGCAGTCGCACAGGAGCAGTAGAGTGCTCTCAAAAGCTTTCCAATGGGACGTTGGTTAATGTTCCTGAGCGGACTTCATAGGTACCGATGTCACCCATATGTGAAGACTAAATTCCTGCTGTTCCTGGAGATCACCCGTTACAGGTGAGTAACTTTGCTTTACTACATCCTCCTGTAATGAATTCCAGAGTATATGGGCCTATTAATTAAGGTAGATGTGGGCTGGCCTGATTGCTCACTGGCATGAAAATAGTCCCTGGTTTGATTTTGAAATCAGATTTTCTACACTCTGCGTTGGTTGAGTAAGGAGATACTGCAATGGTAGTGTTCACAGCCCCTGATGTGAAGGAGGGAGTCTGCCATCAATAAGTGTGATATATAGTGGCCAGATTTAGAACCCATAATAGCAGAGTTCTGGAAGGAGTCCTATTGCATAGCATCCAATTTTAGGAACATTGTTGCAATGACCAGACTAGGTGGAAGGCAGAGGTTATTAAAATAGGCGAGAAAATACCAAACTAATTGCAAATAAAGATGTATAGTGCTAGGATCTCAACATACCAAGTAAACTGCAAGAAAAAGAAAGGAGAAACTATTGGGCTATAATGATATTCATGATGCCAATATAAATTTAGTTTGGCACAGTTGCTCTTGTGCCACTTAGCATCATGTTTTGAATGTAGGTTGTATGTGCTCTGCTAATTTTGGTGAGCTTGTGTTTGTGAAATAATTGCAGTGGCCTTCATCACTACACTCTTTTTATAAAATAATCGAGAAATGAATTAGGTATGCAATTGATATAAAAAGGACTTTTTTTCAATTGGTAAATATGGGTATGCAGTACTGGCAACTTTTTTCAGTGCCTGTCCAGCAGTTTCCTTTACGACTACTACAGCTACTAATGCTACTTATCATTGGTATAGCGCTACAAGGCATACACAGCACTGTACATATAGATGTAAGATGCCGTTCCAGCTCATTAGAACTTTCAATCTAATCAAGACTAAGAACATCACAGAACTGGGGACTGGAGCATGATAAGATACACATAAGTAGTGAACAAAGCGAGGAGCATCAGGATCCTTGACTAGAAGTGCTTACAGTAAATCTTCTTTCTTCTTGTTGCGGAGCTCTGAGATCTTGTGGCTCTTATCCTGTGGCAGGAAGAGAAGGTACTCTTACCAGAAGCACCTTTGCTACCCCTGGCTTCATCAAGGAGGCAAGGTCCAGAGACAGCATGGCAGCATTCCTGAAAGTAGGTACAGTGTCTGCTAGACAGATGTCTGGGGGAAGGAGTGGTGGTGGTGGTGGTAAGGAAGGGAAAGGGAGATGCTGGATCCTGTAAGCCTGCCAGGGGGAGAGAGGAGAAGATGCTGGACCATGTGGGTGGAGAGAAGCGGCGATATTGATGAACCTATGGAATGGAGAGGGGGAGATGCCTGACCATGTGGGGTGGAGCGGAGGAGATGCCTGACCATGTGGGGTGGAGAGGAGGAGATGCCTGACCATGTTGGATGGAGAGAGAGGAGAAGATGCCTGACCATGTTGGATGGAGAGAGAGGAGAAGATGCTGAACGATGTGGGGTGGAAAGGGGTTGAGAGAAGGAAATTCTGGACTATATGGGGCAGTGTTTGTGCCCTGTCATGTGTGGCGGAGTAGTGCAGGGGCAAGGAAAGGGGGAACCGGATGAGTGTGGGAATGATGAGGGGGGGGGGCCAAGGCGATGAAAGATGGCCATAATAGAAGGGCAGCGCAAACAGAGAGACACATTAGGTTGGAAGTAAGAGCAGTTAGATAGGTGGACACAATATTAAGGGCAATAAGGGGAGAGATGAGGGGAGGGAAATGAGAGAGGGATGGGAAGGTTGAAAAAAGAAGGGAGAATAGCGAGAGGAGGAGTGATAGAGAAGAGCTATCAAGGTAGGAGAGAGCTGAGAAAAGGAGAGGAGGATGAGAATGGAAGAAATGGAGAAAGGGGAACATGGGAGAGGATGAATCATAAAGGAAAGATAGAAAGACTAGAGGAAGGAGGGATGGAGGGAAGGTGGGGGGATAAGGCAAGAGGAATGGAAGACTGAAGGAGGAGGAAAGATTTCGGTGTGAATGCAAGGAAGTGAGAGGGATAGGGAGGGATGGAAGAGGAAAGCAATAAAGAGGAGGAATAAAAGAGGCAAAGAAATAATGGATCTGTGATTGTGATAGGAGCAGGAGAATGGGACTATATATAAGAGGTGGGGAAGGGTGAGTACTGGCCAGAAGAGAGATTCATGAGGAGAAGAGGACCAAGGGAAAGAGGGAAGAGAGGAGAATGAAAGCGTTGTAGTTAGAATAAAAAAAATCAAAGGGAAACAAAAGAAATAGGACATAGGAATGAAATGAGCAAAACATGAAAGACCAACAGCAAGGAAGAAAAATCTAGTGAAAAGGCTGAGAAAATCGAATGGAGAATAGAAAAAAAGAAACTTAAAAATCAGAGGAGAGTAAAAATAAATAAGGAAAATCTAGAGAAATGAAACCTGGAAAACAAGAAAGAAATCAAAGACCAAAATAGAAGATCAAGAGCTACAAAGGTTCAAAAATATTTTATTAAACTTTCCTGCTGCAGTGAACAGACAGCAGGGCTGAAAATGGCAGAGTTCATTCCAATGAGAATGCAGTTGCGTTTGTGCCCTAACGTTTGGGAAAGACTGGATAAAGGAAGAGTGTGTCATCTTGGGATTTCTGTTTCAGGTTTTCTCTGTGTATTTCTGTTTCTAATTTGTGGTCACTTGTTTTATATTTGGTAATAGGCACTATCCATGTTCTGTGTTGCATATATGTGACCGGAATGAGCTGTAGTTTCTGTATAGAGAATCCTGTTTGTTCAGTTTTCCCCAAAAGAAGTGAGTTGGTATTCCATAAACAGAAAAACAAAAAGAAAAATAAGGAGATACCTTTTTCTCCAGGAACAAGCAGGAAGTCAATCCTCACTTATGGGTGACGTCAGTACCGACGGAGCCTGTGTGGAGCAATTCTCCAGCTTTCAAAGAAAGCCTTTGGGATTGCTGCCACGTATGTGTGGTCCTATTCCCGCCCAAGGGTGCCATCTTGCTCAGTCTCCCTTTTTCCACAGAGCCCTTCAGACGCACGTCCTCATCCCTTGGGAAAAAAGTTTCTTTTTTCAGCCTCTGGCCTGCTATTTTTCCAGTTGCACCGGTCCTCTACCCATCCTTCCCCTGCTCTTCTCTCTTTTCGAGCAAGGGGACGTTTTTGTAGCATTTTTTCCCTTTGCGGGCTTCGTGCCCTTTTTTCTCCCAATCGCTGGCTGCGATGGTCTTCGACCTCACGGGGGCCCTTTTTGCCCCGATGGCCACCAGTTTCAAAAAATGCGACAGGTGCTCCAAGAACATGTTGCTTACGGACACCCATGACTGTTGTCTGGAATGTCTCGGGGCCGACCATGATCCGGAGCTCTGCTCGCTTTGTAAGAAACTGTCCTCCAAAGCCCTGCTAAGTCGTAAGCAGAAGTCAGATGACATTTTCCATAAGACCACCTCAGAATCCCCGGTGGCGCCCCAGGTCGTCTCTCCACAGGTGGGATCCTCTACCTTGGCCACGCGCTCAATGCGGCACTCCTACCAGTGGTCCCCTGAAGTGGAGCAGCATAAGAAGAAGAAGACCTTGAAGTCGCTGTCGGGGGCTCCGGACAAGTGCGAGAGCTCCCACGCTTGGTTGCTCAGCCCCCCTCAGCGTTCCCGAGAGCGCCTCTGTACGAGGTACCTTATGAGCGGCCTCATAAGGTACCTCGTACAGACACGAAGGCCTCTGGGAATGGCACCCGGTCTCCTGAGGGCCGTCCTGACGAGGACCTCCTCGACGCCCAACCCCGGGGTCAGCGTCTCAGGGCCCCATGCCCGTGTGGGAGTCCCATATGCTGGCACTAGAGCGCAGCATTTCTGCATTCTTAGCTGCCCAGCAGGCGCTCACACCCAGTATCACACCCAGTACTGCTGGCTCGCGCAGGTATGTCAAAACTCACCCTGGAAACCTCCGAGAGCCGTGTGCCTCGTGAGGGTCCTCGGCATCTGTCTCACTTGCCTTCCTGTTCCTCAGGGATAAGATCCTCCAGGGCCTCCGGCTCTAAACGGGCCTCGGCATACAGACGGGGCGACCAACCCAAATCAGATTTCTCCTCAGATCTCTTGGGTTGGGAGTCAGATGGGGATACTTCCACGGAGACCCGCACCACAGGGACCTCCCTTCGGACCTGTCCCCACCCGCTTTTCAGAAGCGTTCACCGCCCGAGGACACATCCTTTCTAGTGTTCATGTGGGACATGGCGCGGGCCCTCAACCTGGCTACCCAGGCCAAGGAGGAGCCTCGAGCCGAAGAGCTCAATATCCTGCAGTACGAGTCCCCGCCTCAGAAGTCTCTCACTGTTCCAGTTCCTCTCATTCTGTCCAGGCTTCTACTCTTCATGTGGGAGACCCCTGCTTTGGTTCCCATTGTGAAGTAAGCACCTCGACGCAATGTACAGGGTCCAACGTGGCCCCGGATTTAGGAAAACCCAGCTTCCCCACACATCCATGGTGGTGGAATCAGTGATGCCTAAGCAAAAGAGCCCGAAGTCTCATTCTTCGGTTCCACCGGGTAGGGAGTCGAGAGCCCTCAACACCTTGGGACACAAGGCCTACCAAGGGTCCATGCTCACATGCCGTATTCAGGCTTACCAATTGTATATGGGCATGTTCTTAGTGAACTTGGAAAGGAGATTGGGGGTTTCTCTCCGAACCCCTCCTTAGGTTCCAGACCCTCCTGAGGTCAGTTGTGGCATGCTCGAAGTACCTCTCCCGTGCCGCCTATGATGGATTTAAATCCTTGGCCCGTGTGGCGGCTGCCGGCATCGGGGCCCGACACCGGGCATAATTCCAGTTCTCGGACTTGGAGCAGTGGGTCCAGGAAAAGCTCCTGTACGTCCCCTGCATTGGTGAGCAACGTTTCGGTAAGCCTATGGAGGATAAGGCCGCCAAGATATGAAGTGGAGTTCGTAACCCGAACCCGCCTCTCGCACAAGACCTCCTCCCTCCCTTGGAAGAAGCAGCAGGCTAAGAAGCCATTCTTCCTGAGGAAAGGTCTACCTTACTGGGGGTTACCCGCCCTACCCACCCACTCCCGTGCTGCCACAGCGACGCAGGGGAAGGCATCCCATGGCCACCGCAAGCCAAAAGGACCCAAGGCCCAAACTCCGGCGCCATCTCAACCTGCTCAGGGTTTTTGATACCAGCTGTGTAGCCTTTCGCCCCCCAGCAGCTTCGCAGCCGGTAGGGGGATGCCTGTCTCTCTTCGCCCCTCGGTGGGCGTCCTTCACGTCGGACACTTGGGTCCTCCGAGTGATCCAAGATGGGTATCGCCTTCACCTGGACAGGCTTCCCCCTCCCTTCTTCCCGGCAGAGCCTTTTCGACTCCCTGTGCACCAGACATATCTGCAGCAGGAGCTGGACAAACTCCTCGCCCAGCAGGCGGTCAAGAGGGTACCAATGCACCTCCGAGGTTGGGGTTTCTGTTCCCAGTACTTCCTCATCCCGAAGAAGACAGGAGGCCTACAGCCTATTCTCGACCTCGGAAAGTTAAACATGTTTTTGGTGTGGGAGAAGTTCCAAGGCATCCTGCTGCCCTTCCTCCAGCAGTGCGATTGGCTATGCTTCTTGGATCTCAGGGACGCTTAGGCCCACATCTTGATTCACCCCCAGCACAGGCAATATCTGCACTACAGGGTGCGTCTGCCCCGTGGGTCTTCACAAAGTGCCTCTCCGTGGCCACCGCGTCCCTCAGGTGGCAGGGTGTAACAGTCTTCCCCTACCTCAATGACTAGCTTGTCACGGGGTCTTCAGCCGGAGAAGCTCTATTGGCAGCATCCCGCACGATTCTCATCCTCGAATGCCTGTGATTTCTGGTCAACTATCCCAAGTTCAACCTCGAACCGGTGCAAGCCTTGAAGTTTATCGACGCATGCCTCGACCACCAAGCGAGCGACTGCCTTCCTGCCAGCAGACTGTACGGCCCACCTCTGAACCCTGGCGGCTCGGGTCCAGAGCAGCACTCAGGTCATGGTGTGGACTATGCTGTGCATGCAGATGACCCAATGGTGCCTCAGTGCTCAGTGGAGCCCGGCCTCAGGTCTCCCCAGAGACCCCATTCGGGTCTCCCACAACCTTCACAGGTCTCTGAGTCTGGACTGGTGGTAGGACCTCCGCAACCACCTCTGGGGGCTGCCCTTCCAAACCCCACAGCACAAGCTCGTCCTGACGATGGATGCTTCCCTGCTGGGGTGGGGAGCCCACTGCGGTACACTGCCCACTGAGGGGCAATGGTCACCCGTAGAGTCCCAACACTAAATAAACTTGCTTGAGCTTCAGGCGGACCAATGGGTCCTGGAGGCCTTTGAGGGCCATGTGAAGGGGACGTCGGTACTCGTGCAGACCGAAAACCGAGTAGCGATGTTTTACATCAACAAGGAAGGGGGCACAGGCTCCTGCCTCCTCTGCTGGGAGGCGATCCTCCTCTGCTCCTTCACTGTCCATCGGGGGATGATCCTACGAACGGTCTACCTTCCGGTCTATGAGAACGTTCTTGCAGACAGACTCAGCAGGATCATCTGCCCTCACGAGTGGCGGCTGGACCCGGAGGTGGCTAGCCTTTTGTTCCATCGGTGGGGGAACCTGACCATGGACCTGTTCGCCAGCCCGACGAACACGCAGCTCCCCCGCTTCTGCGGACCGATTCCTTACCCGAGCAGGGTGGCCCCGGATGTATTCCTCTTGAGTTGGACCTCCTGGCTTCTTTATGCATTCCCTCCTCTCATCACCAGGCCCTCCACAAGTTTCAGCGGGAGCAGGCCTCGGCGATCCTCATCGCTCCCTCGTGGCCTCGACAGTTGTGGTTCCCACTCCTGCTCCGGCTCTCATCCAAGCCCCCAGTTCCTTTGGGCTGTGCCCCAGACCTGCTAACGCAGGAGGAGGGACGGGTGTTCCACCTTAATCTCGCCTCGCTGGCGGCTGAACAGGTATCCCTATCCCCGCTGGGCCTCCCGGAGGAGGTCGAGGAGGTTCTCCTCGCGTTGAGGAAAGACTCGATGAGACGAGTTTACACCTTTAAGTGATGGCACTTCTCAACCTGGTGCTCTGGGCTCCAGATCGATCCGTTCTCTTGTACTACCCGATGGGTCCTCCAGTTACCTCCTTTACCTCTAGAAGGAAGGGCTGAAGTCAAACTCGGTCAGGGTGCACCTTAGCATCATCTCAGCAAATCACCTCCCCGTCGAGGGTAAACTCCTCTCCGAGCAGCCCTTGGTCTCCCACTTTATGTGGGGTCTCTTGCTTTCCAAGCCTCCCATCCGGTCTCCCCTGGCGGAGTGGGACCTGAACATAGTGCTCATGCAGCTTACGCGTTCACCTTTCGAGCCGATGGCGACATGCTCGCTTTGGCACCTATCTTGGAAGGTGGTCTTCCTGGTGGCTTTGACCTTAGCCCATCGAGTCAGTGAGCTCCAGGCCCTCATGGCTGATACCCCTTACACCAGGTTCTATAGGAACAGGGTGGTTCTCCATACCCACCCCAAGTTCCTGCCGAAGGTTGTCTCTGATTTCCATCTCAATCAGGAGATAGTTTTACCGACCTTCTTCCTGAGACCCTATGCTGACCAGGCATTGGCGGTTTTGCATACACTCGACTGCAAGAGGGCTCTTGCCTTCTATATGCAGCACACCCAGCATCATCGCAAATCTGGCTGGCTCTTCATGTCCTCCGATCCCAATTGCCTGGGGCAGGCAGTCACAAAACGCACGCTCTCCATCTGGGTGTCTGACTGCATCCCCTTCACTTATGCGAAGGCGGGCGCCCCTCTGGATCGGAGGGTCACCACACATGGCGTCTGAGCCAAGACTGCTTCAGTGGCTTCGCTGCACTCATCTGCCGGGCTGTGACCTGGGCTTCAGCGAATACCTTTGCTTCACAATACTGCCTGGAGAGGGAGTCCCGCCGGGACAGCGCCTTCTGTGAGGCTGTACTTTGTAATCTGTTTGGGGTATAAGCATCGTTTGCCCTCCAACCCTTCTCGACATCTACTGAGGGTTTTGCCCTGGGGATCCGAGATTCGGGCTCCTTCAGGCATCGGCTTCTGCTCACGACCTCGCGGAGGCATTTTTAGATTACAGGTTCGGTAGCCTGTAGCTGGGGAGTCCCATAAGTGAGGACTGACTTCCTGCTTGTTTCTGGAGAAAGCGTAGCTACTCACCTGTAACAGGTGTTCTCCAGGGACAGCAGGAATCAGTCGTCACTACCCTCCCACCCCCCCTGATGAGTTGCTTTCCTTGCTATCTGTTTGGTAGGGCTCAAGCTAAGGGACCTGACAAGCAAGATGGCATCCTTGGGCAGGAAGAAGACCACGCATGCTGTCCCTGGAGAACACCTGTTACAGGTGAGTAACTACGCTTTATTGTACTAACTTCATATATTTGTAGACTTGCTTTTGATGGTTAAAATCTTCTTCCTCAGGCCAGGACAGTATGAGCAACAGATGCTAATACCAAAATATATAGAGGAATCAATACAGCATTCCATTGACAATGGAGGGGGGGAAGAAGAGGGATGGATGGCTGATAAAGGATGATCTTGATAAAACTGAAAGATTGGGCATCCAAATTTCAGATGAAATGTAATGTGGCCAAGTGGAAAGTTATGCACTTAGGGAAGAACAACCCAAACTACGGTTACACAATGCAAGGTTCCACATTAGGAACCACCACCCAGCAAAAGGATTTAGGCGACATCCTGCATAATACATTGAAACTCTCTGCTCAATGTGCAGCAGCAGCCATGAAAGCAAGTAGAATGCTAGGAATCATAAGGAAAGGAATGGGAAATAAAACAAAGGATATTATAATACCTCTGTATTCTTCCATGGTGCGATAGCACTTTGAATATTGTGCGCAATTCTGGTTGCCATATCTTAAAAAGGATATAGTAGAATTATAAAAGATACAGAGATGGAAGGTTAAAGGTATGGGATGATGTCCATATGAGGAAAGGCTTAAACGGTTATGGCTCTTCAACCTGCCAAAAAGATGGCTGAGGGGATAGAGGCCTATAAAATATTGAATGGAATGGAACGAGTAAACATAGATAGGTTGTTTACTGCTTCAAAAAGTAGATAGACAAGGGGACACACAATGAAGCTACAGTATCGCTCAATGTGTAATCAAACTCTGGAATTCGCTACTGGAGTAAAAGCTGTTAGTATAGCTGGGTTTAAAAGAGGTTTGGACAAATTCCTGGAGGAAAAGTCTATAAACCATTATTAAAAAGGACCAAGGAAATCCACTGCTTACTCCAGAATAAGCAGCGTGGAATCAGTGTACTTCTGACCTGGATTGGGTACTTCTGACCTGGATTGCTAACTGTTGGAAACAGGATACTGGGATTGATGGATCCTTGGTCTGACCAAGTATGGCATCTCTTATGATCAGGTTGTAAATATTTATATTTTAAAATGAAGATACTTTGAGACTAGATAAGAATTCATAAGGACTTGGGCTTTCTGTCATAGTATAAACTATAAATATTTACAACCTGACCTGAGGAAGAAGATTTCAACCTTCAAAAGCTAGTCTACAAATGTATTATTAGTCCACTAAAAAAGGTTTCACCTTATGTCCTCCTTGTTTTTCGTTTTATTTAACTACATTATAATGAACTAACACTGCTATCACACTATTTTATCCAAGTTGGTGTTCTAGAAACTGGTGTAATGTTTGCATTGCTGCTGTTTCATATGATTTGTGGCTGGTTTCAGGGGATGTGACTACAGTGGGGGTGGAGTCATAGTTACCCAACCCTTAAAGTTGGCCCTTTATATGAGTAGCGGCACCTTTTTTTTTTCTAGAAAATAAAAAGCACTGGATATACAGTTGTTGTCAACATTGGCACCCTTGCAGTTCAACCCCTTAATGTCCAATATCTCCTAAAACAATTGTCCAGTAAAATGGCTTTAGACTATATATGCACACATGTTTGACACATAAAAAAATCAAATAAAACAAGACTAATTAAAAAAAGGAAATAATAGGAAATAGTATAAAAACTGGGACATTGCCAGGACATGATTATTCAAAAAATAAAGTTAAAAACCTTTGAAAATATTTATGTGCCCTAAAACTAAAAATTATGTTCCTAATAATTCTAATTTTTGATGGATTAATTGCCTGGAAAGGATACCTTCTCTTGTAGCAAGCCCTCCTTTTTCTCTTATAAAGGCTACTTAGCCAAAACGTAATCATGGGGATAGCACAAACATGTGATCCCTCAGATATACTTAGCTTTTCGATGATCTTTATTGCCTCCGAAATGTAAAAGATTCTCTAGAGACCTCTTCCTTCCATGCAAAACGTCAAACTCCAAGCAGCGCTAGAGATGTAACTCATCATCCTGTGTTGTTCCCAAGAAAAGTTGTCACGGAGTGAAGTTATCCATTCTCCTCCATTCAACTGAGATCTCAATTGTTTTTATCCATATCAACTGTGGTGATTTCTTTCCTAGGAGGCGCCATTGATCTCTGACAAAAGCATAAGTGCTAGTTGGGAACCATAACACCATAACATAACGAGATGGGGGTTCTCCGGTCTTTTGCATTGAGTGTCACATGTATGATTTTCTCCCAGTTGGTGAGAGGTCTTACGTATGCACTAAGTGCAAAGAACTCTTTGCTCTCAGGGAACGAGTCCGTTCTCTAGAGACTAGAGTAGCAGACCTGGAAGACATAAGAAAGACAGAGAAGTACATGGACGAGACCTACAGGGATATAGTCCTGAAGTCCCACCTCCAGTCTGGCAGCATCCCTGTTGCCATGGAGGAGAGAGGTCACGTGACAGGAGAGCATCACCCTGGTGTGGCAGGAAGTGATCCTGTAACTAGGACCTGTCCTCCAGGTGATGTAAAACCCTCTCGCACTGAGGACGTTTCTCCAGGGCCATGTCCCCATGAGGGGAGGGTCAGGACAGCTGTTATAGTTGGTGATTCAATCATTAGGAATGTAGATAGCTGGGTGGCTGGTGGACGTGAGGATCGCCTGGTAACATGCCTGCCTGGTGCGAAGGTAGCGGACCTCACGCACCGCCTAGATAGGATCATAGATAGTGCTGGGGAGGAGTCTGCTGTCTTGGTACATGTTGGTACCAATGACATAGGAAAATGTGGTAGGGAAGCTCTGGAGGCTAAATTTAAGCTTTTAGGTAGGAAGTTGAAATCCAGAACTTCCAGGATAGCGTTCTCCGAAATGCTTCCTGTTCCACGTGCAGGACCCAAAAGACAGGCAGAGCTCCGGAGTCTCAATGCGTGGATGAGACAATGGTGCAAGGATGAGGGTTTTGGATTTGTTAGGAACTGGGGAACATTCTGGGGAAAGGGGGGGCTCTTCCGAAGGGATGGGCTTCAACCAGACTGCTGGCATTAACCTTTAAAAAAGAGATAGAGAAGCTTTTAAACTAGAAAATAGGGGAAAGCCGACAGTCACCCAGGAGTGCATGGTTCGAACGAAGGTATCCTTGAAGGATACTACCAAAAGCAGTGAGGTTCCAAAAGGGAGTATAGTAGCCCAAATGCCCTTGAGTAAGGAGCAGACAGAGCATAAAGATTCCAAATTACCCCTCCCTACCAATAGCCAGATTAATATGAATAAAATACAGTCTCTAAAATGCTTGTATGCCAATGCTAGAAGTCTAAACAATAAGATGGGAGAGTTAGAATATATAGCACTAAATGAGAGGTTAGATATGATTGCACTCTCAGAGACATGGTGGAAGGAGGATAACCAGTGGGACACTGTGATACCTGGATACAAACTATATCGTAATGATAGAGCTGATCAAATTGGTGGAGGGGTTGCGCTCTATGTTAGAGAGGGCATTGAGTCAGAAAGGATTAAAGTTTTGCAGGGAACAAAATTTGCTGTAGAATCTCTATGGATTGAAATTCCATTTATGAAGGGGAAGGTGATGGCAGTGGGAGTATACTATCGACCACCTGGCCAGAATGAACAAATGGATGATGAAATGCTCAAAGAAATCAAGGAAGCTAACAAAAGTCACAACAGAGTAGTAATAATGGGTGATTTCAATTACCCCGGTATCGACTGGGTCAGTGTCACAGCAGGACAAGCTAAAGAGATAAAGTTTCTAGATGGAATAAATGACTGCTTCTTGGAGCAGCTGGTTCATGAACCGACCAGAGGGGAAGCCATACTGGACCTAGTCCTTAGTGCAAGAAATAAGGGTGTTGGGACCACGTGGCAATAGTGATCATAGTATGATCATGTTTGATTTAATTAGTGGAGGACAGATAGTAAAGGCATCCACAGTACTACCTTTTAACTTTCAAAAGGGGGACTATGATAGGATGAGGAATATAGTTAGGAAAAAACTAAAAGGAGCGGTTCCAAAGGTTAAAGACTTACAGCAAGCTTGGGTGTTATTTAAAAATACTATCCTCGAAGCCCAGACCAGCTGTATTCCACGCATTAAGAAAAGTGGAAGAAAGTCCAAAAAACTGCCAGCATGGTTTAAAGGTGAGGTCAGAGAGGCTGTTGCTGCCAAAAAAGCAACCTTCAGGAAATGGAAAAAAGAGCCAAACGATGAAAACTGGAAACAGCACAAGCACTGGCAAGTTAAATGCAAAGCATTGATATGGCAGGCAAAGCGGGAATTTGAGAAGAAACTTGCTACGGAAGCAAAAACACGAAATAAAGATTTTTTCAAGTACATTTGTAGCAAAAGGCCTGTGAGAGAGTCAATTGGACCATTAGATGATAGAGGGGTAAAAGGGGCAGTAAGAGGAAACAAGGCTATAGCAGAGAGACTGAATGAATTCTTTGCTTCGGTCTTTACTGAGGAAGATGTAGGGATGTTACCCAAGACTGAAGTGGTATTTAAAGGTGATACTGCAGAGGAATTGAGAGAAATATCGCTACACCGGGAAGATATATTACAACTATTTGATAAACTGAATAGTAGCAAACCACCTGGACCGGATGGTATACATCCCAGAGTGTTGAAAGAACTGAAATATGAGATTGCAGACCTGCTATTGGTAATCTGTGAACTTTCATTAAAATCATCTGTAATGCCGACCCCTGGACCAGTGACAGCTGGTGAGAGTTTGCTTGTGCGGAAGGCCTGTCTGGTGGGTAAAGGGCCGATTCTTAGATTATGGAGGGAAGGCCAACTGCCCACTTTTAGTGAATGGCGGAATAGCTTTCATCAATTAATGTTGACAGAGCGTTGGTTGGCGCGGGGCAGTGCCAAGCGTTGGACAGTTTTTCTGTCAATCTGGGAGCCATATATTCAGCAGTTGGGGCCCCACAGCCGTAACGCAACTCTCCAAGGGGGGAGTTGATTATATATGGATTTGAGGAATGGGTTGGAGGGAGCTGCTTTATAGTCCCAGACGATAATTGGTGTACAAAGCTGGTAATGGAGTGAGGGTGGGTTGGTGGGTGAGGGGAGAGGGGTGGGAGAAGGGGGGTGGGGATATAATGTAAAATGACCACCTACTGTGTTATCTTTCTGTTGGCTACCGGGGGGGAGAAGAATAAACCCTCCCCGTGGTGCCGAAAAAAAAAAAAAAAAAAAATCATCTGTAATACCTGAAGATTGGAGGGTCGCCAACGTAACACCAATTTTTAAAAAGGGTTCCAGGGGTGACCCAGGAAATTACAGACCGGTGAGCCTGACGTCAGTACCGGGGAAAATGGTAGAAACCATCATAAAGAACAAAATTACACAGCATGTAGATAGTCATGGCCTAATGGGAGACAGCCAACATAGCTTTAGACAAGGAAGATCTTGTCTTACTGATCTGATATGTTTTTTTGAAGGTGTGCATAAACAGGTAGACAAAGGTGATTCGGTTGATATAGTGTATCTGGACTTTCAGAAAGCTTTTGACAAAGTTCCCTATCAGAGACTTTTGACGAAGCTAAAAAGTCATGGGATAGGAGGCAGTGTACTATTGTGGATCGGGAACTGGTTAAAAGATAGAAAGCAGAGGGTAGGGCTAAATGGCCAATATTCCCAATGGAAAAAGGTGAATAGTGGAGTACCCCAGGGATCTGTACTGGGTCCGCTGCTTTTTGACATATTCATAAATGACCTGGAAAAGGGAATAACTAGTGAGATTATCAAATTTGCAGATGACACAAAACTGTTTAAAGTTGTTAAAACCCAAGAGGATTGTGGAAAACTGCAGGAGGATCTGGATAAATTGGAAGACTGGGCATCCAAATGGCAGATGAAATTTAATGTGGACAAGTGCAAAGTTATGCACCTAGGAAAGAACAACCCACACTATAGTTACACGATGCAAGGCTCCACATTAGAAACCACCACCCAGGAAAAAGATTTAGGAGTCATTGTGGATAACATGTTAAAACCCTCCGCCCAGTGTGCAGCGGCGGCCAAGAAAGCAAATAGAATGCTAGGTATCATAAGGAAAGGCATGGAGAACAAAACAAAGGATATTATAATGCCTCTGTATCGCTCCATGGTACGACCGCACCTTGAATATTGTGTGCAATTCTGGTCACCGTATCTTAAAAAGGACATACCGTTATTAGAAAAAGTACAGAGAAGAGCCACCAAATTGGTGAAGGGGATGGAAGGCTACTCCTATGAAGAGAGGCTAAGAAGGTTAGGGCTCTTTAGCCTGGAGAAGAGACGGCTGAGGGGAGATATGATAGAGGTCTATAAATTAATGAATGGAGTGGAATGGATAAACGTGGATCAATTGTTTACGCTATCAGAGTATAGAAAGACTAGGGGACATGTAATGAAGCTACAGGGTAAACTATTTAAGACAAATAAGAGAAAATATTTTTTCACTCAACGTGTAATCAAACTCTGGAATCTGTTACCGGAGTATGTAGTAAGGGCTGTTAGTATAGCTGGGTTTAAGAAAGGTTTGGACAAGTTCCTGGAGGAAAGGTCCATAAACCACTATTAAAAAGGGACCCAGGATATCAATGCTTGACCCAGTACAAGCATTGTGGAACCTGTGTCTTTGGGGATATTGCTAGGTACGTATAACCTAGATTGGCCACTGTTGGAAACAGGATACTGGGCTTGATGGACCTCGGCCTGACCCAGTATGGCATGTCTTATGTTCTTATGTTCTTAACACAAACGCCGTGTTTCAAGCCCATAGTAGTTCTTGACTCTTCTTCAAGCAAGCTACCCAATCATAGTCCTGCCTTCATTTTATGCTCCTCCCTATTACAAAAGTCATCAGATGACCCAAAATCAAATAAAGGCGTCAAGGTTAAATCCCCAAAATTGGCCACATTCACTCCCTGTTCCATTTTTTCAATGGTGAGGACAAGAGAGCTGCCTGAGACTGTCAGAAGAGCCTTTATTACCAAACATCAAACTTCAAAGGGGTACAAGACCATCTCCAAAGACCTTGGGATTCCTCTACAGTTCGCAGTGTTACTAAGGCGTCTTCTGCTCATGGAACTGTCAAGAACCTCCCAGGACATGGTGGGAATAGGAAAATTAATCCAAGAAGTCTTTGAAGGTTAGTGCAAACTGTTGTAAAAACACCACATACAACATCCAAAGAGCTTAAGGCTGACCTGGAGCAATCTCAACCCACGCCATACGCCATTCACTAAACAAAGAAGTTCTTAATAGATGAAGACCTAGGAGGACCCCACTGCTCAAAGACAGACATAAAAAGGCACACCTGATATTTGTCCAAACCCACATTGAGAAACCACAATCCTTCTGGGAAAATGGTCTGTGGACAGATGAAACCAGACTTGAGCTGTTTGGCAATGCTTACCAACAACGCATTTACAAGCGAAGAAATGAAGCTTATAAGGAAAAAAACATCCTTCCTACCGTTAAATATGGTGTAGGTTCCTTAATTTATTGGGGCTGTTTTGCTGCCTCAGGAACTGGAGGTCTAGAACGTATTAAAGGAATCATGAAGTCAGAGCAAAATATGCTACCTAGTGTCAGAAAGTTACTGAAGGTCTGGGTCGAAGTTCATGGGTCCTCCAGCAGGACAGTGACCCGAAACATATATCCAGAAGTATAAAAGAATGGTTAAAAAGGAAAAATGGACTGTTTTGAACTGGCCAGCAATGAGTCCTGATCTCAATCCAATTGAGAACCTTTGGAAAGAGCTGAAATCTGCCATTGGTAAAATAATCCTGGAAACATTCATGAGCTATAACAAATCACAGCAGACAGATGTATGAAACTTATATATAGGCTACAAGAAACATTTGAAGGCTGTCATCACTGCCAAGAGTTGTGCAAACAAATATTAGTGCCATTAATCCTGTCCAGGTCATTTTTTTTTCTCAGAAATTACTACGTCTAAGTTGACAGACACTTTTTTTGTTGTATACTTTTTGAATGTACTATTAAAAAAATATTATGATGACATACAGTTGGAATATTTCCAATTATTTCTCAAGATATTGTTCATAACATACCTAAAATGCAAGGGTGCCAATAATGTTGCTCACAACTACAATATGGAAGTATGATTAGGCCTCCCTGACAGTGTGAAAATTATCACCAGAGTTACGGAATATGTTATATCCCATTTTATTTAGAAAATTGTTTTCTATTCTAAAGATGATTTGCTGTCACCTTTAAGCTCAGCACCTTTAAAATGTAACCCATTATGCCATTGTTCCAAAAGAGATTTTTTACATTGACCGTAAATTTTTAAGTTGAACAAAAGTTTGCTTGGGTTCAGGGGAAGAGTGATGGCAAGGTTCTCCTGTACTCAAGATATTGAATGTTAGTTGTGAATCTTGTTTTAAAATTGTGAGAATTCTATAAATTGTAAGCCCTTTGTTCTAACTTGAAAGGTGACATATAAATGTCATTAAATAAATAAAGACCCCTGTCTTCAGGTTATTTTTGCAGGGGCAGTGGAAGACCTTTTTTGGTTGGAGGGGCCAAACAAACCAGCCTCCAGCACTGCCCCTAAGCTCTCTATTACTGATGCTATGTTGTACACCCCTTTCCACTGCTTATGTATTTTTGAACTGGGGCCATTCATCCCACAGAAAGACTTTCTAAATGCCTTTAAAAGCCTGAACATGCTTAAGGAAGTTACTTTACCTAAATTTAGGAAACACTTGTTTAAAATTAGAGACAAAACAAAATTCTCAGAGTTTGATTTATTAATGTTTTTGCATTTATTTATTTTTTAACAGGGAAAGAAAGACGTATCTCAGATATTTAACAACATCCTGAGGAGACAAATTGGCACTCGCAGTCCCACAGTGGAATACATCAGCTCCCATCAGCATGTTTTATTTATTCTTCTGAAAGGGTAGGTTTTCTTTTTGATCTTAGCATGCTGTCAGTGTGTAAGGAGTATTAATGTTCTGTTGAAAAGGATTAGATACTGTTTGTTTTCTGATTAACTTGTGTTATATGGATAAAACATTGGTCTGTAACACTGATGAGGAATAAATGTTGGTCTTATGAAGTTCCATCTGTATCTACATAGCTTGTTGATTTTTTTCTGTGGTATACAGTTGCAGAATTTGAAGCGAATCGTATTTCACATGGTTTCTGTCTAGAGTACTTCAGATAAACTCTTAATGCTTATAAAATATGAATCCACCTATTTGCTCAAATAATTATCTGACAATTCACTAGAACAATTAATTGCAGTAACAAACATATTGGTTGAGAGATTATTGAACTATGACTATAAAATCCTAATATAGTAACTAGATACATTTAGAGGTTGTGTCCAGCTTCTTTTACATAAGGATTCATTGAGCATACAGTGTGGCCAGGGGTGCTGAAACCTTTGCACACAACTGTATTTATTTTAGTAACTTATCAGCAAATATTTATCATATAGGTTAATATCCAACATGCATAAGATTTTACTTGTGCTTTTAAGCTGTGCTTTTTTTATAAACATTTAATTACACCCCTGGGAGGAGTAGCCCTGTTTGTAAAAGTGTTGCAAATAATATCTCAGACCAAATCAGATTATTTCATATCTCCAGGAACAAGCAGGAATGTAGTCTTCACATATGGGTATCGTCGGTACCGACGGAGCCTGTGCGGGAACGCTCCCCAGCGTCCAATTAGAAAGCTTTTGGAAGCATCCCACAGTGCCTGCTTGCTGCCTACCCGCCTTTCCCAACTGTCTCTCTCCAGTTCTTCTTTTTCCACGGAGCCAGCAAGTCGCACTTCTGTCACCGCAGAAAATATCCCATTTATTCTTCTTTTTTGTGGTCGCGTCTTCCTTCCTTCGATGCTACACCGGTACCGCCGGTTCTTTCTTTCTTTTCCTTGTAAAAAAAAAAATCTTTTCCAGCTTTTTTCTCCTCTGGTGCCACGCGTCATTTTGGGCACTAGGCCCAACTTTCCTCTAAAATGGAAAAACCCGCTTCGGGTTTTAAAAAGTGTTCCAAGTGTGGCGGTACCATTTCCGTCACCGACACCCATGAGTGGTGCCTCAAATGTTTAGGTCCTGACCACTCTATCTCCGAGTGTGTTGCCTGTGGGATGATGTCGAAGAGGGGTCGGCAAAACCAAGCTGCTAAACTTAGCACCCTTTTTCCCTCTGATGAAGCATCTGTGGCATCAACATCTTCCAGGGCTTCGTCTTCCTCCCATGGATTTCAGGTAACTAAACATAAGTCTAGCCAGTCCTCAAAGGGTAGATCTCCTTCTAAGTATCAAGATGCCTCTGGCGTTGCCCACTGGCAAAATTGCCCCGGCAGGAGGCTTCACCTTCCAAAGCATCATTGGGGCTCCAGGATGTTCTCGAGGCCCCAACCTCGGCAGAACTACTGGTGCCATGCTCTGGGGTACCGGCCGATTTGTCCGGTACCGATACCCAGGCATCGGCGTCATCGATAGACCAGAGATTCTTGGCTATTGAACACAGTCTGGCGGCTCTTCTCTCGGCATCGATGTCCCCGAAACCGCTTCAGACAATTCAACCGGCACCGGCACCTACATCAGTACCAGGGCCAATTTCATCGACATCGGCAGGTGGACTACCAGTACCGACGCATGCTGTGCCTTCCGGTACTGACAAGTCGGTACCGGACCCTGTCGATACCGACTTCGATCGGTACCGCTATCGTGTGCTGCACGATTACCTGGACAGGAGATACTTTGAATCCTCCGACGAGTCTGAAGACTCTGACAGCTCTGTCGATAGCAAAGTACTTCTTCCTGAGGATTCTTCCTCTCCTACACGTAGGATGTCTCCTCCAGAGGATATATCCTTCCAGGATTTTATCCGGGATGTGGCTCAAGGTCTTTCCATCACAGTGGCTCCTGAAACAGAGCCTAGGGCAAAGGAATTGGAGATTTTACAGTATCCTAAAGCTCCCAAAGAGGCAGCTACTTTGCCTATTCATGAGATCTTGCATGATCTCATGCTAAGGTTGTGGGAAACACCTCTCACCACTTCTCCTCATTCTCGTAGGCTGTCCTGGATTTCAAAAAACTAAGCTGCCCCACCATTCCATGGTGGTGGAATCAGCTATGAGAAAGATCAAGCGTGCAAAAAGACATGCATCTAATCCTCCAGGATGGGAATGTAGAACTCTTGATGCCTTTGGGCGTCGAACCTATCAGGCCTCTATGTTTTCTGCCAGGATTAGTTCCTACATTTTATATATGGGAATGTTCCTTAAGGAAGTTGCAGGAGATCTAGAGCTTATGAGCCCTCTCCTTCCTGATGATAAGAGTCAAGATTATCTTGCACTTATCAAATATACCCAGGATGTTTCCAAATTCGTAAATCGTGCAGCTTTTGATTGTTTTGAGTTCATAAGCAGAACTTCTGCTATTGCCATAGGCGCACGTAGGATTGCCTGGCTCCAGGCATCTGACTTGGAACTTTGGGTACAGGACAAACTGGGGAATATTCCTTGCACAGGAGAGAATCTCACCTTGGATAGATTATCAAAATCTACAGCTGATCCTGCAAGGAAAAAGTCCTACAAAAAAACATTCTTCACTAGAAAGAAGAAGTTCTACCCATCCTATACCCAACATTGTTCAGGTCAGTCTGTCAAAAAGGGCCAGCAACAACCTAAACAAAGAAAAACAAAGGCTGCTAAGCCTCAACCAGCTCAGCAGACTCGGCCTCCACAGGGGCTTTGACTCCCATCTAGAGAACTTTGTCTTCCTGGCCCTGTACGGGCCAGAGCCTTCCACCATTCCAGGAAGGTTGTTATTTTGCCCCCAGATGGGGGCAGATAACAGCAGAAAGTTGGACTCTGTCCATTGTAAGAGAGGGATACAAGCTTCACTTCCTCAGCATGCCCCCTCATACAATGGTAAGACAGTTCAATTCTCAGACCTTTCTCAACTCCAAGTTAGATCACGAGGTCAATCTGCTTCTTGCCCAAGGGGCAATAGAAGAAGTACCTATTCATCAACAAGGTGCAGGTTTCTATTCCCCCTTTTTCCTTATTCTAAAGAAAACAGGAGGGCACAGACCCATTTTGGACCTCAGAGAATTTAACAAATTCCTGTTCAAAGAGAAATTCAAAATGATTTCTCTGGGAACTCTACTGCCATACCTTCAGAGTCAGGACTGGCTTTGTTCTCTAGATCTCAAGGATGCTGTCACATGCCCCCTCTGCACACCTGTAGGTTAAGCAGGGTACTGCACTGGGGCCTTAATATAACTGGCCTTCTGGTAGTTGTAGTTGGGCTGCCAGTTAAAAATCAGTCGTGGAATCGGTGGTAAGGTTATAAGGGCTTTATTTCCCTTTCCCAAAAGGACTTCTTATCATGTACAAAAACAAAGAAACATAACCCTTCTTGGGCATATAACAAAAGGAAAAACTGTAACCAAAAATAGCTTCCTTCCAGCTTCTTAACCAGAAACAAATGTATTCAAAACACAGACTTGCAGAGATAGGAATAAGCCTTCCTTTCACACTGTCAGGCTTCTTATTTCTCTTTACCTTAGTGAGAATATGTTGTCAGCCACAGAAATACTACAGTCCATCTGCTCAACATTATTCTCCACTTCAGACGGTTCACATTGCATGAGTTCTTCAGCAGGGATTAACACATCTTTACCTTCCTCATGTGGGAGCTTTTCAAACAGTCCGTCTTGGCTGTGACGTACTTTCCTTTCTCTGAGAGTAAACTGATTTCTATTACCACATTCACTGGGGTTCTGCTGGTAAGAGCCTCTCCCTTGCTGGTGCCTGGTAGGTAAGCTAAAATATTCTCTTGCACTCCTATTAGAAGGAATTGATTCACCTCTAGCCTCTGCTTGGCTCAGGACCTTGTGGATAGCTGGAGCTTTGAACGGCAGCCTTTCTGAGATTCTGTTCCTTACGTTTCTCTCAGAATGATTAACTTCTGCAGGTAAAAAGCCTTTAACTTTCTCTTGCTTATAATAGGGGTAGTGAAGCTTCTCTGCTTCCCTTAAGCTGGCTTCATATGGCTTTTGTACTTCAATGAACTGTTTCCTATAGCCAAGCCCTGTGCTTCCCCTCTTAGGATAAGAGTAAAGCTTTTCGGCTTGTATCTTTCTCCTTCTGGCTCCGTTCCAACCTGGGCTGTTGTACTCAATCTCACTCTCTGAGTCCAGCTGTCTTTGCCTCTCACTCAAGCACTCATTGGAATCACACAGACCTCCGTTCAGGCTTCCAAAGTGGTAGTCAGACACGCTTTCTTCACAGCTATCTCTCCAGCTTCTCTCGTCCTCTGTTCACCCAGTTCCTTCTGTTTCTGCTTTTGTTCTTAGGCTCCCTTTGAGACTTAGACTCAATCTTCATCTGCCTCACTGCTTGTGAGCTGTGCTTATCTAGGTATCTCCGAGCAGCGCCTCCCCCCAGCTGATTTGTATCAGGTGAGAATCTCCTAGCTTCTCTGCTGGCTGGGTGTGTCTCCCTAGCTCGTGACCTCATTTGCTTTCGTTGCTCATGGCAACTTTCTAACATGTGCTCTCCCCAAACGTCAGTGTCTTCCTGATCTGCTATTTCATCTATCTCCATAGGGTCCGCTAGTGAGTCTGCTCTGTGACAATGCGTACTGTGATGATGCAGAGGGCTTAAACAGCAAGAAAAGGGGTTTAAAACAGCAGTTTTCCTCAAATGCACACATTAATGCAGGCAAGGAAGGGGTTAAAGCACAAGCCCAGAGAAACTCTCTGCACAGAAAGGCAGTGAGAGAGCCACACCCCAGCTCCATGACAACCAGGGGAGCTGACGTAAGAGGCAAGGGGGCGGAGTCAAACCGGATAGGGCAGCCCTATGCTCTTAACCAAGAAGTAACAGGGAGAGTTAGTTCCCGTCGGAGTTCAGGAGGGAGTCGGAGTTCAGGAGCTAGTCGGAGTTCTAGTTCCAGGAGAGTTCGTGTGGGAGCAGGAGGAGTTCCTAAGAGAACAGGAAGTGTTCGTGTAGGAGACTCAGGACCTGACTCTGACCAAGTTGCAGAGAGAAGCAAAGGAAGGAGCAGCCATTGCCAGGATAGCACACAGTGCTGGGAGAGTTGCCATCCAGACTGCTTTGAGACCCGGAGGTCTCTGGGAAAGCAGTGGAGAAAGCTTCCTCTGAGAGAGAGAGAGGTCACCACGAACCAGACAGCCAGGAGAAGCAGGTTAGAAGCTACGGTCATTCTCACGGGGAGAGGCTGGAACCCTTACCCAGAAGAGATAGCACTTCTACCTTAGAGTCTTCCCTAGAAGCTGTGAACAAAGGTGAGAGTTTGAGCAAGTGTAAAGTTCTGTATGATAAGCTGCATAAACGTTCTAAGTGCAGGCAGCCTGATACTAGCAGAAGCTTAGAGAGTAGCCCAGCTGTTCTTAACTCACCAGCTGATTATATGCTACGCAGACGAAAGCTAAAGCTAGCCCCTGCTGAGCCAGAGATACTAAAGCAGTGCAAAGACAGAGACTTGCCTTTTTACCAACCTTTACAAGCCAGACACATTAGAAGAAGATTAAGCCAGTTGGATTCCTTTAACACTACTTTAAAGGAGGCTGCTGATTCTAGTTACCCTCAGATACCACAAAGGGAAAGGAATAATAAGAGGAAACAGCTTAGACACCATTTGGAACAATGGAAACCTGTGGATCTGCAGTACCCTGAATTGAATCATGAGATGTCTGACTCTGATGTTGAATCAATGCAGTTGGGATCAACTAAATCAGATAGCTCCTATTCTGAGATGGAGGCAGACTGTGCTGTTAGTTGCCAAGAGTGAAGCTGTTGATATTAATGTATATGATAAGTGCTGAGAAGTATTTCATGCTATTGAGTTTGCACGGAGAGAAGCAGCGTTCTGCTGGAGTGAAACTCAACGTCTGTAAGCAGCTGGGAATTGTGAATGCTATGCAAATGATTAGCTGCAACTAAAGCTGTTCATAACTGAAGAGAAGTTGAATTAACCTTGTATATAAACTGACAAACCCTGAGAAGGATCAGGTTGGACTTTGTCTCATTCTGGACTTTATTTTGGCATAAGAAAGTATCCACTTTTTGTTTCTGGTTAGGGGATGGTAGATGACAGAATCCTGTGCAAGAAATAAAGTTTTTGTTATCACTTAAAAACCTTGGCTGTCTTCGTTTGGCCCACAACTACACGGAAACCCCAAACATCAGCACTTACAAGGATAATCTGGCACGTTTCCCACTCTTCCAGGCAACCGCCTATACACAGAGAAAGGGGGTGTGACAGTACACTCATGTTTTCATCCATCCAACTCACTGAAGGTTTCTTCGCTTTCTCCAGGACCAAGCAGTAAGTCATTCCTCACATATGAGTGTCATTGACGCCGATGAAGCCCCAGCGGAGCATTTCCCCAGCTTTTTATGAAAGCCTTTGGGAATGCAGGCACGCATGCGCGGTTCCCTTCCCGCCTAAAGGGTGCCATCTTACCTCAGTCTCTCTTTTTTTCCGAGAAGCCCACCGGACGTGGGTCCTGTCATCCCGGATAAAAGTTTTATTTTTTTCGGCGATTCTCGCTATTTTTTCTTTACGGTTCAACGCCGGTTCCCCTCCCGCCGGGTTCGGTACACCGGTATCGAGCTCGATTCTTCTTTTTCGGTTTTTGCCCTTCGTGGCTGGCGTTCGCGCCCTTTTTTGCTTTTTCTCTGGAAGGCCGGTCCTTTGACCTCGCGGGGACTCTTTTTTCCCCGATAGCTTCCAACGGTTTTAAAAAGTGTGATCGGTGTAAGAAGTTGATGTCTCTCACCGACACACACGACTGCTGCCTTCAGTGCCTCGGTCCTGATCACGACCCTAAGACGTGTGGACCATGTGGGAAGATGTCTTCCAAGGCACTGCGAAGTCGCCAGCAGCAGAAAGAAAGGCTTTTCTCAGACTCAGCCTGCGGCCGGTCCCGGACCTCGTCTGAGGCCTCGACATCTCGGGATTCGGATCCCGAGCACCGTCGGGGCTCCTTGGAGAGGGGGTCCCCCGACCGGGAACGCAAGAGGAAGAAGCGGCTCGTGAGGGCATCGTCGGAGGAGGTCCCTGGCTCCTCGAGGGCCAGGTCTAAGACCCCCGACCGTCGCCCCGGGCCCGTGGAACAAGAGAAGCCTGACAAAGTTCCTCGCGTGGAGCCGGAGTCTGCTGGACACGTAAGTCCTGTGGTCCTCGAGGACTCTCCTCCCAGAGAGCCGATGTCGGACCCGGCGCCGCTGGGGCCCGAGTCCGTGGCTGCTGCGTCTCCCGAGCTGAGTCTCAGGATGACAGCCTTGGAGAGCAGATTGTCTGCCTTCATGGAGCAGCAGCGGGCACTGATGGCCAGCCTGTCTGGCACATCTGCCCCGACCACCGGGACATCAACATCGAAGTTGACCCCGGAGACCGAGCCGATACTCGAGTCCATGATAGCTCGAGGTCGACCTCGGTCGCGGTCTCCCTCGACCTCCTGTTCGGGACCGAGGGTGTCGATGCCGGTGCCTCCGGCGTCGGGGCGGGTGCTCCAGGGCCCCACGGGGTCGGATCCTGACTCCTCGTCTGACGAGTCCGCCTGGGAGACAGAAGATGAGGAGTCCCCCGACACTTTCAAGACTCGGTACGTCCCATCGGACTCACTGCAGTCTGAGCCCCAGAGTAGATCCCCTCCGGAGGATACCCGGTTCTCGGAGTTTGTCCGGGATATGGCCACCGCGTTGGCTATCCCAGCGGACCCCGAGGAAGAGCCTCGAGCCGAAGAGCTTGAGGCCCTGCAGTACGACTTTCCTCCGAAGGAGGCCTTTACTGTCCCGGTTCCTCCGATGCTGGAACGGCTCCTCTTCCGGATGTGGGAGGCACCGGCCTCGGCGCCGGTTCTAAGCAAGCGAGTCGATTTGATTTATCAAATCCGGAAGAGCCCTGGCTTTCAGAAGGCACAGCTACCACACCATTCCATGGTGGTGGAATCGGCCATGCATCGCCTGAAAAGTCAGAAGATGCATTCCGCGGTGCCCCCCGGCAGGGAGGCCCGGAACCTCGATGGTGTGGGTAGAAAGTGCTTCCAGGGCTCGATGCTTGCTTGCCGTGTCCAGTCTTACCAGCTGTACATGGGCATGTACTTGCGAGACCTGGCCAAGGAGTTGGCCGGGTTCTCTGCTGGTCTCTCCGGGGAGCCCTTGCAGAGATTCAAGTCCTTGTCCTCGGGGATTCGGGACTGCTCGAAGTTTATGTCCCGCGCCGCCTATGATGGTTCGAGGCTTTGGCCCGAGTTGCGGCAGCCGGCAACCCGGCTCGACGCAAGGCATGGCTGCAGTCATCGTACCTCGAGCCATGGGTTCAGGACAGGTTGGTCGATGTCCCTTGCTGAAGTGAGAACCTTTTTGGCAAGCCCATGGCCGAGAAGGCCGCACAGCTAGAGACTGAGCACCTTACAAGGACAAGGCTTCTAGAAAGACCTCTGCCCCTTCTCCACAAGAAGAAGACCTCGGGTAAGAAGCCCTTATCTCCAGGAACAGACAGGAATGAGTCTTCACATATGGGTATCGTCGGTACCGACGGAGCCTGCGCGGGAACGCTCCCCAGCATCCAGTAAGAAAGCTTTTGGGAGCATCCCACAGCGCCTGTGCGCTGCCTTCCCGCCTTTCCCAACCACCTCTCTCAAGTTCTTCTTTTCCGCGGTGCCAGCAGGTCGTGTTCCTGTCACCGCAGAAGAAGTTCTTTATTTTTTTCTTTATTTTTCTGTGTCGCGTCTGCCTTCTTCGACGTCAGACCGGTACCGCCGGTCTTTTCTTTTCTTTCTTCAACTGTGCATTTTCAGTTTGGGCCTTAGGCCTGAATATTTTTCTCCTCATGGAGAAGCTTGCTTCCGGGTTCAAAAAGTGCACAAAATGTGGCGGTACTATTTCTGTCACAGACACCCATGATTGGTGTCTAAAATGTTTGGGTCCTGACCATTCCATCACGGATTGTGTGTCCTGTACCATGATGTCTAAAAGAGGTCGGCAGAACCGAGCAGCCAAGCTCAGTACCCTGTTTCCCTCTGATGCAGCCTCGGTGGCATCGACGTCTTCCAGGGCTGCTTCTTCCTCCCATGGATCTCAGGTAACCAAACATAAATCTAGCCGGTCCTCGAAGGGCAAATCTCCCTCTAAGCATCGAGATGCCTCCGGGCTTGTCCTCGAGGATTCCGCACAGGCAAAATTACCCCGGCGGGAAGTTCCGGCTTCCAAAGCATTGTCTATGGGGTCACAGGTTGACATCGATGGCTCGGCCTCGACCGATCACCTGTTGCCGTGTTCTGGGGTACCCGTGGCCTCCACTGGTACCGACATCCAGACTCTGGTGGCGTCGATGGATCAGAATATTCTGTCCATGCAGCGCACCCTAACGGCGTTTATGCAGGCTTCAACGCCTCCGGTACCGCAACAATCTCCGTTGCCGGTACCAACTCCGGCACCGGCATCGTTCCCGGTGCCGGTGTCGACTGCAATGGTGCCCTGTCCTATGATGCCCATCGTTAGCGAACCGGTACCGCTTACTCCCGATGTTGATCCCACTCGGTACGCATATCGGGCTTTACAGGAGCATCCAGACAGGTGATACTTCGATTCCTCCGAACACTCTGATGAGTCGGAGGCTTCTGTTGAGGCACCGGTACTTCTTCCTCAGGAGTCTGCTTCTCCAAAACGAAGAATGTCTCCTCCAGAAGACTTGTCTTTCAAGACTTCATTAGGGAAGTGGCTAGGGGCCTCTCCATTACAGTGGCCCCTGAGTCAGAGCCTAGAGCCAAGCAATTAGATAATTTGCAATATCCTAAGGCTCCTAAAGAAGCAGCTACCTTACCTATTCATGAGATACTCTATGATCTCATGTTGGGCATGTGGGAGACTCCTCTCACCACCTCTCCTCATTCTCGTAGGTTAGACACCATGTACTGTGTCCCTCCTTGTCCTGGCTTTCATAAGTCTCAGCTTCCTCACCACTCTATTGTGGTAGAGTCTGCCATGAGGAAAATAAAGAGTGCAAAGAGACACTCATCTAATCCTCCAGGACGTGAATGTAGGACCCTAGATGCTTTTGGCCGAAGGGTATTCCAAGCTAATATGCTTGCTGCCAGAATCAACTCCTATAGTCTCTATATGGGGATGTTTCTAAAAGAAGTCACAGATCATCTGCAGACTTTAGCTCCTTTTATTACAGAAGATAAAATGCAGGAATTTCTCACGTGGCTCAAACATGCCCAAGATGTTTCCAAATTTTCCAACCGTGCAGCCTTTGACTCTTTTGAGTGTGTAAGCAGAGCCTCGGCTATTGCCATAGGTGCACGCAGAATTGCTTGGTTACAAGCCTCCAATTTGGAACTCTGGGTCCAAGATGAATTGGGAAATCTTCCTTATACAGGTGAAAACCTTTTTGGCAAGGATTGGCAAGCAAAGGCCACTCAGATGGATGCTGAGAACTCTGCTTTGGATAGACTTTCAAAGTCTACCTCTGCTCCTGTTAAGAAAAGATTGTTTAAAAAGACATCTTTTTCTAAAAAGGGAAGATAGTATCCTGCTTATGGTCAGCAGGCATCTTCTGCAGGTCGTTTTGCTGCAAAGCGTCAGCAACCACCTAAACAGGCCAAGTCAAAGGCTGCCAGGCCTCCCACGACCCAGCAGCCTCAGCCTCCTCAGGGCCTTTGACTTGCAACTAGAGAACTTAGCCTTTCTAGCTCTGGAAGAACCAGAGCCCCTCACCATTCCAGGAAGGTTGGCTTACTTTGCTCCCAGATGGGAGCAAATCACAGCAGAGCAATGGACCCTCTCCATCATAAGGAAAGGGTACAAGCTTCATTTCTCAAGCCTTCCTCCTCACACCATGGTGAAACAGTTCAATTCTCCAACATCTCTCCTCTACCTTCTGGGTCAGGAGATTGCTACCCTTCTTGCCCAACAGGTCTTCTTCTTCAACAGGGCTCAGGGTTCTACTCCCCTTATTTTCTTATTCCAAAGAAAACAGGGGGCTACAGACCCATATTAGATCTCAGAGAATTGAGCATGTTTCTATTCAATGAGAAATTCAAGATGATTTCTCTAGGTGCTCTGCTTCCATACCTTCAGAGTCAGGATTGGCTTTGTTCTCTAGATCTCAAGGATGCGTACACCCATGTCCTCATCCATCCAAAACACAGAAGGTTCCTTCGGTTCCTTTTTCAAGGAAAGCACTATCAATACAGGGTGCTTCCTTTCGGTCTGGCCTCTGCATCAAGGGTGTTCACGAAATGCATGGCAGTGGTAGCTGCATTTCTGCGCACTCTAGGAATATTCGTATTCCCATATCTGGACGACTGGCTCATTTGAGCTCCATCCCAGTCAGAGGCCCAGATTTGTCTAACCTGCACAATGCGTGTCCTTCAGTATTTGGGACTGGTAATAAACATCCCAAAATCCAATCTCACCCCTACTCAGTCTCTGGAGTTTATAGGGACCTTGCTGGATACCACAACTGCAAGGGCCTATCTTCCTCAGGCCCGTTGCCTACGCTTTGTGCAGTTAGCCTCCCAGATACAGTTAAAGTCCCATTTAACTGCTCGAGAGATGTTACAACTATTAGGCCACATGGCATCCACCGTGCATGTGGTTCCATATGCTCGCCTTCACATGAGGGCAGCTCAATGGACTTTGTCCACCCAATGGACTCAGGCATCAGGTTGCCTGTCAGACAAAATAGCAAACTCCAGTCGCCTTTTTTGGTCTCTCCAGTGGTGGAAGTCCTCTCCAAATCTGTTACTGGGGTCCCCTTTTCAGCAGTCGCTATCCCAAGCAACTCTTACAACAGATGCTTCTCCAATGGGTTGGGGAACTCATCTTCAGGATCTCTCCACCCAAGGCATCTGGTCTCCACAGGAGACTTCTCTGCATATCAATCTATTGGAACTCAGAGCAATATTCTTAGCTCTCAGAGTGTTCCATACCCTGCTCAGCTACAGGACAGTCCTCATCCATACGGACAACCAAGTAGCCATGTTCTATGTAAACAAGCAGGGCGGGACTGGCTCTCTGTCGCTTTGCAACGAAGCTTTGCGACTGTGGGCCTTCGCCAGAGAGCATCACATCCATCTTCTGGCAGTATATCTTCCAGGCGTTCAAAGCTCTTGGGCGGACAGACTCAGTTGAGTTCTGCTTCCACACGAGTGGTCCCTCCACATGGACCAGGTAGCCAGGATTTTTTGAATTTGGGGAACCCCAGACATAGACCTCTTTGCAAGTCCGTGGAATGCCAAACTTCCCCGGTTCTGTTCCAGAATTCCGTGTCAGGGAGTTCAGGCCAAGGATGCCTTCCTCCTTCACTGGGGTCAAGACTTCCTGTATGCCTTTCCACCAATTTCCCTAATTCCCAAAACACTATTCAAGCTTCAGAGATATCGAGGGACCATGATCCTCATAGCACCACATTGGCTACGCCAAGTGTGGTACCCTCTACTTCTGCATCTCTCTCAAGCTCCTTCCCTGGACTTGGGCTCTGCACCAGACCTTCTATCCCAGGAAGAAGGAACGTTGTGGCACCCAAACCCCCAGTCTCTCTCCATCTCAGGGCTTGGTTGCTGAGGGCCTAGACCTTCAAGATTTTCATCTCTCTCAGCAAGTCAGAGATGTTATTCATGCCTCTAGAAAGCCTTCTACTAGACGTTCCTATGCTTTCAAATGGAAAAGATTTACCATTTGGTGTTCAGGGAAGGGTATAAACCCTCTTGCAATACCTCTGAATTCTCTACTAGAGTATCTCCTGCATCTATCCCATGCAGGTCTGAAAACGAATTCAGTAAGAGTCCATTTGAGTGCTATTGCAGCGTCCCTCAAGCCTCTCAATGGACAACCTATTTCCTTTCATCCTCTTATAGCAAGATTCATGAGAGGCCTTCTTTTAACTAAACCTCCCATTAGACCACCTCCAGTGGCATGGGACTTAAACCTGGTTCTTGGCCAGCTTATGAAGCCACCCTTTGAACCTTTAGCCACCACCTCCTTGAAATTTCTTTCTTGGAAAGTTGTTTTTCTCATTGCAGTCATCTCAGCACGCCGCATCAGTGAATTGCAAGCTTTGGTGGCTAATCCACCTTATACAAGGATCCATCATGATAAGGTAGTCCTCAGGACCAATCCACACTTTATGCCTAAAGTGGTCTCGCCTTTTCATCTGAACCAAGAGGTATATTTACCTGTCTTTTTTCCAGGACCTCATGCATCAAGTGCAGAGAGGAATCTTCATACCTTGGATTGTAAGAGAGCTCTCGCTTTTTACTTGCAAAGAACACAGCAACATAGAAAGTCTTCTCAACTCTTTGTTGCTTTTGATCCTTCTCATTTAGGACTTCCAGTCTCTAAGAGAACACGGTCCAACTGGATTGCTCAGTGTATTTCTTTCGCCTACCAGAGTAGAAACTTTCTCTGGAGGGCCATGTCACAGCTCACAATGTGAGAGCCATGGCAGCCTCAATGGCTCATCTAAACTCTGTGTCCATCGACCAAATCTGTCGAGCACCCAAATTTGTCGAGCAGCCACCTGGGCCTCGGTTCATGCCTTCACAGCCCATTACTGTTTGGACAAGGACTCCCGCCGGGATGCCTCGTTTGGTCAGGCTGTTCTCAAACACCTGTTCCATTCCTAATCAACTCCTACCCACCTACTCTGGTTGGATGCCAGAGATCCATGGGGGGAGGTAGAGTCCTTTTCAAGGACACACAACCTGGGGTCTTCCCCTGGCATCTGCAGCTAGGGAGTCCCCATATGTGAAGACTCATTACTGCTTGTTCCTGGAGATAGCACAGTTACTTACCTGTAACAGGTGATCTCTGGGAACAGCAGGAATAAGTCTTCACAACCCACTCACCTCCCCTAGGCGTTGTATCTCTCTATCTATCTTTCCTCTCTCTCTCTTTGTCTCAGCTTTAAAACTCGAACTGGAGAGAGGCGGTTGGGAAAGGCGGGAAGGCAGCGCGCAGGCGCTGTGGGATGCTCCCAAAAGCTTTCTTACTGGACGCTGGGGAGCGTTCTCACGCAGGCTCCGTCGGTACCGACGATACCCATATGTGAAGACTTATTCCTGCTGTTCCCAGAGATCACCTGTTACAGGTAAGTAACTGTGCTTTACCCGAGGAAGGGCACTGCCTACAAACAGTACCCTCAGTATCAGGCTGCCCAAGCTGCACCCTAGGGTCAGAAAGCCAAGGGGCAGGATAATGGGCCCCGTAGGCAAAGGACCCCCAAGCCTCCGGCCCCTGCTCCCACTCAGCAGGGTGGTGTTTTTTGACTCCTTGAGCGTAGCCTCTTAGTCCCTGCTCTCCCAACCCTGCACAGGAGGTTGCCTCGCCCTCTTTGCCCACCAGTGGCCCCACATCACTGGGGACAGTTGGGTGTTGAACATAGTCCACAGGGGCTATGCACTACATTTTCATCAACTGCCTCCGCCATACTTTCCAGGGGAGCCTCCAAGGCCTCCCCTGCACACAGATCTTCTCCTCCAAGGGCTTCAAGGTCTGTTGGTGGACAGGGCGTTGGAGCCTGTGCCTCCCCACTTGCAAGGTCACGGGTTCTACTCCAGGTATTTCCTGGTGCCCAAAAGGACCGGTGGCCTTCGACCTATTCTGGACCTCAGGAACCTCAACAAGTTCCTAGAGAAAGAAAAGTTCAAGATGCTTACTCTTGGAACACTAATGCCCTACCTCCAGCAGGGAGATTGGCTATGCTCCTTAGATCTAAAGGATGCGTACACTCACATCCTCATTCATCCAGACCACAGAAAGTACCTCAGGTTCATTGCAGGAGGAAACCATTATCAGTACCGAGTACTCCCTTTTGGCCTCACCTCCGCTCCCAGGGTCTTTACCAAATGCCTGGCAGTGGTGGCGGCCTACCTGAGAAATCAGGGTATCTTTGTCTTCCCCTATCTGGACGACTGGCTCATCAGGGGTCAGACCTGCCAGGAGGCCAGACAAGCCACCCTCAGAACTATTGCTCTTATTCAAAGCCTGGGGTTTGTCATAAACTTCGCAAAGTCCACTTTGCTCCCATCCCAGAACTTGGAGTTCATAGGGGCAAGGTTGGACTCTCAGCTGGCCAAAGGCATTCTTGCCAGAGGACAGAGCCCAAAGACTGATAAACTTGGCAAGCCAGTTTCTCAGCAGGTCACTGGTCTCCGCCAGACTCTGCCTGAGGCTTCTAGGCCACATGGCTTCGACAGTACATGTGACCCCCAATGCCAGGCTCCATATGAGGCCTGCACAGTGGTGCCTTCGGACTCAGTGATCACAAGCCACAGGCAGCCTCAGAGACAGAATAAGGGTGTCCAGACCATTTCTGGACTCCCTCAGCTGGTGGCTGCACCCACCCAATCTACTAAAAGGGGTGCCCTTTCAGATTCCTGGGTACACAGTGGTACTGACCACAGACGCCTCCCTGCAGGGCTGGGGAGCTCATTGTCTAGACAAGTGCACCCAGGGCCTGTGGTCTCCTTGGGAGGCTGCACAGCAGATCAGTCTCCTGGAACTCAGGGCTATTCGCCTAGCTCTCAAAGCTTTTTCTCCTACCCTGGCTCATCAATCTGTCCTGGTTCAGATAGACAACCAGGTAGCCATGTTTTATGTGAACAAACAGGGCGGGACTGGGTCCAGGCTCCTTTGTCGGGAGGCTCAGGACCTTTGTTTATTTGCCCTCAAGCACAACATGCTCCTCAGGGCTGTGTACCTTCCAGGCCAGGAGAACTACCTGGCCGACCGCTTGAGCAGAATTTTGCAGCCCCACGAGTGGCAGCTGCATCCCTTGGTAGTTCAGAAGATCTTCCTGAAATGGGGTCTCCCTTGGATAGATCTGTTTGCCAGTCCACTGAACAAGCAACTGCCAAAGTTCTGCTCCAGGCAACCGCATCTTCTGCGGATAGCAGCAGATGCTTTTCTGATTCCATGGTCTCAGGGCCTCCTGTATGCGTTTCCTCCCACGCCCTTGGTGGCCCGAACTCTCTTCAAGATCCTTCAGGACAAGGCCTCGGTCCTGCTGGTGGCTCCCAGGTGGCCGAGACAGCCTTGGTTTCCACTTCTACTTCAGTTGGCGGTGGATCCCCCAATGACTCTGGGGTTACAACCCGACCTTCTCTCTCAGGATCAGGGTTCCCTTCTACACCCCAATCTCAAAGCTCTCAATTTGATGGCCTGGAGGCTGAAAGGGTAGTTTTGGCTCCCTGGGGCCTACCTCAGGAAGTTGAGGAGGTTGTCCTAGCCTCTAGGAAACAGTCCACTAGGAAAACCTATGCTCTCAAATGGAAACGGTTTTCTGTGTGGTGTCAGCTACGTACAGAGGATCCTTTCTCCTGTACTATACCAGCAGTGCTTCAGTACTTACTGCACTTGTCAAATCAGGGACTTAAGTCCAATTCTGTTCGGGTCCACCTCTCAGCTCTAGCAGCTCACCACTCACTGGTGGAAGGACATTCTCTGTTGGTTCACCCTTTGGTGTCCCGCTTTCTCAGGGGCTTGCTTTTGCTCAAGCCTCCAATCCGTCCTCCTGCTCCCGAGTGGGAGTTGAATGTGGTCTTGCAGCAGCTGACTCGCCCACCTTTTGAGCCGATGGCTACTTGCCCTCTACGCTTCCTGTCCTGGAAGACACTCTTCTTGATAGCCCTAACCTCGGCCAGGCGAGTGAGTGAGCTTCATGCCCTGGTCTGTGATAGGCCTTACACGCGCTTCTATGGGAACAGGGTAGTCCTTAGGTCTCATCCAAAGTTCCTCCCAAAGGTTGTCTCCTCCTTCCACCTTAACCAAGAGGTGGTTCTTCCAACATTCTTCCCTAGGCCTCATGCAAGCCAGGCTGAAGCAGTTCTGCATAACCTAGACTGTAGGAGGGCCTTATCCTTCTACCTTGACCGTACGCAGGGGCATAGAAGGGCTACTCAGCTCTACGTATCCTTTGACCTAATAAGTTGGGGTTGGCTGTGTCCAAGCGTACCTTGTCCATCTGGGTGGCTGACTATATCACCTGGGCTTACAAGGCAGCTGACCTTCCTTTGCAGGGTCAGGTCACGGCCCACTGTGTCAGGGCAATGGCTGCCTCAGTGGCTCATCTCTGCTCTGTGCCCTTGGTAGACATCTGCAAGGCTGCAACTTGGTCTTCAAGCCAGACTTTTGCGGCCCATTACTGTCTGGAGAGGGAGTCCCATAGGGACAGTGCTTTTGGCCAAGCAGTACTCCGGAATCTCTTTGAGGTTTAGGCAACTCCTGCCCTCCTGCCCTCTGTTGGGCTACCGGTGGAGGTTGTGTCAGTGAAAAGCCTTTCTTTGCTGTTGGGACTAGAGGGAGTTCTCTTGTTCAGCCTGGGTTCCTCGGTAGCCCAGAGCTGGGGAGTCACCCATATGTGAGGACTGACTTCCTGCTTGGTCCTGGAGAAAGAGTAGTTACTCACCTGTAACAGGTGTTCTCCAGGAGCAGCAGGAATCAGTCCTCACAACCCTCCCTCCTCCCTTGGGAGTTGCAGTTGTACATAGTTTGTTTTACATTTTTTTGTGTGCTGTTCTTAGCTATGTCATTTGACTGAGGTAAGATGGCACCTTTAGGCGGGAAGGGAACCGCGCATGCGTGCCTGCATTCCCAAAGGCTTTCATAGAAAGCTGGGGAAATGCTCCGCTGGGGCTTCTTTGGCGTCGATGACACCCATATGTGAGGACTGATTCCTGCTGCTCCTGGAGAACACCTGTTACAGGTGAGTAACTACTATTTCTATTTCAAGGGAAGCACTACCAATACAGAGTTCTTCCTTTTGGCCTGGCCTCGGCACCAAGGTGTTCACAAAATGCATGGCTGTGGTGGCAGCATTTCTCCGCACCCTAAAAATATTCGTCTTCCCTTACTTGGACGATTGGCTCATTTGAGCCCCATCAGAGCCAGAGGCCAGGTTTTCTCTATCTCGCCCAATGCGTATCCTTCAATATTTGGGACTTGTCATAATCTTCCCAAAATCCAACCTGCCCTTCATGTGATGTTTAAACCTCTACTTACATAACACTGTACATAGTTTTTCTCCCCTGTTTCATCCAAGTTTGTATCCCCTGTTTATTGTAAACTCAGTGTAATATGTTACATTGTTGTATACTTTGTTCAAATGTAAACCGCACTGATTGTAATAGCGCGGTATATAAGAAATGCAAATAAATAAAATAAATAAAAATAAACCTAGCTCCCACTCAATCTCTAGAGTTCATAGGAGCCCTACTGGATACCAGACAGACAAGGGCCTATCTTCCACAGTCCCTCTGCCTTCACATTGTGCAGTTAGCTTCCCAAGCAATGCTAAAGTCTCACCTCACTGCTCGGGAAATGTTACAATTGCTAGGCCACACGGCATCCACCGTGCATGTGGTCCCTTATGCCCGCCTCCATATGAGGACAGCCCAGTGGACTCTATCCACTCAGTGGACTCAGGCGTCAGGTTGCCTATCAGAGAAAATAGCAACCTCAGATCGTCTTATTTTGTCTCTCCAAATGGTGGCAGTCACCCCAGAATCTGTTGGTGGGGTCCCCTATTCAGCAACCCCCCACCCCAAGTAACTCTAACAACAGATGCCTCACAGGTGGGTTGGGAAGCCCATTTACAAGGCCTCTCTACCCAGGGTTCCTGGACTCCACAGGAGACCGATCTACACATCAATCTCCTAGAGCTCAGAGCAATCTTCCTTGCTCTTCGAGTGTTTCACACCCAGCTCAGCTACAAAACTGTCCTAATTCAAACGGACAACCAGGTAGCCATGTTCTATGTGAACAAGCAGGGCAGAACAGGCTCTCTGTCGCTCTGCAATGAAGCTTTAAGACTTTGGGCCCTCGCCAGAAAGCATCAGATTCATCTCCTTGCAGTGTGTCTTCCAGGCATTCAAAACTCTTGGGTAGACAGACTCAGTCGAGTTCTGCTTCCACACAAATGGTCTCTCCATGCAGACCAGGTGGCCAAAGTTTCCAGTTTTGGGGAACCCCGGACATAGACCTCTTTGCAAGTCCGCTGAATGCCAGACTTCCCCGGTTCTGTTCCAGAATTCTGGCTCAAGGTTGTAAGGCCAGGGATGCCTTTCTCCTCCATTGGGGTCGGGACTTTCTGTATGCCTTTCCACCCATCCCCCTAATTCCCAGACCATAAGAACATAAGATATGCCATACTGGGTCAGACCAAGGTCCATCAAGCCCAGTATCCTGTTTCCAACAGTGGCCAATCTAGGTCATACGTACCTAGCAGTTTCCCCAAAAGACACAGGTTCCGCAATGCTTGTACTGGGTCAAGCATTGATATCCTGGGTCCCTTCTTAATAATGGTTTATGGACCTTTCCTCCAGGAACTTGTCCAAACCTTTTTTAAACCCAGCTACACTAATAGCCTTTACTACATCCTCCTTTAACAAATTCCAGAGTTTGATTACACGTTGAGTGAAGAAATATTTTCTTTTATTAATTTTAAATAGTTTACCCTGTAGCTTCATTGCATGTCCCCTAGTCTTTCTATATTCTGATAACGTAAACAATCGATCTACGTTTACCCGTTCCACTCCGTTCATTAATTTATAGACTTCTATCATATCTCCCCCTCAGCCGTCTCTTTTCCAGGTTAAAGAGCCCTAACCTTTTTAGCCTTTCTTCATAGGAGTATCCTTCCATCCCCTTTACCATTTTGGTGGCTCTTCTCTGAACCTTTTCTAATAACGCTATATCCTTTTTAAGATACGGCGACCAGAATTGCACACAATATTTAAGGTGCAGTCTCACCATGGAACAATATAGAGGCATTATAATATCTTTTGTTTTATTTTCCATTCCTTTCCTTATGATACTTAGCATTCTATTTGCTCTCTTGGCTGCCGCTGCACACTGGGCCGAGGGTTTTAACATGCTATCCACAATGACACCTAAATCTTTTTCCTGGGTGGTGGTTCCTAATGTGGAACCTTGCATTGTGTAACCATAGTTTGGGTTGTTCTTCCCTAGTTGCATAACTTTGCACTTGTCCACATTAAATTTCTTCTGCCATTTTGATGCCCAGTCTTCCAGTTTATCAAGGTCCTCTTGCAATTTTCCACAATCCTCTTGGGTTTTAACAACTTTAAATAGTTTTGTGTCATCTGCAAATTTGATAACCTCACTCGTTATTCCACTTTCCAGGTCATTTATGAATATGTCAAAAAGCAGCGGACCCAGCGCAGTTCCCTGGGGTACACCACTATTCACTTTTCTCCATTGGGAAAATTGGCCATTTAGCCCAACCCTCTGCTTTCTATCTTTTAACCAGTTCTTCATCCATAGTAGTACACTGCCTCCTATCCTATGACTCTTTAGTTTTGCCAAAAGTCTCTGATGAGGGACCTTGTCAAAGGCTTTCTGAAAGTCCAGATACACTATATCAACCAACTCACCTTTGTCCACCTGTTTATTCACACTTTCAAAAAATCATAATACCGGTAGATTAGTAAGACAAGATTTTCCTTGTCTAAAACCGTGTTGGCTGTCTCCCATTAGGCCATGACTATCTACATGCTGAGTAATTTTATTCTTTATGATGGTTTCTATCATTTTTCCCTGTACTGACGTGAGGCTCACCGGTCTGTAGTTTCCCGGATCACCCCTGGAACCCTTTTTAAAAATTGGCGTTACATTGGCGATCCTCCAATCTTCAGGTATTACAGATGATTTTAATGAAAATTCACAGATTACTAATAGCAGGTCTGCAATCTCATATTTCAGTTCTTTCAACACCCTTGGATGTATACCATCCGGCCCAGGTGATTTGCTACTCTTCAGTTTATCTAATAGTTGTAATACATCTTCCCGATGTATCAATATTTCCTTCAATTCTTCCGCACCTTTAAATACCACTTCAGTCATGGGTAACATCCCTACATCTTCCTCAGTAAAGACCGAAGCAAAGAATTCATTCAGTCTCGCCGCTATCGCCTTGTCGCCTCTTAGTGCCCCTTTAACTCCTCTATCATCTAATGGACTAACTGACTCTCTCACAGGTTTTTTGCTACGAATGTACTCGAAAAAATCTTTATTTCGCGTGTTTGCTTCCGCAGCAAGCTTCTTCTCAAATTCTCCCTTTGCCTGCTTTATCAATGCCTTGCATTTGACTTGCCAGTGCTTGTGCTGTTTCCAGGTTTCGTCATTTGGCTCTTTTTTTACATTTCCTGAAAGTTGCTTTTTTGCTAACAGCCTCTCTGACCTCCCCTTTAAACCATGCTGGCAGTTTTTTGGACTTCCTTCCACTTTTCTTAAAGCGTGGAATACAGCTGGTCTGGGCTTCCAAGATAGTATTTTTCAACAACACTCAAGCTTGATGTAAGTTTTTAACCTTTGCAACTGCTCCTTTTAGTTTTTTCTTAACTATTTTCCTCATTTTATCATAGTCTCCCTTTCGAAAGTTAAAAGGTAGTACTGTGGATTTCCTTACTATCCCTCCTCCACTAATTAAATCGAAGGTGATCATGCTATGATCACTATTGCGAAGTGGCCTCAACACCCTTATTAAAAGAGGGCTGCTACACAGTACCCTGTCCTGTACTGCTGAGGTAAGCTATATTCTTATTTGATTTTAAATTTTAAATTATAGCTCTTTGCTGCTGCTAGGCTCTAACTTATTATGAAATTTAAACTACAAGCTCTCTGCTGGGTTTTAATTTAACCAGAAAGCTCTCTTCTGTGTTTTAAATTTAAACTGAAAGTACTTTGCTGATACTAGGCCCTGAGTGACTATTAATTTAAACTACAAGCTCTCTGCTGTGTATGATATGTAACCAGAAAGTTGTCTTCTGTGTTTTAAATTTAAACTTAAACTGCTGCTACTAGGTCCTGACTGATTTAACAAAAAATAGTGGGTTCACAGATTAATTAGCTTTAATACAAAGAATTCCTTACAGAAAATTCACAGAAGTATATACTCCCAATTGCAGATCTCTCTCCAGAAGTAACAGTTCCCTTTTGTAGTCCTGCAAGACAAACTTTATTCAAGCTTCAGAGAGACAGAGGCCATATGATTCTCATAGCCCCACATTGGCCACGACAAGTGTGGTACCCTGTGCTCTTACATCTCTCTCAAGCGCCTTCTCTGGAGTTAGGATCTGCTCCAGATCTCCTATCCCAGGAGGACGGGATGCTGTGGCATCCCAATCCCCAGTCTCTACATCTCAGGGCCTGGTTGCTGAAAAACTAGAACTTCATGGTTTTAACTTTTCTCAGCAAGTAAAGGATATCCTTTATGCTTCCAGGTAACCATTTACAAGACGCTCTTATGCTTTCAAGTGGAAAAGGTTTACCATATGGTGTTCGCAGAAGGGTCTTAACCCTCTTGCAATATCTCTGGAATCATTACTGGAATATCTCCTTCATTTGTCTAATGCAGGGCTTAAGACCAATTCAGTGAGAGTTCATTTGAGTAATATTGCAGCTTCTCTCAAGCCTTTAAATGGGCAGCCTATCTCCTCTCATCCTATCATAGCGAGATTTGAGAGGCCTTCTTCTAACTAAGCCTCCCATTAAGCCACCACCAGTGGCATGGGATTTAAATCTGGTTCTTGGCCTGCTCATGAAGCCGCCTTTTGAACCATTAGCTACTACCTCTTTGAAATTCCTTTCCTGGAAAGTTATTTTTCTTATTGAAATCACATCAGCACGTCGCATCAGTGAATTGCAAGCATTGGTGGCTGATCCTCCTTATACAAGGTTCCATCATAATAAGGTAGTCCTTAGGACTCATCCTCACTTTATGCTAAATGTGGTTTCACCTTTTCATTTAAACCAAGCCGTTTACCTTCCTGTTTTTTCCCAAGGCCTCAGGCCTCTAATGCAGAAAGGAATCTTCATACTTTGGACTGTAAAAGAGCTTTGGCCTTTTACTTGCAAAGGACGCAGCAACATAGAAAGTCCTCTCAACTCTTTGTTGCTTTTGATCCTAGTCATTTAGGACTTCCACTCTCCAAAAGGACACTGTCCAACTGGATTGCACAGTGTATATCTTTTGCCTATCGGAGTAACTTCCTCTTGAAGGCCATGTCACAGCGCACAATGTGAGAGCCATGGCAGCCTCTATGGCTCATCTTCACTCTGTGTCTATCGATGACATCTATCGAGCAGCTACCGGGGCCTCGGTTCATACCTTCACAGCCCATTACTGTTTGGACAAGGACTCCCGCTGGGATGCCTTGTTTGGTCAGGCTGTTCTTCAACACCTGTTCCATACTTAATCAACTCCTACCCACCATCCCTGGTAGGATGCCAGAAATTCGTGAGGGGAAGTGGAGCCCTTTCAAGAGGGCACACAACTTCTGGGGTTTCTCCCTGTCATCTGTAGCTAGGGAGTCCCCATATGTGAAGACTACATTCCTGCTTGCTCCTGGAGATAGCATATTTACTCACCTGTAACAGGTGATCTCCGGGAACAGCAGGAATTTAGTCTTCACAACCCACCCACCTCCCCTAGGAGTTGTATCTCTCTATTTCTCTCTTTTTCTCTCTCCTTCTTTGTCTCAGCTTTAAACTCAACTGGAGAGAGACAGTTGGGAAAGGCGGGAAGGCAGCACGCAGGCGCTGTGGGATGCTTCCAAAAGCTTTCTAATTGGACGCTGGGGAGCGTTCCCGCGCAGGCTCCGTCGGTACCGAAGATACCCATATGTGAAGACTAAATTCCTGCTGTTCCCGGAGATCACCTGTTACAGGTGAGTAACTATGCTAACTGTGATAATAAATATTATGGAGGTTATTTTAAAAGCCTTATTTGCAATTTCTATATGCAAAATCCAGCATTTACATGTGGAAATCACATTCACATATAAATGGAAGTTTTAGAAAGGGATAAATTTACACGTGGACGTCTATAATATGTAGAAATTTCAAGGAATGAGTCAGGGGTGTGGTTATGATGTGGCCTGGGCAGGTCAAAAATCTACACATACGAGGGGGTACCCAAAAAAAACAGGAATAACATTGCCGTGGGCGGAGCTTGTGTAGTGCGCACTTCTGCCACTAGGCGTGTATAGTGCAACTCATTGTCAGTTCAGTGCCGCCTGTGTTGTCGACCTGGCTTGTTCTGTTCATCTGCAGTGATTGTTTTTGCTAGTGCTGTTTTGTTCTTGTTTCTTTTTTTATGATGACAAGTTTAAGTGAACAATGTGCAGCTGTGAAATTTTGTTTTCTACTCGGTAAAAATGCTGCTGAAACTGTTTTAATGTTGAAAACAGCTTATCAAGATGACGCTATGGGAAAAAGTCAAGTGTACCAGTGGTTAGCTCTGTTTAAAAATGGCGACATGTCGATTGATGACAAACCTCGTTCTGGGCGTCCAGCAACTGCCCGAATCGACGAAAATATTGAAAACAATTAGAGAGCTTGTGCTCACAGACCGTCGACAGACAAATGATCAACTGTCAGAGATTAGTGGGTTATCTTGGAGCTCGGTTCAACGAATTTTAACGGAAGATTTGGGAATGAAAAGGGTTGCTGCCAAGTTTGTTCCTCGGGTTCTGACTTACAATCAAAATGAACATCGAGTTGAAACATGTCGTGTTTTGAAACAGCTTGAAACTGATCCAGATTTTCTGTCAAAGGTCATTACAGGTGATGAGTCATGGTGCTATGGTTACGACCCAGAAACAAAGCAACAGTCTAGCCAATGGAAGACGTCATCGTCACCCCGTCCAAAAAAATGTCGTCAAGTCAAATCAAACATCAAAACAATGCTGATTTGCTTTTTTGATGCCAAGGGGGTAGTTCATGCAGAGTTTGTTCCCCCAGGTCAGACCGTCAATCAAACCTTTTATTCGGAAGTTTTAAGAAGATTGCACAACAGTGTTCGTCAAAAAAGACCCGATTTGTGGCAGACAGGAGACTGGTTCTTCCACCACGACAATGCACCTGCACACACAGCCATCTCTGTTAGACAGTTTTTGGCTAAAAATGGCATGGTTCCGCTGCCCCACGCACCTTACTCGCCTGACCTGGCTCCGTGCGACTTTTTCTTATTTCCACGCATGAAAAGGGGCATGAAAGGACACCGATTTGACAACATTGAAGAAGTCAAGAAAAAAAAGAGGGAGGAGCTGTCAAACGTTTCTAAAGATGACTACAAAAAATGTTTCGAACAGTGAAAGCACCCGTGGGACAAATGTATCAGTTGTAATGGAGAGTATTTTGAAGGGGATAAGGTTGTTTTGTAAAGAATTTGAAATAAATAGCTTTTAAAAAATAATTCCTGGGTTTTTTTGGGTACCCCCTCGTATTCTCCATTTCATATAGGGAAGGCATACATACGACCAAACATGTCCATATCAGGATTCACAGATCCCCCACCCCCAAATATAGGTTTTGAAAAAGTATTCATTGTGGTCAGCTCTATATAGGAGGGATTATTATTATTCTTATTACTGCTGTTCCTTATGCCTGGAACAAACTACCTGAACCTGTACATCAGGCTTCATCTCTGGCCCTTTTCAAATTCATGCTAAAAACTCACCTCTTTGAGGCTGTTTTTGGATCCGGATCTGCTTAATCTCTTTTGTGTCTCCTTACCTTTTCCTAGTTGTATTCTTGTCCTCAGCTGTTGTATTGTCTGTCTTGACTAGATTGTAAGCTCTGAAGAGTAGGGGACCGTCTTTTACATGTACCTGTGCAGCGCTGTGAATGCCTTGTAGCGCTTTATCAATAGTAGTAGTAGGTTATTGTCCTAAATCCCCCATTGTTTATTTCTCTCTCCAATTTTATGTAAGTTACCAAGTTTCCTCTGTTAATTTTTCCCACATGTAGATTTATAAAAAGGGTCCTGTAGCTCCCTCTATCAGCAAATAAATATGCACTCCTGCACTATTTTAGTAAAGGCCCGATGTTTGGCATAGTCTTTTCTAAAATATTGCTGAAATTCCAATCTCCACATTCTATCTAAAATTTGCCTTCACATCAAGTAGAGAACAAACCATTCTGGGTATTAGTGGGTGTTATGTATGAAATGTTTGTATAGGTACAGATTATCAGTTCAGAAGACCATACTGAATTTGTTTATTCCTCTGCTACTAACATTAAATTTGCCCAATGGTACCCAGCTTACCCAGCATGAATTTAATTTTGAAAACACATACTACAGTTTTTCAATTTTGTAACCATAAAATTCTTTGTACCATTTTTTTCATGATGGGTATTAGCACACTGCTCATACACTCAACGTGCACAATTAAAATAATCTCAGGAGAACCTAGAGTGGGCTTCTCTTACCTTTTGTCAATGAAACACTGTCCTATTTCAAGCCAGCCATTTTTGACAAAAGTGGTAGAATGTACTATACACCAGCAATTGTAAAAGTATATTGATCAAAAGGGGTTTTACGTGAACATCAACTCGTAATCAAACTCTGGAATTCATGTAGTGAAAGCTGTTAGTGTAGCTGGGTTTAAAAAAGATTTTGACAAGTTCCTGGAGGAAAGATCCATAAACCATTATTAAAGAGGACCCGGGAAATCCACTGCTTGCCCCAGGACAAGCATTGTGGAACCTGCCAGCTACTTATGACCTGGAATGGCCACTGTTGGAAACAGAATACTGGGCTTGATGGACCTTGGTTTGCCCCAGTAAGGTATTTCTTATGTTCTTAACATGGATTTCAGGTGAGTCACAGTACAGAAAACTCGTTGGAGATAATTTTATGAAATTATTTTTGCAGTGGTAATAATATGCACATAAAATGACTTTCATAAAATTGCACCAGGTATGAAAGTATGTGCAATGACATGCGCATGCATACTTTTACAGTAGGCATTACTAAGGGTGTGATCTCAGTGGAATACAAGTGGAGTTGCAAAGTACATGCATAGATTATGAAATTCTTTGTTATGAAAGTATACTTAAATTAGGCTTGGGCATTTACACTTGCTCTTGAACAGGGATAATATCTGTACCTGGAATGTAGCCTCAATTTGTACAATATCTTGGCTAGTAATTTATAAAGGCAAATAGGCGCCTACTTGTTTTTGTAAAAGAGGCGTCTGACCACCCTCTTACCCCCTTCTTAGAGGGTAATTTTATGGCTCCTAGATTAAGACAGCCAAAAGACACCTATTTTAAGCCTCTTTTATGAAGACAAGTAAATACCTACTTGTCTTTAAAATACTTGCAAAAGTAGTAGAGATTGCATCTTAAATTCAGGCGTGGTCATTTATACCTGCTCTTTAGCAGGTATAAGTGAACATATTTAAAATATGCAAGTGCATGTGTAAATATTGGTATTTCATAATCCATTCATGTACTTGCAGACTCCATCTGTACTCTGCCCTGACCATGCCCTGGGCTACACCTTCTGACAAAGTATGTGCCATCTTGTCAACGCACATACTTTTGTACCAGTTGATATTTTATAAGAAGCCATTAACGTGCGTAAACTGCCATATACAATATACATGTTAATGACTTTATAAAATTACCTCCTTAGTGTCTGCACTTGATCATCATGTTTAGAATGTGATGCAGCTATAGGAGCAATATTCTTGTATATCCCTGCTGCTTTTTATAGTGTTTCTGATATTTAGGGGTAATTTTATAATCTCTTCAACAAACTTTATATTCATTTCATTGCATCGATTGCCTATGCTTAAGTTTAATATTTTAACAGTGCTTTTTAAGGCAACTAGGCTTGCTCATTGTCTTTGAAATTTCAATTAAGTAAGTACCAACCTGTTCATAGTAACATAGTATATGACTGCATTTCATAGTTTCTTTGTTTGAGAGCATGATTCCATATGGTTTATGGTTTATTGTGCTTGATATACCAGTTTTTGCAGGCAGATAAAGTGTAATAGGAATGTTGAAGAGAGAAGTTTAAACCAGGCGCAGACCAAGATCTGACTAACCAGAGACCAGGGAATGGAAGGATACTCCTATGAAGAAAGGCTAAAAAGGTTAGGGCTCTTTAACCTGGAAAAGAGACGGCTGAGGGGAGATATGAAACATAGAAACATGATGACAGAAAAAGACCACATGGCCTATCTAGTCTGTCCTTCCATATCAACAACTACAACAGTCCACTTTTTACCTTTAGAGATCCTCTGTGTTGGTCCCATGCTTTTTTGAATTCAGTTACTGTCCTCATCTCTACCACATCCACTGGGAGACTATTCCACGGATCCACTACTCTTTCCGTAAAGAAATATTTCCGCATATCACTCCTGAATCTATCTCCCTTCACCCTCATCCCATGTCCCCTCGTAGCAGAACTTGTTTTCAATTGAAAGAGGCTCTCTCCCTGAACATTTATGCCACGGAGGTATTTAAACATCTCAATCATATCACCTCTATCCCGCCTTTCCTCTAAGGTGTACATATTAAGATCCTTAAGTCTGTCCTCATATGCTTTATAATGAAGCCCACTAATCATTTTAGTAGCCACCCTCTGCACCGACTCCATCCTGTTCACATCCTTTTGAAGGTGCGGTCTCCAGAATTGCACACTATACTCCAAATGAGGTCGCACCAAAGACTTATACAGAGGCATTATCACCTCCTTTTTTCTGCTAGCCATTCCTCTCCGTATGCATCCAAGCATCCTTCTAGCTTTTGCCGTCGCCTTTTCTACCTGTTTAGCTACTTTAAGATCATCAGACACAACCACGCCTAGGTCCCGCTCTTCTTTAGTGGACAAAAGTACTTCACCTCCTATACTGTATTGCTCCCTTGGATTGCTGCAGCCCAAATGCATGACCTTACATTTTTTAACATTAAATCCCAGCTGCCAAATTCTAGACCATTCTTCAAGCTTAGCTAGATCCCTCCTCATGTTATCTACACCTTCCTGGATGTCTACTCTATTGCAGATTTTGGTATCATCTGCAAAGAGGCAAACCTTACCCGACAGCCCTTCCGCTATATCACTAACAAAGATGTTAAAAAGAATCGGACCAAGGACAGATCCCTGGGGCACACCACTGGTAACATCCTTCTCCTCAGAGTGAGTTCCATTTACTTGTACTCTGTCGCCTCCCACCCAACCAATTTCTAACCCAAGCAGTAACTTTAGGGTCCATCCCTAGGGTGCTCAGTTTGTTTATAAGTCGCCTGTGAGGAACAGTGTCAAAGGCTTTACTGAAATCTAAATACACCACATCTAGAGCTCTCCCTCGGTCCAACACCCTGGTCAACCAGTCAAATCAATCAGATTTGTCTGACAAGACCTGTCTCTGGTGAATCCATGCTGCCTTGGATCCTGTAATCCGCTGGACTCCAGAAACCTCACTATTTTCTCTTTCAGCAGCGTTTCCAATAATTTACTCACCACCGAAGTTAAACTAACCGGCCTGTAGTTGTCAACCACATCCTTACTTCCGCTTTTGTGTAAAGGCACCACATGAGCCTCTCTCCAGTCCTTTGGCACCACTCCTGACTCCAACGAGGCATTGAAAAGGTCAGTCAGTGGAGCTGCTAGAACGTCCCCAAGTTCCCTCAGTATTCTAGGGTGTATCCCATCCGGTCCCATCGCTTTGTCTACTTTAAGTTGAGCTAGTTTCTCACGAACACAGTCTTCTGAAAATTGTTCAAGATGTCCCTCGTTTCTGTTCCTATTTGTGGGTGTTTTCTGAGGTCCTGCTCCTGGTTCTTCATCTGTGAACACAGAACAAAAATATTTGTTAAGCAATTCCGCTTTATCCTTATCAGCTTCTACATATTCCCCCCCTGCACCCTTGAGTCTGACAATACCACTCTTGCCCTTCCTCTTCTCACTAATATATCTGAAAAATGTCTTATCCCCCCATTTTATTGCATTGGCTATTTCCTCCTACTTTTGAATCTTTGCCTTCTTGACTACTTTGCTAGCTTCTCTAAGTTTTTCCAAATACAGATGCCTGTCTTCCTCTCTCTGTGATCTCTTGTATTTCATGAAGGCCTCCCTCTTTTTCTTCACTTTTTCAGCTACTTCCTTAGAAAACCATAGCGGTCTCCTTTTCCCTTTATTTACCATTTTAACAAAAAGGTTGGTTACCCTTAAAATATCCCCTTTCAGTTTTGCCCACTGTTTTTCTACATCCCCCAGCTGTTCCCATCCCACTAACGACTCCCTGAGGTATTGGCCCATCTTCGCAAAGTTAATCTTCCTAAAGTCTAAGATCTTCACCTTGGAATGGATTCTAACAGCCGAAGTCCTAATACTGAACCACACCATCTGGTGATCACTGGTTGCAAAATGATCTCCCACTACAACATCAGAAACACTTTCACCATTGGTAAGCACCAAGTCCAGTATGGTCCCTTCACGTGTGGGGTCTGTTACCAATTGCCTGAATAGTTCTCCCTGTAGAGAATCCAGGATCTCCTTACTTCTAGATGATACTGCAGCAGGAATGTGCCAATCAACATCTAGCATATTGAAATCTCCTATCAGTAGCACTTCCCCTTTCCTAGCAATGCTGCGTATGTCTTCAATTAGCTCTCTGTCCATCTCTTCCTCTTGTGAGGGAGGTCTGTATGTCACACCAATGCAAATAGATTTCTCTTTCCCTCTTTCTAGTTTAACCCACAATGCCTCCTCTCTCCCTTTTAAGCTCTGTAATTCCAAAGCTTTAATAGTAGTTTTTACATATAGAGCCACTCCTCCTCCCCTTCTTCCTACCCTGTCCTTTCTGAATAAAGTATAGCCAGGTATAGTTACATCCCAGTCATGGTTTTCTGTGAACCATGTTTCTGTAACTGCCACTAAATCCAAGTCAGCCACTCCCACCAAAGCTTCAACATCAGGGATCTTATTTCCCATGCTACGGACATTTATACACACTGCTTTCCATATGTTACCCCTGTTACCCATTTCCATAAAGGTATTTAATGTATCACCTACCTGGGGGCTTTCACTTACCTGGGGGCTTTCTTCACCTATCCCCAACGAATCTAGTTTAAAGCCCTCTTCAGTAGATTAGTCACTCTACTACCGAAGATGCATTGACCTTTCTTGGACAGATGGATGCCATCTCTGCTCTGCAACCCTTGGAACAGCATCCCATGGTCTAGGAAACCAAAACGCTCTCGATGACACCATCCACGCAGCCATGCATTGATCTCCAGGATGCGAGCCTCTCTGCCTTGGCCTTTACCCTCAACAGGGAGGATTGAAGAGAACACCGCCTGTGCACCTAACTGCTTCACCCTCTGTCCCAGAGCCATGAAGTCACTTTTGATACGTTTGTTCCAACATGGATTAGCAACATTGGGTAATAGTCAGTGGGCTTGATGAGTCTCAGCAAACTCTCCGTAACATCTTGGATTTTGGCACCAGGCAGACAGCATACCTCTCTGGACATCAAGTCTGGTCGGCAGATGGACGCCTCAGTACCCCTCAGAAGAGAGTCTCCAACCACCACTACCCTTCGTTTCCTTCTGGTCACTGATTCTGCAACTTTGGGGTACTTGAACTCTGGTTCTTCCCTTTCCAGGGATGCTTTCACCTCCTCCACTTCCAGGGCTGCATAATGGTTCTTCAATTCAAGGGCTGGAGAAGTTGGATTGGTGATTTTGCAGGCCCTGGTGACTTGTGTCCAACCATCGACATTCTGTTGGCACCCATCTTCTCCTGTGCTGGAAAGCTTGGTTGCTGCAAGAAGCATCTCATCAATGTACTTCTCACTGTCTTGAATGCTCCTCAGCCTCGTCACCTCCTCTCTGAGTTCCTCCACTTGTTTCCTCAGAGCTTCAGCATGCAGGCACCCTGCACATGGAACTGGTCCTTCAACTGGCATTAGGACCTCTGTCTGGACCGAGGCAGAAGCTGTAACGGGGGCAACAGCTTTAGCAATACGATTTTTCCCAGCCATTGTTCTGTTCGTGGAGCTTAGGTATCTGATAGGTATATGATAGAAGTCTATATATTAATGAACGGAGTGGAACGGGTAAACGTAGATCGATTGTTTACGTTATCAGAATATAGAAAGACTAGGGGACATGCAATGAAGCTACAGGGTAAACTATTTAAGGCTAATAAAAGAAAATATTTTTTCACTCAACGTGTAATCAAACTCTGGAATTTGTTACCGGAGGATGTAGTAAAGGCTGTTAGTGTAGCTGGGTTTAAAAAAGGTTTGGACAAGTTCCTGGAGGAAAGGTCCATAAACCATTATTAAGAAGGGCCCCAGGATATCAATGCTTGACCCAGTACAAGCATTGTGGAACCTGTGTCTTTTGGGGAAACTGCTAGGTACATATGACCTAGATTGGCCACTGTTGGAAACAGAATACTGGGCTTGATGGACCTTGGTCTGATCCAGTATGGCATTTCTTATGTTCTTATGTTCTTAGACCTCAAAGGCCTGCTCAAATAAATTGGTTTTAAGGGTAGTTTTAAATAGTTTATAAACTGTCTCAAAATGAAGGTGAGGGACATGCTTGTTCCAATAAATTAAAGCACAAATTGGTGGATTCATGTTTTGCTTTGGAAGGGGGAGATATGTTTGTGATTACTGTGTAGTGAATGTAGAGAATGGGCAAGAGTATGCAAAATGGTAAGTGAAGACATGCATTCGAAGGCCTCACTGTGGAGCACCTTATGAGTCAAGGTTAGAATCTTGCAGTGGATGCACAACAGAATTGGAAGCCAGTGGCGATGCATTAGTAACGAGGTAACATGGTTCATGTTACAGGCATGAGATAGGATATAGACAGTGGTGTTTTGGATTGACTGAAGACGTTTCAGTGCATAAGCAGGGAAAACAGAATATGCAACATTGAAATAATGAAGACATGAAATTACCAAACTGAGTAGGATCTGGGCAGAGGAACGAAGAAAGGAACAAATAGTACAGAAGTAACGAAGTGCAGTTAATGATGTTTTGACTACTTGACTGATCTGTGGGGAGAACGAGAGTTAATATGCCTAGGTATTTAAAGGCAGGTGTCGGTATTATGGGCAAACTATCCAAGAGGGGGCGGTGGTAGGAGTAGTAGAGTACCCATCATGGCATTTTGCCAGAAGGACCACTATATAAAATCATGCTTGTTCAGTTGTTTATCCACAGTTATGGAATTCATTGCCAATAGAGCTTATTAGGAAAAGATTTGAAGGATTTTCAGAAAAAATAAAACTTTCTTTTTTAAGAAACTCCTACATTGTGTAAATGAAATTGTTGGACAGGTATTCTTAAATTTGCTGGGGGGAATTTTCAGTGGTGGAGGTTAGCACACTTAAAGTGAACATTGAATATTTAAGTTGCCCGAATTGTGATCTTGCAGTCTGGTCAGCAGCGATACTGAGCTGCTGGCTGGATTGCAAAACCACCAGCCTTTCAACTGTCTTAACTTTAGCCAGTTAGGATTAACTGTGCAGCAGCTCAATATCACTGCTGCCTGGTTAACCCACAGTGTTGCTCCCGGAATGCCATGACACTTAAGTGCTTAGCGTCAGAATGTTTAGTGGCCCAAACTGCAGATATTCAGCGGCACTAGCCAGGTTAGTGCTGTTGAATAGCCTTGTGAGTGGCATTTAATACAGTTTGCAGGTCTAAAAACTGTGTAAATGCCTTTGACTATCCCTCCCCCACTATATTTAATTGTTTACAGAGCCGTTCTATTTTAAGTGTAGCCAGTCCCAATTATTGTGCATATGCTAATGTACACATTTATACACGCTCCAAAGTTGATATAGATATGTGCATGTACTCTAAGCATGCACTTTCTTATTTTATAAATTATGCAGAGCATATTTAAAATGTTATAGCTGATTAGTAGACCTGAATGAGGCGGCATTAAGTGCACACGCACTAAGGGCATCAAGCCTGATTAGTGCAGGCTACTAACTCCCATACTAACTGCGTTATGCTGGTAACACCTGCATTCCACCCCTGTCCCACCTAGTCCTCACCCCAACACATGCTATCAGGATAGCAGGGAAGTTTTGGTGCTAAAGCCCGTGCTACCTTTTAGTGCGGCATCCAGGTAGCACAGTTTAGTAAATAATACCCCTAACCGAATAGTAGATAATGTAATAAGAGTTAATTACACCTTTTCAAGGGACATTAATCAGCCATTTCTGTCCTTTACTGCCTGCTGTCCTTATAATTTAAAATACCATCAATATATTCTCTCTCTAGATAAAGCATGGTTGCTTACCTGTAATGGATATCTCCAGGAACAAGCAGGAATGAGTCCTCACATATGGGTATGTCGGAACCGACGGAGCCTGCGCGGGAAAGCTCCCCAGCTTTTCAGATGAAAAGCTTTTGGGGCTTCCCACAGCGCATGCGCGCTGCCTTCCCGCCTTCCTGACCAGCTCTCTTCAGTTTCTCTTTTTCCGCGGAGCCAGCAGGTCATGTTCCTGTCACCGCTGAAGAAATTGTTATTTTAATTTGTTTCTTTTGACCGCATACCTGCCTTCCCCATACCAAAACCGGTACCGCCGGTCTCTCTTTCTTTATTTCTTAAAAAAAAAAAAAAAAAAAAAAATCTCTTTTTTTATTTTCAGCACAACGTGTTAACTTTTGCTAGGCCTTCAGGCCTACACAAATTCTCCTCATGGAGAGGCCAGCTCCTGGTTTTAAAAGGTGTACCAAGTGCAGTGCTGTTATTTCTCTCACAGACACCCATGAATGGTGTCTTAAATGTTTGGGACCTGACCACTCCATACCGGACTGCCCATTCTGCTCCCAGATGTCTAAACGTGGTATGCAGAACCGGGCCAACAAGTTCCATGTGCTGTTTGCTTCAGATAATCCAGCATCACAGTCATCCAGGTCTTCCTCTCCGGATGGATCTCAGGTAACCAAACTTTCTGTGGGCAAATCCTCTAAAAGCAAATCTCTTTCAAAAGATCGAGAGGCTCTCAATCTTGAGTTCGAGGATTCTGCCCAAGCCAAAAAACCCCGGCGGGAGGCTCCGGTCTCCAAAGCACCATCTATGGGGTTACAGGTTGACATCGATGGCACGGCCTCGACCGATCACCTGTTAGACTGCTCTGGGGTACCGGCTGATACCGGTACCGACATCCAGGCAGCAGTGGCGTCCATGGGCAATACTGTCCAGACCATGCAGCAGGCCGTTCTGGCTTTCATTAAGGCTGCGACGCCCTCGGTACCGATTCCATCGGTACCGACTCCGGTTCCGGTATCCACACCGGAACCGAGACCATCGACTTCCAAGCGTTGATCGGTTCCGCATGCCGGATTCAGGCTTTTGCCCGATACCGATCCCATGCCCGATACGCCCGATGTCGATATCGGTCGGTACGCGTATCGTGCATTGGAAGCACAGAGAGAATACTCAGATTCTTCTGATGAGTTCAATTCCTCTGATGACTCTGCTGAGCTTGATCTTCCTGAGGAGCCCTCTTCTCCAAAGAGGAGGATGTCTCCTCCAGAGGATTTATCCTTTCAGGATTTCATTGTTGATGTAGCTAAAGGGCTTTCTATTGTTACCTCTTCTGGAACGGAACCAAGATCAAAGAAATTGGATATTTTAGGATACTCCAAAGCTCCTAAAGAGGCAGTTACCCTGCCTATCCATGAAATCCTTCAAGAACACTTGATGGATTTGTGGGAGACTCCTCTAACACTGTCTCCTCATTCCCGTAGGTTGGACACCATGTACCGGGTCCCTCCTTCTCCTGGGTTTCGAAAGACTCAACTGCCTCACCACTCCATTGTGGTGAAGTCTGCCATGAAAAAGATAAAGAGTCCTAAAAGGCACTCTTCTACCCCTCCAGGGCGAGAATGTAAGACCCTTGACTCTTTTGGTAGAAAGATCTTCCAGGCTAGTATGCTTATAGCCAGGATCAATTCCTACAGTCTTTATATGGGCATGTTTCTCAGAGAACTTGCCCTGAAGGTACGGCATTTTGCCCCCTTTATCCCTGAGGATAGAAAGGAGGACTTCACTTCTGTGGTGACACAACTTTCAGAGGTCTCCAAGTTTTCCAACAGGGCAGCCTTTGATTCCTTTGAGGTTGCAGGCAGGGCTTCGGGAATTGCTATTGCAGCCCGACGTCTTGCTTGGCTCCAAGCTTCTGACCTAGAACCCTGGGTCGTGGATGGCTTAAGGAATCTGCCCTGTACAGGTGAGAACTTATTTGGTGAGGACTGGCAAATTAAAGCTGCTCAAATGGACGCAGAAAATGCCACTCTAGATAGACTTTCTAAGTCTACTTCTACTCCTGCCAAAAAGAAGCCTTTTAAGAGGCCTTACTACAAGAAGGCCAGATTTTCCACAAATACTGGCCAACAATCTGCTCAGCCTCGCTTTGCTACTAAACGTCAGCAATCTAAGCAAGTAAAGTCAAGGCCTGCAGTGTCTGCTACACCCCAGCAGGCTCAACCCCCTCAGGGGTTTTGACTTGCCCCTAGAGAACTTACCATTTCTGGCTCTAGAACAACCAGAGCCCCTCACCATTCCCGGAAGGTTAGCTCACTTTGCTCCCAGATGGGAGCAAATTACATCAGAGCAATGGACCCTCTCTATCATCCGAGAGGGTTACAAACTTCATTTCTCCAGCCTTCCTCCCCATACCATGGTGAGGCAATTCAGTTCTCCCCCATCTCTTCTGACCCTGTTGGGTCGGGAAGTCTCCTCTCTCCTTGCCCAAGGGGCAATAGAGGAGGTTCCTCTTCCTCAACAGGGGTTAGGGTTCTACTCCCCTTATTTTCTCATAACAAAGAAGACAGGGGGATTCAGACCTATCCTAGATCTGAGAGAATTAAACAAGTTTCTATTCAAGGAGAAATTCAAAATGCTCTCTCTGGGCATTCTCCTTCCATACCTTCAGAGTCAGGATTGGCTTTGTTCTCTAGATCTCAAGGATGCGTACACTCATATACTCATCCATCCATCCCACAGAAAATATCTTCGATTTCTGTTCCAGGGAAAACATTTCCAATACAGAGTACTTCCCTTCGGTCTCGCCTCTGCTCCAAGAGTATTCACAAAATGCATGGCAGTCGTAGCCGCATTTCTAAGAGGCATGGGAGTCTTCGTGTTCCCATATCTGGACGACTGGCTCATCCGAGCTCCATCTCAGTCAGAAGCCCAGATTTCCTTGGACCGCACAAGGCGTATTCTTCAATATCTGGGACTTGTGGTAAACATTCCCAAGTCCCAACTTATCCCTATTCAGTCCCTGGAATTCATAGGGGCCCACTTGGACTCCACCACTGCAAGGGCCTACCTCCCTCTGGTCCGAGGCCAACGACTAATCAGCTTGGCCTCCCAGGCTCAGTCCAGAAGTCACTTGTCAGCCAGGGAACTGCTGCAACTTCTGGGCCACATGGCCTCCACGGTCCATGTGGTGCCCTACGCTCGTCTCCATATGAGGGCAGCTCAATGGACTTTGGCCACCCAGTGGTCTCAAGCATCAGGAGCGCTCTCAGACCAAGTACTCACCTCAAAACGTCTGTTTTGGTCTCTCCAGTGGTGGACACCCTCCAAAAATCTGTTGTTGGGGACCCCCTTCCAACCTTCGTTGCCCCAAGCAACCCTCACAACAGATGCCTCCCAAACAGGGTGGGGAGCTCATCTCCAACACCTCTCCACTCAGGGCACCTGGTCTCCACAGGAGACCACCCTTCACATCAACCTTCTGGAACTGCGAGCAATCTTCCTTGCCCTCACAGTCTTCCACACTCTCCTTGTCAACCTGACTGTCCTAGTCCAGACAGACAATCAGGTAGCCATGTTCTATGTCAACAAACAAGGAGGGACGGGCTCTCTGTCGCTTTGCAACGAAGCTCTCAGATTATGGGCCTTCGCCAGAGAGCATCAAATTCATCTTCTGGCAGTATACCTTCCAGGAGTTCAAAACTCTCGGGCAGACAGACTCAGTCAAGTTCTGCTTCCACACGAATGGTCCCTGCATATGGACCAGATACGCAGAATCTTTCAGGAATGGGGGACCCCGGACATAGACCTCTTTGCAAGTCCATGGAATGCCAAACTTCCCCGGTTCTGTTCCAGGACTCCGTGTCAGGGAGCTCAGGCCAACGACGCCTTTCTCCTGCATTGGAGTCAGGAATTCCTGTATGCTTTTCCACCCATTCCTTTGATTCCCAAGACTCTGTTCAAACTTCAGAGGGATCACGGGTCAATGATCCTCATAGCTCCACGCTGGCCACGCCAAGTGTGGTTCCCTGTACTTCTACAGCTCTCCCAGGGCTCCTCCCTGGACCTGGGAGCTGCGCCAGACCTTCTGTCTCAGGAGAAAGGGACTTTGTGGCACCCAAACCCCAAGTCCCTACATCTCCGAGCTTGGTTACTGAAGGCTTAAGCCTTCATGAGTTTAATCTTTCTCAACCAGTGAAAGATATCCTTCATGCCTCTAGGAAACCCTCTACCAGGCATTCCTATGCTTTCAAATGGAAACGTTTTTCCATTTGGTGTGCTCAACAGGGTCTTGACCCTCTGGCACTTCCTTTGAATTCTCTACTAGACTATCTCCTGCATCTTTCCAATGCAGGCCTCAAGACTAATTCAGTACGAGTCCATTTAAGTGCTATTGCAGCATCCTTAAAACCTATAAATGGACAACCTGTCTCCTCTCATCCTCTTGTTGCAAGGTTCATGAGAGGCCTGACCTTAACTAAACCTCCCATCCGACCTCCGCCGGTAGCATGGGATTTGAACCTAATTCTAGGTCAGCTTATGAAGCCACCTTTTGAGCCTTTGGACTCCACCTCCTTGAAATTTCTTTCATGGAAGGTAGTTTTCCTTATTGCAGTCACTTCAGCTCGCCGCATCAGTGAACTGCAGGCTTTAGTGGCTAATCCACCTTATACTAGGTTTCATCATGATAAGGTGGTCCTTAGGACAAACCCCCACTTTATGCCCAAAGTGGTCTCGCCTTTTCATCTTAATCAAGAGGTATATCTACCTGTTTTTTTCCCGGCTCCTCATGCATCCAGTGCAGAGAGGAACCTTCATACCCTTGATTGTAAAAGAGCTCTCGCCTTTTACCTCAACAGGACTGAGCCACATCGAAAGTCTTCCCAACTTTTTGTGGCTTTTGATCCTTCTCATTTGGGACTTCCAGTCTCCAAGCGTACACTTTCCAATTGGATTGCTCAGTGTATTTCTTTTGCTTACCAGAGTAAGAACATTTCTCTGGAAGGCCATGTCACAGCTCACAATGTGAGAGCCATGGCCACCTCTATGGCTCATCTTCACTCTGTTTCTATAGATCAGATCTGTCGAGCAGCCACTTGGGCCTCGGTTCATACCTTCACAGCCCATTACTGTTTGGACAAGGACTCCCGCCGGGATGCCTTGTTTGGTCAGGCTGTCCTCAAACACCTGTTCCATACTTAAACAACTCCTGCCCACCTTCCCTGGTTGGATGCCTGAGATCCATACAAAGATGGTTACCTTTGGAGGGGGATCTCCCAGGCATCTTAGCTAGGGAGTCCCCATATGTGAGGACTCATTCCTGCTTGTTCCTGGAGATAGCAGTTACTTACCTGTAACAGGTGATCTCTGGGAACAGCAGGAATTAGTCCTTACAACCCACCCACCTCCCCTAGGAGTTGTATCTTCTATCTATCTACCTTCCTTTCCTCTCTCTATTGTCTCAGCTATAAACTCGAACTGAAGAGAGCTGGTCAGGAAGGCGGGAAGGCAGCGCGCATGCGCTGTGGGAAGCCCCAAAAGCTTTTCATCTGAAAAGCTGGGGAGCTTTCCCGCGCAGGCTCCGTCGGTTCCGACGTACCCATATGTGAGGACTAATTCCTGCTGTTCCCAGAGATCACCTGTTACAGGTAAGTAACTGTGCTTTCTCTGTATACAGCAGGGGTATGCAGCCACACTCTAGGTGCTAACTCTGACAGTGCCTGTGCCTGGCTCTCCCCAAGCTCAGAGAAGTCTAAAGGACTTCTCTGAGCATGCACGCCGCTTCCTGCCTTTGCAGCCTGCTCCGAGGAGATTGTCAGTTTCAAAGCAGTCAAGCGCAGCAATACAGCACTGAGCAGCAACCAAACAGAGACAGTCTGCGAAGTCCATGGAAATGAGGCAGCTGGATATCAACAGATTTATTTATTTTATTTATTTAACTATATTTATATTCCACCTTAGTCCGGGTCAAGGTAGATGTGATAGGTTTCATGATGTGGGAAGGAGGATGCAGGTTGGCAAGCTGTAAGAAATTCCTGCAGATGACAGTTGAAGGTAACAGCCTTTCAGAGGGGACAGCAGATGGGTGAGTGTGACTGCATATCGCTGCTGTATATGGAGAATCCCTGTTACACGTAAGCAACTATGCTTTCTCCGAATACAAGCAAGGGGTATGCAGGCACACTCTAAGTGAATCCAGAGCTAAGGGCTGCTTGAAAATTAGTACAGTCAAACCTCGGTTTTCATGATTAATCCGTTCAAAAAAGTCTGACTAAAACCGAAACGGACTAAAACCGAAGCAAGATTTCCCATAAGAAATAATGTAAATTCAATTAATCCGTTCCAGACACCCAAAAATATTGACAAAAAATACATTTTATAGAGAATAACTATCTTTTTACATACAGAAAACAATGAGAAATACATATAAATGACTAATGAAATGGATAAATGAGCATGTAACATCACTTTTACCTTTATTGAAGACTTTTGTTGGCATATGGGACGCACTCCAGCCAGCTCCAGCTGCTCTCCCCTCTGGGGATCGAGCAATCACCACCAGCAGCGGAGGTGGGAACAGCCATCTTGGCCGTCTGCACAATCGGGGCTCCAGCCTGCCTTTTAACTTAGCAGCCATCACACCCAGTTACCAAGCTCACAGTGTCAGGAGAGGTAGTGCCAATGTCAGCAAAAGTAAGGGCACCAGAAAGAGGACAGTGCCCGAAGTCACACCAGCCTGTAGGGCAGCCACTCCTACACAGTGTCGGGAGAGGTGGAGAGGCAGTGTCAGCCAAGCAGCAGGCAGTTGAGAAACAGTGGGACAGAGAGTCTTAGGCTGCCTCCGGCCCCCCTAATGTAGTAGCCTGACACAGGTGAGAGTCAGAGAACAGCGTGGGGCTGTGCCAGCAGGAGCCTGCAGCTGCAGACTGCAAGGTTTCAAGGAGAGGCCGCGTGTGCAGGCCTGCAGGACACCCAGAATCCAATCGGGAGGGCAGGGGCCCTGGCGGGAGACTGGGCCGCCAAGGAGAAGCAGATTCGGTCACCAGCTCCTGTCCCGGTTCAAGGGATGTGCAGGGGAAGAGGCAGCAGGCAGACGTACCCCTCTCAGGATAGATCGTATTGGTGAGGGATGGTGACAAGCGCCGGCGGCTGCCACGTGGATGTCGCTTGGTCCCGATAAATCTCCCCTTCAGTTCTGCAGCGCGACAGCCAAGCTCCAGACGTTTGTAATAGGTTCCTCCTCCCGTTTATCAGACCGCTGCTCAGACCGCAGGCAATAGTGAGGGCTCAGCCCGCAGGCCCCGCAGGAGCCTATCAGGCAGCTTTCTTCTGTGCCGGATACCGCGGCTGGCAGCAGCGTCAATCGGGGGAGAGTCCGGGGCAGGAAGCAGTTTCGGGCAGGCCACGCTGGAGCGTTGAACTCCTCGGCTCCCCAGAGGTCCCGCAGAATCGCTGGCTCAAGCTCCGTGGGAGATCGCTGGCTCACGCTAATCCATGGCAGGTACGGGGGGGGGGGGGGGTAAAATGCTGTAGTTAGCGTATAAATGCATCCCACTTCTGGCCACAAGATGGTGCTCCATTTTCAACTGTACGAAAACCGAGACAACGTACGAAAACCGAAACAAAATCTTGATGAAAAAAGTCAACGAAAACCGAATCGTACGAAAACCAGGGCATACGAAAACCGAGGTTTGACTGTAGTATATGCAGCCCAGGTGAAAACTGGGTGGTGAAGACTTAGGCAAAGTGGTTTTGCAGGACAGCTTGGCCAAAGGCAAAGTCTGAGGCTGATGAGCAGTCCTAGTGTTTTGCAGAATTATGAAGATGACCATGTGGCAGCTTTGCATATCTCTTGAGGAGGAATTTCAGTCAGATCAGCAACGGTGGCTGCTGTTGCACTAAAGCGGTGAGGGCTTATCTGCCCAGAGGGGGTGAGGCCCACTTGAAGGTAATAGAAAGAAATACAGTCTGTGATCCAGGAAGAGATGATTTGCTTAGATGCAAGCTTCCCTGGATTGTTCGGGTTGAAGGTAACAAAAAGTTGAGAAGACTGACGAAGCTGCTTGGTAGCTTGTCGGTAGTAAAGCAAAGCTCGTCTGCAATCGAGAGAATGAAGTGTTTGCTCTGGTGAATCTGGTTGTGCCACCAGAAAAAAAAGCAGGGAGCACAATAGATTGGTTGAGGTGAAAACTTGAGACAACCTTTGAAAGAAACTTAGGATGATAAGTACCTAAAAGTACCTTGTCATGAAGGAACTGTGTATATGGAGCATAGTGCACCAGAGCTTTGAGTTCGCTGACATGTCTGGCGGAGGTGATGGTGACCAGAAACATGGTTTTCCAAAGTAAGATGTTTTAAGGAAGCAGATCCCTGAGGGCTCAAAAGGGACTTTCATGAGTTCTGAGAGTACAACATTGAGATCCCATGCTGGAGCAGGAGACTTCAAAGGAGGCTTAGTGTTCATGAGGCCTTTCATGAAATAAGATACCAGAGGATGCAAGGAGATCGTTTGCCATGGTAACGAACTGACGAAGTCTGCAGTTCAGAGTCAGACAGGTGAAGTAGATAAGTAAGAACATGGTTGATAGGGCATGTGATAGGATCTACAGCCTGTGAAGAAGCCCAGTGAGAAAAACAAGTCCGTTTAGAGCTATAGGAACACTGTGTGGAATGGCATCGAGATGCCTGGAGTATAGCTTGTATAAAAAAGTAAAACCTGGTATCAAATAGGCCCGTTGTGATACCAGGTTTTACTTTTTTATATTTGATAATTCTAAACTTGGTTGAGGGTGCATAATTATTTGGAGTATAGCTTGAACATCCACTGACATGGAATGGAGAGGATTGTCTAGCCAGTCAACTTCCATGTGGCTAGAGCAAGCGATTGCAGTTTGGGATGGAGGAGACGACCTTCCTGCTGTGTTAGGAGGAAGGGATGAAGTGGCAGAGGCCAGGGACCATGTTGAGCCATGGCGAGGACGTGCGGGTACCACATCTCTCTGGGCCATCGGGAGGCAGTGAGAATGAGTGTTGCTCTGTCCGCACAAACTTTGAGAAGTGTCTGAGAAATGAGGTAACAGCGGAAATACATAGAGAAGGCAATCCACCCAAGAGATGAGGAAGGCGTCTGCTGCCCATCTGCACAAGCTGGGATGGAAGGAACAGTAGAGCGGAAACTTGGTATTGTCGTCTGATGCAAAGAGATCCACTTCAGGCATCCCAAGGCCTGGAAGATGGGGGACAGAACCGTGAGGTCCAGAGACCACTCGTGGGGAAATGAGATGCCAACTGAGAGAATCTGCTAACTGGTTCTGGACTCTGGGAAGTTGAATGGCAGTGAGAAAGACTCCTAAAGATGTGGCTTAAAGTCATAAGCGGACAGCCTCACGGCAGAGTCTGAGGGATCTGGAGCCACCCTGCTTGTTGATGTAGAACATCATGACTTGATTGTTGGTTTGCACAAGGAGCGATTTGTTGCGGACCCAAAGCTGTAAGATCTGAAGGGCATAGTAGACCACGTGTCTTCAGGAGGTTGATGTGTAGGGAAGACTCTCTGCTGGACCAAAGGTCCTGATTGGTGAGGTGCAGTAGATGAGCTCCCCAGCCCACATGAGAGGCATCTGTGGTGAGCATAAGCTGATGCGGGAGCTGGAGGAAGGGACATCGGCGATTGGGTACAGATAGAGGGATCTGGCATCGAAGTGATTAAGTATGCTGATTCTAGTTGAGCTTGAGATGGCACTGAAGAGGGCGCATGTACAGGTGTGCAAAGGGCACCACAAGCACTGAGGCTGCCATGTGTCCCAAGAAGAGCAAGATAGTGTGTGCTAAAGTCTGTAGAGAAGCAAGCAGCTGGGTGGTGAGCTGCTGAATGATGGTTATCCTGCTGGGAGGAAGGTAAGCTCATGCTGTGGTCATGTCCAAGCGAGCTCCTATGAACTCTAGAACTTGAGAAGATTTGCACTCGGATTTTTGGAAGTTGACGATAAACCTGAGCTGCTGCAGAAGTGAGGCTGTTGCATGAACAGATGTCTGAGTGGAGGCTTGGTCCCAACCGGAAATTAGCCAGTAGTCCAGATAGGGGTAAACACAAAGGCCTTGCTTGTGCAGGACTGCAACAACTGCCAAACACTTCGTAAAGACTCTTGGAGCTGACAAGAGGTGGAAGGGAAGAACTCTGTACTTGTAGTGGTCCCTCTTGAATCAGAACCAGAGATCTTTCCAGTGACGAGGATGGATGGGAATGTGGGTGTAAGTGTCTTTGAGATCTAGAGAGGCAAGCCAGTTGGCCTGTCGCAGGAGAGGAAGGATAAGTAGCTAAGGATGTCTTCTTGAACTTCTCTTTCTTGATATCAGAGTTGAGGTCTCGGAGATCGAAGATTGGACGAAGTCCTCCAGACATTTTGGGAATGAGGAAGAACTGGGAATAAAAACCCCAGTTGTGTTCCAATTGTAGCACAGGCTGTATTGCACGGCTTTTCAACAAGGCCGATATCTCCTTTTCCAGAATGGGCAGGTTAAGGGGAGGAATCTTGCTTGGCAGGGATAATCTCCGAGGAGGGGTGGCCATGAAATTGAGCTTGTAACTAAATGTGATGATGCTGAGAACCCATTGATCTGTGGTGATGGAGTGCCGGGCATCCTGGAAGTGCTGGACTCGTCCTCCTACAGGTAGATAGTCAAAAACTGAGGGTCGCCTTGGTGGGTTGCGCTGAGGCAACAGCAAGTTGCTTCCTGTCTCTCTGTCTGGGATGTTGAATATAAGCAGGAGCAGGTTGACGTTGTGGTGGAGGTCAAACATAGGGTTGAAAACACCGTTGAGGATAATATTGTTGGAAGTACTGATAAGGATATATAGCGGATGACAAGACTATTGAGATCGTTACGGCGGCTGGGCTGAGAGGTCCCGCACTGTGGAGGAAAGCTCTTTTACCTCTCTAACAGCCTCTTGCACTTTGGCCCCAAAAAGGCTATCTCCTTGACAGTGGGCATTTGCTAAGCGGTCATGAAGATAGTCTCTGAGACCAGAGACACGGAGCCAAGCTGTGTGTCGAGTAAAGATAGACATATCTGTGATCTGGGCCACCTAATCAAAAGCATCATAGGTGGCCCAGATGATATGATAAAGGGACTCCTGCAGATTATCCTGAAGGCTGTGATCCTCTGAAACAGGAGCCAAGTCCCGTCTCTGTGAAAGAAGATTATGGTGGTACTGAAGCATTTGAAGTTGGTGTGCTAAAAGTTTCATTGTGCGGATACCACTCTGAAAATTCTTTCTGCCGACTGAGACCCAGGTCCGCTCATCCTTACCTGGCGGAGTTTGGCTGTGAGTCTTGAAGGACTTAGCCTTCTTGAGGACTGCCTCAGAAACTACCGACTGATGTGGGAGTTGCTGGTGCTGGAACCCTGGTGCAGGTAGTACCTTATATTTGAGGTCAAGTCGGCAGGACGTGGCATATTCTAATGCTGGAGTGGCCCAAATTGTTGCAAGGAAATCCTGCAGGACTCGAGGGACTGGTAGAAAGCATAGTTACTCACCTGTAACAGGTGATCTCTGGAAACAGCAGGAATTTAGTCTTCACATATGGATAACATTGGTACCGACAGAGCCCGCGCAGGAACGGTCCCCAGTGTCCAATAGGAAAGATTTTGGGAGCATCCCACTGCGCCTGCGTAGCTGCCTTTCTGCCTTCCCAACTCTCCCTCCTCAGTTGAGTTTGTAGCTGAGAGAAAAAGGAGAGTAAAAAGAAAACCTAAGGGAAGAGGGTGGGTTGGGAAGACTACATTCCTGCTGTTCCCGGAGATCACTTATTACAGATAAGTAACTACGCTATCTCCAGGAATAAGCAGGAATGTAGTCTTCACATATGGGACTCCCTCGCTCCCAGATGCCAGAGAAGTGACCTCAGAACTGGTGAAGGTTTGCCTCAGGGTAGGCTTCAAGAGGTCATGAATCCTTCATTGATGTCTGGTATCATTAAGGGTCTGGGACGGAGGGTAGGAGTTGCCCTTAAGTCTGAAAGAGGTGCTGGAGAACAGCTTGACCAAACATGGTATACTGGTGAGAGTCCTTGTCTCGACAGTAATGAGCAGCAAATGTATGGACAGAAGACCAAATTGCTGCTTTGCAGATTTCATCAGTGGCCACAGAGCATAGATTTGCCTGAGGAAGCCATGGCACAAACAGTATGAGCAGTGACATGACCTAGTGAGAGTCCTGCTTTATCAAAATAAGCAAATGAGATGGAATCTGCTATCCATTTGGAGAGGGGTACATTTAGTTACTGGCAGACCCAGTTGACTAGGATCAAAGGAAATGAACAACTGCGAAGCTTTACAGTGATCTCGAGGAGTCTGAAGATAAAAAGCCAAGGTACGCTTGCAGTCAAGAGTATTCAGGGTTGCCTCTGCTCTAGACGCATGTGGTCTAGGAAAGAATACAGGAAGGTAAACTGACTGATTCAAATGGAAAGGAGACACCACCTTTGGTATGAAATGTGGGTGAGTCCTAAGGACGACCTTGTTATGGTGGAACCGAGACTAAGGTGGGTCTGCCACCAAAGCCTGAAACTCACTGATGTGTCTAGGTAAAGTGAGGACAATAAGGAAGATGACCTTCCACAAAAGAAACATTAGTGGGATCGTAGCCAAGGGTTCAAATGTGGCTTGAGAAGCTGCACTAGAACGACATTGAGATCCCAAGCCACCGGGGGTGGTCTGATGGAAGGCTTGGTCAGCAAAAGACCTCTCATAAAGCGCATTACAAGCGGTTGTGAGGAGATGGGCTGTCCATCCAAGAAATGACGAGAGGCGTCAGTTGTAATAAGGTGAACTCTCACCGAGTTGGTCTTGAGACCAGTTGAGGACAGGTAGAGGAGGTATTGGAGGAGTGCCTCCATGGGAGCAGAGAAGGGATTGGGATCCTTCTGGGAACACCAGGTAGAGAATCTACGCCACTTGAAAGCATATGAACGTCTGGTGGATGGCTTCCTGGAAGCTAACAGGATCCCTTTTATCTCTTGTGTAAGATTAAGGTCCTATAATGCTATGCTTTCAGCAGACAAGCTGTGAGATGTAGAGACTGTGGATTGGATGGAGCAGTGTCCCCCTTTCCTGGGAGAGGAGATCGGGCGCAGATCCCAGTTGTAGAGGCTGAGTCTGAGTCTGATGCAGCAGCAGAGGGAACCATGGTTGATGTGGCCATTGCGGGTCTATGAGAATCATGTAGCCCCTATCTGCTTGAAGCTTGAAGAGCATCTTGGGAATGAGGGAAATGGAAAGGAAAGCATAAAGGACACCCTAATCCCAGTGGAGGTGAAAAGCATCCACCTGCTGGTTGCTGTACATGGGAGTCCTGGTGCAGAAGCAGGGAAACTTGGCATTCTGCGGCGTGGAAAACAGATCTATGTCCAGGGTTCCCCAGGTCTGAAAGATGTAGGACGTTGTGTCCGGATGGAGAGATCATTCATAGGGAAGAAGGATCCAACTCAACTCGTCTGCCAAATCATTGAGTTCCCATGGGAGATACACTGCTTGGAGGTGTATTTGATGGGCAGTGGCAAAGGACCAGAGATGGAGAGCCTCCTTGCAGAGGGGCCAAGAGCCTGTTCCACCTTGCTTGTTCAGATAGAACATGGCCACTTGATTGTCTGTCTTGACCAGGACCCTTTGGGTCCTTAGGTAATCTTAAAACACTCTGAGGGCACTGGAGATAGCATGAAGCTCCAGTAGATTGATCTGGAGTTATGACTTTTGCATTGTCCAGCAGTCCTGTGTAGAGAGTGTGCCCAGTGAGCCCCCCACCCCAGTTTGGAGGCATCCGTTGTTAGGGTGCATTGATGTGGAGGCATCTGAAAAGGAGATCTGATGAGGAGTTTTTCTGGGGAACAATACCATTGGAGGGATGCACTGACTTGGATCTTGTCCCTGAGATGGCCCGAGGCTTGTTTCCATTGGGAGACAAGAGTCCACTGGGCTATGTGCATATGTAGGTGGCCATATTTGACCACATGCACTGTTGAGGCCATAAGACCTAGAAGCAGTCAGATGGTCTCTGAGTTGCGCTTGGGATGCTAGCTCCATGAGACGAGTACAACGGGATTGGGGCAGAAATGCCCTTGATCTAGGAGAGCTCCAATGAATTCTAGTCTTTGAGTTGGAGCGAGATGGGATTTTGGAAGATTTAGAACAAATCCCAAGTGTTGCAGTACCTGCATGGTACGAAGCAAAGAAAACTGAACCTCTTAAGAGGTGTCTGCCTTTATGAGCTAGTCGTCCAAGTAAGGGAAGACAAATATCCCAAGAGACCTCCGGAAGGCGGCTACAGTCACCATGCACTTTGTGAAGACCCTTGAGGCTGAGGCGAGACCGAAGGGCAGAACTCTGTATTGATAATGTTTCCCCTAAAAAATGAAGCATAGATATTTCCTGTATTCTGGATGAATGAGGATATGTGTATATGCTTCCTTTAGCTCTAGAGAACAGAGCCAGTCCTGACTCTGGATGTAAGGAAGAAGGGTCCCTAGAGAGACCATCTTGAACTTTTCTGGACCAGAAACTTGTTGAGGTTTCTGAGGTCCAGGATGGGCCTGTACCCTCTGCTCTTCTTGGGTATGAGAAAGTATGGAGAGTAGAAACACCTTCCCTGCTGAGGTATGGGGACCTCTTCTATGGCACCCTGTGAAGATACCTCCTGTTGTAGAAGAGCAGTGAGAGGGGGCTGCGTTTGATATTCCCCTACTAGGGTGGAGGGTGGCAGAGTTTATAGATGAAGTCTGTACACCTCCCTAACTATGGTTAGTGTCCACTGCTCTGAGGTGATGAGATAGCACCTGTGGGCATAATGACAGAGTCGGCTTGCTATGTGAAGAGGATGGGGGTACTCCAGAGGCAAGGTGGCTATGTTCTCTAGAACAAAGTCAAAAACCAGGCGAGGACTGTGGCTGCAGAGCTGGTTGAGTCTTAGGTGCCTGTGGCTTCTTCTGTTGTTTGGGAGGCTGTTGCCTCTTTTGAGGACCCTGAGCCTGGTACTGAGAAGCAGGAGGATAAAAAGAGTAGAACTTCTTTTTCTTATTAAAGAAGACCACCTTTGCAGCTGTTTTTTTCCTAGATGGTTGACTGTTGTCCTAGACAGTCTATTCAGAGTGGTATTCTCTGACTCCAACAGAGAAGCCTTATCCTGCTAGTCTTTGCCAAAAAGGTTCTCGCCTGTGCAGGGTATGTAGCCTAATTTATCTCTTTACCCACTGTTCAAGGTCTGAGGCCTGTAGCCATGCAATCCTGCGTGCACCAATGTAGATAGCTATGGCTCTTCTTGTGCACTCAAATGCATCAAAGGTTCTATTGACAAATTTTGAGACATTCTGGGCATGCTTCACTAGAACAAGATAGTCGCCTCTCTTATCTGGAAGAAGAGACATAGCCTCAAGATCCCTAGTAACCTCTTTGAGGAACATACCCATATAGAGTAAGTAGGAGTTTATCCTGACTGAAAGCATGGAAGCCTGGAAACATCGACGGCCAAAAGCATCGAGGGTTCTCAATTCTCTACCTAGAGGGTTAGAAGAATGTTTCTTAGAACTCTTAATTTGACACATCGCCGATTCCACCACCATTGAATGGTGGGGAAGTTATGTCTTTTGGAAGCTGGGACATTCCGGTACTCGGTACATAGTATCTAGGTGTCCAGTATAGGGTGAGATCGTGAGGGGAGTCTCCCACATCTGGAGCATGAGATCATGGAGAATGCGGTGCACCAGAAGGGTGGCTGCCTCCTTAGGAGCTGTTGGGTATTGGAAGCTCTCCAATTTCTCTGCTCTGAGCTCTTTCTCGGATGTTACTGTTAAGGGGAGACCCCTAGCTAGTTTTCAAATAAACTCCTGGAAAGACATGTCCTCAGGATGGGACATGCGTCATTCTGGTGGAGGAGAGGGCTCTGAAGGTAGGCCTTGCAGATCTTGGGAATTGAGTGACTCTTCATCGGAAGCATCAGACTCAGAGTACTCGAAGTATCGCTGGGAATGGTGTTCATGCTCTGCCCGGTGCCGATACCGGTGCATGTCTGTATCGGGCTGGGGAATCTGCTTGGGTAGGACCTCAGTATCAGGGATGGACTAGAGGGCAGGCATGGGTGGCAGTGAAGCCAGCGGCATGTATCCCGAAGTAGTGTGCATTGGTACTGGTATCGGTGGTACCATCAGCAATGGTTTGATCGGAAACAAAGCTGCCAATAAAGCATCCAAGGTCCGCTCGATGACCAGGATATGCTGGTCTATGGAGCTCGCCAATGCTTGGGTATCGATAAAGGGAACTTGCGCCACAGTCCTAGAACATGGCACCAGAACTCTTCTGAGGTTGAGGCCTTTGGAGCATCCTGGAGCCCCTCGATGACTTTGGAGGACAATTCCTCCCGCTGGGGCTTTTTGGCTGGCTGATCTACCTCCAGGGCAATGCCCGAGGCACCTTGATGCTTAGAACGAGATATACCTCTGGAGGGGTGATTCTTCTTTGATGAAGACTTGTGTTTAGATACCTGAGATCCATGAGAGGAAGATGATGCTCTCAATGATGTCGATGCCAAGGAAACTGCATCCGAAGCAAAGAGAGTTCAAAACTTCAAGACCTGGTTCTGTAGGCCTCTCTTTGTCATCTTCTTATAAAGGGGGCATTCTGATGGCTGATGATCGGGCCCGAGGCATTTTAGACACCAGTCATGAATGTCAGTAACTGAAATGGTACTGCCACGTTTAGAACATTTCTTAAAACCACTAGTTGGTTTCTCCATAGTGTCAGTAGACAGTATGGTAGGCGCCTGAAGAAATGTTTCTCTCTTTTTCTTTTTTTTTTTTTTAGATAGAAAGTGGAAAGAAGAATCAGGGAACCTACAGCAAGAGATGGTTCCAGCGTTGATGGGAAGGCAGACGCTGACCACAAAAAAGGAATTAAAGAATTTTCTGCGGTGACAGGATTTGCTTCCTGTTGGCTCTGTGGAAAACGAAGAACTGAGGAGGGAGAGTTGGGAAGGCGGGAAAGCAGCTACGCAGGCGCAGTGGGATGCTTCCTAAAGCTTTCTTATTGGATGCTGGGGAGCATTCCCGCATGGCTCCGTCTGTATCTATGTCACCCATATATGAAGACTACATTCCTGCTTGTTCCTGGAGATCTAGGACTTCCTGGGGTGCACTACAAGCCCTTAAGATGGACTGAAAGTCCGTGCTATTGGTGCTAAGGACCAATGCCCTAAAAAGCTTTTGGAGAAATTTAGGGTAGGAAAAATCTCCAGGAGGTTCTTGCTCTATTGATGAAACATAGAAATATGACGACAGAAAAAGACCACATGGCCTATCTAGTCTGTCCTTCCATATCAACAACTACAACAGTCCCCTTTTTGAAGAAGGAGGTACCTCGATGTCTCTCAATAGGGAGGACTCTGTAGCCCACTGATGGGCGCACGAGGAACTCTCTGCTGAGTAAGCTTCCTAACTTAAGGTCTTGAGATTCCAACAATCCAGGAGAGGGGGGGGGGGGACTCCCAGGGGAGACCGGAGGAAGAGGTTGGTAAGAGGGCACCTCTGAAGATGGTAGTTGATCTGCCGGAGGAGAGGCTCCCAGGGATGGCAGCAGTGTCCTAGAGGAAGTGGCGTAAGGTCTGTAGTAAGAGGTCCCTGAAGCTTGATTCGGCATGGGGACCACAGGAGACTACGTATATCGGAACTGAAGTGCTGTCTGACTTTTTTTGGACGCGAGGGAGGAGATCGCCGATGACTCACCCTCCAACTTACACTTATGGGTACGCGACTCTTTGGAGCTGTGGGTGCTGGCAGGGTCGCTTTTTTGGCTATGTCTTAAATTACATTTATGTTTCTGACTTACTGACGTATTCGACCTCAGAGAATGAGCAGTGGAGGCCGGGTTAGGAGGAGAAGGCATTTGACCTCTGGGCTGGCTCTTAAGACTCTGGTTCATCTGTTTTGACACTGACGCCGGTAGGGAATCTGCCCAGATGCACAGTGACTCTTTCATGTCCTGCTCGTGCCTTAGCTGGGCCTGAGGGGACAGGGGTGATCGCAGGTATAGTCATGTTCCAGCGAGGAAAGAACTGCTACCACACAGAAGATCCTCCGGTTATAAATGATCCTCCTATAAATACAGTACATATTTTTTTTTGAAGGACAGGGGGGACAGTGTATGTGAGAAGCTGCCCCAAGTGCTCCAGAGGTTGCCTTCATACATTTTTTTTTTGCTGAGAAAAATTGGTGCAGGAGGACGCGTGATGGCAGAACCGCACTGATGTGACGCTGCTGTTTTTTTTGGGGGGGGGGGGGGTTAGAAAGAAATACCCCCAAGGGCAGCATCATGGTGAAAAAATGAAAGGAAACAAAATAAAATGCTCCCGACAAAAGGGGAGAGCTGAAGTGCACCATGCTGGCGTAAAAAAGAAAATTGAATCCAGTCCCTCCCTTAGGATGACACTTCACTGCTTTTGCATTTTCTATGGTGGCACATCACTGCCTTTGGCTTTGCCATTGGGCAGCGGACATGGCATGCAAGTCCTGATTATCTAGCTTTCTTTCTAGGGGAAGCTTATGTTTTTGGAGAATCTGGCCAAGAAGCAGAAAGCATCCAAATCTCATCGTCTTCTGGAGGATAAACCTAAAGAGCATGGGAAGTGGGCCCCTCCTTTGCGTCACGTTCTCCTCACTCATGCTATTAGGATTCCTGGGGTTTACATGTTTCCTGGAGGTATTGCCTGGGGAGGCTATCTTTCCTCCCTCCAGCCCTCGTTCCTGGACTTAGTTCTTTTTCTGGATTGGCAAGTCCTACAAAGCTTTTCTCCTTCACGTTTTGTTTCTCCCATCAGATGCAGTGGCTGGTTGGGGCCCATTATGGGATGCCTCCTATAAGCAGTCAACTCTTTTCTTCCAGGAATGGACCTATGTGACCTCGGGTGTTCGACAATCATTCAGTACGGCTGTGAACTGGAATGCAAGGATCCCATCCCAGATGCCTTTGTGGTCTGCATGTGGGTCTGTGGCCAAGAGGGCCGCCGTTCAAGTTACCCTGGAGAGACTGCTCACCCTCCAGACTATTGTGCTGCATTAGCGGGCAAGGGCCAGTATTGCATTTACTTTATGGTTCCAGTAAAGGATTGCTCCTTCCGCCTGATCATAGATCTCAAGGGCATCAGTATTCACCTATGGGCCTTTCTTTTCCACGTGGAGACATTGAGTCATCTGAGTGGTACGCTTGGATGTCCATGCTCAGGTGAACACGGCCTTTTGCTCAGAGGTCTTGAAAGCTGCTGTATCTACTTCCCGCCCAGTGGCGCCATAGCTTTGGTACATCCCACTTGTCTGGACTGGTTTAGTAGAATGATATGGAAGGTGACATTTTACTTACCAGATAATGTCTTTTCCTTAGTCCTGCTAGACCAGTCCATGACCTGTCCTGAATAACTATTTGGTCTGCTAATCTCTGTGGTTGGCTTTGTGAGCTCATATCCTTCTGACAAGCCTTCTGTTGAAGCTGATCCTGTACATAGTTATGGTTATTCTGTTGAACCTGGTTACCTTCACTGAGGTTGTGTGAGTTCTGAGGTTCCTTACCATATGCCTTGATACAAATATTATTGAAGGCTCCCTCTAGAGGTTCTGGCTGATATGGCATGATTATGTCATAAAGAAGCCTACAACTAAGAAAGCACTGAGAAGCAACAATGGAGAGGAGGAAGCAATTCCATACGGACCTTCTGAAACGTTCGTTGAATAAACCACATGACCTCTTCAACATAGTGACGTCCCTAACAAAAGAACCATCTCCAGACCAACCTAGCATGCCTCAACCACAGGAATTTGCCGACTATCTCCACTCAAAATCTCAGCAAACCAATAAAACTACAAACCCCATCACTTCTCACAAACCCTCCCACCCATCGCCACTGACCAAATTCACCACCCTGTCAAAAAGGGACATTGAGGACACCATTGCCTCCATCAACACCACTACCGCACCAAATGACCCTTGTCCAGCGTTCTGGATAAAAGAACTACGCAGCGACCTCAGCCAGTTCCTGACCAAGCTCATGGATCTATCATTCTCATCAGGTTCTTTCCCACAAAAGCTGAAACACACCTCCATCAGGCCGCTGCTGAAAAACAGCAAACGACCCCCTGAAAGTCGAATCCTTCCAACCAATCTCAAGCATTCCACTTCTCGCCAAGATAATAGAAAAGGTAGTCCAACGCCAAATTCAACACCATATCGAGACGACTGCACCGCTAGATCCATGTCAGCACGGATTCAGAGAAGCACATGGCATCAAAACCCTCCTTACCACCCTCTTCAATACAATAGTACTAGGAATTGACGATATCCGACAAGGGTTTGCCCTTATCTTCTTGGATATTGCAGCAGCCTTTTACTCCGTGAGCCACGAACTGCTATTGGGTCGTCTTGAAGAAAAGGGAATATAGGACTCAGCTCTAAGCTGGTGCAAATCCTACCTGACCGACAGATGGCAACAAGTAAGAACTGGCACCTCAACCTTGGACCCCTTCCAACAAAATCAGGGTGTGCCACAGGGTTCTTCGCTATCGGCACTGATGTTCAACATATGCATGCAGCCCATCTGTTGCCTGATCCGCTCTTTTAATGTTGCCTGCCTGGTATACGCAGATGACGTACTGCTATACATGCCATTCTCAACGGACCAGCCTGACTTCTCCCCACTAACAAGCTGTTTCGACGCGGTTGCTGACTTGCTCCATACCCAAAATCTCCGAATAAACCACAACAAAACAGATGTTCTCTTCATCATGAGGAACCAAGGTTTCACCCCTCCAGCCACCTTAAAGGTGAAGAATGCCGAGCTGACTGCCAAACCCACAATCTGCTACCTAGGGGTCACTTTGGACCAACGGCTGGACTTAAAATCCCACATAGGAAACACAGTCAAGGCAATATACCATAAAATACGGACACTACGACATCTGCGACCTCTGTCTGACCCAAATGACTTCCGCACAATCTACCAAGCTCTCGTAATCCCACATTTCGACTATGCAAACGCAATCCTACACGGACTCCACAGGCAGCACTAAACCCACTCCAGCTAGCAATGAACTCAGCCGCCCGAATTCTATACGGAGCATCAAGAATAGACCACATTACACCAATCCTGAAAACAGCTCCACTGGTTACCAATCCATGGCAGATTAGCATTCAAGATCCTAGTAATGACCTTTAAGGCCATAAACAACCAACCTACCACCTCTATCACTGGGCTAATCCACCGCACACCTCCAACCAGATCCAGAAGACCCGCAGCTGTCAATAAACTGATAACACCCAACGCAATAACGAAATGCAACCACGCAACATCCAACAGGGCGTTCATGCTTTATGCACCCAGATGTTGGAATGCCCTCCCAACAGCCATTAGAGCAAGCACTGACCTGGTCCAATTTAGGAAGGCGCTGGAGCACCATCTATTCTTGCAGTACTACCCAGAAGACAGCGCACAAACAGACACACCACGCTACAGGACCTTGCCAACAACACACCCAACACACTCTCCTGCAGCTAACCCCACCAACACCACGCCATGTAAATATTAGGAGGTTCTGACTGTTGCTAGTGTATATACTTTGTAGATAGTTACCCCAGTTATGTCCAAGTTATAGTTCCTGTTCATTGTAAATATAATGCAGCCCAACTGCTTTGTATATGGTTCTGTTATATGTAAACCACACTGATTTGAATAGCGCGGTATAGAAGAGAACGTAAATAAATAAAAATAAAATAAAATAAATAAATATGGAAGTTTTGTCTGTCTCCACATCTGCCAGTAGGGGGACACAACCCACTTGTCTCGACTGGTCTAGCAACACTCAAGGAAAAGACATTATCTGGTAAGTAAAATGTCACTTTTAGGGGATTATTTTAGAAGCCTTATTCATGATTTACATGTGTATAATTGGGGATTTACAGGTGTAAATGGCATCTATGTGTAAGTGGTCATTTTAGAAAAAGCTCACTTTACATGTGAATGTGCTTACTACATGGAAGATCTCCAGGAACAAGCAGGAATGAGTCCTCACATATGGGTACGTCGGAACCAACGGAGCCTGCGCGGGAAAGCTCCCCAGCTTCCCAGAAAGGAAGCTTTTGGGGCCTCCCACAGCGCATGCGCGCTGCCTTCCCGCCTTCCTGACCAACTCTCTTCAGTTCTTATTTTTCCGCGGAGCCAGCAGGTCGTGTTCCTGTCACCGCTGAAGAAATTGTTATTTTAATTTGTTTCTTTGACCGCGTGTCTGCCTTCCCCGATTCCGGACCGGTACCGCCGGTCGTTTTTTCATTTATTTAAAAAAATAATAATAATAATTACTTTTTCTTCACTTGGTGTATTTTTTCTGTGAGGCCTCTAGGCCTTCTCAGGTCTCCCTCATGGAAAAACCAGCTTCTGGTTTTAAAAAATGCACTAAGTGTACCGGTACTATTTCAGTTACAGATACCCATGAGTGGTGTCTTAAATGTTTGGGGCCTGACCATTCCATTCTGGATTGTCCATCCTGCTCTCTGATGTCCAAAAGGGGCTTACAGAACAGAGCAGCTAAATTTCATATGCTGTTTTCTACCGATACTCCAGCATCAACATCCTCCAGGTCTTCTTCTCCTGATGGATCTCAGGTAACCAAACATTCTTCAGGCAAGTCCTCAAAAGGCAAATCTCCCTCTAAGCAGCGAGAGGCCCTTGCATTTGACCCTGAGGACCCTGCCCCAGCCAAACAACCCCGGCGGGAAGCTCCGGCTTCCAAAGCTCCTCCTATGGGGTTACAGGTAGACATCGATGGCACGACCTCGACCGATCTCCTGTTAGACTGCTCTGGGGTACCGGCTAATACCGGTACTGACTTCCAGGCAGTTGTGGCGACTATGGGTACTACGGTACAATCCATGCAGCAGGCCTTACTGGCTTTCATTAATGCTGCACCGCCATCGGTACCACGACAATCGGTTCCGACTCCGATTCCGGTACCGCAACCGATACCAGTACCCAGGGCATCTACTTCCAGTAGCATGCCGGTTCCGGTCTCCGGTTCCGGAGATTTCTTCGATACCGCTCGATTCCCGGTACGCCCGATGTCGATACCGATCGGTACGCGTATCGATTTCTGGAAGCAAATAGACGATACTTTGAATCCTCTGAAGATTCTGATACATCAGATGATTCTGCTGACGTCTCCTTTACTCTTCCTGAGGAGCCCTCTTCTCCAAAAAGGAGAATGTCTCCTCCAGAGGATTTGTCCTTTCAAGACTTTATCATTGAAGTAGCTAAAGGACTCTCCATATCTGTATCCTCTGAAAAGGAACCTAGAGCAAAAAAATTAGATATTTTAGGATACTCTAAGGTTCCTAAAGAGGCAGCCACCTTACCCATACATGAAATTCTTCAAGAACACATGATGGACTTATGGGAGGCTCCTCTCACCCTATCTCCACATTCTCGACGTTTGGACACCATGTATCGGGTTCCTCCTTCTCCTGGTTTTCAAAAGACTCAGCTTCCTCACCACTCTATTGTGGTGAAGTCTGCTATGAAAAAGATAAACAGTACCAAAAGGCACTCTTCTACCCCTCCAGGAAGAGAATGTAGGACTCTGGATGCTTTTGGGAGAAAAATCTTCCAAGCTAGCATGCTTATTGCCAGAATCAATTCATACAGCCTCTATATGGGCATGTTTTTGAAAGAGATTGCATTAAAGATACGTCAGTTTCTCCCCTTTATCCCAGAGGATAAGCAAGAGGAGTTCCTTCTTTTGCTAAAGCAAACTCAAGATGTTTCAAAGTTCTCCAACAGAGCAGCCTTTGACTCTTTTGAGGGGGCAAGCAGAGCCTCTGGCATTGCCATAGTTGCTCGCAGACTGGCTTGGCTCCAGGCCTCTGATTTGGAACCCTGGGTACAAGAAGGCTTGGGCAATCTGCCCTGTACAGGTGAAAATCTGTTTGGCAAGGAGTGGCAAATCAAAGCCACTCAAATGGATGCAGAGAATGCTGCTTTAGATAGACTTTCTAAGTCTACCTCTACCCCTGCCAAGAAAAAACCTTTTAAGAAACCTTTCTATAAAAAGACCAGATTTTCCACAAATACTGGCCAGCAATCTTCCCAAGTTCGCTTTGCTCCTAAGCGTCAGCAAACTAAACAGGCCAGAACAAAGTCTACAGGGGCTGCTACAATCCAGCAGTCCCAACCGCCTCAGGGTTTTTGACTTGATTCTAGAGAACTTAACCTTTCTGGCTCTGCAACAACCAGAACCTCTCACCATTCCAGGAAGGTTAGCTCATTTTGCTCCCAGATGGGAACAAATCACATCAGAACCGTGGACCCTCTCTATCATCAAAGAGGGCTACAAACTACATTTCTCCAGCCTTCCTCCCCATTTCATGGTGAGACAATTCAATTCTCCCCCTTCTCTCCAGTACCTGTTGGGCCAGGAGGTGACCACTCTTCTCGCCCAAAAGGCAATAGAAGAGGTTCCTCTTCCTCATCAAGGGTCAGGTTTTTACTCCCCTTATTTTCTCATTCCCAAGAAAACAGGGAGGTACAGACCCATTCTGGATCTCAGAGAATTGAACAAATTCCTATACAAGGAGAAATTCAAGATGCTTTCTCTAGGCACTCTCCTTCCATACCTACAGAGTCAGGACTGGCTTTGTTCTCTAGATCTCAAGGATGCGTACACACATACACTCATCCATCCATCCCACAGAAAATTCCTACGGTTTCTGTTCCAGGGAAAACATTTCCAATACAGAGTCCTTCCCTTCGGTCTAGCCTCTGCTCCAAGGGTATTTACCAAATGCATGGCAATAGTAGCTGCATTTCTACGCACTCTGGGAATCTTTGTCTTCCCATACCTGGACGACTGGCTCATACGAGCTCCATCTCAGTCCGAGGCTCAGACTTCCCTGTACCACACCAGACGCATACTGCAGTATCTGGGACTTGTCATCAATCTGCCAAAGTCTCAACTCACCCCTACTCAGTCCCTAGAATTCATAGGGGCCTGGCTAGATACCACCACTGCAAGGGCCTATCTTCCTCAAGCCCGTTGCCACCTTCTAGTGCACTTGGCCTCTCAAGTTCAGTCCAAAAGCCACTTGACGGCCAGGGAGATGCTACAACTGCTAGGCCACATGGCATCCACAGTTCATGTGGTGCCTTATGCACGCCTACATATGAGAGCAGCTCAATGGACTCTGTCCACCCTGTGGACACAAGCCTCAGGAGCTCTCTCAGACCAAATAGCAACTTCAAAACGTCTTTTTTGGTCTCTCCAATGGTGGATATCCACTCAAAATCTGTTGTTGGGGGCCCCCTTCCAACCTTTGTTACCCCAAGCAACTCTCACTACAGATGCCTCCCAAGCAGGTTGGGGAGCTCATCTCCAAGACCTCTCCACTCAGGGCACTTGGTCTCCACAGGAGACCACCCTTCATATCAACCTTTTGGAGCTGCGAGCAATTTTCCTTGCTCTCAAGGTCTTTCATACCTTCCTCATCAACATGACAGTTCTTGTTCATACCGACAATCAAGTAGCCATGTTCTACATAAACAAACAAGGAGGGACTGGCTCTCTGTCGCTTTGCAACGAAGCTCTAAAACTGTGGGCCTTCGCCAGAGAGCATCGGATCCATCTCCTGGCAGTGTACCTCCCAGGAATCCAAAACTCTTGGGCAGACAGACTCAGTCGAGTTCTGCTTCCACACGAATGGTCCCTGCACATGGATCAGGTACTCAAAATCTTTCAGGAATGGGGAACCCCGGACATAGACCTCTTTGCAAGTCCGTACAATGCCAAACTTCCCCGGTTCTGTTCCAGGATTCCGTGTCAGGGAGCTCAGGCCAAGGATGCCTTCCTCCTTCATTGGGGTCAGGCCTTCCTATATGCCTTTCCACCCATTCCCTTGATTCCCAAGACTCTATTCAAACTTCAGAGGGATCAAGGATCTATGATCCTCATAGCTCCACGCTGGCCACGCCAAGTGTGGTACCCTCTACTTCTGCATCTCTCCCAGGCACCCTCCCTGGATCTGGGAGCTGCTCCAGACCTTCTGTCTCAAGAGGAGGAGACTTTGTGGCACCCAAACCCCAAGTCCCTTCACCTCAGAGCTTGGTTACTGAAGGCCTAGACCAGTGATGGCTAACCTTTTTGAGCCCGAGTGCCCAAACTGCCGCACAAAACCAAAGAATTTCCTCAAAGTGCCAGCACGTCAATTAAAGCCTCATTTGCATAAGGTGCCTCATTTGCATAAATATTTGCATAATGTTACCATACACTAACTTTTAGTAAACATGCCTCTTAATGAGTATATGGATAAAGAAAGACTAAAAGGTTTCTACATTACTATAATCCAGTACCAACCGCCAGGCACATTAGGAACTACTACAAACGCTGCCCATTTAAAACCCATAGCAAACCCGCCGTATCCTAACAGCACTACCAGGACTCACAAAGCACCATACCCTAACTATCAAAAGGCAACACTGCAAATATTAAACCAATACATTTCAGAGAACAACAATACATGACCTACTGGGGAAAGAACAAGTGGCAATGTCAAATAGGAATTATATAAACAGAATACCTCAGCTCAGTTACACATGCAGAACAGACCATCACCAAACAAGGAATCACAATTTAGAAACAGGAAGACAATAATTAAACTGGGAACCCCAAAAGCCAAACTTGGAATATACAACAACACTGTAGAAATAAAACTATAAATTAATTTCCTCTTGTACTAAACAAAGCGCAAAAATTAATGATGCACATTTCCCAGAGCTGACATATTCCAGTTAATAAATTCAAAATAAAGAGATATTTTTCTACCTTTTGTGCATTTTTTTTCAGTTGCAATTGTTCCAGCCACTTTCTTCTGGTTTCTTCGTGTCTTCTGCTAACTCTCCATTTGCTGTCCATTTGTCCTTTCTTCTGTCTTGGTTTTTTTTTTCCATTCTCTCTCTACATCTGCTTTAACATACTAATCTTTCTCCTTTTGCTCTTTCCTCATTCCTATTTCATCTACTCAAAATTTACCCCTCCATCCTCAATCCCCACTTATTCTCCCAATACCCGGCCAATTGTAGATTTTTTATCCCTCCCACACAAAATATTTTTCCCCTCTCCATTTTACTCTCCCAGCCCCATCCCATTCTAATCCTCCCCCAACACCAGCTCCCTTCTAGTTCCAGCCTCACCCAGCATCCATTCCCTTCTAGTCCCGGCATCAGCCCATTTCCAGTCCTAGCAGCCCCCCAACCCATGTCCAGTCCTAGCCACCCCCCCTCCCAATACCAGTCCTAGCCCCCCCTCATCAACCCACTTCCAGTCCTAACCCCCCATCACCCCATTTTCAGTTTAAGCCCCCCTATAACCCATTACCAGTCCTAACCCCCATCAGCCCACTTCCAGTCCTAACCCCCCATCAGCCCACTTCCAGTCCTAACCCCCATCAACCCATTTCCAGTCAGCCCCCCATAGCCCATTGCCAGTCCTAACCCCCCATCAGCCCACAGTCCATTACCAGTCCTAACCCCATCAGCCCACCTCAAGTCCTAACCCCTCCCCATCAGCCCAGTTCCTGTCCTAGCCCCCCCTCATCGTCCATTATCAGACCTAACCCCCCTAGCCCATTACCAGACAGCCCCATCAGCCAACAGCCCATTACCAGTCTTACCCCCCCCATAGCCCATTATCAGTCCTAACCCCCCCCATCAGCCCACAGCCCATTACCAGTCCTAACCCCATCAGCCCACCTCAAGTCCTAACCCCTCCCCATCAGCCCATTTCTTGTCCCAGCCCCCCCATAGCCCATTATCAGTCCTAAACCCCCCCATAGCCCATTACCAGTCCTAACCCCATCAGACCACCTCCAGTGTTAACCCCCATCAGCCCATTTCCAGTCCTAACCCCACCCAACAGCCCACCTCAAGTCCTAACCCCTCCCCATCAGCCCATTTCCTGTCCTAGCCCCCCATAGCCCATTACCAGTCCTAACCCCACCCAACAGCCCACCTCAAGTCCTAACCCCTCCCCATCAGCCCATTTCCTGTCCTAGCCCCCCATAGCCCATTACCAGTCCTAAGCCCCCATCAACCCACTTCCAGTCCTAATCCCTTCAGCCCATATAAACTTAGCTCCCCCATAGCCCATAGCCCCCCCATAGCCCATCACCACTCCTAACCTCCCCCAGCCCATCACCACTCCTAACCCCCCATCAGCCCATTTCCTGTCCCAGCCCCCCCTACCCCAGAACCAGTCCAAGCCCCAACAGCCCACAGCCATTACCACTCCTAACCCCCCCAGCCCATCACCAGTCCTAACCCCCAACAGCCCACAGCCATTACCACTCCTAACCCCCCAGCCCATTACCACTCCTAACCCCCCCAGCCCATCACCACTCCTAACCCCATCAGCCCATTTCCTGTCCTAGCCCCCCCAGCCCACCTGCAGTCCTATACCCCCAACAGCCCACAGCCATTACCACTCCTAACCCCCCCCAGCCCATCACCAGTCCTAACCCCCCCCAGCCATTACCACTCCTAAGCCCGCCAGCCTTTAACACTCCTTACCCCCCCAGCCCATCACCACTCCTAACCCCCCCCCCAGCCCATCACCAGTCCTAACCCCCCCAACAGCCCACAGCCATTACCACTCCTAACCCCCCACAGCCCATCACCAGTCCTAACCCCCCCACAGCCATTACCACTCCTAACCCCCCCAGCCATCACCACTCCTAACCCCCCCCCCAGCGAAATTTTTTTTACAAAGAAAGCTGTCGCTGCCGGGGCCGCCGCGGCAGAATCGTGTGCCGCGGGGCCCCCCCCCCAGCAGAGCCTGCCCTCCGTCCCCGGTATCACCTCTCTCAGCTGCCTCCAGTCACACGCGCCGGCTTTCAGAGCGCGAGGGAAGAGTTTCTCCCTCGCTGCTCTGTTAAGCCCGCGGGGGCTGATGGGAACTTCCCATCAGCCCCCGCGCGCTTAACAGAGCAGTGAGGGAGAAACTCCCCTCGCGCTCTGAAAGCGTGTGACTGGAGGCAGCTGAGAGAGGTGATACCGGGGACGGAGGGCAGGCTCTGCTGGGCGGGGGGGCCCCGCGGCACACTCGATTCTGCCGCGGCGGCCCCGGCCCCGGCAGCGACAGCTTTTTTTTTTTTTATTGCCGCATATCTTGATTGCGGACCTTCCCGCGTGCCAGCTGCAAGGCCTTCGCGTGCCACAGCTGGCACGCGTGCCATAGGTTCGCCATCGCTGGCCTAGACCTTCAAGACTTGAATCTTTCTCAACAGGTGAAGGATGTCCTCCATGCATCTAGGAAACCTTCCACCAGGCGTTCTTATGCTTTTAAATGGAAACGATTTTCAATTTGGTGTGCTGACAAAGGTCTTAACCCTCTAGCACTACCTTTGAATTCTTTACTCGAATATCTCCTGCATCTTTCCAATGCAGGACTTAAAACCAATTCTGTAAGGGTCCATTTGAGTGCTATTGCAGCATCTCTTCAGCCAATCAATGGACAATCTGTTTCCTCTCATCCTCTTATTGCAAGATTCATGAGAGGTCTAACTTTAACTAAGCCTCCCATTCGGCCTCCTCCGGTGGCATGGGACTTAAACGTGGTTCTTGGTCAGCTTATGAAGCCACCCTTTGAACCCTTAGCCACTACCTCCTTAAAATTCCTTTCCTGGAAAGTCATTTTCCTTATTGCAATCACTTCTGCTCGCCGCATCAGTGAACTGCAAGCTTTAGTGGCTAATCCACCTTATACAAGGTTCCATCATGATAAAGTAGTCCTTAGGACAAATCCCCACTTTATGCCTAAAGTGGTCTCACCTTTTCATCTTAATCAAGAGGTATATTTACCTGTCTTTTTTCCAGCTCCTCATGCATCAAATGCAGAGCGGAACCTTCATACTCTAGACTGTAAAAGATCTCTTGCCTTTTACCTCCACAGGACACAGCAACATCGAAAGTCTTCTCAACTTTTTGTTGCTTTTGATCCTTCTCATTTAGGACTTCCAGTCTCAAAAAGAACACTGTCCAATTGGATTGCTCAGTGTATTTCTTTTGCTTACCAGAGTAAGAACCTTTCTCTGGAAGGCCATGTCACAGCTCACAATGTCAGAGCCATGGCCACATCTATGGCTCATCTTCATTCTGTATCCATTGATCAGATCTGTCGAGCAGCCACCTGGGCCTCGGTTCATACCTTCACAGCCCATTACTGCTTGGACAAGGACTCCCGCCGGGATGCCTTGTTTGGTCAGGCTGTCCTCAGACACCTGTTCCATTCTTAAACAACTCCTGCCCACCTTCCCTGAATGGATGCCTGAGATCCATAGGAAGATGAGGAACCCTTGGGGAGGGGGGGGGGATCTCCCCGGCATCTTAGCTAGGGAGTCCCCATATCTGAGGACTCATTCCTGCTTGTTCCTGGAGATAGCACAGTTACTTACCTGTAACAGGTGATCTCTGGGAACAGCAGTAATTAGTCCTCACAACCCACCCACCTCCCCTAGGAGTTGTATCTCTCTCTGTCTCTTCTTTCCTTTCCTCTCTCTATTGTCTCAGCTTTAAACTCGAACTGAAGAGAGTTGGTCAGGAATGCGGGAAGGCAGTGCGCATGCGCTGTGGGAGGCCCCAAAAGCTTCCTTTCTAGGAAGCTGGGGAGCTTTCCCGCGCAGGCTCGGTCGGTTCCGACGTACCCATATGTGAGGACTAATTCCTGCTGTTCCCAGAGATCACCTGTTACAGGTAAGTAACTGTGCTTTGTCAGGGAGCATGCCGAATGTGGTTAGGGCATGGCCATGTTGGATAAAAAATCTACGCATGTATTCACCATTTCATATGGGAATACACATGTATGACCAAAAATGTCCACATCAAGGTTTATATTTTTAAAAAGTACTCTCTTTAGGGACAGCTCTTTACAAGGGGAGTAAAAGGGATTATCCTCCTTAGTCCCCCATTATTTATTTCCCCCTCCAAATTGAAATTAGATGCCCCTATCTTTAACTGGCAGTATTTACATGTGCAGGCTTGCAAAATGGCCATTATACATGAATAAGTTGTGAAATCCAGAACTTACATGTGTATGTTGGCCATGTTTCCCCATAGATTTTTCCTACATGTACAATTGCAAAATGGATCCTCCAGCTCCACGTATCAATATATACACATGCATTCCTGCACCTCTGTATTCAATATTTTAGAAAAGGCACCACGTTTAGCAGAGCTTTTCTAAAATACTGCCGGAATTGTAAGGGGGGCATGTTTATTAAAGTGCACTAGCTGCTAATGCGGTATATAACGTATGCTATCTGGCTGCAGTAGCAGTCAACGGAGGTCAACTGCAGATAACATAGTGATTTTCTGCGCTATCTGTAGGAGTGGGCAGAATTAGAACAGAGACTGGGCATGTCTGCAGTGCACGGTTACCACAAGCCTCAAACAGCATGAGGTAACTGTTGGATTTGCAGACAACACATTAGCTGCATCCACAATGCTGCCCGACCGTGTTCTTTGTACTTTGGGTACATTATCTGCTGGGGAAATGCTGTGCATGCCCACAACAAATAGCTACAAAAACATGAAATAAATCCTCTAGGACTCTCACTCACTCAAGCAGCCAATACAAAAAGAGTCACAGAGTCCAAACACTAAGCAATGAAGGGGAGCTGATGATCAAATTTCCACAACACCTAAACACATATAAGATAGCCAACTAGAGAAATCTGCCAATATTATTTAAAGGCCTCAGACAGGAAGGGGTGCAAGAGAAAAGTTAGCTAAATAGGCAGTAAGCCACAAGCCAACAATACCCGCTTTCCTCAGATATCATTCATAGGTCAAAATATGTTTTACAATTTTCTAAAAGCATTTAAAAACACTAGAAAACACTTAGCTTAGCAGCAGTATCTCTTAGAGAGCTGTGAATCACTCTCTTCAAAGGCTAGATCTCTAGCAAGCTGGACAAACATTGACTCGAGTTTCTCCTGTCATTTCTATTTGGGCTGCATCAGGACAGGAAAGTGCCAGCTTCTTGAAACTTCCTTAGAAATAGCGCCACATTAGCTGTAAAAGCCATGTGTTATCTGTACCTTTTTGGCACATTAGATGCCAAAATGCGCTTTAGTAACATGCCCCTAAATGTCATTATCGCAACATCTCAATTCCAATCTCCCAGGTCTTTTCTAAAATGTGCCTCTTAATGTTTTACATGATGCAACACCTAAGCTACTATATATTGATTAGGCATATGCTAGCATGAGCTTTGTGCTCGGAGGGATAGTCTTCTTGCTGTCCAGTTCACCACACTCTTTAAGTGGGCCTTGACATTTATACGTGCATTTTCTGTGGCAGATCCTCTGCATTGGGATTATTTGCTCATTCAGCTGTGCTTAGAAGCAGATTTAATAAATTTTAGGAGAAAACTCATCATTTACTCAAACATTGGCAGTATGAAGTGTGTTGATACTATATTCCTTCTCTATTAGATTTTTTTTAATGTGTGTTTACATTTTTTTTATTGTTGCGTTTTATATGTAAGGTTCTTATTTTGTTTTTTATTAAGTTTATTTTATTAGTTTTTGTTTATATGTAATTATTTTATTGTTGCATACATAAGTTGCAAATAATTTAGAATATCATAGAGACCAGGGGTCAAGTTCCATTAACACTCTTTGTGACCTTGGGATACAGATTCAGCAGTCTTTCCTAAATGGATGGGCCACTGAATATTGGACAAGACATAGGCTGATAATTTATCTTTATATAGCAGCCGTGTCTCTGAATGCAAATGCAATGTGTGCTTTGAAGTCAATGCTGACTCCTGGTGACCCAGCAGCTCCTGGGTTTTCTTGGCAGTGTAACCGGAAGTAGATCACCAGGCCTTTCTTCTGAGGCAGTGGAGGGTTAAGTGACTTGCCCAAGGTCACAAGGAGTGCTAATGGAACTTGACCCCTGGTCTCTTGTTTACCAAGCCAGTGCTCTAACCACTAGGCTACTTCTCTACTCCGTCTCTGAATATTGACCCCAATAATAATTGCAGGATTTAGATTTTACAATTGAGCTTGACTTTCTTACTTATTCATCCACAGTTCCACACTCTTTCCTATTAACTTTTAGATATGAAGCTCCCCAGGTTGCCTTGAACTGTGGAATCATGCTGAGAGAATGCATTCGACACGAACCACTTGCCAAAATCATCCTCGGCTCAGAACAATTCCGAGACTTCTTCAAATATGTGGAAATGTCAACATTTGACATCGCTTCAGATGCTTTTGCTACATTTAAAGTAAGTTATTTAATATTTGTGTGGTATTCATCTAGTTTAAAATAGCACACCATCTTTACAAACATTTGCTTTTGGGATGTGGGAAGCTTTTGTTTTATTATTCTTTCAACATTGTCTACAAATTAAGCTTTATTTATTTATTATTTATTTATTTATATTTCTTATATACCGCGCTATTACAATCAGTGCGGTTTACAGTAGAAACAAACGTACTACAATGTAATGACACATTGAGCTTACATAGAACAGGATATTCAAAAACCTGGAAGGAACTAAGGGGAACTATATACAGCTTATGTACATGTTACAGTAACGATTAATCTCAATGGGTATGTAAGGGGTCTGTACGAGTACTAGTACACATGGGTCAGGGTGGGGAGAGGGGAAAGCTGGTTAACCATTATCAGTGGGGGGATATTCAGTGGGTGGGGTTACGTGGGGGATCCGAGGGGTGGGTGGGTGCTTTTCAGACTGGGAGACCGGGTAGTGCTGCATGAACAGATGGTGTTTTAGGGCTTTTCGGAACACCACCAGGTTTTGGATGGCTCGGAGTTCTGCTGGGAGGGCATTCCAGGCAATCGGTGCAAAAATAGAAAATGCTCTGTTGGCTGTTGACTTTGTACATTTTGTTAGAAACTTGGGGACTTCAATTGTGTTCATCTGCGTAGTTCTTCTTGTTCTGTTGATTGTGGTACGGTGGAGAAGTGCGTTGATGGGTGTAGAGGGCTGATTCTTGAGGGCTTTGAAGGTTAGTATTAGAATTTTGTAGGTGATTCTGGCAGGTAGTGGCAGCCAGTGTAAGTTTATCAAGATAGGCGTTATATGATCCGACCTTGATGCACCAACTAGAACCCTTGCAGCTGAGTTCATGGCAAGTCTGAGTGGGTTTAAGGTTGACTGTGGAAGTCCATGTAGGATGACATTCGCAAAGTCAAGATGTGGGATGATTAGAGCTTGGAATATTGATCTATAATCAGAGAAGTCGAGTAATGGGCGAAGGTGTCTTAGCGTTCGGATCTTGTGATAAATTGCTTTTGTGGTGTTTGTAACATGGGCTGACATATCGAGGCGTTGGCCGAGGGTAATGCCTAGGTATCGGATTGTGGATTTTGTTTTCAATTCTATATTATTGATCTGAAGTGAGGGGGGAGGTGTGAAACTCCGATTCCTTGTGACGAATAGGACGTCTGTTTTGCTGTTGTTGATCCGGAGATTTTGAGTTAAGAGCCAATCTGAAACTGCTTCGAAACATCTCAGTATTGGAGAGAAGTCAGGTTGGTCAGTCGTAAAAGGTGCGTAGATGAGGATATCGTCAGCGTAGACCAGACAGTGGACGTTGAAGGAGCGGATTAAAGCACAGATAGGCTGCATATAAATGTTGAAGAACAGAGCAGATAGGGATGAGCCTTGAGGCACACCTTGTTTCAGGGGGAACGGCTCTGATGTCGTGGATCCTGTTCTGACTTGTTGCCATCTGTTGCAGAGATAAGATTTACACCAGGCTAGTGCTGAGCCTTGTATCCCTTTTTCTTTAAGTCGGAGTAGTAGTGTGTCATGATTCACAGAGTCAAAGGCGGCCGCTATGTCCAGGAATATTAAGACAAATCCTTGGTGAATATTGTCAAGGCCTGTGATTAGATTATTGAAGAGAGTTGTGAGGATGGTGTCAATACCGTGGGCTGCTCTAAAGCCGTGTTGGGAGGTGTCTAAAGGCGATTCAGTGTCTACGTGATGTTGAATTTGTCGCAGGACCACTTTCTCAATAATTTTAGCAAGCAAAGGAATGCTTGAAATTGGCCTATAGGATTCTACTTTAGATGTGTCGAGTTTGCTGTTTTTCAGTAGGGGTCGGATAGACGTGTGTTTTAAGCTTTGGGGGAAGGATCCTGTAGATAAGGATTGATTCAGGATTCTGCAGATAGTTGGGCTGAGGTCGTGACGTAGTTCTTTGATCCAGCCTGCGGGGCAGGGATCATTAGGGGCAGTGGTGAGGTTGATGGAAGTTATGGTGTCAATGATCTCCTCCTCAGAGATCGCAGTGAAATTCAGCAGGGGATTTGTCTGAGAGGTTGTCAGCAGGGTAGAGGTAGGTATGATGTTGGTGCTTGTGCTGGTTTGAATCATCTTCGACTGAAGGTAATTAGAGTATTCCTGTGGTTGAGGCATGGGTGGGTGATCTTGTGTTGGATCTCCTGTTATGGCTTTTACAATATTGAATAGATCATGAGGTCTGTTCAATGATCGCTTCAATAGTTCTGAGTAGTATTGTTTTCTCTTTTCCATGGTTTTTTCTCGGTGTCTTTGTAGGTGCATAATGTAAGCACAGAGTGTTTCAGGGGTCTGATTGTGGCGCCACTGTCTTTCTAGTTTGCGTAGGTGGATGAGCGAAGCACGGAGGTCTTGGGAGTATCATGGAGTGTGTTCGCGTTTTGATATGGTCTTGTTGGTGGAAGGGATGCAGGCAGCAGCTCTGATGGCATTATTCCAGGTGGATACTAGTTCATCAGGATCATGGGAATCATTGTCAAGTAGTGGTAGGATCTTCTTGAGGGCACTGTCCTTGTCGAGGGGTCGGAAGCGCGATGTGTTAAGACTAGGGGGGGTAAATGTTTTGTTGCTAATATTGCATAAGTCATTAGCAGGTATGTTGAATAGTAGTAGGTGATGGTCTGACCAGGGTACAGGTGTAATGGATTGAATGATATTTTGGGTGGGTTTTGTAGTTTGGGGGGCGAAGATCAGGTCGAGTTTGTCGCCCTTGTTATGAGTTGGTTCTTCTATGAGTTGTGTATATCCCAGTTCATTCATTGCTTCAAGAAAGGCAGATGAATGTATATCTTGTAGTGAGGGCAGATTAATAGGGAAGGTTTCATAATTGGGAATTAAAGCCAAAACATGCTTAATCCTACAATTAGCATTTTTTGAATGGGAAGCAGAATATTTGGAATGCCTCATGTAGTTGAAGTTAAACTTATCACTGTTGGAGAGATGCCGTCATATCATGACAGGTCTGCCATTAAAGGGTATTTTTAGAAGCCATTTATGCATATCAATCAGGCTTGTAGGTGGAAATGACATGCAATAAAATTGCCTGGAGTAAATTGCTTGTAAAAAAAAAAATTGCACACAATACCATATTGTGCTTACTTTTACCCATGACAAGCAGAAACCTTCCCTGGGATGGGTTTGGGGTGGGGTTTAGACTTCTGGATTTCCTAAAGAATATGCATAAATCTTCTTAAATATTTTGGGCCTGATATTCAAAGGCATTTACCAGGGCCAGTGCTAGGGTTTCTGGCACCCCTCTGCAACCTATAAATGTGTGCCCCCTCCCTCATTATTATTAATGTTGGCTACACCCCACCCTCCTTTTTCCCAAAACTCCTCTGTGAACTCTTTTCACAAGATACTAGTACATCTCCTTCAAATTCAGTGTTGTAAGAAAATTGCAGTGAAAGGGCAAAGGCATAGCCAGAATGAAAATAACTACTAAGCATTAAATACTTAGCATCTTATAAACAGGCTGTGATAGTCCAAAAAATATCTGGTCAAAAATCTAACAACTTCATGAACATTCTCTAGTACCAAGCATATTGTGAACTTATAAAACCCTACAAAAGTCATCAAATATCTACAAGGCCAAATCTACCATACCATACCATGCCATGCCATATGAGCATAAACTTCCAAAACTCATACAAGAGGCTTACCCAGAAAAAAGCAGCACTACAAATACTGCAATGGGCCCCAAAACCTCCATACACCTATTTGAAAAGCTGTACAAGTAAAAATTACTACAGTACAGATCCCTACGTATACACTCCATGTTAACAGAACACCTGGCCTCAGTCACACACTCAGAACACAGACCCTCACCAAATAAAGAATAAGTGACTACAACCTAAAGTAAAAATAAAAACATGTAGACAAAAATTAAACTGAAATACCAAGAAGTCAGACTCTGCATGCGGTGCAACACCAGATAAATAAGAGATGCAGTTCCCCTTACTATGTAAAATATAAAGATTGCACAAAGTCCAGATACTAAATTGAAAATAAAATTATTTTTTCTACCTTTGATGTCTGACCATCTTATTCTCTGATCATGCTGGTCCCGGTCTGAGGCTTCTGCTTTCCTCTGTCTTAGCTATCATTCTATGGTCTACTGTCCATCTGCCATTTCTTGTCTCTCCTTTTATTTTCTTCACTTCCTTCCATCCTGGATATTGATTTTTTTTTCTTTCAGCTTTCTTCCATTTATTTCTCTTTCTGTCCATCCAGATTTCAGTACTCCTTACTATCCAGTTCTTTTTTGACTATCCTCCTACTGCTTTTCAACCTTCACCCCAGTCCTCCTATTCCCCAGCTCTTCTTCCCTGGTCTATTATTCCCCCATCTTTGCTCACTCTCTATCCCCCTCTATATCTATCATCTCTCACCTGCCATCTAGTGTCTCTATTTTTCCTTCCATCCATTAGGCTGAGGCAGAGGCAAACTGTCAGGGCCTGCCTGGTTCACAGTCCCAGGCCTGCGACAGCACGGCCTCCCTGCCTCTGCTCCATTGAGTTAGTCGACACTCAGCAGCAGTGTTTCTTCCCCTCCCCCAACAGACACAATATCTTCCCCCCTCCCTTTTCACATCCCCCCCCCTCCCTTTTCACATCCCCAATTTCTCTGCCTCTTTTCCCCATTTGACCCAGCATATACCAGCATCATTTCCCTTCCAGTTCCAGCTCCTTTCCAGTTTCCCCAGCATAAACCCATTTCCTGAATACACATAATTTAAAAACGTAAGAGAACATCTAAAAACAGCACCACCTAGAAATAAATGATGTAGTGCAAACAATGCACAACTCATAAAAACTAAATTAAAACCTATCATGAATAAATAAAATACAAGGGGAACAAATATTAAAACAAGCATAAAAACAATTAAAAACATAAATACCTCTGTTGGAGACCTTTATAAAAAGAAGGTCTAGTGTCATGCTGTTGTAAAACAACAATACAACTTTGTGTACTAAAAAGAACATAGAAATAGTTATTCAACAATGTATATGAAAAACAATATATACGATTAATATCATAAATATAATATACATAATATGAATAATAAAATAAACAAAATAAAATAAACAAAACCAATAAAAGGACAAGAGAGATGAAGAAACATAAAAATACTAATTAGAGCATAAATAACTCTTAAAATGCAAATAAAACATAAGAAATCAGGAGAGCAGGAGTGAAAGAGAGCCAAAAAAATGTAAAGTGAAGCTTTGTTTAGAAAAAGTTATATTAATAACTTGCTACTATGGTAGTTCAGAAGGCACCAACCAAATTATACTGTAACTACAAAAGTGTGTATTATAAAATATGGCCGTAATACCACCTACAAAAACCACAGAGGGGAATGGCCACTGTTTGTAGACACATTAGCAACTCTGATGGTGCAAACGGCAAGGTCTAAAATATACTAAAACATTAAAAAATGTGTATAATTTATGAAATAAAAACATAGTAGCACCAAAAGGAGCAACGTTATAACCATGAACAGAGGAAATCTGAAACATCTATAAAAGGAATTAATGTCAGTAATTATCAACGGCGAACTGTGGCTTAGTACAAATGAAAAAAGGGGGGGGATCATATCAAAAAATCTCACGGCTACGTGGCCGTCACTTACAGAATTCTAAAAACTAGCGAATTGGAACCGCACCGCGAATGTGCTCTGAGGAAAGACACCAGGAGGCCAGATACAACATACAAACAGCAGCAATAAAAAGGATGAGGAAAACAATCATAATAGCGCCTGGAATGTTATATTGTGAACAACGAAAGAAACGAACCTGATTCTTTTAAAAAATGTATATGTATATAATAGGGCAAAATGAAACTAAAAAAAAACATCATACGGAGAAAACCCCGTAATAGGTTGTGAATAGTAGCATAAAAAAAACATAAGCACAAGGAATGATTGCCAACAATTTGACACAATATAAATTACCTTTCTTACACTGGCAGTCGCTCGCAAAACTATGAAAAACAGTAGGCAGGACGCCCGCTCATGCGCTGTATTAAAAGGGGAACCGAGGGGGCGGGGTCAATGCAGAAATCATGGGAGACTGAAAATAAAAAAACGGCTAAGGGGGTGGTCATAAGCAAGAATGTATAATATTATGAAACTGTGAAATAATGAGAATAAAAATCCTAAATCAATGTAATTCTTATTAAAACCAAGAGTAAAATAAAAAACGTGGTAGAGGATGAACAAAAAATAAAATATGTGTACCGATAGCAAGACCATAGTCTATGTGTATTAAAACAATACAAAAAGGTTGCTGACAAAAACTGTGAATAAAAATATGCAACCAATAACGATATAAAACAATAAATAAATAAATACATAAGACATAAAATAAATAAGTGGAAGTGTATCTAAATGACTGTGTACATAAAAGTGTGTGCAGTTATTAAAACATATGTTAAAAATGTAATTCTGGAGAAAACATCAGTATTAGAGAAAAACTGATAAATCTCTGTCTGCATTAAGACCATTAGGTATTAGAGTATCCAATGAAAAAATAAACTTTTGTTCGTCTCATAATGGTTTTGTTCATATCACCGCCCCTCCAATTGGATTTAACTTTTTTTATGCTGAAAAATTTTAGGTCCATAACTTTGTGACTAGCTTCTTGCCAGTGCTGGACAAGAGGTATGTCAACCAACCCTCTTTTAATGCAACTCTTGTGCTCAACTATTCTAGTTCTAATGCTACGAGTAGTTTTACCTACATAGTTTTTTGCAAGGGCATTGAACCACGTATACCACGTTTTTAGTTTCACAATTGGCAAAATCATCTATATAAAACCTTTGATGTGTAAAAGGGTGGAAAAAAATGTTCCGCACTGGTAAGGCATTCAGACATACGGAACATTTACCGCATTGGAATTGACCTTTAAATTTAGATAAAAGCTTCTTCTCTGTGAAGGCTGAAGGAACCAACAAATTGTGTAAATTAATATTGCGTTTGTGTGCAATGGTAAGCTTTAAATCTCGAAAGGCTGGAAGTGTTTGTATTAAATGCCACTCTTTTTGTAATATCTTAATGATACGACAAGATTCAGAGGAATATAGGAGAGGGCAGACTATGCCTGTATTGTCATTCCGTGTTTTGACTTTAAGAAGATCCTCACGAGAAGATTCTTGGGCTCTTTTATTTGCTTTATTAATATGACACATAGGGTATTGTCTAGCTAAAAATCTCTCTTTCATTTCTTTAGCATGTAATTCAAAATCTAGAGGTTTTGAACAAATTCTCTTAGCCCTTAGAAATTGACTTATTGGTAAATTCTTTTTTAGTGAAGGATTATGAAAACTCATATAATGCAATAGAGTGTTTCGGTCAGTCGGTTTTCTGTACAATGTCAGAGAAGCCATCATTTTCTTTCTTAATGAGTAAGTCCAAAAAAGGAATCTGATTTAAGTCATATGACATCTGAAAACGCAAGTTGTCAATCCAATTGGTTAATCCACTGATTAAATTGAGTAAGTTCATTTGTCGTACCTTTCCAAAGAATTAAAATATCATCTATATAGCGCACCCAAAGGGCAATCTGAAGCTTAAAAGGATGGGCCTTCAAAAAACTTTCCTCAAAGTGAGACATATATAAATTTGCTATGTCAGGGGCCACCGTGGACCCCATAGCGACACCTTTTATTTGTTTGTAAAATAAGTCTCTAAAGCAAAAGAAATTCTCACAAAGTACTAATCTTGCTAAGGTAATCAAAAATGCTGTTGGCATATGTCTATGTACAGGAACACTTCTCTGCTGCCATGGATCTGCTATCTTATGAAATGCTGGACCACGGCATTTCTAAAAGCAGTAATAAGCATTTCCTGTTTCTTACGAGAAACAGGAAATGCTCATTACCACTGGAAATACTGCGGTTCAGCAGTTTATAAGATAGCAGAGCTGTGGCAGCAGAGAAGTGTTCCTGTGGTTTTCTCAAGTGGCCAATCAGTGAGGGGGCAGGTGGCTAGCAATGGTGCTCCCCTGCAGTGCTTACCCGGCTTACCGGGTAGTGCCGGCCCTGGTATTTACATGGTTTACAGACTCGTAAATGATGTAAATGCTGCGTAGAGGATATTCAGTGGCAGTAACACGGTTAGTGCCATTGAATATCCCCAATGATCTCTGCTACACACCCTGATGCTAACCGCTTAGTATCAGGGCATTATGGGGTGGTCCAGGGGCGGCACCAGTTGCTAACCACCCACGGATAAAGCACAGTTACTTACCTGTAACAGGTGATCTCTGGGAACAGCAGGAATAAGTCTTCACATATGGGTATCGTCGGTACCGACGGAGCCTGCGCGGGAACGCTCCCCAGAGTCCAAAAGGAAAGCTTTTGGGAGCATCCCACAGCGCCTGCGCGCCGCCCTTCCGCCTTTCCTAACTGCCTCTCTCCAGTTCGAGTTTTAAAGCTGAGACAAAGAGAGAGAGAGAGAGGAAAGGAAAGATAGATAGAGAGATACAACTCCTAGGGGAGGTGGGTGGGTTGTGAAGACTTATTCCTGCTGTTCCCAGAGATCACCTGTTACAGGTAAGTAACTGTGCTATCTCCAGGAACAAGCAGGAATGAGTCTTCACATATGGGGACTCCCCAGCTAGAGATGCCTGGGAGATCACCCAGATTGTGAGTCCCTGGGAAGGGCTGCACCTGCACCCATGAATCTCAGGCATCCAGTCAGGGATGGAGGGTAGGAGTTGATTAGGTATGGAACAGGTGTTTGAGAACAGCCTGACCAAACAAGGCATCCCGGCGGGAGTCCTTGTCCAAGCAGTAATGGGCTGTGAAGGTATGAACCGATGCCCAGGTGGCCGCTCGACAGATTTGGTCGATGGACACAGAGTTAAGATGAGCCATAGAGGCTGCCATGGCCCTCACATTGTGAGCTGTGACATGGCCTTCCAGAGAAAGGTTCTTACTCTGGTAGGCGAAGGAAATACACTGAGCAATCCAATTAGACAGAGTTCTCTTAGAGACTGGAAGTCCTAAATGAGAAGGATCAAAAGCAACAAAAAGTTGAAAGGACTTTCTATGTTGCTGTGTCCTTTGTAAGTAGAAAGCAAGTGCTCTTTTGCAATCCAGGGTATGAAGATTCCTCTCTGCACTTGATGCATGAGGTCCTGGAAAAAAGACAGGTAAATACACCTCCTGGTTCAGATGAAAAGGTGAGACCACTTTAGGCATAAAGTGTGGATTAGTTCTGAGGACTACCTTGTCATGATGGAACCTTGTATAAGGAGGATTAGCCACTAAAGCTTGCAACTCACTGATACGGCGAGCTGAGGTGACTGCAATGAGAAAAATAACCTTCCAGGAAAGGAATTTCAAGGAGGTAGTGGCTAAGGGTTCAAAGGGTGGCTTCATAAGCTGGCCAAGAACCAGATTCAAGTCCCATGCCACTGGAGGTGGTCTAATGGGAGGTTTAGTCAAAAGAAGGCCCCTCATGAATCTTGCTATAAGAGGATGAGAGGAAATAGGTTGTCCATTGAGAGGCTTAAGGGATGCTGAAATAGCACTCAAATGGACTCTGATTGAATTTGTTTTAAGGCCTGCATGGGATAAATGCAGTAAATAGTCTAGTAAAGAATTCAAAGGTATTGCAAGAGGGTTGAGAGCCTTCTCTGCACACCAAATGGAAAACCTTTTCCATTTAAAAGCATAGGAACGTCTGGTGGAAGGCTTTCTGGAAGCATGAAGGATATCCTTCACTTGCTGAGAAAGGTGTAAATCCTGAAGGTCTAGGCCAGCGATGGCGAACCTATGGCACGCGTGCCAGCTGTGGCACGCGAAGGCCTTGCAGCTGGCACGCGGGAAGGTCCGCTAGGACAGGTGTCTGCCTCCCTTCGTCTGCAGCCGCGGCTCCCTGCCTGTTAGGGAACCGCGGCTGTGCTTGTAAAATCGTTGCGGAGCCCTTCCTGTCTTGACGGGCTCCGTGCAGCATTGTCCCGCCTCTAAAGGACATGGGGAGAGGGGGGGGGGGGGGGCTACCATCGACATGGGGGGGGAGGGGGGCTTACATGGAGGGAGGGAGCTGATATGGATGGATGGAAGGAGGGGGGCTTACATGGAGGGAGGGAGCTGATATGGATGGATGGAAGGTGGGGGGCGTTCATGGAGGGAGGGAGCTGATATGGATGGATGGAAGGAGGGGGGCTTACATGGAAGGAGGGATAGATGGAGGGAGGGGGCTGACATGGACAGAGGGGGGACTGACATGGAGGGAGGCTGACATGGACAGTGGGGCTGACAGGGAGGGAGGGAGGGAGCTGACATGGACAGATGGAAGGACGGGGGCTGACATGGAGGGAGGGGGGCTGGCATGCACAAAGGGGAGAGACAGGGACATACTGGACAGACGGGATAAATGCTGGAGAGAGGCAAGAGACATTGCGGCTTAGGATTATAATGGGCTGATGGGGGAGCTAGCACTGGTAATGGGCAGATGGGAGGGGACTAGGACTGGTAATGGGTTGAAGGCTAGGACTGGGAATGGACTGATCAAGGGGGGGGGGGTTGGGACTGGTAATGGGCTGATAGGGGGGTATGACTGATAATGGACTGATGGGGGGCTAGCATTGGAAAAGAGCTGATCGGTGAGGTTAGGACTGGAAATGGGCTGATGGGGGGATAGGACTGGTGATGGGGGGGGTAGGACTGGTGGTATTGGGCTGATTAGGGGAGGCTAGCACTGGTAATGGGGTTGAGGGGGGATTAGCACTGGAAGTGAGCTGATTGGGGGGCTTTGACTGAGAATGGGCTGATTGTGGGGAGGGGAGGATAGAGCTGCTGGCCCTGGAAGAAAACTGGGGGCTAAGGCTACAAATGGGCTGATGCGAGGGGATGGGAGAATGGAACTGGAAGGGAGTGGATCTGAGAGGGGCTGCCATGGTATTTGTACTAGAAGGGACTGGTCAGTGGGGAAGGAGGGGGACTGGAAGGGAATGGACACCAGTGGCAATCATGGGAATGCAAGTTGACATTGGAAGGTACTGGGAGTGAGGACTGGAAAGGGGCTGATACTGGGGAGGGTTACTGGGACTGGAAATAGGCTGATGGAAAGAAGTGAAGAAAACGAAAGAAGAGATAAGAAATGGCAGATGGACCATAGACCACAGAAACAGAGCTAAGAGAAGACAGGAAAGCAGAAGCCTCAGATCGGGACCAGCATGATCAGAGAATAAATTGGTCAGACAACAAAGGTAGAAAAAATAATTTTATTTCATATTAGTGATTTGACTACAAAATCATCATAATTTTGAAATCAAATATTGTTACTTGTTGTGATTAATTAACCGTATTTTCCGGCGTATTTTTTTTGGTGTGCGCTGGAAGAGGGGTAGTCTTATACGGCGAGTATAGGCCAAACACCTATATTTTAACAGGAAAAGTAGGGGGTCGTCTTATACGCCCAGTCGTCTTATACGCCGGAAAATACGGTAAGTAAATTTAACGTTTTCTATGAAAAGTAGTTCTGAGGGGGGTCAAAAAAATATTAAAAGAAAAGTGACAATAATATAATAATATATTTATAATGTGGATTACATTTGGGCCCTCATATTTACCTCAGGCTATGATTGTGATTGTGATTATGATGGTACACTGTAAGAAACAATATATGCAGTGTTAGATTTGTTTTAAATGTCGCAATGGTTTTGCGGCTCCCAGTTTTTTTTTTCCCTTCGGAAACGGGTCCAAGTGGCTCTTTATGTCTTAAAGGTTGCAGACCCCTGTGCTAGGAGAAAGGCCCCAGCCTGGCCCCGCGCTTCCCCTTCCGGTCGGAGCTTCTGCGCGCCTCTCGCCGAGAAGCTGCACGCTAGGGCTCGTGCGCCGTCCTCTCGCGAGATTATAGGACCCGCGCGGGAGCTGGGTTCCAAAGAAGAGCAAAACCTACCACTTTCATGATGAATGGGAAATGGACTACTTCTTCATCATGGTGAAAGACAAGTGTTGTGTAATTTGTAACGCCCCAGTATCCTTGCCCAAAATGGGTGATCTGGAACATCATTATAAGGCTCTAAAATATTGTTGTTAAGGTTTAATTGATGTGCTGGCACTTTGAGGAAATTCTTTGGTTTTGTGCGGCAGTTTGGGCACTCGGGCTCAAAAAGGTTAGCCATCACTGGTCTAGGCCTTCAGCAACCAGGCTCTGAGATGAAGAGATTGAGGATTTGGGTGCCACAAGGTTCCCTCCTCCTGGGAGAGATCATCTGAAGCAGACCCCAGGTCCAGGGAGGGAGATTGAGAGAGATGCAGAAGTAGAGGGTACCACACTTGGTGTGGCCAATGTGGTGCTATGAGGATCATAGACCCCTTGTCTCTCTGAAGCTTGAACAGAGTTTTGGGGATGAGGGGAATAGGTGGAAAGGCATAGAGGAAGTCTTGCCCCCAATGAAGGAGGAAGGCATCCCTGGCCTGAACTCCCTGACATGGAATCCTGGAACAAAACCGGGGAAGTATGGCATTCCACGGACTTGCAAACAGATCTATGTCTGGGGTACCCCAAATCCGAAAAATCCTGGCTATCTGGTCCCCATGGAGGGACCATTCGTGTGGAAGCAGAACTCGACTGAGTCTGTCTGCCCAAGAGTTTTGAACCCCTGGAAGATACACTGCCTTGAGATGGATTTGATGCTCTCTGGCGAAGGCCCACAATCTGAGAGCTTCGTTGCAAAGCGACAGAGAGCCAGTCCCCCCCTGCTTGTTCACGTAGAACATGGCTACCTGGTTGTCCGTGTGGATGAGGACTGTCTTGTAGCTGAGCAGGGTGTGGAAGACTCAGAGCCAGAAAGATTGCTCTGAGCTCTAAGAGGTTGATATGCAGAGATGTCTCCTGTGGAGACCAGATGCCTTGGGTCGAGAGATCTTGTAGATGAGCTCCCCAACCCTTTGGAGAGGCATCTGTTGTAAGGGTTGCTTGGGGTAACACCTGTTGAAAGGGGGACCCCAGCAACAGATTTTGAGTGGACTTCCACCAGTGGAGGGACCAAAAGAGGCGTCTGGAGGTTGCTATTTTGTTTGACAGGCCACCTGATGCCTGAGTCCATTGGGTGGATAGGGTCCACTGAGCTGCCCTCATGTGAAGGCGAGCGTAAGGAACCACATGCACCGTGGATGTCATGTGGCCTAAGAGTTGTAACATCTCTCGAGCAGTTAAATGGGATTTTAACTGAATCTGGGAGGCTAACTGCACCAAGCGTAGGCAACGGGCCTGGGGAAGATAGGCCCTTGCAGTTGTGGTATCCAGTAAGGCCCCTATGAACTCTAGAGACTGAGTAGGGGTGAGATGGGATTTGGGAATGTTGATTACCAGTCCTAGATACTGAAGAACACGCCTTGTGCAGGTCAGGGAAGTCTGAGCCTCTGACTGGGATGGAGCTCGGATGAGCCAGTCGTCCAGATATGGGAATACGAATATTCCTAGAGTGCGCAGAAATGCAGCTACTACTGCCATGCATTTTGTGAACACTCTTGGAGCAGAGGCCAGACCGAAAGGAAACACTTTGTATTGGTAGTGCTTTCCTTGGTAAAGGAACCGAAGGAACCTTCTGTGTGTTGGATGGATGAGAACATGGGTGTACGCATCCTTGAGATCTAGAGAACAAAGCCAGTCCTGACTCTGGAGGTATGGAAGGAGAGTTCCGAGAGAGATCATCTTGAATTTCTCCTTGCAAAGAAACTTGTTCAATTCTCTGAGATCTAGTATGGGTCTGTAGCCCCCCGTTTTCTTTGGAATGAGAAAATAGGGGGAGTAGAACCCTGAGCCCTGTTGAAGAAGGGGTACTTCTTCTATTGCCCCTTGGGCAAGAAGGGTAGCAATCTCTTGACCTAGAAGGTTGAGGAGAGACGTTGGAGAATTGAACTGTTTTACAATGGTGTGAGGAGGAAGGTTTAAGAAATGAAGCTTGTACCCATCTCGTATGATGGAGAGGGTCCATTGCTCTGCTGTGATTTGTTCCCATCTGGGAGCAAAGTGAGCTAACCTTCCTGGGATGGTGAGAGGCTCTGGATGTTCTCGAGCCAGAAAGGCTAAGTTCTCTAGTGGAAAGTCAAAGGCCCTGAGGAGGCTGAGGCTGTTGGGCCGTAGCAGTCCTCGCAGCCTGAGGCTTGGCCTGTTTTGGTTGTTGCTGTCTCTTTGTAGCAAAATGACCTTGGGAAGAGGCCTGAACATAACCTGAAGAAAATTTCCCTTTTTTTGGGAAAGATCCTTTCTTGAACAACCTCTTTTTAAAAGGAGCAGTAGTAGACTTTGAAAGTCTATCTAAAGCAGAATTTTCAGCATCCATTTGGTTGGCCTTAGCTTGCCAATCTTTGCCAAAGAGGTTTTCTCCTGTACAGGGAAGGTTACCTAGACCATCCTGTACCCAGGATTCCAAATCAGAGGCTTGTAACCAAGCAACTCTGCGTGCACCTATGGCAATAGCCGAGGCTCTACTGGCACCCTCAAAAGAGTCAAAGGCTGCACGGTTGGAAAACTTAGATACATCCTGCGCCTGTTTAAGCCAGGTGATATATTCTTCTCTCTTATCTTCTGACATAAAAGGAGATAAGGTTTGCAGATGATCTGTAACTTCTTTTAGAAACATCCCCATATAGAGACTATAGGAGTTGATTCTGGCCACAAGCATACTGGCCTGGAAGATTTTCCTGTCAAAGGCATCTAGGGTTCTGCATTCTCTTCCTGGAGGAGCAGAGGAGTGCCTTTTTGTACTCTTGATCTTTTTCATAGCAGACTCTACCACAATGGAGTGGTGAGGAAGCTGAGTCTTATGAAACCCAGGACAAGGAGGAACACGATACATGGTGTCCAGCCTTCGGGAATGAGGGGAGGTGGAAAGAGGAGTCTCCCATATGCCCAACATGTGATCATAAAGAATCTCATGTACTGGTAAGGTGGCTGCCTCTTTAGGAGCCTTAGGATATTGTAGGATATCTAATTTTTTGGCTCTAGGTTCAGTTTCAGAGGCCACTGAGATGGACAGGCCTTTGGCCACTTCCCTAATAAAATCCTGAAAAGACAAGTCTTCAGGAGGAGACATTCTCCTTTTTGGAGAAGAGGGTTCCTGAGGAAGGATCCCCGATGCTTCAATTGAGGCCTCTGATGTATCAGAGTCTTCAGAGGAATCGAAGTATCGACTGTCTGGATGCTCTCGTAGAGCCATCGGGAGTAATCGGTACCGAGTCGGTACTGATAGGCATCACTGGATAACGTACCGCTGCCGTCGATGCTGATGTCGATGCAAGCGGTACTGGTATCGGAACCGATTTCAGATCCGGTCCCAGAATTGGTATGGTACCGACAACGGGGTTTGTTACGGTACCGCAGGCGTCGCAGCTTGTATGAATGACGTGATGGTACGCTGCATGGTCAGAATATTCTGATCCATCGACGCCACCAATGTCTGGATGTTGGTACCGGTGTTAACCGCCGGTACCCCAGAACATTGTAACAGGTGATCGGTCGAGGCCGAGCCATCGATGTCAACCTGTGACCCCATAGGTAGAGCTTTGGAAGCCGGAGCCTCCCGCCGGGGTAATTTTGCCGGTGTGGATTCCACAAGAGTAAGCCCGGGGGCATCTCGATACTTAGAGGGAGATGAACTCTTTGAGGACCTGCCAGATTTAAGTTTGGTTACCTGAGATCCATGGGATGAAGAAGAAGCCCTGGAAGACGTCGATGCCACAGAAGCTGCATCGGAGGGAAACAGGGTACTGAGCTTGGCTGCCCGATTTTGTAACCCTCTCTTAGACATCATAGAACAGGACTCACAATCCGCTATGGAGTGGTCAGGACCTAAACATTTTAGACACCAGTCATGGGTGTCTGTAACAGAAATAGTGCTGCTGCACTTAGTGCACTTTTTAAACCCGGAGGCGGGTTTTTCCATGAGGAAAAATATATCTGTAGGCCTAAGGCCCCAGAAGAAAAAATGCACTGTAGTTTTTTGTTTTTTTTTTAAAAGAAAGAAAAAAGACCGGTGGTACCAGTCCGGAATCGAGAAGGCAGACACGCGACTAAAGAAAAATAAAAGAAAATAAGAAATTCTTCAGCAGTGATAGGAAACACGACCTGCTGGCTCCGCGGAAAAGAAGAACTGGAGAGAGGCAGTTAGGAAAGGCGGGAGGGCGGCGCGCAGGCGCTGTGGGATGCTCCCAAAAGCTTTCCTTTTGGACACTGGGGAGCGTTCCTGCGCAGGCTCTGTCGGTACCGACGATACCCATATGTGAAGACTCATTCCTGCTTGTTCCTGGAGATAAGATAAACACAGCAAAAGCTGGCCTATTTCTACCCATAGGAGCTAACCATGCAGCGGCTCAATATCGCCACTGCCCAGTTAGCTTTGTGGGCTGTGCAGAGACCCCGGATATTCAATGAAAAGGCCACATATGATCCTGGCATTGAATATCTGGGGTTAAAGATTAGTGGCGACGGTTATGCGCCGTAGCAGCGCATAGCCGTCCCAGAAGAATATCGGGCCCTTTACATATACTAAATATCAGGTATAAATGTTTGGGTGCTATTTATGTGGAGTAATTTTCATAGGAAAAGAATGTGCATACTTTGAAAATTCGTAAAGGTTCTGCACATATCTGCTGCTTGCTTGCCACACAAGTTAGGTGTTACAAATTACCCAGATGCACAAGGAACCTACCCTGGAGTTATAATTCCGTTTTTACAATCTAAACAATCAGTAGTCACCACCACAGCCTGTCAGACCAGTGAATCCATCAGCACCTCAAGCAAGCATACCTGATCAATATTCAGCACTCCACCCACCCAGGAAATCAAAAACATTATATCAAACCTTAATAGCACAACTACTCCTCTTGACCCCTATCCTTTCTCCTGGATTAAAATCTCAAGGCACAAATTCATCCCAACCATCCTTTCCGTGGTCCAGGCCTCACTGTCTCTGGGCTACATACTGAAGTCCCTCAAGCAAGCCTCCATTAGAACGTTAATAAAAAGTCCGACAGCTGACTTCTCATCCCTATCCTCATACAGTCTCAAGCATCCCATCCTTAGCTAAAATCATCAAAAAAGCGGTGCAAATACAAATGCAAAACTATATCAATTCCTATGCCCCCCTTGATCACTAACAACACGGCTTCATACCCTTCCACGTTACGGAGATTCTGCTAACCTGGCACCTTAATCAAGGATGCCGAAACAGAATCTGAAGGATTCATTCTCATTTTTCTGGACATCTCGGCCGCCTTTGACTCTTATACATGAGCAACTCATTGCACGTCTGTACTCAATTGGCCTAAGAGATACAGCACTACAGTGATTCCGCTCCTACCTGGCAGACCGATACCAACAAGTCAAAGTAGGATCAGAAACTTCCTGCCTTTTCAGCTTACACCAAGGCCTACACTAGTGCTCCGCCCTTTCCTCAATTTTCAACATCTTCATCCAACCACTATGTAGCATTGTTCAGTCACAATCCCTCTATCACCTATATGCTGATGACATTCTAATCTATGTTCCATTTTCAATTAATGACCCAGACTTCTCCACAATTGAATAATGCCTAGAAGTGGTCATCAAATGGCTAAGCCACTGCAATTTGCCCATCAATCCTATCAAAGACAGAAGTCCTTCATATAACCAAGGAACCCTACATTCTCCTTACCATCCACAATTAACTTGGTCAACGTAATACTACAAGTAAAGGATCAAGTAAAATAACTGGGCATTATACTAGACCAAAATCTTAATTCCAAGCCCACATCAAACAAGCCACCAAGTCTGTATACCTCAGAATGAAAGCAGTGCAGAACCTTCAGCCACTATTGGACTAGTCTAACTTCAGAAACGTCTGTCAGGCCCACATCACTCCAATACTTGACTACACAAACATCTACTAGGGACTTCCAAAAACCCTTCTACTTCCTCTACAGCTTGCACAAAATACAGCTGCTAGAATAATCACAGGCTCTTCTCGATGAGCTCACATCTCCCCTGTACTAAAGCAACTCCATTGGCTCTCCATCTACCTAAGAGTGAAATATAAAGTCTCCCCCATCACATTCAAGATCCTTCATAATCTCTCAGTGGACATCCTTCAACCTCTCATACTCAAACCCCTCGACAACAGATCAAAAAGAAAAGCCAGCCCACAGTCTCCTATTACTCCCGGCCTCATTCTCCCTCTATAACCTTGCCATCTCTCCTTCTATGCACCCATGACTTGGAACTCCCTCCCCCCAGAGATTCATTCCTTGACAGACATTGGGGATTTTTGACGTAAACTGAAGACATATCTCTTCTTAGAGCACTTTGGATCAGACACCTAATAACTTATTTGTCCTACCTCCAACCAACTAGATCTCACTTTATCTCCCATATCTCCTGCCTGTATAAATGCCCACCTATACCTCCATTGTTACATATTGTCAGTTACGTACCCTAACTCACTTCTTTTACGGGTTGCTCATTAATTTTGCTGTATATACTTTTCTAAAACTAAGTTCCATGTAGAGTTACCATTGGCTAATCGTTAAATTTATCTATGTTCCTTGTAAAGTTATATTGTTAAACTTGTTCCATGTAAACCGCTTTGACTGGTAGATACAGCGGTATAAAAGAGCTGCTAAATAAATAAAATAACAATAAAATGTATTCCAGCCAACAACGAACTGATATAGTAAGTTCTTTTCCTATGTATTCCTTTTTATATCAGCAGCATTGTGTACAATTTTAAGGTTTATGGTAAGGATTTGTTTACTAAGTTTTTGGTATAAATGTAAGAATGCTGCAATGCCATACCTTTAAATGATATTCCTGCTGAGTATCAGAGCCATACCATGTGCAGAGATTTACTGAATAGCTCATTGTAGTGCTTACCATTCAGAATCTGTTTCAGCATTTAGTCATTAGGACCACTCATCAGAATTTGAGTGACACAAACAATGCTATGCTATGCCTACATTTTGTTTTGTAGACCATTGAACATTTTGCTTCAGCCAGTACTGCAAGCCAAACATATCCTATCACTATCAATTGTGTGACACAATCACTAAGTACACTCCATTATCAGAGCCATATTTATCATTTAGGCTGGTGTGCCTGTGCTGCATAAAGCACACAGGGATTGAATATCTTGTAAGCTTCAGATCACATCAGCACAATCCTCTGTCCTCTTCCTCCCATCAGCAAAGGGGAAGGCACTAAAGATTTCAAGGATAATTTTATATTTTATTTATTTATTTATTTGTATTTCTTCTATACCGCACTCTTTTTCATCAGCGCGGTTTACATTAAACAGGAATACTCATTTCAATCAACAGACTGTGGTGAGCTTACATATAACAGGAAATATACAACTGGGATTATAACTTAGGGAAACTATGTACATATTTGTAGCATGTATAGGACCTATATACACGGGATAGAGTTTCTTTATATGGTGCAACTATATTTTTGCATGTAAATTATGGCATTTTAATGGTTAGGCATGTAATGCAATTCTAAGTTTGGGTGGAGCACAAACTTGCATGTATAAATAAAATACTATAATTTGCATGCATTCTTGCAAAATCTAGGTGTGGACATTTATACCAGCCATAGGGCTGGTGCTCGTGCCTAATTTAACATTTTTGACTACTTATGTCCCTATTTTGTAAAGTTACAAGTACATGTGTACTTTGCTTTGTAAAATAGGTGTGAAATGCATGTTTTAGGCTAGGCATGCCTAATAAAACTACCCTCGCTATGTCCAGGGGCATGTGTGCTTCACCGTTCCACACAGTGAGATAATCACCAAACACTGAGACATGATCTTGCCAGAGTCATAATAACATAGTATATGAGTCATAATAACATAGTATATGACGGCAGTATATGACGGCAGATAAAGACCAGTATGGTACACCTAGTCTGCCCAGCAAGGCGGCAAGAGTAGATGCACCTGCCGCTCCATACAGGTCCACTAGAAACTCTGCAAACACTACAACATCACTGTCCCTGAAAAGCACTGGGATCATGACCCTAAGAGAACAACAGAGGATGAAGAAGTTATGATCACCTGGGATATTCCCATTCCAACGGATAAGAAACTGGATGCCAGAAAACCTGACATAGTGGTAAAGGAGAAGAGCACCAGAACAGCATTGATAATAGAAGTGTCGGTACCGAGTGATTATTCTGTGAATCGCGAGGAGAGGGAAAAGATCTTGAAGTATCAAGAAATGCAGTCGGAGACCAAGAAAATGTGGCAGAAAGATACAGAAATATTTCCCATTGTACTGGTAACCACAGGCCTGATAAAGAAGAATTTTCAAGCACATCTTGACAAACTACCCATACAGTTTACATCTTATGAACTCCTGCAGGAGGCTCTCTTTGGCACGATGCAAATATTACACCAAGCATTAGTGGTAAATTTGAGAGATTAAGATCATATTCCACATACCCTGGCTTAGAAGTGAGGTTCACGACTGCTATGGTATGCACAAAACTAACCACTATAGTTAATAGCTGACGCTCACATCACCGGTCAAAAAGCCTTCATTAATTTTTTAGTTGTTAATTTTTAAATCCAAGTTTTTTTATATTATCAAATTGAACCACATTAATCTCCAGGAATAAGCAGGAATGTAGTCTTCACATATGGGTATCGTCAGTACCGACGGAGCCTGCGCAGAAACGCTCCCCAGCGTCCAATAGGAAAGCTTTTGGGAGCATCCCACAGCGCCTTCCCGCCTTTCCCAACTGTCCCTCTCCAGTTCTTCGTTTTCCGCGGAGCCGACAGCTCACACATCCTGTCACCGCAGAAAATTCCCTTCTTATACTTCTTTTTTTGTGGTCGCGTCTGCCTTCCTTCAACGCTATACCGGTACCGCCGGTTCTTCTTTTCTTTTTTCTAAAAAAAACAAAAACCCCTTTGTTTCTGGAGTCTCTCTCCAGTAATTTTCTTCTCGGGTGCCACGCACCATTTTGGGCACTAGGCCCAATTTTTTTCCCTCAAAATGGAAAAACCCACTTCGGGTTTTAAAAAGTGTTCCAAGTGTGGTGGTACCATCTCCGTCACCGACACCCATGAGTGGTGCCTCAAATGTTTGGGTCCTGACCACTCTATTTCAGAGTGTGTTGCCTGTGGGATGATGTCAAAAAGGGGCTGCCAAAACTGAGCTACTAAGCTTAGCACCCTTTTTCCCTCCGATGCAGCCTCCATGGCATCGACATCCTCCAGGGCTTCATCTTCCTCCCATGGATCTCAGGTAACTAAACATAAATCTAGCCGGTCCTCAAAGGGTAGATCTCCTTCTAAACATTGAGATGCCTCTGGCATTGCCCTTGAAGGACTTTCACTGGCAAAATTGCCCCGGCGGGAGGCTTCGGCTTCCAAAGCATTAACGGGGCTCCAGGATGTTCTCGAGGCTTCAGCCTCAGAAGAACTATTGGTACCATGCTCTGGGGATCCGGCCGCTTTATCCGACACCGAGATTCTTGGCTATTGAACGCAGTCTGGCGGCTCTTCTCACAGCCTCGATACCACTGAAACCGCTTCAGACAATTCAACCGGTACCGGCACCGACTGCATCGACATCAGCAGGTATTCTACCAGGACCAAGTCATGCGTCTCTATCCGGCATCGACAAGTCAGTACCGGACCACTCCAATGCCGACTTCGATTGGTACCGGTACCGTGCCTTGCACGATCACCCGGATTGAAGATACTTCAAATCCTCGGATGAGTCTGAAGACTCTGAAAGCTCTGCCGATACCAGAGTACTTCTTTCCGAGGATTCCTCTTCTCCTCAGCATAGGATGTCTCCACCAGAGGATATGTCCTTTCAAGATTTTATCCGAGATGTGGCCCGAGGTCTTTCCATCACAGTGGCTCCTGAAAAAGAGCCTAGGGCAAAGGAATTAGAAATTCTACAATACCCTAAAGCTCCCAAGGAGGCAGCTACCTTACCTATTCATGAGATCTTGCATGATCTTATGTTAAGGATGTGGGAAACACCTCTGACCACATCTCCTCATTCTCGACGACTCGACACCATGTATCGTGTTCCTCCTTGTCCTGGGTTTCAGAAGACTCAATTACCACACCATTCCATCGTGGTGGAATCAGCCATGAGACAGATAAAGAGTGCAAAAAGACATGCATCTAATCCTCCAGGATGTGAGTGTAGGACTCTTGACGCCTTTGGATGTCAATCCTTCCAGGCTTCCATGCTTTCTGCTAGGATCAGTTTCTATATCTTGTATATGGGAATGTTCCTTAAGGAAGTCACAGGAGACTTAAAGCTTATAAGTCCTTTCTTTCCTGATGATAAAAGGCAAGATTACCTTGCTCTTGTTAAACATGCTCAAGATGTTTCAGAGTTTGTGAATCGTGCAGCCTTTGACTGCTTTGAATGCATAAGCAGAAACTCTGCTATTGCCATAGGTGCACGTAGAATTGCCTGGCTCCAGGCATCTGACTTGGAAATCTGGGTACAGAACAAACTAGGGTATATACCTTGCACAGGAGAGAATCTCTTTGGCAAGAATTGGCAGGAGAAAGCCAATGAGATAGATGCTGACAGTATCACTTTGGATAGATTCTCCAAATTTACAGCTGAACCTGCGAGGAAAAGATCCTCTAAAAAAACACATCGTTCAGCTCAGTCTGCCCAAAAGGGACAGCAGCAACTTAGGCAACAAAGAAAGCCAAAGCAACTAAGCCTCAACCGGCTCAGTAGACTCAGCCTCCACAGAGGCTTTAACTCCTGTCTAGAGAACTTTGCCTTCCTGGCCCTGAACGGCCCAGAACCCTCCACCATCCCAGGAAGGGTATGTCATTTTGCCCCAGATGGTGTCAGATAACAGCAGAAAATTGGACTCTGTCCATTGTACAAGAGGGGGTACAAGGTTCATTTCCTCAGCATGCCCCCTCCTACAATAGCAAGATAGTTCAATTCTCAGACCTCTCTCAACGACCGGTTAGATCAAGAAGTCACTATGCTCCTTGCTAAAGGAGCAATAGAAGAGGTGCCCATTCCCCAGCGGGGTACAGGGTTTTATTCCAAAGAAAACAGGAGGACACAGACCCATTCTAGACCTCAGGACTGGCTTTGTTCTCTAGATCTCAAGGATGCGTACACTCATGTTCTCATCCATCCCACTCACCGAAAGTTCCTTTGATTCCTATTTCAAGGAAAGCACTACCAATACAGGGTTCTTCCCTTTGGCCTGGCCTCTGTAGCAAGGATGTTCACAAAATGCATGGCTGTGGTAGCAGCATTTCTCCACACCCTGGGAATATTCATCTTCCCCTACTTAGACGACTGGCTCATTCGAGCCCCTTCATAGCCAGAGGCCAGGGTTGCTCTGTCTCGCACAATGCGCATTCTTCAGTATTTGGGACTTGTCATAAACTTCCCAAAGTCCAACCTTGCTCTCACTCAATCCCTAGAGTTTATAAGAGCTCTTCTGGATACCAGACAGACAAGGGCCTTCCTTCCACAACCCCGCTGCCTTCGCATTGTACAGTTAGCTTCCCAAGCAGTGCTAAAACCTCACCTCACTGCTCGGGAAATGTTACAGTTGCTAGGCCACATGGTATCCACCGTGCATGTGGTTCCTTATGCTCGCCTCCATATGAGGGCAACCCAGTGGACCTTATCCACTCAGTGGACTCAGGCGTCAGGTTGCCTGTGAGACAAAATAGCAAACTCAGATCGCCTTATTTTGTCCCTCCAATGGTGGCAGTCACCCAGAAACCTTTTGGTGGGGTCTCCTTTTCAGCAACCCCCACCCAAGCCACTCTAACAACAGATGCTTCACAGGTGGGTTGGGGAGCCCACCTGCACGGCCTCTCTACCCAGGGTACCTGGACTCCACAGAAGGCCTATCTTCATATCAGCCTCCTGGAGCTCAGAGCAATCTTCCTTGCTCTTCGAGTATTTCACACCCAGCTCAGCTACAAGACAGTCCTAGTTCAAATGGACAATCAGGTAGCCATGTTCTATGTGAACAAGCAGGGCGGAACAGGCTCTCTGTCGCTGTGCAACGAAGCTTTGCGACTATGGGCCCTCGCCAGAGAGCATCAAATTCATCTCCTGGCGGTGTATCTTCCAGACATTCAAAACATTTGGGCAGACAGACTCAGTCGAGTTCTGCTTCCACATGAATGGTCTCTCCATGCAGACCAGTTGGCCCAAATTTTTCAAACTTGGGGAACCCTGGACATAGACCTCTTTGCAGGTCCGCTGAATGCCAAATCTCCCCGGTTCTGTTCCAGAATTCCGGCTCTAAGTTGTCAGGCCAGGGATGCTTTCCTCCTCCATTCGGGTCAGGACTTCTTGTATGCCTTTCCACCCATTCCCCTAATTCCCAAAACCCTGTTCAAGCTTCAGAGAGACAGAGGTCATATGATCCTCATAGCTCCACATTGGCCACGGCAAATGTGGTACCCTCTGCTCCTACATCTCTCTCAAACTCCACCTCTGGAGTTAGGATCTGCTCCAGATCTAATTTCTCAAGAGGACGGGATGCTGTGGCATCCCAATCCCCAGTCTCTGCATCTCAGAGCCTAGTTGCTGAAAGCCTAGATCTTCCGGGTCTTAACCTTTCCCAGCAGGGAAAGGATATCCTTCATGCTTCCATGAAACCTTCCACAAGACGCTCTTATGCATTTAAGTGGAAAAGGTTTACCATATGGTGCTCGCAGAAGGGTCTTAACCATCTTGCGATACCTCTGGAATCATTACTGGAGTACCTCCTTCATTTATCAAATGCAGGGCTTAAGACCAATTCAGTGAGAGTCCATTTGAGGGCTATTGCAGCTTCTTTCAAGCCTCTAAATGGACAATCTATTTCCTCTCATCCTCTCATAGCGAGATTTATGAGAGGCCTTCTTTCAACAAAGCCTCCCATTAAGCCACCACCGGTGGCATGGGACTTGAATCTGGTACTTGGGCAGCTCATGAAACCGCCCTTTGAACCATTAGCCACTACCTCTTTGAAATTTCTTTCCTGGAGGGTTATCTTTTTCATTGCAATCACTTCAGCACGTTGCATCAGTGAATTGCAAGCGTTAGTGGCTGATCCTCCTTACACAAGGTTCCATCATGATAAGGTAGTCCTTAGGACTCATCCACACTTTATGCCAAAGGTGGTTTCGCCTTTTCATTTAAACCAGGCGGTTTACGTTCACGTATTCTTTCCAAGGCCTCACGCCTCAAATGAAGAAAGGAACCTTCATACATTGGACTGTAAAAGAGCTTTCGCCTTTTATTTGCAAAGGACACAGCAACATAGAAAATCCTCTCAAATCTTTGTTGCTTTTGATCCTAGTCATTTGGGACTTCCAGTCTCCAAAAGGACACTGTCCAACTGGATTGCACAGTGTATATCTTTTGCCTATGAGAGTAAGAACTTTCCTCTTGAAGGCCATGTCACAGCTCACAATGTGAGAGCCATGGCAGCCTCAATGGCTCATCTTCACTCTGTGTCTATTGATGACATCTGTTGAGCAGCTACTTGGGCTTCGGTACATACCTTCACAGCCCATTACTGCTTGGACAAGGACTCCCGCCGGGATGCCTTATTTGGTCAGGCTGTTCTTCAACACCTGTTCCAGAATAAATGAACTCCTACTCACCATCCCTGGTAGGATGCCAGAGATTCATGGGGGAGCAGTGAAGCCCTTTCACAAGGGCAAACAACTTTCTGGGGCCATCTCCCTGGCATCTGCAGCTAGGGGAGTCCCCATATGTGAAGACTACATTCCTGCTTGTTCCTGGAGATAGCATAGTTACTCACCTGTAACAGGTGAGCTCCGGGAACAGCAGGAATTTAGTCTTCACAACCCGCCCACCTCCCCTAGGATTTGTATCTCTCTCTCTTTCCCTCTCTCTTTTGTCTCAGCTATAAACTCAACTAGAGAGGGACAGTTGGGAAAGGCGGGAAGGCAGCACGCAGGCGCTGTGGGATGCTCCCAAAAGCTTTCCTATTGGACGCTGGGGAGCGTTCCCGCGCAGGCTCCGTCGGTACCGACGATACCCATATGTGAAGACTAAAATCTCCAGGAAGAAGCAGGAATGTAGTCTTCACATATGGGTATCGTCGGTACCGACGGAGCCTGCGCGGGAACGCTCCCCAGCGTCCAATTAGAAAGCTTTTGGGAGCATCCCACAGCGCCTGCGTGCTGCCTTCCCGCCTTTCCCAACTGCTTCTCTCCAGTTCTTCATTTTCCGCGGAGCCAGCAGGTCGTTTTGCTGTCACCGCAGAAATTATCCCGTATTTTCCATTCTTTTTTGTGGTAGCGTCTGACTTCCTCGACACTATACCGGTACCGCTGGTTCTTTCTTTCTTCATTTAAAAAAAAAAAAATTCTAATCTTTTATCTGGATTCTCCAGCCTTTTTTCTCTCGGGTTCCACGCGCCATTTTGGGCACTAGGCCCAATTTTTCCTCAACGTAGAAAAACCTGCTTTGGGTTTTAAAAAGTGTTCCAAGTGTGGCGGTACCATCTCCGTCACCGACACTCATGAGTGGTGCCTCAAATGTTTAGGTCCTGACCACTCCATCTCGGAGTGTGTTGCCTGTGGGATGATGTCGAAGAGGGGTCAGCAGAACCGAACTGCTAAGCTTAGCACCCTTTTTCCCTCTGATGCAGCATCTGTGGCATCGATGTCTTCCAGGGCTTCGTCTTCCTCCCATGGATCTCAGGTAACCAAACATAAATCTGGTCGGTCCTCAAAGGGTAGATCTCCTTCCAAGCATCCAGATGCCTCTGGCGTTGCCCTTGAGGAGCTTGTACCAGAAAAATTGCCCCGGCGGGAGGCTTTGGCTTCCAAAGCATTATCGGGGCTCCAGGATTTTCTCGAGGCCTCAACCTCAGCAGAACTACTGGTGCCATGCTCTGGGGTACCGGCCGCTTCGTCCGGTACCAAAACCCAGGCATCGGCAGCGTCAATTGACCAGAGATTCCTGGCTATTGAGTGCAGTCTGGCGGCTCTCCTTGCGGCATCAGTGCCTTCGGGACCGCTTCAGACAGTTCAACCGGTATCGACACCGGCTCCGGCACCGATATCAGTACCGGTACTGACAGCATCGACATCGGCGAGTATGCTATTTCCTCCAGTATGACAGGCCGGTACCGGACCCCTCCGGTACTGACTTCGATCGGTACCGGTATCGTGCTTTACAAGAGCACCCGGACAGAAGATATTTTGAGTCCTCCGTTGACTCTGAGGACTCTGACAGCTCTGTCGATGCCGGGGTACTTCTCTCTGAGGAGCCGCCTTCTCCTAAGCGTAGAATGTCTCCTCCAGAGGATATATCCTTTCAAGATTTCATCAGAGAGGTGGCTAAGGGTCTTTCCATCACAGTGGCTCCTGAAACAGAGCCCAGAGCAAAGGAGTTGGAGATTTTACAATATCCTAAAGCTCTCAAGGAAGCGACTACTTTGCCTATTCATGAGATCTTGCATGATCTCATGTTAAGAATGTGGGAAACACCTCTTACCACCTCTCCCCATTCTCATAGACTGGATACCATGTATCGAGTACCTCCTTGTCCTGGATTTCAAAAAACTCAGTTGCCACACCACTCCATAGTGGTGGAATCAGCTATGAGAAGGATCAAGAGTGCAAAGAGACATGTATCTAATCCTCCAGAACGTGAATGTAGGACTCTTGATGCCTTTGGGCATCGAACATTCCAGGCCTTTATGCTTTCTGCCAGGATTAGTTCCTACATCTTATACATGGGAATGTTCCTTAAGGAGGTTACAGGAAATCTCACGCTTATGAGCCCTCTCCTTCCTGATGATAAGAGGCAGGATTATCTTACACTTGTCAAACATGCCCAGGATGTTTCCAAGTTTGTTAATCGTGCAGCTTTTGACTGCTTTGAGTGCATAAGCAGAACCTCTGCCATTGCCATAGGTGCTTGTAGGATTGCCTGGCTCCAGGCATCTGACTTAGAACTCTGGGTACAGGATAAACTGGGGAATATCCCTTATACAGGCGAAAATCTCTTTGGCAAGAATTGGCAAGAGAAAGCTAATGGGCTGGATGCTGATCAAGGCTACAGCTGATCCTGCAAGGAGAAAATCCTACAAGAAACCATTCTTCTTTAAAAAGAAAACGTTTTATCCCTCCTATACCCAGCAGGTACATTCTGCAGGTTAGTCCGCCCGAAAGGGACAGCAGCCCCCAAAGCAAAGGAAATCAAAGACTGCTAAGCCTCAACCGGCCCAGCAGTCTCAGCCTCCACAGGGGCTTTGACTCCCATCTAGAGAACTTGGCCTTCCTGGCCCTGAACGAGCCAGAGCCTTCCACCATCCCAGGAAGGTTGTGTCATTTTGCCCCCAGATGGGGCCAGAGAACAGCAGAACAATGGACTCTTTCCATTGTAAGAGAGGGGTACAAGCTTCATTTCTTCAACATGCCCCCTCCTACAGTGGTAAGACAGTTCAATTCTCAGGCTTCTCTCAACACTCAGTTGAGTCAAGAGGTCAGTTTACTTCTTGCCCAGGGGGCAATAGAAGACATACCCATTTCCCAACAGGGTACAGGGTTTTACTCCCCTTATTTCCTTATTCCAAAGAAAACAGGGGGACACAGACCCATTTTAGACCTCAGAGAACTGAACAAATTCCTGTTCAAAGAGAAATCCAAGATGATTTCTCTGGGAACTCTGCTGCCATACCTTCAGAGTCAGGATTGGCTGTGTTCTCTAGATCTCAAGGATGCGTACACTCATGTTCTCATCCATCCAACTCATCGAAGGCTCCTTCGCTTCCTGTTCCAAGGAAAGCACTACTAATACAGGGTGCTTCCTTTTGGCCTGACCTCAGCACCAAGAGTGTCTACGAAATGCATAGCTGTAGTGGCAGCATTTCTTCGCACTCTAGGAATATTCGTCTTCCCCTACTTAGACGACTGTCTCATTCTCCAGGACCAAGCAGGAAGTCAGTCCTCACTTATGGGTGACATCGACGTCGATGGAGCCCCCATGCGGAGCAATTCCCCAGGTTTCTAAGAAAGCCTTTGGGAATACTGTGCGCATGCGCGGTCCCCTTCCCGCCTAAAGGTGCCGTCTTGCTCAGTCTTTCTTTTTCTGTGGAGCCCACCGGACGTCTGTCGGTGTCACCCAGAAAAATTGACGTTTTTTCTGGCAATTTCATCGTGTATTTTTCTCCGGTTTGACGCCGGTTCCCCTTCCCGCCGGGTTCAGTACACCGGTATTGAGCCCGTCTTCTATTTTTTGGTTTTTGCCCTTCGTGGCTGGCGTTCGTGCCCTTTTTGTCTTTTCCCTGGAAGGCCGGTCCTTTGACCTTGTGGGGGCCCTTTTTTCCCCGATGACTTCCAGTGGTTTCAAAAAGTGTGATCGGTGCAAGAAACTAATGTCTCTCACCGACACACCCGACTGCTGCCTTCGGTGCCTAGGCCTAAGATCTGTGGCCCGTGTGTCAAAATGTCCACCAAGGCACTTCGAAGCCGTCAGCATCAGAAAGAGAGGATTTTCTCGAACTCTGCCTCTGGCCTGGCCCGGACCTCGTCTGAGGCCTCGACGTCTCGGGAGTCTGATCCCGAGCATCGCCGGGGTTCCTCGGACAGGGGGTCCCCCGATCGGGAACGTAAGAAGAAGAAACGGCTCATGAGGGCGGCGTCGGAAGAGGTCCCTGGTTCCTCGAGAGCCAGGTCTAAGACCATGGACCGTCGCCCCGGGCCCTTGGAGCAGGAGAAGCCGTCCAAGATGCCTCGCGTGGAGCCGGAACCCGTCGGACACGTAAGTCCTGTGGTCCTCATGGACTCTCCTCTGAGGGAGCCGACGTCGGGCCCGGCACCGCCAGGGCCCGAGTCGGTGGCTGCTGAGTCTCCTGAGCTTGGACTCAGGCTGACAGCCTTGGAGTGCAGACTGTCTGCCTTCATGGATCAGCAGCAGCCTCGCTGGTGCATCTTCCCCGACCACTGGGACATCGACGTCGAAGTCGACCCCGGAAACCGAGCCGATACTCGAGACCATGAAGGCTCGAAGTCGTCCTCGGTCACGGTCCCCCTCGACCTCCCGCTCGGAACCGAGGGCATCGACGCTGGTGCCTTCGGCGTCGGGGTGGGTGCCACTGAGACCCGCGCGGTCGGAGCCCCTCGACTCCTCTTCGGATGAGTCCGCATGGGAGACGGAGGACGAGGAGTCCCCTGATACTTTTCAGACTCGGTGCGTCCCTTCGGACTCACCGCAGTCCGAGCCCCGGAGTAGGTCCCCACCGGAGGACACCAGGTTCTCGGAGTTCATCAGGGACATGACCAAAGCGTTGGCGATTCCTGCGGACCCCGAGGAGGAGCCTCGAGCCGAGGAGCTCGAGGCCCTCCAATATGACTCTCCTCCGAAGGAGGCCATTACTGTGCCGGTCCCTCCGATGCTAGTACGGCTCCTCTTCCAGTTGTGGGAGGCACCGGCCTCGGCGCCGGTTTTAAGCAAGCGGGCCGATTCTGTCTATCGACTCCATAAGAGCCCTGGATTCCAGAAGGTGCAGCTGCCACACCATTCCATGGTGGTGGAATCGGCCATGAATCGTCTGAAGAGCCAGAAGATGCACTCTGTGGTGCCTCCCAGCAGAGAGGCCCGGAACATGGATGCTTTCGGCAGAAAGTGCTTCCAGGGCTCGATGCTTGCTTGCTGTGTCCAGTCCTACCAGCTATACATGGGCATGTACTTACGAGACCTGGCGAAAGAGATTGCCGGGTTCTCTGCTGGCCTCTCCGGGGAACCTTTGCAGAGGTTCCAGACTTTGTCATCAGGAATCCGGGACTGCTCGAAGTTCATGTCCCGAGCGGCCTACGATGGCTTTGAGGCTTCGGCTCGTGTAGCGGCAGCCGGCATCGGTGCCCGACGCCAGGCATGGCTGCAGTCATCGGACCTCGAGCCCTGGGTGCAGGACAAGTTGGTTGATGTCCCTTGCTGAGGTGAAAACCTTTTTGGCAAACCCATGGCCGAGAAGGCGGCTGAGCTCGAAACTGAGCACCTGACTAGGACAAGGCTTTCCAGAAAAGCTTCTGCCCCTTCTCATAAGAAGAAGGGCTCGGGTAAAAAGTCCTTTTACCCGAGGAAGGAAGCTGCCTACAAACCTTTCCCTCAGTACCAGGCCTCCCCAGCAGAGTCAGCAGGCCAAGGGGCAGGGACATGGGCCCCGTAGGCAGAAGACCCCCAAGCCTCCGGCTCCTGCTCCTACTCAGCAGGGAGGGGGTTTTTGACTCCCACAGCATAGCCTTTCCACCTCTGCTGCCCCATCCCTGCACAGGAGGTCGTCTAGCCCTGTTTGCCCACAGGTGGCCACCTATTACAGGGGATGCTTGGGTGTTTAGCATAGTCCACGGAGGCTATATGCTCCATTTCCAGCAGTTGCCCCTTGCCTACTTCCCCGGAGAGCCTCTAAGGGCTCCTCTACACCACAGACCTCCTCCTTCAAGAACTTCAAGGTCTGCTTCTGGACAAGGCGGTGGAGCCTGTACCTCCTCGCCTGCAGGGGCACGGTTTCTACTCCAGGTACTTCCTCGTGCCAAAGAGAACCGGTGGCCTCAGGCCTATTTTAGACCTCTGGAACCTCAACAAGTTCTTGGAGAAAGAAAAGTTCAAGATGCTTACTCTTGGAACACTTCTGCCCTACCTCCAGCAGGGAGATTGGCTATGCTCCTTAGATTTCAAGGATGCGTACACTCACATCCTCATTCATCCAGACCACAGAAAGTACCTCAGGTTCATTGTGGGAGGAAACCATTACCAGTACAGAGTACTGCCTTTTGGCCTACCTCCGCCCCAAGGGTCTTTACAAAGTGCCTGGCTGTGGTGGCGGCCTACTTGAGGACTCAAGGTGTTTTTGTCTTCCCCTATCTGGACGACTGGCTCATCAGGGGTCAGACTTACCAGGAGGCCAGGCAGGCCACTTTTCGAACTGTATCACTCCTTCAACACCTAGGCTTTGTCATAAACTTCGCAAAGTCCACTTTGCTCCCCTCCCAGAACCTAGAGTTCATAGGAGCGCGGCTGGACTCTCTGCAAGCAAGGGCTTACTTGCCAGAAGACAGGGCTCAAAGGCTCATGGAGTTGGCATCCCGGTTTCTCAGCATGCCAAGGGTTTCTGCCCGACTCTGTCTATGGCTCCTAGGCCACATGGCGTCGACAGTACATGTGACCCCAGTACCCGCCTCCACATGAGGCCTGCACAGTGGTGCCTCAGAACTCGGTGGAAACAAGCCATGGGGAGCCTAGCAGACAAAGTAAGGGTGTCCAAACCCTTCCTGACTTCCCTGCAGTGGTGGCTACACCCCCCCAACTTACTTCAGGGGGTGCCTTTTCAGGTGCCTGTCCCCACAGTGGTGTTGACGACAGATGCCTCCTTGCAGGGCTGGGGTGCACATTGTCTGGAACGGTGCACTCAAGGCCTATGGTCTACATGGGAGGCCACGCAACAGATCAACCTACTAGAACTTTGGGCTATTCGCTTAGCCCTCAAAACCTTCTCTCACACCTTGGCTCACGAGTCTGTTCTGGTGCAGACGAACAATCAAGTGGCCATGTTCTATGTGAACAAGCAGGGAGGCACGGGGTCCAGCCTCCTGTGTCGAGAGGCGCAGGCCCTGTGCTCTTTTGCTCTCAAACACAACATGTTTCTCAAGGCTATTTATCTCCCTGGCCAGGAAAACTTCCTGACAGACAAGTTGAGCAGGATTCCTCAACCCCACGAGTGGCAACTGCACCCCTTGGTGGTTCAGAATATTTTCCTGAGATGGGGGCTTCCCTCCATAGATCTCTTTGCCAGTCCCCTGAACCGGCAGCTGCCCAGGTTCTGTTCAAGGCAACCGCATCCCCTGAGGACAACAGCAGATGCCTTCCTGATTTCTTGGTCCCAGAGCCTCCTGTATGCGTTTCCTCCCACGCCTCTGGTGGCCCGAACCTTGTTCCAGATTCTCCGGGACAAGGCCTCAGTACTTCTGATAGCTCCCAGGTGGCCGAGGCAGCCCTGGTTTCCACTTCTGCTTCAGCTAGCCGTGGACACCCCACTGCCTCTGGGGTTGCAACCCGATCTTCTATCTCAGGATCAGGGTTCCCTTCTGCACCCCCAATCTCAAATCACTCAAGTGGATGGCCTGGAGGCTGCAAGGGTAGTGTTGGCTCCCTGGGGCCTACCCCGAGAAGTGGAGGAGGTGGTCTTGGCCTCTAGAAAGAAGTACACCAGAAAAACCTATGCCTTGAAGTGGAGAAGGTTCTCCATCTGGTGTCAGCAGCATAAGGAGGATCCTTTCACCTGCACTGTACCGCTAGTGCTTCAGTATCTGCTACACTTGTCCAATCAAGGCCTTAAGTCCAATTCGGTTCGGGTCCACCTCTCTGCTCTAGCAGCTCACCACTCACTGATGGAGGGACACTGTCTGTCTGTTCACTCCTTGGTGTCCAGGTTTCTCAGAGGCTTGCTTTTGCTCAAACCTCCTATCCGTCCACTGGCCCCTGAGTATGAATTGAATGTGGTCTTGCAGCAACTGACTCGCCCACCCTTTGAGCCGATGGCTACCTGTCCTTTCCGCTTCCTTTCTTGGAAGGCTCTATTCCTTGTGGCCCTGACCTCGGCCAGGAGGATGAGTGAACATCAAGCCCTGGTCTGTGACAGGCCTTACACTCGCTTCTATAGGAACAGGGTAGTCCTTAGGACTCATCCTAAGTTTCTCCCTAAAGTTGTCTCCTCTTTCCATCTCAACCAGGAGGTGGTTCTTCCAGCATTCTTCCCTAGGCCCCATGCCAGCCGGGCTGAGACAGTTTTGCATACCCTGGACTGTAGAAGGGCCTTATCCTTCTATCTTGAGCGTACGCAGGGGCATAGGAGGGCTACTCAGCTCTTCGTATCTTTTGACCCTAATAACTTGGGGTTACCTGTCTCCAAGCGTACCTTGTCCATATCGGTGGCTGACTGTATCACCTAGGCTTACAGGGCAGCTGACCTTCCCCTGCAGGGTTGGGTCAGGGCACACGGTGTCAGGGCATTGGCTGCCTCAGTAGCTCATCTCCGCTCTGTACCGTTGGCAGACATCTGCAGGGCTGCAACTTGGTCCTCAAGCCAGACTTTTGCGGCCCATTACTGCCTGGAGAGGGAGTCCCGTAGGGAAAGTGCTTTCGGTCAGGCAGTGCTCCGGAAGCTCATTGAGGTTTAGGCAACTCCTACCCTCCAGCCCTCTGGTTGGGCTACCAGTGGAGGTATGTTTTCAGTGAAATCCTTTCTCTGATGCTACAGCTAGAGGGAGCTCATTTTTCAGCTCTGGGTCCCCGGTAGCCTGAAGCTGGAGAAAGAGTAGTTGCTCACCTGTAACATAGAAACATAGAAACATGATGACAGAAAAAGACCACATGGCCTATCTAGTCTGTCCTTCCATAACAACAACTACAACAGTCCACTTTTTACCTTTAGAGATCCTCTGTGTTGGTCCCATGCTTTTTTGAATTCGGTTACTGTCCTCATCTCTACCACCTCCACTGGGAGACTATTCCATGGATCCACTACTCTTTACGTAAAAAAATATTTCCGCATATCACTCCTGAATCTATCTCCCTTCACCCTCATCCCATGTCCCCTCGTAGCAGAACTTGCTTTCAATTGAAAGAGGCTCTCTCCCTGAACATTTATGCCATGGAGGTATTTAAACATCTCAATCATATCACCTCTATCCTGCCTTTCCTCTAAGGTGTACATATTAAGATCCTTAAGTCTGTCCTCATATGCTTTATAATGAAGCCCATTAATCATTTTAGTAGCCACCCTCTGCACCGACTCCATCCTGTTCACATCCTTTTGAAGGTGCGGTCTCCAGAATTGCACACCATACTCCAAATGAGGATGCACCAAAGACTTATACAGAGGCATTATCACTCCTTTTTTCTCTCCGTATGCACCCTAGCATCCTTCTAGCTTTTGCCGTCGCCTTTTCTACCTGTTTAGCTACTTTAAGATCATCAGACACAACCACGCCTAGGTCCCGCTCTTCTTTAGTGGACAAAAGTACTTCACCTCCTATACCAGGGGTCTCAAACACGCGGCCCGCGGGCCGCATGCGGCCCGCGAGAGACCTTTGTGCGGCCCGCGATACACAGGGGAAAAAAAAAAACCCGGCTTCTGCTGCCACTGCCATGGCAGCGGCAGAATCAACTGCCCCGCGGCCCCTTCCCATCTGCCCGGCAATAGCAGCAATACCGCATGTCCCGCGGCCCCCCCCCCCCCCCCCCCGTCCTTCTCTGCTTCGGCTTTCAGAGCCGCGAAGGGAGAGCTTCTCCCTCGCGACTCTGTTAAGCTCGCCGGGGCAGATGGGAAATTTCCCATAACCCCCAGCGGGCTTAACAGAGTCACGAGGGAGAAGCTCTCCCTTCGTGGCTCTGAAAGCCGAAGCGGAGAAGAACTCACAAGCAGGCAGGCAAGCAGGAAGAGGGAGGGAGGGAGGGAGGGGGGGGGCCGCGGGACTTGCGATATTGCTGCTACCGCCGCGGCAGCGGCAGCAGCCAGCTTTTTTCTAAAGTTTAATTTTCCCGGGGGGGGGGAGGGAGCAGGACTTGATGTGGACTGCTGGGGGGGGGGAGCAGGATTGATGGGGGCTGCGGGGGGGGGAGCATGATTGATGTGGGCTGCTGGGGGGGGGAGCAGGATTGATGTGGGCTGCTGGGGGGGAGCAGGATTGATGTGGGCTGCTGGGGGGGAGCATGATTGATGTGGGCTGTGGGGGGGGGAGCAGGACTTGATGTGGGCTGCTGGGGGGGGAGCAGGACTGGATGTGGGCTGCTGGGGGGGAGCAGGATTGATGTGAGCTGCTGGGGGGGGAGCAGGATTGATGTGGGCTGCTGGGGGGGGAGCAGGATTGATGTGGGCTGCTGGGGGGGAGCAGGAAATGATGTGGGCTGCTGGGGGGGGTTAATGACTTGATTTGGGCTGCGGGGGGGGGAAGCAGGAAGTGATGTGGGCGGGTGGGGGGGGAGCAGGATTGATGTGGGCTGCTGGGGGGGGAGCAGGATTGATGTGGGCTGCTGGGGGGGGAGCAGGATTGATGTGGGCTGCTGGGGGGGGAGGACTGGAAATGGGGTGATGGGGGGATAGTACTGGTAATGGACAGATGGGGGTTAGGACTGGAGGTGGTCTGATTGGGGGGCTAAGAATGAAGATGGGGCGATGGAAGGGTTAGGACCGATAATGGGCTATGGGGGGGTGGGGCTAGAACTGGTAATGGACTGGGGGGGGTGCTATGACTGGAAATGGGCCGAGTAGAAGGGGGAGCTTGAACTGCAAATAGCTGATGGGGACAGGGTCTTGGAATGGTAATGGGCTGAGTGGAAGGGGGCTTGGAATGGAAATGGGCTGATGGGGAGGGGGGCTTGGAAAGGAAATGGGCTGTGAGGGGAGGGAGCTAGGACTGGAAATGGGCTGATGATGCGGGGACTAGAAGGGAGCGGATGCTGGGTGGGGCAGGAGCTAGAAGGGAGTTGATGTTGGGGGACGATTAGAATGGGATGGGGCTGGGAGAGTGAAATGGAGAGGGGAAATATATTTTGTGTGGGAGGGAAGAAAAATCTACAATTGGCCGGGTATTGGGAGAGTAAGTGGGGATTGAGGATGGAGGGGTAAAATTTGAGTGGATGAAATAGGAATGAGGAAAGAGCAAAAGGAGAATGATTAGTATGTTAAAGCAGATGTAGAGAGAATGGAAAAAAACTGGGAAAGAAGAAAGGACAAATGGACAGCAGACGATGGAGAGTTAGCAGAAGACACAAAGAAACCAGAAGAAAGTGGCTGGAACAATTGCAACTGAAAAAAAAATGCACAAAAGGTAGAAAAATATCTCTTTATTTTGAATTTATTAACTGAAATATGTCAGCTCTTGGAAATGTGCATCTTTAACGTCTGCACTTTATTTAATACAAGAGGAAATCAATGTATAGTTTTATTTCTACAGTGTTGTACATTCTAAGTTTGGCTTTTGGGGTTTTATTTTATTTATTTATTTAATTCACATTTATATACCGCATCTTCCAAAGTTCAGTTGCGGTTTACAGGTAACAATAATTTACAAATCAAGTTTGTTTTACATGGAACAATGAAATATAACAGAACTTATTTACAAGGAATATCATATGAAATATAGAACAAATAATGTGGTATAATACCGAACAGTGTGAAAAACTATATACAAGTTATATATGAATATATATATATGGAATACTTGAGGGGAGGTCAAAGGGTCATCATTGGAGGGTGCTAACTGTGTAGGTTAAAGGTTTATTGCATGGAGTAATCGATTGTCTGTTTAACCTTTGTCTAGTGTAGATGATGAGTTATCTATGTTATAATGCTTGGTGAACAAGTAGGTTTTCAGTTTCTTGCGGAGTTCTGTGATCTCTGTTAGCTTTCGTAGGTCCTCTGGAAGGGAATTCCAGATAGTAGGGGCTATGTGCGAAAATGCTCTATTGTTTGTTGATTTGTGAGCTTTTGTAAAATCTTTCGGGATTTTTAATCTGTTTAGTTGTCCTTTTCTGTGTGTAGGCTTAGATGGTTCTTTGTGTATTAAGTTACATAACATGGATGGGGCCAGATCATATAAGGTTTTGAATGTTGTTATTATTATTTTGTAAATTATTCTACTTTGAATTGGTAACCAATGAAGGGAGGCTAGTATTGGTGATATGTGTTGAAGGGAGTTGATTTTCAATGTGATTCTGGCTGCAGCATTTTGTGCGAATTGCAATCGTTTAATACTTTGTTTTGTTAAGCCTATTAGGATTAGATTGGCAAAGTCAAAATGTGGGGTTATTGTGGCCTGTATTATGTTAATAAATTCCTGTGTGAAAACTAGTGGACGAAGTTGTTTGAGAGTTTTAAGCTTGAAATAGATTTTCTTTATGGTATTGCTGATGTGTGTTTCCATTGTAAGGTGTGTATCTAGTATAACACCTAGATATCTTATTTCCTAGTTTAATTGTCTTCCTGTTTCTAAATTGTGATTCCTTGTTTGGTGATGGTGTATGTTCTGCATGTGTAACTGAGCTGAGGTATTCTGTTTATGTAATTCCTATTTGACATTGCCACTTGTTCTCTTTCCCGAGTAGGTCATGTATTGTTATTCTCTGAAATGTGTTGATTTAATATTTGCAGTGTTGCCTTTTGATAGTTAGGGTATGGTGCTTTGTGAGTCCTGGTAGTGCTGTTAGGACATGGCAGGTTTGCTATGGGTTCTAAATGAGCAGTGTTTCTAGTAGTTCCTAATGTGCCTGGCAGTTGGCACTGGTTTATAGTAATGTAGAAATCTTTTAGTCTTTCTTTATCCATACACTCATTAAGAGGCATGTTTACTCAAAGTTAGTGTATGGTAACATGATGCAAATATTTATGCAAATGATGCCCTTATGCAAATGATGCCCTTATGCAAATGAGGCCTGCGTCTTGTGCGGCCCCCGGGTTACTCTACAAGTCCTCATTTGGCCCTCAAAGCAATTTGAGTTTGAGACCCCTGTCCTATACTGTATTGCTCCCTTGGATTGCTGCAGCCCAAATGCATGACCTTACATTTTTTAACATTAAATCCCAGCTGCCAAATTCTAGACCATTCTTCAAGCTTAGCTAGATCCCTCCTCATGTTATCTACACCTTCCTGGGTGTCTACTCTATTGCAGATTTTGGTATCATCTGCAAAGAGGCAAACCTTACCCAACAGCCCTTCCGCTATATCACTAACAAAGATGTTAAAAAGAATCGGACCAAGGACAGATCCCTGGGGCACACCACTGGTAACATCCTTCTCCTCAGAGTGAGCTCCATTTACTTGTACTCTTTGTCGCCTCCCACCCAACCAATTTCTAACCCAAGCAGTAACTTTAGGGTCCATCCTTAGGGTGCTCAGTTTGTTTATAAGTCGCCTGTGAGGAACAGTGTCAAAGGCTTTACTGAAATCTAAATACACCACATCTAGAGCTCTCCCTCTGTCCCACTCCCTGGTCACCCAGTCAAAGAAATCAATCAGATTTGTCTGACAAGACCTGCCTCTGGTGAATCCATGCTGCCTCGGATCCTCTAATCCGCTGGACTCCAGAAACCTCACTATTTTCTCTTTCAGCAGCGTTTCCAATAATTTACTCAACACCGAAGTTAAACTAACCGGCCTGTAGTTTTCAACCTCATCCTTACTTCCGCTTTTGTGTAAAGGCACCACATGAGCCTCTCTCCAGTCCTTTGGCACCACTCCTGACTCCAGCGAGGCATTGAAAAGGTCAGTCAGTGGAGTTGCTAGAACGTCCCCAAGTTCCCTCAGTATTCTAGGGTGTATCCCATCCGGTCCCATCGCTTTGTCTACTTTAAGTTGAGCTAGTTTCTCACGAACACAGTCTTCTGAAAATTGTTCAAGATGTCCCTCGCTTATGTTCTTATTTGTGGGTGTTTTCTGAGGTCCTGCTCCTGGTTCTTCATCTGTGAACACAGAACAAAAATATTTGTTAAGCAATTCCGCTTTATCCTTATCAGCTTCTACATATTCCCCCCCCTGCACCCTTGAGTCTGACAATACCACTTTGCCCTTCCTCTTCTCATTAATATATCTGAAAAATGTCTTATTCCCTCATTTTATTGCATTGGCTATTTCCTCCTCCTTTTGAATCTTTGCCTTCTTGACTACTTTGCTAGCTTCTCTAAGTTTTTCCAAATACAGATGCCTGTTTTCCTCTCTCTGTGATCTCTTGTATTTCATGAAGGCCTCCCTCTTTTTCTTCACTTTTTCAGCTACTTCCTTCGAAAACCATTGCAGTCTCCTGTTCCTTTTGCCTTTATTTACCATTTTAACAAAAAGGTTGGTTGCCCTTAAAATACCCCCTTTCAGTTTTGCCCACTGTTTTTCTACATCCCCCAGCTGTTCCCAGCCCACTAACGACTCCCTGAGGTATTGGCCCATCTTCACAAAGTTAGTCTTCCTAAAGTCTAAGATCCTCACCTTGGAATGGATTCTAACAGCCCTAGTCCTAATACTGAACCACACCATCTGGTGATCACTGGATGCAAAATGATCTCCCACTACAACATCAGAAGCACTTTCACCATTGGTAAGCACCAAGTCCAGTATGGCCCCTTCATGTGTGGGGTCTGTTACCAATTGCCTGAATAGTTCTCCCTGTAGAGAATCCAGGATCTCCTTGCTTCTAGATGATACTGCAGCAGGAATGTGCCAATCAACATCTGGCATATTGAAATCTCCTATCAGTAGCACTTCCCCTTTCCTAGCAATGCTGCGTATGTGTTCTCCAGGAGCAGCAGGAATCACTCCTCACAACCCTCCCTCCTCCCCTGGGAGTTGCAGTTGTAAATAGTTTATTTTTACATTTTTGTGTGCTGTTTTTTAGCTATGTCATTGGACTGAGCAAGATGGCACCTTTAGGCGGGAAGGGGACCGCGCATGCGCGCATTATTCCCAAAGGCTTTCTTAGAAAGCTGGGGAATTGCTCCGCATGGGGGCTCCATTGACGTCGATGTCACCCATAAGTGAGGACTGATTCCTGCTGCTCCTGGAGAACACCTGTTACAGGTGAGTACTCTTTCGAGCCCCATCAGAGTCAGAGGCCAGAATTTCCCTATCTTGCACAATGCGTATCCTTCAGTATTTGGGCCTGGTCATAAACATCCCAAAATCCAGCCTAACTCCCACTCAATCTCTAGAGTTTATAGGAGCTTTGCTGGACACCAGAAAAGCAAGGGCCTATCTCCCACAGATCCTCTGCCTTCGCATTGTGCAGTTAGCCTCCCAGGCAGTGTTAAAAACTCATCTCACTGCTCGGGAAATGTTACAACTCCTAGGCCACATGGCATCTACCGAGCACGTGGTTCCCTATGCTCGCCTCCATATGAGGGCAGCCCAGTGGACTCTATCCACTCAGTGGACTCAAGCATCAGGCTGCCTGCCAGACAAAATAGCAAACACAAGTCGCCTTATTTTGTCTCTACAATGGTGGCAGTCAACCAAAAACCTGTTGGTGGGGTCCTCTTTCCGGCAACACCTACCCCAGGTCACTCTAACAACAGACGCCTCACAAGTAGGTTGGGGAGCTCATCTGCAAGATCTCTCTACCCAAGGCACCTGGACTCCACAGGAGACCCACTTACATATCAATCTCCTAGAACTCAGAGCAATCTTCCTTGCTCTTTGAGTGTTCCATACCCAGCTCAGCTACAAAACAGCCCTAATTCAGACGGACAATCAAGTAGCTATGTTCTATCTGAACAAGGAGGGAGGAACAGGCTCTCTGTCGCTTTGCAACGAAGCTTTGCGACTATGGGCCCTCACCAGAGAGCATCAAATTCATCTCCTGGCGGTATATCTGCCAGGCATTCAAAACTCTTGGGCAGACAGACTCAGTCAAGTTCTGCTTCCACACGAATGGTCTCTCCATGCAGACCAGGTAGCAAAAAGATTTCAAATTTGGGGAACTCCAGACATGGACCTCTTTGCAAGTCCGTTGAATGCCAAACTTCCCCGGTTCTGTTCCAGAATTTTGGCTCAGGGTTCTCAGGCCAGGGATGCTTTCGTCCTCCATTGGGATCAGGACTTCCTATATGCCTTTCCACCCATTCCCCTAATTCCAAAAACCCTTTTCAAGCTTCAGAGAGACAAAGGCCATATGATTCTCATAGCTCCACATTGGCCACGGCAGGTGTGGTACCCTCTGCTTCTGCATCTCTCTCAAGCTCCATCTCTGGAGTTAGGATCTGCTCCAAATCTCCTGTCTCAGGAGGACGGGATGTTGTGGCATCCCAATCCCCACTCTCTGCATTTCAGGGCCTGGTTGCTGAGAGCCTAGACCTTCATGGTCTTAACCTTTCTCAACAAGTAAGGGATGTCCTTTGTGCTTCCAGGAAACCTTCCACAAGACGCTCTTATGCTTTCAAGTGGAAAAGGTTTTCCATATGGTGTTTGCAAAAGGGTCTTCACCCCTCTGCAATACCTCTGGAATCATTACTGGAGTATCTTCTGCATTTATCTAATGCAGGACTTAAGACTAACTCAGTAAGAGTCCATTTAAGTGCTATTTCAGCTTCTTTAAAGCCTTTAAATGGACAACCTATTTCCTCTCACCCTCTCATAGCGAGATTTATGAGAGGCCTTCTTCTGACTAAGCCTCCCATTAAGCCACCTCCAGTGGCGTGGGACCTGAATCTGGTTCTTGGGCAGCTCATGAAGCCGCCTTTTGAACCTTTAGCTACTACCTCCTTGAAATTCCTTTCCTGGAAAGTTATCTTTCTCATTGCAGTCACATCAGCATGTCGCATCAATGAATTGCAAGCATTAGTTGCTGATCCTCCTTACATGAGGTTCCATCATGATAAGGTAGTCCTTAGGACTCATCCACACTTTATGCCAAAGGTGGTCTCACCTTTTCATTTAAACCAGGCGGTTTACCTGCCTGTATTTTTTCCAAGGCCTCATGCTTCAAATGCAGAAAGGAATCTTCATACTTTGGACTGTAAAAGAGCACTTGCCTTTTACTTGCACAGGACACAGCAACATAGAAAGTCCTCACAACTCTTTGTTGCTTAAAATCCTTCTCATTTGGGACTTCCAGTCTCCAAGAAAACATTGTCCAACTGGATTGCACAGTGTATTTCTTTTGCCTGTCAGAGTAAGAACCTTTCTCTGGAAGGCCATGTCACGGCTCACAATGTGAGAGCCATGGCAGCCTCAGTGACCCATCTACACTCTGTGTCTATTGACGACATCTGTCGAGCAGCTACTTGGGCCTCGGTTCATACCTTCACAGCCCATTACTGCTTAGACAAGGACTCCCGCCGGGGTGCCTTGTTTGGTCAGGCTGTTCTACAGCACCTGTTTCATACTTAATGAACTCCTACCCACCTTTCCCGGTAGGATGCCAGAGATCCATGGTTGGAAGTGGAGCCCTTTCACAGGGGCACACAACGTCTGGGGTCTCTCCCTGGCATCTGTAGCTAGGGAGTCCCCATATGTGAAGACTACATTCCTTCTTGTTCCTGGAGATAGCATAGATACTCACCTGTAGCAGGTGATCTCCGGGAACAGCAGGAATTTAGTCTTCACAACCCACCCACCTCCCTTAAGAGTTGTATCTCTCTTTTCTTTTCCTCTCTCTCTCTCCTTGTCTCAGCTTTAAAACTCAACTGGAGAGAGGCAGTTGGGAAAGGTGGGCAGGCAGCACGCAGGCGCTGTGGGATGCTCCCAAAAGCTTTCTAATTGGATGCTGGGGAGCGTTCCCGCGCAGGCTCCATTGGTACCGACGATACCCATATGTGAAGACTAAATTCCTGCTGTTACAGGTGAGTAACTATGCTTTCTCCACAAAAGTACTTTTTAGGATTCTCAGTATGTTTAACAAGCATAAGAACATAAGATATGCCATACTGGGTCAGACCAAGGTCCATCAAGCCCAGTATCCTGTTTCCAACAGTGGCCAGTCTAGGTCATACATACCTAGCTGTATCCCCAAGAGACACAGGTTCCAGAATGCTTATATTGGGTCAAGCATTGATATCCTGGGTCCCTTTTTAATAATGGTTTATGGACCTTTCGTCCAAGAACTTGTCTAAACCTTTTTTTAAACCCAGATACACTAACAGCCTTTACTACATCCTCCGGTAACAAATTCCAGAGTTTGATTACACGTTGAGTGAAAAAATATTTCTCTTATTTCTCTTAAATAGTTTACCCTGTAGCTTACATGTCCCCTAGTCTTTCTATATTCTGATAGCGTTAACAATTGATCTATGTTTACCTGTTCCATTTCATTCATTAATTTATAGACCTCTATCATATCTCCCCTCAGCCGTCTCTTTTCCAGGTTGAAGAGCCCTAACCTTTGTAGCCTTTCTTCATAGGAGTAGCCTTCCATCCCCTTTACCATTTTGGTGGCTCTTCTCTATACCTTTTCTAATAACGCTATATCTTTTTTAAGATACAGTGACCAGAATTGCACACAATATTCAAGGTGCGGTCGTACCATGGAATGATACAGAGGCATTATAATATCCTTTGTTTTATTTTCCATTCCTTTCCTTATGATACATAGCATTCTGTTTGCTTTCTTGGCTGCCGCTGCACACTGGGCAGAGAGTTTTAACATGTTATCCACGATGATGCCAAAAACGTTTTCCTGGGTGGTGGTTCCCAATGTGGAACCTTGCATCGTGTAACCATAGTGTGAGGAGTTTTTTCCTAGATGCATAACTTTGTACTTGTCCACATTAAATTTCATCTGCCATTTGGATGCCCAGTCTTCCAATTTATCCAGATTCTTCTGCAGTTTTCCGCAATCCCCTTGGGTTTTAACAACTTTAAACAGTTTTGTGTCATCTGCAAATTTGATAACCTCACTAGTTATTCCCTTTTCCAGGTCATTTATGAATAGGTCAAAAATCAGCAGATCCAGTACAGATCCCTGGGGTACTCCACTATTCATCTTTTTCCATTGGGAAAATTGGCTATTTAGCCCTACCCTCTGCTTTCTGTCTTTTAACCAGTTTCCGATCCACAATAGTACACTGCCTCCTATCCCATGACATTTTAGTTTTGCCAAAAGTCTCTGATGAGGGACCTTGTCAAAGGCTTTCTGAAGGTCCGGGTACACTATATCAACTTACTCACCTTTGTCTATCTGTTTATTCACAGCTTCAAGAAAACAACATAACAGATTAGTAAAACAAGATCTTCCTTGTCTAAAGCCATGTTGGCTGTCTCCCATTAGGTCATGACTATCTACATGATGAGTAATTTTGGTTTTTTTGATGGTTTCTACCATTTTTCCCCGATACTGCATCTCAGGCTCACCGGTCTGTAGTTTCTTGAATTACCCCTGGAAACCTTCTTAAAAATTGGCTTTACATTGGCGATCCTTCAATCTTCAGGTATTACAGATGTTTTTAATGAAAGTTCACAGATTACTAATAGCAGGTCTGCAATCTCATATTTCAGTTCTTTCAACACCCTTGGATGTGTACCATCTGGTCCAGGTGATTTGCTTCTATTCAGTTTATGAAATAGTTGTAATACATCTTTCCGCAGTATCACCTTTAAATACCACTTCAGTCTCTACATCCCTACATCTTCCTCAGTAAAGACCAAAGCAAGGAATTCATTCAGTCTCTCCACTATAGCCTTGTCTCCTCTTACTGCCCCTTTTTCCCCTCTATCATCTAACGGTCCAATTGATTCTCTCACAGGCATTTTGCTATGAATGTACTTGAAAAAGTCTTAATTTCGCTTTTTTGCTTCCATAGCAAGTTTCTTCTCAAATTCTCGCTTTGCCTGCCTTATCAATGCTTTGCTTTTAACTTGCCAGTGCTTGTGCTGTTCACAGTTTTCGTCGTTTGCCTCTTTTTTTCCATTTCCTGAAAGATGCTTTTTTGGCAGCAACAGCCTCTCTGACCTCACCTTTAAACCATGCTGGCAGTTTTTTGGACTTTCTTCCACTTTTCTTAATGCGTGGAATACAGCTGGTCTGGGCTTCCAGAATAGTATTTTTAAACAACACCCAAGCTTGATGTAAGTCTTTAACCTTTGCAACCGCTCCTTTTAGTTTTTTCTTAACTATTTTCTTCATTTTATCATAGTCTCCCTTTCGAAAGTTAAAAGGTAGTACTGTGGATTTCCTTACTATACCTCCTCCACTAATTAAATCAAATGCGATTATGCTGTGATCACTATTGCCAAGTGGCCCCAACACCCTTATCTCCTGCAACAGATCTGGTGTTCCACTAAGGACTAGGTCCAATATGGCTTCCCCTCTGGTCGGTTCATGAACCAGCTGCTCCAAGAAGCAGTCATTTATTTCATCTAGGAACTTTATCTCCCTAGCATGTCCTGCCATGACACTGACCCAGTCGATACTGGGGTAATTGAAATCACCCATTATTATTACTGTGCTGTGACTTTTGTTAGCTTCCTTGATTTCTTTGAGCATTTCATCATCCATTTGTTCATTCTGGCCAGGCGATCGATAGTACACCCCCACTGCCAACATACTATAATATTAAAAAGAGAAAAACAGCGTCTTTTTTCACAACCATAGAATCATAGGAATGAACGCGAATTGGACCTTAGGCGGTTATTTGTGTTATGCGAAAAACTAAATCATTAGGAGAAACTACCCCGAGTCAACCCTCTCCATGCCTTTGTTTAGGGGTGTACCCATTGCTCTGTGCAGGTCACCCCTATTTGTAGAGATATAAGAGATAGTCATATTTGTTTTGATTTTATCCTGTAGCTATAAAGGGTGTCCACTGTATCTCTCCCATGCCATTTTGAATTCTGTCACTTATTTGCCCCCACCACTTCCATTGGGAGGGCATTCGAGCATCCACTACCTCTTCAGTGAAAAAGTATTTCCTGACATTGTCTTTCAATTTACTCCCTTGCAGCTTCTTGTTATGCCCTCTAGTTTTACAGCTTCCCCGTCTTTGGAAGAGGTGTGTTTGTTCATTTATACTCTTTAAGTATTTAAAGGTTTGAATCATATCTCCCCTGTCCCTCCTCTCCTCCAGAGGGTACATATTTAGGTCTTCTTCTCATACATCTTCTGACGCAGTCTCCAAATCATATTGGCTGTCTTCCTCTGAACCGTGTACAGTCTTTTTATATTCTTTGCGAGATATGGTCTCCAAAACTGAACAAAATATTCCAAGTGAGGCTCACCAGTAACTTGTACAGTGGCATTAGTACCTCCTCCTTTCTGCTGATAATTCCTCTCTGTATGCAACCCAGCATCCTTCTGGCTTTTGCCACTGCCTTGTCACACTGTTTCGCCACCTTGAGATCCTCAGAAACAATCACTCCGAGGTCCTTCTCCTGGTCTGTGTTCGCCCCCTATCGCATACAGTTCTCTTGGGTTTCTGCTTCCCAAGTGCATGACACTGCACTTCTTCACATTAAATCTTAACTGCCAAGCATTAGACCATTCTTCCAGCTTTTGTAGATCTTTCCTCATGTTATCCACTCCCTCAGGGGGAGTCCACTCTTTTGCAAATTTTCATGTCATCTGCAAAAAGACAGACTTTTCCATTCAGTCTTTCAGCAATATCACTCACAAATACATTGAACAGTACCGGTCCCAGTACCAAACACTGGGGCACACCACTAATCACCTTCCTTTCATCTGAGTGAGTTCTGTTTACCATTACCTTCTGTCATCTGTCAGTCAACCAATTTCTGATCCAGTTCACCACCTTGGGACCCATCCCCAAGCTGTTTAGTTTATTGATAAGCCTCCTATGAGGAACAATATCAAAGGCTTCACATCCATCACATGCCCTTTATCTAGTTCTCTGGTCACTCAGTCAAAGAACTCAGTCAGATTTATTTGGCAAGATTGTCCTTTGGTAAAACCATATTACCTCGGATCATGCAACCTGTTGGTTTCGATAAAGTCCACTATTCGTTCTTTCAGGAGCGCCTCCATTACTTTTCCTGCTGTCGAGGTAAGGCTTACTGGCCTGTAGTTTGTCACTTCTTCCCTATTACCACTTTTGTGAAGAGGTACCACATCAACCCTTCTCCCTTTCAGTATCCTGGGATGTATCCGGTCCCATGGCTTGTCCACGTTCAGTTTTGCAAGCTGTTCAAACACATCATCTTCAGTGACTGGTATGGTATCTACTCCATTTCTATTTGTATATTTGTCAATCAGAGGTGGTCCTTCTCCAGGATTTTCTTTATTAAAAATAGAACAGAAGTGTTTGTTTAGCATTTTGCAATGTTACTTTCCACAAATCCATTCCTAGCACTTTTGAGTTCTGCAATTCCACCTCTGATCTTCCTCCTCTCCCAAATATACCAAAAACTTTTGTCATCACACTTCACATCTTTAACCATCTTTTCTTCTGCTTTTGATTTTGCTATCCTTATTTCTCTTTTTGTCTCTTTTAGCTTTATCCTGTATTCTTTTCTGTGTTCCTCTGTTTGCAAACTTCTGAATTTTGTGAAAGCTGTGTTTTTTGCCTCTATTTATGCAGCCACTTCTTTGGAGAACCAAATAGGTTCCCCTTTCCTCTTGTTTTTGTTTACTTTCCTTAGATATGTATCTGTTGCCCCTTTTATTGTCTCCTTTAGTTTAGCCCACTGCTATTCCACTTCCCTTATCCCCTCCCACCCTACCAACTCCTCCTTCAGGTACTTGGCCATTTTACTGAAGTCAGTGTTTTTGAAGTCTGTGACTTTGAGCTTGCTGTGATTGGATTCTGCCTTGGCTTTTATCTCAAACCACACCATGTGATAATCGCTGCTGCTCACATGGGCACCCACCCAGATATTTGACACACTATCTCCGTGGGGTGAGTACTGTAATGGGGCACGTATGGTGGAGCCCTTTTTAAAACCCTAATTAGGCGGTCGCCTAGGGTTGTAGAAATTTACCCTGCTCTTGCTATGAAAAACAGAGTCTTGTGGTCAAGTGGTAAGGAAAAATAAGTATGGGTTTTATTCCCCTTCCCGAACGGATATTCTTTAAGGACAAAAACTTAAACACAGCAGTGCACAAAAATGGTAACAAAAACTTCTCTCCTTTGTTATCTTCACAAAGCAGTTTCCTTTAAAAAGGTCAACATAAAGAAGTGTGGTTATTCTTACAGCATATATTACAATCCATTGGTATGGGATCTGAAAGGTGGCTGTTATTCTCCCATACCATCCCTTCAGGCTCACTTCCCAAACCGTCTGAATCAGATTCCTCCCATGTGTAGGACTCTGGCACAACCTCTTGTGAGAGTTCACTATCGCTTCCTGCACAAGCTTCTTTAAGCCCAGGGATATATTTTCCTGGTCTGCGGAAAGCTCTCCACTGGTCCTCTTCACGAAGTGAGAGTTTAGGATATCTTTCCCTCACAGCATTATATTCAGGGCTACGCCCTTTACAACAGTCATGGTAATTAAACCTTTCTTTAAAAGAAGAAGGTTCCCTTCTCTTTACCTCGGTGCTAGTCTTAGCTCTGGGGTTGTAGTGGCTTCTCTCCCCGGCTTCCCAGTCAGGCTGTGAGTTAAGAAACTCCGTGTCAGCCTCCCAGCTGTTCTTTAGATTACAGCTACATTTGAAGCTCCCTTCCCTAGGTAAACTTCCTCTGGGCTGACCTGTGCTCCGTAACTGCAGATACCGTCCTCCTGAGCTGCTGGCCCCTCCTGGTTTCTCTCCAGGTCTGCTTCCTGTATCAAAGCGTCTCCCAGCACTGCTCCTTCCAACCCTTCTCTCTCGAGCACTGTGTCTGCTGCCACTTCCTGGTTCCTGGATTGCAGCTTCCTTTCCCAGCACTCCTCTGCAACTTCCTTTGCAGTTCTCCTGGCAGTTCCCCTGGCAGTTCTGCCTGCACTGACTAAAACTCTCCCTTATATGGTTCCCAGCCCTGCACGTAACGTGAGAACTAGGAGACAGGTGCTCTTGATGAGCTTTTGGCTTTTCTTGTACTAACAGCGTTTTCTGCTCAGCTGTTTTCCTATGCCTTGTATCTTTTCCTACAGCTGAATCAGAGGTAAGCTCTTCACTTTCCTGCACTTCCATATACTCTATTTTATCCACTGCACCACATATCCCCCCTCTTAAGATATTCCGGGATGGGGAACTTCTGTGCCCACAGCTCGGAATCTGCCCTGGATACGTGACCTTCCTGCTATACCTACTGTCTGCTTCTTTACCTGTGACGGTTACTCTGGAACGGTTAATGGCTGCCGTTCTCTTGTACCATGGTTTTAGTACGTTTATGTGATATGTCTGAAGACGTCCCTTGTCGTTCTTCACAACATACGATACTGGACCCTTGCGGTCTACTACTACGTAAGGACCTTTCGACTGGGCCTCGAACTTTGGCCCTGGATCAGCGACCATTACAACCACTCTGTCGCCCACGGTTAGTTGCCGCGGCTTCTTACCTCTGTCATAATACTTCTTTTGATTTTTCTGGCTATTCTGTAAGTGCTCATCTGCGACTCGTGACGCTCTCTGTAGGCGACTCCGGAGTCCAAAAAGAAACTGGGGAACCCCCATTTCCTCCACTTCTGGCTCCACCCACTGGTCCCTTAAAATATCTAGGACCCCTCGCGGTGTCCGTCCGAACATTAGTTCGTAAGGGGACGCTCCTAAAGAAGTTTGAGTCCGCTCCCTACTGGAATAGAGGGCGAATGGGAGCATAATATCCCAATCTGCCATCTGCCCACCTAACCCTCTCCTTAGCAACTGTTTAAGGGTCTGATTAAAGCGTTCCACCAGACCATTCGTCTGTGGATGGTACGCAGATGTTTTTATATGGCGGATGCCAAAAGCATCCCATACTTGTGCTAAGTATTTTGAAACAAAATTGCTTCCTCTATCCGTAAGCATTTCCCTCGGGAACCCCACCTCGCAGAATAGTTTTACTAATTCTGCAGCTATAAACCTAGCCGATATATTCCTCAAAGGAATCGCCCAAGGAAACCTGGTAGCAACATCCATTATAACAAGGATGTAGTGAAATCCTCTAGGGGTTTTCATTAGTGGACCTACAATGTCCATCGCCATTCGGCGAACCGGCTCTGTTATGGTAGGAGTCTGGATCATAGGAACTCCTACGGGCTTAGCGGCGCTTACCCGCTGGCACGCCGGACAGGCCTCACAGAACCTTTTCGTCTCCCTAAACACTCCTGGCCAGTAAAAACGCTCGAGGATCTGGTCGAGTGTAGCCTGCACTCCTTTATGTCCCCCAATTGGGTGATCGTGAGCTAGTCTCATAACGACCGCCTTAAAAGTAGTGGGAACCACTAACTGTTTTCTAATTGCACCGTTATGAGGATTGCTGCTTTCCCTATATAAAATATCCTCCTCTAACAGGAATCTGGGGAGCACATCCCTACCTGCCTGTGCAAACTCAAAGGCATACTTCAATACTGGGTCTGCCTTCTGCTCCTTAGAAAAAGACGGGAACTTTTTCACCAGGTCAGCAGGTACCCACGGTAGCCCTTGCCCATCAGTTACCCCGGCTCTCAATTGAGCTCGATGATGACATTCTTGGCGCTTTTCGCCTTTACTTTTCTTTTTAGTTTTTGAAGGAGCACTAATCAACTCTTCGTGCTGGGGAAGCTCACTTAGAGTTTCATCTAGCACCCTATCTTCCCCCCTTAAAGGCTCTTCTTCCTCTCCTATGGGATCTCCTTCCTCTTCTAAGGGATTATCTTCTGGAATCTCACTAGGTGTCTCTAGGCCTTTCGCCTGGGACCTGGTGGAAACCAGTACTCCCTTTACACATGTACTTCCCTCTATACCCCTGTAAAAAGGTGACCAATCTCGCCCTAGTACTATGTCATAAGGCAATTTGGGGATGATGGCTACTAAGATGCTTTCTTGGGTGCCTAAACCCTTAGCCTTTACTTTATAAAGGGGATAACAGGTTGATGCCCCGTGTACACATTTTATCTTAGTTGTGCCCTCTTGCTGACTCGGGGAAAAATCCTTTTTGGCCTGTATGATCTTCCAGAACCTCCGGGAGATCATACTTTGATCGGCCCCCGAGTCAAGCAAGGCCATTGCAGGTACCCCCTGCACCTCTACATCCACTCGGAAGCCTGCTGGTACATGTTTGTCAACATTTATAATTAGCGCAGTGCGCTGGATGCAATCTTTTTTTTAAGTGCCCTGTCTTACCACACTTAAAGCACCTTGGAAATACATTCCTATCCTCTTTTCCATAGAGAGACTCATTTGCATACCTCATGTTCCTACGAGGTTCTCTAGTATCCCTTACAGAATTGACCAACCCCAACTTACTTTCAGCACCGGCCTTTTGAGCTAATTCGGCTTCAAAGAACCGTTCAGTTAGCAGTGCTGCTTCGGTGGAGGTTCTGCAATTCTGCAGTGTCAAAAAGGTTTTTACCTCTACAGGTACTGCCTCATAGAACTGCTCAAGCACAGTTTGATCTATTATGCTCTCTATGGGTTTGCCATCTGGTTCAAGCCATTTTAAAACTAAACCCTGCACTCTATAGCGCAGTGCCTTGGGTGTTTCATCAGCTTGAATCTTAGTGGACCTGAGCATACGCCTGTAAACTGCTGGAGTTAGACCTAGCCCATCACGTACTGCTCGTTTCACCTCATCATATTCCACTGCCAAAGCGGTAGGCATGGCTCTATAAGCCGACTGTGCTTCCCCAGTTAAAGCTGAAGCCAGTCTAACCGCCCATTGCTCCTTTGGCCAGTTGGAATTGAGAGCTACCCTCTCAAAGGTTTCAACAAAATCATCAAAGTTATCTGTTTTACTCATTTGTCCAACAGTCTACATCCCACAACTCTGTGGGCCTACCCCACAGGATGCTGGTAGCCTGTCCTTGTCTTCGGCTCTTCCAGAAAAGCTTGCAGTAAGTCTGTCAGGGGCTTTTGCTGGTCCTTCAGTGCTGCGATGGCCTGCTCCTGGCTGAGCTGAGCCAGCTCTCTCTGTTTATCAAATTGCAGACTCATCCATCTTAAGACTTCCTGGACATCCATCTTTTCCCTCCTTGGATCCTGGAAAACAGATCAAAACACAACCACCAAGTGCGGTACTATACAACAAGAGAGAAATTTCCCTTTTCCTCTTTCCTTTACAAGCCCTCCCTTCTCACCAGGAATCCTCCCAGTCTGTGCCCAAATACGCTTTACCTGAGCCAGGTGGAGGTTCTCGCTTTGAGAAGGTGCTTGACTTTTTCCGCCTTGCAGGAACTGGATCCTCTCCGGGTGTGGCGCCGTCCGCTCTTCCACGCGCTTTAGCTTGCTGCGTTGCAGTTTGTATCCTCTATAATGGATCCTGCCAACTACGCCATTTTGTGATGGGGCCCGTATGGTGGAGCCCTTTTTAAAACCCTAATTAGGCGGTCGCCTAGGGTTGTAGAAATTTACCCTGCTCTTGCTATGAAAAACAGAGTCTTGTGGTCAAGTGGTAAGGAAAAATAAGTATGGGTTTTATTCCCCTTCCCGAACGGACATTCTTTAAGGACAAAAACTTAAACACAGCAGTGCACAAAAATGGTAACAAAAACTTCTCTCCTTTGTTATCTTCACAAAGCAGTTTCCTTTAAAAAGGTCAACATAAAGAAGTGTGGTTATTCTTACAGCATATATTACAATCCATTGGTATGGGATCTGAAAGGTGGCTGTTATTCTCCCATACCATCCCTTCAGGCTCACTTCCCAAACCGTCTGAATCAGATTCCTCCCATGAGTAGGACTCTGGCACAACCTCTTGTGAGAGTTCACTATCGCTTCCTGCACAAGCTTCTTTAAGCCCAGGGTTATATTTTTCTGGTCTGCGGAAAGCTCTCCACTGGTCCTCTTCACGAAGTGAGAGTTTAGGATATCTTTCCCTCACAGCATTATATTCAGGGCTACGCCCTTTACAACAGTCATGGTAATTAAACCTTTCTTTAAAAGAAGAAGGTTCCCTTCTCTTTACCTCGGTGCTAGTCTTAGCTCTGGGGTTGTAGTGGCTTCTCTCTCCCCGGCTTCCCAGTCAGGCTGTGAGTTAAGAAACTCCGTGTCAGCCTCCCAGCTGTTCTTTAGATTACAGCTACATTTGAAGCTCCCTTCCCTAGGTAAACTTCCTCTGGGCTGACCTGTGCTCCGTAACTGCAGATACCGTCCTCCTGAGCTGCTGGCCCCTCCTGGTTTCTCTCCAGGTCTGCTTCCTGTATCAAAGCGTCTCCCAGCACTGCTCCTTCCAACCCTTCTCTCTCGAGCACTGTGTCTGCTGCCACTTCCTGGTTCCTGGATTGCAGCTTCCTTTCCCAGCACTCCTCTGCAACTTCCTTTGCAGTTCTCCTGGCAGTTCCCCTGGCAGTTCTGCCTGCACTGACTAAAACTCTCCCTTATATGGTTCCCAGCCCTGCACGTAACGTGAGAACTAGGAGACAGGTGCTCTTGATGAGCTTTTGGCTTTTCTTGTACTAACAGCGTTTTCTGCTCAGCTGTTTTCCTATGCCTTGTATCTTTTCCTACAGCTGAATCAGAGGTAAGCTCTTCACTTTCCTGCACTTCCATATGCTCTATTTTATCCACTGCACCACAGTACTAAATTCAGCATCAAGATTTCCCTGGTTGGTTCCATCACCATTTGTCTAAGTAATGCATCTTGGAAGGCATCCACAATTTTTTTTACTTCTTTCCAGATTTGTATTAGGAATACTCCAGTCCACATTGGGTAGATTAAAGTTACCCAATATAATCACTTCCCTCTTCTTGGCTATCTTTGCAATATCAGTAATCAATTCACTGTCCATTTCTTCGGTTGGAGTTGGAGGCCTGTAGACTACACCAGTATGGATGACAGTGCTTTGATTGAAGGATAAGGCGGTATAGAAAACTGGTTAAATAAATGCCATCTCCTCTTTCCAGCACAATCCACGGCGCTTCTTCTTTTCCCCATGTCCCCTGCATTTCAGCAACTTTAATATCACTTTTGACATATAGGGCTACTCCTCCTTTTCTACCCTCTTTATCTCTTCAAAATAGATTATAGCTAGCTATGACTATATCCCATTCATGCGACTCATTAAACCATGTTTCTGTAATGGCAACAATGTCCAAGTCCATTTCCACCATTAGGGCTTCCAGGTCAGGAACTTTGTTGGCTAGGTTTTGAGCACTTGTGCTCATTGCTTTCCAGCATTTGACTGGCTTGCTTGTATTTTACATGTATTTTGTTTTACACGCCTCTTCCCACTTGGCATTGAAGTGTGAGTTAATACTGCGGCTGTTTCCAATGTTGCTATGTTTTTGCTGGGAGTGACGTCCTGAACTTGTTGTTTTCCATCCGTCATGCCCTTTCCCTAGTTTAAATGCCTGTCCACATAATGCCTGAATTTTTCACTTAGGATTCTTATCTCCAGGAACAAGCAGGAATGTAGTCCTCATATATGGGTATTGTCGGTACCGACGGAGCCTGCGCGGGAACGCTCCCCAGCGTCCAATAGGAACGCTTTTGGGAGCATCCCTCAGCACATGTGCACTGCCTTCCCGCCTTTCCAACTGTCCCTCTTCAGCTCTTCGTTTTCCGCGGAGCCAACAGGACCTATTCCCTGTCACTGCAGAAAATTCCGTCTTTAAAATTCTTTCTTGTGGTCACGTTTGCCTACCGCACGATGCCTACCGGTACCGCCTTTTCTTTTCTTTTACCCCCCCAAAAAACCCCCCTAGACTTAGACTGTTTCTTTTCAGAAACTTTCCTGTTTTGGTGCTAGGCGCCATTTTGGGCATTAGGCCCCATTTTTCCAAAATCATGGAAAAGCCAACTAGTGGTTTTAAAAAATGTACTAAGTGTGGCGGTACCATTTCCGTCACTGACACCCATGATTGGTGTCTAAAATGTTTAGGACCTGATCATTCTCCAACTGAATGTCTCTCCTGCATGGGAATGACCAAAAGAGGAAGACAGAACGGGGCCGCAAAGCTCGGTACCCACTTTTCTTCAGATGCCAGATCCATTGCATCAACATCGTCAAGGGCCTCTTCTTCCTCCCATAGATCTCAGGTAACTAAACACAAAAGCCGCTCCTCAAAGGGTAGCTCTCCTGCTAAGCATCGAGAGGCCATTGGCATTGCCCTTGAGGGAACCACACCGGCAAAACAGCCCCGGCGGGAGGCTTCAGCTTCCAAAGCATCGAAGGGACTCCAGGATGTTCTCGAGGCCTCAACCTTGCAAGAACTACCTTGCCATGCTCAGGGGTTCCGGCGGTTCTTACCAGTACCAACACCCAGGCATCGGCAGCGTTGATAGACCAGAGATTTCTTGCTATTGAGCGCAGTATCGCAGCTCTTCTCTCAGCTGCGGTACCGGTGGTCCCAAGGGCACCGGTGCCGACATCGACACCGATGCCGGTACTGACACCAGTACAGACACCGGTACCGACACAGACGATGCCGGTATCGACGGTACCGGCCCCGATGGTAACTCTTCCCATTCCACCTCCGGCTGGAGTGGATAAAGTGGTACCGGGTCACCTCGGTACCGACTTCGATCGGTACCTGGATCGTGCTTTGCAGGAGCATCAGGGTCAGGAATACTTCGATTCCTCCTATTTCGAAGACTCTGACAATTCTGCTGGCACTAGAGTGTTTCTCCTAGAAGATCCCTCTTCTCCCCAACGCAGAATGTCACCTCCAGAGGACATGTCATTTCAGGATTTCATCCGTGATATGGCTAAAGGTCTTTCAATCACAGTAGCTCCTGAAGAGGAACCCAGAGCAAAGGAATTGGAAATCCTCCAGTATCCTAAAGCTCCTAAGGAGGCAACTACTCTGCCTATCCATGAAATTCTGTATAGCTTGATGTTCAGAATGTGGGAGACACCTCTGACAACTTCTCCTCACTCTAGGAGACTTGATACTATGTATCGAGTCCCAACATGTCCTGGATTTCAGAAAACTCAGCTGCCACACCATTCAATGGTAGTGGATTCAGCCATGAGTAGGATGAAAAGTGCAAAAAGACATGCATCCAATCCTCCGGGTCGTGAATGCAGGACTCTGGATGCTTTTGGTTGCAGAACTTTTCAAGCTTCCATGCTTTCAGCTAGGATCAGCTCATATATCCTATATATGGGAATGTTCCTCAAAGAAATCACAGGAGACTTGGAACTTATGAGCCCATTTCTCCCAGATGATAAGAGAGAAGACTTTCTTACTCTGGTTAAGCATGCTCAGGATGTCTCCAAGTTTGTCAATCGTGCAGCCTTTGACTGCTTCGAATGCATCAGCAGAACCTCTGCTATTGCCATTGGCGCACGACGGATTGCCTGGCTACAGGCATCAGACTTGGAGACTTGGGTACAGGACAAGTTAGGCAACATTCCTTGCACGGGAGAGAATTTCTTCGGCAAGAACTGGCAGGAGAAGGCTAACGAGTTAGATGCTGACAGTTCTACCTTAGATAGATTGTCAAAGTCTACAGCCACTCCAGCCAAAAGGAAGCCTTATAAAAAACCCTCTTTTAGCAAAAAGAGGAAGTTTTATCCTTCCTAAACCCACCAGACTCATACTCCAGGTCAGGTTGCCCAAAAGGGACAAACTAGACAACAAAAGAGACCAAAATGCCCGAGAGCCCAACCAGCTCTCCAGGTTCAGCCCCCTCAAGGGCTTTGACTCCTTCCTAGAGAGCTTTGCCTTCCTGCCTCTGAGGGGTCCTCAACCCCCCAATATTCCCGGCAGGTTATGCCACTTTGTCAACAGATGGCATCAGATAACAGCAGAAAATTGGACTTTGTCCATTGTAGGGGAGGGGTACAAACTTCATTTTCACAGCTTACCCCCTCCTACAATTCTAAAGCAGTTCAATTCATAAACCTCTGCAGACAATCTGCTAGATCACGAGGTCTCCACACTTCTTGCCCAAGGGGTAATAGAGGAAGTACCCATTCTTCAGCAGGGTGCAGGGTTCTACTCCCCCTATTTTCTTATTCCAAAGAAAACAGGAGGACACAGACCCATTCTAGACCTCAGAGAATTGTTTCAAGAGAAATTCAAATTGATTTCTCTGGGAACTCTTCTGCCATACCTTCAAAGCCAGGACTAGCTTTGCTCTCTAGACTTAAAGGACGCATACACTCACATTCTTATCCATCCAGATCACAGGAAATTTTTACATTTCCTTTTCAGGGGAAGACATTTACAGTACAGGGTTCTTCCTTTTGGTCTGGCTTCAGCACCAAGGGTATTCACGAAATGCACGGCAGTAGTAGCTGCATTTCTACGAACCCTGGGGATTTTCGTCTTCCCTTACTTAGACGACTGGCTCATCCGGGCCTCCACAGTGGCAGAGGCCAGCACTGCACTGTCTCATACAATGCAAATCCTCCAATACTTGGGATTGGTAATAAACTTCCCGAAATCTCAACTAGTTCCTTCCCAATGCCTAGAATTCATAGGAGCCTGTCTGGATACCAGACAGGCAAGGGCTTTCCTTCCACAAGCCCGGTGTCTTTGCATAATGCAGCTAGCTTCCCAAGCAGCAGGCAAATCCTCCCTCACTGCTCGGGAGCTACTGCAGTTACTGGGACACATGGCATCCACAGTTAACATGCAAGCAGCTCAGTGGACCCTCTCCACACAGTGGACACAGGCCATGGGTCATTTGTCGGACAAAATAACAATCTCTCAATGACTAATTTTGTCCCTCCAGTGGTGGCAATCATTAGAAAATCTGACAGTAGGGTCTCCTTTCCATCAACCTCTCTTTCAGGCCACCCTAACAACAGATGCATCACAGGTGGGTTGGGGAGCACACCTGAATCATCTCTTTACCCTGGGCATCTGGACTCCACAGGAGGTTGGTCTACACATAAACCTCCAGGAGTTAAGAGCAATTTATTTAGCTCTTTGAGTGTTCCACGCCCAGCTCAGCTACAAGACAGTCCTAGTCCAGACAGACAATCAGGTAGCCATGTTCTATGTGAACAAGCAGGGCGGGACAGGCTCTCTGTCATTGTGCAACGAAGCTTTACGTCTATGGGCCCTCACCAGAGAGCATCAAATTCACCTTCGGGTGGTATATCTTCCAGGCATTCAAAACCTTTGGGCAGACAAACTCAGTCGAGTACTGCTACCTCACGTGTGGTCACTCCACTTAGACCAGGTGGCAAAGATATTTCATCTCTGGGGCACTCCAGACATAGACCTCTTTGCAAGTCCACTGAATGCCCAACTTCCCCGGTTCTGTTCCAGGATTCCGGCGCACAACTGTCAGGCAAGGGATGCCTTCCTCCTTCACTGGAGTCAGGACTTCCTTTATGCCTTCCCACCCATTCCCCTCATCCCCAAAACACTCTTCAAGCTTCAGAGAGACAGGGGTCGCATGATTCTCATAGCACCACGATGGCCACAACAAGCATGGTATTCCCTGCTTCTGCATCTCTCTCAAGCGGCACCTCTGGAGTTAGGGCATGCTCCAGATCTCCTTTCCCAGGAGAACGGGACGCTATGGCACCCGAATCCCCAGTCCCTGCTCATCATGGCCTGGTTGTTGAAGGCTTAGACCTCCAGGATTTCAACCTGTCCCAGCAGGTAAAAGATATCCTTCAGGCTTCTAGGAAACTTTCCATCAGAAGATCTTATGCCTTCAAGTGGAAACGTTTTACTATATGGTGCTCCAAGAAGGGATTAAACCCCCTGGTCCTACCTTTAGAATCAATACTAGAGTATCTACTTCACTTATCGAATTCTGGGTTAAAGACCAATTCGGTAAGAGTCCATCTTAGTGCAATTGCAGCTTCTTATAAGGCTCTAAATGGACAACCAATTTCCTCTCATCCACTCCTATCAAGATTTATGAGAGGCCTTTTATTAACTAAACCTCCCATCAAGCCACCACCGGTAGCATGGGATCTAAATCTAGTTCTTGGGCAGCTCATGAAGCCGCCTTTTGAACCTTTAGCCACTACAGCCCTTAGGTTTTTGACTTGGAAGGTCATCTTCCTGATTGCAATCACCTCTGCCCGTCGCATTAGTGAGTTGCAAGCTTTAGTGGCTGATCCTCCTTCTACTAGATTTCATCATGATAAGGTTGTTCTTCGAACTCGCCCACACTTTATGCCAGAGGTGGTTTCGCCTTTTCATTTAAACCAATCTATTTATCTTCCTGTATTTTTTCCGAGGCCTCACGCCTCTAATGTAGAAAGAAACCTTCATACTTTGGATTGTAAAAGGGCCTTAGCCTTTTACATACAAAGAACACAGCAACATAGAAAGTCCTCGCAACGTTTTGTAGCTTTTGACCCTAGTCATTTGGGACTTCCAGTCTCCAAAAGAACTTTATCTAAATGGATTGCCCAATGCATATCCTTTACTTATGAGAGTAAGGGTCTTCCTCTTCAAGACCATGTCACAGCTCATAATGTGAGAGCCATGGCATCTTCTATGGCTAATCTCCACTCTGTGTCTATCGATGACATTTGTCGAGCAGCCACCTGGGCTTCGGTACACACCTTCACAGCCCACTACTACCTAGATAAAGCCTCCCGTCGGGATGCCTTCTTTGGACAAGCTGTTCTTCAAAATCTCTTTCAAACCTAAACCAACTTCTACCCACCAACCCTGGTTGGATGCCAGAGATCCATGGGAGGAAGGATTCTTACCTTCGACGTTGGCACCTTCTTGGGGATATCTCCCTGGCATCTTCTTGGGGATATCTCCCTGGCATCTTCAGCTAGGGAGTCCCCATATGTGAGGACTACATTCCTGCTTGTTCCTGGAGATAGCGTAGTTACTCACCTGTAACAGGTGATCTCCGGGAACAGCAGGAATTTAGTCCTCACAACCCACCCACCTCCCCTAGGAGTTGTCTCTCTCTCCCTCTCCTTTGTCTCTTTCCTCTCTCCCTCTATCCTTTCACTCAGCTACAAACTTAACTGAAGAGGGACAGTTGGAAAGGTGGGAAGGCAGCGCGCATGTGCTGAGGGATGCTCCCAAAAGCGTTCCTATTGAACGCTGGGGAGCGTCCCCGCAGGCTCCGTCGGTACCAACGATACCCATATGTGAGGACTAGATCACCTGTTACAGGTGAGTAACTACGCTTTCCCTGCAACAGAGAGATGTAGACTATTGACACAGTATAGCCTCTTGTTCCATCTATTTCCCTAATCACCTATATATCTAGAGCAGGTGTGGGGAATTCCTGCCTTCATGCACCACAATCCAGCCTGGTATTCATGATGTCCCTAATGAATATTCATGAGATCTATTTGCATCCACTGCCTTCTATTGTATGGAAATAGGTCCATGAATATTCATTAGGGGCATCATGAAAACCAGTCTGGATTGTGGTGCACGAGGGCCAGAATTGCCCACGCCTGATCTAGAGTCATTGGCTTCTCTACACCAATGGAACCAGCAATAACAAAAAAAATAGGAGTAAAGTATTATCCATGGTTAAAGAAGAGAAAAAATATACATAAAGGGGCTTAGTTTATAAATGGCTCTTAAATTACCCTCAGGTATACATGGAGAGAGTATGACTACTTTTACACTATCTGAGTATAGGTGATCTGGGGGTCTAATTATGACTACATGTATTTAATAGACACACACCTTTTGGAGCAGGTAAGGATTTGTGTGCTACTAGGACTGCTCTCCATGCCTATTTTATAAAGGCACATAGGCATAAAATAAGTGTATTTTTTGGCATTCCACAAGGATACACTCTTATAAATTCAAGCCCAAAATAAGCATCCTTTTATCTTCATAATACCACTCTTTTTATTGCTTTGTAAAATGGCATAGACTCAGTTCATCTTTTATGGCACAAGGAAACTTTTTAATGTTTGTTTTATAATTTAAATTTTACAGAGTTTTTGCATAATATAGAAATAAAAGGAGATGCATAATACAGCTTATAAGGACAGTTCTTCAAAGTGATTGACGCAGGTATAAAGAGTTTTAGCCACAGAATCAGCTTTTTAATAAGTGCCCTTCCTCAGTGCGTTTAAAAGTCGGTACCTTTTTCCAGTACTATATAGACATTTTTCCTCTGGTTTTATTGTTCTAAGTAATAAAGGGTACTTGTAGCAATATTGGTCCTATAAGTTGCTGGATCCGTGGCAAGCTATAATACTTTTTATGGGATCAATCTGAGAATTATCCAGAGATGATATACCTGAGCTATGGAGAGCACATAGATTCATTAAATATTACATTGTAATTGTCCTGGTTCCGTTCCAAACAAACTTCTCTTCTTACATGGCTTGATGCATATTTAATTAAATATGGTTTAATTAACTGTGCATTATGTTACTAGAATATTTATTTTAGAGAACTAGTGAAATTTCTGATCATATTAGGATGTCATTTTAATTAAATTCTGTCAAGTGTTCAGTTGAGATTTAGCTGCTGGGAAAACAGGAAAAAGGAAAGGTCTTATGCTCTCACACTTTGTAGCTTATACTTTCCAGCACAACAGCTAAAATGGTGCGGTTTTCATCTTTTGTGATTTTTCCATGAATCTGATCAAAACAAATTTTTTGAAAAAGAGAGAATCAATCCCACTTTCTACAAGTAAAATGCAAAGAATAAAGAGGGCTGCAGGCTCCAACTTACTGGTGCCATTTCACATGGCCACCTAGGTTCAAGGTTTATTGGCTGATGATGAAAAATGTGTTGAATAATTTTTACAAGATTTGTTAAGCTTTGTTGGAAGAGTGTAGGACTTCCTCTATTTTTTTTTGTTCACAGCCCCAGCAGCAAGATATTTTGGCTGTGTAAACTTGTGTGGTTTGTTTAAAATTAATTTTGGTGACATGAAATGTGATCTGCAATGCTTTCACTTTTTGCAGATAGGCATTGTTAAGGCAAAGCTCCGTATGGGTGCATTACCTTGCAGACGTCTTTTAGTAAATATCACTATATAAATAGCAGACTGTTGGAAATGTACAACAGTTTCACCTGATCTTATGGTTTAATGATGTTTTCATTATCTTGCTAGACAAGTCCAGATAAGTGGGTTGTGCTGCCCAACCAGTAGATGGAGGCAGAAAATGCTGACTTTCAGTGAGGTTGTGATCAATATAAGGAGTGACAGCAGCCCAAAAAGCGAGATGAACCAAAAGACAACCACAGATCAACAAATGATAACATAGTAACATAGTAAATTGACGGCAAATAAAGACCAGTATGGTCCACCTAGTCTGCCCAGTAAGATAGCAAGAGTATATGCAGCTGCCGCTCTATGCAGGCCACCCATCCCCATGTCTTTGTTTAGGGGTGAACCCACCGCTCTGTGTAGGACACCCCTATTTGTTGAGAAATCAGATAGTTCAGTTTATTTTGATTTTATCCTGTTGCTGTAAAGGAATCCACTGTGTCTGTCCCATGCCAGTTTGAATTCTGTCACTGTATTTGTCCCCACCACTTCCATCGGGAGGGCATTCCAAGCATCCACCACCCTTTCAGTGAAAAAGTATTTCCTGACATTGCCTTTCAATTTATCCCCTTGCAGCTTCATGTTATGCCCTCTAGTTTTACAGCTTCCCCGTCTTTGGAAGAGGTTTGTTTTTTCATTATTTCTCTTTAAGTATTTAAAGGTCTGAATCATATTTCCCCTATCCCTCCTCTCCTCCAGAGTGTACATATTTAGGTCTTCAAGCCTCTTTTCATAAGGCTTCTGACGCAGGCTCCAAATCATTTTGTTCGCCTTCCTCTGAACAGTTTCCAGTCTTTTTACATCCTTTGCAAGATATGGTCTCCAAAACTGAACACAGTATTCCAAGTGAGGCCTCACCAGTGACTTATACAGTAGCATTAGTGCCTCTTCCTTTCTGCTGGTAATTCCTCTTTGTATGCAACCCAACATCCTCCTGGCTTTTGCCACTTCATTGTCGCACTGTTTTGCCACCTTGAGATTCTCAGAAATAATCATACCAAGATGGGTTTATTGCTTCTTTGCAGACTACATACCTTCTTGGGGTTTATCTTGCTCTTTGGTCTACCGTTCCACGGTGCGAGTGTGAGTGCTGTTTTGAACTGACAGTATAAAGAATGGAACAGCCCTGGAACTCACCAGTATTTCTCTGCCTCCAGCAGATGATTTCAGCTTGCGCTACTGCTGCAGGACTCTAGTTGTATGGCCTGGCTTCCTCTAGTTGTATGGTCTGTAGTCCTGAGGTCAAACTGTAGTGCCTTGGCATAATTTCTTAGAGATTGGTCTGTGGACCTTTACCCTAATTGAGCCAGAGGAGGGGATGCCCAGTGCCCAGGACTTGATCTTGGTGAACCAAGAGGTGTGTGGCCTCGAGCTGTGGGCCAGTGATGGTAGGTAAGAACCTTAGGGGTCTGTTGAATTCCTGCCCCTACCCCGTTTCTCTGTCTCTCTCGTCTCTTCCCCCTCCTTATACTATCTTTTCTCCATGGACAAGCAGGAAATAAGTCCTCACGTATGGGCGACGTTATCCAACGGAGCCTGCATGAGAACACTCCCCAACTTTTGGGAGCTTCATCTTCCTGCCTGCTGCCGTGGTGACATTTTACTTTAGTCTTCATTTTCCGCAGAGCTCAGTGGATGCGCTTCTTCGCAGCTCATACCTTTTGGTGATTTTCTGTCTCTACCTGGGGACTGTTCTGCCTTTCGGCTGTTTTTGGGCATCCTCTCGCCTGCATGTTGCATTTTTATTTCCTCTTAATTTCTAGTTAGTTTATTGGCCGTTTCACGTTTCCTTTCTTCTCCACGGCACCACTACCCCCTTAGGTGCCAGTGCTTCAGCCTTGAGTAAAACCTTCACTTTTCAAACTCGAGTCATTTGATTTCGCTGCAGCTGCTTTTCAAGCTGATATGTCCCAAAAACTTTCCAGCAGGTTTAAAAAGTGTTCTATGCCAAATCCGCCACAGATACTCATAACTGGTGCCTTCAGTGCCTGGGACCCATTCATCAGCCCTCTTCTTGTAATTTGTATTCACACATGACAAAAAGAGGACTCAAAGGTCGAGTGAAGCAGCACAAATCACTTTTTGGCACTCATAAGTCTGACCCATTGGCATCAGCAACATTGGTCTCAATGGCATCAAAGGCTGCATCGGATGCTGGTGGTGCATTGACCTCAAGGAGTTCTCGAGCCCACTCTGAGACGAGCACCTGTAGTGCTGTGGAGCATCAGCCATTGATCAATGTCCATCCAAAGATGAAGGATTCAGCTTTATTTTCATCAATGCCATGGGGTGATCGTGCTGCACATTGAGTGGAGAGACTGGTGCATTGATGCCAAAGCCCTATCAGGCACGGTGTCAGGAGTGGTGAGGATTCACAAGAGCACCCCTCTAAGCTGCCTTGAAGAGAGGAGAGCTCACCCTCCAAGGCTTTGGAGGAGTAGTGACGGCCTACTGTTTGCCAAGACCACGCCATCAGTACCCTCTCTGGGAGTTTAGGAATATTGGCCAATGTTGCTTAGGCCCTGCAGCTTTCAGAACGGCGGCCATGAAGAAGCGCATTCTAAGGGCTTTTGAGGAACGCATCATGATGCTGTTTGCCATGCAGCATGCCAGTGCCTCATTGTCTGCTGCATAGACTCTGGCACACAATTCTAGAGGCGCATAGCTTGCCTGCAGGAGAGACATCAACATTGGGGCATCAAAGGGCCTCAATGCCGGAGCCTGCCTTGCTGATCTCACTCTCTAGTGAATCGGGGTCTGATGTTCCCTTGAAACCTTGAAGAACATCGATGTATCATCGCTCCTGATTCCCAAGGGTCAGGAGAGCGATTCAGGCAGAGACTCGGAAGTACTTTGACTTTCTCTCTGAGTCTGATTCAGAAGGCTGGGTCACCAATGTTGAATCAGGAGACATGGCAGGTCTCTAGGGCTTCAATGAGACCCTTCTACTCCTCATGAAAGAGGCAGGTCACCTCCTGAGGATATGACCTCCAAGATTTTGTGAGGAATATGGCCAAAGTCATACCATTTTCTTTAGAGACTGAGGATGAACCCAGGGCAGAAGGAGATCTTTCAGTACTCCTCAGCCCCTAAGAAAGCAGTGACAATGCCCATGCACCATATCCTTCAGAGAGTGCAGATGAGAACGTGGGAGAAACCCCCCTTACTGTACCTCCAATTGGTAGAAGGCTCTCCATGTATAGAGTTCAGAAGGCTCCCAGATTCGAGAAGCCCCAGCTTCCTCACCTTTCCTTGGTGGTTGAATCCGCCCTTAAGAAGTCTAAAAGTTCTAAGACTCACTCCTTGGCGCCCCCAGGAAGGGAAGCTCAGACATTAGACTCTTTCGGGAAAGGTTTTTCCAGAGTTCCATGCTTACAGCCTGCATGTCCTCGTACCAACTGATTGTTTAAATACCTCTGTGTCATACAGTAAATGCACATCTTTGTCATATCTCCCGTCTCTCCTCTTTCTGCTAGGATATACATGTTGAGATCTTTATCGGTTCCCATGTGGTTTATGGCAAAGACCACTGATAATTTTGGTAGCCGTCCTCTGCACTGGCTCCATCCTGTTTTTATCCTTTTGAAGGTGTGATCTCCAGTACTGCCCACAGTACTTCAAATGAGGTCTAGCCAGAGACTTATACAGAGGCACTAACACCTCCATCCTGCTGGAAACACCATATCACAACCTCGGCCATAATACTGCGGGGTCCCAGAAGGTTCTGTTCTCTTTCCCTGCTTTTTAATATCTTTCTCTGCCCATTAGCTACTTTGATCCAATCAATGGGTTTTCTTTCTATATTTACGCTGACAATATCCTTATCGCCTACACTAATTGTCTGCATCCTGACCTAACCCTGGTAAACCTCTGTCTCACTAAAATCTCATATTGGTTATGTTCAAATATCCTACAACTAAATCACAAGAAGACTACAGCCACTTGGTTTACAGGTTGTGCTACTATTCCTACCCTCTTTCCCCTCCTAGATAGCTCCCCTGTTTCACTACAACCTACTTTGAATATCTGGAATCATTATCAATTCATGCTTATCCTTCTGTCCTAAGATTAGTCATATAGTCAAGTCGCCATTTAGAGCCCTTTGTCATTTCCAGGCTCTCCACCCCTTCTTAGATCCCATGGTGCAGACCTCAGTTATTCTAAGTATAGTCATTGGTCAACCAAACTGCCATAATGTAGTATATGCAGGTGTGAATAAGAAAAACTTCAACCAATTCAGAATACAGCTGTCCACATCCTAGCCCACTTAAAGAAATTTGATCTTAACACATCACTAATGATCTGATACCACTGGCTCCCAATTTCTCACCAGATATGCCATAAAATTCTAGCCCTAATCCACAAATCCTTACATAACAGTGCACCTGAATATCTGCCTGCACTAATAATACCATACAATCCCCATTCTTGTCTGTATTCCTTGCATAGAAACAGACTATTAATCCTTCCACCCTCCAAAGCAAGGTATGAAAGTACAAGATGCTCCGCATTCTTTTTTCTCTCCCCTTCATTATGGAACTGCTTTCCAACTGAGATCCTCCTTGAGATAAATCATAAAAAAAATTCAAAGTTCTCTTAAAAAGCAGGCCTGGGCCCCTTGGATAATTAAGCTGTGCTGTTTCTCTCTCTCTACTCTCTGCCGTATATTCTCCTTCCCTTTCCTATCATTAATTGTAGTTCCTTTCTAACTGTTTCCTATAAAATAAAGATGTAAACCACTTTGTATGTGTGCCAAAGGCGGTATATCAAAAGCAAAGAAACTATAACTACATGGGCATGTTTCTAAAAAACATCATGTGTGGCCAAGCTGATCTGTTCCAGTATCTCCCTTCAGAGAAACTGGAACAATATCATTCCCTAGTGAGACACAGTAAGCTGTGCTTCAAGTTCATGGTCTGGGCAACCTATGATATCTTTGAACCAGCATTGAGAGCTTCTGCTAGTGGTATTGGCACCTGGAGACCTGCCTGGCTCTGGTCCTCAGACCTGGAACAATCAGTGAAGAATAAGCTTGCTAATGTGCTATGCCATGCTGTGTCATAGAGATCTCATCAGAGAACAAGTTGAAGAGGAAGCTGGCTTCATTGAAAAGTAGCATGCCACCCTTCAAAATCCCTCAAGGTAGATGTCCAAGCTGGCCTCCTACTGCAGGAGCTACTATGGTGGTTACCAGAAAAAGACCTATTACTCTTGTAGACATAGGTACTTTACTGGGTCCCAAATTACCCAGTCAAAGCAGGCTTCTCAACCACAATCGAGACATGAGAAGCTTCAGAAGTCCCAACCTGTTCCTCATCCAAAGCCTGGGGTGGGGATTTGACTGGTTCCTGAAGAGCATAGTCACTGTACCTCTAACTACAATGGAAACCTTCCTATCAAAGGGATGCTCACTCTTTTTTCCCAAATGTAGCCCCTCATAATCTTGGACTTTTGGGTTTTGCAAATTATCCAGAGCGGTTACAAATTACATGTATTCAACATTCCTCCAAATTGCTCTCCGAGGGTTTATTCTATGGACCCTTAGCATCCGGAATTACTTCAGAGAGAAATCACCACTCTCTTGACAGATTTTGCAATCGAATTGTGCCACCAGAGAAAAGAAGTCAAGGGTTTTATTTCAAATATTTCCTGATCCCCAAGAACATGGGTAGATACCATCCCATCCTGGACCTCAGATATCTGAATAAGTACCCTAGTCAAAGAAAAGTTCAGAATGATATCTCTGGATACCCTACTCCCTTATCTTCATAAAGGAGTTCCGTATCACCCTGCTAGAACAATCCAGACAAGTGGGTTGTGTTCACCTACCAGCAGATTGGTGGAGACAAAGAACCAATGAAGACACCAGGTTTCAATGACATCACTCTGATGCCTCTATTCACCTCAGCCATCAGAAAAAGATTGATTAAACCAGCGTTTTCCCAAACTGTGGGTCATGATCCCAAATAGGGTCACAAAATCCTCTTTTGGGGTCGCTGCTGCATGTTGGGTTTGGGATGGGGTGAATCATGCTTTCGGGAAGCCGCCTCCTGTCAAATCCAGCTCACTGTCCACCGCCGGTAGCAAAGGTAGTACAGGCGCGGGGCCTAATTGTTTGTTGCGGATTTTCAGAGGGCTGTGCTGCTGGGTCAGATGATGTAACTGGCACATGGTTGAAACATTGTTGCTTTTTCCTGAGAAGGGTCTGTTGAAAAGTCAGAGACAGAAATAAAGATAGGTGTTAAAGGAGCTGCATATAGGTTTGTAGCAGCTACAACTCTGGAAAACAGGAATTACCTGCATACAAGAAATGTATGTAATTTTGAAAGATAGTCAGTGGATTGGACGCAAATGAAATCCTTCCATCTGTCTTTGGTCAGTGAGTAACCTGACATGATCATCTCTTGTCGCTTAGCCCAGATTATGTACCTATTAAATCTGTAATATTGCTTGTAAGGGAAGCTGTACTCCCTTATAGCCATTTGTAGTATTAGAAGAAAAACGTAAACTTTACTCGGAGAACATGTCAGTTTGATTGGATCAGGGCAAGGTCCATTTCATATCTTTAAGATACAACACTGCAGCGCAATCTAAAGATCCTCAAGATATGCAGTCCCCGATGTGGTGTGATCTCGGAGGCAGGCTTCTGCCTAAACTGCACGCAAAAGGCTGTCATGGGAGCAGGACCTGCAGGATGAGATGAGGCAGGAGAGTCCCTCCCGGTTGCAAGAGACCCTGGGGGCAGGGGGCACCATGTTACCTTCAATGGATCCGACCTCCGGTCCCTGCACGATGCCCGGACCATCCACCTCTTGAGCCCAGGGAGCAGTAGGGCTCCTGCGGGAGTTCTCACCAGTGTTTTTCTTACTATTGCAGAAGGCGTTTTGCCTACCAAGTGGCTCCTCAGCCTCAGAACACAGAGCTAAGAGGATGTCAGATGCAAAAGAGCACGAGTCAGGAGCAGTGGCGTCTAAGCAGGCTAGAGGCTTAGAGGAGTGGCAGCAATCGCCGTTGTCAGAGGGGCTGGATGGGGAAGACCTTAACACGGAGCTAGATCTGCAGGAGGAGTTGGAGGAAGGAGAGAGCCTAGAACAGGAGAATCAGGCGCGGATTGTTTGGGTTTTCCACCGGGAAGAGATACCAGTGCTCATCTTTATGCAATTTCTCGATATACTGCCCAGGCCGAAGGCCATTAGGGTGGTTTACAATCACTACAAGCGGGTACTGATACAATTCCTCATCCCCAAAGGGCTCACATTCTATGTGTACCTTGGAGACCCTCAAGGCCCTGAATATGCCTGCTAACCTCCCTGCACAAGAAGAGGCGCTGTAGGATCCACTGTTCCAGGCTGTACGGAAATCACAGAAAGTTTTACCAGTATATGGAGTAGTAGGACAGATAATCCAGGATGAGTGGGATCTGCCGGAGGTTGGCCTTAAAGTGGTCCAATCCACGACGTGCCTATACCCGCTGCCGGAGCAAGAACGAGCTCCTTTGATCACCCAAAGTGGGCGCAGCAGTGTTGGCAGCAGTCGAAGAGACCTTGACTTGTCTCCTGCAGCTGAGAGCCGTGGAACTGGTTCCGTGAGACCAGTACGTCTGCGGTCGATGCTTCATGTATTTCATGGTGCTCAAATGGAAGGTTCCTTTTCACCCAATTCTCGACTTCGAGGGCATGAACTACGGCCTCTGGGTACTGCATTTTCACAGTAATAATGGCAGTAGGAAGCGGAGATTTTGGTTGACTCTCAATCTTGCAGAGGCATATCTGCATGTTCCCATCCATTCAGAACATCGGCAGTTTCTCCGCTTTGCGGTGCCAAGGGGCCATTTCAAGTTTCGAGCGTTGCCCTTCTGTCTGGCGACTACCTCCATACCTTTACCAAGGGTTTGGTGGTGGTGGCAGCAGCTCTTCACAAGGAAGGGGTTCTCGTTGACCCGTACCTAGATGATTGGCTGATCCAGGTGAAGTCCAGAGACGATAGTGAAAAGAGCAACAGCGCGGAAAAAGAGCAACAACATGGTGGGAGAGTTCCTTCAAAGTCTCGGTTGGGGTCAACCTGGCCAAGAGTCAGTTACGGCTGGCCCAGGAGCTAGAGTATTTGAGAGTGGCTTTGATACCTGCGTGGGCAGGATTTTCCTGCCAGTTCGCTGGGTGCAGGAGCTACAACAGTGGTTATGGCATGTCCTGAAGATGGCAAGACCATCAGAGTGGTGGCATCTGCAGGTTCTGGGGACCATGGCAGCCACTCTCGAGCTAGTCCCATGGGCAAGGGCGCACATGCAACCGCTGCAGAGGGCTCTGCTCAGTTGATGGTCCAATCAGAGTCAACCCCTGTCCCAAGTACTCCCCTGCCCGCGGAACGCCAGGAGAGCCCTCGGTTGATGGCTGCATGTGGAAAGCCTGGAAGGAGTCCCCGGTGTGGGTTCCTCTGATGACCGATGCCAGCCTGTCAGGTTGGAGAGCCCATTGCGAAGGACGCTTTGTTCAGGGACAAGAGTCCACAGGAGACCCTGTGGTCGATCAACAGGCTCGAGATGCGAGCGGTGACCTTGGTGCTAGAAAGTTTCGAGCCATGGTTGCAGGGGAAGGTTGTCAAAGTCCTCTCGGACAATATGACCACGGTGGCTTACATCAACCGGCAAGGAGGCACAGGCAGTGAAGCCCTGGAGGAGGAGGCCGAAAAGCTGTTCGGATGGGCAGCGATTCGTCTCCAGGTGTTATCGGTGGCGCACATAGCAGGAGTTGACAGTGTGATGGCAGCCTACCTCAGCCGAGTGTGCATGGACTCTGGAGAGTGGCAGCTCAATCAAGAGGAGTTCGAGCAGGTGGTCTTCCGATGGAGCACACCAGTCATGGACCTAATGGCAATGTTCGAGTTGGCCAAGGCCTGCCGGTTTTTCATCAGAACAAGAGAGGAAGTCCAAGGGCCTGGATGCTCTAATTCAGCAGTGGCTCGAAGAAGGGCTTTTCTGTTTTTCCCCTTGGGCGCTTATAGGCCGGTTAGTGCAATGGCTAGAGATGCACCAGGGATTTGTAAATTCTGGTGGCACCAGACTGGCCGAGGTGCCAGTAGTATGCTGACCTGATTCAGAAACTGGTGGATTGACTCTGATGACTTCCGGTTGGAAGGCCCTCTTGACACAGGAGCCGCTTCGTATGCCCCAGGTGGATCAATTATCGCTTACAGCATGACTCTTGAAAGGGCAAAGTTGAAGAAGAAAGGATAATCAGGCTCGGGGATAGCTACCTTGCTACAGGCCCAGAGGTGGTCTATGAACCTGGCGTGCATCTGCGTAGGGCGCATCTTTGAATCATGGTGCGGAGAGAGGCAGGTGCGCCCTTCCACTGCCTCCGTCCCAGCCATCTTGGCGTTCTTGCAGTCCAGTTTTGATAAGGGTCTAGCTGCCAGTTCCTTGAGGGTGCAACTGGCGGCGATTTCCGGTTTTCGCGGGAAAGTCCACACGGTGCCGTTGGGTACACACCCAGATGGGCTGAGCTTTCTAGGGGTGCTGACCCACCTTCGTCTGTCAAAGAGGGCAGTGGTACCGCCTTGCAATCGCAATCTGGTGCTGACGGTGCTGTCTGGGGAACCCTTTGAGCCATTGAGTCGAGCTTTCCTGAAGGATTTGACTCTGAAAATGGTATTCCTGGTGGCGATTTGCTCGGCACGCAGGATTTCAGCGCTTCAGACCCTGTCATGCCAGGAGCCATTCCTTTCCTTCTCCAAGGAGAAAGTGGTCCTGCGCCTGGTACCTTCATTTTTGCCCAAGGTGGTGTGAGCATTTCATGTAAATCAGGCTGTTTCCTTACTGGCTCTGGCAAGCTCGGATGTGGGCAAAAGCGGATATGGGCTCTGCCACTCCACAGCTGTGTCACTTGGAGGCAAAGGTATGTGAAAAGGGCTTCATCCTTTTGGAGATCAGACCGTCTGTTGGTTCTGTTTAGCGGGTCATGCAAATTGAGGCGGCAGCTAAGCCTCCATTTCCAGATGGATCAGTGAGGCAATCACTCCTGCAAACATTTTGAAGGATAGAGCAGTGCTGGCGGGGTTGCAGACGCATTCCACGAGGGCTCAGGCAGCCTCGTGAGCAGAGTATAGTTTAGTTCCGCCTCTGGAGATCTGTAGAGTGGCATACTTTATCTGAACATTTTTGCCTGGATGTCCAGGCGGCAGGGGACGCTCGTTTCGGCTCAGCAGTGCTTCAGGCTGGTTGTGTGGGTCTCTCCCATTAGTTTAACTGCTGTGATACATCCCAGAGGTGCGGGACTGGACTAGAGGGACAATAAGGAAAGAGAAATTAGACTTACCTGCTAATTGTTGTTCCTTGAGGAACTCCAGTCCAGTCCCGGAACCCTCCCTTTCTGTGATAATCTATGCACACCCTGGTCCTGAAGCTGGTTCCCTTGGTGGAGGAAGTGGCCAGGAGAAGCCGGGGAGGGGTGTGTAATCAGTGTTTGGGGGAGGGGCAGACCAGAAGAGCTGTCGGTTGCTCGCTTCCCGCTGGTTGGAGTTGCTCAAGCGCTCAACAGGTAAGCCTCCCCATCCTGGAGGGTGGGACGAGGTATCCTTTCCAAGGGATGGAAGGGATACTAGTTTATTTAGACGTAGAAATGTTTGTTGCATGTTTAACTACTTATTTGTTGCTCCTGAGTCTGCTTTGTTAATAGGTACTGGGGCTGGTGGGCGGTGCCAGCTGCATATTTACACTAGCATCATCAAAAAGATGACGCTCAGTCTCCAAGCTGCTGGAGGAGGTGCACTACACAGAGGTGCGGGACTGGACTGGAGTTCCTCAAGGAACAACAATTAGCAGGTAAGTCAAATTTCTCTTTTTTGAGGAACTCTGGAAGCATATGAGATACTGGATATGGGGTCATGGGAGAAACTATGGCAACAGAGGAGATGCTTGAATGGGGAAGAGAGAGACAGACAGGAGATGTTTGATATTGGGGGTGTGACAGTGGAAATGAGAGAGAAGAGATGCTGGACATGGCGAGTGCAACAACTGGTTAGACTGAGCATTAAGGGTAGGTAGGGCTAGGGAGACAGAAAAGATACTGGTAAAGGGGGGGGGCGGAACTAGGGAGACAGAAGAGCTGCAGTACATATGTTGGGGGGACTAGGAAGGCAGGGAAGGAGCTAATGAACATAGGAGAGAGACCCTGGATAGGGAAGGTGAGAGAGGAAAGAGGGAAGATGCTGGACACAGGGGAGAGAGTAAGTAAAAGACTGGGCAATAAGAGGTTTGGGAATGGGAGGAATGGATAAGGGAGAGTGATGCAAAGCTATGGGTAAATGCAGTAAACAGCAGGAGACTGACAACTAAATGGTAAAAGGAGAAGGAAGAAAACTGAAAAGAAAGATTAGTGTTACAGATTGATGTAGGTGATGACAGTAAAAGACAGGAGAAAGAAGATATGGCAAGTAGACAGGTGACCCTGGATAAAAGAGCTAAGAGAAAAGCTGAAACCAGAGCCAAATGATTATAAAAATAAAATGGCCAGAAAATAAAGTAGAATAAAATAATTTTATTTTCTATTTAGTGATTGGAATAAATGAGTTTTTGGAATGTACATCTGCCAAGACCAACAAAGGGTAAAACTTTGGGAGAGAACCTCAAAGTCCACTAGGAAGCTGTGCTTTCTTCAGCTTCAGACATACACACACTGTCCCCAGTCACTTATCCCTCACATTTGTGTACACACACACACACACACCCACCTACACACACACACACCTACACGACACTCAGCCCCTGCACATTAACACACACGCCTGTCAAAGGGGGCCCTAATTCTGCCTCAGGATGAAGGAGGCATAGCCTGCAGGTGGGCTTTGGGCCCCCTCATCAGTTTCTGCCTGGGTCCCCTGCGTGTTAACACCAGCCCTGCCCACACTGCAAATATTCAAGAAGCTGTGTTCTAACTTTGAAGCTCATATGTGTCAAGCATGTTAAGTACCTTGAATAATTTCTTTAAAACGCATAGATGTACATATTTATATGTTTATATTTATGTTGTTTGAGTAATAATTTTGTTTGATTAGTATCCGGGGTCACATGAATTTTCCTCTGCTAAAATAGGGTCACACCGGAAAAAAATTTGGGAAGTACGGGATTAAATGCTCGTGAACAACTGCCTTGTAGGTGACTGTCTCACTTGAGCACAACATGGGAAGCTCCACTAGACTGCTGTCTTTTGGTAGCCATATCAGAGAGGAGTGGCCTAGTGGTTGGGGTAAGTTACCTCAGACCGGAAGGTCAGGGGTTCAAATCCCACTAGAGGACAGCAACTTTGGGCCGGCAGGACTGGGGTTTCTAGTCCCACAGGTGCTCCTTGTGTTCTTGGGCAAGCCACTTAACCCTCCATTGCCCATGTTCCCTCTTAGTATTAGTGTATGTGTCTCATATCCCCTCGTGTTAAATGTATCCCCCAATTGTGTTGTGACCACTTTGATTGAAGGATAAGGTGGTATACAAGACTGTCTAAATAAATAAATAAAATAAATATGAGGAGGGAAAATTGATTTAGCTCCATGCCCTTATTATGATAAGAACTTGTTGAGCAGCCAGAAATTGGAAGGATTTGGAAGGATCTGGAAAAGTGCAGCAGCCTCATACAACCTCACTGCCTTCTCCCTCCTCCTCTCTTCTGAAGATTGCAGCCTCATACAACCTCACTGCCCTCTCCCCCCTGCTCTCTCCTCAAGATTGCAGAAGGCTGTCAGAAGGATCTGCCTGCCTGCCTGCCAGCCATCTTAAATGCAATGCTGCCAAAGCCATTGAAACAGTATCATCAGAGTAGAGCTGAGCCCGGCAGGGATTTCTGCCTGTGGCCCTCATGAGGTGAGTACCAAGGCTTGACCTGGTCTTCTTGTTTGGGGGCTCCCGATTCCGTTTTCTCCTTTTGTGGACCTGGCAGTGGCACAGTCTGTATGTGCATTCTGCCCAAGTGGCTCCAACACGCATTCCTACCCTAGTACCTGTAACGCACATTGAAGTAAAACTGCAATTAAAGCATAATCAAGCACACGCCACAGTAAAAGCACACCTTTGGGCCGCCGCATCCTTAGCACATGCTGTTGTGATACTCTCTTTGTCTTCTTCCAGAAAACATTGTTAGTGGAGGAGTGGCCTAGTGGTTGGGGCAAGGTACTTCAGGCTGGAAGGTCTGGGGTTCAAATCCCACTAGAGGACAACAAGCTTGGGCCGAAGGACTGGGTTTCTAGTCCCACAGGTGCTCCTTGTGGTCTTGGGCAAGCCACTTAACCCTCCATAGCCCATGTTCCCTGTAAAATAGTTATCTCCAAGTTATAATGCCCTGTTCAATGTAATTTCAGTTTCCTTTGCGTCCCTCTAGTCCAGTCCCGGAACCTTAAAGTTTAGAATGCCTTCCAGCAACCTTGGAGACTGAATGATGTCATCTTTTTCTGATGCCACCAATACAAGTAGGCTAACTCCGCCCCCTTTCAACAGTATTTCAGTCTCCAAGCAGCTTTTGAGACGTCTGAGCCTGTATCTGGGCTCAGTTGTAACAAACAAGTAGAGCTGAATTATTTATTTAGTTTGATTTGGTTTGATTCAAATTTTGATTAGATTTTCTCTTTTTGTTTTAAGAGCGCTGCTGCTGCTGAAACTTCCTGCTAGGCTATTTTAATTTGTTTTGGTTTTGCCTCCTCCTCATTTTATAAACAATCAGAGGCTTAATAGTTTTAACGGATAGATCCTCCCTGCTCCCGAACCCAGTAAGAGGGGTGAGGAGCAGGTGGAGAGAAAGAGAAAAGAAGAGAAACAAAACGTTTTAGGCTGTGCACTGCCCTTAGATGTAAGGGATTGCAGGGCATTTTGTTTTCTCTGACGTTGGTGCCGAAGCCGCTGAACGGCTGAGCTCCGACACATTGAACTTCCCCAGGACTTTAAGGTATGTGGGGGAAGGTACTGGTAATTAGTTGTTTTTTGAATCCGCCTTGTTGCCGTTGATCGTTTGGCCCGCGAGTGTGCGGCGCGCGAGAGTGCGGAGCGTGGTTTCTTCATTAGCTTATGCGGGAGTTAAGCAGCAGTCTTTTTAATTGTGTTTTTGACTTTATTATTCTCTTTAGTTTGGGAAAATAATCCTTTTAAGATACAGTCTTTTTAATTGTGGTTTTGACTTTTTATTATAGAATGCCGGCTAAGCCACGGTGTTTAGTTTGTGGCTCGTGGCGTGGAGAATTAATGGATTCAGGGGTGTGTAAGTCATGCACTTTGGAGGCCAATGGTGCAATCAAAGCCCAAGGAAGTTCCTTGGGTGCTCAGGTTGGTTTAACAGGGGATCTTGGTAATTCTCTGCCACCTGCTTTAAGTCCTGTGCGGACAGGGCCTGGGTCTTCTGCTGAGGTTGATGCTCTGGTGCTTCCATCTATGAGCACAGGAGATGTTCATTCTATTCCTCCTAATTTCTATTTGCTGATGTCTCAGGCCTTGGAGCTTCTGCAGCCTATGTTAGGGGTTTCTTCTCAAACTTCAAAGGGTATGAAGCGTACTGGGTCTGTTTGTCTACCCGAGGAGGACGCAGGGTTAGCAAAGATCAGTAAGCAGGCAGTAAATGATAGTCTTCTCGAGGAAGTGTTGGAAGGTGCAGACGATGTAGATCAGTCCTCTGAGATGGAATTAGAGGAAGGAGAGTTGCCAGAAGAAGAAGAACAAAGTAGAGTTGTTAGAGTATTTCGTAAAGAGGAGTTGCCTGCTTTGATTTCTGAGACTCTCAGGTCACTTAATATGCCTGCGGGGGATTCAATAGCTGAAGAATCTTTGGAAGATCCACTTTTGCAGGCGGTGCGGAAGTCCCAGCGAGTTTTCCCAGTTCATAGAGTTTTCAGGTCTATGATTCAAGAGGAGTGGGACTGTCCTGAGGCAGCTTTTCGAGGTTCTAGATTTTTAACTCGTCTTTACCCTCTTTCAGATCAAGATAAGGAGCTTTTTCGCTCTCCTAAAGTGGATGCTGCGGTTTCAGCTGTAACCAAGAAGACTACGATTCCGGTTGAAGGAGCCGCTGCATTAAAGGATGTTCAGGACAGGAAATTAGACACTTTGCTTAAGCAGGTGTTTGATGTTAGCGCCCTTTCCTTGCAAGCCTCGATTGCGGGGGCATGGGTCGCAAGAGGATGTTTGCGATGGTCGCAAACGTTGCAGGTAGATCAGGTAAATGAGCAGTTGGAGGAGGTAACTCGGTTGGAATTGGGTGCTGCTTATTTATCGGACATCCATTATGATCTTATCAGAGCTCTGGCTAAGAGTATGGCCTCGGTTGTAGCGGCCCAAAGATACCTTTGGTTGCATAACTGGTCAGCGGACGGTTCTTCTAAAGCTCGTCTTAGTAAGTTACATTTTAGGGGTAAACTTTTGTTTGGTGAAGATTTGGAAAAGTTGGTTAAAGAACTTGGGGAGTCCAAGGGTGGTCGTCTGCCGGAGGATAAGCCGAGGCAGAGTCGAGATGCTGGAGGCTCACGAGGAAATTCTAGAGAGTTTCGTAGATTTCGGACGCCTCATTTTAGCCAGCCCCAACGGGGAAGGTTCTCAGTACGGGGTCAAGGATTTCGGAGTTTCCGGGGAGCCGGAAGGGGATTTTCTTAGTTTCAGGCCACAAATCTTAAGAAATCCCAAAGAGATGAGACAGACTCAGGCAGGGTTTAAAGATTCTAAAGCTACCGAATCCCCCGCAGGCATTTTAAGTGACCTGAGAGTCTCAGAAATCAAAGCAGGCAACTCCTCTTTACGAAATACTCTAACAACTCTACTTTGTTCTTCTTCTTCTGGCAACTCTCCTTCCTCTAATTCCATCTCAGAGGACTGATCTACATCGTCTGCACCTTCCAACACTTCCTCGAGAAGACTATCATTTACTGCCTGCTTACTGATCTTTGCTAACCCTGCGTCCTCCTCGGGTAGACAAACAGACCCAGTACGCTTCATACCCTTTGAAGTTTGAGAAGAAACCCCTAACATAGGCTGCAGAAGCTCCAAGGCCTGAGACATCAGCAAATAGAAATTAGGAGGAATAGAATGAACATCTGCTGTGCTCATAGATGGAAGCACCAGAGCATTAACCTCAGCAGAAGACCCAGGCCCTGGTAAAGCAGGTGCAGAGAATTACCAAGATCCCCTGTTAAACCAACCTGAGCACCCAAGGAACTTCCTTGGGCTTTGATTGCACCATCGGGCTCCAAAGTGCATGACTTACACACCCCCAAATCCATTAATTCTCCATGCCGCGAGCCACAAACTAAACACCGTGGCTTAGCCGGCATTCTATAATAAAAAGTCAAAAACACAATTAAAAAGACTGTACCTTAAAAGGATTATTTTCCCAAACTAAAGAGAATAATAAAGTCAAAAACACAATTAAAAAGACTGCTGCTTAACTCCCGCATAAGCTAATGAAGAAATCGCGCGCCGCACTCTTGCGTGCCGCACTCTCGCACGCCAAACTCTCGCGTGCCGCACACCCGCGCGCCGAACACTCGCGGGCCAAACGATCAACGGCAACAAGGCGGATTCAAAAAACAACTAATTAATTACCAGTACCTTCCCCCACATACCTTAAAGTCCTGGGGAAGTTCAATGCGTCGGAACTCAGACGTTCAGCGGCTTCGGCACCAACGTCAGAGAAAACAAAATGCCCTGCAATCCCTTACATCTAAGGGCAGTGCACAGCCTAAAACGTTTTGTTTCTCTTCTTTTCTCTTTCTCTCCACCTGCTCCTCACCCCTCTTACTGGGTTCGGGAGCAGGGAGGATCTATCTGTTAAAACTATTAAGCCTCTGATCGTTTAAAAGATGGGGAGGAGGCAAAACAAAACAAATTAAAATAGCCCAGCAGGAAGTTTCAGCAGCAGCGCTCTTAAAACAAAAAGAGAAAATCTAATCAAAATTTGAATCAAGCCAAATCAAACTAAATAAATAATTCAGCTCTACTTGTTTGTTACAACTGAGCCCAGATACAGGCTCAGACGTCTCAAAAGCTGCTTGGAGACTGAAATACTGTTGAAAGGGGGCGGAGTTAGCCTACTTGTATCGGTGGCATCAGAAAAAGATGACATCATTCAGTCTCCAAGGTTGCTGGAAGGCATTCTAAACTCTAAGGTTCCGGGACTGGACTAGAGTTCCTTAAGGAACAACAATTAGCAGGTAAGTCTAATTTCGTCTTGTTCAATGTTAACCGCACTGATGCAGAATAGCGCGGTATATAAGAGAATATAAATAAATAAAACCCTTTGGCAAGCGAGGTGCCTCATCTCCGAATTCTGGACTCTGCACTTCTTGCATGGCAGTTTCTGGGTCATCCCTGGAGGCCTCCTCCCTCTTTCAGATGGGGGATGTGATTAGTCCAGCCTTGCCTGCCTCAGGGCAGGAGGTGACAGCGATATGGGTAAGGATATCCAGCCAGCCAGAGGATCCAGTGACTGTGCTGTGAGCCACTCATCGTCCTCTAGGGGTCTGTGGTGGCTGTGCCCCCTGGTGTTGCAGGGTTATTTCCAAGAGGAGAGCTTCCAAACTCTGGATTGTCCTCCCCGGAATTCTTTCTTTCTTTGCAGCAGGCTTGGTCCTTCTGGCATGGAAATTCAGACTCTGTAGCCTCTGGGTGCCCCTGGGTGCAGTCTTGTGCAGGGCAGGTGGAGAGAGAAAGCCCTGTTCCTTATCGTCACTCCAGTCCAGTCCCTTACTTCTGGGTTGCGCAACTCTTCCAGCAGCTTGGAGGCTGAGCCCATCCTTTTTGGGGATGGTGCGGTATAAATACCACTAGTACCACCCACTGAAACCAGTATGCTCAGCCTCCAAGCAGCTGGAGGGTTCCATAAGCCAAGGGCTTACTGGAGTCTTTCTTTTAGTTACCTTACTTTTGTTTTAATTACCAGATAATTTCTTTGATTTCTTTGCATCGGTTTGAGGTATCCTTTGGATTCCTGTCCTTAAGCTTCTGTTCCTTTAAGTTTCTCTCCCTCTCCCCCCCCCCCCTCCCCTCTCTCCCCGAGGAGGAGGCCTACTCCTGGGCCAGCAACGCGAGGAGGTGTGCTCCGGGGACAGCATCGCGTTCACTGAGCACAGCAAACCTACCGGCAAAGGAAAGAGGGATCGCAAACTCTCCCCCTCGCCTGCGTCCGCCAGCTCCCGCGGTTTTGCACACAGGCCTACCCGACCTCGCGCCGAAGCCCGAAGGTGGCTGAGCGCTTGAGGCGGTAGTGCTTTATTCCCCTGCTGCTCGGTCTTGGCTCAGCAGACTTGGAGCGCATGGGTGCTGCATTTCGCCGATTCCGATTAGGAGCGGAGGCGAAGGACACTTTCCGGCTGTAATCGCCGACCGGTGGGTGCTCCACGTGGCTGAGGCCTGCCACGTGTGAGCCACCGGAGCACTGCTGACTGCCGCAGGACATCGCACCGCTAAGAGGCATCAATCGCAAGTACTGGGGGACTCTAGGTTTACTGAGCCTTAACCTTAGGTCGTTTGGGGGAATTTATTTTACTTTATTTCACTTTAATTTAATTTAATTTCCTTAATATGACATTGTTGGATTTCTGCCATTGTTAATACCGGGGGAAGGAGCAGTTAATCTTATGGTGCCTGGCTGCAACAGTTTTGTTTTTTTCAATTAATCTACTGTGGAGGTACCATTGTGAGCTGGCAAACAGTATTTAAGCTTGATTGCAGAAGTGAGCATGACTGGCAAAATGAGGTGCCCGTCTTGTGGCACGCGTAAGGGTACTGCCACTGATTCAGGGATCTGTAAAGCATGTGCTACAGAGGCGTCTCCTGTGGAGCAGGGTATGCAATTATCCATGGCCCAAGCCAGTCAAGGTTCAGGGGACTCGCTGTTAGGGGAGAGGGAAACTCTCTCTCCTCCTACCTCTAACTCAGACCCCTCTGTCCCTCCCCCCCCTTCCCCCTACAGCAGCGGGGGAAGGGAGCATCAGTGACCTTTTCTCTCCTGAATTCGTGCTCTTGTTGCACAAGGCCTATTGCATGCGCAAGAAGGGTCCTGGGGCAGCTGAGCCGAACGCAGCGAAGGAAGGCCTACGGCCCAGCCCATTTGGGGCTAGTTCCCAGGTATCAGAGATCCCACTCAAACGCGCAAGGCTGGTGAGTGAGGAACCCCTCTCATCCTCCTCACATGAGATCCTGGAAGAGGAGGTCTCGGACAAGGATCTAGGGGAAGATGAGGAGGATCTAGAGGAGGGAGAAATCCCGGAAGAGGACCACTCTCGCATAGTGCGGGTTTTCCGGCGGGAGGAGCTCCCAGCACTGATCAGCGAATCCCTCAAGGTGCTCAATGTGACCTCGGATGCCCCGGCGGAGGAAGAAGCGTTGGAGGACCCCCTGATCCAAGCAGTGAGGAGGTCCCAAAAGGTTTTTCCCGTTCACAGAGTAGTGCGTCAGATGATTCAAGAGGAGTGGGACCAACCTGAATCAAGTTTGAGAGGAGTGCGTGCTATGACGAGACTTTACCCATTGCCAGAACCTGACAAAGAACTGCTGAAGTCTCCCAGGGTAGATGCAGCGGTATCTGCGGTGACAAAGAAGACGACTATACCAGTCGAGGGTAGTGCGGCCTTGAGAGATTCTCAGGATAGAAAATTGGACACCCTGCTGAAGCAAGCTTTTGATATCAGCGCCCTCGCCCTGCAGGCCTCTGTTTCAGGAGCTTGGGTGGCTCGGGCCTGCTTGAGGTGGTCCCAGCAACTCCAGCTGACAGAGAACTTCTCGGGAGATGATTAGTCTATCCCGTCTAGGTTGGAGTCCGGGGCGGCCTACCTAGCGGATAGCCAATATGACCTCATCAGAAGCCTGGCTAAGAACATGGCCTCGCTGGTAGCGGCTAGACGATATCTATGGCTACGGAATTGGGCAGCAGATGCCTCGTCGAAATCGCGCCTAAGCCGTCTCCCCTTCAAGGGGAAATTGTTGTTCGGGGAAGACTTGGATAAGCTGGTGAAAGATCTCGGTGAGTCTAAAGGCGGCAGGCTGCCGGAGGACAGACCAAAGCAAGGTCGCTCCCTAGCCCCAGTACGGAGCCAGCCTAGAGAACCCCGGAGGTTTCGCCCGGCCAGATCGTTCTCCTTTCCTAGGGGCCGTCTCCCTTCGAGGGGACAAGGCTTCAGAGGTTTTCGGGGAGCAGGGAGAGGCTTTGGGGCGTCCTCTTCCGCGTCCACGGGACCTAGAAAAACACAATGAGAAAGTGGGGGTCCAGGGGTAAGGCCTGCGGGTTGGGGGGCGTTTAAAGCAGTTCCTTCCCGCCTGGTCCCGGGTCACATCCGATCAATGGGTCCTAGAGGTGATCCGAGAGGGGTATGCCCTCAAATTTGCGAAACAAATACTCCCAGCCTTTGTTCAGTCTCCCTGCGGTTCTCCGGTAAAGAGAGCAGCGATAGAGGTCACTCTCTCGCGGCTCATAGCACTCGGAGCAGTAACCCCAGTCCCTCCAGACCAATGCGGCTGCGGTCGATACTCGATTTATTTTGTGGTGCCAAAAAAGGAAGGGACTTTTCGCCCGATTCTGGATTTAAAGCAAGTCAATCGATGCCTCAAAGTGCCTCACTTCAGGATGGAAACCCTGAAGTCTGTCATAGTGGCCGTAAGGAGCGGAGAGTTTCTGACTTCATTGGATTTGACGGAAGCCTATCTACACATTCCAGTTCAAAGGTCCCATCAACAGTTCCTGAGATTCGCGGTACCAAGGGGTCACTTTCAGTTCCAGGCACTGCACTTCGGGCTAGCTACAGCCCCTCGAACCTTCACCAAGATCATGGTGGTGGTTGCTGCGGCCCTGAGAAAGGAGGGAATCTTGGTTCATCCCTATCTGGACGATTGGCTGATCCGGGCGAAGTCAGTAGAGGAGAGTCGCTCGGCAACCGCCAAGGTAGTGGAAGTACTGGAGGAGCTAGGCTGGGTCATCAATCGAACAAAGAGCAGTTTGGTTCCTTCTCAAGAGCTAGAGTATCTCGGGGCGAGGTTCGATACCAGAAGAGGAAGAGTCTTTCTGTCCAAGAACAGAGCAAGGGACCTAAGGACCCTGGTGTCTCAATTCCTGAGCAGGCGTCTCCCTACGGCGTGGCATTACCTTCAACTGCTGGAAACCATGGCGGCCACAATAGAGGTGGTTCCGTGGGCCAGGGCCCACATGAGACCCTTGCAAAGGGCCCTGTTGCGCAGGTGGTCCCCTCAGCATCATCCTCTGTCTATGCAGCTGCCCTGCGCTCCCCGGACCAGGAAAGCCCTCCAATGGTGGCGCCACTCAAGGAACCTGGATCGCGGGATGCCTTTCGAACCCCCACAGTGGTTACTGCTCACGACGGACGCCAGTCTGACAGGCTGGGGAGCGCATTGCGAGGACCAGTTCGCCCAGGGTCGGTGGTCCTTAATGGAGTCCCAGTGGTCCGTCAACAGACTGGAGTTGCGAGCGGTCTCCCTAGCGCTCAAGGCACTCGAACCCATGGTTTGCCAAAGGGCGATTCGCGTCTTCTCAGACAACGTCACTGCGGTGGCGTACATCAATCGCCAGGGAGGTATCAGCAGTCCATCCCTGGAAAAGGAAGCGGACAGCCTGTTCCAGTGGGCAGAAGCTCGGTTGGAGGCTCTCTCAGCTCAGCATGTGGCCGGAATGGACAACGCGACAGCCGATTACCTCAGCAGGTTCAGGATCGACCACGGAGAGTGGGAGCTGGACCAGGAGGTCTTCTACCAGATTGTAACGCTTTGGGGACCTCCAGTCATGGATCTCATGGCACGGTATGGCTCGGCCAAGGCAAGCAGATTCTTCAGTCGAAGGAAGGAAAGGATGTCCGAAGGCTTAGATGCTCTAGCCCAGAGATGGCCCACGGAGGGGCTCCTGTATGTATTCCCTCCATGGGCTCTCATCGGAAGAGTCCTACAACGGGTGGAAGCTCATCGAGGATTGGTGATCTTCATAGCACCGGATTGGCCTCGTCGCCCCTGGTATGCGGATCTCGTAAGGTTATCGATCGACCGACCGTGGCGGCTTCCCTGCAAGAAGGGTCTGTTGAGACAGGGGCCTCTTCTGATGCCTCACGTGGATCGATTCTCGCTTACGGCCTGGCTATTGAAAGGGCGCGGCTCCGCAAGCGAGGATATTCGGGGGCAGTAATCTCTACTTTGTTGAACGCCAGGAAGCGCTCCACCTGCCTTTCCTATGTTCGAGTCTGGCGCATCTTTGAAGCATGGTGTGCGGAGCACCGGAAGAATCCCCTTTCGGCCTCTGTCCCGGAAGTCCTGGAATTCTTACAAGCAGGCTTCGAGAAGGGCCTAGCTCCCAGCTCATTACGAGTCCAGCTAGCGGCTATTTCGTGTTATAGAGGTAGAATTCGAGGGAAGCCCATAGGAGAACACGCGGATGTGGCTAGGTACCTAAGAGCGGTGAGGCGCCTGCGACCACAGCAGAGATCAGTCATTCCCCCTTGGGATCTCAATCTGGTGTTAAATGCCCTGACCAGGGAGCCTTTCGAGCCGGCCAAGAGAGCATCCCTAAAGGATCTGACTCTGAAGACAGTCTTCCTGGTCGCCATTTGCTCGGCCAGACGCATCTCGGAGCTTCAAGCGCTGTCCTCCCAACACCCCTTTATTTTGTTCTTCAGGGAGAAGGTGGTCTTGCGGACAGTTCCCTCCTTTTTGCCCAAGGTCATATCGCCTTTCCATGTGAACCAAACGATCTCGCTGCCGTCCTTCCCGGCGGAAGAGCTGGAAGGGGACGGTGGGAAACTACGTCTTCTGGACGTTCGCAGAGCCCTGAAACTCTATCTCTCCCGCACGGCTCCCTTTCGAAAATCGGAACGTCTATTCATTCAATTTGGAGGAGCTCACAAAGGGGAGGCGGCGGCCAAGGCCTCTATCTCCAGGTGGATCAGGGAGGCTATCGCCTCTGCCTATATCCTGGAGGGAAGGCAAGTTCCAGGAGGTCTGCGCGCACACTCAACGCGGGCACAGGCGGCTTCCTGGGCGGAGTATAGCTTAGTCCCGCCGCTAGAGATTTGCAGAGCGGCTACTTGGGCTTCTCTACATACCTTTACCAAACACTACAGGCTGCAGGTTCAGGGGTCAGCTGATTCTCGGTTTGGAGAGGCGATCCTTCGGTCCGGGATAGCGAAACCCTCCCAAGCCTGAACTGCTCTGTTACATCCCAGAAGTAAGGGACTGGACTGGAGTGACGATAAGGAAGAAGTAATTAGGTCTTACCTGCTAATTATTGTTCCTGAAGGAACGACAGTCCAGTCCCTGTTCCCTCCCAGTTTACGCGTACGGGTGTAATGTGCCAGAGGGTGGTAAATACGGCGGACCGAAGTCTGACTCAAGAGCTTTGGCCCAGATCCTGGGAAGAAGGGGAAGGGGAGCCCGGACAAGCCCAGGTAGTCCTCCTCCCCCCCCCCCCTTCCCTTCCCGTTTGTTTCCCCCTTCTTAATCTCTTCACTTCCGTTAAAAAATTAAATTTGGGGTTTTCGGGTAGTTACATTGGTCTATGGGTAGTATTTTTAGTTTTAGATTAAGTCTACTATGGCATTAGCATACTGGTTTCAGTGGGTGGTACTAGTGGTATTTATACCGCACCATCCCCAAAAAGGATGGGCTCAGCCTCCAAGCTGCTGGAAGAGTTGCGCAACCCAGAAGTAAGGGGACTGGACTGTCGTTCCTTCAGGAACAATAATTAGCAGGTAAGACCTAATTACTTCTTCGATTGCTTTTGACTAAGCATCCCTGATGTGTGGTGCCCCCTGGAAATGGGGAACAGCTGGGAGCTGTCCGAGATTTTGACTGTGACTTGGATTCAGATGGGTTGGTATTGGGCTCTGACGTGAATGTAGGAGTACTCTTGCCTTCAGAAGAGTGTGAGTATGATCTGCTTATTCCAGAAGGAGAACTGGCGGCATTGATTGCCAGGGTCTCATCCACCATGAACTTGACGGATGCATCCGGCACAAAGCAGGAGCTGAAGGTACACCAACTCTGCCTTTCGGGTTTTTCACCGCACCAAAGATGCCACGGCGCCAAGGGATCTGTGTCCTTAGAATGCCTAGGCTGGGTGATCAATCGGGAAAGAGCCAGCTGTGGCTTTTCAAGTCCCTGGAGTTTCTGGGAGGATGTTTCAACTCTCCAGTGGGCAGAATTTTCCTGCCAGAGGAGAACATCAAAGTCTGTTGGATTGCTTGGTGCTGTTCTGTGTGCAGCAGTCTCCCAGATTCTGGTTTTCTCTTCAGCTCCTCAGATTGATAGCGGTGACCATAGAGACCATGCTGACATGCGACTGCTCCAGTGGTCCTTGTTGACTCAGTGGTCCAAGTTCTCAGGTGTTTGAGTGCAGGCTTCTGTTGCCATTGATGGTGAAGTCCAGCCTGTAGTGGTAGCAGCAGCCCTGTCATCTGAGGAAAGGCATGCCACTGGACGATTTCTCCTGGATCCACCGGACAACGGATGCCAGTCTCTTGGGCTGGGGAGCTTGTTGCCAAGACCATATGGCTTAGGGCCATCAACACAATTATGTGGTCGATTCTACAGAGTAAATTAACTGTTAAGCTGTATATAGGCAATTATTACTCCATTGTATCCTCCAGAACTCTAATCTATTTCTCGTTCCCAATGCTTTAACAAGTAGTATGAGTTTTTTTTTTTAAAGCAACAGGTCTCAGACTTCAGAGAGCTACGGGTCTTTATGGTTTCTACCCAATGCTCTAATTTGCATCAATGACCAATTTGTTGCTTCATGCTCAACTTTCTACTTTTAACGTGATTTCAAAACTGGAACTTATAACTTATAAGAAGAGAGAGTATTTGCTTATCTTCAAAAGTGCCCAACGCCAACTTCAGCGCTGCTGTGTTTCACTGCCGAGCTGTTTCATCAGGGGCTGTGATTGCTAACTCGTCCTCAATTCGTTTGTTCCAAACAGTGAATTCTTTCAAAACATTCTTATATTCATCGCGCTCTAAACGGGGAATCATGTGTTAGTTCTGTATATTAATACCATGAGTTATATTCCACCATTCATATATCAAATTATGCAACAATGAAACGAGATGGATTTTACCGTGAACTTCCTTACTGGTTTCTTCTCATTTCCCAAACCGTTTGATTCTAACAACGCCGCGCATGCGGACTACTTGCTGGGCGGGCTATTTATCGCATTTCAACCCTCCTACTCATATTTAAACACATAAGTTCCAATCAATTTGCAAGTTAAGCCCCCCTGGTTTCACGGATTGTAGCATAAAAATCCATCTCTGTTCCTTTACTATCAATGCTTGATCCCTAGATTTACCCTAGAATCCCGTTATACTCCTGTCTATACAGAAGCATTTTAGGTCCTCAAATTGGTGATGTTCTTGGAGACAGTGTTCAACTATCGGTGTAGCCAATGTCTTGCACTTCAACCTGCTGCGATGTTCCGCTAATCTAATTTTAAAAGGTCTCGACGTCTTCCCAATATATAGCAGCCGGCAGGGACATTCTATAGCATACACTACATAGTCCATATTACATGTTGTGTGGTGGCGTAACCGATAAGTTCTTCCATGGTAATCAAATGATGTAGTTTCCTTAGTCACATCACACATTTGACAAGACCCACAGCGAGAGTGACCCACAGATTGGTGCAAAGACCTATGTCCCATAGAGCGTAACTTTGTGGGACTTAAAACTTCTTTGAAATTTCGATGCCTCTGCCATATGCATCGTATTCGCATGTCCTTAAATATTGGTATACTATGAAGCACGTTCAAGTGTTTGTTTAGAACAGGGGTCACCAACCTGCGGCCCGCGAGGTCCCTTCGTGCGGCCCGCGAGGCTCTACCCCGGTGCGGCCCGCCAAGGAATTTACACGATGGGGAGCGAGGAGGAGCTTACCTTCCTGTTCCCTGCAGGTCTCGTCATCAGTCCAGTGGAGAACGCCGTTTCCCTCGCCGTCCCCTGCTGGGATATTGGGTTTCAGCTGCATTCCTCCAACCCAGATGGCTGCTGGGGGGCGGGGCCACCAGGCCGTCCCGTCCAATCAGCACGGACCCCCAGGGAGATTGACAGCCTTACCCAGTGTCTTGGTTTCAGGGCAACATGGCGTGGAGCGACAGGCAGGAGCTGTTTTGTAAGCAGCTGCATAGGTTGGCTGTGGAAACTCCGATTTTGACTCCCTAAACGGCCTTCGGGGCAGCAGCTGTGAGTAACCTGGTCAGTGCATCGCAAGACTTGCAGCAGGGAGCCGGGGCTACGGCTCTGTCCCGGTCAGAGCTCTGGGGAGAAGGAGTTCACTAGCAATGTCTCTTCGTGCGGCCCTGCTTCAGTTAACGTGTGCTAACAAGCAGCCCGGCGGGTGCCAGACGCTTGTGCTGGTTAACAAGGGGGGTGCGGCCCGCGAGGCTCCCGGAAGTCGGCTGTGCGGCCCGCGGCCCTCTGGAGGTTGGTGACCACTGGTTTAGAATCTTTTGAAGTTGGTTATTGAACTGAGAATGTTTCGTTACAAGATTCATAACATCCTCCTCAGAATGGGATATGCGGGGTGTCATTAAATATTCCCTATTATTAAACAAGGCTCTTTTGTATGCCCGGTCCACTATATGAGGGGGATACCCCCTATCATAGAATTTCCTTTTCAGTATCTGCGCTTGGTGTTTAAAGTCCTGCACACTTGAACAATTCCTCCTGTATCGGAGGAACTGCGACAATGGGAGCCCATTTTTTAACCCCTTCGGATGAACACTCGAATAATGAAGTAGTGCATTTCGATCCGTGGGTTTATGATGTACCGTGGTAATCCACTCACTCCTCCCTTGTTTCACTTCCACATCCAAAAATGTTATGACTTCCCGATTGTAGGTGCAGGTAAATTTAATTAATTCTTCTCTCATATTCAACCAGTCCACATTCTGAAGTAAATGTGGGACCTGTCCCTCCCAGATGACAAATATGTCATCAATGTAGCGACACCATAGTTTTACTTGAGAATGAAATTCAGATTTCCTTTGCCAATTCTCCTCAAAAGATCCCATGAAGAGATTAGCTATTGAGGGGGCACATGTGGCGCCCATAGCCACTCCAGTCTTTTGGTGATAAATTTGTTCTTCAAATTGAAAGTAGTTATGAAAAAGTACCAGCTTTATTAATTCATCCATAAAGTCAAGGTGCTTCAAGGCAAGGGCCATCAGATTGGCTTTTCTGCATTTGTGGCCTCTGATCAAGGGTCGGGCGGTAGCTTATGCCAATTGGCAAGGTGGCATGAGGAATGCTAGGGTAGCTCTGGAGATAGTTCTCCTGTTTATCTGGGCAGAGAAGAACCTCCTAGCCTTGTCAGCTCAGCACATTGCCAGGGTGGATATTGTGGAAATGGACTTCCGAGTTGAGTCAGGAGGCTTTTCAGTTGATTCTGCACCATTAGGGTCGCCCCAAAATAGATCTGATGGCAACCCACACCAGTGCTTGAAGTTTGCTGCTTCCTCTCCATTTGCTGTACAGAGATAGGGTAAAAGGGTGTCGATGTTCTGACCCAGCCTTGGCCAAGTCAGCACTGGCTGTATGTGTTTCCTCCATGGTTCCTGGCGGGGCATGTGATTCGGCGTATAGAACGCCACCCAGGCCGGATTGTTCTAGTGGCACCGGATTGGCCAAGGAGAGCATGGTTTGGAGATCTAATGCTGCTCCTGTAGGTGCCTCCTCTTCAGTTGCCTCCATCTTGAGGCCTGTTGCAGCAGGGACCGATCGTACTGGAGGGACCAGTTCCCTTCTCACTTTCGACTTGGCTCTAGTAAGGAGATGGCTAGCACTTAAGGGTTACTCTCCAATGATGGTCTCCAGTGGAGGAGGTCTACCAAGCTTAGCATACATTGGGATCTGGTACCTCTTTGAGCGATGTCGCAGCGCTAGGCAGTTGGCTCCTGAGGCAGCCAAGCTCTCCATCTCTATTTGACTTTCCACAGGATGGCCTGGAGAAGGACATTTCTGTTAGCTCCCTGAACGTTCAGGTGTCGGCTTTGGCCTGTTTTTGAGGTCTGGTGGCTGGTATGTCTCTAGTCTTGCACCCAGGCATCTCGTGATTTCTTCAGGGAATTTGGCATCTGCGTCCTCTCCTCTGTTCTGTGATCCCTTCCAGGGATCTGTGTCAGGTGCTCAGGGCCCTGATGGCAGCACCCTTTGAGCTGTTGAAGCATGCTACTTTAAAGGATTTGACGCTCAAAATGATCTTCTTTGTTGTGATTTGTTCGGCAACGTGGATTTCTGAGCTGCAGGCTCTGTCTGGCTCGTATCCTTATCTGTCTTTTTCAAGGTGGCCGTTTCCATTTAGCCTGTGCCTTCCTTCTTGACTAAGATGCTTTCTCCCTTTCTCCTTGAACCAGATAGTACCCCTGCTCTTCTTCTGTAAGGAGTAGTGTAGGGGGGAGGATAAGGATCTTCGCCTTGTGGTTGTCCTGAGGGTGCTTCTCCAGTACTTGGAAGTTACGAATTTCATTTTTTCGTGCTGTTTGCTGGCCCACCCAAGAGTGATGCAACAGCTAAGTCAACTTTGGGGTGCTGCATTAAGGAGGCCTTTGCCTCTGTGTATCTGTTACGGAACCAGCTGGTTCCGGAGGGTTTGCGTACCCATTCTACCTGAGTGCTGGCGTCCTCTTGGGTGGAGCGGAGCTCTGTAACCCCTGCAGACATTTGTCAGGCAGCAACTTGGGCATCACTTTCCACATTTGTCAAACTTTACTGTTTGGATGTCCACACAAGGGCAGAAACGGCCTTTGGCTCAAGGGTTTTGCAAACTGCTGTGTCTTCTTCCCACCCAGTGGAATTGTAGCTTTGGTACATCCCACTTTTTTGGACTGGTCTAGCAAGATGATATGGAAGTGAGATTTTACTTACCAGTGAATATCCTTTCCTTGAATCTTGCTAAACCAATTCAGGGCCCAACCCTGGAACTGTATTGCTCTGTTCTTCCACTGCAGTACCCTTGGGTCTGCTCTGATTTTTATTCTTGGCTCTGCAGCTTCATCATTTATTGTCAGCCTTATGTTTTATGCTTTCCTGTACATAGTTCTCTACTGTTGATCACTCGTTGCCCACTGTTGAGGTTGTGTGAGGCTTGCCATGTTTCTCCCATATGCTTTGGGACAAATACTGAAGGGACCTCTGGTAGCTGAGGTGAATAGAGGCATTAAAGCCTGAGCTTTTCATTGGTTCTTTGTCTCCACCAATCTGCTGGTAAAGGAACACAAACGATTTGTCTGGGCTGGACTTAACAGGACTCAAGGAAAGGACATTAACTGGTAAGTAAAATGTCACCATTAGCTATAATCCCTGGATCTGAAGGATGCTTATAACCACATTCAGATACATTCCACTCACAGGAAGTATTTCAGATATGTTCTGGGGGAACATCACTTCTACTACTGAGTTCTGCCTTTGGCCTAGCCTCAGCATCTTGCATCTTTACAAAATGCCTTTTGGTAATAGCAGCTTACCTTTGGATGCTGGGAGTATTAGTCTTCCCCCTATTTATTTATTTATTTAAATTGATTTCTATCCCGCCTTATCCTTCAATCAAGGTGGCCCGCACAGCAAACAATCGACAGACAATGTGTTAAGTGTGGGCATGCAATGGTCGGTGCGTGTGTGTAGTAGTGTGTCGTTGATTCTTGTGGGTCTATTTACAGTGTGCGCTATATACAATACTATGTACAACATAAATTTACAACATAAATTTGCATTCAAATTTGTGTGAGTTGGGGGAGGATGGGGGTTTGATTCTGTTGTTGTCGATTGGGTTGCTTAGGTGACGATTTTGGACGATTAGCTGATCAAGAGAGTACCATTTAGGAAGGAGTTCAAGAATCAACACAGTTGACCATTCAGATGCTAGAGCTACTAGAATTCATCATAAATTTACCCAAAATCACAACTTCAGCCCTCTCAACAATTAGAATTCATAGGAGCCTTTCTCGACATGATTCAGGTGAAAGCCTTCCTCCCACTTGACAGACTTCACAGATCGACAGCAATAGTGCGGGAGACTCAACTGAGTCAGCAGGCAACAGCTCGCAAGATGTTAACTATACTAGGTCACATGGCTTCTATCGTGCATGTAACACTTCTGACACGTCTCCACGTGAGACAAGTTCAGTGGACTCTGAGGACTCAGTGGACTCAGGCGACAGGACGACTCGGGGATTGTCTGTATGTCACCAATCCACCCATTCAGTCATTGCAGTGGTCGACAATTCATCACAATTTGCTCAAAGATCTCCTCTTCCAAATCGCTCCACCGCAAAATATTTTGACATAGACATTCAAGCTGGGTTAAGATACTCGTACTTATGGGTTTCACATGCAAGGCAATTGGTCCTTCCAAGAAACTCTCCACCAGATGAACTTCTTGGAGTTGAGAGCTGTAGCAAACTCTCTAAAAACTTTTAGAGATTGGTTGGCCAACAAAACTGACAAGCAAGTAGCAATGTTCTACATCAACAAGCAGGGAGGAACGGGAAACAGTCAGGTTGTGGAAATTTGCCATTGCCCATGGGATGGACTTATAGCCACATAACTACCAGGTGAGCAAAGCACTCTGGCAGATACAGTGAGTGAAGTCCTCCAACCACATGAATGGATACTAGACAGGAAGGTTGCAACTCGCATCTTTTGAGAGTGGGTCATCCCCTTGGTAGATCTTTTCACGACTCTTCAAAATGCCCAGGTGGATCAGTTCTGCTCCAGAGTACGAATGCACAGCAGACTAGCCTCAGATACTTTCCTTTTAAATTGAGAGGAGGGTCTTCTGTATGTGTATCCTCCAATTCCTCTGATTGCAAAGACCCTCCTGAAGCTCAGAGGCACGATGATTCTCATCGCCCCCTACTGGTCCAGACAACCTTGATTTTCTCTACTGCTAGAACTCTCCAGTCAGGAACCACTCTGGTTAGGCCATGCACCGGACTTGATATCACAGGAGAATGGAAGAATGTTGCATCCCAACATCATTCTTGGCCCTCACGGTTTGGATGTTGAGAGGTGCTGATCCCTCTGTTGCCTTTCTGCACTGGAAAGAGCAAATCCATTACTAGCATTTGCTCTAGATTCTGGCTTGGGTCAGACATTTAACTGCTTGCTTTGTAAGTCCTGAGCCTGTCTGTCTGTCTGTATATATATAGAGAGAGACAGACATACATTTATTTATTTTATATCTCCAGGAACAAGCAGGAATGTAGTCTTCACATATGGGTATCGTCGGTACTGACGGAGCCTGTGCGGGGATGCTCCCCAGCGTCCAATAGGAAAGCTTTTGGGAGCATCCCACAGCGCCTGCCTGCTGCCTTCCCACCTTTCCGAACTTTCCCAACTGTCCCTCTCCAGTTCTTCGTTTTCCGCGGAGCCGACAGGTCGCACATCTTGTCACCGCAGAAAATTCCCTTCTTTTTTGTGGTCGCGTCTGCCTTCCCTCGATGCTATACCGGTACCGCCGGTTCTTCTTTTTTTTTTTTTTTTTTAGAAAACAGAACTTTGTTTCTGGAGTCTCTCTCCAGTAATTTTCTTCTCGGGTGCCATATGCCATTTTGGGCATTATGCCCAATTTTTTTCCCTCAAAATGGTAAAACCCGCTTCGGGTTTTAAAAAGTGTTCCAAGTCTGGCTGTACCATCTCCGTCACCGACACCCATGAGTGGTGCCTCAAATGTTTGGGTCCTGACCACTCTATTTCAGAGTGTTGCCTGTGGGATGATGTCAAAAAGGGGCCCCCAAAGCCTAGCTGCTAAGTTTAGCACCCTTTTTCCCTCCGATGCAGCCTCCGTGGCATCGACATCCTCCAGGGCTTCATCTTCCTCCCATGGATTTCGGGTAACTAAACATAAATCTAGCCGGTCCTTAAAGGGTAGATCTCCTTCTAAACATCAAGATGCCTCTGGCATTGCCCTTGAGGGACTTTCACCGGCAAAATTGCCCCAGCGGGAGGCTTCGGCTTCCAAAGCACTAACGGAGCTCCAGGATGTTCTCAAGGCTTCAACCTCGGCAGAACTACTGGTGCCATGCTCTGGGGTTCCGGCCGCTTTATCCGGCACTGATACCCAAGCATTGGCGGCGTTGATAGACCAGAGATTCTTGGCTATTGAACGCAGTCTGGCAGCTCTTCTCACGGCCTCGATGCCCCTGAAACCACTTCAGACAATTCAACCGGTACCGGCACCGACTGCATCAACATCGGCAGGTATTCTACCGGGACCAAGTCATGCGTCTCTATCTGGCATCGACAAGTCGGTACCGGACCACTCCGGTGCCAACTTCGATCGGTACCGGTACCGTGCCTTGTACGATCACCAGGATCGGAGATACTTTGAATCCTCGGATGAGTCTGAAGACTCTGAAAGCTCTGCCGATACCAGAGTACTTCCCGAGGATTCCTCTTCTCCTCAGCGTAGGATGTCTCCACCAGAGGATATATCCTTTCAGGATTTTATCCGAGATGTGGCCCGAGGTCTTTCCATCACAGTGGCTCCTGAAAAAGAGCCCAGGGCAAAGGAATTAGAAATCCTACAATCCCCTAAAGCTCCCAAGGAGGCAGGTACCTTACCTATTCATGAGATCTTGCATGATCTTATATTAAGGATGTGGGAAACACCTCTGACCACATCTCCTCATTCTCGAAGACTCGACACCATGTATCGAATTCCTCCTTGTCCTGAGTTTCAGAAGACTCAATTACCACACCATTCCATGGTGGTGGAATCAGCTGTGAGACGGATAAAGAGTGCAAAAAGACATGCATCTAATCCTCCAGGACGTGAGTGTAGGACTCTTGACGCCTTTGGACGTCGATCCTTCCAGGCTTCCATGCTTTCTGCTAGGTTCAGTTTCTATATCTTGTATATGGGAATGTTTCTTAAGGAAGTCACAGGAGACTTAGAGCTTATGAGCCCTCTCCTTCCTGATGATAAAAGGCAAGATTACCTTGCTCTTGTTGAACATGCTCAAGATGTTTCAAAGTTTGTGAATCGTGCAGCCTTTGACTGCTTTGAATGCATAAGCAGAACCTCTGCTATTGCCATAGGTGCACGTAGAATTGCCTGGCTCCAGGCATCTGACTTGGAAATCTGGGTACAGGACAAACTAGGGAATATACCTTGCACAGGAGAGAATCTCTTTGGCAAGAATTGGCAGGAGAAAGATAATGAGATAGATGCTGACAATATCACTTTGGATAGATTGTCCAAATCTTCAGCTGATCCTGCAAGGAAAAGATCCTCTAAAAAACCATTCTTCAGCAAGAAGAAAAGGTTTTATCCCTCCTATACCCAGCAGACACATCGTTCAGCTCAGTCTGCCCAAAAGGGACAGCAGCAACTTAGGCAATAAAAGAAGCCAAAAGCAGCTAAGCCTCAACTGGCTCAGCAGACTCAGCCTCCACGGGGGCTTTGACTCCTGTCTAGAGAACTTTGCCTTCCTGGCCCTGAACGGCCCAGAACCCTCCACCATTCCAGGAAGGTTATGTCATTTTGCCCCCAGATGGTGTCAGATAACAGCAGAAAAGTTGACTCTGTCCATTGTACGAGAGGGGGTACAAGGTTCATTTCCTCAGCATGCCCCCTCCTACCATAGTAAGACAGTTCAATTCTCAGACCTCTCTCAATGACCGGTTAGGTCAGGAAGTCACTATGCACCTTGCTCAAGGAGCAATAGAAGAGGTGCCCATTCCCCAATGGGGTGCAGGGTTTTACTCCCCCTATTTCCTTATTCCAAAGAAAACAGGAGGACACAGACCCATTCTAGGCCTCAGAGAATTGAACAAATTCCTGTTCAGAGGGAAGTTCAAAATGATGTCTCTAGGAACTCTGCTGCCATACCTTCGGAGTCAGGACTGGCTTTGTTCTCTAGATCTCAAGGATGCATACACTCATGTTCTCATCCATCCAACTCACTGAAAGTTCCTTCTATTCCTGTTTCAAGGAAAGCACTACCAATACAGGGTTCTTCCTTTTGGCCTGGCCTCTACACCAAGGGTGTTCACAAAATGCATGGCTGTGGTAGCAGCATTTCTCCACACCCTGGAATATTCGTCTTCCCCTACTTAGACGACTGGCTCATTCGAGCCCCTTCAGATCCAGAGGCGAGGGTTGCTCTGTCTCGCACAATGCGCATTCTTCAGTATTTGGGACTTGTCATAAACTTCCCAAAGTCCAACCTTGCTCTCACTCAATCCCTAGAGTTTATAGGAGCTCTTCTGGATACCAGACAAACAAGGGCCTTCCTTCCACAGCTCCGCTGCCTTCACATTGTACAGTTAGCTTCCCAAGCAGTGCTAAAACCTCACCTCACTGCTCGGGAAATGTTACAGTTGCTAGGCCACATGGCATCCACCGTGCATGTGGTTCCTTATGCTCGCCTCCATATGAGGGCAGCCCAGTGGACCTTATCCACTCAGTGGACTCAGGCGTCAGGTTGTCTGTCAGACAAAATAGCAAACTCAGATCGCCTTATTTTGTTCCTCCAATGGTGGCAGTCACCCAAAAACCTTTTGGTGGGGTCTCCTTTTCAGCAACCCCCACCCCAAGCCACTCTAACAACAGATGCTTCACAGGTGGGTTGGGGAGCCCACCTGCAAGGCCTCTCTACCCAGGGTACCTGGATTCCACAGGAGGCCTATCTGCACATCAATCTCCTGGAACTCAGAGCAATCTTCCTTGCTCTTCGAGTATTCCACACCCAGCTCAGCTACAAGACAGTGCTAGTTCAAACGGACAATCAAGTAGCCATGTTCTTTGTGAACAAGCAGGGGGGAACAGGCTCTGTCGCTCTGTAACGAAGCTTTTCGACTATTGGCCCTCACCAGAGAGCATCAGATTCATCTCCTTGCGGTGTATCTTCCAGGCATTCAAAACTCTTGGGCAGACAGACTTAGCTGAGTTCTGCTTCCACACGAATGGTCTCTCCACGCAGACCAGGTGGCCAGAATTTTTCAAATTTGGGGGCCCCCAGACATAGACCTCTTTGCAAGTCCACTGAATGCCAAACTTCCCCAGTTCGGTTCCAGAATTCTGGCTCAGGGTTTTTATTTATTTATTTTATTTATTTACATTCTCTTATATACCGCACTATTCTGCATCAGTGCGGTTTACATTGAACAAACTGAAATTACATTGAACAGGGCATTATAACTTGGAGATAACTATTTTACAGGGAACATGGGCTATGGAGGGTTAAGTGGCTTGCCCAAGACCACAAGGAGCACCTGTGGGACTAGAAACCCCAGTCCTTCCGGCCCAAGGTTGCTGTCCTCTAGTGGGATTTGAACCTCTGACCTTCCGGCCTGAAGTACCTTGCCCCAACCACTAGGCCACTCCTCCACTCCACAAGTAGCCATGTTGTCAGGCCAGGGATGCTTTCCTCCTCCATTGGGGTCAGGACTTCCTGTATGCCTTTCCACCCATTCCCCTCATTCCCAAAACCCTATTCAAACTTCAGAGAGACAGAGGTCATATGATTCTCATAGTTCCACGTTGGTCACGGCAAATGTGGTACCCTCTGCTCCTACATCTCTCTCAAGCTCCGCCTCTGGAATTAGGATCTGCTCCAAATCTCATTTCTCAAGAAGAGGGGATACTGTGGCATCCCAATCCCCAGTCTCTGCATCTCAGGGCCTGGTTGCTGAAAGCCTAGAAGTTCATGGTCTTAACCTTTCCCAGCAGGTAAAGGATATACTTTATGCTTCCAGGAAGCCTTCCACAAGACACACTTATGCATTAAGTGGAAAAGGTTTACCATATGGTGCTTGCAGAAGGGTCTTAACCCACTTGCAATACCTCTGGAATCATTACTGGAGTATCTCCTTCATTTATCAAATGCAGGGCTTAAGACCAATTCAGTGAGAGTTCATTTGAGTGCTATTGCAGCTTCTTTCAAGCCTCTAAATGGACAACCTATTTCCTCCCATTCTCTCATAGCGAGATTTATGAGAGGCCTTCTTTTAACTAAGCTCCCATTAAGCCACCACCAGTGGCATGGGACTTAAATCTGGTTCTTGGGCAGCTCATGAAACCGCCCTTTGAACCATTAGCCATTACCTCTTTGAAATTTCTTTCCTGGAAGGTCATTTTTCTTATTGCAATCACTTCAGCACGTCACATCAGTGAATTGCAAGCGTTAGTGGCTGATCCTCCTTACGCAAGGTTCCATCATGATAAGGTAGTCCTTAGGACTCATCCACACTTTATGCCAAAGATGCTTTCGCCTTTTCATTTAAACCAAGCGGTTTACCTTCCTGTATTCTTTCCAAGGCCTCACGCCTCAAATGCAGAAAGGAATCTTCATACTTTGGACTGTAAAAGATCTTTGGCCTTTTACTTGCAAAGGACACAGCAACATAGAAAATCCTTTCAATTTTTTGTTGCTTTTGAGCCTAGTCATTTGGGACTTCCAGTCTCCTAAAGGACACTGTCCAACTGGATTGCACAGTGTATATCTTTTGCCTGTGAGAGTAAGAACTTTCCTCTTGAAGGCCATGTCATAGCTCACAATGTGAGAGCCATGGCAGCCTCAATGGCTCATCTTCACTTTGTGTCTATTGATGACATCTGTCGAGCAGCTACTTGGGCTTCGGTACATACCTTCAGAGCCCATTACTGCTTGGACAAGGACTCCCACCGGGATGCCTTGTTTGGTCAGGGTGTTCTTCAACACCTGTTCTAGACTTAATGAACTCTTACCCCCATCCCTGGTAGGATGCCAGAGATCCATGGGGGGAAGTGGAGCCCTTTCACAAGGGCACACAACTTTCTGGGGCCATCTCCCTGGCATCTGCAACTAGGGAGTCCCCATATATGAAGACTACATTCCTGCTTGTTCCTGGAGATAGCATAGTTACTCACCTGTAACAGGTGATCTCCGGGAACAGCAGGAATTTAGTCTTCACAACCCACCCAGCCTCCCCTAGGAGTTGTATCTCTCTCTCTTTCTTTTGTCTCGGCTATAAACTCGACTCGAGAGGGACAGTTGGGAAAGGCAGGAAGGTAGCACGCAGGCGCTGTGGGATGCTTCCAAAAGCTTTCCTATTGGACACTGGGCCCATGCAGGCTCCATCGGTACCGACGATACCCATATGTGAAGGCTAAATTCCTGCTGTTCCCAGAGATCACCTGTTACAGGTGAGTAACTATGCTTTATTTAGCATTGTTAATATGCTTTTTAATTTCTCTGTATTTTTTATGATATTGTTCAACTCCCTCCTATTTTCAGCTGTCTGTCTCTTGCTCCTCTTATTAACTAATCGTAACTCCCCCTGCACTTTTTCTTTCTACTATCTGGTCTCTGCGGAGGCCAAGTTAACATTCTAATTCAAAATCAAATTCTAACTCTGTCTCTGCTGCTTTCACTCAAATTTTAAGTTTTCCTGTGCTTGTTTTCTAATCTACCTGAGAGTGTATAGAAAGTGGAATGACTAATCCCCCCCTACCGAGGCATTGTTGAGCTCTTTTTCCTCCCTGCCCAGGTGTGCTGATCCCTCTGCTGCCTTTCTGCACTGGAAAGAACAGCTCCATTACAAAAATTTGCTCCTAACTCCTGACGAGTCAGACATTTAACTGCTGGCTTTGTGCTTCCTGAGCCTGTCTGTTTCAGGCTCCTCTGCCTTGTTTCTTATCCCTCCCTCCCACCCACACCCTGGCTAACAGTTTCTTATCCCTCCCTCCCACCCACACCCTGGCTAACAGTTTCTTATCCCTCCCTCCCACCCACACCCTGGCTAACAGTTTCTTATCCCTCCCTCCCACCCACACCCTGGCTAACAGTTTCTTATCCCTCCCTCCCTCCCACCCACACCCTGGCTAACAGTTTCTTATCCCTCCCTCCCTCCCACCCACACCCTGGCTAACAGTTTCTTATCCCTCCCTCCCACCCACACCCTGGCTAACAGTTTCTTATAGCTGTCCTGTGCTCATTACCACTATCACAGGTGTACCCTAATCCCTTGAGATCTCTCTCCTGCCTATCTTTCATATATTTCTTCTGACTTCTGCTGTCCTCTCTTTCTTATGGTGCCACATCACTTTCTCTTCCTATTGCTGACACTCTCTAATCTTCTTCCCTCATACCAACAACTTCAAGGCCCCACTCCTTATCGTCCCCTCGTTACCCTCCACACTTCTCCCACCATCTTGTCGTCTACCCTGTCATCCACTCTTGAGCTTCACCATTTTCTTCCTCTCATTCAGCCATCTCCTTTCTCTCTCTCTCTCTCTCTCTCTCTTTCTCTCTCTCTCTTTCTCTGAAAGCTGCCTCCTCTCTGCCCCGCACATTTCTGCTCCTTCTCTCAGCTGGAGATATCAGTAACAATCCTGGGCCCCCTAGATTTTTGTCACACTTCCAGGACAGATCCTCATGCAGCTGTTGAAATCTTATTCATATACCTCTCCCTTTCCCTTTCCCTCTTCCTTTCTCATGCACCTTATGGAATGCACACTCCATCTCAAATAAGCTTGTCTTTATTCATGATCTCTTTATCTCTAATGCTCTTCATCTTCTTACTCTGAGACCTGGCTCCTCCCAGAAGACTCTGCTTCAGTTGCTGCCCTGTGCCATGGCAGCTACCGGTTCTCCCACATGCCTCATCCCACTGGCCATGGTGGTGGTGATGGGTTTCTACTCTCTCATTTCTACTAATTTCAACCACTCCTTCTGCCTCCATTTCACTCCTTTCCCTCCTTTGATGTCCACTCCATCTGACTTTTTGCTCCACTACCGCTCCGATTAGCTGTTATTTATCGACCCCCTGACAAGTCCACCTCTACCTTTCTTACTGACTTTGGCTCATGGCTTTCCTTCTTTCTGGATTCATCTTCCCCCTCCCTTATTCTCGGGGATTTTAACATTCATGTTGATAACCCCTCTGACCCTTATGCTTAGAGCTCCTTTCTCTTACCTCCTCATTCAACCTCCATCTTTGCTCTACTACCCCCACTCACCTGCATGACCACTGCCTCAACCTTGTCTTCTTCTCTAATTGCTTATCCTCAAACCTCTGTACCTCAGTTCTTACCTTATTTGACCATCACCTGCTAAGCTTCACTCCATCATCACCCCCCCCCCCCCGCTTCAGTCTTGCCCAGTCTCCTTCAACATCTTTAGAAATCTTCATGCTATCGACTCATTGGCTCTCTCCACTACTGTCTCATCACGTCTTTCCTGCACTATGTCATCTGAGTCTTTTGATGAGGCAGTAGCTTCCTATAATACTGCATTGCCCTCTGCTCTGGATGCTCTTACTCCTCCAGTGCTACATCCTGTGAGGCATACTGAACCTCAACCCTAGATGTCTTTGACTACTCACTACCTATGTTCCTGTGCCCACTCAGCTGAGCACATTTGGCTCAAATCCTGCATCCTTGTGGACTTTCTACACTTCAAATTCATGCTTGCCTCTTTTCAGACAGCCATAGCACTCACCAAAGAAGAATATTGTGTCCACCTGACTAACTCTCTTGCCTTTGGCCATCACCGTCTCTTTTAAACTCTCAACTCTCTCCTCAAGGTGCCTCCACCTCCAACCTCTTCTTTCCTGTCTGCCCAAACTTTGACTACAGTCAAACCTCGGTTTTCATGATTAATCCGTTCGAAAAAGTCTGACTAAAACCGAAACGTATGAAAACTGAAGCAATATTTCCCATAAGAAATAATGTAAATCCAATTAATCCGTTCCAGACACCCAAAAATATTCACAAAAAATACATTTTATAGAGAATAACTATATTTTTACATACAGAAAACAATGAGAAATAAATATAATGACTAATGAAATGGATAAATGAACATTTAACATCACTGAAAGCAAGCTAAGTACAGTACTGTACAGTACAGTATGTTAACATCTGGCCTTAGCCACCCCTGACAAACTGCTGTGCCCAGCTCTCTTCGGAATCACATTGAATTCAGTCCATTAAAATACCTTTACATTATCTGCTCAATGCTTCAGAATGGCAGAAAATCTTAATGATATAGCTTCAGACGTACCCTGCAAGAGAAAGAACTGCCTCCCACATTCATGCAACATCTGCTTACGTTGACAGCTTTTCTTCCCTGCTACCGGGACAAAATCTCAGTCAAAAGACGTTGAAAACCGAAGCAATGCATGAAAACCGGGACAAAATCTCAGTCAGAAAAGACGTTGAAAACCGAAGCGTATGAAAACCGGGGCAAATGAAAACCGAGGTTTGACTGTATTTCCATGACAAAGTCCACAAGATTATACTCAAATTCCCCATGAAGTCTGCATACAACTTCTGCCACCCTTTTTTCCTTTTCTAAGATCTCTGAGGAGGAAACCACACATCTTCTTTCCTCCTCCAAACCCACTGTCTGCTCCTTTGATCTCATTCCTACCCACCTCCTAAGCTCTATCTCCTCCACTGTCATCCCTTCCATCTCTCAAATTCTCAGCCTATCACTTTCCACTGCAACTGTTCCTTCAGCCTTCAAGCATGCTGCGGTTACATCTCTCCTCAGAAGAACCCTCGCTAGATCCTACTTGTTCTTTTAAATTATTGACCCATCTCATAAGAACATAAGATATGCCATACTGGGTCAGACCAAGGTCCATCAAGCCCAGTATCCTGTTTCCAACAGTGGCCAATCTAGGTCATAAGTACCTAGCAGTCTCCTCAAAAGACACAGGTTCCTCAAAGCTTGTATTGGGTCAAGCAGTGATATCCTGGGCCCCTTTTAATAATGCTTTATGGAGCTTTCCTCCAGGAACTTGTCCAAACCTTTTTTTAAACCCATCTACACTAAGAGCTTTTACTACATCCTCCGGTAACAAATTCCAGAGTTTGATTAAATGCGGAGTGGAAAAATATTTTCTCTTATTAATCTTAAATAGGTTACCCTGTAGCTTCATTGCATGTCCCCTAGTTTTTTTATATTCTGATGATCTAAACAATTGATCTACGTTTACCTGTTCCACTCCATTCATTAATTTATAGACTTCTATCATATCTCCCCTCAGCTGGTTCTTTTCCAGGTTGAAGAGCCCTAATCTTTTTAGCCTCTCTTCATAGGAGTATCCTTCCATCCCCTTTACCATTTTGGTGGTTCTTCTCTGTACCTTTTTTAATAACAGAGGGAGGGAGGAGTGGCTCAGTGATTGGAACAGGTTACCTCAGGCCGGAAGGCGGGGGGTTCAGTTCCCGCATGGGGACAAGCAACCTCAGGCCGGAGGGACTGGGGTCTCTAGTCCCATGACCACTCCTTGTGGCCTTGGGCAAGCCACTTAACCCTCCATTGCCTCAGGTACACTTAGATTGTGAGCCCTCCAGGGACAAGGGAATAAAAAAAAAAAAGTACCTGTTAGGATACATGTAAACCGCACTGATTCTAAAGTGCGTGGTATAAAAAAAAATAAAAACGCTATATCCTTTTTAAGATACTGCGACCAGAATTGCACACAGTATTCAAGGTGCGGACGCACCATGGAACAATACAGAGTTTTATTTTCCATTCCTTTCCTTATGATAACTAGCATTCTATTTGCTGTCTTGGCTGCCGCTGCACACTGGGCAGAGGGTTTTAACATGTTATCCACAATGACGCCTAAATCATCTCCTGGGTGATGGTTCCAAATGTGGAACACTGCATTGTGTAACCATAGTTTGGGTTGTTCTTTCCTAGGTGCATAACTTTGCACTTGTCCACATTAAATTTCATCTGCCATTTAGATACCCAGTCTTCCAATTTATCAAGATCCTCTTGCAATTTTCCACAATCTTCTTGGGTTTTAACAACTTTAAATAGTTTTGTGTCAACTGCAAATTTGATAACCTCACTCGTTATTCCCTTTTCCAGGTCATTTATGAATATGTCAAAAAGCAGCGGACCCAGCACTGATCCCTGGGGTACTCCACTATTCAACTTTTTCCATTGGGAAAATTGGCCATTTAGCCCTACCCTCTGCTTTCTATCTTTTAACCAGTTTCTGATCCACAATAGTACACTGCCTTCTATCCCATGACTTTTTAGTTTTTCCAAAAGTTCCTGATGAGGGACCTTGTCAAAGGCTTTCTAAAAGTCCAGATACACTATATCAACCGACTCACCTTTGTCTACCTGTTTATTCACGCCTTCAAAAAAACATAACAGATTAGTAAGACAAGATCTTCCTTTTCTAAAGCCATGCTTGCTGTCTCCCATTAAGCCATGACTATCTACATGTTGAGTAATTTTTTTCTTTATGATTGTTTCTACCATTTTTCCCCAGTACTGACGTCAGGCTCTCCAATCTTCAGGTATTACAGATGATTTTAATAATAGTTCACAGATTACTAATAGCAGGTCTGCAGTCTCATATTTCAGTTCTTTCAACACCCTTGGATGTATACCATCCAGTCCAGGTGATTTGCTACTCTTCAGTTTATCAAATAGTTGTAATACATCTTCCCGGTGTATTAATATTTCTTTCAATTCTTCCGCAGTATCACATTTAATACCACTTCAGTCATGGGTAACTTCTCCAGGACCAAGCCGGAAGTCAGTCCTCACATATGGGTGACGTTGGTGCCGACAGAGCCCTCGTGCGGAGCATTTCCCCAGCTTTCAAAGAAAGCCTTTGGGAATGCAGCGCGCATGCATGGTCCCCTTCCCGCCCAAGGGTGCCATCTTGCTCAGTCTTTTTCCCGCGGAGCCCGACGGACGTGTGTCTTAGTCACCCGGTTAAAAGTTGATTTTTTCCCTCAAAGATTTGTGGTTTTTTTGCCGGTTCGACGCCAGTTCCCCTTCCCGCCTGAGCACGGTACACCGGTATCGAACCCGGAGCTATTTTTTTTTGGTTTTTGTCCTTAGAGACTAGCGTTCGCGCTTTTTTTCTTTTTCACTGGCAGCCCGGTCTTTTGACCTTGCAGGGGCCCTTTTTCCCCCCGATGGCTGCCAGCGGGTTCAAGAAGTGTGATCGGTGTAAGAAACTGATGTCTCTTACCGACACACATGACTGCTGCCTCTGGTGCCTTGGGCCCGATCATGACCCAATGATCTGTGGCCCATGCGGCAAAATGTCCTCTACGGCACTGAGGAGCCGTCAACATCAACGAGAAAGGATCTTCTCTGACTCCGCGTCCGGCCAGGCCTGGACCTCGTCAGAGGCCTTGACGTCTCGGGAGTCCGACCCCGAGCATCGTCGGGGCTCCTCTGAGCAGGGGTCTCCCTCACAGGAACACAAAAGGAAGAAGAAACCCGCGAGGGCGTCGTCGGTGGATGCTCTTGGTCCCTCGAGGGCCAGGTCGCATAGCCCCAACCGCCGTCCCGGGTCCTCGGAGTCAGAGAGGCCTGCCAAAATGCCTCGTGTGGAGCCGGAGTCCCCGAGTCACGTGAGTGCCATTGTCCTCGTGGACTCTCCAGGGGAGCCGACGTCGGGCCCGACACCGTCGGGGCCCAAATCAGGGGCTGCTGGGTCTCCTGAGCTCGGACAGGTTGACGGCCTTAGAGAGCAGTTTGGCTGCCTTCATGGAACAGCAGCAGCTGCTGATCGCCGGTCTGACCGGTGCATCTGCCCCGACCACTGGGACCTCGACGTCCAAGTCGACCCCGGAGGCCGAGCCGATCCTCGAGTCAATGCGGTCTCAAGTCGATCCTCGGCCAAGGTCTTGCTTGGCCTCCAGTATGGGACCGAGGTCATTGACGCCGGTACCCTTGGCGTCGGGGCGGATGGCATCGGTGCCCACCTGACCGGAGCCGCTCGATTCCTCCTCGGAAGATTCGGAATGGGAGACGGAGGACGAGGAGTCCCCGGACACGTTCCGGTCCTGGTGCGTCCCATCGGACTCATCGGAGTCTGAGCCTCGGAGAAGGTCCTCCCCAGAGGATACGCGGTTCTCGGACTTCGTGAGGGACATGGCCAAAGCCTTGGCCTTCCCCGCGGATCCCGAGGAGGAGCCTCGAGCCGAGGAGCTCGAGGCCCTCCAGTATGACTCTCCACCGAAGGAGGCCTTTACTGTACCGGTTCCTCCGATGCTGGAACGGCTGCTTTTCCGCATGTGGGAGGCACCGGCCTCGGCGCTGGTTCTCAGCAAACGGGTCGATTCCATTTATCGAGTCCGTAAGAGCCCTGGGTTCCAGAAGGCACAGCTACCGCACCACTCCATGGTTGTGGAATCGGCCATGCATCGTCTGAAGAGTCAGAAGATGCACTCCTCGGTGCTCCCTCGGCAGGGAGGCCCGGAACCTGGATGCCTTCAGTAGAAAGTGCTTCCAGGGCTCTATGCTGGCTTTCCGTGTCCAGACTTACCAGCTGTACATGGGGATGTACCTCCGAGACCTGGCAAAGGAGATTGCTTGGTTCTCTGCTGGCCTCTCTGAGGAACCTTTGCAACCTTTGCTCCTGTAGGACCCCGATGACTGGATATTCTTCTCCAAAAGTCAGTCCTCATTTATGAGTGACGTCGGCACGACAGAGCCAGCGTGGAGCAATTCCCCAGCTTTCAAAGAAAGCCTTTGGGATTGCTGCCACGCATGCGTGGTCCTCTTCCCGTCCAAAGGTACCATCTTGCTCGGTCTCCCTTTTTCCGCGGAGTCATTCAGATGCACGTACTCGTCTCTCGGAAAATGTTTTATTTTGTCTTCGGCCTCTTGGCCTTTTTTCCAGTAGCACTGATCCTCTCCCTTCTCCCCCTTCGCCCCTACTCCAGCTGTCGGCTAGGGGATCCCCCTTTTTTTTTCACTCTCTTAGTGTTTTCCATTTCAGGCCCTTTTAGCGACCTTTTTTCTCCAACCGCTGGCCTCGAGGGTTTTCGACCTCGCAGGGGCCCTTTTTGCCCCATGGCCACTGGCTTCAAGAAATGTGACAGGTGCTCTAAAAATATGTCGCTCACAGACACCCATAACTGTTTTCTACGGTGTCTGGGGGCTGACCACAACCCGGAGCTCTGCTCTCTTTGTAAGAAAATGTCCGCTAAGGCCTTGCTAAGCCGCAAGCAGATGTCCGATGACATTTTCTGCAAGGCAGCCCCGGGGTCTCCGGTAGCACCTCGCACTGCTGATCCACCGCTTGCAGGGTCCCCTGCAGTGACCCCGCGCCCCAGGCATCACTCTGATCAGGGTTCACCTGAGGTGCAGCAGTGAAAGAAGAAGAAGACCTCTAAGACCTGCAACAGAGCATTCGATCTGTATGCACCCTCCCGAACCTGATCTGAAGAAACAGTGACCTCCCCACGTTCCGGAAACAACTAAAAATCATCCTATTTCATGAATATCTTGGACCAGAAAAAGACTCATCTCACTCATTGCACTTCCAGCCCCTGAACTACCCCCCTCTACCACCAACTATGAAACTTACGTCTTTTTGTCTAATTTGTTACTTTCTGTTCAAATCACTAAAGTTGACCCTCTTGGAGACAGCCCCCCCCCCCCCCTTTTTTCTGTCGACTTGATATAGCGTTTTTATTTTTTATTATTATTTTTTATATGTTCCTTGATACCTTTCAAGTATTTGAAGGTCTGTATCATGTGTCCCCTTTTCCTTCTTTCCTCCTTTCCTTTAGGATATACATATTCAGGTCTTCAAGTTTCTTCTCATATGGCTTCTGGTGTAAGCTGTCCGTTTTGGTCACTTTCCTCTGTACCACTTCAAGTCTTTTTATATCCTTAGAGAGATATGGTCTCCAAAACTGAACACAGTACTCAAAGTGAGGCTTCTCTAATAACCAGTATAGGGCATCATCACTTTCTCCTTTCTGCTGGTTATACACCTCTATGCAGCCTAGCATCTGGCTTTGGCCACTGCTTTTTCACATTGTTTTGCCAGTTTGAGATCCTTGGACACTATCACCCCGAGGTCTCTTGCCCCCTATTGCATACTAACTACTCCTTTGGATTTCTGCAGCCCAGGTGCATTACTTTGCACTTCTTCGCATTAAATCTTGCGGGCATTAGACCATTCTAATTTTGTTAGGGCGCTTTGACCCGGTGAAAAGCTGGATATAAATGTAGATAAATAAGTCGCTGTCAGGGGCTCCGGACAGGTGCGAGCGGTCTTGTGCTCGTTCCCGTAGCCCTTCCCGGCGTTCCCAAGAGTCGGACAAGGAGCGGCTTCGAAAGGTACCTCGTATGGACATGGAGGCCTCCGGCGATGGAGCCCGGTCTCCTGAGGATCGTCCCAACAAGGACCCCCTCTCCTCCTCCATGCCAGACCCAGTAACTCTGGCGTCGACGTCGCAGGGACCCATTTCCAAGTGGGATTCCCGTATGCTGGCACTGGAGCACAGCGTTTCTGCCTTTCTAGCTGCGCAGCAGGAGCTTTTGCCCAGCACGGCTGGCTTGCGCTCCAAGACAAATGGTCCCCTGACTGGGGTCCCGAAAACTGACTTGGAAACCCTCAGCGCACCGGTCTTGCTCGCCGTCCCATTCCTCAGGGGCGAGGTCTTCCAGAGTCCTTGCCTCCAGCTCCATGCGGGTCTCGGTCACTGGGCACAGGGATCAGCCTGACTCAGAGTTCTTCTCAGATTTCTCGGGCTGGGAATCGGACGGGGACACTTCCCCAGAGACCCACGCCCATAGGGATATCCCCTCTGACCCATCCCTGTCTGCCTCACAAAGGTGGTCGTCTCCCGAGGACACCTCTCCTGGTGTTTTGCGGGATATGGCTCGTGCCCTCAGTCTGCCTATGCAGACTGAGGAGGAGCCGAGGACAGAGGAACTTAACATCTTGCAGTACGAGTCTCCACCCAGGGAGTCTCTTACGGTTCCGATACCATCCATCCTATCAAGGCTGCTTCTCCGCATGTGGGAAGCACCCGCCTCAGGTCCCTATTGTCAGTAAAAGACTCGATGCCATGTATAGGGTCCAGCGCGGCCCAGGGTTTCAGAAGACCCAACTTCCTCATACCTTCATGGTAGTCGAATCCACGATGCGGAAACAAAAGAGCCCTTTTCAGTCCCGCCTGGTAGGGAATCCCATGCCCTCGGGCGCAAGGCTTACCAGTGATCCATACTGGTGTGCCGCATCCAGGCATACCATCTGTATATGGGTATGTTTCTTTGCGACCTCGCCAAAGAGCTTGGCAGGTGTTCCGCGGGCCTTGGGGAGCACCTTCTCAGGTTCCAGAACCTCCTGAGGTTGGTCGCAGACTGCTCGAAATACCTTTCCCGCGCCACATATGACGGGTTCGAGTCTTCCGCCCGTGTGGCAGCGGCTGCTATTGGAGCCCAACGCCAGACGTGGCTCCAGTCTTTGGACCTGGAACAGTGGGTCCAGGAGAAGCTCCTGGATGTCCCCTGTCTCGGCAAGCAACTGTTCGGCAAGCCCATGGACGACAAGGCAGCTGAGATGGAGACTGAGTTCGTGACTTGCACCCGTCTCTCTCGCAAAACCTCTTCTCTTCCACGGAAGAAGCAGCACAGCAAAAAGCCTTTCTTCCAGAGGAAAGGGCTTCCCTACTGGGGATACCCGCCTACCCCTGCGCCGACGACCAGCGCGCAAGGCAAAGGGGGAGCTCAAGGTCAGGAGGCCCAACCATTGGCGCCAGCCCCGGGGTTTTGACACTGAAAGCATAGCCTCTCACCCCCCCAGGGACGCTTCCACCCGTGGGAGGATGCCTGTCTCTTTTCGCCCCCAAATGGGCGGTTATTACATTGGGCACCTGGATCTTGCATGTGATCCAGGACGGGTATCGTCTTTGTCTAGACAGACTCCCTCCTTCCTTCTCCCCAGCAGAGCCTACTTGCTGTACTCTGCAGTCTGTTTGCAGTATAAGCAACTCCTGCCCTCCGGCCCTTCTTCTGCGGCTACTGAAAACTTGCCCCGAGGACTCGGGCTTCCTTCGGATATCGGATTCTGCTCATGGCCTCGCAGAGGCATTTTTGGCTTAAAGGTTCAATAGCCTGTAGCTGGGGAGTCCCATAAGTGAGGACTGACTTCCTGTTTGTTCCTGGAGAAAGCGTAGTTAATGTTCTCCAGGGACAGTAGGAATCAGTCCTCACTACCCTCCCGCCTCCCCTGAAGAGTTGCTATTTTTTTGTCCTTTCCTTGCCATCTGCTTAGTAGCGCTCTAGCTCTGGGACCTGACTGAGCAAGATGGCACCTTTGGGCGGGAAGAGGACCATGCATGCATGGCAGCAATCCCAAAGGCTTTTTTGAAAGCTGGGGAATTGCTCCATGCGGGGTCGTCGGTGCCAACCTCACCCATAAGTGAGGACTGATTCCTGCTAGCTGTTTTTCTAGGGCTAGCCGCCGTTACTGCCGCTGCATAATATCCCCCTCAAAGTTTATAAAACTTGCAGCATCCTCTGCTTGGGTATTATACAGGTGCGATTATTCATTCTGTCTTTAGTTCTAGAGTCCAAGACAGTTATCTTGAGGACAGTTTGCTGAAGTATTTTACCTGGGTAAAAGGGCCACCTAAAAACTGCCCACCTTTAACCTGGCTAAAAGTATATGTGGGGGGTTTTACAGTGTGTGTACATTTCGGGGACTGATGTGGTAAACTGTCCTATGCTTTCGTGCAATGGTCTGCTTGTGGTTTTCCCACACTAGTCTTACACCCAACGCAGAAAGACTTCTAGCATGTGAAAATCTTGAGTAAAATTACTGCATTAAAGGTCAGCACTGTGGCATGTAAATCACATACAAATGACCAAATATGAAATTGCTTCTGATGTAAAAAAAACTGCAGTTTTTTTACTCTTCCCTTAACACTGAATATGCCAGCTCAGGGTTAAAGATGTAGGTGGTAGCAAAGGTTCATCTCCTTTGTCCCAGCAAAATTCCAAAGCGGCCCAAGTGAACCCGCAATTACCCCAACACTCCTCGATTCCTCCTCCACCAAAGTTCCGAAAACCCTCCAACTCCCTGGACCCCCTAAAAATATCATCAAATATCATTGGTCGCCCAACTGGGCCTCCCATCCCGACTCCATAATTGTCCCTGGTGTCCTGTGGGTCCCCTCCTGTGTCCCCAACACCCCCATCATGCACCTCCAAAGCGGAGGCAGAAGCAATGCCCACATACTCTTACTTTTATTATATCGTCATGATTCTTCAAACCTGCTTCAAGTCACCAATTTGAGCTCTTTTTTAATGGCTGTTGAAAATGGCTACAAGCACATTGTTGGAAACTAGATCCTTTGAAACTGGAGACTCTCTGGATCTCAAGGAATTCAATTGCCCCTCCATTAATACTATCACAAGTGTCCAATTCTGCTTAAAGAACCTATCACAGTCTTGGGTGTTATTGATTGGCACTTGAATTTTACTAACCAGGTAATTAAGAAATGTATGTTATCGCTTGAAAATGATTTGTTTAGTTAGACCTTTTTAGGATAAGAACTCTATGAACATACTGACACATACAGTAGATTAACTGTGAGGTCATAATCTACTGTACCTCAATGTTATGTTAACCTAAGAGGAACCTTAATAAGCTTGAGTTTAAATAAAATATGGCGGTCAAGCTCCTACATAGTGCAGGATGATTTGATCATGTCATTATTATATGAGGAGTACTGGTTCCCTGTAACTGCCAGAATTAAATATAAGATTATAACTCTGGCAGGAGTGGAGTAGTAGCCTAGTGGTTAGAGCACCAGCTTGGCAACCAAGAGACCAGGATTCAGTTCCCACTGGCACTTCTTGTGGCGTTGGGCCACCAGTTAATCCTCCATTGCCTTGGAAGAAAGGCCTGACAATCTACTTCCAATCACAATGCCAAGAAAACACAAGAACTGCTGGGTTGCCAGGAGTCAGCATTAACAAAGACACTCTGGCATTTCAGGCTTACTGTAGTGGACTCCCTTCTTATCTAATATGTTAGTACATTATGCTTCAATGAGAATTCTTACAATTTAGTCAGGATAGGCTTTTTGATAAAATCCTCTGCTAATAGAGTTAGTTATGAGATTTGTGGGTTTTTTTGTGTAACCCCAGTGCTGAGGAATGCTTTGCCATATTGCATTAGGAATGAATCTAACCCAAATACATTTTAAAAAAACATTACAATTATTATTATTGACAGAGACCTTCAGATGAGTTAGAGGCTTGGTAATACTGGAATTAACTGACTGTATCTTTTAACAAGCTTTTTGAGAGTTATCCTCTCCATCAGGTCAATGAAGAAACAGTGCATTTACATTGGATATAAACAGTACAAACTTATCTAGGTCTTAGGCTATCTGCAAGGTCCTCAAAGACATGTAGCACCCTGCGAATAATCTCCAAATTGAATCTAAACAGTTTTTCACTCAAGCAAGGGTAGTCTCCAAGCTCTCCTTGCACTAGTTAGTTGCCAGTACTACCATTACATTTGAAAAGGTAGAAATAACCATGGTCAAGCCAAACAGAAGGGCTTTGCAATGATAGTGTTCACTGCAGTAGCCCTTCTTTGAGAAGAATTAACTTTGGCACTGAAAGGGAGTGCCTGCTTGCTAAACAAACAGATGCAGGATGCCAACTAAGTCAACAAGCTATGTCATGACTAGCTATCCATCAGGTCTTTTGGCATAAAAGGAGACCTAAATAAGTGTAGACTACATTGAGGAACCATTTTTTAAGGTGATAGGCGAGAGCCCTTTTACAGTCTAAGGTATGGAGGGCTTTTGCAAATTTGAATGTGGCTTTAGGCAAAAGATAGGAAGCACTATTGCCTCATTTAAATTAAATGAAGTTACCACTTTGGGAAGAAACTTAGAGCATGTTCAAAAACAACCTGTGATGAAGAAACTGAGGGAATGGCTCATAGGTCACCAAGGCCTGAAACTTGTTGACTCTTCTAGCTGAGATTATGGCTACTAGGAAGAGACTTTTCAGGCAAAGAACTTAAGTGGAACAGAACTCCATGATTTAATGGGCGATTTATTAAGAGAAGTTAGCACCAGAGTAAGATGCCCTGGCATATAGGAGGATACATACAGAACTGAGATACAGAAAAGGTATCTACTGGAAAAGCCACACGGGTCTTTCCGACTCCGTGCTTGCATGCTGGCCTGATTCCTCCCTCCTCTGACAAAAGCTCGTATTAGAGGAGGGAGGGACCAAACCAGCCATTCAAAGACCCATGCAGATGTACACTGCTCGCTTTCTCCAGTTGCTGGCCTCAGCTCCCCTCCCCTCCCCACGCTGCCTGCCCTTGCCTCACCACTGCTTTTTGTGTTCCCTTGGCAGCAGTACTTGTGTCACTATTTTGCTTGGAAGCTAACTGGGTAGTGGCGATATTCAGCCGCTGACTGGGTAGCTTCTGTGGCAAAAGTTATGCCGGTCTTTAAGGTACCTAATTTTCACCGCTTAAGGATACCCGGGCAATGGCTGTAAACTGCCGCTGCCAGGTTATCCTTGGATGACGCTGCCGTTACGCCCGAATGCTAACTGGCTAGCGGCACCCATTGAATATCCCAGTCACCATTAATTGCTTTGAATATTGGGTCATATATATATTCAGTTCTATAATACATGACTGTTTCTCTTACAGGATTTGTTAACAAGGCACAAGCTAGTAGTAGCTGAATTTCTTGAACAAAATTATGACACAGTAAGTATAAATTGATTTCTTGGTTTCAATTTATATGCCATTCTAATCATTCAAGCTCTATCTCAGCTGCTTTTTATTTATTTATTTATTTATTTAAAAGTTTTATATATCGCCTTACCGGTCAATCAAAGTGGTTTACAAGTAACATAACTTAAACAAATTACATCATAACAGTGTTAACTATGTACAACAAACATTAATTAACTACGTACAGTATAACTAGTTGCATTTGCAGTGCAAGCTTGCCAGCTTAAAACATCAATTATGCACAATCAAACATTAAACAAACTAAAAAGTAAACTTTTAAAGTGTGAATGTATTTAACTTCCATGTTTTGTTTTGTTTTCTGCAATTGCACAGATTGGATTGGCCAGTTTGATTTTTTTATTCTGTCATGTATTATGTTAGTATGTCAAATTGAAACCTTTAATTTGATACTATATATTTTCTAAAGAGCAATTTTCAAAGCCATTTACATGGGTAAACCAGCTGTCTGAAAAATTACTCTCCCTCAATCCAACCAAAAATATGTACAGGGTTATGCAACACACACAAATTCAACCATATTTGGTGACTGTATTCCTGGGGAGGTGTGTTAGTCAGGATAAGAAAATAATCTGCATAGATTGTGATTTCATATCTGTGTTACTTTACATAAAAATTCTGTCTGCCCAAGAAGATGCATAAAGTTTTCCATTTGAAATCTGGTGCTAAATCCATGGCTAAAAAGTATCTTTGGACCTTGCCCTAAAGTGGTCAGTTTTGAAAATTGTCTCCATAATTAAAATAGCTATGGCATATGTATTTAGAAATTATATTACAGGATAGTAACCTTGAAAAAAGCTTACAACCATATATGGTGATAGATTAAATATAGCAAAATTACGTGGAAAAAAGTATACATCACAATAGTGTATCCTTCCTTGTCTTACGCCTAGGCAACCCACATGTCCTCTTTATTTTTAGCACAACTAGGACTTTACATAAAATATAAAAAGCTCACTTGGATTTCAGAGCACACGTGGCTATAATTTGTTGATAGCTGGAATACACATATGAAATTAATGTTTTTCAATAAAAATACTAAAGTTCAGCATAACTGGATGATCTGTGAAATCCTTGTAACCTATTTTATCTAATTTCAAAAAATAAAATTTATAGCAGTAGGTGACAGTCTTGATACAATCTTTTGTTCACCTTTATTTTTCATCTGTGAATAGTGTCTGAGCTTGCCAAGCAGACCTTACACTTTCTGAAGCTACACAAAATATAAATTTTGGTAATAATTTTGGTGGTAATAAGCGTGGGAGTATGGGAGGTTTTATTACCCATATTGTCTCCTGAACCTGGGTAAAGGTGTCTGGCATGCTACTACTTTTCAGCTTCGGTTCACCAATCTGAAATAAAACCCCGCACCTTTAATATTGTTTAGATTCAGAAAAGTCAGCTTGTGGTAGAGTACATCATTATGCTGACATTTTCCATATATTAGAAATAGGCAGTGGGTCACAGATGGCCATGACCTAATGTGTAACCTTCTTTATGTTCTCTAGTATTATAGCTTCCCTAGCTTTAAAAAAGGTTTATATGTTCCTTGATACCTTTCAAGTATTTGAAGGTCTGTATCATGTGTCCCCTTTTCCTTCTTTCCTCCTTTCCTCTAGGATATACATATTCAGGTCTTCAAGTTTCTTCTCATATGGCTTCTGGTGTAAGCTGTCCGTTTTGGTCACTTTCCTCTGTACCACTTCAAGTCTTTGTATATCCTTAGAGAGATATGGTCTCCAAAACTGAACACAGTACTCAAAGTGAGGCTTCTCTAATAACCTGTATAGGGCATCATCACTTTCTCCTTTCTGCTGGTTATACACCTCTATGCAGCCTAGCATCTGGCTTTGGCCACTGCTTTTTCACATTGTTTTGCCAGTTTGAGATCCTTGGACACTATCACCCCGAGGTCTCTCTCCTGGTCCATGCATGTCGGCCTCTTGCCCCCTATTGCATACTAACTACTCCTTTGGATTTCTGCAGCCCAGGTGCATTACTTTGCACTTCTTCGCATTAAATCTTGCAGGCATTAGACCATTCTTCTAATATTTGTAGATCATTTCTTGTGTTCCTATAGGAAAGGTCCATAAATCATTATTAAAGAGGACCCAGGAAATCCACTGCTTACCCTGGGACAAGCATTGCGGAACCTATATATCTTTTGGGGAAACCTGACAGGTACTTGTGACCTGGATTGGCCACTGTTGGAAACAGGATACTGGGCTTGGTCTGACCCAGTATGGCGTTTATGTTCCATGTTCTCAACTCCTTCTGCGGTGGCCATTCTGTTGCAATCTTTATATCATCCGCAAAAAGCATTTTCTTCCAACCTTTTTTGGCAGTGTTGCCCAAAAAGAAATTGAACAGAATTGGCCCTAGTACTAATCCTTTAGGTACTACACTTTTCTTTCTTCTGAGTGAATTCCATTAACCACCACCCTCTGTCATCTCTCCATCAACTAATTTCCAGTTCAGTTCACCACTTTGGGTTCTAACTTCAAGCTGCATGAGCTTTCTTTTAGGGACAGTATCAAAGGCTATGCTGAAATCCAAGTAAACCACATCCAGTACATGCTTCTGATCCAGTTCTCTGATCACCCAGTCAAAAATCAACCAGATTCATCTGCCATGATCTGCCTTTGTTAAAACCATGTTGCCTTGAATCTTGCAATCCATTGGATTACAGAAAGTTCACTATCCTTTCCTTTGGCATTGTCTCCATTTCTCATGCAACCACTGAGATAAGGCTTACTGACCTATAGTTTTCCACTTTGACTCTATTACAGCTTTTGTGAAGAGGGGCCACATCAGTTCTACATAAATTGATAGTTGTTTTATTTATTTAGTTCAGAATGTCTGTTACATACAGAAGTTATATAAAGTATTTCCCAAGCTCTTGTACTTGCTAAATTATATTATAGTGTGTATATAATACACACACACACACACAAAAACATGACAATAAAAAAACATGACCTAGCTTGTCTACCCTTCCATATCAACTGCTATTGTCCCTTTGTTTCCTTTAGCGATCTTCTGTGTTGGTCCCTTCCTTTTTTTGAATTCAGATACTGTCCTTGTCCTTGTCCCTACATCCTCCACTGGGAGACTATTCCACGCATCTACCACTCTTTCCATAAAGAAATATTTCCACATATTACTCCCGAGTCTATCCCCTTTCGCCCTCCAATGTCTCCTCATAGCAGAGCTTGCTTTCAATCAAAAGATGCTTTCCTCTTGTGCATTTATTCACACAGAGATGGTGTAATTGTAGTACTTGCTACATTTCAAGAGGGAAGATGATTGAGACAGTTTTAAGACCAATATGTCTAAATTTGCAAAGGCCTTTTTTTTCTAAAATCACTAACAGTATATACTTGAAAGGTCATTTTATTAAAAACTAGCTAACTTGTGCAGCAGATATGCACATAGGTTATGCCTATTTTATAAAAGGAACTTAAGTGCATATCTGCCTTTATAAATTTACATATCAGAAAGCTCCTGCACAGAGTTACATCTGCTCTGAGACACACTCACCTTTCCCATTTTAGTTTACAAACTTAGTCTCTGCTCAGGTCAGAGAAACCTATGTATACGAGGTATTCAAAGTGTATATGCTTAGTTAAATGTATAAACCCTGAGTAATTTTTAAACTACCATTTCTTTGTGCAAGTGCTTTTTTATTCACGGAAATGCCTTATAATGATATGGCCAGAAGAATAATTTCATCTCCATATAAAATCATTGCCCTAGTGTCTATTCAATCCTATAATGTTATACATCTCATGCATAGCCCTTCCTGTTCACAGCAGTCTCCTCAGTCTTTCAGTTAGTTCCATAGCTTAAGAAGGAATGTAACTCTTTGGTAGAAGGGGAAGATTTTGTACCTGATCAGTCCTTCTGTCTACTGAAGACATTAGGTGAGCAACATTGCTTTTTCTGTTGACAAGCAAGATTGAGTTCAGCACACAAATGGATGACTCCAAAGACTAGGATCACTCAATGTTTTATTGTAATTTGTCCATTGTCCAGGAGCAGTCAGTTCACAGATAGCAATGTGAGATTTGTTGAAGTTATAGACAGGTTGGATAGTAAATCTTGTCCAAAAGCACTGTCCCTGATTTGAAGACTGGTCCAGTACAGACATGTGAAAGTATGGCGCAAAAGCCATATAGCTGCTTTGCATATACTGTTCAGCAACGCAGACTTGAAGAAAACTACAGTAGCTGCAGTGGTTCTGATTTGATGAGGTTTAACTACTAGGGGAGCAGGTGATTTTGGAGGACTAGAGCCTTGGCTGTCCCGTGTTTACCCAGCTTTCCTATTGCTACAGTGGTAGTGAGTACTCTGTCGGAGGAGGGGTTGCTACACTTGCCCACATCATCCAGAGGCAACCCAAAATTCGATTTAAAATCTTGCAGCTGCTTACTAGAACTCGGAGCAGGTGATTTTGGAGGACTAGAGCCTTGGCTGTCCCGTGTTTGCCCAGCTTTCCTATTGCTAGTGTGGTAGTGAGTGCTCCATCGGAGGAGGGATTGCTCCACTCACCCACATAATCCGGAGCTATTTAATATCTTGCAGCTGCTTTGTGGCTGTGTGTCTGAAGGGGCGTGTGACCAAAGGGGTACACCACCTTTGATACCTATTTGGGGCCAGGGGCTCTGAGGTTCTGCCATGTGAGATGCCCAAAGGGTCTGAGAAAAAAAAGATCAAAACAAAAAGGATGCAGTTAAAAAAATTAAAAAATTAAAATTAATTAAAAAAAGATGTTTAACTATTAGCTGGAGAAGAACTAGTCTGTTCATAACAAAAATGAGTATAGTATACTAGCAAATTAGCCAAGATACATTTTACCACTGGAATACCAGATCTGTTGGGGTTGAAGGAGACAAACAACTCTGTAGACTTCTCACATGGGTGCTTGTACAGTTTAGGATAAAATGTAGGAAGCACTGTTTTCCTTATTCACATGGAGAGGAGTGACTACTTTTAATATGAAGTTAAGATGAGTATATAGAACTACTTTTTATGATGACACAGAGAATACAGTTCATAGGTGGCCAACACTTGAAGTTTGCTGATTCTTCTAGTCAAAGTGACTGAATAGAGCACCATCCAGCTGAGATGCTTGAGAAATAAGGATGACATAAAGGTCACATGGCACAGGAGGCCTCTGTATCAATGGTTTGACATGTAGAAGCTCTTTCAGAAATCTGGAAATGGCTGGACAATGTGAAGCCAGAAGTCTGACTGTGGGGACATGAGAGGCTGAGAGCACCTTGAGATGCACTCTGATGAAGGAAGTTTACAGTTCAAGATGATAAAGGGTATTGCATTATATTTGGAAGACATTGAATGTGGTAATGATCCTTAGTGAAGCACCAGCTGGTAAATCTCTTCCTTTTAAATGCATAGATGCATCTGGTGGCAGGTTTTCTTGCTATCACCAAGATATCTTGTATAGGTGTTGGAAGGCCCAGTGTGGAAACTCACCATTGCTCAACTTCTGTGCTGTCAAGGCTAGTGATTTGATGTTTGGATGCAGAAGGGAGCCCCCATTCTCCTTTACCAAAGTTGTGAAAGTGTTTTGGGATGAGGGAGCGAATTCTGGCAAGGTCAGTACTGTAGGCTTATTGCTGTTAGCTGGATATGGATATGCATGATGAGGGCCCAAGTCCAGTTTATGGCCAGCACATCCCTCGCTAGCCAATCTGGAGATGAGCACACTGAACAATAAAGGGGTAGCTTTGCATTTTTGGTGCTGGCAAACAGGTCTCTCTGAGAGACCCCAGGCCTGAAATATGTCCTGAAAGGTTTGAGGGTCCAGAGACCACCTGAGGGGCTGAACACCTCTGCTGAGTTTGTCTGCTATTATAACCTAAGATGTAAGTGACAAGGATTTTTATATGATGTGAAATCGCAAAGTCCCAAATCAGTGTTGCTTTCCAGCATAGTTGAAGAGGGCCTGTACCTTGTCATTTGCTGGCATAAAACATAGCAACGTGATTGTCAGTTTATATTAAAACTGATTGATCCTGCGTATTACTACTACTTATCATTTATATAATGCTGCTAGGAATAAGCAGCACTGTATATATCCACATAAAAGATAGCCTCTGCTCCAGAGAGCTTTATAATCTGCTAAGAAAGACAAAGAGAAAAACAGGGGACTAGGAAATTATTAATTTAAAAAAATAATACGCATGGGTATAGACAGGAAAAGAAAGGAGTCAAGATCCAAAAGCAACCTCAATATGCAAACACCCAGAAGGAGTAAAATATTGTCCTGAATGCCAAATCATTGATGTGACCTATTCATTTGGCTAGTTCCCAGGCTCCCTGCATTAGGCATGAGCCAATATGGGCTCCCCAATTGATGCTGAAAGCCTCTGTTGTCAAGATACAAGAATGATCCAGTGGTGCGAAGAGGATACCTATGTTCAGGTTGCATTCTCACAGCCACCATTGCATGATGGTCCACAGTGAAGGCGATGGATAAATTGGTAGAAGGAGGCTAGATGTGCTGATTTAATTGGAATTTGAGATCCTATTGTGGTCTTCTCATTTTGAGGTGGATGAAAAGCATGACAAGTACTGCAGTGGGCCTATGGCCGAACTCCAAGTAAGTTCTGGCTGTGGCCACTGGGGATCATTGAACCTTTTGGGCATAATGCATTAGTAACAGCAGTCTGTCTTGTGGCAGACAAGCTTTTGCTTGATCTGTGTCCAAAATAGCTTTTATTAATGAAATCTGGTTTGTAGATTGAAATCCTGACTTCTCATAGTTGATGAGAAAATCCAGGCCTTCAAGACGAATATCGCTCTGTCCCTGAGGAAAAGAGTATGGACTCTAGTGGAAGCTGCTAGAAGCCAGTCATTGAAGTATGGAGAGATTGGATGTCCCTGCAGACACTGGATGTCCTGGCTTGTGTAGGTGATCTGCTGTAACGACAAGGCTTTGGGTGAAACCCATGGGAGCTTTGGAAAGGCATAAGGAACTGTAAATATTTTCTGCAATTGGGATGAACTGAGATGTAGGTATAGTCATCCTTGAGATCTTGCAAACACAGCCATTCGCCTTTCATCATGTAGGGAAGGGATGAAAGGGAGGTCTTCTTTGAAAAGAAACATAGAAAGATAACAGCAGAAAAAGGCCATACTGCTTATCCAGTCTGCACTTCCATACCAACTACTAAGCTCTATAGTCCCATTTTTTTTCCCTTAGAAATAGTCTGTGTTTGTCCCATGCATTCTTAAATTCAGATACAGTCCTTTTCTCTACCACCTCCACTGGAAGACTGTTCCATGCATCTAAAAAAACAGAGGTGATGTACATCTCCAGAAAACCGAATTTCAACCCGCCTGCAACAATCACCCTGTGCAACAATACCTACCACACGAAGAAGGAAATAAAATATCTGGGGGTAACGCTCGATAGTGACCTAAAGATGGAAAAACATCTCCGCATAATAAACAGGGCTATCTTCCACAAACTAAGAGTCATACAACCACTACGGAGCATTATTGAACCTCATGATTTCAGGACAGTAGCACAAGCTCTCATCACGCCTCAGTGGAGTGGAGGAGTGGCCTAGTGGTTGGGGCAAGGTACTTCAGGCCGGAAGGTCGGGGGTTCAAATCCCACTAAAGGACAGCAGCCTTGGGCCGGAAGGACTGGGGTTTCTAGTCCCACAGGTGCTCCTTGTGGTCTTGGGCAAGCCACTTAACCCTCCATAGCCCATGTTCCCTGTAAAATAGTTATCTCCAAGTTATATTGCCCTGTTCAATGTAATTTCAGTTTGTTCAATGTAAACCGCACTGATGCAGAATAGCGCGGTATATAAGAGAATGTAAATAAATAAATAAATAAATAAATCTCGACTACTGTAACGCCATTTTACAGGGCCTACCAAAGAAAACCCTGAACATACTCCAAATGGCACAGAACGTGGCAGCTAGAATCATCATGAAAAAAGGTTTTGCTGAACACATCACACCAGTGTTGATCGAGCTACACTGGCTCCCCATTACAGCTTGCATAAAATATAAAACCCTAATAACCACATTCAAACTCATGCATAACATAGCGCCATCTTTCCTCTCCAACCTAATCAGCACACAACCTCTCAACAGAAGCAGAAGAACCACCAACTTAAATACCCTCTGCGTACCGAAAAACATAAGATCTGTCAAATCAGTTACAAGTAACAGAGCATACTCATTCACAGCACCAACACTCTGGAACCAACTGCCGCCTGAGCTACGAGCTAGCAAAGACTTAATGGACTTTAGGAAAAAACTCAAGACTCACCTATTTCAGAGTCATTACAACATGATATAAACAATGTGGCCTAAGCCGTGCTACCCAGAAAACCAAAGATGTATATTTGTAAAATTATGTAAAAATGTACATATGTGAAAATGTATAGATGTAAAAAAGAAAATGTACATAGGTAATAACTCCTCCCTTCTTATGGAAGGATACTCATTTACATAATTTGCTGTGTGTTGTGTTTATCCTATCAATCACCTTGTATATAATGCAAATTTTCTCTGTCCTGATCAGACAGCTCCGATATATAATCTAATCCGCTACTGATCGCTGGAAGTAGCGGTATACAAATGTACGCTAAATAAATAAATAAATCTACTACTCTTTCTGTAAAGAAATATTTCCTCAAATTACTCCTGAGTCTATCCCATTTCACCTTCATCCTAAGCCCCTTAATTGCAGAGTTTTCTTTCAAATGAAAGATGCTCTCCTCCTATGCATTTATACCACAACATATATTTAAATGTCTCTATCATATCTTCTCTCCCCCACATTTTTTACAAGTATCCATATTGAATCCATATTGAGTCATATGACTTATGACAAAGACCAATGACCATTTTAGTAGCCATGCCCTGCATCGACTCCATCCTTTTGAATATGTGTTCTCCAAAATTGCATACAATACTCTAAATGAGGTCTCACCAAAGACTTATACAGAGGTGTCATCATCTCCTTCTATTGGCCATTCTTCTCCCTATGCACCGAAGCATAGGCTTTCACTCTCACCTTTTCTACATGTTTAGACACCTTTAAATGATCAGAAACAATTGCCCTCAGGTCCAGTTCGTCTTTCATGGACAGAAGTGCTTCACCCCCCTATAATGTACTATTGGCTTTGATTTTTGCAGCCAAATGCATGAATTGCATTTTTTAGCATTAAATCTCAGCTGCCAAATTCGCGACCAAGCTTTGCTAGAGCCCTCTTCATGTTATCTACATCTTCTTCCATGTCTATCCTATTGCAGATTTTGGTATCATCTGCAAAGAGGGAAGCCTTACCTGACAGCCCTTCTGCAACATCACTTACAAAAATATGAAAAAGAATTGGATCAAAGACAGATCCTGTGCAGCATACCACTGGGAATGTCCTTCTCAGAGTGAGCTCCATTTACCTGTAACTGTAACCTTTGTCACCTACCACTCAACCAGTTTCTAACCCATTCAATCACTTTAGGGTTCATCCCTAGGGCACTCAATTATAAATAAATTCTGAACAGTGGCAAAGACTTTACTGAAATCTAAATACACCATATCTAGCACTCTCCCTCAATCCAACTCTCTGGTCACCCAGTCAAAGAAATTAATCAGATTTGTCTGGTAAAATTTGTCTCTAGTAAAAACCTTGCTACCTCTGATCCTGCAATCCACTGGATTCCAGAAACCTCACTATCCTCTGTTTTAGAAGCATTTCCATGAATTAACTCAGCACAAAAGTCAGACTAACCGACCTATAGTTCCCAACCTCATCCTTACTTCTGCTTTTGTGTAGAGGAGACCACGTGTGCCCTCCTCTGTGACCACTCCTGACTCTAAAGAAGCATTGAAAAGGTCAGGCAGTGGAGCTGCTAGAACTTCCCTAAGTTCCTTCATTACTCTTAGGTGTATCCTATATGGTCCCATTGCTTTGTCTACTATTAGTTTAAATACCTGTATATGAACACAATCTTCTGAAAATTTTTAAGATCCTCCTCACTTCTGTTCGTGGGTGTTTTTTGAGATCCTGCTTCTGGCCTTTCATCTGTGAACACAGAGCACAAATATTTATTAAACAATTCTGCTTTATCCTCATTGGCTTCTAAATTTACTCCCCTGCACCCATGAGTCTGACAATACCACTTTTGAACTTTCTCCACTTACTAACATATCTAAGAAAGTTGTGTCCCCCATTTTACTGTATTAGCTAGTTTTTCTTCCATTTTGTATCTTTGCCTTCCTGACTACCTTCCTAGTTTCTCTTAACTTTTCTAAATATTGATGCTAGTCTTCCTTTTTTCTGTGATCTTTTGTATTTTATAAAGGCCACTCTCTTTTTCCTCATCTTTTTTAGCTACTTCTTTTGAGAACTATACTGGTCTCCTTTTCTTAACAACAACGTTTGTTACCCTTAACATATCCCCTTTCAGTTTTGACGACTGCTTCTCTACATCTCCCGGTTGTTTCTATCCAGCTAATGACTCCTTGATGTAATATTCCATCTTGACAAAGTTAGTTTTCCTAAAGTCTAGAATAGGACACAATCTTCCTGGAAATAAGGAAATATCTGGACTAGAAGCCCCAATTCCTTTCCTAAGATGGAACTAACTCTATAGCATTTGCTTAAAAAGATTGCAACTTCCTCCCACAGAAGATGGGTATTGAGCTGGGGTAGCTGAGGCAGAAACAGGTGTGGCTGCTCTGTTAGATGCAGCAAAACTAATGACTACTTTGACCATAACCAGAGTGAACTCTAGCAGTGGTTGGACTGAAAATCATTGCGCAGGTGGTATCAATTTGGATGCCTGCATTATGGTTGGAGAACAGAATAACATTAGCATTGGTTCTGTGCTGAACAGATCAGGGTGCAATGAAATATGTGCTGCAAGAAAGCTGTTATGGATTGCATTTGGAAGGTGCCAGGATCTTGGCGCTGAGGTCAGAGAGCCCAGGCCTGCACCAGTTCTTACTGAAGCCTTTTAGATGGTGCAGATAGCGCAGGAGATGTCTGTGCTGGTTTGCACTTACAGGTTGTGTACCCTGGAGGTCATTTGCATTGAGGTTCTGGCGCTTTTACCACTTTTGCCCTTCCTCCTCTCACTAACATATCTAAAAATTCTCTTATCCCCCAATTTTATTTCATTGGCTGTTTCTTCTTATTTTTGTATCTTTGCTTTTCTGACTACTTTGCTGGCTTCTGTAACTTTTTCCAAATATAGATGCTTGTCTTCCTCTCTCTGTGATCTCTTGTATTTTGTGAAGGCCACCCTCTTTTTTTTCACTTTTTCAGCTACTTTTTTTGAGAACCATAGTGGCCTCCTTTTCCTTTTACATTTTTTTACCTTTCTAACAAAAAGATTTGTTGCCCTTAAAATAGCCCCTTTCAGTTTTGTCCATTGCTTTTCTACATCCTCCAACTGCTTCAGTTCCGTGAACGACTCCTTGAGGTATTGTCCCATCTTGACAAAGTTAGTTTTCCTAAGTCTAAGACCCTCGCTTTTGAATGGATTTTATCAGCCCTATTCCTAATACTGAACCATCTGGTGGTGATCACTGGATGCTTGATGATCTCCCACTATGACATCAGAAACATTTACCCAATTGGTGAGCACTGAGTCCAGTATAGCCCCTTCACATGTGGGTTCTGTTACTGGTTGCCGGAATCTAGTATCTCCTTACCTCTAGATGACCGCAGCAGGGATCTGGCATATTGAAATCACCTATTAGTAGCGCTTTTCCTTTCACGGCGATACTGTATATGTCTTCTATTAAATCCCCGTCCACTTCTTCTCTCTGTGAAGGAGATCTGTATATTACACCAATACAAATGGATTTCCTTTTCCATCTTTCTAGTTTAACCCAAAGTGCCTCCTCGCTCTCTTTTTAAGCCCTGTAATTCTATAGCTTTGTATTATTTTTTACATATAGAGTCATTCCTCCTCCCCTTCTTCCTACCTTGTCCATCCAGTCATGGTTGTCCATATCTCTGTGACCACAACTAAATCCAAGTCAGCCTCTTCCATTAAAGCCTCAACATCTGGGATCTTATTTCCCATGCTACAGGCATTTATACACACTGCTTTCCAGATGTTGCCCCTTTTGCCCATTTCTACAGAGGTATTTAATGTTTCACTTACCTGGGAGCTTTCTTCACCCATCCCCAACAAATCTAGTTTAAAACCCTCTTCAGTAGGTTAGCCAGTTTCCTGCAAAAGACAGTCTGACCCTTCTTGGAGAGATGAACGCCATCTCTGCTCTACTGCCCTTGGAACATCATCCTATGGCCCAGGAAACCAAAACACTCTCGATGACACCATTCAAACAGCCAGACATTCAACTCCAGGACACAAGCTTCTCTGAATCGGCCTTTACCCTCAACAGTGAAGATTGAAGAGAACAACACCTGCTCACCTGTCTGCTTCACCCTCTGTCCCAGATCCATGAAGTCACTTTTGATATACTCAGAGGGATGTCTAGCGGTATCATTGTGTCCACATGGATGAGCAACATCGGATAATAATCAGTAGGCATGATGAGTCTCAGCAAACTCTCCATAACATCTCAGATTTTGGCACCTGGCAGACAGCATACTTCTCTGGACATCAAATCTAATCAGCAGCTGGACACCTTGGTACTCCTCAGAAGAGAGTCACCAACCACCACCACCGTTTGCTTCCTTGTGGTCAGTGATTCTGCAACTTTGGGGTTCTTGAGCTCTGATTCTTCCCTTTCCTGGGATGCTTTCACCTCCTTCACTTCCAGAGCTGTTTACTGGTTCTTCAGTTCAAGGGCTGGAGGATTGTTGATTCTGAAGGCTCTGGTGACTCATGTCCAACTGTTTTCATTCTGTAGCCTCCCATCTTCACTTCTATTGGAGAGCTTGGATGTTTCAAGAAGCATCTCATCAATGTACTTCTTGCTGTTTTGAATGCTTCTCAGCTTCGCCACGTCTTCTCTGAGCTCCTCCACTTGTTCCATGAGAGCCTCACCTTGCAGGTATCCTGCACATGGACCGGTCCTTCAGCTGGCATTGGGTTTTCTGTCTGGACAGAAGCAGAAGCTGTTATGGGGGCAACAGCTTTGGCAATACAATTTTTCCCATCCATTGTTCAGTTGGTGGAGCTTTGGTACCTGTTGAAGTAAACGAGGCCTACCAAGGTCCTTGTGGCCTTGGGCAAATCGCGCTTAACCTTCCATTGCCTCTGATACAAACTTAGATTGTAAGCCCTCTGGGGACAGGGCTTACCTGATTGTAACTCACCTTGAACAGCTATTGGAAAGGTGTGAGCTAAATACTAAATGCTACAGAGGGCCGCTCTGAAATTGCCATATACTCATATCTATCTGAGTGTATTGCAGATGACTGCACTTCAGGCCTCTGAGTCACGCCACTTTGGAAGATCCCTGGCGCTGCTCCTTTGTAGCTGGATGCTTACACTTGATCTTAGCCAAAAAGCCAAGAAGCAGTATTGTGGCTGCAGCCTTAAAACCACTGCACATGGAGGGAGAGTCAACATATGAAGAACAAGAAAAACTACTAGAGTGTGCAGAATCAGCCAAACTCTGCACAGACTTTTTCTCCTCCTCCTGTGCAAGCGGGTGCTTTTCTTTACCTCATAACGGCTGCAGAGCCAATAAAATGATACTTTCAAACATGTAGAGGCATCCTTCTGCAGCGCTTCACTCAGCCTTGTTATGGTCTGCACCGAGACAAATAAAACATCTGAAGTATGTGTTGAAGTTCTAAAACTTTCTACCACACAGGGAGGTAATCCTGACTTTGTCAGCAATATATTTCCACAAGAAAAGAAACCAAACTAACAAAATAGACTCCAGTAATTTCTTAGACAACATTGGCAAACAAATAGCATAACTTTCTCACTAGCAAGAGAGCTTTGTTTTCACATCCATTTGGCCAAGCAGAAACTAACAGAATTGAGAGACCGAAGAGACGACTGCATGTGGGAAGGGCCATACATGCACAGAGCTAAATACTTTGGATCAGCTTTCCCAGAGCTTAGTTCTTCCTGGCACTATGGCATCACTCACGTGTGCCTGACTCAATCCTGCTTGACAGAAAAAAACAAGGTTTCATACTGTAAGAGCAATTGTTTACAAGATGTGTCAAAAACTGACTTATAATAACCACATTGTGCAGAAAACAGTTCTACAATGAGAATGTGGAATGTAAGAAAGAGACTGGTTATGGAACAAAGCTATGTTGATTTGCAATTTTTTTTGTCTTTTGTGTTTTTATAGTAGGAAAAACATCTCAAAAATGTTAGGTTGTCAGTAAAACAACAAAACAAAATATAAATATAATGTAATGGCCATCCTGATATATGTCATAAGGGCATTCACAGTGTTATATCAAATAGTCTAGCTAGTACAAGAGTCTGGGGACATTTTCATGTAACTCCAATGTATAATAGACTTTCTGAACTGAAAACATACTTACATTCCAGAACTATATTGCAGTAATACTCTTCCTACTGTACCTGAATGTAATTTTCCTTGAACCTCTGAGAACAGTATGAGCTAAATCCATTTCCCTTTCCCCTTTCCCTAATAGAGAATTATGTTAGTCTGCTAATATAGGGGATAATTTTATAACAGAATGCCAATGTTTAAAGTCCAAATTGGCACCTATTTTATAAAAGCAATAAAGGCACCTTTGTGTCTTTATAAGATAGGGTCTCGGGCTATGCCCCATTAGCAGGTATTTTGACACATACAAATTTACACCTGGTCCAGATTGCTATAAATATATGCTTGTATTTTATGGGGCTGATTTTATAAAGAGGGTGCAGAAAGTTACAGAACTTGTGCACATAAATGAGCACTTCCTTATCGTCCCTCCAGTCTAGTCCCAGAAACTCTGGAGTTGTGATCCTCTTCCAGCAGCTTGGAGACTGATCCACGTCATTCTTTGATGCCACTGGTATAAGGACACAGGCACCGCCTCCTCCCTCTCCAGTTTAGATCAGTCTCCAAGCAGCTAGGAGGTTGTGAGCCGGAGTCCCGGTTCACTAGAGGAGCAATTAAGGCTTTCGAGTGTACTAAATTTTGAGGTTTTTCTTTGTTTCTTTCTTTATTTGTTTCTTTATTTGTTTTGTTGGTTGGATTGGCAGAGGAAATTATAGGCTACTCGGGTTGAGGAGGGTGTTCAAAATTTAAGGGGTCTGTGCCTTTAAATTTGACCGTGAAGGGCCTCCCTCTCTGGCTTCCTAATCTGGGACTAGGTTTGGGGCTCCGGTGAAAGAGGAAGAGCCCGGGTGTGAATCTGCTGGGGCAGAAGTGTGCTGATGCTCGGTAGCCCTCTCCCGACGCCTCACAGAAGTGATTGCCTGTTTGCGTCTGGGGAATGGGGCAGGAGAAGTGTGTGAAGCTGCGGCTGCACTGCTGTCCTTTCTGCCTGTTCTCAACATTGGGGAAGTCTGGCCCGAGGGCGAGAATCAGTTTGTGGTGGGCAGTTTCTGGACAGGATGCAGAGCTATATCTTGCATCGGGCAGCAGGTAAGCTCTGAATTTCTTATCATCAGCGAGTGCCTTCATACCGCCAGGGCAGGAAGCAGGCCGCAGCGCGTGGCTGGTTTCGGCGGGAAAACGCCAGCAACGGGAGCGGGGAAACACACGCTTGTAGTTTGCTCCTGAAGCTTCGTTTTTGGTTCTTTATGGTGGGCTTTAGCTCCCAGGGGGTCCTGTTTGTTGGTGTGAGTAAAAAAAAAAACGGCCCGGGGTTTCAGGGGTCGTTTGGAAGAACTGCTGCTGGGGTTCCTTGGGAAGGGGAGTGGTCTTCTGGAGGGGTCCAGGTCAGGCAGCAGGTCAGTGAGACAGAGGGGCCAATATGCCTGGAAAGGTGTTATGCCTGCTCTGTGGTGTGAAGAGGTCAGTGGTGTCAGAGGCCGGGGTGTGTAAGAGCTGTAGCCAGGCGGCCCTGGCGGATCAGAAACTTGTGGATGCGGGGGAGGTTCCTGACGGGCCTCTTGAGGGTCCTCGTTCTCCGGGAATGGAGCTGGAGGATCCGGTACCGGGGGTCCATCCTCGAGGCCGGATGGGCCGGTGGCTCAGGCATCCTTTCCGGGGGAGTTGTCTTCTATTTTCTCTCCAGACTTTGTGGCTCTGATCCAGAAGGCGTTTGGTGGTGCATCCCGGGAGGAGTCGTCCGCGACGGCTGGGCTAGGTCCCATGGCTGGGGGCCTGGGACATAAGAGGCCAGGTACTCCACTGTCGGTAGCTGCTTCGGCGCCTTTGCCGAAGAGAGCACGAGGGGAGTTTGAGAAGCAGAGTCTGTCTGGTTGTTCCGAGGATTTGCGTATGGAAGGTGAGCAGGATCCGGACTTGGAAGAGGAATTGGAGGAAGGTGAGATTACAGAGCAGGAGGATCAGGCCAGAGTGGTGCGGATCTTTCGTAGAGAGGAGTAGCCCGCTCTCATCTCGGAAAAGTTGAAGACACTGAATGTTCCGGTATCGGGGCCAGGGGAAGAGGCGGCGTTGGAGGATCCGCTTCTGCAGGCCTTTTGGAAAACGCAAAGAGCTTTCCCTATGCATAGAGTAATCAAGGAGATGATTCAAGGGGAGTGGAACATGCCTGAGGCTACCCTTAGGTGTTCTAGGGTTATGTCTCGCTTGTATCCCCTGGTGGAGCAGGATAAGGAGATCTTTAAGTCGCCGAGAGTGGATGCGGCGGTGGCAGCGGTGACTAAGAAGACGACCATTCCCGTAGAAGGGAGTGCGACGCTCAAGGATGCTCAGGACAGAAAGCTGGATGCTTTGTTGCGGCAAGTGTTTGAGGTGAATGAGCTTTCCATTCAAGCCTCTATTTGTGGGGCTTGGGTGGCAAGAGCCTGTTTGCGCTGGGCCCAGCAGATCCATGGAGATCATGAGCAGGACTCGCGGGATGAGGCGGCTCGGTTGGAGTCCGGAGCAGCTTACCTTGCGGATATTCATTATGACCTTATCAGGGGGCTATCGAACAGTATGGCCTCGGTGGTAGCGGCGCGGATGTATCTGTGGTTGCGCAATTGGGCGGCGGATGCCTCCTCTAAGGCCAGATTGAGTAAGCTTCCTTTTAAGGGAAAGCTTCTCTTTGGAGAGGGTTTGGACAAGATTGTCAAGGATTTGGGTGAGTCCAAAGGGGGTAGGTTGCCCGAGGACAAGCAGAAACCGGGAAGGTTTCCGTCCCTGGCTAGGGGCGTACAGAGAGAGTTTCGTCGTTGGCGGGTGTCCAGGTTTCCCCCGGCTCAGAGGCGGCGTTTCCATTATAGAAACCAGGGGTTTCGTGGTTTCCGGGGGGCCACCAGAGGTTTTGCAGCCTCCTCTGCGGGTGCCAAAAAGCCGCAATGAAGTCAGGACGGCCCAGGTAGAGGTAGCGGTCGGAGGTCGTCTACAGGAGTTTTATGCTGCCTGGGCCGCAATGACAATAGATCAGTGGGTGTTAGAGGTGATTCGAGAGGGCTATGCGTTGGAGTTTCAGAGACCGGTGACCGACTCCTTTGTCCTGTCCCCTTGCAAGGCGCGTCACAAGCGCGATGCGGTTCAACAGACGTTAAACAGATTGTTGGAGCTCAAAGCGGTTGTGCCGGTGCCTCCAGAGCTTTGCGGCTTAGGTCGATACTCCATTTATTTTGTGGTTCCAAAAAAGGAAGGGACTTATCGGCCCATTTTGGATCTGAAAAGAGTGAACAGGTGTCTCCGAGTTTCCCATTTTCGTATGGAGACCCTGCGGTCGGTCATCATGGCAGTCAGAAAGGGGGTGTTTCTGACGTCGCTCGATTTGGCTGAGGAGTATTTGCACATTCCGATTCGCCCGGAGCATCAGCGCTTCCTCCAGTTTGCACTGCCGATGGGGCATTTTCAGTTTCGGGCGTTACCATTCGGTCTAGCCACTGCGCCGCGCACTTTTACCAAGGTCATGGTGGTCGTGGCGGCAGCGTTGAGAAAGGATGGGGTTCTGGTTCATCCGTATCTCGACGACTGGTTGATTCGCGCAAAGTCCCACAATGAAAGCGAGGAGGTGACGGGCAAGGTCGTCAGCTTCCTTCAGAGGTTAGGATGGGTTGTCAATATGGCCAAGAGCGGTCTGGTTCCATCTCAGAATCTCGAGTATCTGGGGGCAAGGTTCGATACGGCGGCAGGGAAAGTGTTTTTTCCCCCGCTTCGAGCAATGGCGTTAAGGAAATTGGTGCAGAGGTTTCTCGACAGACCTCGTCCCACGGCATGGCATTATTTACAGCTTCTGGGAACGATGGCGGCAACGATCGAGGTGGTGCCCTGGGCGAGGGCACATATGAGACCGCTGCAGCGGGTGTTGCTCAGACGGTGGTCTCACCAGAACGACCCGCTGTCTCGGCGGCTGGTCTGTCCGAAGGAGACTCGGGAGGCGTTACAGTGGTGGTTGCGTCCGGAGTCCTTGACCAGAGGAATGTCGTTGGAAACTCCGAATTGGATTCCACTGACTACGGATGCCAGCCTGTTTGGTTGGGGAGCGCATTTTCAGGGCAGGTTTGCGCAGGGTCAGTGGTCAGCGCAGGAGAGGTCCTGGTCGATAAACAGATTGGAACTCAGTGCCATGTTCAGTGGCCTACATCAACAAACAGGGGGGCACGGGCAGTGCTCCTTTGGAAGACGAGGCGGATCGCTTGTTCTTGTGGGTCGAGGAGAATCTGCAGGCGCTGTCAGCGGCGCACATGGCAAGAGTAGACAGTGTAGCGGCTGACTTCTTAAGTCGGGTAAAGGTAGACCCCGGGGAGTGGAGCCTTCACCCAGAGGTGTACGACATGGTAGTGCAGCGCTGGGGGGCTCCGGTAATGGATCTCATGGCCACATTCCACTCGGCGAAGGTCGGTCGCTTCTTCAGCAGGCGGCGAGAGAGAATGTCGGAGGGGCTGGATGCCCTCATCCAGGACTGGCCGGTGGGTCAACTGCTTTACGTGTTTCCACCTTGGGTGTTAATCGCACGCGTGGTGCGTCGCATCGAACGTCACTGAGGAGTAGTGATTCTGATTGCTCCGGATTGGCCGCGAAGGCCCTGGTATGCGGATCTCAGGAGGTTGTTAGTCGACGAGCCTTGGTGACTACCGGTCAGGCAGGACCTTCTGGTGCAGGGTCTGTTGTTCATGCCTCAGGTAGCTCGGTTCTCGCTTACGGCATGGCTCTTGAAAGGGCAAGGTTGAGAGCTAAGGGCTACTCGGAGGCGGTGGTGTCCACCTTACTAGGGGCGCGTAGAAGATCTACTTCGTTGGCGTATGTTAGAGTGTGGCGAATTTTTGAAGCGTGGTGTACTGACAGGCATTGTGAGGCGTTGCGAGCGTCGGTGCCTCAGATCTTAGCGTTTTTACAGGACGGTTTTCAAAAACGGTTAGCGGCCGCTTCCTTACGGGTGCAGGTGGCGGCGATTTCCTGTTACGGGGGAAGGTTAAGGGCCAAGCGTTGGGGGTCCTTCCTGATGTGAAGAGCTTTTTGAAGGCGGGTCAGTCTGTTACGACCGCCGTGCAGGAATCTAGTCCCTACCTGGGATCTACAATTAGTCTTGGAAGGTTTAGGAAGGTGTCCGTTTTAGCCTCTGGCTGAGGCAACGTTGAAGGATCTGACGTTGAAGGTGGTATTCTTGGTGGCTATTGCGTCAGCGAGGAGGATTTCAGAGTTACAGGCGCTGTCGTGTAGGCAGCCTTTTTTTACCTCTTTTGAGTCAAAGGTGGTTTTGCGGCCGGTGCCGTCCTTTTTGCCAAAGGTGCTGTCTCCTTTTCATCTGAATCAGGTGGTGTCCCTGCCGGTTTTCCGCGCGGATTCACATGGGTCCTCGGATCGGCAGTTGCATCGGTTGGACGTCCGGAGGGCGTTGCAGAGGTACCTCAGTAGAACTGCAGAGTTCAGGCGGTCGGATAGGCTGTTTGTGTTGTTCGGGGGGCCTCGCAAAGGGGAGGCGGCGTCTAAGGCATCCATTGCCAGATGGATAAAAGCGGCGATTGCGTCGGTGTATTTACTGAAGGGAAAGGAGGTTCCTGAAGGGTTAAGAGCTCATTCGACTAGGGCGCAGGCCGCATCTTGGGCAGAGTACAAGTCTGTGCCGCTGGTAGAGATTTGTAAGGTGGCGACATGGTCCTCCCTGAATTCGTTTGTCAAGCATTATCGTCTGGATGTGCAGGCGAGTAGGGATACCTGTTTTGGATCGGCGGTGCTTCAGGCTGGTCTGGCAGGTCCCTCCCGGTGAGCTCTTTTACTGCTCTGTTACTTCTCCAGAGTTTCCAGGACTAGACTGGAGGGACGATAAGGAAGTGTAAATTAGACTTACCTGCTAATTGTAGTTCCTGAAGGAACTCCAGTCTAGTCCCGGACCCCGTCCCGTATCTTTGCCTGAAGTGGAGCCTGAAGCGGAAGATGTGTCAGGTAAGTGACTGCGGTGCAGGCCGCGGCTTCGCATTCAGGTGGGGGAAAGTAGATACCATTTGATATTTAGGTCCTGCCACAAGAAGGGCAGCGAGGGCCTTCACGGGTGAATTTCAAAGTCATGACTCTATTGGGTCAGTGTTTAAATGTTCAGGTTTCAGATAGTTGGTTTACATGTGTTTTTTCTTATACTTAATTGTTGCTCCGGTGAGTCTGCTTTGTCAATAGGTTACTGGAGAGGGAGGAGGCGGTGCCTGTGTCCTTATACCAGTGTCATCAAAGAATGACGTGGATCAGTCTCCAAGCTGCTGGAAGAGGATCACAACTCCAGAGTTTCCGGGACTAGACTGGAGTTCCTTCAGGAACTACAATTAGCAGGTAAGTCTAATTTACACTTAGTTATTGCTTAGGCAGTCACTATTCTGTAAGCGCATAAGTTCCATTGTGTGCACTTTCCATTTGCGTGCGCATAGGAGCGGAGCATAGGCAGTGTCTAAATGTATGCATGCAAGTTATAGAATAGTATAACTTATGCATGTTAACTGCATGACTAAGTTCAGGCGCATCAGGATGCCCCTGTTCTATTAAGTAAAGTACGCCTGTACTCCACTTTATAGAACAAACCCCACATACGCATGTTATCTTTGTGGGAGTTTACAGAATTGCCCTTTGTGTAAACCCGCATATTTTTTATAACATACACACACATCACAACTCTGCCTCTGCTTTACCCAAATTATGCACCTGGGAATACCCGAGTATATAGCATGGTGTATAAATACAGTCCAGCTTCATTTAAAAATCTCACACTGCCAGAGCAGTGATCCAGCCTGGAAGTCCCCCAGCAGCATGCTGAAAACCAGCCTAGCTCCATTTAAAAAATCATGCTGCTGGCGTGCCCATGCCTGAATGGGCCTGTGCCTAAGGGTCACACCAAAGGACCCTTAGAGTGGCCTGCAGAGTTCCACATCTATTACTTGCAGGTACAGCATCCATTGCTACCCTTCATTCCACATTTGCATTGCTTCCAACATTTGATGCAGCTTCCTGACGACTCCTGCCATAACTCCATGTAAGTACCTTTTACACTCAAAATGCATGTTTTTTTTCACAGGCTGTTCCACAATGCAATTTCATTAATATCGTCCTGTAACATCACATACTAAACTAGACTACTGGATCCATCAACAGCTCCTCCTAATTCCTGCTACCACTTCTACATCTCCTATACTGCTCCTTATCCTGCTTAACCAGATAAGTCCCCATTTCAGATCACCCTGCACACACACCATTACACTTATCCAACATGCTCTACCTCTTTTCATATCTTATCATGCTGCTCCTTGCCTTTTATAGGATACCACAAACATCCACACTCAATTCCATTATTCCCATCATACAGCACCCATACAACAACAGACTCCAACCCCTCCTTCCCAAACCTCGAAACAGAAACACTTACATACTAATCAAGATTCAACCATTCCCTCCACTGATTTATCTGCCATTCAACCATTGAAGTGTGCCCTTATCAACACACGATCCGTCCACAAGAAAATATCTATCCTGATTGACTTCATTCCAGGGAAAGCACATTGACATATTATACATAACAGAATCATGGTTCAAGGAATCCGTCATTGTACTTTTAAATCAACTTACTATCCTTTCATACTGGCTCTTCAACTGCCCAGGACATCTAAAAAGAGAGGAGGCATACTTATAATCGCCAAGGAGGAACTCCAATTCAAAATGAACAACTCCAGCTCTACCAAGGACTTGGAAGTTATCACCATATCCAACACCCACCTATCAGTCTTCCTTACATACAGGTCACCAATAGCAGGATCTGGCAACCTGTTCCAACAAGCACAAAAATAAATGGTTCGTTCTTGGCGACCTCAACCTACCCACCTTATCTTACAAACACTCCTTACCTTTCCTCCAAGCAATGGAAGCACTCCAACTCAGGCAAATCATCTCAGAATCAACTTATTCTAGGGGGAAAACCCTAGATCTGATATTTACCCCAGCCACCTGGCCATACCAACACCTTTCCTCAATGACCCAGAACGCCCAGTGCCCTGGTCTGACCATAACCTGTCATCTTCTTACCAAATCTCTCCAGCGCACGCACCCACAAAGCCCCTCCATCTCGCACATAGAGGTTTCAAGCGTTCAACAGAGACTACTTCATCACCAACATCCTACCTATAACCCAAGCTGATCTGACTTATCTCGACTTCTCAGTATCTTAATATCGAGCTCCAAATCCTACAAAACAAGCTCAGGCAACTAGAGTGCAAATGGAGGTGCCACAAGGATCCATCCAACCACTCAGCATACATAGCCGCCCAGACTGACTACTGCTCGCTCACCCTCCTGAAGAAAAAAGAACACAATACCAACCTAATTAGATCCTTTCTCAACCAGCCAAGAGAACAATTTGGCATAGCCTTGAATCTACTCAAAAACCCTACTGCTAACAAATCAGATGCCACCCTGCCTCCAGCCAATATGGCGCAATTTCTGCAATCTAAACAGTCATCCACTACCAAAACATCCTGGCTCACCACCTACTCCTCCAGTGCCCCAAGCAAACAAACCTGATCAATATTCAGCCCTTTGTCCACCCAGCAACTAGAAAATATTATCACAAACCTCAACAACGCCACCTCCTGTCTTTTCTCATGGATCAAATGACCAAGGAAGAACTCATCCCAACCATTCTACCCATTATACAGACTTCACTACCACTAGGTTACATGCCAACAGCCCTCAAACAAGCCTCCATCAGACCCTTACTAAAAAATCCTGCAACTGACACAACATTACCGTCCTCTTACAGACCCATCTCCAGTATCCCCTCCCTTGCCAAAATTGTCAAAAAAACTGCAACTGCAGACACAGGACTGTCTTGACTCCTACGCCAACACAGTTTCAAACCCTTTCACAGTACGGAAACCCAGCTAACCTCCCTCTTAGATACACTAATCAAAGGTACAGAAAAAAACACCCAAGGCTTCATTCTCATTTTCATTGACATCTCTGCAGCCTTTGACTCTCATCCATGAGCATCTCATCTCACGTCTCTATGCAAGTGGCCTTAGAGAAACAACACTACAGTGGTTCCATTCCTACCTGGTCAATTGATTCCAACAAGTCAGAATTGGATCGGAAACCTCCAACCCGTTCAGACTACTTCAGGGCTTACCCCAGGGCTCTGCATTATCCTCCTTGCTTTTCAACATTTTTATCCAATCGCTATGCAAAATAATCCAGAACCATAATATCCTTTATCATCTGTATACCGATGACATTTTAATTTATGCACCATTCACCATTAACAACCCTGACTACTCCATGATAGGTCAATGCCTTGAAGCTGTCATACAATGGCTCAACCATCACAATATGCACATTAATCCCAACAAATCAGAAGTCCTTCACATAACCAAGAACTTCACTTTCTCACCACCATCCACAGTCAACTTGGCCAACTTAACACTGTAAGTAAAAGAGTAAGTAAAACACCTCGGCCTAATACTTGACCAAAACCTGAACTTCCATGCTCACATCAAACAAGTTACCAGAGTGGCACACTTCTAAATGAAAACTGTCCAAAACGTTCGACCCCTATTTGAGCAGAACAACTTCAGAAACGTCTGTCAAGCCCTCATTACTATTTGACTTGCAAACATAATATACCAGGGGCTCCCAAAAACCACTTTACTCCCCTCTCCCCTTACAACTCACACAAAATACAGCTGCTAGAATAATCACAGGCACTAGTCAATGAGCACATATTACCCCCATGCTAAAGCAACTACACTAGCCACCCATCCACCTGAGAGTCAAATACAAGGTCTCCGTGAGCATCTTTAAGACCCTCCACAGCCTTTCAGCAGACATCTTTCGGCCTCTCATTCATGGACCTCTCAATAACAGATCAAGGAAAGAAGCCATTTTTGCCCCTATGGCCACCAGATTCAGTCCCAGCCTCATTCTCTTCTCCAACCTCTCCACCTCTAGCAGAGCCTTCTCCTTCTGTGCCTCCACTATCTGGAGCTCCTTCACCCCAGAAATACAATCACTGACGGACATTGGGGAATTTCATTGCAAATTATAAACCCACCTCTTCCTGGAACATTTTGGATCCAACACTAAGCTCCCCTCCAATCCTTATCACCTTTGAGCTCTTACTATGTTTCTCCGGGAACAAGTCCTCACATATGGGTGACGTCGGCACTGACAGAGCCCTCATGGAAGCATCCCCCCCCCCCCATCTTTCAAAGAAAGCCTTTGGGAGATGCCACCATGCATGCATGGTCCCCTTCCCGCCCAAGAGTGCCATCTTACTCAGTCTCCTTTTTTCCACAGAGCCCTTCAGACGTTGTCTAGCATGTCCCTGGAAAAAGCTGATATTTCTCTCTCCGAGTTTCACACTCACATCCAGTTTTGCACCAGTACTCTTCCTGCCTACTGACCTCGGTGCCTCGGCGTCAGGTTCAGGTTATTTTTTGTAGTCTTTCGTTCTTTTCTTTTTCTGGCATCTTCGCGCCTTTTTTCTCCCACTGGCAGCCCGGAGAGTCTTTGACCTCGCAGGTGTACTTTTTTTCCCCATGGCTACCAGTGGCTTTAAGAAGTGTAATCGGTGCTCTAAAATCATGTCTTTGACCGACACACACGACTGCTGTGTCCGCTGCCTTGGGCCAGACCACGACCTGGCAGCCTGTGGTCTCTGCAAGAGAATGTCCAGCAAGACCCTCGAGCAGCCAGCAGCAGCACTTTAAGTTTTCCCCGAGTCCCCGATGCCTCCGAAGGCCAGGGCCTCGTCTTAGGCCCTGACATCTCGGGTGGATCCCTACGAACCCGAGCCTTATCGTGGTCCTCGGAAAGGGAGTCTCCCTCAAGGGAACCCAGGAAGAAGAAGAAACCCTCAAAGGCGGCGTCCTTGGATGGTTCCGACCGGCCGGGGACTCCCTGTGCCTGGTCCCGCAGTCCAAGACGTTTGTCCGAGGCGTTGGAGAAGGAGCGGCCTGCAAAGGTCCCCCGGAAGAATCCGACCACGGACCGGCCTTGGTCCTCAGACAACATCCTGGTCGAGGATTCCCCTTCGGAGGAGCCGGCGTCAGGCCCGAGTCCCTCGGTGCCTGTGCCAAAGGCTGTGGAGCCTTCTGGTCTGGAGTCCAGAATGGCAGCCCTGGAACGCAGTTTGTCTGCCTACATGGACCAGCAGCGGGCACTGTTGTCTGGCACGACCGGTTCATCTGCCCCAACCACCGGGCCCTTGACGTCCAAGACATCTCAGAGGCAGAGCTGATCCTCGAGGTCCTTCGGCCTCGAGTCGATCCTCAGCCGAGTTCACACTCTGAGTCCCAGTCAGTGGGACTGTGGTTATCCTCGGCAAGTTTGCTGGGCACCCGCCACAGGGCTTCGGGGGCCCCGAAGCCCATGGAACAGCCTTCCTATGAGTCCTCAACGAACTATTCTGAGTGGAAGATGGAGGACAAGGAGTACCCCGATACCCATCGCCACCACAACGTCCCTTCTGACTCTCCTGTCTCAAAGCCTTGGCGGTGGTGGTCCCCGCCCGAGGACATGGGCTTCCTGGATTTTGTCAAGAACAATGTCTAAGGCCCTGGCATACACGACCGAGTCGGAGGAGGACCCTCGGGCGGATGAGTTGGAAATCCTCCAGTACAAGGCCCCTCCAGGGGAATCACTGACGGTGCCCATCCTGGAATGGCTGATTTTCCGAATGTGGGAGACACCGGCTTCGGTGACAGTGATGAGCAAATGGCTCGACTCGATGTATCGATTCTGCCGGAGCCCGGGCTTCCAAAAGTCACAGCTTCCACATAACTCCATGGTGGTGGAGTTGGCCATGCATCGGCTGAAAAGCCAAAAGACACACTCCTCGGTGCCCCCCCGGCAGGGAGGCCTGCACCTTGGATGCCTCTGGCAGAAAGTGCTCAATGCTCATCTGCCGCATCCAGGCCTACCAGCTGTACTTAGGCATGTAGCTGAGAGACCTGGCGAAGGAACTCGCCGGGTTCTCAGCTGGTCTCTCCGAGGAATCCTTGCAGCGTTTCAAGAACCTGGCCAAGACAGTCCGTGAGTGCTCCAAATTCATGTCTCGAGCGGCCTATTACTGGTTCGAGTCGGTGGCCTGAGTAGCCACGGTGGGTATTGGTGCACACTGCCAAGCTTGGTTACAGTCGTCCAACCTCGAGCAGTGGGTTCAGAACAAATTGGTCAATGTCCTCTGCCAAGAAGAGAACCTCTTTGGCAAACCCTTGACTGACAAGGCTGCCGAGCTGGAGACAGAGTTCATGACGAGTACCAGGCTCTCTAAAAAGACCGCTGCCCCTCTCCAATGGAAGGGCCCAGGTAAAAAGTCTTTTTACCCGAGGAAGAGAGCTGATTACTGAAACTGCCCACCTTATAATGCTTCCTTGGCTCCCCAACAGGGTTAGCAAGCCAAGGGACATGGGCATGGCCCGCGTAAGCAGAAGGCTCCAAAACCCCAGGCACCGGCCCCGGCCCAGCCAGGGGGTAGCTTTTGACTCCTTGAGCATAGCCTCTCCACCCCAAGGAGATCAGCATCCCACAGGGGGACATCTGGCCCTCTATGCCCAGAGGTGAATGTCCATCACCACCGATTCCTGGGCACTTCAGGTGGTCAGGGAGGGTTACCTCCTCCAGCTGACTCAGACACCTCCCCCTTATTTCTCGGGAGAGCCTCTCAGGTCTCCCCTCCACCGGGACCACCTTCTGAAGGAGTTGGCAGGTCTTCTTGAGGACAAAGCAGTGGAACCGGTTCCACACCATCTCAAGGACAAGGGGTTCTACTCCTGGTACTTCCTCATGCCAAAAAGAACAGGGAGCCTAAGGCCCATCCTCGACCTGTGCAACCTCAACAAACTCCTGGTGAGGGAGAAGTTCAAAATGCTCTCCTTTGGAACATTGCTGTCATACTTCTAGCAGGGAGACTGGCTATGCTCCTTAGACCTCAAGAATGCTTATACCCACATCCTTATCCATCTCAACCACAGGCAGTACCTTAGGTTCATAGTGAGGGGCAGGGATTTTCAGTGCAGTGTACTCCCCTTCGGCCTAGCCTCTGCCCCAGGAGTTTTCACAAAATGCCTTCCTCCGGCTCCAGGGGGTCTTTGACTTTCTCCAGAAACAAGCAGGAAGTCAGTCCTCACTTATGGGTGACATCGGCACCGATGGAGCCTGCACAGAGCAAGTCCACAGCTTTCAAAGAAAGCCTTTGGGATTGCTGCTACACATGCGTGGTCTTCTTCCCGCCCAAGGGTGCCATATTGCTCAGTCTCCCTTTTTCCATGGAGCCCTTTGGACGTACGTCCTCGTCCCTCAGAAAAAGTGTTTATTTTTCGGCCTACTGGCCCTCTATTTTTCTGGTTGCACTGGTCCTCTACCCATCCTTCCCCTGCTCTATCTTTTTAGATAGAGCCCTTAAGGGAGATTTTTCTTTGTCTTTTTTGCCTAACAGGTTTCGCGCCCTTTTTTCCTCCAACCACTGGCTGTGTGGGTCTTCGACCTCGCGGGGGCCATTTTTGCCCATATGGCCACCGGATTCAAAAAATGTGATAGATGCTCTAAGAACATGTTGCTTACGGACACCTGGGCCTGTGGTGTCTCGGGGCTGACCATGATCCAGAGGTCCGTTCGCTTTGTAAGAAAATGTCCTCCAAAGCCCTGCTCAGTCATAAGCAGATGTCCGAAGACATTTTCAGAAAGGCCGCCTCGGCATCCCCGGTGGCGCCCTCAATCGTCTCTCCTCCAGTGGGATCCCCCACCTCGACCCCACGCTCTTGGCGGCACTCCGACCAGGGGTCTCCTGAAGTGGAGCGGTGCAAGAAGAAGAAGGCCTTGAAATCGCTGTTGGGGTCTCCCGACAAGAGCGAGTGCTCCCACGCTCGGTCGCTTAGCCCCCTTTGGCATTCCCGAGAGTTGGATAAGGAGCAGCCCCGCAAGCTACCCCATACAGATAGGCTCCGGCGATGGCACCCAATCTCCTGAGGGGCCGTCCTGGCGAGGACTCCCTCTCCTCCTCAATGCCCGACCCAGTAACCCCGGGGTTGGCATCACAGGGCCACATGCCAGTGTGGGAATCCCACATGCTGGTGCTTGAATGCAGCGTTTCTGCGTTCATCACTTCCCTGCAGGCGCTCACAGCCAGCTTCGCTGACTCGCGCCCAGAGACTGTAGTTCCCTTGCGTGGGATGCCGAAAACCATCCAGGAAACCCTCGAGAGCCGCGGGCCTCATGCGGGTGCTCAACGTCAGCTTCGCTCGCCTTCCCGTTCCTCTGGGGCGAGATCATCCAGTGCCTCCGGCTCCAAGCGGGCCTCGGCCATTGGACAGGGTGACCGGCTCGGTTCAGATTCCTCATCCGATTTCTCAGACTGGGAATCTGATGAGGATACCTCCCCAGAAACCCGTGCCCACTGGGACCTTCCGTCGGAGCCCTCCCCACCTGTGTTTCAGTGGCGATCGCCACCCGAGGACACCTCCTTCCTGGTGTTCATTCGGGATATGGCATGGGCTCTTAACCTGGCCACCCAGGACGAGGAGAACCCTCAAGCTGAAGAGCTCAACATCCTCCAGTATGAGTCCCCACCTAGGGAGTCTCTTACTGTCCCGGTTCCTCCCATCCTGTCCAGGCTGCTACTCGGCATGTGGGAGGTGCCCGCCTCGGTTCCCATCGTGAGTAAGCGCCTCAACACCATGTATAAGGTACAGCGCGGCCCTGGGTTCAGAAAAACCCAACTCCCCCACACTTCCATGGTGGTGGAGTCAGCCATGAGAAAGCAAAAGAGCCCAAAGTCGCACTCTTCGGTCCCCCCGGGCTGGGAGTCGAGAGCCCTCTACGCCCTAGGCCGCAAGGCCTATTGGGGGTTCATGCTGTCTTGCCGTATTCAGGCATACCAGTTATACATGGGCATGTTCTTGGCGACTTGGCCAAGGAGCTCTGAGTTTTCTCCCCTGGCCTCGAGGGTGAACCCCTCAATAGGTTCAGTACCCTGCTGAAGTCTGTCGCGGACTTCTCAAAATACCTCTCCCGGCCACAGGCATCGTGACCCGTTGCCAGGCATGGCTCCAGTCCTCAGATTTGGAGTAGTGAGTGCAGGAGAAGCTCCTGGACATGCCCTGCCTCGGCAAACAGCTCTTTGGTAGGCCAATGGAAGACAAGGCCGTGGAGATAGAGACGGAGTTCGTCACCTGAACCCATCTCTCGTGCAAGACCTCTACTCTCCCTCGGAAGAAACAACAAACCAAAAAGCCTTTTTTTCCGAGGAAGGGCCTGCCCTACCGTGGCTACCCATCGTACCCACCTACTCCCACGCCGACCACTGCGGCGCAAGGGAAACCCGGCCAAAGTCACCACAAGCCGAAAGGTCCAAACCCCGGCACCGCCTCAACCTGCACAGGGGTTTTGATGCCAGCTGCATAGTCTCTTGCACCCGGTGTCTCAACAGCTGGTGGGGGGGGGGGGGTCGCCTGTCCTCCTTTGCCCTCCTTTGCCCTCCAGTGGGCTTCCATCACTTCAGACACATGGGTCCTCCGGGTAGTCTGGGACAGCTGTCGTCTCCACCTGGACAGGCGTCCCCCTCCCTTCTCCCCAGCGGAGCCTCCTCAACTCCATGTGCATCAGGTCGTCCTGCAGCGGGAATTAATCCCGTGACGGTCTCCCTGAGGTGGCCGACGGATGGGCTCCACTGTGCGCTGAGGCACTATTGAGCTGTCCGCATGTGCGGGCGGGCGTGGGGAACCACATGGACAGTAGAGGCCATGTGGCCCAGGAGGTGCAGCATAGTTCGGTTGTCCCTGGGCTGGTGGAAAACCCCCCGCAAGCTCCTCTGGGGGTTCCCCTTCCAGACCCCGCAGCACGACATAGTGCTGACAACAGATTCCTCCTTCCTGGGGTGGGGAGCCCACTGTGGTGCATTGTGCACGCAGGGGCAATGGTTGCCTGAGGAGTCTCAGCAGCAAATAAACTTGCTCGCGCTCCAGGCGGTTCGGTGGGCCCTGAGAGTCTTCAAGGATCAAACAAACTAAAAACACCAAAGGAATTTATAAAGGCTAAAAAATCAACAAACATGAAAGCATTCTCCCATGCTGCCCCCATAATTTGGAACAACATTCCATCTGAACTAAGATCCTTACCTCAAATCATGGAGTTTAGAAAAAAACTCAAAACACATTTATTCTCAACATACTACGGTCCTTTAACGAATTCACCTTTTCAACAAGAAAAAGGATAGTCTCACCAGCCAACCTTATCAATCCCTGATCTGGAACAAGTACCAAAAACACAAAACGATGCTTGAATTATACATACCTTGTATATAATTAATCCTGTTCATTGTATATAGTTACAACTGTTAATTGTAAGTTTTGAGTTGAATCTTTGTAGCTTCTCACTGTTATATGTAAAAACAGCATTGCCTTGTTTACTGTTGTTCAATGTAAACCGCAACTGATCATTGGAAGGTGCGGTATATAAAAACTTGTTAATTAAATTAAAATTAAATTAAAGGATCACCTCGGGGGGGAGGTCGGTCCTCGTGCAAACAGACAACCGTGTGGTGATGTTCTATACCAACAAGGAGGGGGTACCAGATCACGCTCCCTCTACCGGGAAGCGGTCCTCCTCTGCTCCTTTGCTTTCCATCGGAGGATATCCCTCAGGGCGGTCTACATCCCGGGCCAGGAGAATGTCCTGGCACACAAACTCAGAAGAATCCTTCGCCCTCATGAATAGCGACTGGATCTGGGGGTGGCCGATTGGCTGTTCCATCGGTGGGGAACTCCGGCCATGGACCTATTTGCTAGCCCGTTGAATGCACAGCTCCCCCGCTTCTGCGGCTCAATGCCACACCCGAGCAGGAAGGGCCTGGACGCATTCCTTCTGAGCTGGTCCTCTGATCTGTTCTATGTGTCCCCTCCCACTCCTCTCATTGCGAGGACCCTCCACAAAGCTCAGCAGGACGGGCGTTGATGATCCTCATAGCTCCCTTGTGGCCTTGACAGCCCTGGTTCCCGCTCCTGCTCTGACTAGCGACAGAGCCTCCAGTTCCCTTGGGCTGTGCCCCGGGCCTACTAACACAGGAGGAGAGACGGGTACTGCACCCGAATCTGGCCTCATTATCCCTCACAGCCTGGTGGCTGAACGGATCTCCCTAGAACCGCTGAATCTCCCAAAGGAAGTAGAGGAGGTCCTCCTCACGTCAAGGAAGTCCTCGACTAGACGAGCCTACGCCTTCAAGTGGCAGCGCTTCTCAGTCTGGTGCTCCAGGCTCCAGATCAACCCATTCTCTTGCCCCACTCGATGGGTCCTTCAGTACCTCCTCCATCTCGAGGGAGGGTCTGAAGTCAATCTCTGTCAGGGTGCATTTGAGCGCCATCTCGACGAATCACCTCCCCGTCGAGGAAAAGCCCCTCTCGGGGCAGCCCTTGGTCTCCCGCTTTATGTGAGGTCTCTTGCTGTCCAAGCCGCCTATCCGGCCTCCCCCGGCAGAATGGGACCTAAACGTGGTGCTCATGCAGCTTACGCGTCCACCTTTCGAGTCGATGGCGATGTGCCTGCTTGTTCCCGGAGAAAGCATAGTTACTCACCTGTAATAGGTGTTCACCAGGGACAGCAGGAACCGGTCCTCACAACCCTCCCTCCTCCCCTTGGAGTTGCTTCTTTACCATCTTTTATTTTTGCCATCTTATAGTTATGTCATCTGACTGAGCAAGATAGCACACTTTGGCAGGAAGGGGACAACGCATGCATGGTGGCATCTCCCAAAGGCTTTCTTTGAAAGCTGGGGGGATGCTTCCGTGAGGGCTCCGTCTGTGCCGTCACCCATATGTGAGGACTGATTCCTGCTGTCCCCGGAGAACACCTGTTACAGGTGGGAAACTACACTTTCCCTGCTGTTACCCCTGCGGATCTGAACCATGTATCATAACTTACCTTCATTATTGTCTGCTTTGTTAAAAGTTAATGCCTGTCCCTGCTATCATGTTTCTCCTGCCCATATGTTATATTCATTAGTTACTTGTTAAAATTCAATTCATTCACCTATGTTCATGTAATGTTGTACTTGTTCTACTTGTTCCCTGTACACTGCTGTGACTGGTAGATACAGCGGTACGAAAAGGTTGCTAATAATAATAAATTAAAGGCCATGCAGTTTTATAAACGGTCTTTCCCACACGTAACCTGGCTTTACATGAAGAAAAAATAGTATATTGTCCTTTTTTTTCCTATAATCAAATGTAAACTGACTGGAAGATTATGGTTAATGCTCTTAGTTTAAATCTATGAATCATAGGGACTTACAGTAGTAGCCAAAATTGTGGATATATCTTAACGTTTAGTTCATTTCTAACAATATGTGCTCAATTTTTCAAATGTTTTATATATATTGAAGTAAAAACTCAGCAATTTAAGTCTTATTCTGTCCAAAGAAACTGAAAATACAGTGTCAGAAGTATATCGCTATGGGATATTATTAAATCAGAACTCTTTTATATCATTAAAGTCAGTAATGTGTTGGAAACCCTTTGGCATCAGTGACAGCTTGGCATCTTCTGGGCATTGATTCAACAAGTTTCTCAAGGTCTTCCTTTTTGATTATATGGAACCAGGAATTGATGATGCACTCAATCAAGTCCTGTTTGTTGCCTGAACGCTTTGATACCACAACTATTTTCAGTCTGGACCAATGTTTTTCAATCGGACTGAGCACCAGGTCACACTTCAACCATTTGAAGAAGTGGTTTACTGAGAATAATGTGGAATTGATGTCATGGCCTGGAAGACAACAATTCCACATTATTCTCAGCAAACTACCTCTTCAAATGGTTGATGTGTGACATGGTACTCCATCCTGTTGAAATTTAAAGTCTCCATCAGACCCGAATATGTCAGAAGCAGAAGGCAGTATTCTGGGTTCGAGGATGTCTGCAATGAATCGTTTCACACTGATAGTGCCACTCAAAACTTGAATCCTACCTACACCATGCCAGTATGTACATCCCAATATCATGACACTCAGAGGATGCTTAATAGTGGTGTTGAGGCATTCTGGGGTGAGGTCTTCTTCGTACATACTGAATACCATCACTCCCCAAAATTGAAATCTTTGTCTCATCGCTCCAAAAAATTCTTTTCCAGTCTTCAGTTGACCATTTCAAGGGTTCTTCGGCCCAGTCATGCCTTTTCCTTCTTTGAACTGGATTCAGGAATGGCTTTTTCCTTGGTCTTATGGCTTTCAGATTGGCCTCGACTAGTCTACGATGAACAGTTCTGTTTGACACTGGCACTCCGACGTCGAACAAAATGTTGCTTTTCTCCTGTCAGTTGTAGGTGTCGTTGACTTTTTTATGCCCTTTCCCTGTTTGTTTACAATTGTTCCAGGCATCTTAAAGCAGTTGCACAGCTTCTGAACACCGGAGGCTGTTAGTCCACTGTCAAGTTTCTTTGCCATTTCTCTAAAGCTGTAGCCTTCCATCCTCAATGTTACTGCAGAAGCCCTCTTTTTGGGTGACCAGTCTTGTCTCTTGATAATTTTCATTCTTAGTATTTACTTAAAAGAAAGACCATAGTAATTTTAGGTAGTAAATATTAAGTGAAATCTATATCTTAAATAATTAATTAAAATTTACTTATTTTAATTATAAAAACTTTTTAAAAACTTTTTTGAAGAAGTAAATAACATGCTTACAAACAATGGTGATTCAAAAGGAACATACACAAATATTAATGGTATAGCTTGAATAACAAGTGGTGTAATTACAGGAAATATGCAAAATTATGCTTACCTCTCATCTAAACATGCAAAATCACAAATTTTCAGAGTAGACATGGGAAGCAAAAAAAGACCTCAAATGCACATGAAGGGAATGTATTGCTGGTGTATCCACAATTTTAGCCACTAGTGTATAATTATTTAATTTCATTTATATCCTAAACATGGTAACATTCCTCTGACCTTTAGAAGCCATTTTTTCAATGAAATGCATTGCAAACCTTATCTGACAACCATGCACAAAACAAAGCACACAGTATAACCATACAGTAACAGCAAGGTACGCTTAATCAGGGAAAAAAATGTCAAATAGCAGAAAGAAAACAGTGATAAGTTTGAAGTTTTGGGGAAGAGAACATAAGAAAATAATAAATGCCACACTTGGTCAGACCAAGGCCCATCAAACCCAGTATCCTGTTTCCAACAGTGGCAAATCCAGGCCACAAGTACCCGTCAGGTTCCCAGAAAGGTACACAGGTTCCTGTCCTAGAGCAAGCAGTGGATTTCCCTGGTCCTCTTTAATAATAGTTCATGGACTTTACTCCGGGAACTTGTGCAAAACATTTTTAAACCCAGCTACACCAACAACATTTACTACATCCTCCGGTAACATTATAACTTCATTGCGTGTCCTAGTCTTTCTAATTTTTGGTGGCGTAAACAATTGATCTACGTTTACCTGTTCCATTCCATTCATTAATTCATAGACCTCTATCATATCTCCCCTCAGCCGTCTCTTTTCCAAGTTGAAGAACCCTAACCTTTTAAGCCTTTCCTCATAGGTTTATCCTTCCATCCCCTTTACCATTTTGGTGGCTCTTCTCTGTACCTTTTCTAATTCCACGATATGCTTTTTAAGATACGGCGACCAGAATTGCACAAAATATTCAAGGTGCGATCGCATCATGGAACAATACAGAGGCATTATAACATACTGTTTTATTTTCCATTACTTTCCTTATGATTCCTAGCATTCTATTTGCTTTCTTGGCTGCACACTGGGTGGAGGGTTTCAACGTGTTATCCATGATGACGCCTAAATCTTTTTCTTGGGTGGTGGTTCCTAATGTGGAACCTTGCATCGTGTAACCATAGTTTGGGTTGTTTTTTCCTAGGTGCATAACTTTGCACTTGTCCACATTAAATTTCATCTCTCATTTGAACATCCAGTCTTCCAATTTATCAAGGTCCAATTTTTCACTATCCTCTTGTGTTTAAACAACTTTGTATAATTTTGTTTCATCTGCAAATTTGATCACCTCACTCATTATTCCCATTTCCAGGTCATTTATGAATATGTTAAAAAGCAGCGGACCCAGCACAGATCCCTGTGGTTCTCCACTATTCAACTTTCTCCATTGGGAAAATTGGCCATTTAGCCCTATGCTCTACTTTCTATTTTTTAACCAGTTCCTGATCCATTGAGTGCATTGCCTCCTATCCCATGGTTTTTTAATTTCACCAAGAGTCTCTCATGAGGGACCTTGTCAAAGGCTTTCTGAAAAGCCACATACACTATAGTAACCGGCTCACATTTGTCTACCTGTTTGTTCATACCTTCAAAAAAAATATAACAGATTAGTAAGACAAGACCTTCCTTGGCTAAATCCATGTTGGCTTTCTCCCATTAAAGAATGTCTATACACATGTTCAGTAATTTTGTTCTTTATAATGGTTTCTAGCATTTTCCCTGGTACTCAACTCACTAGTCTGTAATTTTATGGATCACCCCTTGAACCCTTTTTAAAAATTGGCATTACACTGGCCATTTGCCAATCTTCAGGTACTACAGACTATTTTAGTGATAGTTCACAGACTGCTAATAGTAGATCTGCAGTCTCATATTTCAGTTCTTTCAATACCCTCTGATATATACCATCTGGTACACAAGATTTGCTACTCTTCAGTTTATCAAATGGCCTTTCTCTTCTAAGTGCCCTTTTCACCCCTCCATCAATTCCATCAGTCCATTCCGTAGAATCGGTTTGGGGAAAGAGAATCCAATCCATCCTCCTAGGTTGCCTCTTTAAAAAAATAATAGGCAGGAATGATCTCTCAGTTACAGAGTGAAATTGGACAGCTTTGTGAGTCGCAAGTTGCCCAGATTAAAGATTCTGTTGGCTCGGAAGATGGAATACCTGGAAAATCAGACTCGTAAAAATAGCCTTAGATTGTTAAATTTTCCTAAGTCTCCAAAGCTGTCTCCTCCAGAGATGTTGAGAAAGTATTTCTGCGAGGTCTTCAAGATTCCACGGGAAAATCTTCCTCCCCTGACACAGGCCGAGTACTTGTCTCTGGGTTCTCATGACCAGGGTGGTAGTCCTGGGACTTTTTTGGAGGGAGCTGGGGACCTTACTGGGTTGTTGGAAAGCTCTCTCGAGGTAGTTACAGAGTGGATTACTCTACCTGTTACTCTAGCACTGGAATCAGATAAAGCTTTAATTCTTTGTTCTTATTTCAGAAATTTCAGTGAGGTTTTCCTGAGCTCTCATGTCTGCATTTTCCCTGATCTCTTGTGCTACCTAGCTAATTCCCTGAGCTTAGGCCCAGGGTTCTATCCTTGGAGGTAACATTTGTGTTGAAATTTCCTTCTCATTGTTATATTTCCTACAAGGATAAAAATTTCTTTTTTTTTTTTAGCCCAGGCAATTCCTGAAATTCTTGGTTACTATGGAAGGGCCTGAAGTGATAGTAGCATCCCCTGTGTATGTAGGTTTTCCTTCTATTTTAGGGTACTGGTTTGTGGTCCTAATATATTGTTATTTCCTGAGGCCCCCTTCCTCATTTTATGGTCTAATTTGGAAGGGCTTTTTGTTTTCTGTTGGACAATTTAATTTCCTTGCTTTGTGGATTATATGGGGGTGCCATTACATTTTTCATTTATGTGTGTGCCTGAATGTATATCATACAAACTTCCATTTAAAAAAAATATATATAAAAGTCCTTTTGCCAACAAAAACACATGTTGAGTGTCTGCTCCTTGTGACATTGCTTGCTTTCCCCATTTTTGATTTTGTGGCAGCCTGAAGCTAGGGATTTCTCAGTCTGTTCACAAGCTGAAGCAGAATAGAGCTCCAAGGGGGAGATGGGAGGATTGTGAGGACATTATCCTACTTGTCCACGGAGAAAGCCTATAGCAAGTGTTCTCACAACCTTCTCACCTGCTTTGGAGTTGCATTCTGTTTCAGCTTGTGAATAGACTGAGGGGTTCCCATGTGGTGCTGGCAGGTGGGAAGTGGCACAGATGAGTGCAAGGCCAGCTCCAAAAGCTTCTAGAAAAAACTTGGAACTGGTTTCCTTGCAGGGCTCGATGACATAACCTAAGCGTGAGGACTTATCCTGCTGTCCACAGAGAATACCTGCTACAGGTGAGTAACGTTGTTTAATTTACAACATAACTTGAAATGGAGTAAATCTTGTATTCATATCCATTGACTTTGAGCAAATATAAAATTGTTTTACCTTCTAAATAGAATGCTTTGGATTATAAATGTTTAGACTAAATTTCAAATTGTTAAAATATTAATTTCACCGACTGATCTGGTGGATCTCCAGGAACAAGCAGGAATGTAGTCCTCACATATGGGTATCGTCGGTATCGACGGAGCCTGTGCGGGAACGCTCCCCAGCGTCCAATAGGAATGCTTTTGGGAGCATCCCTCAGCACATGCGCGCTGCCTTCCCGCCTTTCCAACTGTCCCTCTTCAGTTCTTCATTTTCCGCGGAGCCAACAGGACCTATTCCCTGCCACCGCAGAAAATTCCGTCTTTAAATTTCTTTCTTGTGGTCGTGTTTGCCTACCGCACGACGCCTACCGGTACCGCCGGTTCTTTTCTTTTCATAAAAAAAAAACAACCCTTAGACTTTCTTTTCAGAAACTTTCCTCTTTGGTGCTAGGAGCCATTTTGGGCATTAGGCCCCATTTTTCCTAAATCATGGAAAAGCCAACTAGTGGTTTTAAAAAATGTACTAAGTGTGGCGGTACCATTTCCGTCACTGACACCCATGATTGGTGTCTAAAATGTTTAGGACCTGATCATTCTCCAACTGAATGTCTCTCCTGCATGGGGATGACCAAAAGAGGAAGACAGAACCGGGCCACAAAGCTCAGTACCCTCTTTTCTTCAGATGCCAGATCCATTGCATCGACATTGTCAAGGGCCTCTTCTTCCTCCCATGGATCTCAGGTAACTAAACATAAAAGCCGGTCCTCAAAGGGTAGCTCTCCTGCTAAGCATCGAGAGGCCATTGGCATTGCCCTTGAGGGAACCACACCGGCAAAACAGCCCCAGCGGGAGGCTTCGGCTTCCAAAGCATCGATGAGGCTTCAGGATGTTCTCGATGCCTCAACCTCGCAAGAACTACATGTGCCATGCTCAGGGGTTCCGGCCGTTCTTACCGGTACCGACACCCAGGCATCGGCAGCATCGATAGACCGGAGGTTTCTTGCTATCGAGCGCAATATCGCAGCTCTTCTTTCAGCTGCGGTACCGGTGGTCCCAAGGGCACCGGTGCCAACATCAACACCGATGCCGGTACCGACACCGACGATGCCGGTACCAATGGTACCGGCCCCGATGGGAACTCTTCGCATGCCATTTCTGGCTGGAGTGGACAAAGTGGTACCGAGTCACCTTGGTACTGACTTCCATCGGTACCGGGATCATGCTTTGCAAGAGCATCGGAGTCAGGAATATTTCAATTCCTCCGATTCCAAAGACTCTGACAATTCTGCTGGCACTAGAGGGTTTCTCCTAGAAGATCCCTCTTCTCCCCAATGCAGAATGTCACCTCCAGAGGACATGTCATTTCAGGATTTCAACCGTGATATGGCCAAAGGTCTTTCAATCACAGTAGCTCCTGAAGAGGAACCCAGAGCAAAGGAATTGGAAATCCTCCAATATCCTAAAGCTCCTAAGGAGGCAGCTACTCTGCCTATCCATGAAATTCTGCATAGCTTGATGCTCAGAATGTGGGAGACACCTCTGACTACTTCTCCTCACTCTAGGAGACTTGATATTATGTATCGAGTTCCACCATGTCCTGGATTTCAGAAACCTCAGCTGCCACACCATTCAATGGTAGTGGAATCAGCCATGCCTAGGATGAAAAGTGCAAAGAGGCATGCATCCAATCCTCCAGGTCGTGAATGCAGGACTCTGGATGCTTTTGGACGCAGAACTTTTCAAGCTTCCATGCTTTCAGCTAGGATCAGTTCATATATCCTATATATGGGAATGTTCCTCAAAGAAGTCACAGGAGACTTGGAACTTATGAGCCCATTTCTCCCAGATGATAAGAGATAAGATTTTCTTGCTCTAGTTAAGCATACTCAAGATGTCTCCAAGTTTGTCAATCGTACAGCCTTTGACTGTTTTGAATGCATCAGCAGAACCTCTGCTATTGCCATTGGCGCACAACAGATTGCCTGGCTACAGGTATCAGACTTGGAGACTTGGGTACAGGACAAGTTAGGCAACATTCCTTGCACGGGAGAGAATCTCTTCGGCAAGAACTGGCAGGAGAAGGCTAACGAGTTAGATGCTGACAATTCTTCCTTAGATAGATTGTCAAAGTCTACAGCCACTCCAGCCAAAAGGAAGCCTTATAAAAAACCCTCTTTTAGCAAAAAGAGGAAGTTTTATCCTTCCTATACCCAGCAGAGTCAGACTCCAGGTCAGATTGCCCAAAAGGGACAAACTAGACAGCAAAAGAAACCAAAAGGCCCGAGAGCCCAACCGGCTCTCCAGGTACAGCCCCCTCAAGGGCTTTGACTCCTTCCTAGAGAGCTTTGCCTTCCTGCCTCTGAGGGGTCCCCCAACCCCCCAATATTCTGGGCAGGTTATGCCACTTTGTCAACAGATGGCATCAGATAACAGCAGAGGATTGGACTTTGTCCATTGTAGGAGAGGGGTACAAACTTCATTTTCGCAGCTTACCCCCTCCTACAATTCTAAAGCAATTCAATTCACAAACCTCTGCAGACAATCTGCTAGATCACGAGGTCTCCACACTTCTTGCCCAAGGGGCAATAGAGGAAGTACCCATTCTTCAACAGGGTGCAGGGTTCTACTCCCCCCTATTTTCTTATTCCAAAGAAAACAGGAGGATACAGACCCATTCTAGACCTCAGAGAATTGAACAAATATCTGTTTCGAGAGAAATTCAAAATGATTTCTCTAGGAACTCTTCTGTCATACCTTCAAAGCCAGGACTGGCTTTGCTCTCTAGACTTAAAGGATGCATACACTCACATTCTCATCCATCCAGATCACAGGAAATTTTTATGTTTCCTTTTCAGGGGAAGACATTTCCAGTACAGGTTTCTTCCTTTTGGTCTGGCTTCAGCACCAAGGATATTCACGAAATGCATGGCAGTAGTAGCTGTATTTCTACGAACCCTGGGGATTTTCGTCTTCCCTTACTTAGACGACTGGCTCATTCGAACCTCCACAGTTGCAGAGGCCAGCACTGCACTGTCCCGTACAATGCAAATCCTCCAATACTTGGGATTGGTAATAAACTTCCCGAAATCTCAACTAGTTCCTTCCCAATGCCTAGAATTCATTGGAGCCTGTCCCGGATACCAGACAGGCAAGGGCTTTCCTTCCACAAGCCCAGTGTCTTCGCATAATGCATCTAGCTTCCCAAGCAGCAGGCAAATCCTCCCTCACTGCTCGGGAGCTACTGCAGTTACTGGGACACATGGCATCCACAGTTCATGTAGTCCCATATGCTCACCTCCACATGTGAGCAGCTCAGTGGACCCTCTCCACACAGTGGACACAGGCCACGGGTCATTTGTCGGACAAAATAACAATCTCTCAATGACTAATTTTGTCCCTCCAATGGTGGCATTCACTAGAAAATCTGACAGTGGGTCTCCTTTCCATCAACCCCTCTTTCAGGCCACCCTAACAACAGATGCATCACAGGTGGGTTGGGGAGCACACCTGAATCATCTCTCTACCCAGGGCACCTGGACTCCACAGGAGGTTGGTATCTCCAGGAACAAGCAGGAATGAGTCCTCACATATGGGTACGTCGGAACCGACGGAGCCTGCGCGGGAAAGCTCCCCAGCTTCCCAGAAAGGAAGCTTTTGGGGCCTCCCACAGCACATGCGCGCTGCCTTCCCGCCTTCCTGACGAACTCTCTTCAGTTCAGTTCTTCTTTTTCCGCGGAGCCAGCAGGTCGTGTTCCTGTCACCGCTGAAGAAATTGTTATTTTAATTTGTTTCTTTGACCGCGTGTCTGCCTTCCCCGATTCCAGACCGGTACCGCCGGTCCTTTTTTCGTTTATTTTAAAAATAAAAAAATAAAAAATATATTACTTTTTCCTACACTTGGTGTATTTTTTCTGTGAGGCCTCTAGGCCTTCTCAGGTCTCCTCCATGGAAAAACCAGCTTCTGGTTTTAAAAAATGCACTAAGTGTACCGGTACTATTTCAGTTACAGACACCCATGAGTGGTGTCTTAAATGTTTGGGGCCTGACCATTCCATTCCGGATTGTCCATCCTGCTCTCTGATGTCCAAAAGGGGCTTACAGAACAGAGCAGCTAAATTTCATATGCTGTTTTCTACCAATACTCCAGCATCAACATCCTCCAGGTCTTCTTCTCCTGATGGATCTCAGGTAACCAAACATTCTTCGGGCAAGTCCTCAAAAGGCAAATCTCCCTCTAAGCAGCGAGAGGCCCTTGCAATTGACCCTGAGGACCCTGCCCCAGCCAAACAACCCCGGCGGGAAGCTCCGGCTTCCAAAGCTCCTCCTATGGGGTTACAGGTAGACATCGATGGCACGGCCTCGACCGATCTCCTGTTAGACTGCTCTGGGGTACCGGCTAACACCGGTACCGACTTCCAGGCAGTTGTGGCGGCTATGGGTACTACGGTACAATCCATGCAGCAGGCCTTACTGACTTTCATTAATGCTGCACCGCCATCGGTACCGCGACAATCGGTTCCGACTCCGATTCCGGTACCGCAACCGATACCGGTACCCAGAGCATCTACTTCCAGTAGCATGCTGGTTCCGGTCTCCGGTTCCGGAGCTTTCTTCGATACCGCTCCGATACCCGGTACGCCCGATGTCGGTACCGATCGGTACGCGTATCGATCTCTCGAAGCAAATAGACGATACTTTGAATCCTCTGAATAGTCTGATACCTCAGATGATTCTGCTGACGTCTCTTTCACTCTTCCTGAGGAGCCCTCTTCTCCAAAAAGGAGAATGTCTCCTCCAGAGGATTTGTCCTTTCAAGACTTCATTATTGAAGTAGCTAAAGGACTCTCCATATCTGTATCCTCAGAAAAGGAACCTAGAGCAAAAAAATTAGATATTTTAGGATACTCTAAGGTTCCTAAAGAGGCAGCCACCTTACCCATACATGAAATTCTTCAAGAACACATGATGGATTTGTGGGAGGCTCCTCTTACCCTATCTCCACATTCTCGACGTTTGGACACCATGTATCGGGTTCCTCCTTCTCCTGGTTTTCAAAAAACTCAGCTTCCTCACCACTCTATTGTGGTGAAGTCTGCTATGAAAAAGATAAAGAGTACCAAAAGACACTCTTCTACCGGACTCTGGATGCTTTTGGGAGAAAAATCTTCCAAGCTAGCATGCTTATTGCCATAATCAATTCATACAGCCTTTATATGGGCATGTTTTTGAAAGAGATTGCATTAAAGATACGTCAATTTCTCCCCTTTATCCCAGAGGATAAACAGGAGGAATTCCTTCTTTTGCTAAAGCACACAAGATGTTTCCAAGTTCTCCAACAGAGCAGCCTTTGACTCTTTTGAGGGGGCAAGCAGAGCCTCTGGCATAGCCATAGCTGCTCGCAGACTGGCTTAGCTCCAGGCCTCTGATTTGGAACCCTGGGTACAAGAAGGCTTGGGCAATCTGCCCTGTACAGGTGAAAATCTCTTTGGCAAAGAGTGGCAAATCAAAGCCACTCAAATGGATGCAGAGAATGCTGCTTTAGATAGACTTTCTAAGTCTACCTCTACCCCTGCCAAGAAAAAACCTTTTAAGAAAACTTTCTATAAAAAGACCAGATTTTCCACAAATACTGGCCAGCAATCTTCCCAAGTTCGCTTTGCTCCTAAGCGTCAGCAAATAAGCAGGCCAGAACAAAGGCCACAGGGGCTGCTACAATCCAGCAGTCCCAACCTCCTCAGGGTTTTTGACTTGATTCTAGAGAACTTACCCTTTCTGGCTCTGCAACAGCCAGAACCTCTCACCATTCCAGGAAGGTTGGCTCATTTTGCTCCCAGATGGGAACAAATCACATCAGAACCGTGGACCCTCTCTATCATCAGAGAGGGCTACAAACTACATTTCTCCAGCCTTCCTCCCCATACCATGGTGAGACAATTCAATTCTCCCCCATCTCTCCTGCACCTGTTGGGCCAAGAGGTGACCACTCTTCTCGCCCAAAGGGCAATAGAAGAGGTTCCTCTTCCTCAACAAGGGTCAGGTTTCTACTCCCCCTATTTTCTGATTCCCAAGAAAACAGGGGGATACAGACCCATTCTGGATCTCAGAGAATTGAACAAATTCCTCTACAAAGAGAAATTCAAAATGCTTTCTCTAGGTACTCTCCTTCCATACCTACAGAGTCAGGACTGGCTTTGTTCTCTAGATCTCAAGGATGCGTACACACATATACTCATCCATCCATCCCACAGAAAATTCCTACGGTTCATGTTCCAGGGAAAACATTTCCAATACAGAGTACTCCCCTTCGGTCTAGCCTCTGCTCCAAGGGTATTTACCAAATGCATGGCAATAGTAGCTGCATTTCTACGCACTCTGGGGATCTTTGTCTTCCCGTACCTGGACGACTGGCTCATCCGAGCTCCATCTCAGTCCGAGGCTCAGACTTCCCTGGACCACACCAGACGCATACTGCAGTATCTGGGACTTGTCATCAATCTGCCAAAGTCTCAACTCACCCCTACTCAATCCCTAGAGTTCATCGGGGCTTGGCTAGATACTACCACTGCAAGGGCCTATCTTCCTCAGGCCCATTGCAACCGTCTAGTGCACTTGGCCTCTCAAATTCAGTCCAGAAGCCACTTGACTGCCAGAGAGATGCTACAACTGCTAGGTCACATGGCATCCACAGTTCATGTAGTGCCTTATGCTCGCCTACATATGAGAGCAGCTCAATGGACCTTGTCCACACAGTGGACCCAAGCATCAGGAGCTCTCTCAGACCAAATAGCAACCTCAAAACGTCTTTTTTGGTCTCTCCAATGGTGGATATCCACTCAAAATCTGTTGTTGGGGGCCCCCTTCCAACCTGTGTTACCCCAAGCAACTCTCACTACAGATGCCTCCCAAACAGGCTGGGGAGCTCATCTCCAAGACCTCTCCACTCAGGGCATTTGGTCTCCACAGGAAACCACCCTTCATATCAACCTTTTGGAGCTGCGAGCAATTCTCCTTGCTCTCAAGGTCTTTCATACCCTCCTCATCAACATGACAGTCCTTGTTCATACCGACAATCAAGTAGCCATGTTCTACGTAAACAAACAAGGAGGGACTGGCTCTCTGTCGCTTTGCAACAAAGCTCTAAAACTCTGGGCCTTCGCCAGAAAGCATGGGATCCATCTCCTGGCAGTGTACCTCCCAGGAATCCAAAACTCTTGGGCAGACAGACTCAGTCGAGTCCTGCTGCCACACGAATGGTCCCTGCACATGGATCAGGTACTCAGAATCTTTCAAGAATGGGGGACCCCGGACATAGACCTCTTTGCAAGTCCGTACAATGCCAAACTTCCCCGGTTCTGTTCCAGGATTCCGAGTCAGGGAGCTCAGGCCAAGGATGCCTTCCTCCTTCATTGGGGTCAGGCCTTCCTATATGCCTTTCCACCCATTCCCTTGATTCCCAAGACTCTATTCAAACTTCAGAGGGATCAAGGATCCATGATCCTCATAGCTCCACGATGGCCACGCCAAGTGTGGTACCCTCTACTTCTGCATCTCTCCCAGACACCCTCCCTGGATCTGGGAGCTGCTCCAGACCTTCTGTCTCAAGAGGAGGGGACTTTGTGGCACCCAAACCCCAAGTCCCTTCACCTCAGAGCTTGGTTACTGAAGGCCTAGACCTTCAAGACTTGAATCTTTCTCAACATGTGAAGGATATCCTCCATGCATCGAGGAAACCTTCCACCAGGCGTTCTTATGCTTTTAAATGGAAAAGATTTTCAATTTGGTGTGCTAACAAAGGTCTTAACCCTCTAGCACTACCTTTAACTTCTTTACTTGAATATCTCCTGCATCTTTCCAATGCAGGACTTAAAACCAATTCTGTAAGAGTCCATTTGAGTGCTATTGCAGCATCTCTTCAGCCTATCAATGGACAATCTGTTTCCTCTCATCCTCTTATTGCAAGATTCATGAGAGGTCTAACTTTAACTAAACCTCCCATTCGGCCTCCTCCAGTGGCATGGGACTTAAACGTAGTTCTTGGTCAGCTTATGAAGCCGCCCTTTGAACCCTTAGCCACTACCTCTTTGAAATTTCTTTCCTGGAAAGTCATTTTCCTTATTGCAATCACTTCTGCTCGCTGCATCAGTGAACTGCAGGCTTTAGTGGCTAATCCACCTTATACAAGGTTCCATCATGATAAGGTAGTCCTTAGGACAAATCCCCACTTTATGCCTAAAGTGATCTCACCTTTTCATCTTAATCAAGAGGTATATCTACCTGTCTTTTTTCCAGCTCCTCATGCATCTAGTGCAGAGAGGAACCTACATACGTTAGATTGTAAAAGAGCTCTTACCTTTTACATCCACAGGACACAGCAACATAGAAAGTCTTCTCAACTTTTTGTTGCTTTTGATCCTTCTCATTTAGGACTTCCAGTCTCAAAAAGAACACTGTCCAATTGGATTGCTCAGTGTATTTCTTTTGCTTACCAGAGTAAGAACCTTTCTCTGGAAGGCCATGTCACAGCTCACAATGTGAGAGCCATGGCCACATCTATGGCTCATCTTCATTCTGTATCCATCGATCAGATCTGACGAGCAGCCACTTGGGCCTCGGTTCATACCTTCACAGCCCATTACTGCTTGGACAAGGACTCCCACCGGGATGCCTTGTTTGGTCAGGCTGTCCTCAGACACCTGTTCCATTCTTAAACAACTCCTGCCCACCTTCCCTGAATGGATGCCTGAGATCCATAGGAAGATGAGGAATTCTTGCAGTGGGATCTCCCCGGCATCTTAGCTAGGGAGTCCCCATATGTGAGGACTCATTCCTGCTTGTTCCTGGAGATAGCACAGTTACTTACCTGTAACAGGTGATCTCTGGGAACAGCAGGAATTAGTCCTCACAACCCTCCCACCTCCCCTAGGAGTTGTATCTCTCTCTCTCTTTCCTTTCCTCTCTCTATTGTCTCAGCTTTAAACTCGAACTGAAGAGAGTTGGTCAGGAAGGCGGGAAGGCAGCGCGCATGCGCTGTGGGAGGCCCCAAAAGCTTCCTCTCTGGGAAGCTGGGGAGCTTTCCCGCGCAGGCTCCGTCGGTTCCGACGTACCCATATGTGAGGACTAATTCCTGCTGTTCCCAGAGATCACCTGTTACAGGTAAGTAACTGTGCTTTACACATAAATCTCCTGGAATTAAGAGCAATTTATTTAGCTCTTCGAGTGTTCCACGCCCAGCTCAGCTACAAGACAGTCCTAGTCCAGATGGACAATCAGGTAGCCATGTTCTATGTGAACAAGCATGGCGGAACAGGCTCTCTGTAGTTATGCAACGAAGCTTTACGACTATGGGCCCTCGCCAGAGAACATCAAATTCACCTTCTAGTGGTATATCATCTCCAGGAACAAGCAGGAATGAATCCTCACATATGGTACGTCGGTACCGACGGAGCCTGCACGGGAACGCTCCCCAGCTTCCCAAAAAGGAAAGCTTTTGGGAGCATCCCACAGCGCCTGCGCGCTGCCTTCCCGCCTTTCCTAACCAACCCTCCTCAGTTCTTCTTTTCCGCGGAGCCAGCAGGTCGTGTTCCTGTCACCGCTGAAGAAGTTCTTTATTTTAATTTATTTCTTTGGTCGCGTGTCTGCCGACGCCGGACCGGTACCGCCGGTCTTTTCTTTTCTTTTCTTTTCTTTTCTTTCTAAAAAAAAAAAATATATATATATTTTTTCCTCACTTGGTGTATTTTTCTTCTTAGGCCTTCAGGCCCACAAGAAAATTTTCCCTCATGGAAAAACCAGTCTCCGGGTTCAAAAAATGCACTAAGTGTAGCGGTACAATTTCTGTTACGGATACCCATGAATGGTGTCTTAAATGTTTGGGTCCTGAACACTGCATTCCGGATTGCCAGTCCTGCTCTCTAATGTCTAAACGAGGGTTACAGAACCGAGCAGCCAAGCTCCATGTGCTGTTTCCCACGGATGCGCCGGCGGTGGCATCGACATCTTCCAGGTCTTCCTCTCCTGATGGGTCTCAGGTAACCAAACATAAACCTAGCAGGTCCTTGAAGGGCAAATCTCCCTCTCAGCATCGAGATGCCTCCGGGCTTGCCCTCGAGGAACCTGCCCCAGCCAAACAACCCCGGCGGGAAGCTCCGGCTTCCAAAGCTCCTCCTATGGGTTTACAAACATCAATGGCACGGCCTTGACCGATCACCTGTTAGACTGCTCTGGGGTACCGGCACTTTCTCCCGATACCGACATCCAGGCAGTCGTGGCGTCCATGGATCACACTGTTCAATCCATGCAGCAGGCTATAATGGCTTTTATTAAAGCTGCGACGCCGACAGTACCGCAACGAGTTCCGTTGTCGGTACCGGCGCCAGCACCGATACCGGTACCAACTGCATCGACATCGGCCAGGATACCGACTCAGGTTCTTTCTCCAGGGCTATTTCTCGGTACCGATCCGGTACCGGGGACACCCGATGTCGGTACCGATCGATACGCGTATCAATCATTGGAAGCGGACAGACGATACTTCGATTCCTCTGATGATTCTGATTCATCAGATGAGTCTCCTGAAGTATCGATTACACTTCCTGAGGAACCTACTTCTCCAAAAAGGAGAATGTCTCCTCCAGAGGATTTGTCCTTTCAAGACTTCATAATAGAAGTGGCTAAAGGACTCTCTATTTCAGTAACCTCTGAAACAGAGCCTAGAGCAAATAAATTAGATATTATAGGATACTCTAAGGCTCCCAGAGAGGCAGTCACCTTGCCAATTCATGAAATTCTTCATGAACATATGATTGACTTATGGGAGACTCCTCTCACCCTTTCTCCTCATTCTCGCAGATTGGACACTATGTACCGTGTCCCTCCTTGTCCTGGATTTCAGAAAACTCAGCTTCCTCACCACTCCATTGTGGTGCAGTCAGCTATGAAAAGGATAAAGAGTACCAAAAGACACTCTTCTGCTCCTCCAGGAAGAGAATGCAGGACCTTGGATGCTTTTGGTAGGAAAATCTTCCAAGCCAGCATGCTTATTGCCAGAATCAACTCATATAGCCTTTATATGGGTATGTTTCTAAAGGAAGTTGCACAAAAGCTGCACAACTTTCTCCCTTTTATTCCAGAGGATAGAAGGGATGAGTTCCTCCTTTGGCTTAAGCATACTCAAGACATTTCAAAGTTTTCCAACAGGGCAGCCTTTGACTCCTTTGAAGGTGCCAGCAGAGCCTCAGGCATTGCCATAGCTGCTCGCAGAATTGCTTGGCTCCAGGCTTCTGATCTAGAACCCTGGGTTCAGGATGGCTTAGGAAATCTGCCCTGTACGGGTGAAAATCTCTTTGGCAAAGAGTGGCAAATAAAAGCCACTCAAATGGATGCAGAGAATTCTGCTCTGGATAGACTTTCCAAGTCAACCTCCATTCCAGCCAAGAAAAACCTTTCAAAAAGTCTTTTTACAAAAGGAGCAGATTTCCTTCCACTTCTGGCCAACAATCTTCTACAGGTCGCTTTGCTACTAAGCGTCAGCAACCTAAACAGGCCAGGCCTAAACCTGCAGGGACTGCTACAACCCAGCAGTCCCAACCCCCTCAGGGTTTTTGACTTGATACTAGAGAACTTAACCTTTCTGGCTCTACCACAGCCAGAACCTCTCACCATTCCAGGAAGGTTAGCTCATTTTGCTCCCAGATGGGAGCAAATCACATCAGAGCAGTGGACCCTCTCCATCATAAGAGAGGGCTACAAACTTCATTTCTCAGACCTTCCTCCCTACACCATGGTGAGACATTTCAATTCTCCCACATCTCTCCTCGACCTTCTGGATCAGGAGGTGACTACCATTCTGGCCCAGAGGGCCATAGAAGAAGTTCCTCTTCTTCAACAGGAGTCAGGGTTTTACTCCCCCTATTTTCTCATTCCAAAGAAAACAGGGGGATACAGACCCATTCTAGATCTCAGAGAATTGAACAAATTCCTATGCAAGGAGAAGTTCAAGATGCTTTCTATAGGCACTCTCCTTCCATACCTGCAGAGTCAGGATTGGCTTTGTTCTCTAGATCTCAAGGATGCGTACACTCATGTCCTCATCCATCCATCTCACAGAAAATTCCTACGTTTTCTGTTCCAGGGAAAACATTACCAATACAGAGTGCTTCCTTTCGGTCTAGCCTCTGCTCCAAGAGTGTTCACCAAATGCATGGCAATAGTTGCTGCGTTTCTACGCACTCTGGGAATATTTATCTTCCCATATCTGGACGACTGGCTCATCCGAGCTCCAATCCATTCGGAGGCTCAGATCTCCCTGAACCGCACCAGGCACATTCTGCAATACCTGGGACTTGTGGTAAACCTCCCAAAGTCCCAGCTCACCCCTTCTCAGTCCCTGGAATTCATAGGGGCCTGGTTGGACACCACTTCTGCAAGGGCCTACCTTCCTCAGGCCCGTTGTCAACGTCTAGTGCAGTTAGCCTCCCAGATACAGTCAAAGAGTCACTTAACTGCCAGGGAGATGCTACAGCTGCTAGGCCATATGGCTTCCACAGTACATGTGGTACCCTATGCTCGCCTACACATGAGAGCAGCTCAGTGGACTTTGTCCACCCAGTGGACTCAAGCTTCAGGAGCTCTCTCAGACCAAATAGCATCCTCCAAACGTCTCTTTTGGTCTCTCCAATGGTGGATGTCCACTCAAAATCTGTTGCTGGGGTCCCCCTTCCAACCTTTGTTGCCCCAAGCAACCCTCACAACAGATGCCTCTCAAACAGGTTGGGAAGCTCATCTACAAGACCTCTCCACCCAAGGCACTTGGTCCCCACAGGAGACCTCTCTTCATATCAACCACTTGGAACTTCGAGCAGTGTTCCTAGCTCTCAAGGTCTTTCATACCCTCCTCAGCTACAAGACAGTCCTCATTCATACGGACAATCAAGTAGCCATGTTTTACATAAACAAGCAAGGAGGAACTGGCTCTCTGTCGCTTTGCAACGAAGCTCTAAGATTGTGGGCCTTCGCCAGAGAGCATCAAATCCATCTCCTGGCAGTATACCTCCCAGGAATCCAAAACTCTTGGGCAGACAGACTCAGTCGAGTTCTGCTTCCACACGAATGGTCCTTGCACATGGATCAGGTACTCAGAATCTTCCAGGAATGGGGAACCCCGGACATAGAACTCTTTGCAAGTCCGTGGAATGCCAAACTTCCCCGGTTCTGTTCCAGAATTCCGTGTCAGGGAGTTCAGGCCAAGGATGCCTTCCTCCTTCTTTGGGGTCAGGGCTTCCTGTATGCCTTTCCACCCATTCCTTTGATTCCCAAGACTCTGTTCAAACTCCAGAGGGATCAAGGATCTATGATCCTCATAGCTCCATGCTGGCCACGCCAAGTGTGGTACCCTCTACTTCTGCATCTCTCCCAAGCCCCCTCCCTGGACTTGGGAGCTGCGCCAGACCTTCTGTCCCAGGAGGAAGGGACTTTGTGGCATCCAAATCCCAAGTCCCTTCACCTCAGAGCTTGGTTACTGAAGGCCTAGACCTTCAAGACTTCAATCTTTCGCAGCAAGTGAAGGATATCCTCCATGCTTCCAGAAAACCTTCCACTAGGCGTTCCTATGCTTTTAAGTGGAAAAGATTTTCCATTTGGTGTGCTCAAAAGGGTCTTGACCCTCTGGCACTTCATGTGAATTCTCTATTGGAATATCTCCTGCATCTCTCCAATGCAGGCCTTAAAACGAATTCAGTAAGGGTCCATTTGAGTGCTATTGCAGCCTCCCTTAAGCCTCTCAATGGACAACCTATTTCCTCTCATCCTCTTATTGCAAGATTCATGAGAGGCCTAACTTTAACTAAACCTCCCATTCGACCTCCTCCGGTGGCATGGGACTTAAACTTGGTTCTTGGTCAGCTTATGAAGCCACCTTTTAAACCCTTAGCCACTACCTCCTTGAAATTTCTTTCCTGGAAGGTTATTTTCCTTATTACAATCCCTTCTGCTCGCCGCATCAGTGAACTGCAGGCATTAGTGGCTAATCCACCTTATACAAGGTTCCATCATGATAAGGTAGTCCTTAGGACAAATCATCACTTTATGCCTAAAGTGGTCTCACCTTTTCATCTTAATCAAGAGGTATATTTACCTGTCTTTTTTCCAGCTCCTCATGCATCCAGTCAGGGCCGGCCCGTCCATTGAGCAAGAATGTTTTTTGCACAGGGCCCCGCGTTTCGGGGGGCCCCGCGCAAAGAACATTCTGCTTTTTTTTCTTAATTAAATTTAAAAAAAAAAAAAAGCTGGCCGCTGCCGCCGCGGCAATATGAAGTGTCCCGCGGGGCTCCCTCTGCCCGGCGGAACTCTCCCGGCGCGGCAGAGCCCCTCTGTGCCAGCTTGCAGATACGCGAAGGGAGAGTGTCTCCCTCGCGTCTCTGTTAAGCCCGCAGGGGCTGATGGGAAGCAGGGGCTGATGGGAAATTTCCCATCTGCCCCTGCGGGCTTAACAGAGACGCGAGGGAGACACTCTCCCTTCGCGTATCTGCAAGCCGGCACAGAGGGGCTCAGCCGCACCGGGAGAGTTCCGCCGGGCAGAGGAAGCCCCGCGGGACACTCCATGCTGCCGCGGCCAGTTTTTTTTTTTTTTAAATTGCTATGAGCCGAAGGGGGGGGGTAGGACTGGCAATGGGCTAGGGAGGAGGGGGGTTAAGACTGGCAATGGGCTAGGGAGGGGGGTTAAGACTGGCATTGGGCTAGGGAGGGGAGGGGGGTTAAGACTGGCAATGGGCTAGGGAGGGGAGGGGAGGGGGGGTTAAGACTGGCAATGGGCTAGGGAGGGGAGGGGAGGGGGGGTTAAGACTGGCAATGGGCTAGGGAGGGGAGGGGAGGTTAAGACTGGCAATGGGCTAGGGAGGGGAGGGGGGGTTAAGACTGGCAATGGGCTAGGGAGGGGAGAGGAGGGGAGGGGGGTTAAGACTGGCAATGGGCTAGGGAGGGGAGGGGGGTTAAGACTGGCAGTGGGCTAGGGAGGGGAGGGGGGGTTAAGACTGGCAATGGGCTAGGGAGGATAGGGGAGTTAAGACTGGCAATGGGCTAGGGAGGGGAGGGGAGGTTAAGACTGGCAATGGGCTAGGGAGGGGGGGTTAAGACTGGCAGTGGGCTAGGGAGGGGAGGGGGGTTAAGACTGGCAATGAACTAGGGAGGGGAGGGGGGGTTAAGACTGGCAATGGGCTAGGGAGGGAGGGTGGGGGGTTAAGACTGGCAATGGGCTAGGGCGAGGGAGGCGGGGGTTAAGACTGGCAATGGGCTAGGAGGGGGGGTTAAGACTGGCAATGGGCTATGAGGAGGGGGGTTAAGACTGGCAATGGGCTAGGGAGGGGGGGTTAAGACTGGCAGTGTGCTGGGGGGGTTAAGACTGGCAGTGGGCTGGGGGGGTTACGACGGGCACTGGGCTTGGGAGGGGGGGTTAAGACTGGTAGTGGGCTTGGGCTAGGGCTAGGGCTAGGGAGGGGGGGTTAAGACTGGCAATGGGCTAGGAGGAGGGGGGGTTAAGACTGGCAATGGGCTAGGGAGGGGGGGTTAAGACTGGCATAGTGCTAGGCAGGGGAGGGGGGTTAAGACTGGCAATGGGCTAGGGAGGGGAGGGGAGGGGGGGTTAAGACTGGCAATGGGCTAGGGAGGGGAGGGGGGGTTAAGACTGGCAATGGGCTAGGGAGGGGAGAGGAGGGGAGGGGGGTTAAGACTGGCAATGGGCTAGGGAGGGGAGGGGGGTTAAGACTGGCAGTGGGCTAGGGAGGGGAGGGGGGTTAAGACTGGCAATGGGCTAGGGAGGATAGGGGGGTTAAGACTGGCAATGGGCTAGGGAGGGGAGTGGGGTTAAGACTGGCAATGGCCTAGGGAGGGGGGTTAAGACTGGCAATGAACTAGGGAGGGGAGGGGGGGTTAAGACTGGCAATGGGCTAGGGAGGGGGGGTTAAGACTGGCAATGGGCTAGGGAGGGAGGGAGGGGGGTTAAGACTGGCAATGGGCTAGGGAGGGAGGGAGGGGGGTTAAGACTGGCAATGGGCTAGGGCTAGGGAGGGGGGGTTAAGACTGGCAATGGGCTAGGAGGGGGGGTAAAGACAGGCAATGGGCTATGAGGAGGGGGGGTTAACACTGGCAATGGGCTAGGGAGGGGGGGTTAAGACTGGCAGTGTGCTGGGGGGGTTAAGACTGGCAGTGGGCTGGGGGGTTAAGACTGGCAATGGGCTGGGGAGGGGGGGTTAAGACTGGCAGTGGGCTTGGGCTAGGGCTAGGGCTAGGGAGGGGGGGTTAAGACTGGCAATGGGCTAGGAGGAGGGGGGGTTAAGACTGGCAATGGGCTTGGGGGGGGGGGTAATGACTGGCAGTGTGCGGGGGGGGTAAGGACTGGCAATGGGCTTGGGAGGGGGGGGTTAAGACTGGCAGTGGGCTAGGGCTAGGGAGGGGGGGTTAAGACTGGCAATGGGCTGGGGGGGTTAGGACTGGCAATGGGGTATGGAGGGGGGGTTAAGACTGGCAATGAGCTGGGGGGGTTAAGACTGGCAGTGGGCTGGGGAGGGGGGTTAAGACTGGCAATGTGCTTGGGCTAGGGCTAGGGAGGGGGGTTAAGACTGGCAGTGGGCTGGGGGGGGTTAAGACTGGCAATGGGCTAGGAGGAGGGGGGTTAAGACTGGCAATGGGCTATGGGGGGTTAAGACTGGCAGTGGGCTGGGGGGGTTAAGACTGGAAGTGGGCTATGGGGGGGTTATGACTGGCAATGGGCTGAGGGCTGAAGAGGGCTGGCAATGGGCTATGGGGGGGTTAAGCCGGGCACCGGGCTATGGGGGGGTTAAGACTGGCAATGGGCTGTGGGCTGATGAGGGCTGTCTGGAAATGGGCTGATTGGGGGGGTTAGGACTGGTAGTGGGCTGATTGTGGGGTTTACGACAGGTAGTGGGCTATTGGGGGTTAAGACTGGTAATGGGCTGTGGGCTGATGGGGGCTGTCTGGAAATGGGGTGATTTGGGGTTAGGACTGGTAATGGGCTATGGGGGGGTTAAGACTGGTAGTGGGCTGATGGGGGGGTAGGACTGGTAATGGGCTATGGGGGGGTTAGGACTGATAATGGGCTATGGGGGGGCTAGGACTGGTAATGGGCTATGGGGGGGCTAGGACAGGAAATGGGCTATGGGGGGGCTAGGACAGGAAATGGGCTGATGGGGAGGGGTTAGGACTTGAGGTGGGCTGATGTGGTTAGGACTGGTAATGGGCTGTGGGCTGATGGGGGGGTTTAGGACTGGCAATGGGCTATGGGGGGCTGACTGGAAATGGGCTGATGGGGGGTTAGGACGTAATGGGTTATAGGGGGGGCTTAAACTGAAAATGGGGTGATGGGGGTTAGGACTGGAAGTTGATTGACGGGGCTAGGACTGGTAATGGGTTGGGGGGTTGCTAGGACTGGAAATGGGCTGAGTGGAAGGGGAGGCTTGAACTGCAAATAGCTGATGGGGAGGGGGCTTGGAATGGAAATGGGCTGTGAGGGAAGGGAGCTAGGACTGAAAATGGGCTGATGGAACAGCTAGTATAGGACTGGAAATGGGCTGTTGGGGGGAGTTAAGATTGAAAATGGGCTGTGGTGGGGGCTTGAATTGAAATGGACTCATGGAGGGGCTTGGACTGGAATTGGGCTGAGTGGAGGGGAGCTATGATTTGACATGGGCTGATGGTGGGGCTAGGAAATGACTAGAAATGGGCTGATGGGGGGGCTAGGATTGGAAATGAGCTGATGAAGGACTGGAAATGGATGGGGGAGCTAGGACTGGAAATGGGCTGATGCAGGGACTAGAAGGGAATGGATGCTGGGTGAGACTGGAACTAGAAGGGAGCTGATGTTGGGGGAGGATTAGAATGGGATGGGGCTGGGAGAGTAAAATGGAGAGGGGAAAAATATTTTGTGTAGGAGGGATGAAAAATCTACAATTGGCCGGGTATTGGGAGAGTAATTGGGGATTGAGGATGGAGGGGTAAAATTTGTGTGGATGAAATAGGAATGAGGAAAGAGCAAAAGGAGAAAGATTAGTATGTTAAAGCAGATGTAGAGAGAGAGAATGGAAAAAAAAACTAGAAGAGAGAAGAAAGGACAAATGGACAGCAGACGATGGAGAGTTAGCCGAAAACATGAAGAAACCAGAAGAAAGTGGCTGGACCAATTGCAACTGAAAAAAAATGCACAAAAGGTAGAAAGATATCTCTTTATTTTGAATTTATTAACTGGAATATGAAAGCTCTGGGAAACGTGCATCATTAACGTCTGCGCTTTGTTTGGTACAAGAGGAAATTAATTTATAGTTTTATTTCTACAGTGTTGTACATTCCAAGTTTGGCTTTTGGGGTTCCCAGTTTAATTATTGCCTTCCTGTTTCTAAATTGTGATTCCTTGTTTGGTGATGGTCTATGTTCTGCATGTGTAACTGAGCTGAGGTATTCTGTTTATGTAATTCCTATTTGACGTTGCCACTTGTTCTCTTTCCCCAGAATTCTCTGAAATGTATTGGTTTAATATTTGCAGTGTTGCCTTTTGATAGGTAGGGTATGGTGCTTTGTGAGTCCTGGTAATGCTGTCAGGATACGGCGGGTTTGCTATGGGTTCTAAATGTAAACCAGAAATACATGATTCCCCAACACCATATCACCAATAATACTTCTTAAAAAATATTATACCCATGGACTCCCAAGTCAACTATAACCCCAGACTCTAATACCAATTTTTTTGTCGGATTATTCACCATGAGAAGAAACTTTTCTCCTCCTGAAGTGAACCCTCCTTTTTACTCAAAATGAAAATGACTGTTCCTCAGCCAAGCCGACAAAATCAGCACTTGCTGGTGTCAGCAAAAACTCTCTATCTAAAACTGCTCAAAGAGTCAATTTGATCTCCAATGGCCCTCAGGCTAAAATAACAGTGTTACAGCTTCAAAAGTCTTCTTTTCCCAAGCAGAAACAATTTAGAAGACTTAGCTGATATGGAGCTGATGCCGCTTCACTCCATCCGTCAAAGTCCCCGAAATTTCCGCTCTTATCTTTAAAAATTCGGAGACACTTGTGATAATCCAACAGATAATCTGCTCCACTCCAAAGAACGAGGTTCAGGCTACACCGAAGGTGTTTCAAGCCGTCTGGTCTTCCACAGCTCTTCCTCAGGCATTGTGAACCCCGTAAGAATCACACCGCTTAAATCAGGTGATGCAATGACGTCAAAGTTCAAAGGTCCACCACACAACAACTTTATTGAACCCCTAAGTGCAGCCCCCACCAGTCAATGTCAGCATTCATTCCATTCGGGATGATTGACTGCAAACGGAAAATCCACTGCTGTTCTTTAAAGTGCAAGCGAGCCAAACGGTCACCCCCTCGAAGGACTGGAGTCACTACTTCCAATACTCTCCACCGCAAATCATTAAAACAGTGGTTCAGTTGTTGACAGTGTAAAACACCCGGGGCCCCCTCTTGTCGCTTATTAATCCGCGATCGATGTTCCAATAAGCGGTTTTTAATCGGTCTAATAGTGCGACCCACATATTTAAGGCCACAGGGGCAAAGTAACATATACACCACAAATCTGACTTGCAAGTGGAATGCACTGCAGAACGGTGAACGAACCCTGTACTAAGATCTTCCCAAACTTCTCCTTGAAGCGCTAAATCACAGAAAGCACACATTCCACAAGCATAATGTCCCTGTCGCAACCCCTGGGGCTCCACCAACTCCCGGGGCTGAGTTCGAATTACCCAATCCCCTATTGTACGGGAACGTTTATAAGCTACCATTAGTGGCTTGCGGAAACAAGTATGAAGGGACAGCAAAGCCCAATGTGTCTTCAAAATATGCACTAAGGTTGAAACTTTGGGTAGATAAGGCAATATACTGATAACCACATCCCTCTGCTTTTTATTAGATGGGACCACATTCTGAGACTGCCCCTGGGCTGCCCACCACTCAGGATGGTTATAAAGGGCTCTCTTAAACGCTTTACGAATTAAAGCATCTGGGTATCCCCTCTGACTCAAACGCTGACTCAAGGCTCTGGCATGCAATCGGTACTCCCTTACAGATGAGCATAGCCTCCTAATACGTAAAAACTGTCCAAATGGAAGGCTTTTCCTCATTCCTGGAGGGTGGAAACTAGAATATTTCAACAAAACATTTTTTGAACCGGTTTACGATAAAGGGTACTGCACAGTCTAGTGCCACTAACATATAAGAGAATGTCCAAATATTCTATCTGTCGATGATGGAAATGGGCCGTAAACTTCAAATTTATGTCCAAAGAATTTAACCACAACAAAAAGTCATGCAAAGATGCTTCCGGTGCTGCCCAAATGAAAAACATGTCATCCAAAAATCTCTTCCATGGAAGTATGTGTCGAAACCATGGGGACAGGTAAACATATTGCTCTTCAAAATTCGTTACATATAAAGATGCTACAGAGGGGGCAACCGTAGCCCCCATTGCCACCCCATAGATCTGATGGTAAAATTTGCGATCATACAGAAAATAATTCTCAAATAACACCAATTTTAATAGCTGCAAAACAAACGACTTTGGTAGACGAGATGGTAAAGACCAGTCCAATCCTTTCAAAACTTCATAAGCCCCCTGCTGGGGAATGTTCGTGTATAATGAAACAACGTCTAAAGTTACCAGTAACACTCCCTCAGGCAGAGTCAAACTGGTGACCTCAGTTAGTAAATGAAACGAGTCCCGTACATAGGATCGTGCTGAGCTCATCAAAGGCTGGAAAAAATGGTCACAAAACTGAGATAGGGGTTCTAGAACCGAATCTCGGCAGGAAACGATTGGCCTCCCTGGGGGGTCTTGCAAGGACTTATGCACCTTAGGCACCATATACAGAATTGGAATTGCTGGAGAAGTGACATTCAAAAACTGAAATTCATGATGAGTGATCCAATGTCGCTCAAATGCCTCTTGTGTCAAAGCTCGAATAGTAGACATCAGCTCACGAGTGGGATCAACCATCAACAACTCATAGTACTTCGGATCAGCCAAATGAGAAACCACCTTCTGATGGTAATCCTCTTGTCGTAAAAGAACCGTGGCTCCCCCCTTATGCGCTCTCCGGATCACCACCCCAGACTCCTCTCTCAGAGATCGGAGGGCCTGAAACTGTTGCCCCGTTAGATTGGAACTGTACTTTTTCTTATTCTTCTCCAATCTCTCTAAATCTCGCAGCACTAAATTCTGAAATGTTAATAAAGCCGCATCTGTGCTGACAGGGGGCCTCCAAGAAGATTTGGGTTTGCAAATAGAAAGATCAGCTGAACCTGCCGGAGATTGAGCAAAATATAGCATCATATGCAATTTGCGAAAAAATTGATGGAGGGCAATTCTAATCTGAAAGGAATCATAACGGGGAGACGGCACATAGCCTAAACCCAAATCCAAAACAGACTGTTCATCTGCGGTCAGAGGTTTACTGGAAAGGTTGATGACTGTTGTTGGGTCTGTGAGCGGGTGAACGGTCCCCTCCAACCATCCTGGTATTGATTTGGGGGTCGACGACCGGGAGGGCGGCCCCTGAAAAAACCCCGCTGTTGTTTAGGGGCTGTACCCGCCTTCTTGACACCCAAGTCAGAAGAATCGGAGGACACATCCTCCACTGAATCCTCAAAGGTGACCCGCTTATTAGTCACGGCGGTTTCACCCTTTTGTTTCCGCCATGTGTAAACTTGGTCTTGCGCATAATCTGCCGCATCACGAGACAATTTATTGAGTTTTGTAAATTTTAATTGGTCACGAAATTGTTGATTATATATTTTAAGATCTTGATAATTAGCTTTGAAAGTCTCCTCCAAAGTCGGAAAGTCTGAGGCGGCCATATCCAAATTGTTGGTGCATCCCTCCCTTTTAGATGAAGCGGGGGTGGCGCGGTTGCAATCGGTACATACTCCCTCCTGGTCTGAATTTCAAAATTTACATAAAAAATCCATTCGGGTGCAATTGCATGCAGCCACTATGACACAATATCTAAAGCAGCAGATGATCCCGCGTGGCTTGCGGGTTTATAAACCGCCCCACATGTTTGTGGAAGACGCAAAGTTTTATGCCACCTGGAACAGCATACTCAATAAGTGTGGGTTGGACTTGATTGCATTACTCATAGAGCGTTTAACAGCAGAAGAGAAGAATTTACAAGATAAGGTGGCTCAGTTGGAATTACAATTAAAATCCGATATGGTGGAGGAGACTTTCAAAGCTAATTATCAAGATCTTAAAATATATAATCAACAATTTCGTGACCAATTAAAATTTACAAAACTCAATAAATTGTCTCGTGATGCGGCAGATTATGCGCAAGACCAAGTTTACACATGGCGGAAACAAAAGGGTGAAACCGCCGTGACTAATAAGCGGGTCACCTTTGAGGATTCAGTGGAGGATGTGTCCTCCGATTCTTCTGACGCGGGTGTCAAGAAGGCGGGTACAGCCCCTAAACAACAGCGGGGTTTTTTCAGGGGCCGCCCTCCCGGTCGTCGACCCCCAAATCAATACCAGGACGGTTGGAGGGGACCGTTCACCCGCTCACAGACCCGACAACAGTCATCAACCTTTCCGGTAAACCTCTTACCGCAGATGAACAGTCTGTTTTGGATTTGGGTTTAGGCTATGTGCCGTCTCCCCGTTATGATTCCTTTCAGATTAGAATTGCCCTCCATCAATTTTTTCGCAAATTGCATATGATGCTATATTTTGCTCAATCTCCGGCAGGTTCAGCTGATCTTTCTATTTGCAACCCCAAATCTTCTTGGAGGCCCCCTGTCAGCACAGATGCGGCTTTATTAACATTTCAGAATTTAGTGCTGCGAGATTTAGAGAGATTGGAGAAGAATAAGAAAAAGTACAGTTCCAATCTAACGGGGCAACAGTTTCAGGCCCTCCGATCGCTGAGAGAGGAGTCTGGGGTGGTGATCCGGAGAGCGGATAAGGGGGGAGCCACGGTTCTTTTATGACAAGAGGATTACCATCAGAAGGTGGTTTCTCATTTGGCTGATCCGAAGTACTATGAGTTGTTGATGGTTGATCCCACTCGTGAGCTGATGTCTACTATTCGAGCTTTGACACAAGAGGCATTTGAGCAACATTGGATCACTCATCATGAATTTCAGTTTTTGAATGTCACTTCTCCAGCAATTCCAATTCTGTATATGGTGCCTAAGGTGCATAAGTCCTTGCAAGACCCCCCGGGGAGGCCAATCGTTTCCTGCCGAGATTCGGTTCTAGAACCCCTATCTCAGTTTTGTGACCATTTTTTCCAGCCTTTGATGAGCTCAGCACGATCCTATGTACGGGACTCGTTTCATTTACTAACTGAGGTCACCAGTTTGACTCTGCCTGAGGGAGTGTTACTGGTAACTTTAGACGTTGTTTCATTATACACGAACATTCCCCAGCAGGGGGCTTATGAAGTTTTGAAAGGATTGGACTGGTCTTTACCATCTCGTCTACCAAAGTCGTTTGTTTTGCAGCTATTAAAATTGGTGTTATTTGAGAATTATTTTCTGTATGATCGCAAATTTTACCATCAGATCTATGGGGTGGCAATGGGGGCTACGGTTGCCCCCTCTGTAGCATCTTTATATGTAACGAATTTTGAAGAGCAATATGTTTACCTGTCCCCATGGTTTCGACACATACTTCTATGGAAGAGATTTTTCGATGACATTTTTTTCATTTGGGCAGCACCGGAAGCATCTTTGCATGACTTTTTGTTGTGGTTAAATTCTTTGGACATAAATTTGCAGTTTACGGCCCATTTCCATCATCGACAGATAGAATATTTGGACATTCTCTTATATGTTAGTGGCACTAGACTGTGCAGTACCCTTTATCGTAAACCGGTTCAAAAAAATGTTTTGTTGAAATATTCTAGTTTCCACCCTCCAGGAATGAGGAAAAGCCTTCCATTTGGACAGTTTTTACATATTAGGAGGCTATGCTCATCTGTAGGGGAGTACCGATTGCATGCCAGAGCCTTGAGTCAGCGTTTGAGTCAGAGGGGATACCCAGATGCTTTAATTCGTAAAGCGTTTAAGAGAGCCCTTTATAACCATCCTGAGTGGTGGGCAGCCCAGGGGCAGTCTCAGAATGTGGTCCCATCTAATAAAAAGCAGAGGGATGTGGTTATCAGTATATATTGCCTTATCTACCCAAAGTTTCAACCTTAGTGCATATTTTGAAGACACATTGGGCTTTGCTGTCCCTTCATACTTGTTTCCGCAAGCCACTAATGGTAGCTTATAAACGTTCCCGTACAATAGGGGATTGGGTAATTCGAACTCAGCCCCGGGAGTTGGTGGAGCCCCAGGGGTTGTGACAGGGACATTATGCTTGTGGAATGTGTGCTTTCTGTGATTTAGCGCTTCAAGGAGAAGTTTGGGAAGATCTTAGTACAGGGTTCGTTCACCGTTCTGCAGTGCATTCCACTTGCAAGTCAGATTTTGTGATGTATATGTTACTTTGCCCCTGTGGCCTTAAATATGTGGGTCGCACTATTAGACCGATTAAAAACCGCTTATTGGAACATCGATCGCGGATTAATAAGCGACAAGAGGGGGCTCCGGGTGTTTTACACTGTCAACAACTGAACCACTGTTTTAATGATTTGCGGTGGAGAGTATTGGAAGTAGTGACTCCAGTCCTTCGAGGGGGTGACCGTTTGGCTCGCTTGCACTTTAAAGAACAGCAGTGGATTTTCCGTTTGCAGTCAATCATCCCGAATGGAATGAATGCTGACATTGACTGGTGGGGGCTGCACTTAGGGGTTCAATAAAGTTGTTGTGTGGTGGACCTTTGAACTTTGACGTCATTGCATCACCTGATTTAAGCGGTGTGATTCTTACGGGGTTCACAATGCCTGAGGAAGAGCTGTGGAAGACCAGACGGCTTGAAACACCTTCGGTGTAGCCTGAACCTCGTTCTTTGGAGTGGAGCAGATTATCTGTTGGATTATCACAAGTGTCTCCGAATTTTTAAAGATAAGAGCGGAAATTTCGGGGACTGTGACGGATGGAGTGAAGCGGCATCTGCTCCATATCAGCTAAGTCTTCTAAATTGTTTCTGCTTGGGAAAAGAAGACTTTTGAAGCTGTAACACTGTTATTTTAGCCTGAGGGCCGTTGGAGACCAAATTGACTCTTTGAGCAGTTTTAGATAGAGAGTTTTTGCTGACACCAGCAAGTGCTGATTTTGTCGGCTTGGCTGAGGAACAGCCGTTTTCATTTTGAGTAAAAAGGAGGGTTCACTTCAGGAGGAGAAAAGTTTCTTCTCATGGTGAATAATCCGACAAAAAAATTGGTATTAGAGTCTGGGGTTATAGTTGACTTGGGAGTCCATGAGTATAATATTTTTTAAGAAGTATTATTGGTGATATAGTGTTGGGGAATCATGTATTTCTGGTTTACATTGGGTTGATTTCCAGGGGTGTAGTAAGTAGGATGGGTTCTAAATGGGCAGTGTTTGTAGTAGTTCCTAATGTGCCTGGCGGTTGGCACTGGATTATAGTAATGTAGAAATCATTTAGTCTTTCTTTATCCATACACTCATTAAGAGACATGTTTACTAAAAGTTAGTGTATGGTAACATTATGCAAATAAGGCCACTTATGCAAATGAGGCCCCGCACCGAGTCTCCGCACATGGCCCCGCACCCCCCTTGGGCCGCCCCTGCATCCAGTGCAGAGAGGAACCTTCATACTCTAGATTGTAAAAGAGCTCTTGCTTTTTACTTACACAGGACACAGCAACATAGAAAGTCTTCCCAGCTTTTTGTTGCTTTTGATCCTTCTCATTTAGGACTTCCAGTCTCTAAAAGAACACTGTCCAATTGGATTGCTCAGTGTATTTCTTTTGCTTAACAGAGTAAGAACCTTTCTCTGGAGGGCCATGTCACAGCTCACAATGTGAGGGCCATGGCCACCTCTATGGCTCATCTTCATTCTGTGTCCATCGACCAGATCTGTTGAGCAGCCACCTGGGCCTCGGTTCATACCTTCAAAGCCCATTACTGTTTGGACAAGGACTCCCGCCAGGATGCCTTGTTTGGTCAGGCTGTCCTCAGACACCTGTTCCATTCTTGAACAACTCCTGCCCTCCTTCCCTGAATGGATGCCTGAGATCCATAGGAAGATGAGGAACCCTTCAGGGTCTCATACCCTTGGGGATCTCCCAGGCATCTTAGCTAGGGAGTCCCCATATGTGAGGACTCATTCCTGCTTGTTCCTGGAGATAGCACAGTTACTTACCTATAACAGGTGATCTCTGGGAACAGCAGGAATTAGTCCTCACAACCCTCCCACCTCCCCTAGGAGTTGTATCTCTCTCTGTTTTTCCTTTCCTCTCTCTCTCTATTGTCTCAGCTTTAAACTCGAACTGAGGAGAGTTGGTTAGGAAAGGCGGGAAGGCAGCGCGCAGGCGCTGTGGGATGCTCCCAAAAGCTTTCCTTTTTGGGAAGCTGGGGAGCGTTCCCGTGCAGGCTCCGTCGGTACCGACGTACCATATGTGAGGACTAATTCCTGCTGTTCCCAGAGATCACCTGTTACAGGTAAGTAACTGTGCTTTCCAGGCATTCAAAACCTTCGGGCAGACAAACTCAGTCGAGTACTGCTACCTCACGAGTGGTCACTCCACCTAGACCAGGTGGCAAAGATATTTAATCTCTGGGGCACTCCCGACATAGACCTCTTTGCAAGTCCACTGAATGCCAAACTTCCCCGGTTCTATTCCAGAATTCTGGCTCACAACTGTCAGGCAAGGGATGACTTCCTTTATGCCTTCCCACCCATTCCCCTCATCCCCAAAACACTCTTCAAGCTTCAGAGAGACAGGGGTCGCATGATTCTCATAGCACCATGATGGCCACGCCAAATGTTGTATTCCCTGCTTCTACATCTCTCTCAAGTGGCACCTCTGGAGTTAGGGCATGCTCCAGATCTCCTTTCCCAGGAGAACAGGACGCTATGGCACCCGAATCCCCAGTCCCTGCACCTCACGGCCTGGTTGCTGAAGGCTTAGACCTCCAAGATTTCAACCTGTCCCAACAGGTAAAAGATATCCTTCAGGCTTCTAGGAAACGTTCCACAAGAAGATCTTATGCCTTCAAGTGGCAACGTTTTACTATATGGTGCTCCAAGAAGGGATTAAACCCCCTGGTCATACCCTTAGAATCGATACTAGAGTATCTCCTTCACTTATCGAATTCTGGTTTAAAGACCAATTCGGTAAGAGTCCATCTTAGTGCAATTGCAGCTTCTTATAAGCCTCTGAATGGACAATCAATTTCCTCTCATCCACTCCTATCAAGATTCATGAGAGGCCTTTTATTAACTAAACCTCCCATCAAGCCACCACCAGTGGCATGGGATCTAAATCTAGTTCTTGGGCAGCTCATGAAGCCGCCTTTTGAACCTTTGGCCACTACAGCCCTTAGGTTTTTGACCTGGAAGGTCATCTTCCTAATTGCAATCACCTCTGCCTGTCGCATTAGTGAATTGCAAGCTTTAGTGGCTGATCCTCCTTATACTAGGTTTCATCATGATAAGGTTGTTCTTCAAGCTCACCCACACTTTATGCCAAAGGTGGTTTCGCCTTTTCATTTAAATCAATCAATTTATCTTCCTGTATTTTTTCCGAGGCCTCACACCTCTAATGCAGAAAGAAACCTTCATACTTTGGATTGTAAAAGGGCCTTAGCCTTTTACATACAAAGAACACAGCAACATAGAAAGTCCTCGCAACCTTTTATAGCTTTGGACCATAGTCATTTGGGACTTCCAGTCTCCAAAAGAACTTTATCTAAATGGATTGCCCAATGTATATCCTTTGCTTATGAGAGTAAGGGTCTTCCTCTTCAGGACCATGTCACAGCTCATAATGTGAGAGCCATGGCAGCTTCTATGGCTAATCTCCACTCTGTGTCTATCGATGACATTTGTCGAGCAGCCACCTGGGCTTTGGTACACACCTTCACAGCCCACTATAGCCTGGATAAAGCCTCCCGTCGGGATGCCTTCTTTGGCCAAGCTGTTCTTCAAAATCTCTTTCAAACCTAAACCAACTCCTACCCACCAACCCTGGTGGGATGCCAGAGATCCATGGGAGGAAGGATTCGCACCTTCTAGGGTGGCACCTTCCTGGGGCTATCTCCCTGGTATCTTCAGCTAGGGAGTCCCCATATGTGAGGACTACATTCCTGCTTGTTCCTGGAGATAGCGTAGTTACTCACCTGTAACAGGTGATCTCCGAGAACAGCAGGAATTTAGTCCTCAACCCACCCACCTCCCCTAGGAGTTGTCTCTCTATCTCTTTGTCTCTTTCCTCTATCCATCTATCCTTTCACTCAGCTACAAACTTAACTGAAGAGGGACAGTTGGAAAGGCGGGAAGGCAGCGCGCATGTGCTGAGGGATCCTCCCAAAAGCTTTCCTGTTGAACGCTGGGGAGCGTTCCCGCGCAGGCTCTGTCGGTACCGACGATACCCATATATGAAGACTAAATTCCTGCTGTTCCCGGAGATCACCTGTTACAGGTGAGTAACTACGCTTTCAGTACAGAAGACCTGGATTCATTTCCCAGGTCATGTCACCTCTCCAAGCTAGGGATGCTGTGGAGGGTAGTGTTTACTACCTCTCAGAGCAGAGAAACCCAATCAACATCCAGTGGCTAGATTTAGGGTCTATGGTTGCAGGTTTCAAAAGAAGCCCAGGTGCATGACATCCAGCAAGGGACTGTTTATTATTTGTTATTTATTTATTAACTAACTAACTAACTCTTATTAACATTGCCTTTATGAAAAACTTCACCCAAGTCTGTGTACCACAGGTATAATTTGACATAAACAGCTTACATTGTAGATACAGCTTAACAATAATAAAATGACCAAATGCCAGCATTATACCACAATTTAAAAAATGTGGTAAATTTTGATATAGACAAATTAAATCATAGTAATAGCAAATATATGAAACTGTGTCAATAATATACACATAAATAGCACAGTAGAACATTAGTAAATAGAAATATGATACGATATATCAGCAGAATATAAATGTTGCACCGTAGTAAACAGATGGTAGAGCTGGGAGGGAATATAGCGGGTACTCCCTCCTGGAGTAGTTGTAAATGAAGGCTGAAAGAACTTGATCCCAGCCTTGGTTCTAGCTGAGGTATAAGCCCCAAAGGGCAGGAGAAACTGTGGTCATTGTTAACACCTAATGACTGGATTCAGAGCCCATGATTGCAGAGTTACAGAAGTAGCTCTGGCACATAGTGACCAGTGCAGTGACTAAACTACTCATATTGGGTGTATGGAGAAGGAATATAAAATAGGGGAAAATTCCCAAGCAGTTGTGAATGAAGACTTCCATGGTTCTAGGATTCAAAAGGACCAAGAAGCAGAAGGGAACAGCTTGGACAAAAATTAATTCCATATCGTCCTGATAGACTAGTCCAGACAAGTGAGTTGTGTTTCCAGCAGATTGGTGGAGACAACCAATGAAAAGCCCAGGTTTCAATGCCATCACTCCCATGTCTCTATCCGCCTCAGCTACCAGAGATCTCTTCCGTATTTTTTTGTCTCTAGCAGATGGTGGATAGATTTTCTGCCCTCTGAAGAAAATCTGAAGATTGGGTGGAAAAGATTGATTAAATGCTCGTGACCAACCACCTTGACTCACTTGAGTGCTACTTAGGAGGCTCCACTAGACTGTGGTCTTTTCAGTAGCTATAGGAGGAAGGAAAATTGGTTCAGCTCCAGGTGCTTATCATGTTAAGAGCCTGTTGAGCAGCCAGAAATTGGAAGGATCTGGAAGAATGCAGCAGCCTCACACAACTTCAATGCCCCCTCCTCTGTCCTCCCTGCTCTCTCCCGAAGACTGCAGAAGGCTCTCAGAGGGATCAGCCTGCCAGCCACCTTTCACACAGTGCTGCTGAAAAATAAACCCAGCCAGTGAAGCAGTTTCAGGGATGTAGAGCTGAGCACTACACTGATCCTACACCCGAGGCTCTCATGGGGTTAGTACCAAGGCTTGACCTTGTCATTGTCCTTGTTGGGGGCTCCAGGTTCCATCTCCGAGAGACACAATTCATGGTGGATCACTGGTGACCATTGGCATGGTATGGGGCTTTCCCGCCATTTTCTGCATGTATTAGTAGTGGTTTTAGCTATTGTGTGTCTGGCGGTCCCAGCGCTAGTTCCTACCCTAGCACCCGTAAAGTGCATTGTAGTACAAACAGTTAACATGCGCCTTTTGGGCTACTGTGGCCATAGCATGCTCTGTTGTGATACCTCAACTCTCTGTCTTCTTCCAGGAAACATTGTTTGGCCTGTGGCAAGCGAGACGCCTCATCTGGATTATAAAGTCTGCTCTTTCTGCATGGCAGTTCCTGAGTCGTATCTGGAGAGCCTGCTCTCCGTCTCTCAGCTGGGGGGATGCAGTTAGTCTGGCCTTGCCTTCCTCAGGGAAGGAGGTGCAGATGGCGCTATTGGGTAACGATATCCAACCAGCTGGAGGATCTGGCAACCATGCTATGAGCCGCTCCTTATCCTCTAGGGGCTCTGCGGCAGTTATGCCCCCTGGTGTTGAGATCATTTTCGCGTTGAGAACTTCTGGACTCCGGATTGTCCTCCCCAGAATTCTTTTCCTTTTTTGCAGCGGAACTAATCCTGGCATGGAAATTCAGACCTTGCAACCTCTGTGTATCCCCAGGCGCAGTCTCGTGAGGGGCAGACTGGGAGTGGGATCCCTGGCGATTGTCTTTGGCTAAGCTTCACTGGCAAGAGGCGCTCCCTGGAGAGGGGGAACTGCTGGGAGCGCCCCTTGCCAGTGAAGCTTAGCCAAAGCTTGCCAGTGAAGCTTGTCCAAGATTTTGACTGTGACTTGGATTCAGATGGCTCAGTATTGGGCTCTGATGTGGATGAAAAGTACTCTCTTGCTTTCAGAGGATTGTGATGAAGCTAGTGTGATCCTCCTATTCTCGAAGCAGGAGCTGGCAGCATTGATTGCCGCCAGGGTCTCATCCGCCTTATATTTGATGGGTGCTCTTGGTACAGAGCAGGAGCAGAAGGACCACCCGCTCCTTCAAGGGGTGTGGAAATCCACTATTGTCTTCCTATTCCCGGATATGATCCAGTTGGAGTGGGAGTCTCCCAATTCCCTGCCTAAGTGGCTAAGGGAGGAGTGCATTGGGTGATTTGATATTCCCAAGGTAGATGCAGGTTACCAGAAGGACAACTATTCTTGTGGATGGCAGATTGGCCTTAAAGCTTTCTAAACCTTTTTTGCTGAAGAACCAGTTTGCCGTGGCAGCTGCTATTCTTCAGCTGGTGGTCTGTGCCAGCCTGATATCTCGAGCCCCACTCCAGTGGATTCAGTCTCTTCCACTGGAAGATACTACGCCTCTTTTAGAGTTGGCTATGGCCTTCCTTTCTGATGCCATGTATGACCTGGTACATTTGGTGGCCAGGAATAGTGCCCTGACGTCAGACTGTTGGATTTGGCTCCAACACTGGGCGACGGACATATCTAGTCCCACAGGTGCTGCTTGTGGTCTTGGGAAAGCCACTTAACCCTGCATTGCCTATGTTCCCTGTAAAATAGTTATCTCCAAGTTATAATGCCCTGTTCAATGTAATTTGTTTGTTCCATGTAAACTGCCTTGATATCATGAAAGACGGTATATAAGAAATGTTAAATAAAAAAATAAAATAAATATATCTTCCAAAGCCAGGTTTGCCTAACTGGCTTTTAAGGGAAAGCTGCTTTTTGAAGCTTATTTAGAGAAGCTGGTGAAGGATCTGGGCGAAACAAAATCTTACCGCCTTCCAGAGGACAGGTCCCAAGGGGCCTGTGAAGTGCGCTGGTGCTCCTTTCTTGTCAGCCTCTGCCTGTCCACCGAGGGTGTGCTGGCTGGATTCCAGGGGTCTCGGGACTCTCGTCATTACTGACCTGGAAAACCTTTCTTCCCCTCTGCTTCCAGGCTTTGGGCTCATTCTCAGTCTTTTGTGGAGCGCGTAGACCCAGGGACTCTGTCCCTTCCAGAGGAGGACCCTCCTGGGTTGGGCAGTGAAAGTTTGGGGGCCCATTCCCTGGTTCTTCAGGTTGAAGGCAGGCTTCGCCTTTTCTTTCAGGAATGGCCCTGGGTTACCAAGGATCACTGAGTACTAGACACCATTCAGTTTGACTATGTCCTGGAATGCAAAGAGCCGATTCCAGATGTCTTTATCATTTCCCTTTCTGGGTCTGTGATGAAAAGTGCCACTGTGCGGACCTCCTTGAACAAGATGCTGCTCCTAAAGGTGGTGGTGCCTGTCCTCCCGGAAGAGCGGGCAAGGACAGATATTCCATCTATGTCATAGTGCCAAAAAAAGGACTGTTCCTTTCAGCCCATTCTGGACCTCAAGGGTGTCAATGAGTACTTGCACGTCCTGCGCTTCTGGATGGAAACTTTGCGCTCCATGTTTCAAGCAGTGCATCAAGGGGAGTTCTTGGCTTCTCTAGAACTGGCCAAGGTGTATTTTCATATCCCGATCTGGGCAGATAAGTAAAAGTATCTGTGTTTTGCCATGCTTGGTTCTCACTATCAGTTCACCATCCACCCTCTAGGGCTATCCAAAAACATTCTGCAAGGTCATGGGTGGTGGTGGCTGCAGCACCAAGGGATCTGTGTCCATCCATATCTGGACAACTAGCTCATCCGGGGCCCATTCTCTTCCAGAGGCTTCTTGGGTGGCATCCCGATTAGTGTCATTTTTAGAAAGCCTCAGCTGGGTGATCAATCGGGGAATGAACCAGCTGTTGCCGTCCCATCCCTAAAGTTGCTGGAAGCACATTTCGACACTTGAGTGGGCAGAGTTTTCCTGCCAGAGGAGAAAGTCAAAAGACTGTTGTATTGCTTGGCACTGTTCTGTGCGCAGCAGACTTCCAGAGTCTGGGATTATCATCAGCTCCTCGGATTGGTAGCAGCGGCCATAGAGATTGTGCCATAGGCGCGTGCCTACATGCGGCCTCTCCAGCTGTCCTTGTTGACTCTGTGCTCCTTGAGTTCTCAGGAGTTACAGCGCAGGTTCCCACTCTAGATGATGGTAAAGGCCAGCTTGCGGTGGAAGCAGCAGTATAGTAATTTAAGGAAGGGCGTGCCACTGGACAATTTCTCCTGGATACTTCTCATAACAGATGCCGGTCTCTCGGGTTGGGGAACCCATTGCCAAGACTGTACGTCCCAGGGCCGTTGGAAGCACTAGGAATTGGTGTGCCCATCAACTGCCTTGAGGCGAGAGCCATCAGGTTGGCTCTTCTGCGTTCTCCAGGACCAAGCAGGAAGTCAGTCCTCACATATGGGTGACATCGACGTCGATGAAGCCCTTGCGGAGCATTTCCTCAGCTTTCCAAGAAAGCCTTTGGGAATGCAGGCACGCATGTGCGGTTCCCTTCCCGCCTAAAGGTGCCATCTTGCTCAGTCTCAATTTTTCCGTGAAGCCCACCGGACGTGTGTCCTAGTCCTCCCGGAAAATAGTTAGATTTTTTCACGATTCCTTCGCTAGTTTTTCTCCGGTTCGATGCAGGTTCCCCTCCCACCAGATTCGGTACACCGGTATCGAGCCCGATCTTCTTATTTTTTTTTCGGTTTTTGCCCTTCGTGGCTGGCGTTTGCGCCCTTTTTTTTCTTTTTCCCTGGAAGGCCGGTCCTTTGACCTCGCGGGGACTCTTCTTTCCCCGATGGCTTCCAGTGGGTTCAAAAAGTGTGATCGGTGCAAGAAGCTAATGTCTCTCACCGACACACACGACTGCTGCCTTCGGTGCCTCGGTCCTGACCACGATCCTAAGACGTGTGGACCATGTGGAAAAATGTCTTCCAAGGCGCTTCGAAGTCGTCAGCACCAAAAGGAAAGGCTTTTCTCTGACCCGGCCTCTGGCCGGGCCCGGACCTGGACCTCGTCTGAGGCTTCGATATCTCGGGAATCGGATCCCGAGCACCATTGGGGCTCCTCGGACAGGGGGTCCCCCGACCGGGAACAAAAGAGGAAGAAGCGGCTCACGAGGGCGTCGTCGGAAGAGGTCCCTGGCTCCTTGAGAGCTAGGTCTCAGACCCCCGACCGTCGCCCCGGGCCCGTGGAACAGGAGAAGCCTCCCAAAGTACCTCGAGTGGAGCCGGAGTCTGCTGGACACGTAAGTCCTGTAGTCCTTGTGGACTCTCCTCCCAGAGAGCCGACGTCGGGCCCGGCGCCACCGGGGCCTGAGTCGGGGGCTGCTGAGTCTCCTGAGCTGGGTCTCAGGCTGACAGCCTTGGAGAGCAGACTGTCTGTCTGCCTTCATGGAACAGCAGCAGGCACTGATGGCCAGCCTGTCTGGCGCATCTGCCCCGACCACCGGGACATCGACATCGAAGTCGACCCCGGAGACTGAGCCGATACTCGAGACCATAAAGGCTCGAGGTCGACCTCGGTCGTGGTCTCCCTCGACCTCCCGTTCGGGACCGAGGGCGTCGACGCCGGTGCCTTCGGTGTCGGGGCGGGTGCTCACAGGCCCCGCGCGGTCGGACCCCGATTCCTCATCGGACGAGTCCGCCTGGGAGACGGAGGACGAGGAGTCCCCCGACACCTTCCGGACTCGGTGCGTCCTGTCGGACTCACCGCAGTCTGAGCCCCGGAGTACATCCCCCCCCCCCCCCCCGGAGGATACCCAGTTCTCGGCATTTGTTCGGGATATGGCCACTGCGTTGACTATCCCTGCGGACCCCGAGGAGGAGCCTCGAGCTGAGGAGCTCGAGGTCCTACAGTATGACTCTCCTCCGAAGGAGGCCTTTACTGTTCCGGTTCCTTCGATGCTGGAACGGCTCCTCTTCCGGATGTGGGAGGCACCGGCCTCGGCGCCGGTTCTAAGCAAGTGGGTCGATTCTATCTATCGACTCCAGAAGAGCCCTGGCTTTCAGAAGGCGCAGCTACCACACCATTCCATGGTGGTGGAATCGACCATGCATCGCCTGAAAAGTCAGAAGATGCACTCCGCGGTGCCCCTTGGCAGGGAGGCCCGGAACCTCGATGGTTTTGGTAGAAAGTGCTTCCAGGGCTCGATGCTTGCTTGCCGTGTCCAGTCTTACCAGCTGTACATGGGCATGTACTTGCGAGACCTGGCCAAGGAGCTGGCCGGGTTTCTGCTGGTCTCTCCGGAGAACCCTTGCAGAGGTTCAAGTCCTTGTCCTCGGGGATCCGGGAATGCTCCAAGTTTATGTCCCGTGCTGCCTACGATGGCTTCGAGGCTTCGGCCCGTGTTGCGGCAGCCGGCATCGCGGCTCGACGCCAGGAATGGCTGCAGTCATCGGACCTCGAGCCATGCTTGCTTGCCGTGTCCAGTCTTACCAGCTGTACATGGGCATGTACTTGCGAGACCTGGCCAAGGAGTTGGCCGGGTTCTCTGCTGGTCTCACCGGGGAGCCTTTGCAGAGATTCAAGTCCTTGTCCTCGGGGATTCGGGACTGCTCCAAGTTTGTCCCATGCCGCCTACGATGGCTTTGAGGCTTCAGCCCGAGTTGCGGCAGTCGGCATCGCGGCTCGACGCCAGGCATGGCTGCAGTCATTGGACCTCGAGCCATGGGTTCAGGACAAGTTGGTCGATGTCCCTTGCCGAGGTGAGAACCTTTTTGGCAAGCCCTTGGCCGAGAAGGCCGCACAGCTCGAGACTGAGCACCTTACAAGGACAAGGCTGTCTAGAAAGACCTCTGCCCCTTCTCACAAGAAGAAGGGCTCGGGTAAAAAGCCCTTTTACCCGAGGAAGGGCACTGCCTACAAACAGTACCCACAATATCAGGCTGCCCAAGCTGCCCCTCAGGGTCAGCAGGCTAAGGGGCAGGGCAGAGGACCTCCAAGCCTCCGGCCCCTGCTCCTACACAGCAGGGTGAGGGTTTTTGACTCCTTAAGCATAGCCTCTCCGTCCCTGCTCTCCCAACCCTGCACAGGAGGTCGCCTCGACCTCTTTTCCCACCAGTGGCCCCACATCACTGGGGACAGTTGGGTGTTACACATAGTCCACAGGGGCTATGCACTACACTTTCACCAACTGCCTCATCCATATTTTCCAGGAGAGCCTCCAAGGCCTCCCCTGCACACAGATCTTCTCCTCCAGGAGCTCCAAGGTCTGTTGGTGGACAGGGCGGTGGAGCCTGTGCCTCCCCACTTGCAAGGTCAAGGGTTCTACTCCAGGTATTTCCTGGTACCCAAAAGAACCGGTGGCCTTCGACCTATTCTAGATCTCCGAAACCTTAACAAGTTCCTAGAGAAAGAAAAGTTCAAGATGGTTACTCTTGGAACACTTCTGCCCTACCTCCAGCAGGGAGATTAGCTTTGCTCCTTAGATCTAAAGGATCCATATACCCACATCCTCATTCATCCAGACCACAGGAGATACCTCAGGTTCATGGTGGGAGGAAACCATTATCAGTACAGAGTACTGCCTTTTGGCCTTACCTCCGCTCCCAGGGTCTTTACAAAATACCTGGCAGTGGTGGCTGCCTACTTCAGAAATCAGGGAATCTTTGTCTTCCCCTATCTGGACGACTGGCTCATCAGGGGTCAGACATGCCAGGAGGCCAGGCAAGCCACCCTAAGAACTATTGCTCTTCTTCAAGGCTTGGGCTTTGTAATAAACTTCGCAAAGTCCACTTTTCTCCCCTCCCAGAACTTGGAGTTCATAGGAGCAAGGTTGGACACTCTGCTGGCAAAGACATTCTTACCAGAAGACAAAGCCCAAAGGCTGATAACCTTAGCAAAACAGTTTCTCAGCAGGTCCCTGGTCTCCGCCAGACTCTGCCTGAGGCTTCTTGGCCACATGGCTTCGACAGTACATGTAACCCCCAATGCCAGGCTCCATATGAGGCCTGCATAGTGGTGCCTGCGGACTCAGTGGTCACAGGCCACAGGCAACCTCAAAGACAGGATAGAAGTGTCCAAACACTTGCTGTCTTCCCTCGGCTGGTGGCTACACCCACCCAATCTCTTGAAAGTAGTACCTTTTCAGAGTCCTGCGTTCCAAGTGGTCTTGACCACAGATGCCTCCCTCCAAGGCTGGGGGACTCATTGTCTAGGCAAGTGCACCCAGGGCCTGTGGTCTCCCTGGGAATCTGCACAGCAAATCAATCTCCTGGAACTCAGAGCTATTTGGTTAGCCCTCAAGGCTTTCTCTCAGACCCTGGCTCATCAATCTGTCCTAATTGAAACAGACAACCAAATAGCCATGTTCTATGTGAACAAGCAGGGTGGAACTGGTTCCAGGCTCCTCTGTCAGGAGGCACAGGACCTTTGCTTGTTTGCTCTCAGACACAACATGCTCCTCAAAGCAGTCTATCTACCCGGCCAGGAAAACTACCTGGCGGACAGGTTGAGCAGGATTCTGCAGCCCCACGAGTGGCAGCTCCATCCTTTGGTAGTTCAAAAGATTTTCATGAAGTGGGGACTTCCATCCATAGACCTCTTTGCCAGTCCTCTGAACAAACAGCTGCCAAACCTCTGTTCCAGGCAACCGCATCCTCTGCGGGTAGCACCAGATGCTTTTCTGATTCCCTGGTCTCAGGGGCTCCTGTATGCGTTTCCTCCCACGCCCTTGGTGGCCCGAACTCTGTTCAAGATTCTTCAGGACAAGGCCTCCGTCCTGCTGGTAGCTCCCAGGTGGCCCAGACAGCCCTGGTTTCCACTCCTACTTCAATTGGCAGTGGCTCCCCCCCTGCCTTTGGGGTTGCAACCCGACCTTCTCTCTCAGGATCAGGGTTCCCTTCTTCTCCCCAACCTCAAATCTCTCAATTTGATGGCATGGAGGCTGCAAGGGTAGTTTTGGCTCCCTGGGGCCTACCTCAGGAGGTTGAGGAAGTTTTCCTAGCCTCTAGGAAACAATCCACTAGGAAAACCTATGCTCTTAAATGGAAAAGGTTTTCAGTGTGGTGTCAGTTACCTACAGAGGATCCTTTCTCCTGTACTGTACCAGTAGTGCTTCAGTACTTACTGCACTTATCCAATCAAGGTCTTAAGTCCAATTCTGTTCGGGTCCACCTCTCAGCTCTAGCAGCTCACCACTCTCTGGTGGAAGGACACTCTTTATCGGTTCATCCCTTGGTGTCCCGGTTTCTCAGAGGCTTGCTCTTGCTCAAGCCTCCAATCCGTCCTCCTGCCCCTGAGTGGGAGTTGAATGTGGTCTTGCAACAACTGACTCGCCCACCTTTTGAGCCGATGGCTACTTGTCCACTACGCTTCCTGTCCTGGAAGACACTCTTCCTGATAGCCCTTACCTCGGCTAGGCGAGTGAGTGAGCTTCAGGCCCTGGTCTGTAATAGGCCTTACACCAGAATTTATAGGAACAGGGTAGTCCTCAGGACTCATCCAAAGTTCCTCCCAAAGGTTGTCTCCTCTTTCCACCTCAACCCAAGAGGTGGTTCTTCCAACATTCTTTCCTAGGCCTCATGCAAGCCAGGCTGAAGCAGTCCTGCATACCCTGGACTGTAGGAGGGCTTTATCCTTCTACCTTGACGGTACGCAAAGGGCACAGAAGGGCTACTCAGCTCTTCATATCTTTTGACCCTAATAATTTAGGGTTAACTGTGTCCAAGCGTACCTTGTCCATCTGGGTGGCTGACTGTATCACCTGGGCTTACAAGGCGGCTGACCTTCCTTTGCAGGGTCGGGTCACGGCCCACCATGTCAGGGCAATGGCTGCCTTAGTGGCTTATCTCCGCTCTGTACCATTGGTAGACATCTGCAGGGCTGCAACCTGGTCTTCAAGCCAGACCTTTGCGGCCCATTACTGTCTGGAGAGGGAGTCCCGTAGGGACAGTGCTTTTGGCCAGGCAGTACTTCGGAATCTCTTTGAGGTTTAGGCAACTCCTTCCCTCTGTTGGGCTTCCGGTGGAGGTTGTGTCAGTGAAAAGCCTTTCTTTGCTGCTGAGACTAGAGGGAGTTCTCTTGTTCAGCCTGGGTTCCTGGTAGCCCAGAGCTAGGGAGTCACCCATATGTGAGGACTGACTTCCTGCTTGGTCCTGGAGAAAGAGTAGTTACTCACCTGTAACAGGTGTTCTCCAGGAGCAGCAGGAATCAGTCCTCACAACCCTCCCTCCTCCCCTGGGAGTTGCAGTTGTACATAGTTTATTTTTTCATTTTTGTGTGCTGTTCTTAGCTATGTCATTTGACTGAGGTAAGATGGCACCTTTAGGCGGGAAGGGAACCGCGCATGTGTGCCTGCATTACCAAAGCCTTTCATAGAAAGCTGGGGAAATGCTCCGCTGGGGCTTCATTGGCGTCGATGACACCCATATGTGAGGACTGATTCCTGCTGCTCCTGGAGAACACCTGTTACAGGTGAGTAACTACTCTTTACTCATTGTTGCCCACATTGTGGTTGTGTGAGGCTTGCTTTGGGACGGATACTGAAGAGTCCTCTAGTGGCTGAGGCGGATAGCGACATGGGAGCGATGTCATTAAAACCTGGGCTTTTCATGTGGTTCTTTATCTCCACCAGTCTGCTGGTAGGGGAACACAGCCCATTTGTCTGGACTGGTCTAGTAGGACTAAAGGAAAGGACATTAACTGATAAGTAATATGTCACCTTTGTACTCATATATAAAAACCGCTGAAAATAACATGGAAGTTTTCCAAAAGCAAACTACATATGGTTTTATGCAAAGTTTAGGAACCCTTGATCAAATATTATATTTCATGGAACCCCTAAATGACTAGAAGATGGCACATCTTCTGCATGACACAATGTTGAATGCAACATCTTTTTGCATTTTTTAAATGTGTAGTTATAATTTCTCCAGGAACAAGCAGGAAGTCGGTCCTCACTTATGGGTGACGTCAGCACTGACGGAGCCCGTGCGGAGCAATTCCCCAGCTTTCAAAGAAAGCCTTTGGGATTGCTGCCACGCATGCGTGGTCCTCTTCCCACCCAAGGGTGCCATCTTGCTCAGTCTCCCTTTTTCTCCGGAGCCCATCGGACGCACGTCCTCGTCCCTCGGAAAAAGTTTTCATTTTTGGGCCTACAGGCCTTTGTTTTCCGGTTGCACTGGTCCTCTACCCGTCCCCCCTGCTCTACATTTTTAGAGCTATAGGGGATAGTCTTCTCCTTTTCATTTTTTGTTGTGGGCTTTGCGCCCTTTTTTCCCTTCTAACTGCTGGCTGCGTGGGTCTTCGACCTCGCAGAGGCCATTTTTGCCCCCATGGCCACCGGCTTCAAAAAATTCAATAGATGCTCTAGGAACATGTCGCTTACATAAGAACATAAGATATGCCATACTGGGTCAGACCAAGGTCCATCAAGCCCAGTATTCTGTTTCCAACAGTGGCCAATCTAGGTCATATGTACCTAGCAGTTTCCCCAAGAGACACAAGTTCCACAATGCTTGTACTGGGTCTAGCATTGATATCTTCGGTCATTTAATAATGGTTTATGGACCTTTCCTCCAGGAACTTGTCCAAACCTTTTTTAAACCCAGCTACACTAACAGCCTTTACTACATCCTCCGGTAACAAATTCAAGAGTTTGATTACACGTTGAGTGAAAAAATATTTTCTTTTATTAGTCTTAAATAGTTTACCCTGTAGCTTCATTGCATGTCCCCTAGTCTTTCTATATTCTAAATAACGTAAACAATCGATCTACGTTTACCCGTTCCACTCCGTTCATTAATTTATAGACTTCTATCATATCTCCCTTCAGCCGTCTCTTTTCCAGGTTAAAGAGCCCTAACCTTTTTAGCCTTTCTTCATAGGAGTATCCTTCCATCCCCTTTACCATTTTGGTGGCTCTTCTCTGAACCTTTTCTAAAATCGCTATATCCTTTTTAAGATACGGCGACCAGAATTGCACACAATATTCAAGGTGCGGTCTCACCATGGAACGATATAGAGGCATTATAATATCTTTTGTTTTATTTTCCATTCCTTTCCTTATCATACCTAGTATTCTATTTGCTCTCTTGGCCGCCGCTGCACACTCGGCCGAGGGTTTTAACATGGTATCCACAATGACGCCTAAATCTTTTTCCTGGGTGGTGGTTCCTAATGTGGAACCTTGCATCGTGTAACCATAGTTTGGGTTGTTCTTCCCTAGGTGCATAACCTTGCACTTGTCCACATTAAATTTCCTCTGCCATTTTGATGCCCAGTCTTCCAATTTATCAAGATCCTCTTGCAATTTTTCACAATCCTCTTGGGTTTTAACAACTTTAAATAGTTTTGTGTCATCTGCAAATTTGATAACCTCACTCGTTATTCCACTTTCCAGGTCATTTATGAATATGTCAAAAAGCAGCGGACCCAGCACAGATCCCTGGGGTACACCACTATTCACCTTTCTCCATTGGGAAAATTGGCCATTTAGCCCTACCCTCTGCTTTCTATCTTTTAACCAGTTCCTGATCCACAATAGTACACTGCCTCCTATCCCATGACTCTTTAGTTTTGCCAAAAGTCTCTGATGAGGGACCTTGTCAAAGGCTTTCTGAAAGTCCAGATACACAATATCAACCGACTCACCTTTGTCCACCTGTTTATTCACTCCTTCAAAAAAACATTAGTAAGACAAGATCTTCCTTGTCTAAAGCCATGTTGGCTGTCTCCCATTAGGTTGTGACTATCTACATGCTGAGTAATTTTATTCTTTATGATGGTTTCTACCATTTTTCCTGGTACTGACGTCAGGCTCACCGGTCTGTAGTTTCCTGGATCACCCCTGGAACCCTTTTTAAAAATTGGTGTTACATTGGCGATCCTCCAATCTTCAGGTATTAGAGATGATTTTAATGATAGTTCACAGATTACTGATAGCAGGTCTGCAATCTCATATTTCAGTTCTTTCAACACCCTTGGATGTATACCATCCGGCCCAGGTGATTTGCTACTCTTCAGTTTATCTAATAGTTGTAAGACATCTTCCCGATGTATCGATATTTCCTTCAATTCTTCCGCACCTTTAAATACCACTTCAGTCATGGGTAACATCCCTACATCTTCCTCAGTAAAGACCGAAGCAAAGAATTCATTCAGTCTCTCCGCTATCGCCTTGTCGCCTCTTAGTGCTCCTTTAACCCCTTTATCATCTAATGGACCAACTGACTCTCTCACAGGTTTTTTGCTACGAATGTACTTGAAAAGGTCTTTATTTCGCGTTTTTGCTTCCGCAGCAAGCTTCTTCTCAAATTCTCTCTTTGCCTGCCTTATCAATGCCTTGCATTTGACTTGCCAGTGCTTGTGCTGTTTCCAGGTTTCGTCGTTTGGCTCTTTTTTCCATTTCCTGAAAGATGCTTTTTTGGCAACAGCCTCTCTGACCTCACCTTTAAACCATGCTGGCAGTTTTTTGGACTTCCTTCCACTTTTCTTAAAGCGTGGAATACAGCTGGTCTGGGCTTCCAAGATAGTATTTTACAACAACACCCATGCTTGATGTACGTCTTTAACCTTTGCAACTGCTCCTTTTAGTTTTTTCTTAACTGTTTTCCTCATTTTATCATAGTCTCCCTTTCGAAAGTTAAAAGGTAGTACTGTGGATTTCCTTACTATCCCTCCTCTACTAATTAAATCAAAGGCGATCATGCTATGATCACTATTGCCAAGTGGCCCCAACACCCTTATCTCTTGCACCAGATCTGGTGTTCCACTAAGGACTAGGTCTAATATGGCTTCCCTTCTGGTCGGTTCATGAACCAGCTGCTCCAAGAAGCAGTCATTTATTTCATCTAGGAACTTTATCTCCCTAGCATGTCCTGACATGACACTGACCCAGTCGATACCGGGGTAATTGAAATCACCCATTATTATTACTGCGCTGTAACTTTTGTTAGCTTCCTTGATTTCTTTGAGCATTTCATCATCCATTTGGTCATTCTGGCCAGGTGCTCGATAGTACACCCCCACTGCCATTGCCTTCCCCCTTTTATATGGAATTTCAATCCATATAGATTCTACAGCAGATTTTGTTTCCTGCAAAACATTAATCCTTTCTGAGTCAATGCCCTCTCTAACATAGAGCGCAATCCCTCCATCAATTTGATCAGCTCTATCATTACGATATAGTTTGTACCCAGGTATCACAGTGTCCCACTGGTTGTCCTCCTTCCATCATGTCTCTGATATTCCAATCATATCTAACCTTTCATTTAGTGCTATATATTCTAACTCTCCCATCTTATTCTTTAGACTTCTAGAATTTGCATACAAGCATTTTAGAGAATGTATTTTATTCATGTTAATTTGGCTATTGTTAGACATGGGTAAATTGGGATCTTTAAGCTCTGTCTGCTCCATACTTGAGGGCATTTGGGCTACTTTACTCTTTTGTGGAACCTCTCTGCTTTTGGTAGTATCCTTCAAGGATACATTCTTCCGAACCATCCGCTCTTGGGCGACTGTCGGCTTTCCCCTAATATCTAGTTACGGACACTCACGACTGTTGTCTGCGGTGCCTCAGAGCCGACCATGATCCTGAGCTCTGTTCGCTTTGCAAGAAAATGTCCTCTAAGGCCCTGCTCAGCCGTAAGCAGAAGTCCAAAGACATTTTCCGAAAGGCTGCCTCGGAATCCCTGGTGGCACTCTGTCGTCTCTCCCCCGGTGATGTCCCCTCCTACGGCCCCACACTCTCGGCGACACTCCAACCAGGGATCCCCTGAGATGGAGCGATAAAAAAGAAGAAGGCCTCGAAGTCACTGTCGGGGGCTCCCGACAAGCGCAAACGCTCCTGCGCTCAGTCACTCAGCCCCCTTTGGCGTTCCCGAGAGTCAGACAGGGAGCAGCCCCGCAAGGTACTCCGCACGGAAGCGGAGGCCTCTGGCGAAGGCACCCGGTCTCCTGAGAGCTGTCCTGGTGAGGACCCCCTCTCCTCCATGACGCCCAACCTGGTGACACTGGGATCGGCATCGCAGGGCCCCATGCTTGCGTGGGAGTCCCGCATGCTGACACTGGAATGCAGCGTTTCTGCGTTCATTGCTCCCCAGCAGGCACTCACGGCCAGCTTTGCTGACTTGCACCCAGAGACCGTGGGTCCCTCGCATGGGACACCGAAATCTGTCCCGGAAACCCCTAAGAGCCGCGTGCTTCGTGAGGGTCCTCGACATCAGTCTCGCTCGCCCTCCCGTTCCTTAGAAGCCAGATCTTCCAGGGCCTCCGTCTCCAAGCGGGCACCGGCCACTGGACAGGGCGATCTGCCCGGCTCGGACTCCTCAACCGATTTCTTGGAGTGGGAGTCCGATGGGGACACCTCCCCAGAAACTCGTACCCATGGGGATCTTCTGTCAGACCCCTCCCCGCCCACGTTCCAGCGGCACTCGCCACCCGAGCACACCTCCTTCCTGGTGTTCATTCGGGACATGGCACAGGCCTTTAACCTGGCCACTCAGGCCGAGGAGGACCCTTGTGCTGAAGAACTCAATATTCTTCAGTACGAGTCCCCGCCCAGGGAATCCCTCACTGTACCGGTTCCTCCTATCTCAGCTGCTGCTCCATATGTGGGAGGCCCCCGCCTCTGTCCCCATCGTGAGCAAGCATATTGACATGATGTACAAGGTACAATGTGGGCAGGGTTTCAGGAAGACCCAACTCCCCCACATCTCTATGGTGGCGGAGTCAGTTATGAGGAAGCAAAAGAGCCCAAAATTACACTCGTCAGTACCGCCCAGACGAGAGTCGAGAGCCCTTGATGCCCTGGGCCGCAAGGCCTACCAAGGCTCCATGCTCTCTTGTTGCATTCAAGCATACCAGCTTGTACATAGGTTTGTTCTTGCGTGATCTAGCTAAGGAGCTCGGAGGGTTCTCCGCGGGCCTTGAGGGCGAACCCCTCAATAGATTCGGCACTCTGCTGAAATCTGTCGCAGACTGCTCTAAATACCTCTCCTGAGCAGCTTACAATGGATTCGAGTCATTGGCTTGGGTAGCGGCTGCAGGCATCGGTTCCGGCCGCCAGGCATGGTTCCAATCTTTGGATTTGGAGCAATGGGTGCAGGAGAGACTCCTTAATGTGCCCTGCCTCGGCGAGCAGCTCTTCGGCAAGCAGATGGAGGATAAAGCCACAGAGATAGTCAGAGTTTGTCACCAGAACCCGTCTCTCGCGCAAGGCCTCCACTCTGCCCTGAAAGAAACAACCAGCCAAGAAGCCCTTCTTTCCTTGGAAGGGCCTCCAGTATCGGGGCTACCTGCCATATCCCACTACCCCCGCGTCGACCATCCCAGCACAAGGTAAATCGGCCAGGGGCATCGTAAGCCGAAAGGGCCAAAAGCCCAAACTCCGGCTCCTCCACAACCCGCTCAGGGGTTTTGACACCATCGGAATAGCCCCTCGCCCTCTGGCAACACAGCAGCCAGGGGGGACGCCTGTCCCATTTCGCCCTGTCTGGGTTCTCCAGGTCATCCGCGATGGTTATCGCCTTTTCTTCGACAGGCTTCCACCTCCCTTCTCCCCGGCGGAGCCTCCTCGACTCCCCGCGGACCAGCTTCTATTGCAGCGGGAAGGTCCCTTCACACCTGTGAGGTCGGGACTTCTTTTCCCGGTACTTCCTCATCCCGAAAAAGATGAGGGGGGCCAGTAAAGCCAGATATGTTAGTGAGAAGAGGAAGGGCAAAAGTGCTATTGTCAGACTCAAGGGTGCAGGGGAGGAATATGTAGAAGCTGATAAGGATAAAGCGGGAATTGCTTAACAAATATTTCTGTTCGGTGTTCACAGATGAAGAACCAGGAGCAGGACCTCAGAAAACACCCACAAACAGGAACAGAAGGGAGGGACATCTTGAACAATTTTCAGAAGACTGTGTTCGTGAGAAACTAGCTCAAATTAAAGTAGACAAAGCGATGGGATCGTTTGGGATACATCCTAGAATACCAAGGGAACATAAGAACATAAGATATGCCATACTGGGTCAGACCAAGGTCCATCAAGCCCAGTATTCTGTTTCCAACAGTGGCCAATCTAGGTCATATGTACCTAGCAGTTTCCCCAAGAGACACAAGTTCCACAATGCTTGTACTGGGTCAAGCATTGATATCTTCGGTCACTTTTTAATAATGGTTTATGGACCTTTCCTCCAGGAACTTGTCCAAACCTTTTTTAAACCCAGCTACACTAACAGCCTTTACTACATCCTCCGGTAACAAATTCCAGAGTTTGATTACACGTTGAGTGAAAAAATATTTTCTTTTATTAGTCTTAAATAGTTTACCCTGTAGCTTCATTGCACTTGGGGACGTTCTAGCAGCTCCACTGACTGACCTTTTCAATGCCTCGTTGGAGTCGGGAATGGTGCCAAAGTACTGGAGAGAGGCTCATGTGGTGCCTTTACACAAAAGCGGAAGTAAGGATGTGGTTGAAAACTACAGGCCGGTTAGTTTAACTTCGGTGGTGAGTAAATTGGAAACGCTGCTGAAAGCGAAAATAGTGAGGTTTCTGGAGTCCAGCGGATTACAGGATCTGAGGCAGCATGCATTCACCAGGGGCAGGTCTTGTCTGACAAATCTGATTGATTTCTTTGACTGGGTGACCAGGGAGTTGGACCGAGGGAGAGCCCTAGATGTGGTGTATTTGGATTTCAGTAAAGCCTTTGACACTGTTCCTCACAGGGGACTTATAAACAAACTGAGCACCCTAGGGATGGACCCTAAAGTTACTGCTTGGGTTAGGAATTGGTTGGGTGGGAGGCGACAAAGAGTACAGGTAAATGGAGCTCACTCTGAGGAGAAGGATGTTAGAAGGATGTTACCAGTGGTATGCCCCAGGGATCTGCCCTTGGTCCGATTCTTTTTAACATCTTTGTTAGCGATATAGCGGAAGGGCTGTCGGGTAAGGTTTGCCTCTTTGCAGATGATACCAAAATCTGCAATAGAGTGTAGATAACATGAGGAGGGCTCTAACTAAGCTTGAAGAATGGTCTAGAATTTGGCAGCTTGGATTTAATGTTAAAAAATGTAAGGTCATGCATTTGGGCTGCAGCAATGCAAGGGAGCAATAAAGTATAGGGGGTGAAGTACTTTTGTCCACTAAAGAAGAGTGGGACCTAGGCGTGGTTGTGTCTGATGATCTTAAAGTGGCTAAACAGGTAGAAAAGGCGACAGCAAAAGCTAGAAAAATGCTTGGGTGCATACGGAGAGGAATGGCTAGCAGAAAAAAGGATGTGATAGTGCCTCTGTATAAGTCTTTGGTGCGACCTCATTTGGAGTAGTGTGTGCAATTCTGGAGACCACACCTTCAAAAGGATGTGAACAGGATGGAGTCTGTGCAGAGGGTGGCTACTAAAATGGTTAGTGGTCTTCATTATAAAGCATATGAGGACAGACTTAACGATCTTAATATGTACACCTTAGGGGAAAGGTGGGATAGAGGTGATATGATTGAGATGTTTAAATACATCCGTGGCATAAATGTTCAGGGAGAGAGCCTCTTTCAATTGAAAGGAAGTTCTGCTATGAGGGGACATGGGATGAGGGTGAAGGGGGATAGATTCAGGAGTGATATGCGGAAATATTTCTTCACAGAAAGAGTAGTGAATCCATGGAATAGTCTCCCAGTTGAGGTGGTAGAGATGAGGACAGTAACTGAATTCAAAAAAGCATGGGACAAACACAGAGGATCTCTAAAGGTAAAAAGGGGACTGTTATAGTTGTTGATATGGAAGGACAGACTAGATAGATCATGTGGTCTTTTTGTCATCATATTTCTATGTTTCTATCCTCGACCTCTGCAAGTTGAACAAGTTCTTGGTATGTGAGAAATTCAAGATTCCCTTGGCGTTCTACTACCCTTCCTCCGGCAGGGCAACTGGCTATGCTTTTTGGATCTAAAAGATGCTTACGCCCACATCTTAATCCACCCCCAGCACAGGCAGTATCTGCACTTCAGGGTGCAGGGCGAGCACATCCAGTACAGGGTGCTCCCCTTCGGCTTTGCGTCTGCCCCGCAAGTCTTTACAAAGTGCCTCGTCGTGATCGCCACCCATCTCCAGTGTCAGGGCATGCCGATCTTTCCCTACTTTGACGACTGGCTCGCCACGGGCTCCTCGGTCGAGGAAGCCCGGCATGCAATATCATGCACCCTCCTTCTGTTGGAGAACTTGGGGTTCTTGGTCAACTACCCAAAGTCTCACCTCGAGTCGGTGAATGCACTTGAGTTTATCGGAGCACGCCTCGATACTCAGCAGGCTGCCTTCCAGTTCTGGCGGCCCGCGTCCAAAGCACTCCCTGGGTCACCACTCAGACCATGCTACGACTCCTGGGCCACATGGCCTCTACCGTGCAGGATACTGGGCTTGATGGACCTTGGTCTGACCCAGTATGGCATATCTTATGTTCTTATGTCCCCAACGCCTGCCCGCACATGCGGACAGCTCAATGGTGTCTCAGTGCCCAATGGAACCAGTCCCTCGGTCACCTCAGGGACCCTGTCAGAGTCCTTCTCGACCTCCATTTGTCCCTGAGCTGGTGGCAAAACCCCCACAACCTCCTGCGGGGATTGCCCTTCCAGGCCCTGCTGCATGATGCAGTGCTGACGACAGACGCTTCCCTGTTAGGGTGGGGAACCCACTGTGGGCTGCTGTGCATGCAGGGGCAGTGGTCGCTCAAGGAGTCTCAGCAGCAGATAAACTTGCTCGAACTCCGGGTGATTTGGTGGACAGTGAGGGCCTTCGAGGACCACCTCAGAGAGAGGTCGGTTCTCGTGCAGACCGACAACCGTGTGGCAATGTTCTACATCAACAAGGAGGGAGGCATGGGATCGCGCTCCCTCTGTCAGGAAGTGGTCCTCATCTGCTCTTTCACTGTCCAACGGAAGATGTCCCTCAAGGCGACCTACCTTCCGGTTCAGGAAAATGTTCTGGCAGACAGACTCAGCAGAATTCTTCGCCCCCACGAATGGCAGCTGGATCCAGGAGTAGCGGGCTGGCTGTTTCTCCGCTGGGGGACACCGGCGATAGACCTCTTCGCCAGTCCCCAGAACACGCAGCTCCCCCGCTTTTGTGGGCTGGTACTGCACCCAAGCAGGGAGAGTCCCGATGCATTCCTTCTGGATTTGTCATCCAGCCTGCTCTATGTATTCCCTCCCTTCCATCTCATTGCGAGGACCCTTTTCAAGGCTCAGCAGGATTGAGCATTTTTGATCCTCATAGCCCTCTTGTGGCCTTGGCAGCCTTGGTTCCCGCTCTTGCTCCAGCTGTCGATGTAGACTCCTGTTCCCTTGGGCTCTGCCCCGGGTCTGCTGACACAGAAAGAGGGGCGGGTGCAACACCCGAACCTTGCCTCCTTATCCCTCATGGCCTGGCAGCTGAATGGTTCTCCCTAGCCTCTCTGGCCCTTTCGGAGGAGATTGAGGGAAGTTCTCCTCGCTTTGAGAAATGACTCCACTTGACGAGCCTATGCCGTCAAGTGGAGACGCTGCTGGGTCTGGTGCTCGGAGCTCCAGATCAACTCCTTCTCGTGCCCCATTTGTTGGATCCTCCAGTACCTCCTCCATCTCTCAAAGGAAGGGCTGAAGTCGAACTCTTTCAGGGTACACTTGAGCGCCATCTCAGCGAATCACCTCCCCATCGAGGGAAAGCTTCTCTTGGAGCAGCCGTTAGTCTCCCGCTTTATGCAGGGTCTTCTGCTTTCAAGGCCACCGATCCGTCCTCTCCCAGCGGAATGGGACCTGAATGTGGTGCTCATGCAGCTCATCCGTTCACCTTTTGAGCCAATGGCGACATGCTTGATCTGACACCTATCCTGGAAGGTGGCCTTCTTGGTGACGCTGACCTCGGCCCGCCAAGTCAATGAGCTCCAGGCTCTCATGGCTGGCACCCCTTACACCATGTTCTATCAAAACAGGGTGGTCCTCCGTACCCACCCTAAATTCCTGCCTAAAGTCGTCTCGGACTTCCATCTTAATCAGGAGATAGTCCTGCTGACTTTATTTCCGAGGCCCCACGCCAACCAGGCATCGACACTCTCCATACTCTCGACTGCAGATGGGCTCTCACCTTTTACTTGCAGCGTACCCAGATTCATCGCAAGTCTGGACGGCTCTTTGTGATCTATGACCCCAATAGGCCGGGGGAGGCAGTCACCAAACGCACCCTCTCGGTTTGGTTGGCAGACTGCATCGCTTTCACCCATGTGAAGGCGGGCGCCCCACTAGATTGTTGAGTCACCACACACGAGGTCCAGGCCAAAGCGGCCTTGGTGGCCTCGTTGCGCTCTGTGCCCCTGATGGACATCTGCCAGGCGGCGACCTGGTTTTCCACAAATACCTTTGCTGCTCACTACTGCCTGGAGAGGGAGTCCCACCGGGACAGCGCCTTTGGCCAGGCTGTATTCCGTAATCTGTTCAGGGTATAAGCAACTCCTGCCCTCCGACCCTTCTTCACGGCTACCGAGGGCTTCGCCCCGAGGACCTGAGGACTCGAGCTCCTTCAGGCTTTGGCTTCTGCTCACAGGCTCACGGAGGCGTTTTTTGGTTACCAGTTCGGTAGCCTGTAGCTGGGGAGTCCCATAAGTGAGGACTGACTTCCTGCTTGTTTTTGGAGAAAGCGTAGTTACTCACCTGTAACAGGTGTTTTCCAGCGACAGCAGGAATCAGTCCTCACTATCCTCCCGCCTCCCCTGATGAGTTGCTGAATTTTTGTCCTTCACTTGCCATCTGCTTAGTAGGGCTCGAGCTAAGGGACCTGACTGAGCAAGATGGCACCCTTGGGCAGGAAAAGGACCACGCATGCGCATGGCAGCAATCCCAAAGCCTTTCTTTGAAAGCTGGGGAATTGCTCCGCACAGGCTCCATCAGTGCCAACGTCACCCATAAGTGAGGACTGATTCCTGCTGCCCAATGTTCCCTCTAATTTTCTGTAGGCTGTGTGCGCATAAAATATCAGCTGTGTGCAGCTTTTGAAGGAAGGTTAAATTTTTGTGCGCCACATAACGACACTTGGAGTTATATACTTTAAAATTTGACTACACGTCAGTATGCAGTATGTACACCACATTGATTTTAATCAAATTAAATGAAAATAGACGATTACTAAATGAAGCAGGAAATTTCTAGTAATTACAATCATAACTTTTACATTTTAAGACGTCTGTGTTGTTTTCTATCAGAATCAGAGCTATAATTTTTGTGCGCTCTGCTGTAAAGTATGTGCGCTCGCTTGGCGAGGTGTGTGCGCGCGCACACACGCACAGCTTAGAGGGAACAGTGCTGCTGCCCTTGGAGAACATCTGTTACAGGTGAGTAACTACGCTTTATTTGCAGTTGTTTTTTTTTACAGATTCAGAATAAGAAAATAGTGAATATTCAGTACTTTGTACTAACTATGGCTGAATGCTTAATCTTGCAACATAACGGTGGCACAGGGACGCGAGGATCTCTGCATGGCGCAGACAGGTCAGCAAACAAGACTAATAAGGGACAGAGACAGATAGTGCGGAGCTGCTTCTTCAGTCTGGTATGGTGGTGATTTTGGCCGCGATTAAAGAAGGGAATGAGGAGCTTGCTGGAAAGCTAAGTGCAATACAAGGAGAACTGAGAGGCTAGGGCCGAAATCCAAGTCAGAGCCCATAGGTTAGAACAGGCAGAACAGCGGCTCGCTGGTACTGAAGACAACATACTTGAATTAAAACAGGACTCCACCCTCCATCACGGACTGATACAGAGGCTTCTGGCTAAGGTTAACAAGCTGGAAAACAGATCGCATAGGTCTAACATCTGCATTTTGGGTCTGGCAGGAAACATGAGGTAAGGAAACACGAGGTAAGGAAGACTATATAGAGCGGTTGCTACAAGAGTTATTTAAAGATCCTCCTCTCCCTTCCAGCGATATGGTCGAGCATGCTGCTGTACCTGCTCGGGCGGGAGAATGGCCTAGACCAGTTCTAGCTAATATCCTCAATTTCAGACATAGAAAAAGGATACTCCAACAGGCATGGAAGGTGGGCGCAATTTCATATAAGAAGATTGGGATCTTCCCAGACTATAGCACAGACCTCAACCAATGGCAGCAAACCTTCTAGGAAATGAAGAAATGTCTTGCAAGTCATGGAGTGCCACAAGATTTGTTCTACCCAGCTAAATTGCGCGTCCAGTAAAAAGGTGAATTGTATTTTATGAATCCCAAAGACATTAAAAACATTGTCTCTTCATTACCCGGAGGATCCCCAGATTGCGGATGCTCAGCAGCAGTGTAATTCAGGCAAGGGGAGTCCCTCTAGAAATACCGACCTACTGCAGCAGTATGTGGAGAATCACCATAAGGTTGTGCAAGCATTTGCTTATAGCGACTCTGAGGAAGGAGACCATCAGATGGGGACGGCCCAAAGTTGGAGGGCCTTTCTGTGGGGGACATGGTTAAATGCAGCCTGGTTCAGTGGAGCAGTGTTATCTCTAGACTTGCTGAACCTGGGCTCCTGCTGAGTGAGAGGACGTATAATTGTTAATATCCCGAGTGGAGTGTAGATGTAGTGGCTGGGGCCTGCCACCGGAGTTTCCCCCCTCTAGTAGAGGGGGGGCTGGCTCGCCACATTGCTCGGAGGGTGTCCTCAGGCAGGCCTTTCAGTCTGTACTCCTACTAATGAGACAGTTAAAAAAGTGTTATGATTTTGTTAATTATATTCTGTTGGATTGTGTGCTGTGTGTGCGCTCTGGGCGTTGGGGTGGGGACGGGGTGGAAAGGTTGGGGGATGGGGAGACTGTGTTTGTAGCTGAGGGCTGATGAGTGTGGAGCTGAGCATTAAAATTTAATCTATTAATGCGCGAAGGTTTCAAACAATGCGGCGCAAAATGTTAGTGTTGGGAGAGCTGCCCACATACCATTCAGATATGTCTCCTGCAAGAGACTCATTTGGCAGGGGGCTGTCTAGGGAAATTACCACCAGGCTGGGTGGTGGAGGCCCATCACTCGTCTGGATTCACGAATAGTGCAGGGTGGCCACACTTTTCAGGAAAGGACTGACTTATAAGATCCTGCGGAAATGCTGGGATGGACAGGGATGGGCACGGGAGGTTAAATTCTGAAATGGCACTATTTGCTTAGTTAATGTCTATGCCCCCAATACGGGTCAACACCAGTTTCTGCAGAATCTGTTTATGAAAATAGAGGGATAATCAGTTCTTCCTATGCTGTATGGGGGTGATTTAACGGCACAAAGCAGGGCTGTGGACTGGAACAGACAGATGGGAGGTGATGGGGAGGGCAGCTGACATTATGAACTCTATGAGCAAGCAATAAGAGCAGGTGGACAAATGGAGAATAAAGAATCCAGGAACAAGGGCATACACATGCTACTCCCAAGTCCACGCCTCGTACTCCAGAATAGACCACTTTCTCATTAGCCCCTCATTGTGTCCGCTGGCCACGGAATGCAATATAGACTCTGTTGTATGATCCAGCCATGCCCCGATACACCTTCAGTTGGGAGAGAGGAGGCGGGACAGACAGAAGGAGGACCTGGCAGCTAAATTTCTCCCTGCTGGGTGATAAGGCACAGGCTCATGAAGTTTATTTACATTCTCTTATATACCGCGCTATTCTGCATCAGTGCGGTTTACATTGAACAAACTGAAATTACATTGAACAGGGCATTATAACTTGGAGATAACTATTTTACAGGGAACATGGGCAATGGAGGGTTAAGTGGCTTGCCCAAGACCACAAGGAGCACCTGTGGGACTAGAAACCCCAGTCCTTCCGGCCCAAGGTTGCTGTCCTCTAGTGGGATTTGAACCCCCGACCTTCCGGCCTGAAGTACCTTGCCCCAACCACTAGGCCACTCCTCCACTCCAGTTGAAGTTGAAGGGCAGATTAGGTATTACATAGTGGAGAATGACCAAGGCTATGTCTCACTCTCGATTCTTTGGGATACCCTGAAAGCAATTATACAAGACAAATTTGATAGCGCTAGGCTCACGTAGGAAGGAAGAGAGGGAGCAGCGCCAGAAAGATCTGAAGGAAGAGCTGCACAGCTTAGAGAGGAAATAAATGGCAGCTCCAACTCGGGAGCAGGCATGCAGCTTGGCCTTGAAAAGGAGAGAACTGAAGAGCTATCTGCTAGAACAGGTGGAGCTCCTTTTCAAGAGGACAAATGCTCTTTTCCATACTCGGGGAGGGAAGATAGACAAACTATTAGCTCAACAATTAAAGTAGAAACAATTATCCTTTAGGTTTGTTATGAATCGAGGAAACTACTACATGATAGGGAAGATATAGAACGTGCTTTTCTTGAGTTTCACCCTAAACTTTACGCCTCAGAAAATACTGCTGCTAATGCACAGATTCGGATTATCTTTGGGATAAGGTGAGGCGACATCTCTCGGAGGAGCAGAGGGTCCCATAATACAGACAGAAGTCTTGAAGGACTACAAAAGGGGACTGCTACTTCTGAAGATAGATTTGCAATTGTAAGTATTTACTTCTGGGAAGTTTTCTAAATCTTGGGGAAAAAGGAATTCTTTAGATTAAAGATGATTAATCTGTGAACCTAGTATATTGTTAAATCAGTCAAGGCCTAGTAGCAGCAAAGAGCTTTCAGTTTAAATTTAAAACATAGCAGAGAGCTTTCTGGTTAAATTTAGACCCCAAGACTCCCTCTATCCAAGCAAGGGCTGTGGGACTTCTCCTGGAAATTGGTCACAGATTACCTTAGAAGCACAGGACAGGGTACTGTGTAGAAGCCAGCTTTTCATAGGTCTTCTTTTCCTCCCTCCCTCCCCAACACCCATCCACCCCTGGGATAATCGTAGCTTTATAGGTGCTTAAACCTCTTAAAGGAAAGGAGGTGCCATATTCACTCTTAGGTGCAGCTGTTTATCCTCGTCAGGGATACATTAAGGACCTGAGATTAATTAAGCTTCAGATGAACAAAGTACATTAAGCATATTAGGTATAGTTTTCCCCAGCAACCCTTAGTAAGTAGAGAACTTAAATATCTAAACACAACCTAAACTAAAATGCAGACATCATTCCAGCAGCGAGATGGGGGTTTTCCAGTCTTTTGCATTGAGTGTCACATGTATGATTTTCTCCCAGTTGGTGAGGGGTCTTACATGTGCACTAGGTGCAAGGAGCTCTTTGCTCTCAGGGAACGAATCTGATCTCTGGAGGCTAGAGTAGCAGACTTGGAGGACATAAGGAAGACAGAGAGGTACATAGACGAGATCTACAGGGATATAGTCCTGAATTCCCACCTCCAGTCTGGCAGTATCCCTGTTGCCATGGAGGAGAGAGGTCACAAGGCAGGAGAGCATCACCCTGGTGTGGCAGGAAGTGATCATGTAGCTAGGACCTGTCTTCCAGGAGATGTAAAAACCTCTCGAACTGAGGAAGTTTCTCCAGGGCCATGTGCCCACGAGGGAAAGGTTAGGACAGCCGTTATAGTTGGCGATTCAATCGTTAGGCATGTAGATAGCTGGGTGGTGGGTGGACGTGAGGATCGCCTGGTAACATGCCTGCCTGGTGCGAAGGTAGCGGTCCTCAAGTGCCACCTAGACAAGGTCTTAGATAGTGCTGGGGAGGAATCTGATGTCTTGATACATGTCTGTATCAATGACATACGAAAATGTGGTAGGGAGGTTCTGGAGGCTAAATTTAGGCTTTTAGTTAGGAAGTTGAAATCCAGAACTTCCAGAGTAGCGTTCTCCGAAATGCTTCCCACACGCAGGACCCAAAAGGCAGGCAGAGCTCCGGAGTCTCAATGCGTGAATGAGACGGTGGTGCAAAGATGAGGGTTTTGGATTTGTTAGGAACTGGGGAACATTCTGGGGAAAGGAGAGGCTCTTCTGAAGGGATGGGCTTCACTTTAACTGGGATGGAACCAGGCTGCTGGCATTAACCTTTAAAAAGGAGATAGAGCAGCTTTTAAACTAGATAATGGGGGAGAGCCGACAGTCGCCCAAGAGCGCATGGTTCGGAACAATGTATCCTTGAAGGATACTACCAAAAGAATGAAGTTAGGGCATATCAGTAGAGAGACTCAAATAAAGACAAAAGTAGCCCAAATGCCCTTGAGTACAGAGCAGAAAGAACTTAAAGATTCCAAATTACCCCTGTCTACCGATAGCCAGATCAATGTGAATAAAATAAAGTCTCTAAAATGCTTGTATGCAAATGCTAGAAGTCTGAAAAATAAGATGGGACAGTTAGAATATATAGCACTGAATGAGAGGTTAGATATGATTGCTATATCAGAGACATGGTGGAAGGAGGACAACCAGTGGGACACTGCGATACCTGGGTACAAATTATATCGCAATGATATAACTGATCAAATTAGTGGAGGGGTCGTGCTCTATGTTAGAGAGGGCATTGAATCACAAAGGATTAAAGTTTTGCAGGAAACAAAATTAGCTGTAGAATCTCTATGTATTGAAATTCCATGTAAAAAGGGGAAAGCGATGGCAATGCAGGTGTACTATCGACCGCCTTGTCAGAATGAACAAATGGATGATGAAATGCTCAAAGAAATCAGGGAAGCTAACAAAGGTTACAGCACAGTAATAATAATGGGTGATTTCAATTACCCCGGTATTGACTGGGTCAGTGTCACGGCAGGACATGCTAGGGAGATAGATGAAATTTATTTTTTATTTATTTATTTAACATCTTTTATATACCGCGCTATTTGTTATCAGTGCAATTTACATTCAACAAAGTTACTCAATTCAGTCAAAACTGTTTTGCGCTTACATTGTAACAGGGGATAAAACTTGGAGTAAATACAGGGTAACTATATACATATTGACATAGAACATGAGATTAAAACTTGGCTGTACTTGTCACAAAATACTAATGGAAGTGCTGCTGTTACTTCAGACCCCACTTGTATATGAAGTATATGGGGCCGTTTGTGAGGGTTGGGGGGTGTTGAACGGGGGCGGGGTAGATGCTTGTGAGAAGTGAAGAAGGAAGATGTGGTGCTTGATTGCTTTCCGGAATTGAGTGAGGTCTTTAATCAATCTTATTTCAGGAGGGAGATCATTCCAGCACTTTGGGGCGTAGAAGGCGAAGACTCTTTTCCTGGTTGTTTGGGTGCACTTTATGGACTCCTTGGGGGATGATCATTGTGTTGTCTGTTACTGTCTTCCTCGTTCTGTTGTTAGGTGTAGGGGTGAGGAGGTTCCTGAGTGTCGTAGGGGATAGGTTGTTGTTGATCTTGAAGGTAATGAGTAGAACTTTATATGTTATTCTGCAGGTTATCGGTAGCCAGTGGAGCTCCTTAAGTATCGGAGTGATGTGGTCCATTCTGGGTAGGCCACAGAGAACGCGGGCGGCAGCGTTCATCGCAAGTTGAAGTGGGATGAGGGTGTTCTTGGGGAGACCATGCAGGATTATGTTTGCATAGTCAAAGTGTGGTAGTATCAGGGCCTGATATACGGTTCGGAAATCGTCAGGGGGTAGCATGGGTCTAAGGTGCCTTAGTGTTCTGATTTTATTGTATATGGTCTTGGTTGTGTTTCTTATGTGCTCCTTGAAGTCCAGCTGCTGGTCCAGCGTAACCCCTAGGTAACGTATGGAGGGTTTACTTGGAAGTTCCGCATCTCTTACTTTCAGAGTGGTTGGAGGGGAGAAAGTTTTATTCCTTGAAATGAACAGGACTTCGGTTTTCTTGAAATTTATGTGCAGATTCTGGGTTAGTAGCCAGTCTGTGATTGAATTGAAGCAGTTGACAAGGTTGGTGAGGTCTGGGTGTTTGACTTTGAAAGGTGTAAACAGCAGGACATCATCTGCGTATATCAGACTTGAGATACCTGAACAAGTTCCCGGAGAGGGAAAAGTTCAAGATGCTTACCCTTGGAATCCTGCTGCCCTACCTCCAGCAGGGAGATTGGCTATGCTCCTTAGATCTAAAGGATGCTTATACTCACATCCTTATTCATCCAGACCACAGACAATATCTCACATTTATAGTGGGAGGAAACCATTATCAGTACAGAGTACTGCCTTTTGGCCTTACATCCGCCCCCAGGGTATTCAGCAAGTGCCTGGCGGTGGTAGCGGCCTACCTCAGGGTTTAAGGCCTCTTTGTTTTTCCATATCTGGACGATTGGCTCATCAGGGGTCAATCCCCGCAAGAGGCCAATCAAGCCACCCTTCGCACTGTTGCTCTGCTTCAGCACCTGGGGTTTGTCATAAACTTCGCAAAGTCCAGTTTGCAACCCTCCCAGAACATGGAGTTCATAGGAGCTCGACTGGACACCTTTCAGGCAAAGGCCTTTCTACCAGTGGACAGGACCCACAGATTGATGGCTCTAGCCAAGCTATTCCACAGCAATTCTCTGGTCTCCGCCAGACAATTCCTGAGGCTCTTAGGCCATATGACATCCACGGTCCATGTGACTCCAAATGCCCGTCTACACATGAGGCCAGTTCAATGGGGCCTCCGGACTCAGTGGCACCAGGCCACAGGAAGCCTCACAGACAAAGTGAGGGTGTCCGGCCTACTACAGTCTTCTCTGCAATGGTGGCTTCATCTTCCGAATCTAGTGCAAGGGGTGCCTTTTCAGGCACCTCCACACTCTCAGGTGCTGACAACCGATGCTTCTCTTCAAGGTTGGGGTGCACATTTCCAAGGGGCATGTACTCAAGGACTGTGGACTCCTTGGGAGGCCGCACAGCAGATCAATCTCTTAGAACTGAGAGCTATCTGCTTAGCCCTGAGAACTTTCTCCTATCTCATCTCTCACCAGTCCGTCTTGGTTCAGACGGACAATCAAATGGCTATGTTCTATGTGAACAAACAAGGGGGCACAGGGTCCCACCTTCTCTGTCAGGAAGCGCAGAAACTGTGCTCCTGGGCAGTCAATCATGGCATTCTTCTCAAAGCAGTCTACCTTCCAGGTCAGGAGAATTACCTGGCGGACAGATTGAGCAGGATCCTGCAGCCGCACGAATGGCAGTTGAACCCTTTAGTGGTTCAACAGGTCTTCCTGAGATGGGGTCTTCCAACCATAGATCTCTTTGCCAGTCCTCTGAACCGTCAGCTACCCAGGTTCTGTTCCAGACAACTGCATCCTCTCAGAGTAGCAGCGGATGCATTCTCATTCCATGGTCTACAGGCCTACTATATGCGTTTCCTCCCACGCCTCTAGTGTCCAAGACACTATTCAAGGTGATCCGGGACAAGGCCTCAGTGATTCTGGTGGCCCCCAGGTGGCCAAGGCAACCCTGGTTCCCACTACTGTTGCAACTGGTGGTGGACACTCCTCTTTCTCTGGGGATGCAACCCGATCTCCTGTCTCAGGAGCAGGGGTCCCTCTTGCACCCCAATCTCTAGTCCCTCAATTTGATGGCCTGGCTGCTGAAAGGGTAGTCCTAGCGCCTTTACTACTGCCTAGGGAAGTGGAGGACGTAGTCTTGGCCTCTAGGAGGCAGTCCACCAGAAAGTCTTATGCCCTTAAGTGGCGTAGATTCTCTACCTGGTGTACTCAACACAACGAGAATCCCTTCTCATGCCTGGTACCAGTGGTGCTGCAGTATTTGCTTCACCTGTCCAACCTAGGCCTTAAGTCCAATTCTGTTAGAGTTCATCTTAGTGCTCTTTCGGCACACCACTCACAGGTGGAGGATCAGTCTCTTTCCCGCCATCCTTTGGTGGCTCGCTTCCTCAGAGGCCTGCTTTTGCTTCAGCCTCCCGTGCGTCCACCTGCCACTGAATGGGATTTAAATGTGGTCTTGCAACGGCTTACTTGCCCACCATTTGAACCTATGGCTACTTGCCCTCTGCGTTTTTTGTCCTGGAAAACGCTACTTCTGGTAGTAAATACCTCAGCAAGGTGAGTGAGTGAGCTTCAGGCCCTAGTATCAGAAGCACCTTATACTAGGTTCTATAGGAACAGGGTAGTCTTACGGACTCACCCTAAGTTCCTTCCAAAGGTTGTCTCCTCCTTCCACCTCAATCAGGAGGTGGTTCTTCCGACTTTCTTTCCCAGGCCTCATGCTAGCCGGGCAGAAATGGCCTTGCATACCCTGGACTGTAGGAGGGCGTTGTCCTTCTACCTTGACCGTACGCGGGAGCACCGGAGGGCGGTTCAGCACTTTTCTTATGACCCCAATAAGTTGGGGTTGGCTGTCTCCAAGCGTACTTTGTCCATATGGGTAGCTGACTGCATCGCCTGGGCTTACAGGGCAGCCGGCCTCTTGTTGCAGGGTCGAGTTATGGCTCACCGTGTCAGGGTGAAGGCTGCGTCAGTGGCTCATCTCTGCTCTGTTCCGTTGGCAGACATCTGCCGGGCCGCTACTTGGTCTTCAAGCCAGACCTTTGCGGCCCACTACTGCCTTGAGAGGGAGTCCCGCAGGGACAATGCTTTCGGGCAAGCGGTACTCCATAATCTCTTTGGGGTCTAGGCAACACCTACCCTCCGGCCCTGGTGTTGGGCTACCTTTCGGGGGCGTTATCAGAGAAGATTCTGTTCTTGCATGCTGAGGCTCTAGAGGGAGCTCAATTTTTCAGTTTGGGGCCTCTGGTAGCCCTGAACTAAGGAGTCCCATATGTGAGGACTGACTTCCTGCTTGGTCCTGGAGAAAGAGTAGTTACTCACCTGTAACAGGTATTCTCCAGGAGCAGCAGGAATCAGTCCTCACAACCCTCCCTCCTCCCCTTGGAGTTGCAGTCCTATGATTTATTTTTGCTATTTTTGCTGTCTTTTAGCTATGTCATCAGACTGAGCAAGATGGCACCCTTGGGCGGGAAGGGGACCGCGCATGCGCACTGCATTCCCAAAGGCTTTCTATGAAAGCTGGGGAAATGCTCCGCACGGGGGCTCCATCAGCGCCGATGTCATCCATATGTGAGGACTGATTCCTGCTGCTCCTGGAGAACACCTGTTACAGGTGAGTAACTACTCTTTCTTGGAGCAGCTGGTTTATGAACCGACCAGAGGGGAAGCCATTTTGGACCTAGTCCTTAGTGGAACACCAGATCTGGTGCAAGAGATAAGGGTGTTGGGGCCACTTGACAGTAGTGATCATAGCATGATTGCATTTGATTTAATTAATGGAGGAGGGATGGTAACGAAATCCACAGTACTGCCTTTTAACTTTCGAAAGGGAGACTATGATAAAATGAGGAAAATGGTTAAAAAAATAAAATAAAAGGAGCAGTTGCAAAGGCTAAAGACTTACATCAAGCTTGGGTGTTGTTTAAAAATACTATCTTGGAAGCCCAGACCAGCTGTATTCCACGCTTTAAGAAAAATGAATGGAAGTCCAAAAAACTGTCAGCATGGTTTAAAGGTGAGGTCAGAGAGGCTGTTGCCAAAAAAGCATCTTTTAGGAAATGGAAAAAAGAGCCAAATGACAAAAACTGGAAACAGCACAAGCACTGGCAAGTTAAATGCAAGGCATTGATAAGGCAGGCAAAGAGAGAATTTGAGAACAAGCTTGCTGTGGAAGCAAAAACACGTAATAAAGACTTTTTCAAGTACATTTGCAGCAAATAAACTGTGAGAGAGTCAGTTGGACCACTTGATGATAGAGGGGTAAAAGGAGCACTAAGAGGGGACAAGGCCATAGTGGAGAGACTGAATGAATTCTTTGCTTCGGTCTTTACTGAGTAAGATGTAGGGATGTTACACATGACTGAAATGGTATTTAAAGGTGATGCTGTGGAAGAATTAAAAGAAATATCAATACACCGGGAAGATGTATTACAACTATTTGATAAACTGAAGAGTAGCAAATCACCTGGACCGGATTGTATACATCCAAGGGTGTTGAAAGAACTGAAATATGAGATTGCAGACCTGCTATTACTAATCTGTGAACTATCATCAAAATCATCTGTAATACCTGAAGATTGGAGGATGGCCAATGTAACGCCAATTTTTAAAAAGGGTTCCAGGGGTGATCCAGGAAACTACAGACCGGTGAGTCTGACATCAGTACCAGGAAAAATGGTAGAAACCACAATAAAGAACAAAATTACTGAACATGTAGATAGTCATGGCTTAATGGGAGACAGCCAACATGGCTTTAGACAAGGAAGATCTTGTTTTACTAATCTGTTATGTTTTTTTGAAGGTGTGAATAAACAGATAGACAAAGGTGAGTCAGTTGATATGGTGTATCTGGACTTTCAGAAAGCTTTTAACAAGGTCCCTCATCAGAGACTTTTGGCAAAACTAAAAAGTTATGGGATAGGGGCAGTGTACTATTGTGAATCAGGAACTGGTTAAATAATAGAAAGCAGAGGGTAGTGCTAAATTGCCAATTTTCCTAATAGAGAAAGGTGAATAGTGTAGTATCCCAGGAATCTGTGCTTGGTCCACTGCTTTTTGACATATTCATAAATGACCTGGAAAAGGGAATAACGAGTGAGGTTATCAAATTTGCAGATGAGACAAAACTATTTAAAGTTGTTAAAGCCCATGAGAATTGTGGAAAATTGCAAGAGGATCTTGATAAATTGGAAGACTGGGCATCCAAATGGCAAAGATTATGGTGTCATTGTCAATGACATGTTAAAACCCTCCGCCCAGTGTGCAGCAGCGGCCAAGAGAGCAAATAGAATGCTATGTATCAAAAGGAAAGGAATGGAAAATAAAACAAAGGATATTATAATGCCTCTGCATCGTTCCATGGTGTGACCGCACCTTGAGTATTTTGTACAATTCTGGTCACCGTATCTTAAAAAGGATATAGCGTTATTAGAAAAGGTACAGAGAAGAACCACCAAAATGGTAAATGCAGAGGTTAAGAGGGTGGTAGTGGGTGATATGGAACATAAAGCCATAATGTATGCTGATCACACCTTGCTGTTCTTATCACATCCTGAGCACTCTTTGGAGGTGTTCAGAAGAGAATATGAGGCATTTGCAGAGGTGTCGGGGTATAAGCTAAACCAAGTCGGTGCTGCTTCCCTTACATGTAGATCAAGACCTTGAGGTGAGGCTTAGAGCAAGACATGTCTATCAATGGGAGACAGATTACCTGTCATACTTGGGGGTTTGGATCCCAACACAGTTGGACAGACTGTTTTACTTACACTTTCTCCCCTTACTTAAGCGAATAGGTGGGCATTCTTATCCCCCTTTTTATTAACGAGGATTAATGTTGTTATGTTCTACTAAGATATATATATCTATTTCTGATGTTACCCTGTCGCATCCCAGATACATATTTTTGTGAGCTAAATAGATCATTAACTCACTTTTTGTGGTCCGGACAGAGAGCAAAAGTGCGGCTTGGTCTCCTGATGACACTAATGCGAGCGGGAGAACTCGCTCTACCCTTGAGATTTATTACTGAGAAGCAAAGTGAGGGTCATATATTATTGGTGGGTGGCAAATCCCACAAAGCATCGGGTCTTGTTATAAGCTGCCCAAATGGGAGTACCCTGTATGGGGGCAGTTCCGTTTACATAGAAAACATAGAAAAATGATGACAGAAAAAGACCACATGGCCTATCTAGTCTGTCCTTCCAAAGAAACAACTACATCAGTCCCCTTTTTTTCTTTTAGAGATCCTCTGTGTTTGTCCCATGCTTTTTTGAATTCAGATACTGTCCTCATCTCTACCACCTCCACTGGGAGATTATTCCATGGATCCACCACTCTTTCCATAAAGAAATATTTCCGCGTATCACTCCTGAATCTATCCCCTTTCACCCTCATCCCATGTCCCCTCGTAGCAGTACTTGCTTTCAACCAAAAGAGGCTCTCCCCCTGTGCATTTATGCCATGGAGGTATTTAAACGTCTCAATCATATCACCTCTATCCCGCCTGTCATCTAATGTGTACATATTAAGATCCTTAAATCTGTCCACATATGCTTTATAATGAAGACCACTAGCCATTTTAGTAGTCACCCTCTGTACTGACTCCATCCTGTTTATATCCTTTTGAAGGCGCGGTCTCCAGAATTGCACACAGTACTCCAAATGGGGCTGCACCAAAGACTTATACAGAGGCACTATCACCTCCTTTTTCTGCTAGCCATTCCTCTCCGTATGCACCCAAGCATCCTTCTAGCTTTTGCTGTCACCTTTTCTACCTGTTTAGCCACTTTAAGAACTTCAGACACAACCACGCCTAGGTCCTGCTCTTCTTTAGTGGACAAAAGTACTTCACCCCCTATTGCTCCCTTGGATTGCTGCAGCCCAAATGCATGACATTGCATTTTTTAACATTAAATCCCAGCTGCCAAATTCTAGACCATTCTTCAAGCTTAGCTAGATCCCTCCTCATGTTATCTACACCTTCCTGGGTGTCTACTCTGTTGCAGATTCTGGTATCATCCGCAAAGAGGCAAACCTTACCCGACAGCCCTTCCGCTATATCACTAACAAAGATGTTAAAAAGAATTGGACCAAGGACCTATCCCTGGGGCACACCACTGGTAACTTCCTTCTCCTCAGAGTGAGCTCCATTTACCTTTACCCTTTGTCACCTCCCACTCAACCAATTTCTAACCCAAATGGTAACTTTAGGGTCCATCCCTAGGGTGCTCAGTTTGTTTATAAGTCGCCTGTGAGGAACGGTGTCAAAGGCTTTACTGAAATCTAAATACACCACATCTAGGGCTCTCCCTCGGTCCAACTCCCTGGTTACCCAGTCAAAGAAATCAATCAGATTTGTCTAACAAAACCTGCCTCTGGTGAATCCATGCTGCCTCGGATCCTGTCTGCTGGACTCGAGAAACCTCACTGTTTTCTCTTTCAACAGCATTTCCAATACTTTACTCACCACCGAAGTTAAACTAACCGGCCTGTAGTTTTCAACCACATCCTTACTTCTGCGTTTGTGTAAAGGCACCACATGGGCCTCTCTCCAGTCCTTTGGCACCAAACCCGACTCCAACGAGGCATTGAAAAGCTCAATCAGTGGAGCTGCTAGAACGTCCCCCAGTATTCTAGTGTGTATCCCATCCGGTCCCATTGCTTTGTCTACTTTAAGTCTAGCTAGTTTCTCACGAATACAGTCTTCTGAAAATTGTTCAAGACGCCCCTCACTTCTGTTCCTGTTTGTGGGTGTTTTCTGAGGTCCTGTTCCTGGTTCTTCATCTGTGAACACAGAACAGAAATATTTGTTAAGCAATTCTGCTTTGTCTTCATCAGCTTCTACATATTCCTCCCCTTCACCCTTGAGTCTGACAATACCACTTTTATCCTTCCTCTTCTCACTAACATATCTGAAAAATGTCTTATCCCCCCCTCCCCCCATTTTATTACATTGCCTATTTCCTCCTCTTTTTGAATCTTTGCTTTCCTGACTACTTTGCTAGCTTCTCTAAGTTTTTCCAAATATAGATGCCTGTCTTCCTCTCTCTGTGATCTCTTGTATTTCATGAAGGCCTCCTCTTTTTTTTTCACCTTTTCAGCTAATTCTTTCGAAAGCCATAGCGGTCTCCTTTTCCTTTTACCTTTATTTACCATTTTAACAAAAAGGTTGGTTGCCCTTAAAATATCCCCTTTCAGTTTTGCCCACTGTTTTTCTACATCCCCCAGCTGTTCCCATCCCGCTAACAACTGCCTGAGGTATTGGCCCATCTTGGCAAATTTAGTTTTCCTAAAGTCTAAGACCCTTGCTTTTGAATGGATTCTAACAGCCCTAGTCCTAATACTGAACCACACCATCTGGTGATCACTGGATGCAAAATGATCTCCCACTATAACATCTGAAACACTTTCACCATTGGTAAGCACCACGTCTAATATGGCACCTTCACGTGTGGGGTCTGTTACCAATTGCCTGAATTGTTCTCCCTGTAGAGAATCCAGGATCTCCTTACTTCTAGATGATACTGCAGCAGGAATGTGCTATTCAACATCTGGCATATTGAAATCCCCCTATCAGTAGCACTTCCCCTTTCCTAGCAATATTGCATATGTCTTCAATTAACTCTCTGTCCACCTCTTCCTCTTGTAACGGAGGTCTGTATATCATGCCAATGCAAATAGATTTCTCTTTCCCTCTTTCTAGTTTAACCCACAGTGCCTCTTCTCTCCCTTTTAAGCTCTGTAATTCTAAAGGTTTAATATTATTTTTTTACATATAGTGCCACTCCTCCTCCCTTTCTTCCTACCCTGTCCTTTCTGACTAAAGTATAGCCTGGTATAGTTACATCCCAATCATGGTTTTCTGTGAACCATGTTTCTGTATCTGCCACTAAATCCAAGTCAGCCACTCCCATCAAAGCTTCAACAGCCGGCGAGATACTTCCACCCTGACTGTGTGGAATAAAGTCACCCATCATCTAAAATTAGACCCACCCACATCTTGGTTAGCCTTTCTATCTTACGGAGACCTCTGCCCCCACATTCCCCCCCACCCCCCACCATCAAGGAGGACCCAGCGAGGGTTAGATGGATGGGGATAAACGGGCTGGAAAGGGTGGTGGACTATCTCGGGGAGAAGGGATTTTTATTGAGAGAGGACATACTGGAAAAATGTACACAGTCTACCCCACATTTTTTTACCTTTTTCAGTTTCAGCGTTTTTTGCAGACACACAGGGTACAATTCTGCCCCGGACGTAGATCCCCTCTGTGCATCTGGTCTGAACCAGATGCACAAAGGGGATCGAGATTCTGATCCTGCGAGGCACGTCTAGCCCCGTGGGATCAGAATTGCGAACAGTCCTGCACGTGCAGGCCAGGACAGTGATTCTGTCCAGCCTGCACATGCAAGATTGCACCTGGCTAACTCAGTCAGGGCCTTTAAATGGAGCAATGGTGTCCTGTTGCCATGGCACCACGACTCCATTTAAAAGCCGCGATGCCAGCCGCCAAGTACAAGAGTTTATTCCCCGCAGCCCGACCCCCGATCTGGCTTCCTAAGGCCAGGGTCAGGCTGTGGGAAATAAACCCTGCCCCCCCCCCCGCCCCTTCCATGCCCCGGGCCATCAAAAAAAAAAAACGTCCAGGGAAGTTATTCCACCTTGAAGTTGGAATAACTTCCCTGGACATTTTGCCAGCCCAGGACTCCGCCCCCGGACCGCCCCTTCCCCGTCTAACTTCCCCACACAACCGGCGGGGAAGTTAGTTGGGGTCAGGCAAGAGCACGAATAGTGGGGATGATGGGCAACTATTCCACACAGTAAAGGTAGGCACTGCCAGCAGGTGCTGAAGCATCTCACCTCCTAATTGAGATTGGGCAGCAAACAGAACTGCCCCCATACAGGGTAGTCCCGTCGGGCCATCCATCCCCACTATTCGTAGCTCAAAATAACCTCCACAGGGAAAACTACATGAAGCCAGCCCATCCCCTAGAATCCTTTTTTATAAATCTCAGAAAGAAAGGGAGTACTTGGCCCAGCTTTACTTATTTCTCCAGGAGACCACTCTAGCACCGCACCGTTATCAGCTGAATTGGATGAGAGATCTGGGGAAAAATTGGACAAGAGGAATAGTGGGCTGAGATATGCGAGAATATCCATCTCTCAAAACCATTTAAACTCCCAATATAAAGTGTTATTCAGAATGTATTTTACACCTGTTAAACTGCATGCCATAAATCCATCACATGCTGACATGTGCTGGAGGGAATGTGGAAAAAGAGGAACTTTGTACCATATCCTATGGGACTATGAGGTAGTGAAACCCTTCTGGAACAAAGTGGTGGAGCTATGTGGGTGGCTCTTGAGATCGGCCCTCCCTGTAGACCCCGCCACTATGCTGTTGGACTATCAGGAAGGACACCCCCACCCACCCTGTTGGCTAAACCATAAGATGATGCTTAATGGACATTACATAGGATTCTTGAAGTCAAAACAAGATCTGAAGACCAAAAGAAATCTCTGATAGAAATACTTGAAAGGCGGTCAGATATTCAAAAGAGAACCCACAGATCAGTCAAATGACCTGCTGACAAGCAAAGCTGACACTGGAGTAGCTGCCAACAAATCCAATTTGCAAGCAGTGATCAAAATGAAAACATTGTCAAGAGGGGAAGCCTTCTTCCCCCCCCCCCCCCACTTTATTTTTTCAGATTTTTCCTAAAAACGATATTTAATACAGACATGTAGACAGTCACCTCACATTGTACATAGGTATCTTGAGATATCTTCGTGAAATTGTCATTATTGTTTCTATCAATCTCCTAAATCTATCAAGTAATTAACATAACGTAATAACCATTCCCCTGAACCGAAACGTGCTGCGCGCCAACCCCAGGACAAGAAGGAAAAGGGGGGGGGGGCGGGGAGAACAGGGGAGAGGAAGGAAACGGAGGGAGCCATTCCACAAGATATCGAGTGGGGAAGGTAACGGGGCAGCAGGAAAGAAAAAGAAAGGGGGGAAGAGCTGTCACATGTATCCATGGAAATTGACTTTGCTCAACCCCTCCCCTCAATAGCTCTGTAATACAGAGAAATACATACATCGAACATATCCCATTTAGCCCACCCCTCCCTCTTCTACCGTCTCACAATCCTCCACTAGCGCCCACATCCTGTCATAATCGTCCATTCTTCCCTGCGTGAGAGCAACCCCTTGCTCAAGCTCCATAATTTGTGCCCTTTGTGATCCAGTCCAGAATAGTAGGAGCAAGTGCGTCCTTCCACTTTTATGCAATAGCTAGACAAGCTGCTAAAAAGAAAATGTTTCTTAGCAATGTTAATGATAGCCGGAATAAGGGTGAATTAACAAGTTGTGGGTGATAGCTTTTTAATGGAATAACTTAATGTATCTTTGACAAGCTTTTTCAGAGTTGTTCTCTTGAAAGCTTGTCAAAGATACATTAAATTAGTCTAATAGAAAGGTATCACCTAAAACTTGTTTGTTGACCCTTATTTCCATATATCCAAGTGAACTAACATGGTAACTACAGTTCTCTTTCTGATAGTTGATGCATTTAGAAACTTTTTATGGCCGCCTTCTGTTTTATAAGAGTAAATTATCTTCATTTTCAAATACTCCGACAGCTGTTTAGAGAAGCCTGTGGTGGCTGAAAGAAATCAGAACAATCACAACCTGAGAGATTAGAAGTTGCGTATTTGTTCAAACATGTAATTGTCTTTTTACCTGACTAAATGAAGACTTAACAAGTCAATCAATCTTTAGAGGCTTATTAACAACTTTAAAAGAAAAGGTAGTAATGAAGCATGAAAAGGTGTCCAAACTTTTGAACATGCAATATTTATTTGTAATCATTATCAATCTTTTAAAATTAGCAAATAAATAGTAATTCTGCATTATAAATAGCAGAAGATGCCATGTTTAATCTTGTACTATGTACAGATTTTATCAGCTTCTGTTCACTTCAGGATTCATTGAAACATACAGTTTGACCAGGGTGCCTAAACCTTTGTACACAATTGTAAATACTTTCCCTTTGAAAATTTATTGTAAATAAAACATGGGTTAAAAGTACCTATGGATTGGAGAAGTAGTCTAATGGTTAGAACAGCAGCTTACAACTCCAGAGATCTGGGTTCGATTCCCACTGTGGTCTGGGCAAATCACTTTACCCTCCATTGCCTCGGAAGAAAAGGCCTGGCAATCTTTTTCCAGTGATACCTTGCCAAGAAAATCCAGGGGCTGCTGGATTGCCAGGAGTCAGCATTGATTTGACGGCACTTAAAAAAAAGACAAGTGCCTACAGACTTTGCATCAATATGCACAATTTGAAAATTGCACGCAATGGGGGTAATTTTCTAAACCTTAATCATGCATAAAACATGTCTTATAAAATTAGGTCACACCTACGTAAGAGTAAGCATAGTGCAAACAGGTGTGTACTTATAGACTAGGTGTGCACAGGAGAGGAGTTAGGACAGACTATGGGTGGTGTTGCGATCTATTTGTCTCTCCAGGCTAGTCCAGAAACAGATGGGTAGTCAAATCTCCCTCCTCTAGCAGCTGAGGACAGAATTCCAATTCTTTTATTGCTTAGGTTACACATCGCTCCCTTGGCAACAGCAGCCAGTCTTTTTTGTCCTCAGCAGCTGAGATGGATGTGTGAAGATTTCTCTCCCCACCTGTTCTCTGTTATTATTCTTTATTTTTCTTATTTTATGGAAGAGTTCTCATTGAAGAGGTAGCCCTAGCAGGGTGTTTAAGCACTTGGCTCTGATTTATGTTGTTTTTTATACTGTGACATCAGTACTAGTAGCTGGTTAAACGATTCAGAGTATGGGACAGAGCCTGTCTCCTCTACTCTGCTAAAGGAAATTGGTAAGAGCAGATCTGGGGGCCCCAGCTACTGTTTTCTTACCTGGTAGGCTTTTCATTTACAGGATCGCTGGCAGCGGTTTCTAAGGAGCTAGTGAGCCTGTCTGTTTACCGGCGTTAGTATTGCGGCAGGTGAAGGCCTGTGATCCACAGTGTCTGACATAAGCAGACAGGCCTAACTAGCTTGACCTGTAAATGAAGCCTGTGAAGAGGCCCATAGGAATTGCACATCCCCCAATAGGCTGCTATTGTAGAATTAGAATTGAATTAGTTTGAACAAGCAGAACTAAAACTTGGAAAAATACAGAAAATATGTTTAAATGCCCCTGATAAGAAAGTACAGCTGTAAGGGATTTAATTAAAACTGCTGACAGAAAGGTTACAGAGCCCTACTTCCCTACACGTACTAACTAGCTAAGTGGCCTTGGAAGTAGGAAAGTAACAAGTTGGTAAACTGGCCATTGTAATTGGGACTAAAAGGGGGGTAAGCAGGTGCTGAGCCCACTCCAAGTACATAATTGGATAATCATATCAGTATCGGGACCAATAGAAGGGGTACGGGAGGTTACCGGGACCAATGAAATGTTTTCCTATGTCTAGAATGGTGAAAAAGTCTATAAAAGTTGTTGTTTTGCCAGAGAACATCGCTCAGCCATTTTGAATTTGACTTTGCTTGAGACTTGTGCACAAATAAATTATTTGGACCTTCTGAACAGACTCCTGGTATTATTGGTCTGTCTGCGCTCTGCTGCTACAGTATCAGTTATTTTTTATTTAGAGCTGTGCCGCGGATGTTTGCTCACCTCTCTCTGTCACTCGGTTTCTCCGGTACGGTTTTTATTGAAGTTTTCCTGTGCCTTTCGGTTTTACAAAGTGCCTTCGGTGCCTGTACACTTGCTCTGCGTTATGCAGGACAATAAAGGAGATTCGCAGCACCATTCTTCTTCGCTGCAGCCGTTGGCTGAGAACGCGGGAGCGGCGGCCATCTTTGCAGCGTCTTCCGTTCCTTCTGCTCCACTGCCCAAAGCAAGTAAAAGGAAAGCGAAATCTCGTCATGTGACAGAAGCTCCTGCTCAGCCTGTGTTGCCTTTGATTTCAGAGGCGCAGGATCCTTTCCTTTCAGCTGATTTCATCCTCGCGTTTCATAGAGCTTATTTGTTAAAAAAATCTCAGGCTTCTCTTCCGGTTTTGTTGGACCCTCCACAGTTGGCACAGATGGGGGTTTCTAATCAATCTGCACAGATGGGGGTTTCTAATCAATCTGCATCTTGTGAAGAAGTTCCTTTATCAGATGTAAAGGAGTCTAAATTGGATTCAGTTTCTTTAGAGGCTGAGACTTTAGAGCCTGAACAAGGGGAACTTATGTCTGAGCAGGGTTTGGATTTTTGGCCCGCGGACTTAGAGGAAGGAGAGTTGGGTCCGGGTGAGGATCCAAATATCTTTAAGGTGTTTAGAAAAGAGGAGTTACCAGCTTTGATTGCACAGTCCCTTACAGCGCTTAGTATCATTCCGCAGGTGGTTCAACAAGAACCTTTGGAAGACCCCTTGCTGCAGGGTTTCAAAACGGAGCAAAGATGTTTTCCTCTGCATCGGGTAATCAAACAAATGATAGAGTCTGAGTGGGAATGCCCTGAGGCTTCATTAAGAGGAGCTAGAGCTTTGACTCGGTTGTATCCTATGCCTCAAGAGGAAAAGGAGCTTCTACGTATGCCAAAGGTGGATGCACTGGTGTCTGCTGTCACCAAAAAAACTACCATACCTGTAGAGGGGGCCGCGGCTCTTAAAGACATGCAGGATCGTAGATTAGAGGGTCTGTTGAAACAGGCTTTTGATGCCAGTGCTCTGGCGCTTCAAGCGTCTGTCTGTGGAGCATACGTGTCCAGAGCTGCGATTAGGTGGGGCCAGCAGACCACTGCTCCGACTGATGCGGTGACTCCTTCTAGTGAGGGGGCGAAATTGGAGTCGGCAGCGGCATATTTAGCAGATGCCTTTTACGATTTGATTCGCATTTCTGCGAAGTCTATGGCTTCCATGGTTGCTGCTCGTCGTTTTCTTTGGTTACGGAATTGGGCAGCAGATGCCTCCTCCAAGGCACGTCTCAGTAAACTCCCTTATAAAGGAAAGCTTCTTTTTGGAGAAGCGTTAGAGAAAATTGTTAAAGATTTAGAAGACTCCAAGGGAGGGCGTTTGCCCGAGGACCGTCCTAAATCAGCTAAGCAGGGCTCCTTTACTAGGGGTCAAGGGCGTGAATTTCGCCGTTTTAGGGGAGCTCGCTTTATGCCATATCAGCGAGGTCGATTTCCTTTCCGGGGGCAGTCCTTTCGAGGCGCTAGAGGTTCCGGTAGAGGCTACTTTGGAGCTCCTTCCGCTACCATTAAAAAACCGCAATGAAGCGAGGCCGGCCCAAGCGGTGTTTCCGGTGGGCGGTCGGTTACAGGAGTTTCTCTCCGCTTGGGTCGCCATTACTTCCGACAAGTGGGTACTGCAGATTATTCGCGAGGGCTATGCTCTCGAGTTCAATTGTCATCTGACCGACGCCTTCGTTTTTTCTCCGTGCGGGTCGGACACCAAAAGGAGAGCAGTCCACGACACGTTGCAACGGTTGTTGCAGCTCCGGGCAGTGGTTCCAGTTCCATTAGACCAGTACGGCTTCAGTCGATACTCGATTTATTTTGTGGTTCCAAAAAAGGAGGGCTCTTTTCGTCCCGTGTTGGATTTAAAGCAGGTGAACCGTTGCTTGCGAGTCTCTCATTTTCGAATGGAGACATTAAGGTCTGTAATCCGCTCGGTAAGGCCGAGGGAGTTCCTCTCTTCCATAGATTTGACGGAAGCTTATCTGCATATTCCTATCAAGCCAGATCATCAGCGCTTTCTTCGGTTTGCAGTACCCATGGGTCATTTTCAGTTTCGGGCCTTACCGTTCGGCCTAGCGACGGCGCCGCGCACTTTCACCAAGGTGGTGGTGGTGGTGGCGGCGGCGCTACGCAGGGATGGCATTCAGGTTCATCCTTATCTGGACGACTGGTTGATTCGAGCGTCGTCGCGAGAGGAGTCGCTAAAGGTGACAGCGCGAGTAGTGTCCTGTTTGGAGAATCTAGGATGGGTTGTGAATCAGGCCAAAAGTCGGCTGGAGCCGGTGCAGCAGCTGACTTATCTCGGAGCATTCTTCGACACGGGCAGAGGTATGGTTCTGTTGCCTCCAGAACGAATTCGAAAGCTTCTCGCTCATGTGTCGGGGTTTTTGCTCGCAAGAGCGCCGACAGCTTGGAAGTACTTACAGTTGCTGGGGCTAATGGCAGCGGCCTTGGATTTGGTTCCATGGGCCAGGGCACACATGCGACCGCTCCAGCAAGCTCTTCTTTCGCGTTGGTCTCCACAACGGCATCCCCTTTCTCGTCACTTAAGCTGTCCCGATCATGTCAGGGTCAGTCTTCAGTGGTGGTTGGTTCCAGACCATCTTCAGGCAGGAGTCCCCTTAGCGCTGCCGGAATGGATTTTGGTGACTACCGATGCCAGTCTGTCCGGTTGGGGAGCACACTGTTTGAATCACATAGCGCAAGGCTCTTGGACGGCGGAAGAGAGCCTGTGGTCCATCAATCGCCTGGAGCTGAGAACGGTGCGTCTAGCGCTGTTAGCGTTCGCAAGTCTTCTGAAGGGGAAGTCGGTGCGCATCTTTTCCGACAATTTAGTGGCGGTCTCATACATAAATCGCCAAGGCGGGACAGGAAGTCGTCTTCTTCTGGAGGAGAGTCAACGCTTGTTTCACTGGGCGGAGTTGCACCTTTCGGCGCTCTCGGCAGCTCATGTGGCAGGAAAGGACAATGTGCAAGCGGATTATCTCAGCCGACATGTGCTAGATCCGGGAGAGTGGCAACTCAATGCCGAAGTTTTTCACGAGCTCACAGTACGTTGGGGTCAACCGGTAATGGATCTGATGGCAACTTTGGACAATGCAAAGGCGACTCGCTTTTTCAGCAGACGCAGGGAACATATGTCGGAAGGTCTCGACGGTCTGGTACAGCCCTGGCCATTGGGGCAACTTCTGTATGTGTTTCCTCCATGGCCGTTGGTGGGTCTCGTTGTGCAGCGAGCTATCATGCACCAGGGTCTGTTGATTTTTGTTGCTCCAGATTGGCCTCGACGGCCTTGGTATGCCGATCTAATGCGTCTTCTAGCGGCTCCACCGTGGAGGTTGCCCGCTCGGGCAGATTTGCTGCATCAAGGGCCCGTTTGGATGCCTCAGGCGGATCGATTCTTGCTTACGGCATGGCTCTTGAAAGGCGGCGCTTGCGCCGAAAAGGTTATTCAGTTTCGGTAATCAACACCTTGTTGCAGTCTCGTAGAAAGTCCACATCATTGGCATATATTCGGGTGTGTGGCGAGTTTTTGAAGCTTGGTGTTCTGATCGCCGTTTGAAAGCTCGTCTATCTTCCATTCCGGATGTTCTGGATTTTCTTCAATGCGGTCTTGAGAAAGGTCTTGCTCTGAGTACCTTAAAGGTACAGTTAGCAGCCCTGGCAGTTTTTCGTGGGCCGGTTCGAGGACTACGTCTTTCCTTTCATCCCGATGTTCTCCGTTTTCTTAGAGCAGCTAAGCAAATTCGTCCTCCGTTTCGTCAAATTGTTCCTCCTTGGGATTTGAACCTAGTATTAGAGGCTTTAACACAGTCTCCTTTTGAGCCTCATTCTTCACGTTCGCTAAGGGAATTGTCCTGGAAGACAGCTTTTTTAGTGGCATTGTGTTCAGCTAGACACATTTCGGATCTGCAGGCTCTTTCATGCCGCCCGCCTTTTCTTCAGTTTTCTGAGGAAAAAGTGGTCTTGCGTCCGGTACCGTCTTTTCTCCCGAAAGTACTCTCGGCTTTTCATGTGACTCAGTCGGTTTCGCTTCCCACTTTCGCTAGCTCGTGAGCAGATTCTGTCGATCGAGCTCTGCGGAAATTGGATATGGGTCGTGTACTTCGTAGATATCTACGGGAGACCGAGTCTTTTCGTAAGACTGATCGGTTATTTGTGTTGTTTGCAGGGCCATCTAAGGGTCAACCTGCATCCAAGGCTACCATTGCACGATGGGTAAAGCATGCAATTCGTGTTGCGTATGAAGCCAGAGGTAAACCGGTTCCAGTAGGTCTTCGGGCTCATTCTACCAGGGGTCAAGCTACTTCGTGGGCAGAATCGGCCTTCGTGCGGCTTCATGGTCTTCTCTTCATGCCTTTTCACGTCATTATAGGTTGGATGTTCTCGCTAGGCAAGATGCGTCGGTGGGGGCTTCAGCAGTGATAGCGGGGCTCTCGGGTCCCTCCCAGGGTTAGGTACTGCTTTGGTACTACCCATCTGTTTCTGGACTGGCCCGGAGAGACGAATAGGAAGGAGAAATTAGACCTTACCTGCTAATTGTCTTTCCTTGAGTTCTCTCCGGGCCAGTCTAGAACCCTCCCTATAATTTTCATTCTTTATTATTAGTATTTTCTTGTGTTTCTTTTATGTCGGTTATTTTTCGGTGTTACATGAATGGAAACTTGTTTTTTGTGGTTATTGTTCATTAAAAAAAAAAAAAAATTTTTATAGCCATTACTTTGGCTATTTTCCCTCTCAAGTGCTTTCGTGGTCAAGCATGAGACACAGAGCAAATTTATATACCTTTAATGGGACTCTTCCACTGTTTTCTTCTTATTGATTTGTTATTGGCTGCTTGCTACGTAAAGACTGGCTGCTGTTGCCAAGGGAGAGATGTGTAACCTAGCAATAAAAGAATTGGAATTCTGTCCTCAGCTGCTAGAGGAGGGAGATTTGACTACCCATCTGTTTCTGGACTGGCCCGGAGAGAACTCAAGGAAAGACAATTAGCAGGTAAGGTCTAATTTCTCCTTATCTGGTATGCACTAAAGCAGGTGTAATGTCCATGCCTTCCTTCAATCTAGGTGTGATTTCTGCAGTATTTGTGCTAGAATGTTATAGAGACACACATTATGCCTTTCTAAAATAGGCACCTTCTCCAACTCCAAACTTAGGTGCCCTGTTATAAAATTATCCTCTGTATATATTCAAAAAAGTAGGTAAATATGAGAAAGGAGTACATTTTGAATGCCAATGGATTAAGAACGGTTCTGCCGCTTAATAAATGGTGATGATCAAATGTCTGCTTGCATTATAGTGGAGGCAATTTTCAAACTGTTTACAATGGAATAATGTCTGTTTTTTTAACCTGTAAATTGTACCAGTTTTCAAAGCAAAACTTGAAACTTTCCCTAGGTACTTGTATGAATGGACATTTGCCTCCGTTTTTTTCTGTGGAATCTTTTCATGGAAAATTAACGTGGGTAGATTCGGAGCGCATTATTCCACTTTTGGCCTCATTTAAGGGCAATTTTCATGCAACCCCTTAACATGGGTAAAATGCTGAATCTAAACAAAAAAATTTCAATAATTAATAAAAAAAAAATTCCACATAGGTGAATGATGAAAAACAAAAAATAACTTTAATATTTTTTTTTAGGTGTTCAGTGACTATGAAAAATTGCTTCACTCAGAGAATTATGTAACAAAGAGACAATCTTTAAAGGTAACATGAAATCCCTAAATAAGTGGTATGTGATTGATAAAACAAGTCTTGGATTGCATGGATTTATTGGATATACCTCCAAAATTTCCAGTTGTATAGGGATATGGGGCAGCAGCGACCTCTGATTGCTCCTTCCCTGACAGGTTCCAGGTTCAAAATAGTGCCTCTTGACCTCTAGCAGGTAGTCTCCTGGTACTAGTGCTTGGTGTCAAGCCAGACTACCACTAGGGTTCAAGAGATGCCATTTTGAACCCAGAGACAGATGGGGCAGGAGCAACTGAGGATTACTCCTGCCTCATATTCCTAGACCACTAGGGCTTTGCAGAGGGTGGGACCTGTGAGGGAGGATCCAGAGGTGCCTTTGGAAGGGGTTGGAGATCCTTTGGGGGAGGGTTGGGGTATCTTCTAGGGGATGGAGAATGCCTTCAAGGATTTTGTGAAGGGTTCTGGGATCTTGCAGGCAGGTTTGGTGAATGCCTTTGAGGGCTGGGAGGTCTGATCCAGGAAAGGGGCGCTGCATGGAACTTTCACTCCAGCATCTTTAAGAAGGCTTTCTAGAAGCATCGAGCCAAATGTTAGCAGCCCAGTGCTCCTAGGGAATAGAATAACACACAGCTTGTGAGGTTGATCACAAGTTGCATTATTCATTTTACCAGTGTTAGTCACTGGCCTGCAGCACTGAGTTACCGCTGGTTAGTAACTCCCACAATAACTTGAGCTGCAATAAAATGTGATAGTTTACTGCAGTTTAGTAACCAGCCCCCTAATGAACAGGAAGAATGCAGTTCATTATTTGATAATACTGAGATCCCTGGAATTGGGTATTAACATAGTAACATAGTAAATGACGGCAGATAAAGACCAGTATGGTCCGTCTAGTCTGCCCATTAGATAGTGTATTCAAACAATACTTTTTGTGTTAATAGCCAGTAGTGAGAGCTAGCCAGATAATTGCTGTCAAGTTGAAAGCAACAGAGTATGACGGGACCAATGTACTAAAGTTCAGTGCACTTTTCAAGCACTTTGGGAGGAATGTGCAGGGCTTTTTATTTCTGCTTCATTTTATTGGGCCTTTTTTGTTGACTTGTGTTTTATGGTTTTTTTAGGCACGTTTCACTTAAGCAATAGTGCCTATTGGGGAGACTCAATGTGTCTGTCTTCAGTAGACATCTGCACATAGAAACATGATAGCAGAAAAAGACTATATGGCCTATCTAGTCTGCCCTTCCATACAACTACTATAGTCCATTTTTTACCTTTAGAGATTTTCTGTGTTGGTTCCATGCTTTCTTGAATTCAAGTAGAGGCAGATTCCATATAGGCCAGCTAGCTCTGGCTGAAACATTAAATCGGGCACGGGCACGATTCGGATTGAATTCTACAGCCGTGGCTATAGACGCACCCGCAGTTCTGGAATCACCTCGTAGACATTTCCGTTACGGCATGTCTAACAAGCTGTTCTCTGGGAACAAGCAATAAGTCAGTCCTCACATATGGGTGATGTTGGCGCAGACGGAGCCCACGCAGCTCCAATTCCCAGCTTTCAAAGAAAGCCTTTGGGACCTACACCGCACATGCGTGATCACCTTCCCACCCAAAGGTGCCACTTACCTCAGTGTTATTTTTCATCAAAGCCCTGCAGACTTCCTGTCTGTGCACCCCAGTTAAAGTAGATTTTTTTTTCACCGTTTCTCAGTAACCTTTCTTCTTTCTTTGGTATCAATAACCTTCTACCACCCGAGTCCAACGCCTCAGAGTCTTGCTTTTCGCTCAGCCCTCACATATGGGTGACGTTGACACCGATGGAGCCCTCATGGAAGCATCTCCCCAGTTTTCAAAGAAAGCCTTTGGGAGATGCCACAACGCATATCCTTCCTGCCCAAGGGTGCCATCCTATTCAGTCTCCTTTTTTCCTTGGAGCTCATCAGACATCTGTCTATCTTCCCCTGGAAAAAGTTGATTTTTTTTGCTCTGTGTTTCATTCTCTCTGGTTGCACCCGGTACTCTTCCCGCCACCCGAGCCCACTGGATTGGCATCCAGTCTTGTGTCAGTTTTTGATTTTTTGCCAACTGGCAGTACCACAGGTCTTTGACCTTGCCGGGGTAATTTTTTCACCCATGGCTGCCAATGGCTTTAAAAAGTGTGATTGGTGTACAAACATTATCTCTCTCACCGATACTCACGATTGTTGTCTACGCTACCTCGAACCAGTGAGTAACTATGCTTTTTGGCCCATCGGTTTTTTGTTAATGGCCTAACTGGTTGAGACATCTGAGTTTAACCTCATGGGGCTCGTTTTTCCCGGTATATCTTCGACCAGCAGATTTAAGCAGTGTGGCAAGTGCAACCACACTACCGCCACAGCACCTGTTTCTCTATAAAAGAGGAGGAAATAGCCAATGCAATAAAATGGGGGTAAGACATTTTTCAGATATGTTAGTGAGAAGAGGAAGGGCAAAAGTGGTATTGTCAGACTCAAGGGTGAAGGGGAGGAATATGTAGAAGCTGATGAGGATCAAGCGGAATTGCTTAACAAATATTTCTGTTCCATGTTCACAGATGAAGAACCAGGAACAGGACCTCAGAAAACACGCAGAGACAGGAACAGAAGCGAGGGGCGTCTTGAACAATTTTCAGAAGACTGTGTTCGTGAGAAACTAGCTAGACTTAAAGTAGACAAAGCGATGGGACCAGATGGGATACACCCTAGAATACTGAGGGAACTTGGGGATGTTCTAGCAGCTCCACTGACTGATCTTTTCAATGCCTCGTTGGAGTCTGGAGTGGTGCCAAAGGACTAGAGAGAGGCTCATGTGGTGCCTTTACACAAAAGCAGAAGTAAGGATGTGGTTGAAAACTACAGGCCGATTAGTTTAACTTCGGTGGTGAGTAAATTATTTGAAACGTTGCTGAAAGAGAAAATAGTGAGGTTTCTGGAGTTCAGCAGATTACAGGATCCGAGGCAGCATGGATTCACCAGAGGCAGGTCTTGTCAGACAAATCTGATTGATTTCTTTGACTGGGTGACCAGGGAGTTGGACCAAGGGAGAGCCCTAGATGTGGTGTATTTAGATTTCAGTAAAGCCTTTGACACCGTTCCTCACAGGCGACTTATAAACAAACTGAGCACCCTAGGGATGGACCCTAAAGTTACTGCTTGGGTTAGAAATTGGTTGAGTGGGAGGCAACAAAGAGTACAGGTAAATGGAGCTCACTGTGAGGAGAAGGAAGTTACCAGTGGTGTGCCCCAGGGATCTGTCCTTGATCCGATTCTTTTTAACATCTTTGTTAGTGATATAGCGAAAGGGCTGTCGGGTAAGGTTTACCTCTTTGCGGATGATACCAAAATCTGCAATAGAGTAGACACCCAGGAAGGTGTAGATAACATGAGGAGGGATCTAGCTAAGCTTGAAGAATGGTCTAGAATTTGGCAGCTGGGATTTAATGTTAAAAGATGTAAGGTCATTTGGGCTGTAGTAATCCAAGGGAGCAATATAGTATAGGGGGTGAAGTACTTTTGTCCACTAAAGAAGAGCGGGACCTAGGCGTGGTTGTTTCTGATGATCTTAAAGTGGCTAAACAGGTAGAAAAGGCGACAGCAAAAGCTAGAAGGATGCTTGGGTGCATACAGAGAGGAATTGCTAGCAGAAAAAAGGAGGTGATAGTGCCTCTGTATAAGTCTTTGGAGCGACCTCATTTGGAATATAGTGTGCAATTCTGGAGACCGCACCTTCAAAAGGATATAAACAGGATGGAGTTAGTACAGAGGGTGGCTACTAAAATGGTTAGTGGTCTTCATTATAAAGCATATGAGGACAGACTTAAGGATCTTAATATGTAAACCTTAGAGGAAAGGCGGGATAGAGGTGATATGATTGAGACGTTTAAATACCCCCGTGGCATAAATGCACAGGGGGAGAGCCTCTTTTGATTGAAAGCAAGTTCTGCTACGAGGGGACATGGGATGAGGGTGAAGGGGGATAGATTCAGGAGTGTTATGCGGAAATATTTCTTTACAGAAAGAGTGGTAGATCCGTGGAATAGTCTCGCAGTGGACGTGGTAGAGATGAGGACAGTATCTGAATTCAAAAAAGCATGGGACAAACACAGGGGATCTCTAAAGGAAAAAAGGGGTCTGTTGTAGTTGTTGATATGGAAGGACAGACTAGATAGGCCCTGTGGTCTTTTTCTGTCGTCATTTTTCTATGTTTCTATAAAATGCCTCGAGGCAGACCACGACATGTCTTCCTGCCCTCTTTGCCTTTTGATGTCGGCTAAGACCCAGAAGGAGCGCGAAAGGCAGCAGGGGAAGCTGTTCAGCAAGTCTGTCTCAGGGTCGGCATTGTGCGCAGATTCCCTGCCTTTGACGTCGGTGTCAGGCAACTCGGTGTCCCACACTCAGGCTCGGCCGGAGCCGCAGGACCAGCATGCATTAGAGTCGTCCCCGGAGGACCTTCGCTGTCCTCAAAAGCTTTACTGAAACCAGTTGAGATCCAACCCCAGCCCAGGGGTAAGACCTCTGGGTCACGGGCACGGAGTCCTTGACTCGATGCTGTTGATAGGGGTCAGGAATATCCCTCCAAGCAACCCCGGAGGGAGCAGTTGTCCGCAGATTGCGTTAGTTTCCCCGATGCCATTACCATCCAGGACTCCCCTTCCAGAGTCGCGACACTGGCCTTGGCATCCTTGAAGACAGTGCCTGCCTCAGCGGCACTGTCGGGCATCAAGGTCGAAATGTTAGTCCTGCAGCGCAGCTTCGCTGCCTTCATCAAGGCTCAGTGGGGCCCGACTCCCGGTCACTCCGGGTAGTCTGTACCTATGATGGGAGCGTCCTCATCCAGAACCTCCCTGGAGGAGGCCCCTGCCATCCTTCAGAGGATGGCCCGCTTGTTGTCAATGCCGTCATCAACTGAGTCAAGGACTGACACAACATCGGGCACGGCACCACTGGAACCCCGAAGCTGAGGGTCATCATTGCTGAGTCAGTCCGACAACTGCGAAGCGCTAGCCAACTCTTCCGGCTCCAAGTTGGCCTAGGAGATGGATGAGGAGTCTCCCGACACCATCCTGCATCGGGACTTCCCCTCTGACCGGTCTCCTCCACACCATTGACGGCAGTCATCTTCAGAGGGACCTAGCTTTCCTGGAGTTTGTGCAGGAGATGTCCCAGGCACTCGCCTTCATGGCGGTGTCTAAGGACAAGCCGCATACTGAGCATCTCGAGATCTTCCAGTACGAGGGTCCTTCTCGAGAGGTACTGATGGGATGCGGCTACTATTCAGGATGTGGGAGACCCTGGTGATGGTGCCAATTGTGAACCGTCAACTCGATACACAGTATCGGGTCAACTGGAGCCCCAGCTTCCAGAAAACACAACTGCCACATAACTCCACGGTTGTCGAGTTGGCCATACATCGCATTAAGAGCCAGAACATAAGAAAATAAGATATGCCATACTGGGTCAGACCAAGGTCCATCAAGCCCAGTATCCTTTTTCCAACAGTGGCCAATCTAGGTCATATGTACTTAGCAGTTTCCCCAAAAGACACAGGTTCCACAATGCTTGTACTGGGTCAAGCATTGATATCCTGGGTCCCTTCTTAATAATGGTTTACGGAACTATCCTCCAGGAACTTGTCCAAAACTTTTTTAAACCCAGCTACACTAACAGCCTTTACTACATCTTCCAGTAACAAATTCCAGAGTTTGATTATACATTGAGTGAAAAAATATTTTCTTTTATTAGTCTTAAATAGTTTACACTGTAGCTTCATTGCATGTCCCCTAGTCTTTCTATATTCTGATAACATAAACAATCGATCTACGTTTACCCGTTCCACTCTGTTCATTAATTTATAGACTTCTATCATTTCTCCCCTCAGCCGTCTCTTTTCCAGGTTAAAGAGCCCTAACCTTTTTAGCCTTTCTTCATAGGAGTATCCTTCCATCCCCTTTACCATTTTGGTGGCTCTTCTCTGAACCTTTTCTAATAACGCTATATCCTTTTTAAGATACGGCGACCAGAATTGCTCACAATATTCAAGATGCGGTCTCATCATGGAACGATATAGAGGCATTATAATATCTTTGTTTTTATTTTCCATTCCTTTCCTTATGATACCTAGCATTCTATTTGTTCTCTTGGCCGCCGCTGCACACTGGGCTGAGGGTTTTAACATGTTAGTCATAATGACGCCTAAATCTTTTTCCTGGGTGGTGTTTCCTAATGTGGAACCTTGCATCGTGTAACCATAGTTTGGGTTGTTCTTCCCTAGCTGCATAACTTTGCACTTGTCCACATTAAATTTCATCTGCCATTTTGATGCCCACCTGTTTATTCACATCTTCAAAAAAACAACAGATTAGTAAGACAAGATCTTCTTTTTCTAAAGCCATGTTGGCTGTCTCCCATTAGGCCATGACTATCTACATGCTGAGTAATTTTGTTCTTTATGATGGTTTCTACCATTTTTCCCGGTACTGACGTCAGGCTCACCGGCCTGTAGTTTCCCAGATCACCCCTGGAACCCTTTTTAAAAATTGGCGTTACTTTGGCGATCCTCCAATCTTCAGGTATTACAGATGATTTTAATGAAAGTTCACAGATTACTAATAGCAGGTCTGCAATCTCATATTTCAGTTCTTTCAACACCCTTGGATGTATACCATCTGGCCCAGGTGATTTGCTACTCTTCAGTTTATCTAATAATTGTAATACATCTTCCCGATGTATCGATATTTCCTTCAATTCTTCCGCACCTTTAAATACCACTTCAGTCATGGGTAACATCCCTACATCTTCCTCAGTAAAGACCGAAGCAAAGAATTCATTCAGTCTCTCCGCTATCGCCTTGTCGCTTCTTAGTGCCCCTTTAACCCCTCTATAATCTAATGGACCAACTGACTCTCTCACAGGATTTTTGCTACGAATGTACTTGAAAAAGTCTTTATTTTGTGTTTTTGCTTCCACAGCAAGCTTCTTCTCAAATTCTCCCTTTGCTTGTCTTATCAATGCCTTGGATTTGACTTGCCAGTGCTTGTGCTGTTTCCAGGTTTTGTCATTTGGCTCTTTTTTCCATTTCCTGAAAGATGCTTTTTTGGCAACAACAGCCTCTTTGATCTCACCTTTAAACCATGCTGGCAGTTTTTTGGACTTCCACTTTTCTTAAAGCGTGGAATACAGCTGGTCTGGGCTTCCAAGATAGTATTTTTCAACAACACCCAAGCTTGATGTAAGTCTTTAACCGCTGCAACTGCTCTTTTTAGTTTTTTCTTAACTATTTTCCTCATTTTATCATAGTCTCCCTTTCGAAAGTTAAAAGGTAGTACTGTGGATTTCCTTACTATCCCTCCTCCACTAATTAAATCAAATACGATCATGCTATGATCACTATTGCCAAGTGGCCCCAACACCCTTATCTCTTGCACCAGATCTGGTGTTCCACTAAGGATTAGGTCTAATATGGCTTCCCCTCTGTTCGGTTCATGAACCAACTGCTCCAAGAAGCAGTCATTTATTTCATCTAGGAACTTTATCTCCCTAGCATGTCCTGCCATGACACTGACCCACTCAATACCGGGGTAATTGAAATCACCCATTATTATTACTGAGCTGTTTCTTTTGTTAGCTTCCTGATTTCTTTGAGCATTTCATCATCCATTTGTTCATTCTGGCCAGGTGGTCGATAGTACGCCCCCACTGCCATCGCTTTTCCCTTTTTACATAGAATTTCAATCCATAGAGATTCAAAAGCAAATTTTGTTTCCTGCAAAACATTAATCCTTTCTGACTCATTGCCCTCTCTAACATAGAGTGCAACCCCTCCACCAATTTGATCAGCTCTATCATTATGATATAGTTTTTTACCCAGGTATTACAATGTCCCATTGGTTGTCCTCCTTCCACCATGTCTGTGATTTCAATCATATCTAACCTCTCATTTAGTGCTATATATTCTAACTCTCCCATCTTATTTTTTAGACTTCTAGCATTCGCATACAAGCATTTTAGAGACTGTATTTTATTCATATTAATCTGGCTATTGGTAGGCGTGGGTAATTTGGGATCTTTAAGCTCTGTCTGCTCCATACTCGAGGGCATTTGGGCTACTTTACTCTTTTTTGAAACCTCTCTGCTTTTGGTAGTATCCTTCAAGGATACATTCTTCCGAACCATGCGCTCTTGGGCGACTGTCGGCTTTCCCCTATTATCTAGTTTAAAAGCTGCTCTATCTTCTCCGTGCCTCCTGGCAGGGGAGCGCATACCATGGATGCTATTGGCAGGAAATGTTTCCAGGGCTGCATACTTACAGCCTGGATCCAGGCATACCAGCTGTACATGGGGATGTACCTCAGAGACCTGGCGAGATTCTCGACTAAGTTAGCCAGCGAACCTCTTGAGTGCTTCAGAACCCTGGTGTCATCAGTCAAGGGGTGCTCCAAGTTCCAAACTCGGGCAGCCTTCGACGGCTTTAAGTCGGTGGCTCGGGTAGCTGTGGTGGGCTTTAGTGCCCGACACCTTGCCTGGCTACAGTCCTCCAACTTGGAGCAGTGGGTTTAGGATAGATTAGCTGATGTCCCTTGCCAGAGGGAGATTTTCTTCAGCAAGACCATGATGGAGAAGGTGGGCGAGCTGGAGAAGGAATTCATGACCAAAACCAGGCTGTCCAAGAAAGTGTATGAACCTTCCCATAGAAAAACTTTGGAGAAAAAGCCCTTCCACCTGAATACCAAGAAGGCTTACAGGAACTACCCCAAGCTTCAGGCATATCACGCTCCCCCACAGGGGCAGCAAGCCAAGGGCCAGGGGCATGGCTCCCGTAAGCCAAAGGTCCCCAAACAACACCCCAGCCATAGCCTGGGGGAAGCTTTTAACTCCTTGGGCATAGCCTCCCTCCCCCAGGAGGTACAGGTCCCACATTTCACGGGAGGACAGCTGGTCCACTTTGCACACCAGTGGCAGAGCATCACCACAGACACCTGGGTGTTGCAGGTGGTCAGGGAAGGTTATTTCCTCCACTTTGCCCAGCTGCTCCCTCCCTTCTTCCCTGTGGAATTACCCATGGACTCCTTGCACAGGGAGCTTCTTCAAAAGGAGCTCAAGATTTTGCTCGAGGATCAAGCGGTAGACCTCTCCTAGGCAGGGGATTCTATTCCCGCTACTTCCTTGTCCCCAAGAAGACCGGGGGCTTCTGGCCCTTCCTGCTTCTACGGAACCTCAACCACTCTCCTGGTCAAGGAAAAGTTCAAAATGGTATCTCTTGGAACCTTGCTGCCTTATCTCCTGCAGGGAGATTGACTATGCTCCTTGGATCTCAGAGATGCCTATACCCATATCCTGATCAATCCAAGGTACTGTCAGTACCTCTAATTCGATGTCCTCTTGTCTCAGCTCCCAGGGTATTCACCAAATGCCTGGCAGTCGTGGACGCTCACCTCAGGGTGTTCGTCTTCTCCTACTTAGATGACTGGCTCATACGAGCCAGCACACCAGGAGAGTTGCACAATGCAGTGCTGCGCACCATAGGACTGCTCCAGTGCCCAGGCTTTGTGGTGAACTTCCCAAAGTCTCACCTACGGCTCACCTAGCATTTGATTCCACTTAAGCAAGGGCCTTCCTGCCATCTCGATCGGGCACAGCACCTATCCGTACTGGCCCAAACCATACAAGGCAGCTCATCTGTGACGGCCAGACCGATGCTCCACCTCTCACTCCTTTCCCATCTTTGTAGTCCACTCCATCCATTTTTTTTCTCCACTACTTCTCCGATTAGCTGCTATTTATCAACCCCTGACACGACCATCTCTACCTTTCTCTCTTGACTTTGACTCATGGCTTTCCTTCTTTCTGGATTCATTTTCCCTTTCCCGTATTCTCGGAGATTTTAACATTCATGTTGATAACCACTCTGACCCTTATGCTTTAAAGCTCCTCTCCCTTACCTCATCATTCAACCTCCAGCTTTGCTCTACTGCCCCACCCACCAGCAAGGCCACTGCCTTGACCTTCTCTAATTGCTTACCCTCAAACACCGCACTACTTCCCTTATCGGACTATTGCCTGCTAAGCTTCATTTTTCATCACCCGCCACCTCAACTTCGCCCTGTCTCCTCCAACCTCTATTGACCTGTTTGCTCTCTCCTCTTCTATCTCATCACCTCTTTCTTCCATTATGTCATCTGAGTCTGTTGATGAGACATTAGCTTCCTATAACACTGCCCTCTCCTCTGCTCTGGATGCTTTTGCTCCGCCCATGCCACGTCTTGTGAGGCGTTTCTGTACCTCAACCCTGACTGTCTTCCACTACCCACTATCTACGTTCCTGTGCCTGCTCAGCTGAGCATGCTTGGCTCAAATCCAGCACCCTTGCGAACTTTCTGCACTTCAAATTCATGCTTGTCTCTTTCCAGTCAGCCATAGCACTCACCAAGCAAGACTATTATGGCCATCTGACTAACTCTTGCCTCTGACCCTCACCGTCTCTTTACTATTCTCAACTCTCTCCTCAAGGTGCCTGTGCCTCCGCCTCCGACCCCTCCCTCCCTTTCTGCCCAAACCCTGGCTGACTACTTCCATGACAAAATTCACAAGATCACACCCCCACAAGGTTAACTACTTCCCCTCTGCCTCCTCTTCACTCCCAACTTCCACTCACCCCCCCCCCCACTACTTCTGCTACCCTTTCTTCCTTTTCTATGAGGAAACCACTCACCTTCTTTCCTCATATAAACTCATTTCCTGCTCCTCTGATCCTATTTCCACCCAGCTTCTTCTCCTCCACTGTAGTCCCTTCCATCTTTCAAATTCTCAACCTATCGCTCTCCACTGCAACTTTCCCTGCAGCCTTCAAGCATGCTGTGGTCACTCCTCTCCTCAAGGAACACTCACTAGATCCTACCTGTCCTTCTATTTAGCCATCTCCCTCCTCCCCTTCATTTCTAAACTATTTGAACGTACGATTTACCGCCATTGCCTCGACTTTCTCTCCTCTCACTCCCTTCTGGATCCTCTACAATCTGGCTTTCATCCTTTACATTCTACCAAAACAGCTCTTGCCAAAGTCTCCAGTGAACTGTTCCTGGCAAAATCAAAGGGCCTTTACTCAATCCTCATCATTCTTTCTTCTGCTTTTGACACCCTTGACCACAACTTTCTCCTTGATACCTGTCCTCGCTTGGTTTTAACGGCTCTGTGCTATCCTGGTTCTCTTCTTATCTCTCCCTTCGCTCCTTCAGTGTTTGTTCTGGTGGATCTTCTATTGCTATCCCCCTCTCAGTTGGTGTACCCCAAGGGCCTGTCTTTTCTCTCTCTATTCCCAGTCCCTTGGTGCACTCATCTCTTCCCATGGCTTTCAGTACCATCTTTAAGCTGATGACTCCCAGATATACCTCTCTACACCTGAAATCTCTCCAGCAATCCAGGCATTTCTGACATTGCTGCATGGATGTCGCACCGCCACTTGAAATTGAACATGGCCAAAATTGAGCTTCTTTTTTTTCCTCCTAAACTCTTCTCTCCCCATCCTCCTTTCTCAGTCTCTGAAGATAACTCTCTACTCCTCCCTGTTTTCTCAACTCACAACCTTGGGGTCATCTTTGACCCCCTCTCTCTCCGTCTCCACACATATCCAACTGATAGCTAAAACCTGCTGTTTCTTTCTCTACATCATCACCAGTAGTAGTAGTAATTATATAGAGGCACTATTACCTTCTTTTTTCTGCTGGCCATTCCTCTCCATATGCACCCAAGCATCCTTCTGGCATTCGTTGTCACCTTTTCTACCTGTTTAGACTCTTTAAGATCATCTGAAACAATGATGCCCAGATCCTGCTCTTCTTTCATGGACTGAAGTGCTTCATCCCTTATACTGTACCGCTTCATTGAATTTTTGCAGTCTAAATTCATGACCCTGAATTTTTTAGGGTTAAATCTTAGCTGCCAAATTCTCAACCATTCTTGAAGCTTAGCTAGATCCCTCCTCCTCTTACCTACTCCGTCCTGGGTGTCTACTCTATTGCAGATTTTGGTATCATCCGCAATGAAGCAAACCTTATCCAACAGCCCTTCCGCAATATCACTAACATAAATGTTAAAAAGAATCGGACCAAGGACAGATCCCTGAAGCACATCACTGGAAACATCCTTCTCCTCAGAGTGAGTTCCATTTATCTGTACCCTTCGTCGCCTCCTACTCAGCCAATTTCTAACCCAGTCAGTCACTTTAGGGTCCATCCCCTAGGGTGCTCAATTTATTTATAAGTTGCCTGTGCGGAACGGTGTCAAAGACTTTACTGAAATCTAAGTACACCACATCAAGGGCTCTAACTCTGTCCAACTCTTTGGTCACACAGTCAAAGAAATTGGATTTGTCTAACAAGACCCGCCTCTGGTAAACCCATGCTGCCTCAGATCCTGCAATTCATTGGAATCCAGAAAGCTCTTTATCCTCTGTTTTAGCAACGTTTCCATTAATTTACCCACCACAGAGGTCAGACTAACTGGCCTGTAGTTCTCAACCTCATCCTTATTTCCACTTTTGTGTATAGGGACACATGTGCCTTTCTCCAGTCCTCTGGGGCCACTCCCAGTTCTAAAGAAACCTTAAAAAGGTCAGACAGTGGAGCCACTAGGACTTCCCCAAATTCCTTCAGTACCCTGCGATGTATCCCATCTGGCCCCATCCCTTTGTCTACTTTTAGTTTAGTTAGTTCCTCATAAACACAGTCTTTTGAAAATTGTTCAAAATCCCCTTCACGTCTGTTCCCGTTAGTGGGTGTTTTCTGAGATCCTGCTCCTGGCCCTTCATCTGTGAACACAGAACAAAAATAGTTGTTAAGCAATTCTGCTTTATCCTCTTCAGCTTCTACATATTCTCTCCTTCATCCTTGAGTCTGACAATGCCACTTTTGCACTTTCTCCTCTCACTAACATAGCTGAAAAATGTCTTGTCCCCCATTTTATTGCATTGGCTATTTCTTATTCTTTTTGTATCTTGGCTTACCTGACTACTTTCCTAGTTTTTCCAAATATTAATGCTTGTCTTCCTCTTTATGATCTCTTGTATTCTCCAGGAACAAGCAGGAAGTCAGTTCTCACTTATGGGTGACGTCGACACCGACGGAGCCCGCATAGAGCAATTCCCCAGCTTTCAAAGAAAGCCTTGGGGATTGCTGCCACGCTTGTGTGGTCCTCTTCCCGCCCAAAGGTGCCATCTTGCTCAGTCTCCCTTTTTCGGCCTCTGGCCTGTGTTTTTTCCAGTAGCACTGGTCCTCTACCCATCCTTCCCCTGCTCTCCTTTCCCTTCAGCGAGGGGATGTCTTTTTCATGTGAAAATTTCCTTTTGCGGGCTTTGCGCCCTTTTTTTCCCTCAACCGCTGGCCGCAAAGGTCTTCGACTTAGTGGGGGCCCTTTTTGCCCCAATGGCCACCGGTTTTAAAAAATACGGCAGATACTCCAAAAACATGTTGCTCACAGACACCCATGACTGCTGTCTTCAGTGTCTTGGGACCGACCATGACCCGTAGCTCTGCTCTCTTTGCAAGAAAATGTTCTCCAAAGCCCTGCTAAGTCGTATGACATTTTCCGGAAGGTAGCCCCAGAATCCCCGGTGGCACCCTCGGTCGTCCCTCCACTGGTGGGATCGCAATCTTCGGCACCGCATTCAAGGCGGCTCTCCGATCAGGGGTCCCCTGGAGAGATGTAAGAAGAATAAGACCTCGAAGTCCACTGTCAGGAGCTCCAGACAAGCGCTCGCGCTACCACGCTTGGTCGCTCAGCCCCGCCCCCACCCCCTGGCGTTCCCGAGAGTCGGACAAAGAATGCCAACGCCCTCGAAAGGTACCTCGTACAGACACGGAGGCCTCCAGCGATGGCGCCTGATCTCCTAAGGGTCGTCCCGGTGAGGATCCCCTCTCCTCCTCCACGCCAGACCTGGTAACTCCGGTGTTGGTGTCGCAGAAACCCACATCCACATGGGAGTCCCGAATTCTGGCACTAGAGCGCAGCGTTTCTGCCTTCTTAGCTACCCAGCAGGCGCTCGTGCCCAGCATTGCTGGCCTGCACCTCGAGATCGAGGTTCCCTTGAGAGGGACACCAAACCTGCCCTGGAAACCCCCGAGAGCCATGGGCCTCATGAGGGTCCTTGGCGTCGGTCTCGCTCACCTTCCCGGTCCTCAGGAGGAGATCCTCCAAGACCTCTGGCTCCAAGCGGGCCTCGGCCTCTGGATGGGGTGACCAGCCCGAGTCGGACTCCTTCTCGGACCTCTCAGGCTGGGAGTTGGACGGGGATACCTCCCCAGAGACTCATGCCCACAGGGACCTCCCTTCGGACCCATCCCCGCCCACCTCTCGGAGGTGTTCGCCGCCCAAGGACACATCCTTTCTGGTGTTCGTGCAGGACATGGCACGGGCTCTCAACCTGGTTATGCAGGCTGAAGAGGAGCCACGAGCTGAGGAGCTCGACATCTTACAGTATGAGTCCCCCTGCCTCGGGAGTCTCTTACTGTCCCAGTCCCATTTTGTCCAGGTTGCTTCTCCACATGTGGGAGACACCTGCTTCGGTCCCCATTGTGAGCAAGTGCCTCGACGCCATATACAGGGTCCAACGCGGCTCTGGCTTCCGGAAGACCCAGGTTCCACACACCTCCATGGTAGTGGAATCAGCGATGTGGAAGCAAAAGAGCCTGAAGTCACACTCCTCAGTCCCCCTGGGCAGGGAGTCTAGAGCCCTCGATGCCCTTGTGCGCAGAGCCTATCAGGGGTCCATGCTCACATGCCGCATCCAGACATACCAATTGTATATGGGCATGTTCCTGCGCAACCTCGCCAAGGAGCTCAGTGGGTTCTCTGCAGGTCTTGGGGGTGAATTCCTTCTCAGGTTCCAAACCCTCCTGAGGTCCATCGCAGAGTGTTCAAAGTACCTCTCCCGTGCCACGTATGAAGGCTTTGAGTCCTCTGCCCGAGTGGCGGCAGCCGGCATCGGGGCCTGACACCAGGCATGTCTCCAGTCCTCGGACCTGGAGCAATGGGTCCAGGAGAAGCTCCTGGACATCCTCTGCCTCGGCGAACGACTATTTGGTAAACCCATGGAGGATAAGGCTGCTGAGATAGAAACTGAGTTCTTGACTCAGACCTGCCTCTCACTTAAGACCTCTTCTCTCCCTCGGAAGAAGCAGCAAACCAAGAAGCCGTTCTTTCAAAGAAAGGGGCTCCCCTACCTGGGGTTACCTGTCCTTCCCGCCCACCCCTGTGCCGGCTTCCGTCACTCAGGGGAAGGGAGGAGCGCATGGCCACCACAAGCCTAAAGGGCCCAAGGCCCAACCACCAGCGCCACCCCAACCCGCTCAGGGTTTTTGATGCTGTCAGCATAGCCTCTTGCCCCCCAGCAGCACTTCCACCGGTGGGGGGACGCCTGTCCCTTTTCACCCCGCAGTGGGCGTCGATCACGTCGGACACCTTGGTCCTGCGGGTGGTCTGAGACGGATATCGTCTTCACCTGGACAAGCTCCCTCCTCCCTTCTCCCCAGTTGAGCCTACTCGACTTCCCTCTCACCAGACTTACTTGCAGCGGGAGCTGTCCAACCTCCTCGCCTTGAGGCAGTCGAGAAGGTACCGCTGCACCTTCGAGGCCGTGGGTTCTACTCCCACTACTTCCTCGTTCCGAAAAAGACAGGGGTCTCATGCCCCATCCTCAACCTCAGGAACCTAAACAAGTTTCTGGTGTGGGAGAAGTTCAAAATCTTATCGCTTGGCATTCTCCTGCCCTTCCTTCAGCAGGGCGATTGACGATGCTCTTTGGATCTCAGGGATGCTTATGCCCACATTCTAGTCCACCCCCAACACAGGCAGTACCTGCGTTTCAGGGTGCAGGAGAAGCACTACCAATACAGGGTGCTTTCCTTCGGGCTCTCATCGAACGCCTCGGCTTCTTGGTCAACTACCCCAAGTCCCACCTCGAACCAGTGCAGACCTTGGAGTTCATTGGCACACGCCTCGACACAGAGCGAGCGACAGCCTTCCTGCCCATGGACCGTGCAAACCGCCTCCGAACCATGGTGGCCCAGGTCCAGAACAGGGCTCAGATTATGGCACGGGCCATGCTGCACCTCCTAGGACACATGGCTTCCACCATCCATGTGGTCTCCCATGCCCACATGCATATGCGTACAGCCCAGTGGTGCCTCAGGGTACAATGGAGGCAGGCCTCCGGCCACCTCTCCTCAACTCCCTGAATTGGTGGCGGGACCCCCAAAGCCTCCTTCGAGGAATGCCCTTCCAGACCCCACAGCATGAGCTCATCCTGATGACAGATGCTTCCCTGCTGGGTTGGGGAGCTCACTGTGGTGCATTGTGCACCCAGGGACAGTGATTGCCTGAAGAGTCTCAGCAGTAGATCAACCTGCTCAAGCTTCGGGTGGTCCGGTGGGCCCTGAGGGCCTTCGAGGGTCGTCTGAGGGGGAAGTCGGTGCTCGTGCAGACCGACAACCGGGTAGCCATGTTCTACATCAACAAGAAGGGGGGAATAGGATCCCGCCTCCTCTGCCAGGAGGCGATCCTCCTCTGCTCCTTTGTGTTTCGCTGGGGGATGACCCTACGAGCAGTCTACCTCCCAGGCCAGGAGAATGTTCTCGTGGACAAAGTCAGCAGGATCCTCCACCCACACAAGTGGCGCCTGGATCCGGAGGTCGCCAACCTCTTGTTCCATTGGTGGGGGACCCCATCCATGGACCTGTTCGCCAGCCCGGTGAACGCACAGCTTCCCCGCTTCTGCGGCCCGGTTCCACACCCGAGCAGGGTGGCCCTGGATGCATTACTCTTAAGCTGAACCTCCAGGCTTCTTTACGCTTTCCCTCCCACTCTTCTCATTGCAAGGACCCTCCACAAGGTCCAGCGGGAACGAGCCTCAGTGATCCTCGTGGCTCCTTCATGGCCTCGCCGGCCTTGGTTCCTGCTTCTGCTCCGGCTCTCATCCGAGCCTCCAGTCCCCCTGGTCTGTACCCCGGACTTGTTAACGCAGGAGGAGGGTCGGGTGCTCCACCCGAACCTGGCCTCGCTGTCCCTTACAGCCTGGCAGCTGAACGGGGCTCCCGGAGGAGGTTGAGGAGGTTCTCCTCACGTCAAGGAAGAACTCGACAAGATGGGCATATGCCTTTAAGTGGCGACATTTCTCGGTCTGGTGCTCTGAGCTCCAGATCGACCCGTTCTTCTGCTCTACCCGGTGGGTTCTCCAGTGCCTTCTCTACCTCTTGAAAGCAGGGTTGAAATCCAACTTCGTCAGGGTACACCTGAGCGCCATTTCGGCGAACCACCTCCCCATCGAGGGAAAACCCCTCTCAGGCAGCCCTTGGTCTCCCGCTTCATGCAAGGCCTCTTACTTTCCAAGCCTCCCATCTGGCCTACCCCGGCGGAGTGGACTTCAACGTGGTGCTTATGCAGCTTACAGGATCACCCTTCGAGCCGATGGTGACATGCTTACTTTGGCACCTCTCCTGGAAGGTGGTCTTCCTTGTGGCTTTGACTTCAGCTCGCCGAGTCAGCAAACTTCAGGCCCTCATGGCTGAGGCTCCTTACATCAGGTTCCATGGGTCCTCCGCACCCACCCCAAGTTCCTACTGAAGGTTGTCTCGGATTTCTATCTAAATTAGGAGATAATCTTACCAACCTTCTTCCCAAGGCCTCATACTGATCAGGCATTGGCAGTACTACATACACTCAACTGCAAGAGGGCTCTTGCCTTCTACCTCCAGCGCACCCAGGCTCACCGCAAGTCTGGTCGGCTCTTTGTTGCCTACGATCCCAATCACTTGGGGCAGGCAGTCACCAAATGCACCCTCTCCGTCTGAGTGGCGGACTGCATCGCCTTCGCCCAGGCAAAGGCGGGCGCCCCGTTGGATCGGAGAGTCACCAAACACGGCGTCCAGGCAAATGCAGCTTCAGTGGCCTCGCTGCGCTCAGTGCCCCTGTTGGACTTGGTCTTCAGTGAACACTTTCGCCGTACACTACTGCCTGGAGAGGGAGTCCCGCCGGGACAGCACCTTCGGCCAGGCTGTTCTCCTTAATCTGTTCGGGGTATAAGCAATTCCTGCCCTCCGACCCTTCTTCCACAGATACCAAGAGCTTCGCCCCAGGGAGCTGAAGGCATGGGCTCCTTCGGGCATCGACTTCTGCTCACGGCCTCGTGGAAGCGTTTTTGGGTTTCAGGCTCGGTAGCCTGTAGCTGGGAAGTCCTATAAGTGAGGACTTACTTCCTGATTGTTCCTGGAGAAAGCGTAGTTACTCACCTGTAACAGGTGTTCTCCAGGGACAGCAGGAATCAGTTCTCACTACCCTCCCACCTCCCCTGACGAGTTGCTATTTTTGTCCTTCCCTTGCCATCTGCTTAGTAGGGCTCTAGCTAGGGGACCTGACTGAGCAAGATGGCACCTTTGGGTGGGAAGAGGCCACGCATGCGTGGCAGCAATCCCAAAGGCTTTCTGTGAAAGCTGGGGAATTGCTCTGCACGGGCTCCGTCAGTGCCGACGTCACCCATAAGTGAGGACTGATTCCTGCTGTCCCTGGAGAACACCTGTTACCTGTAGCTATGCTTTTTATGAAGGCCATCCTCTTTTTGTACACCTTTTCAGCTGCTTCCTTTAAGAACCATAATGGCCTCCTTTTCCTTTTTCATTTATTTACCTTTCTACAAAAAGGTTTATTGCCCTTAAAATATCACCTTTCCGTTTTGCCCATTGCTTTTCTACATCCCCCAGCTGTTCCCATCCCACTGATGACTCCTTGAGGTATTGTCCCATCTTATCAAAGTTAGTGTTCTTGAAGTCTAAGACCCTCTCTTTTGAATGGACTTTATCAGCCCTAATCTTGATACTGAACCACATCATCTGGTGATCACTGGATGTGACTTGATCTCCCACTATGACATCGAAACACTTTCCCCATTAGAAAGCACCCGGTCCAGTATGGCCCCTTCACGTGTGAGTTCTGTTACCAGTTGCCGGAATAGTTCTCCCTGTAGAGAATCCAAGATATCCTTACTTCTAGATGACACCACACAGGGATGTGCCAATCAACATCTGGCATATTGAAATCACCTATCATTATAGCATGTCTGTAATATTGTTTAAGACACTAGGTAAGAAGAGATCCTACAAGAATTTCTGTTTGACATGCAAATCTAAAGCAATCAATAGGAATTGGAAAATAAGAGCAGACAAAAAGGAGTACAAGGAAGCTGGGGGAGACACAGCACACATGCTTTAAGTGATTATGTTTGCAGCTGCCTCAAAGTAGCTGATAACTTTTGCATTGAAATGGCTGTAAAAGAAAGCCCTGTGAGTTTTCTCTTTGGAAATAAGTTTGCATGCTTGTGGAGGCAATATTCATAGAAACATAGATAGAAACATAGAAACATGATGGCAGAAAAAAACCACATGGACTATCTATCTGCCCTTCCATATTAACCACTACAACAGTCCCTTCTTTTCCTTTAGAGATCCTCTGTTTGTCCCATGCTTTTTTGAATTCAGATACCGTCCTTATCTCTACCATTTCCACTGGGAGACTATTCTATGCATCCACCACTTGTTCCGTAAAGATGTATTTCTGCATATTATTCCTGAATCTATCTCCTTTCACCCTCATTGTATGTCCCCTCGTAGCAGAACTTGCTTTCAATCGAAAGAGGCTCTCCTCCTCTGCATTTATGCCATGGAGGTATGTGAATGTCTCAGTCATATCACCTCTATCCCTCATTTCCTCTAAAGTATACATATTAAGATCCTTAAGTCGGTCCTGATATGCTTTATAACAAAGACCACTAACCATTTTAGTAGCTACCCTCTGCACAGAATCCAATCTGTTTATATCCTTTTGAAAGTGCGTTCTCCAGGATTGCACACAATGCCCCAAATGAGGTCGCACCAAAGATTTATACAGAGGCACTATCACCTTCTTTCTTCTGCTGGCCATTCCTCTCTCTGTGCACCCAAGCATACAAGCCCTCTGGCTGGTCTAAAATTGCTCTCATAAGGCATACTTAACAAAAAAAAACACAAACCGAAGGAAATAAATGCATAATCACTTACAATATTGCCATAAGACCATTCAAGGTTGTTGATGAGCAGTACTTGAATTCATCTTCTAAGTAAGCTGTCTCATATCAAAGCATTTTATAAATTGATATGAAAAAGTGAAAGTATGTGCTGTCGAGTCAAAGCTGGCTCCATAAATTTATAATCTCTTTCTTAATTTTTTCCTGCTGGGTTTCTGTTTTGGTAGCGGGCATTACAAGCTAGAATATTTTTTATGCTGAAATCAAGTGGCTGATGGCAGAATACATTTTTCTTGCTGGTACCTCTAGAATAATTTTGGGCTGGTAATTATATTAACAACAGTTGTCTGAGTTTTCTGCTAGAGACACCTCAGAAAGCCACACCAAATACCGAAGTCAGGTCCTCCACTTGTCATCAAAGAATGCTATTTGGGTTGATCACAAATTAGGGTGCTTAGGCCTGTGGGTTTCTGATATTGCCCCACAGAGGTGACTTTAAATAAGCTTGAGTATTTCAATGTGTAATATAAACATTTTTTCTCTTTCTAAAATAGTTGCTCGGTGAACTGCTTCTGGACAGACACAACTTTCCTGTCATGACAAAATACATCAGCAAGCCAGAAAACCTCAAACTCATGATGAATCTACTGAGAGATAAAAGCCCCAACATTCAGTTTGAAGCATTCCACGTCTTTAAGGTATATTTACAAAGTATGCTTTAGCTAAAACTTGTATTTGTGTCTGGTTAAAACCAAAAAGGGCATCATGCCCAAAAGATTTGTCTCATTCTGTGCCTCTGATGAACATTTTAGGCACCACAGAAACAAACACATTTTACATTTTTTGGTTCTTGTGTTTTAAAACACATTTCTCACCACACACGTTTAATACAAAGATATGTTGCGCTTAGCACTTGAAACACTCAGGCCAGCATTCAAGCAGACTTGCACATTCACCTGTGGCCAGTGAATTCATAAGTCCACTATCCATTTATTTTCAGCAGCCATACAGATAGAGGAAGGATGGTCTATGCTGGCATTTGTGTGGGGAGAAAGGCACCCTCTTACATATATGGTGGTCATGCCCATAGTTAACAGTATTGTTGGAAAGAGTTTTTGACTTCATTAGTAAGGTACGGAAAAAAGTTATAACTCCCAGAATGGGTTTGGCCCTAATAGGACTGGGTAGAGAGGTGGCCGACTCCCTGACACGATATCTGTTAATAGTGGCAAGGTTGACCCTAGCCCAACAATGGAGACAGCCAGAGATGCCCACCTTGGGGAGGGTAATTCAAAAGGTACACTACATTCAGGGAATGGCAAAGTTAATGGCCATGCAGTGTTTAAACCTAACCTCCTACATCAGAATATAGTCTCCTTTTGATGATTGGTACAAGATGAATGGAAGTGGTATTGACAATTAAATATATAGAGGGGGGAAGATGAAGGAATGAGTGGAAGGTAGCAGGGGAGAGGAGGAGCTAATGGAATGATGGAAAGATGATAAATGGACGTACTGAATTTATAAGCTAGTAATCTGCCTGTCCTAATATGAGTGCAAGATGGTCCTCAGGTGGAAGGAGGAGGGGGAGGGGATGGGAAGTAAAAGGAAACACGGTTAAAATGTTATGTGGAATACTTCAGTGTGAAAAGATATCAGAATGATATGTATATAAGAAGTTTGTGTATTTATTAATTTAAAAAAAATAAAATTTGCTATGGAGCTAATTGCATCTGTAGCAAACATTTGCAAGGACGAAGCAAGTAAATTCCATGGGTTAGTGCATCTTTCTCTGTTTTCTTTTTTTCTGAACAGGCAAAAATGGCACTCACCCGACACAGTGTGACCAACTTTCAGCAGCAGCGGCAAGTGAATTAAATGTTTGGCCTTTCAGTGTTGAACCAAAAGTTTTCTATCTGTATAGCTGCTGAAAATACATGGATAGTGGACTTATGCATTTACTGGCCACAGGTGAATGTGCAAATCTGCTTAAATATTGGCCTGAGTGTTTCAAGTGCTAAGCGGAAAATCACCATATATGTGAGAGGGTGCCTTTCTCCCCACACAAGTGCCAGTATATACCATCCTTAATGCTCAGTTTTTCCAACACCACCGGTACAACATTTTATAGATAGTCTCAATTAGGTATGTAGCAGTTAATCTCCAGGAACAAGCAGGAATGAGTCTTCACATATGGGTACGTCGGTACCGACGGAGCCTGCACGGGGATGCTGCCCAGCTTCCAATCAGAAAGCCTTTGGCAGCCTCCCTCGCGCCTGCACGCTGAGTTCCCGCCCTCTCCAGAGCCTCTCTTCAGTTTTCGTTTTTCCGCGGAGCCGGCAGGACGTCCTCCTGTCACCGCAGAAACTTACTTATTTACTTACTTTAATACTTTAGTTTTTTGTTTTCTTGTGGTCGCGGCTGTATTTCCCGCCGCCACCGGTACCGCCGGTGGATTTTTGCCTAAATTCTGAGAAACTTTTTCTTCAGTTTTTTCTGCCTTAACTTGTTAGGCCTACCAGGCCTCATGGAGCCTTCTTTCCCTAAGAAGTGCATTCGATGTGGAAACACTTGTTTCCTTTTAGACTCCAATAACTGGTGTCTCAACTGTGTGGGTCCTGACCCTTTTTCCCCTGACATGTCAGGAGATATTTTTGTGAGGAAACCTTCAGTTTTTAAAGTTTCCCTCGATGCCGTTTTTTCCTCGGCAGTGAGGGTACCCGGTTTCTCCATTTCACAGGATCAGGTAACCCACAAACAGTCTGTTAAGACTAGTCAATGCTTGAGTGGTATGTCCCATGCCCAGCATGGTGACGGCTCCGGCCTTACCCTCAAGAATCCATTGGCATTACCCCTGCGGGAGTCTATGGGCTCCAAAGCGTTAAAGGGGTTTCAGGTTGTTCCTGGGGCTCACCCCTCACAGAACATACCTGAGCCATGCTCGGGGGTGGTATCCGCTTCGAGCGGTACCGATCCCCCGGCATCGGCACCGGTGTCGAGTGTTCCACTCTTCACCAGGGATCGTCATCTGGTGTCCTCGGTACCTTCGGGGCCGATTGCTACGCTTCAGATTGACTTCCCTCGATCCCCACCGTGTCCGGTGGTGGTATCCGCTTCGAGCGGTACCGATACCCCAGCATCGGCACCGGTGTCGAGTGTTCCACTCGCCACCAGGGATCGTCCTCAAGCGTCCTCGGTACCTTCGGGGCCGATCGATACGCTACGCATGGACATTTCTATATCCCAGCCATGCTCGGAGACGGTACCGCCGTCGAGCGGTTCCGATGCCCTGGCTACGACATCGAGATGCAGTAACCTGTTTCTCGCAGGTGGGTATCCTCGGGTATCCTCGGTACCTTTGGGACCGATCGATGTAACCCAGACTGCTTTATCGGTATCGGCATCGCCGATATTGCCACTGACGTCGGTGCCCTCAAGGCATGCATCGATAGACTCGCTTCCATCGATGCCGAGTCTTGAATCGATTTCTAGTCTCGAGGACTGGGTACCGACACGTCCTGGAACCGACTCCGCTCGCTTCCAGATAAGCAGTTCCGCAGATCCTAGCTATAACTCTAAACTCATGATCTCGGTACCACTGCAGCAGTCCCCGATGACAACTTTGACCGCTGGTCCTGTATCACAATCGATGTCGATGCCTCCGTTGGAACCGATACCTGGCATTGCTGATGCAGTACTTACTGCCTCTGAGTTAACACGCCAGTATCCCGGTCCATCTACTACGTCTCTTGCTTCACACCATGGTACGTCCTCTGGTGCTCAGCCTCTTTCTTTGGCCTTACCAGTGATGGTTCCCATAGGGGATCAGTCTTTTCAGACTTTTCTCCGAGACATGGCAACCTTTCTTAATATCTCTATCCCTGGTTGTGCTGATACTCATAGCCCACCGGCACAAATGGAAAATATCATGCTTCCTTTACATCCTGCTCTGCAGGATCTCCTTCTGAGGGTTTGGAAATCACCCTTACGGCTTCCTCTAGCTTCCACAGCTACTGAGGTTCGGTACCAAGTGCCTCCCTCTCCAGGATTTCAGAAGCCGCAACTTCCTCATCGTTCCCTGGTAGTAGAATCAGCACTGAGGAAGGCTAAGAGCAAGAAGAAGTATTCTTCTTATCCGCCAGGTCGTTCTTCAAGAACACTCGATGCTTTTGGTCGTCAAGCCTTCCAAACATCTATGCTGGCCTCCAGAATTCTTTCATATATTTTCCACATGAGTCTAACACTCTAGGAGGTCACAGAGAAATTGTCTCTCTTGACCCTTTTTTGCCAGAGCCGAAGGCTACTGATTATTCCTTGCTCATCTATCATAGCCGGAATATATCCTGGTTTCTGTCTCGTGCTTCTATAGACTCTTTTGAGTCTGTTAGCAGATCCTCTGCTATTGCCATTGCAGCATGTCGCAGAGCCTGGCTCGAAGCTTCAGACTTGAATAGACGGGCACAAACTATACTGGCTCATTCTCCTTGTACAGGAGACGGTCTTTTTGGTAAGGAGGCTTTACGTCAGGTTGCTCAATGCTCCACTGACTCTCCTTCCACTACAGACCATTCTAAGCCATCCCATTCTTCGAGGGGTAGGAAATGTCCTACCAAACCTTCTTTCCCTAAGAAAAGAAAGTTTCATTCCTCTCCTGCCCATCATTCAGAGGTACCTAAGCAAGGAACACCTCAGCCTAGTCTGAAGTCCTCCAGCTCTGGCCACTCTCAGCATTCCCAACAACCATAGGGGCTGAGAATTATAGTCTGCAGTTCACTTCTACCTATTAGAAGTTGCTTCACTGTGCTTTTCTTTCTCAGTGTACTAAGATGTTGGAACATTCTTGTTCAGGGACTACGCACTTCTCCTCCTTTACTCTCTAGAGGAGCAGTTACTACTATCCCCTGATAGTTCTGTCCCACTTTGAACATTTTTTTCCTTCAAGTTGCACTTACCCTGAGGGTACGTCACCCTCCACTTACTTGCCTACCCTCTCTACTGGACTTCTTCCTGGTTGAGGGGTACCATACTGAGAAGCTTCTTAGCATGCTTATTCCTCAGAAAGAGACAGGAGATGCCTCCTCTCCTTCCTTGTCTATTATTCTTAAATGGGCACAGTACAATCTCTCTGCTGGTTTCTATCACCAGCTGTGCCTGCAGGAGTTACAATGATTGTGTTACTGGTACTTTCTAGTTCCAGTCCCTTGTTCCAAGGTTTATCTAGCCTCAGTAGTGATTCCAGGCTGCTCCTCAGCTATCTTGGATCCTCCTACTTTTTGGCTTTTTCACAATCTTCCTCCATCTCCTCTCTGAGGATATGGCAATACCACTGACTTCAGTCAGTTTATCTCCTCTTTCTCCTGCACAATGCTCTCTGCACTCTCAGAGAAGCTTTCTACTATGAGGGCCTTATTTTAGAGCATTGACCTTATCTCTGAAGCTATCAGTAGGGAAAAGCTTAATTCCTTCCCATGCCTATGAGGGTTCTCCAAACCCTCTGGTCTGGGCTGTTGGTATGATATATAAGTTCTTCTGCGTGAAGATCCAAGGCTGATGTTTACACATGCTCCCTCTGGGTCCCTCCAGCAGGTCCCTCTGGTATCTTCTTGCATTGCTGAACATCTGCCATGTCAGTGTTCTTTGCAACTCCCGCCTTGTTCTTTACAGACTGATATCATCATCTGTTCTCACGCAAACATCAAATTATCTTACTGGATTCCCTCAATCCACGGAGATAGATTCTTTACACATATCCCAAGTGGGTTCACCCTCTTGTGGAGCAGAGAATCTTTTCTTTTATATTCCCCATATACAACTATGGGGCTGGGTGGTAGATATGTATCTTCAATCTCTATCTTGTATGTAGCATCTCCATATATGTCTACATACCTATCTCATTACCCTGGTGGTGCAATTCCATGCCCCACCAATGTATATATATTCCGTATATCATATATATATATATATATATATATATATATATATATATATATATTTTGATACATTTCTACACCCATATCCTAATATACACATATGGACATATGTATATATCTATACATATATATATATATATATATATATATATATATATATATATATATATATATATATATATATATTCCATTCATATATATATATCTGTATATATATGTGTCTGTTGGAGGGCTTCTCAAGGGTTGATATGTCTTACACACTATAACCCTTACTGTCTATACTAAATGTTTTACCTTCTAGAGGGTTTAGACAGTCTATTGCCCTACTTGCATACCATATTATGATGCAGGAACTGTTAGGCACCAATAACTACTGTGGTGCTAACATCTTCCATTTTTTCTTTAAGTCCTTGAAGCATCAAGCTTCAATATTTTTTCCTATCTCTCGCCAGCTAGGAAAAATAGTGTACATCTTTATCTTGAGTACACAACTGTTCTCCTTGGGAATAGGGATTTTTTCCACTTTCCCTCTCCCCGTCAGGACTGGACTAGTTCTCCAACTCCGTCAGTCTTCTTCCTTAGTCTTCCCTGTTAATAACATTATGACTAAAGGACTTTTTCAGCTTTTTCTCATAAAGCTCTCCATTGAAGACATGACGTCCCATCCTACCCAGTTGACACCTGGATCGTCTACTGCCTCCAGGTCTGGACCTTCATCCTCATTGCTGGGAGGTCCCTTCAAGATTCCGCCACTGCTTCTCCAGCAGACTACATCAGGCGTTCTACTTCCTACAGTGCAGTACGTAAGTGACATATCTAATGGTACGTTACATGTGTTTCATGTGACTCCTCATATACACCAAGGACTCCTACAACCTGTACGGACCTCTAGTCCTTGGCTATGCTGTTCTTCCTCACAGCTCCTTTATTGTCAACTCCTACCCTCCATCCCACATCGGATGCCAGGGATTTCTGGAAACAAAATGCACCCCTGGTCCAGGCTGCTGCATTTTTATGAGATCTCCCCCTGGCATCTCCAGCTAGGGAGTCCCCATATGTGAAGACTCATTCCTGCTTGTTCCTGGAGATAGCACAGTTACTTACCTGTAACAGGTGATCTCTGGGAACAGCAGGAATTAGTCTTCACAACCCTCCCACCTCCCCTAGGAGTTGCATCTCTTATCTTCTTCTCCTTTCTCTCCTCGCCTTTGTCTCAGCTTTGAAACTCAACTGAAGAGAGGCTCTGGAGAGGGCGGGAACTCAGCGCGCAGGCGCGAGGGAGGCTGCCAAAGGCTTTCTGATTGGAAGCTGGGCAGCATCCCCGTGCAGGCTCCGTCGGTACCGACGTACCCATATGTGAAGACTAATTCCTGCTGTTCCCAGAGATCACCTGTTACAGGTAAGTAACTGTGCTTTCCGTTATAGAGGCATTGGAACACAGGGGTCCATTCCTTTATAGTCCATGCGACTCCTAAGTCTGATTTCCATTGTAATATATGCCTTGGCTTCCCTTTTGTTTCCACCCCCAAAGCCTTGTATAGCTGGGACAAGCAGCCCTGCATACTCCCAGCTATGAAAGCCCTCTCAAGAGGTTTTAACACTGCCCCCCCCCTCCCGTTTCGCCCAACCTTCCGCCCTGAGGTAGTGGCAGACTTGCATATATTGATCCCGATCTCTGTTGTCCAAATCAAATTCGCTGTGTAGCTTACCAAAGGGAATCACCTCAGTTTCTCTCCAAAATTGGCCTAAGAATCTCAATCCCATCTTTTCTCATTTTATATATGAAATTTATTGAGCCCGGGGGGAACGCTGGGTTGTGTCGCAGGGGAGTCAATTTAAAGGATTTTTGGGCCCTGAAGATTTTCTGCTTATACTTCTCCCACACCATCATTGTCAAATCTACAAAGGGATTTTTCCACGCTAAAGGGTATTAAATAAATGCAAGAACTTGGGTAGAATCATAATTTTAACACTATTTATTCTGCCAAACCATGACAACCCCAAGTTCTTCCATTGTAGCATATTAGTGCAGATGGACTTCCACAATGGGTCAAAATTTAGTTGCCACTTCTTCGTGGCGTCTGGGGTTAGGTTGATCCCCAGGTAATGCACATGGGACGAAGTCCAACGATATGGAAAACACTCTCAGAGTGTCTTTCGCTCCAGCTGATCCAGAGAAATGTCCAGGATCTCTGACTTCGAGACGTTCATCTTGAAACCAGAGATGTGACCAATGTTCCCTCTAATTTTCTGTAGGCTGTGTGCGCATAAAATATCAGCTGTGTGCAGCTTTTGAAGGAAGGTTAAATTTTTGTGCGCCACATAACGACACTCGGAGTTATATACTTTAAAATTTGACTACACGTCAGAATACAGTATGCACACCACATTGATTTTAATCAAATTAAATGAAAATAGACGATTACTAAATGAAGCGGGAAATTTCTAGTAATTACAATCATAACTTTCAAATTTTAAGACGTCTGTGTTGTTTTCTATCAGAATCAGAGCCGTAATTTTTGTGCGCTCTGTTGTAAAGCATGTGCGCTCGCTCGGCAAGGTGTGTGCGCGCGCACACGCGCACAGCTTAGAGGGAACAGTGGATGTGACCAAACCTCTCCAACTCATCTCCCACCCCCTTCAAAGATTATGCCGGATGGGACAGTGTAAATAATAGGTCATCTGCAAACATTGAAATCTTATGTTCCCCAGTTTGCCCCACAATTCCCCTAATCTCTGAGCGGATTCGAACACGGTATGCCAAGGGTTCCATTACCAAAGCAAAAAGCAATGGGAATAATGGGCATCCCTGCCTGGTCCCCCTGCGCAATTCAAAAGGTTGGGAGAATGAAGCATTGACCTTTATCCGGGCTGTTGAATGTGTGTGAAGTACTTGGATCCACTGTTTAAAAGTGCTACCCATTCCAAATGTATCAAGCACCTGGAATAAATAGGGCGAATATATACCCTATCAATGGCCTTCTCTGCATCGACTGTTAGGAGTAAAGCCAAACTTCCACTCGGTTTTGCCAGTCTAATCGGATTTAAAATTTTGCGCATCTTATCCGAGCTCTGCCCACCCAATATAAAGCCGGATTGGTTATAGTGCACTAATTTTGGTAACAGAGGCTAGAGACAGTTGGCAAGGACCTTCACAAAAATCTTCTGATCTATACCCAGAAAGGGAAATAGGACGGTATGGCTCACATTGTAAGGCATCTTTTCCCTCTTTATGAATTAGGGAGACCCCAGCTGTTCTCATGGATGTAGGCAGGGTTTGCTCTACTAAAAGATTGTTATACACCCTTACTAACAGCTCCACCACTTGATTCTGGAATGTTTTGTAGAAAATGTTGGAGTATCTATTCAGCCCTGGTGTCTTAAATTTAGGTAGGCTCTTAATAACCTGCGCTATTTCCACCTCTGTAATTGGTCGCCCAATTTATTCATCCGAAATCTTAGGGAGGTGACACTCTTCCAAGTACCTATCTATTGAGATTCCCAATGCCTCCCACTCTGGGGTATACTGTTGCCTGTAAAATTCCACAAAACATTCTTGAATTTCCTTCTGCTAAGTCACCAAATTCCTTTTATTATCCTTAACTTTCCAAATGCTGTTTTTCTCCCTTTCTTTTTTTAAACGAAAGGCTGACACCCTACTTGCCTTTTTCCCAAATTTGAAATATTCCTTCCCCAACCTCTCCAATTTAATCCGTATCTCCACTAATTTGTGGTCTTCCACGTTCTTCCACGTTCTTCCTCTTATCAGCCAGTTCTGTAAGAACTGTTGGTTGTCTGTTCCCCTGCTTCACCAACCAATCTAATTTCAAGATTTCTTCGTAAAGGGCCGATACTTTTTGTTTTCTTTCCCTTTTCCTGTGGGCAGCAAAACTAATCAGGTGTCCTCTCAGTATGGCCTTCAGACCATCCCACACTAAACTCGGTGGGCATCCCTCCACATCATTTAGATACAAGTAATCTTGTATAATCCTCGCTACTTTCTCCCGGATCTCCTGATCCTCCAGTGATGAGTCATTGAGTCTCCAAAAACTATTGGGTCGTTCAATTGTGATAACTGTATTTCCACCCACAGGGGGGCGTAATCAGACCTCATGCAATCCTCAATCCTACCGTCTTTAATCCAACCCTCCAGAGCGTTACTTCCCCAATGATAGTCAATTCTAGAGTAGGTATCATGAGCTCCAGAATAACACATGTAATCCTGCTCCCCTGGGTGTGATTCCCTTCAAAGGTCTACCAACTCCAAAAGCTGAGACCACACTCTGAGACTTTTATGAGCTGGTGCTGCAGGTTGCCTTGACCATTAGATGTATCCACTCTTGGGTTAATTGCTAAGTTGAAATCACCACCTATTCTCCAGGAACAAGCAGGAAGTCAGTCTTCACATATGGGTGACGTCGGCGCCGACAGAGCCCGCACGGATCATTTCCACAGCTTTCAAAGAAAACCTTTGGGAATGCTACCACGCATGCATGCTCCCCTTCCCACCCAAGGGTGCTATCTTGCTCAGTCTCCTTTTTTCCATGGAGCACAATGGATGCATGTCCTGTTTCCCTGTAAAAATTCCTTAAAAATGATCCTCTTAGTTGAGTTTTCCCGGTTTTCATACCGGTTCCTCTTTCCGCCTCGAGCCGCCGCCATCAATGGCGCTGTTCTCGGCTCCCTTTCTATTTTTTCATCGGCCTCGACCGGTGTTTGCACCCTTTTTCGCCTGGTGGTCGTCGACCCTGTCCGGGTGTAATCCACCATGTCTCCCGGTGGCTTTAAAAAGTCTGATCGTTTCAGTCAAATTATGTCTGTCACAAACACCCACGACTGCCTCGGCCCGGACCACGACAGTACCTCCTGTGACCTATGTCAGGCCATGGCCCCTCGGACCAACAAGAAAAGGTCGGAGTTGCAGGAGAAGATGTTCCCATGGTCAGGCTCAGCCCTGGCTTCCCCTACACTGAGCCCAAAGCCAAGCTGCTCCCGTGAGGCCTGGGCATCTTCGGAGTCCCGCAGCAGCGGCTCCTCCAGAAAGACGCTGGACCCTGGCAAGAAAAAAATCCTTGAAGCCAGTCGAGGTTCCACCAGGGAAATTCAGTAAGATCCCATGGAAGGACTCTGGCGACTCCGAGCAGTGCCCCTTTAAGGTCTCTAGGAAGGAGTCCTTGGCCGGCAGTGACCATGCGAGGCTCCCTGAGGCCATGGTCCTCATCGAGGACACACTTGCAAGAGCACTGGAGCCGGGTCCGAAAACCTCGGTGCCCGCGCCAAAAGCTGCGGAGCCTTCTGGCATTGAGGCCAGAATGGCAGACTTAGAACAGAGTATCTCGGCCATCCTGACCATGCAGCTGGTGATGATGTCAGGCTCATCCACATCATCTGCCCCTACAACCAGGCCCCCAACTGCGGTGGCATCCCCGGTCATCGAGCCGGGCCCCGAGCGCTATCGGCTCGGGCTAGCCCTTGGCATCAATCGAGGTCCAGTTCCCGATCCTCAGGTGTCCATACTCCCCGGCTAGTTTCCAGGAGTCTGACCTGAGACTGGTTGGTGGATCTCGGTTCCCCGATGCCAGCCTTGCAGTGTGGGAGCTCCAAGCCTCGAAGTCAAACTGGGAGACCAATGTCTAGGCCTCTCCTGAGACCTCTCGACACCGAGACATCCCCTTGGAGCTGTCTCCCCCGGAACTCCAGCACCTTTCCCCACCCGAGGAAGTGGCATTCATACCCACAGAGGGTAGCGGCAGACACGTTCCTGATCTCATGGGCTAAGGGACTGCTGTATGCATTCCCACCGACTCCCCTGGTCGCCAAGACTCTGTTCAAAATTCAGAATGAGAGGGCATTGGTGATACTGATTGCCCCCAGGTGGCCCAGGCAACCCTAGTTCCCACTACTGCTCTCGCTGGCGGCGACACTTCCAGTGCCCCTGGGTCAAGCCCTGGACCTCCTGACTCAGGAGGAGGGCTCCCTTCTGCACCCCAATGTGGGGTCATTGACTCTTAATGGCCTGGCTGCTGAAAGGGTAGCCTTGGCCCTGTTCACCTACCACAAGAGGTTGAGGAGATCCTGCTAGCCTCCAGGAAGCACTCCCACAAGGAGGGCTTATGTCTTTAAGTGGTGCAGGTTCGCTTTGTGGTGCACAGATAGGAAGGAAAACCCTTCTCCTGCCACGTCCAGTGGTACTCCAGTACCTAGTGCATCCGTCACACACAGGGCTGAAATCTAACACAGTCCGGGTGCACCTGAGTGCCATAGCTGCTCACCACAACCCGGTAGGGGGAAAGCCCTTATCTTACCAGCTCCTGGTTTCCCAGTTCCTATGGGGCCTTCTGCTTTCCAAGCCCCCTGTACGCCCTTTGGCAGCAGAATGGGATATCAACTTGGTGCTCTCCCAGCTGACTAGGCCGCCATTCAAGCCACTGGCCATTTGCCACCTCAGATACCTATCCTGGAAGGTGGCCTTCCTGGTGGCCCTGACTTCAGCTCACAGAGTCAGCAAGCTTCAAGCGCTGGTGGCGGACCCCCCGTACACTAGGTTCTTCAAGAACAGGGTAGTGCTCCGCACCCACCCTAAGTTCCTCCCGAAGGTGGTATCCCCGTTTCACCTTAACCAGGAGGTGGTACTCCCACCTTCTGCCCGCGGCCTCATGCTGGCAGGGAGAAGCTCATTCTCCACACACTGGACTGTAAACAGGCCCTGTCCTTCTATCTGCAGCAGACCCAGGGCCACCACAAAGCACCTCAGCTTGTTGTGTCTAATGACCCCAGCAGACTGGGGCTCCCTGTAACCAAGCATACCCTATCCTCTTGGGTGGCAGACTGCATTGCCCTCACTTATGAGCAGGTGGGCCTCTCCCTGGAGCACCGGATCACAGCACATCGCGCGAGGGTGATGGCCACATTGGTGGCCCACCTCCACTCTGTGCCAGTGTCAGAAATTTGTAGAGCCACCACTTGGTCATCCGTTCACACATTCACATTTTTTATGATCATTTTATCATCTTTTTATGTATTTATATGTTTTTAATTGTATTTCAACAGACCACTATCCCTGAGGAATGTCCCGCCGAAACACAGCCGTGTCGGGCTTTGTTTTTGTTGGCTAGTTGCCTTGACATTGTTCCAATTCAATAAAGCTTGTACTTTTGATACTCGCTTCTTTTTTGGTGTTTGTACTTGTGCCCCTTTTCCTGTGGAAGGCAATTTGAGCCTTGACCCAAGTCAGCTCTTTAAATAACAACTGGCGCTTGACTGGGAAGTTGAGCCCATGGACTTTAAAAGCAACCATCCTCACAGACCCCATCGTTCTTTATGGTAATCCTTTAGTAAGTCCTGCCTAATTACCTTTGGTCCTCTGGTCTTCCCATCCCCCTACCACCATACAAACAACCCTTCCATCCCTTCCCCTTGCCCCCTTATAGCAACCACTGCTCTCACAGGTTCCCAGTCCAGCCCGCAGCAGCCCTACTGCCCACCCCAATAAAAACTAACCTGCCATTACCTAACTATCCTCCATTTAAACTACAGCCCCGGTCCCACTTCCTTGCCTTTATCCACATTCACTCTGTAACACAAGCATTCTGTCTTCATCTCCTGGATTCCCATCTGCCCTCACCCACTCTCATATGATAACAGACTAAGGCAATGAGTCAGTTTTATAGTGTTTTCTTCTGGCCCAAATAAACAGTCAAGTGGGTGATCCCGCACTCTATTCCGGAATGTCGGTCTGGTGGCGTAAGCGTTTGCCACCCTCTTTTCTTTGTTCCCATTGCAGCATCAAGATCACATTCTTCTTTAGTTCTGATGGCTGTATGGGCAGATCAGTCCAACCCACATCTTTGAGCACATTTAATACTTCTTCCAGGGAGTGTACTCTATATTTGTGACTCCTGGGGAATGGGAAATTGAGTCACATTTATTTACAACACTACTATCTAAAGTAGCTGGGGGACAGGAAGAGGAGGAAGCATGCGCTCCACAGAGCTAAGAGATGCCCCTTCACTGAGAGAGCACATCTCGGTAAAGTCAGGAAATGCTTATCAAGGGGACCAAAAATCTTACCATTCCCCATACAAGCAGAGCCTGCATCACCTGTTGGCTTATTTTTCCGTTTCCCCATAATTCACAAGTAACAAACTTAAAGGCAACCAAAAAATTATGACAAATAAGACCTAACAGGGATACAAGCAAAACAAGAAAACTTGATTCCTTACTAAGCAGCCATCCAACCGAGTCTTCAAAAACGCCGACGGATGCCGAAGGGGCATCAACGGGGCATGTCCTGCTCCTTTGGACATGCCCCTTTGAGCCACGGCCCAGAGGGCCTTGGGGGCAGAAAGTTATAGCCTCACAGGACCCCAAGATGATCCGGGGAGGAGGAGTAGCTGTTCAAACAACTGCCGGAGGGTCCTCTGCTGCACACTCCCGGGATCGGCTCCCTCACACAGCACTCAAGCAGACTCCGATTCACCCGCACAGACAACTCACCATTCCCCGGGACCATTGCCTAAACCTGTCACTGTTTTAACTGTTATTAAGTTGAACCCCCCCACCTGAGGATGTTACTTTAAAAGGTTTGTGGTCTGCTATTGCTTCTATTGATACTAAAGTATCTACTTCATTTGAGTCTTTATGTACTTTTACACAAGAGGCTCATCACAAATTTGCTGAGGTAGATAGACAATTAGTAGATATCGCTAGCACTGTTTCTATTCTGAACAAACAGGTAATTAATTTACAGTAGACACTAAACTTATATACATCGAAACCATAATGGTGGGTGGAAGGGAGGTGCAGACCGTGGATTGATTAGTGTGACTAGGGGTCTTCATTGAATTGTTCGATGAATAGGAAGATTTTGAGTAACTTTTCTAAGTATATATTCATGCATACCTTTGTATGTGCATAATTCCAAACTCTGCAGCAGGAAGCTTAATTTCATAAGCTGCTCTCTGAAAATTATCTACCCTATATCCATGTAAAAGTAGACACAAAGATCAATAACATGCATACTTTATACCCAAGGTCAGGAGTAGGTATTCTTGGGTCATATGGAGCAGAAATAACACACAGAATACATTTTCTATTCACCTCCAATTATCATGATTTATTCATCACCTACATATGTTTATTTCACAATTTCTCTGTTCTTCACTTATTTATATCTTGACACTAGAGGTATCTAGATTGCCATGCCACTTTACATTTGGAGCATTTATATGATGGTATTTACTGAAAATCAGGTCCAACAGCCAGGTTTAGAAAAAATAAATACATAATAATAAATATGAATAAAAGGAAAGAGACAGTGAAGATTTGCTTGTATACTTGGGTTTGAACAGTGTTGAAGCCCATGACCTAAGCATCAAAGATGTTTAACCTTTCCTCTCTTAAAAACAAATCCTTCATGTTCTCTTGTAGGTCTTTTACAATTTTCATTGAAAGCTTCCAGCTACTGGGTATTCACCTATAGGACATGCCCTTCTAGATTTTTTGTGCTTGGCTTGCAACTGCCTTTTTTTTAAATTTTTTGAAATTACTGAATGCAACTTAAACTGATCATTTCAATTCAGCCCTGCCCATGTGGCTCAGATTTGCTCTCCAAAAATCTGGTAACTCTACTAAAGAGGTTAGAGATATTTATCTTGGAGAAGAAAACTGAGAGGGGATATGCACGTGCACAGGGTGGCGGTTCCAAGGTGGGGGTAGGGGCAGAAAAAAAATCACACGATCTCCCTGGCTGCAGTGGAAGAAACGGACAGCCCTGGTACTGGTCCTGGCACCAGCCACGGCGGAAGCAAGATCATGCGGCACAGGAGTTAAGCTGCTGCTCCCGCCTCTTCTTCCTTGCCTTCCTTCCCGGCTGCTGGTCCCATCCTGTTTACAGGCATAGGGAGCATGCTGCAGGGTGGAGGAGGAAGGACTGCCTGAGGAGAGGTAGGCCAGCAAGCCAGTGAAGCACTGACTTGGGGAGCACAATCATTAAGGATGTCCGAAGCCTGCTTCACTGACTATCCATTTCATATCTGAAGGAGCATTTTTCTTTGCTCCCATGGCTGTGCTGCTTTAGAAGCCGCCGGCACTGCAGCAGTTTTAAAGGCACTAACAAGCACTTCCTATTTCTTGAAAGAAGCAGGACATGCTTGTGTTTACCTTTAAAATAGCCATTGTGTTGACGGATTGTAAGGCAACACAGTGGCAGCAGCAAACAAAAATGCTCCTGCAGCTGTATACATCGGCTGCAACTGCAACCAAGAAAAGAGAGCAGAGGAAGTGACTGACGCTGGAAGAGAGGAGGCAAGCTGGGACTGGGGCTGCTGCGGGGGAGGGGGGACAGGAAAGGGGCTGGACAGTGGGGAGGAGGTATTGGGAGTGGAAGAAGGCTGACACTGATATGGGGATCTGGGACTGGAAGGGGGCTGACCCCGGGTGAGGGGAGAGACTGGGACTGGAAGGAATCTAACACTGGAAGGGAACTGACACAGGGGGGTTACGGGACTGGAAGAGGGTTGACACTGGGGTGAAAAGAGGCTGCCACTGATGGGGGGGGTACTGAGATTGGAAGGAAGCTGACACTGACGGAGTTACTGGGACTGGAAAGTAGCTGACATTGGGAGGACTGAGAATAGAAATGGGCTAACAGGGGGGGGGGCTATTGGCACTGAAAGGAGGCTGACACTGGGAGACATACTGAGAAAGGAAGGGGGCTGAACATTTGAAGGGTGAGGCTTGGGACTTGGAAGGGAGCTGAGAATGGATGGGAGCTGACACTGGGAGAGGGATTACTTGAAAACTTCCCCCCAGCCCCTTCTCTGCCTCAGCCATGTGCAGGCTGGGGCCATGTCAGCCGGACACCAACACAGTCAGAGCTGGGCCATCCCCATCAGAACCATAGCACTCAGTGGATCCATGCAGCTAACTTACAACTATTGCACCACCACCCCACGAGGTGAGCATCTGAGTAAGAGAGGATGATCTGGATCTGCCAGAGATGAGGATGAACTGGGGAGGGTGGAGAATATACATGCAGCACACAGCAGAGGGAAACTGCAGATTATGAGCAGGGCAGTTGTGTGAAGAGAGCAAAACATGGTTTTGAAAAGAACTGATAGAGTATGCAAAATTAAAAAATATATATAGCATGATTGGACAGCTATGAATTTTCTGTTGCAAGATGAAGCATAATCAATTTCAAATTTTTAATTGCAAATTTAAATAAAATAAATTTTCTTTAAGAGATTTTTATGACCAGTGACAGCAATATAAAGTTGACAGGTCATAATCAACAACCAACAAACCAAGCGGAAGGAGACCATGCACAAATCAAAACTTTATTGCAGGGCCTGACTTGGTTAAGAATAGCCTTCCTCAGGGGCCTTTGAAAACAAATTAAAACTTAAAAACACTGCCTTAAACGTTACAATAAAAATAACATATATAATTAAACCAGATCGAAAACATTGTGTCTGATGAAGTAACTTCCAACAGAAAAAAGGAACAAAACAGGGGGAGGGGGGGACAAGGGGGAGTGGGGAAGGAAGGTAAGGGGGAAGGAGGAAGAGGAAGGAAAAGAAGTGGGAGGAGGAATAAAAGGAGAACTGTTAATATAAACAATTCTGGCCAACATTATTGCACCCTTGTATTTTAGGTATGATGTGTACAATATCTTGTACATTAAAGACAGCTCTTATGTCCAGGAACAAGCAGGAATGTAGTCTTCACATATGGATATTGTCGGTACTGACAGAGCCTGCGCGGGAACGCTCCCCAGCGTTCAATAGGAAAGCTTTTGGGAGCATCCCACAATGCCTGCGTGCTACCTTCCCGCCTTTCTACATCGGTGCCGGTACCGAGTGCACCTGCCTCGGCAGGTATGCTTCCACCCATGCTGAGCCTCGAGTCTATCTCAGGCATCGAAGGGCCAGTACCAAGACACCCTGATACCGACTTCGAGCGGTACCGGTACCGAGCGTTGCACGAACACTGGTCACCAAGATATTTTGAATCTTCCGATTCTGATGACTCTACTGGTACTAGAGTGATCCTACCAGAGGATCCAACTCCTTCTCCTCAACGCAGAATGTCTCCTCCAGAAGACATGTCCTTCCAGGACTTCATACGTGATTTAGCCAAAGGTCTTTCAATCACGGTGATTCCAGAAAAGGAACCTAGGGCAGAAGAATTAAGAATTCTACAATATCCCATGGTTCCTAAGGAAGCAGCTACGCTTCCCATTCACAAGATCTTACATGATCTTATGTTAAGGATGTGGGAAACTCCTTTAATGGTGTCTCCACATTCCCGAGGCCTCAGTACCATGTAACGAGTGCCAAGCTGTCCTGGCTTCAAAAGACTCAGTTATCACACCATTCAATGGTAGTGGAATCGGCCATGCATAGAATTAAGAGTGCTAAAACGCATTCTTCTAATCCTCCAGGCCGGGAATCAAGAACGCTCGATGCTTTTGGGCGTCGATGCTTTCAATCCTCCATGTTATCAGCCAAGATCAGTCCCTACATTCTTTATATGGGTATGTTCCTGGAAGAAGTCACACGTGACTTAGAGCTCATGAGCCCTAAAATGTCTGAGGACAAAAGGGAAGTTTTCCTTACCCTGGTCAAGCACGCCCAGAATGTCTCTAAGTTCATGAACCGTGCAATCTTTGATTGCTTTGAATGCATAAGCAGAACCTCTGCTATCTCCATAGGTGCATGTCGTATTGCCTGGCTTCAGGCATCAGACTTAGAGCAGTGGGTGCAAGACAAGCTGGGAAACATTCCTTGTACAGGAGAAAATCTCTTTGGCAAGGACTGGCAGGACAAGGCTAATCAGCTTGAATCAGAAAATACTACCTTGAACAGACTATCAAAGTCTGTAGCCAACCCAGCAAAGAAAAAGTCATTCAAGAAACCCTTTTCAACAAGAAAAAGAGGTTTTACCAATCATACCCCCATTTGGGCCACTGTCCAGTTCATGTTCCCCAGAAGGGACAACAACAGAACAGACAGCAAAGAAAGCCGTAAGCTCAAAGAGCTCAACCGGCCCAGCAAACTCAGCCTCCTCAGGGCCTTTGACCCTTACCTAGAGAACTTAGTCATTCTGCCCCTGAAAGGACCAGAACCCTTAACCATTCTAGGCAGGTTATGCCATTTTGTCAAAAGATGGCAACAAATAACATCAGAAAACTGGACTCTGTCCATTGTATGACTGGGGTACAAGCTTCACTTTCTCAACATGCCCCCGCCTACAATAATCAAACAGTTCAATTCTCAGGTCCCTGCCACTGGCCTTTTGTGGCAGGAGGTCACATCACTTCTTGCCCAAGGAGCAATAGAAGTAGTACCCATATCCCAACAGGGTACGGGGTTCTACTCCCCCTATATTCTTATTCCAAAGAAAACAGGGGGACACAGACGTATACTGGACCTCAGAGAATTAAACAAATATCTGTTCCAAGAAAAGTTCAAAATGATCTCCCTCGGAACACTCTTATCATACCTTCAGAGTCAGGACTGGCTATGTTCTCTAGATCTAAGAAATGCGTACACGCATATTCTCATCCATGCAAATCACAGGAGGTTCGTTCGATTCCTGTCCATGGAAGACACTTCCAGTACAGAGTTCTTCCTTTTGGTCTGGCTTCTGCCTCAAGAGTCTTCATAAAATGCATGGCAGTGGTAACAGCATTTCTGAGAACTCTAGGAATATTTGTCTTCCCTTACTTAGACGATTGGCTCATTCGAGCATCAACAGCTCCAGAGGCCAGCTTCGCTCTTTCTCGAACAATGAGAATCCTTCAATACTTGGGATTGGTCATAAACCTCCCAAAATCTAATCTCACCAACTCTCAATCTCTCGAGTTCATAAGGGCTCGTCAAAAGCTTTCCTGCCACAGCCGCGCTGTCTATGTATAATACAGCTGGCATCGCAAGCAGCCATGAACGTCTTCCTGACTGCTCGGGAGATGCTTCAGCTTCTGGGGCATATGACATCCACTGTCCATGTGGTTCCCTATGCTCGCCTTCATATGCGAGAAGCCCAGTGGACCCTATCCTCTCAGTGGACACAGGCCTCAGGTCAGCTAACAGACAAAATCAGAAACTTCACACGTCTAATTTTGTCCCTGTAATGGTGGCAATCCCTGGAAAACCTCCTCGTAGGCTCTCCTTTTCAGCAGCCTCTGTACCAAGCCACCCTAACAGGTGCATCCAAGTTGGATTGGGGGGCCCACTTGCACGATCTCTCAACTCAGGGTCTCCGGACCCCACAGGAGGCTTCTCTTCACATAAACCTCCTAGAGCTGAGAGCCATTTTCAGTGCTATTTGAGTATTTCAGGCCCATCTCAGCCACAAGACAGTTCTGGTCCAAACCAAAAATTAGGTAGCTATGTTCTGTCTGAACAAGCAAGGTGGAACGGGCTCTCTGTCACTATGCAACGAAGCTTTGCGACTATGGGTCCTCACCAGAGCTCTTCAAATCCACCTTCTTGCGGTATACCTTCCAGGCATTCAAAATTCATGGACAGACAAACTCTGTTGAATACTGCTGCCACACGAGTGGTCTGTCCACTCAGACCACCTTGCTCGAGTGTTTCAAATCTGGGGAACACCAGATATAGACCTCTTTGCAAGTCCACAGAATGCCAAATTTCCCCGATTCTATTCCAGAATCCCGGCTCACAACTGTCAGGCAAGGGATGCCTTCCTACTCCACTGGGGTCAGGACTTCCACTATGCCTTCCCACCCATTTCCCTCATTCCCAAAACTTTATTCAAACTTCAGAGAGACAGAGGTCGTATGATACTTATCGCTCTACGTTGGCCACGACAAACGTGGTATCCTCTGCTTCTGCATCTCTCTCAAACCACTCCTCTGGAATTGGGAAATGCTCCAGATCTCCTTTCCCAGGAGAACGGATCCTTACTGCACCCGAATCTCCAGTCCCTGCATCTCAGGGCCTGGTTACTGAAAGCCTAGATTTCTTGGATATCAACCTCTCTCAGCAGATATCCTTCTGGCTTCCAGAAAACCTTCCACGAGGCGTTCCTATGCTTTTAAGTGGAAAAGATTCTGTCTGGTGTTCACAAAAGGAACTTAACCCCCTTTTGGTACCTGTGGAGTCGTTACTGGAGTATCTCCTCCAACTATCCACTTCTGGTCTTAAGACCAATTCAGTGAGAGTCCATCTTAGTGCTATTGCTGCTTTTCACAAACTTTTTGATGGACAACCTATTTCCTCTCATCCACTTGTGTCAAGGTTCATGAGAAGCCTACTCTTAACAAAACCTCCCATTAAACCACCACCAGTGGCATGGGATCTAAATCTTGTTCTCGGGCAGCTTATTAAACCGCTTTTTTAACCCTTAGCCACTACAACCCTAAAGTTTCTTTCATGGAAAGTCATTTTCCTAATTGCTATCACTTCTGCAAGACACATTAGTGAACTGCAGGCTTTAGTGGCTGACCCTCCTTATACAAGGTTCCACCATGATAAAGTAGTCCTCAGGACTCACCCTCACTTTATGCCAAAGGTGGTTTTGCCTTTTCATCTAAACCAGTCAGTTTATCTTCCTATATTCTTCCCTAGGCCTCATGCCTCCAGTGCAAAAAGGAATCTTCACACTTTGGATTGTAAAGGGGCCTTAGCCTTTTATCTTCAAAGAACTAAGCAACATAGAAAATCTTCTCAGCTTTTTGTTGCTTTTGTCTCTAGTCATTTGGGACTTCCAGTTTCCAAAAGAACTTTATCTAAATGGATTGCAGATTGCATATCCTTTACATATGAGAGTAAAGGACTTTCTCTCGAGGGCCATGTCACAGCTCACAATGTGAGAGCCATGGTAGCCTTGATGGCTAATCTTCGTTCTGTGTCTATTGACGACATCTGTAGAGCAGCTACTTGGGCTTTGGTGCATACCTTCACAGCCCACTACTGCATAGACAAGGACTCCCGTCAGGATGCCTTGTTTGGCCAAGCTGTTCTTCAGCATCTCTTTCATAATACAACTCCTACCCGCCGGTCCCGAGTTTGATGCCAGAGGTCCATGGGAGGAAGCATGACCCATCTCAACTGGGTTCGCATCTTGCTGGGGTCATTCCCTTGGCATCTGTAAGCTGGGGAATCCCCATATGTGAAGACTACATTCCTGCTTGTTCCTGGAGATAGCATAGTTACTCACCTGTAACAGGTGATCTCCGGGAACAGCAGGAATTTAGTCTTCACAACCCACCCACCTCCCCTAGGAGTTGTCTCTATCTATCTCTCTTTCTCTACTCCTCTCCTTTGGTCTCAGCTATAAACTCAACTGAAGTGAGAGAGGTAGAAAGGCGGGAAGGCAGCATGCAGGTGCTGTGGGATGCTCCCAAAAGCTTTCCTATTGGACGCTGGGCAGCGTTCCCACACAGGCTCCGTCGTTACCGATGATACACATATGTGAAGTCTAAATTCTTGCTGTTCCTGGAGATCACCTGTTACAGGTGAGTAACTACGCTTTTCAGTGTCATAGTTGTGGTCAACACTATTGGCACCTTTGCATATTAGGTATGTTTTGCACAATTTCTTGAGAAATTGGAAATATTACGACTGTATGTCGTCATAATATTTTAATAGTATGTTCAAAAGTATACAATAAACAAAAAGATGTCTGTGCAACATAGACGTAGTAATTTCTGAGAAAAAAACAAAATATGACCTGGATTGGATTAATGGCACCCTTCACTGATATTTGGTTACCCAACCCTTGGCAGTGATGACAGCCTCCAAATGTTTCTTGTAGGCATCTATAGGTTTTGTGTATCTGTTTCTGGTAGTTTCTCCCACTTTTCAACTGCAATTTGTTCCAGCTCATGAATGTTTCCAGGATTCTTTTTACTAATGGCAGATTTCAGCTCTTTCCAAAGGTTCTCGATTTGATTGAGATCAAGACTCATTGCTGGACAGTTTAAAACAGTCCATTTTTATCTTTTTAACCCTTCTTTTGTACTTTTGGATGTATGTTTTGGGTCATTGTCCTGCTGGAGGAGGCCCCATGACTTTTGACCCAGACCTAGATTTCTGACAATAGGTAGCACATTTCGCTCCAAAATACCTTGGAAGTCCTCTGACTTCATGATTCCTTTAATAGGTTCCAGGCTTCTAGTTCCTGAGGCAGCAAAACAGCCCCACAACATCATGGAACGTCTAGCATATTTAACTGTAGGAAGTGTCTTTTTCCTTATAAGCTTCATTTCTTCGCCTGTCAATGTATCGCCGATCTGTATTGCCAAAGAGCTCAAGTTTGGTTTCATCTGTCCATAGAACATTTTCCCAGAAGGACTGTTGTTTCAGGCGCACCTTTTTATGTCTCTCTTTGAGTAGTGCGGTCCTCCAGGCCTTCACCCATGAAGTCCTTTTTTGTTTAGTGCATGGCATTTGGTGCATGTTCAAACCACCACTCCAGATTGCTCCAGGTCAGCCTTAAGCAATTTGGATGTTGTATGTTGTGTTTTTCCAACAGTTCGCACTAATCTTTGAAGTCTTCTTGGATTCATTTTCCTTTTTGCACCACATCCTGAGAGATTCTTGACAGTCCCATGAGCAGAAAACTTCTTAATAACATTGCAAACTGTAGACACAGGAATCTCGCCATCTTTGGAGATGGCTTATACTCCTTTGAAGTTTAATGTTTGGCGATAATGGCTTTTCTGATGGTCTTAGGCAGCTCTCTTGTCTTCACCATTGTGAAAATGGAACGGAGTGAATGTGGCCATTTTGAACATTGGAGCCATCTTTCATTGGTTGATTCAAGTCATGTGACTACTGACAATAGATCATAGGTGCATCAAATTTTACTGTAATGGGAATGTGGTTCTTCTGTTCATACTGATGTGAATTGTTTATAAGGGTGCCAATAACCATGCCCTAGTAATGTCTCAGTTTTTATACTATTACCTTTTTTTATTGGTCTTGTTTTATTTGATTCTTCTATGTGTCAAATATATGTGCATATATAGTCCAAAGCCATTTCACTGGCTACGTCTGGGCTTCCTTCAAACTAATCACCGCTCCTGAGCTATTACACCTTCTGTCCTCTTCCAAGAAGACTTTCTGCTCTCTCGATCCTATTCCCTCCTCCTGGCTTCTCACTCCTTCCCTAGGATTTCTTCCTTATATTCTCACTATGTTCAATTCTAGTCTTTCCACTGGGGTCTTTCCTAAACCCTGGAAGCACGCTCTAATACGTCCTATTCTTAAAAACTCTTCACTCGATCCCTCGGTCCCTGCTAGCTATCGTCCTGTTTCTAATCTGTCTTTTCTCTCTAAATTGTTGGAGAAGTTTGTTTTCGCTCAACTTTCCCACCACTTGGATTCCACGAATTTCTTGCACCCTCGCCAATCCGGGTTTCGACAGGGTCACAGTGTTGAGACAATTCTCTTAGCTTTCACAAACGCTTTACATGTAGCACATGAATCTGGTGATATCTCGGTGGCGGTTGCTTTGGATCTTTCAGCTGCTTTCGACCTGGTGGACCATTCTCTTCTTCTACACCGTCTGCGGGATGCGGGTCTCTGTAGTACAGTTCATCACTGGTTCCACTCTTTTCTCTCTTCTCGCTCCTGTGCTGTCATTTCCTTTCTGCCTTCCACCTCTCCCTCAGATTCTCACCCTCTTCCCTGTGGGGTTCCCCAGGGCTCAGTTCTCGCGCCTCTTCTCTTTAACCTTTTCCTGGCCCCTCTTGCCTCCCTGATCCAACAATTCGGTATCTCTACATTTTTCTATGCCGACGATATTCTCCTTCTCTATCATACTTCTCCCTCTTGTCCAGACCTCTCACCCCTTAACGCCTGCCTTGCAGCTGTGGCAGACTGGCTGACCCTTAACTGTCTTCACTTGAATCTCACTAAGACTGTGGCTATTTGGTTCCCGCATGGTAGTCCCCCTCCATCACTAGCCCCTTCTTTTTCTGTCACTCCTGTACCCTTGGTCTCCACTTTTCGGTACCTGGGGGTGCACTTTGATTCAGACTTATCTTTTCACTCCCATATCTCTCAGGTTACTAAAACCTCTTTCTTCTTTCTTCGTCAGATTCGCTCTGTTCGCCCTTTTCTTTCCCCTTCTGCTCTTGCTACTCTAGTACTCTCTTTAGTCATATCCCGTGTAGATTTTGCCAATTCTCTTTTCACCGGTCTGCCTAAGAATCGTCTATCCTGTCTTCAACGCATTCAGAACACTGCCGCACGCCTTGTCACTCACTCCTCCCTTCGTGATCATATAACCCCCATATTATTCCACTTCCACTGGTTACCGGTATCTTTCCGTGCTATGTTCAAATTACTGACCCTGGTTCACAAAGCCTTTCACGATAGCACTCCACAGTATCTCACGGACCTCCTCTTTTTCCACTCCCCTAGACACACTCCCCGCTCATTTCATCTTAATCGCCTTACCCTCCCCTCCCCCTCCCGAGCTCACCTTCAGTCTACCCGTTCTACCGCTTTCTTCTTTGCTGGACCCGCCCTTTGGAATGCCCTTCCCTCTTCCCTCCGTTTAGAACCCCAACACTCTACCTTCAAACGAGACTTGAAAACTCATCTGTTCTCTTTAGCTTTTGATGTTCCCTCTCCTTTTGTGTGACTTCTTCTTTCCCCTCACCTTTTGTCTGCTCTTAGGTCTTCTTCTTCTTCTCCTTCTCATGTTCCGTCTGTCTGCTTTCCCTCTCATTCTGTCCTATAATATATTATACACTTCTCTTCTTTTCCGCTGGCTTTTAGCCTTCTTTTATTGAATTTTAAATTGTACACCGCCTTGGTTTTTGTAGAAAGGTGGTTTTTATCAAATAATAAACATAAACATTTTTTTTATACTTTTTTATACATACTTTTTTTTAGGAGATATTGGACATTAAGGGGTTGAACTGCAAGGGTGCCAATAATGTTGACCACAACTGTAAACCAATTGTAAAAAGGTATCCTTTATGGTTAGAGCACTGGCTTGGGAACCCAGAGACCAGGGTTTGATTTCCACTAGCACTCCTTATGGCCTCAGACAAATCACTCAACCCTCATTGCCTCAGAAAAATTCATGTTATCAATGTCCCCGTTTAATGTCATTACCAAGTTTGAGTTATAATGTAAACCGCTTTGACTGAAATGATAAAGCGGTATAAAAAACCTGTTAAATAAATAAAATAAATCCTTACCATATTAATAGTGTTAACCACTAATGAGGGTCAAGGAAGGGAAGAAGGGTAGAGAAAAGGGGGAAGAAGGGTAGAGAAAAGGGAGAAAAAGAGGGAGGGAGTAGGAATACAACTTAAAATTACAATTTAAAAACCACTAAAATGCATAAAACCTAACTAAAAATAAGAAGGGATTTGGGGGGGGAGGGGGAATGTGTGTAAAGGTAGTTGTGTTAAAACGACATTTTAAAAAAAGCTCAAAACATATTGTGTAAAATTAGCCTGTAAAAGCATAATTTAAAATGGGCTGCGTACACTAGAACATACAGATTCATATATAAACCCATCAAGTACCATAAAAATATTTAAAAAGAAACTTAATAAAATGCCTTAAAGAAAGACAGTAAGTACTCTGCGGCATTTAAACAGAATAGATTGGAAGAGCTGGCGGTGCTGAAAAAGGAGGAGAAACTTACAGCACACAACGGGACTAAAAAGCTAAGAGGCATCACAGGTAAAAATGACAATAAACAAGAATAATATAAGTGAAAAACATTGTCATTGTAATATATATTATATACAGGAGAGGAACACTCTTGATCATAAATTTCAGGATAAGCAGGCATCCGCAAAACATTTTAGCTGCCTGAACATACTTAACTGTATTGAAAATATGAGCAAAGGAAGAAACTGTAAAAATAAAAATAAAGATGAGCTATGGGTGCCACTCTATCAACAATGAGCCGCCTGACTGATGAACAAACACAGTTTAGGTCAACTATCCAGAGGGTCGTCATGAATCAACACTGGCTTGACAGCACTTAACAACAACAAGGGTGTTCACCAAAATAGCACATGTTACAACAGCAAAAGTGTGACTCAGAAAGCAAAAAAATAAAGGAATTGTGGCAAACCTGAGCACTTTAAAAGCATATCTTATGGAGAACTGTGGCAAACCTGAGCTATTTAAAGCTACCTTAATATAGAGAAATGAACATGGAAGGGCAGGTGTGGCAAAAATGTAACCAAAATATAGTAACACAGTAGCAAAAATAGGTCACAGATTCAAAGTCGGTAAAAGTAAACATACCTTGAAAGTAAGATACAAAAACGCACTGTCTGATTTATAGATAAGGGAGAGTGCTGTATACGGTAGCCATTTAAATACAAAATAGCAGTTCCCGCCAAAAATGGTAAACCTGATTGACAGGCAAACCTCATTTTCATGTAGTACACTTAATTTAATTTTATGCAGTTAAAAACAGAATTAAAACTGTATTGAAAAAATGAAAATAAAAGGCAAGGGAGCAAATATAAAAAATGCATGAAGAATAAAAAGGACAATCCATAAGTGAATTAAAAAGTTATCCGAGCATAGGATAAAAGCTCTAATAGTTGTTTGTTTGGGTTTTTTTGGTGCTCTCAAGTCCGTGCTGACTCCTGGGTTTTCTTGGCAATGTAATACCAGAAGTAGATTGCCAGACCTTTTCTTCCGAGGCAGTGAAGGGTAAAGTGACTTGCCCAAGGTCACAAGGAGTGCCAGTGGGAATCAAATTCTTGATCTTTTCGGTACTAGGCAGATGCTCTAACCATTAGGCTACTCCTCCACTCCATAATCTAATAGTTAATAAACCACTGTTAAAAGAAACAAGATCAGGGAACAAAAACCAAGGAAAAGAGGGGAAGGGGGGAGGAAGAGGGGGAAATGAAAAGGGAGAAATGGGAAGAGGGGGGAAACCCAAAAATGTATGATCATTTATATGCACATATGTATGTGTATCCAAAAGAATTAAATACAGAACAATAAAACTCAGTAATATAAAAAGGATACATATGAAAGCATATGAACTTGATCATAATAAAAATTAAAAACGCAAACATATAAACAGAAAATATAAGTAACAGTAAAGCATAAACCACATCAAAATCATGTATTGGATCCCTATATTATAAAACTGGCATATATTAGAACAAAAGGGGCTGGGGGAAAGGGAGAAGAGGAAAGCAAGAAGGAAAAGGAGGGGGCGGTAGAAGGGGGAGGGGAAAGGTAAAAGATAAAGGGGGGACATATCAAAAACAATACATATAAAATTTAAAAAAACACGCACATGTCAACAAGGGTATAGAAAAAGAGAATGTATCAACAATTTAAATAATAGAATGTAGAACATGGCACGGATATTATTAACATCAAATTAACATATTTAAAGAGGAACATATTAAAAAGGTGACAGAGAGGAGGGAAAAGGGGGAAGAGAGGGGGGAAAAGTTAGGGAAGGGAAAGAAGGGGGAAAGGAAAAGAGGAAGAAGAAGGAAAGAAAGGAGCCAGGGGAGGGGAGAAAAGGAAGGGGGAGGGGAAGGTGGAGAAGGGGAAGCGGTGTGGAGGGGGGTTGGGGGCATGGGGTGGTATGAGGAAAAGGAGGGAGGGAGCAGGGGGAAGGGGAAATAAGGGGAAAGGAAAAAAAGGAGGAAAGGGGTGAGGAAGGGAAAGAGGAAGAAAGAGAGGAAGAAAAAGAAAGGGAAAGAGGGAAAACACAATTACATCATAGGAAAACCTGATATTCAATCTTTTGTTTCAAACCATAAGGGTTAACTGTATTAAGCCTGAAGATAAATTTTTGTTCCAAACGGAGCAGGCGGCGAGTAGTTTTTCCTATGTTCAATAACTGGCAAGGGCATATGATAATATAGACCACATTCCTACTGTGGCAATCACTTTGATGATGCAAATGTATCTTCTCTTTTGTGAATGGGTGAACAAGCGCATCCATTTCCATAGTAACAGGACAAAAAACACATTTTCCACATTTGTAGCATCCAAATGGTAGAGACAGGGGTGCAGATGGAACTAATATATCTCAAATTTTTATTGCGATTATACGCTACAAATAAATAATCTTTTGACCTTAAAACATTCATGATTAACTAAAATATGGCACTATATTTTTTAAATCTTCGAAATCCATCAGGGGTTCTCAACCCTGTCCTTGGGACCCACCTAGCCAGTCGGGTTTTCAGGATAACCACAATGAATATGTATGAGAGAGATTTGCATACACTGCCTCCATTATATGCAAATGTCTTCCATGCATATTCATTGTGGATCTCCAGGAACAAGCAGGAATGAGTCTTCACATATGGGTACGTCGGCGCCGACGGAGCCCGCACGGAAATGCTCCCCAGCATCCGATCAGAAAGCCTTTGGGAGCATCCCTCGCGCCTGCGCGGTGACTTCCCACCTTTCCCACTGCCTCTCCCCAGTTTTTCGTTTTTCCGCGGAGCCAACAGGACGTACCTCCTGTCACCGCAGAAACTTTTGTCTTTAAAATCCTTATTTTCTTGTTTTCTTGTGGTCGCGGCTGTCTTTCCCGCCGATACTGGCACCGCCGGTGCTTTATTCTTTTCTTTTCAAACTTAGAGAAATAACTTCTCCTCAGTTTTTTCTTTTATCTCATCGAGGCCTAACGGGCCTTTCCAACATGGAGCCTTCTTTCCCTAAGAAGTGCCTTCACTGCGGAAACTTAGTTTTCTTTTTAGACTCCAGTGCCTGGTGTCTATCCTGTTTGGGTCCTGACCCCTTTTCCCAGGGTCCATCAGGCTTTAGTATCGGGAGAAGACCTTCTCTTTTTCGAGTATCCCTCGATGCCGTTTTTCCTCCTGAGGTGAGGACACGGGTTTATTCTTCTCTCCAGGATCAGGTAACCCACAAAACGTCTGTTAAGACTAGCCAATTCTTGATGGGTAGGTCTCATGCCCAGCATGATGACGGCTCCGGCCTTGCCCTCAAGACCCCATTGGCAGTAAGACCCCTGCGGGAGTCTTCGGGCTCCAAAGCATTTACGGGGTTTCAGGTTGTTCCTGGGGTTCACTCACAGAACATACCTGAGCCATGCTCGGGGGTGGTATCCGCTTCGAGCGGTACCGGTCCCCCGGCATCGGCACCGGTGTCGAGTGCTCCACTCTTCACCGAGGATCGTCAGCTGGTGTCCTCAGTACCTTCGGGGCCGATCGACTTGACCCAGACTGGCTTTCCTGCGTCCCCGCCATGCGTGGGGGTGGTACCGGCTTCGAGCGGTGCCGCTCCCCCGGCATCGGCACCGGTGTCGAGTGCTCCACTCTTCACCAGGGGTCGTCGTCTGGTGTCCTCAGTACCTTCGGGACCGATCGACCCGGACCGGTTTTCCTGCTTCCCAGCCATGCGCGGGGTTGGTGCCGGCTTCGAGCGGTGCCGATCCCCCGGCATCGGCACCGGTGTCGAGTGCTCCGCTCTTCACCAGAGATCGTCATCGGGAGTCCTCGGTGCCTTCAGGGCCGATCGATACGACCCAGTCTAGATTTCCTGTATCCCAGCCAACCGCGGGGTTGATACCGGCATCGAGTGGTACCGATGCCCCGGCGTCGGCATCGAGTGTTCCACTCTTCACCGGGGATCGTCATCTGGTGCCCTGGGTACCTTCGGGGCCGACCGATGCTCCCCGGATGGGCTTTCCTCTATCTACGCCATGCTTGGGGGGGTACCGGCTTCGAGCGGTACCGATACCCCGACATCGGCGCTGGTGTCGAGTGTTCCTCTCTTCACCGGGCGTCGTCCTCGGTGCCTTCGGTACCGATCGATATGATTCCGATTGACCTTCAGGTAGCGGCATCGCCGATTCCACCACCGACGCTCGGTTCGATGCCCAGTCTGGAATCCATATCCAGTCTAGATGACTTGGTCCCGACGCGTTTCGGAGCCGATCCATGTCGCCTCCGACTACGCAGTACCGGGGATGATCACCAAAGCTCTCTGGTTACCTTGGTACCGCTTCGGCAACCTCCGATACCTGCTATGATGGCATTACCGTCCCCGATGCCGGTACCGGTGTCGACGTCGTTTCCTGCAGTTCCATCGGTGCCATCGATCCTTTCTATGCCTAGCTTGGAATCGATACCGGGAACCGACGACGCAGTACTAACTGCCTCGAATCAGAACTGTCAGTATCGTTCTCCATCTAGCAGGATTCTTTTTATGCACCAGTCCAGTAGGTCTTCTGGTGTTCACGCTGCTCATTCAACCTCAGCCTACCCAGGAATAGTTCCTCTGGGAGATCCTTCTTTTCAGACATTTCTCCTTGACATGGCAGCCTTTCTTGTCGTTCCTATTCCTGGTCCTACTCTTGACCAAGATCCTGCAGAAAAGGAAACCATAATGCTTCCTTTGCATCAGTCTTTGCAGGACCTTCTTCTGAGGATTTGGGAATCACCTTTACAGGTTCCTGCGCCTTCTACAGCCATGAATGTTCTGTATCAGGTGCCTCCCTCTCCGGGGTTTCAGAAAAGCCAACTTCCGCATCATTCCATTGTAGTGGAATCAGCAATGAGGAAGGTCAGAAGCAAGAAGAAGCATTCTTCTTTCCCACCAGGTCGTGCATCTAAAGCACTTGATGCCTTTGGACGTCAAACCTTCCAAACTTCTATGTTGGCTTCAAGAATTATTTCATATATTTTTTATATGAGTCTCACACTTCAGGAGGTCACAGAGAAGTTATCTCTTTTGTCTCCTTTTTTGTCAGAACCCAAGGCCTCTGACTATTCCTTGCTTCTTAATCATAGCAGGAATATCTCTTGGTTCCTTTCTCGCGCTTCTCTAGACTCTTTTGAGTCTGTTAGCAGATCCTCTGCTATTGCCATTGGAGCGCGTCGTACAGCGTGGCTGCAGGCTTCAGACTTGAGCAGATGGGCAAAACATACACTGGGTAATTCTCCTTGTACTGGAGACAATCTTTTCAATAGAGAAGCTTTACGTCAGGTTGCTCATTGCTCCACTGACTTTCCTAGTTCTGGAAACCATCCTAAGCCCTCTTTTTCCCCAGGACGTAGGAAATGTCCTACCAAACCTTCTTTCCCGAAGAAGAGAAAGTTTCATCCTTCTTCTGCCCATCCTCCCGGTGTACCCAAGCAAGGGACATCTCATCCTAGTCTGAAGTCTCCAGACTCTACCCAGTCTGCTCATAACCAGCAACCATAGGTTCCTGTGTATTGCAATCTACAGTTAACTTCCCCTTAGTAGAAGTTTATTCTTCAAACTCTACACTGGTTTCTTTTCCAGTATGCCATGCTCTCGGATACTTTTGTCCATGGGTTGCAGAATTCTCCCATTCTTACTACCACGAAGGGAGGTCACAACTATCCCATGATAGTTTCTGTCCCCATATGGACATCTTTTCCTTCAGCTGCCTTACCCTATGGTAAGTCACTTTCCAACCCCCTCTCTTCCAGGGTTTCCCCTGCTTGAGTTGGTGCCATACTGAAACACTTTTTTTCTTCCAGTGTAGCCTGTTTGTTTTTCCTTCACTGCGTGCTCTGAACAACTCATCGGACAGGGACGGAGATTCTCTCCGCTGCCTTGGTCTGTTTTCTCTCTGTTTTCTACAGGAGAATCCCCTCTGTTGTTTTGTTCAGTTGCTGTATATGCAGGAGTTCCAGTGATTACTTTAATGCTCATTGCAAGTTGCTTGCAACTGTCTTGCATAATTCTATTCACTGCAGCTTATCTTCTTCTAGCCATATCCTTTCTCGGATGTGGCAACACGCCTGACTTCTGTCAGTTTTATCTTATAATTCTCCTGCACAATGCTCTCGGCAACCTTCAGAGAAGCTTCTACTCTGGGCCCTTACTACAGAGCATTGACCTTTGTCTCTGAGGGTCTTTCATATACAGCAGACACGTTTTTCTGCATGAATGTCCACGGAGTTCCCAATCTGACCGGAATATGCCCCTGTTCCTTACAGCTTGGCATTATGTTTTTCTACTCCACTTGGACAACGCATACTCCTTTATCGTACATGATACCCCTGAACCCCTTGGCTGGGTCACTCTGGTATCTTCGTCTATGCGTTCTTCTTGTCCTTTGGACATATCAGAGTCCTAAAGTACTGCTGACGTACTCTTGCCAGACTGCTGTTATCCTCTGTTTTTCACGCAACCATACTGGTTCGTCCACTGACCTACATTCCTGCTCCACAGAAATCGATTCTCTATATTTCTTCAGGTGGGTTTCACCCCCTATTATTGGATGAATTTTTTCCCATCACATTCCCCATGTGAATGTTTTTTCTGTGGCTCAGTTGCAGGCATGTATTCTGAAAAATTATTTTTCAGTATGTGGGCATACATGTTTTTGTACCCTGGGTGGACGTCAGCCATCCCACCTCTATCTATACATATATCTATCTACATGTCTATATGTAGATATATATGTATTAAAAAAAAAATCCTACTTGTCTACATACATATATTCTCATAGGTATAGATATGTATGTCTTCCATATATATATAGGTATATAGGCATACGCATATTGGGAGATGTCCATAGCACCCTATGTCTACCTATCTCCCTGACTGTCGGTGCTTAGGTTTTTATTTTCTTATGGGATCCGGACAGTCAACTTGCCTATTATCATACGGCTCAGTGACTGGGACAGGTTATACTAACCATTACTGCTGTGACGTCAACAGCTTCTATTTTTGTTATACATCTCCCTATCTGTGCAGTCTCAAACTTCAATGTCTTCCTATCGCTTAACAGCTAGGAAGGACAGTGTACATCTTCAGTGTTCCTGAGTACACTTCTGTTCTCCTTGGGAATAGGGGCTTTTTTACATACCCTCTCTTCCCTTCCGGACTGGGCTAATTTTCCAGATCGGTCAGTCTTCTTTTAATCCTCAATGTTTATGACTCTGTACCTAAATGAGTTCTCAGCTTTTCCCATAAAGCTTTTCATTGGAGACCTGCCGATCTTCTCCTGCCCCGGTTGACACCTGGGTCACCTGCCCATTCCAGATTGGAACTTCTTCCTCACTACTGTGGAGTCACCTTGAAGATTCCGCTACTGCATCTACAGTCTACTTCCTACAATCCAGTAGGCAGGGCCGGCCCGTCCATTGAGCGAGAATGTTTTTTGCACAGGGCCCCACGTTTCAGGGGGCCCCGCGCAAAAAAACATTCTGATGTAAAAGTTAAATTTTAAAAAAAAGCAAAAAAGCTGTCTGCTGCCGGGGCCGCGGCGGCAGAATCGAGTGTGCCGCGGGGCCGCCCCTGCCCAGCAGAGCCTGCCCTCCCCTGTATCACCTCTCTTTCAGCTGCCTGCAGTCACACGCGCCGGTTTCAGAGCGCGAGAGGAGAGTTTCTCCCTCGCTGCTCTGTTAAGCCCGCGGGGGCTGATGGGAAGTTCCCATCAGCCCCCGCGGGCTTAACAGAGCCGCGAAAGGGAAACTAGTTCCTTCGCGCTCTGAAAGCCGGCGCGTGTGACTGCAGGCAGCTGAAAGAGAGGTGATACAGGGGAGGGCAGGCTCTGCTGGGCAGGGGGGGCCCCGCGGCACACTCGATTCTGCCGCGGCGGCCCCGGCAGCGGCAGCAGACAGCTTTCTTTTAAAAACATTTTTCCCTGGGCTGGGCTGGGGGGGGGTAGGAGTGGTGATGGGCTATGGGGGGGTGGGGTGGGTAGGAGTGGTGATGGGCTATGGGGGGGCTATGGGGGGGTTAGGAGTGGTGATGGGCTATGGGGGGGCTGGGGGGTTAGGAGTGGTGATGGGCTGGGGGGGTTAAGAGTGGTGATGGGCTGGGGGGAGCTAAGTCTGTATATGGGCTGATGGGATTAGGACTGCAAGTGGGTTGATGGGGGGTTAGGACTGGTAATGGGCTATGGGGGGCTTAAACTAAAAATTGGGTGATGGGGGATTAGGACTGGAAATGGGCTGGTGGGATTAGGACTGGGAGTGGGCTATGGGGGGCTAGGACTGGTAATGGTTTGGGGGGGGTTGCTAGGACTGAAATGGGCTGGGGGGATTAAGACTGGAGGTGGGCTGATGGGGTTAGGACTGGTAATGGGCTATGGGGGACTAGGGCAGGAAATGGGCTGATGGGGAGGGGTTAGGACTTGAGGTGGGCTGTTGGGTGGGGTTAGGACTGGTAATGGGCTATGGGGGGCTAGGACTGGAAATGGGCTGATGGGGGGTTAAGACTGGAGGTGGGCTGATGGGGTTAGGACTGGTAATGGGCTATGGGGGGTTAGGACTGATAATGGGCTATGGGGGGCTAGGACAGGAAATGGGCTGATGGGGAGGGGTTAGGACTTGAGGTGGGCTAGGACTGGTAATGGGCTGTGGGCTGATGGGGGGGTTAGGACTGGCAATGGGCTATGGGGGGCTGACTGGAAATGGGTTGATGGGGTTAGGACTGGAAGTGGGCTGATGGGGGGGTTAGGACTGGTAATGGGTTATAGGGGGGCTTAAACTGAAAATGGGGTGATGGGGGGGTTAGGACTGGAAGTGGGTTGATGGGGGGGGCTAGGACTGGTATTGGGTTGGGGGGGCTAGGACTGGTATTGGGTTGGGGGGTTGCTAGGACTGGAAATGGGCTGATGGGGGGCTAGGACTGGAAATGGGCTGATGCAGGGACTAGAAGGGTATTGATGCTGGTTGAGGCTGGAACTAGCAGGGTGCTGATGTTGGGGGAGGATTAGAATGGGATGGGGCTGGGAGAGTAAAATGGAGAGGGGAAAAATATTTTGTGTGGGAGGGATAAATAATCTACAATTGGCCGGGTATTGGGAGAGTAAGTGGGGATTGAGGATGGAGGGGTAAAATTTGAGTGGATGAAATAGGAATGAGGAAAGAGCAAAAGGAGAAAGATTAGTATGTTAAAGCAGATGTAGAGAGAGAATTGAAAAAAACTAGAAGAGAGAAGAAAGGACAACTGGACAGCAGACGATTGAGAGTTAGCAGAAGACACGAAGAAACCAGAAGAAAGTGGCTGGAGCAATTGCAGCTGAAAAAAATGCACAAAAGGTAGAAAAAATATCTCTTTATTTTGAATTTATTAATTGGAATATGTCAGCTCTGGGAAATGTGCATCATTAACGTCTGCGCTTTGTTTAGTACAAGAGCAAATTAATGTATAGTTTTATTTCTACAGTGTTGTACATTCCAAGTTTGGCTTTTGGGATTCCCAGTTTAATTATTGTCTTCCTGTTTCTAAATTGTGATTCCTTGTTTGGTGATCTATGTTCTTGCATGTGTAACTGAGCTGAGGTATTCTGTTTATGTAATTCCTATTTGACATTGCCACTTGTTCTCTTTCCCCAGTAGGTCATGTATTGTTGTTCTCTGAAATGTATTGGTTTAATATTTGCAGTGTTGCCTTTTGATAGGTAGGGTATGGTGCTTTGTGAGTCCTGGTAGTGCTGTTAGGATACGGCGGGTTTTCTATGGGTTCTAAATGGGCAGTGTTTGTAGTAGTTCCTAATGTGTCTGGTGGTTGGCACTGGATTATAGTAATGTAGAAATCTTTTAGTCTTTCTTTATCCATACACTCATTAAGAGGCATGTTTACTAAAAGTTAGTGTATGGTAACATTACGCAAATATTTATGCAAATGAGGCACCTTATGCAAATGAGGCCCCGCACCGAGTCTCCGCACATGGCCCCGCACCCCCCTTGGGCCGCCCCTGCCAGTAGGTAAGCTCTATATTGTGCTAGTTCATTAAATATTTTGATGATACTTGACATACCTCCTAAAGACTTTTTTCCCTGTAGTCTTTAGATTCGCTGTTCCTCTACAGCTCTGCTCTATTCAACTCCTACCCTCCATCCCCCAGGGGATGCCGGAGATCCAGGTTTGGGAAATGCCATCCTGTTCCAGGGATTCACATTTTATGGGATCTCCTCTGGCACCCACAGCTAGGGAGTCCCCATATGTGAAGACTCATTCCTGCTTGTTCCTGGAGATAGCACAGTTACTTACCTGTAACAGGTGATCTCCGGAACAGCAGGAATTAGTCTTCACAACCCACTCACCTCCCCTAGGAGTTGTATCTTTCTATTTCCTTTCCTCTTTCTCTCCTTCTGTCTCAGTTATGAAACTCAACTGGGGAGAGGCAGTGGGAAAGGCGGGAAGTCACCACGCAGGCGCGAGGGATGCTCCCAAAGGCTTTCTGATTGGATGCTGGGGAGCATTTCCGTGCGGGCTCTGTCGGCGCCGACATACCCATATGTGAAGACTAATTCCTGCTGTTCCGGAGATCACCTGTTACAGGTAAGTAACTGTGCTTTATCCTGAAAACCCGACTGGCTAGATGGGTCCCGAGGACAGGGTTGAGAACCCCTGGATTAGATAAACAGGGAAATGTTATTGTTCAAACAATAGAAGGATCAGTATCTTTAACTTTTGTGGATAAAAGATCATCTCGTCCAGCTGCGCTGACTTTCAAGTAACCAGAAGAGATTCATGCAACAGGATATTCTCTTTCAATAAATCTGTCATTCATGTCTCTAGCCTACTGATCAAAATCCTCAATAGTAGTACAAAGCCTTCTTTATCTAAGAAATTGTGAAAAATGAAGATTTTTCTTCAGACTTTCAGTATGGATGCTGTCATATCGAAGTAACTTGTTTTGATCAGTTGGTTTTCTATAAATGCTAGTGTTCTCCTTGACCATATCATTAATAAACCCTGTGGATTTTATGTACGCCTCGCCATTCCAGCCCTGAACTCTGGACTGCAGACTCTCTTAAATGGGACTGCTGGTAATCCCTTTGGAGAGGGAGGGTAACATTCTATATGTATTTATTTAGACAGATTTGTATACCATCTTATCCTACAATCAAAGTGATCACATCACAAATGGAGGGTTACATTTAACATGAGGGTATTTCACAACATATATATATATCTCATCACACACTCCTTGTGGCCTTATGCAAGTCACTTAACCCTCCATTGCCTCTGGTGCCACCTTAGATTGTAAGCCCTCTGGGGACAGGGAAATACTTATAGTAATTGATTGTAACTCGCCTTGATCTACTACTGATAAATAAAATAAATGAATGTGTCATCTCTACCTATATGTTTTATATTTACATTTATTTTCATATTAGGTTTTTGTCGCCAATCCTAACAAACCGCAACCAATTGTGGAGATCCTGTTGAAGAACCAGACCAAGTTAATTGAGTTTCTGAGCAGCTTCCAGAAAGACAGGACAGATGATGAGCAGTTCTCAGATGAGAAGAATTATTTAATTAAACAGATTCGAGACATGAAAAGGCCAACACCATGAAGATTGTTTAATTTCTCTTCATAAAAGGCATTAATCTCAACTCATTAAAATCTTGTGATAAAAAAGACCTTGTGAAGGCAATACCAGTGCCTATATTTGTTTTCATGTAGTCAAATAGCTGTCAAAAGTATATAAGTTTTATATTAAAACTAAAAAAAAAAGCTAGATTAACATGTTCTCAATCAGGTCCATGATAATTAATGAAAATCTATAAGGTAACTGAATTAGAAATTGTTAAGACATATATGTGTTGATGCCATTGCTCATGATGAACTGAAACGTTGATTGTTGCTTTTTTCCTGCAGAATTAAAGTACTGGCAAATGGTCAAGTGGATGCTTTAATCATTTTAAAGCCTTTTCTTTTTACTCTTGCAGTAGATATACTGTTAAACCTAAGCAAGAACACACAGAATGGACAGTGAAAGAAGTTTGTGTGTTATTCGTCTATTTCCATAGTTTAGTGAACAATCTAAATAAGCCCAGGAGCTCGAGATATGGAACAGAACTTTAGACTGTTTAGAAATTATGTAGCCACAGTATTTGTGAAGGAGATTGTTTTCATTGACTTTGAATTCTGAACAAATATACAGTAGTTCACACTTACATGTGTGGGAATCTATTATAGCTGGTATTTCATTATTATTCATTCCTGTGTAAATTGTTTTTTCCTTTGCTTAAAAAAATCCAAAAAACCTGTGAGTATCAGAATAGAAATTTTTCTACTGAGCCTTTAAGGTATAGCATATGAAATCTGAGGTCTGTACCTTTATAGTAGAAGAAATGGGGAACAGTAGTAGCCCTCTAGGATCCGTTGAAATCTAATATATGTCTTGTTTGATATGACTGTTAAATTTAATTTTATTATAATTGGATAGTATATATTTAAGAGTATTAGAAATCTTAGCAGTGTGCAATTCTGTCCATAAGACAGTTATACAGTTACTGGACTATGGATTTCATTTTTTGCACCTTAGGGAAGGGATGAAACCTAGCAGAATCAACCATTGTTTAATTAAAATGCCATGTGCATAAAAATAGATACACGTCTTAGAAGTTTGTACTTACAGAATTATATTTGCAAGATATTAAAGACATAGTTACTGATGTGTTGTGTGTTTGTTGTTGTTTTCTGTTTAATCTCACTTGTTTCCTTAGAAAAATAAACTCTTTCCTATCCATTTTTAAAGTCATATTAACATACTTACATATTACATGATGGCAGATAAAGATGAAAGTGATAATTTAATCTGTTCAACTGTGAATTTTGTGTAAATAAACATACAAATTCCCATGTAGACATGTCTCATCCATTGGAAACTTTGTAAACCCTACATCTCTGTACGAGAAAAAAGCAACTGGGATCATAACCCTATGAGAATTACAGAGAATAAAGAGATTATGATAATCTGGGACATTCCCATTCTGACCAATAGAAAAGCTGGATGTGAGGAAACTGGACATAGTGGTAAAGGAGAAAAACAGCAGAAGAGCATTAATATACAGTCATCAGATCCAAGCAATTATTCCATGACTCATATGGAGAGAAGATCCTCAACTACCGAGAAAGTTCGTCAGATCAAGAAAATGTGGCAGAAAGCTACAAAATATTTTCCATCATCGTGGAAGATAGGCCTGATTAAAAGCAATTTCCAAACACACCTTTAGAGGTTGCCTACAGATGTTACATCTTATGGACTCCAGAAGTAAGTTCTCTGGTGTGATGCAAATAATTTGACAAACATTTAGCAGTTAATTGGAAAGACTGAGATTACACTCAACATATCTAGTTTAGCAATGAGGTTCATTAATTTTGTGGTATGTGCAAAACTAACCCATTTGGAAACACTGCCACAAGAAGAGTCCAACACTCGGTCCCTCTTTCCCTGTGTCCATCACCTAATCTATTGAGGTAGTACCATTTGCTTTTTAGAGCTGCAGCTGTTGTATAGGTTATTCCCAGTGCTTTCTCATAGATCTGATGGTTTGAGTTGCAGCAGCTGCCACACTGTGGCGGTTACTCCCAATGCTTTTTTGAAGATCTAGTGATTTTATGGTTGTAATTGCTGCACCATGCAACTTATTCCCAATATTTTAACAACACATGGAAATATAGGGTGGCCCAAAAAAGTGAGAACATCTCGTAGCATATAAGTTATTTAAAAATTCAAAAAGATAGATGTAAAAAAACAAAGATGGCGACCGGAAATTGTCGAAATAAAGACGTTTTCTCCAGGACCAAGCAGGAAGTCAGTCCTCACATATGGGTGACATTGACGTCGATGAAGCCCTTGCGGAGCATTTCCCCAGCTTTCCATGAAAGCCTTTGGGAATGCAGGCACGCATGCGCGGTTCCCTTCCCGCCTAAAGGTGCCATCTTGCTCAGTCACTCGTTTTCCATGAAGCCCACCGGACGTGAGTCCTAGTCATCCCAGAAAATTGTTTGATTTTTGCGATTCTTCACTATTTTTTCTTCTCCGGTTCGATGCCGGTTCCCCTCCCGCCGGGTTCGGTACACCGGTATCGAGCCCGATCTTCCTTTTCGGTTTTTGCCCTTAGAGGCTGGCGTTTGCGCCCTTTTTTCCTTTTCCCTGGAAGGCCGGTCCTTTGACCTCGCGGGGTATCTTTTTTCCCCGATGGCTTCCAGGGGTTTTAAGAAGTGTGATCGGTGCAAGAAACTGATGTCTCTCACCTACACACACGACTGCTGCCTTCGGTGCCTCGGTCCTGATCACGACCCTCAGACATGTGGACCGTGTGGAAAAATGTCTTCCAAGGCACTGCAAAGTCGTCCGAACCAAAAGGAAAGGCTTTTTTCTGACTCGGCCTCCGGCCGGGCCCGGACCTCGTCTGAGGCCTCGACATCTCAGGAATCGGATCTTGAGCACCGTCGTGGCTCCTCGGACAGGGGGTCCCCCGACCGGGAACGCAAGAGGAAGAAGCGGCTCGCGAGGGCATCATCGGAAGAGGTCCCTGGCTCCTCGAGAGCTAGGTCTCAGACCCCCGACCATCGCCCCGGGCCCGTGGAACAGGAGAAGCCTTCCAAAGTCCCTCGACTGGAGCTGGAGTCTGCTGGACACGTAAGCCCTGTAGTCCTCGTGGACTCTCCTCCCAGGGAGCCGCCACCGGGGCCCGAGTCGGGAGCTGCTGAGTATCCTGAGCTGAGTCTCAGGTTGACAGCCTTGGAGAGCAGACTGTCTGCCTTCATGGAACAGCAGCAGGCACTGATGGCCAGCCTGTCTGGCGCATCTGCCCCGACCACCGGGACATCGAAGTCGACCCCGGAGACCGAGCCGATACTCGAGGCCATGAAGGCTCGAGGTCGACCTCGGTCGCGGTCTCCCTCGACCTCCCATTCGGGACCGAGGGCGTCGACGCCGGTGCCTTCGGCGTCGGGGCGGGTGCTCGCAGGCCCCGCGAGGTCGGACCCCAATCTCTCATTGGACGAGTCCGCATGGGAGATGGAGGACAAGGAGTCCCCCGACACCTTCAGGACTCCGTGCGTCCCATCGGACTCACCGCAGTCGGAACCCCGGAGTAGATCCCCTCCGGAGGATACCCGGTTCTCGGAGTTCGTCCGGGATATGGCCAATGCGCTGGCTATCCCGGCGGACACCAAGGAGCTCGAGGCCCTGCAGTACGACTCTCCTCCGAAGGAGGCCTTTACTGTCCCGGTTCCTCCGATGCTGGAACGGCTCCTCTTCCGGATGTGGGAGGCACCGGCCTCGGCGCTGGTTTTAAGCAAGCGGGTCGATTCCATCTGTCGACTCCGGAAGAGCCCTGGCTTTCAGAAGGCGCAGCTACCACACCATTCCATGGTGGTGGAATCGGCCATGCATCACCTGAAAAGTCAGAAGATGCACTCCGCGGTGCCCCCTGGCAGGGAGGCCCGAAACCTCGATGGTTTTGGTAGAAAGTGCTTCCAGGGCTCGATGCTTGCTTGCCGTCTTACCAGCTGTACATGGGCATGTATTTGCGAGACCTGCCAAGGAGCTGGACGGGTTCTCTGCTGGTCTCTCCGGGGAACCCTTGCAGAGGTTCAAGTCCTTGTCCTCGGGGATCCGGGAATACTCTAAGTTTATGTCCCACGCTGCCTCCGATGGCTTCGAGGCTTCGGCCCGTGTTGCGGCAGCCAGCATCGCGGCTCGACGCCAGGCATGGCTGCAGTCATCGGACCTCGAGCCATGGGTTCAGGACAAGTTGGTCGATGTCCCTTGCCGAGGTGAGAACCTTTTTGGCAAGCCCATGACCGAGAAGGCCGCACAGCTCGAGACCGAGCACCTCACAAGGACAAGGCTGTCTAGAAAGACTTTGCCCCTTCTCACAAAAAGAAGGGCTCTGGTAAAAAGCCCTTTTACCCGAGGAAGGGCACTGCCTACAAACAGTACCCACAGTATTTGGCTGCCCAAGCTGCCCCTCAGGGTCAGCAAGCCAAGGGGCAGGGTAATGGGCCCCTTAAGCAGAGGACCCCCAAGCCTCCGGCCCCTGCTCCCACTCAGCAGGGTGGGGGTTTTTGACTCCTTAGGCATAGCCTCTCCGTCCCTGCTCTCCCAGCCCTGCACAGGAGGTCGCCTCGCTCTGTTTGCCCACCAGTGGCCACTCATCACTGGAGACAGTTGGGTGTTAAGCATAGTCCACAGGGGCTATGCACTACACTTCCAACAACTGCCTCCTCCATACTTTCCAGGGCAGCCTCCAAGGCCTCCCCTGCACACAGATCTTCTCCTTCAGGAGCTACAAGGTCTGGTGGACAGGGCAGTGGAGCCTGTGCCTCCCAACTTACAAGGTCGGGGGTTCTACTCCAGGTATTTCCTGGTACCCAAAAGAACCGGTGGCCTTCGACCTATTCTAGATCTCCGAAACTTCAACAAGTTCCTGGAGAAAGAAAAGTTCATGATGCTTACTCTTGGGACCCTTCTGCCCTACCTCCAGCAGGGAGATTGGCTATGCTCCTTGGATCTAAAGGATGCGTATACTCACATCCTCATTCATCCAGACCACAGAAAGTACCTCAGGTTCATTGTGGGAGGAAACCATTATCAGTACAGAGTACTGCCTTTTGGCCTCACCTCCGCCCCCAGGGTCTTTACCAAATGCTTCGCCGTGGTGGGTGGCCTACCTGAGAAATCAGGGTATCTTTGTCTTCCCCTATCTGGACGACTGGCTCATCAGGGGTCAGACGTGTCAGGAGGCCAGACAAGCCACCCTCAGAACTATTGCTCTTCTTCAAAGCCTGGGGTTTGTCATAAACTTCGCAAAGTCCACTTTGCTCCCATCCCAAAACTTGGAATTCATAGGGGCAAGGTTGGACTCTCTGCTGACAAAGGCATTCTTGCCAGAGGACAGAGCCCAAAGACTGATAAACTTGGCAAGCCAGTTTCTCAGCAGGTCACTAGTCTCCGCCAGACTCTGCCTGAGGCTTCTAGGCCACATGGCTTCGACAGTACATGTGGCGCACAATGCCAGGCTCCATATGAGGCCTGCACAGTGGTGCCTTTGGACTCAGTGGTCACAAGCCACAGGCAGCCTCAGAGACAGGATAAGGGTGTCCAGACAATTTCTGAAATCCCTCAGCTGGTGGCTGCTTCCGCCCAAACTGCTGCAAGGGGTGCCTTTTCAGATTCCTGGGTTCACAATGGTGTTGACCACGGATGCCTCCTTGCAGGGCTGGGGAGCTCATTGTCTAGGCAAAAGCACCCAGGGCCTGTGGTCTCCCTGGAAAGCCGCACAGCAAATCAATCTACTGGAACTCAGAGCTATTCGGTTAGCTCTCAAGACTTTCTCTCCAGCCCTGGCTCATCAGTCTGTACTAGTTCAAACAGACAACCAGGTAGCCATGTTTTATGTGAACAAACAAGGTGGAATGGGGTCCAGGCTCCTTTGTCAAGAAGCACAGGACCTTTGCTTGTTTGCCATCAAGCACAACATGCTCCTCAAGGCTGTGTACCTCCCTGGCCAGGAAAACTTCCAGGCCGACAGATTGAGCAGGATTCTACAGCCCCACGAGTGGCAGCTCCATCCTCTGGTGGTTCAGAAGATTTTCCTGAAATGGGCACTTCCTTCCATAGATCTGTTTGCCAGTCCACTGAACAAACAGCTGCCAAAGTTCTGCTCCAGGCAACCGCATCCTCTGCGGGTAGCAGCATATGCTTTTCTGATTCCCTGGTCTCAGGGCCTTCTGTATGCGTTTCCTCCCACGCCCTTGGTGGCCTGAACTCTGTTCAAGATTCTTCAGGACAAGGCCTCAGTCCTGCTGGTGGCTCCCAGGTGGCCGAGACAGCCTTGGTTTCCACTTCTGCTTCAGCTGGCAGTGGATCCCCCACTACCTCTGGGGTTGCAATCCGACCTTCTCTCTCAGGATCTGGGTTCCCTTCACCCCAGTCTCAAAGCTCTCAATTTGATGGCCTGGAGGCTACAAGGGTAGTTTTGGCTCCCTGGGGCCGCCCTCAGGAAGTTGAGGAGGTTGTCCTTGCCTCTAGAAAACCGTCCACTAGGAAAACCTATGCTCTTAAATGGAAAAGGTTTTCAATGTGGTGTCACCTACGTAGAGAGGATCCCTTCTCCTGTACTGTACCAGTAGTGCTTCAGTACTTACTGCACTTATCAAATCAAGGACTTAAGTCCAATTCTGTTCGGGTCCACCTCTCAGCTCTAGCAGCTCACCACTCAATGGTGGAAGGACATTCTCTATCGGTTCACCCCTTGGTGTCCCGGTTTCTCAGAGGCTTGCTCTTGCTCAAGCCTCCAATCCGTCATCCTGCTCCTGAGTGGGAGTTGAATGTGGTCTTGCAGCAACTGACTCGCCCACCGTTTGAGCCGATGGCTACTTGTCCTCTACGCTTCCTGTCCTGGAAGACACTCTTCTTGGTAGCCCTAACCTCGGCCAGGCGAGTGAGTGAGCTTCAGGCCCTGGTCTGTGACAGGCCTTACACCAGATTCTATAAGAACAGGGTAGTCCTCAGGACCCATCCAAAGTTCCTCCCAAAGGTTGTCTCCTCTTTCCACCTCAACCAGGAGGTGGTTCTTCCAACATTCTTCCCTAGGCCTCATGCAAACCAGGCTGAAGCAGTTCTGCATACCCTGGACTGTAGGAGGGCCTTATCCTTCTACCTTGACCGTACACAGGGGCACAGAAGGGCTACTCAGCTCTTCATCTCCTTTTGACCCTAATAATTTGGGTTTGGCTGTGTCCAAGCGTACCTTGTCCATCTGGGTGGCTGACTGTATCTCCTGGGCTTACAAGGCGGCTGACCTTCCTTTGCAGGATCGGGTCACGGCCCATCGTGTCAGGGCAATGGCTGCCTCAGTGGCTCATCTCCGCTCTGTACTGTTGATAGACATCTGCAGGGCTGCTACTTGGTCGTCAAGCCAGACTTTTGCAGCCCACTACTGTCTGGAAAGGGAGTCCCGTAGGGACAGTGCTTTTGGCCAGGCAGTAATCTGGAATTTCTTTGAGGTTTAGGCAACTCCTGCCCTCTGTTGGGCTACTGGTGGAGGTTGTGTCAGTGAAAAGCCTTTGCTGCTGAGACTAGAGGGAGTTCTCTTGTTCAGCCTGGGTTTCTGGAGCCCAGAGCTAGGGAGTCACCCATATGTGAGGACTGACTTCCTGCTTGGTCCTGGAGAAAGAGTAGTTACTCACCTGTAACAGGTGTTCTCCAGGAGCAGCAGGAATCAGTCCTCACAACCCTCCCTCCTCCCCTGGGAGTTGCAGTTGTACATAGTTTATTTTTGTTTTTTTGTGTGCTGTTGTTGCTATGTCATTTGACTGAGCAAGATGGCACCTTTAGGCGGGAAGGGAACCGCGCATGCGTGCCTGCATTCCCAAAGGCTTTCATGGAAAGCTGGGGAAATGCTCCGCTGGGGCTTCATCGGCGTCAATGACACCCATATGTGAGGACTGATTCCTGCTGCTCCTGGAGAACACCTGTTACAGGTGAGTAACTACTCTACTTATTTACCTGTTTTAGCTATATAAACTATTTAAGCTTTAATTTACGAGATGTTCTCACTTTTTTTGTGCCGCCCTGTATATTAGTTTTTGCTACATGACCTTGTCTATATGACAAAAGGTGTAAGGCTATTCATATTCACTACTGGCAAATGTGGAAGTCACTGTTTAGAAAGGGAAGGTTTGGAAGTCATATGAAGCAATTGCCACTTAAGAAGGCTGCTTCATTAGCTTAGTCTGAATTAGTTTACAAATAGTGCCCGGAGGCCATTAAAGGCATTCAATTTTGGTACTTCAGTAGTGTTCTTCCAGACCATGAGAAGCAAGATGGTTGACTTGCTGGAGTTCACCTTTCTGGCCAGTAACGTGAGCACACACGAGGTAGGCCGCATGGCATCAGAGAATGCAGCCAAAGACAAAGTGGGGTGAGATAGTGCATGAAAGCATAAACAGACTCCTATTCCCTTAATCTTTCAAGAAGGGTTTAAATGGAACGTCGAAGTAAAAGAAGATTTCTAGAATTGATTGCTGGCCTGTGGATAGAAACAGTGAAACTGGGCCGACAAGTTTAGGATACTGATTCGCACCTGGAAGAACATGGAGAGGAGATGGTGGTGATTATGCAGCTGTTTGATAAAGACTTAGGGCCTGCTATTCAGTGGCAACGGCCATGTACTTCTAGCACTGCCTGGTTAGCTCCCACGGTAAAGATAGGCCAACTCTGCTGTGCTTTACTCACAGCTCGCTAACTGGGCAGCTGTTCAATATTGCTGCTGCCTGGTTAGTGATTGGCTCCACCCCGAAATGCCCATGACACACCCCAATTACTACATGGTTAACATCATAAGCATGGTAAACCATGTAAATGCCTTTGAACATTTAGACCCTAGAGAATAGTTCCAGTTGGAACAATCTATGGGTTCAAGAGTTTCTGAATCCAGAACTAATGACTACTGTGTGGAGGTGGCTGTTCAGTTATAGAGCAGTACTGGTGGCTATTGATAATCCAATTCTAGATTTGGAAATTAAATTGGACTGTGCACACCTACCTTTAGAACCCCTTAAGGGATGTTCCCTCAGGACACTTTGTGTGCACAATTTCACAGTAAAGGAATGCATTGCGGTCAAAGCATCTTTGAACCAGCTGGAATGGGGGATGATCACCAGATAAATATTTATACTGATATGTCACCAGTAACATTGCAGTGAAGGTAAGAATTTAAATGTATCCAATTAAACTGAGAAAAGAAAATGTCCATTACTGATGATCCCATTTGGATTAGAATTCATCATCAATGACGCCACTTAGCACACGCACTTTGGCTGAAGCTGTACAAGCAATATGTAGTTATGGCCTTGAAGTTAGAAATGTTGAAGCCTGCATCAGAAGGAATGATGAATGAACTGTCCAAATGGCAGAGAGCCTCCAAGAGTGGACAAGACTTATTCTTTATAGTATTGGAAGGCTACTATGATGGGAGATGGTGGGTTTTTTTTTTTACTCCTATGGGACTGAATGTGGTTGCTGGGGCTGTTGCAGCTACTGGGATTTAGAGGAGGATGATGGGAGAGGGAGGAGTAGAGGGCTACTAGGGAGTGGAATATGGCTGTGGGACAAATGGGGAGTATGAATCTGTGTATGTACAAGGATAATGGTGATTGTAGGGCAGTCAGGAGGTTGAGATTCTATTTTTCCTCTGCATTCTCTAACGCTAGGTCATAAATGACTATTGCTGTTCTTCAAGGAAGCTAAAAGACTGAATACTGACATATTCTTTATACAAGAAATGCATTTAAAAAGGAAAGTTGAATATTTAATGATAAAGACTTCCATATTTATCTTGCATCTAACTGCCTTGAACCTAAAAAAGACAGAGTGGCAATACTAATTTCAAAAAATCAAAGTAAAGATGTTTGATATTACAAGGGATATTAGAGGAAGGTTTGTGATGGTTAATATTTCTCTGGATAGAACGTTATTGAAATTAGTCTGAGTCTATGCTCCTAATGGGGACCAGGACCATTTTTTGAGGAATTATATGAAAGATTAATGGTGTTTGGGAAGGGCACCATGGTTATAAGGAGGTATTCTAATTTGACAATAAATGAGTGTCTTGATACCTATCCCCACTTCCACTGGAGTTATCCAGGCACCCAGCGTGAGACTAAAATACTTCACTGAAAGATTAAATTTCTGTTGACAGCAGGAGTGTGAGGTTACCAAGAAAGCAGAACTTTATCTTTTTTATTCTCAGAGCAACAAATCCTATTCTCTGATTGACCAATGGAGAAAGGTGACTAGTGGAGTACCCCAGGGATCTGTGCTGGGCCCGTTGCTTTTTAACATATTCATAAATGACCTGGAAATGGGAATAATGAGTGAGGTGATCAAATTTGGAGAAAACACAAAATTATTCAAAGTTGTTTAAACATGAGGATTGTGAAAAATTCAGAGGGCCTTCATAAATTGGACGATTGGGCATCCAAATGGCAGATGGAATTTAATGTGGACAAGTGCAAAAGTATGCACTCACAGAGTCATTCATGGGATGTCCATCCCCGCTATTCATGCCTTTTCCTGGTCCCGTCTCCCTTCCCTGCCTCTTATATGGGGAAAGTAGGCGGGAAAGGGGCAGATCGGGGGTGGTCATTGACCCTGGACGTATAGGACCGATTCTAATGTTGGCCCTGTACGTCCAGGGCCAGTGACTTGCATGGGGAACTCATTCCACCTCCAAGGTGGAATAAGTTCCCCTAGTTGCCAGGGATTCACATGCCCATGGCACGGATGGGGCAGGGAGGCCGAGGACATTCCCCACAGCCCGACCCTGATAGCAGATCGGGGGTCAAGCTGCGGGGAAATCACTGCTGGAGTTGGCAGCTAAGGATCGCAGCTTTTCAATGGAGCCGCGATGTCATGGTGCCGTGGCTTCATTGAAGAGCCCTGCTGAGTTAGCTGGGGAAGGCCTGTACATGCAGGCCAGACGGAATCAGGGTCCCAGCCTGCACGTACAGGCCTGTTCACGATTCTGATCTGTGGGATCAGAATTGCAACTCCCTCTGTGCATCCGGTTCTGGACGGACGCACAGAGGGCCTGGATGGGTGGGATGGAATCAGGCCCTCAGGGAACAACAACCCAAACTATGGTTACATGATGCAAGGTTCCACATTAGGAACCACCACCCAGGAAAAGGATCTGGGCATCATTATGGATAATATGTTGAAACCCTCTGTCCAATGTGTAGCGGCAGCCAAGAAAGCAAATAGAATGCTAGGAATCATAAGAAAGGAATGGAGAATAAAACAAAGGATGCCTCTGTATTGTTCCATGGTGCGATTGCACCTTGAATATTATGTGCAGTTCTGGTCCCCATATCTTTATCTTGATAAATACTTGTCTGAAATTCTGGGGTATCAAGATAATACTGAACCCGTTATTAATAAGCTATATTATTTGCCTCGGGTGGGGGCAACTCCAGGCAGGTCTATGCAGGGTGCTGCTCCTCTTTCTTTGTTAGACTCATTAGATGTATCTGATTTTACTGAATCATCGCATGATATGATTACTACTAGGTCTACTCTTCTTGTGTCTTTTTATTCTGAGGCTGACAAAAACACAGTTATGCGTTTGTATTTTCAAAATAAAAATGCTGGTTTCTGTGGGAGGAAAAGTCAACATGTTCCCTGATGTTTCCAAGCAAACCCAGCTCAGACGCAAGGCTTTTTTGGCTTTAAAGCCTCATGGTTTAGCTGTTGGTGTGACTTTTTTCCTTACATTTCCCTGTAAATGCCTGGTCACTCTCAGGGGCACTAAGTATGTTTTTTCTGAGACATCTTCTTTGGAAACGTTTCTTGTGAATCGGGTTCCACAGGTATAATATAATGCTGTATTGCTTTTCTTTTGATTCTGTGCACCAGCAAGTAGTAATAATTAAGAGTTTTTTGTAAATTAGGACATTAACTCCACTCCATGCATATATATGTTTGGTTTGGGGTTTTTTTTACATTGCTGTATAGCTGTTATTTTGATTGCTCCCCTGGATGTGGACTAATGGATTTCTGTTTTTCTTTCAAATGTGGATTGTACTATTTTGAAATTTATTAATAAAAACATTTAAACTAAAAAAAAAGGAAATAGCAGAATAAGAAAAGGTACATAGAATAGTCACCAAAATGGTAAAGGGGAAGGAGGGATACCCCTCTGAGGAAAGGCTTAAAAGGTTAGGGCTCTTCAACTTGGCAAAAAGATGGCTAAGGGAAGATATGATAAAGGCTTATAAAATAATGAATGGAGCTGAATGGGTAAATGTAGATCAGTTGTTTACTGCTTCAAAAGACTAGGGGACAGGCAATGAAGCTACAATATAGCCCACTGAAGACTAATAGGAGAAAATATTTTTTCACTCAACCTGTAATCAAGCTCTGTAAAAGCTGTTACTGTAGCTGGATTTAAAAAAGGTTTTGGCAAGTTCCTGGAGGAAAAGTCCATAAACCAAAGGACCAGGGAAATCCACTGCTTACCCCTGGGATAAGCAGCAGGTGTACCGTTTTGGGAACTTGAGAGGTACTTGTGACCTGACTTGGTTGCTGTTGAAAACGGGATATTGGGTTTGATGGATCCTTGGTCTGACCCAGTATGGCATCTTTTATGTTATGATCAATCAGTTGTTCAGAAGATGGAGGAGGTTTGGATTGAGCCAATCACTTAGTCTGATCATGCCCCAATGTGAATGTGGATCGACTTAATACAAAAGGATAAAGGCCTTCAATGATTGAAGAAGAACTTACTGGCTAAGGGTACCTGCCAGATGGTACAGTCTGAAATTGGGAATTCCTGTTCGGTAATCCAGTTTAGTCCTCCAACATCGGGTAGTGCCCCTCCTCCTGCAGCCTGGAGACTGGACCAATCAAGTCTTCTGTAGTATATATGCAGACGGAGCTCCCAGAAGCCCCCAGTGTGTCCAGTCTCCTTGCAGCTTGCAGACCTCTGTGCCCTTTCTGGGCACACTAAGTGACACTTGAAGGAGCAACACTAGTTAGTTAGTTCTTTTGGGCGAGAACCTGGCGCGGGGGATTCCCTGGAGCCTCCACTTTGGGTTCCGTTCACAACGGATGCCAGCTTCACCGGCTGGGGGGCTCACTGTGAGACCCGCTTCGCTCAAGGGGAATGGTCTCCCCTGGAGACTTCTTGGTCGATCAACCGCCTCGAATTGCGGGCGGTGCGGCTAGCCCTCTTGGCCTCAAAGCCCTAGTTCTCGACCGGCCGGTGCGAGTCCTCTCGGACATTGCGACCACCGTAGCTTACATCAATCGCCAAGGGGGCACCGGCAGCATGGCCCTGGAATCAGAAGCGATGGCCTTGGTCAATTGGGTGCAGTCTCGTCTTCCGGCCATCTCGGCAGCGCCTATTGCAGGCGCAGACAATGTTCAGGCCGATTTTCTCTGCAGAGTGCGGGTGGACCCCGGAGAGTGGGAGCTAAACCCGCAAGTTTACGCGCAAATAGTTCGTCGGGGGGGGGCCGCCCTTCCTGGATCTCATGGCGACATTTCAATCGGCCGAGACAGGACGCTTCTTCAGCAGGCAAAGGGAGCGCATGTCCGAGGGGCTCGACGCTCTCATTCAGCCGTGGCCAACGTCCGGCCTTCTTTATGTCTTTCCTCTGTGGGTTCTGATTGGCCGGGTCGTTCAGCGCATCGAGGGCTATCGGGGTCGAGTGTTACTGGTGGCCCCGGACTGGCCTGGGTGGCCCTGGTATGCCGATCTGGTCCGGCTGAGCGACGGCATTCCTTGGCTCCTATCCACGCTGCCGAATCTTCTTTTTCAGGGACCCTTGCGGATGCCCCAAGTGGGTCGATTCTCGCTTACGGTTTGGCCATGGAGAGGGCTCGGCTGAAAAAGAAGGGTTACTCCCCCCGCGGTGATTTCTACCCTACTGCGGGCGGGGAAAACGTCCACTTCTCTTACTTACGTTCGGATTTGGGGGATCTTTGAAGACTGGTGCTCCCGGCGTGGAGTCCAGGCGGCGACGGTTTCCGTTTCCGTCGTTTTAAGTTTCTTCAGGTTGCTTTTGATAAGGGCCTTGCGGCTAGTTCCCTGAAAGTCCGGTTGGCGGCTATCTCTTGTTATCGAGGCAAAGTTTTAGGCCGTCTCCACGGTTCTTATCCGGACGTACGTCGTTTTCTTACGACTGTTTTTCATTTGCGGCCCTCCCGCAGGATTTTCCTTCCTCCGGGGGACTTGAATCTAGTGATGCGGGCCCTGGTTCGTGAACATTTTGAACCCCTGAGTAGGGCGTTTCTGAAAGATTTTACGCTGAAGACGGTTTTTCTTGTAGCCATCTGTTCGGCACGGCGTATTTCAGATCTACATGCATTGTCCTGCCGAGAACCTTTTTTGTCTTTTTTGTCTTTTTCCCCAGTCCCTTCCTTTTTGCCGAAGGTGGTTTCCCCTATTCATGTGAATCAGGCAGTGTTTCTTCCAGTTCTTTCTTCCCACTCTGTCGGGTCGGCGGACAAAAGTCTTCACCGTCTCGATGTGGGTCGTGCACTTCGTCGTTATTTGAAGGCTACCGAATCTTTTCGGAAGACTGACCGGTTATTCGTGCTCTTCGGTGGTGCACGTAAAGGGGAAGCGGCGGCTAAGGCCTCCGTTGCAAGATGGCTCAAGGAAGCGTTCGCGTCTGCGTATCTGTTGCAGCAGCGGTCTGTTCCGGAGGGGCTACTGGATCATTCCACTAGGGCTCAGGCGACCGCTTGGGCAGAGTATAGCCTAGTTCCACCAGCAGATATCTGTAAGGCGGCCACCTGGTCGTCTCTGCATGCTTTCAGTACACACTATCGTTTAGATGTGTCAGCGGCTCGGGATTCCTCTTTTGTTCGGCGGTTCTGCGCACCAGATGGCAAGGTCCCGCCCGGTCTTAACTGCTCTGTTACATCCCGATGTTGGAGGACTAAACTGGATTACCGAACAGGAAATGGAAATTACACTAACCTGGTAATTGTAGTTCCTGGAGGGTCCAGTTTAGTCCTCCTTCCCTCCCGACTATCTGTTATAAAAATGCGGCGTGCTTTCCGAACTGTGGATCATAAGACGGTTCCTCTTGCCGTTCGAACCTTTTTGCAGCCGCGTTTTTGGCTATGGCTCTTCCTTTCTCAGGTGTTCAGTCAGCTCCTGAGATTTCTGATACGGAGCTGTATTTTGATTTCTGGGGCGTTGGTTCCAGTGCAATACAGTGTTCTGACTTCCTCGTTTGGGGAGAAAGTTGGATATTTTTGTGGGGGGGAAACAAATTGTTCTTTAATTATGTCATTTTCATTATGTCATTTTGTATATTAATCTAATGTGTTGCTTCGTTAAGTATGCTTTGTTACTAGTACACTGGGGGCTTCTGGGAGCTCCGTCTGCATATATACTACAGAAGACTTGATTGGTCCAGTCTCCAGGCTGCAGGAGGAGGGGCACTACCCGAAGTTGGAGGACTAAACTGGACCCTCCAGGAACTACAATTACCAGGTTAGTGTAATTTCCATTTATTTCACACTGAATAATGATGACTGTTACCCCTTCAGCATTGTTGGATGGGATGAAAACTATTGTAGGAAGAGAATCTGATATCTCTACCAGTGCATTATAAAAAAAGAAAGGACCAGGAAAGAAAAAGAATTAAGATGAAATATTAAAATATTAGAGCACCCCTGACGTTTGTCACTTGACATATGCCATGATATTAAGTTCCAAGAGTTTTTATTGGCCAAATGGAAAGATTATGAATATCACAATCGGGCACATAAATGTGATCCAGAGCTATTTTGGGAGGCCTCAAAAGCTGTTTTGAGGGGGGATATAATTACATATACTGTTCGATGGAGAAGAATGCTGGCTGAAAGGACCCTCAGATTGGAAAAACAAATTTGTAGCGAGCGTAAACTCCTAGCTAATAGGCCTAATGTTGCCAATAAAGAACAATTGCTTACTACCCAGGCAACTTTGAATACATTGATACATCAGAAAACAAAAAAAATCACTATTTTATTACAAATACCACTTGTACCAATATGGGGATAAGGCGGGGAAGCTCTTAGCTCGTTGTCTGGCACGCAGTCAGAGATCTCGATTTGTGCCGTTATTAAAAGATGAGGAAGGTGTGATACACATGGACTCTGTAGATATAGGGAATATTTTTGTAAGCTATACATGAGGGATGACGTATCCAATATGAAGATTAGGAATTTTCTGTCAGAGGTGCATTTACCCCGTCTTACTCAGGAACAGCAGAGCAAATTGGCATCCCCATAACAATGGATGAAGTAAAAAAGAGGTATTGATAATGCAAAAAGGTGTAAGGCTCCAGGATTGTGGTTTTAGAGTTGAATATTATAAGTTGTTACAAACACAGGTTACACCTGTGTTGGTGACATTGTTTAATAGGTGGATGGAAGCAGGGATGTTTAAATATAACAATAATACAGCCCATATAGTGGTTTTACCAAAACCTGGTAAAGATGTAACAGAGGTTGGGTCTTATCGACCTATTTCCTTAATTAATTATGATCTTAAGTTGTTTGCTAAGATTTTAGCAAATCGTTTGGCTGAATATCTCCCTGATTTACTGCATGATTGCCAGATGGGATTTGTGAAGGGTCGATATCCCACTAAAAATGTTAGGAAAATATTAGGAGCCTTAAGCTGGGTTAGAAAATTTGCTGTCCCTTCCTTATTGATCAGTTTTGATGCTGAAAAAGCCTGCGACAGGGTGGGGTGGACATATTTGTTCGAGACTTTAAAAGCTTATGGACTAGGAGAAGGTTTTATTCAAGGGATCAGAGGATTATACCAAAAACCAGAGGCTGTTGTGGGAGTTAATGGGCTGGTAGCTAATAGTTTTAATATTGCTCGAGGAACTAGACAAGGTTGCCCATTGTCTCCGTTGTTATTTGTGCTCTCATTAGATAGACCCTTTGCTAAGAATGAATTATGCTTGTGATATATATGGGGTGTGAAGGTTGGGTCTTGCATATTTAAGGTGTCGGCTTTTGCGGATGATTTATTAGTTATGTTGACGGAACCTCGCAAATTTTTATCAAAATTAATGGCTGTGATCGGACGATATGGATGGATAGCCGGTTTCAAGTTGAATATGGCTAAATCAGAAGCATTAGATGTTAATGGTGGGTTACAAAATGATTGGGGTGTAGAGTTTCCTTTACGCTGGGCAAAAAATAAATTTAAGTATTTAGGAATATGGTTACCTAAAGACCCATGTCATCTGTATAGGCAAAATGTATACACCCTGTAAATAGTTCTGACAATTTACTGTTCTGTTATATGTAAAAAGCTACTGTTCTGTTATATGTAAAAAATTAAGAAGTTCTTGTTCTATGTAATGTTATGCAAATGTATGCAATTGTTCCATGTAAACCGCCCCTGACCTCTGGAAGGGGCGGTATAGAAGAAATAGATAAATAAATAAATAAATAAATAAAAAATGTTAGGCTGCTACTACAAGACATGCAAAATAAGTTGCAATATTGGACACCATTGCCTCTATCTTTAGGCGGTAGAGTGGCTGCTTATAAAATGATAGTCTTTCCTAAAATTTTATATGTTTTACAACTTATTCCGTTGTGGCTATTGATGAAAGATGTTCAAAAAATGGAAAGATTATTACAGAACTTTTTTTGGAGAGGGAAAATACCTAGACTTAGAATTGATCAATTACATGGGCCGTGGGAACAGGGTGGTATAGGGTTGCCTAGAATAGAACAATATAATCTAGGATGTTTGCTTCGACATGTTAGAGATTGGTTAGTAGGGACATCAGTATATACTCCATATGATTTTGAGTCCATGTTAGTAACCCCTTATTCACTTCTGTCTGTGTTACAAGTGACGAAAGTGAAGTTGCCGAAGGATTTTAGAAATATTTTATGGCAAGGGGTTCGCTGGAGTTGGCAGATACTCTGTTGAAAATTGGGCATTCCAAGTAATGTGTCAGGATATTTGCCATTGCAAGGTAATTTAGCATTTCAGCCAAGTACAACGTCTTTTTTTCAAGGGATGGGAGAAAAAAGGTCTACAGCAAATGTGGCAAATAATAAATGGAGAAGGCGCACTTAAACCTTTCTTGGAATTACAAAAAATGCTATGGATTGCCACAGGGGCATTTTCATGCTTACGTACAATTAAAAGTATTATTTGATTTCAATGAAAGATGGGAGATGAGGATTGAGACAGGAAAATTTTGAAAAGTTGGAGAAATGGTTTGCGATAAAGGACAAAGAAAGCATATCGGTCGCTGATTATAGTAAAGCCTTGAATAACCTAACACAAGTCAAGAGCTATAGACATCTGAGTTTACAATGGGGGAGGGATCTTGGAATTAATCTTGAAGCGTTTGACTGGGAAAAAGCCATTGGGTGAATCCCTAAAATAGTTATAGGGGCAAAATTACGTGATATGCAATTCAAAATACTAGAGCGTGCTTATATCGCAGCATACAGAGTATGGAAGGCTGGTTTTGCACAGCACGATGATTGTCCGTGGTGTGGTGTGGAATGGAGTGGGCACATTTGGGGCATATGTTCTGGACATGTAAACGAGTAAGGAAATTTTGGAATGGTATTCAAAAATTTCTAATGAGCATATTAGGGCAGACATTGAAATTAACCTCGGGGTTTGCTGTTTTGGATGCTCCTCTTCAGGGATTTTTATCATCAGGGAATAGATCATTAGTAAGAAAATGTTGTTTGCTTGCAAAGCATTGTATCCTTCAGAATTGGAGAGAATCTGGAGGTCCAGAATACTGGGAATGGAGGAATGTTTTACATCAACTGGTATTATGGGAGGGAGAGGCTTCTAGAAGACATGTTCGTAGAAGAGCATGTTTTTTGATGACTTGGTCTCCATATCTTGAAAGGGTGTCGGCCAGGGCAAGAAATGATATTTTAACAGTTTAATTTGGTAAAAACTATATCTTAGCAGTTTAAGTTGGCATAATTAGGACTAGAGTGCTAAAGGGGGGGGGGGGTTGAAGGTGAGGGTGGGACTGGGGGGGGGGGAAAGAGGTATGGAATGGGGGAGAAGGGAAGGGTGGTGGTGGATAAAAGGGGGGGAGAGAAAAAGTAATAGTTATTCCCTGTAGTGGGATATAATATTGTTGTCTATTATGTTTTAATATATGCTGTTTAAAATGTTTCAAAATGTATACTGCCTACAATGTTTCAATATGTATGCTGCTTACAATGTTTCAATATGCTTGTTATTTACAATGTTTCTATATGTAAGCTGCTTTTAATGTTTTAATGTTTAAAATGAATGAAAAGATTTAAACATAAAATATTAGAGCATATACATAAAAAAATGCTATCATCCAGGATATATGAACAACTAGAAGCAGCCAGGGCTAAGTTCAAGCATTGGAGGCTGCTGATGTGAAGGCACATTTTAGAAAGGCTTTAGCTGCCCGCTGGCATGTCCAACTCAAAATGTCCAAAATTCCATGGAGGGGCAGCAGAGAAGGTGGACATATTTATTTTATTTAAACATTTTTTATATACCGCCGATCAGGGGCAGTTTCCATTGAACAATAACTCCAAAAATTTGGTTACAGAGAACATATCAAAACTATGATACACCAAACTATTTACATGTCAGCTAAGCACCTATACAGAGGTATCGTGGTAGCTGAGTCTGAACTATGTACAGGATCTGAATACAGAAAACAGGTTACAAGGGTGTGTTCTTGCCAAGTGGGGGAGGGGGATCGTGGTGAGAGGTAGCGGAATTATAATATTCAGTGAAAAGTAGAGTTTTTAATTCTTTGCGAAAAATCTGTAGATCTTTAATTGATCTGATAGAGACAGGGAGGGAGTTGCAAAGAGCAGGAGCTGAGTACCTATAAGCTCTATTGCTGGTAGTTTGCTTGGTTTTTCGAATTGAGGGGGTATGGCTAGGAGATCCTTTGTACTTTTTCTTCTAATTCTGACATCAGCTTGTGGATGTATCAGGGTGGATAGATAAGAGGGAGAGATGCTGTTGTGTAATTTAACCCTTTGAAGGCCTACTTTAAATTTTTAATCCACATTCTGCAGCTGGGTTAATTTTTGCATATTTCAGGAAAATTGTACCCGTCTTATTCAATATGTTCTAATAGTGATTTTCCTTCTGCTATGGTCATGTATTATATACCATTTGATAGGAATATTTAGTCAGAATTTTGGATCCCGAGAGTTTTGGGCTCGGCCTGGAAAGGGTTAAATGTTGTAATTATCATCTTGTATCTTGCTCTGGAAGTAATGGGGAGCCAATGGAGGTTATAGAGTATTGGGGTGATGTGTTCGGTAAGGCTTGCTTTGGAGATGATCCTAGCAGTTACATTTTGTGCAAGTTGAAGTGTGTGAAGTGTCTTTTTAGGAAGGCCCCTATAAGAGACTGCTAAAGTAGTCCAAGTGAGGGGCAATCAAAGCTTGGACTACTGTTCTGAAGTTGTGTGTTTCCAGGATTGGCCTATGTAAATGATAGTCACTCAACCCATATGTATATGACAGTCATTGCCCCAAAAAATAATCATTTCCACAAACTTATAAAGAAAGAGGGATGTGCATGTGCATGGAGAGGGTCAATTTTAAACACGTGCATGTGTGAATTATGGATGCTACCAAGATCAGCAAAATGGATGTGTCCACAATGGCACTTCAAAATGCACATGTCTATATGTTACCACATACAAATCCCTGGTTGTCATTTAAGAAACTAAGATGTGCAGCACTGCAACAGTATTCAAAGAGGCATTGATTTTCACCTGATGTCCTTTTATGAGGGGGAAGAAATTACTTTGGTGACAATACCCATATTATCCATACTGTTGAAAGCTGGACGAAACCAGCATTTTTCAAATTCCTATTCATGAGCTAATAGGCAGGTATAGACCTAGATGTGTCTGCCAGTGGCTTTATGCATGCAGTGACATTGTGGAATTATAGATGCATGCCTCCATCACTCCCCCTGAGACTAGATGTGATGTAAATATGATGCTTTATAAAATGGTTCTTGAGGAATGGATATGATTGACATGTCTGATTGGGTGTTTTCAGTCATGCAAATCACAAATAAAGCTTCTAAAATGACCCCTCCCCCCCCCATGGCGTTTAAATTAGATAGGGTGAAGTAAGTTTTCTTTGAACATGGGACTAAGGCTAGAAGGTTATTGGTTCATAAGTTAAAGTCCAGAATGGCAGATAGCACATTATGAGGATTAGAGATGGTAAAGGAATAATAGTGTTTGCAGGTAAAGATATTGGGCCCGAAGGCTATGCACTGCTACAGTGCCTAGCCCTGCCTGCCGACCCTTAATACCGGACATTCAATGCTGTGGCGATGGCATTGAATATCCGGCATCGCTGCACATGCCCCGGAGCAGCCGAGGCTAACCAGGTAGTGATGAGATTGCACCACTACCCGGTTAGCATCTGCGGCTTAAAATTAGGCTAGCCAACACTGTTCCCTCTAAGCTGTGCGCGTGTGCGCGCACACACAACTCACTGAGTGAGCGCACATACTTTACAACAGAGAGCACAAAAATTACGGTTCTGATTCTGATAGAAAAACAACAGACATTCTTAAAATTTAAAAGTTGTTGTGTATTTACAGTCTTCACAAGTTCTACAATATTTTCTAGTGCAATCAATGTGGTGAACATACTGTATTCTTACGTGCAGTCAAATTTTAAAGTATATAACTCTGAGTGTCGTTATGTGGCGCACAAAAATTTAACCTTCCTTCAAAAGCTGCACAGCTGATATTTTATGCGCACACAGCCTACAGAAAATTAGAGGGAACATTGCTAGCCAAGCCTAGTTTTACCCGTGGATTGCTAACCGGGTAGTGGCAGTTTCTGCCTCTGCTCCACCCCAGAATGCCTTCAATACGTCCCACTGCTAACTGCAGAGCATCGGGGCATGTAACGGATTTGAAGGGGATATTCAACTGCACTAACCGTGTAAGTGCTGTTAAATATCCCGATTTAGGGCATTTACTCGGTTTACTAGGCTTTAAACCGTCTAAATGCCCTTTGAATACTGGGCCCATTAAGAATATCTTCTGGCAATTTTACTAAGAGCTATATGTGGTGACTCCCTCTGCCTCTGATGGGAACATTATCAGTTACATGGAGGGGTATACCTCCCTAAGTTATCAGTTGAGGATTCAGCTGTTGTGGATAAGGAGATAACTAGTTATGAAATGGGCCTAGCAATTAATTTATTGACCCAGGTCTTGAACACCTGACTGTGAAAGTTTATAAATAATTAAGAGTTTTTAGTAGGCCCTTTAACAGAGTTGTTTAACTTGATTATAAAGGTTGAGGGTCTTACCTCACTTGATGCAAACAGCAGGAATCACGGTGATTCCAAAGCAAGGAAAGAAACACACATTATGCAGCTTTTATAGACCAATATCACTATTAAATCTTGATATCAAGATCCAGGGGGTCTGGACAGTAAGCACAATCTGCACACATTCTCAGGGAAGGCTAAAAAGGTTAGGGCTGTTTAACCTGGAAAAGAGATGGCTGAGGGGAGATATGATAGAAGTCTATAAATTAATGAACGGAGTGGAACGGGTAAACGCAGATCGATTGTTTACGTTATCAGACTATAGAAAGACTAGGGGACATGCAATGAAGCTACAGGGTAAACTATTTAAGACTAATAAAAGAAAATATTTTTTCACTCAATGTGTAATCAAACTCTGGAATTTGTTACCAGAGGATGTAGTAAAGGCTGTTAGTGTAGCTTGGTTTAAAAAAGGTTTGGACAAGTTCCTGGAGGAAAGGTCCATAAACCATTATTAAGAAGGGACCCAGGATATCAATGCTTGACCCAGTACAAGCATTGCGGAACCTGTGTCTTTTGGGGAAACTGCTAAGTACGTATGACCTAGTTGGGCACTGTTGGAAACAGGATACTGGGCTTGATGGACCTTGATCTGACCCAGTATGGGCATATCTTATGTTCTTATGATGGGGTAATAGGGTCAAAAAGCATCCCCATGGTCCACCCTACTAACCCCTCCCCCCGTGGTCTGTGTCCTAAGCATGAGGGGGGGGGGGTACAGCCACAGAGAGGCCCCATGTTCCCTTCTATCAGGAGGGACTCTGGGTGAACACCACATGGCGGTGATGAATCTCAAACATCCCCAGCTGTCCTGGTGGCAACAACAGCCCATCACACCTGGGAAGATCATATGAGTTCCCCAGGTCCATGGATTACCTCAGCCCCTGGTCAAGAAGGGGACACTGATCAGTGAGCTCCAACACTGGAGGCCCACAGTCAGTGATAGAAGTGTTATATAGCTGCTCAGAGCTGGTAGGCCACCAACCCATCCTGCTCAGACAGGGTGAGGGGCCATCTGCCCACAGGAATATGGATCCTGGAAGCAGCATGGGCCCCCATGCAGGGGAGGCAGGGGTTGGAAGGCTCTTTTGCTCCTACACTATCATTTTGCTAGTAAGTGCATCACCTAATTTGCATTTCCCTTCCCCCAGTATACTCTTCTGGCTGCTGGCTTCAACTCTGGCAATGAGTCCAGCAATGACTGCAGCACAGAGCACAGGCCCTGTCTCCTAACACCTCCACAGCGCCCAACACCAGCAGCCCTCTGCTATCTATTTCTTGCATATGTAGATGTTAACAGCAGTCTGTCAGGACAGCTGTTGATGTGTTTGTGGTCATCCCTGACCTGCAGGCCCCCATTTTGTGGCTGTCATGCTATTGTAGTGCACTGTCATGTCAGCTGCACCATGCTGCCCTTCCCCCCACCAAACCAGTGTCCTAGGTAGGTGTCTTGTTATTCCACTCACATCTCCTTTGCCCCATCCCCTTCTTATGCGTTTGCCTGTTTGTGCCCTTCATATTTCCTAACACTTGCATCTAACCCATGCAGCTGGAGTGTGCAAGCATAGTAAGTGCAGCTAATGCCTAGTCAGAGGCTGGCATAAACTGCACCCGCGGTGGCAGTGTGTTTGTGCAGCTAGCACATGACAACCGCACCCACTGCATCTCTGACTCACCCTATCTCTGCCTTATCCCTGCCTATTTGCAAGCTGCTCGGCTACCATGGGATTTTTAATGCTGTTGGCTTTGGGCTGTGTACTTCCTGCTACTGCATGGCCCAAGTGTGCGCCAACCATATGTTAAACCTTGTGTATCCACTAACGCACTTTAGTAAACATGCCCCTTAGTCTGTGTGCTATGGCCCTGTCCTGTCCTCAGGGAGAAAATAGTATTCACATGTTTTTCAAATTTTTTTCTCCTGGGAACCAGAGGTTGTCTTATTGAGGCCACCTTACATTTTGGTCAATAGGCATGCTAGTGGTTAGAGCACTGGCTTGGTAACCAAGAGACCAGGGTTCAATTCCCATTAGCACTTCTTGTGGCCTTGGGCAAGTCACTTAAGAACATAAGAAATGTCATACTGGGTCAGAACTGGTAGGCCACCAGCCCAACCTGCTTGGACAGGGTGAGGGGCTATCTGCCTACAGGAACATGGATCCTGGCAGCAGCTTGGGCCCCATGCAGGGGAGACAGGGATTGGACTAGTATCCTGTTTCCAACAGTGGCCAATCCAGATCACAAGTACCTAGCAGTTTCCCAAAAAGACACACAGGTTCCATAATGCTTGTATTGGAGCTAGCAGTGGATTACCTAGGTCCTCTTTAATAATGGTTTATGGACCTTTCCTCCAGGAACTTGTCCAAACCTTTCTCAAACCCAGCTATACTAACAGCTTTTGCTACATCCTCCGGTAATGAATTCCAGAGTTTGACTGCACGTTGAGTGAAAAAATATTTTCTCAGTAGTCTTCACTGCATGTCCTCAAGTCTTTCTATATTTTGATGGCGTAAACAATCATCCTATATTTACCCGTTCCGCTCCACTCATTAATTTATAGACCTCAGCCATTTCTTTTCCAGGTTGAAAAGCCCTAATCTTTTAAGCCTCTCCTCACAGGGGTATCCTTCCGTACACTTTATCATTTTGGTGGATCTTCTCTGTACTTTTTCTAATTCCGCTATATCCTTTTTAAGATACGGCAACCAGAACTGCACATAATATTCAAGGTGTGGTCGCACCATGGAACAATACAGAGGCATTATAATATCCTTTGTTTTAATCTCCATTCCTTTCCTTTTGATTCCTAGCATGTTATTTGCTTTCTAGGATGCCGCTGCACACTGGGCGGAGGGTTTCAATGTGTTATCCACGATGACGCCTAAATCTTTTTCCTAGGTTTTGGTTCCTAATGTGGAACCTTGCATTATGTATCCATAGTTTGGGTTGTTCTTTCCTAGATGAATAACTTTGCACTTGTTCACATTAAATTTCATCTGCCATTTCAACATCCAGTCTTCCAATTTATCAAGGTCCTCTTGCAATTTTTCACAATCCTCTTGAGTTTTAACAACTTTGAATAATCTTGTGGCATCTGCAAATTTGACTATCTCAATTGTTATTCCCATTTCCAGGTCATTAATGAATATGTCAAAAAGCAGCAGACCCAGCCCAGATCCCTGGGGTACTCCACTATTCACCTTTCTCCATTTGAAAAATTGGCCACTCAGCTTTCTATCTTTTAACCAGTTCCTGATCCACAAGCGTACACTGCCTCCTATCCCATTACTTTTTAACATTGCCTTTTATTCAAATAAGGTTCTAAAACACCAGTGAATTTATCTGGTAGTAGCCCCATGAAACACAGGTCCGGCATCAACCATAGAGTCCTTCTTGGAACCTCCCGCATACAACGTGCATGTTTCGAGACACCTCATGGCTGTGCTTCAGGTGCAGCGGAACAAATAAGTGACCACATCAGATGCTATTTATCCGACAAAAATAGTTTTTGGTGAGTTCTGCATTATGGGGTGATCTATTGGACATTGACATTTTGCAGTATTCAGAGTTTTGAAAATGTTTTTTAATTCTTAACACAAAAAGATACACATGTGAAACAGGATAAAAGTTCAGTAAAGGGCACAGTTCCTTTCTATTCCTCTCTCCTTTAGACTAGGTCAGAAGTAGATTGAACACTGCCAAAGGGGTCATAGTTAATGTTTAGGCTTACCAGCCTGCTGATGCTGTAGCTCCAAGGCCATCTGTGCTGACATCATCAGCAAAGGCCCAATATCATGTGGGCTTTGGTTGATGACAGTGGCAGTGGGGCAGAGATGGCCTGGGAGCTACTGCATCATTCCTACAGAAGTCTGAGTTAAGTCCAGGAGACAGTGGTAGTCCTACCATGTATTTACAGCTCCCTCCTCCAACTGATTTCCTTCTTTTCTCCCACACTCTTTAGACAATAGGAGAGAGGATAACTGCAGCTGTACATCAGCTGAAACATCCTCTTCTGTTGTCTGGATCCTAAATGCTGTTTTGATCTGCATGACTGCAGCATCTCACCTAGTTCAAAACAGCAGAGAGACAGTATCTAGGTGTGCTTGGAGCACTGGGAGATGTGAGTGTGCAGCATCCCATACTTGTAGCTATTTAATGGGAAGTTGCTACGCATATACATAGAGACTGATGACTGCCTGTAAACATACGTATAATGGCAATATTCAGCTGTTGTACATATTATTTTTTTTAGTGTTGTCAGGTCAGTGTTGACTCCTGGCAACACAGCTGCTTCTGGGTTTTCTTGGCAATGTATCACCAGAAGTAAATTTCCAGGCCTGTTCTTTCCAGGCAATGGAAGGTAAAGTGACTTGCCCAAGGTCACATGGAGTGCAAGTGGGAATTGAACCCTTGATCTTCTGGGTACTAGACAGTTGCTCTAACCACCAAGCTAATCCTCCACTCCAAATATCAGTTTATTTTAGGACAGACTGAATATCACCGCTATATGCACAGCTAGATGGACCAACCTCACTCTGCCACGGCCAATGTTCCCTCTAATTTTCTGTAGTCTGTGTGCGCATAAAATATCAGCTGTGCAGCTTTTGAAGGAAGGTTAAATTTTTGTGTGCCACATAATGACACTCGAAGTTATATACTTTAAAATTTGACTACACGTCAGAATACAGTATGTACACCACATTGATTTTAATAAAATTAAATGAAAATAGACGATTACTAAATGAAGCGGAAAATTTCTAGTAATTACAATCACAACTTTTACATTTTAAGATGTCTGTGGTGTTTTCTATCAGAATCAGAACTGTAATTTTTGTGTGCTCTGTTGTAAAGTATGTGCGCTTGCTCGGCAAGGTGTGTGCGTGCGCGCACACGCACGCAGCTTAGAGGAAACAGTGGCCATGACACTATCTGGATAGTGCTTAAATGTTTAGATACACTTTTTGGCAGCACGATCTGTATAATGCCACCGAAGATCACAGGGGACTTACACATTTAGCAGCCAATGCCAAACATATACTGTAAGTCACTTTGAATACTGATCTGATTATGTCTGGGGAGGAAATTGTGTGAAAGCGGAAGGAGAGGTTAGATGAAATAGGGGCAGGAGGATGGGAGACTATGTGAGGCAAATTCCACTGAAGAAATTAAAGAAGCCAGGAAAGGGTATATTTGTGCAGCTTTTTTTTCTGTGCTTTTATTTTTTTTTTTTCTTTTGAAGCCATCCCTGGATAGAAAAGAAGTCTACCCATTCATTCTATAGGTGATAGTTAGACCAGGTATATCCTTTCTTCTTCCCTCATTGGAAACTTCAAGGGTGTGAATATTCTAGGTCCTTAACAACTTCCACCATTCATCTCTCTGGAACAGCAGTTTAATCTTAAGTACTGATGCCCAGAAAAATAGTTTCTCGACCAGGTAGTTTCTCCTTAGGCTTAGGATCCCTTTCTCCTTTGGATTTATACTCTGACGTCCACTCTCTACTGCTTTAGAACTGCTATGTTTATTTTGGCATAGGTCCTTACTATCACAATCTTTCTTTCATAGAAAGAACAGAGCCCAACCTTCCTCTTATATGGCCCTTCATTATTTCTCTACAACTAAGGGCCCCTTTTACTAAAGGGTTATATGGTGTTGCACCTAATGACCGACAGCACCCAACACCATAGTGCATCAGGTGAGACACCACCTATGGGAGATGGTGGTAAGTGCACTCACACTAATTGCATGCTTTGCAGTTAGCATGGGACACATTGACTACAATGTGTTCACTGTGCTCACTTACCACTCCAACATGCATCGCATAGTTAGTGTGGAAACTGGGACATGTTAACTGTGCTGCCTCTGCACTAACAGTTACCATGGGTCACAGTGTGTGCTGTAGCCTGCAGTAACGGCTTACAGCCCTTTAGTAAAAGACACCCTACATGTTAACTGCATTCCCTTTACTGACAGAACACCAAAACTGCATTTTCACATGGTTCAACATATCAGATATCCAACTAGTCACTGTACTACTGAACACAATATTTCTTTTAGTAGGACAACAAGGTGTTATACCAGTGTCAGTCCTTACCCGTCCTGGGACTAATTTGTTCTAGGCACCATAAGACAGGACCCATGGGTGTAGCGAAGACCAGAATAGTGTTTACTACAGAAGGGGGTTTGGTGGTGTATCAATGCCAAAGTCTGGAAAAATTCTGTGCAAATTCATATCAGGTTTGAGAGCTTTCTCAAAACTGAAGATGGTGAATATGGACATAAGATATGCCATACTGGGTCAGACCAAAGTCCATCAAGCCCAGTATCCTGTTTCCAATAGTGTCCAATCTAGGTCATACGTACCAAGCAGTTTCCCCTAAAGACACAGGTTCCACAATGCTTGTACTGGGTCAAGCATTGATATCCTGGGTCCCTTCTTAATAATGGTATATGGTCCTTTCCTCCAGGAACTTATCCAAACCTTTTTTAAACCCAGCTACACTAACAGCCTTTACTACATCCTTCGGTAACAAATTCCAGAGTTTGATTACACGTTGAGTGAAAAAATATTTTCTTTTATTAGTCTTAAATAGTTTACCCTATAGCTTTATTGCATGTCCCCTAGTCTTTCTATATTCTGATAACGTAAACAATCAATCTACGTTTACCCGTTCCACTCTGTTCATTAATTTATAGACTTCTATCATAGCTCCCCTCAGCCGTCTCTTTTCCAGGTAAAAGAGCCCTAACCTTTATAGCCTTTCTTCGTAGGAGTATCCTTCCATCCCCTTTACCATTTTGGTGGCTCTTCTCTGAACCTTTTCTAATAACGCTATATCCTTTTTAAGATACGGCGACCAGAATTGCACACAATATTCAAGATGCGGTCTCATCGTGGAATGATATAGAGGCATTATAATATCTTTTGTTTTATTTTCCACTCCTTTCCTTATGATACCTAGCATTCTATTTGCTCTCTTGGCTGCTGCTGCACACTGGGCCGAGGGTTTTAACATGTTATCCACAATGACGCCTAAATCTTTTTCCTGGGTGGTGGTTCCTAATGCGGAACCTTGCATCGTGTAACCATAGTCTGGGTTGTTCTTCCCTAGCTGCATAACTTTGCACTTATCCACATTAAATTTCATCTGCCATTTTGATGCCCAGTCTTCCAATTTATCAAGATGCTCTTGCAATTTTCCACAATCCTCTTGGGTTTTAACAACTTTAAATAGTTTTGTGTCATCTGCAAATTTGATAACCTTACTCATTATTCCACTTTCCAGGTCATTTATGAATATGTCAAAAAGCAGCGGACCCAGCACAGATCCCTGGGGTACACCACTATTCACCTTTCTCCACTGAGAAAATTGGCCATTTAGCCCTACCCTCTGCTTTCTATTTTTTAACCAGTTCTTGATCCACAGTAGTACACTGCCTCCTATCCCATGACTCTTTAGTTTTGCCAAAAGTCTCTGATGAGGGACCTTGTCAAAGGCTTTCTGAAAGTCCAGATACACTATATCAACCGACTCACCTATGTCCACCTGTTTATTCACACCTTCAAAAAAACATAACAGATTAGTAAGACAAGATCTTCCTTGTCTAAAGTCATGTTGGCTGTCTCCCATTAGGCCATGACTATCTACATACTGAGTAATTTTATTCTTTATGATGGTTTCTACCATTTTTCCTAGTACTGACGTCAGGCTCACCGGTCTGTAGTTTCCTGGATCACCCCTGGAACCCTTTTTAAAAATTGGTGTTACATTGGCGATCCTCCAATCTTCAGGTATGATTTTAATGATAGCTCACAGATTACTAATAGCAGGTCTGCAATCTCATATTTCAGTTCTTTCAACACCCTTGGATGCATACCATCCAGCCCAGGTGATTTGCTACTCTTCAGTTTATCTAATAGTTGTAATACATCTTCCCGATGTATCGATATTTCCTTCAATTCTTCCGCACCTTTAAATACCACTTCAGTCATGGGTAACATCCCTACATCTTCCTCAGTAAAGACCGAAGCAAAGAATTCATTCAGTCTCTCCGCTATCGCCTTGTCGCCTCTTAGTGCTCCTTTAACCTCTCTATCATCTAATGGACCAACTGACTCACAGGTTTTTTGCTACGAATGTACTTGAAAAAGTCTTTATTTCGTGTTTTTGCTTCCGCAGCAAGCTTCTTCTCAAATTCTCCCTTTGCCTGCTTTATCAATGCCTTGCATTTGACTTGCCAGTGCTTGTGCTGTTTCCAGGTTTCATCATTTGGCTCTTTTTTTCTATTTCCTGAAAGATGCTTTTTTTGGCAACAACAGCCTCTCTGACTTCACGTTTAAACCATGCTGGCAGGTTTTTTTTACTTCCTTCCACTTTTCTTAAAGCGTGGAATACAGCTGGTCTGGGCTTCCAAGATAGTATTTTTCAACAACACCCAAGCTTGATGTAAGTCTTTAACCTTTGCAACTACTCCTTTTAGTTTTTTCTTAACTATTTTCCTCATTTTATCATAGTCTCCCTTTCGAAAGTTAAAAGGAAGTACTGTGGATTTCCTTACTATCCCTCCTCCACTAATTAAATCAAAGGCGATCATGCTATGATCACTATTGCCAAGTGGCCCCAACACCCTTATCTCTTGCACTGGATCTGGTGTTCCACTAAGGACTAGGTCTAATATGGCTTCCCCTCTGGTCGGTTCATGAACCAGCTGCTCCAAGAAGCAGTCATTAATTTCATCTAGGAACTTTATCTCCCTAGCATGTCCTGCCGTGACACTGACCCAGTCGATACCGGGGTAATTGAAATCACCCATTATTATTACTGTGCTGTAACTTTTGTTAGCTTCCTTGATTTCTTTGAGCATTTCATCATCCATTTGTTCATTCTGGCCAGGCGGTCGATAGTACACCCCCACTGCCATCGCCTTCCCCTTTTTACATGGAATTTCAATCCATGGGGATTTTACAGCAAATTTTGTTTCCTGCAAAACTTTAATCCTTTGTGACTCAAGGCCCTCTCTAACATAGAACGCAACCTCTCCACCAATTTGATCAGCTCTATCATTACGATATAGTTTGTACCCAGGTATCACAATGTCCCACTGGTTGTCCTCCTTCCACCATGTCTCTGATAATCCAATCATATCTAACCTCTTATTTAGTGCTGTATATTCTAACTCTCCCATCTTATTTTTTAGACTTCTAGCATTTGCATACAAGCATTTTAGAGACTGTATTTTATTCATATTAATTTGGCTATTGGTAGACATGGGTAATTTTGGATCTTTAAGCTCTGTCTGCTCCATACTCGAGGGCATTTGGGCTACCTCTCTGCTTTTGGTAGTATCCTCTAAGGATACATTCTTCCGAACCATGCGCTCTTGTGTGACTGTCGGCTTTCCCCTATTATCTAGTTTAAAAGCTGCTCTATCTCCTTTTTAAAGGTTAATGCCAGCAGCCTGGTTCCATCCCGGTTAAGGTGAAGCCCATCCATTCGGAAGAGCCCCTCCTTTCCCCAGAATGTTCCCCAGTTCCTAACAAATCCAAAACCCTCATCTTTGCACCATTGTCTCATCCACACATTGAGACTCCGGAGCTCTGCCTGCCTTTTGGGTGGACATTGAGGAGATACATATAGCCTAGATTTATAAGAACAGATAGCAATGCAGGGCAATTGAATCTGTTGCTTTTATATACTGATAATTTTGAATGTGGTTTTGGTCATTTCAAAAGTTCATGGTCCATGCCATTAGTAGGATGCTTTCTATGGCTACTTACTGTAGGCACTGCAGAACTGATCATGACATGCGATTATGGCAAGAGAAATGCCGCAAAGAGATGATGTTAAGGGAAGTTTTGAAAAGTTTCTTTAGAGCTCCATTTTTCTTCTCATCCAACCCCCCTCCCTACCACCCACAGAACATGCCCTGTTTACATGTGCTCTTGCAGGCCAGGAGGGCTGAAGGGATGTCTCCGTCACACCTTAGCATCAGTGCTGCTCCTTTGCTTGGTTTCCTTCCTTTCTTGCATCTCTCCCTAATGAACCGAGAGTCTGCCAACCCCACTGGAAAGGACCCGCAAGCATGTGTCATATTGTAATGCAGAACACTGCAGCAGCCTCTGGCATGTCTACAGCAGAAAATTGTGCTTTCATTTTTTTTTTGTTTTGTTTTGTAAATAACTTTTTATTATAAGTTTCAATATAAAATACAAACATCATGACAGTGCACATGAAACCTGAAATACATCCCCCCCCCAACTACCCAACCCCCTCCCTAGTAGCCTACGATACATAAAGAACAAACCAAGCAACATGCACAGTGAGCCCCACTCTCCCTTACCCCTCCCCTCCCCCATCCACGTCTACCCCATCGGCTCACCCAATCAGACCACCAGAATCCAAACCGACCCCTCCTCCCCCACCCCCCAGGAGAAAGGATACCCGAATAGATACGTTGATTTCGCATATAAAAGAGCTAAGAACACATCGCGTAATCTACTTTTGAAACCGAAAGAAAAGAAACCCAGCAAAGGGTTAGTTTGTCCTTTACTGTACACTCAATTTTCTGCTAAGATAACTACCATTCTTAAGAAAGAATGGCATATCCTCCAGTCCCTGCCGGCCTTTCAAGACCAAAATCTTATTGTGGCGCATAAAAGAAATATCAATTTACGCAATCTATTAGTACCATCAGCACTCACAGAGAAGAGACTCCTAACGCAATATAAGGGCCAATTTCAATGTGGTAGATGTGCTGTTTGTTTGAATGTTCTACCCGTCAGAAATTCTTTTATTCATCCAACCACACATAAGAAGTTTCCAATCAATGATTTTGCTAATTGTGAAACACAAAATGTAATTTATGTGATACAATGCCCCTGTAAATTGCTCTATGTAGGAAAAACTACCCGTAAGATCAAGATTAGGATTATGGAGCACAAGAGCTGTATTAAGAGGAACGTAGAAGACAAACCCCTAGTTTCCCATTGGCAGACACTTAAGCACAAAGCTACTGATCTAAAGTTCTTTGTGATGAAACAAGTCAAAACCAATTGGAGAGGGGGAGATGTAAATAAGACCATTCTTCAGCTCGAACAGAGATATATTTTTCTCTTAAATACTCTGGCTCCGAACGGTCTCAATATAGATCAGGATTTCTCCGTTTTTCTGTAGTCAGAACTATTCCATATTCTACACAGCCATGAGACGATCATTAGTTTCGATAGCGACTGGATATTGTATTTTTGTTCCTCATCCCATTTGCTTCAGAGTGGAGTTTTTTAGTTTTTTATTTTTAAGTAACTATATTATTTATTTATTATTTTTTAATTTTTAATTATTTATTATTATTTTTTATTTTTTAATCTTTTATTTTTTAATTTTTTATTTCTATCCTTATTACTAATTATTATTTTTAATATTTATTACTTTTTATATACATATTTTTTATATTTTGATTTTATATGATTATATTTATAATTTTTATTCATTTTTATTTCAATAATAAGATTTATATTTGTTTATATTATTGTAGTAGTTGAGCATTTATATAATTTTATTAGAGTTCAATTAGTATTTTATTTTTTATTTTTATTTTTATATTTATTTTTATTCATTATTAGTATTGCATAAAAATTTTTTATATAATCCTTTTATGTAGCTTTTATTGAATTTATTTTAGTTCATTGTATTAATTATTTTATTTTGATTTTATTATTGTTTTGTTTTTGTTTTTATTTATTATTATAAGGTTCGTTTAAAAGATTAGTTTAAAACCTTTGATATTTAATTTTTTTTTTTTTTTTATTCCCTCTTTTTAGTTGGGTCTATGTGGCCAAGTTGTAAATGCTTTTTTAATTAGTTTTGTCTTTTTCAGAAAAAAAACATGAGGACAAAATTTCAATACGTTTCCATTTGCACATTTAATATCCCCACTCATGTGTCCATTGACGATCTGTTGCTCTTGTAGTTCCTCATATTAAGAATGCGATGCTAAACATTCCTTTTTATCATCAAGCATTTCCTTTGTGCGATTTTAACGATAGCGCTATTTTCTTAAAAAGGTTAGTGCAGATGCATACTGCTAGTATAACAGTTCAACGATTGGCTCTAAAAAGTTTTTTTGGGTCTGGCCACGCCCCCTTTTTTCCCGCTCTGGAGACCATTTAAAGGCTTGTGCATGTGTCGGCGTTTTTTATAGCAAAATTCACGCTGACAGTCTGAAGATTTTCTTTCAGTTTACTTACAGTTTGAAGGTTTCTGTTTCTGCCAGCGATTTAGATAGGTAAGTCCAATAATCTTTAAGATGATGGTTCTATTTGCCTCCGATTTAATGGGTAAAAAGCGGGAGAGTAGTGATTCGGCACAATTCCTTTTCTAAATTGCGTTTTGACATACTATGAGCTTCCGATAAAACTGAGAGTAACAATGTAGCATATGATTCTCCTGAGAATTTGGATCCTCTTCTCTCCATACTGTTTTTTAGAATCTATAAAGTGTTTTGGTTTATTCCCTGCACATTCATACGTCTCGATTAGCCGTATATTAAGGAACAGTAATAAGTAGGAGAGTAGCGATTCTGCAAACCTCCTTCAAATTATGTTTTTGAAAATCACACCTACCATAAGCCTCAGGCAAAAAGAAAGAACAGTGTAATATATCTTTTTCAATTGTTTTTCTGAGAATCCAGAACCTCCTCTAGCCCCACTGTTTCTTAAAGAATTTATCAGGAGTTTGATGTTTATTTCCTGTACCGATACAATTTATAATTGTTGTTAACGATTTTGGCTCAGCGGATCCTGCGATGCAACCTTGGCCCTGTTAAGTGCCGTCGAGTCGGAGTCGACTCATGGCGACCCTCTGGATAGCTATCCTAAATTGTGTTCGGTCTTCAGTCAGGCGGCTCATTGACGACAGACTGGTACCCGTAGCTGCTGTTATTGTAGCGATCCATCTCATTGCTGGCCTTCCTCTTTTGCGTTGACCTTCTATCTTGCCAAGCATGATGTCTTTCTCTAATGATCTCTCTCTTCGCATGATGTGTCCGAAGTATGAAAGTTGAAGTCTTGTCATCTGAGCTTCTAAAGAAAGCTTAGGTTTGATCTCCTCTAGTACCGACTGGTTTGTTCTTCGGGCAGTCCATGGTATACACAGTATTCGCCGCCAGCACCATAATTTGGAATTAATTGAGATTTAGTACGATTTTTCCCACCATTTTTCCCATTATGATAGATGATTAATTAGCAATTGTGTCTCTCTTGGTTATGTACTCCTCCCACATCTGACCTAGAGTAATGCCTGCTGCGTTTCTTTGGTGTTTCCAGTCTCTAGTTCCCAGTAATTGATGCTCTCAATATACATACAAGTTATCTCCAATGGTATACATATGCTTTTTCTTATGTCTTCTTCATTTTAGTTTTTAACTCCTTGCATTTACTGTGTGCCATCATTTCTACATAGAAGAGGTTTGCATGTCATCTCTACAAATAAGGTAGTAACAATACAAATATGATGTTGACCTTCATAAGGACTGTATTTTAATGTGTCTGTATGGATTTATTTGTGGTCTATTTTGGTGTATTTTCTATCACACAATTTTAATATTTACATTTTATTTGAGTATCGTGTTTCAAGCATTTGAGTTTTATTATATATTATTTATCATTTTAATTTTAATTTTTTTAATTTTTTAACTATTTATTTGGGAGTATTATTAATTTTATATTTCCATTATTTAATACATAATTTCTACTATTTATTATTATACATGTATTTTTATTTCTGTATAATAGAGTTAATTGGATGTTTATGAGTATTTGTTCTTTCAGTATTATTTGAGTTTTTAATATTGTTTGTTTCTATGTCTTTAGCACCTATGTAGACAACCCCTGATGAAGGTCTCCGAAACACGGCCTGTGTCGGGTTGCTAGGTCTGAGATTTCAAATAGTGTTTTTCCACCTTATCACGCTTTGCACTGTGTGCCTGTATCACGTGATAATTTGCCCTGTGTTGGACACCCGACGCATATAATGACAGACTTGCAAATATGCAAATCGATCCCCCTCCTCCAAGCCATATATCTCTTGCAGCCTCTCAAAGCTCAAAAGAGCCTCACCCCCCCCATAACTGAAAGAAACACTCCAGCCCTTTGGCCGACCACTGATCAAATCTCCCCCCTTCCCACCCGGGACGAAACCATTTCCACCCCCTCCACGGGGTCACCAAGGACAACTCCACCCCCTGCTCCGCCGCCGCTGCCCCCACCACCCATCCCAAATCCCCGCCACCACTCTCATCCCCGGAGACCCTGCCCCCAGTTCCCTCCGAATGCCCGGAGAAGTACACAACAATGCATCAAAACGCCCCCCCCCCCAACATACGATCGTTCCAACTGCACCCCTGGCTTCTCTTCCACTCCCCTCCTCCAGGCCATACCATGACTCAACTGAGCTGCTCTATAATAATCCAAGAGGTTCGGAACCCCCAACCCCCCCTCCTCCACTCTAGCAAACATAACTGCCCGAGCTACCCGAGGGGGCTTCCGCTTCCAGATATACTGGAAAATCTTCCTTTGCAAGCCCCGCAAAACTGCCCCTGGAACCTTCACCAACAGTGCCTGAAATAGATATAACAACTTCGGGAGTACCACCATTTTAACCACTGCCACCCTTCCCAGCCAGGAAGTCTCAAATCCCATCCACCCCTCTAAAGCCCTCCCAATCCCCTTTAAAACCTGCGGATAGTTAGCTTCGTAGGCATCTTCATAACGTGCCATTATCTGCACCCCCAAGTAGCCAAGGGATTTCTCCACCCAACGCACAGGATAAGCCTGTTTTAACTGCTCCACCACCGCCGGAGGCGTCGATACATTAAGTACCTCCGTCTTGTCTATATTCATTCGAAAGCCTGACACCTGCCCATATCGTGCTAATTCCCGCATAACCTCCGGTAACACCTCGTGGGGCTCACAGATATATAGCAAAATGTCATCCGCATACAAGGAGATCTTATGTTGTACCCCTCCCCTCTCCAACCCCACTATTTTATTGTTGGCCCGAATCCGCTGCGCAAACGGCTCGACTACCATAGCGAACAGCAAAGGCGACATGGGGCAACCTTGTCGTGTCCCCCTCCCAAGCTCAAACACCCTCGAGTAACCCCCATTGACTTTCACCCGTGCCCGGGGGCCCATATATAGCCTCCCTACCCATTTCACGAAATTGGACCCACACCCCAGCTTGTCTAAGACCTTCATTAGAAAACCCCAGTGTACCCTATCGAAGGCTTTTTCAGCATCTATCGACATTAAGATACACTCTTCCTTCCCCTGCCTAGCCTCCCAGACCACCCCCATGGCTCTCTTAATGTTATCCCCCGCCTGCCGTTCCGCTATAAACCCCGCCTGATCCGCCCCGATCAGCCCCGGAAGCAACAGAGCCAAGCGATCAGCCAATACTTTCGCCATCAACTTAACATCCACATTTAATAAAGATATGGGCCGATACGAGCTGCAACTCCGAGGGTCCTTCCCCTTTTTCGGGAGAACAGTGATCCCTGCCGTTAACATCTCCCGTATTAGTTCCCCACCGTCCACTAACATCCCATTAAACACCCTGCTCAGCAGGTCCCCAAAGTCCTCAAAGAAGACCTTATAGAAACCCCCCGAAAATCCATCAAGCCCTGGTGCTTTCCCCCCCACCAACCCCTTCACCGCCCGTCCCAGCTCCGCTACTGAAATAGCCGCTTCCATCCCCCCCCTAGCCGCCCCCTCCAACTGTGGGAGATGAACCTCCTCCAGATATCGCCCTATGGAGTCGTCCGCTATCCCCCTATCCTTCCCATAGAGGGCCTGGTAGTATTGTGCAAAACTTTCCCGAATACCCGCTTCCTCACAACACAGATCCCCCGCCTCTCGACGGATTTGACAAATCGTCGCATCCACCCGCCGCTGCTGCAGCCTCCGGGCCAACAACCTCCCCGCTTTGTCACCAAACTCATAATACACCTGTTTCACCTGATTCACCTGAAACGCAATACTATCAACCTGCAACTCCCCTCTCACCCGCTCCACCTCATGCCTATCCTTTATCCTCCCGGACCCTTGATATGCCCGCTCTGCTTGCAGCAACTGCCCCCGCAGTTCCCCCTCCTTCACCCCCCTTTCTCTTTTAAACTTCGCCCCCCACATAATGAACCTCCCCCGGACCACGGCCTTTAACCCTTCCCACACCACCACCGTCCACACTTCCCCCGTATCATTCCGCTCCAAATAATCCCGTATCACCTCCTTAATATCAGCCACCACTTCAGCCCTTTTCAGTAAACTCTCATTTAAGAGCCAAAACTTCACCCCCTCATCCCGCCTCCCACTCAAGACCAACTCCACCGCACTGTGATCTGTCCAAACCACCGGCTCGATCTCCACTGCCTTCACCCGCCCCATCCACTCCGCCTCTACCAACACCATATCAATCCGACTCCAGCTACGGTGTGGTGCGGAGTAAAACGTAAATGCCCTCCTCCCGGGGTTCTGCACCCTCCAAGCATCCAACAGATGGAACCGCTTCATCAACCATTTTAACCCAGCCCTATCCTTCCCCCCGCCATCCACCCCCCGTGGTTGCCTATCAAACCCCGGTTGCAGCACATTAAAATCCCCCCCCACGAGTAACCTCCCCCGTAGATTCTGTTCCACCACCCTTCCCACCTCCTTCCAAAACTCCCCTTGACTCCCATTAGGCCCATAAAGGGAAACACAGGTAAATTCTTCCGACCCCATGACCCCCCACACCCCCACCAACCTCCCCTCCCTATCCCGAAAGCTCCCCTGAACTTGAACCCCGCAACCCGCCTTAATCAGGATCGCAACCCCTCCCTTTTTATTCCCCTCCCTATTGCAAGAAAAAAATTGCTCCTGAAATCGCCCATGCCGTAGCCTCCCAATATCCCCCCACCGCAAATGTGTCTCTTGGAGCAACACCACCTCCCACTCCAACCGCAGTAACTCCCGATATAAACTCCGACGCTTATAGGGTGTATTCAACCCCTTAACATTCAGAGTCCTGACTTTCACCATAGGGTTCAAACCCTGCCCCACCACTCCCCCACCCTGGAGATGCCCCTCCCTTGCCACCCCCCACCCCCCCACCCACCCCCTCCTCCCCCCACCCACCCCCTCCTCCCCCCCAACCCCCCTCCTCCCTCCAGTCCCCCCAGCCTCCTCCAGCCCTTCCAGGTGTGTCAGTTACTTATCCCATCACCCACTCCGGTACCCCCGTACATAAACCATAAAGCACAACCCCCCCCCCCCCAATACAACATAACAACATAACATCCCAACCAGAAACATTGAAAACCACATCAGACCTCAGCTAGTAACACCCATCCTCCTCTCCCAACCCTCCACCCTACTTAGCTTACTCCAGGTCCATATCACCATGGGACCGGCACTTGGTCTGTCACCCCTCCGCCTCCCCACTCCGGTGCTGTGCACCATTCGAAAGTCTCTTCAAACGCTTGCCCTGTTCGGACACTCTTTGCCACCTGGAGCCTGGCCTGTCTTTACTGTCCAAGTCTCTCTCAGGCCGTGCCTGGGCTCCCGCTCCGCGCTTTGGCACCTGCTCACAGCCCAACTCTACCAGAGCAGCCCACGCTTCCTCCGCCGTCTTCACCTTCCGTGACACTCCAGCTACCGTCAGCAGCATCCCAAAAGGAAACATCCATCGATACCGCAAGTTCTTCTCCCGCAGAAAGGCCGTCACCTCCCTCAGGCCTCGGCGTCGATCCAGGGTGCCCTTGGAGAGATCATTATATATCTCTATCTCGCTATTCTCCCAAGCAATCCGCCCGTACTTGCGTGCAATCGCCAGCACCCGTTCCTTAAGGGGGAAACTGCTCATGCAGGCGATGATATCCCGACTTTGCTTCTCTCGCCTGGGGCCCAGACTCCGGTGTGCTCTCTCAACTCCAGGCACCGCCGGGCCTACCTCCACTCTCCCATCCAATTTCAAAATATGTTCGCACAGTCTCTGCACCACTTGGCTGCAATTCTTAAATTGCTCCGACTCCAGGATTCCCCTTATCCGCAAGTTATTGCGCCGGGCCCGATCCTCAATCTCTTCAAGCTTTTCCTGCAGCTCCTCCTGCTGCTGTGCCATCTTACACTGGGCCTCCGACAGCTGCTGCAGTTCCCCAGCCTGGCCTTCCACGTGCACCTCAACAGCCTCAACGCTGTCTCAGATCGGCCACGTCCTGCCGCATCGTATTCAGCGCCTCTTTTAAATCTCCCCGGATCGCCACCAGCTCGGCCTTGATCTCTCGTTGGAACTCCCGCAGCCAATCCTTAAGACTAGCGCCATCAGACAGCCTGGCCTTTCTCTCCGGCTCCTCGTTCACGCTCTCCGGCCCATCAGACTCCTCCGTCTCCCCCGAAGCTCGCCGCTCCCGGCTCTCCGCCTTCGCATATTGAAAACTCGCCAGCTTCTTCCGGACCGACATCTCCGTTCCTGGTTCAGCACTCCCCACCACTATTTCACCGGGAAACCACTATATTTCACCCCTTTTAGATGGGATTAGTACAGAGCTTGGCTAAACTACAGCCATTTGCTCCCCGACGTCACCGGAAGTCTCGTGCTTTCATTTTTAATCTGGAAAGTATGAACCACCAAGGGATTTCTTTTGTATACAGTAAATAAAAAGCACTACAAATGAGAAAAAAATGGGGACCTACATTTAGAAGTACTGAAACCTCTCTATTGTTTATAAAGGCAGCTGCATGAGTATGGCTATGCCCCAGCCAGACTTAATTGCAGCGTTGAGTACAAGAAGTACATAGAACAGAGCCCAAGAGCTCCTGGAGCCAAACAAAAGACATGTATGTGCTTGACTAAGGGGCCCTTTTACTAAAGTGTTCTAAGCAGTTAACTCATGTTTTACTGAAGTAACTGTTAACATGGCAACTGTTACCATGCAGTAAAGCCAGACAGTATGGTAAAAATCACGTTAACTGCTTAAGCACATGAAGAGGTGTTATGTACACCCGTGCTAATTGCTATTGCACTTAATGTGCAGAGTAAGGAACTTTTCCATGCAGTAACTGCAGGTGACATGCTGGGCTCAGCCCCAAGAGTTAACCTGTGGCCATTGTATTTACCACAAATTGGGCATTGCTCCTAATGCAAAAACTTACTGCACTTTAGTAAAAGGGCCCCTTAGTTTTTACGGACATGTTTGACAGTGGATTGGAAGGTGTCAATATAGCATCTGATAGCTTCTAATCCTACCCACTCTAAATATCTTTTCAGGCTATGACAAACACATTTTTTTTTTGCCCAGTAATTCCTGTGAGTTTTTTTATTTCTTTTTTAATATTGTTGTAGATTTTCCTTTGATCAGCATAGCCAAGAACCAACAAAACTTATAAACAAGATCAAAGAGAAAGAGTAATTACTCACCTGTAACAGGTGTTCTCCAGGAGCAGCAGGAATCAGTCCTCACTTATGGGTGACATCGGTGCCGATGGAGCCCCCGTGCGGAGCATTTCCCCAGCTTTCTATGAAAGCCTTTGGGAATACCACACGCATGCACGGTCCCCTTCCCGCCTAAAGGTGCCATCTTGCTCAGTCAAATGACATAGCTAAAAACAGCACACAAAAATGAAAACATAAACTATGTACAACTGCAACCCCCAGGGGAGGAGGGAGGGTTGTGAGGACTGATTCCTGCTGCTCCTGGAGAACACCTGTTACAGGTGAGTAATTACTCTTTCTCCAGGACCAAGCAGGAAGTCAGTCCTCACTTATGGGACTCCCCAGCTTCAGGCTACTGGGGACCCAGAGCTGAAAAATGAAGCTCCCTCTAGCCTCAGCATCAGAGAAAGGATTTCACTGAAACATACCTCAACCGGTAGCCCAACCGGAGGGCGGGAGGGTAGGGGTTGCCTAAACCTCATAGAGATTCCGGAGCACTGCCTGACCGAAAGCACTGTCCCTGCGGGACTCCCTCTCCAGGCAGTAATGGGCCGCAAACATCTGGCTTGAGGACCAAGTTGCAGCCCTGCAGATGTCTGCCAACGGTACAGAGCGGAGATGAGCTACTGAGGCAGCCATTGCCCTGACACAGTGGGCCATGACCCGACCCTGCAAAGGAAGGTCAGCTGCCCTGTAAGCCCAGGTGATACAGTCAGCCACCCAGATGGACAAGGTACGCTTGGACACAGGTACCCCCATGTTATTGGGGTCAAAAGATATGATGAGCTGAGTAGCCCTCCTATGCCCCTGCGTAAACTCCAGGTAGAAGGATAAGGCTCTCCTACAGTCCAGAGTATGCAGGACTGTCTCAGCCCGGCTTGCATGGGGCATAGGTAAGAATGTTGGAAGAACCACCTCCTGGTTGAGATGGAAAGAGGAGACAACCTTAGGGAGGAACTTAGGATGAGTCCTAAGGACTACCCTGTTCCTATAGAAGCGAGTGTATGGCCTGTCACAGACCAGGGCTTGAAGTTCACTCACTCGCCTGGCCGAGGTCAAGGCCACTAGGAATAGAGTCTTCCAGGATAGGAAGCGTAGAGGACATGTAGCCATTGGTTCCAAAGGTGGGCGAGTAAGTTGCTGCAAGACCACATTCAACTCCCACTCAGGGGCCGGTGGACAGAGAGGAGGCTTGAGCAATAGTAAGCCTCTGAGAAATCTGGACACCAAGGAGTGAACTGACAAAGAGTGTCCCTCCACCAGAGAGTGGTGAGCTGCCCAAGCAGAGAGGTGGACCCGAACAGAATTGGACTTAAGGCCCTGATTGGACAAGTGCAGTAGGTACTGGAGCATTACTGGCACAGTGCAGGTGAAAGGATCTTCCTTGCATTGCTGACACCACAAGGAGAACCTCCTCCACTTTAGGGCATATGTTTTCCTGGTGGATTGCTTTCTAGAGGCCAAGACCACATCTTCCACTTCCTGAGATAGGTCCCAGGGAGCCAAGACTACCCTTGCAGCCTCCATGCTATCAGATGGAGGGATTTGAGACTGGGATGCAGAAGGGAACCCTGATCCTGAGAGAGAAGGTCAGGTTGGAATCCCAGAGGCATGGGTGTCTCCACTGCCAGTTGAAGTAGCAGGGGGAAGCAGGGTTGCCTCGGCCACCTGGGAGCAACCAGAAGGACTGAGGCCTTGTCCCTGAGAATCTTGAACAAGGTTCGGGCCACCAGAGGCGTGGGAGGAAACGCATAGAGCAGGCCCTGGGACCAAGAAATCAGGAAGGCATCCGCCGCCACCCTTAGGGGATGCGGTTGCCTGGAACAAAACCTGGGCAGTTGGTGATTCAGGGGACTGGCAAAGAGATCCATGGATGGAAGTCCCCATTTCAGGAAAATCTTTTGAACCACCAAAGGGTGCAGCTGCCATTCGTGGGGCTGCAGAATTCTGCTTAAGCGGTCTGCCAGAAAGTTCTCCTGGCCAGGAAGATAAACAGCCCTCAGCAACATCTGGTGCCTGAGGGCAAAAGAGCAAAGGGCCTGTGCTTCCAGGCATAGAGGCCTGGACCCAGTGCCGCCCTGTTTGTTCACATAGAACATGGCTACTTGGTTGTCCGTCTGAACTAGAACAGACTGGTGGGCCAAGGTGTGAGAAAAAGCCTTGAGGGCTAAACGAATAGCCCGCAGTTTCAGTAGGTTGATCTGTTGTGTGGCTTCCCATGGAGACCAGAGGCCTTGGGTGCAGCTCTCTTGACAGTGTGCACCCCAGCCCTGTAAGGAGGCATCGGTTGTCAACACCACCGTGGGGGCAGGCACCTGAAAAGGCACCCCCTGCAGCAAGTTGGGGGGGTGTAGCCACCACTGAAGAGACTTCAGGAGAGGTTTTGATACCCTTACTTTGTCTGCTAGGCTCCCTGTGGCCTGCTTCCACTGAGTTCTGAGGCACCACTGTGCAGGCCTCATGTGGAGGCAGGCATTGGGGGTCACGTGCACAGTCGATGCCATGTGTCCCAGGAGCTGCAGACAGAGCCTGGCAGGAACCCATGGCAGACTGAGAAACCGGGATGCCAACTCCATGAGCCTTTGAGCTCTGTCCTCTGGCAAGTAAGCCCTTGCTTGCAGAGAGTCCAGCCGTGCTCCTATGAACTCGAGGTTCTGGGAGAGGAGTAAAGTGGACTTTGCGAAGTTTATGACAAAGCCTACGTCTTGAACGAGTGTGACAGTCCTAAAGGTGGCCTGCCTGGCCTCCTGGTAAGTCTGACCTCGGATGAGCCAGTTGTCCAGATAGGGGAAGACAAAAACCCCTTGAGTCCTCAAGTAGGCTGCCACCACAGCTAGGCACTTTGTAAAGACCTGTGGGGCGGAAGTTAGGCCAAAAGGCAGCACCCTGTACTGGTAATGGTTTCCTCCCACCAAGAACCTGAGGTACTTTCTGTGGTCTGGATGAATGAGGATGTGAGTGTACGCATCCTTTAGATCTAAGGAGCATAGCCAATCTCCCTGCTGGAGGTAGGGCAGAAGTGTTCCAAGAGTAAGTATCTTGAACTTCTCTTTCTCCAAGAACTTGTTGAGGTTCCTGAGGTCTAGGATAGGCCTTAGGCCTCCTGTTCTTTTTGGCACCAGAAAATACCTGGAGTAGAACCCGCACCCCTGTAGGCGAGGAGGTACAGGCTCCACCACCCTGTCCAGAAGCAGACCCTGAAGTTCTTGGAGGAGGAGGTTGGTGTGCAGGAGAGGCCTCAGAGGTTCTCATGGAAAATAGACAGGAGGTAGCTGTTGGAAATGAAGCATATAGCCCTGGTGAATGATGCTTAAGACCCAAGCATCTCCTGTAATGGTTGGCCACCTGTGGGCAAACAGGGCTAAGCAACCTCCTGTGCAGGGATGGGGCAGCAGGGGCGGAGAGGCTATGCCTTGGGAGTCAAAAACCCCCTCCCTGCTGGGTAGGAGCTGGAACCGGAGGCTTGGGGGCCTTCTGCCTATGGGGCCCATGTCCCTGCCCCTTGGCCTGCTGCCCCTGAGGGGGAGCTGGGGAGGCCTGGTACTGAGGGAAAGGTTTGTAGGCAGACACCTTTCTCAGGTAGAAGGACTTTTTACCCAAGCCCTTCTTCTTGTGAGAAAGGGCAGAAGTCTTTCTGGACAGCCTTGTCCTGGTCAGGTGCTCGGTTTCGAGCTCAGCCGCCTTCTCGGCCATGGGTTTGCCAAAAAGGTTTTCACCTTGGCAAGGGACATCGACCAACTTGTCCTGTACCCAAGGCTCGAGATCCGATGACTGCAGCCATGCCTGGCATCGGGCCGCGATGCCGGCAGCCGCCACACGAGCCGAAGCCTCGAAGCCATCGTAGGCCGCTCGGGACATGAATTTGGAACAGTCCCGGATTCCTGAAGACAAAGACAGGAACCTCTGCAAAGGTTCCCCGGAGAGGCCAGCAGAGAACCCGGCAAGCTCCTTTGCCAGGTCTCGGAGGTACATGCCCATGTACAGCTGATATGACTGCCACCCAGTCAATAACACATGGTGGTTAATTTGAAAGGATACTTTTATTCAATAAATCAAAAACCTGAGAGCCCGACACAGGCCGTGTTTTGTTTTCTACTTCCTCAGGGGATTCAGGTATGCTGCAATAAATATAACCATAAATACTGTAATACATTCAAACACATTAAAAATATAAAACCATGTATCATACATATATAAATATAAAAATATACAACCACCAATAGGAACCTGAACTTAAGGGGTCAAAAATAGAAATATGAGTAAAATATATAAAACTAAATAATGCAAAAACATATATATACAACTAGTCATTATAAGAATCTGAAGAATCCATAAATCATCATCACTATAAAGTATCGGAAGAGTGTGTGGAAAACATAATTCCCTAACACAATAGGCTATGTGCAACCTAATAGGAGACAGGAGTGAGTGAGCTGAACAAAGGACATGATAACTCACTAAAATCAAGATAATAAATAATTAAAAACATAAATAAATAAAAACATAAAAATTCTAAACTCTAAAAATTAATAACACCTTATTATGCATACCATTCTCATATTTAATCGAGCAACGTGGTGTGGTGCTCTTCTTGGTGGGCAGCTGGTATGACTGGACACGGCAAGCAAGCATTGAGCCCTGGAAGCACTTTCTGCCGAAAGCATCCAGGTTCCGGACCTCCCTGCCGGGGGGCACCGCGGAGTGCATCTTCTGGCTCTTCAGACGATGCATGGCCGATTCCACCACCATGGAATGGTGCGGCAGCTGCGCCTTTTGGAAGCCAGGGCTCTTACGGAGTCGATAGATGGAATCGATTTGCTTGGCCGAGGCCGGTGCCTCCCACATCCGGAAGAGGAGCCGTTCCAGCATCGGAGGAACAGGAACAGTAAAGGCCTTCTTCGGAGGAGAGAGTCATACTGGAGGGCCTCGAGCTCCTCGGCTCGAGGCTCCTCCTAGGGGTCCGCGGGAATCACCAAAGCCTTGGCCATGTCCCGCACAAACTCTGAGAACCGGGTATCCTCCGGTGGGGATTTACTCCGGGGCTCGGACTGCAGTGAGTCCAATGGGACGCACCGAGTCCGGAAGGTATCAGGGGACTCCTCATCCTCCGTCTCCCAGGCTGACTCATCCGAAGAGGAGTCGAGGGGCTCCAACCACGTGGGTCGAGGTGGCACCCGCCCCGATGCCGAAGGCACCGGCGTCGATGCCCTCGGTTCCGAGCGGGAGGTCAAGGGAGACCTTGACTGAGGACGACCTCGAGCCTTCATGGTCTCGAATATCGGCTCGGTCTCCGGGGTCGACTTTGATGTCGATGTCCCGGTGGTCGGGGCCAATGCACCAGTGAGGCTGGCCATCAGTACCCGCTGCTGCTCCATGAAGGCAGACAATCTGCACTCCAAGGCTGTCAGCCTGAGTCCAAGCTCAGGAGACTCAGCAGCCACCGACTCGGGCCCCGGTGGCGCCGGGCCCGACGTCGGCTCCCTCGGAGGAGAGTCCACGAGGACTACAGGACTTATGTGTCCAACAGTCTCCGGCTCTACATGAGGTACTTTGGACGGCTTCTCCTGCTCCAAAGGCCCGGGACGGCGGTCAGGGGGTCTTAGACCTGGCCCTCGAGGAACCAGGGACCTCTTCCGACGACGCCCTCATGAGCCGTTTCTTCCTCTTGTGTTCCCGGTCTGGGGACCCCCTGTCCGAGGAACCCTGGCGATGCTCGGGTTCAGACTCCCGAGACGTCGAGGCCTCAGATGAGGTCCGGGCCCGGCCGGAGGCAGAGTCTGAAAAAATCCATTCCTTCTGGTGCTGACGGCTTCGAAGTACCTTGGTGGACATTTTGCCACACAGGCCACAGATCATGGGATCATGATCTGGGCCGAGGCACCAAAGACAGCAGTCGTGGGTGTTAGTGGGAGACATTAGTTTCTTGCACCGATCACACTTCTTGAAACCACTGGAAGCCATCGTGGAAAAAAGGGCCCCCGCGAGGTCAATAGACCGGCCTTCCAGGGAAAACCAGAAAAAAGGGCGCAAACGCCAGCCACGAAGGGTAAAAACCGAAAAATAGAAATCAGGCTCAATACCGGTGTACCAAACCCGGCGGGAAGGGGAACCGGCATTGAACTCGGAGAAAGAGGCGAAGAAATCTTCGAAAAAACGTCAACTTTTCCGGGTGACTAGGACAAAACGTCCGAAGGGCTCCACGGAAAAAGAGAGACTGAGCAAGATGGCACCTTTAGGCGGGAAGGAGACCGCACATGCGTGTAGTATTCCCAAAGGCTTTCATAGAAAGCTGGGGAAATGCTCAGCACGAGGGCTCTATCGGCGCCGATGTCACCCATAAGTGAGGATTGACTTCCTGCTTGGTCCTGGAGAAAACGACATGTTCACGGCTACGCATAAGTACAAACTGAAACTGTATCATACCCCTCACGGTGCCCTCCTCCCAACCCCCTTGGGAACTTAACCTGAAACTGATTCCAGAGCCATTTATATCTGGACCAATGAGGAGTCTTATAAGTTCTACCCAACTATGAGCTTTAACCACAACTACAGCACTTCAGGTTCTTTCCTAGAGGCCAAAGGATTTTTGGTCAATTGACCCCTAAAATATTAAGAGCCATAAGACGCTGGAGCTCATGAACACATGCTGTCTGAACCCCCTATAATCATACTTTCTCAGTCTATGACAAATCTTGTGCCAACTGTTTGATCCTGAGCTACTTTGTACTCATAATTTATAGACTGAGGCAATGAAATAATTATATATTAGGAAAACTTCCTCAAATCATGCCATTTGCCAGAAATGATATAATCACCAATAAAAAAGAATCAACATGGCACCAAAAAATTTCAAAAATACACAAAAAAGATCCCCTACTGAAAAGCCCTGCAATATACTAAACATATGTATATATGCTGGATTTTTTTATCACAATTTTTAATAAAAAGTCCAACATATATACATATGTTTAGTATATTGCAGGGCTTTTGAGTAGGGGATCTTTTTTTATGGGTCATTTTTAGAAATGATGTAATAACTTTGAGCTACAATACAAACTATAAAATGAGATGTACTGCTCAATATGCACTGCTTAGATCCCTGCCCTGCTTCCAGATTCCACGCTCTTTCTGCTGATGATTGCCAGACCACTACTAAGACCTTCGTTCATTCATTCTCTACTCACCTCCTGTTTAGACTATTGCAACTTCCTCCTTCCTGGTCTTCCTCTGAATCATCTCTCACCTCGTCAATCTGTTCAAAGCTCAGCTAGTCTTCCGTCAGCATTATTATGCTCAATAATTCTGTATCTTACTAATTATGCATGCATACCCTCCTTTTCTGTGTGAATCTTTGTTGTGGTTAGGTGGTGTGTGACCTGATGGGTCGGAATTTTTTGGTAATAAGAATGTAAAAAGTTCCAATCCCATTGTAGCTGACCTTTATAAGATTCTGCAAATGTAATTTATCCTCAACCTATTTCTGAAAACTGGCAATAGTGTATTTTGATTTCCTTCTGGAGTGCACACCAAGAGATGAGACCATCTTGCTGAGGGAAATAGACATCCTTTCCTCTATTTATCTAAAATAAACACAGATATTGTTGTTTCTGGTGGGTTGGTGTACAGTGTGATGGGGGGACATAATGACAAGTACAGTACATTTTAAAATATAGCATTTAATTAAAACCTTATATAACCATATTTTCCTGAACATCTTTTACATGGCTCACAATAAGACATTTATTCTAATACAGTACAGCATGATCAGCATTCCCCTCTTATGCGATACTCGCGTGATGTCATAAATGTAGTGTTTGCACCATTATACAGCAAGTTTTCATGGTATGATATCACACACACATCACTATGAAACTTGGTACCTAAAGAAAGCTTTGCAATTTGTGATTAGCTTTTCAAACAAATACTTTATGTACAAAAACATCACAAGAAAGTGAATCAAAATGTTTATTAAGGTTGAATGTGACTTTCTTTTCCAATTTACATCGAGGAGATCAAGGAGAGTTTGAACCTCGCTGACTCAAAATGCTGCCTAAATAAAATAAAAAAAGTCTTCCAGTCTGAGTATACTATGGTATAACACAACACTGTAGTCTTCATTTTCTAGGCTACAGTAAGGTTGTGTAGTTAGTGCAGTAACTGTCAAAATTAACACACAGTAAGTGTAAAACCTCTGCATTAACAGAGTGTTCCCAGCATTTTGCTCTACAGTTAATGAGTAGTAACATTTTCTTTGTGTTAACTGCATGGCCAGGTTAGGCACAAGGAGATGAGGCACGCTAGGAGAACCCCATCTTTTCAGCCCGTTCCCCATTGCTGCTGCTACTGCCCTTCTCCGAGATCTACAGTAGCAGCAATGGCCTAAAACGGCCCCACAGCCCTTACCTCAAAAATTCAGCACACAGAGCTGTTTGCTTCTGTCCCCACCAGCATCTGATGCCAACTTCCTTTTGTATGAGACCGGAAGCCGCTTCTGACCCCATACAAACTGGGAGCCAAAGATGGCGGAAGCAAACAGTCCTGTGGTGCTGAATTTTGAGGTAAGCACTGCGGGGCTGTTTCAGGCCATTGCTGCCACTATAGGTCCCAGAAAGGATGGCAGTGGGGGCAATGGGCGTCACTAGAAGACTGGCACTCTAGGCAACTGCCTAGTTTGACTAACGGTAGTGCCAGCTCTGTGCATGGCCAAAAAAGCAATGCAGATAACTACACCTTTTGAGGTGACATTAATGCAGCAGCTAACTTGGAGCAGTTAATGCCTGGTAACAGTAAGGTGCAGATCCTGTGCATTCTCAGCTCCCTTCTGTGTTAGCTATTCAAAAAGGGAATCACTGCATTTTAACTCTTAGACCACTGTTACATAGTAGCCTATTTACTAAGCTATTTATCTTCAGAAGGATACAATAACTCTTCATTTCAAATGTATTTCCTCCACAATATTAAAGCTTTCTGCCAAGTGTCATGCATGTGGTGCTCTCTAATTTTCTATGTGCAGAACATGAACAGTGGCTTCGTGTTGTGGCCATAGAGAATTTGAGAGCCACCACGTGCATGATACTTGGCAGAAAACTGTAACATTGTAGAGGAAATAACTCTTCATTTAAAACGTATCCTAGATCTAGAAGCTATAATGGAAGAGGTTTACATAGATTTAGTGGTAGTCAGGGAGACGTAGGTTTGTACAGAACCATGATTGGTATGTAATAATATATATATATATATTTTTTAGTGCCATCAAGTCAGTGTTGACTCATAGCGATCCAGCTACCTCTGGGTTTTCTTGCCAATGTATCACCAGAAGCAGATTGCCAGCCTTTTCTTCCAAGGCAATGGAGGGTAAGGTGACTTGCCCAAGGTCACAAGGAGTGCCAGTGGGAATTGAACCCTTGATCTTCTGGGTACTAGGCAGTTGCTCTAACCACTAGGCTACTCCTCCATGTAATTATACCAAGCTATAATTTGTAGGTAGGAGAGGGTGGGAAGAAAGGGAGGAGGAGTGGTGCTATATGTAAAGAAAATATTAAAGAAACAGAACTATAGGGCAGAAGTAGTATGGAAAAGACACTGAGTGAATCTGGAAAGAGGGAATGGAACATCCATTTACAATGGTATGATATACAGACCACCCTCACAGGCAGAAGAAGAAATGAATAGAGATTTAATTGAAGCCAGACTACTGTTATGAAAGAGATACCTCTGATAGGTAATTTCAATATGCAGATGTCGATTAGAACATCACTGCTATGATGCATCTAGAAGAAGGGAGAACCTGGATTCTCTATAGGGATAACAATTCTGCAATTGGCAACAAAACCCACATGGGAGGGTCCATAATGGACCTGTTGCTTACGAATGGGGAGAGTTTATGATGTTACAGTGGGTGATTCTTATATCCAGTGATTACTAGGTGTTGTGGTTCAGTATTAGGACAAGGGCAAAGATGGTTAATTCAAAAGTGAAGGTCCTAGACTTTAAAAAAAACTAGCTGTGTCAAGATGGGGGAATCTCTTAAGGAATCATTAACTGGATAGGAATATCTGGAGAATGTAGAAAAGTAGTGGATAAAACTAAAAGAGGATATTTTAAGGGCAATGAATGAATCCTTTTAGCAAAACACATATATGTAATAGGAAAACAAGGTCACTGTAGTTCTCAAAAGGGTAAGGAAAAAGAGGTTATCATTCATAAACTACAAGAGATCACAAAAAAAGAAGACAAGCAACAACATCTGAAAAAGCTAAAAGAAGCTGGGAAGACAGCCAGAAAAGCAAAGATGCTTATGAGAGAAAAAAAAGCCAATGCAATAAAATTGGGGGGGGGGAGGGGGGCAAAACTTTTTTTTTAGATATGTTAGTGATAGGAGGAAGTGCAAAAGGTGGTACTATCAGATGCAAGGAAGAAGGGGAGAAATATGTAGACTACGAGGATAAAGTAGAATTGCTTAACAAATATTTCTATTCTCTACTGAGATGAAAAGCAAGGAATGGGACCTCAGAAAACACACAAACAGTAATGAGGTGGATCATGAACAATTTTCAGAATATTTTTTGACTGAGTAACCAGAGAGTAAGACCGAGAGCACTATAGGTCGTGTATTTAAACTTCAGAAAATCTCTGACACAGTTCCACATAAATAACTTATAATTAAACTAAGGACCTTTGGGATAGACCCTAAAATGACAGATGTATTAGAAACTGTTGAGTGGGAGGTGACAAAGGGTACTGGTAAACTGAGTTTGCTCCAAAAAATAAGGATTTTATCAGTGGCATGCCTCAGGGATCGGTCCTTGTCTGGTTCTTTTTAATATTTTTGTGATACTGTGAAAGGGCTGTCGGGTAAGGTTTGCCTCTTTACAGATGATATCAAAATCTGCAATAGGCTAGATTCCCTGGAAGGAGTAGATAACATGAGGAAGGATCTAGCAATACTTGAAAAATGGTTGAGAATTTGGTAGTTCAGATTTAATGCTAAAAAAATGCAGGATCATGCATTTGGGCTGCAAAAATCCAAGGGAGCCGTACAGTTTAAAGAATGAAGTACTTCTGTCCATGAAAGAAGAGGGAAAATGGAATGTTAGTGACTGTGGAATTGTGGCAGTTGGTGAGTGGATGATTTAGAAAGAGGATATGTGTTTGAGTGCCTGAGGTCCTGGGCCTGAATAATTGTTCATTTTTGAGGATGTATGAGGAATATTTGAGTGAGGATATGAAAGAATTGAATGAGGCTGAGGGGTTTTAATTTATTTTCAGGGGGGGGGGTTAAAGTTAGGTCTGTTTGGGAGTGAATGATATAGGAAGAAGATAAAGGGTTTAGAGAGAGAAGGATTAAAGAGGAGGAATACAGGTTAGAGGGAACCACAGAGGTTTCCCCCCCCCCCCCCCCCCAATATTCAGGGAGACAAAAGTTAGGGCTGATGATAAAGGATCTCACTGTAAATGTAAGGAGAGGTGCCTACAGTAATTAAAGGGAATAGGTAAATCAGTAGGAAAGTAAGGTTTAATAGTGAAAGGTTGGAGATGAAAGGAAATTCAAGTTTAGCTAAGAACTGGGGGTTAGAGTTGAGAAGTTGTCCAAGGAGACATGGGCAGGAAATAGTGAGAGTGAGAAAATAGTGACTGAAAAAGGAAAAGTGGATGTGAGTAATAAGAGGTTGGAAAGAGGTGTGTGGAGAAGTGCTGGCCTTGGAGGTATGCTGTGCTAGGGACCACTTGCAAGCTGGCAATAGTTTTTTTTCAATAGGGAAGACAGATTTTTAGGGAGGAGTTTAGGGAGAAAAATTAGGCCAGAACATCTGAATAAGATTCCGTGGTGTCACCCGTGAAAGCCCTGCAGAGTTTGCGAGACTGTCATCGCTGTGACCTGAGAGACGACCGAAGACTAAGGGAGGCGGAGAATTAGAACAGGCCCCAACATGACCACCTCATTCGGATAAGTACTCTATATGAACTGACAAAATTATTTGAGCTCAAATAAGCTGACTCTAAGCAAGGGTTGATCTGAGAAAACACTTTATTTATAATTATTTGTACCTGCTTTACATATTCTTGTTAAGATACATATATCTAAATAAATAGTTATACTATATACTTACCATCCTAATACTTACCTGTTCTTGGAGTTAATAAAATTCTATTTGTGCCAACTAAGTGCTCCAAGTGCATGAATTGAATCCTTTGATAATTAGTTTTGTTTCCCAACTGTGTTCCTCCAGTGTTTTCCAGTGGGAAGTAGGTATTTTCTTAACACCTGGGCTCTAGGAGGGTTAATGGTTGCTTTTATTTATCCTTCGGTACACTTGTGACATTTACATAAGGGGAAGACTGACCATTCTAACATTCCATGAGTATTCTGGGTGGTTATATTTAGGTGTCCAAACACGTAGAAAAGATAATGGTGAAAACCAAAAGGATGCTTGGGTGCACAGAGAGAGCAATGGCTGGCAGGAAGGAAGTTGTGATAGTGCCTCTGTATAAGAACATAAGGCATGCCATAATGGGTCAGACCAAGGTCCATCAAGCCCAGTATCCTGTTTCCAACAGTGGCCAATCTAGGTCATACGTATCTAGCAGTTTCCCCAAAAGACACAGGTTCCACAATGCTTGTACTGGGTCAAGCATTGATATCCTGGGTCCCTTCTTAATAAAGGTTTATGGACCTTTCCTCCAGGAACTTGTCCAAACCTTTTTTAAACCCAGCTACACTAACAGCCTTTACTACATCCTCCGGTAACAAATTCCAGAGTTTGATTACACGTTGAGTGAAAAAATATTTTCTTTTATTAGTCTTAAATAGTTTACCCTGTAGCTTCATTGCATGTCCCCTAGTCTTTCTATATTCTGATAACGTAAACAATCGATCTACGTTTACCCGTTCCACTCCGTTCATTAATTTATAAGACTTCTATCATATCTCCCCTCAGCCGTCTCTTTTCCAGGTTAAAGAGTCCTAACCTTTTTAGCCTTTCTTGACAGGAGTATCCTTCCATCCCCTTTACCATTTTGGTGACTCTTCTCTGAAACTTTTCTAATAACGCTATATCCTTTTTAAGATATGTCGACCAGAATTGCACACAATATTCAAGGTGCGGTCTCACCATGGAACGATAAAGAGGCATTATAATATCTTTTGTTTTATTTTCCATTCCTTTCCTTATGATACCTAGCATTCTTTTTGCTCTCTTGGCTGCCGCTGCACACTGGGCCGAGGGTTTTAACATGTTATCCACAATGACGCCTAAATCTTTTTCCTGGGTGGTGGTTCCTAATGTAGAACCTTGCATTGTGTAACCATAGTTTGGGTTGTTCTTCCCTAGGTGCATAACTTTGCACTTGTCCACATTAAATTTCATCTGCCATTTTGATGCCCAGTCTTCTAATTTATCAAGATCCTCTTGCAATTTTCCACAATCCTCTTGGGTTTTAACAACTTTAAATAGTTTTGTGTCATCTGCAAATTTGATAACCTCACTCGTTATTCCACTTTCCAGGTCATTTCTGAATGTCAAAAAGCAGCAGACCCAGCACAAATCCCTGGGGTACACCACTATTCACCTTTCTCCATTGGGAAAATTGGCCATTGAGCCCAACCCTCTGCTTTCTATCTTTTAACCAGTTCTTGATCCACAGTAGCACACTGCCTCCTATCCCATGACTCTTTAGTTTTGCCAAAAGTCTCTGATGAGGGACCTTGTCAAAGGCTTTCTGAAAGTCCAGATACACTATATCAACCGACTCATCTTTGTCCACCTGTTTATTCACACTTTCAAAAAAACATAACAGATTAGTAAGACAAGATCTTCCTTGTCGAAAGCCATGTTGGCTGTCTCCCATTAGGCCATGACTATCTACATGCTGAGTAATTTTATTCTTTATGATGGTTTCTACCATTTTTCCTAGTACTGACGTGAGGCTTACCGGTCTGTAGCTTCCCAGATCACCCCGGAACCCTTTTTAAAAATTGGTGTTACATTGGCGATCCTCCAATCTTCAGGTATTAGAGATGATTTTAATGATAGTTCACAGATTACTAATAGCAGGTCTGCAATCTCATATTTCAGTTCTTTCAACACCCTTGGATGTATACCATCCGGCTCAGGTGATTTGCTACTCTTCAGTTTATCTAATAGTTCTAATACATCTTCCCGATGTATCGATACTTCCTTCAATTCTTCCGCACCTTTAAATACCACTTCAGTCATGGGTAACATCCCTACATCTTCCTCAGTAAAGACCGAAGCAAAGAATTCATTCAGACTCTCCGCTATCGTCTTGTCGCCTCTTAGTGCCCCTTTAACTCCTCTATCATCTAATGGACCAACTGACTCTCTCACAGGTTTTTTGCTACGAATGTACTTGAAAAAAATCTTTATTTCGAGTTTTTGCTTCCACAGCAAGCTTCTTCTCAAATTCTCCCTTTGCTTGCTTTATCAATGCCTTGCATTTGACTTGCCAGTGCTTGTGCTGTTTCCAGGTTTCGTCGTTTGGCTCTTTTTTCCATTTCCTGAAAGATGCTTTTTTGGCAACAACAGCCTCTCTGACCTCACCTTTAAACCATGCTGGAAGTTTTTTGGACTTCCTTCCACTTTTCTTAAAGCACAGAATACAGCTGGTCTGGGCTGCCAAGATAGTATTTTTCAACAACACCCAAGCTTGATGTAAGTCTTTAACCTTTGCAACTGCTCCTTTTAGTTTTTTCTTAACTATTTTCCTCATTTTATCATAGTCTCCCTTTTGAAAGTTAAAAGGTAGTACTGTGGATTTCCGTACTATCCCTCCTCCACTAATTAAATCAAAGGCGATCATGCTATGATCACTATTGCCAAGTGGCCCCAACACCCTTATCTCTTGCACTAGATCTGGTATGTCTCTAGTGAAACTTTATTTGGAGTCCTTTGTGCAGTTCTGGAGACTGCACTTTCAAAAGGATAAGCAGAATGGAGTTTGTACAGAGGGCAAGCTACTAAAATGACATACATACAGCATATAGGGACAGAATTAAAGATCTCAATATGTATACCTTTGAAGAAAGGTAGTAGAAGGGAGATATGATACAGCCGTATAAATACCTCCATTGTGTAATGCACAGGAGAGCCTCTTTCAACTGAAAGAAAGCTCTGGAATTAGGGGCCATAGGATGAAGGGGGATAGACTCACAAATAAATTGAGGGACTATTTCTTTACGAAAAGGATGGCAGATGCATGGAACAGCCTACCCATGGAGGTGGAAGAGACAAGAACTGTATTTGAATTCAAGAAAGCATGGGACAAGCAAAGAAGATCTCTAAGGGAAAGGAGGGGGATTTATACAGCTTTAGTAGTTGGTATGGATGGGCAGACTAGAAAGGCCAGATGGCCTTTATCTGCCATCATTTTTTGTTTCAATGTATGTGTAAATTTAGCCCTTTCTAAAATCAACATTTCCACATGTAATAAATGCAAGATTTTCCACATGGAAATCATAAAAAGGACTTATAAAATAACCTCCTAAATTTATGAAAACAGAAGAATGAATAGCACCATGATCATTAACACAGATCCACCTCAATTTATTCACCTCCCTAATAATGGAAGCAGTTTTCAAATACCTAAATATTTTACTTTAGGAAAAAACGAATTCAACAACAGGGAGATCCTAATAATTTTGTTTATTCTAGCTGTCAACCATTTGATTTTATCTTATTTTTTAGTAGTAGTGCCCCTTTAAATGGAACCCATCTTTATTCTGACATGTGATTGTGGCAGTTCTTCTTAGGATGCCTTATTTGCTCAACTTGAAACACTCCATGCATGTGGGATTTTTTTTTTTAGTGCTTTTCTATATGTATACTTGCTGAAGATACAAACATGTCAAATTATGGCTGCATTAGGGTTTCCTTTAAAATATTGTGGTTTCATAAGCACTATGACTTTTAAAACCTTCCCATTTCCAAGAAGATGCTCTCTCAGCTATATGATCAATTACAACATTTTCCATCTGTTGTGTTTGAAAAGGGAGTGGGTCACCACAGCCTTAACGGCTGGTGATAGTTCTTCTTGCCCGAATCCTCAGAACACACTTTACATTTTGTCAGAAATAGGAGAGCAGTGCTGCTTTTGCATGTTGTGCTGGATCACTAATCTCAGGGGAATAAAGTTTCATAAGACCCGCCTCTCTTCTCTGCATCTTTTCGAACGTGGGATGTATTTCTTACAGTTGTGGGAAAGATGCACAGTTAAGTAAGAATTGAGAATCATACACAACTTCAGATAAGAGGCTTTCCTAACAAGGGCTCTACAGATCAACCAACAATACCTAAGCTCCACGAACAGAACAATGGCTGGGAAAAATCGTATCGCTAAAGCTGTTGCCCCCGTTACAGCTTCTGCCTCGGTCCAGACAGAGGTCCTAATGCAAGTTGTAGGACCGGTTCCATGTGCAGGGTGACTGCATGCTGAAGCTCTGAGGAAACAAGTGGAGGAACTGAGAGAGGAGGTGGCGAGGCTGAGGAGCATTCAAGACAGTGAGAAGTACACTGATGAGATGCTTCTTGCAGCAACCAAGCTCTCCAGCACAGGAGAAGATGGGTACCAAAAGAATGTCAATGGATGGACACAAGTCACCAGGGCCTGCAAAATCACCAATCCAACTTCTCCAGCCCTTGAATTGAAGAGCCATTATGCAGCCCTGGAAGTGGAGGAGGTGAAAGCATCCCTGGAAAGGGAAGAACCGGAGCTCAAGTACCCCAAAGTTGCAGAATCGGTGACCAGAAGGAAACGAAGGGTAGTGGTGGTTGGAGACTCTCTTCTGAGGGGTACTGAGGCGTCCATCTGCCAACCAGACTTGATGTCCAGAGATGTATGCTGTCTGCCTGGTGCCAAAATGCAAGATGTTACGGAGAGTTTGCCGAGATTCATCAAGCCCACTGACTATTACCCAATGTTGCTAATCCATGTTGGAACAAATGATACTGCCAGTTATACCTCGGAACGTATCAAAAGTGACTTCATGGCTCTGGGACAGAGGGTGAAGCAGTTAGGTGCACAGGTGGTGTTCTCTTCAATCCTCCCTGTTGAGGGTAAAGGCCAAGGCAAAGAGGCTTGCATCCTGGAGATGAATGCATGACTGCATGGATGGTGTCATCGAGAGCGTTTTGGTTTCCTAGACCATGGGATGCTGTTCCATGGGTTGCAGAGCAGAGATGGCATCCATCTGTCCAAGAAAGGTCAACTCATCTTCGGTAGTAGACTGGCTAATCTACTGAAGAGGGCTTTAAACTAGATTCGTTGGGGATGGGTGAAGAAAGCCCCCAGGTAGGTGATACATTAAATACCTTTATGGAAATGGGTAACAGGGATAACATATGGAAAGCAGTGTGTATAAATGCCCGGAGCATGGGAAATAAGATCCCTGATGTTGAAGCTTTGGCGGGAGTGGCTGACTTGGATTTAGTAGCAGTTACAGAAACATGGTTCACAGAAAACCATGATTGGGATGTAACTATACCTGACTATACTTTATTCAGAAAGGACAGGGTAGGAAGAAGGGGAGGGGGAGTGGCACTATATGTAAAAACTACTATTAAAGCTTTGGAATTACAGAGCTTAAAAGGGAGAGAGGAGGCATTGTGGGTTAAACTAGAAAGAGGGAAAGAGAAATCTATTTGCATTGGTGTGACATACAGACCTCCCTCACAAGAGGAAGAGGTGGACAGAGAGTTAATTGAAGACATGCGCAGCATTGCTAGGAAAGGGGAAGTGCTACTGATAGGAGATTTCAATATGCCAGATGTTGATTGGCACATTCCTGCTGCAGTATCATCTAGAAGTAAGGAGATCCTGGATTCTCTACAGGGAGAACTATTCAGGCAATTGGTAACAGACCCCACACGTGAAGGGACCATACTGGACTTGGTGCTTACCAATGGTGAAAGTGTTTCTGATGTTGTAGTGGGAGATCATTTTGCATTCAGTGATCACCAGATGGTGTGGTTCAGTATTAGGACTAGGGCTGTTAGAATCCATTCAAAGGTAAGGATCTTAGACTTTAGGAAGACTAACTTTGCGAAGATGGGCCAAAACCTCAGGGAGTTGTTAGTGGGATGGGAATAGCTGGGGGATGTAGAAAAACAGTGGGCAAAACTGAAAGGGGATATTTTAAGGGCAACCAACCTTTTTGTTAAAATGGTAAATAAAGGTAAAAGGAAAAGGAGACCGCTATGGTTTTCGAAAAAAGTAGCTGAAAAAGTGAAGAAAAAGAGGGAGGCCTTCATGAAATACAAGAAATCACAGAGAGGAAGACAGGCATCTGTATTTGGAAAAACTTAGAGAAGCTAGCAAAGTAGTCAAGAAGGCAAAGATTCAAAAGTAGGAGGAAATAGCCAATGCAATAAAATGGGGGGATAAGACATTTTTCAGATATATTAGTGAGAATAGGAAGGGCAAAAGTGGTATTGTCAGACTTAAGGGTGCAGGGGAGGAATATGTAGAAGCTGATAAGGATAAAGCGGAATTGCTTAACAAATATTTTTGTTCTGTGTTCACAGATTAAGAACCAGGAGCAGGACCTCAGAAAACACCCACAAATAGGAACAGAAGCGAGGGACATCTTGAACAATTTTCAGAAGACTGTGTTCGTGAGAAACTAGCTCAACTTAAAGTAGACAAAGCGATGGGACACACCCTAGAATACTGAGGGAACTTGGGGACGTTCTAGCAACTCCACTGACTGACCTTTTCAATGCCTCGTTGGAGTCGGGAGTGGTGCCAAAGGACTGGAGAGAGGCTCATGTGGTGCCTTTACACAAAAGCGGAGGTAAGGATGTGGTTGAAAACTACAGGCCGGTTAGTTTAACTTCGGTGGTGAGTAAATTATTGGAAACGCTGCTGAAAGAGAAAATAGTGAGGTTTCTGGAGTCCAGCGGATTACAGGATCCGAGGCAGCATGGATTCACCAGAGGCAGGTCTTGTCAGACAAATCTGATTGATTTCTTTGACTGGGTGACCAGGGAGTTGGACCGAGGGAGAGCTCTAGATGTGGTGTATTTAGATTTTAGTAAAGCCTTTGACACTGTTCCTCATAGGTGACTTATAAACAAACTGAGCACCCTAGGGATGGACCCTAAAGTTACTGCTTGGGTTAGAAAGTGGTTGGGTAGGAGGCGACAAAGAGTACAAGTAAATGGAGCTCACTTTGAGGAGAAGGATGTTACCAGTGGTGTGCCCCAGGGATCTGTCCTTGGTCCGATTCTTTTTAACATCTTTGTTAGTGATATAGCGGAAGGGCTGTCGGGTAAGGTTTGCCTCTTTGCGGATGATACCAAAATCTGCAACAGAGTAGACACCCAGGAAGGTGTAGATAACATGAGGAGGGATCTAGCTAAGCTTGAAGAATGGTCTAGAATTTGGCAGCTGGGATTTATTGTTAAAAAATGTAAGGTCATGCATTTGAGCTGCAGCAATCCAAGGGAGCAATATAGTATAGGGGGTGAAGTACTTTTGTCCACTAAAGAAGAGCGGGACCTAGGCGTGGTTGTGTCTGATGATCTTAAAGTAGCTGAACAGGTAGAAAAGGCGACAGCAAAAGCTAAAAGGATGCTTGGGTGCATACGGAGAGGAATGGCTAGCAGAAAAAAGGAGGTGATAATGCCTCTCTATAAGTCTTTGGTGCGACCTCATTTGGAGTATAGTGTGCAATTCTGGAGACCGCACATTCAAAAGGATGTGAACAGGATGGAGTCTGTGCAGAGGGTGGCTACTAAAATGATTAGTGGTCTTCACTATAAAGCATATGAGGATAGACTGAAGGATCTTAATATGTACACCTTAGAGGAAAGGCGGGATAGAGGATTGAGATGTTTAAATACCTCCGTGACATAAATGTTCAGGGAGAGCGCCTCTTTCAATTGAAAGGAAGTTCTGCTATGAGGGGACATGGGATGAGGGTGAAGGGGGATAGATTCAGGAGTGATATGCGGAAATATTTCTTTACAGAAAGAGTAGTGGATCCATGGAATAGTCTCCCAGTTGAGGTGGTAGAGATGAGGACAGTAACTGAATTCAAAAAAGCATGGGACAAACACAGAGGATCTCTAAAGGTAAAAAGGGGACTGTTGTAGTTGTTGATATGGAAGGACAGACTAGATAGGCCATGTGGTCTTTTTCTGTCATCATATTTCTATGTTTCTATGTTTCTAAGTTACAGTATCTTTGGATTAAAAGGATCTAAAAGGAAAATATGCTGTCAAGAAGACTTCAAGGCTCTAAAACATTCTTTCATATAAATAATAAATATGCATATTTTTGAAATGTCATTTCACATACTGTAAAAAATAAAATCCTTCCTGTCTGTCTTATGCAGGGGTGGGCGGTCCGACAAAAACGTTTTTTTCTACTTTTGAGCTTTCAGCCTGGTCTGATGTTACTTGATTCTACTTATATCATCAGCAAATGTTGTAGATATTTTGGACTTTCAATGAGGATGTGACTAGGGCACTCACAAGGTAAGGGATGATGACCCCCCTGCATTTCCAATATGAAATCTCACTGCCATCGGCCTAGATCCCCCCCACCTCAAGACTCACCATGGCCATGATGGCTGCCTCTCTGGATGCTGTGCCCTCTGCAACCAACTCTTTCCTCCTACCACCCATTCACAATCATTTCAACTAATCTTTCCTAAAATCTGGCATGTGTGTCTGCAAGGCTAGAACTGGAAAGGAATGAGTGTTTGTGTGCATACACGTCAGGGGGAGGGAGGATGTCAGCAACATTTCAGAGTAGCTGTAGTTTGTATACCAGGAAACAACTCATGGCTGGTGAGATGGGAAGGATAGCTGGATTCTGACACTAGTGTATTGGGTGCCATCTTGGATTCCATTCATCAGTATGGGCATTTGTGAGGTAATGAACATTAGACAGGCAGTGGATGTATATTGGTGATGTTTGTCCATTACTATAGTCCTTGTGCATGTGCAGCAGAAAGTATGGCTGTAAGGCAGTTTGGCATGAAGCACAAATGGCAGGAAAGCAAGGCTCCACTAATCAACCAGGGCAGCTTAGTGGTGTGCAACAACCAGGACCTAATGGCTGAAAGACAGCAATTGTTGACAGTATAGAGGGATGTTCAGATCTGGTTGGAAAGAGCGCAAGAGGGAGGGGAATGCTGGGAAGAGTTCTGGGGTCAGGGATTTACTGGAGTCTGGCTAGAGAGAGTGTAGGGGTCTGAGAGCAGAGATGTTGGGGTCCTGCTGCAGACAAGGAGGAAGGATATGGGGGGTCCAGTTAGGGAAAGTAACGGGGTCAGTATTCTATATATTATCCTCCTAAGTTATATAAAAAACTGCTACAAATCTGCAGAGTATAACAAGCATTCTCTTTTCATTACGTAGCTGGGACATGTAAGTTGTGTATTTTTTTAGGGCAAAAATCTTGATTGTTGCTGTGAATGAGAATGGAGCTCAGAAGGGGAGGGGGGACCCTCTCCCGGTCCCAGATGATTTAGAGAGTCCCATCACTGCCCCTGTGTATAAAAAAAGTTTTGCACAGCCCCAGTCTAAAAGAGGAGGATATAAAAGTGCTAGATAGGAATATCCAAAGTCTTGTTTCACAATCCATTTCAACTCTTCCCAAGACATATCTTCTTCTTTCTAGGGGAGTGAGCGCCATCTGGTGGTATGGTTTTCAGCCCACAACCTACAAATGACATTGTAAGTTAAGACAATGATAAATGTGTAACTTATACTTTGAACTGGGTCACAGCAGACAACTGAGCCACGCAACATCTGACTCTTACAACATTTATCCAAGAACAGAAACAAAGAAGAGTGGAAACAAATGAAAAATAACTTACAATGTTAAGGAAGACGTGCAACATATTACTCAGATTTCACAGCGTTTAAATTCAGACTCCTGAACAAGTGACTAAAGGAGGATTACAGACAATGGCAGGGTGGTGCTTTTGGGAAAGGTTGGAGGCACTTATGCAGTCTCAGTAAAGAATGGTAAATGCATGATTCAGGAGATGTCCAAAAGCGACTAAAGTGGGCTACATGCGAGCACAACTGCAAGAAAAGGAAGATGGGGCTATCCCTAGCATAACAGGGGTATTCTGGTTAAAATAAAACTCTCATTATTACTAAAAATCATTTTACTTCTCATTACTATCATCCTAGCCTCTTTCTTTTGTTCCTTGTGAATTTACTGTTTATCAAGGCCGGGTACCCAACTTTGATGTGGGCTGAACTGAAACCACTATTTCATGTTACATAGGCCACCAAATCTCCAGCAGCTTACCTAAAAAAGTGAAATTCTGCTTAACGTGTGGCGTATGAACCACTGACTGACCACATCTGCTGGTCAGTTCACCTCTTTCCCTCTGTCTTACCCCAACACACACAAAATTTCACTAAAATATGTTGACCAAAATAAAAGGGTGCACATGCTTTATTCCAAAAAAACGCCATAAAATTACTTTACATGGATACAAAAGAAATGAAAGAGGTGAAAATTTTTAAAAAAGAGGGAGTAGCAGTGCCAAGGAACAGACAAATGGACTGCACCTTTAAAATCCACTTCCATGAATGATAATATAAGAAGTGCAATAAAGATAGCTCATTCAAACTCTGCACACATCTTTGCCTAGTATGTAGGGGCATATGGCGACATGGATATCCACATTGATCTAAAGGCCTGATAGCCTGGGGACAATTTCTTCAAATGGGCTAGATTTGCATATATCATGACAATAATGAACCTCACTCTTAAACCGTGGTTTATTTTTATTTTATTTTATTTATTTATTTAACAATCTCTTATATACCGCAGCTTCCTGAGATCAGCTGCGGTTCACAAATAACAACAGGCAACAAATCATGGATTTGTTTTACATATAACGTCATATAACTATAACCAATGTACAGTAAACAGAAATGTAGAACAGATAGCACAGAACAGTGCAACACTATATACATTATGTACATTTACATTATATTAAATACATATACAAGTTATGTGGGGTATAATCATAATGAGTAGTACAGGTGCAGAAAGGGCAGGTTTTCTTTTCTGTTATAGTGAGATGTAGATAAAAACTGCTTAGCCTTTGTCTAATTCTTTTGATGGCTGGTCTATAGTATTGTAGTGCATTGTAAAGAGGTGTGTTTTCAGTTTTTTTCGGAATTCCTTAATCTCTGTTAATATTCTTAGTTCAACAGGGAGGGAATTCCAGGCTGTTGGGGCTGCATGTGAGAACGCTCTGTTGTTTGTTGATTTATTTGTTTTTATGAAATCTATGGGGGTTTTAAGTTTGTTTAGTTGATTTTTTCTTTGAGTAGGTTTTGGATGTTCTTTAGTAATTAAGTTACTTAAAGTGGATGGTGTCAAATCAAATAGTGATTTAAATACTGTTATTAGTGTTTTATATGTTATTCGGCTTTGAATTGGAAGCCAGTGAAGGGATGCTAGAATTGGTGTTATATGTTGATGAGAGTGTGTTTTTTTTATAATCCTAGCTGCTGAGTTTTGTGCGAGTTGCAGTCTTTTGATGTTTTGTTTTGATGTACCTAATAATATAAGGTTCGCAAAATCAAAGTGGGGGGTTATAGTGGCTTGGATTATACTGATAAAATCATGTATGTAAACAAGAGGTCTAAGTTGTTTAAGTATTTTAAGTTTGTAGTAAATTTTCTTTGTGGTGTTTCTGATATGGGTATCTAGAGTGAGATGTTTGTCTATAATGACTCCTAAGTATCTCACTTCATTCTTTATTTTAATTTCTTGGTTTTGAAGTGTTATATGTGTTGGTGGGGTATAATCTTGGTTTTTGGTGACTATTAGCACTTCAGTTTTTGAATGGTTTATTAGGAGATTGTGGGCATTTAGCCATAATGTTATTTCATTAAAACAATCCGAAAGGAGTTGCAACGGTATGTTAGGGATAGTGAATGGGATGTACATCATAATATCATCTGCATATAGATGATAGAGTACACCATATTTCTTAAAGATATTGCAAACTGGTTTTATGTATATATTAAATAGTAGAGCTGAAAGCGCTGAGCCCTGTGGTAATCCTGTTTCAAATTTATATGATTCAGAAGTTTGATTGCTTATTCTAACATTTTGCGTTCTATTGCTCAGGTAAGATGTGAACCATTTATGAACTGTAGAGTATATTCCTATGTGTCTTAAGTAGCTAAGCATTATTGAATGGTTAACACTATCGAAAGCGGCTGATATGTCAATAAATAAGAGGATAAAAGCTTTTTTGTGGTTGTCTATTCCTCTTAGTAGTGTATCGGTTAAAACAGTCAGGAGTGTTTCAACTCCATGCTTGGGGCGAAATCCATATTGTTGGTCGTCTAGCGGGTAGGATGAGTCAAGAAATTCTTGTGTCTGTATTTGTACAGTTTTTTCGATGACTTTTGCTAAGAATGGTATACTTGAGATAGGTCGGTAAGATTTTGGGGAGGTTTTGTCAAGTGTATTATTCTTCAGGATTGGTCTGATTTGTACTTGTTTAAGGGTGGGTGGGAGGTAACCTTGGAGTAGTGATAAATTGACCATAGGGAGTATGAATGATAGAAGTGTTGGTAGTGTGTTTTTTATCCAGGTTACTGGACAAGGGTCTAGATAGGATGTTGTGGTGTTAAGATTGAGAATGATATTCTTTAATGATATTTTGGATAAAGGGTAAAATTCTGGCCATTCATTTAGCATATGGAGAGGTTTGTAGATAGGGTCTAAGGTCATTGGTGAGTGTTTTGATTTGTTTTGATAATAATTGGCTAGAGTTTGTGCAGAGATGTCGGTGATTTCCTTGTTAGAATCTTGAGGATTGGTTGTTAGGTTGGTAATTATGGAAAATAGTTCTCTTGGTCTGTTATATGATTTTGATAGGATTGTAGCATAGTAATTTTTCTTTGAGTTATCTATGGCATCTTTATAGTTTTTGAGGTGGTTGTAGTATATTTCTTTCTCAATAGTGGATTTGGTTTTGCGCCATTTATGTTCTAGTTTTCTTAGCTCTCTTTTCATTTGTTTTAAAGTGCTATTAAACCATGGTGTGCCGTTGGTTTTTGAGTGGGTTAGTTTTTTATTAGTTTGATGTATTTGGGCTGCATTGTTTATGGTAGTATGCCAGTTTTTGACTGCTTCATCCAGGGTTGTTGGGGAAGGATCAAGGAGAGGGATTGTGGCATCCAGAAATTCAGTTTCGTTAAATTTTTTAAATTTAATTGTATGGTCATTTCTTTTGTGTTTTATGGTATCGATGGTATTGTAATTGAGGTTTAGTTTGATAAGGTGATGATCAGACCACGGTATTTGAGAGCATTCTATGGAGTCTGGATTAAACAGTTTAAAGCATAAGTTAGGTAGTAGTACTAGATCAAGGGTGCCACCCTTGGTGTGGGTAGGTATGTTTATTACTTGATGGTAGTCGAGATCATAAATTGTTTCAAGAAAGAGGTTAGAATCATTTGTTGGTAGTGAGGGAAGGTTGAAATCACCTAAAACAATTAGAGGACTCTGTTCTGAAGATCAGTTGAGGAGTTCAATTAATGATTGGAGGCTATCAGCATTTTGGTTGGGGGGTCTATAAATTAAACAGATTCTGAGGTGATCTATTTTTATTATGAGCGTGTCCATGTTGTTGTTTGAATTAGCTAGTATTTTTTTGGCTTTTAGGTTTTTATTTGTCATAATCAATACACCACCTCCTTTTTTGTTGGTTCTATGTGAGTAGGAGATATCATAGTTTGAGTTGTGCAGTTGATTTAGGAGAACTGTATCTGTATCTGTGAGCCAAGTCTCTGTTATGCATAGAATATCTGGTTTTGAGTCAGCGAGTAGATCATTAATTATAGGGATTTTATTTTTCAATGATCGAGCATTTATAAGGGTGCATGATAAAGATGTAGACTTGTGATGGTGGTTAAGCTGTTTGGTATGTTGTTGATTAATTTGTTTTATTTGGATGAGTCTGTGGTAGTTTATTTTAGTCTGATTGTGTGGGGAATAATGACCAATATGGAAGTTGTTCCGATTTGGTGTATGTATGATTGGAATTGTCTTGTAGTTTTTAATGTTAAGACTTAGTGTTAGGTCAATTATGATTGTTAGGAGGATGCAGATATAAGCCATTTTTAGAAGCATGTTTGTTGTGTGTGTCATTTGTATCTATGAAATGAGTTTTCATATACTGGTAACTGTAATCAGTAATGGCGAGTGTTAAGATGTAGATTTACTGACAATAGTAAGGAGCTTGTAGTAATTATAACTAGGCTACTGGCGACAGTAATAATAAATGAGCAATTGGCAACAGAAATTATACCTAAGATACTGGCAACAGTAACTGTTTGTTGGCGATAGTAATTGGAACTGAGTTATTTGTAACAATAATTCAGATAATGGCAAAAGTAGCTGCTCGATTGGCAACAGTAATAGTAACTGAGCTATTGGCAACAGTAAATCAGATATCGGTTATTAGGAAGATTACTATCAACAGTCACAATCAGACAGTGATAAAATGGTTTACTGACAACAGTAGGGATCATTCAATGGTCTTTGTGAAGACTTAGAAACAATGTATTTCAGCTACTGGCAGTATTAACATTCAAAGGAACGTACTTGCAATGGAATCACAATGCTTGCTACCGTAGAACAATATACGCGTTACTTATGGATGATAGGGAATACACATGCATGAGAGGTATCACTGTACTTAGTTGGCCGTGATAGGAATGTTGATTCTAGTATAAAACAGTATGTCGCATTCAAGGTAGGCTATACTTGCTGTATTGAAGACCTGGTTGATATGGTGAAGGTGCTCGAGCTCAACCCTAGGGGACCTCCAGTAGTACTTGGGTGTTGTAGCTGTGTTTTCTTCTTTGTCTTCTGTGTCTCAGATCTGGATTTATATTTGATCTGAGTGCCTTAGCCTAAGGGCCGTGCCAAAGGGCCCTCTTGCGCGGCCCTCAGGCACGGGCCCGCAAGGCACGGGCGCGCTTGTTTGCGGTTGTTTTTAAATGTGCCTCTGGGCCGCAATTGGTCAGAGCACGTTGTGCTGAAGATGTTCGGGTGGCTCGATCCCTTCCCCGGGAGAGCTAGCAGCGTGGATGGAGGCAGCAAAAATGATCTTAGTCTCTCAAATTTACTGCTAATGCTCACCTTTAATACCTGCATCATGTCAAAGAGAGTTTCCTTCTGGAGTTCACAAGATGCAACATGTATAGGAAACTTATCAAGGTGCGATTGGAAATTCTTCTTAATCAGGCCCATGGCTCCCACTACAATGGGAAATATTTTTGTATCTTTCTGCTACATTTGCTTTATCTCTGACTGCACTTTCTTGGTATTTTAGGATCTTCTCCATATTTATTTATTTATTTATTTTTATTTAATGTCTCTTTTCCTTAATCGGTCCTACAGTTCAGTCCTCCACCTCTGGGTAGTGCACCTCCTCCTGCAGCATGGAGACTGGACAAGTCAAACTCGTGACATCACTGGGTATATCTTGCTGTTCTTCTCCCATCACCCCCAGTATGTCCAGTCTCCATGAAGCAGGAGGATGTAGTGAGCCTAGATGCTGGGCTCACTGGTGGAACAGATAAGGAGCACAGGTTAGGCTAGATAGTGTTAGGGGTTTCAATTTTCTGGGTTTATTTCTGATTCCTTATAACTTCTCTTAATTTGCTTCTGTCCAAGTTTAAAAAAAAAAAAAAGTATAGATAGTTTTGAAAGGACTCGGTCCTGCTTCTTTGCTATCCCCTCTCTTGCTCACCTCAGTCCGGTGCCCCCATGCTGCTCTCCCCTCCTGGAACGTACGAAGGGGAGTTAGCTTCGACTTCCCAGTTTCTCTCTGCCTCGCGATGTTTGGGCAGAGCAGTTCGGGCCGAAAAGCCCTCTCCATGATTGCTGCTCACGTCACTGGCTGAGCAGCGACGCAGATCGCAGGGCCCCTATATGGGCAGGTGAAAGATAAAATCATTTGAAGGCTGTTTGGGGACACAGCAGAACGCGCTGAAGGGAGCTAGCATCAGCTTCTGAATGTCTCTCTGCCTCATGGTGTTCGGGCAGAGCAGTTCAGCGCGAATGGCCCTCTCTGCGATCGCTGCTCACGTCACTGACTGAGCAGTGTCGCGGATCGCAGGGCTCTCGTTCAGACTGGCGAAAGGCGGTTGAAATCATGGAAGGCTGTTGGGGGGTCACAGCGGAGAAGGTGAGTGCTCCGGCGTGCCGCGGACAAGCGGGAAGGCCTAAAGCGCTCCCCTCCCCTCCCTTTCGCTTAGGTGGTCAATCCCACTGTGCGCGCGGCTGTGGATTCCCACGGGGTTTTTTTGCTATCAGGGACACGTGGATGGGTCTCTCGCCAGCTTTATCGTGGCAGATCGCTCGAGCGCCACGGAAAGCGCACCCTTCAAGGACTGAAGGCAACTTCTTTAATCTGTTTTATTTTATTTATTTTAATTTAGGTCTTGACAGTGTCAACAAATGGTGAGAGAAATTATCAAAAGAACCCCGGTCCCACTGTGGGTAAACTGAAATCTGCCCTTCCGAAAATGTACTAGTCTCCAAGGGGTCAGTGTTCAAATTTAGCTGGAGAGTGTGATGTTCAATGCAAACTGGCTAAATTTATCCAAATATCCCTATATTGACAGATGGCAGGTCTTATATCTATCTACTCAGACTGCTTGATATTAAACGGCTCAACCAGCTGGATAGCGGTAATTGAAGAGCTGGGTAAAAGTAACCAGGAAAACTTTGCTCTGTTATCTTACTGCTCTGAAGGGTTTTTGAAAAGCAGTCTCCAAGTTGGCTTGTTTTTGGACATTCCACATTTCTTTGGTATCATGTTTGTGCAGCTTACCCACATCATTTGTGGGTGTACAAAAATGTATTTGATCTCGCTTTCTAAACGTAGCTACATGCAGGCATATTAAAGCTACAGTGCCTGCAGAACAGTCTACAAGTAGTTTGTACCATAACTCAAAGTCAAGAGACCTTCAGTCTTTCACTCCATCGCCCAGCTTCTGAAATAATTCATAGACACATCTAGTATGGGCTGTAGAATTTCCTATACTGCAAGCTAGAAACCATTACCGATTACGCTACAAGGCAATCTGCGATCAATTCCTGTTAAGGACTAGGCAGGCACAGGTGGACTCCAAGAGCTGAAGTTGAACGAAGTTCCATCCAGAGACAGGGGACACTATGCCATGGGGGCTAAATGTTATCCATTTGGCCGACCACTTTACCTGGCTGCACTGCAGAATCCATCTTAGTACCTTCTTTATTCTTTAGTCTTCTTTTACCCCATCACAGTCATTATCCCAGATGACAAAAGACACCGCTATAATGCTTCGATATGCTTAAGGGACGCATAAGAGTTCGAGTTTGATCTAAGCAGTTGAAATCTGATTTTAGAACAAGGGGCTATCCCACTTTTGTGGTTAGCTATGCCTATAAACGAGCTCAGATTAATGAAAGGCAATGGCTGCTTCATCCTAGATCTTGGGATCACACTGATGATAGTTCTGAGTTTGTTCATTTCATCACAAATTTTTCCCCTTTAGGTTCTAACTTACAGCAACATTTTGCAGATGTGCAAGTGATTTTCGGTCTTGAAGAGAAGAAAGCTCAGTTGGGGTGGTCGAGGGGCTGCAAGTTCAAATAAATTTGGGTCCTGCATGCCTTAGGCCACTTGCTGTGTCCTCAGTAGATCACACTGGTCACTATCCATGTGGCCAATGCTTGATCTGCACAATTCAAATCACAAGAGGATTAGAATGTCCTTTTCATGTCAAGCAAAGAAAAGGGAAGTTATAAATCAATTGACCACTGAGGGAAATGTTTTCACTAAACTTGCACAAGTAATTTCATTTTATTTTTGTTTTACAGGTTAGCTCTGGTATAAAAGTTTGCCTTAAGAAAGCTAGAGTTCACATGATGACTTCTGTGCATTCCGTGATTAGACTTAACAGTCACTTGGTCAGTGTGCGATCAGCTGGCTTGTTGAGAACTGAAATTGACAATGCGATGGTGCCAAGGTTGTGATATTGACCTCAGGTCATTTTTTGGAATTGACAGCAATTTTCTATGATGAAGGTTAAAAAGGGTTAATGTCAATATTTTATTTTATTTATTTATTTACATTCTCTTATATACCGTGCTATTCTGCATCAATGTGGTTTACATTGAACAAACTGAAATTACATTGAACAGGGCATTATAACTTGGAGATAACTATTTTACAGGGAACATGGGCTATGGAGGGTTAAGTGGCTTGCCCAAGACCACAAGGAGCACCTGTGGGACTAGAAACCCCAGTCCTTCCAGCCCAAGGTTGCTGTCCTCTAGTGGGATTTGAACCCCCGACCTTCCGGCCTGAAGTACCTTGCCCCAACCACTAGGCTACTCCTCCACTCCTAGTAATAACATAGTAATAAACTTGATGTGCCCTGCCATTTCAGAACAGTATTGAAACACAATAACTGTAATGCAGCCCAGAATCTTAGCTACTTCTGGTAGGTGCTTTCAAAACAAAAAAATAAAAATAAAACACACACACACGCGAATTAAGACATTAGTAAGATTCATGCAAGAGAATGCAGTCCATGTGGTATGGTACAGTGAGTGACATACACGGTGCTTTAGGTGTACACACAGTATGGATTATGACTTAGCGAGAAGGACCATCTATATAATGAAAAGAAAAAAAAAAAGATTCTCTTCTAGAAAGCAGTTTACATTCTTCGATAAACTACGTCATCATTTACGGTCTAGGCAATTATGTTTAATTACAAAAAAAAAGGAAACATGCCTGAACATCTAAGTTTTCTGGCATTCAGAAAAACCAAGACTACAATCACCAGGAAAGATTCCCGAAAGCATCATTCTAGCATTACAAATCTATGCTGCAGTGTTCGAAATTTTTACTACATTGTGCTTAATGATGTAAAAAAATATATATATTTTTAATGGTAGTATGTACTTAGGAGTCAGTTACAGAGATCGTTGCCTTGACGCTGGTCGCACCAGAATGATTGCTGAACAACCGGCCTTCCTGTCCGTCCTGGGTCAGGCGGATCCGGCAGTGGTGGCTCTGTCCGGGAAAGTTACCGGTGGGCCTGCCTCTGAGTCTAGAGCAACCGCAGTAGCTCCCGGGGTTGACAGATGTGAGTCTAGCACGCTGGGGGACGCCTTAGGAAACCTGCTCGCTCAGCAAACTTGGAGCGTCCAGGTTATCCAGTAGTCTAGCAGCTGTCTGGAGCTGCGAGCAGTGGCGCTGCATCGGCAAGCATGCGAGTCAATGGTGAAAGGTCACGCGGTGCGGGTTCTATCGGACAACGCTGCGATGGTGGCTTCTATTAACTGTCAGGGCCGCACAGGTGGTGCAGCCATGGAAGTGGAAGCAGAGGCTCCGTTCGTTTAGATGGAGCCGTGTCTGCTGGCAATCTCGGCGGCACACATTGCGGGGATGGACAATGTGTTGGCAGATTATCTCAGCAGGGTCTGAGTGGCTGCCGAGGTATAGGAGCTTCATCCGGTGGTGCTTGCTCAGATAGTCAGCAGGTAGGGCCCTCCGATTGGGGGCCTTCTGAAGACCTTTCAGTAGGCCAAGATGAGTAGTTTTGGCAGCAGAAGGTGAGAGAAGTTTCAGAGAGGATAGATGCTCGGAGGCAACCGGGGCCTTCATCCGGACTTCACTATGTCTTCCTCTGTGGGCGCTAATAGGACGAGTGGTTCAGCACATTGAGGCACATTGGGGAAGAGTGGTGTTGGTGCAGCAGTTACACACTGCTTCAGACCAGAAAGAGGTCCACTTCTTTAGCGTACGTACACATAGGGCGCATTTGTTGAGAATTGGTGCTCACAGCTAAAGATCTGCAATTCCACATTTTCGTTCCTACAGTGTTAAATTTTCTACAGAATGTTTTTTTGACAAAGGTCTGGTAGCCAGTTCTCTAGGGGTCCGGCTGGCGGCGCTTTCGTGCTTTCAAGGAAAAGGTCATGGATTTCTTTGGCTTCTCATGTCGACGTGGCTCGTGGCTAACAGCGGTTTATAGGCTACGGCTTTATCATGGAATGGTGCTACCTCCGTAGGATCTCAACCTAGTCTTGGGGTGTTGACTAGGGAGACCTTTGAGCCTTTACGTTCAGCTTCCGTCAAGGCTCTAACCTTAAAGACAGTGTTTTTGGCAACCTTTGGTTCGGCGAGTCGAGTTTCAGGGTTACAGGTATAGTCCTGTAGAGAGCGCCGGTTTTGTCTTTCTCTAGAAAAACGGTGGATTTGCGGCTAGGGCCGTTCTTCTTGGTCCAAGGTATTTTTTCCTTTGTCAATGAATCAGGCGGTATAGTTGCCAGTTTTGAGACATACACTAGAACACTCTGATCGTAGTCTACATCCCTTGGACATTAGGTGAAGTCTGCGTCAGTAGTTCGTAGGTCACAACGTTTGTTCGTCCGATGCGGCGGGCCACGTAGGGGAGAAGCGGCAGCTAAAGCTTGACGTCCTGATGAGGTTGAGAGGCAATGGGTTCCTAAAACGGTTCTTTCCGGCTGGGCCCGGGAAGCCATAACGTCAGGATATCTGTTTCTAGGGCATCCAGTACCAGCGGGGTTGCGGGCTTGCCCTTCTGGTGCTCTAGCGACGCTTGGTGCAGGGCACAGTGTAGTTTCGCTAGTGAAGAGGGTCAGAGTGGACTCTCGGTCGTTTCTTCATATTTTCAGTAACATCTATTGTCTGGAGGCGCAGGCAGTGAATGGTGCCTGTTCGGTTCGGTGGTGTGGCGAGCCGGTTGGAAAGGTCCCTTCCAATGATTACTGCTCTGTTACATCCCAGAGGTGGAGGACTGAACTGTAGGACCGATAAGGAAATGGAAATTACACTTACCTGGTAATTATTGTTCCTTGAGGGAGTACAGTTCAGTCCTCATTCCCGCCCGGGGATGAACAACTCAGATGCGAGGCGTCGGTTTGGAGGGGGTTTCCTGTTCATAAGACGGCAACATGTTCTGTTTTGCCGGTAATCGCGAGAGCATCTTTATTTCCTATGATCTCTTTTAGTCCTCCTTCCTTCTTCCTGTCTGTCTTTCTCTGATTTGTGCGCAAGGGGACAGGGGCAAGGAGGAGGGTGTTTTCTGCCCTTTATCTTAGGGCACTGTAGTTTAAAAGTTAAAGTTTAAGCATAGCATTGTAATTAATACCTTAACTGGTCATTTGTTGCTCCTTTGAGTCTGCTTTCTTAGTAGGTCACTGGGGGATGATGGGAGAAGACCAGCAAGATATACCTGGTGATGTCACGAGTTTGACTTGTCCAGTCTCCATGCTGCAGGAGGAGGTGCACTACCCAGAGGTGGAGGACTGAACTGTACTCCCTCAAGGAAAGAGTAGTTACTCACCTGTAACAGGTGTTCTACAGGAGCAGCAGGAATCAGTCCTCACATATGGGTGACATCGACGTCGATGGAGCCCTTGCGGAGCATTTCCCCAGCTTTCCATAAAAGCTTTTGGGAATGCAGGCACGCATGCGCGGTTCCCCTCCCGCCTAAAGGTGCTCAATCAAATGACATAGCTAAAAACAGCACACAAAAATGTAAAAATAAACTATGTACAACTGCAACTCCCAGGGGAGGAGGGAGGGTTGTGAGGACTGATTCCTGCTGCTCCTGGAGAACACCTGTTACAGGTGAGTAACTACTCTTTCTCCAGGACCAAGCAGGAAGTCAGTCCTCACATATGGGTGACTCCCTAGCTCTGGGCTACCAGGAATCCAGGCTGAACAAGAGAACTCCCTCTAGTCTCAGCATCAAAGAAAGGCTTTTCACTGACAGAACCTCCACCGGTAGCCCAACAGAGGGCAGGAGTTGCCTAAACCTCAAAGAGATTCTAGAGTACTGCCTGGCCTAAAGCACTGTCCCTTCGGGACTCCCTTTCCAGACAGTAATGGGCCACAAAGGTCTGGCTTGAAGACCAAGTAGCAGCCCTGCAGATGTCTACCAACGGTACAGAGCGGAGATGAGCCACTGAGGTAGCCATTGCCCTGACACGATGAGCCGTGACCCGACCCTGCAAAGGAAGGTCAGCCGCCCTGTAAGCCCAGGTGATACAGTCAGCCACCCAGATGGACAAGGTACGCTTGGACACAGCCAAACCCAAATTATTAGGGTCAAAAGATATGAAGAGCTGAGTAGCCCTTCTATGTCCCTGAGTACGGTCAAGGTAGAAGGATAAGGCCCTCCTACAGTCCAGGGTATGCAGAACTGCTTCAGCCTGGCTTGCATGAGGCCTAGGGAAGAATGTTGGAAGAACCACCTCTTGGTTAAGGTGGAAGGAGGAGACAACCTTTGGGAGGAACTTTGGATGAGTCCTAAGGACTAGATCTACACATTCGCCCATCCTGACCTAAAAATGCCCACGGTATAATGGAATAAATTTCTCTATGTAAATACTTGTATATACCATGTAAATAGTTTCCCTGTTTTTCCCAAGTTTGATTATGCCATTGTTATTGTAAAAACACATGTTATATGTAAGCCATGTTCTATGTAAGCACATTGCGATATTTAACGCATTGTTGCTCTGTTCAGTTTTAATGTAAACCGAGCTGATTTTCAATAGCGCGGTATATAAAAAATAAAAATAAAAATAAATAAATAAATAAATAAATAAATAAATACCCTGTTCCTATAGAAGCGGGTGTAAGGCCTGTCACAGACCAGGGCCTGAAGCTCACTCACTCGCCTAGCCGAGGTGAGGGCTATCAAGAAGAGTGTCTTCCAGGATAGGAAACGTAAAGGGCAAATAGCCATCGGCTCAAAAGGTGGACGAGTCAGTTGCTGCAAGACCACATTCAACTCCCACTCAGGAGCAGGACGACGGATTGGAGGCTTGAGCAAAAGCAAGCCTCTGAGAAACCGGGACACCAAGGGGTGAACCGAAAGAGAATGTCCTTCCACCAGTGAGTGGTGAGCTGCTAGAGCTGAGAGGTGGACCCGAACAGAATTGGACTTAAGTCCCTGATTTGATAAGTGCAGCAAGTACTGAAGCACTACTGGTATAGTACAGGAGAAAGGATCCTGTGTAGGTAGCTGACACCACACAGAAAACCTTTTCCATTTGAGAGCATAGGTTTTCCTAGTGGACTGTTTCCTAGAGGCTAGGACAAGCTCCTCAACTTCAGGAGGGAGGCCCCAGGGAGCCAAAACTACTCTTGCAGCCTCCAGGCCATCAAATTGAGAGCTTTGAGATTGGTGTGCAGAAGGGAACCCTGATTCTGAGAGAGAAGGTCGGGATGCAACCCCAGAGGCAGTGGAGGATCCACCGCCAGCTGAAGCAGAAGTGGGAACCAAGGCTGTCTTGGCCACCTGGGAGCTACCAGCAGGACAGAGGCCTTGTCCTGAAGAATCTTGAACAGGGTCCGGGCCACCAAGGGCGTGAGAGGAAACACATACAGGAGGCCCTGAGACCATGGAATCAAAAAAGCATCTGCTGCTATCCGCAGAGGATGCGGTTGCCTGGAGCAGAACTTTGGCAGCTGTTTGTTTAGAGGACTGGCAAACAGATCTATGGATGGAAGTCCCCATTTCAGGAAAATCTTCTGAACCACCAAAGGATGGAGCTGCCACTCGTGGGGCTGCAGAATCCTGCTCAACTTGTCGGCTAGGTAGTTTTCCTGGCCAGGTAGATACACAGCCTTGAGGAGCATGTTGTGCCTGAGAGCGAACAAGCAAAGGTCCTGTGCTTCCTGACAAAGGAGCCTGGACCCAGTTCCGCCCTGCTTGTTCACATAAAACATGGCTACCTGGTTGTCTGTCTGAACTAGGACAGGCTGATGAGCCAGGGTTGGAGAGAAAGTCTTGAGGGCTAACCGAATAGCCCTGAGTTCCAGTAGATTGATTTGCTGTGCGGCTTCCCAGGGAGACCACAGGCCCTGGGTGAACTTGCCTAGACAATGAGCTCCCCAGCCCTGCAGGGAGGCATCCGTGGTCAACACCACTGTGAACCCAGGCATCTGAAAGGGTACCCCCCTTGCAGCAGATTGGGTGGGTGCCGCCACCAGTTGAGGGAGTTCAGGAATTGTCTGGACACCCTTATCCTGTCTCGGAGGCTGCCTGTGGCTTGTGACCACTGAGTCCGAAGGCACCACTGTGCAGGCCTCATATGGAGCATGGCATTGGGGGTCACATGTACTGTCGAAGCCATTTGGCCTAGAAGCTGGCTTGCCAAGTTTATCAGTCTTTGCGCTCTGTCCTCTGGCAAGAATGCCTTTGCCAGCTGAGAGTCCAACCTTGCCCCTATGAACTCCAAGTTCAGGGATGGGAGCAAAGTGGACTTTGCGAAGTTTATGATAAACCCCAGGCTTTGAAGAAGAGCAATAGTTCTGAGGGTGGCTTGTCTGGCCTCCTGGCATGTCTGACCCCTGATGAGCCAGTCGTCCAGATAGGGGAAGACAAAGATACCCTGATTTCTCAGGTAGGCCGCCACCACTGCCAGGCATTTGGTAAAGACCCTGGGAGCGGAGGTGAGGCCAAAAGGTAGTACTCTGTACTGATAATGGTTTCCTCCCACAATGAACCTGAGGTACTTTCTGTGGTCTGGATGAATGAGGATGTCAGTATATGCATCCTTTAGATCCAAGGAGCATAGCCAATCTCCCTGCTGGAGGTAGGGCAGAAGGGTTCCAAGAGTAAGCATCTTGAACTTTTCCTTCTCCAGTAACTTGTTGAGGTTTCGGAGATCTAGAATAGGTCGACGGCCACCGGTTCTTTTGGGTACCAGGAAATACCTGGAGTAGAACCCTCGACCTTGTAAGTGGGGAGGCACAGGCGCCACTGCCCTGTCCACCAACAGACCTTGTAGCTCCTGAAGGAGAAGATATGTGTGCAGGGGAGGCCTTGGAGGCTCCCCTGGAAAGTATGGAGGAGGCAGTTGCTGGAAGTGTAGTGCATAGCCCTTGTGGACTATTCTTAACACCCAACTGTTTCCAGTGATGAGTGGCCACTGGTGGGCAAACAGAGCGAGGTGACCTCCTGTGCAGGGTTGGGAGAGCAGGGACGGAGAGGCTATGCCTAAGGAGTCAAAACCCCCCACCCTGCTGAGTGGGAGCAGTGGCCGGAGGCTTGGGGGTCCTCTGCCTACGGGGCCCATTACCCGGCCCCTTGGCTTGCTGACCCTGAAGGGCAGCTTCGGCAGCCTGATATTGTGGGTACTCTTTGCAGGCAGTGCCCTTCCTCGGGTAAAAGGGCTTTTTACCCGAGCCCTTCTTCTTGTGAGAAGGGGCAGAAGTCTTTCTAGACAGCCTTGTCCTTGTGAGGTGCTTGGTCTCGAGCTGTGCAGCCTTCTCGGTCATGGGCTTGCCAAAAAGGTTCTCACCTCAGCAAGGGACATCGACCAACTTGTCCTGAACCCATGGCTTGAGGTCCGATGACTGCAGTCATGCCTGGCGTCGAGCTGCGATGCCGGCTGCTGCAACACGGGCCGAAGCCTCGAAGCCATCGTAGGCAGCGCGGGACATAAACTTGGAGCATTCCCGGATCCCCGAGGACAAGGACTTGAACCTCTGCAAGGGTTCCCCGGAGAGATCAGCAGAGAACCCGGCCAGCTCCTTGGCCAGGTCTCGCAAGTACATGCCCATGTACAGCTGGTAAGACTGGACACGGCAAGCAAGCATCGAGCCCTGGAAGCACTTTCTACCAAAACCATCGAGGTTTCGGGCCTCCCTGCCAGGGGGCACCGCGGAGTGCATCTTCTGACTTTTCAGGCGATGCATGGCCGATTCCACCACCATGGAATGGTGTGGTAGCTGCGCCTTCTGAAAGCCAGGACTCTTCCGGAGTCGATAGATCGAATCGACCCGCTTGCTTAAAACCGGCGCCGAGGCCGGTGCCTCCCACATCCGGAAGAGGAGCCGTTCCAGCATCGGAGGAACCGGGACAGTAAAGGCCTCCTTCGGAGGAGAGTCATACTGCAGGGCCTCGAGCTCCTCGGCTCGAGGCTCCTCCTCGGGGTCTGCAGGGATAGCCAACGCAGAGACCATATCCCGAACGAACTCCGAGAACCAGGTATCCTCCGGAAGGGGATCTACTCAGGGGTTCAGACTGCGGTGAGTCCGATGGGACGCACCGAGTCTTGAAGGTGTCGGGGGACTCCTCGTCCTCCGTCTTCCATGCGGACTCGTCTGATGAGGAATCGGAGTCTGACCTCGCGGGGCCTGCGAGCACCCTCCCCGACGTCGAAGGCACCGGGACTGAGGTCGACCTCGAGCCTTCATGGCCTCGAGTATCGGCTCGGTCTCCGGGGTCGACTTCGATGTCCCAGTGGTTGGGGCAGATGCATCAGTGCCCGCTGCTGTTCCATGAAGGCAGACAGTCTGCTCTCTAAGGCTGTCAACCTGAGACCCAGCTCAGGAGACTCAGCAGCTCCTGACTCGGGCCCCGGCGGCGGCGGCGGGCCCGACGTCGGCTCCCTGGGAGGAGAGTCCACGAGGACTACAGGGCTTACGTGTCCAGCAGACTCCGGCTCCAGTCGAGGGACTTTGGGAGGCTTCTCCTGTTCCACAGGCCCGGGGCGACGGTCGGGGGTCTGAGACCTAGCTCTCAAGGAGCCAGGGACCTCTTTCGACGACGCCCTTACGAGCTGCTTCTTCCTCTTGCGTTCCCGGTCGGGGGACCCCCTGTCCGAGGAGCCACGACGGTGCTCGGGATCCGACTCCCGAGATGTCGAGGCCTCAGATGAGGTCCGGGCCCGGCCGGAGGCCGAGTCAGAAAAAAGCCTTTCCTTTTGGTGTTGACGACTTCGCAGTGCCTTGGAAGACATTTTCCCACATGGTCCACACGTCTTAGGGTCGTGATCAGGACCGAGGCACCGAAGGCAGCAGTCGTGTGTGTCGGTGAGAGACATCAGTTTCTTGCACTGATCACACTTCTTAAAACTGCTGGAAGCCAACGGGGAATAAAAGAGTCCCCACGAGGTCAAAGGACCGGCCTTCCAGGGAAAATGAAAAAGGGCGCGAATGCCAGCCACTAAGGGCAAAAACCAAAAAAAGAAGATCGGGCTCGATACCGGTGTACCGAACCTGGTGGGAGGGGAACCGGCGTCAAACCGGAGAAGAAAAATAGCGAACAATTGCAAAAAATCAAACAATTTTCCGGGATGACTAGGACACACGTCCGGTGGGCTTCACAGAAAACGAGAGACTGGGCAAGATGGCACCTTTAGGCGGGAAGGGAACCGTGCATGCGTGCCTGCATTCCCAAAGGCTTTCATGGAAAGCTGGGGAAATGCTCCGCAAGGGCTCCATGTATCCCCTTCTCCTGGAGACGCCCCACAAGAAGCTTGTGGCTTACGGAGTCAAATGCTGCGGCTTGTCATACGCCACCCCAGCGCTCCGCCTAGGGGTCAGAGGGTTGGGGCTGCCATGATGTCCTTTATGCAGAAAATGACTATAGCTTTTACTCCCGCTATGCCTTATGGGAGTGGTAGTTTTTAGTCCTCTGATAAAAGGATAGCTGTGAGTTGAGGGTTAGGCAAAAATTGACAAGAAAATTTATTCCCCTTCCCAAACAGACTTAGTGCAGAACAAACAGTACTCTTTACAGGAGCTTTGCTTGAAGGTTATTTACAGAAACAAAATAGCTGTATTTTCATTCTCCTGGCTTCCAAAACGTGCAAAGTATTTTTCTCTACAACAAAGTAGTAAATCAAAACAGCTTCTTCTTTTTCTTCAAAGATTCCTTTCCTCTGCTTTATCTCAGTTCATTCACTCAAATCTTTAGCGCAGAGATTTAATGTCGTCTGCGAGACAGAGCGTACAATCCACTGGAATTTCTTCTGAGTCAGCAGAATTAAATTCCCATTGCATCTCCTCAACCTCAGGGCTTACTGAGCTTTGTTTCAAACTTTACTGCTAGGCCGGGAATAACCTCTCTCTAAGAACAGGGGCGTTTCCCCTGGGTACAGTTCTAGATGGTGAGGTCTTGTAAGATTTTTAAAGGTAAAATCCACCTTTCTTTCTACTTCCATAGGCTCTGCCTGTGCTTCTGTATTACAGGCTATATCCAAAAATATCAGAGCGAATCCTTGTCGGGTGTTGTCGGTTCCCGTGATTATGGTACTGAAGGAGTTGGTAAGGAGGGTTTCCACACCATATGACTCCCTGAATCCATGCTGGCATGGGTCTAGCGGAGCAATGGTCTCGATGTGGTATTGGATTTGTCGTTGGACTACCTTTTTCATTATCTTGGCGAATAAGGCTACTTGATATTGGCCTGTACGATTCGACCTTCTGGGGGTCAAGTTTGCTGTTTTTCAGCAGTGGTCTAATGGAAGTGTGTTTCAGCCTTTGCGGGAACGAGCCAGTTGAGAAAGACTGTTCCATAAGTCTGGCTAGAAACGGGCTGAATTCGCTGCAGCGTTTTTATCCAGAAGGCAGGGCAGGGGTCGTTTGGTGCAGTAGTGGTGTTGATGGTCGCAATGGTGTCCTCTATGAATTTCCTGGAAGGGGTGGAGAAGGTGATCAGCGGGCTTGGGTGGAGTGATACATGTGAGGGGGATTGGGACGAGGTCTTATTGGTCCGGCACGATTTTGATTGTAGGTAGTCAGTGAATTCTTGAGGCTTAATCTCTGTTTGCTTGTTGGGGGAAGGTTCCTTCGTTAAGTCCTTGACAAGATTGAACAAGTCATGCTGCTTATTCAGAGAACGTTTCAGGAGGTCTGCGTGAAACTGCCTCATTTTCTCTGCTACTGCTTCACGATGTTTTGTTAAGTGTGTGTTGTATGTTCCCAGGGCCTCGCTGGAATGGGACCGGCACCATCGTCTTTCCAACTTCCTTAGGTGGAGGAGTGACGTTCGCAGTTCTGTAGAGTACCACGGTGCAGTCTTTCGTTTTTTTGGCAGTGTGTTTGTCGTTGGCCTCCGAGCAATGGAGCCGAGGCTATTATCCCAGCTGGAGATCATCTCTTCAATGCAGGGTGATGTCGTGTTGAGATGCGGGAGTGTGTTTTTCAGGATTTCTTCTTTGGCAAAAGGTCGGAATTTTTGCGGGGGGGGGAGGGGGCTTTAGAGCTGTTAGCCGGACTGACGGTGCTTTTGTGACAGTAGTGGTACCCGGGTATTTGGAATCTGATCAGGTAGTGGTCAGACCAGGGGACCGGGGAGATGGACAGCTCGGGGTCCTGGGATGAGTGATCTGCGGTCTGTGGGGCGAATACTAGGTCCAACTTGTTTCCTTTCATATGGGTAGGTTCATTGACCAGTTGCTTATACCCGAGCTCCCTGAGAGCATTTAGGAAGGCTGCAGCATGTGTGTCTTGTTGGGCTGGCAGGTTGAAATCGCCTAGTATCCAGCTTGGAGAGCGTGGGTTTCGGGCGTTGCAAGCGAGGTCGATTATTGTCGAGAGATCGTCTGGTGAGGCTGCCGGTGCTCTATAGATTAGATTGATGGAGCACTGCTTGTTTGCTATGGTGATTGTGTCAAGGTGTGTTGTGCTGGTGGAGTTGATCAGGTGGAATTGAAGCTCCGTCTTGGTAAGGATGAGCACCACCTCTCCGACTGATTCTATGGCGTGTGTATTGTGAAGTTGGAGGGTAAAAGCTGGTTGAGGAGGACCATGTCAGAGTTTGATAGCCACGTCTCTATGACCAATAGTATGTTGAGGTCATGGAGGGTTATCAAGTCTGTAATCGCCGGCCATTTCTTGCGGATTGCGCGTGCGTTTATGAGGGCGCATTTTGGGCTGTGAGGTTGAGGGTGCTTCTCTAGTCGGGCATATGATTCACAAAATCACTTGGCAACAACTTGTCTATTATAAATATTGTTCTGGTGTTCTCCTTTACTAGTATGTCAGGTTTCCTCGGTTTCTTATCTGTTGGAATGGGAAGGGAATGTCACAAGTTATAACTTCTTCATTCTCTGTTATTCTCTTAGGATCATGATCAAAATATTTTTCCAGTGCAGTGATGTTGTAGTGATTACAACGTTTTCAATGGATGAGGCATGCCACCTTGTTGTGCCTTTCTATACAGAGGTTTTCTGCCATCAGAACTTCGCAACCAGCTATGAGATGAGTAACCGTTTCCAACTCCTGCTTACAGAATCTGCACAGGTCCGTTTTTTTTTAATTGATAGATTTTTTTTTTTTTTTTTTTTTTTATTGTGGGCAGGCATCCAAAATACAATGAACATGTTATATTAACAACACACCACTGAAAGTACAACCTTCACCCCTCATACCCCACTATTTTATATATTCTTTTATATTATGTATTCCCCCCTCCCCATTCATGCAACTACGGTTTCCTATACAGAACTATTATTGCCATGCTTATTAATCATATTTTTGCTATGCTCCTACTCCGGGAACCCCATTCTGGCTTAGCCACACACAAACAACTCTTTACAATGATCATATAATCCTATAGTAAGTAGATTACTCTGAGACTTCAGACCTACCAGTGCAATCTCCTGCTCTGTTTCCTCTTCTACTTACTGCCTGCTAACCAGGCCCTCGCTATTATGTCTCCCTGTAGGCTCTGTGTATTAGCAATACAGCTACTCCTCCTGCTCGTACATTATTACACAAATATATGAAAAAGTTAACAGGACAATCATAGACAACTGCTTTCACCTTAGTACTAATAACTATGAGCTGTGGGGGCAGACAGTAGACAGAATCCCCCTCATTCAGGGAAAGGAGGCATGTCATTGGCGCTGGCGCCGCCTCTCGAAGACGCCCCAGTGCTCCTGAAAGCGCTTGGGCTGGGAACGCCATCGGGTCATGGCCTTTGACATACTATAAATCCAATCCAGTTTTCCCACACTACAGCCATACTTGGCGTACCCTTGTCCCTCCACGCCCTTGCCAAGACCATCCGTGCCACCAGAATGCACATACGGGCAGGTACTTCAACTTCCCTTGCCATCCCTTGGAGAGGGAGAGTCAGTAGAAATGTTTTAGGGTCTCGCTGCAATCGCCCTCCTCCCCATGTAGCAATCAGATCCACTACTGCTTCCCAGTATTGGGTCACTACTGGACATTCCCACCACATGTGAAAAAACGAGCCCACCTGCCCACATTTCCTCCAACATTGCCCCAGCTGCCTCTCTCCCCATCCATTTTACTTAACCTCTCTGGGTCCCAATAAGTGCGATATGCCAGCTTGTACCTCTGCTTCACTATCGCTGACGCCACAGAGAGCTTCCCTGTAGCTTCACTAATTGCCTCCCAGTCTTGCTCTGTTAGGTTGTGATATCCAGCTGTGTAAATGGGAGGCGGATGTGAGGCAGAACCTAAGAACTTGTCAGCACTAGCTTGTACAATACTGATACCAGATCCTTCGTAACCTCCCACTGCTGATCCAACTGTTCAAACCGCTTACATACCCCACCTTGCCCCGTTACTTTCCCACCAGTCCTGCTGGATTGCACATAGTGGCCCTCCTGTGTGTAGTAAAACTCCTGTCCCTCCCGCAACCAATATTTCTGCCGCAATGTCGCATAATCCAGCAATCTCTTTTCTTTATCCAGCAGCTGTCCGATCCTTGTCAACCCGTTCTGCTCCCATTCCCTATATACCCCATACGACTCTCCAGGCATAAACGCAGCATTCCCTCTAATCATAGTATGCCAATAAAATGGACCCTTCCCACACAGCATCTCTCTTTGGTGCTCCCACACCTGCAATGTATTACGCACCATGGGCGGTGCACATTCAAATATGTGGATTCGGCACGTTACCACACCAAGCTACTAAATAGTATTCCCCCACCTAATTACTGTTCTATCTGCACCTACTGTTTTCTGTTGTCACCCATGACCTACTCCACTACCCCAGTCAACATTGCACTCATGTGGTAGGCACGCAGATCCGGTATACCCATACAGCCTCTCTTCCTCTCTAAAATTAATATTGCCCTTGTCACCCTGGGCGGGCGCCGGTGCCATATAAAATAAAAAATACACCTTTTCCATATTCACAAGATCGCATCTGGCACCTAAATTGAGAGTACAAGAAAGAAATACAGCAGCCTGGGGAGCACATTGCTCTTAATGGTGGCAATATGTCCGATCCAGGACAGCGATAACCTTTCCCATCGATCCAAATCCCCCTTGTCACCCATAACTTTTCTTCAGAGAAAAAAGCTCCTCCCACTCAGCACCCACCTGCACCCCAAGTATTTAAGTGAGCCCTGCGCCCAGCAGAACGGAAAGGCCTTCTTCAAGCGCTCCTCCAGCCCATCCGCCAAATGTATCTTAAGAATTTCCGTTTTTGAGGTATTCATCTTATATCCTGAATACTTACTATATTCCGTATTCTCCTTCATTAAGTTAGGGAGCGTGAGTAAGGGTTTCGTCATCATATAGATGACATTATCCGCAAACAATCCTATTTTAAATTCTTGATGACTGATCGTGATCCCCACCACATTAGCGTTCCATTGGACCCGCTCTGCCAGGAGCTCTATCACCAGGGTGAACAGTAAGGGGGACAATAGGCATCCCTGGCGTGTCACTCTTGCCCAGGTGGAACTCATCTGAGTACACCCCATTAACTCTAATTCTTGCCTTGGGTTCTGTGTAAAATGTTTTTACCCACTCCATAAAACATATGCCACACCCTACCTCCTCCGACACCTGCCACATAAAACCGCATTCGACACGATCAAAAGTCTTTTTGGCATCAACCGCCACCAACACTGAATCTTCCCCTGTTGTCCTGACTTTCAATATGAGATTTAGGAGCTTCCTCACATTATTTTTTGCTTGCCAAACCGGAATAAACCCCAACTGATCCTCCTTGATTATCTTTTTGATGACACACTGCAAACGACTAGCCAATATTGTTGCCGGAATTTTGGCATCCAAGTTAATCAACGAAATTGGGCGATACGACCTGCATACTCTCGCTTCTTTTCCGGGTTTGGTCAGTACTGCAATTCCTGCTGTATACATGGACTTCGGTACCATCCCATACTGACTTGCTCCATTAATCAATGCCACAAGCCGGTCCACCAGCGGCTCACAAAAAACTTCTTGTAAAATCTAGCAGAAAACCAATCCAGCCCCAGTGCCTTTCCCTCCTTCATGTCTTTAATGGCACCCAAAATCTCCTCAATTCCAATGTCCGCATCAAGCTGTTGCACATCTGCACCCGACAACCTCTCCAGTCCACATTCCTGAAGGTAGTTTTGCGTTTCTTCCCATGTAACCATCTGCTCACTACTATACAGTGCCCGATAAAAATGCTGAAACACTGGTCTCATCACCTCGCCCCCAAAACACATCTCTCCGTTCTCAACCCTTAACCTCAGGATCTGTTGTTGTCTGAGCCACTATTTCAGCAGTCTGGCCAAAAGCTTACCCAATTCGTCCCCCCCATTCAAAGTGGTTCTAACGTAGTCTCTCCAGCAGAGAGGCAACATCCTTATGTTGCAACTGCAAGAGGTGCTGCCTGTAACTGCCATGATATCTTAACATCCCCCCCCCCGCCCCCGCGCAGTATTAGCCGCTTCCAGGAGCCCCAGTTCCCATCGTAACTGCTGCTCCTCTCTATTCTACTCATTTTTCACAATTGGTTGCTTCCGACACTAGTACTACTCTTAGCACTGCTTTCATTCCATCCTATAGTAGTTGCGGTCCGACCTGCCCTGTATCACTGAGCTCAAAATACTCCTCTAAAACCCTTTCCACTTTATTGACGGTGCTGTCTTGTTCTAGCAGGGAGTCGTTAAGTCTCCAAAATTCAGCCCCCTTTGAACTGTCCCCCAATGTAGGTTCAATCCTATTGGCATGTGATCTGACCACATAATCTCCCCTATTTCCACACGATTTATCCGTGATGCCCATGTGCATTCCAGATAAACTGATGCAACTATGAGTCTGATAGGGATTAGATTAAAAAGTGTACGCCTCCCTCCCATAACCTCCAACTATCCACCAGATTTAAGTTAGACAACATGAGTGTCAGGGTAGCCCTACCCCTCATACCGCTCCCCACTAAACTCCCCGAATTGTCCAATTGTGGATTCTTGGTCATATTAAAGTCCCCTCTCTATAGCAGGGGGGCTGACAAAAATCTCTGTAATCTGCCCCCAATTTCCTCAAAAAACAACTCTTGCTGTGCATTCAGAGCATAGATGTTTGTCAGCACTACCACCTCCCCTTCCCGCTGCACCTTTTAAAAAAAGGTGTGTGCCACTGTACCCCCCCCCCCCCAAGCTCTTTTTGCACAGTCTTATGGCCCCAGCAAATATAATACCCACTCCTCCATGTTTCGGGTTCATCTTGTCTGCAGCCAGAAACACTTCAGGATATTGATTGCATTTTAATAGATAGTCTTTCCCGCGCCTTGGGTGGGTCTCCTGGATGAAAATTATGTCCGCCCTCCATCGCTTAGGTTCATGCATAAGCAGACTTCATTTTCTCCAGGACCCCCGTCCCTTAACATTCAGAGAGATACACTGACAAGTCATCTGCTGGCTAAGCTGTACCACATATGCCATCTCTCCTCCCCTAGTTTCTGTACTGTATGGCCCCTCATTCCCCCCTTCCCCTGTCACCATTCCAGCTCCCTCATCCCACCCCTGTCCCCCCCAATCCTCTCAACCTTGTGCCCCTCTCCCTCCCACTCCCCCCCCTCCTCCCTTTCTCCCCCTTCATAGGGACATATCCACCGATTGGAGTAGTACCCCCCTAGTGCCTATACCACCCTCCTCTGACCGTTTGCCCCACAAAGTTCCCCCCTCCAATACCTTCCCTTGTAGTCCGTAATGCTTAGGCTTATCATCCCACAACTCCTCTCCTCTGCCAACACTCACCAGACCCATGCATGCATCACATTTGCTTCTACCATTCACCCCCTCACTCACCCACCCCCTCCACCAGTCCTCACAACATAGCTACCTTACCAACAGCCCCGCCTTATATTCTCCAATCCCTTACCTCTTCCCTGCTTGGTGCCAATAACCACCCCCTAGCAGCAGTCATAATAAAATCTTTAGGCTTGTCCATCACTGCACTCAGACGTATACAGTTCTGGTGCTCAATCAGCTTCCCGTATAGCATCCACCCCCTGTTATCAGGTTTGTATCCACTTGCTGTCCTTTGGTGGCACCTTCTGCCATCTCACTTACTTTGATGCCTGGGCTGGTTGCTCCCTCTCCGTCAGCTCCACATCTGTGATTCCCAGCTCCTTAAGCTCTTGCACTGCCTCCCACAGTGTCTGGGCTCTCTTGGTAATGCCGTTCACAGTAAAAGAAATCCCGGCAGGATACAACCAACGATAGCAATATCAGCTCCACTGCAGTCTCAGTGTCACAGGGCGAAACTCCCACCTCTTGCAATGGTCACTGAAGACAAATCATGATATACCACCGCTTTGCAGCTTTTCCAGCTAAAGTGCTGCAATGGGCGCAAAATTTATTATCTGTTCTTTCACTGCGTATTAGTGCAGGAATAAAACAATATCCCTGGGCCATTGCTCAGACAGATTTCCCAACGCTCTATGGGCCTGCTCAATTTTGACCTCTAGGAGTTCTACCGCACCACTTGCCTCCTCGCGCTCCGGAATCCCTCTCAACCTCAAATTAGAGCATTGTGCTCTGTTCTCGATATTCTCCACTTTTAGAGCCAATTGTTCTCTCTCATGGCCTATTTTTTGCACAGTCTAGCTCCTCCTGTGTGCTGTCATTCCTCTCCTGGCAATCCTGCACTCACATGCTGAACTTAGTCTCCTCCTGCCTCAGCACTTTTATCAGCCCCTGGATTTCCCTGTGCACATCTTGCAGCTCACGTTTCAAGTCCTGAAACCACACTTTCAACTCTGCTCTAGTCGGTATGGTTGACTCATCATTACTCGGAGCATCTTCCTCACCCATTTGCTCGTTCTGCTGCAGCTGCCCTCCGTCCTTTGTCCCCATCTTGGCAGGCCGATTACTGTTGGGATGGGCTGATTGGTAAGCAAATTCAGAGAGGATGGCAGTTTTCTGGCACAGATTTCACCCCTCCACTCTCTCCATATATTGACTGAGTCTTTGCACCATTCCTTTTGATCGGGGGCACAATTTGTTAGCTTTTTTTGGTGGTTTGATTGTCAGAGCTCTCTGTTAGCCGACCATTAGCTCCAGTGATGTCACTTCGTCTCCTGCACAGGTCCGTTTCATCGATTTTCTCTATGCTAAGTATGAACCATCTTGTCCGTAATCCAATATCCTGGGCTGCAACTATCAATCTCTCATCTTTAGGTTTCAGTTCACCTATCCTTAATTTATTTTATTTATATTTATTTACATTCTCTTATATACTGCGCTATTCTGCATCAGTGCGGTTTACATTGAACAAACTGAAATTACATTGAACAGGGCATTATAACTTGGAGATAACTATTTTACAGGGAACATGGGCTATGGAGGGTTAAGTGGCTTGCCCAAGACCACAAGGAGCAACTGTGGGACTTGAAACCCCAGTCCTTCCGGCCCAAGGTTGCTTAACCATCCATGTATCCAGTCTTGATCAACAAATGGCTCCTGGAGTAACACTTTGTATTTCCACAGTTTTTATGTTTTTGCCAATTGTTTTTCCTTGTCTGTTGATCTATTCTTTGAAGAGTTTTTTCCTCTTGTTTTGCAAATTCTGTTTCTTCCTTCCCTACAGGGCTCATTCTGTTCTGGACGTAGATCCCTTTTGTATGTCCAGTCTGAGCCGGACGAACAGAGGGGTTTGCAATTCTGATTCTGTGGGGCACGTCTCATCCAGACTTTCTACTCTTCAGAATGCTTGTCCAAGTTTAATGATGGAGACAGAATCTGGACATGTATTTTCATATTTCAGTATTTTCTGCATATTAGGATCTGATGATGCTGTTAAATAGGCCTGAAGGCCTATGATAATAGCTCTGCAAAATCGATTTCTATAAGATCCAGACTTCCTTCAGTTCTAGGGATGTATAGTCTTGGCATATACTGGTTCTTAAAAATTACATCATGGTGGAGTTTTCTAGTTCATATGTCCAGTTTTTCAAGATCTTTAAGAGGCCAGTCTACAATCCCAAAGCCATATGAAAATATTGGAAGTGATAGCTGATTAGTGGCTTTTATCTTATTCTGTGATGCTAAAGCATTTTTCAACAACAATTTTAATCTCCTGTAATATTCTTTTCTGATCTTTTCTCTCAATAATTTTTACTTAATTTCTGCTCTTTCATCTACTCTTAGGTATTTATATACACCTTCCTGTTCAATTTACCTGATGTCACAATCCTCAGGCAGGGGGATGTTTTCTGTTTGCTCAGATTTCCTCTAAAGAAGGTTGCCTTAGCACATTTGTCAAGGCTAAAAGTCATTTTGATGTCATCTGAGAAATTTTTCACTACACAGAGTTATTCAGCTAATTGTTGGTAAATGAAACTGTAAAGCTTCAGATCATCTATAAATAGCAAGTGTGATATTACCTCTAATTTGTTACCAACTTTAGAATTAAGGCTAATCTGAATCTCAAAGAGCTGATGAGAGTACTCAATGGATTAAGCACCACACAAAAGAAATATGATGACAAGGATTCTCCCTGAAATATTCCTTGCTGGATCTTGATGTTAAGAATGATGAACTGACCATCTTCATATGTCAGATGGAGTGTGGTTTGCCACATTTTCATGGTGAACCTAATGCACAATCAATTTTGTGTTTATTTTGTACATTTCAAGGTAACTTCTTATCCACAAGTGCAGGATGCTATCAAAAGCTTTTTTATAGTCAATCCATGCTACACTGAGGTTTCTGCTCTTATCACTGGCCATGATGGCTTTTTTCAGCATTAATTGGTCTTTGGCTACTTTCTTATTGCCGTTCTGCTCCTGATAGCTCCTATAAGAGGGTGATGGTGATGGTGATTTGGTCAGAAAAAAACAGAAGATACAACATTCCCTTGCAGAGGTCCTCCACCTGCACTGCTGCCAGTGGAGGGGGGGGGGTGAAGATACCAATGGCAGCAGCACTGGTGAAGGACTCCTGCATAGCTTCGTGCAACCAATGAGCAGATGTCGCTGCCTCTCACCGATTTGCAGTGGAGTCTGAAAGTCTTTGAGGGATGACAGTGAAAACACATCTGTGATATTTTTGACTAAATATGAGGGCTTCTCCCTAAGATAAAGGGAGTTGGGAAGTCTGCATACATGAAAGTCATTAATGTTACTTTTCTTCAGTGGAACCTCACATCATTACATATAGAACACAATGAAGTTGAATAAGCTGTTGCATTATACACTACTTACAGGCAGCATAGACAACCTTGTGGAGAGATATGGGAAAGTTGGTGTGCTGGTTGTGAATTACGTGGTAGATTTTGAATGCTGAACTGATGATGGAATACAAATGATGAAGACCAAAGCCCGGTCCCTGGATAAGTAGGGAAGTCTTATCAGTAGTCATGCCCTATGGCTGACAGCTGGGATGTATACTTTCAGCATGGACAGGCATATCTGGGAAGAATGAATGGGTCAATTGGGCTTTTTCTACCATGGACTACTATGTTACAACTGCAGGCCTGTGGCAACTAGCTAAAGATATGAAAAAGATGGGGGGTTTTTGCACTCAGGCTCAGCATGGTTAAAAGCTGATCCTATAGGACAAAACATATCAGCAAGCAGCACCAAGCCATCTTGCTGATTTGCCCAGGTTCAAAGTTCAGGAAAAACAAAAGGCATTTCTGCATGAGCTCTCCAGTAAGAACCCACCGCTGCATGCGTGCATACTCACTTTTTGCAGGACTGCATTCATTTTGATCCATTACACTAGCTCCTATTGGGTTTAGCTGCCACTATGGAAAGAAGGAAAAGTTTGATTTGTTTCTGGGGAACTGGACCTTGCTTCACATACAATCTGAAAATGTTCTAACAATAGAACACAAGAGGATCTGGTTTATAAAGAGGTTTCTCCTTATTTTATACCTGTAGGAAAAAATGTTCAAATCCTTGTTGTATGTATGTTAGAAATTAACCTCCTGGTATAACTGTAAACAAGAGACAGAGAATCTGTTTCCAAGATGTTTATTTCCCTTGAATATTCCTGCAACTGTCTGAGGATATTTAATATTGACTCTCACTGGTAGTAGGGAAATCGGGACGCACAGAGGCAGACCAAATTCTGATCCCACAGGGGCCCCCCCAGGATCAGAATCGGGTCTAGGGCCTGTATATGCAAGCTGGGACCCGATTCAGATCAGACCCCTGCCTGGCTAACTCAATCAGGCTCCTGAATGGATCCGCGGTGCCATGGTATCCTGTTGCCATGGCACCACGGCTCCATTCAGGAGCCACAATCCATGGCTGTCAACCACATTCTTCTTTTCCCGCAGCCTGACCTCGATCTGTCCTTCCATAGCTATGGTCGGGCTGCGGAGAACCCCTTGCACCCCTTACCTCTCTGCCGCTGCCCGTCTCTGCCATTCCCCTTATAGATCTGAGGCCCCGGACAAACAGGGCCGACTTCAGAATCGGCCCTGCATGTCCGGGATAACGGACTGCCCACTGCCTGCCCTCACTCCATCTCCACAATGCTCCCTCCCACCCCCATCTAAGCCTCCCCGTACAGACTCCTTGTTCATACAGGGAGGCTTTTGCCGGGGATGGAAGGGGGTGAATTCGCAATACAGAATAGACCCCATGGAAAGGTATCACTTACAATTTGTTTGACTTTTTTTATTTGCACATATCCAAAAGGACTAACACAGCAACTACAATTTTCTATTTAAAAGTATGATATCCCTTATGCATAATTACAGGATTATTGTGGGAGAGGTGGAGTTTAATTATCATAATCTCAGGGGAAGGCTTCAGGTTTGCCCAAGGTTCCAAGTATTCTTGCATGAGACCTAATTGTTCAAGAGGTTCTTTTCAATTGGAAAAGCCTTGATTCCTGTGCATGTCTATCATTGACATATTTAAATACCTCTATCATATCTCACTCCACAAAGTCACTTAACCCTCCAGAGACAGTCCCTGCTCATAAGAGCTTACAGTCTAGTCAAGATAGGCAACAATAACTGGAATGGTAAGAAAACAGATAGGAGGTGAACAGGAGACTAAGGGGATCAGGAGCCAAAAGCATTTTCAAAGAAGCCCCCGGTTTGTCCTCCAGTAACCGAATGGGACCTCAACGTGGTGTTGGGGCAGCTCACTTGCCCGCTCTTAGAACCTCTGGCTACCTGCCACCTTCGCTACCTCTTGAAAGGTGGCTTTCATGGTCATGTTTACCTCCGCCAGCAGAGTTAGCGAGCTTCAGGCCCTTGTGGCAGAGAAGCCCTATACCAGGTTCTACAAGAACAGAGTGGTGCTTCGCACGCACCCCAAATTCCTGCCGAAGGTAGTGTCGCCCTTCCATCTCAACCAGGAAGTAGTGCTCCCTACCTTCTTTCCAAAACCTCACTCCAGTTGGGCGGAGACGGCCCTTCACACCTTGGACTGTAAGAGGGCCTTGTCCTTCTATATCCAACGCACTCAGGGGCACCGCAGAGCTTCTCAGCTTTCCATCTCCTACGACCTCAGTAGGCTGGGGGAGGTGGTGACCAAGCTTACGCTGTCCACATGGGTGGAGGACTGTATCACCCTCACTTATGAGTAGGCGAGGCTTCTGCTGGAAGGCCACGTCACGGTGCACCGTGTCAGGGCCATGCTGGCCTCGATGGCAAACTTACACTCTGTCCCGATGGTGGACATCTGCCGGGCTGCCACCTGGTCTTCAGTCCATAACTTCACAGCCCATTACTGCCTGGAAAGAGAGTCCCGACGAGACATTGCCTTCAGCCAGGCTGTGCTCCGTAACCTTTTTGGGGTTTAGGCAACTCCTACCCTCCGACCCTTCTGTGTTCAGGCTACCGGAGTGTTGCTTTCATCGGACACAGGGATCCTACTGTGGTCTGTGGGCATAGGCTCTATTGCTGCTGCTTGCGGCTCCCCATGAGGGAGCCTTGTTTTTGCTATGGGCTTTCGGTAGCCTGTAGCTGGGGACATATGTGATGACTAACTTCCTTCTTGTTCCCGGAGAAAGCGTATTTACTCACCTGTAACAGGTGTTCTCCGAGGACAGCAGGAATCAGTCCTCCCAATCCTCCCTCCTCTCCTTGGAGTTGCTCTTTACCATCTTTTAGCTATGTCATCTGACTGAGTGGGAAGGGGACCATGCATGTGTGGTGGCATCTCCCAAAGGTTTTCTTTGAAAGCTGGGGGATGCTTCCATGAGGGCTCCGTTGGTGCCGACGTCACCCATATGTGAAGACTGATTCCTGCTGTCCCAGGAGAACACCTGTTACAGGTAAGTATGCTTTTCTGTAGATTGCTCCTGATTGTACCCTTTTCACGCTCATTCTATATTGTTCCTACAGCTATCTCAACCATTAGGCAAGACTAGATGGTCACCTAAGGTTGCAGCAAAGAGCAGCGACAGTCAAAGCAAAACAAAAGTTCCTGACACCCACACAGACTTGCAAACCATCATCACATTCTTTTACCTAAAGAGAGAAAGGTTAATATTTAAAAGTATGTGCAAATAGAGGTCAACAAATAAATTGTGGGTGATAATATATTTTTGATAAGCTTTTCAAAAATATATTAAGTTAGACCCATGGAGGCACATTCTAATTTGTACATCCAGGCTTCGATAAGAGCAGGCCCCGAAGGAAATGGGTCACCAATTTTTGGGCTGAGAGGGGCTTACCATCCACCAGATGGTGGTAAGCTGCCAGGGCACTAAGGTACACTCGGACGGAGTTAGACTTGAGCTCGGACTGAGAGAGGTGGAGAAGGTACTGTAATACCAGAGCCACTGGGCAGGAGAATGGGTCAGCCCTGAGTTTGGTGCATCACAGAGAGAACCTGAGCCATTTGAGGGTGTAAGCCTTCCTAGTAGAGGCCTTGAGAGAGGCCAGCAGAATGTCTTCCACTTCAACCGGGAGGTTGAAAGGGGCCAGGTTGGGGTGCAGGAGAGCATCCTCCTCCTGAGATAGGAGTCCCGGGGTGTTCCCCAAGGGGATGGGGATCTCCATCGTCAATTGTAGAAGGAGCGGGAACCACGGATGTCTGGACCATCGAGGAGCTATCAGGATGAGTGAGGCACCTGAACAAGGTTTTGGCGATCAGTGGTGTAGGAGGGAAGGCGCACATGAGACCTTCCGACTATGAGACCAGGAACACATCCGCTGCCACCATGGAGGTGTGGGCCCACCAGGAGCATAAGCGGGGCAACTGAAAGTTGTTTGGGCTGGCGAATAGGTCCATCACGGGTTCCCCCTAGAGCCGGAAAAGCCAACTGGCTACTCTGGGGTCCAGCTGCCACTCATGCGGCTGGAGAACTCCGCTGAACCTGTCAGCCAGCAGGATGTCCTGGCCTGGCAGGAACATTGCCCGCAGGAGGATACGCTGTTAGATTGCATATGAGCAGAGGACCAGTGCCTCCTGACAAAGGGTATGAGACCCCGTGCCCCCCTGTTTGTTCACGTAGAACATCGCCACCTGGTTGTCCGTCTGGACCAGCTCTGGTTGGTGATGTAGGTGGTGACAAAAGACCCTCAGGGCTAGGTGTATGGCTTGGAGCTCCAGGAGGTTGATCTGCTGGGTGCTCTTGTCTGGTGATCAGCTGCCCTAAGTGTGGAGATCTTCGCAGTGCGCTCCCCAGCTAAGCAGGGAGGTGTCCGTGGTGAGGACCCTTGAGGGGCTTGGGGCCTGAAAAGGCATGCCTACCTCGAGATGCTGGGGAGACTGCAACCAGACCAGAGAATCCGTCAATTGGCGGGTCAGAGAAACTCTGTCTTGGAGGCGGCCTTCGGCCTGAGACCACTGGTCCCGGAGACACGACTGCGCCACCCTCATGTGGAGATGAGCGTTGAGGGTGATGTGGACTGTGGAGGCCATGTGCCCAAGGAGGCATAGGAGAAGCCGAGCAGGCACCGAGGTATGGTACTGTAAGTCCCGAGCCAGAGTCCTGAGACGATTGGCACGGTCCCTGGGCAAGAAAGCCTTCGACTGGAGAGTGTCAATCTTTGCCTTAGTGAACGCCAGACACTGTGTCAGGAGGTGGTGAGACTTGGGGCAGTTTATGACAAATCCCAAATGCTGCAGAACCTGGATGGTGTGTGCAGTGGCCTGCTGTACCTCTGAGGCCATGCCTCCCTTTATGAGCCAGTCGTCTAGGTAAGGAAAGATGAAGACCCCCTGGAGCCGGAGGTAGGCGGCCACGACCGCCAGGCATTTTGTGAAAACTCTTGGGGCAGAGACTAGGTCAAATGGGAGCATCCTGAACTGAAAATGTCTGCCCCCCCCCCCCACTACAAACCGCAGGTACTGCCTGTGATTGGGGTGGATGAGGATGTAGATATAAGCATCCTTGAGGTCTAAGGAGCATAGCCAGTTTCCCTGATGGCGGTATGGCAGCAATGTTCCAAGGGGGAACATCTTGAACTTCTCCCTCACCAGGAATTTGTTGAGGTTGCGCAGGTCGAGGATGGGCCGTAGGCCCCCTGTTCTTTTTGGCACAAGTACCTGGAGTAGAACCCCTTGCCCTTGAGGTGGAGGGACACTGGTTCCACTGCTTTGTCCTCAAGAAGACCTGCCAACTCCTTCAGAAGAAGGTCCCAGTGGAGGTGAGACCTAAGGGGCTCTCCTGGGAAATACAGGGGAGGTGTCTGAGTCAGGTGGAAGAGGTAACCCTCCCTGACTATCCGAAGTGCCCAGGAATCGGTGGTGACGGACATCCACCTCTGGGCATAGAGGGCTAGATGTCCCCCTGTGGGCTGCTGATCTCCTTCGGGTAGATAGGCTATGCTCAAGGAGTCAAAAACTCCCACCTGGCTGGGTCAGAGCCGGTGCTTGGGGTTTTGGAGCCTTCTGCTTACGCGGGCCATGCCCATGTCCCTTGACCTGCTGATCCTGTTGGGGAGCTGGGGAGGCCTGATAAGGTGGGTAGTTTCGGTAAGCAGCTCCCTTCCTCAGCTAAAAGGGCTTTTTACCCGAGCCCTTCCGTTAGGGAGGGGCAGCGGTCTTTTTGGAGAGCCTGGTCCTCATCATGAACTCTGTCTCCAGCTCGGTGGCCTTGTCAGGCATGGGTTTGCCAAAGACATTCTCTCCTTGGCAGGGGACATCGACCAGTTTGTCCTGAACCCACTGCTCGAGGTCGGATGACTGTAGCCAAGCTTGGCGGCATGCACCGATGCCAGCCGCCGCTATTCGAGCCGCCGACTCAAACCCATCATAGGCCGCTCGAGACATGAATTTGGAGCATTCATGGACTTCTTTAGCCAGGTTCTTGAACCGCTGCAAGGGTCCCTCGGAGAGATCAGCTGAGAACACGGCGAGTTCCTTCGCCAGGTCTCTCAGGTACATGCCCATGTACAGCTGGTAGGCCTGGATGCAGCCGATGAGCATTGAGCCCTTGTAGCTCTTTCTGCCAAGGGTGTCCAGGATGCAGGCCTCCCTGCCAGGGGCAGCGAGGAGTGATTCTTCTGGCTTTTCAGCCGATGCATGGCCAACTCAACTACCATGGAGTCATGCGACAGCCGTGACTTTTGGAAGCCCGGGCTCCGGCGGACTCAATACATTGAGTCGAGCCATTTGCTCATCACCTGCACCAAAGCCGGTGTCTCCCACAATTGGAGCATCAGCCGATCCAGGATGGGAGGGATGGGCACCGTGAGCGATTCCCGCGGAGGGGCCTCGTACTGCAGGATTTCCAACTTATCCCCCCGAGGGTCCTCCTCCAACTCGGTCGGGAATGCCAGGCCCTTAGACATGTCCTTGACAAAATCAAGGAAGACCATATCCTTGGGTGGGGGTCGCCGTCGAGGCTCCGAGACAGGAGAGTCAAATGGGGCATGGTGGTGGCGATGGATATCGGGGACTCCTCGTCCTATGTCTCACATTCAGAGTAGTCCGTCGAGGACTCATAGGAGGGCTGCTCCGTGGGTCTCGGGGCCCCCAATGCCCTGTGGCCGGTGCCTGGCAAACTTTCCGGGGATGACCACGGTCCTGTCAAGCGGGACTCCAATCATGACCTTGGCCGAGGATAGACTCGAGCCGAAGGACCTCGAGGATCGGCGCGGCCTCGGGGATGTCTTCGACATTGAGGGCCCGGTGGTTGGATGAACCAGTCATGCTGCACAACAGCACCCGCTGCTTGTCCATGAAGGCAGACAAACTGTGCTCCAGGGCCACCATTTTGGACTCCAGACCAAAAGGCTCCACAGTCTTCGGTGCGGGCACCGAGGGACTCTGGCCCAACGCCGTCTCCCCCAAAGGGGAATCCTCGACGAGGATAGTGTCTGTGGACAGAGGCCGGTACATGGTCGGATCCTTCCGGGTGACCTTAGCCTGCTGCTCCTTCTCCGACGCCTCGGACGAACATCTCGGACTGCGGGACCGGGCCCGGAGAGCACCCAACTGGTCGGAACCATCCAAGGATGCCGCCTTCAAGGGTTTCTTCTTCTTTCTGGGTTCCCTTGAGGGAGACCCCCTTTCTGAGGATCCATGACGAGGCTCAGAAGGTTCCGCCTGAGATGTCAGGGCCTCAGATGAGGCCCTGGCCTTCAGAGGCACCTGGGACTCGGGAAAAAACGTATCATGCTGCTGCTGGCATCTCTTGAGGGCCTTAGTGGACATCCTTTTGCAGAGACCACAGGCTGCCAGGTCGTGGTGTGGCCCAAGGCAGCAGAGACAGCAGTCGTGTGTATCGATCACACTTCTTAAAGCCACTGGTAGCCATGGGGGATAAAAAGTACCCCTGCGAGGTCAAAGACTCTCTGAGCTGCCGGTGGAGAAAAAAGGCACGAAGACGCCAGGAAAACAAAAAACTACAAAAAGAGAATGGAACTCGACGCTGAGGCAACGAGGCTGGTAGGCGGGAAGAGTATCGTGCAATACTGGAGGTGAGTATGAAACTCGGAGAGAAAAATCAACTTTTTCCCAGGGACAAGCCAGACAAACGTCTGAAGGGCTCCGTGGAAAAAAGGAGACTGAACAAGATGGCACCCTTAGACGGGAAGGGGATCACGCATGCGTGGTGGCATCTCCCAAAGGCTTTCTTTGAAAGCTGGGGGATGCTTCCATGAGGGCTCCGTTGGTGCCGACGTCGCCCATATGTGAGGACTGACTTCCTGCTTGTTCCAGGAGAATATTTCTTTATGGAAAGGGTAGTGGATGCGTGGAACAACCTCTCAGTGGATGTGGTGGAGATGAGGACTATATCGGAATGCAAGAAAGCGTGGGAGAAGCACAGATGATCTGTGAGGGAGAGGAAGGGATTGTAGAGCCTAATAGCTGGTGAGGATGGGCAGACTGGATAGACCCTATGGTCTTTATCTGCTGTCGTTTTTCATCGTTTCTATAAAAGGAACACTTCCATATGATCAAGCATGTGAGCGCTTGTGACAGAACACCTTACTTATGTGATTACAAAACTGCATTTTACACCAAACAGGCACCACCCAAAAGAAAAGCAAACATGAATGCATCTGACAAAGTGAATTCTTGTCTTTAAAATTTCATGCCCCAATAGAGCAGTTAATCTATAAGATGCCTTCAGCTTCTCTGTTTTTCGCTTGTTGTATCAGCATATTGTTGGTTTAACCAAAATGCAGTTAATCAAATGTAATACACACAACAATTATAGAAGCAATGAACTGTATCAGCGTTTCCTAGCCCAATCATAAATCCAACCTAACTGATCTGGTTTTCGGAATATCCACAATGAATATGCATGAGATATATTTGCATATACTAGTTCTGAAGGACACACATATATCCCACAATAATACTCAGGAATATTCAGCAAATCAGTCCGGTTAAATGTGCCTCAAGGACAAGGTTGGGAACATTGTACTATCAATACTAAAGACAATAGAAGTCGATTACAGTGATTCATAATGTCATGATTGATAAGGGAGATAAAGTAAAACTTCACTAGACCCACCTCAAGATATTGTATGCTTCTCTGATTAGTGTACCTCAAAAGTGAAAAGTTTACTTGTGTAATATATAGGCTATGCCACTTACTGTGTACCTGCTGACACTCCTAAGTTCAGCAAACTTCATGTAAGATATGTCTGCTTTTATTTTTCCAATGTCCATATCTCCGGCATAGATCTGCTTGATGCCAGCGCCCTTTATTAATGGCACACATTCATCACAAGGGCATTTTGTCACAAAAATCATGCTCTTCTCTTCTGGGTTTATTTCCCGACACCTAAAATCATGAATCAAAGTTCTTTATTTATTTCAATAGCTTTAAAATCATGTTTTTGAACTTATCACAGATGACACAGTCGATGCAGAGGACAATCTGTACACTTATCCATCAATAGGAAAAGAAGAAAAGAATGTACAGTGTCACAAGCCATAATACAATATTGAATGCTACCATAATGGCTGTAAAAACAGAGGTGTGCATTCATTTGGGTGCCTAGAAATTTAAAGTACTTACTAATCGCCTGTATGTGTATATGCCTACAAATTAACATGCATATAAAGGATTGCATAGTTAAACAGCTCACAAAACCCCATATCAACCCCCAATCTGATCTCAGCATAAACCACCAAACCCTAAAACAACACTACCAACAATTCCTCCCCCACCCAAACCCCTGACCTTCGCCCCCCCACCCCCCAAACACACACCTCAATTGCATCGCTCAACACCAACATCCCCCCTTGATCCATACCCTGTCAGCTGAATCAAGCCAACCAAGCAGGAACTCAGCCCCATAATCACGAAACTCACACAATCCATACTTCAACAAGGACACATGCCAGAACAACTGAAGTTGTCCTCCATATGACCTACACTCAAAAAACCAAACCTCGACCTGATGGATCCAGCATCATATAGACCCCTCACCAGTCTCCCATTCTTAACAAAAGTCATTGAGAAGACAGTACAGGAACAACTCCAGGAGCACATTGTAAAGAACAATCTCCTTGACCCCCAGCAGCATGGTTTCCGCCCTCTCCACGGTGTAGAAACATTGATGATCTCACTCCTAGACACAATAATAAAAAGAACGCAGAAAAAAACACAGGGATACATCATGATATTCCTTGACATATCTGCAGCGTTTGACACCATAGATCATTACATCTTTCTTCAAAGCCTCCAAGCATCCAGAATTCAGAACACAGTACTGCAATGGTTTAAATTATACCTCACCAATAGACAGCAACAAATAAAAATTGGACACAACATATCTCCCCTATATCAGCAGACACAAGGTGTGCCACAAGGATCCACCATTTCTCCACTGTTCTTGAACATCTACCTACAACCAATCTGCCAAATCATCAGAATCTATAACATCAACCTTCCACATCATGCTCTACGGACCATTCAACCAGGAACAACCCACCAACACAAAACTCACAAAATGCCTTGAGGATGTTTCCCATTGGCTAGAAGAAAACAATCTCACCATAAACTACAAAAAAGCTGAAGCCCTTTTCATTACAAGGGACCCCAGCTTCACCCCTCCAAATACAATGCACCACGAAAGCTATATATCACAAGATAAGAACCTTCCAACGACTACGCCCCCTCCTTGACCCGCCAGACCTCTGTTTAGCATTCCAAACCCTAATCCCACCATACATGGACTACTGCAACTCCATTTACCATGGCCTGCCTCACTCAACTATGACCCCACTCCATACAGCACTGCACACTGAACACAAAGAAATGCTTGAAAACTGGGAAAGTTTGTTTTAAATGAGTACGAACCAAAGTTTATTTTGGCTGTGCACATCCTTATTGTAAAGAATCATTATCAGAAGAAATCAATTTAAGAATATTTGAGCACATGATGGATAATTTATCTAACTAGAAAGCACAGTAACACCTATTGTTTATTACCACAATTCCCATCCTCTTAAGGTTTTTCACTAGTCACTATTAGATTCAACCAGTTCCCCCAAGTTAAAGAGCTTGGTCACTTTCCCTTAGACAGGGGTCCCACACTTGCCTGCAGTCTGGGTAACTTACTATCCAGGGAGGTAAATTTCTCCATAGTAAAAATAGCATCAAAACTCTTTATAAAAAGTCATAATACTGTGTTTGTAGTAAAAGTGCAAAATAGTTTTTTCTAGTTACGATTTACAAGCATTCATTTCTGGAGTAAAATAAAGAGATACAAACAGAGATCATATATCACAAAGGGAAAATCGCCATCCTCATGGTACCACATTCTTGGCCAACCATGTATAAGTTATCCAGTTGCAAGATGCAGATTCTAGGCCAGTCCTGGATTTCAAGCAACCCTATCCCATGTATTATAGGACCTACAGCACCGATTTCAGTAGGTAGACTCAGAGACTAGAAATATCATATTGCTTTGGGATGCAAGTTCAAAACCAGGACTGGCCAAAGCGTCTCTCTTCTGGAACTAGGTAACTTGGCAACTCTGCATATAACGGCTCCAAAATACTTTTCTGGGAACAAGAAGGAACAAAAAAAGAGAAAACTATATACTGCTATTGCTAAATAATATTACAGATCTAGCCCTCTGATCTCATAAATCTAAATATTAACTACCAACTTCTTAGAGGAAACATTCTCATAAAGAAATACTCTGCGCTTAGGATCACAGAAAATGTACTAACCCCCTCATATTTCATCAGATATTTATGTGGCAGGGTTATTTTCCCAATGTTCCTCCATGGTCACTTATGCCGAAGCCTACAGGCAGTACTAACAAAGAGCCTATCTGAACTATGACTGTAAAACCTTCATATGTCCTGAGGGATGCAGCACATTAGTTTATGGGCAAGATGAATGATAAATGAAGCCCATGACGGAAGCAGGCTGAACTGGTCATTTAAAGATGGCTCATGGCTGCAGGCTCTGTGAAAACCTGCCACCATACAGGATGTATGCTAGTGATAGAAGGGCTTCTAATTTTAAGTTACAAACAGAAACAGTGGATCAATATTCAAATACCATGGTCAATTTGTTTTTTGGGGGTTTTTTTAAATGCAAGCTGTGGTGTTTAAATTATCCACATATAATAAGTATCACTATCCGGATAGCTAGCGGGCTCAATATACACGGAAAGTAGAGAGAGATGATATTCAGCTGCTATCCATATTGTTAAGTGGTTTGATTTAGGACAGTCTTTGCTGTCCACACTTAAACCACAACTGAATATCAGTATCTACAGAGCTAGTAGTGCCCATGTGTCACCCCAGTACTATTCATAAAGTGCCATAATGGCCTGTAAGATTTTTCAGTAGCACTAGCCAGATAGTGCCGCTGAAAATGCATAGATATGGTGCTTATCTGCATAGCAGCAGCCACTATATGGATAAGTCCTTTTGAATATCGACCCAATAGGTGTTTATTAGATAAACATTGGAAAAAACATCACTTCCTTTACTACTCTCTCACCCCCTCTTTCTTCGGCCTGCCTTGGGTTCTCAGTATTTGTGCTATTTCCATGTTGAGGACATCTCAGCTGCATAAACGTACTTATTTCATTCAATCAGAAAAGGCATCAGCAATAGTATCTGTGGTACAAAAACATAGATAAATACTGGGGGAGAGAGAGAGCCCCTAATTAACTAGAAAATGAACACCTGAATTTTTATAAACACCTAAAAGTAGAAACCTTAGCTACAATGACACTGCCTGTTTTTCTGCAAATACTATTTAGACACACTTGTTCCATCTCTGCTGCCAGTCATCTGGCCATACAATTCTCCATACAAGAAGGTACCAGTAACCCCTCCACCCCCACCGAATCCAGATGACACATTTGCATTTCACAGAAGACTGTTACAGTGGTAACCCAACCAGTGGGCAACATGAATCTTATCTGATGGTTCTGCGTACAGTTTCTGTAATTTAGCTCAAGGTAACTATGTAAGTAAGTCAAATATAAAATGAATACTCTGCATCTCGCTATAGAAAAATAGTTTGACAAAAAGTCGAGACTATGGATAACTGGGCAAGGGTAGATGGATAAGTCTGTCTTGGAACACTCCTTTCGAAGATTATGATCATGCCCCACTTGGCAGTTATACCCCCCAAAAAAACCAGGCCACTTTCGTCTTATACAGAACTTATCTGATCCAGAGGAGGCTTCTGTCAATGACTTTCTGTCCCCTGCCCTTTCTCCAAGGAGCGTTCAGTTCAATCTGCCTTCTTTGACTCTGCTTTCTCTTGGGTCAAGGTCTGCAGATGCAATGCCAGAATGGCCATGGTTGACACCGAACCAGCCTTTTGCCTCTCCCTATATATTTCAAGTGTTTCTCTCTGAGTTTTCCTTTCACAAGCTAATTTAATTTCAATAAACGTAGCCCAATGAACAGGGTCATACCGAGCGTGAATCGTGCCCTGTGCGACTTGCACATCGGGCGTGCGCCCCCCCCCCCCCCCATCCAGTCACTTTCTGGATGGTGGCGGGAGAGAAGAGGCGCGTCCAATATGCAAGTCACCGGCGTGCTAAGCAGATCTGTCCCTCCCTGTTCTGACGCTGCGTCAGAGGAAGGAGGGACCAGACCTGCTTAGCGTGCCGCAAAAAGGCTTAAGGGGCGCATTTCAGCTGTCTATATTGCCTACCGCCGCTGAGAAAAGGTGGCGGTGGCAGGCAACGGCAGACAGCTGAAATGCGCCCCTTAAGCCTTTGCGCCCTGTGCGGCCGCACCGCTCGCATAGGGCTAGGTACGGTCCTGCCAATGAACTGTATACTCATGTTCCTGATTTGAGACATTCGGCTCACTCATCCAAATGGTCACTTCTGAGGTTTCAGGCTCAAAGCACACTACCCATTATTCAGGCAATTTTACGTTCATGGGACCTAAGGCAAACATCTGTTGCCCAGCAACCCACTCACCCATCCCAAAACAGAAAGCCCACAACTATTTTGACCTTCTGGGTATCAAGTTAGACTTGGTAGCCATGATTCCAGGTTACCAAAGTCCAAAAGCATTTGGCTCCATAAAGTAATACAGTCAACTATTGAAATTTCTGGTTTGATGTGGAAGATTTTTCAAAATTTTGGAGGCAATTATAAGGTACATTTGCATAAATTTGAATCAATTACTATAATGGATAATGTTAATTTGAATTTTACTTTATAAACATATCATTTACTAACATTTCTTGTGTGTCTATCTAATTTGTTTATTTGGGGGAAAACAGAAAGACAGAAGAGAGATAATGAAGACAGAGGAGGGGATATGCAGGATGGGCAGGGAAAAGAAAACTAGAAGGAAGATGGAGAAGGGCTCTCAGGAGTAAGGTAAAGAAGAATAAAGAAATGAGGCACAGAGGGATGGAGGGAAATCAGGGATCAGAGGGAAAAGGAATCATGAAGAGAGGAAAGGGGAATGAGGGAAGAGGGAGTATCATGGAATGGGAAAGGAGAGATCCAAGATCAGGAGAACGAAGGAGGGAGGATGCATATGTAACCCACCTCTGCCAAACCACCTTTCTCCCCATAGAGCCTCTCTGGGTCCATCACTCAAATGTCATATCCCTTCTTAGCCCCTCCTGCCTCTCAGTCCCTCTCTCAAAATTCCTTGGCACTCCTCCAATTCCTTCACCATCCCTCAGTCACTTTCATTCTTCATGTTCTCAACCCTCCAACATTCCCTGAGCCTCCATACCGCAATCCCCTCACTCACTCTTCTCATCTTCCTTCCCCCACCATTATCTCCTCAGTCACCCTCCTTATACCAGCTAGAACTCAGACAACAGGGCAGTACAACATCTTAGGCCACGTCCTCCTCTGCTTCCTGGGGCTGGAGTGTCGCATTTGAACTGTGGTGCCCTCTGACCCTAGACAGCAGAGGAGAGGAGAGGAGGTTATGGCCCAAGAGGCTGTACCACTACTGTCCTTTGAGCTTCTAGTGGCTATGGGAAGGGTGAATGAAGGGATCACAGGGGTGGGAAGGGCAAAGAGGAACAATGCAGTGCCTCATCATCACTGCTTCTGTTAGAAGTTTTGGCCTGCACCTGGACCCCCAGTGTCCCCCTTTGGGATTAGCTCATTCTGTGGCCAGGGCTGAATTTTGAAATCCTTACCATGGCCCTGTAATCATGGGAAATTGGGGGCCTTTGCTAAGATGGTCAGATTTGCTGTGGTCCAAACATCAACAGGTAGCTTCAACTTGCATGTTGAGTGATAGCAAGATGGGGAAAGGTGTCTTTCAAGTGATGGTTGTAACCATCACAAGAATATGTAGCCAGTATCACCTCATCTAAAATCACTAGATCACTAAAGGAAGTACCTCTGCATATGAGAAAGACCTAAGGTGAAATTTTATTTACTGTTAATTTCCTTTCCTGGAATCCTGCTAAACCAGTACAAACTAGTGGGTTGTGTCCCCCTGCCAGCAGATGGTGAGACAGAGAAATCACAGAAGCTTTGAGACCTTCCCTTTGATATATAAACTCCTACCCCTAGGGGTCAGCTTCAGTATAACTCTGGCAAGCCCCAGGACTACAAAACAGCTCAACAGTTCAAGAATAAGAATACCAGACTAATAAACTGAATCCACATATGAACATAAGCCAACAGCAAGGCTATGACGGGGAGACTGCTCAACCTGTGACCGAAACTAAAGTATATACTCTACTCCCTGTCGCTGAACAATTGCATAACACTTCTTGGAGGCGGCAAGGATAGTCAGGGAGGGTCTTGGAATGGTCTAGCAGGATTCCAGGAAAGGAAATTAACAGTAAGTAAAATTTCACCTTCCAACCCATCCCCAGTCCAGACTAGTGGAAAGTACCAAAGCTAAACCACAGTCGGGCAGGAAGACACAGCTGCAGCCAAAACCATTACTCCAAAGTGAGCAGATTCCCTGGCTTGGAGATCCAAACGATATTGATGAGCAAAAGTAGACAAGGACAACCAAGTTGTCGCCCTGCAAATATCGAGCGGGTGAACCCGCGATCTTTCAGCCCAGGACGTGGCCTGGGCCCGAGTGGAATGCGCTTGAAGCCCAACTGGGACGGGCTTATTCTGCAGGATATAGGCTGACTCAATGGCCTGCTTAACCCATCAGGCTATCGTTGCCTTGGAGGCGGCCGCACCCTTTCTGCAGCCGATGTGTAACACAAAGAGGTGGTCCGAAAGACGAAAGGGATTGGTGACCTTGAGATAAGGCTGCAAGACCTTACTGACATCCAAAAGGTGTAGGGGCAGTGTACACTCTAAACATCGGTCCTGCCAGAAGGTGGGCAGCGACACAGACTGGTTAAGATAGAACTTGGAGAGAACCTTGAGTGGAGGAGTGGCCTAGTGGTTGGGGCAAGGTACTTCAGGCCGGAAGGTCGGGGGTTCAAATCCCACTAGAGGACAGCAACCTTGGGCCAGAAGGACTGGGGTTTCTAGTCCCACAGGTGCTCCTTGTGGTCTTGGGCAAGCCACTTAACCCTCCATAGCCCATGTTCCCTGTAAAATAGTTCTCTGTGTGCTGTGCTTTCCTGTCTAATCAATGTGTTTATACCTCAAAAATCTCCTGTCATGATTTGACAATTTCCAATCTGTAATCAAACCGCTGCTGATCGCTGGAAGTAGCGGTATACAAAATGTATACTAAATAAATAAATAAATAAAATAAAAATGCTGGTACCGGATAAATAGTGACTCCTTCCGATGAAAAGGACAGAAAGGGGCCCCGGCAAGAAAGGGCTTGGAGCTCCAAGATACGCCGGGTAGAGGTAACTGCCACCAGGAGCACTGTTTTCAGTGTGAGGTCTTTAAGGGAAGCAACATGGAACGATTCGAATGGAGCGTGAATGAGGGCATGGAGCACCAGGGAGAAGTCCCAACTGGGAATCACCGGACGGATCGGAGGCTGCGCACTCCCCAAACCGGATATGTCCACATGAGAGGCAAGGGAATGCCCCCAAATTGGTCCCTGAAAGCAGGTCAGGGCGGCAACCTGCACTTTCAAGGAGTTAAGGGCATGGCCCCACTCAAACCCATCTTGGAGGAAGGAAAGTATAATCGATACCTGCACCTTTCATGGCGAGACAGAGTGGCGAGAGCAACATGAAGAAAACAGGTGCCAAACTTGGGCATAAGCCCGAGAGGTTGAGGGTCTCCATGCCTGAGGCAAGGTGGTGACTACCTGCAGAGAATAACTCTTGTGTTCTAGATGGTGCTGCTCAAGAGCCAGGCTGTAAGCGTGTATGGAGTGGGGTCGTCCATGAAGATGGGCCCCTATCCAGATGCACAAGATCGGCATACCAGAGCTGTCATGGCCAATCCGGTGCTACCAGAACTATGGGCCCTGATGTGCCTTTACACAGCGCAGAACGTGGCCGATCATTAGCCACGGAGGAAAGATGTACAGCAGGTGGGTTCAGGGCCAAGGCTGAGCCAGGGCATCCATACTCAAGAGTGTGGTTCCTTTCTCTGACTGAAGAAGCAGAGCATCTTGGTGTTGGAGGCTGTGGCCATGAGATCCAGAGTGGGACAGCCCCACCGGTGCACTATGGATGCGTAGGCCCAAGGGGCAAGTTCCCACTCGCTGGGATCCAGGGTGTGCCTGAATGTTCTCCATGCCGCTATATGCTGCGCCAAGAGTGCTTGGAGATGGCATTCCACCCAGGGGAAGAGGAGGCTCATCTCCCTGGCCACTCCGGGCCATTTGGTTCTGCCTTGTCGGTTGAGATAAGCCACCGTCATGGAATTGCCAGAGAGGATGCGCACTGCCTGATGCTGAATCAGGGCATGAAAGGAGAGAAGGGCCAGGTGGATAGCCCGCACCTTGAGCCGATTGATCATCCAGGCAGATTCGCGGGCTGACCAAGAGCCCTGCACTGTGTGACCCAGACAGTGCGCTCACCAGTCGACCATCCCGATATCCGTAGTCAGAATTATCCACTGCAGGGCAGCCAAGTGTATGCCTTTCAAGAGGTTCCATGGGCACAGCCACCACCCGAGGCTGCAGAGAATTGAGGGCTGCAGAAGAAGCAGAGCCCAATAGTCCTGGGTGGTCGGGGACTACCAGGACAGTAGGGCACAATGCAAGGGGTGCATGTGAGCTCGCGCCCAAGGAACCACATCAAGGGTGGTCGCCATGGTGCCTAAAACCCGAAGATAGTCCCAGGCCGCAGGAGACTGGAGGCACTGAAACGTGTGAAACTAATCACAGAGCTTCCAGAACTGGTCATGAGTGAGAAGTACATGGCCTGCTGCTGTACTGAAGCAAGCTCCAGGAACTCTAGGGCCTGTGTCGGCTGAAGATGACTCTTGGCCTCGTTGACCACCCAGCCGAGCTGGCCCAGGAAGCCAACTACCTGAGCCACAGCCGACCGCCCCTCCTGGTAAGATTTGGCCTGGATGAGCCAATCATCGAGGTAAGGATGGACGTGGATGCCTTGATGCCACAGCGCAGCAGCAACAATAACCATGACTTTGGAGAAGGTCCAGGGGGCCATGGCCAGGGCCCAAATTGATAATGCCTGTTGAGAACCACGAAGCGCAGATACTGTTGGTGTTCCCTGCGTATTGGAATGTGGAAGTAGGTCTCTGTGAGATCCAGAGAAGCAAGAAATTCACCTGGACGGACCGCCTGGATAACGGACCTGAGTGTCTCCATGATGAGTCGCGGTACATGAAGACAGAGGTCGATCCCTTTGAGGTCCAAGATGGGACGGAAGGAACCGTCCTTCTTAGGCACCACAAAGTATATGGAATAATATCCTAAGCCCCTTTTGTTCGGAGGAACCGTGCAAATAGCCAGAAGCTGGAGTAGACGCTGAACGGTAAGGTACAGTCACCTTTTTGGCAGGGGACCCACATGGGGAAACCAGGAAGGTGTTTGGGACAGGCATAGCGAAGTCCAGAGTGTAGCCCTTCGAGACTCTGTTAAGTACCCACTTGTCTGAAATTATCTGGATCCATTTGTGGGAAAAAAAGACTCAGCTGGCCCCCTATATAAGGCAACCCAGAATGGACCCCGAGCCCATCAATGGGAGGGACCTGAGAACTTGACAGTGGCTGAGTACTACTCTCTGGTGCAGCAGATGCCCCAAAAGGGCTGAGCCCTGGCGCCCAACTTGTTCGAAGAGACCCTAAGGTTTTCCGGGGCGGTCCTACCCTCAACCGGAATGGTAGTGTGCTTAGTGACAGTCGTCATGAGTGCATCTACCTTGGAAAAATGCATCCATCAAGGTATTCCAGGGACCAGACATAAAAATGGCCCAAGCGTCACGCCAAACATAGGGACACGTCTGGGCTGTCCCATTCCAAGGTAACCATTGTTGAAGCTCCGTAGGGATGGGAAATGCCTTGGATGGTTTCTTGATACCCACAATGATGGGATCTGCTTGAGGTCTAGCTGAGTCTGAATGAGCCGGTGTTTCCGAAAGGTGGAGGGCTTCTGTAATTTAGGTGATGAGAGCTGGCAGTTCTTCCTTACAGAAGAGCTGGACATCTTGGCACTCATCCTGAGGTTCCGGCTCCTCCTGCTGGTCCTCTGAAGGTGAAAGTTCCTCTTCCTCTTTGTCCGATCCAGAGACAAGAGAGATATCATCTGAATGGCACTTGCCATCTTCTGCAGCAGCAAGATGCATGTCCCCTAAAGGAGAGGAGGAACCCTGAAGCTAGGGAGAAGAGAGAGTGGCAGGGATGTTAGCAGAACTGAGTCTAGGTCGCTTTCGCTGAGCCTATGGCACAGACAAGGTCCCCGACAAGGAGCCTGCACGCCACGTATCCTAGGCCTGATGAAACAGAGACAGAAATTGCTGGTCCGCAGAGAAGGAATCTGGCTGAGGCTGTGTGGAGGGATGCTGTGACAGCGAAAAACCAGGATGCGGCAGCAAGCTATATTCAGGCAGGAGAAGTGGAAGAAGAGTTTTGGTAGCAAGCTGCGCAGCCAAGGTGCCCCAGCTGATGAGGCTGGCGGAGCAGCAGTTGACAAGGGCACGCTAGTAGATGGGCCCCCTGGATCAGCCCCACATGTAGAACAAAGCCTATTAATTAAAATCCTGTGTTTCTTGCCATATGCTACACAACGCTGTAGAGTGGAAGGCATGGCTGCAGAAGCGGCAGAAAATGAGAGAAAAGGTTGCCGAGGAGTGTTCCCGCCCCCTGATGGCTGCCACAGAGAAAAAACGTTGCAGCAAGGAGGATTTTTCCCTCCACAAAATGGCTGCCACAGAACCCTGAGTTTCGGTGGGAGATGAGGGAAACACGGCTTGAAAAACAGCCCTCTATGCTGCCAGCATGAGGAGAGAAGAAGAGCAGAAGCCCATACCCCGAGCAATTCCCTGCAGCCCCGATACCCAGAATGAGAGGAGAACCAGCTCCAATGTTCACGGAGGGTGGGGTAGGATCTCAGTGCGGGCCGACAGGAGCCGTGAAGCAGAAATGCTGAAGGCTGGAAGGGGGACAGAACTCACTGCCCTGTGCTGCAGCCGCTGTGCCGCCAAACCGGTGAGGAGAGAAGGCAGGTGTTGAAGGCAGTCTCCGACGCTGGAGCCTCAATGAAGGAAGTGGGGGGGGGGTTGTATTTTTTTTTAAACTAAGTGAACTTTAGAGAGCTGGTAGGTCAGCCTTGAACTGCACTGGAAGCTTGAGGTGGAGGGCTGAGGTGGAAGGCTGCACTGTTCCTCACGAACAGGAGCACTTCCCTTTTGAGGTGCTCCACTGATCCTCCTGACCAGTAGCATCTCTGGAATGCCAAAAGGAGAATACCCCGGATAAAGGCAGCGTGTGCGTAAGTCTAGAAACCACTCCAACAGAATCCTTAAAATCCGTAAGGAGCTAAAAGGAGTCCACCCTCTGCTGAGACAGAGAAGATACTGAAGCTGACCCCTAGGGATAGGAGATTATTTATCAAGGGGGAGGTCTCAAAGCTTCTGTGATTTCTCTGTCTCATCATCTGCTGGCAGGGGGACACAACCCACTAGTCTGGACTGATCTAGCAGGATGGTTTGGAAGGGGGTAATTTTATAAAGTCATTTTTGCACATAAATGGCCCATTATAAAATTCCAACCTATGTAAAAGTACGCACATTGAGACAATGGTATGTACTCTGCTAGTAAGCGGGGAGGGGGCACTGAATGGGCAGAGCATGGAAGAATTTGCAAGTACACACATTGATTATAGAATATACTAATCTACGCGTGGACATTCATATCTGTTCTTGAGCAAGTGTAAATCTCCGTGCCTGAAATACAGGCACAGTTTCTATTGCTTACAATAGTATTTTAGAAAGACACATAGGCATCTCTGCATCTTTATAAATAATTGCCTAAGTAGATGACTTCTGGCTTTTAAAATAGGAACCTCCTTATAAAATGACTGTCAAAGTGGGCACCCAAGGCAATGGGAGATAAATGACTTGCCCAAGATCACAAGGTGTGTCAGGGGCAGAAGTAGGATTTGAACCCTGGCTTCCCTGGTTCTTAGCCCCTTGCTCTAAGCCCTAGGCCTCTCCTCCACCCACTTAGGAGACCCTTTTATAAAAGGATTTCTTACACGTGAAAAGGCTTGTATAAAATTACCCCAGGGTACACACACAGAAACACATGCAGTGAAAAGAAAGCATGCCCACATGACCTGCATGTGGGTGTGTTCTGGGGTGCAGTTTGGGCAAGCATGGGCAGAGTCATGATTTACATGTATATTTTATAAAATACGTGCCTAGGCGTGTACATTACATGCTAACATTTGCACCCGATAAATGTCTGCAGCTTCAATCTAGATGCTATTTCTGCCAGTTTACCCCTAAAATATTTTATAGAGACAATAGGCACCAGTGTGTCTTTATAAAATGGGCTAAAAAAAAAGAGGTTTCTATGTGACCTTTACATCTTGGCAAACTGTTTTAAAATTATCCACGTACGGGGTTATTCTGTCCCACGAATAGGACGTCCATCCCCGCTATTCATGGCCCTCCCTACCGGTGTCTAACTTCCCTGCCTGGGGGGGGAGGTGTCGCTGGCCCTAGACATACAGGGCCGATTCTAATGTCGGCCCTGTATGTCCAGAGCCGGCGACTTGTACAGGGAAGTTATTCCACCTCCGAGATCAGATCGGCGGGCCCGGGGCACGGATGGGACAGAGGGGGCTAAGGACATTCCCCGCAGCCTGACCCTGGCTGTAGGTGGCCAGATTGGGGGTCAGGCTGTGGGGAATTAGCTGCAGGAGCCAGCAACCGGGATCCCGGCTTTTAAATGGAGCCACGGTGTCATGACAACTGGATGCCACTGTGCCGCGGCTCCATTAAAAGCCCTGACTGAGTTAGTCGGGCAATGCCTGTACGTGCAAGTCGGGCTGAATCACAGTCCTGGCCTGCACATACAGGCCTGATCGCGATTCTGATCCCACGGGATCAGGATCATGACGCCCTCTGTACATCTGGTTCAGACCGGACATACAGAGGGCTTCTACGTCCGGAATGGAATCGGGCTGTTATTGTTCTTCTCTGATATTGGGGCAGAGGGGCCTCGAGGAAAAATATTCTGAAATCTGTCCTAGAAGAATAGAAAAGGATAATTAAGTGTGTGAAGCAAAGGCCTTTTCTTTCCTTCTCTTAATCTTTCCACTTTCCTCCCTATAGGAAAATAACCTGCACACAATGGAAAATAACCACTCCCTTACCTGAACGTCAAGGCATTCTGCTCAGCATGTATAATGTATCGGAATTTTCTGATTTCTCGGTCATTCTGTTTGTCATCCATGTGTGGAAAATCTGCATATTCCGAACCCACAGGAAAAGCATTGTAACCACACCCTAGAAAGTACATAGTTCCTGTCCCATCACAATTAGCTGGACTCTGAAAAAAGGATGTTAAGAAGGAATGTTATAATACATCAATTAAATCAAATGTAAATGTAAATCTGCAGTCATGTGGACTTGTACTAGTGCATCTAAATCAAGACAGAGTTTGACTGTATATTTTGACTTTTGAGGGTCTGCACTGAAAATCTTGAGTCATAAATTTGCTGGGATGCCTGTGAAAACATATTCTTTTGACATTTCTGTTCCTTAGAAGACCTCTTCTACCTATACGTTTTTTTAATATAGCTGGAACTTTCTTCCCTAGACTTAAATACCATCATTATTTCTTCCTGTGGACCCAACAGTCAAAAAAAGTGGAGTACCTAAGTTTGTGCTCTATTTTCAGCCATGTTTAGGAGCCCAAGTTTTCAGCTGAAAATTCATCCCAATTTAGGAGTTTAAAATATATACGCCTAGTGCTGAAAATCAGTGCTAAGCTCCTAACTTCTTTTCCCTATCCTAAAGGGAAAAAAGGGGACTGTCGTAGTGGTTCATATGGAAGGGCAAACTAAATAGGTCATGTGGCCTTTTCCAGCCATCATGTTTCTCTGTTTCTAAATGTGCCTGTGTTGCCACTCACTTTTTATGCTCCTAAATTTAGTTTAGTGAGATTTTAAGAATATATTTAGGTACTCAGCCCTAGGGAATTTTCAGAGGTCAATTTAGGAGCATAAATCCTTTGATTATCGGGCCCTGTATGTCCAGATTCCCTAATCAGTCCATGCTCCTTGTCAGGCAGTCCTAGCCAGTCCTAGCAGAGGATTAGATAAATCAAGACTTGACACCCTCAGATTAGCATACACACAGCTTCTGCAACCACCTCCTCCCTTCACTATAGAGCTACACTCCATCACAAAGAGGAAGTGAGGCAGATCTCCTTCGGTGTCTTCCATAAATGTAGAATAAACTGGCAGCAGGTCTTGGTAGCAGTGAGACCATGTGTTATTCCCTGCTGGGAAAAGTAAAACCATTGTTCCCAGCTAGCAAATCCCATCAAAGGACCCCCTGTGCCTCTCAGTTTAGCTTCATATCAAGAGATGAGAATTCCAGTCTGTGCACTGAAAAGCAGAAATTTCTGACCATTAGAAATGAATGCAAGTTTCTTTAAAGCTGATGTTTTGGCAAAAGTATTTTAACTAATTCAGTTGGCAGTGAACATGAATCAAAATCATTAAGAAGCCCCCTTTTTCGTATCTGTATTCAATTCCTGAGAATGCTTTTAAAAGCTTAAAAGTTCATTCTGCTTATCTGCTCTGATCATTATGAATGTAAGTGAAGCAGTGTGCTGTTGTCATGTTCCTCATCAGAGCTCAGTTTTCAGTAAGCGGGCAGGCACGCGGGTGCTTTTTATCCATGGATCTCACTAGCAAATTTTGAAAAAAATGCCCCCACTGAGTTTCCTTTTCAGAACCTGCTCGACAGTGGTATGCAGAGGTTTTTCCCCACATGCTTTGCAAATACATAAATATATGGGGAAAATGGGGAATACAAAGGCAGGGGGAGCAAAGGTTTGGGGGGGAGAAGCGAGTAAGAATAAGAAGAGAAAGGAAAGCACAAGGCGTGTGAGGGGAGGCAGAAAGGTGGGGAGAGGAAAAGGAGAAATGCAAGGAAGCTACAGAGTAAACTATTTAAGACTAATAAGAGAAAATATTTTTTCACTCAACATGTAATCAAACTCTGGAATTTGTTACCGGAAGATGTAGTAAAGGCTGTTAGTGTAGCTGGTTTTAAAAAAACGTTTGGACAAGTTCCTGGAGGAAAGGTCCATAAACCATTATTAAAAAGGGACCCAGGATATCAATGCTTGACCCAGTACAAGCATTGTGGAATCTGTGTGTCTTTTGGGGAAACTGCTAGGTACTTATGGACTAGATTGGCCACTGTTGGAAACAGGATACTGGGCTTGATGGACCTTGGTCTGACCCAGTATGGCATATCTTATGTTCTTATGTTTTTAAGGGAGAAAGTGTTAAGGGGAAGATGAGAGTAAAGATGGAGAATGGGAAGGAGGGGGGAATGCAGGAAGAGGACCAGTGATGGCAGGAGATGGAGAAGGTCGAGAACCCAAGAAGGGGGGAGGAGGGTAAGGGATCCGGGTTGACAAGGCAGGAGGAAGGTATGAGAAATGGACACAGGGCAGGACAAGGAGGAAGAATGAGGTAGAGGAACAGTGAAAGGATAGCGAATAGGAAGAATGGGAAGAGGAGACAAGAAAAATGAAAAAAGATAGACAAAACATTAAAATATCCACTGCTGAAGTAAAGAGTCCAAGAAGAAAAAAGAAACAGAAGAGAAAAGAGAACACCAGAGAGAGACAGAAAATGGAGACAAGGATAGGAAATGAGAAGAAAAAAATAAGATAACCGAATAATCAAGCCAGACACACCAAAGTTTTGGAATTATTTTATTATCAGATACAAAATATTCCCCGCCCTCCCTCTCGGCTGATCTCGGGATGAATGAAAGTCAAAAGGTTTCCAGTTATGCCTGGGAGTCATTTATTTTACTTAGCACACACCTTACAGTCCACAGAGATTGCCAGAGAGCACTCTTATCTCTGGACATAACCTATGGTGAGAGTTGTGCTCAGGGCCGTTGCAATGGGTGGGCAAGAGGCCCACTGCCCCAAGTATCACACTGCCCTTTTGAGTCCCTCTGTGAGTCTGTGTGCACACAGGCATGAAAGGGGCACCAAAAGGAACCACTGCTCAAAGTGTAGTTTTGTTCACTGACTGTCCTGGAGGTGGTCATGACTACGGGACCAGAGCATGTGCTATGACTACTTGAAACACAGGTAGCTCTCATGATTACTATGATAATGCTGGAATATGACTGCACTGCAGGATGGCTGGGATTTGCATAAACAGGTGATGAGAGGGGAGAAGGTCTCAGAGCACATGCTACAAAATGCCCAAGGTGAGTGGCATGAGGAAAATTCACCGACAGCGTGAGGAAGACTGAAGAGTCTAAAGCACTGTAGTGAAATGGCTGCACGAGGAGGGGAGGGGAGGGGAGACTTAGTTCAGTGTCTACAATTACAGTAAAAGCCTCAGAGGAAAATCTCCCTCATTCCATTTCTTTGCATTTTCTGAGGTGGATGTACTGGGCTACAAATTATTTACTTGAGGCTACAAACCCCACCCCTCCCACTCATTCTACCTGCTGTGCTACCAAGCAGGACTGACTTTTACAACTCCTACGAGCTTAGGATAACAAAGTGGTAATTCACACATTTGTGAAAGTTTTAAAAATGTATTATATTATGGTTGGGGGGGGGGGGGATTTGCAATGAGCTTGTTTACTTAGGGCCGGCCAAGGGGTGGTCCCTGCAGGTATAATGCCTCCTCCCCCCACCCCACAGGGTTTAAAAATGGTCTCACAAAGCCAGGCATACTAGGGGGCTTTCTTCTAGTCTGTCACTGGAAAAATATTTGGTACTGCACATCTGGCCAAAAAGGATCAATGTTGAATAAATAGCTCAGGGGCATTTACAGATAGGAAGATGTTTTCTTTTTAAACAAAGCACAGTCACAATAAAAAGTACATATGTTTTTATTCAAAAAATAAAATATATACATGCAAAGGGCCCCAATATGCTTGGAATGCCCTCCTGCTGGAAGTGGTGGGGCAAATACAGTGACAGAATTCAAAATGGCTTGGGACAGACACAGTGGATCCCTTTATAGCAACAAGATAAAATCAAAATAAACATAACTTTCTCTTATATCTCAACAAATAGGGGTGTCCTACATGGAGCAGTGGGTACACCCCTAAACAAAGGCATGGGGAGGGGTGGCCTGCACAGAACGGTAGGTGCACCTGCTCTTGTTGCCTTGCTGGGCAGACTAGATGGACCCTACTTGTCTTTATCTGCCATCATATACTATGTTACTATGATGTTCAAAAGGCATTTACACGGTTTAAAGCCCAGTAAACTGTGTAAATGCCTTACCTGGGGATATTAAATGGCACCTTTATGGTAAGTACTGTTGAATATCCCCAGCTAAATCCCCTATGTGCCCCGATGCTATCCAGTTAGCATCGGGGCATGTTGGGCGTGATCTGAGGTAGAGACTGGCACTAACCGTACAGCAGCAATATTGGCTGCTGCCCGGTTAGCGATCGGCGCCCAAAAGATAGGCGAGGAAAACCTTTGAAGATCCGGCCAGTTCAATATCCGGCCCAAAAAGACTGAACATAGGGAGGATGACCAAAACAAGAACCAATAGGAGTCAAGCTGATATTCTGAGGAAAATGGATAGCATTACCACCATAAATGGAGTCACTTTCTTGATTACTTAATAGCGTGGATAAATTCAGTATTATAAAGTTGTGGTTTCATTCACCCTCCTCTGTTTCCTCTTTAAAACGCCGATGGCCAGCGATGCTTTTATATCTTTGAGACTAACATCTGGAAAGCTGTTGTACAAGCTGATCAACTAGAAAAAGATTAACAGCACAAACGAACAGAAAAGTCTGTACCATGGTTTGCCAAGTACTATTGTTCCCACTTCAGGAAGGGAGAAGAATTAAGAGACATCGTGACCTAATACTTGCTGGCACCCTCTGTTGGATGAAAGAGCTCTATTGGATCTGAGTGATTGCAGTCTGGCTGTTGTTAGGGGTACTGTGGACAGAGAGAGACACACACAGGAGGTGCTGATAACTGAGCATAAAAATATCAGTCCTAGATAATAGACTCGCTAGAAGAAGGAAGGGTCAGAAGGATACGATTAAGGCTTCTGTTTTTTGGGGTTTATAAACAGTAAACTTAGTTTATTTTCCATCTAAATTGGAAGCTCCTTAAGGATATGAAAAATCGAGGTTTACTGGTGTTTTCACAGCACAGGTACTGCGGCTGGGTAGCTTTTCTGGCTGAATCAAATGTATACATTTGTACAGCTGCGGAGCTGTTGCTACAGAAAAGGCACAAAATCAAGCCAAGGGGAAGAACGACAGAGTATTTATTTATTTATTTTTATTTTATTTAGTATACATTTGTATACCGCTACTTCCAGCGATCAGCAGCGGTTTGATTACAGATTGGAAATTGTCAAATCATGACAGGACATTTTTGAGGTATAAACACATTGATTAGACAGGAAAGCACAGCACACAGAGAACTATTTTACAGGGAACATGGGCTATGGAAGGTTAAGTGGCTTGCCCAAGACCACAAGGAGCACCTGTGGGACTAGAAACCCCAGTCCTTCCGGCCCAAGGTTGCTGTCCTCTAGTGGGATTTGAACCCCCGACCTTCCGGCCCGAAGTACTTTGCCCCAACCACTAGGCCACTCCTCCACTACTAGGGGAAGAACTGTTTCTGTAATTTTTTTTAAAAACCTAAAATCAGAACAGCCTGGGTTCTGAGCCTGCAGTAAAATCCTTTCAGACAAACACAAGGCCATCTAAGCCCAGGTCCAGAACAAAAGTAAGTCTTTATCCGATACAAAACAAGAGGAACACCAGTCTTATCTTTGCAAGCTTCAAAAACAAGGCAGCATCTGTTGAAACTTACAGTGTGAGCATAGTCTCGGGGGGCCTTCCTCCTTCTGGTCTGGGCTTCCCTGCCTCACTCTCTTTCTCTGGTTTTTGACCTCCTTCCCTAGGCCCAGCCTGAAAAGGGGGAGAGGGTGGATCTCATCTATATATCCATTCACATTTAGATATGACAGGAGCACGTCCATATTTGACAGGCTGCAGTAAAGTACAGAAAGGTGAAAGCAAGGTGTCATGATATGAAGCTGCAGGAACGAATATTCAAAGGACAACTGAGAAAATACAAGGGATAGCCATTGAAAATTATTTTCTTTTTTTTTGTTTTGCTTGTTTGTTTTATTTAAAACGAAAAAAAAAAAAGTAAGAAAAAGAAATGCTTCTCCCCCCCCCCCCCCAAATGAAAAAAAGATGCCTCTGTCCCCACAACCAGTCACCATGAGGGGTCAGGAAGAGATCCCTGTTCAGGACATCTTGGACTCCAAGTACTTCTGGGGCCAACTACATTACCTTGTGGATTAGAAAGGTTACTGGCCTGAAGGAGTACAGTTGGGATACCACCATCAATATCCATGTCAACAACCTGCAGGCCCAATTTCATCATGAACACCTGGAAAAGACAGACCTTAAGAAGATCCTTGGAGGGCCCTGTAGGGTATTCTGTCAGGTGTGCCAGGGGTTTGAACCTGGGACCTTGGGAACCACAGAGGCAGTAGAGACTGAGCTCCACAAGCGGCAGAAGAGGAAGCCCACCTCATGGAGGCAGGGCCAGCATTAGAGGATGGGACCCCAAACCTGCCTCAAGCTGAAGGAGGCATAGCCCGATGGTGGCCTTTAGGGCCACATTACCAGTTTCTGTTCTGGGTCCTTGCAGGTCTAATAGGAGGAGCCCACTGAACCAGTAAGATGTGCATCTTATGTACCACCATATAGAAGGAAGCCTAGAGAGATACACTCTTGCTGGTTCCACAGTTTTCAGTGGGCCTGTCCTACATCTACTGCCAATCCAACTCCTTTCACTATACAACGAAGTGTTATTTGTACTTCCACTTGCTACTAAGATTGCCAGCTTTTCTTCCGATTCCTCTTCTGCTAAAGCTAGAATAGTTTGCTTTAGTTCCACATCTAGCTATCTGCTCTAGTCCTGTCATTGCTTCCTTGCCTGATTCCTGATTCTGCCACTTCCTGCACTGCTCTACCCTGCCCTGGGCCTAGCTCTCCACCCAGGGTAAGCCTAACAGGAGCACATCAGTCTTCACAATGTAACCAGTGTGACCACAGGAGAGGACATGTAGGACCAAAGAAAAAGCTAGGGAGGCACTATAAGCCTCACCACAGCCTGGAAGGTCTAAAAGAAGGAGGCTCAGGAGGGGGAATAGGAGAAGGTGCTGTGTGAAATGCGTATGCTACACAAAACAGGGCCTGGTTATTCGTATTCTGCATCTGGCCTGTTAATTTCCATGTTCCCAGGCTCTTGATATGTCTAGAAAGGAGAGAAGCAGGGAAAGGGAAGAAGACAAGATGGTAGATGGGCATTTTGCTCTGGGATGTCATTTATAGCATGGGAAAAAGAAAGATGAAAAAAGGCAAAAAACCCTCAGGTGCCCAAGAGATACGTCCCACTTTACCTCCAACAGCTTCTGGACCTTTCGATTCCTTTGTACGACTCAAATGGCAGGTGCAAGCCTGGTGGTTCCAATGCCGGAGTCAGGTGGCTTGGAATCTTACTCAGACACTGACATCTCCTGGTCCCCTGAAACGCGGAACCCTCCGACACCACCAACAGCATCAGTTTCCCTGGAGGGTTGTTGTGTTAGCACCCACGAATGAATGAAGACAACCCTCCCCAAGGACGGCAGACTTAGTAAGTATGTGCAGCAGTAGTGCAAACCCTGCAGGATCATCCAGCTGCATGAGCCCATTTGGAGGAGAGTGGAGCAGAAGCAGCTGGAGAGTTTGCCAATGCACAGCCCTTTGAGACAGGGTTTTTGCTTTCTCCAGAAATCACCAGATTGGCAGGGAGTGCAGCTCTCCCTGACTCCCCTTTCTCTCTGGTACATCCTGTGAATTTCACTCTTGAATCAATCTGGTCAGTTATCTCACAGTTGGAAGAAGCTCTGGTGCCTCAGGATGCAGGTATTATCTTCTGAAGTTCATAGCAATGTATCCTCAATTATAACAAATGCTGAGGATATTGCTAGAGTCCAATCCGCTTGCCAAGAAGTAAAGTCTAAAAAGCTTCATTTGGAGGGTTGTAATGATGCTTATCTTAAGGATATAACACTTTGCTTAAAGTCAAGAATGAGAAATTGGAGAATTGCTCTCGTTCAGTCAATTTTAGGCCGATAAATTTCCCTAGATGAAACCGAACATAAGAACATAAGATATGCCATACTGGGTCAGACCAAGGTCCATCAAGCCCAGTATTCTGTTTCCAATCTAGGTCATACGTACCTGGCAGTTTGCCCAAAAGACACAGGTTCCACAATGCTTGTACTGGGTCAAGCATTGATATCCTGGGTCCCTTCTTAAAAATGGTTTATGGACCTTTCCTCCAGGAACTTGTTCAAACCTTTTTTAAACCCAGCTACACTAACAGCCTTTACTACATCCTCTGGTAACAAATTCCAGAGTTTGATTACACGATGAGTGAAAACATATTTTCTTTTATTAGTCTTAAATAGTTTACCCTGTAGCTTCATTGCATGTTCCCTAGTCTTTCTATATTCTGATAACGTAAACAATCGATCTACATTTACCCGTTCCACTCCGTTCATTAATTTATAGACTTCTATCATATCTCCCCTCAGCCGTCTCTTTTCCAGGTTAAAGAGCCCTAACATTTTTAGCCTTTCTTCATAGGAGTATCCTTCCATCCCCTTTACCATTTTGGTGGCTCTTCTCTGAACCTTTTCTAAAATCGCTATATCCTTTTTAAGATACGGCGACCAGAATTGCACACAATATTCAAGGTGCGGTCTCACCATGGAATGATATAGAGGCATTATAATATCTTTTGTTTTATTTTCCATTCCTTTCCTTATGATACCTAGCATTCTATTTGCTCTCTTGGCCACCGCTGCACACTGGGCCGAGGGTTTTAACATGGTATCCACAATGACGCCTAAATCTTTTTCCTGGGTGGTGGCTCCTAATTTGGACCTTTGCATCGTGTAACCATAGTTTGGGTTGTTCTTCCCTAGGTGCATAACTTTGCACTTGTCCACATTAAATTTCATCTGCCATTTTGATGCCCAGTCTTCCAATTTATCAAGATCCTCTTGCAATGTTCCACAATCCTCTTGGGTTTTAACAACTTTAAATAGTTTTGTGTCATCTGCAAAAATTTGATAACCTCACTCGTTATTCCACTATCCAGGTCATTTATGAATATGTCAAAAAGCAGCGGACCCAGCACAGATCCCTGGGGTACACCACTATTCACCTTTCTCCATTGGGAAAATTGGCCATTTAGCCCTACCCTCTGCTTTCTATCTTTTAACCAGTTCCTGATCCACAATAGTACACTGCCTCCTATCCCATGACTCTTTAGTTTTGCTAAAAGTCTCTGATGAGGGACCTTGTCAAAGGCCTTCTGAAAGTCCAGATACACTATAATCAACCGACTCACCTTTGTCCACCTGTTTATTCACTCCTTCAAAAAAACATAACAGATTAGTAAGACAAGATCTTCCTTGTCTAAAGCCATGTTGGCTGTCTCCCATTAGGCTATGACTACATGCTGAGTAATTTTATTCTTTATGATGGTTTCTACCATTTTTCCTGGTACTGACATCAGGCTCACCGGTCTGTAGTTTCCCAGATCACCCCTGGAACACTTTTTAAAAATTGGTGTTACATTGGCGATCCTCCAATCTTCAGGTATTAGAGATGATTTTAATGATAGTTCACATATTACTAATGCAATCACTTGAAATCCGTTTAATATTTTAAACCCATCAACCAAGAACCTTGATGGGTTGATGGGTTTAAAATATTAAACGGATTTCAAGTGATTGCATTAAGTTATACCGTTTAACAAATATTAGGCTACTTCCCCGGGGCACATATTACTAATAGCAGGTCTGTAATCTCATATTTCAGTTCTTTCAACACCCTTGGATGTATACCATCTGGCCCAGGTGATTTGCTACTCTTCAGTTTATCTAATAGTTATAATACATCTTCCCGATGTATCGATATTTCCTTCAATTCTTCCGCACCTATAAATACCACTTCAGTCATGGGCAACATCCCTACATCTTCCTCAGTAAAGACCGAAGCAAAGAATTCATTCAGTCTCTCCGCTATCGCCTTGTCGCCTCTTAGTGCCCCTTTAATCCCTTTATCATCTAATCGACCAACTGACTCTCTCACAGGTTTTTTTGCTACGAATGTACTTGAAAAAGTCTTTATTATGCGTTTTTGCTTCCGCAGCAAGCTTCTTCTCAAATTCTCCCTTTGCCTGCCTTATCAATGCCTTGCATTTGATTTGCCAGTGCTTGTGCTGTTTCCAGGTTTTGTCGTTTGTCTCTTTTTTCCATTTCCTGAAAGATGCTTTTTTGGCAACAGCCTCTCTGACCTCACCTTTAAACCATGCTGGCAGTTTTTTGGACTTCCTTCCACTTTTCTTAAAGCTTGGAATACAGCTGGTCTGGGCTTCCAAGATAGTATTTTTAAACACCACCCAAGCTTGATGTAAGTCTTTAACCTTTGCAATTGCTCCTTTTAGTTTTTTCTTAACTATTTTTCTCATTTTATCATAGTCTCCCTTTCAAAAGTTAAAAGGTAGTACTGTGGATTTCCTTACTATCCCTCCTCCACTAATTAAATCAAAGGCGATCATGCTATGATCACTATTGCCAAGTGGCCCCAACAACCTTATCTCTTGCTCTAGATCTGGTGTTCCACTAAGGACTAGGTCTAATATGGCTTCCCCTCTGGTCGGTTCATGAACCAGCTGCTCCAGGAAGCAGTCATTTATTTCATCTAGGAACTTTATCTCCCTAGAATGTCCTGCCGTGACACTGATCCAGTCGATACCGGGGTAATTGAAATCACCCATTATTATTACTGCGCTGTAACTTTTGTTAGCTTCCTTGATTTCTTTGAGCATTTCATCATCCATTTGTTCATTCTGGCCAGATGGTCGATAGTACACCCCCACTGCCATCGCCTTCCCCTTTTTACATGGAATTTAAATCCATAGAGATTCAAAAGCAAATTTTGTTTCCTGCAAAACTTTAATCCTTTCTGACTCAATGCCCTCTCTAACATAGAGCGCCACCCCTCCACCAATTTGATCAGCTCTATCATTACGATATAGTTTGTACCCAGGTATCACAGTGTCCCACTGGTTGTACTCCTTCCACCATGTCTCTGATATTCCAATCATATCTAACCTTTCATTTAGTGCTATATATTCTAACTCTCCCATCTTATTTTTTAGACTTCTAGCATTTGCATACAAGCATTTTAGAGACTGTATTTTATTCATCTTAATTTGGGTATTGGTAGACATGGGTAATTTGGGATCTTTAAGCTCTGTCTGATCCATACTCGAGGGCATTTGGACTACTTTACTCTTTTTTGGAACCTCTTTGCTTTTGGTAGTATCCTTCAAGGATACATTCTTCCGAAACATCCGCTCTTGGGCGACTGTCGGCTTTCCCCTATTATCTAGTTTAAAAGCTGCTCTATCTCCTTTTTAAAGGTTAATGCCAGCAGCCTGGTTCCATCCCGGTTAAGATGAAGCCCATCCCTTCGGAAGAGCCCCTCCTTTCCCCAGAATGTTCCCCAGTTCCTAACAAATCCAAAACCCTCATCTCTGCACCACTGTCTCATCCACGCATTGAGACTCCGGAGCTCTGCCTGCCTTTTGGGTCCTGCGCGTGGAACGAGAAGCATTTCGGAGAACGCTAGCCTGGAAGTTCTGGATTTCAACTTCCTACCTAAAAATGCAACATGTGCCTTTGAGTCAGTCCTGACTCCTGGCAACCCAGAAGCTCCTGGGTTTTCTTGGCAGTGTCACCGGAAGTAGATTACCAGGCCTTTCTTCCGAGGCAATGGAGGGTTAAGTGACTTGCCCAAGGCCACAAGGAGTGCTCTCTTGGTTACCAAGCCAGTGTTCTAACCACTAGGCTACTCCTCCACTCCAAAAGAAGAATGCGACCTGGGGGTGACCGTTTCTGATAATCGTAAGATGGATAAACAGGTAGAAAATCTGACAGCGAAAGCCAGGATGCATGGGTACATTGGGAGAGGAATGGCCAGCAGAAAGGAGGAGTTGATAGTTGTGATAAGGAAGCTTATCATAGCTCAGGAAGGAGCTATAGAAAAGGTGAAGTGACTCTGAACAAGCAACCTGTCAGTTCTGGTAGAAATATGAAAACAGAATTTTGCCATAAAAGACTACCAGTCCCAGAATGCACCAGGTTTCCAACAGCCATGAGAGGAGCTGAAGTGAGAAAACGTGTGTTCAATCAGGAGGGCTATGAGGTAATCCCTAAGCACTCATCTCAAAGGGCAGGGCCTGATTCAGCACAGCTGCGCTGTATTAGGGGGGAGCACTCATCTAAGCAGAATAAGAGTAGAGAGTTTATTCTACAGATGACCAGCTTCATGATCACCTTGGATATTCAGAGAATTGTCCTCAGTATCCTGAGAATCAGCTTGAGTTTGATCATCAGTTTCATCTGAAGGATCAGCAGAAGCAGAAGCCAAACCGGACGGATAGAGAAGGAAAGAAACCCTCTGGAAGGAAGAGGAGAAAAGCCTTTGAGAGGTCTAGAAGAGTCCAAGGCAGTACGTATACTGGGAGGTATTTCAAGGGCCAGCATATACCATTGGACTGGGGAAAGCCAGAGGAATGGTGCTGCAGAACAAGGAATCACCAGAGGCTACCTGTGAGGGAGACGGCTGCACGTGGAAGGGACTCTAAGACCTATGCCAGAAAGTATGTGAAGAGAGATCCAGTGTCCAGGGATCAGGATTGGAAGGCTGGACATAAGAACTGGACTACATACTGGCCAGGCTATATAGAGAGGAACTATAGCAACAATGGAAGCTCAGGTATGAACATTGATCTATGCCCTAGCTATAACCTTGAAAGACAGCAGGGAAATAAGTGTTCTCCTGAAAGTGCTCCATTAAAAGATTCATCTGTGCCAATTCATGATAGTGACCCTATGCTTGTTGATGAAGGGGAAATAATAGCAGATCAAGATATTGTTTATATGGACTGCTCTCTATCCAAACTCCGTTGGTAACTTTCTGTGATAAAGCACAGCAGCCATCACAAAGAAAATATAAATTTGTTCTTTATTCCACTAAGAAAAGCTCCTGAAGCAGGATTTGACTCACACAGTAGAAAGCCAGCCTGCTAAAGGGTTTCAGCTGGATAACTGATAGCAATTGAGCTGCACCTAATTGCTTGTGAGCTAGGAGAGAATTACTTCTGGATCTGTGTGGAAAATAATCAGAAGTTAACCTTACAAGAACAGTTTATTTCTTTCTTTGTGGCTTTTCGTTTGTTAGAGATATGCTAAGAAAACATTAGCTAATTGCCTGACAAGTTTGAAGGTTGTTTTCCTGATTTTGAGTTTTTGACTTTGTTTTACCAAGTTAAACACTGCAAGCAAGTAACCTAATTTATGTGCTACCAAGCATATCTGTGCTGGGATAAATAACCCCATAAATAAAGAAGTATCTTATTGGCTTTAACACTTGTGCACAACTAAATTATTGTCAGCAGCTGTGTCTGGTGTGAATGAACTACATTACCCACAATACCTTGCAAAAATCATATAAATATATGCATTGTCAAGACTGTGAAGATTCTCACCCAGGCAGCCGTCTGACATAGTGCCTTTGAATAAAAGTCTTTGGCAAGGCCTCCTTTGGAGTACTGTGTGTAATTCTGGAGACCACACTTTCAAAAGAATATAAACAGGATGGAGTCAGTGCAGAGGATGGCTACCAAAATGGTCAGTGGGCTTTGTCATAAGGCATATGGGGACTGAAAAAGATCTCAATATGTATACTTCGAAAAAAAGAAGGGGGGAGAGATATGATAGAGACATTTAAACACCTCTGTGACAGAGATGCACAGGAGGAGAGCCTCTTTCAATTGAAAGAAAGCTCTGCAACAAGGGAGCATAGTTTGAAGGTGAAAGGGGATAGACTTAGGAGTAATTCGCAGAAATATTTCTTCACAGAAAGAATGGTAAATGCTAGGAATAATCACCCAGTGGATTTGGTAGAGACAAGGACTGTATCTGAATTCAAGAAAGCATGAGCCAAACACAGAAGGTTTCTAAAGGAAAAAAGGGACTGTAAAACTTAGTAGCTGGTATGGAAGGGCAGACTAGTTAGGCCGTATGGTCATTACCTGCTGTCATGTTTCTATGTTGTGTTGGCTGGAGACATGTTTAAAGCTTATTTAGTGGAGGTTTTGGGTATTCCACTTGAGTCACATCCACCTATGATTCAGTTATATTATAGGCTCCTAGCTAGAAGGATTTGGAAAGAGGTCAGGACACTGGCTCACAACAAATGGACATTTTGAATATCTCTGCTATACTGGAAAGTAGAAAGTTTGGATTTAGAGACTTTAACACCATCTACATAGTTAGTTACCTTTGCATTACCTTCTGACCATAAATGGCTCTTAAAAATGTTTTTCCAAAAAAGAGAATTTTCCTTTAAAGGTTTCATGATTTGCATGTTTCCTAGTCTTGCCAGGGAGACTCAGAGGAGAAGAAGAATGTTTTTGCTCCTTTGGCCTAGTTCACTCTATTTGTCCTTAAGTATCAATGTAAATGCTTGGTCAAGCTACAATCAGTAAATTGGGGGGGGGGGGGGGGTTGGCCTTATCTTATAGCATTTATTAATGCACAAAAACCTTTGGTTCCCTCAATGCTATTGGTATCTGGTGCCAATAATCTGTGACTATTAGGATATTTTGCCTGTACTACACCTGAAGCATTTTCCTTGTTTTTCTTGTTTTATGTTTGTATATGAAATTCTCCCCATTTTTTGGGCTTGATGTAAAGTGCTGTTGGACTAATTTCTGGTAATTATTTCTGATAAACAGGATTTCCTTTCCCTTTTCTGTACAAGATGTATATGTCTGGTTAACTGTAAATGCTATAAAGATAACATGTCAAAAAAAGGAGAGAAGCATATGAGTATGACCAGACAGAAAGGAGCTCCTATACAGTTAAGAGCCACCACTGGTGTCGTTTGTTCCTACAAGGTGCTGGCCTGTACCCGAATATCAGGCAGCTGTGACTTTTTTGCATGGTGCATCTGATCAGATGTGAAGGCAGACACTGGTTGGGAAAATCTGCTCTACAGCATCCCTAGCCAACACAAAAAGATGGGCCTGGAACTTAAACCCCAGCCGCCTTCTCTGCATGTTTGAATATTCATTTATTTACTTGGATTTATACACTCAAGGTAAAGAACAAGCAAACTAAAACACAACGGATAAATAACATTTAATTAATTCAGTATTCTAATTGTTCTTATATCTACTCTTAAACTATCAAGAAACGCATCCTTGATAATTTAAGAGTAGAAATAAGGATATTTTACTAAAACTTTAATAAAGCAAAAGGACTATAAAATAAGAGTGGGCCAATAGGTCATGCATACTACTGTATCCTTTCATGTTTATGGTCTGACAGAAATCAAGATAAAAAAGTATACAAAGTACAGTGAGAATATTGGGAAGGGGTGTTGCAACCATAAATATATTTTATAAAGGCAACTTAGGCACCTATGTGCCTTTATAAGAGAGGCTTGTACAATGACCCCCAGTAAATTCTCACCTGTTCTGAAGAAGGTCTAAAGATGTGCATGTACTCTATGGGGTAATCTTATAGTCATTCTAGCATATGGGGCAATATAAGCATGTAAAATGGCTCTTTATAAAATTACCTCAAGCATGTGTGCTCCCTAGCATGAATGCGCATACTTTTGCTGTAGGTGTTGCCGGGGGAGCCATCTGGACGGAGTTGTAAAGTACACCTTTGATTATAAAATAAGCCAATTTACATGTGGAAATTTACAGGAAACAAAATTTGCTGTAGAATCTCTATGGATTGAAATTCCATGTAAAAAGGGGAAGGCGATGGCAGTGGGGGTGTACTATCGACCGCCTGACCAGAATGAACAAATGGATGATGAAATGCTCAAAGAAATCAAGGAAGCTAACAAAAGTCACAGCAGAGTAGTAATAATGGGTGATTTCAATTACCCTGGTATCGACTGGGTCAGTGTTACGGCAGGACAAGCTAGGGAGATAAAGTTTCTAGATGAAATAAATGACTGCTTCTTGGAGCAGCTGGTTCATGAACCGACCAGAGGGGAAGCCATACTGGACCTAGTCCTTAGTGGAACGCCAGATCTGGTGCAAGAAATAAGGGTGTTGGGACCACTTGGCAACAGTGATCATAGCATGATCATGTTTGATTTAATTAGTGGAGGAGGGATAGTAAAGAAATCAACAGTACTACCTTTTAACTTTCAAAAGGGAGACTATGATAAAATGAGGAATATAGTTAAGAAAAAACTAAAAGGAGCGGTTGCAAAGGTTAAAGACTTACAGCAAGCTTGGGTGTTATTTAAAAATACTATCCTCGAAGCCCAGACCAGCTGTATTCCATGCATTAAGAAAAGTGGAAGAAAGTCCAAAAAACTGCCAGCATGGTTTAAAGGTGAGGTCAGAGAGGCTGTTGCTGCCAAAAAAGCATCCTTCAGGAAATGGAAAAAAAGAGTCAAACAAAGAAAACTGGAAACAGCACAAGCACTGGCAAGTTGAATGTAAAGCATTGATAAGGCACGCAAAGCGAGAATTTGAGAAGGAACTTGCTACGGAAGCAAAAACACGAAATAAAGACTTTTTCAAGTACATTCGTAGCAAAGGGCCTGTGAGAGAGTCCGTTGGGCCATTAGATGATAGAGGGGTAAAAGGGGCAGTAAGAGGAGACAAGGCTATAGCAGAGAGACTGAATGAATTCTTTGCTTCGGTCTTTACTGAGGAAGATGTAGGGATGTTACCCAAGACTGAAGTGGTATTTAAAGGTGATACTACAGAGGAATTGAGAGAAATATCGCTACACCGGGAAGATATATTACAACTATTCGATAAACTGAATAGTAGCAAATCACCTGGACCGGATGGTATACATCCAAGAGTGTTGAAAGAACTGAAATATGAGATTGCGGACCTGCTATTGGTAATCTGTGAACTTTCATTAAAATCATCTGTAATACCTGAAGATTGGAGGGTCGCCAACGTAACACCAATCTTTAAAAAGGGTTCCAGGGGTGACCCGGGAAATTACAGACCAGTGAGTCTGACGTCAGTACCAGGGAAAATGGTAGAAACCATCATAAAGAACAAAATTACACAGCATGAAGATAGTCATGGCCTAATGGGAGACAGTCAACATGGCTTTAGACAAGGAAGATCTTGTCTTACTAATCTGATATGTTTTTTTGAAGGTGTGCATAAACAGGTAGACAAAGGTGAGTCGGTTGATATAGTGTATCTGGACTTTCAGAAAGATTTTGATAAGGTCCCTCATCAGAGACTTTTGGCGAAACTAAAAAGTCATGGGATAGGAGGCAGTGTACTATTGTGGATCAGGAACTGGTTAAAAGATAGAAAGCAGAGGGTAGGGCTAAATGGCCAATATTCCCAATGGAAAAAGGTGAATAGTGGAGTACCCCAGGGATCTGTACTGGGTCCGCTACTTTTTGACATATTCATAAATGACCTGGAAAAGGGAATAACGAGTGAGGTTATCAAATTTGCAGATGATACAAAACTGTTTAAAGTTGTTAAAACCCAAGAGGATTGTGGAAAACTGCAGGAGGATCTGGATAAATTGGAAGACTGGGCATCCAAATGGCAGATGAAATTTAATGTGGACAAGTGCAAAGTTATGCACCTAGGAAAGAACAACCCACACTATAGTTACACAATGCAAGGTTCCACATTGGGAACCACCACCCAGGAAAAAGATTTAGGAGTCATCGTGGATAACATGTTAAAACCCTCTGCCCAGTGTGCAGCGGCAGCCAAGAAAGCAAATAGAATGCTAGGTATCATAAAGAAAGGGATGGAAAATAAAACAAAGGATATTATAATGCCTCTGTATCGTTCCATGGTACGACCGCACCTTGAATATTGTGTGCAGTTCTGGTCACCGTATCTTAAAAAGGACATAGCATTATTAGAAAAAGTACAGAGAAGAGCCACCAAAATGGTGAAGGGGATGGAAGGCTACTCCTATGAAGAGAGGCTACAAAGGCTGGGGCTCTTCAACCTGGAAAAGAGACGGCTTAGGGGAGATATGAAAGAGGTCTATAAATTAATGAATGGAGTGGAGCATGTAAACGTGGATCAATTGTTTACGCTATCAGAATATAGAAAGACTAGGGGACATGCAATGAAGCTACAGGGTAAACTATTTAAGACAAATAAGAGAAAATATTTTTTCACTCAACGTGTAATCAAACTCTGGAATTTGTTACCGGAGGATGTGGTAAGGGCTGTTAGTGTAGCTGGGTTTAAAAAAGGTTTGGACAAGTTCCTGGAGGAAAGGTCCATAAACCACTATTAAAAAGGGACCCAGGATAATCAATGCTTGACCCAGTACAAGCATTGTGGAACCTGTGTCTTTTGGGGATACTGCTAGGTACGTATGACCTAGATTGGCCACTGTTGGAAACAGGATACTGGGCTTGATGGACCTCGGTCTGACCCAGTATGGCATATCTTATGTTCTGGAACCGTAGGAAACACAAACAGGAGCACTGCTCGCAAACAAACTGAGAAACCACAAAAACGAGCAGTAGTGGAAGTCACAGGCACTTTATTAATTAAGCAAACCCCAACGCGTTTCGGCTGTTGCCTTCATCAGGGGGTACTAGAGGACAGCAAAACATAACATTAAAATAATTAAACATACATAAAAACACAAAAAAATATATATTAAAATAACAAATATGAATAATCATAATTATTAATTAATTCATAAAAAATTAAAATTAAAACATATAAAAAAAATATATATATATAAGTATATAAGAACATATATATATATAAAAAATACTATATAGACAAGAAAACAGCAATACATAATAATAAAAAATATATATACCATACTTACAAATGAAGTGCACAAAAGCAATAAAGATATGGCACAAACCAATCAATGGTGGATAATGCTAAAAAATCAACGTAAAAACCATTAATATGATACTGAAACAATTAAAAACATCAATTGAACCATACAACATTGAACAAAAAGAAAACAAAATGGAAAACCCAGACCAACGAGAAAGGCAAATTAAACTATATAGTAAGGATAAGTAATCCTAAAAAATGCATATATAGAAGAATCTTATTCAAGCAAAGGAAATCTCTTTATATATACAAAACACAGAGCATACATATCGTTAGACACGCACATGCGGTACCATTATTACAAATATTAAACTAGAGGAACTGGTACTCAAAAGAAATAATAAAATGTGTGCTTCTAAAAGTGCAACAAGTAAAAAGGTGCAGGAGTGTAGAACCAAATATGGTATTTTAAGGCAATATAGAGAACCAATATATAAACCCATGCTAAAAGTTGTGATCTAAGGAGACCAGATAGCTGCCGGGAAAACTAACAATAAAAATGTAAAAACAAAACATATAAATCCTATGTGGACCCATAACATATAAGCTCGTATAGCTGCTCAAACGTGACATAAAACCTGTATAGTATACTAGAAAGAAGAAAAAAAAAAGAAAAAAAGAAACTGAAAATCACATTCAACTAACTTATAAACGAACTTATTCGACACCTTCTTAAACTGCTGAATAAATGCCAACTCGTGAGGAACTTAAAACCATGAAAACAGTGCAAACAAAGTGTAAAAAAAGGGGAAGGAACCACCTCAAGCAAGTAAATACCTGAACACCAACAGCCAGCTATTCAGAATTCTTGAGAACGCCAACTTTGGCGCGCATTTAAATTGACAGGCTGCGTGGTGACACTCCATATGCATGAGATGACGTCAGAAGACGTCCGTGTGAACACACATTGTATAATAACACGTAGCATCAAATGAAAAAATATATAAAAAATAAATAAATTAGAACAATTGTAAAACCAATATATAAATAATAATAATAAATAAAAATAAAAATGAAAATAAAAGAGGTTTCACTGAACCCCACGGGCAATGAACAAATCGTCATGATTGACAGCTCAGCGAAGACTAAAACAGCGATTCGGCATATCATTAAAATAAAAATAAAAATACAAATAATTTGTTAGTGCTCACAATAATATCTTGTTGAGAATAATGCACTACTCTCAGCAACTTGTCATCATGAGGGGGCATCTAAGCCTATCCTAAAACCGGCAACGTACCCGGATAAAACAAAGAAGAAATACAGAAAATGAATAATAAAAAGAAAATTAAATAAAATACTCATTGTACCTTAAACCATAACAAATTAGACCAATAATTCTTTCAAGGATGATGATTAAAACTAGGATACATAAAAAATATAAAAAATATTCTCATAAGTAAAAAAGTCCATAAATATGTAACTCATAAATATGTGTGGTCACTACATAATCAAAAAAAAAGGGGGGGCCCAACAAGAGTGTTTAGGCGAACTCCAATTCTTTATAAAATAAAATGTTAAAATTATATATATAAAAAATATATATAATGAAATAATAAAATAATAAAAATAAAAAAAAAGAAAAAAAAGAAAAAAAAGAAAAATTATTAAACATATATATTTATAATTATAATTTATAATTATACCATGTACAAACATGTAATATATAGAAAACATACCAATCATGTAATATTGACATGTATCATGTCAAACCAAATTATATAAAAATATATACATATAATAAATAAATAAATAAATATGTCTTCTCTTAAATATTCAACCCATGCGTGCTAGATTAAAAGCTCACAGATAAATACCATTTAAGAACACCGATATAAAATTATAAATATATATGTGTGTATATATGTATATAAAAGAAAAACAAGGAAATTAAAAATAATAAGGATAAAAATTACAGAAAGACTGCTAAATTAAAGTCCTGATTCAGACCCAAAGGATCCACTGACTGTAACTCATAAATGAACCGCTGTTCAAGTTTGAGTAATATTGAGTCTATATTACCGCCCCGCCAGTGTGGATGAACCACCTTTAGAACAAAGAACTTTAAATCAGACACAAGATGGCCCTTCTCACTCCAATGGGCAACCATGGGTTTGTCTACAAGACGTCTTCCTAGGCAACTTTTATGTTCAATAATGCGTGTCTTAACCGGCCGAGTAGTTTTGCCGACATATAGCAACTTACATGGGCACATAACTACATATATGACATTACTAGTCAAACAATTAGAATAATGATTGAGAAAAAACTTCCTTTGAGTGACTGGATGAACAAACACATCTTTCACAACAATACCATTCAAACACACGGAGCATCGCCCACATTGAAAATGACCTTTCATTTTAATAATTGGTCGTGGTCTGGACAGAGCTGAAGGCACTAAATAATTTTTCAAATTCCGGTTCCTTTTATGAGCTATAGTCAAGGATTTACATGTAAAACAAGGAAGTGATGAGACCAAATGCCACTCCCGTCTAATAATTCTAGAGATATCTTTTGAGAGAGTAGAAAAGGTCAAGGCACAAACAACTTTGCTTTCATTGGTAGGTATCTTTTTCTGAAGAAGCACACTCCTATCTAATGTCTTTGCCTTAGTATAGGCCTTATGGATGACATGTCTAGGATAACCCCTCTCTGCAAATCTGGCATTCATGTTGAGTGCATGTTTCTCAAAATCTTTCTGCACAGTGCATAAGCGCCTAATCCTCAAGAACTGACTGTATGGAAGATTGTCCTTTAGAGATTGGTTATGGAAACTGTCATAGCGTAGAAGGGAATTACGATCAGTGGGCTTGCGGTACAAGTCTGTAAGGAACCCATCAGAGCCTTTTTTAATGTTGATATCAAGATATGAAATCTGAACTGAACTGAAAACCCCTTCAAATTGTAAATTGACATCTTGAATATTAAGCCACTGAAAAAAAGATTGTAGATCCACTTCATTGCCATCCCATATCAAAAAAACATCGTCTATGTATCGCAACCACAATTTAATGAACTTTTTGAATGGATGATGTTGCAGAAATTGGAGCTCGAAATTGGCGACATAGAGATTAGCCACATCAGGGGCCATGGAGGACCCCATGGCCACCCCTTTTATTTGTTTATAAAAAACATCTCGAAAACAAAAAAAGTTTTCACACATAACGAGGGCAGCCATCTGAGTTAAAAAACATGTAGGAATACGAACAGGTGGGGTTCTTTTTATAAGTGTATTTGCAATGACCTCTAAAGCAGCAGCTTGAGGAATATTGGTATATAAAGAGTTAATGTCTAATGTCGCCAAAATCAGATGCTCATGATAACCAGTAAAATCGTTCAAAATATTAATAACATGCGTGGAGTCACGAACATAAGAGGGGATTTGGGGAACAAAAGGCCGAAGAAAATAATCCAAGAACTTAGATAGGGGTTCCAAAAGGGATCCTATTGCCGAAATAATCGGACGTCCTGGTGGATTACTGAGTGATTTGTGAATTTTGGGCAAAACCTAAATAGTTGGTGTAACTGGATGTGTAACGGTGAGAAATTGGACCTCATGTGCAGTGAGATACCCCGCTTGTTGACCAATAAATATTAAAGTATCAACTTTGTGTTTAAGGGCATCTGTAGGATCTGCAAAGATCTTTTCATAGAAAGTCTTGTCGTTAATTTGACGTAAAATTTCTTTAACATACTCTGACTTATTTTGAATAACCAACGCCCCACCCTTATCTGCTGGTTTTATTACAATAGATTGATTTTGTTGCAAATCCAACAAAGCTGATTTTTGCCCTTTAGTGAGATTATAAAAAGTGCGAGCTCTCTTATTATAAAAGGGCTTCCACTTGGGATACCACGACCCTTTCAAAGGCATCTATCAGAAGGTTAGTATTGTTCGGCGGATTCCATGTGGATGGTTTTCGTAATACAGAACCATCTGAAATCGTTTCACTCTGTTTTTCAAAGAAATCCATGATTTTCAATTTTCGAAAGAATTTATATAATTCAACTCGTGTAGTGAATTGATCGTGTCTAGAAACCGGAACAAAGGACAACCCTTTCTCCAAAACCTCAACTTGTGTTTCACTAAGAGTAAAATCAGAAAGATTGAAAATCCCACTTTTGGAACCTAATCCACAATCTCTTGATGGCTCCGGCCTCTCCCTCTGCCCCTCCCTCTGGGTGGCGGATTGGATCGGAACTCCTGAACCTGGTATTGATGGTACGGGGTCCTTATTTGTTGATCTGTATTCTTCCTGCCTCCCCCCCTCCATAGAGCACTGAATGGCACTGTATATTATTGGTTGCATAATAATGGAAAACCCAGACCACGTAAGACATCCCATAGGTGGGATGTTGATCCTCCTAGGAATGGTAATATGAATAAAAGTAAGGCCAAAACCAGGCTTTTTTCACCCGATCCTCTTTATGAGCGCCATAATAAGAGAAGTCGTAGTGTAGTTGAAGAAACACAAGAGCAGGATACTTCAGCCTCTCTCTTCTCTTCTGATTTTGTTAACTTTCAACCCCCGGTTTTTTCGATGGATGCTCTATGGAGGGGGGGAGGCAGGAAGAATACAGATCAACAAGTAAGGACCCCGTACCATCAATACCTTGACTATAGCTCATAAAAGGAACCGGAATTGTCATATATGTAGTTATGTGCCCATGTAAGTTGCTATATGTCGGCAAAACTACTCGGCCGGTTAAGACACGCATTATTGAACATAAAAGTTGCCTAGGAAGACGTCTTGTAGACAAACCCATGGTTGCCCATTGGAGTGAGAAGGGCCATCTTGTGTCTGATTTAAAGTTTTTTGTTCTAAAGGTGGTTCATCCACACTGGCGGGGCGGTAATATAGACTCAATATTACTCAAACTTGAACAGCGGTTCATTTATGAGTTACAGTCAGTGGATCCTTTGGGTCTGAATCAGGACTTTAATTTAGCAGTCTTTCTGTAATTTTTATCCTTATTATTTTTAATTTCCTTGTTTTTCTTTTATATACATATATACACACACATATATATTTATAATTTTATATCGGTGTTCTTAAATGGTATTTATCTGTGAGCTTTTAATCTAGCACGCATGGGTTGAATATTTAAGAGAAGACATATTTATTTATTTATTTATTATATGTATATATTTTTATATAATTTGGTTTGACATGATACATGTCAATATTACATGATGTTTGGTATGTTTTCTATATATTACATGTTTGTACATGGTATAATTATAAATTATAATTATAAATATATATGTTTAATAATTTTTCTATTTTTTTATTTATTTTTTTATTTTTATTTTTTTTTATTATTTTATTATTTCATTATATATATTTTTTATATATATAATTTTAACATTTTATTTTATAAAGAATTGGAGTTCGCCTAAACACTCTTGTTGGTTCCCCCTTTTTTTTGATTATGTAGTGACCACACATATTTATGAGTTACATATTTATGGACTTTTTTACTTATGAGAATATTTTTTATATTTTTTATGTATCCTAGTTTTAATCATCATCCTTGAAAGAATTATTGGTCTAATTTGTTATGGTTTAAGGTACAATGAGTATTTTATTTAATTTTTTATTATTCATTTTCTGTATTTCTTCTTTGTTTTATCCGGGTACGTTGCCGGTTTTAGGATAGGCTTAGATGCCCCCTCATGATGACAAGTTGCCTAGAGTAGTGCATTATTCTCAACAAGTTATTATTGTGAGCACTAACAAATTATTTGTATTTTTATTTTTATTTTAATGATATGCCGAATCGCTGTTTTAGTCTTCGCTGAGCTGTCAATCATGACGATTTGTTCATTGCCCGTGGGGTTCAGTGAAACCTCTTTTATTTTCATTTTTATTTTTATTTATTATTATTTATATATTGGTTTTACAATTGTTCTAATTTATTTATTTTTTATATATTTTTTCATTTGATGCTACGTGTTATTATACAATGTGTGTTCACACGGACGTCTTCTGACGTCATCTCATGCATATGGAGTGTCACCACGCAGCCTGTCAATTTAAATGCGCGCCAAAGTTGGCGTTCTCAAGAATTCTGAATAGCTGGCCGTTGGTGTTCAGGTATTTACTTGCTTGAGGTGGTTCCTTCCCCTTTTTTTACACTTTGTTTGCACTGTTTTCATGGTTTTAAGTTCCTCACGAGTTGGCATTTATTCAGCAGTTTAAGAAGGTGTCGAATAAGTTCGTTTATAAGTTAGTTGAATGTGATTTTCAGTTTCTTTTTTTCTTTTTTTTTTCTTCTTTCTAGTATACTATACAGGTTTTATGTCACGTTTGAGCAGCTATACGAGCTTATATGTTATGGGTCCACATAGGATTTATATGTTTTGTTTTTACATTTTTATTGTTAGTTTTCCCGGCAGCTATCTGGTCTCCTTAGATCACAACTTTTAGCATGGGTTTATATATTGGTTCTCTATATTGCCTTAAAATACCATATTTGGTTCTACACTCCTGCACCTTTTTACTTGTTGCACTTTTAGAAGCACACATTTTATTATTTCTTTTGAGTACCAGTTCCTCTAGTTTAATATTTGTAATAATGGTACCGCATGTGCGTGTCTAACGATATGTATGCTCTGTGTTTTGTATATATATAAAGAGATTTCCTTTGCTTGAATAAGATTCTTCTATATATGCATTTTTTAGGATTACTTATCCTTACTATATAGTTTAATTTGCCTTTCTCGTTGGTCTGGGTTTTCCATTTTGTTTTCTTTTTGTTCAATGTTGTATGGTTCAATTGATGTTTTTAATTGTTTCAGTATCATATTAATGGTTTTTACATTGATTTTTTAAGCATTATCCACCATTGATTGGTTTGTACCATATCTTTATTGCTTTTGTGCACTTCATTTGTAAGTATGGTATATATATTTTTTATTATTATGTATTGCTGTTTTCTTGTCTATATAGTATTTTTTATATATATATATGTTCTTATATATATATATATTTTTTTTATATGTTTTAATTTTAATTTTTTATGAATTAATTAATAATTATGATTATTCATATTTGTTATTTTAATATATATATTTTTTTGTGTTTTTATGTATGTTTAATTATTTTAATGTTATGTTTTGCTGTCCTCTAGTACCCCCTGATGAAGGCAACAGCCGAAACGCGTTGGGGTTTGCTTAATTAATAAAGTGCCTGTGACTTCCACTACTGCTCGTTTTTGTGGTTTCTCATATCTTATGTTCTTACATGTGTACTTGCATACTCTATGTGCGGCGTAAATGTCCATGACGTCAAAGTAGCCATGACTGCTGCTTGATTTGCATTAGTATTTTATAAAAGACACATAGCTGCCAGTGTATCTTTAATATTATGTCAAAATAGGTGCATTTTTGTCCTCTGAACCTAGGCGCCCTGGTCATAAAATTACCGTGTGTGTGTGTCTACACACCTATTTTATAATACATGGATGTAAACCAGAACTCTGTCTCAGCTCTGCCCAAACTGTTTATTGTTTGTGTGCCATACAAAACACTGCTGTAGAAGCAGAATACCCAGCCTCACCCCAGAAGGAAGACTAAGGGCACCTTTTCCTAACGACTACTAAGGATTTTTAAATGTTGAACACACGCATGATATTTTGCAAATCCTCCGCAGTAGTTGTTGGGGACATAGCCAGCATGTTCCCGGCAGCTAACACATAACAGGTTCTCTTAACGTGCACTTCACCAAGGTGGGTTCACTTAACAACTCCCACAGAGGAGTCATTAGGTAAACCCAGATTAAGAGCTGCACGGCCGCTGAGCGTGTGGCAACTGCCTGGGCTCCAGCAACGATACGCTTTCCACGGCTGCACTCTGCCCACTCCCTGCCCCATCTCGCGATTGCCAGATAACAAGCTCTCTGCGATGTAAAGGCACCAGGGCAGGCCTCTCTCAATTGAAAGGATATTCTGGAACGAGAAGACATATGATGAAGGTGAAAGGGGACAGACTCATGAGTAATCTAAGGAAATATTTTTTTTTGGGAAAGGATGGTGGGTGCATGGAACAACCTTCCACCAGAGATGGTGATGGCTAGAACTATACCTGAATTCAAGGAAGCGTGGGACAAGAACAGAGGATGTAAAGTGAGAGGAAAGGACTGTAGAGCTTGGTAGCTGGTACGTATGCATGGGCTGATTAGATAGGCCTTATGGTCTTTGGATGGGCTGATTGGATAGGCCACATGCTCGTCATCTGCCATAATTTTCTATGCTTCCGTAAAAGTGGCATTTACTGGCTGGATGGCTGGCATCCCTACGGACCTGTGACTATTGCTTCAAAAACTAGACTAGACTAGACTAGATGGCAGAGGGAGAGGGGGAATAGCTGGGTAGCTGTGAATAAAAGCTCACAGCGCCAAAGATCCACAGAAGTCAGATTCTGATTTAACCATGTTATGGTTTTGCATTTAATGAGGGTAATTCTATAAACCTTTTCTGTGTGTAAAATGCTATTTTACACATATAAAGGTTTCTTATTTAATTAGTCCACACCTAAAGTATTTGCAACACGTCAATCTAGGTCTGAGTTCTGCAAGACTTGTTCTAGTATCTTACAGACACATAGGCACTAGAGTGTCTTTATAAAACAGGGAAACAATAAGCGCCCCCCCCCCCCCCGCCCAATGCACCCGTTATAAAATTACCTCAATGTGTGTTTACTGCAAAGGTTAATCCATGAAAGCTGTAAAACCTTGATGGTAATTGTTGGGGGTGGGGGGAGCATTCCCAGCACTTTGGAGAAGGCAATCATGCTATTAATATGGGGCAATGTTACTGTGCATTAGATTTCAGTTATTTATATCTCTGAATGGAGTGGAGGAGTAGCCTAACGGCACTGGCTTGGCAACCAAGAGACCAGGGTTCCATTCCCACTAGCATTCTTTGTGGCCTTGGGCAAATCATTTATCACTCCATTGCCTTGGAAGAAAGGCCTGGCAATCTACTTCCCGTCATATCGCCAAGAAAACCCAGGAGCTGCCTCAGAGGCACACATTGCATTTTTGCATCTCTCTAAATGCGTCATTAATTGTTCTATGTTATATGACTTTCCAGCAGATAAATACACGGTAGTGACACCTGCATCAATTGCGAGATGCAGATCCCAACCATTCCACGTCACTTAATTAGAATTTCCATGTTGATTGTTCAATGTGGCAGTTAACGTGCAGTACAAACAGCGCAGCGCATGCTGTTAACGCACGCTACAACCTGCGCCGTGCTAAAAACCTAATACAGTTTAGTACACAAGCTCATTATTTATTTATTTATTTTTATATACCGCCTTTCAGTTTTATCAAGGCGGTTTACAATGAACATTAAGAAATTAGTTCTTACCTGCTAATTATCTTTCCTTGAGCTTTCTCCGGGCCAGTCCAGGGACAGGTAGGGTTGTCAATTCTCTATAGCAGCTGAGGGCTGAAGACTTCAAGTTTTGCTGAGAGGTGAAGCCACTCCCCCTAAGGGTTACCCAGCAGTCTACGTGACAAAGCAACTAAAGAAAAAGAATAGATAACCCATGAAACAAACTGATAAACTCCTACAGTCCTTGCAAAACACCGAAGCCCTGAAAAAAGGACTCCAACCCCATATGGTAAAAGGTGTTTTGTTTTGTTTTTTGTTTTGTTTTTTATTCATTTAAAACCAAAACCTAAACGGCACTGAAGGAAATCTGAGAACCCCAAAGATGCGCTCCGCCCCAGACGAATGAGCAGAACTGACTAGGGAAGACAGAGCCGAATAACAAAGTGGTAGAGACAGCAAGAGGTGGGACCCTGGACTGGCCCGGAGAAAGCTCAAGGAAAGATAATTAGCAGGTAAGAACTAATTTCTTATTCCTATTCGCTTCTCCGGGCCAGTCCAGGGACAGGTAGGGCAGTACCAAAGCAGTACCTAAACCTGGGAGGGACCCGCGAGACCTGCGATAAGAGTCGCGGCCCCCACTTTCGCATCATCCCGAGCTTGAACATCCAATCTATAATGCTTAGTAAAAGAATGCAAGGAAGACCAAGTAGCCACTCTGCAAATATCTAGAGGTGGCACAAACGCAAACTCCGCCCAGGAAGTGGCTAGCGCTCGAGTAGAATGAGCCCGCAACCCAGTAGGTGGAGAAAGCCCTTTAGCAGCGTACGCCGCTAAAATAGCACTGCGAACCCAACGGGCTATGGTGGCCTTGGAGGCCGGTTGACCCTTACGCGATCCGGCATACTGAACAAACAGCCTATCGGTCTTCCGAAAAGGTTCTGAAATCCGCAAGTAAGTACGTAAAACCCGTGCAAGATCTAAACGTTTGAGAGCCTGATCCATGGGAGAACAAGGAGTCGCTGTGAACACGGGTAAGGCCACTGTCTGATTAACATGGAAAACAGAGAGAACTTTAGGCAGGTAGGAAGGTACCGTTCGTAACACCCGCTCCGGCAGAAATTGAAGATAAGGTTCCCTGCAAGATAAAGCCTGCAAATCGGAAATTCTGCGCACTGAGCACAAAGCAACCAAAAGAGCTGTTTTCCAAGAACACTCTCGAATTTCCCGAGAGCCAAGCGAAGCTAACGATGAACGAGAAAAGGCTTACAAAACCACGTTCAAATCCCAGGGTGGAACTATAGGACGCACTGGAGGCCGGAGAATTCTTGTTGCCCTGAAAAAAACGGTGCACATCAGGAAGCGCCGAAAGACGGCGATGCTGAACGTTCCCCCGAAAACACGCAAGAGCGGCCACATGCACCTTAAGTGTACTGAGCGCCAAACCTTTGTCGAAGCCATGCTGCAAGAAAAGTAGAAGCTGAGGCAAGGTAGAGGACATAGGGAGAATATCCCGCTGCTGACACCATAGCTCAAACAGACGCCAGACTCGCACATAAGCCAGAGAAGTCGTAGGTCGCTTAGAGTGAAGTAAGGTGGCGATTACGGAATCAGCATAGCCCTTGCGCCTCAAGCGGGCCCTTTCAAGAGCCAAGCCGTAAGTAAGAATCGATCCACTCTGGGCATAAGAATCGGACCCTGATGCAACAGATTGAGACGAAGTGGAAGAGGCCAAGGGGGAGCTATCAGTAGCCGAATTAGATCGGCATACCAGGGCCGACGAGGCCAATCCGGAGCAATGAGAATCACCTTGCCGCGATGATGTGCAATTCGTTGTATAACCCGACTCAACATTGGCCAAGGAGGGAAGACATACAAGAGGGAGTCCAGCGGCCACGGTTGAACGAGGGCATCGAGCCCCTCGGACATGTGTTCTTTGCGCCTGCTGAAAAACCGGCTGGCTTTGGCGCTGGCACACGTTGCCATCAGATCCATCACTGGAACCCCCCAACGCAGAGTCAGGTCGTGATAAACGGCTGCGTTTAGCTCCCATTCCCCGGGATCGAGGATATGGCGGCTGAGATAATCTGCTTGGACATTGTCTCTGCCAGCGACATGAGCAGCTGAGATCGCTTGAAGATTGGTTTCCGCCCAAGCCATCAACTCCTGACATTCGGACAGGAGAGGGAGAGATTTGGTGCCGCCCTGCCGATTGATATACGCCACTGTTACCGCATTGTCGGAGAAAATCTTGACCGCCTTGCCCTTGAGCAAGTCTGCGAAGTGAAGTAGGGCAAGCTGAGCTGCTCGCAGTTCCAGCCGATTGATCGACCACGAGCTCTCTTCGGGAGACCAGGAGCCCTGAATCACGTGTGCCTGACAATGAGCTCCCCATCCCGAGAGACTGGCATCGGTGGTAACCAAAATCCACGAATGCTCCTTCAAGGGTACTCCCGCCGTAAGATGTTTTGGAAGTAACCACCACTGCAGACTGTGACGCACCGAATCTGGATAGGGAAGGCGCTGCGAGAGGGGATGAAGTTGCGGCGACCAACGGGAGAGAAGTGTCTGCTGCAAAGGTCGCATGTGGGCTTTCGCCCACGGGACCAGATCCAGAGCCGCCGCCATGGACCCCAACAGCTGTAAATATGTCCATGCCGACGGAGCTGTAAGAGCTAGGAACACGTGCACTTGATGTAGAAGCTTCTCTATCCGCAGATCGGGTAAAAAAACTATCCCTCGCTCCGTGTCGAAGCAAGCTCCGAGATACGTGAGCTGCTGGCTTGGAATCAACTGGCTTTTGGACTGATTGATCACCCAACCGAGCTGTTTGAGAAGGTGAACCACGCGAGCTGTCGCCGTTACGGACGCCTCCCGAGAATCGGCTCGGATCAACCAATCGTCGAGATATGGATGAACTCGAATACCCTCTTTTCGAAGCGCTGCCGCTACTACCACCATCAGTTTCATGAAAGTACGCGGAGCTGTTGCGAGACCGAAGGGCAACGCGCGAAACTGGAAATGGCCCATTGGAAGGGCAAAACGTAAGTAGCGCTGATGAGACTGTCGGATGGGAATACGAAGATAAGCCTCTGTGAGATCTATGGACGACAGAAACTCTCCCGGCTGCACCGCCCGAATTACTGTGCGCAAAGTTTCCATGTGAAAGTGTGGAACCCGCAAAGAGCGATTTACCTCCTTGAGATCTAACACGGGCCGAAAAGAACCGTCCGGTTTGGGAACGACGAAATAGATCGAGTATCGACCGCAACCGTACTGGTCCAACGGCACAGGAACAACCGCTTGAAGTTGCAACAGGCGCCCAAGCGTGTCTGAGATGGCTTGCAGCTTCACTCTGCTCGTACAATGGGACTGCACAAAACCCTGTGGTAAGGGACATTCGAAGTCCAGGGCATAGCCTTTCTGAATAACTTCCAACACCCATTTGTCGGAAGTGACTGCGGTCCAAGCCGTCAGAAAATTCTGCAGACGTCCGCCCACAGGAACTAACGGCTGGACCAGCCGACCATCATTGGGGCTTTTTAACGGACAACTGAGAGGTTGCCCCGAACGAGCGTCCGAAACCTCGGGCTCCTCGAAAGGACTGACCACGAAAACTGGAGCGCCCACGAGCATAGGGCACAAACCGTGCACCACGAAATCTGCGGGATTCCCGAGCGGCGCCCCTAGGAGCTCCAGAAGCACGCAAAGGCCTAGGCCTATCCTCAGGCAACCGCCCTCCTTTGGAATCGCCTAAATCCTTCACAATTTTTTCCAAGGCCTCTCCAAAGAGCAACTTCCCTTTAAAAGGCAATTTACTAAGGCGGACCTTCGAGGCAACATCCGCCGACCAGTTACGCAACCAGAGAAAACGTCTGGCCGCCACCATAGAGGCCATTGTCTTTGCTGCAATCCGTACTAAGTCATAAAAGGCATCCGCTGCATACGCTGCAGCTGACTCCAATTTCGCGGTATCTGGAACATCCGAAGCGGAGTCACCTGTCGCGTCTGCTTGTAACCAGCGAATGGATGCACGCGAAACATAAGCTCCACATACAGCCGCTTGCAACGCCAACGCGCTCGAATCAAACGCTTGCTTGAGCAAAACTTCTAATTTTCTATCCTGGAGATCCTTAAGCGCCGCTGCACCTTCCACAGGGATGGTAGTCTTTTTAGTGACCGCAGACACCAGCGCATCCACCTTAGGCATGCGGAATAACTCCCGTTCTTCTTGTGGAAGAGGGTACAAACGCGCTAAAGCGCGTCCTCCCCGTAGGGTCGCTTCGGGACACTCCCAATCTGAGTCTATCATTTGCCGCATCACCCGATGCAGGGGAAAACAGCGCTGCTGAGACTTAACACCCTGCAACAAGGGATCCTCCAAAGGCTCCTGAGAGGCCGCAGGAGGAACAAGGTGGAGGGCCGCCAAAGATTGTGCAATGAGAGCTGCGAGCTCCTCCTTCCGGAAAACTCGGAAAACATTGGGATCCTCCCCGGGAGCAATCTCCCCCTCCTCTAACTCCTCCGTGTCCTGATCCAAAAAAGGTTCTGCCAAACCTTCAGTGTCCCCCTGTCCGAAGAGGAGGGAATCTTGGGCCACCACAGGGCCCAACGGCTCTGGAATACTCCCCTGAATTTTGGAAGGACCCTCACCCGGGTCTTCGGTGGCCTTCACCGTAGGAGAGAGAGTTTCCACCGTGGATAACCCAGCAGGCTGCACAGGCTGAGCTGACCTGAGCAAAAACGCTAAAATGAACTCGGGCGAGAAAAAAGAACCTATCTCACCCTGATCCATCGGTTTTGGCAGCGCAGGCTGAATTACCGGCCCCGATTCCCTAGAGGACTTAGCTTTCCGTTTGTGTGGCCTAGCCGGCTCCGAGGGAGAGCTGGCCGGCGCTGCCAAAATGGCCGACTTTCCCGCCTTTTCGGAGGGCAAAGAAGGCTCCTGTAATGGCTTCCCCTGCTGATCTGACATTTTAAAAACGCGCGGAGGAGAACGGGGAGAAAAACAGCTTGTGCCTTGTAGCTGAAGCCAGCACCCCCGGAACCGCTAGCACTCGAAACCGCACTAACGGAGGAGAGAGAAAGAAACGGCACCGGCTGAAGAACAGAAGGACAAAAACTCACCCACAAGCAAACCGCAAGTATCGGCAGGGTAACGTAAGCAGTCCCGCAGCCAGCGAGAAACAGCCCACGCTATCAATTTGAGCGGCCGGGGTAAAACTGGGGCTCCCAGAATTAACCTCCTTCCGACGGAGACGGAGATGGTGAAATGAGGCAGGCTCTGCCTCTCACCGGGGGACTGAGTTACTCCACGTCTCCAATTTCTTAAAGCCACATGCAGCAAATTCAAACATAAGGACTGTAGAACCCCATCAGCTCTGCTAGAGCCAATTTAAACAGGGAAATAAAAGGAAAAAAAACTAACATCAGAAATAAAATTGAGGGAGAGCTATAGATTCGACCCTCTCTAGCTGCTGAGGACTGAAAGACTGCTGGGTAACCCTTAGGGGGAGTGGCTTCACCTCTCAGCAAAACTTGAAGTCTTCAGCCCTCAGCTGCTATAGAGGATTGACAACCCTACCTGTCCCTGGACTGGCCCGGAGAAGCGAATAGGAAATAACAGCGTTCTCATTTTATTTTCTTTGGCAAATGTGAATCAAAAGCAAATAAAAGCCTACAAATTTTGAATATATGCTATTGGTTTTTGGAAAGGCTAAAACTGTAAGAGATAATATAGGGAAATGAAGACTTATTTTTGATACTTACAGATTTCCCTTCTGCCCAAATTACTGCTCCAACTCCTATTTTGTGATCCTCTGAAACACAAAAAATACTGACAGGATTAACAAGTTATTGTAATTAGTAGGTCCAAAACATTCCTTTTAACTTACAATGATTAATATGGTTAAAATCACAAGTAAATGTGAGTCATAAAAACAATGCTCAATGAACACAGGCCCAAATTCTCCACATTATGGAGGTAATTTTATAAAGAACCGTTATAAGTTACATGCTGTTAAAGTGAGTAGGTCGAGCATTTTTAAAATTTATTTTATTTATTTTTCTGGTTTTTTATACCGCTTTATCTGGGATTCAAAGCGGTTTACATATAACAAAAAACATGAACTATGTTACATAGAACAAGTACAGAAAACAGAATGATTACATTCAGAAACTAAATTCAATAAACAGCAACATGACAACAACTTAGGCTGCTTGGGATTAGGTTTGATAAAAAATGTCCTCAATTTAGTCTGTTTGGAGCATAGAGTTGTGCAGGACTTATGTGCATACTTGAGCCAGTTGCTGTTCTATAAGTACATGAGTCAGGCTGATGGCTCTACTTTCATTGTGGGCATGCCCAGGGGTGGATCTTGCGCAGAATGCAAATCTATGTACTGTTATAAAATATTATAACTTGCAAGGGTTCCTTAAAAATCTAGGTGTGGCCATTCACACCAGGCCTAGGGTGGTTTAACTGATCGTACCTAGGTTATCCACATATATCCCACCACTTATGCCTCTATTTTATAAAGTTAACGACACACATACTCAACCTAGGATATTGGTGCAATGGACGCATGGCAAACCATGAGTTGACGCAGTTTTATCAAATTTACTTGGGCATTTCCCAGCAAGCAGGGTCTATGTTCATGTTTATTACACTTTTGCTATACTGCAATTTGTAGTAACATCAATGCAGTTTACAATTAAAATTAATTAAAAAATGTAAAGAAAAGAATTGGAACATAAAACAAAAATAAACACACTAATAAAATACCTAACCAAAGAAAAAAAGAAAACGGAGCAGAAATTACAAGATAGGTAAAACACACCCTGCTAAAGGCCCTATGATACCCTAGTGAGTAAATTACCCTCCCGAGTAGGCCCGTAAAACAGTAAGTTCTCAGTTAGGCCTTAAATTTCTTCAAAGTAGGTTCAAACTGTATATGAAGGGGTAAATTATTCCATACACAAAATAAAAAGCAGCTTGACGAGGAGATTCCAAATGGGCTCAATCAGGAGGAGGAAGACTAAGTAAATTTCAGTCTACGACTTGAGAGAACACACTTTTATATAAGGTATTAGATGATCAGAAAGATAATATGTTCTTCCTGAACTAAAGGTTCTAATTGCTAACCACAACATTTTATATTTAACCCTGTAACGGCCAATATTCTGCAATCATAAGGGGAGTTACACGAGCATAATATCCTGTACTAGATATAAGCTTAACTGCTAAGTTCTGAATTACCTGAAGTTGTTTCATATTAGAGACATCAGCATAAAGATGGTACTGAAAACCATGGGAGGAGATGAGCACACCAAGGGACTGGATATAGAGAGAGAAAAGTTGTGGGCCCAAGACAGACACCTGGGGCACCCCAACTGAGAGCAGGATAGCAGTAGAGGAGGATCCACCAGAACAAAAACTGAAAGTGCGATGTGAGAGATAAGAAGAGAACCGGGATAGCACAGAGCCCTTAAAACCAGGCAAGGACAAGGTTCAAGGTATCAAGTGGTGGTCAACACTGTCAAAAACAGCAGAAAGGTCAAGAAGGATGAGGATCGAGTATAGGCCCTTAGATTTAACCAGGAACAGGTCGCTGGAGACTTTGGCAAGAGCCATTTCAGTAGAATGTGTATACACCTCAGACAAGAGAGCTAAACTAATTGATGATAACATCATATTTTATATTCTCTAAATAAGATTTAAACCAGATAAAGGCAGTACCACAAAGGCAGATATCTACAAGGCACCAAAGAAGGGATCATGACTGCAGAATGCAATAAAAGTACCTAAGAAATAAAATGGAAAACGAATATGATTGTTGATCATACTGGTCTTTTCCTAAAGACTCAAATTAAATCCTTGAGTTGGGTTCCTATGCTCCACTGCAGTCTAATATACTAACTAATAGGGACAACTACTCTCAAATTATAGGAGCATTTAAACTAAGCTTTTATTACCAAAGGATTAACAACCAAGGGCCTGATTTACTAAGGTGACATTTTACTTACCAGATAATGTCCATTCCTTGAGTCCTGCTAGACCAATTTAGACATGTGGGTTGTGCTCCCTTACCAGCAGATTGGTGGAGACAAAGAATCAATGAAAAGCCCAGGTTTCAATGCCGTCACTCCCATGCCTCTATTCACCTCAGTCACCAGAGGGCTCTTCAGTATGCGTCCCAAAGCTTATGGGAGAACATGGCAAACTACACACAACCTCAACGCGGGCAACAATGAGAGATCAAACCGAAGAGAACAATCCACAGAAAAGCATAAATAGAAGACCGTCCGTAGAACATGGACCTACAGATCCAAGCATATAAATCATAGCCGACCTTAAGTTACCACTGCAGAATCACAGAGAAAACACAGTTCCAGGGGTGCGCCCTGGACTGGTCTAGTAGGACTCAAGGAAAGGGCATTATCTGGTAAGTAAAATGTCACCTTCCATATTGTCCTGCTAGACCAGTCCAGATAAGTGGAATACACAAAATCTATGCCTCCACTGGGCAGGTAGAAGATACAGCAGCTCACAAAACCTTGGAGCCAAAGGCCAGCGCATGGATATCTAAGTGGTAATACTTGACAAAAGTGGAAGGTGATGCCCACGTTGCCGCCTGACAAATGTCTGCAAGGGTTATCGAGCTCCGTTCCACTCACGAGGAAGCTTGCGCTTAAGTAGAATGGGTGCACAAACCCATTCTACCCAAGCTGGTTCCACAACAGATACACCGAGGCCATGGCCTCTTTAATCCAGCGCCCCAAGGTACACCTTAGCTGCAGCATCACCTTTGCATGGACCAGCAAACAGCACAAAAATGGTCTGACTTATGAAAATAATTCATAACAGTCAAATACCAGAAAAGCTTCCTCTGGACATCCACAAGGCGAAGATCCTTAACCTTCCCCTGACATTGCTCCTTAGAGAAGGAAGGCAGGCAAACCACTTGGTTCACATAAAAGGGAGAACTCACCTTAGTAAGAAGGAAGGCACAGGTCAAATGCAAACAACCTCCTCAGAAAAAGATAGCTAGGAATCTCAACAAGACAGAGCTTGCAGCTCAGAAATCCGCCTTGCAGAACAATCGTAACCAAGAAGACCTTCTTGAGTGTCAAATCCTTCAGAGGAACACGCTTCAACAGCTCAAAGGGTTCTGACATCAGAGCCCTGAGCATCAGACACAGATCCCAAAAAGGGACCACAGACGCCGAACCCCCTGGAGAAAGTGTGGAACTTCCAGGTGTAAGACTAGAGAATTACCAGCCACCGGACATCTGAAACAGCCAAAGTTGCTATCTGAACCTTCAGGAAGCTAAGAGAAAGGCCCTTCTCCAGAGTGTCCTGCAGAAAGGCCAACCGAGATGGCACCTTGGTCACCTCAGGAGCCAGCTGCCATGTGCTGCACCATCACTCAAAGAGGCATCAGATCTGCACATATGTCAGGTTAGCAGACCTCCTCTGGGCTCTGAGCAGTGGAAGCCACCACTGGGTTGTAGCCCTTATGCTCTAATCTCCTTTCAAGAACCAAGCCATATGCATGAAGAGAACTGGGTCTTCCAGGATGATCAGCCCCTGATGCAAGATGCAATAGGCCCTAAGACAGAGACAAACGAAAAAGTGGCACTTGCAGGAGCCACATCAGATCTCCAAACCACACTCTCCTCTGCCAATCCAGCGCCACAAGAAAGAGTAGTTACTCACCTGTAACAGGTGTTCTCCAGGAGCAGCAGGAATCAGTCCTCACATATGGGTGCCATCGGCGCCGATGAAGCCCCAGCGGAGCATTTCCCCAGCTTTCCATAAAAGCCTTTGGGAATGCTGGCACGCATGCGCGGTTCCCTTCCCGCCTAAAGGTGCCATCTTATCTCAGTCAAATGACATAGCTAAGAACAGCACACAAAAATGTAAAAACAAACTATGTACAACTGCAACGCCAAGGGGAGGAGGGAGGGTTGTGAGGACTGATTCCTGCTGCTCCTGGAGAACACCTGTTACAGGTGAGTAACTACTCTTTCTCCAGGACCAAGCAGGAAGTCAGTCCTCACATATGGGGGACTCCCTAGCTCTGGGCTACCGAGGAACCCAGGCTGAACAAGAGAACTCACTCTAGTCCCAGCATCAAAGAAAGGCTTTGCAAGGACACAACCTCCACCGGTAGCCCAACAGAGGGCAGGAGGGCAGGAGTTGCCTAAACCTCCAAGAGATTCCGGAGTACTGCCTGGCCAAAAGCACTGTCCCTACGGGACTCCCTCTCCAGACAGTAATGGGCTGCAAATGTCTGGCTTGAAGACCAAGTTGCAGCCCTGCAGATGTCTACCAAGGGCACAGAGCGGAGATGAGCCACTGAGGCAGCCATTGCCCTGACACGATGGGCCGTGACCCTACCCTGCAAAGGAAGGTCAGCCGCCTTGTAAGCCCAGGTGATACAGTCAGCAACCCAGATGGACAAGGTACGCTTGGAAACAGCTAACCCCAACTTATTGGGGTCAAATGAGATGAAGAGCTGAGTAGCCCTTCTATGCCCCTGCGTATGGTCAAGGTAGAAGGATAGGGCCCTCCTACAGTCCAGGGTATGCAGGACTGCTTCAGCCTGGCTTGCATGAGGCCTAGGGAAGAATGTTGGAAGAACCACCTCTTGGTTAAGGTGGAAGGAGGAGACAACCTTTGGGAGGAACTTGGGATGAGTCCTGAGGACTACCCTGTTCCTATAAATCCTGGTGTAAGGCCTATCACAGACCAGGGCCTGAAGCTCACTCACTCGCCTAGCCGAGGTAAAGGCTATCAGGAAGAGTGCGTAGTGGACAAGTAGCCATCGGCTCAAAAGGTGGGCGAGTCAGTTGCTGCAAGACCACATTCAACTCCCACTCAGGGGCAGGAGGACGGATTGGAGGCTTGAGTAAAAGCAAGCCCCTGAGAAAGCGGGACACCAAGGGGTGACCTGACAGAGATTGTCCCTCCACCAGTGAGTGGTGAGCTGCTAGAGCTGAGAGGTGGACCCGAACAGAATTGGACTTAAGTCCCTGATTTGATACGTGCAGTAAGTACTGAAGCACTACTGGCACAGTACAGGAGAAAGGATTCTCTGCCCGTAGCTGACACCACACAGAAAACCTTTTCCATTTGAGAGCATAGGTTTTCCTAGTGGACTGTTTCCTAGAGGCTAGGACAACCTCCTCAACTTCCTGAGGCAGGCCCCAGGGAGCCAAGACTACCCTTGCAGCCTCCAGGCCATCAAATTGAGAGCTTTGAGATTGGGGTGCAGAAGGGAACCCTGCTCCTGAGAGAAGGTCGGGTTGCAACCCCAGAGGCAGTGGGGGATCCACCGCCAGTTGAAGCAGAAGAGGAAACCAAGGCTGTCTCGGCCATCTGGGAGCCACCAGCAGGACCGAGGCCTTGTCCTGAAGAATCTTGAACAGAGTTCGGGCCACCAAGGGCGTGGAAGGAAACGCATACAGGAGGCCCTGAGACCAGGACATCAGAAAAGCATCTGGTGCCATCCTCAAAGGATGTGGTTGCCTGGAGCAGAACCTGGGCAGTTGCATGTTCAGTGGACTGGCAAAGAGATCTATCCAGGGGAGACCCCACTTCAGGAAGATCTTTTGAACGACCAAGGGATGCAGCTGCCACTCGTGGGGCTGCAGAATTCTGCTCAACCGGTCGGCCAGGCAGTTCTCCTGGCCTGGGAGGTACACCGCCTTGAGAAGCATGTTGTGCTTCAGTGCAAAGGAACAAAGGTCCTGAGTTTCTCGACAAAGGATCTGGGACCCAGTCCCGCCCTGTTTGTTCACATAGAACATGGCTACCTGGTTGTCTGTTTGAATCAAGACTGAGCGGTGAGTCAGGGCTGCAGAAAAAACTCTGAGAGCCAAGCGGATAGCCCGAAGTTCCAGCAGATTGATCTGTTGGGTCGCCTCCCAGGAAGACCAGAGGCCTTGGGTGCACTTGTCCAGACAATGAGCACCCCAGCCCTTTAGAGAGGTGTCGGTGGTGAGGACCATCGAGGATTCTGGCATTTGGAAGGGCATCCCCTTCAGCAGATTGGGTGGATGGAGCCACCAGCTGAGGGAGGCCAAAAGGGGTTTGGACACCCTTATCCTGTCTCTTAGGCGGCCTGTGGCCTGAGACCACTGAGTCCGAAGGCACCAATGTGCAGGCCTCATATGGAGCCTGGCATTGGGAGTCACATGCACTGTCGAAGCCAGTGGCCCAGAAGCCTGAGGCAGAGTCTGGCGGAGACCAGAGACCTGTTTAGAAATTGTTTGGCCAGGTTCATCAGTCTTTGAGCCCTGTCTTCTGGCAAGAATGCCTTTGCCAGTTGAGAATCCAACCTTGCCCCTATGAACTCCAAGTTCTGGGAGGGGAGCAAAGTGGACTTTGCGAAGTTTATGACAAAACCCACGTTCTGAAGCAGAGCAATGGTTCTGAGGGTGGCTTGTCTGGCCTCCAGGGACGTCTGACCCCTGATGAGCCAGTCGTCCAGATAGGGAAAAACAAAGATACCCTGATTTCTCTGGTAGGCCGCAACTACTGCCAGGCACTTGGTAAAGACCCTGGGAGCGGAGGTCAGGCCAAAAGGTAGTACTCTGTACTGATAATGGTTTCCTCCCACAATGAACCTGAGGTACTTTCTGTGGTCTGGATGAATGAGGATGTGAGTGTACGCATCCTTTAGATCTAAGGAGCATAGCCAATCTCCCTGCTGGAGTTGGGCAGAAGGTTTTCAAGAATAAGCATCTTGAACCTTTCTTTCACTAGGAACTTGTTGAGGTTTCTGAGGTCCAGAATGGGTCGAAGACCTCCGGTTCTTTCGGGTACCAGGAAATACCTGGAGTAGAACCCGTGACCTTGCAAGTGGGGAGGCACAGGCTCTACCGCCCTGTCTACCAACGGACCATGAAGCTCTTGTAGAAGAAGGTCTGTGTGCAGGGGAGGTCTTGGAGGCTCCCCTGGAAAATATGGCGGAGGCAGTTGGTGGAAATGGAGGGCATAGCCATTGTGGACTATGTCCAGCACCCAACTGTCCCCGGTGATAAGGGGCCACTGGTGGGCAAAGAGGGTGAGGCGACCTCCTGTGCAGGGTGGGGAGAGCAGTGGAGGAGAGGCTACGCTCAAGGAGTCAAAAACCCCCACCCTGCTTGGTGGCAGCAGGGGCCTGAGTCTTGGGGGTCCTCTGCCTACGGGGCCCATTACCCTGGCCCTTGGCTTGCTGACACTGGGGGGCAGCTTGGGCAGCCTGATATTGAGGGTACTGTTTGTAGGCAGTGCCCTTCCTCGGGTAAAATTACTTTTTGCCCGAGCCCTTCTTCTTATGTGAAGGGGCAGAGGTCTTCCTCGACAGCCTTGTCCGGGTAAGGTGCTCCGTCTCGAGCTGAGCGGCCTTCACGGCCACGGGTTTGCCAAAAAGGTTCTCACCTCAGCAGGGGACATCGACCAACTTGTCCTGAACCCATGGCTTGAGGTCCGATGACTGCAGCCACGCCTGGCGTCGAGCCGCGATGCCGGCAGCCGCTACTCGGGCCGAAGCCTCGAAGCCATCGTAGGCGGAGTGGGAAATGAACTTTGAGCATTCCCGAATACCCGAGGACAAGGTCTGAAATCTCTGCAAGGGTTACCCGGAGAGACCAGCAGAGAATACGGCCAATTCTTTGGCCAGGTCCCGCAAGTACATGCCCATGTACAGCTGGTAAGACTGGACATGGCAAGCAAGCATCGACCCCTGGAAGCACTTCCTACCGACGCCATCGAGGTTGCGGGCCTCCCTGCCGGGGGGCACCGCAGAGTGCATCTTCTGGCTCTTCAGACGATGCATGGCCGATTCCACAACCATGGAATGGTGTGCTAGCTGTGCTCTCTGGAAACCAGGGCTTTTGCGGAGTCGATAAACAGAATCGACTCGCTTACTTAGAACCGGCGCCGAGGCCGGGGCCTCCCACATTCATAAGAGGAGCCGTTCCAGCATCGGAGGAACCGGGACAGTAAAGGCCTCTTTCGGAGGATAGTCATACTGCAGAGCATCGAGCTCCTCGGCTCGAGGCTCTTCCTCGGGATCGGCAGGGATAGCCAAGGCAGCGGCCATATCCCGGACGAACTCCGAGAACCTAGTGTCTTCCGGAGGGGATCTACTCCGGGGATCAGACTGCGGTGAGTCCGACGGGATGCACCGAGTCTTAAAAGTATCGGGAGACACCTCGTCCTCCATCTCCCAGGCAGACTCGTCCGAGAAGGAGTCAGGGTCTGACCCCGCGGGGCCCCGAGGCACCCACCCCGACGCCGGGGGCACCGGCGTCGAGACCCTCGGTCCCGAATGGGAGGTCAAGGGAGACCTCGACCGAGGACGACTTCGAGCCACGAGGGTCTCGAGTATCGGCTCGGTCTCCGGGGTTGACTTCGAAGTCGACGTCCCGGTGGTCGGGGCAGATGCACCAGCCAGGCTGGCCATCAGTGCAGACAGTCTGCACTCCAAGGCTGTCATCCTGAGACTCAGCTCGGGAGATGCAGCAGCCACCGACTCGGGCCCGACGTCGGCTCTCTGGGAGGAGAGTCCACGAGGACTACAGGGCTTACGTGTTCAGCAGACTCCGGTTCCACACGAGAAACTTTGTCAGGCTTCTCTTGGTCCACGGGCCCGGGACGGCGGTCGGGGGTCTTAGACCTGGCCCTCGAGGGACCAGGGACCTCCTCCGACGCCGCCTTCGTGAGCCGCTTCTTCCTCTTACGTTCCCGGTCAGGGGACCCCCTGTCCGAGGAGCTTCGACGGCGCTCGGGATTGGAATCCCGAGATGTCGAGGCCTCAGACGAGGTCCGGGCCCGGCCGGAGGCAGAGTCCGAGAAAAACCTTTCCTTTTGATGCTGTCGACTCTTTAGTGCCTTGGAAGACATCTTCCCACATGGTCCACATGACTCTGGGTCGTGGTCAGGGCCGAGGCACCGAAGGCAGCAGTCGTGTGTGTCGGTGAGAGACATAATTTTCTTACACCGATCACACTTTTTGAAACCACTGGAAGCCATCGGGGAAATAATAGCCCCAGCGAGGTCAAAAGACCGGCCTTCCAGTGAAAAAATGAAAAAAAAGGGTGCGAACGCCAGCCACGAAGGGCAAAAACCGAAAAATGAAGAAAACAGGCTCGATACCGGTGTACCGAACCCGGCGGGAGGGGAACCAGCGTCGAACCATAGAAAAAAAGAGAAAACCGCCGAAGAAAAAAAAAATCACGTTTATCCGGGAGAACAGGACACACATCCGATGGGCTTCTCGGAAAAAAAAGAGACTGAGGTAAGATGGCACCTTTAGGCGGGAAGGGAACCGCGCATACGTGCCAGCATTCCCAAAGGCTTTCATGAAAAGCTGGGGAAATGCTCCGCTGGGGCTTCATCGGCGCCGAAGACACCCATATGTGAGGACCGACTTCCTGCTTGGTCCTGGAGAATAATCCTTCCCAGGTGGCACTCTACACGCCGAAGCACACATCCCACCAGGTGCCACAGAGGAAAAACATACAGCAGGCACTGACTTGGCCAAGGCTGAGCCAGGGTGCCAATGCCTTAAGACCCCATCTCTGTGTGACGATTGAAGAAGTGGCTCACTTTGGCACTGGAGCAGGTAGCCATCATACCCATCCTGGGGTGACCTCAGTGGCACAATATCAACTGAAATGCATCCTGACTCAAGTCCCACTCTCCAGGATCCAGAGTGCTGGCTGAAAAAATCCACTTCCACAATGTCCACCCCAGGAATGTGCTGAGCTGACAAAGCTAGGAGGTTCTTCTCTGTCCAGGCAAACAGGACAGCCATCTCCAGGGCAATCCCAGCACTCCTCATTCTGCCTTACCGACTGATAAAAGCCACTGCCATGGCATTGTCTGAAAACACTCAAACTGCCTGGATCTCGATCAGGGGTCAGAATGCAGAAGAGCCAACCTGATGACCCTTGCCTTGAGACAATTGATGGACCACACCGCTTCCCTGTAGGGCTGTTTGGTCTTGGCAATGAGCTCTCCAGTCCGAGAGACTGATATTCATCTTCAGAAGGATCCATGACAATTCGTCCAGAGGCACGCTCTCTCTCAGATGTCAGGGCTGCTACCACCACTGCAGGCTGGCCTTTACCATCACTGGGAGTAGGAGCTCAAACTCCTGAGCACTTGGGGACCACTGAGTCAGCAGGGACAGTAGAAGCAGCCAGATGTGAGCAGGTGCCCACAGCACCATTTTGATTGTTACCAATCCGAGCAGCTGAAGAGAATCCCAGACTCTGGGAGCCTGCTGCAAACAGAACACCACCAGATAATGCTGGCCAGAAGTCTTCCCATTCGAGTATCAAAATGTGCTCCCAGAAAATCCAGGGACTGGGAAGGCATGAACTGGCTCTTTCCCCAATTGATCACACAGTTGAGGCTTCCTAAAAAGGACACCACTCGAGTTGCTACCCGAGAAGCCTCAGAAGAAGAATAGGCTCGGATTATCCAGTCCTTATATCCTTGCACACAAATTCCTTGGCACCATAGCTCCACAGTCATTACCATCATGACAGTGGAGAACGTCGTTTGGGCAGTGGACAGACTGAAAGGGAGGGTGGCAAACTGAAAGGAAGAGCCAAGCATGCCAAACACAGACACTTCTGCTGATCCTCCCAGATTGGGATATGAAAAAAACACTGTGCTGGAATCACTGATCGCAAAGTTTCAATCCAGAGGTACAGGTCATGCCATTGCACCCCTGAGGTCCAGAATGGGCTGAAATGATCCATCCTTTTCTCTTTTTTTTGTTTGGGCTCATAAAACAGATGAATTATCTGCCCTTGCCTTGATCATTTGGGGAAACGGGCACCATTGTCGACAGAAGCAGCAACTTGCCCAAGCCGCCGCTTTTGGAAATACTGCCGCCTCCCCCTCCTGAGACAGAATTGGCAGCAGCTGGGGGAGGGGGGTCGGCAGCGGCAGCTGGGGGAGGGGGGTCGGCAGCGGCAGCTGGGGAAGGTGGCGAGGCTGGTGTTTCTGCCTAGAGTGGCAGAAACCCTTGGGCTGGTCCTGCGTCCACTGCAGAACCCAAGTTGCAGACTAGATCTCAGACAGGCCCCACATCTCCAGGAGGCGACCTTCACCAAGGACACTTAATCAGAGGCAATGAAACAGGGCTTCCACTCTCAGCCTGCCCCTCATGAGATTGCACTTGGAGGCACCCAGAGGCCGCAGGTTCTGAATAGCCATATCAAAAAGACTAGGCCTGTAGTCAAAAGGAACAGAATTCGGGTGGAGGAAAAGCCAGGTTTCAGAAGTTCTCCTCTCGGAAATGACCCCCTAGCAATAGGGGACATAGCCGCTGCCCAACCCTTAGAGGATGGGAGCGGTCAACAGCGTGGTCACGGAACCTCTGGCCGGCTGGTCATCCTTACCCAGAGCGCCATCCACCACCTCCTGCCCTGGAGCAGGCAAGACCGGACCAACTGCATATCCCTGCTGAGAGGGAGAAAACAGGCTCTCCAGGGATGATTCAGAAGCTGCCATGGAAGAAGAGCTGAGCCCAGATCAAGCAACGTTTCCTGGAAGAAGACATACAGAGTTAAGGCAAGTGCAATAGCAGCACGTGCTAAGGCAGCTGTAAGGCACGCAATAACAGTGCTTGTACAGCAAAGCGTGAAATGGGAACTTGGGGGTAGGAACACACGTTGGGGACCACGTGACCACCAGGCACACAATAGTAAAAAAACGCTAGTTAATGCGTGCAGAAAACCCCCACACTATGCCAATAGACACCAGCGGTCCATCTTCAATTGCACCCCAGGCAGACGGAATCGGGAGCCCCCAGCAAGGAGAATGATGAGTTCAAGCCTTGGTAACTCATCTCGAGGGCCCCAGGCAAAAATCCATGCCAAGTACAGCTCTACTCACCTGAAACTGTTTCTTTTGCTTTGCAATCACTACATTTAAAGGTGGCTGGCAGGCAGATTCCTCTGAAAGCCTTCTGCAATCATCGGAACAGAGGAGGAGGGAGAGGGTGTTGAGGTTATGTGAGGCTACTGAACTCTTCCAAATCATTCCAATTTTCTGACTGCTCAACAGGCTCTTATCATGATAAGAGCAAGGAGTTGAACTTATTTTCCCTCCTCCTATGGCTCCTGAAAAGCCTGCATTCTAATGGAGCCTCCCATGTCACGCTCAAGTGAGAGAGTCACCCTCAAAATGATAGTTCACAAGCATTTTTATCAATCTTTTCCTCTCAATTATTCAGATATTCTTCAGAGTAGAGAAAATCCATCCACTGTCTGCTGGAGACAAAAATACCGGAACCCTATGGTGGCTGAAGAGGATAGAGGCATGGGAGCGATGTCATTGAAAGCTGGGTTTTTCATTGGTTCTTTGTCTCCACTAATCTGCTAGTAGGGGAACATGACCCATTTGTCTGGACTGGTCTAGCAGGACAATATGGAATGTGCATTTGTGTGTGTTAATGTGAGTAATGTGCTTAGGGATATGCTTACTGAAGTACAGTAGGGTGCACCTAATGTACCTTACTGCAGAACTTAAGAGGCAGTAAATTCAAATCCTATGCTGTAAATGCAGGGGGCCCTGCATTTACCGCATCGGCCCCATTTATATGCCTTGGTACTATCTGTTGAAACATGTAATGTGGGCCCCAGCACTAGAACTGAGAGAAAAAAATCCCACGGCCATGATCCTCAATTATAATTTTTTTCGAGGGCTGTTTTGGTTATTCCATGTAATCTTTGTTTTTTGGTGCGCTGAATCCGAAAATGACCTCCATTTTGTCATAGGACATCACGTTTCCTGACAATTTAGGTAACTATGTTAAATAAGGCAATACCTCAAAATAAATGGAAATAGACTTATAAAATTAAAGTTTTATTACAATATTTTCATGAAAATCCTTTTTTGAACTGAAATGAGCTCACCTACACACTAAACTCGATTCTTCTTCCTTGTGAGGCTCCTCTTGGTGCATTTACGCTTGTGAGTAGCATTTGGAATGTCTCTCTGAAGCATCCAACAGTAGTCTGCCATCATTGTAATGCTCCATTTTCCCTGGTATCTCCTTTCCATCTCTTTAATGTCTTGGTGGAATCGTTCACCTTGTTCCTCATTCACAGCTCCCAAATTTTCAGGAAAGTAGTCAAGGTGGGACTGGAGGAAATGCACTTTCAAACTCATCAGGCAACCTAAAGCTTGAAATGCTTTTGGCATTCGTCCGACGATCTTTTTGTAGTGAGGATCTTTGTTATTGCCTAAAAATTTCTGTACGACTTCTTTAAATGCAATCCACCCTTCTTTTTGAGGATCCGTCATGGTACTGACAAACTCCTGATCAACTATAAGCCTTCTAATGTCTGGTCCAACGAACACACCTTCCTTCAATTTTGCCTCTGACAGGCCTGGAAACATGGTGACCAAGTATTTGAAGCATTCTCCATCTCTTGGAAGTGATTTTACGAATTGCTTCATCAATCCCAATTTTATGTGGAGAGGTGATAGAAGAACTTTATGGGAAGGTACCAAAGTTTCTCGGACATTTTTTTCACCGACTGTTAGCACCCTCGGCTGCCAACTCTTCTTGGTCCAGTGATTTTGTCGGTCTCGACTGTCCCATAGACACAGAAAACAAGGATATTTGGTATACCCAGCTTGTTGCCCGAGCAGCATGCACAAGACCTTCAAGTCCCCACACACTTGCCAACCATGGTCTACATATTTAAGTTTACGAAGAACCAATTCCAAGTTCTCGTAGGTTTCCTTCAAGTGTATGGAATGACCTACAGGTATGGAAGCGTAAAAACCGTTGTGGAGTAAAACTGCTTTGAGACTTCTTTTTGAAGAATCTATAAAAAGACGCCATTGCTCTGAATCATATTGGATTTTAAATTGACCCATCAGACCTTCGACATCGATGCAATAAACCAACTTGTCTTCCTGGGCGAAGTAAGGAACGAACTCCTTTTCACGATGTCTGAACCATGAAGATGACACTCCTGGCAACAATAAATTCCTGCTTTTCAGCCTTGATCCAAGTAACTCAGCGGCATCTTTGGGAAGATTCAAGTCTCTTACCAAATCATTCATCTCCTCCTGAGAAAACAATTTTGGTCTTGTATCATCTTCAAAGTCAGAACTTGATTCGTCATCTGGTTCAGGTATGACTTCACCTTCATCGGAGCAAGGTATCTCTTCCAAGGTAGCAGGGGGCTTGGGTACTGGTATATCTGTGCCATGGGGGATGGGACGAATTGCCGAGTGAAGATTGGGGTATGAAATGGAATGCTTCCATTTGGAATTAAACCCTTTCACATCGCATGAACAAAAGTAACAGTCATCACTATGGTTCTTTTGCTCTCGCCATACCATAGGAATCCCATAATGGAAAGATTTTTTCTTACCCTTGAACCAGTTTCGGAGGTCCTCAACACACCGTTTGCACACTTTATGAGGTGCCCAGACTTTATCCTGATCTCTAATTTTTAGTCCAAATTATGCAAAGTATACTTTTTTCACAAAGTCTGTAATATTCTGCTGTTGCTTCAACACTGTATATTCACCACAGATGAAACAGAAACTGTCTGGCAAATTAATACACTTTCGTGGAGCCATAACATAAGGTTGAAGAATGACGAGCTAACACGAATTGCGATGAAAAAGTGTGAACAGCCTAGAACCAAGAACCTGATGATGATTCGTGCACAAGTGTGGCATGCAGGAGAGAGCAGCTCTGTGTCTGTACACGAGATGTCACAGTGCTGGCCCCGCCCCCCTGCACTGACCGGAGCTGCTGCTATCTGCCCTTTGTCTCCCTCCCACTGGATTCTTCAGGAAAGATTAACCCCTTCTACCATTAGAAGCACGGACTTAAAACTTGCTTAGCTTATGTATATATTGCTGACCATCAGATTTACAGTGCTATATTATTTTTTTACATAACTTGGACAACCCCTTTAAGGTTTTTTTGGCATTTTATATCTTAAATGCACTTATGTGAATTAATTAATAGTAATTTGAAAAAAGTTGATAAATTTGAAGACAATTTTGCATGTTGTGGCAAATCATGACGTCTAGGAGTTTTTTCAATATTTTATTTATTTTCAGCACACCAAAATACATGGAAATTAGATGAAAATAATCAAACAGCTTTTTAGTCGCAGACCTGTGTTATGTGGCAAACTTGCATAAGTTGCATAGAGTTTCACATCTCACAGCATGCAAGAAAAAGTTAATTTTTAAATTGAAAACTCTTCATGTTGTTTTAAAATAACATAATAGCGCATAGCTTGCAAGTGTGGAAACAAAACAGAAAATTACTTGCTCTTTATTTTCTGAAAACGTACTCCCCCTCCACACTAATTTGTCCAGGCTCCCTCCCCTGATTGAAGCTTCTTCCATCTGGACCCATTGTTTCTGTGTTCCCCGGTGCCACTCATATATCTTTTTCAGTTGTGCTGCCTCATAGTATTTTCTAAACTTAGGCACACCTACCCCCCCCCCCCTCTCCTTTAGCTCTTTGCATTACGGCCTGTGCTACTCTTGACCGTCTATTTTGCCAGATGAACCGATTAACCTGTATTTGTAGCTGTTTTAGCTTGCTAGATGGTACCTTTATAGGCAGCGTCTGAAACAGAAATAAGAATCTTGGTAAGAGCACCTTCTTTATTGGGGCAGTCTGGCTGAACCATGAGAGGTATCCCCGCCCCCACCCGTCCAGCAATCTCTCTACCTGCTCAAATAGCTTCTGATAATTTAATTTGTATAGTACTTCTATCCTATTACTTATTTGAATGCCGAGGTATCTAATACTTTCTCTCGCCCATTTAAATTGATATTTCTTTTGTAATATGCCCTGTGTGTCCCCTTGGATTGTTAAATTTAACATTTCTGATTTGGTCCAATTGATAGTGAAGCCCGATAGCCTGCCAAATTCCTCTAATTCCCACATTAATATTGGGATAGAAAAGCGAGGCCGGACTACGCTCAATATTATGTCATCTGCAGAGATATTTTATATTCTCTCTGCCCTATTTTTATTCCCTGCACGTCTGCCCTCTCTCGCACCCTCTCTGCAAACGGTTCCAAGGAAATGGCAAAAAGAAGCGGTGATAATGGGCATCCCTGTCTCGTTCCTCTCCCCTGCTCAAAAAACTCCAAATAGGCCCCATTCACCCTGACACAGGCTTTCGGGTTGCGGTATAACTCTTTTACCCAGCTTAAGGATTCTGTCCCCAAGCCCATTCTTTCCAGTACCTGGAAGAGAAATGGCCAGGACACCTGGTCAAAAGCCTTTTCTGCGTCTAGCAACAACAATAAAGCCTCTTCCCTATTTTGTTCCATGGACCAAATCATATTCAAAACCTTCCTTATATTGTCTGCTACTTGTCTACCGGGAATGAACCCCGCTTGATCATAATGTATCAGCTTCCCTATCACCTTATTTAAGCGCATAGCAAGTATTTTAGCTAGTAATTTGGCATCTAATTGAGCAGCGAGATCGGTTGATAGGATGAACACTCTTGTGGGTCCTTTCCCTCTTTATGTGTTATGGTTATACCCACCCTCCCCATGATATCCGCTAATCCCCCTCCCTTGGAAGATTAAAGAGCCTCACTAGCGGTGCTGTTAGTACCTCTCCAAAGCTTCTATAAAATCGCGCTGTAAGCCCATCTAACCCCGGAGCCTTATCCACTTTTAACTCTTTTATAGCTCTCTGCACTTCTGCTGCGCTTATAGCCTTGTTTACCTCTTTTTGTTCCCCCTCGTCTACGTTCGCCAGCTCTATTGAGTCAAGATAGCTCTGTATTCTCTCCCTCTGTGGATAGTCCATTGCTTTATATAACCCCTGATAATATCCCCTAAATGCTTCCCGAATCTCCCCATCCTTATGTACTAGCCCCCTCCCTGATAGCACAGTTACTTACCTGTAACAGGTGATCTCTGGGAACAGCAGGAATAAGTCTTCACATATGGGTACGTCGGTACCGACGGAGCCTGCGCGGGAACGCTCCCCAGCATCCAATCAGAAAGCCTTTGGGAGCATCCCACAGCACCTGCGTGCTGCCTTCCTGCCTTTCCCAACTGTCTCTCCTCAGTTGAGTTTTAGAGCTGAGACAAAGAGAGAGAGGGGAAAAGGAAAGAGAGATAGAGAGAGAGACAACTCCTAGGGGAGGTGGGTGGGTTGTGAAGACTTATTCCTGCTGTTCCCAGAGATCACCTGTTACAGGTAAGTAACTGTGCTATCTCCAGGAATAAGCAGGAATGAGTCTTCACATATGGGGACTCCCTAGCTTTAGATGCCAGGGAGAGATCCCATAAGTTGTGTGTCCCTGGGACAGGGCTGCACTTCCCCACATGGATCTCTGGCATCCCATGAGGGATGGTGGGTAGGAGTTGATTAAGTATGGAACAGGTGTTTAAGAACAGCCTGACCAAACAAGGCATCCCGGCGGGAGTCCTTGTCCAAGCAGTAATGGGCTGTGAAGGTATGAACCGAGGCCCAAGTGGCTGCTCGACAGATGTCGTCAATAGACACAGAGTTCAGATGAGCCATTGAGGCTGCCATGGCTCTCACATTGTGAGCTGTGACATGGCCCTCCAGAGAAAGGTTCTTGCTCTGATAGGTGAAAGAAATACACTGGGCAATCCAGTTAGATAGTGTTCTCTTGGAGACTGGTAGTCCCAAATGAGAAGGCTCAAAGGCAACAAAGAGTTGGGAAGACTTTCTATGTTGCTGTGTCCTTTGTAAGTAAAAAGCCAGAGCTCTTTTACAGTCCAGGGTATGAAGATTCCTCTCTGCACTTGATGCATGAGGTCCTGGAAAAAAGACAGGTAGGTAGACCTCCTGGTTGAGGTGAAAAGGCGAGACCACCTTAGGCATAAAGTGTGGATTAGTCCTAAGGACCACCTTGTCATGATGGAACCTTGTATAAGGTGGATTAGCTACGAGTGCTTGCAATTCACTAATACGACATGCTGATGTGATTGCAATGAGAAAGATAACCTTCCAAGAAAGGTATTTCAAGGAGGTGGTAGCTAAAGGTTCAAAAGGCGGCTTCATAAGCTGACCAAGAACCAAGTTTAAGTCCCATGCCACCGGGGGTGGTCTAATGGGAGGCTTTGTTAAAAGGAGGCCTCTCATGAATCTGGCTACAAGAGGATGAGAGGAAATAGGTTGTCCATTTAGAGGCTTAAGGGAAGCTGCAATAGCACTCAAATGGACCCTTACTGAATTTGTCTTAAGGCCTGCATTAGACAGATGGAGGAGATACTCCAGCAAAGATTCCAGAGGCATGGCAAGGGGGTTAAGACCTTTCCCAGAACACCAGATAGTAAACCTCTTCCACTTGAAAGCATAAGAACGTCTAGTGAAAGGTTTTCTGGAAGCATAAAGAACATCTTACACTTGTTGAGAAAGATGAAGATCCTGGAGATCTAGGCCTTCAGCAACCAAGCCCTGAGATGCAGAGACTGGGGATTTGGATGCCACAACTTTCCATCCTCTTGAGAGAGGAGGTCTGGAGCAGACCCTAACTTCAGGGAGGGAGCTTGAGAGAGATGTAGAAGCAGAGGGTACCACACTTGCCATGGCCAATGTGGAGCTATGAGGATCATGTGGCCTCTGTCTCTCTGAAGCTTGAACAGGGTTTTGGGAATTAGGGGAATGGGTGGAAAGGCAAAGAGGAAGTCTTGACCCCAGTGAAGGAGGAGAGCATCCCTTGCCTGAGCTCCCTGAGCCAGAGTTCTGGAACAGAACCGGGGAAGTTTGGCATTCCACGGACTTGCAAAGAGGTCTATGTCCGGGGTTCCCCAAATTTGAAAAATCTTGGACATCTGGTCCATATGTAGGGACCACTCGTGTGGAAGCAGAACTCGACTGAGTCTGTCTGCCCAAGAGTTTTGAACGCCTGGAAGATAAACTGCCAGAAGATGAATGTGATGCTCTCTGGCGAGGGCCCACAGTCACAAAGCTTCGTTGCAAAGTGACAGAGAACCAGTTCCTCCCTGCTTGTTCACATAGAACATGGCTACCTGATTGTCCGTGTGGATAAGGACTGTCTTGTGGCTGAGCAGGGTGTGGAAAACACGCAGAGCAAGGAAGATTGCTCTGAGCTCCAAGAGACTGATATGTAGACGAGTCTCCTGTGAGGACCAGATGCCCTGGGTGGAGAGGTCTTGCAGATGAGCTCCCCACCCTATTGGAGAGGCATCTGTTGTAAGAGTTGCTTGGGGTAGAGACTGTTGAAAGGGGGACCCCAGCAACAGGTTTTGAGGGGACTTCCACCACTGGAGGGACAAAATGAGGCGACTTGTGTTTGCTATTTTGTCTGACAGGCAGCCTAATGCCTGGGTCCATTGGGTGGATAAAGTCCACTGAGCTGCCCTCATGTGAAGGCGAGCATATGGTACCACATGCACGGTGGATGCCATGTGGCCTAGCAACTGTAACATCTCTCGAGCAGTTAGGAGGGGGTTCAACTCTGCTTGAGAAGCTAACTGCACCAAGCGAAGGCAACAGGCCTGGGGAAGATAGGCCCTTGCCCTTGTGGTATCGAACAACACCCCTATAAACTCCAGAGACTGAGTAGAGATCAAATTGGATTTTGGGATGTTTATTACCAGCCCTAAATACTGAAGGATATGCATTGTGCAGGTTAGAGAACTCTTGGCCTCTGAGTGGGAGCTCGAATGAGCCAGTCGTCCAGGTAAGGGAAGATGAATATTCCCAGGGTGCGCAGAAAAGCAGCTACCACTGCCATGCATTTCGTGAACACCCTTGGTGCAGAGGCCAGACCAGAAGGGAGCACTCTGTATTGATAGTGCTTCTCTTGAAAAAGGAACCGAAGGAACCTTCTGTGAGTTGGATGGATGAGAACATGAGTGTACGCATCCTTGAGATCTAGAGAACAAAGCCAATCCTGACTCTGAAGGTATGGCAGCAGAGTTCCTAGAGAAAACATCTTGAACTTTTCCTTGACTAGGAATCTGTTCAACTCTCTGAGATCTAAGATAGGTCTGAAGCCCCCTGTTTTCTTTGGAATAAGAAAATAGGGGGAGTAGAACCCTGTGCCCTGTTGTTGAAAAGGCACTTCCTCTATTGCCCCCTGGGCGAGAAGAGTGGCAACCTCCTGCTGCAACAGGTTGAGGAGGGAGGTTGGAGAATTGAACTGGTGCACTCTTGTGAGAGGGGGCAAGCTTGAAAAATGAAGTTTGTACCCCTCTCTTATGATGGAGAGTGTCCAATGCTTTGCTGTAATTTGCCCCCACCTGGGAGCAAAGTGACATAACCTTCCTGGAATGGTGGAGGGCTCTGGTCCTTCTAGAGCCAGGAAGGCTAAGTTCTCTAGCAGAAAGTCAAAGGCCCTGAGGGGGCTGAGGTTGCTGGGCTGGAGCAGGCCTAGCAGACTTTGCTTTGGTCTGTTTGGAAGATTGCTGACGTTTGGTAGGGAACTGAGCTGCAGAAGATGCCCGCTGACCATAAGCAGGATAGAATCTTCCCTTTTTAGAAAAAGGTGTTTTCTTGAATAACCTTTTCTTAGCAGGAGCAGCTGTGGATTTGGATAGTCTATCCAAAGCAGAATTTTCAGCATCCATCTGATTGGCTTTTGCTTGCCAATCCTTACCAAACAGGTTTTCACCTGTACAAGGGATATTCCCCAATTCATCTTGAACCCAGATCTCCAAATCAGATGCTTGAAGCCAAGCAATCCTACGTGCACCTATGGCAATAGCTGAGGCTCTGCTTACGCATTCAAAGGAGTTGAAAGCTGCACGGTTGGAGAATTTGGAGATATCTTGGGCATGTTTGAGCCCAGTGAGAAAGTCCTGCCTTTTATCTTCAGACATAAAAGGACTTAAAGTCTGCAAATGGTCAGAGACTTCTTTTAAGAACATTCCCATGTACAGACTACAAGAATTAATTCTCGCAGCAAGCATGGAAGCTTGGAAGACTTCTTCCAAAAGCATCCAGGGTTCTACATTCACATCCTGGAGGATTAGAGGCATGTCTTTTGGCACTTCTAATCTTTCTCATTGCAGACTCAACCACAATAGAGTGGTGAGGAAGTTGAGCTTTATGGAAACCAGGACAAGGAGGGACACGATACATGGTATCCAACCTGCAAGAATGAGGAGAGGTGGTAAGAGGTGTTTCCCACATCCTCAACATGAGATCATACAGAATCTCATGAATAGGCAAGGTAGCTGCCTCCTTAGGAGTTTTAGGATATTGTAAAATATCTAACTCCTTGGCTCTGGGCTCTGTCTCAGGCGCCATTGTGATAGAGAGGCCCCTAGCCACCTCCCTGATAAAGTCTTAAAAATACAAGTCCTCTGGAGGAGACATCCTTCGTTTAGGAGAGGACTCCTCCTGTGGAAGAAGCATCACTGCATCGACCGATTCTTCAGAATCCTCAGAGTCCTCAGAGGAATCGAAGTATCGTCTGTCCGGATGCTCTTGCAAAGCCCGATACCCGTACCGACCGGGGTCGGTATCGGGAATAACCGGTACCGGGGTATCGGTACCGGAGGGCTTCAGCGGACAGAGTACTGGCATAGCGGACACCGATGCCGGGATCGGTACCGATGGCGATGCTAGAGCCGGTACCGGCGGAGTAGCCTGTTGCGGTACCACGGGCGTCGATGCCACAAGGAAAGCCGACAGACTGCGTTCCATGGACAAAATCCTCTGATCCATTGACGCCGCCAATGCTTGGAAGTCGGTACCGGTGGTACCCCAGAGCATGGCACCAGGAGATCTGTCGAGGCCACGCCATCGAGATCATCCTGGAACCCCGATGATGATGCTTTAGAGGCCGAAGCCTCCCGCCAGGGTAATTTTGCCGGTGCAGACTCCTTGAAGGCAATGCCAGAGGCATCTCGATGCTTAGAAGGAGATCTACCCTTCGAGGACCGGCTGGATTTATGTTTAGTTACCTGAGATCCATGTGAGGAAGAAGCAGCCCTGGAAGACGTCGATGCCACCGAAGCCGCATCAGAGAGAAACAGGGTACTGAGCTTGGCAGCTCGGTTCTGCCGACCTCTTTTAGACATCATGGAACAGGACACACAATCTGTTATGGAATGGTCAGGACCTAAACATTTTAGACACCAGTCATGGGTGTCGGTGACGGAAATGGTACCGCCACATTTTGTGCACTTTTTAAATCCTGAGGCAGGCTTCTCCATATTTAAGGAAAAAAAGGTTTTGGGCCAAAGGCCCAAAACGCAAGTGCACCTGAAGAAAAAGAACGGAAAAAAGGTTTTTGGGGTTTTTTTACAAGAAGAAAAGAACAAAGACCGGCGGTACCGGTACAACGTCGAAGAAGGCAGACGCGACACAAAAGAAATAAAGAAAAAATAAGGAAATTCTTCTGCGGTGACAGGACATGACCTGCTGGCTCCGTGGAAAAGAAGAACTGTGGAGAGACAGTTGGGAAAGGCGGGAAGGCAGCACGCAGGCGCTGTGGGATGCTCCCAAAGGCTTTCTGATTGGACGCTGGGGAGCGTTCCCGCGCAGGCTCCGTCAGTACCGAGTACCCATATGTGAAGACTCATTCCTGCTTGTTCCTGGAGATTACGAATTTTCAATATATGTGAGTGCAGTTTCCTCTGCTTCAGTTTCTGCACCATATATTTCCCACCTCAAAGAAATCCTGTCTCAAAAGCTGCATTTGATATCTTATCTTGGCAGCCTGCATTTCATTTAACTGGGCTTGTACTGCTAGCACCTGATCTCTGTAAGCTCCTGGCTTTCCTTGCGCATCGAGTTCTTCCAGCTCCAACAATTTTTCTCTCAGTACCTTCTCTCTCCCCTTCCTTTTTCGCGCCCCCCATTTAATTAGAATTCCTCTCACTACCGCCTTATACCCATCCCATTCTCCTCCCCATGCTACCTCCCCATTATCATTCCATTTAAAGTATTCCCTGGTTTCCCGCTCTATTTCCTGTCTTACCTTCTCATCCTCTAATAAGGATTCATTAAGTCTCCAAAACTGTATACCTTTCCCCTCCCCCTCCAGTGTCAATCGAACATGCACAGGTGCATGGTCTGACCATGTAATCAAATCCATATCCGCCCCCTTGATCCATCCCTCCCCAATCTCCTTTGAAACACAGATAGCATCTATTCTGGAGTATGAGCCATGTACTGGTGAGAAATAAGAGAATTGTCGCTTCCCTGGGTGTTGGAATCTCCAAGCATCAATCAAATAATGTTGTGTTACAAAACCTTGGTACCTCATCCTATCCGCCCTCTTCCCCTCTCTTTTTCCTGTAGCATAGAAACATAGAAACATGATGACAGAAAAAGACCACATGGCCTATCTAGACTGTCCTTCCATAACAACAACTACAACAGTCCACTTTTTACCTTTAGAGATCCTCTGTGTTGGTCCCATGCTTTTTTGAATTCAGTTACTGTCCTCATCTCTACCACCTCCACTGGGAGACTATTCCATGGATCCACTACTCTTTCCGTAAAGAAATATTTCCGCATATCACTCCTGAATCTATCTCCCTTCACCCTCATCCCATGTCCCCTCGTAGCAGAACTTGCTTTCAATTGAAAGAGGCTCTCTCCCTGAACATTTATGCCACAGAGGTATTTAAACATCTCAATCATATCACCTCTATCCCGCCTTTCCTCTAAGGTGTACATATTAAGATCCTTAAGTCTGTCCTCATATGCTTTATAACGAAGCCCATTAATCATTTTAGTAGCAACCCTCTGCACCGACTCCATCCTGTTCACATCCTTTTGAAGGTGCGGTCTCCAGAATTGCACACCATACTCCAAATGAGGTCACACCAAAGACTTATACAGAGGCATTATCACCTCCTTTTTTCTGCTAGCCATTCCTCTCCGTATGCACCCAAGCATCCTTCTAGCTTTTGCTGTCGCCTTTTCTACCTGTTTAGTTACTTTAAGATCATCAGACACAACCACGCCTAGGTCCCGCTCTTCTTTAGTGGACAAAAGTACTTCACCTCCTATACTGTATTGCTCCCTTGGATTGCTGCAGCCCAAATGCATGACCTTACATTTTTTAACATTAAATCCCAGCTGCCAAATTCTAAACCATTCTTCAAGCTTAGCTAGATCACTCCTCATGTTATCTACCCCTTCCTGGGTGTCTACTCTATTGCAGATTTTGGTATCATCCGCAAAGAGGCAAACCTTACCCGACAGCCCTTCCGCTATATCACTAACAAAGATGTTAAAAAGAATCGGACCAAGGACAGATCCCTGGGGCACACCACTGGTAACATTCTTCTCCTCAGAGTGAGCTCCATTTACTTGCACTCTTTGTCGCCTCCCACCCAACCAATTTCTAACCCAAGCAGTAACTTTAGGGTCCATCCCTAGGGTGCTCAGTTTGTTTATAAGTCGCCTGTGAGGAACAGTGTCAAAGGCTTTACGGAAATCTAAATACACCACATCTAGAGCTCTCCCTCGGTCCAACTCCCTGGTCACCCAGTCAAAGAAATCAATCAGATTTGTCTGACAAGACCTGCCTCTGGTGAATCCATGCTGCCTCGAATCCTGTAATCCGCTGGACTCCAGAAACCTCACTATTTTCTCTTTCAGCAGCGTTTCCAATAATTTACTCACCACCGAAGTTAAACTAACCGGCCTGTAGTTTTCAACCACATCCTTACTTCCGCTTTTGTGTAAAGGCACCACATGAGCCTCTCTCCAGTCCTTTGGCACCACTCCAGACTCCAATGAGGCATTGAAAAGGTTAGTCAGTGGAGTTGCTAGAACGTCCCCAAGTTCCCTCAGTATTCTAGGGTGTATCCCATCCGATCCCATCGCTTTGTCTACTTTAAGTTGAGCTAGTTTCTCACGAACACAGTCTTCTGAAAATAGTTCAAGATGTCCCTCGCTTCTGTTCTTATTTGTGGGTGTTTTCTGAGGTCCTGCTCCTGGTTCTTCATCTGTGAACACAGAACAAAAATATTTGTTAAGCAATTCTGCTTTATCTTTATCAGCTTCTATATATTCCCCCCCTGCACCCTTGAGTCTGACAATACCACTTTTGCCCTTCCTCTTCTCACTAATATATCTGAAAAATGTCTTATCCCCCATTTTATTGCATTGGCTATTTCCTCCTCCTTTTGAATCTTTGCCTTCTTGACTACTTTGCTAGCTTCTCTAAGTTTTTCCAAATACAGATGCCTGTCTTCCTCTCTCTGTGATCTCTTGTATTTCATGAAGGCCTCCCTCTTTTTCTTCACTTGTTCAGCTACTTCCTTCGAAAACCATAGCGGTCTCCTGTTCCTTTTGCCTTTATTTACCATTTTAACAAAAAGGTTGGTTGCCTTTAAAATACCCCCTTTCAGTTTTGCCCAATGTTTTTCTACATCTCCCAGCTGTTCCCATCCCACTAACGACTCCCTGAGGTATTGGCCCATCTTCGCAAAGTTAGTCTTCCTAAAGTCTAAGATCCTCACCTTGGAATGGATTCTAACAGCCCTAGTCCTAATACTGAATCACACCATCTGGTGATCACTGGATGCAAAATGATCTCCCACTACAACATCAGAAACACTTTCACCATTGGTAAGCACCAAGTCCAGTATGGCCCCTTCACGTGTGGGGTCTGTTACCAATTGCCTGAATAGTTCTCCCTGTAGAGAATCCAGGATCTCCTTACTTCTAGATGATACTGCAGCAAGAATGTGCCAATCAACATCTGGCATATTGAAATCTCCTATCAGTAGCACTTCCCCTTTCCTAGCAATGCTGCGTATGTCTTCAATTAACTCTCTGTCCACCTCTTCCTATTGTGAGGGAGGTCTGTATATCACTCCAATGCAAATAGATTTCTCTTTCCCTCTTTCTAGTTTAACCCACAATGCCTCCTCTCTCCCTTTTAAGCTCTGTAATTCCAAAGCTTTAATAGTAGTTTTTACATATAGTGCCACTCCTCCTCCCCTTCTTCCTACCCTGTCCTTTCTGAATAAAGTATAGCCAGGTATAGTTACATCCCAGTCATGGTTTTCTGTGAACCACGTTTCTGTAACTGCCACTAAATCCAAGTCAGCCACTCCCACCAAAGGTTCAACTTATTTCCCATGCTACGGGCATTAATACACACTGCTTTCCATATGTTACCCCTGTTACCCATTTCCATAAAGGTATTTAATGTATCACCTACCTGGGGGCTTTCTTCACCCATACCCAACGAATCTAGTTTAAAGCCCTCTTCAGTAGATTAGCCAGTCGACTACCAAAGATGCGTTGACCTCTCTTGGACAGATGGATGCCATCTCTGCTTTGCAACCCTTGGAACAGCATCCCATGGTCTAGGAAACCAAAACGCTCTCGATGACACCATCCACGCAGCCATGCATTCATCTCCAGGATGCGAGCCTCTCTGCCTTGGCCTTTACCCTCAACAGGGAGGATTGAAGAGAATACCACCTGTGCACCTAACTGCTTCACCCTCTGTCCCAGAGCCATGAAGTCACTTTTGATATGTTCCGAGGTATACCTGGCAGTATCATTTGTTCCAACATGGATTAGCAACATTGGGTAATAGTCAGTGGGCTTGATGAGTCTCAGCAAACTCTCCGTAACATCTTGGATTTTGGCACCAGGCAGACAGCATACCTCTCTGGACATCAAGTCTGGTCGGCAGATGGACGCCTCAGTACCCCTCAGAAGAGAGTCTCCAACCACCACTACTCTTCGTTTCCTTCTGGTCACTGATTCCGCAACTTTGGGGTACTTGAACTCTGGTTCTTCCCTTCCCTTTCCAGGGATGCTTTCACCTCATCCACTTCCAGGGCTGCATAATGGTTCTTCAATTCAAGGGCTGGAGAAGTTGGATTGGTGATTTTGCAGGTCCTGGTGACTTGTGTCCAACCATCGACATTCTGTTGGCACCCATCTTCTCCTGTGCTGGAGAGCCTGGTTGCTGCAAGAAGCATCTCATCAATGTACTTCTCACTGTCTTGAATGCTCCTCAGCCTCGCCACCTCCTCTCTGAGTTCCTCCACCTGTTTCCTCAGAGCTTCAGCATGCAGGCACCCTACACATGGGACCGGTCCTTCAACCGGCATTAGGACCTCTGTCTGGACCGAGGCAGAAGCTGTAACGGGGGCAACAGCTTTAGCAATACGATTTTTCCCAGCCATTGTTCTTTTCGTGGAGCTTAGGTATCTGTTAGAGCAAAAGAGAGAGATCTACCAAGTACCAGCCGGTTTCGCAGCTGTCCTTGCAGAGAAAAAGCAGTTAAAACTCTTTAATTACATACAAATGTGCTGGTCCAATTCACTGTGATCTGTTAAAGGGGGAGGTGCCCTAAAAAGGAAGACTGCTCACTAGGGGTGGGTGGGAGTCGGGGTGGGTAGGGAGGGAACTAACACCTGATTAGGTGTTAAGAGTTTCTAAACCTGAGGAGGTTACTGGAGTCAGCAACCTACAGTGCTCAAGTAAAGTTCCCCTAAAACAGCAAAAATGAAAGTAACCTTGCTTTAAAAAATATACACAAAACCCTTTTAAGAGCTCCCAGTCAGAGAGCTAGCAATGTAATAAAAAAAAAAACCCAAACAAAGAAACCCTCAAATCCTTACTTACTGTTTGATGTGTGGAGCCCTGGTTAGGCAGAATTCCACGTTAAATTGATATCTCCTGCACAGATTAAGTTGCCCCCCCCAATTTCCCCACCTCCTCATTCAGTTCTGTCCAGAATTCACCTTGCACCCCTGTTGGCGCATATACATTTACTATACAATACCATTCATTCCCCACTTTTAACCGCATTAACACATATCGCCCCTCTTTATCCCTTACCACAGTATGCAATAGAATCTTCAACTTTGTATCTATCAAAATGGCCACACCTCCTTTTTTCTTTTCAACCATATTAGAGGCATGTACACATACTCCATATCCCCTGGGCTTAACCAGGTACTTTGTTGCTCTTGTCAAGTGCGTTTCCTGTATAAGCACTACTGCCGCCTTTTGGCGTATTATTTTATACAACTTTTGTCGTTTTAAATGGTGAATTAAATGGAGTGGAGGAGTGGCCTAGTGGTTGGGGCAAGGTACTTCAGGCCGGAAGGTTGGGGGTTCAAATCCCACTAGAGGACAGCAACCTTGGGCCGGAAGGACTGAGGTTTCTAGTCCCACAGGTGCTCCTTGTGGTCTTGGGCAAGCCACTTAACCCTCCATAGCCCATGTTCCCTGTAAAATAGTTATCTCCAAGTTATAATGCCCTGTTCAATGTAATTTCAGTTTGTTCAATGTAAACCGTACTGATGCAGAAGAGCGCGGTATATAAGAGAATGTAAATAAATAAAAATTAAGCCCCTTTACATTTAGTGATACTATTAACTCACCTACAAGTTGTGCTCCACCCCCTCCTCCCTTCTCACCACCTTCCCTCCCACGCATTCCCCCTCCATCCCCCACCCGCCTTCCCCCCTCCCCCCTTCCCTTTCCCTCGTCCCCTCCTTGGAGACTCGTCTTCCATGTATGGTGACAGTCTATCAGACCTATGCCGTGCCCTTTTGCTTCCATTCCCCCTCCCCCTTCCTCACACCTGATCGCCTCCTCTAATGTCTTGGCCCATCCCTCCCTCCATCCCAGTCTAACTCCATTTACCCCCCCTGGTTACTCACCACCTGCCCCCCTACCCTACCCCATCTCCCCCCCCCCCCCCCACTATTCCCCCTACCCCCAGCCTATTATCGCTATCTATTATTGACATACCTAATGTTTATTACCCAACCTTACTCTCTAAACCTTCCACCCCCCCTTCCCCCTCTCCTACCCACCTCCTCCTTCTCACACCCATTCTCCCCTCCCCTTCGAAAATCATCTCTTACATTAATCTCTTAGCAATGTCCTACATCACATTACAATTAATACAACATCTGATGCCAGATACTCTGGATCCCTCCTCTTCAGTCACTATCTTTCACTGCTGAGTTTACTCCTAGGCTGCCTTTGGTCAGCCTCGCCGGTCTACGACCCTGGGCTGGTGTCCTCTGCCATCTTGAACTGGCTGCCCTGGCCCCAGGCATTGAGCTAGTTTTTAGTGTTGCTTGGCTCTCTTTGCCCCCTGGCAGGTTGCTGAGTCCCAAATCTCCGAGCACTTCCCATGCTTCTTCGCTATTCTTCACCCTTCTTGACAGTCCTTTCACCATTATGAGCAGTCCAAACGGGTACAACCATCTATAATGCACCTCCTCTCTCCTCAGGAATGCTGTCACCTCCCGGTATCTCTCTTCGTCGTTATAGGGTGCCCAGAGATAAGTCCTGGAAAAACTCCACCGCTTGTCCTTCCCATTGAAAATGACCCAATTTCCGTGCAGCCTTCAGAATAGTCTCTTTACTTTTAAAAGATCGCAGGCACATCACTATGGCCCTTGGTCTGTTGTCTTGCATGGGACCCAATCCCATGTGTGCCCTTTCAATTTGCAGGGATTCCCCCCCGTACACTCATCTAAGGCCGCTGCTTGTAGCACCACTGCAAACACTTTTTTAATGACTTCTTCACAATTCTTGTATTGGGGGCTCTCTGAAATGCACTCGCATTCTTATATTGTTCCTCCGTGAGCGATCTTCCAGATCCTCCGTCTTCTCCTTCAACTCCTCCTGTGCTTGCTTTAATTCTGTCCATCCTTTTTGTATATCTTCCAACATATCCCCGTGTTGTTCCAGCTGCGTTTCTGCTTCCTCCACTCGGGAGCCAAGGTCCCCTATGTCCTGTCTTAACAATTGTAAAGTCTCTTTTAGGTCATTTTTTACACCACAAATTTCCACTTTAAGTTCTTCTTTCAGCTCATTCAGCCACATCTTTATCATCTCTGATATTCCCGGACCCCATGTACTCTCCAGCTCCTCCCCAGGTTCTACCTCAGGCTCCGCCACCATTTTGGCCTCCCTGTCTCCTTCCTTACCTCCTCTCAAGGGAGCGTAAGAGGATCTGTGCTCCGCCTGTAGGCAGTCCCTAATTGTATGTGGTGAGGCTTCCCAGTCAGGGGTATTAAGTGTCTTGTAAAATTCCACAAAGTGCTGTTGAATGTTTGCATGTTCTGTAAGCTCTAACCTAAGTTGATTTTTAATTTTCCAAATCATGTTACAGGATTGAGCCTCTCTCAATTTGAATGCCAAAAGCCTCCCTACTTTATTCCCATATTCAAAATGCGTTTGGCTCAGTTGATCAAGGATATGCCGAAATTCAACTAGTTGAAGGTCATTCAAGACTTTCGTTTTCTCCGCTAATGCCCTCTATAGGTGGGGGTCCTGACTGCCTAGTTTCAGCTGCTTTTCCACTTGTGCAGTCACCTCACATAATACACTAAGTTCTCAATCTCGTTTCTTATAGGACCCTATGCTGATGAGGTGGCCTCTCAATACCACCTTCAAACAATTCCAAATGAATTGTTTGAAACTGACCCAGTAATCATCAATCAAATAAGCAAACCAGGATATACAACCTTTAACTGTCCCCGCTCCAAGAGAAGGGGAGGAGGAGTCCTAATCATGGCCAAATCAGGCCTAACTCTAACCAGCACACCACTAAGCGTGCTCGATGGCATTGACATACTCAAAATAGAAAACAGAACTCTATCCATATGTCTTATCTACAGACCACCAGCTTCCCCATCGGAATCCCTGGCAGCAGCTCTAGAAACCATCTCAGCTACTGCACCCAAAAAGAACCAGATCATCCTAGGAGACCTGAACCTAGCCTCTACATCCGCAGTGCAATCGAACACTTTCCATGAAGCTATGGAACAACTGGGTTATGAACAAATCATCCAAAACGCAACCCACATCAAGGGTAATACCCTGGACATGGTGTTTTCTACCCAACAAGCATCCTAGTCTGTTGAAATCCAAACCACGAATAACCCAAGTACCATGGTCAGACCATCATCAAATCGAGCTAACCATACTGCTCCCCACAGCACCTGACCAATCACAACCAGACCAAGCATCTCACCAGCGAAGATGCTTCCAACAATTCAACAAAGAAGCCCTCCTCGAATCCGTAGCAAACCACGTGCATACGGATCTCTCGGACCTTGAGCTGCTGACAGACCTCTGGAACATGGGGATCGAGGCTACCTCAAAACCCACCTGGAGTCACCCTAAAAGCTCAACCTTAACCAAGTCTGAACCTTGGTACTCTGCAACCCTACGAGATCTCAAGAAGGTCCTGAGAAAGCAAGAACGAAAATGGAGAAAACACAAAACCAAGGAGCGCAAGAAGGCTTACCTCAACCTCCTGTCAACATACAAGAATGAGGTCAACCAAGCAAAGAAAACACACCACACATGCACACTCAAAAGGGCCCTCAACAGGCCCAGGGAGCTTTTCGCGCTCGTCAAATCCCTCACCAAAGCTCCGCAAGAAACCAACCCTAGTGGTTCCATAACTGCCCAGCGGCTAGCGGATCATTATGCCAACAAGCTCAATCCCACAGCACTGGCCCTCCCCGCTCCAAAACAGGACTCAGCCAACTCCCTTCAAGTATTCAACACCCGGGGAAGTCCTGACCAGGGAGGAAAATGGTCAACCTTCCAGAGAGTGGATGACCAGCAGATAAAAGACATCATCACCAACCTAAGAACCACTATCTCCCCTCTTGACCCCTGTCCAGCCTCCTGGATCAAGGCAACCAAAGAGGAAATAGTGCAACACATCTCCCACATAGTGAACCTTTCACTACAACAAGGCCTCATGCCATCACTTCTCAAGAAGTCTCTTATACGTCCCATCTTGAAAAACAAAGCGCTCAACAAAGACGACCCTACCTCTTACCGCCCTATCTCAAGTATACCCTTCCTCGCCAAGATCATCGAAAAGGCAGTGCAGCGGCAGCTGCAAAACCACATTGATGACACAAACGCCCTTGATATGCATCAATACGGGTTTCGGCAACATCATGGCGTAGAAACCCTCCTGTTAGCCCTACTGGACAAACTACTCAAAGGTCTGGAAGACAAGAGCAAGATGTACATGCTTATATTCATAGACATCTCAGCAGCTTTTGACTCAGTGCATCACCTCACACTTTTAGAACGACTCGAGTCCATAGGTATCTCAGGAACTCCACTAAATTGGTTCTCCTCCTATATAACAAACAGAATGCAGCAGGTCAACTTCAACAATGTCAAAGCAACCCCCTTCCCGCAGACCCAAGGCATTCCACAGAGATCCGCCCTTTCCTCCCTCCTTTTTAACTTATACATTCAACCAGTATGCAATATTTTCCAAGGCCACGACATCAACTACCATATCTACGCAGATGACCTAATGCTCTATACCCAACTAGACGTAAATAACCCAAACCTCAACAAGCTAGAAAATTGCCTACACGAACTTCAAGTCTGGCTCCAACGCAACAATATGTCCATAAACCACAAGAAAACAGAAGCAATGTGTATCTCCAGGAAACCAGGATTCGAGCCCCCCACAATGGTCACCATGAACAGTAATAACTACAACATCAAAACAGAGATAAAATATTTGGGAGTGATGCTTGATAGCAACCTGCATATGGACAAACATCTTCGAATCACCAATCGGGCTATCTTCCACAAATTAAGAGTCTTATAGCCCCTACGTAGCATCCTCGATCATACTGACTTTAGATCTGTCGCTCAAGCCCTCATCATCCCGCACTTGGACTATTGCAATGCCATACTGCAAGGCTTGCCAAGAAAAACTATAAATATTCTACAAATGGCACAAAATGTAGCGGCCCGAATCATTATGCAAAAAGGACTCTGACCACATTACGCCCGCGCTAATTGAGCTTCACTGGCTCCCAATCACTGCCCGCATTCAATACAAAGTCATAGTCACGACTTTTCAAACTCATCCATGACATAGCGCCCTCACACCTCAACAGCTTAATATCCAATCTGCCCAACAATAGAAGCAGACGAACGCCCAACCTAAATACCCTCTGTATCCCGAAGTGCTTCACAAAGGTTAATGCATGCACCAGCAACAGAGCTTTCTCATTTATAGCTCCGGCACTCTTGAACCGGTTGCCAAGCGATCTACGTGAAGTCTGCGATCTGAAGGACTTTCGAAAACAACTTAAGACGCACCTCTTCCAATCACATTTCAACTTAACCTCATGAAATGCACCCAGCCGTAATGTAAATATGTATATAAGGATCATTTGTATAACTTGTAAATATGTTTTTAAGTAACCTGTATGTAGCTGCGATATTCAATCAACTGTAAATCCTGTAACCCCATGCGTGCTGTGCACTATCCCCCCTCCCTAATCGAAATGTATACACTCTAAGTACCGGCCGGTACAGCCAACTCCCCCATGTATAGCAACCGCTGCTGATCACTGGAAGCAGCGGGATACAAATGTACGTTAAATAAATAAATAAATAAATAAATGGTCCCCGGACCACACACACCAGAATCATTAGCATACATATAGCCTTGAATGACCCCCCTAAGCTGATCACATACCTTAGGGTCCTCCAAGAGTGTGTCATTGAGATGCCACACCCCCCCCCCCCGGTGGTCTAAAAGGAGAACCCAACTTCATTCATGCCCACATTGGGGCATGGTCCGACCATGTCCTATCAGAGATGTGGCACTCACCAGTGGTTCCCATTACTGCCTTACTTGCTCAAATATAATCTATACATGTATATGAGTCATGAACAGCAGAATAAAACGTGTAGTCCCGTTCCCCTGGGTGTTTCATGCGCCACAAATCCAACAAATCAAATAGTTGTACCCATGCTCTGAGACCCTGATGGCCCTGTGATGGGCACATACCTCGAGGGGGGAGGCGGGTATCTATTTTTGGGTTGCAGGCTAGGTTCAAATTGTTCCCTACTAAGACTACTCCCTCCACAAAAGTGCCCATCACCGTGCTGACCTGGTCAAAGAAGAGAGCCTGGTTTACATTCAGGGCATAAAGGCTACCTATAGTAAATTTTTGACCCCCCCCCCCTCCCAGTTCCCCCTTGACAAACAAGAAATGGCCCTCTATCTCTGCAAATATCAAGCACTTTAAATTGAATATAAGAGGCCAACAAAACTGCAGCTCCACCCACCTTTTTTTTATACGTTTAGATGCAAACCAACCATATTTATATTGCTTATGTTTTAGCATAAATTCATCCAGTTGTAAAAGATGGGTTTCCTGCAGACAAGCTACCTGTAGCTGAAGCCAGGTGAGCTCCTTAAATAATAGTTGATGCTTGAATGGGGAATTGAGCCCCCTAACATTAAGGGTCCCTATCCCTCATCTTGTCTAGTTTTTAATACGCTCACCATCCATATAACCTATTACCCCCTCTCAAACCCTCTGCCTCCCCAACCAAACCCTTCCCCCTCTCCTATCTCCCCCCTCCCCCATTCATCTCCACAACCAACCACTCCACCTGGGTTCCATATACAACCATAATCCCCCCTCACATGCACTCACATCTAACACACAAACAAAACCAAGCACATAGTCACACACCTCCTCATTCCCCCCAATTGTCAAGACCCCCAGGAAGCCCCATACCCAAAAGGCATAAATCATTGAAATACTGGGGTGGGAAATGGCACACACAAAACTATATAATATTGTCATCATTCTTTCAATCTTGTTCTTGGCTCTCAAGTCTTGGATTCCAGTTTGCGTTCAGGTCCCGGTGAATCAACATGATGCTGGAGACGTCGACCACAAGTTCTCATTTCTTGGCTTCTAATTGTGGCTGGGTCCCTGTTGGTAAGTTAGTCCATCCAGCGTCTTTTAGCAGCTTCAAAGCCTCCTCCAAGGTCCTGACTTGAGCTATATGGCCATTTACAATAAATTGAAGGCCAAACGGAAAAGTCCACAGATATTTCACTTTTCTGCTTGAAGACGCTGGGTTACTGATCGATACTTGTGCCTTTTCTTCATTGTTATTGCAGACAAGTCATTGTAAAATTCAAGGTTGGGATTGTCCCAAGAAAAGTTACCCAGTTTTCGGGCCGCTTGTAAAATCACCTTCTTAGATGAAAATTCATGCATGTAGGCCAAGAGATCACATGGTTCCCACTCCGCAGCTAGCCCAAGGTATGGTGTGTTCTTTCTACTTTGAAGCATAGCAGCCCCAGATCCACCTGGGCTGCCTGAACCACAACTTTGCATAAATGCTTCACAAGATCTATACAATCCAGAGGTCCAGACGCTTCCAGGAGGCCCCGAATCCAAATATTGCAGCGCCTGGATCGATTCTCGAGGTCCTGCAGTTTTGACAAGATGTGTTCCTGAGACTCTAGCATCACTGAAAACCTTTGGGACATGCCAGACAGGGTCTCCTTGTGATCCTCCAAGCAGGATTCCGTATCTTTAATCCTCTGCCCCAATTTCATGTTTGTCTGCCCTAACGTCTGCCATCCAAGTTTGAACATCTTGCTGGAGCGAATTTGTGTCACTTTTTAGCTCTTCCCATTTCTAAAGGCATTGGTAATTTGGGGTCATGAATCGTGCAGAAAAATGTTCAGATGCTCTGACAACTGTTGAATAGTAGAAGCTGCTGGCAGACAGACAAATGTGGCCTTTATTTTAGAAGTACCTAAACATAGCAAGATTTACACATGTAATTTGCGTATACGTGTAACTAACAAAATTTAGAAAGCTGCTGCTTGTGCCTATAGATTCCCTGGATGCTTGGTTTCCTGGGAGATGTGGTTTGGGCAGTCCCCAAAAACAGATGTGTATTTCTCATCTAACAATGGGAATGTATGTCTATTTAAAGTAATTTCCACACAGGCACAAGTGCCAGCCCCAGTTTCGACCTGAGGTCTAAATCAAGGAGCAGGTGCAAATGCTGCCAGAACCACTTTCTCCAGAGCCTCGGATCTCCCTCACCGGATCACTTCCCAATATCAACATCCAAACTCCATATTCCCTGCTGACTCAGACCCTCCACCCCTTGATCCCCCCGGCTGTTATATGGATTCTACTTGGTGTCTAGTGGAGGCAGGAGTGATCCCCAGATATTACAGACCCATCAGGTGTCAGGTTCAAAATGGTACCTCTGGCACCCTAGTGGTAGTCTTGTGATCCTACCACTAGTCCAGCTTCCAAATAAAACAGAGGATGAATGAAGGGATATGTATTCCACCACCAGCCCCTTTTAGAGATAGCAGGTCTAACTTGGGGTCCACTATCTGGTTTCTGCAGCCAGAAACCTGCAAAGACTAGTGATTATATATTTGAGAGAAAAAATATTTTCTCCTATCTCTTTTAAATATGCTCCTTTGTAGTGTCATGACATTTCACCTAGTCCTTATATTCTTGAAAGAGTAAGCAATCAATTTGCATCTACCCATTCTATTCCTCATGGGATTTTATAGACCTCTATCATATCTCCCCTCAGTAGTCTCTTTCTTATGATGAAGAGCCCTAACCTCTTTAGGTTCTAATTAGACTGTAAGCTCCGATGAGCATGACTCTGACGGGCAGGGACTGTCTCTTGTATGTTGGCTACCTCTTGTAGGTTAGCTGTGTAGCGCTGCGTGCGTGGCGCTTTATAAGTGCTGAATAGTAGTAGTAGTAGTCTTTCCTTATTGGAGTCGTTCCATTCCCTTTATCATTTTGGTTGTCTTTCTCTACCCTTTCCTAATGCTGCTACATCTTTTATGAGATGCAAAGATCGGAATTGCACATGATACTCAAGGTGTGGTCATACCATGGAGCGATACAGAGGGATCATGATAGCCTTTGTTTTATTTTCTATTCCTTTCCTAATGATTCCTAACATTTGGCTGCCACCACCACACACCAAACACACTAGGATTCTTTTCTTGGGTGTCAATTCCTAAAGCGGAACCCAGTATTGTGCATCTAGAGTTTGGGTTAATCTTCCCTACATCCATCACCTTGCACTTGTCCACATTAACATTTCATCTACCATGCGGATGTCTAGTCTCATGAGGTTCTCCTGCAATTTATCGGAATCCATATACGATTTGACAACTCCAAATAATTTCATATCATCTGAAAATGTTAATCGCCTCGCTTGTTGTTCCCAATTCCAGATCATTTATAAACATGTTAAAAAGCACTGGACCCAATACAGGTCCCTGAGGTACTCCACTATTCGTCTTTCTCCAATGAGAAAATTGACCATTTAATTCCATTATCTGTTTTCTATCTCTCAACATGTTTCCAACCCACACTAGAACATTGTTGCCTATGCCATGACTTTTAATTTCCTCGGAAGTCTCTCACATGGGACTTTGTGAAACACTTTCTGAAAAAGTCTAAATACCCTCTATCAACTGGTTCTCCTTTATCCATGTGTCCAGTAATTTTGTTCTTAATAATTGCTTCCACCATTTTGACTGGCACCAATGTTAGGCTCAGCTGCCTTTGGTTTCCCGGTTCACCCCTGGAGCCCTTTTTAAAAATAAGTGTTACATTGGCCACCCTTCAGTCTTCTGGTATCACAGATTATTTTATTGATAAATTAAAAAGCATCAATAGTAGTTCTCCAATTTCATCTTTGAGTTCTCTCAGTACTCGGATGCATACCAGCCGGTCCAGGTGACTTACTGCTCTTTATCAATTTGTTCCACTACATCTTCCAAGTTCACTGAGATTTCATTCAGCTCTTCTGACTCATCACCATTAAAAAAATCCTTTCTGCTGTGAGTAGCTTCCTCATATCTTCCTCAATAAAGACCAAAACAAAGAACTCATTTAGTCTCTCAATTATGGCCTTGTCCTCCCTGGGTGCCCTTTTTATCCCTTGATCATCTAATGGTACAAAAGACTCCTTCCTCAGGCTTCCTGCTTCATATATTCCTGAAAAGGTTTTTTGAGGTTTTGCCTCTATGGCAAGCTTCTTTTCAAATTCACCTTGTGCCTTTATCAGTGCCTTTCATTTTATTTGACAGTGCTTATGCTGTTTCTTATTTTCTTCATTTGGTTCCTTTTTCCATTTTTGAAAGATGTTTTAATGGCTCCAATAGTCTTTCACTCACTTTTTAACCTTGTTTGCTGTCAGCTGCCTTCCTTCTGCCTTTCTTAATGAGTGGGGTACATCTGGTCTGGGCTTCCAAGATTGTATTTTTAACCACCACCCATGCCTCATATAAATTTTTGACATTAGGCATGCTGCTCCTTTTAATTTTTTCCTAACAATTTTCCTTATTTTATCATAGTCTCCCTTTTGAAAATTAAATGTAGACAGTAGATTCTTTGCATACTCCCTTCAGTTATTAAATCAAATGTGATCATATTATGATCATTACTGCCAGGTGGTCCTACATGGTTAGATCTTGTATTCTAGCCTGACCACATTCAACACCATTCACTAGTGACTGCTGCACCCACTATAAGCAGACTCTGGAAACATAAGTACTTTAGATAGCCGCTTGTATCTCTAAGGCTGCCACATCAAAAGCTTGCTTCAATGAAGTCTCAAGCTTCCTTCTTATACAGCTTTTAACATCATACCCCTTCAAATAGGTACAGTGGTCTTTTTTGTGACTACCATCACCAAGGCATCCACTTTTGGTTGCTTCAGCTTTTCTTTTTCCTGTGGGGAAGCTATTGGCCCATCCAACTCACGGTCTAGATTCAGGCATTACCCACTCTGCATAAATTAATGCCTGAATTGACTCATGGAAAGGCTTTGGTTTGCTAATTCCTTGAAGAATAGAATCACCCATAGAGATCAAAGGTTCAGACACAGCATCTGAATTGCTTAAAGTCTCCAAAGTTTGCATAATAATCAAAGAAAGCTCCTCATTGTTAGATAAACACACCATCATGGGATTGTCTCACTCCCCCACAGGGATCTTAACCTCTTCCAAAGGGTCAAACACTGAAGCCCCTCTATCCACCATGGTGGCAACACTATAGCACTTCAACTGGAACCCCCAGTCGTTTTGAACCTTAAATGCACTTGTCTAGGCTCCTCTGAGTAGCTGCACAACTCCCTGAGCCTGCTTCAATAAATAAGCTCTGTGGAGAAGAAACTTTGGAGAGAAGGGGATCTCCTGAAGATAGGGCTCCAGAACAGACAAGTTTATCTGTATATTATCTAACTGCATAACAGGAGCCATTGGAACAGTGACAGAACAGTTTTATATGGCTGGAGCTGGGGGACTCAAACTAGCTGCTGTTCCTGCATTTTTTTTCTGCAGCATAACAGACTTATGAGGAAGACCTCTGCCTGCAAATTAAGTAACAGAGTGCTTTCTGCAGCCTCAGAACAGTGTCTGACAGGGCTTGTAGTTTGCTCTGCACGGCCCAGTGACCCACCATGGCAAAAGCTGCACTGCCCCAAACGTCCACGGTGTCCCCACAATGGGAGCAGCACTTGGCAATCTGCCAGAGCCTCCATGAGGTGAAACAGTCAGGCTTGTAATACAAGTTCTAAAACTGCAGTTAATGTGAGAAAAAAAAAAATAAAGCACTGACCGCCCATGAAAATAATGCCAAATATCTCTGGGCGAAGCTGCCTAAACTCCTTCAGGCCTGTTCATTCTTTTGCTTGTTTAGGTCCCCATCCCTCTGCTGATAACTTACCCCCTCCCACTATTATTAGAACAGTTTATACCCCAGTCTGTCTGTGGTCAATCAATAGCGTGTACATAAAGAGAAGAGTTCACAAAGCCCTTCTTCTCACTGCAGTAAAGGTAATTAGCTGCTTTATCACTCCCTTTTGTTTACTCTCTCTTTTTCTTTATTATTTTTTTTGCAAGAAACCTGAGAAGAGTGAAAGAAGTGGGCTAGGAGACAGAAACCAGTGCTTGCAGAGAACCAAGCTAAGCAGGAAAGAAAGGCAGTATAGGAGAGGTTTACAGGAGTGACGACCCAAACTCCTCTGGGTTTCCCTAGTTGTGCAAATTGTCTGGAACCTGGATTCCTCCCTTGCAAAAGCCAGCTCTACTGGAAAACAGTTTTCCAACGGGTCTAGGAACAACCTCAGACCAGACTAGAACCACTGCATGATATGTTAGTCACTATCTGCTGGAGATAGAGAAAACTGTTAAACTTAGACTACACGGTACCCTTATAAAGGTACAGTTCGCAAGTGACTGACCCTGCCTCCATCTGCTAGTAGATGAGCAAACCCACTGGTTCTGGACTGATCTGGTAGGGACACTAAGGAAGAGCCTTTAAGTGTCTGCAGTTGAATGTATAGTGTATGTGCTTGACTGAGGAGCCAATGGGGCGAAGCTACCATCTTTGGGATTATGACAGAGTGCCTCTAAGTCTGAATTCCCTCTAAACAGAATGATAGTTGTTGCAATTGTACTCCTACTCAGTACGAGAGGAACTGCAGGTTTGGAGATTTGGTGTATGTGCTTGGCTGAGGAGCCAATGGTCAAACAATATACACTATGGTCATTAACAGAGCTGCAATCAAACACGTCCAAACTCAGAAACACTCCTACCTGGCCATCTTCAACAAGGGGCCCAACCAAACAAAGCCATCTTCAACCAACAGGCTCCCAACCGCTATTATCACTTCAGCATATCATTCAAAACATCCAATGTCAGATACCCACATGCTAGAATGTTTGGGAGTGGTACTTTCTGAGGGTGGTAATAGTAATATATAGCATGTTTGTGGTATGTTTTTGTTTTAGAATCATTTTCCCCTGAAGCAGCGGTGGCAAAACGCAGGAGGAACGTTTCGGCGGGCGGCAGGTTTTGATGTGTTTGATTGCTCAAAACCAGGAGTCCTACAGGCTTTTTGTGCATTATTGATGTTTATGTTATATTATGATTGTTCTGAAAATATCATGTATTTTGCGGGTGTGTTTTTGAGAATCTTGTGAGTATCAATGTCTAATGGTGACTTCTGTGATTTTGATAAGTTTGGCTCCAGTGTTAATGAAAGTAATTTTCAAATTTTTTTTATTTCATCTTCCTTGGTCATGCTATGTTAAACTCTTCAGAGTTTCAGGTTTACACTATAATTGCTGAAGGAGAAAAGCATATATATATGCTTGAGGTGGTATCTGTCTGCCAGGGACTGGCTGAGTGTGCTGTTGCAGCTGTGGCTGTGAAGGAGCGCTGTGTGCTATCTAATGCATAAACTTTGCTAAGAGTATCCTAACACTTGCTCTCTTTGCAAAGCAACTCAACACTGGAAACCTATAGTCATGGGGCAGAGGGAGGCAGTGGAACAACCGGCTTGGATGGAGCAGCATTTCTGCAATGCTCTTGGGCATAGAAAAACATGGTTTCTGCATCCCGAGATACCGGAGGGAAGGCAAGGGGAATCATGCTGAGTGCAACAACTGAGTATGGACTGAGAAGCAAGTTTAGTTTAATTTATTTAAAATTTGATATACCGCTTTTCGAGCCAGAAAAGCAGTTTGCAATTAAAATAGTAATAAGAAATGAAGAAAGGAATTATATTAACTGATAAAAGAGGTAGACCCATTCACAACAAGAAAAGGGGAAAAAACAAAAAACAGATAGAATAGAGCGGAAGGAGCTCAGGAAGCGCAAGGATCCGAGCAACATATCAGGCGTCCGCTTTGTGTATGTAGAGAGACAGAAGGCTTGTTGAAATAGATGGGCTTTAAGAGAGGCTTTAAGTTTAGTGTCGGAGGGTTCTAGACAGAGTTCTGAGAGGTTGTTCCATAGACTTGGTGCAAAAAAATAGAAGGCAGAATGTTTGGTGGACTCATATCTGGCTTGTGTAGCAAAAGGGAGGAAAAGGCAACTGAAATGAATTGAGTGGAGAACCCTAGGAGTAGCGTGAGGAATGGTTAAGGGGGAAGACAGGCAGAGGGGATGAATGCTGGAGTCAGGGTGAGAAGGTTTGGTGGGTGGGGGGGGGAAAGAGAGTATGTTGGAGTCAAGGTGGGGAAGAGGTACAAAGTATGCTGAGCAATCCCACTCTCACATCTCCCTCTGCTAAATTTTAAACAGGTGTCAGCTAGTTATGTAACATGAAATTGGGCAGCTCTATATAAACCTTTTTCAAATCTGTCAGTAGAATAATTCAGCTTTTTAATCTATATTGCAGAACAGTCATCCAAAAAAAAAGTGTTTTCTTTGAGGCCTGGTGGTTCCTCCTGTCTCCTTTTTCATCCAGCTCATTGGGAACCAGTGTTTGGATTCCAGCATCATGAGTCTTCTTTTCTAACTCCCTGGGTATTTTTCTCCTATTTCAATAAACCCATCCTTTCACTCTTCCAAGCTTAGTCACTTCAGCAAGTCTAAATCTAACCATCTTGTGTTGCCCTTAACAGTAGCCTGTCTCCCTCACCCCTTTCCCTCTCCCCAAGGGTTGTGAATGCTGCCTCTGCAGTTTCTCCTAGGACAAGCAGGATTCGTCAGCCACACCTGGTGACATCCCCGATGGCACCGTACACGGAAGTGCTCTCTAGAGCTCAGAACCTTTCTGGGCATGAGCCAGAGGCCCAACCTACTAGCCCGCCCCTAGCCAGCCAGTCTTTTTTCTTCTGCTGTGCCTACCACATGCGGATCCTGCTCTCTCAAGCCAAAGAAGATAATTTAAAGATATATACTCACAGAAGATGCCATCTACAAAACCAGGATTCAAGAAATGCAGCCACTGCTCAAGGAAGATGAGCAGCTCAGATGCCCACGACCAGTGCGTTAGATGCTTGGGCGCCGGTCACCAGGTCCAGGACTGCCAGCACTGCTCCCGGATGTCTCCCAGAGCTCTGAAGTCTAGAAGCGACGCTTTGAAGGACTTCCTTGCCTCGCAGATCACAGAGATTCTAAATATTGCTTCTCCGGCACGGGATGCGCCCTTAGGGGCCTCCATCCCTGGCCATTCAGCTCAGGACTCCCCTGCTAGTAATGAAGCTCCCGCGACGAAGAAGCTTGACCTTCACAGCTCAAAAGGTAATAAAGAGGCAAAGCGGCATGCTCCTAAGTCCTCCTCCGGCCTCTGCGGTTCCCCCAGTACCATCAGGAACCCCCGTGGAGACCCACGCTATCCTGACCACGCTGCTGCTCCAGGCAGCGGCCATCTTGCCGACGTCATCACCGCAAGCCCCACCCCCTCATCCTCCATTGGCCAGCATCAAGGACCGCAGAGCTCCGCTCACCAAACATCCATTGGGCAGCAGCACGGGCTCTCCCCTTGACGTCATAGAGCTTCCCCGACTCTCGGCGACGGCACAGGACTGTCGCCCCGCGACGGCACCATGCCCTCCCTAGCACCAGAGACCTGGAACAGTGATCGCCGTGGCAAAGAGGGCAGTGTCTGCGACTGGAGCAATCAGCATGACCGCTGCAGGGATGGAAGTGCCAATCACAGGGGAAGCGATAAGCATCATCGGCGCAGACACCGGAGCAGGGATCGCAGACACCGGAGTAGGGATCACAGCCACAGGAGGCACCACAGCTCCCGCAGCCCCGGCACCTCCAGAAACGATCATGGCCTGAAGCGGAAGTGGCACACACACATTCCCAGCTCGGGATCCAGACCAGGCAAGAGACTCTCTCACCCAGCACCTACAGCAGCGCAACATTTCGGGGCAGCCACCACCCCCACCGTGGCACTGCCCAACCAAGAAGCCATACTGCAGCTGCTCTCCAGCCTCACAGATCTCTTACGTGATGGCTTCAAAGATACCTCCACCCAGAATGCAGTTTCGGAAGGACCACTAGACTCTAGCTTTCCCATCACGAGTGCAAAACCTAATAACCTACGAGACTCCAACCAGAGCTTTACCAGCAGCGCCTCTGCGAGTCCCGAATCCACATCCTTCCTGAGCTTAGGGGGGGAGGAGGAGGAGGAGGAGGAGGAACCGACACCACTCAGGTCCGAATCCCCTAAGGTAAAAGCGGCCTCGGTGCAGAGTTTGGAGAGGGATTCCACAGGGGCGTCCGCAGACACTGAGCCAGCCCCATCCGCTCCGCCTCCTGAGGACCTCACATACCCCAAGTTTTTGCGCAAAGTGGCTTCCGCCCTCAACCTCACACCCCCAGAACCTCAATGTGACGGCCCAGAGGTCCTCATGTATCTCAACGCTCCGAAGACGCCCATCACCTTACCAATACATCAGCGTCTCCTGGACACACACATGAAACTATGGCAGAGCCCGGCCTCCTCGCTGGCGTGCCCCAGGAAACTAGATGCAAAATACGAGGTCCAGCAAGTGCCTGGATTCAGAAAAAGCCAGCTGCCGCATCACTCCATAGTTGTATCCTCAGCCCTAAAGCACATCAAGTCCTCACGCAACCACGCCAACTCTCCCCCTGGAAAAGACCCCAAGCTCCTGGATGACGTTGGGAAGAAAGTCTTCCACGGAGCTATGCTTAATGTACGAATTATTGCGCACCAGTTTCAACATATACTCTTCCAGGACGCCCTGCTGGTGACCCTCAAGGACACCTTAACAACCCTTCCACCCGAGGAAAAAACAAAAGTGCTATCCATAATTCGGGACCTAAAAGGAGTGCGGGAAGCACCTCATCACGATACACGACGCCTTTGAAGTTGCGACACGCACAGCCGGCACCGCCATCTCCACTAGGAGGCTAGCATGGCTGCGAGTTTCGGGCCTGCGTGAAGACACCCATGAGTGCATCACGGACGCGCCCTGCAACGGAGAGTCACGCTTTGGGGAGAAAGTTGCGGACACCGTCAACGATATGAAGGAGCACTGCTCCACACTACAGACCCTCGCCGAGGATGGCCTGGAGTGCCACCCCAATACCAAGGGTACATATAGCCGAAGATCCTACCCCACTCACAAAGGGTACCACATCTACCGCAAATGGCAGCAACCTCACTACAAGCAGGCAGCCTACAGATCCTCATATGGAGCCCCACATCAGCAGAAGCACCAAAGGGACAGAAAGCAAAAGAAATAACCGCCTCTGTCAGGCAAAAACAAACCGTCCTTTTGACAACCAACCCGCAGAGGAACGGGCAACCCTTCCAGTTGGGGGACAGTTGACTGCCTTCTGGGACTCCTGGCAACTTATTTCCACAGACACGTGGGTCCTGCGGATTATTCAGGAGGGGTGCTGCCTGCGCTTTCTGTCTCCCCCTTACCAACGCTCTGCCCAACCGTCACCCAATGACAGCGAAACATTCCTGCCAATGCACCAGGAATTACTGCACCTCCTGACAACCCAAGCTATCGAACCGGTGCCTCTGAGTCAGACTAACCTGGGATTCTACTCCAGATTTTTCCTGGTACCGAAGAAATCGGGAGGGATGCGCCCCATCCTAGACTTAAGGAACTTAAACAAATTTATCTTCAAGGAGAAGTTCTGCATGTATTCACTGGACTCGATACTCCCTCTCCTCCAGCCCGGCGATTGGATCGCATCCCTAGACCTTGTCATGGGGCTGGAGCCATGGAAGCTGCAGCTTTAGAAAAAAACCCTGTTTTGCAGAGAGCTGAGAATGTGCAGAGAGTGCAGTTGCATCGCAGTACAGCCAGAGGGGGCAAGAGTAATTCCACAGAGGCTGAAGCAACGTGCTCAGACACTAATTGTATAAGTGGCAATCAGTTGCACCTGAGGCCAAGCCCGGGACGTTCAAACCAAAACTCCCTTTATAAAGAGAAACAGAGAGCAGCAAAACAGAAGAGGGAAGAGAAGGTGGGAAGGAAGGTGGAGAACCTGCAGGACGTGTAGGACCTGCAGGACAAAAAGAACGTGGAGCAGGAGAGATTCCACACAGAGCCAGCCCAGAGGGACAAAATCCAGAGGAAGTTTACTCAGACGGATAGAGTCCAGAGGGGCAGAACACAGAGAGACGGAGTCCAGAGAAAAGCTGCCAGAAGAAACAGTTTATCTGGTAGGAGTGACTCTCCCAGCCCAAGTAACCTTGTTGGATCAGGATTACAAGGAAGAGAGGTTCCTATTATAAAGATACCTTTTCAGAAAACCACAGAGTGGGAATCCTTACCAGGTTTTCCTGAACCCCATGAAAGCAAAGCACTGCACAGAAAAGCCTATTTCCCAAGAGAAGTACGTCAGAAGGAGAGCTCTAGGTGTGGCAATTCCAGGAAGCCAAGGTATGCTGAATCTTTAATTCTAAAGGAAAGCCTTGCTAATAGAAACCCTGTTAAAGCAGCTATTCCCTATAAGGGGAGGGGAAGCAAAGCAGAGCTTTTTAAGACAATACCTCACAGCTTAACAGGAAAGTTTTATTGGAAGCAAGATAGACCCTGTAAGTTTGTAACAGGGAGTGAAAACTACTATTCACAGGAAGAAGCCAGTGACGCAGAGTCTATGGAAATTGAATGTGAGAATATTATTCCCATGCCTCAGGAGGAATCCATGGACTGTAATTTCTGTTCTGCAAATAGTATTGAATCCTTGTCAGAATTATAGATAGAAAAGAACTGTGCAACAGATGGTGAATCTTATAACCGTTTGTTTGCTGAATTGTTTAAATTGCTTTGAACTAAAAGAAGCCTCAGCTAGGACTTGCATTCAACTGTGAAGCATATAACAGTTATCTGCTTGAATATTGGTGGAACCCCTTTTGATAAAGAAAGGACTGTCTTTATTTTCTACTTGTCTTAGTGAATCATTGCGTTACAGGGGAAATAAAGCCTTGTTACCCTACACTCTTGGCTTGGATCATTTGTGCTCTCAAGGAGCTTGAACTACAAGGACCAAAATGCACTAGGCTCTTAAAGTCACATCGCTCCTTAAAAATAATAAATGCGCCAGATGCCCTTATAGCCACTGGCCACTGGGGGCACCTGGCGACAACCTTCAAGATGCATACACACATGTCCCAATCCACCCGCAGGACAGAAAGTATCTGCGTTTTCAAGCCCTCGGAGGTCATTATCAATACAAGGTCCTCCCATTCGGCCTCTCACCAGCACCACGGGTGTTCACGAAGTGTGTGGCTGTTGCGGCGGCACACCTGCGGAAACAGGGCATCCATGTCTTCCCATATCTGGACGACTGGCTTCTATCATCACCATCACCGCGGGAGACTCTGTGGGCCATCAGATGGACTATCCGCCTACTCACTAACCTTGGATTCCTGGTGAACCACCAGAAGTCGCAACTCGTCCCCACTCAGCGTCTGGAGTTCATAGGGGTCGACATAGACACCGTGGAGGCGAAGGATTTTCACCCAGCGCAGAGGGCCGAGAAGTTGGCCGCTCTAGCCACGGCAGCCTCCCTTCAAACAAAGAGTTTCAATGGCCCGGTCCCTCCTACGTCTTCTGGGCCATATGGCCGCCACCACCCACATGTTGCCTCTAGCACAGCTACATATGCGAACTCTTCAGTGGCGCCTACGCTCGTGCTGGAACCAGTGCACCCAGCCGCTCTCCACCAACATCGCTCTCGACGCTCGCACCAAGAGGAGCCTCCGGTGGTGGACAGTCAAATAGAACCTCACGATGGGGAAGCAGTTCCAGCAACCCAGTCACCAGATCACCATCACTACCAATGCATCCCGGACGGGATGGGGGGCCCACATGGGCCACCTATGCACACAAGGGGCCTGGACAGCGACAAAGGCGGGCCTCCACATAAATCTCCTGGAACTCACGAGCCATAAGGTACGCACTACATGCCTTCCAGCCACATATCAAGAACAAGTCAATTCTGGTACAGACAGACAACCAGGTGGCCATGGTTCTATATCAACAAACAAGGAGGAACAGGCTCACGACCTCTATACAGGGAGGCGCTCCATATCTTGGCGCTAATCCTAACAAGCCGCTGCTGGATAAGAGTGTCTTATCTCCCGGGCGAACAGAACTCCCTGGCAGACAGGTTGAGCAGTCAGGTTGAGCCCACACGAATGGACCCTGAGTCCCCAGGCCACCGCCCATATCTTCAACCGCTGGGGCCAGCCGGAGAGCGACCTCTTTGCTACAGACCAGAACAAGAAATGTCCCCTGTTCTGTTCCAAACATCCATCAGCCCACAGCGTGGCATCGGATGCCTTTGGCGTGTGCTGGGGGGAGTGGTCTCTTGTATACGCCTTCCCACCTACCCCCCTGATCTCCAAAACACTACAGAAGGTGATCCAGGACAGGGCCCAGGTCAGATGTGGCTCCCAACTCTGATACGCCTCGCGCAGGAGCAGCCCCTCTACACCAGTCCATGCTGACTCAGGACGACGGACTCACGCTGCACCCCAACCTGAGGGCCCTGGCGCTAACGGCGTGGAGATTGAACGGATGACTCTTCACTTCACGTTTCGGAACAGGTACAAAAGTTTCATCCTGGCAGCCAGGCGGCCATCCAACAGGAAATCCTACGGCCTCAAGTGGAAGCAGTTCAGCCTTTGGTGTGCCCCTAGAGGGCTCAACCCCTCCGACTGCCTGGTCCTGTGCGTCCTCCAGTACCTTGCTTCGCTCTCGGAGCAGGGACTCAAAACCAACTCTGTCCGGGTGCACCTATCTGCTATTGCAGCATTCCACGAGCGCTCGGGTGACGGAACCATCGCCTCACTACCCTTGGTGGCAAGTTTCATGAAAGGGCTGAACAACCTACAACCTCCAATATGGGCCCCTGCCCCAGCTTGGGACCTAAACATTGTTTTCCAGCAGCTGACCCGGGCGCCCTTCGAACCACTACTTACAGCCTCAATGAAGCACCTGACATGGAAAACTCTGTTCCTGGTGGCCATCACCTCTGCACGCAGAATCAGCGAATTTCAGGCGCTGGTGGCGCACCCAGTGTATACCCAATTGTTACAGGACAGAGCCACCCTCCGCACTCACCCCAGGTTCATTCCAAAGGTGGCTTCAGAGTTCCACATCAATCAAACCATCGAGCTGCCCACATTCTACCCTGAGCCGCACGCCTCACCCGAGGAGGAGAGGCTACACACCCTCGACTGCACCAGAGCCCTCCGATCCTATATCCTCAGGACAGGTCCTCTCAGGAAGGGCTCTCAGCCATTCGTATCCTACGATCCCAACAGACCAGGGCGCCCGGTCATGAAACGTACCATAGCCCAATGGATCTCGGGCTGTATCTGCCTCTGCCATGAACTGGCAAGTGCACACATGGCCCCGAACGTAGGACCACACCAGCTCAGGGCGCTGGCAACCACTATCGCAAATCTGCGCTCCATCCCTCTGGTCGACATCTGCAGAGCCGCCATTTGGTCCTCCGCCCATACCTTCCAGAGGCATTACTGCTTGGACTTGGAAACGCAGGCGTGCTGCGCTTTTGGACAGGCAGTCCTTTCCACCGCCAACAACATTGACCCTGATAGGGGACAGTGACTACCTTACGGCCACATTGGCCTTGCTGTCAGAAACTAGCCCTCGGCCATGTTGGCCTTGCTGTACAGCCATGTTGGCCACGTATTCACTCGACTTATGCTAGTGACAACCTTCCGGCCATGTTGGCCTTATTGTTCGACCATGTTGGCCACTTCAACGATATACTTGCTACTGTACATGTGTGATAATGTTAACCTGTCAAGTGTGGGAATAAAAGCTATTCGACTTCACCTTGCCTCGGCCTCCCTCTCCACTGCTATTCCGCACTATCGCGTAGCTTGGGAGGCACCAGGTGTGGCTGACTAATCCTGCTTGTCCTAGGAGGAAACTGGGTTACTTACCTGTAATGGGAGTTCTCCGTGGACAGCAGGATGAGTCAGCCACACATTCCCACCCACCTCCCCAGGCCGAGGTTGGCCTCCGCATGCCCCTAGCCACAGACACGCTGGGCACAGCTGGAGACTCACTAACTGGCTAGGGGCGGGCTAGTGGGTTGGGCCTCTGGCTCATGCTCAGAAAGGTTCTGAGCTCTAGAGAGCACTTCCGTGTATGGCGCTGTCGGGGACATCACCAGGTGTGGCTGACTCATCCTGCTGTCCACAGAGAACTCCCGTTACAGGTAAGTAGCCCAGTTATCTCCAGTCCTCGACAACTAAAGTGCAGAACACCTAAATTGGAGGCAGAACCTGAAACTTTCAAGTGAAAGTGCACCAGGCTGGTCCATGAAGTTGCATTCTATATAATTAAGAAAGTATGACAGCATACACAACCTGATTAATGTATTACGTAACACAGCAACTCACCAGTCCGGTATGTCAATAATCTGGCTTGTACCATACAGTGCTTTGCAATATCCTGGGGTAAGCCTTGAAGGGACATTTCATCAGCTGGTTGTGAATCACTGCAGTAAAACCCAAAATGTTGGCCACTGGGCACACTGGATGCCACTGTGCCCAGAAGTAGAATCAGCTCTTTCATATTGTGCCTCAGATTGCTGAAATATGGATTTTCACACAGGTTTTCCAAACCTATTATCCTCAGTATTTCCTTATGCGTGTCTTCATTTGAAATTAAAAACAGTGCTTCATATTCCTTGATGATTTCTTGCCTACATTTAGAGAAGAAATCTGTGCTGTATCCAGGCTGCATGTTTGCAATTTTCTGAATAAAATCACACTTTAAAGAGGTTTCCTCAACAAACTGTACCATGTAACACACCAAAGGCTGAAGGAGGACACATACATGCGCTCGACTATTTGATTTAAGCCTTTCTACAGCTTTGGCATCAAGCTTTGCATCTTGATTGCTGCAGTGACCGTCCACTTTCTTCTGCAAACTTATTTCAGGATCAGCAGGCCAGTAGGAGATTCTGTTCACACCAGCTGGAAAACAGAACACATACACTGAAGGGGCCAAAGTCTAAAAGCTCTAGGTGCCTAGATCTTCATAAGTAAAAATGTCTCCCTGCTGAGTCCCGAAATTTAGGGAACTAAATACAAGACACCTAAATATGGGTGGACAGATAGCTGGAATAAGGCCAGGAGAGAATTTAGGTATATATAAAATAAAGCCCAAAAAGAAATTCTGGGAAAAGAAAGCCAATAAGCTGTGAAACCTAAAGAAATTCTACGCAGCTTTAGAACTTTCTATTTAGCCTTTGATCATTTTCAGAAAATGAAACAAGAAAAAAGGTGTGTTCACATATGTATCCAACATACAGTATAGTCATCTCTATGTGACCGCATTTTAATAAATAATGATTAGCGAGTTCATCATTGCATACCATAAAACCTTGTAAATTTTCAGCACATTAATTCACAGTCTTTATAAATATTTACCAACAATTAAAAAGAAAAAACCTTGTACTTCACTGATGCAGCAGTTTTGGATCCCACAGATATCTCAAAGAGCTCTTACTAGATAATTTAGTGCCAATTTTCAGAGCCAGTCTCCCCAAGTTACATGTACCACAGACAGTACCACTGGCATCAAGGTGGTTTATAGAACCTTAATTTCATAAACTGAAAAGGGTAATAATTTAAATAAAACATACATAACATACAGAACCTTACATCAACAAATATAAAAATGGGGGAGGGGAGGTGTAAATGGACTAGATTATAAAACCAATGACTTTAAAACCAAAGCGGTACACAACAGGAATGGAAGGGAGAATGTGAGGGGGAATCACAAATAATCATAAGTACATTGAAATAGTCACATTTCACCAGTTTTTCAATTTTGTATATATTTCTGATCTTATATCTGAGGGGAATGGAATCCACCACACCGGGGCATTATAGGAAAATGTAGATTTCTTAATCTACTTGTATCAAAGTTTCTTGTAAGAAGAGGCAACTAAGTTACAGATTTCTGAAGATTACAGATGTCTCGACAGATTATATAGTCATGGTCAACATTATTGGCACCCTTGCATTTTAAGTATGTTGTGTAAAATATCTCGAGAAATAATTGTAAATATTCCAAATGAATGAACATACTATTAAAATATTATGATGACAAAGTGTGTGCCCTCTCCAAACGGGCCTGCTCTCACCTGCACTCTCCTGGGCCTCGGCCCTCCCGGAAGTCCCTCCCAGTCGTCCTGCTCAGCGAGGTATGCTGTCTCCACAGTATAAAACATCAGCGCCTGTGGCGCCCGCCGCTGGGGCGCGCACCGAAGGAGCGCACCTAAGGAGCACGACGTGCTCCTTAGGTGCGCTCCTTGGGGCCGCTCCGGCCACGGAGGACTTTCCGTACGTTTGTTGTGGCTCATTGTTTTATATACTATATCATTTCCTTCTCAGTCTTTTGATCCTGCCCTTCCTTTTACTCCATTGCATCGCTTTCCTGTATCTGCTCTGGATCTAGGGCCGGTAGGTGGATCATTGCATTATTCTGCCTGCCCTTTCTCATATCCTCGGATTCCCATGGCCTCTATCCCTGTCTTCTGGGGCAGGAGACCACTGAAGCCTCTCCGTTACCGTTCTCGCTGTACTGCGAACCTCCGTCTCTGCTCCTCTTCTGTCTCTATACCTTCTTCACTTTCTCAATCTTGCCTCCCTCCCAACCCCTCCCAATTCCATCTCTCGCTTGGTCTTGTCAACTGTCGGTCCCTGCGCAATAAGACCCTTCTCATTCAGGATCTCGTCCTTCAGCTTTCCCTCGACCTCACTCTTGTTACAGAAACCTGGCTCAAAGACGGCGAGGATGCTTTGCTTGCCCGCTGTCTGCCACCTGGTTTCTCGGCCATTTCTGTTCCTCGCCTCGGTCGCTCAGGAGGCGGGGTCGCTGCTTTAATTCATCCATCTCTTAAGTTCACACAGATATCTTCCACTCTTTTACATTACCCGGAATCTCTTCTGCTTCGCCTTCATATCTCACCTCCCATCTATGTTCTTCTCATCTATTCTCCCCCTGCTCTTCGCTCGGAGCTATGGGATGACCTCTTGTTGACTCTTACAGATGTGACCCTAGCTTTTCCTCAGATCCTCATTGCAGGAGACCTCAACCTTCACGTTGATGCCCCCTCCTCCTCTAGGGAACACACTTTCCTCACCTTCCTTCACGATCTCTCTGACACAGCATGTTACTTTTCCTACTCATCAGGCAGGTCATACGCTTGACCTATTCCTCACCCCCTCGTCTTCCACCTTTTCACTATCAAACATCCGCACTACCTCCCTTCCCTGGTCAGACCATGTCTGCCTCTCCGCTTCATGCTTAGGTCCAGCAGATTCTTCCACCTCCTCCATTCTCTCTCCACCACCGCCACAACAGCTGCGCCGTGTCCTTAACTCCCATACACTCCAGCGATTTCCTGCGGCTGCAGATCTTCTCCCATCTGACTTTTCCTTACTATCCCCTAACTCTCAGGCAACCCTCTGGTCTTCGTCACTTTCTTCCGCTCTTGACCATGTTGCCCCTCTCCGTCCTCACCCTGGCCATCGTCGTCCTTCACACCCGTGGTATCACAGTGGTCTTCGGCTTCTCCGCTCCCAACTTCGTAGGGCAGAGCGGCTGTGGCGCAAATCTCCCTCTCCGGCTACCTTATCTATCTTCCACGCTCAACACTCCTTCTACCGCTCACAAGTGCACTCTGCCAAACGTTCTAATTTTTCAACTGCAATCTCTACTGCCCCAAATCAGACCAGGCACCTCTATTCTGTTCTCCGTACTCTCACCTCCATTCAGGCCCCTCCTTCATCTCCTGTAGTTTCTTCCTTTCCGCCTCCTTCACTACTTGCTTCTTTCTTTAGCGACAAGGTCTCTTCCTTGCGAGCATCCTTACCTTCCTGTCCCCCCCCCCCCCATTACCTCTCCGCCCCCTGCCCCCTCCCACTTCTTGCCTCTCTCACTTCTGGGCCTCTTTTGATCTGATCACTCCCCCTGAACTTCTTCATCTTCTATCCATTTCCAAGAAAACCACCTGTTCTCTTGATCCCATTCCCTCCTCCTGGCTGCTGACCCCTTCTTTAGGTTTTCTTCCCTTCATTCTCTCTATGTTCAATTCTAGTCTCTCCACTGGGGTTTTCCCGTCATCCTGGAAGCACGCGTTAATTTGCCCTATTCTTAAGAACACTTCACTTGATCCTCTGGTCCCTGCTCACTATCGCCCTGTCTCAAATCTTCCTTTTCTCTCTAAAATCTTGGAGAAATTTGTTTTTGCTCAGCTATCCCATCACCTCGACTCTATTAACTTCCTTCACCCCCGTCAGTCTGGGTTTCGTTCAGGTCACAGTGTTGAAACTATCCTCCTTGCTTTCACCAACGCCTTGCATGTAGCACATGATCGTGGTGACATCTCGGTGGCGGTTGCTTTGGATCTCTCGGCTGCCTTTGACTTAGTTGACCATTCTCTTCTTCTTCACCGGCTTCGGGATACTGGTCTCTGCAGCACTGTACTCCACTGGTTCCACTCTTTTCTATCTTCCAGGTCCTGCGCGGTTCTTTCACCTTCCCCCTCTTCTGATCCCTACACTCTCTCTTGTGGGGTTCCTCAGGGTTCTGTTCTTGCTCCTCTCCTTTTTAACCTCTTCCTAGCTCCCCTTGCGTCCCTGATCCAGCAGTTTGGTATATCTACTTTTCTATATGCGGATGACATTCTATTGCTCCATCACACTTCCTTCCTGTCCTGATCTCTCTGTTCTTGATTCTTGTCTCACTGCTGTTGCTGATTGGCTATCAACTAAATTGTCTCCACTTGAATCTTGCTAAAACTATTGCTATCTGGTTTTCTCACGGTGGTCCTTCCCCCACCTTGGCTCCTTCCTTTTCTGGCTCCCCTGTACCTCTGGTCTCCACCTTCCGGTACCTTGGTGTACTTTTTGACTCTGATCTGTCCTTTCACTCTCACATTTCACACGTTACTAACACATCTTTCTTCTTTCTCCGTCAGATTCGGTCTATTCGTCTTTTCTTTCCCCTTCAGCCCTGGTCACTTTGGTTCTGTCCTTAGTCATGTCTCGGGTGGACTTTGCCAATTCCCTCTTTATCGGTCTACCAAAATGTCAACTTACCCGTCTTCGTCGCATTCAGAACACTGCTGCGCGCCTGGTCACTTGCTCCTCTCCCCGGGATCACATAACTCCTTTGCTTTTTCACCTTCACTGGTTGCCTATACCTTTCCGGACCACCTTCAAGCTTCTGATTCTGACTCATAAAGCTTTTCATACTAGCACTCCCCAATATCTAACGGACCTCCTTTTCTTCCATTCTCCCAGATACACTCCCCGCTCCTTTCATCTCAACCGTCTTACCCTTCCCTCACCCTCCCGTGCTCACTTGCAATCTACCCGCTCCTCCGCTTTCTTTTTTGCCGCTCCTGCCCTTTGGAACGCCCTCCCTCCCGCCCTCCGTCTTGATCCACAATTCACCAGCTTCAAACAACAGTTAAAAACACACCTGTTCTCCTTAGCGTTTAATGTTCCCTCTCCTTTTGTATGATACCTCTCTGCCCTCCTCTTGCTCCTCCCAGCTTACTTCTTGTCTATGTCCTGTCCTGTCTCTCTTGATTTTAGCTGTCCTGTCAACCATTGTACATTTCTTTTCTTTTTTCGTTGGCCTTGGCCTTCTTTTATTGAATTTTAAATGTACACCGCTTTGCTTCCAGTGAAAGGCGGTTTTTATCAAGTATAATAAACATAAACATGACAAACAAAAAAAAAACAAAGGTGTCTGTGTAACTTAGATGTAATAATTTCTGAGAAAAAAAAACACAAAATGACCTGGACAGGAATAATGGCACCCTTCACTAATATTTGGTTGCACAACCCTTGGCAGTGATGACAGCCTCCAAGCATTTCTTGTAGCCACCTGTAAGTTTCATACACCTGTCTGGATTTGCAAGGTTCTTGTGACCATCTGACTATGGTGATTTCTGAGCTAATTTTGGCCGATAACTATAGCCACAGGAGAATTAACGCTGGTGGATTCTGGGCCGATAATGACTTTCACACAGATGCCGATGTTGGTTTTCAAACAAAATCTTCTCTAGAATAAGTTAAGTAGAAGCGTGGGTCTCACTGTATGCGTTATTTACACACTGTTTTCGAGTTACGGGCATTGGGTGCCTTTTAAATAGAGAAAACTGGAGGAAGGATTTGTCACGAGAAAGGTTTCCTTTCAAGACAAACAATCCGACATAAAAAAATACAAAAAAAAATATAAATTGATACGTAGTTCAAGTACTCATTTTTGTGGGTTATATAGATAGTGGGTGTAGATTAGCTTTGGTCCTACTATTTTGTAATTTGAATAATCATGTCCTGGCAATGTCCCAGTTTTTATACTATTTCCTACTATTTCTTTTTTTAATTGGTCTTGTTTTATTTGATTCTTATGTGTCAAAAATAAATAAATATATAAATAAATTATATATATTTATATATTTTTATATATATTTTTTTGACACATAAGAATCAAATATATATATATATTCCAAAGCCATTTCACTGGCCACGTTTTTAAAGAGATATTGGACATTAAGGGGTTGAACTGCAAGGATGCAATAATGTTGACCACAACTGTATAAGACAAGAAAGGGGTAAAATAAGCTGGATATCCACTATAGAAGAAGCAGTGGGTTAGCATTAGAGTTTTGTACTTAATACAAATAGCAATTGGAAGCTAGTGTTCTTCCATTAATAATGGGGTCACATGATCAGAATCTCGCTTTGCATTGTGAATTTGTTTGACTGTGGTATTTTGTATCAATTCAAGACTTTAACAGAGTATTGAGCAAGACTAGAGTGTTACAATAGTCTAGGCAATTTATAATGAGAACATGAGTTAGTGTCCTTAGAGATTTTTCATTTAGAGAAAGTATGATTGATCTGATCATTCATAATGTAAAATATGATATCTGAACACAGGAAGGAATATATGGAGCAAACATTAGTTCTCTGTCTAACATAACATCTAAGGTGGTAATGGAGATAGGGACTGAAGTGCCTGCTATCTGCCTCCTAACCAGCAAAGCTACCCTGAGCTTAATGATGCCAACTGTTGATGATGGTCAACATCATTCAGCACAGGACAGTGGTGTTGGCAAGAGCGCGATCGTATACCTCGGCCATAGAGGACAGACATCACTCTAGAATCTTCACTTATGGATTTAAGAGGGGCCCAGGATCTTCCAGATTGGGGGGGAGGGGAGGAAAAGCCACCACAAGGATGTTCATTATATCTGGGTTTGCACAAGATGAGGCAGCCATTTTCAATTGAAGCTGAACACCCTGAACTAGGAAAAAAGCTTTCAGCAGAAATTTATAGATGTGTTAAGTTTAGCTGAAAATTATCCTAAATTCATGTTTTTACTTATTATAAACAGGAGAGCTAGGGTTTAAGATTTAAAAAACAACATCAGAATGATATAGTAAGTTTTTAGGTAGGACTTGAATATGAGGAGAGAAGAGCATGTTGTACCAATTCAGGAAAGCTGGTTCAGGCAGATAGTGCAGCAAGGTGAAAATCATGGAGCTTGGAGTTCACAATAGAGGAGAATATTATTAGTACTGCTGCTTTAAAGAGTAATCTCACCTGTAGCAGGTTCCTCTGTGAACAGCAGGAATAAGTCCTCAGGTATGGGTGATATCATCGAAGGAGCTCCGCATGGGAATGCTTCCCAGCTTTCATTGGAAGCTCTTGGGGAGGTACACCATGCATGCGTGCCTGCCTTCTCACCTGCCGTGGCGCCATCTTCTCCAGTCTAATAACACAGCAGGCACCTAAAAGACAACTAAGAGGTGGGAGGGTTGTGAGGACTTATTCCTGCTGTTCACGGAGAATACCTGCTACAGATAAGTAACTATGCTTTCTCCGTGAACAAGCAGGAAATAAGTACTCATATTTGGGATCCCAAGCTACAGGTTACCGGAACCAGATTGTGAGCCCTTTGGGGACGAGGGAATGTATCCAGTACCCGCCTGTAGTGATTGTAAATCGCTCTGATGCCCCTGCAGCCTGGGTGGTATATCAAGAAAGTATATAAACAAACATAAATCAACAGCCCAACCGGGGCAACAGAACTGGAGAACAGGAATAATAGTACAGGAGACCCTCTAGGGACTCGACTGATTCAGCATCCACAGCCGACATTGACAGTGAGAAGTTTTGCAGGTAGCCTGGATGGACAGAAGGACCAGTGGGCAAGAGTTGACTCTCAAGACCCAAAAAGATGCCGGAGCACAGTCTGACCAAAATTGCTGTCCCGTCAGGAATCCCCATCCAGACAGTAATGGGCTGTGAATGTTTGGACAGAGGACCAAGTAACAGCCTCCCAGATTTCCTCCGTGGACACAGAGTGGAGGTTTGCTACAGATACAGCCACAGTGCGGACATTGTGAGCTGTGACATGACCCTCAAGGCTCAACTCTGCCTGGGAACATGCCAGTGCAATGCAGTCAGCTAACCACATAGATAGCAGGCACTGAGATGGCAGCACCCAACTTATTGGGGTCAAAGGAAATAAAGAGTTGAGTGGACCGGTGGTGCGCCTTTGTGTGCTCCAAACAGAAGGCCAAAGCCCATTTGCAGTGCAACGCCGCCTCGCCCCTGCTGGCGTGAGGTTGGGGATAGAAATTTGGTAGGACTATCTCCTGAATGAGGTGGAATGCAGAGACCACCTTTGGGAGAAACAGGGGATGTGTGCGGAGAACTACCCTGTTCTGGTGGAATTTGGTATAAGGTGGATGAACCACCAAGCTTGGAGCTCACTGACGCATCGGGTTAACGTGACCACCACCAGAAACAGAACCTTCCAAGATCAGGAACTTGAGAGGACAAGAGTCCAATGGCTCAAACGGAGCCTGCATGAGCTGAGCAAATTCACGTTGAGGTCCCAAGCCACTGCAGTGGAATTGAGGGGAGGCTTTGAAAGAAGTAGTCTCTGCATGAAGCGAGCCACCAAAAGGCTGGATTGAGAGAGGCTTCCCACTGAGCTGCGATAGTAGGCCCTAATTGCGCTGAGATGGCCACACATGGAATTGGACTTAAAACTCGAGTCTGAAAGGTGCAGAAGGTACTCCAGGAGCTGCTCCACTATGGCCTGTCAGCGCACCAGGAGTCGATTTTCCACCACTTAAGCATGTAGGCCTTGCGCAATGCCAGAAGGATGTTTGTGACACTCTCAGGCAGATTGAGCTTGGAGAAGACGACCTGCTCAACATCCATGCCGTGAGGGCCAGGGAGCAGACACTGGAATGTATGTATACAGCAGACCCTCCTCCCATTGGAGGAGGAAAGCATCCAAAACGTGGCCAAACTGATCTTCCAAGACGTTGAGCCCGCCAGGAAAATAGGTAGCCCACAGGTCCATGCTATGGAGCATGGCAAACCTCCACAACTGAACCACCTCCCAGCAGAGGAGATACAAGCCCATGCCTCCCTGCTTGTTCACGTAGAACATCATCACCTGGTTATCTGCCTGGATCAGGACTACTTGATTGACCAGGTGCGCCCAGAAGGCATGGAGGGCATTCACTATAGCCCAGAGCTCGAGGAAGCTGATCTGCTGCAGGCTTTTCTGCTCGGACCACAGGCCCTATGTGCACAGGCTGTCCAGGTGAGCTCCCTGCCCGAGCTTAAACATGTCCATCGTGAGTGTCTTGCATAGGGATACCATCTGGAATGGAAGGCCTTTTAGAAGGTGTTCCGGCTCGAGCCACCAGTTGAGGGACTTCACCAAAGAGGTAGTGACTGCCACTCTGTCCCGCAGGTGGCCTGCGGCCTGCTTCCATTGCATCCTGATGGTCCACTGAGCCTGGCACATGAAGAAGCAGGCCTGGAGTGTAACATGTACTGTGGAGGCCATGTGGCCGAGGATTTTCAGCATCCCCGTGGGCCATCGTGTGGTGCTGGCATTGTACCTCGCCTGCCACCTCTATCAGCCGCACATGTGATCTGCCGGTAGTAAAGCCCGAGCTCGAGTGGTATTAAGGAGGGCCCTGATAAACTCCATCTGCTGTGAGGGCTGGAGAAGGCACTTCAGATAGCTGACCTCAAAACCCAGCAGTTCAAGCACCTGGATGGTGAGATCAGTGGATTGCCAGACAATGTCCGGCATGAGATTCTTGATGAGCCAGTCGTTTAGTTAAGGGAACAGAAAGACTCTCATGGTCTGGAGGCAGGCAGCTATGGCTGCTAGGCACTTCGTGAAGACCCTTGGGGCTTAGGCCAGCCTGAAGGGGAGCACCCAATACTGATAGTGCTGGCAGTCTAGTATGAATTTTAAGTACTGTCTGTGGTTTGGATGGATAGGATGTGTGTTTACGCATCCTTCAGATCCAAAGAGCATAGCCAATCATCTTTATAAGATACGAGAGCAGCATTCCCAGTGAGACCATCTTGAATTTCTTGTGCACTGGGAACCGGTTGAGGTTCCGAAGGTCCAGGATGGGCTGGAACCCGCAAGTACCTGGAATAGAAGCCCCATCCGACCTTTCTCGAAGGCAAGGTCAGTGAGCAGGACGGCGATTTCTTCTTGGAGCAGACTCAGGTGTGTTGGATTGATGGAGTATTTCCTGAGGTCATAGGGAGGAGGCAACTGAGCAAGGTCCTCTGGAGGCGACTCAAGCTGCTCAGGCAGAGGAGACTGGTCAGATGGGAGGTCCAGGGACCCAAAGGTACGAAGTCACTGATTACTCATTGGATTCCCATTCCGATTCAGATTCCGAAAGGAAGTCAAATTTGCACTGGGTCTCTCCTCATCACTGGCTCCAGTCCAGGGAGGGGGGGAGAGGAGCTGGTGGCGGTGGGACCCGTGTCATCCTGTTATGAGGATCCGTGCCCCTGGCCATTGGACAGACACTGGACAGGGAGATAGCTGGTCGGAACTAGTATAGATTCAGACCTCCCACCTGATGCACCTGCCTCGACAGGCAGCACATGGGTCTTCAAGAAGAGCTGGACAGAGTGCGGTGATGATGCAGCCAGCGTTGCAAAGCCCGTATTGCACAAGTCTAGCACCTCTGCCAGGTGAGCTTCGAGGACTCGAAGGCAATCCTCCAGCACTCCCGCCTTCAAGGGGGCTGATGTTACGGCAGCAGCCACTGATGCTGACACCTCAGAGACGGCTCCACGATGACAGGTTTATCGGAAGGCACTCAGCTGCCTTCCTGGGCTGGGGAGGTTGACTCCTCCTGTCTGGGAGCAGATTCCTCCCACCAGGGAAGCTTTGCCGGCTGCTCTCAGCCATCGCTTTCTTCGTTGCATTGCAAAGGACTGTGATGTTGCATCCGATTTGTCTTCCATTGCCCACCCTTCAATGACGATGGGATCGGATCCTTGGTGTAAAGTCTCCTCTCTGTGCCCGGGCCTCCAGGTTCCAATTGGGTACGTGCCTCCCTCAATGTCAGCGCCTCAACGGTGGGCTGAGGATGCTGAATCCAAGGAGCCAAAGAAGGACTCCCTCTGCTTTTCCCAACCCTTCAGTCCACAAGGCGTCATTTGTAGACACAGCTTGCAGGATGCGGGCTGATGATCGGGCCCAAGGCACTGTAGGCACCAATTGTGGTGGTCAGTGACCAAAATGGTTCTGCTGCACTTGGTACATCTTTTTTTTTGTACTTAAATTGTTATTGTATTCTTAAAACACACATAACACACACATAGCCACCTGAAAGTCAACCATCAATTGGGATGTACTGTGTACACTTATTTGGATTTCTCAATGGGTGACTATCACAATAACAATTCATCAACAGTAATTGAATTCAAAGTGCAACATGTGAGAGAGCACTCAACTCTACCATTACACTTTTACGTGTAGGGCCTCACTTTGCCCTCCTCCTCCTTCCTTTTTACACCTATCCATCTCAAGGCTGGCATACAATTTCCCAACATAACTATGTACACCTTTCATTATTGTCATTCTCTCCCTATATATCCCCCCTCCCTTTCCAGGCCTCATAATACCCCTCAATCCTGCGCCTGTAATACCAATTAAGTCCCCGTCCCTCTGCCTTGTTGCACCCATTGTGTATATGCATGCTACCTTCTCTGAAAGCATTCTATGGCTTGATTTTTACAAGCCATTTTTTCGCACATCCTATGGCGTACTCCAAGCAGTTAAAAACTAAAACAGGCTCTGGTGCCTTAGCGACCTTAAATCCCCTTGCAATTTCCATTCACGCTGCAATCACAATCATCTACATGAAGTATCTCCAGGAACAAGCAGGAATGAGTCTTCACATATGGGTACGTCGGTACCGACGGAGCCTGCGCGGGAACGTTCCCCAGCTTCCCAAAAAGGAAAGCTTTTGGGAGCATCCCACAGCACCTGCGCGCTGCCTTCCCGCCTTTCCTAACCATCTCTCCTCAGTTCTTCTTTGCCGCGGAGCCAGCAGGTTGAGCCCTGTCACTGCTGAAGAAGTTCTTTATTTTATTTTATTTCTTTGGTCGCGTGTCTGCCTTCCCCGACTCCGGACCGGTACCGCCGGTCTTTTTCTCTTTCTTTTAAAAAAAAAAATAAATATATATATATATATCTATTTTCTCTTCACTTAGTGTATTCTCTTCTTGGGCCTCCGGGCCTACAAGAAAATTTCCCTCATGGAAAAACCAGCCTCCGGGTTTAAAAAATGTACTAAGTGTAGCGGTACTATTTCTGTTACAGATACCCATGAATGGTGTCTTAAATGTTTGGGTCCTGAACACTCTATTCCGGATTGTCCGTCCTGCTCTCTTATGTCTAAACGGGTGTTACAGAACCGAGCAGCCAAGCTCCATGTGCTGTTTCCCGCTGATGCACCGTCGGTAGCATTGACATCTTCCAGGTCTTCTTCTCCTGATGGATCTCAGGTAACCAAACATAAACCTAGCAGGTCCTCGAAGGGTAGATCTCCCTCTAAGCATCGAGATGCCTCCGGGCTTGCCCTCGAGGATCCTGCGCCAGCAAAACAACCCCGGCGGGAAGCTCCGGCTTCCAAAGCTCCTCCTATGGGGTTACAGGTTGACATCGATGGCACGGCCTCGACCGATCACCTGTTAGAATGCTCTGGGGTACCGGCACAATCTCCCGGTACCGACTTCCTGGCATTCATGGCGTCGATGGATCACAATGTTCTGTCCATGCAGCAGGCTATTACGGCCTTCATTCAAGCTGCGACGCCGCTGGTACCGAAACAAACTCCGTTCTCGGTATCGGCTCCAGTACCGGCACCAGCACAAATACCGATACCGACTGCATCGACATCGACTAGGATACTGGCTGCAGCGGTTCCTTGTCCAGGGCTGCTTATCGGTACCGATCCGGTACCGGGGACGCCCGATGTCGATACTGCTCGATACGCGTATCGAGCGTTGGAAGAGCACCCTGACAGGCGATACTTCGATTCCTCTGATGATTCTGATACATCAGACGAGTCTCCTGAAGTATCCATAGCCCTTCCTGAAGAGCCTTCTTCTCCAAAAAGAAGAATGTCTCCTCCAGAAGACTTGTCCTTTCAAGACTTCATAAGAGAAGTAGCTAAAGGACTTTCTATTTCAGTAACTTCTGAATCAGAGTCTAGAGCTAAAAAGTTAGATATTTTAGGCTATTCTAGAGCTCCTAAAGAGGCGGTCACCTTACCAATTCATGAGATTCTTTATGAACACATGATTGATCTATGGGAGACTCCTCTCACTCTCTCTCCTCATTCTCGTAGATTGGACACTATGTATCGTGTCCCTCCTTGTCCTGGATTTCAAAAAACTCAGCTTCCTCACCATTCCATTGTGGTACAGTCAGCTATGAAGAGGATAAAGAGTACAAAGAGACACTCTTCTGCTCCTCCAGGAAGAGAATGCAGGACCTTGTATGCCTTTGGTAGGAAAATCTTCCAAGCCAGTATGCTTATTGCCAGAATCAACTCATATAGCCTTTACATGGGTATGTTTCTAAAGGAAGTTGCACAAAAACTGCACACTTTCCTCCCTTTTCTTCCAGAGGATAAAAGGGAGGAATTCCTCATTTGGCTTAAGCATACCCAAGACATTTCAAAGTTTTCCAACAGGGCAGCCTTTGACTCCTTTGAAGGTGCCAGCAGAGCCTCAGGCATTGCCATAGCTGCTCGCAGAATTGCTTGGCTCCAGGCTTCTGATTTAGAGCCCTGGGTTCAAGATGGCTTAGGAAATCTTCCCTGTACAGGTGAAAACCTATCTGGCAAAGAATGGCAAATAAAAGCCACTCAAATGGATGCAGAAAACTCTGCTCTGGATAGACTTTCAAAGTCAACCTCCATTCCTGCCAAGAAAAAGGCTTTTAAAAAGTCTCTCTTTAAAAAGGGCAGATTTCCTTCTACTTCTGGCCAACAATCTTCTACAGGTCGCTTTGCCACTAAGCGTCAGCAACCTAAACAGGCCAGGCCTAAGCCTACAGGGGCTGCTGCAACTCAGCAGGCCCAACCTCCTCAGGGTTTTTGACTTGATGCTAGAGAACTTAGCCTTTCTGGCTCTAAAGCAGCCAGAGCCTCTCACCATTCCAGGAAGGTTGGATCATTTTGCTCCCAGATGGGAGCAAATAACATCAGAGCAGTGGACCCTCTCCATCATAAGAGAGGGCTACAAGCTTCATTTTTCAGACCTTCCTCCCCACACCATGGTGAGACACTTCAATTCTCCTACATCTCTTCTCGACTTCTAGGTCAAGAGGTAGCTACCCTTCTTGCCCAAGGGGCAATAGAAGAAGTTCCTCTTCTTCATCAAGGGTCAGGGTTCTACTCCCCCTATTTTCTCATTCCAAAGAAGACAGGGGATACAGACCCATCTTAGATCTCAGAGAATTGAACAAATTTCTATGCAAGGAGAAGTTCAAGATGCTTTCTCTGGGCACTCTCCTTCCATACCTTCAAAGTCAGGATTGGCTTTGTTCTCTAGATCTCAAGGATGCGTACACCCATGTTCTCATCCATCCCTCTCACAGAAGATTCCTACGGTTTCTTTTCCAAGGAAAACATTACCAATACAGAGTTCTTCCTTTCGGTCTGGCCTCTGCTCCAAGAGTGTTCACCAAATGCATGGCAATAGTTGCTGCATTTCTACGAACTCTGGGAATATTTGTCTTCCCATACCTGGATGACTGGCTTATTCGAGCTCCATCTCAGTCAGAGGCCCAGAATTCCTTGGACCGCACAAGGCGCATTCTGCAGTATCTGGGACTTGTGGTAAACCTCCCAAAGTCTCAGCTCACCCCTACTCAGTCCCTAGAATTCATAGGGGCCTGGTTGGATACCACTACTGCAAGGGCTTACCTTCCTCAGGCCCGTTGCCAACGTCTAGTGCAGTTAGCCTCCCAGATTCAGTCAAAGAGCCACTTAACTGCCCGGGAGATGCTACAACTGCTAGGCCACATGGCTTCCACAGTGCAAGTGGTACTCTATGCTCGCCTACACATGAGAGCAGCTCAATGGACTTTGTCCACCCAGTGGACTCAAGCTTCAGGAGCTCTCTCAGACCAAATAGCAACCACCAAACGTCTCTTTTGGTCTCTCCAATGGTGGATGTCCACTCGAAATTTGTTGCTGGGGTCCCCCTTCCAACAGTTGTTGCCCCAAGCAACCCTCACAACAGATGCCTCCCAAACAGGTTGGGGAGCCCATCTACAGGACCTCTCCACTCAAGGCACTTGGTCCCCACAGGAGACCTCCCTTCATATCAACCACTTGGAGCTTCGAGCAGTTTTTCTAGCTCTCAAGGTCTTTCATATCCTCCTCAGCTACAAGACAGTCCTCATTCATACGGACAATCAAGTAGCCATGTTTTACATAAACAAGCAAGGAGGAACTGGCTCTCTGTCGCTTTGCAACGAAGCTTTAAGATTGTGGGCCTTCGCCAGAGAGCATCAAATCCATCTCCTGGCAGTATACCTCCCAGGAGTCCAAAACTCTTGGGGAGACAGACTCAGTCGAGTTTTGCTTCCACATGAATGGTCCCTGCACATGGATCAGGTACTCAGAATCTTCCAAGAATGGGGGAACCCCAGACATAGACCTCTTTGCAAGTCCGTGGAATGCCAAACTTCCCCGGTTCTGTTCCAGAATTCCGTGTCAGGGAGTTCAGGCCAAGGATGCCTTCCTCCTCCATTGGGGTCAGGGCTTCCTGTATGCATTTCCACCCATTCCCTTGATTCCCAAGACTCTGTTCAAACTCCAGAGGGATCAAGGATCTATGATCCTCATAGCTCCACGCTGGCCACGCCAAGTGTGGTATCCTCTACTTCTACATCTCTCCCAAGCCCCCTCTCTGGACTTGGGAGCTGCTCCAGACCTTCTGTCCCAGGAGGAAGGGACTTTGTGGCACCCAAACCCCAAGTCCCTACACCTCAGAGCTTGATTACTGAAGGCCTAGACCTTCAAGATTGGAATCTTTCTCAACAAGTGCTTCCAGAAAACCTTCCACCAGGCATTCTTATGCTTTTAAATGGAAAAGGTTTTCCATTTCGTGTGCTGAAAAGGGTCTTGACCCTCTAGCACTACCTTTAAATTCTCTGTTAGACTATCTCCTGCATCTTTCCAATGCAGGCCTTAAAACAAATTCAGTAAGAGTCCATTTGAGTGCTATTGCAGCATCCCTTAAGCCCATCAATGGACAACCTATTTCCTCTCATCCTCTCATTGCAAGATTCATGAGAGGCCTAACTTTAACTAAACCTCCCATTAGGCCTCCTCCGGTGGCATGGGACTTAAATTTGGTTCTTGGTCAGTTCATGAAGCCACCTTTTGAACCCTTAGCCACTACCTCCTTGAAGTTTCTTTCATGGAAGGTTATTTTCCTCATTGCAGTTACTTCAGCTCGCCGCATCAGTGAACTGCAGGCATTAGTGGCTAATCCACCTTATACAAGGTTCCATCATGATAAGGTAGTCCCTTAGGACAAATCCACACTTTATGCCTAAAGTGGTCTCACCTTTTCATCTTAATCAAGAGGTATATTTACCTGTCTTTTTTCCAGCTCCTCATGCATCCAGTGCAGAGAGGAATCTTCATACTCTGGATTGTAAAAGAGCTCTTGCTTTTTACTTACATAGGACACAGCAACATCGAAAGTCTTCCCAACTTTGTATTGCTTTTGATCCTTCTCATTTGGGACTTCCAGTCTCTAAGAAAACACTGTCCAATTGGATTGCTCAGTGTATTTCTTTTGCCTACCAGAGTAAGAACCTTTCTCTGGAGAGCCATGTCACAGCTCATAATGTGAGGGCCATGGCCACCTCTATGGCTCATCTAAATTCTGTGTCCATCGACCAGATCTGTCGAGCAGCCACCTGGGCCTCGGTTCATACCTTCACAGCCCATTACTGCTTGGACAAGGACTCCCGCCGGGATGCCTTGTTTGGTCAGGCTGTCCTCAAACACCTGTTCCATTCTTAAACAACTCCTACCCTCCTTTCCCTGGATGGATGCCTGAGATCCACAGGAGGAAGTAGACCCCTCTCCAGGGTCTCATATCCTTAGGGATCTCCCAGGCATCTTAGCTAGGGAGTCCCCATATGTGAAGACTCATTCCTGCTTGTTCCTGGAGATAGCACAGTTACTTACCTGTAACAGGTGATCTCTGGGAACAGCAGGAATAAGTCTTCACAACCCTCCCACCTCCCCTAGGAGTTGTGTCTCTTTTTCTATCTTTCCTTTCCTCTCCCTCTCTATTGTCTCAGCTTTAAACTCGAACTGAGGAGAGATGGTTAGGAAAGGTGGGAAGGCAGCGCGCAGGCGCTGTGGGATGCTCCCAAAAGCTTTCCTTTTTGGGAAGCTGGGGAGCGTTCCCGCGCAGACTCCGTCGGTACCGACGTACCCATATGTGAAGACTTATTCCTGCTGTTCCCAGAGATCACCTGTTACAGGTAAGTAACTGTGCTATCCCATATCAGACTCAGCTCCTCTTTCACACTCATTCAGCAATGCCTCCTCTGGACCCACTTCCCTCTTCCAGCTAGTTATATCTTGTAAAACTGTTCACACCCAAGATCAAAGTGATTGCCCCACATCCATGCCAACAAGAGTCGTTATTCCTTTTGCCCATTTTGCTAATCTATGCTGGAGTGAGGTATGATACAACATCTTGTAGGAGTGTTCCTGAATAGCAATTGATACTGAAGTCACTTTAGTGGCTTGAAAAATCCTTTCCCATTGAGCCTGACCCCACTCCCCACCTAGATCCCTCTCCAAAGCCATCATGTATGGCACCTTCTCCTCCTGCCTAAATAAACTTTTGTACAACAGGGATACCATACCTTTTCCTTGTGGTCCTATTCTGTAAAACGTTTCAAATGGAAGCTCTTCCACCCCTAATTCTACTGTCCTCCGCTGCCCTCCCAGAAAATGCGCCAGTTGAAAATAACCAGACCAGTCCCTATTATCTAGGGCATATTCCTGTTTCAGCTCTGTAAAGGGTCGTAGCTTCTCATGCTCTGCAAGCATCTGTCCAATATACACCAGCCCTTGAGTCTCCCATCTTTGGAAGTGTGTTGTAGCCCCCCCCTCTTTGAACCACTCACAGAGATGTATACATTGACAAAGGATCCTCCCTCCTATCCCCACCAGTACAGATGGCTCTCTATGCCACACCTGAAGTGTTAACATATGGATTAAGCATTCTTTCCCTTCTACCCCCTCCCCTCTTTGCCAGAGCAAATCTGTCAGTAGTTATGCCCCAATCCCCGCTTGTTCTATTTGTACCCACTGAGGTCCTTATTCCCCCATCTGTGACCCCAGAAGAGCTCTAATCTGTGCCGCTTTGTAATACTGCAACACATCTGGTACTGCTAGGCTCCCATCTCCCTTTCCTCTGACTAAAACAGCCTTTTTCACCCTCAGAGGGCGTTGCCTCCAAATAAAGGAAAAAATTATTTTCTGCAACAGTGTCATCAAATGGTTCAGTACTGCTACTGGGAGGGACATGAACACAAAAAGCAGCCTAGGGAGAACATTCATTTTTATAATAGCAATTTGTCCTAACTAAGAGAAGTACGGTTTGTTCCACTGCACCAAATCATTCACAACTTTTTTTTACTAACGGTTCAAAATTGAGCCTCTGTAAGTCCTGCCACTTATGACTAATCTGAACCCCCAAATATTTTATATGATCTTTCACCCAACGGAATGGGAAGGCCTCCTTCAATTCCCGCTCCAAGTGGGGAGCCAACACTTGGTGCATTTCTTAAAGCCACTAGTAGGCTTAGACGTACTGGAAAACACCGCCTCGGCCAAGTCAAACTCAGCTGTTGCTGAAGGCGAGTAAAGAAAAGAAAAAAAACCTGAAAAAGTGCCCACAAGGTGAGAAAAGGAGGGGACAAATTCCTTACGTCAGTTGAAACAACCTTACTGATGACAGGTGGTGAAAGCAGAGAAAAAACAGCCCAGTAAGGCCAGAAACGAAAACTTTTTCCTGACACACAGGAACACGTCCTAGGGGCTCCGCGGAAAAAAAACTGGAGAAGATGGTGCCATGGCAGGCGGGAAGGCAAGCACACATGTATGGTGTACCTCCCAAGAGCTTTCAATGGAAGCTGGGGAGCGCTCCCATGCGGGGCTCTGTCGGTGACATTACCCATACGTGTGGTCTTTTTTCCTGCTTGTTCACGGAGAAATACGTTTTACTGGACCACCCACTGGAGAAAAATCAGCAAACATTTTGTTCCACTAACCTTCAAAATAAGAAATGCTCAGAACATAGTTGTCCAAAGCTTTATTTTGTTCTTTACTTACCATTCACAATCACCTTTAAGCAAGTTGAACACGGCTTTCTGGAGAAGTAAAGGTCACATTCTTTAAGTCTTGATCCATGTTTAATAAGAGCAATCTGACCCGCATGCAGTTCTTCACTGGAACAGTGTAATCCAATAATTTTCATGCTTTTTACTACTACAAGACCAGTTTTTTTAATCTACATTAAAAACAAAGAGATACAAAATAGAATAAATCCATCACTTGTTCACATCAATTAGCTTTTAACAGGAACTAGATGGTTAACGCATTGAACATACTAAACATGACACAAAGAGGACTTCAAATTTGGGAACTTAAGAAATCTCAAGTTTCACAGTTCTGTACTCTAAGCAGGGCTGAATTACGCTTTTAGGTACCAGCAGATGGAGGATTGGGGGTGGGAGAGAAGGGAGTTTGGAGAGGACAAGATGAGTTTCCCTTCTGAGGATGCATCACAGTGAGCATAAGGGGGGGGGGGGGAGATGAACTGTTATCTGTGACGATGTGCCATGCTAAAAAGGGTTGTCTCCTCTTTCTTGGTGGCATTTTCTAAGCCTAATGATCAGAACAGTGAAACTGAGAACCAAGGATGCCCACTGCAGCTCCCTGTGATCTTGGGCAAGTCACTCAACCCTCCATTGTCTTACTAAGATTTGCTACTCGGTAGTGTGAGGTTAGTACACAGTATCGGCACAGGGTTGGGTCTCATGCTATTCTGGCAGCAGACTTCCGGGTGGGACAGGGGTGTTCCCGCTGCAGTGCTGCCAACACGGGTGTTAGAAACCCATGCTACCAGCGCTCAGCACAAGTAGAGCAGGTGCAACTAAATCCACCTCGGTGGGGTAGGGGGGATTAGTTGCCCCTGTGGTGGTTTTACTGTGGCGACTGATGCTAACTGCTAAACTGACCCCCTTGCAGTTAGCACAAAACCCCACGCTAGTAACTTGTCCCAAACCCACATTGCCAGCATGAGGCTTAGTAAATATTCCCCTTAGATTTAAGTGTTCCAGGGAGAGGAAAAATACCTACTGTATTTGAATGTAAATTGGCTTGAGCTGCTACTGAAAAAGGCATGAGCTAAATCCAAAATGTCCCTTCCCTTTCTTAAAAGGTACGTGAGTGAGGAGAAAGAAGAAACAATTCTATTTAACAGTCCTCACGCTGTCAGCCCACTAGTCCCTGTGATGTTACAGGCACTGGTTCAATAGGACAGTGCTGCTCAGAAAATGCTTCAAGGATAGAAGATGAGACACTCCTTTTACCGTGACGTCTATAGGTGTTGCCTACACAGTCTACTGGAAATTCCAAGCTTGTACAAATATTTGAACACAATGAAAATACAGAAGGAGCAGAAATCAAATACACAGAAGATCCCTTCCCCGATGCTCATTCCCTAACATAAAACATGGTAATCAGCACACACCTGTCTAATAAGAGTTAATGGATCTGCCTTCCAGAAATTGTTCACATTTAAAAAAAAAACAAAAAAAAAAAACAAAAAAAAAAAACTTACTATGATACTGACTACATCCCTGCAAAAATTCAACAAGTTAAGGTCCCTTTTATTTATCATTTCTTATATACCGCCTTTCATGATATCAAGGCGGTTTACATTGAACAAACTGAAATTACATTGAACAGGGCATTATAACTTGGAGATAACTATTTTTATAGGGAACATGGGCATATATTCCCTTTTTCCCCAAAGGGCTCAGAATCTATGTGTACCTAAGGCAACAGGTTAAGTGGCTTGCCCAAAAACACAAGGAGCACCTGCGGGACTAGAAATCCCAGTCCTTCTGGCCCAAGGTTGCTGTCCTCTAGTGGGAATTGAACCCCCAACCTTCTGGCTTGAGGTAACTTGCCCCAACCACTAGGCCACTCCTCCCTTTTACTAACACTTAGCTCAGAGCTATTTGCTGTATGGCCCATTTTATTCTTATGGGCTGTGTGGCAGATAGCTCCAGCTAAGTGTTACCAAAAGGCCCCTTAAATTGTGCATTGACTGAAAAAAATGCTTTCTTAAATTTGTTTTAAACCTGCTATTAGTTTCAAGGATTGTCCCCTAGTTCTAGAGGAGTGGTCTAGTGGTTAGGACATGGTACCTCAGGCCAGAGGGCTGGGGGTTTAATTCCCACCTGGAGACAGCAATCTCAGGCCGGAGGGACTGGGGTTTCTAGTCCTGTAGGCACTCCTTGTGGCCTTGGGCAAGCCACTTATCCTGTTGCCTTAGGTACACATATATTCTGAGCCCTTTGGGAAAAAGGGAATATATCCAGTACCTGTTTGTAGTGATTAAATAATGTAAACCGCTTTGATTGAAGGATAAGGCGGTATAGCAAACTGGTTAAATAAATAAAGTAAACAGGACCTGGTTAGCTGTTCATAATTTTGTAAACCTCTATCACATCCTCTCGCAGTTGTCTGTTCTCCAGGTCGAGAACCCTTCACCTATTAAGATTTCCTTCATCAGTAAGCTCTATCCCCTTTATCATTTTTATTACCATTCTTTGTACCTTTTTTTTGGTTGTCTTATATATTTTTGCATTATGAGACAACCAGAAACAATCCTAGAAGGAGGACAAATTTAAAAGGTATTTCCGTAGATAAAACTGTGTTTTATGTGCAGAAGTAGGCTTTTATGAAGTTTCTCTCCCAACAGGCAGGTAAACCTAAGCACATTTGGAGTCATTAATTGTGAAAAAAATATAATACTTATGCTCTGAACATGAATAGCAGAAACTTAACAGAGAGACATTTATGGCCCTTATTTTAGAAGCACTTACACACGTAAATAGCAATATTAACACAAGTGGATCAAACACGTGCAAACAGTAATTTTAGAAAGCTGCTATTTGCATCTTTAGATTCCCAGGATGCATAGCTTTCTTGGAGGCATGGTTTGAATGGTTCCCAAAATACTGACATGCATTTCCCATTTTACATTGGGAACGAATTTTATTTTAAATTTCCATTTTAGTTTTTGCACCTATCCTGAGGCCAACTCCCAGTACAGATCTAGGGTATCTGCATGCACATACCTTTACCCAGGCTAAGCACAGGAGTTTCCAGGAGTTGTTAATGTTTATGTACATACTATATAAAATATGCACATAAGCACATAAATTAATCCTGGAATGGCAAAGAGCAGGTGTAAATATAAGTGGATATATGCCCATACTTGTAAATATTTGCTGGTATCTGCACAGGGAAAAGTATGAGTGTACTATTTATGTGTATGTGCAAATTACCCCCAGTACTCTCCACAATGTTCCCGAATCATTTTTTCCATCATGACCAAGTACAATGTGCCTCATCGATAACACTTGGATAAGACAGAATTTCAGATGTAGTCAAATTCATACTGATCAGCACCAGAATCATGTGATTAAAAGGTCTGTGATCATGGCCAGCAATTATGAAACATGATATAAAATCTGGTACAGTGAATTTTTTATTTGGAGGAAGATGCGTAGCAAAACAGGTTCCAAAGTCATTTCAAACCAGAATTGCATGCAATCATATTATATTTCACCTGGGATTTCTTTTTTTGTGGCTGCTGTCCATTTGATGGGAAAAGTTCCATCCAGAGACTTAGTAGGGTGAAAAGATTGACTTTAGAAAGTCTTGGGGTCTGACCTGCACTAGCAAAAAACACAAAAGACATTCACAACTATGACAGAGAAAAGGTGAGAAAGTTAGCAGAAAATATAGCAATCTTTCTCTTTTTCATACCTCAACCATACACTGCATATGATCTGTCAAAGCACCTGAAGAATTCAACAAAAGGTTTTCCAGACTCTAGGTTTTTTTATTCAAAGTGGATTATAACAAGCAGGCTTGGATTAAGGGGAGGGTAACACTATATCAGTACAACTTTCCAATGACAGACTCTCCCTATCAATTCAGTTGTAATGAAGGGGTTTTTTTTGTGTGTGTGTATTTTACTAACCTCATGAAATACGAAAGGGGTATCACTGTAAAAATCAATATATATATTTATTTATTAGGATTTATTAACTGCCTGCGTTTGTCTTTTGGCACACAACCTCCATAGTTCAGAATTTTAGTAGCTATACTGGTCTCAGAGGCGGCCAGTTCTTTTCAAGTAGTGATATCTTTTACTAGATCAATGGAAAATGTATCCAAAAATGTCATTCAAGAACTTTTGAGCATCCATGATCTTCAATAACATCTTCATTTTGAAACCTTCTAATTTAGTCCCTTGCTAGGTTATGTCAGTTGTTTCCGGGCAGAGGTAGGGTGAGGTGAATACAACAGGGAAACCTCCAGCTTAGAACTCTTCTGGACCCTCTCGCCCTCAGAGATCCTCTGTGCTTTCCCCATGCTTTTATGAATTCAGATACAGCCCTCCTCTCTACCACCTCTACTGGGAAGCGGTTAATGTAACTATATTATCCGTTCTGTAAAATAATATTTTCTTAGATTACTCCCGAGTCTATCCTTTTTCACCTTCATCCTATGATCCCTTGTTCCAGAGCTTTCTTTTCATTAAAAGAGGCCCATCTCCTGCGCCTTTATATCTTGGAGGTATTTAAATGTTTTTATTATTTCTCCCTATCCTGCTTTTCTTCCAAAGTAAACATATCTAGGTCTGTCCTCACATGCTTTATGAATGATAAATATCACTTACCATTTTAGTAGCCACCCTCTGGACAGATTCCTTTAGATTTTTATCATTTTGAAAATCTGCTCTCCAGCATTGTATTCAGTACACCAAATGAGGCTTACACAGAGGCATTATCACCTCCTTTTCTTGATGGTCAATCATCTCCCTATGCACACAAGCATCCTTCTGGCTTTTGCCCTCACCTTATCTACCTGCTTGGCCACTATAAGATCATCAACTATGATCACCTCAGACCTCACTCTTCTTTTGCATGCAGGAGACTTTTACCCTCTGTCTATACTGTATCAATTCCTTGATTTTGGCAGCCCAAATGCATGACCCTACATTTTTTAGCATCAAATCTTAGCTGTGATAATTTAGACCAGTGCTTTTCAAACTTTAATCCCATATGACTCCATTTTAACAAGTGAAAAGTCACGTGACCCCAAATGATGACAAAATCAAAATAGCAGGTCTCCTGCCTCCTTCCCCTCCCTCCACTCATCCAACGCAGAAGGCAGTGGCGGCAGCAGCAGCAGCAGTCAGCACAAGGCCCTTTGTGTGAGTGTGCAGGGTGTACTTAGAGACCTCAGTATGGGTTTCCAGTCTAACAGGAAGCTTAACTAGGAGGGGGCAAGAGCCTATGAATATTCACTGGCTCACGGGCCACATGCAGACTGGTGACTGCCACTACTTAGTATAGGTCACAGTGAAAGTCCAGAGAGAAGGGGAAATGGCCATGTTTGTGTGTCCCCATCCATTGATGATATGACCCCTGATCTAGACCATTCCTCAAGCTTTACTAGATCCTTCCTTATATTATCTATATCTTCCAGGTTGTTTGCCCCTATTGCAGGTTTTGGTATCATCTGCAAAAAGGCAAATCTTTCCCGACAGCCCTTCCAAAATATAATTTACAAAAATGTTGAAAAGAACCAAGGGCTTCCCTTTCCTCAGAGAGAACTCCATCTACCACTATCCTCTGTTGCATGCCACTCAACCAGTTTCCAACTCAGTCAGTCACTACATGGCCCCATAGCAAGGGTGATCAGTTTGTAAGTTACCTATGCAGAACCATGTTAAAACCCTTGCTGCAATCTAAGTACATCACATCAAGCGCTGTCCCTGCGACAGCTCTGATTATCCAGTCAAAGAAATTAATGATTCGTCCAACAACACCTGTTTCAAAATCACACTGCCTCGGATTCTGTAATCCACTGGATTCCAGAAACTTCAATATCCCTTGTTTTAGCTGCGATTCCATTGGTTCTCCCCTCTGGGGCAAATGTTCCCTCTAATTTTCTATAGGCTGTGTGCACATAAAATATCAGCTGTGCAGCTTTTGAAGGAAGGTTAAATTTTTGTGCGCCACATAACGACACTCGGAGTTATATACTTTAAAATTTGACTACACATCAGAATACAGTATGTACATCACATTAATTTTAATCAAATTAAATGAAAATAGACGATTACTAAAGGAAGCGGAAAATTTCTAGTAATTATAAATCACAAATGCAGTATTATTTCAGTTAATTTTTATTGAAAGTCATTGTTATTTCATGTAAATAATTTATGTATGGAAGAAGAGAATGAGCTTACTATTAACAGTGCATTCACAAAATTTTTCTCTTCGATATTTCAAATTTAACCAGTCTGAATAAATTTTATCAAGGTCTACCGATCCACCATCTTGAAGATGACTCTTAACACGCATCAGCATTTCCAAATGTTCTAACTGTAAGCGATTCCTTATTTTGGTTTTTAAACTGTTCATCAAGCTGAAACCATGCTCACAATCTGCACTAGAAGCCAAAGATGTTCCACCAATATCCATCAATTTTGCTAAATCTGCAAAGTGAGCATTCTGAAACGCCAAAGTCACAATATCCGGAAAACTGTTTATCAGTTTGCTTTTGATTTTTTCTGCGACTAAGAACTTGAAGTCATTGTACTGCTGAATAACAATATGTTCCTCCATAAGAAAGTGTTTGTACTTTAAGCACAGTGATCGGACGTTTTCAGTTCCAAATTCATAATCACACTCTGCTATTGCTGTCAAGTCAAAAGCAGACCATTCCTCAATTTCATTTTCAGGAAATCTTTCCCCTAAATGCAGACACAGCATATTAATGAAAATAAGTGTGGCACCAGTATCCACTGAAACGTCTCCAGGTATCTTGTCGAGAAGATTTTTAACATTATCACTCCATTTTACTGTGTCATCCAAGTATTGCATTCAGATTTTGTTCAGCTTACCCTGTGCAAGATGATATGCTTCCAATGGTGTTAGCCGTTTTTGAAATGCTATTGTAAATGAAGCTAGTTCAGATAAAACATCATTCAAAATTTGCAGTGTTATATGGAATTGATGGCTGTTTAGCTTTTTATAACAGTACTTTGCAATGGGATCATTATCCTTCTCTTCTTCAAAAGTATTTTAATAATGGATCATAATTTCGAATAATTACTTGAAGAGCAAAATGTCTAGATAACCACCGCACTTCGTTCAGAGGTCTAAAAGCAATTGACTTGCATTCAGAAGCATCTGCTAATTCTTTAAATTTTGACCTTTTAGTAGAAGATCGACAAAAGGTTGTGTAAACAGTTCTCATGAAAGTTTCAACTTCTTTCATCATGATTCAGAGATCCCCAAATCTTCACGATGGGCAACACAATGCTGCTACACTAAATGCAAAACTTTTTTATTAGCTGCGCAGCAACACCATTTATTCTGCCTGACATGACAGATGCACCATCCGAAGTAAACATGACCATTTTGTTAAGGTCAAGCTTGTATTTCCCATAGAATTCCCGGAGTACACTTGATGCAGCATCACATGCTTCCAACTGTAGTATCCCACCAAATGAAGTTTTATACAGACATGAATTTACTGGCCGATATTTGAAGTACAGTATTAAGTATTTGACAGAAATGTCTGTGCTTTCATCAATAGTTAATGTATGATACGCTGCTGATGCAACATCTGCTATGAGCTTATCTTGGACACTGATGTTTATAATTTCAAGAAATTCAAACAAATAGTTTTTGCTTCTCCAGCTTTCAGGTATGGTTATGTACTTGGACATGTGTTCATTAATATCTTGAACAGAGAGCATGGAAATATTCATCATCCAAACAGCCAGCAAAACACTATCAATTAGAATTTTAATTTCTTCTGGTGTAGAACGCTTCCGTTCATTACTAATTTGCCTTTTCTCTTTTTCAGCGGTGCTCTCAAGCAACAAGTTAAATAATCCTCCTCTTAAATTTGGATTTTTAGCTCTAAGTTTCTTAACACTTTCAGTATGAGACTTACTAGACAGATGTCGTTTCAAAAAGTTCAGTTTCCACACATCATCCCAAAATTTGCCACTCAAAAACTTTCCGATGGTTTTTGCATCTCGGCAGTATAAACAGACTACTCCGTCATCCACTTCGTAAATGAATATTTCACGCAGTTGAACGCACGTTTTATCCTGAGATTTTGGTGTCTCCGTTTCAACAATTTCTTCAAGTCATTCAGGCTTAAAAGCTCCGGCCGTTCTCTTACTTTTGTACCTCTCATCGCTATCGGTTTTAAAAATTAACTTCTTTCAGTTTTCAATGTAATAAAAAATTTAATACTGCAATTCGAATTACAGATTACAATTGGACTTCTCATGCATGTCGCAAGCCAAAGTACGGAAGCGGAAGTTTCTCAATGCGCCAATTAAAGTTTAAGACCAAAGATCTTATATCCTGAAGGTCTATAAGAGTGCACTAGAAAATATTGTAGAACTTGTGAAAACCATAAATACACAACTTTTAAATTTTAAGACATCTGTGTTTTCTATCAGAACTGTAATTTTTGTGCGCTCTGTTGTAAAGTATGTGCGCTCGCTCGGTGAGGTGTGTGCGCGCTGTGGCAAGGAGGCCTATCCAGATATCAGGGGAGGACAAAGAGACAGGGAATTCAACCTAGTAAAGGGCCCCCTTTTACCAAGACAGGGTAAGAAAGCCATAAACACCTCCAGGGATCAGAAAACTTCCACGTGGAAAACATTTCAGGCTCCCCCTAGTGGAATGAAGGGGAGAGGATACAAGGCTCAGAACCCTTTAGGCAGTGAATGCTTCAAGCACTCAGGTGCCCGGAGTCAGGCTGATTGCCATCACCTGAGTAGGGTGGGGTTGGAGCTAGAGCCCTGGAAGTATAAACCCAGAGCAGAGTATGATTTAGTGAAAGAAAGGAGGAGAGGAGAAGCAGGAAGCTAGGCTGAGCAGAGCAGAGGAATGGAGCTTCCAGCTGGAGAGAGTGCTATTTGGCATCTAGCATGGCTGCAGGAGAGTTTGGAGCCAGGAACAAGAGATACTCCAAGATCCCCCGGGAGGCTGTTAGCTGAGCATGCTGAGCAGGACGGGGAGTCAGAGCCTATGCAGCTGGGAGAGCCCGAAGTGAAGCTGATTGAGGAGGACGACACTCTCATGGACCATTCCATGTGCCAAGCTGTAAACCTGAGAACATAGAAAAAGCAAGCCAGTCCTGAAAGAAGGTCTTCCAGGAAAAAGGTACCCTTATTCCACAAGCAGGGTGGCTGAGAGCCCCATGTGTGTATAAAGGGGAAGTTTACCACAGACTTTAAATGTGCTTTTTGGTTTAGGGCTTTAGCCAGCAAAGCTAAGAAGGAAATACAATTAGGCTTGCTGGTAAAGACTGTGTATCCTGCAATAGAGAGAACCTTTAAAACTGCATTTTGTGGTTGGATATGTTTTGGACAATTTTTGCTTCAGAGAGTCCTGAAGCAACAATCCTATGTGTGGTATGATCGAACCATTGTGTATATAAAAATAATAAATTTCTGTCATTTGCCTTACCTACTTGAGCCTGACTACAGCTTTCTGCATGGTGCACTCATACAGCTGAATAAGGACTACATTTCCCAGAGGGCATTGCAGGGAAAGAGTTTAAAAAAAGCTGAAAAAGCATACAGCAGAAAGTTCCTTCAATAATCCATGCCCCTCTAACCTAGAGGCGAGTGGTGGTGGTGTGACAGCGCGCACACGTGCACAGCTTAGAAGGATCAGTGCTCTGGGGTCAAACTACCTGGCCTGTGGTTCCCAACTTCCTCCTTACTTCAGCTTTTGTGAAGAGGAACCACATCTGTCTGTCTCCAGTCTTATGGGGACTACACCTGACTCTAAAAAAAAAAAAAGCACATAGAAGTCAGACAGTGCGGCCACCAGAATGTCACTTAAGCCCTTCAGTACCCTCGGATGTGCCCTATCCTGCTCCATCGTTTTGACTACTTTTAGTTTACCTACTGTAGCTCCTCACATAGAGCCTGATTCTGAAAGGGGAATGTCCGTGCTGGTTAGGACCCGATTCTGTACTGCGGGAGCAAAATGTTCCTGCGGCATACAGAATTAGGCCACAGAACAGCCCGACGTGCCCCTGCATGCCTGTGGGGATGTCCTCCTGCAGGCTCCCCTGCCGTCCCACGGCTGGCCAGACGCCTGGATCAGGCGGTGGGGACCTCCCTGCATCCGGCCCCAGCCCCAGGACGGGGGGGGGGGGAGGGAATGTTCAGCCCTGATAGCCTGGTTTGTGCTGATTATTCCACCTCGAAGGTGGAATAATCAGCACATTCCCCCTGACCCCGCAGGATGTACAGGGCGGTGTCTGGAATCGGCCATGTATGTTCTACCGCCTCGGTCCGCCCCCATTCTGCCTAGACTCGGCTCCCTCACGGCTCTCCCCGTCCTGCTGTTCTAGCCGTGTGGGGAAAGTCGGAGAGGGAAAAGAAGCAGGACGGCAAGTCATGACTCGGAATCAGGCCCATAGTCTTCTGAAAATTGCTCAAAGTCTATTTCACTTCCATTCCTATTTCTGTCCATTTTGGTCTTATTCCTAGCTCTTCCTCAGTGAGCATAGAACACATATTTGTTAAAGCAACTCTGCTTTTTCCCTCATCAGCCTCTGCCTATACCTCCACTTCATCCCAGAGTGTTTTAATGTCAATTTTGCATTTCCTCCTTCACCATCATTTAAGAGTCTTTTTTGCCCCTTCCCCATTTTACTCTATTAGCTATTTTCTCTTCCATTTACATCTTTGCTCTCCTGACTATGATATTGTTGCCTGACTACTTTCTGCAATCTTTTTTCCTTACATCAGAAACATCCTCCCTATTCACAGACTCCAGGTCCAAAATTGTCCCTCTCCTATGTTGGTTCCATTACCAATTGCTGAAAGAGCTCTACCTACAGGGAATCCAGGATCTCAGTACTTCTAGATCATAGCACAGTTTGGAACAACCCAATCAACATCTTGCAGATTGAAACTACTTACCAACAGCACTTCCCTGTTCTGAAAACAGTTCAAAATTCTCACCTGGGTTCATAAGACCTGGGTTCTCAAAAGAGAATTAAAAACTCACCTCTTCACACTACATTATTCTAATACGGATTGTCATATTGATACGACTTCCTATCCTCCATAATTCAATCTGTATTTTCATTACTCCTACTCAATTTACTCCTACCCGCATACCTATCTGAACTGATACCTACAACCTGTAAATATGTAAACTATGTTAAACCTGTAAATAGTTCTTATCTGTTATAATATATACAAAGTTGCTTAAAGTTGCATATACTTTGTTGATAGTTACCTACTGTTTCTCTGTATTTCGCATTTGTTCTCTGTATTTCGATTTATGTTCAATGTAAACCGCCACTGATCTTAGGAAGTGGTGGTATATAAAAATGTTGCAAATAAAAAATAAATAAAATAAGACACTACACACTGCCACCCCACATTATCTGGCCACTCACATTATCCTTCATGTTCCTCAACACACCCTCTGGAATATCCATGCTAACCGTCTCCATCTTTCTGTGGCATCTCTAGCAAGACTGAAGTCTAACCATCATTCTGCCTTTTTTTCTCGGACCTTACCTCTGGAATCCTCTCCCAGCAGAATTCCAGCTAGAACCCTCCTTTAAACAATTTAAGATACTCCTCAAAATTCACCTGTTTCACCAAGCCTACAATCTCCCACCCTGAATACTCCCTTCTCACTCTTATTTTATAGCCCTGCCTTTCTCCTCCTCCCTGATGTGTGAATGTTCTCAACTGTCCTATCTGATTTTGTAGTTCCTTTCCCTCCTTTCTCTCTGGTATTTTTTAATTGTATACCACTTTGCTACATTGCTGGGAGGCGGTATATCAAGTCTTAATAAACTATGGCAATGTCTTCAACTAAATCTCTTTAACTTTTTCTGCCTGAGAGGGAGGTCTGTACGTCAGCAATGTAAACAGATGTTTCATATCCTTTTTGCAGATTAATCCATTGTGCCTTCTCTTTACATTTACAATACACTACTAATTTCTACTAAAATCAGCATGTGGACATATAAGAGTCAAATTTCATATATGAGAGTCAAATTTAGTAATGGTACTTCCTACTTTCAGAAAGCAAACCTCAGTACAATTTCAGGACTTAATAAAACCTTAACAAAGGAAATTTTTCTAATATGTTTTACACATTTAAATGCAATATTTGTCCAGATGCACAATAACAAAATTACACATTTGACAATTCTTTTAACCATTACAAAATAAGTTTCATGTTTTGTGAAAGTATGCAAAGGTACCAATTTATCAAATTAATACAAAGATATTACAGTCCAACTATTCCCTAAAACAATACAGTCAAACTTGTGTGAAGGCAGTCTTTGTAATTAGAATAGTTTCCTGGATGGTCTTGGAATATCAGAGCTGAACCACAGACAGTGATGGAGCAGGTAGACAAAATGAAGTTTCTCCCCAGGGAGTACCAAGTCTCTTTGTCTAAAAGGTAGCTTGGTTGGAGCTGTTTTAGTCCCTCACAAGGAAGTAATATGATTGTCAAAAGCAGGACAGCTAATATAGGAAAGGTTTTGTAGACTTGGAGAGGGAATTCCTCTTTCCTTTGTCTTCAAGTTTTCTAAATGCTTTCATGCATGAGTATATATATATCTCCAATCAACTTGAATGGCTTTCTTATCCTAGTACCAAAAGTAGTGACAAGTGTCAAATTCAGACGACGACTTACCTTTTGGAATCATCAAGAACAGTCATTCATTGGTGAGTTTCAGTACTCTTTGTTTAGAAGGCTTAGGATGTAGATAGTCTGTATGGATGAGACTGCTGATTTATAACGTAAACTTATTTAGCTTCTTTTTCTTGATGTATGTAACAAGAGTTCCAGAAAGCTTTACTTCTTCCGTCTTGTATGGTTCAGAGTGAATCAATTCTACTGCAACATCTTCAATGTCCCCGTAACCCTTTTTGTAATCTTTCGAGTTATGTATAGTCTGACCCTGGCCCTGGGAGGCCGGATCGGGGGTCGGACTGAGGGGAAAGCAATTTGGAGTCCAGCAGCCAGGGGTCGCGGCTTTAAAATGGAGATTTGGTGCCATGGCAACCGGACACCATGGCACTGCGGCTCCATTTAAAAGCCCTGACTGAGTTAGTCGGGGAAGGCCTGTACATGAAGGCAGGATGGAATCAGGGTCCAGGCCTGCACGTACAGGCCTGTTTGCAATTCTGATCCCACGGGGCTAGATGTGCCCCATGGGATCAGAATCGCGACGCCCTCTTTGCGTCCGGTTCTGACCGGGTACACAGAGGGCCTGTACGTACACTATGGAATCAGGCTTCATGTGTTTTTTTAATCTTAAATTTTTTTTTTTAGGAAATAGCCACAAATGCTAACTAACTACGATCATCGTGTTTCAAAAGGATAACATGCTATTCTGCTTCAGAGCTTAAACATTTCTTTAAAACAATAACTTATCTGATCCAGTGAGGAACCATCCATATTCTCAATGTTCTTCTTCCATGAGCTTACTGGCTTACTGGATATTTACATTGGATACTGTCAATCTTAATGGTTTAAATTTACAGATTGGTCAACACACTGATGACTCAAATTCATTCAACACTATCTTCAGCCCAGAGTATTTCAATCAATCATCTTTGATATGGGCAGAGTTTAAGAGTTCATATGAGAGAACGCCGCAGTCATCTTTTGAAATAGCCAATAAGCTCATGGTTCCCACCTGTTCTGTATCCAAATTGGTCATTCTTTCATGCAACCATGGAAATTTCAAAAGGGAATTCAAATGTAACAAGAAACAGAAACCAGACATAATGGCAAAGGAGAAAAACAAGAGAACTGCATCAGTTATAGAGGTGTCAGTGCCAAGAGATCATTCTGTGAATCCTATGGAGAGGGAGAAGATCCTCAAATACGGCAGAAAATAAATAAATATTTCCCCATCATATTGGGTGCCACTGTTTTGATTGAAAACAATTTCCCAGTACACCTGATAGGTTGCTTATACACATTACATCCTATGAACATCAGAAGGAAGCTGTCTTTGGCACAAAGCAAGTGCTATGATGAGCTTTAGCAGTAAAGCACAGTTACTTACCTGTAACAGGTGATCTCTGGGAACAGCAGGAATAAGTCTTCACATATGGTACATATGGGTATCGTCGGTACCGACGGAGCCTGCGCGGGAACGCTCCCCAGCGTCCAATTAGAACGCTTTTGGGAGCATCCCACAGCGCCTGCGTGCTGCCTTCCCGCCTTTCCCAACTGCCTCTCTCCAGTTGAGTTTTAGAGCTGAGACAAAGAAAGAGAGAGCGAGGGAAAGGAAAAAAGAGATAGAGAGATATAACTCCTAGGGGAGGTGGGTGGGTTGTGAAGACTTATTCCTGCTGTTCCCAGAGATCACCTGTTACAGGTAAGTAACTGTGCTATCTCCAGGAACAAGCAGGAATGAGTCTTCACATATGGGGACTCCCAAGCTAAGATGCCTGGAGGAGGCCCCAGCATGTTGCAATCTAAAGATGGGCCATGCTTATCCCTCAAAACCTCAGGCATCCAAGGGATGGAGGGTAGGAGTTGAACTTAGAAAAGAAAAAAAAGAGGTGCTGTGGAACAGCTTAACTAAACAAAGGTATCCAGGGGGAGTCCTTGTGTGAATTATAAATATTAGAAAAATGTTGAGTCTTAATTTTCTAATGTGGATCTCACTCAAAGATATTGCAAACATAGTTGTTGAGGGTAATAAGGGTCTGTGGTTGAGAGCCAGATCATTATCCTCAAAGAAATTCCCCTAATGTGAAGTAGAGGGAAAAAATAATTTTGCAATACAGGAAGAGATGAGAAGCCCTCATGGCCAGAACTAACCCCAGAAGAAAGTACAGGGGGAGTTCAATGAGGTTGGACTTTACAGAAGCTTTTGCCATTTCTCAAAAGTCCAAACAATTGAACTTCTTGTCCTTGGAGCAGAATAAGGTCCTAGGAAAGAGTGGAGATAATCTGACTGGCTTGGATGAAAAGGTAGAAATACCTTTTGCAGAAAAAAGGGAATAGGTCTTTAAGACCCCCTTTATTCCAATGAAAGATTAAGATATTAATACTAGGCGTTGAGCCTCCAATTTCTTGAAGATCAGTAAAAGTCTTTTGTAAATGATGTCACTTATGAAGATGACCTTACATGTAGAGCTTCAGATGTGACGTAACCTGAAAGGTAACGGTAAAAGAAGGTATTTCGTAAATTACCATAGAAATTGGTTGTCCATTGAATTTATGGTATGCTGGGGCAGCATTAATATGGACGGTAGACAAATCTTTCAAAGTCAGATGTTGTATAGAGATTGACACAACCACAAGAAGGATTAAGACCTACTTGAGAATCTCTGTCTGGTTGAATTTGGAAGAACTATAGAGAAAGTTTCGTGGAAACTGGTAATATGTTCTTCACTTACAGGGATAAGATTAGACCTCTTGAAAAGATCTAGCCCCTGAATAACCAGGTCTCGAGATGTATGTGAATGAATGCAGAGGAGATCCTTAGTCCTAAGACAGCAAGTTTGGATCCTTCTATAATTTCAAATAGTAGCTGGAGAAAAAGACGCAATATAAGGAGATACCATGTTTGCCTCTTTATGAGGGCAATATGAGTATCATGCGTTCTCCTGTTCAACATGAAGCATAGGAAATTAGAAGGAAAGTAGTGAAGAAGGACCAACTGCAGTGAAAAATAATGCATCCCTGTAGAGGAAGTTCCAGTGAGATGTGGAACCAGGGAATTGCGTAATTTTCTACACTTTCACGTGGTCTAAACCCTGGTTACCTCTCCTTAAAGGAAATTTTAAGGAATATGGTAAAAGTAGGAAAAAACCACTCATGTAGGAGCATGACTGGCAGAGTCTACCAGCTGAAGCCTTATTAACTATCTGGCAGCTACCTATAAGGAGTAGCTCTGAGGCTCTCTGACAAAGGCCCACAGTTGCAGAGCTTTGTTGTAGAATTGCAGAGAGCATGTTGTAGGTTGCTTAGATCTGGCTGTTGAATTGCCAGTGTGCAACCTAATCTATTCTGTTGGAGCCAAAGAGAACTAAAGGTGGCTAAGAATAGTAGACAGGCCTGATGCCTGCAACAATAAATAGTCCAAATGAGTTCTGGATCTCTTTTGGAATTATCTGTTATTAAGGCAGCATAAAAGTTAGGTCCCATAGGTTGGAGAGGACCGATAGACATAATTTGGAGTAGTGATACCCAACTTCTGTCCGAAAAGCTGCCTTAAAAAGATATGTGAGAAGGAGATGAACTGCAAAAGGGGAGAAAACTCTGTATGGAAACTACTTACTGGATAAGGTATTGAAGAAAATCCTATGGCTTAGAGGATAAGCCCTCCAGTTGATTAATAGTACTCTTAGAGACTGAATGTCTGGGCTAAGAGGGATAGAAATTAATACAGAGTTGAGAAAAAAACCTTACAATTTAGTAAGTCTTTAGGGTCACCCTGCAGTTAAAAGTATGAGAATATCCTCGTACAGGAAACTGATAAGGTGAAAGGTATAGTTCACCCTGTTAGTTAGTTATTAGTTCTCCTTTTGTTTTAAAAGGAGAAACCTGTTATCTCTGGGGTATGATAGTCCTTAATAGCTCTTAGCTAGAAGGATAGATTTCTCTTGTATCAAGAGATTCATGCCCAGAGTCGAGGATTAAGTCAATGTATGACTGATATCTCAGCATAGATGAGATGAATTTTTGATGCTTCTGTTGAAAAGAAGTAGGTTCAAGTTCTAAACCTCATACAGAAAAAGAGAATAAAATATCAGAAACCCTGCGATTGCTGGGTTTGCTGAGCCTTTTGAGGTTTTGGTTTTCTTAGCCTGGTATGGTGTTGCCCATCTTTGGAAACATCTGCAGAATGGGTAGAAGATGGATAAAACTTTTCCCCCTGGGGGAATAAAGCTTTTTATGAGATTTTTTATTAGCTGGGATAGAGGAAAGTTTTGACAATCCTCTGAAAGTAACAGCATCAGTGCTCAACTGATTAGCTTGAAATAAAGCATCCTTGTTGAAGAGATTTCCCAGCCTTTCCTGAACCCATCTGTCCAAGCCAGAAGCTTGGAGCCAGGCTATGCATCGTGCTCCTATGGCTATAGCAGAAGTTCTGCTAATAGACTCAAAACAGTCCAGCACGATTAAGAAACCTAGAGATATTTTGAGCATGATTGACTGAGGAATAGTCTGCTCTTTTATGCTCTGGAACAGCGTCAGTGCTCCAGCATCAGTGCTGGAGTGGAGGAGTGGCCTAGTGGTTGGGGCAAGGTACTTCAGGCCGGAAGGTTGGGGGTTCAAATCCCACTAGAGGACAGCAACATTGGGCCGGAAGGACTGGGGTTTCTAGTCCCACAGGTGCCTTATCTATGCTGACGATATGCTTCTATTCACACCAGTTAATGTGACAAAACCCGACTACACACCTTTAACCACCTGCTTCAATGCAATCTCAGATTGGCTGCTCACACAAAATCTCCGAATCAATTTAAAAAAAAACAGAGGTCTTGATTATCACAAGGAATAAAGACTTCTCTCCTCCACCAACGTTAAGAACAAGAGATGCCGATTTACCAGTCAAAACCACGATACGTTACCTAGGTGTCATACTGGACCAGCGGCTGGAATTCAAAGAACACATAAAAAGTACAGTAAAAGCCATCTATCACAAGATCAGGACTCTACGACTTCTCAGACCCATGCTCGAACCAAATGACTTCCGCACAACCTTCCAAGCATTAGTCACCCCGCACTTCGACTACGCAAACATTGTGCTGCATGGCCTTCCCAAGAGCACGCTGAACCCACTACAGTTGGCCATGAATACAGCAGCCAGAGTTCTATTTGGGGCTTCAAGGAGTCAACATATTACTCCCATCCTGTTTGAACTTCATTGGCTCCCAATAACATGTAGGATCTTATACAAAACCCTTCTCTTGACCTTCAAAGCATTCCACCAAATCTCACCATCCTCGCTTTCTGACATCCTTCACCACTCCCAAAACACCAGATCTAGAAGATCTGTAACAGAAAACACATTAATGGTCCCAAAAGACCTAGCAAAACTCACGCAGACGACTACCATGAGAGCATTCTCATCCTTCGCCCCCAGATGCTGGAACATGCTGCCACCTAACATCAGATCACAAAAAGACCTGTCCCAATTCAGAAAATCTCTAAAAACACACCTCTTCCTTCAACACTTCTCCCAAGGCATTAGCTCCCCACCTCCTCCCCTTCCAACCCAAACCAATGACTATGGTTAGTCAAGTAAGTTCCCTAAACTCCATTGCTCGCCCCAGATTAAAATCTCGTGCATCCCTAACCTATGAAGCTCAAAACTTATGCTAATTTGCTGTAAATAGTTGTGAATATTTGTTATTATCTTATCTTATCTTTAACCCCATTTATCCCTGTTTCACTCCCTGTTATCTGTAAACTTGACATATGCTTTCTGCTTAAGTACAAGGTTGTTAAAATGTAAACTGCGCTGATGATGAATAGCGCGGTATATAAAAACTGTTAAATAAAATAAATAAATAAATAAATGTTTTTTAACTTTTCTGTCGTTATACAGGCAATTTGATGGTTTCCATTGGGGTGAAAGAGCGCCTCAGTTTTCCTGTAGTTTATGTTGAGGTTTTGTTGTAATCAAGGGGCATGTTTACTAAGCTGGGCTAATGGTTAGCAAGGGCCGTTTGTAACTAGGTACAACATCTAGCATTCAGTTTCAAGAAAAAGCTTAAAGGTATTTTACTTTGAGAAAGCATTTGGATGTTGAGGAGGTGTGTGGAAACTGAGTCTGAAGAATATCAGGATAAAGTGTTGGATATGGGATTTTGGATTTTAGGTTGGGTGGGATGTCTTTTACAAGATATGCTTTATGTTTTGTCTGTTGTACACTACTGAAAAGGAGTAGTGGATGGGCAGTTTTATAAATGCTTTTAAATGCATAAACCACACCAGTATTAACTGATGTTCCATTCCTTCTTTCCAGCTTAATACATAGGGAGTCATTTCGTAAGCTCTATTCATGCTTTGGACATCTGAAAACAGGCACAGAGATGTCCAAGGCAGAAAGACATCTCCAGAGCCATCCAGCTCTGGGGACGTCCTCAACGTGAGAACATCCAAGTCTGAACAGGGGAATAGTGAAGGCGTGGCTGGGGCATCCTCAGGAACCTGGGCATCCCCACTTTATCTCAGAAACATCATGGATGTCTGGCATCACATCTAAGTTTAGATCTGCTCCAGGCACAAACAGGCATCTGAAAAGTGCTTGTTTTGGCTGAAAAACATCCAAAGGGTATAGAGAAGATAGCACTCTATGTACTCAGCACAATGTTAACGATAGCAGCAGTAGGATTTCAACCCTGGCTGCCCTCTAACCTTAGGCTATCCTAGATGTCCATGTCCTGATATATAGTTCTAGGGACATCTATATAGATGCCCCAGCAGACGTCCATATGAGGCATGTCCACATTTGTGAAATCATGTCTGCACCTGGATATGCCTGCTTTTTTCTCAGATGTTCTGGCGTAGATATCCAGATTATAGTTGGATGTCCTTTCTAAAATCCCCTCATGGTACCTCATAAACCCTGCACCACTCCTCCCTTTCTTCCTACCCTGTCCTTCCTAAACAGATTATACCCTGGTATAACTACATCTCAGTCATGGTTCCCCATGTACCATGTCTCCGCCACAATATCCAATTGTGCCTCTAGATCCTGACTTTATTTCCGATACTATAGGCATTCATATAGATAGCTTTCCAGATGTTGACCTTTCCCTCCCCCAATTTCAATACAAGCGTTTAATGAGTTACATATGATGAAATTAGACTTACCTGCTAATTGTAGTTCCTGGAGTGTAGCCAGTCTAGTCCTGGACCTCTGGGTTCCCTATCTTATCCAGCAGCTTTGGAGACTGAGAAACTCCTCCTTTTTTATGTCGTCACCGGTATATCCGTTCGGGATCTGCCTCCTGCCATCAGAAACCTATTGACAAAGCAGACTCACCGGAGACACAAGTAAGCATTTAACAAACTAACCTGATTTAATCAAGAACCTCTAAACCAAATTTGAAACTACTGACACACAGAACCTAAAGCTCTGTTACCTACTGTGACTTTAACTGATGCAGGCTTCTCCCTCACAGAAAGGAAAGAAAACCCCCGTATGAAAGACCTAGCTTCTTACCCTGAATACGGATTTCGCTCATCCCTGAATTGCCCCAACTACTCATAGACAAATGCAATATCCAATAGACTCTTACCTGTAAATGAGGCAAATACTTCAGGCTACTGTAACATTACAGATACTGGGCAGGGATACGGGACTAGACTGGCTACACTCCAGGAACTACAATTAGCAGGTAAGTCTAAATTTCATCTTCCTGTTCGTGTACCCAATCTAGTCCCGGACCTCTGGGTAAGTACCAGAGCAGTAACCAATTCAAGCCTGGGAGGGTCCCGGAAGACCAGTCTGAAGTACAGCCGCACTGAAAGTAGTGTCAACTGTCCTTTGAACATCCAGGCGATAATGTTTCACAAATGAGTTTAAGGATGACCAAGTTGCCGCTTTGCAAATCTCCAGCGGAGGAACTCAACGGAACTCCGCCCATGAAGAAGTTTGAGCTCTAGTGGAATGAGCCCTAAGTCCTTCCGGCACTGACTTACCTTTCAGTATGTAAGCCGACGCAATGGCCTCTTTAATCCACCTTGCGATGGACGCTTTTGAGGCCGCTTCACCCTTCCTTGGGCCCGCGAAGAGAACAAAAAGCCCATCCGACCTACGAAAGCCGTCCGTCCGAGAAAGGTACTTCTTTAACGACCGACGGACATCCAAACTGTGTAAGTTGCCTGTTCCGGACTCCCTCGCGGACCGTGAAAACACCGGTAAAGAAATCTCTTGAGTCATATGAAAAGGCGAAACCACCTTAGGGAGAAAGGTAGGAACGGTTCTTAGGACCACCTTCGAAGGGAAGAACAACCGATAGGGCTCCTTGAAGGAGAGAGCCTGTAATTCCGAGATTCTCCGCGCCGAACAAATAGCCACGAGAAACACGACCTTCAGAGAGATCTTTGAGGGACGCCCGAGACAGCGGTTCGAACGGCTCGCCCTTCAAACACATCTAAGACGGAGGGCAAATGCCACTGAGGAACAACCGGTCTAGACGGAGGCCGTAAAAGTGATCCCGCCTGCAGAAAACGTTTAACATCCCCATGACAAGCGATCGTTTGCCCTCTGATCTTCCCCCTGTAGCACGACAGGGCCGCTACCTGCACCCGTAACATAGGGGCCAGCCCTTTTTCGAAGCCATCCTGCAGAAAATCCAAGATCTGAGATATGGAGGATTTTAACGCCACATACTGCCTGTCCGCACACCAAGACTTAAAGACTCTCCAGACACGAACATATGCCAACAACGTAGACCTCTTCCTGGCTTTCAACAGAGTAGCTATAACCGACGCTGAGTAGCCTCTCATTTTTAACCGTGCCCTTTCATGAGCCAGGCCGTAAGCGAGAATCGATCCACGTGGGACATGAAGAGAGGCCCCTGCGACAGAAGATCCGGCCGGTTTGGGAGCCTCCATGGCTTTGCCACTAGTAGCCTTACTAGATCCCCGTACCAGGGTCTGCGAGGCCAGTCTGGAGCTATTAGAATTACGTGACCTCTGAATAACTGGATCCGTTGCAGTACTCTGCCTATGAGGACCCACGGAGGGAACACATACAGGAGCTGTTCCCGCGGCCATTCCTGAATGAGAGCATCCAGGCCTTCCGACATCCTTTCCCTTCTTCTGCTGAAGAACCGGTCTACCTTTGCCGAGGCGAACGTCGCCATGAGATCCATGACCGGCGTGCCCCATCTGCGGACGATCATCTGGAAGATGTCAGGATGGAGGACCCATTCCCCCGGGTCCACTTGAACTCAACTGAGAAAATCCGCTTGCACATTGTCTATTCCTGCGACATGCGCCGCTGACAGGTCTAGAAGATTAGACTCTGCCCACTCGCACAGGGCTGCGGCCTCGATTTCCAGCACCGCGCTGCTCGTCCCCCCCTGCTTGTTGACATACGATACCGCTGTGGCCTTGTCGGAAAACACCCGAACTGCCGCACTCTTGACCAGCGACCGAAATGCCTGTAGCACTAAAAATACCGCTCGCAGTTCCAGCCTGTTGATCGACCAGGCCTTTTCCTGGGGGGGACCAGTGCCCCTGCATGAACCTGCCTTGACAATGAGTGCCCCAGCCGGACAGACTGGCATCGGTCATCACTGAGATCCAGGCCGGGGCTTCCAAGTTCTTCCCCGCCGCTAAGGATGCGGGGCACAACCACCATTGGAGTGACTGGCGCGCCTCCTCCAGACAGGTCAATCTCCGGGATAACGGATCCTGTTGATGCGACCACCGGCGAAGCAAAGCTCTTTGCAATGGTCTCATGTGCGCTCTTGCCCAAGGAACCGTCTTTATGGACGCGGCCATCGTACCCAGTAACTGGAGATAACGCCAGGCCGAAGGCGCCCGGCAGCGAAGGAAACGGGTCACCAGACGCCGGAGACCCTGTGCTCTTTCGTTCGTTAGAAACACCTTCCCTACCTTTGTGTCGAAGCGGGCTCTGAGATATTCGAGATTCTGAGAAGGAGTCAAATGACTCTTCGCCAAATTGACAATCCAACCGAGCTCCTCCAGAAAAGCCACTATGCGAACCGTGGCAGACGCGCTCTCGGACCTTGACTTTGCTCGAATCAACCAGTCGTCGAGAAACAGATGCAACAGAATGCCTTCCTTTCTCAGCGCCACCACTGCGACCACCATGACCTTGGTGAAAGTTCGTGGGGCCGTCGCTAAACCGAACGGCAACGCGCGAAACTGAAAGTGGCCGAACGGGACTGCGAATCTGAGAAACTGGTGGTGTTCCGGCTGTATGGGGATGTGGAGATACGCTTCCGACAAGTCCAGGGAAGTAAGAAACCCCCCCTTTTGTACCGCCACTATGACCGACCGTAGTGTCTCCATATGGAAATGCGACACGCGAAGACACCGATTCACCCCCTTGAGGTCCAAGATCGGACGGACGCCTCCGCCCTTTTTTGGGACAATGAAACAGATGGAGTATCGACCGCCGCCGAGTTGGTCGGGAAGGACAGGCACTATTGCCCTGAGCTGCAACAGCCTGTGGACCGTCTCCCTTAAAGCCGCGCACTTGGCGGGCGACCGTACAAAGGCGGGACGCACTGGCTTCAGCAACTCCAGCGCGTATCCCTCTCGAATAACTTCCAGAACCCACTGGTCTGAGGTTACCCGGGCCCAGGCAGGATAAAAGTCTTGCAACCGACCCCCTACCAGAAGCAAGGTTGCCTGGACCCCCCTTATCTCATTGTTGCTTTTTGGCCGGGAAGGCAGAGGAAGAGGAAGGGCCAAACCCCCTTCCTGCCCCTCGAAACCCCTGGAATCCGTGACTTCTGTTAGAGTAACGTCCTCTGACTGGGGCTGAAGCGCTGTGACCGGAACCGATGAAAATCTCTCGACTGCCCTCTACCAGCCTGAAACTGGCAGGTTGGTTTAGCCTTATTTTCTGGCAGCTTACCCCCTTTGGACTCTCCTAAGTCCTTTACCAATTTCTCTAAGTCCTCCCCAAACAAAAGCCGCCCTTTAAACGGGAGCTTGCTCAAACGAGCCTTGGAGGAACCATCTGCTGCCCAGTTGCGAAGCCACAAATATTGTCTCGCCGCTATTGCCGACGCCATGCTGTTGGCCAAGCTACGCATAAGATCATACTGCACATCGGCTAAATAGGCTGCACCGGACTCCAACTTAGCCAGCTCTCCAGGACCTTCTCCCTCCTGGTAGACCTGTACTCGCTGCGACCAACGGAGACAGGCCCTAGCCACCAATGCTCCGCACAAGGCCGCCTGAAGCGATAAGGCATTTACATCAAAGACCTGTCGCAACAGCACATCCAACTTCCTATCTTGCGGGTCCTTGAGAGTTGCACTACCCTCCACCAGGATGGTAGTTTTCTTGGTCACAGCCGAAACGGCTGCATCCACCTTAGGAGACTTGAAAACCTCCTTATCTTGATCCAACAAAGGATAAAGGCGACCCATGACTCTGGACCCTTTCAGAGGAGCTTCCGGCACGTTCCACTCCTCCTGAATCATCTCCCAGAACACCCTGTGTACTGGGAATGCCCGCCGAGTCTTTCTGAACACCTGCAGCAAAGGATCTTCTAGGGTGTCATCTTCGGCCGCTCCTGGAACCGGCATATTCAAAACTTTCAGGGATTCCACTATCAACGCTGGAAGCTCTTCTCTTCTGAAGACGCGCACCACCCTCCAGCTCTTCATCACCGTCTAACTCGCGGGTTTCATCATCTGACAGCGGATCCTCGGAGGCTAGAGAACAATCCGCTGGTAAACCTTCAGTGCATGGTCTCTTGGCTCCGAGAGACGGATCCTCGGCCTGGGTAGCCAGCGCGGCTCTTTTCAGTCCTGCCAATGTCTCCTGCCGTTTCACCTGTTGCGAGTCAGAAAATAAAGCGTTTTGCAACAGCGTTACAAAATCGCTTGAAAAAATGGCTGTCCAGTCTTTGGGCAAAGGAGCCGGAGCCCGAAGAGGATCCGGAGCTGAAGAGGGCCCCGCCACCGGCTCCTCCTAGGCTGCTTCAACTAATTGTGTAGAAGAACCGACGGACTCAGTCACCTGGACCTCCTCTTTATCAGCCTTGGAGAGGTCCATGCCAGAGGAATCTCTCACGCAGGCTTTACAAACACCTGAAGAGCTTTTCCTCAAGCCACAAACCAAACAAAGTAGCTTAGAGGGCATTGCAGCCCTGAGCACCAGTGAAACACGTTTTGCCCTTTGAAACCGTTTCACCCCCCACAGGACTGACACAAGTGCTCTAACACCGCAGATCTGAACCGAACACCCAAAGTTTTTTGTTTTTTTTTTAGACCCCTAACCTAAGGGAGATATGCCTCTGGCTGATAACCCCAAGAAAAATTTAAGGAATACATGTAAAATCGTCTGTGCAGGGGCAGTCGGCCACACTGAGTACCGGCATTCACACTCTGCCACGCCACGCGGCTAGGCCCATTGCACCAAGTTTGCGCACCAAAATATTCTCCCCCTCAGACGTTGCAAGCGCTGGCCTTCTTACCGTTGCTGCAATCGGAGCAATCAGATCGTTGAATTCCGTTGGGGCGAACTGCTTACCAGTGGTCCCGGAGAATGACTGACAGCCAAACGTCCTAGCAGCCTGCTCCGGTAAAATTTGTGTACGATCGCCCCGATCCTGCCAGCGCGCTTACAGGCAAACTTCTGTGTGGCGCTGGCTAGGCTAAGCTCCGTGTCGCTCCACCGACAGTGCCTACAAAACCTCAGAGCCCCTATAAATAAGTTAGACTCTGCTGAGACTGCTTTTGCGAAATACTGCAGAAAACCGCAAGCTTTGGAAAGGGAGGGAGGGGGGGAGAGCAAGGAGAGATGGAGCGAGATGTCTGCAACTAAACCCTTAAAGGCACAGTCCTTTAAACTAACTTCCTCCTCTCACTAGGCTAAAAATCCAGTCAAATACTGATCATCATAGAACAATTAAACTTAATTGTTTCTCCAGTGAGCCCGGGACTCCGGGCTCCTATCTCACAAGCTGCTTGTAGACTGAGGTAACTGGTGGCAGGAGGCAGATCCCGAACGGATATACCAGTGACATCATAAAAAAGGAGGAGTATCTCAGTCTCCAAAGCTGCTGGATAAGATAGGGAACCCAGAGGTCTGGGACTAGACTGGATACACGAACAGGAACTGAGGGTTTTGTCTAACCATTCCCATTGATCCTAGTTTAAAGCCCTCTTCAGTAGATCAACCAGTCTGTTCCCAAAGACGTTTCACCCCTTCTTCAATAGGTGAATGCTATCATTGCTCAGCAGCCCTTGGAATACCATCCTATAGTTCAGAAGCTGAAAAGATCCATGCAGCCACACCTTCATCTCCAGAATGCAAACTTCTCTACCTCGGCCTTTACCTTTGACCAAAAAGACTCGAGGAGAGCACCACCTGTGCACCTATCTATCTGTTTCACTCTCTCTTCCAAAGACACAAAGTCACTTTTCAGTGGGATAAGCAGAAGTATCATTAAGAATAAAAAAGAAGCCATGCTGGGGTCAGACCAAGGACCATTGAGAACAGCATCCTGTTTCCAACAACGGCCAGTCTGAGTCAGAAGTACCTGGCAGAGATCTATTTCTCAAGGATGAGCAATGGCTCTCCCAAGTCTAGCTGGCTAACAAATTGTTTACAAACTTTTCCTCCAATAACTTGTCCAAACCTCTTTTGAATCCCGCTATATTGGTCACCTTGACCACATTCCTAAACATCAGATTCCACAGCTTAATTTTGTACTGCATGAAAAAAATCCTTCTATGATTTGTTTTCAGTCTGTTATCAGTATCATGGAGTGTCTTCTTGATTTTGTATTCCTATTTAACTGTTCCACCCCACTCGCGATTTTGTAAACATCTATCATATCCCCTCTCAGTCATCTTTTCTCCAAGATGAAGAGCTTTAACTGGTTTTGTCTCTTCTTCAGAAGGAAGGTGTTCTGTCCCCATTATTTTTGTTACCCTTCTCTAAACCTTTTCTAGTTCTACTATATCCTTGTTGAGATGCTACAACAAGAACTACACACACTACTCAAGGTGCAATTCTACCAGGGATCTAGAGAGAGGCATAATTATAATCTCCATTTTATTCTCCATCCCATTTTCAAATAATACCTAAAAATTATACTGCGCTTTTTTTTTTAATAGCAACGGCACACTGGGCTGAAAATTTCAAAACATTATCCATGCTGACTCCAAGATCTTCTTCTTGGGTGGTGATACCCAACTCAAAACCCAACATTTTGTACCTGTAGTTGGGATTATTTTTCCCTATATCATCACTTTGCACTTGTCCACATTAAATTTCAGCTGCATACAGATGCCCAGTCTCCTAGTCTCACAAGATCCTTCTGCAAATCCTTGCAATCCTCTGCTGTTTTAGTGACTTTGAATAATTGTGTTGCCATCCACAACGTTGATAATCTCCCTCATCACCTCTATCTTCAGAATATGCAAAACAGCACGAGTCCCAGTATAGATCCTTTGGGCACTCCACTACCGACTCTTTTCCATGTGAATAAATAACCATTTTGTCCTACTTCCTTGTTTTTAGCCAGTTTGCAATCCTATCCCATTCTCTTTAATTTCTTAAGGAGTAACTCATGAGGGACTTTATCAAATGCCTTCTGAAAATCCAAATATGCTACAAGGCCCATGTTAGCTAGGTCATCGAGTGGGGAATTGAGACGTTGAGGTCGAGATTTGCACGGTTCTCCATGTATTTACAATGGCTCTGCCAAACACAAAGCCTCTTGTGAAATACATGAAAGAGTCAGCATTTGCTGGCACATCCAGGAGCAGCAATTTTTTAAAAAGCTGAACATGGAGAAAAACAGCATTCTGCTTTTCCCCAAAACCCTACCAATCCTGACACTTCCACCCACCAGCATCCCAACTCTGGACTTCCCCCCCATGTAATCATCATATTCTACCCTTCAAGCCCCAGCACATTCTATCCTCCTGCCAATTCCCCTCACCTATTACCAGGGATATAGTAGGAGCAGGAGCAATGCCCAGTAGCTTCTAGCTCCATTCAGCTCCAGGTTCAAAATGGCGGCTTTGACCCATAGCAGCAGTCCTGCGGTACTACCACTAGGGATTAAGCTACCAAATAAGGGCAAAAAGCGAGCAAAAGGCCCTAATTTGAAATTTAGCCCCAAAACCAGATAAAGACCATAACTTCTCCAAGTCATATAAATTTATATTGCTTTTGAACCTAGATATGGAACTTTTAGCAAAATTATTAACAGACAGCATATAGCAGGATCAAGTAGGCTTTGCAAGTGGAAGGCACACTTAGCCTCTATATAATATTGCAACCATGAGAAACTCTGGGCCACATTAAGAAGCATGGGTATACCAGAACACCTGATCGTTCTCTTGCCAATCTGTACATTGATCAAGAAGCAACAGTTCGAACGGAACAAGGAGAAACAGAATGGTTTAAAATAAGCAAAGGTGTAAGACAAGGTTGCATACTTTCCCCCTACCTGTTTAATTTATATGCAGAACAAATCATCAGAGAAGCAGGATTGTATGAAGACAACAGAGGTGTGAAGATTGGTGGAAGACTCATCAACAACCTTCGCTATGCTGATGATACCACATTACTGGCGGAAAGTGAAGATGATCTGAAACATTTGCTTCTCACAATCAAAGAACATAGTCTCAAAATGGGCCTGCACCTTAATGTAAAGAAGACAAAGATCATGACAACTGGCATAATCAACAGGTTCATCGTCGAAGGAGAAGAAATTGAAATTGTGAATAACTTTAACCTACTTGGATCAACTATCAATAAAGAAGCAACAAGCAGTAAAGAAATCAGACGACGCATTGCTCTTGGCAGAATGGCTATGCAAGACCTAGATAAGATTCTCTGGAGCAGAGATGTCTCTCTCCATACAAAGATTTGACTTGTTCAAGCCATGGTATTTTCAATAACATCATATGGATGTGAAAGCTGGACAGTGAAAAAGATAGACAGGGAGAAAATTGATGCCTTTGAATTATGGTGCTGGCGGCGAATACTTTGTATACCATGGACTGCCCGAAGAACAAACCAGTCTGTACTAGAGGAGATCAAACCTAAGCTTTCTTTAGAAGCTCAGATGACAAGACTTCGACTTTCATACTTTGGACACATCAAGCGGAGAGAGAGATCATTAGAGAAAGACATCATGCTTGGCAAGATAGAAGGTCAACGCAAAAGAGGAAGGCCAGCTATGAAATGGATCGATACAATAACAGCAGCTACGGGTACCAGTAAGTCAACAATGAGCCGCCTGACTGAAGACCGAACACAATTTAGGATAGCTTAAAACACCATCTGTTTCAAATCCACTATCCTGAAACCAGTCCGGAAAAACACAAGTCGCACGCACTCGCCCCCCACCTTAACTATCCCAACCCCCTAACCCAACATGAGAATGGTTAGTCGCCCCTCTCCCTATAGTTGTTATCCGGGTTCCCATTTGACCTAGCTATGCTCACCCGTAGATCTTAAGTATTAGTGTATATAGCTCTATGTAAATATTATGTATATATCGTGTAAATAGTTTCCCCAGTTCTCCCCTTCATGATTGTCCCCCTGTTCTATGTAAGCACATTGTGATATTAATGCATTGTTGCACTGTTCAGTTCTAATGTAAACCGCGCTGATTTTAATAGCGCGGTATATAAGAAATAAAAATAAAATAAATAAATAAATAAATATAGCTATCCAGAGGGTCGCCATGAGTCGACTCTGACTTGACGGCACTTAACAACAATATTGTAACCTGAATAATATTGCTGCCAGGGAATTGGATTTAGCTCACATCTTTCTCAGAAGTTCAAGGAGAGTTAACATTTGGATATAGTAGGTATTTTCTTGTCCCCTGAAAGTTTACAATCTAAGCCCTGGTGATTACTCATGATACTGAAAAAGCATTCAATTGCATTTACTGGCAATTTTTATTTGCGACTGTTAAGCAGTACAGTATAGAAGCATTTTTTTCTGAAAGCAATGCAGACTATGTAGTCCAAACCTAAGACTGCAGTGATGGTTACTGACTTACATTCATCAGATTTCCCATTGGGCGAACTATGAGACAGGATTGTCCATTATCTCCCCTATTTTTTCTCTTGTTTCGAGAGCCTTTACTACAATGCCTACAAGAAAATAGACGAGCGGGGAAGGGAGCACAAAGTCAGACAATTAACTGCATAGTTTTTACAGAAGACATCCTTCCATTTTTGACCAATCCTTGCAACTCGCTGAATGTAGTGCTACAGGAGTCCGAGTCATTGGAGTGTAGTTCTGATCTAAAATGAAATAATTCTAAATCTGAAATGCTCCCAATTAATGTAATTTCCTTTAAAAAGTGAATCAGAAAAATAATGCACCTAAAGATTCCCTTGCTATTTGTGCAGGTATTTTTTCCCATGCAAACAAGTGCCTGCAGAATTCACAGAAATGTGTATTGTTTGAAAGTTGCCTCTATTACATTCCTGTAAGAGAAACATTGTTGGGACTTTGATTCTGACAGAATTGTGGAGAATGAAGATGTTGTGATCACCTGGGATATTCCCAATCCCAAACCGATAAACTCGATGTAAGAAAACCAGACATTGTAGTAAAGGAGAAAAACAATAGTATAACATGTGCCAACAGAAGTTGCAGTAGCAAGTGAGAATTCTGCACAGTATTTAGAGAGGATGAAGATCACCAAGGCCCCTACTTACTAAGGTGCACTGTTCTGCAGTTACTGCATGGTAATTGCCAACATAAATGCCCGGTAGCTGCAAAAATCTTTGCATTAACTGTTTCAGGGCATTTCCAGCATTCAGCCATTCAATTAATGGAAAGAAACTTTCTCCATGGACCAGCAGGATTGCGTCAGCCACACTTGGTGACGTCCTCCGGGTGGCGCCATGCATACGGAAGTGCTCTCTAGAGCTCAGAAAGGAGGGCCTTTCTGAGCCCACCTAGGTAGCCCCATCCTACCGGTCCGCCCCCTAGTCCGGCCAGTTTTCGTTCTTCCGCCTTGCCAGCAAGACGGACCCTGCTCTGCTCTCCCTTTGTTTATTTCTTTATTTTACGTTTTACAGCTATGCCCAAGTATCTTTCAAAAAAATGCCCCTATTGTGGCAACAGGAACAAGACTTCACATGGATGCACTTACTGTGGGACAACGAAGAAAGGATACCACAAAATGTGCCCAGCCTCCGACTCGGGCCCTCCACTGCCTGATCCTCTGTCGGCCCAGGATGTGCCCGTACGGGCCTCCATCCCTAGCCGAGCCTCCATTGCGGCGGATAGTGCCTCTTCCCGACGGGACATGCCATATGGAGCCTCCGTCCCCAGCCCGACTGACCCGCTCGCTGCTCCGGGACCCAGCACCGTCACCCGCGGTGGCGCGGAGGTAAGCTCTGCCCCTGCTGCTGCAGTCTCTCCAGTTTACATCCTTCTGGACTCCTCTCAGCTCGCCCTGCAGTCAGCTCCCAGGCTCGGGTCCCCTACAGCACTCATCCACGCTGCCCAAGATGGCGACGCACTGCGGTCCTCCCAGTCTCTGCTGCAGTCCTCCAACTCCGCCCACCTTGGGGGCGGGGCCTCTCTGCCCGCGAAACCCAATCAACACTCTTCCGACGTCATCTACCGGCCCTCCAACGTCTCTTGGACCCAGCTTCTTGCTTCTAATCCAGCCAGCCTAATCACCGTGGGGGAAGCTACCGGCATCGGAGGGAAGCCTGCACGCAGCTGCGCACCCAGCGAAGCCAGCGCACTATTGTGCAACGTCAGCAGCCACAGCAGGAGCACTTTGAACAGCAGAACTCACAGTAAGCGGACCAGAGTCAATGTGCGCAGTAGCAGCAGCGACTCTAGCCACAGGGACCACTCTCCCAAACGCCGCAGGCACTCCGAGCGCCACCGCCACCACTCCCAGCGCCACCGGCGGGATGATCCTCGAAAGGGCAACCATAGCCGGAGCCCTTCGAGCCGCAGCAGGGCTAGCAGATCCAGCCATAGTAATTCCTCAGCTATCATCAGCTTATTAACCCAACTCGTGAAGCAGTCTGCCTCAACAATACCCGTGGCGCACCTGTCAACCCCGCATAGCGCTGATCCAGCGCACAAGGCTCCGGAGGCAGCCCTTACCTCAACCCCAGAGAAGAGAACCAGAGAAAACCCCCGCGGACCCTCAGACGATCCGGAAAATCCGTCCCCCGACAGCACTGCCGACGATTACGATATCGAAGCTGCAGTGGTGGGGTCGGCATCCATGGAGCTCGCCAACTCAGAGAAGACAGCTGAGACAGAAGACCCTCCCCCTGCGGAGGATCTCACCTACCCCAAGTTCTTAACCAAACTTGCCTCTGCCCTCTCTTTGAACGTCACTGATGCATCAGGAGAGGCTGTTCCAGAGGTTCTGAAATACCTCGCCACTCCGAAGCCTGCTTTCGCACTCCCAGTTCAGAGACTACTGGAGAATCACTCGAAACTGTGGCAGACACCAGCGTCTGGTCGTCCGTTTCCAAGGCGGCTTGACTTCAAGTATCAAGTGAGGCCTGTGCCTGGCTTTTCTCAGCCCCAGCTACCACACAACTCCATCGTCGTGTCTTCAGCGCTCAAACGCACCAAGTCCTCACGCACCCACGCCAATAGCCCCCCGGGCCGAGACAACAAACTCTTGGATGACATCGGGAAGTAGGTGTTCCAAGGTGCTATGCTTAGTGCTAAAATCGCAGCACACCAATTCCAGCAAGTTCTATTCTTGGACACCTGCATGGCAACCTTGAAGTCAACCGCTGCATCCCTCCCCAAGGAATCTCAAAATCAACTCGCCAGCGCCCTTACCGATATGTCAGAGTGCAGCAAACACCTGGCCAGCGCAACCTTTGACTCTTTCGACACGGCCTCACGTACTGCCGGTACGGTTATCTCTGCGAGACGATGGGCGTGGCTGAGAGCCTCCGGCCTTCGAGATGACACCCATGACAGCATTGCTAACGCCCCCTGCACGGGGGAATCACTCTTTGGGGACAAGGTTAAGACACTGTCAACGACATGAAAGAACACTGCACTACCTTACAAACCCTGGCGGAGGAAGGCTACGAGCGCCGCAGTGGAGCCCATAAGAACAACTTCCAGAGAAAGTCTTACTACTCCTCCAACAAGAAGTACCCCTCCAGCATGAGATGGCACTATAACAAATACAGGAACAACTCCTACAGCGGTCCCACTCACCAGCGTAACTCTCAGCGGGACTGCAAGCAGAAGAAAAACAACCCACCCCCTGCGAAGAGTGGACCATCCTTTTGACGCCTACCCTCCGGCGTCCACCCCAATTGGGGGTCGCCTGACCTACTTTTTAAACAAGTGGAAAGACATCTCCTCCGACTCCTGGGTCCTCAAGATCATTCGAGAGGGTTACCGGATGCGTTTCAGCTCAATCCCTCGCCAAAACACCCAACCCATCAGCAAAACTCCCCCGCACCTGTTCCTAGCCATGGCTGAGGAGCTGATACACCTGCTGTCCTCCGATGCTATACAGCAAGTACCATCGGACGAGATAAACTCTGGTTTTTACTCCAGATACTTCCTCATTCCCAAAAGGACAGGCGGAGTCCGCCCCATCCTCGACCTCCGCAAACTCAACAAGTTCATCATCAAAGAGAAGTTCAGGATGTACTCTCTCAACTGCATCCTACCCTTGATTCAACCCGGCGACTGGATGGCGTCCCTGGACCTGCAGGATGCCTACACCCACATCCGCATCCACAAGTCACACAGGCAGTATCTTCGTTTTCATGTATTGGGCCAGCACTACCAGTACAAAGTCCTCCCTTTCGACCTATCGCCGGCTCCACGGGTGTTCACGAAATGGGTGGCAGTACCCGCAGCGCATCTACGCAAACGGAACGTTTCCATCTTTCGCTACCTCGACGACTGGCTCAGCCCCCTCAGCACTGGAACTTCAGGAGGCTCTAAGGACTACCGAGTCCCTGATCTCCTCCCTGGGGTTCGTCATCAACTACAACAAGTCCCAGCGCATCACCTCGCAGAGGCTGGAATTCATCGGAGCCGAGATCGACACCAAACACTCGAAGGCATACCTTCCCCAACGCAGGCTGCTCGCCCTGACCTCACTTGCGACCAGCTTGGCCTCTGCGGAATCCTCTTCAGCGAGATCCATCCTACGCCTTCTAGGCCACATGTCCGCCACCACGTCTGTGATCCACATCGCCAGGTTACAGATGTGTCCGCTGCAGTGGCATCTACGTACGCACTGGAACCAGCACTCGCAACCTCTCTCCACCCGCATCCCTATGACCTCCAAGATCAAAGACTCAACTACACTGGTGGACTGCTCTGGAGAACCTTTCGGGCGGGAAGGACATGCACCCACCCGAGCATCAAGTCACCCTGACCACAGACGCGTCCAACTTGGGCTGGGGTGCCCACATTCTGCAGTTCAACACACAAGGGGCCTGGTCGCCGCAGGAGAGACTCCTGCACATCAACCTCCTAGAGCTAAGGGCCATCAAGTACGCTCTCAAAGCCTTCCTAACGCACGTACAGAAGAAGGCTGTCCTCATCCAGACGGAAAATCAAGTGGCCATGTTCTACATCAACAAGCAAGGGGGCACGGCATCTCGTTCCCTCTGCAAGGAAGCCCTGCAGATCTGGTCCCTTGCCCTGACTCACGGGTGCAACATCCGTGCCTCCTATCTGCCGGGCGACCAGAACACCTTAGCCGACAAGCTCAGCAGGCAGCTGCAACCTTACGAGTGGTCACTGCTCCCGGAGGTCACCGACAGCCTCTTCCGTCAGTGGGGGCGCCCGAACATCGATCTATTCACCACGGAACAGAACGCAAAATGTCCCCTGTTTTGCTCCAGGCACCCTTCCAACAAGAGACTGGCAGCGGATGCATTCGACGTGTGCTGGGGGGAGTGGTCTCTCGTGTACGCCTTCCCCCCGACCAATGTTCCCTCTAATTTTCTGTAGGCTGTGTGCGCATAAAATAGCTGTGTGCAGCTTTTGAAGGAAGTTTAAATTTTTGTACGCCACATAATGACACTCAGAGTTATATACTTTAAAATTTGTCTACACGGCAGAATACAGTGTGTACACCACATTGATTTTAATCAAATTAAATGAAAATAGACGATTACTAAATGAAGCGGGAAATTTCTAGTAATTACAATCATAACTTTTAAATTTTAAGACATCTGTGTTGTTTTCTATCAGAATCAGAGCTGTAATTTTTGTGCGCTCTGTTGTAAAGTATGTGCGCTCGCTTGGCGAGGTGTGTGCGCGCGCACACGCGCACAGCTTAGAGGGAACAGTGCCCCCGACCCCCCTCATCCCTGCGACACTCCAGCGGTTGGTCCGCGACAAGGCTCGCGCCATCCTAGTGGTTCCCTATTGGCCCCGACAGATGTGGTTCGCGCTGCTCCAACGCCTAGCGCAAGGGGAACCGAAGCGCCTGCCACTCAGGCCGGACCTACTCACGCAGGACGGAGGCAAAACGAGGCACCGTGACCTCAAAGCCCTGTCTCTCACTGCCTGGAGGTTAAGCGGATGAGCCTTTCTACACTCAAGCTACCATCAGAGGTGCAAGACGTGATCCTAGCAGCCAGACGACCCTCTACCAGGAAATCCTATGGCCTCAAATGGAAGAGATTCAGCATCTGGTGCGCTACGCAAGGACTGGAGCCTACCACATGTCCTCTTCCCGATGTCCTTAAGTACCTTGCTTCTCTATCTAACCTTGGCCTTAAGACTCAGTCCATCAGAGTGCACCTCTCGGCGATTGCAGCGTTTCACGCCCAGCCTGAAGGGGCAACTTCCATTGCAGCACTACTTTTGACAAACCGCTTCATGAAGGGACTGGCAAATTTGAAACCCCCTGATCAGGCACCCCGTTCCGTCATGGGACCTCAACGCTGTTCTCCGTCGCCTGACCGAGGACCCCTTCGAGCCGCTGCAGTCGGCTGAGATGAAGTTCGTCTCCTGGAAAACCCTGTTTCTGGTTGCCATAACGTCCGCCAGGAGAATCAGTGAGCTGCAGGCACTAGTGTCCCACTCCCCTTATACACAGTTGCACCAGGATAGAGCATCCTTGAGAACCAACCCAAAGTTCGTGCCCAAGGTGGCATCTGCCTTCCACGTCAATCAGTCCATTGAACTCCCGTCTTTCTTCCCAGAACCCCATGCCTCCGAAGAAGAAAGTCGCCTACACACGCTGGACTGTCTCCGGGCCCTCCGGATCTACCTGCTGCGAACTCAACCCATTCGCAAAGGCGAACAACTGTTCGTATCCTTCGACCCTAGCCGGCCGGGCAGGCCGGTCAACAAGAGAACCCTTTCTCACTGGGTCGCCTCCTGCGTCTCCCATTGCCTAGACCCCACAGGCACTCAGAATTTGCCAAGAGTGGGCCCTCACAAGCTAAGAGGGCTGGCAACCACAATTGCCAACCTTCGTTCTATTCCTCTGACGGACGTCTGCAGAGCGGCCACCTGGTCCTCCCCGCACACGTTCCAGAAGCACTACTGCCTCGACCTCAGGGCCCAGGAAGACTGCGCCCTTGGGACTGCCGTCCTCTCCACTGCAACGGATGGGAGATAGGCGTTAAGCCCTATAGTCGGGCCGCCTGTACCTGCTTCTCCTGTAGCATGTCCATGTTGGTTGCCCCGACGCAACCACAGTCAGTACTGTTAATTGCACTGTTGCACAGCCACTGTTGTTTCTTACACTGTTAGCATTAGTTGCCCTGTTGCACAGCCACTGTTTGCACAACTGCACGATCTTGTATGCACCTTCACCTATCACTGCAATAAAGATGTGTCATTTCCTGTTACATCTCAGAGCCTCATTGAGTGACTAAGCTTCCTCCTCCACCTCAGCATTCTCCGCAGCTGGGGAGGCACCAAGTGTGGCTGACGCAATCCTGCTGGTCCAAGGAGAAAACGAGGTTACTTACCTGTAACGGGAGTTCTCCGTGGACAGCAGGATAAGTCAGCCACACAATCCCGCCCGCCTGCCCTGGAGGAGGTCAGCCTGCCGTATCCGCTCCCTATCCGGGAACTAGCTGGCTAGGAACACACTGGCCGGACTAGGGGGCGGACCGGTAGGATGGGCTACCTAGGTGGGCTCAGAAAGGCCCTCCTTTCTGAGCTCTAGAGAGCACTTCCGTATGCATGGCGCCGCCCGGAGGACGTCACCAAGTGTGGCTGACTTATCCTGCTGTCCACGGAGAACTCCCGTTACAGGTAAGTAACCTCGTTTTTGCCGCCATGCATTACCTGCACATTAGTTAACACAATTCTGTTAGCTACAGCTCCAAGCTGGACTAAGGTTTTGCATTATCTTCTGCATTAACATTTAACAAGCAGTAACAGCTGTTGTTGGCGGCATTGAATCAAAGGCACAAGACTTCTGGTGACACTGTGGATAGTTTTCCCATCCCCAACTACCTCCACATTAATTGTAAGGCACAGTGCCCACAAGACATTTTGGGTTTGTTTGGGAACCTAAAAATTAAGCATGCATGCAAATTGCTTGTGCACACATATCTACAAACGAACATGTACACAAATCAATTTTTTGCACGCAAAAAAAAGCTGCAGCGCACTTAGCAGGTGTGCAATTATGACAAATACAGAAAGAAATCTTTGGTTCATTTTCATTTAAAATGAAGTTATTTTTGGCCTTGCACATGGCTAGATCCCACCCGGTCCACACCTCCTTCTTTATGACCTGTTTATTGCAGGAATTAGTGCATGCTAATTGTTAAGATACTACATTAACTGCTAATGCACTGTAATTCTTATGCTAAACAGCTAATGAGACTTAATAACAAGCCTCTAAATAGCTAGAGATGCAGTAAGAGATCAAAAAATGGAATGGAAAGATCAACAAATTGTCCCAATTATATCGGGTGCCACTGGCCTAATTAAACATAATGTGCAAGTGCACCTTGTGTTACATCCTGTGAACTCTGCAAGAAAGCTCTCTTTGCACAATATAGGCATGGGGGCCCTTTAACTAAAGGTTAACACATGTTAATGAAGTTAAAGCATTAAGTGCCATTGTGCTCATAGAAATAAGACTGTAGGCACTTAATGTGCTCTAATTTCAACAAAAGGGCCCCATAGTGTCTCCAAATGGATTAGTACTGTGAATATTTATGCAGAAGCATTTCTTTATGTTTATACTGAAGCAATACCCTATTTAAACTGCTGAGAGTCCAAAACATAATGAAACATTGAGACTACATGGGAGAGCAGGAATGTTAAATGGCTTAAGATGGAAAAGGGCTCCACTGCTTCTAGAGCTAAATATAAACTTGATCTAAGGACCAGATTATTCCTGGTCCAATTTGGAATCTTATGCAACATCCATACACAGGAAATGTACTGCAAGTCCATCCACGTCACAAGTGACTGGATGTAGGTTCTGAAGCACTAAAATCCATGACATGTTGCAATGTAGTTAGGATGAAAGAAGTTATAAAAATTTGAATTATTAAAGGACAAACACCTTAACAAATATCTCACAGGTTTGGCATTGGTACTTTCTGACTTGGGAGTTTGACCACAGCTCAAATTCTTACTGTCAGTTAGTAATATCCAAGACAGTATTTTACCATTGCATACCTTGTCATCTGTTTCTCTAGAAGTGATAAAATATATAGTTTTATAATCCTTCTTGTTCAAATAGATAGTTCAAGGTCCCAGCTAGGGATGTTAAATATTAACTGCTGAAAGAATTAAATAGCAAGCAAAATCTTACTGTTTAGATAATTAAACCTGGGAGCCAGGAACCTGCTGAAGGTAGCTTGTGTAGTTCTGCAGACTAGGAAAGTATTGGCCGGCCTAAAGAGCATACAGGCACAAAGGGCCAGCCGAAGAGCATCTGGCAGACTGACACCCTAGGCAGGGTAAACCTGCAATCATGCGCCTACCCCTGATCCAGCATTACCTCTCCCCCTTTTTCCATGTCCAGCAACTCCCCTTCCCTCCCTCCCTCCCTTCCTTCCTTCCTTCCTTCCTTCCTTTGCTTGTCCAGACCCTGTTTGGATCGTCTGAAGAGAAGTGTCAAAGTTTAACTCTGATAATATTTTTTTTGCTCACAGCAATAGTAACACAAACCCATGTGGGCACGCTCCTTCATTTATTTGCACTAATTTTTACACACAACTGATTTACACACTATACACATGGTTTCTGCATCGATCCATCACTCTGCATACTGTAAATCTATTTATCACTGACCTCACACGCTGTCATTAAATTTGTCGTTTACCCCATAAGATGTCAATCTATCTGTTATTCACCCCTATGCCGTCAGTCTACCAGTCACTCACTCCTCTTACGACCAGTTTGTCTGTCACTCATCACATATACCAACAGTCTGTTACTTACCCTGCATGCTGTTAGTCTGAGTACTAGCCTCCTTGCTAGCTGCTGCTTGATGAGAGCAGGGCGCATCCCGGACAGCATGCATTAATATTCCCCACCCGCATTCACTAGCTACCTGCAACGTAGCAGCACACCTCTTCCGCTTCCAGCCGAGAGCGACATCCCCATGTAGTCCAAGCCGTGCGCTCTGACGCACTCAGAACGGGGGCGGAGATTACGTGCTGGGAAACAGGGCGCGGAGGGATAAATGTGTGAGGCTGTAAGAGAACTCCACGCAGGTGCATAGAGCCGGGAGCGGAAGGAGGCGTGCGGCTCTTACTGTTATCAGCGGGACTACTTGCTAGAGGCAACGGCAGTGTTAAGGTGTTTGAAGAAAACAATAGAAAAGGAATGTGAGAGGATTTGGGGGAGGGGACGTTCATATCACATACTGTGTAGGACTTGTTTTAGATATGTAATGAGCAGAGCAATGAAAAACTAGTACCTCTACTACCCTCTTATTCCAGTCAGGCGTATGGTGATGGCAGTATGCCATTCTTGAGTATTCATTGAGTGCTTGTTAAGGAGCAGGGGTAGCTGCTGAGGGGCGTGGGAGATTCATTTGCATAATGTCGGGGCTTTGTACTTATGTTCCCCCCCAACACATCCAAGCAGAGTTAAAACTCTATTAATATACCCCAGCACATGCCACATGATAGCTATTTCTCAATGCCTAACAACACCATAGGTCTTTCTCATAGGGTTGCCAACTTTTTCACAGAGAAAAACCCGACACCTGTGGCTCGCCATGCTGCACCCATTCTCCGCCCCTAGTCCCACCCCTGTCCTGCCCCACCCCACCCCACCCACAAAAATTACCAAGGATACATGTAGGCTAACTTCCTTGGTCAGATAATAATTAAACTGGGAACCCCAAAAGCCAAACATGAAATGTACAACAATGGAGAAATAAAACTATAAAGTAATTTCCTCTTGCACTAAACAAAAACGCAAAGATGTTAGCAATACACACTTCCCAGACCAGACATATTCCAGTTAATAAATTCAAAATAAAAAGTATTTTTCTACCTTCTGTTTGGGCATTTTATTTTTCAGTTGCAATTGCTCCAGTCACTTTCTTCTGGTTTCTTCGTGTCTTCTGCGAGCTATCCATTTGTCCTTTCTTCTCTTTTAGATGTTTTCCATTCTCTCTCTATTTCTGCTTTAACATACTGATTGTTTCCCTTTTGCTCTTTCCCCAATTCTTTCCTTATTCCTTTATCATCCATTTAAATTTCACCCTTCCATTCTCAAGCCCCTCTTACTCTCCCAATACCCGGCCCATCATAGACTTTTCTTCCACACAAAATATCTTTTCCCCTTCCATTCTCATTCCCCATCCATTCTAGTCCTCCCCCAAAATCAGTTCCCTTATAGTTCTAGACCCACCCAGCATCCACTCCCTTCTAGTCCCATTCTCCCATGCCCCACATCAGCCCATTTCCAGTCCTATTGTAGCCCCCATCAGCCCATTTCCAGTCCTATTCCAGCTCTTCATCAGCACATTTCCAGTGCTAGCCCTCACATCACAGGCCATTTCCAGTCCTAGCCCCCCCCCCCAATCACAGCCCATTTCCAGTCCAAGTCCCCCATCACAGCCTCTTTCTAGCCCTAGCCCCCCCATCACAGCCTCTTTCTAGCCCTAGCCCCCCCTCCCATCACAGCCTATTTCCAGTCCTAGGCCCCCCCCACTATCACAGCCCATTTGCAATCCTAGCCACCCTAATCACAGCCTATTTCCAGTCCAAGTTCCCCCTCCCTCCACCATAGCCCATTTCCAGTCCAGGTCCCCCCCCCCCCATCACAACAACATTTCCAGTCCAAGTCCCCCCCCCATAGCCCTTTTCCAGTCCAAGTTCCCCCCCTCATAGTCCATTTCCAGTCCAGGTCCCCCCCCATCACAACAACATTTCCAGTCCAAGTCCCCCCCCCCCCCCATAGCCCTTTTCCAGTCCAAGTTCCCCTCCTCACAGCCCATTTCGAGTCCAGCCCCCCCCCCCCCCATCACCGCAACATTTCCAGTCCAAGTCCCCCCATAACCCATTTCCAGGCCCAGTTCCCCCCCACATAGCCCATTTCCAGTCCAAGTCCCCCCCCCCCCATAGCCCTTTTCCAGTCCAGGTCTCCCCCCCAGCCCATTTGTAGTCCTAGCCCCCCCCATCACAGCCCTTGCAGTCCTTGGCTTCTCCCCCCCCCCACCCGACCAGCACCGCGGCTGTCTGAGGGGCTTCAGAGGGAGCTGGAGAAGCCCGTGCGAGGCCCCGGCTCCCTCTGCACAACCGCCAGCGTGAAGATCCTTTTCCTTCACGCTGGCGGTTGTTTCTGTGAAGCCGCGAATGCTGGGAAAGGTTAAAGGGCATTTGCATTTAACCTTTCCCAGCAATCGCGGCTTCACAGAAACAACCGCCAGCGTGAAGGAAAAGGATCTTCACGCTGGCGGTTGTACAGAGGGAGCCGGGGCCTCGCGCAGGCTTCCCCGGCTCCCTCTGAAGCCTTCCGGTGTGCGGGCTGTTTTTTTTTTAACTCCGCGGACTTCTTCGGATCGGAAGAAAAGCTGGTTTTTTGCTCTGGCTGCTTCCGATCTTGCGGCCAGAGCAAAAAACCGGCTTTTTAAGGGCCGGTTTTACCTCTGCACCGACAGCTGGCCTGGCCATGGAAAAACCAGCCAGGCCGGCTGAAAACCGGCCGGTTGGCAACCCTACTTTTTCAGCACATCACCTTCACACTGTAGCGCTCTCTCATTCACTAGCACTCTTATTGAGGGCACATACCCCACCATAACATGCTCTCAATCCCCCCCCCACCCTGTATACACTCCACCATAGTGCTTTCTGTCTTCCCCACGCTATATATACTCCACCATAGCACTCTTTCAATCCCCTCTGTACACACCCTACCAAATACCATAGCGCTCTCAATCATCACCCCACCATAATCCCCCTATGACTCTCAATTACCACCTCTCCATAGCCAGAACGCCTCCCCTCCCCGAACACATTCCACCCCCAGCTTTCTCTCTCCTTCCAGTCCCAGCACACACACCCAGCTCTTTTCCCTCCTGCTGTACACAAACGCTTCCTTATTCCTGGCTTGCCCTCTTGTCCTCTTCTATCCTTATGTACAGAGGCTCTGCAGCACACCCCCTCCCCAGCCCAACGCTGATTATCACAAGTGCAGGACCAAGACATTCATATTACACATTTCTCATAAGCTAACATATTCCTGTTAATAACTTCAAAATAAAATACTTTTGCATATTATCCTGTAGATCGCCCAGTGGGTTGTGTTCCCCTACCAAAAGATTGGTGGAAACAAAGAACCAATGAAAAGCCCAGGTTTCAATGACATCACTCTCATGCCTCTATTCCCCTCAGCCACCAGAGGTCTCATTCTCTTCGGTATTTCTTTGTCTCCAGCAGATGGTGAATGGATTTTCTTTCTGAAGAATATCTGAAGAATTGAAAGCACAAGATTGATAAAAATGTGACAGACCACTTTGAGAGTGATTCTCTCAGTCGAGCACAATGTGGGAGGCTCTACTAGGCTGCGGCCTTTTCGGTAGCCATAGGAGGAGGGAAAATTTGTTCAGTTCCATGCTTTTACACTGGATAAGAGCCTGTTGGGCAGCCAGAAAATTAGAAGGATTTGGAAGAATTCATTAGCTTCACACAACCTCAATGTCCCCTCCCTCTTTCTCTGTCCCTCCTTGCTCACTCCCGAAGATTGCAGAAGGCTCTCAGAGGGATCTTCCTGCCGGCCACCTTTAAACAAAGTGCTGCAAAAACCAATAAACCAGTTTCAGGGGAGGAGAACTGAGCCCGGCATGGATTCTCTGACTGGGGTTCTCAGGGGGTGAATACCAAGGCTTGACCTTTTCATTGTCCTTGTTGGGACTCCCGATTCTGTCTTTCTGGGACACAATTTGGGGTGGACTGTTGGTGCAGTGTGGGGGTTTCCTGCCATTTTCTGCACACGTTAGTAGCATTTTCTCCTATTGTGCACCTCGCGGCCATGCCGTCTGTACATGTGTTCTATCCAAGAAGCTCCAATGTGCATTCCTATCCTAGCACCTGTAATGTGCATTGCAGTAGAAGTGCAGTTAATGCGTGCTTTTGTGCCACCGCGGCCTTAGCGTGCGCTCTTGTGATACTTGCCTTAACTCTCTATGTCTGTGGCAAGCAAGGTACCTCTTCTCTGGATTCTGGACTGCTGTTCTTGCATGGCAGCTTCTGAATCATCCTTGGAGGGCCTGATCACCCTCTCTCAGCTGAGTGATGCAGTTTGGCCTTGCCTGCCTCAGTGCAGGAGATGACAGATGACACTATGGGTAAGGATATCCAGCCAGCCAGAGGATCTAGTGACCGTACTGTGAGCCACTCCTTGTCCTCTAGGAGGTATGTGGCGGCTGCATCCCCTGGTGTTGGGAAGTAATTTCTGAGAGGAGAGCTTTCGGACTGCAGGGTGTCCTCCCTGGATTTCTTTTTAACAGCCAACTTGGTCCTTCTGGCATGGAAACTTGGACCCTGCAGCCTCAGGCTGCCCCCAGGCGCAGTCTCATGCGGAGGAGGCTGAGAGTGGAAGCACTATTCAATTGCTTTTGGCTAAGTGTCCCTGGAGAGGGGGAGCAGCTGGGAGCTGAGATTTTAACTATGGCTGGGATTCAGATGGTTCAGTACTGGGCTCTGACGTGGATGAAGAAGTACTTTCACCTTTAGGAGATTGTGAAGAGGCCGGAGTGATCCACCTATTCGGAAGGAGCTGGCGGCATTAATTGCCAGGGTCTCATCTGCCTTGAACTTGACAAATGCTTCTGGCATGGAGTAGGAGTCAAAGGTACACCTGCTCCTTCAAGAGGTGCAGAAATCCCCTCCTCTCTTCCTGTTCCTAGATGTGATCAAGGATATGATCCGGTCGGACTCTCACGACTCCCCACCTAAGGAGCTGAGTGCATAGAATCTAAGAACATAAGAAATGCAAAAGGATATCAGCAGGTTGGAGTCGGTGCAGAGGATGGCTAATAAAATGGCTAGTGGTCTTTGTTGTGAAGCATATGAGGACAAATTTAAAGATCTTAATGTGTATACTTTAGAGGAAAGGCGGGATAGGGGTGATATGATAGACATTTAAATACCTCCGTGGCATAAATGCACAGGAGGGTCTTTTTTCAATTGAAGGCAAGCTCTGCTAAGAGGGTACATAGGATGAGAGTGAAAGGAGATAGACTCGGGAGTACTATGAGGAAATATTTCTTTACGAAAATGGTGGTAGATGTGTGGAATAGTCTCCCAGTGGAGGTGGTGGACACGAGGACAGTATCTGAATTCAAAAAAGCATGGGACAAACAGGATCTCTAAAGGTAAAAAGGGGACTATTGTAGTTTGATATGGAAGGGCAGACCTTGTGGTCTTTTTCTGCCATCATGTTTCTATGTTTCCAAGGAATGTATCCTAAAAGATCAGATTAATATCTATTCAAGAATTCTCCACGTCTATCTGGCAGCTAACTGAAATCAAAGTAGGGATCTTATGTAAAGAAGTGTCATGTGGATGGGATGTGTGAGATTGCTAATTATACTTATTCAAAGCTGGAAAAGTTGTAATTAACCTTAATACTGCACAAAAAGGCATTGTTTTTTAAATATTACAAGGGAAAAATGTGGATTGATGGGGGACGGATTGTAGGGCTTTATGCAACATTTGGGGCATGGATAGATGGAGGTACAAAAATGGGAGGAAGAAGTATTTATCCTTCTATTCTTATTGAGATCTTATGTATTACTAATAGATATGACCTGAGCAGCACAGAGAGAGGAAGTGGGCTGAACATGGAAATCGAGCAAGTAAGATGTTGGCTCTTCTCTTGCTTTTTTAATTTGTGCTACAAATCCTAAAAATCAAAAAGGTTAAAGGAGAAACAGTTTTTGGCACCAAGCAGATGCAGGATGTTTTTTGTCAGTTTTATAGGGAATTGTACACAAGAGACTGAGATATCACTCAGGTGGAAATCAAAACTTATTTGGAAAACTTAGTCATGCCTAAACTAAGTCCTGAGCAGTAAGTACTCTTGGATAGGGACATTTCAGCTATAAAGACTTGAAGAAAGGTAAAGCACCTGACTTGGATGGGTTAACCTCCAAGTTCTATAAGAAATTTAAAGAAATATTATTGGCTCCTTTAATTATGACTTTCAATGCAATCCTGGGAGGTGAGAGCTCATCTGGAAAAATGCCATCATCAGACACAACTATACTGCCTTAACCTAGCAAAGATGCTTCACTTTGTAGCTCATATCATCCCTTTTCATTACTAAATTTGGATGTTAGCAAGAATTTTGACAAATAGGTTTCAGGTGTTTATATTGTCTCTTGTCAGTGCGGATCAAGCAGCTTCACACCAAGTAGGCAGGTAAGTGAGAACATCAGGAGGCTTTTTAATTTATCTAGTTAGCTAAGCAGCAGAGTTCTCAAAATGCTGAAAAACATTCAACTGAGTTCACTGGGACTTTGTGTCAGGTGTTGCAGAAGGTGGGGATTGGAGAAAGGTATGTAAGATGAGTGGAAGAAAACATATGAAGCTAGAGTTTGTATTAATGGTGCTTATGCAGAGGCTTTTTATACTGGAGAGAGGGATAAGGACAGGGATGTTTTGTCACAACTGCTATTTGCACTGAATATGGAACCAATGGCAAGAAAGATTTTCCAGGAGAGGGATATTAGAGGGAAAGAAATGGGCATGCAGGAATATAAATGAGCGAGCTAGATGCCTTCTGTCATGTGATTGTCTAAGTAAAATCTTAAATATGCATGCATGATGTATGTGAGCTGGAATGGAAGAAGTGCTTGCTGCCCCAGTGGAATGAGTAAGTTTGTTGAGTTGTGTTGAAGTAGATAATTGTGATTTGGATTATTTTGTTATTTCTTTTTTCTTTTTTGATTATTTCCCAGTATGAGATTATTTGAAGCATTGATTGTCTACCCTGTAAAAAAAAGGCATGGAGGTGCCAAAATATTAGTGTCGGGTTCAGCGTATTAATCATTTTATGTTTGTGAGTATCCGTTTGCTGCTTGGAAGTTAGAGTTCTTTTGGACCCTGAACTGCAAAGAAGCTTTGAACTGGAAGCAGATCAGATGATTTTGAATTCCATTCAGCTTTAAGATAGGTACTTTACTTGACTGAGTAATTTATATATAAAAGACTGTGGAAGAAACTCTTTTTGGAAGGATATTATTAAAATATAGCTTGAGTCACTGAAGATAAGGTTCATAGTTATGATACTTCCATTTTCATTAAAAGCAATTTAGTATTTGTGCTTTTTTGTAAAGATACTGGATACTTGTATATTAGAGAAGATTGATAATCAAGAGTTTAAAGATTTTGTTTTGACACCTTTTTTGTGTGTTACACACATGGCAACGCCATTATTGCTTTCATGTGCTCTGCTTTAAGAGGGTTATAAAGCCATGCCTCTAGTGCTTATGTGGCCCCAATAGCATGCTATGCAATTCATTCTGCTGCCCAGGAGCAGGCATACCTCAACTGAGGATATGTGGAGTGGGAGAACTAGGATATTGAAGGATATTGAGACATCATAGTTTGGTATGAGCCTCCAGCCAGCAGCCCATGCATCTGGTGAAATGCTTTTAGATTGTCACCCTCTGGATAGCCTGTCAGAGGGGACCCTTAAGCTTGGGAAACGTGCAGTCTTTGTGTGGATAAGAGATTGTGCCTACAAGATTTTCATACTGTGCTATTGTTTTCTTACCTGCAGTACAGACTATTCCTTCAGACAGGGAACAGCCTGGGAGCAGCCATGACATCCGAACACCTGAAGAGCTATAAGGGGAGACCAACTATAAGGTAGCACACAGCAAGCCTCCGAAGTCGCTGAAGAGGAGCACCTTCTCAGTCCAGCAGCTGGTTCTGATACATGCAGTCCACAGGAGCAGGTGGAAGAAGAGGTAGCTGAGGATCCCATTCCCCCCATTATTGCTGTGCCTGGACTATCTGGAGGCAGCTGAGGAATCCCAAGGTGATGATTCACAGGTTGGCCATAGAGACCACCAATGCCCTGCAAGGTCATCCCCAGGACTATACTCATCAACACTGCACCCAGCATCTGCAGGTACCTCCATGCTGACAACTAAAAGCTATCTATAGAGTTTGCACCATTGCAGCCAGTTTAGTTATTGCTCCCTTAAGGCTAGATTTACTAGAATGTGCTCCAATGTTAGTGGATGTTATGCAGTGGGACCTATTTACTAATACATGCATTGGTGCTATTAGCATGTGCTAACATGGTAACTCTTGTAAACCCAGCTTTTAGTATTGTAAGCACTAATTTTTCATTTGCCAAGTTCTGGATTTTGTTTGTTCGCACATTTTTATTATAATCACATCTAATAGAAAGTTATATTTCTGTGAAATCACATGCAAATATTTAGAAGGCATTTGGAAATTTAATTAACATTTCTACAACAAAGCTTTATTCTTGTTCCTCTCACTTAGAAACAAAATGAGTCATTAGTGTGTGATTTCAACAACTCTTTTATGAGGAGTGTCATTTTTCCTAGTTGCTTGTTAAATTTTGTAATATATTTGTTTTCTAACTGTTGCCAGACATATGAATGGCTAGTGTAACACTAGAATAAGTTTCTATGATATTTTGTGGGTCCAGAAATATTGTCTTTAGATGAACATCTCAGAGTAACTGTGTACAGTATTTCAGTGGTGTTTTGTAAATGTAACTTGATGTATTTTAGAGCCATTTCTTCTCAGCAACGTGAAAACGTAGGCACTATTATCTGATATTCAGGAACATTGATCAAAAAAGCATTTAATTCTAAAGAGCTTTGATGCAGATAACCAGTGGCTCTCTTTGTTTTCAGAATGAAAAATTCCCTGGTAAGGAAGCATTTACTTGGCTCTGACCTACAGATTATGTAAAGAATTTCTCAGCCTGATCACACACAACGTCTTACAAAGCAGAGATTTAGATGTTCAACTAGCTTGTATATGATTAGCAAAAATAAAATGGGCATTCACATTCTGATTGTACTGTACAATCAATATCTATATATTTTTTAATTTAGATTTTTATTTGGTACAGCACAAGTTAATACATCATTTTTCTTCTCCTTTACAATCAATGGCATACCATGCATCCGGCTGTATTCATCAGCCCATCATTTACCTAATTTCCATTTTATCCTTACTTTACATTATATACTTCACTCCATGTACCTGTACAGTTTTTATTTTATTTTAATATTCCCCCCTTCCCCCCTTCTCCCCTCCACCCCCTCCCCTCCTGGGTCCTGTGATGCACCTTCCTCTTTTTACTATTCCCTTCTTTGAGCTTGAATAGTTTCAACCCAATTAGTTGTCCACCCTTTGTAACCACTCATACTTTCCCCATCTCCTTTGGAAGATCTCAATCCTGTGCATTTTTATATGCATTAATCTCACTCATCCTATAAATATAGGCTAGTCTACTTAATATCCTCTCAGGGGACTTGTGCTCTCTCAGACCTCCATCCCTTCGCTATTTCCATCCTCACTCCAATTGCAAACATCTTCAACATATACACCAGGTCATTTTTCGGATCTCCCCCCACCCCCCCCCCCCATTCATTTAATAATATTCCAGCTGGTGTGATAGCTCCCACCCAGCCCACCATCTCCTGTAGAGATCTGTCATCCACTGCCACATTTGCTGTAGCACTGGGTAGCTCCACCACATGTGCATATACTCCCCCCTCTCTCCACACCCCTCAGCACATCGAGTCTTTATATCTCCCCATCTTACACAATCGGACTGGGGTTAAATACATTCAGAACAGCATCTTATAATAATGTTCTTGGATTGCTGCCGAGACCACAGGTATTTTTACCCCTTCATATATTTTTTTTTCCCATCTCTGAGAATCCCATTGACACCCCCCCCCCAAGTCCACCTCCCAAGCCCGCATATTTATTTATTTATTTATTTATTTAACATCTCTTATATACCGCGCTATTAAAATCAGTGCGGTGTACAATGAACAAAATATACTGCAATGTGTACAGGTAACATCGAGTTTACAGAGAACAAGGGAATATATAACATGGAATAACAGGGATAACTATGTACAATCAACATTATACTATGAATATGCTTTTATTATATATATAATGTATATAGCATATGCATTCCTTGGTCCATGGGCCCACTCAATGTCTGGTAGAACCTACAAATTACACCTCTTGATAGATCTCCCAGCCTAAACATCTTCTCAAATTGTGTCTCTTTGCTGCTCAGGCTGTCTTTTATTTGTTTTGCCCCCAGAAAGTGTGCCAATTGGAAATAACCATACCAATCACTCTTTATTTGGAACTCCCACTGAAGCTCCTCAAACGGCCTTAAATGGCCCTCTGCAGATAATACCTGTCCCATACACTCTAACCCTTTCTCATGCCATTTTTTTCCATTTAACCTTTTATTAATTAGTTCAGTATATAGTACAAACATCCTCTGAAGCCAACATTGTACATATTCCACAACTTTTATACAATCAAAACTTACTTTTATCCCCAACTAGCGTATATAACCTTCTATAATACCTTATTAGCCTTCCCTCCCCCCTCCCCTCCCTCCCTGCTTTATTTCCTCCTTCATTAGTGTGTGCTTCTTATCCCCTCATAGCTCTCTTATGCATCCCACGTACATACCCTCATTCCCCATTTGACTCATGAGCAGTGCTTTATACTTGTAGTGTAGTAGCTTTTTTACTGGTCCCTGCGTTACTTCCTCCTCACCTTTCTCCCCCTTTCTATTTTTCCAACCATCTCCATACCCTCTTCCACTGTTCCATGCTCCTATCTCCTTTCCCTTGTCGCAGCTCCATCAGTCTATGCATCAAACACAGGTCCTCCATTCTTCTGACAAAGCCTTTGCTTTGAGGTTTCCCCATTCCAGTCTAATATTTTGCTATCTCACTTCTCGCTGCCACTATACAATGGTGCAATACCCCCCTTTCCCTCTCCGAGATGTCCTCCTCTAGTTTATGCAATTGGCAGATCTCTGGTTTTCTCTGTAGTCTGTGTCCTGTCATTTCATAAATTATCTCCAATACCTGATCCCAGTATGTGTGAATCTGCCCACACTTCCACCACATATTTAGCATATCACCTCTCTGACACCCCCTCCAGCATTGATCAGATTGCCCCTGTCCCGCTCTTTTTTGACGTGTCTGTGTCCAATACCACGGATATAATACCTTTATAAGCATTTTCTTTTATTTGGGTAGTTATTGATATGCCTGCCACTGTCTGTATTACTTTATCCCACACATCTTCCTCCCATTTTTTCATAAACTCTAGTTTTCCCTCTCCGCCCTCCATTAACCCTTTATAAATCTTTTTTACCTAATTGTCCCCCACAAAGGGCCTCACACCACCCCCTATTATGCCATAGATCCTTCCACACTTTCGGCTGTTTCACAAAGTGACTTACTTGTATATAGCTATAAAAGTCATTACCTGATAATCCATATAAGTCCTTGATACCCTCAAACTCTCTGACACCCTCTTTAGCCACTATCTGGGAAATATGGGTAAGTCCCAACTTTCCCCATTGTCTCAGTGTTTGCTTCCCTGGTCCCTGTCCCCTCTCAAAGCATGCCTCTATTGTCATACCCTGCGTATATCCTTTATCTTGTACTAATGCTTTCCTATTTTGTTTCCACACATTCAGGATATGCAAAATGATGGGGTTTATGGGGCTAATGTCTAACATTCTACTCCCCTCCACACCATCCTTTCCAGTCCCACTCCCCTTCACTGTTCCCTCTAAGCTGTGCGTGTGTGCGCGCGCACACACCTTGCCGACCGAGCGCACATACTTTACAACAGAGCGCACAAAAATTACGGCTCTGATTCTGATAGAAAACAACACAGACGTCTTAAAATTTAAAAGTTATGATTGTAATTACTAGAAATTTCCCGCTTCATTTAATAATTGTCTATTTTCATTTAATTTGATTAACCCTTTCTAGGCCGAGCCCAAAACTCTCGGGATCCAAAATTCTGACTAAATATTCCTATCAAATGGTATATAATACATGACCATAGCAGAAGGAAAATCACTATTAGAACATGTTGAATAAGATGAGTACAATTTTCCTGAAATATGCAAAAATTAACCCGGCTGCAGAATGTGGATTAAAAATTTAAAGTAGGCCTTCAAAGGGTTAAAATCATTTTGGTGTACATACTGTATCCTGACATGTAGTCAAATTTTAAAGTAACTCCAAGTGTCGTTATGTGGCACACAAAAATTTAACCTTCCTTCAAAAGCTGCACACAGCTGATATTTTATGCGCACACAGCCTACAGAAAATTAGAGGGAACATTGCTCCCCTTACTGAATCTTCTTCCATTTGGACCCAGTGTTTTTGTGTTTCTCTTTGCCAGTCATATATTGTTTTCAACTGCGCTGCCACATAATATTTTTGAAAATTGGGCACAGCTAGCCCCCCCCCCCCTTCTCACTTAGCTCTTTGCAAAATTGACATAGCTACTCTGGGCCTCCTATTTTGCCATATAAATCTAGTAATGGTTCTTTGCAGTTGCTCTAACTTTCTATGCGGTACCAATATTGGCAGCACCTGAAACAGGAACAAAAAGCGGGACAATAACATCATCTTTATAGCTGTAATGCATCCGAACCAAGATAAGTATCTCTGCCCCCACCCACTCAGCAAGCTTTCAACTTGCCTGAATAGTTTTGGATAATTTAAGTCATATAGTGATTCCAGGTTATTACTTATTTGTATCCCTAGATATCGAATAGCTCCCCTGGCCCACCTAAATGGGTATTTCCTTTGTATATACCCTGCACTTCTTTTTGTAAGGACAAGTTCAATATTTCAGATTTTGTCCAGTTTATAGTAAATCCTGACAACTTTCCTTATTCTTCTAATTCCCACATTAAGGTAGGTATTGAGATCCGCGGTCTAGCTACTGTGGTAAGGAGAGTGCAGCTCAGCATGGAAATAAAAGAGAAAGAAGAACTTTTTCTTCTTTTCGGGGGATGGGTGCACTAGAACACATACACCACAGCAAAATTCCTGAGAGAAACCAAGAGGGTAGAGCTAGGTTTAAGCCACTCCCAGACTCCATGACAACCCCAGGTAAGAGTAGGAGGTACAAGTGGGTGGAGTCAGGAAGGGAGGTGCCCTGCTCAACGTTTAAGTTTGAGAAAACAAACAAAGTTGAGAGAAGCAGAAGCAGTCAAGGGAGAAGCAGCCACAAAGAGAGCAGCAGCAGAGACAAGAGCAGCCAGCACTGCAGCCAAGGAAGCTACAGAGAAGGTTCCAGGCAGAGGACCAAACAGACTGGCAAGAGGGAGAGAGAGAAAAGGTTGGCTTTGGGAAGGCTAAGGCAAGAGTGCTTAGACTCCTCTGATGAAGGGTCTGTCTGCAGGCAGCAGAAGCCCCAGGAAGGGAAGTGGAGGTCTGACCCTGATTCCCTGTCTAGCTCAGAGGCAGAGAGAGTCACAAGCCACAGAAGCCTCAGCCAGGAAGGTGCTGCAACAAGACTCCAAGGTAGGAGAAAGAAAGCAGTAAAGCCAAAACCCTGTGTTTCTTGCTCTGACTCTGAAGAGAGGTTTAGGCCTGAGAAAACCCGGATTAGGAAGAAGGGGTTGTCAGGAGAAACTGAACAGGAGAAGCCCGTTGAAGTCCTACCTAGAGGAGAAGGGGTCATTCAGTGGAATAGGCTGTTTAACCTGTTAAAGAACATTAAGCATAAAGTGCCCGAGCGTTTTCAAACTTTGCCAAGATACAGCTCAGCAGAAAGCATGGAGGTAGAAGGTAAAGAAAGTGACCTGACTTCAGCTTGTTCTGAGATGGACTGTGATATGTGCATTGTGGCTAAGTAATGAAAGCCTGAGAGCAGTGAGAGAAAGCCTGTGTAAATAATTCTACTACAACACTGGTTGTAAGCTTTGCTTTAATAGGAGAAGATTATCCTTTATTTTCTTTGACTTGAGTGTACAACTGCTTGAAAGATTTGTTATCCGCTTGCCACGGAAGCTAATAAAATTCCTGTGTGCTTTGAAACAACCACTTGGTTCATTTATCTCTATACACAACTACAATCCTTGGTAAAGAGGAATTCAAGATGGCTTCCCGTCCCTGGTAGGGGTGTGACCGCCACACTACGCTCATAATAATATCGTCTGCAAATAATAATATCCTGCATTCTGTCTTCCCTACTACTATGCCCTTCAGATCCTCCCGTCCTCGTACCCTCTCCGTGAACGGCTCCACTGAGATCGCAAATAAGAGAGGTGATAGTGGGCACCCTTGTCTCGTCCCTCTCCCCTGCTCAAAGAAAGCCGAATAGGCTCCATTCGCCCAGACACAAGCTTTCGGATTTTGATAGAGAGCTCGTACCCACCCCATGAACTCGTCCCCCAGCCCCATTCTTTCCATTACTTGAAAAAGAAGTGGCCAAGATACCTGGTCCAAAGCCTTTTCGGCATCCAGGGACATCAGCAACGCCTCCTCTTTGCTCAATTGACCAAATAATGTTTACTATCTTGCAAATATTATCTGCTACCTGCCTACCTGGGATAAATCCCGCTTGATCTGGGTGGATCAATTTCCCTTTTACCCCATTTAAACGCGTAACCAATATTTTTAGCCAGTAATTTAGCGTCCAAGTTGAGTAGTGAAATTGGTCTGTATGATGAGCATTCTTGTGGGTCTTTCCTTCTTTGTGTATTACTGTTATCCCTGCCCACCCCATAGTATCGGCCAGCCTACCCCACTCCCTTGGGAGATTAAACAACCTCACTAATGGTGTAATTAATATCTCTCCAAATATTCTGTAAAACCTCACTGTAAGCCCATCCAGTCCTGGCGCCTTGTCTACTTTTAATTGTTTTATAGCTTTCCAAACTTCCTCTTCCTTTATAGCTCTATTTAATTCTTTTTGTTTCCCCTCTTCCAGTTTCGGGAGCTTTATGGAGTCCAAATAGCTCTTTGTCCTCTCCAGCTCTGGAGTAGTTCTTTCTTTATACAGCGACTGATAGGATCTTCTAAAGGCCTCCCTGATGTCCCCATCTTTCTGTACTAGTCTCCCTCCCGAATCTCGAACTTTCAATATTTGTGACCGTAATTTCCGTTGTTTCAATTTCTGTGCCATGTACCTCCCCAGCTTTATTTCCCCCCTCAAAAAATTCTTGCCTCAATAACTGCATACGATACCTTACAGTTTCTGCCTGCATAGCATTGATCTGGGCTCTAACTGACAACACTTGCCCTCAGTATGTTCCCTTTCTGTCCTGCGCATCTAATTCTTCCAAGTTCATTAACTTTTCTCTCAATTCCCTATCTCGCCCCTCCTTCTCTTTCCTCTTGCGTGCTCCCCATTTAATTAGAATTCTCCTCACTACTGCCTTATAGCCATCCCATACTCCCCCCCCCCCCATCCCCATGCCACCTCTCCATCATCGTTCCATTGGAAGTATTTCCTTGTTTCCCTCTCTATCTCTTCTCTGACTCTCCTATCCTCTAAGAGTGATTCATTCAACCTCCAGAACTGGGTACCACTCTCCTCCCCCCCTCTACAGCGATCCTAACTTCCACTAATGCGTGGTCCGACCATGTTATGGGATCCATCTCCGACCCTTTGATCCTGCCCACCATCTCCTTAGTTACCCAAATGGCATCTATTCTGTAATATGAACCATGCACTGGGGAGAAATATGAAAATTGTCTTTTCTAGGGATGTTGGAATCTCCATGCATCTATCAAGCAATGTTGTGTTACAAAGTGGCGATTCTTACTTCTATCCGCTCGTTTGCCCTCTCTTTTCCCCATAGCATCTCTAGCTGGATTCCAAGTTAAATTATAATCACTCCCACAGATGAGTTTACCCTCTCCTAATTTCCCCACCTCTTCATTTAGCTGCATCCAAAAATCTCTTTGCGCTCCTGTAGGCGCATAGATATTCACTATACAGTACTATTCATTCCCAATTTTTAAACGCATTAATATATATCTCCCCTCTTTATCTCTGATTACTTTCTGTAATTCGATCTTTAATTTTGAGTCAATTAATAATGCAACTCCTCCTTTCTTTTTTTTCCACTGTGTTTGATGCATGGACACACACTCCATACCCCTTAAGTTTCACCAGATATTCTGTTGCCCTAGTTAAGTGTGTTTCCTGTATTAGCCCTATTGATGCGTTTTGGCGTGTTATTTCTTTATATAATTTCTGCGTTTTTAAATGGCAAATTGAGCCCTTTTACATTCAATGTTACTATTTGTAACTCACCTTCTGAAATAGTCCCCCCCCCCCCCGTTCTTAATCATTCCCTCCCCCTCCCTTCCCCCCTCTCTTCCATGGAGACTCGACTTCCATAAATTGTGACTGACAGTCAGACCCCCACCTGCCTTATCCCTTCTGTTTCTCCTCCCCCCTTCCCCTGCCCCCTTCCCCTTATCTTTTACTACCCTCTGTCATGCCCCCCTCCTCCTTTAATTAGCTTATAACCTCATTATCTCATCAGTACAATCATTACCATTTCTCCCTCCCTACCCCTTACACACTGTCCCTTTAAATCACTTCACATTACAGATCACTGGGCAATATCTATCACCCCATGTCTTTTGAAGCTCAACTTCCCGGTACCATCTTCCTCAGCCAGCTTCCTTTGCCACTGCTGTCCCTCCATGGCTTCCTTTGGTAAGATGCGTTAACCTCCGACCACTGGCCGGTACTCTGTGCCATATCAAACTTTCCCCCCTGGATGCAAATGTTATGTTTGCTTTTGTTTTGCTGGTCCCGCTACCCCATCCTGAAGATTAGTTAGACCCAAATTTCCTAATGCAGTCCATGCTTCCTCACTGGTCTTCACCTTCCTGGACACCCCTTTCACTGTTATCAGTAGACCGAAAGAGTATAGCCATCTATAGTGTATCCCCTCCCTCCTCAGGAAGGCCGTCACCTCTTTCAGCTCTCTCCGGCATTGTAGCGTTCCAAGGGACAAATCCTGAAACAGTTCCAGCGCATGTTCCTCCCACTTAAAATGCCCCAGTTTCCTGGAAGCCCTCAAGTTGCGCTCTTTAATTTTGAAGGAGTTCATGCATACCACAATATCTCTTGGTCAATTGTCCCTTATGGACCCTAGCCCCCTATGCACTCGCTCTATTTGCAGAGGTTCATCCTATATTCCCTCCTCTAGAGCTACAGCTTGTAACAAATGTCCAAAGACTATAGTGATAACTTCTTCACAGCTTTTGTATTTAACATCCTCGGGGATGCCTCTCATTCTTATATTACATCTCCGGGAACGGTCTTCCAGGTCCTCCGTTTTTTCTTTCACTTCTTCATGGGCTTGCTTTAACTCTTCCCATCCTTTTTGTAAATCCTCCATTGCTTCCCCTTGTTCCACCTGCTGTTCTGTTTCTTCCACCCTGGATCCCAGATCCACAATGTCTTGTCTCAAAGATTGACAAGTCTCTTTTAACTCATTTTTAACTCCACTGATTTCCGCTTTGAGCTCCTCTTTCAGCTCCTCCAACCACATCTTAATTATGTCTGCTATTCCCGAATTCCATGGTCCCTCCATCTCGTCCTGTTCATTCACATGTTCAGGCACCATTTTGTTGTCCTTCTCCCCATCTTTTCTTCCTTTTGGGATCACATAGGAAGATCTAAATTCCGCCAGTTTTTTCTTGGCTGACATCCCTCCTCTTGCTTTCTCTATCCAGGCTCTCTCCCCCTGCACCAGTTACTCAGTGTTCCTTAGTAGTCTGTGTCTGCCAAGCGATTTCTGTGGCTCTTTTCGTGTCTGTCTTGTTGTTCACTCTGTCAGTGTGTCTCTTGCCTTTTTATATCTTCAAAGTTTATTTTACTTTTTTTATTTATCATCTTTTCTAGTAACATTTACTTTGCTTGTTACCTTATTTGGCTGCTTATTTGTGCTTTATGTGGCAGTTTCCCTTTACGGCCTTCCTTTCTTCCCCTCAGTTACTGGCATGTGTTGAACTTTCACTGCTTTGGCACTACAGAGTGATTTTTCACTACTCCTCCTTCACCCTCTAGCCCTCCTGCCACGATCATCCTCCCCTCTCTTCTACTCGGTCCTCCAAACAGGCTCCTCTCCCCGCCTGCACTTGCAGCTTCGGTGTCCCGGCCCGCTCTTCCTGTCTGCTGACCTGCTATTCACACCACTCAGAGACCCCGCTCTCTGCCAGCTCACTTGTGCTGCGCCGCTTTCACTCCCTGGCCCTCCTGCCGTGTACATTTGCTCTGTGGCCTGCTCATCCGCCGCTCAGGTCTGCCACGTGGTTCCCCGCTCTGATTCCACTCTCCGCCTGTGCCGATATTTCAGAGGGCTGCCGTGACCTGCTCTGCCTTCCGCATTATTTTAGGGAGTATGCCACTTATTGCCCCTCATTCCGCCTCTGCCCTGCCTCTTCTAGGGGTGTCCCAACCCTGCTTTTGCAGGTCTTGGTGGCAGAGCTCTTCTGCTGAGCCGCCATGCAGTCTGACGTCACCGGAAGACCTCATGCCATTTTTGAAATATTCCAGAACTTTCTCCCACCAAAAACCCCTCACATTCTGCTGTGCTCTAATATTTCCTCCCTCATGTGTTAGTACCTTATGTTTTCTGTCCCAAGCTCGAAGTGTCATGTATGAATTCTTATCTGACCCTCTTCCTTTCTCTTCCACATCAAATCATTAATATAATTTGGTCTTACCATCTCCTGTTCTATTCTACTCCATTGAGGCCCATCCTTCTCCAACCTCCACTCCGTTAACGCTGTGAACTGTGACGCCTCATAATACCTTGCAATCTCGGGGACCGCCAGCCCTCCTTCCTTTTTCTCACTATACATTATTTTCCTTTGCACCCTAGGAGGCCTGCGTCTCCAAATAAAAGAGAAGATTCTTCTCTGCAACAAATTTAACATTGCAGTGGGGATCTCTATAGGCAAGGTCATAAACAGAAAAAGTAGTCTGGGTAATATATTCATCTTCACTGACAATCCTTCCCATCCAAGAGAAAATGGGTTTATCCCATCTTACTAAAACATTAACACTTTCTTTATAGTTGGCTCATAATTCAACTTGTATAGCTCAGACCCCTCTGCACTAATCTGGATCCCCAGGTATCTCACACTTTTTTACTAGCCCACTTAAACGGGAATGTGTTTCACACCATACCCTCTTCCTGTGAGTCCAACCTTAGTTTTAGCACTTCTGTTTTCCCCATATTCATTTTGTATCCTGATACTGCACTATATTTCATAATCTCCTGTACTAGTACTGATATGGACTCCTTCGGTTGTCCTAATGTATACATCACATCATCCACAAATAGAGAGATTTTGTACTCCTCCTCACCTACCTTTTATTCCATGTATTTCCTTATTCTGTCTGACACTTTCGGCCAGTGGTTCTATCACCACTGCAAACAGCAAAGGCGATATCGGGCACCCCTACCTTGTGCCTCTGCCAAGCTTAAATTGCTCTGAATATGCCCCATTTATCCGTATGCGTGCCTTAGGTTCTCTGTAAAGAGCCTCTCTCCATTTCTGGAAGTTCTCTCCCAGACCCGTCTTCTTCATAACTGCAAACATGAAAGCCCATTCTACTCTGTCAAAGGCTTTCTCCAGGAACAAGCAGGAAGTCAGTCCTCACTTATAGGTGACGTCGGCACCGACAGTGCCCGCACGGAGCCATTCCCCAGCTTTCAAAGAAAGCCTTTGGGATTGCTACCACGCATGCATGGTCCTCTTCCTGCCCAAGGGTGCCATCTTGCTCAGTCTCCCTTTTTACGCAGAGCCCTTTGGATGCACGTCCTCGTCCCTCAGAAAACGTTTTGTTTTCCTCACCTTAACAGTCTCTTTTCCTTTTTTCCGGTTGCACCGGTCCTCTACCCATTCTCCCCTTGCTCTCTTTTTTGGAGCTTACGGGGGATAGCTTTTCCAAAAATTTTTCTTACGGGCCGCGCCCTTTTTTTCTCCTAACCACAGGCCATGTGGGTCTTCGACCTCGCAGGGGTCGTTTTTGCCCCCATGGCCACCGGGTTTAAAAAATGCGATAGATGCTCTAGGAACATGTTGCTTACAGACACTCATAACTGCTGTCTAAGGTGTCTGGGAGCCAACCATGACCCAGAGCTTTGTTTGCTCTGTAAGAAAATGTCCTCTAAGGCCCTGTTCAGCTGTAAGCAGAAGTCTGAAGACATTTTTCAAAAGGTCGCCTTGGAGTCTCTGGTGGCACCCTTGGTCGTCTCCCCTCCGGTGGGTTCTCCCCCTGTGGCCCCGCGTCCCAGGGGGCATTCTGACCAGGGGTCCCCTGAGGTGGAACGGTGCAAAAAGAAGGCCTCACAGTCACTGTGTGAGGCCCCTGACAAGCATGAGCGCTCCTGCGCCCAGTCGCTTAGCCCTCTTCAGCATCCTGAGAGTCAGACAAGGAGCAGCCCCGCAAGGTACCTCGCAGAGAAATGGAGGCCTCCGGCGAAGGCACCCAGTCTCCTGAGGGCCGTCCCGGTGAGGACCCCCTCTCCTCCTCGACGCCCGATCCGGTGACCCCGGTATCGGCATCCCAGGGCCCCACGCCTGTGTGGGAGTCCCGTATGCTGGCGCTGGAATGCAGCGTTTGTGTTCATCACTTCCCAGCAGGTGCTCACGACCAGCTTCGCTGACTCATGCCCGGAGACAGCGGGTCCCTCGCGTGGGACACACAATCCATCCAGGAACCCCCCGAGAGCCACTGGCCTCGTGAGGATCCTCGACATCAGTCTCGCTCGCTCTCCCATTCTTCGGAGGCAAGATCGTCTAGGGCCTCCGGCTCCAGGCCGCCAGCCATCGGATCCCTCGACTGACCTTTTGGACTGGGAATCTGATGGGGACATATTCCTGGAGACCCGCACCCACTAGGATCTCCAGCTGCATTCATTGCTCGAGGACACCTCCTTTTTGGTGTTTATTCGGGACATGGCTCGGGCTCTCAACCTGGTCACCCAGGCTGAGGAGGACCCTCGTGCTGAAGAACTTGATATTCTTCAGTACGAGGCCCCACCCAGGGAATCCCTCACCATGCCGGTGCTGCCGATTCTATCTTGGCTACTGCTCCACATGTGGGAGGCTCCAGCTTTGGTTCCCATTGTGAGCAAGCGCCTTGACACAATGTACAAGGTGCAGCGAGGGCCAGACTTCCGAAAGACCCAACTTCCACACACCTTGATGGTGGTGGAATCAGCCATGAGGAAGCAGAAAAGCCCAAAGTCCCATTCATTGGTACCGCCGGGCTGAGAATCAAGAGCCCTTGATACCCTGGGCCGCGAGACCCATCAAGGTTCCATGCTCTCTTGTCGCATCCATGCATACCAATTATATATTGGTATGTTCCTCCACGACTTGGCGAAAGAACTTGGAGGTTTCTCCGTGGGCCTCGAGGGCGAGCCTCTCGACAGTTTCCACACCTTGTTGAAATCAGTGGCTGATTTGCTCCAAGTATATCTCTCGAGCCTCCTATGATGGCTTTGAGACATTGGCTCTGGTGGCGGCTGTGGCATCGGAGCCCGCTGCCAGGCTTGGCTCCAACCTTTGGATTTGGAGCAGTGGGTACAGGAGAAGCTCTTGGACGTGCCCTGCCTCGGCGAACAGCTTTTTTGTAAGCCGATGGAGGAGATGGACGAGGATATCGAGACGGAGTACGTCACTAGGACGCATCTCTCCCGCAAGACCTCTACGCTGCCTCAGAAGAAGCAGCCTACCAAGAAGCCCTTCTTCCCCAGGAAAGGCCTCCAGTACCGTGGCTACCCACCATACCTGACTACCCCCACGCTGACCACTCCCACACAGGGGAAGCCTGGCCAGGGCCACTGTAAATCAAAGGGCCTGAAGGCCTAGATGCTGGCTCACCCACAAACCCCTCAGGGGTTTTGATGCCAGCAGCATGGTCCCTTGCTCTCCGGCGATACAGCAGCCAGTGGAGGGATGCCTGCCCTGCTTCGCCCCATCGAGGGCGCTTAGCCCTCCCGGATGATCTGGAGGACCCAGGTGTCCGAGGTGATATCGCCTCCACTTCGACAGGTTTCCACCCCATTTCTTCCCCGGCAAAGCCTCCTCGACTCCCCGCACACCAGTTTTTGCTGCAGCAGGAATTACACTCCCTCCCTGCCCAATGGGCAGTCGAAGGTCCCTCCCCACCTTTGCGGTCGGGGCTTTTACTCCCGATACTTCCTCATCCCGAAAAAGACGGGGGGGCTGCGGCCCATCCTCGACCTCCGCAAGCTAAACAAGTTCCTGGTGCAGGAGAAATTCAAGATGTTATCTCTTGGCATGCTGCTGCCCTTCCTCCGGCAGGACGACTGGCTATGCTCCTTGGATCTAAAGGACGCTTACACTCATATTTTGATCCACCCCCAACACAGGCAGTACCTGCGCTTCAGGGTGCAGGGGGAGCACTTCCAGTACAGATTGCTCCCCTTCGGCCTTGCATCTGCCCTGCAGGTCTCCTCATTGTGGCTGCTGCTCACCTTCGGCGCCGGTGTGTGCCAGTGTTTCCCTACCTCGACAACTGGCCAAGGAGGCCCAGCAAGCGATGTCGCGCACTGTCCTCCTCTTGGAGAGCTTGGGTTTCTTAGTCAACTACCCAAAGTCTCACCTCGAGCCGACACAGACTCTCGAGTTCATCGAGCACCGCCATACATATATCTCGTGCTGTCTGCTCACAGTCTCCGTATTCTTCACTTTCTGGCACCCCCTTAATTCTTAGGTTTTGCCTTCTCGCCCGGTTGTCCAAGTCTTCAAGCTTCAACTCCATCTGTTCCTTCGCAGCTTACAAGCTGTTAACTGCTTTACTTATTGCACTCATATTGCTTCGCACCTCCTCTACTTGCCCTTCTGCCTCCTCCACTCTTTTTAGCAACTCCTTCTCATCAGTGCGGAACTCCATTATGACCGCCTCCATGTCCATTCTGAATCCCGCCATTTCTGATCGCAGCTCACTGAACCAGGGCCGCAGTTCTTTGGAAATTTGTACCACGGCGCTTTTACTTTGCACCTCTTCCAAAATACCCAGCTGCTCTTCAGACTCGGCCTCCATATTCACCTTGGCTCCCATTTTATTTCTCCTTCTTTCTGCTCACCTCGTACCACTGCAAACGTGTACTCTATTATTTCTGCCATTTTTTTCCTTGCTGTCGTCATTCCACCAGCCTCTGCACCCTCTAACCACTACAGTCCTCTCTGGGGTATTTGGTTCTCTTTTGTAGGGGAGATTAGTTACTTTTGTGGAGATGAACGGCAGAGCTATTTTTCTGCCGTCCATGCGGTACGGTGACGTCACCGGAAGCTCGTACAATCAATATTTTTAACAGATACTGATAACAATGCTAGCATATGGAATTATTTCTCTAGACAGTTAAAAGGCTTTTTATTAATTTATTTTTAAAATCTCTATTCAGAAAAAGTATTTTAGTGCTTTACTGGCAAACAGTATGGTTATAGTAGACAATAACAAATTGGATACAAAAGGAGATAAAAGAAGGCTGTTGTATTCAAGTAAAGGAGTCCTAATTCTTAAACAAGGAAGTTCTCTATAAGTCTGGTCTAAGCATGGCCCCATGGGCAAATTGCAGCACTGCTCTACAGGAGATCCAGATTCCTTTCTCAGATATGTTTTCTCACTATTAGAAACATAGAAACATAGAAAAATGACGACAGAAAAAGACCACATGGCCTATCTAGTCTGTCCTTCCATATCAACAACTACAACAGTCCTCTAAAGGGAAAAAAGGGATCCTCTGTGTTTGTCCCATGCTTTTTTGAATTCAGATACTGTCCTCATCTCTACAACCTCCATTGGGAGACTATTCCACAGATCCACCACTCTTTCTGTAAAGAAATATTTCCGCATAACACTCCTGAATCTATCCCCCTTCACCCTCATCCCATGTCCCCTCGTAGCAGAACTTGCTTTCAATCAAAAGAGGCTCTCCCCCTGTGCATTTATGCCACGGAGGTATTTAAACATCTCAATCATATCATCTCTATCCCGCCTTTCCTCTAAGGTGTACATATTAAGATCCTTAAGTCTGTCCTCATATGCGTTATAATGAAGACCACTAACCATTTTAGTAGCCACCCTCTGTAATGACTCCATCCTGCTTATATCCTTTTGAAGGTGAGGTCTCCAGAATTGCACACTATATTCCAAATGAGGTTGCACCAAAGACTTATACAGAGGCACTATCACCTCCTTTTTTCTGCTAGCCATTGCTCTCCGTATGCACCCAAGCATTTTGCTGTCGCCTTTTCTACCTGTTTAGCTACTTTAAGATCATCAGACACAAGCATGCCTAGGTCCCGCTCTTCTTTAGTGGACAAAAGTACTTCACCCCCTATACTATATTGCTCCCTTGGATTGCTACAGCCCAAATGCATGACCTTACATTACTTAACATTAAATCCCAGCTGCCAAATTCTAGACCATTCTTCAAGCTTAGCTAGATCCCTCCTCATGTTATCACAATCAACTTCTCACTCGTCTCCAAGAGAAGGGCATCTGCGGCCTCGCCTGGGAATGGTGTAGGTCTTATCTATCGGATCGTTGGCAGCATGTAAGAGTTGGTTCTACCACATCCGCACCTTTCCACCAACATCAAGGTGTTCCGCAGGGCTCCTCTTTATCCGCGCTGCTGTTCAATGTCTACATGCAGCCAATATGTGACATCATACGCTCCTTCAATATCTCCACTCTAATCTATGCTGATGACGTCCTGCTGTTTACACCATTCAAAGTCAAACAACCAGACTTCACCAACCTTATCAATTGTTTCAGCACCATCACTGACTGGTTACTATCTCAAAATCTCCGCATAAACTTCAAGAAGACTGAAGTTCTGTTCATATCAAGAAACAAAGATTTCTCCCCCCATCCTCCCTAAGAGTAAGAGATGCGGAACTCCCTAGTAAACTCTCCATTCGCTACCTAGGGATTACTCTGGACCAGCATTTCGACTTTAAGGAGCACATACGAAACACTACCAGATCCGTCTACAATAAAATTAAAACGCTAAGGCACCTCAGGCCCATGTTACTTCAGAATGACTTCCGGACCATTTTCCAGGCCCTTATTCTACCACACTTTGATTACGCAAATGTTGCCCTGTATGGACTCCCCAAGAACACCCTTAATCCGCTGCAACTCGCTATGAATGCGGCTGCGCGTGTGCTTTGTGATTTAGCAAGATCAGCCCATATCACCCCGATACTTAAGGAACTCCACTGGCTACCAATTCATTGCAGGTTAACATACAAAAATCATGCTCATCATCTTCAAGATCATCAATAACCTAGCCCCCACGACACTCAGTGACCTTATCACCCTCACTCCGAAAACAGAATCAGAAGGTCAGTAACTGACAACACCTTGATCATCCCTAAAGAGTCCATCAAGTGCACCCAGACGACCAAGAAAAGAACCTTCGCCTTCTACGCCCCAAAATGCTGGAATGAACTTCCACCAGAAATTAGATCCATCAAAGACCTTATTCAGTTCCGTAAGGCAATCAAACACCACATTTTTCTACTTCACTTTGCACAAGCATCCACCCCGCCTCTGCTCACCCACACACCAATGCCCACAAACCTTTCATGCTCTACATAAATAACCCTGTCTCAAATATTTTTGAGCTTGCCTTAGCCCTTCCTGAATATCCCAACCTAATCTAATTGTGTTTTTGTACATATGTTTTATATTTACCCTGTTGCTCCAAGTTTTAAACTCCTGTTCAATGTAAGCACAGAACAGTCCTCTGACTGTGCAACCTTTGTTATATGTAAACTGCACTGATAACAAATAGCGCGGTATATAAAAGTTGTTAAATAAATAAATCTACACCTTCCTGGGTGTCTACTCTATTGCAGATTTTGGTATCATCCGCTAAGAGGCAAACTTTACCCGACAGCCCTTCCGCTATATCACTAACAAAGATGTTAAAAAGAATTGGATCAAGGACAGATCCCTGGGGCACACCAGTGGTAACTTCCTTCTCCTCAGAGTGAACTCCATTTACCAATACTCTGTCGCCTCCCACTCAATCAATTTCTAACCCAAGCAGTAACTTTAGGGTCAATCCCTAGGGTGCTCAGTTTGTTTATAAGTTGCCTGTGAGGCACGGTGTCAAAGGCTTTACTGAAATCTAAATACACCACATCTAGGGCTCTCCCTCGGTCCATCTCCCTGGTCACCCAGTCAAAGAAATCAATCAGATTTGTCTGACAAGACCTGCCTCTGGCGAATCCATGCTTCCTCGGATCCTGTAATCCGCTGGACTCCAGAAACCTCACTATTTTCTTTCAGCAACATTTCCAATAATTTATTCGCCACCAAAGTTAAACTAACCGGCCTGTAGTTTTCAACCACATCCTTACTTCCGCTTTTGTGTAAAGGCACCACATAAGCCTCTCTCCAGTCCTTTGGCACCACTCCCGACTCCGAAGCATTGAAAAGGTCAGTGGAGCTGCTAGAACGTCCCCAAGTTCTCTCAGTATTCTAGGGTGTATCCTATCCGGTCCCATCACTTTGTCTACTTTAAGTTGAGCTAGTTTCACACAAACAGTCTTCTGAAAATTGTTCAAGATGCCCCTCGCTTCTGTTTGTGGGTGTGTTTGAGGTCATGTTCCTGGTTCATCTGTGAACACAGAACAGAAATTTGTTAAGCAATTCCGCTTTATCCTTATGAACTTCTACATATTCCTCCCCTTCAACCTTGAGTCTGACAATACCACTTTTGCCCTTCCTCTTCTCACTAACATATCTGAAAAATGTCTTATCCCCCCATTTTATTGTATTGGCTATTTCCTCCTCTTTTTGAATCTTTGCTTTCCTGACTACTTTGCTAGCTTCTCTAAGTTTTTTTTTTTTTTTTTTTTTCCCCAAATATAGATGCCTGTCTTCCTCACTCTGTGATCTCTTGTATTTCATGAAGGTCTCCCTCTTTTTTTCCTCACCTTTTCAGCTACTTCTTTCGAAAGCCATAGCAGTCTCCTTTTTCCTTTTACCTACTGGCCACCGGGAGCCAGTGTAGGTTGTAGAGAATGGGGGAGTTGTGATCTGTTAGTCATGCCGCGGTTATGATCCTTGCAGTAACATTCTGGGCTAATTGGAGAGTGTGAAGGCTTTTTAGGCAGTCCTTGTAGTATACTATTATAATAGTCCAGGTGAGGTGTGATTAGGGCCTGGACTACTGTATGGAAACCATGGGTCTCTAGAAGGGGTCTAAGGTGCTGGATTGTCTTTAGTTTGTAGAATAAAGTTCTTACTGTTTTGCTTAACCCTTTGAAGGCCTACTTTAAAATTTTAATCCACATTCTGCAGCCGGGTTAATTTTTGCATATTTCAGGGAAATTGTACCCGTTTTATTCAATATGTTCTAATAGTGATTTTCCTTCTGCTATGGTCATGTATTATATACCATTTGATAGGAATATTTAGTCAGAATTTTGGATCCCGAGAGTTTTGGGCTTGGCCTGGTAAGGGTTAATTTGTGCTGTCATTGAGAGTGATCTGTCTATTGTGATGCCTAGATATTTAACCTCATCTTTGACTAGGATATTTGTGCCGTGGAGTTTGAATGTTGGGGGAGGGATAAAGCTTTGATATTTTGTTGTGAATAAGATTTTTTTTTTAAATTTATGTGAAGATTATTTTCTCTTAGCCAAGATTCCACTTCGGCTATGCAGTTTGTGATGTTGTGGTATGTGGGGGTTTTTATGTTTACTGGTGTGTAAACCATATGTAATTTTGTAGTGACATACATTGCCAATAGAGGATTAAAGACTCAGGGGGATATTTAGCTGAGCTTTTAAACCCAGATATTCAGTGCTGGGGCCATCCAGGCAGTGACGATATTTTCACTGCCTGGTTAGCTATGGTGGCTAAAGTTAGGCGAACCTTCAGGCTCCTAACATTCGCTGCCATGGGATAACCAGCTAGTGAATGAATATTGCTGCTAGTCAGTTAGCCTTGGGTGCTGCCTTTGCTCTGGCTAACATCAGGACATTCAGTGGTGACCCCCAGGAATATTCAGCGGCATTAGTACCGCTGCTAACTGCATTAATCGTTTTGAATGTTCCCCTCCTGATCTTTTATTGTGAAGCCATTTAAAGTTTTCCAGAGATAGTCAAGGGTCGGTGAGATGTGCTTAATGTGGAACTGGAATGAAATCGGTGGTTCTTCTTCCTACCCTGGCCTTAGTTGTGAACATGTTAGTAGAGCTCTTCAGTAATTCTAATTCTAAACCTGCTGCTTAAATACATTTTTATAACACATTTTGAATACAATTACATTTTATTATTTTTAAAAAATCAAATAAATTAAATACTAGTAGTTCAAATTAATCAAAAATATTTTATATTAGCATATGAATTCAAGAAAGCACAGAAGAAACAGAGGACCTCTAAGGGAAAAGAGGTTTGTTGAGCTTAGTAGTTATATATAAATTAGAACAACTCTTATTTTCTTATATTCTATAGATAAAATACCAACCTTTTTTCAAGGATTTAACAAGAAATAGTCTTGTGCTGTTAAATATTTATCTTTTCATGTTCTTTTTCTCTCTGAATCTTTTCTCTTTACTCCTTTTTTCTCTCTCTTGATTCAGTTATAGAGCAATGTTACTCACCTGTAACAGGTGCTTTCCATAGATAGCAGGATCGATGAGGCATGTAAGTATGTGGTGCCATTCAACAGTGCTGAGACAGAACTGTTCTCAAAGAGCTCAAAACCTTAGCAGCCATCTCCTCAGTTTATTTCAAAGTTCAAACTAAAAGCAATTCTTGGGGAGATGGGAGACTAGGGGACATGTAATGAAGCTACAGGGTAAACTATTTAAGACAAATAAGAGAAAATATTTTTTCACTCAACGTGTAATCAAACTCTGGAATTTGTTACCGGAGGATGTAGTAAGGGCTGTTAGTGTAGCTGGGTTTAAAAAAGGTTTGGACAAGTTCCTGGAGGAAAGGTCCATAAACCATCATTAAAAAGGGACCCAGGATATCAATGCTTGACCCAATACAAGCATTGTGGAACCTGTGTCTCTTGGGGATACTGCTAGGTACGTATAACCTAGATTGGCCACTGTTGGAAACAGGATACTAGGCTTGATGGACCTTGGTCTAACCCAGTTTGACCATCTTGGAGTGGAGGAGTGGCCTAGTGGTCGGGGGGCACGGTACTTCAGGCCGGAAGGTCGGGGGTTCAAATCCCACTAGAGGACAGCAACCTTGGGCCGGAAGGACTGGGGTTTCTAGTCCCACAGGTGCTCCTTGTGGTCTTGGGCAAGCCACTTAACCCTCCATAGCCCATGCTCCCTGTAAAATAGTTATCTCCAAGTTATAATGCCCTGTTCAATGTAATTTCAGTTGTTCAATGTAAACCGCACTGATGCAGAATAGCGCGGTATATAAGAGAATGTATGTAAATAAATAAAATAAATAAATAAAATATCTTATGTTCTTATTGTGTGCCTTAACGATCATGTTGTCTTTGGAAAACACCTGTTATAGGTGAGCAACATTGCTTTTTCAGTCGACAAGCAGGATTGAGTCAGGCATACAAGTGGATGACTCACACGCTTAGGACTGCTCCTTGTTAATATACAGTTATTGGTCCTTAGATCAACCCATAGTAAAACAGTGTGAGAATTGTTTTATTCAGATACATGGGTTAGCCAGTACAGCTTGACCAGGCACTGTCCTTTGCTAAGGCTTGGTCCAAACAGTAATGAGCAGTAAAGGTATGAAGAGAGGACTAGGTAACTGCTTTACAAATGGTGTCTAACAAGGCAGGCTTTAGGAGCACCACTGTCACTGCAGTAGCTCTAATTTGGTGTGATTTGACTTTTTAACTGAGAGGACTATTTGCTTGTTCATAACCAGGATGCCAGCCAATTGGACTGGCAAGCCAGGTCTGTTGGAATCAAAGGAAACAAAAACTGCTTGGATTTCTTTAAAAAAAAAAGTAAGTTTAAGGTAATAGGGTTATAGTAATATAGTATATGACAGCAGATAAAGACCAATATAGTCCATCTAGTCTGCCCAGTAAGATGGCTAGAGTGGTTATAACTGTTTTGTGCAGATCACCCCCCTCTATGCCTGTGCTTAGGGTTGTACCTGCCTTTCCATGCAGGTCAGCCCCCTTCTATTTATTGAAGTATAAAAGATATTTGTTTGCTTTGATTTCATCCTCTTGCTATAAAAGGATCCACTGTGTCTGTCCCATGCCATTTTAAATTCCATCACTGTTTTACCCCCCACCACCTTTATCGGGAGCCCATTCCAAGCATCCACCACCCTTACAGTGAAAACGTATTTACTAATGTTGCTTTTAAGTTTACCGCCTTGCAGTTTCATCATATGTTCTCCAATTTTCTCCAGAACCAAGCAGGAAGTCAGTCCTCACATATGGGTGATGTTGGCGCTGACGGAGCCCCCGTGCGGAGCATTTCCCCAGCTTTCATAGAAAGCCTTTGGGAATGCAGCGCGCATGCGCAGTCCCCTTCCCGCCCAAGGGTGCCATCTTGCTCAGTCTTCTTTTTTCCGCAGAGCCCGACGGATGTATATTTGTTTCACCCGAGGAAGAAGTTGATTTTTCTCTGCGTTAACCTGTTTTCTTCAGTTCGACGCCGGTTTCCCTTTCCCACCTGGGCCCGATACGTCGGTATCGAGCCTGGATCTCTTTTTCGGTTTTTGTCCTTAGTGACTAGCGTTCGCGCCATTTTTTTCTTTTTTCACTGGCAGCCCTGTCTTTTGACCTTGCAGGGGCCCTTTTTCCCCCGATGGCTGCCAGCAGGTTTAAAAAGTGTGATCGGTGCAAGAAACTTATGTCTCTCACTGACACACATGACTGCTGCCTCCGGTGCCTCGGACCCGATCATGACCCGATGATCTGTGGTCCATGTGGGAAAATGTCCTCTAAGGCGTTACGGAGTCGGCAGCACCAAAAGGAAAGAATCTTCTCTGACTCCGCGTCCGGTCGGGCCCAGGCCTCGACATCTCGGGACTCCGGCCCCGAGCAGTGTCGAGGCTCCTCTGAAAGGGGGTCTCCCTCGTGGGAGCATCGTAAGAAGAAAAAACCCGCGAGGGCAGCGTCGGTGGACACACTTGGCTCCTCGAGGGCCAAGTCGCATAGCCCCGAGCGCCGTCCCGGATCTTCGGAGTCAGAGAGGCCTGCAAAACAACCTCGTGTGGAGATGGAGTCCCCAGGTCACGTGAGTACTGTAGTCCTCGTGGACTCACCTCCAGGGGAGCCGACGTCGGGCCCGGCGCCGCTGGGGCTCGAGTTGGGTGCTGCTGAGTCTCCTGAGCTCGGACTCAGGTTGACGGCCTTGGAGAGCAGCTTGGCTGCCTTCATGGAACAGCAGTGGGCACTGATCGCCCGTCTCACCGGTGCATCTGCCCCGACCACCGGGACATCGACGTCCAAGTCGACCCCGGAGGCCGAGCCAATCCTCGAGTCCATGCGAGCTCGAGTCGATCCTCGGCCAAGGTCCCCCTTGGCCTCCTGTTCGGGACTGAGGTCGTTGACGCCGGTACCCTCGGCGTCGGGGCAGATGGCATCGATGCCTGCCCGACCGGAGCCGCTCGATTCCTCCTCCGAGGAGTCCGGCTGAGAGACGGAGGATGAGGAGTCGCCCGACACCTTTCGGACTCGGTACGTTCCTTCGGATTCGCCCGAGTCCGAGCCTCGGAGAAGGTCCCCCCCCCCCCCCCGGAGGATACCCGGTTCTCGGATTTCGTGCGAGACATGGCCAAGGCTTTGGCATTCCCTGCGGATCCTGAGGAGGAGCCTCGAGCCCCTACAGTATGACTCTCCTCCGAAGGAGGCCTTTACTGTACCGGTTCCTCCGATGCTGGAACGGTTGCTCTTCTGCATGTGGGAGGCGCTGGCCTCGACGCCGGTTTTGAGCAAGCAGGTCGATTCCATCTACCGATTCCACAAGAGCCCCGGGTTCCAAAAGGCACAATTACCGCACCACTCCATGGTTGTGGAATCGGCCATGCATCGTCTGAAGAGTCAGAAGATGCACTCCTCGGTGCCTCCCGGCCGGGAAGCCCGGAACCTGGATGCCCTCGGTAAGAAGTGCTTCCAGGGCTCTATGCTTGCTTGCCGTGTCCTGACCTACCAGCTGTACATGGGCATGTACCTTCGAGACCTGGCAAAGGAGATTGCCGGGTTCTCTGCTGGTCTCTCCGAGGAACCTTTGCAGAGGTTCAATGCTCTGTCCTCGGGTATTCGTGAGTGCTCGAAGTTTATATCTCAAGCAGCCTAGGATGGCTTCGAGGCTTCGGCCCGAGTAGCCACGGCCGGCATCAGTGCACGCCGTCAGGCTTGGCTACAGTCATCGGACCTCGAGCCATGGGTGCAGGACAAGTTGGTCGATGTCCCCTGCCGAGGTGAAAACCTCTTTGGCAAGCCCATGGCTGACAAGGCTGCCGAACTCGAGACCGAGACTCTTACCCGGACAAGGCTTTCCAGAAAAACCTCTGCCCCTTCTCAGAAGAAGGGCTCGGGGGAAAAAGACCTTTTACCCGAAGAAGTCATCTGCCTATAAATAGTACCCTCATTATCAGGCCTCTGTTGCTCCCCAACAGGGTCAGCAGGCCAAGGGGCAGGGTCATGGGCCCCGTAGGCAGAAGGCCTTCAAGCCTCCTACTCCGGCTCCTGCTCAGCAGGGAGGGGGATTTTGACTGCATTGGCATAGCTGGCTCCCATCAGTACTGGAGGCAGGCTGGGCCTGTTCGCCCACAGGTGGTCAACCGTCATAAAGGATACCTGGGTTCTAAGTATAGTCCAGAAGGGCTATCGCCTCCACTTCCACCAGGTACCCCCCTCCTATTTTCCAGGGGAGCCTCCCAGACTCCCTCTGCACAGGGACTTACTCCTGCAGGAGTTGGCAGGTCTTCTAAAGGATCAGGCAGTGGAACCGGTGCCCCACCACCTGAGAGGTCACAGCTTCTATTCCCGGTACTTCCTAGTACCAAAGAGAACTGGAGGCCTCAGACCCATCCTAGACTTGTGAAACCTGAACAAGTTCCTGGAGAGGGAAAAGTTCAAGATGCTTACCCTTGGAATCCTGCTGCCCTACCTCCAGCAGGGAGATTGGCTATGCTCCTTAGATCTAAAGGATGCTTATACTCACATCCTTATTCATCCAGACCACAGACAATATCTCAGATTTGTAGTGGGAGGAAACCATTATCAGTACAGAGTACTGCCTTTTGGCCTTACATCCGCCCCCAGGGTATTCAACAAGTGCCTAGCGGTGGTAGCGGCCTACCTCAGGGTTCAGGGCCTCTTTGTCTTTCCATATCTGGACGATTGGCTCATCAGGGGTCAGTCCCCGCAAGAGACCAATCAAGCCACCCTTCGCACTGTCGCTCTGCTTCAGCACCTGGGGTTTGTCATAAACTTCGCAAAGTCCAGTTTGCATCCCTCCCAGAACATGGAGTTCATAGGAGCTCGACTAGACACATTTCAAGCAAAGGCCTTTCTACCAGTGGACAGGGCCCACAGATTGATGGCTCTAGCCAGGCTGTTCCACAGCAATTCTCTAGTCTCTGCCAGACAATTTCTGAGGCTCTTAGGCCACATGGCATCCACGGTCCATGTGACTCCAAATGTCTGTCTGCACATGAGACCAGCTCAGTGGGGCCTCAGGACTCAGTGGCACCAGGCCACAGGAAGCCTCGCAGACAAAGTGAGGGTGTCCAGCTTACTACAGTCTTCTCTGCAATGGTGGCTTCATATTCCGAATCTAGTGCAAGGGGTGCCTTTTCAGGCACCTCCACACTCTCAGGTGCTGACAACCGATGCTTCTCTTCAAGGTTGGGGTTGCACATTGCCAAGGGGCATGTACTCAGGGCCTGTGGACTCCTTGGGAGGCCACACAGCAGATCAATCTCTTAGAACTGAGAGCTATCCGCTTAGCCCTGAGAACTTTCTCTCATCTCCTCTCACCAGTCCGTCTTAGTTCAGACAGACAATCAAGTGGCTATGTTCTATGTGAACAAACAAGGGGGCACAGGGTCCCGCCTTCTATGTCAGGAAGCGCAGAAGCTGTGCTCCTGGGCAGTCAATCATGGCATTCTTCTCAAAGCAGTCTACCTCCCAGGTCAGGAGAATTACCTGGCGGACAGATTGAGCAGGATTCTGCAGCCGCACGAATGGCAGTTGAATCCTTTAGTGGTTCAACAGATCTTCCTGAAATGGGGTCTTCCAACCATAGATCTCTTTGCCAGTCCTCTGAACCGTCAACTTCCCAGGTTCTGCTCCAGACAACCGCATCCTCTCAGAGTAGCAGCGGATGCGTTTCTCATTCCATGGTCTACAGGCCTCCTATATGTGTTTCCTCCCACGCCTCTAGTGTCCAAGACACTGTTCAAAGTGATCTGGGACAAGGCCTCAGTGATCCTGGTGGCCCCCCGGTGGCCAAGGCAACCCTGGTTCCCACTACTGTTGCAACTAGCGGTGGACACTCCTTTTCCTCTGGGGATGCAACCCGATCTCCTGTCTCAGGAGTAGGGATCTCTCTTGCACCCCAATCTACAGTCCCTCAATTTGATGGCCTGGCTGCTGAAAGGGTAGTTCTAGCACCTTTACTACTTCCTAGGGAAGTGTAGGACATAGTCTTGGCCTCTAAGAGGCAGTCCACCAGAAAGTCTTATGCTCTTAAGTGGCATAGGTTTTCTGCCTGGTGTACTCACACACAATGAGAATCCCTTCTCATGCCTAGTACCAGTGGTGGTGCAGTATTTGCTTCACCTGTCCATCCTAGGCCTTAAGTCCAATTCTGTTAGAGTTCATCTTAGTGCTCTTTCAGCACACCACTTACAGGTGGAGGTTCAGTCTCTCTCCAGTCATCCTTTGGTGGCCCGATTCCTCAGAGGCCTGCTTTTGCTTAAGCCTCCAGTGCGTCCACCAGCCCCTGAATGGGATTTAAATGTGGTCTTGCAACGGCTTACTTGCCCACCATTTGAACCTATGGCTACTTGCCCTATGCGTTTTCTGTCTTGGAAAACGCTATTTCTGGTAGCCCTTACCTCAGCTAGGTGAGTAAGTGAGCTCCAGGCCCTAGTTTCAGAAGCACCTTATACTAGGTTTTATAAGAACAGGGTAGTCTTGCAGACTCACCCTAAGTTCCTTCCAAAGGTTGTCTCCTCCTTCCACCTCAATCAGGAGTTGGTTCTTCCGACTTTCTTTCCCAGGCCTCATGCTAGCCGGGCTGAGATGGTCCTGCATACCCTGGACTGTAGGAGGGCGTTGTCCTTCTACCTTGACCGTACGCGGGAGCACCGGAGGGCGGTTCAGTTCATCGTTTCTTATGACCCCAATAAGTTGGGGTTGGCTGTCTCCAAGCGTACTTTGTCCATATGGGTAGCTGACTGCATCGCCTGGGCTTACAGGGCAGCCGGCCTCTCATTGCAGGGTCGAGTGACAGCTCACCATGTCAGGGCAAAGGCTGCGTCAGTGGCTCATCTCCGCTCTGTTCCGTTGGCAGACATCTGCCGGGCTGCTACTTGGTCTTCAAGCCAGACTTTTGCGGCCCACTACTGCCTTGAGAGGGAGTCCCGCAGGAACAGTGCTTTCGGGCAAGCGGTACTCCATAATCTCTTTGAGGTCTAGGCAACTCCTATCCTCCGGCCCTGGTGTTGGGCTACCTGTCGGGGGCGTTATCATTCTGTTCTTGCATGCTGAGGATCTAGAGGGAGCTCATTTTTCAGTTTGGGGCCTCTGGTAGCCCTAAGCTAGGGAGTCCCATATGTGAGGACTGACTTCCTGCTTGGTCCTGGAGAAAGAGTAGTTGCTCACCTGTAACAGGTGTTCTCCAGGAGCAGCAGGAATCAGTCCTCACAACCCTCCCTCCTCCCCTTGGAGTTGCAGTCATATGATTTATTTTTGCTATTTTTGCTGTCTTTTAGCTATGTCATCGGACTGAGCAAGATGGCACCCTTGGGCGGGAAGGGGACCGCGCATGCATGCTGCATTCCCAAAGGCTTTCTATGAAAGCTGGGGAAATGCTCCGCATGGGGGCTCCGTCGGCACCGACGTCACCCATATGTGAGGACTGATTCCTGCTGCTCCTGGAGAACACCTGTTACAGGTGAGTAACTACTCTTTACAGCTTCTCTTTGGAAAAAGGTTTGTTTGCTCATTAATACCCTTTAAGTATTTAAAGATCTGTATCATATCTCACCACTAAAGGAACAACTAAGGAAGAGCAGTTTTAATTTGACACTATTTTGAAAGAGCAAGAGTGCTGCTGGCCCCTTTACAGGGTTTAGGGCTGGCAAGAACGCATAAAGTTGACTTTAAAAAAAAAACATTGGTGAGGAGACAGTACCAGAGGATCTGCCAGTAAATTGGGGCTGGTTGCAGGCAGAAAATGTCCCTTGAAGGGTACAGGGTCATTTAGCTGCTTTGCGGAGGTAGGTATGGCTCCCGATTTCCCCATGGGGGAGAGGAGCCGCGAATGGAGTAAGTCTGTTTTTTCAGTTCTCAGCACTCCTGACACTGCCAAAGCAAGAGTTGCGAACGGTTCCCATTGAAGGAAGTCAGACGGCTCAGAGGGGAGGAGAGCCAGATCTATAAGGGACACGGTGTAAGTTTCTCGCTCAGTGCTGGAACCAGTGGCATTTTAGGAACTGTGGTTTTTCTTCCCTGCCCTTCTTCATGCCAAAGGCCTCGTGCCTCACATGTGGCTCACACAGGGGCTCAGTCTTTGGTGCCAGTTTCTGCTGCAATTGCAAGGCTGTAACTTGATTGATGGAGGAGGATCTCCCCAAGGAGAGAATGGAGCATGGTACAGAACCCTCGGTGGACTTGGGTGTCTCGCCTCATCCGTCAGGGGACTCGCAATGCATCCATCTCTGCAGTGCAAGGGGTGCCCTGGTTGGGAGGCACAGAGTCTGTCTCCACCTAGTCCAGAGCCAAAGAAAAGAACTAGCAAATCCTCAAAGGCCTCCAAGTCCTCCTTAGCCAAAGAGCCTTCAGAGGGGGTTCTTCCTGGAGCTTTTTCACTGGAATTTGTCCTTCTCATGCATAAGGTTTTTTTGTTTAAGGCAGAGGGAAGAAGAGGCTCCAGGTGGACTCAAGATAAAACCGAAAAAGCGGGGTTCACCCGAGGTCCTAACAGGAGTCAAGCAGGAAGATGAGTCGAGCCACAGCCACAGGAGAGTGGATGATGACCCTTGGGGAGATGGGGGTTCGGCCCACTCCGAGGAGGAAGAGGAACCAGAGGCAGATATAGAGGCAGAAGAGATGGAACTCGAGGAAGGTGAAATTCCCCATGAGGTAACATGCATTGTCCATGTTTTTTTCAGAGAGGAGTTAGTGGCCTTGATTTCTCATTCCTTGAAGGCACTCGGTATGGGCCCAGAGGTTCAGGGGGAAGAGGAGCCTCTCTTCCAGGCCGTCAGGAAACTGCAGACAGTATTTTCAATCACCAGATGATCTGGTAGATGATTCAGAATGAGTGGGATGTTCCTGAGGCTGCATTGAAAGAAACACAAACCATGGCCAGATTGTACCCACTCCATGAGCGGGACAGTGAACTATTGCGGGCCCCTAAGGTTAATGCAGTGGTCTCAGTGGTAACAAAGAAGACCACGATTCCCATAGCGGGCAGTTCGGCCCTTAAGGATATTCAGGACAGGAAAGTAGAGACCTGCTCAAACAGGTGTTTGATATCAATGCCTTATCCTTATAGTTGTCGATCTGTGGTGCCTTTGTAGCACGGCATGTTTGAGCTGGATGCAAATGGTTATTGAGAGTATGGGGAGCTCTTACCCACTGTTGCCTGAGGCGGCCAAGTTGGAATCCAGTGTGGCATATTTGGCGGACTCTTTTTATGGTTTGATCAGAGGTTTATCTAAAGGTATGACGGTGGTGGTGGCTGCTCGCTGTTATCTCTGGCTTAGGAATTGGTCAATGGACATTTCATCCAAGCCATGGTTGAGTAAGCTTCCTTTTTGGGGCTGGCTTTTATTTGGGGAGAACCTCAAAAAAGGTAAAGGACTTGGTAGATTCAAAGGGAGATAAGACTCCCAGAGGATAAAGAGAAACTGGTTCGGTCAGCTGCTCCAGTGAGGGGGCAATCTCCAAGCTTCTGATGCTTCCGCGCGATACGCTTTGCACCATATCAGAGGAGAAGATTCCCTTCCAGAGGACAGCCCTTTTGGGGATCCCATAGAGGGTTTTACTCCCCCCCCCCTCCTCAGCCTCTAAGAAGTCCCAATGAAATGAGGAAAGCCTAGACAGGAGTGGTGCTCATAGGTCGTCAGCTGCAGGACTTCTATCCCACCTGGGTTTGAAAATTTTCCAATCGGTAGATACTGGAGATCATCAGAGAGGGATACATGGTAAGGTTAGTGTGGCCCCTCTTGGACGCTTTTGTCCTTTCCCCTTACAGAGCCTCTCGGAAGCTCGTAGCAGTGCGGGAGATGCTCCACAGTCTTCTAGAACTGCAAGCAGTGGTAAGAGTGCTGGAAGGCCAGTGCAGTTATGGTAGATACTCCATTTATTTTGTCATTTCCAAAAATGAAAATTCTTTCAGACCCATTTTGAATCTCAAGCACATGAATCAGTGCCTCGTTTTCACATGGAGATGCTCCGGTCAGTCATTGTGGCAGTCAGGGAGGGGGCGTTCTTGACCTCGCTCAATCTGACAGAAGCCTACTTGCACATTCCTATTCAAGCCAAGCATCAGCAGTTCTTGCGGTTCAGTGCCCATGGGCCACTTCCAATTTCAGGCGCTGACATTCAGTCTGGCCATGGTGTCCTATACTTTCACAAAGGTTATGGTGGTGGTCTTGGCTGGACTGCGGCGGGAAGGGATTAGAGTTCACCCTTACCTGAACAATTGGCTCATTTGGAAGAAAGCAAACAAGTCACGGCATGAGTAGTAGATTACTTGCAGAGTCTCGGTTGGGGGATTAACTTTGCCAGGAGCCACCTACAGCCCTTGCAGGACTTCATATATCTGGGGGTCTGGTTTAAAACAGCAGCAGGTCAGGTTTCCTTGCCAGAGAACCGGTTGTACACTCTGCAAGTTCAGATCAGGAGGTTTTGCAGTATGAAGCTCCCTAAGGCATGGCACTATCTTTAGGTGCTGGGATCCATGGCAGTGACTATTGAGCTCAGGCCATGGGCATGGGCCCACATACATCCACTGCAGAGGACATTGTTGCATAGGTGGTCAGCACAGCACAGCACATCCTTTGTTGCGACTCTTGCCTTGCCCGGTAAACATACAGCAGAATGGTGATTGCAGTCCGACCAGTCTCTAAGACGGGATGCCCCTGGAGGCACCACACTGGATCCCATTGACGACAGATGTCAGTCTGTCAGGATAGGGAGTGCATTGTGAGACCAGGTAGCGTAGGGTCTCTGGTCCACCCATGAAAGTGTGTGGTCGATCAGCCGCCTGGAGTTGTGAGCGCTGTATTTGGTTTTGCAGGAGTTCCGGACTTTGGTTGCCACAGTGGTGGCTTACATTAATCGACAAGAGGGAACAAGCAGTGTGGGCCTGGGGTGTGAGGCAGCTCCATTGTCCTAGGTGGAGAAAAAGCTCCAGGCAATTTCAGCAGCACGTGGGGCAGGCAAGGACAATGTAGTGGCCGAGATGGTTGGCAATGTAGTGGCTGACCAGCTCGGCCGCATACAGCTGGACCCGGGAGAGTGGAGGCTTAATGATGCAGTATATCTCAAGTGGTGCGCTGCTGGGGGCAGCCAAATAAGGATCTCATGGCAATGTTTGAGTCAACAAAGGCGGTTCGTTTTTACAGCAGAAGGAGGGAGCGCATGTCAGAGGGGCTCAATGCGCTTGTACAGCGTTGGCCAAACCAAAGGGCTGCTCTATGTCTTTTCCCCCTGGGTGCTCGTAGGTCGAGTGGTGCAGAGGTTAAAGGTGGATCGGGGGCTAGTGGTTCGTTTTGGTTTTTTTAAAATTTTCAATCAATTACATAACCGAAATTATACTGAAAGGTCAATCCGAATAATAAAGAACAAACAAAAGAAGAAAAAAAGGGGAAAAAAAATAAATAAGAAAAACTAAAGACAGGAAACATAAGTAAATAAACCTAAGATAAAGTCCACAACATGGAACCATTGCTGTCAAATTCAATATAGATACAAAATAAAAAGAACTATGGGATAAAAAAAAATCCCACATTAGAGGCTATACATTATTACCGGTCCTATCGATCAAAAAACTTTCCAGATGGGACACCTCCACAAAAACATAAGATGCATCATCCAAGCAAACAATACATTTTCAGGGGAAGCGAAGAAAAAATGTAGCCCCCAATGCCAAAACTCGGAGCTTAAGATTCAAAAATTGCCGCTGGCGTAATTGTGTACTTTGCGACACATCAGGAAAGATGTTAATCGTCTTGACCACAGAATTTAGTGGATTTGACTTTAAAAAAAATCCATAAAGATACGCTGTTTCATTTAAACAGAAAAAAAAGTGACCAGTAAAGTGGCACGTGTAGTGATGATATCTTGAGAATCTTCTAGAAAGTCAGTCAAATTATCCATCGGGGCAATAATTTCATCTAAACCATCTTCAACCACATTAATTTTTGTTAACAGTAGAGGGGACATAATAAAGTTGTGATACATTTACAGGATCAGGGATGGCTAAAACGTTTTAAAGAAATTTATCAAGCAAAATTCTATGAGACAGTAACAATGACTGAGGAATTCAAGAAACGGAGATTACAGGAGCGAAAATAATTCTCCAGAGCTTCTACCTTAGCATGAAGAAACAAGGAATCTTTGATACCAGCAACACTCATTGTATGCAAAGGGAGAACCTGCGATTCTAGTTTAGTAATAGCCAAATCAACCACCGCAACTTTCTCATCAAGCTGCCGCAGTGCTACTGTAGCCTCCTGTGAGAAAGTGCACAAAGAATTTAATGAAACAGACATTTTATGATCAATTGATTTCAAAGCACCCCAAATATCCCGCAAAATAATTTCAGACTCTGAAGAAGAAGTAGGAAGCTCAGAGGAGCCACCCACTTCTAATGGCTGTACGGGGACAGGTAAAATAATAGGTTGTAATTTGCTTACCAAATCAGAGGATTCTTTAGACAGGCCAAGTTGCCAGAGGCAGGACACACAGGAGGGGACCTGCCGCCGGGGCTCAGACGCCCCTTCAGGGGAAGATTGAGCCAAAGGTAGGGGGACAAAATGCTTGTCCAATGGACCGACCGGTCTAATATCACCGGACACGGTCCCAGGAGCTTTGGCTCCAGACTTAGCTTTACGTTTCCCCATATATACACATCAAGTAAAACTACAAAGTAAGACAAAAACGATCTAACTGAGCCTTTTAAACACAATATCGTCTCAGTTGCGTCGAAGGGGCCATTCAAGCCCCTTTAACCACGCCCCTTTAACCACGCCCCTTCGACACACGCCCCGCGCACACGCTCCGCGTCACAAAAAGAAGCCAAAGAAATAAACCCAAAAAGGACCCTGCAGACAGGGCTGTCCCAGCAGTGCCTGCCTGATGAAGTGGGGTAGAGAAACAAAGTCCTCTGCTATAGCGGCAGCAGCAGCCTCCCGAGCCGATGGCCTGGCTCTGAACACCTCCTGCAGTAGAGACAGCTGATCCCTGGGGGGGGCTAGTGTTTCTAATAGTTCCCGATTTTAGCCTCGACGGCCATGGTATGCCAACCTCGTTTGTCTGGCAGTCGACTGGCCGTGGAATCTGTCGGCATGAACAGACTTGTTGTCGCAGGGTCCGATCTTGATGCCATGGGTGGATCAGTTCTCATTTACGGCTCTTGAGCGGGCTAAGTTGAGGAAATGGGGCTATTCAGCCTCCAAAATGTCGACGCTGTTAAAGGCCAGATGGCGCTCTATTTTTCTGGTTTATGTTCGAGTGTGGAGAGTCCTTGAGGGCTGGTGTGAGGATCATCACTGTCGGCCCTGGCAGCTTCAGTGCCAAATGCCCTCGCCTTTTTGCAGGCGGGATTGGATAAGGGTTTGGCATGCAGCACCCTCTAAGTGCAGGTGGCAGCCATCTCTTGTTACCAGGAGAGATTCCAAGGGGGGTCCATGGCTGCGCACTCGGATGTGGTTCAGTTTTTTCGGGCAGTGAAGCAGGTGCAACCACCGATGCAGTCAATTGTACCTCCCTGGGATCTCAATTTGGTTTTGTTGGTACTGATGGAGGCTCCCTTTGAGCCATTGGTTGCCTGCACCTTGAAGGATTTTATCTCAGAGATGGCGTTCCTGGTGGCTATTTGTTCGGCGAGGAGAATATATGAGCTATAGGCGCTGGTGCCTTTTCATATATTTACAGAGGAGAAGGTGATTCTAAGATCAGTGCCTTCCTTCCTTCCCAAGATATAATCAGTTGTTCACCTCAATCAGTCTGTGACACTGCCTTTGTTTTCAGGAGCAGGAGGCACGGAGGATGATCCCCCTTCTGCACCGCTTGGATGTCTGTAGGGTGTTACAACATTATTTGAAAAGAACAGAGTCTGTTAGAAGATCTGATGAGTTGTTCGTGCTCTTTTGGGGTACAAGCAAGGGTGAAATGGCTTCTAAGGCCTCCATTTCAAGATGGGCGTGGGAAACCATTTCTTCAGTCTACTTGCTGCAGCGCAAGGAATTGCCCAGGGGGTTGAGGGCCTACTCGACCCAGGCACAGGCCATGGGCGAGTTCCCAGTTGATTCCGCCTGGAGAGATCTGTAGGGTAGCAACCAGGTCATCTCTGCATACCTTTTGTGAAGCATTAATGGCTAGATATTCAATCAGCAGGGGACACAAGGTTTGGTTTGGTGGTTCTTCAGGCCAGGCTGGCGGAACTTTCCCAAGCATAGTACTTCTATGCTGCATCCCAAAGATCAAAACTTGACTGGAGGACATTAAGAAGGTGAAATTAGACCTTACCTGCTAATTGACGTTCCTTGAGTGACTTCAATCCAGTCCCAGACCCAACCTTTTTGGTCCACAATAGAATGTATATCTCTGGGCCTGAAGGTCATGTCAAAGTTATGGCCTGGGGAGTTGTTAGTTCCTGGCACAGGAACAGAAGAAAAGAATATGAAGACCTTAGGAAGCTGAGTCAGCGGAGTCTGGAGTGACCAGAGGGATTTGGCTGAACCGCAGAGGCACATTATAAGCCTACTGTTTGGTAAGAGATCTTGTTTCCTTTCTAAGGGGATTTTTTTCTGCCTGTTAGGGTTAGGTAGTTGGGTTTCCAAAATGGTAGTTATGATACCTTCTTAATTGTTGCTTTTTTGAGTCTGCTTTGTCAATAGGATACTGGAGTCTGGTGGGAGGTGCCAGCTGCCTATCTATGCTGATGTCATTAAAGATGACATGCTCAGTCTCCAAGCTGCTGCTGGGGTGAAACTACCCACCGGTTGGGACTGGACTGGACTGGAGTCACTTAAGGAACCTCAATTAACAGGTAAGGCCTAATTTTACCTTCTCTGATCACCCAGTCAAAGAACTCAATCAAATTTGTTTGGCATGATCTTCCCCTGGTAAAATCATGTTGCCTTGGATCATGCAATCCATTGGTTTCCAGAAAATCCACTATTCTTTCTTTCAAGAGTGCCTCTATTACTTTGCCCACCACAGAGATAAGGCTTACCAGCCTATAGTTTGTCACCTCTTCCCTATTACCACTTTTGTGAAGAGGTACCACATCAGCCCTTCTCCAGTCCTGCAGAACTGTCCCATCTCCAAGGATCTATTAAAACCATCTTTCAAGGCCCTGCCAGAACCTCTCTGAGCTGTTTCAGTATCCTGGGATGTATCCCATCCAGTCCCATGGCCTTGACCACTTTCAGTTGTGCAAGCTGTTCAAAACATCATCTTCTGTGAATGGTATGGTATCTTCTCCATTCCCATTTGAATATTTGTCAATCACACTTGGTCTTTTCTCCAGGATTTTCTTTCATGAATACAGAACAGGACTATTTGTTTAGCATTTTTGCTTTCCATTGTCACTTTTCACAAATCTGTGCCTAGCACTTTTAAGTCTGATCTTTCTCTTCTCCTAAATATACCTGAAAAACATTTTGTCTCCATGCTTCATATAGTTCTTTTCTTCCGCTTTTGCTTTTGCTATTGCTATCCTTTTTTTCTCTGTCTTTTTTTAGCTTTATCCTGTAATCTTTTTCTGTGTTCCTCTTTTTGTGATCTTCTGAATTCTGTGAAAGCTGTATTTTTTTGCCTTTATTTATGCAGCCACTTGTTCGGTCCCTGCAGTCCCAGATAGTATAAATAATAAAGATATTGAAGAATGGTAGGAGGCAGACATGTAAGTGTATCATGCTCATTTGAGGAATCCCAGATAGAAAACCTTTTCCACTTGGAAGCATAAATACATTTAGTAAATAGTTTCCAAGTGGAGACGAGCATGTGCTATATAGGTTCCTGCAAGTTGAGGACAGACAGTGTGTTGTTCAGTTTGCATGCTGTGAGGTCTTAAGACTTCAAATCTGGATGAAGGAGTCAGCCAAGGTGTTGGGTTATTAGTGTTGGAAAGAGCAGCAGTCATCTTGGTGGATGAACTGCTAGCCTTTGAAGAAGAGGAAACCAGTTCTGTCAAGGCCAGTATGCCATTATAAAGATCATGGTAGTTTAGCTGTGTTAAAACTTGTGCAGAACTCTTGGGATGGGAGGATATGAATTCAGAAGAGACCAGGCCATTATGGTCAGAGCATCTGGTGCTAGTCAGTAGGGGGATGGAAGCGGGGAACAAGAAACTGGAAATTTTGCATTTTCACTCCTGACATAAAAATCAATTTATGACTACTACTACTTATTTTGTATAGCACTACAAGGTATACACAGTGCTGTACAGAGACATGTAAGACGAGACAGTCCAGTCCATCTCATCAGAGCTTATAGTCTAGTCAAGATGGACAATACAACTACTGGGGACTAGGATATATCTAGGGAAATGGTATGAAAACACATAGCTGAACATGAGACTAAGGGGATCAGGATTCAAAAGTGTTCCCCATTTCTGAAAAGAGTTCAGGAAGGATGCATCCAGGGACCACTCCTGAGGTAGAAGGACTCCGTTGAGCATATCAGCTAATTGGTTGTTGATCCTGGGATATAGGTAGTTTGTATCTGGATGCAATTGGTTATGGCAAAATCAAAAATCTTGGTTGCTTCCCAGCAAAGTCAAAAAGAGCCCGGTACTCCCTTGTTTGTTGACATAAAAAGTTGCTACTTGGTTGTCTGTATGAATACTTGTTTTGTATCTTGACCACCTGCTTTGGGAATAATGACACTCAAGATGAGCTCCCCAGGCTATCTTAGAAGAATCTGTGGCCAGTACATATTGGTGGTGCTGCCACCACAGCACAAAGTGGACACCTCATGAAAGATTGTTTGTGAGTCCACCAGTACAACATCATTCACAGTTGAGGAAGTGGATAAAGAACTGACAAAGGAGGCTGAAAACGATCCCATTGGAATTTGAGATCGCATTGGAGGCATCCCATTTCAGACAGGCCAAAGAAACTGCATAACTCTGGCTGTATTTATGCCCCAAGATTAGCAGGTATTTTTCTGGCTGTTAACTCGGTTGCAGACTGTATAAGGCAAACATGGGTAGTGAATGCTGGATTCTGGCAAAAAAGCTTTGGTTTGAAGAGTGTCCAGTACTACACCTATAAAAGAGACATAGAAACATGATGGCAGAAAAAGACCACATGGCATATCTAGTCTGCCCTTCTATATCGACTATACAATAGTCCCCTCTTTTCCCTTAGAGATCCTCTGTGTTTGTCCTATGCCTTTTTGAATTCAGATACTCGGGGGCGGCTTAAGGCAATCTGCTGCCTGAGGCAAGGGATGAGATGGCAGAGCAAGGGCTCTCTAAAAACTCCAGTCTGAACCAAACCAAATGGCCAATTAGATAATGTGGAGGAAATGCAAGATGTTTGTACACCAAGGAACTAAAAGAGAACGAGAGCCACAGCACAGTTTATAACAACAAATTATAACTCAATTTTATTTTGTTGTTATAAATTGTGTTATGATTCTTACTTTTCTTTTTGAATATATATTCTGCATCCACAGAAACCTCTCCCCCGACAATGGGTTCAGAGCATAAGTAGGACATTCACCCACAGAACTCAATATATTAAAAAAAAAATCTGATTCTTGTCATCTCACTAACAAACATTCTCCAGTAACTGGCATATTGGAAACTAATATAAAACCTTACAAAAGATCTACAAGGCCAAATCTACCATACTATACCAGTATAAATGTCCAAACTCATACAAGGGGCTTACCCAGAAAAAAGCAGCACTATAAATACCGCAGCAGGCCCTAGAATATCCATACACCTATTTGAAAAGCTGAACAAGTCAAATTACTACAGTACAGATCCCTGCATACAAACTGCATGTTAACAGAACACCAAGGCTTAGGTCTGCCATTTGTTGTCTCTCTCCTATTCTTCACTTCCTTCTGTCTGAGATGTTTGATTTTTTTTTTTTCCTTTCAGCTTTCTTCCATTTATTTTCTCTTTCTCTGTCCACCCAGATTTCACTACTCCTTACCATGCAGTTCTCAGTCTCCCTCTTTTTTACACCATCTACCCACTGACAATGCACTACTCAATCAATTGGTGCCAGACACATACACAGCATACAACTGCCCACGCACCCACAAGCGTGGAGGAGGAGTCTTGATAATTGCAAAAAAGAACCTAAGGTTCAAAGCTCTGCGTTTCACTGACACACAACAATGTAACACAATCAGCATCGAGAACAAACACATAGCACTCTGCCTAACCTACAGAGCACCCAGAGCTTCACCCGATGAACTAGCCTCAACGCTCGAAGCAGTCTGCGCTATCACTGCAATCAACAAACCCACGTTACTGCTGGGAGACTTCAATCTCAAGTCCACCAACACCAAAGATGCAGAAGCTTTCCTTCAAGCAATGACTTCACTTCAGTTCACCCAAATAGTCGATGCCCCCACGCACAGACGCGGATCATCCCCAGACCTCATCTTCGCAACCAATGACCTAACATCGAGAGGTCTAATATCAACACCCACCATCACCCTAGTTCCTTGGTCAGACCACTACATAATTGAGATAAAGATGCTACTACAAAAAGACAATCTAAACGAACGCTCAAACAACACACCCACACAAAGACGATTCAAGAACTTCGACAGGGACACATTCCTACAAGACACGATACAACAACTGACCATAGAAACAGACGACCTGGAGGCTCAAATCACCAACTGGAACAGCACTCTATCTAACGCCGCCAAAGCAACAGACGCTAGACCCAAGAAACACCGTCACAACAAGCTACAACACAAGCCGTGGTACTCAAAAACCATACGACAAGAAAAAAGCGAACTCAGAAAGATAGAACGGAGATGGAGAAAGACCAAGGCTTCTGAAAACCAGCAACTATACCTAACAAAGCAAAAGCAATACAATGAACACATCAACCAATCAAAGAGAGAATACCATACAAACATGATAAATACCTCCATCAACAAACCCAGAGAGCTATTCGAAATCGTGAAAATCCTCACAAAAGAGCAAAGGACAGAGGACGAAGTACAAATAGACCCACAAAAATTTGCTGACCACATCAAGGAAAAATTTCACTCTGCAGAGCAAACAAGACCCAGCGCACCCACTAAGTCTATCTCACACTCCAAGACCTGGGACACCATTCTGCTCACCATCAACAGAGCAGCTCTCCCAGATCATCTCCACAATCAATACAAGCACCGCCCCCACAGACCCTTGCCCAGTGTCATGGATCAAAGCCACCAAATCAAGATTCCTCCACATCATACACAACATAATGCACAACTCCCTCACTCAAGGAGTCATGCCAAATCAACTAAAGCTCGCCACAGTAAGACCGATCCCAAAGAAAACAACTCTCGACAAGAACAACCCAGCAGCATACCGACCAATATCCAGCATACCCTTTCTGGCAAAAATCATTGAAAAAACAGTACAACACCAACTACAAGAACACATTGACAACCATGCACCACTGGATGACAACCAACACGGCTTTCGCCCCAACCATGGAGTCGAAACATTACTGATTTACCTCTTCGACAGCATCCTCCGAATCATAGACAACACTAAGAATGGAATCATAATGATCTTCATTGACATCTCTTCAGCATTCGACACAGTAGACCACAAAACGCTCCTGGAAAGACTAAAAAACATTGGGCTACATGGTCCCACCTTAAAATGGTTCCACTCATACCTAACTGACAGGCAGATACAGGTCAAGGTAGGCCACAACACCTCTCGACCCATAAATGTCCTCCAAGGAGTACCACAAGGATCCGCACTCTCAGCACTACTGTTTAACATCTACATCCAGCCAATATGCGACATCCTGAAAAAAAACAGCATCCAATATGCAGACGATATCATGATATACACACCTATCTCAGTTGACGACCCGGACTACTCTAAAATAACAAACTGCCTCACACAAATGACAATATGGTGTCAAAACAACAACCTCGCAATCAACTACAGCACTAATCATCACTCGTAACCCAGACTTCATCCACCCACCGGACATCAAGATACAAAACACAACCATACCAATAAAATCGGAAGTAAAATACCTTGGAGTGACCCTGGACAATGAACTGAATCTCAAGTCACACGTAAGCAAAACAATCAAAAATGCATACTACAAGATGAGAATCATCAGAAGACTTAAACCCCTCCTCGCCACTGAGCACTTCCGTACCGTATGCCAAGCTCTAATAACCCCCTTACTGGATTTCTGCAACCCAATCTACCTTGGACTAGCAAAACAAACACTCAAACCACTACAACTAGCACAAAACACGGCAGCCCGCATAATAACTGGATCAACAAGACATGAGCACATCACACCTGTTCTGAAAGACCTACACTGGCTCCCAATCAGTTCACGCATCAAATACAAAACAATCATAAACATATTTAAGATCAAACACACTTCAGCCAACAGCCTGAACACCCTCATACCAACAGACACCAGCACACGCCCAAGAAGAAAAGGAACCTCCAACCGAGTCAACACCCCTAGAGACTTCAGAAAAACACGCAAGGACACCACAGAAAGAGCACTCTCTCTGACCACCCCAACAATCTGGAACATCCTCCCAGACGATCTGAGATCAACGACGGACCTCAAAGACTTTCGCAAACAGCTGAAGACAACGCTGTTCATAGAACACTATGGACACGTCACATGACCCAACTACCAGGAACAACCAACATACCCCCCCCCCCGACCCACTGATAAGAGAATGTATAACGGCATATGATGTTTCTTAACACTAAATGTATAGAAGAATGTATTATAGCACACGATGTATCATAGTGCACAAGTACATCGTTCAACCTAATCAAACACACAACACATCTTACACACAAAGCACGATATAACCCTCACTGCATGAAAAACACTATCACTTCCTTTGATTGTTTTGCTGTGATACCGCCTTGATTTGTAAGATAAGGCGGTATAGAAATACTGTTAAATAAATAAATCTATCTATTGCTTTTCAACCTTTACCCTAATCCTTCCATTCCTCAGCTCTTTTTCCCTCGTCCATTATTCCCTAGTCTTTTGCTCACTCTCTCCACATCTAACATCTCTCATCACCCATCCAGTGTCTGGCTCTCTCTTTCTTCTATGTCTGCCCTCTCCATTCCTATCTCCCCTGCAACCAGCATCTACCCGATCTCCACACTACAGCATCCCCTCTCTATTATTCCCATATCCAGCATCTCTCTGTCTTTCTCAACCTATTTACCCCATGTCCATCTAATCCCCTCTTTCACCCCCATCCTGCATCTCCATCTCCCTTTATTACCCTGTGTCTAGCATCTCCCCTCTGTCCATCCTCTTTCCCCCCCCCCCAAGTCCAGCATTTACTCAGTCTCCCTATAACCCCCTGGCCAACATCACCACTTCATCTTCCCTTCTTGCTTCTCCCTTTATCTACCTAGCCACCCACCTCAATCTTGTCCTCGCTACCTCCTTATTCCCCCTTCTGACTCACTGTGCCCATCCATGTCCACCTCTTGTACATATAAGGGGCAAAGCCTGCCCACGGAGCAGCATGCCCCATAGACAGGGGCTGTGCAAGCAGTGATCCCAGCCCAGAGAGGCAGGGTGCAATTGGCCTTGCACAGCCCCTGCTCACAGGGCATGCTGCTCCTGCAGGCAGGTTCTGATCGCTCAGCCACAATCGCTGCCTCCCACACCCTTCTGCCTGCAGGAGCAGTATGTCCTGCAGGCATGGGCTGTGCAAGCTGTGACTGCAGTCCTGAGAAACACAGCCTGCCCTCAGGAATCAACATCAGGAGGGCGCCGTCACTGTCCACCCGCCCCCACTGCCAAGTCAGGATGACCTGCGGAGCACTGGCAGCCTAGTGGACAGCTTGCCTGTGGAACACGCTGCTCCCACAGGCAGAGGGATGTGAGTAGTGATCATGGCCTTTCACAGCCTTGCCCATGGTAGCAGCATGTCCTGCAGGCAGGCTCTCCACTAAGCTGTTGGCGCTCTGCAAACCATCCTGAATGGGGAGTGGGGGCAGGTGGCTAGCGATGGCACTCTCCTAATGTCAGCATCTCCCTGCCATGCTTACACAGCTTAGGTCATCCAGCATTTGTCTCCCTTCTTCCTCCCCTGTTGTCCAGCCATTTGTCTACCTTCTCCCAACCCCTGTTGTCCAACATTTGTCTTCCTGCCTCCCTCCTCCGTTGGCCAGCATTTGTCTTTCTGCTCCCCCCATTGTCCAAAAAAACAACAACCTGTTGTCTGTCTTCTCCCTCCCACCCTGTTTGTCTTTCTGTCCCCCTCCTGCTGTCCAGCTGTTTCCCCCCTCTCCTCCCCACCCCTACTGACCATGACAAGCTGTTGCCACTGCTGCATTCACCTCGTGGCAGTGGCAGAATCAACCCCTCTGCCATTGCCACAAATCTTTATGTACAAACTCCATGTTAACAGAACACCTGGGCTCAGCCACGCACTCAGAACACAGACCCTCACCAAGTAACCACAATCTAAAGTAAAAATAAAAATTATGTAGACAAAATTTAAACTGAAACCCCAAGAAGCCAGACTCCTCAAGCAGTGCAACATCAGATAAATAAGATATGCAGTTCCCCCATACTGTGTAAAATATAAAGATAACACAAAGTCCAGTCACTAAAATGAAATAAAATTATTTTTTATCTTTGCTGTCTAACCATTTTATTCTCTGATCATGCTGGACCCAATCTGAGGCATCTGCTTTCCTGTCTTAGCTCTCTTTCTGTGGTCTATGGTCCATCTGCCATTTCTTATCTTTTTTTTGTTTTCTTCACTTCTTTCCATCAGCCTATTTCCAGTCCCAGTAACCCTTCCCAGTATCAGCCCCTTTCCAGTACCTTCCAGTGTCAACTTGCATTCCCATGACTGCCACTGGTGTCCATTCCCTTCCAGTCCCCTTCCTTCTCCATTGTCCAGCCCTTCTAGGCCAAATACCATGGCGCCCTTCTCAGCATCCACTCCCTTCCAGTTCCATTCTCCCATCCCCTCGCATCAGCTCATTTGTAGCCCTAGCCCCCAGTTTTCTTTCAGGGCCAGCAGCTCTATCCTCTCCTCCCCGCCATCAGCCCATTTCCAGTTCTTGCCCCCCCCCCCCCCCCGATCAACCCATTTCCAATACTAGTCTCCCATCAGCCCATTATTAGTCCTAGCCTCCCCTACTCAGGTCATTACCAGTCCTAGACCCCCCCCCCCCCGATTGGCCCATTTCCAGTGCTAGTCCCCCCCCTCAGCCCATTACCGGTCCCAGTCCCCACTTGATCAGCCCATTCTCAGTCTACCCATTTCCAGTGCTAGCCCACATCCAGTCTGCCCATTTCCAGTCCTAGCCTCCCTGATCAGCCCATTTCCAATGCTAGGCCCCCATCAGTCCATTACCAGTTCTATCCCCCCCCCATCAGCCCATTATCAGTCCTAGCCTCCCCTAATCAGGTCATTACCAGTCCTAGCCCCCCCCCCCCCGATTGGCTATTTCCAGTGCAAGTCCCTCCTCAACCCGTTCCCCCTCCTAATCATCCCATTACCAGTCCCAGCCACCACTCGATCAGCCCATTCCCAGTCCTAGCTTTCCCTAATCAACCCATTACCAGTGCTAGTCCCCCCTAAAATCAGGCCATTACCAGTGCTAGCCCCCCTTCCAATCTCCCCATTTCCAGTGCCAGCCCCCCCTCCAAATCTGCCCATTTCCAGTGCTAGTCCTCCCCCCTCCCCCCCAATCTGCTCATTTCAGGTCCTAGCCGCCACCCCTCACCCCTATGGGAGGCCCCGGCTCTGCAGAACCGTGGGAAAGAGCTGCCTTTCCTTTCTTTCCCACAGCTCTGTTAAAGTTGAGCTGGCGGCGCCGCTGAGGGTATACTTATTAAGATCCTTAACTCCTTAAGTCTGTCCTCATATGCTTTATAATGAAGACCACTTTTAACCATTTTAGTAGCCACCCTCTGCACCGACTCCAACCTGTTTTATATCCTTTTGAAGATGTGGCCTCCAGAACTGCACACAATACTCCAAAAGAGGTCGCACCAAAGACCTATTCAGAGATACTATGGACTCCTTTCTTTTTTTTTCTGCTGGCCATTCCTCTCCCAGTGCACCCAAGCATCCTCCTGGCTTTCACTGTTGCCGTTAGCTATTTTAAGATCGTCAGACACAATCATGCCCAGGTTCCGCTCTTTTGTGGACAGAAGTACTCCCTTCCCCCCCCCCCCCCCCACTGTACCACTCTTTTGGATTTTTGCAGCCCAAATGCATGACCCTGCATTTTTTAGCATTAAATCTCAGCTGCCAAATTCTAGACCATTCTTCAAGCTTAGCTAGATCCCGCCTCATGTTATCTAATCCTTTCTGGGTGTTTACTTTATTGCAGATTTTGGTATCATCCGCAAAGAGGCAAACCTTACCTGACAGCCCTTCCGCAATATCACTAACAAAGATGTTAAAAAGTAGTAGTAGTAACATCAGTGCCATTTGGATGGATTGATTCTGTAGTGCCTTTGCAAACTATACTGAAAAGCACTTTTGCAGACAAATGGATTTTTGATGCCACACTCCTAATGCAGTTTGTCAGCGAAATAGTCATATCAGGTGTGATAACGTTGGCTAAATGATCCTAGAAGATAAGTTCTTGCTATCAATTAAGTATACAAATATTGATTGAATAATACATTTGAAGAAAATAAAGGACTTCATAGATAATAGGATTTTTATGACCTATGAGGATAAGTCTGTAAACCTATTTGAGACTGCATTTGGTGAGATATTTCGCTTTCAATTTTAAAATGGACATCTCTGAGGTCTTTTCCTCTTGTTCTTTGAGTGAAACTTACAGTACATCTCATTGAAAACATACAACCTCTTGAAAATTGCGTTAGTTTTTTTCCTGTTTTTTTTTTTTTTATTTAAAATTTATTTTATTTAACAAGTTTTCTATACTGCCTTCTCCTATATTCAAAGCTATTTATAATATAACATAAATGTGAAGTATACAGTAAACAGGGAGAATACAACTTGGAGGCATATGTGGGGAATGCGTTTAGGCGAACATATTTACATATTTATTTTTGTGCATACCATAATCAGAATTAATCTCCGACCAACCTTGGCATAGAGGTGAGATTATCTCAGTCTCCCAGATTCACTGCTAATGCTCATGTCAGCACTTGTATTGTTCCAAAGATAGATACTTCCTAGTGTGGAAAATGTTAATCGTCTCTGAGAGGCTTTCATTGTTTTAACTTGGAGAATTTTCATACCTTTTTTCTTTACCTTTTTGTATTCTTTGTCAAATCAGGCTAATTTGGACATGCATTTGATCTATTTTTTTAAATTCTGTTTTGGTAGTTAATGATAACCTTGCTGATTCATGAAGCATTGCATTTAAATCTGTTACTGTTTGATCAGTATCTTGGGGAATGACTGTATAGTAGTCCTTATCTAGGAAGATGTTAATCAGATTTTCTACCTCATAATTTTTAAGGATTTTTTAAATATATTTTCATTATTTTTATTGTCCCATATGTAATTTGAAAGGAATTTGGAAATTTTGGAATGAGGCACTGTGTGCTGGTATTTTCTTCAACTTATTGATGTACAAGACCATTTGCCTGTGGTTGGATAGGTTACATTGATGTCAGACAATTAAGGTATTAATCTCTTTGATATCCACATCCTATTATGGCATGATCAATGACGTTTTGATCCTTTTGAGTTGAAAATAAATTTACCTAGGGAGTTTCCCATTGTTCTGTCATTTAAGATGTATAGAACTAATTAAGGTTTAGGGGTTTTTTGCCTCAGACTTTTAGGAGAATTTGCAAGATCTAAATCTAAGGGGTATGTTTACTAAACTGCGCTCAAGTGCGCGGCGCACAATAGCGTGCGCTAAGGTACCTTAGCACACGCTAATGATGCGTTTTTGTGCCCCACACACGTGCGCGCCTCACTAAAGTGCCTGCTCATGTGCGCGGCGTGCTGATGTGCGATAGAGGCGTGGAAAGGCTCTCGGAGGGCGGAGGAAGGCTCCCCAGGGGCGGAGAGAAGGGGTCAATGGGTGGAGAGTGGGAGGGGAGAGGCTCCCCGCACAGGAGCGGGGCTGAAATTCAAGTAAAAAATACCGCGAGTGAAAACCTCGCGGTAGAGCCGATTTAAAGGGAAGAGAAACCATTTCTGTAAGCAATGTAACTCAAAACCAGGGAAACCTACAAAAAGTGAGCAGTGTGATACATGTGCACGGAACAAAAGGGCAAATAAACATTAAAAATGACCCCAACAAAATATAAAAAAATCATAATCAAGCTGGGCAATAGTGATAGTAATGGGAAACATCAAAAAACACTCCCAAGAAAGCCGTAAAAAATAAATATGAATTTTAGAAGGGTCTACGCTCTGTCCCCATACAAGGTGAATGATCCTGCAGTGAAATAACACTGATCAGGGTTTACCTCTCCATTGGACAGGTTACCTATGGCATGCACATGTTCCACAACAGCAGGGCGGGCAGGTCGGAATGGGCAACTGGACAGATGCTGGGAAAGGGGATACAGAGGGCTGCAGGCGGCACATGCTGTGGTGCAGCTGGGGCACAGTGCAGACAAGGCAGATGCCTAGATGGCACTTAGGAATGCTGAAACTGAACAGCAGCCAGACAGCACTGCTGAGGGCCCAACATGGGCACGAGAGTGTTTAGCACAGTGTCACAGGGGATAGTACCCAGCAGCTACCCCCAAGGGCACAGAACATTGGCAGGCGGTGATTGGGGGACGTGCGGACAGATATGCAGGCTCCCCTACCCCAGAAACCGCACCATAGGCAGCCGCCTACCCGCACACAGGATGGCCTGAGACTGGGTACCACCAGCACCACCAGCAGAAGGGCATGTCAGCATGGTGGCACAGGGGTACTGGAGGTGGAGGGGGGCAGTGGCAGCTGCCCAGAGCAGACCATGGCCTAGCCCTGTGTAGGTGGGTGCAATGCACTGCAACAGACAGGCCCTGCCGGACAAACAGTCATGGTATCATCAGGGAATGCACTGTCTCTGTGGCAACACGGTGGTGCAGTGCACACAACCAATGTGTTTGGAGACAGAAGGTCACAGGTTCAAGCCCCAGCTGGGGCTCCTGCCAATCCAGGCCCCATATTTTACCCACAACTATATCGTGATAGTAAAGACGAATCTTTATTGCAGAGAACATAAGCATGGCTCAAACACCTCTATTTTACCCTACAGAGCACAGACACCAGAAACGTGCACATTACCTAGAGCAGATTCCCCCAAATGCAGTCCTGGAGGGCCACAAATACTTCAGGGTTTATGCTGTCTCCAATCTAAGGATGGAGCGGTACTGGTGGTGGAGGTGGCAGCAGCTGGTGGCAGCAGCTGGTGGCAACAGCAGACCATGGCCTAGCCCTGTCCAGGTGGGTGCCGTGCACTGCAACAAACAGGCCCTGTTGGATGTACAGTCATGGACTCCCCAGGGAATGCAGCATATCTGTGGCAACACGGTGGTGCAGTGCACACAGACAGTGTGTGCAAGAACAGAAGGTCACAGGTTCAAAGCCCAGCTGGGGCTACTGCCAATCCAGTCCACATATTTTTCCCACAACTAAACCGTGATAGTAAGGACAAACCTTTATTGCAGAGAACATACGCATGGTTAATACGCCTATATTTTACCCCACCGAGCACAGACACCATAAACAGCCGCATTACCTAGAGCAGAGTCTCCCAAATGCAGTCCTGGAGGGCCAAACACCATTTAGGTTCCATGCTGCCTCTAATAAAGATGCCTGTGCTGCATATCTATGCACCACCCCCATGGTATGCAGATGTATCTCATGCATATTCATGAGGGACAGCATGAAAACCCGAACAGTGTTTGGCACACCAGGACTGGAGTTGGGAACCTCTGCCGTAAAGCAGCAGCCAACAGGGGCAGACACACCCACACCCACACCCACAGGCCCCATTGGCCAATGCCTCCTGGAAAGGCAGGACATTGGGCCCTGCGTGCATCTCCCAATACTAGCACTTGCATACCTTAGCAATGCCACCCTACACCTGGGTATACGGTACACAGCTATCAAACGTTTGCTATGATTACTAGCAGATAGCAATTCCTACATTAAGCACAGTTTGCTGATTGAGCTCCATCATAACAACGTTTCTGATGTCTGCGGTGTGTGCTTCAGGTCTGGTCTCTGACAGTGTTTACCACCCTGGGGAGTGACCCCCAACAGTATTGCGTACCATATCCATGCCTGTACTGTGCCCAGGACTGATGTAGTGGCCAGGGCTGCTAAACTCCTCTATAGTAGCACAATGCTGGCATAGGTGTGTGTGTCTGTCTAACCAGTGTGTGGTGGCTGCAAACACCCTCCACAGCCCACACTGCCAGCACTGTTGCCAGTATTGGCCTGCCAATGTGCATAATGAGGAGCAAGGTACCATGGGTATAGCCCGGACAGGGTGGCCTGGCCAGGATGCATCTGCATAGGGCACTGGCTGGGACATTTTAGTGCCCGGCCACCACCTACACAGACAGGGTGGCCTCAGCATGTCCTGCTGGGAGATCACTCTCACCCTGACTGTGCAGTGACCACAGCATGGCTAGGCACCCCCATAGTGCTATATAGTACTTCTATCATGTGATATTTATGGGTTTCCTTTTGGGGCCCAGTCACTGACTTATCTGCTTGTTGTGTATGCTGACATCCCAGTTCTGGGTGCACGCATTTTCACCAGGAACATGCACTATGGACTAGCTAGCAGACTGTTTGCAGCTGGTATGTGTCTTGATGGAACGCATTGCAGGGTGCAGCGGCTGAAGGCTTGCTGCAGGAGAATATCAGATAGTGGTGGGGTGCAGCTTAGCATATCCAGGCCTAATGTCTGTCTGCTATTGCGTTATGGATGTGTACAGAGCTGCTTTGACTGCCCTGTAGGGTGTCTGTTCCCCAGCAGGACTGGGGTTGCTGGTCCCCTCCACTGCCACCATTGTAGGTAGGTAGAATGTGGATCTGTTGATGGGAGACCCTGTTTACCACCTTCAGCCCTGGAGGAGGAGGGTGGTGGTACATAATCCTCCTAGGGGTCCATGGAGGCTACACCTGACTGAGACAGACAGATATATCCAAGTTGTTTCTGCAGAAACTAACTACCTCACACATTAGCACTGCTTGGGACCTGCAGCATGGCCTATTTCTGCCATGGAAGGTGCTGTGGACCTGGTGCTGGGCGCCCCACCGCACACTCAGGGTGAGCACAGTACCTGAACAATGTGACGGTGTGTAGCTACTCTGTGCCAGTAACACACACGGTCAGTACCCCCTACCAGGCCGAGGTGCTGTGGGGGTGCATACCCCATCTTGTGTTTATCTGTGGACAGCTGATTTGCATGTGCAGTGCATCATGGGTACGGGTGTGCTAACCCTATCCTGGTGACCACAGCAGACTGTCTGTGTGGTGACGTGCACTCCCTCTGCAGCCAGCCAGGGGCTTGCTAGCAGCTATAGAGCTGTAGCCCAATGGTTACTTCACCATCTGTAGAGCCAGAGGTCGTGGGTTCAAACCCACAGTGGGGTTATTTGATAGGGCTGCCCAAAGCATTATGATCTCTTTCATGTACATTATTGCTGCCAGCAAATACACTCTCAGTGTACTGTACCCATAAGGTGCCTCTGAGGGCGCTCTATAGGGCACCTTATGGTTACCGTCCATATGAGGTGCACTATACGTTATCCTGTGGAGCGACTTATAGGGTGCCCTATAGGGGACTTTTTAGGGTGCCGTGGCGGACAGTGCACTTTATAATGTGCCCTATGGAGTGCCTTATAGGGTGCCTTATGCGGCACCTTCAATTACGGCACGTGAGGGCGTGTTTGCTGGCAGCAATTAATAAAATACAAATAAAGTGCTGCAGGAAACAATACATACATTGAAAAGCTGATGCCTCAGCCAGCCTTACGTATTAGGCACACTGGGGAGCAAACTCATGACCCCTGTATCAGCAGTCAGTGCCTTAACCATTGTGCTACACTGCTGTTCCTCCTTGCATGTCAGCGCACCTACTGATAATTTTCATTCCTTAAACTGCACAGTGCTGCCATCAAACACAGTGCAATGACCTTGCTGTGCCTCATAGGGCACCCTATATGGCGCCCTATAGGCCACCCTTTCAGCAACATTGTAGGGTGCCGTGGCGGACAGTGCACTTTAAAATGTCCCCTCTGGGGTACCCTATGAGGCACCTTATGCAGCACCTTATGTTAGAATACTTTGAGGGTGTGTTTGCTGGCAGCACTATTTAAAATAAAAATAAAATGCCCCCTACAGCAATATTACCTATAACAGGTAATGCCTCAGCCAGCCTTCTTCATTAGACACAGTGGGGGATTGAACCCATGACTCCTGCATCATTGGTCAGTGTCTTAACCATTGTGCTACACTGCTGCTCCTCCTTGCCTGTCAGCGCACCTACTTATGATTTTCATTCCTTAAACTGCACAGTGCTGCCATCAAAAACAGTGCTGTGACCTTGCGGTAACTCATACGGCACCCTATAAAGCGCCCTATAAGCAACATTCTAGGGTGCCTTGGCGGACAGTGCACTTTAAAATGTGCCTTATGGGGCGCCTTATGTTAACACGCTTTGAGAGTGTGTTTGCTAGTAGAGATAATTAAAATAAAAATAAAATGCCTCCTAAAGCAATCTTCCCCATAATAGGTAATGCCTCAGCCAGCCTTCTTCATTGGGCACAGTGGGGGATTGAAACCATGATCCCTGCACCATTGGTCAGTGTCTTAACCATTGTACTGTGGCTCTGTTCCTGTGCTTGCACATCAGCGTGCCACTTATGCTTCCCGCGCAACTTTCTCATGCGCTAATGTGCGTGGCGCACATTAGCGAATGATTAATCCCGGTTTTGCTTTTTTCTGACTGAAACGCCCACTCCTTATATGGCATCCGCACACTAGTGCGCCGCCCACCCTAACGGGGTTTTAGTAAACATACGCCTAAGTGTTTTTTCTGTTCTTTTAAATGTATTTACAAATTTTTAAAACAAACACACTTTTATTGGGGCCTATGAATGATATTTAAGGGCGATATTAGTGAGCTTTTTTTGGTAGGCAGTAACACTGCCACTAGCAGGTCGCTAGCCCTGATACTGAGGGCATCTATATATTTCTCCCCCAAGAAGCTGGAAGACAGCACCTCTTTCTCAGTGTATGTGGGGTGTTTTTTTCATTGGTCATTTAAGCCTCAGGGTAATTGTTTGTTTTATTATCTCATAAATTTTTTTTGTAATAGTATTACTGTGTGTGTGTGTTTTCTTGGAGTTTTGGTTGTTTTTTGTAGAACTAGTGATTAGAACAACTGCCTGGTACCCAGAAGATCAAGGGTTCAAGTCCCACTGGCACTCCTTGTGACCTTGGGCAAGTCACTTTACCCTCACCTGCCTCAGAATAAAAGGCCTGATCAAAGAAATCAGGGAAGCTACCAAAAGTTACAGAACAGTAATAATAATGGGTGATTTCAATTACCCCGGTATTGACAGGGTCACTGTCACTGCAGGACATGCTAGGGAGATAAAGTTTCTAGATGAAATAAATGACTGCTTCTTGGAGCAGCTGGTTCATGAACTGACCAGAGGGGAAGCCATTTTCAACTTAGTCCTTAGTGGGACACCAGATCTGGTGCAAGAGAAGGGTGTTGGGGCTACTTGGCAATAGTGATCATAGCATGATCGCATTTGATTTAATTAATGGAGGAGGGATGGTAAGGAAATCCACAGTACTACCTTTTAAATTTCGAAAGGGAGACTATGATAAAATGAGGGAAAATAGTTAAGAAAAACTAAAAGGAGCTGTTGCAAAGGTCAAAGACTTACATCAAGCTTGGGTGTTTAAAAATAATATCTTGGAAGCCCAGACCAGCTGTATTCCACGTTTTAAGAAAAGTGGAAGGAGGTCCAAAAAACTGCCAGCATGGTTTAAAGGTGAGGTCAGAGGCGGCTGTTGCCAAAAAAGCATCTTTCAGGAAATAGAAAAAAAGAGCCAAAAGACGAAAACTGGAAACAGCACAAGCAATGGCAAGTTAAATGGTAGGCAAAGAGAGAATTTGAGAAGAAACTTGCTGTGGAAGCAAAAATATGTAATAAAGACTTTTTCAAGTACATTTGTAGCAAAAAAACCTGTGAGAGTCAGTTGGAGCATTAGATGATAGAGGGGTAAAAGGCCATAGTGGGGGGACAAGGCTATAGCGGAGAGACTGAATGAATTCTTTGCTTCGGTCTTTACTGAGGAAGATGTAGGGATGTTACCCATGACTGAAGTGGCATTTAAAGGTGATACTGCGGAGGAATTGAAAGAAATATCGATATACCGGGAAGATGTATTACAACTATTTGATAAACTGAAGAGTAGCAAATCACTTGGACCGGATGGTATAGATCAAAGGGTGTTGAAAGAAATGAAATATGAGACTGCAGACCTGCTATTAGTAATCTGTGAACTATCATTAAAATCATCTGTACTACCTGAAGATTGGAGAATCGCCAATGTAACGCCAATTTTTTAAAAGGGTTCCAGGGCTTATCCAGGAAACTACAGACCGGTGAGCCTGACTTCAGTACCGGGAAAAATGGTAGAAACTATTATGAAGAACAAAATTACTCATCATGTAGATAGTCATGGCTTAATGGGAGACACCCAACATGGCTTTAGGCAAGGAAGATCTTGTCTTACTAATCTGTTACGTTATTTTGAAGGTGTGGATAAACAGGTAGACAAAGGTGAGTCAGTTGATATAGTGTATCTGGACTTTCAGAAAACCTTTGACAAGGTCCCTCATCAGAGACTTTTGGCAAAACTAAAGTCATGGGATAGGAAGCAGTGTACTATTGTGGATTAGGAACTGGTTAAAATATATAAAGCAGAGGGTAGGGCTAAATGGCCATTTTTCCCAATTGAAAAAGGTGAATAGAGGAGCATCCCAAGGATCTGTGCTGGGTCCGCTGCTTTTTGACATATTCATAAATGACCTGGAAAAGGGAATAACGAGTGAGGTTATCAAATTTGCAGATGACACAAAACTATTTAAAGTTGTTACAATTTTCCACAATCCTCTTGGGTTTTAACAACTTTAAATAGTTTTGTGTCATCTGCAAATTTGATAACCTCACTCGTTATTCCACTTTCCAGGTCATTTATGAATATGTCAAAAAGCAGCGGACCCAGCACAGATCCCTGGGTACACCACTATTCACCTTTCTCCATTGGGAAAATTGGCCATTTAGCCCTACCCTCTGCTTTCTATCTTTTAACCAGTTCCTGATCCACAATAGTACACTGTCTCCTATCCCATGACTCTAGTTTTGCCAAAATTCTCTGATGAGGGACCTTGTCAAAGGCTTTCTGAAAGTCCATATACACAATATCAACCGACTCACCTTTGTCCACCTGTTTATTCACTCCTTCAAAAAAACAACAGATTAGTAAGACAAGATCTTCCTTGTCTAAAGCCATGTTGGCTGTCTCCCATTAGGTTGTGACTATCTACATGCTGAGTAATTTTATTCTTTATGATGGTTTCTACCATTTTTCCCGGTACTGACGTCAGGCTCACCGGTCTGTAGTTTCCTGGATCACCCCTGGAACCCTTTTTAAAAATTGGTGTTACATTGGCGATCCTCCAATCTTCAGGTATTAGAGATGATTTTAATGATAGTTCACAGATTACTGATAGCAGGTCTGCAATCTCATATTTCAGTTCTTTCAACACCCTTGGATGTATACCATCCGGCCCAGGTGATTTGCTACTCTTCAGTTTATCTAATAGTTGTAAGACATCTTCCCGATGTATCGATATTTCCTTTAATTCTTCTGCACCTTTAAATACCACTTCAGTCATGGGTAACATCCCTACATCTTCCTCAGTAAAGACCGAAGCAAAGAATTCATTCAGTCTCTCCGCTATCGCCTTGTCGCCTCTTAGTGCTCCTTTAACCCCTTTATCATCTAATGGACCAACTGACTCTCTCAGAGGCTTTTTGCTACGAATGTACTTGAAAAGGTCTTTATTTCGCGTTTTTGCTTCCGTAGCAAGCTTCTACTCAAATTCTCTCTTTGCCTGCCTTATCAATGCCTTGCATTTGACTTGCCAGTGCTTGTGCTGTTTCCAGGTTTCATCGTTTGGCTCTTTTTTCCATTTCCTGAAAGATGCTTTTTTGGCAACAACAGCCTCTCTGACCTCACCTTTAAACCATGCTGGCAGTTTTTTGGACTTCCTTCCACTTTTCTTAAAGCGTGGAATACAGCTGGTCTGGGCTTCCAAGATAGTATTTTTCAACAACACCCAAGCTTGATGTACGTCTTTAACATTTGCAACTGCTCCTTTTAGTTTTTTCTTAACTGTTTTCCTCATTTTATCATAGTCTCCCTTTCGAAAGTTAAAAGGTAGTACTGTGGATTTCCTTACCTCCTCCACTAATTAAATCAAAGGTGATCATGCTATGATCACTATTGCCAAGTGGCCCCAACACCCTTATCTCTTGCACTAGATCTGGTGTTCCACTAAGGACTACGTCTAATATGGCTTCCCCTCTGGTCGGTTCATGAACCAGCTGCTCCAAGAAGCAGTCATTTATTTCATCTAGGAACTTTATCTCCTTAGCATGTCCTGACGTGACACTGACCCAGTCGATACCGGGGTAATTGAAATCACCCATTATTATTTCTGCGCTGTAACGTTTGTTAGCTTCCTTGATTTCTTTGAGCATTTCATCATCCATTTGGTCATTCTGGCCAGGCGCTCGATAGTACACCACCACTGCCATTGCCTTCCCCCTTTTATATGGAATTTCAATCCATATAGATTCTACAGCAGATTTTGTTTCCTGCAAAACTTTAATCCTTTCTGAGTCAATGCCCTCTCTAACATAGAGCGCAACCCCTCCACCAATTTGATCAGCTCTATCATTACGATATAGTTTGTACCCAGGTATCACAGTGTCCCACTGGTTGTCCTCCTTCCACCATGTCTCTGATATTCCAATCATATCTAACCTTTCATTTAGTGCTATATATTCTAACTCTCCCATCTTATTCTTTAGACTTCTAGCATTTGCATACAAGCATTTTAGAGAATGTATTTTATTCATGTTAATTTGGCTATTGTTAGACATGGGTAAATCGGTATCTTTAAGCTCTGTCTGCTCCATACTTGAGGGCATTTGGGCTACTTTACTCTTTTGTGGAACCTCTCTGCTTTTGGTAGTATCCTTCAAGGATACATTCTTCCGAACCATCCGCTCTTGGGCGACTGTCGGCTTTCCCCTAATATCTAGTTTAAAAGCTGCTCTATCTCCTTTTTAAAGGTTAATGCCAGCAGCCTGGTTCCATCCCGGTTAAGGTGAAGCCCATCCCTTCGGAAGAGCCCCTCCTTTCCCCAGAATGTTCCCCAGTTCCTAACAAATCCAAAACCCTCATCTCTGCACCATTGTCTCATCCACGCATTGAGACTCCGGAGCTCTGCCTGCCTTTTGGGTCCTGCGCGTGGAACAGGAAGCATTTCGGAGAATGCTACCATGGAAGTTCTGGATTTCAACTTCCTACCTAAAAGCCTAAATTTTGCTTCCAGAACCTCCCTACCACTTTTTCCTATGTCATTGGTACCGACATGTACCAAGACAGCAGACTCCTCCCCAGTACTATCTAAGACCTTATCTAGGTGGCGCGTGAGGTCCGCTACCTTCGCACCAGGCAGGCATGTTACCAGGCAATCCTCACGTCCACCAGCCTCCCAGTTATCTACATGCTTAATGATCGAATCACCAACTATAACGGCTGTCTTAACCCTTCCCTCATGGGCACATGGCCCTGGAGAAATTTCCTCAGTGCGAGAGGGTTTTACATCACCTGGAGGACAGGTCCTAGTTACAGGATCACTTCCTGCCACACCAGGGTGATGCTCTCCTGTCACGTGACCTCTCTCCTCCATGGCAACAGGGGTGCTGCCAGACTGGAGGTGGAACTTCAGGACTATATCCCTGTAGGTCTCGTCTATGTACCTCTCTGTCTTATGTTTTCCAAGTCTGCTACTTTAGCCTCTAGAGAACGGACTTGTTCCCTGAGAGCAAAGAGCTCCTTGCACCTAGTGCACACGTAAGACCTCTCACCAACTGGGAGAAAATCATACATGTGACACTCAATGCAAAAGACTGGAAAGCCCCCATCCCGCTGCTGGACTGCTGTCTGCATCTTAGTTTTAAGTTTGTGTCTAGATCTTTAAGTTCTTACTTACTAGGGGTTGCTATGGGTATTTATACCAATAAAACTGTACCTAATACATTTAATATACCTTGTTCACCTGAAGCTTAATTAATCTCAGGTCCTTAGTGTATGACTGATTTGGGTAATGAGCTTCACCTGAAAGCACCTCCTGTCTTTTAAGATGTGTAAGTATCTATAAAGCTATGATTATCCCAGGGGTGGGTGGGTGTGGGGAGGGAAATAACACTTATTAAAAGAGGGCTGCTACACAGTACCCTGTCTTGTGCTGCTGAGGTAAGCTAAATTCTGATTTGATTTAAATTATAGCTCTTAGCTGCTGCTAGGCTCTAACTTCTTATGAAATTTAAACTACAAGCTCTCTGCTGGGTTCTAAATTTAACCAGAAAGCTCTCTTCTGTGTTTTAAAACTAAAAGTACTTTTCTGATGCTAGGCCCTGAGTGACTATTAAATGTACACTACAAGCTCTCTGCTGGGTTCCAGATGTAACCAGAAAGCTCTCTTTTGTGTGTTAAAATTTAAACTAAAAGTACTTTGATGTTACTTGGCCCTGAGTGACTACAAGCTCTCTGCTGGGTATGAAATGTAACCAGAAAGTTCTCCTCTGTGTTTTAAATTCAAACTTTAATTGCTGCTACTAGGCCCTAACTGATCCAACAAAAAACAGTGGGTTCACAGATTAAGTAGCTTTAATACAAAGAATTCTTTTTTGAAAATTACCAGAAGTATATACTCACAGTTGCAGATTTCTCTCCAGAAGTAACAGTCCCCCTTTCTAGTCCTTCAAGACTAGAAGTGTACTGCTTGATCTAATACAAGTATTGAGGGACCTGTGTTTTTGGGGAGACTGCTAGGTACTTATGACCTAGATTGGCCACTGTTGGAAACAGGATACTGGGCTTGATGGACCTTGGTCTGACCCAATATGGCATATCTTATGTTCTTATGTACTTCCAGTGATACATTTGTCAAGAAAACCCAGAGGCAGCTGGGTTGCCAGGAATCAGCACTGACTTGATGGCACCAAAAAAAATAAATTTAAGCTAGAACTGCCAAACCCTCTCCTGGAGGCACACCTTGCCAGTCTGGTTTTCAGGATTACCACAATGAATATGCATGAGATAGATTTGCATACCCAGGCTCTCCAAAGCATTTGGATTTATTTCATGCATATTCATTGTGGTGATCCTGCAGCCCCAACTGGCTTCATGTGCCTCTAGGAGAGGGTTGAGACAGTTCTAACTTAGGGTTTTGCATATTTTAAGGAATCATTTTCCATATTTATTAATTGCATCATCATAGCTATTTGGGGGGGGGGGGCGTTGTTTCAAGATGCTAAAGTAAGATATCTTGCCATGCCCTTGTTCTCCTGGAATTAGATAAATTTAAGTTCTCTTTCGTGCATTTAAATCCACTATCAGAATGAGTTTGAATTTTGTTTGAAATATAAGTTTCTTTCTGTATGGTTGTAATATATTCAGAATAAAAGTCGGTGAGGCAGGTTAGTGTGTAAGTGGAAGTACATGGGGTGAGTAATTAGGTGTGGGTGAGTAGGCTTGGCCCGTCCATTGTGCGAGAATATTGTTCACACAGGGCCCTGCGTTTCAGGGGGCCCGCGCCAACATCATCTCACATTCGGCATTGGCAGTGAAGAGCGCCTTTTTTCTTTACTTCGGCAATTGTACTGTAGTATAGGACGCTGGCACGCTGAGGACCGGGAAACCCTTTGACATCAGCGTACCAACGTCCTATACTACAATACAGCTGAAGTGAAGAAAAAAGGCACTGTTTGGTGGCTCTCCAAGGTGAGCCGGGGCCTTCCGGCTCTCTCTAATGCTTGAGATAGCCGCAGGGCTCTTGGGGGAGGGGTTAAGACTGGAAATAACTGATGGGGAGGGAGTTTGGACTGGAAATGGGTTGATGGGAGAGCTTGGATTGAAAATGGACTGATGGAGGGGCTAGGATAGGACTAGAAAGGGCTGATGGGGGAGCTAGGACTGGAAATGGGCTGATGCGGGGGAATGGGAGAATTGGGCTAGAAGGGAGCGGATGCTGGGTGGGGCTGGAACTAGAAGGGAGCTGATGTTGGGGGAGGACTAGAATGGGATCGGGCTAGGGGAGTAAGGATGGAGAGGGGGAAAAAATATTTTATGTGGGAGGGAAGAAAAATCTACAATTGGCCGGCTATTGGGAGAGTAAGTAGCCAGGTTAACTGTTACTTTAAATTAAATATCTCTCCCTGTTCTGTCCCCAGAACCTGCTGTGTTTTAAACTATTTTTCCTTCTCTAGCCTACCTGAGGGACTACCCCCCCTCCCCCCCCTGCTGAGGTATTGTGTAGCCCTTCTTCCTGTCTCCTCCTCCCACGTGTACATAGTCTGTTCTGTTTGCCTCTCTCTGCTCTGGGAAGAGCAGTGCCCTCACAGTGCTCTGCTAGAGAGGTGGATATTTAACTCCTGTGACAACTTTGCTGTAAGTTCTAGCTATCCTAATTATTTATTGTTGTCTTTATTGGTGTGCTACTTCACCTCCCTGTTCCTTTTAGTTTTGCACTTCAGCTTTCTCAGCTGTATAACTTATTTTGCCTCTCTCAACTAACTGGCCTTTGTGTGGTAGCCAGGTTAACTGTTACTTTAAATTAAATATCTCTCCCTGCTCTGTCCCCAGAACCTGCTGCGTTTTAAACTCTTTTTCCTGCTCTAGCCTACCCGAGGGACTAACCCCCTCTCCCCCCCTCCCCCGCTGAGGGTACAGGACAGGGTACCTTTAACAGCCCTCTTTTAATAGGTCTTATTTCCCTCCCCAACACCCACCCGCCCCTGGGGTAATTGTAGCTTTATAGGTACTTACACGTCTTAGAGGAAAGGGGCTGCTCTCAGGTGCAGCTCTTTATCCAAATCAGTCATACATTGAGGAACTGAGATTAATTAAGCTTCAGGTGAACAAGGTATATTAGAGGTATTAGATACACTTTTATTAGTATAAGCATCTACACCAACCCTTAGTAAGTACAGAATTTAAAGACCTAAACACAAGCTTTAAACTAAGATGCAGACAACAGTCCAGCAGCAAGATGGGGGCTTTCCAGTCTTTTGCATTGAGTGTCACATGTATGATTTTCTCCCAGTTGGTGAGAGGTCTTACGTATGCACTAAGTGCAAGGAAGATCTTGTCTTACTAATCCGTTATGTTTTTTTGAAGGTGTGAATAAACAGGTAGACAAAGGTGAGTCGGTTGACATAGTGTATCTGGACTTTCAGAAAGCCTTTGACAAGGCCCCTCATTCAGAGACCTTTGGCAAAACTAAAGTCATGGGATAGGAGGCAGTGTACTATTGTGGATCGGAAACTGGTAAAAAGATAGAAAGCAGAGTGTAGGGCTAAATGACCAATTTTCCCAATGGAAGAAGGTGAATAGTGGAGTACCCAAGGGATCTGTACTGGGTCTGCTACTTTTTGACATATTCATAAATGACCTGGAAAAGGGAATAACTAGTGAGGTTATCAAATTTGCAGACAACACAAAACTGTTTAAAGTTGTTAAAACCCAAGAGGACTGTGGGAAAACTGCAGGAGGATCTGGATAAATTGGAAGACTGGGCATCCAAATGGCAGATGAAATTTAATGCGGACAAGTGCAAAGTTATGCACCTAGGAAAGAACAACCCACAATGCAAGGTTCCACATTGAAGAGAGGCTACAAAGGTTAGGGCTCTTCAACCAGGAAATGAGATGGCTGAGGGGAGATATGATAGAGGTCTGTAAATTAATGAATGGAGTGGAACGGGTAAACGTAGATCGATTGTTTACGCTATCAGAATATAGAAAGACTAGGGGACATGTAATGAAGCTACAGGGTAAACTATTTAAGACAAATAAGAAAATATTTTTTCACTCAATGTGTAATCAAACTCTGGAATTTGTTACCGGAGGATGTAGTAAAGGCTGTTAGTGTAGCTGGGTTTAAAAAAGGTTTGGACAAGTTCCTGGAGGAAAGGTCCATAAACCATTATTAAAAAGGGACCCAGGATAGCAATGCTTGACCCAATACAAGCATTGTGGAACCTGTGTCTTTTGGGGATACTGCTAGGTACGTATGACCTAGATTGGCCACTGTTGGAAACAGGATACTGGGCTTGATGGACCCTGGTCTGACCCAGTATGGCATATCTAATGTTCTTAAGTGGGGATTGAGGATGGAGGGATAAAATTTGAGTCGATGAAAAAGGAATAAAGAAAGAAATGGAGGAAAGAGCAAAAGGAGAAAGATCAGTATGTTAAAGCAGATGTAGAGAGAGAATGGAAAAAAACTAGGAGAGAGAAGAAAGAATAAATGGATGCAGACAATAGAGAATTAGCAGAAAACAAGAAGAAACCAGAAGAAAGTGACTGGAGCATTTGCAACTGAAAAATAAAATGCAGAAACAACAAAAGGTAGAAAAATACTTTTTTATTTTGAATTTATTAATTTGAATATGTCAGCTCTGGAAAATGTGCATCAATTAACGTCTGCATTTTGTTTAGTACAAGAGGAAATTAATTTACAGGTTTTTTTTCTCCAGTGTTGTACATTTCAGGTTTGGCTTTTGGGGTTTCCAGTTTAATGATTGTCTTCCTATTTTTAAATTGTGATCCCTTGTTCTTTATTTGGTGACTATCTATGTTCTGCATGTGTAACCGAGCTGAGGTATTCTGTTTATGTAGTTTCTATTTGACAGTGCCACTTGTTCTCTTTCCCCATTAGATGTATTGGTATTCTCTGAGATGTATTGGTTTTAATATTTGCAGTATTGGTTTTAATATTTGCCTTTTGATAGGTAAGTTATGGTGCTTTTTTGAGTTCTGGTAGTGCTGTTATGATATGGTTGGTTTGCTATGGGCTCTAAATGAGCAGTGTTTATAGTACTTCCTAATGTGCCTGGCGGTTGGCATTGGAGTATAGTAATCTGGAAATCTGGTAGTCTTCCTTTATCTATACGCTCATTAAGAGGCATGTTTACTAAAAGTTAGTGCGTGTTAACATTATGCAAATGTATGCAAATGAGGCCCCCAATGAGTCTCCGCACATGGCCCCGCACCTCCTTGGGCTGCTCCTTTGGGTGAGGAGCAGTGTGTGAAGTGGATGAGAGGAGATTGAAATTATGTAAATGGAAACAGAGTGAAAGGGATAGAGTGGGCTGGAGTCCATTTAGTAGGATGGCAGAGCAGAGGAAAAGAGGAAACATTGGTTTGGATTAGTCTTTGCCAGTAGGGGCATGGGAACCTCAGCTGATACTTGCAGATGTGGCATCGCACTCCTGGTGTCACAGACACGGTCCGGGACATTTTTGCTGGGGAGAGAGGGGGAACATCTGCTGACAGAAGCAGTTGGAGGGAGAGGGAGTGGGAAGGTGTGCAGGTTTGATTAATTTCTCAGTTACAGCATATGAATAACTTGGAGTTTCCTTTCTCAACTCACACTTAGGGGCCATTTTAATAAAGTATGCTATAGGTATGCATCAATAATACACAAAACAGTGATATGTACAAAATCCTCATGTTATCTGTTAGGGTGTGGACAGCATTGTCCTGATAGGTAATGCACAGTGGCGCATGATAATGTGGGGCACGATTATTGCAGGTACAGTTAACTTCCCCTATTGTGTTACCTGCAAGATGGGCTATTAGCTTGCAGGGTATACTACACACTGATGGTACTGCACTCTCCACCCCTAACCTGCCCAGTTTGCCCTTCACCTCGCAATTCGCAGTTAGCATGAAAATTGGCCCTTACTGTCTGTGTCTTGGACAGTATTTGTTGAATATGACTGCAGCCTGCTATGTGATTTGTGTAGACACTGTAAGTGGATCATTCAGGCACAGCTGTGGAACATCCAAGTGCAGCTGTGAGTGATTCATGGACATCTAGTGGTCACTTACTGGTGTAAAGCAATAGAATTTCCTGTGGACTGTTGTGGGCACTCACTTTGTCCACAGGGTTTGGAAGCTGTTTAAACAGGCTCCAGAGTGTATGACAAATTTCCATAATTTTTTAAAATAGTTTCAAACTGACATGTCAAATGATTCCAGAGTCCTACTGGTTACCCATCAAAAGAGTCCATGCCAGAATGAAAGGAAGGACATTTTAAACAAGAGTTTCCTTATCTTTCCTCCAGTTCAGTCCTCCACCTCTGGGTTGTGTACCTCCTCCTGCAGCTTGAAGACTGTGCATGTCAAAATCATGACATCACTAGATGTAGTCTGCTGGTATCTCCCATCAGCCCCAGTGTGTCCAGTCTCCATGCAGCAGGACGACGTAGTGAGCCTAGGTCTGGGCTCACTTGAGGAACCAATAAGGAGCTGTTAGGGTTGCTAGCTTAGCAGTAGTATTAGATGATTCCTTTCTAAATTGTTTTTTTTTTTTTTAAAGCAATATACACAGTCTTGCTGCCTTGCACTGGTCCCGGTCTGTCTCCCTCTCAGTTTGCTCATTCGTGGGGCAACTGTGGGCTGCTAGATCTCTCCTCCTTGACAGGACGGAGGAGAGCTCTGCAGCAGGCACCCTCCCTAGTCGCGTTCCTGACAGCGGCAGAGCAACGGTCAGCTTTGCGAAGGGGCAGAGACGAGATCATTCTGCCGGCAGCTCCCGCTCACTCTGGTGCTGAGCGGGACCGCGCGAACGGCGGATTCCTGTTACAGCTTCAGTGGTGGCTGGGCCTGAACGGGGTAAGCAATTGCTTTTAAGGCAGCACTTTGCGGGGGGATTGGGCTGGTGAAGCAGAGGAAATCTGGAGAATTTACTTTGAAGCGGTTTCTCCATTGGTGCCATTTTGCGGGTTTCCTTACAGGCGGCCAGTTTGGGAGCCGCGTGTTTGCCACTTGGCAATAGGTCACATCTCGGGGTTCCGGAGCATTTTTGGGCTCAGGCTGGGGCTCGGTTTCGGAGCACTTTAGTCAGTTTAGTGAAGTTTGCTTGGTTGGTGGTTTGTTTAGCGATTTGTGTCTGCTTTATTCTGGTGGTTTTGCCTTCGGGCTGATTTTTGGTGCTTCGTGGTGCACAGGGGGAGCCCTTGTTTCCTTTGGGGCACATATAGGGTAACTTCTCTTTTTGCTTAAAAAAAAAAGGGCCAATTTTGACTTTAGGGCTTATCGCCCGTATATGGTGGTGGGCGAGCTGGTTGATGGCAGTGCGCCCGAAGTGTGTGGTCTGTGGCACCTGCAGAGATACAGTGGTGAACTCTGGCATTTGCTGGGGCTGCGCAACAGTGTCCATCAGTCTGGAACAACAGATGGAGATTACAGTGCCTCACGAGTCTCAGGATACAGCGGATGGGGACGTAGGAGAGGCAGGGCAACTACCGTTGCAAGGGTTCGGTCAGGAGGTCTCGGCGGGTTCGTCTGGTGCACTACCGGCCTTGGGGTCAGGACCACTTCTAGAGGACTTTTGCCCTGATTTCATTTTGATTATGCATCAGGCGTTTTGCTTGTGGCGGCAAGGGAAGGTACCAGAGCCTTTGTCTTTGGCTGGTCCTGGGCAACAGTCAGGAACAGGTGAGCCTGGTAGCTTGGCGCCACTGCCTCCAAAGAGGTTAAGGTCGCGTGAGCAGCTGCCTTCATATTGCGAGGGTGCAGAGAGGGATGAAGCCGAGGTGGAGCTAGAGGCAGAAATGGAGGATTTGGAAGAAGGTGATATACAAGAGCCTGAGGATCAGGCGAAAATCATTTGGGTTTTCCATAGGGATGAGCTGACGCCACTTATCACGGAATCACTGCAGTCACTAAATCTCGCTACAGCACAGGTTCCCGAAGAAGATGAAGTGGAAGATCCTGTTATTCAAGCGGTGAGACAGGCGCAGGTGGTGTTTCCCGTCCACCGTGTGGTCGACCGGATGATCCAGGACAAGTGGGATCAGCTGGAAGCAGGACTTAGGGGGGATTAGAACTATGAACCGGCTCTATCCCTTGGCAGAGAAGGATAAAGAGAAGTTTCGCTCGCCGCATATTGATGTGGCGGTATCGGTGGTTACGAAGAAAACTATTCCATTTGAAGGTAGCGCAGCTTTACAGGATGCACAGGACAGGAAGATAGATGGTTTGTTGAAGCAATCGTTTGAGGCTAATGCCCTGTTTTTTTACAAGCTTCTATTTGTGGAGCGTGAGTGGCGAGAGCGTGTCTTCGGTGGTCTCAGCGCTTGCGACAGTCTCCTCGCCTAGAGCAGGAAGACGTGAGAGAGCTTGATCGCATAGAGTCGGGGTCGGCTTATTTAGCGGATGTGCATTTTGAGTTAATCCGTGCGCTAGCTAATAGTATGGCTTCCTTAGTGGCTGCTAGGAGGTCTTTATGGTTGAAGAATTGGGTGGCCGATGGATTGTCCAAGTCCCGTCTCAGTAAACTTCCATTTAAGGGCAGGTTGTTGTTCAGAGAAGACCTGGACAAGTTAGTGAAAGAGCTCGGGGAGTCCAAGGGCGGGAGGCTGCCAGAGGATAAACCGAAGCAAGGGAAGTCCGGTCAAGCATTTCGCAGCCAGTTTAGAGATTTCAGGAGATTTCGTTCTTCTTGTTTGGGGGGTTTCCAAAGGGGAAGATTTGCGGCTAGGACCCCAGGGGTTTTGGGGGTTTCGTGGAGCAAATAGAGGTTTTGCAGCGGCTTCTGCAGGGACTTCCCGAAAACCACAATGAAAGGAGGCGGGTCCCGGTGGGAAGTCAACCGATAGGTGGGCGACTTCGGGGATTTCTTCCTGCCTGGACCCAAGTAACGTCAGATCAGTGGGTTTTAGAGAATTCATGAGGGTTATGCGCTGGAATTGGCAAAACCAGTGCGGGACTCCTTTGTACTGTTTCCTTGCAGAGGTCACCGAAAAGCCCTGGAGGTTCGCGATATGGTGGATCGTCTGTTACAATTGGAAGCAGTTGTGCTGGTGGCAGACTATGGCAAGGGTCGATACTCCATTTATTTCGTAGTGCCGAAAATAGATGGGGCCCTTCGTCCTATATTAGATCTGAAAGGGGTGAATTGGTGTCTTCGGGTGCCTCATTTCAGGATGGAAACGCTGAGGTCAGTCATTATAGCGGTGTGCCAGGGAGAGTACTTGACTTCCCTCGATCTTACAGAGGTGTATTTGCGTATCCCAATCCAAACGGCGCACCAAATGTTTCTACGGTTCGCGCTACCTTGGGGTCATTATCAGTTCCAAGCATTGCCTTTCGGTCTAGCGACAGCACTGCGTACATTCACCAAGATTATGGTGGTAGTGGCGGCAGCACTTCGGAAGGAAGGGATTCTAGTCCATCCGTACCTTGACGATTGGTTAATTCAGGCAAAGACCAAGGACGAGAGCGTTCAAGTGACAAAGTTGTGCAGTTTTTGCAGAGCCTCGGCTGGGTGATCAACCCGGTAAAGAGCTGCTTGATACCTACGCAGGATATCAAGTACCTGGGTGTGCGGTTTGATATGCATAAAGGGGTGGTGTTTCTGCCGAACCGGCGAGCTCATGCACTTCGGCAGCTCGTCCGCAAGTTCAGGTACACTCAGGCTCCCTCGGCGTGGACTTACCTTCGCATATTAGGAACCATGGCGGCGACCTTGGAGGCGGTACCATGGGCCAGATTTCATATGCGACCATTACAGAGAGCGCTGCTTCAACGGTGGTCGCGTCAGTCCGATTCGCTGAGCAAGCAGCTTCCCTGCCCATTCAAGGGCAGGCAGGCTCCGCGATGGTGGCTCCTTCCGGGCTCGTTAGCAGCAGGAATGCCTCTGGAGCAGCCAGTGTGGCTCCCACTGCTGACGGATGCGAGTCTCGCGGGCTGGGGAGCACATTGTGGAGATCAGTTCACCCAAGGCACTTGGTCAGTTCTGGAGAGCAAGTGGTCAATCAACAGGTTGGAGCTGAGAGCGGTGTTTCTCGCGCTTCAAAGATTCGAGGCTACGGTAACGGGTCGAGCGGTGCACGTGCTGTCAGACAACTCGGCAGCGGTAGCCTACATCAATTGACAAGGCAGTACAGGAAGTGTAGCCATGGAAGAGTAAGCAGAGACTCTATTTTCGTGGGTAGAGCAACAGCTTCCGGCAATATCGGCGGCACACATTGCAGGGAAGGACAATGTGTTGGCGGATTATCTCAGCAGGGTCTGGGTGGATGCCGGAGAATGGGGGATGTGTTCGCACAAATAGTTCACAGATGGGGCCTGCCAATCATGGACCTCATGGTGTCCTTTCAGTCAGCAAAGGCCAGTTGTTTCTTCAGCAGACAGCGGGAAAGGATGTCGGAGGGGATAGACGCCCTGATGCATCAGTGGCCGTCGACGGGTCTCCTGTATGTCTTCCCTCCATGGGCGCTCATAGGGCAAGTAGTTCAGCACATCGAGGTTCACCAGGGGAGAGTGCTGTTGGTGGCATCGGATTGGCCAAGATGCCCGTGGTACACCGATCTCGTCCGCCTTCTCGACAGGCATCCTTGGAGGTTACCGGCGTCGAAGATCTGTTGCTACAAGGTCCGCTTCGAATGTCTCAGGTGGATTGATTCTCGCTTACGGTTTGGCCATTGAAAGAGCGAGGCTGAAAGGTTATTCTGGGTCAGCCATTGCCACATTGTTGAGAGCAAGGATGCAGTCCACGTCTCTGGCATATGTCCACATTTTGGCGTATTTTCGAGGACTGGTGTTCACGGAGGAGTGTTCGGGTGGCTACAGTATCCGTACCTTTGGTTTTGAGTTTTCTACAAGATGGATTTGATAAGGGATTAGCGACCAGTTCCTTAAGTCTCCAGTTAGTGGCTATTTCGTGCTACAGGGGCAAAGTGCAGGGAATTGCGCTAGGGGCCCATGCTGACGTTTTGTGTTTTCTTAAAGCAGTATCCAGGCTACGGCCTTTGCAAAGGATTTTGGTGCCGCCGTGGGATCTCAATTTGGTCTTAGGGGCATTAACTAAGGAGCCTTTTGAGCCATTACACCAAGCGTCGGTTGAAGATTTGATTTTGAAGACCGTGTTTTTGGTAGTCATTTGTTCGGCGCGGAGAATTTCGGAGTTACAGGCGTTGTCGTGTCGGGAACCGTTTTTGTCCTTTTCTAGAGAGAAGGTGGTCTTGCGTCCGGTGCCGTCATTTTTGCCAAAAGTGGTGTCTCCTTTTCACCTAAATCAAACGGTTTCTCTCCCAGTGATCACTTCTCTGGCGGGGAGTGCGTCGGATCGTAGTTTACGCCGTTTGGACCTCAAACGAGTTTTACAGCACTATTTGAAGGTTTCAGAAGCCTTTCGTAAATCGGACCGTCTTTTCGTGGTGTTCGGAGGTTCCCCAAAGGGGAAGCAGGGGCTAAGGCGTCCATCTCTTGATGGATTCATGAAGCGATTGCTTCAGCATATCTGTTGCAGGGTCGTGCAGTCCCCTCGGGTCTTTGTGCTCATTCGACCAGAGCGCAAGCGACTTCTTGGGCGGAACATAGTTTGGTTCCACCTGGGGGAAATATGTAAAGCGGCTACCTGGTCAGCTCTGCATACTTTCAGTAAGCACTACCGCCTGGATGTTTTGGCAATGAATGATGCCTGCTTCGGGTCGGTGGTGTTAAGTGCCGGCTGGAAAGATCCCTCCCAATGAATACTGCTCTGTTACATCCCAGAGGTGGAGGACTGAACTGGAGGAATGATAAGGAAATGATAATTACACTTACCTGGTAATTTTAGTTCCTTGAGTGATGACAGTTCAGTCCTCATTCCCGCCTGGGGTAGTACGGTAGCAGTGGAGTTCGGTTTGGGAGAGGAGCACGTTTACAGGTGAGTGACTATTAAGGGAGTTGAATTTAGAAACATCTCAGTGCCATATTTCTTTCGGTCTATTCCTTTTTCCTTGTTTTCTCCCTAACTCTGTAAGGGGCGGAAAGGGAAAGTGCAAGGCGGTTTCTTCTTTATCAGGGGAATGTTGAGGTTGCACAGTTGATAGTTTTACGTTCAATTTCAGTGTAGAGTTAAAAAAAAAATTTTGTTAGATAAATGATAGCTACTTATTTGTTGCTCCTTTGAGTGTGCTTTGTCAATAGTTCACTGGGGCTGATGGGAGATACCAGCATACTACATCTAGTGATGTCACGATTTTGACATGCCCAGTCTCCAAGCTGCAGGAGGAGGTACACAACCCAGAGGTGGAGGACTGAACTGTCGTCACTCAAGGAACTACAATTACCAGGTAAGTGTAATTATCATTTTATGTCCAACTGTTTTCTACCTACTATACACTTTCTTTCCTGAATCATAGTTTAGTAAACATACCCCTTAATATTTTCTTGATTCGTTAAAGTATTTTAAAGTTTACCACACACTTTAGTGCAGGACCATGGTAACTGCTACTGTATGCAAAAACAGTCAATGCGATTAAAAATCCTGTGCCAGCTGCCTAGGGGGTGACAGGGCAGGTGAGAGGTGGAAGATCAGCACTGACTAAGCATTGCATTTAGAATGGGAATTAGTAATACATGCTCATTGCCAATGCTGTAGTTAGTGCGAGTGCACACAATGCCACTTCGGTGGGCGGCGTTAAATGTACCCACGTTAATTGTGAATGCACGCTCAGCTCAGTGAAGTACTTCTTAGCATGGTAACTGCCAGGGAACATGCTGGGCACAACCCCCCCCCTCCCCGACAATTGCTGCCAGCCTGTTCCTGTGCAAATTTTTGCCTCCCAATGTGCGTTAAGGTGTGAAAACGTAGTGCACTTTAGTAAACATATCCCCTAAATTTCTTTAGGTCCTTGATAAGCATCCTTAAAACATTGTTTCATGCATTAGTATTAGATAGAAGAAACACAGAATGGGAAACCTTTTTGTAAAGATCACAAAAGGCTTGAAGTGCATTTCAGTGTATGTATTATAGGCAGGGGCGGCCCAAGGGGGGTGCGGGGCCTCATTTGCATAAGGTGCCTCATTTGCATAAATATTTGCATAATATTACCATACACTAACTTTTAGTAAACATGCCTCTTAATGAGCATATGGATAAAGAAAGACTAAACAATTTCTACATTACTATAATCCAGTGCCAACCGCCAGGCACATTAGGAACTACTACAAACACTGCCCATTTAGAACCCATAGCAAACCCGCCGTATCCTAACAGCACTACCAGGACTCACAAAGCACCATATCCTACCTATCAAAAGGCAACACTGCAAATATTAAACCAATACATTTCAGAGAACAATAATACATGACCTACTGGGGAAAGAACAAGTGGCAATGTCAAATAGGAATTACATAAACAGAATACCTCAGCTCAGTTACACATGCAGAACATAGACCAGGGGTCTCAAACATGCGGCCCGCGGGAGAAGGTTGTGCGGCCCGCGACGGCTTCTGCTGCTGCCGTTGCCGCCGTGGCAACGGCAGAATCGACGGTCAATTTAAAAAAAATAAAAAACTGGCTTCTGCTGCTCTGTCCTGCGGCCCGTTCCCCTCTGCGCGAGAGCCCTGAATGTGCTTCCTCTGCGGCGTGCTTTTCAAGCCGCGAAGGGAGTATTTCCCTCTCGCGAGGCTTGAAAAGTGAATAGGCTTAAGCCACGCGAGAGGGAAATACTCTCTTCGCGGCTTAAAAAGCATGCCGCAGAGGAAGCACACTCAGGGCTCTCGCGCAGAGGGAAAAGGGCCGCGGGACAGCTGATTTTCTGCTGCAGCAGAAGCCAGGTTGTTTTGTTATTTACCTGGGGGGGGGTATGACTGGAAATGGGCTATTGGCAGGGGGGGGTATGACTGGAAATGGGCTATTGGCAGGGGGGGGTATGACTGCAAATGGGCTATTGGCAGGGGGGGTGTAGGACGGGAAATGGGCTATTGGCAGGGGGGGTTATGACTGGTAATGGGCTATGGGGGGTCTAGGACTGGTAATGTGCTGGGGGGGTTGCTAGGACTGGAAATGGGCTGAGTGGAAGGGGGCTTGAACTGCAAATGGCTGATGGGGAGGGGGGCTTGGAATGGAAATGGGCTGTGAGGGGAGGGAGCTAGGATTGGAAATGGGCTGATGGGGGGCTAGGATTGGAAATGGGCTGATGGTGAGGCTAGGATAGGACTGGAAATGGACTGATGCAGGGACTAGAAGGGAGCGGATGCTGGGTGGGGCTGGAACTAGAAGGGAGCTGATGTTGGGGGAGGATTAGAATGGGATGGAGCTGGGAAAGTGAAATGGAGAGGGGAAAAATATTTTGTCTGGGAGAGAAGACAAATCTACAATTGGCCAGGTATTGTGAGAGTAAGTGGGGATTGAGGATGGAGGGGTAAAATTTGAGTGGATGAAATAGGAATGAGGAAAGAGAAAAAGGAGAAAGATTAGTATGTTAAAGCAGATGTAGAGAGAGAATGGAAAAAAAACTAGGAGAGAAGAAAGGGCAAATGGAAGCAGACGATGGAGAGTTAGCAGAAGACATGAAGAAACCAGAAGAAAGTGGCTGGAACAATTGCAACTGAAAAAAATGCACAAAAGGTAGAAAAATATCTCTTTATTTTGAATTTATTAACTGGAATATGTCAGCTCTGGGAAATGTGCATTATTAATGTTTGCGCTTTGTTTAGTACAAGAGGAAATTAATTTATAGTTTTATTTCTACAGTGTTGTTGTACATTCCAAGTTTGGCTTTTGGGGTTCCCAGTTTAATTATTGTCTTCTTGTTTCTAAATCTTTTAGTCTTTCTTTATCCATACTCATTAAAGAGGCATGTTTACTAAAAGTTAGTGTATGGTAACATTATGCAAATATTTATGCAAATGAGGTCCCTTATGCAAATGAGGCCCCGCGTCTTATGCGGCCCCCGGGTTACTTTACAAGTCCTCATTTGGCCCTCAAAGCAATTTGAGTTTGAGACCCCTGACATAGACCATCACCAAACAAGGAATCACAATTTAGAAACAGGAAGACAATAATTAAACTGGGAACCCCAAAAGCCAAACTTGGAATATACAACAACACTGTAGAAATAAAACTATAAATTAATTTCCTCTTGTACTAAACAAAGCAAAAATTAATGATGCACATTTCCCAGAGCTGGCATATTCCAGTTAATAAATTCAAAATAAAGAGATATTTTTCTACCTTTTGTGCATTTTTTTTTCAGTTGCAATTGTTCCAGCCACTTTCTTCTGGTTTCTTCGTATCTTCTGCTAACTCTCCATCTGCTGTCCATTTGTCCTTTCTTCTGTCTTCTTGGTTTTTTTTTCCATTCTCTCTCTACATCTGCTTTAACATACTAATCTTTCTCCTTTTGCTCTTTCCTCATTCCTATTTCATCCACTCAAATTTTATCCCTCCATCCTCAATCCCCACTTACTCTCCCAATATCCGGCCAATTGTAGATTTGTCTTCCCTCCCATGCAAAATATTTTTCCCCTCTCCATTTCACTCTCCCAGCTCTATCCCATTCTAATGCTCCCCCAACATCAGCTCCTTTCTAGTTCCAGCCCCACCCAGCATCTGCTCCCTTCTTGTCCCTGCATCAGCCCATTTCCAGTCCTAGTCCCCCATCAGCCCATTTCCAATCCTATCCTAGCCCCACCATCAGCCCATTTCCAGTCCTATCTCCCCCATCCATTTCCAGTCCTATCCGAGTCCATCCATCAGTTCATTTCCAATCCCAGCCCCTCATCAGCCCATTTCCAGTCTTATCAGTTCCTCCATCAGCTCATTTCCAATCCCAGCCCCCCATCAGCTCATTTCTATTCCTTTCCTAGCCCCACCATCAGCCCATGTCAAATCCTAGCTCCCCTCCACTCAGCCCATTTCCAATCCAAGCCCCCCATGAGCCTACTTCCAGTTCTAGCCCCTCCATGAGTCCATTTCAATTCAAGCCCCCACCACAGCCCATTTCCAACCTTAGCACCCCCAACAGCCCATTTCCAGTCCTATCCTGGCCCCTCCATCAGCCCATTTCCTGTCCTAGCCCCCCCCCCCCCACTCAGCCCATTTCCAGTCCTAGCTCCCTCTCCTCACAGCCCATTTCCATTCCAAGCCCCCCTCCCCATCAGCTATTTGCAGTTCAAGCCCCCTTTCCACTCAGCCCATTTCCATTCCAAGCCCCTGTCCCCATCAGCTATTTGCCGTTCAAGCCCCCCTTCCACTCAGCCCATTTCCAGTCCTAGCAACCCCCCATCCCATTACCTGTCCTAGCTCCCCCATCATCCCACTTCCAGTCCTAACCCCCCCATCAGCCCACTTCCAGTCCTTACCCTCCCATCAGCCCATTTTCAGTCTTACCCCCCCATCAACCCATTACCAGTCCTAACCCCCCATCAGCCCACTTGTAATCTTAGCACCCCCATAGCCCATTACCTGTTGTAACCCCCCCATCAGCCCATTACCTGTCCTAACCCCCCCATAGCCCATTTCCAGTCCTAATCCCCCCCAATCAGCCCACTTGTAGTCGTAGCTCCCGATAGCCCATTACCTGTTGTAACCCCCACATAGCCCAGTACCAGTCCTAACCCCCCCAGCCCATTACCAGTCCTAACGTCCCCCACAGCCCATTACCAGTCCTAACCCCCTATCAGCCTACTTGTAGTCTTAGCCCCCCATAGCCCATTACCTGTTGTAACCCCCCATCAGCCCATTACCTGTCCTAAAACCCCCCATAGCCAATTTCCAGTCCTAATCCCCCCATCAGCCCACTTGTAGTCGTAGCTCCCGATAGCCCATTACCTGTTGTAACCCCCCATAGCCCAGTACCAGTCCTAACCCCCCCAGCCCATTACCAGTCCTAACGCCCCCCACAGCCCATTACCAGTCCTAACCCCTATCAGCCTACTTGTAGTCTTAGCCCCCCCATAGCCCATTACCTGTTGTAACACCCCATCAGCCCATTACCTGTCCTAACCCCCCCATAGCCCATTACCAGTCCTAGCTCCCCCATCAGCCCACTTGTAGTCGTACCTCCCCATAGCCCATTACCTGTTGTAACCCCCCCATAGCCCATTACCAGTCCTAATACCCCCCACAGCCCATTACCAGTCCTAACACCCCCCATCAGCCCATTTCCAGTCTTAGCCCACCGCCCCATAGCCCGTTTCCAGTCCTAATCCCCCCATCAGCCCACTTGTAGTCGTAGCCCCCCATAGCCCATTACCTGTCATAACTTCCCCCATCAGCCCATTTCCAGTCTTAGCCCCTCCAGAGTCTATTACCTGTACTTACCCCCCATATCCCATTCCCAGTCCTAACCCCCCCCCATCAGCCCACTTCCAGTCCGAACCCCCTATAGCCCATTACCAGTCCTAACCCCCCCCATCTGCCCATTTACAGTCCTTACCCCCCCTCCCTCCCTCCCTCCCCATCAGCCCATTTACAGTCCTTACCCCCCTCCCATCAGCCCATTTACAGTCCTTATCCCCCCCTCCCTCCCTCCCCATCAGCCCATTTACAGTCCTTACCCCCCTCCCTCCCTCCCCATCAGCCCATTTACAGTCCTTACCCCCCCCCCCACAGCCCAGCAACGTTTTAAAGAAAAAAACCCAGAAAACCGCGGCGGCTTCCGCTGCCGCCGTGGCAGCGGCAGAATGGCGAAGCCCGCGGGGCCCCCCGGTCCGGCAGTCGTCTATGCGGCCGCAGTGCGGGCTTTTCAGAGCCGCGCGAAGGGAGAGTTTCCCTTTCACGCGGCTCTCATAATCCCGCCGTGGGGCTGATGGGATTTCCCATCAGCTCCGCGGCGTGATTAACAGAGCTGCGAGAGGAGAAGCTCTCTCTCTTCGCGCAGCTCTGACAGCCGACGGAGGCCGCATAGAAGACTGCAGGACAGGGGGGCCCCGCGGGATTCTCCATTCTGCCGCTGCCACAGCGGCAGCCGCAGCCAGTTTATGATTTTTTAAAACTTTGCTGGGATGCAAGATGTTTTTTGCGCGGGGCCCCCTGAAATGCGGGGCCCTGTGCAAAAAACATTCTTGCTCAATGGACGGCCCGGCCCTGATTATAGGACGGTCTCCCAAACGTTCTTAATAAAGAGTCCTTGTTGCAATATGCTGTGGCCTCTATATGAAACCTGCACTAAAAATTTATGCACAGTTTTTTGCAGGGGTGAACATCATTTGTTTTACTCCAATGCAAGCTAAAGCGTGATTCCTATGTTTTTCTCACAGAAATAAAATTCAAGAAAAGATACATAAGGTGATACCTTTTTATTGAACTGATTTAATACATTTCATGACTAGGTTTTGAAAGTTACTTTCACTTCATCAGGTCAAAGCAAAACGAGAAAATCAAGGCAAATAACATGTTAATTGACAGGTTGATATTTATCAGCAGTGGTCAGTGAGATTTCTAAAATACCGGCCATCTTGGTAAACTATAATCCAGTGCTAGTATCTGAATACTACCTGGTGCAGAAGATCGGATTCTAGTGGTAAGCACTGTCACTGTCTGGATAGTGGTGATATTCAGCTGCTGTACGGATAGGCAATCTGCATAGCACCTAAAAGAAGCCTTTTTGCTATCCCGAGTTATGTGCCCTGCTGAAGGACTACCCTGGTACTGTCTGCATACTGCCAAAGCATTCAGAGGGAGGAAATATTTAGCAGCAGTCTCATATCCCTCTCAGCAGAACTCACCCGGTTAGCAGGTCCAGCTAACTGGATAAATCCTTTTTTATGTTGGCCTCTGACTATACAAGTGAATCACAATGGTGATGTGTTAGAGTGATAATTCTGTTGTCTATGCCAATTTCTTTCGTGGGTAGTAAGTTAGAAAGTCTTTATCTCTTAAATCCTTATGAGAGTACTTTATAAAGTGATTTATATAAGTAAAATGCGCTGTGCCCACATTAATTGGTTGTATGAAAACTGCTTTCCCTCAGTGCTGTCAAAAAACCATTTAGCCACAAGTACCTTTAGGATCGAGAGACGGCAGTCCCAGGAGTATAGATGTAGCTTGGAGGAGAAAAAGTAGGCATAGAGATTTTATTTTGAAATCTGCACATGCAGCTTTCCAGCAAAACTCTACCCACAGGAAATAAAAAGCAAGAGAAAGCCGCTGTGTGTACGTTGCACCTGCAGCAAATTTCAAAGCAAAACTACATGAGCAGCTTTGATGTGAAACCATAATGCAAAGACTGTGGGTAAAAGTCTGTGCAGTCTTTGCCCCAAAGCAGACAGTTTGAATATTCTTCCCTTTATATTTTTTACTGAATTAAAATGATCAGACACTTTAACAGAGGTAGTTACCACACAGCCGTAAAATGTGTTATTTTACTACTGCCAAATTTACCATGTGAATCGCTAACCATTGTGATTTTGTGTTGCTGCAGCAAGGAACATTGTGCATTTCTGGCTGCAGCAATACAAAGACAGGGAGCAGAAAGTTGTCCTGTTATCCTTTAATGGGGCTGGTGGTAGAAAACCTCCTCAACAAACTCACCCCCTGATCTGCCTCTGCCCTATTAGCTGCTGGAATGGAGTAGAGGAGTAGTCTAATGGCTTGGGAACCAAGAAACCAGGGTTTGATTCCCACTAGCATTCCTTGTGGCCTTGGGCAAACCACTTAACCCTCCAGAGAAATCCAAATTATCAATGTCCCTGTTTAATGTACATTAACATTTTAATCAAAGTTGTTTATTTGGTAAAGTGGTATAAAAAACTGGTTAAATAAATAAAATGTCTGCCTCAGCCCCCTAGTGGCAGTCTCATTGTATTACCACTAGGGGGGTCAGACTGTCAAATAAGTATCCCACCATAACTGTTCCCTTAAGAACATTAAACATAAAATATTTTTTAAAACTGCATTTCATCATGAGACATGTAATGATGGCAGTTTCCTACAGATAAAAACATGTTTACATTTGAAAAACAAATCTTCTGAACATTGTTCTGGTTTCCCTGCACAGAAAGATTCACACACTGTGTAACAACGAGATACTTTTGCCTGCTGGGGGAAATTCACATACTTCCTCACTGTGCACGTACACCTCTCTACTGGGAAAAATAAACAAATCGTAATAACGCGTCTTTCCGGTTTCTGAGAAAAGGGATGCTTCTGGGAACAGGGAGAGGTCAAGGAAGTGAATATCTGTACATTATCCTTTTTTTCTGCTATTTTGACGGCCCTCACACTAGTGCAGTTTATATTGTTCAAAGCAGAAAATGTAATGATGAGAATGTGACGTTCTCAGGTGTCTGCATAATTTCAAAGAAGAATAAGGCAGCACATCTACAAATTAAACATTTTTTGGGACAAGACCACTACATTAAAAATCTTATGAGCTGCAAGGGAAATTCAGAATGACCCAAGAACATGAAATATTTGAAAAAAAAGGATTAGGTACTTCTAAACAGACATATGGGGCCCGATATTCTTCTGGACAGGCTATATGCACATCGGCGCATAGCCCTGCCCACCAACCCTTAACCCCACATATTCAATGCCGGGGTCATATGCAGCCCCAGCATTGAATATCCGGGTATTGCCGCACAACCCAGAAGCTGCAGAAGCTAACTGTGCAGCAGCGATATTGCATGCTACCCTGTTAGCGCCTGCGCCATAAAGATAGGCGAGAGTTTTTTCCTTGCCTATCTTTAAAGCGCAGAGTACTAACCGGGCAGCATGCAATATAGCTGCTGCCTGGTTAGCTCACGTCCCTGCGTGACATACATAGAGATATTCAACAGCTCTACCCATGTTTGTGCATTGAATATCCCCATCTAAGGCATTTACACGGTTTACTAGGCCCTTTGAATATTGGGCCTATGGAGGTTAATTTTATAACAAAGCGCCTAAAACGGCAAAACCATGCTTATTTTATATAAAGACAAGTAGGCACCTACTTGCCATTAAAAGATACTAGTGTAAATAGTAGAGATTGCACCTTAAATTCAGGTATGAATATTTATGCCTGTTTCATAGCAGGTGTAAATGAATGCACATAAAGTTCCCAAGTATGTACATAGATTAATGACTATGGGCCCGATATTGAACAAGGCAGCGATGCAGGTCCTACCCGGCTAAAGATACCCACTCAGTAAAAGAGACCGAATCGTCAGTCAGGCGGCTCCTACACAGGCAAGCTACGAGAATGAGTGCATTACCAAGTACAGTGACAGGCATGTAATGCGCCATAAGTGGACAGGCAGCAGGAGAGGATTTTGAACTACCCATGTACAACAGACCTAATGCGATCACTGGGCAGGTGAGCCCGTAGGGCACGTACTGGCATATACCCATGTAGCGAACATCCCCGATGAGCAGGGTCTGGCAGCTGCCTGTGCAGGAGCCCCCCTCTGGCTGGGCTGATAGAAAACAGCAGCATGGCGTCCAGAAGGACCGTATATTTCAGCCCTGATGAGGCAGAGACCCTGGCATGAGCAGTACGAGGGGGTGCTCTACCCAAGGGGGGGGGGGAGCCGGAGACCCAACCTGAGGCTATCCATGGCCATCTGGAGGGGTATCCAGCTGCACCTACACCTACCCTCTTCAGCTCCCAACCGGCTCTGTGCTCCCCGATCGGGGTAGAGCACACCTGAGCAGGCAGCAGCCATCTTAGCCTGCTCAGGAGACCTCCGGCCCAGTCGGGGCTGTGGGAGGCGGAGCCTTGCCTCAGAAAAGCAGCCGCCGTCAGGAAATCATCCCTCTTCAGCTCCCAACCGGCTCTGTGCTCCCCGATCGGGGTAGAGCACGCCTGAGCAGGCAGCAGCCATCTTAGCCTGCTCAGGAGACCTCCGGCCCAGTCGGGGCTGTGGGAGGCGGAGCCTTGCCTCAGAAAAGCAGCCGCCGTCAGGCGGGCCCGCGCCTGTCGGGCCCGCGCCTGAGGGCCTCGCCAGAGGGCCCTTTGGCACGGCCCTTAGGCAAAGGCACTCTCAAATGTCACCGAGTAACAGCTAAGCCAAGAAGTCTGCAACCACACCCGACCCCCAACTTGAACCCTCAGTCGTCTCCAGCGTATTGTCCGACCTCACAGCAAGTATACTTCAGCTCTCTAACCAAGAAATTCACTCAGCAGTCAAAGCAATCCCACTTACTGCCACTTATAGCATTTCATGACTGTCCCTTGAATATATACACCCTAAGATCCAACGAACTGCCTATACTCCTGACTAGTCCCATACTGTTGTCAGTAACCATCAAGATTCTGCTGTTTTATGTTGTCATATACTGTCTTATACTGTCGTCAGTACTCACTCCCAACTGACCTCCCACTTCACCCTCACCAAGCAACACCACTCACAAACACTGTCTTCATCAGCCTGACTCTTACAGTTGTCTGTATCGCATTCACACAAACACCTGACCCTGTTATATTTGCCTGACTCTTACAGTTGCCTGTACTCACATACCCTCACACCTGACTCTCTTCATTGGTCTTACTCTTACAGTTGTCTGTATAGCATTCACACACACCTGACACCTGTTATATTTGCCTGACTCTTATAGTTGCCTGTATTGCATTCTCATACCCTCACACCTGTCTCTCTCCATTGGTCTTACTCTTACAGTTGCCTGTACAGCATTCACACATGCACACACACGTCATCTGTTATATTTTGCTATAGTCATTACTAGCCTTGCTATAGTCATTACTAGCATTGCCATAGTCATTACTAGTCATTACTAGCCTATATTTTGCTATAGTCATTACTAGCCTTGTAACATACACCTTAATCAGTGATATCTTTGTTACCACCTAATAGTCTGTATACTGTACTGTGAAATTACCTGTATACTGTATTGTGTATTCTTACCACTGTATTGTGTACTCTTACCACCCAAAGCACAATTACCCCCTCATACTATATCCCAGAAACCAAAATGTCTCTCCACTTCATTACTCTCCTCAGTTTCTATCTTCTCACAGATTGGCTCGGAGCCACCATTGCCTACTCCCCCACCTACAGTCTTATCCCCATCCTCAAAAACCACGGAAAGCAATGGGCAGGCAACCCTTTTCAGTATCCGACTAGGGAAGCGCATATCCGACACTCCCACCTGATCCACATTGCAATACAGCAATCCAGCAACCTGAAGCAACACAAACCATCGCCCTCAAAAAACCTAAAATGTGCCCTTATAAATGCTCGATCAATTTGAAAAAAATGGCCTGTAATCCTAGACATAGTTACCCTCTATGATCTTGATGCTCTCATGATCACCGAAACCTGGTTATCTAAAGAAGACAATGTCCTTATCAACCAACTCATTCCACCAAACTTCACTATACACACAACCCACAGAGGAAAACAAGAAAGGAGGAGGAGCACTCATACTCACCAAGTCTGAACTCCTCTTCAACATGACTAACTCCCATAGCACAAACAATCTGGACATAATCACCATAGCCAATAAACAATGCTCCATAAACCTGGTCTACAGAGCCCCCTCGAGCTCCCCAGACGATCTGCCCACTATATTGGATCTGGCCGCTGACACCAGCAACCCCAACACTCCCAACTGGATTATGGGAGACTTGAACCTCCCATCACTACAACAAAACCAATCCTCCTCACTCCTCAATGCCATCGAAAATCTTGGTTATAAACAAATGATCACTGAACCCACTCATTCCAAAGGAAACATTCTTGACTTGGTATTTGCCCCACACCATGTCGCCGAGCAAAACAGCAACATTGTAACATCGGTCACCGATGTCCCATGGTCTGACCATAAACTCATAAACCTACGAATCCCTCTGAACAACAGTCATAATCTGAACACCAGCAAACTCGCCAATACATCCAGAGTAACACGGGGCTTTCGACCTTTCAACAGAGACCTTATTCTGTCAAGTACCCAACCAATCCTCAACAACACATCACTCAACCTCGACGAGTCAATCGCTGCCTGGAACGACAGCCTCAACGCTGTTGCTCAACTACCAAACAAAAAGACCTTATCAGGGAAAAGAACCTCTGCACCATGGTTTTCCCCGGAACTACGGGCCTCTCTTACGCACCTACGAAGGCTAGAAAAACGCTGGCACCGCTCACTAGCTACCGACGACCACGAAGCCTACATTCTTCACCTCTCAACTCACCGCGAGGCAATCGCAGCCAGAAAGAAGCAATACCACTCAGATATGCTCAAGAGATCATTGAACAAACCTCGTGACCTTTTCAACCTGGTTCAGTCACTATCAAAGGAACCATCTTCTGAACAAAATAATGATATCCACCCGCAAGAATTTGCTGATTACTTGCAATCAAAACTCCTACAGACAGATGAACTCTCAAAAAACAATATACAAGAAACGACCTGCCCAACATCCCTATCCGCACTTCACACGCCTTCTTCTAAACACATTGAAGACACCATCTCCTCACTCAACACGACCACTGTGCAAACCGATCCCTGCCCAGCCTTTTGGATAAAGGATCTGCGGTGTGACTTTAGCACCTTCATTACAAGAATCATGAACCTCTCTTTCACTACTGGCGCCTTCCCATCTGCATTAAAACTCACATCCATCAGGCCACTACTAAAAAACGCTAAACTGGATCCAAAACGGCCAGACTCCTACAGGCCAATAGCCAGTATCCCCCTCTTAGCAAAGATCTTTGAGAAAGAGGCACAGCGCCAAATCCAAGACCACATCGACTCCGCAGCCCCTCTAGACTATTCTCAACACGGTTTCAGAGAATTCCACGGCGTCGAGACACTGCTTACCACCCTCTTCAATGATATTCTCAATACCATAGACAACATCCGACAAGGCGTCGTGCTAATCTTCTTGGATATAGCAGCAGCGTTTGACTCGGTAAATCACGAGATTCTCCTCGGTCGACTGAAAGGAAAAGGCATCTGCAACTCAGCACTTGAATGGTGTAAATCATACCTCGACACCAGAATGCAATACGTCAAATCTGCAACAGGAGAATCAAAACTCTTCCATCAAAGACAAGGCGTTCCGCAGGGGTCCTCACTCTCATCCCTCTTGTTCAACGTCTATATGCAGCCTATCTGCGATATCATCAGGTCCTTCAATGTGAAATGTATGATATACGCCGACGATATCCTACTCTACATGCCATTTTCCACAATGCAAATGGATTTACTGCCTATAACAAACTGCTTCGATGCAGTCTCACAATGGCTCCTGTCACAGAACCTCCGCATTCAGCATAAGAAAACTGAGGTTCTCTTTATCACAAGAGACCCCAACTTCACCCCACCACCACATATAAGTGTCAAGGGAGCTGACCTAGGCACCAAGGATACAATAAAATACCTCGGAGTCACACTAGACCATAGGCTCGACATGAAATCACACATAAACAATATCGTAAAATCTGTATACTTCAAAATACGCACTCTTAGACACCTGCGTCCCCTACTAGACCACGAAGACTTCAGAACCATCTACCAAGCACTGATACTGCCGCACTTCGACTTCGCCAATTCCATTCTACAAGGACTCCCACAATCCACCATAAGCTCCTTGCAACTCGCAATGAACACCGCTGCCAGGGTTCTTCTAGGAGCGGCCAGAAGTGAACACATCACACCTATCCTCAAAGAGCTCCATTGGCTCCCTATACATAGAAGACTTACATTCAAAACCCTCATTCTCACATTTAAGGCCTTAAATGGTCTATCGTCCACATCACTTACCAAACTCATCCAATCCGTCCCATCAAATAGAAATAGGAGACATGCAGCATTAAACTCACTAACAACCCCAAAGGCTATAACAACGTGCAGCCTATCAACATCAAACAGAGCTTTCATGTTTAGCGCACCAAAATACTGGAATGCTCTCCCACCTGATCTCCGCGCCATAACCGACCTAACCCAGTTCAGAAAGGCCCTTAAACTGCACCTTTTCATCAAATACTACCCTACATGAACCGTAACATAACAGCCTCACCCTAGTATAATCCACAATATCCCTCTTGTTCCAAGCATCACTGCTAATTTTATGTAAATAGTTCGAGCATGCTATCTAGCTAATAGATTGTATACTCCATGTAAATAGTTCTCCCATGTTATCCAAGTTGATACTCCTGTTATATGTAATACCAAACAGCCTGTTGTTCTGGTTCCTTTCTGTTATTTGTAAACCGCGCTGATGTCAAAGAGTGCGGTATATAAGAAGTTGAAATAAATAAATAAATAAATAAACAAAGGGGCAGGGAGCATGGTGGGTGATGGAGCAGGGTAGCAGGCCATGGCAAACACACTGACAGAGGCACAGATGTGCATCTGCACATGCAGATAGGGATGTGGGGACATAAGAACATAAGATATGCCATAATGGGTCAGACCAAGGTCCATCAAGCCCAGTATCCTGTTTCCAACAGTGGCCAATCTAGGTCATACGTACCTAGCAGTTTCCCCAAAAGACACAGGTTCCACAATGCTTGTACTGGGTCAAGCATTGATATCCTGGGTCCCTTCTTAATAATGGTTTATGGACCTTTCCTCCAGGAACTTGTCCAAACCTTTTTTAAACCCAGCTACACTAACAGCCTTTACTACATCCTCCGGTAACAAATTCCAGAGTTTGATTACACGTTGAGTGAAAAAATATTTTCTTTTATTAGTCTTAAATAGTTTATTTACCCTGTAGCTTCATGGATAACGTAAACAATCAATCTACGTTTACCCGTTCCACTCCGTTCATTAATTTATAGACTTTTATCATATCTCCCCTCAGCCGTCTCTTTTCCAGGTTAAAGAGCCCTAACCTTTTTAGCCTTTCTTGACAGGAGTATCCTTCCATCCCCTTTACCATTTTGGTGACTCTTCTCTGAACCTTTTCTAATAACGCTATATCCTTTTTAAGATACAGCAACCAGAATTGCACACAATATTCAAGGTGCGGTCTCACCATGGAACAATATAGAGGCATTTTAATATCTTTTGATTTATTTTCCATTCCTTTCCTTATTATACCTAGCATTCTATTTGCTCTCTTGGCTGCTGCTGCACACTGGGCCGAGGGTTTTAACATGTTATCCACAATGATGCCTAAATCTTTTTCCTGGGTGGTGGTTCTTTAATGTGGAACCTTGCATCGTGTAACCATAGTTTGGGTTGTTCTTCCCTAGGTGCATAACTTTGCACTTGTCCACATTAAATTTCATCTGCCATTTTGATGCCCAGTCTTCCAATTTATCAAGATCCTCTTGCAATTTTCCACAATCCTCTTGGGTATTAACAACTTTAAATAGCTTTGTGTCATCTGCAAATTTTGATAACCTCACTTGTTGTTCCCTTTTCCAGGTCATTTATGAATACAGTCAAACCTCGGTTTTCATTTGCCCCGGTTTTCATACGCTTCGGTTTTCAACATCTTTTTTGACTGAGATTTTGTCCCGGTTCTCATACATCGCTTCAGTTTTCAACGTCTTTTTTGACTGAGATTTTGTCCCGGTTCTCGTACATCGCCTCGGTTTTGGTAAAGTACAGTACTGTAAATACATACACCCTCGCGCTGCACACCGGTCTGTATACACTGCCGGAACGCCCGCCCGGTCCCGGCAGCACTGCCCCCCGGACTCACCGATCGCCAGTGTGATGAGAAGCGAAAGCCAGCTGAGCACGTAAATGAAACACATCCTCGAGCCTGGTCAGAGTCAGAGAGGCAAGGATTGCGCAGAGAGGAAGGCCCCGATCTCGTCCACCGCCTGCCCGTTCTCTGAAGCGCCCCCTCAGGCTCGGAGGTAGCAGGGAAGAAAAGCTGTCAACGTAAGCAGGAGATGTTGCATGAATGTGGGAGGCAGTTCTTTTTCTTGCAGGGTACGTCTGAAGCTATATCATTAAGATTTTCTGCCATTCTGAAGCATTGAGCAGATAATGTAAAGGTATTTTAATGGGCTGAATCCAATGTGATTCCGAAGAGAGCTGGGCACAGCAGCTTATCAGGGGTGGCTAAGGCCAGATGTTAACATACTGTACTGTACAGTACTGTACTTAGCTTGCTTTCAGTGATGTTAAATGTTCATTTATCCATTTCATTAGTCATTTATATTTATTTCTCATTGTTTTCTGTATATAAAAATATAGTTATTCTCTATAAAATGTATTTTTTGTGAATATTTTTGGGTGTCTGGAACAGATTAATTGGATTTACATTATTTCTTATGGGAAATATTGCTTCAGTTTTCATACGTTTCGGTTTTAGTCAGACTTTTTCGAACGGATTAATCATGAAAACCGAGGTTTGACTGTATGTCAAAAAGCAGCGGACCTAGCACAGATACCTGGGATACTCCACTATTCACCTTTTTCCATTGGGAAAATTGGCCATTTAGCCCTACCCTCTGCTTTCTATCTTTTAACCAGTTCCTGATCCACAGTAGTACACTGCCTCTTATCCCATGACTCTTTAGTTTTGCCAAAAGTCTCTGATGAGGGACCTTGTCAAAGGCTTTCTGAAAGTCCAGGTACACTATATCAACTGACTCACCTTTGTTCACCTGTTTATTCACACCTTCAAAAAAAACATAACAGATTAGTAAGACAAGATCTTCCTTGTCTAAAGCCATGTTGGCTGTCTCCCATTAGGCCATGACTATCTACATGCTGAGTAATTTTGTTTTTTATGATGATTTCTACCATTTTTCCCGGTACTGACGTCAGGCTCACCGATCTGTAGTTTCCCGGATCACCCCTGCAACCCTTTTTAAAAATTGGCGTTACGTTAGCGATCCTCCAATCTTCAGGTATTACAGATGATTTTAATGAAAATTCACAGATTACTAATAGCAGGTCTGCAATCTCATATTTCAGTTCTTTCAACACCCTTGGATGTATACCATCTGGCCCAGGTGATTTGCTACTCTTCAGTTTATCTAAGAGTTGTAATACATCTTCCTGATGTATCGATATTTCCTTCAATTCTTCCGCACCTTTAAATACCACTTCAATCATGGGTAACATCCCTACATCTTCCTCAGTAAAGACCGAAGCAAAGAATTCATTCAGTCTCTCCGCTATCGCCTTGTCGCCTCTTAGTGCCCCTTTAACATCTAATGGACCAACTGACCCTCTCACAGGTTTTTTTGCTACGAATGTACTTGAAAAAGTCTTTATTTTGCGTTTTTGCTTCCGCAGCCAGCTTCTTCTCAAATTCTCCCTTTGCCTGCCTTATCAATGCCTTGTATTTGACTTGCCAGTGCTTGTGCTGTTTCCAGGTTTCGTTGTTTGGCTCTTTTTTCCATTTCCTGAAGGATGCTTTTTTGGCAACAACAGCCTCTCTGACCTCACATTTAAACCATGCTGGCAGTTTTTGGACTTCCTTCCACTTTTCTTAAAGCGTGGAATACAGCTGGTCTGGGCTTCCAAGATAGTAGCAGCAATGTGAACTAGACAGGTTGGCCTGACACAGCATGTGGATAAGCTGGAGCAGCCCCTGGTGGGGGATGGCACCAACTGCAACCTGCAAAGAAAAGTTCACACCACAGGGGGACAGCAGTGGAGGCATGGCCATGTGCAGGGGGGGCTGTGAGGTGGGTGTGCAACTACAGCAAGCGCATTCACCAGACACCACACACTGTGGATGCACAATAGCCACAGCACATCACAGGCAGAACAGATGAACAGGTGGCGACATGGTGAGCATTGGACAGAGCAGATAGGCAATGGCCGGCATGCCCAATCCAAGGATCTCCGTGTTGCCCAGAGCTGCACAAAGCATGCAAGTGTGTGGGCTGTGTAGGGCCAGATGGCCATTACACTGCCACCTGAACAAAGGCTGGTCCAAGCACTGTCACCAGCCACGTACCATGCCACCCAGGCCAGATAGCGGTGCCACAGGTGGGAGTATGGAAAGGGGATGGGGGGATGAAGACATCAGCCGAATGCGGGAGCCAAAGTCGCAACAGGGGGGATGTGGGGCTGACCTGGAGATGGAGGGGGTGCATGGAGCATGCGGCCTTGGCCAGGTGGCTGTGGTGTGTGTGTGTGTGTGTGTGTGTTACCTGAGGCAGATGCTGGAGGTGTCCTAGTGGATGTGCTATACAGAGGATACACAGGCACATGGCCTTGCAGCCTGGATGGGGTCTACCAAGGAGCACTACACCACGTTGCTAGAAAGCACCCAGTCCAAAATACGTGGTTGACCAGGAAGGATACTTTTATTGAAATTCGATATATATTGCAGAATCAAAAGCCCAAATAGCCCGACATAGGCTGTGTTTTGACTTCACTTCATCAGGGGATTTAGGCATGCTACATCCATAAAGTACACAAACATAAATATCATAAAAACATAAATATCACTAAAAATATCATAAATAAAATAACAATTTTTTAAAAAATTGTAATAAATAATAAATACCACATATTATCAGATTCCAGATTATACCCTCATATCACATCTACATATAAAACTTGTTAGATGATATAGAAATGCAAATAATATAAATAAATAATAATAATAATAAAACCATATAAATTACCAGAATGCATTAGAATAGACATTAAAATAAACACATATTTTGAAATTAAACAATGAAAAAATAGAGGGTTTAGTGTCAATAGAATCATCAAGAATATGCCTAAACACGGAGGGTTTAGCATCTATACTCACTCCTGCTCTTGTTTCTTAAACCACGATTGTGTGAGAATATAATGATCCTCTCTCCTTCCTCTTAGCATACACAACAATCAAATCGAACTTACTTAGCAACGAAGGTACATATATGGAAGATATGTTTGCACACCCTTTTATAAATTTGGTAGTTTTATCATTTACACAGGTCTGCAAAAAAATTTTTTTCGAGAGCTGTTTTGGTTATTCCACGTAATCTTTGTTTTTTGGTGCGCTGAATCCGAAAATGACCTCCATTTTGTTATAGGACATCACGTTTCCTGACAATTTAGGTAACTATGTTAAATAAGGCAATACCTCAAAATAAATGGAAATAGGCTTATAAAATTAAAGTTTTATTACAATACTTTCATGAAAATCCTTTTTTGAACTGAAATGAGCTCACCTACACACACTAAACTTGATTCTTCTTCCTTGTGAGGCTCCTCTTGGTGCATTTACGCTTGTGAGTAGCATCTGGAATGTCTCTCTGAAGCATCCAACAGTAGTCTGCCATCATTGTAATGCTCCATTTTCCCTGGTATCTCCTTTCCATCTCTTTAATGTCTTGGTGGAATCGTTCACCTTGTTCCTCACTCACAGCTCCCAAATTTTCAGGAAAGTGGTCAAGGTGGGACTGGAGGAAATGCACTTTCAAACTTATCAGGCAACCTAAAGCTTGAAATGCTTTCAGCATTCGTCCGACGATCTTTTTGTAGTGAGGATCTTTGTTATTGCCTAAAACTTTCTGTACGACTTCTTTAAATGCAATCCACCCTTCTTTTTGAGGATCCGTCATGGTATTGACAAACTCTTGATCAACTATAAGCCTTCTAATGTCTGGTCCGACGAACACACCTTCCTTCAGTTTTGCCTCCGACAGGCCTGGAAACTTGGTGACCAAGTATTTGAAGCATTCTCCATCTCTTGGAAGTGATTTTACGAATAGCTTCATCAATCCCAATTTTATGTGGAGAGGTGGTAGAAGAACTTTATGGGAAGGTACCAAAGTTTCTCGGAGGACATTTTTTTCACCGACTATTAGCACCCTCAGCTGCCAACTCTTCTTGGTCCAGTGATTTTGTCGGTCTCGACTGTCCCATAGACACAGAAAAACAAGGATATTTGGTATACCCAGCTTGTTGCCCGAGCAGCATGCACAAGACCTTCAAGTCCCCACACACTTGCCAACCATTGTCTTCATATTTAAGTTTACAAAGAACCAATTCCAAGTTCTCGTAGGTTTCCTTCAAGTGTACGGAATGACCTACAGGTATGGAAGTGTAAAAACCGTTGTGGAGTAAAACTGCTTTGAGACTTCTTTTTGAAGAATCTATAAAAAGATGCCATTGCTCTGAATCATATTGGATTTTAAATTGACCCATCAAACCTTCGACATCGATGCAATAAACCAACTTGTCTTCCTGGGCAAAGTAAGGAACAAACTCCTTTTCACAATGTCTGAACCATGAAGATGACACTCCTGGCAACAATAAATTCCTGCTTTTCAGCCTTGATCCAAGTAACTCAGCAGCATCTTTGGGAAGATTCAAGTCTCTTACCAAATCATTCATCTCCTCCTGAGAAAACAATTTTGGTCTTGTATCATCTTCAAAGTCAGAACTTGATTCATCATCTGGTTCAGGTATGACTTCACCTTCATCGGAGCTAGGTATCTCTTCCAAGGTAGCAGGGGGCTTGGGTACTGGTATATCTGTGCCATGGGGGATGGGACGAATTGCCGAGTGAAGATTGGGGTATGAAATGGAATGCTTCTATTTGGAATTAAACCCTTTCACATCGCATGAACAAAAGTAACAGTCGTCACTATGGTTCTTTTGCTCTCGCCATAACATAGGAATCCCATAACGGAAAGATTTTTTCTTACCCTTGAACCAGTTTCGGAGGTCCTCAACACACCATTTGCACACTTTATGAGGCACCCAGACTTTATCTTGATCTCCAATTTTTAGTCCAAAGTATGCAAAGTATACTTTTTCACAAAGTCTGTAATATTCTGCTGTTGCTTCAACACTGTATATTCACCACAGAAGAAACAAACTGTCTGGCGAATTAATACACTTTCGCGGAGTCATAACATAACGGTTCAAGTATGACGAGCTAACACGAATTGCGATGAAAAAGTGTGAACAGCCTAGAACCAAGAACCTGATGATGATTCGTGCACAAGTGTGGCATGCAGGAGAGAGCAGCTCTGTGTCTGTACAAGAGGCGTCACAGTGCTGGCCATGCCCCCCTGCACTGACCGGAGCTGCTGCTATCTGCCCTGTGTCTCCCTCCTACTGGATTCTTCAGGAAAGATTAACCCCTTCTACCATTAGAAGCACGGACTTAAAACTTGCTTAGCTTATGTTTATATTGCTAACCATCAGAGTGCTATATTTTTTTTTACATAACTCGGACAACCCCTTTAAGGTTTTTTTTGGCATTTCATATCTTAAATGCACTTATGTGAATGAATTAATAGTAATTTGATAAATTTGAAGACAATTTTGCATGTTGTGGCAAATTATGACGTCTAGGAGTTTTTTCAATATTTTATTTGTTTTCAGCACACCAAAATACATGGAAATTAGATGAAAATAAACACCTTTTTAGTCATTTGTTAAGGATGTTTTTTCATTGTTTAATTTCAAAATATGTGTTTATTTTAATGTCTATTCTAATGCATTCTGGTAATTTATATGGTTTTATTTTTTATTTATATTATTTGCATTTCTATATCATCTAACAAGTTTTATATGTAGATGTGATAAGATATGAGGGTATAATCTGGAGTCTGATAATATGTGGTATTTATTAAAAACAAAATTAAAATGTTTTAATGTTTTTATTTTATTTATGATATTTGTTTTTATGATATTTGTTTTTATGATATTTGTTTGTGTATTTTATGGATGTAGCATGCCTAAATCCCCTGATGAAGTGAAGTCGAAACACGGCCTGTGTCGGACTATTTGGGCTTTTGATTGTGCAATATATATCGAATTTCAATAAAAGTATCCCTTCCTGGTCAACCACGTATTTTGGACTGGGTGCTTGCAGCCTGGATGGGCAGCACACTATATGCACAAGCAGGATATGTGAATGCACAATAGGTGACCTGGGAATGGACTACTGACCCACTATGGACCTCAACCTCATGTTCACAGTGATCATGGTGTCCGACGCACTCTGGAGGCCCTGAAGTGCCGCTTCCGGACAATGCACTGCCAGCATCCATGCCTTATGCAGCACCTCTGAGACCTTTTAACAGCAGATGCAGGTCAGTGAGACACACAGTGGACCCAACTAGCTACAGTGAACACCAGTCATTGCAGATCATGAAGCACAGGTAGACTGGCTGGTGGGGGACTGTCCACAGTGTAGGACAGAGCATCCATGGCAGTAGAACCAAACACCTATCCTGAGGCAACACCCCAATGCGTCTTGTCTTCCACCTCCCTCAGGGGGTTAGGCCTCAGACCAAATATGAATAAGGGTGATATCGAAATGCGTTGAGGTCTTGCTACAATAAAAGTGTTTGGTCCTACTGCCATTGCCTGTGATATGCATGTGATCCCCTGTGAAAGTCTCTACCTGTCACATTGTAGGATAGGATAGCACAGGGTGGTGCGCAGTCACACCACAGCACACCAATGTATGCGGTGCACTGGCAGACCCCGACTGCACCCTGATGGAAAAACCCCAGACAGTGCCACATCATGGACCAGCTGTACAGGGGTACACACAATAAGCAGTGAGCCCAGATGCTGGCGAGAGGACCCACCAACCACAGCAGGGCACATTTGGGTGACAGGAGTGCAGGCTGCAGGTGGGCACAGGGGATGGTCCACAGGGTACACTGGAGAGTGGCACACCCTATGGGTCATATTTGGGCATGTGCGGGCATGCAGGTATGGCCCCAGTGCTGTCCCAGACCCATCCCCTAGTCAATGTGCAGGAACACATGTAACCCACCCCACCTCTCTCCCCACAGGCCAAGCTGGGATAGTTCCAGGTGTGGTAGGACCCATGCAATTGCCACCAGCAAGTGGTCATACCATCTTGGAACAGCAGGGACAACAGACTACCTCCAGCAGCTCATCCTCCAGTGGTGAGGAAGAGGGGTCCAGCACAGCGGAGGAGGAGGACTGCTCCATGGAGGGGGTGGCATCTGTTGACCAAGCCACACCAATGGAGGTGGGGTGGCAGTTGCTAACTCCACTGGGGCCGGCATGGAGGTCCCAGTGAGCTGAAGGTGGGATGAGCTGAATCGATAGGGAACCCCGACCCAGAGATGGCAGTGGTTTGGGAGGTGATGGCTGTGGGTCTGGAGTGGGTGGTTGCAGGGGCAACTGTGGAGGCCATGGAGGGGCTGGGTATGCTGCAGGGTCCCACTAAGGCAGGCATGTCAGCGGAGGAGGAGCTGTCAGAGGGTCTGGGCCAGTCATGGGAGTCAGAGGAAGAGGGGGAGGGTTCCAGCAGTGGAGACCAGTCAGGGGAGGATGGGAGGTTCCGGCAGTGGTGTCCAGTCAGGGGGCTCAGGGGAGGAGGGTGGAGGTACAGGGTGAAGAGCAGCCAGAGGGTTCTGGGAGGGAGGAGGGGTTGGAGGGGGAGGGTCACACAGGCCTGGGGTCTGAGGGGGCCAAGGGGGATGCAGGCACCATCCACCAGGCAACCCCCGGCTGGGGTGGTGGATACACTGTGGGCCACTGTGCTGGTGGAGGTGGAGCCATTGGAGGACCAGCAGGTGTCTGCTGTACACCACATACCCCAACTGAGCATGCCCAGTCCACAGGGCCAAACCTCAAATATATGGGCTGGCATAGCTTGGGTGCAGGGCACCATAGCCACTGAGGCCCCACTCCACAACTGTGGATCCCCTATGCCACCACTGGACCCAGGGGCCCAGCATGTACATCTGACGCTAAGCCGTGGACCACAACTGCCCCTACAGGCAACTGACTATGGGTCCATGGCCACCCTGACTGCAGAGGTGCGCCTCCTCAGAGAGGAGGTCCATGCTGTGGCACAGGCCATCTGCAGGTGCCTGGACACAATGACAGCTGCGCTCCTGCACCGCAGCCTGGACCACCCAGCACCATAGCCCCCCCCCCCCAATGGTGTGACATGGGCATTTGTGGGCCACCGGCCAGCAGCCAGCTTTCCACTTTGGCCATGGGTGTGTGCACGCACAGCAGGGGTGGGAGCAGCATTGCATAGGCCTGGGCACTGTGGACCGGCTACATATGTGAGAGCATGTTAGCCACTGTTGTATAGTCCTGGCTAAGTATGTAGGCATCATGGCAGGCACCTGGGTAACATGCACACACATCCCTGAACATTTTGTTGGCATCCACCACCACCTGCATATTCGTAGAGGTGTAATTGTGCCGGTTCAGGTAGGCCCTCTGATCCTGCCTGGGCACTCTCAAGGCCACATGCATGCAGTCAATGATGCCCAGCACTGGGAAGCCAGCCAGGTGATAGAAGACCTGCATCATCTCCTGCCACTCCAGTGGGGTCCGGGGGTAGACTATGAGGTTGTCCATGCGATGCAGCAGTGCTCCAGTGACGGCATGTATGCAGTGGCTTTTTGTGGACTGCATGATGCCAGTGGTTGCTCCAGCAATATGCTGGAAGTTCCCTGTTGCCAGGAAGGCTAAAGCAGTGGTCACCTTCACAGCCACTAGCAGTACCTGGCTTCTCGTGGTGGCTGACTCCAGGTCCACACTGAGTCTGATGCACAGCTCCGTGATAGTGCCTCCATCCAGCTGGTACTGCTAGTACACCACCTCCTCGGTCAGCCTGGCCTGGGCACCTGGAGAGCACAGTACTTGCGCCTGGTGTGCTGGACCACTGTCTGCTGTTGTCTCCCTGCAGCTAGTCACATCCTCCTCTATGCCCAGGCACAACGGGCACATCTCCACCTCCTGGAGAAGCCTATGGAGTGCCCACATGGCATCCCCGGCAGTCCTGCATGGGTTTGTGCGCTCCACGGGTTGGAAAATCTCTCCAATAGCACCTCTCTCTTGCACAGATTTGCTTCACTACGCACATACAGCAGTCCAAGGGTAGTGTTGCAGTGTCCTAAGTGTCACAAAGCCTTGCCTAGCCTTATGCAGTTTATAGCATCTTCCGGCACCGCATAGCGCGTTCAAATATCTGGGTTATGCAGGTATGAGGGGGCCATGTTTCGTGGCTCAGCAGTTGCAGTTACCCAGTTATGGCGGATTTTTGAAATAAGGGAACACACAAAGCGAGAGACGTATGTTGGTCAAGAGTGCCTTTATTAGTAAACCCCAACACGTTTCGGCAACGCCTTCTTCAGGGGGGAATGCAGCTCATAAAATAAAAACAATATGTATAATGATAAGAAATAATCATAACAATATTTTTGAAATAAGCCATCTTGTTGAATGTTTGGTGTACATGGTTATGGCGTCTTTCCATGGGTAAGTCCCTCATTTCAGCACCCAGCGCTCGCCTAGCGCTTTGAATATCGGGCCCTATATAATTACCTCCATAAGAACTTAACAGAGACATGGCCTTTCTAATGCACTGACAAACCAAAAGTGAAGCAAGCTAACCATGAAGGAATAAATACAGCAGTATGAGCAGTGACAATAAAAAAAGTTTTTTTTTTTTATAAAAAATGAAAAATGAACAAATAATTACAAACAAATTAAGGGGGTGACTTTAGAAACCCTATTTGCAAGCTGGCAGTGGGGGAAGGAGAGGGGAAGAAGCAGGAGATGCTAGATAGGGGGAGGAAATACAGCTAAACAATGCTAGGTTCCATATTAGGAGTCATCACCAAGGGAAAGGTTCTAGGTGCCATCATGGACAATCTTAGTTTTTTATTTATTTATTTACAGTTCTTATATACCGCGCTCTTTGGTATCAGTGCGGTTTACAGATAACAAATTTTCGCATTAGAACAATCTTTTGCTTACATTACAACAGGGTCAGTAACTTTTATTTAACATTTCTTTTATGCCGTCTTTCAGTGGTATCAAGGTGGTTTACATCGAACATAATCAACAAAAGTTACATAGAACATGGTTACAATTAATAATAAGATACATGCAATTTGAACCCTTAGTTAACGTTGAGAAAATATTTTGAGATCTTCTGTTGAGCATACGAGGGTAGTCAAAAAAGCAAACAGAATATTAGGAATTATTATGAAAGGAATAGAAAATAAAACAAAGAATATCATAATGGCTCTGGATCTTTCCTTGCATATTATGTGCAATTCTGGTCTCCCCATCTCTAAAAGATATAACAGAATTGGAAAAGGTACAGTGAAGGGGAACCAAAATTATAAAGAGGATGGACCGGCTCTCCTATGAGGAAAAGCTAAAGAGGTTAGGGCTCTTCAGCTTGGAGAAGAAAAATGATGGAAATCTATAAAATCCCGAGTGGAGTGGAACAGGAAAAATGCGAATCAATTGTTGTTCAAAAAGTACAAAGACCAGGAGATATGCCATGAAGTTAGAAACTAAGGGCCCGATATTCGAAAGACATTTACACCAATGTGTTTTTACAGTGCTTTTTGGATCAGACAGTGTCTTTTTCTGAACAAGTTGTTGAAAAGTTTTGATTGATGGATAAATCTTTGATTCCTGTTGCTCAGTGCCTCAACAGGTTGAAGGGCCAGGTGGGCTCTCTTCAGGCTGCTGGGCTTCTGGGCTTAAGGATAGTTGTATGCTTTATAGGCAAATTGAATTATTAGAAAACAACTTGAGAACTAGGAATTTAAGGATGTTAAATTTTCCTCAACATTGTTTGTTATCTGCAACTATATTATGTCAGAAATATTGTAAGGAGATTTTGTTGATCCCAGAGCCAGAGAAAATTGTGATTTCTAGGCGTTTCTACATCTTACCCCTTCTGGGAGTTTCCGGGGATGGTGATGAACATTTGGAAGTCCTGGTTGATTCTAGTTAACTGATTTTATTGAAGCATCTAATGATTTGATTTCTACACACTCCACTTTAATTATTTCTTTTGGCACAGAAATGGATAAAATATCAATTTTTTTATTATCTTTTCATAAGAAGGATTCTCCTTTCTGTGGCCAAAAGACTGGGCTGAGTGGAAGGGGGGCCTTGAACTGCAAATAGCTGATGGGGAGGGGGGCTTGGAATGGAAATGGGCTGTGAGGGGAGGGAGCTAGCACTGGAAATGGGCTGAGTGGGGGGGGGGGAGCTAGGACAGGAAATGGGCTGATGGAGGGGCTAGGATAGGACTGGAAATGGGCTGCTGGCGGTGCTAAGATTGGAAATGGGCTGTGGTGGGGGCTTGGATTGAAATGGACTCAATGGAGGGGCTAGAACTGGAAGTAGGCTCATGGGGGGCTTGGATTGGAAATGGGTTGAGTAGAGGGGAGCTAGGATTTGACATCGGCTGATGGTGGGGCTAGGAAAGGTCTAGAAATGGGCTGATGGGGGCCTGGGATTAGAAATGAGCTGATGGAGGGATTCGGATAGGACTGGAAATAGGCTGATGGTGTGGCTAGGATAGGATTGGAAATGGGTTGATGGGGGCAAGGACTGGAAATGGGCTGATGCAGGGACTAGAAGGGAGCAGATGCTGGGTGGGGCTGGAACTAGAAGGGAGCTGATGTTGGGGGAGGATTAGAATGGGATGGAGCTGGGAGAGTGAAATGGAGAGGGGAAAATTTTTTTTGTGTGGTAGGGAAGACAAATCTACAATTGGCCAGGTATTGGGAGAGTAAGTGGGGATTGAGGGTGCAGGGGTAAAATTTGAGTGGATGAAATAGGAATGAGGAAAGAGCAAAAGGAGAAAGATTAGTATGTTAAAGCAGATGTAGAGAGAGAATTGAAAAAAAACCTAGAAGAGAGAGGACAGGACAAATGGACAGCAGACAATGGAGAGTTAGCAGAAGACACAAAGAAACCAGAAGAAAGTGGCTGGAGCAATTGCAACTGAAAAAAATGCACAAAAGGTAGAAAAATATCTCTTTATTTTAAATTTATTAACTGGAATATGCCAGCTCTGGGAAATGTGCATCATTAACGTCTGCGCTTTGTTTAGTACAAGAGGAAATTAATTTATAGTTTTATTTCTACAGTGTTGTTGTACATTCCAAATTTGGCTTTTGGGGTTCCCAGTTTAATTATTGTCTTCCTGTTTCTAAATTGTGATTCCTTGTTTGGTGATGGTCTATGTTCTGCATGTGTAACTGAGCTGAGGTATTCTGTTTATGTAATTCCTATTTGACATTGCCACTTGTTCTCTTTCTCCAGTAGGTCATGTATTGTTGTTCTCTGAAATGTATTGGTTTAATATTTGCAGTGTTGCCTTTTGATTGGTAGAGTATGGTGCTTTGTGAGTCCTGGTAGTGCTGTTACGATACGGCGGGTTTGCTATGGGTTCTAAATGTATCCACCTAACACTTGATTTCTACTATCTATTAATCCTACAGGAACCAATTAAACCCTACCACATCCTAAATGTGCAAATACATAAAATATCTAATTTTTTGTTGGATCACCCACCATGAGAAGGAACTATTCCTCTCTTGAAGTGAGCCCTCCGTTTTAATCACTTATTAAGGACCTAAACAGATCCTGTAAACCACAGAATCAACAGCACCATTCAAACTGCCATTCAAACTAAGAAATATATCTTTCTCGCAAATAACTTTAAAGTGGCAATTGTTTTCTCCACATGCCTACAATAAAAAAGTACTTAGCTGATGAAACTCCCAAAAATGGCAAACGAGCAGTAGGATCCCAAAACTTCAGCAGACCAATATCCTCCGTCTTCCCGCTGTTCACAATTCTACTCTTCAACAGCTCCCAGATCTTCTGCTCTCCAAGCCGATTGGGTTAATGCTAATAGCAAGGTTCGCGCTATACCATTCAGTGTTTCAAGCCGCTCAGCTTTCCAGCTCTTCCTCAGGCACTCGTTTGCCCAAGGAATTTGTATTGAAACTATTAAAACTAGTTTTGTATCAAAGTTTTATTTATGATTCCCATTTCTACCAGCAGAAGTTTGGTGTAGCGATGGGGGCCTCAGTTGCACCTTCAGTTGCAATGTTGTATGTGACAGAATTTGAGGAGAGGTTGATTTATGGTTCTGAAAGATTTCAACAAGTTCTGCTATGGAGACGATTTTTAGATGATATCTTTTTTTATTTGGACGGGATCCGAGGTCTCCTTGAATGAATTTTTTATATGGATTAATTCCCTTAATAATAATTTACAATTTACCCCAAAATACCATCGGCAGGAGACTGAGTATCTGGATCTACTGTTGTTTATTCAGGGTTCTTCATTACAATCGACCCTATATAGGAAACCAGTACAAAGAAATGTACTTCTTCGATATTCTAGTTACCATCCTCCTGCGTTGAGAAGGGGATTACCATTTGGACAGTTTCTCCGTATTAGGAGATTATGTTCTTCGGTTTCTGAATATCGCAGACATGCAGGGGAATTGAGCCATCAGCTTCGAGAGAGAGGATACCCAGACTTTATAATCCATCGAGCTTTTAAGAGGGCATTATACACGGTAGCAAATAAAATTATTATGGCATGGCAGGCCTTGTGAGATCCAGATTTTGTATCCCTTATTCACAGGGCCATTTGGGCCACAGCATACTGTGTAAGTGATATGCTCAGGCCTGGAGAGAGAAGAGAGAAGGGTACTGCTGTTGGGATCCCTGTCGGCAAAGCAGCAGTGGATCTGGGAAGTGAAGAAGGGAAAATAGAAAAGATTGCTGAGAGAAATGAAAATAAAACAAAATCGTATGCTGCAGACCTTTCCAGAAAATAATATTTTATTGTTTATTTAGTCTCTCTAGAATAAAAGAACTATTATTCCCAAGAGGTTGTATAATTCTCCCGTGCAGAAAATATCTAGGGTTGGATAATATCTCTAAGGCATACATTTTTTTTTCTTACTAACAATTCAATGATGTGTATTACTGCAATTTGCTATATTACCAGAATTTGTTGTGTAATTTACATATGGAAGAATAAAGAAACTGCATACAAACACGCTTGAAGCTAGGATATACAGATATTACAATAAATAGAAATTGTTCTTTAATTACTTCAATGCTCAAGTGAACTGCTGTTACAATAAAATATCTTCAAATGTGCCTCAGAGGCGTACACGATGTAATCTTAAATATTAGTTTCATAATCATTCTGCATGCTGGCACTGGTGTCTGTGTAGCCTCCCATGTCATCTCTGGTAATAGAGTAAGCTCTTTCCCCAGACGGGTCAGGCCTCAGGAGCTTGTATGCCGCAGCTCTGTATTTCTTTGAAATGAGGTTGTAGAGAATTGGGTTGATGGATGCACTTAAGTAAAACAGCAGCATAGCGACCACGTTAAAGTACTGAGATAAGTAGAGCATCTGTAGCTCCTCTACATTTATGAATATAATCCTGCCGATATGGAAGGGCAGCCAGCAGATTACAAACGCTAGAACCACCACAGCTGTAAAACAAGAGAACAGAGAGGCCTTCAATCCAGATCAGAGCCTTGGAGACTAGTCATCCATTTTCTAAGCTAACTGGTTCTACAGTAACAACCCAACTAAGATAAAAAAATGTATAATATAAAGAAAACGAGGACTGGCATATAGCTGGGAAGTCCAGCTGAAGCACTTTCTTCTATTAAGTGATAGATGGCAAATCTAATCACGCCAACCTGTCTCTTAAATGATGACTTCTTTGGCAAGCTGTAAGAGGATGTTGGGGAAAAACTCCATGTAATTCCAACACACTACAGCATTTGCAGATTGCCAAAGAAATAGCCCCAGACCTAAGAGTTAACTTTGATATGCAATTTGATTTTCTGTGGCCTAAGCATGGTATTCCAACAAATTCTTGGCTGGAATAGAAGGCTCTGTGACGTGCAGTCTTTAGTAATGCGATAGGATACCTCTTTTGAAAAAACAAAATCTGATTTCTAATTCTCTGCTTGTATCTTACATTCACATGCATCTGAGCATTGGGGCCATAAAATCTGGCTGACTGGACATCTTAATTTGAGTTAATGTGGATGACAACTCTTGGACCTCAAAACATATTTTGTTATATAGGTTGACGAAATAACGTGGTCCTAATATTCACATCCAAAAGAGAAAGATGTGATTGATGATCACACAGAAAATCATCTGATAAAGGGGCCTGAGCCATGTCACAAAGCTTTTCAACCATTGTACTGATTATTTCCACAAACAAAAAGCATAATTAGTATAATGATTCCATAATGAAATATCTTGAAACCAGATAGCAGTGCCAAATATATTGGCAGCATTAGGACTCATGGTTGCCCCCATGACTACTTAGTGCAATTTATTTTATTACTTATTTGACTTTACCTCATGCACCAGATTTTCCATCTATCACCCAAATAGAGGAAAGTATTTCTCTGGTCATAAAGTGTGGTTCCTTAGTTTTTGGTGCTCAGTGTATTGAGGAGACATTTTAGGTTCATCGGATTATTAGAAGGTGGCTTGCTTTGAAGCACAGCACAAATTGCTCGTTATTTGCTGCCCTTCTCCAAAGATCTACTTAGGATGAATTAAACATTCTATCAAGTCATACTTCACAGAACATAAGAGTTGTTTGCCCAGAGGCATGCTTCAAGATCCTACAGTAGACCATTGTGTCTCCCATTCCCATATTTCTTTTAATTGCGCTGGAGCATTTTGGAACAGATTCCTCTCTTGTGAAGTGATGGTAATTGCGAAGTTATACTTAACTACAGAGAACAATATTTTTATCTGCTTATGTATTTATTGTATTTAATATACCTCTCACAGTCAAGAAACATCTAGGTGATGTACAATATGAAGGTAAAACCATACAACAAAACCTGCAATCCAGCTAACATAGACATAACACAGACAACAATAGGATACAAAGTTACAGTTTTACAGTCAGAAGTACAGCAAACAAGGATGAGTAACTATACAGTTCAACCAATAGCTAGTCTACAACAATAGATTAAATTCTGTACTAGAATGTTTTTCTTTATTCTGAAGATGAAATACATCTTGTTGAAACTGTCAGTAAAGTGATGTCTGCAAAAAACTGATCAAATAGAATGAACAGTGGTCATTTTAAAAGGGTGTGGGATTTTTCTCAGATATTTTATGGAAGCAGTGAGGAAGTGCCCTGGCATTAGTGTTCCTTGCTTTGAAGTTTGACCCTCTAATGTAGAATATGAAACATGGGGACTTGTGATAGACCAGTGATATAGAGAGTCACAAGATTTGTACTTTTGGACAAAAGAGCTAATTATTTTTCCTGTTTTCATATTCAAAACCATTTCTCCCCCCCCAAAAAAATGATCTGAAATTTGTGATGGAGCTTTGATTACATAATTTGAGATTTTCTGTCAGTAATATTACATTTACTACAACTATATTTCCCAACTATGTGAAAGTCTTCCTTTTCTCCCTTAAGTACCCTGACTAGGTACTATAGGATGCCTTACCAACATTTCTTTACAATTGGACATAATTAAAAGGCATGAACCAATGATCCTACTGCCAGGTTACATTTTTCACATATATTTGTGGTCAACATTATTGGCACCCATACATTTTAGATATGTTGTGTACAATATCTTGAGAAATAATCCAACTGTATATCATCATAATATGTTAATAGTATGTTTATTATTTATTTATTTATTTATTTATTTATTACAATTTCTTATATACCGCACTATTCGGCACCAGCGCGGTTTACATTATAACACAATGACCATAACAACAAGCTGTTTGGTTTTACATCGAACAGGGGTCCAAACTTGGATAACAGGGATCACTATATACATGAGATATGTCACTATATACATGAGATATTTACATGGTAAAGAGTAACTTGGATGTTCAAAGTTATACAACAAAAAAAAGATGTCTGTGCAACTTAGATGTAGTAATTTCTGAGAAAAAAAAACTAAATATGACCTGGGCAGGATTAATGGCACCCTTCACTAATATTTGGTTGCACATTTCTTGTAGCTATCTATACGTTTTATGCATCTGTCTGCTGGTAGTTTCTCCCACTCTTACAGCTCATGAATGTGTTTAGGATTCCTTTTACCAATGGCAGATTTTAGCTGGCCAGTTTAAAACGTTCCATTTGTTCCTTTTTAACCACTCTTTTGTACTTTTGGATGTACGTTTTGGGTCATTGTCCTGCTGAAGGACCCATGACCTTTAATCCAGACCTAGCTTTCTGACACTAGGTAGCACATTTCGCTCCAAAATACCTTGGTAGTTCTCTGACTTCATGATTCCTTTTAATATGTTCCAGGCCTCCAGTTCCTCAGGCAGCAAAACAGCCCCTCAACATGGAACCTCTACCATATTTAACTGTAGGAAGGGTATTTTTTCCCTTATAAGCTTCATTTCTTCGCCTGTAAATGTATCACTGGTCTGCATTGCCAAAGAGTTAAAGTTAGTTTCATCTGTCCACAGAGCATATGCCCAGAAGGATTGTGGTTTCTCAAGGTGGGTTTGGGCAAACATCAGGTGTGCCTTTGTATGCCTGTCTTTGAAAAGTGGGGTTTGTTTTAGGTTTTATTATACTTGATATACCACCTTTCAAAGAACAGCAAGGCGGTTTACAAAATTCATATAATATCGAAATGGGCCACCGAAAAGAAATTACATCAATTGGACAGGAAAGTAGGAGTCAAGACAAGCATACAGACAACACAGAAAACATGACTGAGAGAGAGAAAATAGACAAGACTAGATCTGGGCAGTGTGTAAATCAAATGCTTTATTAAAGAGAGAGGTTTTTAGCTGAGTCTTAAAGGAGCGGTAGTTTTGTTCCAGAGGTAGTGAGGAGGGAAGGGAGTTCCACAGAGCAGGGCCAGCAAAAAAGAATGCAAAAGTGTGGGTAGACTGAAGGTGCGCATATGAGGGGGAGGGGAAGTGAAGACGATTGATATGTATGGACCGGAGGGAGCGAGCAGGAGTATGAAAGTGTAGTAAATCAGAGAGGTACTGTGGGGTGTGAGTGTATATAGCCTGATGGACCAGCATGAGAAGTTTGTAATGGATACGTTGAGCCAAAGGGAGCCAGTGAAGATTAATAAAAAGGGGAGTGATGTGTTCCCAGGGTGAGGAGTGAGAGATAAGACGTGCAGCAGTGTTTTGTATGCGTTGTAGTCAGAGTATCTGGGATTTAGGGACACCAGAAAGGACAGAGTTACAAAAATCTAAACGAGAAATAACCAGAGACAAGATGAGAGTAATGAGAACCTGAGGTGTGAGAAAGGGACGGATGGCTCGAATTTGCCGAAGGAAGAAGAAAGAGGTCCTAGTGATGTGGGATATGTGATCTCGGTAAGAGAGGTCTGAATCAAGAAGAACACCCAGATACCGAAATTGTGAGACCAGTGGGATAGGGGAACCAGAAAAGCATGGAGCCAGAGAAGGGGGGGGGGGGGGGCTGCCATGGGCAAACCAAATAGCCAGAGTTTTTGAGATGTTTAGGTGGACACAATTAGAAACCAGCCAGTCAGCAACAGAAGAAAGACAAGAATTAAGGGGCGTGAGATCAAGGTGCAGAGAGGAGGTATGATGTAAGAGAATAATATCGTCGGCATAATAGAAAGCAGAAAGACCAGATTGTTATATTAGTAGTGCAAGGGGTTCCTTGAAAATGTTAAAAAGCAGGGGTGCTAATACAGAACCCAGAGGAATACCACAGTACAAAGGAAAAGGATCAGAAGGGACATCAGACGGGAACAAGGGAGAACAGAGCAGGACCGGTCAAAGAGATAGGAGTGAAACCATCTGTAGACAGTCCCTCTAAAGCCAGCATCCCGTAGATGGGATAGAAGGAGAGAGTGATCCACTAAGTCAAACACCACAGAGAGATCAAGTGATACCGCCACCGTAAAGTCACCATGATCATGTGCCCTGTGAATTTCATTGAGGAAAGCGACAAGCACCATCTCCACACTGTGACCGGGACGAAATCCGGATTGGCGGGGATGAAGGAAATTGGTGGTATCTAAATGGTACGATACCTGTGCAAAAACAGCCTTCTCTAATATTTTAGCAAGGAATGGAAGATGAGAAACTGGACGATAGTTGGCAGGGACAAGTGGGTCAAGGGAGGATTTCTTTAGAAGGGGGCGTACAAGAGCGTGCTTCTAAGGATGTGGAAAAATACCAACGTTTATGATAGTCACAATAGAAGGAAGAAGGACCAAAGAGGGTGCGAGAACCCATGAGGAGGGGATAGGATCAAGGGAACAAGTGATTGGGGGTTCCGGTGATGTCAGCGCTGAGATGGCTGCCTAAAAAGCAAGCTCCGTTTGAGAGTGGCATTAAAATATCCCCAACAAAGAAAGAAAAGCACAAAATAATGCCCTGTCTGGATTTGGAATGTAGGGGAGACTGGCGGGCGACATACTATCGATTCTGATGGCGGAAAAGAAGTCGGGAGTAGATTTGAAAAACTTCTCCTTCAGAGGATCGGCAGGCTCAAAGTCCCATGCGGGCAAGATGGCGGCCAGCAACGGAGAGACGGGAGAAGGGGGAACCGTGAAGGGAAACGGCGGTGAAATTCAAAGCCTGCGAGAGGACTTACAAAGCTGGTTCGACACAACAAAACAGGAGCTGAGTACCTTTAAAAGTGAGGTGCACGGATGGTTCCGGGACTTAAAGCAAGATATGGTCTCGTTCAGGGAGCTGGAGAACCGCATGGAGGACCAAGAGGAGCAGCATGGTAGTAGTGAGCGGAGATTGAACTCTTTGGAGGCGGCCAAAGAGGAAGTCTGGCAGAAGTTGGAAGACCTAGAGAACAGGTCCTGCCACTCAAATATCAGAATACGTGGTCTCCCAGAGGGAGAAGGGTCAATAAATTAAATTACCTCACCCTGGCTGAAGAGTTCTGTAGCGTGGTACTTAAGGCAGCTGGCATGGGAACAGAGGAAGTCTGCCTCACGGTTGATAGAGCGCTGATCCACAGAGGGACAACACGGACAAGAGACATAATATGCTGCCTACATGAATACAAGACTAAAGAAGTAGTAACTAAGGCGGCCAGGAAACTGGGTAAAATCCAATGGAAGGGAGCGGAAGTGGAAGTGTTTCTGGACATTTCAAACATCACCATGAGGAAGCGCAGAGAGTACCAGTTGGTGATCCGACGGCTCAGAGAGGAAAACGTTAGATATCGATGGTTATTTCTGGTGGGGCTGCAGTTCACCATCAATACAAAAGCATATGTGGTCCACTCGGCGGAAGACGCGATAGCCAGTATGAAGCAAGCGGGCTGGTCTGAACTCCCGGCGAACCTGACGAGTGGGCCTGGCTCCCCGGAGAAAGCAGGCTCTTCCACAACTACTCAGCTGAGATGGAGCAGAGTCTCTGGTGGGGAGAAAAGGCTGAGGAGGCACAGACCTGCACAAGGGGATGAAGGGGGAGCAACGTGAACTTCCATTGTTGGAACTGTGAAATAAGATTGCTGTGGACAGAACTGCCTGGACTGTGTGAGCGGGTATGCCGCTGGAGAGAATTAGCTGGTTGGTTATAAGTTTAAAATGACAATGTATGGTTATTGTTAAGTGCGTAATGGTTTTGAGTGGTAAGGGATTGTGGGGAGGAAGTGTGAGTGAGGAGAACGTTATAATTTTTGTGTGGGGTAAAAGAGAGTATGTGTAACGGGGGGCTTTCTGGTCTGATGTCATCTGGAAAGGATCTATGTAGTAGATCGGATAGGGGTAGGGGAGAGGAGAGTTGGGGGGGGGGGGAAAGGGGGGAGAGAATGAAAGGACACAGGGTGGTGGAACCAGCAATTTGGAGGTGGCTGAGGAGGGCACATGGCTATGTTTAATTTGATGACTATGAATGTTAGAGGCTTAACTCCTTCCACAAGAGGCAAATGTTTATGAAAGAATGCACCAGATTGAAGAGTGACATCATCTTTGTGCAAGAGATGCACTTACTCTCCAAAGATGAAGGTCAAGTGGGTCACCCCCTTTACCCCCAACAATATTTTGCTTCAAATAAGGTGGAAAAGAAGAAGGGGGGAATAGGGATATTGCTGTCCAGTAAGGTCACAGGCCAACTGAGTGAAGTATATAGAGATAAAGAAGGGCGTTTTGTGATTGTTAAGTTAAATTGGGGACAAAAGATCTACACTTTGGTCAGTGTCAATGCCCCAAATTCTAACCTGGCAGATTTCTTTCGGAGACTCCAAAATACAGTGTTTAGCAAAGCTGAAGGGCAATTGATAGTAGGGGGGGATTTTAACGTGGTTCTTAACCCTCTGATGGACGTGTCCAGGGGGATGGTCTCTACCCCCAGGGTGCACAGATTACGATTGAAACAATTAATGACAGGGTTGGATCTGGTAGATCTTTGGAGAGAGGTAAATTATGGGCAGCGGGATTATTCCTTCTATTCTGTGCATGAGGTGTACTCTCAAATTGATCTGCTTTTAATCGATAAGACTCTGGTAACAGGAGTAGAATCGTGTGAGATGTGTGAAAGGACGTGGTCTGACCATGCCTCAGTGATTTGTTACATACAATTGGGGAACCAGAGACGTGCAAAAATGTGGTGGAAATTAAATGAATCCCTATTAGAGGACAAGGAAGTAGTACAGCAGATCAAGGGAGAAATGGAGGAATATCTTGTACTAAATGATACTGGTGAGTGCTCTCCAGGGACGGTGTGGGACTGTCTGAAGGCTGTGATAGCTCATAGCCATTGGAGCTCATAGGAAAAAGTTAAAACTACAGAAAAAAATCCGAGTTGCTGACCTCTATTGGAGAATTGGAAATGCAATTGAAACAGGATACAAGGAATGCAGAGGTGAGAGGGAGGTTGAATGGAGTTCGGATGGAACTGAGTGAATTGCATATGAAGGAGATTCAACATGAGCTGACTTTGTTGAGGCAAAAAAGCTTTGAGTTTAGCAATAAAGCAGGAAGGCTCTTGTCACGCAAGGTTAAAAAGTTGGTGTCCAGGAATACTATAGTGAAAGTGAAGAGTAAGGAGGGGCAAATAAAGTGGGTGGGGGAAGAGATTGAAGAGCGGTTTGTTCAGTTTTATCGGGAGCTGTATACCCCAGAAAATGAAGTAGCGGAGGAAGACATTAGGAAGTATTTAGATACCATTGAGCTGCCTTGTCTGGGAGGAGGGGGATCAGAGGAGCTCTCACAACCGATTGGGGAACATGAAGTTTTAACAGTGATTAAAGGCCTGCAGGCTCATAAGGCCCCTGGGATGGATGGTTTTCCAAATCGGTTTTATAAGGTTTTTACAGGCACTTTGGTGGGTCCCCTGACCAAAATGTACAATTCCTTTGACCAGGAATCTAAAATGCCGGTCTCTCTAAGAATGGCAGGGATTAGTATACTCCATAAGGAAGGGAAAGACCCGACGGAGTGTGTATCATATGGACCTATTTCCCCGCTGGGGAGTGACTTAAAAATCTTCACTAGAGTATTAACAAATTGGCTGTTACCTCATTTGGGGGAGCTAATACATCCCAACCAGTCAGGCTTTGTGCCGGGGAGATACACCTCAGATAATATACGGAGAGCCCTAAATTTAATATGGTATGGGGAGAGAGCAGGGGCAGACTTTGCCCTTTTAGCAGTAGATGCTGAGAAGGCCTTTGATAGGGTGAGCTGGCCATTTCTCTTTCAGACTTTAGAAAAGGTAGGCATTTCTGGAACCTTTTTGAACTGGGTGTGGATCTTATATAAAGAGCCGCTGGCATGTTTAAAAATTAATGGGTCAGCAACAAAAGCCTTTGAACTGCTGAGGGGTGCCCACTTTCCCCACTTCTGTTTATAATAGCTATGGAACCCATGGCCCAGAAGATTCGGGACTATGCGGATATCAGAGAGGTAAAGGTGGGGCAGTCCCAACATAAGATTTCATTGTTCACAGACGATGTCCTGTTCTTTGTAACAGAACTATCCAGATCGCTCCAAGTGATACTGGCCGAGTTGGCCGAGTATGGAAGGTTGTCAGGTTTTCGTATGAATCCCACAAAGTCAGAAATCTTGAATATCACGATCAATAGGGACAGGTTGGAGGGTCTGAAGCGAGAATTCCCTTTTAAATGGGCAAAGAGTAGCATCCGATATTTAGGAGTGCAGATTACAGCACAGAGAGACAAGCTGTTCCAAGAGAATTATACCTCGGCTAGGGCCATGGTATGGAAGGAATTAGAGAGGTGTGTGTGGGGGGGGGGGGGGGGGGAATTTTAGGTGTCCGGGTTGGGCAGGATCGAGCTGATCAAGATGATCTTGATACCTCGGCTCTTGTACTTATTTATAAATCTCCCGGTAGAGGTCCCTGCTGCTTTCCTGCGGAAGTTGCAGGATAGACTTATGCTGTTTGTTTGGAGAGGGGGGAAACCTAGGGTGGCAGGAGTATTTTGTGTGCGAATAGGAAAATAGGTGGTATGGGCGTACCCCAAGTAACAAGATGTTACGAGGCAGCCCAGGTACGGGCTGTGTTTGAGTGGGTAGTTAGGGAACAGGTGGAGTGGGTGGAGTTGGAAGGGTATGGGGTGGGACAAGGGATGAGTCTAGCTAATCTAATCTGGGTTAAGGCTGGGGATTCTTTGCTGATGGGGAATGTAACCCCTTTGTCAAGCTCACACTACAATGTTGGCGAAAATGGCGTGACAGATGGTATGGGTCCCATGGGGGTTCAAAATTTACACCATTAATAGATAACCTGGAGTTCCCACCGGGGGCACAAGACCCGACCTTTCGAAGATGGGCCCAAAGGGGGCTGCGATACACTGGGCAATTTAAGGAAGGGGAAGAGTGGGTGCGGTTTGAAGATCTCCAGAGTGAATTCCAGCTGCCTGAGGTGGATAAGTGAAGAGCTTGTACATACCGATACCTATGTAAGAAGATAGGGGAAAGGGGGATGGGAGAGAAAGGAGAGGTCATTGATGCGCTGTTGGAGGCTCGGGTGGTTAAAGGGTTAATATCTAAGTTATATAAAGCTATGGAGATAGTGAACTGTGAGGATTTGGCCCACAGGAGGGCTTGGGAGAATTATTTGAATAAAAGTTGGGATGGGGAGCACTGGGAGGAAGTATGTAAGGGCCTCTTTAAGGGGGTTCTTTCTAGTAATATTTTGGAACACAACTATAAGATGTTATTGTAGGTGGTACCTGACACCCCAAAGAATGCAGAAATGGCGATGAGGGTCGGCCCTGTGTTGGAGGGAGTGTGGAGGGGCGGGATCCTTCCTGCACATTTGGTGGGAGTGTGTTAGCATCCAGGTCCGCTGGAGCGAGGTGGCGGATTGGATTAGCACGGTCATGGGAGAGAATGTGGCCCTGGGCTCTTGTCTAGCTCTGTTGAATGTTGGGGAGGAGGTAGGAAACAAGAAGGGGCAGAGATGGAGTAAAATAGTATGTGTGGCTATGCGACAGTTGATTGCGAGGAGGTGGAGGGAAAAGCAAACTCCTACACTGGGGGAAGTTCAGAAGAAAGTGGAACACCTCTACCTGATGTATCGGCTCACCGCCCTTCGACAACGCAAGTTAGTGGGTTTCCAAGCAGTTTGGGGTCCCTATCTTCAATGGCGGGAGAGGGAGGGGAGTTTTTAAGGCTCTGCGGAGAGTGTGGGAGTTGAGGCCTATGACAGATGAGCTATAAGGATAAAGTAATAGAAGATATGCTTGTTTGATACACATTGCCGGTGTAAGGTCGGGAATTCGGGTGGCCTGAGGGGTCATGTATGGAGGGGAGTGTATCCTCGCAATCATAATTCTATGTCCCCTTGATGGGTAGTCCTGAGTGGCTGGACGTTTTCTGGGTAGTCAGGGGTAGAGGAAACGAACGAGATATGAGATGTGATTGTGAGTGCTGGGTTCTTCAAAGTACGGGCTTTGGAACATGAGGGGATGGGAGGGGGGAGGTATGGGAAGGGGGGGGGGGAGATAGAAAAACTACCAGTTTTGTACCATAAAAAAAAGTTAAGATAATGGTTTTTTTTATGGATATTGTTTTGATGTGTTCTTAATAAACAATAAAGGAGAAAAAAAAAAGGGAACAAGTGGTCTTATTAGCAGAAGTGATGGATTTGAGCACTTCAGAACTGGTAAGGGGGTGAAAAGAGATCCAAACAGATAGAGTGGAAGAAGAGGGGGTGGAAGAGGAAAGGGAGGGTGGGAGAGGAGGGGGGCACTGAGGTAGAGAAGCCCTAAGATCGGTTACCTTAGCACAGAAAAAAGAAGCCATTTGGGAAGCAGATGGAGATGTTGTCGTGTGATGAGGCACAGAGTAAGAACCGGATTGGAGAGAAGTAAGGGAGCGGAGAACCCTATATAACTGACGGGTTTGATTCGGGGCGGTAGAAATAGAAGCAGAAAAATAATTTTGTTTAACTAGATGTATTCAAGATCTGTAATGAGAATATTGGGCTTTGAAGAACCTTAAGGAAGATGTAGAGCGTGACCTTCTCCACTGCTGCTCCGCCCTACGAAGGTGGGAATGGAGAAGGAGGAGGTCAGAATGAAACCAAGGTTGGGACAAGGCGCGATGTGAGGTGCGAGGTTCTAAAGGTGCAAGACGGTTTAATGTGTTTGCAGGAAGACCAAGTACTGTAGATGAGATTCAGGGGAAAGCTGAGGGAAATCAGCAGGTAGAAGGCTATCCTTTGCCCATGAAGTCCTTCTTTGTTTAGTGTGCGGCTTATGGTGCAGGTTGAAACCACCACTCCAGATTGCTTCAGGTCAGCCTTAAGCTGTTTGGATGTTGTACATGGTGTTTTTCCAACAGTTCGTACTAACCTTCGAAGACTTCTTAGATTAATTTTCCTCTTCCTACCACATTCTGGGAGGTTCTTGACAGTTCCGTTATCAGAAAACATCTTAATAACATTGTGAACTGTAGACACAGGAATCCCAAGGTCTTTGGAGATGGCCTTGTACCCATTTGAAGTTTGATGTTTGGTCTCAGGCAGCTCTGTTGTCCTCACCATTGTGAAAATGGAACAGGGAGTGAATGTGGTCATTTTAAACATTAAAGCCATCATTCGGGGGAGGAGTTTCCAAGATGGCTGCTGAGAGTTCTTGCTGAACGAATGCCTAAACGAAAGGGGAAGTTGAGGGCTCTTCCCTAGGTGCCCCAGCTACCTTCCACCGGTCCTATGGATCGATTTGTTTCACTTACCCTGGACCAGAGAAGGGAGGTTCAAACCGGCTTGGCAGAATTGGGTGAGGAGTCCTTAGCGCCACCATCGGATGTTGAGACATCGCTCTTCCCTCTGCAGAGGATGCCGCCGGACGCCCCACTGCTGCAAGTCCTGCCTCTGCCGCGTTGACGCTGATACCTCCTGAGGTGGGGGCTGAGGAAGTTGCTCGAGAGGAGCTGGCCGATGGTGCAGTCTTGCTGACCCCTGATGGAATCAGGGAGGCGTCTGGTGTGTTAGCGACGGTGGAACTTCTAGACTTAACATTATCAGAAGAATTATGTTTCCCACAAGTTGCTTCTTCTCCATTGCCCACTTTGACTTTTCTTCTACATAAGCCTAAGGTCTTCATGCTGGAATCAATTTGGGATGCCATAGCTTCTCTTTCTGGAGCTGTCCTGTCCCAGTCTTTGGCCTTTGCAACGCAGATTCAAGAAAATGAACAGCACATTCAGGAGAATGTCAGTAAGATCGAGACAGTTGTGTCTGTATGTGAGTCTTTGAAAACGTCGGTAACTGATCATGGAACCCAGTTAATGACTCTTTCAGATTTGTCTTTTACTTTTTCTAAAGACAATGGGATTTCTTCGTTACAAATTAGAAGTACTGGAATATGCTGCTAGGGCTGCAAATTTGCAGGTCCTAAATTTTCCACAAACCCAGGGGGTAACAGCGCTTGATATGTTTAAAAAATACTTACAAGAGATCCTGAAGGTCCCTGTAGATTTGTTTCCGCCACTGACTAAGGCAGGGGTGGGCAATTCTGGTCCTGGAGGGCCGCAGACGAGTCAGGTTTTCATGATGTCCCTAATGAATATTCATGGACCTATTTACATACAGTGGAAGGCAGTGGATGTAAATAGATCTCATGAATATTCATTAGGGACATCATGAAAATCTGACTGGTCTGCGGCCCTCCAGGACCAGAATTTCCCACCCCTGGACTAAGGTATATTATCTTCCTTGCGGAAAAAAGGATTCGGTGGTTCCACCTGATGTGGATTTTGATGCCCTGAATGTCTCAAATCTCCTTGAGGATACTGGTGGAGGAGTTTGTATACCAGCTACTCTGATAGTTCAGTATGCCTTGGTCTCGGACAAGGAATGGCTCCTGAAGATGTTTTTCAAGAAGCGGATGGAGACTTTCCTTGGGCTATCTATCTCTGTTTCCCGATCTCACAAGGGAAACTCAGAAGCGGCGGAAACAATTTTTGCTATTGAAAGCTGGAGTGTTGCAACTTGCAGGGTCTTTCTTTTTACGTTTTCCATGTAGATGCTTGGTTATATATAAATCTACTAGATATTTTTTCACTAATCCTTTAGATCTTGCTACCTTTATTAATGCCAGGATATCCACAAATGATGTGCTAGAATAATGTATATTCTCTGCTTATTTGTTGTAGGTTTGGGGTCTCTCGTGGCCATTTGTTATTCTTGTTGATGATTTCTTAAGAGTAATCTTGGTATAGACCAGGTACTCCTGTCCTGGTTTATTTTTTCTTTCTCCACCCCCCCCCCCCTCCGCATATGTGGGTTATGTGGGAGTTACTGGATATGTTTCTACTTGAGTGTATCTTGTTTAACCTTTCTGTATGTATTACTCCTTTTTCTTGCAAGATTGTGTAAATCTTTTCTTGCTGGTATATTTAAAAATCTATAAATAAATAATTAAAAAAAAGCCATCATTCATTGGTTGATTCAAGTCACGTGAGTACTGACAATTGATCACAGGTGTGTCTTATTTTACTGCAATGGGAATGTGGTTCTTCAATTCAAATCAGTTTGAACAGTTTATAAGGGTGCCAATAATCATGTCGTGACAATGTCCCAGTTTTTATACTATTTCCTTTTTTAATTGGTATTGATTTATTGGATTTTTTTATGTGTCAAATAAGTGTGCATATATAGTCCAAAGCCATTTCCCTTGTCACTTTCTTTTTTTTTTTTTTTTTTTAGGAGATATTGGACTTTAAGGGGTTGAACTGCAAGGGTGCCAATGATGTTGACCACAAATGTAGGTTTGAAGTGAGCATGCATTCTTTAAAAGCCCTCCTTTGCGAGATATCAAGCCTCAATAAGAATTTATATTAGGTTTCACACAGTGCAGTGTTTATTATCAAAGAAGAAACTCACTGGGCAGAGTTCCAACTATTTGAAAGAGATAGTATCATTAAGATCCTATGTCTCCCCATCCTGTGTCAGCTCCATTGACTTCTAATAGATTTTTGTATACAATTTAAAATCCTCACACTTGTCCATCAGGCCATATATTTGCACACTCCTGAATATCTAGCAGACTTCCTTATTTTTCACACACACCCCGAAGCCTCCGCTCAGCACACATTAATTGCCTCCACCTTCCTTCCCCTTCCTGCTCTCATCTACAATCCACCTGTCACTTAGCCGCCTTCTTCCTCGGTCCTTCTTTATGGAACTCCCTCCCTACCACACTCCGACTAGAACAGTCCTACTCAAAATTCCAGTCTCTTCTAAAAACCCACCTCTTTTCCTCTGCCTTCGATCTCCCACCGCTTGTCTCCTGACCTCTCTTGCTTGTTTTGTTGGTTGTGTTTGCCCTGAATGATTGAGCTCGTCTCCTTTCTTATTTAATTTTTGTTGTTCCTTTTCTATTTTTTTATTTTCTATTTATCAAATTTTACAACATACACCAAGCAAAATTTGGAAATAAGAAATACAAGCATTTAGTCAACAAAAGTAACACTAAGAAAATTGCATAAACAAAGGGAAAGAACAAACCCCCAAAGGGGGAACAAAGACCAAATGCTAAATAGTCCACAACACAGAGAGATCCAAGAATCACTAATCCAGAGGAGTGGAAAGAAAAAAGAAATAAAAATACTAAAAACAAAACAGAACGGAAAAGTTTATAATACATGAAGGCCCCCTAAAAAACCCCCAAACTCCACTCAACCCCAGTCAGCCCTACAACTTCTTAGCATCCAGAAAGAAGCGTAATTGAGAAGGCTCAAAGAAATGATATACAGATTTCTGATAATGAACAATACATTTACATAGAAATCTAAGTTGGAACTTTGCACCTAGTGTAACCACCTGAGTGCGCAGTTCCAAAAACTTCTTCCTACGGACTTGTGTCCAATGGGACACGTCAGGAAAAATTGGAATCTTACCCCCCATAAAGGCAGTATCTGTTTTCTTAAGAAACAAACGTAACAACGCATTCCTATCTTGAAGAAAAACAGAAGAAACTAATGTTGTTACTCTAGACCAGGAATGGGCAAACTACGGCCCGCGGACCTTTTAATCCGGCCCGCGGAGTGCTAGCTAATTTATTCATTTATTCACCTCACTTTCTAGAGGACGCAGCGTAATATCGCGATGGCCGGCTAGTGTAGTGCAGAATCCCAAAATGAGTGGGGCAAAGAAAAGAAAAGTGGACAGTGAATGCAGAGTGTTTAATAAGGAATGGATAGCAAAATATTTTTTTACGGAAGTCCGATCAATGGCTGTATGTCTCATATGCCAGGAAACTGTTGCGGTTTTCAAAGAAAATAATATCAGCCGTCATTTTGCCACGAAGCATGCTAACTATGCTAGCAAGCAGTCGCCCCAAGAACGGGGGTCTACAGCTCGGAGGTTGATGGCTAAATTACAGGCTCAGCAAAATTTATTTCACAGACAAACTGCGATTCAAGAGTCAAGTACCAAAGCAAGTTTTATGCTCTCATTCAAATTAGCAAAAGCTAGTAAACCCCTCTCTGAAGGAGAGTTTTTGAAAGAATGCATGATAGAGACCGCAGGTCTTTTGTGTCCAGAGAGCAAAGACAAGTTTGAAAAACTCAGTTTATCACGCAGGACAGTGACTCGTCGTGTGGAACTGATTGATGAAGACATAACAAACAAGTTAAATAATATTGCAGAGTCCTTTAAATTATATTCGCTAGCACTGGACGAAAGTACAGACATAAAAGACACAGCTCAGCTCTTAATTTTTATCCGAGGGATTAGCGACAGTTTTGAAATAACAGAGGAGTTTTTGGCCATGGAGCCACTTAAAGGAAAAACACGGGGAGAAGATTTGTATGACCGGGTGTCTGCTGTCATCGAGAGTATGAAGCTACCTTGGAGTAAACTTGCTAATGTCACTACGGATGGATCTCCAAATTTAACTGGAAAAAATGTGGGATTGCTGAAAAGAATTCAGGATAAAGTGAAAGAGGAAAACCCTGAGCAAGAAGTTATTTTTCTCCACTGCATCATACACCAAGAATCTTTGTGTAAATCTGTATTACAGCTTAGTCATGTTGTGAATCCAGTTATAAAGCTTGTTAACTGCATACGAGCAAAGGGACTTCAGCACCGTCAGTTCATTGCATTTCTGGAGGAAACCGACGCAGACCACCAAGACTTGCTTTACCACTCTCGTGTCCGCTGGTTGAGTTTGGGCAAAGTGTTTAAACGAGTGTGGGATCTTAAAGAAGCGATTGATACATTTTTGGAGTTAAAGGGGAAGTCTGATGATTTTCCAGAGCTGAGCGACAAGAATTGGCTGTGTGACTTTGCATTTGCTGTTGACATTTTTTCTCACATGAATGAGCTTAACGTCAAGCTACAGGGAAAAGACCTGTATATTCACGACATGTATAGTAATGTAAATGCCTTCAAAGCCAAGTTGACTTTTTTTTCTAGGCAAATTTCAAAGAAAAACTTCTCTCATGTTCCCACACTAGCCACACAGGAAAAGGCCAACCAAAATGTGAATAAATATAGCAAATCACTGAATGACCTGCATGAAGAATTCTGCCGTCGGTTTTCAGATTTGGAAAAAATTGAAAAGTCACTTCAGCTGGTGGCCTGTCCCTTGTCACAAGACCCAGAAACAGCACCACAAGAAGTGCAATTGGAACTAATCGATCTTCAATCTGATGCAATCTTAAAGGAGAACTTCCACTCTCTTCCACTAAAAGAGTTCTATGCCTCACTTAAAGATGACTGTTTTCTAAACCTCCGGGGGATGGCACAGAAGATTCTGGCCTTGTTTGGCTCGACCTACATGTGTGAGCAGACGTTCAGCGTCATGAACATCAATAAATCCCGTCACAGATCCCAGTTAACTGACCAACACCTCAGATCTATTCTGCGAATTGCAACAACAAAGCTATCTCCTGACTTTGATGCCTTAACAAAAAAGGGAGACCAACAACACTGTTCCCACTAAAATTGAAGGTACTATTTTATGAAAGAAATACATTGCATAAAAGTTTTGTAAAATAACTTTTTATGCTTTTCTACCTTAAATTAATCTAAACATTTAATGTTACAAATTTAAATTTAATTTATATTAATTCACACATACACACCGTCCATCTACTCTTGGTCCGGCCCCCGGGTCCAATATATGAACCCATTGCGGCCCTCGAGTCAAAAGGTTTGCCCACCCCTGCTCTAGACCCTACTGTTTCAAATGACTGTTCCAATAATGCAGACAAATTCCCCAAGTTAAGAGAATCCAAAGAAACATCAGCTTGAGGAGCAGGAACTGTAGCAGTAGAGTCACTGGGGACTCTAGATGGTAAATAGTAAATCTTCTGCAGAGGAGGGAAGCCAGCATCAGGATAGCCAAAAATTTCCTTCAGAAACCTGTGAAAACGAATCCTAGCCGAAGAGCCAGAAACACGAGAGAAATTCAAAATCCTCAGGTTCAAAGACCGGGAAGCGTTCTCTAAATTTTCAATTTTACATAGAAACATCAACTTATCTTGAGAGAACATCGCCTGCTGATCTTGTATCTGTTGAACTTTCTGATCAAGCACAGTCAACAGTCCTTGCTGGTCATCAAGTCTCTTCTCCACACTTTCCAAACGAATGGGAAGCGGGGTCAGAGTCTGAAATGCCACAGCACATATCTGATGCAGGGCAGACCAGATTGAATCCAACGTCACTTCTTGTGGCCACTGAAGAGGAGGGAAATCCAACTGAGAACAAGGCTGGAATCGGAAGGAACCAAACTCCCTCGATCTGTTGCACCTGCCTGAGGCTCCGGTAGCAGAGCACTTGCAGAAGACGCCAAACCAGCCGACTGTGCCGAACTCCCAGGGAGAAGATTTCCACCTACCGCTGCTGCACCAGCAACTGCCACACCGGGCGCAGGAGGAGTAGAGGAGCCAGCAGGACTCAGTGAAACATCGCTGCCCAGACCGAGGCTCTCCTCTGCCGTGGCCACCAGGATGCCAAATCCTTTGCCACCGCGTAACTCTCCATCGTGCGATGCCCCAAAGGTAAACCTCCCTTGCCCTTAGCCTTCCATTTCAGCATAGGGCTGGAGGAAAGCGAATCCAGGCAAAAAGAAAACAGGGTAAGTGGAGCAGATTACACCATGTCCTGTTAAGGCGCCATCTTGGATCCCCTGTTCCTTTTCTATTTTCTAAGGCTCAATCTTATTTTCTTTTGTTTTTAAGAATTGTAAACTGCCTCAAAGTAACAAGGGATGGTATTTAAATGTCTAAATAAATATAAACATAAACATATTAATCATCATTGAAATGGATTCTATTTGATTGGAAATGCGATCACGTTTGCTGGCCAGCACCTTAACCACTGGCTTAGTGAGTTCAGAAATTACTGCCTCATCCAAAATTAGAGGGACAGGGCTGGGGGAACCATCTGTCATCTTGTCATCGGTAGGCTACAATTTTTCTTTGACCCGTTTCACCTGCTTGATCGCCATTATCAGGTCTGTTTTGCTCAAATGTTTGTCATAAACCCTTCTGGCACAAACTAGAGCTTTAGTAGTAGTGTGTTCATAAGATGCAGTGAGATGGAGAGGCACATCCCCCCTGCCCCCTCTGGAGCAGGGAAAAAACATCTCTTAAACCTCTGCATCACATCATGTACAGGGTGGCCCAAAAAAAAGTGAGAACATCTTGTAAATTAAAAGCTTAAATAGTTTACTTATTTACCTTTTTTAGCTATATAACGTCTTTATTTTGACAATTTCCGGTCGCCATTGTTTTTTTAAATTTGTCAATTGTTTACATCTGTCTTTTTGAATTTTTAAATAACTTATATGCTACGAGATGTTCTCACTTTTTTGGGGCCACCCTGTATGTACGAAGTTAAGAAAACTAACATGTAAATGGTGAAAGAGAACTATTACTGTGACAGTTTTGAGAGAGCTCCCTGGTGAGTTATAGCAAAAGTGTATTATGGAGGTTAATTTAAAAGCCTCATTTGTGATTTCCGTGTGTAAAATTAGCCATTTACACATAGAAATGGCAATTTTAGAAAGGAATCAATTTACATGTAAATGTCTTTACTATGTAGAAATTGCAAAGGGGCGTGTCCGGACATGATTAGGGAGGGGCCTAGGCGGGTCATAACATACACGTGTATTCCCTATATCATATAGGGAATACACATGTATGACTGCAATTGTCCATGTCAGCATTTGGCTAACCCTTTACAGGGGGGATTAAAGGGGTTATGTTTCTTAATCTCCTGGTTTTTTTTTTAATGTCTCCTTCAAAAGGTAAGTTAGATTAAGATAGCAGCATCTGTTGTTAAGTGGCAGGATTTGAAAGAGTCATTTTGCAAATCCAGACTTAGGAAAAAATCTATGGGGTAAACATGGCCGCCAAACACTTTTATGTGGCGGCCCTTACACGTGCTTGGCGGCCATGTTTACCCCATTGATTTTTTCCTAAGTCTGGATTTGTAAAATGACTCTTTCGGCTCCACATATCGTACTCCTTCACCTCCTTATTCTGTGTATTAGAAAAGGTTCCATGTGTAGCAGAGCCTTTTCTAAAATACTGCCAGAACTGTGAACATTACAACCTCAACGTCCCTATTCCAATCTCCATGTCTTTCTACAATGCACCTTTACATATACCATGGCAATCTGTTAGTTACTAACCTCGATGCACAGAAAATGCCTTCTCTAAACAGATGTAAGCTTTAATAAGTACTGTATTTGCTTAAGATGCAACAATTGTGTAGCCATAATTGATTGTTTATGGCACATTAAATGAAAGCTTTTCATTTTTTGTAGGTTTTGATGTACACACCAGCTGGTCATATTCTTTTAGCACTTCCAGTTTCTCACTGTATTGTCCCTTCCTCATGCGGTTTTGACTTGGGAAAGCAGTTGAGAGATTTTTACTTCCACTAGTTTAGAAAGCTACTTTTTTGAATTGACTTATGCCATTCACTTCTGTAATTATCTTGATAAGAGACACAAATAAAAGAAAGCTTGAGTCAGTGAGATGAAAGGAAAGGGAATTCCAGATACGCAACTCCCAGCATCGGGAATAATGAGCTGGAAAGTGTGCACTTACAATGTCTGCTTCTACACATCCACCCAATCTAGCTGCAAGGGGTTGTGCATGTGTAGTGTATACGAGGAAGGGGTGTGCTGTATGTGGTGGAAGAGCATGTGAAATGACGGGGGATGGCGTATTGGGGGGGGGGGGTGTTGTATGTTAGTGGAGACATGGGGCAGACTCCTTCCACTCTGCCCTGCATGTTCTTTCCTCCTCTACCCCCTTTGGCCTCTTCCCCTATTCCATCTTCCTTCTACCTCTATCCCTCTTTCTCACTCCACTTCGTGTTCTCTCCCATTCTTCCCTTTCCCTTCATCCTTCTACACATTGTCTTCTCCCCCTTCTATTCTCTTAGCTTTTCCTCTTTGTTTCCTCCCATCACTTCCTCCATCTTGATGGCTATTATCTCATGCTCTTCATTTTCACCAGCATCCTGTCCTCTTGCCTCCAACTCCACATCTCAGCCTGGAGGTTCCAGAGTCAGACTCCTTTGTCAACCCCACACTAATATTCCACTCCTGCTTCTTTTTCCTACCCTGCTTTTCTGCTCTTTACAAGCTGTGTGTGCCGTGCTCACCTATAACAGGTATACAGATAGCCATTTCTTCACAGGTTCCCAATACTTAAGTGCAGGGTTTCTCAAGCCAGTTCTAGAGTACCCTCAGCCAGTCTGGTTTTCGGGATATCCACATAAAAATGCATGAGAGAGATTTCCATGTAGTAGTGGCACTGCATGCATATTCCTTGTGGCTGTTCTGGAAATTAGACTGACTAGGGGCTATTCTAGGACTGGTGTGAGAAACACTGTTTTAGTGAACCAAATGCACAGTCCCGGTACTAGGCCTTTACTGTTTTACCTCTATTGTCGCCTCACCCCTTATACATCTTCTTGCTCTCTATGCTCACTGCCACAGGCTCGCCTAGTCATGCCAACACCCAAAGACAAGTGCCTCACAAGTGCTAGAAAGAAATCTCACAGGATCAGACCCAATCCGATAGAATTCCTGATCACTGCACATTACACTAGTGCTGAATCTGATAGACTCCAGGAAGCTGCTAAAAACCTGACACCTGATTTTCAGAGGGGCCGATATTTAAAATGCCACAGCACTTAAATATTGGCAGGATATTCAGCGGCAGTGTCTGGGATAGGAGCGGCAGTGTCTGGGATAGGAGCTGCCAGTGAACATCCGGTCTGAACAACGTTTCGCTCAGCCCCCTTATCGGGATAACCCCTGTGAGCTATCCATATAAGGGTTTTGTCTTTTGGCCTGCTGGCTCTTTGGAGCAGCGTTCTGTCCAGAAATGGAGACAGATCTATCTGGTTTCCAACGTGGAAAACTATCATGAATCACTTTAAGCAACTGCTGTAGCAAAACTGCTTTAGCCATCTTTACTACTGAATCCCCATGTGTCTTCCTCTTCCCGACCTCAGATTGTCAACATCTCTTCCTCTTTCGCCAGTTGTCTCATATTGCATTCTTTTCTCTTACACGTACTATTTTCTCAGGGATCACCTATACTGCTACTTATGGTGCCTTATTTCAGAGACTACGGCCAGATGATTGCTTATAAAATGTATGTACTTTTGATGTAAAGCCAAAGATGATGTAAAAACACTTTGAGCTATTTCTAGTTCGAAAAGCATGCAACAAATAAACGATACTGCTGAAGAATGCAAACAGCACACAGTTAAAACAATCTTTTGAAGACGTAAGTTCACAAAACACAGACAGAAATATTTCTACTTACCCAATATCTTTAAAGTTTGTTTGTGGCTCTTCTCCCTGTTGACAGCATTTGGCTTCCTAATCCTGTCCTTGTTCTTCCATAAAGGTTTTCCTGTGAAGCCTATTTAAAAAAAATTGAATACTTTCTTACAGTGGGCCGTGCAGCATCAGATAGGAAAAGGCAACATTATTTATCATTTAGATGACTTTAACAGTCAAAAGAGAAAGTCAGGCATGTTCAAATAACCAGGTGATGTTTCAAGAAAAGGTGGCGGAGTTAGGTGTTCCATTGGCTAGAGATATGACAGAGAGCCCAAGTGAAAAACGAGCAATTTTGGGAACTGAAATAGATATAGTTTAAATCAGCCACACCATCGGGAGCAGGAACCAGCAGCGGCTCCCTCCACACCCGAGCCCCGATCGGCAGTCCAAGTAGGAGCGGGAAGGCACAGCTCCTGCCCAATCCAACTCAGCAGGCCAATCAGGACACCAGCCAGCAGTTTAAACCAGCTGTGCCATTGTGCGCGCCCGCACCTGAGGATCTTGCAAGAGGGCCCTTAGTCGTGGCCCTTGAGCGTGAACCGGAGTGCCTAGACCAGCTGCATCTCACAGCCCCTCTAGTTCCCCATTAGTCCAGCTGCAGCCACAGCCTCCCACTGAAACAAATGCAAGCCCTCTGAGCCTGTACCTGACCTGCCACCCCTCCTATCATCAGCTCTGCGAGGTAAGAGTACACAGTAGCAACATACATTGCTCCACCTAACCGGTACCCTATCTCAGTCCACTGAGGCTACTCCCTAAAGCTCTATTTTAGCCTTCCTGTGAGCATCTCCTTAAGCCATTGCCTCTCCTAATCTTCGTATCATGCTCACCATCACAATGACTTGGGGTCACACGTTATTGCTGGCCCTATGCTGCATAGCCCTTCTCATCACCTGGGCTGAATCTTACCCCCATCAGCATGGCCTGATCCCTCTTTTACATCATTCTGACACTTTTAACCACAGAAGATCTGTTCCTTTTGTACACCAGCAACGGCTTATCCATATAATCTGCCAACCCTTGCCAGAAACCCACAGAAGGAAGTTTCCTTGCCCTCACCACCTGAACTGTATGCTCATAAACACTCGTTCCATCCATAATAAATGGCCAGCCATCACAGATTACATTGAGCAACGGAATCTTGATCTGCTTTTTGTCACAGAAACATGGCTGACTGATGTGGACACGGTCCTTACCAATATGCTTATGCCACTGGGCTACGACCTCTTTAATGCCTGAGAGCAAACCGGAGAGGCGGCGGAATCCTCATTATTGCCAGAAGCAACCTCCACCTCCAATGCAACTCTTCTCAGAGTGAGCTCTTCAGTCTTGTTAGATCCTTTACAAGTGACTCATCCTACCAGCAACTGCCCCTAGCCTCGCCAATTTTGCCTCTCATTTCTAGAGCAAGACAAATCCGACTATACTGCTCTCTGAGAAGCCTGATGATGGACATACCTTACCAGAACCCCCCCCCCCCCATCTGACACACTGATACCTATCCTTGATTATTTCTACCCATACTCGGCTGAACAAATAGAAAACATCATTGGCACAATCAACACCTCAACCTCCCCAGCTGACCCTTGCCCAGCTTTCTGGATTAAGCAAGCAAGATCCTACCTGAGTACAGCTATCTCCAAAATAATACACCTCTCTTTATCCACAGGCTCTCTTCCAGTGTCCCTTAAATCTGCCTCCATCAGACCTCTGCTAAAAAACAACAAATCAAACCCCTCAGACATCAGCTCATACAGACCGATTTCCAGCCTACCCTTCCTGACCAAGATCTTAGAAAAGATTGTCCAGCAACAGGTACAGGACCACATTGACTCCCACACCCCTCTTGACCCACAGCAACACGGATTCCGCCAGCAGCATGGGGTGGAAACCCTATTTGTAACCCTCCTTGATAGGCTGTACACAGGCTTAGATAAGAAGAGGCAGGGTTTCATCCTGATCTTCATGGACATCGCCTCCGCCTTAGATTCTGTCAGCCACAACCTTCTCCTCAGTCGCCTATAACAAAGGGTATACGGAACTCTGCCCTTAACTGGTTTAGATCATACTCAATGGGTATCCAGCAACAGGTTCGCCTGGGAACACAATCTTCAAGCACCTTCCAGCAAACACAAGGAGTTCCACAAGGTTCGTCACTCTCTGTCTTGCTTTTCAACATCTACATACAGCCAATCTGTTCAATAATCAAGCCTTTCAACATACTATATCACATTTATGCAGACGATGTCCTACTCTACACCCCATTCTCTCTTGACAGCCCTGACTTCTCAACCATTTCAGAATGCTTCAACACTGTCTCTGATTGGCTCGCTACCCAGAACCTGAAGTGCAGGAAGACTGAGGTCTTATTTATATCCAGAGACCAATCTTTCACTCCACCATCCTCCTTGCAGGTGAGAGATGTTGAACTTATGACCAAACCAGAGGTTCGCTACCTGGGAGTAATTTTTGACCATCATCTGTCCGTGGCTGCACATATCCACAGTGTTATCAAAGCCATCTGCCAGAAGATAAGGACCCTCCATCATATTGGCCCACTCCTTGACCCTTCAGATTTTTGCTCGGTCTTCCACGCCCTCATACTCCCGCACTTTAACTATGCAAATATTATTCTTCATGGCATCCCAAAACACATCATCCAACCTCTCCAACTGGCTATGAATACAGCTGCCCGGTCACTACAAGGTGTCTCCAGATATGAACATGTCTCACCCATTTTGATGCAACTACACTGGCTCCCCAAATCAAGCCGCCTGACCTATAAAGCTCTTCTTATCACATTTAAGATTATTCACAACTCATCCACACCCTCCCCTGTCAACAATTGTTCAACATACCCCAGACAACAGAACAAGAAGATCCAACATGGCAAACACCCTGATCACTCCCTCAGCAATAAGAACTTGCACTAAGGCCATCAGAAACCGCGCCTTCTCTTTATACGCACCGACTCTCTGGAATGCCTTTCCTGCTCCAGTCTGAGTGATTATTGATCATTCTACGTTCAGAAAGGCATTAAAGACTCACCTCTTCCAGCTGGCCTATGACAACATAACTTAAGAATGGCTCTACTATGCTGGCCTCTACATTCACAAAGACTTTACCTGAGACCCGGCTGCACAATATGTAATTAGTTCTCCCTCCCTCTCCCATTTCCCTGCCTCTATCCTCCCCTTCCCCTTCTTCTTTCCTCCCTCTCACCCTATCCCTCATATTGACTCATTTGTCACTATTTATCTGCACCTTGTTATTCAGTTTCATTGTTTATGCCTGTTCGATGTAAAGTTGCTTGAGTTGAGCGTTTTGACGTTTTATGCCTGTTTATGCCTGTTCTATGTAAAGTTGCTTGACTGTTCACGTTTACTGTAAACTGCTCTAATACTAAATAGTACGGTATATAAAAGCTAATAAATAAATATAGTTGGGATGGTTGCCAGGCTACCAACCAACAAACTGGTCGCTTTGAAAGATCTCGTAGAACAAACAATCTGAGCTAAAACGATAACACTTATGCAGTTGCAGGCAGTGATTGGCCACCTTGATTTCACATGTAGGGTAATGCCACCGGGGAGGGCATTTATTGAAGTCTAGCAGATGCTATCAAGCTTGTCAGGAAGAGCTGCCATTTTATAAGAGTCACAAGAAACATGAAAGGGGACCTTCACATATCTGGAACAAGTGCCTGGTGGCAAACAAGATAAGGAATATATGGGAGGAATCACTACTTAGTAATGAAGATAGGGAGCTATTTTCTAATGCGGCAGGAATATACTTTCAAGGCAAATGGTACAGGGAGGAATGGCCAGTCAAGTGGCAACAGGAAACCATAACAAAAGATATCACATTCCTCGAAATGTTTCCCATTTTAGTCACTTCTAATTCTATGGGGCTAAAAGTTACAAAATAAGAGAGTGGTCTTTAGATTGGACAATGTGACAGTAGTTTATGCTATCAATTGACAAACAGTTAGGTCAGAAAGTCTGTGCAGTCGAAATTCAAACAGGTGTATGGGTTAGCAGCACCTGCAAATCACATAAACCCCAGTGATGCTGATATTCAGCGGCACAATCCAGATAGTATCACTGAATATCCCCACAGACCACATTAAAGACACCCAGTTCATTCCAGAGCAGTCTGTGGGCAGAGCTAGGCAGTCCCAGCAGCTCTCCTAACATTATACATATTTGCTAAACTGATTAGCAGCTGACTAGTACTGCTAACCAGATAACAAATCCAGTTGGCGGCAGAAACTGGATATTCAATATCAGACACCAGATCGGCACTTAATATCCAGTATCACTTTCAATCGCGGCAGTCATGTACTTTAAAACACACTGATCATTATGGCTTAATATGAGGCCCTATATTAATAAGCTTGCAGCTTAATGCACTTATAACAGCAGAATATGTACCCGGGGAAAATAATGGAATCACGGACACTCTCTCATTTTCAGTAGGTTCGCTTCAAGCAATTATGCACCTGTGGCAGACAGCAGAGAAATGATTTCCCTTTGGATTTGGGACAGAGGATAGTCGAAGCATCCAACATGTTAAAGAATTCCTTGTTAAAAAACACTTGGAAAGCATATAAGAAGGGCTGGGACACAGTGCCAGTTCACAAGGGAAGTTTGAGCTGGACACAACTAAGTACATATTACTCATACTCGCAAAGAAGCACTTGAACTTCACAATTATGAACTCCCAGTCCCTACAAACATTAGACTTCCTAACCATTTCTAACTCTGGGCACACCATATCTGTAACTTATAAAAGCCTACCCTCAACTCTGAAGATCTCACTGCAATCATAAATGAGGCATGTACACATACTGCCACAACAAATCACTTTACCCTTATGGGTGACCTCAACCTCCCTTCAACCTCTGACAAGCAAGCCAATACATTTGTGGATGCCATGGAATCCCTACAGCTAACCCAAATAATTGATTCACCAATCCACTGTAAAGGATCAATTCTAGACCTCATTTTCGTATCCAACAAACTTCACAAAGAAAACCTAAATTTACAAATTGATCCAGTATCATGGTCAGATAATACCATGATAACCATCAGTATATACCAGCCAATACTACCCCAACGAAACCCCCTCAACAGCAACAATCCCAACGTCATTTCAAGGCATTCAATGCACAATACTTCCTTGATCAGACCACAGCACTTATAGATGCAGACATTACAATCCTAGACAAATTTATAGACTCGTGGAACCAAACAATAAGTACTGCTGCAACCTTCCAAAAAAAACCCACCACAAAACACCAAAAATCCACAAGACCTCCATAGTTCTCCAAAACACTGGACCAGACTCGAAGAGATCTCAGGCACCTTGAAAGAAAATGGAAAAGAACAAAAGAAAATACAATCAAGACACAATTGCACATCTTACAAAACAAATACAATGACCTATGTAACAAGACACAAAAGGAATATATCACAAACACACTAATGAAATCACTCAACCGCCCAAGAGAACTATTCTCGATTGTAACCCAAATGACCAATGACCCCAACACAGCTGACACAACAAATGAAAAAATGCAAATCGACCTACAAATTATGGCTGACTTCCTATACAACAAACAACTAACAACACACAACAATGCCTTATACTGCCCCAGCAAAATAAAGATACAGAAAAGAAACATCTATGGCACAACTTCAACCTCATAAATACAAGAGAAATGCTTGACATCATCAGCAACATCAATACCACAGCCTCACCTCTCAACCCATGTCCTGTGACATGGATAAAAAATCCACGCAACCAATTTGTCAAAACCATCCTACAGATTGTTCACTCCTCCCTGACACTAGGATACCTACCACCCACACTCAAACAGGCCTCTGTACGCCCTATCTTAAAAAAGACTGCAATGGATAAGATCCTCCCAAACTCCTATCGCCCAATTGAGAGCATTCCATTAATGGTCAAAATAATTGAGAAAACCATGCAACATCAACTGCAAGACCATGTAGATGCATATGCATCGCTAGACAACACCAACATGGTTTCCGTCCACAACATGGCATTGACACCCTACTAACAGATCTCTTTAACAGACTCACCATTGGCCTGGATAAACCCCGACAGGGATTTGTGCTACTATTCCTTGACATAAGCGTGGCTTTTGACTCAGTGTCTCACCCCATTATGCTAAATAGGCTAAGAGACTTTGGACTAACAGATAACACAATAAAATGGTTCAAATCATACCTCTCTGACAGAACCATGCAAGTGAAAGTTGGCTCTACCAATTCCAGACCATTCAAATTAGCACAAGGTATCCCTCAAGGCTCTCCCTTTCCGGACTACTGTTCAACCTATATATTCAACCAATCTACAATATACTACGGAAATGGAAAATGCACTACCACCTCTATGCTGATGACATGTTCTATATGCCGTTCAACACTAATAATCCAGACTTCTCGACTATAATAGCTAGGAAGTTTGTCACGGCATTGAAGACATCTAATAAAAACCTTACAGTAAACAGAAGTAAAACTGAAGCACTACTCATATTCAGAGATCAAGAATTCAAGCCACCAAAAAAGTTAATAGCACAAGATACTGAAATTTCAATCAAACAACAGATCAAATACTTAGGAATAACCATCGACAGCAGCATCAACATGGAAGCCCACATCAAGAATGCATCTAAACTTGCCTACTGGAAGCTAAAGCTCATCAAACCCCTACGACATCTCTTGCACGAGTCTGACTTCAGATCAATACTACAAGCCATAGTCACACCACGCCTTGACTACGAAAACATCATCTGCCAAGGCCTCACAAAATCTGCTTTGTCTCCACTCCAACTAGTCCAAAACACCGCCGCCATAATTCTCACCACCAGTTCGACAATGCTACATATAACACCAATCCAAAAAAATCTATATTGGCTCCCAATAGCACAATGAGCAAAATACAAAGCCATCAACACCACCTTCAAGGTCATTCACAATCTATCAGCTCCCTGCCTCTCTGAACGGATCACAACAATGCACACAACTAGACCAAGAAGAGCATCCAACCAGAACCTCCTGAACATTCCCTTGCTCAAGACCAAAACCACACAACAGACCAGCAACCGAGCATTCTCCCTATATGCTCCATCAATATGGAACTCACTACCAGACAATGTAAGATCAGCTAAATCTATTAACGATTTAAAAAAACAATTAAAAAGGCATCTATTCAGAGAATACTACGGACTTGATGACAAAACCTAAGCCAAACCTTAACTCACTGCACAGAAGACCAGATAAGATAAGATAAATCAACCAGTCCCCCCAGAAAAAAGAAGATCACCTCTATATGTAAATAGTTCACTCCCCCACTTATCTCCAAGTTGTACTCCCTTGTTAATGTAAAACAATTGTTATGTTTAATTGTTATGTTCAATGTAAAACAATTACCATGTAATTGTCATGTTGTTTGATGTAAACCGCCTTGGATAAAGGCAGTATAGAAAAACTGTTAAATAAATAAATAAAATAAATAACCAGCACGATTTTGATCCAATTTATAACCTGGTTTAGAAACAAAGGTGTATCAAATAAGTAAGCCAGATCACATATAGCAGGCATATCCTTTTTTTTTTTTTAAATCATGGAAAAAGAGAATTGTATGAAAGCGTTCATAGTTAAACTGTTAAAGGGATGGGCTAGAAAAGATGAGCTTATAAGGGATAAAAGAAGACTAGTCGCAATACCAGTATTAGATGCTGTGCTTCCAGCAGTAATCGGCAATCTTTGCAACAAATTTGCTTGATTTGTTTGTTTGTATTTAGCTGATACCTTTCCAGGACCTTGCCTGACTCAGTGCCAGTTTAGTACAGTGTGGTTAAGGGATCTGAAAGCAGAGCATGTAGAGATGAAAGGGCTATCATCACATTATTAAAATAGGGGCAGCTACGCTGGTAAAGAAATTGAGCATACAGGAAGAACAAATAAAAGAGATAGGGAGGTGGAAATCAGAGAGATTGAGTAACAATATAGATAATTAACAGAAGCATTTCATATCATTACAAGCCACACTTACATAAGGATTTGGATTGATGGCCATTCTTATATTTACTGAACAAGGAATAGGGCATTAACTAGTCATTACTTCCAGCAAATGGATTTCCAAGCAGACCAAGTTGAAATTCAATGGTTAGGATAAAGGGATATGCACGGGGACCAGTTGTTGCCAGCCTTAATGCACTAGGTAAAGAAGAGACAGACCGTGACCTATGTGCTCCTGCACCTCGGAGGCAATGATTTACAAGTACTAAGAACATTGACTTGATAATCAGAAGAAAAAACGATTTGCATGACAAAAAAATAATTATCAAATCAAGCTCAGTCTTCCAAATTTAAGTTATACCCGCTATGCTAAATGTCAGCCTTCATTAGTGTATGAAATACCTAATTTTTGTCAGACCAGTCCCTTACCAAAAGTAATAGTGTGTATTTCAGATATTTATGGTCCATTTTTCTGATAAATAAAATTAACTTTTAGGTACATTGTGCTGTATGTATATATATATTTTCTTTTTTTTCATATATTACACACACACATTATTGTGCAACTAGCTAGAATCAAATTTTTATTTGTCACCCTTATGTCTATTACCAAGGCTGGATTTAGGCATAGGCAACATAGGAATGGGCTTAGGGCACCAAATTCTGAAAGCACTAGAAAACTGGGCTTTGGGATCCCCCATCGATCCTCTGCCTATATGTGCCATAAACTTAAATCCGTCCCTCCTTATTACCACTCAGATCCACAATTCCCAACACAATGCTGCATTTTGAACAGTAGCATATCAAACCAAGTTCTATCTCAGGATACATATATGTTTTAGTAAATTCGTTTTTATTGTTTTCACATAAACATACAATTACAGTTACCGTTAAAGTTAAATGAGCTGGTACATCACACAACTAGAACAACCAAAGAATGCACAGTTTCAAATACAAACGTTCAGGGGGAATTGCTGGGGGTAACTAGTGAGCAGTCTTATAGCCTGGAAACTAGACTGTACAAATAAGACAGCAATGAATGCATCACAGAACAGTAAATACAAGAAATTTAAAGGCATAGATTAAAATTCAAAGGAGTTAACGCAGTATTCTTCAGCTTCACAGGGGCTGCCTTGGGTCTGTAGGGCAAGGCTAGCATTGAACGGTCCAAAGCCAAGGGTCTACCCCCCCAGGCACCAGCCAGAGCAAGCACGACTACCTAATCATCCACCTAATCAACCCCCTCCCCGCCCCCCACCCTCTTTACCCCTAACCCACCCCCCCACCAGAACCAGAAAAGCCCCACAGGTCTCTCCAGCCATGTTCAGGGAACACCACCCCCCCATGGAGTCAGGGCCCAATCTCGTAGGTCTGACCTACTCCTGCGCCAAATCCCTCTCAGAACCCGCCCCTGGGGGATTGAGCAAGGGAGCCCAGATGAGAAGGAATCGGGACAACACAGGACCTCCCAGTAGCCGGGCCGTTCGGCCCTCCATCCTCATGAGATCCCCCATCAGAGCTTCCCACTCTCTTATCCCCGGACCACTCTCGGAAAGCCACTGCCGGAGGATACAGTGTTTGGCCACCAAGAAGCTTTTTGCACACAGCTGCCTCTGGGCATCCGCTCCCTGCACCCCTGAGGGTCCGACATGAAACAAACACCACACAGGGTGCAGGGCCACCCCCCCATTCACCCAATGGAGTAGCCTGCCTCGCACCGCGCTCCAAAATAATTGAATCTTGGGGCAAGACCAAAATCGATGGAACAAAGTTCCCACTTCGTTATTACAGAGGGCACACACATCAGACAGCAAAAGTCCCATCCTCCTCGCCCCAGCCTCAGATACGTATGCTCTCCACAGAAGTTTGAACTGCAGCTCCCTGTACCGAACAGCCTCAGAGAGCCCCCGGATTCTGCAAAAAGCCAGCCCCACCAGTTCCACCGTCAACTCCACCAAACCGTCCTGATGCCAGCGCTCCACCAATCGAACGAAATGCCCCAGGCCGCTCGGGGGGGACAACAGCAGCCGTAGCTGCCCAGCAGCAGGGGAAGCCTGACATTGTTCCAGTACCGACCAGAGGCTGCTGTCAGAGATCAGAAAGGCCCTCTTCCCAGGAATGCTATCCACGTAGTGGCGCACCTGCAGATAGTAATAAAAAGTCTCCTTTGGCAAATCATATTTCTTCGCCAGCTCCTGAAATGAGGCAAGCCGATCCGAACCCTCCAGGCGCAATTGTCCAAGATACTCAACCCCAGCCCTCCTCCAAAGCCGTCCGCCCCCACCAAGCCTTCCCGGCGGAAAGTCTCCATTCCCTAGCAAGGGCAGACAGTCCGTCACTCGCCAGGGCCTAGCCCATTGACGGCAGAGAAATTTCCATCCTACTCGCAGGGTACGCAAATAGTAGGACTCCCGCCATGCCCGCGGTAACATCGCGGCCCCACAATGAAGCAAGTACACTCTATGCCACTTCTCAGAGAATTGGTCGAGCAGGTCAATCGGCAGTCGTTCGGCATTTCCCAAAACCAGATCACTTATCCTTCTTGTCATATAGCACAAATTAAATAATCTCAGGGAAGTCAAGCCCAGACCACCCTCCTCGGCTGGTCGCATAAGTGTCTCCAACGCAACACGGGCTCTCTTGGCTCTCCACAGATATCGCCCAACCTGTCCATGCAATTCCCGCAAGTCCCGTCTGCCCAACCAGAGGGGAAGGTTCCTTAGCAGATAAAGCCATCGTGGCCACTCTATCATCCTCACCAGGGCAACCCGTCCCATCAGAGACAAGGGTAGATCCCTCCATCTCCGTAGCCATGAAATCGTAGAGTGCAACAGGGGGCGAATATTTACCTCATAGAGGGAGCGTAGACATGTTGGAATATGGACGCCTAGATAACGTATGTGTCCCTCCGCCCATTGCAGCGGGAAGGCACCCCCCCATCTACCCCGCGACTGATTCTCGACATCTAGAACCATCGATTTCGTGCGATTAATACGAAGCCCCGAGAACCCACCAAAGCGCTCAATCAGGTCTAAAGCTTTCGGGAGGGATGCCATCGGGTCCGTCAAACACAGCAGAAGGTCATCCGCGAACGCACTCACCTTAAGGCAGCCACCTTGCCAGGTAGCCCCTTTAATCTGCTCAGATGCCATCAACGAGAGTAAGAGAGGTTCTAATTGTAAGACGTAAAGAAGAGGAGAAAGGGGACAACCCTGCCGCGTACCACGCTGCAACAAAAAGGGGGGAGAGCATGTTCCGCCAACATCGACCACAGCTCGGGGAGCAGCATATAAAGCTTGCAAGCCCTGCAAGAACATTCCTTGAAAGCCGAAGCGCTCCAGGGCCGCAAACATATAACGCCATGACACTCTATCAAAAGCCTTTTCGGAATCTAGGCTAACAAGTATCATCGGGTTCCTCGCCAGCTGTGTTTGTTCCATACCCAGCAGCACCCTACTAATGTTCACCGAGGCATCCCGGCCTTTAACGAAGCCTGCTTGATGGGAGCCCACCAACTCCGGCAAAAACAGCTGGAGTCGCGCCGCCAGAATCGAGGCAAAGAGCTTCTGATCGACATTTATTAACGAGATGGGTCTGTAAGAGGCAGGGTCCTCCAGGTCCTTGCCCTGCTTCGGAATTAAAGTAATGCGGGCTGTGCGCATATCTCTAGGGAATGAACCGAAGTCCACCACCTCGGCAAACAATGCCGCCAGGGTCGGGACCACCGAGATTTCCAACAATTTATACGCCTCATATGTAAAACCGTCAGGGCTGGGAGCCTTGTGCGTTTTGCCAGCACGAATCGCTTTCTGAATCTCCACACCCGTTATTTCCCGATTAAGCACGTCCAGTTGCGCCTTCCCCACACAGGGGAGCGACACACGTCCCAGAAATTCTTCTATGGAAGACGCATCTCCCTCCTCGGAAGTATATAGTTGTTCGTAGAAGTCGCGGAAGACACGAGCTACTTCCACCGCCCTAGTATGTCGCTTCCCCTTAGTGTCCTTAATCCCCAGGACCCGACGGGAACCCATTGAGTCCTTCACTAAATGGGCCAGCAATTTCCCAGACCGGTCTCCATATCGGAAAAACTGATGGCGATAATATTGCTGGGATTGGATGGCCCGTTCCTGCAACAAGTCATTCAGGCTCTTCTGTAGCTCCAAGTAGACCGGCAAACCACTCCGCCGCCCAGAGGCCGTCGTCTGGGCCGCACGGAGTTCTCTTGACAGCCGAAGTATCTCGGCATTAGCTCTCTTCCGCTCCGCTCCGACATAGGCTATTATATGCCCTCTGAGAACTGCCTTCCCCGCCTCCCAAAAGGTAGCCAGCGAGGCAACCGTCCCCTCATTGAACTCAACATATTCCGCCCAGCGCTGGGTCACAAAGTCTCGAAACTCCGTCTTATGCACCAGGTGGCTAGGAAACGACCAGTTGGCGGAACTCTCCCGCTCCCCGCGCCAGGTCAAACCAACCATGGCATGATCTGAGACGATAATGGGCCCAATCTCTACACAGGACACCTTCCCAAACCATTGCTGCGGTACCAAGAAGAAGTCAATTCTCGACCAGGTTTGGTGGGCTCGTGAGAGATGCGTGTATTCTCTGCTGGTAGGATTTAACACTCGCCAGACATCCACCAACCCCCCCAGCTCACAGAGGTACCCTATGCCCCGCTTACTCCATCCCCTCCCTGTGGAAGGGTGTGAACGGTCTAAGGAAGGATCGTGGGGACAATTAAAATCTCCAGCTATTACCATCGGGATTTTTGGGGCCCCCAAAATTTTATGCAGAATATTCTTAAAGAAATCATGATTGTAATTATTGGGGGCATATACAGTCCCAAGGAACATTTCTTCTCCTTGGAGTTTGACATGGGCAAACAGAAATCTACCTTGGGGGTCAGAATCTACCTTGAGGACCTCGCAAGCTAGACCTTTGTGTAACAGAATTGCCACCCCTTTTTTCCGAGAATCCGAGGGCGCGGACAGGACCGTCCCGACCCAATCCCGCTTTAATTTGGCATGCTCTAGAGCCGTCAAGTGTGTCTCTTGTAGCAGAGCCACCTGGGCTTTTTGCCGCCTGAGGGCCTGCAGAATTTTGGTGCGCTTCACTGGAGTGGTAATGCCACCGACATTCCATGTTACAAAGTGTAAATCAGGGAGGGTAATGTATTCGCTCGATGCAGACCTTCCTAGGATGAAACAGCTGGGATTGTGTGCGGGGCAGCCCAGCCTCTACCCCACCATTACAGAGTTGAGCTCTATGCTCCGGGTAAAACCACCCATGGAGAAAACCAGTTCTGGCCAGAATTGGGAGGGAGGGAGACGACGCACCCATATGTCTCCCGTTGTCTAGAATCCCCCCACCCCCCCCCTCCCCCCAATCCACCTACCTCCTCTTTCCAATCTTTACCCCCCCTAAAACTATCACCATCCATACCCTCAGTGCCTCGACTGAGGCCCGAGTCTTAGCAATGCCTCGGGGCAGCCCCGAGGTACTTCCCCTCTCCCCACGCACTCCAGCAGGAGTGCTAATGCAGGGCCATATCAGCGCAGCCCTTGGAAACATAACCCCGGATATCGGAACAGGATAATAAAGAGGAGAAAGGAGAAAAGATGAGAGAGAAAACAAATGATATTATTGCATAAAGCACAGTGTACTAATCTGAAAGTCCAGGGTTCTGTCCAATTCCTCCTCTTCCTCCAGGACAAAGATCAGTGCCCTCCATCTCCAGGCCGCCATAGCAAGGGCCCATCTAAATGCAGAAACGTGCTTTTCCATGCAGATTTTCTCAGCGCGCCACCGGGGCAGTAAACAAGACTCTCACTCCGTCGTTGGTTCAGCAGGCAATTGCGCCAGAAATTGTTTTGCCTTACCGGCTTGTTCAAATTGGTGTACTTTCCCATGCAGGGTAACTCTCAGGTGGGCCGGAAAAGCCAGTGTAAAGCGCACTTTGCGGCGGAACAGCTCCGCACAAACAGGAGCAAATTCCCTCCTTTTTGCGGCCACCTGCGCAGAGTAATTTTGAAACATTAGGATTTTCCGGTTTTTCAGCAGCAGCTCAGGCATTTTTCGGTAGGCTTGCAGGATTAGAACTTTGTGTTGGAAATTGAGGACCTTCAATATCACCACACGTGGCCTGGCATCTTCTGTTCTGCGGGCTCCCAGCCGATGAGCGCGCTCAATTTTAAGAAGGCCTCGCAGGTCCTCCAGGCCCAAGGCCTCCGGGAGCCAAGATTCCAAAAATGGGAGCAGCTCGCCCTCAGTTTGCTCCTCACCTATGCCCAGGATACGGAGATTATTGCGGCGCGATCTGTTTTCCAAATCGTCAATCTTTAGCTGCAGGTCTTGTAGTTGCTGCGCATGTTGTGCCGCCTCTCTCTCCCGCCGTCCCTCCTCGCTCTCAAGGCTAGCGACCCGATGCTCCACTTCATCCACTCGTTTCCCCAGATCAGCTAACGAATCCTCTAAGTTATCCAGCTTTTTTAGGAGCAGGTCGAACTTCGGGTCGAGAAGCTTCACCACTTCCTTGGCGAGCTCCGCTGGCGCAGAGTCGATGCTCTCCGCTCCCGGAGAGGCCGGCTGAGTTAGCCCCGGGGTCGCAGGCCCGGCTTTGGAGGCCTTCTCCCTCTCCTTCCGCGGTGCCAGAGGCATGGTCAAGGCTGAGAATGCACCAGTGAGTAGGGGGCAGAGTCCGAGACACCCTCCGAGAGTGGGGGAGCGTTAGAAGGCAAAATGCAGATTTTTGAGCAGATTTATCCTCGCGGCTGCCCCGGAGCGAGCGGGAAGCGTCCGCACTCACTCACGCATCACGTGACTCTCCTCAGGATACATATATGTTTTAAAAAGCACTTCTCTGTCTTGCTGAGACACCACACTATATATTCCATGGCATGTTTAAACTCTGGTAAGCATCTTCCATCTGTTATTCATTACTTCCATATTTAATGCTGTCACATAGCCAATAGCATCTCATTCAAGAGTCATCAATTCTCTCTCTCCATTCAAACCAATAGGCCAATGCAGGAGCCCAGCTTAAAGCTCTAGTGCAGGGTTTCATAGTGCAATTTAACGCTGACTCTTTGTGCTGGAATGCAATATGCATATTAACCAATGTGCAAAATGTCAGTGTTAAACTGGGAAAGCAAGCCAAACACATGTGCAGAGAAGTCAACGTACGTTTCGCATGCTGTCCTGGAAAAGCAGGATCCTCTGAGTTGAAGTTTCACACTTCATCTCAGTTGATCCAAGCACTGGGGAAAACCCCTAATGCCATCGACACACTGGGGGGGGGGGGCTAGTCGCCCCCCCCCCGACACAAAACCCCAACAGAAACCAAATCCCCCAATGCTCAGTGGTCAGATCCCCTCCCACCCACTCAATAAAAAAAATCCCTGGTGAGCAGCAGACTTCCGGCGACGTCACCAAACTGCATGGACGGCTGAAAAAGAGCTCTGCCATTCATCCCCTCAAAAGTAACTAATCTCCCCTACAGAAGTGCACCAAATACCCCAGAGAGGATTGTTTTGGTGAGAGGGTGCAGAGGCTGGTGGAATGACGACAGCAAGGAAAAAAACGGCAGACATTTGAGAGTACACGTTCGCAGTGATAAAAGGGGAGCAGAAAGAAGGAGAAAAAATGGGAGGAGAGGCAAATACGAAGGCCGAATCTGAAGAGCAGCTGTGTACCTTAGAAGAGGTGCAGAGTAAAAGCGCCGTGGTACAAATCTCCAAAGAAGAACTGCGGTCCTGGTTTGGTGAGCTGTGGTTAGAAATGACGGGATTCAGAGCTGACATGGAGGCTACCATAATGGAGTGGAGGAGGCGGAAGGGCAAGTAGAGGAGGTGCGAAGCAATATAAGTGCCATCAATAAAGTAGTGAGCGGCTTTGAAAGTGCGAAGGAACAGATGGAGTTAAAGCTTGAAGACTTGGAAAACCGAGCGAGAAGGCAAAATCTAAGGGGGTGCCGGAAAGTGAAGAATACAGAGACTGTGAACTGACGGCACAAGATATTATGTATGGCGGTGCTAGAGGATCCCGAGGACAGAGGGAAGGCATTTGAAGTGCTCGGTCCAAGGAGAGGGGAGGCACCAAGAGACATTATTATATGCCTCCAGGACTTAAAAACTAAAGAAAAAACAATTAACAAGGTGAAGGGAGCAGGCCCTCTTGAGTGGAAAGGAAATAAAGTGGCAATTTTTGAGGGCTTGGCTGCGGCCACGCTACAGCACAGAAGAGAATGGAGAGGATTTACAATGAGGCTGAGGGAAGAAAATATTAAATCTAAATGGTTGTACCCAGCAGGAATTGCATTTACCAGCCATGGCATCACAAGACGGGCGCAAACAGCAGCTCAGTTAGCGGCAGAGATGAAGGAAACAGGAGAAACATGTTTACCAGAGGTGGGAGAAATGAGAAAACCAGGGAATGGACAGACAACAAGATGGCAGAAAGTGGAGAATAAAGAGAGGAAAAGTAAACATGTAATGCACAAGAGAAAGGACTTGGGACTGTGTAAATGAGCAGAGGGGAAAGAAATAAAAAATGAATGGAAGACAACAGCAAGGATAAAGAAGCCGCAAAGATGGACTGAGTATATGATATGAAGGGGGGAGAAGGGGGTAATGTAAAATGAGCAAGGATAAGAAAGGGGGGAGATTAAGATAAGAAAAGAGGGTGATGTAAATTGAGTAGAATGAGTGGGAGGGGGTAATGATACACGGAGGAAGTGGAAGCTACAAATTGGTAGTAAGGAAGACGGGGGAGGGGTACCTGTATCCTGTGTATGCAAGAAGAGGAGGTACAATGATGGGAAGCTATGGGTAGTAAACAAAAGCAGCTTGACGAATGTAAGATTGTAACCATAAATGTGAAAGGCCTCAACTCTTGGTATAAAAGGCAGGCCCTACTAAAAGAGGGCAGCAGAACAAGAGCAGATATTGTGCTTATACTGTAGCAGCAGAACGCAGACAAACCAATGATACCAGGAGTCTGTTCAGAAGGTCCAAATCATTTATTTGTGCACAAGTCTCAAGCAGAATCAAATTCAAAATGGCTGAGCAATGGCTGTTAGTAAAACAACAACTTATATACTTTTCTTGTCCATTCTAGGTATAGGCAAACTTCTCATTGGTCCCGGTAACCCCTTTCACCCCATCTATTGGTCCCGGTAACATTACGTAGTCATCCAATTAGGACTTTGGTCTGGGCTCAGCACCTGCTTACCCCCCTTCTAGTCCCAATTACAATGGTCAGTTCTTCCAACTTTGATACTTCTCTCCTCCAAGGTCACTTAGCTAGCTAGAACATGTGGGAAAGCAGGGCACTGTAACTTTTCTTTCAGCAGTGTTAATTAATTCCATAGAAGCTGTGCTCTCTTATCAATACCAATTAGAGCTGTTTTCTGTCTTTTCTAAGTTTCGTTTCTGCTTAGCTATGTTCAGTTAAGCTGAGTTAAGTTTCAATTCTATGGAAGCAGTATTGGGGGGGGGGGGGGGTTCACTCCTCTGGCCTAACCACAAGCTTCATTTACAGGTCAAGCTGCTTAGGCCTGTCTGTTTAGTTCAGGCAGCATGGATCATAGGCCTTCGCCTACCACAATACAAGAAACACATTTTAAAAAAGTACAAGAAAGATGGTTGATGAATAAAGAATATGACAAAGTTTATTTGGCCCATAACAGGGAAGCACCAAAGAAGGGGGGAGTGGGAATACTATTTGCAAAAGGGTTGAGTGTGAAAGACGAGCATGTGGAGAGAGACCCGGGAGGCCATTTTATTTTATAGAAAGGGAAAATAGCAGGGAGGCCCGTAGTAGTAGGGAGTTTATATGTGCCAAATACACAGCGAGGGAGGTTTTATGGGAGGCTCTATGAGGTGTTGGAATCATATATGCAAAGCCTGCTGATATTAGGAGGGGATTTTAATGCAACCCTGAATCCTAGAATTGACACTAAGGGGGGTAAGCAAAATGTTGGGAAAGTTATACAAACTGGGTACAGTTGATGTTTGGAGATAAATACATGGAAATAAAAGAGAATATACACACTACTCACATCCATATGAAAGTTATAGCAGATTAGAAATGAAATGGGTGGATGGAAGGATAATAGAACAGGTCAAGGAGGTAGATATAGGACGCATAAGTTAGTCAGATCACGCACTGGTGGAAGCTTCCTTGAGGTTTCAAAGAGAAGGAGGAGGTCTGCATTTTTGGAGGCTGAATGAGGCCCTTATAGATGAGATGGAAGGGCAAAAAAGTATTCAGAGCACTATAAGACTATAAGGGATTATATGTCTCATAATGGGGGGGGGGGGGGTGAAGTGAGGCCAGCCAGTGTAGGGGATGGGCTGAAGGTGGTGGTAAGGGAACAACGTATAGCACTGGCGCTGAGACGGAAGTGAAGAAAAGAACAGAAAGAGCAGGAGTTGTTAACAAAGTTGAGAGCAGAAGAGACACTGCATAAACAGAGAGGTGGAAGAAAGAGAATGCAACGGATTAAAAAATTATGGGAAGAATTAGGAAAATTAAATGGAGTGGAAGAGGCCTATAAGTTAAACCACCTTAAGCATGAATTTTATGTGCAAGGGAATAGACCAGGCAGGTACCTTGCATGAAAACCTAAGGAAAAAAAGAATGCAGCTAAAGCTTCTGAGAATAAAAGATGAGCAGGGAAGGTGGGTTAGTGGTACTGAACAAATACTGAAGTATTTTGAGAATACTATTGTAAGCTTTATGAATCGGAGCAAGAAGGAAAGGGGGTGGATATAGAGCAGTACCTGGCCGAGATCACATTGAAGCACTTGGACAGAGCAAGAGAAGCAGATGACTAGAGAGATTGCTAGAGAAGAAGTAGTTGAGGCCATAAGGAGTTTAATGAAGGGTAAGGTGCCTGGACTAGATGGCTTTACAGCCAGGTTTTATAAAAGATTTTGTGAGGATGTTAGTCCGATACTGAGAGATGTCTTTAACGAAGTGCTAAAAGGGGAAAAGCTGCCAAGCTCTATGGAGGTAGCTGGTGTGGTAGTAATACCCAAACCCGGGGTATGGATCAGGGGACGTGTGAGCCATACGGCTGATAAAGGAGGATCCAGCAGGGTTTATTCCGGGTAGACAAGCGAGTGATAATTTACGCAAACTGCTGAATTTGATATGGCAGGTAGGTAGGGATCAGACAGCATCTATAATGATGGCAGTGGATGCAGAGAAAGCATTTGACAGAGTAGAATGGGCTTTTATGTTTGCAGTTATGAAAAAGATGAGGATGGGAGAGAACTTCCAGAAATGAATAGAGGCTCTTTATAGAGAACCTAAGGCACGTTTATGGATAAATGGGGCATATTCAGAACAATTTAAGCTGGGTAGAGGTACAAGGCAGGGATGCCCGATATCTCCTTTGTTGTTTGCTATGGTGATAGAACCATTGGCCAAAAGGGTCAGACAGAATAAGGAAATACATGGATTAAAAGTAGGTAAGGAGAAGTATAAAATCTCATTATTTGCAGATGATGTGATGTATACATTGGGACAACCGAAGGAGTCCATACCAGTGCTAGTACAGGAGATTATGAAGTATATTGCAGTATCAGAATATAAAATGAATATGGGGAAAACAGAAGTGCTAAAACTAAACTGGGACTCACAGGAAGAGGGTATGGTGTGAAACATTCCTATTTAAGTGGGCTAATAAAAGTGTGAGCTACTTGGGGATCCAGATTAATGCAGAGGGGTCTAAGCTATATATGTTAAATTATGAACTAACTATAAAGAAAGTGCTAACTGATTTAGTAAGATGAGAAAAACCCATTTTTTCTTGGATGGGAAGGATTGCCATAGTGAAGATGAATATATTACCCAGACTACTTTTCCTATTTATGACCTTGCCTATAGAGATCCCCACTGCAATATTAAATTTGGTGCAGAGAAGAATCTTCTTTATTTGGAGACGCAGGCCCTCTACGGTGCAAAGGAAAATAACGTATAGAGAGAAAAAGGAAGGGGGTCTGGTAGTACCTGAGATTGCAAGGTATTACGAGGCGGCACAGTTGAGAGCATTATTGGGGTGAAGGTTGGAGAAGGATGGGCCTCAATGGAGTAGAATTGAACAAGAGATGGTAAGACCAAACTACATTACTGATTGGAAGTGGAAGAAAAGTGAGGAGAGAGGCAGAGGGGTAGATAAGAATCCGTACATGACGTGCACGTTGAGTCTGAGACAGGAAACATAAGGTACCAACACATGTAGGAGGAAATATCAGAGCACAGCGGATTATACATTGTGAGGGATTTTTGGTGGGAGATAGCTCTGGGATATTTCAAAAATGGCATGAGAAAGGGTTACAGTGGATGGGACAGGTAGTATCGGAGGAGGGCCAATTAAGGCTGTTTGAGAAGCTGCAGAGAGTGTTCCAAATAGAGAAGAGTGATTGGTATGGCTACTTCCAACTGGCACACTTTCTGGGGGGAAAACAAATGAAAGATTGCCTGAGAAGTAAAGAGACACAGTTTGAGAAGATGTATAGGCTGGGAGACCTATCAAGAAGTGTAATTTCTAGGCTTTACAAAGCTTTGAGGGGATCCATGGACCAAGGAACGCATATGTGGGCTTGGGAGGTGGATTTAGGGGGTCAATGGGATTCTCAGAGATGGGAAAAAATATATGAAGGAGTAAAAATACCTGTGGTTTCGGCAGCAATCCAAGAACATTGTTATAAGATGCTGTTCCTAATGTATCTAACCCCAGTCCGATTGTGTAAGATAGGGAGATATAAGGATTTGATATGTTGGAGGGGGAATGGAGAGAAAGGGGGGAGGACTACATACACATTATTTATTTATTTTATTTATTTATTTACATTCTCTTATATACCACACTATTCTGCATCAGTGTGGTTTACATTGAACAAACTGAAATTACATTGAACAGGGCATTATAACTTGGAGATAACTATTTTACAGGGAACATGGGCTATGGAGGGTTAAGTGGCTTGCCCAAGACCACAAGGAGCACCTGTGGGACTAGAAACCCCAGTCCTTCCGGCCCAAGGTTGCTTGTGGTGGAGCTGCCCTGTGCTGCAGCGAACGTGGCAGTGGATGGTGGACCTTATGCGGGAGATGGTGGGCTGGGTGGGAACTATCACACCTGCTGGAGTGTTACTGAATGAATGGGGGGAGGAGACTTAAAGTGAGCTGGTGTATATGTTGAAGATGCTGGCAATTGGAATGTGGATGGAAATAGCGAAGGGATGGAGGTCTGAGAGCGCACCAATTCCTGAGAGGATGTTAAGCAGATTGGCATATATTTACAAGATGAGTGAGATTAATGCATGTAAAACTCACAAGATTGAGATCTTTCAAAGGAGATGGGAAAAGTACAAAGGGTGGTTATAAAGGGGGGATAATGATTGAAAGGGGGGAATTTATTCAAGCATAATAAGGGAATAGTAAAAAGAGGAACGGAATAGTAAAAAGAGGAAGGGCATTGCAGGATCCGGGGGGGGGGGGGGGGGGGGGGAGGAGGAGGGGAGAAGAAAGGAATCTTAAAATATAAGAAAAATGTATAGGTACATGGAGAGAAGTAAATGATGTACAGTAATGTAAAGTCAGGATAAAATGGAAATCAGGTAATGATGAGCTGATGGATACAGCCGGATGCATATTATGCCAATGATTGTAAAGGAGAAGAAAAATAATGTACTAACTTGTGCTGTACCAAATAAAAATCTAAAATTAAAAAAAAAAATCCCTGGTGACCCAGTGACCATGATCCCCCATGACCCAATAAAATAATCCCCAGTGGCCCAGCAGCCCCAAACCGCCCCAAACAAAATACACCCCAGTGGCCCCCAATCCCTACCAGCCCCTTCCCAGCACCTTTATTCTGGAGTGGGAATGTTGCCCACATATTCCTGCCCTTGTGCTGCCATCAGTGTTCCCTCTAAGCTGCGCTGGGTCCGCTGCCAACATTCCTGCCGGCGGAAGACCCGGCGCAGATTAAAGGGAACGTTGCGAGGGTGCTGCGGCATGTGTTAGACACAGGGGTGCAGATTAAAGGGAACATTGCGAGGGTGCTGCAGCGTGTGTTAGACACAGCAGCTCAGATTAAAGGGAATATTGCAAGGGTGCTGCGGTGTGTGTTAGACCTGTGTCTAACACATGCCGCAGCAACCTCGCAATGTTCCCTTTAATCTGCGCCTGGTCTTCCACCGGCATTCCCGCCGGTGGGGGGAAGGGAGGAGCGTCGATCGCACTGCACCTCCCCCCGCTGGCGGGAATGCTGGCGGCGGACCCAGCGCAGCTTAGACTGAATATTGCCTGCCATCTTGAAAAATGGTGGTACCTGGCCATGCACGATGCGTCCTGGGATGCACCGAGTGGGGTTAGACTGTCATATTAGGCAAAAAATGCCTTGTATGACAAAGTGACTTTCTTGTGTTGCACGAGCAGGGGAATTTTTTTTAATTGAGTGGGGGGATTGGGCCACTGGGCCATCGGGGATTTGGTTTCTGGTGGTGGGGGGGGGGGGTTTGGTATCCATGGGGGGGCACCGTCCCCCTGACAATGTGTGGATGGCATCGGGGGCTTTCCCTGATGCCTGGATCATCTGAGGTGAAGTTTCAGTGCAGTTTTTTTACATTGAGCGCAATTACTTATGCAGCAATTTGCATGCCAAGTGCGCTGCAATTTAGCATGGTTGTTTTTTGGCATTTTCCAGGCACTAGACCGCTGCTCCACGGTCTCGCTGTTACTCTAATCTTCATCTCTGCCTGCCTTCTACTCACGTCTCCACCCAATCACCCGTCATTTCTCCTCCCCTCCATGATTCCCTCAGAATAGGCCTCCTGAACTGCCGCTCCCTCAGAACTAAGTCTCTCCTTATTCAGGACCTCATCTCCCAAGCTTCTTTTGACCTTACCCTCCTCACCGAGACATGGTTAAAGGAAGGGGAGGATGCCCTTCTCGCCCGCTGTCTTCCTGCAGGCTTCTCTGCAGTTTCTGTTCCTCGCATCGGTCGGTCAGGCGGTGGTGTAGCAGCCATCCTCTGCCCCACCCTCCCCTTCACTCAGATCTGTTCACCTTCACTTTCTTACCCCGAGGCTCTTTTACTTCATCTTCACACATCACCCCCAACGCATATTCTTCTTATCTATTCACCCCCTGCCCTCCGTCCCGATCCCTGGGACTCTCTCCTTCGGACTCTCTCTGACCTCTCCTTGACCTTCCCCCACCTCCTCATTGCTGGCGACTTTAATCTTCACCTTGACTCTCCTTCTTCATCAAGGGACCATGCCTTTCTCACCTTTTTACAGGACCTGTCCCTCCTACAACATGTTTCCTTTCCCACTCACTCTGCCGGCCACACTCTCGACCTCCTCTTGACTCCCTCCTCCTCTACGCTGACATTTTCGAATCTCTCCTCTCTCCCTCTACCCTGGACAGATCATTTCTGCCTTTCAGTCTCCTGTTCTCATTTCAGACCGTCCCTCCCACTCCTCCCCCCTGCATCGTCTCCTCCTACACGCTTATCGCGTGCTATCATTCCACTCACCGTCTAACAGTTTCCCTCAGCAATCGAACTTTTGCCCACTGACTTCTCCCTATCCCCTGACTCCCAGGCTTCCACTTGGTACTCCACCCTTTCCGCTGCACTTGATCGCATTGCCCCCCGTCGCCCTCGCCCAGCGATTTGCCGTTTCACCCAGCCCTGGTTCCATGCCGGTCTTCATCTTCTTCGCTCACAGCTTCGTAGAGCTGAGAGGACCTGGCGTAAGACCCCCTCACCAGTTACCTTATCTTCTTTCAAAGCCCACCACTCTTACTACCGCTCCCAAGTTCATCTTGCTAAACGCACTTACTTCTCTGACACCATCTCTAACGCTCCTAACCAAACTCGTCACCTCTACTCCACTCTCAAGTCTCTCACCGCTCTTCGGCCCTCCACTTCCACCATGCCTGCCCATCCCAGCCCTGCTCCCTCACTTCTAGCCTCATCCTTCAGCTCCAAAATTTCCGCCCTGAGGGCATCCCTGCCTGCTTGTCCCCCTCCTATTCCCTCTCCCCCCCCAGTTGCCTCTCCCCCTCCTGTGTCCCAACTCTCGCACACATGGTCTTCTTTACCCCAACCACCACGAGTGAGCTCCATCATCTTATCTCTTCCTCCAACAAAACATTCTGTCCTCTTGACCCCATCCCCTCCTCTTGGCTACTCACTCCCTCCCTTTCACTCCTCCCCTATCTCCTTTCTATGCTAAATTCCAGTCTTTCCACAGGAACGTTCCCTCACTCCTGGAAACATGCACTCATCCGCCCAATCCTTAAAAAGCCCTCACTTGACCCTCTGGATCCTGCCAACTACCGTCCAGTCTCTAACCTCCCTTTTCTCTCCAAACTCCTTGAAAAGGTTGTCTTCGCACAGCTCTCCCACCATCATGACTCTATCAACTTCCTTCACCCCCGTCAATCAGGTTTCCGTCACGGTCACAGTGTTGAAACTGTCCTCCTAGCCTTCACTAATTCCCTGCATGTAGCACACGACCGTGGTGATATCTCGGTGGCGGTAGCTCTTGATCTTTCCGCCGCCTTCGACTTGGTGGACCACTCTCTCCTTCTGCTTCGCCTACGCGAAGCCGGCCTTTGTAGCACAGTTTATCGATGGTTCCACTCTTTTCTCTCTTCCCGGTCCGGTGCAGTCCTCTCCTCCTTTCCCTCCACTTCTCCCTCAGACCCTTTTCCCATCTCCTGTGGAGTTCCCCAAGGTTCTGTCCTGGCCCCTCTCCTCTTCAATCTCTTCTTAGCTCCCCTCACCCTGGTGATACAACAATTTGGGATATCGGCTTTCTATTACACAGACGATATCGTTCTTCTCCATCATACCTCCCCTTTATGTCCTGATCTCACTCCACTTAACTCCTGTCTCACCGCCGTCACTGACTGGTTGACCTTGAACTGTCTTCACCTCAACCTCACAAAAACCACTGCAATTTGGTTTCTGCACGGTCGCCCATCCCCCTCATTAGCCCCTTCTTTCTCTGGCACCCCCATATCTCTGGTCTCCACTTTCCGCTACCTCTGTGTTCTCTTTGACTCTGACCTTTCCTTCCACGCTCATGTGTCTCACATCACCAAGACCTCCTTCTTTTTTCTTCGCCAAATTCGTGCAATCCGTCCTTTCCTTTCTCCTTCCGCTCTCACAACTTACTCCTATCACTTGTCATGTCCCGCGTCGACTTTTCTCTGTTTTCACTGGTCTACCCATGTCTCAATTAACCCGGCTTCAGAGAATTCAAAACACTGCCGCCTGGCTTATCACTCACTCCTCCCCTAGAGATCACATCACCCCCCTTCTCCTTCAGCTTCATTGGCTTCCCATCTCTTATCGTATCCAGTTTAAACTACTTACTCTTGTCCACAAAGCACTCCACACCTCCACTCCACAATATTTGGCAGACCTCATCCACTTCCATACCCCTCGACACACCCCTCGGGCCTTTCACCTCAACCGTCTTAGCCTTCCTCCTCCCTCCCTTGCCCACCTCCAATCCACCCGTTCCTCCGCCTTCTTCTACACAGGCCCTGCCCTTTGGAACTCTCTTCCCACCTCTCTCCATCTCGAACCCCATCACAGCACCTTTAGACATGATCTAAAGACCTTTCTCTTCTCCCTGGCCTTCAACCTCCCCACCCCCTGACCCTAACCTCCTCTCCTATATTCCACTGCTCTTTACTAGCCTTCTCTCTTTCCTATTTAAGAATTGTAACTTCCTTTCAATACTTCTGGCCTAGTGCCTTACTCTGTTATTTTATGTATTGTACACCGCTCTGACTTTCACTGAAGAGCGGTTAAGCAAATGAAATGAAATAAACATAAACTAGTTTGCTTTCTGCATTTGAGAATCAGCCTAGTGTGGGAAAAGCACCAAAACAATGCCACGCTAAGCTTTTCTGCATCAGTCGGCAAGGGAATGTACTGTATTTAATTTTAAGATCCACTTCTACTCACATCTATTTACACTCTGTCCCAGTAATCTCCCCGGCAATGTTGTTGAATCTGGTTACTCGCTCACCACAAAAAAAACACAGAGGAATCCCTGCCACAAATAAAAAATAGTGGCAATCCCAAAGGAGCCAACATGGAATAAGACAAAAAATAAATGTTAATGTACAGACATAAAAATACACACATATATACCATACAAACAGTCCCATAGCAATTAGCCCAACATGTTTCGGCATGCTGCCTGCATCAGGAGCATACAATAGCTTTGCATAAAATATGACAAGCAATCTGTGTCTTGTTTCCAATTGCTATTTTAACAGGTATATTTCGTATAGAGTCTAATAGAGTTTTATATTCTTTTTCTTTATTTATTTTATTTATTTACAGTTCTTATATACCGCGCTATTCAGCATCAGTGCGGTTTACAAACAACAAATTTTGCATCAGAACAAAGCTCTTTTGCTTACATTGTAACAGGATGTCTTTTAGTCCTTGGTAGTGAACAAGGGGAGTGTCCCCTCCTGTGGCATTTATGCCTTTTACTATTGGGTTTGCTTTTCCCTTTTTTCTTCTTTATTGATATGTATATATTTAATTTATGATTTTATTGTTTTATATATATATTTAAATAGAGTCTTTTGTATATACATATTTGAGTGGTAGCTCTCAGACTGATTGTTCTTTTTTTATGTTTTGTAGACTATACCTGTTAACAACAATTACATACAAGACACAGATTGTTTACCATATTTTATTTAAAGCTATTGTATGTTCCTGATGCAGGCAGTGTGCCGAAACATGTTGGGCTACTTGCTATTGGATGGTTTGTATGGTATATGCGTGCAGTGTTATGTGTGTACATTAAAATTTATTTTTGTCTTATTCTGTGTTGGTTCATTTGGGACTGCCACTTTTCTTTATTTGCAATCGCTCACCACGTCAACTCTTTGAACATATGTTGCTTATCTATGTAGAACTGAATCACACGTGTCAAAGTGTAAGCATGACAGATAAGTACCCTTTTAAAAAGCATATACCAAATACCCCGAGCTCTCTCTCTCTCTCTCTCTCTCTCTCTCTCTCTCTCTCTCTCTCTCTCTCTCTCTCTCTCTCTCTCTCTCTCTCTCTCTCTCTGTCATCTCCATCTCCCTCTCTCTCCTTCTCTCTCCCTCTATCTCTCTCTCTCTCTCCTCTCTCTCTCTCTATATATATATATATATATATATATATATATATATATAACCTCACAGTGCACATGGAAGTTAATTTTATTTATCAGAAAAATGAACCATAAATATATCTGAAGTACACATTATTATTTCTGGTAAAATACTAGTCTGACAAAAATTAACTATTTCATACACTAATGAAGGCTGACATTTAACATACTGAGTAATATTTAAATTTGGAAGACACTTTGGGCTCAATCTGATAATAGTTATGTATGAGTTGACCCCGCAAATTGGACTGCATGTTTGGTAAAATAATGCAAAAAAATTATTGGTCCAGCATTATCTGGTCTCAGATCATCCCATGCCTTATATGGTGTGATGCTAGAAATCCTAAAGGAGAAAGAAGCTCACCATGGAAATAATCAATATTGTGTTAGGCTGAAGACAACAGTCATTAGACATGGAGAAGTTGTACTAGGTGATCAGGTGGCATTTAGGGGCACATTTAAATAATATAGGCCTGAATGTATTTAACACAAATAGCAAAATCACCAAATTACCCCCCAAAACTTTTCTTTAAACAAAACACCAACTTTTTGTCGGATATCACCGCAGCAAAGTATACATTTTTTGAACAATACTCCCAAGCGGTTCAATCCATTTTAATAACCATTAGATTATTTTAAAACAAAGACTTAGCTCAGTCCAATCATGATTTTGAAATCCTTGCACGACGTACACGTTTCGGGAACGCTTCCCTGTGTCAAGTGCTTTCTTCATACAATTCAGTAACCGTCATAAAACGCTGGGTCTCAACCCAGCTGATCATTCGATTGGAAGAACATGCTTCACGGCTTCGCCAAAGGGTTACATCTGCTCCCATAGTTGAACACTGTCTTACACATGATCACTCTTTTGAGTGTCTTAAGTGGTCAGTGATCGATCATGTTCCCCCGGATCCTAGGGGGGGTGATCGTACCACCAAACTTCAAAAATGTGAGCAGAGATGGATTTTTCGGCTAAGGACAGTGATGCCTTTGGGTCTGAACAAGGAGGTTGAATGGAATAGTGTAATGTGATCCTTACCTCTGTGACGGTGGGCTTCCCCTGATTGGTGGGGCGGTCTTCGCTGTTCCCATTGGTTTGTTTGGTTGTGATTGAAAGGTTTGAGAGCCAATGAATAAGGTCTATTTGCTCTTTAAAAAAATCAGCTGGGTTGAGATCCGGCGTTTTATGATGGTTACTGAATTGTATGAAGAAAGCACTTGACACAGGGAAGCGTTCCCGAAACGTGCACGTCGTCCAAGGATTCCAAAATCATGATTGGACTGAGCTAAGTCTTTGTTTTAAAATAATCTAATGGTTATTAAAATGGATTGAACCACTTGGGAGTATTTTATTTATTTTTATTTATTTATTACAAGCTCTTATATACCGCACTATTTAGCATCAGCGCGGTTTACATAAAACAAAAAGACCAGAACAAAATAATGTTTGGTTTTACAGAGAACAGGTATGACAACTTGGATAACATAGGGAATTGTTAACTGAACTATTTACATATGTATAGTATGCTTTATGCTCTGGGTGTGAATAGGGTCCTGTGGTACAGGTGGTTGAATTGGAGGAGGTGTGGTTAGGTCGTTGTCTGGTTGACCTGGTAGTAGTGGGGGAAAAGGTGGAATTTGAGTGCCTTTCTGAATAGAGTTAGATCGTTGACAGCACGAATCTCCGGTGGCAAGGTGTTCCAGCATTTTGGGGCATAGAGGCTGAAAGCCCTGTTAGATGTTGCTAGTGTGCATTTTGTTGCTGCCTTTTGGATTATTAGAGCGTTCGAAGATGTGGTTCTTCTGGATCTGTTGGGTGGAACAGTCTGAATGAGGTCTATTAATGAGGAGGAGGTGATGCCTTTGATGGCCTTGAAGGTGAGTAACAAGGTATTGAACAACAGTCTTCCATGTATGGGGAGCCAGTGGAGTATTGTTCAAAAAAAAAAAAATTATACTTTGCTGTGGTGATATCCGACAAAAAGTTGGTGTTTTGTTTAAAGAAATTTTTTGGGGGGTAATTTGGTGATTTTGCTATTTGTGTTATATATTTATCACTGAATTGGGGATATTATTGTTGACTGAATGTTTTTAAGGCAGCACTGTGCAGGGTAATCAGTTTGGTACCATAAAGGTGGGATTAGTTAGGGTCTTGAGCACAGCGGGACCCTCTTTGTGGTAGGACCTCACCGAAAATTTAGCAGGTACAATTGTTAAAAGATGGGGCTAGGTACAATAAGGAGGTGGCATGCTTATGTTAGGCAGGACCGTCCCATCCACTAGGCAGACTAGGCAGATGCCTAGGGCAGCAGACCTCCTTGGCAGGCACGGCATACAAGGTCTGCTGCCCCTTCCTCCCCCCATGCTGAGCCATGCCATGCTGCCGCTGATTCCAATGGTGGATTCGGTTGGGCTCAGCATCAGTGGCCCACTGCAGGCCATGTGCTCCAGCACACATAGCCTGTTGCTTCTGACCCCCCAAAGTTGTGCTGGAGGGGTCAGAAGCGGCAGGTCATGTGTAGCGAAGCACATGGCCTGCCGCTGCTGCTGAGCTACGAGCTACCCCCCCCCCCCGACCTCGCCACCAGAATCAGCAGCAGCGGAGGGCAGCAGCATGGCTCAGCATGGGGGGGAGAGGGCGATGTGGCATGGGGAGGCTGGCACAACTTGGCACACGGGGTGGGGACATGGTCAGGGCTTCTGCCTAGGGCAGCAGAAACTCTTGAGCCAGCCCCGATGTTAGGGCAGTTTAGCTCAGCTCAAGGACATGAGCTGCATAACATAGTCACATTAACATAGTACTGTATATGTCTGCAGATAAAGACCAGTATGGTCCACCTAGTCTGCCAAGCAAAGTGGCTAGAGTGGTTGTAACTGCAGCTCTGTGCAGGTTACCTCCCTATATGCCTGTGTTTAGGGTTGTACTTGCTGCTCGGTGCTGGTCAGCCCCCCCCCCTCTCTATTTATTGAGTATAAAAGATACTTAATTAGCTTTGATTTTATCCTTTTACTATAAAGGGATCCAGTATGTTTGTTCCATGCCATTTTGAATTCCATCACTGTATTTGCCCCCACCACCTCCATCAGGAGGGCATTCCAAGCATCCACCACTCTTTCTGTGAAACATTTCCTGATGTTGCTTTTAAATTTACTGCCTTGCAGTTTCATGGTATGCCCTCTAAGTTTTAGAGCTTCCCCTTCTTTGAAAAAGGTTTGTTTGATCATCGATACCCTTTAATTATTTAAAGGTCTGTATCATATCTCCCCTGTTCCTCCTCTTCTCCAGGATGCACATATTTAGGTCTTCAAATATCTTCTCATACGTCTTCTGGTGCAGGCTCCAAATCATTTTGGTTGCCTTCCTTTGAACCGTTTCAAGTCCTTTTATATTCTTTGTGAGATATGGTCTCCAAACTGAACACAATACTCCCAAGTGAGGTCTCATCAACGATTTATACAGGGGCATTAATACCTCCTCCTTTCTGCTAGTTATTCCTCTCTGTATGCAGCTCAGCATCCTTCTCGCTTTGGCTACTGCCTTATCGCATTGTTTCGCCACCTTCAGATCCTCACACACTAGCACTCCAAGGTCTTCTCCTGGTCCTTGCACACCAACCTCTCTCCCCCTATTGCATATGATTCCTTTGGATTTCTGCACCCCAAGTGTATGACTCTGCACTTCTTCGCATTAAATCTTAACTGCCAAGCATTAGACCATTCTTCCAGTGTTTTTATATCTTACCTCATGTTGTCCACTCCCTCAGAAGTATCCACTCTGTTGCAAATTTTTGTCTCATCTGCAAAAAGGCAGACATTTCCATTCAGTCCTTCTGCAATATCACTCACAAATACATTAAACAGTATCGGTCCCAAGACTGATCCCTGAGGCACAGCACTACACACCTTCCTTTCTTCTGAGTGAGTTCCATTTACCACTCTTTCTGTTGTCTGTCAGTCAACCAATTTCTGATCCAATTCACCACCTTGGGACCTATCCCCAAGCTGCTCAGTTTATTGATACGTCTTCTCTGAGGAACAGTATCAAAGGCTTTGCTGAAATCTAAGTATATCACATTCATCGCATGCCCTTGATCTAGTTCTGGGGTACCCAGTCAAAAGACTCAATTAAATTTGTTTGGCATGATCTTCCCCTGGTAAACCATATTGCCTCAGATCATGCAATCCATTGCTTTCTAGGAAGTCCACTATTCTTTCTTTCAAGACCGCCTCCATTACTTTTCCCATCACCTAGGTAAGGCTTCCTGGTCTATAGTTTGTCACCTCTTCCTTATTACCACTTTTGTGAAGAGATACCACATCAGCCCTTCTCCAGTCCTGTGGAACCTCTGCAGTCTCCAAGGATCTATTAAAAACATCCTTTAAAGGCCCTGCCATAACCTCTCTGAGCTCTTTCAGTATCCCGGGATGTATCCCATCCGGTCCCATGGCCTTGCCCACATGCAGTTTTGCAAGCTGTTCAAAAGCATCATCTTCTGTGAATGGTGTAAAACAATGCAATGTGTGCCTTTGAGTCAATACTGACTCCTGGCTACCCAGCAGCTCCTGGTTTTTTTTGGCAGTGTGACTGGAAGTAGATTGCCAGGCCTTTCTTCCGAGGCAATGGAGCATTAAGTGACTTGCCGAAGGAGTGCTAGTGGGAATCGAATGCTGGTTTCTTGGTTACTGAGACAGTTCTCTAACCACTAGGCTAACTCATCCGCACTAGTCACTGCCCCAGTCCACAGAAAAATACAAGCAAGATAGGAGGATGAGTGGAAGAGGCATGGGGCAAGGAAGGGCTGTGGACAGAAGTGACATGTAGGACATATAGGGAGGAGGGTACTAAGAAGTGTAAAGGAGGAGGAGAACCATTTTCCAGGGCTCAGCAGATCCTCCCACCCACCCATGGACAGGAGAAGATACGGTTTAAGCAAGGTTATAACAGTTGGTGGGACCTCAGTGCAAAATAAAAAGGTGCAATTGTTAAAGAGGGGGCCTAGATATAATATAGGGGGCACCTACGACCAGGATAAAAATGCAAAGGAGAGCTCAGGTGCTGATGTAGGACACCTGGGTCATAAGAAATTGGGGGCCCAGGTGCTATGAGTGGGGCACTTGGGTCCAAATGCACAGAACAGAACGAACTGATTGCACGGAGCAGTGTTCAGTCTGAGATACCTATCCTGGTCACATAGTGCATAGGTCTATAGACAAGTTGGAAAGCCTGTCTTGGAGTGGATCAGATGGATGCATGTTCCAGTAAAAAAGCTAGTGGGACGGTACCCTTCTCCAGGTGAGATAAGGTTAGCTGAAGCTGATTTGTATTTGTTGTTGATATATTATGATATGAAGTTAATAAAGGTGTGGCCTACTTCTTTCCACAGTAAAGCATCATCTGGCATCATCACTGAGGTGAGACTGATGTAACAATCTTTGGAATAATAAGGGGAGGATGAGGGAGGAGGTGAAAAGGAGGGGGAGGAAGAATGAGGAGAGGCAACCAGATAAGGTTAATGAACTCCAGAGGTAGCGTGCAGCATGCTTATATTATGCACACTATTTATTCATTTATTAGACCTTATCACGTCTTTTTCAAAGCATATCACCCAAGGCAGTGGACAGCATATTACATAACACTAAGCTAACACAGACATAGAAATCTACAGGCATTACAGATAGTAAATATGTGATCAATAACCTAAATGCAAAAACCTCCAAAGACTCCATGTCTGCAGCACAGAACATAGGTAAAACAAAACAAATAGAATACAGAGGTAAAAAAGGATATTTAATGTGCTACCAGTTTCATATCAAGGTTTTCATCGCTCTAAGAAATTCCTTTTTTTCATAAAATAATTTAACATGGGAGCTCTTGAGAGAGTCTCAGGGGTCCTCTCCAGCACATCAATGTATTTAGCTAGTAAACTAAACAAATATGATGTGGAGCCATAAGGCAGGTACCTGTGAGTAACAGAAGAATCCCTTTCATCAGAGGGTGTTTATTTTAAATAGAACAGGCCAGAGACAGACTGCCTAAAATGTAATTGATAAATTGGTGCTCGTTAAACTTATCCTTTAAAGCTCTAACCCATAAGTACCGTAAGTGATTTATTGGGTAATAGCTGTGTTCATGAGAGCATATGTAGATTGCAGAGAAGGATTTATGTAAATAAATGCATAAATATAAATTAGGACCAGATTAACAGGCAGTAAAACCTGCAGAATTCTGTCAATAATGTAGCAACTCAATCGTTTATTTTTAAACCCACTAAAACCAATATTCACGTTCTAACAGGGATGTTATCTTTGGATGAGAGCATTATTAATTAGTTACTCTAATCTTACTATTAAATACTCTTGCCTTTAGCTCTGGACATCTAGCTGACAGGGTGGATATGATAACGTATTATCAAACAGCATAGGAGTGGGCAAAATCATTTTTGAGGGCTGCAACCCATTTGAGTTTTCAGGATGTCCACAAGTAATGTGCCCAAGATATCTGCATAAAATAGATGCAGTGCATGCAAATAGATTTCATTGTGGAAATCCCAAAACCCAAAAAGATTGCAGCCCTCAAGGATTAAAAAACCATCCACCCAAAAAGTAGTGAGAACTTAAGTATACTGTACTTTTACTTCAGGGGCTGGTGGACCTTTATAAACTAACAGATTTATTGAGACATGAGCTTTCAAGAACAAGTCCACTTTGTCAGATACATGGTATGCATAATATTTCAGTTTCCATAGCTAATAGAACGCTATCCTGTTAGAGGTGGTCAATGGATTGTAGTTTCTTCAGGAACTCCACAGGGTCCTGTAAATATCTTAGGATTGTAAGGGTATTGGTCCGAGCACAGAGTCCAATGCAGCTAGACATTTCTAATTTGAGAGTATTAATGCTTTGAACAATGGGATGACCAGAGTACCCCAGTTTCTTTTGAATAGTAGAAGATGCCTAGTTGACGCTCCCATGGCGATGTCCAGAAGGATGTTTTCCTGAATGTCTATGGGAAATCCCTTCAGGTGATTGTGTAATTCCATCTGCTATTTCCCAGTGGTGTCTGAGGACAAATAGTTGTAGAATTTGGTGTTGGAGGGTTGCCTCTCTGCTTCCACTAAGTAGTCCAGTCTGTTCATGATGACTATTTATTTATTTAACTGGTTTTATATGCTGCCTTATCAAGATGTCAAGGCTGTTTACGTGTAACAGAACTTAATTTTACATGGAACAGTGTGGTATTAACTTAACTAAATTAAACTAAATTATACTAGGTTCCTACTTCATTGGGTTTTTTGGGGTTTTTTGCTAATGATGAAAAATTTTTTTCTGAGGCTGTGGATGTCATTGAGTTTTCTGTAGCTTAGATTATTGAGCAAGGAATGCTGTTTGTTAATTATATTAGACCAGTGGTTCTCAAACCAGTCTTTGGGACACATCTAGCCAGTCAGGTTTTCAAGATAACCACAATGACTATGCATTAGAGAGATTTGCATATTCTGTCTTCATTATATGTAAATCTCTCTCATGCATAGTCATTGTGGTTTTCCTGAAAACCTGACTGGCTTAGTTGTGTCCCAAGGACTGGATTGATAAGTCCTGTTTTAGACCAAGAGCTGGGACAGAAGAATTCTGTGTCAATATCAAGTCCAATATCACAACCATCTAGGTTTTTAGTAATTTTAGGGAGCCATAAGTTATGTACCAATTAATTTTTCCACGTTCTCTTGAGTGGGTGGTGGTTGTGTGCTGATTAGAGTTGTAGGCAAAGTGGATTTTTGTCTTTTAATGCTTATAGTTCAAAAAATCTGTTAGTCTATAAGGTGCCACCAACTTCTGTGATATTTTTGTTACTACCGATTCACATGACTACCCATCTGGAAGTTCTATTTATTAAAAACATTGTCAAATAAACTGCTTTTATTTTACCCATCTTAAGATAAATGCAGTTTTAAGATGAGTACATTTTCTTTATGTTTGCATGCACAACACTGTGGAATAAAGAAATAGTATAACAGAAGGGACTCTTTCTAATGGAACTTAAACTGTTTCGCTTTGGTCTTCTAAGAATCCAAAGATGTGCAGACCTGTTAGAATTTATTTCTTATTTATTTACTTCTTATTTATTTAGCTCATGCTTTTTCATTGGTTGCTCAAGGCAAACAACATTCAAGTACAGTGGGTATTTTCCTGGCTCAAGAGGGTTTATAATCTAAGTTTGTACTGGAGGTAATGGAGGGTGAAGTTACTTACCCATGATCATAAACAGCATCAGCAGGACTGAGTAAATCCATAGAGATTACACAAAATCTGCAGACCATGGATTTACTTGTGCATGAAATATTGAATTCAGTAATCAAGCCCAGGTCATCCACATGGCAATGTTCAGCTCTATCATTGAGCCATCAAGCTGATCCCCAAGCAATTAGACTCTTTACAAGAAAATCAGCATATTACTTGCCACAAACTACAGCAAAGCCACTATAATTCTTTTAAAGGTAGCTCAGCTAAAATCTTTCTGGCTCTTTTATATAGTTGTTATTCTCATCACCCTGGTCTTTCTCCTCAAACCTTGGAGATCTTTCTTCACAGAAATACCACTAGTTTTGAAGAATTCCTTAGAATTATAATTCATGAACATTTGTTAACTAGATTCTAAATTTTCAGATGAGCAAAAATTAAAACTAGCCACTAGATCCCCGAAACCTGCAGATTTCAAAGGGTTAAGATACATTTTGGGATTATCTCTTTACTGTGAAAATGAAATGCTCCTTTTGGAGTCCAGCCATGAGATATACATTCAAGATATACTTACCCCAGATATTAAAGATTTGCTTTTTGTTATTACCTTCTCTCTTTGCAGCACTGGGTATCCTAATCTGGTACTTCCTTTTCCGTAATACTCTGTCTATGAAACCATAAAGAATATTTAAAGGTAATTTGACAATGAAAAAAACAAGAAAATCACTTTTAGGCCATGAACATCTGATCTTTATGGGAATTATATTTTACTGCCAGTCGGGATATGTGTTGTCTGTGTGCAATAGGTTTCTCTCTCGGGGTAATGTCTCCCACTGGGCAATTTGAAGAGTCTGGTGCTCTTTATTCTCAGTTCATTTTAAGCAATTTATCCTTTTTATACATAGAACCAGATGCATAATGGGGCCCGTTTGGACGTCCAAAAACTGAATAGGCCAGATTTGCACCCAATTCTGCACCTGCGGGAGCTAGACATTCCTGCAGGAGTGGAATCAGGTGCAACGGGCCTGGGCAGGCAGGACGTGCCCCAATTCAGGTCTGCTGCTCTTTTGCTTCCTTCCCTGTCTAAGCCTCCCAAGATCCCTGCATGGAGCCTGGTACCGTGGTGTTCTGTCACCATGGCACAGGGACGACATGCAGGAGCCCCGATTGCCCACGAGTTGTTCAAGTTCCTTTTTCCCCTCCTCTCGACCCTCAAAAGGGCCAGAGTCTTTATCTTTATTCAAACATTTGCAATAAAAGGACATACAGTGGTGTACAATACAAGTGTCGGGATGCAGGGAGCCTCTGCGTGCTCCTCACCAATTCTGGGGGATCCGTTGGTGCCGATTACCATCCTTGGGGGACTTATTCTACCTTCGAGGTTGAATAGGTCCCCCATCCATTCCTGCCGCCCCGGACGTAGAGGGCTGTGACCAGAATTGGCCCTGTATGGTCGGGGTCAGGGTGCCGCCTCCACCCTGCCCATTCTCCTCTCAATTGCTGCCCCTCCCGCCTCCATCCAGAGCTCCCCGCACAACAGCCCTGTACGTGCAGGGAGCTTTGGACCAGGAATTGGGTTCCACTATTCGGGACTCTGCATGCCAGCCATAGAGTTTATTCTCCTAGCATGAAAATATATTCAAATATTTATTTGACAAGTGGAAAATTAACTGGATTCCCTTGTAGAACCCATTTCTGTTTAAAGAAAATACATCTGTATTTCCCACATATTACAGAAAAGCATACCACTATTGATTCAATAATTTGATTCTAGATGCCAATATACAGTTTTGCCAACAGTACATGTTTTAAAAATCCATATGATGTGCTGCATTGTAAAAGCAGCTTTGGATATCGTAAAATCGGGATGGTATGATATTTTCTCATACTTAATCCGTTTTTAGGGTGCTGTTGGTAAATTTATTTAAAAATAAATCACAGTGTACGTGGCATTGCTGAACCAAAACAACCAACACAATCTAAACTAATACTGCACTTATTCTATTAGTTGGTTACGATCAAGTGATACTTAAATTGGGAATGATTAAATTAATTGAGATACTCAGATAAGAGGATAAGTAATTGATAGGCAAAGATGGAAAGGAACATGTGCAATCTGGGACATCCAAACCCGAACGTCAGAAGAAAAAGACAAGCATGTCCATCTTCAGGCACTATTTCACAAACTGGATGTGCCCGATATGGACATCTACATAGAAGTGCCTGGAAGAGTATACAAAACTGGGGATGTCTAAGAGACATTCAGTGGTGGTTCAAACACAAAACAAGATTCTCAGTTACACAAAAAATATCATTGTGATTGTGGAGAGTACTAGGGCTGGTACAGTGACATCTTCTTTATATCCTCCAGAATTTTAATGTCCCAAACAAGCATTTTCCTGATGCCTATTCATGCCTGGATCAAGTCTAAACTTAATAAGGTCACAAACATCTTCAGCATTTCTGGAACTGAATGGGGACATTTAAGTCTGTTCTCCTGCCCCTGACATGCCTCCATCACACCCCTTGCCTACTTGAATATCCTCAAACCAGGGACATCTTTGTGGTTTGGATGTTCATATGCATGTTTTCGGATGTCCAAATTGAATATCTAAAATGACCACCTTAATCACTACAACGAATTCTATCAATTCTTTAGGTATCTATATCCTATATTGAAAGACTTAACATAAACTGAATGGAAGAAAAATGCTTTTAGAAAATAACACTCATTGCAGTAAAAATATGGCACTTACCCCAAATTTTAACTGCTTGCTTTTGATTTCTGCCACCTTTGCTTACAACATCAGACTCTCTAATTCTGTCCTTGCTTGTCCATAACGTCCTCCCTATTAAGCCATAAAGAATGATTAGACAGAACATGGGAATAAAGAAATAGATGGTGGTCACCCAAAGAAAAATATTGAGAAGACCAGATTCTTTGGCATAGCTGGTGATTTTGCATTCCCATTTAGATTTAGATGGGTCAGTGACGTTTTCTGGCTCCATCCCAGCCAGAAAGTAAAATGGTCCAGCAGACAGTAATGCGATAGCCCATAGGAAAATGATGACCGCCTTCACTCTTCTCTTAGTGATGAACACTTTAGCTTTCAGGGGGAAGCAGATAGCCAAGTATCTCTCAATGCTCAAAGCCGTTATGTGCAGGATTGTAGAATATGTGCACCCTTCGGAAATAAAATGAAAAAATTTGCACATGAAGTCCCCAAATATCCAAGGTTTTGATCGCCAAAGGCGGTAGAGGTCAAAGGGGAGGCAAAAAAGGATAATCATATCTGACACAGCCATGCTAGACAAGTAAAAGTTGGTTGTAGTCCTCATGTCCTTATATCTTTTGATAATCAGTATGGTGATAATGTTTCCAGTGCTACCGACCATTAACAAGATGATACAGACAGTGGTCACAGGGATCAAAGCAGTGAGTGGGAAAAAGGAACATAGGGTCTCCGTACAAGGAAAGAAATCTGGGTAGCTGTTATTGCTGTCCTTGATGTTAGATGTATTTATCATTGTGTGATACAGAGGAAATGTAGCTTGAAGATAAAAGCAATGCCAACAGACTAAGAGAATTAAGCAAACAAATGGACTTTAAAGACAAAATTCATTTAACTTCAATTCAAGTGGATACCCAATTAGTATTCAAGCTACCAATGAAAACTAGAACTACAAGTGCTGTAGATTGTGTCACTCTATATGTCGTTAGCGTCTTCTTGACATTGTGGATAAGTCACAAGGATGTAGACTGCTAAGTCAATTCCTTTTCGCTTTGAAGTATTTCAGACTTTGATTTGGTGCCTCTGCCACCACCACTAACCTGCAAACCAGCAACTGTCTTGCACCGAAAGTACTTCTTGTCTGTAGAACAGAGCTGAGATGGAGAAAGCAAGAAGCAAGCAGACTTTCCACATTCAACCTTCAGTTTTCAGGTAGGCAGTCTGTGAGTCTCTCTGTTCGCCTCTTCCTCCTCTCTGAAAGAAAAGCTCTGAAGGCAGAAACTAGGACATTCTCTCTCCTATCTTCTCCTCCCCTTTCTTCCTCCTCTTATTTGCTTCCCACTTTATCTGCATGGCTCTGGTAGTACCTGATCAAGAGATAGTGTTTTCTGAAGCAGGATTGCTGCAGAACTAGGCACAGACTACACCCGTAGTACAAACACAGCAGCTGAAAACAACTACAGACAATCCACACAAGAAATACTTTTATTGCAAGTTCCAAAAATGGAAAATAAGTGCCTGGCAGTTAAGCAACATGCTAAACATACAACATTCTATACAAGAAAGGAATGCTTCTTCAGAGGTTAGTACATAATCCTTATAAGGTGCCCAGGGCCGTACCGAGCCAGAATCGCACCCTGTGTGACTTGCACATCGGGCGCACGCCCGCTCCTCCTCCCCTTACCTCCTTCCAGCCGCTGCCGCCCTTTGTTTTGTCCACAGCAGCGGCAGCAGCAGAGCAAGAGCAAGCAGAGACTGGACGGAGGTATGGGGTATGTCGCGTCAGAGGAGGAAGGGACCAGACCTGCAAGAAAGACCCGTAAAAGCTTAAGGGGCACATTTTGGCTGTCTGCTGTTGCCCTGCCACCACTGAGAGAACAAAAAGTGGCAATGGCAGGGCAATAGCAGGCAGCCGAAATACGCCCCTAAACCTTTGCGCCCTGTGCGGCCACACCGCTTGTACAGGGCTAGGTACAGTACTGAAGGTGCCCATCCAAAACACATTTTATTCAAAATAATAATAAATTTAAAAACATATACCGAGCGCCAGCATTTGTTCCAAACTCCTTGCAACATTTACACAGTATATTATCTGAATTATACTTATGTGTGTATGTATATATGAGGGATCGCTGAAGCCAGGAGAACTTCCCTCTCATCTTAGAATCTCTCCCCCCCCCCCAAGATCCCAACCATTCCTTCCCCTTCCTCACCCCCTTTCTTTATTCCCCATTTCAGTCTATCTCCTCCATCCCCCATCTTTTCTTTCATCCAGCCTCTCCTCATTTCTTTCTCCCTATTAATAACCCACCTGACTCTTCCTCAGACAACTCTCCTTCTGACTTTGTTTCCCTGCTTTCTAATCTTTGTTTCATTCAGTAAATGGATTTCCCTACCCACCAAGCAGAACATATTATAGACCTGTTGTTTGCCCCTACATCTAACTTGTTCCTACTCTCAGGATACTCCTCGCTGTCTCTCTCCTGGTCTGACCACTTTATGGATTTCATTCTCTCTCAACTTCTTTCTCTCTCACCCCCAACCCTCTACCCCTTGTTAGTTCTCTAGGAATCTTGCCATTCTAAATCTGGATTCTCTTGCTTTAAATATGTCTGGCAACATCTCTATCCCCAGGTGCCCCTCTGTATTCTGAACTCTCAGCATGGTGTTCTTCTTTATCTGATGCTATTAACAAACTGGACCCTCTATGCAAGGTTGACTCTTCCCATGCCTGCCAGAATCCTTAGTTTCATGCTAGATTCTGCTTACTTAAATGCCAGGTATGCCTCTTGGAATGCCTAATGTCTGTAAAGTTCGCATCTCCGACAGTTCATGTGGCTAAGAAAAACAATATTTCCCCTTATCACTTGCTCTTCCAACAAGCTCATGAAAGTTTTTCATCTTTTAAATCATCTTGCCCCTACTGATGCTCTTATCACTGATTAATTTTCTCACCTTCCTCCTGTGGATGACTTTGCCAAATTTTTAATCTCCAAAGTTTCACATGTTCACCATTTGTACTTGTCAGCAAACGTTAATGTCCTGTCTTAGCTTCATTGACTCCTGCCCTGAACTCTCCCTCTTTGTTTTTTCCTCTCCCTCCATCCCTTCCTCTCCTCCAGCTTTCACCAGCCTCCTCTCCTTTCTCACTTCCCAGGTCCACCAACAATTTCAAACTTCTGTTCCCCTCTCCTGCTGAGTCTCTTTTCCATCCTTCAACTTAGCTCTCTGTAGACCACATCTGCACTCGGTTTGTGCGTCCTCCTCCTCCTCCTACCGGGACCAGCCTTCCTTGAGTTGATGCTAGCCTCGGTGCTCCAAGCCAGCCTCATTTCAGGATATGTCTGTAAAGCCTGGAAACATTGAGTCATAGTCCCATTACTAAGAAAGTCTTCTTTAGATTTCACAGATTTGTCCAGTTTCTGACCCATTTCTAACTTACGGTTTGTCTCCAAAATTTTGGAAAAGATCATCCTCATGCAACTGTCTCCTCAACAATCTGCTCACGGCCATGCTCAATGAGATTTGGTCCTCCCTAGACCTACTCAGTGATTCTCATTATTCAGGATCTTTCCTCTGCCTTTGATGTAATTGACCATTCTCTACTCTATTTATGCTTACAGGAACTGGCCCTTTGCATCTCCATTCTTAAGTGGTACTCTTCTTATCTTAATCAACTATCTGTCCACGTTTCCTCTAGAACTTCTCTCTCAGCCTCTTATCCTATCTCTTGTGGTGTCCTGCAAGGTTCTGTGTTAGAACCCACTCTCTTCAACATTTTCTTAGCCCCTCTACCCCTGCACATTCAGTCTCTGGCCTGTAACCTATATCTTTACGCAGATGACATTCAAATCCCCCTTTCTCTGGACCTCTTTTACATTGATATTTCTTCCCTACAGTCTTGTCTGCACTCAGCTGGTAATTGGTTCAGGAACCACCATCTATTCCTGAACATTTTGAAAAGTGAATCACTTCATTTCCCAAGGCACTGCTCTTTGACGCCCATCACTCCCTCAATTGTGGAAACTCTTATTATTTCAGACCTCCAGCCACACCCTGAGCATTATCCTGGATTTGTCTCTTTCCTTTAAACATCAAATTGATTCCGTAGTCAGATCCTCATTCTCTCCCCTCTGTAGAATTAGGTCCATCAAGCTCTTTTTGTCTTTCCACCAGCTCAAAACCCTTATACTGACTGATATTACCTGGATTGACTATTGCAATGCTGTTTATTTTATTTATTTATTTATATTCTCTTATATACCGCGCTATTCTGCATCAGTGCGGTTTACATTGAACAAACTGAAATTACATTGAACAGGGCATTATAACTTGGAGATAACTATTTTACAGGGAACATGGGCTATGGAGGGTTAAGTGGCTTGCCCAAGACCACAAGGAGCACCTGTGGGACTAGAAACCCCAGTCCTTCCGGCCCAAGGTTGCTGTCCTCTAGTGGGATTTGAACTCCCGACCTTCCGGCCTGAAGTACCTTGCCCCAACCACTAGGCCACTCCTCCAATTATAATAATTTCCCTTTATCTTCTCTCAAACATCTTCAATTTGTCAGTTCACAGCTATTAAGCTTGTTTGTATGACCATGTCTCTCCTATCCTTATATCTCAGCACTGGCTTTCAGTTATTGCTCACTTGCAATTCAAGGTTCTCACTCTTGTCTACAGAGCTCATTACTCAGTTGCTTCCCCTGCCTTGCCAGCCTTTTAACCCCCTATGTTCCTGCTCTCACCCTTCATTCTTTCCACCCCTCTGCTGGTCCTGCCTCCTCATCTCTATCTTAATATCTCCTGTGGCTCTGCTTTTTCTTATATTGGCCCTTCTTTGTGAAATTCTCTCCCACTATATACTTTTTTGGACACCTCTAATCCCATGTTTAAGACCATCAAAGCCTGGCTTTTCCAGCTGTCCTTAGAGCAGCATGGTTAGGACTCGTGGTGACATGCTACTCATCTTTCCTCTTTCTCTTGTTTTCCTGCTCTATTTTCTCTCTTTCCTGCTGTTTATTTATTGGGGGCTCAATGCAGATATCTTGCATTAGAATCATGCGCACTAATTTTAATATAAAACTAATGCAGAAACTTTGCTCCCCAATGCTGTAAACACATTGCATACATATACGTTGTACACAGAAGTTTTGTGTTATACATGGAGAACACCCCAGACACATGTACACATGGGTTTGCGCTAGGCATGGCCAACTTTCCCCTTAATGGATGTTAATTTTTATTACACTTCTATGGAAGTGGAACGATATTCATTTATAATATCGGATATCGATATTCTCCAATGCAGAAAAAGTATTCTGTGGGTGCTCAGCATTGAGGCTGGCAAACAGCAGTATGGCACATTTGCACTTACCATGCACCTAAGAAATGTTCTTATTGTATTTATTTGTCCAATGCAGAAAAATAGCTTTGCAACATGGCTGCTGAGTGGCAGTATGATGCCTATGGGTGCATATTAGATTTGCCTAACAAACTTTCTTAATAAATACTTGAGTGAAATATTATGGGGGAATGTAAAAAATATTGTACAATTTTAAAATTATACAGTTACAAAATTGTTATTGTAGTAAAGCAATGTGATGTGTGCCAGAAGGCAAGGAAGTGTTGAAAATGTGCTGTGGTGGTAGGGGGCATAAATGGACAGCCTGGAGACTGAAAGCCATTTCTCTTTTGTTGTGAATAGCTGCACAGACACCATTGGTTTACTGTGCAAATCCATCTGCATTCATCAGTGTTGGTCTTCATTTCCTCTTCACCATTTTTAGGCACATTTCTCTTCAACATGGCACCTTTTGTCCAGGGTTTAAATGGGCAGAACCTTTGTCTGCCCAGGAAAAGGCCGCAGCTGTCTGCCTGTGGGGATCCCACCTCCCATGGGCAGGAGAGGAGGGGAAAGCTGCGATTGCGACTAAGAGCACACCTATCTGCCCCCAGAAACCCCATCTCCCGTAGGCAGAGGAAGTACTGGGCCAACCTGCAGCCAGCAAAGAGATTAGAAGAAGGGGGGGGGGGGGGTAATAAAGAGAAAGGAGATTTAAAGGGCCAGTGAGCTTGTGAAGAGAAGAATGGGGTGAGAGTGCAAGGGGGTGAGCAGGGGAGAGATTCTGGAAAGGGAAACAGAGTGGGGATGACAATAGGAGAGGGGTTGGAGGGTGGGAGAGAAGAGTCCAAGGGGTTGGAGGTTAAAGAGATGAATGCATGGGGACAAAATGACACAATGTGTACATGGCAAAAGATGCACTCCCACAGAACACACACACAGGCACCTTACCTCTGCACCACATACACACACAGAGGCATCCCACTTCCACACCACACACTCATAGACACACAGGCACTCCACTTCTGCATCACATACACAAATATACATACCCTACATCTGCATCACACACACAGGCACCCACCTCTGCACCACATACACAGGTTCCCCAGCTCTGCATCACAAATATACATAGAGGCTCTCCAGCTCTGCACCACACACATGCACCGCAGCCCTGCCTTGCATCCTGCCCACATAAAAGCACTACTGCCGGAGCCCCACCCACAAAGGGGCATTCCACTGTTGGACCACACACATGCACTCACAATTTGAAGATATCTATATATTTCTGTCTAAAGATGTCTCATATAGTCCCTGCTACCATAACAAGACACATTTTATCATCTCTAATTGAACTATTTCCCCTCCCCCAGATATGTATGCAAATTTATTCATTTTATTTAACAAGGCTTATATACCGCTTTTTCTACCAAAGTGGTGTACATTCAGGTACTGTATATATATTTTTTCTCACAATCTATGTTTTTGTACCTGAGGTAATGGAGGGTTAAGTGGCTTGCCCAAGGCCACAAGGAGCACCTTTGGGACTAGAAACTCCAGTCCTTCCAGCCCACGGTTGCTGTCCTCTAGTGGGATTTGAACACCTGGCCCTCTAGAGGAAGGCACCGTTTTGTCATACTATAATTGTGCACGTGTTTCCAATTTGTCCTGCACCTAGCACAAATTTTCAAGAAAAGGTGGGGGCCAATACCAGCAAAAGCCAAAACGCATTCATGCAGTGTGCTTCACGGAGGAGACGAATTTGCTGATCTGCTGTGTGTGTATGTGTGAACTATAACAACTTTAGCTGACAAAGATATTGCCAGGTCAAAAAAGGAATATGGGAACAAATTACAACTGAGGTGAATTAGCTGAAGGTTAAAAAGCACCCCATCGACCAGGTAGATCACTGGTGGCGAGCAATGTGTCAAGTGGTAAAGAAAAAGGCAGCAGAAATAGCTCCTATCAAAGTGGCAGACAAAGGGAGGACCTGGGTGTGCTGTTTAGCTGACACCCCCTGAGCAGCTGGTGTTGAGCACCATTCAGCTGGATACAATTGTGGCATGTCTCAGTTTGACCTCCCGGCACTCAGAAATATAGAAGATACAATCCACAGCCTCAACACAACCACCTCCACACTAGAGCCATGCCTGGTATCCTGGGTGAAGCTCACTCGAACGCACCTCAGCACTTATCTGATGAACATAGTGCATGATTCCTTATCCCTTGGCCAAGTACCCACCCCACTGAAGCAAACTTAAATCTGACTTCTTCTGAAAAGCAGCAAGCTTGACCCAACCTCCTGAAAGTCCTATAAACCTATATCAAGTATCCCATTTGTTGCAAAGATCCTAGAAAAAATTGTCCTCACCCAACTCCAAGACCACCTTACAAAACATGCCCCACTCGGATTATACCAGCACGGATTCAGACAACACCAGGGGGTTGAAACTCTTTTCACTTCTCTACTAAACATGCTAATAATTTCTTTACAAAACCATAAGAATGGATTCATCCTGATATTCCTTAACATTGCTTCCACCTTCTACTCCACCCCACATCACCTGCTTCTACAGAGACTTTCGGAGATTGGCCTACAGGGGATCACACTCAGTTGGTTCCACTCTTACTTGGACTCTCGAAAACAGCAAACCAGAATTGACAAAAAGACCTCTATCCAAGTCACCCAACAAACAGGAGTCCTCAGGGCTCAAGCCTCTCAGTCCTGCTCTTTAAAATCTTCATCCAACCACTATGCTAAATCTTCAATACACACAAAATCCAATACCAAATTTATGCCGATGATATAATGTTTTTCACCCCCATCAATCTCCTTTCTCCTGGCCTCACTAGCTTCCGAAACTGCTTCAAAGAGGTGAAAACCTGGCTCACCTGGCACAGTCTTCTTATCAACAATGATAAGACTGAAGCCCTATACATAACTACTGACCAGACCTTCTCCTCCCCACCAACGTTGAGACTTGACAACGTGGAAATCAAAGTCAAAACCAAAATAAAATATCTGGGTATAACACTTGACCAACAACTAAACTTCCAATCACACATAAAGAGAACAACATTCTCTGTCTACCAAAAACTAAGGACCCTGAAACACCTTCGCCCCCTTCTTCTTGCAGATCTATTCCATACCATCTGCCAAGCTATAATTACACCTGCTCTGGATTATTGTAATGTCATCTACCAGGGCTTTCTCAAACACACTCTCCACAACTTACAAATGGCCCAGATCATGGCAGCACAAATAATTACTGAAGCCCCCCATCGAGACTACGTCACCCCAATACTAATGCAACTCCACTGGCTTCCCATTCCCACCAGAATTAAATACAAAGCCCTCACTATGATCTTTAAAATCCTGCAGAAGCAATCCGCAACTTACCTCCAAACTTTCATCTCAGACTCCAGAGCCAAAAGGTCATGAAGAAACACCACTCCTAATCTTCTAATGATCCCAACCCAGAAAATCAAGAGCAAACAATCCATCTGCAATCGGGCATTCTTCCTATTCACCCCCACGTTATGGAATGCCTTACCTCCGCCACTAAGAGGATACTCGGACTTAACTGAATTCAGAAAAAAGCTACAAACACCTCTTTCAGGATGAATATAACTTAAACCTGGACCCAGAGTCACAGTCACCCTAAAATGTACCTTGAGAATCCAGCAACCAAACAACTCTGTATATGTATATAAGATGATCATCATCTAACCATTAGAGCTAACATTGTAAATAGTTCAGAGTTTTAAACCATTGTACTACAGTTAATACCGTTCTAGTTCTCTGTGAAACAGTGTGTCTCTCAAAGCCCTGTTACATGTTTGTTAATTGTAAACTGCTTTAGATTGTAGAAAGGCAGTATAGAAATGAATTAAAATAAATAAATAAACAAATAGTCGTCAGGCTCCTTTGACACAGCTGAGAGGTTTTCTGACACTGCTTCCGACATTGGGGAGTACTTCTGAAGTATTATGATTACTATGGCTATGAGGGGATTGGGAGGAATTATAGGAGGGGAGAGAAATAAAAACCTCTCTTCTTGTCTTTTTCTAGCAGCCATGGCTGAGAGGTGTGCCACTTCTGTACCTGATGAGTACACCACTACAAGCGTTGGCTTTTGTGCTTGTGGTAAGGTGATCATTGGGAGGAATAGTATAGTGCTGGAGTCGGAGCAGTAAATCTATTCTTGTTTTCTAGCTGGACTGCACCCAGAAGAGGCTGAAGTGCCTGTCATGGATGGTGTGTGTGTGTGTGTGTGGGGGGGGGGGGGGGGTCTGTGCTCTGAGATCACAGGCACTGAGCCAATAACTCTGATACTCACTTTGCTGGACCCCAGCACAGCAGATCCTGATGAAGCTACATGGGTGCTATGCTGTCCATGACTGAAACGGAGGACAGTCTAGAGGCTGGCACAATGGCTGAAGTGGGAGGAATGGCAATGGTGCCACTAGACTCTCTTGGCAAGATGGTGGAGGACATGTTTTCAATCCAAGAGGAGGCCAATGCTCTTGTCCTGGGGTAACTGAAGGCCTCTGCCAGCAAGAAGATGCGCTGAAAGCTGAGACTATCCCGACTGCAGCACAGGAGGCAATGGCAAGAGCTGACCAGTGCCCTTGACAAACTGGCAAGGACACTGCTACTGGGGCCCATGCACAAACCATCCCCCAGCCCCCACAGTGACTATCTGTGCCCCCTTCACCTCTTCATCCAGTGCTGCAGATACCCCTCCCCATAAGTGGAAGCTCTCAGTCTCAATGCCAAACTGATACATTCCCATAGTGCATCTCTCCTGGATTTTGTCTGGTTCCCACAGGTCACAGTGATCATGATCTTGGCCTCTTTCTCACCAAAAATGGGCAAACAGTGAATGTTGCACAGTATTAAAGTTATTTTTGCCAGTTGAATGGTTTTAAGTAGTGCCTGATTCTATTGTTTTTCTGATGATTAAATTTCAAATAAACATTTTAAACTGGTTTTGATTCCCTACATTGGCACAACTAGGCTTTGTTCCATATGTGTGCCTGCCTGTTACATAGAAACATGATGACAGAAAAAGACCACATGGCCTATCTAGTTTGTCCTTCCATATCAACAACAGTCCACTTTTTACCTTTAGAGATCCTCTGTGTTGGTCCCATGCTTTTTTGAATCCAGTTACTGTCCTCATCTCTACCACCTCCACTGGGAGACTATTCCATGGATCCACTACTCTTTCCGTAAAGAAATATTTCCGCATATCACTCCTGAATCTATCTCCCTTCACCCTCATCCCATGTCCCCTCGTAGCAGAACTTGCTTTCAATTGAAAGAGGCTCTCTCCCTGAACATTTATGCCACGGAGGTATTTAAACATCTCAATCATATCACCTCTATCCCGCCTTTCCTCTAAGGTGTACATATTAAGATCCTTAAGTCTGTCCTCATATGCTTTATAATGAAGCCCACTAATCATTTTAGTAGCCACCCTCTGCACCGACCCCATCCTGTTCACATCCTTTTGAAGGTGCGGTCTCCAGAATTGCACACTATACTCCAAATGAGGTTGCACCAAAGACTTATACAGAGGCATTATCACCTCCTTTTTTCTGCTAGCCATTCCTCTCCGTATGCACCCAAGCATCCTTCTAGCTTTTGCCGTCGCCTTTTCTACCTGTTTAGCTACTTTAAGATCATCAGACACAACCACACCTAGGTCCCGCTCTTCTTTAGTGGACAAACGTACTTCACCTCCTATACTGTATTGCTCCCTTGGATTGCTGCAGCCCAAATGCATGACCTTACATTTTTTAACATTAAATCCCAGCTGCCAAATTCTAGACCATTCTTCAAGCTTAGCTAGATCCCTCCTCATGTTATCTACACCTTCCTGGGTGTCTACTCTATTGCAGATTTTGGTATAATCTGCAAAGAGGCAAACCTTACCTGACAGCCCTTCCGCTATATCACTAACAAAGATGTTAAAAAGAATCGGACCAAGGACAGATCCCTGGGGCACACCACTGGTAACATCCTTCTCCTCAGAGTGAGCTCCATTTACTTGTACTCTTTGTCGCCTCCCACCCAACCAATTTCTAACCCAAGCAGTAACTTTAGGGTCCATCCCTAGGGTGCTCAGTTTGTTTATAAGTCGCCTGTGAGGAACAGTGTCAAAGGCTTTACTGAAATCTAAATACACCACATCTAGAGCTCTCCCTCGGTCCAACTCCCTGGTCACCCAGTCAAAGGAATCAATCAGATTTGTCTGACAAGACCTGCCTCTGGTGAATCCATGCTGCCTCGGATCCTGTAATCTGCTGGACTCCAGAACCTCACTATTTTCTCTTTCAGCAGCGTTTCCAATATTTTACTCACCACTGAAGTTAAACTAACTGGCCTGTAGTTTTCAACCACACCCTTACTTCCGCTTTTGTGTAAAGGCACCACAGGAGCCTCTCTCCAGTCCTTTGGCACCACTCCTGACTCCAACGAGGCATTGAAAAGGTCAGTCAGTGGAGTTGCTAGAATGTCCCCAAGTTCCCTCAGTATTCTAGGGTGTATCCCATCCGGTCCCATCGCTTTGTCTATTTTAAGTTGCGCTAGTTTCTCACGAACACTGTTCTATGCTCATGCTTGCTCCACAGTTTATTGTGCATGGATTTTGGGCCCATAATGCCCATGCAGTTCCTTCCTTTGCCCCCCATCTGTGAAGCATGTGAGCTTGTGTGCACTTATTGACAGTGCTCATGCCACACAGTTTAATGTGTATAGATCCAGGGCATGGATATTCCTCATCCATGCGGCTTTTGCCTTTAGCCTTCCCTTCTTGAGAATCTTCTTCCTTTTTCTCTGGTATGCATGCAGCAGATCTATGTGGATTACATCGATTTCTGTGCACATGCTTGGTAAAGCACTTCTGGTTTGTTTAGTACATGTAGTACAAAATGGCTCTGTAAGGGCACAAACCCAGTTTCACCTGCACTGAGATTCAGCACCTCACCGAGCTCTTCAGGGGGATTAGAAGGTAACCAAGGAAAATGGAGGAGGTCTGGCACATCCTACAGGCATGCTTTAATAAGTATGCTCATTTCCCCATGGAGTAAGTTGAAACCAAGGTGGAGGCATGATCTTGGGAGTTGGTGTTTGGCATGGGAAAAGAGTAGTTACTCACCTGTAACAGGTGTTCTCCAGGAGCAGCAGGAATCAGTCCTCACATATGGGTGACGTCGGCGCCGATGGAGACCTCGTGCGGAGCATTTCCCCAGCTTTCAAAGAAAGCCTTTGGGAATTGCAGCGCGCATGCGCGGTCCCCTTCCCGCCCAAGGGTGCCATCTCGCTCAGTCTGATGACATAGCTAAAAGACAGCAAAAAAATTAGCAAAATAAATCATATGACTGCAACTCCAAGGGGAGGAGGGAGGGTTGTGAGGACTGATTCCTGCTGCTCCTGGAGAACACCTGTTACAGGTAACTACTCTTTCTCCAGGACCAAGCAGGAAGTCAGTCCTCACATATGGGACTCCCCAGCTTAAGGCTACCGGAGACCTCAAGCGGAAAAAATGAGCTCCCTCTAGCTTGTCAGCATGTAAGGAAGGAATCTTCTCTGAGAATGCCCCCGACCGGTAGCCCAACACCAGGGCCGGAGGGTAGGAGTTGCCTAAACCCCAAAGAGCAAAGAGTACTGCCTGTCCGAAAGCACTGTCCCTGCGGCACTCCCTCTCAAGGCAGTAATGGGCCGCAAAAGTCTGGCTTGAAGACCAAGTAGCGGCCCGGCAGATGTCTGCCAACGGAACAGAGCGGAGATGAGCCACTGATGCAGCCTTCGCCCTGACATGATGAGCCGTGACTCGACCCTCCAACGAGAGGCCGGCTGCCCCATAAGCCCAGGCGATACAGTCAGCGACCCACATGGACAAAGTACGCTTGGAGACAGGTAGCCCCAACTTATTGGGGTCAAAAGAAACGAAGAGCTGAAAAGCCCTCCGATGCTCCCGCGTACGGTCAAGGTAGAAGGACAACGCCCTCCTACAGTCCAGGGTATGCAAGACCATCTCAGCCCGGCTGGCATGCGGCCTGGGAAAGAAGGTCGGAAGAACCACCACCTGATTCAGGTGAAAAGGTGAGACAACCTTAGGAAGAAACTTAGGGTGAGTCCGTAAGACTACCCTATTCCTGTAGAACCTAGTGTAAGGAGGATCAGACACTAGTGCCTGAAGGTCACTCACTCGCCTAGCAGAGGTAAGAGCTACCAGAAATAAGGTTTTCCAGGAGAGAAAACGGAGAGGGCAGGTAGCCATAGGTTCAAAAGGCGGACAAGTAATCCGCTGCAAGACCACATGCAGATCCCACTCAGGGGCCGGTGGACGCAAAGGAGGTTTAAGCAGAAGGAGGCCTCTGAGAAAACGAGCCACCAAAGGGTGGTTGGAAAGAGGCCTACCGTCCACCGGCGAGTGGTGCGCTGAGAGAGCACTAAGGTGAACTCTGACAGAGTTAGACTTAAGGCCCAGATTGGAGAGGTAAAGCAAATATTGCAATACTACCGCTACCAAGCACGAGAAGGGATTCTCGCTGTGCTGAGCACACCATGCAGAGAATCTACGCCACTTAAGAGCGTAGGATTTCCTGGTGGATTGTCGCCGAGAGGCCAAGACCACATCTTCCACCTCTCGAGGCAGTAGTAGGGGAGCCAGGACTACCCTTTCAGCAGCCAGGCCATCAGATGAAGGGACTGGAGGTTGGGGTGCAAGAGAGTCCCCTGATCCTGAGACAGGAGATCGTGTTGAAACCCCAGAGGAAGAGGGGTGTCCACCGCTAGCTGCAGCAGAAGCGGGAACCACGGTTGCCTCGGCCACATGGGGGCTATCAGGATCAATGAAGCCCCGACCTTGAGGACTTTGAACAGCGTTCTGGACACTAGTGGCGTGGGAGGAAACGCATACAGTAAGCCTGTGGACCACGAGATCAGAAACGCATCCGCTGCTACTCTGAGAGGATGCGGTTGTCTGGAGCAAAATCTCGGGAGTTACCGGTTCAGAGGACTGGCGAAAAGATCCATGGTGGGGAGGCCCTACCTGAGAAAGATCTGCTGAACCACCAATGGATTCAATCTCCATTCGTGTGGTTGCAGGATCCTGCTCAGCCTGTCCGCCAGGTAATTTTCTTGACCTGGGAGGTAGAGAGCTTTGAGGAGGATTCCGTGATTGACAGCCCAAGAGCACAGCTGTTGTGCCTCCTGACATAGAAGGAAGGAGCCTGTGCCTCCTTGCTTGTTCACGTAGAACATGGCAACTTGATTGTCCGTCTGGACCAGTACAGACTGGTGAGAGGCGAGGTGGGAGAAGGCTCGCAGAGCTAGGCATATCGCCCGTAGCTCCAGGAAGTTTATCTGTTGAGCAGCCTCCCAAGGGGACCAGAGACCCTGAGTACATGTCCCTTGGCAATGTGCTCCCCAACCGAGAAGAGAAGCATCTGTTGTCAGCACTTGAGAATGCGGAGGGGATTGAAAAACCACTCCGAATACCAGATTTGGAAGATGAAGCCACCATTGCAGAGAGGAGACTAGCAGGTCCGATATCTTTACTGAGTCCGCTAGGCTCCCCGTGGCCTGATGCCACTGAGTGCGAAGGCTCCACTGAGCAGGCCGCATGTGCAGGCGGGCATTGGGGGTGACATAAACCGTGGAAGCCATATGGCCGAGTAGTCTCAGGAATTGCCTGGCAGAGACCAGGGAATTGCTGCGAAACTGCCTGGCCAGATCCATCAGCCTGTGGGCTCTGTCCAGAGGCAGAAAAGCCTTTGCTTGAAGAGTGTCTAGTCTGGCCCCTATGAATTCCAAGTTCTGGGACGGGAGCAAAGTGGACTTTGCGAAGTTTATGACAAACCCCAAGTGCTGAAGCAGAGCCACAGTGCGAAGGGTGGCCTGACTGGCCTCCTGGGAAGATTGGCCCCTTATGAGCCAGTCGTCCAGGTACGGAAACACAAAAAGACCCTGAAGCCTCAGGTAGGCCGCCACCACTGCCAGGCACTTGGTGAACACCCTGGAAGCGGAGGACAGGCCAAAGGGTAGTACTCTGTACTGATAGTGGTTTCCCCCCACAACAAATCAGAGATATTGTCTGTGGTCTGGATGAATAAGGATGTGAGTATACGCATCCTTTAGATCTAAGGAGCATAGCCAGTCTCCCTGCTGGAGGTAGGGCAGCAGGATTCCAAGGGTAAGCATCTTAAACTTTTCCCTCTCCAGGAACTTGTTGAGGTTGCGCAAGTCTAGGATGGGTCTGAGGCCTCCTGTTCTTTTTGGTACCAGAAAGTACCTGGAATAAAAGCCATGACCTCTCAGGTGGTGGGGCACCGGTTCCACAGCCTGATCCTTTAGCAGACTTGCTAACTCCTGAAGGAGTAGGTCCCTGTGCAGAGGGAGTCTTGGAGGCTCCCCTGGAAAATAGGAGGGAGGTACCTGGTGAAAATGGAGAAGATAGTCCTTTTGGACTATATGAAGAACCGAGGTATCTGATGTGACGGCTGACCACCTGTGGGCAAAGTGGGCCAGCCGGCCTCCTGTGCTGAGAGAAGCCAGCTGAGGAGAAGAGGCTATGCTTTCTGAGTCAAAAACCCCCAACCTGCTGAGCAGGGGCCGGTGTTGGTGGCTTGGGGGCCTTCTGCCTACGGGGCCCATGACCCTGCCCCTTGGCCTGCTGACCCTGTTGGGGAGCTGCAGAGGCCTGATAATGAGGGTATTGTTTATAGGCAGATGACTTCCTCGGGTAAAAGGTCTTTTTTCCCGAGCCCTTCTTTTTCTGAGAAGGGGCAGAGGTTTTCCTGGACAGCCTAGTCCTGGTCAGAGTCTCGGTCTCGGGTTCTGCAGCCTTTAAAGCCATGGGCTTGCCAAAGAGGTTTCCACCTCGGCAGGGGACATTGACCAACTTGTCCTGTACCCATGGCTCGAGGTCAGATGACTGTAGCCAAGCCTGTCGGCGGGCACCGATGCCGGCCCCGGCTACTCGGGCCGAAACCTCGAAGCCATTGTAGGCTGCTTGAGAGATAAACTTCGAGCACTCTCGAATACCGGTGGACAAGGCCTGGAACCTCTGCAAAGGTTCCTCGGAGAGACCAGCAGAGAACCCGGCAATCTCCTTTGCCAGGTCTCGGAGGTACATGCCCATGTAGAGCTGGTAAGTTTGGACACGGCAAGCAAGCATAGAGCCCTGGAAGCACTTCTTACCGAGGGCATCCAGGTTCCAGGTCTCCCGGCCGGGAGGCACCGAGGAGTGCATCTTCTGACTTTTCAGTCGATGCATGGCCGATTCCACAACCATGGCGTGGTGCGGTAATTGCGCCTTTTGGAACCCGGGGCTCTTGCGGACTCGATAGATTGAATCGACCCGCTTGCTTAACACCGGCATTGAGGCCGGGGTCTCCCACATGCGGAAGAGCAGCCGCTCCAGCATCGGAGGAACCGGAACAGTAAAGGCCTCCTTCGGGGGAGAGTCAGACTGGAGAACCTCGAGCTCCTCGGCTCGAGGCTCCTCCTCGGGATCCGCGGGGAAGGCCAAGGCCTTGGCCATATCCCGCACGAAGTCCGAGAACCGGGTATCCTCCGGTGGGGATCGTCTCCGAGGTTCGGACTCCGGCGAGTCCGATGGGACACACCGAGTCCGAAAAGTATCGGGTGACTCTTCGTCCTCCGTCTCCCAGCCCGACTCCTCGGAGGAGGAATCGAGTGGCTCCGGTCGGGCGGGCACCGATACCCTCCGCCCCGACGCCGAGGGTACCGGCGTCGACGACCTCGGTCCTGAACGGGAGGCCGAGGGAGACCGTGGCCGAGGATCGACTTGAGCCCGCATGGACTCGAGGATCGGCTTGGCCTCCGGGGTCGACTTGGACGTCGAGGTCCCGGTGGTCGGGGCAGATGCACCGGTGAGACCGGCGATCAATGCCCGCTGCTGTTCCATGAAGGCAGTGAAGCTGCTCTCCAAGGCCGACAACCTGAGTTCGAGCTCAGGAGATCCAGCAGCCCCCGACTTGGGCCCCGATGGTGTCGGGCCCGACGTCGGCTCCCTTGGAGGAGAGTCCACGAGGACAACAGCACTTACGTGTCCAGGAGACTCCATCTCGATACGAGGATGCTTGGCAGGCCTCTCCGACTCCGAAGACCCGGGACGGCTATCGGGGCTATGCGACCTGGCCCTCGAGGAACCAGGAGCGTCCACCGATGCCGCCCTCGCGGGTTTCTTCTTCCTGCGATGTTCCTGCGAAGGAGACCCCCGCTCAGAGGAACCCCGACGCTGCTCGGGGCCGGAGTCCCGAGACGTCGAGGCCTCTGACGAGGTCCGGGCCCGGCCGGACGCGGAGTCAGAAAAGATCCTATCCTTTTGGTGCTGCCGACTCAATGCCTTCGAGGACATTTTGCCACACGGACCACAGATCATCGGGTCATGATCGGGTCCGAGGCAGCGGAGGCAGCAGTCATGTGTGTCGGTAAGAGACATAAGTTTCTTACACCGATCACATTTCTTAAACCCTCTGGTAGCCATCGGGGGAAAAAGGGCCCCTGCTAGGTCAAAAGACCGGGCTGCTAGGGAAAAAAGAAAAAAGGCGCGAATGCCAGTCACAAAGGACAAAAACCGAAAAAGAAAGAAAGGACTCGATACAGGCGTATCGGTCCGAGCGGGAAAAGGATCCGGTGTCGAACCGGAGAAAAAAAGAGAAAAAACAGGGAAAATCAACTTTTTCCTCGGGGAAAAATGAACTACGTCCGTCAGGCTCCGCGGAAAAAAGAAGACTGAGCAAGATGGCACCCTTGGGCAGGAAGGGGACCACGCATGTGCGCTGCAATTCCCAAAGGCTTTCTTTGAAAGCTGGGGAAATGCTCCGCACGAGGGCTCCGTCGGCGCCGACATCACCCATATGTGAGGACTGACTTCCTGCTTGGTCCTGGAGAAAGCACAGTTACTCACCTGTAGCAAGTGTTCTCCTTGAACAACAGAAATAAGTCCTCACGTATGGGTGACATCACCGACGGAGCTCTGCACGTAACATCCCCCAGTTTCCAAAGGAAGCCTTTGGGAGGTACATCACGCATGCGCACCTGCCTTCCCGGCAGCATCTTCTCCAGTATAGCAACATAGCAGGAGCCAAAAAAGGCAACTCCCCAGGGAGGTGGGAGAGTTGTGAGGACTTATTCCTGCTGTTCACAGAGAACACCTGCTACAGATGAGTAACTACTTTCTCCATGAAAAAGTAAGAAATAAGTCCTCGCATATGGGACTCCCAAGCTACAGGCTATTGGAACCTACAGAGATGAACAGCCCAATAGGGACAATGAACTTGGAAAAACCAGAAAGAATAGCAAGGTAGTCCCACTGAAGGACTCATCTGATTCAGCATTCTCAGCAAACAGTGATTTAAGGGGCTTTTAGCAGATAGCCTGGATAAACAGAAGGGCTGGTGGGCAGGAGTTGATCTAAGACCTAAAGAGATGCTTGAGCAGGGCCTGGCCAAAATTGCTGTCCCATCAGGAATCCCCATCCATACAGTAATGGGCTGCAAAGGTATGGACCAAAGATCATGTTGCAGCCCTGCAGATATCCTCTGCAGAAACTGAGCAGAGGTTGGCCATCGATGTCACCATTGCACGGATGTTGTGAGTCATAACATGACCTTCAAGGCTCAGTCCAGCCTGGGAATACGTATGAGAGAAGCAATCAGCTAGCCAAAGGAATAGCATGTGCTTTGAAAACATCAGCACCCAGCTTATTGGGTCAAAGAATAGCTGGGTGGACTGGCAGTGCACCTTCATGTGTTCCAGATAGAAGGCTAAAGCCCGCTTGCAGTCCAACGTATGCAATGCTGCCTCTCATTGGTTAGAGTGAGGCCAGGGGAAGAAAGTCAGTAGGACTACTGACTGGTTAAGGTGGAACACTAAGACCACCTTCAGCAGAAAGTGGGGGTGTGTGTGGAGAAACACCTTGTTCTGATGGAACCAGGTATATGGAGGGTGAGCAACCAATGCCTGGAGCTTGCTGATGCGTTGCACTGATGTTACCGCCACCAGAAAGAGGACCTTCCAGGTCAAGAACTTTAGGGGATACGAGTCCAGCAGCTCAAATGGGGCCTGCATCAGCTGGGCGAGCACAATATTCGATCCCAAGCCATTGTTAGGGGCTTGAGTGGGGGCTTTGAGAAGAGCAGTCTACGCATGAATCGAGCCACAAGAGGCTGAGCCAAGATGGGCTTCCCCCTGGAGCCACAATGGTACGCCCCTATCGCGCTGAGGTGAACCTGCACCAAATTGGACTTCAGGCCAGAGTCAGAGAGGTATAGTCACCAAGAAAAAAACAGCACACTGCCTCGCAAATAGATGAACCAGTACAGAAAACGTAGGCAGGTATGAACCACTCACGATTCCTTAATTATTCCTTATATTTCTTTATTGATCCATCATTGATAAGGGAGGGTCTGGCCTCCCTTATCAATGATGGATCAATAAAGAAATATATGGAATAATTAAGAAATCGTGAGTGGTTCATACCTGCCTACGTTTTCTGTACTGGTTCCAGAGTCAGAGAGGTACAGAAGATACTCCAGAAAGCTGGTCCACGGCGCAGGAGAAGGGGTCAAGTGCCATGCCCGCGCACCAGATGGCAAACCTCTGCCAATTTAGCACATAGGCCTTGCATGTCGAGTCCTTGCAGGATGCCAGAAGAATGTTGGTGATGCCCTCTGGAAGACTGAGCTCAGCAAGGACTATCCGCTCATGCCATGAGGGCCAACGAGTGGACAATGGGGTGCAGCAAGGTTCTGTCCTCCCTGTAAGATGAAGTCTGGGACAGAGTCTAGGCAGAGAGACTCTGCGAGAGCTGCAGCAGCAGGGGGAGCCACGGCTGCTGAGGCCAGTAGGGAGTGATGAGAATCATGGAACCCTTGTTGGCCTGGAGCTTTAGGAAGGTCTTCACTACAAGTGGTATTGGGGGTATGCATACAGCAAGCCCTCCCACCAGTGGAAGAGGAAGGTATCTGAGGCCAGGTGGTTGCTGGCTGGCCTCCGAGAGCAGAACCAATCCACTTGGGCATTGAGTGCCATGACAAAAAGGTCCACAACCAGGGTGCTCCACTCCCGAAAGATCTGGTTCAACACCTCGCTCTTAAGGGCCCATTTGTGCGGCTGAAGAACCTGGCCGAGGTGGTCTGCCAGATCATTGAGCTTGCCAGGCAGGTAAGTCGCTTGGAAGTCCATGCCATGGAGCAGTGCGATATTCCTCAGTCGGACAACCTCCCAGAATAGGTATGAGACTGTATCTCCCTGCTTGTTCACTAGAATATCACCATTTGGTTGTCTCTTTGGATGAGGACCACCTGATTGGCCAGGTGTGCTTGGAAGGTGTGGAGGGCATTTGTTATTGCCCAGAGTTTGAGACAGTTGATATGAAGCAGGCTTTCCTGCTCTGACGACAGACCCTGAATTTGCAGACCATCCAGGTGTGCTCCCCAGCCAAGTTTGGATGTGCCCATGGTGAGTATCTTGTAGGGGCTGACGGTTAGAATGGGAGGCCCTTTAGCAGTTTCCCTGGCTCAAGCCACCAGGCGAGAGACTGCACCAGGGGCACAGTGACCATGACTTTGTCCCACAGGTGGCCCGTTGCCTGTTTCCATTGTATGTTTAAGATCCACTGGGCCTGGCGCATGAAAAGCAGGGCCTGAGGGGTGACATGCACTGTGGCAGCCATGTGGCTAAGAACTCTCAGTGTCCCATGGGCTGTTGTGTGTCATTGGTGCTGCACACCACCCACTACCTCGAAGAGCTGCTGCATGTGGTGTGCCAGAAAAAAGGCCCACATCTGAGTGGTGTTGATGAGGGCCCCGATGAACTGGAGCTGCTGCGAGGGCTGGAGGTGGGACTTCAGATAGTTTATCATGGTCCAGTTGCTCGAGCACCTGAATGGTGAGCTCAGCAGACTGCCAGATGGCATCCGACATGGGGCATTTGATGAGCCAGTCATCCAGGAACAGGAAGACGAAGACCCCCCTAGATTGGAGGAAGGCAGCCATAACCGTCAGGCACTTTGTGAAGATCCATGGGGCTGAGGTCAGCCCGAAGGGAAGCACTCAGTACTGAAAATGCTAGTTACCCAGCTCGAACCACAGATACTGTCTGTGACTTGGGTGGATTGGGAGGTATGTACATGCATCCTTCAGATCCAATGTGCATAGCCAGTCGTCCTGAAGGAGGAGCGGGAGCAGCATCCCTAGCGAGACCATCTTGAACTTCTCATGTACGAGGAATTGGTGCATTTCTTAAAGCCACTAGCTGGCTTAGAGATACCAAAAAATATCGCCTCAGCAAAGTTTAACTGGAGAGTTGCCATGGGTGGTAAAACCACCCCAAAGGGGTAAAAGAACTAAAAAGCGTGGAAAAAAAAAGCAAAAAGGCAATGACAAGCGGCAAGTAAAGAAAAACAGCCGACCCATGAGGGCCAGAAAAGAAAACTTTTTCCCCTGGACTGCAGGAACACGTCCTTTGGGCTCTGTGGAAAAACGAAGACTAGAAAAGATGGCACTATGGTAGGTGGGAAGGCAGATGCACATGCCTGGTGTACCTCTCAAAGGCTTTCTTTGGAAAGTGGCTAGTGTTCCGTATAGGGCTCTGTCGGTGACATCGCCATACATGAGGACTTATTTCCTGCTTGTTCATGGAGAACTGAAATTTTTAGTTGATGATGTCACAGTATTCTATTGCAGGAGCAAGGTAAAAGATATAGCCAGGGAAAAATTTTTTTGGGCTTAGAAAAGCTTGCCAAAATGAACATCTATTTTTTCCAGGGTGCGTCCTTTAAACGTATAACTGAAAAGAGTGACATAATGTGAGAATACTGTAGGCCCATTGCATCTAATTTTTGTCTGCTATTTAACAGTACCTCAATTTTCACTAATGCACTTATTTCTTTCATATAGAGGACCTGAAAAAAAAGGCCCGGTACACCTCTATCTTCATGACCGGGCCTGGCTGGAAGAGGTGCTTGAGGGGCTGGACCTCTTTGGGTAAGTATTGCAATGTTCAGAAAAAGAGCAATGGATGGGTTAGGGTCTTCATTGTTGATGTATAGAGCCAAATACCTGGCTACCCCACTTCCAGTGTTGGGGAACAGGCCCTGCCACAGGCCACTCAAAAGGTGTCTCTGTCTGCACAAGAGGATCACCACCAGCAACTGATGAAGTGTCCCTGTCTACTGCCACAGATGTGCTGCAGAAACCCCATCCCTTTTCATCCCTTTATACCATGACCCAATGTACACCCATCCCTCTCATTATCTCCCTGCCCTGTACTTATCCCTGCCGTGGTGGAAGAACAGCAAGATAATGACCTGGGCTGCTTCCAGAGACAAGGGGTGCCTCAGATGCTGCTCAGGAGCACAACATGCTGGCCAGCATCCTGGTGGAGATTGTGAAAGGGGGTGGTACAAAAGCTACAAATTGTGGGCCATACCCTCAGTAAGACTGGCAAAGCCACTGAGCACATTGTCCATTATTTTGTGTGTCCCAACCCCAAACCATATGTGTAGCTGAGTTTAAAAAAAGGTTTGGATGAGTTCTTGGAGGAAAAGTCCACAAACCATTATTAAAGAGAACTGGGGAAATCCACTACTTACCCCTGGGACAGGCAGCATGGAATCTAACATTTTGGGAATGTAGGGATTATTAGTAGCACACAAAGATAAGTTAGGCTCTCGGTTATGTCCAGGGGAAATTAGCTACTAATACCCAGCCCAAAGTTCTATGAGTGTGCTGGTAATGAGCCACGGAAGATGTCTTGTCTGTATATATATATATATATATATATATATAATGTTATGTTTATTATTGACAGCGAGGTAGAAAAATATACAGACATATAGCTAAGGATACATAATTAGAAACATGAGGTAGACAATTGTTGCGGCACAAAATTACAGTTAGACAAAGTGATAAATCACTGATTAGCAACCAGAAGTCACTGATTCGCTCTGCACTGAGAAGAGTTATGGAATAAGTTTCTAGCTAACCATTGCACATCTGGAGGAGGAGAGAGAAGACGGTACCTTAGCTCCTGCTGGCACTCTGGTAGCTGAGGTCCGATAAGTCTCTGGAGCAGCACAGTGTATATATCTTGCAGACAGATCAGGTAGCAGACCCAAGGTAGGAGCGAAAGTTCTTCTGTGCAGACTGTATTATTCTTTGTGATGAGTCTCCGTCATAGGTCCGGTGATTGGTTGGCACAAGACAGTCCAAGGTGTTCTCAGCGAATCAGAAGGTAATGAACAGGTGTTCATCCTGCAGACCTAGGAGCCATAATGAGGGACCAGTTCCAGACATCCCAAGGCCAGTAGCATCGTTAGTGGATGATGACGATCAGAGAAGCAGATATTATTGCATGTAGACAACTAATTGGACAGAAACAAGCCTTCTGTATGCTCAGGTATGATCACTTGGTAAGCATTTGTGTGAAGGTCAGGTCTGAGACTGTAAGCACAGCAAATGTCCTTTGTAGCAGGAAACCATCTTGTTTGGTCAGCTTTGGTTCAGGCTTCAGCATTTGAGTAGGTCAGAGATCTGCAGCAGCAGAATTGCAGGGGTACCAGCCCTACAGGAACCTCACAGGTACTTGTGACCTGGTTTGGTCATTGCTGGAAACAGGATATTGGGCTTGATGAACCCTTGGTCTAACCCAATATGGCGTATCTTATGTTATGTGATCTTCTCCTATACCTCATGCGCTCCTTTTATTTCCTGCCCTCCCCACCTCTAATTTATATGCAGTGGCATTCCCAGCCCCCTCAGGATCCAGGTTGGGTACCCCCACACTTGCAGCCAGTACTCTCCCATGGCATGCTGATACGCGGCATGGTGAATCCCCCTCACCAGGCCCACATGGAGGCAACACAGCAAACTTATCTTAAATATGGGTAGTTTGTTGCACCTCATGAGACTTCAGCCAGGAGAAAAGAGCCACTGGGCCTAGATTGGAGACAGCACGGCAAGCCACCCATCTTTAAGGTAAGTTTGCCACGCTGCCTCTGTGGTGTGGGTCTGGCAGGAATGCCCGGGGATGGGCTGCACCCACCACCTGGCCCTTGGTACACCACTGTCTATGTGTGCGTGTGTATAACAATTTATATTTTTTGCAGTTTTTCTACACAATATATTGTCTATTTTTGTTTTGTACTGTGTTATAATTTAGATTTTTTTTAAATTTTTTACAATGAAAAATAAGATTCCTTATCGTTCCTCCAGCTTAGTCCTCGACGTATGGGCAGTGCACCTCCTCCTGCAGCATGAAGACTGGACCAATCAGATTTCAGCTCCACTGGAACCAGCATACCCTGCAACTCAGGAACTCCAGTGTGTCCAGTCTTCATGCAGCAGGAGGACGTTAGTGAGCCTAACTGGGCTCACTAGTTGATCAGATAGTTGAATTTGTCTTTAGCTAACCTTTTAAAATTTATTTGAGTCCTATTAGGGCTTATTTTCATTTGTTTCACGTTAGTATGCTGTCCCTTTAAATTTGCCTTTTGTTATCCCGGCACTCAGTGGGGGGGGGGGGGGAGGGAAGCCTGAGGAAGGTCCCTCTGTTGCTCAGCCCTTGCCGCGTCTGTATTTTCAATTTTCTTGTTTGGGGAAAGTGGATCTCTGGCCCAGGAATCTTCGGGGCAGAGCTCCAGCGGCGGCTGTACTGCAGCTTCTCTCCGGAGGTTTGAGGGAACTGCTACATTAGTGCCGGTGAGTGCTGACAGCTGTGGGGAATCGGGACGGCTTCTGAGCCGAGTTCGTGAATTTCCCCAGCTGTTCGGGGGGGCTCTCCACGCGGTTCATGTTGGTACGGGGGTCCCCAGTGTCTCCGGTTTCAGGGGGGCGCGATCTCGGCCGCAGCGGTGTTTTACTCGGGCTGTTTTCCTCGACGAGAAGGAATACAAAAGCGCGCCAAAAATTGCCTGTCTGCCGCGGCCATCTTTTCCCGACTCGCGGTTTTTTCTCTTTGGGGTGTCCCGCGATAGTTTTATTGTTTCTTTCGTTCTTTTTGGTTTAATTTACTTTACTTTAGTTTAATTTGTTTTAATTAAGCTTAATTTATTTCCTTCCTTTTGATTTCTTTTGACCCTCGGGGCTTTCTTCTAACAGTGGTTCGGCGCCTGTGGCGCAGTTAGGCCTCGGGGAGTCATTGCCCTTGGAGGATTTTTCTCCCGATTTTGTTTTGCTCCTGCACCAGGCGTTTTGCCGTAGGCGCCAGGTTATGGGAGCGGCGCCACTCCCACCGCAGGGGGTGTCGGTCCAGTCCTCTCCGGGAGAGCCTCCGTTGACCGAGAGCAGAGCACCTAAGCGTCCGCGGTTGCACGACCCTTGTTCTGCGGAGATGGACTGGCCTGAAGGGGATGATCCCGAATTCGACCCGGAGGTGGATGCAGACGGCTTGGAGGAAGGCGAGCTTCCGGAGCCGGAGGATCAAGCAAAGATTATTCGGGTGTTCAGACGTGAAGAGCTTCCAGCTCTTGTTTCGGAAGCACTTCAGACGTTAGGACTGGCCCCTACTGCTAAGGCGGAGGAGGCGGACGGAACAGATCCCATTATTCAAGCGGTACGACAAACTAATGTGGTTTTTCCCATTCACAAGGTTCTTGACCAGATGATTCAGGCCGAGTGGGACACTCCTGAGTCTGGTCTCAAGGGAGTTAAGATCATGCGTTGTCTTTATCCTTTGTCGGAAACGGATCTGGAGCGTTTTAGATCTCCCAAGGTCGACGCGGCCGTGTCCGCGGTGACAAAGAAGACCACCATTCCGGTGGAGGGGAGTGCGGCTTTACGGGAGCTGCAGGACCGGAAAATGGACGGGCTGTTGAAGCAAGCCTTTGAGGCGGACGTGATTGCTTTACAGGCTTCTGTTTGTGGAGCTTGGGTGGCCCGTGCCTGTTTACGCTGGGTTCAGCGGTTTCAGCACGCTTCTTCCTTGGATACCGACATGCTGACGGAGATTCACCGCTTGGAATCCGGAACGGCGTATTTGGCGGATGTCCAGTATGATCTCATCAGAGCTCTCTCCAACAGCATGGCATCCGTAGTGGCGTCACGTAGAGCCCTTTGGTTAAAAAATTGGGCGGCCGATGGATCTTCCAAATCGCAGTTGGGCAAATTGCCTTTTAAGGGTAAACTGCTCTTTGGTGAGGATTTGGATAAGTTGGTCAAAGATCTGGGAGACTCCAAAGGCGGTCGCTTACCGGAAGACAGACCCAAGCGGGGTAGGTCGCTTCCGGTCGCTAGGGGACAGTTTCGGGACTTTCGTAGGTTCCGGTCGCCCCGTTATGGGAGCTTCCAGCGGGGTAGATATAGTTCCCGGGCGTCGAGTTTTCGCGGCTTTTGAGGAGCCAGTCGAGGGTTCTCGGTGGTTGGTTCCCCGGCCCCTCGCAAGCCCCAATGAAGGGCAGCGGGTCCAGGTGGAGCTGCCGGTGATCGGAGGGCGTCTTCGACGTTTCCTCTCCACTTGGACCCAAATTACTTCCGATCAGTGGGTTCTAGACATTATACGGGACGGGTATGTTCTCGATTTGGCCCGTCCCGTGCTCGATTCCTTTGTGGCGTCCCCCTGCCGGGGGGTTCGAAAGACCCTTCAGGTCCGCCAAACGCTCGATCGTCTTCTTCAGCTGGGAGCGGTCATTCCCGTACCGCAAGCGGAATACGGTCTGGGAAGGTATTCCATCTATTTCGTGGTGCCAAAGAAGGGGGGCGATCTCCGTCCCATCTTGGATCTCAAAGGAGTGAATCGTTGTCTGAGGGTTCCCCACTTTCGGATGGAAACTCTACGATCTGTCATAGTTGCCGTTCGCTGAGGCGAATTTCTCACGTCTCTCGACCTCACGGAGGCTTATCTCCATATCCCTATTCGGGAAGACCAGCAGAGGTATCTACGCTTCGCGCTGCCGTGGGGTCATTTCCAGTTTCAAGCTTTGCCTTTCGGTCTGGCGACCGCACCTCGCGTATTCACCAAAATCATGGTGGTGGTTGCTGCGGCCCTCCGCAAAGACGGGGTGCTGGTTCATCCCTATCTGGACGACTGGTTGATTCGCGGGAAATCTCGCGCAGAAAGCTTGGCAGCGACGGAGAGAAAGTCGTCACGCTCTTGCAGTCTCTCGGATGGGTGGTCAACCCACTCAAGAGTCATGTGGTCCCGACGCAGCTTCTCGAATATTTGGGGGTACAATTCGAAACGTGCCGGGGGTTGGTTTCTCTGCCCGAACGCAGGATTTTGACTCTTCAGTCTCTGGTGCGGAGGTTCCGCAAATCTCAAGCCCCGTCGGCCTGGCTCTACCTGCAGTTGCTGGGGACGATGGCGTCCTCCCTGGAGGTGGTGCCTTGGGCACGCTTTCACATGCGTTCCCTCCAGCGGGCCTTGCTCCGTCGCTGGTCCAACCAGTCCGATCCTCTGAGCAAACGTCTACCTTGCCCGATGGCGGTTCGGAGGGATCTAAGTTGGTGGTTGAGTCCACTCACTCTGCGAGTGGGGATGCCATTGGAGCAACCGGACTGGGTTCCACTCTTGACGGATGCCTGCCTGACGGGCTGGGGCGCTCACTGCGAGGGCCAGTTCGTTCAGGGTCTATGGTCTCCGGAAGAGAGTGCCTGGTCGATCAACCGATTGGAACTTCGGGCCGCTCGATTGGCATTGCAACACTTCGAAACTTGGATATCGTCTCGAGCGGTTCCTCCCTACATCAACCGGCAGGGAGGAACCGGAAGCGTCGGTCTGGAGGCGGAGACTCGGACGCTGTTCGAGTGGGTAGAGTGGGTAGAGCCTCGGCTGCCAGCCATCTCCGCGGCGCATATCGCCGGGAAAGACAATGTGACGGCGGACTTCCTCAGCAGAGTTCAGGTGGATCCCGGCGAATGGGAACTCCATCCCAGGGTATTCGCACAGCTGGTTCAGCGTTGGGGCGAACCTGTCATGGATCTGATGGCCACGTGCCGTTCAGCAAAGGCAGCTCGGTTCTACAGTCGGCGGCGAGAGCCGATGTCCGAAGGTCTGGATGCTCTGTTGCAGATTTGGCCCTCCACGGGCCTTCTCTACGTGTTTCCTCCGTGGCCCCTGCTGGGGCGCGTTATTCAACGTATCGAAGCTCACCGGGGTCGGGTGCTATTGATAGCGCCGGATTGGCCTCGTCGTCCTTGGTATGCCGATCTGATGCGCTTGGTAGACGGGCCTCCCTGGAAACTTCCCTTGTTTCCGGACCTGTTGTGTCAGGGTCCCCTCCGCATGCCGCAAGTGGAGAGATTCTCTCTTACGGCCTGGCTATTGAAAGGGCTCGGCTAAGAAAACGTGGCTACTCCCGGTCGGTGGTGGCGACTCTGTTACAAGCGCGCAAACGATCCACTTCGCTGGCCTATGTTCGGGTTTGGCGTATTTTTGAGGACTGGTGTTCTAGGAATCAGATTCGAGCGGCTACGGCCTCTCTTCCGGTGATACTGGATTTTTTACAAGACGGTTTCACTAAAGGTCTGGCCGCCAGTTCTTTGCGGGTCCAATTGGCGGCACTGTCTTGTTATCGCGGCAAAGTTCAGGGCGTGTCTTTAGGGGCTCATCCTGATGTTGTTCGTTTTTTGCGAGCTGTTTCTAGGTTACGGCCAGCCCGCAGAGTATCGGTACCCTCTTGGGATCTTAATTTGGTGCTGCGTGCTCTCAGTGCAGCTCCTTTTGAGCCGCTTTCTAGTAGTTCGGTAAAGGATTTGACTCTTAAGACGGTGTTACTGGTGGCAATTTGTTCGGCACGCCGTATTTCCGAGCTTCAGGCTCTTTCTTGCAGGGAGCCTTTTCTGTCTTTCTCGGCTCACAAAGTGGTTCTGCGGCCGGTGCCTTCCTTCTTACCGAAGGTGACTTCTCCTTTTCACTTGAACCAGGTTGTTTCCCTTCCGGTTTTTTCGGGGTCCGAAGGGCCTGCTTCTGATCGCGGACTGAGTCGGTTGGACCTCAAGAGGGTTTTGCGACGCTATTTAAGAGTTACCAGTGATTTTCGTAAATCAGACCACTTGTTTGTGCTGTTTGGCGGTCCTCGCAAAGGGGAAGCGGCAGCGAAGTCTTCTATTGCTAGGTGGATTAAAGAGGCGATTGGTTCAGCTTATCTTTTACACGGTCGGGCTCCGCTGGCTGGCTTGCGTGCTCATTCTACGAGAGCTCAAGCGGCGTCCTGGGCGGAATTCAGTTTGGTTTCGCCGGTAGATATCTGTAAAGCGGCCACGTGGTCGTCGTTGCATACTTTCAGTAAACATTATCGCCTTGATGTCTTGGCGGCGAGCGATGCCGGTTTTGGTTCCGCGGTTCTGCGTGCCGGCTGGCAAAATCCCACCCGTTAGGCTGCTTTGATACATCCCATACGTCGAGGACTAAGCTGGAGGAACGATAAGGAAATAGTAATTACACTTACCTGGTAATTGTAGTTCCTTGAGAGACGACAGCTTAGTCCTCCTGCCTCTCCCTGTTTTCTTTCTTTTAGCACGGCACGCCTTGGGTTAAGAGGTTCGTATTCCCAGGTGAGTGCGTTTCCTTTTGCTTTCTTTCCTTTCGATCCAATGGTTTTTTTTCCTTCTTTTTTACCTATACATTTCTGCTGTGGCAGGGGCGGGACTTTCTGTTCCTGTTAGTCGTGGCTTTTGGCTACAAAACAAAAAACAAAAAAAAATTGTTACTATTAAGGACTATATTTCCTGTGAAAGGGATCTTCTTAAAGGTTAGCTACGTGTTTGAGTTTGCTTTGTCAGTAGTTCACTGGAGTTCCTGAGTTGCAGGGTATGCTGGTTCCAGTGGAGCTGAAATCTGATTGGTCCAGTCTTCATGCTGCAGGAGGAGGTGCACTACCCATACATCGAGGACTAAGCTGTCGTCTCTCAAGGAACTACAATTACCAGGTAAGTGTAATTACTATTTTATTTGCCTGAAAAGAGTGTTTGTTGCTTTTCTGATGGAAGGAAGAGTTGAATATGGGGGTGGTGATCAGGCTGAGGAATTGGAAATGCAGGGGGGTTGGGATTTTGGATCAGAGGGGCTGCAAGGACACAGCAAGGCAGCACCTGAGAGGGAGGGTCCCAGACACATTGCCATGGGTGCTACCTGGGGGGGGGGGGGGCAGAGAGAAGAATAATTTAAAATCTGACCGAAGAATCACACACCCCTGCCTCCTCTGAAAATCTGACTGATTTGCAGTCTTCTAGGACTGGAGTTGATCTATGATTGAATGCTGTCTCTCCCTCAAAAAGAGCATAACAGCTAAAAGAGTGTGCCTATTACACCCCATATCTGAGCTTATTCCAGCCTCCAGAAATAACCAGACCATAATCTACTCCCTTATGTAATTATAATCTCAATATGTAGTGTGTGCTGTCTTGTTTCCATGGTATTGCCCCAACCTGATTGATAAAGAGTAGTTACTCACCTGTAACAGGTGTTCTCCAGGAGCAGCAGGAATCAGTCCTCACATATGGGTGTCATCGACGCCGATGAAGCACCAGCGGAGCATTTCCCCAGCTTTCCATGAAAGCCTTTGGGAATGCAGGCACGCATGCGCGGTTCCCTTTCCGCCTAAAGGTGCCATCTTACCTCAGTCAAATGACATAGCTAAGAACAGCACACAAAAATGAAAAATAAACTATGTACAACTGCAACTCCCAGGGGAGGAGGGAGGGTTGTGAGGACTGATTCCTGCTGCTCCTGGAGAACACCTGTTACAGGTGAGTAACTACTCTTTCTCCAGGACCAAGCAGGACGTCAGTCCTCACATATGGGTAACTCCCTAGTTCTGGGCTACCGAGAAACCCAGGCTGAACAAGAGAACTCCCTCTAGTCTCAGCAGCAAAGAAAGGCTTTTCACTGACACAACCTCCACAGGTAGCCCAACAGAGGGAAGGAGGGCAGGAGTTGCCTAAACCTCAAAGAGATTCCGGAGTACTGCCTGGCCAAAAGCACTGTCCCTACGGGACTCCCTCTCCAGACAGTAATGGGCCGCAAAAGTCTGGCTTGAAGACCAAGTTGCAGCTCTGCAGATGTCTACCAACGGTACAGAGCGGAGATGAGCCACTGGGGCAGCCATTGCCCTGACATGGTGGGCCGTGACCCAACCCTGCAAAGAAAGGTCAGCCGCCTTGTAAGCCCAGGTGATACAGTCAGCCACCTAGATGGACAAGGTACGCTTGGACACAGCTAACCCTAAATTATTAGGGTCAAAAGATATGAAGAGTTGAGTAGCCCTTCTGTGCCCTTGTGTACAGTCAAGGTAGAAGGATAAGGCCCTCCTACAGTCCAGGGTATGCAGAACTGCTTCAGCCTGGCTTGCATGAGGCCTAGGGAAGAATGTTGGAAGAACCACCTCCTGGTTGAGGTGGAAGGAGGAGACAACCTTTGGGAGGAACTTTGGATGAGTCCTGAGGACTACCCTGTTCCTATAAATTCTGGTGTAAGGCCTATCACAGACCAGAGCCTGAAGCTCACTCACCCGCCTAGCCGAGGTAAGGGCTATCAGGAAGAGTGTCTTCCAGGACAGGAAGCGTAGTGGACAAGTAGCCATCGGCTCAAAAGGTGGGCGAGTCAGTTGTTGCAAGACCACATTCAACTCCCACTCAGGGGCAGGAGGACGGATTGGAGGCTTGAGCAAGAGCAAGCCCCTGAGAAACCGGGACACCAAAGGGTGAACCGATAGAGTGTGTCCTTCCACCAGAGAGTGGTGAGCTGCTAGAGCTGAGAGGTGGACCCGAACAGAATTGGACTTAAGACTTTGATTGGATAAGTGTAGTAAGTATTGAAGCACTACTGGTACTGTATAGGAGAAAGGATCCTCTGTACGTAACTGACACCACACTGAAAACCTTTTCCATTTAAGAGCATAGGTCTTCCTAGTGGACTGTTTCCGAGAGGCTAGGAGAATCTCCTCAACCTCCTGAGGTAGGCCCAAGGGAGCCAAAACTACCCTTGCAGCCTCCAGGCCATCAAATTTAGAGCCTTGAGGTTGGGGTGCAGAAGGGTACCCTGATCCTGAGAGAGAAGGTCAGGTTGAAATCCCAGAGGCAGAGGGGGATCCACTGCCAGTTGAAGTAGAAGTGAAAACCAGGGCTGTCTGGGCCACCTGGGAGCCACCAGCAGGACTGAGGCCTTGTCCTGAACAATCTTGAACAGAGTTCGGGCCACCAAGAGCGTGGGAGGAAACGCATACAGGAGGCCCTGAGACCAGGGAATCAGAAAAGCATCTGCTGCTACCCGCAGAGGATGCGGTAGCCTGGAGCAGAAGTTTGGCAGCTGGCAAAGAGGTCTATGGATGGAAGTCCCCATTTCATGAAAATCTTTTGAACTACCAAAGGATGGAACTGCCACTCGTGGGGTTGCAGAATCCTGCTCAACCTGTCCGCCAGGTAGTTCTCCTGGCCAGGTAGATATACTGCTTTGAGGAGCATGTTGTGTCTGAGAGCAAACAAGCAAAGGTCCTGTGCTTCCTGACAGAGGAGCCTGGACCCAGTTCCGCCCTGCTTGTTCACATAGAACATGGCTACCTGGTTGTCTGTTTGAACTAGGACAGACTGATGAGCCAGGGTTTGAGAAAAAGCCTTGAGGGCTAAGCGAATAGCTTTGAGTTCCAGGAGATTGATTTGTTGAGCATATTCCCAGGGAGACCACAGTCCCTGGGTGCACTTGTCTAGACAATGAGCTCCCCAGCCTTGGAGGGAGGCATCCGTGGTCAAGACCACTGTGAATGCAGGACTCTGAAAAGGTAGTCCTCTCAACAGATTGGGTGGGTGTAGCCACCATCTGAGGGAGTGCAGCAAGTGTCTCGACACCCTTATCCTGTCTGTGAGGTGGCCCGAGGCCTGTGACCACTGAGTCCGCAGGCACCACTGTGCAGGCTTCATATGGAGCCTGACATGCACTGTCGAAGCCATGTGGCCAAGAAGCCTCAGGCAGAGTCCGGCGGAGACCAGCGACCTGAGGAGAAACTGGTTTGCTAAGTCTATCAGTCTCTGGGCTCGGTCTTTTGGCAAGAAGGCCTTTGCCAGCAGCGAGTCCAACCTTGCTCCTATGAACTCCAAGTTCTGGGAGGGGAGCAAAGTGGACTTTGCAAAGTTTATTACAAACCCCAGACTTTGAAGAAGAGCAATAGTTCTGAAGGTGGCTTGTCTGGCCTCCTGGCATGTCTGACCCCTGATGAGCCAGTCATCCAGATAGGGGAAGACAAAAACTCCCTGATTCCTCAGGAAGGCCGCCACCACTGCCAGGCATTTGGTAAAGACTCTTGGGGCGGAGGTGAGGCCAAAAGGTAGTACTCTGTACTGATAATGGTTTCCTCCCACAATGAACCTGAGGTACTTTCTGTGGTCTGGATGAATGAGGATGTGGGTATATGCATCCTTTAGATCTAAGGAGCATAGCCAATTTCCCTGCTGGAGGTAGGGCAGAAGTGTTCCAAGAGTAAGCATCTTGAACTTTTCCTTCTCCAGGAACTTGTTGAGGTTTCGGAGATCCAGAATAGGACGAAGACCACCGGTTCTTTTGGGTACCAGGAAATACCTGGAGTAGAACCCTTGACCTTGCAAGTGGGGAGGCACAGGCTCCACCGCTCTGTCTTGTAACAGACCCTGGAGCTCCTGAAGGAGAAGGTCTGTGTGCAGGGGAGGCCTTGGAGGCTCCCCTGGAAAATATGGAGGAGGTAGTTGTTGGAAGTGTAGTGCATAGCCATTCTGGACTATGCTTAATACCCAACTGTCTCCAGTAATGAGTGGCCACTGATGGGCAAACAGAGCGAGGCGACCTCCTGTGCAGGGTTGGGAGAGCAGGGATGGAGAGGCTATGCTGAAGGAGTCAAAACCCCCCACCCTGCTGAGTGGGAGCAGGGGGCGGAGGCTTGGGGTCCTCTGCCTACGGGGCCCATTACCCTGTCCCTTGGCTTGCTGACCCTGAGGAGCAGCTTGAGCAGCCTGATATTGCGGGTACTGTTTGTAGGCAGTGCCCTTCCTCGGGTAAAAGGGCTTTTTACCCGAGCCCTTCTTTTTGTGAGAAGGGGCAGAGGTCTTTATGGACAGCCTTGTCCTTGTAAGGTGCTCGGTCTCGAGCTGTGCGGCCTTCTCGGCCATGGGTTTGCCAAAAAGGTTCTCACCTCGGCAAGGGACATCGACCAACTTGTCCTGAACCATGGCTCAAGGTCCGATGACTGCAGCCACGCCTGGCGTCGAGCCGCGATGCCGGCTGCCGCAACTCGGGCCGAAGCCTCGAAGCCATCGTAGGCGGCACGGGACAAACTTGGAGCAGTCCCGAATCCCCGAGGACAAGGACTTGAATCTCTGCAAGGGCTCCCCGGAGAGACCAGCAGAGAACCCGGCCAACTCCTTGGCCAGGTCTCGCAAGTACATGCCCATGGACAGCTGGTAAGACTGGACACGGCAAGCAAGCATCGAGCCCTGGAAGCACTTCTTACCAAAACCATCGAGGTTCCGGGCCTCCCTACCGGGGGGCACCGCAGAGTGCATCTTCTGACTCTTCAGGTGATGCATGGCCGATTCCACAACCATGGAATGGTGTGGCAGCTGTGCCTTTTGAAAGCCAGGGCTCTTCCGGAGTCGATAGATCGAATCGACCCGTTTGCTTAAAACCGGCGCCGAGGCCGGTGCCTCCCACATCCGGAAGAGGAGCCGTTCCAGCATCGGAGGAACCGGGACAGTAAAGGCCTCCTTCGGAGGAGAGTCGTACTGCAGAGCCTCGAGCTCCTCGGCTCGAGGCTCTTCCTCGGGGTCCGCTGGGATAGCCAATGCGGTGGCCATATCCCGGACAAACTCCGAGAACCGGGTATCCTCCGGATGGGATCTACTCCGGGGTTCAGACTGCGGTGCGTCCGACAGGACGCACCGAGTCTTGAAAGTGTCGGGGGCCTCCTCATCCTCCGTCTCCCAGGCGGACTCGTCCGACGAGGAATCAGGATCCAACCCCGCGGGGCCCGGGAGCACCCGCCCCGACGCCGGAGGCACTGACTTCGATGCCCTCGGTCCTGAATGGGAGGTCGAGGGAGTCCGCGACCAAGGTCGACCTCGAGCCATCATGGACTTGAGTATCGGCTCGGTCTCCGGGGTCGACTTTGATGTTGATGTCCCGGTGGTCGGGGCAGATGCGCCAGACAGGCTGGCCATTAGTGCCCGCTGCTGCTCCATGAAGGCAGACAGTTTGCACTCCAAGGCTGTCATCCTGAGACTCAGCTCGGGAGATGCAGCAGCCACCAACTCGGGCCCCGGCGGTGCCGGGCCCGACGTCGGCTCTCTGGGAGGAGAGTCCTCGAGGACTACAGGGCTTACGTGTCCAGCAGACTCCGGCTCCATGCAAGGAATTTTGGCAGGCTTCTCTTGCTCCACGGGCCCGGGGCGACAGTCGGGGGTCTTAGACCTGGCTGTCGAGGAGCCAGGGACCTCTTCCGACGATGCCCTCACGAGCCGCTTCTTCCTCTTGCATTCCCGGTCGGGGGACCCGCTGTCCGAGGAGCCACAACGGCGCTCGGGATCCGAATCCCGAGATGTCGAGGCCTCAGACGAGGTCCGGGCCCGGCCTGAGGCTGAGTCAGAGAAAAGCCTTTCTTTCTGCTGCTGGCGACTTTGCAGTGCCTTGGAAGACATCTTCCCACATGGTCCACACGTCTTAGGGTCGTAATCAGGACCGAGGCACCGAAGGCAGCAGTCGTGTTTGTCGGTGAGAGACATCAACTTCTTAAACCGATCACACTTTTTAAAACCGCTGGAAGCCATCAGGGAAAAAAAAGAGTCCCTGAGAGATCAAAGGACCGGCCTTCCAGGGAAAAGCAAAAAAAGGGTGCGAACGCCAGCCACGAAAGGCTAAAACCGAAAAAGAAGAAACGGGCTCGATACCGGTGTACCGAACCCGGCGGGAGGGGAACCGTCATCAAACCGGAGAGAAAAAATAGCGAGAATCGCTGAAAAAATCAAACTTTTATCCGGGATGACAGGACACACGTCCGGTGGGCTTCTCGGAAAAAGAGAGACTGAGGTAAGATGGCACCTTTAGGCGGGAAGGGAACCGTGCATGCGTGCCTGCATTCCCAAAGGCTTTCATGGAAAGCTGGGGAAATGCTCCACTGGGGCTTCATCGGCGTCGATGACACCCATATGTGAGGACTGATTCCTGCTTGGTAGTCCAACAAAAAGGCAAGAAATCACGTGGTAACAAGAACACAGTCCAAAACGTGATCTGAGTGGAAAAACGCTTTATTACCAATGAATCTAAGACCTAGTGCAACCCGACACAGACCGTGTTTCGGAGACCTTCATCAGGGGTTGTCAGAGTAGGTACTAAAACATAAAAACATATAAATTAAATATGCTAAAAATCAATATGTGGGAAAGAACAAATAAATAATTAAAAACATGCATACAATATAATCAATCATATAAACAATAAATAAACTAGTATAAAAGAATAAGACAAAATCCATTACTTAAAAAGTGTGGATACGCAAATACATTAAAAATGCCATATGTATAAATTAATCAGAAAAATAAAACAAAACACAATAAAATAGAATACAATAAAATATATCAAGATGAAACAGATTAAAATAGAGAACTCAAGTGATGTGACAAGTACAACATTTCGACACTAGTACCTTATTTGTGGATATGGTGAACAAGTAATCCTCAAAAGGAAACAACAACACTAGAACAAAGAAAACAGAATGAGGCATATGTATACCATGGAGTTTTAAGTTATACAGCAATTATTAAAAGATGAAACTCAAATCTTTATCCCCAGAGATTACATAAAAACAAGCAACGGGTATTAGTCTTCAACTTAGGGAGGAAGGAGGTCAGGCTCAGAGATATTGAAAAGAACTCTAATGCAACAATGTGCCTCAGTGATACTCAATGTAGCTATGGAGTCTTTAAAAAGGTTTCAAACCTAAATCCATCAGTATACTTCGATGGGAAGAAAAAAACTTTAATTAAGAAATCTAAAACTCTATAGTGGATAGTAAAAAATAACGCTAAAAAATAAATAAATAAATAAATAAAACAATAAATAGATAAAACAAGTACATATAGTATGGCCGGATTTTCTCAGAGGGACCACATAGTAAAAAATCAACAGCGGTAAAAGTAATGTCAAACCGACGGTGATATGGAGCACTCGAAACTCACCAATGTAATCTCTGCCAAGTAGTAGTGCTCTACAAACCAGCAGTGTATCTGTTCAGTCTGCCGATAAAAAGTGAAATTTCATCGGAGGGACCACATAATATAAAGGAGAATCAACAACGATAAAAGTAATGCTACACCAACGGTATTATGGAGCACTTATAACTCACCAATGTAATCTCTGCCAAATAATATCACTCTGCAAGTCAGCAGTGTATCTGTTCAGTCTGCCGATCAAAAAGTGAAACTAAAAAACGCCGGTACATGCGCAAACTTAAAACCATGTGTGGAGCGGGAAAGGGGGCGTGGCCCAGGCGGAGTTTAAAAACGACTAATAGGTGAAGTAGATGGATAACCTAAAAACCTTTGCAAACACCAATATAAAGACTCACAAACCTTTCTTTGAAAAATCGCTTAAATTAGCAGTTTGAGTCGTGAAGGAGGAGAAGAGACAAAAAACAGTGAATGCACACCCATGAAACAGATCGCGATTCGCCCTGTAGATAGCTATGTAGATTTATTTGTATACTATTCATATTATAAAATATATATCCCATATATTCTCTATACTTACTAGACCAGAGTATTCTAAATCTCAAGATTAAAAACGCAGCCTAGAATCGCCAATGTAAAATATGCCTCAAAATCCTATGAATAGCAAACCGGACACCAATTATAAAATACAAACCAATAGAACACAACGTGTGCTAGGCTGCTAGTATAAGTCTAAAAAGTAATACTTAAAAACGTGCAGCAACCTTCATACAATACCAGAGTCTTCACAAAAGAATTTTTTAACAATAACATTAAAGATAACCTAATGTAAGTAGGAAAATGATGTATATTAAACCCCATATAAAAACGATTGTCTAAGCACAATTTATAAGGGTAATATTAAAGAACATATATTCCACTACTGTACCACTAAATGTAAAGGAAAAACCAGTAGCACACTATTGCATGAAGAGGTAATTGTAACACAGCAGAGGATAATACAAACTGGCCTTGGGGGGTATAAAAACCTACTATTATAAAAAGACAGAAAAATCTTCATCTAAATTAAGACCATTAGGAGCCAGAGTATCTAATAAAAAGATATATCTTTGTTCTAACCTGAGAATGGTTTTATTAATGTCCCCTCCTCGCCAGTTGGGTTTCACTTGTTTTATTACAAAAAATTTTAGGTCACTAACTTTATGTTGAAATGCATGCCAGTGGGAAACTAAAGGTTTATCCTCTACGTTCCTCCTGATGCAGCTCATATGCTCCATAATTCTAATTTTAATTTTACGGGTAGTCTTGCTTACGTAGAGCAATCGGCAGGGACATTGTATCACATAGATCACATTATGTGTATCGCAGTTAGCAAAATCTTGGATGGGGAACTTCTTATGTGTAATTGGATGTATAAACGTATTTCTAACCGGCAGGGCATTCAAGCAAATAGAACACCTACCACAATGAAATTGGCCTTTATATTGGGACAACAATTTTTTCTCTGTGAGTGCTGAAGGCACGAGTAGATTCCGGAGGTTAATATTGCGCTTGTGTGCGACAATAAGATATTGGTCTTGAAACGCCGGCAGAGACTGTAGAATATGCCATTCTTTCTTAAGAATGGCAGTTATTTTTGCAGAGAATTGAGAATAGAGAAGAGGACAAACTAGCCCTTTGTTCGGTTTCTTCTCCTTAGGTAACAGAAGTGCTTCTCTTGATGTATTTTTAGCTCTTTTATATGCAGATTCTACATGTTTAATTGGATATCCTTTTTCAAGAAAACGTTTCTTCATATCTCTTGCCTCATTCTCGAAATCATGTGGGTCAGAGCACACCCTTCTAGCCCTCAGAAATTGACTCACAGGAAGATTGTTTTTCAGGGATAAATTGTGAAAACTATTATAATGCAAAAAGTGATTCTTATCTGTCGGTTTCTTGTATAATGTTGTTGAAAAGCCTATTTCTTCTTTACGGATCAAGAGATCTAAATATGAAATTCTATGGAAATCGTAGGTCAACTGAAATCTTAAGTTAGTATCTAATTGGTTAATCCATGCATTAAACTGTTCTAGAAGTTCCTCTGTGCCTCTCCAGAGTATCAAAATATTGTCTATGTATCTTATCCATAAGACTACATTCTCTTGAAATAAATGTTGTTTCAAGAAATTCTCTTCGAAGTTATACATGTACAGATTGGCCACGTCTGGGGCCATGGCTGACCCCATAGCCACCCCTTTGATTTGCTTATAGAACAAATCTCTAAAACAGAAAAAGTTCTCGAACAACACAATCTGTGCTAAGGAGAGAAGAAAAGTGGTCGGAATAGGTCGTTCTGTACGTTTCAAAAAATAGTACGTAATAATTTCTAAAGCTTCTTTTTGAGGTACATTAGTATAAAGCGATTCGACGTCAGCAGAATAACAAAACATTTTTATACCATCTTGCTCAAAAAGGAAACATTCAATAATAAATGATAATTTTCAAATATTTTGGGGTTTAAGATTTTTAACAGTGGCTACAGCAGTTTTTAGAAACATAACTGCAGAAAAAGACCATATGTACTAGCTAGTCCACCTTTCCATAACTACTGTAATCTTTTTTTTTCCTTTAGAGATCTTCTGTGTTTGTCCCATGCTTTCTTGAATTCAGATACTGTCCTCGTCTCTACTACTTCCACTGGGAGACTATTCCACTTATCTATCACTCTTTCTGTAAAGAAATATTTCCTTTTATTACTCCTGAGTCTATCCCCTTTCTTTCAATTGAAAGAGTTTCTCCTCCTGTGCATTTATATATGCCTCGGAGATATTTAAATGTCTCTATCATATCTCCTCTATCCCGCCTTTCCTCTAAAGTATACATATTGAGAACTTTAAGTCTATCCCTATATGGTTTATAAGGAAGACTACTGACCATTTTGGTAACCACCCTCTGCACCAACTCCATCCTGTTTATATCCCTTTGAAGGTGCGGTCTCCAGGATTACACACAATACTCCAATGAGGTCTCACCAAAGACTTACACAGAGGCACTATCAGCTCCTTTTTCCTGCTGGCCATTCCTCTCCCTATGTACCCAAGTATCCTTCTGGCTTTCGCTGTCGCCTTTTCTACCTGTTTGGCCACTTTAATATCATCAGAAACAATCACGCCCAGGTCCCACTCTTCTTTCGTGGACAGAAGTACTTCATCCCCTATACTGTACTGCTCCTTTGGATTTTTGCAGCCCAAATGCATGATCCTGCATTTTTTAGGGTTGTTGGGGCATGTTTCCTTGTGTTAAGGATGTATTAAGAAATATTTGTAGAGATGCTACACAGCTTTCTGTGGCATTCTTGTTTAAGCTAAGATCGACAGGAATCAACTTTTGAAGCAGTTGGCTGTACTGCTTGACATAAATCTTCATCTAAAATGAGTTTTCTAAAAGGCAATAAGGTGCCTATGTGGGACAGACAATCCCCCCCCCCCCGCCCTGTTTCTTCTAATTCAGCCTTAACATAGTAAATGATGGCAACATGCAGGTTATTCCCTCTTTGAGTTTTTTTTTTTTTAGGGTTGTAACTTCCACTTCGTGCAGCTTGAAATCCTAAACAAAGGCACAGAGGGGATAAACTGCACAGAAACAAAAATAATGCATCTGAAACAATACAAAAGACAAAACAAAGTGCCTAAGAGCTATGTATTATCTCTTCATTCAGATTATAAACCGTCCTGCCCCCACTGCAACCAAACCAGCTCCAAAGGTCTCAAGAAACAAATGGGCCTTCAAAGCCTTTTCAAGACTTATGGAATCAGGCAATGAATTCCACAACCAATCACATCCTAGACCTGCAGCAGCCTAGCCACCTGAAACTCAGGAATGACTAACATATTAAGTCCCAGCAGACAAAGCATGTCCTGTAACATACCACCTATAGCAAATTTCTCAAATACGAAGGCACATAAATATGCAAAACCTTAAAAATCAAGGAACAAAACTTAAATTTTATATAATACAGGAGAGGCAATCAATGCAGAGCCTTTGATTCCAGGGAGATGCTGGAAGAATGGCTAATGTTAGTCACCAACCATTCAGCAGCATTTTGTACCATCTGAAGAAGGTCTAAAGTACTCCCTGCAACTCTAAATTACATTAGTCTAGACTCCCAAAAACTAGGGACTGTAAATCCATCCTAAAGTCAGTAATAGGTAAAAGAAAAACAAAAAAAACCCCCTCAACCACCACAAATTCGAAGTTTTTACAAGTTGGACTGTCCACCAGTTTAACTTGCTTGTTACCATTCAAAAGAGAGTCTAACCTAAAACCCAACACTACACCATCACAGCTTTGGGGAGAGGGAAAAGACTCACCCATAGACATTTAGCCATCACATAAATCAACACCGGATTATTTTGAACCATCCAGCCTCCCAATAGGTGTAAACAAGAATAACTTGTGTAGAAAACGCAGATGCCTGTGAAACCAGTACCACAACATCCACATTGGGAGATCCTGTGTTTATTCCATGTTCCTTTATTTTGGATCTCTGCTCCCCAGAGTACCTCAGTCATTGGCATCTCAGTTAATAAACACATTTTCCCTTTTGGTATCCATAAGAACATAAGATTTGCCATACTGGGCTAGACCAATGGTCCATCAAGCCTAGTATCTTGTTTCCAACAAAGGCTAATACAGGTCACAAGTAACTGGCAGGTTCCACAATGCTTGTCCAGCAGTGGATTTCCCGGGTCCTCTTTAATAACAGTTTATGGACATTTCGTCCAGGAACTTGTCCAAGCCTTTTTTAAAACCTACCTATGCTAACAGGTTTTACAATATCCTTTAGCAATGAATTCCAGAGCTTAATTTCACATTGAAAGAAAATTTCTTTCTCTGATTAGTTTTAAATGCACTACTTTGTAGCTTCATTGCGTGTTTCCTAGTCTTTATACTTTTAGAAGGAGTAAACAACCATTTCACATATACTGGTACTACTCTGCTCATTATTTTATAGACCTCTATCATATCTTCCCTCAGCCATCTCTTTTCCAAGCTGAGAAGCCCTAACCTTTTAAGCCTTTCTTCAAAGGAGTATCCTTTCATTCCATTTATCATTTTCTAATTCAACCATATCCTTTAAAATATAGTGCCAGACATCTCTGCTTCCATCTGGGCAGACTTCCATATGATATGGGAATCAGATCTCCTCTGGGAATGTCAATGCATGGGTGACAGTCAATGCTGAGGGGTACAATCTCCCCCAGATGCATTCTCCCACAGGAAGGTGATGAGCCTTTAGAATTGGCTTAATGCTTTGGTGCCGCAGTTGTGATGCTGTCAAAGCAGCAGCCTTGCACAGAACAAAAAACATTGTCACCCATTCTTCGAAGGCTCTCATGAGACACTTCTCAAGGGCTGCCATTGATAAAGGTGTAGGAGCCTCAGCAGATTCGGCCGATGTCTGTGGAATCTAATGGGGGATATCGGTAGGATGATCATGGCCTCCTGGAGTCTGGTGTAGCACCTCTGGTATCGTGGACAATGAGCGAGCTTCATGTTGGAGATGCTTTAAGGCATGGGGCTTGTCCAGGACCTTGATGCTCCTATCATTGTGTTACAATGAACCTAGATGCCAATGCACCTCGATTCTATGAATCATTGTTTCTTGATGTCTTTGAAGATAAGGATTCTTATGATAATCTTCCTCTTCCTCTGGTTGGAAACAGTGGGTGACCAATCCTGGGACATCCTACTTGTGTTCAAATCCGAGTGGGCAAAATGGTAGAAACCATTATAAAGAACAAAATTACTGAATATGTAGATAGACATGGTTTAATAGGAGAAAGACATCATGGCTTTAGCCAAGGAAGGTCTTTGTCTTACTAATGTTATATTTTTTTGACGATGTGAATAAACAAGCAGAAAAAGGTGAGCCGGTCGATATAGTGTATCTGGATTTTCAGAAAGCCTCTGACAAGGCCCCTCATGAGAGACTCCTAGCGAAAATAAAAGGTCATGGGATAGGAGGCAGTGTACTATTGTGGATCAGGAACTGGTTAAAAGATAGAAAGTGGAGTGTAGGGCTAAATGGCCAATTTTCAAATGGAGAAAAGTGGAGTACCTCAGGGATCTGTGCTGGGTCCTCTGCTTTTCAACATATTCCTAAATGATCTGGAAATGGGAATAACGAGTGAGGTAATCAAATTTGCAGATGACACAAACTTATTCAAAGTTAAAACCCAAGAGGATTGTGAAAAATTGCAAGAGGACCTTGATAAATTCGAAGACTGGACGTTCAAATGGCAGATGAAATTTAATGTGGACAAGTGCAAAGTTATGCATCTAGGAAAGAACAACCAAAACTATGGTTACACGATGCAAGGTACCACATTAGGAACCACCACCCAGGAAAAAGATTTAGGCGTCATCATGGATAACACATTGAAACCCTCCGCCCAGTGTGCAGTGGTGGGCAAGAAAGCAAATAGAATGCTAGGAATAATAAGGAAAAGAATGGAGAATAAAACAAAGGATATTATAATGTTTCTGTATCATTCCATGGTGCGACCGCATCTTGAATATTGTGTGCAATTCTGGTCGCCGTATCTTAAAAAGGATATAGTGGAATTAGAAAAGGTACAGAGAAGAGCCACCATAATGGTAAAGGGGATGGAAGGATACTCCTATGAGGAGAGGCTTATAGGGCTCTTCAACCTAGAAAAGAGATGGCTCAGGGGAGATATGATAGAGGTCTATAAATTAATGACTGCAGCGGAACGAGTAAACAAAGATCAATTTTTTAAGCCATCAAAAAGTAGAAAGACTAGGGGACATGCAAAGAAACTACAGTGTAACCCATTTATGACTTATAAGAGAAAATATTTTTTCACTCAATGCGTAATCAGACTCTGGAATTCATTACCGGAGGATGTAATAAAAGCCGTTAGTATAGTTAGGTTAAAAAAAAAGGTTTGGACAACTTCCTGGAGGAAAGGTCCATAAGCCATTATTAAAGAGGACCCAGGCAATCCACTGCTTGCCCCAATAGAAGCATTGTGGAACCTGTGTGTCTTTTGGGGAAAATGCTAGGTACTTGCAACCTGGATTAGCCACTGTTGGAAACATGATACTGGGCTTGATGGATCTTGGTCTGACCCAGTATGGCATATCTTATGTTCTTAACTCTCAATGTCAATATTTCTCCAGCATCCAGTGCAGCTCCTTAGCCAATCGAGATCAATGTAGATATAAAATTGGTCTTATCCACACTAAAAATCATTTGCACTTTTCTTCTCAACCCTCAAGCCCTCCCTTTTTGTTATTCGCCAACAAAGGACAAAAAGGAGGACCATGGTCCGGCTTCAAGTACTGCAGACAGCAATTATGGATCTCTGTGAGAGATATGATCCTGTAACAGCAGGAGCACTTCTTAAACTTGCTGTATGGTTTTTGGGACATGCCATCTGTAAAAAAATAGGTGCAACAAAATCAAAACAACTTGATTTTGAAAGATTAGAAAAAAACCCAAGAAAGATATTGCTGAAAAGCCTGAGACCTAAATGTGGCAAAAATAAGGAAATTACAAACGACTGAAAAACCTAACCAAAGAAATACTAGACAGGATAAAAAGCAGCGACAGTCAACCAAAAATGCACTATAGTTCACAAAAGTATTGAAAAACCGGTGAAGAGTGCAAATATCAAGAAAGATGTGGGACTCTGTGGAAAAAGGAAGACTAAGGAGATCAGGCACAGTGGCATATGCACAGTGGATTCACTTCAAAACTATCTAGAAGAAGCTAGACACTGAGCTCTCTACTACATGAACATGTATCCTGCTTATCCATGTAGAAGTGCATAAGCTATTATTTAGTCTTGGGAAAGTCATTGCTTATCCCTGGGGATAAGCAGCATGGAATCTTGCTGCATTTTGGGATCCTGCCAGGTGCTTGTGTCCTGGATTGGTCACTGTTGGAAACACGATATTGAACTTGATGGACCTTTGGTCTGGCCTAGTATGGCAATTTGTATATTCTTATATTACCCAATCCTGGGATATTAATATTAAGAATATAACTACTGCCATGTTGGTCAGCTTGTACCAGCAGATCTTAATGAGAAGATAACTTACTTGTTGCTCCATCCCAAAAATAAGATACCGTGACCTCTATATCTGCCTGGCTAATTATTGTTAATCTTGCTTTAAACTCAAAATAATTAACAGATGTGGCATTACTGTTATTATACAGCAGTGGTGATTCATGTTCTACATTTCCATAATCACATTCCTGGTAACTCTTCATGTGGTGCAAGAAAAGCAAGTGTTCTGAGCCTTAGTAGCCATGCTTCAATCATAGGTAAAGGATTCACTAGAATTTGCCTATGAGCTAAATATATCTATTTGGTGTATCTAAATTGTACCTGGAGATTGTCTTTATGTCATCTCCATGAACAAGCAGGAATGTAATCTTCACATATGGGTATCGTCGGTACCGACGGAGCCCATGCGGGAACGCTCCCCAGCGTCCAATAGGAAAGCTTTTGGGAGCATCCCACAGCGCATGCGTGCTGCCTTCCCTCCTCTGTACCTCTCTCACTTCAGTTCTTTGTTTTCTGGAAAGCCAACAGCATACGGTACCCTGTCACCGCAGAAAATCTATCTTTATTTCTTGTTTTTTTGTGGTCGCGTCTGCCTTCATTCGACGCCTACCGGTACCGCCGGTTCTCTTCTTCTTCTTCTTTTAAAAAAACCCCAAAACACAACATATATTTTTCTTCAGGGATCTTTCCCTGTTTCTGGTGCTAGGCGCCATTTTGGGCAGTATGCCCATTTTTCTTCAAGCATGGAGAAACCAGCTAGTGGTTTCAAAAAATGCTTAAAATGTGGCGGTACTATCTCCATCATAGACACCCATGATTGGTGTCTAAAATGTTTGGGTCCTGAACATTGTCCAACGGAGTGTCTCTCCTGCACAAGGATGACCAAAAGGGGCTGGCAGAATAGAGCTGCAGAACTCGGTACCCTTTTTGCCTCCGACACGATGTCAATTGCATTGACATCTTCCAGGGCTTCATCTTCCTCCAATGGATCTCAGGTAACCAAAAGTAAAACTAGCCGATCCTCGAAGGGAAAATCTCCTTCAAAGTATCAAGGTGCCTCCGGCGTTTCCCTTGAGGATACTTCACCGGCAAAACAGCCCTGGCGGGAGTCTTCGGTCTCCAAAGCATTAATGGGGCTCCAGGATGTTCCAGAGGCCTCGACCTCTGTGGAACTACTGGTGTCATGCTCTGGGGTCGTGGCCACATCCACCGGTACCGACACCCAGGCATCGGCAGGAGTGATGGATCACAGAGTCCTCGCTATCGAATGCAATCTAGCGGCCCTCTTAGCAGCCTCAGTACTGTTAAGACTGCAACAGACGGTTCCACAGGTATCGGTACCGACATTGGTACTGGTACCGACAGTACCTGCTTTGACAGGTCTGCTTCCCCCCATGCCGATGTCCAGTATCGGGGATCAGGAACCAAGACATTTTGGTACCGACTTCGAGTGTTACCGATACCATGCGTCTCAGGAGCACTCGGTGCTTGAGTCTTCCGATTCCGATGACTCTACCGGTACCAGAGTGAATCTATTAGAAGATTCAACTCCCTCTCCTCAATGCAGGATGTCTCCTCCAGAGGATATGTCCTTCCAGGACTTCATACATGATTTAGCAAAGGATCTTGCAATGACTGTGATTCCAGAAAAAGAACCTAGGGCAGAGGAATTAAGAATTCTACAATACTCTATGGCTCCCAAGGAAGCAGCTATGCTTCCCATTCACAAGATCTTACATGATATGATGTTGAGAATGTGGGAAACTCCTTTAACAATATCTTCACATTCCCGACGCCTTGACACTATGTACCGAGTGCCAAGTTGTCCTGGTTTTCAAAAATCTCAGTTACCACACCATTCAATGGTAGTGGAATCGGCCATGCGAAGAATCAAGAGTGCAAAAACACACTCTTCTAATCCTTCAGGCCGTGAATCCAAGACACTCGATGCCTTTGGCCATCGATGTTTTCAATCCTCCATGCTAGGAGCCAGGATCAGTTCCTACATTCTATATATGGGAATGCTCCTGGAAGAAGTCACAAAAGACTTAGAGCTCATTAATCCTTCTGTCTCAGAGGATAAAAGAGCAGACTACCTTATTCTGGTCAAACATGCCCAGAATGTCTCTAAATTCATGAACCGTGCTACCTTTTTGTCTTAGCAGAACCTCTGCTATATCCATAGGAGTATGTTGTATTGCTTGGATTCAAGCATCACACTTAGAACAGTGGGTGCAAGAAAAGCTGGGAAACATTCTTTGCACAGGAGAAAATCTCTTTGGCAAGGACTGGCAGGACAAGGCTAATCAGCCTGAATCTGACAATACTACTTTGAACAGATTGTCAAGAGCTACAGCCAACCCAGCAAAAAAGAAAACATTCAAGAAACCTTTTTTCAGTAAGAAAAGGAAGTCTTACCAATCTTACACCCATCAAACTCACTGTCCACGTCATGTTTCCCAAAAGGGACAACAACAGAACAGACAGCAGAGCAAGCCACAAGCTCAAAAAGCTCAACTGGCTCAACAGACCCAGCCCCCTCAGGGTCTTTGACTTCCACCTAGAGAACTTAGTCATTCTGCCCCTAGAAGGTCCAGAACCGTTGACCATTCCAGGCAGACTATGCCATTTTGCCAAAAGATGGCAACAAATAACATCAGAAAATTGGACTCTGTCCATTGTAGGATTGGGATGCAAGCTTCATTTCCTCAGCTTGCCCCCACCTACAATTCTGAAACAGTTCAATTCTCAGTGGCCTGCCACCGACCTCTTGTGGCAGGAGGTCACATCACTTCTAGCTCAAGGAGCAATTGAAGAAGTGCCCATACCCCAACAGGGGACAGGGTTCTACTTCTCCTATTTTCTTATTCCAAAGAAGACAGGGGGACACAGGCCTATACTAGACCTAAGAGAATTAAACAAATATTTGTTCTGAGAAAAGTCCAAGATGATCTCCCTCGGAACACTTTTACCATACCTTCAAAGTCAGGATTGGCTATGTTCTCTAGATCTAAGAGATGCGTACACACATATTCTCATCCACTCAGATCACAGGAAGTTCCTTCGATTCCTTATCCAAAGATGACACTTCCAGTACAGAGTTCTTCCTTTTGGACTAGCCTCTGCTCCAAGAGTCTTCACAAAATACATGGCAGTGGTAGCAGCATTTCTGAGGACTCTGGGGATATTCGTCTTCCCTTACTTAGACGATTGGCTCATTCGAGCATCGACAGCTCCAGAGGCCAGCTTCGCTCTCTCTCAAGCAATGAGAATTCTTCAATACTTGGGACTAGTCATAAACCTCCCAAAATCTCATCTCACACCCCCTCAATCTCTAGAATTCATAGGGGCTCGTATAGACACATGGCAGTCAAAGGCTTTCCTGCCCCAGCCACACTGTCTACGTATAATACAACTGGCATCTCAAGCATCTACAAAGGTATTCCTTACTGCTTGGGAGATGCTTCAACTGCTGGGACACATGGCATCCACTGTCCATGTCGTTCCCTATGCTCGCCTCCACGTGCGAGCAGCCCAGTGGACCCTTTCGTCTCAGTGGTCACAAGCCATGGATCAAATGACAGACAAAATCAGAGATACCACCTATCTGATTTCATCACTGCAATGGTGGCAATCCCTGGAAAACCTCCTTGTAGGCTCTCCTTTCCAGCAGCCTCTACACCAAACTACCCTGACGACAGATGCGTCTAAGATGGGTAGGGGGCCCTCTTGCAAGATCTCTCCACTCAGGGTCTTTGGACATCACAGGAGGTGTCCCTTCACATAAACCTCCTAGAGCTAAGAGCCATTTTCAAGGCTATTCAAGTCTTTCAGGGCCATCTCAGCAATAAGACAGTTCTGGTCCAAACCGACAATCAGGTAGCTATGTTCTATGTGAACAAGCAAGGCGGAACAGGCTCTCTGTCGCTGTGCAATGAAGCTTTGTGATTATGGGCCCTCGCCAGAGAGTTACAAATTCACCTGTTTGCGGTATACCTTCCGGGCATTCAAAACTCTTGGGCAGACAAACTCAGTCGAATGCTGCTGCCACACGAGTGGTCCCTCTACTCAGACCAGCTTGCTCGAGTGTTTCGAATCTGGGGAACACCAGATATAGACCTCTTTGCAAGTCCACAGAATGCCAAACTTCCTCGATTCTGTTCCAGAATTCCGGCTCAAAGCTGTCAGGCAAGAGATGCGTTCCTACGCCACTGGGGACAGGACCTCCTCTATGCCTTCCCACCCATTCCCCTCATTCCCAATACTTTATTTAAACTTCAGAGAGACAGAGGTTGTATGATACTCATAGCTCCACATTGGCCACGCCAAGCATGGTACCCCTTTCTTCTGCGTCTCTCTCAAACCACTCCTCTGGAGTTGGGGAATGCTCCGGATCTCCTATCGCAGGACGACGGTTCCCTACTGCATCCCAATTCCCAGGCCTTACATCTCAGGGCCTGGTTACTGAAAGCCTAGAATTCAAGGATATTAATCTTTCTCAACAAGTGAAGGATATCCTCCTAGCTTCCAGAAAACTTTCCACAAGACGTTCTTACGCTTTTAAGTGGAAAAGATTCTCTGTTTGGTGTTCACAAAAGGGACTTAACCCACTTTTAGTACCTGTAGAGTTGCTACTAGAGTATCTTCTACAATTATCAACATCTGGCCTAAAGACCAATTCAGTGAGGGTCCATCTCAGTGCTATTGCCGCTTTTCATAAACCTTTCGATGGACAACCCATTTTCTCTCATCCATTTATATCAAGATTTATGAGAGGCCTACTCTTAACAAAGCCTCCTATTAAACCACCACTGGTGGCATGGGACCTAAATCTTGTTCTTGGTCAGCTTATGAAACCGCCCTTTGAACCTTTAGCCACTTCAGAGCTAAAGTTTCTTTCATGGAAAGTTATTTTTCCTAATTGCCATCACTTCTGCGAGACACATTAGTGAATTACAGGCATTAGTAGCTGGCCCTCCTTATACAACGTTTCACCATGATAAAGTAGTCCTCAGGACTCATCCTCATTTTCTGCCAAAGGTAGTTTCGCTTTTTCATTTAAACCAGTCGGTTTATCTTCTTATATTCTTTCCTAGGCCTCACGCCTCCAGTGCAGAAAGGAATCTTCACACTTTGGATTGTAAAAGAGCCTTATCCTTTTATCTCCAAAGAACTAAGCCACATAGAAAATCTTCTTAGCTTTTTGTGGCTTTTGACTCTAGTCATTTAGGACTTCCAGTTTCTAAAAGAACTCTGTCAAATTGGATTGCAGACTGCATATCCTACACATATCAGAGTAAGGGACTTTCTCTCGAAGGCCATGTCACGGCTCACAAAGTGAGAGCAATGGCAGCCTCAATGGCTAACCTTCATTCTGTCTCTATTGATGACATCTGCAAAGCAGCCACTTGGGCTTCTGTACACACCTTCACAGCCCACTATTGCTTAGACAAGGACTCCAGTCAGGATGCCTCGTTTGGTTAGGCTGTTCTCCAACATCTCTTCCATACTTAATTCAACTCCTACCCACCATCCACAGTTTGGATGTCAAAGGTCCATGGGAGGAAGCATGACCCAACTCACCTGGGTTCGCAGCTTGCTGGGGTCACTCCTTAGCATCTTTCAGCTGGGGATTCCCCATATGTGAAGACTACATTCCTGCTTGTTCCTGGAGATAGCGTAGTTACTCACCTGCAACAGGTGATCTCCGGGAACAGCAGGAATTTAGTCTTCACAACCCACCCACCTCCCCTAGGAGTTGTCGCTATCTCTCTCTTTCTCTACTTCTCTCCTTTGGTCTCAGCTATAAACTCAACTGAAGTGAGAGAGGTACAGAGGTGGGAAGGCAGCACGCATGCGCTGTGGGATGCTCCCAAAAGCTTTCCTATTGGACTCTGGGGAGCGTTCTCGCGCGGGCTCCGCCAGTACCGACAATACCCATAGGTGAAGACTAAATTACAGGTGAGTAACTACGCTTTACTGTTCTCTGTAAACTCACAAATAGCAATGTGCATTTGTGAGCATGCATTCGGTTTGTTTAGGCACTTAAACATTTTCAGTGCACATAAATAGCTTGTATGCACATATACTTATTAAGTAATGCAAAGTTCCCGTGCATATAAGAAAATAAATATGCAAAAAAGGCCTTAAAAATACCTAAAAAATAAAATCAGGAAAATTTCATTTAAAAGGAACATGTACCACACTTTCTTTTGGACATACACATCTCTACCCACAATACCGAACTATCATAGAATATTTCCAGGATATATTAATTGGTAGGAAGGTGGTATAAGCTCCATGCAAATAAAAGGATGCATTCTTCAGAAAATAAAATACATACTGTATACTAGCTTCTAGACCTTTTTTCAGTTGAAAGAAAAGCAATTAGCACACTTCCAAAAAGAATGATACAATTTTTATTTTCAATGGATTTTAAAGATACTTTTGCTACATAGTTTATGTATATTTTTATGAGATTATACATATTTAATCGGTATGAAGTCCAACACTGTACAATTCAAAGTGATATGTTTGGTAGTTCCTCTCTACTATTTTAAAAAGTTTAGTATTTTTGGAATGTACAGTACGAGGTAAAATTAAGGTACATTAAAAATCATTTTCCTCACTGCAGTAATCCGCACTGAGACTCAAATGGAAAATACACTATTAAATGACATTTACTATCAAAAATAGGAGTTCATTTCAATTTTACTATGAAAAACATGGATCACTGCAGATTTACTGCATTGACAAATCGTACATTTTAAACATTCAGCCATAAGGAAATCTCTGGGTTATTACACTCAATCTCATTTGCACTTCTGAACATAGCGGTTAAAGTTTTTTAAAAAGTCTCTAAAAAGACTGCAAACTTGCGTGCTCTGTGGATGGTTAGTCTACACATAAAAGTAACAAAATTAAAATAAATCTAAACATACAGCATAGTGTAAGGACAAATTATTCTCATCACCTGCAGGGCCATGTTTATCCATTTCTGTTTAAACAAAACGTAACAACAACATTTTTCTACAACAGAGTATTTGACATAGAACAATTACAATACATGCCTGTTTCTATGAAAAGGATTTTCTTCAGCAACCTATAAAGCACAAAACAGTTTTGTTAACTGATCGAAGTGCTGAAAGTCCTAAACCCAACACAACAAAAATATTAGTGATTCACTATCTTTTAGCTGAAATAATTTAAGAGTTAATTACAAAAAAAATCATAAGTGCATAACAGACTACATGTGATAAAATTTCTTTTAAAATAGATTCACTATAAGCTCTGAGTAGCTGGCAATTATTGACATTAGTGAGATGTCAAAATGAAAAAATTCCATCTGGCCATTCAATAACTCACAAATGTAAACTCACTAAACATTAATGAATTATGCAACTGCAAAGTGCTCTAATGCAACATTAACCACATGCAATCAACAATTTACTACAGAATCCAAACAGACAGTACATTAATTTTTTTTTAATTTTCAAGAAAGAAAGCAGCTTTAAGTTTTCTGGTGCAAATAACTACATATATTTTCAGATCTGGTGCCCCCAAAAAGCAATATTTGATGTCAATGATAGCAGTGGCTGTGATGATGAAGCAGCAAGACCTGCTGTGTTTAAAAAATAGTACACAATCTGTTTCAGACTACTGGCATTATATTTGGACAAGAAATGAAAGAAAATAAAATTATACGGTCTTACTCCCAAATAAAATTATTTTTCAAAACATTTGTGTTAAAAACCTGTGTACTCTTCCATGTCTGCAGAATTAAAGGAGTACTTCAATAAGCTACATTTTTATTTCAGACAGAACTACTTATGCCATCTCTTAGTCCTACAAATGATTTGCAATGAGCAACTCCCAGTTCATTAGACAAAGCCTGTTTAGTGCATTGTCCTTTCCAGTTTATTTGCTGCCTGAGTAAAGTCTCTCTATTATGTATCAAAGTCTTACTTCCAAAATAATTATGACAAGAGGTAGAAATACAGCGCTAGATTTCTTTCACAGCATTAGATTAGTATTGTATATAGCACTTTTTTTGTGTAACCTTACAATGTATCCTACCCAGTATGGATTCCCCAAATGGTGTTGATGAAAATGTGGGTCAAGTTATCATTGCTATTTCCTGCTTACTGCTCAAACTCTCATCTCCTCCCTCCCCAATTCTCTTTGCCTCACAGAATATCATATGACAAGGCATGATCAAAAAAATTCTTGATCTTTCTGTGGCTTGAATTCTGATTAACTGCCAGTATCTATGTAGCAATACAAGTATGCTCAATTACAAAATGATGTGTTACAGATGCAATGTTGTGCTAAATGTTTCAGGTTTTGTAAAAGCAGGATAAAGATTTTGTTTCAGGACATGACCAAATAAATTGTAATGGTAGCATTCAAAGGTAAAATTATTTGTGGTTCACTTGATTACAAAATATTGAATGATAAAGGCAATCATAATGGAAAAGGTAGCAAAGAGCACAAGGATGACAGCAGCACACTGTTCATCGTTTAGTGCCCGATGAGTCCTTGTAATTTCCACAGTGTCTTTGTTGACGCTGGCTGGCGCTTCTGTCCTCTGAGAGATGAACAATACTGTGGCACTGTAAGGGCCAATTAGCTCCTGAGCTCCTCCAGTGTCTTGGCACTTTCGAATGGCGCACACTCGAAAGCGATATTCACAGTTCAGCTGGAGTCCTGAATACCGGAATGAGCAATTGGGACCTCTGTATATCTGTTATGAAAAAGTAAACAACATCTGTGTTTATTCTTTAGAAGATGGTGAAAATATTCATTTTGTCTTTCCTTTGAAAGTTTTCATATAGTTTAATTCTGGAAGTAAGCTGCTAACTCACCCATCCTAGATATGTTTAATTTACATTTAATTTAATATGGCGTTTATAATTCACTTTTCTCAAAGAAATTTGAGGTGGATTACAGCAAAACAGATTGATTTCATTATCACAAGTATACTCATACAATTCCTTAACATCCAAATCATGCCAATAAAACTAGACTGAACACATATATAACCACTCCATGTCCAACACAACTGCACACAACAATTAATTTCTCCTGTTCATTTATAAGTTAGACTACAATCTGAGCTGTACAAATTTCACATCTCAAATGCAGTGCAATCTGTACCTTTGGGTCAGTGCTGGCTCCTGGCGACCCAGCAACTCCTTGGTTTTCTTGGCAGTGTGACCGGAAGTAGATTGTCAGGCCTTTCTTCCGAGGCAATGGAGGGTAAAGTGACTTGCCCAAGGCCACAAGGAATGCTAATGGGAATCAAATCCTGGTCTCTTGATTACTATGCCAGTACTCTAACCATTAGGCTGCTCCTCCACTCAATTTCCCATAAAAGTGAAGAGCTATATTTTAAATTTCTTTCTGAACAGATTGATTTTGTTTCCCCCTTAAAGCCACTGTCAATTTTATTCCATTCCTTAGGTCCCAATCCCCTCAATGTCCTACCTCTTGTGACTGCCACTTTACACCCCATAATAGACGATATATTCAAGTGGATTTCATGGTCAGATTAATGACTTTTTAAAAATTTTTTATTTATCCAATATTAATGAATAATACATCCAAGTATTCACATTGAATGAAAAAGAAATGAAGAAACAACAAAAACCATTCACATTATTAGTCCACAAGTAAGGAAATATTGAGGGAATACCAGGAAATAAGAAAAGCAAGGAAAGTAAAGGCACCAAAGGGTCCTAAACTACCTAAATCACTAAGTTAAATTACAAGGCAGGCAGAGACTTAAGCATCAGCCAAACGAGACGGCACAGCAACTTCAACTGATACATCCTCTCTAGCTTCCAAAAACCCCAGAAGTTGTCTAGACTCATACAATAAACCAAGCAAAAAAAAACTTGTACAGAATAATGACACTTGCAAGAATAATATATAACACAATTTGTTCAAAGGCTACATAATATGCAAGGATCAAAAATAGCCCTCAGTAGGAGGAGGAGGAGGTTACCACAAAAATTAACATGAAATACCTCATCGGAAAACTACTTAAGGAAAAAAGAGAGAATCACAGGAATTACAATCAAGAAAACAAAATGAAGACAGTGCTCCAAGGAGTACTAAACTTATGATGGAGTCTGTGGTCCCGAAGTAGAAGCTACCACCAAATGGGAACTCAAAAAAGTAGAAAGATCAGCTGGAGAAAAGAACACAAATTTCTGCGCTTTATAAGTGACTAAACATTTGCAAGGAAAACGAAGTATAAAGGAAGCACCTAAAGATAGCACCCCTGGTTTTAACAGAAGAAAAGCTCGCCTCCGCTTCTGCGTTTCCCGAGCCACATCAGGGAACACTAACACTTTTTTACCATAAAACAGAGAAGAACGCTTTTTGTAGAATAATTTCAATAACCATTCTCTATCAGAGGAAAGGGCTAATGTGACTAACAGCGTGGAAACAGCTATGTCCTCATTCCCTGGAGTAGACAATAAAGCTGAAACATTAAGCATATCTATTTCCAAAGCTCCCCCGGAAATCTTCCGTTCTCTTTTCCCTAAGGGAAGATAATAAATCTTAGACACAGGAGGGAACAAATCCGGAGGAACTGACAACACTTCTTGGAGATATTTTTTAAATGTATCCAACGGCGCAATCCCAGGTATAATTGGGAAATTTAACAAACGAAGATTAGAAAGACGGGCAGCATTCTCCAAGGACTCTATTTTAGCATGCAACACACTATTATCTTTAATCAAAGAGTCAGATATGTCCTTAACACTTTCAAACCGTTGATCCATGGAAATCTGCTTAGTGGTAACAGACAGCAAGGAGGATGATACTTGAGACAAAGCTTCTTCTGCAACAGTTACCTTATCAGATAACAAAGTAAATTGAGTAGCAACCATTGTAGACAAATTGGAAATAGCGTCCCAAATGCTCTCAAGAGTAACCGAAGCAGGACGAGGCAAAGTAAAGGAAGCTAAAGAGGGTGCTGGTACAACTACGGCGAGATTTGGCTTATCTTTCAAAGTTTTGAAGACTTCTAAATCGGGAACAGTTCCCTCGGTACCAGGTGAGGATGACGACTCTGGAAAGCCAGGAACCTGTACTCCCTCTACTCGATCTCGAGCAGTAATCAGCAGCGAGCCCTGCACAGACGACGACACTGCTTCCCCATCAGGAGACGGAACGTCATCGCTCAGCGACTGAACAGCTGGAGGTCTGGGAGGGACAGGAGGAGAACGACCATCAGGGGAGAGCGTGATGTCCAGGGCAGAGGGAACCGATCCAGAAACCGATAAACCCTCTAAGCCCGCTCGAATCCCCAATACTTGCTCCTCGGACATCCGAACGAAGCGATCCATAGGTCCAACAACTGGAGGTAAAGGTTCCGCGGGAGGAGCTTTAGCTTTACCCTTACGTTTAGGCATGTTCGAAATTCTCCACTGCCGCCATCTTGAAACAAGCCACTCCCCCAGGGTCGTTGTCTAGACTCATAAAACAAATATATTTTCTCTTTGTACAAGACATTTGACAGGAAAATTTTAACTGAAAGGTTTCCCCCAGGGCCAAAACCCTGGTGCGAAGGACCAAAAAGTCCTTCCTTCTCAGCTGTGAGGCACAAGATACATCAGGGAAAATTCTCACATGAGAGCCTAAAAACACCTCTTTGAAGTTCTTGAAATATAATCGAAGAACAAAAAATGTATCAGACTCTAGTGCCAGGGTAACAAGGAGTGTAGCTCTTTCTGTAATAACCTCCAGGGAGTTTTCCAAAAACCCCGTAATATCCCCCATCCTGGGGGATACAGGAGGAGCAGTAGAAACCTGGTCCCCTACACCCAGAGACAGATACTGAGCTCTAGTCAAAGGCGGAAAATGCTCTGGGGGGATCTTCAAAATTTCCCCAAAGTACTTCCTCACCATCTCCATAGATGGCAACACTGGAAATCTAGGGAAATTCAGGAATCAAAGATCACATTGACGAACCTGATTTTCCAGATATTCTATTTTCCTAGTATACACAGTTCTGTCCTTAATCTGAGCAGCTACCAAGTCCCGAAGCTGCCCAACATCCTGTTCCAACCTGAAGATTCTCTCCGCTTGTTCTTCCTGGACACTGGAGAGATTTACACAAGAAGATTTCACTCCTAAAAGTTCAGTACTCACAGAACCCATAACATTGGTCAGAGAGGTGTTCAGGGCTGCCAGACCGTCCCACAGCGCGTCCATTGTAATCACTGCAGGTCTCACCAACATACAAACACCAGAAGAACCCTCCTCTCGGCTTTGTACCACTGTAGCCTCCAACTCCGATGACTCAACTCCCACTGCTGCCTTTTGCTGCACCACAGAGCCAGGGAGGAGAGTTACTGCCGCTGATGTACCCCCATCACCCTTCTTCAATGGTGTGCTCACAGGCAGGCCATAAGGAAGCGCTACTCCAGCCGGCGAAAAACTTCCGGGTCGCAGTGGGGGGGGGGGGTTTCGCTGCTGCGGGGAGAGTCAGATGCCCAATGCACTCAGGGACGACACACCATTTGCCGGCCCCATCGAAAACACCGCTCCAGCGTCCACCGCAAAGCCACACGCATCGAAGGGTAAGCCAGCCTGCTTCTGCTTTTTCTGCCCCATCTCACAATCAGTAGGGAGCACACCCTAAGGCCAGGGAACAAGGGAAAGTGCCACCTGAAAGCGCTGCATCTCCTGCCGCCATCTTGTTTCTCCCCAGATTAATGACTCTTAAATATACGGTAGGCGAGACTAAAGGGTGAAGGGTGAGGAATATGTAGAAGCTGATGAGGATTAAGCAGAACTGCTTTACAAATATTTTTGCTCTGTGTTCACAGATGAACAGCCAGAAGCAGAAAACACGCACAAATAAGAATAGAAGCGAGGGGAATCTTGAATGATTTTCATAAGATGTTGGGCCAATGCAGAAAACTAGTGTGGCCTTTAACCACAGATAACACCACTTTTAAGCACAATTACCGCCACTACCAAATGCAGGAGAGACAGACGCGCGCATGAACAGCAAAGGAAAAACGATTGCACAATTAACACCCAAAGTATTTAAATTTATTTAAATTATAGGCAAATGAGCACCACATAATAATGTGGTATGCTAATATTGGCTGTGCCTGATGCAGAGAAACGCATAGAGGATTTTGCAACCAGCCTTAGCGCCAGTATCTCTACGCCTCGTCTTAAGGTGGCTTAAACATCTAGCAGGTGCCCCCGACAGTACTTTATCTGATGCCTGGATCATCTGAGGGGAAAAGTAAAAAATGATCCAGGCATCGGGAAAAGCCTCCTGATGCCATCAAAATACTGTCAAGGGCCAGTGCCCCTGACAGAAAGCAAATCTCTGGTGGCTCAGCAGCCCTGATCCCCTACCCCCTCCCAACTAAAAATAAACCTGGAGGCCCAACAGCTCCGAAACCCCCCTCCCAACTAAAAATATACCTGTTGGCCAGTGTTCCCGAACCCTGCCCACGCACTCCTGCACTTGTGTCACCATCTTGAAAAATGGTGGCACCTGGTCCTATGGACTGCATCCTGAGCTGCACCAGGAGGGGGTCAGACTGCCATATAAGGTAGAAAATGCCTTATATGGCAGTCTGATCCCAAGCTGCACTGTGCAGGGCCAGATGCCGTCGTTTTTAAAGATGGGCAGTGCTCCTGCTCGTTTGTACAGATATCGGGAGAGGGTTGCAGGTTTGGGGCTGCTGGGCCACCAGGTTTATTTTTAGTTGGGTGGGGGGCTCGGGGCTGCTGAGCCACCTGGTTTATTTTTAGTTGGGAGGGGGAGGGGCTGTTGGGCCACCAGGTTTATTTATAGTTGGGAGGGGAATGGGGGGGAGAATCAGGGCTGCTGGGATTTACTTTCTGTCAAGGACACCAGCCACCACCAGTAATTTGATGGCATCAGGAGCTTTCCCCGATGCCTGGATCATCTAAGGGGATCCAGGCATTGGAGAAAGCCCTCAATTCCATCAAAATACTGTCTGGGCTCATATGCAAATTAGCCATGTGGTACCCTTGTTTCTCTGGAATAGCATGCCAAACTTGCGTTGACTTCTGTGTGCTTGTGTTTGGCTTGCTTTCACAGTTTAACGCTGCCATTTATGCACAGTTTAATGAATGGCTAATGCATGGCTAATTTGCCTATGAGCTCCTTTATGCATGCTGGCATTAAAGTTGCATGCTATTGGTGTGCTGCAAATAGGCATAAAAAGTTAATAGCGTGCGGCTTTGGTGCCAGCTTTCTGCATTGGCCTGTATGTTTGTGAGAAGCTAGCTAACCTAAAAGTAGATAAAGTGATGGGGCCAAATGGGATACTTCCTAGAATATGGAAGGAACTTAGGTAAGTTCGAGTAGCTCCACTGTCTGAACTTTTCAATGCTTTTTAGAGTTGGGAGTGTTCCCTGAGGACTGGAGAAGGATGCATGTGGTTCCTTTACACAAAAGCAGAAGTAAGGATGAGGTTGGGAACTACAGGCCGGTTAGTCTGATCTCTGTGGTGAGTAAAATTAATGGAAACACTGCTAAAACAGAGGATAGTAAGGTTTTCTGGAGTCCAATGAATTGTAAGATCTGAGGCAGCAAGGTTTTATTAGCGGCAGATCTTGTCAGACAAATCTAATTTCTTTGACTGGGCAACAGAACAGTTGGACCAAGGGAGAGCACTAGATGTGATATACTTAGATTTCAGTAAAACCTTTGACACTGTTCCACACAGGTGGTTTATAAATAAACTGAGCACCCTGGGGATAGACAAGATAATTATTCACCTGTAGTAGATGTTCTCACATATGGCTGATGTTATCCAATGGAGACCGCACAGGAGCAATCCCCAGCTACTTCCCGAAGCTTTTGGGATCCTCTTCTGGGCATGTATGTGATCTTCCCGTCTGCCGCCGCAGTGCCATTTTCTCTCAGTCTGATACTATAGCTATAGTAGAGTACAACTCCTAGGGAGGCGGGAAGGTTGTGAGGATTTTTTCATGCTGTCCATGGAGATCATCTGCTACAGATGAGTAACTATGTTTTCTCTGTGGACAAGCAGGAAATAAGTCCTCCCTAGCTACAGGCTACCTTAAACAAAAATGGGAAATACAGTTTTGCCCAAAAGGGGCAACTAATTTATTTTATTTTATTTTATTTTTTTTTTGGGGGGGGGGGTGTTAGCAACAGGCCTTTTGTATTATTTATATTAAAAAAAAATATATATATAGATATATAGATATAGATATATATACATATATATATATATTTTTTAGTAGCCTGAACAGAAAATAACAGACCTAGAGGGGATGGAGTTGGATTCTAATCTCCAAACAGATTCTATAGTACTGATAGCCAAAGTTGCTGTCACATTGGAAATCCCCCTCCAGATAGTAGTGAGATGTGGTACCCTTCTAACATACTGAATAACATGGGGCCTCAACCAAATACATAAGTTGTACTGTATATATTGCTGTAAATAACGTTGTAGATATGTTTATTCCCTGTTTAATCCAAGTTTCTAACCCTTGTTCAATGTAAATTCTATGTGGCCCAACCACATAGTAATATGTTGTTTTACTGTAAACCGCACTGATATTGTAATAGCACAGTATATAAGAAAGGTTAAATAAATAAATAAATAAATAAATGTGAACATGTGGACTGACGTCCATGCTGCAGCTTTGCAAATCTCTTCTAAGGAGACCGAGCACAAGTGGGCCTCCGACACAGCCATGACCCTGACATTATGGGCCGCAAAATGACCCTCAAGGCTTAGGCCTGCTTGGGCATAAGGATAAAAGATGTAGTCTGCTATCCAAATTGAAAGTATGCGTTTGGAGACAGCAACCCCTAGTTTATTGGGGTCAAAAAACCCAAAAAGTTGGATGGACTTTCTATGGGCTTTCATCCACTCCAAGTAGAAAGCTAAGGCTCGTTTGCAGTCCAACATGTATAGCGCACTTTCCCCTTTATGAGCATGAGGTTTTGGAAAAATGTGATAGAACAATTGACTAAGTTGGAAATCCGATACCACTTTTGGAAGGAATCTGGGATGAGATCAGAGGATTACTCTATTAGAATGAAATTTAGTGTAAGGTGGATGAACTACTAGAGCCTGAAATTCACTCACCCTGCGTGCTGAAGTGACCACCAACCAAAACAGAACTTTCCAGGCCAAGAACTTCAGAGGGCAGGATTTGAGTGTCTCAAAAGGAACTTTCATTAGCGGTGCAAGAACCATGATGAGGTCCCAAGATACTTCAGGTAGTTAATAGGGAGGCTTCAACAGAAGTAAACCCCACATAAAGCAAACAACTAAAGGCTCTACAGAGATGGGTCGTTCCTCTACATCTTGATAATAAAGTTCCAGTTGCACTGAGGTGAACTCTAACTGAATTGGATTTCAGTCCAGACTCACAGAGGTTTAGAAGATATTCAAGCGGTTTTTGAGTGGGACAGGCAAGGGATCTAGGGAATGGCCCTCACATCAGTCAGCAAACCACCTCTATTTGCATGTATAGGATTTTCTCGATGAGGCCCTCCTGTAGGCCGAAAGGACATCAGTTACACCGGCTGGCAAACTGAGCTCGGATAACGTTATCCGCTCAACATTCAAGCTGTGAGAGGACTTGATCCTGGGATGCATCATCAATCCATTCTCCTGCACTATCAAATCCAGTGCATGGCCCAACTGAATTAGTTCCTGATTGGAGAGTTGTAGCAGGAGAGGAAACCAAGGTTGACTGGGCCAGTATGGTGCAATGAAAATTATCGAGCCTTTGTCTGTTTTGAGCTTCAGAAGGGCCTTTGCAGTGAGAGGAATTGGAGAATACGCATACACAGAAGGCCTTCTCCCCAATCCAGGATGAAAGCATCCGAGGTTAGTCTGCTGTGCGACCTTACTTTGAAGTAGAACTGATTCACTTGGGCATTCTGAAGAGTCGCGACAAGATCTATTCAGGGGGTGCCCCACTCCTGAAAGATGCAGGTTGCAACCGCCCTGTCCAGGGTCCATTCATATAGTTGAAGGACTCATTCTGTCCGCCAGAGGTTTTTGCTTACCTAGTAGGTATGTGGCTCTTAAGTCCATCCCATGGGTGATGGCAAATTTCCACAACCCGATTGTTTCCTAACACAGGAGGTACAAGCCAGTTCCTCCCTGCTTGTTGATGTAGAACATTGCTATTTGATTGTCGGTTTGAATTAGGACAATTTTGTTGGCCACCTGATCTTTGAAAACCTTTAGTGTTTACCATGGCTCTTAGTTCCAAGAGGTTGATCTGATGTAGACTTTCTTGGAAAGACCTATCTCCCTGAGAGTAAAACCCATTGAGATGAGCTTCCCAACCCAGTTTGGATGCATCTGTGGTGGAGCGATTTGGAAGGGGAGACCTTTGAGCAAATTGTGATGAATCGTCCACCATTGTAAAGACTGAATGAGTGGATTGGTGACATACAAATGATCCCTGAGTTGTCCTGTGGTCTGGGTCCACTGAGAGTCCACTGAGCCTGTCTCATTTGGAGATGTACCAATGGTGTTATGTGTACCATAGAAGCCACATGTCCTAGCACAGTTAAAATCTTGCGAGTTGTTACCTGTTGACTCACTTGAGTCTTGCACTATCATTGTCAATCTGTGAAGTCTGTTGTGCATGGAGGAAGGCTCTTGTCTGAGTCATGTTTAACAGGGCTCCTATGAATTACAATTGTTGGAAGGGCTGTAGGTGGGATTTTGGGTAATTTATGATGAGCCCTAGTAGTTCCAACACCTGAATAGTCAACCATGTTAATTTTAGCACTCTCTCCTGAGTGGTACTCTTGATCCGCCAATCGTTCAGGTAGGGATAAACAAACACTCCCAGAGTCCAAAGGTAAGCTGCTACTATCATGAAGCATTTTGCAAAGACCTGAGGTGCTGAGGCTAAACCAAAAGGCAGAACTCGGTACTGGAAGTGGTGTTCCCTAGAAAGAATCTGAGATACTTCCTGTGAGATGTATGTATGTGGGCATATGCATCCTTTAGATTCAGGGAGCATAGCCAATCTTTTTGAAAAATAAGGGAGGAAGGTGCCTACAGAACTTTTTTATGACCAGGTATGTATTCAGATCTCTTAGGTCTAAGATGGGTCGGTATACTACTACTACTACTGATTATATGTATAGCACTACAAGGCATATGCAGCACTGTACAGGCACATGTAAAAGATTGTGAGCAGGGATTATCTAGTTAAGACAGACAATACAACATCTGAGGACAAGAATACATTTAGGGTATGGTAAGGAAACATGTAGGAGACTAAGGGGATCAGGATCCAAAAGCAGGCTCGAAGAGGTGAGTTTTCCATCTGGATTTGAAAAGGGCCAGAGACGAAGCCTGATGTACAGACTCAGGTAGCTTCTTCCAGGCATAAGGAGCAGCAAGGTGAAAGGATTGAAGTCTGTTGGAAGTGGAAGAGAATGGCACAGACAGAAGTAATCGGCCAGAAAAGTGGAGTTCCCAAGGAGGAGTGTAGGGAGAGATAAGAGAGGAAAGGTAGTGAGAAGCAGCAGAATGAGGGCACTTATATCGAGGCTGACAGAAGATTAGCTGCACAGCTGAGTTTTAAACAGATTGATGATTCAGAGGGAGACCAGCAAGGAGGAGGCTGCAATAGTCTAGATCAAAGGTCTCCAAACCTGTCCTGGAGGGCCGCAATCCTGCCAGATTTTTGGGATATCCCTAATATATATGAATTAGATATATTTGCATGCACTGCCCCCATTGTATTTGAATTGATGTCATATATATTCATTAGGGATATTCTGAAAACATGATTGGTTTGCAGCCCCCCGGGGACTGGATTTGGAAACCCCTGGTCTAGATGGGAGGTTACTAAAGAGTGGATAAGTGTCTTAGTAGTGTGTTCAGAAAGGAAGGGTTGAATTTTGCTGATGTTATAGAGAAAGAAACGACAGGTTTTAGCTATCAGTTGGATGTGTGTGGAGAAGAAGAGGGAGGAGTCAAAGACGACCCCCAAAGTTGGGAGCAGAAGAAATAGGGTGTAGTAAAGTGTTATCTAGAGAGATAGAGAAAGGAAGAAAGGGGGAGGTGGGTTTAGGGGAAAAAATAAGAAGCTTGGTTTTGGCCATGTTCAATTTCAAATGGTAGTGAGACATCCAGGCAGCAATATCAGATAGGCAGGCAGAGAGCTGGGCCTGGATTGCCGGAGAGATGTTAGGTGTAGGTATCCCGACATTTTCTTGGGGATCAGGAAATACCTGGAATAAAACCCCACTCTCTTTGCTCTTGACTGTTCTCTCTCACCACTTTCAAGGAAGATCTGTCCGTTCCTTCGGCTCCCACCCACTCTATAACCCCCCAGTCCTTCCCCATACCCTCCAAGGCCCTTCAAACCTTTGCCCCTCCCTCTATTGCTGCACTTTGTATCAGAGTCCTACTCAAACTCCTCATTCAGTTATCTTGTTCCCTCTGTCTTCCTAATTTCTGGTCAATTTCTGAGTCATCAGACTCCCAAATATCCCTCCATCTAACCCCAAGTCCCCACTTCCACCCTACCCAGTCCCTGTCCTCACTTACAAGCCCTGAGTCTCCATGCACATACCCAATACCCAGCCTATGTTAAGGGTCTTTCTTCTATTTTTTCACCCAACCTTAAATTCTCCATCTAAGCCCAAGTACCTGTTCTCCCACATCCCCATGTTCCCAGTGCCCACCCATCTACCTCATTGTCCAATAAGAGTAGTTACTCACCTGTAACAGGTGTTCTCCAGGAGCAGCAGGAATCAGTCCTCACATATGGGTGACATCGACGTCGATGAAGCCCTTGCGGAGCATTTCCCCAGCTTTCTATGAAAGCCTTTGGGAATGGAGGCACGCATGCGCAGTCCCCTTCCCGCCTAAAGGTGCCATCTTGCTCAATCAAATGACATAGCTAAAAAACAGCACACAAAAATGTAAAAATAAACTATGTACAACTGCAACTCCCAGGGGAGGAGGGAGGGTTGTGAGGCCTGATTCCTGCTGCTCCTGGAGAACACCTGTTACATGTGAGTAACTACTCTTTCTCCAGGACTAAGCAGGAAGTCAGTCCTCACATATGGGTGACTTCCTAGCTCTGGGCTACCAGGAACCCAGGCTGAACAAGAGAACTCCCTCTAGTCCCAGCATCAAAGAAAGGCTTTTCACTGAAAGAACCTCCACCAGTAGCCCAACGGAGGGCTGGAGGGCAGGAGTTGCCTAAACCTCAAAGAGATTGCAGAATACTGCCTGGCCAAAAGCACTGTCCCTACGGGACTCCCTCTCCAGACAGTAATGGGCCGCAAAGGTCTGGCTTGAGGACCAAGTTGCAGCCCTGCAGATGTCTACCAACGGTACAGAGCGGAGATAAGCCACTGAGGCGGCCATTGCCCTGACACGATGGGCCGTGACCCGACCCTGCAAAGGAAGGTCAGCCGCCCTGTAAGCCCAGGTGATACAGTCAGCCACCCAGATGGACAAGGTAGGCTTGGACACAGCTAACCCCAAATTATTAGGGTCAAAAGATATGAAGAGCTGAGTAGCCCTTCTATGTCCCTGCGTACGGTCAAGGTAGAAGGATAAGGCCCTCCTACAGTCCAGGGTATGCAGAACTGCTTCAGCCTGGCTTGCATGAGGCCTAGGGAAGAATGTTGGAAGAACCACCTCTTGGTTAAGGTGGAAGGAGGAGACAACTTTTGGGAGGAACTTTGGATGAGTCCTAAGGACTACCCTGTTCCTATAGAAGCGGGTGTAAGGCCTGTCACAGACCAGGGCCTGAAGCTCACTCACTCGCCTGGCCGAGGTTAGGGCTACCAAGAAGAGTGTCTTCCAGGACAGGAAGCGGAGAGGACAAGTAGCCATCGGCTCAAAAGGTGAGCGAGTCAGTTGCTGCAAGACCACATTCAACCCACTCAGGAGCAGGAGGACAGATTGGAGGCTTGAGCAAGAGCAAGCCTCTGAGAAACCGGGACACCAAGGGATGAACCGACAGAGAATGTCCTTCCACCAGTGAGTGGTGAGCTGCTAGAGCTGATAGGTGGACCCGAACAGAATTGGACTTAAGTCCCTGATATGATAAGTGCAGTAGGTACTGAAGCACTACTGGTACAGCACAGGAGAAAGGATCTTCTGTACGGAGCTGACACCACACAGAAAACCTTTTCCATTTCAGGGCATAGGTTTTCCTAGTGGACTGCTTTCTAGAGGTTAGGACAACCTCCTCAACTTCCCAAGGTAGGCCCCAGGGAGCCAAAACTACCCTTGCAGCCTCCATGCCATCAAATTGAGAGCTCTGAGATTTGGGTGCAGAAGGGAACCCTGATCCTGAGAGAGAAGGTCGGGTTGCAACCCCAGAGGCAGTGGGGTTCCACTGCCAGCTGAAGCAGAAACCAAGGCTGTCTCGGCCATCTGGGAGCCACCAGCAGGACTGAGGCCTTGTCCTGAAGAATTCTGAACAGGATTCAGGCCACCAGGGGCGTGGGAGGAAACGCATACAGGAGGCCCTGGGACCAGGAAATCAGAAAAGCATCTGCCGCCAGCCGCAGAGGATGCGGTTGCCTGGAGCAGAACCTTGTCAGTTGTTTGTTCGATGGACTGGCAAAGAGATCTATGGTTGGAAGCCCCCATTTCAGGAAAATCTTCTGAACCACTAAGGGATGGAGCTGCCATTCGTGGGGCTGTAGAATCCTGCTCAACCTGTCTGCCAGGTAGTTGTCCTGGCCAGGTAGATACACTGCCTTGAGGAGCATGTTGTGCCTGAGAGCAAACAAGCAAAGGTCCTGTGCCTCCTGACAAAGGAGCCTGGACCCAGTTCCGCCCTACTTGTTCACATAAAACATGGCTACTTGGTTGTCTGAACTATGACAGACTGATGAGCCAGTGTTTGAGAGAAAGTCTTGAGGGCTAAACGAATAGCCTTGAGTTCCAGTAGATTGATCTGCTGTGTGGCCTCCCAGGGAGACCACAGGCCCTGGGTGCACTTGCCTAGACAATGAGCCCCCCAGCCTTGCAGGGAGGCATCTGTGGTCAACACCACTGTGAAACCAGGAATCTGAAAAGGCACCCCTTGTAGTAGATTGGGTGGGTGCAGCCACCAGCGGAGGGAGTTCAGAAATTGTCTGGACACCCTTACTCTGTCTCTGAGGCTGCCTGTGGCCTGTGTCCACTGAGTTCGAAGGCACCACTGTGCAGGCCTCATATGGAGCCGGGCATTGGGGGTCACATGTACTGTCGAAGCCATGTGGCCAAGAAGCCTCAGGCAGAGTCTGGCGGAGACCAGTGACCTGTTGAGAAACTGGTTTGTCAAGTTTATCAGTCTTTGGGCTCTGCCTTCTGGCAAGAATGCCTTTGCCAGCAGAGAGTCCAACCTTGCCCCTATGAACTCCAAGTTCTAGGAGGGGAGCAAAGTGGACTTTGCAAAGTTTATGACATACCCCAGGTTTTGAAGAAGAGCAATACTTCGGAGGGTGGCTTGTCTGGCCTCCTGGCACATCTGACCCCTGATGAGCCAGTCGTCCAGATAGGGGAAGACAAAGATACCCTGATTTCTCAGGTAGGCCACCACCACTGCCAGGCATTTGGTAAAGACCCTGGGAGCGGAGGTGAGGCCAAAAGGCAGTACTCTGTACTGATAAGGTTTCCTCCCACAATGAACCTGAGGTACTTTCTGTGGTCTGGATGAATGAGGATGTGAGTGTATGCATCCTTTAAATCTAAGGAGCATAGCCAATCTCCCTGCTGGAGGTAGGGCAGCAGTGTTCCAAGAGTAAGCATCTTGAATTTCTCTTTCTCTAGGAACTTGTTGAGATTTCTGAGGTCGAGAATAGGCCGGAGGCCACCGGTTCTTTTGGGTACGAGAAAGTACCTGGAGTAGAACCCTTGACCTTGGAGGTGGGGAGGCACAGGCTCCACTGCCTTGTCTCGCAACAGACCTTGGAGCTCCTGAAGGGGAAGATTCGTGTGCAGGGGAGGCCTTGGAGGCTCCCCTGGAAAGTATGGAGGAGGCAGCTGTTGGAAGTGTAGCATATAGCCCTTGTGGACGATGCTTAGCACCCAACTGTCTCCAGTGATGAGTGGCCACCTGTGGGAAAACAGGGTAAGTCGACCTCCTGTGCAGGGTTGGGAGAGGAGGGACGGAGAGGCTATGCCTAAGGAGTCAAAAACCCCCACCCTGCTGAGTGGGAGCAGGGGCCGGAGGCTTGGGAGTCCTCTGCCTACGGGGCCCATTACCCTGCCCCTTGGCCTACTGACCCTGAGGGGGAGCTTGGGAGGCCTGATACTGTGGGAACTGTTTGTAGGCAGTGCCCTTCCTCAGGTAAAAGGGCTTTTTACCCGAGCCCTTCTTTTTGTGAGAAGGGGCAGAAGTCTTTCTAGACAGCCTTGTCCTCGTGAGGTGCTCAGTTTCGAGCTGTGCGGCCTTCTCAGTCATGGGCTTGCCAAAAAGGTTCTCACCTGGGCAAGGGACATCAACCAACTTGTCCTGAACCCATGGCTCGAGGTCCGATGACTGCAGCCATGCCTGGCATCGAGCCGCGATGCCGGCTGCCGCAACACGGGCCGAAGCCTCGAAGCCATCATAGGCAGCGCGGGACATAAACTTGGAGCATTCCCGTATTCCCGAGGACAAGGACTTGAACCTCTGCAAGGGTTCCCCGCAGAGACCAGCAGAGAACCCGGCCAGCTCCTTGGCCAGGTCCCACAAGTACATGCCCATGTACAGCTGGTAAGACGACACGGCAAGCAAGCATCGAGCCCTGGAAGCACTTTCTACCAAAACCATACAGGTTCCGGGCCTCCCTGCCAGGGGGCACCGCGGAGTGCATCTTCTGACTTTTCAGGCGATGCATGATCGATTCCACCACCATGGAATGGTGTGGTAGCTGCGCCTTCTGAAAGCTAGGGCTCTTCCGGAGTCGATAGAAGGAATCGACCCGCTTGCTTAGAACCGGCGCCGAGGCCGGTGCCTCCCACATCCAGAAGAGGAGCCGTTCCAGCATCGGAGGAACCGGAACAGTAAAGGCCTCCTTCGGAGGAGAGTCATACTGTAGGGCCTCGAGCTCCTCCGCTCGAGGCTCCTCCTCAGGGTCCGCAGGGATAGGCAACGCGGTGGCCATATCCCGGACGAACTCCGAGAACAGGGTATCCTCTGGAGGGGATCTACTCCAGGGCTCAGACTGCAGTGAGTCCGACGGGATGCACCGAGTCCGGAAGGTGTCGGGGGACTCCTCGTCCTCCGTCTCCCAGGCGGACTCTTCCGATGAGGAATCGGGCTCCGACCGCGCGGGGCCTGTGAGCACCTACCCCGACGCTGAAGGCACCAGCGTCGACGCCCTCGGTCCCGAGCGGGAGGTTGAGGGAGACCTCGACCGAGGTCAACCTCAAGCCCTCATGGTCTCGAGTATCGGCTCGGTCTCCGGGGTCGACTTCGATGTCGATGTCCCGGTGGTCGGGGCAGATGTGCCAGACAGACTGGCCATCTGCGCCCGCTGCTGTTCCATGAAGGCAGACAATCTGCACTCCAAGTCTGTCAGCCTGAGATCCAGTTCAGGAGACTCAGCAGCCACCGACTCGGGCCCCGGCAGCACCGGGCCCGACGTCGGCTCTCTGGGAGGAGAGTCCACGAGGACTACAGGACTTACGTGTCCAGCAGACTCCGGCTCCACACGAGGTACTTTTGGAGGCTTCTCCTGTTCCACGGGCCCGGGGCGGCGGTCGGGGGTCTGAGACCTAGCTCTCGAGGAGCCAGGGACCTCTTCCGACGACACCCTTGCGAGCCGCTTCTTCCTCTTTCGTTCCTGGTCGGGGGACCCCCTGTCCGAGGAGCCCCGACGGTGCTCAGGATCAGATTCCCGAGATGTCGAGGCCTCAGATGAGGTCTGGGCCCAGCCGGAGGCCGAGTCGGAGAAAAGCCTTTCCTTTTGGTGCTGACGACTTTGAAGCGCCTTGGAGGACATCTTTCCACATGGTCCACAGATCTAAGGATCGTGGTCAGGACCCAGGCACCGAAGGCAGCAGTCGTGTGTGTTGGTGAGAGACATTAGTTTCTTGCACCGATCACACTTCTTGAAACCACTGGAGGCCATCGGGGAAAAAAAGAGTCCCCGCGAGGTCAAAGGACCGGCCTTCCAGGGAAAAAGAAAAAAAGGGTGCGAACGCCAGCCACGAAGGGCAAAAACCAAAAAATTAAGATCGGGCTCGATACCGGTGTACCAAACCCGGCGGGAGGAGAACCGGCGTCGAACCGGAGAAAAAATAGCGAAGGAATCGCGAAAAAAATCCAACTATTTTCCGGGAGGACTAGGACACAAGTCCGACGGGCTTCACGGAAAAAGAGAGACTGAGCAAGATGGCACCTTTAGGCGGGAAGGGGACCGCGCATGCATGCCTGCATTCCCAAAGGCTTTCATAGAAACCTGGGGAAATGCTCCGCAAGGGCTTCATCGACGTCTATGTCAACCATATGTGCGGACTGACTTCCTGCTTGGTCCTGGAGAACACATTAACCCTTCCTTTCTTCCTCCTTTCCACAGCATCTGATGATATATCCCTCCCTCTCAACTTTACCCTGGTTATGACTTTGCTTCATCCCCAGACCACACAATAATCTGTCATCCTCTCCCTTCTCACTCCCCCAGCATCTCCGCCTTATTCACACCCTGACCCCAGCATTTCCTGGCATCAGCCTCCTTTCAGTACCAGGCGCCCCCAACACTAAATTTAGCCCCCTCCCAGCCCCAGTCCTCGCTCCAGCATAAGCCCATTTCCAGTCCCTTCCCGGGCTCCAGTATCAGCCCATTTCCAGTCCGTCCCCCCCCAGCATCAGCCCATTTCTATATCCTCAGTCCCCCCCAGCATCAGTCTATTTCTATATCCCCAATCTCCCCCAGCACCAGTATCAGCCCATTTATACTGTATATCCCCAGCATCAGCCCATTTCTAGTCCCTAGTCCCCCTTGGTCCCGAACGGGAGGTCGAGGGAGATCCAATGAGCATAGCCAATCTCCCTGCTGGAGGTAGGGCGGAAGTGTTCCAAGAGTAAGCATCTTGAACTTTTCCTTCTCGAGGAACTTGTTGAGGTTTCTGAGGTCCAGAATAGGTCGAAGGCCACCGGTTCCTTTGGGTACCAGGAAATACCTGGAGTAGAACCCTTGACCTTGCAAGTGGGGAGGCACAGGCTCCACTGCCCTGTCCACCAACAGACCTTGGAGCTCCTGAAGGAGAAGATCTGTGTGCAGGGGAGGCCTTGGAGGCTCCCCTGGAAAGTATGGAGGAGGCAGTTGTTGGAAGTGTAGTAGATAGCCCTTGGGGACTATGCTTAACACCCAACTGTTTCCAGTGATGAGTGGCCACTGGTGGGCAAACAGGGCGAGGCGACCACCTGTGCAGGGTTGGGAGAGCAGGGACGGAGAGGCTATGCCTACGGAGTCAAAACCCCCCACCCTGCAGAGTGGGAGCAGGGGCCGGCGGCTTGGGGGTCCTCTGCCTACGGGGCCCATTACCCTGCTCCTCGGCTTGCTGACCCTGAGGGGCAGCTTGGGCAGCCTGGTATTGTGGGTACTGTTTGTAGGCAGTGCACTTCCTCGGGTAAAAGGGCTTTTTACCCGAGCCCTTCTTTTTGTGAGAAGGGGCAGAAGTCTTCCTAGACAGCCTTGTCCTCGTGAGGTGCTCGGTTTCGAGCTGTGCGGCTTTCTCGGTCATGGGCTTGCCAAAAAGGTTATCACCTCGGCAAGGGACATCGACCAACTTGTCCTGAACCCATGGCTCGAGGTCCGATGACTGCAGCCATGCCTGGCGTCGAGCCGCGATGCCGGCTGCCGCAACACGGGCCGAAGCCTCGAAGCCATCGTAGGCAGCGCAGGACATAAACTTGGAGCATTCCCGGATCCCCGAGGACAAGGACTTTTCAGGCGATGCATGGTCGATTCCACCACCATGGAATGGTGTGGTAGCTGCGCCTTTTGAAAGCCAGGACTCTTCCGGAGTCGATAGATCGAATCGACCCGCTTGCTTAGAACCGGCGCCGAGGCCGGTGCCTCCCACATCTGGAAGAGGAGCCGTTCCAGCATCGGAGGAACCGGAACAGTAAAGCCTCCTTCGGAGGAGAGTCGTACTGTAGGGCCTCGAGCTCCTCGGCTCGAGGCTCCTCCTCGGGGTCTGCAGGGATAGCCAAAGCGGTGGCCATATCCCGGATGAACTCCGAGAACCGGGTATCCTCTGGGGGGGATCTACTCCGGGCTCAGACTGCGGTGAGTCCGACAGGACACACCGAGTCCTGAAGGTGTCGGGGGACTCCTCGTCCTCTGTTTCCCAGGCAGACTCGTCTGATGAGGAATGGGTCTGACCGCGCGGGGCCTGTAAGCACCCGCCCCGACGCCAAAGGCACCGGTGTCGATGCCCTCGGTCCCGAACGGGAGGTCGAGGGAGACCACAACCGAGGTCGACCTCGAGCCTTTATGGCCTCGAGTATCGGCTCGGTCTCCGGGGTCGACTTCGATGTCGATGTCCCGGTGGTCGGGGCAGATGCACCAGACAGGCTGGCCATCAGTGCCTGCTGCTGTTCCATGAAGGCAGACAGTATGCTCTCCAAGGCTGTCAAGCCTGAGACCCAGCTCAGGAGACTCAGCAGCCCCCGACTCGGGCCCCGGCGGTGTCGGGCCCGACGTCGGCTCTCTGGGAGGAGAGTCCACGAGGACTACAGGACTTACGTGCCCAGCAGACTCCACTCGAGGTACTTTGGGAGGCTTCTCCTGTTCCACGGGCCCGGGGCGACAGTCTGAGACCTAGCTCTCGAGGAGCCAGAGACCTCTTCCGACGATGCCCTCGCGAGCCGCTTCTTCCTCTTTCGTTCCCGGTCTGGGGACCCCCTGTCCGAGAAGCCCTGACGGTGCTCGGGATCCGATTCCCGAGATGTCGAGGCCTCAGACGAGGTCCGGGCCCAGCCGGAGGCCGAGTCAGAAAAAAGCCTTTCCTTTTGGTGCTGACGACTTCGCAGTGCCTTGGAAGACATTTTTCCACATGGTCCACACGTCTTAGGATCGTGGTCAGGACCGAGGCACCGAAGGCAGCAGTCGTGTGTGTCGGTGAGAGACATTAGCTTCTTGCACCGATCACACTTTTTATACCCACTGGAAGCCATTGGGAAAAAAAGAGTCCCCGCGAGGTCAAAGGACCGGCCTTCCAGGGAAAAAGAAAAAAAGGGCGTGAACGCCAGCCACGAAGGGCAAAAACCGAAAAAAGAAGATCGAGCTTGATACCGGTGTACCGAACCCGGTGGGAGGGGAACCGGTGTCGAACCGGAGAAAAAAATAGCGAAGGATCGCCAAAAAATCTAACTATTTTCCAGGAGGACTAGGACACACGTCCGGTGGGCTTCACGGAAAAAAAGAGACTGAGCAAGATGGCACCTTTAGGCAGGAAGGGAACCGCACATGCGTGCCTGCATTCCCAAAGGCTTTCATGGAAAGCTGGGGAAATGCTCCGCAAGGGCTCCATCGACGTCGATGTCACCCATATGTGAGGACTGACTTCCTGCTTGGTCCTGGAGAAAAAGTAACTGCAGAGAAGGCAACGGTGCAGGTTTTAGTGTCTGCAGGCTATATAGCACCCATTCAGCCACAGTCCCTTTCTCAAGCCCCTCCAACACACACATATGCTCTCCTATATTGCATTAAATCCAAATATATATTCTGCATCCACCAAACCCCGCCACTGGCCCCTTCCCCAACAATCAGTGCACAGCAGAGATAGAACCTTCCCCATAAAACTTACCATATGAGAAAAAATCCCTCTTGATACCAAGCATATTGTGAATTAATCAGGCCAGCCCCCGAGTTGATTCAAAGTGTTGAAACCCTAACCCCCAATGCACTGTCCCTACCACAACAACCCGCTGCCATCAAAGGAAGTAGTCCTCACCAGCCACATTTTCTGGTCTGCAGTGTAATGATACATACCTTCCCTGGTGCACAAAGAACATATACAGACATGTGCCCCACATGCAACATAACAGCAGCAACATTTATGTAATCCAACAGCTCCCTTCTCAACAGTCATATACAAGCGCCATCTTAGAACCCTAAAAAGAAACCAAGCACATTAAAGCTGTCTTTGAAATTTCTGACCTGAGAAATATAGGTGAGGCAAATGAATTAAATTCAGATGCAAAGAAGCTTTGATGGACAGCTGCATGATTTAAGCCATTTTAAGAAGTTCAACTATCCCCATTTCTCCCCAAAACATAAATTGCAAGCTAAAATTCTTGACCATCCCAGACAACCCAGCAGCATCCGCCATCTTGGGAAGGTCAGTTTTACAAGTGACAGCTAATTACTATCTCTAGGAGTTTTCTCTCTCACACACACAGGGAGGCCACCATTCTCATTACTACTGCGGTGCCACATGTGGATGTGCATATGCATGGAGGTGGAATTGCTAAAGTTGTAAACCAACGGCTACTTCTCCCTCCCCCCCTCCAAAAAAAAAGGGCGTGAGCTAAATCCATTAAGAGATTGAGTTCCCATGGCTTTTGCTAGGATCCTACAATACATCATGCAGGCGTTGGCAGTTACCAGTTTGAGGAGGTTGAGATAAACGGAGTCTTTCCCTTTCAATCGCTATTTACATCACAATAGGTATGCCCTTCCCACCAAACATCTTTTCCCATCCTCTCCTCTTCTGCTGCTGCTTACTCATTATTTGTGCTACAGAAGATAGAAGACGTGCAGACATGGGTGTAGTTTGGCTGTTTCATTTGTGGAGGGGGCAAAGGATAGGATAGTCAGATTGAGGTAGTGACATTTACATATTATTTGCATATGTAGAAACATAGAAACATGATGGCAGAAAAAGACCACATGGCCTATCTAGTCTACCCTTTCATATCAAATATTAAAGTTCCTTCTTTTCCTTTAGAGATCTTCTGTGTTTGTCCCACGTTTTTTTTGAATTCAGATACTGTCCTAGTCTCTATTACCTCCAGTGGGAAACTATTCCATGCCATCTACTACTTTATCTTTATTTTGTTTCTGGATATACCGCCTTGGCCTAGGTATGCAAGAGGTTTACAACATACAATAAAAAGACTGCAAGGAAAAAAAGAAAAAGAATGCCATTTAACTTACAGGACAGTGGAGGTATAGAAGTAGAAAGAGCAGGAGAGAGGATGAACTTACAAAGAAACCAGAATGGGGCTGGGAAGGTTGAAAGTACTCATGGGGGAGGGGGGGGGGATGTGGATAGGTCAAAGGCTAGCTCAAAGAGGTGAGTCTTTAAGGCAGCTTTAAACCTGATGAAAGAAAGTTCAGAATGGAGGGTGTGAGGGAGAGAATTCCACAGTGCAGGACCCAGAAAGAAGAAGAAAGTGCATTTGAGGTGAGCACTAGAGACAGAGGGAAGAGCTAAGCGAGGGTGTGAATAGAGTGCAGAAGGTGGTGGGGATTATGAAAATACAAAAGATCGGCTAAATACTGGGGAGTGGAGGTATGAATGATCCTGTGCACAAATGTAAGAATTGTATATTTCTTTCTGTAAAGAAATATTTCCGCATATTACTCCTGAGTCTATCCCTTTTGAACCTCATCCTATGTCCCCAGAGCTTGTTGTCAATTGAAAGAGGCTCCCCTCTTGTGCATTTATGCCATGGATGTATTTAAAAGTCTCTATTATATCTCCTCTATCCAGCCTTTCCTCTAACATATATGTATTAAAATCTTTAAGTCTGTCCTCATATGCTTTATAACGAAGACCACTAACCATTTTGGTAGCCGCCCTCTGCACCGACTCCATCCTATTTAGGTCCCTTTGAAGGTGTGGTGTCCAGAAGTGCATGCAATGCTCCAAATGAGGTTGCACCAGAGAGTTATACATAGGCACTCTCACTTCATTTTTCCTGCTGGCCATTCCTCTTCTTATGCACCCAAGCATCCTTCTGGCTTTCGCTGTCACCTTTTCTACCTGTCTAGCCACCTTAAGATCATCGAAAACAATGACGCTCAGGTCCTGTTCTTCTTTCGTGGACAGAAGTACTTTGCCCCCTACACTTGCAGCCAAAGTGCTTGACCCTGCATTTTTTAGCATTAAATCTCAGCTGCCAAATTCTAGACCATTCTTCAAGCTCCCTCCTCATGTTGTATACTCCTTCCTGGACATCTACTCTATTGAAGATTTTTCTGTCATCTGCAAAGAGGCAGACCTTGCCTGACAGCCATTCTGCAATATCCCTAAAAAGATGTTAAAAGGAATTGGCCAAGGAAGATCCCTGCTGCACACCACTGGTAACCTCCTTCTCCTTGGAGTGAGCTCCATTTACCTGTACCCTTTGCTGCCTTCCACTCAACCAATTTCTAATCCAGTCACTTTAGGCTCCATCCCTAGGGTGCTCAGTTTGTTTATAAGTTGCTTGTGCGGAACAGTGTCAAAGGCTTAACTAAAATCTAAATACATCACATCTAGGGCTCTCCCTCAGTCCAACTCCCTGGTCACCCAGTCAGAGAAATTAGATTTGTCTGACAAGATCTGCCCCTGCTAAACCCATGCTGCCTTGAATCCTGCAATCCATTGGACTCCAGAAACCTATATATCCTCCATTTGGCAGTCTCCAATAATTTACTCACCACAGAGGTTATCCTTATTTCTGCTTTTGTGTAAAGGGACCACATGTGTCTTTCTCCAGTCCTTTGGGACTACTCCTGACTCTAAGGAAGCATTGAAAAGGTCAGTTAGTGAAGCCACTAGAATTCCTCAAGTTCCTTCAATTTTCTTGGATGTATCCCATCCCATCCCATCCCATCCCATCGCTTTGTCTACTTTTAGTTTAGCTAGTTTCTCATGAACACGGTCTTCTGAAAATTGTTCAAGATCCCCTTCACTTCGGTTCCTATTTGTGTGTATTTTCTGAGGTCCTTTTCCTGGCCCTTCATTTGTGAACACAGAACAGAAATATTTGTTAAGCAATTCCACTTTATCATCATCAACTTCTACATAATCCTCCCCTTCACCCTTGAGTCTGACAATACCACTTTTGCACGTCCTTCTCTCACTAACATATCTGAAAAATGTCTTATTCCCCCATTTTATTGCACTGGCTATTTCTTCTTCTTTTTGTATCTTTCCTTTCCTGGTTTCTTTGGTAGCTTCTCTAAGTTTTTCCAAATATAGATGCTTATCTTCCTTTCTCTGTAATCTCTTGTATTTTATGAAGGCCACCCTCTTTTTCTTCACCTTTTCAGTTACTTCTTTTGAGAATCACAGTGGTCTCCTTTTCCTTTTACATTTATTTACCTAACAAAATGGTTTGTTGCCCTTAAAATATCCCCTTTCAGTTTTGCCCATTGCTTTTCTAAATCCCCCAGTTGTCCCCATCCCCCTAAAGACTCCCTGAAGTATTGTTGCACCTTGGCAACGTTGGTTTTCCTAAGGCCCTTGCTTTTGAATGGATTTTATCAGCCCTAGTCCTAATACTGAACCCATCATCTGGTGATCACTGGATGTGAGATGATCTCCCCATCAGAAACACTTGCCCCGTTGGTAAGCACCAAGTCCAGTATGGTCCTTTCACGAGTGGGTTCTGTTACCAGTTGCTGGAATAGTTCTCCCTGTAAATAATCTAGGATCTCCTTACTTCTAGATGACATCGCAGCAGGGTTGTGCCAATCAATATCCAGCATATTGAAATCACTTCTCCTTTTATGGCAATATTGCATATGTCTTCTATTAAATCCCCATCCACTTCTTCTCCCTGTGAGTAGATCTCTATATCACACCAATTCAAATGGATTTCCTTTTCCCTCTTTCTAGTTTAACCCACAGTGCCTCCTCGCTCCCTTTTAAGCCCTGTATTAATAGCCTTAATATTATTTTTTACATATAGTGCCACTCCTCCTCCCCTTATTCCTACTCTGTCCTTCCTGAATAAAGTATAGCCCAGTATAATTACATCCCAGTCATGGTTGTCCATGAACTATGTCTCTATAACCGCCATCCTCTTCCATTAAAGCCTCAACATCTGTGATCTTATTTCCCATGCAATGGGCATTTATATATACCGCTTTCCAGATGTTGTTCCTATTACCCATTTCTATAGAGGTATTTAATGTTTCATTTACCTGGGGACTTTCTTAACCCATCCCCAATGAATCTAGTGTAAAGTCCTCTTCAGTAGGTTAGCCAGTCTGCTGCGGAAGACACGTCGACCCTTCTTGGACAAATGGACACCATTTCTGCTCTTGGATCATCCTCCCATGGTCCAGGAAACCAAAATGCTCTCGATGATACCATCCACACAGCCATGCATTCATCTTCAGGATGCAAGCTTTTCTGCCTTGGCCTTTACCCTCAACAGGGAGGGTTGAAGAGACACCACTTGCACACCTACCTGCTTCACCTCTGTCTCAGAGCCATGAAGTCATTTTTGATACACTCAGAGGGATACCTAACAGTATCATTTGTGCCGCCATGGATGAGCAAGATTGGATAATAGTCAGTAGGCTTGATGAGTCTCGGCAAACTCTCCTTAACATCCCAGATTTTGGCACCTAGCAGATAGCACACCTTTCTGGACATCAAGCCTGGTCAGCAGATGGATGCCTCAGAATCCCTCAGAAAAGAGTCACCAATCACCACTACCCTATGCTTCCTTGTGGTCACTGATTCTGCAACATTTGGTGCTCGAGTTCTGGTTCTTCTCTTTCCTGGGATGTTTTCACCTCCTCCACGTCCAGGGCTGCATTGTGGTTCTTTAGTTCAAGGGCTGGAGGAGTTGAATTGTTGATTCTGCAGGCTCTGGTGACTCTTGTCCAATTCTCTTCATTCTGTATGTATATCTTGTATATACTGTATTCATCATGGTTATCATAAAAATAAATAGACTAGATAGGAATGAGTATATCAAACTAATTTTTTACTGAAATATGCCAGCACCATGAGAATCTCTCTCATGTGCCCACATTCAGATTCATGTTAAGCAGCAAGTGAAGAGCACTTTCCCTCTCCCCCTTCCTTAGGCTTGATGCTACCACTCTCCTTCCTTGAACCAATCCAGGCTTCTCTCCCTTTTTCCCTCCTTTTGAAGTTTATAATGTATAATAGACACATATCATATCAAAGTGTTGTTGGAAATTCTTGGTATCCAATAGAATTGGGAATATTTCTGTATCTTTCTGCTCTTATTTGTCTTGCACTGTGAAGAGAAGGACAGAGAGAGAGGAGTGCAGGGTGAAAGACCTGTGTTGCCCTTTAACCCCTGCCTTGCTCTCTGTGTCTTCCACCATTTCACCCTGCCCCCTCCCGTCTCATACCCTTCCCACATGTTTCTAGCCCATGCTACCATCACTGCCTCTCTCCCCAGCCCCCTGTCACCTATGGCCTAGCATCTCTTCCCTCCACCATAGTCCTGGCATCTTCTCTTTCCTCCAACACAGCACCAATTTATAGCCATTACCTCTTGCTAGTCCCACAGGCTTTCCTCTGCCAAATCCTATCCCACTGTAAACAAGAGGTTGCAGCAAAATGAAGGCTCTGGGGCTGGCTAGAGGTAGTATTTGTTTAATAATGTTTAATAACTACCACAATGGATGGATGTAACGAGAAGATGCAGGACCTGTGGAAAGAAGATGGGAGGGAAAAGAGGGAGAGCTACTATAGCCCAGCTCCATAGTACTATTTGAACAGGACAATGGAATATAAGCCTTGATTAGTAAACTAAATGCAGATGTGAGTCTAGTTAAAATACCACGGTTCATATTTCCCCCATTGTGACTGGCTCTAAATGGTGGAGCTGCATAGTGAAGGAAGTTCAGGCTAATCTCACAGTCTGAGGTCTGGTGAGACTTGAAACTAGGAGATCAGCCTGAACTTCCTGCACTGTGCAGCTTCACCATGCAGAGAGCTGACTGTGGTGAGAGAAATATGAACCGATGCATTTTTTAAGAGCTGCAGTAAGGAACAACAATGGGTGAGTGAGAGAGGAACTGGATGAAGGGGGTGGGGTAGGAGGGGGGAGTTATATGAGAGAGAGCCTGAAGGAAACTTGAGAGGGGACCATAAGAGACGCACAAACCCACACAGGCATGCAGCTTCCAATGTGCCGCATCGCACACACACACACACACACCCCACTTGATGCTCCTCATATCACACACAGCCCTCCAGATACACACATGCAGTTCCCTGTATGAAACACACAAATGAGCCCCCCCTCCACATGATTCTGGAAATATAGAAAACACGCCATTGTGTCACACTGCTAGTATACACTTTTCAACCTTTTTTTTTTTGCTGCATTCAAGCTCTTCACACTTGCCACAACTGCTAGATGTTTCTACGCTATAGCTTACTAAAACAAAAAGACAAAAGGACTGATCCTATGGCACACCACTGGTAATGCCCCTATCCTCAGAGAGGATACCATTTACCTTTTGTTGTCTTTCACTCAGTTTTTTTAATCCAGTCACTTTAGGGCTCATACCAAGGGCATTCAGTTTATTTTTGTCTGTGCAGAACTATGTCAAAGGCCTTGCTGAAATCTCTGTATATCACATCTAGTGCTGTTCCCCCTTGTAAGTGTCTGGTACCCTGTGGCCTGCTCTGAACCAAAATGCTTGAATCAAACAAAATGGATTCTTGCTACAGAAACGTCTGCTGTGTACCAAGCCTCAAACCTACTGGCCTCCATGCAACTGACTACTAAGTGTTTGTGTGTCCGCATACAGAAAACTATTATTCCTGGCCTTCCTATGCGCAAGAGAACCTACTTTTTAGGCCTTTCTCATCCACAGACTGTTGTACAGGCCTTGGACATCTGCAACAATGTATGAGACTTCATCTTCTGCATTTTGTCTCTCACCATGGACCCTCTATCTACAAGATGACCGCATGACAACTACCCCCTGATCTGCTGAGTATCTCATGCCAACCAATCAGCAAAAGGTGATAAGGACTCATCACAAAGAATAATACAGTATGCAGAGAAGTAATGGGGGCCATTCTGCCTTTTCTTTTCTTGCTGCTTCTGTAAGCACAAAGACATTCTGTGTCATTCTGTGGTAGGCTATGGCTTAGCATGGCCTGCTACTATGAAGGGCCTGTAAGTTAGGCCTGGATCCTAACTCCCATTATAGCTAGAAAAGAACCAAAAATCTGTGGAAAAAGAGAAAACTGTTTTAAACTGCTTAATAAGAAGTTTTTATGAATTCATAAGTCTTCCATTATTCTCTTGTGTGTGAAAGAACAGAAATGTTTCAATATATGCATTCCTGGAGCTAGGGATAACCTTGCAGTAGAGAAGTAACGAAATCAAGAACTGTACCATTGTTAGAGCAATCCTAAGGGAGGGGGACGGTTGCTAGGCTCCAGAGGGATTCCTAATTGGACAAATGAAGGGAATGTAGGACCAATGAGAAGTTTGCATGTATCGAGTTGGAACCAGTAGAAAGTTCTCATGTATTTATTTATTTATTTACAGTCTCTTATATACCGCACTATTCAGCATCAGCGCGGTTTACATGGAACAAAAATGCTCAGTACAGTTAACACGTATGAGTTTACAGATAACAGGGCAAAAAACTTGGATTACAGGGGTAAACTATTTATCAAACTGAAAAAGAGGTATAAATGGTTATGTCTCTGTATAAACCTTTGCTCAGTTCCTTTTGAAGCTATGACTGACTGGGCCTGTGCACAATAAACTGGCTTGGACCCTGTCAATTGACTCCTGGACTTATTCATTGATTGCACTTTGCTACAGCATATTCTTGGTGCGTTGGCCGAGAAGTGCGAGTGGTAAATGGTATTCAAGTGAATAATCCACGCAATTCGCCTTGAGGTTTGGCCCGGTTGGAACCGTGTCTGTCCGACCGTGGGGGAAACCTCAGGCGCCGCCGGCCCCTTTGTGCCGGAGAGGGTTCCGCCTGCCTCGGCGGGCCATCGGGTCCAGCTGGCCAACACCTCCAACCCGGGGGAGTCCAGGTTCCAACTCAGAAGCTGGTGTGGTATCGGGGAACGGATCCGGTGAGTAGACATTTTTGTGATTCGATAGTCAGAAAGAACAGCCTGGGACAACGTCTTGCGTGCGCAGGACTGATTTGGTATATTTGGTATAGACTAACTGGGAAATCTCGCATGAGTGTAGGCGAGACAAGGGAGCCTGATCACCTCCCATAAGGGCAGTCCTAGTAAGCTCCGCGTAAGGAAAGTGGAAGCCAAAGCCATCGACCCTTCTTGTTTGGAATAGTCAGTTAGTCAGAAAACCTGGGCACTTAAAATATTGAAATATGATATCTTGTTGAAATATGCTTGCTTGTGTGAGTGGGAGGTCTTGAAATATAGACCGAGTGAGAGCGGACTCCTAAGTAGCGCAGTTCCTGGCCGGGCGACCGCGCCCAGGTCGCGAACAGGAGGAAGCGAGTGGTGTTTGTCCCCCCCCCCAGTGTTCTGTGGGCTGTACGGACCCCTTACCTGCAGCCATACTACCTATCCCTATTGTTTGTTGTCTTGTACATCATTACGTGTACGTAGGGACGTAGGGTACGTAACGTACGCAGGTACGTTGAGTACGTAGGTAGTGTACGTAGGTATGTTTAGATTATGGGAGGGACGGAGTCCACGCAAACTCCGTTGGCATGTATGATCAAGAATATCCGTAAAGGATTTTCGGGCGATTATGGTACGAAAATGACTCCATCCAGATTAAAAATGTTATGTGAAAGGGAGTGGCCTGCATTAGCTGCTTCATGGCCCCGAGGGGGCACCTTTGATTTTGAGACAGTTTTGCGACTTCATCAACTCATATTAAGAGTGTATCCTGACCAGTTCCCCTATATAGATTCCTGGTTAAGTGTATGTGAACAGCAGCCCTCATGGATGAAGCGCTGCTATGAGGAGCACTGTAAAATATTTGTAGCTACTACTAGGGGAACCAAAAAAGCTAAGGAAGAAAAGCCACCTGTGTATTCTGACCCAGAGTCCCCAGATAGGTTACCCCAGCACCCACAGAAGTTAGTCCCCACAGCACCACGACCTGAAGTAGAGCCAGAAGAGGAGCCCCAGAGAATACCAATGCAACAGCCTAAGAAGCGCCCTACCCCGAGTGAAGGTCCCGAGTCAGGCCCAAGCACAGCAGGGGGACCCGAGTCCTCTGATGAGATAGAAAGCGGAGGCTCTCCTGCCAGTTCAGGGTCACCCACCAAGGAGATTTGTGTCCGGGAGCCTTATGATTTAAGAAGCGTAACTCCCAAGAAGAAGGAGAAAGCAGGGCACCTAATGCCATTACGTCAAGTGCCTGGAATGCCTGTTTTAAATGATCAGGGCCAGATGGCGCCAGGACCAACCAGCTTAGTTTATGTACCCTTTTCCACCACAGATTTAATAAACTGGAAAACGCATTATGCATCCTACACAGCCAAGCCTCAGGAATTAACAGAATTAATGTCTAGCATTATGCAAACCCATCAGCCAGCTTGATTGTCGCCAGCTCCTGTCTACCCTTTTTACTACTGAAGAGCGAGGGTGAATCAGGCAAGCAGCCCTCCGTTGGTTAGAAGAGAACCCTGTAGAAAGGGGAGGAATAAATCCCCCGCAAGCAGCTGTTGCAGAATATCCCAATGAAGATCCCCGGTGGGACCCAAATAAGGAAAGGGGGGCGGCGGCCCTAACCAGATTTCGCCAGGCCTTATTGCAGGGCCTGAAGAAGGGAGGCCAGAGGGCCATGAACATCGGGAAAGTATCGGAAGTTCTCCAGGGTCCAGATGAGAGCCCAGCGGCCTTTTATGAGCGGTTGTCTGAAGCTTATAGATTGTATACCCCATATGATCCTGCTGCTCAGGAAAATTTACGCATGGTAAATGCAGCCTTTGTTAGTCAGTCCCAGAGAGACATAAAGCGAAAATTGCAGAAATTGGATGGATTTGCGGGCATGAATACAGCTCAGTTAATGGAAGTCGCTCAGAAAGTATTTGTGAATCGTGAAAATGAACGAGACAGAGAAAGTGAATGAAAGATGAAGAAGAAGGCAGATCTTCTTGCTGCTGCTATAACCGAACGACGTGGAGGAGGTTTTCCTAATCAAAGGACCAGAGGACGTGGAAGAGGCCGCGGAAGCGAAAGGCCTCAATTGGGTGCAAATCAGTGCGCCTACTGCAAGGAAGAAGGACATTGGAGAAATGAGTGCCCGCATCTGGACTCCGCCCCTGCAAGGGGAGGAGGGAGTCCCTGGAGGCCAGGAGGACGATTTTGAAGGAGGGGAGGAATGAACCGAACACAGTTCCAGCAAGAGAGGGAGGAAGCCATTGAGGGAGTGGCAGTAGCAACGGGCTATGACCTGGATGACATAGATGAAGACTAGGCCAGACCGGGCTCCAAGTTCACCCTGGGTCCCCAGGAGCCTATGGTCAGTTTAAAGATAGGGGACCAATACATGGAGTTCATGGTAGATACAGGAGCAGAACATTCAGTAGTAGCCAAGCCAGTAGCTCCTCTGTCCTCACGATCTGTCACCATTGTGGGAGCCACAAAGTCATTCTTGCAGAACCGCATGTGTGAACTAGGGGGACAGAAGATAACGCACCAGTTCTTGTATATGCCCGAGTGCCCTATTCCACTACTGGGCTGAGACATCTTGCCAAGCTCCAGGCCAAAATATCCTTTGCTGAAGGGGGAGAAATGAAAATGACTGTGAACCCAAAGCCTGCTGGATTGATGGTGCTTACTGTTCCCCGAGAAGAAGCATGGCGGTTCTATAGTGCACCTCCAATAAAGTCAACTAGTCCCTGTATACCTACCAACCTCATAGCCCCACCTGAAGTATGGGCAGAAGATAATCCACTGGGCCTAGCGAAGAACATAGCCCCTGTCATTGTCACCCTCAAGCCAGGAGCGGAACCAGTGCATGTGAAGCAGTATCCTCTCCCTCGACCAGCCATAGAAGGAATCCATTGCCATTTGATGAAACTGCTGAAGTACGGACTTCTCAAGGAATGCCAGTCACCTTGGAACACCCCCCTTCTCCCAGTAAAGAAGCCTGGGACAGGGGACTACCACCCAGTACAAGACCTAAGGCGAGTAAATGATGCAGTTGAAACTATACACCCAGTAGTACCAAACCCTTATACTCTCTTGGGACTGATCCCTGCTGAGGCTACTCACTTCACCGTCCTGGACCTGAAAGATGCCTTTTTCTGTGTGCGCCTAGCACCCACCAGTCAACTTTTATTTGCTTTTGAATGGCAAGACCCCACAACAGGAAGGCGGGGTCAGCTCACCTGGACCAGATTACCCCAAGGATTCAAGAATTCACCTACTCTCTTCAGTGCTGCCCTGAATCAAGATCTCTCAAGTTACCCAGTGGACCCAGGAAAGAGGGTTCTTCTTCAGTATGTAGATGACTTGCTCATAGCCACCAACTCAGAAAGTGAATGCCTACAAGCTACTAGTGAACTTTTGTACCTTCTCAAAAATGCTGGATACAAAGTCTCAAGAGCCAAAGCACAACTATGCCAAACTGAAGTCAAGTATTTGGGATTCCAGTTGTCCAGTGGAATCCGACGTTTAGGACCAGAACGCAAAGAAGCTGTATGTAATATCCCCATTCCAACCACTAGGAGGCAAGTAAGAGCCTTCCTGGGGGCAGTAGGATATTGTCGCATATGGATCCCCAACTTTGCCCTGATTGCAAAACCACTATACCAAGTCACCAAAGGAATGGAAAAATCCCCATTAGACTGGGGACCCGAACAAGATGTAGCATTCCAGACTTTGAAGAAGGCCCTGATGTCATCCCCAGCTTTAGGTCTTCCAGATGTTCAGAAGCCTTTCCATCTTTGTGTCCATGAGTCACAAGGAAACGCATTGGGAGTATTGACTCAATCTCTTGGATCCTGGCAGCGACCAGTAGCCTATCTGTCAAAACAATTGGATGTAGTTGCAAAAGGATGGCCCCCTTGTTTGAGAGCTGTTATTAGATGCTGTATGGGCCCCCAAACAAGTGGCAGTCATGCACTGCCGAGGTCATCAGGCAGGAGCAGGAGAAGTTACCCGAGGGAATAGATTTGCAGATGCCACAGCCAGAAAGGCAGCCACCACAGGACAAGTTAGGACCCAAGATACTGTAATGCAAGCAGCCCTATTCCCTGTGCCCCTCAGTTCCTGGGCACCCCGATACACTACAAGAGAGTTAGACTATTATTGTGAAAAGGAGGGAGGAGTCTTGACAGAACAAGGTTGGATAGTGCTGCCACCCCCAGGAGGTAGTCCACCTCCAGGTCCTACAGTCATCCCTGAAGCATTAGGGCCAGCCCTTGTTCAAGCTTTTCATCAAGCCACACATTATGGAAAAACAGCCATGGAGAAAGCCCTGAGACCCCATTTCTGTATTTCACTGCTAGGATCCCTGACCGCCTCGGTGGCACAGCAATGTCTGATATGTGCCAAAAACAATGCCAAGCAAGGTCCTGTTCCACCCCCAAGAGTTCAGTCAGTATGGGTGACCCCAATGAGTGATATACAGATAGACTTTGCTGAAATGCCCCGTGCAAATGGATATCACTATATGTTAGTGTTAGTCTGCACATTTTCAGGGTGGGTAGAAGCCTACCCCACCCGAACTGAGAAAGCCCAAGAAGTCACTAGGGTATTGCTCCATGAGATCATTCCCCGATTTGGAATACCATCAACTATAGGGTCAGATAATGGTCCATCATTTGTATCCCAAGTGACCCAACAGTTAGCTCAAGCTCTGCAAATAAAATGGAAGTTACACACTGCTTACAGACCCCAGAGCTCAGGGAAAGTAGAGCATATGAATAGAACCCTGAAAACTCAGTTGTCCAAGCTTTGCCAAGAGACACACCTAAAGTGGCTCCAAGTTCTCCCCATAGCCCTTCTTAGGATACGTTCAGCTCCCACCAGATCCTTAGGAGTCTCCCCTTTTGAGATTTTGTATGGGCGACCTCCACCCATAGAGCAGGGAATAAAGGGAGACATGAGACAGATAGGATCTGAAATAACTAGACAAGAACTATTAGCTTTAGGTTCTGTTTTGCAGAAACTCCAAACGTGGGTGCAAGATCGACTACCCATCAACCTGACTGAGCCTCTACATCCTTTCAAGCCAGGAACGTCAGTGTGGGTGAAAGAGTGGAGAAAGACCCCGCTGGCGCCGCTTTGGAAGGGACCCTATGTCGTCATCCTGTCAACCCCCACGGCAGTGAAAGTTGCAGAATTCGAACCCTGGATCCACCACAGTCGAGTAAAGCCGGCAGCTGCTCCTGATCCTGGCCAACGGACGTCAGTGAATGATCCCGAGACTCCATTGCGACTCACCTTGAGGAGACAGCCAGCTTTATAGAGAATCTTCAGAATCCACCTACGTCACGCGAGAGTGACCATCGCAGCGGAGACAGAAGAAGACTCAACAAGTTCATCATACCCACTTTCCAGTTAACCTCCAGAGACTGTAATCATAATGTTCTTCCACTATTGCCTTGTGGGAGTGGTGATCCTGGGAATCCTGGAAAAGACTTTTGCCCTACCCCCTTGTGCAGCCTGCATAACCACCACCCGAACAGGACAAAAGATTACTCAGACTTTGCTCTATCACTCCTACTATACTTGCACTGGTACAGTCAGCCGGTGTATTTATGTCAATTTTCTTTTATTAGGCAGACTCCAAATCCAAATAACATTATCATATTATATCAAAATGTACATGGTAAACCATTCAGCAAAAACATATACAGACCATTCTCTAGCCTATATCATTTATTTTATCCCTCCACCCCCTTTCAATAGTCCCCCCTCCACCCTTTTATCCCCCCCTAATCCCCCCCAATATCTACCTGACGGTGTACCTCTGCCCTCCTCCCCTACCCCATGCCCACTCCCCCGGCGGGTGATGACTCTTACACTCCGCCCAGGGGTCCATTCACTTCCGCTATTCAACTATACCTCAACGACCATCCCACCGCCCAATTAAGCACTCGTTTGTCCCCCCCTCCCTCCTTCCCCACTCCCTACCCTCCCTATCCCCCCACCCCTCTGCCAAATCCCCATTGCTAGTGGTCCAAATACTCCCAATGCCATACATAATCGGTTCTCTACCTCAATGTATTGAGTATCCTACTCCTCTCCCGCGCAGAGAGTGTCTGTAAAAAAGGTCCCCATTCCATCAGGAATCGTTCCCCCAATTTGTCATTCCCTTGTATGCCAGCCCTCTCTACCAACATTAAATCATACAGTTCCTGCCTCCAATCGGCCAGCCGGGGCCTGCTCCGTGACAACCATCTCTTAAGAATAAGATGTCGCGCTACCAACATCGCACGTTGCATCCACCGGGTGTATTTTCTTAGTATCTTCCCTCCAGTATCCGTCAACCCCAACACTGCTGACTGAGGCTCTGCTCCTATATCAACCGCAAACAGCCCCCTAGAAAGCCATATACTTCCATCCAAAATTGAGAGATTCGAGGACATCTCCACCACATATGTCCTAGAGTGGCCGCCCCCTCCGCACATCTAGGACATCCCGCCGAGGCGGCTGCCCCTGCTTGGTAAGCTCTATTAGGAGCAAAGTAACTCCTTCTTATAATCTGATACTGCATATCCCTCCATTTACTATAGCCACTCATTTGCGGGATCTGTGCCAACGCTTCTGTTATATGCTCACTCGTAATCTGTACTTGCAAATCCCTTGCCCACTGCTCCGCTACAGCTGTCTCTTCCAAAGGAGCCTCCAAGGCTAGATATTCCTTCTGCAGCAACGATATACTTGCCTGCTGTGGCATACCCGCATACAGTAGCTCCTCCAATTTCGAGCATATCGCTCCTTGCAAATCCTCAGCCCGTAAGCTACCGACATAACTGCGAACTTGCATATATCTGAATTGATCCACAGCCTGTAACCCATATCGCGCCTGCAGCTCTCCAAACGGAAGCATCCTACCTTCACCATCCACTACTTGGTCAAGTGCTAATATCCCTTTCGCCTCCCACCTCTTAAATGCCCCCCCCTCCACTCCTGGTCGAAACTCACCATTCCCATGTAAGGGGAGCAGTGGCGTAGCATGAGGATTCCCATGACACCTCTTGCACACTATCCCCCAGACACGTCGCAAAACTTTGAAACCAACATATTGGTCAATAATTTTGGGTAACAGCTGTCTTTTGGAGTGTAACACATATCGCAACGTCAGTGGATGCACTATCTCTGCCTCAACTGGCAGCGGCGTATAGTCCTCTGTTTCACTCAGCCAATCTCTCAAGTTCCGTAGTTGGCAGGCAATGTTATATCGATAAATGTCTGGTACGCCCATTCCCCCCCTCTCCCACGGCTGTTTTAATAACCGTAGCCTAATCCTTGGCTTCCTACCTCGCCATAGAAATTGAGTAAGTATCCTCTCCAATGCTTTAACTTCTTTACGCAGCAACAAAATGGGAAGGACCTGCAGCACATACAACCACTTTGGAAAAATCACCATCTTGTACACCGCTATCCGTCCCCCCAACGACAGAGGAAGATCCCTCCATCTCTCCAACCGAGTGCGGGTCTCCTCCAGCAATCTCCGTATGTTCAACCTATGACACTTCCCCGTTTCCGCTGCCAATCTAACCCCCAAGTACTTGAGTTCATTCATACTCCACTTCAAGGGAAACTCGCCCTTCCAGTTCCCTGGGAGTCCTTTATCCAAGGGCAGCGCCTCCGACTTCTCTAAATTAAGTTTCAGGCCAGAAAACCTTCCAAACTCAGCAAACGTATCTAACAGTGTTGGTAAAGTCTCCTGAGGCCTCCCCACATACACCAGTACATCATCAGCAAAAGCTGAGACTCGGAAGTCCGACCGTCCAATCCTCGCTCCCACCAGCCGGGGGTGTGTCCGTATTCGCTCCAGTAATGGCTCTAATGTCAAAACATAGAGGAGCGGTGATAGCGGGCACCCCTGTCTAGTACCCCTCCTTATTGGGAAAGCATTCGTCAATGAATCATTCATTATAATTTGTCCCTGCGGATTTGAATATAACAACCGTACCACGTTTCCAAAAAAACCTCCCAGACCCATACGCTCTAAAATCCGGAACATATAGGGCCACGCCACCCGATCAAAGGCTTTCTCTGCGTCAAAGCTCACTAAGAGTGCCGGCTCACCTGCTACTTGAGTCATGTACAAGGCAGCGAAGATCCTCCGCATATTTTTAATGATGTGCCTATTACGCACAAAGCCCACTTGATCCCCATTCACCAAGTCCGGTATCATCGGTGCTAGGCGCTCTGCCATTATTTTAGCCAAGATCTTGAGATCAACATTGATCAGTGAGATAGGCCTGTAAGATCCTGGTTGTTCAGGGTCCCTACCCTCCTTGGGGAGTACTGTGATAACTGCCCTATTTGCTTCATATGGAAAGAGCTGTTTTCCGACCAAATCCATATAGTGTGCTGACAAGGGTCCTGCCACCTGCTGTAGGAGGAGCTTGTAAAATTCCCCCCGATAACCATCCGGCCCAGGAGCCCGTCCCCTACGCAGGGTCTTAACCACCGCCACCACCTCCGCAGGCGTGATAGGACCATTCAACAAGTCTCTCTGTTCTTCTGATAAACATGACACCTGTATTCGATCCAAAAATACCTGCTCGCTCCTCTGGTCCTCCTGCCCTTCCTCATACAGTGCAGTATAATACTGCCGAAATATCTCTTCTATATGCTGTTGTGTGCTCCTAATCTGCCCCCTCTCATCTCTCATTGCTCCCACATAAGGCCTCCCCCCCCTCCCGTTCGGAGCAGCCCTGCCAGCAACTTCCCGGGTTTGTTCCCAAATTTGTACAGCTTATGTCTGAAATACAACTGGGACCGAATCACCCTTTCGTGTATTACGGAGGACAGCTCTTTCTGCAGACAGAGCAGAGCCTCCTTATTCTGATTTGTGGGAAATTGGCAAAATCTGCGCCTTGCTACTCCCACCTCCCTTTCCAAACGTAACAAGTTCCCATTATACTGTCTCTGTCTATAACCCATATAGCTAATAATGTGTCCCCGAAGTACTGCCTTAGCAGTTTCCCAAAACAATGTGGGGTTTGCCTTATGCTCAGCATTGTGTGTAACATATTCCTCCCACTTAGACTTCAGAAATTCACCAAAGTGTTTATCAGTGTTCACCTCCAATGGATACCTCCACAAGGTCCTGTCCTTACTGAACCCCCACTGAATGTCTATCCAGATCAATGCGTGGTCAGAGACCATTATAGGCCCCACTCTTGCTTCAGTTACTCTAGGAAATAACCTAGAGGACCCCAGAAAATAGTCTATCCGAGATCCAGTGTCATGGGCCCGCGACACATGCGTATAGTCCCTTTCTAACGGGTTTAAAACCCTCCAATAGTCTAACAGCTCAAACCCTTCACAGAGTCCCTTCACCCATTGCGCTCTCCGATCTCTGTTGTTACCCCTCCTCTTCGACCTATCCATACTCTCGTCCATTACGCAATTAAAATCTCCCCAAATTATTAACGGGGTGTGTCCCACATCACACAAACATTTGTTAACCTTCACACAAAAGCTCGCTTCGTACAGGTTTGGCGCATATACATTCATTAACGCTACCCTCTGGCCTCTAATCTCTCCAATTATCAAAATAAATCTACCCTCTGGGTCTTCCATGGTTCGTGTCAACACAAAGCCGACCTTCTTATGAATAAGGATTGCCACTCCTGCTTTTTTCCCCCCAGAGGACGCTCCATATACCCCGCCCACCCACCATCTCCGGAGCTTATCATGCTCTGTAGCAGTAAGATGTGTTTCCTGCAGGAAAGCGACCTCCACCTTATTATCCCTTAAAGTCTTTAAGACCTTGTAGCGCTTGAGAGGATTCCCCATCCCGCATACGTTCCATGATGCAAATCGTATTTTAGTGCCCATCATGATTTATCCATAATCATAGCCCCTGCTGAATTTATACGCGTATTCCCGCCAAAGAGACAGCCCCCCCCAGCATAGGGCATCTCCTTTTCCTCTCGTCCCTCTCAATCTGTCTGAGCTTCCAAGGACCACTAGCAATATCCCTCCCCTCCTCCCCCCAAATCCCGTTGTGTCTGCATCGTATTTTTAATTTTTCCCTGCCCCCCCTCCCCTCCAAGATTCCCAAGCCTTCCCCCCCTCCCCCTCCCCCTCCCCTCCCTCCTTCCCTAGCAACTCCCACCTTCCCTCCCCGCCTTCCTGTATCTCTACCCCTTGCCCTCCTCTCTGGGGCTCCCCACCCTTGGCCATCAGTAATGCATCCCGAACCCACCTCCATCAACCTCCATCCTCTGCTCAATAATTAGTCTACCCTAGGGTCCCTCCCCCTTCCCCCATACAATCCTCCACTTTACCCCTCTTACATGCATTTCCTTATAGCTTCCTGCCTCCCTCCGCTATCCCATCCAGCTCCCCCCTTGTAACAACCCAAGCCCCCAAACCAGCTACCTCCTCCCCCTACTCTCCTTCTGTTCCCAAAAATCCGCAAACATGGGCCATATATCAACACAGAACTCTCTAAACAACCAATACTTTCATTTTTAACAAACAAGATCACATTGTCAACCATCACAACATCAGCAGCCAATCTCAGACAGAGACCGGTCCTCAATAAAACAGTTCAACAATTCAATAGTGCCACATGGAGGAAGGAGCAGACAACAGAGCCACCCCTCCTCATGTAAGCGTATCTCCCAGCTGCCTTCAAGCTCGCCTGTCAGCGTCCTTGTTATGGAGGAGGGTGGGCGATTTATATTCTGGGATCCCCTTTTCATATCGTCGGCTCTACTCCAGATCTCCTCCAGTCATACATCTCAATTATTCTGCGATGTTGCGTTCATTATACATGTGCTCCATGTCACTCCCCTCATATATGGCCATAGGGAGAAAAAGGTACATATTCCAGTTTATCACATAGTCCAGTTTGTCCAGAGGGAGAAAAAGGTACATAGTCCAGTTTGTCCAGTTTCTCTTCCCTCAGCAAAGCTTGGTGCTGCAGGATTTCTCTCAGAGCTACTACAGTCCATATCCCGTACCGGCTCAGCCTTGTTCTAGGCATCACCGAGGGTTGCTAGAAATGTCTGTGCTGCTGCCACCGTTTCAAAGATGTGTTGCTTGCCATTATACTCCAGCCTCAATCTAGCAGGATACATTAGGGCAAACCGCATGCCCTTATTAATAAGTGTGGCACAGATTCCTGTAAATTCACGTCTGCGCAAACTCACTTGATTCGAGTAGTCTTGGAAGATCAATACTTTCTGCCCTCCCGATGTCTGACTCCTCTTTGCTCTGGCTGCTCTCAACACTGCCTCCTTTTGGACAAAATTCAGAAATCGTACAATCACTACCCGTGGTCGGGTAGCTCCGTCTCTCTTCTGTCCCAGTCTATGCGCTCTCTCTATGATTAGAGGTCCCACACTCGCCTCCAGAGAAAGTTGTGAGACTAGCCACTTTTCCAGGTAGGCACGGAGTTCGCCCTCTTTAACAGACTCCGATATCCCCACAATTCTCAAGTTCTTCCGCCTACCGCGATTCTCCAAGTCATCAATTTTATCCGCGTAACTCTTTAGTTGTTCTTCCATTTTCTTTATAGTTTGGGCCTGTGATTGCTGGGCCTCTTCCACCGTCACAATGCGTTGTTCCACTTGTGCTACTCTTGGCCCAATGTCTGCTACTGCTTGCCCTACCTGGGACATCTGCTCTGATAGGGCTTGAAATCGCCCCTCCAAGGCTGCTACCACCGCACTGGTGACGTCCTCTACAGCTCCTGCCAGAGGGTTGTTAAGCGGGCTATCCGGAGCAGAAGACGCCATCTTACTTTCCGCCCCGCGTGGCTTCTCCTTTTTCCCGGGTTTTGCTGCCATTGGTTTCCTTGGTATGCACGTTCCTCCGACGCTTGCCTCTCAGCACTCCACTCCCGTCATTTCCTCTGCTCAGTCAGCTGGTTTCAAGCGGAGGTTGCCTAGAGAAAGTCTATTTTCCCGGTGGGCTACTCCAGAACATGGCAATCCGCTGCCGTCTAGCTCACTGCAGCACGTGGTCTCTGGTGGTCTTTATTTATTTACACTCAGCAGGGCTATGTCCTTTATGATAGGGATTCTCTTAATCCAAATTGCTGTATATGTAATTCAAACACTTCACACTATGGCCACTAGATGGAGCTCCCGCTTCATCATTACACAGCAGTTCACTCACCGTGAAGGCAGGGAAACCAGAAACCTGTCCGGGCATGTTCTTTATTTCTGCCTGCAAGCTACCAGCCAGCAACAGGAGGAAGATTGTGTCCCCGCAGCCCCGGAGCAGCGAGCCATCAGTGCAGGACTTAAAGATCTTCAAGCTGATGACCCGGTTCACCTCCTGCACTTCCTTCTGGCTCAGTGGAACGCAGGAGCTCCATGCGTTTCACCACCATGTGGTAATGGCCGCAGCCCTCCAACCCCAACACAGCCAAGACATAGAAGGGCAGAGACAGCAGCCAGAAGCCTCCAGATCGCAGCAGCTCTATCTCCCACGCAGGCAGTCACTTTGTGGCAGGTCAGTCTTGATTTTAAATTTAATACTGCTGACCCCAGCTCCCGATCAGATCGCAAGCTCCCCGCTTCTCTCTGCTATCCACCGGAGTTATTCTGGGCACAAAGCTGGACAGGCATCCCTCATTGCATACCTCCTGCTCCTCGGGGGTTTCCTTCTTCCCCACAGGCACTCTCCGGATCAGCCGGTGTCACTTCAGGGCTCAGCACAGCATCAGCAGTACCTTGCCCGTCATGTCTCCCACTACCGGAACCGATGATCCCAGCACAGAGGGGCAGGAAAGCTCAATTTAGACTCCCTCACATTTGGTGAACATTGGGAGAGGGGTTTCTTGCACTTTCTTCAGGTATTCCTCTGCAACATGGTGGATCATGTGCGGAGCTGCACTAACTTGCGGCCATTCTCGCCAGCGCTCACCAGCGCCCCCCCAGCCGGTGTATTTATAATGGCACCGAACTGAATATTTGCACCAAGGGGAAAAGTAAGACTTGTTATAACCCTCGACAAAACCCTTCATATTATACATTTGAGATACGATGGAATGATGAAGATGGAGCCATCCTGAATGCGACAAAACCCCTCACCAACCCCACAAAACCTATTATCTTGAACTTTGATGCTTGTGATGCAATCAACAGAAATGCTTACCACAGATGTGGGTCATGGGAGCGAGCATACTACCATGATGATAAATACATGTGTCAAGGAGCCTACGGATGGGGACGGTGTACAGGAAAGAGTTCTGCAGCCACCATTTACACCACCGCATCTAGACATGATTACTTTTGCCCAAAATGGGACTGTGTATATTTTGCTACTTGGAAGAATGCACCTACGGGACGAGATGGTGATCATCGCAAAGGCAGCTTAACAAAGATCAGACTACCAGAACCCAAGAAATGCCAGAAAGCTGCCTGTAATCCCCTGCAACTTCTCATAGTCAACCCCAGCCACTGGAAGCAAGGATACAAGTTCGGGTTGCGTATTGCAGGAGGAGGTATAGATCCTGGGACTATCTTATATTTGCAATTAAACACCAAAACCCATGTATCCTCACCCTATCGCATACATGAAGCCTCTATGAAGCCATGAAATCAGAGTTTGAAATTCCTCCTGCCTCCCAGAACTTATTTCCTGAATTAGCGGGAGCAGTTGCATCTAGTCTCCATGTTTCAGACTGTTTGTTTTGTGGAGGAACAACGATGGGAGACCAATGGCCTTGGGAGGCACAAGAATTGAACTATTCTATTCCATACAATCAGACTAATATACACAATACCACAAGTGAATGGGTATTGGCCCACTCCATTGTAGGTAACTTATGTTTTTCTCGCTATGGACCATTGTTTAATATGGAAGTGGGGCAGCTGGTCTGTCTCAATCAGAATTTCTACAACAGTACCACTAAGAAGACGTCTTGGTGGTCAGGAGTCAACACTACTGAACCTTCCAATCCTCTAGTTCAGTTTCCCAAACTTGCCAGTATCTGGACTAACTTAGCAGCATATAATTCCTGGCAAGCACCACCTGGACTGTACTGGGTTTGCGGAACCCGAGCATATGCCAGACTTCCTCACCATTGGGGAGGCGCATGTGTATTGGGAACCATACGACCTTCCTTTTTCCTTCATCCCAGGGAGAACAGCTGGGATATCCTGTGTACAGAAGTCGACAGCTGAAGGAGGCCTTGAAGATAGGCCAAAATGGACAAATGGGATGCGTCATCTGAAGAATGGCCACCAGAAAGAATCATCTCATACTATGGACCTGCTACCTGGGAGCAGGATGGGACTTGGGGATATCGTACTCCTGTTTATATGATTAATCGAATAATACGTTTGCAAGCTGTTGTTGAAATAATAACCAATGAAACTAGTAAAGCACTAACCCTTCTAGCAAAGCAAAGTACGCAAATGCGCACAGCCATTTATCAAAATCGTTTAGCTTTAGATCATTTGTTAGCAGTTGAAGGTGGGGTATGTGGGAAGTTGAATCTAAGTAATTGTTGTTTACAGATTGATAATAATGGGCAAGACCAGAGCTGCCGCCATCTGCAAGCTCCCCCTGATCGGGGTAGAGCACCCGAGTGGGCAATCCAGCTTCCCGCTTGGGGACTCCAGCCCAATCGGGGCTGTGGGAGGAGAGCCGGCTGATTTAAAAAGCGCCGCCATCGGCGTGAACAAAGACCAGAGCTGCCGCCATCTGCAAGCTCCCCCTGATCGGGGTAGAGCACCCGAGTGGGCAATCCAGCTTCCCGCTCGGGGACTCCAGCCCAATCGGGGCTGTGGGAGGAGAGCCGGCTGATTTAAAAAGCGCCGCCGGGAGGCGCGCCCGCGCCTGAGGGCCTCGCAAGAGGGCCCTTTGGCGTGGCCCTTAGGTGGGGCACGATAGGCGAGAATCAATCTAATCCCCAAGCTGGCACAGATCCAAGGCCTTGAGTGACCCACGCTCCATATTCAAGCAAGTCCTTCTCGATGGATGAAAACCCGACGGACCCAATCCCAACATCCACCAACAACCTCCCAGCGCAAGGAACAGTTTGAATCAGCAATGTCCCGTTCGCAAGATTCTCCTATCAAGCACCCATTAACAGTATGACTAGATACTTCGCCCTATAATGTTAAGCATCTAGCATGTTTAGATTACTATGTATGATTACTGAATAGCTTACACTGCAACCACTACAATTAATTATTTAGCTAGCTAGCCAGCATTTTCATAGCAAGTTGCTTATTATCTCTGACACTTCCTATCTAGCCTCAGAACCTAAAATCCTATAATTTTGTCTGCCAGTACCTTGATATTACTATCACCAGTAATTTGTAGCTATCATTGTAATAATTTAAGTCATCTGCTACCAGTGTTCAGCTACCATTCCTGCCATCATATTATTACCATTTTTGAATTATTCAACCACTACTGTTAGCTGTACTCTGTCTCTATTGTTCTAGTATCACAAACCACTGCTGCTGATATTTCCGGCTCCTTCGTTACCATCTCCATAGTTACTATTGCATCTGTGCACTGACCCACAAACTCAAAGGGCCGGGTCTAACTAGACAAATCAGGAAGCACATAAATATCCTGACAGACTACACCCAATTCATAACAAGGCATCTAATTCATCCAAAACAACAGTCTCCTACAACCTGTCCAGATAGAGAATTAACCCAAAACGTAACCCCCCCTTCTCCTAATTATACAAGGATACCAGAAAGATGCATACACTCATAGCATTACTTATCACTTATCTTCTTTTTGCACTGTCTAGACACTCAAATGCCTTCAATAGGGGCACCAACTCCATACCAATACTAAGGAGCAATTGGAAGAGATGGTCAGACAAGACTCAAGCATACCCAACAAACTCCAACCGCACGCAACATCCACATCTGCTCCACATTGCCCTCCAACTCACTAAAAAGTCTCAGACCAAGGAACAACAGCACCAATATCCTTTGAGGTGCGCCCTTATCAACTCCAGATCCATCCGTTCAAAGTGGCCAGTGATCACCGTCCTTATAGCACTCCATGATCTAGATATCCTGATGGTCACGGAGACTTGGTTATCAGATTGTGACAATGTCATTCTCAACCAGATGTTACCCCCCAAGTTCTCAATTTATACCTCCCACAGAGCCAACCAAAGAGGAGGTGGAGTACTAATCCTTGCAAAAAGCCAGCTACAATTTCAGTTGAACAACACCATCAGCACAACCCATCTAAACACAATCTCCATATCAAACAATTCATGCTCAATCAATGTAGTCTATAGAGCACCTACAACCATACCAGATGACCTGTCTACAATAATCAACCTTGCCTGCAACACAGATAAACCAAGATCATCGAACTGGCTATCTGGCGATTTCAACCTCCCCACTCTACACGAAACCCAAATCACAGCTTTTCTAGAAGCACTTGATGACCTTGGATACAGTCAGATAGTCAGAGAACCCACGCATGTGAAGGGAAACCCACTAGATCTAATTTTCGCTCCAAAAGCGGCCATAGAAGCTGACCACAACTTCGCACTATCTATACCCCCAGTACCCTGGTCTGATCATAACTTGATCTTACTCCAACTACCCACTCTCCACAACAATTACTACACTAACGTCATACATCCTAAACCAGCAGCAAGAAGGTTTCGTTCCTTTGACAAAGAAGACATAATCAATAATGCCCTTCCTCTACTAAACACCTCAAAACCTGATCTAGACGACTTGATTAACACATGGGATAATACCCTGAGATTCAGCTCACAACTACCGGACACGTTTAAAAGGACCAGCCACCGAGCTCATGTAACGTGGTACTCAAACGAGTTAAGGGCATCACTTCTCCATCTTTGCAGGCTCGAGAGGTGCTGGCGCCGATCCCGTTCTACTGAAGCTTATACGGCATATTGCTCACACCTAAAAAAACATCGCCAAGAAATAGCAGAGAGAAGGAAACAATTCCATACAAGCCTCCTGAAGCGATCGGTAAATAAACACCATGACTTGCTCAACATAGTAAAATCATTGGCATGTGAACCAACCCCACAACAAACACAAACTATACACCCTCAGGACTACGCTATCTAAAATCAAAGATGACGCAAACAGCTAAAATCCATTGTCCCACTGACCCCCTATCATACCCAAGCTGTCGCAACCACCTACATTGACCAAATTTAGCACGATACCACCCAAAGAGATCGAAAACATCATTGCATCTATCAATGCCACTACTGCTCCAAACGATCCCTGCCCAGCCTCCTGGATAAGAGAACTTCGCTGTGAACTAAGCCACTTCCTAAATAAAATCTTAGATCAATCATTTGCAACGGGATCCTTTCCTCAAAATCTAAAACACACCTCTATTAGACCACTATTGAAGAACAACAAATTGGATCCACTAAGAGTAGAATCGTACAGACCAATATCCAGCATCCCATTGTTAACCAAAATAATTGAAAAGGTAGTTCAACACCAAATTCAGCAACACATAGACACTGAAGCACCGCTTGACCCGTCCCAACATGGTTTCAGAGAAGCACATGGCGTGGAGACTCTCCTTATTACCCTCTTCAATACTCTAATCACAGGAATAGACGACACCCGGCAAGGCTTCATCCTTATTTTCATGGACATCTCGGCTGCGTTCGACTCTGTAAATCACCAAATACTGATCAATCGTCTCAAGGAAAAAGGAATCCATGACTCGGCGCTGAAGTGGTGTAAGTCATACCTGTCTAACCGATGGCAACAAGTGAGGGATCAGTGCCACAACATCAGATCTATTTCTACAAGAACAGGGTGTACCTCAAGGATCCTCGCTTTCAGCATTAATGTTCAACATATACATTCAACTGATTTGTGACCTAATCCGCTCTTTTAATGTTGCCTGCTTAGCTTATGCAGACGACATTCTCCTGTATATGCCATTCGCTATCAACCAACCCGATCTTTCCCCTCTGGTGAGATGCTTCGAGGCAGTTAAAGAGTGGCTCATCACACAGAACTTACGAATCAACCACAACAAGACCGACGTAATGTTCATCACGAAGAACCAGAACTTCATACCCCCAGCCACTTTAAAGATAAAGGACACAGAACTGACAGTTAAACCCACTATTCGATACCTAGGCATCACCCTTGACCATCACTTAGACATGAAAACACACATAAAGAATACAACAAAATTGATATACCACAAAATACGAACACTCCGTCATTTATGACCATTACTTGAACCCACGGACTTCAGAACCATCTACCAAGCCCTGGTGATGCCACACCTCGATTTCTCAAATGCAATTCTACATGGACTCCCACAAGCAACCTTAAACCATCTCCAACTGGCAATGAATACAGCCGCCAGAGTACTCGAAGGAATATCGAAGACAGACCACATCACACCAATCCTCAAAAGACTACACTGGTTACTGATCAACGCCAGAATACAATATAAGATCATAATCACAACTTTCAAAGTATTGAACAACCAGTCACCCACATCCATCACTGAACTAATACGCACTCCACCCACCAATAGAATCAGGAGATCCGCAGCAATAAACACTCTAATGGTCCCGAAAGAGATAGCGAGATGCACAAAAGCAACATCGAAAAGAGCCTTCAGCATATATGCCCCAAAAACATGGAACGCCCTCCCTCCAGACCTTAGAGCTATAACTAGCTTAACCCAATTCAGAAAAAAACTCAAGCACTACCTATTTTCAAGTTACTTTCCAGTTTAGATTTTTCACAAGCAAAAACACCCACCATCTACATAACCAGAGAGTTTCGACTATGTGAATAATTGTAAATAGTTTACCCTTGTTCTTCCAAGTTTCAACTCCTGTTAAATGTAAAATACACTACAGCTTCCTGTATGTATATGTTATGTTCGATGTAAACCATGCTGATGGTAAGAGTGCGGTATAGAAGAAATGTTAAATAAATAAATAAATGAATAAATGTAGTTGAAGATCTAGCCACCCAGATGAGAGAGCAGACCTTTGTGCCTGTCCAGACCTGGCACAGTTTAAAGATGGATGGGTGGTTTGGTTCATTGTTTTCCTGGATTGGTGGTCTAAAAGCCCTTATATTTATTGTACTATTCATATTAGCCATGTGCTTATTGCTCCCTTGTCTCCTACCCCTTTGCTTACGCATGATAACATCATCAATTGATAACACTATAGAGCGGAAGGCAGCTGCGAAGGTATTAGCTATGTGGCAATATTACCCTATACCCCATGACGATGATGCTATTACACCAGTATAATGTGTTAATTGACTAATGAATGATTTAATTCTCACCTTTCCTCACTTGCGGGTGAGAATAATCAAAGGGGGGAATGTGGTAGGCTATGGCCTAGCATGGCCTTCTACTATGAAAGGCCTGTAAGTTAGGCCTGGATCCTAACTCCCATTATAGCTAGAAAAGAACCAAAAATCTGTGGAAAAAGAGAAAACTGTTTTAAACTGCTTAATAAGAAGTTTTTATGAATTCATAAGTCTTCCATTATTCTCTTGTGTGTGAAAGAACAGAAATGTTTCAATATATGCACTCCTGGAACTAGGGATAACCTTGCAGTAGAGAAGTAACGAAATCAAGAACTGTACCATTGTTAGAGCAATCCTAAGGGAGGGGGCCGGTTGCTAGGCTCCGGAGGGATTCCTAATTGGACAAATGAAGGGAATGTAGGACCAATGAGACGTTTGCATGTATCGAGTTGGAACCAATAGAAAGTTCTCATGTATCAAACTGAAAAAGAGGTATAAATGGTTATGTCTCTGTATAAACCTTTGCTCAGTTCCTTTTGAAGCTTTGACTGACTGGGCCTGTGCACAATAAACTGGCTTGGACCCTGTCAATTGACTCCTGGACTTATTCATTGATTGCACTTTGCTGCAGCAATTTGAAGGCTGATATATTAACCCTGTGAGACAATCTAAGATTCCCACAGACCCTTGTAAGGTTCTGTGCTCTCATGTGGCTCAAGCCAGCATAGCTTGCCTAACTGCTTCTTTTGGACTAAGTGCTGTTCCAGAGACTGCCTCAGACCCCAGCTGCATTCATCCACCTGGCAGAGCTAAGGTCCCAGCCTTATGTCTTCACCCTGGTGTGGAATTAGGAAATGTACAGAAAAGAGTTATGTGGCTAAATGCAGAGTGAGCCTGTGGCCTCTGGTTGCTAATCGGTGAGTTATTGCTACTATGCAATAAACAATGCTGCTACAACTTATTATCTCATTTTTCTAGTGCTAGTCTTTATATTTTCTATTTTTCTATCCAAAATAAACCTAATATATCACCACAGAAATGTGTCTCTCCTGGCTCATTACCAGAAGGTCCCACTGAATCTGCGGGTGAGGGACTTTCCTCTAGGCATAACTGAGCATAACATTACATCTTATCTTTTTGTCTGTAAATACTCCCTACAATCCAATCAAAGAAATCGATTAAATTCCTCTGAAAAGACTGACCTCAGTTAAAATTATGTTGTCTTGGATTCTGTATTCCATTGGATTTCATAAACTGTTTAGCATAGTTACTCACCTGTAACAGGTGTTCTCTGGGGACAGCAGGAATCAGTCCTCACATATGGGCAGGGGCGGCCCAAGGGGGGTGCGGGGCCATGTGCGGAGACTCGGTGCGGGGCCTCATTTGCATAAGGGGCCTCATTTGCATGAATATTTGCATAATGTTACCATATACTAACTTTTAGTAAACATGCCTCTTAATGAGTGTATGGATAAAGAAAGTAAGAGATTTCTACATTACTATAATCCATGTGCCAACCACCAGACACATTAGGAACTACTATAAACACTGCCCATTTAGAACCCATAGCAAACCCGCCCTATCCTAACAGCACTACCAGGACTCACAAAGCACCATACCCTACCTATCAAAAGGAAACATGCAAATATTAAACCAATACATTTCAGAGAACAACAATACAAGACCTACTGGGGAAAGAGAACAAGTGGCAATGTCAAATAGGAATTACATAAACAGAATACCTCAGCTCAGTTACACATGCAGAACATAGACCATCACCAAACAAGGAATCACAATTTAGAAACAGGAAGACAATAATTAAACTGGGAATCCCAAAAGCCAAACTTGGAATGTACAACACTGTAGAAATAAAACTATACATTAATTTGCTCTTGTACTAAACAAAGCGCAGACGTTAATGATGCACATTTACCAGAGCTGACATATTCCAATTAATAAATTCAAAATAAAGAGATATTTTTCTACCTTTTGTGCATTTTTTTTCAGCTGCAATTGCTCCAGCCACTTTCTTCTGGTTTCTTCGTGTCTTCTGCTAACTCTCCATCGTCTGCTGTCCATTTGTCCTTTCTTCTCTCTTCTAGTTTTTTTCCATTCTCTCTCTGCATCTGCTTTAACATACTAATCTTTCTCCTTTTGCTCTTTCCTCATTCCTATTTCATCCACTCAAATTTTACCCCTCCATCCTCAATCCCCACTTACTCTCCCAATACCCGGCCAATTGTAGATTTTTTATCCCTCCCACACAAAATATTTTTCCCCTCTCCATTTTACTCTCCCTGCCCCATCCCATTCTAATCCTCCCCCAACATCAGCTCCCTTCTAGTTCCAGCCTCACCCAGCATCCATTCCCTTCTAGTCCCTGCATCAGCCCATTTCCAGTCCTAGCAACCCCCCAACCCAATACCAGTCCTAGCCCCCCCCATCAACCCACTTCCAGTCCTAACCCCCCATCACCCCATTTTCAGTTTAAGCCCCCCCTATAACCCATTACCAGTCCTAACCCCCCCATCAGCCCACTTCCAGTCCTAACCCCCATCAACCCATTTCCAGTCAGCCCCCCATAGCCCATTGCCAGTCCTAACCCCCCCATCAGCCCACAGCCCATTACCAGTCCTAACCCCATCAGCCCACCTCAAGTCCTAACCCCTCCCCATCAGCCCATTTCCTGTCCTAGCCCCCCATAGCCCATTATCAGTCCTAACCCCCCCATAGCCCATTACCAGACAGCCCCCATCAGCCAACAGCCCATTACCAGTCTTAACCTCCCCATAGCCCATTACCAGTTCTAACTCCCCGAACAGCCCACAGCCCATTACCAGTCCTAACCCCATCAGCCCACCTCAAGTCCTAACCCCTCCCCATCATCCCTTTTCCTGTCCTAGCCCCCCCATAGCCCATTACCAGTCCTAACCCCCCCAACAGCCCACAGCCCATTACCAGTCCTAACCCCATCAGCCCACCTCCAGTCTTAATCCCCCCAGCCCATTTCCAGTCCTAGCAACCCCCCAACCCATTACCAGTCCTAGCCCCCCATAGCCCACTCCCAGTCCTAATCCCACCAGCCCATTTCCAGTCCTAATCCCCCATCCACCAATTTTCAGTTTAAGCCCCCCCATACCCCATTACCAGTCCTAACCTCCCCATCAGCCCACTCCCAGTCCTAATCCCACCAGCCCATTTCCAGTCCTAATCCCCATCACCCAATTTTTAGTTTAAGCCCCCCATAGCCCATTACCAGTCCTAACCTCCCAGCAACCCACTTCCAGTCCTAATCCCATCAGCCCATATACAGACTTAGCTCCCCCATAGCCCATCACCACTCCTAACCCCCCCTAGCCCCCCATAGCCCATCACCACTCCTAACCCCCCCCAGCCCATCACCACTCCTAACCCCCCCCCAGCCCAGCCCAGCCCAGCCCAGCCTAGGGAATTTTTAAAAAAAAAAAGCTGTCTGCTGCCGCTGCCGGGGCCGCCGCGGCAGAATCGAGTGTGCCGCGGAGCCCCCCCTGCCCAGCAGAGCCTGCCCTCCCCTGTATCACCTCTCTCTTTACAGCTGCAGTCACACGCGCCGGCTTTCAGAGCACGAAGGAACTAGTTTCCCTTTCGCGGCTCTGTTAAGCCCGCGGGGGCTGATGGGAACTTCCCATCAGCCCCCGCGGGCTTAACAGAGCAGCGAGGGAGAAACTCTCCTCTCGCGCTCTGAAAGCCGGCACTTGTGACTGCAGCTGTAAAGAGAGAGGTGATACAGGTAGGGCAGGCTCTGCTGGGCAGGGGGGGCCCCACGGCACACTCGATTCTGCCGCGGCGGCCCCGGCAGCAGACAGCTTTTTTTTTTTTTTTAAATTTTACTTTTAGATCAGAATGTTTTTTGCGCGGGGCCCCCTGAAACGCGGGGCCCTGTGCAAAAAACATTCTTGCTCAATGGACGGGCCAGCCTTGCATATGGGGCCCGCGCGCAGCAAATCTCCAGCTTTCAAAGAAAGCCTTTGGGAGTTGCTACCATGCATGCGTGGTCCCCTTCCTGCCCAAAGGAGCCATCTTCCTCAGTCAACTGACATAGCTAAAGACAGCAACAACAAAACAATGAAGATTGGAATTTCAGTTCTCCTAGGGGAGATTCCTGCTGTCCCCAGAGAACACCTGTTACAGGTGCTGGAGAGGTGGAGAAGAAATTGCAACACCATAACCACTGGGCAAGAAAAGGGGTCGAACCACTGGGCAAGAAAAGGGGTCGACCCCCTGTGCCGCACACCAAAGTGCGAACCTGTGCCACTTAAAGGCATAAGCCCATCTGGCAGAATTCTGTGTGAAGCCAGCAGAACATCCTCCATATCCTTCGGAAGTAGGAGCAGAGCTAGTGACACCCTCTCAGCAGCCATGCTGTCAGCGAAAGGGAGCTGGGGATGGGGTGCAGGAGAGAGCCCCTGTCCTGGGAAAGGGGCTGCGAAGCTGTCCCCAGGGAAATGGGGCGAGGCCGAAGGGAAGCACCCTGTATTGAAAATGATGACCCCCAACCACAAAGCGTAGGTATTGCCTGTGGTTTGGGTGGATTAGGATGTGTGTATAGGCATCCTTTAAATCTAAGGAGCATAGCCAGTCTCCCTAGCGGAGGTAAGGCAGCAATGTTCCAAGAGAGAGCATCTTGAACTTCTCCCTCACCAGGAATTTTTTGAGGTTGCACAGGTCAAGGATGGGCCTTAGGCCCTCTGTCCTATTTGGCACGAGGAAGTACCTGGAGTAGAACCTCTTGCCCTTGAGATGGTGGGGCACTGGTTCCACCGCTCGGTGCTCGAGAAGACCTGCCATCTCCTTCAAAAAAAGGTCCCGGTGTATTTCTGCTAAAGAGATGTTTAGGAAATATTTATTAGAAGTGTTAAGATGTTCTGATTGATTCTCATCCCCCTATGGTTAAGTTATATTATCTTCCTGTGGGTAAAAAAGTTCTTGGTGGTGGATTAATTGATGGAGTAGGACAAAGTAATTCATTAGATGTATCAGCTATTCTGGAATCCTCCTTAACTGATTCTGTTTCTCCTTCTACTTTGATTGCAACGTTTGCTCTTTCCTCTGATAGAGATTGGTTTCTACGTATGTTTTTAGGAAGCATAGTGCACAGTTTCATGGGTTACTGGTTCATGTTTTTCAAGATTTATCTAAAGAAACCCAAAAACGTAGGAAAGAATTTCTATTACTTCGTCCAGGGGTTTTGTTGTTTGGGGGGGGGGGGCTTTTTCTTTTTGAAATTTCCTTGCAAATGTATGGTCAGGTTGAATGCTGAGTCATATATTTTCTTTGATCCTTCACAGTTGCTTGCTTTTTTGAGTGCTCGCCGAGCCTCCGAGGTGGCCCCTGATACACTGCCATTAGGTTAGTCCTGATTGTTTGTTCACATCAGGTTTATCTTCTCAATTTGTGTTTTCTTTAAATGATGTTATTGGATCTCCCTCTTTTGTGGTGGGCTATAATAGGGGCAGGGAATTTTTTTTCTCTATATACTGTTTATATTTTCATAATATTGATTGTATCAATGTTGTTGATTTTTCCTCCCTGCTCCCTAGTTTCTATGCATGTATATGCTTGGATTTATTGTAAAATGATAAAGTTTAAATTAAAAAAAAAAGAAAAGTAAAAAAGGTCCTGGTGAAGGGGAGGTCGGAAGGGCTCAGCGGGGAAATAGTGTGGAGGCACTTCAGCTAGACAGAGGAGGTAACCTTCCTTGATCATCTGTAATGCCCATGAATCGGTGGTGATAGCTCCACACCTTTGGGCATACAGGGTGAGCTGACCTCCTGTGGGCTACCAAGTTCTGGCTGGGAGAGGGGCCATGCTGCAGGAGTCAAAAGTTCCCTCCAGGCTGAGCCGAAGCCAGAGCCTGGGAGCCTTCTGCTTACGCGGGCCATGTCCCTGTTCCGGCCTGCTGCCCTTGCTGGGGAGCCGGGGAGGCCTAGTAAGGGGGGTAGTTTCGGTAAGTAGTGGACGTCCTCGGGTAAAAGGGCTTTTTACCTGAGCCCTTCTTTCGGAAAGGGGCAGAGGTCTTCTTAGAAAGCCTAGTCCTCGTCATGAACTCAGACTCCAGTTCGATGGCCTTGTCAGTCATGGGTTTGCCGAAGAGGTTGTCCCCCCCGGCATGGGACATTGACCAACTTGTCTTGCACCCAAATTCTTTCAGGTCCGACGACTGTAGCCAGGCTTGGCGGTGTGCACCGATGCCCGCAGCGGCTACCCTGGCCGCCGACTTGAACCTGTCATAGGCCACCCGAGACATGAACTTAGAGCATTCACTGACGTCTTTGGATAGGCCCCTGAAGCACTGCAAAAGCTCCTCGGAGAGATCAGCTGAGAACCCAGTGATCTGCTTCGCCAGGTCTCTCAGGTACATGCCCATGTACAGCTGGTAGGCCTGGATCCGGCAATTCAGCATCGCGCTCTAGTAACATTTCCTACCGAGGGCATCCAAGATGTGGGCCTCCCTGCCGGGTGGCACCGAGGAGCGCGTCTTCTGACTTTCAGTCGACGCATGGCAGTTGTGACGTCTGAAACCCAGGACTCCGGCAGACCCGATACATCGAGTCAAGCTACTTGCTGATCACTGGCGTTGACGCCAGCGTCTCCCACATGCGGAGCGTAAGGTGATCCCGGACAGGAGGAATGGGCACCATGAGGGTCTCCCGAGGGGGAGCCTCGTACTCGAGGATCTCGAGTTCGTCTGCTTGAGAGAGTCCTCCTCAGACTCTGCTGGGAAAGCCAAAACCTTGGACATATCCCGAATGAAGTCCTGAAACCCCATGTCCTTCGGTGGGAACCTTCTCTGAGGCTCCGATACCGGGGAATTGAAAGAGACATCTCGGTGACGACGGGTGTCTGGTGACTCCTTGTCCTTGGACTCCCAAGCGGAGGCCTCTGAGGGGCCTGGCGCCATCTTTCCCAGCGCTCGCCGGCTCGCCAGTGACGATCTCAGTCCTGATGAATGGGAGGCCGAGCATGACCTCGGACAAAGATCTACTTGGGCCCGCAGAGCTTTGAGGATCAGCTCGGCCTCCGGGGTCGACTTCGATGTTGAACACCCGGTGGTCGGGGTGAAGGAATCAGACATGCCGGATATCAATGCCCACTGCTGCTTCAGGAAGGCAGTGATCCAGTGCTCCAAGGATGCCATCCTGGACATCAGTTCCGGAGGCTCTGCAGCCCTCGGCTCAGACACCGACGCTCTCGGGCCTGAAGCCGGTTCCCCCAGAAGGGAGTCCTCCACTAGGATAGGATGTATTTGCCAGGGCCGGTCCACGACCGGGTCCTTTCGGGGAACTTTGGCTGGGAGCTCCTTTTCTGACGCCTTGGGCAGGCGCTCGGGGCTCTGCGACCGGCCCCGCAAGAGACCTGGCTGTTCCGAGCCATCCAGATGCCCCCGTCGAGGGTTTCTTCCTTCTTTTCAGTTTCCTCAAGGGAGACCCCCTCTCCGAGGCCCCTCGACGACGCTCTGGTTCGGACTGCTCCTCCCGAGGCGTGGAGGCCTCAGACAAGGTTCTGGCTCTTGGAAGCATGGGGTAAGCAGGAAAGAATTTTCATGCTGCTGCTGCTGGCAGCTTGTCAAGGCCTTCGAAGACATCTTTTGGCAGAGGCCACAGACTGCTGGGTCGTGGTCCAGGCCGAGGCACCGGAGGCAGCAGTCATGCGTATCAGTGAGGGACATGATCTTCCCACACTGATCGCACTTTTTAAACCCACTGGTAGCCATGGAGGGGAAAAAGAACCCCAACAAGGTCGAAGACCCTTCAGGCTACCAGCAAGGAAAAAGGGGCCCGAAGACGCCCAAGAGAGAAAAATCGAAAATAGAAAAAGGGGGCCGGCCCAATACCGAGGTACCAGAGTCAGGTGGGAAAGGTACTGGGGTGCGAGACCAGAAAAACAGCCAAAAAGCAGAAGAAGAAAAGAAAAGAAAAATCAACTTTTTCCGGGACAGGGACAGACTACATCTGATGGGCTCCGCGGAAAAAAGGAGACTGGGCAAGATGGCTCTTTTGGGCTGGAAGGGGACCACGCATGCGTGGTAGCAACTCCCAAAGGCTTTCTTTGAAAGCTGGGGATTTGCTCCACATGGGCTCCATCGGCGTCGTCACCCATATATGAGGACTGACTTCCTACTTGTTCCTGGAGAATATTAGTGATTCCTACTACTACTATTAATTTGTGTAGTGCTGCAAGGCATATGCAGTGCTGTACAGAGACATGTAAGAGATGATCCGTGCTCATCAGAGTTTACAGTCTAGTCAAGACAAACATCACAACAGCTGGGCACAAGGAGCATGATAAGGAAACATATAGAAGGTGAACTAGAGATAAAAAACCAAAGTCACTTCACTGAGGTTTATAAATCAACATTCATAATTTTTATAAAGCAAAATACATGCATCTACTAAAAGACCCCTTAATCTTTAAAAACAGTCACATAAAACAAAAATCATTGATTTAGCTATGCATTCTATCTTTTGCTATTTTTTTTAATTTTATAACATTTTAACATTTTCTCTAATAATTGCTCAATGCAATATTATACTTTTATTTTGACTCTCAATTTGTTCTTCTAAAGAGAACAAATTATGAATGATGCTGTATATGGAAAGTCAATAAATGTGATATAATCTCATGTGCAGATCAAAATTTATCTCAAATTAAAAAAATGTAAACAACTAAAATACAAATGTATCACAGGGCTGTACATGACAATTTCAGAGACTTATTAATATAAATATACCAAAACAGTCTACTTATTTAATTAGGGTCACTTATAAAATTATAGTGCCTTAATTTCTTTTGAAAATTAACTTTGCTTCATTTAAGGAGAGGAAACAGCCTGCTAAATAGTGTGAAGTACAGCTCATAAACCTCAATACATATCAATTTGCAGATAATTTACAGAGAAAGACACCAAGGGCTGATTCTGATATCCTGTGAAGCAAATTTTCCTTTCTTTCAATATGGATTGTTTAATTTTATAGAAGATATAAATGACTGCTACAGAATCCTAAAATTTGAAATGCACTTCTATAAACCAGCAACCTCAAAAAATATTCAAGACTATAATGTTTTAGATATGTGGAGTACTGTCAAAATATTGATAACCAGATAACTTCTTGCTTGACTTGGTTATATTCAATAGGGATTAAAAAAAAAGAGCAACACTAAAGTATATTGCTGTTACACAATGAACGACCACATGTCTTTACTATTCTTATTTTAATTCTTACCTGTACAGTAGTCACTTTTCTTTTAAATTAAATTTAAAATATTGTTAAAAACACTTATGTCTTATACTGAAAATAAACCTTTGCAAGAAGATTTGCACTGATAGTGACCTTGGTCCTGTCCTATGCCTAAGCCAAACAACAGTAAATGCTTATGGTGTCCAAGTTTATTGTTTAACTGTCTTTTGTAAGAAAAACAAAGTAGTTGGGTACCAATCATAGTTCTTCAGACATTATCTTCCCATTTTACCCCAATTAATTTTTTAAAGTAATTTTATTTTTGATGGGCTAATGTAATATTCTTGCTACTTATTGTGAGATTGTATTGGGAAGAGACAGGATTACATATACTATAGTGTATATATGGGCAATAAAACCTAGCAGACAGGACATATGAGAATCAGGCAGTGATTAAGGCTCAGTCACAAAAAGATACCTAAGCTAAATATATCTCAAGTTATCATAGTTAACAGGAAGGACCTTATTATCAACATCATCAAACCTATGATAAAACAAATTCAATTGCACAGAGATAAGAAAACGTAGTTACTCACCTGTAACAGGTGTTCTCCGGAGACAGCAGGCATCTGTCCACACATATGTGACATTGCCACCAACGGAGCCCAAGCGGATCCATTCCCAAGCATTTACAGAAAGCCTTTAGGAGTTACACTGTGCATGCACGGTCACCTTTCTGCCCAAGGGTGCCATCTTATCTCAGTATGATGACATAGCTCAAGAAGCATAAAAAGAAAACAACTCCATGGGAAGGAGGGAGGGTTCTGAGGACTGATTCCTGCTGTCCCCGGAGAACACCTGTTATAGGTGAGCAACTACGCTTTTTCCGGGAACAAGCAGGAAGTCAGTCCTCACATATGGGACTCCCCAACTACAGGTTACCGAAAAAATCTGTAAGAAGTCATGGGCGACCCAAAAAATGGACCATAAAGGACAGCAGGGAGCTCTGGTTGGCTAGAAGTCTGGCACTGTAATATCAACAGCGAAGACGCAATCCCTTCTCCAGTAGCCTGAACACAAAGGACTGGAGGGAAAGAGTTGCAGTATTCCCCAAAGAGGTGACAAAGCACTGCCTGGCCGAAGGCACTATCATGCCCTGAGGCCTCCTCCAAGCAGTAGTGCTCTGCGAAGGTATGGACAGAAGATCAGGTGGCGGCCTGGCAGATGTCTAGCCAGGGCACCGAGCGCAGGTTGGCCACCGATGCTGCCATGATGCATACATTGTATGCTTTGACATGATGCTCCATAAAATGCCCAACTGGCTGGTAAGCAAAGGAAATGCAGTCAGCCACCCACCTTGAGAGGGTGCACGTGAGATTGCTACACCAAGTCGACTGGGCTCAAAGGAGACAAAGAGCTACATTGAGCAGCGGTGGGGCTTCGTCCTCTGGATGTAAAACAACAGAGCCCTCTTGCAGTCAAGCATGTGCAGAGAGGCCTCCGCTATAGAGGAGAAAAGGCCAGGGAAAGAAGGTGGGGAGCACCATCTCCTAATTGAGATGGAAGGCAGAGACCACTTTGGGCAGGTGTCCCCGTGCCGACCTCCAGGAGCAGAAGCGCATTCTCTGGACTGGCAAAGAGGTCTATCTCTGGGACCCCCCCAGCGATAGAAAACCTCCCCCAGTACCACTGGGTTCAGTTGCTACTTGTGGTGCTGGAGGACCCGGTTCAGGTGGTTGGCCAGCACATTTCTGGCCTGGCAGATAAACTGCCCTGAGGGAAATGTTCCTCTCCGCTGCAAAGTTCCATGATGAACTGCCCCCCAGAAGAGGTGCTATGAGCCTGTGCCTCCCTGCTTGCTGAGGTAGTACATCGCTCCCCGATTGTCCATTTGGACCAGGACCACATACCCACAAGATGGGCTTGGAGCACCCGGAGGGCCAGGTACACCGCTCGGAGCTCCAGCAGTTTGATCTGCAAAGCATTCTCCCTTGGGGACCAGGGACTCTGCGACTGCAGGTGATTGCAGTGGGCTCCCCAGTCCAATTTGAATGCATCTGTCGTGAGGACACGCTGCACAGGGGGAGCCCAGAATGGCAGGCTGGATCTGAGGGTGAGAGGGTCCTACTACCAGGAAAGGGACACTGCTAGGGCTGGTGTGACCTGGATCCTGTCCTTTAGGTGTCCCGAAGCCTGCATCCACTGGGCACTCAGTGTCCACTGGACCTACCGCATGCATAGGTGGGTGAAGGGCGTGACATGGATGTAGACACCAACAGGTGGAGCATCTGTCTGGCTATCACAGTCGTGAAGCCCTATACATTCCTTACCAGAACCGATAGGTGTGGGCCTGGTCCTGTGGAAGGAAGGCCTGTGCCTGGGTGGAATCCAGCAGGGTGCCGATAAACTCTAAGGGCTGTGTTGGTAACAGGCAAAACTTCGGGAAGTTGACCACAAACCCGAGGTGCTGGAGCAGCCCTATGGTGTGAAGTGCTGCATTGCACTCCTGCTCTGGCAAGCTGGCTCTAATGAGCCAGTCATTCAAATAGGGGAAGTCAAAGACCCCTAGGAGACAGAGGTGGGTGGCCACAAATGCTAGGCATTTGGTTACCACCTGAGGAGCTGAGGCCAGTCCAAAGGGGAGCACCGTCTATTGGAAATGTTAGCCCACGACGACAAATTGGAGATACTGATGGTGCCTTGGATGTATGTGTAAAGCATAGTTACTCACTTTTAACAGGTGATCTCCAGGAACAGAAGGAATCAATCTTCACATATGGGTGACTGGCACAGATGGAGCCCTGCGTGGGAACACTCCCCAGCATCCAATATGAATGCTTTTGGGAGCTTTCCTCCATGCATGCATGGCTGCCTTCCCACCTTGTCTCTTAGTCAGATGAATAGCGTAGAAATAAAAATCTTTGTATACTAGGAATAAGAAGAAATGATACAACTTGATGGGGAGGTGGGCGGGTTGTTAAGACTGATTCCTGCTGTTCCCAGAGATCACCTGCTACAGGTGAGTAACTACAGGTACACTATTCCCAGGAAAAGCAGGAAGTCAGTCTTCACATATGGGACTCCCTAGCCCAGGACAACAGAGCGAGAGAAGAATCCTAGTGCAGCTAGAGGTTGCAGCAGGGATCCGACAGACTCAGTTTGTTCAGAGCACTCCTCGCGAGGTAGTCAGATGGGTGATGGGCAAGTTGTCTAAATTTGAAAAAGGTTACACAGAACAGCTTGTCTGAATTGAGCATCAGCTCTGGAGTCTTTGTCTAGACAATAGTGCTCTGTGAAGGTATGCAGGGAAGACCACGTCACTGCTTGGCAGATGTCTGAGATAGGGACAGACCAGAGATTAGCTACAGTAGTAGCCATGGCTCTGACATTATGAGCTGTCACACAGTGTGGACAGCCCAGCCTGCAAATAAGTGAAGGATATGAAATCTGCTAGCCAGTTTGCACGTGTTCTTTTGGATACTGGTGTCCCTGGATGACTTTGGTCAAAGGAGAGAAATAACCGAGAGGATTGGCGATAGTCCTTAGTATGGTCTAGATAGGATGTAAAAGCTCTCTTGCAATCTAGGTATGAAGTCTGGCCTCAGCCAGGGAGGCGTGAGGCCTTGGAAAGAATGTTGGCAGCAAGACAGATTGGTTCAGGTGGAAGAAGGTGACAACCTTCAGCAAGAACTGAGGATGTGTGTGAAGAACCACCTTGTCATGGTGAAAAGTAGTATAGGAAGCATAGGTCACCAAAGCTTGCAGTTTACTGACTCTTTGAGCTGAAGTGACTGCTATGAGAAAAAGAAGCTTCCATGTTACAAATTTTAAAGGAGCTGAAACCATTGGTTCAAATGGACTGTGCATGAGTTGTGCAAGAACAACATTTAGATCCCATGGTGCGGGAGGTGGACGGAAAGGCAGCTTGGTCAGAAAACCACGCATAAATCTGGCTACTTAGGAATGTGCCAAGATAGGGTGGTTCTCCTTATGGTGGGAGGCTGCAATGGAGGATAAATGTACTCACACTGAGCTGATCTTAAGGCCAGAGAAGGACAAATGGAGCAGGTATTGCAGCAAGTCTGGAATGAGACGTGTGAAAGAATGTAGTGTTTTATGAGAACACCATTTAAAGGCATAAGAACATCTGGTTGAATAATTTTTTGAAGATAGGAATATATGCAATACATCTCCTTGGAGATCTAAGTGTGAGAGGACAAAGTGATCAACCTCCACGTTGTCAAGCAGAGTGTCCCCTGTTCCTGAAAGAGTAGGGCTGATGAATAACCAAGCCTGAGGGGAGGTGATTGAGCAAGTTGAAGAAGCAGAGGAAACCACGGTTGTCTGGGCCAGTAAGGGGCAATGAGAATCAGTTGTCCGCGGTCAGCCTGGAGTTTTGCTATGAGTGGAAGGGAAGGGAAAGCATAGAGGAGATCCTGTCCCCAATGGATGAGGAATGCATCAGACGTCTCCCTGTGAGGGGGAGGAATACTTGAGCAGAAGCAAGATAGTTGGGCATCAAGGGGAGAAGCAAAGAGGCAAATTAGTGGCATCCCCCAGAGGTGGAACAAGTATTGCGTTACTTGAGGTTCCAGCATCTACTCATGTGGATGGAGGATCCGGCTTAGCCTGTCATCAAAGTGATTCTCTGCTCCTGGAAGGTATACTGCATGAAGGTGAATTCCTTGAGGAATTGCCCAGTTCCAAAGGTGAATGGCTTCCATACATAGGACCTGAGAGCCTGTTCCTCCTTTCTTGTTTATATAAAACATAGCCACCTGGTTGTCTGTCTATGTGATGACAAAGTGCACCTTGAGTTGGGGAGAGAAGACTCTGATGGCAGCGAAGACTGCCATGAGTTCTAGGAGATTGATCTGGAGAAGTGCTTCTTGAGTAGACCAAAGGCCCTGTGTTGTCAGGCCATTGCGATAGACTCCCCAGCCTAGTTTTGATGCATCGGTCGTTAAGGTATACTGTGGTGCAGACTTCTGAAAAGGTGACCCTACGACCAGGTTCTGTGGTGTGCACCATTACTGAAGGGCCGTTCTCATTTGCGGAGTAATGTTGATGAAGTCGGATAGGCGACCTGTGGACTGCTTCCATTGTGAGAGAGTCCACTGTCTGATCCTCATGTTGAGACGTGTATGGGGCACAACATGGATTGTGGAAGCCATGTGGCCTAAGAGGTGTAGAAATGTTCTGGCCATAACTGATGATTGTTGCTGGACCTGTGTGGCTAAGGCAATGAGTCGGAGACGTCTGTCCTCTGGCAGAAACACCCTGCTTCTTACCGTGTCTTATCGAGCTCCTATGAACTCTAGGTCCTGATTTGGAATAATTTATCACGACACCTTACTCCTGGAGGACATGAATGGTTTGATTTAGGGCGGATGTGACTGCTAAAGTGGTATCTGCCCTTAGCATTCAGTCATCTAAATAGGGGAAGGATCCCCAAAGTTTGACGGTAGGCTGCGACAACAGCCAAACACCTTGTGAAGACTCTGGGTACTGAGGCCAGACCGAATGGAAGGACTCGGTGCTGGTAATGGTTGTTCTGAAAAACGAACCTGAGAAACTTTCTGTAGTCTGGGTGGATCAAAATGTGTGTGTAAAGCGTAGCTACTCACCTGTAACAGGTGTTCTCCAGAGACAGCAGGAATCAGTCCTCACATATGGGTGACGTTGGCGCCGATGGAGCCCTCGTGCGAAACAATTCCCCAACTTTCAAAGAAAGCCTTTGGGATTGCATCACGCATGCGCGGTCCCCTTCCCGCCCAAGGGTGCCATCTTGCTCAGTCAAATAGCTAAAAAGACGGCAAAATGAACAAAAATCAATAATAGGACTGCAACTCCAGGGGAGGAGGGAGGGTCGTGAGGACAGATTCCTGCTGTCCCTGGAGAACACCTGTTACAGGTAACTACGCTTTCTCCAGGAACAAGCAGGAAGTCAGTCCTCACATATGGGACTCCCTAGCTATAGGCTACCGAGAACCCATAGCTGAAAAATGGCTCCCTCTAGAAGAGCCACAGCAGTTGCAATAGGAATTCAGCCGAGAAAGCAACACCCCCTGTAGCCTGACCCCAAAGGGTCGGAGGGTTGGAGTTGCCTAAACCTCAAATAGATTACAGAGTACCACCTGGCCAAAAGCACTGTCCCGTCGGGACTCCCTATCCAGGCAGTAATGGGCTGCAAAAGTCTGGCTTGAAGACCAAGTTGCGGCCCGGCAGATGTCTGCCAGCGGAACAGAGCAGAAGTGAGCCAGTGATGCGGCCTTAGCCCTGACATGGTGGACCGTGACTCGACCCTGCAACGGGAGGTCGGCCGCCCTGTACGCCCAGGCATTGCAGTCTGCCACCCAGGTGGACAGCGTACGCTTGGAGACAGGTAACCCCAGCTTACTGGGGTCATACGAGACGAAGAGCTGAGTAGCCCTTTGATGTCCCTTCGTACGCTCCAGGTAGGACAATGCCCTCTTACAATCCAGGGTATGCAGGACTGCCTCTGCCCGGTTGGAATGGGGTCTGGGAAAGAAGATTGGAAGAATCACCTCCTGGTTGAGGTGGAAAGAAGAGACCACCTTTGGAAGGAACTTCGGGTGAGTGCGGAGGACCACCCTATTCCTATAAAACCTTGTGTATGGTTTATCAGTTACGAGAGTTTGCAGCTCACTCACACGTCTGGCTGATGTAAGTGCCACCAGGAAGAGCACCTTCCAGGAGAGGAAGCGCAGATGGCAAGAGGACATCGGCTCAAAAGGTGGGCGAGTAAGCTGCTGTAAGACCACATTCAAATCCCACTCAGTTGCCGGAAGATGAACTGGGGTTTTCAGCAGAAGCAGACCTCTGAGGAATCTGGACACCAGGGGGTGAGCCGAAAGAAGTTGTCCCTCCACTGGCGAGCGGTTTGCTGACAAAGCAATCAGGTGGACCCTGACAGAGTTAGACTTGAGACCTAATTCTGAGAGGTGAAGCAGGTACTGCAGCACCACTGGTACAAGGCAAGAGAAAGGGTTTTCATTGTGCTGGTTACACCACACCCCAAATCTACGCCACTTGAAAGCATAGGATTTCCTAGTGGACTGCCTCCTGGAGACCAGTAACACTTCTTCTACATTCTGAGGTAGGAGGAGCCAGCTCTACCCTTTCAGCAGCCATGCCATCAGGTTGAGGGCCCTGAGGTTGGGGTGCAAGAGAGAGCCCTGTTCCTGTGAAAGGAGGTCGGGCTGCGTCCCCAGTGGGAGTGGGGTTTCCACTGCCAGCTGGAGGAGAAGCAGAAACCAAGGCTGTCTTGGCCATCTGGGGGCTACCAGAATGACAGAGGCCTTGTCCCGAAGGAATTTGAACAGAGTCCGGGCCACCAGAGGCATGGGAGGAAACGCATACATGAGGCCCCCTGACCAGGAGATCAGGGAAGCATCTGCAGCCACCCTCAGAGGACGTGGCTGTCTTGAGCAAAATCTGGACAGCTGGTGATTTTGCGGACTGGCAAATAAATCTATGGATGGATGTCCCCAGCGGTGGAAAATCCGCTATGCCACCACCAGATCCAGTTGCCATTCGTGAGGTTGGAGAATTCTGCTTAGTTTGTCCGCTAGGCAGTTCTCCTGACCAGGCAGGTACACTGCTTTGAGAGACATACCCTGCTTGATGGCAAAGGAGCAGAGGGTCCAGTGTCTCCTGGCATAGTATACGAGACCCCACGTAGAACATCGCTACCTGGTTGTCCGTCTGTATCATTACAGACTGATGTGAGAGGACATGACAAAAGGCTTGAAGAGCTAGGCGAATCGCCCGCAGCTCTAAGAGGTTGATTTGGTGTGCAGACTCCTGAGGAGACCACAACCCCTGAGTGCATGATCCTTGGCAATGGGCTCCCCAGCCCAGCAAGGAGGTATCTGTCGTTAGCACTCTTGTGTGCAAGGGAGTCTGAAAAAGCACTCCATAGAGCAGGATGGGTGTCTGACACCACCACTGCAATGATTTTACCAGTCGTTTGGATACTGTTATCCTGTCTCTGAGATTGCCAGAGGCCTGAGTCCACTGATCTCTGAGGCACCACTGAGCTGTTCTCATGTGGAGACGGGCATTTGGAGTCACATGCACTGTGGAGGCCATGTGGCCCAGGAGGCGCAAGGAGTGTCTCGATGAGACCTGAGACCTGCGCCTGAACTGTTGTGCCAGTGTTAGCAGCTTCTGTGCCCTGTCCTCCGGCAGGTAAGCCTTCGCCTGAAGGGTGTCCAATCTTGCTCCTATGAACTAAGTTTTGAGTGGGGAGCAAAGTGGACTTTGCGTGGTTTATGACAAAACCCAGATGTTGCAACATGTTGATAGTGCGAGAAGTGGCCTGTTGGGCCTCCTGAGGCGACTGGCCCCTGATGAGCCAGTCGTCCAGGTAAGGGAAGAAAAAAATTCCTCGACTTCTGAGGAAGGCCGCCACTACAGCCAGGCATTTTGTAAACACCCTGGGAGCAGAGGCCAGGCCAAAAGGTAGAACTCTGTATTGGAAATGTTTTCCTTCCACTACAAATCTCAGATATCGTCCGTGGTCTGGGTGTATGAGGATGTGCATATAGGCATCCTTCAGATCTAAGGAGCATAGACAAACTCCCTGGTGGAGGTAAGGCAGCAACATTCCAAGGGAAAGCATCTTGAACTTTTCCCTCACCAGGAACTTGTTTAAGTTTCTTAGGTCGAGGATGGGTCTGAGGCCTCCTGTTCTCTTTGGTATGAGAAAATACCTGGAGCAGAAGCCCTTGCCCTGCAGGTGGTGGGGCACTGGTTCCACTGCCTGATCCTTTAGAAGACCTGCCAACTCCTGCAGGAGGTCGTCCCTGTGAAGAGGGGGTCTGAGAGGCTCTCCTGGAGAGGAGGAGGGTGGTATCTGGCTGAAGTGAAGCAAATAGCCCCTTTGGACTATTTGCAGGACCCAGATATCCGAGGTGATGGCTGCCCACCTGTGGGCGTACAGGGTTAGCCTGCCTCCTGTGCAAGACCTTACCAGTGGGGGAAGAGAGACTATGCCTTGGGAAACAAAAACCCCCTCCAGGCTGGGTAGGAGCCGGGGCCTGGGGTTTGGGGATCTTCTGCTTACGCGGGCCATGCCCCTGTCCCTTGACCTGCTGCCCCTGTTGGGGAGCTGGGGTGGCCTGGTAAGTGGGGTAGTTGCAGTAAGCAGTACCCTTCCTTGGGGAAAAAGGGCTTTTTACCCGAGCCCTTCTTCTTAGAAGGGGAAGTCGTCTTCTTTGAGAGTCTTGTCCGGGTCAAGTACTCGGACTCGAGCTCAGCAGCCTTCTTAATCATGGATTTGCCAAAGAGGTTGTCACCTCAGCAAGGGACATCGACCAACTTGTCCTGGACCCATGGCTCCAGATCCGATGACATTTGCCAGGCCTGGCAGCGTGCACAGATGCCGGCTGCGGCTAATCGGGCCGAAGCCTCGAAGCCATCATAGGCCACTCGAGATATGAACTTCGAGCACTCCCGAATCCTGGTGGACAAAGCACTGAAGTGCTGCAAGGGTGCCTCGGAGAGGCCAGCTGAGAACCCGGCAATGTCCTTTGCCAGGTCCCTCACGTCCATGCCCATGTACAGCTGGTAGGTTTGGACACGGCATGACAGCATCGAGCCCTGGAAGCATTTTCTGCCAAGGGCGTCCGGCCCTCCCGGCCAGGAGGCACCGAGGAGTGCGTATTTTGGCTCTTGAGCCTGTGCATGGCCGATTCCACAACCATGGAATTGTGCGGCAGCTGTGCCTTTTGGAACCCAGGGCTCTTGCGGACTCGATAGATGGAATCGACCTGCTTGCTGAGCACCGGCATCGAGGCTGGCGACTCCCACATGCGGAGCATCAGCCGTTCCAGCATCAGAGGAACCGGCACAGTAAGGGCTTCCCTCGGGGGAAAGTCATACTGGAGGGCCTCGAGCTCTTCAGCTCAAGGCTCCTCCTTGGTATCAGCTGGGAATGCCAAAGCCTTGGCCATGTCCCTGACGAAGTCCGAGAACCGGGTATCCTCCGGAAGGGACCTTCTCCGAGGCTCCGAACCCAGTGAGTCCGATGAGACATACCGAGTCCAATGGGTGTCTGAGGACTCCTCATCTTCCTTCTCCCATGTCGATCCCCTCCGAGGAGGAATCGAGGGGCTCCGGCTGCGAGGGCTTTGGCCCCGATGCCGAGAGCACCGGCGTCGTCGACGACCTCGGTCCCGACTGGGAGGTCGAGGGAGACCTCGACCTAGAATAGACTCGAGTCCGAAGAGTCTCGAGGATCGGCTCAGCCTCCGGGGTCGACTTGGACGTCGAGGTCAGGTGGTTGGGGCGGATGAACCAGTGAGACCCGCTATCAGTGCCTGCTCCATGAAGGCAGACATGCTGCACTCCAGGGCTGTCATCCTGAGACCGAGCTCAGAAGACTCCGCAGCCTCCGGCTCGGGCAGACGCCGGCTCCCCTGGAGGGGAATCCACGAGGACAACAGCAGTTACCCGCCTTGGCATCTCTGGCTCCGTGCGAGGTATCTTTGCAGGCCGCTCCGACTCAGAGGACCCAGGACGGCAGTCAGGACTCCGCGACCTGGCCTTCAAGGGCCCAGGGCGATCGGAGGCATCCAACGACGCTGCCCTCACGGGCTTCTTCTTCCTCCGGTGTTCTCGGGAGGGAGACCCCTATTCAGAAGACCCCCGATGGTGCTCGGGTTCAGACAGCTCCCGAGACGTTGAGGCTTCTGATGAGGTACGGATCCGGGGGGATGCGGACTCCGAGAAAATCCTTTCATGCTGCTGCTGCCTACTTTGGAGTGCCTTAGAGGACATTTTCCCACACGGGCCACAGACCTTCGGGTCATGGTCGGGCTCGAGGCATCGGAGACAGCAGTCATGTGTGTCGGTGAGGGACATTAACTTCTTACACCGATCACACTTTTTAAACCTGCTGGCAGCCATCAGGGGAAAAAGGGCCCCTGCTAGGTCGAAGGACCGGGCTGCCAGTGAAAATAAAAAAAGAGTGCGAATGCTAGTCACTAAGGACAAAAACGCAAAATATTGACTGGACTCGATATCGGTGTACCGAGCCACAGGTGGGAAGGGGAACCGGTGTCGAACCGGTCGAAGAATAAAAATTCTTCTAAAGTTTTGACGCACTTTTTCCATGAGGAATTAGGGACAACGTCCGTTGGGCTCCACGGAAAAAGGAGACTGAGCAAGATGGTACCCTTGGGCAGGAAGGGGACCGCGCATGCGCTATGCAATCCCAAAGGCTTTCTTTGAAAGCTGGGGAATTGCTCCGCACGAGGGCTCCGTCGGCGCCGACGACACCCATATGTGAGAACTGACTTCCTGCTTGTTCCTGGAGAAGCATCCTTTAGCTCTAGAGAGCATAACCAATAGTTTTGTTGGAGGTACGGTAGAAGAGTGCCTAGAGAAAGAACCTTGAATTTCTCCTTGATGAGAAATTTGTTGAGATTTCAGAGATCTAATATAGGCCTGTGACCTCCCGTCTTTTTTGAAATTAGGAAGTTATTGGGAGAAGAATCCCAGGCCCTGCTGAGATGGGGGAACTCCTCTATAACCGCTTGTCTCAGCAGTGAGAGAATTTCCTGCTGAAGCAAGGAGGAGTGAAGGAGATCAAAGGAGGGCTGTCCCACAAAGTGAATGGGAGGAAGATCCCGGAATTTCAGCTAAAGGCCTTGACTGACTAGATGTAAAGCCCAGAGCTTGGAAGTGATGTTGATCCAACAATGTGCAAAACGCACTGGTCTTCCTGGGATCATAGGAGGAAGAAGAAAGATTATGGGAGAATTGGCCATGCTCTTTTTGAAGCAGTCAAAAAGTCTGAGGAGGCCGAGTAGTAGCTGCAGACTGTGGTTTGGTAACCTTGGGTTTTCTGACCTGTTTTTGGCCCTGCTGTCTCTGTTGCTGTTGTGGGGCAGAGTAGCCAGAATAGGAATGATATGGAGGATAAATCCTTTTCTTCTTAGGAAAGAAGAAAGGTTTCTTAGTGATAGTCTTCTTCTTAGAAGAGTCTGCAGTCTTCCTTGAAAGCCTCTTCATAGTGAGGTTGTCAGTTTCTATCTCACCGGCCTTCTCCCTCACCTCTGACCAAAGAGGTTCTCACCATTACAGGTTATATTGATTAATTTGTCTTGGACCCACTGTTCCTGGTCAGATGCTTGGAGCCATGCTATTCTCCTAGCCCCTATGTAGGCTGCAGCAGATCTGCTATTGGCCTCAAAGGCATCGAATGCTGCTCTTGTTAAGAACTTTGATGTATTCTGGGCATGTGTTACTAAGACCTGATGAACCGTCTGCTTGTCAGGGGGCAACAGGGTGGCAAACTCTGACAAGTCTCTGGAGACATCTTTGAGAAACATGCTCATAAACAGCATATAGGAGACTATTCTAGAGGCTAGCATGGTAGCTTGGAACGCCTTTCTTCCAATGCATCCAGGGTCCTGGCCTTTCTCCCAGGAGGCACTGAGGAGTAATTTTTTTGGCTTTTATCCTCCTCATGGCAGACTCCACAACCATGGAGTGCTAGGGGCGTTGTGGCTTCTGGAACCCTGGGGAGGGAGAAATCCTATAAAGAGTATCGAGCCTTTTACTCACCACAGTGGTTGACATGGGGGCCTCCCACATCCGAGCCATTAGGTTCTTTAAGATGTTATGAACTGGGAGGGTAGCAGCCTCCTTTGGCGCTGATGGTTTTTTGAGGATATCGAGCCCTTCAGCCCTTTATTCTATTTTCATAGCCACTGAAACATCGAGAGCTGCCGCCATGTCTTTTATAAAATCCTGAAAGAATATGTCCTTGGGCGCAGGCCTCAAACAAAGTTTGTGAAAAAAATAAAAATGATGTAAAATAAAAATAAATAGGTTGAACCAGAATTGACGGGGAGTTGAGTCGGTTGACGAGAAGGCAACCTGAGTACTTTTGATGGTATTAGTGAAAAACATTTGAAGTCTCTAGACATGGCTGACAGGGATGATGTACCGATGGCTCTGTGGAAAAAAGATGATTGAGGAGACCAGGAGGGAAGGTAGCCACACATGCGTGGAGGAATGCTCCCAATAACATTTCTACTGGATGTTGGTGAGTGTTCCTGCTCCGAGCTCCGTCGGTGCCAATGTCATCCGTATGTGAAGACTGACTTCTTGCTTGTTCCTGGAGATGCATCTTTGAGATCTTACAGGGACAGAGTTTGGCAAATTCACTTTCAGGTGTAGCTGGTTATCCTCTTCAGGATGGAGGAGGGGAGAGAGTGAGTGAGAGACTGGGTGGTGCCTGGATGGGAGGAAGAGCATGAGGGACATTGGGAGATGACAAGATAGGAGGCAGTTGACTGTGTATTCCTACCAGTGGCCTGCAGGTGTGCAATAAGGGCCTAATTTACTAATCTTTTTTTTTCCTTATAAATGGAATTGAACACAGCCTTAATAAATAAGGCCTTAAAGGAGCTGTGGTAGGCCCTAGAAAAGATCTCTACACCGTTCTCTGGCTCTTCAACTTCAGTGGAGACAATGCGGAAAGGGGGACTGTGGAAGAAATTGGGGTGCTGGCACTTAAATCCAAAGAAAATCTGTCAAGGCCTGTCCAAAAGCTATTGCTTGATCACAGACTCTGATTCTTGACAGAGAGAATGTGATCCTGTATTTTTCTTTTTATTTTGGGAATATAATATAGCAGTTTTGTTTTACAGTTAATCAGGAAAACATATTTAATGCACTGAAAACTGTACTTAACTTTGGTTGATTGATATACAGCCATTTCTTTTTTTCCTGACCAGTACCCGCATGTGTACTGGGACTGGAGATGGACTCTCCATCCTATGTTTGACTCATCTGTTGTAAGAATGCATGGATGCTGAGGTTGCTGGAATGTAAAACCTTTCTACAAAGTGTGGCCTTTAAACAAGACAAGGGATTGTAAAAAAAGAGGCAGAGTAAACAGTTTCCACTGAATTTTTTGTTCCTATTGAGGCTCCTAATATACAGCCTGGTAAAGGCTGGACCATAGAAGCCATGTGTCCGGCATATTAAAAAGTAATTCAGAATAAGAAACCAAAAACCTGTGATAGCAAATCCAAATTAGCTTGGTTTTCAAAAATTGCCAATAAGTTAAATAGAGCCCACCTGTGTTGAATCACAATAGCCAAGCTGATTTAAACACTCCTGTATGAATCATCAGGCTCTTCTCTTAAGAACATAAAGCATAGTTACTCACCTGTAACAGGTGATCTCCGGGAACGGCAGGAATTTAGTCTTCACATATGGGTATCGTCGGTACCGACGGAGCACGCGCGGGAACGCTCCCCAGCGTCCAATCAGAACGCTTTTGGGAGCATCCCACAGCGCCTGCGTGCTGCCTTCCCGCCTTTCCCAACTGCCTCTCTCCAGTTGAGTTTTAAAGCTGAGACAAAGAGAGAGAGGGGGAAAGGAAAGAGATAGAGAGATACAACTCCTAGGGGAGGTGGGTGGGTTGTGAGGACTAAATCCCTGCTGTTCCCGGAGATCACCTGTTACAGGTGAGTAACTATGCTATCTCCAGGAACAAGCAGGAATGTAGTCATCGCATATGGGGACTCCCTAGCCTTAAGTGCCAGGGAGAGACCCCAGAAGTTGTGTGTCCCTGAAAAGGGCTCCACTTCCCCCCATGGATCTCTGGCATCCTACCAGGGATGGTGGGCAGGAGTTGATTAGGTATGGAACAGGTGTTTGAGAACAGCCTGACCAAACAAGGCATCCCGGCGGGAGTCCTTGTCCAAACACTAATGGGCTGTGAAGTGGCTGCTCGACAGATGTCATCAATAGACACAGAGTGCAGATGAGCCATTGTGGCTGCCATGGCTCTCACATTGTGAACTGTGACATGGCCCTCCAGAGAAAGGTTCTTACTCTGATAGGCGAAGGAAATACACTGAGCAATCCAGTTAGATAGTGTTCTCTTGGAGACTGAAAGTCCCAAATGAGAAGGATCAAAAGCAACAAAGAGTTGAGAGGACTTCCTATGTTGCTGTGTTCTTTGTAAGTAAAAAGCTAGAGCTCTTTTACAGTCCAAGGTATGAAGATTCCTTTCTGCATTTGATGCATGAGGTCCTGGAAAAAAGGCAGGTACGTAAACCTCTTGGTTTAGATGAAAAGGCGAGACCATCTTAGGCATAAAGTGTGGATGAGTCCTAAGGACTACCTTGTCATGATGGAACCTTGTATAAGGTGGATTAGCTACTAGTGCTTGCAACTCACTAATGCGGCGTGCTGATGTGTAATGAGGAAGATAACCTTCCAAGAAAGGAATTTTAAGGAAGATGTAGCTAAAGGTTCAAAAGGTGGCTTCATGAGCTGCCCAAGAACCAGGTTTAAGTCCCATGCCACCGGAGGTAGTCTAATGGGAGGCTTAGTTAGAAGGAGGTCTCTCATAAATCTTGCTATGAGAGGATGAGAGGAAATAGGCTGTCCATTTAGAGGTTTAAGAGAAGCTGCAATAGCACTCAAATCGACTCTTACTGAATTTGTCTTAAGGCCTGCATTAGATAAATGGAGGAGATACTCCAGCAAAGATTGCAGAGGTATCGCAAGGGGGTTAAGACCCTTTTCCGAACACCAAATAGTAAACCTTTTCCACTTGAAAGCATAAGAGCGTCTAGTGGAAGGTTTTCTGGAAGCATAAAGAACATCTTTCACTTGCTGAGAAAGATTAAGATCTTGGAGATCTAGGCCTTCTGCAACCAAGCCCTGAGATGCAGAGACTGGGGATTGGGATGCCATAACATTCTGGTCTCCTGAGATAGGAGATCTGGAGCAGACCCTAACTCCAGGGAGGGAGCTTCAGAGAGATGTAGAAGCAGAGGGTACCACACTTGCCGTGGCCAATGTGGTGCTATGAGAATCATGTGGCCTCTGTCTCTCTGAAGCTTGAAGAAGGTTTTGGGAATTAGGGGAATGGGTGGAAAGGCATACAGGAAGTCTTGACCCCAGTAAAGGAGGAAAGCATCCCTGGCCTGAGCCCCCTGAGCCAGAATTCTGGAACAGAACCGGGGAAGTTTGGCATTCCACGGACTTGCAAAGAGGTCTATGTCCGGGGTTCCCCAAAGTTGAAATATCCTGGTCACCTGGTCTGCATGCAGAGATCACTCGTGTGGAAGCAGAACTCGACTGAGTCTGTCCGCCCAAGAATTTTGAATGCCTGAAAGATATACTGCCAGCAGATGAATCTGATTCTCTCTGGCGAGGGCCCATAGTCGCAAAGCTTCGTTGCAAAGCGACAGAGAGCCCCCCTGCTTGTTCACATAAAACATGGCTACTTGATTGTCCCTATGAATGAGGACTGTCTTGTAGCTAAGCAGGGAGTGGAACACTCGCAGAGCCAGGAAAATTGCTCTGAGTTCCAAGAGATTGATATGCAGACAACTCTCTTGAGGAGACCAGGTGCCCTGGGTGGAGAAGTCTTGCAGATGAGCTCCCCAACTCTTTGGAGAAGCATCTGTTGTGAGTTGCTTGGGGTAAGGGTTGTTGAAAGGTTGACCCCAGCAACAGGTTTTGAGTGGACCTCCACCATTGGAGAGACAAAATGAGGCGACTTGTGTTTGCTATTTTGTCTGACAGGCACCCTGATGCCTGGGTCCATTGGGTGGATAAAGTCCACTGAGCTGCCCTCATGTGGAGGCGAGCATATGGAACCACATGCACGGTGGATGCCATGTGGCCCAGCAATTGCAAGATTTCTCGAGCAGTTAGATGAGGCTTTAGCACTGCTTGAGAAGCTAACTGCACCAAGTGAAGGCAACGGGCCTGGGGAAGATAGGCCCTTGCCCTTGTGGTATCCATAAGAGCTCCTATGAACTCTAAAGACTGAGTGGGAGTCAGACTGGATTTTGGGATGTTTATTACCAGCCCTAAATACTGAAGGATACGCATTGTGCAGCATAGAGAAGTCTTGGCCTCTGACTGTGTTGGAGCTCGAATGAGCCAGTCGTCCAAGTAAGGGAAGACGAATATTCCTAGAATGCAGAGAAATGCTGCTACCACAGCCATACATTTCGTGAACACCCTTGGCGCTGAGGCCAGACCAAAAGGAAGCACCCTGTATTGGTAGTGCTTTCCTTGAAAAAGGAACCGAAGGAACCTTCTGTGGGTTGGATGGATGAGGACATGGGTGTACGCATCCTTGAGATCTAGAGAACAAAGCCAATCCTGACTCTGAAGGTATGGAAGCAGAGCTCCGCGAGAAATCATCTTGAATTTCTCCTTGACAAGGAATTTGTTCAATTCTCTGATATCTAAGATAGGTCTGTATCCCCCTGTTTTCTTTGGGATAAGAAAATAAGGGGAATAGAACCCTGTGCCCTGTTGATGAAGAGGCACTTCTTCTATTGCCCCTTGGGCAAGAAGGATGGCAACCTCCTGACCTAACAGGGTGATGAGAGATGTCGGAGAATTGAACTGCTTCACTATTGTGTGAGGGGGCATGCTTGAAAAATGAAGTTTGTACCCCTCCTTTATGATGGAGAGTGTCCAATGCTCTGCTGTTATTTGCCCCCATCTGGGGGCAAAATGACATAACCTTCCTGGAATGGTGGATGGTTCTGGTCCCTCCAGAACCAGAAAGGCTAAGTTCTCTAGCTGAAAGTCAAAGGCCCTGAGGAGGCTGAGGCTGCTGGGCCGGTGGAGGCCTAGCAGCCTTTGCTTTCTTCTGTTTGGATGGTTGCTGACGTTTGCTTGAAAACTGACCTGCAGAAGATGCCTGCTGACCATAAGCAGGATAAAATCTTTTTTTAGAAAAATATGTTTTCTTGAACAATTTCTTTCTAACAGGATCAGCAGTGGACTTGGATAATCTATCCAATGTGGAATTTTCAGCATCCATTTCATTGGCTTTTTCCTGCCAATCTTTACCAAACAGGTTCTCACCAGTACAAGGGATATTTCCCAATTTATCTTGTACACAGAGCTCTAAATCAGATGCCTGGAGCCAAGCAATTGTACGTGCACCTATGGCAATAGCCGAGGTTCTGTTTATAAACTCAAAGCAGTCAAAGGCTGCATGGTTGGAAAACTTAGAAACATCTTGGGCATGTTTGACCCAAGTGAGAAAATCCTGTCTTTTATCCTCAGTAATGAAAGGACTTAAAGTCTGTAAATTATCTGTGACCTCCTTTAGGAACATTCCCATGTAGAGACTATAGGCACTGATTCTTGCAGCAAGCATGGAAGCTTGGAAGACTCTACGTCCAAAAGCATCCAGGGTTCTGCACTCACGTCCTGGAGGATTAGAGGGATGTCTTTTTGCACTTCTATTCCTTCTCATAGTCGACTCCACCACAATGGAGTGGTGAGGAAGCTGAGTCTTATGGAACCCAGGACAAGGAGGGACTCGATACATAGTATCTAATCTACGAGAATGAGGAGAGGTGGTAAGAGGTGTTCTCCAGGACCAAGCAGGAAGTCAGTCCTCACATACGGGTGTCATCGGCGCCGATGAAGCCCTAGCGGAGCCCTAGCGAAAGCCTTTGGGAATGCAGGCACGCATGCGTGGTTCCCTTCCCGCCTAAAGGTGCCATCTTACCTCAGTCTCTTTTTTTCCCAGAAGCCCACCGGACATGTGTCCTGTCATCCCGGATAAAATTTGGATTTTTTTTCGGCAATTCTCGCTGTTTTTTCTCCCGGTTTGACGCCGGTTTCCCTCCCGCCGGGTTTGGTACACCGGTATCGAGCCCGATTCTTCTTTTTCGGTTTTTGCCATTTGTGGCTGGCGTTCCCGCCCTTTTTTGTTTTTTCCCTGGAAGGCCAGTCCTTTGACCTCGCGGGGACTCTTTTTTCCCCGATGGCTTCCAGCGGTTTCAAGAAGTGTGATCGGTGTAAGAAATTAATGTCTCTCACCGACACACACGACTGCTGCCTTTGGTGCCTCGGTCCTGATCACGACCCTAGGTCGTGTGGACCATGTGGGAAGATGTCTTCCAAGACACTCCGAAGTCGCCAACAGCAGAAAGAAAGGCTTTTCTCGAACTCAGCCTCTGGCCGGGCCCGGACCTCGTCTGAGGCCTCAACATCTCGGGATTCGGATCCCGAGCGCCATCGAAGCTCCTCGGACAGGGGGTCCCCCGACCAGGAACGCAAGAGGAAGAAGCGGCTCGCGAGGGCGTTGTCGGAGGAGGTCCCTGGCTCCTTGAGGGCCAGGTCTAAGACCCCCGACCGTCGCCCCGGGCCCATGGAACAAAAGAAGCCTGCCAAAGTTCCTCGCATGGAGCCGGAGTCTGCTGGACACGTAAGCCCCGTAGTCCTTGAGGACTCTCCTCCCAGAGAGCTGCCGCCGGGGCCCGAGTCAGTGGCTGCTGCGTCTCCCGAGCTGAGTCTCAGGATGACAGCCTTGGAGAGCAGACTGTCTGCCTTCATGGAGCAGCAGCGGGCACTGATGGCCAGCCTGTCTGGTGCATCTGCCTCGACCACCGGGACATCGACTTTGAAGTCGACCCCGGAGACCGAGCCGATACTTGAGTCCATCATGGCTCGAAGTCGACCTCGGTCAAGGTCTCCCTCGACCTCCTGCTCGGGACCGAGGGCGTCGACGCCGGTGCCTCCGGCGTTGGGGCGGATGTTCCAGGGCCCCGCGGGGTCGGACCCTGACTCCTCGTCGGACGAGGAGTCCCCTGACACGTTCAAGACTCGGTGCGTCCCGTCGGACTCATCGCAGTCTGAGCCCCGGAGTAGATCCCCTCCGGAGGATACTCGGTTCTCGGAGTTCATCCGGGATATGGCCACTGCCTTGGCTATTCCGGTGGACCCTGAGGAAGAGCCTCGAGCTGAAGAGCTCGAGGCCCTGCAGTATGACTCTCCTCCGAAGGAGGCCTTTACTGTCCTGGTTCCTCCGATGCTGGAACGGCTCCTCTTCAGGATGTGGGAGGCGCCGGCCTCGGCGCAGGTTTGAAGCAAGCAAGTCGACGCGATCTATCGACTCAGAAAGAGCCCTGGCTTTCAAAAGGCACAGCTACCACACCATTCCATGGTTGTGGAATCGGCCATGCATCGTCTGAAGAGCCAGAAGATGCACTCTGCGGTGCCCCCCCCCCCCCCCGGCAGGGAGGCCCGGAACCTCGATGGCGTCGGTAGAAAGTACTTCCAGGGCTCGATGCTTGCTTGCCCTGTCCAGTCTTACCAGCTGTACATGGGCATGTACTTGCGGGACCTGGCCAAGGAGTTGGCCGGGTTCTCTGCTGGACTCTCCGGGGAACCCTTGCAGAGATTCAAGTCCTTGTCCTCGGGAATTCGGGACTGCTCGAAGTTCATGTCCCGCGCCGCCTACGATGACTTCGGCCCGAGTTGCGGCAACCGGCATTGCGGCTCGACGCCCAGCATGGCTGCAGTCATCGGACCTCGAGCAATGGGTTCAGGACAAGTTGGTCGATGTTCCTTGCCGAGGTGAAAACCTTTTTGGCAAGCCCATGACCGAGAAGGCCGCCCAGCTCGAAACAGAGCACCTTACACAGACAAGGCTGTCTAGGAAGACCTCTGCCCCTTCTCATAAAAAGAAGGGCTAGGGTAAAAAGCCCTTTTTCCCGAGGAAGGGCACTGCCTACAAACAGTACCCTCAATATCAGGCTGCCCAAGCTGCACCTCAGGGTCAGCAAGCCAAGGGGCAGGGTAATGGGCCCCTTAGGCAGAGGACCCCCAAGCCTCCAGCCCCTGCTTCCACTCAGCAGGGTGGGGGTTTTTGACTCCTTGAGCGTAGCCTCTCCATCCCTGCTCTCCCAACCCTGCACAGGAGGTCGCCTCGCCCTCTTTGCCCACCAGTGGCCCCTCATTACCAGGGACAGTTGGGTGTTGGACATAGTCCACAGGGGCTATGCCCTGCATTTTCACCAACTGCCTCCTCCATACTTTCCAGGGGAGCCTCCAAGGCCTCCCCTGCACACAGACCTTTTCCTTCAAGAGCTTCAGGGTCTGTTGGTGGACAGGGCGGTGGAACCTGTGCCTCCCCACTTGCAAGGTCACGGATTCTACTCCAGGTATTTCCTGGTGCCCAAAAGAACTGGTGGCCTTCGACCCATTCTGGACCTCAGAAACCTCAACAAGTTCCTAGAGAAAGAAAAGTTCAAGATGCTTACTCTTGGAACACTTCTGCCCTACCTCCAGCATGGAGATTGGCTATGCTCCTTAGATCTAAAGGATGCGTACACTCACATCCTCATTCATCCAGACCACAGAAAGTACCTCAGGTTCATTGTGGGAGGAAACCATTTTCAGTACAGAGTACTGCCTTTTGGCCTCACCTCCGCTCCCAGGGTCTTTACCAAATGCCTGGCAGTGGTGGCGGCCTACCTGAGAAATCAGGGAATCTTTGTCTTCCGCTATCTGGACGACTGGCTCATCAGGGGTCAGACGTGCCAGGAGGCCAGGCAAGCCACCCTCAGAACTATTGCTCTTCTTCAAAGCCTGGGGTTTGTAATAAATTTCGCAAAGTCCACTTTGCTCCCCTCCCAGAAGTTGGAGTTCATAGGAGCAAGGCTGGACTCTCTGCTGGCAAAGGCTTTCTTGCCAGAAGACAGGGCCCAAAGATTGATAGCCTTGGCAAATCAATTTCTCAGCAGGTCACTGGTCTCCGCCGGACTCTGCCTAAGGCTGCTTGGCCACATGGCTTCGACAGTGCATGTGACCCCCGATGCCAGGCTCCATATGAGGCCTGCGCAGTGATGCCTTCGGACTCAGTGGTCACAGGCCACAGGCAGCCTCAGAGACAGGATAAGGGTGTGCAGACAATTTCTGCACTCCCTCAACTGGTGGCTGCATCCACCCAATCTACTGAAGGGGGTGCCTTTTCAGATTCCTGGGCACACGGTGGTGCTGACCACCAACGCCTCCCTGCAGGGCTGGGGAGCTCATTATCTAGGCAAGTGCACCCAGGGCCTGTGGTCTCCTTGGGAAGCTGCACAGCAGATCAATCTCCTCGAACTCAGAGCTATTCGATTAGCACTCAAAGCTTTCTCTCCTACCCTGGCTCATCAATCTGTCCTGGTTCAGACAGACAACCAAGTAGCTATGTTTTATGTGAACAAACAGGGCGGGACTGGGTCCAGAATCCTTTGTCAGGAGGCTCAGGACCTTTGTTCATTTGCCCTCAAGCACAACATGCTCCTCAAGGCTGTGTACCTTCCAGGCCAGGACAACTGCCTGGCCGACAGATTAAGCAGGATTCTGCAGCTCCACGAGTGGCAGCTGCATCCTTCAGTAGTTCAGAAGATCTTCCTAAAATGGGGTCTCCCTTTGATAAATCTCTTTGCCAGTCCAATGAACAAGCAACTGCCAAAGTTTTGCTCCAGGCAACCGCATCCTCTGAGGATAGCAGCAGATGCTTTTCTGATTCCATGGTCTCAGGGCCTCCTGTATGCACTTCCTCCCACGCCCTTGGTGGCCCGAACTCTCTTCAAAATTCTTCAGGACAAGGCCTCGGTCCTGCTGGTGGCTCCCAGGTGGCCGAGACAGCCTTGGTTTCCGCTTCTACTTCAACTGGCGGTGGATCTCCCACTGCCTCTGGGGTTGCAACCCAACCTTCTCTCACAGGAGCAGGGTTCCCTTCTGCACCCCAATCTCAAAGCTCTCCATTTGATGGCCTGGAGGCTGCAAGGGTAGTTTTGGCTCCCTGGGGCCTACCTCAGGAAGTTGAGGAGGTTATCCTCGCCTCTAGGAAACAGTCCACTAGGAAAACCTATGCTCTCAAATGGAAGAGGTTTTCTGTGTGGTGTCAGCTACGTACAGAGGATCATTTCTGCTGTACTGTGCCAGTAGTGCTTCAGTACTTACTGCACTTATCCAATCAGGGACTTAAGTCCAATTCTGTTCGGGTCCACCTCTCAGCTCTAGCAGCTCACCACTCACTGGTGGAGGGACGTTCTCTCTCGGTTCACCCCTTGGTGTCCCGCTTTCTCAGGGGCTTGCTTTTACTCAAGCCCCCAATCCGTCCTCCTGCCCCTGAGTGGGAGCTGAATGTGGTCTTGCAGCAACTGACTCGCCCAACTTTTGAGCCCATGGCTACTTGCCTACTACGCTTCCTCTCCTGGAAGACACTCTTCCTGATAGCCCTTACTTCGGCTAGGCAAGTGAGTGAGCTTCAGGCCCTGGTCTGTGATAGGCCTTACACCAGGATTTATAGGAACAGGGTAGTCCTCAGGACTCATCCAAAGTTCCTCCCAAATGTTGTCTCCTCGTTCCACCTCAATCAGGAGGTGGTTCTTCCAACATTCTTCCCTAGGCCTCATGCAAGCCAGGCTGAAGCAGTTCTGCATACCCTCGACTGTAGGAGGGCCTTATACTTCTACCTTGACCATACGCAGGGGCATAGAAGGGCTACTCAGCTCTTCGTCTCCTTTGACCCTAATAAGTTAGGGTTGGCTGTTTCCAAGCGTACCTTGCCCATCTGGGTGGCTGACTGTATCACCTGGGCTTACAGGGCGGCTGACCTTCCTTTGCAGGGTCGGGTTACGGCCCACCGTGTCAGGGCAATGGCTGCCTCAGTGGCTCATCTCCGCTCTATGCCCTTGGTAGACATCTGCAGGGCTGCAACTTGGTCTTCAAGCCAGACGTTTGCGGCCCATTACTGCCTGGAGAGGGAGTCCCGTAGGGACAGTGCTTTTGGCCAAGCAGTACTCCGGAATCTCTTTGAGGTTTAGGCAACTCCTGCCCTCCTGCCCTCTGCTGGGCTACCGGTGGAGGTTGTGTCCTTGAAAAGCCTTTCTTTGCTGCTGAGACTAGAGGGAGTTCTCTTGTTCAGCCTGGGTTCCTCGGTAGCCCAGAGCTAGGGAGTCACCCATATGTGAGGACTGACTTCCTGCTTGGTCCTGGAGAAAGAGTAGTTACTCACCTGTAACAGGTGTTCTCCAGGAGCAGCAGGAATCAGTCCTCACAACCCTCCCTCCTCCCCTTGGAGTTGCAGTTGTACATAGTTTATTTTTCATTTTTGTATGCTGTTCTTAACTATGTCATTTGACTGAGGTAAGATGGCACCTTTAGGCGGGAAGGGAACCGCGCATGCGTGCCTGCATTCCCAAAGGCTTTCATAGAAAGCTGGGGAAATGCTCCGCTAGGGCTTCATCGGTGCCGATGACACCCATATGTGAGGACTGATTCCTACTGCTCCTGGAGAACACCTGTTACAGGTGAGTAACTACTCTTTTCCCACATCCTCAACATGAGATCATATAGAATCTCATGAATGGGTAAGGTAGCTGCCTCTTTAGGAGTTTTGGGATATTGTAAAATTTCCAACTCCTTGGCCCTTGGCTCTGTTTCAGGGGCCACAGAAATGGACAGGCCCCGAGCCACCTCCCTGATGAAGTTTTGGAAGGACATGTCCTCTGGAGGAGACATCCTACATTTAGGGGAGGACTCCTCCTCTGGAAGAAGCATCGCTGCATCGACAGAACTTTCAGAATCCTCAGATTCTTCTGAGGACTCGAAGTATCATCTGTCCGGATGCTCCTGCAGAGCCCGATACCGGGAATAACCGGTACCTGAGAATCAGTACCGGAGGACATCGGAGGACAGGCTACCAGCATAGCAGACACCGATGCCGATGCTATTGGTACCGGTACCGATATCGATACCGGTGGAGTTGTCTGTCGCGGTACCAAGGGCGTCGATGCCGCAAGGAAAGCCGCCAGAATGCGTTCCATGGTCAGAATTCTCTGGTCCATGGACGCCGCCAATGCCTGGATGTCGGTATCGGTGGAGATCACTGGTACCCCAGAGCATGGCACCAGGAGATCTGTCGAGGCCGCGCCATCTAGAACACCCTGGAACCCCGATAATGCTTTGAAAGCCAAAGCCTCCCGCCGGGGTAATTTTGCCGGTGCAGAATCCTCGAGGGCAACGCCAGAGGCATCTCGATGCTTAGAAGGAGATCTACCCTTCGAGGACCGGCTGTATTTATGTTTAGTTACCTGAGATCCACGGGAGGAAGAAGAAGCCCTGGAAGATGTCGATGCCACCGAAGCCGCATCGGAGGGAAACAGGGTACTGAGCTTGGCAGCTCGGTTCTGCCGACCTCTTTTAGACATCATAGCACAGGACACACAATCCGTGATGGAGTGGTCAGGACCTAAACATTTTAAACACCATTCATGGGTGTCGGTGACGGAGATGGTACCGCCACACTTGGTGCACTTTTTAAATCCTGAAGCAGGTTTTTCCATGTTGAGGAAAACGTTTTTGGGCCTAAGGCCCAAAAAAGGCGCATGCACCTGAAGAAAAGGAAAAAAGAAATATATATATATTTTTACAGAAATAAGAAAGAAAGACCAGTGGTACCGGTAGAGCGTCGAAGAAGGCAGATGCGACCACAAAAAGAAAGAAATAAAAAAGAAATTCTTCTGCGGTGACAGGAAACACGACCTGCTGGTTCCACGGAAAAACAAGAACTGGAGAGAGGCAGTTGGGAAAGGTGGGAAGGCAGCACGCAGGCGCTGTGGGATGCTCCCAAAAGTGTTCTGATTGGACGCTGGGGAGTGTTCCCGCGCGGGCTCCGTCGGTACCGATGATACCCATATGTGATGACTACATTCCTGCTTGTTCCTGGAGATGATATGCTATACTGGGTCAGACCAAAGGTCCATCAAACTCACTATCCTGTTTCCAACAGTGGCTAATCCAAGTAACAAGTACCTGTCAGGTAGACAGATTCCATGCTGCTTATAAACAGTGGATTTCTCCAGTCCACTTTAATAATTGATTTATAAGCCCGATATTCAAAGTGATTAACGTGGTTAGCAGAGCTGCTAACCATGTTAATTGCAGTGAATGGGATATTCAGCCTCACTAACATGGTTAGCGCAGATGAATATCCATGGCTACCAGCGCTACACGCCCTGATGCTAACCAGTTAGCAATGGGCGTGTTGAGGGAGTTCCAGGGTGGAATGGAGGCGGCATAGCTCTCTAACCGGGCAGCGGTGAGATTGAACCGCTACCCGGCTAGTGATATACAGCAAAAGCCAGGGGCAGGAAACCTTGGCCTAACTTTTGTCGCATATCTCTAACCTGGCAGCGGCAATATTAAGCTGCTGCTCAGTTAGCGAGCAGCAAATGCGGCTAACTTGGATATTCAATGCCGGGGCTGGATATGACCCTGGCATTGAATATCTAGGTTTAACTTTCAGTGCCAGTGGCTAGCTGCGTTAGCCGCCAGCATTGAATATCGGGCCCTATGGATTTTTTTATCAGGAACTTCTACGGATCTCTTTTAAACCCAGCTACACTAACAGCTTTTACTAAATTCTCTGGCAATGAATTCCAGAGTTTGGCTACGGATTGAGTAAATGTGCTACATTGCAGCTTCATTGCATATTCCCCTAGTCTTTCTACTTTTTAAAGGAATAAACAAATAATCTACGTTTACCTGTTCCACTCCACTCATTAATTTACAGACCTCTATCATATCTCCCTCTCAGTCTCTTTTCCAGCTGATGAGCCCTAACATTTTAAGCCTTTCCTTGCAGGCGTATCCTTCAATCCCCTTTATCATCTTGATCTCTCTTCTCTGTACTCTTTCTAATTCTGCAATATCCTTTTTTAAATACAGCGACCCGAATTGTGATAATATTCAAGGTGCAGTCGCACCATAGAGTGATACAGAGGCATTATATTATTCTTGGTTTTATTCTCCATTCTTTTCCTTATGATTCCTTGCATTACTACTACTGTTATTACTGATCATTTATATAGCACTGCAAGGCACATGCAGTGCTCCAGAGATACATGTAAAGACAGTCCCTGCTCGTCAGAGCTTATAATCTAGTCAAGATAGACAATACAACAGTTGAGGACAAGTTATTATTTGCTTTCTTGGCTGCTGCTGCACACTGAGCAGAGGGTTTCAATGTATTATCCACGATGACACCTAGATCCTTGCAAGAAGTAAATTTGTAGTGAGGTCTAAAATGCCAAACATGGAACTGCCACAAGAACTCTAGGATAAAGTTATTTAAAGGTATAGACTGAATTTCAGTGTGTCTGATTGTTATTTTGGGCACTATCAGTTCCATCACTGTAGAGTGAAAATAGCTTAGCACCACGAAGACATAGCCTCAAGCTGGAATCTTATCAAAGGCAGTAGCCATGGGTTAAGAAAACTGTTATAAGAAGGTCACTATGAGGCTTAAGATTACTTTAAAAGAATTATAAAGATCTCTGACTTAGACAAGGGAAAACGTGGACTGTTTAACAATTTCAAGATTTCTCCAAAAACAGCCCGTATAGAAGGGTGGCAAGTAGGAAGCCACTGCATAAAAGAAGCCACATGATAGACCACATAGCATTTGCAAAGAATGTGTGAGAAGGTTCTGTGGCCTGACATAGAAGTGGAATTATTTTGTCTACTACTAATTATTTTTAAAGTGCTACTAGGCGTATGTAGTGCTCTACAGATAGAAATAAAAGAAAGTCCCCTCTCCATGGAGCTTACAAGTTAGTAAAGAAACACACATGAAAAATGAGAGATTCTAGGAGAATGTATAATAGAAAAGTGGTAAAGATGTAAAAGGTAACCTAACAAAGGTTAATTTTTAGTCTGGAGTTGACATGGCTAGAGAGAAAGCATACCACAACATAGAGTCGGGAAATCTGTTCCAGGCAAACGGTACAGAAAGGCTGAAAGAGCAGAGACAGGAGTTAATAAAGAAAAAAAGGGTCTAACAGCGACTTACCAAAAGAAGATATCACAAAGAAGGTATGGCAAAGGAGAGCAAAGGGCTCCTGCACACAAATAGTACGGCACAACGAGCAGAAGTGAACGATGACCACAATGGCTAAAATACTTTCCTTTATTGAAGATACCCTTGGAGATCCCCGACGCGTTTCGGCTTACGCCTTCCTCAGGGGGACTTTATAAAAGAAAAACAATTATATTAAAATAATACAATGTTGATTAAAGGGCTACTGGAACATGATACAAACATTGAAATACACTGCATGATAAAAGTAAAAGTAAGATAGACACCGTAATCGGACACGGCGGACCTGTCGCTCCACCAACCCCCCCCCCCCACCTTTCTCTACCATCCTGATAAATCATAAAACCACACAGTAAACTTTCATTTGGACTCAAACTGGTCGCAGCTTTATTAAATTCCAACCATAATTAAACACTTCAACATATTACATCCCCAACTTCCCCCCCACCCCCTTTGCAGAGCAAGCAATCACCAGCCGTGTTATTAGCAAGGTGACGCTGCTTCTGCCTCCGCCGGGACAAGCCCCGACAAAGGTCCTCCCCCTCCCTCATCCGGCTTCGCCATGTTATTAGCAAAAGCCCGAGGGATTATCCGGGTCGGGGGTACCCTACCCCCGCCCTCCAGTTAGCATCCGGCTCCGGACCCCGGAAACCTCCGGGATCCCGCCAAACCCCCCCCCAGCTGCAACAGCCCCCCCCCCACACCCACCGCCAACCCCTGACTACAGGGTGGGTGGGCGGGCAGCCGGCGTCTCCGGTAGCCACACCGAAAAGGCCGGAGCACCACGCGTCCCCACTGAGGACGCTATCGTGTCACCGCCCCTGCCGCGCGCCATTGGCTCCCGCGTTGCCATGCACCCCGGGAGCCAATCGCTACGCCGCACCAACTGGCTCCGCCCACCAAAGGCCTTTCCGCCTGCTCCGATGCCGCCCGGTCGATTAATGCCGGCTGCGGAGACGTTGCCCCGCGGCCTCGCGATAATTGGACATGGCGGACCCGTCGCTCCACCAACCCCCCCCCCCCACCTTTCTCTACCATCCTGATAAATCATAAAACCACACAGTAAACTTTCATTTGGACTCAAACTGGTCGCAGTTTTATTAAATTCCAACCATAATTAAACAATTCAACATATTACATCCCCAACTTTCCCCCCCACCCCCTTTGCAGAGCAAGCAATCACCAGCCGTGTTATTAGCAAGGTGACGCTGCTTCTGCCTCTGCCGGGACAAGCCCCGACAAACGTCCTCCCCCTCCCTCATCCGGCTTCGCCATGTTATTAGCAAAAGCCCGAGGGATTATCCGGGTCGGGGGTACCTTACCCCCGCCCTCCAGTTAGCATCCGGCTCCGGACCCCGGAAACCTCCGGGATCCCGCCACCGGCACAGGTTAACTTAGACCTGAGCCGCCCCCCCAAGGGGCAAGCTGCGACCAGCACTCGTCCTACATAAAATATCCTCCAAGGCCTCTTGCCAATCATTAAGGAGTAAATCGTTCCCAACCGGGGAAAGATGTACGCCATCCGACCTAAACAAACCCAAACATGCTACATCCACCCAAGGATGCAAAACCTGATAGCCCCCATGCTCAATAACCCAGCGCCCGATTTGCCGATTGATCTTGGTCAGACCCCTGGACCATCATCGGTGAACTTGGCAAGCAGGCCTTGGAATGATTTCAGACCATACCACAATTACATCATCAAACACTGACAACACTGTTGCAAAGTCTTTGCAGGCCGCACGAATTAACTGTCGGCAAGTCCAAGACGTCAAGTCGTTTCCCCCAAGGTGAATCAACAAAATGTCCGTCTGCCCTCTCACTCGCAGATGGTGCCGCAGCAAAGGCAGGAGCTGCATCCATCGCAGCCCGCGCTCGCCCAGCCATGAGACAGTCACTGCTGAAGCATGGAACCCCAGATTCAGGCCAACAGGCCGTGTTGCTGCTCGCCGACTGGCCCAATGCACGAAAGAATGGCCAATCACCCAACAGCGACACCCTCCGGGGACTAAATCTGAAACAAAAAGAAAGGAATGTTAATAACCCCCACCACCCCTATAAGCGCACATACCCTTGGAATGCTTGTGATTTCCATCTACCAATTCGCCTAATCGTCTGCTCCGACAAGCCTTCAGATGCAGCACTAGTAGCCGCGCCGATCCTGAAGGAGTGCGGGGCGAACTGCCCGGGATCCAAACCCAGCCGACCAAGAGACAATCGGAGCACCGCAGTAAACTGGAAGCGCGTAAGCACCCGCAAATCCACGTGCACGAAAAGACTGCCCGCGCCAGCCGGCCGGACTGACAAATACGCTTTCAGCAAAGCAACCGGGCACGTAAGAGCCCCCGCGACCTCCCTTAATAACACATCAACCCCTCTCCCAGTCTGATCCGTTTTGGACCTCGCCAAATGAATAAGTACCCCGCCCGCAACCATACGGACATGCTGGACCTGCAGGCCTAGACCCCTTGACGGGCGACCCGACTCCGCGACCAGCTCCCCGACGCGGAACGCCCCAAAAAAGGCTACAGAAAAAATGGCCCGAAAAAGCAAGCCTTCATACTCTGAAGAAACCACTAACGGAAGAGTTTGACACAACCGGCCAAGCAATTCATGTGTAATGGGCCGCCGCCCGTCACGAGGCGCCGGGACGGACCGCTCCCAACCCTGCAACAACCGTCGCGTAAGGAAACCCCCTCCCCCCGACGCACCCCACCCGACCGCCTTCATGAAAAAGGCGAACCCCGCCAAATTCCGACGCACTGTGGAACGCGCCACTCCCGCCCGTTTAGATGCCACCACATACTGACCAAGGAGCCAATCCACTGCTGGACCATGACTCCATCCATGCTGGGACAGGAACGCCACCACGCTGCTGCATCCCCGCTGGTACACATCGCACGTCGCCTCCGACACCGACTGCCGGAGGAGCGTCGTCATTTCCCCAGGCCAATCTGCCATAAGTGTTCGGGGACCACCACTCCGTCCTCCTCCGCCTCCGGTGCAAGGGACCGAAACAGCTCCCACTTAAAACGGGAAAGAGCATCGGCGATGGTGTTAGTAATCCCCGGAATATGCCGAGCATTAATCACCACATTTAATTGCAGGCATGCAAAAACGACCTGCCGCATCAAATCAGCCACGAGCCTGCACCGGGGAGCATAACTATTCACAACACTAACTACTGCCGCATTGTCACACCACCATACCAACTGACGGTGTCGTAACCGCTCAGGCCACAAAGCCAACACCACTAATATAGGGAAGAGCTCTAAAAATGTTATATTACTTGTAAGGCCCGACTCCCACCACAACTGGGGCCATTCCGCGGCACACCAAGAACCCCCGAAATAGATCCCCAAACCAGCCCCACCGGCCGCATCTGTGTAAAGCTGCAACTCGGCACTAGAGACCTCCCGTTCTCGCACCACCGTGACCCCCACCAAAAACTCATCCCAAACGCCGAGGTCGGCACGCATACTGGGCGACATCCGGATCCGATGATGAGGCCGTCGAACCCCTGCAGTAGCCGACATCAAACGCCGCAAGAAAACTCTGCCCATGGGTATTACCCGACATGCAAAATTCAGGGAACCAATGAGAGCCTGCAGCTCACGTAAAGTCAGCTTGGAGGCAATCACCGCCTTGGACACTAGACACCGCAGCTTCACGACTTTCTCCGCAGGCAACCTCGCAATCATGAAATCAGAATCCAGCTCCACACCTAAAAAAGTAATACGAGTCGTTGGACCTTCAGTTTTCCCAATGGCCAACGGCACGCCCCACTCCTCGGCCAACTGCGTAAACCCTTCCAACAAATTCAAACACCCCTTGGAATGAGCAGCCCCCACAAAAAAGAAATCGTCCAAATAATGAACTACATGCCCACTCCCCATTCGTTCCACAAGCGCCCAGTGTAGAAAAGAGCTAAAGCACTCGAAGTAGGCACAGGATATAGCACATCCCATGGGCATGCACTTGTCGAAATAAAACTGCCCGTCAAAGCTGAAACCCAACAAAGGAAACGTCGTTGGATGCACTGGCAAGAGACGGAAAGCGGATTCAATATCTGCCTTTGCCATCAAACAGCCTTTACCGCAGTCGCGTACTACATTCATGGCATCATCAAAAGAAGCGTAACGCACCGCACACAGGTCTTTCGGAATGAGGTCATTAACCGAAAACCCCACCGGGAATGACAGATTGTGGATTAAGCGGTACTTCCCCGGTTCCTTTTTGGGGATGATCCCCAAAGGGCAGACCACCAGATCCTCAAACGGCCGCTCCACAAAGGGGCCAGCAATACGCCCTAAACCCAGCTCCTCAGCCAACTTATCCCGTACCAGTGAATGGAATCGGCGCACCGAAGGTGAGTTTCTAGCGACACCAGGGAGGACTCGACCCGCCACCGGGATAGGAAAACCCGTTTGAAACCCCCTCTTGAGCACCAACCCGTCCTTTGCCCGGGGATACGACTGCAACCAGGGTAGCATAGCGGTAAGCTTAATAGGGGTGTGAGCCAGGCTCAACAAGCCCCTATGGTTTGGAGGGGGGCATAGCGGCCCCAACAACACCTCGCTTAACACATTTAAGGGCGGAATGTCCCCCCCCACAGACAGAGCAAGCGTGCCGGAATTTACAGTCCGGAAAGGGGCAGGACAACTTGTTGAATCGCCAACAGACGTCACCATTGCCCCCTCCCCCCGTCGTCCTCTGCACAGACGGGGGCACGCCGGCTCGAAAGGGCTTCCCTGCACCCCCGGAACCAAAGGAACCCACTGTCGGCCCACCCACGCCTCCTGACACTGGTCTAACCGCCATTTGCGTCAACCATAGATTAATATCCTGCGTGCCCCACGATAGAGAATGGTTCTCTTCCATTTTATCACGAAAGTTTTCGTCATAATTGAGCCACGCCCACCCCCCGTGCGTGACTGATGCCTCTAAAATGGAATCCGCGTATGCTAACAGCATCCCATATTGTTCCGGCTGCGATTGTCCCCACACACTAGCCAACCGCAAAAAGGAACGCATCCAATTAACCACATTCCGAGCTACACGCCGCACCCTCCCTGCCTTCGCATCCTCCTTCCTCTTGCGTCTACTGTCCCCCGACCGCTTCCGGCCTTCCAATAACCGAAAAATATCAATATATTTGCGTTTCTGAATCTTACGACGCAAATGCCGTGGGACTCCCTCCCACAACTCCGAAAATGCCGCCAGCGTAGGCCCCGCCCCCCCATTGCCCGGCTGACCGGCACCCCTCTCCGGCTCGGGACCTTTAAAACCACTCTCGGACGACGAATCCGACGAAGAATCAGAGGACGAAAAGGACGAGGAGTCAGACCTCCGATGCCGACGACAGGAGTGTTTCCGCTTGCGACCCCGACTCCGAGGCCCCTTGTCCCCCGTCCCCGCCGAAACCCCTGCATCTGTACCCAATGTAACCCCCAACTCACCTGCAGGACTCTCCACAACCACTGTAGGCACACTGCTCTCCCGACACGCTGCATTCACTGGACCCTCTGTTGTATCCACTGCTGCCGCCGACGCACTCTCCCTCACTTGACCCCCCGGCACAGTCACGCCCGCACCATCACCTGGACGGGGTGCGCTCGACCACGGACCCCCAGCATACTGCCAGACCGGTGGCCTCTGTGGAGAGAAAAAAGGAAAAGGCGAAGAGACACCCGCCGATGCCCACGGTGGCTGCCACGCCCCAAGCCACTCGGCACGGGAGGAGCCCTGACCCCCCCCTAGCCAGTGCTCCCAAGCTGCAGACGGGCAACCCCTGGAGTCCCTCGGCCATCCCCCTACGCCCCTGCTATCCTGGTCCCCGAACGCCCCCACCCCGCTGTCCACGGAACCTGACCCATCTGTGCCCGCCTCGAGTGACCCTCTCCCCAAACCAGAACCCAATGCACCCCTAGACACACGCCCACCCCTACCACCCCGACCCCCACCATGCGCACCACCCCCCTCCCCGGGCCCCATCCCCTGCGAAACCCCACCTATCCCCTCTACAGCCCGCCCCCCCTCCCGGCTCGGACCGCTGCCCCCCGGCCCCTGCGGCCACTACTGCGCCCCCTCGCCGTCCGCCTGCCCCGTGACTCACCCCTGTCAGAGCTAGCTGAAGCACCCCTAGCCCTCCCTCGCACCAGCGTACTTAATGCAGCCCCACCAAGCCCAGTCGTGCTTATTTCCTCCGCATTCCGCCGTCGACGTCCGTGCCCTGTGCTGCCCCTAGCCCCCTGCCCTCCTCTGGAAGGCAGACCAAACTGTCCACCTCTACTAGAAGCCCCATGCGCCCCATTGCGCCCAGACAGCCCTTTAGCTATCCCAGAGCCCTTTTTCCCACCCTTCTGCACTGGCATACTGGCAGAAAAGGACACCCCCTGAGCCCCTTGGGTTTGTCTTTTTTTTTTTTTTTTTAAAGAGCTCCGCTAAGGCCCAGCCCAGGCAAAGGAAAACCACCTGCTTTAGTAAGGGGGTAAACGGAACAAGATACCGCTGTGTTATTGGGTGGTTTATTTATTATTATTATTATTTTTTGTTTATTCCCAGCCCTCACATAACCCGGGCTGCACGAAGCCGCGTGCTCCTAAACCATAAACCACCAACCATATGTAGGCAAGACCCGTCTTCGTGATCAGCCTGGTCGAAGGATGTCTTGTTATTTAATATATCCGTGCCCCAATAGCTCTCACAACCAATACTACCCCCCCCCCCTCAAGGCCCGCACACCGACAGCCGCCGCACCAGAGCTACCCCACGGACCCCCGTACCGTCGGACCCTCGACCGCGTTCACCCACTCTACAAATATAACCACTGCTAACCCGCCCGAACAGAGGACTCCAGCACCCCCCCCCCTACCGCCCTTTTCACTTATCTGCACCCGAGTGCAAAAGCAGTCGGCGTCTCCGGTAGCCACACCGAAAAGGCCGGAGCACCACGCGTCCCCACTGAGGACGCTATCGTGTCACCGCCCATGCCGCGCGCCATTGGCTCCCGCGTTGCCATGCACCCCGGGAGCCAATCGCTACGCCGCACCAACTGGCTCCGCCCACCAAAGGCCTTTCCGCCTGCTCCGATGCCGCCCGGCCGATTAATGCCGGCCGCGGAGACGTTGCCCCGCGGCCTCGCGATTCTGTGATATTTACACATAAAATCTTAAAACCAAAATACACAAAAGTAACACACAAAACTTGCAAATAAATAATTAAAACAACGTTAAAAACTGTTATACAAACTGAGAAAAGGAGACGCAGGGCAGAAAAGGCAGATACTCACTGGAGAGTGCACAGTAGTGCTGTGTACGGTTTGGAGACGTATGGTCTTCAGTAATATATTAAATTTGCCACTGAATAAATGGGAAACCAAATCTTAATGAGTATAAAAGGATAATATTACAAATAAAGGTATAAGAATGAGATCGTGTAAAATCTTTTGAAACCACTACATCGCGGGTACCTGTTACAATTGCAAAGCCAGGCTGACGCTTTTTAGGAAGCTTCCAAGAACCCAATTCAGGTTACTGCAACACAGCATAACAGATTATAAAGGCTTTATATTGTTAAAAATTGCAGTGACAACTATCAAAGGAAATAATTTTTGCTACTTACTATGGACGGCAAGACTATAGTTTGATGTGTTCCTCTGAATGGAGCTGTGCTAAAAAACGCTAGTTTTCGCGCCAAAAAGGGCGGAGCTTGAATCTTTCAATCATTATCAGGAGGGTAGGAACCCATGTGATTTGGTACTAAGGAGAGTTGTATAAATTAAAAAAGATTTCTAATTATGATCAGCCTCGATCTCAAAAAAACATCTCGTTGCTAAACACTTTATAAAGACGTGGGAGAATGGATCTGTGTTGAAAAAACTCTAATTTTCTCGCCAAAGGGGGCGGAGCTAGCATGTTCCATTTATGGTCAGGAGAATACGGAGAGTGGAAACCCGTATAGTATAATACTAAGGAGAGTTATATAAGTTAAAGGGGATTTCTAATAATTATACAGCCACTATTTCAAAAATCGTCTCGTTGCTAACTCATTATAGAGACGTGGGAGATTTAAATATAATATGTATATGTGTTAGTAGGCTAGAGAAGAAAAACGCAAAGAAAAATTGTTCCAAGAAGACCGAGTGAGGGATGAAAGTGAAACTCTAAAAAATACCCAATTTACAAAAAACCGATTTTAAAACGGAATTGTGGAGAAAGGTTTGTCCTTCTAGTGAACTAATTACATAAGGTTGTCCTTTAAAAAATGAATCATAAAAATAAGGCATATTGATCACGGAGAAAATGTGCATAATAGAATGTACTACTTCTTGTTTAAATGAATCCTTGCTTGTTAAATAGAACATTTTCCAACCAATAAAAATCAATTGATCTAATTAAAATATTGTGAAACACCTAAGAGCATGAAGAATGCCTTAATATTTTCAGGAGAAATGATATTTATAATAACGGGTGAATCTATGGAACAATAAATCAATTGATGACATGTCCAGAAAAAATGAATCATTAAAAGTGAGATATTTGATACCGGAGAAGGTACAATGAAGTGTACTGTTTCTTATTTAAATGAATCCTTGCTCATTAGATAAAATATTTCCCAACCACTTTAATTGATCTAATTAAAAAATAAATTAAGTGATCCAATTAAAAACCAAATTACAATGAGATACCTAAGACCATGAAGTATGTCTTAATATTTAGGGGAGGAATGGTGTTTAAAATAACAGGTAAATCTATAGAGCAATGAGTCAATTAATGACATGTTCAGAGAATTAAGAATAAGTAAAATGATAAAACAATCATAAATAAAAATAAAAACTGACCAATGTTAAAAATATGATTAAGATAAATAAAACATGTACCACATTATACATAGATAGAACAATAAAATCATGTACCACATTATACATAGATAGAACAATAAATAAATAACTCCTAATAATGACCATAGGGAAAATGCATAAATTAATAAATTAATAAAAAGTATGTGAAGAATGATCAATATGAATTGCATATTTTGGAACTAGATATTCTATTAAAGGTAACTTAAAAACTGATTCAATTGAAAACATGATGAGCTCCATAGAACCAAAAAATCAAAAAATGTTATTATAAACACCATTATTGGTTGATGGATCATATATTATATATGATGTGTCTTATCTGGATATATAGAAACTTATAAAAACACTGATAAATCTGCCTCTTGATTAAGACCATTGGGTTCTAAACTATTAAACTCATAAATAAATCGCTGTTCCAGTTTAAGAAGAGTTTTATCTATATCACCCCCCTCTCCAATGTGGGAGAACTTGTTTCAAAACCACATATTTTAAATCTTGTATAGAATGTCTCATTTTAACCCAATGTGCAACGAGTGGGTGATCTTGGACTTCTCTATGGAGGCAGCTCCTATGTTCAATGATGCGAGTGCGTATCTGACGCTTAGTTTTCCCAATGTAAACCAAGTTGCAGGGACATAAGATTAAATAAACAACATTTTCTGTTTTACAATTTGAAAAAGTGTGAATATAAACCTTGTGATTAGTGACTGGATGTGCAAAGAAATTTTTTACTGAAATAGTGTGTGGACAAACTGAACAGTTACCACATTTGTAATGGCCTCTAATAGTAGATGGTGGTTTGTGTGGTATGTAAGGGCAGAAGGCACAAGAATATTGGCCAAATTCGGATTGCGCTTATAAGCTATCATGACTTTTTTAGAAGCAAAGGTAGGTAGAGAAGCTAATAAATACCACTCCTGCTTTAGTATCTTAGTAATTTCATTGGAATAATTAGAAAATGTTAAAGGGCAGACAACGTGATCTGTCTTCTTGGTCCAGTCTTTCTTTTTAAGAAGAGGACTACGATCCGTGGTACAGGCCCTAAAAAAGGCTTTCTTGATACATTTTTTGGGGTATCCTCGCTGATTAAATCTCTGATACATTTCTACCGCATGTTTGTCAAAATCTGATTCATTTGTGCATATTCTCCTAATTCTTAGAAATTGACTAGTTGGCAAGTTGTATTTCAAAGATTTATTGTGAAAACTGTCATATTGTAATAATGTGTTGCGGTCTGTGGGTTTTCAATATAGATCTGTAATGAAACTATCTTTACCTTTTTTTATTAAAACATCCAAGTAAGCAATCTCCTCATTACTATATTGGCCCTCAAACTGTAAATTAGGATCTATATCGTTAAGCCACTGGAAAAAAAGTTGTAAGGTTGTTTCAGTTCCATCCCAGATCATAAGCACATCGTCAATGTACCTCTTCCAGAGTCGTACATGAATCTTAAATGGATTGAGACCAAGAAATTCTTTTTCAAAATTAGCTACGTATAGGTTGGCAACGTCAGGTGCCATGGATGACCCCATGGCAACCCCTTTTTCCTGTTTATAAAAAACCCCTTTAAACGAAAAATAATTTTCAGTCATAGCTAGAGAGGCAAGCTGTGTAAGAAAAAAAGTTGGAATACGTATCGGTTTTTCTCTCTGTATCAAAGTATTAGCTAAAACTTCTAAAGCAGCTGTTTGTGGAATGTTTGTATAAAGTGAATTGATATCCAAGGTAACCAGAAACAAATTGTCTTGATATCCTGAGAAATCTTGTAATATATTTATAATGTGGGAAGAATCTTTGACATAGGATTCTGCTAATGAAACAAAGGGCCTAAGAAAAATATCTAAAATTTTTGAAATAGGTTCTAATAGGGAACCAATGTCCGAGACTATTGGGCGTCCTGGTGGATTATCTAATGATTTATGTATCTTAGGAATTATATAAATTGTTGGAGTGATAGGATGTGGAACTTTGAGGAATGACAGTTCTTTTGGGGTCAAATATCCCGCTTCTTTCCCAATATAAAGAAGAGTATCTATTTTCTGTTGTAGGAATATAGTGGGGTCGTCATATATTTTTTCATAAAAATCCTTATTAGTGAGTTGACGCATTATTTCGGTGATATAAGCAGTGCGATCTTGTACAACCTTTGTCAGCAGGCTTTATTATGATATCATTGTTGTTACGTAGATCCTGTAATGCTGCTTTTTCAGCTCTTGAGAAATTGTAAAACATCCTACTTTTCTTTTTATATAATTCCTGTACCTTGGAAAGTACAACTTTTTCATATGCTACAATGAGTGGATCTGAATTGGAGGGAGGCATCCAAGTGGAGGGTCTTTTTATAACTGAAGCATCAGTTGTGTCCAATAGTAGACGGTGTTCAATTTATAGTCTTCTTCATCCCTTCTAAATTTATTAATCTTGAAATCCTTGATATCCTTTTTATTTGTAATATTATCCTTTTATACTCATTAAGATTTGGTTTCCCATTTATTCAGTTGCAAATTTAATATATTACTGAAGACCATACGTCTCCAAACCCTACACAGCACTACTGTGCACTCTCCAGTGAGTATCTGCCTTTTCTGCCCTGCGTCTCCTTTTCTCAGTTTGTATAACAGTTTTTAACGTTGTTTTAATTATTTATTTGCAAGTTTTGTGTATTACTAATAAGGATTTTTATGAAAAAATATATGACGACCCCACTACATTCCTACAACAGAAAATAGATACTCTTCTTTATATTGGGAAAGAAGCGGGATATTTGACCCCAAAAGAACTGTCATTCCTCAAAGTTCCACATCCTATCACTCCACAATTTATATAATTCCTAAGATACATAAATCATTAGATAATCCACCAGGACGCCCAATAGTCTCGGCCATTGGTTCGCTATTAGAACCTATTTCAAAATTTTTAGATATTTTTCTTAGGCCCTTTGTTTCATTAGCAGAATCCTATGTCAAAGATTCTTCCCACATTATAAATATATTACAAGATTTCTCAGGATATCAAGACAATTTGTTTCTGGTTACCTTGGATATCAATTCACTTTATACAAACATTCCACAAACAGCTGCTTTAGAAGTTTTAGCTAATACTTTGATACAGAGAGAAAAACCGATACGTATTCCAACTTTTTTTTCTTACACAGCTTGCCTCTCTAGCTATGACTGAAAATTATTTTTCGTTTAAAGGGGTTTTTTATAAACAGGTAAAAGGGGTTGCCATGGGGTCATCCATGGCACCTGACGTTGCCAACCTATACGTAGCTAATTTTGAAAAAGAATTTCTTGGTCTCAATCCATTTAAGATTCATGTACGACTCTGGAAGAGGTACATTGACGATGTGCTTATGATCTGGGATGGAACTGAAACAACCTTACAACTTTTTTTCCAGTGACTTAACGATATAGATCCTAATTTACAGTTTGAGGGCCAATATAGTAATGAGGAGATTGCTTACTTGGATGTTTTAATAAAAAAAAGGTAAAGATAGTTTCATTACAGATCTATATCGAAAAACCCACAGACCGCAACACATTATTACAATATGACAGTTTTCACAATAAATCTTTGAAATACAACTTGCCAACTAGTCAATTTCTAAGAATTAGGAGAATATGCACAAATGAATCAGATTTTGACAAACATGCGGTAGAAATGTATCAGAGATTTAATCAGCGAGGATACCCCAAAAAATGTATCAAGAAAGCCTTTTTTAGGGCCTGTACCACGGATCGTAGTCCTCTTCTTAAAAAGAAAGACCGGACCAAAAAGACAGATCACGTTGTCTGCCCTTTAACATTTTCTAATTATTCCAATGAAATTACTAAGATACTAAAGCAGGAGTGGTATTTATTAGCTTCTCTACCTACCTTTGCTTCTAAAAAAGTCATGATAGCTTATAAGCGCAATCCGAATTTGGCCAATATTCTTGTGCCTTCTGCCCTTACATACCACAAACCACCATCTACTATTAGAGGCCATTACAAATGTGGTAACTGTTCAGTTTGTCCACACACTATTTCAGTAAAAAATTTCTTTGCACATCCAGTCACTAATCACAAGGTTTATATTCACACTTTTTCGAATTGTAAAACAGAAAATGTTGTTTATTTAATCTTATGTCCCTGCAACTTGGTTTACATTGGGAAAACTAAGCGTCAGATACGCACTCGCATCATTGAACATAGGAGCTGCCTCCATAGAGAAGTCCAAGATCGCCCACTCGTTGCACATTGGGTTAAAATGAGACATTCTATACAAGATTTAAAATATGTGGTTTTGAAACAAGTTCTCCCACATTGGAGAGGGGGTGATATAGATAAAACTCTTCTTAAACTGGAACAGCGATTTATTTATGAGTTTAATAGTTTAGAACCCAATGGTCTTAATCAAGAGGCAGATTTATCAGTGTTCTTATAAGTTTCCATATATCCAGATAAGACACATCATATATAATATATGATCCATCAACCAATAATGGTGTTTATAATAACATTTTTTGATTTTTTGGTTCTATGGAGCTCATCATGTTTTCAATTGAATCAGTTTTTAAGTTACCTTTAATAGAATATCTAGTTCCAAAATATGCGATTCATATTGATCATTCTTCACATACTTTTTATTAATTTATTAATTTATGCATTTTCCCTATGGTCATTATTAGGAGTTATTTATTTATTGTTCTATCTATGTATAATGTGGTACATGATTTTATTGTTATATTTATAATGTGGTACATGTTTTATTTATCTTAATCATATTTTTAACATTGGTCAGTTTTTATTTTTATTTATGATTGTTTTATCATTTTACTTATTCTTAATTCTCTGAACATGTCATTAATTGACTCATTGCTCTATAGATTTACCTGTTATTTTAAACACCATTCCTCCCCTAAATATTAAGACATACTTCATGGTCTTAGGTATCTCATTGTAATTTGGTTTTTAATTGGATCACTTAATTTATTTTTTAATTAGATCAATTAATATTTAGTGGTTGGGAAATATTTTATCTAATGAGCAAGGATTCATTTAAATAAGAAACAGTACACTTCATTGTACCTTCTCCGGTATCAAATATCTCACTTTTAATGATTCATTTTTTCTGAACATGTCATCAATTGATTTATTGTTCCATAGATTCACCCGTTATTATAAATATAATTTCTCCTGAAAATATTAAGGCATTCTTCATGCTCTTAGGTGTTTCACAATATTTTAATTAGATCAATTGATTTTTATTGGTTGGAAAAAGTTCTATTTAACAAGCAAGGATTCATTTAAACAAGAAGTAGTACATTCTATTATGCACATTTTCTCCGTGATCAATATGCCTTATTTTTATGATTCATTTTTTAAAGGACAACCTTATGTAATTAGTTCACTAGAAGGACAAACCTTTCTCCACAATTCCGTTTTAAAATCGGTTTTTTGTAAATTGGGTATTTTTTAGAGTTTCACTTTCATCCCTCACTCGGTCTTCTTGGAACAATTTTTCTTTGCGTTTTTCTTCTCTAGCCTACTAACACATATACATATTATATTTAAATCTCCCACGTCTCTATAATGAGTTAGCAACGAGACGATTTTTGAAATAGTGGCTGTATAATTATTAGAAATCCCCTTTGACTTATATAACTCTCCTTAGTATTATACTATACGGGTTTCCACTCTCCGTATTCTCCTGACCATAAATGGAACATGCTAGCTCCGCCCCCTTTGGCGAGAAAATTAGAGTTTTTTCAACACAGATCCATTCTCCCACGTCTTTATAAAGTGTTTAGCAACGAGATGTTTTTTTGAGATCGAGGCTGATCATAATTAGAAATCTTTTTTAATTTATACAACTCTCCTTAGTACCAAATCACATGGGTTCCTACCCTCCTGATAATGATTGAAAGATTCAAGCTCCGCCCCTTTTGGCGCAAAAACTAGCGTTTTTTAGCACAGCTCCATTCAGAGGAACACATCAAACTATAGTCTTGCCGTCCATAGTAAGTAGCAAAAATTATTTCCTTTGATAGTTGTCACTGCAATTTTTAACAATATAAAGCCTTTATAATCTGTAATGCTGTGTTGCAGTAACCTGAATTGGGTTCTTGGAAGCTTCCTAAAAAGCATCAGCCTGGCTTTGCAATTGTAACAGGTACCCGCGATGTAGTGGTTTCAAAAGATTTTACACGATCTCATTATTATACCTTTATTTGTAATATTATCCTTTTATACTCATTAAGATTTGGTTTCCCATTTATTCAGTGGCAAATTTAATATATTACTGAAGACCATACGTCTCCAAACCCTACACAGCACTACTGTGCACTCTCCAGTGAGTATCTGCCTTTTCTGCCCTGCGTCTCCTTTTCTCAGTTTGTATAACAGTTTTTAACGTTGTTTTAATTATTTATTTGCAAGTTTTGTGTATTACTTTTGTGTATTTTGGTTTTAAGTTTTTATGTGTAAATATCACAGAATGGTGTCTATCTTACTTTTACTTTTATCATGCAGTGTATTTCAATGCTTGTATCATGTTCCGGTAGCCCTTTAATCAACATTGTATTATTTTAATATAATTGTTTTTCTTTTATAAAGTCCCCCTGAGGAAGGCGTAAGCCGAAACGCGTCGGGGATCTCCAAGGGTATCTTCAAGAAAGGAAAGTATTTTAGCCATTGTGGTCATCGTTCACTTCTGCTCGTTGTGCCGTGATATCACAAAGAAGTACATAGGGAGACGGAAGACAAGATAATCAATGAGGAGCTACAGAGTGAATGCATTTGTAGGTGAGCAAAAGAAGTTTAAACTGTATGTAGAAGTGGATGGGAAGCCAATGTAATGATAATGCTTTTGCAATGTTGAAGGAAGATAAGTCAAGCAGCTGCATTTTGAACAAACTGCAGTGGAGAAAGCGTAGTTACTCACCTGTAGCAGGTGTTCTCCAGGAACAGCAGGAATCAGTCCTCACATATGGATGACATCACTGACAGGCCCATGCAGGAACGCTCTCCAGCTTCCATAGGAAACCTTTGGGAGGTCAACCATGCATGTGTGCCGGTCTTTCCACCCGAAGGAGCCATCTTACCTCAGTATGATGACATAGCTTAATCAAGTCAAAAAAGGAAAACTCCATGGGGAGGAGGGAGGGTAGTGAGGATAGATTCCTGCTGTTCCCGGCAAACACCTGCTACAGATGAGTAACTACACTTTTTCTGGGACAAGCAGGAAGTCAGTTTTCACATATGGGACTCCCCAGCTACAAGCTACCGAAAAAACTTGTAAAAAGCCCAACGGGACAACAAGAAAAAAGAACCATGAGAAATCACTGAAGGGTTCCAAGAGTCAGCAGGTCAACTCTATGGTAGCCTGATGGACAGAAAGGCCGGTGGGAAGGAGTTGTCTTAATTCTTAAACAGGTGCTTGAATATGGCTTGGCTGAAGTTGCTGTCATGCCGGGAATCTCCATCTAAACAGTAGTGGGCTGTGAAGGTGTAGATGGAAGACCACGAAGCAGCCCTACAGATCTCCACTGTGGAGACGGAGTGCAAGTTTGCCACTGAAGCAGCCATAGCTTGGATGTTGTCAATCGTGACATGGCGTTCCAATCTCAGAACAGCTTGAGCATAATTAAAGGAGATGCAGTTCGCAACCCCAAGTGAAAGAGTGCATTTTGAGACCGCCACAACCAGCCTATTAGGGTCAAAGGAGAGAAAGGGCTGGGAAGAACGATGGTGGGCTTTCGTCTGTTCGAGGTAAAATGGCAGTGCTCTCTTACAATCCAATGTGTGCAGTGAGACCTCAGCCCTGTTGGTGTGAGGTCTGGGAAAAATATTGGGCAGTACCAACGACTAATCGAGATGAAAAGCAGAGACTACCTTAAATAGAAACATAGGGTGAGTCCAAAGGCCACTCTATTCTGATGGAATCTTGTATATGGCGGGTGCACCACCAGCACCTGTAACTCTTTGACTCTGTGTACAGGGGTGACTGCCACCAGGAAAATAACTTTGCAGATGAGAAACTTGAGTGGGCAGGAACTGGGAGGCTCAAAGTGGGAAAAGAGAAACTGCCAGAGCACCACCAGTGGTGGCTTAAATGGGGGATGCAAGAGCAAGAGACCTCTCATGAGGCAGTCAACAAGAGGTTGAGTGGAGATAGGCTTATCAGCCGAGCCACGATGGTAGGCCACCACCACAATAAGATGCACTATGACAGAGTTTGATTTAAGGCCAGTCAGATAGGTGGAGGAGCTAAGTTAGCACCACCTCCATAGAGCAGGCAAAAGAATCCAGTGTCCTGTCTGCACACCAAATTAAGAGCCTGCACCATTTGAAAGCATAGGAGCGTTGCAGAGTCCTTGCACGATGTGAGGAGTGCATTTTTCACTTCCACCAGCAGATGGGGGTTCACAAGAGTTCAGCATCCACGCCATGACAGCTAGGGATCGGGGACATTAGGGTGAAGACGGGATCCCCTGTCCCGAGAGACCAGATCTGGGGCACAGCCGAGTCGGAGGCCACCTCCGGGACAGCTGAAGCAGAAGAGGAATCCATGGCTGTCTAGGCCAGTGCGGCGCTATGAGGATCATAGTAGCACCCTCCGCTTGAAGCTTGAACAGAGCTTTGACTAGCAGAGGAATTAGTGGTAAGGCATACAGGAGGGATTTGCTACAATCCAGGAAAAAAGCATCGGAAGCTATCCGAATGCTGCATGGTATTCTGGAGCAAAACAGCGGCAACTGACACAGAGATCTACTGACAGTTTGCCCCACATCCGGAAAATGCGGTTCGCCACCTGTTTGCTGAGGGTCCACTCATGTGGCTGAAGGACTCTGCTGAGATGATCTGCTAGGACACTGAGTTCCCCAGGCACCCAGGCAGATACACCACTGTGAGGAACATTCCATGTGAGATGGCGAACTTCCAGAGGCACACTGCCTCCCAATAGAGGAGATATGAGCATATGCCACCCTGCTTGTTGATACAGAACATGGCCACCTGATTGTCTATTTGGATAAGGACCGCCTTGAGGGACATCCGCCATTGGACAGTGAAACAGCAGATGAGGACCGCTTCCCGGTAGAGGGAGCACAATCCCGTGCCTCCCCCCTTTGTTGATGTAGAACATCGTTACACGGTTGTAGGTCTGCACGAGAACCAACTTCCTGCTGAGGTGTTCCTCGAAGGCCCTCAGGGCCCACCTAATTGCCCAGTGTTCGAGCAGGTTTCTTTGCTGCTGAGACTCCCCGGGTGACCACTGTCCCTGCGTGCAGAGTGACCTGCGGTGGGCTCCCCAGCCTAACAGGGAAATGTCCATCGTCAGCACTGCATCGTGCTGCGGGGCCTGAAAGGGCAATCCCTGCAGGAGATTGTGAGGATTTTGCCACCAGCACAGGGACATGGAGGTTGGGAAGAACCCTGACGGGGTCCCTGAGGTGCCCGAGGGATTGGCTCCTTTGGGTACTGAGACACCACTGAGCCGTCTGAATGTGCAGGCGGGCATGGGGAACCACATGCATGGTTGAGCGGTGACCAGGGGAGTGCTTTGGACGTGAGCCACAAAAGCTCGGAGGTGGACAGCACAATCCACCGATAAGAAGGCGGTCGCTTGCTGAGTATCGAGATGCGCCCCGATAAACTCGAGAGCCTGTACGGGCTCGAGGTGAGACTTCGGATAGTTGACCAAGAACCCCAAGCTCTCTAGGAGGAGAACAGCGCGCAACATCGCTCGCCGAGCCTCCTTGACCGAGGAACCCATAACAAGCCAGTCGTCGAGATAGGGAAAAACCAGCACGCCCTGATGCCAAAGGTAAGCAGTGACCACGATGAGGCACTTTGTGAAAACTCATGGGGCAGGTGCGAGGCCGAAGGAGAGCATCCTATACTGGAAGTGCTCTCCCTGCACCTTGAAACGCAGATAGTGCATGTGTTGGCGTAAGCATCCTTCAGATCCAAGGAGCATGGCCAGTCGGCCTGCCAGAGGAAGGGCAGCAGAATACCAAGAGATAACATCTTGAATTTCTCCCGCACCAGAAACTTGTTTAGCCTGTGGAGGTCAAGGATGGGTCGCAGACACACCATCTTTTTCGGGACGAGGAAATACCGGGAATAGAAGCCCTGACCTCGAAGGCAAGGAGGGACCTTCTTGACTGCTCGTTGGGCGAGGAGAGTGTGTATGTAATTCCCGCTGCAACAGAAGCTGGTGTGTGGGGAGTCAAGGAGGCTCTGCCGGGGAGAAAGGAGGTGGAAGCCTGCCGAAGTGAAGGCGATAGCACTCTTGGACAACTTGGAGGATCCAAGTGTCCGAGGTGATGGAAGCCCACACTGGGGCAAAGCGGGACAGGCATCCCCCCAATGGCTGCTGCCAATGGCATCAAAACCCGAGTGGGTTGTGGGGGAGCCAGCATCAGGACCTTCAGTCCCTTTGGCCAGACTTTCCCTGCGCCGGAGTGGTCGGCTTGGAGGTAGCAGGATATGGTGGATAGCCCCGATACTGGAGACCCTTTCTAGGGAATTCTGTAAAAAATTAAAAACACACCTATTTACCACACACTATGTCGCACAAGTTAACCTAAATACACAAAGGGACACAGGCTAACACTTGATGCTACACAGGTTTAACCTAGACATACAAAGGGACATAGGCTAACTAACAATAACCTATATCCCCAAACTAAACGAATACTGTCGCAAACAAATATTCCACCCTATATATAGTTGCTTCTCCATCCCCTTAGTAATGTAAAAATGTAAAAAGCTCAGATTGTACTTCCAAGTATACCTCCTGGAATGTAAATTGTACTGTATGTATATAGTTACCATGTTATCTGTAAAAAGTTCACAATTGTTCTATGTAATATGACTAGGTGTGTATTTTACCATACCTTGTAAACCACTGTTCATTGTAAACCGCACTTGATCCATGGGAAAGTGCGGTATAGAAATGATTGTTAAATAAATAAATAAATAAATAGGGAAGAAGGGCTTCTTGGATGGCTGCTTCTTCTTAGGCAGGGTGGAAGTTTTGCGGGAGAGACGGGTTCTGGTGACGAACTCAGTCTCAATTTCCACAGCCTTCTCCTCCATCGGCTTGCCGAAGAGCTGCTCACTGAGACAGGGCACGTCCAGGAGCTTCTCCAGCACCCACTGCTCCAAATCCGAGGACTGGAGCCATTCCTGGCGGTGGCTGCCAATGCCCGCGGCCGCCACCCGAGCCAATGTCTCGAAGCCATCATAGGAGACTTGGGAGAGGTACTTTGAGCAGTCCACAAAGGACTTTAGCAAAGTGCGGAAACTATTGAAGTGCTCTCCTTTGAGGCCTGCAGAAAAACCCTTGAGTTCCTTAGCCAAATCACGCAGGAACATACCAATGTACAGTTGATCTGCCTGGATGCGACAAGAGAGCATGGAGCCTTGGTAGGCCTTGCGGCCCAGGGCATCAAGGGCCCTCGGCTGGGTGGTACTGATGAGTGCGATTTCAGGCTCTTTTGCTTCCACAGGGCCGATTCCACCACCATCGAGGTGTGTGGGAGCTGGGTCTTACAGAAGCCTGGTCCACATTGTACCTTGTACATCATGTCAAGGCATTTGCTCACGATGGGGACCGAGGCTGGGGCCTCTCACATGTGGAGCAGCAGCCAAGATAGAACAGGAGGCAAAGGCACAGTGAGGGATTCCCTGGGCGGGGACTCGTACTGAAGAATATCGAGTTCTTCAGTATGAGGGTCCTCCTCAGTCTGGGTGGCCAGTTTAAGGGCCTGTGTCATGTCCTGAATAAACACTAGGAAGGTGTCTATGGGTGGCGAGCGCCGCTGGAATGTGGGTGGTGAGAGGTCTGATGGAAGATCCCGATGGGTAGGGGTTTCCAGGGAGGTGTCCCCATCAGACTCCCAGTCCTAGAAGTCGGTCAAGGAGTCCGAGCCGGGCAGATCGTCCTGTCCAATGGCCAGTGGTCTGGTGCCAGAGGCCCTGGATGATTGCGCCTTTGAGGAACGGGAGGGCGAGTGAGACCAATGTCGAGGACCTTCACGAGGCCTGTGGCTCTCGGGGGTTTCCTGGACGGATTGGGGTGTCCCACGCGAGGGACCCATGGTCTCTGGGCGCGAGTCAACAAAGCTGGCCGTGGGCGCCTGCTGGGAAGCAATGAATGCAGAAACGCTGCGTTTCAGCACCAGCATGCGGGACTCCCATGCGGACGTGGGGCCCTGCAATGCCGACACCGAGTTCACCAGGACGGGCATCGAGGAGGAGAGGGGTCCTCACTGGGACGGCCCTCAGGAGACTGGGCGCCTTCGCCGGAGGCCTCCGCTTCTGTGTGGAGTACCCGCTCCTTGTCTGATTCTTGGGAACATCGAAGGGGGCTAAGTGACCTGGCGCTGGAGTGCTCACGCTTGTTAGGAGCCCAGGACAGCGACTTTGAGGCCTTTTTTTTGCGCTGCTCCATCTCAGGGGACCCCTGGTCGGAGTGCCACCAAGAATGCGGGGCCGTAGGGGGGAACCCACCGGAGCAGACACGACTGAGGGCGCAACCGGGGATTCCGAGGTGGCCTTTCAGAAAATGTCTTCGGACTTCAGCTTACGGCTGAGCAGGGCCTTAGAGGACATTTTCTTGCAGAGCAAACAGAGTTCTGGATCATGGTTGGCTCCGAGGCACCGCAGACAACAGTCATGAGTGTCCATAAGTGACATGTTCCTAGAGCATCTATCGCATTTTTTAAATCCAGTGGCCATGGAGGCAAAAATGGCCATGGGGCAAAAATGACCCCTGCGAGGTAGAAGACCCACACAGCCAGGGTTAGGAAAGAAAAAAGGGCGTGAAGCCTGTAATGAAAAATGAAAAGAAAAGGAGTATCCCCGATAGCTCCAAAAATAGAGCAGTGGAAGGACGGGTGGAGGACCGGTGCAACCGGAAAATAGAGAGCCTGTTAAGGCGAAAAACCGAAAATTTTTCCGAGGGACGAGGACGTACGTCCGAAGGGCTCTGTGGAAAAAGGGAGACTGAGCAAGATGGCACCCTTGGGTGGGAAGAGGACCATGCATGCGTGACAGCAATGCCAAAAGCTTTCTTTGAAAGCTGAGGAATTGCTCCGTGCGTGCTCCGTTGGTGCCGTCACCCATAAGTGAGGACTGACTTCCTGCTTGTTCCTGGAGAAGTAAGAAGAAATAGGAAGCTTATATATTACTGTCCTATCCCTTTATGTGGCATAAAAAGGCCAATTTTTAAACATTCTACTAAAAAGTTTGTTCCAATCGCAGACCTAGTATTGACATGGGAGCCCTTTGACAGAAGTTAGTAATCCTTTTAAAAGTGGGGAGGGGGATGCTGAGTAGGTTTTGAAGTTTCAGCTGTGAGTATATGAATGAAGAGTTGGTTCTAGCTGAGTAAGTAAAGAAAAAAATGTTTAATGGAAAACTCAGTGAACTGTTGAGCTGAGATTTTGAGTAATATGAATGTGCAAGCTTTGAAAGCAAGCCAAGATACATTGGGATGAGAAAGTCAACAAGTTAAAAGGTTTTGTGATAAGTGAATATTTTGGATTAAGTGAATGTTTTGCAACCAGTGACTATATAGGTGAATGTGCAAAATGATTGCAAGATTATTGAACTGCTCTGCTTATAAAATTAAGCTGCAATGTGAAGGATGTTTTTGATGCAGATTTTGCACTATATGTGGATATTTTCTAATGAAGATATAATATATTCGTTTTAAAGATATATGGACAATTTTATTTGTAACCTATTTTTCATATCAATATAGTTATGAAATACATTTGGTGTGGTCCCAATAGATTTTGTTTTGTGATGTTCTGCAAGTGCATGCCCATGAAGATCTGGCAGGCTGCTATGTGGAAAGTGTGCACAGCGTTTTGGAAAACCTCTCCCCCAAAAGAATCCAAAATTCAAGCCTCTCTCCCTAAGGGTGCCAAGGAGAGTGACTTGGAATTCTTGGCCCTTTTGAGAGTGAATTTGATGACCATGGGGCAACAGAAGCTTCTTGTATCCAGGAGCCTTCTAGACTTGATACCTTGAGGTGACCTTCTTATTCACAGGATGAAGAGAGAGAGGAGTCTCCCACATTTTCATCTACACATTTCTGATAATTCTGTGAATGCGTACTGTCACAGTCTCCTTAGAGGATTGAGGAATTGGAGGATTTCCAATGCTTTGGTCCTGGGCTCTACCTCTGTTTCTAATTTACATGAAATGGGCTTAGCCACTTCCTGGACAAACTAAAATGAAGAACAGCTCCTTCTGGAAGTGATTTTCATCTCTCATGAGGAAGTGAAGGGTCTGAGGGCAACTCAGAAGACACTTCCTCTAAGAAATAATCTGTCATACTCAAGAATCCAAAGAGCATTCTGAAGCAGACTCCGAAAGATACTCATGAGATGTCCGAGTCTCTGCCTGGGTACAAAGGAGAGCACAAACACCCGGAAGTGATATTGAAGAGAACAAAGACCAGGTGCGCAAGGAACGTGGTAGGTTAAAAAAGTTTTATTAAGAGACCCCAACGCGTTTCGGCTGAATGTCTTCTTCGGGGGGAGTTAACTAACACTACCAACAAGGGTTTTGTAACAACTGAAACTCATATGAAAGGTCCTTATCAGTAGACCACGATATGTTCAAAAAAAGATTGGCTATTTCCTTTCCAAGCCTCGTATTCCCCAGTCTCACTAAAAGTCCCTCCTCCCCATCCAGCATATCTCTGTCTCTTTTTCATCTTGGCTCCATTCAGCATATGACCTTTTTCTCCCTCTAGCCCCCATGTCCAGTATTTCTCCCTCTCCCTCCCCACTTAGGCCCTCATATCTAGCATTTCTCCCATTTTCTCTCTCCTTAGGCTTGTGTCTCCAGCATTTCTCCTCTCTAGGCCCTCCCTCCTAGGTTCAGCATCTTCCCTCTGTTTCTCTAGGCCTCCCCGTCCCATATCCAGCATCTCCAATTTCTCTTCTCTCCACCATGTGATCCTTCCAAACCCCCACCCCATCCATCCACAGTAGCCAACACCACCAAAGAACCTGTGGGCACCAGCACAAATAAAAGAAACAAGAATGAAGCCTTTGAGTATGTGCACGCCTCAAAAGTGCCGCCAACCCAACTATTAGGCAAACTAGGTGGATGTTGGGGAGAGAAGGATTGTGGGGGGAGCAAAGAACAGGGCATTCAAAGCTAAACAACAGATTTTGATAGCCGGGTGTGGGAGGTGGGGAGTGTAAAGCTTACGATTTGCCTAGGGCTCCAACACTTTGAACCAACTCCAGGGCTGGCCCTAGTCAGAGGGGGTAAGACGTCGGAGGGGGCAAGACCAGCATGACTGTGCCCTGGCTTGTAGTTTCTTTGACACAGTTTTCATCAGATGTGACCACCAAAGTAACTTAGCCATCTCTGATTTTGCTCCTTGGGGACCCCTTGTAGCTGTAGGGCCCAGGGTAGCTGCCGTGTTTGCCCTCCCCTAACGCTGGCCCTGTGCCTTAAAGTAAAGTAAGTAAAGCATGGTGCTAGCAGTATTATGCTGTAAGGAGTTGTGAGGATGCCTTGCAGCAGCAGAATCAGGGAGGCTTGTGAAGATCGAGGGAAGATAGTGTAAAGTACAGGCAGATCCTGCACTAAAACAAGTTTTAGTTTGTTATAGACCTGAGACTGGGGACAAGATTCATCTTTTGCAGGCAATGATCCTAAGCACAAGACAAAAGCAAGTTGAAGTTATTCAGCAAGAAGAAAGTGAAATACCCTTGAGTGGTCCAATCAAAGCCCAAACCAGAATTTTAGAATGTAAACTTGACTCTTATGTAACTATCAAATGCCAATGATCTTCTACTATTAAGTCTCCTTTCTTTGCCCTTTGACAAATATGATTGATTCAACCCTTTCTAGAGCAGCATCACTTGAAGACCCTTGCATGTGCATTCATATCGAACTGATTAGCTAAATAAATATTGCAACACACTTTATCAGGGCATAAACCAAACCTTTTTATATTGCCTATAACTCCTTCAGAATGCAGTAGCAAGACTCATTACAGTAATTAAACTTTAAAGGCTCTCCCCCAGCTATCCATCAATTTTAGAATCCATTACAAGGTCCGTTCACTAATATAAAAGCTATTACTCACAAGTGTCCCCGCTTTCTACTGTATTGATCCCACATACTTCTAGAAGTTTCCATTCTCAATACATTAATAAACTGATGCACCTCTCCATCCAATGCTTCCCTAGCTACCTCCCATGTCTAGCATCTAACTTCTCTGACTCCCTATTCCTCTGCTCCCCAGGTGGTCCATCATTTCCTTTCTCTCTCTATTTCTCCCCTCTACTAGTAAGTCCAGCAGCACACTGCCGACCAACGAACAGCTTCCCGATTGGGGTAGAGCTAAAGAGTGGAAACTGAGTCACCTCTCCGGCTCTGAAGCTCAAACCCAATCAAGGCCCCGGGACTCACTTTAAAACCACATGCCATCGGGCACGCCTGTACCTGGCAGGCCCCTGCTTGAGGGCCTCACCAGAGGGCCCTTTGGCGTGGCCTTTAGGTGGGAACTCTAACAACTAGAATACCCTCCTAACACCGCATAAGAAAAAAAATCGGGTGCTTAGCCCTGATGAAGATTCCCACAACTGCTCTTCTCGATTCATCATCTTATAATCAAAAGTAGGCTGTATTGCTGACGTCATCCTTAGACACGGTCCCTGGAACTGATTCATTGCCAGAAAACACAGTTACTTACCTGTAACAGGTGATCTCCGGAACAGCAGGAATTAGTCTTCACACGTGGGAGACGTCGCCGACAGAGCCCGCACGGGAAAATGCTCCCCAGCATCCAATCAGAAAGCCTTTGGGAGCATCCCCCGCGCCTGCGCGGTGGCTTCCCGCCCTTCCTACTGCCTCTCCCCAGTTGAATTTCATAGCTGAGCCGGCAGGAGAGGAGAGGAAGGAATAGAGAAAAAGAGAGATACAACTCCCAGGGGAGGTGGGCGGGTTGTGAAGACTAATTCCTGCTGTTCCGGAGATCACCTGTTACAGGTAAGTAACTGTGCTATCTCCAGGAACAAGCAGGAATGAGTCTTCACACGTGGGGACTCCCTAGCTTAGGATGCCCGGGGAGATCCCATAAGCGCAGCACAGACGGGATGGCATTTGCCCAGCCTGAATCTCCGGCATCCCCTGAGGGATGGAGGGCAGGAGTTGAATAGAGGAACAGCGAATCCAAAGACTACGGAGGCAAGTCTTTAGAGTGCAGAACAGGTACCATTAGGATACAGCAAAAAAAACCCCAGGCTACGGGAGTAGGCAGAGGGGAGCATGAAGAGAATCATTAAGCATGTAATGAGTAAATGACCTAGTACCATACAGAGCTTACCGGCCATTAAGTTTCTAATGAATTAATGGTTTAGAACCCTGTACTGCTTACCCACCGGGTTGTCGGAAGTAGTCCTGTGATGAAGGCACTGTAGACGCAGTAGCGAGGTCATCAAGGAAACTTCACCGCAGCGAGGAGGAAGTTCCAAATCCGGAAGGCCATGGGATCCAGGCGTCAGCTGGGTCAGGAGAAGGACGGCAGGTCTTCCAGGGGGCTCACGGCAAGCTGAACACTCCCTTAGGAGTAGAGTCCATAACTCAGAGGACCAACAGTGGAAGACAGGCCGAACTAAAGAGCCTATCCCGGAGAAGAGTAGAGGTGTATCCCGGAGCAGAAGGAGTACACAGTCTGCCCTAGCGAGAGATAGGGAGACAAGGGTCCGGACCTCCGGGAGGAGGACCTAACTGAAAAGGGGACTGTTGATTTCACAGCAGTAGGGTGCCACCAGTCCGCGGCCCGACGGGGAATAGGCAGGCGGACTGGCCGGACCCCCTGGGGGGGGGGGGGTGAGTACCGGCCATAGGGGGAAAAAGGCGGTAAACACAGGTACTGTGGGGATCCCCCAAAGGCGCCTGCCAAGCAGGTGATATCTAGTATATCTAAGCCGGTGGACATGGGGACGCCCCCTCCGGTACTAACGCAGGCACGCCGGGGGGCCTGCCTCCATGAGCAGCACTCAGGTAAGGCGGATCTGCCATCGATCCCCAGAACGTCCACCTGGAGAGGTGGCCGCAAGATCCGTCAGGGGAGGAATCTTTCCCGAAGGGCAAGGGCAGATCGGCGAGCTAAGAGCGCGGTAGCGCGGGGGACGGAGGATAGCATCAGTCCGGTAGAATGCCGCAGGGGTTGGAGGCCCTAATGTGTCCCCAGGACCTGCGCGTAGAAATTGTCCCCCGCACAATCGGGGGACATGAGGGTATAGTCCCTGGTGAGTATAGGGGGACTATAGCGGCTGGAGGGGAATTCCAGTACGGAAGCAATCAGCAAGAGGATACTGGCTGAGAGGGGTTCGGGGACGTACCGAAGAGTAAGTAGGGTGACCGTGGGCCAGAGCGATCACGGTGTAAGGTGGTCTCCCTTTCCCACGGAGGAGAAGACCTGAACCCCTAGATAAGTCCACGAACCATTTTCCAACTGGACGAGCCCCAGAGTAGAGCTCTAGTCTAAACCTCTGGTAAGGAGGTTAAGAGCAGGCAGCCGCCCACCTGAGCCTAAAAATGCTTAGCATGAGAGTCCTGGTGCGGGCCCGGGGACATCAACCCGGGGTGAGAGGTCCCTTGCTTGGGCGCGCCTGGAGGGTGGGCGGAGGGCTGACATTTCCTCTTCCTAGGGAAGGGGGGTCTGGAGGGGCGTTTACCACCACCGGGGGGAAGCCGGGCCCTAGGCTGGCTGCTAACTCTGGGAAGGTTAGCGAAGCACTGTGAGACCTGACGTAAGGCTTCGCTATTGAAGAGGTGATCTCCGTCGCAGGGAGAATTACCCAGGATGTGCTGTGCCCGTCGACACAACTCGGATGCCTGCAACCATGCCGTGCGGCGTTCTCTAATGGCAACAGCAGAGGCTCTGCTGACCGACCGGAAGGAGTCCAGCGAAGCACGAGAAAGGAACCCGGAGATATTCCTGCAATGATAAAGAAGCAGGGAATATTCAAAGGCCTTGGTTGCAGATACGAAGGTGGATAACCGAGATAACCTCTCGGTGACCTCCCGAAGCGACAGACTCATATAAAATATATATGAAATAATTCTGGCCGCCAGCATAGACATTTGGAAGGCTTGACATCCAAGAGTATCTAGCGTCTTCGAGGCGCGGCCTGGAGGGCGAGAAGCATGCCTCTCCTTGCTTCCGGCCTTCCTCAGCGCCGATTCCACCACAATGGACCGATGTGAAAGCTGGTGCTGCCGAAACCCCGGGGACAGAGGCACCCGGTACAGAGCCTGCATCGCAGTCGGCGGCGCCGGAACCCTCAAAGGCGACCGCCAAGCCCCCAGCAGGAGATCCTGCAGAGCGGGATGCAGAGGAAGCATCGCGGCTGCCTGTTCCGCAGGGCCTGGGCTCGGATCCGGGATAGGGATGGCCAGCAAGTCCGCCATGTCAAGGAGGAAATCCTGAAAAGGCGGCTCTGCCGGAGCAGTTATGGCGGGAGAGGCCGCCCAGGCACTAAGAGGCCGCTCGAGCTGATGCCCGCTGGGCAGAGGAGGGGACCAACCGACCCGGATCGGGGCAGTCAACATGGCGTCGTCGGCTCCTGGAATTGATTCCAAGTTAGGCATCGAAGAAGTCGATGGCACCGACGGCGCCGCAGGAACCGGCCTCGGCCCCGAACCCGGGGGCGGTGCTTCCTCCCGTGACTGGAGCGAATCCGCGACCGCCGGAGGGCAGGGGCCAGCGGTCTCTGCTCTGCGCTGCGGGAGAGGACAGGGGCCGATCCCGAGACGTGCCGTGGCCAGGCTTTCAAGGCTGGACAACGACTCCAAGCTGAGCATCGAACCGAGCGAGGAGATCGATTCCGTCCTCGAGGCCCCCGGCGGGAGTGACCGCGCCGGTGGTGGAGATCCCGGAGCGCGGATCGGAACCACGCCGACCGGTGCCGCGAACATCAAGGGCCCCCGAGGACGGTGCTCGGAGGAGAGGGGGTCATCTGACACCGGCGCCGATATCGATCGGCGGGCACTGCCCGGTGCCGGGCTCCCTCTCCAACCCGTCCGACCCGGAGAGAAATCCTTCCGGGGCATACGGCCCGTCCCCGAGGGGACCCCGGTCACCCGACGACGAGTTCCTGCGAGGGGGGGAGTGCAAAGCCCCTGCGCCGACGTCGGGGTACCGTAGCGGGGCGGCGCAGACCCAGATTGGGTCGAAGCGGTCGAAGACCCCTTCTCTAGGGAAGGGTGGGGCCCTCGACGGCCGCGTCGATGCCGGGGAGTCGCCCGTGCGCTGGCCGACATACCCCGAGGATCCCAGGGAAGGTCGATGGCGGTCCCTCGTGCTCGACGCCCCTGCCGTCGCCGGCGGAGCGGCACCGCTTGAACCCGGTACCACCCTTGCGCAGGGCTGGGATACCGGCGACCCGGCGCGGGTCGAAGCGAGCGGCCCCGAGGGGAGGGAAGCCAGATGACCATCCCCGGCGCGGGGTGGAACCACCGACACCCGCGCCCTCGAAGCGGGTACTACCCCCGCGCATGACCTAAACGTAGGGCCGTCAGACAGTGTCGAGTCGATCGGCCCCCGAGGTGCCGAGGTCAGCGGCTGGCGATCCCCGGAGGGGAGCGGGTCACTCGACATCGATGCCGACGGGTCGGCACTGCCCAAAGCAGATACCACCCCCATAGGAACGCCATACCGGCGCGAGTCGGTCGGCCCCGGAGGCGCCGAGGACCGCAGCCGCCAATCCCCGGTGAGGAGCGGAACGCTCGACACTGACGCCGAGGGGTCGGTACTGCCCAAAGCGGGTACCGCCCACGCGCATGGCAGGGCTGAAGGAACGCCAGGCTGGACTGAGTCGATCGGCCCCGGAGGCGCCGAGGACAGCAGCCGACGATCCTCGGTGAGGAGCGGAGCGCTCGACACCGATGCCGATGCCCGGGGCTCAGTACCGCCCGGAGCGGCTACCACGCCCGAGCATGGCTTGGATGTAGGGAGGTCAGACCTGGTCGAGTCGATCGGCCCCGAAGGCGCCGAGGACACCGGCTGACGATCCCTGGCGAAGAGTGAAACACTCGACGCCGACGCCGATGCCGGGGAATCGGCACCGCTCGAAGCTGGTACCTCCCCCTTGGGCATGGCTTGGGAATGTTCTGTGAGGAGCGAACCTCAGGAACATCTCGAAACCCCGTAAATGCTTTGGAGCCCGAGGAGTCCCGCTGGGGTATATCAGCCAAGGAGGACTTGAGGGGTTGGCCGGAGCCGTCGCCATGCCGCGCATGAGACTCGCCCATCAAGACTCGGCTAGTCTTAACAGACTGTTGTGTGGTTACCTGATCCTGGAGAGAAGGACAACCCGACGACCGCGCCTTTGGCGCGAAGACGTCGTCGAGGGATACCCGAAAGAGGGAGGGTCTTCTCCCAACACTGTAGCCCGGGGAATCCGGGGAAAAAGGGGCAGGCCCCAAACAGGAGAGGCACCGGGCATTGGAGTCCACGTGGAAAATTAAGTCCCCGCCGTGAGGCTGGGGGGAAGAAGGCTCCATGCCCCGGTCCTCAGCGCCCGAAGGGGGCGACGAAAATTAAATGAAAACAATTAAAAGAAAGAAAGAAAAAAAGGGGGGGGGGCACGGAGGTGCCACCGTCGGCGGGAAAGCCGCGACTACAGAAAAAAGGAAAAATTTCTGCGGTAGCAGGAGGGACGTCCTGCCTGCTCCGCGGAAAACGAAAAACTGGGGAGAGGCAGTAGGAAGGGCGGGAAGCCACCGCGCAGGCGCGGGGGATGCTCCCAAAGGCTTTCTGATTGGATGCTGGGGAGCATTTTCCCGTGTGGGCTCCGTCGGCGACGTCTCCCACGTGTGAAGACTCATTCCTGCTTGTTCCTGGAGATGAAGGATACACCACTGCTCAGAACCAAGGTAACCCTCTCTGCCTCACAGAGATACAATTTCTGCTGCTTTTACTACCCAGACAGGCTCAAAATACCTGCTCTGCTCACCCACTCTCCATTCTTCTGGCCCCCCACTACGAAAGCGCAACATGACAACCATACACCGCCTCACCACTATTCTCCTAAAGCTTCTTCTTTGCTAAACGCAAGCCACCCATGTCTCCACAAACACCTTACTGCTACCACCTCATTACTATCCTACCATGCCTCATTATAATCCAACCTGGCAGACTACACACAAACGTTCCAGCAAGAGACACCTCACCTTCATACCTACTAGCACCTCACTACACCCACCCACGCACGCTGCACAAATATATCTCCCCACACACCCCCAATCAGTATAGAGTTAATTAACGCTAGATCACTGAGGAACAAAATCAAACACCCTGTCTGACCACCTCCAATCCCTTCAAACCAACATTGTGCATCATTGAAACCTGGCTTTCCCCCACTGACCAGGTCATCCTCAATCAACTTACACCACCCACCCACATTTCATTCAACTGCCTACACACACACAAACGGGGTGGAGGTGTCCTAATTCTAGCAAAAAGCACCTTACGATTCAAAACCCTAGCAACTTCAAGTACTGCACACTGCAACACAACCATCATAGAAAACGACCACACCTTGAATATTGTGTGCAATTCTGGATGCCGTATCTTAAAAAGGATATAGCGTTATTAGAAAAGGTTCAGAGAAGAGCCATCAAAATGGTAAAGGGGATGGAAGGCTACTCCTATGAGGAGAGGCTACAAAGGTTAGGGCTCTTCAACCTGGAAAATAGACAGCTGAGGGGAGATATGATAGAGGTCTATAAATTAATGAATGGAGGGGAACGGGTAAACGGAGATCGATTGTTTACGTTATCAGAATATAGAAAGACTAGGGGACATGCAATGAAGCTACAGGGTAAACTATTTAAGACAAATAATAGAAAATATTTTTTCACTCAACGTGTAATCAAACTCTGGAATTTGTTACCAGAGGATGTAGTAAAGGCTGTTAGTGTAGCTGGGTTTAAAAAAGGTTTGGACAAGTTCCTGGAGGAAAGGTCCATAAACTATTATTAAAAAGGGACCTAGGATGTCAATGCTTGACCCAATACAAGCATTGTGGAACTGTGTCTTTTGGGGAAACTGCTAGGTACGTATGACCTAGATTGGCCACTGTTGGAAACAGGATACTGGGCTTGATGGACCTTGGTCTGACCCAGTATGGCATATCTTATGTTCTTATGTTCTTAAAATGCATATTGCCATCTGCCTCACCTACTGAGCCCCAAGCGCCACCACTGATGAGCTCTCTTCAACCCTCAAATTAGTATGTGCAGCCCCCCACAAACCTCTGGTAGTACTTGGAGACTTTAACCTCAAATCAACCTCTGCCAAAGAGGCAGAGATCTTCCTAACTGCCATGGACTCGCTGCAATATACTCAACTTATCACTGCACCTACACACCATCTTGACTTCACCCCAGACCTCATCTTTATACCTAATCAACTTCTCGAACACAACAATGTGTCAACACCAACAATAACTCCAGTACCTCACGATACGTCTCACCATGCAGATCCCCCACATAAACTCTCACATGCAACAGCTCCACCCAGGAAGAAGATTCAAGAGCCAATTCCTCCTTGAAATCCTCCCTAACCTGAACCAAGACCTCAAGGAGCTAGACAACCTAATAGATAATGGGAACACAACTATCTCTGCAGCAGCAAGAGCACCAGACAGCAAGAACACCAGATCCCGGGGTAGAAAATCTAGATCAGCACCCTGGTACACACAGGATATAAGAAATGCACAGAGATCTCTATGAAGAATAGAAAGGCACCGGAGGCAGAATAAGACTCAAATCACCTTACAGCTCTATCAAACTAAGCAACAAGAATATAACAACCCCATCCACCAACACAAAAAAGAATACCACACCAAGCTTATACTCAAATCCGTCAAACCTAAACTATTTGAAATAGTTTGGACTCTCACCAAAGTACCAGACTTCAAAGAAGAAATGATTCACCTGCAAACATTTGCCGATTTCCTCCAGACCAAAAACATGCCTCCTCTGCGATGCATCCCAAACTATGTCTCCAAGCCCACACAAATCAATTGTACCTGGGGATAATTCAGCATTCCATCCATTGATCAAATATCTCAAACTATCTCAGCACTGAACACCAGCATGCTTCGTCAGATCCATGTCCAGCAGCTTGGATAAAATCAACAAAAGAAGAACTCAGCCAATTCACCCACAATATTGTACACCTATCCCTATTTATTAGTGCTTATTTACCGCTTTTCGTGAATCAAAGCGGTTTACAGAGAACTCAAGGATTGAACATTACATTAAACAAAAATATATGTGGGAGTCGGACTGCGAGCAAGAGGAGGTCTGCTAGGTCCTGTTTGTTGGGCCGTGGGACTGCTGGGACTGCGCCTGGTGTTGCCGTTGCTGCCCTGTTTCCATCGGGCAAGTACACCCGGGGCACCCTGCTACTGGTGGGGCCTTCGTGGAATCAAAAGCTCCCCCCAGGTAACCCGTCGCTGGAGTTGGACTGCGAGCGAGAGGAGGCCTGCTAGGTCCTGTTTGTTGGGCCGTGGGACTGCTGTGACTGCACCTGGTGTTGCCGTTGCTACCCTGTTTCCATCGGGCAGGCATGCCCGGGGCACCCTGCTACTGGTGGGGCCTTCGTGGAATCAAAAGCTCCCCCCCAAGTAACCCGTCGCTGGATTCGGACTGCGAGCGAGAGGAGGTCTGCTAGGCCCTGTTTGTTGGGCCGTGGGACTGCTGGGACTGCGCCTGGTGTTGCCGTTGCTGGTGCTGCCCTGTTTCCATTGGGCAGGCACACCCAGGGCACCCTGCTACTGGTGGGGCTTTTCTGGCTATAAGTATTGTGTTTGTTTTTCTCTGCGACCGCAGAGCACGACCGTGGGGCTTGTTTGAAGGGGCGTGTCTAAAGGGACAGGTTCTGCCCCTTTGACGCCCCTTCGACGTCACTGTGGCATTTCGGCGTTCAGCATCAGATGAGGGCTTGAATAATAGGTTTGCTGTATAACTGTGCTTTGGTTTCCTCTAATTGTTATTTCTTGTTTAAGTTGGGTTTTTTTTGTTTTTTTCTTTCTTCTCTCGGTATGGGTAAGAGAAAGGCCCAGGTGCACAGCAGACCCCAGAGTGCTGATGCTGGAGTTTATAAACCGGTAGGCCCTCTGGATAAACATTTCGCCCCTTTACCACTGGCGCAGTCCTCTCCTGAGGGTGCTTCTCTGAGCCCCGGAGGGAGATCCCCTCCACCCTGCCCTGTCTCTGGGATTAGTGCTAATTCTAGGCAGTCTTCTGATTTGGAAAGGAAAGATAAAATTGTGATAACTTTGCCTATCCCTGTCCAGTCTGTAGCCCTGGGAGGCTCTTTTGAGCTTCCGGTGCTATTCCTGGATGCAGAAGTTACCTTGAAAGATGTTTGGGGGGGCTTTGAAATGTATCGATACTAAGGTGTCCTCAACTGTAAGTTCCTTATGCACTTTCTCTCAGGAAGCTGCGGTGTCCTTGCAGCAGCTTGATGAGAAAGTTTCCTTGTTGGATATGGCTGTTACTAAATTAGAATCTCGGGTTCTTCCACTTCAGACAATTAATGTTGTTGGGATTACAGATTCATTGATATTGCATTCTAAGTTGGAAGCACTTGAAAATTCAATGCGGATGTGTAATTTACGGTTTTTGAATTTTCCTCAATCTTCTCTTTTGTCGCCTAAGATTCTTTTGGAAAAATATTTGAAAGAGATATTAGACATACCAGATGCTATTGAATTCTTACAAATTTATTATATCCCCTCAGGTTCTAAAAAGATTAACTCTGCAGCAAGAGAGCTTGACGAGATAGTTCCTTCTATGTCTAATCTTACTGCCTTTTTGGAAGACTCCCTGGATATTATTAGTTTGCGTTCAACGTTGCTGGTCACCTTTTCTTCAGTAGTGGTTAAACAGCATATTTTGAAGGCTTTCTTTAAGGTTAAGTCAGCAAAATTCTGTGGACAGACTGTCAATGTTTTCCCTGATGTGTCTCATAGCACCCAGTTACGTCGGCAGCAATTTCTATCTTTTAAGCCCCGCGTTTTAGCATTGGTGCTACTTTTTTCTTACGATTTCCTTGTAAGTGCATCATTAATTTTGATAGGACTTCATATGTTTTTGTTGATGTGACACACTTGGAAAACCTTTTGATTGATAGGCAGGGTAAGTTAGGGAAGGCAATGTCTGATTATACTGTTGGGATATTTTGGCTTAGGGATAGTTCTGCTCAGATCTGCTTCATATGCCTTCTATGTTTACACTCCTGCTGGCCTGCAACATACACAAGCATCCTGTTTATGGCACAGCATACAGCATGTGGGCTACAAGAGAAAGTATATGTTATGAGGCCTGCTATAGTCTGGGAAGCCATGTTTTCTGCAGAAGTGTTCAGAATGTGAGCCCAGAGAAATACAGGCCAATCTAAAACTAATTAGCAGAAATACTTTCATCCTTGAAGATTACGTTTAGTGCCAAGAAATAGAAGAACACAGGCTGGACACAGGAAGGCAGAGAAAGACATGCCTGACAGCACCAGATAAGCGAAGACCTTGAAGAAAAGCAGTTGCTGGCCCAAATAATCATGGGGAGGGTCCCAAGGAGAAACTTTGCAGACATTGCAGAAAGCTGCACGTACTCCATAGAAAAAACCCTGCATATGACATCAGAAGCTATGCAGTACTTTCTAGAACTTTGTGACAGAGGAAAATGTATATAAGGAGGCAGCTCTCTAGCTCGGAGGCAATCTGCTCTTTAACTCCGGTACAGAGAGTAGGTTGCCTGCCACCTTTTCAGACATACCGTATTTTCCGGCGTATAAGACGACTGGGCGTATAAGACGACCCCCTACTTTTCCTGTTAAAATATAGGGTTTGGCCTATACTCGCCGTATAAGACTACCCCTCTTCCAGCGCACACCAAAAATAAAAAAAACCCATCAGATTTGATTCAAACTGTGACAAGCAGGCGGTATTTAATATAGATCTGAAGTTCTCCAGAACTATAATTCTTGTGAAAGGAGATAGCATATGATCCTTGGTGAAGCGGCTGGCGGCTGCTATCGATAAGAAGTACCGGTACACACAGGGCCGGATTTACCTTGAGTGAGGCCCTACGCCAACAAAAATTGTGGGCCCCCAGAAAAGATAAAAACAAGCACGCCGGATCAGCTGCGCGCTGTTGGCCCTGACATCATAATTAAACTGGGAATCCCAAAAGCCAAACTTGGAATGTACAACACTGTAGAAATAAAACTATACATTAATTTGCTCTTGTACTAAACAAAGCGCAGACGTTAATGATGCACATTTACCAGAGCTGACATATTCCAATTAATAAATTCAAAATAAAGAGATATTTTTCTACCTTTTGTGCATTTTTTTTCAGCTGCAATTGCTCCAGCCACTTTCTTCTGGTTTCTTCGTGTCTTCTGCTAACTCTCCATCGTCTGCTGTCCAATTGTCCTTTCTTCTCTCTTCTAGTTTTTTTCCATTCTCTCTCTACATCTGCTTTAACATACTAATCTTTCTCCTTTTGCTCTTTCCTCATTCCTATTTCATCCACTCAAATTTTACCCCTCCATCCTCAATCCCCACTTACTCTCCCAATACCCGGCCAATTGTAGATTTTTTATCCCTCCCACACAAAATATTTTTCCCTTCTCCATTTTACTCTTCCAGCCCCATCCCATTCTAATCCTCCCCCAACATCAGCTCCCTTCTAGTTCCAGCCTCACCCAGCATCCATTCCCTTCTAGTCCCTGCATCATCCCATTTCTAGTCCTAGCCACCCATCAGCCCATTTCCAGTCCTAGCAACCCCCCAACCCAATACCAGTCCTAGCAACCCCCCAACCCAATACCAGTCCTAGCCCCCCCATCAACCCACTTCCAGTCCTAACCCCCCATCACCCCATTTTCAGTTTAAGCCCCCCCTATAACCCATTACCAGTCCTAACCCCATCAACCCATTTCCAGTCAGCCCCCCATAGCCCATTGCCAGTCCTAACCCCCCCATCAGCCCACAGCCCATTACCAGTCCTAACCCCATCAGCCCACCTCAAGTCCTAACCCCTCCCCATCACCCATTTCCTGTCCTAGCCCCGCATAGCCCATTATCAGTCCTAACCCCCCCATAGCCCATTACCAGACAGCACCCATCAGCCCACAGCCCATTACCAGTCCTAACCCCCCCATAGCCCATTACCAGTCCTAACCCCATCAGCCCACCTCCAGTCTTAACCCCCCCAGCCCATTTCCAGTCCCAGCCCCCCCCCATCGGCTCAAGTAACATTTAATAAAAAAAATAAAACGCTGGCTGCTGCCGCTGCCACAGCATGGACTGTCCCGCGGGGCCCCCTCTGCTGAATCCCTCCCTCCCTCCGCGACGGCTGAGCCCCTCCGTGCTGGCTTTGAGAGGCGCGAAGGGAGAGTGTCTCCCTCGCGTCTCTGTTAAGCCCGCTGTGGCTGATGGGAAACCCTGCGGGCTTAAGAGAGACGCGAGGGAGACACTCTCCCTCCATGCCTCTCAAAGCTGGCACGGAGGGGCTCAGCCGTCGCGGAGGGAGGGATTCAGCAGAGGGGGCCCCGCAGGACAGTCCATGCTGCCGCGGCAGCAGCTTTTTGTGGGCCCTTGCCAGCTGTGGGCCCTACGCCACGGCGTAGCTGGCTATAGGTAAATCCGGCCCTGCCAAAGCGAGACAGAGCCACGTCGCAGAACGTGTACCGGTGTATAAGACGACCCCCGACTTTTGAGCATATTTTTAGGGCTTAGAAAGTCATCTTATACGCCGGAAAATACGGTATATTTGCTATCTGCATTTGCGATTTATTTTGCTTTGGTATACCGAATAAAAGTGCTTTTGTAGCTAAGCAATCGTTGTCTGAGAGATTTGTTGGTGATTGGCAATATTTGGGGAACTGTTTGTGGGATACCAGGCCCCACAATACTTACCTCCTATGTTGTGGGCTTATAGCCCTGTTTTCTGATTGATTGTTAAACTGTTTGTTTATTTCTTCTTTAATATTGCAGTTCGTACTCTCTTAACGTGGACTGTAATTCCCATTTTCCTTATCTTTTGAATTTTATATGTATCCTACTGTTTTGGGAGTGTGTCTTCTATCATATTTGGTGATTGTATTTTGACTAAAATCTCATAAATAAAAAAAATATATGTAACATCTTAACGGAGTGAAAGGGGAAAAGGGATGAATTAACTTAAATCAGCAACAGCTGATTTAAGTAATAACTATGTACATATATATAAATTATGTACATATTTATTTTTATTTATTTATTTATTTATTTAGCAAACATTTATATACCGCTGCTTCCAGCGATCAGCAGCGGTCCGATTACAATAGGAGAACTGTCAAATCAGTACAGTAGAATTTGGGCGCGCATAGGTTGATTCGGAGGGTAAGGCACATCACAACAAGTGGGTGTAAATACAGTAGAATTTGGGACGCGCATAGGTTGATTCGGAGGGTAGGCACATCACACAGGTGGGTGTAAATAAGTATATCTGTATAAGTATAAGTATATCTGTATACATGTATATCTGGATACATGTATACTCATACCTTAAGGGTATAAGGGGCACTGTTTACATAAATACACTGATGTGGAGTATGTACATATATACAAATAACCAGTATACACAAAACAAATTCAAGAGTAATAAATACATTAGAATTTGGGGCGCGCATAGGTTGATTCGGAGGGTAGGCACATCACACAAGTGGGTGTAAATAAGTATATCTGTATAAGTATAAGTATATCTGTATACATGTATATCTGGATACATGTATACTCATACCTTTGGGTATAAGGGGCACTGTTTACATAAATACACTGATGTGGAATATGTACATATATACAAATAACCAGTATACACAAAACCAAATATACATTCACATAAACTATCAGGTGTACATAGGTATGCAATGGATTATTGCGGTGAATAATCTTAAGCCTTGGGCTTAAATCAAATTGAAATGACTCTGGAACAAATAAGTCTTGAGGTTTTTCCTAAAGTCAGTTAGGTCTTTGCAGGCTCGAAACTCTGGCGGCAGATGGTTCCAGAGTGTTGGTGCAGAGTATGAGAATGCTCTGTTACCTGTGCTAGTTTTAACAGCTCTAATATCTGATGGAACTATCAGGGTGTTAGTATTGATGGTTCTCCTGCTTCTGTTGAGTGGTTGAGAGCAGATCAAGGTGGAGAGGAATGACGGGGCTGTGTTGCGTAGGAGCTTGAAAGTGGTCGTGAGGGTCTTATATTTTATGCGGGCAGAAATGGGGAGCCAGTGTAGCTCAATCAATACCGGGGTGATGTGATCCGTAAATCCTTTTTTCATTATGACCCTGGCGGCTACATTTTGCGCCATTTGCAGAATGTTTAGGGTTTTCTTTGGGAGACCCTGCAGAATGGCGTTGCAGTAATCAAAATGTGGCATGATGAGTGCCTGCGCCACTGTCCTGAAATCCTGGGGTTCGATAATACTCCTTAGTGGTTGCAGGACTCTTAGCTTGTGGAAGATGGCTCGGTTGGTTTTGCGGAGGTGTTTCTCCATCTTAAGGTCGCTTTCGAGCGTCACCCCCAGGTATTTTATTTCGTCCTTTGTTTGGTATGTATTGTTACATAGGGTGATTGTTGCGGGGGGGTTGAGGTTCGGCTTTCTGGAGATGTACATTACCTCCGTTTTCTTGTGATTTATTGCCATGTTACTTTGGTGCAGCCAGGCTTGCATCTCGCTTAGGCACTCCTCTAGTTGGGTGTAGTTCGGGTCGACCGTGTCCAGTTGCGTGTACAACATAATATCGTCTGCGTAGACGTGGTATTTGATATTATGCCGTTGGAAAATTTTGCAGAGTGGTTGCATATACACAATATATATAGATATATATAAATTAAATACAATGAACTTGAAAGCATCTTGAAAAGTGTGAGGACTGTAGTTTTACATGTAGAATTGTCACTAGGTGACTGGTTCACCAAAGTGCTTCTTGAACAGGAATGATTTTAGCAGTTTACGGAAGGCTTTAGGATCCTTAGTATTTCTTATGACTGAAGGAAGTGAATTCCATAATAGAGGGGCGTAAAGGGAGAAGGCTCTCTTGGATGTAGTTGTGTTGCAGTTTCTGAAATCAGCATGTACCTCGAGAGAATTTCTATTGTTACTTCTACGTGGTCTGTTTTCTGGAGTGATTTGAATAAACTCTTTCAGGCAGATGGCAGGTTCTGTTTGGAGGGATTTGAATATAGTGTGGAGTGCTTTGAATTTTATTCTGCTCTCAATTGGTAGCCAGTGTAGCTGCTTTAATATTGGGTTAATGTGCTCTTTTGATAGAGGTTTGTGATATTACTCTAGCTGCTGTATTTTGAGCTAGTTGAAGGTGGCGTATGTTTTGCTTTGGGAGGCCCATTAAAATGGCATTACAGAAATCGAAGTGTGGGAAGATTATAGCCTGGACTGCTGTTCTGAAATCATTTGCAGAGAGAAGAGGTCTTAGATGTTGAAGCGTTTTTAGCTTGGCATAGATAGCTTTTGTTAGGTTGCTCACATGCTTGGTGAAGTTAAAGCTGATGATCTAGTGTAATGCCCAAATATCTAACTTCTTTTTTGATTTGGATGCTTGCATCTTTTATCTTCATAGTTTCTGGTGGAGTGAAAGAGTTGTCCTTTGTGATGAAAAGGATTTCTGTTTTATTCAAATTTATTTGAAGATTGTGTTCTTTAAACCATGTGCTAATGTTATTGAAATACTCCTTTATATTTTTTAGTTTCAGTTGTTTGGTGTTGATTTGGGTGAAAAGCATGATGTCATCCGCGTACAGGTTGTAGTCAATGCCATGACTCTTTATAATGTTGCAGATGGGTTGGATATAAAGGTTGAAAAGGAGCGCTGACAAAGCAGAACCTTGGGGTATGCCTTTCCTTTGGTAGAATGAGCTTGACGTGTTATTATCCATCTTTACTTGGATGGTTTGGTTTGAAAGGTAGGATTTGAACCATGACAGAACTTTGTCTTTGAGGCCGATTTCTTGTAATCTGAGTATGAGGTAATCATGTGATATGGAGTCATAAGCTGCTGTTAAGTCGAGAAAAATTAAGATGAAACCAGAATTAGGTTTTTTAATTCCTTTTAGAAGCTTGTCTGTTAATGCCATGAGGAGTATTTCAACTCCATGACGGATTCTAAATCCGTGCTGATGTGGATTGAGCTGTGCAAAGTGGTCTACATGATTTTGTAGCTGGAGTTGAGCTGCCTTTTCTAGGATTTTTTCCATAAATGGCAGACTTGAAATAGGCCTGTAAGAGTTTGGTTCTGATTTATCCAAATTCTTGCCTTTGAAGAGGGGACGATAGAGGCCTTTTTTAATTCTGCTGGAATATAGCCTTGATCTAATGAGGAGTTTATTAGATTTAGCATATGAGGAGTGAAACTGTCGCTAGTCAGATGTATCCATGTGGCTGGGCAAGGGTCGAGAGCAGAAGTCGACATGCTTAGAGATTTGATTATATCTTTGAGCTGTCTTTTGGAGATGCGAGAAAAACTTTTCCAGGCCTGATTTGCAGTTATATTGCTCGTTTTGCAATGGAAATCTGTTGATGTTAATGTTCCCACCTTTTCCTTGTAATATTTGGCTATGGGGTCTGCATCTGGTGAGACCGTGGCGCTGTCCTCTTTTGGGTTTGTTGTTGGGGATTTAACTATATCAAACATTTCCCTTGGATTGTTCAGTGCTGACATTATTCCAAAGCTACATGCCAAGTGCCCTCAAGCTTGCTACCATCCGTCCAATATCCAATAATTCAGCTCTACGTAAAAGTGACCCAGCAACATACCACCCCATTTCTGCCCTACCCCTCCTCACTAAAGTCACTGAGAAAATTGTACAATTTCAACTTCAGGACCACATTGACTCACATGCACCATTAGTTCCTCACTAACATGGCTTTCGACCTAATCATAGTGTTAAAATACTTCTCATATTCCTACTTGACAACCTGATCAGAGGAATGGACAATATTAATATGGGATTTCTCCTGATATTCATTATCATCTCCTCGGCCTTTGACATAGTGTCTCACAGAATCCTACTGAACAGACTAGGAGACATCAGACTGCATGGCACTACTATCAAATGGTTTCACTCCTACCTCAGTAACAGAATACAGGTGAAATGCGGCACGAACACCTCCACTCCATTCCTAGCAACACAGGGCGTCCCACAAGGATCCTCCTTATCTGTACTCCTGTTTAATTTATACATACAGCCCATCTGTACCATCATCAAAAGTCACAAGATCGGACTTCCGGTGACGTCACCTACTTGAATGGCGGCGTAGCGGGGGAGCTCCGCCACCAACCCGCAATAAAAGATGCAATTTTAGCCCCTACGGGTAACGGAGAGGCGGTCCGAGGTGCGGTGGAGTGAGAGGGGAGTACCGGCGAGCCGCGGCGGCGGAGCAAGCAAGTGCGGAGGCGCGGCGAGACAGGCGGGAGCTGAACGGGGGCTGCAGCCTGAGCACCAGAGGGCTTCTTGGCCGGTGGCTGCGCCGAGTAGGCTCAGCTGGGAGAGTGTCCGCAGGGCCGAACGAGGCTTGCTGGAGAGCAGAGGCAGTGAGCTCCTCGGCGGCAGGAAACCGCGCCGCCGAACTATACAGACCACGTGGCTGCAGACGAGGGAGATCAGCGGAAGCTGCACCCGGAGGCAGAGGGGGCCGGGAAGGCCTAGCACGAGGCTGGGAGAAGTTTGAGGCAGAAACCCGTGCCACAATATCGCCTACAAAGGAGCGGAGTGCAGGAGCAGCCAGCAGTGGTGAGTCTCATAAACTGCACTAAGAGAGGGAGCAGAGGCAGAGTACTGCCAGATACAAGTCCTGTCCCCAGCAGAGGCTATAGTGAAGTGAGTGGACGCTGTGCTTGATCCACAGGCCGGGGGAGACCGGGGAGAGAGGGGCTGACCAGCCCACAATGGAAAAAAATAGCAAAAAAGAGACTCTGGTAAAAAAAAAGCTGGCTGAGTTCCGATCCCCATATGCAACTACCAAAGGAGGGAAGGAGGCGGAGAAAGCTGGGAAACCTGCGACAGAGACCCCACAGAGCCCAGGGGGGAGCGAAGGAGGAGAGGAGGGCCTGTCGGCTGCGGAACAGATTAAACAATGGCTCCTCGAGTTAAAGGAGGAATTGAAGATGGAGATGTGTGGGGTTAAAAATGAAATCAAAGAAGTAATGCAGACTGTGCGCCAGGACCTGCTGGAGCTGGGAGGACGAATGGAAGAGGTGGAGACCAAGTTGGAGAGTCAAGAGGAGACCCTGACGCAGGTCCAGAGCAGCTGGGAAGAGCTTCAGAAGGCGCAGGAGATCCTGAAAGCTAAAACTGAGGACCTGGAGGACCGATCACGCAGATGCAACCTCCGGGTGAGAGGGGTACCGGAGGAACCGCAGTATAAGAACTGTGAGGAAGTAGTCCAGCGGATCTTCCAGGACCTACTAGTAGCAGTTGGCCCAGGGAGACCTGCAGAGGAGGCCCGTCCTGAAATAGAAAGGGCGCACAGGGGACTGGGGCCCATCCGAGATAATAGGCCGAGAGACATTGTGGTCTGCCTGCGTTCCTTTAAGAGTAAGGAACTCCTGCTGGGAGCTAGCCGCAAACTGAAAAGCTTCCGCTGGGAGGGACATACGGTGGAGCTGTACCAAGACCTGTCCCAGGGCACGCTACAACGACGGAGGGAGATTAGAGAAGTCACAGCCTATCTCAGACGCGCTGACCTGCGCTACAAGTGGCTCTTCCCCTTTGGACTCTTTATTACGGTGAAAGGGCGATCGAGGACGGTGAGATCCAGTGAGGAGGCATGGAGAGCGCTGAGGGAGCTCGGAGCCGAGCAACTACCGGAGCAGGCTGGAGGCTCCTCCACTCCGCCGAGAACGGAATCCAGGACCGGAGGAGCGGCACAGCTGAAATGGCAGAGGGCAAGTGGACGGAGATTGGCAAGGACCACCAAGGACGCGCACCAGAGTCGGGCCATAGAACAAGAGACTGGCTGAAATGAAGCACCTTTATAAAGGACTGGTATTTTTGCATAAGATGAGTTGTGGGTGGGGGGGGAAGGAGAGATGGGTAGTAGGCCAAGGGGAGAGGGAGGGGGACGAGGCGGGGATTAGGCTGAGAGGGAGACGGTCCACGGAGGGTGGAGAGAGGAGGGGGTTTAGAGGGGAGAGGGATAGTGGTGAGGGGGGTTGGGCTGGTGAGCTGGGGGGGCTGGGGGGCGGTTGAGGTGGGTAGGTGGGGAGGGGGAGAAGGTCACCGAAATGGAAGTCGCATCTCCGCAGAGGAGAGTTATGAGGGGGGGAGAGGGGGGGGGAGAGGGAGGGGGGGAGGGAGCAGTGGGAGGGGGAGAGGGGGGTGGGGGGAGGAGAGGGGGGGTAGGGGGGGGAGGAGGGGGTCAGGGTGGGAGGTGGGGGCGGAGGGACTTAGGGGGGCGGGGCGGGGAACTGGAGGATGGAAGGGAGTTAAAAATTCTTACTTTAAATGTGAAAGGATTAAATTCGCCGATGAAAAGACAGAAATTATATAAGGAGTTAACAAGACACAAAGCGGATATAGTGTTGCTGCAGGAGACACATCTACTGAGACAGCATGAGGCATTGGTGCAACCCCGGGGGTACAAGCATCGTGTGTTCGCCTCTAATCTTATAGAGAAGAAGAAAGGCGGGGTGGGGGTTTTCCTCCGGGAGGCAGCCCCCATGGAAGTTCAGGTGATATCCCGGGATAGAGGGGGGCGGTATCTCTTGCTGAGGGTAAAGATCGGTGAGGAGTGGTTTTGCGTGGTAAATGTGTATGCCCCTACGGGTCCGCAAACTGAGTTCTGGAATGCACTGAGTGAGCAAGTGGCGGCAATGGGGGACGGGGTCCTCATTTGTGGTGGGGATTTCAATGTGGCCTGGGAGGCAGGGAGAGACACGACTGGGCAAAGGGAGGGGAGAGGCACGGATAGGAAACATTACCATAGCTTTGTGAGGGAGAATGGCCTGATAGATGTATGGAGGACCCTAAACCCGGGGCGGAGGCAATTCTCCTTTTACTCCGCAGCGCATGGCACTTACTCCCGGTTGGATGCCATATGGGTGGGGAAGGAGATAACAGGGAGGCTCCTGGGGGGCGAGATGGAACCCATTACTTGGTCCGACCATGCCCCGGTGGTGGTACGGGTGCGAGTGGAAGGGGAAGATAGGGGCCGTCAGTTCTGGAAGTTGAATGAGGGGCTCCTTGAGGACGAGAGGGTGGTGCGGGAGATTGAAAGTCTAATCCCGGAGTACTTTGATCAAAATGGCGGTGGGGAGGTTATGGATGGAACAGTCTGGGATGCCTTTAAGGCTGTAGTTAGGGGAGTTCTAATTAAGTGGGGAGCCCGTCTAAAACGGGAGCGGGCGGAGAGGGAGGACCAGCTCCGCCGGCAATTGCGGGAGTTGGAGGAAAGAGACGGACAGGACAGAACTGGACAGGTACGGGGAGAGGTGCTGGCACTGCGGGCCCAGGTGAATGCTCTTGAAGCGGAGAAGATACAGTTCCGCCTGCAGCTGTTAAAACAGAGGTTCTTTGAAGGGGGGAACAAAGCTGGGAAATTCCTCGCGAGACAACTGAAGAAGCGGAGGGAGTGGAATAGGATTACACAGATCAGGAGTACAGGGGGGGTGGTGCGAGAGGCTCCGCGAATAAGGGAGGAATTTGTGTCCTTCTATAGCAACTTGTATGCAGCCCGGGCCGCAAGGTCGGGGGAGGACATTCGGGATTATGTGAGGGAAGCAGGGCTCCCGACTCTGACGGGAGACGATCAAGAGGGGTTAGATAGGGAAATACAAGCAGAAGAAGTCAACCAGGCCATCAAGGGATTGAAAAATGGTAAGGCCCCAGGGCTCGATGGACTGACGGCAAAGTTTTACAAACGCTTTGGAAGCCTCCTGTTGAACCCGTTGACTAGGGTATTTAATGGGCCGGGGCGGGGGGAGGCCCTGCCTGAAACCATGGGTTGGGCAGGCATTACGCTTATCCACAAAGAGGGGAAAGACCCGCAGGAGTGTGCGTCCTACCGCCCTATCTCGTTACTGAATCTAGATGCGAAATTGCTGGCGAAAGTACTAGCGACGCGACTCAATGGAGTGTTAGGTAAACTGGTGCATGAGGACCAGGCTGGATTTGTACCGGGCCGGCAAGTGGCGGATCATATCCGCAAAGTGTTAAATGTGATGTGGTCGACGCAGCGGCGCGGGACAGGGGCCTTGTTGGTATCACTGGATGCAGAGAAGGCCTTTGATCAGGTGTCTTGGGATTTCCTGTATTCAGTGTTGGAGGCCCAGGGGTTTGGACCTGGGTTCATGCAGTGGATAAGGGCTCTTTATGCTAGGCCGAGGGCATGTGTTCGAGTGAATGGGGGGTACTCTGGGTTCTTCCCCCTAGAAAGAGGGACGCGGCAGGGATGTCCACTGTCCCCCCTACTTTTTGTGCTCTCCTTAGAGCCGTTGGCAGCAAAGTTGCGAAGCAGCTCCGATATCACGGGGGTTCGGGTGGGACGCCAGGAGTGTAGAGCGTCCCTCTTTGCAGATGATATACTTCTGACACTCACGAAGCCTAGCGAATCTCTGAGGGCAGTGATGAGAGAGATCCAAGACTACGGCGAGAGGGCGGGCTTCCGGATTAACTGGGGGAAATCGGAGATTTTGAGTATAGGGGGGGAGAGGGAAGAACAGCGTGACTGGCAACAGAATTTCCCATTTAAATGGGCAAAGACATCGATCCGCTACCTAGGGGTACACCTCGGCAGAACCTTGGAGGAGTTGTATGATCTAAACTACAAAAAATTGGTGGGGCAGGTGGAGGAGAGGTTACAGGGCTGGAGCAGGGGGTATTATTCGTGGTTTGGGCGAATAGCGACGGTTAAGATGATGCTTCTCCCCCAGTTCCTGTTTCTGTTTCAAGCTTTGCCGGTCCCGATCCCGCCGAAAGTGTTGAGGAAGATTCAGCAACAGGTCGAGCGATTTATCTGGGGGTTGAGGCGCCCACGGGTGGCGGCACGGACGCTGCAAGTATCGGTACGGGAAGGAGGGATGGGGGTCCCCAATTTCCGACTCTATTATGCGGCAGCACAATTGAGAGCAGTATACGCGTGGCTGCGGGAACCCCAGAAGCAGTGGGTACAGCTGGAGCTGGCCGAATACAGGCCGGGTGAACTTGAACGGATAGTATGGGAGGGGAGAGGAGAGAAGGGGAGGAACCCCATTGTGGGGCATACCCTGCAAGTGTGGCAGCAGTACAGGAAGCGGTTGGTGGGCGACAAACGATGGTCGGTTACCATGTCATTACAAGCTTGCTGCGCGGGGAGCGGGGGACCGGGAGCCATAGTGCTCCGTAAATGGGCGGCGTTAGGATTGTCCCAGGTGTCCCAGATAGTGGTAGGAAGACACTGTCGAGGCTTTGAGGGGGTCCGGGACCTCTATCGTCTGGGGGAGGTGGATAGGTTCGCGTATCGGCAGCTTTGCTCGGTAGTGAGTACAAAGGGAAGGGAGCAAGGGGGATGGGGGGGAGGTGAATGGTTTGAAGGAGCCTGCCTGGGATCCCTGGGACGACAGGGGATGCTTTCCCGGATTTATAGAGGGTTGATAGCGCGGGGGGAAGGTAAGTTGAAATACATGGAAGCGTGGGAAAAGGATTTAGGGGTAACGTGGGGGGTGGAGGAGTGGGAGGCTGTGGCATTAGGCATAGCACGATTCTCCATTGCCACGTCACTGCGAGAGAATGGGTTTAAGGTGTTGAGTCGCTGGTATCTCACACCAGAGCGGTTGTGCAAAGCGGGGGTGTTTGCAAACGGATGACTGCTGGCGAAAGTGTGGGGAGCGTGGCTCCTGGCTGCATATGTGGTGGACGTGCCCGGTAGTGGGAGAGTACTGGCACCGCATAGGGGAAAACATTAATAAAATGATGGGGGCGAACCTTGAGCTTGGATCTGAGATGTGTCTCCTGCATAGACCAGATGGGAAATGGGAGGGGGATTGGAAAATTATTTGGTATTGTGTCACAGCGGCTAGGTGCGAAATTGCATGGTATTGGAATAGACCAGTTCTACCCTCCATAGCGAGTTATGCACGCAGGGTGTCGCAACTCTATGCCATGTATAAACTGACCGGGGAGAGGGGAGGGAGAGGGGAGCAAATGGAGAAGCGGTGGGCAGGGGTTTGGAGATGGCTGCGTGAAGAGGGGTGGAAGTAGGGAGGAGGTGGGGGGATTGTAAATAGGGGGAGAAATGACTTGTGTATGTTGATTATTGAGAAAGCCACATGGGCGGTACGCTGTTTGGCTTTCCCATTTGGTTGTTACATAGCTCGAGCCAGGGCATTTGGGTAGGGGAGGAGGGGGCGATTGGGTGGAGGGGGTGCTAGGGACGGGATCTAAGTCATAGGTATTGTGAGTCAGTTGAAGGGTTTTCTCTTGTGTTGTTAGCGGAACCCTTGATGCCTTGGAGCTGTTGTTCACATGCAAATGTAACTGTTATAAATGCTAATAAAAATTTAAATAAAAAAAAAAAAAAAAAAAGTCACAAGATCCACTACACCCTATATGCAGATGACATTATGATTTACTCTCAGATCAATCTTGATACCCTGATTACTCAAAGATAATGGAATGTCTGGAAGAAATGATAGGCTGGCTAACTCAAAACAACTTAAATATCAACTACAGCAAGACAGAAGCCCTCCTTGTCACACGTAAGTCAGGATTTAAGCCCCCCCCCCCCCCCACAGGCAATCAAGCTGAACAACATTACCATACCCATCAAACCATAAGTAAGATACCTTGGAGTTACCCTGGACTGCAATCTGAACCTTCATTCTCATATCAACAAAACATCCAAAAATGCCTATCACAAGATGAGTGTTATCAGATGGCTCAAACCTCTACCCAACCAAGAACACTTCCGTACTGTTTTCCAGGTGATAATCATGCCCATCTTGGACTACTGCAACCCCATATATATTGGTTTACTTAAAATAGCACTCCACCCTCTACAGATGGCACAGAATACTGCAGCTTATATTATAACTGGATCTTCAAAACATAACCACATTACACCCTTCCTGAACCAGCTCCACTGGCTCCCCATTACCTTCCGCATCAAGTACAAAACTGTGCTGAACATCTTCAAAATCAAGCAAAACATCTCTGCCAACATACTGAAAAACCTTATCAACACGGATATGGGCATCAGACCCAGAAGGTGTACCACTACTGACACTATCACCACCCCCAGCATCTATGCCAAATCCAAGCAATATACATCTGGAAGAGCTATCTCCTTGGCCGCTCCTGTCCTTTGGAACACCCTCCCCGACTACCTTAGAGCCACTTCTGATTCCAAGGACTTCCAGAAGAAGCTGAAAACCACCCTCTATATTGAACACTTCGGCGCTATTACCTAATATGGTCAAACTGCATAATACGAATACCCTTCCCCCCCTTCTCCTCATTGGCTCTACTGACTCAACTCCCCTTCTACCCTAGCTCTACCCCTTCAAACATTCTGTTTATTTAATCCACAGCTGTTCATTATTTAACACAAACTAAGGTCAATGACATCATTACATACCCTATGTATATAGTTTACTTTGTATATAAGTTATCTTGAAACACTCTCCTGCATGCCCCCCTCACCCATTGTTCTATGTAAAACCAACAAGTTACGCTGTAAACCGTTTCGATTTTACGATAAGGCGGTATAGACATCCTGTTAAATAAATAAATAAATAAAAATAAATCTATCCTCTGTGTGTCCCTACTCCCCCCTTGCCCTGGTGGCCCAAGATCTCTCCTTTGTGTGTCCCTATTCCTCCTTGCCCTGGTAGTCCAACATCTCCTCCAGCAGGAATAAAACTTAAAAGAAGCGCGGGGCTTGCCTCGAGCACGTGTGCATTGAAAATTATGCTGTATCCTACCTCCATGAAACAGGAAGTCTATGGCAAAAGGGGGCAGCATGCAGTATCACTTTCAGCATTCGCATGTGCTCTAGGTAGGCCCTGTGCTTCTTTTTATTTTTATTTCTGCTTCTGCAGGTTCTGGACCCAAGGTGCTGCAGCAGCAGTAGGTGGGGAAGGGAAATGCTGAACTTGGGGAATGAAGAGGGGTGTTTGAGGTAGCAGTGGCTGTGATTGGGAAAGGGAATAATTTACCACTACTGAGTTCAGTGGTGGCAGAAAACTGGTACTTACATTGACTAGTTTTCTGTCCTGCTGACCACCGGCTCACATTTAAAAAACTGGCCAGGTTGACAACCCTACATTCATGACAGCAATTAAAATATGTATTACTATATCAACTAGAGAATACATATATTTATTTTAAGTCTATTTTTTATTTTCTAAGTCAGACATGTCCAACAGGTAGATCGCAATCTACCTGTAGATCGCGGAGGGGTCAGAGGTAGATCGCCAGCCCCACTTGGCTCCATTTCTCCAGCAGCTCGCCCCGTCGCTAGGAGAGAGCTCGTGCCGGCAGGTCATCTGCCGAGGGCTTGCCGCGGCTGCTGATCCTTTGCCTGTCTATTTTCCCTGCCTGCGGGAATCTTGCCTGCGGGTGTGTTGGGAGCGCTTGTTGTTTTCGTGCCAATAGTTTGTGGGTACCCCAGGGGGCCATCGCCCGCGCCCCGCGACGAGACGCCACAGGCCTGGTGTCATACCGTCTCCTGCCTCTCAGAATCACCCATTCCTGCCCCCGCCCCAACACCACTTAGAAGTGTGCTATATACCGGGCGATACCCATTTGCCCGGGCTTTACCTGAATACACTTACCGTATTAGTTGTGTTGTGTGCTGGTCGTTGGTTGCTTTATAGTTCGCTTTCATTAAACGTTTTCGGGCAGACACAACAAAGTGTCAAGAATTTGGTGATTTTGGTGGGTTTTTCCAATTTTGTTCTAACTTGCCTATGCCTTGCCTTCGAATTGGTTCAAACCACTGTGACTTTTGCTTGCCTCTGCAATTTTATTTTGCCTAGCCTTTGCGTTGATTCTACATTGCAATTTTATTTCTCCTTGCCTTTGTGTTGATTCTACACTGTGTGCAGAATTTATTAAATCACGTGTGGTGGTATTTGAACTTGTTTGGCGGTATTTGATTTTATCTGGTTTGCTGGACAGATGTTTGAGTTTTTTTGATGATTGTTTGGTGGTATTTTATTATTGGTGCCAGTATGATGAATTCTTATTTTTACTTTTAGAACTGCATGTGTGGTTTTGGCATCTCCAGTCCTTGTATTGCACATCATCCAGAGGTCTTCAGTTCCTGTTGATCTTTAATACTTTGGGACAGTGACAGTTTTGGACCAGATTCAGCCAGTGTTTATACTAACTTAGCAGATTTGGCCACCCCAGTATAACAAAGATGAGTGTTCCAAAGAAGAGCAAAACCTACCTCTTTCATGATGAATGGGAAATGGACTACTACTTCATTATGGTGAAAGACACGTGTTGTCTAATTTGTAACGCCCCAGTATCCTTGCCCAAAAAGGGTAATCTGGAACGTCATTATAAGGCTTTGCATAGCAATAAGTTAGATGGTGATTTTCTACCCAAAAGTGAAATTCGTAAACTGAAGCTCAAAGAACTTAAATCAAAATTGGCTATTCAGCAACAGTTGATGGCGAAGCCAAGGTCACATTCGGTCAATGCAACCATATCATCCTTCAAGGTCAGCAACCTGATCGCAAATAAATGCAAACCTTTCACTGAAGGGGAATTTATAAAAGATTGTTTTCTTGAAGCAGCTGACAATCTTTTTGAAGGATTTAAAAATAAGAAAGAGATCATAGCTGCTATTCAAGATGTACAATTGTCAAGAAACACCGTCGTGCGGCGAATAGAAAAGACGTGTGGAGACACAACTGAACAATTGTTGGACGATGTTTCAAATTGTGTTGCTTTCTCACTCCAACTGGATGAATCTACCAGACATAAGAGACATAGCCCAGTTACTAGTCTTTATCCGGATGTTTTTTTGAAGATTTCAGTGTTAAAGAAGAACTACTTGGAATGATTTCTTTAAAAGGGAGAACTACCAGTAAGGAAATATTCAGTTCTTTCCATTCTTCTGTGACAAAGTGTAATCTTCCATTGCATAGACTTGTTTCCATCACTACTGATGGAGCAAGAGCAATGACAGGTGAGGTTAACGGTTTCATAGCCCTCTGTAGACAGCATGACGACTTCCCAGATTTCCTTTCTTACCACTGCATCATTCACCAGCAAGTTTTGGCAAGCAAGAGACTCAATACAAAGACTGTCATGGACATCACTTTCAAAATTGTAAATTCAGTTCATAGAAGATCACTTCAAAGACGGCTTTTCAATCTTACTCTTGATGAAGGGGCAGCGGAAATCATTTTGTACACAGATGTAAGGGGGCTAAGTAGGCACAAATTTCTGCAAAGATTTCGTGATTTGCTGAATGAAGTAAGAAGTTTTTGAAGGAGAGGGGAGATGACCAAGCAGAGTTGGAAGATGAGGAGTGGTTATGTGATCTGGCATGTCTCGCTGACTTTACAGGCAAACTAAGTAATATGAACCTTGAACTACAAGGTAAAAACAAATGCATTAGTGAGATGATGAGTACAGTTTCATCCTACAAGAGCAAATTTGAGCTAATGATGACTGACCTTGCAAACAACACTTTTGATCATTTTCCTAATACACAGGACCATCTGGGACAATATCCAAATTTTGTTTTTCAGAACGAGAAGTATGTGACAGAAATCTGTTCTGTTATCCAGGAATTCGAAAATAGATTCTGTGACTTCCAAAAAATTGGAACAGTTGTGGAGTACTTGTCATACCCATTCAAAGTAGATGTGGACATTAAAGAAACTGCAGCTGCTATCAGTAAAAATTACTCATTGAACAAGCCATCTCTTGAAAACGAAATATTAACCCTTAGAAATGACATTTTTCTCAATACCCGTGCTGAGCAAGAATCGTTTTGGAAGCTAGTGCCTAGAGACAAATTTCCCAACTTGAGAAGATGCAGTGAAGCTGTACACTCCTGTTTCGGTTCAACTTATTTGTGTGAATCTGAAAATGACAGAGTACACAACGTTCCAACATGACAGATGAACATCTCCAGGATTCCCTGAGACTGGCCCTCATGCAATATTCACCCAACTTCAAAAAGCTGGTGGATGAAATGCAGGCTCAGAAGACTCACTAATGAGCAAGAGTGAAATATTAAAGATTGTGCAAGATCAGCCTGGATCAATACTCGACCTAAATTTAACTCAAATTACTCAATAAAAGTTAAAGAAAGTTATTAAGACAGTTAAAGAAAGTTATTACTGAATAAAATTTTAAGAAAAAATGTACTTTCCATTTCCGCTCGCAGTTCTTACTGGATCTTTGTCTCTCTGTTTTGTTTTTGCTTAATTTGCTTAACAGCTGATCACATCCAAGTAAATGACATAAGGTTCATTAAAAATGGGGGGGAAGGGTGCTCAGTTTGATTCCTGCTTGTTCCTGAACTGCCTGATTGGTTCCCAGTACCTGTGGGGGCTGCGCTGATTGGGGCAGCTCTGCTGGAGGGCTATATCTAGCTGCTCTCATCGCGGGACACGGGCGCGTACCCAAGGGACGTGACCAAAGGGGCAGGTCCCGCCCCTCTGGCGCCCCTTCGGCACACTTTGGCATGAAGGGAGGTTCCCTGTAATCGGGAAGAGGAGGAAACAATTCCCACAAGCCGTCCAACTTAAGGCGGTCAAGGTTGTTGGGCCGATGGATGCCCATGTTCGTGTGGGTGAGTCATCGCCTTCTGCTCAGCAGTCTGGTGTTGGAGTGGAGGATATGTCAACTGTGAGTACGGTTTCCTCCGTTTCCTCCCCGCGTGACTTGGGTTCTGTTCCGCCCAGCCAAGAGATTGGTCAGCTATCCGTTTCACATCCCCTCCCGGAGGTGGTTGGGCAATGTGATAACGGAGCGCCTTTGCTTCCTACTGCTTTCTTATGAGTTGATTCCTCCTCAGAGAATTTACCACCACCCCTCCCATCTGTGATAATGTTCGGGTCTGCTGGGGAAGCCCAAGCTCCACCTGTAGCTGTTTCTTTAAAAGATATTTGGGCATTGATTTCCCGAATGGAGTTGGCGCTTCCCTCCAGAAAGTTTCGGACTTGTCCAAGGAAACAGTCCAAAAACTGTCTGATCATGAAAGTAGGTTATCATCTTTGGAGAGGAGGGTTGAGTCACAGGAGACAGCTAATCTTTCTCAAAAAGGAGTGATGGCTACTTTTGTTCAGGATTCCTGTTTACTCCATTGTCAGGATGAGATTTGGGAGAATTCTTTACGATCTAAAAATATGCGATTTTGAACTTTTGTCGGACACATTACCTATCTCCATTATTACTGTTTCAAAAATATCTTAAAGAAGTGTTATTGTTTACTGATTTGAATTCTATTGTCGTTTCAAAGATATATTATGTTCCTTTGGGGAAATTAGTTAAGAGATCGGGTGGAGAGGGTGAGGGGGTGGATCAATATGACCATTTAGCTTCTTCTACCCTGGATATATCTGCTTTTTTGGAGTCTACTTGTGATGATATTTCCTCTAGGGCTACATTATTAGTCTCGCTAGCATTAGAAATGGATAAAAATAGAATTTTATGTGCTTATTTTCAAAAGAAATCCGAAAAGTTTGTGGACAAGTTATTCAGATGTTTCCGGATGTCTCCAAGGCTACACAGGGGCGGCATAAGGCCTTTTTAGAGGTGCGGCCACGTGTTTTGGCTCTCGGAGCTGTTTTTCATTTGAAATTTCCCTGTAAATGTCTTATAACTTTTCAGAGTAAAAGATATGTTTTCTTTGAGGTGGATCATTTGATGGAATTTTTAAAAGGCAAGGCGTAGCGAGATAGTGTATGTTCTGCTTATTCTAGTTTCTTGACTTAGTTAATGGAGCGTATTTGCATTCATCGGCAACCCATCGGGTTTTTTTCTTTACTTTTTCTTAATACTGGCATCTCCTTGATGTGGGCTAAAGTTAAGTTTGGTTGTTATATTTTATATGCTATATATTGTATGGTATATTGTTTTTTTTCCCTCTTATGTATATTAAATATTTTATTTAAAAAAATGGGGGGGGGGAAATCTTCCAACTTTATTGGCTTAAAATTTAATTTGAAACTAATTTGAAACTTAATTTTCATGGTGATAGATCACCGGCACTTTTGGCCGGAAAAAGTAGATCACGACCTGTTGGACATGCCTGTTCTAAATGATATGTATCTTTGGCAGGTTTTTTTCACAACTCACTGTTAGGAGGATGACTTCCAGGTCTGTATGGGAGATTTTTCTGCTAACAGTTTATTAAATTTGTTTAAACTTGATTACTTGACTTTTTATTAACAACTTCTGCTGACTGACTTGAAAGCCAGAGCTACCCATCCCACTTAAAAACATGTGCCCAAGTTGTAATAGACTCTGTCCATTTTGGATTGGCCTCATCTGTCATCTTTAGCCCCACAGAGAGATCAGTCATAGAAAGATGTAAGGGATTAATACTGCTGATGTAATTCTCTAAGAAATCCCTTGTGGCATGGGGGGGAGGGCTGTACCCTAAAGTCACACTGAGGAAAGATAAATCTTACAGATTTTGAAATTTAACAAATATTGTAAATGATTTTATAAAAAATATTACCTGTTTGAATTCAGATTCCTTTCCCACAAGAAGCTGAAGGCAGTAAATAACTGGATCCCCTTTCATGGACTGCAAGGTCTCCCATGTAATATCACAGTTGTGATCATTTACTCGGTCTATTCTTGGAGCTGAAGCAAACAGGATAAATGATAGTAATGACTGTCAAATAAGTAAAGTGATGACTTTAAAAGAATTACTATCTATAAGAAAGGACAAATCTTCCATTGCAACAAAATCATCTTAATAATGCAAACCAAACTAACTGAAAAGCAATCAGACCTAGTTGTAAACCCTTACATCACACACCATTACTCCAAGTCATAACAGATTATTGTCATCAACTCTAAACTTAAATACCTAGTGAAGAAACCCCGATGATAACATCCAAGTTAAACTCCCTGATATAATGTATGCTATGTAAGTTGAAACCCAAACTGTTACAATGTATGTTATATATGAGTTGAAATGTAAACTGTTTTGAAACTACGATAAGGCAGTATAGAAAACATAATAAATAAATAAATAAAATCTATTCAACAATTCACAGAAATATCTGTAAATCTTTCCATGACCGGTGACTGCCATTGCCAATGGAGGAACAAAGAATGCAAGAAATATTTTGGAAAACAACATTAGGATAACAACTTTAAAGACTTTCAAAATAAGCTGTTTTCTTAATTTTTATGATGTATTTACATGTTAACATATATTTGGAAATGGTCGAGATAGCTCAGAAATAGCACTCAGACAAGTGTTTAAGTTTCACAATCAACTCTTAAATGCATTGGCTGGTAAAGTAAATGATTAAAATTCCGGATCAGGAAGGGAACTGTAATTATTTTATTACTCTGTGATACTGATAGAGTAGTTACTCACCTGTAACAGGTGTTCTCCAGGAGCAGCAGGAATCAGTCCTCACTTATGGGTGTCATTGACGCCGATGAAGCCCCAGCGGAGCATTTCCCCAGCTTTCCATGAAAGCCTTTTGGAATGCTAGCACGCATGCGCGGTTCCCTTCCTGCCTAAAGGTGCCATCTTACCTCAGTCAAATGACATAGCTAAGAACAGCACACAAAAATATAAAAATTAAACTATGTACAACTGCAACTCCAAGGGGAGGAGGGAGGGTAGTGAGGACTGATTCCTGCTGCTCCTGGAGAACACCTGTTACAGGTGAGTAACTACTCTTTCTCCAGGACCAAGCAGGAAGTCAGTCCTCACTACCCTCCCTCCTCCCCTTGGAGTTGCAGTTGTACATAGTTTAATTTTTATATTTTTGTGTGCTGTTCTTAGCTATGTCATTTGACTGAGGTAAGATGGCACCTTTAGGAACCCAGGCTGAACAAGAGAACTCCCTCTAGTCTCAGCAACAAAGAAAAGGCTTTTCAAGGACACATCCTCCACAGGTAGCCCAACCAGAGGGCAGGAGGGCAGGAGTTGCCTAGACCTCAAAGAGATTCCGGAGTACTGCTTGGCCAAAAGCACTGTCCCTATGGGACTCCCTCTCCAGACAGTAGTGGGCTGCAAATGTCTGGCTTGAAGACCAAGTAGCAGCCCTGCAGATGTCTTGCAATGGAACAGAGCGGAGGTGAGCCACTGATGCAGCCATTGCCCTCACACGATGGGCCGTGACCCTACCCTGCAAAGGAAGGTCAGCCGCCTTGTAAGCCCAGGTGATACAGTCAGCCACCCAGATGGACAAGGTACGCTTGGACACAGGCCTCCCCAAGTTATTGGGGTCAAAAGAAAGGAAGAGCTGAGAAGCCCTCCTGTGACCTTGCGTACGTTCAAGGTAGAAGGATAAGGCCCTCCTACAGTCCAAGGTATGGAGAACTGTTTCAGCCTGACTTGCATGAGGCCTAGGGAAGAAAGTAGGAAGAACCACCTCCTGGTTGAGGTAGAAAGAGGAGACAACCTTAGGAAGGAACTTAGGGTGAGTCCTGAGGACTACCCTGTTTTTATAGAACCTGGTGTAAGGTCTATCACAGACCAAGGCCTGAAGCTCACTCACTCTCCTAGCCGAAGTAAGGGCTATCAGAAAGAGAGTCTTCCAGGAAAGGAAGCGTAGGGGGCAAGTAGCCATAGGCTCAAAAGGTGGGCAAGTCAGCTGCTGCAAGACCACATTCAGCTCCCACTCAGGAGCAGGAGGACGTATGGGAGGTTTGAGCAGAAGCAAGCCTCTGAGAAACCTGGACACCAAAGGGTGCACAGACAAGGAATGGCCCTCAACTAGTGAGTGGTGAGCAGCCAAAGCAGAGAGGTGGACCCGAACAGAGTTGGACTTGAGACCCTGTTTGGACAAGTGCAGCAGGTACTGAAGCACTACTGTAGTAACGAAGTGCACGCAATGAATACACCAGGAGTCTACTAGAATTCAAACCTGTTTATTTTGTGCACAGGATCAGACACCTGTCAATTGTCATTTCAAAATGGTCTGAGCCCGGCTTTCAGAAAAACAACAGCATTTATAGCTTTCTTCATTCGCTCTATACAGACAAACTCCTCATTGGTCCTGGTGGCCCCCCTCACCTCCCCATCCAATGGAAAATTTCTGACCGGGCCCACACCGTTCTCACCCTGCTCCCAGGCCTTCCTAGCCATGCTCAGTATCTAGACATAACATATTCTGTCTTGCTTTTTGCTTACAAGGTCACTCTACAGTAAAGCTGTGTGGAAAGCAGAATTCTGAAATACATCTGTAAATAACATAACACACTCAATGGAAAGTTTTACATTCTTATCAGCAAAAGCAGCTTGTAGCAGATTTCTATTTTCTCTAGCTTTCAGCTCTGCTCAGTTATAGTATTCTGAAGTGGGGGTTGGGGACTCAGGCCTAACCTACAGGCTTGCTTCTGCTACCTAACATACATTTACAGGCTATTCTAGGCTAGAGCCTATCACACTACTGACACAGTACAGGAGAAAGGATCCTCAGCACGTAGCTGACACCACACAGAAAACCTTTTCCACTTGAGAGCATAAGTCTTCCTAGTGGATTGTTTCCTGGAGGCTAGGACAACCTCCTCAACCTTGGGAGGGAGGCCCCAGGGAGCCAACACTACCCTTGCAGCCTCTATGCCATCAGATTGAGAGATTGGAGATTGGGATGCAGCAAGGAGCCCTGATCCTGAGAGAGAAGGTCGGGTTGCAATCCCAGAGGCAGAGGCAGATCCACTGCCAGTTGAAGCAGGAGGGGGAACCAAGGCTGCCTTGGCCACCTGGGAGCTACCAGGAGGACAGAGGCCTTGTCTCGGAGAATCTTGAACAGTGTTCGGGCCACCAGAGGGGTAGGAGGAAACGCATAGAGTAGGCCCTGAGTCCAGGGAATCAGAAAAGCATCTGCTGCTACTCTCAGAGGATGCGGTTGCATGGAGCAAAACCTGGGCAGCTGGTTGTTCAGTGGACTGGCAAACAGGTCTATGGAGGGAAGCCCCCATCTCAAGAAAATCTTTTGAACCACTAAAGGATGGAGCTGCCACTCGTGTGGTAGCAGAATCCTGCTCAATCTGTCGGCCAGGGAATTCTCCTGGCCTGGAAGATAGACTGCTCTGAGGAGCATGTTGTGTTTCAGGGCAAAGGAACAGAGGTCCTGGGCCTCCTGGCAAAGGGGCTGGGAACCAGTCCCGCTCTGCTTGTTGACATAGAACATAGCTACTTGGTTGTCTGTTTGTATCAAGACAGACTGCTGTGCTAGGGAAGCAGTAAAGGCCTTGAGGGCCAAGCGGATAGCTCTGAGTTCCAGCAGATTGATCAGCTGGGACGCCTCCGAAGGAGACCACAGGCCCTGGGTGCACTTGTCTAGGCAGTGTGCTCACCAACCCTGTAGAGAGGCATCGGTGGTCAGCACCACTGTACGAGGTTGGACCTGAAAAGGCACCCCCACCAGCAGATTGTGGGGGTGCAACCACCAGTTGAGGGAGGTCAGGAAACGGTGGGACACTCTGATGCTGTCTTTGAGACCGCCTGAGGCTTGAGACCACTGAGTCCGAAGGCACCACTGTGCAGGCCTCATATTGAGCCTGGCATTGGGGGTCACCTGTACTGTCGACGCCATGTGGCTCAGAAGCCTGAGACAGAGTCTGGCGGAGACCAGGGACCTGTGCAGAAACTTGCTGGCGAGGTCCATGAGCCTTTGTGCTCGGTCTACTGGTAAGAATACTCTTGCCAGCTGAGAATCTAACCTTGCTCCTATGAACTCCAAGTTCTGGGAGGGGAGCAAAGTGGACTGTGCGAAGTTGATGACAAAGCCCACCCTTTGGTGGCCTGTCGAACCTCTAGGGAAGTCTGGCCTCTGATGAGCCAGTCGTCTAGGTAAGGAAACACAAAGACGCCCTGATTTCTCAGGTAGGCGGCCACCACTGCCAGGCACTTGGTAAACACCCTGGGAGCGGAGGACAGACCAAAAGGCAGGACTCTGTACTGATAATGGTTTCCTCCCACAATGAACCTGAGGTACTTTCTGTGGTCTGGATGAATAAGGATGTGAGTGTAAGCATCCTTCAGATCTAAAAAGCACAGCCAATCTCCATGCTGGAGGTAGGGCAGAAATGTTCCAAGAGTAAGCATCTTGAACTTTTCTTTTACTAGAAACTTGTTTAGGTTTCTGAGATCCAAAATAGGTCGAAGACCACCGGTTCTTTTTGGCACCAGGAAGTACCTGGAGTAAAAACCGTGACCTTGGAAGTGGGGAGGCACAGGCTCCACCGCCTTGTCCAGCAACAGACCCTTTAGCTCCTGGAGGAGAAGGTCTGTATGCAGGGGAGGCCTCAAAGGTTCCCCTGGGAAGTGTGGCGGAGGCAGTTGGTGAAAGTGCAGGGCATAGCCTCGACTGACTATGTCCAGCACCCAACTGTCCTGAGTTATCAAGGGCCACTGGTGGGCAAACAAGGCTAGGCGGCCTCCTGTGCAGGGCTGGGTCTGCAAGGGAGCTATGGCTATACTCAAGGAGTCAAAACCCCCCACCCTGCTGAGCGGGAGCAGGGGCTGCAGGCTTGGGGGTCCTCTGCCTACGGGGCCCATTACCCTGGCCCTTGGCTTGCTGACCCTGGGGGGCAGCTTGGGCAGCCTGATACTGAGGGTACTGTTTGTAGGCAGTGCCCTTCCTCGGGTAAAAGGACTTTTTACCCGAGCCCTTCTTCTTATGAGAAGGGGCAGAGGTCTTCCTCGACAGCCTTGTCCTCGTGAGGTGCTCTGTCTCGAGCTGAGCGGCCTTCTCGGCCACAGGCTTGCCAAAAAGGTTTTCACCTCGGCAAGGGACATCGACCAACTTGTCCTGAACCCATGGCTCGAGGTCCGATGACTGCAGCCATGCCTGGCGTCGGGCCGCGATGCCGGCTGCCGCTACTCGGGCCGAAGCCTCGAAGCCATCGTAGGCGGCGCGGGACATGAACTTAGAGCATTCCCGGATCCTCGAAGACAAGGACTTAAAAATCTGCAAGGGTTCCCCGGAGAGACCAGCAGAGAATCCGGCCAACTCCTTGGCCAGGTCTCGTAAATACATGCCCATGTACAGCTGGTAAGTCTGGACACGGCAAGCAAGCATCGAGCCCTGAAAGCACTTTCTACCAACGCCATCAAGGCTTCGGGCTTCCCTACCAGGAGGCACCGCGGAGTGCATCTTCTGACTCTTCAGACGATGCATGGCTGATTCCACAACCATGGAATGGTGTGGTAGCTGTGCTTTCTGGAAGCAGGACTCTTCCGGAGCCGATAGATGGAATCGACTTGCTTGCTCAAAACCGGCGCTGAGGACGGTGCCTCCCACATCCGGAAGAGGAGCCGTTCCAGCATCGGAGGAACCGGGACAGTAAAGGCCTCCTTCGGAGGAGAGTCATACTGCAGAGCATCGAGCTCCTCGGCTCGAGGCTCTTCCTCGGGGTCAGCCGGGATAGCCAGGGCAGCGGCCATATCCCGGATAAACTCCGAGAACCTAGTGTCCTCCGGAGGGGATCAACTCCGGGGCTCAGATGAGTCCGAAGGGACACACCGAGTCTTGAAGGTGTCAGGAGACTCCTCGTCTTCGGTCTCCCAAGCAGACTCGTCCGATGTCGAGTCGAGGTCCGACCCCGCGGGGCCTCTAGGCGCCTGCCCCGACGCCGGCGGCACCGGCATCGAGACCCTCGGTCCCGAACGGGAGGTCGAGGGAGACCTCGACCGAAGACGACCTCGAGCCGCAAGGGACTCGAGTATCGGCTCGGTCTCCGGGGTCGACTTCAAAGTTGATGTCCCGGTGGTCGGGGCGGATGCGCCAGACAGGTTGGCCATCAGCGCCCGCTGCTGATCCATGAAGGCAGACAATCTGCTCTCCAAGGCTGTCAACCTAAGACTCAGCTCGGGTGATGCAGCAGCCACCAACTCGGGCCACGGCAGCGCCGGGCCCGACGTCGGTACTCGGGGAGGCGAGTCCTCGAGAACAACAGGACTTACGTGTCCAGCAGACTCCGGCTCCATGCGAGGAACTTTGGTTGGCTTCTCCTGGTCCACGGGCCCGGGACGACTGTCGGGGGTCTTAGACCTGGCCCTCGAGGGCTCAGGGACCTCCTCCGATGCCGCCCTCGTGAGCCGCTTCTTCCTCTTACGTTCCCGGTCGGGGGACCCCCTGTCCGAGGAGCTCCGACGCCTCTCGGAATTGGAATCCCGAGATGTCGAAGCCTCAGACGAGGTCCGGGCCCGGGCAGGGGCCGAGTCCAAGAAATGCCTTTCACTTTGCTGCTGATGACTTCGGAGGGCCTTGGAAGACATTTTTCCACATGGCCCGCACGTTTTAGAATCATGGTCAGGGCCGAGGCACCGAAGGCAGCAGTCGTGTGTGTCGGTGAGAGACATTATTTTCTTACACCGATCACACTTCTTGAAACCGCTGGAAGCCATCGGGGAGAAAAGGGTCCCCACTAGGTCAAAGGACTGGCCTTCCAGGGAAAAAGAAAAAGTTTTGGCGCGAACGCTGAGCCACTAAGGGCAAAAACCGAAAAAAGGAAAATAAGGATTCGATACTGGCGTACCGAACCCGGCGGGAGGGGAACCGACGTTGAATTCGAGGAAAAAAAACAAAACCAAAAAAAGTGAAATAACGCCAAGAAAAAAAACCTTCTCTTTTCCGGGAAAAAAAGGACACACGTCCGATGGGCTTCACGGAAAAAAAGAGACTGAGGTAAGATGGTACCTTTAGGCGGGAAGGGAACCGCGCATGCGTGCCAGCATTCCCAAAGGCTTTCATGGAAAGCTGGGGAAATGCTCTGCTGGGGCTTCATCAGCGTTGATGACACCCATATAAGTGAGGACCGACTTCCTTCGTGGTCCTGGAGAATAGACAGTTCTGGGATGTACTTGTACTGAGTTCTGTAGGTCATCACAGTTTGTGTTCAATGGAAAGGATTGTCACTGCAGTATTGCTGCTACTGTTGTGTACGGTCGAATCGATACAGACTCCTGGCGACCCTGTGGATAGTTGTAACTATCCCCTGGGTTGACTGATATGAAAATGGGTAGTTAAGTGCTGTTGATTCTTTGTTGATTTGTGGCAACCCTCTGGATTGTTGTCCTAAAATAGGCTGACTGGGGGTTAGGACTGGAAATGGGCTGATGGGGGGCTAGGACTGGACATGAGCTGATGATGGGGGGGGGGCTAGGACTGGAAATGGGCTGATGTGGGGGCATGGGAGAATGGGACTAGAAGGGAGCGTATGCTGGGTGGGGCTGGAACTAGAAGGGAGCTGATGTTGGGGGAGAACTAAAAGGGGATAGGGATGGAGAGGGGAAAAGATATTTTGTGTAGGATGGAAGAAAAATCTATGATTGTCCGGGTATTGGGAGAGTAAGTGGGGAATGAGGGTGGAAGGGTGAAATTTGAGTGGATAATAAAGAAAGAAATGGAGGAATGAGCAAAAGGGGAAAGATCAGTATGTTAAAGCAGATGTAGAGAGAGAATGGAAAAAACTAGAAGAGAAAAGAAAGGACAAATTGACAGCAGGCAATGGAGAGTTAGCAGAAGACACCAAGAAACCAGAAGAAAGTGACTGGAGCAATTGCAACTGAAAATGCCCAAACAAAAGGTAGAAAAATATTTTTTTTATTTTGAATTTATTAACTGGAATATGGCAGCTCTGGGAAATGTGTATCGCTAATGTCTTTGCGTTTTTCTTTAGTACAAGAAGAAAAGGGCCATACTGGACCTGGTGCTTACCAATGGAGAAAGTGTTTCTGATGTTATAGTGGGAGATTCATCTCGCATCCAGTGATCACCAAATGGTGTGGTTCAGTATTGATAAAGTCCATTCAAAAGTGAGGGTCTTAGACTTTAGGAAAACTAACTTTTCCAAGATGGAACAATACCTCAAGGAGTCATTAGCGGGATGGGAACAGCTGGGGGATGTAGAAAAGCAATGGGCAAAACTGAAAGGGTTATTTTAAGGGCAAAAAACCTTTTTGTTAGAAAAGTAAATATATATAAAATGAAAAGGAGGCTGCTGTGGATTTCAAAAGAAGTAGCTGAAAAGGTGATGAAAAAGAAGGTGGCCTTCAAAAATATAAGAGATCACAGAAAGAGGAAGACAAGCAACAGGTATTTGGACAAGCTGTGAAGATAGGAAAGTAGTCAGGAAAACAAAGATACCTGTACAAAAAAAAAAAAAAAAAGAAATAGTCAATGCAATAAAATGGGGGGACAAGTCATTTTTCAGATATGTTAGTGAGAGGATGAAGTGCAAACGTGGTACTGCAGACTCAAGGGTGATCAGAAGGAATATATAGAAGCTGATGAGAATTAAGCTGAATTGCTTAACAAATATTTTTGTTTTGTGTTCACAGATGAAAGGACCGGAGCAGGGCCTCAGAAAACACCCACAAATAGAAACAGAAGTGAAGGGGGATCTTGAACGACTTTCAGAAGACTGTGTTCATGAGGATTTAGCTAAACTAAAAGGAGATAAAGCGATGGGGCCAGATAGGATACTCCCAGAGTATTGAAGGAACTTGGGGAAGTTCTAGCGGCTTCACTGTCTCATCTTTTTAATGCTTCATTAGAGTCAGGAGTGATCCAAGAGTACTGGAGACAGGCACATGTAGTCCCTTTACACAAAAGCAGAAGTAAGGATGAGGTTGAGAATTACAAGCTGGTTAGTCTGACCTCTGTGGTGAGTAAATTAATGGAAATGCTGCTAAAACAGACAATAGTGAGGTTTCTGGAGTCCAATGGATTGAAGGATCCGAGAAAGCATGGGTTTACTAGAGGCAGGTCTTGTCAGACAAATCTGATTGATTTATTTGACTGGGTGATCAGAAAGTTGGACTTAGATGTGGGGTACCTAGATTTCAGTGAAACCTTTGACACCATTCTGCACAGGCGATTTATAAATAAATTGAGCACCCTAGGGATGGACCCTAAGTGATTGGGTTAGAAATTGATTGAGTGTAAGGTGACAAAGGGTAGAGGTAAATGGAGCTCACTTTGAGGAGAAGGATGTTATCAGTGGTGTGCTGCAGGGATCTGTCCTTGTAAGTAATGTAATAGTTTCATCTGATTGCTATAATACGTCAATGGGAATGCCATCAGTGCCCAGTGCTTTGTTCTTTGATAATGGCTTCAATGCTGCTGTGACAACTGTTCATCACCAATGGTTCTTGATTGTAAGGTAAAGGTTGGAATGGCTGTTGATCCACTTGATCTTTATGGTTTAATGATTCTGTGTATTCTTTCCACCTTTTCTTAATCTTCTCAGCATCATTCAACATAGATCCTTAAGAATCTTATAATGTTCCAATCCGAGGCTGGAATTTTCTCTTTAACTTTCATAGATTTAGGAAAACCAATCTTGTTCTTCCTCTGATAATTTCTGATTCTTGTTCCTTACATGTAATAGGGTGCTTAATCGAATAAATATTCCTGTCAGCCATGAAGGAAAATCCATAGCATCTCACTTTAGAATCTCTCTTACATGTGGTAGGCGAGTAATAAATGAATATGATCATCATATATGGGAAACATTCTGGTTGGCCTGGCTTAACAAATCTCATTTTTTCAGAAACTTTATACAATCCATTCTTAGTAGTGCTAATAATGTATTTAATAGATGATGATACAATTTAAAAATGTATAGTGTATGCCTCATTTTGTGTCCTCATAAAGATGAATGAAGCAGCAAACTATTAGTGCATAATTTAATAGTCAAACAATTATTATAGAGGCTATGGTGGAATATTACTTCTTTTTATCCTTTCTGTGACCCAAAATAGCCATTGTTCAGGTTTTTCTCAGCACAGGAAGACTTCTCACTGGAACACAAATTGAGTTGATAGCCTCCTGTGAGGTTAACTGAGAATACTATGTACTGAAAGTAAAGGGATAGCCAAACTGAATAAAATAAAATGACATGCACTATTCCTAAAGAGTCACATTCCTAAATTTCATGATTTGTCCAGATCCTGGCAAAATAAAATAAAATGACATAGCCTTCCATGTCTTTGTGTGGTTACCCAACCAAAGATTCATTAAGATCCTATTTCTTCCTCCTCCCCACCACTAAAATCTACTTATATATACTGTATGATCTAGAAAACAGATCCAGCTAAGCGACATTATGAGGCATTGCCATATCATCCTACAGTATCAACTATCTGGAGCCAGCTGCTACATATTGCTTACTATAGATTGTTAAAAGAATATGGAGAAACTTACATTTAAACTATGGTATCAGTTCTTGATTTTTGGCTCATACTTATTTTATCTGAAAAAATCAACATTGGCAACCCACAGATAAGAGAGTAATATGTTTCTTGATGTATAAGATCATTTGAGGAAGTGCCCCAAGTTATATAAATACATTTGTGGAAATATATTTGCCATCAAGATCCTTAAGATCAGAACTTAGTATTCAATTAAAGTACTCTTCTAGAAGCAGATTAGTAAGTATTAGGAAAATAATATTAACTGGAAGTGCACCAATTGAATGGAATAGATTGCCAAAAGATTTGTGCCAGAATAGAAATTTTGAGACCTTTATAAAACAGTTTGTGCTGCTGTTATGGTAGCCAGTAATTTGCTGTATTAGATCATTTATGAAAATGTATGATGTTTTAGACATCTGGATTATCCACCTTGAACCTAATGTTTTAGAAAATGTGGATTATAAATGCCCTTGTTAAATTAAAATCATCATACCAACTGGTTGGTCTAATATAAATTCCTAAGAAACCTATACATTATTGTCAGTCATATGGCTATTGCACGTAGGGGTATGTTTACTAAACAGCGCTAACGACGCAGCGGCGACATTATCGCGTGATAATTAATGCGCGATAACGTCTCTGGCGGCGTTACGGCGCACAGAGGGTGGAGTAAGGCTCCCCAGAGGGCGGAGATAAGGGGTCAATGGGCAGAGAGTGGGCGGGGAGAGGCTCCAGGAACACTAACGCTGTGAAATCAGGGTCTGAAAATTAACACCAGTGAAAAGGTGAAATTAGACTTACCTGCTAATTGTAGTTCCTGGAGTGTAGCCAGGCTAGTCCCGGACCTCTGGGTTCCCTATCTCATCCAGCAGCTTTGGAGACTGAGAAAACGCCTCCTCTTTTTCATGATGTCACCGGTATATCCATTCGGGATCTGCCTCCTGCCATCAGTAACCTATTGACAAAGCAGACTCACCGGAGACACAAGTAAGCGTTTAAACACTAAAGCAAGTTAATGAAAACCTCGAGATTAAAGAGTAAACTATGTACAAACAGAACGGAATGCTCTGTTACCACTGTGACTTTAAGAGACGCAGGCTTCTCTCTAATAGCAAGGAAGGAAGAAACCCCATAGAAAAGATCTAGCTACGCGTCCGGAAGGCGGGGGCAGCAGCTCCCGGCATGGCGCCAGAAACGCACGTATAACTGCAATATATAATGAACTCTTACCTGTAAATGAGGCAAATACTTCAGGCTACGGTCACGCCACAGATACAGGGTAAGGATACGGGACTAGCCTGGCTACACTCCAGAAACTACAATTAGCAGGTAAGTCTAATTTCACCTTCCTGTTCGTGTAACCAGGCTAGTCCCGGACCTCTGGGTAAGTACCAGAGCAGTGAGCTAGTCAAGCATGGGAGGGTCCCGAAACACCCGCCTGAAGTACAGCAGTCCCGAAGGCAGTATCAACTGCCCCTTGGACATCCAGGCGATAATGTCATACAAAAGTGTTTAAGGAGGACCACGTGGCCGCCTTGCAAATCTCCAGCGGCGGAACCCACCGAAGTTCCGCCCATGAAGAAGCTTGAGCTCTGGTGGAATGAGCACGAAGGCCTTCCGGCACGGACTTACCTTTCAGCATATACGCCGACGCAATAGCCTCTTTAATCCATCTCTTGCTAGAGATACAAACGTTCCTCCAAACTATCGTCTTGGACTAATTATCCCATTAGATGTATGAATCCTCCTATTGTTCAATTCATACCATAGAAATATGTTCTAATTAGAACCGGGTCTCAGACAATTGTTAGTACATATCATGGGATGGAATCCCTTTTGTACTTACTTCGCATCAATGACCACGGTTCAGTGGTTAGTTCTTATATGTTGGCATTCTCATATAATGGTAAATCAGATCTGTCAATTTTGAGATCCACAATGATATAATATTGCGCAAGAATGCAACAAGTGATAGAACTTAACTTGCAGTTGGTCTCATATCTGCTGGTCTTTTAGCTGAACAATGGATGCTTTTGAGGCCGCTTCGCCCCTCCTAGGTCCTGCGAAGAGAACGAAGAGCCTATCCGACTTGCGGAAACTAGCCGTCCGAGCAAGATACTTCTTTAAGGCCCGACGAGCATCCAAACTGTGGAAATTGCCCGCACCAGAGTCCCCCGAGCACCGCGAAAAGACCGGCAAAGAAATTTCCTGATTCACATGAAAGGGGGATACCACCTTAGGGAGAAAGGAAGGAACAGTCCTGAGAACCACCTTCGACGAGAAAAACAACAAATAGGGCTCCCTGCAAGAAAGAGCCTGCAATTCGGAAATTCTCCTCGCCGAACAAATAGCCACGAGAAACACGACCTTCAAAGTGAGGTCTTTGAGAGACGCTCGAAGGGCTCGCCCTGCAAGGCATCCAAGACGGAGGGAAGATGCCACTGAGGAACAACCGGACGCGACGGGGGTCGCAAGAGCGACCCTGCCCGTAGGAAGCGTTTAACATCACCATGACACGCAATCGTTTTCCCCCCGACTTTACCCCTGAAGCAGGACAGGGCCGCGACCTGCACCCGCAATGACGTAGGAGCCAAACCTTTTTCGAAGCCATGCTGCAGAAAATCTAAGATTTGAGAGATGGAGGACCTCAACGCCACATACCGCCTGTCCGCAAACCAAGCCTCAAACACTCGCCAGACCCACACATAAGCCAATGACGTAGACCTTTTCCTGGCTTTCAGCAGTGTGGCTATTACGGACGCCGAATAGCCTCTCTGTCTTAACCGCGCCCGCTCAAGAGCCAGGCCGTAAGCGAGAATCGATCCACGTGAGGCATGAGGAGGGGCCCCTGCGACAGAAGATCCGGCCGGTTCGGAAGTCTCCACGGTTTCGCCACCAGCAGTCGCACCAGATCCGCGTACCAGGGTCTGCGAGGCCAATCTGGAGCAATCAGGATGACGCGACCTGAGAACAACTGGACCCGCTGCAGGACTCTGCCGATGAGGACCCACAGGGGAAATACGTACAGAAGCTGGGCCTGCGGCCAAGCCTGACTGAGAGCATCAAGACCTTCCGACATCCGCTCCCGTCGTCTGCTGAAGAAGCGATCCACCTTTGCTGACGCAAACTTCGCCATGAGGTCCATGGCCGGCAAGCCCCACCTGCGGACGAGCATCTGGAAGACGTCGGGATGCAGGACCCATTCCCCCGGGTCTACTCGAATGCGACTGAGAAAATCCACTTGCACGTTGTCGACCCCAGCCACATGCGCCGCTGACAGGACCAGCAAATTCTCTTCCGCCCAATTGCACAGGGCTGCGGCCTCGTCTTCCAGCAGCACGCTGGTGGTGCCCCCCTGTCTGTTGACGTACGAAACCGCTGTGGCATTGTCGGAAAACACGCGAACCGCCGTATTCTGAACTAACGTCTGAAACGCTAGGAGTGCTAGGAATATCGCTCGCAGTTCCAACCGGTTGATGGACCAGGCCCTTTCCTGGGGAGACCAGGCCCCCTGCGTGAACCTGCCTTGACAATGAGCGCCCCAGCCGACCAGACTGGCATCGGTCATCACAGTGACCCAGGACGGAGCTTCCAAAGGCTGTCCCGCTGCTAAGGACGTGGGACACAACCACCACCGGAGCGACTGGCGCGTCTCCTCCGGACATGGCAATCTCCGGGACAGAGGATCTTCTTGATGTGACCACCGGCGAAGTAAAGCCCGTTGTAACGGCCGCATGTGCGCTCTTGCCCAGGGCACCGTCTCTATGGACGCGGCCATCGTTCCCAGCAACTGAAGATAACTCCAGGCCGACGGCGCGCGGAAGCGAAGGAAACGGGTCACTAGACGTCTGAGATTCCGAGCCCGATCGTGCGTGAGGAACACCTTCCTGACCTTTGTGTCGAAGCGGGCTCCTAGATATTCGAGATCCTGCGAGGGAATCAAATGGGTCTTCGCCAGGTTGACAACCCAGCCGAGCTCTTCCAAAAACGCCACTACACAAGCCGTGGCTGACACGCTCTCGGCACGCGACTTCGCCCAAATCAACCAGTCGTCGAGGTACGGATGCACGAGAATACCTTCCCACCTCAGCGCTGCCGCCACAACCACCATGACCTTGGTGAAGGTGCGTGGAGCCGTCGCCAAACCGAACGGCAGGGCGCGAAATTGAAAGTGTCCGAACGGGACTGCGAATCTGAGAAATTGATGGTGCTCCGTCCGGATGGGGATGTGGAGATACGCCTCCGACAAGTCTAGAGAAGTAAGAAACTCCCCCTGTTGGACCGCCACTATTACCGACCGCAGGGTCTCCATATGGAAATGCGACACGCGGAGACACCGATTCACCCCCTTGAGGTCCAAAATAGGACGGACTCCTCCGTCCTTCTTTGGAACGATGAAGTATATGGAGTATCGACCGCCTCCGCGTTGGTCTGGAGGAACCGGTACGATGGCCCTGAGCTGCAATAGCCGTTGGACCGTAACTCTCATGAACGCGATCTTGGAGGGTGACTTGGCGGGGGACCGAACAAAGGCGGGACGGATGGGCTTCTGCAACTCCAGCGCGTAACCTTCTCGAATCACCTCCAGAACCCACTGGTCTGACGTTACCCGGACCCAGGCAGGATAAAAGTCTTGCAACCGGCCCCCCACCGGCACCAAGCTTGCCTGGGCCCCCCTTATCTCATTGTTGCTTTTTGGCCGGGAAGGCAGAGGATGAGGAAGGACCAAAACCTCTTCCCGCCCCTCGAAACCCCCGGAAACCGTGACTTTTGCTAGCGTAACGGCCTCTTTGACTGGAAAGGAACCGCTGCGACCTAAACCGACGAAAATCTCGCAGCTGTCCTCTACCCGCCTGATAAGGACGGGCTGGCTTGGCCTTATCTTCGGGCAGCTTACCCCCTTTGGACTCGCCCAGATCTTTAATCAATTTCTCTAAGTCCTCTCCAAACAAGAGCCGCCCTTTAAACGAGAGCTTGCTTAAACGAGCCTTGGAGGAACTATCCGCAGCCCAGTTACGAAGCCATAAATAACGTCTTGCCGCTATTGCGGACGCCATGCTGTTGGCCAAGCTACGCATCAGATCATACTGCACATCGGCCAAATAGGCTGCTCCGGATTCTAACTTGGCCAGTTCTCCAGGCCCTTCTGCTTCCTGGCCACCCTGCACCCGCTGAGACCAGCGGAGACAGGCCCTAGCCACCCAGGCTCCACAACACATGGCTGCCTGGAGTGACAAGGCATTGACATCAAAAACCTGTCGCAAGAGAACATCCAACTTTCGATCCTGCGGGTCCTTGAGAGCTGCACTACCCTCCACGGGGATGGTAGTTTTCTTAGTGACCGCCGAAACAGCGGCATCAACCTTAGGGGACTTAAAGACTTCTTTATCCTGATCTAACAAGGGATACAGATGGCCCATGACTCTCGATCCCTTCAGCGGAGCTTCTGGTACGTTCCACTCCTCCTGAATCATCTCCCGGAAGACACGGTGTACCGGGAATGCCCGCTGAGTCTTACAGAACACCTGTAACAAAGGATCTTCCAGGGTGTCATCGTCGGCCGCACCGGGAACCGGTATATTGAGAACTTTGAGAGATTCCACTATCAAGGCTGGAAGCTCCTCTTTCTGGAATACGCGAACCACTCTGGCTTGATCCTCCTTTTCAGATAGCTCGCCTTCCTCCAGCTCCTCCTCTGCTTCAAAGTCACGGACGTCCTCCTCTGACAAGTGTCCCTCAGAGGCTATAGAACAATCCGCCGATAAAGCTTCAGTCCGCGGTCTCTTGGCTCGGACGGAGAGCTCCTCGGCTGGGGAAGCCATTGCGGTTCTCTTCAGCCCCGCCAATGGCTCCTGTCGCTGCACCTGCTGCGAGCCAGAAATTAAGGCGTTTTGCAGAAACATAACAAAATCGCTGGAAAATATGGTTGTCCAGTCCTTGGGCAGAGGAGCTGTAGGCCTAACAATATCCAGGGCAGAAGAGGGCCCTGCCACTGGCTCCTCCCGGACTGCCTCCACCACTGGTGCGGAAGAACTGCCGGACTCAGGCAGCTGGGCCTCCTCCTTATCTGACTTGGAGGGGTCCATGCCAGAGGAATCTCTTACACAGGCTTTACAAACGCCTGAGGAGCTTTTCCTCAAGCCACAAACCAGGCAAAGTGGCTTAGAGGACATGGCAGCCCTGAGGTCTAGAGAAACAGCCTTTTTCCCCTGAGGAAAACGTTTCCCCTACCCCGGACCGACAGAGGCGCCAAAATCACCGCGGGCTGTGCAGGAGTCCCCGATGCGTTTTTTTTTTTTTTTTTATGACCCATCACCTGAAGGGCAGAAGAAACCCCCGACTAAGCCCCTCCGGAGCAACAAAAAATAAAGGAGAACGAGACCTGAGGAGACTCGTGCCGACGTACTGAGAGCAGCGATTAGAGCCGGGGGCGCCACGCGGCTAGGCCCGACACGCTGATTTGCGCGCCAAAAATAATCACTGCCAGCAACGTCCAAAGTCAGGCCTTCTTACCTTGGAGCACTGCGTGAGAAGGGTGCCTCACTAAACAGGTCACAAATATCCGATAAGGTGAACCGCTTGGCAGCAGCCACGGAGAAAGACTGACCCCACTAGCAGTCTGCTCCGGTAGACGCAGTGAAGGATCGCCCCGAGCCTGCCAGCGCACTTACAGGCAGCCTTCTGTGTGGCGCTGGCTAGGCTGAACTGCGAGTCGCTCCCAACGCAGTGTACGGCAAAATCCCCAGAGCCCCCTAAAACAGGAGAGTTCTGCTACTATGCGATACTGCAAAAGATCCAAACTGGGGAAAAAAAGGGAGGGAGGGGAGAGTGCAGGTGGAAAAGGAAGCGAGACGCCTGCAAGATATCCCTTAAAGGCACACTGCTTTTAAGCAACGTCTGCCCTCCCTAGGCTGAAAAGTTAGATAAAACACTACTAAAGCTATCCCAAATTAACTTAATTGCCTCTCCAGTGAGCCCGGGACTCCGGGCTCCTATCTCACAAGCTGCTTGGAGACTGAGGTAACTGATGGCAGGAGGCAGATCCCGAATGGATATACCGGTGACATCATGAAAAAGAGGAGGAGTTTTCTCAGTCTCCAAAGCTGCTGGATGAGATAGGGAACCCAGAGGTCCTGGACTAGCCTGGTTACACGAACAGGAACCTCGCGTTAGAGGCACATTTGCAGGAGAGAGAAACCATTTCGGTCAGCAATGTATAGCAAAGGCAGGGAGACCAAGAAACGTGATAGTAGTGATACTATGCAGCAACAGCATAGTGCCAAAGTACGAAAGGGCACTACGGTGAGGCTGCAAATGGGATACAGGGGGCTGCAGGCGGGACATGCAGTGGGGCAGCTGGGGCACAGGGTGGACTAGGCAGATGCCTAGGTGACACATAGGAATGTAGAAACAGAAAACCAGCAAGACAGCAACTGACCAAGGGCAAACATGTCCATGAGTGTGTGTCCCACAGTGCCACAATGGACATTACCCAGCAAGTACCCCAAAGGGCACATAACATTGGCAGGCGGTGCCGGGGGAAGCGTGGATGTCTATGCAGGCACCCCTACCCTATATCATGCACTATAGGCAGCCGCCTACCGGAACACTGGATGGCCTGGGACTGCGCACCACCGGCATAAGGGCATGTCAGCATGGTGGCGGAGGGGTGCTGGTGGTAGAGGAGGCAGTGGCATCTGCCCAGAGCAGACCAAGGCCAAGCCCTGTTTAGGTGGGTGCCGTGCACTGCAAAAGACAAGGTCTGTCTGACGAACAGTAATGGTATCCCCAGGGAATGACCTGCCTCTGTGGCAACAGTTTGGTGCAGTACACACAGCCAGTGTGTTCAGGGGCAGAAGGTCACAGGTTCAAGTCCCAGCTGTGGCTCCTGCAGACCATGTCCCTATATTTTACCCAGTACTAAACTAAAGAAGGAATCTTTATTGCAGATAAAATAAACACGCCATAAATGCCTATATATTACCCTACAGAGCACATACGCCATAGACATGTGCAGTCCCTAGAGCAGAGGTTCCCAACTGCAGTCCTGGAGGGCCAAACACCATTCAGGTTTCATGCTGTCCCTAAGAAATATGCTTGAGATGCATTTGTATGCACTGCCCCCTTTGTATGCAAATGTATCTCATGCATATTCATTAGGGACAGCATGAAAACCTGAATCGTGTTGGGTCCACCAGGACTGGAGTTGGGAACCTCTGCCCTAAAGCATAGGCCAGCAGGGGCACAAACACCCACACCCACAGTCTCCACTATCCAAAGCCTCATGGAGAGTCAGGCTGTTGGGCCCTGCGCGGAGCAGCATCTACCAATACTAGCACCTGCATACCTTAGCAATGCCGTCATAAACATGGAAACACGTTCCACATATATCAAAAGGTTGCTATGATCAATGTCAGATAACAGATCCTACATTAAACACAATTTGTTAACAGAGATTTATCATAGCAACCTTTTGATATATGTGGAGTGTGTTTCATATTTTGTTACTGACAGTGTTTACCACCCCGGAAAGTGACCCTAACAGTATTGAGTACCATAGCAATGCCTGCACTATGCCCAGGACTGGTGTGGCGGCCAGGGCTGCCAACCACCTCTCTCTTTGCACAATGCTGACATAGGTGTGGGAGTGTGTGTATGTCTACCCAGCGTTATGTGGCTGCCTACACCTTACTGAGCCTCCAATGCTTGCACTGTCTCCAGTGTTAGCCTGCCAATGGGGAGGAGTGGTCTAGTGGTTAGGACAAGGTACTTCAGGCCGGAGGGCTGGGGGTTCAAGTCCCACCTGGGGACAGCAATCTCAGGCCGGAGGGACTGGGATTTCTAGTCCTATAGGCACTCCTTGTGGTCTTGGGCAAGCCACTTAACCCTCCATTGCCCATGTTCCCTGTAAGTATTAGCGTATGTGTCTCATATCCCCTTGTGTTAAACGTATCACCCAATTGACCGCTTTGACCCGGTGAAAAACGGGATATAAATACAGCTAAATACATAAATAAATAAATAAATAAATGTGCATGATGAAGAGCAAGGTATTGTGGGTATGGCCCGGACACAGCGGTCTTTGCAGGATGCATCTGCACAGGGCATAGGGCAATGGCTGGGACATTGTAGTGCCCAACCACCACCTGCACGGACAAGGTGGCCACAGCATGTCATGCTGGGAGGTCACTCTCACCCTGACTGAGCAGTGACCATGGCATGGCTAGGTTCCCCCATAGTGCTATACAGTATTTCTCTCAAGTGATATCTATGAGTTCCCTTTTCTGGGGCCTAATCACTGACATACTTCCTTGGTGTGTGTGCTCACATCCCATTTTTGGGTGCACACAGTTCTTCCAAGAACATGCACTATGTACTAGCTAGCAGACTGTCTGCAGTTAGCATGTGTATGGCTGGAACACCTTGCAGGGTGCAGCGGGTGGAGACTGACTGTGCCCTCTGCTGGTGAATGTCAGATAATGGTGGGGGGCAGCTGAGCTTTTTCAGGCCTACTACCTGTCTGCCAGTGCCCTATGTGATGCGTATAGATCTACATTGACTGCTCTGTAGGGTGCCTATTCCCCAGCAGGATTGGGGTTGATGGTCCCCTCTACTGCCACCATTGCAGAGATGTAGAATGTGGATCTGTTGGTGGGAGATCCTGTCCCCCACCCTGACCCACAGAGGGAGGGTTGCATGGTGCTACATAATCCGCTTTTGGGTCCAAAAACCACCCTTCTCTTAGAACATGTGACCATGGCAACTGCACAGGATATGCACTATTCTGGGTGCATCATAGTCCAAAAGGGGTAGACGTGACTGGGAAATACAGATGGACACAGGTGTATCCCTAGGTGTGTCTGCAAGGACTACCCTATCACACACCGGCACTGATGGGGACCTGCAGCACAGCCTATCAAAGCCATGCCATGTGCTGCGGACCTGGTGCTGGGCACCCCACCACACCCTCAGGGTGAGCACAGGAACCGCACAATGTCACGGTCTGTAGCTACTCTGTGCCAGTAACACACACGGTCAGTTCCCCCTACCAGGCTGGGGTGCTATAGAGGCGCATACCCCATCTTGTGATCAGATGTAGGCTGCTGATCTGCATGTGCAGTGCCATCATGGGTACGAGTGGGTTTACCCTATCCTGGTGACCACAGCAGACAGTTTGTGTGGTGAACTGCAGTCTTTCTGTAGCCAGCCAGCGGTGTGTTAGACGCTATAGAGATGTAGCCCACTGGTTACTTCAATGACTGTGGAGGCAGAGGTCATGGGTTTGATCCCATAGTGGTGTTATTTAATAAGGCTGTCTGAGGCTTTTCCTTTTAATTTAGATCAGTGCTATCAGCAAAAACACCCTCACAGTGCCGTAGCCTAAAGTGCCTCTTAAGGCGCCCTATAGAGCACATTATAAGGTGGCTTGGCGGACAGGGCACTTTATAATGTGCCCTATGGAGTGCCTTATAGGGCGCCTTATGCGGTACCTTAGGTTACGGCACTGTGAGGGTGTTTTTGCTGGCAGCACTGATTTAAATTAAAAGGAAATGCCTCTGACAGCCTTCTTACATAACACCACTGCGGGATCAAACCCATGACCTCTGCCTCCGCAGTCATTGCAGTAACCAGTGGGCTACATCTTTATAGCTTCTAACACTGCACCGGCATGAACTTAGGGTTAACGCGCGCTAACGTGCCACAGCGCCCACTATCATGCGATACCGATTCCTTGCAACCTTCCCTCCGGAATGCCCACTATCTTATATGACATTCTTCACATTAACGCTGCAACTAGCATCGGTAACATTAAGACGGTTTAGTAAACACATTACACCAATTCTTGCTAAGCTCCATTGGTTACCTATTCATGAAAGAATACACTACAAAATACTAGTTACCACCTTTAAACTGATCAATAAACTTGCACCATCCGTTCTTAACAACCTAATCAACACAGAACCAAATAAGAGGTCTCAAAGAAGTAGACATACAAACACAATATCACTACCTAAAGACTATAAAAAAGCTAGAAAACTAACTAATAACAGGGCCTTCTCACACTATACACCGTCTCTCTGGAATAACCTACCTGTCAATATTCGCCTTCTAACTGAAATTAAAGAATTTAGAAAAAAACTAAAAACACATCTATTTACCTTACATTATACACCTCTGGCTTACCAAACCACACAAGTTGACACAGGATAATAATCTCTACAAGGCATACTCCCACTCGACCAAACTAAAACTAAAACTAAACCCATAATCTGATATTAAAAGATCCCTCTCAAGTAATACAGTCTGTATAAAATCAATTTAAATATGTAAAAATTTGATTACATCCACTCAATTAAATTGGATGTACATCCACTCAATTAAATTAGATCTAATTCAAACTATATAAAATTAATGTAAATATGTAAAAAAGTTTGATTACATCCACTCAATACAATTGGATGAAATCACTGTTTGCATGTCTTAATTATACTGTTAAATGTAAAAAGTTAAATCTGTTCACTGTAATATGACTAGGACATGATTAACCATGTACCTTAAATTTTTACTGTTATCTGTAAACCGCACTTGATACTTGGGAAAGAGCGGTATATAAATGTGTGCTAAATAAATAAATAAATAAAAATAAACATACCCCTTAATAGCCCATATGTGCCACATATGAAAGGGGGTATAAGAGAAACATCACTAAAACGTGAAAAAATGTAACTAAAAAAGTATTTAGAGTTGAACAATAAACCTTTATGGATACACTATAAGTCACATTTTCCTTTTCTTTTAAATGAAAATCAGACCTCTAACAGATACGCTGATGACAGCATAATAAGCTAAAACCTGAAAGCAGTATGTTTTACATTGAGAAAAATCTTATCACAGGCCTTTAGTTTATAATATATGTGCAACCCAACTCAATACAGATTTATGGAAGCAGATAAAATACTCACCTTTAAGAGCAGCTGGTAGAGATTTCGGAGTAGTGAAAATATAATCTTGTGAATAGCAACCTTCTCCAGCTTCATTACAAGCTTGAATACGAAACTTATAAGAGGTGGACTCATTGAGTCTTTGTACTTTGAATGTATGACATGGTCCTTTATATAAGGATACAAACCTAAAAGAGGAAATGCCTTTAATTAAATGCTTGAGGTGTTCCAACAATACTGATGCATGGACATAGTTGACATCAAAAGGATTAAACAAGATAGCAAAGTTGCTGACCTGTAACAGGTGTTCAGTAGATATCAGGATTTATTAGGCACATAAGTGGATGGCATTACCCCTTAGTAACAAGATGGAACATTTCTCCCACAGTTCAGAACTAGTGTAAAATTCTGAGCATGTTCAGTCTCTATTTAGTTTAAAGCTCATGATCAACTCTTGGGAAGGAGGGTGGAGTTGTGTGCCTGATTAATCCTGCTGTCCATGGAGAACACCTGTTAAAGGGTTGGCAACTTTGCTTTCTCCATCAACAAGCAGAATTGAATCAGGCACACAAGTGGGTGACTCCTTTCAGGATTGCTACTTTTTTTATTAGGTAATTACCTCAGTGTTTAGGAGCAATCTGTCGTATGATGATGCAAATGCTGAACAGCTACAAAGACAGATTGCTCAGTACTGCAAGACTGCATATACTGTCTCTGACTGAAGACTGGTCTAGGCAGTAGCATGAAGCAAACATTTAGAGCAAGGATTAAATAGCTGCTTTACACATGCACTTTAACAACGCAAACTTCCAGAGTTATAGTATCAGAAATAGCTCATTTAATAAGACTTGACTGTAATGGTTAGGGGAATTTTAGTCTGATCATAACAAGTGAATACAGGATGCAAACCAATTAGGTAGTGTATGCTTTGTCAATGGAATACCAAGTCTGTTGGAGTCAAAGGAGACGAAAAGATGCATAGACTTTCTGAAGGACTCTTTCCTTTCAAGATAGTACGTGAGAGTCTAAAGTACGGTGAGTCTTCTCATACTATGAGGTTTACAGTAGAAGGTAGACAGTACTATATCCTCATGAACGTATAACTAACCTTTGACAAGAACTTGGAATGAGTTTGTAGGAAAACCTTATGATATAATTTATAAGGCCCCTGTGTGATTAAGGCTTGAAATGTATTGATTGTTTCTATGTTAGATTCTTGAGAGTTGCAGATTCCATTGGATCAAATGGCAGTTTCATGAGAGAAGAAAGCATGATATTCAGGCACTATGGACTGGAGGTTTCTACACTTGAGATTCCAGACAAAAAAGATGTTATGAATTGAGAATATAGAGGGGCACTGGGAAGCCGGCCATTGATCTATCAGGTCATGATAGGCAGAGAGTGCACTGATATGCATTCTGATAGAGGACATTTGGAGTTTTAGCTGGCAGAGATAGTACAGATATTGGAGTATGGTACTAGATAAACATCAAAAGCAATTAGCCAGATAGATCCCTTTCCAATCATGCTATAACGTCCCAGATCCCTTCCAATAGCAACCATCTGTTTTTTCGTGCTAATTTTACTGTTTTTGTACTAGTTTTATCATATTTTATTTCTGTTTTTTTTTTAGTTTTTTTATTTATTTTACCAAGCCTCACCCACCACATTCAATGTCTGAAGGGCATGTCTGCTGAATTATTTAAGTGACACATTTAGTGGCATGCAACTTAGACTAACTCTGTTTTTGTAGTGACAATTTTACTTTTTTGGTGCTTTTTTCAAAATCATATTTTACTTCTGTTTCTTTTAGTTTATCAATTTTACCAGTTTTACTATGATGAACTGTGTTCACCCAATTGCTGCCCACCACGTTTGACGTTTGAAGGGGATGGCTCTGCTGAATTAAGTTGCACCTTCAGCTGCACACAGCAGCTCCCAGCACATACCTAAGATAGTAAAGCGAGAGCTTCCTGGGGTGCTTCAAGAACCTAGATCTGGGTCTTTTTCCTTTCTCTGTTTTGCTGATTGTTATGTATACCAACCAATCTTGCCCAGAGACCCAGCAGGTCTAGAAAAAACATGGAACTAGAACCCTGATCTTCCATTATCAGAACGCAGCAAAACATCCCTTTGTTCAGAAAAGCTGGTATTTCAACCCTGACCAATGAATCAGCTGCTGCAAATTTACTCATGGTGAACTCACTCAATGTCTGCTTGTTGAAAAAGAAATGAGCTTTAATTTCAGACTGCTCCGCATTATCTACTGCATTAACAGTTAACACATGGTACCATAATACATGTTAAATGTAAGGTCACAGGGAACAGTCCCTGCCCCCTTCAGCATTTGTCAGTTACCATAGGAATTAACACATGTACGAGTTAAGTTGCCGCTTTAACTGTTAGCAAAGGCCGGGCTAATAGTTTGTGCATGCTATATTCAACATTAATTGCTTAATGTACGTCAGTAAAAGACTTATGTCAGTAAATCACTTATATTTCAAAAGGATATAAACAAGATGGAGTCAGTACAGAGGGTGGCTACCAAAATAGTTAGTGATCTTCATTATAAAGCATATGAGAACAGACTTAAGGATCTTAATATGTACACCTTAGAGGAAAGACGGAATAGAGGTGATATGATTGAGACGTTTAAATACCTTTGTGGCATAAATGCACAGGGGGAGAGCCTCTTTCGATTGAAAGCAAGTTCTGCTACGAGGGGACATGGGATGAGGGTGAAAGGGGATAGATTCAGGAATGATATGCGGAAATATTTCTTTACGGAAAGAGTGGTGGATCCATAGAATAGTCTCCCAATGGAGGTGGTAGAGATGAGGACAGTATCTGATTTCAATAAAGCATGGGACAAACACAGAGGATCTCTAAAGAAAAAAGGGGACTGTTGTAGTTGTTGATATGGAAGGACAGACTAGATAGGCCATGTGGTCTTTTTCCGTCGTCATGTTTCTGTGTTTCTATTTAAATAAATTAGAGGAAAAACATACATGATGTTCCTGCCCAAGCTGTTTCTCCTACCTAACTTCTGCAGCCAAGTTGTCCCTCATAGTTCCTCCATCCCAGGTCAAAGCCACTCAATAGACCTCTTCCTCCAAAAAAGAACACCCCAAATCTGTGCTTTCTGCTGTAGTCAACGGGACAGGACAGAACTCTCTCCCACCCAGTCAGCTCCATCATCTGTTCTTGCTGCATCAATAGAGTTGTCCGGCACTTGCCTCCACAAGTGGGTCTTTGGGCTCAGTATGATGTTGAAGTCCAGGAAGGTCCATCAGCAATCTTTTCCTAGCAGGCATCCCCAAGCACAATTCAACTCTGGTGTCTGATTATTGGGCCCTGCTTGAGTGACAAAAGAGCCCATTGGCACAGATAATGGTGGGGTTCTAGGGTCTGTGGGAAAAACTATGGTTTCCTTTATGCTTCACCATAGGCAATACTGATTAAGAAAGAAAAAGCCTTAACAGTCAAATGAAATGAGCATGGTTCGACATCGTAACAAGACTTTTAAAGACACTGCTTGGGGGGATGGAAGCAATTTCAAAGGAGTATATCTGCCGGACTGTGTAGTCAGAAGATTGTGCATTTTTTTCTTCATTTTTAAGAACCTCTCATCTGCCTCCTAATGGTCATGGAGCCAGCTGAGGTGATTCCAAGCTCACAGGGACATGTATTCACATTTAGGGCAGACGCCTCGGTGATGTATTGCACCCAAACAAATGACACAAAGTCAATGTGAATCATTATTAGCTATTTTTCTCCCAGAACTGGCAGGGTCTGACGCCTGGCTGTGCCTACACCATCCATCATCCTAAGGTGTCAAAACAAAATTGGAAATAAAACTTTTTTTGAAACAAATAACAAATTAAAACAAAACAGTGAATAAACAACACTGTAAACACAGAGAGTCAGTGGTTTACAGACGAGATGGTTTACAGCGAGCATTGAAAAAACTGGTAATACAGACATATGTCAATTCTGTAAGAAAGACCTGGAAACAGTGACTCAGATCATAGCTGGCTGTGAAGTTCTGACAGCAGAAAATTTCTGTACAGAAAGACATAATAAAATAGCACGCCTCATCCATTGGAAACTCTGTAAGGACTACAACATCACTGTGCCCAAAAAGCACTGGGACCATGATCCTAAGAGAATTACAGAGAATGAGAAGGTTATGATCACCTGGGATACTCCCATTCTGACTGATAGAAAGCTGGATGCGAGGAAGCCGGATATAGTGGTTAAGGAGAAAAACACCAGAACAGAATTGATAATAGAGGTGTCAGTTCCAAGCCACTATTCTGTGGAGAGACAGAAGATCCTGAAATACCAGGAAATGCAGTCAGAGACCAAGAAAATGTGGCAGAAAGATACATAAATATTTCCCATTGTGTTAAGAGCCACCGGCCTGATACAGAAGAATTTTCAAGCACATCTTGACAAACTACCCATACACGTTACATCTTATGAACTCCAGCAGGAGGCTCTCTTTGGCATGATGCAAGTATTATGCTGAGGCTTAGCAGTGAATTTGAGAGAATGAGATCATACTCCCCATGCCCTAGCTTAGAAGTGAGGTTCATGCCTGCCATGGTATACGCAAAACTACCCCATTTGGAGGAACTGCCCTGGGTCAAAGGGAAGCATAGCATAAAATTCACTAGCAGTGGTTGGTGAATTGCTGTGAATCTCTTATGGGGAGAGAATATAGTTTCCTTCCCAAGTCTTGCTGAGTAACTTCACATGATGATCCCATTGTACAAAGTCTATACTAAATTCAGCAAGGCGACGCTATAATTAAAGTATGGTAAGAAAGATAAAGAAAAATATATACTGGCCACACATTGCCTAGGTTAAAAATTGCCCATCCATGGCCCATACTCTAGGACAAACGATGGTAGTAGCAATAGTGCAGACAATGCAGATGTAGATGTAGATAACGTCCCTGCCATGGATAAAGGCATTGGTGAGCATGTTCATGGATCTAATGTGGCAGGAGATAAACCACAGCAATTAATGAAGAAGAGGATTAACTACAGTTAAGTGGATTTCTGCAGATAAAGAGGAGATAATGTACTGCTCCCTCACTTGGTTTGCAGCTTGTCATGCTGTGAGGACTTGTGTGCATCAGTGATGCTGAAGGCTAAGCTATCGGTAGTTTAACTACTGGCAGGGACTCCCAAGAGGGACAGGTCTCAGCTGAGGTGCCAGACCAAGACAATCCACCCATCTGAGCAGCAGCAGCAGCAGAATGGGACAGTGTTGGCAGCGGAGGATCACATTTCTGTGACAACGGCAACAACGCTAAACTTAAACTGCAACAAAGGAAAAGTCTGGCAATCTACTTCTGTATCTTGCCATGAAAACCCAATGGATAGTCACAACAAAACAAATTACACTATAGTTCTGGAAGATGAGACACCCAGGTCAGAAGGCACTCAACTAGCTAATGGAGAGAAGCTGAAGACGTTTCAGAGTAAAGCCAGCATTTATGATGTAGTTGGATCAAAGCCCTCGGGACATCTGACTGCTGATGTAGCTGTGCATGAAATGAGAGTCAGAAGTTGCAAAGATGTCTTACATTTTGGGACATGGAATGTACGAAGCATGAACAAAGGGAAGTTGGAAGTGGTCAAGAATGAAATAGAACATGTACAACTTGATCTGTTGGGTGTCAGCGAACTGAAATGGACTGGCATCAGGCACTTTGCATCAGATGATCACATGGTCTACTATGCTGAAAATGAAAGACAAAGAAGAAATGGTGCTGCATTTATAATAAAGAAGAAACTTGCAAGAACTGTAATGAAATACAATGCAGTCAGTGAACGCATGCTCAATCTCTATTCGTCTACGAGGAATGCCTATCAATACTACTATAATTCAAGTATATGCCCCAACAAAGGCTGCAGAAGCGGATGAAATTGATGAATTGATGAACTACAAGCTGAAATTGACAGAACATGCAAACAGGATATCCTGATAGTCATGGGTGAATGGAATGCAAAATGTGGCAACAAAGGCGGCAGCCAAATGGTTTGAAAATATGGACTTGGCAACAGAAATGAAGCTGGAGAAAGACTGGTAGAATTCTGCAAGACCAACGATCTCAAACACCTTCTTCCAGCAACACAAGCAGCGACTGTACACACGGATGTCATCCAATGGATTGTACAAAAATCAAATTGACTACATCTGTGGAAGTCAACAATGAAAAAGCTCTATAACCATCAACAAAGACAAAGCCTGGAGCCGTCTGTGGTATAGTTCACCAACTACTAGTAAGCAAACTCAAGCTAAAGTTGAAAAAGAGCAAGCCACTCACGAATGTAGCTAAATATGACCCTGAGAATATACCACTGGAATTTAAAGACTGCCTGCAAAATCAATTTTCTGCTTTAGATACAAATGACAGAGCTCCAGAAGAGTTATGGGATGACATCAAGAAGGTTGTGTTGGAAGAAAGCAAGAAGTCTCTACAAAAGGTGAAAAAGCAAAAACAGCCAAAATGGATGCTGGAAGAAACTTTGAAAATTGCCCAGAAACGCAGAGAAGCTAAAGCCAAAGGAGAAAGAGGGGCAATCGCAGAACTCAACAGAGATTTCCAACTTGTAGCAAGACAAGACAAGAAAAAGTACTACAATGATGCATGCAAGAAAATACAAGCAGAAACTATTAGTGGAAGAACAAGATTGGCTTTCCTAAATCTACGAGAGTTAAAGAAAAAATTCCAGCCTCGAATAGGAACGTTATAAATTTCTCAAAGTTCTATGTTGAATGATGCTAAGAAGATCAAGAAAAGATGGAAAGAATATACAGAGTTTTTATATGATAAATATCAAGCGGACCAACAGCCGTTTCAACCTGTACCTTATGATCCGGAACCATTGATGATGAAAGAAGAAGTCGAAGCAGCATTGAAAGCCTTATCATAGAATAAATCACCAGGCACTGATGGCATTCCAAAAGTAGTATTATAGAATCTGATGCAGCTGTTACCATGCCTTCAAAACTCTTCCAGGAAATTTGGAAGACAACATCCTGGCCAACTGACTGGAAAAGATCTGCGTTTATACCAATACTAGAGAAAGGTGATCCAACTGACTGTGGAAATTATCGCACAATCGCTCTGATCCCACATGCCAGCAAGATTCTACTGAAGATTATTCAACAGAGACTACAACCATACCTGAAGTGCAAGCAGGATTTAGGAAAGAGCAAGGAATGAGAGACATCATCGCTGATATGAGATGGATTCTTGAAAAGACTAAAGAATACCAAAAGGATATCTATTTGTGTTTATTGACTACAGCAAGGCTTTTGACTGTGTAAACCATGAGAAACTCTGGGCCACATTAAAAAGCAAGGGTATGCCAGAACACCTGATCATTCTCTTGCACAATCTGTACAATGATCAAGAAGCAACAGTTAGAACGGAACAAGGGGAAACAGAATGATTTAAAATCAGCAAAGGTGTACGACAAGGCTGCATACTTTCTCCCTACCTGTTTAATTTATATGCAGAACAAATCATCAGAGAAGCAGGACTGTATGAAAACAACAGAGGTGTGAAGATTGATGGAAGACTCATCAACAACCTTCGCTATGCTGATGATACCACATTACTGGCTGAAAGTGAAGATGATCTGAAACATTTGCTTCTTATGATCAAGGAACATAGTCTTAAAATGGGCCTGCACATTAATATAAAGAAGACAAAGATCATGACAACTGGCAAAATCAATAAGTTCATGGTTGATGGAGAAGAAACTGAAATCGTGGACAACTTTAACCTACTTGGATCAACTATCAATAAAGAAGCAACAAGCAGTCAAGAAATCTGACGAAGCATTGCTCTTGGCAGAATGGCTATGAAGGACCTAGACAAGATTCTCAAGAGCAGAGATATCTCTCTCCATACAAAGATTCGACTTATTCAAGCCATGGTATTTTCAATAACATCATATGGATGCGAAAGTTGGACAATGAAAAAACTGGACAGGAAGTAAATTGATGCCTTTGAACTATGGTGCTGGCGGCGAATACTGCGTATACTGTAGACTGCCCAAAGAACAAACCAGTCAGAGGAGATCAAACCTAAGCTTTCTTTAGAAACTCAGATGACAAGACTTCATCTTTCATAGTTTAGACACATCATGCAAAGAGAGAGATCTTTAGAGAAAGACATCATGCTTGGCAAGATAGAAGGTCAACGCAAAAGAGTAAGGCCAGCAATGAGATAGATCATAGGAACATAAGATATGCCATACTGGGTCAGGTCCATCAAGCCCAGTATCCTGTTTCCAACAGTGGCCAATCTAGGTCACAAGTACCTAGCAGTTTCCCCAAAAGACACAGGTTCCACAATGCTTGTATTGGGCCAAGCAGTGATATCCTCGATCCCTATTAATAATGGTTTATAGACCTTTCTTCCAGGAACTTGTCCAAACCTTTTTTAAACCCAGCTACACTAACAGCTTTTACTACATCCTCTGGTAACAAATTCCAGAGTTTGATTACACGTTGAGTGAAAAAATATTTTCTCTTATTTGTCTTAAATGGTTTACCCTGTAGCTTCATTGCATGTCCCCTAGTCTTTCTATATTCTGATAACATAAACAATCGCTCTATGTTTACCCGTTCCACTCCATTCATTAATTTATAGACCTCTATCATATCTCCCCTCAGCTGTCTCTTTTCTAGGTTGAAGAGCCCTAACCTTTTCAGCCTCTCTTCATAGGGGTATCCTTCCATCCCCTTTACCTCTTCTCTGTACCTTTTCTAATAACACTATATCCTTTTTAAGATACGGCGACCAGAATTGCACAAATATTCAAGGTGTGGTCGCACCATGGAATGATACAGAAACATTATAATATCCTTTGTTTTATTCTCCATTCCTTTCCTTATGATAGCTAACATTCTATTTGCTCTCTTGGCAGAAGTTGCACACTGGGCGGAGGGTTTTAACATGTTATCCATGATGACACCTAAATCTTTTTCCTGGGTGGTGGTACCTAATGTAGAACCTTGCATCGTGTAACCATAGTTTGGGTTTTTCTTTCCTAGGTGCATAACTTTGCACTTGTCCACATTAAATTTCATCTGCCATTTGGATTCCCTGTCTTCCAGTTTATCAAGGTCCTCTTGCAATTTTCCACAATCCTCATGGGTTTCAACAACTTTAAAGAGTTTTGTGTCATCTGCAAATTTGATAACCTCACTCATTATTCCCTTTTCCAGGTCATTTATGTATATGTCAAAAAGCAGCAGACCCAGCACAGATCCCTGGGGTACTCTACTATTGACCTTTTTCCATTGGGAAAATTGGCCATTTAGCCCTACCCTCTGCTTTCTATCTTTTAACCAGTTCCTGATCCACAATAGTACACTGTCTCCTATCCCATGACTTTTTAGTTTTGCCAAAAGTCTCTGATGAGGGACCTTGTCAAAGGCTTTCTGAAAGTCCAGATACACTATATCAACCGACTCACCTTTGTCCACTTGTTTATTCACACCTTCAAAAAAACATAACAGATTAGTAAGACAAGATCTTCCTTGTCTAAAGCCATGTTGGCTGTCTCCCATTAAGCCATGACTATCTACATGTTCAGTAATTTTGTTTTTTATTATGGTTTCTACCATTTTTCCCGGTACTGACGTCAGGCTCACCAGTCTGTAGTTTCCTGGATCACCCCTGGAACCCTTTTAAAAATTGGCATTACATTTTATTTATTTATTTAAAATTTCTTATATACCGCCTTTCATGATATCAAGGTGGTTTACTTTGAACAAACTGAAATTACATTGAACAGGGCATTATAACTTGGAGATAACTATTCCAATCTTCAGGAATTACAGATGATTTTAATGATAATTCAAAGATTACTAATAGCAGGTCTGCAATCTCATATTTCAGTTCTTTCAACACCCTTGGATGTATACCATTGCTACTCTTCAGCTTATCAAATAGCTGTAATACATCTTCCTGGTGTATCGATATTGCTTTCAGTTCTTCCGTAGTATCACCTTTAAACATCACTTCAGTCATGGGTAACATCCCTACATCTTCCTCAGTAAAGATCAAAGTAAAGAATTCATTCAGTCTCTCCATTATGGCTTTGTCCCCTCTTAGTGCCCCTTTTACCCCTCTATCATCTAATGGTTCAACTGACTCTCTCACAGTTTTTTGGCTATGAATGTACTTGAAAAAGTCTTTATTATGTGTTTTTGCTTCCACAGCAAGCTTCTTCTCAAATTCTCTCTTAAGAGATATACAATAATAGCAGCTACAGGTGCCAGTCTGTGAACAATGAGCCAACTGATTGAAGACCCAACACAATTTAGGACAACTATCCAGAGGGTCGCCATGAGTTGACACCAACTCGACAATACTTAACAACAACAACAATGTACTGCTACTTTATGCTACGATATGAAAATACATTTCCACAATCTGTTTCTATCATCAAACTTGGACAAGCTTTCCAATAACTTTAATTTAATAAATGGAAGAAGGATGGCAAGGAAATCCTACTGTTTAACTTTCAAAAGGGAGACTATGATAAAATGAGGAAAATAGTGAGAAAAAACTAAAAGGAGCAGCAGCAAAGGTTAAAGATTTACATCAAGCATGGGTGTTGTTTAAAAGTACTATCTTGAAAGCCCAGACCAGATGTATTCCACACTTTAAGAAAAGTGGAAGGAAGGCCAAAAAAACTGCCAGCATGGTTTAAAGGCAAGGTCAGAGATGCAGCTGTTGCCAAAAAAGCTTCTTTCAGGAAGTGGAAAAAAAAGCTAAACAACGAAAATGGGAAACAACATAAGCATTGGAAGGTTGGATGCAAGGCATTGATAAGCACAAATCTACCTAACTGAATGAGCGTCCACAAGCGAGTCGACCCACGATTAAAATGCTTCATTACTGGACTACAGATCTTCCAGAGCAACCATGGACAAACTGTGAGTCTATCCGTATACTCAACCTGACTGTACCTAAGTTATTTACCACTCTAAACATTTTCCATGCTCTATATATGACTGATGCTGTTCTATTTATACATATAACCGATTGATCAGATACAGCTTAGAATAATCTCCTTACAAAATACACCAAGATAACAAACCCTTACAAAAATATGGAGAAACACAACAACATTCTACCTTGCTTTCCTGATACTCTTATTCCCCTTAACAAACTCCATCCCTCCCCTATCCTCAATGGTAAAATACCTATAACTCACTATCAATACAGGTCCTACCCACAGAACCCACAGATCTCACAGCAATCCTATGGCTATAATTATGACAAAAGCCACAACCCAAGACTCATATATATAAAGCCAAGTCCTAACATTCATCACATCCCTCTACCCACACACAACATACCCCATAAAATGTATCTTGCTAAATATAAGAATGGCCAGAAACAAGACCTAACCAAAGACAAAGCCTCAGATCTACTATGCCTTATAGAAACATGGATAGCAGAAATAGACCAGGTATTAATCAACTTACAATTAATCAATTAATTAATCAACTGACTACAACCTATATCACTGCCCAAGACTAAGCAAACGTGGTGGTGGTGGTGTACTAATACTTGTTAAAAAAGATCTATGCGCAACCCCGCACCTGAACAAAAAGATAGAGGATATTGACATCCTGACCATAGAAAATAAATATCTTTCCCTTACACTAATATATAGACCACCCTCAACCTCTCCTGACAACCTTGCCACCATCCTAGAACTATCATGCTCCTCAACCTCAAATAAAGCATAGTTACTCACCTGTAACAGGTGATCTCCGGGAACAGCAGGAATTTAGTCCTCACATATGGGTATCGTTGGTACCGACGGAGCCTGTGCGGGAACGCTCCCCAGCGTCCAATTAGAAAGCTTTTGGGAGCATCCCACAGCGCCTGCGTGCTGCCTTCCCGCCTTTCCCAACTGCCTCTCTCCAGTTGAGATTTAAAGCTGAGACAAAGAGAGAGAGAGGGAAAGGAAAGAGATAGATAGAGAGATACAACTCCTAGGGGAGGTGGGTGGGTTGTGAGGACTAAATTCCTGCTGTTCCCGGAGATCACCTGTTACAGGTAAGTAACTATGCTATCTCCAGGAACAAGCAGGAATGTAGTCATCACATATGGGAACTCCCTAGCTTTAGGTGCCAGGGAGAGACCCCAGAAGGTGTGTGTCCCTGAATAGGGCTCCACTTCCCTCCATGGATCTCTGGCATCCTACCAGGGATGGCGGGTAGGAGTTGATTAGGTATGGAACAGGTGTTGGAGAACAGCCTGACCAAACAAGGCATCCCGGCGGGAGTCCCTGTCCAAGCAGTAATGAGCTGTGAAGGTATGAACCGAGGCTCAAGTGGCTGCTCGACAGATGTCGTCGATAGACACAGAGTGAGATGAGCCATTGAGGCTGCCATGGCTCTCACATTGTGAGCTGTGACATGGCCCTCCAGAGAAAGGTTCTTACTCTGATAGGCGAAGGAAATACACTGAGCAATCCAGTTAGACAGTGTTCTCTTGGAGACTGGAAGTCCCAAATGAGAAGGATCAAAAGCAACAAAGAGTTGAGAGGACTTTCTATGTTGCTGTGTTCTTTGCAAGTAAAAGGCTAAAGCTCTTTTACAGTCCAAGGTATGAAGTTTCCTCTCTGCATTTGATGCATGAGGCCTTGGAAAAAACACAGGTAGGTAGACCACTTGGTTCAGATGAAAAGGCGAGACCACCTTTGGCATAAAGTGTGGATGAGTCCTAAGGACTACCTTGTCATGATGGAACCTTGTATAAGGTGGATCAACTACTAGCGCTTGCAACTCACTAATGCGGCATGCTGATTTGATTGCAATGAGAAAGATAACTTTCCAAGAAAGAAATTTCAATGAGGTAGTAGCTAAGGGTTCGAACGGTGGCTTCATAAGAACCAGGTGTAAGTCCCAAGGTTTAAGTCCCAAGTCCCAGGTTTAAGTCCCAAGAACCAGGTTTAAGTCCCATGCCACCTTTGGTGGCCTAATGGGAGGCTTAGTTAAAAGAAGGCCTCTCATAAATCTTGCTATAAGAGGATGAAAGGAAATAGGCTGTCCATTTAGAGGCTTAAAGGAAGCTGCAATAGCACTCAAATGGACTCTTACTGAATTAGTCTTAAGACCTGCATTGGATAAATGAAGGAGATACTCCAGCAATTATTCCAGAGGTATCACAAGGGGGTTAAGACCCTTTTGCGAACACCATATGGTAAACCTTTTCCACTTGAAAGCATAAGAGCGTCTTGTGGAAGGTTTCCTGGAAGCAAAAAGAATATCTTTTACTTGTTGAGGGATAATAAAATCATGGAGATCTAGGCCTTCAGCAACCAAGCCCTGAGATGCAGAGACTGGGGATTGGGATGCCATAACATTCCGTCCTCCTGAGATAGGAGATCTGGAGCAGACCCTAACTCCAGGGAGGGAGCTTGAGAGAGATGTAGAAGCAAAGAGTACCACACTTGCCGTGGCCAATGTGGAGCTATGAGAATCATACGGCCTCTGTCTCTCTGAAGCTTGAACAGGGTTTTGGGAATTAGGGGAATGAGTGGAAAGGCATACAGGAAGTCTTGACCCCAGTAAAGGAGGAAAGGCATCCCTGGCCTGAGCCCCCTGAGCCAGAATTCTGGAACAGAACTTGGGAAGTTTGGCATTCCACGGACTTGCAAAGAGGTCTATGTCCGGGGTTCCCCAAAGTTGAAAAATCCTGGCCACCTGGTCTGCATGCAGAGACCACTCGTGTGGAAGCAGAACTCGACTGAGTCTGTCTGCCCAAGAGTTTTGAATGCCTGGCAGATACACTGCCAGAAGATGAATCTGATGCTCTCTGGCGAGGGCCCATAGTCGCAAAGCTTCGTTGCAAAGCGACAGAGAGCCTGTTCCCCCTGCTTGTTCACATAGAACATGGCTACTTGATTGTCCGTATGAATGAGGACTGTCTTGTAGCTGAGCAGGGTGTGGAACACTCGCAGAGCCAAGAAGATTGCTCTGAGCTCCAAGAGATTGATATGTAGATAACTCTCCTGTGGAGACCAGGTGCCCTGGGTGGAGAGGTCTTGCAGATGAGCTCCCCAACCCATTGGAGAAGCATCTTAGAGTTGCTGGGGGTAAGGGTTGTTGAAAAGGGGACCCCAGCAACAGGCTTTGAGTGGACTTCCACCACTGGAGGAACAAAATAAGGTGACTTGTGTTTGCTGTTTTGTCTGACAGGCATCCTGATGCCTGGGTCCATTGGGTGGATAAAGTCCACTGAGCTGCCCTCATATGGAGGCGAGCATAGGGAACCACATGCACAGTTGATGCCATGTGGCCTAGTAGTTGTAACATTTCTCGAGCAGTTAGAAGAGGCTTTAGCACTGCTTGAGAAGCTAACTGCACCAGGCGAAGACAACGGGCCTGGGGGAGATAGGCCCTTGCCTTTGTGGTATCCAGCAAAGCTCCTATGAACTCTAAAGACTGAGTGGGAGTTAGACTGGATTTTGGGATGTTTATTACCAGCCCTAAATACTGAAGGATACGCATTGTGCAGGATAGAGAAGTCCTGGCCTCTGACTCTGTTGGGGCTCAAATGAGCCAGTCGTCTAAGTAGGGGAAGACGAATATCCCTAGAGTGCGGAGAAATGCTGCTACAACAGCCATGCATTTCGTGAACACCCTTGGTGCTGAGGCCAGGCCAAAAGGAAGCACCCTGTATTGGTAGTGCTTTCCCTGAAAAAGGAACCGAAGGAACCTTCTGTGAGTTGGATGGATGAGAACATGGGTGTACGCATCCTTGAGATTTAGAGAACAAAGTCAATCCTGACTCTGAAGGTATGGCAGCAGAGATTCGAGAGGGAAACACAGAAAAGAACACATGCTCTTGCAGTATAGTCCAGGGAAACACAAGGAGCAAAAGACGTAAAGCGGTCGTAGATGACTTTATTGGTGAAGACCCCAACACGTTTCGGCAAACACCTTCCTCAGGGGGCATGCAGCTTAACAACAAGATAAAAGTAACATGAATAAAAATGAATAAAATAACATGACATAGATATGTAATACATATGAAAATCATATAAAACATCAAACGTTAATGTCAAACATGTAAATTAAAAATGCTCAAAATAAGGAACATAGTAGTAAATAAAAACAGTCGTAAAAGTTGGGATTACGCTTATATGCCACCATTAAACGTTTGGAAGAAAAAGAGGGTAATAAGGTCAAAAGGTGCCACTCTTATCTCAAAATATCTATATCATCTTTTGAATAAACTGAGAATGTGAGAGCACAAACTACCTTGTCTGAATGCTGGCATACTGCCTTCTTTAAAAGTGTTGAGTGCTCTGTATTGCAGGATTTCACGTAGGCATTTTGAATACATTTGGTAGGATAAACACATTGTTTGAACCTCTGGTGCATATTCCTAGCATGGTGTTCAAAGTCTCTGTCCTTGGTACACAATATTTTAATTCTTAAAAATTCACTGATAGGAAGGTTATTTATTCACTTTTCTAATAGTCAATACATTAGCAGCCATGTTTTTTAGAAAAAGTTTCTTAACTTTTTAACTTTGTCTTTGTTTGATTTATATCTATATGCTTTTAATTCAATGTATGCACCCCCCTTTTTTAATTTCAATGTATTATTTGTTTTTTAAAGTATTTATAACACACATCCTGTGCATAGTTCCATGTGTGTCTAACTATACAGATGATACTTGTAAGTATTCATTTTATATTGATAACTATATTTAGTCAATGTTTTTTAATATCATGTCTTTCTGCTGCCCTGCGTTTGGTTGTTTTCTTAAGATTCTTTTAGAGTTTTACATTGTATTTAATTTTACAACTGTTTTAATTTACTACTATGTTCCTTATTTTGAACATTTTTAATTTACATGTTTGACATTAATGTTTGATGTAATACATATGATTTTCATATGTATTACATATCTATGTCATGTTATTTTATTCATTTTTATTCATGTTACTTTTATCTTGTTGTTAAGCCGCATGCCCCCTGACGAAGGCTTTACCCGAAACGCGTTGGGGTCTTCACCAATAAAGTCATCTACGACCTCTTTACGTCTATTGCTCCTTGTGTTCCCCAGCAGAGATCCGAGAGAAATCACTTTGAATTTCTCCTTGACAAGGAATTTGTTCAATTCTCTGAGGTCTAAGATTTATTTATTATTTTATTTACATTCTCTTATATACCGCGCTATTCTGCATCAGTGCGGTTTACGTTGAACAAACTGAAATTACATTGAACAGGGCATTATAACTTGGAGATAACTATTTTACAGGGAACATGGGCAATGGAGGGTTAAGTGGCTTGCCCAAGACCACAAGGAGCACCTGTGGGACTAGAAACCCCAGTCCTTCCGGCCCAAGGTTGCTGTCCTCTAGTGGGATTTGAACCCCCGACCTTCCAGCCTGAAGTACCTTGCCTCAACCAGTAGGCCACTCCTCCACTCCTTAGGTATGTAACCCCCTGTTTTCTTTGGGATAAGGAAATAAGGGGAATAGAACCCTGTACCCTGCTGATGAAGGGGTACTTCTTCTATTGCCCCTTGGGCAAGAAGGATAGCGACCTCCTGACCTAACAGGTTGATGAGAGGTCGGAGAATTGAACTGCTTTACTATTGTGTGAGGGGGCATGCTTGAAAAATGAAGCTTGTACCCCTCCTTTATGATGGAGAGTGTCCAATGCTCTGCTGTTATTTGCCCCCATCTGGGGGCAAAATGACATAACCTTCCTGGAATGGTGGAAGGTTCTGGTCCCCCGAGAACCAGGAAGGCTAAGTTCTCTAGATGAGAGTCAAAGGCCCTGTGGAGGCTGAGCCTGCTGGGCCGGTTGAGGCCTAGCAGCCTTTGTTTTCTTCTGTTTGGGTGGTTGCTGACCTTTCCTGGCAAGCTGACCTGCAGAACGTCCCTGCTGAACATAAGCAGGATAAAATCTTTTCTTTTTAGAAAAGAATGGTTTCTTGAACAATTTCTTTCTAGCAGGATCAGCAGTGGACTTGGCTAATCTATCCAAGGTGGAATTTTCAGCATCCATTTCATTGACCTTTTCCTGCCAATCTTTACCAAACAGGTTCTCACCAGTACAAGGGATATTTCCCAATTTGTCTTGTACCCAGAGCTCTAGATCAGATGCCTGGAGCCAAGCAATTCTACGCTGCACAGTTGGAAAATTTAGAAACATCTTGGGCATGTTTGACCAAAGTGAGAAAATCCTGTCTTTTATCCTCAGGAAGAAAAGGACTTAAAGCCCCTAAATCATCTGTGACCTCCTTCAGGAACATTCCCATGTAGAGACTATAGGAACTGATCCTGGCAGAAAGCATGGAAGCTTGGAAGACCCGACGTCCAAAAGCATCCAGGTTTCTGCACTCACGTCCTGGAGGATTAGAGGCATGCCTTTTTACACTCTTGATCCTTCTCATAGCTGACTCCACTACAATAGTGTGGTGAGGAAGCTGAGTCTTATGGAACCCAGGACAAGGAGGGACTTGATACATAGTATCCAGTCTACGAGAATGACGAGAGGTGGTAAGAGGTGTTTCCCACATCCTTAACATGAGATCATATAAAATCTCATGAATGGGCAAGGTAGCTGCCTCCTTAGGAGTTTTGGGATATTGTAGAATTTCCAACTCCTTGGCCCTTGGCTCTGTTTCAGGGGCCACAGTAATGGACCGGCCCCGAGCCACCTCCCTGATAAAATCTTGGAAGGAAATATCCTCTGGAGGAGACATTCTGCATTTAGGGGAGGAGGGCTCCTCTGGGAGAAGCATCGCTGCATCGACAGAACTGTCAGAATCCTCAGAGTCTTCTGAGAACTCGAAGTATCGTCTGTCCGGATGCTCTTGAAGAGCCCGATACCCGTACCGACCAAAGTCGGTACCGGGAGTAACCGGTACCAGGGGTCATCGGATGACTGGGTACCGGCAAAACAGACACTGATGCTGATGTCGATGCTATCGGTACCAGTACCGATACCGGTACCGAGGCTGGTTCCGGTACCGGTGGAATTGTCTGTCGCGGTTCTGAGGGCGTTGATGCCGCAAGGAAAACCGCCAGACTGCGTTCCATAGCCAGAACTCTCTGGTCTATCAACGCTGCCAATGCCTGGATGTCGGTACCGGAGGAGACCGCCGGTACCCCAGAGCATGGCACCAGTAGTTCTGCCGAGGTCGAAGCCTCGAGAACATCCTGGAACCCCGATAATGCTTTGGAAGCCGAAGCCTCCCGCCAGGGTAATTATGCCGGTGCAGAATCCTCGAGGGCAATGCCAGAGGCATCTTGATGCTTAGAAGGAGATCTACCCTTTGAGGACCGGCTGGATTTATGTTTAGTTACCTGAGATCCATGGGAGGAAGAAGCAGCCCTGGAAGACGTCGATGCCACCGAAGCTGCATCAGAGGGAAACAGTGTACTGAGCTTAGCAGCTTGGTTCTGCCGACCTCTTTTAGACATCATGGCGCAGGACATACAATCCATGATGGAGTGGTCAGGACCTAAACATTTTAGACATCATTCATGGGTGTCGGTGACGGAAATGGTACCGCCACACTTGTTGCACTTTTTGAAACCTGAGGCAGGTTTCTCCATGGTAAGGAAAAGTTTTTGGACCTAAGGCATTTGGGCATTTTAATGAGTTTATTGGTTCTTTTTATATTCCCTTTTTTTACATTCCTTTTTGTTATGATATTACTCATGCCTGCAATTTTACTGTGTTCCAGATTGGGAAGAGTGGTTGCTCCACCGCATAGACATGTTCCTTACACCTTCTATGTGGTTCTCTGGTAACTTTATTATTTTACAACACAATTTTTGTAAAAATTTTAGGTTTTGTTTTATTATTATGCTTTTTTATGTGTGTTTGTTTTTTAGACCCCTGATGAAGGCTTCGACTGAAACTTGTTAAGTTGGGTCCTTAATAAAGAATTTAACCAATTACCCTGGTAGGCTGTGGTTATTGCATTCCGCTGCACTCTCCGTTCCTGATTATTTGCGGAAGGCTTTCTTCTCCCTTTTTTCCCTTGGTCTCTTTTGAAGACTACCATGGCCTACACTCAATGGGACAACATCTTCAGCTATTCAGAGATCACCTCAACCATCTCCTGCAGGAGCCTCCCCTTATAGAAGATGAAGTTGAAGATGTCAGCCTTGCTGATCGATGGATCGACATGATTCACACCAGGAAGGCTGTTATCCGATATGAACTTCATTATGCAAGTCTGCTACAATACTGCAGAGTCAAAAGGATCCCACGAGGTCTGAGAATGACTCGAGAACCTAACATGTTCCGTGATGACAGATCTTTCACAGACCAGTGGTGTGCCATCCTTAATAAATGCTCCTTAGAACTCATGGTCCTTCTGGCTGAGACTGCAAAGAAGAAAGCTGAAAAAATTAAGGATGAAGCAGACAGAAAGATGGAGTCTCTCAAGTCTGAAGACAGATATATCAATAGACTTATAGGCGACTACAACAAGAAACTAGAAGAATATCGTAAAGAAGTCAAGAAAGGCAAATTAGACAAACAGACGAGATGAATTGGATTATAAAAACGGTAATGTGTATCTGTGGTTAAAATCCTCTGCTCCTTCTAACAGCTCACGCCAGGTTAGTTTCAAAGAAAAACATTTTGATAATTATAACCAAGATAACTCCAGACAACATGATCACACAACATATAGACAGGAAGATCACTCTACATCTTATAGGTACCAATCTCCTCTACGTAAAAATGAAGATATACGTAAAAAGAAGGTTTCACCGGCACGCAAAACTAATGACACACACGAAAGAAGTAAAAAATGAATTAGAAGTGAATCTGAGGAACTTTTCGCCTCTCCTGTTTCCACCCCTCTTCCTCTCTCTCCCAATACATCACAAGATTTTTTTATTCGAAGATCTCTGGGAAAAAGAATCAGCACAATGTCCTCCCAAGAAGACCTCTTTCTCACACCTAGAGTTCAGAGGGAGAGGGAGAGGAAGAGGCAGAGGCAGATCCTTCCGACCCCCTTACAATCGCTCACACGACCAATATTAGTTCATAAACCCAATACTAATGCGCCTGGTCCCTCCAATGATCTTCCTGTTTTTAATTTGTCTTCAGTTGAGATCACCACATCAGAGATAGACCTCTTTCTTTCGTCCCTACTGCCAGATATGATGCCTTTCAGACCAGAATTGATTTTCATAAGTTTTTTCGTAAATTACAGATAAAAACGTTTTTTTCTGAGAAACTTTCCACCTCTAATGATCCATCGGTTATACGCAACAAGTCACGATGGTATCCGCCTGGGCCTGTAGACTCTGCCATACAATCTTTCATGGACTGTGTCCTCCGTGATGTTAAGTCTTTAGAACAGAAGTCCAGATGCCGATATAATAATCTCTCGCATGAAGAGTGGTCAGCTTTACATACACTTAATAAACAACAAGATATCATTATCAAACCCGCAGACAAAGGCGGTGGTATCGTCATAATGGATCGCTCTTACTATTTAGAAGAGTTTACAAATCAGCTTAATGATGAGAACTTCTATCAAGTTCTACCACATGACCCCACTCTGACAATCAAATGAAATGTTGACTCTTTGTTACTGTATGGCCTTAATGCCGGCTTTTTGACTTCACGTGAATTTTCATTTCTACAGGTTTCACACCCTGTAATTCCAACAATTTACACCATTCCGAAAATCCACAAATCTCTTCAATCCCCTCCTGGCAGGCCTATAGTTTCAGGCATAGGGTCAGTCCTTGAACCCTTGTCTCAATTTATTGACATCTTTTTACGCCCTTTTGTACCACTTATTGCCACATATGTTAGAGACTCAGCTGACATTATCAAATTTTTTTTTCTTTAAATTTCCAAAGTTTATTTCAAAAATGAAACAGAATTACAAGGAAAACATTACATAAACTGTAATATCCAGTCCACATCAAGGAGCGGCTTCACACATTTGCAATCAAATATAAAAGGAAACCTGAGAAACAATCACAAGCTCAATATACTAAATAAAGTGACATACTATATTTCCCCCTATAATTTACACCAAGTCATACCTGTTCCCTCCCGCTCAAAAAATTAACTAATTGATCTGGTTCAGAAAATATATATTGCTTATTTTGAAAAGTAATCTGACACTTACAGGGAAATTTAAGATAAAATAAACCCCCCAGAGCAAGAGCACGTGGACGAAGAGCTAAGAAAGCCTTACGGCGTTCTTGTGTGATTTTGGCCACATCTGGAAATATCTGAATAACTTGACCACAGAACTGTTCGGCTTTCTTCTGAAAATAAGCCGTCAAAACCCTATCCTTATCCATCTCCCGAACAAAGGAAACTAACAAGGTATCTCTTGTAGGGATATCATCTGTGGAGGATTCAAGAAAGCCAGATAGATCCAGAGTGGAAGAAGCCAGCTTTTCACATTGGATATTCCCTTGTAGTAGCTGATAAGAATGCAATAAATAATACCCGGAGTCAGGCAAAGATTCAAGCCAATTTAATGTGCACAGACTCAGATTGCAGTAGCATTCAAAATGGTCTGAGCACAGAGCTCAGAAAAATGACAGTTTATATACTTTTCTTCTCCAGTCTAATACAGGCAAAACTCCTCATTGGCCACAGTGGCCCACTTACTCTCATCCAATAGACATCTCTGACCGGGCCCAGGACTCGCTCCCCCTGCTTGGGTCTTACTAGCCACGGGTCAGCAACTAGACATAACACTAAACATAATACTTTTACTAAAGTATACAGTATATTTCGCTATTCTTGCAAGGTCAGTTAGCCACAAAGATAGTGGAAGGCATATCAGAAGCATTCTTAACAAAAGCAAAACAAAGCGAGGCCAAACATAGCAAGGTTAAGACGTATCTCTAGCCTTGGCTCAAAACACTAAACAATCTTCATAATGCTAGACAAAATATTCTTACACTGTTCAGTTTCTCTGCTATATTTTCATCCTAATTACGAGGTCAGTGCACAATCAGCAAAGATACAGTGGCGCGGCATTCTACTGAAAGAGACATCTGACTTACCTAAACAATAAACAGTACCAAGGTTTAATTCTCTTATCTCCAGGAGAGCAGAACATGTTATCAAACCAGAATAGAACAGTATTTCTTTCTAACAGCTAACAGCATTCTGCAATTTTCCAAAATCAGCAATAACATTTTAAAGCAGGAGAAAAAGGGCTTCAGCAATAACATTTTAAAGCAGGAGAAAAAGGGCTTCAGCAATAACATTTTAAAGCAGGAGAAAAAGGGCTTCAGACCTAGCTCTGCTACATGCTAGGCCATCGCCTATCACACCCTGACATGTTACCATCCAAGTCCTTTTTAACTCTAGGTATATAATACAATTTCGAAATTAAAATATCCGAAGCATCTTTAAACATCAGAATCTCCTTAAAGTATTTTTGCAGCAACAACAAAGGAGATAAGTAATGTGTCCTAGGAAAGTTTAAAAAACGTAAATTTTCTGAAAGAAATACATTTTCTCGAAATTCATCCTGTCATTGCAAAAAGCTAAAACCCTGAGAAAATTTCAAATTAACATCACTTTGAGAGGAAACAAATTGCTCGGTAGAATCAACAAGCCTTTCCAAAGATGTCAGCCGAGCTTCATGATCAGTTAGTTTACCAACCATCTCTTTTGAGAAAACAGATATTTTCTGCAATGAAGCACTTAATGCTGTTTCCATCCATGAAACGACAAGCCAAACATCTTTCAAAGAAACATGTTCAGGAGGGGAACATCGTTCAGCAAAAACCGGAAAGGAAAACACCGATGGTAATGGTAATGACAATGGTAAATTAGAAGAAGTCAATTTCAAAAATGAATCTGGAAGGAGAGCTGGGGAAACAACCAAGCCCTTCGTATCCACAGGAGAAGAAACGGCACAACTATCAAGAACAGTTATCTCTTGATTGGGCTGAACTAAACCCGTAGCGGAAGCAGAGGTGGATGAGGAGGCGGTACTCACAGTTGATGAGTCCAACGAATCCGATGGCAAGGAACCCAACAGTGCCGGAGAATTCTCCACACGCATGTGGGCATCTTTTGATTTCCTGATTGCCTAGCTCCTCATTGGGCCGCTGGACTGGAGGAGGGCCATTAAAGACCAGCTCTCAGGTGGAACAGTGAGCTGCTTCTTTTGATTTCCTGATTGCTTACCTGAGGTTCCTGCCTGCCTAGCTCCTCATTGGGCCGCTGGACTGGAGGAGGGCCATTAAAGACCGGCTCTCAGGTGGAACAGTGAGCTGCTTCTTTTGATTTCCTGATTGCTTACCTGAGGTTCCTGCCTGCCTAGCTCCTCATTGGGCCGCTGGACTGGAGGAGGGCCATTAAAGACCGGCTCTCAGGTGGAACAGTGAGCTGCTTCTTTTGATTTCCTGATTGCTTACCTGAGGTTCCTCAAACAAACAGTCGAGATTCAAAATAACCAGATAGTGAAGCTAATACAATTATTTTTTGTCGGAGCGGTTACCACAGTGAGGGAAAAGGGAATATCCCAAACCGCTGTAACCAGTCCCTTTTAATTAAACTTATAATAAAACTTTGTAAAGGTGCATAGAGAGACCACTTAGCTGAAAAAATCGGCGGTGACCATCACACGCCAGGAAATTATTTAGCACAGAATCAGGCTGTGAAGACTAGCGAAGCTGCTTCAGGAACGACGTGGCACGTTTCGGGGTCCACAAACAATCACCCCTGCATCAGGTCCCAGCTTTTATTCTAGCCAGAGCAGCCTTGAAAAACGTCTTCACTCAAGCGGTTTAAATCATGAACTGATGATCAATGCCCGGATGAAGGTCCTCCCACGAATGACACTCAGCCAATCAAAAAGGAGGGGGGAGGAGCACTGCACAGCGCCGTCCCCTTCCAGCTGTAAAAACAGATCGGCTTGTCAAATATATTTATAATTAAACAGTCACAAAATGGTGTGCCAGTCCACTTGTTGATTAAGTCCCAAAGGGGTGACAGCTAAGTGGTCTCTCTATGCACCTTTACAAAGTTTTATTATAAGTTTAATTAAAAGGGACTGGTTACAGCGGTTTGGGATATTCCCTTTTCCCTCACTGTGGTAACCGCTCCGACAAAAAATAATTGTATTAGCTTCACTATCTGGTTATTTTGAATCTCGACTGTTTGTTTGAGGTTACATTTATCGAGATTGGGTATAATCTAGTTTTTACCTGAGGTTCCTGCCTGCCTAGCTCCTCATTGGGCCGCTGGACTGGAGGAGGGTCATTTAAGACCAGCCCCTACGTGGGACACGTTAAGCGGTCGCATTCCCGTGGTTCTGTGACCGAAGGGGCGTGACCAAAGGGGCAGGATATGCCCCTTTGGTGCCCCTTCGGTGCATGAGGGGCATTGGTAGTATCAAGGTTATGGGGAAGCGGAGGAAACAGCACTCTCAGCCAGCGCAATCAAAGGCGGTCAAGATCATTGGCCCTATGGACATTATCAATTTTTTAAGCACTTTTAGTGGAAACCTCTCAGACATCACATTGGTGTCATTTGATATCGAGTCACTTTACACTAACATCCCACAAGATGGCGCCATTGCTGTCATCACTAAATATTTAGATAAACGCACCTTACCTATTCGCATCCCCACCCATATTTTGGTGGATTTGGCCCATATAGCTTTGACCAAAAATTATTTCCTGTTCAATGACTGGTTCTTTCAACAAATTAAAGGCACAGCTATGGGTGCCGCCATGGCACCTGACATAGCTAATCTATACGTAGCACAATTTGAGGACACTCATTTACAGGATTGTCCCTTTGTCGTTTCCTGGAAGAGGTATATCGATGATATTCTAGTACTATGGAAAGGCACCAATTCTCAATTACATCAATTCCACAATTGGCTCAATAGTTTAGATGTCAATCTTACATTTAAGATGCAATCTAGTGCTATAGAACTCCCTTTCCTAGACATTCTCATCAGAAAATCTCAGTATGGCTTTACCACCACCATTTACCGCAAACCCACTGACCGTAATAAGCTTCTTCGTTTTGAAAGCTTTCACAATAGCCATCTCAAAAAGAATTTACCTCTATCACAATTCCTACGCCTGCGGTGTCTATGTTCTAACAATGATTTATTTATTTATTTAACAGTACAGTATTTCTAAACCGCCTTATCTTGATAATCAAGGCGGTATCACAGCAAACAATCAGGTAAAGTGTGTGTGTTATACATGCAGTGAGGGTGAAATTTAGTTGAGTGTGTGTTGTATTGTGTGCTAGATTGGTTTGAGCTATATACAAGGTGGTCTATATACAGTGGTGCTACAAACTTTTCTTACATCCATTGTTTGGGTGGTATCATGTACTGTTGTACATTCTCTGAGGTTATGTGATGTGTCCATAGTGTTCTATGAATAGCATGGTTTTAAGCTGTTTTCTAAAGTCTTTGAGGTCAGTAGTTGCCCTCAGGTCGTCCGGTAGTTTGTTCCATATTGTTGGAGCAGCCATGGAGATTGCTCTGTCTGTTGTGTCCTTGCGTATATGTTTGTATTCACTTGGGGTGCTGACTCGGTTGTGTGTTTGTTTTCTTCTGGGACGTGTGCTGGTGTCTGGTTGTATGAGGGCGTGTAGGCTGTTGGCTGATGTGTGCTGCTTTATCTTGAATAGGTTTATGATAGTTTTGTATCTGATGCGTGCACCGATTGGGAGCCAGTGTAAGTCCTTTAAGATAGGTGTGATGTGCTCTTGTCTTGTAGTTCCGGATATGATTCGTGCTGCAGTGTTTTGTGCCAGTTGGAGTGGTTTGAGGGCTTGTTTCGGTAGTCCAAGGTATATCGGATTGCAGAAGTGACTTTATGATGACTTTAAAGAGAAATCTCTTCACATGGCAGCGCGTTTTCATGCTCGGGGCTATCTGAGAGAGTGTGTTCAAAAGGGTTTTGAATGTGCTCAGTCCTCCTCTAGATCACAGTTACGTTTGCCTAAAGATAAACAATCTAATGACAAGTTTGTCTGTGTTCTTCGTTTTTCTCACCTCTCTTCTAAAATACAAAGAATTTTGAGGTCTCATTGGCACATTCTGCAAACACGCCCCTGTTTTTCAAGCCAACCTCTTACTATTGCACATAGCAGACAACGTAATTTAGGCGATATGCTGGTTTCCTCATTTATGCCCTCAGTTTCCACTTTCTCACATAAGGAAAAAGGTCATTATAAATGTAACAAATGTTCCACTTGTAGGCATGCCATCACAATGAGGGTTTTCTTTATACATCCCTCTACTAATATACAGTATCCATTATACGCTCATACTGATTGTCTGTCCACACACGTTGTATACATTATAATCTGTCTTTGTCCCCTTTTGTATGTTGGTTTAAGACAATTCGTGCTGTTAGAACTCGCATTCAGGAACACAAGAGTTGCATCAAAAGACGGATCATCACAGCCCCACTTTTATCACATTGGGTCCAATTCCAGCACAATATTAATGATATAAGGTTTTTTGTTATTAAGAAACGTTTTCCCCTCCCCCTGTGGAGATTTGAACCGCAAATTAATTCAAGAGGAACAAAGATTCATATTTTTGTTTGATACAGTCTCTCCGAAAGGATTGAACAAGGAAATTGAATATAATATGTTCCTTTAAGTTTTATTCCTATCTTACAAGGTTGTTTGTATATGTTTTTCTTATCCCTATTTTTATGCATGTTGTATGTAATATTTTAATTATCACTTTTGTGCTTTTTATACATGATGTGTTTTACAATATGGTGGATTTTTAATGTGGCTTCTTATTATATATGACATCCAGCTGATGAGGTTTGTCTGTTTTTCACATTCCTCGTTTTATATTTCTTCTGTTTTGTTAGTTATTACATAACTTATTTATTTATCATATATTCTTCGTTCACATCTCTTACATTTTACAATCTATTGCATGACTTATTTATTCATGTTATTACGACCCGCGGCACACATATATTTTTTTCAATGCCTTTTTTAATGCACCCGGTGGGTGCTCTAATTTTGTGTTGAGGCTTTCATTTCATATTTTTTGCTTGTTAAGCACTAGTTGGCTCATCATTTATCATCCCTTTTTTGTTTTGTTTTCACTTTTTGGTAGCCATCCGCAGACTGTTATGCTAATATCTTGGCACTTGTCCAGTTTTCATGATACATTGTTTATTAGTAGCGATTTTATTGTGTTCTAGTCTTCTACGGCAGCTCCTAGTTTGTATGGTGTAAACCGCCAGTAGGAGGAGCCCTTCTCTTCTTCCCTCCCCTTTAAATAGTGTCTTTATGCTCCTGCGTGGCATTTTCCCGCCTCTCACTGTGTGTGCGCAGGTATGGCGTTTTTCTTATGGTTTGCTTAATGGCTTGCTTACATTTATTGTTTTCAAGTCCTGCTTTCAAACAAAAGGTCTTTTAGTTATCTACATTTCTTTTGTTTTTAAACAGCCCCTTTATGGCATGGTTTATTTTATTTTATTCTGTCCTAGATGGTTTATTTATGGTTCATTGTCTTTTGTGTGGTGCATACCAGTAGTACAGACATATCTTCGATTCCCTTCTCACTTTATGTATCTTTGCGGGTCCCATGTCTGCTCCCTTTATTCTATGCAGGAACGCAGTATGCATAGCACGTTTTCACTGTTGGTACATTATGTGCGTTTATATTACTCCCCTCTTGTAGATATAGGTCACTTTTTCATCTATGCTCCCTATGTTCTTGGCTTTGTACAATATACGTTCAGCACAATTTCGCTGTTTCACCGGTGCAATTATTATGTGTGGGGTTCCCCCTTTTTCAAATTAAGCTTGTTCTTCTTTTTTTTATATTGATTGTGGTTCAGCACAACCGTCTTTTTATAAGCATACTGTTTTCCAAGCCCATGACTAGCGAATTATCCTGTTACACGCCTGTGTTATTGCTATCCTCATTTTGTACTTCTTTTGTGATATGTTTTTTGCCAAATGGACCTCCCTTGTCCCCTTCCTCCCCCCTCCACTCCTCCCTTCCCCCTCCTCCCTTCCCCCCCCTTTTCTCCTTCTCTTCCCCCCTCCCCTCCCTTCCTCCTTCCTCCCTTTTCACACAATTAACGGATCATCATTTACCACATATGCAACGGATGAATATTTTTACCAATGGCATTTTTGTATTTCCCTGTCATCCTTTAAATACACAAAGTCCCTAATAGGCAATGTTGTGCCCTTTCTTTTTGCCAGACATTCATCTCTTATGCTCAGCTATTCTATTGTCCTGATTTATGTTTTATCTCATATCTCTTATGATATTACAGCTGTTTCTGCATTTTTGGGCATGAAGGTTTTCCTATACGTGTATATATTATAGATCATAAGAACATAAGAACATAAGATATGCCATACTGGGTCAGACCAAGGTCCATCAAGCCCAGTATTCTGTTTCCAACAGTGGCCAATCTAGGTCATACGTACCTAGCAGTTTCCCCAAGGGACACAGGTTCCACAATGCTTGTATTGGTTCAAGCATTGATATCCTGGGTCCCTTCTTAATAATGGTTTATGGACCTTTCCTCCAGGAACTTGTCCAAACCTTTTTAAACCCAGCTACACTAACAGCCTTTACTACATCCTCCGGTAACAAATTCCAGAGTTTGATTACACGTTGAGTGAAAAAATATTTTCTTTTATTAGTCTTAAATAGTTTACCCTGTAGCTTCATTGCATGTCCCCTAGTCTTTCTATATTCTGATAAGGTAAACAATCGATCTACGTTTACCCGTTCCACTCCGTTCATTAATTTATAGACTATAGATGTTTCATTATTTATTTTTTCACACATATTCAGCTGTTCACGGATAAGGTTTTTTTTTTTTTAATTTAGCTGTATTTATATCCCGCTTTTCACCGGGTCAAGGGGTCAATTGGGGGATACATTTAACACGAGGGGAAATGAGACACATACACTAATACTTACAGGGAACATGGGCAATGGAGGGTTAAGTGGCTTGCCCAAGACCCCAAGGAGTGCCTACAGGACTAGAAATCCCAGTCCCTCCGGCCTGAGATTGCTGTCCCCAGGTGGGACTTGAACCCCTGGCCCTCTGGCCTGAAGTACCTTGTCCTAACCACTAGACCACTCCTCCCTCTAGTTCTAGTTCTAGTTTGTTTTGTTTTATCCATATTTGTTTCTCTATATGTCAATGTAATTTAACTATTATGTTTTTACATATGTATGAGTGGAGGAGTAGCCTAGTGGTTGGGGCAAGGTACTTCAGGCCGGAAGGTCGGTGGTTCAAATCCCACTAGAGGACAGCAACCTTGGGCCGGAAGGACTGGGGATTCTAGTCCCACAGGTGCTCCTTGTGGCCTTGGGCAAGCCACTTAACCCTCCATAGCCCATGTTCCCTGTAAAATAGTTATCTCCAAGTTATAATGCCCTGTTCAATGTAATTTCAGCTTGTTCAATGTAAACCGCACTGATGCAGAATAGCGCGGTATATAAGAGAATGTAAATAAATAAATAAATAAATAAATGTTTTATTGCATTTTAATGAGTTTATTGGTTCTTTTTATATTCCCTTTTTTACATTCCTTTTTGTTATGATATTACTCATGCCTGCAATTTTACTGTGTTCCAGATTGGGAAGAGTGGTTGCTCCACCGCATAGACGTGTTCCTTACACCTTCTATGTGGTTCTCTGGTAACCTTATTATTTTACAACACAATTTTTGTAACATTTTAGATTTTGTTTTATTATTATGCTTATTTTGTGTGTGTTTGTTTTTTAGACCCATGATGAAGGCTTCGGCCGAAACTTGTTAAGTTGGGTCCTTAATAAAGGATTTAACCAATTACCCTGGTAGGCCGTGGTTATTGCATTCCGCTGCACTCTCCGTTCCTAATTATTTGCGGAAGGCTTTCTTCTCCCTTTTTTCCCTTAGACATGGATCTTAACCAAGTAGTACAATCACCTACTCACAATAAAGGTAATGTACTTGATCTCATTTTCCTCCAAACAAACACCATCCAGAACACTTGCTACTCTTCTCCAACAATCACCCCTCTACCATGGACAGGCCATTTCCTCATTGAGATCACTTTACCCACACTACCCATTAAAAATATACCTGATGTGAGCTGATAGTGGCGGCGTTTTTCTTACCTCTTGTATTATGGGCAAGCGGAAGGCTCTTCTGGACAGGTATATGTCCGGCAGCCTCTTCTGCCCTTTCCTTTCAGGTCATTGGACCTTTGGACGCTTTCGTTACGCCGCTACAGCAGTCGCAAATGTCGATGGAGCAGAGCCCTGCTGTTCCCCCCTCGGAGCCTGGAGGCTCGACGGGTGGCTCTGGGCCTGAGATCTCTCCGCCTGTGCAGTGGCGGCCCCCAAAAGATCCTCTGCTGAGGCGGACTCATGAGCAGCCGGAGGGAGAGCTTTCTTCTGAAGGAGTGGCTGTGCAACGGAGGGACGTAGTTCTGGGACCCACTTCTTTTTCCAGTTCAGAGGAAGGGATATTGAGGGGGCCCTCAGGCGAGTTGTCGGATATCTTCTCTGCATCTGGGGAATCGAGGTTTGAGCGTCGGGCAACAGAGGGCTCTTCTGGACAGGTATATGTTTTTACTTTTGATTGACCAGCCGAGTTAACTTTGGAATCGATCTGGACTGCTATAGTCAAGTTTGGTGAATTTCTTGCTCCGTAAGTAGTGGCTGTAGGGGCACAGGTCCAGGGGCATACTACTCTACTTCAACAACATACCCTTGAAATCTCAGCGTTGCAATCATCGGTAACGGAATTACAGCAGAAGGTTTCTACCTGTGAAGATGGTGTATCGTTGTGTCAGAAGGACATGTTGGCGTTAAAATCTCAGATTAAATTTTTGGACAATACTTCTAGATATTCTAATTTACGTTGGCTAAATTTTCCTAGAATTCCTACTGTCTCCGCTAAAGATATGTTTAAGAAGTATTTACTGGAAGTGTTAAATGTCCCAATTGATTCCCATCCTCCTATGCTTAAGGTATATTATCTCCCCTCTGGGAAAAAAGTGTCTGGGGCTGGAACAATTGATGTGGAGGGTCAAGCCGATTTATTAAATATATCTGCTTTATTGGAGTCCTCGACTAAGGAGGTTGCTTCTCCCTCCACATTGATAGCTGTATTTGCTTTATCCTCTGATAGGGACTGGTTTTTATGTATGTTTTTCAAGAAGCGTTCTATATTGTTTCATGGGTTAACAGTCCGTGTCTTTCCAGACTTAGCTAAGGAAACTCAAAAACGTAGAAAGGAATGTCTGTTGTTACGTCCTGGGGTTTTGTTGTTGGGTGGTTTATTTTTTTTTAAGTTTCCTTGTAAACGTATGGTTAGGTTGAATAATGTTTCATATATTTTCTTTGAGTTGTCCCAGTTATTGAGCTTTTTGAGTGCTCGACGCTCTCTTAATGTGGCCCCAGATCCACTGCCAATAACTTAGTTGCGATTGTTTTGCTCCCATCTCTTTATCCTTCTTTTTAGGGTGTTAATTATATATTTTTCTTTCTTGGGATCCCTTATTTTAGGGGGCTATAGTAGGAATTGGAATATTTTTCTTCATGATATTTCATATAATATTGATTATTATTATTTTTTTCTTACCAATTTCCTAATTTCCATGAAGTTTTGTAATATGCTTCATTGTATGTAAAAACTTATAAAGATTAAATTAAAAAAAAAACCTGACAAAACACCAATAATGCATAGTAAATACAAATCTTTCAAAAAAGAAGCTTTCCTAGATAACACACTACTGCACATTGATAGCTCACTCACGAATATGGATGAGACCATACAAAACTGGAATGCAACCTTAACCAATGCAGCCATAGCTCCAAAACAAAATAGTAACACCAAAAAAAGGAGCACAAACAAGTGGTTCACTCATGATCTTAAAAAATTAAAACAAAGATTGAGAATCTTAGAACACAAATGGAGACGCACAAAAACAGAAAAAAATAACAGACGATACATGCAAACTCTAAAGCAATTCAAAGATACAAATAGCCTTCTCCCTATTTGCACCCATGACCTGGAATGCCCTCCCCACTGAGCTCCATTCCACCCCAGACCTATTGTCATTTAGAAAAGCCCTCAAACAACACCTTTTCCTCATCCATTACCCAGAATCCAATCCCAGAAACAACCACCCATCCTCACATCCTACACCCTACTCCACCCCACCCAAAATCCAACACCATAAAGAAAATGACTAGCTCTACCACCATATCCCCTCTCTTATTTATTATTGGTACTGATCACACATCTTATTGATTAAACCTCTTATAAATATGTTGAAACCAAGCTATACTATATGTATAATTTCTCACCATACTCCATGAATAATTACTCTTTAATTAGTTACCCCTGTTACCTCCAGGTTATCTCGTCCATGTTCAATGTAAAAACTCAATTGTCGTGTGACATTGCAGTATGTTTTTTGTTCAATTGTAAACCGCACTGATTTTAATAGCGCGGTATATAAGAGAAGTAAATAAATAAAATAAATAAATAAAGAACCAATAAATACAAGAAAAAAATAATATAATACAGCACTAATAACAAAATCACTAAATAAGCCACGTGAACTATTTTCCATAGTGCAAAACCTAACCAGCACACAAACCTATGAAGATGACAGCATACTATTACACCCACAAAAATTTGCAAACTACGATATAAATAAGCTTATACACCCATGCCTGAATGGGATCACTATGGACTCCCCTGGCCCCCAGCCCACAAAATCAAATCCACTTTGCACTTCAACATGGTCAACATTCAATGTTATAGACAACAAACACCTCAAAAACATTATAACTAACATCAACACCACTAAATTGCCCAATGGCCCCTGCCCAGTCAATTGGCTAAAATCAACAAAAGACAAATTCACACCTATCATCTGTGAGATAGTTAACTCCTCTTTGAAACAAGGATACGTGCCTGATGCACTCAAGCAGGTGACTATCAGACCCATACTAAAAGCAGCAAACTCCAACAAAACCTTTCCTAACTCTTATCGCCCTATATCAAGTTTACCTTTCCTAATGAAGGTTATAGAAAAGGTTGTACAACTACAACTTCAGGATTTCATTGAATTAAACGCCCCCTAGATGAGACCTTGGAAAAAACACAGGTAGGTAAACTGCTTGGTTTAAATGAAAAGGTGAGCCCATCTTTGGCATAAAGTGTGGATGAGCCCTAAGGACTACCTTATCATGATGGAACCTCGTATAAGGAAGATCAGCCACTAATGCTTGCAATTCACTGATGTGACATGCTGATGTGATTGCAATGAGAAAGAGAACCTTCCAGGAAAAGAACTTCAAGGAGGTAGTAGCTAGAGGTTCAAAAGGCGGCTTCATGAGCTGTCCAAGAACCAGATTTAGGTCCCATGCTACCGGTGGTGGCCTAATGGGAGACTTAGTTAGAAGGAGGCCTCTCATAAATCTCACTATAAGAGGATGAGAGGAAATAGGTTGTCCATTTAAAGGCTTGGAAGAAGCTCAAATAGCACTTAAATGGACTCGTATTGAGTTAGTCTTAAGCCCTGAATTAGATAAATGAAGGAGATACTCCAGTAATGATTCCAGAGGTATCGCCAGGGGGTCAAGACCCTTCTGCGAACACCATATGGAAAACCTTTTCCACTTGAAAGCATAAGAGCGTCTTGTGGAAGGTTTTCTAGAAGCATAAAGGATATCCTTCACTTGTTGAGACAGGTTAAGAATATGAAGGTCTGGGCCCTCAGCAACCAGGCCCTGAGATTCAGAGAGTGGGGGTCAGGATGCCACAACATCCCGTCGTCCTGAGACAGGAGATCTGGAGCAGATCCTAACTCCAGAGATGGAGCTTGAGAGAGATGTAGGAGCAGAGGTTACCACACCTGCTGAAGCCAATATAGAGCTATGAGAATCATATGGCCTCTGTCTCTCTGAAGCTTGAATAGGGTTTTGGGAATTAGGGGAGTGGGTGGAAAGGCATATAGGAAGTCGTGACCCCAATGGAGGAGGAAAGCATCCCTGGCCTGAGAACCCTGAGCCAGAATTCTGGAACAGAATCGGGGAAGTTTGGCATTCAACGGACTTCAAAGAGGTCTATGTCCGGAGTTCCCCAAATTTGAAAACCTTTTTGCTACCTGGTCTGCACGAAGAGACCACTCATGCGGAAGCAGAACTCGACTGAGTCTGTCTGCCCAGGAGTTTTGAATGCCTGGCAGATACACTGCCAGGAGATGAATCTGATGCTCTCTGGCGAGAGCCCATAGTCGCAAAGCTTCGTTGCAAAGCGACAGAGAGCCCGTTCCTCCCTGCTTGTTCAGAAAGAACATAGCTACTTGATTGTCCGTCTGAATTAGGACTGTCTTGTAGCTGAACTGGGTGTGGAACACTCGAAGAGCAATGAAGATTGCTCTGAGTTCCAAGAGGTTGATGTGTAGATGGGTCTCCTGTGGAGTCCAGGTCCCTTGGGTAGAGAGATCTTGCAGGTGAGCTCCCCAACCCACCTGTGAGGCATCTGTTGTTAGAGTGACCTGGGATGGGGGCTGTTGGAAAGGGGACCCCACCAACAGGTTTTGGGTTGACTGCCACCATTGTAGGGACAAAATAAGGTGACTTGAGTTTGCTATTTTGTCTGATAGGCAGCCTGATACTTGGGTCCACTGAGTGGATAGAGTCCATTGGGCTGCTCTCATATGGAGGTGAGCATAGGTAACCACATGCACGGTAGATGCCATGTGGCCTAGCAATTGTAAGACTTCCCGAGCAGTGAGATGAGTCTTTAACATTGCTTGGGAAGCTAACTGCACAATGCAAAGGCAGCAGGGCTGTGGAAGATAGGCCCTTGCTTTCCTGGTATCCAGCATAGCTCCTATAAACTCTAGAGATTGAGTGGGAGTTAGGTTGGATTTTGGGATGTTTATGACTAGGCCCAAATACTGAAGTATACGCATTGTGCAAGATAGGGAAATTCTGGCCTCTGACTCTGATGGGGCTCGAATGAGCCAGTCGTCTAAATAGAGGAAGACGAATATTCCTAGAGTGCGAAGAAATGCTGCCACTACAGCCATGCATTTCATCAACACCCTTGATGCTGAGACCAGACCAAAAGGAAGAACCCTGTACTGGTAGTGCTTCCCCTGAAATATAAACCGAAGGAATCTTCGGTGAGTTGGATGGATGAGAACATGGGTGTACGCATCCTTGAGATCTAGAGAACAAAGCCAATCCTGACTCTGAAGGTATGGCAGAAGAGTTCCTAAAGAAATCATCTTCAACTTCTCCTTGAACAGGAATTTGTTCAATTCTCTGAGGTCTAAAATGGGTCTGTGTCCCCCTGTTTTCTTTGGAATAAGGAAATAGGGGGAGTAAAACCCTGTACCCTGTTGGAAAATGGGTACGTCTTCTATTGCCCCATGGGCAAGAAGTAAATTGACCTCTTGACCCAACTGATTCTCGAGTGAAGTCTGAGAATTGAACTGTCTTACAACTGTAGGAGGGGGCATATTAAGAAAATGAAGCTTGTACCCCCCTCCTTTACAATGGAGAGAGTCCATTCTTCTGCTGTTATCTGCTCCCATCTGGGGGCAAAATGACACAACCTTCCTGGAATGGTGGAGGGCTCTAGCCCGTTGATGGCCAGGAAGGCCAAGTTCTCTAGATTTGAGTCAAAGCCCCTGTGGAGGCTGAGTCTGCTGGCCGGTTGAGGCTTAGCAGACTTTGTTTTTCTTTGTTTTGGTGGTTGCTGTCCCTTTCAGGCAAACTGACCTGTAGAATGCCCCTGCTGGGTATAGGAGGGGTAAAACCTCTTCCTTTTAGAGAAGAATGGTTTCTTGTAGGATTTTCTCCTTGCAGGATCAGCTGTAGCCTTGGATAGTCTATCCAAAGTGGTATTATCAGCATCCAGCTCATTAGCTTTCTCTTGCCAATTTTTGCCAAAGAGTTTTTCGCCTGTGCAAGGGATATTCCCCAGTTTGTCCTGTACCCAGAGTTCTAAGTCAGATGCCTGGAGCCAGGCAATCCTACGACCACCTATGGCAATGGCAGAGGTTCTGCTTATGCACTCAAAGCATTCAAAAGCTACACGATTAACAAACTTGGAAACATCTTGGGCATGTTTGACAAGTGAAAGATAATCTTGCCTCTTATCATCAGGAAGGAGAGGGCTCATAAGCTCTAGATCTCCTGTAACCTCCTTAAGGAACATTCCCATATATAAAATGTAGGAACTAATCCTGGCAGAAAGCACAGAGGCCTGGAAGGTTCGACGCCCAAAGGCATCAAGAGTCCTACATTCACGTCCTGGCGGATTAGATGCATGTCTTTTTGCACTCTTGATCCTTCTCATAGCAGATTCCACTACCATGGAGTGGTGTGGTAACTGGGTTTTCTGAAATCCAGGACAAGGAGGTACTCGATACATGGTATCGAGCCTACGAGAATGAGGAGAGGTGGTAAGAGGTGTTTCCCACATTCTTAGCATGAGATCATGCAAGATCTCATGAATAGGCAAAGTAGCTGCCTCTCTGGGAGCTTTAAGATATTGTGAAATCTCCAATTCCTTTGCTCTGGGCTCTGTTTCAGGAGCCACTGTGATGGAAAGACCTCTAGCCACCTCCCGAATGAAATCCTGAAAGGATATATCCTCTGGAGGAGACATCCTACGTTTAGGAGAGGAAGGCTCTTCAGAGAGAAGTACTTCGGTACCAACAGAGCTGTCAGAATCCTCAGAATCATCATAGGATTCAAAATATCTCCTGTCCGGGTGCTCTTGCAAAGCACGATACCGGTACCGATCGAAGTCGGTACCGGAGGGGTCCTGTACCGGCCTGTCGATACCAAAGGAAACAGCATGACTCGGTGCGGGCAACACAGTCGCCAATGTCGATGCTGGCGGTACCGGCACCGATATCGGTGACGGAACCGGTGTCGATACCGGTTGAACCATCTGAATCGGTCCCGAAGGCACCAAAGCCGCAAGGAGAGCCGCCAGACTGCGTTCAATAGCCAAGAACCTCTGGTCTATTGACGCTGCCAATGCCGATGCCTGGGTGTCGGTTCCGGACGAAGCAGCCGGTACCCCAGAGCATGGCACCAGTAGTTCTGTTGAGGCCTCGAGAACATCCTGGAGCCCCGATAGTGCTTTGGAAGCCGAAGCCTCCCGCTGGGGCAATTTTGCCGGTACAAGTCCCTCAAGGGCAACGCCAGAGGTATCTCGATGCTTCGAAGGAGATCTACCCTTTGAGGACCGGCGAGATTTATGTTTGATTACCTGAGATCCATGGGAGGAAGACGAAGCCCTGGAAGACGTCGATGCCATGGATGCTGCATCGGAGGGAAAAAGGGTGCTAAGTTTGCAGCTCGGTTTTCCTGACCCCTCTTCGACATTATCCCACAGGCAACACACTCCGAGATGGAGTGATCAGGACCTAAACATTTAAGGCACCACTCGTGAGTGTCGGTGACGGAGATGGTACCGCCACACTTAGAATACTTTTTAAAACCCGAGGCGGGTTTTTCCATTCTGAAGGAAAAGTTGGGCCTAGTGCCCAAAATGGCGCCCGATGGAAAAAAGACTGGAAAGTCCAAAAAAAGATTATAAATGTTTTTTTTTTGAAGAAAGAAAAAAACGGCGGTACCGGTATAGCGTCGAGGAAGGCAGATGTTATCACAAAAAATGAAAAAGATGGGATAATTTCTGCGGTGAGAGGAAAAACGACCTGCTGGCTCCAAGGAAAACGAAGAACTGGAGAGAGGCAGTTGGGAAAGGCGGGAAGGCAGCACCAAGGCGCTGTGGGATGCTCCCAAAAGCTTTCTAATTGGACGCTGGGGAGCGTTCCCGCGCAGGCTCCGTCGGTACTGACGATACCCATATGTGAAGACTACATTCCTGCTTGTTCCTGGAGATTGCCTATCAACACAACTATAATTCAAGTATATGCCCCAACAACATCTGCAGAAGAGAATGAAATTGAAGAGTTCAATGAACAAGTACAAGCTGAAATTGACAGAACATGCAAACAGGATATCCTGATAGTCATGGGTGACTGGAACACAAAAGATAGCAACAAAGAAGAAGGCAAAGTAGTTGGAAAACATGGACTTGGCAACAGAAATGAAGCTGGAGAAAGACTGATAGAATTCTGCAAGACCAACGATCTATTCATCTCAAACACCTTAAGAACATATGATATGCCATACTGGGTCAGACCAAGGTCCATCAAGCCCAGTATCCTGTTTCCAACAGTGGGCAATCTAGGTCATACGTACCTAGCAGTATCCCCAAGAGACACAGGTTCCACAATGCTTGTATTGGGTCAAGCATTGATATCCTGGGCCCCTTTGGTTTATGGACCTTTCCTCCAGGAACTTGTCCAAACCTTTTTTAAACCCAGCTACGCTAACAGCTCTTACTACATCCTCCGGTAACAAATTCCAGAGTTTGATTACACTTTCTTCCATCAACACAAGCGGTGACTGTACACATGGACTTCACCCAATGGATTGTATAAAAATCAAATTGACTACATCTGTGGAAGTCAACGATGGAAAGTTCTATAACATCAACAAAGACAAAACCTGGAGCTGACTGTGGTACAGATCATCAACTACTAGTATGCAAACTCAAGCTAAAGTTGAAAAAGAGCAAACCACTCATGAATGCAGCAAAATATGACCTTGAGAATACACCACTGGAATTTAAAGACTGCCTGCAAAATCAATTTGCTGCTTTAGATACAAATGACAGAGCTCCAGAAGAGTTATGGAATGACATCAAGAAGGTTGTGTTGAAAGAAAGCGAGAAGTCTCTACAAAAGATGAAAAAGCAAAAACGGCCAAAATGTATGACGGAAGAAACTCTGAAAATTGCCCAGAAACGCAGAGAAGCTAAAGCCAAAGGAGAAAGAAAGACAATAACAGAACTCAACAGAGATTTCCAACGTGCAGCAAGACAGGACAAGGAAAAGTACTACGACGACGCATGCAAGGAAATAGAAGCAGAAACTATTAGAGGAAGAACAGGATCGGCTTTCCTAAAGCTACGAGAGTTAAAGAAAAAGTTACAGCCTCGAATTGGAATGTTACAAGATGCTCAAGGTTCTATGTTGAATGATGCTGAGAAGATCAAGAAAAGGTGGAAGGAATATACAGAGTTTTTATATGATAAAGATCAAGTGGACCAACAGCCGTTTCAACCTGTACCTTATAATTGGGAACCATTGGTGATGAAAGAAGAAGTTGAAGCAGCATTGAAAGCCTTATCAAAGAACAAAGCACCAGGCATTGATAGCATTCCCATAGACGTATTACAGCAATCTGATGCAGCTGTTACCGTACTTACAAGGCCCTGCCAAGAAATATGGAAGACAACATCATGGCCAACTGACTGGAAAAGATCTGATAAAGAAAGGTGATCCAACTGACTGTGGAAATTATCGCACAATCGCTCTGATCCCACATGCCAGCAAGATTCTACTGAAGGTTATTCAAAAGAGACTACAACCATACCTGGAACAAGAACTACCCGAAGTGCAAGCAGGGTTCAGGAAAGGGCGAGGAACGAGAGACATCAATGCGGATGTGAGATGGAACCTTGAAAGGACTAAAGAATACCAAAAGGATATCTATTTGTGCTTTATTGACTATAGCAAGGCTTTTGACTGTGTAAACCATGAGAAACTCTGGGCCACATTAAGAAGCATGGGTATACCAGAACACCTGATCGTACTCTTGCACAATCTGTATATTGATCAAGAAGCAACAGTTCGAATGGAACAAGGAGAAACAGAATGGTTTAAAATAAGCAAAGGTGTAAGACAAGGCTGCATACTTTCCCCCTACCTGTTTAATTTATATGCAGAACAAATCATCAGAGAAGCAGGATTGTAGGAAGACAACAGAGGTGTGAAGATTGGTGGAAGACTCATCAACAACCTTCGCTATGCTGATGATACCACATTACTGGCTGAAAGTGAAGATGATCTGAAACATTTGCTTCTCATAATCAAAGAACATAGTCTCAAAATGGGCCTGCACCTTAATGTAAAGAAGACAAAGATCATGACAACTGGCATAATCAACAGGTTCATCGTTGAAGGAGAAGAAATTGAAATCATGAACAACTTTAACCTACTTGGATCAACTATCAATAAAGAAGCAACAAGCAGTCAAAAAATCAGACGACGCATTGCTCTTGGCAGAATGGCTATGAAGGACCTAGATAAGATTCCCAAAAGCAGAGATGTCTTTCCCCATACAAAGATTCGATTTGTTCAAGCCAAGGTATTTTCAATAACATCATATGGATGTGAAAGCTGGACAGTGAAAAAGATAGACAGGAAGAAAATTGATGCCTTTGAATTATGGTGCTGGCGGCAAATACTGTGTTTATCATGAATTGCCCGAAGAACAAACCAGTCGGTACTAGAGGAGATCAAACCTAAGCTTTCTTTAGAAGCCCAGATGACAAGACTTCGACTTTCATACTCTGGGCACATCATGCGAAGAGAGAGATCATTAGAGAAAGACATCATGCTTGGCAAGATAGAAGGTCAACGCAAAAGAGGAAGGCCAGCAATTAGATGGATCGATACAACAGCAGCAGCTACAGGTACCAGTCTGTCAACAATGAGACACCTGACTCAAGACCGAACACAATTTAGGATAGCTATCCAGAGGGTCGCCATGAGTCGACTCTGACTCGACGGCACTTAACAACAACATTCTAGCTCTCCCATCTTATTTTTTAGACTTCTAGCATTTGTATACAGGCATTTTAGAGGTTGTATTTTATTCATATTACTCTGGTAATCAGTTGATGGGGTAATTTGGAATCTTTCAGTTCTGTATTGAAGGACATCTGGATTACTTTTATCTTTATTGAAACCTCTCTGTTGGGGCGCCCTAACTTCCCTCTTTTGCTAGTATCCTTCAAGGAAACATTCTTTCAAACCATGCGCTCGGGCGACTGTTGGCTTTCCTCTATTATCTCATTTAAAAGCTGCTCTTTCTCCTTTTTAAAGGTTAATGCCAGCAGCCTGGTTCCATCCCGATTAAGATGGAGCCTATCCCTTTGTAAAAGCCCCTCCCTTCCCCAGAATGTTGACCAGTTCCTAATGAACCAAAAACCCTCTTCTTTGTACCATCTTCTCATCCATGCATTGAGACTCCGGAACTCTACCTGCTTTTTGGGTCCTGCACGTGGAATGGGAAGCATTTCGGAGAATGCTACCCAGAAGTTCTGGAGTTCCTAAATTTGGCCTCCAGGACCTCCCTCCCACACTTTGCTATGTCATGGTACCAACATGTACCAAGATAGAAGGCTCCTCCCCAGCACTATCAAAAACCTTGTCTAGGTGGCATGCGAGGTCTGCTACTTTTGCACCAGGCAGGCATGTTAATAGGCAATCCTTACATCCACCAGCCACCCAGCTATCTACATGTCTGATGATCAGATCGCCAACTATAATGGCCATCCTAACCCTTCCCTCATGGGCACATGGCCCTGGAGAGACCTTCTCAGTGTGAGAGGGTTTTATATCACCTGGAGGACAGGTCCTCACTACATTATCACTTCCTGCCACGCCAAGGTGATGCTCTCCTTTCATGCGACCTCTCTCCTCCATGGCAACTGAGAGGCTGCCAGACTGGAGGTGGGACTTCAGTACTTAGTCTCTGTAGGTCTCATCTATATACCTCTCTGTCTTCCTTATGTCTTCCAAGTCTGCCCCCTCTAGCCTCCAGAGATTGGACTGGTTCCCTGAGGGCAAAGAACTCCTTGCACCTAGTGCACACATATGACCCCTCACTAACTGGGAGAAAATCATACATGTGACACTCCACGCAAAAGAATGGATAGCCCCCATCTCACTGCTAGTCGGCCATCTGCATCTTAGTTTTAAGGTTTTGTTTAGCTATTTAAGTTGCTTACTTACTTGTACTAATACAACTATACCTAATAAGTTTAAGGGACTTAGTTTACCTCAAAATTAATCAATCTGTTCCTGATGAGGATAGCCAGCTGAACCTGAAAATGAATTTGATCACCATCACCAGTGGAGGAGTGGCCTAGTGGTTGGGGCAAGGTACTTCAGGCCGGAAGGTCGGGGGTTCAAATCCCACTAGAGGACAGCAACCTTGGGCCGGAAGGACTGGGGTGTCTAGTCCCACAGGTGCTCCTTGTGGTCTTGGGCAAGCCACTTAACCCTCCATTGCCCATGTTCCTTGTAAAATAGTTATCTCCAAGTTATAATGCCCTGTTCAATGTAATTTCAGTTTGTTCAATGTAAACCGCACTGATGCAGAATAGTGCGATATATAAGAGAATGTAAATAAAATAAATAAATAAATGTTCTCTTTAATACGTTTAAGAGCCCATAAAGCTAAGATTATGCCTGGGGTGGGTGGGAGGGAGGGAAAGAACACTTGGTGAAAGCTGACTTGCTACACAGTGCCCTGACCTGTGCTTCTAAGGTAATCACTTAATTTCCTGGGTGATTTACACAGCCCTTGGTTTGATAGAGGGAGCCTTTCAAATTGCCCCTTTGATCTAACACCTATTTAAAAGAATTTCACAGGCCTTTTGCTTCCTAACTGGAAGGCCTCTTTGTAAAGGTCTCTAGAAACAATTTCTTTCTTTCTTCTCAAAGAATATTTACCCTATTCTTCCTTCTATGCTAATTTGATTTACATTAAAAGCTCTGGTGCTACTGACTAAGGCTTAAATTTAAATTAAAGGCTCCCTGGTGCTACTGACTAAGGTTTAAATTTAAATTAAAGGCTCCCTGGTGCTACTGAATGAGGTTTAAATTTAAATGAATAGCTCTCTGGTGCTATTGAGCCCTGACTGAGTTAGAAAATACACTGGGTTCTAAAATAAACAGATTTATAAGCTTTAACCCAAAGAATTCCCTTTTCCCCAAGATTTAGAGAATTTCCCAGTGCATTTACAAGTGCAGATTTCTTTCCAGCAGTAGCAGTCCCTTTTGGTAGTCCTTTTGAATAGTACCAGTCCCAGGAATGATCCCTAGGACACACCATTACTCACCTTCCTTTCTTCTGAATGACATCTGTTTACCACCATCTTCTGTCATCTGTCAGTCAACCAATCTCTGAACCACTACTACTACTGAACATTTGTACAGCATTACAAGACATATGCAGTGCTGCACACACCCATATAAAAGATGGTCCTGCTAATCAGAACTTATAATCTAGTCAAGACAGACAGCACAGTAGCTGTAGACATAGGATACATCTAGGGGGAATGGTAAGGAAACACAAAGGAGATCTGAAAGCAGTAGCAAAGAGATGAGTTTTCAGCCTGGATTTGAAAAAGGTCAGAGAAGGTGCCTGATGTACAGACTCAGGTAGTTTGTTCCAAGCAAAAGGAGCAACAAGGTGAAAGGAGCAAAGTCTGGAGTTAGCAACAGAAGAGAAGGGCACAGATAGAAGTGATTTGCCAGAAGAGTGACGTTCCTGAGGAAGGGTGTAGGGAAAGATAAGAGAGGAAAGGTAGTGAGGAGCTGCAGAGTGAATGCACTTATAATTCACCACCTTGGGACCCCATCCCCAGGCTGTTCAGTTTATAGGTAAACCTCTTATAAGGAACAGTATCAAAGGTTTTGCTGAAATCTAGGTAGATCACATCTATCACTTGACCTTTATCTAGCTCTCTGGTCACCCAGTCAAAGAACTCTATCAAATTTGTTTGGCATAATCTTCCTTGGTAAAATCATGTTACTTCAGATTATGCAACCCATTGGTTACTAGAAAGTCCACTATTCTTTCTTTCAGTAGCACCTCCATTACTTTTCCCACCACCAAGGTAAGACTTACCGGCCTATAGTTTGTCACCTCTTCCCTATTACCGCTTTTGTGAAGAGGTACCATATCAGGCCTTTTCCAATTCTGTGGAACATCTCCTGTCTACAAGAATCTATTAAAACATCCTTTAAAGGTCCTGCCAGAACCTCTCTGAGCTCTTTCAGTATCCTAGGATGTATACCATCTGGTCCCACGACCTTGTCCACTTTCAGTTTTAAATGTGGCATCTACTCCATTCCCATTTGTATATCTGTCAATCATATGTGATCCTTCTCCAGGATTTTCTTATGAATATAGAAGTATTTGTTTAGCATTTTCGCTTTTTCAATGTCACTTTCCACTAATCTGTTCTTGGCACTTATGAGTCGTAATTCTACCTCTGGGCTTCCTGTTCTCTGGAATATACTTGAAAAAAAGTTTTGTCTCCATGTTTCACATCTTTAGCCATCTTTTCTTTTGAAAAGGGTATGAGTTAGCTGCGGGATAGGGGGGGGGCATCTCTTAAGGTACAAAAAGAAATATCATGAAATTGAAAATATAATCTAAATAATTTTGACTTATCAGCATCTGACTCTAAGGTCACTACTAATTTAGACCTAGTTGTTATATTGTCCATAGAGGACTCCAGAAAGGCAGAGAGGTCCAAACTACCTACTGACAACAGTGAGTCCATACCACCCTCCTTTTTGGACTCTGACTTCTTCTTACATGTTAAATAAAACATCTGAACTATCTGTATCTCCTTAGAGATAAAGCATAGTTACTCACCTGTAACAGGTGATCTCCGGAAACAGCAGGAATTTAGTATTCACATATGGGTATCGTCGGTACCAACGGAGCCTGCGCGGGAACACTCCCCAGCGTCCAATAGGAAAGCTTTTGGGAGCATCCCACAGCGCCTGCGTGCTGCCTTCCCGCCTTTCCCAACTGTCCCTCTCCAGTTGAGTTTATAGCTGAGACAAAAGAAAGAGAGAAAGAGAGAGAGATAGAGAGATACAACTCCTAGGGGAGGTGGGTGGGTTGTGAAGACTAAATTCCTGCTGCTCCCGGAGATCACCTGTTACAGGTGAGTAAAGCACAGTTACTTACCTGTAACATGTGATCTCTGGGAACAGCAGGAATAAGTCTTCACATATGGGTACGTCGGTACCGACGGAGTCTGGCGGGAACGCTTCCCAGCGTCCAATCAGAAAGCTTTTGGAAGCATCCCAACACACCTGCAGGCCGCCTTCCCGCCTTCCCAACTGCCTCTCCTCAGTTAAGTTTGAAAGCTGAGACAAAGAGAGAGAGAGAGCAAGGAAGGGAAAGATAGAGATAGAGAAAATGCAACTCCTAGGGGAGGTGGGTGGGTTGTGAAGACTTATTCCTGCTGTTCCCAGAGATCACCTGTTACAGGTAAGTAACTGTGCTATCTCCAGGAACAAGCAGGAATGAGTCTTCACATATGGGGACTCCCAAGCTCAGATGCCCAGAGGGAGTCCTAGCATGTTGCAAGTCTAGAACGAGCCATGCTATTCCTTAGGACCTCAGGCATCCTGGGGATGGAGGGTAGGAGTTGAATAAAGGAGCTGTGGAACAGCTGGCTAGAACAGGGTTTCTAAAGGGGTAGACCCTGTATAGAGGGCATTTTGTAGTAAAATATTGTAATCTGGGCCTCCCTTGTTGGCATTGCACAAGTCCACTGAGTTACATATGGATCTGTTAGAAGAGCCAGTGAATGTGCTCAAGGGGTACCTCACTGAGAAGTAGAGGTAATAAAAGTAGAAAAAACAAACAAACGAGTGGAGGTCAGAACCCTTCAGGGTGAGAAATAGCCCCAGGGGAAAAACTGGGGTAGTATAAGAGGTAGAGCTTCAGCAGAGACGCAGAAGGTAGTATTAAAGAAAGCTTAAGCTGTTTTGGTCCAAAAACAGTACAAACTTAGGACCAAAAGAAAAAATTAGTCTGACCTAACTGGACTGGGGATGGAATCAGTCCATGTAGGGGGAGAAAGGGTATGGAGACCCTTGTATCTGATAAGAAAGTATGGACAGACTCAGGAGCGCTAAGCTTTAGATTAACTGAAGCTCCGCAATGTCTTTCCTAAATGGGGTCAATTAGGAAAGAAAAAAGGTACATGGAGAGCTTCAGGAGTACCTAACCTATATGGTAAGGAAAAATTTGTTAATTACCACAGGAAGTGGTTATAGGTGTAGCCCCCTAAGTATGCTGGCATAGCATTGATAGGGGTAGTGCCATCTGTCAGGATCATATAGGAATGTAAGGATATCTGAACCTAACAGACAGATAGATGAGTATATGGATACATATCTATCTAAAAATATATCTCACTAGATCTATAAATATATATATATATTTAAATATATACACATATAGGGTATATATGCATATATCTATAAGAGATATGTATGGGCAGAAGACACACAGATATATAGACACATGTCTCCAGGTATGTGGAAGGAGAGATGTCTATAGAAGCTGATCCCCCCTAGGGATATAGGGAGAGAGGAAGATTCATTTGACAGCAAGAAGGTTGATACCTGCTTGAATAGATACATAGAGAATTCTCTTTTCCTGGTTATGATTGGCAGAGTCAGAGGAAAGGTCTCCCTGACAAGAAGAAATCTGGATTCTTTTCAGAATTTGAGCTTTTGAATAACCAGGATGGCCTATGTGAAAAATGCAGAGGATAACTTCAGTCTGCAGGCAGGAAGTCCAGATCTCTCCAGAATTGCAGTATGGAGAATGGATAGAGGACGCTACTGGAGGAAGATACCCTAGTGACCCGCCTATGAGGGCAAGATGGGTATTAGGCGTCCTCTAGCTGCCACTGAAGAAAATCATCTCTGACGAGAAGACCAAAGGAGATCTGGGCCAAGCCAGGGAATTGGCCCTTCTTTAGGTTTTCACGTAATGAAAGGCCTGAGGCTTATGTCTCAAAAGAGATTTAAGATGAGATGGTAAGGGTAGGGAATACCTACCAGTCATGAAAACACGACTGGGGGAACCCTTCCTAACCATCTGGGGTTATCTGCTAGTCAAGACACTAATGCTCTCTAGCAAGGGCCCATAGTGCAAAGCTACCTTGTAGAGTTGCAGAGAGCATGCTGCAGGTTGGTTAGAAGAAAAAACTGGCTGCGTAAAGCCAGTGGGTAACAAACTATTCTGCCAAGGACAAGGGGGCGAAGAATAGAAGTTAACCCATCAGTCTGTGATAATAGGGTTTTCCAAACGAGGTTGATAACCTGTTTGGGGTTTAGCACTGAGGCTAGAAGAATTGCTAGTGGAGGGGAACCCCTGGTTGTGTGGTGAACAGAACCATTGGCTTAACCACTAGGAACTGCTGTATCTGCAGCAAGTACCAGGGCAGCGGAAGGAAATTTATTTTGCCCTCCTTTTTTAGATTGGGAAAAAGAAACAATAAACCTAGTAGGACTTCCTATTGTCTGATGAGCTGCCCTAAGGTAATAAAGGGGGAGATAACTCTGGAAGGGAGAATCCCCCTGTGGAACAGGTAGAGGACCATAGGGGCTTACCAGTATAAAAGAGTCACTCTTACAAACCAAATGTTGTAGTAAGAGGGAGGTAAGAGAGTTGAAGGAGACTGACTATGCAGGAAGTCTCTGACAGGTAAGATGATACATGCCAGTACAGGGAAACAACTGTCTTATTGATAGTTGTCACTTCTCTTTTCCCCAAAGAGGAAGAGAAAACCTGTTAAGTATGGGCATGATCATCATAAAGACTCTTAGAGTTAAAGAAAAGATGTCTCATGAAGAGATATCTAGAAAAGGTTAGGATAAAATTAGTGCAGATACTTCAAGTGAAAAGAAGCAGACTGCCACTCTAACCACCAACCAAGAGGGGTAATGATGATCTATTTGAAACCCTGCGACTGCTGGGTTTGCTGACCCTGTTGAGGTTGTGGTTTCTTCAGAACAGGGCGATGTTTCCCCTGTTTGGGAACATCTGTATGATGGGCAGAAGATGGATAAAACTTTCTCCCCCTAGGGGAAGAAAGTTTGGTAGGACATTTCCTACCAACTGGGACAAAGGAGGGCGTAGAACAGCCTCTGGAAACAGGAATGTCAGTGGTTAACTGAGCAACCTGGAGTAAAGACTCCTTGTTAAAGAGATTTTCTCCAGTGCAGGGAGTATTTCCCAGTCTTTCTTGTGCCCATTTGTCCAAGTCTGAAGCTTGGAGCCAGGCTTTACGTCGTGCTCCTATAGCTATAGCAGAAGTCCTGCTAACAGACTCAAAGGAGTCTAGGGAAGCATGAGTAAGAAACCTAAAGATATTTTGAGCATGACTAACCAGTGAGGAATAATCTGCACTCTTGGGCTCTTGAAGAAAAGGAGTCAAAATATGTAATTTCTTTGTGACCTCCTCAAGAGATAAACCCATATAAAAATATATGAGAGAATTCTTGCTGAAAGCATGAATGCCTGGAAGGTTTGGCGTCCAAAGGCATCTAAAGTCTTAGACTCACGACCTGGCGGATAAGAAGAGTGCTTTTTAGTACTCTTCACCCCCTCATTGCTGATTCTACAACAATGGAATGATGAGGAAGTTGAGTCCTTTGAAATCCTGGAGAGGGGGGCACCTGATATAGAAGATCAGTTGCTCTGGAAGGTGGGGGTACCTTTAAAGGAGCTTCCCACATTCGTAGAAGGAGATCCTGCAAGGAATAATGCAAAGGAAGCATGATGTTTTCCTTTGCTCTCCCAGGAATATAGATCCTGTATTCCCTTGTGTAGGATCCTGTCCAGGAATAGAAATGGCAAGGGATTTTGCCATATCCCGGAGGAAAGCCTGAAAAGAAGGATCCCCAGAGGGAACTTCCCTTGGATAGTCTAGATCTGATGAAGAACTAGCGTTGGCACCGAGGGATCTATCCAAGTTTATAGGAATAGAAGATCCTGAATGGTGCAGTATGGGATCCTTAGAGGATGGTCGCCGGTACTGCAGGAGGTCGGAACCAGCGCCAGTCGGTAGCACATCGTCCATGCTAGGGATCGATTCCAAACTCGGTATCGAGGGAAATGAGCCTGAAGAGAGAAGCACGGAAGGCACCGACAGCAATGGTAATGTGGATAGCGGTACCGACTTCGGTACCGTCTCCGATACCGGTGGATGAAGGCCAGCCAGTGGCAACTCTAACGGTATCGAAGAAACCGAGAGTTCCGGATCCGAATTATCAGAACCGAGCCTTCAGTACCGTCTGGTGTCGGTACCAAGGCGAGTCGATACCCAGTCCTCCAGACTGGAGATCGATTCCAGACTCGGCATCGAAGGAAGCGAGTCTATCGATGCACATCTTGAGGGTACCGACGTCGGTACTAGTATCGGTACCGGTACCGATACTGGAAGGTCGGTCTGCAGCGTATCCAACGGCCCCGTAGGTACCGAGGATGCCAGACGACAATCCTTGGTGAGGAATGTTTCATCCAACACCATTGCCGATGCCGGGGTATCGGTACCGCTCAAAGCGGATGCCACCACCGGGCATGGCTCAGGTATGTTCTGTGAGGGGTGAACCTCAGGAATCTGAAACCCCACACGGGCTTTGGAGGCCAAAGACTCCCACCGGGGTTTTGAAGCCAGTGTATTCTCGAGGGCAAGGCCAGAGGCATCTCTATGCTGTGCATGAGATCTGCTCCTCGAGGACTGGCTAGTCTTAACAGACTGTTTTTGGGTTACCTGATCCTGTGTAGAAGAAGATATGGTCGGTGCCCTGAAGTTGGATGGGGACCGCGTGTCGAGGGGAACTCGATGTTGAAAACTTCTTCCCACAATACTATTGCAGGAGAGACACTCCGGAGGAAAATGGTCAGGACCCAAGCAGGTTAGACACCAATTGTGAGTGTCTAAAATTAAGTTTGTACCGCCACAGTTTGTACATTTCTTGGGGATAGTGGCTGGCGGTTCCATGAAGGAAAGTGGAGAGGCCTAGCAGGCCTGAAAAACCGTGAGACACTAAGAAGGAAAAATATTCCTTAAAAAGGAAAAATTTTACAAGAAAAGAAAAAAGAAACCCCGGCGGTACCGGTGGCGTTGGGGAAGGCAGTCGCAACCACAAGAAAACTAAAAAATAAAAGAAGAATTTTCTGCGGTGACAGGAGGATGTCCTGCCGGCTCCGCGGAAAAACGAAAACTGAGGAGAGGCAGTTGGGAAGGCAGCACGCAGGCGTGTTGGGATGCTTCCAAAAGCTTTCTGATTGGACGCTGGGAAGCGTTCCCGCGCAGACTCCGTCGGTACCGACGTACCCATCTGTGAAGACTCAATCCTGCTTGTTCCTGGAGATCTATGCTATCTCCAGGAACAAGCAGAAATGTAGTCTTCACATATGGGGACTCCCTAGCTGCAGATGCCAGGGAGATGGCCCCAGAAAGTTGTGTGCCCTTGTGAAAGGGCTTCACTTCCCCCCATGGATCTCTGGCATCCTACCAGGGATGGTGGGTAGGAGCTGACTAAGTGTGGAACAGGTGTTGAAGAACAGCCTGACCAAACAAGGCATCCCGGCGGGAGTCCTTGTCTAAGCAGAAATGGGCTGTGAAAGTATGAACCAAAACCCAAGTAGCTGCTCGACAGATACTCGATAGACACAGAGTGAAGATGAGCCATAGAGGCTGCCATGGCTCTCACATTGTGAGCTGTGACATGGCCTTCAAGAGGAAGGTTCTTACTCTCATAGGCAAAAGATATACACTGTGCAATCCAGCTGGACAGTGTCCTTTTAGAGACTGGAAGCTTCATGAGCTGCCCAAGAACCAGATTTAAGTCCCATGATACCAGTGGTGGCTTAATGGGAGGCTTAGTTAAAAGAAGGCCTCTCATAAATCTCGCTATGAGAGGATGAGAGGAATTAGGTTGTCCATTTAGAAGCTTGAAAGAAGCTGCAATAGCACTCAAATGAACTCTCACTTAAGCCCTGCATTAGACAAATGAAGGAGATACTCCAGTAATGATTCCAGAGGTATCGCAAGAGGGTTAAGACCCTTCTGCGAGCACCATATGGTAACCCTTTTCCATTTGAAAGCATAAGAGCATCTTGTGGAAGGCCTCCTGGAAGCATAAAGGATATCCTTTACCTGCTGAGAAAGGTTAAGACCGTGAAGTTCTAGGCTTTCAGCAACCAGGTCCTGAGATGCAGAGACTGAGGATTGGGATGCCACAGCATCCCGTCCTCCTGAGAAAGGAGATTTGGGAGCAGATGGGTACCACATTTGCCGTGGCCAACGTGGAGCTATGAGAATCATATGACCTCTGCCTCTCTGAAGCTTGAAGAGGGTTTTGGGAATTAGGGGAATGGGTGGAAAGGCATACAGGAAGTCCTGACCACAATGGATGAGGAAAGCATCCCTGGCCTGACAACCCTGAGCCAGAATTCTGGAACAGAACCGGGGAAGTTTGGCATTCAGCGGACTTGCAAAGAGGTCTATGTCCGGGGTTCCCCAAATCTGAAAAACTTTGGCCACCTGGTCTGCATGGAGAGACCATTCGTCTGGAAGCAGAACTCGACTGAGTCTGTCTGCCCAAGAGTTTTGAATGCCTGGAAGATACACCGCAAGGAGATGAATCTGATGATCTCTGGCGAGGGCCCATAGTCGCAAAGCTTCATTGCAGAGCGACAGAGAGCCTGTTCCACCTTGCTTGTTCATATAGAACATGGCTACTTGATGGTCCGTCTGAACTAGGATGGTCTTATAGCTGAGCTGGGTGTGGAATACTCGAAGAGCAAGGAAGATTGCTCTGAGTTCCAGGAGATTGATGTGTAGATAGGTCTCCTATGGCGTCCAGATACCTTGGGTAGACAGGCCTTGCAGGTGGGCTTCCCAACCCACCCGTGAGGCATCTGTTGTTAGAGTGGCTTGGGGTGGTGGTTGCTGAAAAGGAGACCCCACCAGAAGGTTTTGGGGTGACTGCCACCATTGGAGGGACAAAATAAGGCGATCTGAGTTTACTATTTTGTCTGACAGGCAACCTGACGCCTGAGTCCCCTGAGTGGATAAAGTCCACTGGGCTGCCCTCATATGGAGACAACCATAAGGAACCACATGCATGGTGGATGCCATGTGGCCTAGCAATTGTATCATTTCCCGAGCAGTGAGGTGAGGTTTTAGCACTGCTTGGGAAGATAACTGCACAATGCGAAGGCAGCGGGGCTGTGGAAGGTAGGCCCTTGTCTGTCTAGTATCCAGCAGAGCTCCTATAAACTCTAGGGACTGAGTGGGAGCAAGGTTGGATTTTGGGAAGTTTATGACAAGTCCCAAATACTGAAGGATGCGCATTGTGCGAGAGAGAGCAACCCTGGCCTCTGGCTCTGAAGGGGCTCGAATGAGCCAGTCGTCTAAGTAAGGGAAGACGAATATTCCTAGGGTGTGGAGAAATACTGCCACCACAGCCATGCATTTTGTGAACACCCTTGGTGCAGAAGCCAGGCCAAAAGGAAGAACTCTGTATTGGTAGTGCTTCCCTTGACACAGAAAGCGAAGGAAATTTTGGTGAGAAGCACAGTGACCTCTTGACCTAACTGGTCGTTGAGAGAGGTCTGAGAATTGAACTGTCTTACCTTTGTAGGAGGGGGCATGCTGAGGAAATGAAGCTTGTACCCCTCTCTTACAATAGACAGAGTCCAATTTTCTGCTGTTATCTGACCCCACCTGGGGGCAAAATGACATAACCTTCCTGGGATGGTGGAGGGTTCTGGGCCATTCAGGGCCAGGAAGGCAAAGTTCCCTAGATAGGAGTCAAAGCCCCTGTGGAGGCTGAATCTGCTGAGTCGGTTGAGGCTTAGCGGCTTTTGTCTTTCTTTGCCTAGGTTGTTGCTGCTGTCCCTTTTGGGCAGACTGACCTAGGCGATGCCCCTGTTGGGTATAGGAGGGATAAAACTTCTTCTTACTGAAGAATGGTTTCTTAGAGGATTTTTTCCTCACAGGATCAGCTGTAGATTTAGACAACCTATCCAGAGTGATATTGTCAGCATCTATCTCATTAGCTTTTTCCTGCCAATTCTTGCCAAAGAGATTCTCTCCTGTGCAAGGAATATTCCCTAGTTTATCCTGTACCCAAATTTACAAGTCGATACCTGGAGCCAGGCAATCCTACGTGCACCTATGGCAATAGCAGAGGTTCTGCTTATGCACTCAAAGCAGTTAAAGGCTGCACGATTCACAAGCTTGGAAACATCCTGAGCATGTTTGACAAGGGCGAGGTAATCTTGCCTCTTATTCATCAGGAAGGAGAGGGCTCATAAGCTCTATATCGCCTGTGACCTCCTTAAGGAACATTCCCATATATAAAATATAGGAACTGATCCTAGCAGAAAGCATGGAAGCCTGGAAGGTTCGACGTCCAAAGGCGTCAAGAGTCCTACACTCACGTCCTGGAGGATTAGATGCATGCCTTTTTGCACTCTTTATCCTTCTCATAGCTGATTTCACCACTATGGAATGGTGTGGCAACTGAGTCTTCTGAAACCCAGGACAAGGAGGAACTCGATACATGGTGTTGAGTCTTTGAGAGTGAGGAGATGTGGTTAGAGGTGTTTCACCACATCCTTAACATGAGATCATGCAAGATCTCATGAATAGGTAAGGTAGCTGCCTCCTTGGGAGCTTTAGGGTATTGTAGGATTTCTAATTCCTTTGCCCTAGGCTCTTTTTCAGGAGCCACTGTGATGGAAAGACCTCGGGCCACATCTCGGATAAAGTCCTGAAAGGACATATCCTCTGGTGGAGACATCCTACGCTGAGGAGAAGAAGAATCTTCAGGAAGTAGTACTCTGGTATCGGCAGAGCTTTCAGAGTCTTCAGACTCATCCGAGGATTCGAAGTATCTCCGGTCTGGGTGATCGTGCAAGGCACGGTACTGGTACAGATTGAAGTCGGCATCGGAGTGGTCCGGTACCGACTTGTCGATGCCGGATGGATATGCATGACTCGGTCCTGGTAGAATACCTGCTGATGTCGATGCAGTCGGTGCCGGCACCGGCGTCTGTGCCGGTACCGGTTGAATTGTCTGAAGCGGTTTCAGGGGCATCGAGGCCGTGAGAAGAGCCGCCAGACTGCGTTCAATAGCCAAGAATCTCTGGTCTATCGACGCTGCTGATGCTTGGGTATCGGTACTGGATGAAGCGGCCGGTACCCCAGAGCATGGCACCAGTAGTTCTGCCGAGGTTGAAGCCTCGAGAACATCCTGGAGCCCCGTAAGTGCTTTGGAAGCCGAAGCCTCCCGCCGGGGCAACTTTGCCAGTGAAAGTCCCTCAAGGGCAACGCCAGAGGCATTTCGATGTCTAGAAAGAGATCTACCCTTTGAGGACCGGCTAGATTTATGTTTAGTTACCTGAGATCCATGGGAGGAAGACGAAGCCTTGGAAGACGTTGATGCCACGGAGGCGGCATCGGAGGTAAAAAGGTTGCTAAGTTTAGCAGCTTGGTTCTGCCGGCCCCTTTTCAACATCATCCCACAGGCAACACACTCAGAAATAGAGTGGTCAGGACCTAAATATTTAAGGGACCACTCATAGGTGTTGGTGACGGAGATGGTACCGCCACACTTAGAACACTTTTTAAAACCCGAAGCAGGTTTTCCCATTTTGAAGGAAAACGTTGGGCCTAGTGCACAAAATGGCGTGTGGCACCTGAAGAGAAACTGACTGGAAAGACTCCAGAAAAAAGTTTTGTTTTGTTTTTTTTAAAGAAAAGAAAGAAAAAGAACCGGCGGTACTGGTGTAGCGTCGAGGGAAGGCAGACGCGACCACAAAAAAGAAGAATAGAAGGGATTTTTTTCTGCGGTGACAGGATGTGCGACCTGTTGGCTCTGCGGAAAACGAAAAACTGGAGAGGGACAGTTGGGAAAGGCGGGAAGGCAGCACGCAGGTGCTGTGGGATGCTCCCAAAACCTTTCCTATTGGACGCTGGGGAGCGTTCCCGCGCAGGCTCCGTCGGTACCCATATGTGAAGACTACATTCCTGCTTGTTCCTGGAGATCAATTTTTATAACATCTTTGAGATACCTACGTCGCAGTTCAGCATCAGATAGCAATCTTAATTTTGGGAAGTTTAAAAGTCTGATGTTCCTCGACTGGCTTGCCTTTTCAGTCACTTCTAACTTATAATGGAGTGCCAAACTAGCCTTAACAAAATTTCCAACAGCAGCTTGAACTGTAGACAATTGGGCTTCCATTCTCCTAATCCATTTGTCCATATTTACAAGATCAGATTCATGCTCTCCTAGTTTAGTCACCACTTGTAATGAAAAGTCAGAAACTTGAAAAAAATTAGTACTCACAGCAGCCTCGATCCTCTGTAACACTCCCCAGATGTCATCAAGCCTTATTTTCTTACCAGTTGGCACTCCCACATACACCAGGGCCAAACCTGACAATAACTTCAGGAAGGGAGGCCAAGGTTTTCCAAGAATCATCCACAGCTGGAATGACCAAGTTTGAACCAGAACTCGGTGTGAGAGGGTCAGCTTTCACATCCTCTCCAGCTGCACACCCCTAACTTCCCAGCATGATGTTTTTCCACCTTGGTCAGTAAACTCAGCTGCCCCAACCATTTGCAAGAGGGCAACAATACCAGGAGCCTTTGCTGGACCCAGAGCATAGTGAGGGCTGTGTGTGTAGGAGGGGGGAAAGGCCGCCCGAGCTGAGAGAAACACCCAGCTCCTCCGGAGCTCATGGCCAGTAAGGCAGACGTGGCAGAAATAAGATGCCAAACTAATGATCGACTGCCTCTGCTGTTTTTGCCCATTTTTCACCTTTGTCTTAGGAGCCATGGAGGTAAAAAATAAATAAATAGCAAGGAAGGGAGAGCATTTCACCACGTGCCTGATCACAGAGCCATCTTGGATTTTCCCTAAATGGGTTTTCTTCTTATTTTTCATCATTATCCATACAGAGGGCAAGAACCCAACCTAGTTGGGTCTTATTACCCTATTTTGCTTTTAGGAGTGGACTATAAAATTTTTACAAAGATTCTGCCAGTGGGAATAAAGTCGCCTCACATCTAATAATATTCAGAGGCTGGTGAATTTGATTTGGTGGGCTCAGGTTCATCAGTGTTCCATGTTGGCCTGAAAAGGCTTTTGATAGAGTTCCCTTGTCTTTTTTATTTGGGGGTCCTGAGTAAGGTGGGGTATTGTGATAGGTACTTAAGGTGGATTGAGGCTATCAGATCCGTCTCACTTGTCTTAAAGAAAATGGGTTTTATACAGACTCATGTTTGCTAGAACAGGGGACATGGCAGAGGTATACTCTCTTCCCGCTTTAGTTCGCCCTCCTTATGGATAAGAGGATTTGACGGGACAGAGGACCTCCAAATGGGAACCAGATTGTTTAAAATTTCTTTATTTGCAGATGATGTCTTTTTTAATTTTATGAATCTTCTTTGGTCCTTGCAGCAGCTACTGAGGGAGCTTGAAACCCATGGAAAGGTTTCTGGGTTTAAAACTAATGCTAGTAAGTTGGAAATTTTGAATATCTCTCTGCAGCCCAAGGTGGCAGGAGCAGTCCAGAAGGTTTGTCCCCCTAAGTGGGCTTAAGTATTTCTAAGCTAATGGCCTAAATTAATATGCTGATCTAAGTTGGCTGTATGATCTTGACAATGCCCCCCCCCCCCCCTTTGGAGGCAGTCCTATAAGACTTAGAGAGATGAGAAGGATTATATATTTCCTGGGTGAAAATGAGGTTTCCACTAAAGTACTTGTACTATTTTTCCATCCTACCTGCTAGTTCCATATGAAGCTTTCAAACTGCTACAGTGTCAGATGTTTTAATTTATTTGGAAATACAAGTCTCCAAGGGTGGGCTGAGATACACTCTAAACCGAGGGAAAAGGGTGAGATAGGGGTACCAAATTTTAAGTTCTACTATTTAGTAGTACAATTAAGAGTGATGTTTGAATAAAGTAGAAAGCAAACAGTGGGCAGTGGTGGAACAAACTTTTATGGGCAAGACATTTGTATCATTTTGCTCTGGCTCACTCCGAATGCTAGTAAAAAAAATGTGTAACCCCTTCATGAGACATGCTATCATGTCATGGGATTAGTTAATTTTATTAGAACCCCTCTTTATACTCAACAGTTTTGCCCCCAAATGGGATTCAGCTTATCTTCAGTGGGGGAGAATTGGGCTGAAAACCCTTGGCCAGTTTGTGAATGAGAGAAAAATTCTAGGGTTTGAGGAGCTGATGGAGGAATATGGTTTGGACCCATAGACAAAGTTTCAATTCTTGCAGGTCATTTTTTGAAAATGCAAGCCCTAAAAGGCTTATATATGTCTGGAAGAATCACCTCTGGATTGTGATAGTGTCTTTATTTTTTGCTCCAGCTAGAGGGGGGGATTTCCTGTGGTACTCCTAAATACCTGGAAGAGTGGGAAAATAATGGAAATCTACTTTTGGATGAGGATTAACAAAGGAAGACTTATGATGGACTTTAAAACGTTTTTCTGACTAGCATTATGCTTGAAGATGGATATATGATGCTTTACAGAAGGTATGATACACCTGAACAAGTGGGAGGGATTCAACCCATTGTTGATGTAAATGTAGGCATCAGGGAACATTTGACCACATTTGGTGGTTGTGTCTCAAAGCACAAAGTTAACTGGGATATGTACTTGATGTCATGACAAGTGATTTTGGACACTGATTAAGTCAAACTGAAGGGAGTCATGTTATTCAATAGTTTGCTTGATTTGGTATATTTGTACCGCAGCACAGGTGGCATTTGGCTCATGTGTGAACTCAAGAGCAGTTATTAGTGAAGAGGCAGATAATAAAGTTTGGTATGTCTGTGCTAGGCTTTCTTTACTGCTTTCTGTCAGAATAAGTTGGGGCCATTCTCAGAAATATGGGCATTTCTTGAGAGGTGGCTGGCTAAATATTCCATGTTATTTGGTTAGTTTTGTGCAGTTTTATATATTTGAAATTGTGTCCCACGCTGACAATGAGATTATGTTATTCCCAGAGTATGTTTTGTAAGGGCAGACAGGTGGAGGGGTGGGAGGAAAGGGAAGAGGGAATATATAGGATGCCTAATGTATATGACGATCTGTGCTGGAAAGATATAATGGCAATGCTCATTAGCTTTTGTAATATTGTGAGATTGTTTGGAATCACTTGTTCTTTTCAGTAAAGCCTAATGCTAAAGAGAAAATCTGAGATTTCAAAAACTATGGACAATTATAGAGAGAGATTTTCAAAGAGAGAAAGTATCTCATGGAAACTCATATATAAGCACCTCACTACTCAAGGGACCATGAGATGAGTCCTGGCTAAGTTGTGGGGTATATAGCTGGGGAAGTTGAGTCATGGGCAGGGCTCGAGGGCAGCACTGTGGAACCTGTGTCTTTTGGGGAAACTGCTAGGTACTTGTGATCTAGATTGGCCACTGCTGGAAACAGGATATAGGGCTTGATGGACCTTGGTCTGACGCAGTATGGCATATTTTATGTTCTTATGTGCTAAAGGCTCCAGAGTAAAATAGGAAGGCACCAGAAATACGACTGGAGAATGTATGTATGAAGGATTAACTTGTAGCCTTGTTTTGAGCCTGCAATCCCCAGGCACATCTTATGCTGATGGCTCTGAACCTGGGCTTGACTAGCTTTTTTTCTGATTCAAGTCTCACCTCAGGCCCAGAACCATGGCCGCAAACTCACACTGTTAAAGTTCTACAGAGCCATATTAGAAAACTGGTGACAAGTATAGCTTTAAATATAGTGAAGACATAAAAGCCTTCAAACATAATTAAATATATTCATTCATTCACAGGAATCAGTCATATATTAAACAGGCTTCACTGTTTTTTTTTTAATAAACCAGCTTTTTTTGTTTTCTATATATAAAAACTAGTACATTGTTTGTCAGTGTATTGTGCTTTGAAGAAAATATTGTTGAAAGGCTATCTACATCTACACCACCTAATAATGCATGTTACTAAGCAATACAAATGACAAATACCTGTATTTTAACTGAGACTACATTATATAATAAAAAGAGGGACACCCCCCCCCTCCAAAGCTACTACTCCAGTAGCTGAACTCACTATAAGAGATTTAGAAGTAATCAAGAAGGGCTATAGAAACACCAAATTATTATTATTTTCTTTTTAGCTTTCAACATTTAAATGAAAAACAGGTCAGAATGATCAATCACGTTAATAGTGCAGGGGTGCCACCTATCATTCCAGCTCAAAGTGCAAGGTATGTTTATGTTTATTGGCTCGTGATATACTGCCCTTTATGATATCAGGGTGGTTTACAATATAAAGGTAACATTCAGGGTAGGTTATAGGCCAGAAAGGAAAGGAAAAGGAACTACAATCTTGACAGGAAAGAGAGGCATCAAGCAATCAGACAGGACAGAGAGAGGAGGTTGACAGACATAAATAAAGAAACCAGGTCATTGAAGTGGGTCTGGAAGATGGTGGGCAGAGGCAAAAAGGTGCGTTTTCAAGGAGGCTTTGAATTTGGAGTAACTCTGTTCCAAGCGGAGGAACGTGGGCAGGGAGTTCCAAAGGGCAGGACCAAGGAAGAAGGCGGCTGAGTGACGAGTGGATTGTACGTGTGTATATGACGGGGAAGGAAGGTGGAGACGGTTTATGTGAAGTGAACGGAGGTTACGTGTAGGGGTGTAAAAATGGAGGAGGTCAGCTAAGTACTGCAGCGTGTGAGTATTGGTAACGTGATGCACCAAAGTGAGGATCTTGTAGCGAATACGGTATTCATTTGGGAGTCATTGTAAGTGGATTAGTAAGGGAGTGACGTGATCGCTACATGACGAGTGAGATAGAATCCTGGCTGCAGTGTTCTGAATAAGTTGGAGACGGCGTAGCTGTGTGTGTGTGATACCTGCAAGGGCAGAATTGCAGAAACTGAGGCGAGAAATAACCTTTCAGGACACAGTATAATTCATTACTAGGGTGTTTATGTTTGTCTCTATTTGATATACTGCAATGGTGCATTATGTTCATTCTACAGATAGCAAAAAGGTTGGCTATGTCACTGTACAATGGCTGTCACAGTACATTCACAGTAAACAAAGAGCCTCAAGACTCTTCTCCTCCTCTTCTTCAGCCCCAATCTGTGATCAGCCACAGGGGAGTGGGACGCAGGATTCCCCCACCCTCCTGCAGCAGAGACCAATCGGAGCCGCACTGGACCATTTAAACATCAGGGCGCTCTCAGGCGCTTCCTCTCAGGACTCTTCTCCTCCTCTTCTTCATCCCCGATCGGTGAATGGCCACAGGAGAGTGGGACGCAGGATTTCCCCGCCCCCCTTCCTTGCAGCAGAGACCAATCGGAGTCGCATCGGATCATTTAAACATCAGAGCACTCTCAGGTGTGCCAGAGGGCCCTTTGGCGTGACCTTTAGGCGGTGACTGTAGGCGAAAAGCTGATCGCTATTCAAACAATGCCTGGAAGTCACTCACACAAGATCAAGACTAGTGGACCTACAGCCTCACCAACTATCATCTCTACCAACAAGCAAGCTGCAGGATCCAGGTGGAACTGTCTTACCCACGTGACAGATACTCTTCTGCATCCTCACACACCATGATGGCTCATTGCAAGCACCTCCTCTGCATCCTAATATTAGCAACGCTGCTGCAAAGGCACATTGTGACTAGCCAAAGCTATACAAAAACCTTATTACTCTCCTCCCACCTGCCCATACCTGGTATATCACTCCCTGGCAACCACTTAACTTCCAAAATAATAGGACAGCACACTCCCTCATAAAAATAAAACCTACCCACTGAAAACAATCACCACACACCAACCCTCTGTTAGACACCCCCATCACATGCACCCTCATCAACGCAAGGTCGATACGAAACAAAATATACCATCACAGATTACCTAGAGATGCACAAAACAGATATACTATGCATCACTGAAACATGGCTAAATGAAACTGACCAGGTCATCCTCAATCAAATCACCCCAACCACTTACTTCTCCTTCAACTGCCCTAGAAATCATAAGAGAGGAGGAGGAATTCTTATCTTAGCAAAAACTCACATAACACACCACACAGTCACCCAAATACTATGGTCAGAGTACCACCTAATAAATTTTACCTTGCACATTACATGGCCATCTGAACAGAAACCCCAGCAACACAACTGCAGAAGATTTAAAAGCTTTAAAAGAGATGAATTCCTGAACGAAATAATCCTCGAGCTACAGCAACGCACAGATAACCTGGATGACATCATTGATACCTGGAATAGTTCCTTAACTACAGCAGTGACAGCACTTACCAGACAGAAAACAGGCAACCACACACAGAACAAAAATGGCACCATGGTACTCCAAGGAAATCAGGACAGCTAAAAGACTCCTAAGAAGACTCAAAAGAAAATGGAGACAGACAAAAGCCCCAAACATCCTACATCAATACAAAATCCTACAGATGGAATACACCAACACAATCAATAGATGCAAACACTACCACTATACAAATCTCATAATGCAATCAGCTAACAAACCAAGAGAACTATTCAATATCATGATGATACTTACTGGAGACTCACTAAAAAACAGTGGTCTGGAAATACACCCTTAAAGCATAGCGAATTACCTAAGGAACAAATACACCAAACAGAACCAGACAACCACAACGACTATAGCACACCAACCTCAGGATTCAATCCACAAAGGACTATGGGGAACATTCAGTATCCCATCCACCCAGCAGATAGCAGACATTATATCCTCACTCAACACCACCACATCGCCCTCAGTCCCATTTGATTTATTTATTTATTTAACATTTTTTATATACCATTTTTCTCCAAATCAAAATGGTTTACAGAGAACAAAAGTTACAGTGTGGGTACAGCTGTTTTACATATAACAAGAACAGTAGATGAACAATTGTTGAGCATATAATGATTTAAACTATATCACTGTACAATGGCTGTCACAGTACATTCACAGTAAACAAAGAGCCTCAGGACTCTTCTCCTCCTCTTCTATGTCCCGTCGCATGGATAAAGTCAACGAAAGAACAACTCAAACACTTCATTCACAAAATAGCAACCTTGTCTCTCACCTAAGGGTACATGCCAGCATCACTCAAACAGGCTACCATATGACCTATACTCAAAGACACATCCCTCAACAAAAATGATCCAGCTGCGTACCGACCAATCTCCAGATTGCCATTTATCGCTAAAATTATAGAAAAGGTGGTTCAAAGGCAACTAACAGGGCCACATAGACCAGTATGCACCACTGGACCCACACCAACATGGGTTCAGACCCAACCATGGCACAGAGACTCTTCTAATATCTCTATTTGACAGTATCATCAGAGGAATAGATAATGTTAAAACATAATTTATCCTCATATTCATGGCATATCTTCTGCCTTTCATACTATTCCTACAGCATTATGCTGCAGTGTCTTCAAGAAATTGGCCTACATAACAATACACTGGTATGGTTTCAATCTTACCTCAGCAACCGGCAACAGCAGGTCAAATGTGGAATGAACAGATGTTTAATGTTTATTTATTTGATATAATGCCATTCGTAGTTACAGCAAAGCGGTTTACAATAATCAACTTATAAGGAAAAGGCCACAGGCCGGAAAAGAGGAAAAGAAGTTACAATTTTGAAAGGACAGTTAGAGGACAAACAAGCATATGAAATAACAGAGGAAACCAAGGAAAGGGGAATGGTAAGGGGTAAGGTCACACAAAAGGAGAGGGGAGGTCAAAGGCATCAGAGAAAAGGTGGGTTTTCAGGTGGGCTTTGAATGTACCGTGGTGTTGCTCAAGTCTGAGTGAAGTGGGGAGGGAGTTCCAAAGTGCAGGTCCGATGAAAAAGAAAGCAGAGGTGCGGGTGGACTGGAGGTGAGCGCGGGAGGGGGAAGGGATGGTTAATGTGTAGAGAGCGGAGAGAGCGACCAGGAGTGTGAAATTGGATAAGATCTGCCAGATATTGGGGTGTGTGTGTATAGAGGACTTGATGAACTAAGGTGAGGAGTTTGAAACGAATGCGAAAGTGAATGGGCAGCTGGTGAAGGTGAATTAGTAGAGGTGTGATATGATCGCGGAGTGAAGAATGTGAGATGATCCGTGCAGCCGTGTTCTGACTTCGCTGCAACCTAAGACCAACACCTTTCCCCAGTCATCAAGGAGTACCACAAGGCTCATCACTCTCATCACTTTATTTAGCATCTACATACAGCCCATATGTGAAATCATCAAGAAACACAAAATTCACTACAGATTATATGCCGACATCATGGTATACGCCCCACTCGAAATAAACAAGCCTGACCTCTCAACAATAACATCGTGTGTGGAACATAGATGTGCTCTCATAAACGCCAGATCTGCACGTAAGAAATGGCCAGCCATCTCAGACTTAATAATTAAACAAAACCTAGATGAGCTCTCATAAACATAGATGTGCTCTCATAAACGCCAGATCTGCACGTAAGAAATGGCCAGCCATCTCAGACTTAATAATTAAACAAAACCTAGACATTTTAATGATCACAGAAACATGGTTCTCCGAATCTGACTCAGTCATAATAAACCAGCTCACACCTCCTAATTACTCTACCTACACATGTAACAGATCAAACAAAAGAGGAGGAGGTGTCGCCATCATAACAAAGACAAACCTCCAATATCGTACAATCACATCCAAGAGCACAAAACTAGACACTATCTCAATATACAACAACTACAACACCCTCAACTTAATATATATGGCACCGAATTCAACATCTGAAGAATTATCCAGCGTACTTGACTTAGCCTGCAACCCAATACACCCAGGGAAACCTAACTGGATAATGGGTGATTTCAATCTCCCTTCCATACCAATTACCCTTTCTAACTCATTCTTAGAAGCAATGACAAACCTCAACTACAGCCAACTCATAAACCAACCTACTCATCAACATGGCAATGTGCTCGACCTCGTCTTTGCTCCGCCATCCTACATGCCCACGAATGACGATTTCGACCTATCTGTCGCTCCAGTACCATGGTCAGACCATAGCCTGATAGTATTCACAATACCAGCACATCAAGATCCACCCAATAATACAACAAAACGAACATCAACAAACACCACTCGCTTCAGACCGCTCAACGAAGAAGAAATTAAGAAAAACATACTTCCAATACTCAAACAACCTTCCTCCAACATCAACGACATAGTTTCTACATGGAATGAAACCATCAACCAATACGCCACTATACCACCAGCCTGCAAAGACCCAACAACGAAAAATAATGTAGTCAATAGACCATCTGCACCATGGTTCTCTCAGGAACTAAGGAAGTCTCGTACAATATTGAGGAACCTCGAAAGAAAATGGCGTAAATCTCACAACCCAACAGATCAACAAATATATTTAACCCACCTTCAATCCTATCGTGAAACAATATGGGACACAAGAAAAACCTACCACTCCGAACTCCTCAACCGCTCCCTAAACAAACCCAGGGAGCTATTCAATATAGTAAAGTCATTAACCAAAGAACCTGCTCCACCTCAACAAGAACCCATACACCCTCAGAAGTATGCCAATTTCATACAATCTAAAGCTATCAGAACAACAACCTCCTCACCCCAAAGTCCACTACAGCAACAAGGACAAAATTTCCCTCTCTTTCAGCTCCCCTCATCACTCCTTCAACTTTCCCCTCCCTCTGCAAAATGCGTTGAAGACATTATCGTCAAAATGAATACTACCACAGCACCTAACGACCCCTGCCCAGCACACTGGATAAGAGCTATGCGATCCGACTTTAGCCCTGTCATAGCAGAAATTATAAAGATGTCATTCTCAACAGGCACCTTCCCATCAGCACTAAAGCAGACCTCCATAAGACCGCTGCTAAAGAACAATCAACTAGACCCAACAAAAGAAGAATCATACCGCCCGATAGCTAGTATACCACTGCTATCCAAAATAATTGAGAAAGTAACCAATAATCAGATACAACAACACATAGACACCTCCTCCCCCCTTGATCCCAGTCAGCACGGATTTAGGGAATCTCACGGAGTAGAGACACTATTGACCACATTAACCAACACACTCATCAGTGGACTAGACGACATTAACAAGGGCTTCGCACTAATATTCCTCGACATATCTGCAGCATTTGACTCGGTTGACCATGAAATACTACTAACCCGCCTATATGACAAGGGAATCCACGGCCTAGCATGGAAATGGTGCAAATCATACCTGGAAGACCGCTTGCAACACGTCCGGACTATTACAGGCACATCAGAACCTTTCCAGCTAAAACAAGGAGTTCCACAAGGCTCATCCCTATCGGCACTCCTATTTAACATTTACATGCAGCCCCTGTGCGATATCACTCGATCCTTTGACATTTCCTCACTGATCTACGCAGATGATGTTCTACTATTCACTCCATTCAATGTCAAGCTCCCAGATTTCACATCTTTAGTAGATTGCTTTAATGCAATAGCAGACTGGTTACTCACGCAGAATATGCGAATAAACTACAAAAAAACCGAAGTACTGATTGTCACGAAAAACAGAGAATTCGCACCCCCGGAGACCCTAAGAGTACGAGATGCACACCTCCCAATCAAGCCCTCCATAAGATACCTTGGAGTGATACTGGACTATCGCCTAGATTTTAAAGAACATATCAACCGCACCGTGAAAACCATTTATTTCAAGATAAAGACCCTACGCCATCTAAAAAATATGCTTGACCCAGACAGCTTCAGAACTATATTCCAAGCCATAGTCACACCCCACTTCGACTATGCGAATATAATACTCCATGGTCTCCCAAAGAACTCACTAAATACATTACAACTAGCCATGAATGCCGCAGCCCGGGTATTATACGGTGCTTCAAAGAGCGATCACATAACACCCATACTAATGGAGCTTCACTGGCTCCCTATATACTGCAGAATAACATATAAAGCCCTTATCTTGACCTTTAAAGCAATAAATTCTATAGCTCCATTATCAATTTCGAAACTCCTCCATCACACTCCCAACACCAGATCTAGGAGGTCAGCAGCGGCAAATACCCTAACTACACCACATGAGGCCACAAAATACAAACGATCAACAACAGACAGGGCTTTCGCGTACTACGCACCCAGATGTTGGAACAACCTACCTCCCAACATTAGAGCTATTACTGACCTCAAACAATTTAGAAAAGCTATAAAGCATCACCTCTTCATTCTACATTTCCAAAGCAAATCATCAACCCTCTAACACTTTCAGATAAAGTGTAACCGCCCTATTTAAGATGATGAAAAGAAACTCTATCCCGTGTATATAGGTCCTATACATGCTACAAATATGTACATAGTTTCCCTAAGTTATAATCCCAGTTGTATATTTCCTGTTATATGTAAGCTCACCACAGTCTGTTGATTGAAATGAGTATTCCTGTTTAATGTAAACCGCGCTGATGAAAAAGAGTGCGGTATAGAAGAAATACAAATAAATAAATAAATAAATATGAGCTCTTGGCCCAACAATAACAACCTATCTATAAACTACAAAAAGACAGAGGACCAACAACTTCTCTTTAACACCATGGACTGAACTGTACATAGTTTATGTCATATACACATAACACTGTACATAAATTAATCTGTTACTGGTCTACCCCTCGCCCGTTTAAGCGTTTGTTGTATACTGGTTAAATGTTCTATGTATACTGCTGAGTTACAATGTAAACCACTTTGATTGATGGATAAAGTGGTATAAAAAAATGGTTGAATGAATAAATAAATAAATAGCTGTATCATGCATTTACATTATTTGAGAATACAAAGGACAAAGAGACTGAATGAATTCTTTGCTTCAGTCTTTACTGAGGAAGATGTAGGGATGTTACCCATGACTGAAGTGGTATTTAAAGGTGCGGAAGAATTGAAGGAAATATTGATACATCGGGAAGATGTATTACAACTATTAGATAAACTGAAGAGTAGCAAATCACCTGGGCCGGATGGTATACATACAAGGGTGTTGAAAGAACTGAAATATGAGATTGCAGACCTGCTATTAGTAATCTGTGAACTATCATTAAAATCATCTCTAATACCTGAAGATTGGAGGATCGCCAATGTAACACCAATTTTTAAAAAGGGTTCCAGGGGCAATCCGGGAAACTACAGACTGGTGAGCCTGACATCAGTACCAGGAAAAATGGTAGAAACCATCATAAAGAATAAAATTACTCAGCATGTAGATAAAGATAGTGAGTGATAGCTACCTCATATAACCCTTATTAGGCGGCTGCCTAGGGTGTTAAGATTTAAGTTGCCTTTGATACAAAAAGAGTCTTGTAGTCAAGTGGTAAGGCAAAAATAATATTACGGCTTTATTCCCTGCCCTGAAGGGATATTCCTGGGATACAACAAACAATATGAAACAAAAGAACTGTTGCACAGAAAAATATCTTCTTTCCTTTAGGCACCATCAGCTGGCTGCTTTACACACGTTCAACATAAAGATACAATATCGTCAGATAAACAAATTGTACAATCCATGGGCACAGGGTCAGAATTATAGCTGCTGTTCTCCCACTGCATTAACTCAGAGTCACTTACGATTGCATATGGGTCACACTCTTCACAGCTGCTGTCTTCCTTAAAACTCTCCTGTGAGTCATGGGCTAACTTTTCTAGAAAGGGCTCTTTAAATCCAGGGCTCTGAATGCCTGGTATATTAAAAGCTTCCTTCTGGCTTTCCCTTCTTCTCCAGGACCAAGCAGGAAGTCAGTCCTCACTTATGGGTGTCTTCGACGCCGATGAAGCCTCAGCAGAGCATTTCCCCAACTTTCCATGAAAGCCTTTAGGAATGCTGGCACGCATGTGCGGTTCCCTTCCCACCTAAAGGTGCCATCTTACCTCAGTCTCTTTTTTTCCGTGAAGTCCATCGGACGTGTGTCCTTTTTTTCCCGGAAAAGAGAAGGTTTTTCTTGGCGTTATTTCGCTTTTTTCCTCGGATTCGACGTTGGTTCCCCTCCCGCCGGGTTCGGTACACCGGTATCGAATCCCTTTTTTCCTTTTTCGGTTTTTGCCCTTAGTGGCTAGGCACTCGCACCAATTCTTTTTACTTTTTCCCTGGAAGGCCGGTCCTTTGACCTCGCGGGGACCCTTTTCTCCCCGACGGCTTCCAGTGGTTTTAAAAAGTGTGATCGGTGTAAGAAGATAATGTCTCTCACCGACACACACGACTGCTGCCTTCGGTGCCTTGGCCCGGACCACGATTCTAAAAGGTGCGGGCCATGTGGAAAAATGTCTTCCAAGGCCCTCCGAAGTCGTCAGCAACAAAGTGAAAGGCTTTTCTCGGACTCGGCCTCTGCCCGGGCCCGGACCTCGTCTGAGGCCTCGACATCTCGGGATTCCGATCCCGAGAGGCGTCGGAGCTCCTCGGACAGGGGGTCCCCCAACCGGGAACGTAAGAGGAAGAAGCGGCTCACGAGGGCGGCATCGGAGGAGGTCCCTGAGCCCTCGAGGGCCAGGTCTAAGACCCCCGACCGTCGTCCCAGGCCCATGGACCAGGAGAAGCCAACTAAAGTTCCTCGCATGGAGCCGGAGTCTGCTGGACACGTAAGTCCTGTTGTCCTCGTGGACTCACCTCTCCGAGTACCGACGTCGGGCCCGGCACTGCCGGGGCCCGAGTCGGGGGCTGCTGCATCACCCGAGCTGAGTCTCAGGTTGACAGCCTTGGAGAGCAGAATGTCTGCCTTCAAGGATCAGCAGCGGGCACTGATGGCGAGCCTTTCTGGCGCATCTGCCCCGACCATCGGGACATCGACTTCGAAGTCGACCCCGGAGACCGAGCCGATACTCGAGTCCCTTGCGGCTCGAAGTCGTCCTTGGTCGAGGTCTCCCTCCACCTCCCGTTCGGGACCGAGGGTCTCGACACCGGTGCCACCGACGTCGGGGCGGGTGCCTAGAGGCCCCGCGGGGTCGGACCTCAACTCGACATCGGACGAGTCTGCTTGGGAGACCGAAGACGAGGAGTCTCCTGACACCTTCAAGACTCGGTCTGTCCCTTCGGACTCACCAGAGTCTGAGCCCCGGAGTAGATCCCCTCCGGAGGATACTAGGTTCTCGGAGTTTGTCCGCGATATGGCCGCTGCCCTGGCTATCTCGGCTGACCCCGAGGAGGAGCCTCGAGCCGAAGAGCTCGATGCTCTGCAGTATGACTCTCCTCCGAAGGAAGCCTTTACTGTCCCGGTTCCTCCGATGCTGGAACGGCTCCTCTTCCGGATGTGGGAGGCACCGGCCTCGGTGCCGGTTTTGAGCAAGCGAGTCGATTCCATCTATCGGCTCCGAAAGAGTCCTGGCTTCCAGAAAGCACAGCTACCACACCATTCCATGGTTGTGGAATCGGCCATGCATCGTCTGAAGAGTCAGAAGATGCACTCCGCGGTGCCTCCTGGAAGGGAGGCCCGAAGCCTTGATGGCGTCGGTAGAAAGTGCTTTCAGGGCTCGATGCTTTCTTGCCGTGTCCAGACTTACCAGCTGTACATGGGCATGTATTTACGAGACCTGGCCAAGGAGTTGGCCGGATTCTCTGCTGGTCTCTCCGGGGAACCCTTGCAGAGTTTTAAGACATTATCTTCGAGGATCCGGGAATGCTCTAAGTTCATGTCCCGCGCCGCCTACGATGGCTTCGAGGCTTCGGCCCGAGTAGCGGCAGCCGGCATCGCGGCCCGACGCCAGGCATGGCTGCAGTCATTGGACCTCGAGCCATGGGTTCAGGACAAGCTGGTCGATGTCCCTTGCCGAGGTGAAAACCTTTTTGGCAAGCCTGTGGCCGAGAAGGCCGCTCAGCTCGAGACAGAGCACCTCACGAGGACAAGGCTGTCGAGGAAGACCTCTGCCCCTTCTCATAAGAAGAAGGGCTCGGGTAAAAAGTCCTTTTACCTGAGGAAGGGCACTGCCTACAAACAGTACCCACAATATCCGGCTGCCCAAGCTGCCCTCCATGGTCAGCAAGCCAAGGGCCAGGGTAATGGGCCCCGTAGGCAAAGGACCCCCAAGCCTGCAGCCCCTGCTCCCACTCAGCAGGGTGGGGGTTTTGACTCCTTGAGCATAGCCATACCTCCCTTGCAGACCCAACCCTGCACAGGGGGCCGCCTAGCCTTGTTCGCCCACAAGTGGCCCTTGATAACCCAAGACAGTTGGGTGCTGGACATAGTCCATCGAGGCTATGCCCTGCACTTTCACCAACTGCCTCCGCCACACTTCCCAGGGGAACCTTTCCAGCCTCCCCTGCATACAGCCCTTCTCCTCCAGGAGCTAAAAGGTCTGTTGCTGGACAAGGCGGTGGAGCCTGTGCCTCCCCACTTCCAAGGTCACGGGTTTTACTCCAGGTATTTCCTGGTGCCAAAAAGAACCGGTGGTCTTCGACCCATTTTGGATCTCAGAAACCTGAACAAGTTTCTAGTGAAAGAGAAGTTCAAGATGCTTACTCTTGGAACACTTCTGCCCTACCTCTCCAGCAGGGAGATTGGCTTTGCTCTTTAGATCTAAAGGATGCTTACACTCACATCCTTATTCATCCAGACCACAGAAAGTACCTCAGGTTCATTGTGGGAGGAAACCATTATCAGTACAGAGTACTGCCTTTTGGACTGACCTCCGCTCCCAGGGTGTTTACCAAGTGCCTGGCAGTGGTGGCAGCCTACCTGAGGAATCAGGGCATCTTTGTGTTTCCTTACCTAGATGACTGGCTCATCAGAGGCCAGACTTCCCTAGAAGTTCAACAGGCCACCAACAGGACCATAGAACTGCTCCAAAAGGTGGGCTTTGTCATCAACTTCGCAAAGTCCACTTTGCTCCCCTCCCAGAACTTGGAGTTCATAGGAGCAAGGTTGGATTCTCAGCTGGCAAGAGTATTCTTACCAGTGGACCGAGCACAAAGGCTCATGGACCTCGCCAGCAAGTTCCTGCACAGGTCCCTGGTCTCCGCCAGACTCTGTCTCAGGCTTCTGGGCCACATGGTGTCGACAGTACAGGTGACCCCCAATGCCAGGCTCAATATGAGGCCTGCCCAGTGGTGCCTTCGGACTCAGTGGTCGCAAGCCTCAGGCAGTCTCAGAAACTGGATCAGAGTGTCCCACCATTTCCTGGCCTCCCTCAACTGGTGGTTACACCCCCCCCCAATCTGCTGGTGGGGATGCCCTTTCAGATCCCACCTCATACAGTGGTACTGACCACCGATCCCTCTCTGCAGGGTTGGGGAGCACACTGTCTAGACAAGTGCACCCAGGGCCTGTGGTCTCATTGGGAGGCGTCCCAGCAGATCAATCTGCTGGAACTCAGAGCTATTCGCTTGGCCCTCAAGGCCTTTACTGCTTCCCTGGCACAACAGTCTGTCTTGATCCAGACAGACAACCAGGTAGCCATGTTCTATGTCAACAAACAGGGCGGAACTGGTTCCCAGCCCCTTTGCCAGGAGGCCCAGGACCTCTGTTCCTTTGCCCTGAAGCACAACATGCTCCTCAAAGCAGTCTATCTTCCAGGCCAGGAGAATTCCCTGGCGGACAGATTGAGCAGGATTCTGCAACCACACGAGTGGCAGCTACATCCTTTAGTGGTTCAAAAGATTTTCTTGAAATGGGGGCTTCCCTCCATAGACCTGTTTGCCAGTCCACTGAACAACCGGCTGCCCAGGTTCTGCTCCAGGCAACCACATCTTCTGAGAGTAGCAGCAGATGCTTTTCTGATTCCCTGGACTCAGGGCCTACTCTATGCGTTTCCTCCCACCCCTCTGGTGGCCCAAACACTGTTCAAGATTCTCCGAGACAGGGCCTCAGTCCTCTTGGTAGCTCCCAGGTGGCCAAGGCAGCCTTGGTTCCCCCTCCTGCTTCAACTGGCAATGGATCTGCCTCTGCCTCTGGGATTGCAGCCCGACCTTCTCTCTCAGAATCAGGGCTCCTTGCTGCATCCCAATCTCAAATCTCTCAATCTGATGGCATGGAGGCTGCAAGGGTAGTGTTGGCTCCCTGGGGCCTGCCTCCCGAGGTTGAGGAAGTTCTCCTAGCCTCCAGGAAACAATCCACTAGGAAGACCTATGCTCTCAAGTGGAAAAGGTTCTCTGTGTGGTGTCAGCTACGTGCTGAGGATCCTTTCTCCTGTACTGTGTCAGTAGTGCTTCAGTACCTGCTGCGCTTGTCCAATCAGGGTCTCAAGTCCAACTCTGTTCGGGTCCACCTCTCTGCTTTAGCAGCTCACCACTCCCTAGTAGAGGGCCATTCCTAGTATGTGCACCCTTTGGTGTCTAGGTTTCTCAGAGGCTTGCTTCTGCTCAAGCCTCCCATACGTCCTCCTGCTCCTGAGTGGGAGCTTAATGTGGTCTTGCAGCAGCTGACTCGCCCACCTTTTGAGCCTATGGCTACTTGCCCTCTACGCTTCCTTTCCTGGAAGACTCTCTTTCTGATAGCCCTTACTTCAGCTAGGAGAGTGAGTGAGCTTCAGGCCTTGGTCTGTGATAGACCTTACACCAGGTTCTATAAAAACAGGGTAGTCCTCAGGACTCACCCTAAGTTCCTTCCTAAGGTTGTCTCCTTTTTCCACCTCACTTTCTTCCCTAGGCCTCATGCAAGTCAGGCTGAAACAGTTCTCCATACCTTGGACTGTAGGAGGGCCTTATCCTTCTACCTTGAACGTACGCAGGGTCACAGGAAGGCTTCTCAGCTCTTCCTTTCTTTTGACCCCAATAACTTGGGGAGGCCTGTGTCCAAGCGTACCTTGTCCATCTGGGTGGCTGACTGTATCACCTGGGCTTACAAGGCGGCTGACCTTCCTTTGCAGGGTAGGGTCACGGCCCACCGTGTGAGGGCAATGGCTGCATCAGTGGCTCACCTCCGCTCTGTTCCATTGCAAGACATCTGCAGGGCTGCTACTTGGTCTTCAAGCCAGACATTTGCAGCCCACTACTGTCTGGAGAAGGAGTCCCATAGGGACAGTGCTTTTGGCCAAGCAGTACTCCAGAATCTCTTTGAGGTCTAGGCAACTCTTGCCCTCCTGCCCTCTGGTTGGGCTACCTGTGGAGGGTGTGTCCTTGCAAAGCCTTTACTGTATTGCTGAGACTAGAGGGAGTTCTCTTGTTCAGCTTGGGTTCCTGGTAGCTCAGAGCTGGGGAGTCACCCATAAGTGAGGACTGACTTCCTGCTTGGTCCTGGAGAAAGGGTAGTTACTCACCTGTAACAGGTGTTCTCCAGGAGCAGCAGGAATCAGTCCTCACTACCCTCCCTCCTCCCCTTGGAATTGCAGTTGTACATAGTTTAATTTTTACATTTTTGTGTGCTGTTCTTAGCTATGTCATTTGACTGAGGTAAGATGGCACCTTTAGGCGGGAAGGGAACTGCGCATGCGTGCCAGCATTCCCAAAGGCTTTCATGGAAAGCTGGGGAAATGCTCCGCTGGGGCTTCATCGGCGTCGATGACACCCATAATTGAGGACTGATTCCTGCTGCTCCTGAAGAACACCTGTTACAAGTGAGTAACTACTCTTTCTCCACGCTGGTGGAATTACTGTGTAACTTTCAGTATCAAAGTTACTTCTGGTGCCATGCCCTTGCCTTTCAAACCAAACAGAACTTCTTGCCTTTTCTTTAGCAAAGCTGGGCTTCTGGCAGCTCTCTCCTGGGCTCTCCAACTGCCAGGAATCCTAGCAGGGTCCTGGGCACGATGCTGGCTGTTTCCTGCTCTGCTGCCACACCTACCTTCCCTCAGTGGATTTCCTCCAGCATGAAGTGTGTTCACTGGATGCTGGCTTAGTCCTCCCAGGTCGCTGCCCCTACTGGCCTTCCCTGGTTGTACCCTGTAGCTTTTATCCTTGTTCTCTTTGCATGCTGCGTGGGTTTCTGAGAACAGGTGTTCCTGATTAGCCTTCCTGCTTCTAGCTACGTCAGGACTAGTGCAAGGACATTTTACTCTAATGCCTTTTTGCTTTTCTTGTGCTGAGTTTGTTTGCTGCTCAGCTAATTCTACTTGTGCTGAGTTTGTCTGCTGCTCAGCTAATTCTACATGAGCTGGGTTTGTTTGCTGCTCAGCTAATTCTACATGAGCTGAGTTTGTCTGCTGCCCAGCTGATTCTGAGGTAAGTTCCTTACTTTCCCCTGACTCCATGGGCTCTGTGCCAGCTGCTGTGTCACAATAGTCATGACCTAATGGGAGACAGCCAACATGGCTTTAGACAAGGAAGATCTTGTCTTACTAATCTGTTATGTTTTTTTGAAGGAGTGAATATTCAGGTGGACAAAGGTGAGTCGGTTGATATTGTGTATCTGGACTTTCAGAAAGTCTTTGACAAGGTCCCTCATGAGAGACTTTTGGCAAAACTAAAGAGTCATGGGATAGGAGGCAGTGTACTATTGTGGATCAGGAACTGGTTAAAAGATAGAAAGCAGAGGGTAGGGCTAAATGGCCAATTTTCCCAATGGAGAAAGGTGAATAGTGGTGTACCCCAGGGATCTGTGCTGGGTCCGCTGCTTTTTGAGATATTCATAAATGCCCTGGAAAGTGGAATAACGAGTGAGGTTATCAAATTTGCAGATGACACAAAACTATTTAAAGTTGTTAAAACCCAAGAGGATTGTGGAAAATTGCAAGAGGATCTTGATAAATTGGAAGACTGGGCATCAAAATGGCAGATGAAATTTAATGTGGACAAGTGCAAGGTTATGCACCTAGGGAAGAACAACCCAAACTATGGTTACAAGATGCAAGGTTCCACATTAGGAACTACCACCCAGGAAAAAGATTTAGGCGTCATTGTGGATACCACGTTAAAACCCTCGGCCCAGTGTGCAGCAGCAGCCAAGAGAGCAAATAGAATGCTAGATATGATAAGGAAAGGAATGGAAAATAAAACAAAAGATATTATAATGCCTCTATATTGTTCCATGGTGAGACCGCACCTTGAATATTGTGTGCAATTCTGGTTACCGTATCTTAAAAAGGATATAGTTATTTTAGAAAAGGTTCAGAGAAGAGCCACCAAAATGGTAAAGGGGATGGAAGGATACCCCTATGAAGAAAGGCTAAAAAGGTTAGGGCTCTTTAACCTGGAAAAGAGACGGCTTAGGGGAGATATGATAGAAGTCTATAAATTAATGAACGGAGTGGAACGGGTAAACGTAGATCGATTGTTTACCTTATCAGAATATAGAAAGACTAGGGGACATGCAATGAAGCTACAGGGTAAACTATTTAAGACTAATAAAAGAAAATATTTTTTCACTCAACATGTAATCAAACTCTGGAATTTGTTATCGGAGGATGTAGTAAAAGCTGTTAGTGTAGCTGGGTTTAAAAAAGGTTTGGACAAGTTCCTGGAGGAAAGGTCCATAAACCATTATTAAGAAGGGACCCAGGATATCAATGCTTGAACCAATACAAGCATTGTGGAACCTGTGTCCCTTGGGGAAACTGCTAGGTACATATGACCTAGATTGGCCACTGTTGGAAACAGAATACTGGGCTTGATGGACCTTGGTCTGACCCAGTATGGCATATCTTATGTTCTTATTATCAGGTTAAGTTTGACATTTTAAAGTCAGCTTTGCTATAAAAGCAAAAAGATTAATATCAAAAAGGTACAAGCAGTGGCGTAAATTCTGCCCAAGTAGACCCCTCAATGTGGTGGGTGGGAGTGGGGTCCTGGGCAGAAAGGGGGTCTCGCACAGCGACAGTTAAGGCAGCGCAGCAAGTTTACTTGATGATCTCTGCCGCGCTGCCTCCGCTCTTGTAGGTTTGCATCATGCCTGGCGGCTGTTCTCTGCTGGGCTGAAATCTCACGATAAATGCCGCACCACGAGATTTCAGGCTAGTGGGGAACAGCTGCTGAGCATGTGGTAGAATTATCAGAGGGGAGGCAGCGTGGTAAGGATCATCAACTAAGTTCGCTGTCACCGTTGCTGCTGCCGCTGCCACACAGGGAGAGGGCCACTGCACGAGGGGTGCCACCTGACAATGGGGTACCCTCTCATTGGAACTTTCGCCACTGGATACAAAGGTTCTCAGGAGGAGGACAGGAATACATATCTAGAACTACTGGGGAAAGCAGGACAGAAATTAAATAGAGAAAATAGATAGTAAAGACAATAAAGCATTGTGTCAAGACATCTTCTGTATTTTTTTAAGGAATGCTGGCAAAAATAGGAAGTGCAAGAGGTGAGTTGTAAAACTTAAAGATGAGAGGAAGGAATATGCAGTACTAGGGACAGCAGAACATCTTTTTCTTTTCTTGAGGGGTGGGGGAAGACCCAAGCTCCATCTTATTTCTGCCCCTAGGTCAGACAACCTGAATGAGCTTGCGATAGTTGGCCTTTCCTTCCTGTTCTGTCTGTGGGGATCCGATCTCCTATGGGCAGACAGAAGGGTTCATGGCCACCATCATAGCAGCGAATTATTGGTGAATAGACCTACCCTTTCCAATGTCTATTCTCAGTACTCCCTTTTAAATTAGATATTGGGGGAAAGCTGACAGTCGCCCAGAATTGCAGGCTTCATAAAAATATATCTCTGAAGGACTGAAAGATACTTCCAAACCAGGAAGATTAGGGCAACCCAATAGAAGGTTGCAATAAAAGTAAAAGTAGCCCAGGTGCCTTTAAGTAAAAAGCAGAGTTGAAAGGTTCCTGTCAACTGATAAAGCAGGTTGTCAATATGAACAAAAACAGAAATGCCAGTATACAAATGCTAGAAATCTAAAAAAATAAGATGGGAATATATAGAATATATAGCACTGAATGAAGAGAGAGGGATGCAATAGGCATCTACATCTGGTGGACAGAGAATAACCAATGGGACATTGTGATACCAGGATACTCATTACATCAGAATGATAGGGTAGATCAAATTGGTGGAGAGAGGGCGCTATATGTTAAAGAGAGCATTGAGTCAAACAGGCTGAAAATTTTTCAGGAAACAAAATGCATTGTAGAATCTTTATTGATAGAAATGCCATGTAAAAAGGAGGAGGGAATAACAGTGGGGTTGTACTACAGTCTGCCTGGACAGAATGAATAGATAGATGCTATAAGAAATTAGGTTGCTAACAAAATTTGCAACACAATAATAATGGGCGATTTCAATTTCCCGGCATTGACTGGGTCAATGTCACATCAGGAAACGCTAGGGAGATAAACATGGACAAGTACAAAGTTGTGTATTTAGGGAAGAACAATCCAAACTACAGCTATACAATGCAAGGTTCCACTTTAGGAGCCACCACCCAGGAAAAGGATCTAGATGTCACTGTGGCTAATATGTTGAAATCCTCTGTTCAGTGTGCAGCAGCAGCCAAGATGGCAAATAGAATGCTACGAATTATAAGGAAAAGAATGGAGAATAAAATAAAGAATATCCTAAAGCTTATGTATAGCTCCACGATGTGACTGCACCTTGGAGTCTTATGTGCAGTCTTGGCCACCGCATTAGAAGAAGAAAAAAAAAGATATAGCAGAATTGGAAAAAGTATAGAGAAGGATGACCATAAAGATAAGGGGATGAAAGAATAACCCTATGAGGAAAGGCTAAAAAGGTTAAAACACTTCAACTTGGAGAAGAGATACGGTATGATAGAGGTTTATAAAATGGTGACTGGAGTGGAATGAGTAAACACGAATTGGTGGTTTACTCCATCAATAAGTACAAAGAGCAGGGGACATGCAATGAAGGTACAAAATAGTACATTTAAGACTAATTGTAGAAAATATTTTTTCACTCAATGCATAGTTAAGTTTTGAAATTCATTGTCAAAGGATGTAGTAAAATCTGTTTGTGTTGTTGTTGCTAAGTGCCACTGAGTCGACTCATGGAGACACTCTGGATAGCTGTCCCAGACTATACAGTATTTAGTCTTCAGTCAGATGGCTCATTGTTGACAGAATGGCATCCATAGCTGCTGTTATTGTATCGATCCATCTCATTGCTGGTCTTCCACTTTTGCGTTGACCTTCAACCTTGCCAAGCACGATCTCTCTCTCTAATGATCTCTTTCTTTGCATGATGTGTCCAAAGTATGTAAGTCAAAGTTTTGTCATCTGAGCTTCTAAAGAAAGCTTTGGTTTGATCTCCTCTAGTATTGACTGGTTTATTCTTCAGGCAGTCCATGGTATACACAGTATTCTTCAACTGCACCATAGTTCAAAGGCATCGATTTTCTTCCTACCCATCTTTTTCACTATCCAACTTTCACATCCATAAAATATTATTGAAAATACCATGGCTTGGACAAGTCAAATCTTTGTATGGAGAGAGACATCTCTGCTCTTGAGAATCTTCCTAGGTCCTTCATAGTCATTCTGCCAAGAGCAAAATGCCATCTCACTTCTTGACTGCTTGTCGTTTATTGATCCAAGCAGGTTAAAGTTGTCCACTATTTCAATTTTTTCTCCAATAACAATGAACTTATTGATTTTGCCAGTTGTCAGGATCTTTGTCTTCTTTACGTTAAGGTTCAGGCCCAATTTAAGACTATGTTCCTTGATCTTAAGAAGCAAATGTATCAGATCATCTTCTCTTTCAGCCAGTATTGTTGTGTTATCAGCACAGCAAAGATTGTTGATGAGTCTTCCACCAACTTTCACACCTCAGTCGTCTTCATACAGTCCTGCTTCTCTGATAATCTGTTTTGCATATAAATTAAACATGAAGGGGGAAAGTATGCAGCCTTGTCGTACACCTTTGCTATTTTAAATCATTCTGTTTCTCCTTGTTCTGTTCGAACTGTTGCTTCTTGATCACTGTAAAGGTTGTGCAAGAGAACTATTAAGTGTTCTGGTATACTTATGCTTCTTGATGTATTCCAGAGTTTCTCATGATTTACATACTAAAAAACCTTGCTATGGTCAATAAAACACATATAGATATCCTTTTGGTATTCTTTTGTCTTTTCAAGGATCTATCTCACATCCACAATGTCGTCTCTCGTTTCTCACTCTTTCCTGAACCCTGCTTGCACTTCAAGTAGTTCTCGTTCCAGGTATGGTTGTAGTCTCTGCTGGATGATCTCAGAGTAAAATCTTACTGGCATGTGGGATCAAAGTGATGGTGCAATAATTTCCAGTCTGTCGGATCATTTTTCTTCAGTATTGGTATAAACACAGATCTTTTCCAGTCAGTTGGCCATATGATGTCTTCCAAATTTCCTGGCAGAGCCTTGTAAGTAACAGCCGCATCCGATTGCTGTAATACTTCAATGGGAATGCCATCAATCCCTGGTGTTTTATTCTTTGATAATGCTTTCAATGCTGCTTCGACCTTCTTTCATCACCAGTGGTTCCTGATCATAAGGTACAGGTTGAAACTGCTGTTGGCCCACTTGATCTTTATGGTATAATGATTCGGAATATTCTTTCTACCTTTTCTTGATCTTCTCAGCATCATTCACATTCAACATGGATCCTTGAGCATTTTTGTAGCATTCCAATTTGAGGCTGTAATTTTCTTTTTAACTCTCATAGTTTTAGGAAAGCTGATCTTGTTCTTCATCTAATAGTTTCTGATTCTATTTCCTTGCATGCATCATTATAGTACTTCTGCTTGTCTAGTCTTGCTGCACGTTGGTTTGGACAGTTTCATGGAGGAAAGGTCCATAAACCACTACTGAAATGGACTGGGAGAAATCTACTGATTATCCTTGGGATAAGCAGAATGGTATCTGTCTACCTCTGGGATCATGCCTGGAATTTGTGACCTGAACTGGCCACTGTAGGAAACAGGATACTGGGCTTGATGGACCTTTGGTCTGACCTAGCATGGCAAATCTTATATTCTTATGACTAAGAATATAATTTTATTGAATTTTATATTATCATGCTTTTATCTATCTTCAGCAGTCTTTCTTTCTTTCTTTTTTTTTTTTAACTGCCGTCAAGTCAATGCTGACTTTTGGCGATTCAGCAGCTGCTGGGTTTTCTTGGCAAGGTATGATCGGAAGTAGATTGCCAGGACTTTTCTTCTGAGGCAATGGAGGGCACTGTTCCCTCTAAGCTGTGCGCGCGCACACACTTCACCGAGCGAGCGCACATACTTTACAACAGAGCGCACAAAAATTATGGTTCCGATTTTGATAGAAAACACAGATGTCTTAAAATTTTAAAGTTGTGATTGTAATTACTAGAAATTTTCCACTTCATTTAGTAATCGTCTATTTTCATTTAATTTGATTAAAATCAATGTGGCATATGGAATTCTGACGTGTAGTCAAATTTTAAGGTATATAACTCCAAGTGACGCACAAAAATTTAACCTTCCTTCAAAAGCTGCACATCTGATATTTTATGCGCACACAGCCTACAGAAAATTAGAGGGAACATTGATGGAGGGTAAAGCACAGTTACTTACCTGTAACAGGTGATCTCTGGGAACAGCAGGAATAAGTCTTCACATATGGGTACATCGGTACCGACGGAGCCTGCGCGGGAACGCCCCCCAGCTTCCCAAAAAGGAAAGCTTTTGGGAGCATCCCACAGCGCCTGCGCGCTGCCTTCCCGCCTTTCCTAACCAGCTCTCCTCAGTTTGAGTTTAAAGCTGAGACAATAGAGAGAGAGAGAGGAAAGGAAAGATAGAAAAAGAGATACAACTCCTAGGGGAGGTGGGTGGGTTGTGAAGACTTATTCCTGCTGTTCCCAGAGATCACCTGTTACAGGTAAGTAACTGTGCTATCTCCAGGAACAAGCAGGAATGAGTCTTCACATATGGGGACTCCCTAGCTAAGATGCCTGGGAGATCCCCAAGGATATGAGACCCTGGGAAGGGGTCTACTTCCTCCTATGGATTTCAGGCATCCATCCAGGGAAGGAGGGTAGGAGTTGTTTAAGAATGGAACAGGTGTTTGAGGACAGCCTGACCAAACAAGGCATCCCGGCGGGAGTCCTTGTCCAAGCAGTAATGGGCTGTGAAGGTATGAACCGAGGCCCAGGTGGCTGCTCGACAGATCTGGTCGATGGACACAGAATTTAGATGAGCCATAGAGGTGGCCATGGCCCTCACATTATGAGCTGTGACATGGCTCTCCAGAGAAAGGTTCTTACTCTGGTAGGCGAAAGAAATACACTGAGCAATCCAATTGGACAGTGTTCTCTTGGAGACTGGAAGTCCCAAATGAGAAGGATCAAAAGCAACAAAAAGCTGGGAAGACTTTCTATGTTGCTGTGTCCTGTGTAAGTAAAAAGCAAGAGCTCTTTTACAATCCAGAGTATGAAGATTCCTCTCTGCATTGGATGCATGAGGAGCTGGAAAAAAGACAGGTAAATATACCTCTTGATTAAGATGAAAAGGTGAGACCACTTTAGGCATAAAGTGTGGATTTGTCCTAAGGACTACCTTATCATTATGGAACCTTGTATAAGGTGGATTAGCCACTAATGCCTGCAGTTCACTGATGCGGCGAGCTGAAGTGACTGCAATGAGGAAAATAACCTTTCAGGAAAGAAACTTCAAGGAGGTAGTGGCTAAGAGTTCAAAAGGTGGCTTCATAAGCTGACCAAGAACCAAATTTAAGTCCCATGCCACCGGAGGAGGCCTAATGGGAGGTTTAGTTAAAGTTAGGCCTCTCGTGAATCTTGCAATGAGAGGATGAGAGGAAATAAGTTGTCCATTGATGGGCTTAAGGGATGCTGCAATAGCACTCAAATGGACTCTTACTGAATTCGTTTTAAGGCCTGCATTGGAAAGATGCAGGAGATAGTCTAATAGAGAATTCAAAGGTAGTACTAGAGGGTTAAGACCCTTTTCAGCACACCAAATGGAAAACCTCTTCCATTTAAAAGCATAAGAACGCCTGGTGGAAGGTTTTCTGGAAGCATGGAGGATATCCTTCACTTGTTGAGAAAGATTCCAGTCTTGAAGGTCTAGGCCTTCAGTAACCAAGCTCTGAGGTGTAGGGACTTGGGGTTTGGGTGCCACAAAGTCCCTTCCTCCTGGGACAGAAGGTCTGGAGCAGCTCCCAAGTCCAGGGAGGGGGCTTGGGAGAGATGTAGAAGTAGAGGGTACCACACTTGGCGTGGAGCTATGAGGATCATAGATCCTTGATCCCTCTGGAGTTTGAACAGAGTCTTGGGAATCAAGGGAATGGGTGGAAATGCATACAGGAGGCCCTGACCCCAATGAAGGAGGAAGGCATCCTTAGCCTGAACTCCCTGACACGGAATTCTGGAACAGAACCGGGAAAGTTTGGCATTCCACGGACCTGCAAAGAGGGCTATGTCCGGGGTTCCCCATTCTTGGAAGATTCTGAGTACCTGATCCATGTGCAGGGACCATTCGTGTGGAAGCAGAACTCGACTGAGTCTGTCTGCCCAAGAGTTTTGGACTCCTGGGAGGTATACTGCCAGGAGATGGATTTGATGCTCTCTGGCGAAGGCCCACAATCTTAAAGCTTTGTTGCAAAGCGACAGAGAGCCAGTTCCTCCTTGCTTGTTTATGTAAAACATGGCTACTTGATTGTCCGTATGAATGAGGACTGCCTTGTAGCTGAGGAGGGTATGAAAGACCTTGAGAGCTAGAAAAACTGCTCGAAGCTCCAAGTGGTTGATATGAAGAGAGGTCTCCTGTGGGGACCAAGTGCCTTGAGTGGAGAGGTCCTGTAGATGGGCTCCCCAACCTGTTTGGGAGGCATCTGTTGTGAGGGTTGCTTGGGGCAACAACTGTTGGAAGGGGGACCCCAGCAACAAATTTTGAGTGGACATCCACCATTGGAGAGACCAAAAGAGACGTTTGGTGGTTGCTATTTGGTCTGAGAGAGCTCCTGAAGCTTGAGTCCACTGGGTGGACAAAGTCCATTGAGCTGCTCTCATGTGTAGGCGAGCATAGGGTACCACATGCACTGTGCAAGCCATGTGGCCTAGCAGTTGTAGCATCTCCCTGGCAGTTAAGTGGCTCTTTGACTGAACCTGGGAGGCTAACTGCACTCGACGTTGGCAACGGGCCTGGGGAAGGTAGGCCCTTGCAGTAGTGGTATAGAACCAGGCCCCTATGAATTCTAGGGACTGAGTTGGGGTGAGCTGAGACTTTGGGAGGTTTACCACAAGTCCCAGATACTGCAGAATGCGCTTTGTGCGGTCCAAGGAAATCTGGGCCTCTGACTGAGATGGAGCTCGAATGAGCCAGTCGTCCAGGTATGGGAAGACAAATATTCCCAGAGTGCGTAGAAATGCAGCAACTATTGCAATGCATTTGGTGAACACTCTTGGAGCAGAGGCCAGACTGAAAGGAAGGAGACTGTATTGGTAATGTTTTCCTTGGAAAAGAAACCGCAGGAATCTTCTGTGAGAGGGATGGATGAGGACATGTGTGTACGCATCCTTGAGATCTAGAGAACAAAGCCAATCCTGACTTTGAAGGTATGGAAGGAGAGTGCCCAGAGAAAGCATCTTGAACTTCTCCTTGTTCAATTCTCTGAGATCTAAGATGGGCCTGTATCCCCCTGTCTTCTTTGGGATGAGAAAATAAGAGGAGTAGAACCCTGACCCTTGATGAAGAAGAGGAACTTCTTCTATCGCCCCTTGGGCAAGAAGGGTAGCTACCTCTTGACCTAGAAGGTCGAGAAGACATGTGGAAGAATTGAAGTGTCTCACCATAGTGTGGGGAGGAAGGTCTGAGAAATGAAGCTTGTAGCCCTCTCTTATGATGGAGAGGGTCCACTGCTCTGATGTTATCTGCTCCCATCTGGGAGCAAAATGAGCCAACCTTCCTGGAATGGCGAGAGGCTCTGGCTGCTTTAGAGCCAGAAAGGCTAAGTTCTCTAGCATCAAGTCAAAAACCCTGAGGAGGTTGGGCTTGTTGAGTTGCAGCAGCCCCTGTAGGCTTAGGTCTGGCCTGTTTAGGTTGCTGAAGCTTAATGGAAAAGCGACCTGTAGAAGATTGTTGGCCAGAAGTAGAAGGAAATCTGCCCTTTTTAAAGAAAGACTTTTTAAAAGGCTTTTTCTTGGCAGGAATGGAGGTTGACTTTGAAAGTCTATCCAGAGCAGAGTTTTCTGCATCCATTTGAGTGGCTTTTATTTGCCACTCTTTGCCAAATAGGTTTTCACTTGTACAGGGAAGATTTCCTAAGCCATCTTGAACCCAGGGTTCTAAATCAGAAGCCTGGAGCCAAGCAATTCTGCGAGCAGCTATGGCAATGCCTGAGGCTCTGCTGGCACCTTCAAAGGAGTCAAAAGCTGCCCTGTTGTAAAACTTTGAAATGTCTTGAGTATGCTTAAGCCAAATGAGGAATTCCTCCCTTTTATCCTCTGGAAGAAAAGGGAGGAAAGTCTGCAGTTTTTGTGCAACTTCTTTTAGAAACATACCCATGTAAAGGCTATATGAGTTGATTCTGGCAATAAGCATACTGGCTTGGAAGATTTTCCTACCAAAAGCATCCAAGGTCCTGCATTCTCTTCCTGGAGGAGCAGAAGAGTGTCTCTTTGTACTCTTTATCCTCTTCATAGCTGACTGCACCACAATGGAATGGTGAGGAAGCTGAGTTTTTTGAAATCCAGGACAAGGAGGGACACGATACATAGTGTCCAATCTGCGAGAATGAGGAGAGAGAGTGAGAGGAGTCTCCCATAGATCAATCATGTGTTCATAAAGAATCTCATGAATTGGTAAGGTGACTGCCTCTTTAGGAGCTCTAGAATAGCCTAAAATATCCAATTTTTTAGCTCTAGGCTCTGATTCAGAAGTTACTGAAATAGAAAGTCCTTTAGCTACTTCTCTTATGAAGCCTTGAAAGGACAAGTCCTCTGGAGGAGACATTCTTCTTTTTGGAGAAGAAGGCTCTTCAGGAAGGGCTATGGATACTTCAGGAGACTCGTCTGATGTATCAGAATCATCAGAGGAATCGAAGTATCGCCTGTCAGGGTGCTTTTCCAACGCTCGATAAGCGTATCGAGCAGTATCGACATCGGGCGTCCCCGGTACCAGATCGGTACCGGTAAGCCCTGGACAAGGAACCGCTGTAGCCGGTATCCTAGTCGATGTCGATGTAGTCGGTACCGGTATCGGCGCTGGTGCCGGTACCGGAGCCGATACCGACAATGGAGCTTGTTTCGGTACCAGCGGCGTCGCAGCTTGAATGAAGGCCGTAATAGCCTGCTGCATGGACAAAGCACAGTTACTTACCTGTAACAGGTGATCTCTGGGAACAGCAGGAATTAGTCTTCACATATGGGGTACGTCGGTACCGACGGAGCCTGCATGGGAACGCTGCCCAGCTTCCAATCAGAAAGCTTTTGGCAGCATCCCTCGCGCTGACTTCCCGCCTTCTCCAGAGCCTCTCTTCAGTTGAGTTTCAAAGCTGAGACAAAGGCGAGGAGAGAAAAGGAAGAAGAAGATAAAGAGATGCAACTCCTAGGGGAGGTGGGAGGGTTGTGAAGACTAATTCCTGCTGTTCCCAGAGATCACCTGTTACAGGTAAGTAACTGTGCTATCTCCAGGAACAAGCAGGAATGAGTCTTCACATATGGGGACTCCCTAGCTAGAGATGTCCGGGGGATATCCCATAAAAATGCAGGAGCCTGGACCAGGGGTGTATTTTGTCTCCAGGAATCCCCGGCCTCCAAAGTGGGATGAGGGTAGGAGTTGACAATAAAGGAGCTGTGAGGAAAGAAACAGCATAGCCAAGGACTACAGGGTCCTACAGACTACAGGAGTCCTTGGTATATATGATGAGTAGCATTAAAACACATTTAATGTACACTTAAAATATGCAGCTTACCTACTGTATTGTAGGAAGTAGAGAGCATGATGGAGTCTACTGAATAAGCAGTGGCGGAATCTTCAAGGTGACCTCCCAGCAGTGAGGATGAAGGTCCAGACCTGGAGGTAGCAGACGATCCAGGTGTCAACTGGGTAGGATTAGACGTCAGGTCTTCAATGGAAAGCTTTATGGGAAAAAGCTGAAAACTCCTTTAGGCATAAAGTCATTAACATTGAGGACTAAAGGAAGAAGACTGACGGAGTTGGAGAACTAGCCCAGTCCTGGCGGGAAGAGGGGGACTGGAAAAACCCCTATTCCCAAAGAGAACAGCTGTGTACTCAAAAATAAAGATGTACACTATTTTTCCTAGCTGGCGAGAGATAGGAAAAATATTGAAGCTTGATGCTTCAAGGACTTAAAGAAAAAATGGAAGATGTTAGCACCACAGTAGTTATTGGGGCATAACAGTTTCTGCATCGTAATATGGTATGCGAAGTAGGGCAATAGACTGTCTAAAACCTCTAGAAGGTAAAACATTTAGTATAGACAGTAAGGGTGACAGTGTGTAAGACATATCAACCCTTAAGAAGCCCCCCAACAGACACATATATATACAGATATATATATGTGGATGGAATATATATATATATATATATATATATACATATACATATGTCCATATGTGTATATTAGGATATGGGTGGGTGGAGAAATGTATCAAAAAAAAAATATATATATAGATTACATATACCTAAATATATATACATTTGTGGGGCATGGTTTTGCACCACCAGAGTAATGATATAGGTATGTAGACATATATGGAGATGCTACATACAAGACAACAGGTTGAAGATACATGTCTACCACCCAGCCCCATAATTGTACATGGGGAATATAAAAGAAAAAGATTCTTCGCTCTACAAGAGGGTGAACCCACTTGGGATAGGTATAGAGAATCTATTTCCGTGGATTGAGGGATGCAGGAAGGCAATCCAACAAGATAACCGTGATGTTTGCGTGAGAACAGATGATCATATGAATCTGTAAGTAACAAGGCGAGAGTTCCACAGAACACTGACATGGCAGGTGTGCAGAAACGCAGAAGATACCAGAGGGACCTACTGGAGGGACCCAGAGGTAGCATGCGTAAACATCAGCCTTGGATTTTCACGCAGAAGAACTTATATTTCATGTTAACACCCCAGGCCAGAGGGTGTGGAGAACCCTCACAGGCATGGGAAGGGATTATAAGCTTTTCCCTACTAATAGAGAAGCTTCAGAGACAAGATGAATGCTCTATAGCAAGGCCCTCATAGTAGAAAGCTTCTTTGAAGACTGCAGAGAGCATTGTGCAGGAGAGATATGAGATAAACTGACTGAAGTCAGGTGTGTTGCCATATCCTAGGAGAGGAGATGGATAGAATAATGTGAGAAAGCCTAAAAGAGTAGGAGGATCCAAGATAGCTAACGAGTAGCTTGGAATCACTACTGAGGCTAGACAAAATTTTGAACAAGGGACTGGAACCTGTAAAAAGTACCAGTAATACAATCACTGTAACTCCTGCAGGCACAGCTGCTGACGGAAACAGCAGAGAGATTGTCCTGTGCCCAATAAAGAAAAACAGACAAGAAAGGAGAGGAGATATCCCTTCTCCCTGTCTGAGGAACGAGCTTGCTAGAGAAGCTTTTCAGTATGGTACCCCTCAGTCAGGGAAAAAGCCCGGTTGAGAGGGTAGAGCAAGTAATTGGAGAGTGACGTACCCATAGGGTAAGTCAACTGAAGGAAAAAATGTTCAGTTGGGACAGAACTATCAGGGGATAGTTGCAACTGCTCTTCTAGAGAGTAAGAAGAGGAGAAGTCTGTAGTCCCTGAACAAAAATTTTCTGACAGCTTAGTACACTGAAAAAGAAAAGCACAGTGAATAAACTTCTAATGGGTAGAAGTGAACTGTAGAGTATAATTCCCAGCCCCTATGGTCGCTGGGAATGCTGAGACTGGCCAGAGCTGGAGGACTTCTGACTAGGCTGAGGTGTCCCTTGTTTAGGTACAGCCGAATGATGGGCAGGAGATGAATGAAACTTTCTTTTCTTAGGGAAAGAAGGTTTGGTAGGACATTTCCTACCTCTCGAAGAAGGAGGTGGCTTAGAATGGTCCTTAGTGGAAGGAGAGTCAGCGGAGCATTGAGCAACCTGACGTAAAGCCTCCTTATTGAAGAGACCTTCTCCTGTACAAGGAGAATGAGCCAATATAGTTTGTGCCCATCTGCTCAAGTCTGAAGCTTTGAGCCAGGCTCTGCGACGTGCTGCAATGGCAATAGCAGAAGATCTGCTAACAGACTCAAAAGAGTCTATAGAAGCACGAGAAAGGAACCAAGATATATTCCGGCTATGATTGAGTAGCAAGGAATAATTAGTAGCCTTGGGCTCTGGCAAAAAAGGGGTCAAAAGAGACAATCTCTCCGTGACCTCCTGGAGTGTGAGACTCATGTGGAAAATATATGAAAGAATTCTGGAGGCCAGCATAGATGTTTGGAAGGCTTGATGACCAAACGCATCGAGTGTTCTTGAAGAACGACCTGGCGGATAAGAAGAATGCTTCTTCTTGCTCTTAACCTTCCTCAGTGCTGATTCCACTACAAGGGAATGATGAGGAAGTTGAGGCTTCTGAAATCCTGGAGAGGGAGGCACCCGGTACCGAACCTCAGTGGCTGTAGAAGCTAGAGGAAGCCGTAAGGGTGATTTCCAGACCCTCAGAAGGAGATCCTGCAGAGCAGGATGTAAAGGAAGCATCATATTTTCCATTTGTGCTGGTGAGCTATGAATAGCATCACAACCAGGGATAGAGATATTAAGAAAGGTTGCCATATCCAGGAGAAAAGCCTGAAAAGACTGATCTCCTATGGGAACCTTCCCTGGTAAGGCTAAAGAAAGAGGCTGAGCACCAGAGGACGTACCGTGGTGTGAGGAGAGAAACCTAGTAGATGGACAAGGATACTAGCATGGTAACTTAGAGGCAGTGAGTACTGCATCAGCAACCCCAGGTATCGGTTCCAAACTAGGCATCGGTGCAAGAACAGGCATCGACATCGATACTGACACAGGGCCAGCAGTTGAAGTTGCCATTGGGAACTGCTGCAATGGTACCGAGATCATGCGAGAGTTATGGCTAGGATCCTCGGAACTGCTTATCTGGAAACGACGGGAGTCGGTTCCGGGACGCGTCGGTACCCAGTCCTCAAGACTAGATATCGATTCAAGACTCGGCATCAAAGGAAGCGAGTCTATCGATGCATGTCTCGAGGGTACCGACGTCGGTGGTAGTATCGGCGATGCCGATACCGGTAAAGCAGCCTGGGTTACATCGATCGGTCCCGAAGGTACCGAGGATGCCCGATGACAACCTCTCGCCGGGAGAACGTTATTCCACACTGGTGCCGATGCTGGGGTATCGGAACCGATCGAAGCCGGTACCGTCCCGGAGCATGGCTGAGATATGGAAATGTCCATCGGTATCGTATCGACCGGCCCCAAAGGTGCCGAGGATGCTAGAGGACGATTCCTGGTGAAGAGTGAAACACTCGACACCGAAGCCGATGCTGGGGAATCGGTACCGCTCGAAGCGGATACCCGCACCGTACACGGCTGGGATCGAGGGAAGTCAATTTGGTGTGCATCGATTGGTCCCGAAGGTACCGAGGAGGCCCGATGACGATCCCTGGTGAAGAGTGGAACACTCGACACCGGTGCCGATGCCGGGGGATCGGTACCGCTCGAAGCGGATACCAGCCCCGAACATGGCTCAGGTATGTTCTGTGAGGGGTGAGCCCGAGGAACAACCTGAAACCCCTTTAATGCTTTGGAGCCCGCAGACTCCCGCAGGGGTAATGCCAATGGATTCTTGAGGGTAAGGCCGGAGCCGTCACCATGCTGGGCATGGGACATACCACTCAAGCATTGACTAGTCTTAACAGACTGTTTGTGGGTTACCTGATCCTGTGAAGAGGAGAAACCGGGTTCCCTCACTGCCGAATAAAAAACGGTATCGAGGGAAACTCTAAAAACTGAAGGTTTCCTCACAAAAGTATCCCCTGACAAGTCAGGGGAAAAATGGTCAGGACCCACACAATTGAGACACCAACTATTGGAGTCTAAAAGGAAACAGGTGTTTCCACATCGAATGCACTTCTTAGGAAAAGAAGGCTCCAAGAGGAAGAGGCCTGGTAGGCCCAACAAGTTAAGGCAAAAAACTGAAGAAAAGGTTTCTCAGAATTTAGTAAAAAAATCTACCGGCGGAACCGGTGGCGGCGGGAAATACAGCCGCAACCACAAGAAAACAAAAACTAAAGTAATTAAAGTAAGTAAAAAGAAAAGTTTCTGCGGTGACAGGAGGACGTCCTGCCGGCTCCGCGGAAAAACGAAAACTGAAGAGAGGCTCTGGAGAAGGCGGGAAGTCAGCGCGCAGGCGCGAGGGATGCTGCCAAAAGCTTTCTGATTGGAAGCTGGGCAGCGTTCCCGTGCAGGCTCCGTCGGTACCGACGTACCCCATATGTGAAGACTCATTCCTGCTTGTTCCTGGAGATAACATTGTGATCCATCGATGCCATGAATGCCTGGAAGTCGGTACCGGGAGATTGTGCCGGTACCCCAGAGCATTCTAACAGGTGATCGGTCGAGGCCGTGTCATCGATGTCAACCTGTAACCCCATAGGAGGAGCTTTGGAAGCCGGAGCTTCCCGCCGGGGTTGTTTTGCTGGCGCAGGATCCTCAAGGGCAAGCCCGGAGGCATCTCGATGCTTAGAGGGAGATCTACCCTTCGAGGACCTGCTAGGTACATGTTTGGTTACCTGAGATCCATCAGGAGAAGAAGACCTGGAAGATGTCGATGCTACCGACGCTGCATCAGCGGGAAACAGCACATGGAGCTTAGCTGCTCGGTTCTGTAAACCCTGTTTAGACATTAGAGAGCAGGACGGACAATCCGGAATGGAGTGTTCAGGACCCAAACATTTAAGACACCGTTCATGGGTATCTGTAACAGAAATAGTACCGCTACACTTAGTGCATTTTTTTAACCCGGAGGCTGGTTTTTCCATGAGGGAAATTTTCTTGTAGGCCCTGAGGCCCAAGAGGAAAAATACACTAAGTGAAGAAAAATAGATTTTTTTTTTTTTTTGAAGAAAGAAGAGAAAAAGACCGGCGGTACCAATCCGGAGTCGGGGAAGGCAGACACGCGACCAAAGAAATAAAATAAAATAAAGAACTTCTTCAGCGGTGATAGGGCTCGACCTGCTGGCTCCGCGGCAAAGAAGAACTGAGGAGAGCTGGTTAGGAAAGGCGGGGAAGGGATGCTCCCAAAAGCTTTCCTTTTTGGGAAGCTGGGGAGCGTTCCCGCGCAGGCTCCGTCGGTACAGACATACCCATATGTGAAGACTCATTCCTGCTTGTTCCTGGAGATAGTGACTTGTAGACTGTGCCCCCTCTTCACAAAAGTGGGACAGAGCTGGTAACTACAAGGCAGATAGTTTGACCTCAGTTCAGTAGCGGATAAATTAATGATGTCAATACTAAAGGAAAGGACAGTGCAATGGAGTATCCTGAATCCAGTAAATCACAGAACCAAAGGAGCATGCTGTTACCAGAAAGAAATCAGGTTAAAGAAATTTAATTAATTTCTTTGACAGAATGACCAAAGAACAAGATAAGAGACAAACACTAGCCTTTGAAATTATTGGCCTATCCCTATTGATGGTGGGGTGGTTTCCATCACAGTTCTAGACTGCAAATCTATACTTTTATTTATTGATGGATTTGTATTTTAAGAATGCATTGGGATGGGCCTTTTATAAAGATGGTTTATAAATGTAGTGTAACATAATCTAGTGATAAAGTGTAGCTACTCACCTGCAGCAGGTGTTCTCCGGGAATAGTAGGAATCAGTTCTTACATATGAGTGGCATCACTGACGGAGCCCACAAGGGAAGGCTCCCCAGCTTCTATAGGAAGTTTTTGCGAGGTCAACCACGTATGCCTGTCTTCCTGCCCGAAGGAACCATCTTACCTCAATATGATGACAGCTTAATCAAGCCAAAAAAGTAAAGAACTCCACGAGGAGGAGGGAGGGTAGTGAGGACTGATTCCACCTGTTCCCGGAGAACACCTGCTACAGATGAATAACTACACTTTCTCCAAGGACCAAGTAGGAAAGCAGCTCTCGTGTATGGGACTCTCAAGCTAGAGGCTACTGAAAAAACCTGTAAAAAGCCAAATGAGACCACTAGAAAAAATGAACCAAGAAAAACAGTATAAGGAATGGCTTAAAGGTTCTGAGAGTCATCGCCCAGCAGGGCATCAACATCAGATTGACTCTACAGTAGCCTGGACGGACAGAAGAGCCAGTGGGAAGGAGTTGCTCTAAGTCCCAAATATGTGCCGGAGTACAGCATGGCCGAAGTTGCTGTCATGCCGGGAATCACAATCCAGACAATAATAGGCTGTGAAGGTATGGACGGAAGTCCACATTGTAGCCCTACAGATTTCCACCATGGAGACAGAGCAAAGGTGGGCCATGGAAGCCGCCAAAGTTCAGACATTATGTACCATGACATGGCGTTCCAAATTGAGCCCAGCTTGGGCATAAGCGAAGGAGATGCAGTCCACCACCCAAATGGAAAGGGTGCATTTGGAGACCACCATGCCCAGCCTATTGGGGTCAAACAAGACAAAGAGATGGAAGGAACGGTGGTGGGCTTTCATCCTCTCCAGATAGAAAACCAATGCTCTCTTACAATCCAAAGTATAAAGTGAGGCCTCCTCTCTGTTGGCGTGAGGTCTGGGGAAAAAAGGTGGGAAGTACCACTGGCTGGGTGAGATGGAAAGTGGAAATTACCTTAGGTAGGAACTTAGGGTGAGTGCGAAGGACTACTCTATTCTTATGGAACCTGGTGTATGGAGGGCACTGGCATTTGTAGCTCACCAACTCTGCGTGCAGAGGTGAGTGCTACCAAAAAGATGACCTTCCAGGTAAGAAATTTAAGCAGACAGGAGGCAAGTGGTTGGAATGAGGGAGTGAGCAGCTGCCCCAACACCACGTTAAGGTCCCACACCACCGGCAGTGGTTGAATTGGGGGATGAGACAACAAAAGGCCTCTCATGAAGCGTTCTACAAGTGGGTGAGCGGAGAGAGGCTTATCAGCTACAGCATGATGGTAAGCATCCAGAGTGCTCAGATGCACTCTAAACTGGACTTAAGACCAGAGCTGGTGAGGTGGAGCAGGTAAGTGAGCACCATCTCCATTGGACAGGAGAAAGGGTCCAGAGCCTTGTCCGCACACCAGACCAAGAAACTGCACCACTTGAAAGCATAGCCCATCTGGTAGAGTCCTTGCGAGATGCAAGGAGGACATTCTCCACCTCTGCCAGTAGGTGGAAATTTGCAAGTGTTATGTACTCAGCATCTATACCATGAGTGAGAGGTATTTGATGTTGGGGTGGAGGAGAGACCCCCCTGTCCTGAGACACAAGGTCCGGGGCATAGCCGAGTTGGAGAGGATGCCTCCCAGGCAAAGTAGCAGGGGAAACCAGGGTTGCCTGGGCCAGTGGATCAGTGTCGCAATCCATCTGAAGCTTGAAAAGTGTCTTGACCACCAGAGGAGTTGGTGGGTATGCACAGAAGAGGCTCTCACCCCAATTCAGGAGAAAAGCATCAGAGGCTATCCGACTGTTGCATGGTACTCTGTAGCAAAATTGCGGCAGCTGACTGTTGTGAGGAGTGGCGAAGAGATCTATTGATGGTGTGCCCCACATCTGGAAAATGCGGTGGGTCACCTGCTTGTTGAGAGTTCATTCATGCAGTTGGAGAACTCTGCTGAGCTGATCTGTCAAAACACTGAGCTCCCCTGGCAGGTATACTGTCCTCAGGAGTATGCCATGTGTGCAGGCAAATGTCCAGAGTCGGACTGCCTCCCAACAGAGGAGGTAGGAGCCCGTGCTACCCTGTTTGTTGATACAGAACATGGCCACCTGGTTGTCTGCCTGTATGAGGACGGCCTGGTTGGAGAGGTGTTGTTGAAACACTCAAAGGGCATTGGCTGTGGCATGGAGTTCCAGGAAGATGACCTTCTGGAGGATCTCCCAAGCCTTCGAGAGACCCTGTGTGCATAAGCCATCCAGATGAGCTCCCCAGCCCAACATGGAGGCATCAGGCATCAGTCATCAGCACTCATTGGTATGGTGGGGCTTGGAAAGGCAGTCCCGCAAGTAAGTTGGTGGGCTGCTCCACCAGGAAAGGGACGCCTTTAGTGGCAGAGTGACTGTGACCTTCTCGGTGAGACGGTTGGTCATCTGGCACCACTGTGTGCAGAGGGTCCACTGCGCCTGATGCATTATGAAGTTATGCTGATGGAGTACATGGACTGTAGAGGCCATGTGACCAAGGAGGCGTAGCATCTGTCGAGCTGTTATACGCAGACAATGCTGGACGTCCTGGCAAGGGTGATTAGGCGTTGGGTCCGGTCAAATAGTAGGAAGCTTGAGCTAGAGTAATAATGAGGTGAGCCCCAATGAACTCAAGGCATTGAAAGGGCTGAAGGTGACATTTGGGGTTGTTTATGACAAAGCTCACCTGCTCCAGTACCTGAATCGTATGTTGTGTGAATCGCTGCACCTCTACCGCATCCCGCCCCTGAATCAACCATCGTCAAAATAGGGGACGACAAAGATTCCCTGGATCCATAGAAAAGCAGCAATGACCGTTAGGCATTTTGTGAAGACCCTTGGAGCAGCACCCTGTATTGATAATGCTGTCTGCTGAGCATGAAGCAGAGATACTGTTGATGCAGGGGGTGAATGAGGATGTGTGTGTAAGCATCTTTGAAATCCAAGGAGCATAGCCAGTCTTCCTGCTGAAGATAGGGCAACAACGTTCCTAGGGGTACTATCTTGAACTTTTTCCTCACCAGGAACCGGTTGAGGTTCTTTAGATCCAGGATCTGCTTTTGACACTGTTGATCACAACCTTCTCCTAGATACCTTGTCCTCACTTGGTTTTAAGAGCTTTCTACTATCCTGGTTCTCTTCTTATCTTTCCCATCGCTCTTTCAATATTTGTTCTGGCGGATCCTCCTCTGCTGCTGTCCTGCTCTCAGTTGGTGTACCCCAAGGATCTGTCTTGGGTCCAACTCCTTTTCTCTCTCTATACCCAGTCCCTTGGTGCACTTATCTCTTCCCATGGCTTTCAGTACCATCTTTATGCTGATGACTCACAGATCTACCTCTCTATACCTGAAATCTCTCTGGCAATCCAGACCCGGATCTCTGCCTGCCTTTCAGACACTGCTGCTTGGATGTCTCACTGCTGCTTGAAATTGAACAAGGCCAAAATTGAGGCTCTTATTTTTCCCCCTAAAACCTCCTCTCCCCTTCCTCCTTTCTCAGTCTCTGTGAATAACACTCTACTTCTCCTTGCTTCCTTAGCTCACAATCTTGGGGTCGTCTTTGACTCCTCTCTCTCCTTCTCCACACACATCCATCTGATAGGTAAGACCTGCTGTTTCTTTCTCTATAACATCAACAAAATCCGCCTATTCCTTTCTGAACACACTACTAAGACACTTATCCACTCTTAAGTCACCTCCCGTCTTGACCATTATAATCTACTACTTGCTGGTCTCCATCTCTCTCCCCTTCAATCTGTTCAACACTGCTGCATGGCTAATCTTCCGTCAGCCTTGTCATGCTCATATTACCCCTCTTCTCAAGTCACTTCATTGGCTCCCTATCCGCTTCCGCATCCAGTTCACACTTATCCTGCTGACCTATGTGCATTCACTCTGCAGCTCCTCACTACCTTTCCTCTCTTCTCTCTCCCTAAACCCTCCTCGGGAACTCCACTGTTTTGGCAAATCGCTTCTATCTGTGCCCTTCTAATCTATTCCTAATTCCAAACTTTGCTCCTTTCACCTTGCTGCTCTTTATGCCTGGAACAAACTATTTGAATATGTACATCAGGCGCCTTCTCTGGCCCTTTTCAAATCCAGGCTGAAAACTCACTTCTTCGCTGCTGCTTTCAGATCATGACTCATCTGATCTCCTTTGTGTTTCCTTACTATTCCCCCTAGACCTATCCTGTATCTACAGCTACTGTGTTGTCTGTCTTGACTAGATTGTAAGCTTTGATGAGCATGGACTGTCTCATACATGTTTCTGTGAAGCGCTGCGTACATCTGGTAAGGTTAGCCCTTTAAAGTTGGTATTGTGAGGTGTTTCTTTTTCACTGTTCTTGTTCGCCAATGATGCCAAAATCCTTTATATATTACATTTTTATTACATATGTTACTGGGACTCAGTTTGAGGGCCACATATCCAATTTTATTTTACTATATATATTGGATCAGGTGAATGTGTTTTACCCACCACTTTGAACACCTTGTGGTCATATACCGAGTGATTTATTACACAACCTTTTGTTAGGATCTTACAGTCAATGGTTATTCCATATATTTGCATTTAAATGGGTTTTAAAGCGCTCCTATTCCTGACCTCTGTTTGTGCTGAGTATATCCACAAGAACATAAGGTTTTAAGCCAAATACATGTTTTCACTTGTTTTTTTCCTTTCCTCTTTGGGTCCCCCTTTTTTATTGTCTTTTAAGGTAACATTTTTTACGTGTTTTTAAGCCACCTGGCATATTTTAATTTTATAACGTTCCTTGTTTCTTATACTCCCTTTATATATATTTGTTTCTATAATTTTATGGTTTCGGTTTTACTGTCCTCTTTACATTTGTACATTTGCAGTCTTCACTCTATACATTTTGTTGCCCGTAGGTTTGTTCAGAGGGACACCTTAAACCTGTATTGTTTACTGGGTTTCTATGGATACATTTGAGCCGACGCAGTTTGGTGCCAATTTTATTTTAAAAGTCGGGCCCAGTCGCTCTTTGCCTCTGTTTATATGCTCCATAGATGCACTACGCTGTTCATGTAAGGGTAATATTTTCTTTGACTCTGTTTCCTTTTCAGTTTCCTCACTAAAATTTACAGACAACATTAACTTATGTAATTGGTTCTTCCTTATAATTTGTTTAGTAGCTTGATGATCTTATAGTGTTATTTATGCATACAATTTATGCCCTAGAACAGAGGTCCCCAACTCCAGTCCTGGAGGGCCAAACACCATTCAGGTTTTCAGGCTGTCCCTAATGAATATGCATGAGATACATTTGAATACAACGGGGCAGTGCATGCAAATGCATCTCATGCATATTTATTAGGGACAGCCTGAAAACCTGAATGGTGTTTGGCCCTCCAGGACTGGAGTTGGGAACCTCTGCCCTAGAAGGTTCTTATTTATATAGTTGCTGCCTCACAAGCATTATTTTTAAATGCATACATTTTATGCCTTTGAGAGGTCTTGTCAACAGTACCTCTTCACATTTAGTATATATTATACCATTAGTTTGTGATAAAGCACAGTTACTTACCTGTAACAGGTGATCTCTGGGAACAGCAGGAATAAGTCTTCACATATGGGTACGTCGGTACCGACGGAGCCTGCGCGGGAACGCTCCCCAGCGTCCAATCAGAAAGCTTTTGGGAGCATCCCTCAGCGCCTGCGTGCTGCCTTCCCGCCTTTCCAACTGTCTCTCCTCAGTTGAGTTTTTTTTTTTTCAATGTTTATTTATGAACCATCATAAAAAACCAGTATAATGTACAACATTCAACTACTTCCTCCCTGGGGTGGACTCTGATCCCCAGGGTGGGAACAATGATGATCACAATATTTTCAAAATTTAACCCCCCCTTCCTCCCCCCTCCCTCCCTCCCCCACATACACATAGGCAAGCAACATCTGGATCAGAGCATAAAGCTGTACAGCGCGCCACCATGAGCTACTCCCGATTAAGCCACCAATTAACATCCCAACTGCAGGACTTCATTACATGCCCGGGGACTCAGAATTTGAATATATGGGTCCCATAGTGACAGAAAGGCAGACCACCGTTTGGCATGGCCCCGTGCCCCCCTACACTCCAGGAGCATCAGTTGATGGAAGGAGTTCCGCCATTCCCAGAAGGAGGGAGGGTTCTTTTCCCGCCATCTATGCAAAAGTGGTCCCTTACCCACCAGACAAGCCTTCCGCACCAGCCAGCGACCCCATTTCCCCTTCGGGGAGTTAAGACTCAGGAGGTCCAGGGTAACCAGGGCTGCATCCCAGGATATGGACTGTCCTAGGAGGGTAGCCATGAAACTACAAATCCTCCGCCAATACGAACGGATCTGTCGGCATCCCCACCACATGTGTAATAAAGTCGCCAGGGGCTCAGCGCACCGCGGACATCTACCATCCGGAGTCAAATGACAACGGAAAGCCCGTCTCGGAGAAAAATGAACCCTAGTGATACACTTAAATTGTATTTCCCGCCAACGGACGCCGTCCGCCAGGCGTCCGATTCTTTGAAGGGCAGCTAATACGGTATCGGGGGGGAACAGCCTGCCGCAGCTCCACCCCCCAGGCCTGCTCCACACCACTAAAGTCGGGTCGAGGCCGAAAAAGGTCTAGTCTCAAATTAAACAGACGTATGGACGGTTTCTCCGCCCCGGTCAGACTAAAAAACTCAATGATCTGAGCTGACCGGTCGCCATGCAGCTCCTCTCCCGGAAGCGAGGCCACGTAGTGAGCGATCTGCAGGTACGCAAAAGTGTGGCGAGACCCCAGGTCATATTCCTGGGATAAGAAAGGGAAGGATTTAATTTTCCCAGCGGGATCAACCACATGACCGAGATTCCGCAAACCTCTGTCCCCCCAGGCCCGGAATACGGTGGTCTCCGTACCTGGAGTGAAACTGACATTACCTCTTATGGGCAACCAGCACGACACCTTCCAGTTACGGCCCCAGTAAACATTTAGCTGCCGCCAGGTCCGGAGCACGGGGATCAATAACACACTATCAACCAGGTGGGCAGGCAACCGGCTAAAGTCCATATGTAACAGGGCCTGCAAGGAATGGGGGGCCGCGTAGGCCTCCTCCAGCGCCAGAGGGGTATACAATTCCGTAGAGCCCAGCCAATCCCCCAAATGTCGTGCTTGGCAGGCTAACGCATAGGCTCTGAGGTCCGGCAGCCCCCAACCCCCATGTCTCACCTTCCCCACCAACCGGCTAAAGGGGATCCGCGCTCTCGCACCTCTCCACAAAACCCCCCTAAATTCCATCTCAAAACGCCGAACATCCCGTCGTAGTAGCCAAACCGGGAGAGTCTGTAACCAATACAAGATCCTGGGCAATATCACCAGCTTAATCGCCGCAATCCTCCCCGACAAGGAGAGGGGACGAGTTCGCCAAGCCTGCAATTGAGTTCTCACCTTGGCCAGCACCCGAGACAGGTTGCTCCTGTATAGTTGAGACAACTGACTAGGCAGTACTATCCCCAAGTAAGTAAATCGATTGTCTGCCCATTTAAGGGGGAACTCGCCCGGCCAGCTACGCCAAAGCTGACCCGAAACATCCAGGGCCTCTGATTTATCCCGATTAATAGTGAACCCCGCAAAGTTCCCAAAGGTTTGGAACTCCCGCAAAAGGCGGGGCAATGATTCTGCGGGTGAAAGCAGATGGACTAACAGGTCATCGGCAAAAGCGGATAGTTTAAACTCCTGGTCTCCGATACGTACCCCCCGGATCTCTCGCGTCTGCTCCAACCGACGTAGGAGGGGGTCCAGAGACAAGACAAAAAGAAGGGGGGAAAGGGGACATCCCTGACGGGTCCCCCGTCTTAAGGAAAAGGCTTCAGACAAGACCCCGTTACAAAGGATCGCTGCGGTCGGGTTTGAATAGAGGCTCGCCACCATATTGCAAAAAGAGGGCCCTATACCATAGTGCGGGAGGAGGTACATCAAAATACTTCCAATCTACCCTATCAAAGGCTTTCTCCGCGTCAAAACTGATTAATAAGGAGGGCGTGCCTCGGCGCCGGACCCATTCTAGGGAAGTTATTATTCTACGCAAGTTCCGTACTGCATAGCGGTCCCTAACAAACCCCACTTGGGAATCATGAACAAGCTGCCCCAAGAACTCCGACAGGCGGTCGGCCAGAATTTTTGCCATTAATTTAAGATCAAAGTTAAGCAAAGATATAGGGCGATATGAGGATGCTATTAGAGGGTCTTTGGCCGGTTTCGGAATAAGAACAATATGGGCCTGATTATCCCCCCATCGAAAATACCCCTGCTGGGCCCTCATATTATGGACGGCAGCTAGGGTTGGGGAAATCAGCTCATTCAAAATCTTATAGAACTCCGCTCCCAGGCCGTCCGACCGCAGAGATTTGTAGCAACCAGCTTTGGAGATAGCAGCTTGTAACTCCGCAACTGTAATCGGCCGATCTAACTGTGCCCGTTGCGCCTCGGAGAGCCGGGACAGATTCAGCTCCCCCACATAGTCCGCCATCTGCGACAAGGGGGGAGACTCCACTGCATAAAGTTGCTGGAAAAAAGATCAAAAAACCCCCACGATCGCCGCGCTCTGCCGATGCAGTACCCCCGGTCATCCCGCAACGCAGGCACCAATTTTGAGCCCCGGGGGCCTCGCAAGCATCTGGCCAGTAATTTCTCGGGTTTGTCCCCATGACGATACAATTGATAACGGTAATACTGCACAGATTTCTTAGCCCTCTGATGTAAGAGTTCATTAAGTTCCGTTTGCCTCTCCCATAGCCGCCTCTGAAGCCCAACCGTTGGGCTCTGAGCCGACTGGCGTCGCAACCGTGTAATCAGCTTTTCGAGGCTAATAATACGCGCTGCCCGTACTTTCCTCTTCCTGGCAAGGAACCCGATAATATCCCCCCGCAACACAACCTTCGCAGTTTCCCACACCAACTCGGGCTCATCATGGTGGGTTGTGTGATCCGCCTCGAACTCCCGCCATCGCTGCCGAAGGAATGAACGGAACTGGGCATCCCGATATAATTCGAGCGGAAATCGCCAAAGAAAATTCCTGGGGGTCATCCCACTCCAGTGAACATCCAGCCCAACGAACGCATGATCAGAGATCTCTACGGGACCGATCAGCGCTTCTTCAACCTTAGCGAACAGCCCGGCTGAGATCAACAGGTAATCAATGCGCGCACTAGTGCCGTGCGCTCGTGATTGATGCGTATAGTCCCGTTCGGTCGGATGTAGCAGCCGCCATGGATCCACAAGCCCCAGCCTGGAACACAATCGACGCAGCGCGCGAGCCGTCTGCAACCGGTCCCGTGACTCCCCCCCTTAGACGTGTCTAATGTCACATCCATGACACCGTTAAAATCTCCCCCTAAAATCACAGGAAGCTCCGGCAGCATCTCTACTTTAGAGGCGAGGCTGGAATAAAGGGTCAAATCCAATACATTAGGACAATAAAGATTGCCCAGAATAACTGGCCTCCCCTCCAAGACACCCTGCAAGAGGATAAATCTGCCCGACGGATCTGCCAGTTCACGTACTACCTCCAACCTGAGCCGTTTGTGGATCAAAAGCGCCACCCCGCCCTTCTTCCCAAGGGCTGGAGCCCCCCACACCTGCCCCACCCAGTCCCTGCACAATTTACGATGCTCCTCAGCTGTCTGGTAGGTTTCCTGGAGCATGGCTATGTCCGCCTTATGTCTAGCCAAGGCCTGCAGGATTTTGGAGCGCTTAATCGGGTTGCCCAAACCACATACATTCCAAGATATTATCTTAAGTGGTATGTACTACACAAATATACCTGTGTTACACTGTAAACTAGTACCATGAGGGTGCCTCCCCAGCCTGAGGCTCCCCCCTGACAGTTATACTTATGACTCAACCGGGTCATGTACAACACACCCAACTGATCCAAGACCTGACCTCTCCGGGTTGTTGAATAGGTACGATCTCCGCCCCCCCCCAGTTCCCCTCCCTCGGCACCCCGCTCAACCCCCCCCCGACTCCCCCTCCCACCCCTAGCCCCCCACCCAACCCCTCCTCTCCCCCCCACCATAAGTTCCCCCACCTCTGTCATCCTCTCCCACCTACCCTATCAACCAGATGTGTCCGGGCTCCCCCCCCTTTTCTCAGTCATGCGCCCCCTCCCTTCGATCCATCCCCCTCCCAAGGACCCCCAATAAACACTGTAACATCAAACATTAACAGACGCCCGAAATGACCCAGGAAAGACCACAGCCCCAGTCCCCAGTGACAGAGCTGCAATCTCCCCCCCACAATACCCGTCCATGGGAATGGGGAGGTTATATAGTCAGGTACTTCTCCATCTGCTCACAGCCCTGGCCCCCTGCACTACCCCGCCCCCCCTTCCCGTCCCATCAGGCCAGTGCCAGCAGCGTCCGCATGCCCCAAGATGGCTCAACTGCAACGCACCTCGCTATCATCAGGACACTGAAAGATGGGGCAGCCACGGTACCTATCCGGAGAGGACCCACTTAACCTGGCCCATGAACATTCCTGGGTCATCCTACATGGCGCCTAAGCCACCCCGGGGTACCCAGCCCATGCCCAACGAGCAGGGAGAAGTACCATCAGCAGTCTGGGCAATTAGCTAAACAGTCTCATGACAAAAACACTCATAATGCCTTCACCATCTCACTCCCCTGGGTACTGGGCCCATGGGAGGTAAGCACAGCTTCCCCGAGCTCGCTCGGGCCTTGCCAACACCTGAACAGTCAGAAAATCAGCCAGAGAGTCATGGCACACCTGCAGTCCCACTGCCCGACGGCAGACCCGGCCTCACAAGTTGCTCCACATAGGCTGCTGCTTCCTCCGTCGAACTAAACACCTTCTGCTTCCCTCCGTGGAACACCAACAGGCGTGCAGGGTACTGGACAGAGAACCTAATGTTAGCATCGATGAGGTTTTTGCAAATTGGAGCGTATGCCCTCCGCTGCTTACTCACAGCCGCGGAATAGTCCTGCGTGACACGGATCCGAACGCTGTCTCGTTCTACAGTTCCACGCTTCCTGGCCTCACGCAGCACAGCCTCCTTCTGCTGGAATTGTAGGTATTTGGCCAGCACCACTCGTGGCCGCGGATCCCCAGAGTTCTGAGGGCCCACTCTGTGCGACCTCTTGATCACCACCTGCGCATTGTGTCCCTCCTCGCCCAGCAGTGATGCCGACAGCGCTGTGATGTATTCTCGCAGGTCTGTATCCCCCACCGAAGCCGGTATGCCCAGGAACCTCAAGTTACCGCGTCGGGAGCGGTTCTCGAGGTCTTCCAATTTCTCATCGTGGGCCTTCAGGGTAGACCGTGTCTGCGCCAGCTCATGGCTCAATCTCAGCACCTCATCTTCCGCCTGCGAGAAGCAGCTTACAGACATATGTATCTATAGAGAAGTATATAGAGATATATACATACATGAATATATATATGTCTAAAGATAAATATCTGCATTTAAGCAGATAAGAGATATGCCCATAAGAACATTCACATGGGAGATGTGAAGAGGAAAGATTCATCTAATAACAAGAAGGTGGAACCTACTTGAGAAGATATAGAGATTCTGTTCCCCCTGGTTAAGATGAAGCAGGAATACTATCCAGTGAAAAAACCAGGATGGTTGCGTGGAAAAAACAGAAGATAATATCAGTCTGTAAACAGCAAGTCCTGAGTCCGGTAGAACTCTAACATGGTGAATGGACAGAAACGCAGAGGATGAGATACCAGGTTGACCCACTTGAGGGACAAGGGGGGGGGGGGGGGTATCATGCGTTGTTTAATTAAATATGTGCTGTCCATGAAGGATTAGGATACCATGAGGACAAGCTGCAAGGAAAAAGAGCATATTTCCTGTAGAAACTGGGTAACTCTTTAGACTGTCACATAGAGAAGGTTTATGTCCTTTATTAAAAGGAAATAGAAGGGTGTAAAGAACCCCTACAGTCATGAGGAATGACTGAGGAAGCCTTTTTCAACCATATAGGATAGTAATTAGAGAAAAAATCCCCATGCTCTCTAGCAAGGGCCCATAGTGGAAAGTTTCTCAGTAGGATTGCAGAGAGCACTATGCAGGAGAATTGGGAAATAAAAGTGGCTGTTGGAGAAAACCAGCTGCCACTTCAGTTATGCTGCCAACTCCAGAGATTTGGAGATGACAGAAAAGAAGCGATAAGGATTATCCAAGATAGATGAGCACTATCTTGGAAGCACTACTAAGGCCAGAGAAAAAGTAGTGGAAGACAAGACTGGAACTCGTAGAAAAGTACCAGTAGTCCAATCACTGGAACTCCTGCATGGGCAGCTGCTGAATAGAACAGCAGAGAGAATCCTTCTGTTTGTAACAGAGAGAACAAGAGGAGAAAATCCTGATCATGTCTGATGAGCTGCCCAATGAAAGCAGGGAGGTTACTCCAGAGAAAACTCTACACTAGAAAGGACAGGAGGACTAGAAAGGCTAAGAAAGCCTTCCAGTGGTATGGTAGCACTCTTACAGGGGAGGCCCTAAAAAAGAGGGTAAAGAAAAATAGGAGCTGAAGGGAGACTTGCCATATGGTAAGTCTGCAGAAGGAAAAAATTCATGGTGGTACAGGAGAAAACTATCATGAGATAGTTGGCAAACCTCTCTTCATGGTAGAAAGAGGAGGAAAACCCTGTGACCCATAGACATGAAACTCCTGACAGCTCAGCCTACCTAAGAGCAAGTGGATGTCCTGGAAAAACAGGAATCCATGTGTAGAGTTTTAATGAAAAAACAGTGAAAAAACTTCTGCTGAGAAGAAGTGAACTGTAGGTTATAAAAAGATTAATTAGAACCCTATTGAGGGTTAATTTTCCTGGCTTGAGTTTGGATTCTTCAGATCAGAGCGAGGTTTCCCATGTTTGGGAACATCCGTATGATGGGCAGGAGAAGAATAAAACCTTCTTCTTTTAGGGAAAGAAGGTTTGGTAGGGTATTTCCTACCTACTGGGGAAGGAGAAGGCTTAGGATAGCCCTCAGAAACAGGGAAGTCAGTGGAGCAATGAGCAACCTGACATAAAGACTCCCTATTGAAGAGATTTTCTCCAGTACAAGGAGTATTACCCAGTCTTTGTTGTGCCCATCTGTTCAAGTCTGAAGCTTGGAGCCAGGCTCTACGTCGTGCTCCTATGGCTATAGCAGAGGTTCTGCTAACAGACTCAAAAGAGTCTAGGGAAGCACGAGAAAGAAACCAAGAGATATTTTGGCTATGACTAAGAAGTAAGGAATAGTCTGCAGCCTTGGGCTCTGATAGAAAAGGAGTCAAAAGAGATAATTTCTTTGTGACCTCCTGAAGGGATAGACTCATATAAAAAATATAAGAGATAATCCTTGTTGCCAGCATAGATGTTTCGAAGGTTTGACGTCCAAAGGCATCCAGTGTTCTAGATTCACGACCTGGCGGATAAGAAGAATGCTTCTTCTTGCTTTTTACCTTCCTCATTGCTGATTCCACTACAATGGAATGATGGGGAAGTTGAGTCTTTTGAAACCCTGGAGAGGGGGGCACCTGATACAGAAGATCAGTTGCTGTAGAAGGTGAGGAAACCCTTAAAGGTGTTTCCCATATTCTCAGAAGAAGATCCTGCAAAGAAAGATGTAAAGGAAGCATTATATTTTCCTTTTCCGCAGAAGAGCCTTGTGTAGGATCATAGCCAGGGATAGGAATAGCAAGGAATGTTGCCATGTCAAGGAGAAATTTCTGAAAAGAAGGATCTCCAATGGGAACCATCTCTGGACAGGCTAAAGTTGAAGCAGTAGCCTGGGCACCAGAGGATGTACTGGTCCGGTGCAGAAAAGGAGCCCTAATGGATGGATACTGGTACTGGCGGTTATGACTTGGGACAGTCAGTACTGCATCGTCCATGCCAGGTATCAACTCCAAACTAGGTATAGAAAGGAGCGATCCTGGTGAAAAAGGCATGGAAGTAGCTGGTCCCGATGTTACTGCAGGAACCGACATCGATACCGATACCGGTAGCTGTGCCGGAATCGGAGGCGATACCGACATCGAAGCAGTCATCGGAGGCTGCTCAAGCGGTACCGAAGCAACCAAAAACCCTTGGTGAGTATCCTCGGTACCGCGCATCCGAAATCGGTAAGCGTCGGTTCCGAGACGCGTTGGTACCCAGTCTTCCAGACTAGATATCGATTCCAGACTCGGCATCGAAGGAAGCGAGTCTATCGATGCATGTCTAGAGGGTACCGACGTCGGTGGTCGTATCGGCGATGCTGCCGATACTGGAAAGTCAATCTGGGACGTATCGATCGCTCCCGAAGGTACCGAGAACGCCAGATGACGATCCCTGGTGAAGAGTGGATCACTCAACACCAGTGCCGATGCCGGGGTATCGGTACCCGCTCGCAGCGGATGCCACCACCGAGCATGGCTCAGGTATGTTCTGTGAGGGGTGAGCCCCAGGAACAACCTGAAACCCCTGAAAGGCTGTGGAGACCGAAGACTCCCGCCGGGGTTTTGAAGCCAATAGGGTCTTGAGGGCAAGGCCGGAGCCGTCATCATGCTTGGCATGAGACCTACCACTCAAGGACTGGCTAGTCTTAACAGACTGTTTGTGGGTTACCTGATCCTGTAGAGAAGAAATGGTCGGTGCCCTGACACTGGAAGGAACTCGGTATCGAGGGAAACTCGAAATGGAGAATCTCTTCTCATAAAATTGTAGCCTAATGGCTCCGGAGGAAAAGGGTCAGGACCCAAACAGGTTAGACACCAGTTATTGGAGTCTAAAAAGAAAACTGTATTTCCACAGTTAAGGCACTTCTTAGGAGAAGAAGGCTCCATGATGGAGAGGCCTTACAGGCCCAAAAATTTAAGACAGAAACTGAGAGAAAACTCTCCCTGAGTTTGAGAAAAAGAAAAGAAAAAAACCCACCGGCGGAGGCGGGGAAACAGCCGCGACCACAAGAAAAAAAAAATTAAAGAATTAAAGAAAAAATTTTCTGCGGTGACAGGACGACGTCCTGCCGGCTCCGCGGAAAAACGAAAACTGAGGAGAGACAGTTGGAAAGGCGGGAAGGCAGCACGCAGGTGCTGAGGGATGCTCCCAAAAGCTTTCTGATTGGACGCTGGGGAGCGTTCCCGCGCAGGCTCCGTTGGTACCGACGTACCCATATGTGAAGACTCATTCCTGCTTGTTCCTGGAGATTCACATTTATAGTGCAGCCCTAAAATTTACACACATATCTCATTTATAGTAGTACCTCACACTTATATCTTCCCTTTGTGCTAATCACATTTATAATGCAGCCTTACAAAATATATGTAGACAATACACCTTTACCTCAGATAAAGCGTAGTTACTCACCTGTAACAGGTGTTCTCCAGGAGCAGCAGGAATCAGTCCTCACTTATGGGTGACGTCGGCGCCGACGGAGCCCTCGCGGAGCAATTTTCCCCAGCTTTCAAAGAAAGCCTTTGGGAATTGCAGCGCGCATGCGCGGTCGTCTTCCCGCCCGAAGGTGCCATCTTAGCCAGTCAGATGACATAGCTAAAAAAGACAGCATAAAAATTTGCAAAAAGAACATAAGCAGACGATTGCAACTCCAAGGGGAGGAGGGAGGGTAGTGAGGACTGATTCCTGCTGCTCCTGGAGAACACCTGTTACAGGTGAGTAACTACGCTTTCTCCAGGACCAAGCAGGAAGTCAGTCCTCACTTATGGGACTCCCAAGCTCAAGGCTACCGGAGACCCTAAGCACAAAAATGAGCTCCCTCTAGCTCAGCAGCACAGAAGGACAGAATCTTCGCTGAATTATCACCCACCGGTAGCCCACATCCGGGATGGAGGGTAGGAGTTGCTCAGACCTCAAAGAGATTACGGAGGACTGCCTGTCCGAAAGCACTGTCCCTACGGGACTCCCTCTCGAGACAGTAATGGACCGCAAAAGTCTGGCTCGAAGACCAAGTAGCGGCCCGGCAGATGTCTGCCAGCGGAACAGAGCGGAGGTAAGCCACTGACGTGGCCTTCGCCCGAACGCAATGAGCCGTGACTCTACTTTCTAAGGAGAGTCCGGCTGCCCCATAAGCCCAAGTGATACAGTCCGCAACCCAGATGGACAGAGTACGCTTGGAGACCGGGAGCCCCAATCTATTGGGGTCAAAAGACACAAAAAGCTGAGCAGCTTTACGGTGCTCCCGCGTACGGTCAAGGTAGAAGTTCAGAGCCCTTCTACAGTCCAGGGTATGGAGGACCGTCTCAGCTCGGCTGGAGTGTGGCCTGGGAAAGAAGGTTGGAAGTACCACCTCCTGATTGATGTGAAAAGGGGAGACCACTTTAGGCAGAAATTTCGGATGAGTCCGTAGGACCACCCTATTCTTGTAGAACCTAGTGTAAGGGGGATCAGACACGAGGGCCTGCAATTCACTTACGCGTCTAGCGGAAGTGAGGGCTATCAAGAACAGTGTTTTCCAAGACAGAAAACGGAGAGAACAGGTAGCCATAGGTTCAAAAGGCGGACAGGTGATCCGCTGCAAAACCACATTCAGGTCCCAGTCAGGCGCTGGCGGGCGCAGAGGTGGTTTAAGTAGAAGGAGACCTCGGAGAAACCTCGCTACGAGAGGGTCATTGGAGAGAGGTCTGCCGTCCACCGGCACATGATGTGCTGAAAGAGCACTGAGGTGAACTTTGACGGAGTTGGACTTAAGTCCCAGATTAGAGAGGTGCAGCAAGTACTGCAAGATCACCGACACCGGGCAGGAGAAGGGATCCTGAGACTGTTGGGTACACCAGACTGCAAAGCGACGCCATTTAAGGGCGTAGCATTTGCGGGTAGAAGGCCGTCGCGAAGCCAAGACGACCTCCTCCACCTCCGCCGGCAGGAGAAGGGGAGCAAGGACTACCCTCTCAGCAGCCAGGCCATGAGGTTGAGAGACCTGAGGTTGGGGTGTAGGAGGGACCCCTGATCCTGAGTGAGGAGATCCGGTTGCACCCCCAGAGGGATTGGATCCTCCACCGCCAGTTGCAGCAGGAGCGGAAACCACGGCTGCCTGGGCCAGCGAGGGGCCACCAGGATCATGAAGGCTTTTTCTCGGAGAACCTTGAAAAGAGTCCGCGAGACTAGCGGGATGGGAGGGAAAGCGTACAGAAGGCTCCCCGACCACGAGATCAGAAAGGCGTCCGCCGCAACCCGAAGGGGGTGTGGCTGACGAGAGCAGAAGCGAGGAAGCTGCCGGTTGTGAGGACTGGCAAAGAGATCCACCGTGGGGAGACCCCACTTGAGGAAGAGCTTCTGAACTACCAAGGGATCCAGACGCCACTCGTGCGGCTGGAGGACCCTGCTGAGTTTGTCTGCAAGGCAATTTTCTTGGCCCGGGAGATAAACTGCCTTGAGGAGAATGCCGTGACTGACGGCCCAAGAGCAGAGCTTCTGTGCCTCCCGGCAGAGGAGGAAGGAGCCCGTGCCCCCCTGCTTGTTCACGTAGAACATGGCAACTTGATTGTCCGTCTGGACAAGGACGGACTGTTGGGAAGTCAGGTGGGAGAAGGCCTTGAGAGCCAGGCGGATCGCCCTGAGCTCCAGGAAGTTGATCTGCTGAGCAGACTCCCACGTGGTCCAGAGGCCCTGAGTACGTGCCTCTTGGCAATGTGCTCCCCAGCCCAGGAGGGATGCATCGGTGGTCAGCACCCGGGTCGGCTGAGGTGACTGGAAAGGCATTCCGAATATCAGGTTCGGCAGCCGGAGCCACCACCGGAGAGACGAGATCAGCGGTTCGGAGACGCGCACTAGGTCTGCTAGGCCGCCCGTGGCTTGTCGCCACTGCTGGCGGAGACACCATTGAGCAGACCGCATATTCAGGCGGGCATTGGGGGTCACATGGACGGTGGAAGCCATATGGCCGAGCAGTCTCAGGAAGCGCCTGGCGGAGACCAGGGGCTGGCTGCGAAAGCGGTCGGCTAGGTCCATGAGCCGTTGAGCCCTGTCGAGCGGTAGGTATGCTCGCGCCTGAGGAGTGTGCAGCCTTGCGCCGATGAACTCGAGATCCTGTGAGGGGAGCAAAGTGGACTTTGCGAAGTTTATAACAAAGCCCAAGTGCTGCAGCAGAGTCACCGTGCGGCACGTGGCGTTGGTGACCTCCTGAGCGGACGCTGCTCTGATGAGCCAGTCGTCGAGGTACGGAAAGACATAGAGGCCGCGAAGCCGGAGATGGGCCGCCACGACCGCGAGACATTTTGTGAAGACTCGCGGTGCGGAGGACAGGCCAAAGGGCAGTACTCTGTACTGGTAATGATTTCCTGCCACCACAAACCTTAGGTATTGGCGGTGGCTTGGGTGGATGAGGATGTGCGTGTAGGCATCCTTTAGATCCAAGGAGCATAGCCAATCTCCCTGCTGGAGGTAGGGCAGAAGGATTCCAAGGGTAAGCATTTTGAACTTCTCCCGCACAAGGAACTTGTTGAGGTTGCGCAAGTCCAGGATGGGTCTGAGGCCCCCTGTTCTCTTTGGTATCAGAAAATACCTTGAATAAAAGTCTTGACCTCTCAGGTGGTGTGGCACCGGTTCCACCGCCTGTTCCTGCAGAAGACCTGCTAACTCCTGAAGGAGCAACTCCCTGTGCAGAGGGGGGCGCGGAGGTTCTCCCGGAAAATAGGAGGGAGGGACCTGATGGAAGTGGAGAAGGTAGCCTTCTCGCACGACCTGAAGCACCCAGGCATCTGCGGTGATGCTGGACCACCTGTGGGCGAAGTGAACCAGCCGGCCTCCGGTGCTGGGAGGAACCAGCGGGGGGGGAGAGGCTATGCTGAGCGAGTCAAAAGCCCCCACCCTGCTGAGCAGGGGCTGGTGGTGCAGGCTTGGGGGCTTGCTGCCTACGGGACCCGTTACCCCGTCCCTTGGCCTGCTGGCCCTGTTGGGGAGCTGCAGGGGCCTGATAATGGGGGTATTGTTTGTAGGCAGCCGCCTTCCTCGGGTAAAAGGACTTTTTCCCCGAGCCCTTCTTTTTCTGGGAAGGGGCGGAGGTCTTCCTAGAAAGCCTGGTCCTGGTGAGAGTCTCAGTCTCAATTTGTGCAGCCTTTTCCGCCATGGGCTTGCCAAAGAGGTTTTCGCCTCGGCAGGGGACATCGACCAACTTGTCCTGTACCCAGGGCTCAAGGTCTGACGACTGAAGCCAAGCCTGTCGGCGGGCACCGATGCCGGCTGCGGCTACTCGAGCCGAGGCCTCAAAGCCATCATAGGCTGCTCGGGACATGAACTTTGAGCATTCCCGAATGCCCGTGGACAAGGCTAGGAACCTCCGCAAGGGCTCCTCGGAGAGACCAGCGGAGAATCCGGCTAGCTCTTTAGCCAGATCCCGGAGATACATGCCCATGTAGAGCTGGTAAGTCTGGACACGACATGCGAGCATAGAGCCCTGGAAGCACTTCTTGCCAAGGCCATCCAGGTTACGGGCCTCCCTTCCAGGAGGCACCGAGGAGTGCATCTTCTGGCTCTTAAGACGATGCATGGCCGATTCCACTACCATGGAATGGTGTGGCAGCTGTGCCTTCTGAAAGCCAGGGCTCTTGCGGACCCGATAGATAGAATCGACCCGCTTGCTCAGGACCGGCGAGGAGGCCGGACTCTCCCACATGCGGAAGAGTAGTCGTTCCAGCATAGGAGGAAACCGGCACAGTAAAGTGTTCCCTCGCGGGAGAGTCATACTGGAGGGCGTCGAGCTCTTCGGCTCGAGGCTCCTCCTCGGGATCCGCAGGGAAGGCCAAAGCCTTGGCCATATCCCTAACGAAGTCCGAGAACCGGGCATCCTCCGGGGGGGACTGCTTCCGAGGCTCGGACCCCGGTGAGTCCGATGGGACACACCGAGTCCGGAAAGAATCAGGTGACTCTTCCTCCTCAGACTCCCAGACCGACTCCGACGAGGACTCGGTGGGGTCGGCCCGGGCAGGGTGCGGCGCCAGCCGCCCCGACGTCGAGGGAGTCGGCGTCGGCGACCTCGGTCCCGAACGGGAGGCCGAGGGTGACCTCGACCGAGGATCGACTCGAGTTCTCATCGACTCGAGGATCGGCTCGGTCTCCGGGGTCGACTTGGACGTCGACGTCCCGGCGGTCGGGGCAGCGGCGCCAGCGAGGCCAGCGAGCAGTGCCCGCTGCTGGTCCATGAAGGCAGACAGTCTGCTCTCCAAGGCCGTCAACCTGAGTCCGAGCTCAGGTGACCCAGCAGCCCCCGACTCGGGCCCCGACGGCGTCGGGCCCGACGTCGGCTGTCGCGGAGGCGAGTCCAGAAGGACCACAGGACTTACCCAGGCAGGCATCTCCGACTCCAGGCGAGGTCGCTTCGGAATGTGTTCCTTCTCCAAGGACCCGGGGCGGCTGTCGGGGCTATGCGACCTGGCCCTCGCGGAACCAGGAGCGTCCACCGACGCCGCCCTCGCGGGTTTTTCCTTCCGACGATGGTCCCCGGAGGGAGAACCCCGGTCGGAGGAGCTCCGGCGACGGTCCGAGCTGGAGCCTTTCGACGCGGAGGCCTCCGACGAGGTCCGGGTACGGCTGGGGTCAGCGAAGATTCTCTCCCGCTGATGCCGCCGACTCCTCAACGCCTTTGAGGACAGTTTGCTGCAGGGCCCACAGATCAGTTCCTCATGATCCGGGCCCAGACAGCGGAGGCAAAAGTCGTGTGTGTCGGTTAGTGACATATTTCGGTCACACCGACCACACCGCTTAAACCCACTGGCAGCCATCGGGGGAAAAAGGGCCCCTGCGAGGTCAAAGGACCGGGCTGCCAGGGAAAACCGAAAACGAAAGCTGACTAAGTCAGAAAAACCGAAAAAAGTAAGCGGACTCGAGACCGGCGTCGCGAGTCCGGGCGGGAAAACGATCGGCGTCGAACCGAAAGAAAAAAGGATAAAACAAAGAAGAAAATCAACTTTTTCGCGGGGACAAGACGGGGACGTCTGTAGGGCTCCGCGGAAAAAAGAAGACTGGCTAAGATGGCACCTTCGGGCGGGAAGACGACCGCGCATGCGCGCTGCAATTCCCAAAGGCTTTCTTTGAAAGCTGGGGAAAATTGCTCCGCGAGGGCTCCGTCGGCGCCGACGTCACCCATAAGTGAGGACTGACTTCCTGCTTGGTCCTGGAGAACCATGGGTTTCTATTGCTTCCTTCACCCCTCACCCCCCGCCCCAACTTTCCAATGTATAATTATTTACAATTATTCTCATTGTTTTTATCCACAGTTCACCCGAGAGTATATGGGGTACTGTCTTCCGGCAATTTACATGTCTGGTTACACACTAGTGCGAGTTCTTGTCTCACTATGTTTTGTTTCAACATAACACATGTGCCTTCCTTTCATATGATATGTCATACAATATGGCTAATATCAGGGTGGAGTGCTGAAACAGGGGATATTCAACATCACTAATTGTGTTAGAGCAACTGAATATCCCACTGAGTGCCATTTAGGCGGTTTATAGGTCTGCAATCCACCTAAATAGCTTTGAATATCCTCTCTAAGTTTCTACCTGAGACAATGGAGGGTATCCTGGCAGAGGGGATTAACGCAGTTAGCATTTGCTAACCATTTTAATCCCTTTAAATATCGGATTCTAAGCTTATGAACTTTCTATAAACAGGATACATTTTGGATGCATTTGAAATTGAACAATAGGATTGTTAAATAGTAATTTTCATGTCTGCACAGTTCTTTGCAGATTGTACTACCATAGCAGGAGAAGAGAAATATGATTTAATTTAATACTAACCTTCCATTCTTATCCTCCATTTGAAGGTGATATTGAATGGAATCTGTTGTTGAAGCCTTGACTGTCCCTTCTCCCCATTTCAGCTTCAGGTTTTGGTGACTATACACAGCGCACTCCAGGCGAGGTGGATCGGGAGGGAATGGCTTCGTTATCAATTTCACTGTGTGGCTGAAAGGACCAGCTCCCAGGCTATTTAGGGCTTGAATTCGTATTCTATAAGTAAAATGGATAAAATCAAATTAACAAGTGACTACAGAGGCATTTTTTTTGATCATCGTGTTACAGTTGCGCGCAAAAGCTTGGGCACTCTTGGACAAACAGTATACAGTCAAACCTCGGTTTTCGGTTGCCCCGGTTTTCGTCGGTTTCGTTTTTCGACGTCTTTTCAGACTGCGATCTTGTCTCGGTTTTCGTCTATCGCCTCGGTTTTCGTACTGCAATACACGCTTGCCTGCCCAGTCCCGGCAGCACTACCCCCCCCCCCCCCGGACTCACCGATCGCGTGTGCCAGATCTGAAAAGCAACAGTACAGTACTGCAATAGTGTACAAACACCTTCCGCTGGTCTGCATACACTGCCTGCCCAGTCCCGGCAGCACTACCCCCCCCGACTCACCGATCGCGTGTTGAAATGCGAAAGTCAGGTGAGCAACATCCTCGAGCCAGAGTCAGAGATGCAAGGATTGCAGAGAGGAAGGCCCCGATCTCTCCACCGCCTGCCTGTTCTCTGGAGCGCCCCCTCAGGCTCGGAGGTAGCAGGGTAGCAGGAGATATTGAATGGGTAAGCAGGAGATGTTAAATGAATGTGGCAGGCAGTTCTTTCTCTTGCGGGGTACGCTGTTGAGACGGAGTCAGCGATCAGATTAGTGTCCCTTCCAAACAATAACCTCTCCTCCTCCCTCTCCCCTCAACAAGAGTCTTCAATAAAGTTAAATGTGATGTTAAATGTTCATTTATCCATTTCATTAGCCATTTATATGTATTTCTCATTGTTTTCTGTATGTAAAAATATAGTTATTCTCTATAAAATGTATTTTTTGTCAATATTTTTGGGTGTCTGGAACGGATTAATTGAATTTACATTATTTCTTATGGGAAATCTTGCTTCGGTTTTAGTCCGTTTCGGTTTTAGTCAGACTTTTTTGAACGGATTAATCATGAAAACCGAGGTTTGACTGTATTTCAATGAATCCTTAAAGGTAAATAGAAGTGCACACAGCTTTTAGATAGCACAAAGTTAAACACATTTACTTCTAAATTTTAGTGCATAATACTATTAAACTGCAGCTTTTTAAAAACATTCAAAACAGAAAACAGTGAATATGGCAGATGCAAAAGCTTTCCTTTCACTCGGTTCTTTGTAGCACCTTCTTTGGCAGAAATAACAGCTTCAAAATATTTAGTGTAGATAGCTAAGGAATCTTTCTGTTCTTGCTTTTGGAATGGTTTTCTACTAAATGGTTTCTACTAAGTGGTTGGGGCAAGGTACTTCAGGCTGGAAGGTCGGAGGTTCAAATCCCACTAGAGGACAGCAACCTTGGGCCGGAAGGACTGGGGTTTCTAGTCCCACAGATGCTCCTTGCGGTCTTGGGCAAGCCACTTAACCCTCCACTGCCCATGTTCCCTGTAAGTATTAGTGTATGTGTCTCATATCCCCGCGTGTTAAATGTATCCCCCAATTGTGTTGTGACTGCTTTGATTGAAGGATAAGGCGGTATACAAAACTGTCTAAATAAAAATAAATAAATGCTTCTAGCTCAGAAATATTATTAAGTCTCCTAGCACACACTGCATATTTGAGATTTCTGCACAGATTTTCAATAATATTCAAGGCTGAGGAGGACTATAAGGTCAGTCCAAAACATTCATTTTTCTTTTCTGCAGGTATTCATGGTTGATTTTAATTATGATTCAGATTGTCTTCTTGCTGGAAAATCTATCCTCTTTCCAGATTCAACTTCCTCACAGATTGTGGGATATTAGCTTCTTGGGTATGTTGATATTCAATTGAATCTCTTCTTCCTTCTACTTGCCTGTGCCACAGTCTGCCATACAACCCTAAAGCATAATAGATCCACCATTGTGCTTAATGGTTGGCAAGATGTTCAAAAGCACTATACCAACCATCAAGCACCTTCTGTGATTGTGGTCAAACAGTTCAATTTTCATTTCATCAGTCCATAGTGCTTTGTTCCAAAAAAAATTCAAAGCTTATCAAGATTCTCTTTTCCATTAGACCATAGGCTCCCAACCACTTAGGTTGTGTGGACGCCTTATTAACCTCTGAAAAGCTCAGGGATCCCTAATTCATCTCTACCACTCTTCCTGTAATCCCTACCCTCAGCATCAGGCCTCTCCTCATTAGCTCCCTTTAACATTCTTCTCCTTCCACACTCCAGTCTCTCTTTCACGCTCCCTGAAACCAGTCCCACCAGTCTCTCTCTCCATTGTAATACAGACCTGTGGACAACTACTCCTACATCAGCTAAGCTTTTCAGCATGTCATCTGCAATGCTTGTGAGTTCTATTTTTCAGATCTGACCAGTTTTCAGGCAGTTCTATTTAATTTGTCTTGATCTTCCAGATCTTGCCTCAACTTTGAAAGTTCATTTAATTTCCATTTTTTAAGCATGTTCCTGACAGCAGACATTGTAGCTGGAAGCATTAAGAGATTTTGTAAAGCCTTCCTCTGCTTTGTAATGTTGCCATTCTCCCAGTTTTTGAGATATTGTTGGAACTGTAGTTCAGTGGATCATTATAATCAACAGTCTCAAGGGCTAGCAAAGGCTTTTTAAGAAAGGGGTTATCTTTCTGAAGTTATTAGGCGGGCATGCTTTAGGGCTTTAAATAACAATCGTGAGTGGTTACTCAGTCTCAAATTACACCAGGACTCGAGGAATGATGTCCAGTTTGTACACTTTATAACTCAGTACTCACCTTTAAGTTACAGAAGATTATTTATACACATTTTTCGGTATTTTCTATGGTATCAGGCCTTTTGAGTGTTCATCCTAGGATGGTGTATACAAGAGGGTGGAATTTGTTGGTGAATGGACTGTGTTGAGGGTTCGGTGGGAGGGAGTTCTGGCTCGCTTGGTTTTGAGTGTTTTTTTTCTTTTTAGGTGCTTCTTTTAGGTGTGAGGCATGTTTCTGATATGTTGGAAGACTGGTGTAGATGCTGTGATAATGACTGAATTTTTTGCTGGCGATTTGGTTTAGTGGTGACTTGTGATAGATAGTTTTGAATGGATTTGGGGTTTGTAGAGTAATGAGTGAGTAGTGCCGATGGATCAGTATAGACCTGTGTGGAATGTTAGGTGTGCTGTTCGGATCCTCCGATACTTTCTAACAAGTTTAAATCATTGTAGAGATAATTTGACGCGTCTGAATGCTTCCCACTTTTAACGGTGCATTTTGAGTGGTTTTGTTAATGGACTTTGTAGTCTGTGTGGTAGAAAGGTAGAGTTGGGTGGAGTTTTGAATGCACGGGAAGTTTTTGATTGGATGGCAATTGTTAGGTAGAGTTAGGCCCTGGCAGTATTTAGTGCACAGGTGATTTTTTCACAGTGATTGTGGCAGTGAACTGGAGTGTTTTGTAGTACACATTTTGCTGAAGCTCTTTGCTCTGCGTATTGTGAGTATTGGCTGTATTCTTTGTTATTGCAACTTGCTGGTGTAAGTGTTTGTTCTCATGCCTGGGTAGATAACATGTTTGCTGTATTTTTCATTAGGCTTGACCTGTGGAATATTTGGATGCTTTGACAGTGTGCATTACTGCCTGTGGGTTTAGCTCCCTGAAGCAGCCTTGGTGAAACTTCTGGCGTTGGAGTTGGACCAAAGTTGATTTATCCGCTATGTTTCTTTTTAAAAGCTAAGTGCAATTTCTCTGCTCAAAGCAAGTGCTTTAGAGTTGGATTAAGAGCTGCTTTATCCGCCGGTATTTATGAGGCAAGATCTTTGCTGACTATCTATATCTGCATGTGTGAGAAGATACTATTTTGATTACGTGAATGTTGGAGGTTTTTTATGACCTATGACGTTGTGGGGTGAAGAAAACACTGCAGTATGCCATTGAAGGCACTTGCAGATGCATTGTGTTTTTCACAATTGATGCCACTGTGTTGGCATTTAAACCCTGAGGTCTTTTCCCTCCAACACTTTAATGTTTGGTGTCTGTATTGATTTTCTGTAGAATTTTGAGTTTTTGATCCTGTGTCATTTTGATCAGATTGGTTATATACATGGATCTGAAGAAGCAGTCTATAGAAGATAACATTTAACATGTAGATGCTGTGTCAGCTTATGTTCACTTAAAGTTTCATCGAAACATGCAGTCTGAGAGGGGTGCCTAAACATTTTCACGCAACTGTATGTTCAGCAATACCAGATCAATTGCACTGGCATAAATATTAAATCCTACATAACAGAAAATAAATAGCTACACAGTAATAACTATAATGTTTCATTAAAAATAGTATGAAACATGTAATAGTTCAAGTAATCAGTAAGGCTAATTGTCAAGGCTTCACCGATTGGTACTGCTGCTCATAAGTTTCAAACTGTGTTAATTCAACCCTCTGTGTGTCTGTAACCAATAGCACAATTTTCACTTTATGGGTGAAAACGGTTCTACCTGCATAAATTATGCATTTGAAAATTGCCTTTTCTTAATGCAGTTAAGCCTGTCTGTTGTTCCCTAGCACATGTAGTTTTAGCAAAATTGAGGGAAGACATTCTGGGGAAAGGTTTAGGTTGGGGGAATAAAAACCCACATGGCATTTTCAAAGCTTCACATTTTTTTTCAGCAAAATTCTATCAACAGAAAAAAGAGGTGTAAGTGACCTTGAATACTTTGTACCGTGGTAAGTTTCAAAGTGAAACTTTCACTTTCAAAATTGGTGCAGTCTGTGAGTAAAAGGTACACATGGTCTTTGACCTAGTACATTTAGAAAATTTGTCCGTCAAATATTTAATATATATGTATGCTAGCTGGTAAATTTCAATGGAATTCAATATTCAGTCCTCCTACACCTTCTAACATCCAACACTCTCAAGTCCTCACTGGGACTGCACCCAATATTGTATTATGTGCAAATCTGATCACTGCATCTCACAAAAAATACAGGGGCATGTTTGCTAAAGTGCACTAATGATTTACGTGGGGTTTACCATGAGCTACGTACACCGTCTTAACAGTCACCACACACCAAAAATGCGGATATGCTAAAATTCCTGCACTAAATGCTTAGCACAAGTTGGAGGTGGAGACTGGGTGGTATAGGGACAGAGCATGCACATTGCTGTTAGCATGAACGTCTTTAATGCATAGTAATCAGAAATGTTCCACTTAGCATGGGTGCACTTCCTGACACCTCAATGGGTAGCATTAAGTACACCTGCATTAACTGCGACATACTGCTTAGCATGGGGGTGGGGGTGATGTGGAACCCATGCTATCTATATGGGGACATGCAGGGCACACCTCCACGTGTTAGCGCGGCTTCGACGCTACCCCCGGGCTAAGTTTTGTGGTCTAATGCATGGTATACTACCCAATTTTAGTAAATATGCCCCATTATGTAATCAGAAAAGGAACAGAGAAGAGCGGCCAACATGATAAAGAGGATGTAAAGACTTGTCTATGAGGAAAGGCTAAAGAGGTTAAGGCTTTTCAAGTTGGAGAAGAGATTGCTGAGGGGAAATACAATGAAGGTTTATAAAATCCTGAGTGGAGTGGAGTGGAGCAGGAAAACACAATTTTTTTGTTTACTCTTTTCAAAACTACCAAGACTAAGGGACATGCCACGAACTTACTAAGTAGTACATTCAAAACAAAACTGAGAAAATATGTTTTCATTTGACACATAGTTAAATGCTAGAGCTCACTGCTGGAGATGTGGTAAAAGTGGTTAGCATAACCGAGTTTAAAAAATGTTTGGACAAGTTCCTAGAGAAAAGGTCAACAGACTTATTAAGACAGACTTGGAGAAAGCCATGTTATAAATTTGGTTTGCAGGCAAATTACCCCACAAGTTTACTTCTTCACTGCACAAGAGAATATTGGATCAGCTGTTTCTTGCTATTGAGATTCCACATATGACTATATGTGGAAATGTTTATGGAAAATATCACTAGCTCAATATACCCCCGATGAAGGCACTGCTGAGACACGGTCTGACGGGTGAAACCTGATGAGTGACATAAAAGGACAATAAACCTATTTTGCGATTCACCTTTGTGAGCTGTCATTTTTTAGTCACCTTGCTCCTTGTTTGTGCTCTAGACTTGCAAGTGTGAGTGCTTTTCTCCAATGCTGTAGTCAGCAGACACATTGCATGATTATGGCCATTAGAAAAAAAATAGAAAGTCTCTCTTTAAAAATATATGAATGTCTAACTGATGTTTTACTGGCAGCAATAAGAATGTCATGAATAAGATTTGACTGAAACAAACAAGTACGCAGTAGACACCCAAAAACTGGTTCAAAAGGACCTCAAATTCCATGAGCAATAATGTTTCTAGCAAGGGAGCCTAAGAAACATAAGGCTGCACCGCCAGTTCTGCTTGATTGTCATCATTGGTCCCAGAAATTTATATATATATATTCATACACACACACATACATATATAAACAGTTCAGCTTTAAAAGTTCATAAATAGCACATAAACGTTGAAAAATAGCAATTCATATAAAGACAATCCAGAAAAAAATCCGACACATTATTCTGTTCAGAAAAAAAAACGTATCTGTATCAGGGATATTTTCTTGTAACAGAGGTCTAAGCACACGGTCCACAGGCATCACTCCTCAGACAGTTTTAGTCATCCAAGAGCAGAAAACAATTGCTGGCCAACTGGTACAGAGTGAGGGTTAGAGACAGTCAGTTTCCATGAAGAATACACCCCCCTGTTTGGTTGGTAACATTAAAAATTGGTGAAGCTTTGCTGGAGGTAGAATTGCATGCATTTCAAGAAGTGAAAATCCCAATGACCCAGGAGGCGGTAGCGGAACTGGAGATAGATGTTGAGGTATGGAGCAGTTCATTTCTAAATAATAAATCTCCAATACAAAGAGCATTTTGCCAATCTGCAATGCCCAAGAATGCAGAAGTAGAGGCTTAAAGCCTAGTCAGATCTGAGAACATAATTTGGAAATAGAAATTATAGAGAAAGTAGAAATAGCAACGGAAGTCTGAAAAACATCATGCGTAAGTTTGATTGAGTGGCACACCCATTGCTCTCTATTTGTAAGGCCGCTAACTGAACTTGGGGGCGAGATGGAAGGCCTAACAAGAAATACTGTATGCATACAATGGACTATATAAAGCTGATGAGCCATCATGCAGGCTAAAAGGAGGATTCTTTGAAAAATCATTTTATTTATTTATTTTATTTATTTAATGGTATTTATATACCGCCTTATCATTCAATCAAAGCGGTTTCCACGGCAAACAATCAAGGGGACAAATGTTTTCATGCAGTGTACAGAGTGGTGTGTATGTGTTGGCGGGGATGTGATTAGATTTGGTTTATCTACATAGTGTGCTATTATACATCATGAGCTATCATACAGTCTTATATACAGTCTTGGGGTGGAGGGGGGGTTGATGATCTGACTTGTATGCTGATTCAGGGGGTATGTCCATAGTAATCGATGAACAGGGCTGTCTTCAGCTGTTTTCGGAAGTCCTTGATTTCTGTGGTTAGTCTCAGATCATCTGGGAGGGAGTTCCATATGGATGGAGCAGCCAGGGAGATTGCTCATTGTGCGGTGTCTTTGCGGGTCTTGGTGAAGTCTTTTGGGGTGTTAACCCGATTGGAGATGCCTCTTCTTCTTGGCCGTGTGCTTGTGTCGGGTTGTATGAGTGTGTGTAGGCTTATGACGGAGGAGTGTTGTTTGATCTTGAATATGTTTATGATAGTCTTGTATTTGATGCCTGAGATGATTGGGAGCCAGTGCAGTTCTTTCAGTATGGGTGTGATGTGATCGTGTCTTGTAGTACCAGCTATTATGTAGGCAGCTGTGTTTTGGGCCAGTTGTAGTGGTCTGAGGGTCTGCTTTGGTAGCCCGGTGAATATTGGATTGCAGAAGTCTAGTAGAGGGGTTATCAGCGCCTGGCAAATGGTGCGAAAGTGCTCTGGGTCGAGGAGGGGCTTGAGTCTTCTGATGAGTCGCATTCTTAGGTATGCACTTTTGGTTGCTCTGCCTATGTGTGCTTGGAGGTTACGTTCTTTGTCCAGGATGACTCTGAGGTACTTAACTTCTGATTTTATGGGTATGAGTGCATCTCTTATCTTGATGTCGGGTGGGGGGATAAAGGCCGGGTTTCGCGTGATGATCAGTGCCTCCGTCTTGCTGTAATTGATTGATAGGTTGTTTTCCTGAAGCCAGTTTTCCATTTGGGTGAGGCAGTTTGTTATGTTGGTGTAGTCCGGGTTGTCGACTGAGATGGGTGTGTAGATCATGATGTCATCTGCGTAGATTGTATAATGTATGTGGTGCTCTTTCATGATGGCACATATTGGCTGGATGTATAGGTTGAATAGGAGAGCTGAAAGGGCCGATCCCTGTGGCACTCCTTGTTTGACTTTTATGGGTCGAGATGTGTTGTGTCCTACTTTGACCTGTATTTGTCTGTCGGTTAGGTATGAATGGAACCAATTCAGGGTGGCACCGTGTAGACCGATGTTCTGTAGTCTATCCAATAGAGTCTTGCAAGAGGATCTTGATAAATTGGAAGACTGGGCATCAAAATGGCAGATGAAATTTAATGTGGACAAGTGCAAAGTTATGCACCTAGGGAAGAACAACCCAAACTATGGTTACACGATGCAAGGTTCCACATTAGGAACCACCACCCAGGAAAAAGATTTAAGCGTCATTGTGGATAACATGTTAAAACCCTCGGCCCAGTGTGCAGCGGCAGCCAAGAGAGCAAATAGAATGCTAGGTATCATAAGGAAAGGAATGGAAAATAAAACAAAAGATATTATAATGCCTCTATACTGTTCCATGGTGAGACCGCACCTTGAATATTGTGTGCAATTCTGGTCGCCGTATCTTAAAAAGGATATAGCGTTATTAGAAAAGGTTCAGAGAAGAGCCACCAAAATGGTAAAGGGGATGGAAGGATACTCCTATGAAGAAAGGCTAAAAAGATTAAGGCTCTTTAACCTGGAAAAGAGACGGCTTAGGGGAGATATGATAGAAGTCTATAAATTAATGAACGGAATGGAACGGGTAAACGTAGATCGACTGTTTACGTTATCAGAATATAGGAAGACTAGGGGACATGCAATGAAGCTACAGGGTAAACTATTTAAGAATAATAAAAGAAAATATTTTTTCACTCAACGTGTAATCAAACTCTGGAATTTGTTACCGGAGGATGTAGTAAAGGCTGTTAGTGTAGCTGGGTTTAAAAAAGGTTTGGACAAGTTCCTGGAGGAAAGGTCCATAAACCATTATTAAGAAGGGACCCAGGATATCAATGCTTGACCTAGTACAAGCATTGCAGAACCTGTGTCTTTTGGGGAAACTTCTAGGTACGTATGACCTAGATTGGCCACTGTTGGAAACAGGATACTGGGCTTGATGGACCTTGGTCTGACCCAGTATGGCATATCTTATGTTCTTATGTTGTGGTTAACTGTGTCAAATGCAGATGAGATGTCAATGAACATCATGAGTATGCCTTTCTTGGTGTTGTCTATGATGCGGAGGATGCTGTCGAAGAGGTATATCAGAAGAGTTTCTACACCGTGGTTGGGGCGGAACCCGTGTTGATTGTTGTCCAGGGGAGCGTGGTTGTCTATGTGTTCTTGTAGTTGGTGCTGTACAGTTTTTTCGATTATTTTTGCTAAAATGGTATGCTGGAGATGGGTCTGTATGCTGCTGGATTGTTCTTGTCAAGTGTGGATTTCTTCGGGATAGGTCTTATTGTTGCGAACTTCAACTGATTTGGCATGTGCCCTTGGGTTAGGGAGGAGTGTACTATCTTGTGGATGGTTTGGATGAAGTTTGATTTGGTGGCAGGGATCTGTGGGGGCGGTGCTTGTCTTGATTGCTGAGATAATGTGGGAGAGATGCTCCGTGGATGGGGTGTTGAATGTTCCCCAGGTGTTCAAGAGTGTGATAGTCTTTGGGGTTGGGCTGGGTCTTGTTTGTTCTGCTGAGTGGAACTTTTCTTGGATGTGGTCCGCAAATTTTTGTGGGTCCAGTTGCACTTTGTCTTCGGTATCCTGGTCTTTGGTGAAGGCTTTTACGATTTCAAATAGTTCTCTGGGTTTGTTGTTGGAGTTGCGTATGAGGTTTGTATCGTATTCCCTTTTTGTTTGGTTGATGCATTTGTTGTATTGTTTTTGCTTTGTTAGGTATAGTTCCTGGTTCTCGGGTGACTTGTTCTGTCTCCATCTCCGTTCTATTTTTCTGAGGCTCCTCTTTTCGTTTCTTATAGTTTTAGAGTACCATGGTTTGTGTTGTAGTTTGTTGCAGCAAGGTGTCCTGTATCTATATTCTGTTGCTTTGGCAGCGTTGTATATGGTGTTGTTCCAGTTGGTGATTAGTGCATCTAGGTCATCTGTTTCATGGTTTAGGTTTTGTATTGTGTCCTGTAGGAACTGGTCTCTGTCGAAGCATTTAAATCTTCTTTGTGTGGGGGTGTTGTCCAGATATTTGTTTAGTATCTCCTCATTAGGTGTAATTTTTACTTCAATTAAGTGATGGTCAGACCATGGTACTGGTGTGGGGATGGGTGTTGATATTAGGCCTCTTGAGGTTAGGTAGTTGGGTGCAAAAATAAGGTCTGGTGAGGATCCATGTCTGTGTGTCGGGGTGGTGATTATTTGCGTGAACTGGAGTGAACTCATTGCTTGGAGAAAAGCTTCTGCATCTTTTTTGTTGGTGGACTTAAGGTTGAAGTCTCCTAGGAGTATTGTGGGTTTGTGGCTGGAGTTCACTGCGCAGACTGTCTCTAGAGTTGATGCTAGTTCTTCAGGTGGCGCATGGGGTGCTCTGTAGGTGAGACATATGGCCATATGTTTGTTCTCTATCAAGATGGTGTTAGAGTGTTGGGTGTCCATGTTACTTTTTGATTTGAATTTTAGGCTGCTCTTTGCTATTATGAGTGCCCCTCCTCCTCGCCTATGAGTGTGCGGGCAGTTGTATGCTGTGTATGCGTCGGGCACTAATTGATTGAGTAGGGCGTTGTGCGGGCAGTTGTATGCTGTGTATGCGTCGGGCACTAATTGATTGAGTAGGGCGTTGAGCCACGTTTCTGTGATGCAGAGTATGTCGGGCTGATGGTCATCTATGTGGTCAACTAGGGTATAGATCTTGTTGCATATTGACCTGGCGTTTATGAGCTCAATTGTTATTGGTCTTGGGGTGTTGTGTGTCTTGTGTGGTTCCTTTGTTTTGGCGTGTATGTTGGACTTGTGTTTTGCTTGTCTCTTTGTTGTAGGAGAATGTTGTGAGTCCCTGTGGGTATGCTGTTGGTCTATGTATGTCCATATAGTTGTTGGAGGCCATGGTGTGTGTGTGTGTGTGTGTGGGTGGTGGTAATGTGTGTGAGGTGGAATGAGTAGTGTGAGTATGAGGCCGAGGGGGAAGATCAGATTTGTGTGCATGTTTTTGTTCAGTTCTGTGGTTTGCACTTACGGTTGCTGCTCTTCTCTCCTGGCTGCTTGCTGGGTCTTTTTGCTTCTTTCGTGTGCTTTTTTGTGAGGTTGTCTCTTTTTTGCTCTTTACGCCTTTGTGCCATGCCTAAGGGCCACACCAAAGGGCCCTCTAGCGAGGCCCGCCAGGCGCGGGCACGCTGGCTGGCACCGGCCTTTTCAAGCCAGCTCGGCTCTGCCTCCCACTGCCCCGATTGGGCAGGAGCCTCCGAGCAGGAGACAAAGGCTTCCCTCCTGTTCGGGCGTTCTACCCCCGATCGGGGGAGCTGCTGGACCGCTGGCTGCTCTGCTCTGTTGGAGCCAGCCTTTTCAAGCCGGCTCGGCTCCGCCTCCCACTGCCCCGATTGGGCAGGAGCCTCTGAGCAGGAGACAAAGGCTTCCCTCCTGTTCGGGCGCTCTACCCCCGATCAGGGGAGCTGCTGGACCGCTGGCTGCTCTGCTCTGTTGAAGCCGGCCTTTTCAAGCCGGCTCGGTTCCGCCTCCCACTGCCCCGATTGGACAGGAGCCTCCGAGCAGGAGACAAAGGCTTCCCTCCTGTTCGGGCGTTCTACCCCCGATCGGGGGAGCTTAAGACAATTTGCTAGTGTATCCAAAGTGAGATGTGCAGAGGATGAGAGAACAGAAAACAGAGAGATAAGTTTACTTCATCACACTTTTGGTCAAAAAATGGTCCTAGTCTCATATGATAGCTCTTTGGAATGATGTATCCAAAGACCACTCATGAGGCTATAGGATTTTATTAAGTTCTCAGTGAGAAATTTCTGGATCCTAGGGACATAAGCATCCTGTATATAAATGCAACTTACCAAGTCAATGTCCCAAATGTCTGCATCTTTTCGACAAACTAAGATATGCTGCTACCTTTGTAAAACAGCACAGCGCTGCTTGATTGTCTGCTTGAATGAGAAGCAATAGATCCTGAAGGAGATGAATAAAATGTAGTGTAGAACACCACAATGTAAGTCTGATGTGGTTGATGCTGTACACAAGCTGAGGTTCATATGGCAGACTTAGTGGGCCTGTAGGCAGGAACTAATGATAGCAATATGGTTTAAAGGGATGATTTTAGGAGGGAACTTGGAAGTGCACCTTTGTAATATACTGTACTAGAAAGTCGAAGAAGTAGATAGAGGATGGATGAAAAAAAGGGGGGAGGGGGTTAAGGAATGGACCTGAAGATCCCATTAAGGTCATTTCCACGGTACGGGATTAAATGTGATACATGACTAGTTGCAGCCCCGTGTTGCAAGTCTCAAACACAGGGTTTGGCTGAAACCATAAACAGTGTTTGAATGGCGTGTGAACTCTCATAGGGGCTGTATCCATCATGTAACCGAAAAAACACTCGCCGCAAGTATGCTTGGAAAGGCACCTGAAAAGAAATATGGCTTACCAAGTGTGAAAATAGCAACTGAAAATTTGACAAGGAAACCTCATGGGAAACAGAAAAATTATCTGGATTGTTAGGACCAGTGCCTGAGCTTCTGAAGAAACAACCAGAAGCAAATGACCCAGATTTCCATTCTGACCTAATAGGAAGGGAACAAGTAGATATAGAAACAAAATTAAAGCCCAGGAATGTTACTATAGACATGAATAAGCAGATCCTGTAAACAAAATCATAGTATTCGAAGGAGGCACAGTTTCAGGGAAGGAAAACTAACGTGTCTCCTTTTGCTTATGTCTCTCTTCTTTCATTTTTTTGTTTTAGGGTCCAATGATCCACATTTGCTGAAGATGGAGAAAAATCTAGAATAGTTGCTCCTTTAGATGAAAACCAGGCACTTGAAAATTATAAAAGACTATGACGAGTGTACTTAAAGGACTTGATATTGAGAGTGGAAATATTAAATAAGTTCAACACTAGGCCATGGGCTACAGCACTGTTCAGACTAACGGTATAGGAGATCAGACCTCTCTCTCCTTTTACTCATACTTATTACTATTATTTAAATATTATCATCCTATTTATTAAATATATACATTCTATTTTTAACCTTGTCTGTTGGTATATAAAAACAGAAAATAAAACACAAAACTATTAAAAAACATTAATATCATGTTGTTGTTAAGTACCATTGAGTCGGTTTCAACTCATGCCCACAGCAATATGCAACATATCACATATTAACAGAGCAATTATAACACATCATACTTGTTTTACAGCATTCACAACATTTTGCTAAACAGTTTAAAACCCTAATACTCTCAATATCATATCTGAAAAACCAACCCCATGACAGCTCAGCCTCATCAAAAGACTATGCCAAAAAACCCTATGCCTCAAAAGCACTCTGAAACAGCAGGGTCTTCCGTATATTTGGAATGAAGCACCATAGATCAAATCTTGATTTGGCATAAGGTTCCTCAGAACTTGATAAATTTTCTTTGGATTTACGAACTAACTCAAAAACTTAGGAAACAGCAGGTAAGACCTCTCTTTCATGCTCCCCCCCACCCCCACCCCCCACTGTCTCCACTGAAGTTTGGGGGAGGGAGAAGCATCTCTTCTGAGGTCTGCACAGCTTGCTTATTTATTTATTTACTTATTTATTTAACTAGAAGTTTAAAGATTAACAGGTTAAACAAAAGTTAAAATTTATATAGAACATGAGAACATGTGGATATAAGCACAAGCTTAGAAAGGAACATGGAAACATATGAGCATAAACATAGGAAAACAATGTGGAAGTGCAGCATACATGGTGCGAGCAAAGAGCGGGACAGGTAGCATAAAATTAACCGATTAAAGGTACCAGGTGGATAGAGTCCAGTGATTATTGTGGAATGCAGAGGATTGGTCTTCTCTACCAATATCAAGGAACAGATGTGTTTTTAGCTTCTTGCGGAACTCAGCAAGGTCATGTGTGGATTGTAGGTTATCAGGGAGTGCAATCCATATGGTTGGTGTATAGAGGGGAAATGCTCGATAGGAGAGGGTCTGGTTGCTTTTCATCTTTGACATAGGAATAATAAGAGTATTTTGTGCATTGGTTTTTCTCAGTCTGTTGTCTTGTGTAGTAGAGAATGCAGGTAAGTCAAGCTGGGATATTTTGAAGATAGTCAGTAAGGCCTTGTATTTTGTGTGGATTGTAATGGGAAGCCAGTGTAATTGACAAGACCAATATTGTGTGTTCCGTTCTGGGTACTCTGCAGGATACGGGCGGCAAAGGGTAAAGCACATAGCCTGGTAGGACCAAGTGTAGTAAGACTAAGGCTTGAAAGACTGTACAGAAGTCATGGGTGCTTAGTAAGTGTCATAGACACTGTACTGTTTTTATTTTGTGGTATATGAGTCTAATAGCGTTGTTAATATGGGACTGAAGAGTTAAGTGTTGGTCAAGGATTATTCCCAAGTAACACTTCAGATTTCACTTGTAGTTCTGCTCCTTGTACCTTTATGTATGTTGTCGGTTTGAAGTTCGTGTCTCTGGTAATGTAGAGGACTTTAATCTTCTTGTAGTTCATGAATAGGATATGTTCCGACAGCCAGTGAGAGATTGATGTAAAACATTTTATTAGCAAGGTATATGTAGGCTGTAAGGTGGAGAAAGCACAGTTACTTACCTGTAACAGGTGATCTCTGGGAACAGCAGGAATAAGTCTTCACATATGGGTACATCGGTACCGACGGAGTCTGCGCGGGAAAGCTTCCCAGCGTCCAATCAAGAGCTTTTGGAAGCATCCCAGCACGCCTGCGTGCTGCCTTCCCGCCTTTCCCAACTGCCTCTCCTCAGTTAAGTTTTAAAGCTGAGACAAAGAGAGAGAGAGAGGGGAAAGGAAAGATAGATAGAGAGACAACTCCTTGGAAGGTGGGTGGGTTGTGAAGACTTATTCCTGCTGTTCCCAGAGATCACCTGTTACAGGTAAGTAACTATGCTATCTCCAGGAACAAGCAGGAATGAGTCTTCACATATCGGGACTCCCAAGCTGAGATGCCTGGAGTCCCAGCATGTCATTGGTTGGAACATGCTATCTCCCAGAACACCAGGCATCCTGAGGATGGAGGGTAGGAGTTGAAGAAAGAAAGATGCTGTGGAACAGCTAACCTAGCATAGGACTGCAGAGAAGGAGTCCATGTGTGGATGATGATTGTCATCAATGATATTGCAAAGAATATTGCAATATGGACCTCCCCTGACAGGATTTCACAGAATATGGAGGTTCATGGATCTACTGGGAAATCCAGTAGAGGAACCGTAAAGAGGACCTCACTGTAAAGTGGAGGTAATAAACCTGTAGGAAAACAGTGGAGGTCAGAATTCTGAAAGGTAACCCCAGTAGGAAAAACTGGGGTAGTACAAAAACGGTGGGCCTTCAGCGGAAGGCTGTATGACAAAAACCTAACTCTTTTGGCGGCAGAGTGGCTCACTCTTAGGAGCAAAAAGAGAAAGGCTAACCGATTTGGACAAACAGGCACAGTCCTTGTGGGGAGAAAGGGTATGGGAACCCCTTGTATCCCAAAAAGAGAGGACAAATGCCTGAGGCGTTAAAGCCTGTGATTAACTGAAGATCCACAATGTCTCTCCTAACTGGGGTAAGCTAGGAGAGATATTGGGCACGGAGAGCTTCAGAGGTACCTAAACCCTTAGGTTATGGTATAAAAATTGTTGAGTACCACAGGAGTGGTTGTGTGCGTAGAACCCCAAACCTGCTGGATAGCATAGGTATGGGTAAAGCCCCTCTGTCAGAAACATATAGCCATATGAGCATAGACAGTCAGATAGATAAGTATGTGGAGACATATCTATCTATAATGAAATATCTCGACAGATATATATATATATATATATATATACACACACATATAGATAGACATATAAGAATATATCTATAGTGAGATATGGAGGGGCATAAAATACACACAAAAGATAAATATGAATATGTAGGCCTAAATATGGGTGTCTGCAATTAAACAGAGATATGCCTACAGCATGGTATTCGCATAGGATATGTAGAGTGGAAAGATTCATCTAATAACAAGGAGGTGGAACCTACGTGAGAAGATATATAGAGAATCTATTCCCCCTGGTTATGATCTGCAAGGATGCTAGCTAGTGAAATAACCAGGATGGTTACATGAAAAACAGAGGATAATATCAATCTGCAGCCAGCAAGTCCCGAGTCTTCCAGGACTCTAGTATGGTAAGTAGACAGAAGACACATAGAGATGAGATACCATATTGACCTGCTTAAGGGCAAAATGTATCATGCATTCTTACCATGAGGACGAGCTGCAAGGAGAAAGAGCATATCCCCGATTGGGAATGCTATGGACCAAAGCAGGGAATTGGCAACTCCTTAAGCCTTTACGTAAGAGAAGGCCTATGTCCTTTATATCAAAAGGAGATAGTAAAAGAAGGGAGAACCTTCTAGTCATGGGAGACATGACTGAAAAGCCTTTTCCAACCATCTAGCATAGCTGTTGGAGAAAAACCCCCATGCTCTCTAGCAAGGGCCCATAGTGGAAAGCTTCTCTGTAGAATTGCAGAGAGCATGATGCAGCAGAATGAGGAGATAGAACTGGCTGCTAGAGAGCCAGTATCTCTGCCAACTATGCTGCCAAACCCAGGGGAATGGAGATGGCAGAAATAGAAGACCAATCCAGAAAGCTTGTAGTGAGATCATCTCCAAGATAGATGAAAGCACTGACTTGGAGCCACTACTAAGACTAGACAGAATGTTAGTGGAGGACAAATCTGGTTGTTTGTGGACAAGAACCAGTGGACCAAACATTAAGGCTCCTGCATAGGCAGCTGCTAGCAAGACAGCAGAAAGAATCTTACTGTTCAAAAACAGAAAGAACAGACAGAACAGGAGTAGAAAACTCTGGACATGTCTGATAAGCTGCCTCAAAGTAAGATTGAAACAGGGGAGGTAACTCAGAGAGGAAAACTCCGCACTGGAAAGTGACAAAAACTAGAGAGACTGAAGAAAAAGTCTCCTAGCGAAGTAAATCCGCTCTTACAGAGGAAAAACTTGGTAAGAGGGTGAAGAGAATGGAGCTGAAGAAGACTTACCAAGTAGTAAGTCCATAGAAAGGAAAAAATACATGCTGGCACAGGAACTATCATTTGATAGTGGTGAGACCTCTTTTCCTAGCAGGAAAAGGAGGAGAAACCTGTGACCTATAGGCATGAACATCCTGACAGCTCATAGAAATATAGAAAAAATGGATGTCTTTTGGAAAGAGATCCATGTGTAGGGGTTAGAATGAAGTGGTGGATTGCCTCTATTGAGAAGAAGCAACTGTAGATTCTAACCCCAAGAGTCACAAGCATCTGATGATGATTGATTAGAAATCTTGCAGCTGCTGGGTTTACTGAGCCTGGTAAAAGGTTGGATTCTTCAGACCAGGACGATGCCTCCCCTGTTGGGGAACATCTGTATGATGGGCAAGTGATGAATAAAACCTTCTTCTCCTGTGGGAAGAAAGTTTGGTAGGACAATTCCTACCTACTAGGACAGAAGAAGGTGTAGAACAACCCTTAGGAACAGGTAAATCAGTGGACAACTGAGTAACCTGACGTAAAGACTCCTTGTTGAAAAGATTTTCTCCAGTGCAAGGAGTATGTCCCAGCCGTTGTTGTGCCCATTTGTCCAAGTCTGAAGCTTGGAGCCAGGCTCTACGTCGTGCCCCTATAGCTATAGCAGAAGTCCTGCTAACAGACTCAAAAGAGTCTAGGGAAGCACGAGAAAGAAACCAAGAGATATTCTGGATATGCTTAAGCAGTGAGGAATAGTCTGAACTCCTGGAATCTGGAAGGAAAGGAGTGAAAAGATGCAATTGCTTTGTGACCTCCTCAAGAGAAAGACTCATATGGAAAATATATGAGAGAATTCTTGCAGAAAGCATAGATGTCTGGAAGGTTTGACATCCAAAGGCATCTAGTGTCTTAGACTCACAACCTGGCGGATAAGAAGAGTGCTTTTTCTTACTCTTTACCCGCCTCATTGCTGATTCCACTACTATGGAATGATGAGGAAGTTGAGTCTTTTGACACCGTGGAAAGGGGGGTACCTGATATAAGAGATCAGTTGCCCTGAGTTGTGGGGGTACCCTTAAAGGTGTTTCCCACATTCCTAGAAGGAGATCCTGCAAGGAATGATGCAAAGGAAGCATTATGTTTTCCTTTGCTTTGGTAGAAAGAGAGCCTTGTGCAGGATCATGTCCTGGGATAGGAATGGCAAGAGATCTTGCTATATCCAGGAGGAAACTCTGAAAAGAGGGATCCCCAACAGGAATCTCCCTTGGACAGGTTAGATCTGAAGAACTAGGCTGAGCACCGACAGAGCTATCCAAATATATAGGAATAGAAGATCCTGCACAGTGCAGTGTGGAATGCTTAAGGGATGGTCGCCGGTACTGGCTGTCAGGAGCAGCGACCGTCATTACCACATTGTCCATGCCAGGTATCGACTCCAAGCTTGGTATAGAAGGGAGCGATCCTGATGAAAAAAGCATGGCAGGAGTTGGCCACGATGCTACTGTGGATACCGGTACCGATGCTAATACCGGTACCGATGTCGGAGTCGGGCCCGACAAAGACATCGGAGTAGTCATCGGTGAGAGTTCAATCGGTACCGAGGTAACCTAAAACCTCCGGCCGCTATCCTCGGTACCGAGCCACCGGTATCGATCGGTGTCGGTACCAAAACCTATTGGTACCCAGTCTTCCATACTAGAAATCGATTCCAAACTCGGCATCGAGGGCAGAGAGCCTGATAAGCGAAGCATGGAAGGCACTGACTGTAAGGGTAATGAGGACATCGGTACCGACTTCGGTACCGTGTCTGATACCGGTGAATGAAGGTCAACCAGTGGCAACTCAATCGGCCTCGGGGGAACCGAGAGTTGCGGATCCGAGTCATCGGAACCGAGCCTTCGGTACCGCCGCGAGACGGTACCAAGGCGAGTCGGTACCCAGTCCTCCAGACTGGAGATCGATTCCAGACTCAGCATCGAAGGAAGCGAGGCTGTCGATGCACATCTGGAGGGTACCGACGTCGATGGTAGTATCGGTGTTGGTACCGATAATGGAAAGTCAATCTGGGGAGTATCCATCGGTCCCAAAGGCACCGAGGACGCCAGATGACGATCCCTGGTGAGGAGTGTTTCATCCAACACCAGTGCCGATGCCGGGGTATCGGTACCGCTCGAAGCAGATGCCACCACCGTACACGGCTTAGGTATGTTCTGTGGGGGGTGAACCCCAGGAACAACCTGAAACCCCTTATACGCTTTGGAGACCGAAGATTCCCGCCGGGGTTTTGAAGCCAGTGGGCCGTCGAGGGCAAGGCCGGAGCTGTCTACATGCTGTGCATGAGACCTACCACTCGAGGACTGGCTAGTCTTAACAGACTGTTTGTGGGTTACCTGATCCTGTGTGGAAGAAGAAGGGGACGGTGCCCCGAAGTTGGAGGGCAACCGTGTATCGAGGGAACCTCGATGTTGAAGACGTCTTCTCACCAAACTGTTGTCAGGACCCAAGCAGGTTAGACACCGACTTCGAGGGTCTAAAAATAAAGTTGTACCGCCACAGTCTGAACATTTCTTGGAGAACGTGTCTGGCGGTTCCATGAAGGAAAAAGAAGAGGCCTAAAAGGCATAAGAGACCGTGGGACACTATGAAGAAAAAATATCCCGTGGAAAAGGAAGATTTTACAAGAAAAGAAAAGAAAACACCGGCGGTACCGGTGGCGTCGGGAAGACAGCCGCGACCACAAGAAAACTAAGAAATAAGAACAAGAATTTTCTGCGGTGACAGGACGACGTCCTGCCGGCTCCGCGGAAAAACGAAAACTGAGGAGAGGCAGTTGGGAAAGGCGGGAAGGCAGCCCGCAGGCGTGCTGGGATGCTTCCAAAAGCTCTTGATTGGACGCTGGGAAGCGTTCCCGCGCAGACTCCGTCGGTACTGACGTACCCATATGTGAAGACTCATTCCTGCTTGTTCCTGGAGATGGATACATACAGCATTATATCATCTGTGTAAATATGATTAACACGTTATGTTCTTGTATGATTGAGCTGATGGGTTGCACAGGGGCAGCTCAAGACAATCTGCTGCCTGAGGCGAGGGATGAGATGGCGCCCACACCCCCCCCCACACCCCTGTAGTGGGGGGGGGGGGCGCTTTCTCAAAACTCCAGTCAGGTACTGAACCGAACCAAACCAAAAAGCCGATTCAATTATATGAAGGAAATGCAAGAGTTTGCACACCAAAGAACTAAAAGAAAGAGTGAGAACTCACAGCACAGTCTATAAAATTAAATTCTAACTCATTTTTATTTTGTTGTTATAAATTGCGTTTCAGTTCTTGCTTTTTCTCTTTGAATATATATTTTTCATCCACAGAACCCCCTTCCTCAACAGTGGGTGCAGAGCAGAACCAGGACATTCATCCACAGAACTCAATATCTTAAAAAAAACAAACATTATCCAGTACCAGGCATATTGTGAACTAATACAAAACCCTACAACAAAGTCACCGAGTATCTATAGAGCAAATCAACCATACCACACCATACCAGCACCAACTTCCAAAACTCACATAAGGAGGCCATCTAAAAAAATCATCACTGTAAATACTACAGTGGGCCCTGGAACATCTAAACACCTATTTGGACAGCTGAACAATTCAGATCACTACAGTGCAGATCCCTACATACAAATTCCATGTTAACAGAACACCTGGTCTTAGTCACACACTCAAAACACAGCCCTTCACCAAGCACAGAATAAGTGACCGTAACCTAAAAATAAACATATGTAAATAAAAATTAAACTACAACCTCAAGAAGCCAGATTCTGCATATAATGCAGTCACCAGAGAAATAGAAAGAGATGCATTTCCATGTACTGTATAAAATATAAAGATAGCACCAAGTCTGGTCATTAAATTGAAAATAAAATTCTCTTCTAACTTTGTTGTCTGACCATTTTATTCTCTGATCATGTAGGTCCCAATCTGAGGTTTCTGCTTTTGTCTGTCTCCCAGTGCACCCTCCTGTCTACTTTCTCCCAGAGACGGCATGAGGGTGATGCAGGGCCATGTGCAGAGATTCACTGCAACATCATTTGCATAAATTTAGTATACTTTATTTGAAGATATAAAATGAGAAACTAATCCTGGTAAGCATGAATTCAAACGCTGGATTGGATTGTGTTAGAGCTGGAAAAGTCCAGAACTCAGCAGCAGTGAAGCTTTCAGGCTACTAAACAAAATTAAACTGAGACGTTCTCTGAAAATTTGAAATTTCCTTGAATCTGAACTGAGAAAATATTTTAAATTTCAGTCTGGTGCATGACGAATGCAAAAATTGCAAATCTCAAAAACACTACATATTCTAGTACCTCCCCCCAACCAACACCCTAGTTGACCTCAGTACAGGATCCATAGAGCAAATCTACTGTTCCACAGTACAGGATCCATAGAGCCCACAGTACAGGATCCATAGAGCAAATCTACTATTCCATAACAGCACTAACTTCCAAAACTCACACAACATGGAGTGTACCCAGAAAAGGGTAATACCATAAATATTGCAGTGGGTCCTAGAATATCCATACACCTGTTTGAAAAGCTGAACAAGCCAAATTACTACAGTATATTATAGATCCCTATGTACAAATTCCATTTTAACAGAATACCTGGCCTCAGTCACACACTCAGAACACAGACCCTCACCAAGTACAGAATAAGTGACTACAACCTAAAATAAAAATATGTAGACAAAAATTAAACTGAAACCCCAAGAAGTCAGACGCCGTATGCAGTGCAACATCAGATAGAAATGCAGTTCCCCATACTGTGTAAAATACAAAGATAGCGCAAATGCCAATCACTAAAATGAAAATAAAATTATTTTTTCTACCTTTGCTATCTGACCATTTTATTCTCTGATCATGCCGGTCCCGATCTCAACTTCTGCTTTTCTGTCTTCTCTTGGCTTTCTTTCTATGGTTTATAGTCAATCTGCCATTTCTTATCTCTTGTTTTCTTCATGTCCTTCCATCAGCCTATTTCCAGTCCCAGTAACCCTTCCCAGTATCAGCCCCTTTCCAGTCCTCCCTCCCAGTACCTTCCAATGTAAACTTGCATTTCCCCACTGGTATCCATTCCCTTCCAGTCCCCCTCCTTCCCCACTGTCCAGCCCCTTCTAGTCCAAATACCATGGCAGCTCCTCTCAGCATCCACTCCCTTCCAGTCCCATTCTCCCATCCCCTGCATCAGCCCATTTGTAGCCCTAGCCCCCAATTTTCTTCCAGGGCCAGCAGCTCTATCCTCCCCTCCCAGCCATCAGCCCATTTCCAGTTCTAGCCCCCCAGTCTTCTTCCAGGGCCAGCAGCTCCCTCCCTCCCCATCAGCCCATTCCAGTCCTAGCCCCCTCCAATCAGCTCACTTCCAGTGCTAACCCCTCCCCCATCAGCCCATTCCCAGCTAGTCCCCCTTCAGCACCATTACCAGTGCTAGCCTCCCCTAATCAGCCCATTACCAGTCCTAGCCTCCACTAATCACCCATTTCCAGTCCTAGCCTACCCACCAGTCCATTACCAGTTCTAACCCCCCCATCAGCCCATTATCAGTCCTAGCTTCCCCTAATCAGGTCATTACCAGTCCTATCCCCCTCCCCCGATCAGCCCATTTCCAGTGCTAGTCCCCCCTCAGCCCATTACCAGTCCCAGCCCCCACTTGATCAGCCCATTCCGAGTCCTAGCTGTCCCTAATCAACCCATTACCAGTGCTAGTCCCCCTAAAATCAGCCCATTACCAGTCCTAGCCCCCCAATCTGTCCATTTCCAGTGCTAGTCACCCCAATCTGCCTATTTCCAGTCCTAGCCCCCCCAATCCGCCCATTTCCAATGCTAGCCCCCCATCAGTCCATTACCAGTCCTAGCTCCCCCGATCAACCCATTTCCAATGCTAGCCCTCCATCAGTCTATTACCAGTTCTAATGCCCCTATCAACCCATTATCAGTCCTAGCCTCCCCTAATCAGGTCATTACCAGTCCTAGCCCCCCAATCGGCCCATTTCCAGTGCTAGTCCCCCTTCTGCCCATTACCAGTGCTAGCCCCTTAATCAGCCCATTACCAGTCCCAGCCCCTACTCGATCAGCCCATTCCCAGTCCTAGCTTTCCCTAATCAACCCATTACCAGTGCTAGTCCACCTAAAATCAGTCCATTACCAGTCCTAGTCCCCCCAATTAGCCCATTACCAGTCCTAGTCCCCCCCAATCTGCCCATTTCCAGTGCTAGCCCTGCCCAAATCTGTCCATTTCCAGTGCTAGCCCCCTCCCAATCTGCCCATTTCCCATGCTAGTCCCCCTAATCTGCCCATTTGAAGTCCTAGCTGCCCCCCCTCACCCCCACGGGAAGCCCTGCAACTTGCCTGATGGTCGGTGGCCCCTGCTTTCATTTTTTTCCCGCGGCTCTGTTAAAGTTGAGCCCGGCGGCGCCACTGAGGGTAAACAGCAAGTGCAGGGCCTCCCGTGGGGGCGGCAGCGGGGGTTGAATCTGCCACAGCCGAGCAGCAGTGGCAGCAGCTTTCCACCTTTTTTTTTTTGTTTAAAGTTTAAAAGCTGAGTGAGGCAGCTGTTTTGGGGGCATTTGTTGCCGCCCCCAAAACTTTGCCACATGAAGCGACCGCCTCACTCTTCCTCATTATAGAGCGGCCCCTGGGGTTGCAAATAGATATTCCAAAGGAGAGGAGAGAGCGCAGAGCCTTGAGAAACGCCTTGTTAAAGGATGTACGGGGCAGATCTGATTCTTGCTGTTCTTACATGCTGTTGGTGTACTGTTAAGTAGGAACTGAGCCACTTTAAAGTCTTGTTGCCTAATCCTATGGATTGTAGTGTGTCATGAGAGACTGAATCAAAGGCAGATATGAAGTCCAAGAAAATCAGAATAAATCCTTGATAGGGTTTCTGGATGCCTTGTGTTAGTCTGTTTATAAGAGGAGCTAGAAGGGTTTCTCCACCGTGACTGGGCCTGAATCCATGCTTTTGTGGGTCTAGGGGTGAATGTGAATTGACATGGTCAAGTATCTTATAAGGACCTAATTTATTCAGGTTGTTTACCCATCCTCTAGTACTGCATTTTATGCATCTGATGAAGTGGACTCATTCTTGAAAGATCATGCTTCAATAAATTGGTTAGTATATAAGATGCCACCTGCCTCTGTCATTGTTGGCTATTTCAGACTACAGCAGTGATGGCTAACCTTTTTGAGCCCGAGTGCCCAAACTGCCGCACAAAACCAAAGAATTTCCTCAAAGTGCCAGCACGTCAATTAAAGCCCCATTTGCATAAGGTGCTTAATTTGCATAAATATTTGCATAATGTTACCATACACTAACTTTTAGTAAACATGCCTCTTAATGAGTATATGGATAAAGAAAGACTAAAAGGTTTCTACATTACTATAATCCAGTACCAACCGCCAGGCACATTAGGAACTACTACAAACGCTGCCCATTTAGAACCCATAGCAAACCCGCCGTATCCTAACAGCACTACCAGGACTCACAAAGCACCATACTCTACCTATCAAAAGGCAACACTGCAAATATTAAACCAATACATCTCAGAGAACAACAATACATGACCTACTGGGGAAAGAACAAGTGGCAATGTCAAATAGGAATTATATAAACAGAATACCTCAGCTCAGTTACACATGCAGAACAGACCATCACCAAACAAGGAATCACAATTTAGAAACAGGAAGACAATAATTAAACTGGGAACCCCAAAAGCCAAACTTGGAATATACAACAACACTGTAGAAATAAAACTATATATTAATTTCCTCTTGTACTAAACAAAGCGCAAAAATTAATGATGCACATTTCCCAGAGCTGACATATTCCAGTTAATAAATTCAAAATAAAGAGATATTTTTCTACCTTTTGTGCATTTTTTTTCAGTTGCAATTGTTCCAGCCACTTTCTTCTGGTTTCTTCGTGTCTTCTGCTAACTCTCCATCTGCTGTCCATTTGTCCTTTCTTCTGTCTTCTTGTTTTTTTTTTTCCATTCTCTCTCTACATCTGCTTTAACATACTAATCTTTCTCCTTTGGCTCTTTCCTCATTCCTATTTCATCTACTCAAAATTTACCCCTCCATCCTCAATCCCCACTTACTCTCCCAATACCCGGCCAATTGTAGATTTTTTATCCCTCCCACACAAAATATTTTTCCCCTCTCCATTTTACTCTCCCAGCCCCATGCCATTCTAATCCTCCCCCAACACCAGCTCCCTTCTAGTTCCAGCCTCACCCAGCATCCATTCCCTTCTAGTCCCTGCATCAGCCCATTTCCAGTCCTAGCAGCCCCCCAACCCAATACCAGTCCTATCCCCCCCTCATCAACCCACTTCCAGTCCTAACCCCCCATCACCCCATTTTCAGTTTAAGCCCCCCCCTATAACCCATTACCAGTCCTAACCCCCCACTTCCAGTCAGCCCCCCATAGCCCATTGCCAGTCCTAACCCCCCCATCAGCCCACAGTCCATTACCAGTCCTAACCCCATCAGCCCACCTCAAGTCCTAACCCCTCCCCATCAGCCCATTTCTTGTCCCAGCCCCCCCATAGCCCATTATCAGTCCTAAACCCCCCCATAGCCCATTACCAGTCCTAACCCCATCAGACCACCTCCAGTGTTAACCCCCCATCAGCCAATTTCCAGTCCTAACCCCACCCAACAGCCCACCTCAAGTCCTAACCCCTCCCCATCAGCCCATTAGCAGTCCTAACCCCCCCCCAGCCCATTAGCAGTCCTAACCCCCCCTCTCTAGCCCATTAGCAGTCCTAACCCCCCCCCATAGCCCATTACCAGTCCTAACCCCCATCACCCCATTTCCAGACCGCCCCCCTCAGCCCACCGCCCATTAGACGTCCTTACCCCCCCTAGCCCAATTGCAGTCCTAACCCCCCCCTCCTAGCCCATTAGCTGTCCTAACCCCCCCCTAGCCCATTAGCAGTCCTAACCCCCCCTCCTAGCCCATTAGCAGTCCTAACCCCCCCCAGCCCATTAGCAGTCCTAACCCCCCCTCCTAGCACATTAGCAGTCCTAACCCCCCCTAGCCCATTTGCAGTCCTAACCCCCCCCTCCTAGCCCATTAGCAGTCCTAACCCCCCCCTCCCAGCCCATTAGCAGTCCTAACCCCCCCAGCCCATTAGCACTCCTAACCCCCCCCTCCTAGCCCATTAGCAGTCCTAACCCCCCTCTCTAGCCCATTAGCAGTCCTAACCCCCCCCCCTGCCCATTAGCAGTCCTAACCCCCCATCACCCCATTTCCAGACAGCCCCCATCCGCCCCCAGCCCATTAGCAGTCCTAACCCCCCCTCGCCCCTTAGCAGTCCTAACCCCCCCCCCCTCGCCCATTAGCAGTCCTAACCCCCCCCTAGCCCATTAGCAGTCCTAACCCCCCCCCTCCTAGCCCATTAGCAGTCCTAACCCCCCCCCAGCCCTTTAGCAGTCCTAACACACCCCCCCCCCCGCCCATTAGCAGTCCTAACACACCCCCCCCAGCCCATTAGCACTCCTAACACCCCCCCCCCCGGCAAATTTCAAAACAGAAAAAGCGGGCTCTGGCTGCTGCCGCGGACGCGGCAGCATGCAGTGTCCCGCAGGGCCCCCTCCGCCCGCTACGCCCCTCTGCAAGGGCTTTCAGATTCGCGAGGGAGACAGCGTCTCCCTCGCGTCTCTTGTTAAGCCCGCAGGGGCTAATGGGAAATTTCCCATCAGTCCCTCGCGTCTAAAGGGGCTGATGGGAAATTTCCCATTAACCCCTACGGGCTTAACAGAGACGCGAGGGAGACGCTGTCTCCCTCGCGAATCTGAAAGCCCTTGCAGAGGGGCTTAGCGGGCGGAGGGGGCCCCGCGGGACACTGCATGCTGCCGCGTCCGCGGCAGCAGCCAGAGCCCGCTTTTTCTTTTTTTGCGGACCTTCACGCGTGCCAGCTGCAAGGCCTTCGCGTGCCACAGCTGGCACGCGTGCCATAGGTTCGCCATCGCTGGACTACAGTAATACGGCTACCCCTCTGAATATTTTGAACAGTCATTCAGAGTGTGGCAAGTTCTCATTCATCTACTGTACTTTTCAAACAGCATCAAGAATCTCCTCCAGGGCCATGTCATGGCCTCTTAGAGTTGCAGGTACTATGGAAGATGCAGACAACAGGTTCAAAGACATACCATACATTGGTAAGATTATTCTAGTGGATATAGTAAAGGAAGTGGTTTAGTTAGTGTGCAGTCTAGAACACCAATAATAAAATAATTCAAAATACTACTTCATGCCCAAAGAAGGGCTCTTTAAATAATCACGAAAGGGATTTCTGGTGTTCTGTTTCAACTTGGGAGTGGAGGAGTAGCCTAGTGGTTAGAACACTGGCTTGGTAACCAAGCAACCAGGGTTCAATTCCCACTAGCACTCCTTGTGGCCTTGGGCAAGTCACTTAACCTCCACTGCCTCGGAAGAAAGGCCTGGCAATCTACTTCCGGTGACACTGCCAAGAAAACCCAGGAGCTTCTGGGTCGCCAGGAGTCAGGACTGACTCGAAGGCACACATTGCATTTTTGTTTCAACTTGGAAAGAAGACAATAAGTCCCTCTATGTTTTTGGTGGATGAATATGAGGCAGAACCAAAAACCAGTCTATTATTTACATTAATATTCAAAAGATTATTTTTTGCATTGTGCTATTTAATTGTGGATTCAGAAGCTTGATATAAAAGCTCTGGCTGAAAAGTAAACTAGGGCCAATGTCACGAAGCACCAAGTCCTAGAATCAGAACCCCAAGATGTTTCCCCAGCCATTTTATAAGGCTCACCCTTAATTTTATCACAAGTATTCTGAGGATGCCATTGAAAGGTGAGGCTGTGATCCAGGGTCACTCCTAGATATTTTGCATTAACATTTTACTTGCTCATTGCAAAATGACACACTAAGCTCAATTTTGGTGACTTTGTTGTCTAGATGAAAGATGGAAACTATGTTTATTTTGAAACTAACCAGCATTTCCATTATTGAAAGCAATGTGCCATTATTGCAGTTGCGTGTTCCAAACCACCACTGAACAGAAATTGAATATATGTTGCCAACTGATTTAGTATCATTACTATTTGTTCTTCATGGTCATATTAAAGATAGCATAGTTATTCACCTTTAACAGGTGATCTCCGGGAACAGCAGGATCAGTCTTCACATATGGGTAACATCGGCACAGAAGGAGCCCACGCGGGAATGCTCCCCAGCGTCCAATAGGAAAGCCTTTGGGAGCACACCACTGCGCTTGCGTGCCTGCCTTCCCCAACTCCTCTCCTCAGTTGAGTTTGTAGCTGAGAGGAATAGAAAAGTAAAAAACCATACAACTCCTAGGAGAGGAGGGTGGGTTGTGAAAACTGATTCCTGCTGTTCCCAGAGATCACCTGTTACAGGTGAATAACTACACTATCTTCAGGAACAAGCAGGAATGCAGTCTTCACATATGGGACTCATTAGCTCTCATGTACCAGCCTGGTATGGGGGAAGCAATGCGATCCCTAAGGCTAAAGTTGTATGAAGAGTCTTGAGAGTTGTGGGCCATCGGACTCGATTCCAGTAGGCAATACTTACACCATAGATAGTCTGGTCTGTTTTAGAAGTCTGGGATGGAGGATAGGAGTCGAGTTTAAGTCCAAATGAGATGCTGGAGTACAGCTTGGCCAAAGACAGTGTCCTGGTGGGAGTCTCTCCCCAGACAGTAGTGTGCAGCAAAGGTATGAAGGAAGGACCAGGTAGCTGCCCGCCATAAAAACATAAGATATGCCATTCTGGGTCAGACCAAGGTCCATCAAGCCCAGTATCCTGTTTCCAACAGTGGCCAATCTAGGTCATACGTACCTAGCAGTTTCCCCAAAAGACACAGTTTCCACAATGCTTGTACTGGGTCAAGCATTGATATCCTGGGTCCCTTCTTAATAATGGTTTATGGACCTTTCCTCCAGGAACTTGTCAAAACCTTTTTTAAACCCAGCTACACTAACAGCCTTTACTACATCCTCCGGTAACAAATTCCAGAGTTTGATTACGGGTTGAGTGAAAAAATATTTTCTTTTATTAGTCTTAAATAGTTTACCCTGTAGCTTCATTGCATGTCCCCTAGTCTTTCTATATTCTGATAACATAAACAGTCGATCTATGTTTACCCGTTCCACTCCATGCATTAATTTATAGACTTCTATCATATCTCCCCTCAGCCGTCTCTTTTCCAGGTTAAAGAGCCCTAACCTTTTTAGCCTTTCTTCATAGGAGTATCCTTCCATCCCCTTTACCATTTTGGTGGCTCTTCTCTGAACCTTTTCTAATATCTCTATATACCTTTTAAGATACGGCGACCAGAATTGCACACAGTATTCAAGGTGCGGTCTCACCATGGAACGATATAGAGGCATTATAATATCTTTTGTTTTATTTTCCATTCCTTTCCTTATGATACCTAGCATTCTATTTGCTCTCTTGGCCGCCGCTGCACACTGGGCCGAGGGTTTTAACATGGTATCCACAATGATGCCTAAATCTTTTTCCTGGGTGGTGGTTCCTAATGTGGAACCTTGCATCGTGTAACCATAGTTTGGGTTGTTCTTCCCTAGGTGCATAACTTTGCACTTGTCCACATTAAATTTCATCTGCCATTTTGATGCCCAGTCTTCCAATTTATCAAGATCCTCTTGCAATTTTCCACAATCCTCTTGGGTTTTAACAACTTTAAATAGTTTTGTGTCATCTGCAAATTTGATAACCTCACTCATTATTCCACTTTCCAGGTCGTTTATGAATATGTCAAAAAGCAGCGGACCCAGCACAGATCCCTGGGGTACACCACTATTCACCTTTCTCCATTGGGAAAAATTGGCCATTTAGCCCAACCCTCCGCTTTCTATCTTTTAACCAGTTCCTGATCCACAGTAGTACACTGCCTCCTATCCCATGACTCTTTAGTTTTACCAAAAGTCTCTGATGAGGGACCTTGTCAAAGGTTTTCTGAAAGTCCAGATACACTATATCAACCGACTCACCTTTGTCCACCTGTTTATTCACACCTTCAAAAAAACATAACAGATTAGTAAGACAAGATCTTCCTTGTCTAAAGCCATGTTGGCTGTCTCCCATTAGGCTATGACTATCTACATGCTGAGTAATTTTATTCTTTATGATGGTTTCTACCATTTTTCCCCATACTGACGTCAGGCTCACCGGTCTGTAGTTTCCTGGATCACCCCTGGAACCCTTTTTAAAAAATGGTGTTACATTGGCGATCCTCCAATCTTCAGGTATTAGAGATGATTTTAATGATAGTTCACAGATTACTAAAAACAGGTCTGCAATCTCATATTTCAGTTCCTTCAACACCCTTGGATGTATACCATCCAGCCCAGGTGATTTGCTACTCTTCAGTTAATCTAATAGTGGTAATACATCTTCCCGATGTATCGATATTTCCTTCAATTCTTCCGCACCTTTAAATACCACTTCAGTAATGGGTAACATTCCTTACATCTTCCTCAGTGAAGACCGAAGCAAAGAATTCATTCAGTCTCTCCGCTATCGCCTTGTCGCCTCTTAGTGCCCCTTTAACCCCTCTATCATCTAATGGACCAACTGACTCTCTCAGAGGTTTTTTGCTATGAATGTACTTGAAAAAGTCTTTATTTCACGTTTTTGCTTCCGCAGCAAGCTTCTTCTCAAATTCTCCCTTTGCCTGCCTTATCAATGCCTTGCATTTGACTTGCTAGTGCTTGTGCTGTTTCCAAGTTTCGTCGTTTGGCTCTTTTTTGCATTTCCTGAAAGATGTTTTTTGGCAACAACATGCTCTCTGACTTCACCTTTAAACCATGCTGGCAGTTTTTTGGACTTCCTTCCACTTTTCTTAAAGCGTGGAATACAGCTAGCCTGGGTTTCCAAGATGGTATTTTTCAACAACATCCAAGCTTGATGTAAGTCTTTAACCTTTACCACTGCTCCTTTTAGCTTTTTCTTAACTATTTTCCTCATTTTATCATAGTCTCTCTTTCGAAAGTTAAAAGGTAGTACTGTGGATTTCCTTACTATCCCTCCTCCACTAATTAAATCAAAGGCAATCATGCTATGATCACTATTGCCAAGTGTCCCCAACACCCTTATCTCTTGCACTAGATCTGGTGTTCCACTAAGGGCTAGGTCTAATATGGCTTCCCCTCTGGTCGGTTCATGAACAAGCTGCTCCAAGAAGCAGTCATTTATTTCATCTATCATTTATTTTGTCAGATCTCATCAATAGATATTGAATGGAGATTGGCTATGGAGGTTGCCATAATCTGCACAATGTGAGCAGTGACATGACCCTCCAAAAAGAGCCCTGCCTGTGCATAAGCAAAATAGATACAATATGCTATCCATCTGGATAGAGTACAGTTTGTCACCAGTAGGCCTAGGTGACTAGGATCAAATGAGCTGAATAACTGAGAAGATCTTCTGTGATCCTTAGTTCTACTCAAATAATAAGCAAGTGCTCGCTTGCAGTCTAAAGTGTGTAGCACTGCTTCAGACCAAAATGCATGTGGTCTAGGGAAGAAAGTCGGGCGGATCACCAACTGGTTTAGATGGCAGCAGGAGATGACCTTCAGAAGGAAATGCAGATGGGCACGCACAACCATCTTGTCATGGTGGAAGCAGTATAAGGCAGATTCGCCACTAGAGCCTGTAGTTCACTGATGCGGCAAGCTTACATGAGGGCAATGAGGAAGATTACCTTCCAAGATAGAAACCTCAGCAAAGTGGTGGCTAAAGGCTCAAAGGGAGACTTTAGAAGTTGAGTAAGAACCACATTGAGATCCCAGGCCATCAGAGGTGGCTTAATGGGTGGCTTGGGCAGCAGGAGACCCTGCATGAAGCATGCTACTAAGGGGTGTGAGGAGATACACTGTCCATCAGGTGGTTTGTGAGAGGCTGCAACGGCACTAAGATTAACTCTCACTGAATTGTTTTTCAGACCTGTTAAGGATAAGTGGAGGGGATATTGTAGAAGGAACTTCACGGGCAAGAAAAGGGGTCAATGTCCTTTGGGAAGCACCAGAGGACAAACCTACGCCACTTGAAGGCATAAGACCGCCTGGTGGAATCTTTGCGTGATGAAAAGAGATTTTGACCGTCTGTGCCAGGTTGAGGTCAGCAAGCACTATCCCTTCAGCAGTCATACTGTGAGACATAGGGAGTGAAGACTGGGATGGAGGAGCATCCTGTGGTCCTACGATAGGAGCTTGGGTACAAATGAAACCTGTTTTATGTATACCCAGCTTATTGTCCTGTTCTTTGTAAGCACTGATCAATTTTTGTGATGTGTAGTTTCTGTTCATTGTAAACCGCACTGATGTCAAATAGCGCGGTATAAAAGAAACTGTAAATAAATAAAAATAAAATAAATAAATAAATAAAATCCCAGGCTGAGAGGTTGAGACTGCGCAAGGCAAAGAAGAAACCACAGTTGACAGGGCCAGAAGGGGCTATAAGAATCATTGAGTCCTTATTAGCCTGTAGCTTGAAAAGCATTTTGGGCATCAAAGGAATGGGTGGGAATGCATAGAGCAGACCTTGTCCCCAATGTAGGAGGAAGGCATCCGGGGCCTGCCGGTGCAGCGACAGAAGAGCAGAAGTTGTGTGTTTTGTGGAGTGGCAAAAAGATCCGTGGATGGGGTTCCCCAGATCTGGAAGATTCGATGAGCCGTCTTGCAATTCAAGGTCCATTCGTATGGACGAAGGATACGGCTTAGCCTGTTTGCAAGGACATTGAATTCGCCCAGGAGGTGCACCACTCTGAGGTGAATATGGTATGAGATGGCAAAGGACCATTTTATTTATTTTTTATTTTTTTATTTGTTACATTTCTATACCACCCCTTCTAGAGATCAGGGGCGGTTTACAAGGAACTTAAGAAACAAGTACATGGAATAATAATAAACTTTTTACAGGTAACTTGATTTGCAGGTAGGGTCAGTGGGTTGGGGTTACAATTTTTTAGGAACTATGTACAACTTGGCTATATACAGGAATTTTCATGCTTATGTTTGTTTTATACGGCCTTTATCTTGGTTGTGTGAGCTGTCTCTGTGGTGTGTGTGTGTTTGGATATGAGTTTTCTGTACCGTAATGCATGGTAAAGAGGTGGTTTTTTAGGTGTTTTCTGAAATCTTTGAGGTCTTTTGTTGCGTGGATGTGTAGTGGGAGGGTGTTCCAGATATTGGGTGCAGCATAAGAGAATGCTCTGGAGCCAGGGGCGGCCCAAGGGGGGTGCGGGGCCATGTGCGAAGACTCGGTGCAGGGCCTCATTTGCATAAATATTTGCATAATGCTACCATACACTAACTTTTAGTAAACATGCCTCTTAATGAGTGTATGGATAAAGAAAGACTAAAAGATTTCTACATTACTATACTCCAGTGCCAACCACCAGGCACATTAGGAACTACTACAAACACTGCCCATTTAGAAGCCATAGCAAACCCGCCATATCATAACAGCACTAACAGGACTCACAAAGCACCATACTCTACCCATCAAAAGGCAACACTGCAAATATTAAACCAATACATTTCAGAGAACAACAATACATGACCTACTGGGGAAAGAGAACAAGTGGCAATGTTAAATAGGAATTACATAAACAGAATATCTCAGCTCAGTTACACATACAGAACATAGACCATCACCAAACAAGGAATCACAATTTAGAAACAGGAAGACAATAATTATAATTAAACTGGAAACCCCAAAAGCCAAACTTGGAATGTACAACAACACTGTAGAAATAAAACTATAAATTAATTTCCCCTTGTACTAAACAAAGCGCAGACGTTAATGATGCACATTTCCCAGAGCTGACATATTCCAGTTAATAAATTCAAAATAGAGATATTTTTCTACCTTTTGTGCATTTTTTTTCAGTTGCAATTGCTCCAGCCACTTTCTTCTGGTTTCTTCGTGTCTTCTGCTAACACTCCATCGTCTGCTATCCATTTGTCCTTTCTTCTCTCTTCTAGTTTTTTCCCATTCTCTCTACATCTGCTTTAACATACTAATCTTTCTCCTTTCACTCCTTCCTCATTCCTATTTCATCCACTCAAATTTTACCACTCCATCCTCAATCCCCACTTACTTCCCCAATACCCAGCCAATTGTAGATTTTTCTTCCCTCCCACACAAAATATTTTTCCCCTCTCCATTTCACTCTCCCAGCCCTATCCCATTCTAATCCTCCCCCAACATCAGCTCCCTTCAAGTTCCAGCCCTACCCAGCATCCGCTCCTTTCTAGTCCCCGCATCAGCCCATTTCCAGTCCTAGCCCCCCATCAGCCCATTTCCAGTCCTATCCTAGCCCCACCATCAGCCCATCTCCAGTCCTATCCTAGTCCCTCCATCAGCTCATTTCCAATCCCAGCCCCCCATCAGCCCATTTCTAGTCCTTTCCTAGCCCCACCATCAGCCCATGTCAAATCCTAGCTCCCCTCCGCTCAGCCCATTTCCAAACCATGAGCCTACTTCCAGTTCCAGCCCCTCCATGAGTCCATTTCAATCCAAGCCCCCACCACAGCCCATTTCCAATCTTAGCACCCCCCAACAGCCCATTTCCAGTCCTAGCTCCCTCCCCTCACAGTGCATTTCCATTCCAAGCCCCCCTCCCCATCAGCTATTTGCAGTTCAAGCCCCCTTCCACTCAGCCCATTTCCAGTCCTAGAAACCCCCAGCCCATTACCAGTCCTAGCCCCCCCATAGCCCATTACCAGTCCTAACCCCCCCATCAGCCCACTTCCAGTTCTAACCCCATCAGCCCAATAACCCCATCAGCCCATTTTCAGTCTTAGCCCCCCCATAGCCCATTACCAGTCCTAACCCCCATCAGCCCACTTCTAGTCCTAACCCCCCATCAGCCCATTTCCAGTCTTAGCCCCACCACAGCCCATTACCAGTCCTAACCCCCCCATAGCCCATTACCAGTCCTAACCCTCCCATCAGCCCACTTCCAGCCCTAACCCCCCTCCCCCCATCAGCCTAGGTAAAATAAAAAAAACAAAACAAAACTGGCTGCTGCTGCTGCTGTGGCAGCGGCAGAATCAAGTGTCCCGTGGGGCCCCCCGCCTGCCCGGTAGAGCCCTCCCTCCCTGCATCAGTCCCTCTCTGCGTCGGCTTTCAGAGCCGCGAAGGGAGAGTTTCTCCCTTGCGGCTCTGTTAAGCCCACCGGCACTGATGGGAAACAGGCATTTCCTATTTCTCATCAGCCCCGGCAGGCTTAACAGAGCCGCGAGAGAGAAACTCTCTCTTCGTGGCTCTGAAATCCGGCGCCGAGAGGATTGCTTCATGGAGGGCTCTGCTGGGCAGGCAGGGGGGGGGGCGCGGGACACTTGATTTTGCTGCTGCCACAGCGGCAGCGGCCAGTTTTTTTTTTTTAAATTTAATGCAGAATGCTGTTTGTGCGAGGCCTCCTGAAACGCGGGGCCCTGTGCAAACAACATTCTTGCTCAATGGACAGGCCGGCCCTGTCTGGAGCTGGTGGTTTGCTTTATTTCTCGGATGGAGGGTGGGATTGTTAATGAGCGAGTGGTATTCTCCCTATGTGTTCTGTTTGTTGGGGTGTGGAGGAGGGTTGAGAGAAAAGAGGGAGCAAAATTGTTGATGAGTTTGAATGATGTTACAAATAGTTTGTATCTGATCTGGCTTTCTATTGGGAGCCAGTGTAGTGTATATAGGAGGGGAGTGACATGGTCAGTTAGTTTGGCTTTGCAGGTGATCTTGGCTGTAATATTTTGCATTCGTTGGAGTATGTGGAGACTCTTTGCCGGTAGACCCTGCAATAGGCTGTTGCAGTAGTCAAAGTGTGGGGTGATGATGGATTGAATGACCGCTCTGAAGTCGTTATCTTCAAGGAGAGGTCTTAGTTGTTGTATGGATTTTAATTTGTAGAGGATTGTTCTGGCTGTTAGCTTCAGGTGGGGTACCATGCTGAGGGAGGTATCTAGGACTACACCGAGGTATTTAACTTCTGGTTTGACTGGGATTGTGGTGGTGTTGATGGTGATGGCTTGGGTTAGGGTTGTGTCTTGGTTTCTTGTGATGTGCATTGCTTCCATCTTTTTGTAGTTTAGGCTGAGGTTGTTGAATTTCAGCCAGGAGTCAGCTTCCTTAATACATTCGTCCAGGTTGTTGTAGTTGGGGTTATTTACATCTATGGGGAGCGACAACATGATGTCATCCGCATAGATGTAGTAGTGGATGTTGTGTTTTTGGAATATGTGGGTAATAGGTTGAAGATACAGGTTGAAAAGGAGGGCAGAGAGGGCGGAACCTTGTGGTATGCCTTGTTCTTGTGGAAAGGTGTTTGCGGGTATTTTTTCCTATTTGGATCATGAGCTTGCAGTCTGAGATGTATGATTTAAACCAGAGCAGGACTAGGCCGCCCAGGCCAATGTATTCGAGCCTTGCAATGAGGGTTTCGTGGTTTATATTGTCAAATGCTGAGGCAACGTCTAGAAAGACTAGGAGGAATGCACGGTTGGGGGTGTCTATGCCTCTGATCAAGTTGTCAGTTAGGGCTAGGAGCAAGTTTTCAATCCTATGATGTGGGCAAAATCCATATTGCTGGGTATTCTAAGGGGGCGTTGGTTTCTAGGAAATCTTGTAGTTGGTTGAGGACGGTTTTTTCAATTACTTTGGCAACAAATGGGATGCTTGCTATCAGCCTGTATGAGTTGGGCTCGTTTCTGTTTGCAGTCTTGTTTTTTAGTACTGGGCGAATGGAGGATATTTTTAGGTCGGCGGGCATTACTCCTTGGAACAGAGACCGGTTTACTAGTTGGAGGAGGTATGGGGCGAGTTCGGTTTTGGTGTTTTTGATCCATGATACGGGGCATGGGTCCAGGAGGGAGGTGGTTGTGTTGATGTTGGATATTATCTTTAGGAGCTGTTCTTGGCCCAGCGTGGTGAATGTGGTCCAGGCGTCGGGGTTTTTAGGGGGGCTAGGCAGGGGAGAGGTGAGGTTGTGGTTTTTGTTCTTTAGTTTGTCGGCAAAGTAGTTGGTTAGTGTGGAGGTTTCTATGTTGCATATGCTAGATTCATTTGGGTCATAGCTGGTTAGGGATCGGACAATGGTAAACAGTTCCCTTGGCCGGTTTAGGGCACAGTTTATGATTTTGGTGTGGTGTTCTTTTTTGGTCTTGTTTATCGTGTCCTTTTATGTTGAGAGTAAGTTGAGATATTGAAGTTTGTTTTGTTGTGTTTGTGAAGAACGCCATTTCTTTTCAAGCTTTCTTAATTGTCTCTTAAGTCTTAGGGGCTCTGAGGTGTACCATTTCTCCGAGCACTTGGGTGCGTGGTTCGTATGGCTGATGGGGGAGACTGCTGCTTTGTGTATGGAGCTGTTCCAGGTATTCAGTGAGGAGATAAGGTCTGCCTTGGCTGTTGATAGTTGGGGGATGACGTTGTGGAGGAATGTGTCCTTGCCGAATTGGGCGAAGCGTTTGGTGGGTGGCTGGGTAGCTGGTGCATCAGAACTCATTCGAGAGGTGAGTGGGACGTTGAAGGTTACAAGGTAGTGATCTGACCAGAGGACTGCATTTATGGATGGGGGGGGTGTTGTAGGTGTGTTGGGCAATTAGGGCAGGGAGGAAGACAAGGTCTAGGGTGTTTCCCTTGTTGTGGGTAGGTGCAGTTATGATTTGTCTGAAGCCCAGGTTGGTCATTGAATCTAGGAAGGATGCTGCTTGGGATGGGTCGAGTGAGGGAAGGTTCAAGTCCCCTAGGATAATGTGGGGTTTGTTGGGGGGGTCAGGCATGCTGCTTCTAAGATGTGGGTCAGGTTGTTATAGTCGGATGTTGGTGGTCTATAGATAAGGCTGATGGAGAAATTTCTGTTTTGGACTTTAAGGATGTCGATGCCCTCAATGTTGGTGGCTAGAGAGGGTGTGGCTTTGTGTTCTGACTTACACAATATGAGCACGCCGCCGCCTCCTCTTTTGTAGTCCCTGGTGCATTTGTATAGGTCATAGTTCTGCACTTTTAGTGTGTTTGTTCGGATGTTGTCTGTGGGGGAGAGCCAGGTCTTAGTTATACAGAGGAGGTCGGGTCTTTCTTCCTCCAGTATGTTTGTGATTACTGGGATTTTGTTCCTTATGGACCTTGCATTAATGAGGATGCATTTCAGGGTTGTTTGTGTAGCTGAGGGGTATGAGGTTATGTAGGGTTGTGCAGGGTTGATGTATAAGAGCCTGCTGTGGTGTTTACAATGTAGGTTCTGGGGGTGAGCCATGTTAGATAATGGTGTGTTTAGCTTGTGCTTGTGTGGGGAGTGGATGATGGGAATGTGGTATGTGAAGTGAGCGTCTGTTGTGAGTACATTTGTTAGCTGGTGTGATATGAGGAGGAGGTAGAGTATGAGGAGGGTCATTCTGAGGGAGTTTAATGTGCGGGCTTCCATTGTGTGCGGTGTGCAGTGTGGGGGGGGGGTTGCGGGGGCTGCTGTGTCGCAGGCTGCTGGGCGTTGTGTAGTGCTAGGGGAAGGGAGGTTGGTCTGTTGGCCTGTGGCCGCAGTTGTCGCAGTGGGGCCGGTGGGCCGCAGGTACGGTGTTTATTTGGTGGCGGTGGGGTAGGGGCACTGATTGACCACAGATGTATTCAGAGTTAGGGGGGGCTGGTGAGTGCTGGGGACAGTGTGGTAGTTGTTTTGGGTGGTGCTCTGACAGTTATAAAGTACAGTATGGTTCCGCTGGATCGATAGTGTGCTATAGTGTTGTTGACTGGCGAAACTTTGCTAGCAGCGTGGTTGTTAATGGGATTACTGTACGTGGGGAACCAAGAGGGAGGCAGATTCATGTCACAGGTACTGGATTTTGTTAGCAATATGGCTATTACAAAGATTATAAAGTAGATTAAGGGAAACAGATTCATATCACAGGTACTGGTCTTGGTATAGTTTGTTAACAATTTGTGAGGGATGTTTACCTTTCTTATTGTCCACTGGGCTGGTATGTCCTCTTTAGTCTGGCAGCGTTCTGTGTTTATAGTTGGTGTCGGCCTTTGCTTCTTCTCTTGTTGATGTGCTCCCCCTAAGGGCCATGCCAAAGGGCCCTCTGGCGGGTCCCTCAGGCGCGGGCGCGCTTGCTGCTCACCGGCTTTTAAGCCGCTCTGCTGCTGGCGATGATGGTGCGGTGGGCAGAGACAGGAGGTGACCACATGTGGAGGGGTACCTCTGCTTGGAGCAGGCTTCTGCAGTCCCAATGTTGCAGGAGCTGGGGCACGTTGATTCCCATTGCTGGGGGGAAAGCCCCGATGGTGATACCAGCCCCGATGCAGGTGAATCGCTTCCTCGCATGTTGTCCGTCCCAACTAGAACAGGCTGTTCCAAATGCTGGTGTTGAAAAGCCTGAAGAGCATTTGTTAGTGCCCGTAGTTCTAGGAGATTGATCTGCAGGGTAGATTCTTGTGGTGTCAGTCCTTGTGTGGTTAGGTCATTCAGATGCGCTCCCTCACCCAGCTTGGAAGCATCCATTGTTAGGATGCATCGAGGTGAAGACATCTGAAAAGGTGACCCGACGAGTAGACCACCACTAGTGAAGGGACTTGATCAGTGAAGGGATGATCTGGATCATATCTCTGAGATGCCCTTCGCTTGCATCCACGAAGAAGACAGAGTCCACTGTGCTTGATGCATGTGTAACCAAGCATAGGGGATGACGTGGACTGTTGAGGCCACATGTCCTAATAGCAGCAGCATTTCTCGAGCTATTACCTGACTTTGCTCTTGTACCATCTTTGACAGCTGTATAAGGTGGGTACAGCGATCCTGTGGAAGGAAAACTTGGGCCTGCTGAGCGTCTAAGAGTGCTCCAATGAACTCCAGTTGTTGGGTTGGAGTGAGATGAGACTATGGGAAGTTATGACAAAGCCAAGGTTTTGGAGCACCGTAATAGTGCAATGAAGGGAGAGTCTTAACTCTTGAGGGGAGTCTCTTCTGATCAGCCAGTCGTCTAAGTAAGGGAAGACTAATACCACCAAGATGGAAAGTTATGCACTTAGGGAAAAACAACCCAAACTATGGTTACACGATGCAAGGTTCCACATTAGGAACCACCACCCAGGAAAAAGATTTAGGCGTCATTGTGGATAACATGTTAAAACCCTCGGCCCAGTGTGCAGCAGAGGCCAAGAAAGCAAATAGAATGCTAGGTATCATAAGGAAAGGAATGGAAAATAAAACAAAAGATATTATAATGCCTCTATATCGATCCATGGTGAGACCGCACCTTGAATATTGTGTGCAATTCTGGTCGCTGTATCTTAAAAAGGATATAGCTTTATTAGAAAAGGTTCAGAGAAGAGCCACCAAAATGGTGAAGGGGATGGAAGGATACTCCTATGAAGAAAGGCTAAAAAGGTTAGGGCTCTTTAACCTGGAAAAGAGACGGCTGAGGTGAGATATGATAGAAGTCTATAAATTAATGAACGGAGTGGAACGGGTAAACGTAGATCAATTGTTTACGTTATCAGAATATAGAAAGACTAGGGGACATGCAATGAAGCTACAGGGTAAACTATTTAAGACTAATAAAAGAAAATATTTTTTCACTTAACGTGTAATCAAACTCTGGAATTTGTTACCAGAGGATGTAGTAAAGGCTGTTAGTATAGCTGGGTTTAAAAAAGGTTTGGACAAGTTCTTGGAGGAAAGGTCCATAAACCATTATTAAGAAGGGACCCAGGATATCAATGCTTGACCCAGTACAAGCACTGTGGAACCTGTGTCTTTTGGGGAAACTGCTAGGTACGTATGACCTAGATTGGCCACTATTGGAAACAGGATACTGGGCTTGATGGACCTTGGTCTGACCCAGTATGGCATATCTTATGTTCTTATACATAAGAAGGCAGCAACTACTACCATACATTGTGTGAAGACCCTTGGGGCAGAGGCTAGACCGAAGGGGAGAGCCCAGTATTGATAGTGCTTTCCCTGGAACATGAAGCGCAGATACTGTCTGTGCGAAGGATGGATCAGTAAATGCGTGTATGCTTATTTTAGGTCTAGAGAACATAGCCAATCATGTCTCTGGAGGTACGGTAGAAGAGTTCCTAGAGAAATCATTTTGAATTTTTTTTTTTGACCATGATTTTGTTTAGGTCTCTGAGATCCAAGATGGACCTGAATCCTCCTCTTTTTTTTTGAATGAGAAAATATGAATAGAAGCCTATCACTTCTTGAGGAGGAGGAACTCTTTCTATGGCCCCCTGGGAGAGGAGGGTGGTCATCTCTTCTTTTAAGAGCATGCTTTGAAGGGGTTGTGTGGGATAATTCCCTGTGAAGCTGGTGGGGTAAGGTTTTGAAGTGAAGCCAATTACCCCCTTGGATGATCTGAAGTGTCCACTGCTCTGATGTTATGAGGTGACCACCTGTGGGCAAAATGACAGAGTCTGACGGCTATTTTTATTTATTTATTTATTGAACAGCTTTTCTATAACACCTCATCCTGTGGAAAAGCAGTTTACATTAAACAGAACAGTTTATATGACAGAAGGGTAGTCAACTTGGAGAGAACTTAAAATTTGGGAGTGCAAGGATATAAAGTAGAGGGGAAGTTATAAAGGGAATCAGGGGGAGATTAACAAGTGGATTAAGGTAGAGGAGGTAGGGGAAGGGGGACTGAGGATGTCGCACGATGGGTGGTTAGGTCTTGTCTTCAGCAAAGCGGTTTGCGAACAGGTGAGTTTTAAGGGCCTTTTGAATGTTATTATGTTCTTTGTGGCCTGAAGCTTGTGAAGGATCAAATTCCAGAGGGACGGTGCAAATAGGGGAAAAGAATGTGATGGAGCTGGTTCTGGTGTAGAGAGTGCTGAGATGCTTAGTGTATTCTGTGATCCAATTCTCCTTGTTCGGTTGTCTTAAGTTTCATATATTAGTGTTTGAAGGTGGGTGGATGATAGGCCATTGATGACTTTGAAGGTTTGAGAATGGATTTATATTTTATTTGTTGGTAGCCAGTGTAGTTGTTTGAGCAAAAGCATTGTGTGTTCAGCTTTGTGTGCGTTGCATAGGGTACGTGCTGCTGTGTTGAGGGCAAGTTGGAACAGGTGGATGGTTGTCTTTGGTAAGCCTTGGAGGATATCATTGCAGTAGTACAGGTGTGGGAAGATGAGAGCTTGGAGAACCGTGTGAAAGTCATGATGGGGTAGGAGAAGTTTGAGGTGTTATATTATCTTGAGTTTATAGTAGATGCTCCTGGTACTGTTTTTGATGTGGGTGGAGAAGTTGTGGCTGATCAAGGGTGACTCCTAGGTATCTTACTTCTTGTTTTACTTGTAGTTGGGTTCCATCAGTGTTTATAGTGTCTGGTGGAGTGAAGCTGTTGTCCCTGGAGATGTAGAGGGCTTCAGTTTTCTTGAGGTTTATGATCATGTTGTGGGTGATAAGCCATTTGCTGATGGAGGTGAAGCACTTATTTATGTTAGTTATGTCTGGGTTAAGTGTGTTGATTGGTACATAGATCATGACATCCTCAGCTATATGTGTTATGTTTGTATGATTGTGCAGGTCGGCTGGATGAAGATATTGAATATTAGTGCAGAGCGCGCAGAGCCCTGGGGGATTCCTTGGCTTTAGATGTATGGTGCTGATTTTGTGGAGCCTATTTTTACTTGAAGTTGTCTGTTTGATAGGTAGGACTCAAACCAGTTTAGTGGAGTGTCTGCTAGTCCAATTGCTTGAAGTCGCTGGATAATTAGGATGTGAGGTATTGAATCAAATGCCACCTTGATATCTAGGAAGATGAGTAAGTATCCTGTGTTGGGATTGTCGGTACTACCCTTTATTAAGTTGTCCAGGAGTGCAGCCATAAGTGATTCTATTCCGTATTGAGGCCTCAATCCATGTTGCTGGGGATCGAGGAGGGATTGTGAGTCTATATGAACCTGCAGCTGGTGGTATATGATCTTTTCTAGTATCTTGGCCATGAAAAGGTAGATGGCTATAGGTTTGTAGGAGGTTGGTTGGTTGATGTCATTTGTTGTTCCCTTTCTTACTGGATGGATGGAAGCCATTTTGAGTTCTGGGGGTATGTAACCATGTTGTAGTGATAGCTGGGCAATCTTGAGGATTGTTGGTGCGAGTTCTTGTCTGACTACCTTGATCCAGCTGACTGAGCATGGGTCAAGTGAGGATTTGGTTGTGTTAATGCTGGTAATTATATCTTCTAGAACAGGGGTGGGCAATTCCGGTCCTGGAGGGCCGCAGACCAGTCAGGTTTTCATGATGTCCCTAAAGAATATTCATGGACCTATTTCCATACAATGGAAGGCAGTGGATGCAAATAGATCTCATGAATATTCATTAGGGACATCATGAAAACCTGACTGGTCTGCGGCCCTCCAGGATCGGAATTGCCCACCCCTGTTCTAGAGGTTCGGGTATGACGGATGAGAATGCTTTCCAGTTATGTTCAAGTTTTGACCATTGTTGATTTGTTGTATCCACGAGGGTGCTTGTACTGAAGTTGCATGGAGAGGTTAGGGTTCTGAAGTAGTCTGCTATCACCTGCGAGGTTAGGTTTGTTTCTTCTGTTTTTTGGGCTGTATCTTTTGTTAGGGATTTAACTACCTCAAAAAGCTCACAGGGTGATTAATTGAGCCTTGGATCAGTTTTGCATAATATTCGCTTTTTGCTTGGTATGTGGCTAACTGATATTGGTTAAGTTTGATTTTGTAAGAGGTAAGGCTGTCTGGTGTTCTGTTGTCTCTACTTACTCTCAATAGTTCTGAGAGTGTGTTTCATGTCTTTTAGTTGTGCTGAGTACCATACTGCAGTTTTGATTTTTTTGTAATGTTTGGGTGTGGGTGGTTTTGTTGCTGCTTCTGATATGGTTTTATTCCAGGTTTGTATGACAGCGTTGAGGTCTTCAGGAGCAGATTAGGCAGGATTTTCTCGAGAAGATCTTTTTTTAAAATAAGCTTATGTATCTGATTGAAATGGGTTCATCGCAATGTGGTCTTTGATCTAGTGCATTGTTGGGTATGTGATAGAGATTACCTTATGATCCGACCAGGCACATCAATGGCTGTGGGAGCAGAGAAGGAGTGGTTTTTAGTGACTCTGTGGTATGAAGATCATATTAATTAATTAATTAATTTATTATTTATTAACATTTCTTACATACCGCACTATTCGCCATCAGCGCGGTTTACATGGAATAGAAACATCCAACAAGTTGCATATGTCTGGTCATTACAATTAACAGGATATGGAACTTGGAGAACAGGGTAAACTATATACATAAGAAGTGCATTGAGAAAGGATACTGTTTGGTATTTTACATTGTTGGGGACACCTGTTGTGAGGGCTTGCCTGGTTGACTGCTCCTATTGCTGAGGTGCTCGCTATTCAAGTGGGGCTGGGGTCCGGTGTTGTCAGTGAGATATTTGATGAAGAGGAAATGTTTGAGGGCCTTCCTGAACTGCCTCAAGTCGGGGATTGCCCTGATATGTGCCGGTAAGGTATTCCATAGTCTTGGGGCGCAGAGTCGGAAGGTTCTGCTAGCTGTTGTTTTGGTGCATCTTGTCATTTCTTTTGGGATTGCTAGCATGTTGGACTCTGCGGTTCTTCTTGGTCTGTTAGGTGCAAGTAAGGGTATTTCCTTTGTTGTGAGTGGGTTGCTTGATGAGTTGGGCAAAGCCAAGGGCCTCCATAGTATCAAGGAATACCTTTGCATTGTCTGGGAGTGGTAGATGCAAGGTTGAGGTCTCCTAGGAGTGAGGAGGGGTTGGGAACCCTCCAGGGGCAGACTGGCAATGTTCTCTAGGAAGGAGTCAAAAACCAGGCGCAGGTTGTGCCTATGCAGCTGGTTGAGGCTTAGGAGCCTTGAGCTTCTTGGGGTGACGAGGGCCCTGCTGTTTCTGCTGAGAATGCTGAGGTTGATAGGCAGCACAAGGTGAGTAAGGATAGTATCTCTTGGGAAGAGCCTTCTCCTCTTGGATGGGTCAGATGTTTTCTTGAAAATGCACTTCAGGGTGAGATCATCCGCTTCAATCTCCCCTACTTTCTCCTTCCAACCCTTGCCAAAGAGGTCCTCCCCAGTACATGGAATGTTGGCAAGCTTATCCTGGACCCATTGCTCAAAATCAGATGCTTGTAACTAGGCCAATCTATGAGCCCCAATGCAGACTGTTGATGCTCTGCTTGTTGATTCAAAGACATTGAAAAAGGCCCTAGTAAGAAATTTAGAAGTATTTTGGTTCTGTTTGATGAGTGTCTGGTATGCACTCCGCTTATCATCAGAAAGCATGGGGGCAAAAGTCTCCAGATCATTGGTGACATCTTTCAGAAACATGCCCATATATAGCATGTAAGAGTTTATTCTGGAGGCCAACATGTATGCTTGGAAGCATCGCTGCCCGAAGGCATTGAGCGTTCTCGAGTCTCTGCCAGGTCACATGGATGAATGGTTCTTAGAGCTCTTTATGTGGCGCACTGCTGATTCCACCACCATGGAGTGGTGGGGGAGCTGAGGTTTCTGGAAGCCTGGGCACTCTGGTACTCAGTACCTGGTATTGAGCCTTTTGCTGACAGGCAGAACTATGAATGGGGCTTCCCACATGCAAAGCATAAGATCCTGTAGGATTTGATGCACCGGCAATGTAGCTGACTCCTTAGGTGTGGGAGTGTATTGGAATATCTCTCCAATTCCTTTGCCCTTGGATCTTTTTCAGAGGCCAAGTGATGGCAAGTCCTGCTGCCATGTCCTGTATGAAGTCCTAAAAGGACATGTCTTCCGGTGGGGACCGACACCGTTCTTGGGGTGGCGAGGGGTCCAAAGGGATGTCTGGAAGTTCCTGGGAATCGAGTGATTCCTCATCAGAATCTGAAGAACTGAAATCAGATTCTGGTAGAAAATCAAAGTATCGACAGTCTTGGGTTCGACCTCGATATTTCATAGACATTGAAGGTCGATGCTGATAATGATGTTCAGAAATATCAGAACAGAGAGCTGTCTTAGCAGTGGTTTAAGTTGGTTCCAACGATAGTAGCAGCCTCAAGGGTTCCATCGAGGCTGATTCAAGGGCCAGCATTGGACCTGATACACCTGACTGTAGTCACGGTGTTGAATCTTGCACTCCTGGAGCTCTCAATGTTATTGGTACCAAGGCTGCCAGAAGTGTGGACAAACTCCTCTTGAGAGCCAGCATGCGCTGGTCCATGGAAATGGCCGATATCTGGATGGATTCACCAATGGGAATGAGCCACCATCCCAGAACATGGAACCAGTAGCGCTCTGGAGGTCAATGCCTTGTGAGTGTCTTGGAGCCCCCACTTGTGCTTTGGAGGACAGATCCTCTTGCCGGGACTGTTTGGCTGGCCAGTCTGCATTGGACTTCTCTTTTGTTTCAGTCTTTGATACCGATGACTTTGGAGAGGCCCCTGGAAGAAGTGGAAACCACTGGCATTGAGTCCAAGGCAAACAATGATCTGTACTGTCTGGCTCAGTTCTTTAGGCATCTCTTTCTCATTTGCTGACACAAAGGACAAGAATTTGGTTGTTGGCGAGGTCCCAAACATTTCAAACAGCAGTCATGGGTAATAAATATAAAATAACATACATAAAAATATATACTGCTTTAAATGTTCACTAATGCTACGTGGCTTCCTTTCTCTGGGGCACTCACACCCATCACTATCGACGTCACGCTTGGAAGGGCTCCAATGCCAATGCACCTGAGCCTTTGCCCAGATCTCCCTTCAGCACCAATGAGACTGAATCCTTCCTCTCCAAGTGGAGACCAACCAATGGCTGATGCTCTAGGTACTGTGAGTGCTTGGTTCCGATTAAGCCCAAAACCTCTCAATGTCGATGCACAATTGGCGGATCCCTGGAAAGCCATTGAGACCGATGCCGGTGCCGAAGACGCTGAATCAGACCTTTGACCAAAAAGAGTTTCTCTCTGTTTCTCTCACCTTTTCAGGCCTCTCCTTGTCATCTGCAAACACATATTATAAGAGGGCTGGTGAATGGGACCCTAGGCACTAGAGGCACCAGTTCTGCATGTTGGTGACAGAGATGTCCTGGCACACTTGGTGCACTTCTTAAACCCGTTGGCCGGTTTTTGGGACATGTCCAGGAAGATGGCCATGGTTAGATTAAATGGCTTGATGGTGACCATGGGCCCAGCTGGGTTCAGGGGCAAAAACCAAGAAAAAAAACAATCACCACCAAAAGCTCTGGAACCAATAAAGAAACCATGAACGACAGAACCACAACAGCAAGCGGTAACAGGATACTTAGGCTAGGAAGGCCCCCGAAGAAGAAGGATAACATTTACCAGTGGAGGACCGAAACAACATGGGGCTCCATGGAAAAATGAAGTAGCAGGCGGGAAGGGAGGTGCACAGGCACGGTGGAACGTTCAAAAGCTTCCAATAGAAGATGGGGAGCATTCTTGCGCAGGGATCCATTGGAGACATCACCCATAAGTGAGGACTTACTTCCTGCTTGTCCACATAGAATAAAGTATGATCAGGCACACCTACTAGAGAGACTGTGTATTTAAGGGAAACTTGAAATACATACCACCTCTTTCCAGTTTCTGGAAAGAGGTGGTAAGTCTAATCTGCATTATCACTTAACATTAGCTTCAAAGAGCAAATTCTGTGCAGTGCATAGTTATCTATTTGGCTCATAGCACACCCAGCAGTTTGACAAATATTCGGCCCCATAGTATGTAACACCTTAAAAATCTGTGCAATATCCTTAAAACTGTGCATATAGGGTATAACTAGTCTAGCAGTTAACAGGAAATTTGCCAAATCTTTCTTGATGAGAAGAATGCTTTCTGATCCAGTGCTGCAACCCATAAGGAGCAACATGCATTCTATTTGTATCAAATGGAGATTTAGCTAAATTAACTAAAATTAGGGACAAGGTATTCTCTATTTTGACACCAAGATAATGGAACAATATACCACAAAGTTAGCACAAAAGAGGAGAATTTGAGATTGTGAAAGCTTGTAAAAGCATGCCTATTTGGCCAAGTTTATCATTAAAGATGTTTTATACTGGATAAGACTTGTGTGTGGTTGGTAGGAGATAAAGGTGAGTTGATGGAAAGGGGTTTCTGAAGAGTTGGCGAGGAGATTTTCCTGTGCTTTGTTTTATATGCTTTATAATAAAAAGATGGCAGATAAAAACTATACACAGGGTCAGATTAAGGTATAGGCAACTAGGTGGATGACTGGTGCCCTGTCAAATGTGCTCAGGGTTCAGCAACTGTATGGCTTTTTTCAAGACTGTATAGATGTTTGCACTAATATCTGTAGACCAGGATAGCTTAAGTGCTTGAAAGACATCTAGAGTTTAGACCTCTGTAAACTCTTTAATCTCCCCCATGTGAGTGAGCCTGCCCCGCATACTTCCAGTATGGGAAGGTTTAGACAGTTTTGTATACCGCCTTATCCTTCAATCAAAGCGGTCAATAAGAAAGGAGGGAGGAGTTCCCTGGGTTGCCAACCGGCCAGTATTTTGCTTTCTTGACTGGATTTTCCAGGGAGAGGCCAGCAGTCAGTAAGACAGAAAACTGGCCAATATAAGAGCTGGCTTTCTGCCAGCCACCTGTTTCAGAACTCAAGGGTCCCTCTCTGCTGCTGGCTGCTGCTACTCCTCTCCCTTTATTACCTGCTGCAACTGCCCCTTCTCTGTTTTTTCCACCATCCACTGGCTGCTGCAGCAGCCTGGATTAAACTGAAGAGAGTGTGGTGCCTGTTTTCATTTGCACAGTGTGTGCTACAATGCCGGTCCAAAACTCCCCCCCCCCCCCCCCCGCAGATTTATTGTATATGTAGGAATGAGACTGACATCACATTGCTTTTGGTGCACTTTCATGAAAGCAGGCCTTGCATTGTTTTTGGTTTCATCTGGATTGTTGCACCCAGAGCTGGAGGATATACTGGACTTGAGGGATAGGGGACATGTTGGATATGATGATAGGGCTGTAGAAGGGGAACAGGGACCCAGATAGGGGAGATGTTGGACTTAGGGGTAGAGGTGGAGAGGTTGGAGGGGGCTTGCTGGATATGATGGGACTATCAGTGGGAGGGGGAATAGGGACATAGAAGAGCGAGATGCTGGACTTGTTGAGGGGGGTAGTGGTGGAGAGGTTGAAGGTGATGTGCTGGATATAAGTTGGAAGGCCGTGGGAAATAGAACAGGGACATAGATGGGGGAGATGCTGGGCTTGGAGAGTGGGGGATGCTGGATACGATGCAGATGTCAGTGGGAGGAGGAATAGGGAAACAAATGGGGGAGATGCTGGACAACCCAGGAAGAAGTGAATAGGGGAACAGATAGAGATGCTGGACCACCTAGAAAGAGGAGAATAGGGAACAGATGGGAAATTTAGTGATTGGAATATGTTAGTTTTTTGAATGTATATCTGCCAGGGCTGGTATTAGGCAAGGCAGGGGCCCAGGGGAGAAATATGGGAGGGAAACCCCCAAAGCTCTCTAGCAGGCTGTATCTTTTCCAGCTTCAGGCAGGCTTGGGGTCCCTCTCTGGCCTGGAGGCCCAGGCAATTGTCCTGGTTGCACCCCACTAACTAATTGTAAAGTTCACTGTAAAGTTAATTGACTGTTTGTATGCTACTCAAAACCTGATATAAGCACATTTCCAGGTCATTCAACAAAACAAAGCAGACCCTACACCCACTGTGAAATTTGTAAACATTATTGTAAATTAAGTTACTTTCACATATCAAACCTATGTTCCATGTACAAGTAAATTGAGTTGTTACTTTTGTATGTATGTCAAATTTAGTTCCATGTACACCATTTCAACTTTCAAATAAAGCGGTATAAAAGAATTGTTAAATAAATAATTGCCTTGACATCTACTATCTTTATATCTTGCACAGTATGGGGGAAATGCATCTCTTTCTATTTATCTGGTGTTGTACTACAAGCAGCATCTGGCTTCTTGGGGATTTCAGTTTAATTTTTGCTTGTATATCTGTATTTTCAGTTTGTGATTATTTGTTCTCTATTCACTGAGGGTATGTGTGTGACCAAGGACAGGTATTCTCTTAGCATAGATTTTTAGGGGCAATTTCTCCAAATGGGTTAGTTTTGTGCATCAATATACAAAAAACGCCCTTAATAAATACTATTAATAACTAATATTTTTCAAGAAGACGTTCCATATAATTTCTTAAACGCATTTCCATTACAAAACTCTATAAGGCATATATGACCTCAGGATGGCCTTACCACTACATGTGGCGAAACTAATCACCATACGGTTAGAAGCAGACATTCACATCATAGGTCTCTAGCCTTCTTATTTATATATTACACAACTACTATAAACAATCAACATCCAAAAAAGTACTTTCAAGGATTCTCCAAATTAATAAAAATACAGAAACTCAATTACAAAAAAGCGTCTGCATTCCTACATGAAACCGGAGCCCATGAATCGTCAATTCATTTCCTACAATAAAATAGAGAAAACTTTTCTCAGTCAGAATTATCTACACACCATTAAGCGTAGAGTCCTTGTCCAAGCAGTAGTGGGCTGTAAAGGTATGTATCGAAGCCCAAGTGGCTGCTCGACAGATGTCGTCGATAGACACAGAGTGAAGGTTAGCCACAGAGGCTGCCATGGCTCTCACATTGTGAGCTGTGACATGGCCTTCAAGAGGAAGACCCTTAGGCAAAGGATATGCATTGTTCAATCCAGTTAGATAGAGCTCTTTTGGAAAATGGAAGTCCCAAATGACTAAGCAACAAAGAGTTGAGAAGACTTTCGATGTTGCTCTGTTCTTTGTAGGTAAAAAGCTAAAGCTCTCTTACAGTCCAAGGTATGAAGGTTCCTTTCTGCATTGGAGGCATGAGGTCTCAGAAAGAATACAGGAAGGTAGACTGCTTGGTTTAAATGGAAAGGGGAAACCACCTTTGGCATAAAGTGTGGATGAGTCCTAAGAACAACCTTTATCATGGTGAAACTGGTATAGGGAGGATCAGCCACTAGAGCTGGCAACTCACTAATGCGGCATGCGGAGGTGATTGCAATTAGGAAGATGACCTTCCAGGAAAGGAAATTCAGAGATGTAGTGGCTAAAGGCTCAAAGGGTGGTTTCATGAGCTGCCTGAGAACAAGATTCAAATCCCATGCTACCGGTGGTGGTCTAATGGGAGGTTTTGTTAATAGAAGACTTCTCATAAATCTTGTTATAAGTGGATGAGAGGAAATAGGTTGTCCATTTAGGGGCTTGTAGGAAGCTGCAATAGCACTAAGATGGACTCTCACTGAATTGGTCTTAAGACCAGCATTTGATAAATGAAGGAGGTACTCTAATACCAATTCCAGAAGTATCACAAGGGGGTTAAGTCCCTTTTGAGAACACCATATGGTAAACCGTTTCCACTTAAAGGCGTATGATCGTCTTGTGGAAGGTTTTCTAGAAGCTTGTAGGATATCCTTTACCTGTTGAGAAAGGTTGAGATCCTGAAGGTCTAGGCCTTCAGCAACCAGGCCCTGAGATGCAGGGACTGGGGATTCTGGTGCCATAGCATCCCGTTCTCTTGGGAGAGAAGATCTGGAGCACACCCCAACTCCCGAGGTGCAGTTTGAGAGAGATGTAGAAGCAGGCCAACGTGGAGCTATGAGAATCATACAACCTCTGTCTCTCTGAAGCTTGAACAGTGTTTTGGGGATGAGGGGAATGGGTGGGAAGGCATAGAGGAAGTCTTGACCCCAGTGAAGGAGGAAGGCGTCCATTGCCTGACAATCTCGAGCCAGAATTCTGGAACAGAACCGGGGAAGTTTGGCATTCAGTGGACTTGCAAAGGTGTCTATGTCTGGGGTTCCCCATATTTGAAATATTTGGGCAACCTGGTTGGAGTGGAGAGACCATTCGTGTGGCAGCAGTACTCGGCTGAGTTTGTCTGCCCAAAGGTTTTGAATGCCTGGAAGATATACCACGAGGAGGTGAATTTCATGCTCTCTGGCGAGGGCCCATAGTCATAAAGCTTCGCTGCATAACGACAGAGAGCTGGTTCTGCCCTGCTTGTTCACGTAGAACATGGCTACTTGATTGTCTGTCTGTACTAGGACTGTCTTATAGCTGAGCTGGGCTTGGAATACTTGAAGAGCAAGGAAGATTGCTCCGAGTTCCAGGAGGTTTATGTGAAGACAAGCCTCCTGTGTAGTCCAGGTACCCTGGGTAGAGAGATCGTGCAGGTGGGTCCCCCATCCCACCTGTGATGCATCTGTTGTTAGAGTGATCTGGAATAAGGGTGCTGGAAAGGAGACCCCACCAGAAGATTCTCCAGTGATTGCCACCATTGGAGGCATGAAACAAGATGATGTGAGTTTGTTATTTTGTCCGACAGGCGACCTGTAGCCTGTGTCCACTGAGTGGATAGGGTCCACTGGGCTGCTCGCATGTGGAGGCGCACATAGTGTGATAACGCCCGTGGCGCTGCGACTAGGCGGTTGCCTAGTGGGGAGCGCGGGACGTCACTCTTCTTTGTGTAGTTGTGGTTTTGCTTTGTCAGCAATCCGAATGGAAGAGGAACACAGGACAATTTGTTACTTAAATTGCTTTTATTTATTTCTTTCTGGAACCAACTTTTGGCAAGTGACCTTGCTGAGGCAAATGACCTTGATAAGGCAAACAATATCACAAACTGAAAATATAGGATATTTTCTCCCTTTAGACTTCTCAGCAATATTTCTTCAAGTAGTTACTTCACTCTTGATTACTCTTTTCAGCTTCTTTCATTTACAAAGCAGTGTAACCCTTTTTAAATGCACAGTTTTCCAAAAACTTCTGTAAGACAGTTTTTGACCTTTACTCTCAGCTGCTGCAGATTAGGATATCTCTCCTGTGCTGCCTCCTGGTTTAAAACGCTAGCCCTGTTAAGCCTGGTTTCTTCAGAGATACAATTGGCTGCTTTAAACAATGAGGTTCATATGACTTTTTGTCTGCTTTTCAGCTTGGCACATAACAACACCAGCACAGATATCTTCTTAACCTGTTACTCACAGCTTCTTATAAAAGTATTAAACACGGCTTATACAAATCCCACACTCCATGGATTCCGCAGAGGATATTGGAGAGTCTGAGTATGAGTCTACTTCCATTTCTTCTGGGGTACTGTAACACTCAGGGCTTGGGGCACGTTCTGGAACGCTATGCTTCACGTCCTTTAAAAGCCTAAGAAGCTTCCCCCATTTTAACTTCTGGGGTCCCCTTTTTACCGGGTCAAAAGCTCTTGCCCTTCTTCCTCTTAGACACTCCTGTTCAGGACACACACAAATTGCTTTACTGGCAGAAACCCTCTTCCCAACTGGTTTTCTGTACTGCCTAATCACAGACTCAGGACTTGAGCTGTCACTCTCAGAATCAGTCATATACTCTTGACGTTTTCCCCAGCTCCACTCATGCCCACAATCTTTGCACTTGCCTTGGGAGTTATGGCTGGTCCCCTTTGAACCTCCAGGCCTTACAGCTTTATGCTGCTGTTCCTTCCCTTGGTTCCTCTGGACTCTTGGCCTCTCCTCCTGGCTTTTAGCATGCAGTTTTCCTTGAGCACGTCCTCTCTCTGTGTTTCTGCTTGTGTCTCTCTTTTTCCTCGTGTCTCTTGTTGTGCCTCTGCTTGTATTCCTCAGCCCTCCTGCCTCTCTCTCTGCCTCTCTCTTCGTTGCCTGCCCACTTCCTGAGTGACGCAGCTTAAATATCCTGCAGCTTGTTTCCTTCTCTGGCCCCACCCCCTCTCTGTCTGCACAAGCTCTAGAGGCTGGGTGTGGCTTCAAGCTATCCCTATTAGTGTGTATTCTAGCCTCATTCCCTGCCTGGGAGCTATGCTGTAGTGAGCCCTTCCCCCGCTCATGAGAAAAAACCTCTTTTTTCCTAGTTTTAAAAGGCTCAGCTACCTGCGCATCACCACAATAGGGAACTACATGTACAGTGGATGCCATATGTCCCAATAGTTGGGAGCATTTCTCGAGCAGTCAGGTAAGTCTTTACTGCTGCTTGGGAAGCTAGCTGCACTATGCGCAGACAGCAGGGCTCTGGAAGGAAAGCTCTTGACTGCCTGGTATCTAGGCAAGCTCCTATGAATTCTAGGGACTGAGTGGGAGCAAGATGGGATTCTGGTAGGTTTATGACCAATCCCAAATATTGAAGGATTCTCACTGTGCGAGACAGAGCAGAGCTGACTTCTGGAACCGTGGGGGCTCGAATGAGCCAGTCGTCTTAAGTAAGGGAAGACGAATATTCCTAGAGTTCGCAGGAATGCAGCTACTACCACCATGCATTTTGTGAATACTCTTGGTGCCGAAGCCAGACCAAAGGGAAGAACTTTGTATTGGAAATGTTTTCCCTGAAAACAGGAACCGTAGAAATTTCCTGTGATCTGGATGGCTGAGAATATGAGTACATGCATCCTTTAGATCTAGAGAACAAAGCCAATCCTGACTTTGAAGGTATGGCAGAAAAGTTCCTAGAGAGATCATTTTGAATTTCTCTCGGAACAGGTATTTGTTCAATTCTCTGAGGTCTAAAATTGGTCTGTGCCCTCCTGTTTTCTTTGGGATAAGAAAATAGGGGGAGTAGAACCCTGTACCCTGTTGTAGAATGGGTACTTGTTCTATTGCTCCTTCAGCAAGGAGTGTTGTGACCTCCTGTTCTAAGAGATTGTTGACAGGGGTCTGAGAATTGAACTGTCTTACGATTGTAGGAGGGGGCATGCTGTGAAAATGAAGCTTGTACCCCTCTCGTACAATGGACAGAGTCCAATTTTCTGTTATTTGGTGCCATCTGTTGGCAAAATGACACAACCTGCCAGGAATGGCTAGGGGTTCTGGACCGTTCATGGGCAGGAAGGCTAAGATCTCTAGGTGGGAGTCAAAGCCCCTGAGGAGGCTGAGCCTGTGGAGCCGGCTGAGCTCTCGGCCCCTTTGACTTCTTTTGTTGTCTAGTTTGCTGCTGTTGTCCCTTTTGGGCAGCCTGAACTGGACCGTGCCCCTGCTGGGCATAAGAAGGATAAAACTTCCTTTTTTTTTGCTGAAAAAGGTTTTTTTAAAAGATTTCTTTTTGGCTGGGTTGGCTGTAGATTTTGACAATCTATCCAGGGTGATATTGTCAGTATCTATTTCATTAGCCTTTTCCTGCCAATTCCTGCCAAAGAGATTTTCTCCTGTGCAAGGGATATTTCCCAATTTATCTTGTACCCAAAGTTCCAAGTCTGATGCCTGAAGCCAGGCAATCCGACATGCACCAATGGCAATAGCAGAGGTTCTGCTCATGCATTCAAAGCAGTCAAAGGCTGCACGGTTTAAAAACTTGGAAACATCCTGAGCATATCTGACAAGCTTAAGGAAGTCTTGTCATTTATCATCAGGAAGAAGGGGGCTCATAAGCTCCAAGTTTCCTGTGACCTCTTTTAGGAACATTCCCATATATAGGATATAGGAGCTGATCCTGGCTGAGAGCATGGAAGCTTGGAAGCATCGACTCCCAAAGGCATCGAGAGTCCTGCACTCACGGCCTGGAGGATTAGAAGCATGTCTCTTTGCACTCTTCATGCTACGCATAGCCGATTCCACTACCCTTGAATGGTGTGGTAACTGAGTTTTTTGGAAGCCAGGACAAGGTGGAACTCGATACATTGTATCGAGCCTCCGAGAGTAAGGAGATGTGGTTAAAGGTGTTTACCACATCCTCAACATAAGATCATGTAGGATCTGATGAATAGGCAGAGCAGCTGCTTCCTTGGGAGCCTTAGGGTATTGAAGGATTTCTAATTCCTGTGCCCTAGATTCCTTTTCAGGAGTTACCGTGATTGCAAGGCCTCGAGTCACATAACGAATAAAATCCTGAAAGGACATGTCCTCCGGAGGAGACATTCTGCGTTGGGGAGAAGATGATCCTCCAGAAGAAGTACTCTGGTATCGGCAGAGTCATTAGAATCATTGGAATGGGAAGATTCAAAATATCTCTGATCCCGGTGTTCGTGCAGAGCACAGTACCGGTATCAATTGAAGTCGGTATCGAGGTGTCTCGGTACCGATCTGTCGATGCCGGAGATAGACTCAAGACTCGGTATGGGGAGTATACCCGCCGAGGCCGGTGCCGTCGGTACCAGTAACGGTGCCTGCTGAACCGTCTGTAGCGGTCTCAATGGTATGAAAGCTGTGAGAAGAGCTGCCAGACTGCATTTGATAGCGAGAATCCTCTGATCTATCAACGCTGCCGATGCTTGGGTGTCGGTACCGGTAGAAGCAGCCAGAACCCCAGAGCATGGCACCAGTAGTTCTTCCGAGGTGGAGGCCTCGAGAGCATCCTGGAGCCCCGTTAATGCTTTGGAAGCCGAAGCTTCCCGCCGGGGCTGTTTTGCCGGTGAAGTTTCCTCAAGGGCAACGCCAAAGGCTTCTCAATGCCTAGAAGGAGATCTACCTTTGAGGACCGGCTAGATTTGTGTTTAGTTACCTGAGATCCATGGGAGGAAGATGAGGTTCTGGAAGACGTCGATGCCACGGACATCGCATCTGAAGCAAAAAGGGTACCGAGTTTTGCAGCTCTATTCTGCAGGCCTCTTTTAGTCATCTTCCTACAGGAGAGGCACTCCGATGGAGAATGGTCAGGGCCTAAACATTTAAGACACCAGTTATGGGTGTCGGTGACGGATATGGTACCGCCACACTTAGAACGTTTTTTAAAACCAGTAGCTGGTTTTTCCATTTTTAAGGAAAATGGGCCTAGTGCCCAAAATGGCGCCCAGCAACGAGGGAAAAGGTTTCTGAAGAAAAATACCTCAGAAGTATATATATATATTTTTTTTTTTTTTCTTTTTTGAAAAGAAGAAAGAAGAACCGGCGGTACCGGTAGGCGTCGAACAAAGGCAGACGCGACCACAAAAAAATAAAGAAGAAGGAGGAATTTTCTGCGGTGACAAGGTATGGGACCTCTCAGCTCCACGGAAAATGAAGAACTGAAGAGGGATAGTGGGAAAGGCAGGAAGGCAGCACGCAGGCGCTGTGGGATGCTCCCAAAAGCTTTCCTATTGGACGCTGGGGAGCGTTCCAGCGCAGGCTCCGTCTGTACCGACGATACCCAAATGTGAAGACTAAATTCCTGCTGTTCCCGGAGATAATAGGTTTACATTCACTTATCTGAATAGATCCATGGATTCAGCACATGTTGGTAACCAAACTCCCAGTTAGACTGCAGCTGCCACACCGCAATCGCTGAACAACTTAAGGTGTCCACCGTTGCAGCAAAGAATATCCATGTCCAACAAAAGCTTCTGTTTCACCAAATAGGCTTCTTCAGGGGTTCCTGATAGTATAATTATTAAAGATGTTGCAAAAACCGGACACAAAAAGTGTCTGAGAATGTTTCAAACTTCAGGCAGAGAAAATGCCTCCTACCACTATCGCATCAACGGCATCTGACGTCAGCTGCTTTTAAAGGAGCTCCTTACCAATAGATTTTCTCGTTAGAGCTGACGAAATTCTTTATACTAAACTCTATTCCCAACAAAACAAAACAAAACATAACACAGCAAAATTTAAAGATCAAAAGAAGAAAAGAGATTGGAACTTCAGAGTTACCCGGCAGAAAATCACATAAACAGTGTCCATTCAATTTTATCTTCAGCTCATGTGGATCTAATGTGTTTAAAATCATAGATCCATTTCTGTTCCTTCTGTAACAGCATGCGTCCTCTGTCCCCTGTTCGTATATTTAAAGGAACATGTTCTAATACTGTGCATCGTAGCTCTTCAAAAGTATGGCTAAAGGACAAGCAGTGCTGAACTAATGGCGTTTCCAGTCTTGATTAATTGATGCTGTATTTATGCTCTGTCAGCCTTGTTCCCAGAGGACGTGTAGTTTTACCAATGTACATCTTTATACAAGGGCACCATAAGGCATATATTATAAAAGAGGTATTGCAAGTTGTATTCTGTTTGTGTGGATGACTATTTCTTGCATATTCAATCCAGATCTTATCTTCCATAACATTATAATATCTTCTCCCTCTCAACACGATTCACAGATTAGTAATTTTGGACTGACACCTCTATAATCAATGCCGTACTGGTGTTCTTCTCCTTTACCACTATTCCCTGCTTCCTTGTATCCCACTTTTTGTCAGTTGTAATGGGAGTATCCCAGGTGACCATAACCTTTTCAGTCTCTGTAATTCTCTTAGGGTCATGGTCTCACTGCTTTTCAGGTCTCAATGTTTTTCAGGTTGTAGTGTTTCCAATAGATGAGGCATGCTACTTTATTGTGCCTTTCTGTATATAAATTTTCTGCCATCAGAACTTCACAGCCAGCTATGATGTGAGTCCCTGTTTCCAGCTCTTTCTTACAGAATCAACAAATCTCTGTTTTACCAGTCAATGCTTGCTGTAAAGTACCTCCTTCATAATCTGCTGTCCTTGGCTGCAACTATCAGTCTCTTATCCTTCAGTTTCAGTTCACCTCTCCTTAACCAGTCATGTGTCGGTTCTTGATTGATAAAGGGTTCCTGAAGTAAAGCATAGTTACTCACCTGTAACAGGTGATCTCTGGGAACAGCAGGAATTTAGTCATCACATATGGGTATCCTCGGTACTGACGGAGCCTGCGCAAGAACGCTCCCCAGCGTCCAATAGGAAAGCTTTTGGGAGCATCCCACAGCGCCTGTGTGCTGCCTTCCCGCCTTTCCCAACTGTCCCTCTCCAGCTGAGTTTAAAGCTGAGACAAAGAGAGAGAGAAAGAGAGAGAGACAGAGAGATACAACTCCTAGGGGAGGTGGGTGGGTTGTGAAGACTAAATTCCTGCTGTTCCCGGAGATCACCTGTTACAGGTGAGTAACTATGCTATCTCCAGGAACAAGCAGGAATGTTGTCTTCACATATGGGGACTCCCTAGCTGCAGATGCCAGGAAGAAGGCCCCAGAAGTTGTGTGCCCCTGTGAAAGGGCTCCACTTCCCCCCATGGATCTCTGGCATCCTACCAGGGATGGTGGGTAGGAGTTGATTAAGAATGGAACAGGTATTGAAGAACAGCCTGACCAAACAAGGCATCCCGGCGGGAGTCCTTGTCTAAGCAGTAATGGGCTGTGAAGGTATGAACCGAAGCCCAAGTAGCTGCTCAACAGATGTCGTCGATAGACACAGAGTGAAGATGAGCCATAGAGACTGCCATGGCTCTCACATTGTGAGCTGTGACATGGCCTTCAAGAGGAAGGTTCTTACTCTCATAGGCAAAAGATATACTGTGCAATCCAGCTGGACAGTGTTCTTTTGGAGACTGGAAGTCCCAAATGACTAGGATCAAAAGCAACAAAGAGTTGAGAGGACTTTCTATGTTGCTGTGTCCTTTTACAATCCAAAGTATGAAGATTCCTTTCTAAATTTGAGGCGTGAGGCCTTGGGAAGAATACAGGAAGGTAAACCGTTTGGTTTAAATGAAAAGGTGACACCACCTTTGGCATAAAGTGTGGATGAGTCCTAAGGACTACCTTGTCGTGATGGAACCTTGTATAAGAAGGATCAGCCACCAACGCTTGCAATTCACTGATGTGACGTGCTGATGTGATTGCAATAAGGAAGATGACCTTCCAGGAAAGGAATTTCAAAGAGGTAGTAGCTAATGGCTCAAAAGGCAGCTTCATGAGCTGCCCAAGAACCAGATTTAAGTCCCATGCCACCGGTGGTGGCTTAATGGGAGGCTTAGTTAAAAGAAGGCCTCTCATAAATCTCACTATGAGAGGATGAGAGGAAATAGGTTGTCCATTTAGAGGCTTGAAAGAAGCTGCAATAGCACTAAAATGAACTCTCACTGAATTGGTCTTAAGCCCTGCATTAGATAAATGAAGGAGATACTCCAGTAATGCTTCCAGAGGTATCGCAAGAGGGTTAAGACCCTTTTGCGAACACCATATGGTAAACCTTTTCCACTTGAATGCATAAGAGTGTCTTGTGGAAGGCTTCCTGGAAGCATAAAGGATATCCTTTACCTGCTGAGAAAGGTTAAGACCGTGAAGTTCTAGGCTTTCATCAACCAGGCCCTGAGATGCAGAGACTGGAGATTGGGATGCCACAGCATCCCGTCCTCCTGAGAAAGGAGATTTGGAGCAGATCCTAACTCCAGAGGCGGAGCTTGAGAGAGATGTAGGAGCAGAGGGTACCACATTTGCCGTGGCCAATATGGAGCTATGAGAATCATATGACCTCTGTCTTTCTGAAGCTTGAACAGGGTTTTGGGAATTAGGGGAATGGGTGGGAAGGCATACAGGAAGTCTTGGCCCCAATGGCGGAGGAAAGCATCCCTGGCCTGACAACCCTGAGCCAGAATTCTGGAACAGAACTGGGGATGTTTGGCATTCAGCGGACTTGCAAAGAGGTCTATGTCCGGGGTTTCCCAAATTTGGAAACTTTTGGCCACCTGGTCTGCATGGAGAGACCGTTCGTGTGAAAGCAGAACTCGACTGAGTCTGTCTGCCCAAGAGTTTTGAATGCCTGGAAGATACACTGCAAGGAGATGAATCTGATGCTCTCTGGTGAGGGTCCATAGTCACAAAGCTTCGTTGTAGAGCGACAGAGAGCCTGTTCCACCCTGCTTGTTCACATAGAACATGGCTACTTGATTGTCCATTTGAACTAGGACTGTCTTGTAGATGAGCTGGGTGTGGAACACTCGAAGAGCAAGGAAGATTGCTCTGAGTTCCAGGAGGTTGATGTGTAGATAGGCTTCCTGTGGAGTCCAGTTACCCTGGGTAGAGAGGCCTTGCAGGTGGGCTCCCCAACCCACCTGTGAGGCATCTGCTGTTAGAGTGGCTTGGGGTGGGGGTTGCTGAAAAGGAGACCCCACCAAAAGGTTTTGGGGTGACTGCCACCATTGGAGGGAGAAAATAAGGCGATCTGAGTTTGCTATTTTGTCTGACAGGCAACCTGATGCCTGAGTCCACTGAGTGGATAAAGTCCACTGGGCTGCCCTCATATGGAGGCGAGCATAAGGAAGCACATGCACGGTGGATGCCATGTGGCCTAGCAACTGTAATATTTCCCGAGCAGTGAGGTGAGGTTTTAGCACTGCTTGGGAAGCTAACTGTACAATGCGAAGGCAGCGGGGCTGTGGAACGTAGGCCCTTGTCTGTCTGGTATCCAGCAGAAATCCTATAAACTCCAGGGACTGAGAGGGAGCAAGGTTGGATTTTGGGAAGCTTATGACAAGACCCAAATACTGAAGGATGCGCATTGTGCGAGAGAGAGCAACCCTGGCCTCTGGCTCTGAAGAGGCTCGAATGAGCCAGTCATCTAAGTAAGGGAAGACGAATATTCCTAGGGTGCGAAGAAATGCTGCCACCACAGCCATGCATTTTGTGAACACCCTTGGTGCAGAGACCAGGCCAAAAGGAAGAACCCTGTATTGGTAGTGCTTCCCTTGAAACAGAAAGCAAAGGAACTTTCGATGAGTTGGATGGATGAGAACATGAGTGTACGCATCCTTGAGATCTAGAGAACAAAGCCAATCCTGACTCTGAAGGTATGGCAGCAGAGTTCCCAGAGAAATCATTTTGAACTTCTCTTTGAACAGGAATTTGTTCAATTCTCTGAGGTCTAAAATGGGTCTGTGTCCTCCTGTTTTCTTTGGGATAAGGAAATAGGGGGAGTAAAACCCTGTACCCCATTGGGGAATGGGTACCTCTTCTATTGCCCCTTGGGCAAGAAGCACAGTGACCTCTTGACCTAACTGGTCGTTGAGAAAGGTCTGAGAATTGAACTGTCTTACCATTGTAGGAGGGGGCATGCTAAGGAAATGAAGCTTGTACCCCTCTCTTACAATAGACAGAGCCCAATTTTCTGCTGTTATCTGACCCCATCTAGGGGCAAAATGACATAACCTTCCTGGGATGGTGGAGGGTTCTGGGCCGTTCAGAGCCAGGAAGGCAAAGTTCTCTAGATAGGAGTCATAGCCCCTGTGGAGGCTGAGTCTGCTGAGCCTGTTAAGGCTTAGCTCAGCGATGGCGAACCTATGGCACGCGTGCCAGCTGTGGCACGCGAAGGCCTTGCAGCTGGCACGCGGGAAGGTCCGCATTTAAAAGGTCCCAAATTTAAAAAAAAAAAAAACCAAACAAACCGGCTGCTTCTGCCGCGGCAGCCTCAAGAGCTCTGCCGCGGCAGCCTCAAGAGCTCTGCCGCGGGGCCCCCCCCCTGCCCGGCAGAGCCTCCCTGCATCATCTACCTTCAAGTCGCAAAACGCGGGCTTCTTTCAGAGCCGCGAGAGTTTCCTTTCTCGCGGCTCTCCCGCGAGAAAGGAAACTCTCGCGGCTCTGAAAGAAGCCCGCGTTTTGCGACTTGAAGGTAGATGATGCAGGGAGGCTCTGCCGGGCAGGGGGGGGGGGGGCCCCGCGGCAGAGCTCTTGAGGCTGCCGCGGCAGAGCTCTTGAGGCTGCCGCGGCAGAAGCAGCCGCTTTGTTTGGGGTTTTTTTTTTTAATTTGGGATGATAGGGGGGAAGGGGGTTTAGGACTGGTAATGGGCTATGGTGGGGAGGCTAAGACTGGAAATGGGCTGATGGGGGGGGGGGGGTTAGGACTGGTAATTGGCCATGGGGGGGGCTAAGAAGGGAAATGGGCTGATGGGGGGGGTAAGGACAGGTAAATTGCCAGGGGGGGGGGGGGGCTAAGACTGTAAAGGGGGTGTTGGGGGGGTTAGGACTGGTAATTGGCCGGGGGGGGGGGGGAAGGACTGGTAATTGGCCGGGGGGGGGGGGGGGGGGGTGGTAGGACTGGTAATTGGCCAGGGGGGGGGGTAAGACGGGTAATTGGCCAGGGGGGGGGGAAGGACTGGTAATTGGCCATGGGAGGGGGCTAAGACTGGAAAGGGGCTGATGGGGGGGGTTAGGACTGGTAATTGGCCAGGGGGGGGGGTAGGACTGGTAATTGGCCAGGGGGGGGGGTAGGACTGGTAATTGGCCAGGGGGGGGGTTAGGACTGGTAATTGGCCATGGGGGGGGCTAAGACGGGAAAGGGGCGGATGGGGGGGGGGTTAGGACTCTTAATTGGCCAGGGGGGGGGTAGGACTGGTAATTGGCCGGGGGGGGGTAGGACTGGTAATTGGCCAGGGGGGGGGGTTAGGACTGGTAATTGGCCGGGGTTAGGACTGGTAATTGGCCATGGGGGGGGGCTAAGACTGGAAATGGGCTGATGGGAGGGGGGGGTTAGGACTAGTAATGGGCCATGGGGGGTGCTAAGGCTGGAAGTGGGCTGGTGATGGTGATGGTGATTTGGGGGGGGTAGGACTAGTAATGGGCTATGGGGGGGGGCTAAGACTGGAAATGGGCTGATGGGGGGGTTAGGACTGTTAATGGGCTGATGGGGTGAAAGGACTGGTAATGTGCTATGGGTGGGCTAAGACTGGAAATGGGCTGAGTGGAAGGAGGGCTTGAACTGCAAATAGCTGATGGGGACGGGGGCTTGGAATGGAAATGGGTTGTGAGGGGGAGGGAGCTAGGACTGGAAATGGGTGAGGGGGGGCTAGGACAGGAAATGGGCTGATGGAGGGGCTAGAATAGGACTGGAAATTGGCTGTTGGGGGGGTGCTAAGATTGGAAATGGGCTGTGGTGGGGGTTTGGATTGAAATGGACTCATGAAGGGGCTAGAACTGGAAGTAGGCTCATGGGGGGCTTGGATTGGAAATGGGCTGAGTGGAGGGGAGCTAGGATTTGACATGGGCTGATGGTGGGGCTAGGAAAGGACTAGAAATGGGCTCATGGGGGGCTGGGTTTGGAAATGAGCTGATGGAGGGACTCGGATGGGACTGCAAATAGATGGGGGAGCTAGGACTGGAAATGGGCTTATGGGGGGTTAGGACTGGAAGTGGGTTGATGAGGGGGGGCTAGGACTGGTATTGGGTTGGGAGGTTGCTAGGACTGGAAATGGGTTGGGGGGCTGCTAGGACTGGAAATGGGCTGATGCAGGGACTAGAAGGGAATGGATGCTGGGTGAGGCTGGAACTAGAAGGGAGCTGGTGTTGGGGGAGGATTAGAATGGGATGGGGCTGGGGGAGTAAAATGGAGAGGGGAAAAATATTGTGTGGGAGGGATAAAAAATCTACAATTGGCCGGGTATTGGGAGAATAAGTGGGGATTGAGGATGGAGGGGTAAATTTTGAGTAGATGAAATAGGAATGAGGAAAGAGCAAAAGGAGAAAGATTAGTATGTTAAAGCAGATGTAGAGAGAGAATGGAAAAAAAAAAACCAAGAAGACAGAAGAAAGGACAAATGGACAGCAGATGGAGAGTTAGGAGAAGACACGAAGAAACCAGAAGAAAGTGGCTGGAGCAATTGCAACTGAAAAAAAATGCACAAAAGGTAGAAAAATATCTCTTTATTTTGAATTTATTAACTGGAATATGTCAGCTCTGGGAAATGTGCATCATTAATTTTTGCGCTTTGTTTAGTACAAGAGGAAATTAATTTATAGTTTTATTTCTACAGTGTTGTTGTATATTCCAAGTTTGGCTTTTGGGGTTCCCAGTTTAATTATTGTCTTCCTGTTTTTAAATTGTGATTCCTTGTTTGGTGATGGTCTGTTCTGCATGTGTAACTGAGCTGAGGTATTCTGTTTATATAATTCCTATTTGACATTGCCACTTGTTCTTTCCCCAGTAGGTCATGTATTGTTGTTCTCTGAAATGTATTGGTTTAATATTTGCAGTGTTGCCTTTTGATAGTTAGGGTATGGTGCTTTGTGAGTCCTGGTAGTACTGTTAGGATACGGCGGGTTTGCTATGGGTTCTAAATGGGCAGCGTTTGTAGTAGTTCCTAATGTGCCTGGCGGTTGGTACTGGATTATAGTAATGTAGAAACCTTTTAGTCTTTCTTTATCCATATACTCATTAAGAGGCATGTTTACTAAAAGTTAGTGTATGGTAACATTATGCAAATATTTATGCAAATGAGGCACCTTATGCAAATGAGGCTTTAATGGACGTGCTGGCACTTTGAGGAAATTCTTTGGTTTTGTGCGGCAGTTTGGGCACTCGGGCTCAAAAAGGTTAGCCATCACTGGCTTAGCTGCTTTTGACTTTCTTTGTCTAGGTTGTTGCTGTTGTCCCTTTTGGGCAGACTAACCTAAACAATGCCCCTGTTGGGTATAGGAGGGATAAAACAACTACTTCTTACTGAAGAATGGTTTCTTAGAGGATTTTTTTCCTCGCAGGATCAGCAGTAGATTTATTTATTTATTATTTATTTATTACAATTTCTTATATACCGCACTATTCGACATCAGCGCGGTTTACATTAAAACAAAAAGACCGGAACAACAGGCTGTTCGGTATTACAGAGAACAGGTGAAAAAACTTGAACATGGGTGAACTATTTACATAAAGTATCTACAGGTAAGCATAATGACAAAGCTCTAGAAGCAGCATGTATTTACATTCTTTGGTGGGGTTATTTAGGCTTCATTTCTGACTGGGTAGTACTTGAGGAACAGGTGATATTTGAGTGCCTTCCTGAACTGGGCTAAGTCAACGATAGCACGAATGTCAGATGGTAGAGCATTCCAGCATCTTGGGGCACAAAATATGAAAGCCCTGTCTGCCGTTGTCAGGTTGCATTTTGTTAAGGCCTTTGGAGTTATTAGCGAGTTTAACGCTGTTGGTCTTCTAGATCTGTTAGGTGGCACGGTGTGGATGAGCTCTGTAAGAGAGGAGGATGAGAGACCATAGATGGCCTTGAAGGTCAGTAGTAAGGTCTTGAAAACGAGCCTTCCATGTATGGGGAGCCAGTGAAGCTGCTTCAGGATAGGCGTCACATGATCACTCCTAGAGGCACCATGGAGAACCCTTGCTGCAGCATTCATGGCAAGCTGTAGCGAGATTAAGGTAGATTGAGGGAAGCCTTGTAAAATGGCATTGGCATAGTCGAAGTGGGGTAAGATTAGTGCTTGGTATATAGTCCGGAAGTCCTCTGGATCCAATAAGGAACGCAGATGCCTGAGTGTTCGGATCTTGAAGTATACTGCTTTTACTATATTTCCTATGTGTGACTTCATATCAAGACGGTGGTCCAATGTGACTCCAAGGTATCTTATTGTGTCTTTTGTATGCAAGTCCGCTTCCTTAACTCTTAAATGGGGCGGTGGAGTGAAATTGGGGGGTCTTGTGATGAAGAGAACCTCAGTTTTCTTGTGTTGGATACGGAGGTTTTGAGATTGGAGCCATTCTGAAATTGCGTCGAAACACTCTATCAGGGGGGACAGGTCCATTTGATTCGTAGAGAACGGCATGTAAAGGAGGATGTCATCTGCATATATCAAACAGTTCACATTGAAAGGTTTGATAATGTTGCAGATAGGCTGCATGTATATGTTGAACATGAGCGATGACAGAGAGGAACCTTGCGGTACACCTTGCCTTTGGTGGAAGGGTTTTGATTCTTCTGCTTCAGATTTTACATGTTGCCATCTTCCATCCAGATAAGATTTACACCATTCGAGTGCAGTGTTGCAGATGTCTTTCTCTTTCAGTCGCCAGAGGAGAAGTTCATGACTTACTGAATCGAATGCTGCAGCTATGTCTAAGAAAATGAGCACAAAACCTTGCCTGATGTTGTCGATACCTGTGATTATGTTATTGAAGAGGGTGGTAAGGAGGGTTTCCACGCCATGATACTCTCTGAACCCATGTTGGCACTGGTCTAGAGGGGCTGCAGAGTCTATATGATCTTCGATTTGTCTTTGTACCTCTTTCTCTATTATCTTAGCTAGGAGAGGAATACTAGCTATGGGCCTGTAAGAGTCGACCCTTTGGGGGTCTAGTTTGGAGTTTTTTAAAAGAGGTCTAATGGAAGTACGTTTGAGTGCTGTGGGGAAGGATCCGGTTGTGAATGATAGGTTCATAAGTCTTGCAATGAAAGGACTGAACTCACTGCGTAGCTCCTTTATCCAAAAGGCTGGGCAAGGATCAGTTTGAGCTGTGGTAGTGTTAAGAGATAAGATTGTGTCCTCAATGTATTTTGCCGATGGTGTGGAGAACATAGGTAGAGACACTAGGCAGGTGGGCTCTTGTGCAGTGGCTTCTGAGACCTTATCTGTCTGTTGAAGTTTAGATTGCAAGTAATTTAATAGATTTGGACAATCTATCCAAAGTGATATTGTCAGCATCTATCTCATTAGCTTTTTCCTGCCAAAGAGATTCTCTCCTGTGCAAGGAATATTCCCTAGTTTATCCTGTACCCAAATTTCCAAGTCAGATGCCTGGAGCCAGGCAATTCTAGGTGCACCTATGGCAATGGCAGAGGTTCTGCTTATGCACTCAAAGCAGTCAAAAGCTGCACGATTCAAAAACTTGGAAACATCCTGAGAATGCTTGACAAGGGTGAGATAATCTTGCCTCTTATCATCAGGAAGGAGAGGGCTCATAAGCTCTAAATCTCCTGTGACCTCCATATATAAAATATAGGAACTGATCCTAGCAGAAAGCATGGAAGCCTGGAAGGTTCGACGTCCAAAGGCGTCAAGAGTCCTACACTCACGTCCTGGAGGATTAGATGCATGCCTTTTTGCACTCTTTATCCTTCTCATTGCTGACTCCACCACCATGAAATGGTGTGGTAATTGAGTCTTCTGATACCCAGGACAGGGAGGAACTCGATACATGGTGTCGAGTCTTTGAGAGTGAGGAGATATGGTTAGAGGTGTTTCCCACATCCTTAACATGAGATCATGCAAGATCTCATGAATAGGTAAGGTAGCTGCCTCTTTGGGAGCTTTAGGGTACTGCAGGATTTCTAATTCCTTTGCCCTAGGCTCTTTTTCAGGATCCACTGAGAAGGAAAGACCTCGAGCCACATATCTGATAAAATCCTGAAAGGACATATCCTCTGCTGGAGACATCCTACGCTGAGGAAGAGAGGAATCCTCAGGAAAAAGTACTCTGGTATCGGCAGAGCATTCAGAATCTTCAGACTCATCCGAGGATTCGAAGTTCTCCGATCCGGGTGATCGTGCAAGGCACGGTACTGGTACCGATCGAAGTCGGCATCGGAGTGATCCGGTACCGACCTATCGATACTGGATGGATACGCATGACTCGGTCCCGGTAGAATACCTGCCGATGTCGATGCGGTCGGTGCCGGTACCAGTTGAATTGTCTGAAGCGGTTTCAAGGGCATTGAGGCCATGAGAAGAGCCGCCAGACTGCGTTCAATAGCCAAGAATCTCTGGTCTGTCGACGCTGCCGATGCTTGGTTATCAGTACCGGAAGAAGCGGCCCATACCCCAGAGCATGGCACCAGTAGTTCTGACGAGGTTGAAGCCTCGAGAACATCCAGGAGCCCCGTTACTGCTTGGGAAGCCGAAGCCTCCTGCCGGGGCAATTTTGCCAGTGAAAGTCCCTCAAGAGCAACGTCAGAGGCATCTCGCTGTCTAGAAGGAGATCTACCCTTTGAGGACCGGCTATATTTATGTTTAGTTACCTGAGATCCATGGGAGGAAGACGAAGCCCTGGACGACGTTGATGCCATGGAGGCTGCATCGCAGGGAAAAAGGGTGCTAAGCTTAGCAGCTCGGTTCTGCCGGCCCCTTTTCGACATCATCCCACAGGCAACACATTCTGAAATAGAGTGTTCAGGACCTAAACATTTGAGGCACCACTCATGGGTGTCTGTGACGGAGATGGTACCGCCACACTTAGAACACTTTTTAAAAACCAAAGTGGGTTTTTCCATTCTGAAGGAAATGTTGGGCCTAGTGCCCAAAATGGCGCGTGGCACCTGAGAGAAAATTACTGGAAAGACTCCAGAAGAAAGTTTGTTTTTTTTGTTTAAAGAAAAGAAAGAACCACCACCGGCGATACCGGTGTAGCGTTGAGGGAAGGCAGACGCGACCACAAAAAAGAAGAATAGAAGGGATTTTTTTCTGCGGTGACAGGATGTGCGACTTGTCGACTCTGTGGAAAACGAAAAACTGGAGAGGGACAGTTGGGAAAGGCGGGAAGGCAGAACACAGGCGCTGTGGGATGCTCCCAAAAGCTTTCCTATTGGATGCTGGGGAGCGTTCCCATGCAGGCTCCGTCGGTACCGACGATACCCATATGTGAAGACTACATTCCTGCTTGTTCCTGGAGATCACTCTATATTTCCCACTGTATTTATGGTTTTTGCCACTTGTTTTTCCTCATTTGCAAATCTAATTCTTTGAAGAATTTTTTCTTTTGTTTTGCAAATTCTGCTGCTTCCTTTCCTGTGTGCGCTTGTGGATTCTCATTCATTCCTTCTAGTCATCAGAACGCTTGTCTGAGTTTGATGATAGAGACAGATTGTGGATGCTTACTTTCATATTTCAGCACATTTGGATCCAATGATGGTGTCAGGTAGGCCTAGAGGCTTAAGATAGTAGGTCTATGAGATTTAGCCCTCTTTCAGTTCTAGGGATGTACAGTCTCAGCATACATTGATTCTTGTAAATTACCTCATGGGCATGGAGGAGTTTTCTTGTTTGCACATCCAGCTTTTCAACATCTTTAAGAGGCCAGTCTACAATCCCAAAGCTGTATGACAGTACAGAAATTGCTAGCTGATTAATAGCTTGTATCTTATTCTGTGATGTTAAAGCACTTTTCATTAACAATTTTAATTTCCTGTAGTACTCTTTACTGATCTTTTCTCTCAGTAATTTCTGCATGTCATTCCTTCCACTACTCAGAGATATTTATATACACCTTCCTTAATATCACAGCCCTCAGCCAGGAAAATGTTTTCCATTTTGCTCAATTTTCCTCTAAAGAAAGTTGCCTAAGCACATTTGTCAAAGCCAAAAGTCATCCTGATGTCATCAGAAAACCTTTTCACTACACGGAGTTGCTCTGCTAATTGTTGGTCTGGAGTTGTAGAGCTTCAGGTCATCTACAGATAGTAAATGGGATGTTACCTCTGGGTTGTTATCTTCTTTAGGATTCAGTCCAAATCCATATCCCTGAGTTGATGAAAGCAATCACTGGGATTAAGTGCCATACAAAACAGAAAGGGAATCTCTCTAAAATATTCCTCACTGAATCTTAATGTAGGAATGATGTAATGACCATCTTCATACTTCAAAAGAGTGTAGTTTCTCACATTGTCATGGTAAACTTAATGTAACCTATCAAAACAGAATTTATTTTATATATTTCAAGGCAATTTATTATCCAGGATTGTGGGATGCTGTCAAAAGCTTTCTTATAATCAATCCATGCTATACTGAGATTTCTGCTTTTTTAGTGATGGCCATGATGGACTTATTCAACATTAACTCGTCTTTGATGCCATATGCTCCTCCTTCTATTGCCCTTTTGCTCTATTGCCATGATGTTATTGGACTCAATATGATCACATATTCTGTCTGCATCTATTATAGTGAACAGCTTACAGATTGTACAGTAGGTAGACAAGGACAAGTACTGGTCTGTAATTTTTAGGAATGCTACTTGGGCCTCCCTTTAGAAGGAGAAATATTCTTCCTATTATAAGCCATTGTGGTATTAAATCTGGTTGCTTAATCAATTGGATTTTGCAGTTTGCCAGGTCTTGGTGGAGTGATTTTAACTGTCTGAGTCAAAAGTTGGTCCAGTTTGGAGCTTGTTTTAATCTGCTTTCCAGCTCTTGTGTTAGTTTTCTCCGGAAGGTTTCTGTTCAGCTTTGGTTGGTGGTGTTTTACCATATTAATGCTCTTTCCCAATTCCCTGTAGAACTGCTTTGGTTTCTCTTTAAATAGTTTGATATCTTTCTCTTCTGTTTTCTTCATATCTTCGTAGTTTTTGACCTTCTGCCTCGGAAGAAAGGCCAGGCAATCTACTTCCGGTCACATTGTCAAGAAAACCCAGGAGCTGCTGGGTAGCCATGAGTCAGCACTGACTCAATGGCACACATTGCATTGCATTGCATTGCACTGCTGCTACTTTCAATTTATTGGTGGAATATATAAATTTGAGGTCGTCTTCTGTTAATGCAGCATGTTTCAGCTTGATGTTTTGGATCTTCCTCAATATCTTTGATGATCTTAATCCTTTTAGATATCCGTCTAGCAGGAATATCTTTGCATGCAGAGATTTAAATTTTTCCTTCAATGCGCTTTTTCCAAGGAGTAACTGGTATTGTTCTTTTCAGTCGGGCGTGATCCCAGAATACTGAAAAAAAGACACATGTGGTTCTTCCTTTACACAAAAGTGGCTGGTTAGTCTGACCTCTGTGGTGAGAAAATTAATAGAAACACTGCTAGAACAGAGGATAGTGAGGTTCCTGGAATTCAGTGGATTTACTAGAGGCAGGTCTTGTCAGACAAATCTGATTGATTTCTTTGACTGGGTGACCAGAGAGATGGACCGAGGAAGAGTCCTAGATGTGGTGTATTTAGATTTTGGTAAAAATCTTTGACATCATTCCGCATAGGTGACTTTAGAAATAAATTGAGCACCCTAGGGATGGACCCTAAAGTGTCTGACTGGGTTAGAAACTGATTGAGTGGAAGGCGAGAAAAGGTACAGGTAAATGGAACTCATTCTGAGAAGGATGTTCCAGTGGTGTGCCGAAGGGATCTGTCTTTGTTCCGATTCTTTTTAACATTTTTGTTAGTGATATTGTGGAAAGGCCGTCGGGTAAGGTATGCCTCTTTGCAGATGATACCAAAATCTGTAGCAGAGTACACATCCAGGAAGGCATAGATAACATGAGGAGGGATTTAGCTAAGCTTGAAGAATGGTTGAGAATTTGGCAGCTGAGATTTAATGATAAAAAATGCAGGGTCATGCATTTGGGCTACAAAAATCCATGGGAGCAGTACAGTATAAGGGGTGAAGTACTTCTGTCCACAAAAGAAGAGTGGGACCGGGGAGTGATCGTTTCTGATGATTTTAAAGTGGTTAAACAGGTAGAAAAGGTGAAAGCCAGGATGTTTGGATGCATAGGGAGAAGAATAGCTAGCAGAAAATAGGAGGTGATAGTCAGGGGTGATTCTATCATTAGGCAGGGTGATGTGGCCACCTCAGGTGACAGATTTTTTGGGATGGCAAAATAATGCCCCAAATCACACCACCAGTGGCCATCTCATGCTGCCTTAAAAAAATACAACAACAAAACAGAAGATCACGAATTTGGCGGCATCTCCTGCCTGCTTTTGGTTTTACTGCTGTCGTTTTTCCTGTTTTGGTGGCAGCACCAGCAGGCCCTGAAGTTAATACAAAAAAAATAAGCTCAGGTTAGTGCTTCATTCTGCTTCTATGTACCACCTGGCCGATCTCTCCCCCTTTGACATATGAGAACTACTGGGACTGGCCGGCCCATGCACAGGAGCAGAGTGATGCACAGGTCTGTGTTCTTTTTTTTCAGTCTCTGAGGCCTGCTGCTGCTACCGACAGGGTAGAAGAGGCCAACTGCTTTCCCTGAAGAGAATGCCTACAGTGTCTGGGGACATCAAGTCTTGAGGTTTCCTCTAATTCTCTTTTCCCATATACTGTCTGCTTCTCCCAATACTCCTTTTTCCTTAGCAATCTCTCTCTTTCCCTTAATGCTGTGTCAAAGATGAGTTCTCTCAGGAGCGTACAGTTGTGGTCAACGTTATTGGCACCCTTGCATTTTAGGTATGTTGTATACAATATCTTGGGAAATAATTGGAAATATTCCAACTGTGTTATCATATGATGTATATTTAATTTCACTATGATATAGTATTATAACATACTGTTTTGTTTTGTATTTATATTGTAATGTATCGTTTTTGTTTTCCCATACCCTCAATATGTTAACCTTTGTTGACTTGTCAACCACTTTGATTGAAGGATAAGGTGGTATACAAAACTGGTTAAATAAATAAATAATATTTAAATAGTATATTCAAAAGAATACAACAAAAAAGATGTCTGTGCAACTTAGATGTAGTAATTTCTGAAAAAAAAATATGACCTGGACATTAATGTCACCCTTCACTAATATTTGGTTGCACAACTCTTGGCAGTGATGACAGCCTCCAAACATTTACTGTAGCCATCTATATGTTTTGTAAATCTGTTTGCTAGTAGTTTCTCCCATTCTTCAACTGAGATTTGTTCCAGCTTATGAATGTTTCCATGATTCCTTTTACCAATGGCAGATTTCAGCTCTTTCCAAACGTTCTTGATTGAATGGAGATCAGGACTCATTGCTGGCCAGTTTAAACAGTCCATTTATTCCTTTTTAACCATTCTTTTGTACTTCTGGATGTATGTTTTGGGTCATTGTCCTGCTGGAGGACCCATGACCTTCAACCCAGACCTAGCTTTCTGATATTAGGTAGCACATTTTGCTCCAAAATACCTCGGTAGTCCTCTGACTTCATGATTCCTTTAATACATTCCAGGCCTACAATTCCTGAGGCAGCAAAACAGCCCCACAACATTATGGAACCTCCATCATATTTAAAGTAGAAAGGGGGTATTTTTCCTTATAAATGTCATTTCTATACATGTAAATGTATTGCTGGTCTGCATTGCCGGTCTGCATTGCCAAAGAGCTCAAGCTTGATTTCATCTGTCCACAGAACATTTTCCCAGAAGGACTGTGGTTTCTAAAGGTGGGTTTGGGCAAAGATCGGGCATGCCTTTTTATGTCTGTCTTTGAGCAGTGGGGTCCCTCCTTGGCCTTTTCCCATGAAGTCCTCCTTTGTTTAGTGTGTGGCATATGGTGTGGGTTGAAACCACCACTCCAGATTACTCAAAGTCAGCCTAAAGCTGTTTGGATGTTGTATGTAGTGTTTTTCAAAAAATTCTCACTAACCTTTGAAGACTTCTTGGATTAATTTTCCTCTTTCCAACATGTCCCGGGACATTCTTGACAGTTCCATGAGCAGAAAACTTAACATTGTGAACTGTAGACACAGGAATCCCAAGGTCTTTGAAAATGGCTCTGTACCCCTTTGAGGTTTGATGACACTGGCTTTTCTGACAGTCTCAGGCAGCTCTCTTGAACTCCCCATTGTGAAAATGGAACAGGTAGTGAATGTGGTCATTTTAAACTTTAAAGCCATTATTCATTGGTTGACTGAAGTCATGTGAGTACTGACAACTGAACACAGGTGCATCTAATTTTACTGCAATGGGAATGTGGTTCTTCTGTTCAAACTGATTTGAATTGTTTAAAAGGGTGCCAATAATCATGTCCTATTCAAAGTACAAAACCCATGCTTATCCCCCAAAATATACTATCACTACTATAAAAGGAATAATTATGCCTACTCATACATATTTTTGTCAGAGTTATTGTCTTGAGGGATACACCCTCTCGTAGCAAAAAGACTCCTTTTTAAATCTATTTTAAAAGGGACGCAACTCTCACCATACTACCAAGGGATAATATTATAAACCCTCAGTCAAATGAAAATAACTCATATCAGTGAGAACATTCAACCAGTACTTAGCTGACTTCAGCAATCGATATCATCTGTATAGGCTGTTGTAGTTGACTTCAAACAATAAGGAATAATACATTATCCATCCTTCTTCGCCAATCACAGCGAGGCTTTAAACCTCTTCTTAGTATCGCTACTTCCTGGTCTGCGTGCATATAATCGCAACGTAAACGAAAGTGTGACACAGCGTTGCGTTTCAAGCCGTCGATCCTCCTGGCTCTTCTTCAAAACCTGTTGCGTGTCAAAAGGGTCATCACGCTATTTCACTATTTATAGGTCCATGAAACATCATGTGGTTTGCCGTCACCCTATAGGCAATGGCTGTCTGATAGAATCCCAAACTTCAAAACTAATTCTTGTCATATTAAAGTCCATCAATTCTGTGATGAATTTAAGCCTAAAGTGGCTAATGACTGTCTTCCTACACAGAGAAAATTAATTTACAGTCATTTTTTTACCACTTGTCAATCAACTTTTCTGGTTTACATTTCGGTATGTCCATGCAATAAAATTTATGTGGGCCGTAGGACTTGTCACGGGTATTGGCAGCGCCGGTAGCCCTCCATTGTGACGAACATCATCATACATTTCAGGATATACGTTGGAGAATATTGGATTGGGTGCCGGAAAAAATTAGGGGAATCGTTTATCCCGTTTGCAATACCGGGAACAAATTTGGATATATACTTTACAATCATTAGCCCCTTTAGGCTTAAATTCATCACAGGATTGGTGAACTTTAATATGATATGATTTATTTTCATTTGACTGAGAGTTTATAATATTATCCCTTGGTAATATTGTGAGGGTTGCATCCCTTTTAAAATAGATTAAAAAAGGAGTCTTTTTGCTATGAGAGGGTGTATCCCTCAAGGCAATAACTCTGACAAAAATATGTAAGAGTAGGAATAATTATTCCTTTTATAGTAATGATAATAATCATGTCCTGGCAATGTCCCAGTTTTTATACTATTTCCTACTATTTCCTTTTTTAATTGCTCTTGTTTTATTTGATTCTTTTATGTGTCAAATATGTGTGCATAGATAGTCCAAAGCCATTTCCTGGCCATTTTTTTAGGAGATATTGGACATTAAGGGGTTGAACTGCAAGGGTGCCTATAATGTTGACCACAACTGTATATGTTTGGAGGGTGGATTCATTTCTATACATCACTACAAACTTTGCTCTCTGTTTTTAATTTTAAAAAACATTGATCTATAATTATTATTATGACAATGTTGATATGTTTGGACTATTCAATTTACCCCACATGGATTTATTCCTGGTCAATGGAAGAAGGTACAAAACCTCAAATTTGTCTAAGTCTTTATAACTAGGTCCTTATCATTAACTACAGGAATGTATGGATAGATAGCTGCACATTCTTAGACAGAACATGTTTATATACAAGCAAAGAAATAGACAAAATATGCAAAACAAGAATGGTATAAATGCTTAGAACATTAGCATGCAGTTATTTACTGCAAAGAATTAAGATTTCTCCTTTAAGATAACATGCCTGAGTTGGTCATATCCAAGTGAAAAAAAAAACGATTTATGGTTGCTTTGGGTTTTTTTAAAATTAATTTTTGACATAGTGTATTCCAAGCCTCGCCCATACTTCCATTCCTCAGCTTTTTCCGAAAGACCCATAAGAGATGTGTCAAGTATGGGCTGAATGGGCCAGTTCTCAGCGCTAGGGGGCTCCAGTAGACTGTGGCAGAGGATGGAGGTCTTAAGCCTACCATCATGTACTAGGGTGGGGGACAGGGAAGAGAAGAGGAGGCGTGACAATCAGATCGCAGGGAGGGCAATGCCCTCCTCCTCCCTTCTATCTAAAGGAAGGGAGCTCCCCTGTCCTGCAGTCTCTGAGTTCATTTGCTCCTGGGCTCAGTTCGGTGCTTCATTACACTCCTGTGCACCGCCTGGCCAGTCCTGCCCTCTCTGACATCATGTCAAAGGAGCAGGACTGGTCGGCCCGTGCGCAGGAACAGAATGATGCATAGGCCTGCATGTTTTTTTTCAGTCTTATGGAGGCCTGCTTCTGCCGCTGCCAATGCAGGAGAAGTGGCAGCGGACAGTGGCAGGGACTGGGGCTGAAAGGGAGATGGTAGACAGGTGTGGAGGGCAGATTTGAACACAATTTTGGAGGGGGGGCAAGGGAAGATGGACATAACTGAGGGAGCAGAGGGCAGACAGACACAATGGGGGAGGGTGGAGGGCTGATGCTGGACATGGAGTGAGGGGCATGAGAGGATGAAAGTAGATGGTGGATACAGGGAGGGGGAGTGGGGGGATAGATGTTGGACAGGAGTAGGCGATGGAGGGCAGATACTGGACATAGAGTAGGAGTCATGGGAGGCTGAAGGCACATGCTGGACATGGGGTAGGATATTCCAAACCAAACACAAAAGGTCCTCTAAAGCTAAAAACAGGGTCTTCTCTGACACACAGTAATAATCCAATGAATTTCTACTTCTCTAAAAAGTTGGTGTTCTGAACAAATATACAAGGGCATATCAAAATATGAAGACCTCGAGGGATCATCTGAATGTCAATATATTCACGAAGAGTCACCCCATGTTACTCCACTCAAATGAGCTTCTTATGTAATTGTTGTAAATCACTCATATCATGAAATTCAGTGGATTGTTGACTACGTGTCAAAGAAGCCCCTGTTTTTAGGTTACACGCCATCTGATCACTAGAATAGCTTTGACAGCTGAAGACAAATGCACCTTTGGATTCAGTGATCCTTGTGACTATGGATGTTAATTCCCTATATACAGTTATCCCCCAATCAGTAGCACTTGATGTGGCTTTTTCTGCTTTGCAGGATTCTCAAACTCAACACCAGATATCGGCGGCATTCCTTTTGGAACTGCTGTACCTAGTACTTACTCGTAATTATTTTTATTCCGAGAGGGACTTCTCTACAACAACATGGAGTAGCAACGGGGGCCTCTGTAGCCCCTTCCTTGGCTGAGTTAGCAATGGCATTTTTTGAGGAAAAAGCGCAGTTACTCACCTGTAACAGGTGATCTCCAGGAACAGCAGAAATTGGGTCTTCACATATGGGTGACATCGGTACGGACGGAGCCCGCGCGGGAACGCTCCTCAGCGTCCAATAGGAAAGCTTTTGGGAGCATCCCACTGCGCCTGCATTGCTGCCTTCCCACCTTTCCAGCTCTCCCTCCTCAACTGAGTTTGTAGCTGAGATAAAAGCAGAGAAGAAGAGGAAAGTACAACTCCTAAGGGAGGAGGGTGGGTTGTGAAGACTCAATTCCTGCTGTTCCCGGAGATCACCTGTTACAGGTGAGTAACTACGCAATCTCCAGGAACAAGCAGGAATGTAGTCTTCACATATGGGACTCCTTAGCTTGGAAATGCCAGAGAGATGACCTCAGAGCGAGCTGTGGAACACAGGGCTAAGTAGTAGGTCATATATCCCCCAGGGATGTCTGATATTGAAACCCAGGACGGGGGGTAGGAGTTGATCTAAGTCTGAAAGAGATGCTGAACAGCTTGGCCAAATGAGGCATCCGGCGGGAGTTCTTGTACAGGCAATAGTGAGCAGCAAAGGTATGGACAGAGGACCAGGATGCTGCTTTACAAATTTCATCAATCGCCACAGAGCGCAGATTTGGCATGGAGGCAGCCCCTGCTTGAAGATTATGTGCAGTGACATGACCCTCAAGAGAGAGTCCTGCACTGTCGTAAGCAAAGGAGATACAATCTACTATCCATCTGGAGAGAGTCTGCTTGAATTCTGGTAGTCCTAGGTGACTGGAATCAAAAGCGATGAAAAGTTGGGAAGATTTTCTGTGCCCCCGAGTTCTCTGGAGATAAAAGGCCAAAGTGCATTTGCAATCCAGAGTATGAAGGGTTATCTCCACCCTAGAAGAATGAAGTCTAGGGAAGAAAACAGCGAGGTACACCGACTGGTATAAGTGAAATGGCGAGACCACCTTTGGCATAAAGTGAGGATGAGTCCTAAGGACTACCTTATCATGGTGGAAATGTGTATAAGGAGGATCAGCCACCAAAACGTGAAGCTCATTGATGTGCCTTGCTGAAGTGAGGGCAATAAGGAAGGTGATCTTCCAGGTAAGAAACTTCAGAGAAGTAGTGGCTAAGGGTTCAAAGGGCGGCTTCATAAGCTGTCCTAAAACAACATTAAGATCCCATGCCACTGGGGGTGGCCTAACGGGAGGCTTAGTTAATAGAAGACCTCTCATGACGCGTGCTACAAGCAGTTGAGAGGAGATGGGCTGACCATCCAAGGGCATGTGAGAAGCCGCTATGGCACTTAGGTGGACTCTCATTGAATTAGTTTGGAGTCCAGAAGAAGAGAGGTGAAGAAGATATTCAAGTAATGCTTCCATGGGAGCTGAAAAGGGGTTAAGATCCCTTTTCGAACATCAGAGAGAGAATCTTTGCCACTTGAAGGCGTAGAAGTGCCTTGTGGAAGGTTTCCTAGAAGACAAAATGATAGCTTTCACCTGTTGAGAGAGGCGGATACCCTGGAATTCTATGCCTTCATCAGCCATGATGTAAGGTGTAGGGACTGCGGATTGGGATGCAGCAGTGTCCCATTCTCCTGCAAGAGGAGATTTGGAGCAGATCCCAAATCTACTGGTTGAACCTGAGAAATATGTAGAAGCAGAGGATACAACGGTTGTTGTGGTCAATGCGTGACTATAAGAATCATGTAGCCCCTGTCTCTCTGGAGTTTGAAGAGAGTTTTGGCAATGAGGGGAATGGGGGGGGAAGGCGTATAGGAAGCCTTGACCCCAGAAGAGGTGAAAGGCATCTACAACTTGGCTGTTCTGAGCAGGGATTCTGGAACAGAATTGGGGAAGTTTGGCATTCTGAGAACTTGCAAAGAGGTCTATGTCTGGGGTTCTCCAGATCTGAAAAATGTGAGCAACCTTGTCTGCATGGAGAGACCACTCATGGGGTAGTAGTACCCGACTGAGCTTGTCCGCCAAGAGATTCTGTTTGCCTGGGAGATAAACCAAAGGTAGGTGAATCTGGTGTTATATGGCAAAGGACCATAGGTGTAGGGCTTCGCTGCAAAGTGTCCAAGAGCCTGTTCCACCCTGCTTGTTCAAGTAGAACATGGTACCTGATTGTCCGTCTGTTTTAATTCTCCTACTTCCTCCTTTAATTCTCCAAGCTCCTCTTTTACTGCCATCAATTCTATTTTGAGTTCAGTGAATCAAGCTTTCAATTTGCTTCGGGATACTTGTATGAGCACCTCTCCATGCTCCTTACACCTCTGTTTTTCTTGCTTTTCTTTTCCCGCTCTGAGGGTTCACCTTCCCCTGAGCCTGCGGCGGCCATCTTTTGCTCTCCTCTGTCCACCGCCGTGGACCCTGCATATGCAAATTCTCGTAAGTCTGTCGCTTTTCTCTGTGTTGTCATCTTCCTCTTATGCCTTCTCCTGTTTAGAATGCCCTCTTTACATTTTTTTTTTGTTGTTGTTGTGAGAGGTGATATTCACTAGTTTTAACGAGGGTAGCTCCGGAGTTCAAGACTTAAGCAGCAATCCAGCAAGATGATGTCACTTCCTCCTCTCCATCTGTGTTTTTGTCCTCACCCCTCCACCAGAAGGGCATTCTAGGCATTCATCATCCTTTCCATGAAAAAGTATTTACTGATGATGCTTTTAGGTTTACCTCCTTGCAGTTTCATTTCATGTCCTCTAGTTCTATAGCTTCTCAGTCTTTAGAAAGGGTTTGTTTGTTCATTAATATCTTTCAAGTATTTAAATGTCTGTACGAGTATTGTATCTCCTGTCCCTTTTCTCCTCTAGGGTGTGCATATGCAGGTCTTTAAGTCATAAGAACATAAGATATCCCATACTGGGTCAGACTAAAGGTCCATCAAGCCCAGTATCCTGTTTCCAAGAGTGGCCAATTCAGGTCACAAGTACCTTTCAGGTTTCCAGAAAGTTGACAGATTCCATGATGCTTATTCTAGGAGTAAACAGGGAATATCCCTGGTCTGCTTTAATACATTTTATGGACTTTTCCTTCAGGAACTTGTCTAAACCTCTTTAAAATCCAGCTACACTGCTTTTACTAAATCCTCTGACAATGAATTCCAGATTTTCATTAAGCAATGAGTCAGATTGGTCTTAAATGTGCTATGTTGTTGCTTCATTGTATGCCCCCTAGTCTTTCTACTTCTTTAAGGAGTAAACAATTGATCTCTACTTTTACCCATTCCACTCCACTCATTTTATATATATCTCTCCTCAGCCGTCTCTTGTCCAAGCTGAAGAGACCTAACCTTTTAGGCCTTTCCTCATAGGGGTATCCTTCCATTCACTTCTGTCATGTCTTGTGTGTCTTTTGGAGCATTCTAGTTGCTTTCCTCTAAACTGCTTCAGGACTTTTTATATCTTTAGTGATATATGGTCTTCAAAACTGAACACAATACTCCAAGTCAGACCTCATCCTCCTTTCTGCTGGTTATGCTCCTTTCTATGCAGCATAGCATCCCTCTGGCTTTGGCTAACACCATGCCACATTGTTATGCCACTTTGAGATCCTCAGACACTATTGCCCCAAGGTCTCTCTCCTGGCCCATGCACATTGACCTCTCATCTGCTACTGAATACTCTTCCATTTTAATTTCTGTACCCAAATTACATCACTTTGCACTTCGTCACATTAAAACTCAACTGCCCATGCTTCTGATTTCTGTAGATCGCGTCATGTTGTCTACTCCCTCCAGGGTCTCTACTCTGTAGCTTTGTTTAAATCTGCAAAAAGGCACACTTTCCCCTCTAATCCTTGAGGTATTCCAATACTTATCTTTCTCTCTTCTGAGTGAATTTCATTTACCACTATCCTCTCTTGTCTGTCAGTCAAAACAATTTCTGATTCAGTTTACCACTTTGGGTCTCATCCTCAGGCTGCTCTAATGTACCTAAAAAAAGCTCTATCCACTATTCAATTCTATATTCATCGTCCTGTGATCTTCTGAAGTCTGTGAATGCTATCTGTTTTCGTCTTTATTTTTTGCAGTCACTTTTTTGGAGAACCATATCAATTTCTTTTTCCTCTTGCCTTTATTTATCTGCCTTACGTTGCATTTTTTACTTACTTTATAAACCACTTCTCACCAAAGCATTAAGTGATATATATAAAGATCTCCTGCCCTTTGCATAGCTATTTTCAGTTTAGTCCACTGTCTTTCCATTTCCCCTTTCTCCTTCCACCCTGCTAACTCCTCCTTCAGGTATTTACTCATTTTACTGGGGTCAGCATGTTTGAAATCCAGGATTTTGAGTTTGGTGTGTATGGACACTGCTTTTGCATATACATCAAATCACATCCTGTGATGACCACTTCTGCCCACGTGAGCACTCACCTGGACATTAGACATACTTTATCGATTTGTGAGGTAGTCAATGAAACTCATAGGTAGAATATTTAAAACTGGCACATCTTATGTTCTTATGATACTCAAAGGTTGTATTATTTATGATGATGATTAAATAAATTTATACAAAATATTAAATTGGAGGCAATTAATACTTTTTTTTTGTTTTTAGAATGTCAGGCCCGGCAATGTAGTGATACAAAAGATTCTCTTTAGCCAATCTCATAACGAATGTGAAAATCAGTTGCTTTTATAGCACAAACACATTCTGGCAGTAATACTACCCTCTTGTTGTTAAGTGCCGTTGAGTCGGTGTCAACTCATGGTGACTCTCTGGGTAGTTGTCCTAAACTGTGCTCGGTTTTCAGTCAGATGGCTCATTGTTGAAAGAGAGGCACCCATAGCTCCTGTTACCGTATCAATCCATCTCCTTGCTGGCCTTCCTCAACTGTGTTGGCTTTCTACCTTGCCAAGCATGATGTCCTTCTCTAATGATCTCTCTCTTCGCATGATGTGTCCAAAGTATAAAAGTCAAAGTCTTGTCATCTGAGCTTCTAAAGAAAGCTTTAGCTTGATCTCCTATAGTACTGATTGGTTTGTTCTTCGGGCAGTCCATGGTATACACAATATTCGTCGCCAGCACCATAATTCAAAGGCATCGATTTTCTTCCTGTCTATCTTTTTCACTGTCCAACTTTCGCATCCATATGACGTTATTGAAATTATCATAGCTTGGACAAGTCGTTTCTCCAGGAACAAGCAGGAAGTCAGTCCTCACATATGGGTGACGTCGGTGCCGACGGAGCACTCGTGCGGAGCAATTCCCCAGCTTTCAAAGAAAGCCTTTGGGATTGCATCGCGTATGTGCGGTCCCCTTCCCGCCCAAGGGTGCCATCTTGCTCAGTCTTCTTTTTTCTGCGGAGCCCAATGGACGTGGTCCCGTTTTCACTGTGGAAAAGTTGAATTATTTCTTTCAGCTTCCCGGTTCGACACTGGTTCCCCTTCCCGCTTCAGCTCGGTACACCGGTATTGAGTCCGGTCATATTTTTCGTTTTTGTCCTTCGTGACTAGCGCTTGCGCTCTTTTTATTTTTCACTGGCAGCCCGGTCGTTTGACCTCGCAGGGGCCCTTTTTCCCCCGATGGCTGCCAGCGGGTTTAAAAAGTGTGATTGGTGTAAGAAGCTGATGTCTCTCACCGACACACATGACTGCTGCCTCCGCTGCCTCGGCCCTGACCATGACCCAGTGGTCTGTGGGCCATGTGGTAAGATGTCTTCGAAATCTTTGAAGAGCAGGCAGCATCAGCATGACAGGATTTTTTCTGAGTCCGCATCTGCCCAGGCCCGGACCTCATCAGAGGCCTCGACATTTTGGGAATCGGAGCCCGAGCACCGTCGTGAGTCTTCTGAGCCGGAGTCTCCCTCCAGGGAACACCGGAAAAAGAAAAAAAACTCGTGAGGGCGACATCGCTGGATGCCTTTGATCGGCTTGGGCCCTCAGGTTCCAGGCCACGGAGCCCGGACCGCTGCCCCGGGTCCTCGGAGTTGGAGCAGCTGGCTAAACAACCTCGCAAGGAGCCAGAGACGTCGGACAAGGTAATTTCTGTTGTCCTTGTAGACTCTCCTCCAGGAGAGCCGGTGTCGGGACCCGAGCCGGGAGCTGCGGAGCCTTCTGAGCTCGGTCTCAGGTTGGCGGCCCTGGAGAGCAGCGGGCGCTGATGGCCAGTCTCACCGGTCCATCCGCCCCGACCACTGGGACTTCGACGTCGAAGTCAACACTGGAGGCCGAGCCGATCCTCGAGCTGATCAGCTCTCGAGTCAATCCTCAGCCAAGGTCCCCTTCGACCGTTCGGAACCGAGGTTGTCGACGCCAGTGCTCTCGGCGTCGGGGCAGTCGGGCTCGAAGCCCTCGAGGTCGGAGCCCATCGAGTCCTCCTCGGAGGACTCGGCATGGGAGACAGAGGAGGGAGACTCCCCAGACACCTACCGAACCAGGTGTATCCCATCGGACTCTCCGGGTTCGGAGTCTCGGAATAGGACACTCGGTTCTCGGACTTCGTCAGTGACATGGCCAAGGCTTTGGCATTCCCTGCAGACACCGAGGAGGAGCCTCGAGCCGAGGAGCTCGATGCCCTCCAGTATGACTCTCCCCCAAAGGAGGCCCTTACTGTACCAGTGCCTCCGATGTTGGAACGGCTGATGCTCCGCATGTGGGAGCCGCCGGCCTCGATGCCGGTGCTCAGCAAGTGGGTCGATTCCATTTATCGAGTCAGCAAGAGTCCTGGGTTTCAGAAAGCGCAGCTGCCGCACAACTCCATGATTGTGGAATCGGCCATGCAATGGCTGAAAAGCTAAAAGACGCACTCCTTGGTGCCTCCCGGCCGGGAGGCCCGGAACCTGGACACCCTTGGCAGAAAGTGCTACCAGGGCTCGATACTGTCATGCCGTGTCCAAACCTCCCAGCTGTATATGGGCATGTACTTGCGAGACCTGGCAAAGGAAATTGCCAGGTTCTCAGATGGTCTCTCCGAGGAACCCTTGCAGCGCTTCAAAGCCTTGCCCAAGGGGATCCGAGTGTTCGAAGTTCATGTCTCGGGCAGCTTACGACGGCTTTGAGGCTTCGGCCCGAATAGCTGAGGCCGGCATCAGTGCACACCGTCAGACCTGGCTCATGTCGTTGGACCTGGAGCCATGGGTTCAGGACAAGTTGGTCGATGTCCCGTGCTGAGGAGACAACCTCTTCGGCAAACCCATGACTGAAAAAGCAGCAGAAATTGAGTCCGAGTACTTGACCTGGACAAGGTTGTCGAAGAAGACATCTGCACCTTCTCACAAGAAGGCAGCCTCGGGGAAAAAGCCCTTTTTCTCGAGGAAGGGTACGGCTTACAGAAACTACCCCACTTACCAGGCCACCCTAGCTCCCCAACAGTGGCAGCAGGCCAGGGGACAGGGGCATGGCCCACGTAAGCCGAAGACCCCCAAGCCTCCAGCTCCGACTCCTACCCAGCCGGGAGGGGTTTTTTGACTCCTATTGCATAGCTCTTCTCCCACCAGTGGTTTGGCCCTGCACAGGAGGAAGGCTGGCCCTATATGCTCACAGGTGGCCAGCCATTACTACCGACGCCTGGGTTTTGAAAATAGTCCAGCAGGACTATTTACTTCCTTTCGACCAGGTGCCCTCCTCCTTTTTCCCAGGAGAGCCTCTCAGGCCCCCTCTTCACAGGAACCTCCTCCTGCAGGAGTTGACAGGTCTGCTAAAGGATCAGGCGGTGGAAATGGTGCCCCACCACCTGCAGGGGCAAGGCTTCTACTCCAGGTATTTCCTCATACCAAAAAGAAAAGGAGGCCTTCACCCCATCCTAGACTTGCAAAATCTAAACAAGTTCCTGGTGAGGAAAAAGTTCAAGATGCTTTCCCTTATGTTTATGTGTTTATGTTTATTACATTTGATATACCGCTCAAGCCAAAGCATCAGAGCGGTTTACAATATTACATAAAAGTTACAGAAAATATGAAAAGAACGCCATTAATTAGATAGGACAGAATAAGAGATACAATGATAGCTAAAGGAATAGAGGAGACAAGAAGAAATGCTCCACATAGCATCTGAAGAGGTAGATATCATACCACCAGGTGTTTAAGCTCCCACTCACAGCCTCCGCTGTCGACATCACCCCTCCACTGCTCTGATCTCCACAGCAAGCATAACCAATGTAGCAGCATTTTAAACGGCCCCTTGGGATCCTGCTGCCTTATCTCCACCAGGGAGACTGGCTATTCTCCTTAGACTTAAAGGATGCTTATACTCACATCCTCATACACCCAGACCACAGACAATATCTCAGGTTTGTGGTCGGAGGAAACCACTTCCAGTACAAGGTGATTCCCTTTGGCCTAGCTTCCGCTCCCAGAGTATTTACCAAATGCCTAGCAGTGGTGGCAGCCTTCCTCAGAAGCCAGGGAGTCTTTGTCTTTCCATACCTGGACGACTGGCTCATCAGGGGCCAATCGGCGCAGGAGGCCCAGCAGGCCACTGCTCGCACAGTCACCCTGCTCCAGCACATAGGGTTTGTTATAAATCATGAAAAGTCCACTTTACTCCCCACTCAGAACTTGGAGTTCATAGGGGCAAGGCTGGACACACTTCAGGCAAGGGCTTACCTGCCGCTGGACAGGGCAAGGCGGTTGCTGGACTTGGTCCAGCAGGTCCAGCACAGACCTCAAATCTCCGCAAAGGTCTTCCTATGCCTCCTGGGCCACATGGCCTCCACGGTGCATGTGACTCCATATGCTTGATTCCACATGCGCACAACTCAATGGAGCCTCAGAGACCAGTGGACGCAAGCCACTGGCCACCTCAGAGACAGGGTAGCTATTTCCAAGCTACTGGTGACAGCCTTGCAATGGTGGCTTCACCCCCCCAACTTGCTTCAGGATGTATCATTCCAACCTCCCTCTCACACCAGAGTGCTGACAACAGATGCCTCCTTGCTGGGCTGGGGAGCCCATTGCCAGGGTTCATGCACTCAGGGTCTGTGGTCCTCGCGAGAGGCCGCACTTCAAATCAATCTTCTATAGCTTCGAGCCATCCGCCTAGCTCTTCAGGCTTTTTGTCATTTTCTATCACATCAGTCGGTGCTGATACAGACAGACAATCAAATAGCGATGTTCTACATCAACAAACAGGGAGGCACAAGATCTCGTATCCTATGCCAGGAAACTCTAGACGTCTGCTCTTTTGCAGTGGCACATCACATGTCCCTAAGGGCAGTTTGTCTGCCTGGTCAGGAGAACCTCCTGGCCGACAAGTTGAGCAGGATTCTTCTTCCTCACGAATGGCAACTAAACTGGGATGTAGCCTAGCAGATCTTCAACCGCTGGGGTCTCCCATCCATGGATCTCTTTGCCAGTCCACAAAACCATCTGTTGCCCTGGTTCTGCTCGAGGCAACCGCATCCACTGAGCGTGGCGGCAGATGCTTTTCTGATCTCGTAGGCACAGGGACTTCTCTATGTGTTCCCACCCACGCCCCTGGTGGCACGCACTCTGTTCAAGATTCTTCGGGACAAGGCCTCAGTCATCCTGGTAGCCCCCAGGTGGCCCAGACAGCCTTGGTTCCCTCTTCTCCTTCAACTGGCGGTCGAAACTCCACTCCCACTGGGGGTGCAGCCCGACCTCTTGACCCAGGAAAAGGGTTCCTTGTACACCCCAATCTCAGATCCCTCAACTTAATGGCCTGGCTGCTGAGAGGGTAGTACTTGCTCCTCTACTCCTTCCCAAGGAGGTTGAGGAGGTGTTGCTGGCCTCTAGGAGGCAATCCACTAGAAAATCCTACGCGTTCAAGTGGCGTAGATTTGAAAGGTGGTGTGCCCAGAATAAGGAGAACCCATTCACTTGTGAGGTACCTCAGGTATTGCAGTACTTGTTCCACCTCTCAGAGTTAGGCCTCAAGTCTAACTCTGTCAGGGTCCACCTGGGTGCACTATCAGCTAACTACTCTCCAGTGGACGGGCAACCTCTTTCAGCTCACCCTTTGGTATCCTGATTCCTCAGAGGCCTCCTACTCTTGAAGCCTCCGATTCGCCCACCGGCTACAGAGTGGGACTTAAATGTGGTCTTGCAGCGGCTTACTTGCCCATCTTTTGAAACCAATGTCCACCTGTCATCTCCACTTCCTTTCCTGGAAAGCACTCTTTCTGGTGGCACTCACGTCTGCTTGACGTGTGTGCGAGCTGCAAGCTTTAGTATCGGATAGATCGTATACACGGTTTTTCAAAAACAGAGTGGTCCTGCGTACGCACCCCAAGTTCCTCCCAAAAGTGGTTTACTCGTTTCACCTTAACCAAGAGGTGGTTCTTCCAACCTTCTTCCCCAGGCCACATACCAGCAGGGCAGAAGTGGTTCTGCATACCCTGGACTGTAAGAGGGTGCTCGCCTTCTACCTGGAACGTACGCGGGGACTTTAGAGAGCTTCCCAGCTCTTCGTTTCTTATGACCCTAGTAAACTGGGTCTACCTGTCTCCAAGCGCACGTTATCCACCTGGGTGGCAGACTGCATCGCCTGGGTGTACAGGGCAGCTGACCTCCAACTGCAGGGCCGAATCACGGCCCACTCTGTCAGGGCTAAGGCTGCATCAGTGGCTAACCATTGCTCTATTCCATTGGTGGACATCTTCAAGCCAGACATTTGCAGCCCAGTACTGCCTGGAGAGAGAGTCCCAGAGGGACAGTGTTTTCGGTCAGGCCCTGTACCCTATAACCTATTCGAGGTTTAGGCAAATCCTACCCTCCGACCCTTTGGTGTCAGGCTACCGTGGGGGTTGCGTTCTCGGAGAAAAATCCTATCACTGCTGCTGCAGCTCTTCTAGAGGGAGCCATTTTCAGCTATGGGTTCTCGGTAGCCTATAGCTAGGGAGTCCTATATGTGAGGACTGACTTCCTGCTTGTTCCTGGAGAAAGCGTAGCTACTCACCTGTAACAGGTGTTCTCCAGGGACAGCAGGAATCAGTCCTCACGACCCTCCCTCCTCCTCTGGAGTTGCAGTCCTTTGATTAATTTTTTCTCATTTTTGCTGTCTTTTTAGCTATGTCATCTGATTGAGCAAGGTGGCACCCTTGGGCGGGAAGGGGACCGCGCATGAGTGATGCAATCCCAAAGGCTGTCTTTGAAAGCTCGGGAATTACTCCGCACGAGGGCTCCGTCGGCATCGACGTCACCCATATGTGAGGACTGATTCCTGCTGTTCCTGGAGAACACCTGTTACAGGTGAGTAACTACGCTATCTTTGTATGGAGTGACATCTGTGCTCTTGAGAATCTTATCTAGGTCCTTCATAGCCATTCTGCCAAGAGAAATGCGTCATTGGATTTCTTGACTGCTTGTCGTTTCTTTATTGATTGTTGATCCAAGGAGATTAAAGTTGTCAACTATTTCAACTTCTTTTCCATCAACGATTAACTTATTGATTTTGCCAGTTGTCAGATCTTGTCTTCTTTCATTAAGGAATAGGCCCATTTTAAGAATATGGTCCTTGATCTTGAGAAGCAAATGTTTCAGATTGGCTTTCATTTTTAGCCAGTAATGTGGTATCATCAGCAAAGTGAAGGTTGTTTATGAGTCTTCCACCAATCTTCACACCTCGGTTGGCTTCATACAGTCCTGCTTCTCTGATGATTTATTCTGCTATAAATTAAAGAGGTAGGGGGAAAGTATGCAGCCTTGTCATACACCTTTGCTGACTTTGAACCATTCTGTTTCTCCTTGTTCCATTCGAACTATTGCTTCTTTATCAATGTAAAGGCTGTGCAAGAGAACTATCAGGTGTTTTGGTATAGCCTAGACCAGGGGTCCTCAAACTACGGCCCGCGGGCCATATGCGGCCCGCCGAGGACATTTATCCGGCCCGCCGGGTGTTTTTGCTTTAAAAGTAAATTTTACATTTTTTTAAAAAAAAGCTGTCTGCTGCCGGCCTGCCACTGCCTCCGCGGCAGATTCCAGTGTCCCACGGGGCCCCCCCTGCCCGGCAGAGCCTGCCCTCCCTGCATCAGCTCCCTCTCCGCAGTCGAAACCGGCTTTCAGAGCGCGAAGGGAGAGTTTCCCTTTCGCGGCTCTGTTAAGACCGCAGGGGCTAATGGGAACTTTCCCATCAGTACCCGCGGGCTTAACAGAGCCGCGAGGGAGAAACTCTCCCTTCGCGCTCTGAAAACCGGTTTTGACTGCGGAGAGGGAGCTGATGCAGGGAGGGCCGGCTCTACTGGGCAGGGGGGGCCCGCGGAACACTCGAATCTGCCGCGGCATCAGCGGCAGGCCGGCAGCAGACAGCTTTTTTTTATTTTAAATTTTCCCTAGGCTGGGGGGGAGGGGGGGTTTAGGACTGGTAATGGGCTATGGGGGGGGGCTAAGTCTGGAAATGGGGTGATGGGGGGGAGTTAGGACTGGTAATGGGCTATGGGGGGGGCTAAGATTGGAAATGGGCTGATGGGATTAGGGCTGGAAGTGGGCTGATGGGGATTAGGACTGGTAATGGGCTATGGGGGGGCTTAAACTGAAAATTGGGTGATGGGGGTTAGGACTGGAAATGGGCTGATGGGATTAGGGCTGTTAGTGGGCTGATGGAGATTAGGACTGGTAATGGGCTATGGGGGGGGGGCTTAAACTGAAAATTGGGTGATGGGGGTTAGGACTGGAAACGGGCTGATGGGATTAGGATTGGAGTGGGCTGATGGGGGTTTAGAACTGGTAATAGGCTATGGGGGGGCTAGGACTGTAATGGGCTGAGTGGAATGGAAGGCTTGAACTGCAAATAGCTGACGGGGACGGGGGCTTGGAATGGAAGTGGGCTGATGGGGGGTTAGGACTGGTAATGGGCTGGGGGGGCTTAAACTGAAAATTGGGTGATGGGGGTTAGGACTGGAAATGGGCTGATTGGATTAGGACTGGAAGTGAGCTGATGGGGGGTTAGGACTGGTAATGGGCTATGGGGGGGGGCTTAAACTGAAAATTGGGTGATGGGGGTTAGGACTGGAAATGGGCTGATGGGATTAGGACTGGAAATGGGCTGATGGGATTAGGACTGGGAGTGGGCTGATGGGGGTTTAGGACAGGTAATAGGCTATGGGATGCCTAGGACTGGTAATGGGTTGGGGGGGTTGCTAGGACTGGAAATGGGCTGAGTGGAAGGGAAGGCTTGAACTGCAAATAGCTGATGGGGACGGGGCTTGGAATGGAAATGGGCTGAGGGGTAGGGGGTCCTTGAACTGCAAATAGCTGATGGGGAGGGGGCTTGGAATGGAAATGGGCTGAGTGGAAGGGGGGGCTTGAACTGCAAATAGCTGATGGGGAGGGGGATTGGAATGGAAATGGGCTGTGAGGGGAGGGAGCTAGGACAGGAAATGGGCTGATGAAGGGGCTAGGATAGGACTGGGAATTGGGTGTTGGGGGGAGCTGATTGGAAATGGGCTGTGGTGGGGGCTTGAACTGAAATGGACTCATGAAGGGGCTGGAACTGGAAGTAGGCTCATGGGGGGCTTGGATTGGAAATGGGCTGAGTGGAGGGGAGCTAGGATTTGACATGGGCTGATGGGGGGCTAGGAAAGGACTAGAAATGGGCTGATGGGAGGCTGGTATTGGAAATGAGCTGATGGAGGGACTCGGATAGGACTGGAAATGGATGGGGAGCTAGGACTGGAAATGGATGGGGAGCTAGGACTGGAAATGGGCTGATGCGGGGACTAGAAGGGAGCGGATACTGAGTGGGGCTGGAACTAGAAGGGAGCTGATGTTGGGGGAGATTAGAATGGGATGGGGCTGGGAGAGTGAAATGGAGAGGGGAAAAATATTTTGTGTGGGAGGGAAGAAAAATCTACAATTGGCTGGGTATTGGGAGAGTAAGTGGGGATTGAGGATGGAGGGGTAAAATTTGAGTAGATGAAAAAGTAATGAGGAAAGAGCAAAAGGAGAAAGATTAGTATGTTAAAGCAGATGTAAGAGAATGGAAAAAAACTAGAAGAGAGAAGAAAGGACAAATGGACAGCAGACGATGGAGAATTAGCAGAAGACACAAAGAAACCAGAAGAAAGTGTCTGGAGAAATTGCAACTGAAAAAAAATGCACAAAAGGTACAAAGATATCTCCTTATTTTGAATTTATTAACTGGAATATGACAGCTCTGGGAAATGTGCATCATTAACGTCTGTGCTTTGTTTAGTACAAGAGGAAATTAATTTATAGTTTTATTTCTACATTGTTTTTGTACTTCCAAGTTTGGCTTTTTAGGGTTCCCAGTTTAATTATTGTCTTCCTGTTTCTAAATTGTGATTCCTTGTTTGGTGATGGTCTGTGTTCTGCATGTGTAACTGAGCTGAGGTATTCTGTTTATGTAATTCCTATTTGACATTGCCACTTGTTCTCTTTCCCCATTAGGTCATGTATTGTTATTCTCTGAAATGTATTGGTTTAATATTTGCAGTGTTGCCTTTTGATAGGTAGGGTATGGTGCTTTGTGAGTCCTGGTAGTGCTGTTATGATATGGCGGGTATGCTATGGGTTCTAAATGGGCAGTGTTTGTAGTAGTTCCTAATGTGCCTGGTGGTTGTCACGGGATTATAGTAATATAGAAATCTTTTAGTCTTTCTTTATCCATGCACTCATGAAGAAGCATATTTACTAAAAGTTAGTGTATGGTAACATTATGCAAATATTTATGCAAATGAGGTCCCTTATGCAAATGAGGCCCCGCGCTGAGTCTCTGCACATGGCCCCGCACACTTGCATCACTTGTTACGACTAGCAGTGACAAATATGGAACCGGACATTGACCATCTCATTAGCCAAAAGCAGGCCCATAGTTCCCATTGAAATACTGGTAAGTTTGTTGATTTAACTTTACTTGTTCTTCATTTTAAATATTGTATTTGTTCCCGTTTTGTTTTTTTACTTCAAAATAAGATATGTGCAGTGTGCATAGGAATTTGTTCATAGTTTTTTTTAAAACTATAGTCCGGCCCTCCAACGGTCTGAGGGACAGTGAACTGGCCCCCTGTTTAAAAAGTTTGAGGACCCCTGGCCTAGACTATCCTAAAACATTTATGTTGGGGGTTGCATGGACAGTAGTTTGCTGACTGTGTAGACCTCAGCAGAGCTATGATTACCAGTTATGGTATGAAGGCACTAAAATAAATGGAATAGTACAGAAGCATGTTTTATTGCACCTCTGCAACCCTCTTCTAACAGCCTCTGTTCTGCAGACAGTGCTGTCCCGACAGTGGGACCCTGTTATTATGATACACATAGTTCAAATACCAAGACCCCAGGAAGCAGAAGCAAGGTGACAGAAGAAAATAAAATTGAAAGGGAAAGAGGTGGGAGCAAAGAAAGGGAAGGGAATAAAATGGTATGAGAAAGCGTAGGGAAGATAAAGGGAGCAAACCTTAATCCACCTGCAGTGTTCAAATGTCTTCCAGCACATAAGACTGGTGGCCAGAAGGAGAGGGTGTTTGAGAGAGTGAGTGACTAGTGGGAATGGTTCAGGGGAAGTGAATGAGGAGGGAGTGTGACTGCAGGACACATTTATGTATGTATGGAGACAGAGAGAAAAAAAAGTGTGTGCATGTAAATGCACTGGATCATATTTGTGTTCTGAGATGGATGGTAACGTGGAGGCCAAATGTTGGGACAGAGGTGACTCAGCAAGAGCGAACAGACTCCTCTGGTGAATTTATTCAGGTGTCAGCTACTGTTAATATATAAAATACACATTTTAACCTGCATTATAAATTAAAAGGAAATAGATACATGGGGCTTGATTAAGAAAACTTTTTCCATGGGCACACCATCAGAAAACACCTGGATAAAGCAAGTATTAAGAAACCTGTGATAAATTTCCTTCTTCAAAAATAACATAGCTTCCATACCTGTATGTTGTATCTGGCTGCAAATTTTCTATAATGTAGCCTGAAAATGTTCCAACAGATATACACTGTTTTTCACCATAGTCTATGCTGTAGCCAGTAATTTCTGAACCATGGTCACATGGCTTTTCCCACTTAATAGCAAGGCAAGTTGAAGGGGAGTATTGTGTATTTTCTACTTCCTCTTCCTTCACACCCCAAAGGGAAGTTACAGCAGCAGGTACTGAGGCTGGAGTCATACATGTAACCACTTCACTAAAAGAGCCTGCACCAGCAACGTTCACTGCCTGCAAAAAAAACAAAACACAAATAAGCCAATTTAAACTCAAAATATTCTCCTCCTTATATAATTGTGTAAGTAGGACAACAAATTTATTTGTCTTTACTTGCCTGTACCCTATAGTAATAGACAGTTGCTGGTGAGAGTCCTCTAATTTCATGAGAAAATCCAGGCCCACAGTAACAGATCTGCATGCATCCTTCAACTCCTCCCCATTCCAATCGATAGTCTATGATCTCAGCTCCATTATTAGCTGGCTCCTATGAAATTTAGGAAATGCAGGTGGACTTTGAAAAAGCTATGTGAACATGTCTAACAAATGCAGTATGTATGTATTTATTTATTTATTTTATTTTATTTTATTTAGCTACATTTATATCCCACTTTTCACCGGGTCAGTAATAAGGCATACTTCCTTTACTGGAGAATTCTAATACAAAAAGGAGTTAACATTTTTGCAAAGGTTACTATCAACATTGCAAAGATATTTAAAGGTTCAATTCAGAAATCTGCTAAAGGAAACGTCAACTTAATTACACATGCATAAAACATGCAGTATTTAAAAAATACTTATATTAGTTTCATCTATTAAATGAAATGCTAAATTTAAAAGACCACACAGGAGGAATTATCTTTCTTAAATACAAGATATCTCCTACCTCCCAATGAATTAGTGCACATGATGCAGATCTACAAGTCACTTGGGGAGGTTTGCACTGATCTGGTGGTCCAGGAGCTGTAGTAATTTCACACTTTTCTGAATACGGTCCAAACTGAAATAAACAAGACTCAATTATAGAAATACAAAAAAAATGTCAAAATAATTCAGTTGCCATTTAAAACAAATATGTGGCTAGATGGAACAATGGGCAGTTGGTATTTTGGTGATACTAAGCAGGACAGAGACACATACTATCCCGAGATAAGACCCCCCCCCCCCCCCCCCCCCGTGTTTTGCATAATAACAGAAAAAGACAATGGAAGCTAGAAGTGACAACGCATCCGTTATCAGAGTGAAAAATATAAAACACATAGGAAACAAGGGGAGGAAGAAAAACAATCTCAGAAAATCATTTGTATAAATATTTGAAATCTGTCAAAACTGTTTACCTAGAAGCCACCAAAGTAGAAGACTGGTATAAATCGCTGAATCACAATCCAGAGATAAAACAGAATTGTTTTTATTATCTCTCTCCTTTCTACTCTTTTTCCCTCAAGAGCAGTTATAGTTCCTTCAGTCTTGCTAGTGCAATTCAGCACTATTTTGTTGACAAACTACATAACAATTGCACACATTGAAGAACAACAAATGCTTTAGTGTCTTGGTATCCAAGAAACCAATTAACCTCCCCTCCCTCGTTACAATCTCATTAGGATACAAGACACAATCCTACAGGAACCAGGAGAATAAATGGGCAAGAGAGCCTCCTTGCCCCAGAAAGTACCAATATAAAAAGTAAAATGCCCAAATTACTCAGTTGAAATATTACTAGAAAGCCATTGCACAAACAAGTGCCAGTCTCTAGCTACTCCAGCTGTTCACCATCTCATTAGCACAGTCAGTTAGGCCATATTATGGACATGATCCAACTGCTGTTCCAGGTGACTCTATGGAGGTAAAACATTCCTTTTTCAAACCGAGGCTCTCTCAAACTTGGGCGCCAGATAGATGTTAAGCACAAGGGTCTTTATCTGTGGGCTGAACTCTTCTGATAAGAGGGAAGTAACACCTCCTGGGGAACTCTTTCCACCTCCTTCCCCCATGATCAGTCTCACCCAATCTCCACCAAGATGTTTAGGAATCTTCACACTATCGACCCTTCAGCTCTCTCCCTTGTTGTCTTATCACTGCTTTTCTCCACTATGTTGTCTGAGTCTTTCATGAGGTTGTCTTCCTATAACACTATACTCCCCTCTGCTCTGGATGCACTTGCTGCTCTCATTCCATGCCGTGTGAGGCATACTGTACCTCATCTATGGTTGCCCTTGACAACCCATTACCTATGTTCCTGCGCTTGCTTAGCTATGCGCCTTTAGCTTAAATCCCATATCTTTGCTGAATTCCTAGATTTCAAATTCATGCTATCTCTTTCCAGTCAGCCACAGTACTCGTCAAGCAAAAGTACTATGTCCACTGACTAACTCTCTTACCTCTGGCCAAGGACAGATCCTTACCAGTGGTGTACAACAGGTATCTGTCCGTGGTACGATTCTTTTTAACATTTTTATTAGTGATATTGCAGAATGGGCTGTTGGGTAGAGCTTGCCTCTTTATAGATAATAGCAAAATCTGCAATAGAGTAGATATCCAGGAAGGAGTAGATAACATGAGGAGGGATCTAGCTAAGCCTGAAGAATGGTTGGGAATTTGGCAGCTGAGATTTAATTTGGCAGCTGAGATTTAATGTTAAAAAATGCAGAACGGAGGGGGAAGTGACGTCAGCCATACTTATGGCAGCTTAGGGATTTCGCTCCCCCAGCCCGCAAGCATAAAAGCACTTGTATAAGTGGACTGTGGTTAGAGGACACAGTGAACATGATCCCTGTGAGTGTGAAGGATCTAGCGTGCGATGATGGCAAAAAGTAAGCCGTGAAAGTCGCAATGCTTCATTATCAGGGCATGCCCGTATGTGGAATCGTGGAATCCCCCGTAATCATGGTGTTAGGAGAGTCTGATGCTGAAGAGGGAGGCGATGAAGAGCAGAAGGGGCAGGTTGGACTAGATCTGACTTACATGAGAGTTCTGTTGGGTCATTGAGGAACTAAGTTTTGTACAATGAGGGAAGATGTGCTGGATAAAATAGACGACATTCATGATGATATTCGAGAGACTGGAGGTTGTGTGGAAGAGATGGAGACTAAAATGGAGGAGCATGTGGAAGCTCTCACTGATTTGCAATGTGTGGTTGACATAAGCAGCAAGTCGCAGAGCTCTTCTATTAGCTGGACAATCTTGAAAACAGAAGCAGGCATAATAATGTACTCTTCAGGAGGGTGCCTGAAGCTCCAGGAGAAGAAAAGGTGAATGCAGTAATATGAGCCATATGTGTAGAATTAATGAAGGTTGATATACAGGAGTCTTGGGTAGTGACAAAGGAAACTGAGAAAGCACACTGGGCCTTGGGAAAAACCCCTGGGAATAAACTGTGGGATATTACTGCCTACCGATAGCCAGATTAATATGAATAAAATACACTCTCTAAAATGCTTGTATGCAAATGCTAGAAGTCTAAAAAATAAGATGGGAGAGTTACAATATATAGCACTAAATGAGAGGTTAGATATGATTGGTATCTCAGACATAGTGGCAGGAGGACAACCAGTGGGACACTGTGATACGTGGGTATAAACTATATCGCAATGATAGAGCTGATCAAATTGGTGGAGGGGTTGCGCTCTATGTTAGAGAGGGCATTGAGTCACAAAGGATTAAAGTTTTGCAGGAAATAAAATTTGCTGTAGAATCTCTATGGATTGAAATTTCATGTAAAAAGGGGAAGGCAATGGCAGTGGGGGTGTACTATTGACCGCCTGGCCAGAATGAACAAATGGATGATGAAATGCTCAAAGAAATCAGGGAAGCTAAAAAAAGTTACAGTACAGTAATAATAATGGGTGATTTCAACAATCCCGGTATTGACTGGGTCAGTGTCATGGCAGGACATGCTAGAGAGATAAAGCTTCTAGATTAAATAAATGACTGCTTCTTGGAGCAGCTGGTTCATGAACAGACCAGAGGGGAAGCCATTTTGGACCTAATCCTTAGTGGAACACCAGATCTGGTGCAAGAGATAAGGGTGTTGAGGCCACTTGGCAATAGTAATCATAGCATGATCGCGTTTGATTTAATTAATGGAGGAGGGATGGTAAGGAAATCCACAGTACTACCTTTTAACTTTTGAAAGGGAGATTATGATAAAATGAGGAAAATAGTTAAGAAAAAACTAAAAGGAGCAGTTGCAAAGGTTAAAGACTTACATCAAGCTTGGATGTTGTTTAAAAATACTATCTTGGAAGCCCAGACCAGCTGTATTCCACACTTTAAGAAAAGTGGAAGTCCAAAAAACTTCCAGCATGGTTTAAAGGTGAGGTAAGGGAGGCTGTTGTTGCCAAAAAAGCATCTTTCAGGAAATGGAAAAAGAGACAAATGACGAAAACTGGAAAAAGCACAAGCACTGGCAAGTTAAATGCAAGGCATTGATGAGGCAGGCAAAGAGAGAATTTGAGAAGAAGCTTGATGTGGAAGCAAAAACGCGTAATAAAGACTTTTTCAAGTACATTTGTAGCAAAAAACCTGTGAGAGAGTCAATTGGACCATTAGATGATAGAGGGGTAAAAGGGGCACTAAGAGGGGACAAAGCCATAGCGGAGAGACTCAATGAATTCTTTGCTTCGGTCTTTACTGAGGAAGATGTAGAGATGTTACCCATGACTGAAGTGATATTTAAAGGTGATACTGTGGAAGAATTGAAAGAAATAGCGATACCTATTCTGCTCTGCTTTCAACCTTCCCTCTCCCTCTGCTCCTCTTTATCCCCCCCCCCCCCCTGCTGAATTTGGTTGCTCTCTACCCCCTTCACACCATGCATATACACTTTGTCTCTACCTTGTTTCTCTTATCACCATTCTATCTCTGCTCTCTATCCTGTCTATTATAACTTTTGGTGTTCTTTTCCTTTCAGCAGTCTCAAAATATTTACTATTGTAAACCACTCTTGTACTTCCAGTAAGAGCGGTATATTACATTTTTCAATACAGATAAAGATAAGGAAGATGTATTACAACTATTTGATTAACTGAAGAGTAGTAAATCAGCTGGACCGGATGGTATACATCCAAGGGTGGTGAAAGAACTGAAATATGAGACTGCAGACCTGCTATTAGTAATCTGTGAACTATCATTAAAATCATCTGTAATACCTGAAAGATTGGAGGATGGCCAATGTAACGCCAATTTTTAAAAAGGGTTCCAGGGGTGATCCGGGAAACTACAGACCGGTGAGCCTAACGTCAGTACTGGGAAAAATGGTAGAAACCATCATAAAGAACAAAATTACTGAACATGTAGATAGTCAAGGCTTAATGGGAGACAGCCAACATGGCTTTAGACAAGGAAGATCTTGTCTTACTAATCTGCTATGCTTTTTGAAGGTGTGAATAAACAGATAGACAAAGGTGAGTCGGTTGATATAGTGCAGTGATGGCTAACCTTTTTGAGCCCGAGTGCCCAAACTGCCGCACAAAACCAAAGAATTTCCTCAAAGTGCCAGCACGTCAATTTGCATAAATATTTGCATAATGCTAACATACACTAACTTTTAGTAAACATGTCTCTTAATGAGTGTATGGATAAAGACAGACTAAAAGATTTCTACATTACTATAATCCAGTGCCAACCGCCAGGCACATTAGGAACTACTACAAACACTGCCCATTTAGAACCAATAGCAAACCCGCCGTATCCTAACAGCACTACCAGGACTCACAAAGCACCACACCATACCTATCAAAAGGCAACACTGCAAATATTAAACCAATACATTTCAGACAATAACAATACATGACCTACTGGGGAAAGAGAACAAGTGGCAATGTCAAAAAGGAATTACATAAACAGAATACCTCAGCTCAGTTACACAGTTGCAATTGCTCCAGCCACTTTCTTCTGGTTTCTTCATGTTTTCTGCTAACTCTCCATCATCTGCTGTCCATTTGTCCTTTCTTCTCTCTTCTAGTTTTTTTTTCCATTCTCTCTCTCTACATCTGCTTTAACATACTAATCTTTCTCCTTTTGCTCTTTCCTCATTCCTATTTCATCCACTCAAATTTTACCCCTCCATCCTCAATCCCCACTTACTCTCCCAATACCCGGCCAATTGTAGATTTTTTATCCCTCCCACACAAAATATTTTCCCCTCTCCATTTTACTCTCCCAGCCCCATCCCATTCTAATCCTCCCCCAACATCAGCTCCCTTCTAGTTCCAGCCTCACCCAGCATCCATTCCCTTCTAGTCCCTGCATCAGCCCATTTCCAGTCCTAGCAACCCCCTAACCCAATACCAGTCCTAGCCCCCCCATCAACTCACTTCCAGGCCTAAACCCCCATCACCCCATTTCCAGACAGCCCCCATCAGCCCACAGCCCATTAGCAGTCCTACTCCCCCAGCCCATTAGCAGTCCTACCCCCGCCCGCCCGCCCGCCCATTAGCAGTCCTAACACCCCCCTCCTGCCCATTAGCAGTCCTAACCCCCCTGCCCATTAGCAGTCCTAACACCCCCCCTCCTGCCCATTACCATTCCTAACCCCCCCCCCGCCTGCCCATTAGCAGTCCTAACCCCCCCCCTCCTGCCCATTAGCAGTCCTAACCCCCCCCTCCTGCCCATTAGCAGTCCTAACCTCCCCCCCTGCCCATTAGCAGTCCTAACCCCCCCTCTTGCCCATTAGCAGTCCTAACCCCCCCCTCCTGCCCAGTAGCAGTCCTAACCCCCCCCCTCCTGCCCATTAGCAGTCCTAACACCCCCCCTCCTGCCCATTAGCAGTCCTAACCCCCCCTCCTCCTGCCCATTAGCAGTCCTAACCCCCCCCTCCTGACCATTAGCAGTCCTAACACCCCCCCTCCTGCCCATTAGCAGTCCTAACCCCCCCCGCCTCCGGCCCATTAGCAGTCCTACCCCCCCCTCCTCCTGCCCATTAGCAGTCCTAACCCCCCCTCCTCCTGCCCATTAGCAGTCCTAACCCCCCCCTGCCCATTAGCAGTCCTAACCCCCCCCTCCTCCTGCCCATTAGCAGTCCTAACCCCCCCTCCTCCTGCCCATTAGCAGTCCTAACCCCCCCCTGCCCATTAGCAGTCCTAACACCCCCCCCCCTCCTGCCCATTAGCAGTCCTAACCCCCCCCTCCTCCTGCCCATTAGCAGTCCTAACCCCCCCCTCCTGCCCATTAGCAGTCCTAACCCCCCCTGCCCATTAGCAGTCCTACCCACCCCCCTGCCCATTAGCAGTCCTAACCCCCCCCCTCCTGCCCATTAGCAGTCCTAACCCCCCCCCTCCTGCCCATTAGCAGTCCTAACCCCCCTCCTGCCCATTAGCAGTCCTAACCCCCCCCTGCCCATTAGCAGTCCTAACCCCCCCCTCCTGCCCATTAGCAGTCCTAACCCCCCCCTGCCCATTAGCAGTCCTTACCCCCCCCTCCTCCTCCTGCCCATTAGCATTCCTAACACCCCCCCCTCCTGCCAATTAGCTTTCCTAACACCCCCCCTCCTGCCCATTTGCAGTCCTAACCCCCCCCCCCTCCTGCCCATTAGCAGTCCTAACCCCCCCTCCTCCTGCCCATTAGCAGTCCTAACCCCCCCCCTCCTGCCCATTAGCAGTCCTAACCCCCCCCCTCCTGCCCATTAGCAGTCCTAACCCCCCCTCCTGCCCATTAGCAGTCCTAACCCCCCCCTCCTGCCCATTAGCAGTCCTAACCCCCCCCTCCTGCCCATTAGCAGTCCTAACCCCCCCCCTGCCCATTAGCAGTCCTAACCCCCCCCTCCTGCCCATTAGCAGTCCTAACCCCCCCTCCTCCTGCCCATTAGCAGTCCTAACCCCCCCTCCTGCCCATTAGCAGTCCTAACCCCCCCCCCCTCCTGCCCATTAGCAGTCCTAACCCCCCCTCCTGCCCATTAGCAGTCCTAACCCCCCCCCTCCTGCCCATTAGCAGTCCTAACCCCCCCCCCCCCCCCTCCTGCCCATTAGCAGTCCTAACCCCCCCCTGCCCATTAGCAGTCCTAACCCCCCCCCCTCCTCCTGCCCATTAGCAGTCCTAACCCCCCCTCCTCCTGCCCATTAGCAGTCCTAACCCCCCCCTCCTCTGCCCATTAGCATTCCTAACCCCCCCTCCTCCTGCCCATTAGCAGTCCTAACCCATAGCAGTCCTCTGCCCATTAGCAGTCCTAACACCCCCCCGCCTGCCCATTAGCAGTCCTAACCCCCCCCCCTCCTGCCCATTAGCAGTCCTAACCCCCCCTCCTCCTGCCCATTAGCAGTCCTAACCCCCCCCTCCTGCCCATTAGCAGTCCTAACCCCCCCTCCTCCTGCCCATTAGCAGTCCTAACCCCCCCCCCTCCTGCCCATTAGCAGTCCTAACCCCCCCCCCTCCTGCCCATTAGCAGTCCTAACCCCCCCCCTCCTCCTCCTGCCCATTAGCAGTCCTAACCCCCCCCCTGCCCATTAGCAGTCCTAACCCCCCCCCCCCCGGCAAATTTAAAAAACAAAAAAAGCAGGCTCTGGCTGCTGCCGCGGCAGATTGCAATGTCCCGCGGGGCCCCCTCCGCCCGCTAAGCCCCTCTGCAAGGGCTTTCAGATTCGCGAGGGAGAGCCTCTCCCTCGCGTCTCTGTTAAGCCCGCAGGGGCTAATGGGAAATTTCCCATCAGTCCCTCGCGTCTAAAGGGGCTGATGGGAAATTTCCCATTAGCCCCTGCGGGCTTAACAGAGACGCGAGGGAGACGCTCTCCCTCGCGAATCTGAAAGCTCTTGCAGAGGGGCTTAGCGGGTGGAGGGGGCCTCGCGGGACGCTGCATTCTGCCCTTGCCGCGTCCGCAGTCAGAGACATCTTTTTCTTTTTTTTGCGGACCTATGGCCCGCGTGCCAGCTGCAAGGCCTTCGCGTGCCACAGCTGGCACGCGTGCCATAGGTTCGCCATCGCTGATATAGTGTATCTGGACTTTCAGAAAGCCTTTGACAAGGTCCCTCATCAGAGATTTTTGGCAAAACTAAAAAGTCATGGGATAGGAGGCAGTGTACTATTGTGGATCAGGAACTGGTTAAAAGATAGAAAGCAGAGGGTAGGGCTAAATGGCCAATTTTCCCAATGGAGAAAGGATAGTGGAGTACCCCAGAGATCTGTGCTGGGTCTTCTGCTTCTTGACATATTCATAAATGATCTGGAAAAGGGAATAACGAGTGAGGTTATTAAATTTGCAGATGACACAAAACTATTTAAAGTTGTTAAAACCCATGAGGATTGTGGAAAATTGCAAGAGGATCTTGATAAATTGGAAAATTGGGCATCCAAATGGCAGATTAAATTTAATGTGGACAAGTGCAAAGTTATGCAACTAGGAAAGAACAATCCAAACTATGGTTACATGATGCAAGGTTCCACGTTAGGAACTACCACCCAGGAAAAAAATGTAGGCGTCATCGTGGATAATATGTTAAAACCCTCTGCCCAGTGTGCAATGTCGGCCAAGAGAGGAAATAGAATGCTAGGTATCATAAAGAAAGGAATGGAAAATAAAAAGCGTACTTACTCATCTGTAACAGGTGTTCTCCGGAGACAGCAGGAATCAGTTCTCACTTATGGGTGACGTGGAAAGGTCAAAACTGAGGTTTCTTCTTAACAGCCTATTTCATTTTTGAATGTCGATGTAAAGTTATTCATAAAGGTGTTAGCAACCCAGATGAATTCTGTCCTCGCTTTGCGGTTAAAGAGGATTAAGTGGGATTTGTGGCAAGGAGGCAGGCGGCGGATAATATTCGTCGGATACTTCAGCTGAATGCAAGTGCAACAGGCATTATTGTTGGCAGTGGACACTGAGAAAGCTTTTGATAGAGTGAATTTGGATTTTTTGCACGGTGTGTTGGCTAAGATGGGATTTGGGCCAAATTTCCAGAGCTGGGTGCGTAGTCTGTATCATGGGCTTTGGGCGTGTGTGTGGGTGAATGGTGGTTGCTCAAAGTTCTTTGCCTTAGGGCGCGATACCCATCAGGGGTGTCCAGTCTCTACTTCTGTTCGCGCACTGGTGCTGGAACCCTTGGCTCAGCAAATTCGTGACTTGGCTGATGTTTGCAAGAAAGATGAATACAAGGTGGCCTTATTTGCAGATGGCGTATTACTTTACCTGACAAAGCCATTGACATCGCTTCCTAAACTAATGAAGATTTTTGATAATTACTCCGGAGTTTCAGGTTTTAAAATTAAATACTTTAAGTCAGAGATACTCATCATCAATGTGGAAACTGTGGTGTGCACACATCTTCGCGTCTACATTCCCTTTGAGTGAGTGGACTCATCCCCGAGATATTTTGGAGTTCATTTGACAAAGGGTCAGGCAAATTACCCTCCTCCCCCCAATTCGACAGGTGACAAGAGATTTGGAGATCTGGTTGAGGCTGACCCTGTCATGGTTTGGTAGAATTGTTGTATTAAAGATGGCGGTTCTTCTGCGGCTTTTGTATCTTTTCAAGTCCTACCAGTAGAATTTCCATATGGGGTTTTGGATAGATGGCAACAGCAGCTGATGAAATTTGTTTGGTAGTATAAGAGGCCAAGCATAGCAAAACATTTTATAAAAGGAGAGAAGGAATGGGTGTCTGAAATTTACGCTAATATTATGCGGTGGCACAAGGTAGGGCTGGAGTTGAATGGATGAACCAGACGATCTCAACATTTTGGGTGAAGTTAGAAAGAGACTTGCTGTGGATCTTGGATTTGGATGGACAGCTGTGGTTGCATGCAAAATTTTGAGTTATTAAGGAGGGGGGAATTCATATGTGGATAAAGTGCCGGGATAAATATTTTCAGCTTGGGGGGGGGGGGGTCTGTTTCTCCCCTTTGTCACCTATTGAAAACAATGCTACCTTTGAACAAGGAATAAGGTCAAAGGTTTTCCATCAGTGGGGTGAACTGGGACTAAGGAGGTGGGTCAGCTGTTTGAGGATGGGTAGTTATTATCTTTTCAGGAGTTTAATGTACCCCAGAATCATGTTTACTATTATATCTAAGTAGTGCATTAGCTGGGAAAGAAAGATAAAAAAAAAACAGGTTGCAAAGGCTTTATCAGAACTGGAAAATCTTTGTGAGGACCAGACCTCCACCACTGGGTTAATCTCAGCTCTTTATTCTTGTCAACAAGACTCTTGCACATGTGTGGTGGATTTGACCTAGAATTAAAGGATACTGACAGGGCATACGATATGGGGTTCAAAGGCTAGTGGACCCGGGGATATTTCTGTTTTATAGGTCAATATCTGGGGCGAAAGTTACACAGCTGGTGCTAATGAAGCCACTGTATGAATGTGGCCAAGATGAATTTGGCCTCCGCTTGGAAACAAATAGAAATTTGGGCAATGAGTCAATGGTTGGTGCGGATGTGGGATATCTGCAATATGGAAAGGCGATTGTTATTAGAAAGCATGGAAAGGCACACTTTTGAGCACATCTGGCAGCCTTCTGAGAGATTGAATGAATTGTGTGCACAGACCTGAGTATAGTGGAGTAAGGGGATTTGATGGGGAAGTTATGCTATAGGGAGTAGAGGGGAGCAGGGAATGTGGTGTTGAGGGAATTATAAAAGATAGGGCTGTTCATCTGAATTGGGGTATCATGCTGCATAACATAATATGGATTGTTGGTAACATATTGGTGGAATTTTGTATGTGTTTGTTTTGTTAAAAAAGTCTTTGAATTAAAAAATAAAAAACAAAAAATGTAGGATCATGCATTTGAGCTGCAAAAATCCAAGGCAGTGGTACAGTATAGGGGGTGAAGTACTTTTGTCCATGAAAGAAGAGCAGGACCTGAACGTGATTGTTTTTGATGATCTTAAGGTGGCTAAACAGGTAGAAAAGCGACGGTGAAAGCCAGGATGCTTCGGTGCATAGGGAGATGAATAGTCAGCAGGACGTAGGAGGTGATAGTGCCTCTGTATCTTTGGTGAGATCTCATTTGGAGTAATGTGTGCAATTCTGGAGACCATATCTTCTAAAGGACATAAACAGGATGGCGTCTGTGCAGTGGGTGGCTACCAAAATGGTCAGTGGGCTTCACTGTAAGTCATAAGAGGACAGACTTACAGATCTCAATATGTATACTTTAGAGGAGAGGTGGGAAGGGGTGATATGATAGAATAAATATCTCCGTAACAAAAATGCACAGGAGGAGAGCATCTTTCAATTGAAAAAGAACTCTGCAACAAGGGTGTATAGGATGAAGGTGAGAGGAGATAGACTCAGGAATAATGGGTGGAAATATTACTTTACGGAAAGAGTGGTAGATGCATGGAATAGTCTCCCAGTGGAGGTAGTAGAGATGAGGACACAGTCCAAAGATGTGATAGGGTGGAAAAACACTTTATTCAATCAAACCGTCATGGCCTCAAGATCAACGCAAAAATTAAAAGCCAAATGAAAATCCTAGACCAACATCGTGTGTTCTCCGTCACGCTTTCATAGATCGCTTCGTAGCGCAGATACCAATATAAGCCAATGCCTGCCATCATCTTTGACTGTATCATAAATACACAGATTAAGATAATTTGCGAAAGCAATAGCCACCCTCGCCTTATGAGTTTTTTAAAGATTAGAATAATGCTTACGGTGAAGTAAATTCTTATTCCTTCTTTAAAGATGGGTCTCAGCTTGCTGAGGCTTGACTTCTCTAAAAAGAAGTTTCCATGGTGATTTCAGCCCTCTGATATCACTGGTCAACATTGAAATAGTTACTGACTTTAAAAGGCCCTAATCTGTAGTATCTCGGTGAGCTGAACACAAATATAACATTAAAAAAATGTTATTGGCTCTCGTTTTGAAGATATTGCATGTAGTTCATTTTTGACGTTTCACCGTATAAATTTATCCAGTAGGACATCAACAACATCCCAAATAAGCCTTGACTGATGTAATATTGCATCACATTGCATAAAACCAGCATGCACACACCATCCAGAGTTGATTGCATCATTTTCTGATGAAATGCAATACTACTGCCAGACGGCGGCTGAAGCCATCTGAGATCAGCAGTGTACTATACGCAATCAGAAAGGAAAGTAATCTGGTATTCTGTTCCGATATTGAAAGCCTCATGAATGCCTTAAAAATCACTTATGACCCACAAGACTGGAGACTATTTATAGACTCTTCGAAACTGAGTCTGAAGGCTGTGCTTTGGAACAATGGAAACCGTCTTCCATCTATTCCAGTAGCACATGCCGTCCACATGAAAGACTGAAACAAAGATACCGTTGAAGATCCCCAAAAAAATTTAACTATTTTTTTGTCGGACATAGATCACACGGAGAAGGCACTGAAAACCGAACTCCAAATGCGATACATCTCCCTTTTATTCAACCATATAGGTTCAAACTTTTTCCATCTTAAATAGGCTGTGCACTTTAACAGATAAAAGCATACAGTACTTATCTTGTAAGCCCACGTGGGCTTACAAGATAAGTACTGTATGCTTTTATCTGTTAAAGTGCACAGCCTATTTAAGATGGAAAAAGTTTGAACCTATATGGTTGAATAAAAGGGAGATGTATCGCATTTGGAGTTCGGTTTTCAGTGCCTTCTCCGTGTGATCTATGTCCGACAAAAAAATAGTTAAATTTTTTTGGGGATCTTCAACGGTATCTTTGTTTCAGTGCTATTTTGATTACCGTTTTTTGGGGGTAATTTTTTGGGTCCACATGAAAGAGACATACGGTAACTTAAAGCATCTACTGACTTCCATTAATTATAACAAGTACAGCTGGCACCTCTGTGGTGACCTGAAGGTAGTTGCCCTTTTAATGGGACTGCAGCAGGGATATATAAAATACATGTGTTTCTTATGTGAGTGGGATAGCCGAGCAAGGGATTGGCACTACTTGCGGAAGGAATGGAATCGCAGACAAAATGTAACAGCTGGAGAGAAGAAAGAGTAATTAGACCTTACCGGCTAATTAGCATTCCTGAAGGATCTCCAGTCCGGTCCCTTCTACTGGGTTGTGCCCCTCTACCAGCAGCTTGTGGACTGAGCACGTCATCTTTTGATGACCCTGGGGTATAAGTAGACTGCACCGCCCACCAACTCCAGTGACCTATTGGCAAAGCAGACTTAACGGAGAGACAAGTGAATACATACCAAACTTAACTGCACTAGAAACTTAACACAAAAGAAAACCTTGAGACCCCCTCCCCCGGGAGAACTTCCCATCGTCCCTGGAGAAGAAAGGCTTACCTGGCCCGCTCGCACCGGCGAGACACCTGACCATCCAACTCGCTGCACCGCAAAGGCCCCAGAGGAGCAACCGAACGCTCCCAACTGCGCTTATTTCTTCGGGCCGAGCATACCTGAAAAAAGAACATCCAACGTCAGGGAGGGAACAGGGACCGGACTGGAGATCCTTCAGGAATGCTAATTAGCAGGTAAGGTCTAATTACTCTTTCCTTAGCGTCTCTCCAGTCCGGTCCCTTCTACTGGGATGTACCAGAGCAGTTCCAAAATCGGGAGGGCCCAGCAATGCCGGATCGAAGAACCGCGCCCCCAAAACCGGCGTCCTCAGACGCCTGAACGTCCAACCTATAATGCTTAGCAAAGGTATGCAGGGAAGACCAAACCGCTGCTCTACAAATGTCCAGCGGAGGAACCAGACTGAACTCCGCCCACGAGGCCGCCTGAGCTTGAGTGGAGTGCGCCCGGAGCCCCGCCGGGACCTGTTTACCTCTCAAAATGTAAGCGAAAAAATGGCCTCCCGGACCCATCTGGAAATGGAGGACTTCGCTGCCGCCTCCCCCTTACGCGGCCCCGCAAACAGCACAAACAACCGTTCCGACTTGCAGAAGGGCTCCGTGCGAGCTAAGTATCGCTTTAGAGCTCTGCGCACGTCCAGGAGATGCAAACGAGCGTCATACCCTTCCCGGCGAACCGCGAAGGAGGGAAGAGAAACCGATTGATTCACATGAAAGGCCGAAACCACCTTCGGCAAGAAGGACGGGACCGTCCGGAGAACTACCCGCTCCCGAGAAAAAAACAGAAAGGGCAGACGGCAAGATAACGCCTGCAACTCCGAAATGCGTCTGGCCGAGCAGATGGCCACCAAAAACACTGCCTTAAGGGTAAGATCCTTCAGAGACGCCCGCTGGATGGGTTCAAAGGGCTCAGCGGAAAGGGCGTCCAAAACGAGGTTGAGGTCCCACGGAGGAACCAGCGATCTCTGCTGCGGCCTAAGCCGCCACACCGCCTTCAGGAACCTACCGACGTCCGCATGCTCGCCTAAGAGCTTTCCCTGAATCCTGCCCCTATAACAGGAAATCGCTGCCAGCTGCACCCTCAAAGAACTAGCGGCGAGGCCCTTGTCGAAGCCTGCCTGCAAAAATTCCAGAACCTCAGGCACCGAAACCGAGAGGGGCCTCAATGACCTGTCTGCGCACCAGGCCTCAAAGATACGCCAGACCCTCACATAGGACAGACAGGTTGAACGCTTGCGGGAACTGAGCAGGTTGGAGATCACTGCCCCTGAGTAACCTCTCTTTCGCAACCTAGCCCTCTCAATAGCCAGGCCGTAAGCGAGAATCGATCCACCTGCGGCATGCGCACCGGCCCTTGGAACAGAAGATCGTCCCTCACTGGCAGACGCCACGGACCATCGGCTAGAAGACGCATGAGGTCGGCATACCACGGACGACATGGCCAGTCTGGGGCGACAAGGATCACCAGCCCCGCGTGAGCCTCTATCCGTTGAATGACCCTGCCGATGAGCGCCCGGGCGGAAACACGTACAAGAGGCCGTCAGTCGGCCAGCTTCTCACTAGGGCGTCCAAGCCCTCGGACATCCTCTCCTTCCGTCGGCTGAAGAAACGGCTGGCTTTGGCTGACTCCCACGTCGCCATCAGATCCATGATGGGGGGACCCCATCTGCACACTATCCTTTGGAAGATCTCCTGCGACAGCTGCCACTCGCCGTGATCCACCTTGTGTCGACTTATGTAATCCGCCATCACGTTCTCTGATCCTGCCACATGCTGCGCCAATAGGGCCACCAGATGGACTTCGGCCCAAGCCATCAGCTCCTACGCCTCTTCCTCCAAGGTGGGGCTGCTCGTTCCGCCCTGCCGATTTATATATGCCACGGCAGTCGTGTTGTCGGAAAGAACTCTGACCGCCTTCCGGCCCAGCCAGCTTCCGAATTCCCTGAGGGCTAGGCGAACCGCCCTCAGCTCCAACCTGTTGATGGGCCACTGTGCCTCCTGCATGCTCAAACGTCCCTGAGCAATCCGGCCCTCGCAGTGTGCCCCCCAACCTGAGAGGCTGGTATCCGTCGTCAACTGTAACCACTCCGGCTGTTCGAGGGGCATCCCGAGTTCCACGGGCCCTGGGAGGAGCCACCACTGCAAGGATTCCTTGACTGACGCCGGGCAGGACAGTGTCACTGATAAGGCCTGTCTCTCGTGGGACCACCGACGGAACAGAGCCTGCTGAAGGGGCCGCATGTGAGCTCTGGCCCACGGAACCAGCTCTATAGTCGCCGCCATGGTCCCCAGCACCTAAAGGTAGTGCCACGCCGAGGGCGCCCTCAAGGTCAGGAACTGGCAGAGCAACTCCCGCAGCGCCGCTATCCTGCGCTCCAGCAAGAACACCCTGCCCCTGCCCGTGTCGAACCTTGCTCCTAAATACTCCAGCTCTCTGGAGGGAACCAACCTGCTCTTTGAGACATTGATGACCCAACCTAGACTCTCCAGAAAGGACACTACCCGGTGAGTGGCGTCTCGACTCTCCTGCTCGGACTTTGCCCGGATCAGCCAATCGTCGAGATATGGGTGGACCAAGATCCCTTCCTTGCGTAGGGCCGCCGCCACCACCACCATGACCTTTGTAAAGGTGCGTGGTGCCGTCGCTAAGCCAAACGGCATGGCTTGAAACTGAAAATGTCCCTGCGGGACCGCGAACCTCAGGAACTGCTGATGGGACTCGCGGATCGGAATATGCAAATACGCCTCTGTGAGGTTGAGAGAAGTCAGAAACTCCCCTTGACGTACCGCCACCAGCACCGACCTTAAGGACTCCATGCGAAAATGCGGCACCCGTAGGCACCTGTTGACTCCTTTCAAATCCAGGATCGGCCGGAAAGAGCCCTCCTTTTTGGGCACCATGAAGTAAATGTAGTACCGTCCGGTCCTGCGCTGAGCCGCGGGAACGGGAACAACCGCCCCCAGCGCCTGCAGTCTCCTGAGTGTCCCCTCTACCGCCGCCCGCTTGGACGGAGAACGGCAAGGGGAAAGAACAAAGGAAGGAAATACGGGCTTTGTGAACTCGAGCGCATAACCCTCTCGAACCACTTCCAAGACCCACTGGTCTGTCGTGACCCGGGCCCAAGGGGAGAGGAACCGCCTCAACCTGCCCCCTATTGGCAGGTCCTCTCCCCGGGCCCCCGCGGCTTCATTGGGACTTCCTGGCAACCGAGGAGGAGGGCGAGGCCCCAAAACCCCTTCCTGCCCCCTGAAAACCTCTGAAGCCCTGTCCCCTAGAGGAAAACCTCCCTCTCTGAAAGGATGAGGAGCGAGAGGTCCGAAACCGCCTCATCTCCCGCGGCTGAGCCCTCCCTCAGGAGGGGGCTCTATTCTGTTTTGGCCTATCCTCCGGGAGTCTACCCCCTTCGACTCCCCCAGCTCCTTCACCAGCTTCTCCAGGTCCTCGCCAAACAATAATTTGCCCTTAAAGGGCAGCCTACCGAGACGAGCCTTTGAAGAACCGTCTGCTGCCCAATTGCGGAGCCACAGATACCGCCGGGCCACAACTACCGAGGCCATATTCCTCACTAGGCTTCTAATGAGATCATACTGACTATCTGCCAGATACGTAGCACCCGACTCAATCTTTGCTGCCTCTCCTGAGCCTTCAACGGGGTTCTCCCCCGCCAGCTGGATCTGTTGGGACCAGCGCAAACAGGCCTGGGCAATCCACGCTCCACATACCGAAGCCTGAAGCCGCTAGGGCACTTACATCGAAGGCCTGCTTCAGCAGCTTATCCAGCTTCCTATCCTGGGAATCCTTAAGGGCTGAACTGCCCTCGACCGGAATCGTGGTCTTCTTGGTGACCGCCGCCACCGCCGCGTCTACCCTGGGAGAGCGCAGCAACTCCTTCTCACCCTCCGGTAGCGGGTACAGCCTAGCCATGGACCTTGCTCCCCGAATGGCCGCCTCCGGCTGATCCCACTCCTCCTGGATCATTTGGCGCACCACCCGATAAACCTGGAAAACCTTTTGAGATTTCCTGACCGCCTGAATCAGAGGATCTTCCAGCGCCTCTTCCTCCACTGGTCCCCCGGCCGACATGTTCAGGACCTTGAAGGCCTCTTCGATCAACGCTGGCAGTTCTTCCCTGCGGAAGACCCGAACAATCTTGGCCTGTTCTTCGGGGATCTCACCTTCTTCCAGCTCCTCCTCATCCCCCCCCTTCCCTGTCAGACAGATCCCCCTCCAAGGACTCTGACAATGGGGGGTGGGACTCCTCCTCCTGCGACAATCTTGGACGCTTTGCCGGCAGCGGGCCTACCTCCGCCAGCTCCCTGGTGTCCACCTGCCGGGCCTTAGCCCCCGCCTGCGCCGGCTCCTGCCCCGGCTCCTGCCCATGCCGCCCCTGCTTGCGGAGGCAAAACGCCTTGTGCAGAAGAAGAACAAACTCCGGGGAGAAGTCACCAGCCACCTCCTCCTCCAACTCCAGCCCCGCGGAGGAGGGACCCGGCTTGGGAGGTGTCTGAGTGGGTGGGTCCCCTGGCATACCTAAGAGGGAATCCGGACAGCCCACCTCCCCAGAAGGAGTACCCAAATCGTGGGAAGAAGAGGGAGGAAGATCCTGCCGGCTCCCTGCCCGGCTCCCGAACTCCCCCGAGGTCGCCTCCGCCATACAGGCTTTGCAGAGGCCGGAGTCCAAGACTCCCCCCTTACGGGACCCGCACACCATGCACTGGGCTTTAGCTGGCATAATTACCTCAGCAACACTAGGGCTGAGAGAGAGAATGAGCGGGTGGGAAACAGAGGCAGGCCGAGCACCTAGACAGTAACCTTGTCTGTTTTCACTTTTTTTTTTTTTTATCTTATAAATCAAAACTAGCTCTTGCTGACTCCAAATCAGGCCTCGGAGTCCCGCAGTGGCTCGTCGAAGTATTTTATTTTTTTATTTTTTGAGTACCAACGGCTTAAGCCCAAAGTACTGAAGCCTGCAGCCCCTGCAATTGCGCGCGCACCACGTGCGGGGAAAAAAGGAAACAGCGAGTGACTCACCTCCCGACACGCAGGCCATACCCAGCACGTGGTCTGCAGCCGCGTGTAGAGCCACTTCCCCGGCGGTTCGCTGCCTCTCCTGCACACTGCCGCGAGCCTCCTCCACGGGCGCGTTGCTCCTCTGTGCCGCCAGGCCCGACAGCTCTTCGGCCCACCGCCCGCCCGCTCAGCTGCCTCAAGGGCTTCCGCGGCGCGGCGGAAAGGATGGAAGGCTTGACTTCCCTCACCAGCGAGGGAGAGGGAACGGCCCCAGCTCTGCCGGCCTCAGCCCAACTCCCTCTTCGGCGGCAAGGCCTCCTTCCGATCGCTTCCACACCAAGGGGGGAGGGGGGAGGGGGGGAAGTCTCCAAATGGGTATAAATAAAGAAATGAATAAGCAAAGGTAAAACTAAAGAAATAAAGTAAAGAAAAGTAAAACCAAAAGCTGTCTAAGCTAGTCTCTCCAGAAAGCCAGATCCCTGGCTTGCTGCACCCCTACCAGCTGCTAGCAGACTGAGCACAAAAACTGGAGTTGGTGGGCGGTGCAGTCTACTTATACCCCAGGGTCATCAAAAGATGACGTGCTCAGTCCACAAGCTGCTGGTAGAGGGGCACAACCCAGTAGAAGGGACCGGACTGGAGAGACGCTAAGGAATATCCAGTACCCAGCTTTGGTTGAGGCTCACAAAATCCTGCTACCACCCCTTCACATCAAACTAGGTTTGATGAAAAACTTTGTGAAAGCCATGGACCGCACTTCGCCAGCTTTCCGATACCTGCAGGAAAAATTCCCTCGACTCAGTGAAGCAAAGATTAAAGAGGGAGTTTTTGTGGGTCCTCAGATTCTAGAGCTCTTCAAAGATGACCGGTTCAACAACTTGCTGCAGGGTGATGCGAAACAAGCATGGGATGCTTTTCGCCTAGTGTCAACAAATTTTCTTGGCTGCAATATGTCTCTAAAGATCCATTTCCTTGATTCCCATCTCGATTTCTTTCCTGACAACTGTGGTATGGTTAGTGATGAACAGGGCGAACGTTTTCACCAGGATATTGCAACGATGGAGCAAAGATACCAGGGAAAATGGTCCACTACAATGCTGGCTGACTACTGCTGGACACTCCCCAGAAAACCCCCGAACAGCTGTACAAGAGACAGGCGAAAAAATCTAAGAAGTAGTCTATGACTTGTTTTTTTACAGGTATTAACCGAGGGCCTATTATATTTACTATTGACATGCATTTCGTGATGTAAACATTAATTCTTGTAGATTACAAAAAAACTAAAGCCAATTTTGCAATTTCACTGTCATATTCCTGTTCAACATATAAAAATGGATAAGAAATGACTATTTTTATTTCAGTAACATGACTTTTGTAAAACGTCGTTGACCAGTGTATTCAAACTGTCAACTTTCCCATGACCACTAGATATCCACTCATATATCCCATATCCCCTACATGTCCAGTCATGGCGCCATTCATCCACACTCCCTCGGCCTCTCACACACACAGGCATATCTCATAACAGTAGACTCCCATACACACTGAGCAGTCATTTTCTCCCTCTCCTTCACACCCCCCACCCTCACTGAACTATCATGCATGCCAAATCATAGCAAGCATGGGAAGCAATGGCATTACCCACCTTGTTTATCCAACATCCCAAACAGAATACATTTCATAATATTAGGGATGCCTTTCAACATCAACAAAACCTGTGAAGCCAATACTGTCAATATTTGATTGTCCCTGAGCATAATTAATTAATCCAGATAGCTCTGAACAAAATCCTCAAACAGGAGACTACACCCCAGAAGAACTGATGGAGGTCCAAAGGGAAACTCACCTCTCCATGGATGCTCATGATCAGGCCAAGCCTCCTGATGTTGTCCACAAGAATTTACCTCTTTGGCCTGCACACTGCCACTTCGGGATCTCCCTCAGCTGCTGGGCCAAGTTTTTCATTGTCATTGCCGGCAGATCATGGAATCCTACCTCTTCTAGAACATGCCAAGCATCTGCCAGGGTAACCACTCATTTGGTAACTCTGTTGATGGTGAATGCAATCCCAATGGAAAAAATCCATCAGTATCTGATGTTCTCATGTCTCAATTTTCTCACAAATTCTGGCATGTCCCTCTGATATTGTAAGGTGGTCAGCGCTAAGTCCGCAAAGACTTCTAATCTGTGGCCCTCCCATTATCATTTCCATCTTCGTACTGCTGCCAAAACTTTCTCTTTCACAGTGTAATTTTGGCAGCAAACTACTTTGTCTCTAGGGTGGTTTTCTCACCTCGGGCTCAAAGTCCTATATGCTTTATTTTGATATCAGAGCCTGAACGATCCACAGTGGCAGCCATTAAGGCAACTGCACTAATTTTGCAAACTATGGCCCCACAGTCTGTAGCTTCCTCGAACTCTGGGAGGTCCCACCAACTGAAACTGTTGTGGCAGGACAGATTTTCCAAATTGGTGAGTTGATCCTGGAGCTCTCGTTTCTCATATTCACAGTTCATCTGTTGCATCCTTTCAAACTCCCTCTCCCAGTTCTCTACTCTCCCAACCCCCCAAACTGTCTAGCCATCAAAAAATGCCCCCCCCCCCAATTGTCCACCACCCCGGTATGCTATCCAACCCCCCAAAAATACTCCCTTGAAGCTGTCCTTCCAACCTGCCAAATGCTACCACCACAAAAAAATATCCCCCACAACTGCTTCACTCAAAAACTATATCCTCAAAACAGCTCTACCAAACCAATAACAATCCCACCCCAAAAACAACCTCTTTCAACTGCCTCACCACCCTGTAAAACTGTCCCACTCCAAATACTACACCCCCATAACTGCTCTACCCAAAAATAAAGAGCCTCTCATAAATTACCCCACAAAAGTACCCTCTCACATCTGCCCTACCACTCCACAAACTGCCCCATCCCTAAAGAGTATTCCTCATACATGCCCCACAACCCTGCCAACACCTCACACCCTAAAACTACCATGCCACAATTACTCTACCAGTCCGCACACTGCTTTACCCCTGAAAAATCACTCCTTTGCAACTACCCTACCACCCCTTAAACTGCCTCACCCCAAAACAATAACTCACAACTGCCTCGCCACCTCACAAAATGCCCCACCTCCAAAAGCTGCCTCATCACCTCACCAAATGCCCCTAAGCCTATGCTCCAGCAAGCCACAGCCTCCATGCCCAAAAATTACTTCTCCACAATTGTCCATCCTTCTTCAAACTGCTCCACCCATCACAAATATCTCCCCATGATTGCCCCTTCTGAAAAAATCCCCCATACAAATGTTCCACCCCCCAAATCTCCCCATCATGCTGCAAACTACCCTGCCCCCAAAACTACTCTTCACAACTGTCATCAATCCCCAAAAGCATGTCCTTCATAAATTCACCACCACCTTCAGCTAAGCCATCATAGATGCAGCACGTGCACATCACACACCAAACAAGCAAAAGAGATACAAACACATACACATAAATACCACATACACTCAGACACAGATGATATCAAAATTTGCAACACAGTAGACACCCAGAAAGGAGTAGATAACATTAGGAGGGATCTAGGCATTTGGCTGCTGAGATAGGCAATAAAAGGGGCAACAGATAAATATGTAAGAAAAGTAAATAAAAACAAGAGGAGAAGGAAACCTATTTGATTTTCCAAAGAGGTGGCTGCTCAAATAAGGGCAAAAAACACAGCTTTTGCAAAATTCAAAAGCTTGCAAACAGAAGAACACAGAAATGATTACAGGACCAAACTCAAGGAAACAAAAAGAGAAATAAGGATAGCAAAATCAAAGACAGAGGAAAAGATGGCTAAAGATGTTAAGTGCGGCGACAAAACTTTTTTCAGGTATATTCGGGAAAGGACGAAGATCAGAAGTGGAATTGCAGGACTCAAAAGTGCTGGGCACGGACTCATGGAAAATGACATTGATAAAGCGAAATTGCTAAACAAATACTTCTGCTCTGTTTCTACTAAAGAAAATCCTGGAGAAGGACCACCTGTGACTCCCAAATATAAAAATGGGAATGAGGTAGATACCACACCATTCAGAGAGGATGAGGTGTTAGAACAACTTGCAAAACTGAAAGTGGACAAGGCCATGGGACCGGTTGGGATACATCCCAGGATACTGAAAGAGCTTAGAGAGGTTCTTGCAGGGCCGTTAAAGAATGTTTTCAACAGATCCTTGGAAACAGGAGAGGTTCCTCAGGACTGGAGAATGGCTGACATCGTACCTCTACACAAAAGTGGTGACAGGGAAGAAGTGTCAAACTATAGGCCCGTGAGCCTTACCTCGGTGGCGGGAAAGGTAATGGAGACGCTCCTGAAAGAGCGAATAGTGAACTTTCTCAAAACCAGAGGGTTAGAGGATCCGAGGCAACATGGTTTTACCGAGGGGCAATCTTGCCAGACAAATCTGATTGAGTTCCTGACTGGGTGACCAGAGAACTGGATCAAGGACACGCGATGGATGTCATCTACCTGGATTTCAGCAAAGCCTTTGATACTGTCCCTCATAGGCGGCTTATCAATAAATTCAGTAGTTTGGGGATGGGTTCCAAGGTGGTAAACTGGATCAGAAATTGGTTGAGTGAGAGACGACAGAAGGTGATGGTTAATGGAGCTCACTCGGATGAAAGGAAGGTGATTAGCGGGGTGCCGCAGGGTTCAGTCCTAGGCCTGGCACTGTTCAATGTATTTGTGAGTGATATTGCTGAAGGACTGAATGGAAAAAGTCTGTCTTTTTGCAGATGACATGAAAATTTGCAACAGAGTGGACTCCCCCGAGGGAGTGCTGAACATGAGGAGGGATCTGCAAAAGCTGGAGGAATGGTCTGATGCTTTGCAATTGAGATTTAATACGAAGAAGTGCAGTGTCATGCACTTGGGTAGCAGAAATCCAAAGGAAATGTACACGATAGGGGGCGAGAAGTTGGTGTGCAAGGAGCAGGAGAAAGACCTCGGTGTGATTATTTCTGTAGATCTCAAGGTGGCAAAACAGTGCGACAAGGCGGTGGCAAAAGCCAGGAGGATGTTGGGCTGCATTCGAAGAGGAATTACCAGCAGAAAGGAAGGGGTACTAGTGCCACTGTATAAGTCTCTCTTGAGGCCTCTCTTGGAATACTGTGTTCAGTTTTGGAGACCGTATCTTGCAAAGGATGTAAAAAGAATGGAAGCGGTTCAGAGGAAGGCGACTAAAAATGATTTGGAGCCTGCATCAGAAGCCTTATGAGGAGAGGAAGACCTAAATATGTACACTTTGGAGGAGAGGAGGGATAGCGGAGATATGATTCAGACCTTTAAATACTTAAAGAGAAATAATGAATAAACAAACCTCTTCCAGAGACGGGGAAGCTGTAAAACTAGAGGGCATGACATGAAGCTGCAAGGTGGTAAATTGAAAGGCAATTTCAGGAAATACTTTTTTACTGAAAGGGTGGTGGATGCTTGGAATGCCCTCCCGATGGAGGTGGTGGGGGCAAACACAGTAACGGATTTCAAAGTGGCCTGGGACAGACACAGTGGATCACTTTATAGCAACAAGATTAAATCTAAATAAACTGAACCATCTAATTTCTCAACAAATAGGGGGTGTCCTACATGGAGCAATGGGGGGAGGAGTGGTGGGTTCACCGCTAAACAAACAAAGAAGCAAAGATATAGGGAGGGGTGCACCTGCTCCTGGTGGGTGCACCACTAAGCAAAGACATGGGTAGGGGTGCACCTACTCCCTAAAAGACATGGGAAGGGGTGCACTACTCCTGCTATATTGCTGGGCAGACTAGATGGACTACGCTGGTCTTTATCTGCCGTCATTTACTATGTTACTATGAGATTTAATGCTCCAGATTTAGAGTAGTTACTCACCTGTAACAGGTGTTCTCCAGGAGCAGCAGGAATCAGTCCTCACATATGGGTGACATCGACGTCGATGGAGCCCCCATGCGGAACATTTCCCCAGCTTTCTAAGAAAGCCTTTGGGAATACACCCACGCATGCGCGGTCCCCTTCCTGCCCAAAGGTGCCATCTTGCTCAGTCAGATGACATAGCTAAAAGACAGCACAAAAAAACAAATGAACTATGTACAACTGCAACTCCCAGGGGAGGAGGGAAGGTTGTGAGGACCGATTCCTGCTGCTCCTGGAGAACACCCGTTACAGATGAGTAACTACTCTTTCTCCAGGACCAAGCAGGAAGTCAGTCCTCACATATGGGTGACTCCCTAGCTCTGGGCTACCAGGAACCCAGGCTGAAAAAGAAACTCCCTCTGTGAAGCTGTAGCATGAAGGAAAGAATTTCACTGAGACCAGAACCCCTCGGTAGCCCAACAAGAGGGCAGGAGGGTAGGAGTTGCCTAAACCTCAAAGAGATTCCGGAGTACTGCCTGACCAAAAGCACTGTCCCTACGGGACTCCCTCTCCAGGCAGTAATGGGCTGCAAAGGTCTGGCTTGAGGACCAAGTTGCAGCCCTACAGATGTCTGCTAACGGTACAGAGCGGAGATGAGCTACTGATGCAGCCATGGCCCGGACACGGTGGGCTGTAACTCGACCCCGCAAGGGAAGGTCTGCTGCCCTGTAAGCCCAGGTGATACAGTCTGCCACCCATATGGACAAGGTACGCTTGGAGACAGGAACCCCCAAGTTGTTTGGGTCAAAGGAGACGAAGAGCTGAGTAGCCCTTCTATGACCCTTAGTACGCTCAAGATAGAAAGACAAGGCCCTTCTACAGTCCAGGTGTGGAGGACTTCCTCAGCCCTGCTTGCATGGGGCCTGGGGAAGAATGTGGGAAGAACCACCTCCTGGTTGAGGTGGAAGGAGGAGACCACCTTCGGTAGGAACTTAGGATGAGTCCTAAGGACCACTCTGTTCTTATAGAAACGAGTGTATGGCCTGTCACAGACCAGGGCCTGAAGTTCACTCACTCGCCTGGCCGGTCAGTGCCACTAGGAAGAGAGTCTTCCAAGAAAGGAAGCGAAAAGGGCATGTAGCCATAGGCTCAAAGGGTGGGCGAGTAAGCTGTTGCAAAACCACATTCAACTCCCACTCAGGGGCAGGTGGATGGAGAGGAGGCTTTAGCAGGAGCAAGCCTCTGAGGAACCTGGCCACCAGGGGGTGAATTGACAAAGAGTGCCCCTCCACCATTGAGTGGTGGGCTGCCAGAGCAGAGAGGTGTACCCTAACCGAATTGGACTTAAGACCCTGATTAAACAAGTGCAGCAGGTACTGAAGTACTACTGGCACAGGACAGGAGAAGGGGTTTTCCTGGCGCTGATCACACCACAGGGAGAACCGCCTCCACTTCAGGGCATAGGTCTTCCAGGTGGATTGCTTCCTTGAAGCTAAGACAACCTCCTCGACTTCCTGGGGCAAGCCCCAGGGAGCCAGCACTACCCTTGCAGCCTCCAGGCCATCAAATTTAGAGCTTTGAGATTGGGGTGGAGAAGGGATCCCTGATCTTGAGAAAGAAGATCGGGTTGAAACCCCAGAGGAAGAGGGGTGTCCACCGCCAGCTGTAACAGGAGGGGGAACCAGGGTTGCCTTGGCCATCTGGGGGCTACCAGGATGACCGAGGCTCTGTCCCTTAGAATCCTGAACAAGGCCCAAGCCACCAGGGGCGTGGGAGGAAACGCATACAGTAGGCCCTGGGACCATGAGATCAGGAAGGCATCCGCCGCCAATCTTTTGGGATGCAGTTGCCTGGAGCAGAACTGGGGCAGCTGCCGGTTCAGGGGACTGGCAAACAGGTCGACAGACGGAAGTCTCCATCTCAGAAAAATGGTCTGAACCACTAAAGGGTGCAGTTGCCACTCGTGAGGTTGTAGGACCGAGGGCCTATTATATTTACTATTGACATGCATTTCGTGATGTAAACATTAATTCTTGTAGATTACAAAAAAACTAAAGCCAATTTTGCAATTTCACTGTCATATTCCTGTTCAACATATAAAAATGGATAAGAAATGACTATTTTTATTTCAGTAACATGACTTTTGTAAAACGTCGTTGACCAGTGTATTCAAACTGTCAACTTTCCCATGACCACTAGATATCCACTCATATATCCCATATCCCCTACATGTCCAGTCATGGCGCCATTCATCCACACTCCCTCGGCCTCTCACACACACAGGCATATCTCATAACAGTAGACTCCCATACACACTGAGCAGTCATTTTCTCCCTCTCCTTCACACCCCCCACCCTCACTGAACTATCATGCATGCCAAATCATAGCAAGCATGGGAAGCAATGGCATTACCCACCTTGTTTATCCAACATCCCAAACAGAATACATTTCATAATATTAGGGATGCCTTTCAACATCAACAAAAACCTGTGAAGCCAATACTGTCAATATTTGATTGTCCCTGAGCATAATTAATTAATCCAGATAGCTCTGAACAAAATCCTCAAACAGGAGACTACACCCCAGAAGAACTGATGGAGGTCCAAAGGGAAACTCACCTCTCCATGGATGCTCATGATCAGGCCAAGCCTCCTGATGTTGTCCACAAGAATTTACCTCTTTGGCCTGCACACTGCCACTTCGGGATCTCCCTCAGCTGCTGGGCCAAGTTTTTCATTGTCATTGCCGGCAGATCATGGAATCCTACCTCTTCTAGAACATGCCAAGCATCTGCCAGGGTAACCACTCATTTGGTAACTCTGTTGATGGTGAATGCAATCCCAATGGAAAAAATCCATCAGTATCTGATGTTCTCATGTCTCAATTTTCTCACAAATTCTGGCATGTCCCTCTGATATTGTAAGGTGGTCAGCGCTAAGTCCGCAAAGACTTCTAATCTGTGGCCCTCCCATTATCATTTCCATCTTCGTACTGCTGCCAAAACTTTCTCTTTCACAGTGTAATTTTGGCAGCAAACTACTTTGTCTCTAGGGTGGTTTTCTCACCTCGGGCTCAAAGTCCTATATGCTTTATTTTGATATCAGAGCCTGAACGATCCACAGTGGCAGCCATTAAGGCAACTGCACTAATTTTGCAAACTATGGCCCCACAGTCTGTAGCTTCCTCGAACTCTGGGAGGTCCCACCAACTGAAACTGTTGTGGCAGGACAGATTTTCCAAATTGGTGAGTTGATCCTGGAGCTCTCGTTTCTCATATTCACAGTTCATCTGTTGCATCCTTTCAAACTCCCTCTCCCAGTTCTCTACTCTCCCAACCCCCCAAACTGTCTAGCCATCAAAAAATGCCCCCACCCCCAATTGTCCACCACCCCGGTATGCTATCAAACCCCCCAAAATACTCCCTTGAAGCTGTCCTTCCAACCTGCCAAATGCTACCACCACAAAAAAATATCCCCCACAACTGCTTCACTCAAAAACTATATCCTCAAAACAGCTCTACCAAACCAATAACAATCCCACCCCAAAAACAACCTCTTTCAACTGCCTCACCACCCTGTAAAACTGTCCCACTCCAAATACTACACCCCCATAACTGCTCTACCCAAAAATAAAGAGCCTCTCATAAATTACCCCACAAAAGTACCCTCTCACATCTGCCCTACCACTCCACAAACTGCCCCATCCCTAAAGAGTATTCCTCATACATGCCCCACAACCCTGCCAACACCTCACACCCTAAAACTACCATGCCACAATTACTCTACCAGTCCGCACACTGCTTTACCCCTGAAAAATCACTCCTTTGCAACTACCCTACCACCCCTTAAACTGCCTCACCCCAAAACAATAACTCACAACTGCCTCGCCACCTCACAAAATGCCCCACCTCCAAAAGCTGCCTCATCACCTCACCAAATGCCCCTAAGCCTATGCTCCAGCAAGCCACAGCCTCCATGCCCAAAAATTACTTCTCCACAATTGTCCATCCTTCTTCAAACTGCTCCACCCATCACAAATATCTCCCCATGATTGCCCCTTCTGAAAAAATCCCCCATACAAATGTTCCACCCCCCAAATCTCCCCATCATGCTGCAAACTACCCTGCCCCCAAAACTACTCTTCACAACTGTCATCAATCCCCAAAAGCATGTCCTTCATAAATTCACCACCACCTTCAGCTAAGCCATCATAGATGCAGCACGTGCACATCACACACCAAACAAGCAAAAGAGATACAAACACATACACATAAATACCACATACACTCAGACACAGATGATATCAAAATTTGCAACACAGTAGACACCCAGAAAGGAGTAGATAACATTAGGAGGGATCTAGGCATTTGGCTGCTGAGATAGGCAATAAAAGGGGCAACAGATAAATATGTAAGAAAAGTAAATAAAAACAAGAGGAGAAGGAAACCTATTTGATTTTCCAAAGAGGTGGCTGCTCAAATAAGGGCAAAAAACACAGCTTTTGCAAAATTCAAAAGCTTGCAAACAGAAGAACACAGAAATGATTACAGGACCAAACTCAAGGAAACAAAAAGAGAAATAAGGATAGCAAAATCAAAGACAGAGGAAAAGATGGCTAAAGATGTTAAGTGCGGCGACAAAACTTTTTTCAGGTATATTCGGGAAAGGACGAAGATCAGAAGTGGAATTGCAGGACTCAAAAGTGCTGGGCACGGACTCATGGAAAATGACATTGATAAAGCGAAATTGCTAAACAAATACTTCTGCTCTGTTTCTACTAAAGAAAATCCTGGAGAAGGACCACCTGTGACTCCCAAATATAAAAATGGGAATGAGGTAGATACCACACCATTCAGAGAGGATGAGGTGTTAGAACAACTTGCAAAACTGAAAGTGGACAAGGCCATGGGACCGGTTGGGATACATCCCAGGATACTGAAAGAGCTTAGAGAGGTTCTTGCAGGGCCGTTAAAGAATGTTTTCAACAGATCCTTGGAAACAGGAGAGGTTCCTCAGGACTGGAGAATGGCTGACATCGTACCTCTACACAAAAGTGGTGACAGGGAAGAAGTGTCAACTATAGGCCCGTGAGCCTTACCTCGGTGGCGGGAAAGGTAATGGAGACGCTCCTGAAAGAGCGAATAGTGAACTTTCTCAAAACCAGAGGGTTAGAGGATCCGAGGCAACATGGTTTTACCGAGGGGCAATCTTGCCAGACAAATCTGATTGAGTTCCTTGACTGGGTGACCAGAGAACTGGATCAAGGACACGCGATGGATGTCATCTACCTGGATTTCAGCAAAGCCTTTGATACTGTCCCTCATAGGCGGCTTATCAATAAATTCAGTAGTTTGGGGATGGGTTCCAAGGTGGTAAACTGGATCAGAAATTGGTTGAGTGAGAGACGACAGAAGGTGATGGTTAATGGAGCTCACTCGGATGAAAGGAAGGTGATTAGCGGGGTGCCGCAGGGTTCAGTCCTAGGCCTGGCACTGTTCAATGTATTTGTGAGTGATATTGCTGAAGGACTGAATGGAAAAGTCTGTCTTTTTGCAGATGACATGAAAATTTGCAACAGAGTGGACTCCCCCGAGGGAGTGCTGAACATGAGGAGGGATCTGCAAAAGCTGGAGGAATGGTCTGATGCTTTGCAATTGAGATTTAATACGAAGAAGTGCAGTGTCATGCACTTGGGTAGCAGAAATCCAAAGGAAATGTACACGATAGGGGGCGAGAAGTTGGTGTGCAAGGAGCAGGAGAAAGACCTCGGTGTGATTATTTCTGTAGATCTCAAGGTGGCAAAACAGTGCGACAAGGCGGTGGCAAAAGCCAGGAGGATGTTGGGCTGCATTCGAAGAGGAATTACCAGCAGAAAGGAAGGGGTACTAGTGCCACTGTATAAGTCTCTCTTGAGGCCTCTCTTGGAATACTGTGTTCAGTTTTGGAGACCGTATCTTGCAAAGGATGTAAAAAGAATGGAAGCGGTTCAGAGGAAGGCGACTAAAATGATTTGGAGCCTGCATCAGAAGCCTTATGAGGAGAGGAAGACCTAAATATGTACACTTTGGAGGAGAGGAGGGATAGCGGAGATATGATTCAGACCTTTAAATACTTAAAGAGAAATAATGAATAAACAAACCTCTTCCAGAGACGGGGAAGCTGTAAAACTAGAGGGCATGACATGAAGCTGCAAGGTGGTAAATTGAAAGGCAATTTCAGGAAATACTTTTTTACTGAAAGGGTGGTGGATGCTTGGAATGCCCTCCCGATGGAGGTGGTGGGGGCAAACACAGTAACGGATTTCAAAGTGGCCTGGGACAGACACAGTGGATCACTTTATAGCAACAAGATTAAATCTAAATAAACTGAACCATCTAATTTCTCAACAAATAGGGGGTGTCCTCCCTGGAGCAATGGGGGGAGGAGTGGTGGGTTCACCGCTAAACAAACAAAGAAGCAAAGATATAGGGAGGGGTGCACCTGCTCCTGGTGGGTGCACCACTAAGCAAAGACATGGGTAGGGGTGCACCTACTCCCTAAAAGACATGGGAAGGGGTGCACTACTCTTGCTATATTGCTGGGCAGACTAGATGGACTACGCTGGTCTTTATCTGCCGTCATTTACTATGTTACTATGAGATTTAATGCTCCAGATTTAGAGTAGTTACTCACCTGTAACAGGTGTTCTCCAGGAGCAGCAGGAATCAGTCCTCACATATGGGTGACATCGACGTCGATGGAGCCCCCATGCGGAACATTTCCCCAGCTTTCTAAGAAAGCCTTTGGGAATACACCCACGCATGCGCGGTCCCCTTCCTGCCCAAAGGTGCCATCTTGCTCAGTCAGATGACATAGCTAAAAGACAGCACAAAAAAACAAATGAACTATGTACAACTGCAACTCCCAGGGGAGGAGGGAAGGTTGTGAGGACCGATTCCTGCTGCTCCTGGAGAACACCCGTTACAGATGAGTAACTACTCTTTCTCCAGGACCAAGCAGGAAGTCAGTCCTCACATATGGGTGACTCCCTAGCTCTGGGCTACCAGGAACCCAGGCTGAAAAAGAAACTCCCTCTGTGAAGCTGTAGCATGAAGGAAAGAATTTCACTGAGACCAGAACCCCTCGGTAGCCCAACAAGAGGGCAGGAGGGTAGGAGTTGCCTAAACCTCAAAGAGATTCCGGAGTACTGCCTGACCAAAAGCACTGTCCCTACGGGACTCCCTCTCCAGGCAGTAATGGGCTGCAAAGGTCTGGCTTGAGGACCAAGTTGCAGCCCTACAGATGTCTGCTAACGGTACAGAGCGGAGATGAGCTACTGATGCAGCCATGGCCCGGACACGGTGGGCTGTAACTCGACCCCGCAAGGGAAGGTCTGCTGCCCTGTAAGCCCAGGTGATACAGTCTGCCACCCATATGGACAAGGTACGCTTGGAGACAGGAACCCCCAAGTTGTTTGGGTCAAAGGAGACGAAGAGCTGAGTAGCCCTTCTATGACCCTTAGTACGCTCAAGATAGAAAGACAAGGCCCTTCTACAGTCCAAGGTGTGGAGGACTTCCTCAGCCCTGCTTGCATGGGGCCTGGGGAAGAATGTGGGAAGAACCACCTCCTGGTTGAGGTGGAAGGAGGAGACCACCTTCGGTAGGAACTTAGGATGAGTCCTAAGGACCACTCTGTTCTTATAGAAACGAGTGTATGGCCTGTCACAGACCAGGGCCTGAAGTTCACTCACTCGCCTGGCCGGTCAGTGCCACTAGGAAGAGAGTCTTCCAAGAAAGGAAGCGAAAAGGGCATGTAGCCATAGGCTCAAAGGGTGGGCGAGTAAGCTGTTGCAAAACCACATTCAACTCCCACTCAGGGGCAGGTGGATGGAGAGGAGGCTTTAGCAGGAGCAAGCCTCTGAGGAACCTGGCCACCAGGGGGTGAATTGACAAAGAGTGCCCCTCCACCATTGAGTGGTGGGCTGCCAGAGCAGAGAGGTGTACCCTAACCGAATTGGACTTAAGACCCTGATTAAACAAGTGCAGCAGGTACTGAAGTACTACTGGCACAGGACAGGAGAAGGGGTTTTCCTGGCGCTGATCACACCACAGGGAGAACCGCCTCCACTTCAGGGCATAGGTCTTCCAGGTGGATTGCTTCCTTGAAGCTAAGACAACCTCCTCGACTTCCTGGGGCAAGCCCCAGGGAGCCAGCACTACCCTTGCAGCCTCCAGGCCATCAAATTTAGAGCTTTGAGATTGGGGTGGAGAAGGGATCCCTGATCTTGAGAAAGAAGATCGGGTTGAAACCCCAGAGGAAGAGGGGTGTCCACCGCCAGCTGTAACAGGAGGGGGAACCAGGGTTGCCTTGGCCATCTGGGGGCTACCAGGATGACCGAGGCTCTGTCCCTTAGAATCCTGAACAAGGCCCAAGCCACCAGGGGCGTGGGAGGAAACGCATACAGTAGGCCCTGGGACCATGAGATCAGGAAGGCATCCGCCGCCAATCTTTTGGGATGCAGTTGCCTGGAGCAGAACTGGGGCAGCTGCCGGTTCAGGGGACTGGCAAACAGGTCGACAGACGGAAGTCTCCATCTCAGAAAAATGGTCTGAACCACTAAAGGGTGCAGTTGCCACTCGTGAGGTTGTAGGACCCTGCTCAATCTGTCTGCTAGAAAGTTTTCCTGGCCAGGAAGATTGACAGCCCTGAGCAGCATATTGTGTTGAAGTGCAAAGGAGCAGAGGGCCTGTGTCTCTCGACACAGGAGCCTTGACCCTGTGCCCCCCTGCTTGTTGACATAAAACATTGCCACTTGGTTGTCTGCCTGCACCAAGACAACCTGGTGGGCCAGGGTATGGGCGAGGGCCTTGAGGGCTAACCATATCGCCCTGAGTTCTAGCAGGTTGATCTGCTGAGTGGCCTCCCATGGGGACCACAGTCCCTGGGTGCACTTGTCCAGGCAATGTGCACCCCAGCCCTGCAAGGAGGCATCGGTTGTGAGTACCACTGTGGGAACAGGTACCTGGATAGGAATCCCCTGTAGCAGGTTGGGGGAGTGTAGCCACCACTGCAGGGAGTTCAGGAAGGGTTTGGACACCCTTACTTTGTCTCTGAGGTTTCCTGTGGCCTGCCTCCACTGAGTTCTGAGACACCACTGTGCAGGCCGCATATGCAGGCGAGCATTGGGGGTCACATGCACTGTCGATGCCATATGGCCTAGGAGCCGTAGGCAAAGCCTGGCGGAAACCAGTGGGCTGCTTATGAACTGGCTGACCAAGCTCATCAGCCTTTCCGCCCTGCCCTCTGGCAAGTAAGCCTTCGCTTGCAGGGAGTCCAACCTTGCCCCTATGAACTCCAGGTTCTGGGAGGGGAGCAAAGTGGACTTTGTGAAGTTTATGACAAAGCCTAGTTGCTGAAGGAGAGAGACAGTACGGAGGGTGGCTTGCCTGGCCTCCTGGAGAGTCTGACCCCTGATGAGCCAGTCGTCCAGGTAGGAGAAGACAAATATACCCTGGTTTCTCAAGTAGGCCGCTACCAAAGCTAGGCACTTCGTGAAAACTCGTGGAGCGGAAGTTAGGCCAAAGGGCAGTACCCTGTACTGAAAATGGCTTCCTGCCACCACAAACCTGAGGTACTTTCTGTGGTCTGGATGAATGAGGATGTGAGTGTACGCATCCTTTAGATCTAAGGAGCATAGCCAATCTCCCTGCTGGAGGTAGCGCAGTAGTGTTCCAAGAGTTAGCATCTTGAAATTCTCTTTTTCCAAGAACTTGTTGAGATTTCTCAGGTCTAGAATGGGCCGGAGACCTCCAGTCCGCTTTGGCACAAGAAAGTACTGGGAGTAGAAGCCCTGTCCCCACAGATTTGGAGGTACAGGCTCTACCGCCCTGTCTGGAAGCAGGCCGAGCAGTTCCTGGAGAAGGAGTTTCTGATGCAGAAGAGGCTGTGGAGGCTCTCCGGGGAAGTAGGTAGGGGGTACCTGATTGAAATGAAGCAGATAGCCCTGTTGGACTATGCTCAGTACCCAAGCATCCCTTGTGATGGGTGGCCACTGGTGGGCAAACAGGACCAAGCGACCCCCTGTGCTAAGGTGGGCCAGCAGGGATGGAGAGGTTATGCAGAGGGAATCAAAACCCCCCTCCCTGCTGAGTAGGAGCAGGAGCTGGAGGCTTGGGGGCTTTCTGCCTACGAGGCCCATGTCCCTGCCCCTTGGCCTGCTGACCCTGCTGGGGAGCTGGGGAGGCCTGATAATGAGGGAAAGGTTTGTAGGCAGGCGCCTTCCTCGGGTAAAAGGTCTTTTTCCCCGAGCCCTTCTTCTTATGAGAAGGGGCAGAGGTTTTCCTAGACAATCATGTCCTCGTTAGAGTCTCAGTCTCGAGCTCAGCGGCCTTTTCGGCCATGGGCTTGCCGAAGAGGTTTTCACCCCGGCATGGGACATCGACCAACTTGTCCTGCACCCATGCCTCGAGGTCCGATGACTGTAGCCATGCCTGGCGTCGAGCAGCGATGCTGGCCGCCGCTACCCGGGCCGAAGCCTCGAAGCCATCGTAGGCCGCCCGGGAGATGAATTTAGAACATTCACGGACCCCCGAGGACAAGGATTGGAACCTCTGCAAAGGTTCCCCGGAGAGACCAGCTGAGAACCCGGCTACTCTTCAGCCAGGTCCCGCAAGTACATGCCCATGTACAGCTGGTAGGCTAGGACACGGCAAGCAAGCATCGAGCACTGGAAGCACTTTCTGCCGATGGCATCTAGGCTTCGGGCCTCCCTGCCAGGGGGCACCGCGGAGTGCATCTTCTGGCTCTTCAGACGATGCATGGCCGATTCCACAACCATAGAATGGTGCGGCAGCTGCGCCTTCTGAAAACCAGGGCTCTTCCGGACTCGATACATGGAATCGATCCGCTTGCTCAAAACCTGCACCGAGGCCGGTGCCTCTCACATTCAGAAGAGGAGCCATTCCAGCATCAGAGGAACCGGCACAGCAAAGGCCTCCCTCGGGGGAGAGTCATACTGGAGGGCATCGAGCTCTTCGGCTCGAGGCTCCTCCTTGGGATCGGCAGGAACATTCAAGGCCTTGGCCATGTCCTTAACAACTCCGAGAACCAGGTATCCTCCGGAGGGGACCTTCTCCGGGGTTCGGACTGCGGCGAGTCCGAAGGAACACACCAAGTCCGAAAAGTATCGGGGGACTCCTCGTCCTCCGTCTCCCATGCAGACTCATCCGAAGAAGAGTCGAGGGGCTCCGACTGCACAAGTTCCGGCAACACTCGCCTCGACGCTGATGGCCCTCGGTCCCGAACGGGAGGTCGAGGGAGACCGTGACCGAGACCGGACTTGAGCCTTCATGGCTTTGAGAACCGGCTCTGTCTCCGGGGTCGACTTAGACTTCGACGTCCTGGTGGTCGGGGCAGATGTACCAGTCAGGCTGGCCATCAGCACCCGCTGCTGATCCATGAAGGCAGACAATCTGCACTCCAAGGCTGTCAGCCTGAGTCCAAGCTCAGGAGACTCAGCAGCCACTGACTCGGGCCCCGGCGGCACCGGGCCAGACGTCAGCTCCCTAGGAGGAGAGTCCTTGAGGACAACAGGACTTACGTGCTCGACAGACTCCGGCTCTACACGGGATACCTTAGTTGGCTTCTCCAGCTCCAAGGGCCCGGGGCGGCGGTCAGGGGTCCGAGATCTGGCCTTTGAGGAACCAGAAGCTTCCTCCGACACCGCCCTCATGAGCTTTCTCTTCCTCTAATGCTCCCGACTGGTGGACCCCCTTTCAGAGGAACCCCGACGAAGCTCGGAGTCCGACTCCCGAGACGTCGAGGCCTCTGACAAGGTCCGGGCCCGTCCGGAGGTCGAGTTCGAGAAAATCCTCTCCTTCTGATGCTGCCGGCTCCTGAGTGCCTTGGTGGACATTTTGCCACATGGGACACAGACCTTGGGATCATGGTCAGGCCCGAGGCAGCGCAGGCAGCAGTCGTGTGTGTCGGTAAGAGACATGAGTTTCTTACAATGATCACACTTTTTAAAACCGCTGGAGGCCATTGGGGACAAAAGGGCCCTCGCGAGGTCAAAGGACCGGCCCTCCAGGGAAAAGAAAAAAAGAGCGCGAACGCTTGCCACGAAGGGCAAAAAAACGAAAAATAGAGATCGGGTCGATACCGGTGTACTGAACCCAGGCGGGAAGGGGAACCGGCGTCGAACCAGACAAAAAGAGGCGCGAGAATCGCAGAAAAAAATCTAAATTTTTCCAGGGGACAAGAACAGATGTCCGCTGGGCTCCACGGAAAAAGAAAAACTGAGCAAGATGGCACCTTTGGGCGGGAAGGGGACTGCGCATGCGTGGGTGTATTCCCAAAGGCTTTCTTAGAAAGCTGGGGAAATGCTCCGCATGGGGGCTCCATCGACGTCAATGTCACCCATATGTGAGGACTGACTTCCTGCTTGGTCCTGGAGAAAGAAAGATTACTTGTTGACAAGGAAAAGACATAACGGATTTATTTTTTTATGTTATCTATTTTAGGTTCTAGTGGATTGGGGTTTTGTATTTAGATGGGCTGGATTTTGACAGGGGTCTTTCTCAGTATTGATATTGTTCCCTTGTCTGAATTTTTCCTTTATATTTTGTGATGTCTATTTCTCCCCGAGATGTGGGCTAAGTTCTTTTATAAATTTATTTCTTTATGAAATTGTGTAAGGGTTTATTTTGTTTCTGTACATATTTTGGTATGGTGTAATGTTGAAATCTTTATTTAAAAAAAATGCAGTGTCATGCATATGGGCTGCAAAATGCCAAGGGAGCGGTACAGTATAGGGGAGTGAAGTACTTGTGTTCATGAAAGAAGAGTGGGACCTGGGCGCAACTGTTTCTAATGATCTTAAGGTGGTACAGGTAGAAAAGGCAATGGTGAAAGCCAGAAAGAGGTGCTAGTGCCTCTTTATAAGTCTTTGATGAGACCTCATTTGGAATATTGTGTGTAATTCTAGAGACCACACCTTCAAAAGGATATAAACAAGATGGAATTGGTGCAGAGGGTGGCTACCAAAATGGTCAGTTGACCATCATAAGGCATGTGGGGACAGATTTAAAGATCTCAATATGTATACTTTGGAGGAAAGGCGGTAGAGAGGAGATATGATAGAGATGTTTAAATACCTCCGTGGCATATATGCACAAAATGGGAGCATCTTTCAATTGAAAGAAAGCTTTTGCAATGAGGATGAAAGTAAAAGGGGATAGACTCAGGAGTAATAGGTGGCAATGTTTCTTTACGGAAAGAGCAGTAGATATATGGAATAGTCCCATTAGAAGTAGTAGAGATAAGGTCAGTATCTGAATTCAAGAAAGCATGGGACAAACATAGAAGATTTCTAAAAGAAAAAAAGGACTGTAGTAGTTGTTATGGAAGGGCTGACTACATAGGCCATATGGTCTTTACCTGCCGTTATGTTTAAATGTTTCTAAATAATTCCCTAGTTGTGATATACTGAATTTTAACTATTTATATATATATTTCATTTACACCTTTCCACCCCCCAATAACTGCTCCATTGACAAAACCTTACTCCTCCTGCAACTATCCCCAAAAGCTACTCTCCCAACTGCCCCACCAGCCTCCAAACTGTCCCCAACTTCAAAAACTACCCAACCACAAAAACAATCACCTACAACTGACTCATCAACATGGTGATTTACCCCCAAACCACCTTCCCTCACCTTGCAAAATACCCCACTGGGAAAAACTAACTCCTCCTGCAAATGTCCCACAACCCTCTCAATTACCCCTATCCCCAAAATGTACCCACTACCCTACAAAATGCCCACAAGAAACAGCCCATCCGAACTTCCTTACCACCCTGCAAACCATAACCCACCCCAAAAAAATACCCTACCAAACTGCCCCATCAACTACTCCTACTCCCAAAAATGACCTCTCTGTGACTGTCCCATTACCCTGCAAACTACCCCGCAAACTACCTCAACCTTCAAAATACCCTGCCCCAACTTCCCCTCTATCCAGCAAAATACTCCAACAGGCCCATGCCCCCAAACTACCTCACTCTAAAACTATCCCTCCAAAACTGACCACCACCCAGAAAAACACCCCCAGCCCTAAAAACTACCCAACTGCTCCTACCCCAAAAAAACTGACTCACCACCCCAGAAACTAGCCTAAACCACAAAAACTATCATCTACTACTGCCTCACCATTACACAAACTACCCCCACTGCCAAGAACGTCCTCCCTACAATTACTTCACCACATTAAAATTTACTGCACCCACAAAAACTACCCCTGCAACTGTTCCAATGCCTCACAATCTACCCCATCCCCAAAAACTACCTTGCAGCTGCCTCACAGCCTCATAAACTACCCCACTCCCACCCTCAAATATTAACCTCTGGAACTGCTACACCGCCCTCCAAACTACCCCACCACTAAAACTACCTCCCTGCTTCTAACCCCACCCCTAAAACTATGTAACACAGAAATGGCCACACCATTCACAGCTGCCCCAACCACAAGCACAACATATGCACAGCACATATAGAACAGAGATACAGGGATTATTATTAATTCCCCTTGTAAGATGTACTGCATTTTAAATTATTTACATATATATTTCATTTTCTTTGTTATTTCCATAGTGAATGCTGATTGATTTTTACTGCTTTCTTATTGGTGCTATGTGTATTGGCAAATAATTCCACTGACATCAGTGAGGCTAGATTAACGAACTGGCAAATTAGGAACATACTTATGTTTAAATGTTTAAGGGGGCTCTGTCAAATGTGCTCCATATTGAGGTGTTCAGCATTGACTATCGTTTTTTTCAGGATTCTACTTATTTTTACATTAATGTCTGTAAGGTAGAAGGATGGCTAAAATGCCTGCACATTTTCCATAGTTTAAAACCTCTATCTGCAGTTCTGTAATCCCTCCAAGGGTGGGTCTGCCCCTCCTATGTAACTAGCAGAGACTGTGGGTAGGATCCAGTCAAAGGGAAGGCTCCACAAGTCACAGGAAGAGAGGTGGAGAACTGGAGGAAGTTAAGATATGCAAGTTAAGATTCTGCATGTGCTTGGAGATGGAACAGAAATGAAGCCCCCCACCCAAAAAAGTGCCTTTCTATAGGACAAGCTGTTCCAATCACAAACACATCAAAACAACATTGATATAAATACACACATACACGCAACTAACATGGGTACACATATTGAGAAACATACATGCAAGCATGTACAGACACACAAAACACTTTTAGTATTTGACGTCACAACATTTAAAGGCCCTACCACCAATGAGATTACCGATCTGTTAACCATAGAATTAACCCCTTTAATATTGTGACGTCAGACCTTAAAGTTAGTCTTTATAATGGTCGTCGAAGCTGTTCTTGTAGCTCTTGAGGGAGCCTCGAGGCGAAACAAAGCATTTAGTCAGGCTGCTGGCGACAAAAGAAATCATTCAGAAGATCTTCATGAGAGCTAAGTGCCTATGAACTCTTGTGGAGAGTTATTAAAATTCTGTCTAGTACTATGTACTTTCTGTTTTTGTAGGAGAGACAGCAGCGGCAGAAGAATAGTAGAGGAGCGGATTGTAGTAACCGCCGGATATTCAGTTTGAGCAGGCTGAAAGTCTCTCCTTAAAAGTTCATTAAATATTCGAATTAGAGCTAATTCTCTATTTTGAGAAACTATTTTAAAGAATTTTGAAAGTTATAGTTTATTGATTGATAATAGTGAATCTTGTAAAGTACTTTCCTGGATTAATTTGTGATAAGTAATATTATACTGGAGGGGGTTGGAGATCAATGATGTGAGCATTTCGCTAGTCCCTATGGCAAAGTAATTTATAAGAACATAACATAAGATATGCCATACTGGGTCAGACCAAGGTCCATCGAGCCCAGTATCCTGTTTCCAACAGTGGCCAATCTAGGTCATACGTACCTAGCAGTTTCCCCAAAACACAGGTTCCTCAATGCTTGTATTGGGTCAAGCAGTGATATCCTGGGTCCCTTTTTAATAATGGTTTATGGACATTTCCTCCAGGAACTTGTCCAAACCTTTTTTAAACCCAGCTACACTAACAGCTTTTACTACATCCTCTGGTAACAAATTCCAGAGTTTGCTTATACGCTGAGTGAAAAAATATTTTCTCTTATTAGTCTTAAATAGTTTACCCTGTAGCTTCATTGCATGTCCCCTAGTCTTCCTATATTCTGATAATGTAAACAATCGATCTACGTTTACCCGTTCCACTACGTTCATTAATTTATAGACTTCTATCATATCTCCCCTCAGCCGTCTCTTTTCCAGGTTAAAGAGCCCTAACCTTTTTAGCCTTTCCTCATAATGGTATCCTTCCATCCCCTTTACCATTTTGGTGGCTCTTCTATGAACCTTTTCTAATAACGCTATATTCTTTTTAAGATACGGCAACCAGAATTACACACAATATTCAAGGTGCAGTCGCACCATGGAACGATACAGAGGCATTATAATATCCTTTGTTTTATTTTCCATTCCTTTCCTTATGATACCTAGCATTCTATTTGCTCTATTGGCTGCTGCTGCAAACTGGGCAGAGGGTTTTAATATGTTATCCACAATGATGCCTAAATCTTTTTCCTCGGTGGAAGTTCCTAATGTGGAACCTTTCATCGTGTAACCATAGTTTGGGTTGTTCTTCCCTAGGTGCATAACTTTGCACTTGTCCACATTAAATTTAATCTGCCATTTTGATGTCCAGTCTTCCAATTTATCAAGATCCTCTTGCAAATTTCCACAATCCTCATGGGTTTTAACAACTTTAAATAGTTTTGTGTCATCTGCAAATTTGATAACCTCACTCTTATTCCCTTTTCCAGGTCATTTATGAATATGTCAAAAAGCAGCGGACCCAGCACAGATCCCTGGAGTACACCGCTATTCACCTCTCTCCATTGGGAAAATTGGCCATTTGGCCCTACCCTCTGCTTTCTATCTTTTAACCAGTTCCTGATCCACAATAGTATACTGTCTCCTATCCCATGACTTTTTAGTTTTGCCAAAAGTCTCTGATGAGGGACTTTGTCAAAGGCTTTCTGAAAGTCCAAATACACTATATCAACTTTGTCTACCTGTTTATTCACACCTTCAAAAAAACATAACAGATTAGTAAGACAAGATCTTCCTTGTCTAAAACCATGCTGGCTGTCTCCCATTAGGCCATGACTATCTACATGCTGAGTAATTTTATTCTTTATGATGGTTTCTACCATTTTTCCCGGTACTGACATCAGGCTCACTGGTCTGAGGTTTCCCAGATCACCCCTGGAACCCTTTTTAAAAATTGGCGTTACATTGGCGATCCTCCAGTCATCAGGTATTACAGATGATTTTAATGATAGTTCACAGATTACTAATAGCAGGTCTGCAATCTCATATTTCAGTTCTTTCCACACCCTTGGATGTATACCATCCGGCCCAGGTGATTTGCTACTCTTCAGTTTATCAAATAGTTGTAATACATCTTCCCGGTGTAGTGATATGTCTTTCAATTCTTCTGCAGTATCACCTTTAAATACTACTTCAGTCATAGGTAACATCCCTACATCTTCCTCAGTAAAGACCGAAGCAAAAAATTCATTCAGTCTCTCCGCTATAGCCTTGTCCCCTCTTACTGCCCCTTTTACCCCTCTATCATCTAATGGACCAACTGACTCTCTCACAGTTTTTTTGCTACGAATGTACTTGAAAAAGTCTTTCTTATGCGTTTTTGCTTCTACAGCAAGTTTCTTCTCAAATTCTCTCTTTGCCTGCCTTATCAATGCTTTGCATTGAACTTGCCAGTGCTTGTGCTGTTTCCAGTTTTCGTCATTTGACTCTTTTTTTCCATTTCCTGAAAGATGCTTTTTTGGCAACAACAGACTCTCTGACCTCACCTTTAAACCATGCTGGCAGTTTTTTGGACTTCCATCCACTTTTCTTAAAGCATGGCATACAGCTGGTCTGGGCTTCCAAGATAGTATTTTTAAACAACACCCAAGCTTAATGTAAGTCTTTAACGTTTGCAACTGCTCCTTTTAGTTTTTTCTTAGCTATTTTCCGCATTTTATCATAGTCTCCCTTTCGAAAGTTAAAAGGTAGTACTGTGGATTTCCTTACCATTCCTCCTCCATTAATTAAATCAAACGCGATCATGATATGATCACTATTTCCAAGTGGCCCCAACACCCTTATATCTTGCACCAGATCTGGTCTTCCACTAAGGACTAGGTCCAATATGGCTTCCCCTCTGGTCATTTCATGAACCAGCTGCTCCAAGAAGTAGGCATTTATTTCATCTAGGAACTTTCTCCCCCTAGCATGTCCTTCCATGACACTGACCCAGTCAAATCCAGGGTAATTGAAATCACCCATTATTATTACTGTGCTGTAACTTTTGTTAGCTTCCTTGATTTCTTTGAGCATTTCATCATCCATTTGTTCATTCTGGCCAGGCGGTCGATAGTACACCCCCACCGCCATCACTTTCCCCTTTTTACATGGAATTTCAATCCATAGAGATTCTACAGCAAATTTTGTTTCCTGCAAAACTTTAATCCTTTGTGACTCAATGCCCTCTCTAACATAGAGCGCAACTCCTCCACCAATTTGATCAGCTCTATCATTACGATATAGTTTGTACCCAGGTATCACAGTGTCCCACTGGTTGTCCTCCTTCCACCATGTCTCTGAGATTCCAATCTCATTTAGTGCTATATTTTCTAACTCTCCCATCTTAGTTTTTAGACTTATAGCATTTGCATACAAGCATTTTAGAGACTGTAATTTATTCATATTAATCTGGCAATTGGTAGGCATGGGTAATTTGGAATCTTTAAGCTCTGCCTGCTCCATACTCAAGGGCATTTGGGCTACTTTACTCTTTTGGAACCTCTCTGTTTTTGGTAGTATCCTTCAAGGATACATTGTTCCGAACCAAGCGCTCTTGGGCAACTGTCGGCTTTACCCTATTATTTAGTTTAAAAGCTGCTCTATCTCCTTTTTAAAGGTTAATGCCAGCAGCCTTGTTCCCTCCCGGTTAAAGTGAAGCCCATCCCTTCGGAAGAGCTGCTCCTTTCCCCAGAATGTTCACCAGTTCCTAACAAATCCAAAACCCTCATACTCGCACCATTGAGACCCCGGAGCTCTCTCTGGCTTTTGGGTCCTGTGCGTGGAACGGGAAGCATGTCTGAGAAAGCTACCCTGGAAGTTCTGGATTTCAAATTCCTACCTAAAAGCCTAAATTTAGCCTCCAGAACCTCCCTACCACATTCTCCTATGGCATTCATACCGACATGTACAAAGACAGCCGACTGCTCCCCAGAACTATCTAAGACCTTGTCTAGGTGGCGTGTGAGGTCCGCTACCTTCACATCAGGCAGACATGTTACCAAGCGTTTCTAACGTCCACCAGCCACCCAGCTATCTACATGCCTAATGATTGAATCACCAACTATAATGGTTATCCTAACCCTTCCCTCATGAGCACTTGGCCCTGGAGAAACCTCAGTGTGAGAGGGTTTTACATCACCTGGAGGACAGGTCCTAGCTATAGGATCACTTCCTGCCACACCAGGGTGATACTTTCCTGTCACGTGACCTCTCTCCTCTATGGCAGCAGGGATGCTGCCAGATTGGAGGTCGAACTTCAGGACTGTATCCCTGTAGGTCTCGTCTATGTACCTCTCTGTATTCCTTATGTCCTCCAAGTCTGCTACTCTAGCCTCCAGAGATCGGACTCATTCCCCGAGAGCAAAGAGCTCCTTGCACCTAGTGCACACGTAAGACCCCCTCACCAACTGGGAGAAAATCATACAAATGACACTCAATGCAAAAGACTGGAAAGTTGCTGGACTGCTGTCTGAATCTTGGTTTTAAGGTTGTGTTTAGATATTTAAGTTCTTTACCTACTAAGGGTTGCTGGGGATACTTATACTAATAAAACTATACCTAATACGTTTAATGTACTTTGTTCACCTGAAATTTAATTAATCTCAGATTCTTAATGTATGCTGATGAGAATGAACAGCTGCACCTGAGAGTGAATATGGCACCTTCTTTCCTTTAAGAGGTTTAAGCAGCTATAAAGCTAATTAACCCAGGGGTGGGTAGGTGGGTGATGGGGGGGGGGAGGGAGGGAGGGAATAAAGACTTATTAAAAGCTGGCTGCTACACAGTACCCTCTCCTGTGCTTCTAAGGTAATCTGTGACCAATCTCCAGAGGGAGTCCCACAGCCCTTGCTTGGATAGAGGTAGTCTTGGGTTCTAAATTTAACCAGAAAGCTCTCCTCTGTGTTTTAAATGTAACTAAACTAGGCCCTGACTGACTATTGAATTTAAACTGGAAGCTCTCTGCTGGGTTCTAAAGTTAACCAGAAAGCTCTCCTCAGTGTTTTAAATTTAAACTGAAACTCTTTGCTGATACTAGGCCCTGCTTGATTTAACAAACACACTGGGTTCACAATCAGCTTTAATCTGAAGAATTCCTTTTTCACCAAGATTTAGAAAAATTCCCAGAAGTAATACTTACAATTGCAGATCTCTCTCCAGAAGTAGCAGTCCCCTTTTCTAGTCCTTCAATTTGTCGTATGAGGGGTTCTATAGCCATCCTGAGATCTCTCCCTATAAGTAATAGTTTATTTTTAGGGGACTCTATTGTTATTGAGATTATTCTGTGTGAGTGTAAAGATGATTTAAATTTTTTTCAAGTAGATTGTGAAATATTGTGAAATACTAAGTGTTTTTATGTTATATTGGAATAGTTTACTCTTAGGGCAGGGCTTTAATTTTATGCGCAAAACTAACCCATTTGGAGAAATTGCCCCCCCAGATAAACATACAAAACAGAGATATGCATGTGCACACACACTCCACATATTCAAGATACACACACACACACACATACATACAAAAACACAGAAGCAATGCAAATACAAACAGATGTGTATATGTATGCACATATCCACATAGAGGAGTTGGAAAGAACTCCTTGTGCCACGCTCTGTATGCTTTCCTAACTTGTTTTATTCTCCATTCATTTCCTCATAATTCTTAGTAGTCTATTAGCTTTCTTGGCTGCCACCGCATATTGAGCAGAGAATTCAACGTATTATTCACAATAACGCCTAAATCCTTTACTCGGGTGGTGACCATAATGTGGAATACTGTGCATTGTATGGGTTGTTCTTCCCTAAGTGCATAACTTTGTACTTGTCTATATTAAATTGCATCTGACATTTGGATGCCCAGTTTCAAGGTCCTCTTAGAATTTTTCAGAATTATTTTGTGATTTAACATTTTTGAATAATTCTATGCCTGCAAATCTGATCACCTCACAAGTTGTACCCCTTTCCATGTCATAATAATTTATAAATATATTTCAAAGCAGTGAGCCCAGTACACATCCCCAGGGGTACTCCACTATTTTACCTTTTTCTATTGAGAAAATTGATCACTTAACCCTATTCTGTTTTCTATCTTTTAACCAGTTCCCAATCAACAATAGTACACTTCCTCTTATAACATGACTTTTTAATTTCCTCATGAGGGAGCATGTCAAAGGCTTTCTGGAAATCTAGAAACATTTATCAACCAGCTCAGCTTCACCTTTACCTACCTGTTTATTCACACCTTCAAAAAAAAAGTAACAGATTGGTAAGCCAAGACTTCCCATGGCTGAACCCAAGTTGGCTTTGTCCCATTAAAGCATGACTATATGTTCAGTAATTTTGTACTTTATAATGGTTTCTACCATTTTGCTCAACAGTGACATCATCCTTACCAGTCTTTATCTTGAATCACCCCTTGAATCCTTTTTTAAAAATTGGCGTTATGATGGCTACTCTCTAATCTTCAGGTCCTATAGACCAGGGGTGTCAAACTCCAGACCCGGAGAGCCGCAAAACAGTCAGGTTTTCAGGGTATCCCTAATGAATATTGTCAGACGGTTGCCTGGGTGAGAATCTTCACACTCTTGGCAAGTGCATATTTCTATATGATTTGCAAGGTATTGTGGGCAATGTAGTTCATTCACACCAGACACTGCTGCTGACAATAATTTAGTTGTGCTCTTGGGTAAAGCCAATAAGATATTTATTTATGGGGTTATTTCTCCCAACACAGATATGCTTGGTAGCACATAAATTAGGTAACTTGCTTTCAGTGTTAACTTGGAAAAACAAAGTCAAAATCAGGAAAATAACAAATGAAAAGTCACAAAGCAAGAAACAAACTGTTCTTTTCAGGTTAACTTCTGATTACTTCTCACATAGATACAGAAGTGATTCTCTCCTAGCTCACAAGCAATTAGGTAAGGCTTAATTGCTAGCAGTTACCAGCTGAAACCCCTTAGCTGGCTTGCCTTCCACTGTGTGGGTCAAATCCTGCTTCAGGAGCTTTTCTGAGTAGATTAAAGAACAAATTTGTATTTCTTTGTGATGGTTGCTGTACTTTATAACAGAAAGTTACCAACGGAGTTTAGATAGAGAGCAGTCCATATAAACAGGATCCTCATCTGCTATTATTCCCCCTTGTTCAACAAGCATGGGTTCAATATCATGGATTGGCACAGATGAATCTCTCAATGGAGCATTTTCAGGAGAATACTTGTTTCCCTGCTGTCTTTCAAGGTTATAGCTAGGGCATAGATCAGTGTTCATACCTGAGCTTCCATTGCTGCTAGAGTTCCTCTCTATATAGCCTGACCAGTATGTAGTCCAGTTCTTATGTCCAGCCTTCCAATCCAGATCCCTGGACACTGGATCTCTCTTCACATACCTTCTGGCACAGGTCTTAGGGTCCCTTCCACGTGCAGCCATCTCCCTCACAGGTAGCCTCTGGTGATTCCTAGCTCTGCAGCACCATTCCTCTGGCTTTCCCCAGTCCAATGGTGTATGCTGGCCCTTGGAATACCTCCCAGTATACGTACTGCTTTGGACTCTTCTAGACCTCTCAAAGGCTTTTCTCTTCCTTCTTCCAAAGGGTCTCTTTCCCTCTCTGTCCGTCCGGTTTGGCTTCTGCTTCTGATGATCCTTCAGATGAAACTGATGATCAAACTCAAGCTGATTCTCAGGATACTGAGGACAATTCTCTGGATATCCAAGGTGATCATGAAGATGGTCATCTGTAGAATAAACTCTACTCTTATTCTGCTTGGATGAGTGCTCCTCCCTAACACAGCGCAGCTGTGCTGAATCAGGCCCTGCCCTTTGAGATGAGTGCTTAGGGATTACCTCATAGCCCTCCTGATTGAACACACGTTTCCCCACTTCAGCTCCTCTAATGGCTGTTGGAAACCTGGTGCATTCTGGGACTGGTAGTCTTTTATGGGAAAATTCTGTTTTCTTATTTCTACCAGAACTGACAGGTTGCTTGTTCAGTCACTTCACCTTTTCTATAGCTCCTTCCTGAGCTATGATAAGCTTCCTTATCACATACCCCCCTGCTTAAGTTATTACGGACTGGTGTAACTGGTGAAACTTCTTCTCTACAGTCCGTAATCCGGGAAAGGGCATCCGCATTCTTGTGTAACTTCCCAGCATGATGTTCAACTTCCATTGGCATTGTGGTTCTTCATTTGCTGCAACCACTTAAGTGGGGCATGGTCCGTGACCAACTGGAACTTTCTCCCTGTAAGGTAAAACCTTAACGCCTCCACTGACCACTTGATAGCTAAACATTCTTTTTCTATTGTGGAATACTTTTGTTCAGCCGGTGACAACTTCCTGCTCAGGTACATCACAGGATGCTCCTCCCCATCATGACACTGGGATAGAACTGCTCCTAGCCCTATATCCGATGCACTGGTTTGAACCAGAAAGGGTTTCTTGAAGTCCACCCCTTTCAGTACCGGTCCTGTACACAATTTTCCTTTTAAGACTGAAAACGCTTTTTCAGCTTCAGGTGTCCACTTTAGCTGGTTTGGACAATTCTTCCGCAGCATATCCGTGAAAATTGCACTTTTCTCTGCGAATTGCGGTATAAACCTGCGGTAGTATCCAATAAGTCCTAAGAAACTTCTTAGTTGTTTCTTTGTTGTTGGAGGGGGAAAATTCCTGATGCTATCTACTTTACTCATTAGAGGTTTAATTTTTCCTCTCCCCACTAGGTGGCCCAGGTATTTTACCTCCCTATTTGCAAAGGCACACTTCTTCGGGTTTAAAGTGATTCCTGCTTGCTTCATGGAGCACAAGACTGCCCTGATCCTCTTTAGATGCTCCGCCCAGGTGTTACTATGGATTATGACATCATCCATATATGCAAAAGCATAATTTTGGTGGGGTCGAAGTACCTGATCCACTAACCTTTGGCAGGTAGCCGCTGCTCCATGCAGTCCGAAAGGCATCCTCTTGAACTGGAAAAGGCCAACGGGAGTGCTGAACACAGTCTTCGGCTTCGACTCCCTGGTGAGAGGGATTTGCCAATATCCTTTTGTCATATCAAGGGTGGTTAAGTATTGAGCCTGTCCCAGCTGGTCCAACAGCTCTTCAATTCTTGGCATTGGATATGCATCAAAAACTGATATGGCGTTTACCTGCCGGAAGTCAATACAAAATCTTAAAGATCCATCAGGCTTCGGCACCAGGACTATGGGGCTATTCCAGGGACTCTTTGACTCCTCTATTACTCCCATGTCCAACATCTCCTGGACTTGTGCCACTACTTCCTGTCTCTTGGCTTCAGGCAAGCGGTATGGCCTTTGACGAACTAATTTCCCAGGTGGAGTTATTATTTCATGGGCAACCAAATGTGTCTCCCCAGGTATGGGTGTCAACACATCTGGGAATTCTTTAAGCAATTTCCTAATTTCTTCCTGTTGTACCACTGTCAGGTCCTCACCTATTTGGGGCTCTGATTTTTCTTTACAATCAGATACCTGGGGTCCCAAATCTTCCTCTTCATTCACCTCCCTCTCTCGGGCACAGGTGGCAGCTAGGCTTTTAACCCCTTTGACATCAGTAGAACCAAAGCCTTTGGTTCCACGTTCAGAATTCTCCAGGGATGTGACCTCCTCCACAGGTGGAAAACCCAGCCTCTCACAGATCAATTGGGCAATTCTGTCTCCTGTCTTCACGTGATAATCATTCTGTCCAAAATTAAACAACAGAACTTTAATATTGCCCCTGTAATCGGGATCAATTACTCCCGCACCCACATCGATGAAATATTTAAGGGCTAATCCGGACCTTGGGGCTACTCTCCCATAGCATCCAATAGGTATTTCCACTTGGAGACCGGTGTCAACCAGGGTTCTCCCTTGGCTAGGTACAGTCACATTTTCTATGCTGCACAGGTCAAACCCAGCAGCTTGAGGGGTTGCCCGCTTAGGAGCTTGGGCCTTCTCTGTGACCCTATGGTACTTTAGGACGAATGTCTGCTTTGGGGTAGCTTGGTCTTCTGGACGCTTAACCATCTTTTTAGCTGGGGTCTGAGGACTTCCAAATAAAGGCCCAGGAGCTATTACCATTAAACCTTCTCCCTCCTTCTTTCCTAGTCCTTCCACTAGACCCTGCTTAAATCTTGGCCAGTCTCTTCCTAGAACCAAATCAAAGGGTAGCCTAGGCACCACTGCTAACAGGACTTCCTCTTGTTCCCCCAGGCACTTAACCTTTAGCCTATAGGTGGGATATGATGTTGCAGCACCATGAATGCATCTGATGTGAACTTGGCTTTCAGGGGTTCTAGGCACAAATCCTTCTTGGGCCTCTATCCTCTTCCAAAGCCTTTTTGACATCATACTCTGGTCTGCCCCAGAGTCTAACAGAGCATTTGTGGTAATTCCTTGCACATCAACCATCAAAAGATATCCTTCTTTGGGCTGTTTTAAATCCACACCCACTAAGCTAGTGTGTGTCTGGCATCTCTTTTCTAAATGTCCCCATTTTCCACACTTGAAACATTTCTTTCTATTCCACTGTGTCATTGGGTTTGATACAGTACATTCATTTTCAGAAACATTTTTAATTATTCTCTTTTCTGATACAGCACATCTAGCCTCAGCACCAATCTTCAGAGGGCCACCCATTCTATGGCAAGCCTGCGTGGCTTCCAAGAATCTCTCTGCTAGCATGGTTGCCTCTCCAAGATTTTGGCAATTTTGCTGTATAAGGAAAGTGTGCAAATCTTTAGACACCCCAGACATAAATTGTTCAAGCATTATAATATCTAATAACATTTCTACCGTCTTTTGCTCAGGCTCCAACCATTTTACAGCTAAACCTCTGATTCTCTGACTCAGAGCCCTGGGTGTTTCACCCACTCTCAATGTAGTAGCTCTAAAAGCGTAGTTACTCACCTGTAACAGGTGTTCTCCAGGAGCAGCAGGAATCAGTCCTCACTTATGGGTGACGTCGGCGCCGACGGAGCCCTCGCGGAGCAATTTTCCCCAGCTTTCAAAGAAAGCCTTTGGGAATTGCAGCGCGCATGCGCGGTCGTCTTCCCGCCCGAGGGTGCCATCTTAGCCAGTCAGATGACATAGCTAAAAAAGACAGCATAAAAATTTGCAAAAAGAACATAAGCAGACGATTGCAACTCCAAGGGGAGGAGGGAGGGTAGTGAGGACTGATTCCTGCTGCTCCTGGAGAACACCTGTTACAGGTGAGTAACTACGCTTTCTCCAGGACCAAGCAGGAAGTCAGTCCTCACTTATGGGACTCCCAAGCTCAAGGCTACCGGAGACCCTAAGCACAAAAATGAGCTCCCTCTAGCTCAGCAGCACAGAAGGATAGAATCTTCGCTGAATTATCACCCACCGGTAGCCCACATCCGGGATGGAGGGTAGGAGTTGCTCAGACCTCAAAGAGATTACGGAGGACTGCCTGTCCGAAAGCACTGTCCCTACGGGACTCCCTCTCGAGACAGTAATGGACCGCAAAAGTCTGGCTCGAAGACCAAGTAGCGGCCCGGCAGATGTCTGCCAGCGGAACAGAGCGGAGGTAAGCCACTGACGTGGCCTTTGCCCGAACGCAATGAGCCGTGACTCGACTTTCTAAGGAGAGTCCGGCTGCCCCATAAGCCCAAGAGATACAGTCCGCAACCCAGATGGACAGAGTACGCTTGGAGACCGGGAGCCCCAATTTATTGGGGTCAAAAGACACAAAAAGCTGAGCAGCTTTACGGTGCTCCCGCGTACGGTCAAGGTAGAAGTTCAATGCCCTTCTACAGTCCAGGGTATGGAGGACCGTTTCAGCTCGGCTGGAGTGTGGTCTGGGAAAGAAGGTTGGAAGTACCACCTCCTGATTGATGTGAAAAGGGGAGACCACTTTAGGCAGAAATTTTGGGTGAGTCCGTAGGACTACCCTATTCTTGTAGAACCTAGTGTAAGGGGGATCAGACACGAGGGCCTGCAATTCACTTACGCGCCTAGCGGAAGTGAGGGCTATCAAGAACAGTGTTTTCCAAGACAGAAAACGGAGAGAACAGGTAGCCATAGGTTCAAAAGGCGGACAGGTGATCCGCTGCAAAACCACATTCAGGTCCCAGTCAGGCGCTGGCGGGCGCAGAGGTGGTTTAAGTAGAAGGAGACCTCGGAGAAACCTCGCTACGAGAGGGTCATTGGAGAGAGGTCTGCCGTCCACTGGCACATGATGTGCTGAAAGAGCACTGAGGTGAACTTTGACGGAGTTGGACTTAAGTCCCAGATTAGAGAGGTGCAGCAAGTACTGCAAGATCACCGACACCGGGCAGGAGAAGGGATCCTGAGACTGTTGGGTACACCAGACTGCAAAGCGACGCCATTTAAGGGCGTAGCATTTGCGGGTAGAAGGCCGTCGCGAAGCTAAGACGACCTCCTCCACCTCCGCCGGCAGGAGAAGGGGAGCAAGGACTACCCTCTCAGCAGCCAGGCCATGAGGTTGAGAGACCTGAGGTTGGGGTGCAGAAGGGACCCCTGATCCTGAGTGAGGAGATCCGGTTGTACCCCCAGAGGGATTGGATCCTCCACCGCCAGTTGCAGCAGGAGCGGAAACCACGGCTGCCTGGGCCAGCGAGGGGCCACCAGGATCATGAAGGCTTTGTCTCGGAGGACCTTGAAAAGAGTCCGAGAGATCAGCGGGATGGGAGGGAAAGCGTACAGAAGGCTCCCCGACCACGAGATCAGAAAGGCGTCCGCCGCAACCCGAAGGGGGTGTGGCTGACGAGAGCAGAAGCGAGGAAGCTGCCGGTTGTGAGGACTGGCAAAGAGATCCACCGTGGGGAGACCCCACTTGAGGAAGAGCTTCTGAACTACCAAGGGATCCAGACGCCACTCGTGCGGCTGGAGGACCCTGCTGAGTTTGTCTGCAAGGCAATTTTCTTGGCCCGGGAGATAAACTGCCTTGAGGAGAATGCCGTGACTGACGGCCCAAGAGCAGAGCTTCCGTGCCTCCCGGCAGAGGAGGAAGGAGCCCGTGCCCCCCTGCTTGTTCACGTAGAACATGGCAACTTGATTGTCCGTCTGGACAAGGACGGACTGTTGGGAAGTCAGGTGGGAGAAGGCCTTGAGAGCTAGGCGGATCGCCCTGAGCTCCAGGAAGTTGATCTGCTGAGCAGACTCCCACGTGGTCCAGAGGCCCTGAGTACGTGCCTCTTGGCAATGTGCTCCCCAGCCCAGGAGGGATGCATCGGTGGTCAGCACCCGGGTCGGCTGAGGTGACTGGAAAGGCATTCCGAATATCAGGTTCGGCTGCCGGAGCCACCACCGGAGAGACGAGAGCAGCGGCTCGGAGACGCGCACTAGGTCTGCCAGGCCGCCTGTGGCTTGTCGCCACTGCTGGCGGAGACACCATTGAGCAGACCGCATGTTCAGGCGGGCATTGGGGGTCACATGGACGGTGGAAGCCATATGGCCGAGCAGTCTCAGGAAGCGCCTGGCGGAGACCAGGGGCTGGCTGCGAAAGCGGTCGGCTAGGTCCATGAGCCGTTGAGCCCTGTCGAGCGGTAGGTACGGTCGTGCCCGAGGAGTGTGCAGCCTTGCGCCGATGAACTCGAGATCCTGTGAGGGGAGCAAAGTGGACTTTGCGAAGTTTATGACAAAGCCCAAGTGCTGCAGCAGAGTCACCGTGCGGCACGTGGCGTTGGTGACCTCCTGAGCGGACGCTGCTCTGATGAGCCAGTCGTCGAGGTACGGAAAGACATAGAGGCCGTGAAGCCGGAGATGGGCCGCCACGACCGCGAGACATTTTGTGAAGACTCGCGGTGCGGAGGATAGGCCAAAGGGCAGTACTCTGTACTGGTAATGATTTCCTGCCACCACAAACCTTAGGTATTGGCGGTGGCTTGGGTGGATGAGGATGTGCGTGTAGGCATCCTTTAGATCCAAGGAGCATAGCCAATCTCCCTGCTGGAGGTAGGGCAGAAGGATTCCAAGGGTAAGCATTTTGAACTTCTCCCGCACAAGGAACTTGTTGAGGTTGCGCAAGTCCAGGATGGGTCTGAGGCCCCCTGTTCTCTTCGGTATCAGAAAATACCTTGAATAAAAGCCTTGACCTCTCAGGTGGTGGGGCACCGGTTCCACCGCCTGTTCCTGCAGAAGACCTGCTAACTCCTGAAGGAGCAACTCCCTGTGCAGAGGGGGGCGCGAAGGTTCTCCCGGAAAATAGGAGGGAGGGACCTGATGGAAGTGGAGAAGGTAGCCTTCTCGCACGACCTGAAGTACCCAGGCATCTGCGGTGATGCTGGACCACCTGTGGCCGAAGTGAACCAGCCGGCCTCCGGTGCTGGGAGGAACCAGCGGGGGGGGAGAGGCTATGCTGAGCGAGTCAAAAACCCCCACCCTGCTGAGCAGGGGCTGGTGGTGCAGGCTTGGGGGCTTGCTGCCTACGGGACCCGTTACCCCGTCCCTTGGCCTGCTGGCCCTGTTGGGGAGCTGCAGGGGCCTGATAATGGGGGTACTGTTTGTAGGCAGCCGCCTTCCTCGGGTAAAAGGACTTTTTTCCCGAGCCCTTCTTTTTCTGGGAAGGGGCGGAGGTCTTCCTAGAAAGCCTGGTCCTGGTGAGAGTCTCAGTCTCAATTTGTGCAGCCTTTTCCGCCATGGGCTTGCCAAAGAGGTTTTCGCCTCGGCAGGGGACATCGACCAACTTGTCCTGTACCCAGGGCTCAAGATCCGACGACTGAAGCCAAGCCTGTCGGCGGGCACCGATGCCGGCTGCGGCCACTCTAGCCGAGGCCTCAAAGCCATCATAGGCTGCTCGGGACATGAACTTTGAGCATTCCCGAATGCCCGTGGACAAGGCTAGGAACCTCCGCAAGGGCTCTTCGGAGAGACCAGCGGAGAATCCGGCTAGCTCTTTAGCCAGATCCCGGAGATACATGCCCATGTAGAGCTGGTAAGTCTGGACACGACATGCGAGCATAGAGCCCTGGAAGCACTTCTTGCCAAGGCCATCCAGGTTACGGGCCTCCCTTCCAGGAGGCACCGAGGAGTGCATCTTCTGGCTCTTAAGACGATGCATGGCCGATTCCACTACCATGGAATGGTGTGGCAGCTGTGCCTTCTGAAAGCCAGGGCTCTTGCGGACCCGATAGATAGAATCGACCCGCTTGCTCAGGACCGGCGAGGAGGCCGGACTCTCCCACATGCGGAAGAGTAGTCGTTCCAGCATAGGAGGAACCGGCACAGTAAAGTGCTCCCTCGCGGTAGAGTCATACTGGAGGGCGTCGAGCTCTTCGGCTCGAGGCTCCTCCTCGGGATCCGCAGGGAAGGCCAAAGCCTTGGCCATATCCCTAACGAAGTCCGAGAACCGGGCATCCTCCGGGGGGGATTGCTTCCGAGGCTCGGACCCCGGTGAGTCCGATGGGACACACCGAGTCCGGAAAGAATCAGGTGACTCTTCCTCCTCAGACTCCCAGACCGACTCCGACGAGGACTCGGTGGGGTCGGCCCGGGCAGGGTGCGGCGCCAGCCGCCCCGACGTCGAGGGAGTCGGCGTCGGCGACCTCGGTCCCGAACGGGAGGCCGAGGGTGACCTCGACCGAGGATCGACTCGAGTTCTCATTGACTCGAGGATCGGCTCGGTCTCCGGGGTCGACTTGGACGTCGACGTCCCGGCGGTCGGGGCAGCGGCGCCAGCGAGGCCAGCGAGCAGTGCCCGCTGCTGGTCCATGAAGGCAGACAGTCTGCTCTCCAAGGCCGTCAACCTGAGTCCGAGCTCAGGTGACCCAGCAGCCCCCGACTCGGGCCCCGACGGCGTCGGGCCCGACGTCGGCTGTCGCGGAGGCGAGTCCAGAAGGACTACAGGACTTACCCGGGCAGGCATCTCCGACTCCAGGCGAGGTCGCTTCGGGAGATGTTCCTTCTCCAAGGACCCGGGGCGGCTGTCGGGGCTATGCGACCTGGCCCTCGCGGAGCCAGGAGCGTCCACCGACGCCGCCCTCGCGGGTTTTTCCTTCCGACGATGGTCCCCGGAGGGAGAACCCCGGTCGGAGGAGCTCCGGCGACGGTCTGAGCTGGAGCCCTTTGACACGGAGGCCTCCGACGAGGTCCGGGTACGGCTGGGGTCAGCGAAGATTCTCTCGCGCTGATGCCGCCGACTTCTCAACGCCTTCGAGGACAGTTTGCTGCAGGGCCCACAGATCAGTTCCTCATGATCCGGGCCCAAGCAGCGGAGGCAAAAGTCGTGTGTGTCGGTTAGTGACATATTTCGGTCACACCGACCACACCGCTTAAAGCCACTGGCAGCCATCGGGGGAAAAAGGGCCCCTGCGAGGTCAAAGGACCGGGCTGCCAGGGAAAACGAAAATGAAAGCTGACTAAGTCAGAAAAACCGAAAAACGCTAGAGGACTCGAGACCGGCGTCGCGAGTCCGGGCGGGAAAACGATCGGCGTCGAACCGAAAGAAAAAAGTATAAAATAAAGAGGAAAATCAACTTTTTTGCGGGGACAAGACGGGGACGTCTGCAGGGCTCCGCGGAAAAAAGAAGACTGGCTAAGATGGCACCCTCGGGCAGGAAGACGACCGCGCATGCGCGCTGCAATTCCCAAAGGCTTTCTTTGAAAGCTGGGGAAAATTGCTCCGCGAGGGCTCCGTCGGCGCCGACGTCACCCATAAGTGAGGACTGACTTCCTGCTTGGTCCTGGAGAACATTCGCCTATACTCTGAAATAGACAACCCTAGGCGATCTCTAATAGCAGCCTTTACATCCTTATAATTCAAAGCCTGGGCTGCTGGCATTGCTCTGTAAGCTGCAAGCGCCTCTCCAGTTAATGAGGCTGCCAGCCTTACTGCCCACTGGGTCTCTGGCCATGCTAATGCTTGTGCCACTCTTTCAAAAGACTCTAGAAAATCATCAACATTATCATCTGGAGTTAGTTTCCCAAAACTAAATGCCCCAATCCCTTGATTGAGTCCCACACTGTCCACATGTGGTGTACCAGTATTTACTGCTGGTCTTGCATCTGTTCCACTTTGGTTCTGCAGCTGAACTAGGGCTTGCACCAAATCAAACACTGGCTTCTGCTGTTCCATTATGGCTTTCATAGCAGTGTCCTGAGCCTGCTGTGCTAGCTCCTGTTGCCTGCTAAATTGGGCTGCCATCCACTGAGCTAGTTCCTTTGAATCCATCTTGAACCCTGTAAGAAAATAAAGAAAAAAAAAACCAAAGTGCACCACCTTCCAAACAGGTGTGTTTTTTTTCTACTTTATTTTTTTTTTTTCAATTACCCCTGTGCTTACTCCCATCCACCACTAGACATGTCCAGGTACTTATTACCTTGTCTCAGTGATGAATCCAGCTCTGCACAGGATCTTTTCCTCCTGGGACATCCACTTCTCCTCCAAAGTGCAGTTGAGGGAAAATCTTTTTTTCCAGCTTTAAACTTGAACTGTAGTTGTAATCCTCAGCAACTAAATCCCCTTTGTGCAAAAGCAATCCGAAAAACTACGCCATTTGTCAGACGGTTGCCTGGGTGAGAATCTTCACACTCTTGGCAAGTGCATATTTCTATATGATTTGCAAGGTATTGTGGGCAATGTAGTTCATTCACACCAGACACTGCTGCTGACAATAATTTAGTTGTGCTCTTGGGTAAAGCCAATAAGATATTTATTTATGGGGTTATTTCTCCCAACACAGATATGCTTGGTAGCACATAAATTAGGTAACTTGCTTTCAGTGTTAACTTGGAAAAACAAAGTCAAAATCAGGAAAATAACAAATGAAAAGTCACAAAGCAAGAAACAAACTGTTCTTTTCAGGTTAACTTCTGATTACTTCCCACATAGATACAGAAGTGATTCTCTCCTAGCTCACAAGCAATTAGGTAAGGCTTAATTGCTAGCAGTTACCAGCTGAAACCCCTTAGCTGGCTTGCCTTCCACTGTGTGGGTCAAATCCTGCTTCAGGAGCTTTTCTGAGTAGATTAAAGAACAAATTTGTATTTCTTTGTGATGGTTGCTGTACTTTATAACAGAAAGTTACCAATGGAGTTTAGATAGAGAGCAGTCCATATAAACAGGATCCTCATCTGCTATTATTCCCCCTTGTTCAACAAGCATGGGTTCAATATCATGGATTGGCACAGATGAATCTCTCAATGGAGCATTTTCAGGAGAATACTTGTTTCCCTGCTGTCTTTCAAGGTTATAGCTAGGGCATAGATCAGTGTTCATACCTGAGCTTCCATTGCTGCTAGAGTTCCTCTCTATATAGCCTGGCCAGTATGTAGTCCAGTTCTTATGTCCAGCCTTCCAATCCAGATCCCTGGACACTGGATCTCTCTTCACATACCTTCTGGCACAGGTCTTAGGGTCCCTTCCACGTGCAGCCGTCTCCCTCACAGGTAGCCTCTGGTGATTCCTAGCTCTGCAGCACCATTCCTCTGGCTTTCCCCAGTCCAATGGTGTATGCTGGCCCTTGGAATACCTCCCAGTATACGTACTGCTTTGGACTCTTCTAGACCTCTCAAAGGCTTTTCTCTTCCTTCTTCCAAAGGGTCTCTTTCCCTCTCTGTCCGTCCGGTTTGGCTTCTGCTTCTGATGATCCTTCAGATGAAACTGATGATCAAACTCAAGCTGATTCTCAGGATACTGAGGACAATTCTCTGGATATCCAAGGTGATCATGAAGATGGTCATCTGTAGAATAAACTCTACTCTTATTCTGCTTGGATGAGTGCTCCTCCCTAACACAGCGCAGCTGTGCTGAATCAGGCCCTGCCCTTTGAGATGAGTGCTTAGGGATTACCTCATAGCCCTCCTGATTGAACACACGTTTCCCCACTTCAGCTCCTCTAATGGCTGTTGGAAACCTGGTGCATTCTGGGACTGGTAGTCTTTTATGGGAAAATTCTGTTTTCTTATTTCTACCAGAACTGACAGGTTGCTTGTTCAGAGTCACTTCACCTTTTCTACAGCTCCTTCCTGAGCTATGATAAGCTTCCTTATCACAATATGCATGAGATATATTTGCATGCACTGCCCCCATTATATGCAAATATATCTAATGACGAAGACAAACCACCCATCTGGGCAGCAGCAGAATGGGATAGTGTTGACGGCGGAGGATCACATTTCTGTGACAACGGCAACAACACCAAACTTAAACTGCGCGGAAGGAAGGCCCGGCAATCTACTTCTGTATCTTGCCATGAAAACCCAATGGATAGTTACAACAAAACAAATTGTGCTATGGTGCTGGAAGATGAGACTCCCAGGTCAGAAGGCACTCAACTAGCTACTGGGGAAGAGCTGAAGACTTTTCAGAGTAAAGCCAGCATTTATGATGTGGTTGGATCAAAGCCCTCGGGAAGTCTGACTGCTGATGTAGCTGCGCATGAAATGAGAGTCAGAAGCTGTAAAGATGTCTTACACATTGGAACATGGAACGTACGAAGCATGAACCAAGGGAAGTTGGAGGTGGTCAAGAATGAAATGGAACGTGTACAACTTGATCTGTTGGGTGTCAGCGAACTGAAATGGACTGGCATCGGGCACTTTGCATCAGATGATCACATGGTCTACTATGCTGGAAATGAAAGACAAAGAAGAAATGGTGTTGCATTTATAATAAAGAAGAAACTTGCAAGAACTGTAATGAAATACAATGCAGTCAGCGAACGCTTAATCTCTGTTCGTCTACGAGGATTGCCTATCAACACAACTATAATTCAAGTATATGCCCCAACAACAGCTGCAGAAGAGAATGAAATTGAAGAGTTCTATGAACAAGTACAAGCTGAAATTGACAGAACATGCAAACAGGATATCCTGATAGTCATGGGTGACTGGAACGCAAAAGTTGGCAACAAAGAAGAAGGCAAAGTAGTTGGAAAATATGGACTTGGCAACAGAAATGAAGCTGGAGAAAGATTGATAGAATTCTGCAAGACCAATAATCTATTCATCTCAAACACCTTCTTCCAGCAACACAAGCGGCGACTGTACACATGGACTTCACCCAATGGATTGTATAAAAATCAAATTGACTACATCTGTGGAAGTCAACGATGGAAAAGCTCTGTAACATCAACAAAGACAAAACCTGGAGCTGACTGTGGTACAGATCATCAACTACTAGTATGCAAACTCAAGCTAAAGTTGAAAAAGAGCAAACCACTCATGAATGCAGCAAAATATGACCTTGAGAATATACCACTGGAATTTAAAGACTGCCTGCAAAATCGATTTGCTGCTTTAGATACAAATGACAGAGCTCCGGAAGAGTTATGGAATGACGTCAAGAAGGTTGTGCTGGAAGAAAGCGAGAAGTCTCTACAAAAGGTGAAAAAGCAAAAACGGCCAAAATGGATGACGGAAGAAACTCTGAAAATTGCCCAGAAACGCAGAGAAGCTAAAGCCAAAGGAGAAAGAAAGACAATCGCAGAACTCAACAGAGATTTCCAACGTGCAGCAAGACAGGACAAGGAAAAGTACTACAATGACACTTGCAAGGAAATAGAAGCAGAAACTATTAGAGGAAGAACAAGATCGGCTTTCCTAAAGCTGCGAGAGTTAAAGAAAAAGTTCCAGCCTCGAATTGGAATGTTACAAGATGCTCAAGGTTCTATGTTGAATGATGCTGAGAAGATCAAGAAAAGGTGGAAGGAATCTACAGAGTTTTTATATAATAAAGATCAAGTGGACCAACAGCCGTTTCAACCTATACCTTATGATCAGGAACCATTGGTGATGAAAGATGAAGTTGAAGCATCATTGAAAGCCTTATCAAAGAACAAAGCACCAGGCATTGATAGCATTCCCATAGAAGTATTGCAGCAATCTGATGCAGCTGTTACCGTACTTACAAGGCTCTGCCAAGAAATATGGAAGACAACATCATGGCCAACTGACTGGAAAAGATCTGTGTTTATACCAATACTAAAGAAAGGTGATCCAACTGACTGTGGAAATTATCGCACAATCGCTCTGATCCCACATGCCAGCAAGATTCTACTGAAGATTATTCAAAAGAGACTACAGCCATACCTAGAACAAGAACTACCTGAAGTGCAAGCAGGGTTCAGGAAAGGACGAGGAACGAGAGACATCATTGCGGATGTGAGATGGATCCTTGAAAAGACTAAAGAATACCAAAAGGATATCTATTTGTGCTTTATCGACTATAGCAAGGCTTTTGACTGTGTAAACCATGAGAAACTCTGGACCACATTAAGAAGCATGGGTATACCAGAACACCTGATCGTTCTCTTGCGCAATCTGTATATTGATCAAGAAGCAACAGTTCGAACGGAACAAGGAGAAACAGAATGGTTTAAAATAAGCAAAGGTGTAAGACAAGGCTGCATACTTTCCCCCTACCTGTTTAATTTATATGCAGAACAAATCATCAGAGAAGCAGGACTGTATGAAGACAACAGAGGTGTGAAGATTGGTGGAAGACTCATCAACAACCTTCGCTATGCTGATGATACCACATTACTAGCTGAAAGTGAAGATGATCTGAAACATTTGCTTCTCACAATCAAAGAACATAGTCTCAAAATGGGCCTGCACCTTAATGTAAAGAAGACAAAGATCATGACAACTGGCATAATCAACAGGTTCATCGTTGAAGGAGAAGAAATTGAAATCGTGAACAACTTTAACCTACTTGGATCAACTATCAATAAAGAAGCAACAAGCAGTCAAGAAATCAGACGACGCATTGCTCTTGGCAGAATGGCTATGAAAGACCTAGATAAGATTCTCAAGAGCAGAGATGTCTCTCTCCATACAAAGATTCGACTTGTTCAAGCCATGGTATTTTCAATAACATCATATGGATGTGAAAGCTGGACAGTGAAAAAGACAGACAGGAAGAAAATTGATGCCTTTGAATTATGGTGCTGGCGGCGAATACTGTGTATACCATGGACTGCCCGAAGAACAAACCAGTCGGTACTAGAGGAGATCAAACCTAAGCTTTCTTTAGAAGCTCAGATGACAAGACTTCGACTTTCATACTTCGGACACATCATGCGAAGAGAGAGATCATTAGAGAAAGACATCATGCTTGGCAAGATAGAAGGTCAACGCAAAAGAGGAAGGCCAGCAATGAGATGGATCGCTACAATAACAGCAACTACGGGTGCCAGTCTGTCAACAATGAGCCGCCTGACTGAAGACCGAACACAATTTAGGATAGCTATCCAGAGGGTCGCCATGAGTCGACTCCGACTCGACGGCACTTAACAACAACATCTAATGAATATTCATTAGGGGCATCCTGAAAACCAGACTGGTTTGTGGCCCTCCAGGACTGGTGTTTGACACCCCTGCTATAGACAATTTTAGAGATAGCTTACAAATTACTAATAGTAGGTCTGCAATTTTATTTTTGGAGGCTATCCAATCTTTTGCACTGAGTGTCACACGCATGATTTTCTCCCAGTTGGTGAGAGGTCTTATGTGTGCACTAGGTGCAAAGAGCTCTTTGCTCTCAGAGAGCGAGTGTGATCTGTGGAGGCTAGGAGGAGCAAAGGCAGACAGAGAAGTATATAGACGAGATCTGCAGGAACATAGTGAAGTCCCACCTCCAGTCTGGCAGCCTCTGTTGCTATGGAGGAGAGAAGTCACGTGAAAGGAGAGCATCACCTTGGTGTGGCAGGAAGTGATCTTGTAGCTAAGACGTGTCCTCCAGGTGATGTTAAACCCTCTCGCATCAAGGACGTCTCAACAGAGCCATGTGCCCATGAGAGAAAGGTTAGGATGGCCATTATAGTTGGCCATTTGATTATTAGATAGCTGGGTGGATGTGGACATGAGGATCACCTGATAACATGCCTGCATGCATCACCTAAACAAGGTTTTAGATAGTGCTGAGCAGGAGCCTGCTGTCTTGGTACATGTTTGTACCAATGGCTTAGAAAAGTGTGGGAGGGAGTTTCTGGAAGCCAATTTTAAGCTTTTAGGTAGGAAGCTGAAATCCAGAACTTCCAGGGTAGCATTCTCAGAAATGCTTTCCATTCCATGTGCAGAACCCAAAAGGCAGGCAGAGCTCCAGAATCGCAATATATGGATGAGACAATGGTGCAAGGAAGAGGGTTTTGGATTTGTTAGAAACTGGACAAGATTTTGGGGAAGGCGGGGAGGGGATTTTCAGAAAGGAGTGGATCCAGACTGCTGGCATTAACCTTTAAAAAGAAGATAGAACAGCTTTTAAATTAGATAATAGGGACATGATTTGGAATGATGTATCCTTGAAGAAATCTAGGAATAGAGGTAAGTTAAGGCATTCTGACAGAAAGGTTCCAGTAAAGGTAAAAATAACCTAGATGCCTTTAAAGTACAGAGCAGACAGAGCTGAAAGATTCCAAATTACTCGTCAACTGATAACCAGATTGTTAATATAAACAAAATACAACTTTTGAAATGCCTGCATGCAAATGCTAGAAGTTTAAAAAATAAGATGGGAGAATTCGACTATATATCACTAAATGAAAACTTAGATATAATTGGCATCTCAGAGACCTAGTGAAAGGAGAACAACCAATGGGACACCGTGACACCTAGGTACAAACTATAGCGCAATGATGGGGCAGATCAAATTGGTGTAGGGGTTGCACTATATGTTAGAGAGGGCATTGAGTCAGAAAGTACAAATGTTTTGCAGGAAACAAAATACACTGCATTCTATGGATAGAAATTCCATGTAAAAAGGGGAAGACAATGGCAATGGGGATGTACTACTGTCCGCCTGGCCAGAATGAACAGATGAATGATAAAATGCTTAAAAAAAATAAATTGGTCAGAGAAGTTAACAAAATTTACAATACAGTAATAAAGGGTGATTTCAATTACCCCGGTATCAACTGGGTCAATGTCATAGCATGACATGAAAAGGAGATGAAGTTTCTAGATGAAATAAATGACTGCTTCTTGCAGCAGATGGTTCATGAACCAACACGAAGGGAAGCCATTTTAGACCTAGCCCTTAGTGGAACACAGGATCTTAGTGCTGGGGCCACACAGTATAATGGTATTGGGGCCACTTGGCAATAGTGATCACAGCATGAAAGCATTAGATTTAATAAATGGAGGGAGGACAGCAGGGCTGGTGCTAGGGTTTCTGGCGCCTCCCTGCAACCTATAGATCGGTGTGTCCTCCCTCACTACTATTAATTTTGGTGACCCCCCAGCTCCCTTTTTCTAAACTCTTTTTACATGATGTCAACCAAAATGTGATCACGGCCCAGAAGGAAAGAGACTCAATGGACAATTAGGTGATAGAGTGATAAAAGGGGCGCTAAGGGAGGACAAGGTCATAGCGGCGAGACTGAATGAATTCTTTGCTTCGGTATTTACTGAAGATGTAGGGAAGTTATCTATGCCTGAAATGGTATTTAAAGGTGATGTATCAGAGGAAATTAAACAAATCTCAATAAACCTGGAAGATGTATTGCAACTAGTTGATAAACTAAACAGTAGCAAATCACCTGGACTGGATAGTATAAATGCCAGAGTGCTGAAAGAACTGAAAGATGAGATTGCAGACCTTCTATGAGTAATCTGTGAACTATCATTAAAATCATCTGTAGTACCTGAAGACTGGAGAATGGCCAATGTATTGCTGATTTTTAAAAAGGGTTCCATCGGTGATCCAGGAAACTACAGAGTGTTGAGCCCGACATCAGTACTGGGCAAAATGGTAGAAACCATTATAAAGAATGAAATTACTGAACATCTAGATCAGTGGTTCTCAACCCAGTGCTATGGGTCCCCCAGGCCAATCAGTTTTCAGGATATCCACAATGAATATGCATGAGATAGATTTGCATACAATGGAAGCAGTGCATGCAGATCTATCTCATGCATATTCATTGTGGATATCCTGTAAACCTGACTGGCCTGGGGCCCCCAGAGGACTGGGTTGAGAACCACTGATGTAGATAGTCATGGCTTAATAGCAGAAAGCAAACATGGATTCAGCCAAGAAAAGTTTTGTCTTACTAATCTGTTATATTTTTTGAAGGTGTGAATAAACAGGCAGATAAAGGTGAGCCAGTTAGTATAGTGTATCTCCATTTTCAACAAGGCTTTAACAAGATCTCTCATGAGAGACTCTTGGCGAAATTAAAAAGTCATGGGATAGGAGGCAGTGTACTATTGTGGATTGAGAAAAGGTTAAAAGATAGAAAGCAGAAAAATCGCAAGAGGACCTTGATAAATTGGAAGACTGAACGTCTGAATGGCAGATGGAATTTAATGTGGACAAGTACAAAGTTGCGCACTTATGGAAGAACAACCCAAACTACAGTTACACGGTGCAAAGTTCTACATTAGGAACTACCACCCAAGAAAAGGATTTCAATGTCATTGTGGATAATACGTTGAAACCCTCTGCCCAGTGTGCAGCCGCTGCCAAGAAAGCAAACAGAATGCTAGGAATCTTAAGGAAAGGAATGGAGAATAAAACAAAGGATATTAGCGAAGGTCATAGAAAAGGTTGTACAGTTACAACTGCAAGATTTCATTGACCTAAACGCCCCCCTGGATGAACAACAGACCCCACCACAGTGTTGAGACCCTAATGCTATCATTTCTAGACAAACTAATACGTGGTTTAGACTCCATTAAACAGGCATTTATATTAATCTTTATAGACATTGCCTCAGCATTCGACAGCATAGATCACAAACTACTTATAAGAAGACTAAAACAAATTGGCTTGCTGGGAACAGTCATTCAGTGGTTTACATCCTACCTTATCAACCGAACACAACAGATCTGGATTGGCCAGGCATCATCCTCTATCTTCAAACAGAAACAGGGTATTCCCCAGGGCTCCTCCCTATCCTCCTTCCTATTTAATCTTTACCTACAACCAATATGTAATATCTTCAAAAAGCACAACATTAACTATCATCTCTATGCGGATGATATAATGATGTATCATCCCACAGATACTTCTAACCCTGATCATTCACAGGTAATCACATGCCTAGGCGATATAACAAAATGGCTCAATGCACATAACCTCAAAATCAACTTTAACAAAACAGAAGTGCTCTGTGTCTCCAGAAATCTGAACTTCACCCCCCCCAACAAAATACATCTACAAGAAGCCGAACTAGAGGTCAAGAATGAGGTAAGATACTTGAAGTAATCATAGACAAATCACTAAATATGACCTCTGTCGCCCCCGCCTGGCCAGGTAGATAACTGGCAGCAGATGAGGTCGCCTTTTAACCTTAGGATAAGATTCTCGGTAATGGCTGCCAGAAGGGCTGATGGGAATCGTAGTTTATCCTAAGGTAAAGGAGTTGTGATCCGAGGGTTTAGGCACGAGACAGAGAAAATTTATATTTTTAGTGTAATCAGGGGTTTCTTCATACACAGGAGGCGTGAGGCACAAAGTAGGGAAAAAGGAACTTTTAATCCACGCTACTGCTTCAAATCAACAGGAACAAAATTAGGCTTTCAATATAACTTCCAACACAGATGGCATCACTTTGCTTGAGTAAATCAAACTGGCTTTTTCAGAGCTTTTAAACAAACAATGCTTTCCTCTGAAACAGGAACACTTCTTGTTGCCAAAACAAAAACTTTTAAATGTTCCTTAGACATATGAATCAGCTTCTCACTACGTCAGCACAATCAGCTGCCTCTTGCAGTTTGTGACGTCTTCACAAAATACGTGCTTTCTGAGCATGGCACAGCTATAAGGCTTTCTAGGATTCTTCACCGTCAGAGGTAAAACACATAGTACACTGACAATCCATTATACTATTGTCTACATGCGTTGTATCCATTTGTTCTTCTCTATCACCCTCCCTTATATCATAAGGTAGGTGCATAGAGAGCTGACTATCTTCCTTCCTTATTAAATCTTTGAGCCTTCTTAATAAAGTTTGCTTCTGCAGTAACTCATCCGTTAGCTGAGCTACGTGCTGATTAGACCAGCTGTCTCCCTTTCCTCTGGGACTCTGGCTATGCTTACAGTTAGCTTTCTCTCCTATGGGTAATTCTCTGGGGCTTTTCCTCTGTGAGGATTGATAAGGACAGACTTGCCTTTGTTCTGTGGTATTTAGGGATTCCTTCCGTCCTGCAAACCAGTCATGCTTTTCTTCCAGTGCAGACTTTCCCTTTGCTGACGGCACCCTCTCAATCCCAGCTGTATCTGGCAAGCTTTCATCAATCTTCTCTTCACAGCAAATAGTATCTCTCACACTCTGTCTCTCGGGCTCTGCAAACACTCTCTTACTTGCTCTGCCTCCTGGACTCTGTGTTGGCCCCTCTCCTGAACTCCCGATTGAGTTCTCCTCTGTATTTCCTGAGCTACCCGAGCTCGAGCCTCCCGAGCTCCAGCCTGAGCTCCAGCCTGAGCTAACTTCTGTTCTGTGAATCTGGTTTTTAAACTTTCCTTCTCTTTGAGGCACACCCTGCTCCCAACACATGTGACCAGAGTCTAGCTTCACTCTGACGTGCTGCTGTGGGCGGGGCTTAGGTATGACCAGCTTCTGAGTCCTAGACTCCTGGTTGCTAGGGAAACCTATGATACAACCTGATTTAAAGCGACAGGAGTCTTTTTCCTGTGCATTTCTGTAATCAGCTGTGGTTTCCTTACCACATATTCCCCTTCTTAAGACATTTCGTGCTGGGGTTCTCCCAGAATCACAGCACGTAAATCTCTTATATCTTTCCTCGTTGCTTTGTCTTCCTCGCCTAGCCTGGGTAATGGTGACCACCTGCCCTTGCGCTGTTCGCTCCTGCCAGGGTTTGAGCAAGTTTATATGAAATAACTGTTGGCGTCCTCGTCTGGTTTGTACTAGATAGGTCGCCGGTCCTACTTGCTTAACCACCCGGAAGGGTCCCTTCCACTGGCTCTCAAACTTAGGGGCGGTGCCCGTTACCATTACTAGGACTTTCTCATCCACCTCTAGCTGGCGGGGTCTTTTATTACGGTCATAATACACTTTCTGTTTTTGTTGGCTTTCCCTCAAATTGTTTTCTGCCAACTGGGAGGCCTGCGTTAAGCGTCCTCGCAAATCCCGCAGAAATTGGGGTATATCTGTTTCCTGGACTCCCGGCTCTACCCACTGATCCCTCAGAATGTCTAGTATGCCCCTAGGGCTCCTACCAAACATAAGCTCGTAGGGGGAAGTTCCCAACGAGGCCTGAATTCTCTCTCTGTTTTGAGAGCGTATTTGTCTCTCATGGCGCTTCTCTCTTTTTGATTTCCTCACTTTCCTCTGAGGAATGTTTAGCAAATCCTCACGAGAGGGTAGAACCTTTGTCTCCCCCTTTTTAGATACTTCCTCTAGGGCCTGCTGAGCTTGGGACTGGGCTTGTTTAGATACTAAGCCTTCCTTAACCCCTAACCCTTGCTGAAAATGGGGCCAGTCTCTTCCAAGTACTACCTCCTGGGGTAGTCTGGGAACAATGGCCACTGGTACTTTCTTTTCTACGCCTAAACCTTTTATTCGGACTGGGTAAACAGGGTAGGTGCTTGTGGTACCATGAACGCACCTAATGTTCACGCTGCCCGTGGGAGTCTGAGGTGTGTCTAAACTTGTGGCATTTATCCTCCTCCATAACCTTTTGGAGAGCATCGATTGGTCCGAACCGGAATCCAATAGTGCTTTAACTGGAATGCCTTGGACTATTACCTCCAGTAGAAATCCTTCCCTTTTCTTACTGGGGTCACTCAAAACTAGGGCCGTTTTCATTCTGCACTCACGCATCAAATGTTGCCCACTTCCACACCGATAGCACGCACGCTTCTCATGCACCCTTCTATTGGTGGGAACACCAACATTCTGTCCATTCTTGCCATTTACATCCACTCTATCCATAGACATTTTGGTATAGGCTGAAGCCCTGTCACTAGCTATCACCTCAGCTTCCAAGAAACGTTCTGACATCTCTATGGCTTCTCTGGTGTTTTTACAACCCTGTAGCAACAAAAATTCTCGTAACCCTTTGGGTACGGCCTCAAAATACTGTTCCAGAACAAGCTCATCTATCAGTGTTTCCACCGATTTATGTTCTGGTTCTAGCCACTTTAACACTAACATTTTTAACCTATGGTATAGTGCTCGTGGTGTTTCATCTACGCGTAATTTTGCATTCCTAAGCTGGCGTTTATATACTATAGGTGTTAGACCAAACCTATCCTTAATAGCCTTTTTTACTTCACAATAGTCATTGGCCAACTCAGGTGGAACGGTTTGGTAAGCTGCCAATGCCTCGCCAGAAAGCGAGAGAGCTAACCTCACCGCCCACTGTTCAGGTGGCCACTTGGCTATTCGTGCCACTTTTTCAAATGCATCAAAATATGTGTCCACATTTTCACCATCCCTTAATTGTCCCACACCAAAGGTCTCTCTGGACCCGAGTCCAAAGTTATGGGCTATTCCCACAGAAAAACCTGTCTGAGCTGGATCAGGCGCTGGTGGTTTCTGCTGTTCCTTCACCCAGGCCTCCAGATGCTCCATCAGTGGTTTCTGCTGTGCTTGCATCTGACTCGCTACATGCGCTAGAAGCTCCAAAGATGAGTCCCTTTGCTTCTTGAGCTCTGCTGCCGCCCAAACAAGGATATCTTGGCTCTCCATCTTGGCTCTGTTTTCTGCAAAAAAAAAAACACACACACCCAAGTGCGATTCCACCACACAGATATGCGTTCCTCTCTACCTGCTGCTATTTACCCCCACCCAGTACCAGTATCCTTTAACTCTCTCTAGTTATATACGGGTTACCTGGTACTAGTGGTGCATCTCGCTCAGCAACAGCGTAGGACCTCGACAGGTCTCTGGACCCTCCGGCTCTGCAGGACTCTGGACTCCTCAGTCTCAGGTGCTTGCAACCCTCCGGTGTCCCTCTGTCGACTCTGGAACCACTCTATGCGTCTCCTGGTGTGTAGTCGTACTTCCGCTGTCATCCAATGAACTGCGCTCCTTCGTGACGTGGCCCACTCCGCATCCAACTTTATACACTTTGTGGTGTGGCCTGCTCCGCATCCGAACTATTACACCAGCCTGTGGCGTGGCCTGCTCCGCATCCGAACTATTACGCCAGCCTGTGGCGTGGCCTGCTCCGCATCCGAACTATTACGCCAGCCTGTGGCGTGGCCTGCTCCGCATCCGAACTACTACGCCACTCTGTGGCGTGGCCTGCTCCGCATCCGAACTACTACGCCACTCTGTCGCCCCCGCCTGGCCAGGTAGATAACTGGCAGCAGATGAGGTCGCCTTTTAACCTTAGGATAAGATTCTCGGTAATGGCTGCCAGAAGGGCTGATGGGAATCGTAGTTTATCCTAAGGTAAAGGAGTTGTGATCCGAGGGTTTAGGCACGAGACAGAGAAAATTTATATTTTTAGTGTAATCAGGGGTTTCTTCATACACAGGAGGCGTGAGGCACAAAGTAGGGAAAAAGGAACTTTTAATCCACGCTACTGCTTCAAATCAACAGGAACAAAATTAGGCTTTCAATATAACTTCCAACACAGATGGCATCACTTTGCTTGAGTAAATCAAACTGGCTTTTTCAGAGCTTTTAAACAAACAATGCTTTCCTCTGAAACAGGAACACTTCTTGTTGCCAAAACAAAAACTTTTAAATGTTCCTTAGACATATGAATCAGCTTCTCACTACGTCAGCACAATCAGCTGCCTCTTGCAGTTTGTGACGTCTTCACAAAATACGTGCTTTCTGAGCATGGCACAGCTATAAGGCTTTCTAGGATTCTTCACCGTCAGAGGTAAAACACATAGTACACTGACAATCCATTATACTATTGTCTACATGCGTTGTATCCATTTGTTCTTCTCTATCACCCTCCCTTATATCATAAGGTAGGTGCATAGAGAGCTGACTATCTTCCTTCCTTATTAAATCTTTGAGCCTTCTTAATAAAGTTTGCTTCTGCAGTAACTCATCCGTTAGCTGAGCTACGTGCTGATTAGACCAGCTGTCTCCCTTTCCTCTGGGACTCTGGCTATGCTTACAGTTAGCTTTCTCTCCTATGGGTAATTCTCTGGGGCTTTTCCTCTGTGAGGATTGATAAGGACAGACTTGCCTTTGTTCTGTGGTATTTAGGGATTCCTTCCGTCCTGCAAACCAGTCATGCTTTTCTTCCAGTGCAGACTTTCCCTTTGCTGACGGCACCCTCTCAATCCCAGCTGTATCTGGCAAGCTTTCATCAATCTTCTCTTCACAGCAAATAGTATCTCTCACACTCTGTCTCTCGGGCTCTGCAAACACTCTCTTACTTGCTCTGCCTCCTGGACTCTGTGTTGGCCCCTCTCCTGAACTCCCGATTGAGTTCTCCTCTGTATTTCCTGAGCTACCCGAGCTCGAGCCTCCCGAGCTCCAGCCTGAGCTCCAGCCTGAGCTCCAGCCTGAGCTAACTTCTGTTCTGTGAATCTGGTTTTTAAACTTTCCTTCTCTTTGAGGCACACCCTGCTCCCAACACATGTGACCAGAGTCTAGCTTCACTCTGACGTGCTGCTGTGGGCGGGGCTTAGGTATGACCAGCTTCTGAGTCCTAGACTCCTGGTTGCTAGGGAAACCTATGATACAACCTGATTTAAAGCGACAGGAGTCTTTTTCCTGTGCATTTCTGTAATCAGCCGTGGTTTCCTTACCACACCTCCCATATAAAAGCTATTACCAAAACCATATACTTCAAATTACACACAATACTACACCTCAGACCCTTGCTAGAAGATCACGATTTCAGAACAGTCCTCCAATCACTAAACCCGCCCTCCCCCCCCCACATTGACTACTACAACAGTATCCTACAGGGTCTACCAAATAAAACCATCCACCAACTTCAACTAGCTGAAAATCGGGCAGCACGCATCATATATAAGGCAAAATGCACCGATCACATCACCCCAATCCTCTATAACCTCCTTTGGTTACCAGTTTCATCAAGAATAAAATACAAATACTTGATGATTTAAACACCACAACAAAACAGCTTCATCTCCGCTATCCTCACTCCTCATGTCCCCCCACTACATCTAGATTGTGAAGACACTGCATCCAAAACACCTATACCATCCCCACCCACATCTGCAACACAAACCAATCTACCAGCTCCAGAGCATTTACTTACATTGCCCCAACATTATGGAACTCTCTTCCTGACAACGTAAGAGCAGTAAAAGACCTTCTACAATTCCGAAAAGACCTAAAAACACATCTATTCATCGAATATTATGGCAACTCCTATAATACATCCCAAGCCCAAGCTAATTAAGACACTCAGCATTTTTTGCTCTTAAAAATGAATACACATAAATAAGGACCATCCCACTTTCCCCCTTTCATATCTAACTGCTGCTATGTTGTACATAGTTAATTGTAAGATAGTTTTAACAAGTTAACTGTATATAGTTACCAAGTTCAATGTAAAAGCTTTCTTTGATGTTCTATGTAAACCACCCCTGATCTCTGAAAGGGGCGGTATATAAAAGCATGTTAAATAAATAAATAAAAAATAAAAATTATTATGCCTCTGTATCGATCCATGGTATGACTGCAACTTGAATATTGTTTGCAATTCTGGTTGCCATATCTTAAAAACTATATAGCAGAATTAGAAAAGGACAGAGTAGAGCCAAAATGGTAAAGAAAATGGAAGGATACCCCTATGACAGTGGCTTTCAAACCTTTACCCTGTATGACCCCATTTTAACAACTGAAAATTAACGTGACCCCAGATCAAATTGGCAGATCTCCAGTCTCTTTTCCCTCCCTCCACTCATCTAAAGCAGGAAGGCAGCAGCAAAAGAAGTGGCAACAGCAGCAGCATAGGGTCCCTTGTTTCAGTGTGCAGTGTATGCTTACAGACCAGAGTACTCAGCATAGGTTCCAGCCTAACAGGAAGCTTACCCAGGAAGGGTAAGGGCATAACTATGAATGTTCACTGGCTCATAAGCCACATGCTGACTGGTGACTTGACATAGATCACAGTGAAAGTCTAGAGAGATAGGGAAATGGCTGTGTTTCTGGGACCCCATCCTTTAATGACGTGACCTCACCTTTGGACTGATTTTTCTATACCGACAAAAAACAACATTGAAGATATAATAAGCACAATCAACACAACAACCTCTCCAGCCGATCCATGTCCAGTAGAGTGGATTAAAAACACTAAGAAACAATTGAGCTCACATTTAATGAAATTTGGGGTCCCAATCCCAAGTTTGGGAACTACTGCCCTAGGAGGAAAGGCTTAAAAGGTTAGGGCTCTTCAACTTGGAAAAAAGATTGGTTGAGGGGAGATATGATAGGGATCTATAAAATTATGAATGCAGTGGAATGGGGTAAACATAGATCGGCTGTTTACTTCTTCAAAAGGTAGAAAGACTAGGAGACATGTAATGAAGTTACAATGTAGCACATTTCAGCCTAATTGGAGAAAATAATTTTTCACTCAATGCGTAATCAAACTCTGGAATTTGTTTCCGGAGGATGTAGTAAAAGCTGTTAGTGTAGCTGGGTTTAAAAAAGGTTTGGACAAGTTTCTGAAGGAAAAGTCCATAAACCATTATTAAAGAGGACCAGAGAAATCTACTGCTTACTCCTTGATAAGCAACATGGAATTTGTGTACCCTTTGGGAACCTGCCAGGTATTTGTGACCTGGATTGGCCACTGTTGGAACAGGATAGTGGGCATGATGGACCTTTGGTCTGGCCCAGTATGGCATATCTTATGTTCTTATGTTTAGTAAGGCTCTAGTCCTTCATACGGGTACTAAAAATCTGTTTCCTTGACCCCACATTTATCCTTGACCTAGAGTAGTCAAATCTGGGATCAAGGGTTATATTAAAGTTACCTCCTGTAACAAGTTTGCCCTTACACACTGTCAGATTACATAATACCTGAGAGAAAAAGAGTAGTTACTCACCTGTAACAGATGTGTTCTCCAGGAGCAGCAGGAATCAGTCCTCACATATGGGTGAAGTCGGTGCCGACGGAGCCCCCGTGCGGAGCATTTCCCCAGCTTTCTAAGAAAGCCTTTGGGAATGCAGCGCGCATGCACGGTCCCCTTCCCGCCCAAGGGTGCCATCTTGCTCAGTCTGATGACATAGCTAAAAGACAGCAAAAATAGCAAAAATAAATCATATGACTGTAACTCCAAGGGGAGGAGGGAGGGTTGTGAGGATTGATTCCTGCTGCTCCTGGAGAACACCTGTTACAGGTGAGTAACTACTCTTTCTCCAGGACCAAGCAGGAAGTCAGTCCTCACATATGGGACTCCCCAGCCTAGGGCTACCGGAGACTCCAAACTAAAACAATGAGCTCTCTCTAGAGCGTCAGCATGCAAGAACAGAATCTTCTCTGATAACGCCCCCGAACGGTAGCCCAACATCAGGGCCGGAGGGTAAGAGTTGCCTAAACCCCAAAGAGATTATGGAGTACCAACTGCCCGAAAGCACTGTCCCTGCGGGACTCCCTCTCAAGGCAGTAGTGGGCTGCAAAAGTCTGGCGTGAAGACCAAGTAGCGGACCAGCAGATGTCTGCCAACGGAACAGAGCGGAGATGAGCCACTGACGCAGCCTTCGCTCTGACACGATGAGCCGTAACTCGACCCTCTAACGAGAGGCCGGCTGCCCTGTAAGCCCAGGTGATACAGTCCGCTACCCATATGGACAAAGTACGCTTGGAGACAGGTAACCCCAACTTATTGGAGTCAAAAGAGACGAAGAGCTGAACAGCCCTTCGGTGCCCCCGTGTACGGTCAAGGTAGAAGGACAACGCCCTCCTACAGTCCAGGGTATGCAAGACCATCTCAACCCGGCTGGCATGCGGCCTGGGAAAGAAAGTCGAAAGAACCACCTCTTGGTTGAGGTGGAAAGAGGAGACAATCTTAGGCAAGAACTTAGGGTGAGTCCGTAAGACTACTCTATTCCTATAGAACCTAGTATATGGAGTATCTGATACTAGGGCCTGAAGCTCACTCACTCGTCTAGCCGAGGTAAGGGCTACCAGGAACAACGCTTTCCAGGAGGGAAAACGTAGGGGGCAGGTAGCCATAGGTTCAAATGGTGGACAAGTAAGCATTTGCAAGACCACATTTAAATCCCACTCAGGGGCAGGTGGACGTATTGGAGGCTTAAGCAAAAGCAGGCCTCTGAGGAAGTGAGCCACCAAAGGATGGCTGGAGAGATACTGACCCTCCACCGGGGAGTGGTGTGCCGAAAGAGCACTAAGATGAACTCTCACAGAATTGGACTTAAGGCCTAGATTGGACAGGTGAAGCAAGTATTGCAGCACCACTGGTACCAGGCATGAGAAAGGATCCTTGTTGTGTTGAGCACAACAGGTAGAGAACCTACGCCACTTAAGGGCATAATACTTTCTGGTGGACTGCCTCCTAGAGGCCAAGACCACGACCTCCACTTCCTTAGGCAGCAGTAAGGGCGCTAGAACTACCCTTTCAGCAGCCAGGCCATCACTTGGAGGGACTGGAGATTGGGGTGTAAGAGAGATCCCTGCTCCTGAGACAGGAGATCGGGTTGCATCCCTAGAGGAAGAGGAGTGTCCACTGCCAGTTGCAACAGAAGTGGGAACCATGGTTGCCTCGGCCATCTGGGGGCCACCAGAATCATCGAGGCCCCGTCCCGGAGCACTTTGAACAGCGTCCTGGGCACTAGATGCATGGGAGGAAACGCATATAGGAGGCCTGTGGACCATGGAATGAGAAACGCATCCGCTGCTACTCTGAGAGGATGCGGTTGTCTGGAACAGAACCTTGGAAGTTGACGGTTCAGAGGACTGGCAAAGAGGTCTATGGTTGGAAGGCCCCATCTCAGAAAGATCTGCTGAACCACTAAGGGATTCAACCGCCATTCGTGCGGCTGTAAGATCCTGCTCAGCCTGTCCGCCAGGTAATTCTCCTGACCTGGGAGATAGACTGCTTTGAGAAGGATGCCATGATCGACTGCCCAGGAGCACAGTCTCTGCGCCTCCTGACACAGAAGAAGGGACCCTGTGCCCCCTTGTTTGTTCACGTAGAATATAGCAACTTGATTGTCCGTCTGGACCAACACAGTCTGGTGAGAAATGAGATGGGAGAAGGTTCTTAGGGCTAAGCGGATAGCTTTCAGTTCTAAGAGATTGATCTGTTGGGCGGCCTCCCAGGGGGTCCACAGACCTTGAGTACATGTCCCTTGGCAATGTGCATCCCAACCTTGAAGAGAAGCATCGGTTGTCAGCACGTGAGAGTGTGGAGGTGTCTGAAAAAACACCCCTTGCACTAGATTTGGAAGATGAAGCCAACATTGCAGAGAAGAGGCTAGGAGCGTGGACACTCTCACTTTGTAAGGTTTCCTGTGGCTTGGTGGCACTGAGCTCTGAGACCCCATTGAGCTGGCCTCATGTGCAGACGGGCATTTGGGGTTACATGGACCGTGGAAGCCATATGGCCTAAAAGCCTCAGGAATTGCCTGGCGGAGACCAGAGAATTGCTGTGGAATTGCCTGGCTAGATCCATCAACCTGTGGGCCTGTCCATGGGTAGAAAGGCTTTCGCCTGAAGGGTGTCCAGCCTTGCTCCTATGAACTCCATGTTCTGTGAAGGGTGCAAAGTGGACTTTGCGAAGTTTATAACAAACCCCAAAGTGCTGAAGTAGAGCCATAGTGCGAAGGGTGGCTTGATCGGCCTCCTGTGAAGACTGGCCCCTGATGAGCCAGTCGTCCAGGTATGGAAACACAAAGAGGCCTTGAAGCATTAGGTAGGCCGCCACCACCGCCAGGCACTTTGTGAACACCCTGGGGGCGGAGGTTAGGCCAAAGGGCAGCACTCTGTACTGATAGTGATTTCCTCCCACAACAAACCTGAGATATTGTCTGTGGTCTGGATGAATGAGGATGTGAGTATGCGCATCCTTTAAGTCTAAGGAGCATAGCCAGTCTCCCTGCTGGAGGTAGGGCAGCAGAATTCCATGGGTGAGCATCTTGAACTTTTCCCTCTCCAGGAATTGTTGAGGTTTCACAAGTCTAGGATGGGTCTGAGGCCTCCTGTTCTTTTTGGTACTAGGAAGTACCTGGAATAGAAGCCTTGACCTCTCAGGTGGTGGGGCACCGGTTCCACGGCCTGTTCCTTTACCAGACTTGCCAACTCCTGTAGGAGTAAGTCCCTGTGCAGAGGGAGTCTTGGAGGCTCCCCTGGAAAATAGAAGGGAGGTACCTGGTGAAAATGGAGAAGATAGCCCCTTTGGACTACATTGAGCACCCAGGTATCCCTTGTGACGGCTGACCACCTGTGGGCAAACAGGGCCAGCCGGCCTCCTGTGCTGATGTGGGGCAGCTGAGGAGGAGAGGCTATGCCACTTGCGTCAAAACCCCGCTCCCTGCTGTGCAGGAGTCGGTGTTGGTGGCTTGGGGGCTTTCTGCCTATGGGGCCCATGACCCTGCCCCTTGGCCTGCTGACCCTGTTGGGGAGCTGCAGAGGCCTGATAATGAGGGTACTGTTTATAGGCAGTTGACTTCCTCAGGTAAAAGGACTTTTTTCCCCGAGCCCTTCTTCTTCTGAGAAGGGGCAGAGGTTTTTCTGGACAGCCTAGTCCAGGTCAGAGTCACGGTCTCGAGTTCTGCAGCCTTTTCAGCCATGGGCTTGCCAAAGAGGTTTTCACCTCGGCAGGGGACATCGACAAACTTGTCCTGTACCCATGGCTCGAGGTCCTATGACTGTAGCCAGGCCTGTCGGCGTGCACCGATGCCGGCCGCGGCTACTCGGGCCGAAGCCTCGAAGCCATCATAGGCTGCTCGAGAGATAAACTTCGAGCACTCCCGAATACCCGTGGACAGGGCATTGAACCTCTGCAAAGGTTCCTCAGAGAGACCAGCAGAGAACCCGGCAATCTCCTTTGCCAGGTCTCGAAGGTACATGCCCATGTACAGCTGGTAGGTCTGGACACGGCAAGCAAGCATAGAGCCCTGGAAGCACTTCTTACCGAGGGCATCCAGGTTCCGGGCCTCCCAGCCGGGAGGCACCGAGGAGTGCATCTTCTGACTCTTCAGACGATGCATGGCCGATTCCACAACCATGGAGTGGTGCGGTAATTGTGCCTTCTGGAACCCGGGGCTCTTGCGGACTCAATAGATGGAATCGACCCGCTTGCTCAAAACTGGCATTGAGGCCGGCGCCTCCCACATGCGGAAGAGCAAGCGCTCCAGCATCGGAGGAACCGGTACAGTAAAGGCCTCCTTGAGGGGAGAGTCATACTGCAAGGCCTCGAGCTCCTTGGCCATATCCCGCATGAAGTCTGAGAACCGGGTATCCGCTGGTGGGGACCGTCTCCGAGGTTCGGACTCCGGTGAGTCCGATGGGACACACCGAGTCCGAAAGGTGTCGGGTGACTCCTCATCCTCCGTCTCCCAGCCGGACTCCTCGGAAGAGGAATCGAGCGGCTCCGGTCGGGCAGGCACCGATGCCATCCGCTCCGACGCCGAGGGTACCGGCGTCGACGACCTCGATCCCGAACAGGAGGCCAAGGGAGACCTTGGCCGAGGATTGACTCGAGCACGCATGGACTCGAGGATCGGCTCGGCCTCCGGGGTCGACTTGGACGTCGATGTCCTGGTGGTTGGGGCCGATGCACCGGTGAGACCGGCGATCAGTGCCCGCTGCTGTTCCATGAAGGTAGCCAAGCTGCTCTCCAAGGCCGTCAACCTGAGTCCAAGCTCAGGAGACTCAGCAGCCCCCGACGGCATTGGGCCCGACGTCGGCTCCCCTGGAGGAGAGTCCACGAGGACTACAGTGCTCACGTGACCAGGGGACTCCATCTCAATACGAGGTTGTTTTGCAGGCCTCACCGACTCCGAAGACCCGGAACGGCGCTCGGGGCTATGCGACTTGGCCCTCGAGGAACCAAGTACGTCCACCGACGCCGCCCTCGTGGGTTTCTTCTGCCTGCGATGCTCCCGCGAGGAAGACCCCCGCTCAGAGGAACCTCGGCGCTGCTCGGGGCCGGAGTCCCGAGATGTCGAGGCCTCTGACGAAGTCCGGGCCCGTCTGGACATGTAGTCAGAGAAGATTCTTTCCTTTTGGTGCTGCCGACTCCTCAATGCCTTCGAGGACATCTTCCCACACGGACCACAGATCATCGGGTCATGATCGGGTCCGAGGCAGCGGAGGCAGCAGTCATATGTGTCGGTGAGAGACATAAGTTTCTTACACCGATCACACTTTATAAACCCGCTGGCAGCCATCGGGGGAAAAAGGGCCCCTGCGAGGTCAAAAGCAGGGCTGCCAGTGAAAAAAGAAAATGGCATGAACGCTAGTCACTAAAGACAAAAACCGAAAAAAGAAGATCGGGCTCGATACCGATGTATCAGGCCCAGGCGGGAAAGGGATCCGGCGTCGAACCGAAGAAACGGGTCAAACACAGAATAAAATCTACTTTTTCCTCGGGTGAAAACGAAACACATCTGTCGGGCTCAGCGGAAAAAAGAAGACTGAGCAAGATGGCACCCTTGGGCGGGAAGGGGACCGCGCATGCGCGCTGCATTCCCAAAGGCTTTCTTAGAAAGCTGGGGAAATGCTCCGCATGGGGGATCCGTCGGCGCTGACATCACCCATATGTGAGGACTGACTTCCTGCTTGGTCCTGGAGAAAGTCCATTTATCTTGATTTGAGCAATAAATGTTTATGAAAGTAAGCAGATTGCTCCCAATAAATCCCTGGAGCACCAAATATCGCCCACCCTCATCTCTAACTACTATCTCTGGTAAAAAAAACAAAAACAAATGTGTTCTTTTGGGCTTCCGCAGCTAGTATGATAAACTGCAGTTTTCCGGGACATGTTGTATCTTTGTAACTGGAAAAGACATTTCAGCCATCATACTATACTATGGCTTTCTTCAGGGTGACGCAGTTAAGTAGTAGATGTCAGTTCTTTTATATGGTAGTTGAAACGTCGGTTCCAGTTAAAAAGATGCAGCATGACCCAGAAACTGCAAAGTTTAAAACCCAAAAGTGACAATATTATTCTCACCCTGCCCTTTTGGAATTCTCTTTATCAGAGGCCATAAAGACCTACCTTTAACAACATCAAGCAGGTGTCCTGAGAAAGCAAGCAATCCAGCCTCAAATATCTTATCTCATTCCATAGCAATGCTCTTTTCCTCAGAGAGTTGAGACCCTTAACTTTCAATTATTCAAATTTAAACATCTACAATGCCTCCAGTGTATCACCCAAGCATATTTTTATTCCATTTCTCTTCCCATTAAGCAGAAGACTTCCACTATCTCCTATACAAAGTGTACCATGGATAGTAAAACCCTCTCCCAATGTCCATGAATGCCTGACATAACAGCATAAAACTAGCTAGGCCCCCCCCCCTTTAGAGTTTGTCTCTGTTCTCCCCACCACTAGAAAAGATGTATGACCGCAGGCATTCCATCCTAACACATTCCAAATTCCCATGTTCTACTGACACCAGATGTCAGGGCACCAGATGTGGAGACCAGAGGATGCCCAACCCCAGCATTTCTCCATATAAAAAGCACAGGAAAATGAAAGAAAACCAGTAGAAATAAGGTGACATTTTACCAGATTATGTCCTTTCCTTGAATCCTGCTAGACCAGTCCAGACAAGTGGGTTGTATTCCCCTACCAGCAGACTGGTGGAGACAGATAGCCAATGAAATGCCCAGGTTTCAATGACATCACTCCAATGCCTCTATAAGCCTGAGCCACTAGAGGGCACCTCAGTATTCATCCCAAAGCATATGGGAAAGCACGGCAAACCTCACACAACCTCAGCGTGGGTAACAATGATGAATTAAACAATAGAGAAACTATGTACAGGAGAGACTGGACAGCAGGTTGTTAGTAGGACATGGACCTGTAGAGCTAAGCATATAAATCATAGTGGACCAAGGTACTGCCGCAACGTAAACAAGCAAACAGTTCCAGGGGTGGGGTTCTGGACTGGCCTAGCCAGACTCAAGGAAAGGACATTATCTGGTATATAAAATGTCACCTTCCATATCATCCTGCTAGACCAGACCAGACCAGACAAGTGGGATGTACCAAAGCTATGACTCCACTGGGCAGGAAGATGACACAGCAGCACGTAAACCTTGAGCCAAAGGCCATGCCTGTACAAGTGTGGACATCCAAGCAGTAATGCTTGACAAAAACTGGAAAGTGATGCCCACAAGGATACTTAAGCATGAGTAGAATGGGCACACAAACACTCCAGAACCAGCTGGTTCCATCACAGATACATCAGAGTAATTGCCTTCTTGATCCAGCGCCCCAAGATAGACTTGGCTGCCATGAGCCCCTTGCGCAGCCCATCAAACACCACAAAAAAATGATCTGACATAGAGAAGGAAGTCATAATCTCCAAGTACTAGAGTAGCACCCTCTGGACAACCACAAGGCGAAACATAGAAAGATGCAGCAGAAAAAGATCATATAGCCTTATCTAGTCCCTTTTTTTCCTTTAGAGATCTTCTGTTTGTGTCTCATGCTTTCTTGAATTCAGATACTGTCCTCGTCTCTATCTCTTCCACTGGGAGACTATTCCACGCATCTACCACACCTTCCAGAAAGAAATATTTTCCCCTATTACTCCTGAGTCTATCCCCTTTCACCCTCATCCTATGCCCCCTTGTTGCAGAGCTCTTTTTTCAATTGAGAGATGCTCTCCCCCTGTGCATTTTGTCACAGAGGTATTTAAATGTCTCTAGCATATCTCCTCTATCCCACTTTTCCTCCAAAGTATACATATTGAGATCTTTAAGTCTGTGCCTATATGATTTATAACGAAGATCACTGACCATTTTAGTAGCCACCTTCAGCACCAACTTCATCCTGTTTATATACTTTTGAAGGTGTGGTCTCCAGAATTATACACAATACTCCTGCTGGCCATTCCTCTCCCTATGCACCAAAGGATCCTTCTGGCTTTCGCCATTGCCTTTTCTACCTGTTTAGCCACCTTAAGTTCATCAGAAACAATTACGCCCAGGTCCTGCTCTTCTTTCGTGGACAGAAAAACCACTCCATATACTGTATCACTGCCATGGAGTTTTGCAGAACAGATGCATGACCCTGCATTATTTTAGTGTTAAATCTTAGCTACCAAATTCTTGACCATTCTTCAAGCTTATCAAGATCCCTCCTGATTTTATCTACTGCATCCTGGGTGTCTACTGCAGATTTTGGTATCATCCGCAAAGAGACAAATCTTACCTGTCAGTCCTTCCACAATACCACTAATAAAAATGTTAAAAAGAATCAGACCAAAGACAGATCCCTGAGGCACTCCAATGGTAACATCCTTATCCTCAGAGTAAGCTCCATTTACCTGTATCCTTTGTCACCTTCCACTCAACCAATTTCTAACCCAGTCAGTCAATTTAGAGTTCATCCTAGGGTGCTCAATTTATTTATTTATAAGTTGCCTGTGTGGCATGGTGTCAAAGGCTTTACTGAAATCTGGACCTAGCCTTTAGTGGATCTGTTGCAAGCGATAAGGATGTTGGGGCCATTTGGCAATAGTGATCATAGCATGATTGCATTTGACTTAATAAATGGAAGCTGGGTGGCAAGGAAATCCACAGGACTACCTTTTAACTTTCAAAAGGGAGACTATAATAAAATGAGGAAAATAGTTAAGAAAAAAAATAAAAGGAGCAGCTGCCAAGGTTAAAGATTTACATCAGGCATGTGTGTTTTTTAAAAATACTACCTTGGAAGCACAACCCAGATATATTCCACGCTTTAAGAAAAGTGGAAGGATGGCCAAAAAACTGCCAGCATGGTTTAAAGGCGAGGTCAGAGAGGCTGTTGTAGTCAAAAAAGTATCTTTCAGGAAATGGAAAAAGGAGCCAAATGATGAAAATAGGAAACATAAGCACTGGCAAGTTAGATGCAAGGCATTGATAAGACAGGCAAAGAAAGAATTTGAAAAAAAGCTTGCCATGGAAGCAAAAACGTATAATAAAACCTTTTTCAAGTACATTCATAGCAAAAAACCTGTGAAAGAGTCAGTTGGACCATTGGATGATAGAGGGGTAAAAGGGGACACTAAGGGAGGACAAGATCATAGTGGAGAGATTGAATGAATTCTTTGTTTTGATCTTTACTGAAGAAGAGGTGGGAAAGTTACTCGTGCCCGAAATGGTATTTAAAGCGTAGTTACTCACCTGTAACAGGTGTTCTCCGGGGACAGCAGGAATCAGTCCTCACATATGGGTGATGTCAGTGCTTCCGCGGCAGCATCTCCCCAGCTTTCAAAGAACGCCTTTGGGAGATGCCACCACGCATGCGGGTGCCCTTCCCATTCAAGGGTGCCATCTTGCTCAGTTGGATGACATAGCTAAAAGATGGCAAAAATTATAAAGAAGCAACTCTGAGGGAAGGAGGGAGGGTTGTGAGGACTGATTCCTGCTGTCTCCAGAGAACACATGTGAGTAACTATGCTTTCTCTGGGAACAAGCAGGAAGTCAGTCCTCACATATGGGCTAGCTACAAGCTACCGAAAGCCCATAGAGAAAAACACAGTCGCCCTCAAGGGGAGCTGTGAGCAGCAGCAATTAAGTCCTCATGCTCTGGTAGCCTGAACACAGAAGGGTTGGAGGGTAAGAACATAAGATATGCCATACTGGGTCAGACCAAGGTCCACCAAGCCGTATCCTGTTTCCAACAGTGACCAATCTAGGTCACAAGTACCTAGCAGTTTCCCCAAAAGACACAGGTTCCACAATGTTTGTATTGGATCAAGCAGTTGATATTCTGGGTCCCTTTTAATAATGGTTTATGGACTTTTCCACTAGGAACTTGTCCTAACCTTTTTTAAACCCAGCTACACTAACAGCTGGGTTACATCCTCCGGTAGAAAATTCCAGAGTCTGATTACATGTTGAGTGAAAAAATATTTTTTCTTATTAGTCTTAAATAGGTTACCCCTTAGCTTCATTGCATACCCCCTAGTCTTTCTATATTTCAATGGCGTAAACAATTGTTTACCCATCCCACTCCATTAATTTATAGATCTCTATCATATCTCCCCCTCAGCCCTTTCTTTTCCAGGTTGAAGAGCCCTAACCTCTTTAGCCTCTCTTCATAGGGGTATCCTTCCATTCCCTTTACCATTTTGGTGGCTCTTCTCCATAATCTCTTCAGTGTCTAGGAGTTGCCTAGACCCCAAAGAGATTATGGAGCATGGCCTGGCCGAAAGCGCTGTCCCATTGGGACTCTCCTCTCCAGGCAGTAGTGAGCTGCGAAGGTATGGACTGAAGACTAGGTGGCGGCCCGGCAGATGTCCAACTTTGGGACGGAGAGCAGGTTTGCCACAGAGGCCACAATAGCCCTGACACTGTGTGCCGTGACCCAGTTATCCAGCGTGAGTCCAGCCTGCTCATAGGTGAGGGTGATGCAGTCCGCCACCGAGGTGGACAGTGTTCGCTTGGTCACCGCTTCCCCCAGCCAACTGGGGTCATAGGAAACAAAAAGCTGAGAAGCTTTGCAGTGGCCCTGCGTACACTGAATGTAGAAGGAAAGGCCCTCTTACAGTCCAAGTTGTGAATGACGGTCTCTGCCCTGCTGGAGTGAGGCCTTGGGAAGAAAGTGGGTAGCACCACCTCCTGGTTGAGGTGAAAGGAAGATACCACCTTCGGAAGGAATTTGGGGTGCATGCGTAGCATGACCCTGTTCTTGTAGAATCTAGTATACGGTGCCTCTGCCACTAGGGCTTGGAGCTCGCTGACCCTGTGAGCAGAGGTAAGCACCACCAGGTGGCAAGTGGCCAGGGGCTCAAATGGCAGGCGGGTGAACTGCACCAACACTACGCTGAGGAGCCAGTGGACTCTTGCCTCCCAGTGGAAGCAGGCCTTGGGTCGTCTCCAGGACAGGATCCAAGTCACTGCCTGTCTAACCACATCCCTTCAGTGATGGTGCTCTCCAGAAAATCTACTCGTAGGGTCACCTTTTCAGATTCCTCCACGTCAATGCACACTAACAATGGATGCCTCCAAACCGGGTTGAGGAGCCCATCTGGGCAACCTGACTACACAGGGTCTCTTCACAACGAAAGAGTCACAACTCCAGATCAATCTCCTGGAACTTCATGCTATCTCGAATGCCCTTCGGATATGTCACCACCACCTTAGAGCATAACAAGTCCTAATCAGGATGGACAATCAGGTTGCCATGTTCTTTGTGAACAAGAGGGATGAACAGGCTCTTGGGCCTTCTGCAAGGAGGCGCTGCACCTGTAGTCCTTTGCCAATGCTCATCAAATACACCTCAAAATGGTGTACCTCCTGTGGGAGTTCAGTGTCTTGGCAGACAGACTGAGTCTCATCCTTCTTCCCCATCCGGACACAACATCCTACATCTTCCAGACCTGGGGAACTCCAGACATAGATCTGTTCGCAACTCCCGAAAATGCCAAGCTTCCTCACTTCTGCAGAAGAACTTCAACGTCCACCAACCAACAAATGGATGCCTTCCATCTTCACCGAGGTCAGGGTCTGCTTTATGCTTTCCCTCCTATACCCCTCATTCCCAAGATGCTTTTCAATATCCATGATATTCATAGTCCTTCACTGGCCGCGGCAACCGTGGTTTCCACTGCTGCAACGTCTGACTCAGACTCATCCTCTGCGATTGGGATCTGCACCTGATCTCCTCTCCCAGGATGACAGCTCACTACTCCATCTCAATCCACAGTCTTTCCACCTCACAGCTTGGCTGCTGAGAGCATAGCTTTACAAGGCTTTGATCTTACTCGAGAGGTTAAGGAGAACCTTTTGGTTTCAAGAAAGTCCTCCACCAGACGTTCATATGCTTTTAAGTGGCGTAGATTCTCTGTCTGGAGATCCCAGAAGGATCTCAATCCATTTTCTGCTGATGGACAGCCTATCTCCATGCAACCGCTAGTAGTACGTTTCATGAGAAGTCTCCTGTTCAAACCGCCCATTAAGCCGCCTCCAGTAGCTTGGGACCTCAATGTCATTGTAGCACAGCTTCTCAAGTCGTCCTTTGAACCACGACCTCAAGTTCCTCTCTTGGAAAGTAATCTTCCTAATTGCCCTCCTGTCAGCTAGGTGCATTAGTGAGCTTCAGGCTTTGGTGGCGGATCCTCCCTATACCCACTTCCACCATGACAAAGTAGAAACATAGAAACTTGAAAGCAAAAAAAGACCACATGGCCTATCTAGTCTGCCCTTCCACATCAACTACAATAGTCCCCTTTTTACCTTTAGAGATCCTCTGTATTTGTCCCATGCTTTTTGAATTCAGATACTGTCCTCATGTCCACCACCTCCACTGGGAGAGTATGGAGTGGAGGAGTGGCCTAGTGGATGGGGCAAGGTACTTCAGGCCGGAAGGTCAGGGGTTCAAATCCCACTAGAGGACAGCAACCTTGGGCCGGAAGGACTGGGGTTTCTAGTCCCACAGGTGCTCCTTGTGGTCTTGGGCAAGCCACTTAACCCTCCATAGCCCATGTTCCCTGTAAAATAGTTATCTCCAAGTTATAATGCCCTGTTCAATGTAATTTCAGTTTGTTCAATGTAAACCGCACTGATGCAGAATAGCGCGGTATATAAGAGAATGTAAATAAATAAATAAATAAATTCCATGCATCTACCGGTCTTTCTGTAAAGAAATATTTCTGCATATTACTTCCGAGTCTATCCCCTGTCACTCTCATCCTATTCCCCCTCGTAGCAGAGCTTGCCATCAATTGAAAGAGACTCTCCTGTGCATTTACATCACAGAGGTATTTAAATGTCTCTATCATATCGCCCCTATCCCGCCTTTCCTCTACATATTAAGATCTTTAAGTCTGTCCTCATATGCTTCATAATGAAGACCACTAACCATTTTAGTAGCCACTCTGCACAGACTCCCACCTGCCTATAACCTTCTGAAGGTGCAGTCTCCAGAATTGCACACAAGTAGTCCTTTGGACTCACCCGCACTTTATGCCAAAGGTTGTGTCTCTCTTCCATTTAAACCAGTCATTTTACTTTCCAGTTTTCTTTCCTAAACTGCATACGTCTAGAGCGGAAGCAACTCTGCACTCTCTTGACTGCAAATGTGCATTGGCTTTCTATCTCCAAAGAACTCGAGATCATCATAACCCAGTCGCATGTTTCTAAGGTGGATAGCGGACTGAATTTCATTTGCCTCTGACAAATCAGAACTCTCCCTGGAAGGGCATGTCACTGCTCACAATGTTTGCGCCATGGCCACTTCAATGGCAAAACCTACGTTTATTAGCCATTGACAAAATTTGTAAAGCAGCAACTTGGTCTTCTGTCCATACCTTTGCTGCCCATTATTGTCTGGACAAGGACTCCTGTCAGGATGCCATGTTTGGTCAGGCTGTACGCCAGCACATCTTTCAGACTTAGATGCAACTCCTACCCTCCATTCCGGACTTTGAAGATACTAGAAGTCCATGTGGGATCCATGACCTCATCATGCCTATTACGAGGTGAACCTCTAGCGGTTCTGAGGTCACTTTATCTGGCATCTGAGAACTAGGGAGCTGCATATGTGAAGACTACATTACTGCTAGTTCCTGGAGATAGCGTAGTTACTCACCTATAACAGGTGATCTCCAGGAACAGCAGGGATTTAGTCTTCACAACCCGCCCTCCTCCCCTTGGAGTTATAGGGTTTCATTTACTCTCTTTTCTCAGCTACAAACTCAACTGAAGAAAGGGGCTTGGGAAGGCAGGAAGGTAGTCGCGCAGGCACAGTAGAGTGCTCCCAAAAGCTTTTCCAATTGGACACTGGGGAGGGTTCCTGCATGGGCTCCATCAGTACCGTCGTCATTCCTGCTGTTCCCGGAGATCACTTGTTACAGGTGAGTAACTAAGCTTTCCCTGGACCTTACAATCTAGTTAATGTAGACAAGACACAGGAAAAATACAATCCAGAACACAGAATCAATGAAAAGATTTAAACTCTCTCATGCAATTAATAAGCATGATTTAATTGAAGGAGGGACCAATTTATCTAATTGCTCAAAGCTGTAAAAATTGAGCCTAGCTGTATATTGCAGTTTATAGGATATCGTAAAGAACATGACCTGCACCAGTACAGCAGACAGCTGGATCCCATTCCAGTTATAGCTCTGTTTCGCATATGGTTATTTCCCAGGATTCAGAGTAGAACATAATACAAATAATTACACAGTAAAAACATTTGTACGAGTAGAGAGTTATGCACTAGTTTGTATTTGGGTTTACATGAAACAAGCCTGTATATTACTTAAAAAATACTGCACAATGGATAGAAGTTATAGCTTTATTTTAGAGATGACTAGTGACTTTAGCTTTACATATGTGGAAGGAAGGTAAGGATATTTTTTACTTGAATCCAAAGATTCACATACCATAAATATGTCACTCATTGGGAACATTGCAAAGGTGGTGTTCATGGCCTTGTGGAAAGAAGGAATATCAGCCATTGGTGTTCATTGGCAACTGAATTCACCAGGAGGGCCAGGGGTTCAATTCCCACCTGGGGACAGCAATCTCAGGCTGGAGGGACTGGGTTTCATCCTATAGGCACTCCTTGTGGCCTTGGGCAAGCCACTTAACCCTCCGTTGCCTCAGGTACACATAGTTTGTGAGTCCTTTGGGGACAAGGGAATGTATCCAGTACCTGTTTGTAGTGATTACATAATGTACACTGCTTTGATTGAAGGATAAGGCAGTATAGAAAACTGGTTAAATAAATAAATATCACTGGAGGGCGGACAGTGTGCACAGTAGGAGTTCCCTCAGGAAGCGGGTTACCAGAGGCTAGATCGAGCGTGCTTAATAAGGTAGTGGTGTGCCGCTAGGGCACTGAGGTGTATCCTGACGGAGCTCAATTTGAGCCCAGATTGTGAGAGATAAGATATGCCATACTGGGTCAGACCAAGGTCCATCAAGACCAGTATCCTGTTTCCAACAGTGGCCAAGCTAGGTCATAAGTACCTAGCAGTCTCCCAAAAAGTCACAAGTTCCTCAGTGCTTGTATTGGGTCAAGCAGTGATATACTGGGTTATGGACTTTTCCTTCAGGAACTTGTCCAAACCTTTTTTAAACCCAGCTATACTAACAGCTTTTACTACATTCTCCGGTAACAAATTCCAGAGTTTGATTACACGTTGAATGAAAAATTATTTTCTCTTATTAGTCTTAAATAGGTTATCCTGTAGCTTCATTGCATGTCCCCTAGTCTTTTTATATTCTGATGATGTAAACAATTGATCTACGATTCCAGTCCATTCATTAATTTACAGCATAGACTTCTATCATATCTCCCTTCAGCCGTCTCTTTTCCAGGTTGAAGAGCCCTAACCTTTTAGTTTCTCTTCATAGGAGTATTCTTCCATCCCCTTTATCATTTTGGTGGCTCTTCTCTGTATGTTTCTAATAACGCTATATCCTTTTTAAGATACAGCGACCAGAAATGCACACAATATTCAAGGTGCGGTTGCACCATGGAATGATACAGAGGCATTATAATATCCTTTGTTTTAATTTCCATTCCTTTCCTTATGATACCTAGCATTCTATTTGCTCTCTTGGCTGTCGCTGCATACTGTGCGGAGGGTTTTAACATGTTATCCACGATGATGCCCAAATCATTTTCCTGGGTGGTGGTTCCCAATGTGGAACTTTGCATCGTGTAACCATAGTTTGGTTTGTTCTTTCCTAGGTGCATAACTTTGCACTTGTCCACATTAAATTTCATCTGCCATTTGGATACCCAGTCTTCCAACTTATCAAGATCCTCTTGCAATTTTCCACAATCCTCTTGGGTTTTAACAACTTTAAATAGTTTTGTGTCATCTGCAAATTTGATAACCTCACTCGTTATTCCCTTTTCTAGGTCATTTATGAATATGTCAAAAAGCAGCGGACTCAGCACAGATTGATGCGGCACTCCACTATTCACCTTTTTCCCTTGAGAAAATTGGCCATTTAGCCCTACCCTCTGCTTTCTATCTTTTAACCAGCTCCTGATACAAAATAGTACGCTGCCTCCTATCCCATGACTTTTTCGTTTTGCCAAAGGTCTCTGATGAGGGACCTTGTCAAAGGCTTTCTGAAAGTCCAGATACACTATATCAACCGACTCGCCTTTTTTTTTTTTTTAGTGCCATCAAGTCAGTGTTGACTCATAGCGACCCAGCTTCCTCTGGGTTTTCTTGGCAATGTATCACCGGAAGTAGATTGCCAGGCTTTTCTTCCGAGGCAATGGAGGGTAAAGCACAGTTACTTACCTGTAACAGGTGATCTCTGGGAACAGCAGGAATTAGTCCTCACATATGGGTACGTCGGAACCGACGGAGCCTGCGCAGGAAAGCTCCCCAGCTTCCCAGAAAGGAAGCTTTTGGGGCCTCCCACAGCGCATGCGCGCTGCCTTCCCGCCTTCCTGACCAACTCTCCTCAGTTCGAGTTTAAAACTGAGACAATAGAGAGAGGAAAGGAAAGAGAGAGAGAGAGATACAACTCCTAGGGGAGGTGGGTGGGTTGTGAGGACTAATTCCTGCTGTTCCCAGAGATCACCTGTTACAGGTAAGTAACTGTGCTATCTCCAGGAACAAGCAGGAATGAGTCCTCACATATGGGGACTCCCTAGCTAAGATGCCGGGGAGATCCCCCTCCAAGGGTTCCTCATCTTCCTATGGATCTCAGGCATCCATTCAGGGAAGGTGGGCAGGAGTTGTTTAAGAATGGAACAGGTGTCTGAGGACAGCCTGACCAAACAAGGCATCCCGGCGGGAGTCCTTGTTCAAGCAGTAATGGGCTGTGAAGGTATGAACCGAGGCCCAGGTGGCTGCTCGACAGATCTGATCGATGGATACAGAATGAAGATGAGCCATAGATGTGGCCATGGCTCTCACATTGTGAGCTGTGACATGGCCTTCCAGAGAAAGGTTCTTACTCTGGTAAGCAAAAGAAATACACTGAGCAATCCAATTGGACAGTGTTCTTTTTGAGACTGGAAGTCCTACATGAGAAGGATCAAAAGCAACAAAAAGTTGAGAAGACTTCCGATGTTGCTGTGTCCTGTGGAGGTAAAAGGCAAGAGCTCTTTTACAGTCTAGAGTATGAAGGTTCCGCTCTGCATTGGATGCATGAGGAGCTGGAAAAAAGACAGGTAAATATACCTCTTGATTAAGATGAAAAGGTGAGACCACTTTAGGCATAAAGTGAGGATTTGTCCTAAGGACTACCTTATCATGATGGAACCTTGTATAAGGTGGATTAGCCACTAAAGCCTGCAGTTCACTGATGCGGCGAGCAGAAGTGATTGCAATAAGGAAAAAGACTTTCCAGGAAAGGAATGTCAAGGAGGTAGTGGCTAAGGGTTCAAAGGGTGGCTTCATAAGCTGACCAAGAACCACGTTTAAGTCCCATGCCACCGGAGGAGGCCGAATGGGAGGCTTAGTTAAAGTTAGACCTCTCATGAATCTTGCAAGAAGAGGATGAGAGGAAACAGATTGTCCATTGATAGGCTGAAGAGATGCTGCAATAGCACTCAAATGGACCCTTACAGAATTGGTTTTAAGTCCTGCATTGGAAAGATGCAGGAGATATTCGAGTAAAGAATTCAAAGGTAGTGCTAGAGGGTTAAGACCCTTTTCAGCACACCAAATGGAAAATCTTTTCCATTTAAAAGCATAAGAACGCCTGGTGGAAGGTTTCCTAGATGCATGGAGGATATCCTTCACCTGTTGAGAAAGATTGAAGTCTTGAAGGTCTAGGCCTTCAGTAACCAAGCTCTGAGGTGAAGGGACTTGGGGTTTGGGTGCCACAAAGTCCCCTCCTCTTGAGACAGAAGGTCTGGAGCAGCTCCCAGATCCAGGGAGGGTGCCTGGGAGAGATGCAGAAGTAGAGGGTACCACACTTGGCGTGGCCAGCGTGGAACTATGAGGATCATAGATCCTTGATCCCTCTGAAGTTTGAATAGAGTCTTGGGAATCAAAGGAATGGGTGGAAAGGCATATAGGAAGGCCTGGCCCCAATGAAGGAGGAAGGCATCCTTGGCCTGAGCTCCCTGACACGGAATTCTGGAACAGAACCGGGGAAGTTTGGCATTGCACAGACTTGCAAACAGGTCTATGTCCGGGGTTCCCCATTTCTGAAAGATTCTGAGTACCTGATCCATGTGCAGGGACCATTCGTGTGGAAGCAGAACTCGACTGAGTCTGTCTGCCCAAGAGTTTTGGATTCCTGGGAGGTATACTGCCAGGAGATGGATTTGATGCTCTCTGGCGAAGGCCCACAATTTTAGAGCTTCGTTGCAAAGCGACAGAGAGCCAGTCCCTCCTTGTTTGTTTATGTAGAACATGGCTACTTGATTGTCGGTATGAACAAGGACTGTCATGTTGATGAGGAGGGTATGAAAGACCTTGAGAGCAAGGAAAATTGCTCGGAGCTCCAAAAGGTTGATATGAAGGGTGGTCTCCTATGGAGACCAAGTGCCCTGAGTGGAGAGGTCTTGGAGATGAGCTCCCCAACCTGTTTTGGAGGCATCTGTAGTGAGAGTTGCTTGGGGTTACAAAGGTTGGAAGGGGGCCCCCAACAACAGATTTTGAGTGGATATCCACCATTAGAGAGACCAAAAAAGACGTTTTGAGGTTGCTATTTGGTCTGAGAGAGCTCCTGATGCTTGGGTCCACTGGGTGGACAAAGTCCATTGAGCTGCTCTCATATGTAGGCGAGCATAAGGCACCACATGAACTGTGGATGCCATGTGGCCTAGCAGTTGTAGCATCTCCCTGGCAGTCAAGTGGCTTCTGGACTGAATTTGAGAGGCCAACTGCACTAGACGGTGGCAACGGGCCTGAGGAAGATAGGCCCTTGCAGTGGTGGTATCTAGCCAGGCCCCTATGAATTCTAGGGACTGAGTAGGGGTGAGTTGAGACTTTGGCAGATTGATGACAAGTCCCAGATACTGCAGTATGCGTCTGGTGTGGTCCAGGGAAGTTTGAGCCTCGGACTGAGATGGAGCTCGGATGAGCCAGTCGTCCAGGTATGGGAAGACAAAGATTCCCAGAGTGCGTAGAAATGCAGCTACTATTGCCATGCATTTGGTAAATACCCTTGAAGCAGAGGCTAGACCGAAGGGAAGTACTCTGTATTGGAAATGTTTTCCCTGGAACAGAAACCGTAGGAATTTTCTGTGGGATGGATGGATGAGTATATGTGTGTACGCATCCTTGAGATCTAGAGAACAAAGCCAGTCCTGACTCTGTAGGTAGGGAAGGAGAGTGCCTAGAGAAAGCATCTTGAATTTCTCCTTGTATAGAAATTTGTTCAATTCTCTGAGATCCAGAATGGGTCTGTACCCTGCCTGTTTTCTTGGGGATGAGAAAATAAGGGGAGTAAATACCTGACCCTTGTTGAGGAAGAGGAACCTCTTCTATTGCCTTTTGGGCGAGAAGAGTGGTCACCTCCTGGCCCAACAGGTACAGGAGAGATGGGGGAGAATTGAATTGTCTCACCATGGTATGGGGAGGAAGGCTGGAGAAATGTAGTTTGTAGCCCTCTCTGATGATAGAGAGGGTCCACTGTTCTGATGTGATTTGTTCCCATCTGGGAGCAAAGTGAGTTAACCTTCCTGGAATGGTGAGAGGCTCTGGTTGTTGCAGAGCCAGAAAGGTTAAGTTCTCTATAATCAAGTCAAAAACTCTGAGGAGGTTGGGACTGCTGGACTGTAGCAGCCCCTGTAGACTTTGTTCTGGCCTGTTTAGATTGCTGACGCTTAGGAGCAAAGCGAACTTGGGAAGATTGCTGGCCAGTATTTGTGGAAAATCTGGTCTTTTTATAGAAAGGCTTCTTAAAAGGTTTTTTCTTGGCAGGGGTAGAGGTAGACTTAGAAAGTCTATCTAAAGCAGCATTCTCTGCATCCATTTGAGTGGCTTTGATTTGCCACTCCTTGCCAAACAGATTTTCACCTGTACAGGGCAGATTGCCCAAGCCTTCTTGTACCCAGGGTTCCAAATCAGAGGCCTGGAGCCAAGCAAGTCTGCGAGCAGCTATGGCTCTGCTAGCTCCCTCAAAAGAGTCAAAGGCTGCTCTGTTGGAGAACTTTGAAACATCTTGAGTTTGCTTTAGCAAAAGGAGGAACTCCTCCTTTTTATCCTCTGGGATAAAGGGGAGAAGATGACGTATCTTCAGTGCAATCTCTTTCAAAAACATGCCCATATAGAGGCTGTATGAATTGATTCTGGCAATAAGCATGCTAGCTTGGAAGATTTTTCTATCAAAAGCATCCAGAGTCCTACATTCTCTTCCTGGAGGAGTAGAAGAGTGCCTTTTGGTACTCTTTATCTTTTTCATAGCAGACTTCACCACAATAGAGTGGTGAGGGAGCTGTGTTTTTTGAAAACCAGGAGAAGGAGGAACCCGATACATGGTGTCCAAACGTCGAGAATGTGGAGATAGGGTGAGAGGAGCCTCCCACAAGTCCATCATGTGTTCTTGAAGAATTTCATGTATGGGTAAGGTGGCTGCCTCTTTGGGAACCTTAGAGTATCCTAAAATATCCAATTTCTTTGCTCTAGGTTCCTTTTCAGAGGTTACAGATATGGAGAGTCCTTTAGCTACTTCAATAATGAAGTCTTGAAAGGACAAATCCTCTGGAGGAGACATTCTCCTTTTTGGAGAAGAGGGCTCCTCAGAAAGAGTAAAAGAGACATCAGCAGAATCATCTGAGGTATCAGAATCTTCAGATGATTCAAAGTACCGCCTATTAGCTTCCAGAGATCGATACGCGTACCGACCGGTATCGACATTGGGCGTACCGGGAATCGGAGCGGTATCGAGAAAATCTCCAGAACCGGAGACCGGAACCGGCATACTACTGGAAGTAGATGCTCTGGGTACCGGTATCGGTTGCGGTACCGGAACCGGAGTCGGAACCGATTGTCGCGGTACCGAGAGCGTTGCAGCGTTAATGAAAGCCAGTATGGCCTGCTGCATGGATTGTACCGTAGTACCCATAGACGCTACAACTGCCTGGATATCGGTACCGGTGTTAGCCGGTACCCCAGAGCAGTCTAACAGGAGATCGGTCGAGGCCGTGCCATCGATGTCTACCTGTAACCCCATAGGAGCAGCTTTGGAAGCCGGAGCTTCCCGCCGGGGTTGTTTGGCTGGGGCAGGGTCCTCAGGGTCAAACCCAAGGGCCTCTCGCTGCTTAGAGGGAGATTTGCCCTTTGAGGACCTGCCTGAAGAATGTTTGGTTACCTGAGATCCATCAGGAGAGGAAGACCTGGAGGATGTTGATGCTGGAGTATCCGCAGAAAACAGCATATGAAATTTGGCTGCTCTGTTCTGTAAGCCCCGTTTGGACATCAGAGAGCAGGATGGACAATCCGGAATGGAATGGTCAGGCCTCAAACATTTAAGACACCACTCATGGGTATCTGTGACTGAAATAGTACTGGTACACTTGGTGCATTTTTTAAAACCAGAGGCTGGTTTCTCCATGAGGGAGAATCTGAGAAGGCCTAGAGGCCTCACAGAAAAAACACACCAAGTGAGGAAAAAGTAATTATTATTTTTTTTTTTTTAAGAAATAAATGAAAAAAGACCGGCGGTACCGGTCCGGAATCGGGGAAGGCAGACACGCGGTCAAAGAAACAAATTAAAATAACAATTTCTTCAGCGGTGACAGGAACATGACCTGCTGGCTCCGCGGAAAAAGAAGAACTGAGGAGAGTTGGTCAGGAAGGCGGGAAGGCAGCGCGCATGCACTGTGGGAGGCCCCAAAAGCTTCCTTTCTGGGAAGCTGGGGAGCTTTCCCGCGCAGGCTCCGTCGGTTCCGACGTACCCATATGTGAGGACTCATTCCTGCTTGTTCCTGGAGATGGTGACTTGCCCAAGGTCACAAGGCATGCCAGTGGGAATTGAACCCTTGATCTTCTGGGTACTAGGCAGCTGCTCTAACCACTAGGCTACTCCTCCTGTTTATTCACACCATCAAAAAAACATAACAGATTAGTAAGACAAGATTTTCCTTGTCTAAAGCCATGTTGGATGTCTCCCATTAAACCATGACTATCTACATGTTGAGTAATTTTGTTCTTTATAATGGTTCCTACCATTTTTCTCGGTACTGATGTCAGGCTCACCGGTCTGTAGTTTCCCCTGGAACACTTTTAAAAATTGGCGCTATATTGGCCATCCTCCAATCTTTAGGTATTATAGATTTTAATGATAGCTCACAGATTACTAATAGCAGGTCTGCAATCTCATATTTCAGTTCTTTCAACACCCTTGGATGTATACCATCCGGTCCAGCTGATTTGCTACTCTTCAGTTTATCAAATAGTTGTAATACAGCTTCCCGGTGTATCGATATTTCTTTAAATTCTTCCACAGTATCACCTTTAAATACCACTTCAGTCGTGTAAAATCCCTACATCTTCCTCAGTAAAGACCGAAGCAAAGAATTCATTCAGTCTCTCCGCTATAGCCTTGTCCCCTCTTACTGTCCCTTTTACCCCTCTATCATCTAATAGTCCAACTGACTCTCACAGGTTTTTTGCTACGAATGTACTTGAATAAGTTTTTATTATGCGTTTTTGCTTCCACAGCAAGTTTCTTCTCAAATTCTCTCTTTGCCTGCTTTATCAATGCCTTGCATTTAACTTGGTAGTGCTTCTGCTGTTTCCAGTTTTCGTCATTTGGCTCTTTTTTCTATTTCCTGAAAGAAGCTTTTTTGGCAACAGCCGCCTCTCTGACCTTACCTTTAAACCATGCTGGCAGTTTTCTGGACTTCCATCCACTTTTCTTAAAGCGTGGAATACAGCTGGTCTGGGCTTCCAAGATAGTATTTTTAAACAACACACAAGCTCGATGTAAGTATTTAACCTTTGCAACTGCTCCGTTTTTTCTTTACTATTTCCCTCATTTTATCATAGTCTCCCTTTCAAAAGTTAAAAGGTAGTACTGTGGATTTCCTTACCATCCCTTCTCCACTAATTAAATCAAACGCGATCATGCTATGATCACTATTGCCAGGTGGCCCCAACACCCTTATCTCTTGCACCAAATCTGGTCTTCCACTAAGGACTAAGTCCAAAATGGCTTCCTCTCTGGTCGGTTCATAAACCAGCTGCTCCAAGAAGCAGTTATTTATTTCATCTAGAAATTTTATCTCCCTAGGATGTCCTGACGTGACACTGACCCAGTCAATACCGGGGTAATTGAAATCAGACATTATTATTACTGTTCTGGAACTTTTGTTAGCTTCCCTGATTTCTTTGAGCATTTCATCATCCATTTCTTCATTCTGGTCAGGTGGTTGATAGTACAACCCCACTGCCATCACCTTCCCCTTTTTACATAGAATTTCAATCCATAGAGTTTCTACATTGAATTTTGTTTCCTGCAAAACTTTAATCCTTTGTGACTCAATGCACTCTCTAACAGAGCGCAACCTCTCCACCAATTTGATCAGCTCTATCATTATGATATAGTTTGTACCCAGGTATCAAAAGGTCCCACTGGTTTTCCTCCTTCCACCATGTCTCTGAGATACCAATCATATCTAACTTCTTATTTATGGCTATATATTCTAACTCTCCCATCTTATTTTTTAGACTTCTAGCATTTGCAAACAAACATTTTAGAGACTGTATTTTATTCATATTAATTTGCAGGCAGGGGTAATTTGGAATCTTTAAACTCTGTCTGCTCCATACTCAAGGGCATTTGGGCTACCTTTGTCTTTATGGGAACCTCTCTGTTGATGTGCCCTAACTTCATTTTTTTGGTAGTATCCTTCAAGGATACATTCTTCCGAACAATGCACTCTTGGGTGACTATTACCTAGTTAAAAGCTGCTCTATCTTCTTTTTAAAGGTTAATGCTAGCAACCTGGTTCCATCCCGGTTAAGGTGAATCCCATCCCTTCGGAAGAGCCCCTCCTTTCCCCAGAATGCTCTCCAGTTCCTAACAAATCCAAAACCCTCATGCTTGCACCATCGTCTCATCCACACATTGAGACCCCGGAGCTCTGCCTGCCTTTTGGGTCCTGCACGTGGAACGGGAAGCATTTTGGAGAATGCTACCCTGGAAGTTCTGGATTTCAGCTTCCTACCTAAAAGCCTAAATTTAGCCTCCAGAACCTCCCTACCACATTTTCCTATGTGATTGGTACCGACATGTACCAAGACAGCAGACTCCTCCCCAGCACTATCTAAGAACCTGTCTAGGTGGCGTGTGAGGTCCGCTACCTTCGCACCAGGCAGGCATGTTACCAGGTGATCCTCATGTCCACCAGCCACCCAGCTATATAAATGCCTAATGATTGAATCACCAACTATAGTGGCTGTCCTAACCCTTCCCTCATGGGCACATGACCCTGAAGAAAATTCCTCGGTGCGAGAGGTTTTTACATCACCTGGAGGACCTGTCCTAGCTATAGGATCACTTCCTGCCACACCAGGGTGATACTTTTCTGTCACGTGACTTCTCTCCTCCATGGCAACAGGGATGCTGCCAGACAGGAGGCGGGACTTCAGGATTATATCTCTGTAGGTCTCATCTATATACCTCTCTGTCTTCCTCATGTCTTCCAAGTCTGCTACTCTTGCCTCTAGAGATCGGACTCGTTCCCTGAGAGCAAAGAGCTCCTTGCACCTTATGCATATGTAAGACCCCTCACCAACTGGTGGAAAATTGTACATGTGACACTCAATGCAAAAGACTGGAAAGACCCCATCTCACTGCTGGACTGCTGTCTTCATCTTCGTTTTAAGGTTATGTTTAAATATTTAAGTTCTTTACTTACTAAGGGTTGCTGGGGATACTTATACTAATAAAACCATACCTAATACGTTTAATATACTTTGTTCACCTGAAATTTAATTAACCTCAGGTCCTTAATGTATGCTGATGAGAATAAACAGCTGCACCTGAGAGTGACTACATTTAATCAGAAAGCTCTCTGCTGTGTTTTAAATTTAAACTAAAAATTCTTTGCTGCTACTAGGTCCTGACTGATTTAACAAATACACTGGGTTCACAGCTTAATCAGTTTTAATCTAAAGAATTCCTTTTTCCCCCAAGACTTAGAAAAATTCCCAGAAGATGAGGGTGGTATTGCAGCACCATTTGCACTGAGCACCACACTGAGAATCTGCGCCATTTGAAGGCATAAGCCCTCCTGGTGGAGTTCTTACAGGAGGCCAATAGGATCTCTTCCACTTCTCCTGAGAGGCTGAAAGGGGCTAAGATTACCCTTTCAGCAGCAACGCTGTCAATGATAGGGGCCCCAGGATGGGGTGCAGGAGAGAACCCTCCTCCTGACACAAGAGCCTGAGGAACTTCCCAAGGGAGGAGCAGCAGGAACCACGGTTGCCTGGGCCACCGTGGAGCCACCAGGATCAGTGACACTTTGTCACAAAGAACCTTGAAAAGGGTCTTGGCAATCAATTACATGGGTGGGAAGGCATATATGAGACTTTCCGACCATGGAATGAGGACTGCGTCTACTGCTACCCAGGTGGGGCTGATGGGAGCAGAAGTCGGGCAACTGGTAGTTGTCCAGGCTGGTGGAAAGGTCCACCCGTGGGGGGCCCCCAGCGTCGGAAGAGCTGGGTGGCCACTCTGGGGTCCAGCTGCCACTCGTGCGGTTGGAGGACCCTGCTCAATTTGCCAGATAGAGTGTTGTCCTGGCCTGGTAGGTAAACAGCCCTTAGATGTATTCCCTGATTTATTTATTTATTTATTTATTAACAATTCTTATATACCGCACTATTAGACATCAGCGCGGTTTACATTGAACAAAAAACATCCGACAATTTACATATGTCTGGTCATTACATTTAACAGGAAGTATAACTTGGCGAAATAGGGGAAACTAAATACAATGAGGGTTATCTGATAAAGGATATTCTGGTTAACTATATACAATGGTGGTAAAATAGTACATGGAACAACTTGCTATTTACATTGTGAAGTTGGCCTGTTGCGGGGGTCTATCTGTTTGACCACTTCTGCTATTTGCCTGGGGGTTATGTTCGGAGCTGTCAATGAGATATTTAAGGAAGAGGAAATGTTTCAGTGCCTTTCTGAACTGACTCAGATTAGGTATTGCTTAGGTATTGCTGATGAATTGCTTAGGAGGTATTGCTGATGAATTGCTTAGGAGGTATTGCTTAGGTATTGCTGATGAATTGCTTAGGAGCAGAGTATCATTGCTTTGTGGCAGAGAGTGCAAGACCCCGTGCCCCACTGCTTGTTCACGTAGAACATTGCCACTTAATTGTCCGTTTGGATCAGCACTGACTGGTGCCTCAGGCAAAATGCTCGGAGTGCTAAATATATTGCCTGCTGATTGCTCTTGGCCCGTGACTAGCTGCCCTGGATGCAATGTTCCTCACAGTGGGCTCCTCATCTTAGCAGGGAGGAGTCCGTTGTGAGGACCCTTCGGGGACATGGAGTTTGGAAGGGCATCCCTGCCTGAAGGTGTTGTAGGTTTTGCCACCAAGTCAGAGATTCCGCCAACTGGTGCGCCACAGAGAGACTGTCCTGGAGGTGGCCGGTGGCTTGCGTCCACTGGTCTTGAAGGAACCTCTGGGCAACCCTCATGTGCAGATGGGCGTCTGGGGTGACATGGACTGTGGAGGCCATATGGCCGAGTAGGTGTAACAGAAGCCGAGCCAACACTGAGGGAAGGTGTTGAATGTCTATGGCCAATTCCCTGAGACGGTCGGCCCGATCAAGGGGGAAGAAGGCCCTTACCTCAGTGGTGTCCAGTTTTAACCCTATGAACTCCAGACATTGTGTCGGAGGAGATGGGACTTGGGGTAGTTTATCATGAATCCCAGATGTTGCAGGACATGGATGGTGCGTGCTGTAGCTTGCTGCACTTCGGCGACTGTGCCTCCTTTTATAAGCCAGTCGTCCAGACAGGGGAAGACAAATACCCCTTGGAGACGGAGGTAGGTGGCCACTACTGCTGTCCTCCTTGGGGTAGAGAGGGTATACCCAAGGAGTCAAAAACTCCCCCCAGGCTGGGCTGGGGCCAGAGCCGACGCCTGCATCTTGAAAGTCTTCTGCTTATGAGGGCAATGCCCACGTCCCTTGGCCTGCTGACCCTGCTGGGGAGCTGGGGAGACCTGAATTGTTTTTGAAGCAGCCCCCTTCCTTGGGTAAAAGGACTTTTTGCTTGAGCCCTTCCATCTAGGAGAGCCAGCGGTCTTTTTAGAGAGCCTGGTCCTCGTCACAAACTTGGTTTCCAACTTGGCAGTCTTTTCCGTCATGGGTTTGCCAAAGAGGTTCTCCCTTTGGCATGGGACATCGACCGGTTTGTCCTGAACCCATTGCTTGAGGTTGGAAGATTGTAGCCAAGTCTGGCATCGGGCACTGATGCCCGCCACAATTATTCTAGCCACTGACTCGAAGCCATTATAGGCTGCTCGAGTTATGAATTTGGAACTCTCATGGATGACTTTGGCCAGGAGTTCCTCAGAGAGGCCAGCTGAGAACCTGGTGAGCTCCTTTGTCAGGTCTCTCAGGTACATGCCCATGTACAGCTGGTAGGCCTGGATCTGGCCGAGTATTATTGAGCCCTGGTTGCACTTTCTGCCGAAGGGGATCCCAGGTGTGGGCCTCCCTTCCCGGGGGCACCAAGGAGTGCATCTTCTGGATCTTCAGCCAACGCATGGCTGACTCCACTACCATGGAGTTATGCGGCAGCTGTGCTTTCTGGAAGCCAGGGCTCCGGCAGACCTGATACATCGAGTCGAGACGCTTGCTCAAGATGGACACCGATGCCAGAGTTTCCCCACATACGGAGCATTAGCCATCCAAGGATGGGTGGGAATGGGCACCGTGAGTGATTCCCTTGGTGGGGGCCTCGTATTGGAGAATTTCTAGTTCCTCTGTCTGAGGGTCCTCTTCCAATTCCATTGGGAATGCTAGAGCCTTTGACATGTCCTCGAGTGGGGGCAGATGCCCACACCTTGGATGCCCTCTGCAGAAAGTACTACCAGGGCTTGATGATACTCGGAAGGTGGTGAGTCTGAGGGGACATCGTGGTGGAGACAGGTGTCTGGGGACTCCTCATCCTCAGTCTCCCATTCCGAGTAGTCCATTGAAGACTCAAGGGAGGGTTGGCTGGCAGGTTCCAGAGCTGAGCCCTGCCTGTGTCCTTTGGAGGCCCCATGGCTGGAGCCATGTGTGCTAGCTGAGGAAGTCCTTGGTCCCGTGGAACAGGATTTGGATCTAGACCTTGGCCGAGGATCAATTCGAGGTTGTATGGTCTCAAGGATTGGCTTGATCTCTGGGGACGTCCTCGACGTCGATGGCCTGGTGGTCTGGGCAGAGGAACTGGCTGTGCCAGACAGCAACACCTGCTGCTGGTCCATGAAGGTAGACAAGTTGCGCACTAGGGTAGCCATTCTGGCTTCCAGTCCATAAGGCTCCGCAGTTATTGGCATCGGCACCGAGAAACTCGGGCCCGGGGCCAGTTCCCCCAAGGGGGAGTCCTCAACAAGGATGGCCTCGTGCATCTGAGGGTGATCTCTGGGTGATTCCTTCCAGGCGACCTTGATGGGCTGCTCCTGCTCTGAGCCTTCAGATGAGCGTTGTGGACTGCGAGACCTGGTTCGGGGCTTACCCGACCTGCCAGAACCATCCAGGGATGCTGCTTTCGAGGGTTTCTTATTCTTCTTATGTTCCCTTGAGGGGGACCCCCTTTCTGAAGATCCATGGCATCGACCGGGGTCCATATGGGCACCAAAGGAGTCCGTGGCTTTAGAAAGGGCCTTAGCCTTCGGAGGCACCAGGGACTCTGTGAAAAACTTATCGAACTGCTGCTGGTGTCTCTTAGGGGCCTTGAAAGACATCTTTTTACAAAGACCACAGGCCACGGGGTTGTGGTCCGGCCTGAGGCAGCACTGGAGCAGTCATGTGCCTCGGTAAGGGACATCATTTTTGTACACCGATCATACTTCTTGAAGCCACTGGTAGCCATAGGGGAAAAAAGTACCCCAGTGAGATCAAAGACACGCAGTGCTACCAGTTGGAAAAAGGATGCAAAGGTTCCAAGAAGGAAAAATACACAGACCCGAGACTTGATACCAGGGCAGCGGGCTCGGGTGGTGGGAAGAGTTACGGTGTACAACTGGAGAAGAGAATATGAAACTCAGGAAAAAAAAATCAACTTTTTCCAGGGAAAAGCAGACAGACGTCTGAAGGGCTCTGCGGAAAAAAGGAGACTGAGCAAGATGGCACCCTTGGGCGGGAAGGGCACCATGCATGCATGGTGGCATCTCCCAAAGGCTTTCTTTGAAAGCTGGGGAGATGCTTCTGCGGGGGCTACATAGGCGCAGACATCACAAATATGTGAAGACTGGCTTCCTGCTTGTTCCCGGAGAAAGGTGATATATCAGAAGAACTTAAAGAAATATCCATAACCCAGGAAGATGTATTATAAGTATTTGATAAACTGAAGAGTAGTAAATCACCTGGATCGGATGGTATATATCAGAGGGTGTTGAAAGAACTGAAAGAGGAGATTGCAGACCTACTATTAGTAATCTGTGAACTATCATTACAATCATCTGTAGTACTGGAAGATTGGAGATTGCCCAATATTTAAAAAGTGATCCAGGGGTGATCCGGGAAACTACAGACCAGTGAGCCTGACCTCAGAACCAGGCAAAATGGTAGAAATCATTATAAAAAATAAAATTACTGAACATGTAGACAGGCATTGTTTAATGAGAAAAAGCCAACAATTTTATAAAGTTGTTAAAACGCAAGAGGATTTTAAAAAATTGCAAGAGGAACTTTATAAATTATAAGACTGGACATGCAAAAGGTAGATGAAATTTAATGTGGACAAGTGCTAAGTTATGCACCTAGGTAAAAACAACCCAACTACGGTTACACAATGCAAGATTCCACATTAGGAACCACCACCCAGGAAAAAGGATTTAGGTGTTATCGTGGATAATATGTTGAAACCCTCTGCCCAGTGTGCATGACTGCCAAGAAAGCAAATAGAATGCTAGGAATCATAAGGAAAGGAATGGAGAGTAAAACCAAAGATATTATAATGCCTCTGTATCGCTCCATTATGCGACTGCACCTTGAATATTGTGTGCAATTCTAGTCACCATATCTTGAAAAGGATACAGCAGAAATAGAAAAGGTACAGAGAAGAGTCACCAAAGTGGTAAAGGGGATGGAAGGATACCCCTATGAGGAAAGGCATTTTTCAACTTAGAAAAGAGACATCTGAGGGTAAATATGATAAAGGTCTATAATAAATGGAATGGAACAGGTAAATGTAGATCAGTTGTTTACGCCATCAAAAAGTAGTATTCAGCGCGCAAACTCTGGAATTCGTTACCGGAGGATGTAATAAAAGCTGTTAGTATAGCTGGGTTTAAAAAAGGTTTGGAGAAGTTCCTGGAGGGAAGGTATATAAATCATTAAAGAGGACACGGGAAAGCCACTGCTTGCCCCAGGACAAGCATTGTGGAACCTGTGTGCCTTTTAGGGAACCTGCCAGGTATTTGTGACCTGGATTGGCCACTGTTGGAAATAGGATATTGCATTGATGGAACTTGGTTTGACCCAGTATGGCATCTCTTATGTTCTTATGTTATCTAAGTACACTACACTTAGTGCTCTCCCTACACCCAACTCTCTGGTCACCCAGTCAAAGAAATCAATCAGATTTGTTTGACAAGACTTGCCTCTAGTAAACCCATGCTGCCTCAGATCCTGCAAACCAGTGGACCCCAAAAACCTCACTATCATCTGTTTTAGCACTGTTTCTGCTCACCCTTGCAACTGTATCTGCAACACTTCCCGTGGTACTGTCCTCCAGATATTCACTACTACTGCTGCAGCTTCCCAGAGTTCCTCTATCATTCGGATTGCGTCTCCAACTTGCTGTCTTTCTGTCAATGTGCCAGGCTTTTCATCTGCAATGCTTGGTACCTTGCACCTTACTTTAATCTTTGTGGGGCTGCTGAGTTATTGTAGTTTCTCTCAGATCCTGCACAAACTTGTAGATTTTCTGTTCGTTCATCAGTTTATTCTGATGTTAATCACAGAATCTTGGTTTTTCCTTTTCGCCACCAAACAGAGCAGCAGCTGCCTTTTTGAAGAAGCTTTTTACTGTGCTAGATAAGTGAAAGTCTGGTGCAGTATTACAACAGCTCGAGGAAAGGCTTTCAGTGTAAAGCCCCGTGTGAAAAAGTCATGTTGAATTAGTTCATCTAAGGTGGGCCGGCCATCTGAATTTTTTGCCAGCATGGTTGCTATTAAATGTTTTGTATTCATATAGGTAATAAAGCATGTAAATGCTTTATTACCTATATGAATATAAAATACATTCTCTTCTCTCTGGAACAGCTCCATGCCTTCTTAGACCTAAAGAAGATCTCTGTACAGTGAGTTTAGGCTTCAGGGAAGTAGTTAATCGGGGTGGTAGATGCCATGAATGATTGTGCTTAGGGCTTTGTGCCTATACCTTTGTTAACGTTTTTCTATGTTTCTTCTGGTGATTTCCATCTGTATGTTCTCCGTTCTCCACCTTCTAGTGGTCTAATGTTAGAGTGCTCGTCTTTTTTTGGTTTTATTACTATGTGGGGCACTCTTGTTACCTGAGCAAGTGTATACTTGTGAATATTATTAAATTGCATAAATATTAAATTTAAAAAATGTTTTGCAGGTGCCATCATAGTATATCTTGCCTCCCTTATGCATCTGTAAGTTTCCTTAAGATTTGTAGTTTCAAACGGTGATCTTCCTAATAGCTTGATATATATTACATAGCCCAAAGGCCCAAATGTCAGATTCACAATTATTTCCTTGTTTCTTCAAGATCTCTGGGGAGAGGTAATTTGGTGAGCCACACATTGTTCCCTTCCTCTGTCCCAGTGTTCAAACCTTGCAGCTAAACCAAAGTCACCTACATTCAGCTCCATGCTTTTATTAATGAAGGCATTTCCCAGTTTAAGGTCTCGGAGCAGGATTTCTTGTTCGTGAAGATATTTCAATCCTGAAACAATCTGCCTGAGGTAGTATCATACTTCTGGTTCTGTCAAGACTTTCCTTGCTTTCAGTATATGAGTCAAAGACCTACTGCAGTATTCTAGAAGAATATGATGTTTTCTTTGTCTTCCAAGTAATTGTAAAACTGTACAATATATTTGCGATTTAAGAATCTGTGCAGCTCAATATCTTTGTTGATCTTTTCTCGATGATGCGGTTTGGTGACTACTATGAGGAATAATTTTCACAGCATACACTTTGTTGGTTGCCAAATATTTCATGTCATAGCATTTTGCAAAGCCACCCTTTCCAAGCACCTTCCTGCGGCAGTAGCATCTGCCCATGTTGGAATTGGTGATGATCCGCAAGACTTCAGGTCCTGCTGGCTGTATGTGCACCTTGGCTACCCTCGCCATTGGCTTTCTCAGCTTCAGCTCGCCTACTTTCTTGAGTGTCTGTTCACACTTGCCTGAGCCAACAGCTGGTTGATATGCTATAGTCTGTAATAATTCCACTGCACAGATCTCCGCAGAAGCCAATCCAGTTTTCCCACATTCACTTGTCAGACGGCTGCCTGGGTGAGAATCTTCACAGTCTTGTCAAGTGCATATATCTATATGATTTGCAAGGTATTGTGGGCAATGTAGTTCATTCACACCAGACACAGCTGCTGACAATAATTTAGTTGTGCTCTTGGGTAAAGCCAATAAGATATTTATTTATGGGGTTATTTCTCCCAACACAGATATGCTTGGTAGCACATAAATTAGGTTACTTGCTTTCAGTGTTAACTTGGAAAAACAAAGTTAAAATCAGGAAAACAACAAATGAAAAGCCACAAAGCAAGAAACAAACTGTTCTTTTCAGGTTAACTTCTGATTACTTCCCACATAGATATAGAAGTGATTCTCTCCTAGCTCACAAGCAATTAGGTAAGGCTTAATTGCTAGCAGTTACCAGCTGAAACCCCTTAGCTGGCTTGCCTTCCACTGTGTGGGTCAAATCCTGCTTCAGGAGCTTTTCTGAGTAGATTAAAGAACAAATTTGTATTTCTTTGTGATGGTTGCTGTACTTTATAACAGAAAGTTACCAACGGAGTTTAGATAGAGAGCAGTCCATATAAACAGGATCCTCATCTGCTATTATTCCCCCTTGTTCAACAAGCATGGGTTCAATATCATGGATTGGCACAGATGAATCTCTCAATGGAGCATTTTCAGGAGAATACTTGTTTCCCTGCTGTCTTTCAAGGTTATAGCTAGGGCATAGATCAGTGTTCATACCTGAGCTTCCATTGCTGCTAGAGTTCCTCTCTATATAGCCTGGCCAGTATGTAGTCCAGTTCTTATGTCCAGCCTTCCAATCCAGATCCCTGGACACTGGATCTCTCTTCACATACCTTCTGGCACAGGTCTTAGGGTCCCTTCCACGTGCAGCCGTCTCCCTCACAGGTAGCCTCTGGTGATTCCTAGCTCTGCAGCACCATTCCTCTGGCTTTCCCCAGTCCAATGGTGTATGCTGGCCCTTGGAATACCTCCCAGAATACGTACTGCTTTGGGCTCTTCTAGACGTCTCAAAGGCTTTTCTCTTCCTTCTTCCAAAGGGTCTCTTTCCCTCTCTGTCCGTCCGGTTTGGCTTCTGCTTCTGATGATCCTTCAGATGAAACTGATGATCAAACTCAAGCTGATTCTCAGGATACTGAGGACAATTCTCTGGATATCCAAGGTGATCATGAAGATGGTCATCTGTAGAATAAACTCTACTCTTATTCTGCTTAGATGAGTGCTCCTCCCTAACACAGCGCTGCTGTGCTGAATCAGGGCCTGCCCTTTGAGATGAGTGCTTAGGGATTACCTCATAGCCCTCCTGATTGAACACACGTTTCCTCACTTCAGCTCCTCTAATGGCTGTTGGAAACCTGGTGCATTCTGGGACTGGTAGTCTTTTATGGCAAAATTCTGTTTTCATATTTCTACCAGAACTGACAGGTTGCTTGTTCAGAGTCACTTCACCTTTTCTATAGCTCCTTCCTGAGCTATGATAAGCTTCTTTATCACACACTTTAAGTCTCTCTGCTTACTAATGGACTTATCTTTCTCTCTACACTGCTCCTTAGAAAAGGGGGGCAAGCAAACCACTTGATTCACCTGAAAGGGAGCTATTACCTTGGGCAAAAAGGAAGGCACAGGCCAAATGGAAATGTCCTCTGCTAAAAAGGACAAATATGAATCCTAGCAAGACAGAGCCTCTGGGTCAGAAATATGCTTTGCCGAACAAATCACGACCAAGAAAACAGTCTGGAGAGTCAAGCCCTTCAGAGCAGCACACTTCAGAGGCTCAAAGGGTTCCAACACCAAGCAGGGACAAATGACCAGAGGGGAGGACGCAGACGCAGATGCCAAACCTCTTGAAGAAAATGTGAAACAGCTGGCTGCAAGGCTGAAGACTTTCCAGCTACCGGACCTCTGAAATAAGACAAGGATGCCAACTGGACTTTCAGGGAGGTAATGGAAAAAACGCCTTTCCCAGACTGTCTCTCACAAGATCAACACAGCTGGCACCTTGGCAAATTTAGGAGCAAGCTGGCATGTACCACAGCCACGCTCAAAGAGGTACCAGACTCACACATATTCCAAGCTGGTAGAACCCCCCTCCAAGCTCTAAGCAGAGTGGAAACTACTGCAGAATAATAGCACTTACGTATCAGCTGACTCCCTTCAAGTGCGAAGCCATAAGCGAGAAGGGAGCTGAGTCATCCAGGACAAATGGGCCCTGATACAACTGGCACCCAAATGGGGCAGATGAAGAGGAGGAACTGCATCAGGTCCCTAAACCACACTCTCCTCGTACAGTCCAGCACCACCAGAACAATCCATCTCGGATGGCACACCATGCGCTGAAGCACATGCCCCAACAACAGCCATGGAGGAAGCACATAGAGCAGACATTGACATGGCCAGGACTCAACTAGGGTGACAACACCCTTAGACCCAGTTTCTGTGTGGTAAATGAAGCAATGGCACACTTTGTCATTGGAATGGGACATCATCAGTTCCATCATGGGGTGACCCCAATGGCAGAGAAGCATCTATAACACTTACTGACTCAACTCTCACTTTCTGGGATTGAGAGAGTGATGATAAAAGAAGATCGCTTCCACACTGACCACCCTAGCAATTTGCTGAGCCGACAGAGCTAGGAGGCTCATTTCTGCCCAGGCAAACCAGACAGCCATTCCCAGAGCCACTGCTGTGGTGTTGTCCGAGAACACTCACACCATGCTGCCCTTGACCAAGGGTGGGAAAACAAGAGGGCCAGACAGATAGCCCTTGCTTCAAGATGGCTGATGGACCAACCCCACCTGCCTGTGGCTTCAACAGTGCTGGGCTGTTCAGTCTTGATAAGGACTTCCCTGCCTGTAAGAATGGCATCCATTGCTAGAAGAATCCACAAGTGATCATCCAGCGGCATGCCCCTCTTCAGATAATGTGGACATAGCCATCACCACTGTTCCCTCTAAGCTGTGCGCATGTGCGCGTGCACACACACCTCGCCAAGCGAGCGCACATACTTTACAACAGAGTGCACAAAAATTACGGTTCTGATAGAAAACAACACAGACGTCTTAAAATTTAAAAGTTGTTGTGTATTTACGGTTTTCACAAGTTCTACAATATTTTCTAGTGCAATCTTATAGACCTTCAGGATATAAGATCTTTGGTCTTAAACTTTAATTGGTGCATTGAGAAACTTCCGCTTCCGTACTTTGGCTTGCGACATGCATGAGTAGTCCAATTGTAATCTGTAATTCGAATTGCATTATTAAATTTTTTATTACATTGAAAACTGAAAGACGTTCATTTTTAAAATGTCGAAACCGATAGCGATGAGAGGTACGAAACGTAAGAGAACGGCCAAAGCTTTTAAGCCTGAATGGCTTGAAGAAATTGTTGAAACGGAGACACCGAAATCTCAGGATAAAACGTGTGTTCAACTGCGTGAAATATTCACTTATGAAGAGGATGACGGAGTAGTCTGTTTATACTGCCGAGATGCAAAAGCCATCAGAGAGTTTTCGAGTGGCAAATTTTGGGATGATGTGTGGAACCTGGAGTTTTTGAAACGACATCTGTCTAGTAAGTCTCATACTGAAAGTGTTAAGAAACTTAGAGCTAAAAATCCAAATTTAAGGGGAGGATTATTTAACTTGTTGCTTGAGAGCACCGCTGAAAAAGAGAAAAGGCAAATTAGTAATGAACGGAAGCGTTCTACACCAGAAGAAATTAAAATTCTAATTGATAGTGTTTTGCTGGCTGTTCGGATGAATATTTCCATGCTCTCTGTTCAAGATATTAATGAACACATGTCCAAGTACATAACCGTACCTGAAAGCTGAAGAAGCAAAAACTATTTGTTTGAATTTCTTGAAATTATAAACATCGATGTCCAAGATAAGCTCATAGCAGATGTTGCATCAGCAGCATATCATACATTAACTATTGATGAAAGCACAGACATTTCTGTCAACAAATACTTAATACTGTACTTCAAATATCGGCCAGTAAATTCATATCTGTATAAAACTTCATTTGGTGGGATGCTACAGTTGGAAGCATGTGATGCTGCATCAATAGTCAGTGTACTCCGGGAATTCTATGGGAAATACAAGCTTGACCTTAACAAAATGGTCATGTTTACTTCAGATGATGCCTCTGTCATGACAGGCAGAATAAATGGTGTTGCTGCGCAGCTAAAAAAAAACGTTTCGCATTTAGTGCTGCAGCATTGTGTTGCCCATCGTGAAGATTTGGGGATCTCTGAATCATGGAAGGAAGTAAAGTTGATGAAAGAAGTTGAAACTTTCATAAGAACTGTTTACACAACCTTTTGTCGATCTTCTACTAAAAGGTCACAATTTAAAGAATTAGCAGATGCTTCTGAATGCGTCAATTGCTTTTAGACCTCTGAACGAAGTGCGGTGGTTATCTAGACATTTTGCTCTTCAAGCAATTATTAATGATCCCATTGCAAAGTAATGTTATAAAAAGCTAAACAGCCATCAATTCTATATAACACTGCAAATTTTGAATGATGTTTTATCTGAACTAGCTTCATTAACAATGGCATTTCAAAAACGTGGGCTAACACCACTGGAAGCATATCATCTTGCACAGAGTAAGCTGAACAAAATCCGAATGCAATACTTGGATAACACAGTAAAATGGAGTGATCATGTTAAAAATCTTCTCGACAAGATACCTGGAGACGTTTTAGTGGATACTGGTTCCACACTTATTTTCATTAATATGCTGTGTCTGCATTTAGGGGAAAGATTTCCTGAAAATGAAATTGAGGAATGGTCTGCTTTTGACTTGACAGCAATAGCACATGCGATTATGAATTTGGAAATGAAAACATCCGATCATTCTGCTTAAAGTACAAACAATTTCTTATGGAGGAACATACGTATTGTTATTCAGCAGTACAATGACTTCAAGTTCTTAGTCGCAGAAAAAGTCAAAAGCAAACTGATAAACAGTTTTCTGGATATTGTGACTTTGGCGTTTCAGAATGCTCACTTTGCAGATTTAGCGAAATTGATGGATATTGGTGGAACATTTTTGGCTTCTAGTGCAGATTGTGAGCGTGGTTTCAGCTTGATGAACAGTTTAAAAACAAAAATAAGGAATCGCTTACAGTTAGAACATTTGGAAATGCTGATGCGTGTTAAGAGTCATCTTCAAGATGGCGGATCGGTAGACCTTGATAAAATTTATTCAGACTGGTTAAATTTGAAAGATCGAAAAGAAAAATTTTGAGAATGAACTGTTAATAGTAAGCTCATTCTCTTCTTCCATACATAAATTATTTACATGAAATAACAATGACTTTCAATTAACTGAAATAATACCGCATTTGTGATTGTAATTACTAGAAATTTTCCGCTTCGTTTAGTAATCGTCTATTTTCATTTAATCTGATTAAAATCAATGTGGTATACATACTGTATTCTGACGTGTAGTCAAATTTTAAAGTATATAACTCCGAGTGTTGTTATGTGGCGCACAAAAATGTAACCTTCCTTCAAAAGCTGCACAGCTGATATTTTATGTGCACACAGCCTACAGAAAATTAGAGGGAACATTGGCCACCACCTCTAACTGGCTCTCACTCCCAGCTGGAGCGAAGTCTGAGCTCAAACTTCGGTCATGAAGGACTGCTGGAATGGCCTCATATGAGCAAGCCCATGGCACCATCTCAATTGCTGCCGCAATCAATCCAAAAAGCTGGAAATCATCCCAAACCCTGGGAGCCTGTTGAGAACAGAAAAATTCAAGTCATTTCAACAATCTCTGCACTCTCTCTTCTGGCAGGAAAACTCTGCCCACTCAAGCATCGAACCATGCTTCCAGAAATTCCAGGGACTAGGAAGGCTCCAATGGATGTTTTCCCTGACTGACCACCCAGCTCAGGCCTTCCAGGAGGACACCACTCGGGACAAAACCTGAGAGGCTTCTAACAGAGGACGGGCTCAGATGAGCCAGTCATCCAAAAATGGGTGTACACATAATCCTTAGCGCCACAGTGCAGCAACCACCACCACTATGACCCTGGAAAGCATTCTCCAGGCAGTGGAGAGGCCGAAGGGAGGGTGGCAAACTGAAGGTGTGATCCAATTATGGCAAAACACAGACATCTCTGCTGATTCTCCAGGATCAGGATATGAAAACAAGCTTTGGACAAATCCAGAGACGCTAGAAATTCCCTTCGGAGCATCACTGAAATCACCGATCTCAGAGTTAACATTAAATGCACAAAGGAGCATTGACTGCCTTGAGGCCATGGGTTGGAAGAAGCCATCTTTCTTTGACACCCCGAGAAAATGGGAATATCTGCTCTTGCCTTACTCGGCCAGGGGCACTGGCACCACCGCCTTTAGGCACAGTAACTTGTCCAATGTGACCCATGTGGTGACTTTCATGTCCGTCAAACCATATTGAGAGATGACAAATGCCTCTGGGATCGGCTGCTTGCAGCCCAGGACATAACCACTTTGAATGGTGTCTAGCACCCTTCTAACCCTTGGTGACATTCAGGAATGGGTCTTAAAACCTATATAATGATGAATGGGAGGACCCCCTTTGGAGGGGACTGAGTCTCTGGGCCTATGAGCCCCATCGAAAGGACTAATTATGTGTCTGAAATCCAGAAGCAAAGAAGGAGGGCTTTCCAGGATGAAACACCAGGAATTCTAGGACCACCAGAAGTCAGTCCCACAATGAACAGACGTAGGCAAAAGAGGGAAAACACCCTGCTTGCTTCCCAGGCCCTTTTGGTTTATCCTCTGGAAGGTGATAAGACACTGTCTCGGCCAAGTGCTTCATCAACTTCTCCAATTAACCTCATAAGGGAGACTTCCCTTATGGCCAGTTGAGTTAGCTGGGCTTTGGAGAACATATCCTCTGTCTAGTGGTGAAACCATTACCAACGCCACATCACCGCCAAAAGGACAATATCCCTAGCCGCCAAGCAGGCTAGAACATACATGGCATTAGAAGGTAGACAGTAACCGATTCCAAAGGAGGGGTAGCATCATCTAGTAGGAAAGACTGAATCCTCACGAGTAGGGTTTGAGACGTCAGGCCTGCACACACCACCAACAGGAGAATAGCACCTGCTGCCATGAACTGGCTCATCAGTAGAGAGCCCATCTCTCTATCCATAGTAGCCTTCGCAGGAGTGGAGGCCCACTTTACGACCACTGTGACTTGCGCCTCCACCCTGGGCAGGCCGAACCATGCGACACACTCCTCTCAGGGAGTGCTCACATCTCTTTACACACCATTATTCCCCTTAGGTAGGAAATCAGTAAGGAGCCATTCAGACTGGAACAGACCAGTGAGAGAGGGAGATACAGAGAAGAGCCACCAAAATGATAAAGGGGATGGAAGGATACCCCCACAAGGAAAGGCTCGAAAAAGTAAGGGCTCTTCAACTTGAATAAAAAGATAGCTGGGGGAGATATGATAGAGGTCTATAAAATCATAACTGGAGTGGAATGGGTAAACATAGATCAGTTGTTTACTCCTTCAAAATGTAGAAAGACTACAGGACATGCAATGAAGCTACAGTATAGAACATTTAAGACTAATTGGTGAAAATATTTTTTCACTCAAAGCATAATTTATTTATTTATTTATTTCTAGTTTTTCTATACCGCACTATTTGACATCAGTGCGGTTTACAGTTAACAATTTCGCACAGGCAGGGGGAGGTGCTACGTGCTTACATCGAACAGGACATAGTAACTTGGATTCATAACATTGAACTATTTACATCTAAACAATAATCAAACTTTGGAATTCATTACTAGAGATGATAGTAAAAGCTGTTAATGTAGCTGGGTTTAAAAGAGGTCTGGACAAGTTCCTGGAGGAAAAGTCCATAAATCATTATTAAAGAGGACCAGGGAAATCCACTGCTTACCCCATAGGACAAGCAGCATAGAATCTATGTACCTTTTTAGGAACCCGACAGATATTTTTTGACCTGGATTGGCCACTGTTGGAAACAGGATACAGGGGTTGATGACCCTTTCTCCGACCCAGTAGACTAATCTTGTGGACTTTGTCATGGAAAGAGTCAGACAAAGTCTGGGCAGAAAGCAAAGGAGGGTTGGAGTGGGCGCACTTTGAGGAGAGAGATGAGCACCTGAGTAATTGTATCAACGAGGAGAGAAAGACTATGAAAGAAACGCAAGTCAGAAGTGGATGGGAGTGAAAGATAGGTAAGTGTCGAGAAGGCAGTCAGTGGTAGAAATGCAGAGAGCAGGAGCTGGGTAAAGGACAGATAGAAGATTAAGACACATACTGACGATACAGAACATAGAAACGTGACAGCAGATAAAAAGACCATATGGCACATCCAGTCTGCCCTTCCATACAATTACATAAATAAATGAAACAACAAGCTATATTCTAAACAAGCACAGGAAAATGCCGGACCAAAGTATAAAGGTATAACACACCAGAGAAAGAGAGGAGTGGCCTATTGGTTGGGGCAAGTTACCTTGGGCCGGAGGGCCAGGGGTTTGAATTCCGCTAGAGGACGGCAACCTTGGGCAAGAAAGACTGGGGTTTCCAGGTGCTCCTTGTGGTTTTGGGGCAAGCCACTTAACCCACTGTTGACTCAAATACAAAAAGCAGATTGTGAGCCCTTCAGGCACAAGGGAAAATATACATATAGAAAAGAGGTGCCTAGTTAAATAAATAAATAAAAGTTCTGGATTAATTTTGGAAATGGGAATACTGCCGTAAATATCCACACCACCTGTAGAAGCAGGGAAAGCATAGTTACTCACCTGTAACAGGTGTTCTCAGGGGACAGCAGGAATCAGTCCTTACATATGGGTGATGTCAGCACCGACTGAGCCCCTGCGGAAGCATTCCCCCAGTTTTCAAAGAAAGCCGTTGGAAGATGTCACACACATGTGTGGTCCCCTTCCCACCCAAGGGTGCCATCTTGTTCAGTCAGATGACATAGCTAAAAGACGGCAAAATATAAAAGATGGTAAAGGAGCAACTCCAAGGGGAGGAGGGAGGGTTGTGAGGACTGATTCCTGCTGTCCCCGGAGAACACCTGTTACAGGTGATTAACTACGTTTTTTCTGGGAACAAGCAAGAAGTCAGTCCTCACATATGGGACTCCCCAGCTACAGGCTACCGAAAGCCCATAGCAAAAACAGGGCTCCCTCATGGGGCGCCGAAAACAGCAGCAATTTAGCCCATATGCACAGACCACAGTACGACCCCTGTGTCCAATGAAGCCAGCACTCCGGTAGCCTGAACACAGAAGGGTCGGAGGGTAGGAGTTGCCTAAACTCCGAAAAGGTTACGAAGCACAACCTGGCCGAAGGCCCTGTTCCATCGGGACTCTCTTTCCAGGCAGTAATGGGCTGTGAAGGTATGGACTGAAGACCAGGTGGCGGCCTGGCAGATGTCCACCATAGAGATAGAGCGCAAGTTTACCACCGAAGCCACCATGGCCCTGACATGGTGCGTCGTGACATGGCCTTCCAGTGAGAGCCTCGCCTGCTTATAAGTCCGCTACCCAAGAGGACAGCATATGCTTGGTCACCGCCTCCCCAAGCCTACTGGGGTCGTAAGAGATGAAAAGCTGCGAGGCTTTGTGGTGGCCCTGAGTTCGCTGGATGTAGAAGGACAAGGACCTCTTACAGTCCAAGGTGTGGAGGACCGTCTCCACCCGACTGGAGTGAGGTCTTTGAAAGAAGGTAGGGAGCACTACTTCCTGGTTGAGACGGAAGGGCGACACATCTTCGGCAGGAATATGGGGTGCGTACGAAGCACCACTCTGTTCTTGTAGAATCTTGTATAGGTCGGCTCCGCCATCAGGGCCTGAAGCTCGCTAACTCTGTGAGCGGAGTGAGCGCGACCAGGAAAGCCATCTTCCAAGAGAGGTAGCAGAGGTGGCAAGTAGCCAGAGGTTCGAAGGGCGGTTAAGTGAGTTGCCCCAACACCACATTGAGGTCCCATTCAGTTGCTGGAGGTTGAACTGGGGGCTTTGATAAGAGTAGGCCCTGAAGGAAACGGGTCACCAACGGTTGGGCCGAGAGAGGCTTACCATCCACCAGATGGTGGTGCACCACCAGGGCACTAAGGTGCACTCGGATTGTTAGACTTGAGCCCGGACCGGGAGAGGTGGAGAAGGTACTGTAGCACCAGAGCCACTGGGCAGGAGAAAGGGTCAGCCCCATGTTTGGCACATCAAACCGAGAACCTGCACCACTTGAGGGCGTACACCATCCTAGTAGAGGCCTTGTGAGAGGCCAGCAGAATATCTTCCACCTCAACCGGAAGATTGAAAGGGGCCAGAATCACCCTTTCAGCAGCCAGGCTGTCAATGAAAGGGACCCCAGGTTGGGGTGCAGGAGAGAGCCCCCCCCTCCTGAGACAGGATTCCTGTGGCGGTTCCCAAGGAGATGGGGGTCTCCACTGTCAGCTGCAGAAGCAGCAGAAACCATGGTTGCCAGGGCCACCAAGGGGCTATCAGGATGAGCGAAGCCCTGTCGCAGAGGATCCTGAACAAGGTCTTGGCGATCAGCGGCATAGGAGGGAAGGCGTACATGAGGCCTTCTGCCCATGAGACCAGAAACGCATTCGCAGCCACCCTGGAGGGGTGGGGCTGCCGGGAGCAGAAAGAGTAGTTACTCACCTGTAACAGGTGTTCTCCAGGAGCAGCAGGAATCGGTCCTCACATATGGGTGTCATCGACGCCGATGAAACCCCAGCGGAGCATTTCCCCAGCTTTCCATGAAAGCCTTTGGGAATGCAGCACGCATGCGCTGTTCCCTTCCCGCCTAAAGGTGCCATTTTACCTCAGTCAAATGACATAGCTAAGAAGAGCACACAAAAATGTAAAATAAACTATGTACAACTGCAACTCCCAGGGGAGGAGGGAGGGTTGTGAGGACTGATTCCTGCTGTTCCTGGAGAACACTTGTTACAGGTGAGTAACTACTCTTTCTCCAGGACCAAGCAGGAAGTCAGTCCTCACATATGGGTGACTCCCTAGCTCTGGGCTACCAGGAACTCAGGCTGAACAAGAGAACTCCCTCTAGACTCATCAGCAAAGAAAGGCTTTTCACTGAGACAACCTCCACCGGTAGCCCAACAGAGGGCAGGAGTTGCCTAAACCTCAAAGAGATTCCGGAGTACTGCTTGGCCAAAAGTACTGTCCCTACGGGACTCCCTCTCTAGACAGTAATGGGCCACAAAAGTCTGGCTTGAAGACCAAGTTGCAGCCCTGCAGATGTCTACCAAGGGCACAAAGCGGAGATGAGCCACTGAGGAAGCCATTGCCCTGACACGGTGGGCTGTAACCCGACCCTGCAAAGGAAGGTCAGCCGCCCTGTAAGCCCAGGTGATACAGTCAGCAACCCAGATGGACAAGATACGCTTGGACACAGCCAACCCCAACTTATTAGGGTCAAAGGATACGAAGAGCTGAGTAGCCCTGCTATGTTCCTGCGTACGGTCAAGGTAGAAGGATAAGGCACTCCTGCAGTCCAGGGTATGCAGAACTGCTTCAGCTTGGCTTGCATGAGGCCTAGGGAAGAATGTTGGAAGAACCACCTCCTGGTTAAGGTGGAAGGAGGAGACAACCTTTGGGAGGAACTTTGGATGAGTCCTAAGGACTACCCTGTTCCCACAGAAGCGAGTGTAAGGCCTATCACAGACCAGGGCCTGAAGCTCACTAACTCGCCTGGCCGAGGTAAGGGCCACTAGGAAGAGTGTCTTCCAGGACAGGAAGCGTAGAGGGCAAGTAGCCATCGGCTCAAAAGGTGGGCGAGTCAGTTGCTGCAAAACCACATTCAACTCCCACTCAGGAGCAGGAGGACGAATAGGAGGCTTGAGCAAAAGCAAGCCTCTGAGAAACCGGGACACCAAGGGGTGAACCGACAGAGAATGTCCTTCCACTAGTGAGTGGTGAGCAGCTAGAGCTGAGAGGTGGACCCGAACAGAATTGGACTTAAGTCCCTGATCTGATAAGTGCAACAGATACTGAAGCACTACAGGGACAGTACGGGAGAAGGGATCCTCTGTACGCAGTTGACACCACACAGAAAACCTCTTCCATTTGAGAGCATAGGTTTTCCTTGTGGACTGTTTTCGAGAGGCTAGGACAACCTCCTCAACTTCCTTAGGTAGGCCCCAGGGAGAACAAAACTACCCTTGCAGCCTCCATGCCATCAAATTGAGAGCTTTGAGGTCGGGGTGCAGAAGAGACCCCTGATCCTGAGATAGAAGGTCGGGTTGCAACCCCAGAGGCAGAGGGGGATCCACTGCCAGCTGAAGCAAAAGTGGAAACCAAGGCTGTCTCGGCCACCTGGGAGCCACCAGCAGGACAGAGGCCTTGTCCTGGAGAATCTTGAACAGAGTTTGGGCCACCAGAGGCGTGGGAGGAAACGCATACAGGAGGCCCTGAGACCATGGAATCAGAAAAGCATCTGCTGCCATCCACAGAGGGTGCGGTTGCCTGGAGCAGAACTTTGGCAGTTGATTGTTCAGTGGACTGGCAAACAGATCTATCAAAGGGAGACCCCACTTTAGGAAGATCTTCTGAACGACCAAGGGATGCAGCTGCCACCCGTGGGGCTGCAAAATTCTGCTCAACCTGTCGGCCAGGTAGTTTTCCTGGCCTGGAAGGTACACCGCCCTGAGGAGCATGTGGTGCTTGAGGGCAAATGAACAAAGGTCCTGAGCCTCCCAAGAAAGGAGGCTGGACCCAGTTCCACCTTGTTTGTTCACATAAAACATGGCTACCTGGTTGTCTGTCTGAATCAGGACAGATTGATGAGCCAGGGCAGGAGAGAATGCTTTGAGAGCCAAGCGAATAGCTCTGAGTTCTAGGAGACTGATCTGCTGTGCAGCCTCCCAAGGAGACCACGGGCCCTGGGTGCACTTGGTCAAACAATGAGCTCCACAGCCCTGCAGGGAGGCGTCTGTGGTCAATACTACTGTGTACGTGGGAATTTGAAAGGGCACCCCCTTTAGCAGATTGGGTGGATGCAGCCACCAGTTGAGGGAGTCCAGAAATGGTCTGGACACCCTTTATCCTGTCTCTGAGACTGCCAGTGGCCTGTGACCACTGATTCCGAAGGCACCACTGTGCAGGCCTCATATGGAGCCTTGCATTGGGGGTCACATGAACTGTTGAAGCCATGTGGCCAAGCAGCCTCAGGCAGAGTCTGGCGGAGACTAATGACCTGCTGAGAAAATGGTTTGCCAAGTTTATCAGTCTTCTGGCAAGAAAGCCTTTGCCAGCAGAGAGTCCAGCCTTGCTCCTATGAACTCCAAGTTCTGGGAGGGGAGCAAAGTGGACTTTGCGAAGTTTATTACAAACCCCAGGCTTTGAAGCAGAGCAATAGTTCTGAGGGTGGCTTGTCTGGCCTCCTGACACGTCTAACCCCTGATGAGCCAGTCGTCCAGATAGAGGAAGACAAAGATTCCCTGATTTCTCAGGTAGGCCGCCACCACTGCCAGGCATTTGTTAAAGACCCTGGGAGTGGAGGTGAGGCCAAAAGGCAGTACTCTGTACTGATAATGGTTTCCTCGCACAATGAACCTGAGGTACTTTCTGTGGTCTGGATGAATGAGGATGTGAGTGTACGCATCCTTTAGATCTAAGGAGCATAGCCAATCTCCCTGCTGGAGGTAGGGCAGAAGTGTGCCAAGAGTAAGCATCTTGAACTTTTTTTTCTGTAGGAACTTGTTGAGGTTCCTGAGGTCCAGAATAGGTCGAAGGCCACCGGTTCTTTTGGGCACCAGGAAATACCTGGAGTAGAACCCCTGACCTTGCAAGTGGGGAGGCACAGGCTCCACCGCCCTGTCCACCAACAGACCTTGAAGCTCCTGGAGGAGAAGATCTGTGTGCAGGGGAGGCCTTGGAGGCTCCCCTGGAAAGTATGGCGGAGGCAGTTGGTGAAAATGTAGTGCATAGCCCCTGAGGACTATGTTCAATACCCAACTGTCCCCAGTGATGTGGGGCCACTGGTGGGCAAAGAGGGCGAGGCGACCTCCTGTGCAGGGTTGGGAGAGCAGGGACTGAGAGGCTATGCTCAAGGAGTCAAAAACCCCCACTCTGCTGAGTGGGAGCAGGGGCCGGAGGCCTGGGGGTCCTCTGCCTACGGGGCCCATTACCCTGCCCCTTGGCCTGCTGACCCTGAGGGGCAGCCTGATATTGTGGGTACTGTTTGTAGGCAGTGCACTTCCTCGGGTAAAAGGGCTTCTTACCCGAGGCCTTCTTCTTATGAGAAGGGGCAGAGGTCTTTCTGGACAGCCTTGTCCTTGTAAGATGCTCAGTCTCGAGCTGCGCTGCCTTCTCGGCCATGGGCTTGCCAAAAAGGTTCTCACCTCGGCAAGGGACATCGACCAACTTGTCCTGAACCCATGGCTCGAGGTCCGATGACTGCAGCCATGCCTGGCGTCGAGCCGCGATGCCGGCTGCCGCAACTCGGGCCGAAGCCTCGAAGCCATCGTAGGCGGCGCAGGACATAAACTTCGAGCAGTCCCGAATCCCCGAGGACAAGGACTTGAATTTCTGCAAGGGCTCCCCGGAGAGACCAGCAGAGAACCTGGCCAACTCCTTGGCCAGGTCTCGCACGTACATGCCCATGTACAGCTGGTAAGACTGGACACGGCAAGCAAGCATCGAGCCCTGGAAGCACTTTCTGCCTACACCATCGAGGTTCCGGGCCTCCCTGCCGGGGGGCACAGCAGAGTGCATCTTCTGACTCTTCAGGCGATGCCAGGCCGATTCCACCACCATGGAATGGTGTGGTAGCTGCGCCTTTTGAAAGCCAGGGCTCTTCCGGAGTCGATAAATCGAATCGACCCGCTTGCTTAGAACCGGCGCCGAGGCCAGTGCCTCCCACATCCGGAAGAGGAGCCATTCCAGCATCGGAGGAACCGGGACAGTAAAGGCCTCCTTCGGAGGAGAGTCGTACTGCAGGGCCTCGAGCTCCTCGGCTCGAGGCTCTTCCTCGGGGTCCGCTGGGATAGCCAACGCGGTGGCCATATCCCGGACAAACTCCGAGAATCGGGTATCCTCCGGAGGGGATCTACTCCAGGGCTCAGACTGCGGTGAGTCCGACGGGACGCACCGAGTCTTGAATGTGTCAGGGGACTCCTCATCCTCCGTCTCCCAGGCGGACTCGTCCGACGAGGAGTCAGGGTCTGACCCCGCGGGGCCCTGGAGCAGCCGCCCCGACGCTGGAGGCACCGGCATTGACACCCTCGGTCCCGAACGGGAGGTCGAGGCAGACCGCGACCGAGGATGACTCCGAGCCATCATGGACTTGAGTATCGGCTCGGTATCCGGGGTCGACTTCGATGTCTATGTCCCGGTGGTCGGGGCAGATGCGCCAGACAGGCTGGCCATCAGTGCCCGCTGCTGCTCCATGAAGGCAGACAGTCTGCACTCCAAGGCTGTCATCCTGAGACTCAGCTCGGGAGACGCAGCAGCCACCGACTTGGGCCCCGGCGGCATCGGGCCCGACGTTGGCTCTCTGGGAGGAGAGTTCTCGAGGACTTACGTGTCCAGCAGACTCCGGCTCCACGCGAGGAACTTTGGCAGGCTTCTCTTGTTCCACGGGCCCGGGGCGACGATCGGGGGTCTTAGACCTGGCCCTCGAGGAGCCAGGGACCTCCTCCGATGACGCCCTCACGATCCGCTTCTTCCTCTTGCGTTCCCGGTCGGGGGACCCCCTGTCCGAGGAGCCCCGATGGTGCTCGGGATCAGAATCCCGAGATGTTGAGGCCTCAGACGAGGTCCGGGCCCGGCCAGAGGCTGAGTCCGAGAAAAGCCTTTCTTTCTGCTGCTGTCAACTTCATAGTGCCTTGGAAGACATCTTCCCACGCGGTCCACACGTCTTAGGGTCGTGATAAGGACCGAGGCACCGAAGGCAGCAGTCATGTGTGTCGGTGACATCAACTTCTTACACCGATCACACTTTTTAAAACCGCTGGAATCCATCGGGGAAAAAAGAGTCCCCGCGAGGTGAAAGGACCGGACCTTCCAGGGAAAAAGCAAAAAAGGGCGCGAACACCAGCCACGAAGGGCAAAAACCGAAAAAGAAGAATCGGGCTCGATACCGGTGTACCGAACCCAGCGGGAGGGGAACCGGCGTCGAACCGGGAAGAAAAATAGCGAGAATCGTCGAAAAAATTAAACTTTTATCCGGGATGACAGGACACACGTCCGGTGGGCTTCTCGGAAAAAGAGAGACTGAGGTAAGATGGCACCTTTAGGCGGGAAGGGAACCGCGCATGCGTGCTGCATTCCCAAAGGCTTTCATGGAAAGCTGGGGAAATGCTCCGCTGGGGCTTCATCAGCGTCGATGATACCCATATGTGAGGACTGACTTCCTGCTTGGTCCTGGAGAAGTGGGGCAACTTAAAGTTGTCCGGACTGGCGAACAGGTCCCTCATGGGTACCCCCCAGAACCGAAAAAGCCGACTGGCTACCCTGGGGTCCAGCTGCCACTCGTGCGGCTGGAGGATTCTGCTGAGCCTGTCGTCCAGCAGGTTGTTCTGACCTGGCAGATACACTGCCCGCAGGAGGAAACCCTGTTGGATTGCATATGAGCAGAGAATCAGTGCCTCCTGGCAAAGGTTACGAGATCCCGTGCCACCGTTTGTTCACATAAAACATCGCCACCTGGTTGTCAGTCTGGACCAGCACCGGCTGGTGATGCAGGTGGTGACAAAAGACCCTCAGGGCTAGGTAGATGGCTCGGAGCTCCAGAAAGTTGATCTGTTGGGCGCTCTCGCCTGGTGACTAGTTGCCTTGAGTGCGGAGAACTCCGCAGTGGACTCCCCAGCTGAGCAGGGAGGTGTCCGTGGTGAGGACCCTTGAGGGGCTTGGGGCCTGAAAAGGCATGCTCGCCTCGAGATGCTGGGGAGACTGCCAGCAGACCAGAGATTCTGCCAGTTGACGGGTCACAGAAACTCTGTCTCGAAGGTGGCCTGTGGCCTGAGACCACTGGTCCAGGAGACACCACTGCGCCGCTCTCATGTGGAGACGAGTGTCTGGGGTAATGTGGATCGTGGAGGCCATGTGCCCGAGGAGGCGTAGAAGAAGCCGAGTGGGCACCGAGGGATGGCGCTGTATGTCCCATGCCAGAGTCTGGAGACGGTTTGCCCGGTACCTGGGTAAGAAGGCCTTCAACTGGAGAGTGTTGAGCTTTGCCCCAATGAACTCCAGAGATTGTGTCAGGAGGAGGTGAGACTTGGGGTAGTTATGACAAACCTCAAGTGCTGCAGAACCTGGATGGTGCGCGAGGTGGCCTGCTGCATCTCTGAGGGCATGCCTCCCTTTATGAGCCAGTCATTCAGGTAGGGAAATATGAAGCCCCTGGAGACGGAGGAAGGCGGCCACTACGGCCAGGCGTTTTGTGAAAACTCTTGGGGCCGAGGCTAGGCCGAAGGGGAGCACCCTGTACTGAAAGTGCCTGCCCCTCAACTATGAACCGCAGGTACTGCCTGTGGTTGGGGTGGATGAGGATGTGGGTATAAGTATCCTTGAGGTCTAAGAAGCATAGCCAGTCTCCCTGCTGGAGGTATAGCAGCAAAGTTCCAAGGGAGAGCATCTTGAACTTCTCCCTCACCAGGAATTTGTTGAGGTTGCGCAGGTCGAGGATGGGCCTTAGGCCCCCTGTTCTTTTTGGCATGAGGAAGTACCTGGAGTAGAACCCCTTGCCCTTGAGGTGGTGGGGGGCACCAGTTCCACCACTTTGTCCTTGAGAAGACCTGCCAACTCCTTCAGAAGAAGGTCCCCGTGGAGGGGAGACCTGAGAGGCTCTCCCGGGAAAGAAGGGGGAGGTGTCTGAGTCAGGTGGAGGAGGAAACCCTCCTTGACTACCCGAAGTGCCCTGGAATCAGTGGTGATGGACCTCCATCTCTGGACATAGAGTGTCAGATGTCCCCCTTTGGGCTGACAATCTCCTTAGGGTAGATAGGCTATGCTCAAGGAGTCAAAAACTCCCCCCTAGCTGGCCTAGAGATGGTGCCTGGGGCTTTGGAGCCTTCTGCTTATGCGGACCATGCCCATGTCCCTTGGCCTGCAGACCCTGTTTGGGAGCTGGGAGGCCTGATAAGGTGGGTAGTTTCGGTAATCAGCTCCCTTCCTCGGGTAAAAGGACTTTTTAACCGAGCCCTTCCGTCAGGGAGGGGCAGTGGTATTTTTGGAGAGCCTGGTCCTCGTCACGAAGTCAGTCTCCAGCTCGGCCGCCTTGATGGTCATGGGTTTGCCAAAGAGGTTCTCTCCTTGGCAGGAAACATTGACCAATATGTCCTGAACCCACTTGCTTGAGGTCGGACGACTATAGCCAAGCTTGATGGCATGCACCAATGCCAGCCGCCGCTACTCAAGCCGCCAACACGAACCTATCATAGGCCGCCTGACATATGAATTTGGAGCATTCACAGACAGCTTTGGCCAGGTTCATGAACCGCTGCAGGGGTTCCTCCGAGAGACCAGCTGAGAACTTTGCGAGTTCCTTCGCCAGGTCTCTCAGGTACATGCCGATGTACAGTTGGTAGGCCTGGATGCGGCCGATGAGCACTGAGCGCTGGTAGCACTTTCTGCCAAGGGTGCCCAGGATGCGGGCCTCCCTGCCAGGGGGCACCGAGGAGTGTGTCTTCTGGCTTTTCAGCCGACGCATGGCCAACTCCACCACCATGGAGTTATGCGGCAGCTGTGACTTTTGGAAGCCTGGACTCCGGTGGATTCGATATATCGAGTCGAGCCATTTGCTCACCACCGGCACCGAAACCAGTGCCTCCCACATTCGGAGCATCAGCCGTTCCAGGATGGGAGGGGCGATTCACGCGGAGGGGCTTCATACTGGAGGATTTCCAACTCATCTGCCTGAGGATCCTCCTCCGACTCTGTCAGGAATGCCAGGGCCTTGGACACGTCCTTGACAAAATCAAGGAAGTCTATATCCTCGGGAGGAGACCACCGTCGAGGCTCCGAGATGGGAGAGTCAGATGGGAGTCACGGTGACAACGGGTATGGGGGGACATCCTTCGTCTCCCACTCGGAGTAGTCCGTTGAGGACTTGTAGGAGGGCTGCTCCACGGGCCTCGTGGCTCCTGATGCCTTGTGGCCGGTGTCCAGCAGTCTTGTCGGAGATGACTGTGGTCCCGTCGAGCGGGACTTGGATCGCGACCTTGGTTGAAGATCGACCCAAAGCTGAAGGACCTCGCGTATCGGCTCAGCCTCTGGAGACGTCGAGGGCCCGGTGGTCAGGGCAGATGAACCGGTCGTGCCGGACAAAAGCGCCCACTGATGGTCCATGAAGGCAGTCAAACTGTGCTCCAGGGCCGCCATTCTGGACTCCAGACCAGAAGGCTCCGCAGCCTTCGACGTGGGCACCAAGGGACTGGAAACTGTCAAACAAGATAAAGATCTAGGAGTACTAATCATCTCAGCTGATCTTCATGTAGCCAGTCAATGCAACAAATCAACTGAGAAAGCATAGTTACTCACCTGTAACAGGTGATCTCCGGAAACAGCAGGAATATAGTCTTCACATATGGGTATCGTCGGTACTGACGGAGCCCGCACGGGAACGCTCCCCAGCGTTCAATAGGAAAGCTTTTGGGAGCATCCCACAGTGCATGCGTGCTGCCTTCCCACCTCTGTACCTCTCTCACTTCAGTTGAGTTTATAGCTGAGACCAAAGGAGAGAAGTAGAGAAGGAGAGAGATAGAGAACTCCTAGGGGCAGTGGGTGGGTTGTGAAGACTAAATTCCTGCTGTTCCCGGAGATCACCTGTTACAGGTGAGTAACCATGCTATCTCCAGGAACAAGCAGGAATAGTCTTCACATATGGGGACTCCCCAACTGAAAGATGCCAAGTGGTGACCACAGCTAGCTGCGAACCCAGGTAAGATGGGTCATGCTTCCTCCCATGGACCTTAGGCATCCAAACTGTGGATGGTGGGTAGGAGTTGTATTAAGTAAGGAAGAGATGCTGTAGAACAGCCTGGCCAAACGAGGCATCCCAACGGGAGACCTTGTCTAAGCAATAGTGGGCTGTGAAGGTTTCTACCGAAGTCCAAGTGGCTGCTTTGCAGATGTCATCAACAGAAACAGAACGAAGGTTAGCCATTGAGGCTGCCATTGCTCTCACATTGTGAGCCGTGACATGGCCTTCCAGAGAAAGTCCCTTACTCTGATATGTATAGGATATGCAATCTGCAATCCAATTTGACAGAGTTCTTTTAGAAACTGGAAGTCCCAAATGACTAGAGTCAAAAACCACAAAAAGCTGAGAAGATTTTCTATGTGGCTTAGTTCTTTGGAGATAAAAAGCCAAGGCTCTTTTACAATCCAATGTGTGAAGATTCCTTTCCGCACTGGAGGCATGAGGCCTAGGGAAGAATATAGGAAGATAAACCGACTGGTTTAAATGAAAAGGCGAAACCACCTTTGGCAGAAAGTGAGGATGAGTCCTGAGGACTACTTTATCATGGTGTATAAGGAGGGTCAGCTACTAACGCCTGTAGTTCACTAATGCGTCTTGCAGAAGTGATGGCAATTAGGAAAATAACTTTCCATGAAAGAAACTTTAGGTCTGAAGTGGCTAAAGGTTCAAAGGGCGGTTTCATAAGCTGACCAAGAACAAGATTTAGATCCCATGCCACCGGTGGTGGTTTAATGGGAGGTTTTGTTAAGAGTAGGCCTCTCATAAATCTTGATATAAGTGGATGAGAGGAAATAGGTTGTCCATCGAAAGGTTTATGAAAAGCAGCAATAGCTCTAAGATGGACCTTAACTGAATTGGTCATCAGATCTGAAGTTGATAATTGTAGAAGATACTCTAGTAGCAACTCTACAGGTACTAAAAGGGGGTTAAGTCCCTTTTGTGAACACCAGATAGAGAACCTTTTCCACTTGAAAGCATAGGAACGTCTTGTGGAGGGTTTTCTGGAAGCCAGGAGGATATCCTTTACTTGTTGAGAAAGGTTAACATCCTGGAATTCTAGGCTTTCAGTAACCAGGCCCTGAGATGTAGGGACTGGGGATTGGGATGCAGTAAAGATCCGTCCTCCTGCGAAAGGAGATCTGGAGCAATCCCCAACTCCAGAGGAGTGGTTTGAGAGAGACGCAGAAGAAGAGGATACCACGTCTGCCATGGCCAACGTGGAGCTATGAGTATCATACGACCACTGTCTCTCTGAAGTTTGAATAAAGTCTTGGGAATGAGGGGAATGGGTAGGAAGGCATAGAGGAAGTCCTGTCCCCAGTGGAGTAGGAAAGCATCTCTTGCCTGACAGTTTTGAGATGAAATTCTGGGACAGAATCGGGGACGTTTGGCATTCTGTGGACTTGCAAAGAAGTCTATATCTGGTGTTCCCCAGATTCAAAACACTCAAGCAAGCTGGTATGAGTGGAGGGACCACTCGTGTGGCAGCAGTATTCGACTGAGTTTGTCTGCCCACAAGCTTTGAATGCCTGGAAGGTATACCGCAAACAGGTGAATTTCTAACTCTCTGGCGAGGGCCTTTAGTCGCAAAGCTTTGTTGCATAGCGACAGAGAGCCTGTTCCGCCTTGCTTGTTCACATAGAACATAGCTGCCTGATTGTCGGTTTGGACCAGAACCGTTTTGTTGCTGAGATGGCCCTGAAAGACTTGAATAGCATTGAAAAAGGCTCTCATCTCTAGGAGGATTATCTGAAGGGGAACCTCCTGTGAGGTCCAAAGACCCTGAGTGAAGAGATTGTGCAAATGGGCCCTCCAGCCCATTTTGGATGTATCTGTCGTCAGAGTGGTTTGGCATAGAGGCTGCTGGAGAGGAGAGCCTACAAGGACGTTTTTCCAGGGATTGGCACCATTGCAGGGGCAAAATCAGACGTGTGGTAGTTCTGATTTTGTCTGTTAGTCGACTCGAGGCTTGTGACCACTGAAAGGGTCCACTGGGCTGCTCATATGTGGAGGCGAGCATAGGGAACCACATGGACAGTGGATGCCACATGTCCCAGCAGTTGAAGCATCTTCCGAGCAGCAAGGAACACCTTCATAGATGCTTGAGATGCTAGTTGTATTATCTTTAGACAGCGTGGCTGTGGCAGGAAAGCCTTTGACTGCCGTGTGTCTAGACGAGCCCCTATGAATTCTAGAGATTGAGCAGGGATAAGATGAGATTTTTGGGAGGTTTGGGAGATGAGATTTTGGGATGCTCAAATGAGCCATTCATCTAAGTAAGGGAAGACGAATATTCCCAGAGTCCTCATTAATGCTGCTACCACTGCCATGCATTTTGTGAAGACTCTTGGAGCAGAGGCTAGTCCAAAGGGAAGAACTCTGTACTGTAAGTGTCTTCCTTGGACCAGGAATCGAAGGAACTTCCTGTGATCTGAGTGGATGAGAATATGCGTGTACGCATCTCTTAGATCTTCTCTTAGATCTAGAGAACATAGCCAGTCCTGACTTTGGAGGTATGGTAAAAGTGCTCGAGGGAGATCATTTTGAACTTTTCTTGGAACAAATATTTGTTTAATTCTCTGAGGTCTAATATAGGTCTGTGTCCCCCTGTCCTCTTTGGAATAAGAAAGTAGGGGGAGTAAAACCCTGTCCCCTGTTGGGGAATGGGTACTTTTTCGATTGCTCCTTGAGCTAGAAGTGATGTGACCTCCTGCCACAAGAGGTCGGTGGCAGGGCCCTGAGAATTGAACTGTTTTATTATTGTAGGTGGGGGCAAGTTGAGAAAATGAAGCTTGTACCCCAGTTGTATAATGGACAGAGTCCAATTTTCTGATGTTATTTGTTGCCATCTCTTGGCAAAAAAGCATAGTCTTCCTGGAATGGTCAAGGGCTCTGGACCTTTTAGGGGCAGAATGACTAAGTTCTCTAGATAGAAGTCAAAGACCCTGAGGGGGCTGGGTCTGTTGAGCCAGTTGAGCTTTTTGAGCGTGTGGTTTTCTTTGCTGTCTGTTCTGCTGTTGCCCCTTCTGGGGAACATGGAGCGGACAGTGAGTTTGATGGGTGTAAGATTGGTAAGGCTTCTTTTTTTTTTTTACTGAAAAGGTTTTTTTGAATATTTTCTTCTTTGCTGGGTTGGCTGTAGACTTTGACAATCTGTTTAAAGTAGTATTGTCAGATTCAAGCTGATTAGCCTTGTACTGCCAGTCCTTGCCAAAGAATTTTCTCCTGTGCAAGGAATGTTTCCCAGCTTTTCTTGCACTCACTGTTCTAAGTCTGATTCTTGAAGCCAAGCAATATGACGTGCTCCTATGTATATAGCAGAGGTTCTGCTAATACATTCAAAGCAATCAAAGGTAGCATGGTTCATGAATTTTGAGACTTTCTGGGCATGCTTGACCAGAATAAGGTAGTCTGCTCTTTTTTCCTCTAGCACCTCGACCTCGCCCCCCTTCCAACAACACCAAGGAGTACCTCAAGGATCCACGCTGTCCGCCATGCTCTTCAACATCTATCTTCAACCACTCTGCTCAGTTATACATTCCCACAACATCAACTTTCATATATATGCTGATGATATCATGCTCTACGCCCCAGTTACAACCGCAAATCCAACAAATATACATCTATCAGCATGTTTCACCGAAGTGACCGACTGGCTTCAAGAAAATAACCTATCCATAAACATAAAGAAAACTGAAGCCCTCATAGTGACAAAAGACCCAGACTTCACACCGCCCACACACCTTAACATAGGAACCACAAGCATTCAAATACATCCACAAATAAGATATCTAGGCATTATCATTGACCAAGCCCTAACCCTCAAGCAACAAATTACTAAAACCTCCGGAATTATATTCCACAAAGCAAAAACAGTGCAACGTCTCAGACCCCTCCTCGAACCTCAAGACTTCAGGACGGTAATGCAAACTATGACACTTCCACATCTGGACTACTACAACATAATCTACCATGGACTACCAGCCACACAGACCAACCCCCTCCGAACTGCATTGAACACCACAGCGAGAATCATTCAGAGAGCAAGGAAAAGCAACCACATCACCCCAATCCTAAGAGACTTGCACATACTCCCCTTCGAAGCACGAACTAAATACAAATCTATCCTACTCACCCACAAAGCCATCCACCAAACACAGAACACACAGCTCCGCACCCTGCTGTCTCGTCCAGCCCATGGAAAAACCACCAGACTTGCCTCCAGCAACTCCCTCACCGTCCCTCACAAAAGAACCAAATGCTCTCAACGGACATGCAATCGAGCCTTTGAACTTTATGCTCCATCCCTATGGAATTCTCTACCAAGCCACCTCAGAAACAACAACGATCTAATGTCCTTCAGAAAACAACTAAAAACCATCCTATTCCAAGAATGCTTCGAAGCAATCCCCACCAGAAAGTACACCAACCCATGATATCACCCATCAGGGACCCCTGATTGAAAACTGAACTATACTGTCCATGTCTAAAGTCTGTCCTATGTCGAAATCATCAATGTTGCCTACCCGGTGATGGCCCCACCCTTATACTTAATTACCCCACCCTTAAATGTAGCGCCGCTTTGACCCGGTGAAAAACGGGATATAAATACAGTTAAATAAATAAATAAAACACAAAGACTAAGGAGCTCTGTCTTTTGTGACTTCTTCCAGGAACATTGCCATATAAAGAATGTAGGAACTGATCCTGGCTCCTAGCATGGAGAATTGAAAGCATCGACGGCCAAAGGCATCGAGAGTCCTGGATTTATGGCCTGGAGGATTAGAAGAATGTGTTTTAGCACTCTTGATCCTTCGCATGGCCGATTCCACTACCATTGAATGGTGTGGTAACTGAGTTTTTGAAAGCCAGGACAACTTGGCACTCGGTACATAGTGTCAAGGCATCGGGAATGTGAAGATATTGTTAAAGAAGTTTCCCACATTATCAACATTAGATCATGTAAGATCTTGTGAATGGGAAGCATAGCTGGTTCCTTGGGAGTCATAGGGTATTGTAGAATTCTTAATTCTTCTGCCCTAGGTTCCCTTTCTGGAATCACAGTGATTGCAAGACCCTTTGCTAAATCACGTATGAAATCCTGGAAGGACATATCCTCTTGAGGAGACATTCTGTGTTGAGGAGAAGGAACTGAATCTTCTAATAGATTGGCTCTGGTACCGATAGAATCGTCAGAGTCATCGAATTCGGAAGACTCAAGCACCAGGTGGCTCCTGTAACGCATGGTATCGGTACCGCTCAAAGTCGGTACCGAAATGTCTCGGTTCCTGATCCCCGATACCGGAGATTGGCATGGGGGAAGCAGTCCTGTCGAAGCAGGTACTGTCGGTACCGATACATGTTGAACCGTCTGTTGCAGTCTTAGCAGTACCGAAGCCGCTAAGAGGGCCGCTAGACTGTGTTCGATAGCGAGGATTCTGTGATCCATCGCTCCTGCAGATGCCTGGGTGCCGGTACCGGTGGAAGCGGCTGCGACCCCAGAACATGGCACCAACAGTTCCGCAGAGGTGGAGGCCTCTGGAATATCCTGGAGCCCCGTTAGTGCTTTGGAGCCCGAAGATTCCCGCCGGGGCTGTTTTGCCGGTGAAGTATCCTCGAGGGAAACGCCAGTGGCATCTCGATACTTCGAAGGAGATTTACCCTTCGAGGACCGGCTAGTCTTAGAAGACTTCAATTTGGTTACCTGAGATCCATGGGAGGAAGATGAAGCCCTGGAAGACGTCGATGCAACTGACATTATGTCGGCGGCAAAAAGGGTACAGAGTTTTGCAGCTCATTTCTGCAGGCCCCTTTTGGTCATCCTCGTGCAGGAGAGACACTCCGTTGGACAATGTTCAGGACCCAAACATTTTAGACACCAATCATGGGTGTCGATGACGGAAAAGGTACCGCCACATTTTGAGCATTTTTTGAAACCACTAGCTGGTTTCTCCATGCTTGAAGAAAAATGGGCCTAGTGCCCAAAATGGCGCCTAGCAGCAAAAGCAGGGAAAGATCCCTGAAGAAATAATTTTTTTTTTTTTTTAAAGGAAAGAAGAAGAGGAGAACCGGCGGTACCGGTAGGCGTCGACTGAACGCAGACACGACCACAAAAAGAAATAAAGGTAAATTTTCTGCAGTGACAGGGTACCACGTCCTGTCGGCTCTGCAGAAAACGAAGAACTGAAGTGAGAGAGGTACAGAGGCGGGAAGGCAGCACGCATGAACTGTGGGATACTCCCAAAAGCTTTCCTATTGGACGCTGGGGAGTGTTCCCAACTGGGCTCCGTCGGTACCGACGATACCCATATGTGAAGACTACATTCCTGCTTGTTCCTGGAGATCACCTATTACAGGTGAGTAACTATGCTATCTCCGGGAACAAGCAGGAATGTAGTCTTCACATATGGGACACCCTAGCTACCAGATGCCAGAGGAAGGTCTCCAGAACCGGTAGATTATCCTCAGAGTAGGCCTCAAGAGGGCATGGATCTTTAATGGACATCTGACATTGAAAATTCTGGGATGGAGGGAAGGAGTTGACCTAAGTGTGAAAGGTGTTGGAGTACAGCCTGACAAAACATGGCACCCTGGCAGGAGTCCTTGTCCAACAGTAATGTGCAGCAAAGGTATGCACCGAAGACCAGATGGCTTCTTTTCAGATTTCATCAATGGCTATAGAATGTAGGTTTGCCGTGGAGGCAGCCATGGTATGAACATTATGGGCAGTGACATGACCTTCAAGGGATAGTCCTGCTTTGGCATAAGCAAATGAGATGCAATCTGCTATCCATTTAGATAAGAGTACATTTGGATACTGGCAACCCTAAGTGACTGGGATCAAAGGAGATGAATAACTGAGAGCTCTTACGGTGCTCAGCTGTCCTTTGGAGATAGAATGCCAAGGCATGCTTGCAGTCAAGAGTATGGAGGGTTGCCTCTGCCCCAGAGGAATGAGGTCTAGGGAAGAAGACAGGCAGGTAGATTGACTGATTCAAATGGAAACACCACTTTGGGCATGAAATGAGGATGAGTCCTAAAGACCACCATATCATGGTGGAAGCGTGTATAAGGCGGGTCAGCCACCAAGGCTTGGAGCTCACTGATGCATCTAGCTGAAGTGAGTGCAACAAGGAAGATGACCTTCCAAGAGAGAAACTTTAGCCAGGTTGTGGCTAAAGGTTCAAAGGGCAGCTTAAGGAGCTGACCTAACATTAAGATCCCATGCCATCGGTGGTGGCCTGATGGGGGGCTTGGTTAATAATAGTCCTCTCATAAAATGTGTTACAAGTGGTTGTAAAGAAATAGGCTGCCCATCCAAGGGATGGTGAGAAGCAGCAAATGCACTGAGGTGAACCCTCACTGAATTCATCTTGAGACCAGAGGACAAAAGATGGAGGAGATACTGAAGGAGAGACGCCACTGGAGCTGAGAAGGGGTTAAGATCCCTTTGGGTACACCAAGTGGAGTACCTACGCCACTTAAAGTCATAAGAAAGTCTGGTAGATGGTTTCCTGGAGGCTAGCAGGATGTCCTTTACTTCCTGAGAAAGGTTGAGATCTTGCAAGACAATGCTTTCAGCAGCCAAGTCATGAGATGAAGAGACTGCGGGTTGGGATGGAGCAGCATCCCATCCTCCTGTGAGAGAAGGTTGGGAGCTGATCCAAGACTGAGAGGGCGAGTCTGTAACAGATGCAGCAGGAGAGGAAACCTCGGTTGACATGGCCAGTGTGGGGCTATGAGGATCGTGTGGCCCTTGTCCACTTGAAGCTTGAAAAGCTTTTTGGGAATCAGGGGTATTGGAAGAAAGACATACAGGAAATCCTGAATCCAGTAAAGGTGGAAAGTATTGACCTGTTGACGACTGGGCATCGGGGTTCTGATGCAAAAACAAGGTAGTTTGGCATTCTGCAGAGTGGCAAAAAGGTCTATCTCTGGAGTTCCCCAGGTCTGAAAGATATAGGAGATTGTCTCCTGATGGAGAGACCACTCGTGCGGGCAGGAGGATCCGACTCAACCTGTCTGCTAAGACATTTTGGTGTCCTGGCAGATATACTGCTTGGAGATGCATCCAGTGAGCAATTGCAAAGGACCAAAGAAGAGGAGCCTCCATGCAGAAAGCCCAAGAGCCCATTCCCCCCTGCTTGTTCACAATGAACATAGGTACCTGATTGTCCATCTGGATCAGAATTCTATGGACTTGAAGTTGTTGTTTGAACACTTTGAGGGCATTGAAGATTGCAAGAAGCTCTAGCAAATTTATCTGGAGCTGTGACTCCTGCTATGTCCAGAGGCGCTGAATGGAGAGAGAGAGTCCAAGTGGGTTCCCCAACCCAGTTTGGAGGCATCTGTTGTCAGGATGCATTGATGTGGAGGCATCTGAAAAGGTGACCCCCTATGAGGAGATTTCCAGGGGTAGACCACTAGAGCAGGGAGTTCATTAGAATGTCTGTGACTTCGATCTTGTCTATGAGGGTCCCAGAGGCCTGTTTCCACTGGAAGGCAAGAGTCCTTTGAGTTGTCCGCATGTGCAGGTAAGCATATGGCACTACATGAACCGTACAGACCATATGGCCTAACAGTTGTAGCATGTCTCTGGCCGAGAGATTGTTTTTGAACCTTACTTGAGATGCTATCTGTACTAGGTGGGTACAACGGTCCTGGGGTAGAAATGCCCTTGACCGTCGAGTATCTAGAACAGCCCCTATGAACTCCAGTGTTTGAGTAGGAACTAGATGGGATTTTGGAAGATTTATCACAAATCCTAGATCCTGTAGTACTTGAATTGTACGAAGGAGGGATAGGTGAACTTCCTGAGAAGTGGATGCTCTTATTAGCCAATCATCTAAGTAAGGGAAGACGAATATTCCGAGAGTCCTTAGATATGCAGCTATGACCGCCATGCACTTTATAAAGACTCTTGGGGCAGAGGTGAGCCCGAATGGAAGGACTCTGTTTTGACAGTGATTTCCTTGGAAGATGAAGAATAGATACCTCCTGTGTTCTAGATGAATGAGGATATGGGTATACGCTTCTTTGAGATCTAGAGAACAGAGCCAGTCCTGACTCTGGAGATAAGGAAGAAGGGTTCCTAGTGAAATCAACTTGAATTTCTCTCAAACTAGAAACTTGTTGAGGTTTCTGAGATCTAAGATGGGTCTGTATTCTCCATTCTTTTTTTGGAATGAGAAAGTATGGAGAATAGAACCCCATTCTCCTCTGGGATGTTGTAACCTCTTCTATGGCACACTCTGACAGAAGCAAGGTGATCTCTTGCTGAAGGAGAGCACTGAGTGGGAGTTGCGAATGATATTCCCCCACTAGAGTGGTGGGGGTATGCTTTGTAAATGAAGCTTGTACCCCTTCTCGCACTATGGTTAGTATTTACTGCTCTGAGGTTATGAGATGTCACCTGTGGGCATAATGGCAAAGCCTGCCTGCTATGTGGAGGGGGTGGGGGTTCTCCAGAGGCAGGGTGGCAACATTCTCTAGAAATATGTCAAAAACCAGATGTAGGTTGAGTCTGTGCTGCTGGTTGCGATTTAGGAGCCTGTGGCTTCTTCTGCTGCTTAGGAAGTTGTTGCTGGGGCTGGTATTGAGAAGTTGAGGGGTAAGAAGAGTAGAATTTCTTCTTCTTACCATAGAATGGCTTCTTAGCAGCTGCTTTTTTTCTTGGTAGGGTAGGCAGTAGCCTTTGAAAGCCTATTGAGGGTGGTATTCTCAGATTATAACCTAGAAGCCTTATCTTGCCAATCCATTCCAAACAAGTTCTCTCCTGTACAGGGAATATTTCCCAGCTTATCCTGAACCCACTATTCAAGGTATAATGTCTGAAGTCAGGCAATCCTACGGGCACCTATGCAGATAGAAGTTGTTCTGCTACTGCATTCTAAACAGTCAAAGGTTGCCCTATTGACAAACTTGGGAACATTTTGGCATGTTTGACTAATGTAAGGTAGTCTGCCCTCTTGTCGTCCAGAAGAGGAGGCATTGATTTCCAGATCCCTAGTCACTTCTCTAAGGAACATACCCATGTAGAGTATATATAAACTTATGCGGACTGAAAGCATGGAGGCTTGAAAGCACCGGGCCAAAAGCATTGAGGGTTCTCGATTCTCTGCCCAGGGGACTGGAGGAATGTGTCTTAGAACTTTTAATTCGACACATAGACGATTCCACTACCATTGAGTGGTGTGGAAGCTGCATCTTTTGGAACCCAGGGCTTTCCGGTACCCGATATATGGTATCGAGTCGCCGGGTATGGGAAGAGATTTATTTATTTATTTTATTTACAATTCTTATATACTGCGCTTTTTGGTATCAGAGCGGTTTACAAATAACAAAAATTTGCATCAGAACAAAGATCTTTTGCTTACATTGTAAAAGGATCAGTAACTTGGGACTGTAACAAGGGTAACTATATACAAATCAACAACAGTGGTTGTTGTAAAACTATTTACAGTTATATTGCAAGTTGGTAATCATAATGCAAGAGACCTTGTAATCTATGATGATGAGGGGCATCTCCCACATCTGGAACATAAGGTCCTGGAGTATACGGTGTATCGGGAGAGTAGTCGCCTCTTTAGGAGCTGTAGGATATTGTAGAATTTCCAACTCCTCTGCTCTGGGTTCTTTCTCCGATGCAGAAGTAATGGATAGGCCTCTCGTCATGTCCTTGATAAACTCCTGGAAACACATGTCTTCAGGAAGGGACATGTGCCACTGTAGAGACAGAGAGGGATCTCTGGGGAGACTCCTCATCTCTCTGGTACCAATCGATTCATCGTCCAAAGAATCAGAATCAGTAAATTCAAAGTATTGACAAAAGCGATACTCTTGTTCTTGTAAGGATCGGTACTGATCAAGATTGGTATTGGCGTGAGAGACCTGACGTGTCAGTACCTTGGAACTGGGGACGGCCTCGAGTGCCAGCATGGGCAGGAATTGTGCCGAGGGGCACAAAGCCTGATGCCGATTGTATGGGCATCATCAACTGTATTGGTACTGATGATACAGGCAGTAATATTTTGACCGATACCGAAACCGCTAATAGAGCCGCAAGACTCTGCTCGATGGCTAGCATGTGCTGGTCCATCGAGCTTGCCAATGCCAGGGTATCGGTACCAGAAGCTTGGGCTATCGTTCCAGAGCATTGCACCAGGAGCTCTCTGGAGGTGGAGGCCTCAGGATCATCCTGGACCCCTTTGTAAAGCTTTGGAGGGGAGGTCCTCCTTCCTGGGTAGTTTGGCCAGTCAATAAACCTCTAGGGCAATGCTCGAGGCATCTATTTTTAGATAGAGATCTACCCTTAGGAGGATGGCCTGTCTTGGAAGAAGACTTGTGTTTCGATACCTGAGATCCATGTGAAGAAAACGATGTCCTTGATGACGTTGAAGCAAGTGAGACTGCATCTGAGGCTAATAGGGAGCTGAGTTTCACGGCTCGATTTTGTAGGCCTCTCTTTGTCATCTTTTTGCATAAGGGACACTCAGACAGCTGGTGATCTGGACCAAGGCGTTAGAGACAGCAGTGTAGGTATCAGTGGCAGAAATGGTACTACCACTCTTTTTTGAAACCACTAGTTGGTTTTTCCATTGTGTCAGTAGACTGGATGGAAGGCCTAAGACCTGAAATGGCGTCGAGCGCCTGAAGAATTAAGGTTTTATTTTTACAGAAAGGAGAAGTAAAGAAGACAGTTCGGTTCCGGCGTCAACAGGAAGGCAGACGCGATCACAAAAAATAAGAAAGACAAAATTTTCTGCACTGACAAGATTTGCTTCCTGCTGGCTCCGTGGAAAATGAAGGACTGAGGAGGGAGAGTCACAAAGGCAGGAAGGCAGCAACGCAGGTGCAGTGGGATGCTCCCAAAGGCTTTCCTATTGGACACTGGGGAACATTCCTGTGCGGGCTCCATCAGTACCGACGTCACCCATATGTGAAAACTACATTCCTGCTTGTTCCTGGAGATAGTTAATATGCTCAGTTGCATAAATACGGGTTTTATAGACCGGAAAATTATTATGTCGTTTTGGTCACTTCTGAGACCTCACCTTGAGTACTGTGTTTAGTTCTGGAAACTGTATTTGGAAGGACACTGAAGGATGGAAGATATTAAAAATATGACTAATAAATGATTCAACACTTGCAACACAAATCCTATGAAATGAGACTTATACTCTAAATGTACTCAAAGAAATAAGGGATAGACGGACATGACCTTTTATTTAAAAAATTTTATATACAACCTATTTAGGATAACCTGCCATCTAAAGCAGTTTTCAATGCAAATTAAATAAAATCATGATAAAATACAATGACCTTAGACATATGACAAAAAAGTTGAAACATTAAATATAACATAAAATGAACAATAAATCACATGAACAAGCCAACAACAACAAAAAAATTCAGCAGAGTCCAAACATTCCACTCTATTTTTTACATCCTCAAAACATGGAAGAAAGAAATTTTTTTACTAAAGATTCAAATATGAAATTTACACAGAATTAAATAAGGAAACTTGTTCTATAACTCTGCTACAATAATAGAAAGCCCTACATTTCCCATTTTTTAAGCATAATAGCCCTTTCTGGAATTATCAGTAGGCACTCATTATTGGAGCTTAGTGCTTTTATAACAGCACACCAGTCTAACCTATTAAATTGGGCAATTTATGTTAAAGATCTTAAAACCTGACATCTTGAATTTTGAGTGTTCCATCAATAGAAGACAATGGAAACCAGCTAATAGGGGCCAAGCCCTTTTCCTCCTGCTCAGTTCTATTACCAACTGTGCAGCAATATTTTGAATAATTTCTAATTTCTTTATAGTTTTTCCAGGGAGGCGTATATATAATGCACTGCAATAATCAAATGTGCTTAATAACAGTATCTGTGTCACTGTCCAAAGGGCTGACCACTCCAAGAAAGGTCGCAACTACCAAACCACACAATTTATTATAGGCAGAATGGGCCACCTCTGCTATTTGCTATCTAAACGTTTCAAGTTCCTTTATATGTACACCGCTTTGACTCTCAGATAAAGTGGTCTATACAAATAGCAAACTAAATAAATAAATATAAGATCCAGTTATCAAATTTTACCCTTAGATTTCTGATAGACAAAGCACTCAAATATTTCACAAGCTTTTATAAAATGTGAAAAGATGATTCTTTTCATAGAAAAGGAAATTCAGACAAGAGGTCATGCTATGAAGCTGCACAGAACAATGTTCCAAGAAAAAATGAGAAAGCATAGTTTCTCCAGGACCAAGCAGGAAGTCAGTCCTCACTTATGGGTGACATCGACGCCGATGGAGCCCCCGTGCGGAGCATTTCCCCAGCTTTCTAAGAAAGCCTTTGGGAATACTGCACGCATGCGCGGTCCCCTTCCCGTCTAAAGGTGCCATCTAGCTCAGTCTTTCTTTTTCCGTGGAGCCCATCGGACGTCTGTCCGTGTCACCCGGAAAAGTTGACGTTTTTTTCAGCGATTACTTCGTCTTTTTCTCCGGTTTGACGCCGGTTCCCCTTCCCACCGGGTTCGGTACACCGGTATCGAGCCCGTCTTCTATTTTTCGGTTTTTGCCCTTCGTGGCTGGCGTTCGCGCCTTTTTCTGTTTTTCCCTGGAAAGCCGGTCCTTTGACCTCGCGGGGGCCCTTTTTTCCCCGATGGCTTCCAGTGGTTTCAAGAAGTGTGATCGGTGCAAGAAACTAATGTCTCTCACCGACACACACGACTGCTGCCTTCAGTAACACGGCCCAGATCATGATCCAAAGATCTGTGGCCCGTGTGGCAAAATGTCCACCAAGGCATTTCGAAGCCGTCAGCACCAGAAAGAAAGGATTTTCTCCGATTCTGCCTCCGGCCGGGCCCGGACCTCGTCTGAGGCCTCGACGTCCCGGGAGTCTGATCCCGAACATCGTCGGGGTTCCTCGGACAGGGGGTCCCCGACCGGGAACGCAAGAGGAAGAAGTGGCTCGTGAAGGCGGCATCGGAAGAGGTCCCTGGTTCCTCAAGGGCCAGGTCTAAGACCCCCTACCGCCGCCCCGGGCCCTTGGAACAGGAGAAGCCGTCCAAGATACCTCGTGTGGAGCCGGAGACCGTCGGACACGTAAGTCCTGTAGTCCTCGTGGACTCTCCTCTGAGGGAGCTGACGTCGGGCCCGGCGCCACCGGGGCCCGAGTTGGTGGCTGCTGAGTCTCCTGAGCTTGGACTCAGGCTGACAGCCTTGGAGTGCAGATTGTCTGCCTTCATGGATCAGCAGCGGGTACTGATAGCCAGCCTCGCTGGTGCATCTGCCCCGACCACCAGGACAGAGACGTCGAAGTCGACCCCGGAGACCGAGCCGATACTCGAGACCATGAAGGCTCGAAGTCATCCTCAGTCACGGTCCCCCTCAACCTCCCGCTCGGAACCGAGGGCATCGACGCCGGTGCCTTCGGTGTCGGGGCGAGTGCCACCTAGACCCGCGCGGTCTGAGCCCCTCTTCGGATGAGTCAGCGTGGGAGACAGAGGACGAGGAGTCCTCCGACACCTTCCGGACTCGGTGCGTCCCTTCGGACTCACTGCAGTCCGAGCCCCGGAGTAGGTCCCCCCTGGAGGACACCCGGTTCTCGGAGTTTGTGGGGGACATGGCCAAAGCATTGGCGATTCCCGTGGACCCCGAGGAGGAGCCTCGAGCCGAGGAGCTTGAGGCCCTCCAGTATGACTCTCCTCTGAAGGAGGCCTTTACTACGCCGGTTCCTCCGATGCTGGAATGGCTCCTCTTCCGGATGTGGGAGGCACCGGCCTCGGCGCCAGTCTTCAGCAAGCGGGTCGGATTCCATCTATCGACTCCGTAAGAGCCCTGGCTTCCAGAAGGCGCAGCTGCCGCACCATTCCATGGTGGTGGAATCGGCCATGCATCGTCTGAAGAGCCAGAAGATGCATTCCGCGGTGCCCCCCCTGGCAGGGAGGCCTGGAACCTGGATGCTTTCGGCAGAAAGTGCTTCCAAGGCTCGATGCTTGCTTGCCGTGTCCAGTCCTACCAGCTGTACATGGGCATGTACTTACGAGACCTGGCGAAAGAGATTGCTGGGTTCTCTGCTGACCTCTCCGGGGAACCTTTGCAGAGGTTCCAGACTTTGTTCTCAGGAATCAGGGACTGCTCAAAGTTCATGTCCCGAGCGGCCTACGATGGCTTCGAGGCTTTTGCTCGTGTGGCGGCAGCTGGCATTGAAGCCCGATGCCAGGCATGGCTACAGTCATCGGACCTCGAGCCCTGGGTGCAGGACAAGTTGGTCGATGTCCCTTGCCGAGGTGAAAACCTTTTTTGGCAAGCCCATGGCCGAGAAGGCAGCTGAGCTCGAAACTGAGCACCTGACTAGGACAAGGCTGTCCAGAAAGACTTCTGCCCCTTCTCACAAAAAGAAGGGCTCGGGTAAAAAGCCCTTTTACCCGAAAAAGGCAGCTGCCTACAAACCTTTCCCTCAGTACCAGGCCTCCCCAGCTCCCCAGCAGGGGCAGCAGGCCAAGGGGCAGGGACATGGGCCCCGTAGGCAGAAGACCCCCAAACCTCCAGCTCCTACTCCTACCCAGCAGGGAGAGGGTTTTTGACTCCCACAGCATAGCCTTTCCACCTCTGCTGCCCACATTCCTGCACAGGAGGTCGTCTAGCCCTGTTTGCCCACCGGTGGCCACCCATTACAGGGGATGCTTGGGTATTAAGTATAGTCCACAAGGGCTATATGCTCCATTTCCAGCAGTTACCCCATGCCTACTTCCCAGGGGAGCCTCTAAGGCCTCTCCTGCACACAAACCTCCTTCTTCAAGAACTTCAAGGCCTGCTTCTGGACAAGGCGTTGGAGCCTGTTCCTCCTCGCCTACAGGGGCACAGTTTCTACTCCAGGTACTTCCTAGTGCCAAAAAGAACCGGCGGCCTATCCTGGACCTCAGGAACCTCAACAAGTTCTTGGAGAAAGAAAAGTTCAAGATGCTTACTCTTGGAACACTTCTGCCCTACCTCCAGCAGGGAGATTGGCTATGCTCCTTAGATCTAAAGGATGCGTACACTCACATCCTCATTCATCCAGACCACAGAAAGTACCTCAGGTTCATGGTGGGAGGAAACCATTACCAGTACAGAGTGTTGCCTTTTGGCCTAACTTCCGCCCCAAGAGTCTTTACAAAGTGCCTTGCTGTGGTGGCGGCCTATTTGAGGACTCAAGGTGTTTTTGTCTTCCCCTATCTAGACGACTGGCTCATCAGGGGTCAGACTTACCAGGAGGCCAGGCAGGCCACCTTCAGAACTGTATCACTCCTTCAAGACCTAGGCTTTGTCATAAACTTCGCAAAGTCCACTTTGCTCCCCTCTCAAAACCTAGAGTTCATAGGAGCACAACTAGACTCTCTGCAAGCAAGGGCTTACTTGCCAGAGGACAGATCTCAAAGGCTTATGGAGTTAGCATCCCGGTTTCTCAGCATGCCAAAGGTTCCTGCCAGGCTCTGTCTGCAGCTCCTAGGACACATGGCATTGACTGTACATGTGACCCCCAATGCCCGCCTCCACATGAGGCCTGCTCAATGGTATCTCCGAACTCAGTGGAAGCAAGCCACTGGGAGCCTAGCAGACAAAGTCAGGGTGTCAAAACCATTCCTGAATTCCCTTCAGTGGTGGCTACACCCCCCCAACTTGCTTCAGGGGGTGCCTTTTCAAGTGCCCGTCCCCACAGTGGTGTTGACGACAGATGCCTCCTTGCAGGGCTGGGGTGCACACTGTCAGGAGAGCTGCACTCAAGGCCTATGGTCTCCATGGGAAGCCACGCAACATATCAACCTACTAGAACTTCGGGCTATTCGGTTAGCCCTCAAGGCTTTTTCTCACACTTTGGCTCACCAGTCTGTTCTAGTTCAGACGGACAATCAAGTGGCCATGTTCTATGTGAACAAACAGGGCGGCACTGGGTCCAAGCCCCTATGTCTGGAAGCACAGGCCCTTTGTTCCTTTGCCCTCAGGCACAAGATGTTTCTGAGAGCTGTTTATCTTCCTGGCCAGGAGAACTTTCTGGCAGACAGATTAAGCAGAATTCTGCAGCCCCACGAGTGGCAGCTGCACCCGTTAGTGGTTCAAAAGATTTTCCTGAAATGGGGACTTCCATCCATGGATCTCTTTGCCAGTCCCCTGAATCACCAACTACCCAGGTTTTGTTCCAGGCAACCGCATCCCCTGAGGTTAGCGGCGGATGCCTTCCTGATTCCTTGGTCCCAGAGCCTACTGTATGCGTTTCCTCCCACGCCTCTGGTGGCCCGAACCTTGTTCAAGATTCTAAGGGACAAGGCCTCGGTCCTTCTGGTAGCTCCCAGGTGGCCGAGGCAGCCCTGATTCCCACTCCTGCTTCAACTAGCAGTGAAAACACCACTGCCTCTGGGGTTCCAACCCGATCTTCTCTCTCAGGATCAGGGTTCCGTCTTGCACCCCAATCTCAAATCTCTCAATTTGATGGCCTGGAGGCTGCAAGGGTAGTCTTGGCTCCCTGGGGCCTGCCTCAGGAAGTGGAAGAGGTGGTCTTGGCCTCTAGAAAGCAATCCACCAGGAAAACATATGCCCTGAAGTGGAGGAGGTTCTCCTTGTGGTGTCAGCAACGCCAGGAAGATCCTTTCGGCTGCACTGTGCCAGTAGTGCTCCAGTACCTTCTGCACTTGTCCAATTAGGGCCTTAAGTCCAATTCTGTTCGGGTCCACCTCTCTGCTCTGGCAGCTCACCACTCAATGATGGAAGGACACTCTTGTCGGTTCATCCCTTGGTGTCCAGATTTCTCAGAGGCTTACTATTGCTCAAGCCCCCTCTCCGTCCACCGGCTCCTGAGTGGGAGTTGAATGTGGTCTTGCAGCAACTGACTCGCCCACCTTTTGAGCCAATGGCTACATGTCCTTTACGCTTCCTTTCTTGGAAGACTCTATTCCTAGTGGCCCTGACCTCGGTCAGGCGAGTGAGTGAACTTCAAGCCCTGGTCTGTGACAGGCCATACACTCGCTTCTATAGGAACAGGGTAGTCCTTAGGACTCATCCTAAGTTCCTCCCAAAGGTTGTCTCCTCTTTCCACCTCAACCAGGAGGTGGTTCTTCCAACGTTCTTCCCTAGGCCCCATGCCAGCCGGGCTAAGACAGTCCTGCATACCCTGGACTGTAGGAGGGCCTTATCCTTCTACCTTGAACATACGCAGGAGCATAGGAGGGCTACTCAGCTCTTCGTATCTTTTGACCCCAATAACTTGGGGGTACCTGTCTCCAAGCGTACCTTGACCATCTGGGTGGCTGACTGTATCGCCTGGGCTTACAGGGCAGCTGACCTTCCTTTGCAGGGTCGGGTCACGGCCCACCATGTCAGGGCAATGGCTGCCTCAGTAGCTCATCTCTGCTCTGTACCATTGGCAGACATCTGCAAGGCTGCAACTTGGTCCTCAAGCCAGACTTTTGCGGCCCATTACTGCCTGGAGAGGGAGTCCCGTAGGGACAGTGCTTTCGGTCAGGCAGTGCTCCGGAATCTCTTTGAGGTTTAAGCAACTCCTACCCTCCAGCCCTCTGGTTGGGCTACCGACTGGCATCGGGCACTTTGCATCGGATGATCACATGGTCTACTATGCTGGAAATGAAAGACGAAGAAGAAATCGTGTTGCATTTTATTTTATTTTTTTTTTAAATCTTTTATTTAAGGATTTTCCAATGCATCAAGAAATTACAAACAAAGAACATAAGAAAAGAAATAGCAAATACAATAAAGAAAAATGTTCCCATACATAAAAGAAACACATCAAGAGGAGAATCGCCTCTAATAACAACAGAAATAGAATCAATCAGAATATAAGAAATAAGAGGTTACAAAACCCCACAAAAAGGAGCTGAAAAAACACAGAATCATTCCTCCTCCACAATCAAACCTCCCTCTGCATTTATAATTAAGAAGAAACTTGCAAGAACTGTTATGAAATACAATGCAATCAGTGAACACTTAATTTCTATTCGTCTACGAGGAATGCCCATCAGCACAACTATAATTCAAGTATATGCCCCAACAACAGCTGCAGAAGAGGATGAAGTTGATGGAGTTCTATGAACCAGTACAAGCTGAAATTGACAGAACATGCGAACAGGATATCCTGATAGTTATGGGTAACTGGAATGCAAAAGTTGGCAACAAAGGCGGTGGCAAAATGGTTGGAAAATATGGACTTGGGGACAGAAATGAAGCTAGAGAAAGACTGGTAGAATTCTGCAATGGATTGTACAAAAATCAAATTGAATACATCTGTGGAAGTCAACGATGAAAAAGCTCTATAATATCAACAAAGACAAAACCGGGAGCTGACTGTGGTATAGATCACCAACTACTAGTATGCAAACTCAAGTTAAAGTTGAAAAAGAGCAAGCCACTCATGAACGTAGCAAAATATGACCTTGAGAATATACCACTGCTTTAGATACAAATAACAGAGCTCCAGAAGAGTTATGGGATGACATCAAGAAGGTTATGTTGGAAGAAAGTGAAAAATCTCTATAAAAGGTGAAAAAGCAAAAACAGCCAACATGGATGACCAAAGAAACTCTGAAAATTGCCCAGAAACCCAGAGAAGTTGAAGTCAGAGGAGAAAGAGAGGCACTCGCAGAACTCAACAGAGATTTCCAACATGCAGCAAGACTAGACAAGGAGAAGTACTACAATGACGCATGCAAGGAAATAGAAGAAGCAATTAGAGGAAGAACAAGATCGGCTTTCCTAAAGCTACGAGAGTTAAAGAAAAAATTCCAGCCTCGAATTGGAATGTTACAAGAAGCTCAAGGATCTATGTTGAATGATGCTGAGAAGACCAAGAAAAGGTAGAAAGAATATACAGAGTTATTATATGATAAAAATCAAGGGGACCAACAGCTGTTTCAACCTGTACCTTATGATCCATAACCATTGGTGATGAAAGAAGAAGTTGAAGCAGCATTGAAAGCCTTATTAAAGAACAAAGCACCAGGCATTGATGGCATTCACATTGAAGTATTACAGCAATCTGATGCAGCTGTTACCATACTTACAGGGCTCTGCCAGGAAATTTGGAAGACATCATGGCCAACTGATTGGAAAAGATCTGTGTTTATACAAAGAAAGGTGATCCAACTGACTGTGGAAATGATCACATAATCGCTCTGATCCCACATGCCAGCAAGATTCTACTAAAGATTATTTAGCAGAGACTACAACCATACCTGGAACAAGAACTGCCTGAAGTGCAAGCAGGGTTCAGGAAAGGGCGAGGAATAAGAGACATCATCGCGGATGTGAGATGCATCCTTGAAAAGACTACAGAATACCAAAAGGATATCTATATGTGTTTTATTGACTACAGCAAGACGTATGACTGTGTAAACCATGAGAAACTCTGGGCCACATCAAGAAGCATGGGTATACCAGAACACCTGATCGTTCTCTTGCACAACATTTACATTGATCAAGAAGCAACAATTTGAATGGAACAAGGAGAAACAGAATGGTTTAAAATCAGCAAAGGTGTATAACAAGGCTGCATGCTTCCCCCCTACATGTTTAATTTATATGCAGAACAAATAATCAGAAAAGCAGGAATGTATGAAGAAAACAGAGGTGTGAAGATTGGTGGGAGACTCATCAACAACCTTTGCTATGCTGATACCACCACATTACTGACAATTGGAAACATTTGCTTCTCAAGATCAAGAAACAGTCTTAAAATGGGCCTGCACCTTTAATGTAAAGACGACAAAGATCCTGACAACTGGCAATATCAGTAAGTTCATCGTTGGAGAAGAAATTGAAATAGTGGACAACTTTAACCTACTCGGATCAACTATCAATAAAAAAACAACAAGCATTCAAGAAATCAGACAATGCATTGCTCTTGGCAGAATGGCTATGAAGGACCTAGACAAGATTCTCAAGAGCAGAGATGTCTCTCTCCATACAAGGATTCAACTCATTCAAGCCATGGTATTTTCAAAAACGTCATATGGATGCAAAAGTTGGACAATGAAAAAGATAAACATGAAGAAAATTGATGCCTTTGAATTATGGTACTGGCGATGAATACTGTCTATACCATGGACTGCCCGAAAAACAAACCAGTCAGTACTAGAGGAGATCAAACCTAAGCTTTCTTTAGAAGCTTTTATACTTTGGACACATCATGCAAAGTGAGAGATCATTAGAGAAAGACATCATGCTTGGCAAGGTAGAAGATCAACAGAAAAGAGGAAGACCAGCAATGAGATGGATCAATACAATAGCAGCAGCTATGGGTGCCACTCTGTCAACAATGAGCCGCCTGACTGAAGACCAAACACAGTTTAGGACAACTATCCAGATGGTTGCCATGAGTAGACACAAACTCGACGGCACTTGACAACAACAACAACAACAACAAGAGGAATTTTCAGAGGATGGTTCTGGTTTTAAAGAGGGAATGGAAATGAGTTACTGGGAATGATACTAGGTAAAGGAGTTGCGGAAGAAGGAACAGTGATCCTATCTATAAATGTAAAAAGATTAAACTCATAGCAGAAACAAAATCTTCTCTTTAAGGAAGGGACTAGGACACACACAGATGTATTACTAGTTCAAGAGACTCATTTAAAGAGATCTCAAGAAGGCTTGTTATGCATAAGAAATGACCTGCATATGTATCCTCCAAAAAGAAAGGGTGGGGTAGGTATAAGTTATCTTAAAGGAAAGTGTGGTGTCAGAAGACACTAAGTACCGATATTTGCTTTGGAGTGTGATAATTGATGGAAAGGCATTAGTACTGGCATGTATTTATGCTCTTAATGTCAATCAGGAGGAATTCTTGATAAGATTGCAAAGAGGTCTGAGAGGTTTAGTTCAAATCCTATTATTCTGGGAGAGGATTTATATTTATTTATACACTGTAAAAGGTCTTTATACCACCCTATCTTCCATTCAGGGCGATTTACATTACAACTTCAACAACTTTACAAAGAATAGGGGCAATTAACTTGGAGAAATATACATAACACAAATAGGAACTCAGATGAACTATTATAGAGTAATATTATATAATTGAACATTAGACCCTTAAGGTTATATCATTGGGTTATGTTAGACCATTGGTGGAGGTAACAGTAGGAAATGTGGTGTGGTTGGGGATTGGGGGTATAAGATAGGACTAGAGGTATTCGTCAAGTAGTGTTGGCATAGTGTTAACCTGCGGGTAGACAATTCAAAGAGTGAGGATATGAATAAAAGAATACATCACAAATACACAAAAAAGTGTCTTCAATCTTAAGAAATTTTTTTCAAGCCTATTTAATCACACAGCAACAAAAAACACATTTTAAAATTATTTTCCAGGTATCACATTCAAAGAGCTCAAACATCAGATGTTCAGACTAACTAATCATCTGAGGCTCATCTTTATAATCATATACATTTATAATAAAATAAACACAGTTCCTTATCGTTCCTGTAGTTCAGTCCTCCACCTCTGGGTTGTGTACCTCCTCCTGCAGCATGGAGACTGGACAAGTCAAACTCGTGACGTCACTGGATATACACTGCTGGTCTTCTCCCATCATCCCCCAGTATGTCCAGTCTCCATGCAGCAGGACGACTTAGTGAGCCTAGGTGGAGACTCACTTGAGGATCGAATAAGGAGCATTTGATAGCTAGATTAGTATTTACACTTTATTTTTACTTCATTTGTATTTTTTTTTCAGTCAGTTAAAAAAAAAAATGGATCCTGTGATTCTGCGACTTGAACCCTTTTCCCCTATCGGCATTCTCTCTGTCGGCTCTCCCCTCCTAGAAAGTACGGTGGGGAGCCCGACGGGAGAAGGAGACCGGCTGATCCGCTGCTTCCTCAGAGCGCCGCGGGAGGCGGAGTAGAGACAGCTAGGTCAAGAGCCTCGCCCTCACCGCAGACGCTGCCGGCATCATGTCTGTGCAGCGGTACGGTTTGTAGGGCTTGAAGGCGGGCCAGAAACACAGCGGGGACACGCAGGTAGTCAGAACACCAGTGAGGTGAGTGCTGGCATGGCGAGTTCCCCGCAAAGAAAACCTGAAGGTTGGAAGGCCGGTTTTTGCCCGCGCGCTCCAGCCGTGTGGCTGGGGTAGCGCGCCTCAGCGAGTCGGCGGAAGGGGAGAAGCCATCGATCAGTGGAGGCATGTTTCAGCTCATGGAGCGGGCGGCCGAAAAGTTTTTTAAGCAGGGGAAAGACATTTTGAATTTTTGATATTTAGACTGTTCCTGTTGGTTTCCCGAGCTTTTTAGCCGCGTGGCAGGGACAGCACAGCTCAGCGAGTCAGCGGATAAAGCGATTCCTACAGTCAACTGAGCTCTCGTGGAGCCTCTCTTTCTTGGGGGGCAGTTATTTAAGGAAGCCGGTTTGACTTACTGTCATTTTATTTGTTTTTTTCTTTTTCCAGTTATCTATTGTTTAAAAAAAACCCAAACAAACTGCGGGAGCAGCGATGGGACCTTATCTTCAGGTGCGCTGACAGGCCCTGCATGTAGAAAAATATTAGTCAAGTGGTATTCACTTCCTTTATTTTGATGATTTTATTTAATTATATATATTATATATTTTCTTATAGGCCCGTTATTTTTTATCCGTTTATCGGTTCCATGGTCTGTATGTTTTATACGCTAAGGCAAAGCACTGTTGCCTTTCCAGGAGTCTGCCTTCATTTTTTGTTTCCTTCCCCTCTGCTACATACTGGAAGGCACAGTGGGGACGGCACGCCATACTTATCGGGTTTTTAGAGAAGAAAGTTACTGGTATTGGCACTGGCAGTCCACCAGTCTTCAATTGTCCCGTCCTAGCTAAAATGGGATTTTCTGGAGGTTGCCACCAGAACACGAGCTGGGACAGTTTCTTCACCTGGGTTTAGTCTGGCCCCAGCTTGGAGTATGTGCAGACAACTAAGTTTCAGTATACAGAAAGCAATAAGGTAAAGTCTGCCCGGAGATTTCCTCTGTTGTTACAGTGCTGACTGGGTGTTCCAAATCAGATAATGAAATATTTAGGGCTGCACAATTGGTTCAGAAGGGGGAGCTGCGGCCCTCAGGACAAGGGAAGAGTCAGGCTTGCTGGAGCTGTATGGAAAATATATTACAAGTTCTGCATCTCAGGAAGGGAAATCTCTCTCTAGATCTCCAGCTGCAACTATTACAAATTTAAAATTGCAGCGGCAGATGATCCCGGAGATTAAATCTTCTGCTTCCTATATGACGTTATCAAAGGTATTTCGCTTGAAGAAATGCATGTATTTTCATTAATCATTCTAAAGCTGTAATACTCAGGGAGATACACAGATCCATTGTTCTCCTTGGGGCCTTCTCCGAGTGAGGCTCCGCCTCATAGCTGTTAGTGCAGGAATATATTCAAACCTTTTGGTTGTTCATGTCTTTCCTTTGGCCCGGGATTCATAAGTTTTCGGTAGGATTGAAAAAGGGCAGTATTTGAATGGGAAACTCCCCCATTGCATTTAGGCGTGGTGTCTTCTTATTCAGACCCGCATGTGTTTCACCCTGGCTGTGGTTTGGGTGCCTGGGGAGGCAGCCAGCCACCGGAGAGTGAAGCGGGACGGAGCAGTTTCTTCCTAGGGGGCCATGTGCAGTTTCCTTTTTAGTTTCAGTTAATTAGATTTTATTTTAATTACTTCAAAGGCTATGTGACTGAGCCTGTGGAGGTGCACTGTGCTGGGGATCCAATTACATTCCCGGGTCCAGAGGGAGCTTCTGGGGAGTGTTCCCAACCCTTCTCATCATTCCGGCCAGACCACAGTGCCTGGTATGGGAGGGTATCAATGGATGTGACTCCCACCTAATCCTTAAGTATTCCTGGGGTTATGCAGCTCAAAACCTATTCAGTGTACAATAGTTTGATGCAGACAGGTGGGGAAAGGCCTAATCCGATAGGCCATGGCTGTTACCGCGCAGATTTCAGAGTGCTGCGTGCCTGGTCAGGTGATCTAAATGGTTGATACTTTGTGGCTTTCTCCTGAGAAGGATCTGATAGACAGTCAGAGACAGGAATAAAGATGTGTTTTAAAAAAAACCCAAAAAACTGCATATAGGTTTGTAGCGGCTTCAGTTCTGTGGAAAACAGGAGGCGCCTACATACAAGAAATGTATCTAGTTAAAAAGATAGTGGATAAAAAGCGATAAGATCCTTCCATCTGTCTATGGTCTGTAAGTAACACTCATTTGGGAGTGCCTCAATGAGGTACATATGCGTCGAGCTCAAGGGTTTCAGGGCTTTCAAAGTGCAGGAAGGGGATCCTCAACTACCTCTTCCGCGACTGCCCGAAAACCACAATGAAGCAAGGCGGGCCCAGGTGGCAGTTCAGTCGATAGGAAGAAGTTTTCAGGAGTTTCTTCCTGCCGGGGTCCGGATAACGGCAGGGCAATGTGTGTTGAAGATAATACTCAAAGGGTATACCCTAGCGTTTGTTCGCCCGGTGTTAAATCTCAAGGAATTAAATCGCTGTCTCTGAGCGTTTCACTTTTGAATGGAACCGTTGCGATCGGTAGTAGTGACGGTCCCGCAGGGGGAGTTTTTTTTTTTTTTTTTTAACATCCCTAGGTCTTACGGAGGCATACTTATGCATTTCAATACGGGCAGCACGTCAGAAGATTCTAAGGTTTGCCTTCCCGTGGGGCATTTTCACTTTCAAGCCTTGCCCTTCGTTTTGGCGACGGCCCCGAGTACCTTCACCACGGTTATGGTGGTGGTGGCGGTGGCTTCTCGGAAAGAAGGAATTTTAGTTTCGGGTTTCGGACAGATTAAAAAAAAAATTTTCTTCAGACTGTCGGCTGGGTAGTCAATGCGGTCAAAAGTCGTTTAGCCTGTCTCAAGTCCTAGAGTACTTGGGGGGTTATGGTTCGGCTACCAATAGGGAACACTGTTTCAGCCAGACCGGAGAGGTCAGGCTCTTCAACAGCTAGTGTAGGAATGGACAGATAAAGGGATACCAGAATCCCCAATATGTAATTGAAGATGGATGAATTTTTTTATACAGAATGTGTTTAGAAGTTTGACTTTTCACCTACTTCCTCTTAAATAGAATAGGATGTCATGCTCATGAGTTCTGTGTAACTGTTTTTAAAATAGATGAAACAGTGTTAACGCAAACATAAAGAGTAAATATAGGCTATTAACTGTGCAAGCACAAAGTTCATTATACAGTCAACTGGAAGTTCCTGCTGACACAACATAATTTTTGCAACTTTGCAATTATAAATTTCATCTAATACACTGTAATCAGATCTTACTCTGTAAAAAGAACTTTGGCAACACCTTGTGTTATTTCATGGTTATAATAAATGACTGTTACTTCCTCGTTTTCGCTAATAAAAGGAGCTTTTTAGGAGGAGGAATTTGAATTCAATAAGCATGGAATTATGCATGTCCATAGACCCGTTTATTGTCTTCCCTCTGAGCTCAAAGAAAGTAACACTTGTGTGTATGATTGTGTTCTGTATTACTCTCTGCCTGTTTCTCACTGCTTGAGGACCAGAGACCTAAAGAGCCGTGGTATTGTGGCCAGATCACAGAGTTTTCTTCAGTTGGTGCCGTTCTCGGATCTCTGTGTTCCTTCAGCAGTTGGAAACAGCAGACAAGTCTCAAGGACGCATGCGGTGGTTGCCGTGAGTGAGTATACTAAACAATTGACAGATATCTGTGTGTATATTGTGATTGTAATGTAAAGCTGGTAAGGTTAATTAGAGATGTTAGATAAGTGAAGTGAGAAGGGGCAAGAGAAAACGAAGCCCTAATTGTGAAGGCGCAAGTTTGGTGAAGCGCCCTTATGTTAACATTCGATGACTGCCAGTAACCACAGTTTGCCGTTCCTCCTTTGTGGGACATTTCAGTGGGACAAGTTGAGTTGATTACAGTATGAAATGTGATTAGATTTAAGCAAATTTCATACCAGTCATGAATGTGCCGTGTATGGTTTAAGGCTGATAAAGTGCAGCAAGCCGCTGACTCTGTTTGAAAAATTTTAAAATCAAGAAACAAACTTACAGGGAAAAACGTAAGCCATTGCTTTATGAGAAAAATAGAAGTTTTGAAGGACTAATTTTCTTGTCATAAATTGTAGTGTGAAGTTTGTTTCCTCTAATTTCGTGGTTAGGGAATTGTTATTTTATTTATTTATTTATTTAACAATTCTTATATACCGCACTATTTGCAATCAGCGCGGTTTACATGTAACAAAAAACATCCGACAAAATGCATATGTCTGGTCATTACATTGAACAGGGAGTGGGATTTGGAGAACAAGTATCAACTATCAACAAAGGTGAACTATTTACATAAGAAGTTCAATGGAAAAAGGCTCCTGTTTGGTGTTTTACATTTTTGGGGACGAACTATATGAGAGTGGCTGGGGTTCAGGGCTGTAAGTGAGGTGTTTGATAAAGAGGAAATGTTTCAGGGCCTTCCTGAACTGGCTCAGGTTGGGGATTGCTCTGATGTGTGGTGGTAGGGTGTTCCATAGACTTGGGGCGCAAATACTGAAGGCTCGGTTGGATGTTGTTTTGGTGCAGTTTGTTGTTTCCTTAGGTATAGATAACATATTGGTCTCTGCAGTTCTTCTTAGTCTGCAGGGGGCAGGGGATTGTATGACGTCAGAGAGAGAGGAGGATGATAGCCCCTTGATAGCTTTGAACGTCATCAGCAAGGTCTTAAAAATGATCCTGGCTTGAATGGGAAGCCAATGCAGCTGTTTCAGGAGAGGTGTGGTGTGTTCTCTCCTTGAGGCTCCGAATAGTATCCGTGCTGCACTGTTCATGGCCATTTGCAGGGGGTTTAAGGTTGCTCGAGGAAGTCCTTGAAGGATGGCATTTGCAAAATCGAAATGAGGAATGATGAGGGCTTGGTAAATGGTGCGGAAATCATCTGGTTCGAGTAACGGGCGTAAGTGTCTGAGGGATCGAATTTTAAAGTAGACCGCTCTGACAGTGTTAGCTATGTGTTGCTTCATGTCAAGATGTTGGTCCAACGTCACCCCAAGGTAACGAATAGTTGATTTCACTTGTAGCTCGGCATTGTGTACTTTCAAACAACTGGGTGGAGTGAAGTTAGGGTTTCTCGAGATGAAAAGCACCTCAGTTTTCTTGTGTTGAATTCTTAAATTTTGTGATAGCAGCCAATCGGATATGGTGTTGAAGCATGCAATCAGAGGGGTAAGGTTTGGGCAGTCAAGTGAAATCGGCATGTACAACAGTACGTCGTCGGCGTATAGCATACAGCTCACGTTGAACGATCTGATGATGTTGCAGATGGGTTGAATGTATATGTTGAACATCAAGGATGATATGGAGGATCCTTGAGGCACTCCTTGAGTTTGAGGAAATGGTTCAGATGTGGCCCCGTCTGATCGAACATGTTGCCATCTTCCTGACAGGTAAGATCTGCACCACTCTAGTGCTGATCCGCTGATGCCTTTTTCTCTTAGCCGGTATATGAGAATCTCATGACAAACAGAGTCGAAAGCCGCTGCTATATCTAAAAAGATGAGCGCAAAGCCATGTCGTATGTTGTCAATGCCTGAGATTACAGTGTTGAGGAGAGTTGTGAGTAATGTTTCAACTCCATGTGACTCTCTAAATCCATGTTGCGATGAATCCAGTGGGGCATTGGTGTCGATATGATCTTGGAGTTGCCTGTAGACTGTTTTTTCAATGATTTTTGCAAGCATCGGGATGCTGGATATTGGCCTGTACGACTCTACCTTTAGGGGATCTAGCTTGGCGTTCTTTAATAGAGGTCTAACGGAGGTCTGCTTGAGAGTAGAGGGGAATGACCCAGTGCTAAAGGATAGCTTTATCATGTTGGCTATGATTGGGGCGAAGTCACTGCGCAACTCTTTTATCCAATATGCTGGGCATGGATCTGTGTGTGCAGTGGTGGTGTTTAGAGCTGAAATGGTGTCTTCGATAATTTTCTTTGAAGGGGTGGAAAAGGAAGTTAGAGAGGTTAGGTACTCTTGTTCGCTGAGGGGGCCAGGTATTACTATCCTGTCAGTCTTGCACATTTTGGACTGCATGAAGACAGCATAGTCCTGCGGGTTGATGCTGGCCAGTTGCTCGGGGGTAGGTTCTTTGGTAAGAGATTTGACTAGGTTGAACAGGTCATGTGGTTTATTCAATGACCGTTTCAAGGTGTCTGTGTGGTGTTGCTTCATCTTGTCTGTAATGGCTTTGCGATGTGTGTGCAGGTGTTGGTTGTATGCTGCTTGGTCACTACTGGTGCGTGATTTCCTCCAGCGTTTTTCAAGCCTTCGTAGAAGGGTTAGTGAATCCTTAAGGTCGGGTGTGAACCATGGTGTGGAAGGTCTTTTCTTTGGGGCCTTGTTAGTTGAAGAGCGAATTGCGATTGTGCTGAGACTGTTGTTCCAGGAGGTGATCAACTCCTCTAGGTCTAGGGAAGACTTCTCAAGGAGCTTGTTTGTTTCAGCGAGAATCAGTTCTTTGTTAAAAGGGAGGAAGCTTCTGGTCGTTGGTTTAGAGGTCTTGCTTTCATCCTGTTGGGGTCTTTGTGGCCGCGGGGTAGGCATCTGAAAGGTGATGAGTTTATGGTCTGACCATGGTACTGATATCAATGATAGCATGATATTTTGTGGTTGGTTCAGAACTGCTTGAGGGGCAAAAATGAGGTCCAGCGTGTTACCTTTTGTGTGAGTCGGTTTCTGCACCAGTTGGGTATACCCCAGAATATCTAGAGCTTCTATGAATGTGGATGCTTGATTGTCCTGTAAGGATGGGAGATTAAAGTCCCCTAAGATCCAATTAGGTTTGTATGGACTCTGCGTGTTGGATGCTATATTTATGATGGTGGACAGGTTATCTGGATCCGCAGTTGGAGCTCTGTAGAGTAAGTTTATAGAACATGTGTTATTGGAGATTGATACGGTTTCCAGGTTTTTAATGCAGTTGGACTCGACCATTTTGAACTGGAGCTCAGTTCTGGTGATTATAACAACTCCACCCCCTCTCTTGTTCTGCCTATGGCTGGTGAAGGCAACAAAGTTGGATGGAAGTAGTTGATTGAGAATGGTGTTGTCTTCAGTAGAGAGCCAGGTCTCAGTGATCATGATGATGTCTAATTTATGGGATGTTATCGTTTCAGTGATTGCCGGCCACTTTTTGCGAAGTGATCGAGCGTTAATGAGTGCGCATTTTAGGGCACAAGGGAAAGGGTTTTTACCTTGCTTGGCCTTTGGGAAGTACTGTAATGGGATGTGCAGTAGGTGGTTACGATGAGAATAGTGAGAGTCATGGGAATTGCGGTAGAAGTCACCTGACCATTTCCTTCCACCAGTTGAGACTATGGGGATGTGATTATGTGATGTAAGAAGAGCTAGTGAGCTGGGTGGCCAGAATGCGAGGAGCAGGAAAAGGCTCAATAGGGATGTAAATGTATGCTCCATTCTAAAGTCTTTTGGGCTAGTTGGTGAGAAAGGAGTTTAAGTTGTAGGAGGGGCTTGGTGTGGTGCTTTAGTAAGAATGGTCCTAATCAAGCTGATAATGTTTCAGTTGCTTTGACATAGGTGTGAAGGTTCTCTCCTAGGTGTGTGGGTTTTGGTAAAGTACAATGTAACAAGTGCAGGTACAATGTAGCAACAATGGTTACAGATATTTGATAACACTCTTATTTGGCTGTTTAAATACAGTGCAGATCTATTTATTGCACTGTTGCATATAAACACTATGTGATCATCGATGTTGCAGTGATGGAGAAATCTGCTATGAATAAGTTATAAATGTTTTATAACATACTACACCACATAGAATACTGGTGTGGGAGCGGTATGCTATTTAAATATAATATGTGAGTATCCAGTAAATAAACCTGCTGTGACATACTTCAGACTACTCGGCTATGGTAAACGTTACATTGTTGATACATATTTACTTTGTGTGCTACAGTAGATAGTAAACATCATTGATACAGTGTAAAGTACCTGAGCTGATGTTTCTTGAGCGCAACAACAAATTGTGGATTGTAAGAGGGAGACACAGAGTCCAATCTTAGCGTTCATAGGGACACATGGGATAATAAGTCTCTTTTAGTGAGCTGGTCTTGTCGACATCTGCCGAGTAGCGATATTTGTGGCTCTGGTGCTGCACTTGCTAATTGTTCGGAGGGTTGCAGGATGTTTCTCGCCTGCGTGCCCCGCCTAAGGGCCACGCCAAAGGGCCCTCTTGCGAGGCCCTCAGGCGCGGGCCCGCAAGACGCGGGCGCGCTTGCACGCGGCTGTATTTTATCCTTGCCGCTGAAGCCTCCCACGGCCCGGATTGGGCCGGAGTGTAGGAGCGGGAAGGAAAGCTCACCCCCTGCTCTACCCCGAATGGGGAGCTGATTTAAATGGCTGCTGCAGTAAAGAGGGCTGTCTCGTGCCCGCGGCTGTATTTTATCCTTGCCGCTGAAGCCTCCCACGGCCCGGATTGGGCCGGAGTGTAGGAGCGGGAAGGAAAGCTCACCCCCTGCTCTACCCCGAATGGGGAGCTGATTTAAATGGCTGCTGCAGTAAAGAGGGCTGTCTCGTGCCCGCGGCTGCTTTTTATCCTTGCCGCTGAAGCCTCCCACGGCCCGGATTGGGCCGGAGTGTAGGAGCGGGAAGGAAAGCTCACCCCCTGCTCTACCCCGAATGGGGAGCTGATTTAAATGGCTGCTGCAGTAAAGAGGGCTGTCTCGTGCCCGCGGCTGCTTTTTATCCTTGCCGCTGAAGCCTCCCACGGCCCGGATTGGGCCGGAGTGTAGGAGCGGGAAGGAAAGCTCACCCCCTGCTCTACCCCGAATGGGGAGCTGATTTAAATGGCTGCTGCAGTAAAGAGGGCTGTCTCGTGCCCGCGGCTGCTTTTTATCCTTGCCGCTGAAGCCTCCCACGGCCCGGATTGGGGCCGGAGTGTAGGAGCGGGAAGGAAAGCTCACCCCCTGCTCTACCCCGAATGGGGAGCTGATTTAAATGGCTGCTGCAGTAAAGAGGGCTGTCTCGTGCCCGCGGCTGCTTTTTATCCTTGCCGCTGAAGCCTCCCACGGCCCGGATTGGGCCGGAGTGTAGGAGCGGGAAGGAAAGCTCACCCCCTGCTCTACCCCGAATGGGGAGCTGATTTAAATGGCTGCTGCAGTAAAGAGGGCTGTCTCGTGCCCGCGGCTGCTTTTTATCCTTGCCGCTGAAGCCTCCCACGGCCCGGATTGGGCCGGAGTGTAGGAGCGGGAAGGAAAGCTCACCCCCTGCTCTACCCCGAATGGGGAGCTGATTTAAATGGCTGCTGCAGTAAAGAGGGCTGTCTCGTGCCCGCGGCTGCTTTTTATCCTTGCCGCTGAAGCCTCCCACGGCCCGGATTGGGCCGGAGTGTAGGAGCGGGAAGGAAAGCTCACCCCCTGCTCTACCCTGAATGGGGAGCTGATTTAAATGGCTGCTGCTGCAGTAAAGAGGGCTGTCTCGTGCCCGCGGCTGCTTTTTATCCTTGCCGCTGAAGCCTCCCACGGCCCGGATTGGGCCGGAGTGTAGGAGCGGGAAGGAAAGCTCACCCCCTGCTCTACCCCGAATGGGGAGCTGATTTAAATGGCTGCTGCAGTAAAGAGGGCTGTCTCGTGCCCGCGGCTGCTTTTTATCCTTGCCGCTGAAGCCTCCCACGGCCCGGATTGGGCCGGAGTGTAGGAGCGGGAAGGAAAGCTCACCCCCTGCTCTACCCCGAATGGGGAGCTGATTTAAATGGCTGCTGCAGTAAAGAGGGCTGTCTCGTGCCCGCGGCTGCTTTTTATCCTTGCCGCTGAAGCCTCCCACGGCCCGGATTGGGCCGGAGTGTAGGAGCGGGAAGGAAAGCTCACCCCCTGCTCTACCCCGAATGGGGAGCTGATTTAAATGGCTGCTGCAGTAAAGAGGACTGTCTCGTGCCCGCGGCTGCTTTTTATCCTTGCCGCTGAAGCCTCCCACGGCCCGGATTGGGCCGGAGTGTAGGAGCGGGAAGGAAAGCTCACCCCCTGCTCTACCCGAATGGGGAGCTGATTTAAATGGCTGCTGCAGTAAAGAGGGCTGTCTCGTGCCCGCGGCTGCTTTTTATCCTTGCCGCTGAAGCCTCCCACGGCCCGGATTGTGCCGGAGTGTAGGAGCGGGAAGGAAAGCTCACCCCCTGCTCTACCCCGAATGGGGAGCTGATTTAAATGGCTGCTGCAGTAAAGAGGGCTGTCTCGTGCCCGCGGCTGCTTTTTATCCTTGCCGCTGAAGCCTCCCACGGCCCGGATTGGGCCGGAGTGTAGAAGCGGGAAGGAAAGCTCACCCCCTGCTCTACCCCGAATGGGGAGCTGATTTAAATGGCTGCTGCAGTAAAGTTCTGTGCAGTATAAGTTTTGATATTTACTGCAGTAGTAATTTAGAGGTTTCCGGCAAGATAACAGCTTGGCATGACTGCAATATTAGCAGGAAGAAAGTCTTGAGCAACTATGGTAAGATTTTCTTTGTTAGACTAGCCATAAGCCTTATTGGGGAAGTTAAAAAACCCTCCAAATGTGATTAACCATTTCTCTTACTTGTGTATGTATAGTAAATAAGTTTGTTTTTTAGGTCTGGATCTGAACTTATTTTGGGTTATGAGAATTTATCTATTGATTCCATTCTATGTGTAATAATGCAAATGCTGAAAAATATTATTAGAAACATTACTCCTTGGTGTTTCTTATGTCTCTGGATGCTTTAGGAAAAAATGATTGATGATATATTCTCCAACTTGCATTTCTAGTTATAATTGATGTGAATGAACAGGAAGATCTTCCATGCTTTGATATATTTAGATATTTGATAAATTGTGTGATGTAATAAAGGTTAAAAAAATTAAGTGTTTTAAAGGAAAGAGAAGTTAGTAACTTAACTGGAAAAAATTGAATTGCTAGTCAAGTTAAGTCAAGCAAGTTTGTTTACTTAAAGGGAAAAAGTGAATGATATAATTACATTCAAACAAGTGAATTAAGTAATTAAAACAGTATGGCGAATATATGTATAATGTTGAAAGTTCAACTATGATAGTGTATGAGTAAATGTCTGAAGAAAAATGCTGATATTTCTCTTAGTCTCTTTTAAACTAATCTGCAGGAGTCGATTGGAGGAGTGATCTTAAATTCTCATGTCATATATGTTTTAGTTATTATGGAATGACCTCTGCAGAATTGATGTTGTTAATTGCAAGTGTGAAGTGAATGCCTTGTTGCTAGTTTTAAATTAGTATCACCGAGTTAGATTTAATATGCCTACCTCTTCTATTGTTACTGTTTGTGTTTTTGCTCAGAAATTTCCCACTGGATGTAAGCCACTGGGCTATTTCTCAGACTTTTGTGTAGCAGGAATGCCTCCATGTTTTCAGTTTTCTGGCAGCAGTAGTCTTTGCAATCCAAATTATTGATTTTCTAGTACTATAACATGTCTCTCATTAAGTTTTCGCGTCTTCTACACTTGGAATAAAAAAAAAACCCAGCTTCCTTTCAGCTCTAGATTGCTACTGTTTGACCTCACTCTGTACTGATGGTTCTGCTTTGCACAATGAATAAGGAAAACTGATGCAATTGAAAGAAATGATTCTGTGACAGAGTCGGCTGCTTTGCTATTTGCTAATGCTCAACTAGCTGGAGTGTTCGCTCTTTCTAGAGCTCTTGAGTTATCTGCTCACTTGATTAATACTGATTTTGTCTCAGGCTTCTTGCATGAGGAGCTCTATGTGCTGATACTACTATGCTCTTTTGTTCTGAGAATAGTGTAACAAAGATAGAACTGTTAAGTTATTAAGAAGTGATAATTGATTTTCTAAGTTGGTTCAAATTTGGTGTTAAAAAAGGTTTTATAGTTGAGGAAATGACGTCACCGACAGAGACGGTAGCCTGATCTCGGAGCTCCGTCGAAGGGTGATAACTACCTGTTGTAACAGCATCCCGAGCCTAGCAAACGTTTCCATACCGGAGCCTAGCAGTGCAGAAAGGACCCGGAGGATGTCAGGGGCAAAGAAGAGTGCCGCTGACCTGAAGAACTTCGCTTTTAAAGCGAATTCTGGCGGGCCGGCGGGGAAGACCAAAATGGCAGCGCCATGTGCGAGTCCGGTGAGTGCCGCGCCGGAGGGAGGGCACTTGTCGACAGACGCCGCGCAGTCTAGTGAGATTGCGGGTTTGAAAAGGGAGCTCCAAGAGTGGTTCGCCTTGCTCCGGCAAGACCTGGCACACTTTAAAACTGAGGCACAGACATGGATGGAGGAGCTGCGCATGGATGTACGCGAGGTGGGCCAGCGGCTGGATGATGTGGAGACTAAGGTAGAGGAACAGGACAGTGCGCTGAAAGAGGTGCAGGAGAAAGTTGGAGCGTTTACGGGGGAGCAGGAGGAGATGTGGCGCAAAATTGAAGACATGGAGAACAGATCGAGATGGTCCAATTTGCGGATTCGGGGTGTGCTGGAAAGTAATGGCAAGGAGGACTGTGTACAAATAATGGAGCAGGTGGGCAAGTGGATTTTGGGCCAGGCTGGTGTGGAGAGTGCGAGTCTGTGTTGGAAAATCGATAGGGCTCATCGAGCGTTGGGACCACAGAGAGAGGGGCGCCCCCGAGACATCATTGTTTGTTTCCATGAATATGCTACAAAGACCGAAATCATGGCTGCCGCCAGGAAAGTGGAGGAGATTACGTGGGAGAACCGGAAAATTGAGATCTATGCCGACCTTTCAGCTATCACTATGCGGAAAAGGAGGGAAATGGCTGGCTTGACTAAGCGTTTGAGGGAGGAGCAACTCAAATACCGCTGGACTTATCCTTTTGGATTACAATTCAGCAGGGAGGGGGTCTCCTCCTTTATTCGGACTGTCCAAGAGGCTCAACAATTTATGCAACAGGCTGGTTGGACGGACGGCACCGTTGTTGCTAACAGCAAGCCTAGTCAGCCCTCGTCAGTTGCGGAGAAATGGCGGCGGGCGTCTGGGGGGGAGAAGCGCCTCCGGAAACAGAGGAAAAATGGATTACCAGCGGAGGAGAAGAGCTGAAGGCGTGGACACTATCTGTTCTGTTTGGTTATTTCCACTTTGGTGTCCTGGCGGGAGCGGGGCTGGGATATTTGACAAGATACTTGTTAGTATTGTTAAACGCAACAGGTTTTGTTAATGTGTGTTGGGAGGGGGGAGGAGCCGTCTGGTCCGTCATGCCGTGGAGGTGGTGAATGAGGAGGGGAGGGGGGGGGGTGGGGGGAGAGGGGGGGGAGGGGGGGTGGGGGGAGAGGGGGGGGAGGGGGGGAGGTGGGGTGGGGGGAGAGGGAGGGAGGGAGGTTGGGGCTGGGGGGAATCCGGCCTGCCATGTGCATGCTAGTTTTTGCTTACCCAGATAGTCTTGATTATGGCTAAATTGCGTGTATTAACCTTGAATGTTAGGGGTTTGAATTCCCCGGTTAAGAGGCAGCGGTTGTTTAAAGAATGTACCCGGCTCAGAGGGGATGTAATATTTCTTCAGGAAACCCACCTTAGAAGAGGGGATGAGTGGAGAGTACAACACCAGCAGTTCCCTGGCCGCTGGTTTGCTTCTAATAGAGTGGAATTAAAAAAGGGGGGTGTGGGGGTCCTGATTAATGAGCACCTTCAATACACGCTAGGGGACGTTCTTCGGGATAAAGAGGGGCATTTTCTGCTTATTAACATTCAAATTCGGGATAAATGGTTCACCATGGTTAATGTTTATGGCCCAAATACCGCCCAGGGTAAGTTCTATGAGAACTTAACCCTTTTAGTGGAAAAATTTGCAGTGGGGGAGGTGATTATGGGGGGGGATTTTAACCTGACTGTTAACCCGCACCTGGATAATTCGGCAGGGGGCGGGGGGGGTAAGGCGAAAGATAGGAGGCGGCTCAGGGTGATGGGTAGATCCTTGGGAATCAAGGACGTTTGGCGGGAGTTGTGGGGTCGTAAAAGAGTATATACCTTCTTCTCTCCCGTACATGCTTCCTTTTCACGGTTAGACATGATTTGGGTCTCTGATACTTTACTGTCTGCAGTGCTTGATTGTGAAACTGGTGAGCGGACGTGGATGGACCATGCTCCAGTTTGGATAGATGTGAAGGTGGGCCAGGAGCAGAGGGTGCAGCGTAATTGGCTGTTAAATGAGGCCCTCGTGGATAATCCGGAGATACGACAGAAAGTTTCGGCTGCAATAACTACATACCTGGCTGTAAATGATAGGGAGGATTGCCAGGTGGAGACCCTCTGGGAGTGCTTGAAAGTGGTGGTAAGGGGTGAGTTGATCTCCCTTGGAACGCATGTGAAAAAGCTTAAGGAAGAGAAGAAATTGGCCCTACGGGGTAGGATTCGGGTGGGGGAAGAGCGCCATCAGAGGGGGGAGATTGATGACCAGGGGTTACATGATTTGCGGGAAGCAAAGAGGGAATAGGGGGAAATCGAACTGGGTGAGATTAAATTTGCTCAGGACCAATTGAGGCAAACCTTCTTTGCATATGGTAATAAGCCTACTAGGTGGCTGGCTCATCAGTTGAAGAGGCACCAGAAGCGGAATTTTATAACTAAAATCCGCGATGCGGCGGGGAGAGAAATCAGGGCTGGGGATCAGATTAGAGAGCAATTTGTACAGTTCTACCAGCAGTTGTATCGGGCGGAGGAGTCAGGGTCCCAGAGTGACCGTGCTCATTACTTACAGATGCAGCTGCTCAAACTTTCGCCAACTGATGCTGCGGTGTTAGCGCGGCCAATTACAGTGGCTGAAGTTGCAGCAGTGATTGGAGCTTTACCTGCCCATAAAGCACCGGGGATGGATGGGTATACTAATAAATTTTACAAGTCCTTCCGAGAGGAGTTGAGCGGTATTTTGGCCCGCCTTTATAACTCATTCAGGGAGAGGGGCAGGCTGCCGGATACCCTCCGAACGGCCGGGGTCACGCTGCTGCCCAAGGAAGGGAAGGATCCCAATCTCTGTAGCTCCTACCGCCCTATATCGCTGTTGGGCTCCGACTTTAAAATTTTTACAAAAATTTTGGCTAATAGATTACTACCCTATATGCCCAGTTTAGTGCATGAGAACCAGGGGGGGGGTTGTACCTGGCAGGCAAACTGCAGATAATATACGGAAAGTGTTGAACTCGATCTGGAGGGGTAAGACCATGGGTACACAATTGGTCTTATTAACTATTGATGCAGAAAAAGCGTTTGACCGTGTATCCTGGCCTTACTTAATGCAGGTGTTGGAAAAAATGGGTCTTGGGGAAGGGTATTTAGCATGGGTGAAGGCTATCTACTCCAGCCCGTTGGCGCGGATTCGTGTAAATGGGGCCTACTCAGCCACTTTTGAGTTGGGGAGGGGGACGCGTCAAGGCTGTCCTCTCTCCCCCCTGCTATTTGTGCTATCAATGGAACCTCTGGCGCAGTTGGTGCGGGAGTGTCCGGATGTACGGGGGTTAAGGGGAGGACAGGGGAAAGTAAAATCTCATTATTTGCAGATGATTTGCTTTATCTGGTAACGGAGCCCCTGCGATCAGTGCCAGTGCTGTATCAGATTTTGATGGACTTTGGCAAGATATCGGGGTTTAAAATTAATGCTACGAAATCAGAGATTTTGAATATCTCTGCGGATGACAGCACCAGGCAGCTGCTGCAGCAGCGGTTCCCGTTTAAATGGGCTAAAACGCGGGTGAAATATTTGGGGGTATATTTGATGGCCAATGAACGGGACTTAGGTAGGGTGAATTTCGGGGAGCTGGAAAAGAAGATGAGGAGGGAATTGGAATATTGGGAAGGTAAAAAACTGTCTTGGTTGGGGCGGATCTCGGCCATTAAAATGGTGATATTGCCCCAGGGGTTATACTTATTTCGGACTCTGCCCGTGGGGATGCCCCGAACTTATTTGGGGAAGATTCAACGGATCATTATGCGATTTATTGGGGGGGGGGGGGAAACATAACTGGGTAGCCTGGCCCCTGCTCACCAGGAGCTGGGGGAATGGCCATCCCAGATATGAATCGATATATGGAGGCAGCACAACTAAGTGCAATAGTGGCGTGGGGAGTGGAGGATGGTAAAGAGTGGGTGCGCATGGAGGCGGATGATTTAAGGGTGGGAAAATTGTCAGATTGGATCTGGCTGCCCGACACGCGGCAGACAGGGGTACGGGAATGTAACCCCTATGTTCAGAGAACGCTACACCTATGGCATAGATGGCGGCGTAAGTGGTTGGGTACGGGGGAGGTGTCCCGCTTAATACCTATAATTGATAATCCGGATTTCTCCCCCGCAGTGGGCCGTAGTGTGTTCCTGAGTTGGGCACAGAAGGGGTTAACACATATTGGCCAGCTCCTGCGGGGTACGGAGATTCAGACTTTCTCGACCCTGCAGCAGCACTTTGGCCTGGGTGCCACTGATCGTTTCCCCTATCAACAGATCTGTCATTATCTGAAGCACAAAATAATACCTGGGCTTCGACGAGATCCTACCGACATTGAGACCTTATTTCTGATGGGGCAATCGAAGAAATTGCTCACTAGATTCTATAATATGATGGAGGGGGAGGGGGGCCGTTACCCATTTCAACAGGCTTGGGAACGGGACTTGGGGATGAGATGGGAGGAGGAGGAGTGGGCCAACCTTTTCCAAACTAAATATAAAGGGATGTTAGCTGCTAGTTTTATAGAAAATAATTATAAATTGCTATATAGGTGGCATCTTACACCTGCGAAATTGCATGCCATGTTTCCAGGCCACACTGATAAGTGTTGGCGGGACTGTGGGGAGGAGGGGAATTTTCTGCATGTCTGGTGGTCCTGTTCCAGTGTTCATGAGCGGTGGGGGGAGGTGTTTGCCCTATTGAGTGCTATTGTGGGGAAATTAATTGAGCCTAACCCTGTCGTGGCCTTGCTGGGGCTACGGCCGGGGAATCTCACACAAGTGGAGAGCTTTTTTGTTAATGTGGGATGTGTGACTATCCAGCTGTTGGTGGCCCGGCGATGGCGTCAGGTGCAACTGCCCATGGTGCGGGAGTGGCTGACCTCTCTCGACTCCAATTATCTGCTTAGTAAGGCTACTGCCCTAAAAAGTCACGGCTCCGGAAAGTTTTCAAAAATCTGGGAAAAATATTTGGGTTGGAAAGGTATGAGCTTGTAGAGACTTCTGAAGGCTTGTCATAGTAGCAGGCTGGCGGGGGGGGGGAGGGGGGAGGGGGAGGATGGGTTCATCATGGCTGTATAATTGTTCTGTTTGCACTTTGTTTTGTATTACATGTTGCAGTTTCAATAAAAAACTTTAAATACAAAAAAAAAAAAGGTTTTATAGTTTATGAATGTACACACCCTTATATAAATGTTCCTTCCTTTGTGAGCTTAGATGTCTATGCGAATTAGAATGGAATGGATAAGTAGTCTAATGACTAGAGTACCAGCACTCCTTGTGACCTTGGATAAGTCACTTAACCCTCATTGCCTTACAAAGAAAAATTCCAAGTTATCAATGTTCCTATTTAATGTGCTGTACCAAGTTTTAGTTGCAATGTGAACTGCTGTGATTAGTGGGGAAAGTAGTATTAGAAAAAAATAACAAAAAAAAACAAAGAAAAGTGCAAACATAGATAAACCAGGTCAGCTGGGTGTGGCTGGGAGGTTATATGCTGAGGTGAACAGATGGGATTTAAATAGGGACCTGAAAGTGGTGTAGTTATCTTCCAGACGGAGCGGAGTGGGAAGAGAGTTCCACAGAGCTGGACCAAGGAAGAAAAAGGCAGAATGACGGGTAGACTGTAAGTGTGCACGAGATGGTGGGGGGAGGTGAAGTTGATTAATGTGAAGAGAATGAAGACTACGTGTAGGGATGTGGAAGCAGAGAAGACCAGTGAGGTATTGGGGTGTTTGTGTGTGCAGGACGCGGTGATAATGTTTAACAGGGGTAACATATGGAAAGCAGTGTGTATTAATGCCCGTAGCATGGGAAATAAGATCCCTGAGGTTGAAGCTTTGGTGGGAGTGGCTGACTTGGATTTAGTGGCAGTTACAGAAACATGGTTCACAGAAAACAATGACTGGGATGTAACTATACCTGGCTATACTTTATTCAGGAAGGACAGGGTAGGAAGAAGAGGAGGAGGAGTGGCACTATATGTAAAAACTACTATTAAAGCTTTGGAATTACAGAGCTTAAAAGGGAGAGAGGAGGCATTGTGGGTTAAACTAGAAAGAGGGAAAGAGAAATCTATTTGCATTGGAGTGATATACAGACCTCCCTCACAAGAGGAAGAGGTGGACAGAGAGTTAATTGAAAACATACGCAGCATTGCTAGGAAAGGGGAAGTGCTACTGATAGGAGATTTCAATATGCCAGATGTTGATTGGCACATTCCTGCTGCAGTATCATCTAGAAGTAAGGAGATCCTGGATTCTCTACAGGGAGAACTATTCAGGCAATTGGTAACAGACCCCACACGTGAAGGGGCCATACTGGACTTGGTGCTTACCAATGGTGAAAGTGTTTCTGATGTTGTAGTGGGAGATCATTTTGCATCCAGTGATCACCAGATGGTGTGGTTCAGTATTAGGACTAGGGCTGTTAGAATCCATTCCAAGGTGAAGATCTTAGACTTTAGGAAGACTAACTTTGCGAAGATGGGCCAATACCTCAGGGAGTCGTTAGTGGGATGGGAACAGCTGGGGGATGTAGAAAAACAGTGGGCAAAACTGAAAGGGGGTATTTTAAGGGCAACCAACCTTTTTGTTAAAATGGTAAATGAAGGCAAAAGGAACAGGAGACCGCTATGGTTTTCGAAGGAAGTAGCTGAAAAAGTGAAGAAAAAGAGGGAGGCCTTCATGAAATACAAGAGATCACAGAGAGCAGAAGACAGGCATCTGTATTTGGAAAAACTTAGAGAAGCTAGCAAAGTAGTCAAGAAGGCAAAGATTCAAAAGGAGGAGGAAATAGCCAATGCAATAAAATGGGGGGATAAGACATTTTTCAGATATATTAGTGAGAAGAGGAAGAGCAAACGTGGTATTGTCAGACTCAAGGGTGCAGGGGGGGAATATGTAGAAGCTGATAAGGATAAAGCGGAATTGCTTAACAAATATTTTTGTTCTGTGTTCACAGATGAAGAACCAGGAGCAGGACCTCAGAAAACACCCACAAATAAGAACAGAAGCGAGGGACATCTTGAACTATTTTCAGAAGACTGTGTTCGTGAGAAACTAGCTCAACTTAAAGTAGACAAAGCGATGGGACCGGATGGGATACACCCTAGAATACTGAGGGAACTTGGGGACGTTCTAGCAACTCCACTGACTGACCTTTTCAATGCCTCGTTGGAGTCAGGAGTGGTGCCAAAGGACTGGAGAGAGGCTCATGTGGTGCCTTTACACAAAAGCGGAAGTAAGGATGTGGTTGAAAACTACAGGCCGGTTAGTTTAACTTCGGTGGTGAGTAAATTATTGGAAACGCTGCTGAAAGAGAAAATAGTGAGGTTTCTGGAGTCCAGCGGATTACAGGATCCGAGGCAGCATGGATTCACCAGAGGCAGGTCTTGTCAGACAAATCTGATTGATTTTTTTGACTGGGTGACCAGGGAGTTGGACCGAGGGAGAGCTCTAGATGTGGTGTATTTAGATTTCCGTAAAGCCTTTGACACTGTTCCTCACAGGCGACTTATAAACAAACTGAGCACCCTAGGGATGGACCCTAAAGTTACTGCTTGGGTTAGAAATTGGTTGGGTGGGAGGCGACAAAGTGTACAAGTAAATGGAGCTCACTCTGAGGAGAAGGATGTTACCAGTGGTGTGCCCCAGGGATCTGTCCTTGGTCCGATTCTTTTTAACATCTTTGTTAGTGATATAGCGGAAGGGCTGTCGGGTAAGGTTTGCCTCTTTGCGGATGATACCAAAATCTGCAATAGAGTAGACACCCAGGAAGGGGTAGATAACATGAGGAGGGATCTAGCTAAGCTTGAAGAATGGTCTAGAATTTGGCAGCTGGGATTTAATGTTAAAAAATGTAAGGTCATGCATTTGGGCTGCAGCAATCCAAGGGAGCAATACAGTATAGGAGGTGAAGTACTTTTGTCCACTAAAGAAGAGCGGGACCTAGGCATGGTTGTGTCTGATGATCTTAAAGTAGCTAAACAGGTGGAAAAGGCGACAGCAAAAGCTAGAAGGATGCTTGGGTGCATACGGAGAGGAATGGCTAGCAGAAAAAAGGAGGTGATAATGCCTCTGTATAAGTCTTTGGTACGACCTCATTTGGAGTATGGTGTGCAATTCTGGAGACCGCACCTTCAAAAGGATGTGAACAGGATGGAGTCGGTGCAGAGGGTTGCTACCAAAATGATTAATGGGCTTCATTATAAAGCATATGAGGACAGACTTAAGGATCTTAATATGTACACCAGGGCCGGCCCGTCCATTGAGCAAGAATGTTTTTTGCACAGGGCCCCGCGTTTCAGGGGGCCCCGCGCAAAAAACATTCTTCAGCATCCCAAGTTTTAAAAAAAACAAACAAACCGGCTGCTTCTGCCGCGGCAGCAGCAAGAGCTCTGCCGCGGCAGCATCAAGAGCTCTGCCGCGGGGCCCCCCCCTGCCCGGCAGAGCCTCCGTGCATCCTCAGCAGCTTTCTTCATGTCCAAAACGCGGGCTTCTTTCAGAGCCGCGAGAGTTTCCTTTCTCGCGGCTCTGTTAATCCCGCCGAGGGTGATGGGATTTCCCATCAGCCCTGCGGGATTAAGAGAGCCGCGAGAAAAGAAACTCTCGCGGCTCTGAAAGAAGCCCGCGTTTTGGACATGAAGAAAGCTGCTGAGGATGCACGGAGGCTCTGCCGGGCAGGGGGGGCCCCGCGGCAGAGCTCTTGATGCTGCCGCGGCAGAGCTCTTGATGCTGCCGCGGCAGAAGCAGCCAGTTTGGTTTTTTTTTAATTTTAATTTGTAATGATAGGGGGGGGGGTGGTTAGGACTGGTAATGGGCTAGGGGGGGGGAGGCTAAACTGGAAGTGGGCTGATGGGGGGGGGGTGGTGAGGACAGGTAATGGGCCGGGGGGGGGCTGGTTAGGACTGGTAATGGGCCAGGGGGGGGGTGGTTAGGACTGGTAATGGGCCATGGGGGGGAGGCTAAGACTGGAAGTGGGCGGATGGGGGGGGGGGTTAGGACTGGTAATGGGCTATGGGGGGGGGCTAAGTGGGCTGATGGGGGGGGTTAGGACTGTAAATGGGCCATGGGGGGTGGAGGCTAGGACTGGTAATGGGCCATGGGGGGGGCTAAGTGGGCTGGGGGGGGGCTAAGTGGGCTGGGGGGGGTTAGGACTGGTAATGGGGGGGGGAGGCTAGGACTGGTAATGGGCTGATGGGGGGGGGGTTAGGACTGGTAATGGGCTATGGGGGGGCTAAGTGGGCTGATGGGGGGGGTTAGGACTGGTAATGGGCTATGGGGAGGGGGCTAAGGCTGGAAGTGGGGGGGTAGGACTGGAAATGGGCTGTTGGGGGGCTAAGACTGGAAATGGGCTGATGGGGGGGTAGGACTGGTAATTGACTATGGGGAGGGGGCTAAGGCTGGAAGTGGGGGGGTAGGACTGGAAATGGGCTGATGGGGGGGTTAGGACTGGTAATGGGCTATGGGGGGGCTAAGACTGGAAGTGGGCTGATGGGGGGGGTGGTTAGGACTGGTAATGGGCCATGGGGGGGGGTAGGACTGGAAATGGGCTGATGGGGGGGGTTAGGACTGGTAATGGGCTATGGGGGGGCTAAGACTGGAATTGGGCTGATGGGGGGGGGGTGGTTAGGACTGGTAATGGGCCATGGGGGGGGTTAGGACTGGTAATGGGCCGGGGGGGGGGTTAGGACTGGTAATGGGCTGATGGGGGGAGGGTTAATACTGGTAATGGGCCATGGGGGGGGTTAGGACTGGTAATGGGCCATGGGGGGGAGGCTAAGACTGGAAGTGGGCTGATGGGGGGGTAGGACTGGTAATTGGCTATGGGGGGGCTAAGACTGGAAATAGGCTGATGGGGGGGCTAGGACTGGAAATAGGGTGATGGGGGGGTTAGGACTGGTAATGGGCTATGGGGGGCTAAGACTGGAAATGGGCTGATGGGGGGGTAGGACTGGTAATTGGCTATGGGAGGGGGGCTAAGACTGGAAATAGGCTGATGGGGGGCTAGGACTGGAAATAGGGTGATGGGGGGTTAGGAAGTAATGGGCTGATGGGGGGTTAGGACTAGTAATGGGCTATGAGGAGGCTAGGACTGGAAATGGGCTGAGTGGAAGGAGGGCTTGAACTGCAAATAGCTGATGGGGACGGGGGCTTGGAATGGAAATGGGTTGTGAGGTGGAGGGAGCTAGGACTGGAAATGGATGAGGGGGGGGCTAGGACAGGAAATGGGCTGATGGAGGGGCTTAGAATAGGACTGGAAATTGGCTGTTGGGGGTGCTAAGATTGGAAATGGGCTGTGGTGGGGGTTTGGATTGAAATGGACTCATGAAGGGGCTAGAACTGGAAGTAGGCTCATGGGGGGCTTGGATTGGAAATGGGCTGAGTGGAGGGGAGCTAGGATTTGACATGGGCTGATGGTGGGGCTAGGAAAGGACTAGAAATGGGCTCATGGGGGGCTGGGATTGAAAATGAGCTGATGGAGGGACTTGGATGGGACTGCAAATAGATGGGGGAGCTAGGACTGGAAATGGGCTTATGGGGGGCTAGGACTGGAAATGGGCTGATGCGGGGACTAGAAGGGAGCGGATGCTGGGTGGGACTGGAACTAGAATGGAGCTGATGTTGGGGGAGGATTAGAATGGGATGGAGCTGGGAGAGTGAAATGGAGAGGGAAAAAATATTTTGTGTGGGAGGGAAGACAAATCTACAATTGTCCGGATATTGGGAGAGTAAGTGGGGATTGAGGATGGAGGGGTAAAATTTGAGTGGATGAAATAGGAATGAGGAAAGAGGAAAAGGAGAAAGATTAGTATGTTAAAGCAGATGTAGAGAGAGAATGGAAAAAAAACTAGAAGAGAGAAGAAAAGACAAATGGACATCAGACGATGAAGAATTAGCGGAAGACACGAAGAAACCAGAAGATAGTGGCTGGAGCAATTGCAGCTGAAAGAAAATGCAAAAAAGGTTGAAACATATCTCTTTATTTTGAATTTATTAATTGGAATATGTCAGCTCTGGGAAATGTGCATCATTAACGTCTGCGCTTTGTTTAGTACAAGAGCAAATTAATGTATAGTTTTATTTCTACAGTGTTGTACATTCCAAGTTTTGGCTTTTGGGATTCCCAGTTTAATTATTGTCTTCCTGTTTCTAAATTGTGATTCCTTGTTTGGTGATGGTTTATGTTCTGTTCATGTGTAACTGAGCTGAGGTATTCTGTTTATGTAATTCCTATTTGACATTGCCACTTGTTCTCTTTCCCCAGTAGGTCATGTATTGTTGTTCTCTGAAATGTATTGGTTTAATATTTGCAGCGTTTCCTTTTGATAGTTAGGGTATGGTGCTTTATGAGTCCTGGTAGTGCTGTTAGGATACGGCGGGTTTGCTATGGGTTCTAAATGGGCAGTGTTTGTAGTAGTTCCTAATGTGTCTGGCGGTTGGCACTGGATTATAGTAATGTAGAAGTCTTTTAGTCTTTCTTTATTCATACACTCATTAAGAGGCATGTTTACTAAAAGTTCGTGTATGGTAACATTATGCAAATATTTATGCAAATGAGGACCCTTATGCATATGAGGCCCCGCACCGAGTCTCCGCACATGGCCCCGCACCCCCCTTGGGCCGCCCCTGATGTACACCTTAGAGGAAAGGCGGGATAGAGGTGATATGATTGAGATGTTTAAATACCTCCGTGGCATAAATGTTCAGGGAGAGAGCCTCTTTCAATTGAAAGCAAGTTCTGCTACGAGGGGACATGGGATGAGGGTGAAGGGAGATAGATTCAGGAGTGATATGCGGAAATATTTCTTTACGGAAAGAGTAGTGGATCCGTGGAATAGTCTCCCAGTGGAGGTGGTAGAGATGAGGACAGTAACTGAATTCAAGAAAGCATGGGACCAACACAGAGGATCTCTAAAGGCAAAAAGTGGACTGTTGTAGTTGTTATGGAAGGACAGACTAGATAGGCCATGTGGTCTTTTTCTGTCGTCATATTTCTATGTTTCTATGTTTAAAGTAATGCGAGTTGAATCATCACCTAAGATAAGACAGCCTTCCTAATAATTGTTAACAAACAATTGAAATGAGTTTAAATTATTTGTCATAAACTGCTAGTTATGTTTTAATGTTTGTTACCCCTTGAATAAACCAGATTGACTATATCTTGTATATTGTTAAAGCTGGAGAGTATATCACAAATATAATTAGTGATATGAATATGTACAATTGTGTTCCTGACAGGAAAAAGCAATGTGTCTATCAGGCCACATGCTAACATTTGATTTGGCAAGTAGACAGAATGAGTTTAGGAAAGTGGATGAAAATAATAAGCATGTTACAGACTAGCTATGTAATAATTTAGTGCTAGCAATGGATGTATTGTAATTAACAATAGATAATATAATTCTGTTCAACTATTCAAGACTGTCATTAGGGATGAATAATTGTGCTTGTTTGCAATTGTATGGAATCAAGAGAGATGCTGTAGTGGAGAATTGGATTTTTACAAATTATATATTGTATGCACTGAATCCTATGGGCCGAAGAAGAAAACTACTGTGAATGAAATGCTACTGAATATGGAGACTCCTGATAAAGATCAACGATTCCAGCGGAACTACTCATGTATGCGCAGCAGTGAAGCCTGGGTGGACGGTCACTGAAAAAGATTGATCTACGATGTGCATAGCACAGCCCATGGTGAGAAAGGATGCTGCTGAAGAATCCGGAGTGATGACTGGTGTCATAATATGAGGGACTAATCTCTGAATTATTGCTAGATCTACGAGAAGCAGTTGGCCACTGCTGGATGAGGTAGTGCTTACAAGAATAATTGGTAAAGTCTTGCTCTCTGTACACATCTTTTATTGAGGCTAAGCAAAGGTAAACAATGTTACATGATTTTGTATAATGATTTCTTCCAATGAACAAGATGGAGCTCACCTATGGACCAGATGTGCCTAGGACTTTGAAAGAACATCTCCAAAATGAAGCCTATTGTAGAAGATTATTCCGGAATTGGACATGTTTCAGCTACTGTTCTTTTGTAATGATTCTTTCTAGAATCACAGGGAGGACTGTAGGAATGGACAGATAAAGGGATACCAGAATCCCCAATATGTAATTGAAGATGGATGAATTTTTTGATACAGAATGTGTTTAGAAGTTTGACTTTTCATCTACTTCCTCTTAAATAGAATAGGATGTCATGCTCATGAGTTCTGTGTAACTGTTTTTAAAATAGATGGAACAGTGTTAACGCAAGCATAAAGAGTAAATATAGGCTATTAACTGTGCAAGCATACAGTTCATTGTACAGTCAACTGGCAGTCCCTGCTGACACAACATAATTTTTGCAACTTTGCAATTATAAATTTCATCTAATACACTGTAATCAGATCTTACTCTGTAAAAAGAACTTTGGCGACACCTTGTGTTATTTCATGGTTATAATAAATGACCGTTACTTCCTCTTTTTCGCTAATAAAAGGAGCTTTTTAGGAGGAGGAATTTGAATTCAATATGCGTGGAATTATGCATGTCCATAGACCCGTTTATTGTCTTCCCTCTGAGCTCAAAGAAATTAACACTTGTGTGTGTGATTGTGTTCTGTATTACTCTCTGCCTGTTTCTCACTGCTTGAGGACCAGAGACCTAAAGAGCCGTGGTATTGTGGCCAAATCACGGAGTTTTCTTCAGCTAGTATGCAGGTTTTCTGGTGGATCCGGTGCCGCCAGGTTGGAGCTATCTTCGGCCACTCGGGTCAGTGGCGACGACCTGGAGGTAGTTCTGTAGGCCAGCTCGCATGCGCTCCTCACAAAGGTCCTTGTTAAGACGGTTGTCGCACCGGAACTGTTCTCTGAACAAACGTCTCCCATGTACCACGCAAGTCAGGTGATCCCTTCATTGGGGGCTCATCCCAGGAGCTCTTGCGGCGTGCAGGCTGCTGGAACATCCGCTGTGTCTCCTGATGTTGACAGATGCGAGTCTCGCAGGCTAGGGAGATCATTGTGAGGATTTTTTCGCTCATGATATTTGGAGCGAACAGGAGCTCCACTGGTCGTTCAACCAGTTGGAGCTGAGGGTGGTAGCGCTGGCGCTTCAAGCGTTCGATTCCGAAGTGAAGGATCGGGCAGGGCGAGTGCTGTCCGACAATTCCGTAACAGTGGCTTACCTAAACCGGCAGGGGGGCACAGACAGTGCGGCCATGGAAGAGGAATCAGAGGCTCTGTTCGTCTTGGTGGAGCCTCGACTGCAGGCGCTTTTGGCAGTGCACTTTGCAGGATCTGGCAAGGTGATGGCCGATTTTCTCAGAGGAGTCCGGGTGGATGCCGGACAGTGGGAGCTTCATCCGGAAGTGTTCGCACAAATAGTCATCAGATGGGGTCCTCTGATCATGGTTCCATGGCGACCTTTCATTCGGCCAAGGAGATTCGTTTTCACAGCAGAAGACGAGAGAGGATGTCGGAGGGTGTCGATGCTCTGATGAAACCAGGATCATCGCCCAGCCTTTTCTAGGGCCTTCCCCCATGGCGCTCATAGGGCAAGTGATTCAGCGCATCGAGGCGCTTCGGGGGAGAGTGGTGTTGCTGATGCCAAATTGGTCGAGGCGTCCGCGGTGTGCTGACCTAGTCAGGTTGCTGGACGGGACGTCTTGGCGATTACCCGCAATGGCGAATCTGTTGGCCAGGGGTTAAATTTTTGCCCTGGGGGCGTTGACTAGAGAACCTTTCAAGCTCTTGTATCAAGTTTCGGTCTAGGATTTGATTTTAGAAACAGTGCTCTTAGTGGCTATTTGTCCGGCTCGCCGAGGGTCGAGTTTCAGACCTGGTCTTGTCTAGAACCGTTCTTCTCCTTTTCTAGGGAAAAGGTGGTTTTGCGGACAGTTCCGTTCTTTTTGCTCAAAGTAGTTCTACTTTCTCATGGATTAGTTGGTCTCGTTACCAGGTCTGTGATCCTCGGAGGAGGATGCTTCAGTTCGCAGTCTGCGTCGGTTTGGTCATAAAAAGGGCTCTGCGACCATACTTATAAGTTTTGGGGGCCTTTCGAAAATCGGATTGTTTCTTTGTTCTTTCGGGAGTCCGCGGAAAGGTGCAGCAGCAGCCAGAGCTCCAATATCCAGTTGGCTCCGGGAGGCAATAGCATTGACATCTCTCTTGCTGGACCGTCAGGCGCCTGTGGGGTATGCGACTTCCTGGGCGGAGTGTAGTTTGGTTCCGCCAGTGGAGATTTGCAGAGCAGCGACATGGTCGTTCTTCCATACCTTCAGTAAGCACTATTGTTTGGAGGTTCAGATGGCGCATGATGCCTGTTTCGGATTGGAGGTGTTGCGACCTGGCTGGAAAGGTCCCTCCCAATGATTACTGGTCTGTTACATCCCAGAGGTGGAGGACTGAACTGGAGGAATGATAAGGAAATGGAAATTACACTTACCTGGTAATTGTTGTTCCTTGAGGAACTCCAGTTCAGTCCTCATTCCCGCCCAGGGATGAGCTATTCAGTCGTGGTTCTTCAGTTTGGAGAGGGTTTTCAATCACTAAGAGTGTAATAGGTCTGATATGCCGGAGATCACGTTGGTATCTTTTCTTTCTCTGACCTCTTTTGATCTTCCTTCCTTCTTTCTGGCTGTCTTTCTCCGATCTGGGGGGAGGAGGACAGGGGCAAGAAGGTGGTTGCTTTCCCCTTTATTTTAGGGGATTTTAGTTTTAAAAACTTAAAGGTTAAGTTTTAGAGTTGTATTTAATTCTTTAGCTACTTATTTGTTACTCCTTTGAGTTTGCTTTGTCAATAGTTCACTGGGGGATGATGGGAGAAGACCAGCAGTGTATATTCAGTGACGTCACAAGTTTGACTTGTCCAGTCTTCATGCTGCAGGAGGAGGTACACAACCCAGAGGTGGAGGACTGGAGTTCCTCAAGGAACAACAATTACCAGGTAAGTGTAATTTCCATTTACTAAAGATCTATTTAAAAATACAATGAACCCTTGATGCATTCACCAGTTGCTTTAATGCCTATTGCCACATTGGTTTCAATGTCCATTTCACTCACTAAACTGGAATCAGCCAAGATTTAAACAGTTTTCTAAATTTTCTAACATTTGATGCCATCCAAAAATCCCAGCATAATTCATTTCACAAAGTGGGGACCACTACTACTAAAATAATTCTAATCTGAACTCTTTCCCCTTAACTTCTTTGATTGCTGGGATTTCTAATAATAAATCTTGACTAGGTGGAGTCTCAGCCTATACTCTCTTAACTTCCTTGCTAAATATACAGGCTGATTTTTCTTGAGTGCCTTGAAAGCCAACACTAGAACTCTTAACTTGATCCTAGTCAGTATCAGAAGCTTGTGCAATTCCTTCAGCAATGGGGAAACCTTTTCTCTATGGGGCTTCCCTAATATCATCCTAGCTGCCACATTTTGAACAAGCTGCCCTTTGATAATCCCATTCAGAAGCCGCACTAACAGAGTATTACAATAGTCTAATGAGGACAGAACCAAGGAGACTATAACCATCTTTAATGCCTATCAATCCAGATAAGGCCAAAGGCCACACATCTACTGCAACCTTCCATATGCTTTCTTCAAAAGCCACTGAACACGGGACAAAGTAACACTGCTTAGAATCATGACCTGCAAATTTCTCACATATCCTAACCCTTCCCTAAAATCTCATCCAACAACAAAAGTGGATCCTTTACTACTTCTTCAGCCTTAACTATTCTCCAAAAGTCAGTTTTCTCCACATTTACTAACCCATTATGATGCATAAAACGATGAAGGTCTAAGACCAGCAACCAGGAGAATCCACTCATCCCAATACCTATTGCAGAGGCTCTTGATGCCATATCAAAAATCTCAAAGGTTGAGCTATGTGCTTTCTATAATCCTTCCTCTTGCCAATTAGTGTCTAGAGTTGGGCAGACTTGTCCTGAGAGAGAGAGCCTGCAAGTATATGATATTTCACATATATAGCCCTTAAAGAGCTGGTAAAAAGTTATGCGGGAAGAGCATAGTGTTCTGAAAAATCTTCCTCTCAAGAGAATCCAAAGTCTTAGCTTCCATTCCCCCAAAGGCATCGAGACGTGTGACTTGAAGTTCTTGGTTCTCTTGAGAGCAGATTAGACTACTACAGAAACTGTGAAGGTTGCTTTTTCTCGAATCCAGGAGCTTTTTGGACACTATATATACAGGGTGGCCCAAAAATAGTGAGAACATCTCGTAAATTAAAAGCTTAGTTTACTTATTTACCTTTTTTAGCTATATAACGTCTTTATTTCGACAATTTCCGGTCGCCATCTTTTTTTTTTTTTAAATTTGTCAGTCGTTTACATCTGTCTTTTTGAATTTTTAAATAACTTATATGCTATGAGATGTTCTCACATTTTTGGGCCACCCTGTAGAGTATGCCTTTTTACTGACTGGGTGTACAGAGAGGGGAGTCTCTTATATTATCTCTGTACATCTCTAAAGGGTCTGAACAGGCATGGTCACAGATTCTCAGGAGAAAAAGGGTATGGGATGAAGGAATTGGCAGATATGCAATGTTTCTGCCCTGGATACCTCCTCCATCTCTAATTTAAATGGAATGGTATCAGCCATTTCCTTTATAAAATTAGTGAAAGAGAAGCTATCTACGGGTAAGAGACGTTTTATGAGGAGGCATGGTATTTAAAAGTCAATGGAGCCCTCCTTTTCAGAGAATTCTGCCAACTCATATTTAGAATTTCAGGAGTTCTCTGATTCAGATTAAAAAATATTCCAAGGGAGAAGTTTAGGTGTGAGCCTGACTAGATCCCTATGCCTTACTGGAGACATTCCTCAATTAAGGGTGTCCAGACACTGGTACATGCCTAGGTCCCAGGAACATTTACTTCCCTGATATAGTGAATATGGATGTCGGCATGGCTGGCTGACTGACTGACACCCTTTGAAGCCTTGGCACTAACGAATCACCTCCTGGGATAGCATGGTTCTCAAAGATCAGCTGTATAATTCTATACTGAAGCTGAGGAATCACTTTGAGCAAGTATTCAAGTGAGCTCCTCTTCAATTTCCTGTTGCGCGCCTCCTCGAAAACTGCTCATGTCAATGTTGAAAAGGGAGCAGTAGATGAGGCCACATCATCCCGAGTCATCTGAGGAGTATCAATGACTTGAATAGAGAGGCGGGTACAATCCTAAACAAAGGCATAGAGGAGGGTGAGCTGCATGGGGCGGCAGATACAACTACTCTAGCCACCTTACTGTGCAGACTAGATGGACCATGCTGGTCTTTATCTGCCGTCATATACTATGTTACTATGCTACTATGGTCTCAGATCCTTGGAAGCTGATGTCACCCCTCTGATATCAAGGCAGTTGAGTGGAGATCTTTCCAGGGTTGTCTCAAAGGTATGGCAGTTAGTTCCTATGTGCTCTCTACACTATGCTCTAATAGGGCTTGCAGCAAATGCACCACATCTGGTACCCTTGATATTGATGTCAACAAATTTTTCTTCGTCTGTGGAAGGGAATCTGTTGATGTCCAATCCCAATGGCTTCTATCAATGTGCAATGCTGAGGGCGATCAAAGCATTCCTGATATTGCTTGATCCTCAGTAGGGCCATCCCAACCACTAGGCAAATTAGGCAGTTGCCTAGGGCAGCAGCTTCTGGGGGTGGCAAAGAGCAGGACATTCAATGCTAAACAATAGATTTTGGCATAGGGCTTAAAGTTTGACTAGGATGCCAACACCTTGAACCAATTCTGGGGCTGGCCTTGATCCCCAGGTTATGGTGCAGCTCCTGGATTACTCAAGACTGATACCTCTAAGGTCAATATTGGTAGACTGGACTTAAAAAGACTGAAGATTTTTCATGCTGTTCTTTATTGCTCTGAATCCTTCTCTTTGTCATCTGCAAGCACAAATGGCAATAAGAAATTAGTTCTTACCTGCTAATTATCTTTCCTGGAGCTTTCTCCGGGCCAGTCCAGGGACAGGTAGGGTTGTCAATCTTCTATAGCTACTGAGGACTGATCTGAAGTTTTGAGAGGTGAAGCCACTCCCCCAGAGGGTTACCCAGCAGTCTACACGTGACAAAGCACTACAAAAAAGAAGACCTGAACGAAATAGATAACCCTTGAAAAATACTGATAACTTTCTATAGTCCTTGAACAAAGTAGAAGCCATGAAAGAAGGCGTCCAAAATGGAACCAGCAATAACGTCTACAAATTTGGTGTTTTGTTTTTTTTTTTTTAATAATTACATAAATTACATAAATTACAGGAGAATAGAATCTCCCACTCTTTCACCGCGAAATCGGAAAGCCCCAAGGAATACCTCTGACCGAAAAATATCTCTTAAGCCAATATAGGTGGGGCCCTGGACTGGCCCGGAGAAAGCTCCAGGAAAGATAATTAGCAGGTAAGAACTAATTTCTTATTCCTATTCGCTTCTCCGGGGCAGTCCAGGGACAGGTAGGGCAGTACCAAAGCAGTACCTAATGATGGGAGGGACCCGCAAGACCTGCGACAATAGCCGCAGACCCCACTTTCGCATCGTCACGGGCTTGAAGATCTAAGCGGTAATGCTTAGTAAAAGAATGCAAGGACGACCACGTAGCCGCTCGGCAGATATCAACAGGCGGAACCAATGCAAACTCCGCCCAGGAAGTGGCGAGAGCCCGAGTCGAGTGAGCCCGTAAGCCCAGCGGCGGAGAAATTCCCTTAGCCGTGTACGCCACAACAATAGCACTGCGAACCCACCGCGCTATGGTGGATTTGGAGGCTGGTTGACCCTTCCGAGACCCGGCGTACTGCACAAATAGCCGATCCGTCTTCCGAAAAGTCTCTGAAACCCGAAGATACGTCCGCAAAACTCGCGCAAGATCTAATCGCTTGAGCGCCCGATCCATGGGCGAACCGGACGACTCCGTAAAGACGGGCAAAACCACCGTTTGATTAACATGGAAAACGGAGACAATCTTAGGCAAATAGGACGGCACTGTCCGGAGAAGCACCCGTTCTGGCAAAAACTGAAGATAAGGTTCCCTGCACGACAAGGCCTGCAGATCGGAAATCCGGCAAGCGGAACACAAAGCGACCAGAAAGGCCGTTTTCCAAGAACACTTGCGGATCTCACGAAAACTTTGAGATGCCAGAGAAGAATGCGAAAAGGCCTCCAACACCACATTCAAATCCCAAGGTGGAACTAAGGGACGCAGTGGCGGACGGAGAAGAAGCCGCGCTGCCCGAAGAAAACGTTGGACAACCGGAAGCGCCGAAAGACGCCGACGGCAAACGTACCCCCGAAAACAGGCAAGCGCCGCCACCTGCACCTTAAGGGTACTGAGAGCCAGACCCTTGTCGAAGCCATCTTGAAGAAAAAGGAGAAGCTGAGGCAAGGTAGACGACATTGGAAAAATATGACGTTGAGCGCACCACATCTCAAACAGACGCCACACCCGAACATAGGCCAGAGAAGTTGCTTACCTTTTTGACTGCAGCAACGTGGCAATAACTGAATCAGCATAACCTCGCCGCTTCAACCGAGACCTCTCAAGAGCCAAGCTGTAAGCAAGAAGCGATCCACTTTTGGCATGAGAATCGGCCCTTGATGCAACAAATTGATCCGAGCCGGAAGGGCCCAAGGCGGAGCTATGAGTAGCCGAACGAGATCGGCATACCAGGGACGACGAGGCCAATCCGGCGCTATGAGAATCACCCGCCCCGGGTGACGTGCAATCCGCTGAATGACCCGACTCAACATTGGCCAGGGAGGAAAAACATACAAGAGGGAGTCTGGCGGCCATGGTTGCACGAGAGCATCGAGACCTTCCGACATGCGCTCTCGGCGCCTGCTGAAAAATCTGCCCACTTTGGCATTCGCAAACGTCGCCATCAAGTCCATCACTGGAGAACCCCACCGGAGCGTCAGATCGTGATAAACGGCCGCGTTCAGTTCCCATTTCCCGGGATCTAGCACATTTCGGCTGAGATAATCGGCCTGGACATTGTCCTTGCCAGCCACATGCGCCGCCGAGATAGTTGCGAGATGGGACTCTGCCCACTCCATCAGCTCCAGACATTCGGTCAGAAGGGCGGGAGACTTGGTACCCCCTTGCCGATTGATGTAAGCGACAGTCACCGCATTGTCCGAGAAAATTTTTACCCGCCTTGCCCCTGAGCCACGGTTCGAAGCGAAGCAAGGCTAGGCGAGCCGCCCGTAGCTCGAGACGGTTGATCGACCATGAACTCTCCTCTGGAGACCATGCCCCCTGAGCGACCTGATCTAGACAGTGTGCTCCCCAGCCGGACAGACTGGCATCGGTGGTAACCAGGATCCAGGAGGGTTCCTCCAATGGAACCCCTGCCGTAAGATGTTCGGGAAGCAACCACCACTGAAGACTGCGCCGGACGGGATCTGGACAGGGAAGGCGCTGCCCCAGCGGGTGAAGCTGCGGCGACCACCGGGAAAGGAGCGCCTGCTGCAATGGGCGCATGTGTGCTCTGGCCCAGGGCACCAGATCTAGAGCAGCTGCCATGGAACCCAAGACCTGTAAATAGGTCCACGCTGACGGATCTTGAAGAGACAGGAAGGTCTGAATTTGTCGCAAAAGCTTTTGCACCCGCACACTGGGCAACGAAACGTGCCCCCGCTCCGTGTCGAAGCAGGCTCCGAGATAAGTCAACTGCTGTTGCGGGATCAATTGGCTCTTGGCGTGATTGATCACCCACCCGAGCTGCTCGAGAAGTTGGACTACTCGCGCCGTCGCCACCAGAGACGCGTCCCGAGAATCCGCTCGGATCAACCAATCGTCGAGATATGGATGTACTCGAATACCTTCCTTCCGAAGTGCCGCTGCTACGACCATCATCAGCTTTGTGAAGACACGCGGAGCCGTCGCTAGACCGAACGGCAAGGCGCGAAATTGGAAATGTCCCATGGGAAGCGCGAAACGTAAATAGCGCTGATGAGACTGTCTGATGGGAATATGAAGATACGCCTCTGTGAGATCTATGGAAGAAAGAAATTCTCCCGGTTGCACCGCCCGAAGCACTGTACGCAGGGTTTCCATGCGAAAGTGTGGAACCCGCAAAGTACGGTTTACACCTTTGAGATCTAGTACGGGACGAAAAGAATCTTCGTTCTTTGGAACCACAAAATAGATCGAGTATCGACCGCAGCCGCACTGGTCCAACGGCACTGGAACATTCGCCTGCAGCTGTAACAGACGCCCGAGCGTGTCGGAAATGGCGTGCATCTTCTTTCCGGGCGCACAAGGAGAGAGTATGAATGCGGGTTGCAACGGGCAAGCGAAGTCCAAAGCATAACCTCTCTGAATGACTTCGAGGACCCACTTGTCCGAAGTAATTGCGGTCCAAGCCGCCATAAACCCCTGTAAGCGGCCGCCTACAGGAACTAACGGCTGGACCTGCTGACCTTCATTGCGATTTCTTAACGGACGGTTGGGAGGCCGCCCCGTAAGATCGGCCGAAACCTCTGGCTCCGTGAAAGGACGAACCACGAAAACTTGAGCGCCCCCGTGAATAAGGCGCAAAGCGGGCACCACGAAATCTGCGGGATTCCCGGGAAGAGCCTCGCCCCGCTCCCACAGCCCGGAGCGGCTTAGGCCGATCCTCCGGCAAACGCCCGCCCTTGGAGTCTCCCAAATCCTTCACAATCTTCTCTAAGGCCTCGCCAAAAAGCAACCCACCCCTAAAGGGCAGTTTACTAAGGCGAACCTTCGAGGAGACATCCGCAGACCAGTTACGTAACCACAGGAAACGCCTAGCCGCCACCATAGAGGCCATGGTCTTGGCCGAAATGCAAACCAAATCATAAACTGCATCTGCCGCATAAGCTGCCGCCGATTCCAACTTCGCGGAATCCGGAACCTCCGAAGCGGGATCTCCCGCTGCGTCCCCCTGCAGCCAGCGAATAGAGGCCCTAGAAACATAGGCCCCACAAATCGCTGCCTGTAAAGCCAATGCACTAGGCTCAAAGGCTTGCTTGAGAAGCACCTCCAATTTCCTATCCTGCAGATCTTTAAGCGCTGCTGCGCCCTCCACAGGGATGGTAGTCTTTTTAGTGACCGCCGACACTAAAGCATCCACTTTAGGCATACGGAATAAGTCCCGGTCTGCTTGCGGAAGAGGGTACAAACGAGACAGAGCGCGCGCCCCCCTCTTAGAGTAGCTTCAGGACACTCCCATTCGGAGTCAATCATCTGCCGAATGACGCGATGCAAGGGAAAACAGCGCTGCTGAGACTTAAAGCCTTGCAATAAAGGATCCTCTAACGGTTCCTGAGAGGAGGAAGGAGGAATTAGATGCAGGGCCGCTAAAGATTGTGCAATAAGCGCAGCGAGCTCCTCCTTACGGAAAACCCTAAAGAGATTTGGATCTTCCCCCGGAGCTATTTCGCCCTCCTCCAACTCCTCAGGATCTTGATCTAAAGAGAGATCTACACCCTCATCTGAGACAGATTGACCTGTCAGCAGAGATTCCTGTGTTATAAAAGAGCCCAAAGGATCTGCCAGACCCTCTTTAGGCTTAGAGGGGCCTTCCCCAGGATCCTCTGCACCCTGTATCTTATTGGGAACCATCGCAGGAGGGGAACCCCTTGTCGCATGGTCTGGCTGAGCCGACCTAAGTAGGAATGCTTTATGCAAAGCCAGAATGAACTCCGGCGAAAAAAAACGAAGAAACATCCTCTGGAGCACTTACAGAGACATCTGCAGGTAGAGAAACTGGCAGAGGCTCTTTAGAGGACTTTGTCTTTCTTTTGTGCGGTCGGGACTGCTCTGTCTGCGAGCTGACAGGCACCGGCAAAATGGCCGATTTTCCCGCCTTCTCTGCTGGCAACGAAGAGCTCTCTAAAACCTGCTCCATCTTGTCAGCCATTCAAACACACGTGGAGAGCACTGAAAAAAGAAAGACTCCTGACGAGAACGAAGGACAGCTCAAAGAAACCCCGCCCGAGGCACCAGAAGACAGAGCCGACAGAAGCGCCGAAATGAAGTAAAAACAAAAAAAAAACAACTCACCGCACTGAGGTAAATGAGACAGGAAGCCGGCAGACCCGCAGCCAGCGGGAAAGGGCAGACTCACTGAATATTCTTCGGCAGAGGCACTAACTGGGGCTCCCAGAAATCTTTCCTCTGCCGACGGAGACGGAGCCGGAGCCGGTGAAGTGAGACAGGCTCTGCCTCTCACCGGTATGAAAACTCACTCGACGTCTCCCGCGCTGTTAAAGGCACAGCGCTACCAATTTACACCCAAGGACCTTAGAAATATATCAGCCCTGCTAGAGCCAATATAAAGTAAGAAAACAATAAAAGAACAAACAGCAATTAGCAAACTGAGGGAGAAGCAGAGAATCGATCCTCTGTAGCTGCTGAGGACTGATAGACTGCTGGGTAACCCTCTGGGGGAGTGGCTTCACCTCTCAAAACTTCAGATCAGTCCTCAGTAGCTATAGAAGATTGACAACCCTACCTGTCCCTGGACTGGCCCGGAGAAGCGAATAGGAAAGAGTGTATTTGTGATAGGGCCCAAGGCACTAAAAGCATCAGTTATGGGTAGCTGCTAAGGGCTGTCTTTTGCAACATGCTGCCAAAAAATATAGCCACTGTGAAATGAAAAGGCTTGATTTTAGAAAAAAGGCCCAGCCAGAGTGCACGGTACTCAAAAAGGGGGTAGTCGTGGGCAGTTGTAAAAAAAAAAGAAAAGAAAAAAGAAAACACCTAAACTACGGATACTAAAGGAAAGAAAAAAAAAAGAAAGATGTTTATATGACAAACAGGAAAATTAAAACAAATGTCTCACAAATGAGGTGATCTGCAGATAATGTCTAAATGGCTTCACAAAAAATGAAGATCGAGGCAGAGAAGTATGATAACATGAAGCAGTAATTTGCATGCCCTGCTTCTAGAACTTTTCTAAGCTCAAGAGACTTAACTGCACTGATTCCATTACATGACATTACCCAGTTGTGAGGGTTTGTTATCCTGTCTGTGCTCAAAATAAAATTTATTATCCAGGTAAACCTTGGAAAGCCATTGTTTATCTCTTGAAATGAGCTATGAGAAATTGGATTTACTTTTTGCGATCTTCCAGGTATTTGTGACCCAGACTGGTCACTGTTAGAGACAAGATGCTGAGCTCAATGAACACTGGTCAAACAGCATTGTTTTTCTTATGTTCTTGGAAAACTGAAGAGGAAAAATTTCCACTGGCTAGATTGGATGTGTAAAATGATCTTTATCTGTTATCATTTACTATGTTAGAAAAAATTATGAACAGCACTACAATAAATCAACATGTTTAAAAATGTAGAAAACAGATCGATTTGTAAAATATTTGAAAGAACAATATGTCCTATTCTGAATGCAAAAAAATATAATATTTAAAATCATCTCCTTACCCCTGCTTTGTTAGCTGCCCGTAATCTAAAGCAGTAAGTCTTTCCTGGAAGAAGACTGCTTATCGTGCATTCTACCTCGGAACCTTGGTATGCCTCTTTATGTTCATCTGTTTCCACAGAACATATTTCAAGACTATAGAATGTAACTGGTGATCCACCATCTACTTGTGGTGGCCCTGTATAAAAAGAGCAGAGTATGGTTGTAGATGAAAAGACATACTGACAAACTATATCATTTCACCAATGGAAAAACAAGCATTACCCCATCGCAATTGCAGTTCTCTTGCTCTGGGTCTACCCTGAGGCCTTGGTGGTAGGCATGGACCAGGAACTACTGCTGGAGTCTGCACCAGTAGGACCTCTGATACCTATGGAGAAAACATGATCTCAGCTTCCGGAGTGCAGAACAGTACTATATTTTCAACTACAATGCTGAGGTAGAGATGATGATATTTAGTACAAGGAAATAAGACAAAGCAGAGGGTGGTTTTATAAGAAAAGATTTGAAGATCTTAATAACTCGTATGCATACCCTGGAATAGAGGTTCTCAACCCAGTCCTTGGGACACACCTAGCCAGTCAGGGTATCAGGATAACCACAATGAATTTGTATGAGAGAGATCTGCATACAATGGAGGCAGTGCATGCAAATCTTTCTCATGAATATTACAAAGGATAGTTGGTGGCTTTGTCCGCAGTCAGGCATGAGGAGTTCTTATTGATTGTGTCAGCCGTCAGAGATCGGGTAGTAGTAACACTGCCAGCAATCGGGTGGAAGGAGTTTTTGACGACCGTGTCTACAACTAGCATGTAAAAGATAAATAAATTGGTTGGGACCCTTGTGAGAGCAGTTTGGAAAATCTATCAATTGTTTTGTTTCATTTGCAGGAGTTCGCTTTTGTGACAGAGTTGCTGCTTGATTCTGTTGACTGAGGTTTAGTGAGTTTTGCAGTATGTTCGAGCCTGTCTTGATAGTGCTGTCTGGCAAGGGAGTTCTTAACTTAAAAATATAAAAAAATTAATAACTGGTTATTGTAAATATTTTGATAACCAATAGGTATTATAAAAGTACTTTTCTAATATTTTAGATTAAATGATAAAATTAAATAAAAATTAAAGGAGTCACGTGACATGGTAGGCTAGAGAAGACATGTTTTCTCTGGCTCCGGGACTCTCTTCCCTTCTCCAGCATCAATTGAGGAGCTTGGAAGAGCCACAGACCTTCAGGAGAGCGTAATTCATAGCGGAGGTCAGCTGTGGCAAAATTTGGGAAGCCAACTTTAAAATCCGAGCATGGCAGCAAAAGCCCTGTGGTGAGAAAAGTCCCGAATGGCCGACTAAAAGATGGCGGATGGACAACCCGATAGCCCACAAATAGACAATCCTGGGACCATGGTTGAAGAAGTGACCTGAGTGGTGGTACAGGCGCTAGAAGAGTGGTTAAGTGGTCTGTCTACACAGATGACGAATGCGGTGCAGTCAGTGTCTGAATTTACGGGTCACGTTGAGCAGGCAGAACAGCGGGTTGGGGCCATGGAGGATGAACAGCAGCATATCCAAGGCCAGTTGAAACAGATAGAGTATCAACTCCAACGCCACACTGATAAGCTTGACAACTTGGAAAATCACGGGAGAAGGAAGAACTTATGGTTGATCGGTGTTGAAGAGAAGGTCACCGACAAAGAGCTGAGAGGCTTCTTAGAGGCTTGAATCTCTCTTAATCTGCAACTCGAGGAGGAGGTCAGGAACATTATAATTGAATGAGCTCACCGATTGGGACAGCGGCGCTCCTCAGATAACAGACCATGCGCAGTTATTGCATGGTTTTTAAATGCTCATCAAAAGGACTGCATTTTACGGGCAGCTCACATACAGTGACGCAGGGAACGGAATGCATGCGGCTTACTGGTCTTTTCTATCATTTCATGCAACCTATAAGATAATAAGATAATATTCAATTAAGTACGTTTATTAATTATAGGCTTCACTTGCTCTACCTGTTGCGTTTTCCTGGGTTCAGCGTTTCCTCCAGTAATGTAGTTTTTTGTTTTATTTTTTATTTCTTTTTTATTTCTTCATTATAATTTTTATTTTTATTTTTATAATTTTAATTATGTTCATTATTGATTTTTGTACCATTGAAGATTTTTATAGGGTACAGTTAATTGGATTAGCTCTTCTATTTTCTTTTCTTTTCTCTTTTCCCTTCAGTTATCATTGTGGCAAGAAAATCATATAGGTAAGAATGTGATAAATGATTTTCAGTACATCAAATTGTGGGTTATGTTGTTTCTTGGTCACAAATAGGTTTATAAATGGGTGATTTAATTAATTAATAAAATATATTTTTTAGTTTATTTACTACATAATAATCTTTATTGATTTATTTTCAATTTTTAGTTAATGATCTTTTTAGCCATTTAACTTTTTCAGTCTAGTTTTATAACTGTATGGTTTTATATGTATGATATGTACTTTTATATATATGTTATTTATTATTATTAGTTGGATTCATTTAGAGTAAATAGATACTTCATTGTGTGTCACTAATTTATTAAGTTATTGAGTATTTATTAGTGTGACCATGTGTCTATAAGTTCTTATATATGTGATTATACACGTATCATACGTATACAGTCATTTAATTAATTATTTATTTATTTATCTGTCTGTTGGTTCACAGACTTTCGCTGTACTTTAGCAGTTAGTATCTAATTAATTATTTATTTAATTATTTATTTACAGTTTTTATGAATTTTTTAGTGTTTTTAGTGTTTTGAGTGCCTTATATATGTATATTTATGATGAATTTGTTTGTTTTAAATGAATTTTTTATATGTTGTTATAGCCAAAGCCCCTGAGGAAGGCATAAACGAAACACGGCCTGTGTCGGGCCTGGCTTTATGAAATAAAGGTGGTAATATAATGTGCACCAGGCCTTAGCCTCTGTGCGTGCAAGTATTGGTAGGGGGCGATCATCAATGTTGATTAGTTTTGACGCTGAAAAAGCATTTGATCGCGTCAGCTGGCATTTTATGTATGAGGTCCTCGAGACGATCGGTTTCTAGGGCCTATTTGTGATAGCATACCATTACTTTACTCGGACCCAAGAGGAGCGATCATGGCTAATGGGAACTTGTCTTCCAATTTCCTGATACGTCGAGGTACACGACAGAGCTGTCCCCTCTCCCCGTTGCTTTTCTTTTTAACACTGGAACCCCTAATGCACCGTATTCAGGCGACCAAGGACCTACATGGGATCACAGTAGAGATGGAAGAATTCTGTGTTGTGGCCTTTGCCGATGATCTTTTAATACATTTGGATGACCCATTTCAGGGATTACCGGTGCTGCTGCACATTTTCGAGGAATATGGGGCACTGTCAGGGCTAAAATTAAATCTTGATAAATCTGAGGCTCTCCCACTAGACCCCCTTATACCCGGTAAACGGCAAGGGGTATTCCCATTAAGGTGGGCGACAGGGAAATATTTGAGTATACAACTCCCAGCTCGTCTCTTGGATTTATACCAACTAAATGTGTCCAATCTCTTGGGGGAACTAGAGTGGCGGGTGCAGCGCTGGCGGGACCTCCCATTAGCATTGGTCAGGAGAATAGCTTTATTTAAAATGATTCTGTTCCCAAAATGGCTATACGTACTGCAGACATTGCTACTTATACTTAAGCAGCATGATATCCACCTATTTGAGAAATATGCAAATGTTCTTCTATGGAAGGGGCGCCGACCTTGTGTGTGGCTTGCAGTTTTACAACATCCCTGGGACTAGGGGGGGGGAGAATGAGCTTTGCTGATTTTGAAAGATATATTGCCCATGTTCCCTGTAAAATAGTTATCTCCAAGTTATAATGCCCTGTTCAATGTAATTTCAGTTTCTTCAATGTAAACCGCCTTGATATCATGAAAGGCGGTATATAAGAAATGTTAAATAAATAAATACTATGGCATGCCTGCCACAACATGTTTGGGATTGGCTCTGGAACATGGAGGACTACATGTCTGTGAGAATGGAATGCGCTGTGTAGAGGCCGGTGCATTTGCGGTACATCTTGCATGCAAAGTACCTGTGTGGTATAATGCCTCTTACCCATAGTATCTTATTTGTCCCAGTCCATCAAGCATGGTGCTATCTCTGTGGGCAGCTTGGATGGGCAGCCTCTAATTCACCTTTCTTCCCATTGCAAGGCAATAGTGACTTCCCCCCCAGTATTTATTTATTTACATTCTCTTATATACCGCGCTATTCTGCATCAGTGCGGTTTACATTGAACAAACTGAAATTACATTGAACAGGGCATTATAACTTGGAGATAACTATTTTACAGGGAACATGGGCTATGGAGGGTTAAGTGGCTTGCCCAAGACCAAAAGGAGCACCTGTGGGACTAGAAACCCCAGTCCTTCCGGCCCAAGGTTGCTGTCCTCTAGTGGGATTTGAACTCCCGACCTTCCGGCCTGAAGTACCTTGCCCCAACCACTAGGCCACTCCTCCACTCCAGGCGAATTTTTTGCCGTGGCGAGTAGGGATTGTGAATATAGAACACATGGTTTCCGAGGCGGAGGTTCCTATGGCCTTTACCAAATTATGTGAGTAATATGAGTTAACAGTCATTGACTTTTATCCATACCTTCAGGTCATAAGCTATGTCCGCAGTCTGCCCCAGGAGTCACTAACAGGGAGTGTGTGCTCAAGGCTGCAAGAATTTCTCCTGGGAGGGGAGCGGCAGATCCGTATCTCCCATTTAGAAAAGATGCTGGTGGAATTTGACCCTATGCCATTAGATGTGGATCTTGCCAGATACTGGACACAGGATCTAGGAATACAGATGGATGTGGAGGCTATAATGGGAGCCCTCACTCAAGTTCCGTCACTGAGTGTCTCTATGGAATATTGGGATCTACAGTATAAAATTCTGCGCCGCTTGTATTTTGCTCCATGATGCGCATGGCAAGCGGGTGTCGCGGCTATGGACCAATGCCCTAGATGTGGGGTGGATGCTGCGACTTTAGGATATATGTTTTGGCACTGTCAACGAGTAGAGATTTACTGGCATAAGGTGCAGGAGTATCTAAGAAAGTGTTTAGGGAGGGCGCTGGACCTCTCATCAGCAGTACTCATCCTGGACATCTGGGAGCGGGACAGTGCGGCAAATCTGAGACAAACCACTTGTGCCTGGCTGCGCTTGGCCTTGGTGGCAGCCCGGCAGGTTATTTTACATAATTGGCTTTCCCCAAGGGGTCCAACTTACGGGCAGTGGTGGATTCGTCTGCATGTTCTGTTCCTACTGGAGAGGGACCAAGCATGTGGACATGGCAAACAGTGGGAGGCTTTCCTTGATGCATGGGGCATGCACCTTCAGTCTCTAGCGTCCCATGCGCATAATAGAGTGCTTAATCACTGTGCATAATAATAGAATGAAGCCTACATCCAAGTGAGGGTGGATGATGGCAGGTGGCTCCATGGGTTCCTCAGGGGAGGGGAGGGAGACAGGAAGGAGACCGGGTAGATAGGGGGAGGGATAGGAGAGTGGTTTGCAGGGGGAGTGGAAGAGTCCTGGAGGGCAAAGAGCACATGCTCACAGATTTTGAACACCCCTAATAAACTAGAAGGAGGTGTTGTCTGCCAAATTGCATGAATGATTGCCATAGAGTCCCAGGGGGAGGAGGCAGGAGGGGGGGTGGGGGGCTCATAAAAGATGTTTAAAAACTGAAAGTTAACTTGTTTGTACGAGGTATGCTTCAATAGGTTCACGAAAAGCGTGTCTGATCGCTACTTTGTAAAGTGTTCTCAGATACATGGATGTAGATTTTAGTTGTATTTGGTAATTTTTAATTTAAAAAACGTATTGAACATAAGGGGAATGTTAGGCTTAGAAGGGGGGGATTAGGTGGCGGGGGGTGAAAAATGGGAAGAAAATGTGCTAACAAATGTTATTGAGGCCTTAATGATTTGTATATCTGTTTTTTTTGTGACATGGCCTGACTTTGTTTGCACTGCTGGTTCAATAAACAGTTTGAACATAAATATAAATTAAAAAGAATGGGGAGTTTTTTTAAGCCATTGATGTTGAGCTCATTATTTCCCCTATGGCTTTGATCAGCCACATAGTGGGATGAGACATTATTCTGAGGCTTTTTCTCCCTGGTTTTGATGTATAAGTTGTCCTCTGAGTAGCTGGCTAGAAGTCCTTTTAAGTGGTTTTGTCGGAATGAAGCTTTTGGGCTATTGTATGTGTATGAAATTATGAATGATTTTATTAAACAGTGATTGAATCTGGGAGTGTGTTGGTGGTATTGGTAATAGTTTACTCTCAGTGTGGGTTTTTTTGTGTTTCACAATGAATATTACATAAGAACATAAGAAATGCCATACTAGATCAGACCAAAATCCATCAAGCCCAGTATCCTGTTTCCAAAAGTGGCCAATCCAGGTCATAAGTACCTAGCAGTTTCCCAAAAAGACACATAGGTTCCATAATGCTTGTATTGGGGCAAGCAGTGGATTTCCCAGGTCCTCTTTAATAATGGTTTATGGACCTTTTCTTCAGGTATTGTCCAAATCTTTTTTAAACCCAGCTACACTAACAGCTTTTACTATATCCTCTGGTAACTAATTCCAGAGTTTGATTAAGCGTTGAGTGAAAAAATATTTCTTCTTATTAGTCTTAAACAGGTTACACTGTAGCTTCATTGCATGTCCCCTAGTCTTTCTACGTTTTGATGGCATAAAGAATCAATCTACATTGACGTGTTCAACTCTATTCATGAATTTATAGACCTCTATCATATCTCCCCTCAGCTCCAGGTCAAAGAGCCCTAATCTCTTAAGCCTCTCCTCAGAGGAGTATCCTTACATCCCCTTTACCATTTTGGTGGCACTTTTGTGTACCTTTTCTAATTCTATTCTATCCTTTTGAAGATATGAAGACCAGAATTGCACACAATATTCAAGGTACAGTCACACCATGGAACGATACAGAGGCATTATAATATCCTTTGTTTTATTCTCCATTCCTTTCCTTATGATTCCTAGCATTCTATTTGCCTTCTTGGCTGCTGCTGCACACTGGGTGGAGGGTTTCAACGTGTTATCCACGATGACATCTAAATCTTAAATATTCATTATGGTTACCCTGAAAACTTGACTGGCTAGGTGTGTCCGAGGATTGGGTTGAGAACTCCTGCCCTAGAGGAGAGGAGGGACAGGGAAAATATGATACAGATAATTAAATATTTAATGAACAAACCCTTTCCAAAAATAGAAAGCTGTAGAACTAGAGGAGGAGTGGTAATCTGTGGGGAGTGGCAAGCACAACTCTTGACTAGTCACCTTACTGGGCATATTAAATAGAGCATGTTGTCTTTATCTGCCATCATTTACTATGCTATTATGTTAGAACTGAATCTGTGTGCAGGAAACTATTTCAGAGACAGGTGTCAAAGTTGTAATTCTAAGCTGCTTACTTCTCACATAATTTTTCACACTATAGAATGAAATAACCTGCCACACAATGCTAACAACATGTTTTGACTCATTTATTGAAAATGTCAACATTCATGGAATACACAATAATAAAATATATATTGTAGTAATAATTGCAAACATTTAACTTTCATATAGTCAAACATTTTCTCAACAATGTTTAAAATATCAAAATGATCCTCCCAACCTGTATACTACTACTACTACTACTTAGCATTTATATAACGCTACACACGCAGCGCTGTACAGAAATATAAGCAAAAAGACAGTCCCTGCTCGTCAGAGCTTACAATCTAGTCAAGACAACACACAAGGGAAATTATTTATTTTTATTTATTTATTTTTATAGATCGCTCTAATAGTCTAAGTGGTTTAATGTGGAACATTAATGTTACATTTAACACTAACAGAATGTGTATTCGACAAGGAGTATACAATATGTGTCAAAGGGGATAAGGGTCAAGGGGGAGAGTAACTTGGTGGCCAACTGAAGAGACAGATGTTTATTCTAACATATGACAGGGCACTGTGTATGGGCTATGTATAAAATTAAAATTTTATATTGCATTTACATATAGATAAAAAGGAAAAGCAACCAGCCTGTGATGGGGTGTACAGAATGCTACCCAAAGGGATTATCAACAGTCCCCTTTAAGAGAGTCTGCAGCCTAGAGTTCAGGACTGGAAGGGCATGGCTCACAGGGAGAGGCTGAGAACCAGCAGGCTGAAGGAGGGAGAGAGGCCTGTGGAGCCAGAAGTCCTACCAAGGCAAATCATGCAAGGAGCTTTAACTGGGGCTGGAGGAGAGGCCGGGAGAACCAGATTGTGGAAACTTAACAAGCTGGAACAGCATAAAAGATAATTTTGTTTTCCCTGAATTGCTTTCGGTGTATTAAAGAAACCCCCTACTCCACCAGAGAGCACACTATCACACAGCCCAACAAAAACATAAAAACCCAAACTAACCTTGTTTTGTCAGTCATAAAAGGATTCCATCCCCATATGCAGTCATCTTTCACAACAGATGCAAGTTTTACACCTAGGGGAATTCTGTGCAAAAATTTACTGTTAAAGAATGCAGAATTTTCAAAATTTATGCGCAGAATTCCCCCATCATAAAGCTTAATTCCTCCTCTAGACCTGAAATTTCCCCTGCTTTTTTCCTCCTTAACTCTCTTGCTCAAATCAGTTCTGTCTCCAACTCATCCTTACCAACCGTTTTCTCTCCCTCTAACCTCTAGCCCCCAGCCACACCCCTGACTCACTAGCAGCCCTTCTCCTGCCCCCAGCCATGTCTGAAAACACTAGCAGCGCTTCTCCAGCCTCAGCAACCCCCTCGTCAGCAGCACACCATCTCCAGCCTCAGCAACTCGACTCACCAGCAGCCCATCTCCTGCCCCCAGCTACTCCTGACTCACCAGCAGGCCTTCTCCTGTCCCTGCCACCTTCCGACTCACCAGCAGCGCTTCTCCTGCCCCAAATACCTCCCCGACTCACCAGAAGCCCTTCTCCTGCCCCAGCCACCTCCCCGACTCGCCAGCAGCTCATCATCTGCTTCCAGCCACCCCAACTCACCAGCAGCCCATCTCCTGCTTCCAGCCACCCCAACTCACCAGCAGCCCCAACCACCCCCAACCCCTTCTCCTATCCCCCAGCCAGTCCCCCAATTCACCAGCAACCCTTATCCTGCACCCAGCCCCATCCCCAAAACACCAGCAGCACATCTGCAGCTGCAAGCCCCCCCCAAAACACTAGCAGCCCATCTTCAGCCCCAGCAACCTCCTCAAATCACCAGAAGCCCTTTCTCCTGCCACCTTCGAAACACCAGCCCATCTCCTGCCCTCAGCTTTCCCCTGACTCACCAGAAGCCTTTCTTTTGCTCCCAGTCAGTTCCCCCCTCCACCGATTCACCAGTAGCCCTTCTCCTGCTCTCAGCACCCAAAACACCAGTAGCACCAACTCCAGCCCCAGTAACCCCTTTGAATCAGCAGTAGCCCTTTTTCTGCCCCCAGCCACGTCTGAAACACCAGCAGCCCTTCTCCTGCCCCCAGCCAGCCCCCCCCAACTTAGCAGTAGCTCTTCTCTTTGTTGATCGCAGCAACACACCCATGGATGCATTTCAGATTGCTCTTGCGGCTGTGCTAGTTTCTGATGCCAGAATCATGCTTTGTACAAGATCACTAGAAGCGCTTCCTGTCAGAGTGCTTACAGAGTTTTCCAATGGATGAGGCATACTACTTTGTTATGCCTTTCTGTATAGAAATTTTCTGCCATCAGAATTTCATAGTCAGCTTTGAGGTGAGTCATGTTTCCAGCTCTTTCTGATAGAATCAACATATATCTGTTTTGCCAGTTATATTTTAACTTTTAATGTCATTCTTGTTTGTGTTTTAATTATGCATATATCTTTGTGAATTGCCTAGAAGTCATAGGAGACAGAAAAATAATAAAATGAAGTGAAATGAAATACTACATCCAATTCTGGAAGTTATTCCTCTGAAAATATATCAACAGGTTGGTACACAAAAAAGCTATCAAAATGATGAAGGATCTGTATCAAAAAACACAGGAGATAAACCTTAAGGATTTAAATATGTATGCTGCAGAAGAGAGGTAAGATATAAAAAAACAAAATCAAAACCTCAAAGGTGCAAGTCAGGCAAAAGAAGCTAATCTTTTCAGAAGAAAGAATGGATGGGTGCCGCAATGGGCACTCTTCAGTATTTACATGTCAAGCCACAGAAGTGAAATATCATAAATAATATTAACATACCCAAGTAAATCAATCTCAGAAGGGCTAAACCCCAAACAAAAAAAATCACACCCCCTCAACAACAGGGGCAAATGCCCACCAGCCATAACAACTCTGCATACCATTCAAAGAGGCTGATGCAAATCAGATGCAGCAGTGACTTTCAATGGGTGGATCCAGGGGCGGCCCCAGGGGGGTGCGGGGCCATTTGCAGAGACTCGGTGCGGGGCCTCATTTGCATAAATATTCGCATAATGTTACCATACACTAACTTTTAGTAAACATGCTTCTTAATGAGTGTATGGATAAAGAAAGACTAAAAGATTTCTATATTACTATAATCCAGTGCCAACTGCCAGGCACATTAGGAACTACTACAAACACTGCCCATTTAGAACCCATAGCAAACCCGCCGTATCCTAACAGCACTACCAGGACTCACAAAGCACCATACTCTACCTATCAAAAGGCAACACTGCAAATATTAAACCAATACATTTCAGAAAATAACAATACATGACCTACTGGGAAAAGAGAACAAGTGGCAATGTCAAATAGGAATTACATAAACAGAATACCTCAGCTCAGTTACACATGCAGAACATAGACCATCACCAAACAAGGAATCACAATTTAGAAACAGGAAGACAATAATTAAACTGGGAACCCCAAAAGCCAAACTTGGAATGTATAACAACACTGTAGAAATAAAACTATAAATTAATTTCCTCTTGTACTAAACAAAGCGCAGACGTTAATGATGCACATTTCCCAGAGGTGACATATTCCAGTTAATAAATTCAAAATAAAGAGATATCTTTCTACCTTTTGTGCATTTTTTTTCAGTTGCAATTGCTCCAGACACTTTCTTCTGGTTTCTTCGTGTCTTCTGCTAACTCTCCATCGTCTGCTGTCCATTTGTCCTTTCTTCTCTCTTCTAGTTTTTTTCCATTCTCTCTCTACATCTGCTTTAACATACTGATTTTTCTCCTTTTGCTCTTTCCTCATTCCTATTTCATCCACTCACATTTTACCCCTCCATCCTAAATCCCCACTTACTCTCCCAATACCTGGCCAATTGTAGATTTTTCTTCCCTCCCACACAAAATATTTTTCCCCTCTCCATTTCACTCTCCCAGCCCCATCCCATTCTAATCCTCCCCCAACATCAGCTCCCTTCTAGTTCCAGCCCCACCCAGCATCCGCTCCCTTCTAGGCCCCGCATCAGCTCATTTCCAGTCCTAGCCCCCCCATCAGCCCATTTCCAGTCCTAGCTCCCCCCATCAGCCCATTTCCAGTCCTAGCTCCCCCATCCATTTCCAGTCCTATCCGAGTCCCTCCATCAGCTCATTTCCAATCCCAGCCCCCATCAGACCATTTCTAGTCCTTTCCTAGCCCCACCATCAGCCCATGTCAAATCCTAGCTCCCCTCCACTCAGCCCATTTCCATTCCAAGCCCCCGTCCCCATCAGCTATTTGCAGTTCAAGCCTCCCCTTCCACTCAGCCCTTTTCCAGTCCTAGCAACCCCCCAACCCATTACCTGTCCTAAGCCCATCAGCGCACTTCCAGTCCTAGCCCCCCATCACCCCATTTCCAGTCTTAGCCCCCCCATAGCCCATTGCCAGTCCTAACCCCTCATCAGCCCACAGCCCATTAACAGTCCTAACCCCACATCAAGTCCTAACCCCCCATCAGCCCATTTCCAGTCCTAGCCCCCCAAAGACCATTGCGAAGTCTAACCCTCATCAGCTCACTTCCAGTCCTAACCCCCCATCACCCCATTTTCAGTGTTAGCCCCCCCATAGCCCATTACCAGTCCTAACCACCCATTCACTCCATTTTCAGTTTTAGCCCCCCCATAGCCTATTACCAGTCCTAACCCCCCATTCACTCCATTTTCAGTTTTAGCCCCCCCATAGCCCATTACCAGTCCTAACCCCCCATTCACTCCATTTTCAGTTTTAGCCCCCCCCATAGCCCATTACCAGTCCTAACCCCCATTCACTCCATTTTCAGTTTTAGCCCCCCCATAGCCTATTACCAGTCCTAACCCCCCCCATCAGCCCATAGGCAGTCCTAAGCCCCCTCCCCCCCCATCAGCAAAATTAAACAAAAAAAAGCTGGCTGCTGCCGCTGCCGCCGCCGCCGCCATGGCAGCGGCAGGATCGAGTGTCCGCGGGGGCCCCCCCTGCCCGGCAGAGCCCTGCATCCGTTCCCTCTCGCGCTGGCTTTCAGATCCGCGAAGGGAGAGTTTCTCCCTCGCAGTTCTGTTAAGCCTGCTGGGGCTGATGGGAAACAGGCATTTCCTGTTTCCCATCAGCCCCAGGCCCCAGCAGGCTTAACAGAGCCGCGAAGGAGAAACTCTCCCTTCGCGGATCTGAAAGCCAGAGCGAGAGGGAACGGATGCAGGGAGGGAGGGCTCTGCCGGGGAGGGGGGCCCTTCGGACACTCGATCCTGCCGCTGCCACGGTGGCAGCGGCAGCAGCCAGCATTTTTTTTTAAATTTACCTATGCAGAATGTTCTTTACGCGGGGCCCTGTGCAAAAAACATTCTCGCTCAATGGACGGGCCAGCCCTGGGTGGATCCTAGATTGGTCTAACAGGGTTCTAGGAAAGTAAATGATCAGGTAAGTAAAATTTAATTTTCCAGATCATCCTGCTAGACCAGTCCAGAAAGGTGGGAACCAAAGCTATGACTTGGTTGTTCTCAGAATTGCCAAGCCAAAGCCAGCTTCTGACCTGGCCTACAGACTTAGGGGTATGTTTACTAAATGGCGATAGTGGCTTCCGTGAGATATCGGAGCTGCAGCCCCATTGAAATCAATGGGGCTGCGTCTCCGATATTGCGCGGAAACTGCTACCGCCATTTAGTAAACATACTCCTTAGAGTACAAAAGTACTCTAAGACGACCCTGAAGGATACTAGCAAAAGAGGGAAGTTAGGGCATCCCAACAGAGAGGTTCCAATAAAGATAAAAGTAACCCAGATACCCTTAAGTACAGAGCAGACAGAGCTGAAAGATTCCAAATTACACCTATCAACAGATAACCAGATTAATATAAATAAAATACAACCTCTAAAATGCCTGTATGCAAATGCTAGAAGTCTAAAAAAATAAGATGGGAGAGTCAGAATATATAGCTCTAAATGAAAAGTTAGATATAATTGGCATCTCAGAGACCAGGTGGAAGGAGGACAATCAATAGGACACTGTGATACTTGGGTATGAATAATATCACAACGATAGTGTAGATTAAATTGGTGGAGGGGTTGCACTCTATGTTAGAGAGGCATTGAGTCGCACAGGATTAAAGTTTTGCAGGAAATAAAATACAATGTAGAATATCTATGGATAAAAATTTTATGTCAAAAGGGGAAGGTGATGGCAATGGGAAAGTACTACCGACCGCCTGGCCAGAATGAACAGATAAATGATGAAATGCCAAAAGAAACCATGGAAGCTAACAAAAGTTTCAACACAGTAATAATGGGTGATTTCAATTACTTGGTATTGCCTGGGTCAGTGTCACAACCCTCTGGAACTGCTTGCCTTCTCACGTCCGTCTGAAACTCTCCTTTAAGAAGTTCAAAGTCCTTTTGAAAATGCATTTGTTTGAATGGGCCTTCGACCTCCAGCCAGCTTAGGGGGCTGCCCTATCCTTGTGCACGTATTTGTTATCTGTTGTTTAGAATCCCGGCAGCATTCTCCTACAGTGCTGTCCTGGTGTCCTAGTGACCCCCCATCCCTTTCCTCCCCTTCCCCCTCTCCCTCCCATGTCCTTTCTCTCCCTTTCTTCTCCACACAATAGCGTTCTCTTCTGCCTTTTAAATATTAATTTTAATTATTATTTGTAAACTGCTCTGTATGATTCACAAAGGTTGGTATATCAATTTGAAATAAACTATAAACTATAAGGAACCCACAGACATGCATTGATAGCTTTGTGCCACCTTTGTGGGGACCAAAAAAGTAAATAGAGTACCACCCAGGCCCTATTTATCCTCGGGCAGCTATTGAGGCTTGGACTCCCTTAAGTCTTTGATCAACTTCTCGAGAACTTCTCCAAAAAAGAGCCTACCCTTAAAGGGCAACTAGGTGAAAGGGGCTTTAGAGGCTGTATCTGCAGATCAGTTGTATAAACAAGAGTTAAAGGTGTTGGTACCCTGTGCGAGGGGTGGCCAACTCCAATCCTGGTACATCACAATCCAGCCTGGTTTTCATGATGGCCCTAATGAATATTCATGAGATGTATTTGCATTCACTGCAGACCTTAAGCCTTGAGTCCCCCCAGCTCTCAGAATCTATTGTTTATCTTTGAATGCCTTATTTTTTTATTATTAGGATTTAGCTCATGCCTTTCCAGTAATAGATCAAGGCAAGTGGTACGGTAGGCATTTCCCTATCCTTGGAGGACTTACAATCTAAGTTTGAACTTGAGGCAGTGGGGAGTTAGGTGACTTGTCCAAGGCCATAAGGAGTACCAGTGGGATTTGAACCCTGCTCTTTTTGGTCCCAGGCTGCTGCCCTAGCCACTAGGCTACTCCTCCACTCCATGCTTTTTCTTCGCTCCCCCCCTCCAAAAGAAGCTGCAACGCTAGGTGATCACCTAGTATGTGGGATGGTTGGGCCGGCCCTGCATGGAGTCTGCTAAAAAGGTAGCCATGGATTCTAAATGAGCTGACTCAGAATCCTCTGGCAACTGTTGGACAGGGGAGAGGAAAAGCCCAAGACACTAAGCCCCTGCAGATAGAGGCCTGCACATCAAGGGCCAAAGCCAAAAAGACTATCTAAAGCAACGCCTCCACTTTGCAGTCCTGCTGGTCTCAGAACTTCCACTTAGCCAGAATCATATACCAAACTTCCTGCAGAAGATGGAAGGCCTTAGAAGGCTTTCTCATTCCCTCCAGGACTGGCTCTGCATCTGATTTCTCCCCTTCCACTACCTCAGAAATAAACTTGAGAAATGAAGGAAGCCAACTCCTCACGCCTGTACAGGCGGATGATGAGAAAATCATCCTCTTCAGTGGGGGAGAGCTCGCCCTCCTCCAGCTCCCACTGTTGGCCAGACTATCAGGGTCCATCTCTTCTATTCCAACATCCTGCATAAACAAACTCTGGGATTGTTAAACCACCTTGGACGGCCACTCCTCACGGGAGAGGCGAGCGCATTTCTGCGGCGGGCCCCTAAGTGCCCTGCCTCCAAAATGAGTCTGGAAGGTCCCAAGAGGGAAAGAATCCAGGGCTGGACCGATACAGCCCTCCCAGCAGGGGCCTAAGCCATGCCCTGTAGAATCCAGAAATCCTACTGAAGAAAAAGTCTGGGGAAATCCCTCCAGATTGTACAAAGCCTCCCTGGGCTCCTGGCTAGAGCTCCACCCCCCAATTCAGGGGCCAGCAACGAGATACCCCAAACACTTCCAAGTAACGAGCAAGACAAATAGCAAGCTGTTTTCCAGAGCCATAGTCTGCCAAAATAGTGGCATTTCCCACCAATGCAGGTGCTGTGGGGAGAGTCAGCTTTGGGTATTCAGCAACTGGTAACTACTCAGGAGAGGCTGGCCGAAATTTTGCTGACATTCCCTCTGGATCGGCAATGCACATGGCACAGAGCCCATCAAAGACCACACTGGTCTGACACCCACTGCACACGAGGCAATGCTAGCTGTGGCCTGGCATGTTGAATGCTGTGAGATTGTCAAGGGCCACATCCCCCCCCTCAAAGTGCAGGATAGCATCAAAGCACTCATCACATAAGAACATAAGATATGCCATACTGGATCAGACCAAGGTCCATCAAGCCCAGTATCCTGTTTCCAACAGTGGCCAATCTAGGTCATACGTACTGTGATGAAGCAGAGGCCAGTGAACCTATGGAGATAGGAAAAATCACTGATCCCTTTAAAGAAAGTGACAGACCTAAAGTGCATTTACTGCAAAGTGCAGCCAGAGGGAGCAAGCACGAAGAATCAGAGGGTAGGCTGACACACCCAAGCTTGGATGATGCAATAACTAACTCAAGGGATAATCAGACACACCTGGTCAGGGTGAGAGAAACCCTAACTGAGAAGCAGCTTTATAACCATGGCTTAGACAGGACAGAAGGAGCAGCAGCAGATGCAGAAGAGACAGGAAGGAGACGGCTCAGAGGAGAGAAGGAGAGGCAGTGGGTTTTGCGATCCTTACAGAGAAGGAACAAGTTCCAAGAGAAACAGTTCCACGGTGAAAAGCTCCAGGGAGAAGTCTTCAAGGAAGACAGAGAAAGGAGAGGAACCTGGAAAGTGCCTGGTAAAGAAAGTACCAGAGAAGCACAGCTCAGAGAGCAGAGGTACCAGCATACTTCCTTTCCTGACCGGGAGCTACAAGGAGTTCAGAGGTGGGTGCACAAGACTCAGCCCAGGAGTCTGAGAAACACAACACTGAACCGGGAACTGTGGCCAAGTCCTAGAAAGGCATGGAAGCCAGAGAGCCATAGGTGCAGTAAACACAGCTGGAGAAAGTTTTGGGAACCTGGACAAAAAGTGCTAACTAAAAGTCCTGTTGCCTGTTTTCCAGGCCAGGCTGGAGAGTTTTAGAGAGAAACTCTGAAGTGAAGCCAGAATTACATGAGGAAAGCTCAGGGCCAGCAGATATATCGCCAGAACAGGAGAAGATGCAAATAGACCCTGTTGAACCCGATTCATTGCTACCTGACTGTCTCATGGATTGTACACTTTGTCTAGCCGGGAGTTTGGAATCCTTGGCAGAAGTATAGCTCGCAGGATATACGTTAAAATACAGTTTTGATAAGCTAAAAGCAGCAGCTTGTTTTTGTTTGCATGAACTGGTTTGTTCTAACACCTGCATAGTTAACAAGACTGTGAAGCACATCTAACTTTTGAATTCTGTAAATACCTTTTTTGAAAATCCTGAATGAGGTGAGAATCCTGTTTCCTTCGTTGAACCTTTGTTTGTGCATTATGGGAATAAACCTTATCCTTTACCTTACACATGGCTTTCACAACTAATTATTTCAAGAAAGGGACTACTAGTACCAGCATGCATCTGGGCTACGAAAAGTTTCACCTTATGATGAAAACAATAATGTCCACCCTGACCCTTTAAGCACGAGGCTCGGGGGCTGGGGTTGTGACAAAGTGGCATAGTTGGCAGGATCTTTTGCGAAGAAAATAAGACTACACTTGTTCAGGATAAAGCTGCGGAGTTTAAAAACACCAAGTGAAACGGAGAAGATTTGCTGCCAGCAGTGGTTGAACAGTGGTGGACCAGCTGATGCATCTTTTTCTAAAGGCATGAGTCAACACCTGATGCAGGTAATGAGTAATTAGGCATAACCTGTGGCGGATTCAGGTGCAAGAATCCTGAGAGTCCAGATAAAAGGGGGTCTGACAAAGAGTTGCCAGTACTGCACTTGGTGGTTTTGTGTTTCTCTCTCTTTCTACAGGAAAAGTGGCTGCCATGGAGCCGAAAGAAGTCCTACAATGGATGGCGGCGCAGTTTGAGAAACAACGCGAGATGGCCTTCCAAGCGCAGGAACAGGCTGCGGCAGCTATGCAAGCACAGCAGAGACCTGTACTTGAACTGATGGAAGCTTGGCTAGCTAACCAGAGGACGATGAGGGAAGCAGCTCCGCCTCCTCAGGGACTGGACATTATTATCATCCACAGCTCCCACTGGGACCAGCATTTGCCCCGAGTGGAAGTGGTTCTGCAGGCAATGAGACAAGCTGGCCTGACGTTGAATCCAGGAAAGTGTATGTTCGCTGAACAAGAAGTCAAATATCTGGGACACATAGTCGGACGAGGTATGATCAGACCTCTACTGAACAAAATAGAAACTGTCAAGGACTTTCCAAGGCCACTAAATAAAATACAGTTAAGAGGTTTTTTAGGTCTCATAGGATATTACAGGCGATTTATTCCTCATTTCGCTGAAGAGAGTGCCGTGTTCACGGACATGTTAAAAAAAAATGCCCCAAACCAACTAAAATGGACCCTCGAGTCTGAGAAGGCTTTCATAGTATTGAAGGGGAAGCTATGTAAAGCGCCAGTATTACGGGGCGTGGACTTTGGGCAACAATTTATTGTTCAAACAGATGCCTCAGAAACGGGATTGGGAGCTGTTCTTTCACAGAAGCATGAGGGAACAGAGCATCCGATCATGTTCCTGAGTAAAAACCTATCCCCGGCAGAGCAGAAGTATTCGTCAATCGAAAGAGAATGTCTAGCCATTAAGTGGGCAGTCGAATCCCTCAAGTTCTATCTGACCGGAAGAAGATTTTTGTTAGTCACAGACCATGCACCCCTAAAATGGCTGAATCAGATGAAAACCCACAATAGCCGGTTGACCCGTTGGTATATGGCATTGCAGCCTTTCGATTATAAGATTGAGCACAGAGCGGGAAAGCTGCACCAAAATGCTGATGCCATGTCTAGGATTACGAGCTGTGCAGATGAAAGAACGCCAGCCCGTAATATCTTAAGGGAGGGGGGGATATGTGATGAAGCAGAGGCCAGTGAACCTATGGAGATAGGAAAAATCACTGATCCCTTTAAAGAAAGTGACAGACCTAAAGTGCAGCCAGAGGGAGCAAGCACGAAGAATCAGAGGGTAGGCTGACACACCCAAGCTTGGATGGTGCAATAACTAACTCAAGGGATAATCAGACACAACTGGTCAGGGTGAGAGAAACCCTAACTGAGAAGCAGCTTTATAAGCATGGCTTAGACAGGACAGGAGGAGCAGCAGCAGACGCAGAAGAGAGAGGAAGGAGACGGCTCAGAGGAGAGAAGGAGAGGCAGTGGGATTTGCGGTCCTTACAGAGAAGGAACAAGTTCCAAGAGAAACAGTTCCACGGTGAAAAGCTCCAGGGAGAAGTCTTCAAGGAAGACAGAGAAAGGAGAGGAACCTGGAAAGTGCCTGGTAAAGAAAGTACCAGAGAAGCACAGCTCAGAGAGCAGAGGTACCGGCATACTTCCTTTCCTGACCGGGAGCTACAAGGAGTTCAGAGGTAGGTGCACAAGATTCAGCCCAGGAGTCTGAGAAACACAACACTGAACCGGGAACTGTGGCCAAGTTCTAGAAAGGCATGGAAGCCAGAGAGCCATAGGTGCAGTAAACACAGCTGGAGAAAGTTTTGGGAACCTGGACAAAAAGTGCTAACTAAAAGTCCTGTTACCTGTTTTCCAGGCCAGGCTGGAGAGTTTTAGAGAGAAACTCTGAAGTGAAGCCAGAATTACATGAGGAAAGCTCAGGGCCAGTAGATATATCGTCAGAACAGGAGGAGATGCAAATAGACCCTGTTGAACCCGATTCATTGCTATCTGACTGTCTCATGGATTGTACACTTTGTCTAGCCGGGAGTTTAGAATCCTTGGCAGAAGTATAGCTCACAGGATATACGTTAAAATACAGTTTGATAAGCTAAAAGAAGAAACGTTTTTGTTTGCATGAACTGATTTGTTCTAACACCTGCATAACTAACAAGACTGTGAAGCACGTCTAACTTTTGAATTCTGTAAATACCTTTTTTGAAAATCCTGAATGAGGTGAGAATCCTGTTTCCTTCGTTGAACCTTTGCTTGTGCATTATGGGAATAAACCTTATCCTTTACCTTACACATGGCTTTCACAACTAATTATTTCAAGAAAGGGACTACTAGTACCAGCATGCATCTGGTCTAAGAAAAGTTTCACCTTTTGATAAAAACAATAATGTCCACCCTGACCCTTTAAGCACGTGGCTCGGGGGCTGGGGTTGTGACAGTACCTAGCAGTTTCCCCAAAAGACACAGGTTCCACAAAGCTTGTACTGAGTCAAGAATTGTTATCCTGGGTCCCTTCTTAATAATTAATTCTGCGACTAAAAAGCTGTTTGATTATTTTCATCTAATTTCCATGTATTTTTATTTTTTTATTTATTTATTTAACAGTATTTTTATTTATTTATTTAACAGTATTTTTAAACCGCCTTATCTTATTAATTTTGGTGTGCTGAAAACAAATAAAATATTGAAAAAACTCCTAGACGTCATGATTTGCCACAACATGCAAAATTGTCTTCAAATTTATCAATTTTTTTCAAATTACTATTAATTAATTCAAATTACTATTAATTAATTCACATAAGTGCATTTAAGATATAAAATGCCAAAAAACCTTAAAGGGGTTGTCCGAGTTATGCAAAAAAAAATATAGCACTGTAAATCTGATGGTCAGCAATATATACATAAGCTAAGCAAGTTTTAAGTCCGTGCTTCTAATGGTAAAGGGGTTAATCTTTCCTGAAGAATCCAGTGGGAGGGAGACACAGGGCAGATAGCAATAGCTCCGGTCAGTGCAGGGGGGCGTGGCCAGCACTGTGACGTCTCGTATACAGACACAGAGCTGCTCTCTCCTGCATGCCACACTTGTGCACGAATCATCATCAGGTTCTTGGTTCTAGGCTGTTCACACTTTTTCATCGCAATTCGTGTTAGCTCATCATTCTTCAACCGTTATGTTATGGCTCTTCGAAAGTGGATTAATTCGCCAGACAGTTTCTGTTTCATCTGTGGTGAATATACAGTGTTGAAGCAACAGCAGAATATTACAGACTTTGTGAAAAAAGTATACTTTGTATACTTTGGACTAAAAATTGGAGATCAAGATAAAGTCTGGGCGCCTCATAAAGTGTGCAAACGGTGTGTTGAGGACCTCCGAAACTGGTTCAAGGGTAAGAAAAAATCTTTACATTATGGGATTCCTATGGTATGGCGAGAGCAAAAGAACCATAGTGACAACTGTTACTTTTGTTCATGCGATGTGAAAGGGTTTAATTCCAAATGGAAGCATTCCATTTCATACCCCAATCTTCACTCGGCAATTCGTCCCATCCCCCATGGCACAGATATACCAGTACCCAAGCCCCCTGCTACCTTGGAAGAGATACCTAGCTCCGATGAAGGTGAAGTCATACCTGAACCAGATGACGAATCAAGTTCTGACTTTGAAGATGATACAAGACCAAAATTGTTTTCTCAGGAGGAGATGAATGATTTGGTAAGAGACTTGAATCTTCCCAAAGATGCCGCTGAGTTACTCGGATCAAGGCTGAAAAGCAGGAATTTATTGTTGCCAGGAGTGTCATCTTCATGGTTCAGACATCGTGAAAAGGAGTTCGTTCCTTACTTCGTCCAGGAAGACAAGTTGGTTTATTGCATCGATGTCGAAGGTCTGATGGGTTAATTTAAAATCCAATACGATTCAGAGCAATGGCGTCTTTTTATAGTCTTCAAAAAGAAGTCTCAAAGCAGTTTTACTCCATAACGGTTTTTACGCTTCCATACCTGTAGGTCATTCCGTACACTTGAAGGAAACCTACGAGAACTTGGAATTGGTTCTTCGTAAACTTAAATATGAAGACCATGGTTGGCAAGTGTGTGGGGACTTGAAGGTCTTGTGCATGCTGCTCGGGGAACAAGCTGGGTATACCAAATATCCTTGTTTTCTGTGCCTATGGGACAGTCGAGACCGACAAAATCACTGGACCAAGAAGAGTTGGCAGCTGAGGGTGCTAACAGTCGGGGAAAAAAATGTCCTCTGAGAAACTATGGTACCTTCCCATAAAGTTCTTCTACCACCTCTCCACATAAAATTGGGATTGATGAAGCAATTCGTAAAATCACTTCCAAGAGATGGAGAATGCTTCAAATACTTGGTCACCAAGTTTCCAGGCCTGTCGGAGGCAAAATTGAAGGTGTGTTCGTCGGACCAGACATTAGAAGGCTTATAGTTGATCAAGCGTTTGTCAATACCATGACGGATCCTCAAAAAGAAAGGTGGATTGCATTTAAAGAAGTCGTACAGAAATTTTTAGGCAATAACAAAGATCCTCACCACAAAAAGATCGTCGGACGAATGCTGAAAGCATTTCAAGCTTTAGGTTGCCCGATGAGTTTGAAAGTGCATTTCCTCCAGTCTCACCTTGACTACTTTCCTGAAAATTTGGGAACTGTGAGTGAGGAACAAGGTGAACGATTCCACCAAGACATTAAAGAGATGGAAAGGAGATACCAGGGAAAATGGAGCATTACAATGATGGCAGACTACTGTTGGGTGCTTCAGAGAGACATTCCAGATGCTACTCACAAGCGTAAATGCACCAAGAGGAGCCTCACAAGGAAGAAGAATCGAGTTTAGTGTGTGTAGGTGAGCTCATTTCAGTTCAAAAAAGGATTTTCATGAAAATATTGTAATAAAACTTTAATTTTATAAGTCTATTTCCATTTATTTTGAGGTACTGCCTTATTTAACATAGTTACCTAAATTGTCAGGAAACGTGATGTCCTATGACAAAATGGAGGTCATTTTCAGATTCAGCACACCAAAAAACATAAAGATTACGTGGAATAACCAAAACAGCTCTCGAAAAAAAGTTTTTTGCAGACCTGTGTAATGGTTTATGGACCTTTCCTCCAGGAACTTGTCCAAACCTTTTTTAAACCCTGCTAAACAGCCTTTACTACATCCTCCGGTAACAAATTCCAGAGTTTGATTACACGTTGAGTGAAAAAATATTTTCTTTTATTAGTCTTAAATAGTTTACTCTGTAGCTTCATTGCATGTCCCCTAGTCTTTCTATATTCTGATAATGTAAACAATTGATCTAAGTTTACCCGTTCCACTCCGTTCATTAATTTATAGACTTCTATCATATCTCCCCTCAGCCGTCTCTTTTCCAGGCTAAAGAGCCCTAACCTTTTTAGCCTTTCTTCATAGGAGTATCCTTCCATCCCTTTACCATTTTGGTGGCTCTTCTCTGACCTTTTCTAATAACGCTATATCCTTTTTAAGATACGGTGACCAGAATTGCACACAATATTCAAGGTGCGGTCTCACCATGGAACGATATAGAGGCATTATAATATCTTTTGTTTTATTTTCCATTCCTTTCCTTATGATACCTAGCATTCTATTTGCTCTCTTGGCCGCCGCTGCACACTGGGCCGAGGGTTTTAACATGTTATCCACAATGACGCCTAAATCTTTTTCTTGGGTGGTGGTTCCTAATGTGGAACCTTGCATCGTGTAACCATAGTTTGGGTTGTTCTTCCCTAGGTGCATAACTTTGCACTTGTCCACATTAAATTTCATCTGCCATTTTGATGCCCAGATCTGTTTTCATACCAATTATGAAGAAAAAGGCGATCCAACTGACTGTGGAGTTTATTGCACAATTGTTCTGATCCCACATACCAGCAAGGTTCTACTTGAGATCATTTAGTTCATACCTGGAACCAAACTGCCCAAAGTGCAAACAGGATTAAGAAAAGGACAAGGAACAAGTAACATAATTGCAGATATGAGATAGATACTTGAAAAGACAGGATATCTACATGTGTTTCATGAACTATAGCAAGGCCTTTGATTGCGTAATTATGAAACATTCTGGGTCACGTTAAGCAGCATGAGTATAACAGAACCCAAGACAATTCTAATGCACAACTTTACATTATCAAGAAGCAACAGTTCGAACAGAAAAATGAGAAACAGAATGATTTTAAATCAGCAAAGGTGTATGACAAGGCTGCATACTTTACCCAAATCTGTTCAATTTATATACAGAACAAATCATAAGAGACTGTAAGAAGACAACTGAGATGTGAAGATTGGTGGACAACTCAACAAGATGGCTCCTTCGGCCGGGAAGACAGGCACGCAGGAGTGGTGGGCCTCTCAAAGGTTTCCTATGGAAGCTGGAGATCATTTCTGCGTGGGCTCTATCGGTGATGTCACCCATATACAAGGAGTTATTACTGCTGTTCCTGAATAGGTCCAAGTGCACCCAGGAATTGGAATAAACTTCCCCATGAAATCCGCGGCATCAAAAGTCTATTACAATTCCGCAAAGCTGTAAAGCATCACTTATTCACAAAATACTACCCAGAAGTGTCCATGGACACTCACACAGCCAACAGGCCTCCCACTCACACCAAACACCTTAGCACTTTAATCCAACCAGAAAACGGTTAGTCCCCACGAAAATCCACTTTACTACTATAGACTCATGCCACCCATGAATACATGTACAATATCCACTCGAGTTTAAATATGGTATATAATAAAAGCATATATATAGTATAATGTTGATTGTACATAGTTATCCCTGTTATTCCATGTTATATATTCCCTTGTTCTCTGTAAACTCGATGTTATCTGTACACATTGCAGTATATTTTGTTCGATGTACACCGCGCTGATTTTAATAGCGCGGTATATAAGAGATGTTAAATAAATAAATAAATAAATAAGTGAAAGTGCACTTGCTCAACTCTAACAGGTGTTCTCCGGGGACAGCAGGAATCAGTCCTCACATATGGGTGACGTCGGAACCGATGTAGCCCTCGCGGAAGCATCCCCCCAGCTTTCAAAGAAAGCCTTTGGGAGATGCCACCACGCATGCATGGTCCCCTTCCCACCCAAGGGTGCCACCTTGCTCAGTCAGATGACATAGCTAAAAGATGGCAAAAACAGAGGATGATAAAGAAGCAACTCTAAGGGGAGGAGGGAAGGTTGTGAGGACTGATTCCTACTGTCCCCGGAGAACACCTGTTACAGGTGAGTAAGTGCGCTTTCTCCGGGAACAAGCAGGAAGTCAGTCCTCACATATGGGACTCCTCAGCTACAGGCTACCAAAAACCCATAGCAAGAATGGGACTCCCCCGAGGGGAGCAGCAAGCAGCAGCAATTTGGTCCGTGTCCACAGACCACAGTAGGACCCCTGTGTCTGATGAACCAGCACTCCGGTAGCCTGAAAACAGAGGGGTTGGAGGGTAGGAGTTGCCTAGACCCCGAAAAGGTTACGGAGCACAGCCTGGCCGAAGGCACTGTCCTGTCGGGACTTTCCAGGCAGTAATGGGCTGCGAAGGTATGGACTGAAGACCAGGTGGCGGCCCAGCAGATGTCCACCATCGGGACAGAGCGCAGGTTTGCCACTGAAGCCGCCATGGTCCTGACATGGTGCGCCATGATGCGGCCCTCCAGCGGGCGCCCCGCCTGCTCATAAGCGAAAGCAATACAGTCTGCCACTCAGGTGGACAGCGTACACTTAGTCACAGCCTCCCCCAGCCTACTGGGGTCATAGGAGGTAAACAGCTGAGAAGCCTTGCGGTAGCCCTGAGTGCATTGGATGTAGAAGGACAAGGCCCTCTTACAGTTCAAAGTGTGAAGGACCATCTCCTCCAGACTGGAATGAGGTCTTGGAAAAAAGGTAGAGAGCACCACTTCCTGGTTGAGATGGAAGGGCGACACTACCTTTGGCAGGAATTTGGGGTGCATGCGAAGCACCACTCTGTTCTTGTAGAACCTGGTATAAGGCGCCTCCGCAACAAGGGCTTGGAGCTCGCTAACTCTGTAAGCGGAGGTAAGCGCAACCAGGAAACAACCTTTCACGAGAGGTAGCAAAGGTGGCAGGTAGCCAGAGGCTCAAAAGGGGGGGGGGGGCGAATGAGCTGCCCCAACACCACGTTGAGGTCCCAGTCAGTTGCCGGAGGGTGAACCAGGGCCTTTGATAGAAGGCCCTGAAGGAAACGGATCACTAACAGGTGGACCGAGAGGTGCTTACCATCCACCGGATGGTGGTGCGCCGCCAGGGCACTAAGGTGCACTCGGACAGAGTTAGACGAGCCTGGACTAAGAGAGGTAGAGAAGTACTGTAATACCAGAGCCAACGGGCAGGAGAAAGGGTCAGCCCTATGTTGGGCGCACCAAGCAGAGAACCTGTCCACTTCTCCTGTGTAGTGAGATTGCCCAGATGTGCTCCCCACCCGAATTTGGAAGCATCCATTGTTAGGGTGCACTGGGGTGGAGGCATCTGAAAAGGTGACCCTCCGAGAAGATGTTGGGGGGAGCACCACCAATGAAGAGAGTTGACCAGAGGAGGAGTGATGCAAATCTTGTCTGAGACACATCCGGTTGCCTGACTCCATTTGGACGAGAGAGTCCATTGGGCCTGTCTCATGTGTAGGTGGGCATATGGGACGACGTGGACCGTGGAGGCTATGTGTCCTAGAAGAAGTAGCATGTCTCAAACTGTCACGGCACTGTGACCTTGTATAGTGAGGGTCAGCTCGATGAGACGAGCAGAGCGATCCTGAGGAAGGAAAGCTCGACCATGACGTGTATCGAGAAGTGCTCCGATGAACTCAAGTTGATGTGAGGGAAGCATGTGAGATTTTGGAAGGTTTAACACAAAGCTGAGACTTTGGAGCACTGTGTTGATGCAAGAAACTGACTTTTTTACGACTTCTGCGGATTCTCCCCTTTCAGCCAATCATCTAAGCAGGGGAAGACAGAGATCTCCAAAGTACGCAAGTATGCTGTGACGACCGCCATGTATTTTGTGAATACTCTGGGTGCAGAGGCTAGCCCGAAGGGAAGCACCCGATACTGGGAGAATAGAAACAGAGAAAAATGAAGACAGAAAAAGACCACATGGGCTACCTAGTCTGTCCTTCCATAACAACTACAACAGTCCCCTTTTTTCCTTTAGAAATCCTCTGTGTTTGTCCCATGCTTTTTTGAATTCAGATACTGACCTCAACTCTACCACCTCCAATGGGAAAATGGATTTGATGAACCCAGAAATGCAGGTGTTGTCTGTGGTGAGGGTGTATCAGCAAATGCATGTCAGTCATTCCTCTGAAGATATGGCAGAAGGGTGTCAAGAGAAATCATCTTGAATGTTTCTCGAAATAGAAATTTGTTGAGATTCCTCAGATTTAGAATGTGTCTGAAGCCTCCTGTTTTCTTTGGGATAAGAAAGTAAGGAGAGTAAAAGCCTTTGCCTTTTTGAAGGGGGGGGGGCACTCTTTTGACAGCACCATGAGCTAACAGGACAGGAGATTGGCCTGCAAAAGATTTGCAGGATAATCTCTTGTGGAGATGGTTGGGGGTAAGCTTTCCGGAGCACTATCTCTTGGTTGAGATGAAAAGCCTACATGACCTTGGGCAAGAACTTAGGATGCGTCCGAAGGAACACCCTCTTCCGATAAAATCTTGTGTTAAGGGTGCCGACCATGAGCGCCCGAAGCTCACTAACTTGGCACACCGAGGTCAGTGCCACCAGGAAGGCTACCTTCCAGGGCAAATGCCGGAGCGTAAACGTCGCCATTGGCTTGAAGGGTGGACAAGTGAACTCCATGAGCACCACATTCAAGTCCCACTCCGCAGGAGGGGGACGGATGGGCGGCCTGGATAACAGATGGCCCCACATGAAGCGGGAGACTAGTGGTTGCCCCAAGAGAGGTTTTCCCTCGATAGGAAGATGATTAGCCAATATGGCGCTCAGATGAACTCTAACAGAGTTTGACTTCAGCCCTCCCCTCGAGAGGTGGAGAAGGTACTGGAGAACCCACTGAAACGGGCATGAGAAGTCGTCGATCTGGTGCTCCGAGCACCAGACGGAGAAGCGTTTCCACTTAAAGTCGTAAGCTCGCCTAGTGGAGTCCTTCCTCGAGGCAAGGAGGATTTCCTCGACCTCCTCTGGAACGGCCAGAGAGGCTAGAGAGACCCGTTCAGCTGCCAGGTCGTGAGGGATAGGGAGGGTAGATTCGGGTGCAGTACCCAACCCCCCTCCTGCGTCAGCAAGTCCCTGGCAGAGCCCAGGGGGATCGGAGGCTCCGACGAAAGCCGGAGTAGGAACCAAGGCTGCCGAGGCCACGAGGGGGCCATGAGAATCAGCGATGCAGAGTCCTCGCAATGAGGGGGAAAGGAGAGAATGCATAAAGGAGACTGGAGGACCAGTCTAGGAGAAATGCATCAGGGCCCTCCCTGCCCGGGTGCGGTACCGGGCCGCAGAAGCGAGGGAGTTGTGTGTTCTGGGGGCTGGCAAAGAAGTCTATCGCTGGGGTGCCCCAGCATAAGAACAGCCAGCTTGCCACTCTGGGATCCAGGCGCCACTTGTGGGGGCGAAGGATTCTCCTGACCCAAGAGTACGCCGCCTTGAGGGACATCCTCCACCGGGCAGCAAAAGAGCAGATAAGGACTGCTTCCCTGCAGAGGGAGCATGACCCCGTGCCCCCCCTCCTTGTTGATGTAGAACATCACTACCCGGTTGTCGGTCTGCACCAGAACTGACTTCCCGCTGAGGATATTCTCGAAGGCCCTCAGGGCCCACTGGATGGCCTGGAGCTCTAGCAGGTTTCTCTACTGTTGAGCCTCCAGCAGCAACCACTGCCCCTGTGTGCAGAGAGACCCAAAATGGGCTCCCCACCCTAACAGGGAAGCATCCGTGGTCAGCATCACATCATGCTGTTGAGCCTGAAAGGGCGATCCCTGCAAGAGGTTGCGGGGGTTTTGCCACCAGTTCAGGGACAAACGAAGGTCGGGAAGAATCCTGACAGGGTCACTGAGGTGTCCGAGGGATTGACTCCATTGGGAGCTGAGACACCACTGGGTCGTCCGCATGTGCAAGCGAGAGTGAGGAACCACATGCATGGTCGAGTCCCTGTGTCCCAAGAAATGTAGCATGGACCGAGCAGTGACCTGGCGGGCGCTCTGGACGCGAGCCGCCAGAGCCCAGAGATGGGTAGCGCAATCCATCGGCAAAAAGGCAATAGCCTGCCGAGTATCGAGGCGTGCCCCGATGAACTCGAGAGCCTGTGTCGGCTCGAGGTGAGATTTTGTGTAGTTGATCAAGAACCCCAAACTCTCCAAGAGGAGGACAGTGCGTGACATCGCTTGCCGGGCCTCCTCGACGGAGGAGCCCGTAACGAGCCAGTCGTCGAGGTAGTGAAACACCGAGATGCCCCGGTGCCGAAGGTGAGCAGCGGCCACGACGAGGCACTTCATGAAGACTCGTGGGGCGGACACAAGGCCGAAGGGGAGCACCCTGTACTAGAAGTGCTCTCCCTGCACCTTGAAACGCTGGTACTGCCTATGTTGGGAGTGGATCAGAATATGGGCGTAAGCGTCCTTTAGATCCAAGGAGCATAACCAGTCACCCTACCGGAGAAAGGGCAGCAGCATGCCAAGAGATAGCATCTTGAATTTCTCCCGCACCAGGAACTTGTTTAGTTTGCGCAGGTCGAGGATGGGCCGCAGACTTCCCGTCTTCTTTGGGGCGAGGAAGTATTGGGAATAAAAGCCCCAACCTCGAAGGTGGAGAGGGACCTTCTCGACCGCCCGTTGGACAAGTAGGGAGTGTAATTCCCGTTGCAGCAAGAGCGGGTGGGTGGGGAGTCGAGGAGGCTCCGCCGGGGAGAAAGGGGGTGGGAGCCGGTAGAAGTGGAGTCGATAGACCTCCCGGATGACCTGGAGGACCCAGGCATCCGAGGTGATAAGCGCCCACGATGGGGCGAATCCGGACAGGCGTCCCCCCACTGGCTGCTGTGCCGCCAGAGGGCGAAGGGCCATGCTACTGGCATCAAAACCTCTGAGGGGGTTGTGGGGGAGTCGGCATCTGGGCCTTCGGGCCCTTTGGTTTAGTGACTCTGGGCAGGCTTCCCCTGCACGGGAGTGGTCGGTATGGGGGCAGCCGGGTACGGCGGGTAGCCACAGTACCGGAGGCCTTTCCTGGGGAAGAAGGGCTTCTTGGCAGGCTGCTTCTTCTGAGGCAGCATCGAGGTTTTGTGGGAGAGACGAGTCCTAGTGACATACTCCGTCTCAATCTCCACGGCCTTCTCCTCCATCTGCTTACCAAAAGGTTGTTCACCGAGGCAGGGTACATCCAGGAGCTTTTCCTTCACCCACTGCTCCAAATCCGAAGATTGGAGCCAAGCCTGGCGTCAGGCTCCGATGCCCGTGGCCGCCACCCGAGCCAAGGTCTCGAAGCTGTTAGAGGCTCAAGAAATATACTTGGAGCAATCCGCCACTGGTTTCAACAGGATGAGGAACCTGTCAAGGGGCTCATCCTCGAGGCCCACGGAAAAGCCTCCAAGTTCTTTTGCCAAGTCGCGGAGGAACATACCCATATATAATTGGTATGCCTGAATGCGACAGGAGAGCATGGAACCTTGATAGGCCATAGGCCTTGTGGCCCAGGGCATCAAGGGCTCTCGATTCTCGGCCAGGCGGGACCGAGAAGTGGGACTTCGGGCTTTTCTGCTTCCTCATGGCTGATTCCACCACCATTGAGGTGTGTGGAAGTTGAGCTTACAGAAGCCTGGCCCTTGCTGCACCTTGTACATTGCTCACAATGGGGACCGAGGCTGGGGCCTCCCACATGCGGAGCAATAGCTGGGAGAGGATCGGCGGTACCAGCATGGTGAGGGACTCCCTGGGTGGGGCCTTGTTCTTTAGAATATCGAGTTCTTCAGCATGGGGGTCTTCCTCGGCCTGGGTGACTAGGTTGAGGGCCTGAGCCATGTCCCGAATAAACACCAAAAAGGTGTCCTCAGGTGGTGAACACCGCTGCAGACCAGGTAGCGAGGAGTCCTACAGAAGATGTCCAAATCATTAACGTTGCCTCTCCGGTGATGGCCCTGCCCTTACTTAATTTCCCCACCCTTTTATGTAACGCCGCTTTGACCCGGTGAAAAGCGGGATATAAATACAGCTAAATAAATAAATAAATAAGATCCCAGTGGGTGCGGATCTCCGGGGATGTGTTCCCATCGGATTCCCAGTCTGAGAAATCGGTCGAGGGGTCCGAGCTGGGCGGTTCGCCCTGTCCGATGGCCGGCGGCCTGAAGCCGGAGGCCCTGGACGATCTCGCCCCCGAAGAACAGGAGAGCGAGTGAGACCGACATCGAGGACCCTCATGAGGCCCATGGCTCTCTGGGGTTTCCTGGATGGATTTTGGTGTCCCACGCGAGGGACCCACGGTCTCTGGGCGCAAGTCAGTGAAGCTAGCTGTGAGCGCCTGCTGGGAAGCAATGAACGCAGAAACGCTGCATTCTAGCACCAGCATAAGGGACTCCCACATGGGCATGGGGCCCTGGGATGCCGATACCGGGGTCACCGGATCGGGCATCGAGGAGGAGAGGGGTTCTCATCGAGCGCCTTCGCCAGAGGCCTCCGTTTCTCTGTGAGGAGCCTTGCTTGGCCACTCCTTGTCTGACTCTCGGGAACGCCGAATGGGGCTAAATGAATGGGCATGGGAGCACTCGCGCTTGTCGGGGGCCCCAGACAGTGACTTCGAGGCCGCCTTCTTTTTGCGCCATTTCACCTGGGAAACCCCTGGTCTGAATGCTGCCTGGAACGCGGTGCCGCAAGGGGAGAACCCACTGGAGGGGAGATGACCGAGGGTGCCACCAGGGACTCCGAGGCAGCCTTTCGAAAAATGTCTTCGGACTTCTGCTTATGGCTAAGCAGGGCCTTAGAGGACATTTTCTTACAGAGCGAACAGAGCTCTGGGTCATGGTCGGCTCCCAGACACCTTAGACAGCAGTCATGAGTGTTTGTAAGCAACATGTTCCTAGAGCATCTATCGCATTTTTTAAACCCAGTGGCCATGGGGGCAAAAACAGCCCCTGCGAGGTCAAAGACACATGCAGCCAGCGATTGGAAGAAAAAAGGGCGCGAAGCACGGGAAGAAAAAAATTCTGAAAAGGTATCCCCGCAAGCTCCAAAGGAGAGCAAGGGGAGGATGAGTAGAGGACCGGTGCAACCGGAAAAAAGAGATATAGCCTGTTAAGGTGAGGAAACAAAAACATTTTCCGAGGGACGAGGACGTGCGTCCGGGGGGGCTCCACAGAAAAAGGGAGACTGAGCAAGATGGCACCCTTGGGTGGGAAGAGGACCACGCATGTGTGGTAGCAATCCCAAAGGCTTTCTTTGAAAGCTGGGGAATTGCTCCGCGCGGGCTCCATCGGTGCCGACATCACCCATAAGTGAGAACTGACTTCCTGCTTGTTCCTGGAGAAGCACAAAGTCTACCTGCTATGTGAAGGGGCTGGGAACCCTGCAGAGGCAGAGTAGCTATATTGTCTAGGAAGGTGTCAAAAACCAGGTTCTGGCTGTGGTGGAGTAGCTGGTTGGGGTTTGGTAGTCTTGGCCTTCCTTAGGTTGACGGGGACCCTGTGACCTTTGCTGTTGTTGCTAAGGTTGAAAACCAGCAGAGGGTTGATAAGAAGAAAAATCTCTCTTCTTTTTGGTGTAGAATGACTTCTTTGTAGCAGCCTTCCTCCTAGAGGGAACTGAAGTCTTTCTTGAGAGGCGCCTGAGGATGAGATAATCTGCCTCAAGCTCCGCTGCCTTCTCTCTCCAACCTTTACCAAACAGGTTTTCTCCAGAGCAAGGAATATTGACCAATTTATCTTGAACCCACTGCTTGAGTTCTGATGCCTGAAGCCAGGCCATCCTACGAGCCCCTTTGCAAACTGCAGCAGCTCAGCTGGTAAGACTCAAAGATATCGAAGGCTGCCCTGGGTCAGGAACTTAGAAGTGTTCTGAGCCTTCATGAGCATAATCAGGTATGCATCACATTTGTGATCTGGGGGAACAGGAGCAAAATTTACTAGATCCCTTGAGACATCCTTGAGGTACATGCACACGTAGAGGGTGTAGAATGTAATCCTAGAAGCAAGCATACATGCCTGGAAGCAGCGATATCCAAAGGCATCGAGAGCCCTGGCATCTTTTGGCAGGCAGTACCGATGTATGAGTTTTAGAACTCTTGATGTGTCGCATCGCCGATTCCACTACCATAGAAAATGCTGTGGTAATTGAGACTTTTGAAACCCTGGGCATGGTGGAAGTCCGTACATGGTATCGAGATGTTTACTGATAGGCGGAATCATTAGCGGGTCCTCCCACATACATAACATAGTAAATGATGGCAGATAAAGACCATTATGGTCCATCTAGTCTGTCCAGCAAGATGGCAAGAGTAGGTACGTAGCATTAGATCCTGTACAATCCGATGCACCAGTAACGTTGCCGTCTTCTCAGGTGTTGAGGGGTATTAGAGGATTTCCAATTCCTCAGCCTTCGGTTCCGTTTCCGAAGTTACTGTGATTTGGAGACCCGCTGCCATGTCCCAAATGAAGTCCTGGAATCAATGCCTCCCATGAGGAAGAGAGGGATTGGAGGGGATATCCTGGATGGCTCTGGAATCCTCCGATGTTCTCTTCAGTCAGAGAAAGAAGCAGCAGACTCCAATTTGGAAAGAAAATCAAAGTATCGACAGTCTCGAGCCAATGTCGATGCTTGATGCCAATGTTCAGCTGGTGCAGTACTCGAACCGGGACCCGGTTGGGTACCGACAATGCTTACCGGTTCCAGCAGAGGAATTAGAGGGAGGGATCCCACCAATACTGGTTCCAGCAGAGGAATCAAAGGGAGATGTCCTGCCGATACCGGTTCAAGGACTGTCATCAGTCCCAGAGATACTGGCGCTGAGCTGGATAGCAGTGCCGGACTCACTGAGGCTGTCGATACCCTTGTTACCGCAGCGATGAGGAGTGTTGCCAAGGTCCTCTCAATAGTTAAGAGACGCTGGTTGATCGAGGACATCGATGCTTGGGTGGATTCGAACATGGGACTGTGTGCCACCGTCCCAGAGCACAGTGCCAGAGCTCTTCAGAGGTCGATGCCTTGGGAGCATCCTGGAGCCACTGTGTGGTTTTGGAGTGCCTTGTCCTCCCGCTGGGGCTGTTTAGCAGGCCAGTCGGCATCAGACGCCCTTTTCGATGCATCTCATGGATTATGGGACTTACCTCGATCCTCAGTATCGGATTTCGATGCCGAGGACTTAGGCTTTAATTTATGTTTGGACTTTTTGGAGACCTGGAAACCAGCTGAGGCGGCAGACATCCACGATGATACAGAGTCTACTGAAATTGAGTCTGGGGTGAACAGTGAGTTGTACTGCTTGGCTCTGTTCTTTAGGCCTCGCTTAGTCATTTGTTTGCACAAAGAACAATTGTCTGGTTTATAGTCTGAGCCAAAACATTTCAGACACCAGTCATGGGAATCAGTGACTGTCATTGTGATGGAGCACTTGGAATATTTTTTAAAGCCACTGATGTGTTTGTCCATGGTGACAAACACAAAAGTTTAGGCCAAGGCCAAAGGTGACGGTGAACCGCCAAAAAGAACAGGAACCCCCCCCCCAAAAGAAAAAGAATATCGGGCCAATATCAGGGAAGGTACTGGCGTCGACGGAAAGGCAGAGCACAGAATTAAACCAAAAAATAAGATGTTTTTTGGCAGTGACAGGAAAGGGCTTCCTGCTGGCTCGTGGAAAACGAAGAACCGAGTTGGGAAGGCGGGAAAGCAGATGCGCAGGCATAGTGGAATGCTCCCAAAGGCTTTCCTATTGGATGCTTGGAAGTATTCTCGCACAGGCTCCATATGTGAAGACTGCATTCCTGCTTGTTCCTGGAGATAACTATATTAGCTACCTCCCCCTCCTACTCCTAAAGATAAATATGGGCTGCAGAATCCATGCACCAACAAACATTCTGATGAACATAAGAATCAGGAAACAGGTAACTGTATTGTCTCTCCTTTCACCACCCATCTGGTATCTTAATTTCCTTAAGAAAATCACCCATCTGTGAGGAAGGTGAAATTAGACATTACCTGATAATTTTCTTTCCTTGAATCCTTCTAATCCAGTTCAGACGCATGGGTTATGCTCGCCTACCAGCAGGTGGAGACCGAGAACCACTGATTTGATGATGTCACAGTATAAGGATCCTGTGCAGCCCTGCTCTCACCAGTATTCCTGTAACAAAACAAACTTCATCACCAGAGACAATTAGATTCTACTCCAATTCACACACACACTAAAGTATACTTACCGATAAAGTTCACCTACTTCAGACTGTCAGAAATAGGAGATACAAACCAACGTCGACAACTGTAAGTCCACTCCGTGGCCCCCAAACAATGCACCAGCACTGCCTTCCCACTTAGTGGGAGCACAAAATGCCCATCACAACTGGGCTCCATAGCCTCATCATGCTTTCCTTCCCTCCAGGCTAGGCACGCACCATAAGAATACAGAGTGGGTTCTGGACTGGACTGGAGGGACTTAAGGAAAGAAAATTAGCAGGTAAGGTCTAATTTCACCTTCCTCTTTGCCCCTCCAGTCTAGTCCAGGCACGTGGGACGTACAAAAGCAGTTCTCAAGAAAGGGGAGGGGATAATGGAAGCATTTGGCGTATAGCTCAGAAGTGCACAACTCACCATGCATAAGCCTTGCAATGCCAAGGCCCAAAGAACTGTAGGGCAGAACACTCTGCCATCCCATTAGGTACTAGTGACAAAGCAACCTGACCTCTGGCGAGAGCCACCCTGATGTCTTCCAGAACTGAGCAGACCACCATGTCTTGCAAGACATATAAGCCTGCATGACCTCTGCAGATCACACCAAAGGTCAAAGCCCACAAGAAACTCAGTTCGTCCCCTGAAAGAGTACACAAAGGGCGTCCAAGCTGCATAGCACTGGAGACTGTAGAACTCAGCAACCTCTGAGGACAAACAGAGCCAGAACGGATCTCAAGTAAACACTGAGGTCACCAAGACACTAAAGGAGAATTTCAGGAACCTTTACAGCTCCAAACAACATGACCAAAATAAATCCAAGACATCCTACCCATGAAACTAGCTTGCTGAAGCACCGAACCAGTGAGAATGCTTTAAAAACAAGGTAGCTTGACACTCATCACACATAATCTGATCCCAACAGGAACTCTGCGAACCCTAGGGGACCGAAGTAGATTGCTCCGACAGACTCAGCTGGAAAAACAGCACGAAGGACTTCTCATTTCAAAGGTTACCAGAGGCTCCATACAAATAACCCCCACTGCTGTTGTGCTTTTATTTTATTTTATTTTTAAATATAAGCAGAAGCAAATCACATCAGTGAAGTTTGTGACAGCGGGCAAGCATCTTGATTTCCTTCTCTGAACATATCAGCAGCACTGAGCCTGCATCTCTCCCAGCTTCCCTCATGCAAGTGCACTGAAAATGTCAGGCCACCAAACTGCTAAGACAAAGAATAAGACTCTTTGTCCCATCAACAAGACCCAACTGTAACCTAGCAGAGAAAGATAAATCTACTCTCAGAGAGTACCATTAAACCACGAGTAAATTAATTGTTCCTTCTCTGGACTCAAAGACCCAGTAACATTAAGCAGCGGGCCAGCTACTGGCCAGAAACCTCAAAAGAAAATTCCACAAAGTATACTACAGTCTCTACAGCCAGTCTGTAACCCACAACACTAGCTGGCCTCTAAACTCTGAGGGCACTTCCCCCCCCCCCAAGATCCTTCCAGGGGAGTGTGCATTACAGACCTTGCCCCTCATTAGAACTCCCAGGCCCTTCCATCAAAGAGGCCTTACTTGAAAGGTCCTGCTGTGTTTAAGGGGTCCTGCCTTCCCAGGCGGACCACCCTTCAACAGCCACTGACCTGGTTGAGTTTGCTTGGTCTCGTGAACTACAAACAGCCTGACAGTCTATCCTAACATCACACCACGGATGTCTGTCCTAAGGATTAGACTACCTAGGCCTCCATTGATAGCTGCTCACAATAGGGAAGGTATCTCAAGTTCTTCCACGACACTCGCATCGCCGCACTGTGGCGGGAGAGCGCCAAGTGAACCTCTATAGAACTCATGTCAACTGTGCACCTCATCCAAGAAGTGTCATTGGTTCCTGACCAACTAAAACCTACATAGGCAATCATTCCAGTTGCATGCTACCCAAATTGAGCATGGAATTCAACTGCTTAAGCTGAGTTGCTTGATGAACTCACCATGAAGCGCAGTTGTCAGCTACGGTCTCAAGGATTGACAATGGCCATAGTGGGCTGTCCTACTTCTGCAGCCCCAATAGCTCTGAACTCGACGACACTAAATAATCTCAGCCTCGAAGGGCCGAAGTTCAAGTCCAGCTCCATTGCTCTCCCCCTCCTGGGGCACCAAGAATTCGCAAGGCATTTATAGTTTATGGTTTAATTATTTGATAGACCCTCTTAAAGGGGTCACAGCAATGTCTAAAATAAACATAATAAAATAGAAAAGAACTTCAATAAAAACAGAAAAGTGGAGTCATTCAAACCACATGAAAGATAAGAACAAAAGAGGGACATACAAGACAAACAAATCAACCAAATTAAGTAGGCAAGTCATAAACAGTATTAAACAAATGTGCTTTTAGAAGAGACTTGGAGGGAAATGAAGATGCCAACAGAATTTCAGGGGTAGTGAATTTCATAATGCAGGTGATAGAAAATAAAATGCAGATGAACGAGTGGAGGTTAATTTGGCCTGAGTAGGTGATGGTAGGTGTAATCGGTAAGTATAAGTATCCCGAAGATAATGAGTGGAATATGGAATTAATAAATCAGCAAGATACAGAGGAATCCCAGAATGAAATGTATGATATTAAAAGAAGTTTAAACTGTGCACAGAATCTGAAAGAGAGCCAGTGATTTTGCTGCAGGAGAGGAGTGACATGCTCATATCTAGACATATGAGAAAAAATGTGTACTGCTGTATTTTGTATAAGTTGTAATCTATGTACCTGAGACTGAGGGAGACCAAGATAAATAACATGACAATAATCCAACCTAGCAATCACCAAAGAGAGTAACAAAGTGGCTAACGAAGAGGGAGAAAGGAGAGGACAAACAGCACATATACTACAAAGAAAAAAGAAGGGGCAGTGGACTACTGTAGTAATGTGAAGGTGAAAAGTCAGAGACGAATCAAGAATAACCCTGATGAAAGCATAGAGAACTGCTGTTTTTACAAATGTCTTACACAGCGTATAATATGATGCTAGCTTATCAGTCCTTGACCAGCTGTCTTCACTCTTCTAAACAGTCCCCCTCCCCCCCTCCTTCCTGCCTCCTTTAGTTCAGTAGGTCAAGGAGTACATAGCTCCTGGGCAACTGAGATAAGCGAGGTTACCACTTACAACTATCTTGCTTTATCTCGCTTTCTCTTAAAAACTGACAACTGATCTTAACACCCCTTGAAATACACATCTCCACTAACGCAAGCTGGCAAAGCCAAATGGTGTATAGGAAATTATACAGTAGAAGAAAATATAGAAGTTAAGCACAAGCCCAGGAATAAATGATGAATTTGCATATGGGAGTATTTAATGTTTGTCCAGCTTTCTCTAACTTAAAACGGGGTTTTTATTTTTTTTAATTGGAAGATTTCTTTAATGTGTTCTCTCTGCTGCCAGTAAAAAACCCCAATAGTTCACTTAGTAGCTAAATCATTCTTAGATAATGAAGCTACCGTTTTATTAGTGCCTGGTTTTAAATATGCTTTTCTAAGATTTTGGAGTAAATATTCACAGTAAAGCTCTGTGAATATTTAAGAAAAGCAAGATAACCCATATAAGGGGTATACCAGGGGAAGAGACAGGAAAGAGGTATGTTCAGAGCAAAAGGATAAAAGTAAGGTAGCCCGAGCAAGGGGCGTACCTCACTTAATGCTGTTAGGCATGATGCTGTGAAGGTACCCGCTGTCTAGACAACGTAATTGCGCAATAAATCTGCTTCACAACAATTTCTCTCTGAATCTCATTGGTCATATTGGCCATAGGAAAATTGGCTACAGGTAAAGGTTAAAGTATTTCTAACAACCCCTAACGCACTCATTGATAAAACTAAAGAAATCGGACCACTAGGAAGAGATAGAGCTAAAGAAGGTGCTGGATGACTTAGACACCCAGAGTAGAAAATTTAGTAGGGTTAAGACAGAGAAAATTGTCAGAAAGCCATTGTGAAATACTTGCTAAACAGTCATTGTGGGGAGTAAGATTCAGAGAAAAAGGATTGATATGTTGGACCAGAAGAATATCATCTGCATAGCAATGAAAAGAAATACCGTGTTGTTGAATAATAAGCAATAAGGGAGTCAAGAAAATATTAAACAGCAGGGGAGCCAAAATAGAACCCTGAGGAACCCCACATGGGAAAGAAAGAACAGGAGAAACAGCATACAAAGTAGATGAAGTCCTAATGATTACTGAGAGAGATAGCACAGTTACTTACCTGTAACAGGTGATCTCTGGGAACAGCAGGAATTAGTCCTCACATATGGGTACGTCGGAACCGACGGAGCCTGCGCGGGAAAGCTCCCCAGCTTCCTAGAATGGAAGCTTTTGGGACCTCCCACTGCACATGCGCGCTGCCTTCCCGCCTTCCTGAACAGCTCTCCTCAGTTTCGAGTTTATAGCTGAGACAATAGAGAGAGGACAGGAAGACAGATAGATAGAAGATACAACTCCTAGGGGAGGTGGGTGGGTTGTGAGGACTAATTCCTGCTGTTCCCAGAGATCACCTGTTACAGGTAAGTAACTGTGCTATCTCCAGGAACAAGCAGGAATAAGTCCTCACATATGGGGACTCCCTAGCTGAGATGCCTGGGAGATCCCCCTCCAAGGGTTCGCCATCTTCGTATGGATCTCAGGCATCCATCCTGGGAAGGTGGGCAGGAGTTGTCTAAGAATGGAACAGGTGTTTGAGGACAGCCTGGCCAAACAAGGCATCCCGGCGGGAGTCCTTGTCCAAACAGTAATGGGCTGTAAAGGTATGAACCGAGGCCCAGGTAGCGGCTCGACAGATCTGATCAATGGAAACAGAGTGCAGATGAGCCATAGAAGTTGCCATGGCTCTCACATTGTGAGCTGTGACATGGCCTTCCAGAGAAATGTTTTTACTCTGGTAAGTAAAGGAAATACACTGAGCAATCCAATTGGAAAGTGTACGCTTGGAGACTGGAAGTCCCAAATGTGAAGGATCAAAAGCCACGAAAAGTTGAGAAGACTTTCGATGTGGCTGAGTCCTATTAAGGTAAAAGGCTAGAGCTCTTTTACAATCCAGAGTATGAAGGTTCCTCTCTGCACTGGATGCATGAGGAGCCGGAAAAAAGACAGGTAGATATACCTCTTGATTAAGATGAAAAGGCGAGACCACTTTGGGCATAAAGTGGGGATTCGTCCTAAGGACCACCTTGTCATGATGGAATCTTGTATAAGGTGGATTAGCCACTAGAGCCTGCAGTTCGCTGATGCGGCGAGCGGAAGTGACTGCAATTAGGAATAGTACCTTCCAGGAAAGAAATTTCAAGGAGGTAGAAAATAACGGCTCAAAAGGTGGCTTCATAAGCTGACCAAGCACTAGATTCAAATCCCATGCGACCGGGGGGGGTCTGATGGGAGGTTTAGTGAGAGTCAGGCCTCTCATGAATCTTGCAACAAGAGGATGAGAGGAGATAGGTTGTCCATTTATAGGTTTCAGGGATGCTGAAATAGCACTTAAATGGACTCTTACAGAATTCGTCTTAAGGCCTGCATTGGAAAGATGCAGGAGATAGTCTAAGAGGGAATTCAAAGGAAGTGCCAGAGGGTCAAGGCCCTGCTGAGCACACCAAATGGAAAAACGTTTCCATTTGAAAGCATAAGACCGCCTCGTGGAAGGTTTCCTAGAGGCATGAAGGATATCTTTCACAGGTTGAGAAAGATTAAAGTCTTGAAGACTTAAGCCTTCAGTAACCAAGCTCGGAGATGTAGGGATTTGGGGTTTGGGTGCCACAAAGTCCCCTCCTCCTGAGACAGAAGGTCTGGTGCAGCTCCTAAGTCCAGGGAGGATCCCTGGGAGAGCTGTAGAAGCAGAGGGAACCACACTTGGCGTGGCCAGCGTGGAGCTATGAGGATCATAGAGCCGTGATCTCTCTGGAGTTTGAACAGAGTCTTTGGAATCAGCGGAATGGGTGGAAAGGCATATAGGAACGCCTGACCCCAATGGAGGAGAAAGGCGTCCGTGGCCTGAGCTTCCTGACACGGAGTCCTGGAACAGAACCGGGGAAGTTTGGCATTCCACGGACTTGCAAAGAGGTCTATGTCCGGGGTCCCCCATTCCTGAAAGATTCTGCTTATCTGGTCCACGTGTAGGGACCACTCGTGTGGCAGCAGAACTCGACTGAGCCTGTCTGCTCGAGAGTTTTGAACTCCTGGAAGATACACTGCTAGCAGATGAATTTGGTGCTCTCTGGCGAAGGCCCATAATCTGAGAGCTTCGTTGCAAAGCGACAGAGAGCCCGTCCCTCCTTGTTTGTTTATGTAAAACATGGCCACCTGATTGTCTGTCTGAACCAGGACAGTCAGGTTGGCAAGGAGGGTATAGAAGACCTTGAGGGCAAGGTAAATTGCTCGCAGTTCCAGGAGGTTGATATGAAGGGTGGCCTCCTGTGGAGACCAAGTGCCCTGAGTGGAGAGAGTTAGCAGATGGGCTCCCCACCCCAATTGGGAGGCATCTGTTGTGAGGGTTGCTTGGGGTAGCAAGGGCTGAAAGGGAGCCCCCAACAACAGATTCTTGGTGGATATCCACCAATGGAGGGACCAAGACAGACGGTTTGAGGTTTGTATTTGGTCTGAGAGTGCTCCCGACGCCTGAGTCCACTGGGTGGCCAGGGTCCATTGAGCTGCTCTCATATGAAGACGAGCATAGGGCACCACATGTACTGTGGAGGCCATATGGCCCAGGAGGCGTAGCATTTCCCTGGCTGTCAAGTGAGTACTGGACTGGGCTTGGGAGGCCAAGCTCAGCAGACGCTGACCCCGAACCAGTGGAAGGTAGGCTCTTGCAGTGGTGGTGTCCAACGGGGCCCCTATGAATTCTAGAGACTGAGTAGGGCTGAGTTGAGACTTGGGAAGGTTTACCACCAGTCCCAGATTCTGCAGAAGGCTCCTTGTGCGGTCTAGGGAAATCTGGGCCTGCGACTGAGTTGGAGCTCGAATGAGCCAGTCGTCCAGATATGGGAATACGAAAATCCCCATGCTTCTGAGAAATGCGGCTACGACTGCCATGCATTTGGTAAAGACTCTTGGGGCAGAGGCGAGACCGAAGGGAAGTACTCTGTATTGGTAATGACTTCCCCTGAACAGAAAGCGAAGATATTTTCTGTGGGATGGATGGATGAGTAGATGTGTATACGCATCCTGCAGGTCTAGAGAACAAAGCCAGTCCTGACTCTGAAGGTATGGAAGGAGAATGCCCAAAGAGAGCATTTTGAATTTCTCCTTGTACAGAAATTTGTTCAATTCTCTCAGATCTAGGATTGGTCTGAATCCCCCTGTCTTCTTTGGAATGAGAAAATAGGGGGAGTAGAAACCTGACCCTTGTTGATGAAGAGGAACCTCTTCTATGGCCCCTTGGGCAAGCAGAGAAGAGATCTCCCGATCCAACAGGGCTAGGAGAGGAGATGGAGAATTGAAGGGTCTCACCATGTGATGAGGAGGAAGGTTGGAGAAATGAAGTTTGTAACCCTCTCGGATGATAGAGAGGGTCCATTGCTCTGTTGTGATTTGTTCCCATCTGGGAGCAAAGTGAGCTAACCTTCCAGGTATGGTGAGAGGTTCTGGTTGGTCCAGAACCAGGAATGGCAAGTTCTCTAGGGGCAAGTCAAAACCCCTGAGGGGGTGGAGCCTGTTGAGCTGCAGTAGCTGCTGCAGGCTTTGCTCTTGCTTGTTTCGTTTGCTGACGTTTAGCCGCAAAAGGAGGTTGAGAAGATTGCTGGCCAGTATTGGAAGCATATCTGGCCTTCTTATAATAAGGCCTCTTGAAAGACTTCTTCTTAGTGGGAGTAGAAGTGGATTTAGAAAGTCTCTCTAAGGTGGCATTTTCAGCGTCCATTTGAGTGGCTTTAACTTGCCACTCTGCACCGAATAAGTTCTCACCTGTACAGGGCAGATTCCGTAAGCCATCTAGAACCCAGGGTTCCAGATCAGAAGCCTGGAGCCAAGCCAGACGTCTGGCTGCAATAGCAATGCCAGAAGCTCTGCTGGCTCCCTCGAAGGAATCAAAGGCAGCTCTGTTGGAGAACTTAGAAACATCTGAAAGTTGTTTCACTACAGCAAGGAAGTCCTCCTGTTTATCCTCAGGGATAAAGGGGGCAAAATGCCGCACTTTCTTGGCAAGTTCCCCTAGGAACATGCCCATATAGAGGCTGTAGGAATTAATCCTGGCTATAAGCATACTAGCCTGGAAGATTTTCCTACCAAAAGAGTCCAGTGTCTTACATTCCCTTCCTGGAGGTGTAGAAGAGTGCCTTTTAGTACTCTTGATCTTTTTCATTGCAGACTTTACCACAATGGAGTGGTGAGGCAATTGAGTTTTCTGAAAACCAGGAGAAGGAGGGACCCGATACATGGTGTCCAACCTACGGGAATAAGGAGACAGAGTTAAAGGGTTCTCCCAGAAATCCATCAATTGTTCCTGAAGGATTTCATGGATAGGCAGGGTAACTGCTTCTTTAGGAGACTTAGAGTATCCTAAAATATCCAACCTTTTTGACCTTGGTTCCCTTTCAGAGGAGGTAGTGATAGAAAGGCCTTTAGCCATTTCTAAAATAAAGTCCTGAAAGGACAAATCCTCTGGAGGAGACATTCTCCTTTTTGGAGAAGAAGGTTCCTCAGGAAGGTCAAGGGAGAGCTCTGCAGACTCATCAGAGGAGCCAAAATCCTCAGAGGAATCGGTGTATTCTCTAGTTTCCTCCAACGCACGATACGCATACCGATCGGTATCGACATCGGGCGTACCGGGTATGGAAGCGGTATGGAGCGAAAGCCCATACGGTACCGATTTGCGTTTAGAAGAGGAAGGCCTGGGTTCCGGCATGGCGGACGATACCGGAACCGGGCCCGGAACCGCTGAAAGCGGTACCGATGGCGTTGCAGCTTTAATGAAAGCCATGACGGCCTGCTGCATGGATTTGACAGTATTGCCCATAGACGCCACGGCTGCCTGGATGTCGGTACCGGTATGGGCCGGTACCCCAGAGCAGTCCAACAGGTGATCTGTCGAGGCCGTGCCATCGATGTCAACCTGTAGCCCCTGAATTGGCGTTTTGGAAGGCAGAGCTTCCCGCCGGGGCTGTTTGGCTGGGGCAGGGTCCTCAAAACTAACAGCCTCTCGATGCTTTGAAGGAGATTTGCCCTTTGAGGACTTGCCCACAGAAGGTTTGGTTACCTGAGATCCATCCGGAGATGATGACCTGGATGACTGTGATGTTGGATTCTCTGAAGCAAACAGCACATGGAATTTGTTGGCCCGGTTCTGCAGCCCACGCTTAGACATTTGGGAGCAGGAAGGGCAGTCCGGAATGGAGTGGTCAGGCCCCAAACATTTAAGACACCATTCATGGGTGTCTGTGACTGATATTACAGCAGTACACTTCTTAAATCCAGGGGCTGGCTTCTCCATGTGGAGAATTCAAGTAGGCCTGAAGGCCTAACTGAAGTGACCAAGTGCTGAAAAATAATAAAAGAAAAAGAAAATAATTTTTCAAGAAAGAAAAAGGAAGACCGGCGATACCGGTGTCGGTATGGGAAGGCAGGTACGCGGTCTAAAGAAACAAAACAAAAAACTACAATTTCTTCAGCGGTGACAGGATACACGACCTGCTGGCTCCGCGGAAAAAGAGAAACTGAGGAGAGCTGTTCAGGAAGGCGGGAAGGCAGCGCGCATGTGCAGTGGGAGGTCCCAAAAGCTTCCATTCTAGGAAGCTGGGGAGCTTTCCCACGCAGGCTCCGTCGGTTCCGACGTACCCATATGTGAGGACTTATTCCTGCTTGTTCCTGGAGATAAGAATGAAACCATTGAAAAACAACCCCACCAATACCCAAATCACAAAGACGAAAAAGGAGAGTAGAGTGATCCACAAGATCAAAAGCAGTGGAAAGATCAAGAGAAACCAACACCAAGACATTACTATGATCGTGAGAATGATGAAGCTCACTAGTGAGTGAAAGAAGGATAGTTTCAGTGCTGTGATCTGGGCAGAATCCTGACTGTCTAGAATGAAAAGCAGGAATAGATATTAAATGTGATGAAAGTTGAGCAAAGACAAACCTTTCCAAGAGTTTAGAAACAAAAGACAGAGTGGAGACCGGATGGTAATGAGGGGTCAGAGGGATCAGCAGAAGGATTCTTCAAGATAGGCCTAAACGTAGCATGTTTCCAGGAGCGAGGAAAAACCCCACTAGACAGACTGTTGTTTATTATCTGAATGGTTGAAGAGCCAGGGATGGGGCAGAGAGTCAGGTAGAAGAAATAGGATCTATAGATGAAGTTGTCTTACGAGATGAGTTAAGAGTTTTAAGAAGATTTGCAGCAGAAACTGAAGAAAAAGATGACCAGGAATGAGACAGAAATAGAGGAGAGTCTGGAGAGGAAGCTATAGAAGTAGAAGGTGGTGAACTAGGAGGGGAAAGGGGTAATGGACAGTTGGGAAAATGAGCCCTAAGAGTTTGAACTTTAAGAACAAAACGTAGCCAAAATCGAAGGAGATGGTAAGGAAGCCTGACATAGATACTAAGAGGTTGTAGAAGGTCTGGTTAAGTAATCCAAAATAGTATACAGTTTGCGAGTGGAATTAACAGTAGTTGCTATTTGCTGGGAGTAATAATCTTTCTTGGCCAGATGCACTTGAGAACGATAAAGTTTGTGCAGTTTTTTATAGCAACAAAAGCATGAGAAGGTCCAGTGCTTCCTCCAAAAACATTCAGCACGGCAAAGTTGACGACGGATGATGAAAAGTCTTTGGTGATACCAGGGATGTTTGTGACATGATGCGCGATGGACAGGACGAGGAGGTGCAATATGATATAAAGAAGGAGACAAAACACAGTACCAAAGTTCAGCTTGATCGTCTATAGGGAGGACAGAAAAGTTAGAAGGGAAAATAGTGTATGCTGATGGAAAGTGAGCTAGAGTGGGAGAAGACTTATTACGACGAATGTGAGTGGAATCTAGTGTGTAGCTAGAAGTAGCAGAGGTAGTGGGGAAATAGCTGACCTAACAGAAAATGGTCAAGTGATCCGACCAAGGAACTGGGCACGTGAAAAAGGCAGATAAGGAGGGAGATACCCCAGGTTAAATCAAAAGAAGGTCTAGAGTGTGCCCAGTGGAATGCTTAGGGAAAGAGGAGGGACAGATCAGAGAGAAAATGAATAAAGGCCATATTTCTAGACCTGGGGGCATCAAATGAATATTAAAGTCTCCTAAGATGATTAAATGAGAAAAAAAGCAAAGAGGCCTCAGAGATAGTATGCAAGAGAGAATCCCAAAGATGAGAGTGAAGGGAAGGGGGAACATACAAGAGAAGAAAATAATAGGGAGGAGAGCCATCAAGACGAAGCAAGAGGAATACAGGATTTATCAAGATAGAAGACGAAACCTCAGATATTGGAATGCCAGAGCAGAAAAGGGCCACAACCCCTCCCCCAGTGCAGCTAAGCTGGATAGTGGAGAAAGCCACATAACCAGGTGGAAGACACTTGCAGCCCTAAGCTCTTTCTCCAAGAAATTAGGTGGTGACCCCTAACCCACCTTGTCACATGATGTGGTGACGGAGCCAACAAACCTTGAACATGTGTACAACTGTCCTTTCTTTATGTGCTTGGGTGCTTGTTTTAGGGTTGTTGTCTTTCCCCCCTCTTCCTTCTTCTCCACTAAACAGGAGGAAGCTACTCAGGGAGCCAATGAAGTAGAAGACAGGGAGAGCTAGTAAGGCTTTATTCCTCCTAGGAATAAACTTCTCCTTTGGAACCAAGTTAATAGAGTATGCTCTTGCCTAGTACCAATAATTCATCAGACAGGTGAATCCCCCGATCAGAGCAGTCCTGTAGACATTCATTGTTAATTACACCACTGAAGAGATTTAACCGAAGGCAAGTAAGGACCGTAAAATGAAAACCAGAGACCACTGAGCTTGAATGTTACACTAAGATAGAGAGACTAGCAAGGCCAAGACACACTCAACCTGATTAATATGGTACTATTCAGGGAGAAAAAGGGAGAAACTCTGAAATAGGGCAGCTAGACTCTCCAAACTAGACACTTTGACATTGTCTGCCAACTCCATAAGGATCAAAATGCAACAGCTAAAAGGTACTAGCAACTCTCATCCTAAGGGGACCCTCGAATGAGTCTACACAACAGAGCACATGAAGCTATCATGATTGCACAACAATCCAGAAAACGTAACAGTAGCTAGCCACACTGCCTCTACCACTCTGCAAACTGTCTACTCTCCTGCTCCAAAACTAAGAAGCAGCAGCCCCTGTCAAACCATAGTCTAAAATAGAGAGTATGCTAGTTCTTGTCCTTTGCTTTTATTGTAGATGCTGCTGAAGAGGAAATGGCATTCTCTCAGTTTTTTTTTTTAAACAGGCAGAGTGTGGACTCAGGCCACTAATCTCTGTGTTAGAAAGCAGGTATTTTGAAGAGAAAGCTACTATAGTTCCATATCATCTGGTAGACATTCACTGCCCAAAAGATCAGAAGAATACTGAGAGCCTCCACCATGTATCATGTGGCTGATGGCCTCCAAAAAGATCTTAAATTTCAAGGCTCCTGTCAAAGGCACAATATCTGAACTTCTGCCCAAGCCTGAGATCCTGAGCCATTTGTAACTAAAAAGTAGGTAAGCAGCTTTGTCTTTTCCTGACTTCACTAGACTGCAGTAATACTACGCCTAGCCCCTGAGACCTCATTATCACTGCTTGCAGGAAAAAAGACCCTCTTGGGATAAATAGAAGCAATGGTCAATGACAGATTTTCACCTGTGCATTTCCTTCTTATGGTTGTTTTTTTTTTTTAATGAACTTGTACTTCTTTGAAAGAAGTTTGAATTGCATTAATGAGAATAGAGTCCAGTTTGAAGGCGACCATGAGTCAACTATAGCAACATCTCCAAGATAACCACTGTGGTTCTAAGGATTAAAGGACTATCCCAGTCCCTACCTACCTTTACTATGACCTCCTGCTGGACATAGCCAGACACTTACAATACAAATGACTTCATCCTCTGCCAGAAGAATACCTGGGTATGCATCCACATCCTTTTGAAACCAAAAATGGATTCCACCAAAATACTTCAGAGAGTATAGAGACTGTAAAGAGATAGGTGGCAAACTCCATATAGAACTACTTATCAGCTATTCCTGCAAGAAAAAGAGGACATCTCTGTACCGCAGATTCAACATTTTTTTTTTGCATCTACTTGTAAGTTCTTATCTTGGCGCCTCAGTAGCCTGCCAAAAGAAAATGACGGCTGTCCCGCCAAAACACAGGCCTGCTAACATTATCCAAGCAACCCGGGAGATTAGCAAAACACTCTGAGAGACCAATGCCGACCCCACTGAAGAAGTCCACCGCCTAGAGCCAAACACTCCTTAACCGAGATCCTCAGGCTGGCCAGCATTGGTGCCCCATGATGATTCAATTGCCACTACTCTCGTTAAACAGTATACAAAGGAAAACACAAGAGAAAAGCATTCTGAGGCGGTCTACTGCCAACCATGACCATAATGATCCCCATGCTGAAATTGACCGTGAAGGCCCATAGATCTGGCAACCATCACCCCCACAGCAGACACACTGGGGATGGAGATCCCAAAGCCCAGTGACCAAATTAGACTAAAAGAGGCCCTGCAGCTAATCAAAAGGGGTTCCAGACCACACATTGTGTAGGCCAGCGTCCATGCTCTGTAAGTTCCCCATTAAAGAGAGTTCTCGCCAGAGCTAATTGCACCCTGTGTGTGGGGAAGCCATGAGGCAGCACTTACCCCACACAGACCATGCTCTTCATAACACCCGAGAGCATCCAGCTTTTTTTTTCTTATCACAACAGTTTTAAATATGAATGCAGAGCCAGTTCCTGTCCCCAAGGAAGGCAAAAAACTCCGGTCCTCCCATGTCCTTCCACAAGTCGGGCAAGGGAATGGGGGAGGCCTCCACCAAAACTTACTCCAGAAGAACCCCAAAAGGAGTGTAGGTAGGAGAAGGCAGGGGAGGGACCAGTACCACCAGGTTTTGCATCCTGGCGCAGTGTATGCGGTGTTTGCCAACTTACGTCCCTTGGCCCATTCAGGGAGTTCAAAGTCATTTCATCCATTTCAGACTGCACGGATTAGCAACCTCCATCTGCTGGAGACTGAGAAATACTGGTGAGGGCAGGGCTGCATGGGATTCTTATACTGTGACATCATCAAATCAGTGGTTTTCAGTCTCCACCTGCTGGTAGGCGAGCATAACCCATGCATCTGTATTGGACTGGAGGGACAATGAGGAAGTACAGGATTCAAATTAATTTTTTTCAATTTATTCTTTAACAGTTCCAATCAAACAGATACAAAAAAGAGTTGCACTCCTTGACATCAACAATAACCAGGGAGTATCCAGCTCAATAAATATTTCTAACATTATTTCTTTACTCCATAGATCCCCCCACTCCACCCCCCCTTTGAATTGCCTCCAAGCACCCATGTCACCTGCAGTCCAAAATCACCCATAATATAAAGCACAGTTACTTACCTGTAACAGGTGATCTCTGGGAACAGCAGGAATAAGTCTTCACATATGGGTATCGTTGGTACCGACGGAGCCTGTGCGGGAACGCTCCCCAGCGTCCAAAAGGAAAGCTTTTGGGAGCATCCCACAGCGCCTGCGCGCTGCCTTCCCGCCTTTCCTAACTGCCTCTCTCCAGTTCGAGTATAAAAGCTGAGACAAAGAGAAAGAGAGAGAGAGAGGAAAGGAAAGATAGACAGAGAGATACAACTCCTAGGGGAGGTGGGTGGGTTGTGAAGACTTATTCCTGCTGTTCCCAGAGATCACCTGTTACAGGTAAGGAACTGTGCTATCTCCAGGAACAAGCAGGAATGAGTCTTCACATATGGGGACTCCCCAGCTAGAGATGCCTGGGAGATCACCCAGATTGTGAGTCCCTGGGAAGGGCTCCACCTGCACCCATGAATCTCAGGCATCCAGTCAGGGATGGAGGGTAGGAGTTGATTAGGTATGGAACAGGTGTTTGAGAACAGCCTGACCAAACAAGGCATCCTGGCGGGAGTCCTTGTCCAAGCAGTAATGGGCTGTGAAGGTATGAACCGATGCCCAGGTGGCTGCTCGACAGATTTGGTCGATGGACACAGAGTTAAGATGAGCCATAGAGGCTGCCATGGCTCTCACATTGTGAGCTGTGACATGGCCCTCCAGAGAAAGATTCTTGCTCTGGTAGGCGAAGGAAATACACTGAGCAATCCAATTAGACAGAGTTCTCTTGGAGACTGGAAGTCCTAAATCAGAATGATCAAAAGCAGCAAAAAGTTGAGAGGACTTTCTATGTTGCTGTGTTCTTTGTAAGTAGAAAGCAAGTGCTCTTTTACAATCCAGGGTATGAAGATTCCTCTCTGCAGTTGATGCATGAGGTCCTGGAAAAAAGACAGGTAAATACACCTCCTGGTTCAGATGAAAAGGTGAGACCACTTTAGGCATAAAGTGTGGATTAGTTCTGAGGACTACCTTGTCATGATGGAACCTTGTATAAGGAGGATTAGCCACTAAAGCTTGCAACTCACTGATACGGCGAGCTGAGGTGACTGCAATGAGAAAAATAACCTTCCAGGAAAGGAATTTCAAGGAGGTAGTGGCTAAGGGTTCAAAGGGTGGCTTCATAAGCTGGCCAAGAACCAGATTCAAGTCCCATGCCACTGGAGGTGGTCTAACGGGAGGTTTAGTCAAAAGAAGGCCTCTCATGAATCTTGCTATAAGAGGATGAGAGGAAATAGGTTGTCCATTGAGAGGCTTAAGGGATGCTGCAATAGCACTCAAATGGACTCTGATTGAATTTGTTTTAAGGCCTGCATGGGATAGATGCAGTAAATAGTCTAATAAAGAATTCAGAGGTATTGCAAGAGGGTTGAGACCCTTCTCTGCACACCAAATGGAAAACCTTTTCCATTTAAAAGCGTAGGAACGTCTGGTGGAAGGCTTTCTGGAAGCATGAAGGATATCCTTTACTTGCTGAGAAAGGTGTAAATCCTGAAGGTCTAGGCCTTCAGCAACCAGGCTCTGAGATGAAGAGACTGAGGATTTGGGTGCCACAAGGTTCCCTCCTCCTGGGAGAGGAGATCTGGAGCAGACCCCAGGTCCAGGGAGGGAGCTTGAGAGAGATGCAGAAGTAGAGGGTACCACACTTGGCGTAGCCAATGTGGTGCTATGAGGATCATAGACCCCTTGTCTCTCTGAAGCTTGAACAGAGTTTTGGGAATGAGGGGAACAGGTCGAAAGGCATAGAGGAAGTCTTTCCCCCAATGAAGGAGGAAGGCATCCCTGGCCTGAACTCCCTGACATGGAAACCTGGAACAAAACCGGGGAAGTTTGGCATTCCACGGACTTTCAAACAGGTCTATGTCTGGGGTACCCCAAATCCGAAAAATCCTGGCTATCTGGTCCCCATGGAGGGACCATTCGTGTGGAAGCAGAACTCGACTGAGTCTGTCTGCCCAAGAGTTTTGAACCCCTGGAAGATACACTGCCATGAGATGGATTTGATGCTCTCTGGCAAAGGCCCACAATCTGAGAGCTTTGTTGCAAAGCGACAGAGAGCCAGTTCCTCCCTGCTTGTTCACGTAGAACATGGCTACCTGGTTGTCCGTGTGGATGAGGACTGTCTTGTAGCTGAGCAGGGTGTGGAAGACTTTGAGAGCCAGAAAGATTGCTCTGAGCTCTAAAAGGTTGATATGTAGAGATGTCTCCTGTGGAGACCAGATGCCTTGGGTCAAGAGATCTTGTAGATGAGCTCCCCAACCTTTTGGAGAGGCATCTGTTGTTAGGGTTGCTTGGGGTAACACCTGTTGAAAGGGGGACCCCAAGCAACAGATTTTGAGTGGACTTCCACCAGTGGAGGGACCAAAAAAGGCGACTGGAGGTTGCTATTTGGTCTGACAGGCAACCTGATGCCTGAGTCCATAGGGTGGATAGGGTCCACTGAGCTGCCCTCATGTGAAGACGAGCGTAAGGAACCACATGCACGGTGGATGCCATGTGGCCTAACAGTTGTAACATCTCTCGAGCAGTTAAATGGGATTTTAACTGAACTTGTGAGGCTAACTGCACCAAGCGTAGGCAGCGGGCCTGGGGAAGATAGGCCCTTGCAGTTGTGGTATCCAGTAAGGCCCCTATGAACTCTAGAGAATGAGTAGGGGTGAGATGGGATTTTGGAATGTTGATTACCAGTCCCAGATACTGAAGAACATGCCTTGTGCAGGTCAGGGAAGTCTGGGCCTCTGACTGGGATGGAGCTCGGATGAGCCAGTCGTCCATATATGGGAATACGAATATTCCTAGAGTGCGTAGGAATGCAGCTACTACTGCCATGCATTTTGTGAACACTCTTGGAGCAGAGGCCAGACCGAAAGGAAGCACTTTGTATTGGTAGTGCTTTTCTTGGTAAAGGAACCGAAGGAACCTTCTGTGTGTTGGATGGATGAGGACATGGGTGTACGCATCCTTGAGATCTAGAGAACAAAGCCAGTCTTGACTCTGGAGGTACGGAAGGAGAGTTCCAAGAGAAGTCATCTTGAATTTCTCCTTGCATAGAAACTTGTTCAATTCTCTGAGATCTAATATGGGTCTGTAGCCCCCCGTTTTCTTTGGGATGAGAAAATAGGGGGAGTAGAACCCTGAGCCCTGTTGAAGAAGGGGTACTTCTTCTATTGCCCCTTGGGCAAGAAGGGTAGCAATCTCTTGACCTAGAAGGTTGAGGAGAGATGTTGGAGAATTGAACTGTTTCACCATGGTGTGAGGAGGAAGGTTTAAGAAATGAAGTTTGTACCCTTCCCTTATGATGGAGAGGGTCCACTGCTCTGCTGTGATTTGTTCCCATCTGGGAGCATAGTGAGCTAACCTTCCTGGGATGGTGAGAGGCTCTGGATTTTCTAGAGCCAGAAAGGCTAAGTTCTCTAGTGGAAAGTCAAAGGCCCTGAGGAGGCTGAGGCTGTTGGGCCGTAGCAGTCCTCGCAGCCTGGGTTTTGGCCTGTTTTGGTGGTTGTTGTCTCTTTGTAGCAAAACGACCTTGAGAAGAGGCCTGACCATAAGTAGAAAATTTCCCTTTCTTTGGGAAAGATCCCTTTTTGAACAACCTCTTTTTAAAAGGAGCAGTAGTAGAATTTGAAAGTCTATCTAAAGCAGAATTTTCAGCATCCATTTGGTTGGCCTTTGCTTGCCAATCTTTGCCAAACAGGTTTTCGCCTGTACAGGGAAGGTTACCTAGACCATCCTGTACCCAGGATTCCAAATCAGAGGCTTGCAACCAAGCAACTCTGCGTGCACCTATGGCAATGGCCGAGGCTCTACTGGCCCCCTCAAAAGAGTCAAAGGCTGCACGGTTGGAAAACTTGGATACATCCTGTGCATGTTTAAGCCAGGTGATATATTCTTCTCTCTTATCTTCTGACATAAAAGGAGATAAGGTTTGCAGATGATCTGTAACTTCTTTCAGAAACATCCCCATATAGAGACTGTAGGAGTTGATTCTGGCTATAAGCATACTGGCCTGGAAGATTTTCCTTCCAAAGGCATCTAGGATTCTGCATTCTCTTCCTGGAGGAGCAGAGGAGTGCCTTTTTGTACTCTTGATCTTTTTCATAGCAGACTCTACCACAATGGAGTGGTGAGGAAGCTGAGTCTTATGAAAACCAGGACAAGGAGGAACACGATACATGGTGTCCAACCTTCTGGAATGAGGGAAGGTGGAAAGAGGAGTCTCCCATATGCCCAACATGTGATCAAAAAGAATCTCATGTATTGGTAAGGTGGCGGCCTCTTTAGGAGCCTTAGGATATTGAAGGATATCTAATTTTTTGGCTCTAGGTTCAGTTTCAGAGGTCATTGAGATGGACAGGCCTTTGGCCACCTCCCTAATGAAGTCCTGAAAAGACAAATCCTCAGGAGGAGACATTCTCCTTTTTGGAGAAGAGGGTTCCTGAGCTTCAATTGAGGCCTCTGAAGAATCAGAGTCTTCAGAGGAATCAAAGTATCGACTGTCTGGATGCTCTCGCAGAGCCCGATACGGATACCGGGAGGTATCGACCTCGGGAGTAATCGGTACCGTGTCGGTACTGATGGGCATCACTGGATAGCGTACCACTGCTGTCGATGCTAATGTCGATGCAAGCGGTACTGGTATCGGAACCGGAATCGGATCCTGTACCGGAATCGGTACGGGTATCGACAACGGGGTTTGTTGTGGTACCGTAGGCGTCGCAGCTTGTATGAATGCCGTGATGGCACACTGCATGGTCAGAATATTCTGATCCATTGACGCCACCAATGTCTGGATGTCGGTACTGGTGGAGAGCACCGGTACCCCAGAACATTGTAACAGGCCGAGCCATCGATGTCAACCTGTGACCCCATAGGTAGTGCTTTGGAAGCCGGAGCCTCCCGCCGGGGTAATTTTGCTGGTGTGGGTTCCTCAAGAGTAAGCCCGGGGGCATCTCGATACTTGGAAGGAGATGAACTCTTTGAGGACCGGCCAGATTTAAGTTTGGTTACCTGAGATCCATGGGATGAAGAAGCAGCCCTGGAAATCGTCGATGCCACAGAAGCTGCATCGGAGGGAAACAGGACACTGAGCTTAGCTGCCCGATTATGTAACCCTCTTTTAGACATCATGGAACAGGACTCACAATCCGCAATGGAGTGGTCAGGACCTAAACATTTCAGACACCAGTCATGGGTGTCGGTGACAGAAATAGTGCTTCTGCACTTCGTGCACTTTTTAAACCCGGAGGCGGGTTTTTCCATGAGGAAAAATGTATCTGTAGGCCTAAGGCCCCAGAAGAAAAAATGCACTGAAGAGAGTAAAAGATTTTTTTTTTTTTTAAAGAAAGAAAAAAGACCGGTGGTACCGGTCCGGAATCGAGAAGGCAGACCCGCGACTAAAGAAAAATAGAAGAAAATAAGAAATTCTTCAGCGGTGACAGGAAACACGACCTGCTGGCTCCGCGGAAAAGAAGAACTGGAGAGAGGCAGTTAGGAAAGGCGGGAAGGCAGCGCGCAGGTGCTGTGGGATGCTCCCTAAAGCTTTCCTTTTGGACGCTGGGGAGCGTTCCCGCGCAGGCTCCGTCGGTACCGACGATATCCATATGTGAAGACTCATTCCTGCTTGTTCCTGGAGATCAGGCTTCAGCAAATGTCCCCACAGATAACTTTCCCACAGAATCCTCCCTCATAATCCCCAAATCAAGCAAGCGTGTGGATCCAATCTTCATACTTCTCCCAAACATCCCAAAACAACTCCATGTACCCTTCTTTCAGTGCGGTCAGCTGACACAATAAGTAAAAATTCCCCAACTTCAGATGAACCCCCCTTAACACATAGAACACACTCACTTCTATCCACATTCAATTTTATGCAGCAAAGCAGCAACTCCATGACACACAAAACGCCAGAGTTTCTTGAGAAACTCCGGAAGCTGGCATATTCATAGAAAGCGTAGTTACTCACCTGTAACAGGTGTTCTCCAGGGACAGCAGGAATCAGTCCTCACATATGGGTGACGTCGGCGCCGGCGGAGCAAATCCCCAGCTTTCAAAGAAAGCCTTTGGGATTGCATGCGCGGTCCCCTTCCCGCCCAAGGGTGCCATCTTGCTCAGTCAGATGACATAGCTAAAAAGACGGGAAAAATGAGAAAAAAATTAATCAAAGGACTGCAACTCCAGGGGAGGAGGGAGGGCCGTGAGGACTGATTCCTGCTGTCCCTGGAGAACACCTGTTACAGGTGAGTAGCTACGCTTTCTCCAGGAACAAGCAGGAAGTCAGTCCTCACATATGGGACTCCCTAGCTATAGGCTACCGAGAACCCATAGCTGAAAATGGCTACCTCTAGAAGAGCCGCAGCAGCAGTGATAGAATTTTTCTCAGAGAACGCAAACCCCATGGTAGCCTGACACCAAAGGGTCGGAGGGTATGAGTTGCCTAAACCTCGAATAGGTTACGGAGTACAGCCTGACCGAAAACACTGTCCTGCCGGGACTCTCTCTCCAGGCAGTAGTGGGCGGAAAAAGTCTGGCTTGAAGACCAAGTTGCGGCCTGGCAGATGTCTGCCAATGGAACAGAGCGGTGGTTAGCCACTGATGCGGCCTTAGCCCTGACAGAGTGGGCCGTGATTTGGCCCTGCAGCTGGAGGTCTGCTGCCCTGTACGCCCAGGCGATGCAGTTTGCCACCCAGGTGGATAACGTGCGCTTGGAGACAGGTAGACCCAGTTTACTAAGATCATAACAGACGAAGAGCTGGATAGCCCTCCGATGTCCCCGTGTACGCTCCAGGTAAAAGGCAAGCGCCCTCTTACAGTCCAGGGTATTCAGAACCGCTTCTGTCCTGCTGGTATGTGGTCTTGGGAAGAAGGTTGGAAGAACCACCTCTTGGTTAAGGTGAAACGAGGAAACCACTTTTGGGAGGAACTTGGGGTGAGTATGTAGGACCACCGTGTTTTTATAAAACCAAGTATTCGGCCTATCCGATACTAAAGCTTGCAGCTCGCTCACACGTCGAGCAGACGTGAGTGCCACCAGAAAAAGTGCTTTCCAGGAAAGGAATCGGAGATGACAGGTGACCATTGGTTCAAAAGGTGGGCAAGTAAGCCGCTGCAATACCACATTTAAGTCACACTCTGTAGCCGGTGGGCGAATCGGAGGCTTCAAGAGTAGGAGGCCTCTGAGGAATCGGGATACCAAAGGGTGAGCTGAAAGCGGTTACCCGTCCACTGGAGAGTGGTTAGCTGATAGCGCACTCAGGTGGACCATAACAGAGTTAGACTTGAGGCCTAACTCCGAGAGGTGGAGCCAGCACTGCAATACCTGAGGTACTTGACAAGTGAACGGGTCCTCCTTATTCTGGGCACACCACCCTTCAAACCTACGCCACTTGAACGTGTAGGATTTTCTAGTGGATTGCCTCCTAGAGGCCAGCAACACCTCCTCAACCTCTTTGGGAAGGAGTAGAGGAGCAAGTACTACCCTCTCAGCAGCCAGGCCATTAAGTTGAGGGATCTGAGATTGGGGTGTAGCAAGGAACCCTGTTCTTGGGTCAAGAGGTTGGGCTACACCCCCAGTGGGAGTGGAGTTTCGACCGCCAGTTGAAGGAGAAGAGGGAACCAAGGTTGTCTGGGCCACCTGGGTGCTACCAGGATGACCGAGGCCTTGTCCCAAAGAATCTTGAACAGAGTGCGTGCCACCAGGGGTGTGGATGGGAACGCATAGAGAAGGCCCTGTGCCCACGAGATCAGGAAAGCATCTGCCGCCACGCTCAGCGGATGCGGCTGCCTCGAGCAAAACCGGGGCAACTGATGGTTTTGCAGGCTGGCAAAGAGATCCATGGATGGGAGACCCCAACGGTTGAAGATCCACTGGGCTACATCCCGGTTCAGTTGCCATTCGTGAGGCTGAAGAATCCTGCTCAACTTGTCGGCCAGGAGGTTCTCCTGACCTGGCATATAAACTGACTTTAGGGACATGTGATGTGCCACTGCAAAAGAGCAGAGGTCCAGAGTTTCATGGCATAGGATGCGAGATCCTGTGCCCCCCTGCCTGTTGATGTAGAACATCGCCACCTGATTGCCTGTCTGTATCAGCACCGACTGATGTGCCAGAAGATGACAGAAGGCTTGAAGAGCTAGGCGGATGGCTCGAAGCTCTAGCAGATTGAAGTGCGGCCTCTTGCGAGGACCACAGACCCTGAGTGCATGAACCCTGGCAATGGGCACCCCAGCCTAGCAAGGAGGCATCTGTCGTCAGCACTCTGGTGTGAGAGAGAGGTTGGAATGGTACTCCCTGAAGTAAGTTGGGGGGGGGGGGTGAAGCCACCATTGCAAGGCTGTCACCAGTAGCCTGGAAACAGCTACTCTGTCTCTGAGGTGGCCAGTGGCTTGCATCCACTGGTCTCTGAGGCTCCATTGAGCTGTGCGCATGTGGAATCGAGCATATGGAGTCACATGCACCGTGGAGACCATGTGGCCCAGGAGGCGTAGGAAGACCCTTGCGGAGACTTGAGGCCTGTGCTGGACCTGCTGGACCAAGTCCAGCAACCGCCTTGCCCTGTCCAGTGGTAGGTAAGCCTTTGCCTGAAGTGTGTCCAGTCTTGCCCCTATGAACTCCAAGTTCTGAGTGGTGAGTAAAGTGGACCTTTCGTGATTTATAACAAACCCTAGGTGCTGGAACAGGGTGACTGTGCGAGAAGTGGCCTGCTGTGCCTCCTGTGCCGACTGGCCCCTGATGAGCCAGTCATCCAGGTATGGAAAGACGAAGACACCCTGGCTTCTGAGGAAGGCCGCCACCACTGCTAGGCATTTGGTAAATACTCTGGGAGCGGTAGCTAGGCCAAAGGGAAGCACCTTGTACTGGAAGTGGTTTCCTCAGACCACAAAACCTGAGGAATTGTCTGTGGTCTGGGTGTATGAGGATGTGAGTATAAGCATCCTTTAAATCTAAGGAGCAAAGCCAGTCTCCCTGGTGGAGGTAAGGCAGTAGGATCCCAAGGGAAAGAATCTTGAACTTTTCCCTCACCAGGAACTTGTTCAGATTTCGCAAGTCCAGGATGGGGCGTAAGCCTCCTTTTCTTTTTGGTATGAGGAAATACCTGGAGTAGAAGCCTTGCCCCTGCAGGTGGTGGGGCACCAGTTCTACCGTCTGATCCGTCAGCAGACCTGTCAACTCCTGCAGGAGGTGGTTCCTGTGAAGAGGGGGCCTGAGAGGCTCTCCTGGGAACAAGGAGGTGGGCACCTGGTTGAAATGAAGGAAATAGCCCTGCTGGACTACTTTCAAAACCCAGGAGTCGATAGTAATGGCTGGCCACCTGTGACCGTACAGGACCAGCCTCCCTCCTGTGCAGGGCCAAACCACTGGTGGGAAAGGAGCTATGCACTGGGAGTCAAAACCCCCCTCCCGGCTGCGAAGGAGCCGGAGCTGGAGGCTTGGGGGTCTTCAGCTTACGTGGGCCATGCCCCTGTCCCTAAGCCTGCTTCCCCTGTTGGGGAGCTGGGGTGGCCTGGTAAGTGGGGTAGTTTCTGTAAGCCGTACCCTTCCTCGGGAAAAAGGGCTTTTCCCCTGAGGCCTTCTTCTTATGAGAAGGTGCAGATGTCTTCTTCGACAACCTTGTCCGGGTCAAGTACTCGGACTCGATTTCTGCAGCTTTCTCAGTCATGGGTTTGCCGAAGAGGTTGTCTCCTCAGCACGGGACAGCGACCAATTTGTCCTAAACCCATGGCTCCAAGTCCGACGACATGAGCCAGGCCTGACAGCGTGCACCAATGCCGGCCACGGCTACTTGGGCCGAAGCCTCGAAGCTGTTGTAAGCTGCTCGAGACATGAACTTCGAGCACTCTCTGATCCCCGTGGACAAGGCTTTGAAACGCTGCAAGGGTTCCTCGGATAGGCCAGCCAAGAACACGGCAATCTCCTTTGCCAGGTCCCGCAAGTACATGCCCATGTACAGCTGGTAAGTTTGGGCACGTCATGACAGCATCGAGTCCTGGTAGCATTTTCTGCCGAGAGCATCCAGGTTCCGGGCCTCCTGGCCGGGAGGCACCAAGGAGTGCATTTTTTGGCTTTTCAGCCGTTGCATGGCCGATTCCACAACCATGGAGTTGTGTGGCAGCTGCGCTTTCTGGAACCCAGGACTCTTGCGGACTCGATAGATGGAATCGATCTGTTTGCTGAGCACCGGCATTGAGGCCGGGGACACCCACATGCGGAGCATCAGCCGTTCCAACATCGGAGGCACTGGTACAGTAAGGGCCTCCTTCAGGGGAGAGTCATACTGGATGGCATCGAGCTCCTCGGCTCGAGGCTCCTCCTTGGCATCCGCAGGGAATGCCAAAGCCTTGGCCATGTCCCTGACGAAGTACGAGAACCGAGTGTCCTCCAGATCAGACCTAGTCCGAGGCTCCGAACCCGGAGAGTCCGATGGGATACACCAGGTCCAGAAGGTGTCTGGGGAGTCTTCCTCCTCCGTCTCCCATGCCAAGTCCTCCAAGGAGGACTCAATGGGCTCCAGCCTTGAGGGCTTCAAGCCCGACCGCCCCGATGCCGAGGGCACCGGCGTCGACGACCTTGGTCCTGAACAGGAGGTTGAGGGGGACCTTGGCCGAGGATCGACTTGAGACCTGATCGACTCGAGGATCGGCTCAGCCTCTGGTGTCGACATCCCAGTGGTCAGGGCAGATGGACCGGCGAGACCGATGATCAGTGCCCGCTGCTGCTCCATGAAGGCAGCCATGCTGCTCTCCAGAGCCGCCAACCTGAGATCGAGCTCAGAAGGCTCTGCAGCTCCCGGCTCGGGTCCCAACATCGTCGGGCCCGACGCCGGCTCTCCCGGAGGAGAGTCCATACGGACAACATAAGTTAACTTGTCCAACGCCTCTGATTCCCTGCAAGGTTGTTTAGCCGGCTGCTCTGACTCCGAGGACCCGGGGCGGCGGTCCGGGCTCCGCAGACTGGAACCCGAGGGCCCAAGCCGATCAGAGGCATCCAGCGACGCCACCCTCACTAGTTTCTTCTTCCTCCGGTGTTCCCTGGAGGGAGACCCCCGCTCAGAAGACCCACGACGGTGCTCAGGCTCCGATTCCTGATATGTCGAGGCTTCTGATGAGGTCCGGGCCTGGCCGGATGCGGACTCAGAAAAAATCCTGTCACGCTGCTGCTGCCTGCTCTTCAAAGACTTCAAAGACATCTTACCACACGGCCCACAGACCACTAGGTCATGGTTGGGGCCGAGGCATCGGAGGCAGCAGTCGTGTGTGTTGGTTTGAGACATCAACTTCTTACACCGATCACATTTTTTAAACCCGCTGGCAGCCATTGGGGGAAAAAGGGCCCCTGCGAGGTCAAATAACCGGGCTGCCAGTGAAAACTAAAAAGAGCGCGAACGCTAGTCACGAAGGACAAAAACGAAAAATATGACCGGACTCGATACTGGTGTACTGAGCCGAGGGTGGGAAGGGGAACCAGTGTCGAACCGGGAAGCTGAAAAAAATAAATCAACTTTTCTACTTTTTCCACGGTGAAAACAGGACCACGTCCGTTGGGCTCCGTGGAAAAAAGAAGACTGAGCAAGATGGCACCCTTGGGCGGGAAGGGGACTGCGTATGCGCGATGCAATCCCAAAGGCTTTCTTTGAAAGCTGGGGATTTGCTCTGCACGAGGGCTCTGTCGGCGCCGACGTCACCCATATGTGAGGACCGACTTCTTGCTTGTTCCTGGAGAAACATCTTTAGATACCGAGGTAAACTTACTTCAATATCCTTCTCCAAAAATATAATCCTACGCTCTCAAAACTTCTGCACGTTGGGCAGGTCCACCATAGGTGAAATTAAGTACTCTTCCCTACTTTTCCACTAGCAGGAGATACTGCAAACATTCCAGAGTCAGGTATCAGCGGAAAAGAAGTTTAAATCCCAGCAACCAACCTAGAGGAAACGGAAAACTCTGAAATGTTTTGAAAAATCTGTGACCGTTCCTTTTCCTGCGAAAGGCCCACCAAATCCTGCTCCCATTTGGCTAAATGCTTCAGGACCATCTCTTGTTAGATCTATGACATATCCCTAGCTCTCTCTCCCTTCCCTTGATATATTTGTCCAAAATAAGATTTTCCTCTTCCATGTCAGCTTTTGCCCCTGGTGAATGCAAATAGCGCCTAACTTGGAGGCAAGCATAAAAGTCTCTGATCCAAAACATACAGTTCCCAGAGTGATTTAAAGGACAAAAAGGTATATTGACTGTACAACTGACCAAAAAGCTTGAGAACCTATTTTTCCCAATGCTTAAAGAATAAGCCGCCACTCCCCCTCCCCTGGCTGAAATCCAGGATTAAATCTAAGCAAGCCAAGGAAGATCTTTCTTACCCTCTCCTATACCATTCTCAGACTCCTAAGGTACCTCTAATAAAAGAGTTATCAATCCGTCTTCCCAGCTCCTGTGCTGTGGAAGCCAAATATAAGATGATAGGGAGGATGTCACCCAAAACCCACTGTTCGAGGTATACCCACAGTGTGGGCATGTCCTAACACCACACAAACTGTATGTAATTGTGCTGCCCGGTAGTATTTATGAAAATGAGGGACTCCTAGGCCCCCCCATTAATTTCCTTCAATACAGAATACACCTAACTCAGCCAAAGAGGCCAATGATGCCAAATAAACTCAACCCTATGCTATGCCATAAAGCATATGAGGACAGACTTAAGGAACTTAATATGTATACTTTAGAGAAAAGGCAGGATAGAGGAGATAAGACTGAGATGTTTAAGTACCTCCATGGCATACATGCATACAGGAGGAGAGAGCGCCTCTAGATTGCAAGCAAGCTCTGCTACGAGGGGATATTTATTATTATTATTATTATTTACATTCTCTTATATACCGCGCTATTCTGCATCAGTGCGGTTTACATTGAACAAACTGAAATTACATTGAACAGGGCATTATAACTTGGAGATAACTATTTTACAGGGAACATGGGCTATGGAGGGTTAAGTGGCTTGCCCAAGACCACAAGGAGCACCTGTAGGACTAGAAACCCCAGTCCTTCCAGCCCAAGGTTGCTGTCCTCTAGTGGGATTTGAACCCCCGACCTTCCGGCCTGAAGTACCTTGCCCCAACCACTAGGCCACTCCTCCACTCCACATATAGGATATAGGATGAGGGTGAAAGGGGATAGACTCAGGAGTAATATGAGGAAATATGTCTTTACGGAAAGATATGTGGAATAGTCTCCCAGTGAAGGTGGCAGAAATGAGAGCAGTATCTGAACTCAAAAAAGCATGGGACAAACACAGAAAATCTCTAAAGGAATAAAGAAGACTATTGTAGTAGTTGATATGGAAGGGCAGACTAGATAGGCCATGTGGTCTTTTCTGCTATCGTGTTTCTATGTAGTGCCCACAACAATGTGCAGAGGTTGGCTCTGAACCTTATTATTTCAAATTTTTATTTTTTGGTTTCTGTTCTCTCATTCTGACCTTTAAACATACGGTACATCCCTTTGAAAAATAACTGCAGCTACAGTTTAGCAAAAATGTATCACTCTAAGACAGTGGTTTCCAGAGGCGGAGGAGGAGGAGAGACAGACAGATATGGAGAGACTGAGGGAAACAGACTAATGGGGAAGGGCTGGTGGAGAGAGAAACTGGACAGGTGGGCCATGGCAAGGGGAGAAAAAGATTAGTAGGACCAACTGAGCTGGGAGAAGGCTGTTTTTTGGAGTTGAGAGAGAAACTGGAAAGGACAGAGAGAATGACTGATGAAGATGGACTGAGAAGTTCCTAAAACCTTTGGCTATTGAAAAGGGGTCTACTCCATCACAAAGGCTGTGAATCCCTATTCTAGGACAAATGCATAACATTTTACTTTACCCCTTCTCAACAATACTACTGAAAGAAAACAGCTGGTTATTTCATGATTTTCTTAATATGAATAGTGCATAATTTTCTAAGTGCTCCATCCACTATATATTGTTTTGGTAAACAATCTGGGCCACGTTTGTTCCCGAGTTTATGGTGGAAAATCACAATTTTAGAAATAATCTTCTGAAAGTTCCAGGATGCTGCAAAAGGGAAATATATTTAAAATGAAATGAGTCATACAATGGTTAGATATCATTACCGCACTCTTTCCTCCTTCACTGATGCAGTACACACGCAAGTGATAGATGCAGCCAGGACTAAGTCGATCGCACAAATGTTCCCTAGCAGCTCCACTGTATATTGCATCCCATTTGTCTCCTGAAAGATTAAGAATTGATGTGCAGTCAGACACAATGTGATGTTTGACACTACCATATCATGGAAACAGAAATATCCTAGTGCCACTAAAAACTGTTTGTGTGATCTGTCTAATAAAAAAATTAAAAGCTTGTTTACAGTTTCCTGGAAATGATCTAATTATCTCATGAACATAGGTTCCTTTACAAATTTGTGTAAATTTGTTGAAGTGAAATATCTTTGTTATTCAGTCTACCCACTGGCTAGCAAGGACAATTTTTTAATAAAGCTGTTCAGATGTGCTTACTGGATCATTAATAATGCTACAATTAAATAAAAGGAAGCAGAGAATAGTTTAAACAGACCATACAATACATTTTAATTGAATCTTATTTTAATTTGACTCTGTAAAATATGTATCTGATAAAAATAAAGGGAAAGACTAGACTGTTGTGACACATGTGCAGCAGCCAGCTTTTACCTCCTCTCCAGTCTACTCCATAGTGCCCTCACCTTCACCGCCACCGGCAACCCCATTCCAACCCTACGAGGTCCTGGGAGAAAATGGGCGGACACATCCCGACACCTTGAGGCAGAACCCAAACACAACCATAACCCACACCTACTCTACGTCTCACTCCAGCACTCCAAGAAAGCTCTGCCTGAAAAATGCCCGCAACCCAGCTACCTGAACTGCGCCCTCATTAACGTCCGCTCAGTCAGGAAGAAATGGACAATCATCTCCGACCTGATATCCTACCACAAGTTAGACATCCTATTGGTCACGGAGACATGGCTCAGACGCCGACACAGTCACCCTGAACCAACTCACCACACCCAACTTCTCAGTCCACACCTGCCACAGAGCCAACCACAGGGGGGAGGAACCCTCGCGCTCACGAGAACCGAACTCCAATTCCAGCTGACCGACGCTAATAGTACCACACACCTGGACTTCATTATCCTAGCAAATAAGCACAATGCTATCAACCTAATCTACAGATCCCCATCATCTTCTCCAGACGACCTCTCAACAATAATCGACCTGGCCTGCAATACCAAGAACCCACACACACCAAACTGGCTTATGGGGGACTTCAACCTCCCAGAAGAACAGGCCAGCTCCCTCCTGAATGCGCTCAGCCAGCTGGAATACGACCAAGTGATCAACGAGCCCACCCACACAAAAGGAAACAAGCTGGACCTGATTTTTGCCCCACAGTCAGCCACAAGCCAGAACCATCCACTTGCCATTTCCCTCACGTCAGTTCCATGGTCTGACCATAGACTAATAAGATTCCAGCTGCCCAACCAGCAGGCTCAGACAAGATGCCAACCCACTGCCGATGCCTGCCCAAAAGCAAAATTCCGACACGTCAACAAGGAAGAGATACTCAGCAAAACCCTACCTCTGTTCAACCTCACATAAACCAATCTCGAGGAAATGCTCTCTGCGTGGAACAATAGTCTCAAATCCATTGTTAACCAACCAACTGGGGACGCAACACCAAGAAAAAGAAAGACCGCCCCATGGTACTCTCCTGAACTACGGACATCACTCCGCCACCTAAGGAAACTTGAAAGAAAATGGCGTCGCTCGCGCACCACCAATGATCTAGACATTTACACCTCATACCTGAGGAAACACCGCGAGGAAGTAGCTGAATGAGATGCTACCACGCAGAAATACTACAGTGCTCCCTGAACAAACCAAAGGATCTATTCAACCTAGTAAGGACCCCTCACGAAGGAACCTTCCCCCACCCAAAAAAAGCATGCCAGAGACACAAGAATACACAGACTACCTACAGTCAAAGATAATTCAGACTGCCTAAACGGCATCACCCACCCCTGTGAACGGATCACATTACCCAACACCACTATCCACCTTCTCATCACCTTCAGCAAAGAACGTCGAAGACACTATCAACGCGATTAACACCACCACGGCGCCAAACGACCCCTGCCCTGCGTTCTGGATAAAGACACTGTGCAAGGAATTTAGCCCTTTCTTAACCAGACTCATCAATCTCTCCTTCACTACAGGAGCATTCCCACAAAGTCTAAAGCAAACGCCCATTAGACCACTCCTAAAAAGCTGCAAACTGGACCCCCAAAAAGTGGATTTATACAGGCCAATTTCAAGCATCCCACTATTGGCCAAAATAATCGAAAAGCTCGTCCAACAACAAATCCAGAACTATATTGAGACCACTGCACCCTTAGACCTTTGCCAACACGGATTCAGAGAAGCACACGGTGTTGAGACGCTCCTGACCATTCTCTTCAACACTCTAACCACTGGCCTGGACAACACCAGAAGAGGTTACGCCCTAATCTTCTTGGACATCGCCGCAGCTTTCGACTCCGTCGACCATGAGCTGCTCATGGGGCGCCTGGCAAAGAAAGGGATCCAGGACATGGCATTGAGATGGTGCAAATCTTACCTCTCAGACAGATGGCAGCATGTGAGGACAGGGCCCACGACCTCCAAACCATTCCAGCAAAAACAGGGAGTCCCACATGGATCCTCCCTCTCGGCGCTGTTTTTCAACATATATATGCATCCTATCTGCGCAGTCGCCCGCTCCTTCGGCATCTCATGCCTTATATACGCTGACGACGTGTTACTCTACATGCCATTTGCAGCTGACCAGCCAGATTTCTCACCACTAACCGCCTGCTTCGACGCTATAACCGACTGGCTCCAAACCCAAACCTCAGAATAAATTTCAAGAAGACGGAGGCTCTATTCATCACCAGGGACCAATCATTCGCCCCACCAGCAGCACTAAAAGTAAGATGTGCCAAGCTCCAAAGCAAGCCCATAATCCGCTACTTAGGGGTAACACTCGACCAACAGTTGGATATGAAAACCCATATAAACAACACTGTCAAGGCAGTATACCTCAAGATTCGGACAATCCGACACCTACGCCCCCTACTGGAACCAGACGACTTCAGGACAATCTACCAGGCCTTAGTCATCCCCCACTTTAACTATGCCAATGCCATCCTAAGGGACTACCGAAAAACATGTTGAACCCACTGCAGCTGGCTATGAATGCAGCAGCCAGAATACTACATGGTGCCACCAGGAGGGACCACATAACACCAATCTTGAAGCACCTCCACTGGCTGCCAATCCACTGTAGACTCACCTTCAAGATCCTACTGTTGACCTTCAAAGCCATCAACAGACTCACCTCCTCTTCCATCTCAGACCTCATTCTCCCTACTCCCCCAAATAGAGCCAGAAGATCAGTCACAGCCAATACCCTGTTTCCCTAGCAAGATTACAAAGTGCTCGCAAACAACAAGAAAGAGGGCTTTTGTGTTCTATGCCCCCTCGTGTTGGAATGCCCTCCCACCCGGCATCCGGGCCATTACAGACCTTAGCCAGTTCAGGAAGGCACTGAAACACCACCTCTTCCTGCAGCATTATGGTACCACACAACAACCACCCCAAACTACCTACTATTCACGCCACCAGCGCTGCACGGTAGCACTACCTGACTCCCAGCAGGAGCATGTATATAGTCACCTAAAACTATAAACTGCCTTAGCCTAGAGCTTGTATATAGTTTCCCCAGTTAACCCAAGTTGAATAACGCTGTTTTCTGTAAGTCCAGTATGGGTGCTACCTGTACCTGAACAAAACTGCCATTATCTGTAAACCGAGCTGATTTTGAAGAGCGCGGTATAGAAAAGACTTTAAATAAATAAAATAAATAAATGTGAAGAGAATTGTTATTAAGGATAAAAGTGTGAGAAATGAGGAGACTTTCACACATTTTTAAAGGTAGGTGTATGGTTCTCAGCAGGGCTTTTTTTGAGAGGGCACACGTTGGTATGCAGTATTGGCACCTTTTTCATTGCCTGCTAAAACCGACCCATGGTCCTCATGTATTAATGAGAGAGCCCTGATTATAGAGTGCTGGAACCTTTTTTTCTAGAAAAAATGCATTGGTATCGGGTATAGAAAAATAGGTCATATGGTCTTTATCTGCCATTATTTTCTAACCAGACTACCCATCCGTAAGAACATAGTATTTGGAGGCGCCATCGGGTGCATGCCGCACACCTCGCCTTGCTGGAGCCGGAACAGGGCAGTCGGCCCTTTAAATTTGGAGGTGCCATCGGGTGCATGCCGCACACCTCGCCTCGCCGGAGCCGGAACAGGGCAGTCGGCCCTTTAAATTTGAAGGTGCCATTGGGCGCACGCCGCACACCTCACCTCGCCGGAACAGGGCAGTTGGCCCTTTAAATTTGAAGGCGCCATCGGGCGCACCTGTGCCTGGCGGGCCCGCGCCTGAGGGCCTCGCCAGAGGGCCCTTTGGCGTGGCCCTTAGGCGCGGGCCGGAGGGGCGCTCTGGTGTGAGCCGTTAACCCTTCTCCTCTTAACCTCCGTAGCTGCCGGTGGCCAAGCAGGCTCTATCTCTCCTCCACACTTCACCTCCTGCCCCCAACCATCTCACGAACACCGCCCCATTACCTTCAAGTAACTCTGCCTAGACTTGCTCCCACTGTTGGCATTGATTGATCTTCCTCTCCATTACCTGCATCGAACTGCTACCCATTGTCTGCATTGAACTGCTACCCCATTGCCTGCATAGAACTGCTACCTTCCGCCTGCATAGAACTGCTACCTTCCGCCTGCATAGAACTGCTACCCTCCGCCTGCATAGAACTGCTACCCATTGTCTGCATCGAACTGCTACCCTCTGCCTGCATCGAACTGCTACCCTTGCCTGCATAGAACTGCTACCCTCTGCCTGCATCGAACTGCTACCCACTGCCTGCATCGAACTGCTACCCTTGCCTGCATCGAACTGCTACCCTTGCCTGCATCGAACTGCTACCCTCTGCCTGCATCGAACTGCTACCCATTGTTTGCATCAAACTGCTACCCACTGCCTGCAAAGATCTGCTACCCATTGTTTGCATTGAACTGTTACCCATTGTTTGCAATGAACTGCTACCCATTGTTTGCATTGAACTGCTACCCATTGTTTGCATTGAACTGCTACCCATTGTTTGCTTAGAACTGCTACCCATTGCCTGCATAGAACTACTACCCATTGTTTGCAAAGAACTGCTACCCTCCGCCTGCATAGAACTGCTACCCATTGTTTGCATAGAACTGCTACCACTGCCTGCATAAAACTGCTACCCATTGTTTGCATAAATCTTGCTACCCACTCCTCACATAGAAATTGTTGCCCATTGCCATGGCCCCATATCACATTGTCCTTCTCTTCCTCATCCTCCCCAACTGCCTCCCCTCCTACCAATACCCTCCCTCCTCTCCCCCTACCCCCCCTTCCTCACTTCTCCCTCCATTCTGTCCTCTTGCCTGGCATCTGCTCTTGAGCTTCAGCACACCATCCCCCACATTCAACCAACCCCTCTCTCTCTAAGGCAACCCCACCCTCGCTTCCGCTGTACCGTCTCCGCTTTACCATGCTCTCTACTACTCCTTCTCCTTCTATCATCAGGTAATATCAACCCCAACCCTGGCCCCCCTCGATTTCTCACACTAAAAAGAGTTCCTCACGTACCTTTATCTAACCTCATCCACATCCCGCTCCTCCCCCCTTCCACCCTCCCTCACTCATCCCCCAATCACTCATACAGAGATATCAACCCCAACCTTATCTCCAAAACGAAATCCTCTCATAACCTTTCTGATATCATCAATATCACCCCTCACTTCCCTTCTTTCAAATTCCTCTTGGAGGGGGCACACACCCAGACACATCCACCAGCACCCTACTCCCTCTAAATCTCTGCACTTCTCTAGAAATAAAGCCTCACGTTACTCTGATAAGAAATCCTCACGTAACTTATCTATCCTTATCCATATCCCTCTTCTTCCCCCCTCCGCTCTCCAGTTTTCATGTGCCCTATGGAATGCATGCTCAGTCACTAACAAACTTCCTTTTACTCATGATCTCTTTATCTCTAATGCCCTACACCTTCTTGCCCTGACTGAGACCTGGCTCCCCTCAGACGACACCGTTTCCATTGCCTCTCTCTGCTATGGGGGTTATCAGTTCTCCCATACACCTTGATCTATTGGTTGCGGTGGGGGTGTTGGTATCCTACTTTCTCCCTCCTGCCAATTCCAACCTCTCCTGCTACCTCAGTCACCCTCCTTTGAAGTCCACTCCATTTGCCTCCTCATACCACTTCTCCTCCGTGTTTCTGTTATTTATCGCCCACCTGACAAATCCCAATCGACCTTCCTCACCGACTTCGACTCCTGTCTCTCCGCCTTTCTGGATCCCTCCTCCCCCACTCTTATTCTTGGTGATTTTAACATTCACGTCGACAACCCCTCTGACCCCCATGCCTCAAAGTTCCTGGCACTCATTTCCTCGTACGACCTCCAGCTTTGCTCCACTGCCCCCACCCACCTACACGGCCACTGTCTTGACCTAATACTCTTCTTTAATTCCTCTCCCTCAAACCTCTGCAACTCAATCCTTCCCTCATCTGACCATGTTTATGTTTATGTTTATTTGATAAAAAACCATCACTTTTTAACCTTTACTCTTCAGCTTCCGCCCTCTCAACCTTGTCCTGTCTCCTCCGACCTATTTAGAAACCTCTATAATATTGATCCTCTGACTCTCTCCTCCACCATTTCTCTCCTCCATTTTATCCTCCAAGTCCGTCGACGAGGCACTATCCTCCTACAATGCTATACTATGCTCAGCTCTTGACACTCTTGCCCCACCCACCCCACGTCCAGTCAAACGATCTACTCCCCAGCCCTGGCTTTCGCCCACAACCCGCTATCTATGCACCTGCACACGTTCCGCTGAGCATGCCTGGTCCAAATCCCGCTCCCCGGAGGACCTGCTACATTTCAAATTCATGCTTGGCTCCTTCCAGTCAGCCATTACACTTGCCAAGCAAGATTACTACATCCACCTGACCAACTCCTTTGCCTCTGATCCTCGCTGTCTCTTTAATACCCTCAATTCTCTCCTCAAGATCCCCCCGCCCCCGTCCTCCCTTTCTGCCCAAACCCTAGCCGACTACTTCCATGACAAAATCCATAAGATTACCCTCCAATTCCCCACCCCCTCATCTACCTCCCCCCTCCCCAATTCTCCCCCATCCGTACTTCCTCTGCTACCCTCTCCTCCTTCCCCCGATCTCTGAAGAAGAAACCACATTCCTTCTTACGTCCTCCAAACCCACCACCTTTTCATCTGACCCTATCCCCACCCATCTCCTACACCCCATCTCCCCCACCATTGTACCCCCATCTCTCACATCCTCAACCTTTCACTTTCCACTGCAACTGTCCCCGTTGACTTCAAACATGCTGTTGTCACACCCCTCCTCAAGTAACCATCACTTGATCCAACATGCCCTTCTAACTATCGACCCATCTCCCTCCATCCCTTCATATCCAAACTACTAGAACGAGCAGTCCACCGCCGCTGCGACTTCCTCACCTCCCAGGCCCTCCTGGACCCACTACAATCCGGCTTCTGTCCCTTACACTCCACTGAAACGGCTCTCGCAAGAGTCTCCAATGACCTGTTCCTGGCTAAATCTAAGGGCCTCTACTCTATCCTCATCCTTCTTGATCTCTCCGCTGCTTTTGACGCCATTGACCATAATCTTCTCCTCACCACCCTCTCCTCCCTTGGCTTCAAGGATCTGGTACTATCCTGGTGCTCCTCCTACCTCTCCCATCGCTCATTCAGTGTATGCTCTGGCGGCTCCTCCTCCTCCCCTACCTCGCTCCACGTAGGTGTACCCCAGGGATCCGTCTTGGGCCCCCTCCTTTTCTCTCTCTCTACACCCAAGCCCTTGACGCGTTTATCTCCTCCCACAGCTTTCAGTACCAGCTTTATGTCGATGACTCCCAAATCTACCTCTCTACACCTAATATTTCTCCAGCAACCCAGTCCAAGATATCTGCCTGCCTCTCCGACATCGCTGCCTGGATGTCTCATCGCCAATTGAAATTGAACATGGCCAAGACTGAACTCCTTATCTTTCCCCCTAACTCCTCCCCTCCTCTTCCCCCTTTCTCAGTCTATGTGGACAGAGCTACTATCCTTCCTGTTCCCTCGGCCCGCAACCTAGGGGTTATCTTTGACACCACTCTCTCCTTCTCCGCACATATCCAGCTTGTAGCCAAGACCTGCCGCTTCTTTCTCTTCAACATTGGCAAAATTCACTCCTTCCTCTCTGAACACACCACCAAAACGCTTATCCACTCCTTAATCTCCTCTCGCCTCGATTATTGCAACCTACTCCTTGCTGGTCTCCCCGTCAGCCACCTCCTTCCCCTTCAACCTATACAAAATCACGCTGCTCGACTAATCTTCCGCAGTCTCGCCATGCCCACATTACTCTTCTTCTCAAGTCGCTTCACTGGCTCCCTTGTCCAATTCCGCATCCAATTCAAACTTCTCCTACTGACCTATAAATGCATTCACTCTATGGCCCCTCATCCATCCACCAAATGATAGTGTGCTGCCAGCACACTGAGGTGCACCCTGATTTGGATTTCAAGCCAGCTTGTGAAAGGTGCAGCAAGTACTGCAACACCATTGGTAGTGAAGGGGAGAAGGTGTTGATACTTAAATCTGCGCACCAGATATAGAATCAACGCCATTTGAAGGTGTATACTCGCCTTGTGGAATCCTTGCAGGATGCCAGAAGGACATCTTCAACCTTCCTGGGCAAATGAAATTGGCCAAGGGCTACTCTTTCAGCAGCCAGGCTGTCAGGGTGCCACCGATGGCCCAGGATGCAGCTCAGGGCAATTGGTGGCACCTGAGAGACATGGAGCAGCAGGAGAAACCATGGCTGCCAGGCCCACCTAGGAGCTATGAGGATTACACAGGCCCAATACCATTGAATCTTGAGACAAGTCTTGGAGACCAGAGGGGTCGGAAGGTACATGTACAGTAGCCCTTCACTCCATGACAGGAGGAATGTGTCATCTGCTACTTGATGAGAGGCCGGTATCTTGGAGCAGAAGCATGGCAACTGGGCATTGCTGGGACTGGCTGGTGTAGGAGAGCCCCACATTAGGAACAGGCGGCACGCTACTCGAGGGTTCAGCCTCCACTTGTGGGGCTGGAGAATCTGACAGAGACGATCCTCGAGGACATTCTCCTGTCTTGGAAGGCACACTACCTGAAGGAGCATACCCCTCTCCTGGGCAAAGTTCCAGAGACGAATCGCTTCCTTGCATAAGAGGTATGACCCGGTGCCTCCCTATTTGTTGAGGTAAAACATCGCCACTTGAGTTTTTTTCTGAACCAGAACTACCTGGTTCGATAAGTTGTGCTAGATTGCTTGCAGAGCATATGCGATGGCTCCGAGTTCGAGGAAGTTGATCTGATGGAGACACTCCTCCGCCAACCAGATGCCATGGGTCTGTAGACTGCTGCAGTGGGCCACCCAGCCCAGTTTAGAGGTGAATGTCGCAAGGGTCACATGAGCAGAAGGAAACTTAAAAGGCATCCCCACCAGGAGGTCCCATGGCTTCTGCCACCAATCGAGGGATGTCACCAGTGGGGGGTCACCCAGGCCCGGTCATGGAGGTGGCCTGTCGCCTGGACCCATTGGGAGCTGAGGGTCCACTGGGCCAGGTGCATGCAGAGGCAGGCGTCAAGCATGACATGCACAGTTGAGGCCATGTTTCCCAGAAGGCACAACATCAGGTGAGCTTGATCTACGGGAAGAAAGATCTTGACCTGAACAGTATCCATGAGGCCTCAGATGAACTCCAGGCACTGAGCAAGCTGTAGGTGGGACTTCGGGTAGTTGATGACAAACCCCAGTGCTCCAGGATGAGGATGGTACAGTGTCCCATCTGATAGACATCATCGGTGGAGCTGCCCCTTATGCGCCAGTCATCTAGGTAGGGGAACACAAACACCCCCTGGAGGCATAGGTGAGTAACGACCACCGCCAAGCACTTTGTGAACACCTGGGGGGGGGGGGGGGGCGGACGCCAGCCCAAACAGCAGAATACAGTACTGGTAATGATGTCCTTCGATGACAAAGCAAAGGTACTGCCAGTGCAATGGATGGATCAGGATGTGGGTATAGGCACCTTTGAGATCTAAAGGAGCATAGTCAATCTCTCTGTTGGAGGTAGGGCAGCAATGTTCCAAGGGAAACCATTTTGAACTTCTCGTTCACCAAGAACTGTTTGAGGTCCCACAGATCCAGGATGGGCCGAAACCCTCCTGTTCTTTTTGGAAGCAGGAAGGACCAGGAGTAGAACCCAGTTCCCCGCTCAGCAGGGGGGACAGACTCCACTGCCTGGTCTGCCAGCAGGCCCAGAAGATCCAGCTGCAGAAGCCCTCAGTTCCCCAGAGAAGAATAGAGGCGGCATCTGTTCAAAGTGGAAGAGTTAACCCTCCCTGACCACATGCAGAACCCAAGCATAGTAAGTGATGCTGGGCCACTGGTGAGCAAAGATGACCAAGGAGTCAAATGCTCTCTCCAGTCTGTAGTGGAGGCACTTTCTGGGGCTTGGGGGTCTTAGGCTTATGAGGGCTGTGCCCCTGGCCCTTGGCCTGCTGTCTCTGTTGGGGAGCTGGATAGGCAAGAAATTGGGGGTATGTTCCGTAAGCTGCTCTCTTTTTTGGGTAAAAAGAGTTTTTTCCCTGAAGCCTTCCGTCAAGAAGGGTCTGCAGTCTTCCTGGAGAGTCTGGTTCTGGCCATGAAATTGGATTCCAACTCTGTGGCCTTGTCGTGAGCTTGCCAAAAGGTTCTCTCCCCGGCATGGGACATCGACCAACTTGTCATGAACCCATTGCTCCAGGTCTGAGGACTGTAGCTATGCCAGACACCGATGCTCACCGCAGTCACTCAAGCCACAGACTCAAAGCCATTATAGACCGCCAGAGTCTCATATTTGGAACATTCCTTGATAGTTGATACAAGGGTCCATAACTGCTGGAGAGGTTCATTAGACAGGCCAGCTGAGAACACGGCAAGCTCCTTTGCCAGGTCTCAAGTAAATGCCCATGTACAGCTGGTAGGCCTGGATACGGGCCACGAGCATTGAGCCCTGGTAACACTTCCATGGTATGGACTCCCTGCTCGGGGGCACCATGAAGTGCGTCTTCTGGCTCTTGATCCAATGCATGGCCCACTCCACCACTATGGAGTTGTATGGTAGCTGTGTATTATGGAAGCCAGGGCTCTTGTGGACCCGATACATGGAATCGAGCCAATTGCTCACTATTGGTACCATAACTGGTGACACCCACATCCTGAAGAGCAGTCTTTCCAGGATGGGAGGAATGGGCACTGTGAGTGCCTCCTTCGGGGGAGCCTCGAACTGGAGGATCTCAAGGTCCTCTGCTCGAGGTTCATCCTCAGACTTGGGGGCAAAGGCCAAGGCCTTAGCCATGTCCCGCATGAACTCCTGGAAGGAGAGATCCTTGGGCAGGGACCGCCAATGCTCCTGGGGTGGGGACGAGTTTGAGGGAACGTCTCGGTGCTGACGAGTATCCGGGTACTTGTCATCAGTCTCCCACTTGGAATCGGTATTGGAAGATACCTCCAGGATCCGGCGGGCATCGGCCTGATGCCCAGCAGCGGGAATAACTAGGGCCAGAGGCTCCTGGCAATCCAGTTCCTAGGTACTCCGGGGGGGGGGGGGGGGGTCCAGGCCCTCACATGGGAGGTGGACCAATGCCTAAAATCAGAGCTGGGTTGAAACTGCTCCAGCACAGGCTGAACCTCCAATTGCCAGACCCGAAGAACCAGAGGTACCTGTCGTCGGGACCTGCAGCAATGCCAGGAGGGCAGCAATGCTGTGTTCCAAGGTAACCACCCTGACCTCCAGACCAGTAGGCTCTGTGGACACCGAGGGAACCAGGCCAGATGCCATCTCTGTTGAGGGGGTTTCTTCAAGGAGGACAACTTCGGAGGACTGTTGCTGATCCCCCGAGGCTTTGGGAGTCTCCTCCTGCAGATGCAGCTTGGAAGGCCGCTCCTGGTCCTCACCTTCAGCTCGGGGGCTCCAATGCCGGTGACCATGAGACTTACCCTTGGCACTGGAATCAGTCTTCAATGCCGACTTCTAAGGGATCCAATCCTTCTATGGAGGCTGAGGCCTCATCCGCAGCCCCAAAGGGCACCGATTCCCCAGAAGATGCTGGAGTCGAACGGGAGGTTTTATGGCCAAATAGCGACTCCCGCTGCCTTTCATGATTCTTCTGGTCCTTGTTCATCATCTGGAGAAAGAATGGGCAGGAAGAGTCATCGTGGTCGGTGCCAAGGCACCGCAGGCAACAGTTATGACCATTTGTGCGAGACACGGTACGGTTACAACGATTACACTGCTTAAAACCATTGACCAAAGACATAGCAGGGAAAATGTCTCCTGCGAGGTCAAACTCCAATGTCTCGGTCAGGAGGGCACAAGAAAAACCCGTGCACCGAAAGAAAAGAAAAAAGAAAAGGAGGGAACCTGAAAAAAATACAACGCCGAGGCATCGGATCTGGGAACAGAGAAGATGATAGTACATGACCGGAGAAAAAGGAATCGTAAAAAAAAAAATCACATTAAAATCTAATTTTTCCCAGGGACACAGACTACACATCTGATGGGCTCAGCGGAAAAAAGAAGACTTTTGGGCGGGAAGGTAACCATGCATGCGTGGTAAAATTCCTAAAGGCTCTACGCGGGCTCCATCAGTGCAGACGCCACCCATATGTAAGGACAGACTTCTTGCTTGTTTCCAGAGAAAGCGTAGTTACTCACCTGTAACAGGTGTTCTCTGGGGACAGCAGGAATCAGTCCTCACATATGGGCGACGTCGGCATTGATGGAGCCCTCACGGAAGCATCCCCCCAGCTTTCAAATAAAGCCTTTGGGAGATGCTACCACGCATGCGTGGTCACCCCTTCCCACCCAAGGGTGCCATCTTGCTCAGTCAGATGACATAGCTAAAAGACAGCAAAAAAACAGAAGATGATAAGGAAGCAACTCCAAGGGGAGGAGGGAGGGTTGTGAGGACTGATTCCTGCTGTCCCCGGAGAACACCTGTTACAGGTGAGTAACTACACTTTCTCCAGGAACAAGCAGTCTTCAGTGTCCTCACTTATGGGACTCCCCAGCTGCAGGCTACCGAAAATCCATAGCAGAAAAATAGGACTCCTCCAAGGGGAGCCGCAAGCAGCAGCAATTTGGTCCGTGTCCACAGACCACAGTAGGACCCCTGTGTCCGATGCACCAGCATTCCAGTAGCCTGAACACAGAAGGGTTCGAGGGTAGGAGTTGCCAAGACCCCGAAAAGGTTACGGAGCACAGCCTGGCCGAAGGCACTGTCCCGTCAGAACTCTCTTTCCAGGCAGTAATGGGCTGCGAAGGTATGTACTGAAGACCAGGTGGCAGCCCAGCAGATGTCCACCATCAGGACAGAGCGCAAGTTTGCCACCGAAGCCGCCATGGCCCTGACATGGTGCGCTGTGATGCGGCCCTCCAGTGGGAGCCCCGCCTGCTGATAAGCGAGGGTGAAACAGTCTGCCACCCAGGTGGACAGCGTATGCTCAGTCATAGCCTTCCCCAGCCTACTGGGGTCGTAGAAGATAAACAGCTGAGAAGCCTTGCGGTGGCTCTGAGTGCGTTAGATATAGGAGGACAAGGCCCTCTTGCAGTCCAAGGTGTGGGGGGCCATCTCCGCCCGACAGAAATGAGTCTTGGAAAGAAGATAGGGAGCACCACTTCCTGGTTGAGATGGAAGGGCGACACTACCTTCGGCAGGAATTTGGGGTGTGTGCGAAGCACCATTCTGTTCTTGTAGAACCTGGTATAAGGCACCTCTGCCACCAGGGCCTGGAGCTTGCTGACTCTGCGAGCCGAAGTGAGCTCAACCAGGAAAACCACCTTCCACGAGAGGTAGCGAAGGTGGCAGGTAGCCAAAGGCTCAAAGGGCGGTCGAGTGAGCTGCCCCAACACCATGTTGAGGTCCCATTCGGTTGCAGGAGGGCGAACCGGGGGCTTTGATAGGAGAAGACCCCTAAGAAAATGAGTCACCAATGGTTGGGCCGAGAGTGGCTTACCATCCATTGGATGGTGGTGCGCTGCCAGGGCACAAAGGTGCACCCAAGCGGAGTTCGACTTGAGCCTGGACTGAGACAGGTGGAGAATGTACTGTAATATCAGTGGCACCGGGCAAAAGAAAGGGTCAGCCTTCTGTTGGATGCACCAAGAAGAACAAGTGCCACTTTAGGGCACAAGCCTTCCTAGTGGAGGCCTTGCGAGAGGCCAGCACAATGTTCTCCACATCCACCGGGAGGTTGAGAGGGGCCAGAACTGACAGCGAGAGGGATCCGAGGTTGGGGTACAGGAGAGAGCCCCCCTCCTGGGATAGAAGACCTGGGTCATTTCCCAGGGGATAAGGACCTCCAGCCAGTCTCAGGAGCAGCGGAAACCACGGCTGCCTGGGCCACCGAGGAGTTATCAGGATGAGCGAGGCCCTGTCATGGAGCACCCTGAATAGTGTCCTGGCGATCAGCGGCATCAGGTGGAAGGTGTAAATGAGGCCCTCCGACCATGAGACCAGGAATGCATCTGCTGCCACCCTGGAGGGGTGGCCCTGCCGGGAGCCAAAGCGGGACAACTGAAAGTTGTCTAGACTGGCGAACGGTTCCATCATGGGTTCCCCCCAGAGTAAGAAAAGCAGACTGGCGACCCTGAGGTCCAGTCGCTAATCGTGCAGCTGGAGAACCCTCCTGAGCTTGCCGGCCAGTAGGTTGTCCCACATGTTACACTGCCCGCAGGAAGATTCCCTGATGGATTTTGTACGAGCAGAGGACCAGTGCCTCCTGACAGAGGGTACGAGACCCCGTGCCCCCATGTTTGCTCATGTAGAACTTCACCAGCTGGTTGTCCATCTGGACCAGCACCATCTGGAGACGTAGGTGGTGACAGAGGACCCTCAGGGCAAGGTGTATGGCCCGGAAAAAGCCTTCCGATAACACGAGGAGATGAGCTCTGTCTTAATCTAAGCATCATGACTCAGTGCCTCCTTTTACTGCATAAACCACACTCCTCGCAGGTGCATCCACACCTAAGCGCCATTACAAAGGGCCCCTTCAATCTATTCAAAACTATGCTGCTTGACTAATCTTCCGCCAGCCTCGCCATGCCCACATTACTCCTCTTCTCAAGTCGCTTCACTGGCTCCCTATCCAATTCCGCATCCAATTCAAACTCCTCCTCCTGACCTATAAATGCACTCACTCTATGGCCCCTGAATACCTTTCATCTCTTATCTCTCCCTAAATCCCCTCTCGGGGACTTCGCTCTTCTAACAAATTACTTCTATCTAGGCCCTTCACTCGCACCGCTAACTCCCGACTGCTCTTTTCGCCTTGCTGCACCCTACGCCTGGAACAACCTACCTGTGTCTATACGCCAGGCACCCTCCATGGCCCTCTTCAAGTCCAGGTTGAAAACCCACCTCTTCACTGTTGCTTTCAGATCCTGACGTTTAGCCTTTGTCTTGACCTGTCTCCCGTCCTTTGTCATGACTAAATTGTAAATGCCATATTTTGTTTTGCCCCGAATTGTAAATGCCATATCTTTTTTCTCCCCCGAATTGACTATTGCTCTGTGTTGTCTTGACTAGATTGTGAGCTCTGATGAGCAGGGACTGTCTTGGCATGTATTCTGTACAGCGCTGCGTGCGTAGCGCTATATAAGTGCTAAATAGTAGTAGTAGTAGTCCTTAGGTGTGGCCTTGTGTGTGGACCAGTGAGTGAACCAAAACCACCACTGAAGCCCTTGCCTGGACATACAGCTTACGCAAGGTAAGATATCTCCCACCACAGATATTTTGCCTGAACAAGCTACACATTATAGGATGATACCAATGTGTCCTGGCCGAATCCCCAGTGCCCAAAATACTCCTACCACTTGCTCTACTCAAACAATTCCATATACAAGGCCTCCACACACACAGAAGACATGACTTGGATTGCCACAGGATCAATAATGTTACTCTCGCTCATGTTAATAAGACTCCCTAGTCCAACACACATACGAAGTGGCTTGATCCCAATTTTAGAGAGTGAGGGATCCACTGACTGGACACTCACCAAACTCACACATTCACAAGAGACCATATCACCTCATAACTATAAGTCCAATTCCCTCCACAATCCCTCATCAAACACACACTCAGCATACCCAGTCCATCAAATGTGGCCTGGTCAATGTTTGCTCTGCACACAATAAAATCCAGAACATATCAGACTATATCAAGAATCACTACTTGGACATCATGTTCGTTACCGAATCCTGGTTAACGGACACTGATAATGTACTAACGAACCAACTTATCACCTGAACAATGACTCTTCATAACTGACCAAGAAGGAATTGAAGGGGCAGAGGTATATTTATTCTCTCAAGTTAACAACTCAACCTTAATTGAATCACAGCTAATTCCACTGACACAATGAACACACTCCTAGAGGAAAATAAACAAATGATGATATGCCTGACATACAGATTCCCAAATGCTGATCCTGAGGATCTCACTATACTACTAGACTTGGCATGTTCCTACTCAAACCAAAGCAAGCCTTTTAAAAGCTGGGTGATCTCAACCTCAACTCAGTATCCACAACACAAGCCACCTCCTTTCTGGATGCATTGATCGTTATGGACCTCACACAAGTCATAACAGATCCCATGCATACAGGTGGAAACATTCTGGACTTCCTGTGTGTCCCCAACAGGCTCCAATCCACCACCTTCTTCATCCCTTACCAGGTGACTCCCATCCCCTGGTCTGACCACCACATGGTCACCTTTGAACTGCCACTTCAACACTATAGTGAGGAACAGAAACAGCCCCATATCTCTCACAGATTTAAAGAATTTAATAAGCAATCCCTACTTGACCACATTACACCAAGACTTGATTACACTTCAACTGACCTCACAACAATCATAAACAACTGGAATAACACCATTGCACCATTTGCACAAGCCTCCCAGAAAAAAAATGTCCCTATAAATACACAAGGCACCATGGTACTCTAATGAAATAAAAGGAGCTAAACTCAAGATGAGACAGTTAGAACATTGATGGAGGCAAAGCAAAGACCCATTATACCTGCAAGAATACATAACCAAACAAACAGAATATAACAACCTAATACATAACCACAAAAGGGAATACATATCAACCTCATCCTTAAATCTCTAAATCATACCAGAGAACTGTTCAATATAATAAGATCATCCACATGGGCTCCACTAACACAGCATTGAATCCTGATGAATTCGCCACATATCTACAGAATAAACTCACAGCTAATAGTGACAACTTAACAGTAGATCATCTATCACTGAGCTACACAAGAAACACTAATCTGTAGACCTCATTTGACCCAATCTCAGAAGATCTCCTAGAACAAATCCTAAACTGTTTAAACACTACCACCTCCCTCCTTGACCAATGCCCTATCTGCTGGGATAAAGACAGCTGAACATGAACTAGCACCTACACTTCTCAGAATAAGAAACTTATCACTTTCCCAAGGCCTCATACCTGCCAACATAAAAACTGCCATCATCAGACCCACATTAAAAAGTCCAACAGCTGACCCCAATTCCCCTTTTACCAGCAGATATCTAGCATCCCCCTTCTAGCTAAGATAACAGAAAAGGAAGTACAACTTCAGCTACAGGATTTCATAGACACTTCCGCCCCCCTAGATATGCAGCAACATGGGTTTAGGCCGAAACATGACATAGAAACTCTACTCACCTCACTAATTAACACACTACTCAAAGGAATTGAGAAGACCAAACAGGGTTTTATCCTCATATTCATCGATATAGCAGCTGCCTTTGATTATTTAAATCACAACAAACTCATAGACCGGCTGATGGACATAGGAGTAAGCAACACCCCCCCTCTCATGGTTCTGTTCTTACCTGTCAGAACGCCAGCTGCAAGTCAAGATAAAGGACAAAACCTAAAGACCACTTAAACAACAGCAAGACACACCTCAAGGATCCTCACTTTCAGCGCTCCTATTTGACTTACACATTCAGCCAGTATGCAAACTCATACAAAACTACAATTTAAGCTACCACCTATATGCAGATGACCTAATGATATTCGCCCCCTTCAACACTGACAACCCAGAATATTCTCCAATAAAATCATGCCTCAAGGCAATTGTAAGCTAGCTAAACGATCACAGTCAAATAATAAACTATAACAAGTCCGAGGCCCTGACCATTACCAGGGGTTCATCCTACTATCTCCCAGAAATACTCAAGATAGATGACATCACTCTCCCTGTGAAACAAGACGTTAAGTATCTTGGAGTTACATTAGATCATAGACTGACTCTGCAAACACATATTAAGAAGATGACATCCACTGCCTACTACCAAATGAAGATCCTGCATAACCTCTGCCCGCTACTGGACCACAATCACTATCGCACAGTATGCCAGGCCATAATTACCCCATACCTGCATTACTGCAATTTTATCCTACAAGGCCTCCCCCTAAACATGCACTCCACTCTCTGCAAATAGCCCAAACACCACAGCCTGACTAATCACAAGGACTACATGACACAGCACATCACTCCAGTGCTCAAAAGCCTACACTGGCTATGCATACAAGCTCATATCAAATCATCTTCAAAACTATACATAATCAATCGGCTGACTGCCTATACTCACTCATTTGGAAGGCTACAGACTCCAGAATAAGAAGACAACAAAATCAAAACCTCCTCTCTATCCCAACCCATAAGGACAAAAGTTCCCAAGTAACCTGCCAAAGACTTTGCAATCTATGGCCCAACACTATGGAACTCGCTCCCAGCTAATCTAAGATCAATCCAAGATACCTCTGAATTCAGTAAAAAAAAAGTTAAAAACCCACCTATTTACTAAACATTTTGGATCAGAAAGCTAGCCTCCATTCTCACCCCACCATCCTACTGAATGACTCTGAAATGCTATGCACTGACTGAACTGTAAATAAGATTTTGATCCCCACTAAGCCCATCCCTTCGGGGTACTAAACCTATACAAACTCCTCAATGTAACAGTTATATTTAACTGTTCAATGTAATACAGTTAATTGTTACCTGGTTCCATATAAAAGTTAAGTTTAAATGTAAACCGCTTTGGTAATCCTGAAAGGCGGTATAGAAGAAAAGCTAAATACAGTGGTTTACAATCACATAAACAGACACCTTAAAAAACAATATAAACATAAAAAGACAATAGATTTACTTTAACAATAGACACTTGCTGGTCTCCCTCTGAATCATTTCTCTCCCCTTCAATCTGTTGAAAACTCAGCTACGCACTAATCTTCCACCAACCTCGATATGCTGGTATGTATAATCCCTCTTCTCAAGTCACTTCATTGGCTCCCTATCCATTTCCATATCCAGTTCAAAATTCTCCTACTGACCTATAAGTGCACTCATTCTGCTGCTCCTCACTACCTTTCCTCTCTTAGCTCTACTTACACCTCTCCTCTCCGCTCTTCTGGCAGATCGCTTTTAACTGTGCCCTTCTCTTCTACTGCCAACTCGAGAACTCAATCCTTTCACCCTGCTGCTCCTTATGCCTGGAACAAACTACCTGAGTCTGTACGTCAGAATTCATCTCTGGCCCTTTTCAAATCCAGGCTGAAAACGCACCTCTTCGAGGCCGCTTTTGGATCCTGATCCTCAGTCTCTTATGTGTTTCCTCACCATTCCCTATATGTATCCTTATCCTCAGCTGTTGTATTGTCTATCTTAACTAGATTGTAAGTTCTGATGAGCAGGGACAGTCGTTTACATGGGTCTGCGGAACCCAAAGACCAGGCCTACACGCAGGTGTATAGATATGAAGACAAAGTTTATTGAAGGACCTTCAATAAAGTTTGTCTTCATATCTATACACCTGCGTGTAGGCCTGGTCTTTGGGTTCCGCTACTGGTTTGACTTGCCTGTGCGGATACCTTCTTCTCTTGTTGTTTGACGGTTTACATGGGTCTGTACAAATGATCACCAGTAGTAGTAGTGGACTGTTTCCACCAACCTATCACCTCTGCTCCCAAAACTATCCACTAATTATTTTCTAACGCTACTCATTTCCAGTGAAAGCTAGCCTAATCCTGCTCCTACCTCAACCTGCCGGGCAACTTATTCCACCATACAGGCGTCACTACTGCAAATAAAATTCTCGATGACCTGGCACTATCAAAAATGCAATCTGACTGGATCGTAAAGTCCTTCCTGGCTGATACCACTTCCGCAGCCCATGCAGATAACTTGGACCCTCTCCCCGTAGAAGCCTGGAAGTTAAATAAACTCCTCTCCCTCATAGGCAGTCAGTGGAGTTGCCTCAATATATCAGCCACTGACTCCCGCCTCCCCCACTCTGACAACACATAGGTGGCCATATTCTGAACTACCTGCAATCTTTGAAGCATATAATTTAGTAACCCTTAGTACAAAAGGTTGCATTAGTCCAAAATAGAAATCACCAGAATATGCATAACAGTTCTCATTACCTTTTCATCCAAAAAAGGGCCCAACTGGTGAACTATCTATTAGCTATTCTAACTAACCTTGAAATGTGAGCACCCAGAGTCAAATCTATATCAATAAGTACTCCTAAATTGTTTATTTCCATTTTATGTTCCAACCTCACATCTCTAATACAGGGCCATTCCATCAATGTTCCTGGATATAAATTCCCACAGACTAACATCTCCAACTTCTACATGTTCAGCACCATCCTGTTTTGTTTTGTTTTGTTTTCAAGTTATTAAATATTTTTATTGATAAATTTCAAAATAGTACAATACACATTTGAAAAAAAAAATCAGAAATCCATTAGTCCACATCCAGGGGAGCAATCAAATAACAGCTATACAGCAATATAAAGAAAAAAGACAAAAGGAATGTATATGCAAGGAGCGGAGTTGTTGTCCTAATTTACAAAACCTCTAATTATTACTACTTGCTGGTGCACAAGATCAAGGAAAAAAGCATAACTACATTATACCTGTGGACCCTAATTCGTAAGAAAGGTTTCCAAAGAAGATATCTCAGAGAAAACCTACTTACTACACCCAAGTGTGACCAGGCATTTACAGGGAAATTTAAGGAAAAAAGTAGCCCCAACAGCTAAGACACGAGGCTTTAAAGCCAAAAAAGCCTTGCATCTGAGCTGGGTTTGCCTGGAGACATCGGGAAACATGTTGACTTTTCCACCACAGAAATCAGCATTCTTATTTTGAAAATATAAATGCATAACTGTGTTTTTGTCAGTCTCAGAATAGAAAGACAGAAGAGTAGACCTAGTAGCAATCACATCATGCGATGATTCAATAAAGTCAGATACATCTAATGAATCCAACAAAGAAAGAGGAGCGGCTCCCTGTGTGGACCTGCCTGGAGTCACCCCCACCTGAGGCAAATAATAGAACTTATTGATAATGGGTTTAGTATTATCTTGATACCCCAGAATTTCAGACAAATTGTTATCTCCACAGATTCTGTTTGATAAATATCGAGTACGAGGAAAATTCAACCATCTAATATCCGTAGCCCTCAGACTGTTTTCAAGTAATTCTTGTTGTGTATGTAGAGTGAGACTATCCTTAATAAATGACATAGTAGTAGACTGTAATGCAACACACTGAGCATCCAACTTCTGACACTTATTATCTAGTGTTACTATCAGAAGATCATGTTGAGCTAACTTAGCCACAGAGTCCCTCGAGAAATCTGAAAATTGAGTTACCATAGAAGATAAAGAAACTTCAATACATGAGAGAACTCACCAAACATCAGATAAAGAAATATTTTGTATGTCCACAGGTAGAACAGGTAAATCATCCTGTTGAGCCCTGACAAGATCCTCCGAAACCTGAAGAATATGTGGCAGAGGAACCACCACAATATTTGACAGGTTCACAGGGGGGACCAGTGGAGAAGATGAATCCAGATGTCGGAACTGCTCCTCCAACATAGGTGAAGAAGTCACTGGGCCAATGGCTTCATCGCCAACAGGTGAGGCAAAGTTAGAAACCCCCAACAATGACGAAGAGCTATCTAATGGAAGCAGGGACCTGGTGGCAGCAACAGGAATCGCCTCCATTTCACTCACAGAAACCACATGTACATCCATAGGACCAATAACTTTAACAGTTTTAGAGGGATTCACAGTACTCATGTCTAAAAAGGTCTCTTTTTACGTTTGCCCATTCCAGGGCTCCAGCTCCAATGCTCCTCGTGCACCGAAGGGGCGCAAAAGGGGTGTGTCAAGACCCTTTAGAACGCGCCCCTTCAGAACATGACCACACCCGCGAAACAGGCTGCAATTTAAGGCTCCCAAGATGATGTCAGGGCCAGGTGCCACGTCGGTGGTCCGAGGAGTCCTCCAGCTGCCTGCAAAGGCCAGCGAAAGATGCAGTGCACAGTTCGGGCAGCAGCTCCTTCTCCACACACACTCCTAGCAGCCGCCTCGATCCACCTCACTTTAAGGCCCCCAAGATGATGTCGGGGCCAGGCACCGCGTCGGTGGTCCGGGGAATTCTCCAGCTGCCAGCAAAAGACGTGGTGCACAGTTCGGGTAGCAGCTCCTTCTCCACATACACTCTCCCATCCTGTTAACCACCAACCACTTTGATACCTCCAGCAAACACTCATTTATCCTCCGGACAGTCTAACCTATCCTGCCCCAAAGGTATCACAATCTGTATATTGTCTGCATACAGGATTCCCCAAAACCCATGAGCCCAAACAAGTCCTCCCAGGTGCTGCAGATAAACATTGAACAAGACAGCAGATAAGGCCAACCCCTGTGGCCTCCCACAGGACAGGCCTTTAACTGATGAAATTTACTCTTCATACCTAACTCTAAACCTACTTTCCTTGTAGAAAAGACTGAATCAGTGCCTTTTCAAATCCATGCTAAAAACTCACCTCTTTGAGGCTGCTTTTGGATCCTGCTCTGCTTAGTCTTCTTTCTACCTCCTTACCTTTTCCCGGATATATCCTTCTCCTCTGCTGTTGTGTTGTCTGTCTTGACTAAATTGTAAGCTGTTATGAGCAGGGACTGTCATTTACGTGTGCCTGTACAGCGCTGCATATACTTTGTAGTGCTATATAAATGATAAGTAGTAGTAGTAGTAATATTTTCCCTTTTATTCCCATCTGCCAATACCTCTGCACCAATCTTCCACAGTTCACTAAATTAAAAGCTGTGAAGAAAACAAGTGTTAACAACAGAACAACCTCTCCCCTTAACCCTAGCTTGGTAAAATCATATTAGTTACCATCACCATTAATGATTCAGTTCCAGAACTCTGACAAAAGACGGCTTTCCTCCATTCCAATCCTCCTATCTCCTCCACAGAGCATCTAATTGTAATACCACTTCCTTCTCTAAAATTTCTGCCAACATTGAGAACGAGGAGATTGGCTCTAAATTCTCACAATTCTAATCCCCACTCTTTTTGGGTATTGGGGTAACCATAGATTCTTTGAGCTGGTTGGGATAAATCCTTTGCTCGAATGAGATATCTATCAAATCCACTATCCAAGTTAGCATACCTGTGGAACATTGCTGCAACAGCTTCCCAGGAATGGGATCCATGCGCACCCATGTGATATGTAATTGTTTCAACACCCTTTCTAACTTTTCCTGAGTCATTGGCAAGAACTCAACTCATCCCTCCCCCTCCATACACTCCAATGCCAGTCCCCAAACCTTTAACCCCTCCACTTTAGCTACAAAGTAATTCGTTACATGCTCAACCTCCACCCAACTTCCTCACACATCCTCTTTATTTTTCCCTAATAACTGCTCCACCACCCAAAATAACTGAGAAAATCAAGTCAGTTCTACCCACCACAGCAGCAGCGAATCTGTAAGCATATAGCCCCAATTTTAGGATTGCTGTTCTATTCTACCTTCTCCATACCTAAGACAGCTTTTGCCTGCTGGTAATGGTAGCACGATTGGTCAGTTCTGGACTGATGCTTCCCTTTTTCTCGTCACATATGACTGAAGACCTCAAATCTAGCATCCACGAGGCCCAGAGCTAACATACTCCACTGTCTTGCACTCACACATGACAATATAGCTTTTAAGGGACTTTAATAAGTGATATTTTTCAGGCAAATACACAAGGACATAGTTTTGGGAGGCAAGAGGGGCATGCCCCCCCCCCCTATGAGTTGCCCCGATGATGGCAGTGATGCTTGTCTGCTTGCAAGGATCCAACCTCCCACGGGCAGAAGGGGAAGGCAGCGATAGCAGCAAAGTCCCCTTCTATCTTTCTACAGGAGCTTGGATTGACGGAGGCAGAAGAGAAGGGGGAGTGCAATCGCAGCAAAGTCTCCTATTGGCCACAGGAGACTGGATCTCCCGTGGGCAGAAAAGAAGAGGCTGCAGAGGCAAGCAGTCTGCCCGTGGGGAATCAATCTCCAAGGGCAGAAAAAAATAGATGCTTCTGAACTGAAGCCTTCCCAGCAGCCTGAACATGTCTGTAGTATTGGAACAAACAGCCAAATACACAACTCCACAAATCCCTTGATTCCCTCTCCTCCCTTCCCCCCCCCCCTCGCAACATTTCAGGTATAGACTTAAATAGCGAGCCACTGTGGATGAAAGAAAATATGTCCAGTTCAACATGCCTGAACTTCCCATAATTACCATATGTATCAGTGACTGATAGCCCTATCCCTCCAATCCAAAATTGTAAAAAACCCCAAAAAACCAAGGGTCATGCAGATGTGCAGCTACAGGTCTCCAGCCTGCTCAGATGCTAAAGCCTGAACCAAAGTTGACCAAACAAGATGGCTTCCTGCCACAAGAAACCTTTGCTGTGTTTCTAGTCTGACCTGACCTTCAAGCAACTGCTTGCCAAATGTTTATGTGTGCATACTGTCCACATGCAAGAACACTGTCCACATGCAAGAACACCTGCTTCTCCAGCCCTTATCATATACAGACAATTCTACTGGCCTTGGGCAATTGTAACTATGTCCAGAAACTACATACCCTTTCCTTCGCATGACATCTTACTATGGACCCTTTGTCTGCAGGAAGGATGCCGATAGACAGGGGCGGCTCTATAACGAGGCAGAGTGAGACGATGGCCTCAGGCGGCAAACCTTTGGGGGCGGCAAAAAATGCCCCAAAAACAGCTGCCTCATTCCTCCTTTAGTTTAAAAAAACAAAACAAAAAACATGGACAAGCTACTGCGGCCGCGATAGCGGTAATTTAAAATGAAAGAAAACTGGTACGGAGTCTCCCAACCTTATGGAACCCCTGCTGCCATGTCCTGCTCAAGCATCACTTCCTTTTGGGGGCGGGATGCAGCTGCAAGGGCTCCATAGGGCCAGGAGGCTCTGCACTGGTTTCCTTTCATTTTAAATTATTACCGCTATTATAGCTGCAGAGGAAGGGGAAGGAGCAGAACGGAGACATGGGCGACAGGAGAGGAGCAGAATGAGCTATATGGGAGGTAAGGAGAGGGAGCAGAGCAAGCTACATGGGTGGGAAGGAGAGGGAGCGCAATGAGCTATATGGGGGAAGGAGAGGGAATGGAGCTGACAAGGGTGGCAGGAGGGGGAGCGGAATGGAGCTACACAGGGGGGAAGGAGAGGGAGCAGAACGAACTACGTAGGGGAGCGGAATGGAGCTGACAGAGGGGGAAAGATAGGGCTGGAAGGAGCTGACATAGGGGAAAAAGAGGGCTGGAATGGAGCTGACAGAGGGGAAGAAGAGGGAGCAGAACGGAGCTGACAGAGGAGGAAAGAGAGCTGGAAATGAACTGAGAGAGGGGAAGGAGAGGGCTGGAAATGAACTGAAAGAGGGGAAGGAGAGGGCTGGAAGGGAACTGACATGGGGAAGAGGGGGATGGAAGAGAGCTGACACATGGGGATTTTATTTATTTATTTAGACAGCTTTGTATACCGCCTTATCCTTCAATCAAAGCGTTCACAACACAATTGGGGGATACATTTAACACATGGGGATATGAGATACATACACTAATACTTACAGGGAGCATGGGCTATGGAGGGTAAAGTGGCTTGCCCAAGACCACAAGGAGCATCTGTGGGACTAGAAACCCCAGTCCTTCCGGCCCAAGGTTGCTGTCCTCTAGTGGGATTTGAACCCCCGACCTTCCGGCCTGAAGTACCTTGCCCCAACCACTAGGCTACTCCTCCCTCTACTGGTACTGGTGGTACTGATGGTACTGGTGGGGAGATTGAAAGGGAGCTGACTCCTGGGGGTGGGATTAGAGGGAGCTGACACTTGGGGATGGGACTAGTAAGTGGTTGGGTAAGGGGAGGAAGCTGGCAGGGAGGGTGCACTGGGACTGGAAGGGAGCTGACATGCAGGAAGGGTTACTGGGACTGGAAATAGGCTGATGGAAGGAAGTGAAGAAAACAAAAGAAATGGCAGATAGAGTGCTAAGAGAAGACAGGAAAGCAGAAGCCTCAGATCAGGACTGGCATGACTAGAGAATAAAATGGCAAAGGTAGAAAAAATAATTTTATTTTCAATTTAGTGATTGGACTTTGCGCTATCTTTATAGTTTACATAGTATGGGGAACTGCATCTCTTATCTGGTGTTGCACTGCATGCAGAATCTGGCTTCTTGTAATTTCGGTTTAATTTTTGTCTAAATATTTTATTTTTACTTTAGGTTGTGATCACTTATTCTGTAGTTGGTGAGAGTCTGTGTTCTGAGTGTGTGACCAAGGCCATGTTTTCTGTTAAAATGAAATTTGTATGCAGGGATTTGTACTGTAGTAATTTGTCTTGTTCAGCTTTTCAAATAGGTGTTAGATGTTCTAGGGCCCGTTACAGTATTTATAGTGCTGGTTTTTTTTCTGGGTAGGCACCTTGTATGAGTTTTGGAAGTTTATGCTAGTAATGGTATGGTAGATTTGGCCTTGTAGATCTTTGGTGACTTTTGTAGGGTTTTATATTAGTTCCCAATATGCCTGGTACTGGAGAATATTTGTTAGCGAGATGACCAGAATCAGATTTTTTTTTTTTTTTTTTTTTTTTTAGATACTGAGTTCTGTGGGTGAATGTCCTAGTTCTGCTCTGCATCCACTATTGAGGGAGGGAGTTCTGTGGATCAAAATATATGTTCAAAAAGAAAAAGCAAGAACCATAACGCTGTTTATAACAAAATAAAAATGAGTTATAATTTAGTTTTATAAAGTGTGCTGTGGTTCTCACTCATTCTTTTAGTTCCTTGGTGTGCAAACATCTTGCATTTTCTCCATATGATCTAATCGGCTTTTTAGTTTGGTTCAGTCCCTGATTGGAGTTTTGAGAAAGCACCCCCCCCCCCCCCACACACACACACTACAAGGGGGGAGGGGGCGCCATCTCATCCCTTGCCTCAGGCAGCAGATTGCCTTGAGCCACCCCTGCCTACAGACTACCTCCTGACTCGCTGAGAACTCTCCAGTTTGTCTTATGCCACCAATTACCAAAAACTGATAAGGACTCAACACAAAGAATAATAGAGTCTGCACAGAAAGCGTAGTTATTCACTTGTAACAGGTGATCTCCAGGAACAGCAGGAATTTAGTCTTCACATATGGGTGACATCGGGTACCGTTAACCACAGAGGTTGCCATTGCTCGGACATTATGAACAGCTACGTGTCCCATGAGGGAAAGACCTGCTTTGTCATATGTAAAAGAAATACAGCCTGCTATCCATTTGGACAGTGTACGTTTGGTCACTGGAAGGCCCAGGTGAGAAGGATCAAGAGAGACAAAGAGCTGAGAGGACTTCCTTATGTCTTCTGTCCTTTGGAAATAGAAGGCCAGAGCCCTCTTATAGTCAAGTGTATGTAGGGTGGCTTTGGCATGAGAAGCATGAGGTCTTGGGAAAAAGACTGGCAGGATTACTGACTGATTGAGATGGAAAGGTGATACTATTTTCGGAAGAAAGTGGGAGGTGTGTCTGAAGGACGACCTTGTCATGATGAAAACATGTACAGGAAGCATGAGCCACTAAGGCCTGCAGCTCACTGATGCACCTGGCCGATGTCAGGGTGATGAGGAATAAAACCTTCCGAGACAAGTATCGGAGCTGTGTGGTTGTTAAGGGCTCAAACGGCGGTTTGAGGAGCTGAGCTAGTACCACATTGAGATCCCATGCCACTGGTGGTAATCGAATGGGTGGTTTGGTGAGGAGAAGACCCCTCATAAAATGTGCTACCAGAGGAGCTGTGGAGATGGGTCTGTCTTCCACATGCTTATGTAAAGCTGAAATAGCACTAAGGTGCACTCGCACTGAGTTCGTTTTAAGATCTAGAGAAGATAAATGTAAAAGATACTGAAGGAGCGTACAGCCTGTTGCTTCAAATGGACTGTGACCATTTTGAGAGTATCATGAAGCATATCTTTGTCATTTCAAAGAATAGGTCTTTCTGGTGGACAGCTTTCTGGAGGAAAGGAGAATATGTTTTACAGCAGTAGATAGTGGCAGATCCTGGAAGATTACACTCTCAACAGCCATGCTGTTAGTCGAAGGGACTGCAGATTGGGATGGAGAAGTGCTCCGTTGTCCTGAGATAGAAGACCTGTCCTGGAACCCAGTGGGATCGGTGAAGTTTGCGTCAGATGAAATAGAAGGGGAAACCATGGTTGACGTGGCCAGCGAGGGGCTATGAGAATCATACAGCCCTTGTCTGCTTGAAGCTTGAGAAGGATCTTTGAGATGAGGGGAATGGGGGAAATGCATAGAGAAGTCCCTGACCACAGTGGATCATGAGGGAATCTGATGCTAGGCTGAGTTTGGACAGAAGTCTGGAGCAGAACTGAGGAAGTTGAGTGTTCTACAGAGGGGCAAAGAGATCTATCACTGGTGCTCACCAGATGTGGAACAGTTTTGCTGCTGCTGTTGGATGGCAAACTCCCAGAGTTTGCAGGCTTCTTGACATAGGGGAAGGGCGCCCATCCCCCTCTGTTTATATAAAACACAGCCACCTGATTGTCTGTCCTGACTAGGATCTGACTGTTTGAGAGGTGGTGCTGGAAAACCTGGAGGGCATTCCTGACTGCTTGAAGCTCAAGGAGGTTTATCTGCTGCATGGATTCCTGGGTTGTCCACAGGCCCTGTGTGGAGATGGAATCCAGATGTGCTCCCCAACCATGCTTGGAGACATCCGTTGTTAGTGTATGCTGAGGTAGGGTGTCGAAAGAGGTGACCCTATGAGAAGATTTGCTGGGGTGCACCACCACAGGAGAGATTCGGCAATGGGTGATTTTATCTGGATGACATCACGGAGGCTCCCTGTGGACTGGGTCCACTGGGTTGCGAGTCCACTGAGATTGACGCATGTGAAGTCTCACATAAGGGACTACATGTACTGTTGAGGCCATGTGTTCCAGAAGGGATAGAAAGCATCGAGCCGTAGCCGTGGTCCACAGGGAGAAAGGCCCTGGACTATATTGTGTCCAGAACGGCTCCTATGAATTCCAACCTTTCAGTTAGAGTGAGTTGGGATTTTGGGAAGTTTATCACAAAGCCCAGGTACTGCAGAAGTGTAAGAGTTTTTGTTGAGATGAGCAGAGTTCTCCAGGAGAGTCTGCCTTTATGAGCCAGTCATCTAAGTAAGGGAAAACAAAGACTTTCTTGCTCTGGAGATGATTTGTTATGATGGTCATGCACTTTGTAAAGACCCTTGGTGCAGATGACAAACCGAAAGGAAGGAACCTGTATTGGTAATGGGTGCCCTGACATGTGAAGCGAAGATACTGTCTATGGTCTGGATGTATCAAGATGTGAGTGTAGGCCTCTTTGAGGTCTAGGGAACAGTCTGTAGGTAGGGAAGAAGGGTTCTCAGAGAGATCATTTTGAATTTCTTTTTGACGAGGAATTTGTTTAGCTCTCTGAAGTTGAGAATCGGTCTGTGGCCTCCTGACTTCTTTGAAATGAGGAAGTAGGGGGAGTAGAAGTCTTTGAACAGTTGGTTTGTTGAAACTGGTTCTATGACTCCTTGGGAAAGGAGAATGGTTATCTCTTATTTTAGCAGTGCATCCAGGGGAAGTTTGGAATGAAGCTCTCCCTTGAAGTGGTGAGGAGGAAGCTCTCAGGGGTTTAGTTAGTATCTTCTCTGGATTATGTTGAGAGTCCACTGCTCTGTGGTAATGAAATGCCAGTGCTGAGCAAAATGAGAGAGTCTTCCTGAGATGGTGGTGGGCTCTGGTATGTGAAGGAGAAGGCTGGCTGTGCTCCCTATGTAGGAGTCCAAAACTAGGTGTAGCAGTAGTTGGCTGAGTGGCTGGTTGTGGCTTGGCTAGCCTGGGCTTTTTAGCCTGTTTAGGGCCCTATTGTTTTTTGTGGGGCCTGATAGGCTGGCTGGTAGTATGAAGAACAGAATCTTCTCTTTTTTAAGGTAGAAATGTTTCTTGTTAGGTACCTTCTTTATAGAAGGATCAGAAGTCTTTCTGGAGAGCCTCTTAAGTGTTGTGTCACCTGTTTCTAGCTCTCCTACCTTCTCCTACCAGTTCTTTCCAAACAGGTTTTCATCAGTGCAGAGGATGTTACCCAACTTGTCTTGGACCCACTGTTCCAAGTGAGAAGCTTGGAGCCAAGCCAGCTGCCTTGTACCTATGGCAATAGAAGAAGCCCTGCTTGATGATTCTAGGGCGTCAAAAGCAGGTCTATTCACAAATTTAGAGACATTTTGGCTGTGGGCCAAGACAGCCTGGCAAGCTGGACACTTCTCCTCTGGAAGAAAAGAGAGAAATCCTTCCCAGTCTTTATTAAGCTCCTTTAAGAACATTCCCATGTAAAGGATGTACGAATTTATCCTGCTGGATAGCATCGATGCTTGGAAGGAGCGACAGGCAAAGGAATCGAGATTCAATTCCCTGCCCGGAGAAGCAGATGCATGATTTTTACCATTTTTTATACGGCACATCCCCGATTCCACTACCATAGAGTGATGTGGAAGTTGTGGCTTTTTGAAGCTGGAGCATTCAGGCACTCTATATATGGTGTCCAACCAATGACTTATGGGAGAAACTGTTAGAGGCGTCTCCCACATCTGGAGCATCAGGTTATGTAGGATCTGGTGTACTGGGAGGATTGCGGCCTCTTTCAGGGCTGTGAGGTACTGGAGGACCTCCAGTTCCTCTGCTCTCATTTCCTGTTCCGATGCTGCTGGGATGGAAAGGCCAGCCGCCATTTCTCGGATAAACTCCTGAAAAGACATGTCTTCAGGAGAGGGATTTACAGCGAGTACTAATCAACGATGGCAAGGGCTCTGAGACGATGTCTTGGAGGTCATCGGAATCAAGTGATTGATGATTGTAATCGGAAGTGTCTGGATTCGATGCTGGAGAGTATCGCCGATGCTGATGGCTAGATGAGCGACAGTGATGTTCCTTGATGTCCTTGGGGGCTAATCGCTGTGCAGACTGGGGGGGGGGGTTCCATGGTCGATGTCGACACCAGGCCCGGTACCGATACCTCGGTGCTCGATGCATCGATGCCAAAAGCAAGACCAATGTTGCCTGTTGCACTGGAGTAGATGGGGTCATCGAGGTTGATGCTCCCGGTTGCATTCCTGGGGCCGTTGGTGCTAATGGTACCGAAGCTGCCAGAAGAGCCGCTATTATCCTTTCCAAGGACAGCATATGCTGATCCAGGGAGGTAGCCTGCATCCGGTCCAATGAAAGAACAGAGCTGGGTGCCACCATAACAGAGCAAGGCATCGGGGGCTCTCTGGAGGGCTCGGCCTTGGATGCCTCCCGAATCCCCATTGAGGCAATGGAGGACAAGTCCTCCCACCAGTGATGCCTGGACCGATGACCAGATTCAGAGAAAGTCCTTGACGGTTCATGGTGAATCGAATGTGACCTTTCTCTGGATTCCCGAGACTTTCCCGAGGAGTCCTTGGACTTTTCTCTCGGTTCCTTCAGTTTCTCAGAGGAGTCTTGGGTTTTTGACTTATCTTTTGGAGACTTAGGAGGAGATGTGGTTTTCTTGGTCTTCTTCTCTGAGTGCCTTGACACCTTGGAGTGCTTCAAACCTCGGAAGCAGTACGATACTCTGGATGAAGTAGAGGCCAATGACAATGAGTCCAAAGGGAAGAGATCCCCAAACCTTTGGGCCCGGTTCCCTAGGTCCCTCTTCGTCATTCCCTTGCAGAGGGAGCAGTCTTGGGGAATATGGTTGGAACCAAGGTACTTCAGACACCAGTTGTGTTTGTTGGTAACCGAGATGGTGCTGGAGCACTTGGTGCATTTTTCCATCTTAAGATGGTGGGCGAGGCCCTGAGGAAAAAATAACGTTTAAAAAAAAAAATAGGGAAAAGGATGAAGGGAGTAGTATCGAGCGATACTGCTGTGGTTAGGCAGAGTGGTTAAGGAAAAATTTTTAGAAGTTATTTCCTGCGGTGATAGGGTAGTGACCCCTTGGCTCGGCGGAAAAAGAAGAACTGAGGAGAACGAGAGCAGAAAGGCAGCAGCACAAGCGCAGTGACGTGCTCCCAAAGGCTTTTCTATTGATAGCTGGGGAGCTTCCCGCGCGGGTTCCGTTGGCACCCGATGTCACCCATATGTGAAGACTATATTCCTGGCTTGTTTCTGGAGATGAACTTTTACGTCTTTTGTGTTCTGTATGCCTTGTGCTTGCTACCTTGCCTGTCTGCAAGATAGATACATACTGCGTGTGTGCAAAGCCGTTCGCCTAAGGACAGAGATAAGACTTTCACAGATACCTCTGGTTCTGTGTTCTCACACGGCTCACCTCTGAAAGGGCTGTAGGCCTGTGTTATCTGGCAGAGCTGCCTCTTTGGACCCTGTGCTGCTCCAGAGAATTCTCAGACACAGCCACAAGCATTCTGGCAAGAGTTAAGGTACCGTCTTATTTCTCTTCTCCTCCAGGAGGGTGATTGTTAGTTAGAAACTAGTTTCCCTAATTCTTTTAAATGCAGAGCGAACTGGTGATCTTTGGTTGCTAATCAGTGACTTATCTCTTTGTCTAACTGTAATCATTGTGCTGTTATAACTTGTTACCTCATATTTCTAAAATCTATATGTCTGTATATTTTTTTATCTTGCTACCCATAATATATATATATATATACACACACACACACGCATACATACATACACACATGTTCATTGCCAGCATTCTCACCAAACCTTGGGCTGGGTATTAGTAGCTAATTATCCCTGGACATAACTTAGAGCATAACTTATTTTTGTTTGCTAATAATAATCCCTACAGTCTGTGGCAGCATCTTCAACTGTTATCACACCTCCACAGTGTATGGTTGTGCTCATGATTCCCTGGGCTACGGAGTTGGTCATGATACCTGGATCTTGCGTTCCACTCTTTGGCAGTTTCAAAAGACGACCCCTTGATCTTGGATTTTTTAAATTCAAGTTCCAGGATGACATCCCATCACTTTCATACATTTGCCTACCTCTTAGCATAAGTTTCTCTCTAAAAAGAAAATACTCACATTATCTAATAATTTTCCAAGCCACGCTTACATTTTGCAAATATGTTGCTCGTCACCCCCTAGAGTTTTCAAGACAACTAACAGTTTTATTAACACCTTGGACAACTCTCCTGCATGTCTTCCAACTGTCTCACAACAGTCACTACTCAGAATTTCCCTTCTCATGAATGTGGGCTTCCATCGGGCAAAGCGGTCCCCGGATGTTCTGGTTGCAGGAACACTACTGCTGAGGTATCTAAACCCAATGAATATGACCCAGAGTCATCCAAACTATTTGGGTTATCACAAAAAAATTGTTGGACCTTTTACAGCAAATCATACTTAATTACACAGGTACACTACCAAAAAACTGCCTCCAGTTTTGCAACTGATTCCTATAGATTTTGGGGTGCTGAATCCAGGAAAAATAGCCAAAATGTTCCATCACGTCACGTTTTCTTGCAAAATTAGATTTCTTACCCATATAAGGAATGTTCACATAATTTCTTTTTAGCCGACTGCAGTTTATTTTCTTGGCCCAAAATAGAGGTTGTAATGGTTAACTAACTAGAAACACTCCCTCATGATATTTTAGAGTGTTTTGTATTCATTTTATACATTAACAGGACAATTGGGAGGCGGGGGGCTAAATCCAGTACTCGCGCTGGCGCATGTTCTTTCCTGTTCGCCTCGCCTCGTTCGCTCGCTCAAACACGGTGGTTGCGAAATGAACGTTCCTGTCAAATTTCAGTTTCTTGCAAGTTCATTATTACCTTTTGTTTGCTCAGTCGTAATCCAGCTTTATTCCGAAGTGGTTCACTACAGTTGTAGTTTGCAGTGCTGTGTATTTGTGATGGCTCACAGAGCCAGAGGTTGCGTCAACTCTCCGGACAGTTTTTGTTTTATTTGTGGGGAATATACCGTGAAAAAGCGGCAGAGGAACATTTCTGCATTTATTAAAAAAGTATATTTTGCCTATTTCGGTTTGAAGTTAGGCGATCAAGACAAACCGTGGGCTCCTCACAAAGTGTGCAAGACATGTGAGGAAGATCTACGCTTATGGATGAAAGGTAAAAAACAAGCATTTCGTTTCGGAATACCTATGATGTGGCGTGAACAAAGAGACCACAGCAGTAACTGCTATTTTTGCTCTTGCATTGTGAAGGGATACAACTTAAAAAATAAGAACGTAATAAGTTACCCCAACCTTCCCTCAGCAATTAGGCCTATGCCTCATAGCAACGAAGTACCTGTGCCTGAACCACCAAAATCTTTGGATCATATTTGTGTGGACGGTTCTGATCATGATGAGACTCATCAGATGGCTTTTCCCGATGAGTCCAGTACTTCCGAGTTTGAAACTGAACCAGATCCGAAACCTGAACTTTTCTCTCAAGCTGAATTGAATGATTTAGTCCGGGATTTAGGACTCCCAAATGATGCTGCCCAACTGCTAGGTTCTCGGCTTAAACAGAAAAATCTATTGTCACCAGGAACAACTTTTTATTGGTACCGCAACCGCGAGACACAATTTTTGAAGTATTTCAGCAAAGAGGAAGATTTGGTATTTTGCAACGATATATGGAGTGATGGAAAAGTTTAAACTCAAGTATGATCCTGCTGAATGGCGGCTGTTCATTGATTCGTCAAAAGACAGCATAAAAGGTGTTCTTCTTCATAATGGCAACACATTCGCTTCAGTTCCTATTGCTCACTCTGTTATTCTCCAAGAAAAATACGAGAATTTGGCCCTGATTCTTCAGAAGATTCGTTATGATGAGCATAAGTGGTTGATTTGTGGAGACTTTAAAATTCTATCCATGCTATTAGGGCAGCAATCCGGTTTCACCAAATATCCCTGCTTCCTTTGCTTGTGGGATAGCCGGGCCCGCGACCTACACTGGGGGAAAAAAGACTGGCCAATTCGGGAGTATTTGAGACCCGGTGAGAAAAATGTTCTTCATGAGAGCTTGGTACCTCGTGATAAAATTCTATTACCACCTCTCCACATTAAGTTGGGTCTCATTAAGCAATTCATCAAGTCCCTGGTGAGTGCTTTCGGTACCTTTGCTCAAAGTTCCCCCGACTTTCTGAAGCAAAGCTAAAGGAAGGAGTGTTTGTTGGCCTTGATATAAGGAAACTCATTTCAGATGGAGCATTCGCTGAAACGATGTCTGAGAAGGAAAAAGAAGCCTGGGATTCCTTCAAGGATGTTGTTCTCAAAATCTTGGGGAACAGGCGGGATGAGAACTATAAGGATATTGTTGCCAGGATGCTCAATGCCTTCAAAGAACAAGGCTGTAACATGAGCCTGAAAGTCCATTTCTTGCACTCCCATGTGAACTACTTTCCCGAAAACTTGGGGGCGTACAGTGAAGAACAAGGTGAAAGGTTTCACCAGGACATCAAGGACGCAGAGAGAAGGTACCAAGGAAGATGGAACACCACTATGATGGCTGATTTCTGCTGGTTGCTGCTGCGGGAAACCCCAGATGAAAAATACGCCAAGCAGCGCACCAAGAGAAGCATTCGGGGGAAGAAGAAACGGGCCCACCAGGAGATTGATTGACCCAAGAATGACTTTAAAATCTAAACTGTGTTCACAAATATCGTGTTTTTACTAAACTTTGAAATAAAAATTTGCTAGTTATTACCACAGTGTCGGATCTCATTTATTAGAATTTTATTTTCACACCATCGGGTGTTTGTCTTCATGTATTGCAATGGTGCGGTTTGCATTTTCTATTCTTACATACATACCTGTACAACATTTTTTGCACATTTCTTTGCTTTGCTTTGTGTCTAACCTCGCTCTTATATGGCTCAATGTTTGTGCACATGTATGTGGCTGTTTTAAGTGCAGACAATTTTGCTACCATCACAGTGTGTTTTGTTGACATTACTCTATTCTTATGTGCTGCCTTGTTACAATTTTCTGTATTCTTATTTGAATAACTACTAAACAATTAGTATAAAGAATTCATCCAAGAACTTTTATCTCGATCGCACTCAATCTGAAACGTTCACCTCAAACTGCTAACCCAATGTAGCAAAAAATCTGTACGTGATGGAGCAAATTGGTTACCAGATTTGGATTCAGCGCACCAAAAAACGTAAAAATCAATCGAAACATTAGAGGCAGTTTAAAAAACATTTTTTTTAGTGTACCTGTGTTATCAATGTGATCTGTTGCCTTCAGTTCAATTTTCTCTAATACATATACGAAAACTAAAAGACTATTAATTTGTCAAAAAAATGGGGACAGTATAACCCCAGTTCAGACATAGTGCTATGTTTCGAGCGATTAAAACAAATCAATACAACCTCCCTGTATCAGGGGAATACTTATCGAACATCCAGTTTATGAAATATTCATTTAGTCAAGTCATGGAGGGCAGAATTTCTCCATTAAGCTTATACCCATCCGTTCTATCAAGTGCAACTTCAGTGTTCCTTCTGCCAGTCAATATGCAATTTAAATGGATTTTCTGGTCATTCTTATTGGCTGAATCATTCACTATTTCCAGATCCCACAACATGGGCTTCTCAGTACCTCAAGGACTATAATTCCCAGTATTCAGGAGGAAAAACATCAGAAGAGAGAACTCCACTCTGTGTCCCCATTCATACCTAGAGGAACAGTAGTACATAGTTTAAAAATCCAAAATTGTTCACGAGAATTTAACAATGCATCCTAGTATCCTCCTCTCCATGTTAAGGGGATATTGTCAATAGCTAGCCACTTCAAAACAGAAAATGTATGTCCTGCTGCCAAACAATGAGCGACCATCAGGGCGATACTAATCGGGTCTTTAAGCATGATTTATATTCTGTCAGATATATTTCAAACTGCCGGCTGGTCCTCCTCACATATAACTTAGGGCAATCACAACTAATGGCATAAATCACATAAGATAACGTGCAGGTGGTATAATGTTGTGCCCGATATTCATGATTAGAGAGAGGATCCTGCCATGTTAATCCCATCCAGGACTGAGGACAGTAGGGGCATGATTTGCATGGGAAATGACCTGTCTGTGGAGGAAATCTCTGTAACTTCTGGCTGCCATGATTTTATAGAATTAGAGACCCAGTCCGCAATATTTTTGCCCCAGATAAATGCAGTCACAAGGGGAGTTCAGAAAATATGGGATGTATGGAAAGGATATCCCAATGTTTTCTAATTATATCGCCTTAATCATAATAGCTTTTGAGAAATAAGGTAACACACAAGTTAGAGCATCTTTTTCTCTATTGGGCACATATGATAGAAATGTAAGAGTGGTCCACAAAACTACGAACTACTGCTCCTCTAGGTATGAATGGGGATATAGAGGAGTTCTTTCTTCTGATGTTTTCCCTCTTGAAACTATAGTCATTGAGGTACTGGGAAGCCCCTGTTGTGGGGAGCTGCAAATAGTGAGTGATTCAGCCAATAAGTATGACCAGAAAATCCATTTAAACTGCATGTTGACTGGCAGAAGGAAAGCTGAAGTTGCGCTTTTATTTATTTATTTAACATTTTTTTTAATACCGCTTTTCATGGTTATTAAAGCGGTTTACATTTAACTCAACATTATACATGGAAGAGATACATAACTACTATGATACAGTGAACTGTGATAACTATTTACAGATGAGGCTATAAACATTATGACTGGAACCAATGCAGTATAACTGTAGTACACTAAGATGTGGTTACTATTTATATGTGAAGGCTGTGAGGTTTATGTTTAAGTGATTAATGGAATCAGGATTAAGTACATTCAACAATTCGCTGTCGGTGGTATATGATGCAGTGGATAATTAGTAGGATAAGGTTATGCTAGGTAGTTGGACCATAGTGTTCAATAAATAGGTGGGTTTTTAATTTTTTCCTAAATTCTGAAGTATCATCAATTAATCTTAGTTCAGGTGGGAGTGAGTTCCAGTGTGTGGAAGCGTATATTTTGAAAGCTTTCTGGCAGGTTGTTTGAGAGCTTCTTGTCTTATAGTTTGGGATAGTGAGGATGTTCTGGTGCAGACGTCTTCTTATTCTGGTGTCTGAAGACTCCTGGATCAGTACTTGCAGGCTGTCAGCTGATTGCGCATAGCCTTAAATGTCATCATTATTGCTTTATATTTGATGTGGGATTATATAGGTAACCAGTATACAACAGACGGGTATAAACTTGATGGAGAAATTCTGCCCTCTGTGAATTGACTAAATGGATATTTCATAAGCTGGATGTTCGATAAGTATTCCCCTGATGCAGAGTGGTTGTACTGATTTGCTTTAACCACTCGAAACATAGCGCTATGTCAGGACTGGGATTATACTGTCCCCAGTTTTTTGGCAAATTAATAGCCTTCTAGTTTTCATATATATACAGGGTGGCCCAAAAAAAATAAGAACATCTCGTAACATATAAGTTACTTAAAAATTCAAAAAGACAGATGTAAATGATTGATAAATTTAAAAAAAAAAGATGGCGACTGGAAATTGTTGAAATAAAGACGTTATATAGCTAAAAAAGGTAAATAAGTAAACTATTTAAGCTTTTAATTTATGAGATGTTCTCACTTTTTTTAGGCCACCCTGTATATTAAAGAAAAATGGACGGAAGGCAGCAGATCACATTGACAATTGAGTGTGGTTTGCTATAAATGATCTGACAAAATCTTTTTGTAATAAGCTAGATAGTTTGGATGAGACTGGGTCATATTCATTGGGTTCAACTTTTGTGGTGAATGGTGTCTGATTGTGTCTCCTTCTTTTGCTCCTTTCTTTTTCTTGTTGCAATAGGTTTATTGGGTTTTTAACAAATAAAAATACACACACAAAGTATACAAAAGATGCTTCCACAGGAAATATCCAATGTCAAATACAAATTCCAAAAAAACACTAACAACAGCAATAGCCCACATAAAGGTGAACTGACGCCCTGATCAGTATAAAATAAAACTGAAACAAAGGAAATTAAGGGATAAATTACATCCCCATAATTACAAGCCATCAAAATAAAGCAAACTCATACTTCATCCCTTCCTATCTAGCAAAAAACTTTCTAGCTGAGCAACTTCAGAAAATACATAAGTGCAATTTTGAAAAGCAATAATACACTTACAGGGAAATTTCAGGAAAAAAGAGGCACCCAGTCCGATTACACGGGGCTTTAGTACCAAAAAACCCTTCCTCCGGACCTGGGTGGATCTAGAAACATCTGGAAACATATTTAATTTGAAGCCGCAAAACAATTTCTCTTTATTCTTGAAATAAGCTTTTAAAACACGAAGTTTATCAGCAGAAGAAAGGAAAGTAACCAACAATGTGGCTCTTTTCTCAATCTTATCAGATGAATCTTCCAGGAAATCAGTTAAATCCTTATTAATATCTATGGAAAGAACATCCAACCCAGCATCATCATTATTAACCCGACGTTTACCTACAGGGATATAGTAACATGATTGCACAGTAATTTTATACACAAATAGCAAAACTTTATGGAAATATTTATCAAGCAGAATCTGGGGAGAAAGCAATGAAGACATAGGAAAATTCAAAAACCGGAGATTCAGCGCTTTGGCACTGTTCTCCAACAGTTCCAATTTATTCGGAATAATTAAGGAATCTTTAATAGAAGCTGTGCTAATACTTTGCAAATGCGAAAGTTGCTTATTTACCTCTGAAAAAGAAGTTACCACCTCAGTTAGCTGAGCATCAACCTCGGTGAACTTCTAGTTAGATTCTTGACTGTATACACATAAGGAATCAAAGGAAGCAGAAACCTTTGCATCTAAAGAAGCAATTAAAGACCATAGATCTTTCAAAGTAATCTCATCGGGAGGAGTTATCAGTGTTTGCAAAACAGCCGGGACCACTACAGGATTAGGTAAACAGGGTCGGAGAATAAACAGGTAAAAGAACTTTATTACTATCGCTTACCAAAGTAGAGGAAAGTTGAGGGAGAGGAGGAGTCCGCTCAACGGAGCTTAAAGACGCACCTTCAGAAGGAGAACATGTATCAGGGAGGGTTAAAAAGTGTTTGTCCAAAGGTCCAAACACCTTACCGTGGCTTTTTAACCTTGCATTTCCCCATAATAAATATTCATCAATCAAAAGAACAAATAAACATAGTATACTCAAACGCCAAGGACACCAAGGGGTGCCAAAGGGGCGTGGCCTGCCCCTTTGGTCACGCTCCTTCGGGCCACGGCCCAAGGGCTGTAGGGCAGAGTCTTAAAGCCCACTAGGACCCCGCAGGGCAGTCCGGTGCCTGATAGATGGTCAGTGTGGTGCCAGGAAAATAAAGCACACCTCGGATTCCAGGACTCGCACACACAGTGCACTGACAAGCTCCGTCCTTGCCTGCACTCCAGGGCTCAGTCACAACCACAAGGGTCGCAGGGCAGAGTCTTAAAGCCCACTAGCACCCCGCAGGGCAGTCTGGTGCCTGATAGATGGTCAGTGCAGTGCCAGGAAAATAAAGCACACATCGGATTCCAGGACCCGCACACACAGTGCGCCGACAAGCTCCGTCCTTGCCTGCACTCCAGGGCTCAGTCACTCTTTTGCTCCTTTCTATATATTTCTTGGTGGGATGTAAGCCTGCATCTGTCCCACAGGGACAGACAGTGAAAAAACACTCCAAGACAGGACTCCCCCAGTTTATCATGGGCTGACCTGAAGCCGTCAGGGCAAGCATTAATCCCATTCTTATTGAACCTGTATTCCTCTTATACCTAATTCTTAGGTGCACTCAGCGAGGCTCATGCATTTTCTACAACCATGCACTCGTGGAGGAGTCATTCCACTGACTAGGCTCCACATGATCTCATTATGCCTTCTCTGTGGGTAACTGACATATCAAATGATCTTTTGTCCTTGGGTGTTCCTGCTTGATCCATATCCAGAAAACCTTTAGACACCTTGGAACTAACAGCTTTATTATCAATGCTACTCTGGTGTTTTTCTTCTTTACTACTATGTCAGGCTTCCACGCATCCATATGCTTCCATCTCCAAAAGGCCCTCATAGTATTCGTTGCCCAGCATACAACCACATTTTTTGTTGCCCTCTTCATTAGTCTAATCAAAGTAAAAAAAAAAAAAAAAGGACACTAGAAGTCAATTACTCCAGAGTCCCCCTCTGACTCCAGTGCATTCTCCACACTGAAAATATGCATGTTTGCTTCCATGAGAGATTCTTGGCGAAATTAAAAAGTCATGGGATAGGAGATAGTGTACTATTGCAGATCAGGAACTGGATAAAAGATAGAAAGCAGAGGGTAGGGCTTAATGGCCAATTTTCCTAATGGAGAAAGGTGAATAGTGGAGTACACCAGAGATCTGTACTGGGTCCGCTGCTTTTTAATATATTTCTAAATGACCTGGAAATGGGAATGACGAGTGAGCTAAAAAAATTTGCAGATGGCACAAAACTATTCAAAGTTGTTAAAACCCATGAGGATTGTGAAAAATTCCAAGAGGACCTTGATAAATTGGAAGACTGGGCATCCAAATGGCAGATGAAATTTAATGTGGAGAAGTAAAAAGTTATGCACCTAGGAAAGAACTACACAAACTATGGTTACACAATGCAATGTTCCACATTAGGAACCATTACTCAGGAAAAAGATTTAGGCGTCATTGTAGATAACATGTTGAAACCCTCTGCCCAGTGTGCAATGGCAACCAAGAAAGCAAATAGAATGCTAGGAATCATAAGGAAAGGAATGAAGAATAAAACAAAGGATATTATAATGCCTCGGTATCGTTCCATGGTGCAGCCAAACTTTGAATATTGTGTGCAATTCTGGTGACCGTATCTTAAAAGGATATAGCATTATTAGAAAAGGTACAGAGAAGAGCTACCAAAATGGTAAAGGGAATGGAAGGATACCCCTATGAAGAGAAGCTAAAAAGGTTAGGACTCTTCAACCTAGAAAAGAGACGGCTGAAGGGAGATATGATAGAGGTCTATAAATTAATGAATGGAATAGAATGGGTAAACGTAGATCGATTGTTTACGCCATCAAAATATAGAAAGACTAGGGGACATGCAATGAAGCTACAGGGTAACCTATCTAAGACTAATAAGAGAAAATAGTTTTTCACTCAATGTGTAATTAAACTCTGGAATTCGTTACTGGAGGATGTAGTAAAAGCTGTTAGTGTAGCCGGGTTTAAAAAAGGTTGGGACAAGTTCCTGGAGGAATGGTCCATAAACCATTATTAAAAGGGACCCGGGAAAGCCACTGCTTGCCCCGATACAAGCATTTTAGAACCTGTCTCTTTTGCTAGGTACTTGTGACCTAGATTGGCCACTGTTGGAAACAGGTTACTGGGCTTGATGGACCTTGGTCTGACCCAGTATGGCATATCTTATGTTCTTAATCACCTCTTTATTGAATCTATTTGGCTGCTCACCTAAGGCCCCTCCCTATATCCACACCTCTGCTCATGGGTCATTATCTAAATTGCTTCTCTCTGAGACACACTCTGCATCTCTAAATTAATTGAGTACAACATTCTACATTCTTGAACATACATATCTTAAGTAACCCATCTAGAAGTATATTGGACCTTAAGCAAATCATCTATACAAATCTTTATACGAGGAAGGCATATCTGTCTTCAATCAACCACAGCAGTTATACTTGGATTTCAAGGATTATCCTAGCCTTTCTGGAACTCTTGCTGCCTTGAAACCCTTAGCTTGGGAATTATCCTAATGTATGGTTAATTATATCCTGCTTCTCCAGGGAGAAAGGGGTTGCTTACCTGTAACTGTGGTTCACCATGGATTGTGGGATAAATCAGCCACAGAATCTCACCCACCTCTCCTTATGGTTGAAGGTTTTCTACCATCACTGTAGCTATGTGATAAACTGAGGGGAGAAGCAACAGTCAGGCAGGAGGGACCACTCGCACATGTCCAAGTGTTTTTGTAGACACTTCTGGGCTTTGGGAGAGCGGATCTGACTAGGTGCCATCAGGGATGATGTCACGTATGTGTGTGGCCGATTTATCTTGCTGTCCACAGAGAACCACTGTTATAGGTAAGCAACCCCTTTCTCTCATATCAGGAAATACATTGCATAGAATTCTAGTCCTTTCTGCCCTGGTGGGCAGGCTCGACCACACTAGGGTGGAGAGATCCTGCAGAAGAATGTGCTGATGCCGAGCTGACTGAATGGACTCTTGGTGGGAAATTTGGCAGTAGTTCAAATAGATGCAGTTTGTACCCTCCCAGACTATTTTTAAGACCCAAGAGTCAAAGGTTACAAGAGGCTAGCAGTCTGCAAAGAGCAAGAGTCTCCCTCCGATTGGTAGGCTGTCCGGGTGTAGGACAGGTGTAGCAGCCAAAATCCCACCTTCTGCCTGGGATGCCAGCTGTGGCTTCTGAACCTTTGGTTACCATGGGAAGGAATGCAAAGGGGGTCTGTTCTAGGAAGGAGGAGGATACCTATACCTATGAGGGCCTTTACTAACTTCCTAATGTGAAACCACCTAGATTAGGAGGTTGGGTTGGAAGTGGGTCTGGAGAGCATTTTCAAGATGTCAGTATGCTGCTTGATCAAGGACACTTGAACTTGGTCTCCAACAAGATTGTATCCATGGCATGGGCTTATTAGCAAATTGCTCCTGCACAGTAGGCTGTAAGTCTGAGGCCCAAAGCCATGAGCATCTCAGAATGCCAATACTCACCGAGGAGACTCTTCATGTCATACTGAAAATATATGTCGTGCAGACAACGTATTTTCCATGGTTACTGTTGTGTGAGTGTGAAGCCCTAAAAATGCTTGATGCAGAGCTCTAAAATGTTTTGGACTGGAGCTCAAAGTGCAATACTGTGTCACACTTGGAATAAGCCTTCACTGGTTCACCAGCATATATGAGGCCAACTTTCATCGGCTTTTGCTGTTACTGGTGCTTTGCAAAAACTTGTCACTTTCTAGCATTGGCATAAATATTGCCCAACGTAAAATAAGTTAAGTATTACTATTTTGTGTTTGACACTATATATTGTGTTTCTGCACATTCACAGGTTTGGTTTTTCAACCTTTATGAAGAATAAAAGGAAGGTTTGTGTCTTGAGAGGTTTTTCCTCCCATAGCGAACCGTCCGACATTTATTTATTTTTGCAACCTTTCTAAAGAATAGCTCTTGTTTTGGTCTGATTCCCTTTCTGTTTTTGTGATACTACAGTGGTTGAGACTAATTTGGTTATCATTTTTTAGCATTAACTTTCAGCTGCCAAATTCTAGACCATTCTTCAAGCTTAGCTAGATGCCTCCTTATGTTATCTACTCCTTCCCGGGGGTCTACTCTATTGCAGATTTTGCTATTATCTGCAAATAAGCAAACCTTACCCGACAGCTCTTCCACACTATCACTAACAAAGATATTAAAAAGAATCGGACCAAGAACATACCCCTGCGGCACAGCACTGGTAAAATCCTTCTCCTCAGAGTGAGCTCCATTTACCTGCACCCTTTGTTGTCTCCCACTCAAGTAATTTCTAACCCAGTCAGTCACTTTAAGGTCCATTCCTGGTGTGCTCAGTTTGTTTATAAGTCACCTGTGCAGAATAGTGTCAAAGGTATTATTGAAATCTAAGTACATCACATCTAGGGCTCTCCCTCGGTTCAACTCCCAGATCACCCAGTCAAAGAAATCAATCAGATTTGTCTGACAAGACCTGCCTCTGTTAAATCCATTGGACTCCAGAAACCTCACTATTCTCTCTTTTAGTAGCCTTTCCAATAATTTACTAACCACAGAGGTTAGACTAACCGACCTGTAGTTCTCTAATGTCATCCTTACGTCCGCTTTTGTGTAAAGCGACCACATGTGCCTTTCTCCAGTCTTTTGGCACCACTCCCAACTCCAAAGAGGCATTGAAAAGGTCAGATAGTGGAGCCGCTACAACATCCCAGGTTCCCTCAGTATTCTTGGATGTACCATCTGTAACCATCACTTTGTCTACTTTTAGTTTAACTAGTTCTGCATGTACACAGTCTTCTAAAAATCATTCACGTCTGTTCCTATGTGTGGGTGTCTTCTGAGGTCCTGCTCCTGACCTGTAATCTGTGAACACAGAACAGAAATATATGTCATGCAAGTCCGCTTTATCCTCATCAGTTTCTGCATATTCCTCCTCTGCACCCTTGAGTCTGACAATACCACTTTTGCCCTTCCTCCTCTAACATATCTGAAAAATATCTTACCCCCCACATTTTATTGCATTGGTTATTTCTTCTTCTTTTTGTACCTTTGTTTCCTGACTACCTTATTAGCTTCTCCAAATTTTTCCAAATATAGATGCCTATCTTCCTCTCTCTGTGATCGCTTGTATTTCATGAAGGCCTCCAACTTTTTCTTCACCTTTTCAACTACTTATTTTGACAACCATAATGGCCTCCTTTTCCTTTTATTTACCTTTGTAACAAAAAGGTTTGTTGCCCACTATTTTTCTACATCCCCCAGCTGTTCCCATCCCACTAACTACTCTTTGAGGTATTCTCCCATCTTGGGAAAATTAGTTTTCCTAAAGCCTAAGACCCTCGCTTTTGAATGTATTTTTTCTGCTCTAGTCCTAATACTGAACCATATTATCTGGTGATCACCGGATGCGAGATGATCTCCCAATGTAAAATTAAAAAACTTTCCCCACTGGTAAGCACTAAGTTCAGTATGGCTCCATCACGTATGGGTTCAGTTTCCAGTTGCTTGAATAGTTCTCTCTGTAGAGAATCCAGGATCTCCTTACTTGTAGATGACACCGCAGCAGGGATGTGTCAATCCACATCTGGCATATTGAAATCACTTATCAGTAGCACTTCTGCTTTCATGGCAATACTCGTATATCTTCTATTAAATCTTCGCACACTTCTACTCCCTGTGAGGGGGATCTGTATATAACTCCAATACAAATGGATTTCCTTGACCCTCCTTCTAGTTTAACTCACAGTGCCTCCTCCCTTCCTTTTAAGCCCTGCAATTCTATAGCTTGTAAACGGGGGTGCTTGTTGTGAAAGTTCCACAATCTTGGCAAGGACATGAATTTACTTGACTTGCAAAGGATTGTGGGGGTTGTAGTTCATTCACACAAAACTAGCCGTTTAACAAGAATAGAATTGTAGTTGCTCAAGTGTAAAGCAGAAATCAGATTTTATTTATGGGGTGTTATTCCCTCGCACAGATATGCTTGGTAACATCAACAGGATAATTTCTCCAGGAGTTTTATTCAGGAAGCAAAACAAATAAGGCAACTGAATTACTTATGCAACAACTTAGTAAAGACCTTGATGGAACAGAAAAGGTCTTTCTTCTAGCCCCTGTTAATAAACTTTCTTAGCAGTGCTGGAATGAAAAATAAACCCAAAAGGAAAATTCTCTTTATCAAAAAAAAACAGCTTTCTTCCTTTCACACAGAGAAGAAGCTTTTTCCAAAGTCCCACGTGCACTTGTGCCTTGCTCTAATCACAGGTGCTTAACCAGCTGCATACCATTGCTGATCCACTCTCCACGTGGCTCCAACTTTCCCCAAAGCTTTCTCTCAAAGAAACGTTTCTGGGAAGCTACAAATCAGTACAGTTCCTTTTGGTGTTTGATCCTTATCTGAGGATTACTTTAGAACAGCAGCTTAGAGAGAGAACAATCCATACATTCAACTTCCTCATTTGATATTTCCCCTTGCTCTTAAAATATCATAGGATCACTTTCAAACACTGGCTCAGAGGATTTCTCTAACTGATCTCTACCAGGATAGAAACTGTTTCCCTGCTGTCTTCCTTGTGCAAAGCTAGGGAACAGATCAGAGTTCATACCTGAGATCACATTGTCATTAGGTTTCCTCTCTGGGTATTTTGGCCAGTAGATAGCAAAACCTCTGTGCCCAGCTCTCCAGTCAGAATCTCTGGATTTTAGGTCTCTTTCCCCATACCTCCTGGGGGTTCCTGGCTGTATATCTCCAAGCCTCTGGCTTCCTCCAGTCCAATGAAGAATGCTTGCCCCAGGAATCTCTCCCAGCATACGTACTGCCTTGGGCTCCTTTCTTAGACCTTCTGGACGTCTTGCTGCTCTTCCCTCTGTTCACGATCAGTCTCTCCTTCTCCAGCTCCCGTTGCTGTCCTTGCCACCATCGCTCTCCTTGCTGTCTGTCTGAAGAATTTCTTCTAGCTTTAAAGTGCCTAGATGGCCGTTCCACCCTAGCACACTCCAGGTGTTCTGAATTTAGCCCTGCCCTAGGAGATCTGTGATTAGGGATTATATCATTGCTTCTCTGATTAGGCACACGTTTCCCTACTTCAGCTCTTCTAGAGGCTTTCTGTAAACCAGTGCATTCTGGGTCTGGTAGTCTTTTAGGTAAACACGCTGTTTTAGTACTTTTACCAGCCAGCACAGGTTGCTTATTCAGAGCCAATTCACCTCTTGTATTATTTCTTCCTGAACTATGATAAGCTTCCTTATCACAAGCTTTAATATTATTTCTCACATATAGTGCCACTCCACCTCCCCTTCTTCCTACCCTGTCCCCTTCCTGAATAATTCCTACAGACCCATCTCCAGCCTCCCTTTCCTAGCCAAAATACTTGAAAAGATTATCCACCAACAAACCCAGGACCACATTGACTCTTACGCACCTCTGGACCCACAGAAGCATAGGTTCCGCCAGCATCACGGCATGGAAACCCTACTGACAACTCTCCTGGACAGACTCCACACAGGTTTAGACAAGAACAAACAAAGATTCATCCTAATATTCATGGACATCGCCTCTGCTTTCGATTCAGTCAACCACAATCTCCTACTTACCCGCCTACATCAAAAAGGTATAAGGCACATAGCCCTCAACTGGTTCAAATCATACCTGTCTGATCGCCAGCAACAAGTCTGCATAGAAACTCAATCATCCAGATCATTCCAGCAGACGCAAGGAGTCCCACAGGGCTCATCCCTCTCCGTCTTGCTCTTCAACATATGTATACAGCCGAACTGTGCCATCATACAATCGTTCAAAATTTACTATCACATTTATGCCGATGACATCTTGCTCTATGCCCCTTTCCTCCACAGACAACCCTGACTACTCTTCCATCGCAGAGTGCTTCAATGCAGTCTCAGATTGGCTCGCTTCCCACAATCTGATGGTTAACAGCAGAAAGTCAGAGGCCTTATTTATAAACAAAGACCATACTTTCACCCCATCAACTTCCCTCAGGTTGAAAGACATCGATCTCGTGACTAAGCAAGAAGTACGTTATCTTGGAATCACACTGGACCAACATCTGAATTGGGAAGCCCACATATAAAATGTCACCAAGGCAGTTTACCATAAACTGAGAACCCTCCGGCATCTACGCCCTCTCCTCGAGCTCTCAGATTTTCGCATAGCTTGCCAAGCCCTCATCTTTCCTCACTTGGACTACACCAACATAATTCTCTATGGACTCCCAAAGCACACTCTCCAACCATTACAACTGGCCATGAACACAGCCGCCCAAACACTCTTGTCTGTGTCCAGATATGAACACATCACGCCCCTCTTGATACAGCTCCACTGGCTCCCTATAACAAGCCGCCTGATATACAAAGCCCTCCTACTTACCGTCAAGGCTCTTAATGGCATGTCTGCGACCTCCCTTGCTGAACTCATACAACGGACCCCGGAGACTAGAACTAGGAGGTCATGCATGGTAAACTCACTCATCATCCCTTCAGCAATAAGGACTTGTACCCAATCTACCAGGAATCGTGCCTTCTCCTTATTTGCACCAACCCGTTGGATTTATTTATTTATTTATTTAACTGTATTTATATCCCGCTTTTCACCGGGTCAAAGCTGGAATGCCCTACCTCAAACGATCTGAGCCATCCCAGATCTGACATCCTTTAGGAAGGCATTAAAGACATACCTGTTCCAATTAGCTTATAACCAACCACCCTAAACAAGGCCTATATCTTTACTGCCCAACTTGCCTCCAGTCCAAGTTCATCTTCCCATATTAACACTTATTAAGATCAGATAGCTACATATTACTTGTATATTTACTGTTCCATTGTTTTTAGTTCAATTTAAACTGTTCTATACAAATCTGTTCCATGTAAACTGTTCCACTGTTTTATTGTTCTTGTTATTTCCAGTTCAACGTAAACTGTTTTATTGTTCATGTTATATGTAAACCACACTGATTTCAAAGAGCACGGTATATAAAAGCAAATAAATAAATAAATAAAATAGTCCGTTATAATTACATCCCAGTCATGATTTTCTGTAAACCATGTCTCTGTAACCGCCACTAAATCCAAGTCAGCCTCTTCCATTAAAGCCTCAACATCTGGAATCATTTCCCATGCTACAGGCATTTATACACACTGCTTTCCAGATGTTGCCCCTTTTACCCATTTCTACCGAGGTATTTAATGTTTCACTTACCTAGGGGCTTTCTTCACTTACCTGGGAGTTTTATTCACCCATCCCTAATGAATCTAGAGTAAAGTCCTCTTCAGTAGGTTAGCCAATCTGCTGCTGAAAACACTTTGACTCTTCTTGGATGGACACCATCTCAGCTCTGCAGCCCTTGGAACATCGCCCCATGGTCCAGAAAACCAAAACGCTCTTGATGACAACATCCACACAGCCATGCATTCATCTCCAGGATGCGAGTTTCTCTGCCTCGGCCTTTACTCTTAACCGGGAGGCATGAAGAGAACACCACCTGCACACCTATCTGCTTCACCATCTGTCCCAGAGCCATGAAGTCATTTTTGATATGCTCAGAGGGAGTATCATTTGTGCCGACATGGATAAGCAACATCGGAATGATAGTCAGTAGGCTTGATGAGTCTTGGCAAACTCTCTGTAACATCTTGGCTTTTGGCACCTGGCAGACAGCACACCTCTCTGGATATCAAGTCTGGCCAGCAGATGGAGACTTCAGTACCCCTCAGAAGAGAGTCATCAACCACCACTATCCTTCTCTTCCTTGTGGTGACTGATTCTGCAACTTTGGGGTGCTCGAGCTGTGGTTCTCCTCTTTCCTCGGATGCTTCCACCTCCTCCACTTCCAGGGCTGCATACTGGTTCTTCAATTCAAGGGCTGGAGGAGCTAGATTGTTGATACAGCAGGCTCTGGTGACTCGTGTCCAGCATTCTTCATTCTGTAGCCTCCCATCTTCATCTGTTTCGGAGAGCCTGGATGTCTCAAGAAGCATCTCATCAATGCACTTCTCATTGTCTCAAATGCTTCTCAGCCTTGCCACCTCTTCCCTGAGCTCCTCCACTTGTTTTCTGAGAGCCACTGCCTGCAGGCATCCTGCACATGAAACTGGTCCTTCAACTGGCCTTGGGATCTTTGTCTGGACAGAGTCAGAAGCTGTAATGGGGGCAACAGCTTTAGCAATACGGCTCTTCCCAGTCATTGCTTAGTTGATGGAGACTTTGGTACCTGTTGAAGTAAAAGAGACCTACCAAAGTCCCTACCTGTTCCTCAGCTGTCCTTTAAGAGAAAATGCAGCTAACCTCTTTTAAGTGTGTTCTAAAGCACCATTCTATGTCCCTGTGTGTAGCTAATTGGGGAGTTGCCCTATAAAGAATGCTCACATGGGGTAGACGGGTGTTGTAGTGGGTAGGGAGGGAACTAACACCTGATGAGGTCAGTAGCTTCAAACAGTTAGCTGTGAATGGGTAGCTGAAACAAAAACAATGAACTCTGACAGAGCTAGGCCCAGAGGCGGCTCTATAATTAGGCAGAGTGAGGCAGTGGCCTCAAGTGGAAAACATTTGGTGGCAGCAGAAATGCCCCCAAAAGAGCCGCCTCACTCCGCCTTCAGATTAAAAAACCAAAAAAAACAAAACAAAACCGCGGACAAACTGCTGCGGTCGTGACAGCTTTAGAAGTAAGAAGAAACCGGTGTGAAGCCTTCTGGTGGTAAGGAACCTCTGCTATTGCCGCATCCCGCCCCCAAAAGGAAGTGACGCTAGAGCGGGACACGGCAACAGCACCGGTTTCTTCTCACTTCTAAAGCTGTTGCAGGCAGCCGAAGGTGAAGGAATAGAATGAGCTACACGGCGGGGGAGAGAAAGGGAATGAGCTAAATGGCAGGGGGTGGGAGAGAGGAGAGAGAAGAGGAAAGAGCTACACAGCCGGGGGGTGGGGAGAGAGAAGAGGAATGAGCTACATGGGGATTGGGGGGGGGGGGGCTGGAAGAAAGCTGACAAGGGGAAGAAAGGGGCAACGAGTGGTCTGGAAGAAAGTTGACAGGGGGAAGAGAGGGGCAAAGAGTAAGCTGGAAGAAAGCTGACAGGGGGAAGAGAGGGGCAAAGAGTGGGCTGGAAGAAAGCTGACTGGGGAAGAGAGGGGCAAAGAGTGGGCTAGAAGAAAGCTGACAGGCAGAAGAGAGGACTGGAAGGGAACCGAGAGGGGCAAAGAGTGGTCTGGAAGAAAGCTAACATGGGGGAAAAGAGGGTTGGAAGGGAGCTGACAGGGGAGGAAAGAGATGGCTGGAAGGGAACAGAGAGGGGAAGGAGATGGCTGGAAGGGAACTGACATGGGGGGAAGGAGAGGAAGCAGAAGGGAACTGAGAGAGGGGAAGGAGATGGTGGAAGGGAACTGACATGGGGGGAAAGAGGGGGATGAAAGGGAGCTGACACCTGGGGGTGGGACTGGAAGGAGCTGACATTTGGGGATGGGACTGGTAGATGGCTGGGTAATAGAGAGGAGGCTGGCAGGGAAGGGCCACTGGGACTGGAAGGGAGCTGACATGTGTGGAAGGTCATTGGGACTGGAAATAGGCTGATGGAAGGAAGTGAAGAAAACAAAAGAAAAGACAAGACAAGAAATGGCAGATAGAGTGCTAGGAGAAGACAGGAAAGCAGAAGCCTCAGATCAGGACCAGTATGACCAGAGAATAAAATGGTCAGACAACAAAGGTAGAAAAAATAATTTTATTTTCAATTTAGTGATTGGACTTTGTGCTATTTTTATAGTTTACACAGTATGGGATACTGCATCTCTTATCTGGTGTTGCACTGCATGCAGAGTCTTACTTCTTGGGGTTTCGGTTTAATTTTTCTTTAAATATTTTATTTTTACTTTAGGCTGTGATCACTTATTCTCTACTTGGTGAGAGAGTCTGTGTTCCTAGTGTGTGACCAAGGCTGTGTGTTCTGTTTTCATGAAATCTGTATGCAGGGATCTGTACTCTAGCAATTTGCCTTGTTCAGCTTTTCAAATAGGCGTTAGATGTTCTAGGGCCTGCTGCAGTATTTATAGTACTGCTTTTTTTGTATGAGTTTGGAAGTTTATGCTGGTAATGGTATGGTAGATTTGGCCTTGTAGATCTTTGGTGACTTTTGTAGGGTTTTATATTAGTTTCCAGTATTCCTGGTATTCGAGAATATTTGTTAGTGAGATGACCAGAATCAGATATTTTTTTTAAGATATTGAGTTCTGTTGGTGAATTTCCTGGTTCTGCTCTGCACCCACTGTTGAGGGAAGGGGTTCTGTGGATGCAAAATATATGTTCAAAAAGAAAAAGCAAGAACCATAACTCAGTTTATAACAAAATAAAAATGAGTTATAATTTAGTTTTATAAAGTGTGCTGTGGTTCTCGCTCATTCTTTTAGTTCCTAGGTGTGCAAACATCTTGCATTCCCTCCATATTGTCTAATTAGCTTTTTGGTTTGGTTCAGTCCCTGATTGAGTTTTGAGAAGGTGCCCCCCCAACTCTACAGGGGGGGGGGGGGGATGGGGGCGCCATCTCATCCTTTGCCTCAGGCAGCAGATTGCCTTGAGCCACCCCTGGCTAGGCCCACACCACAAACAAACCAAAAAAAATTCCCCTTTTGCAGAATAGAAAAAAAGGGCTTTTAAAAAGGAACACCAAAACCCCTTTAAGAATTAGCTTTTAAAAATGAAAACCACAACCCCTTTTAGAGCTTTCAGACAGACCTTGCTTGCAATGGAGTCATTCAGGAATGCCGGTACCTGAAAGGCCCTGTAGATCCTTATACAGCACTGCCTAGCAAGATAATCAAGGGCCACTAACACCTGAGGAGGTCAATGGCTTCAAAGAGTTAGCTGTAAATGGGTAGCTGGAACAAAGACAATATACTCTGACAGAGCTTTGCTCAACACCACAAATAAACAAAAAGAAATCCCCCCTTTGCAGTATAGAAAAAAGACATAGCTTTTAAAAAGGGACACCAAAACCCCTTTAAGAATTAGCTTTTAAAAATGAACACCAAAACTCCTTTATAGTATGTTGAGGTTTTGTATTATTATGCATAAAGGCTGTATGTATATATTGAATAGAGAAGAGAAGGCAGAGCCTTGTGGTACTCCTTAGTATTGGCTTGAAAGGGTTGGATTTGAATGATCCATTTTTGACTTGCTGCTGGCAATCCTTTAAATATGATATAAACCATTCCAATCTAGAGTTGTGTATTCCAGTTTCATGTAGTCTTAATACGAGTATGTGATGATTTATTGAGTCAAATGCTGCTAAAATACTGAGGAATATAAAACTTTGTCCTGATTTTTCAGTTACTCTTATTATTCTGTCTAGAAGTGTTGAAATAGGTTCTCCATATTGTAATTTGGTCTGACTCCATGTTGCTGGGGATCTAGTGATGCAAATGTGTTCATATGATCTTGCAGTTGGTGTTGTACAGCCTTCATTATCCTAGTGATGAATGGTATACTAGAGATGGGTTTGTTGGAGCTAGTGTTTTTGGGTCCAGTGATGGGCTCTTTAATATTGGTCTGACTGATGCATTCTTGAGGTTAGTGGGCATATAACATTGAGAGAGAGATGTCAGAGTAATAATGGGGCTAGTTTGGCTCTTGCGATCTTTATCCACGATACAGGGCATAGATCGAATGGTGATACTGTTGCGTTAAGATTGGAAATGATATTTTCAAGTTGTTCTGTGATGATCTTTTCAAATGTGTCCCATTGCTATTGACTTTATCGGTTACGGTTTGAGTTTTATTTATGTTGGAGTTACTAGTATTGAATTTTCTATTGTGACGGAGTGTACGTCAAAGGGACTCTAGCCATTTCCTGCTATGGGGGTATGGACCCATTCGGGAGAGGCCCCTAGAGCGTTGGATGAGGACATCCAGATGCTGAGGAAGGGCACAAATCCCTGTTCCATCCCCAGCCAGGGGGCCTAGGGCCTGGCTCCCTGACAACACCTGGGATGGGAGGGAGGTGGAAAGGGAGGCAAGGGACTTGCCCCAGACCCCTATGGACCCTCTTGGGGAGGATCTAGGGGACTTTCAGCAGCAGAAAGAGGAGGAGATGGGGCTGGGAAATGAGGAACAGCTAGTCCCTGAGGAGACATGCATGGACATTCAGCCAGTGGGTAACCCGCCAGACATGGGGTGGTAGTAGCAACAAGCAGCTATGTGGGAGGTGGTGGGGTGTCCAGATAATTCCACACCTGGGATGCACCCCAGCTGAATCTGAGATCTGTGATATTCAATGTATATGTTTGTCTAAACTGAAGGACATTGGGAAGATGTCATTTGCATGTCCTACTTAATTTGCATATCATTTACATTTTGTGGGGCTACGAAAGACCATGGTGAAGGCTACTTTGGACCTGGGGAGGGGACAGGTGCCCGGGGAGGGGGGAGCAGACCCCAGGGTGGGAAGGGATCCCACCAAATGTGGACTTTGGGATTACTGGATCACTCACCCTCTAATGTGCAGGTGAACCCCAGAGATAGACCTCCCTGCTAGGGGAAGCCATAAAGGGTAGTTCCTGGACTCTTCTTTGAGGGTGGACTAAGCCAGGAGGACCCCGAAAGGACTACCAGATGCCTGCCTGCTGGACCTGGAGATAGACAATACTGGATCGGACCTGAGACAGAGCAACATTTATGTAGAAAATTAGCCATTTCTTGTGGACTTAGACTACTGCCATTTTGCCTTTGGGTGGGTTCAGACACTGATGCTGATGGACTGATCTTCGCAGCACCAAAAATATGTTCATGCTGTTCCTCTTGACCCTGGAGCTCTCTTCTTGTTATATGTGGGCCTGAAGTACTGCAGGCACTATTTGTGTGCATCTGTAATAGAAATGGTTCTGAACTATCAGGTGCCCTTTTAAACCCGCTGGACGGTTTTTGGGACATATCACTCTGAAAAATGGCTGCAGTGAAAGCATAGTTACTCACCTGTAACAGGTGATCTCCGGGAACAGCAGGAATTTAGTCCTCACATATAAGAACATAAGTTATGCCATACTGGGTCAGACCAAGGTCCATCAAGCCCAGTATCCTGTTTCCAACAGTGGCCAATCTAGGTCATACGTACCTAGCAGTTTCCCCAAAAGACACAGGTTCCACAATGCTTGTACTGGGTCAAGCATTGATATCCTGGGTCCCTTCTTAATAATGGTTTATGGACCTTTCCTCCAGGAACTTGTCCAAACCTTTTTTCAACCCAGCTACACTAACAGCCTTTACTACATCCTCCGGTAACAAATTCCAGAGTTTGATTACACGTTGAGTGAAAAAATATTTTCTTTTATTAGTCTTAAATAGTTTACCCTGTAGCTTCATTGCATGTCCCCTAGTCTGTCTATATTCTGATAACGTAAACAATCGATCTACGTTTACCCGTTCCACTCCGTTCATTAATTTATAGACTTCTATCATATCTCCCCTCAGCCGTCTCTTTTCCAGGTTAAAGAGCCCTAACCTTTTTAGCCTTTCTTCATAGGAGTATCCTTCCATCCCCTTTACCATTTTGGTGGCTCTTCTCTGAACCTTTTCTAATAACGCTATATCCTTTTTAAGATACAGCGACCAGAATTGCACACAATATTCAAGGTGCGGTCTCACCATGGAACGATATAGAGGCATTATAATATCTTTTGTTTTATTTTCCATTCCTTTCCTTATCATACCTAGCATTCTATTTGCTCTCTTGGCTGCCGCTGCACATTGGGCCGAGGGTTTTAACATGTTATCCACAATGACGCCTAAATCTTTTTCCTGTGTGGTGGTTCCTAAAGTGGAACCTTGCATCGTGTAACCACAGTTTGGGTTGTTCTTCCCTAGGTGCATAACTTTGCACTTGTCCACATTAAATTTCATCTGCCATTTTAATGCCCAGTCTTCCAATTTATCAAGATCCTCTTGCAATTTTCCACAATCCTCTTGGGTTTTAACAACTTTAAATAGTTTTGTGTCATCTGCAAATTTGATAATCTCACTCGTTATTCCACTTTCCAGGTCATTTATGAATATGTCATATGGGTATCGTCGGTACCGACGGAGCCTGCGTGGGAACGGAGCCTGTGTGGGAATGCTCCCCAGCGTCCAATTAGAATGCTTTTGGGAGCATCCCACAGCGCCTGCGTGCTGCCTTCCCGCCTTTCCCAACAGCCTCTCTCCAGTTGAGTTTTAGAGCTGAGACAAAGAGAGAGATAGAGAGATACAACTCCTAGGGGAGGTGGGTGGGTTGTGAGGACTAAATTCCTGCTGTTCCCGGAGATCACCTGTTACAGGTGAGTAACTATGCTATCTCCAGGAACAAGCAGGAATGTAGTCATCACATATGGGGACTCCCTAGCTTTAGGTGCCAGGGAGACCCCAGAAGTTGTGTGTCCCTGAGAAGGTCTCCACTTCCCCCCATGGATCTCTGGCATCCTACCAGGGATGGTGGGTAGGAGTTGATTAGGAATGGAACAGGTGTTTGAGAACAGCCTGACCAAACAAGGCATCCCAGCGGGAGTCCTTGTCCAAGCAGTAATGGGCTGTGAAGGTATGAACCGAGGACCAAGTGGCTGCTCGACAGATGTCGTCAATAGACACAGAGTTCAGATGAGCCATTAAGGCTGCCATGGCTCTCACACTGTGAGCTGTGACATGGCCCTCCAGAGAAAGGTTCTTACTCTGATAAGCGAAAGAAATACACTGAGCAATCCAGTTAGATAGTGTTCTCTTGGAGACTGGAAGTCCCAAATGAGAAGGATCAAAAGCAACAAAGAGTTGAGAGGACTTTCTATGTTGCTGTGTCCTTTTTAAGTAAAAAGCTAGAGCTCTTTTACAGTCCAAGGTATGAAGATTCCTCTCTGCATTTGATGCATGAGGTCCTGGAAAAAAGACAGGTAGGTAGACCTCTTGGTTGAGATGAAAAGGCGAGACCACCTTAGGCATAAAGGGTGGATGAGTCCTAAGGACTACCTTGTCATGATGGAACCTTGTATAAGGTGGATTAGCTACTAGTGCTTGCAATTCACTAATGCAGCGTGCTGATGTGATTGCAATGAGGAAGATAACCTTCCAAAAAAGGAATTTCAAGGAGGTGGTAGCTAAGGGTTCGAAAGGTGGCTTCATGAGCTGCCAGGTTCAAGTCCCATGCCACCGGAGGTGGTCTAATGGGAGGCTTAGTTAGAAGGAGGCCTCTCATGAATCTTGCTATAAGAGGATGAGAGGAAATAGGTTGTCCATTTAGAGGTTTAAGAGAAGCTGCAATAGCACTCAAATGGACTCTTTCTGAATTTGTCTTAAGGCCTGCATTAGACAAATGGAGGAGATACTCCAGTAAAGATTCCAGAGGTATAGCAAGGGGGTTAAGACCCTTTTCTGAACACCAAATAGTGAACCTTTTCCACTTGAAAGCATAAGAACGTCTAGTGGAAGGTTTTATGGAAGCAGAAAGAACATCTTTCACTTGCTGAGAAAGATGAAGATCTTGGAGATCTAGGCCTTCAGCAACCAAGCCCTGAGATGCAGGGACTGGGGATTGGGATGCCATAACATCCCGCCCTCCTGAGACAGGAGATCTGGAGCAGACCCTAACTCCAAGGAGGGAGCTTGAGAGAGATGTAGAAGCAGAGGGTACCACATTTGCCGTGGCCATTGTGGTGCTATGAGGATCATGTGGCCTCTGTCTCTCTGAAGCTTGAAGAGGGTTTTGGGAATTAGGGGAATGGGTAGAAAGGCATAGAGGAAGTCTTGACCCCAGTAAAGGAGGAAAGCATCCCTTGCCTGAGCTCCCTGAGCCGGAATTTTGGAACAGAACCGGGGAGGTTTGGCATTCCACGGACTTGCAAAGAAGTCTATGTACGGGGTTCCCCAAAGTTGAAATATCCTGGTCACCTGGTCTGCATGCAGAGACCACTCGTGTGGAAGGAGAACTCGACTGAGTCTGTCCGCCCAAGAGTTTTGAATGCCTGGAAGATATACTGCCAGCAGATGAATCTGATGCTCTCTGGCAAGGGCCCATAGTCGCAAAGCTTCGTTGCAAAGCGACAGAGAGCCCCTTCCCCCCTGCTTGTTCACATAAAACATGGCTACCTGATTGTCCTTGTGAATGAGGACTGTCTTGTAGCTGAGCAGGCAGTGGAACACTCGCAGAGCCAGGAAAATTGCTCTGAGTTCCAAGAGATTGATATGTAGACAACTCTCTTGTGGAGACCAGGTGCCCTGGGTGGAGAAGTCTTGCAGATGAGCTCCCCAACCCTTTGGAGAAGCATCTGTTGTGAGAGTTGCTTGGGGTAAGGGTTGTTGGAAGGGGCACCCTAGCAACAGATTTTGAGTGGACCTCCACCATTGGAGAGACAAAATGAGGCGACTTGTGTTTGCTATTTTGTCTGACAGGCACCCTGATGCCTGGGTCCATTGGGTGGATAAAGTCCACTGAGCTGCCCTCATGTGGAGGCGAGCATATGGTACCACATGCATGGTGGATGCAATGTGGCCCAGTAATTGCAACATTTCTTGAGCAGTTAGATGAGGCTTTAGCACTGCTTGAGAAGCTAACTGCACTAAGCGAAGGCAACGGGCCTGGGGGAGATAGGCCCTTGCTCTTGTGGTATCCAGAAGAGCTCCTATGAACTCTAAAGATTGAGTGGGCATCAGACTGGATTTTGGGATGTTTATTACCAGCCCTAAATACTGGAGGATACGCATTGTGCAGGATAGAGAAATCTTGGCCTCTGATTGTGTTGGAGCTCGAATGAGCCAGTCGTCCAAGTAAGGGAAGACGAATATTCCCAGAGTACGGAGAAATGCTGCTACCACAGCCATGCATTTCGTGAACACCCTTGGAGCAGAGGCCAGACCAAAAGGAAGCACCCTGTACTGGTAGTGCTTTCCTTGAAAAAGGAACCGAAGGAACTTCCTGTGGGTTGATTGGATGAGTACATGGGTGTACGCATCCTTGAGATCTAGAGAACAAAGCCAATCCTGACTCTGAAGGTATGGAAGCAGAGCACCGAGAGAAATCATTTTGAATTTCTCCTTGACAAGGAATTTGTACAATTCTCTGAGATCTAATAAAGGTCTGAATCCCCCTGTTTTCTTTGGGATAAGAAAATAAGGGGAATAGAACCCTGTACCCTGTTGATGCAGAGGCACTTCTTCTATCGCCCCTTGAGCAAGAAGAATGGCAACCTCTTGACCTAAGAAGTTGATGAGAGGTGTCAGAGAATTGAACTGCTTCACTATTGTGTGAGGGGGCATGCTTGAGAAATGAAGTTTGTACCCCTCCTTTATGATGGAGAGTGTCCAATGCTCTGCTGTTATTTGCCCCCATCTGGGGGCAAAATGACATAACCTTCCTGGAATGGTGGATGGTTCTGGTCCTTCCAGAACCAGAAAGGCTAAGTTCTCTATCCGAAAGTCAAAGGCCCTGAGGAGGCTGAGGCTGCTGAGCCGGAGGAGGCCTAGCAGCCTTTGCTTTCTTCTGTTTTGGTGGTTGCTGACGTTTGGTTGATCACTGACCTGCAGAAGATGCCTGCTGAGTATAAGCAGGATAAAATCTTCTCTTTTTAGAAAAAGGTGTTTTCTTGAACAACTTTTTTCTAACAGGATCAGCAGTGGACTTGAATAGTCTATCCAAGGTGGAGTTTTCAGCATCCATTTCATTGGTTTTCTCTTGCCAATCTTTCCCAAACAGGTTCTCACCAGTACAAGGGATGTTTCCCAATTTATCTTGTACCCAGAGCTCTAAATCAGATGCCTGAAGCCAAGCAATTCTACGTGCACCTATGGCAATAGCCGAGGTTCTGCTTATACACTCAAAGCAGTCAAAGGCTGCACGGTTGGAGAATTTAGAGACATCTTGGGCATGTTTGACCCAAGTGAGAAAGTCCTGTTTTTTATCTTCAGAAATGAAAGGACTTAAAGTCTGTAAATTATCTGTGACCTCCTTTAGGAACATTCCCCTGTAGAGACCATAGGAACTGATTCTTGCAGCAAGCATGAAAGCTTGGAAGACTCTACGTCCAAAAGCATCCAGGGTTCTGCATTCATGTCCTGGAAAATTAGAGGCATGTCTTTTTGCACTTCTAATCCTTCTCATAGCTGACTCAACCACAATAGAGTGGTGAGGAAGCTGAGTCTTATGGAACCCAGGACAAGGAGGGACACGATACATAGTATCTAACCTACGAGAATGAGGAGAGGTGGTAAGAGGTGTTTCCCACATCCTCAACGAGATCATATAGAATCTCATGAATTGGTAAGGTAGCTGCCTCCTTAGGAGTTTTGGGATATTGTAAAATGTCCAACTCCTTGGCCCTTGGCTCTGTTTCAGGGGCCACAGTGATGGACAGGCCCCGAGCCACCTCTCTGATAAAGTCTTGGAAAGACATGTCCTCTGGAGGAGACATCCTGCGTTTAGGGGAGGACTCCTGTGGAAGAAGTATCTCTGCATCGACAGAACTTTCGGAATCCTCAGATTCTTCTGAGGACTTGAAGTATCATCTGTCTGGATGCTCCTGCAGAGCCCGATATCCGTACCGACCAAGGTCGGTACCGGGAATACCCGGTACCCGGGAATCGGTACCGGAGGGCATCGTAGGACAGAGTACCGGCATAGCAGACACCGATGCCGATGTCGATGCTATCAGTACCAGTGCCGATACCGATGCCGGTGCTAATGCCGGTACCGGTGGAGTTGTCTGTAGCGGTACCAAGGGCGTCGATGCCGCAAGGAAAGCCGCCAGACTGCGTTCCATGCACGCCGCCAATGCCTGGAAGTCTGTACCGGTGGAAGCCACCGGTACCCCAGAGCATGGCACCAGGAGATCTGTTGAGGCCGAGCCATCTAGAACATCCTGAAACCCCGATAATGCTTTGGAAGCCAAAGCCTCCCGCCGGGGTAATTTTGCCAGTGCAGAATCCTCGAGGGCAACGCCAGAGGCATCTCGATGCTTAGAAGGAGATCTACCCTTCGAGGACCGGCTGGATTTATGTTATGTTATCTGAGATCCACGGGAGGAAGAAGCAGCCCTGGAAGACGTCAATGCCACCGAAGCTGCATCAGAGGGAAACAAGGTACTGAGATTGGCAGCTTGGTTCTGCCGACCTCTTTTAGACATCATGGCACAGGACACACAATCCGTGATGGAGTGGTCAGGACCTAAACATTTTAAACACCATTCATGGGTGTCGGTGATGGAAATGGTACTGCCACACTTGGTGCACTTTTTAAACCCAGAGGCAGGTTTTTCCATGTTAAGGAAGTTTTTGGGCCTAAGGCCCAAAAAGGCGGGTGCACCTGAAGAAAAATAGAAAAGAAATATATATATATATTTTTTAGAAATAAGAAAAGAAAGACCGGCGGTACCGGTAGAGCGTCGAAGAAGGCAGACGCGACCACAAAAAGAAATAAGAAAATAAAGAAATTCTTCTGCGGTGACAGGAACACGACCTGCTGGCTCCGCGGAAAAAGAAGAACTGGAGAGAGGCAGTTGGGGAAGGCGGCACGCAGGCGCTGTGGGATGCTCCCAAAAGCGTTCTAATTGGACGCTGGGGAGCGTTCCCGCGCAGGCTCCGTCGGTACTGACGATACTCATATGTGATGACTACATTCCTGCTTGTTCCTGGAGATAAACAAATAACTTGATTTTGATGACCGAAAAAATTACCGCAATCTGAATGCCAGAGAACCTAAATTATTCCTGGGGGAATACTGTGCAACGCAGAATTTGTGCATAATTCCCCACCAGTGCAGAATTCTACGCAGGCACCAGCATCTGCAGGAAGTGAGGCAGGATCGGGCGCACAAACTCTAAAAGCGCCCAATCCTGCCTCACTGTTAGCAGCAACACAGCTGCGGAAGCATTGTAATTTGCACCCGTGGCTGTGCTAGCTTTTAACACCGGCACCATGCTCTTTCAAAAGATAAACAGAAGTGCTTCCTGTTTCTGACAGGAAGTGCTTCTGTTGACCTTTTACAAAGCATGGTGCCAGTGTCAGAAGCTAGCACAACTGTGCAAGCAAACTAAAATGCACCCACGGCTGTGTTGCTGCGATAGGCAAAGAGAAGGGCTGCTGGTGAGTTGGGGGGCTGGCCGGAGAAAGGCTGCTGCTGAGTCGGGGGGGGGGGCAGGAGAAGAGCTGCTGATGAGTCGGTGGGCTAGTGTGAGGGCAGGAGAAAGGCTGCTGGTGAGTCGGGGGGGGGGGGGGTTGCTGGGGGCAGGAAAAGGGCTGCTGGTGAGTCAAGGGGGTTACTGGGGGCAGGAGAATGGCTGCTGGTGATTCGGGGGTTTTCTGAGGCTGGAGATGGGCTGCTGGTGAGTCAGGGGAGTTGCTGGAGATGGGCTACTGGTGAGTTGAGGAGGGTTGCTGGGTCTGGATGGGCTTCTGGTGAGTCGGGGAGGGTTGCTAGGACTGATATGGGCTGCTGGTGAGTTGAGGGGGGCCGGGAACTAGACAGACAACAGAGAGAGAGAAAACAAGGGGGACAAGGATGTGTTGAGGACAGAACTGTGATTGGAGCAAGAAAGCTAAGGAGGAAACAGGCAGGGGAAATTTCAGGTCTAGAGGAGTTAAACTTTATGATGGGGAATTCTGCATAAAGATTTACTAATAAAGCATGCAGAATTTTTCATATTTCTAAAAACCTGCATGCAGAATTTTCAAAATTTTTGTGCAGAATTTTAAATTTTGTTGCGCAGAATTTCTCCAGGTGTACACTAAATGCAGCCTATAGCGACTTTGTGACAAAAAGAAAGGAAACTTTAAATGACTGAAAAATACTAAACTATGCAAAAATAAAAGAAAAGAAGCATGCAGCAACAATGGCTGCAGGACTGTTCATTTACAAACTGTCAAAAAGACAAGCAAATTGACAAAAATGATGATCATTGAGGAATATCGCAGACAGATGCAAAAAACATCTGTGAAGCTTTGTGGAAAATGAAAATTGATGAGATGAGATGTGGTGGTGGCAGGCAGGAATACACGTGCATGCACAGAGGGAATACTTTAAAAACTTCTAGAAGGAGCTGAGAACTTCCTGCACGGGGCTCCATTGGTGACATCACCCATATATGAGCACTTTTCTTGCTTGTTCTCAGAGGAAAAAATAACAGCAGGAAATCAGTGATAATTCTATGGGCTCCCAAAGCAAACTGCTGCAGGTTTCCTTGAAAGTCAATGGCACTGCAGTAGGCTGCCAGATATTAAATGCAGCTGGGACTGTTTGTTGTTTACAGCAGAATAAAACTATGAAAAAGAAACTAAGACTACAATTGTTCTTACCACTAGAGCCTTCAGACATTTCCACAACAAACGTAGCTACTACTGCTCCTCCATCATCTTTTGGAGGATCTACAAAAAAAGAAAGTATATTACTCTTGAATGCAGTCTGCTATAAGTCTTCATACACCTCTATATATTTTAGAGCAGTAATATTATTAAATACTATTTATTTTTAGAGAGCTCCATGAATACAAGGTAATGTAATTGACATAGTTACATCTGTGCCTAGGCTTTACTTTATTATTTAAAAGATATGTATTCCACTCTATTGCATATACTAAGCGAATTACAATAAAACACTCATAAAATGTCAAACAAATTGAGATAAGCTCCTGCATAAACTAATTAGAAGAAGAAATGAATAAAAGATCAAATACATCAGGAGTGGAGGAGTAACATTATGGTTAAAGCAGTTGACTATAAACAGGGAAGCCAGGTTTTGACTCCCACTGCTTCTTCTTGTGATCTTGGGTAACTCACTTAACCGTCCTTTCCCTCCCATAAACTTAGGAGAGGGGAAGGAATATTCAGTGGCAACAACGGCGGCTAGTGCTAGTAAAATGGGCTAGATGTTGTTGCTACAAACCACCTAAATGGCTTTGAAAATCCTTCCCATAGATTACACAGGTACACTACCAAAAAACTGCCTCCAGTTTTGCAACTGATTCCTATAGATTTTGGGGTGCTGAATCCAGGAAAAATAGCCAAAATGTTCCATCACGTCACGTTTTCTTGCAAAATTAGATTTCTTACCCATATAAGGAATGTTCACATAATTTCTTTTTAGCCGACTTCAGTTTATTTTCTTGGCCCAAAATAGAGGTTGTAATGGCTAACTAACTAGAAACACTCCCTCATGATATTTTAGAGTGTTTTGTATTCATTTTATACATTAACAGGACAATTGGGAGGCGGGGGGCTAAATCCAGTACTCGCGCTGGCGCATCTTCTTTCCTGTTCGCCTCGCCTCGTTCGCTCGCTCAAACACGGTGGTTGCGACATGAACATTCCTGTCAAATTTCAGTTTCTTGCAAGTTCATTATTACCTTTTGTTTGCTCAGTCGTAATCCAGCTTTATTCCGAAGTGGTTCACTACAGTTGTAGTTTGCAGTGCTGTGTATTTGTGATGGCTCACAGAGCCAGAGGTTGCGTCAATTCTCCGGACAGTTTTTGTTTTATTTGTGGGGAATATACCGTGAAAAAGCGGCAGAGGAACATTTCTGCATTTATTAAAAAAGTATATTTCGCCTATTTCGGTTTGAAGTTAGGCGATCAAGACAAACCGTGGGCTCCTCACAAAGTGTGCAAGACATGTGAGGAAGATTTACGCTTATGGATGAAAGGTAAAAAACAAGCATTTCGTTTCGGAATACCTATGATGTGGCGTGAACAAAGAGACCACAGCAGTGACTGCTATTTTTGCTCTTGCATTGTGAAGGGATACAACTTAAAAAATAAGAACGTAATAAGTTACCCCAACCTTCCCTCAGCAATTAGGCCTATGCCTCATAGCAACGAAGTACCTGTGCCTGAACCACCAAAATCTTTGGATCATATTTGTGTGGACGGTTCTGATCATGATGAGACTCATCAGATGGCTTTTCCCGATGAGTCCAGTACTTCCGAGTTTGAAACTGAACCAGATCCGAAACCTGAACTTTTCTCTCAAGCTGAATTGAATGATTTAGTCCGGGATTTAGGACTCCCAAAAGATGCTGCCCAACTGCTAGGTTCTCGGCTTAAACAGAAAAATCTATTGTCACCAGGAACAACTTTTTATTGGTACCGCAACCGCGAGACACAATTTTTGAAGTATTTCAGCAAAGAGGAAGATTTGGTATTTTGCAACGATATATACGAGTGATGGAAAAGTTTAAACTCAAGTATGATCCTGCTGAATGGCGGCTGTTCATTGATTCGTCAAAAGACAGCATAAAAGGTGTTCTTCTTCATAATGGCAACACATTCGCTTCAGTTCCTATTGCTCACTCTGTTATTCTCCAAGAAAAATACGAGAATTTGGCCCCGATTCTTCAGAAGATTCGTTATGATGAGCATAAGTGGATGATTTATTGAGACTTTAAAATTCTATCCATGCTATTAGGGCAGCAATCCGGTTTCACCAAATATCCCTGCTTCCTTTGCTTGTGGGATAGCCGGGCCCGCGACCTACACTGGGGGAAAAAAGACTGGCCAATTCGGGAGTATTTGAGACCCGGTGAGAAAAATGTTCATGAGAGCTTGGTACCTCGTGATAAAATTCTATTACCACCTCTCCACATTAAGTTGGGTCTCATTAAGCAATTCATCAAGTCCCTTCCAAAAGATGGTGAGTGCTTTCGGTACCTTTGCTCAAAGTTCCCCCGACTTTCTGAAGCAAAGCTAAAGGAAGGAGTGTTTGTTGGCCCTGATAAAAGGAAACTCATTTCAGATGGAGCATTCGTTGAAACGATGTCTGAGAAGGAAAAAGAAGCCTGGGATTCCTTCAAGGATGTTGTTCTCAAATTCTTGGGGAACAGGCGGGATGAGAACTATAAGGATATTGTTGCCAGGATGCTCAATGCCTTCAAAGAACAAGGCTGTAACATGAACCTGAAAGTCCATTTCTCGCACTCCCATGTGAACTACTTTCCCGAAACCTGGGGGCGTACAGTGAAGAACAAGGTGAAAGGTTTCACCAGGACATCAAGGACGCAGAGAGAAGGTACCAAGGAAGATGGAACACCACTATGATGGCTGATTTCTGCTGGTTGCTGCTGCGGGAAACCCCAGATGAAAAATACGCCAAGCAGCGCACCAAGAGAAGCATTCGGGGGAAGAAGAAACGGGCCCACCAGGAGATTGATTGACCCAAGAATGACTTTAAAATCTAAACTGTGTTGACAAATATCGTGTTTTTACTAAACTTTGAAATAACAATTTGCTAGTTATTACCACAGTGTCGGATCTCATTTATTAGAATTTTATTTTCACACCATCGGGTGTTTGTCTTCATGTATTGCAATGGTGTGGTTTGCGTTTTCTATTCTTACATACATACCTGTACAACATTTTTTGCACATTTCTTTGCTTTGCTTTGTGTTTAACCTCGCTCTTATATGCTCAATGTTTGTGCACATGTATGTGGCTGTTTTAAGTGCAGACAATTTTGCTACCATCACAGTGTGTTTTGTTGACATTACTCTATTCTTATGTGCTGCCTTGTTACAATTTTCTTTATTCTTATTTGAATAATTACTAAACAATTAGTATAAAGAATTCATCCAAGAAACTTTTATCTCGATCGCACTCAATCTGAAACGTTCACCTCAAACTGCTAACCCAATGTAGCAAAAAATCTGTACGTGATGGAGCAAATTGGTTACCAGATTTGGATTCAGCGCACCAAAAAACGTAAAAATCAATCGAAACATTAGAGGCAGTTTAAAAAAATTTTTTTTAGTGTACCTGTGTTATAAGCCCTCTGGGGAAAGGAAAATACCTATTGTACCTGAATGTAACTCATCTTGAACTTCTGAGAAAATGTGTGAGCTAAAACCAGTTTCCTTCCCTTCCCATCCAAGACTTCATACATTATAAGACAAGGAGATACAATTAGCGGTGAATCTTCAGGCAAACAGATATATTAACAGGTCATTTCACAACAGCGCATGGTAACACACTGATTCCATGTACCACTGATTCCAAGTAACCATCTTTCTTTATGATGTAGTAGTTTCATTACAAATTATAACAAACTAACAGACACTAGAAAGTGCATCTCCTTCCCTATGAAATCCCATGTCTCATCCTTCTTCCCAATCCTTTTCCTCTTCCCACCTCATTGCCTGTGTGGTGTTTCCTATATTACCTCTTGCCACCATCTCTGTAATCATTTGCCATCCCTACCTTTTTTCCTCTTTCATCCTCCCCATTACCTAACCTACTGAAGAGGGCTTTAAACTAGATTTGTTGGGGGATGGGTGAAGAAAGCCCCCAGGTAAGTAAAACATTAAATATCTCTGTAGAAATGGGTAAAAGGGGCAACATCTGGAAAGCGGTGTGCATAAATGCCCATAGTATGGGAAATAAGATCCCAGATGGTGAGGCTTTAATGGAAGAGGCTGACTTGGATTTAGTGGCGGTAAACAGAGACATGGTTCATGGACAACCATGACTGGGATGTAATTATACCAGGCTATACTTTATTCAGGAAAGACATGGTAGAAAGAAGGGGAGGAGGAGCATCACTATATGTAAAAAAACATAGTATTAAAGTTATAGAATTACGGGGCTTACGAGGGAGCAAGGAGGCACTGTGGGTTAAGTTAGAAAGAGGGAACGGGAAATTCATTTGCATTGGTGATATACAGATCTCCTTCACAAGCAGAAGAAGTAGACAGAGATTTAATAGAAGACATACGCAGTATTTCCATGACAGTAGAAGTGCTTCTGATAGGTGATTTCAATATGCCGGATGTTAATTGGCACATCCCTGCTGCAATGTCATCTAGAAGTAAGATGATCCTAGATTCTCTACAGAGTGAACTTTTACAGAAACTGTTAACAGAACCCCTATCTGAAGGGGCCATGCTGGATCTGGTGCTTACCAATGGGGAACGCATTTCTGATGTTATAGTGGGAGATCATCGCATCCAGTGATCACCAGATGGTGTGGTTCAGTATTAGGACTACGGTCAAAGTCCATTCAAAAAAAAATCTCATGCCGAGAGGCAAGATGGTGTCTGACTGAGTAGTCACAGTTCTCATCTCTCTCCCTATAAGCTGAAGTTTTCCCCTGTGTTGCCTCTGATGGGGCAAAGAAGCGAAAACCCAAGAACCTGCCCTCCAGTTCGGGGTTTTCCAGCTTGGGAATCCAGAGGACACTCACAGAGTTTGTTCTGAGCTGTGGAACTGGGAGCAGCACAACAGTGCGGCTGGCTTTGCTATCGGAGTCGGCCTTAAGTGGGGCGTCTCTCAGCGCCGATGATAGAGCTGCACTGCTGAAACCTAAAAGCAGTACCAGCAGTGTCACAGCATCCTCGATGGGCTCTTGGAGAGGAACCCGCTGAGAGACAGGAGGGGGCCCCTGTGATAGTGGCAGCACTAACTGACAGCGGCGAAATACGATCTACCGTTGCTGCTAGTGCGGGGTTAGTGGTTGCTGAGGGTGGAATGCCTGCATTCCCAGGCCCTGTTGGGCTGAAGAAGCCTGCAGTTGTTATCATGGACGCATTATGAGAGGCAATGGCTATGGTGAATTCTTCCCTACTTGCCATTTCAGGAACATTTCATAAAGAATTTTTTTTTTGTTATTATCTATTTATTGAAATTTTAACAAATCCAGCAAGAAATTTACAACATTCCTTACGGAGAAAAACAGAGTATATATGAATATCATTCAAACAAAAAGCAGATAATTGAACAACAAATAAATGTACTCCATTATAATCCAAATTTAGAAGGGAGGAAAAAAGAAAACATCAAACCAAAGCAGAGACTTTGGAAGAATACAATATAGAAAATCCCAAAGATATCAGTGACTGCGGTAGACCCAGGATACTTGACCAAAAAACGAGTATAAACAAGATATTACAAATCACTCAGGTGCAGTTATAGGCATAGTATTAACAGGAAGTCTGGCATTAATGAAAACATTTAAATCACTTGGATCAGAGAAAACATATTTAAGATCCTCAATAATAACCAAGCACCTGCATGGAAATCTAAGGAAGAAAGATCCACCAATTTTCAAAACCCCCTCCTTATATAACAAAAATTGCTTTCTCCTCCTCTGAGTTTCCTTAACTAAGTCAGGGAACATAGATATTTTACAACCCAAAAAAGTTTGCAATCTTTTTTTAAAGAAAATCTTGAGAAGCCAATCTTTATCTGTTACAAGAGCACATTGAACCATTAAGGTCGAAGGAATTGGCACAGGACGTTCACCCTCTGAGTCTTCGAGCAGGCCTGACACATTCAGGACGTTAAAGTTCACTGTAGACACTGCCACCGGAGTCTCAGAACTCTTCTTTCCTCGAGGTAGATAATAAACCTTGCTTAAGGGTGGAATTAATTCAGCTGGAATTTTCAGAATCTCCAACATGTAGCGTTTAAACATGTCAACAGCTGCCACACCAGGGAGACGTGGGAAATTCAAAACGCGCAGATTCACTGCCCTGGAGGCGTTTTCCAACACCTCCAGTTTGTATCGTAAAATCCCATTTTCCTTAAGTGCAGCATGCATGTCTGTAACATTCTCCAACTGAGACCCAAAAGTTTTGTTCTGTTCCTTTATTTGTGCATGCATAGACATTACCATCTCAATACTTTCAGCGTTTTTCTGGATGTTAGCACAGTTCTCCTGGACCCGGGAGGCAACTAATGTAGATTGTGAATACAGCATAGTAGAAAGAATAGAAATCGCTTCCCAAATAGACTCTAAAGTAAATACCTTAGGGCGAACCAAAGGAGGGAAATCCAGTACCAAAGGAGTTGAGACCAATTGAAGGAAGGAACTCCCCGAAGAAGAAGGTTGCACCGGAGTTACCCCCGCCAGTAAATCACCCGAAGCCTCCCCAAGACTATCGGGGGTCAGAGAGACCGATCGTTCAGCCAACACCCTCTCTGCAGCCGGCGCATCCACTTGGGGGGTAGTCGACGCTGTAGACCGATCCAAAGCAGCTGGGCATGGCGGGGGAGTCCTCGATGCAGGAGAGAGAGACGTTTCAACATCCGACGGAGACGCCTGTGTCTCTGCATTAGGTGAAACCAAGCCGGCTCAGATCTCCTGAATTCTATCCACGGGTAGGGTAACAAAACGGTCCATGGGACCAGAGGCGGGTACCTGGGCAGCAGAGGGAACAGCCCTCGGTTTCCCCTTTCTCTTAGGCATTAGAGCAGTCAGAAGCACACCGCAGCCATCTTGAAAAGACTCCTCCCCCCTCATAAAGAATTTTTTAGTGTTAAAGAATCGCTGGAGGTTTTGTCTCAAGAGCAAACACAGCAGGCTGTGAAGATGGTTGTTTTGGAGGCACGTTTTGGAAAGTTGCAAAACACCTCACATGCACAAGTTAGACTCCACTAGTCTATCTTGTAAATTGGAGCATTTGGAGAATTTCTCCAGATGGAATAATTTATATTTTATTAATTTCTCTAAATCTCCATTATTAGCTCCTACCGAGATGGTCAAAAAGTATCTCCAGGAGGTCCTGAAGATATCTATGAACAACCTACTATCTATTGCCAGAGCACAATATTTGTCCTTGGGGTCAGCTGCCAGGTCCATTGAGTGGGAATAAGTTCGGGCCCAGGGAGGTTCTCTTGATCTTACTGGATTTCTGGAGAGCTCAGTGGACTGTTGGCACAAAAAGGACTACCATGATTGTTTGTTTTGCACTTGAGTTGGACTGTAATAATGTGTTGAGAGTTTATTTTCGACATATGAAAGAGTTGTTTTTGGGAGCAAAGGTTCAAACTTTTCCTGCCTTTTTTAGGGTAACCCAAAGGGAGGCACAAGGACTACTTGGCTTTGAAGCAGAGAGTCCTTGCCCTCGGGGCCACTTTTTGTTAAAGTTTCAATGTAGATGGTTTTGTTTTCCTGGGTGGTAAATTTTTTTTTCTTTGAATCTAAACAACTTTGGGGTTTTCTAGTAGGCTGTAAGAAATCACCTAGTAGTTAATATATGCTCCCTATAAGCTTGCTGTGTTGCTCCTAATATTCATTTTGCTGGGATTTTTATTTGGAAGTTTTTCCTTTTCTTGTCTGTTTTTGTGATCTAATATTAATATTTTTTATTTTACCTTTTTTGAATGATTCTTTTTTCTTTCCTGTAATAGTTTTCCTTTTTTCTTGTACTCTCTTTGGGGAAGTATTATTTGTCAACTTTTAAAGAATAAGTTGAAAAAAGTCCATTCAAAAGCGAGGGTCTTAGACTTTAGGAAAACTAACTTTGCTAAGATGGGACAATACCTCCAGGAGTTGTTAGCAGGATGGGAATAGCTGCGGGATATAGAAAAGCAATGGGCAAAACTGAAAGGGGATATTTTAAGGGCAACAAATCTTTTTGTTCGTATAAATAAATGTAAAAGGAAAAGGAGGCCAATATGGTTCCCAAAAGTAGTAGCTGAAAAGGTGAATAAAAAGGGGGTGGCCTTCATAAAATATAAGATCACAGAAAGAGATGCTAGGAAAATAGTCAGAAAAGTAAAGATAAAAAAAAGAAGAAATAGCCAATGCAATAAAATGGGGGGACAAGACATGTTTCAGATATGTTAGCAAGACGAGTAAGTGCAAAAGTGGTATTGTCAGACTGAAGGGTGAAGGGGAGGAATATGTAGAAGCTGACGACAATAAAGAAGAATTGTTTAACAAATATTTTTGTTCTGTGTTCACAGATGAAAGGCCAGGAGCAGGACCTCAGAAAACACCCACAAATAGGAACAAAAGTAACGGGGATCTTGAATGATTCTCAGAAGACTGTGGTCGTGAGGAACTAGTTAAATTAAAAGTAGACAAAGCGATTGGACCAGATGGCATACGTCTAAGAGTACTGAAAGAACTTAGGGAAGTTCTAGTGGCTGCACTGTCTGACCTTTTCAATGCTTCTTTAGAGTCAGGAGTGGTCCCAGAGGACTGGAGAAAGGCACATGTGGTCCTTTTACACAGCAGAAGGATGAGGTTGAAAACTACAGGCCTGTGGTGAGTAAATTAATAGAAATGCTGCTAAAACAGAAGATAGTGAGATTTCTGGAGTTGAATGGATTGCAGGATCCAAGGTAGCAAGGGTTTACTAGAGGCAGGTCTTGTCAGAAAAATCGGAATGATTTCTTTGAGTGATCAGAAAGTCGGACTAAGGGAGAGCCTTAGATGTGGTGTACTTACATTTCAGTAAAGCCTTTGACACCCTTCTGCATAGGTAACTTATAAATAAATTAAGCACCGTAGGGATAGACCCTAAAGTGATTGACTGGGGTAGAAATCGATTGAATGGGAGGTGACAAAGGGTACAGATAAAAGGAGCTCACTGAAGAGAAGGGTGCTACAAGGGTGTGCCACAAGGATCTGTCCTTGATCTGATTCTTTTTAACATTTTTGTAAGTGATATTGCGGAGCAGCTGTCAGATTTGTAGGACTACCAAAAGGGACTGTTACTGCTGCAAAGAAATCTGCACGTATTTATTTACCTGCTGAGAAATTCTCTAAATATTGGGGTAAAGGGAATGCTTTGGATTAAAGCTGATAAAACTAGTATTTTAGAATTCTGTGTTTTTCTTAAGTCAGTCATGGCTTAGTACCACTAGAGAGCTTTTCATTTAAATTAAACCAGAGTATAGCTTAGTAAAGATTAGGTAGAATAGGGTAAATATTCTTTGAGTAGAAAGAAATTCTTTCTAGAGACCTTTACGAAGAGGCCTTCCAGTTACGAAGAAAGAGACCTCTGAAGTTGTCTTAAAAAGGTGTTAAAGCCAAGTGACAGATCAAAGCGGCAATTTGAAAGGCTCCCTCTATCAAACCAAAGGCTGTGTGAATCAACCAGGAAATTGAGAGATTACCTTAAAAGCAAAGATCAGGGCACTGTATAGCAAGCCAGCTTTTACTAAGAGTTCTTTCCCTCCACCCAGCCATAATCTCAGCATTATAGGCTCTTAAACCTATGAAAGGGAAAAAGGTGGTCAAATTCACTTTCAGGTTCAGCTGGCTATCCTAATCAGGAATAGATTAATTAAGACCCTGAAATTAATTAATCTTGAGGTGAACAAAGTCCCTTAAACTTATTAGGTATAGCTATATTACTACAAGTATTCCTAGCAACTTTAAGTAAACAACTTAAATTGCTAAACAAATGCTTAAAACTAAGATGCAGACAGCAGTCCAACAGCGAGATGGGGGCATTGAGTGTCACATGTATGATTTTCTCCCATTTGGTGAGGGGCCTTATGTGTGCACTAGGTGCAAGGAGCTCTTTGCTCTCAGGGAATGAGTCTGATTTCTGGAGGCTAGAGTAGCAGACTTAGAGGACCTAAGGAAGACAGAGAGGTATATAAATGAGACCTACAGGGACGTAGTACTGAAGTCCCACCTTGAGTCTGGCAGCCTCTCTGTTGCCATGGAGGAGAGAGGTCATGTGAAAGGAGAGCATCACTTTGGTGTGGAAAGAAAGGATCCTATAGCTAGGATCTGTCCTCCAGATGATGTAAAACCCTCTCGCACCAAGAAGGTTTCTCCAGGGACACGTGCCCATGAGGGAAGGGTTAGGTTATAGTTGGCGATTCAATCATTGGGCATGTAGATAGCTGGGTAGCTGGTGGACATGAGGATCGCCTGGCAATATTCCTGCCTGGTGCGCAGGTAATGGACCTCACATGCCACCTAGACAAGATTTTAGATACTGCTGGGGAAAAGCCTGCTGTCTTGGTACATGTTGGTACCAATGACATAGGAAAGTGTGGGAGGGAGGTTCTGGAGGCCAAATTTAGGCTTTTAGATAGAAGTTGAAATCCAGAACTTCCAGGGTAGCATTCTCTGAAATAATTCCTGTTCCATGCGCAGGATCCAAAACGCAGGCAGAGCTCCAGAGTCTCAATGCATGGATGAGGCGATTCTGCAAGGAAAAGGGTTTTGTATTTGTTAGGAACTGGGCAACATTCTTGGAAAGGGAAGAGCTTTTCAGAAAGGATGGGCTCCACCTTAACTGGGATGGAACCAAGCTGCTGGCATTAACCTTTAAAAAGGAGATAGAGCAGTTTTTAAACCAGATAACGGGGTAAAGCCGACAGATGCCCAGGAGCACATAGTTCAGAAGAATACTAGCAAAACAACAAAGTTAGGGCATCCCAACAGAAAGGTTCCAACATAGATAAAAGTAATCCAGATGCCCTCAAGTACAGAGCAGAAAGGGATAGCATAGTTACTCACCTGTAACAGGTGATCTCCGGGAACAGCAGAATTTAGTCTTCACATATGGGTATCGTCGGTACCGACGGAGCCTGCGCGGGAACGCTCCCCAGCGTCCAATTAGAAAGCTTTTGGGAGCATCCCACAGCGCCTGCGTGCTGCCTTCCCGCCTTTCCCAACTGCCTCTCTCCAGTTGAGTTTTAAAGCTGAGACAAAGAGAGAGAGTGGGAAAGGGAAAGAGATAGAGAGAGAGATACAGCTCCTAGGGGAGGTGGGTGGGTTGTGAAGACTAAATTCCTGCTGTTCCCGGAGATCACCTGCTACAGGTGAGTAACTATGCTATCTCCAGGAACAAGCAGGAATGTAGTCTTCACATATGGGAACTCCCTAGCTTTAGATGCCAGGGAGAGACCCCAGAGATTGTGTGCCCCTGGACAGGGCTCCACATCCCCCCATGGATCTCTGGCATCCAACCAGGGATGGCGGGTAGAAGAACAGCCTGACCAAACAAGGCATCCCGGCAGGAGTCCTTGTCCAAGCAGTAATGGGCTGTGAAGATATGAACCAAGGCCCAGGTGGCTGCTCGACAGATGTCGTCGATAGACACAGAGTGCAGATGAGCCATTGAAGCTGCCATGGCTCTCACATTGTGAGCTGTGACATGGCCCTCCAAAGGAAGTTTCTTACTCTGATAGGCAAAGGAAATACAGTGAGGAATCCAGTTAGATAGTGTTCCCTTGGAGACTGGAAGTCCCAAATGAGAAGGATCAAAAGCAACAAAGAGTTGAGAGGACTTTCTATGTTGCTGTGTTCTTTGTAAGTAAAAGGCTAAAGCCCTTTTACAGTCCAAAGTATGAAGATTCATTTCTGCATTTGATGCATGAGGCCTTGGAAAGAACACAGGTAGGTAGACCGCTTGGTTTAGATGAAAAGGCGAGACCACCTTTGGCATAAAGTGTGGATGAGTCCTAAGGACTACCTTGTCATGATTGAACCTTGTATAAGGTGGATCAGCCATTAGTGTCTGCAACTCACTGATGTGATTGCAATGAGAAAGATAACCTTCCAAGAAAGGAATTTCAAGGAGGTAGTAGCTAAGGGTTCGAAAGGTGGCTTTATGAGCTGACCAAGAACCAAGTTTAAGTCCCATGCCACAGGTGGTGGCTTAATGGGAGGCTTAGTTAGCAGAAGGCCTCTCATAAATCTTGCTATAAAAGGATGGGAGGAAACAGGTTGTCCATTTAGGGGCTTGAAGGAAGCTGCAATAGCACTCAAATGGACCCTCACTGAGTTAGTCTTAAGTCCTGCATTGGATAAATAGAAACATAGAAATATGACGACAGAAAAAGACCACATGGCCTATCTAGTCTGTCCTTCCATAACAACTACAACAGTCCACTTTTTGCCTTTAGAGATCCTCTGTGTTGGTCCCATGCTTTCTTGAATTCAGTTACTGTCCTCATCTCTACCACCTCCACTGGGAGACTATTCCACGGATCCACTACTCTTTCCGTAAAGAAATATTTCCGCATATCACTCCTGAATCTATCTCCCTTCACCCTCATCCCATGTCCCCTCGTAGCAGAACTTGCTTTCAATTGAAAGAGGCTCTCTCCCTGAACATTTATGCCATGGAGGTATTTAAACATCTCGATCATATCACCTCTATCCCGCCTTTCCTCTAAGGTGTACATATTAAGATCCTTAAGTCTGTCCTCATATGCTTTATAATGAAGCCCATTAATCATTTTGGTAGCAACCCTCTGCACCGACTCCATCCTGTTCACATCCTTTTGAAGGTGCGGTCTCCAGAATTGCACACCATACTCCAAATGAGGTCGCACTGAAGACTTATACAGAGGCATTATCACCTCCTTTTTTCTGCTAGCCATTCCTCTCCGTATGCACCCAAGCATCCTTCTAGCTTTTGCCGTCGCCTTTTCCACCTGTTTAGCTACTTTAAGATCATCAGACACAACCACGCCTAGGTCCCGTTCTTCTTTAGTGGACAAAAGTACTTCACCTCCTATACTGTATTGCTCCCTTGGATTGCTGCAGCCCAAATGCATGACCTTACATTTTTTAACATTAAATCCCAGCTGCCAAATTCTAGACCATTCTTCAAGCTTAGCTAGATCCCTCCTCATGTTATCTACCCCTTCCTGGGTGTCTACTCTATTGCAGATTTTGGTATCATCCGCAAAGAGGCAAACCTTACCCGACAGCCCTTCCGCTATATCACTAACAAAGAAGGAGATACTCCAGTAATGATTCCAGAGGTACAGCAATGGGGTGAAGACCCTTCTGCGAACACCATATGGTAAACCTTTTCCACTTAAAAGCATAAGAGCGTCTTGTGGAAGGCTTCCTGAAAGCATAAAGGATATCCTTTATTTGCTGAGGGAGGTTAAGATCATGGAGATCTAGGCCCTCAGCAACCAAGCCCTGAGATGCAGAGACTGGGGATTGGGATGCCATAACATTCCATCCTCCTGAGATAGGAGATCTGGAGCAGACCCTAACTCCAGGGAGGGAGCTTGAGAGAGATATAGAAGCAGAGGGTATCACACTTGCCGTGGCCAATGTGGAGCTATGAGAATCATATGGTCTCTGTCTCTCTGAAGCTTGAACAGGGTTTTGGGAATTAGGGGAATGGGTGGAAAGGCATACAGGAAGTCTTGACCCCAGAAAAAGGAGAAAAGCATCCCTGGCCTGAGCCCTAATTCTGGAACAGAACCAGGGAAGTTTGGCATTCCATGGACTTGCAAAGAGGTCTATGTCCGGGGTTCCCCAAATTTGAAAAATCTTGGCCACCTAGTCTGCATGCAGAGACCACTCGTGTGGAAGCAGAACTCGACTGAGTCTGTCTGCCCAAGAATTTTGTATGCCTGGAAGATACACTGCCAGGAGATGAATCTGATGCTCTCTGGCGAGGGCCCATAGTCGCAAAACTTCGTTGCAAAGCGACAGAGAGCCTGTTCCCCCCTGCTTGTTCACGCAGAACATGGCTACTTGATTGTCCATATGAATAAGGACTGTCTTGTAGCTGAGCAGGCTGTGGAACACTCGAAGGGCAAGGAAGATTGCTCTGAGCTCCAAGAGATTGATATGTAGATGAGTCTCCTGTGGAGTCCAGGTGGAGAGGTCTTGCAGATGAGCTCCCCAACCCATCAGAGAAGCATCTGTTTTGAGAGTTGCCTGGGGTAAGGGTTGTTGAAATGGGGACCCCAGCAACAGGTTTTGAGTGGACTTCCACCATTGGAGGGACAAAATAAGGCGATTTGTGTTTGCTATTTTGTCTGACAGGCATCCTGATGCCTGGGTCCATTGAGTGGATAAAGTCCACTGGGCTGCTCTCATATGGAGGCGAGCATAGGGAACCACATGCACGGTAGATGCCATGTGGCCTAGTAATTGTAGCATTTCTCGGGCAGTGAGATGAGGCTTTAGCACTGCTTGAGAAGCTAACTGCACTATGCAAAGGCAACGGGCCTGGGGGAGATAGGCCCTTGCCTTTTTGGTATCCAGCAAAGCTCCTATGAACTCTAAAGACTGAGTGAAAGTTAGACTGGATTTTGGGATGTTTATTACCAGACCCAAATACTGAAGGATGCGCATTGTGCAGGATAGAGAAGTCCTGGCCTCTGACTTTGTTGGGGCTCGAATGAGCCAGTCGTCTAAGTAGGGGAAGACGAATATGCCTAGAGTGCGGAGAAATGCTGCTACCACAGCCATGCATTTCGTGAACACTCTTGGTACTGAGGCCAGGCCAAAAGGAAGCACCCTGTATTGATAGTGCTTTCCTTGAAAAAGGAACCGAAGGAACTTTCTGTGAGTTGGATGGATGAGAACATGGGTGTATGCATCCTTGAGATCTAGAGAACAAAGCCAATCCTGACTCTGAAGGTATGGCAGCAGAGTTCCCAGAGAAACCATCTTGAATTTCTCTTTGAACAGGAATTTGTTCAATTCTCTGAGGTCTAAGATAGGTCTGTATCCCCTGTTTTCTTTGGAATAAGGAAATAGGGGGAGTAAAACCCTGTACCCTGTTGATGAATGGGTACTTCTTCTATTGCCCCTTGGGCAAGAAGCATGGTGACCTATTGATCTAACAGGTTGGTGAGAGAGGTCTGAGAATTGAACCGCCTTATCATTGTGGGAGGGGGCATGCTCAAAAAATGAAGCTTGTACCCCTCTTTTATGATGGAGAGTGTCCAATGCTCTGCTGTTATCTGCCCCCATCTGGGGGCAAAGTGACACAACCTTCCTGGAATGGTGGAAGGCTCTGGTCCAATGAGAGCCAGGAAGGCTAAGTTCTCTAGATGAAAGTCAAAGGCCTTGTGGAGGCTGAGACTGCTGGGGCGGTTGAGGCTTACCAGTCTTTGCTTTTCTCTGTTTGGGTGGTTGCTGACCTTTCCGGACAGATTGACCTGCAGAATGTCCCTGTTGAGAATAAGCAGGATAAAACCTTTTCTTTTTAGAAAAGAATGGTTTCTTGAAAGATTTCTTTCTTGCAGGATCAGCTGTGGCCTTGGATAGTCTATCCAAAGTGGAATTGTCAGCATCCAACTCATTGGCCTTTTCCTGCCAATCTTTGCCAAACAGGTTCTCACCAGTACAAGGAATATTTCCTAGTTTGTCTTGTACCCAGAGCTCCAGATCAGATGCCTGGAGCCAAGCAATTCTACGTGCACCTATGGCAATGGCAGAGGTTCTGCTTATGCACTCAAAATAGTCAAAAGCTGCACGGTTGACCAATTTGAGAAAATCCTGCCTTCTATCTTCAGGAAGAAGAGGGCTGAAAACCTCTAAATCTCCTGTGACTTCTTTCAGGAACATTCCCATATATAGGAACTGATCCTGGCAGACAGCATGGAAGCTTGGAAAATACGACATCCAAAAGCATCCAGAGTTCTGCACTCACGTCCTGGATGATTAGAGGCATGTCTCTTTGCATTCCTGATCCTTCTCATAGCTGATTCCACTACAATAGAGTGGTGAGGAAACTGATTTTTCTGGAAACCAGGACAAGGAGGGACTCGATACAGGGTGTCCAGTCTACAAGAATGAGGAGAGGTGGTAAGAGGTGTCTCCCACATTCTTAGCATGAGATCATGCAAGATCTCATGGATAGGCAGGGTAGCTGCCTCTTTAGGAGTTTTAGGATACTGTAAAATTTCCAACTCCTTTGCTCTGGGCTCTGTTTCAGGAGCCACAGTAATGGACAAACCTCGAGCCACCTCCCTGATGAAATCCTAAAAGGAAATGTCCTCTGGAGGAGACATCCTGCGTTTAGGGGAGGAAGGCTCCTCTGGGAGAAGTATCCATGCATCGACAGAACTATCAGAATCCTCAGATTCCTCTGAGGATTCAAAGTACCTTCTGTCCGGATGCTCTTGTAGAGGCCGATACCCGTACCGACTGAAGTCGGTACCGGGAGGAATCGGTACCAGTGTATCAGTACCGGAGAGCATCGGGTGACTGGGTGCTGGCAATGCGGACACCGATGTCGATACTATCGGTACCGGTACCGGTTGAACTGTCTGATGCGGTTCCGAGGGTGTCAATGTCGCAAGGAGAGCCGCCAGACTGCGTTCAATAGCCAGGACCCTCTGGTCTATTGATGCTGCCGATGCCTGGATGTCGGTACCGGAGGAGATCGCCGGTACCCCAGAGCATGGCACCAATAGTTCTGCCGAGGTCGAGGCCTCGAGAACATCCTGGAGCCCCGATAATGCTTTAGAAGCCGAAGCCTCCCGCCGGGGCAATTTTGCCGGTGCAGAATCCTCAAGGGCAACGTCAAAGGCATCTTGATGCTTAGAAGGAGATCTACCCTTTGAGGACCGGCTAGACTTATGTTTAGTTACTTGAGATCCACGGGAGGAAGAGGAAGCCCTGGAAGACGTTGATGCCACCAAAGCTGCATCAGAGGGAAACAGGGTACTGAGCTTAGCAGCTCAGTTCTGCCGACCTCTTTTAGACATCATGGCACAAGGACATACAGTCCGTGATGGAGTGGTCAGGACCTAAACATTTTAGACACCATTCATGGGTGTCGGTGACGGAGATGGTACCGCCACACTTGGTGCACCTTTTGAAACCTGAAGCAGGTTTCTCCATTGTAGGAAAAATTGGGGGCCTAAGGCCCAAAATGGCGCGTGCACCTGGGAAAAAAAGGGATAAAGTTCTAAGTTTTTTTCTTTTTTAAAAGAACAGAAATAAAGAAAGAAAAACCGGCAGTACCGGTAAAGCGTCGGGAAAGGCAGACGCGACCACAAAAAAGAAAGTAATAAGGAAGAATTTTCTGCGGTGACAGGAACACGACCTGCTGGCTCCGCGGAAAACAAAGAACTGGAGAGAGGCAGTTGGGAAAGGCGGGAAGGCAGCACGCAGGCGCTGTGGGATGCTCCCAAAAGCTTTCTAATTGGACGCTGGGGAGCGTTCCCGCACAGGCTCCGTCGGTACCGACGATACCCGTATGTGAAGACTACATACCTGCTTGTTCCTGGAGATAATTTGGAATCCTTCAGCTTTATCAGCTGATAACCAGACTAAAATGAATAAAATACCACCTCTAAAATTACTGTAGGCAAATGCTAGAAGTCTAAAAAATAAGATGGGAGAGTTAGAATATATAGCACTAAATGAAAGATTAGATATGATTGGTGTCTCAAAGACCTGGTGGAAGGAGGACAACTAATGGGACACTGTGATACCTGGGTACAAAGTATATTGCAATGATAGAGCGCAAACCCTCTACCAATTTGATCTACCTTATGTTAAAGAGGGCGTCGAGTCACACAGGCTTACAATTTTGCTGGAAACAAAATACACTGTAGCATCTCTATGGACAGAAATTCCATGTAATGCTAAAAGAAATCAGGGAAGCTTATAAAAATTACAACACAGTAATAATGGGTGATTTCAATTACCCCGGTATTTATTTATTTTTTATTTATTTTATTTAAAGGGTATTTTTATCCCGCCTTATCCTTCAATCAAGGCGGTGTACACAGCAAACAAGCAAGGAGTTGGCATTTGTGTTCAAGGTATTCTTATATTGTACAGTGGATGTGTATGCGTGTGGGTAGGTTGATTAGCGTGCGCTATTTACAGCATGAGCTTTATACAGTGCTATGTACAATGAGCGTGTGGGTGAGACGTATCAACTGGGTCAATGTCACAGCAGGAAATGCTAGAGAGATAAAGTTTCTAGATGAAATAAATGACTGTTTCTTGGAGCAGCTGGTTCATGAACCGACAAGAGGACAAGCTATTTTGGACCTAGTCCTTAGTGGATCACAGGATCTGGTACAAGAGATAATGGTGTTGGAGCCACTTGGCAATAGTGATCATAGCATGATCGCATTTGGTTTAATAGATGGAGGGAGGATGGCAAATAAATCCAAAGTAGTACCTTTTAGCTTTCAAAAGAGAGACTATGATAAAATGAGAAATGAAAAACTAAAAGGGACAGCTGCAAAGGTTTATGCTTTACATCAAGCATGACCAGATGTATTCCACGTTTTAAGAAAGGTGAAAATCAGTTGGACCATTAGTTGACAGAGGGGTAAACAGGAAGCTAAAGGAGGACAAGTCCATAGTGGAGAGACTGAATGAATTCTTTGTTTTGGTCTTTATTGAAGATGATGTAGGAAAGTTTCCCATGCCTGAAGCAATATTTAAAGGTGATGTATTAGAAGAACTGAAACAAATTTTGATTAACTGGGAAGATGTATTACGACTATTTGATAAACTAAAGAGTAGCAGATTACTTGGAGCAGATAGCATACATCCGAGGGTGGTGAAAGAACCAAAATGAGATTGCAGACCTTTTAGTAATCTGTGAACTATTACTAAAATCATCTGTAGTACTTAAAAGATTGGAGAATGGCCGATGTAATGCCAATTTTTAAAAAGATTTCTAGGGAGTGATCTAGGAAACTACAGACTGAAAAGCCTGACGTCAGTACCCAGCAAAATGGTAAAAAATAACATGATAGTAATAGTTTAATGCAGGGGTTCCCAAACCTCCCAGCCAGTCAGGTTTTCAGGATATACACAATTAATATGTATGAGAAAGATTTGTATGCACTGCCTCCACTGTATGCAAATCTGCCTTATGTATATTCATTGTGGATATCCGAAAACCCAACTGGCTGAGGAGGCCCCAGGACAAGTTTAGGAACCCCTAGTTTAATGGGAGAAAGCCAACATGGATTTAGCCAAGGAAGATCCTGTTTTACTAATTGTTTATTCACACCTTCAAAAAAATATAACAAGGTAGATAAAGGTGAGCAGGTTGATATAGTGTATCTGGATTTTCAATAAACCTTTGACAAGGTCCCTTATCAGAGACTCTTGGCAAAATTAAGACATTATGGGATGGGAGGCAGTGTACTATTGTGGATCAGAAATTGGTTAAAAAATAGAAAGCAGACAGTAGGTCTAAGGCCAATTTTCTCAATGGAGAAAGGTGAATAGTGGAGTACCCCAGCAATCTGTGCTGGGCCTGCTGCTTATTAACAAATTCATAAATGACTTGGAAATGGAAATAACAAGTGAAGTGATCAAATTTGCAGATGAGACAAAATTATTCAAAGTTGCTAAAACACAAGGGGATTGTGAAAAATTACAAGAGGACCTTGATATATTGGAAGACTAGATGTCCAAATGGCAGATAAAATTTAATGTGGACAAGTGCAAAGTTATACACCTAGGAAAGAACAACCTAAACTACGATTACACGATGCAAAGTTCCACATTAGGAACAACCACCCAGGGAAAGCATTTCGGCGTCATTGTGAAAAATACGTTGAAAATCTCTGTCCAGCGTGCAGTAGTGGCCAAGAAAGCAAATAGAATGCTAAGAATCATAAGGAAAGGAATGAAGAATAAATCCAAGGATGATATTATGCCTCTGTATCGTTCGATGGTACGACTGCACCTTGAGTATTGTGTGCAATTCTGGTCGCCCTATCTTAAAAAGGATATAGCAGAATTAGAAAAGGTACAGAGAAGAGTCACCAAAATGGTAAATTGCATGGAAGGATAGCCCTATGAGGAGAGGAGTCTTCAACTTGGAAAAGAGATGGCTGAGGTGGGATATGATAGAGGTCTATAAATTAATGAATGAAGTAGAACAGGTAAATATAGATTGGTTGTTTACTCCATCAAAAGGTAGAAAGACTAGGGGACATGCAATGAAGCTACAGTGTAACCCATTTAAGACTAATAAGAGAAAGTCTAGTTACTCACATGTTTCAGGTGTTCTTCGTGAACAGCAGGAATAAGTCCTCATGTATGGGTAACATGCATGTGCGCCCGCCTTCACATCTGTTGTGGCGTCATATTCTTCAGTACAATAACATAGCAGGAGCTAAAACACAACTCCCCGGGGAGGTGGAAGGGTTATGAGGACTTAATTCCTGCTGTTCATGAAGAACACTTGCTTCAGGTGAATAAGTACACTTTCTCCATGAACAAGCAGGAAATAAATCCTTATGTATGGGAACCCAAGCTACAGGAACCAGAGGAGATGAGCACACTGATCAGGCAACAAGAACTGGAGAAGTCAGGAAGACTAGAGAGGTAGTCCTGCGAGGGACTTATCTGATTCAGTATCCTCAGCAGACATGGACCTGAGGGAATTTTTGAGCAGGTAGCCTGAACAGACAGAAGGGCTGGTAGGTAGGAGTTGATTCTAAGACCCAAAGAGATGCCGGAGCACAGCCTGGTCATAATTGCTGTCCCATCGGGAATGCCCATCCAGACAGCAGTGTGCTGCGAAAGAATGGATCCAAGACCACGTCCCATCCCTGCAGATTTCTTTTGCAGGCACCAAAACGAGGTTGGCCACCGAAGTAGTAATCGCACAGACAATATGAGCTGTGACATGACCCTCAAGGCTCAACCCAGCCAGAAAGCACAGTTACTTACCTGTAACAGGTGATCTCTGGGAACAGCAGGAATTAGTCTTCACATATGGGTACGTCGGTACCGACGGAGCCCGCACGGGAATGCTGCCCAGCTTCCAATCAGAAAGCTTTTGGCAGCATCCCTCGCGCCTGCGCAGTGACTTCCCGCCTTCTCCACAGCCTCTCTTCAGTTGAGTTTCAGAGCTGAGACAAAGGCGAGGAGAGAAAAGGAAAGAAATTAAGAAGATGCAACTCCTAGGGGAGGTGGGAGGGTTGTGAAGACTAATTCCTGCTGTTCCCAGAGATCACCTGTTACAGGTAAGTAACTGTGCTATCTCCAGGAACAAGCAGGAATGAGTCTTCACATATGGGGACTCCCTAGCTGGAGATGCCAGGGGGAGATCCCATAAAAATGCAAGTGCCTGGATCAGGGGTGCATTTTGTCTCCAGGAATCCCCGGCATCCAATGTGGGATGGAGGGTAGGAGTTGACAATAAAGGAGCTGTGAGGAAAGAAACAGCACAGCCAAGGAGCAGAGGGTCCTACAGACTACAGGAGTCCTTGGTATATATGATGAGTAGCATTAAACACATTTAATGTACACTTAAAATATGCAGCTTACCTACTGTATTGTAGGAAGTAGGATGGAGTCTACTGGATAAGCAGTGGCTGAATCTTCAAGGTGACCTCCCAGTAGTGAGGATGAAGGTCCAGACCTGGAGGTAGTAGACGATCCAGGTGTCAACTGGTAGGATTAGACGTCAGGTCTTCAATGGAAAGCTTTATGGAAAAAAGCTGAAAACTCCTTTAGGCATAAGGTTATTAACATTGAGGACTAAAGGAAGAAGACTGACGGAGTTGGAGAACTAGCCCAGTCCTGGTAGGAAGAGGGGAACTGGAAAAAACCCCTATTCCTAAGTAGAACAGCTGTGTACTCAAAGATAAAGCTGTACACTGTTTTTCCTAGCTGGCGAGAGATAGGAAAAATATTGAAGCTGGATGCTTCAAGGACATAAAGAAAAAATGGAAAATGTTAGCACCAAGTGGTTGTTGGGGCTTAACATGTCCTGTATCATAATTTGGCATGGGACGTAGGGCAACAGACTGTCTAAAACCTCTAAGAGGTAAAACATGTAGTAGAGACAGTAAGGGTGATAGTGAAGACGATTGACCAACCCTTAAGAAGCCCCCCATGACACACATATATATGGGGAGATATATGTGGCGTGAATAGATATGTATATATTTATATATATAAATATATATATAGTATATAAATATACATATGTCCAGATTTGTAGATTAGGATATGGATGGAGAAATATATCAAATATATATATATATATATATATATAGAGAGAGAGAGAGAGAGAGATGATATACGTAGATATATGTAAATTTGTGGGGCATGGTTTAGCACCACCAGAGTAATGATATAAGTATGTAGACATATAAGGAGATGCTACATACAAGACAACAGATTGAGATACATGTCTACCATCCAGCCCCATATTTGTACATGGGGAATAGAAGAGAAAAAGATTCTGCATCCTACAAGAGGGTGAGCCCACTTGGGATATGTATAGAGAATCTATTTTCATGGATTGAGGGATGCAGGAAGGCAATCCAACTAGTTATCCGTGATGTTCGTGTCAGAACAGATGAAGATAGGAATCTGTAAGGAACAATGCGGGATTTCCACAGAACACTGATATGGTGGATGTCTTGGATCTTCACGTAGAAGAACTGAGATTACGTGTTAACACCCCAATTTGAAAAAAGGGGGGGGGGGTGCGGAGAACCCTCTCAGGTATAGGAAGGGTTTATAAGTTCTTCTCTAATAAAAGAGGAACTTCAGAGACAAGGCCAATGCTCTGTAGCAAGGCCCCCATAGTAGAAAGCTTCTCTGAAGACTGCAGAGAGCATTGTGCAGGAGAGGTATGAGAAAAACTGACTGAAAGTCAGGTATGTTGCCATATCCTAGGAAAGGAGATGGGTAGAATAATGTGAGAAAGTCTAAACAAGTAGGAGGATCCAAGACAGCTTGGAATCACTACTGAGGGTAGACAAAGATTTGAACAAGGGACTGGAACTTGGACAAAGTTTCAGTAAGAGAATTACTGTAACTCCTGCAGGCAGAGCTGCCGACGGAAACAGGAAAGAGACCGTCGTGTGCTGAAAAAGAAAAAACAGACAAGAAAAAGGAGGGGATATCTTCTATCCTTGTCTGGGGAACGAGCTTGCCAGAGAAGTAGTTCCGTATGATAGTCCTCAAGTAGTTGTAGGGTGACGTACCCATGGGGTAAGTCAACTGAAGGAAAAAATGTTCAGTTGGGATAGAAACTATCAGGTGATAGTTACAACTGCACCTCTAGAGAGTAAGAAGAGGAGAAGTGTGTAGTCCCTGAACAAAATAATTTTTTTTTTTTTTTTTTGTTAACTGGGTAGTACACTGAAAAAACTTCTAAGATGTAGAAGGAAAGTGTAAGTTACAATTCCCGGTCCCTATGGTTGCTGGGAATGCAGAGACTGGCCAGAACTGGAGGACTGCAGACTAGGTTGAGGCGTCTCTTGTTTAGGTACAGCTGAATGATGGGCAGGAGAGGAATGAAACTTTCTTTTCTTAGGGAAAGAAGGTTTGGCAGGACATTTCCTACTCTTTGAAGAAGGAGGCGGCTTAGAATGGTTTCTAGTGGAAAAAGAGTCAGTGGAGCATTGAGCAACCTGACGTAAAGCCTCCTTATTAAAAAGACTTTCCCCTGTACAAGGAGAATGAGCTAGTATAGTTTGTGCCCGTTTGTTCAAGTCTGAAGCCTCAAGCCAGGCTCTGCGACGTGCTGCAATGGCAATAGCAGAGGATCTGCTAACGGACTCAAAAGAGTCTATAGAAGCACGAGACAGGAACCAGGATATATTCCGACTGTGATTAATGAGCAAGGAATAATCAGCAGCCTTGGGCTCTGGTAAAAAAGGGGTCAAAAGAGACAATTTCGCTGTGACTTCCTGGAGTGTTAGACTCATGTGAAAAATATATGAGAGAACTCTGGAAGCCAGCATAGAGTTTTGGAAGGCCTGACGGCCAAAAGCATCAAGTGTTCTTGAAGAACGACCTGGCGGAAAAGAAGAATGCTTCTTCTTGCTCTTAACTTTCCTCAGTGCTGATTCCACTACAAGGGAACGATGAGAAAGTTGAGGTTTTTGGAACCCTGGAGAGGGTGGCACTCGGTACCTAACCTCAAGGTCTGTAGAAACTTGAGGAAGTCGTAAGGGTGATTTCCATATCCTGAGAAGGAGATCCTGCAGAGCAGGATGTAAAGGAAATTGTATATTTTGCATTTGTGCCGGTGAGCCATGAGTAGGATCACAACCAGGGATAGAAATATTAAGAAAAGCTGCCATATCCAGGAGAAAAGCCTGAAAAGACTGATCTCCTATGGGAACTATTCCTGGTGAGGCTAAAGAAAGAGCCTGAGTATCAGAGGATGGACAAGGTACTGCACCAATGCCAGGTATCGGTTCCAAACTAGGCATCGGTGCAAGAACAGGCATCAACATCGCTACTGATAAAGGACTAGCAGGTGAAGTAGTCATCGGGAACTGCTGTAGTGGTACCGAGATCATGAGGGAGTTATGGCTAGGATCTTTGGAACTACCTATTTGGAAACGACAGGAGTCGGTTCCGGGACGCGTCGGTACGCAGTCCTCTAGACTCGATATTGATTCAAGACTCGGCATCGAAGAGAGCAAGACTAGCGATGCATGTCTCGACATTTCCGACGCCGGTGGTAGTATCAGCGATGCCGATACCACTAAGGCAGCCTGGGTGACATCGATCGATACCGACGGTACCGAGGATACCCGATGAGCACCCATCCATGCCGATGCCGATGCTAGGGTATCGGAACCGATCAATGCCGGTACCGTCCCAGAGCATGGCTGAGATTGAGGGAAGTCAATGCGGTGCGTATCGATCGGTCCCGAAGGCACCGAGGATGCCCGATGACGATCCATGGTGAAGAGTAGAGTACTCGACACCGGTGCCGATGCCGGAGGCTCGGTACCGCTCGAAACGGATACCACCTCCGCGCATGGCTCAGGCATGTTCTGTGAGTGGTGAGCCCCAGGAACATCCTGAAACCCCTTTAACGCTTTGGAGCCCGAAGACTCCCGCAGGGGTAATGCCAATGGGTTCTTGAGGGCAAGGCCGGAGCCGTCACCATGCTGGGCATGGGACATACCACTCAAGCATTGGCTAGTCTTAACAGACTGTTTTTGGGTTACTTGATCCTGTGAAGTAGAGAAACCGGGTACCCTCACTGCCAAAGAAAAAACGGTATCGAGGGAAACTCTAAATACTGAAGGTTTTCTCACAAGATTATCTCCTGACAAGTCAGGGGAAAAAGGGTCAGGACCCACACAGTTGAGACACCAACTATTGGTGTCTAAAAAGAAACAGGTGTTTCCACACCGGATGCACTTCTTAGGAAAAGAAGGCTCCATAATGAAAAAGGCCTAGTAGGCCTAAGAAGTTAAGGCAAAAAAACCTGAAGAAAAGTTTTATAGACTTTAGCCCAAAAACCACCGGCGGTACCGGTGGTAGCGGGAAAAACAGTCGCGACCACAAGAAAACAAAAAAATTAAAATAATTAAAGCAATTAAAAAGAAAAGTTTCTGCGGTGACAGGAGGACGTCCTGCCGGCTCCGCGGAAAAACGAAAACTGAAGAGAGGCTGTGGAGAAGGCGGGAAGTCACTGCGCAGGCGCGAGGGATGCTGCCAAAAGCTTTCTGATTGGAAGCTGGGCAGCATTCCCGTGCGGGCTCCGTCGGTACCGACGTACCCATATGTGAAGACTCATTCCTGCTTGTTCCTGGAGATAATATGTATGAATGATGCAGTCCACTAACCAAAGGGATAGCATGTGCTTCAAGACAGCGTGAGGCTGGGGAAAAAACGTCAGAAGGACAATGGATTGGGGACTTGGAGTGATCGCTGGAGGCGTGCGGGGCTTGTCGAAGCCCTGGGACTGCGGGAGTGTGTGCCTTGTGAGAGAACTTGCCTTTCCCCGAACTTCGGGCAGGCACAGCCGGGTCATCTTTCCTCCACAAGGACCTTGCAAGGACCCCTATAGTATAATTGTGTTTCTGTTTGCTGACCGCGGAGCGTGTCCGCGGAGCGTGATCCGAAGGGGCGTGTCTAAAGGGGCGTGTCTAAAGGGGCGCGACACGCCCCTTTGGCACCCCTTCGGCGTCACAGCGGCGAACAGTATGTTCTTGGCTTTGTTTGTTTAAGTGGAAGTGTTGTACATATGGGGAAACGCAAAGGTAAATCTGGGCGTGGAGAGGAGGGCTCGGCAGCTGCTGTGCCGGTTGTCGGTCCCTTGGACAGACATCTAGTCCCACGCCCAGTTGCGCAGTCCTCTCCCGAGGGTGCCTCCCTTAGCTCTGGAGGGGGGACCCCTCCTCCTTGTCCTGCCGATTTGTTATCCTTAGTGGATTCGGTGAAGTCCCCTGAGATGGTGCGGGCTACCGTTTCGGCGGTGGTTCAGTTACCTAATCCAGTCGCTTTAGTTGCCTCTGGGGGGCCTTTGTGCCCATTGGTTTCTTCAGGATCAGAGATAACCTTGAAGGATCTCTGGCAAGTATTGCAATCAATTGATACTAAAGTGTCTTCTACCCTGAGCTCATTATGTGATTTTACATCTCAAACTGTTATGTCTCTTAAACAATTAGATGGTAAGATTTCTGTTGTAGATGCTGCTTGTGGTAAACTTGAGCAGCAACTGCCTACTTTACATTCTGCAAATGTAGCTGGGATGAAAGACGCCTTAATTTTGCATGGCAAGGTGGAGGCACTTGAAAACACCTTGCGTGCTGTTAATTTACGTTTCCTAAACTTTCCGCAGACTCCTCTTCTTTCACCAAAAATTCTTTTTGACAAATATTGCAAGGAAGTGTTGCTTTTTTCAGATCCTATGGAAGTGTCTCAACTGTTTTATATCCCCACTGGCCTAAAGCGAAGTAATCCGGTAGAAGGTGGGCTTGATGTTATCGAGCCCTCTCTTGCCAATTTAACTGATTTTTTGGAAGACTCCACCGATACTATTAATTCTCGTGCTACGTTGGTAGTATCTTTGACATCATTAGAAAATAAACACCGTATTCTTAAAGCTTTCTTTAAAAAAAAGACGACCCCCTTTTGTGGCCACAAGATAAATATATTCCCTGATGTTTCACGCAGCACGCAACTTAGGAGGAGGCTTTTTCTGACGTTAAAGCCTCGAGTCCTAAAGTTGGGTGCTACTTTTTTTCTCCGTTTTCCTTGCAAATGTGTTGTTAATTACGAGGGAGCTGTTTTTATATTTTCTGATGTTGCACATTTAGAGAAGTTTATTTTGGAACGGCAGGGCTCTGTTGAGGTTAGTCGGGATGAGTGAGTATATAGTGATTGCCTCCGTGTTATGGGTTTGTTAAGCCTTGATTTCATGATGGTTTATTTTCTTGTATTTAAATTCATGTCTGGGTCCCGGTGATGTGGACTTGATCATTTCATGTTACTGATTATTGGTTTATATGCTTGTATTTTCTCGATTGTCTTGAATTATTGGCCTCATTGTATGATGTTAAAACTTTAATAAAAATTAAAAAAAAAAAAAAAAAAAAGGACAATGGATTGGTTGAGGTGGAACGTCGAGACCACCTTTGGCAGAAAGCAGGGGTGTATGCAGAGCACCACCAGATTGTGATAAAACCTGGTATATGGAGAATGAGCAACCAGAGCTTGGAGCTCACTGACACATCATGCCGATGTGATGGCCACCAGGAAGAATACCTTCCAGGTCAAGAATTTCAGCGAGCACGAGCCTAGGGGCTTGAAGGGGACCCGCATCAGCTGGCCAAGAACCATATTGAGGACTCAAACAACCACAGAGAGCTTGAGCAGCAACTTCAAGAAGAGCAGGCTCCACATGAACAGGGCCATCAGGGGTTGGACCGAAACAGGCTTCCCCCCACAGCTGCGATGGTAAGCTCCAATTGAGCTGAGGTGAACTCGCACCAAGTTAGAATTCAACCCAGAGTTGGAAAGATACAAGAGGTACACCAGCAGCTGTTCCATGGGATAGGAGAAGGGGTCCAGCGCCCTACCCATGAACCAAATGGCAAACTGCCGCGACTTGAACATGAAGGCATTGCGTGCTGAGTCCTTGTAGGACGCCGACAGGATGTTGGCAACATCCTTGGGGAGAGCAAGCTCCACTAAGACTACATCCTAAGCATCCATGCCATGAGTGCCAGGGAGTAAACGTTGGGGAGCAGCAGGGAGTTGTCCTCCTGAGAGATGAGGTCTGGGTTGGAACCCAGGCGAAAAGGTTCCCTCAGCGAGAGCAGTGGGAGCCACGGCTGCCAAGGGCAGTATGGGGCAACAAGGATCATGGAGCCCTTCTTGGCCTGGAGTTTCAGGAAAGTTTTCACAACAAGGCACATTGGGGGGGTAGGCATACAGTAGGCCCTCCCCTCAGTGGAGAAGAAAAGCATCTGGGCCGGGTGACTGTTGGTTGTACACCCTGGTTGGACTGGACCACCTGAGCATTTTGCTGCTGTGAAAAGGTCCACCACCAGGGTGACCCACTCCCGGAAAATCCGGTCCATCACTTCCCTTGAGAATCCACTCATGAGGCTGAAGCACCTGGTTGAGGTGATCCACCAAGCCAATGAGCTTGCCAGGCAGATAAGTGACCCTGAGGTCCATACCATGGAGCAAGGCAAATTTCCAGAGGTGAACCGCCTCCCAACACAGGAGGTATGATCCCGTGCCCTTGTTCACATAGAACTTCGCCATCTGGTTGTCTGAATTCTATTCTATTAAGGCATTTATATACTGCCTGTCTGCGAATGCATTCTAAGCAGTTTACAAGTAGGTACTGTATACATTCCCTCATCCCTGAAGGGCTCACAATCTGTATGAATACCTGAGGCAATGGAGGGTTAAGTGGCTTGCTCAAAGGCCACAAGGAGTGCCTATAGGACTAGAGATCCCACTCCCTCTGACCTGAGGTTTTTGTCCCTGAGCGGGAATCGAACCCTGGCCCTCCAGCCTGAGGTAACTTGTACCAACCACTAGGCCACTCCTCCCTCGCCTGATCCTCCAGGTGCATACAGAAGGTATGGAGGGAGTTCGTTATGGCCTGAAGCTTGAGGAAGTTGATCTGATGTAGACTCTCCTGTGTAGACCACAACACCAGGGTGCTGAGACCATCCAGTTGCGTACTCCAGCCAAGCTTTGAAACGTCCGTCATGAGCATCTTGCGAGGGGCCACCAGCGGAAAAGGAAGGTCCTGCAGCAGGTTGTCCAGCCAAGCTACCAAGCCAGGGACTGCGACAGGGGTACGGTGACCATTATCCTGTCCCGCAGATGGCCTGGGGCTTGATGCTTGCTTTCAGTGCATGGATAGGGTCCACTGGGCCTGCCACATAGTGAGGCGGGCCTGAGGAGAGACATACACCATGCTGGTCATGTGTCCGAGGGCCCTCAACAACCTACAGAGCATGGTATGGCACTGCAACGAGCCCACCACCTTGACGATGCGCTGCAGATGGTCCACCAGCAGAAAGTCCACGCCCAAGAGGTACTGAGGAGAATCCCAATCAACTCTAGCTGCTGTGATGGCTGGAGGTCAGACTTCAGGTAGTTGATCATGAAGCCAAGACCTTCGAGCACCTGTATTGAGAGCGCAGCTGACTTCCGGATGCCAGCCAGCCTCCAGATACAGGATGATAAAGACCCCCTGGGTCTGGAGGAAGGTGGCCACGACCGCCAATTATTCTGTGAAGACCCTGGTCGTAGTGGTCAACCTACAGGGAAGCACCCAGTACCAACAGTGCCAGCTGCCCAGCATGAGCCAAAGGTATTGTCTGTGATGTGGGTGGGCTTGGAATATGCATGTATGCATCTTTCAGATCTAAGGAGCATAGCCAATCATCCTGTACGAGGTACAGAAACAGGTTTCCTAATGAGAGCATCTTGAACTTTTCGCGCACCAGTAACTGGTTGAGGTTGAACAGATCCAGAAGTGGACGAAACTGGTCTTTTTGAGTACCAGGAAGTACCTTGAGTAGAAGTCTTGTTCGATCTGATCTGGGGGGACCAACTCGATGGGGAGGTAGAAGAGCAGGGTCTTGACCTCGGTCTGCAAGAGGTTCCGATGCATGGGATCCATGGGGTATTCCCCAGGGCTGTATAGAGGTAGCAGCTGGGCATAGTGCAGCCGATATCGGCTATGGACAATCTGCATCATTTAGGTTTCCGAGGTGATGTTGGGCCACCGGTGGACAAAGTGCCCCCGACCTGCTAAGCTCCTGAGGAACCTGTCAAAACTCCACACCTGGCTTGGGCTGGAAGGTGGGTTGGGCCTTCGGGATCTACTCCCTCTGCTGTGGTGGGGGGGTCTACACCTTAGGCAGCACCTGCAGCTGGGCTGGGGCTGGAAAGTATCTGCACGGGCACAGATAAAGGCCTTCTTGGTATGATGTTTCTTCTGCGCTGGGTCTGCGGTCTTTCTGGAAAGCCTGATGAGAGTCAACTGCTCCTAACTCCAGTTCCTTGGCTTTTTTCTCTATAGGCTTGCCGAAGAGGTTGTCGCCCCAGCAAGGGAAGTTAGTGATCTTGTCCTAGACCATTGTTCCAGATCTGAAGGCTATAGCCAAGCTATCTGGCAGATGGCAATGCCCACAGCCACCACCCTGTCAGCAGATTCAAAAGCGTCATAGGAACCGCACACCATGAACTTCGAGCAGTCCTTACCATGAGCCACAAGGACCTGAAAGGACTTGCAACATCCTCTGGAATAAATGTGGGCAAAGTCCTCCAGGTCCAACATGACATCCTTGAGGAACACAGTCATGTAGGTCTGGTAGGCCAGGATCCTGGCAATCAGCATGGACTCCTGGAAGCACTTTCTCCCAAAAAGGTCTGAGCTTCATGACTCAGTAGGACCAAAGAATGCATCTTAGCACTCTGCACACTTCAGGGCTGACTCAGTCACAAGAGAATTGTGGGGGTAATTGCGTCTTTTCAAACCCCGGGGCCTTCTGGACCCAGTATAAGGAATTGAGTCGGTGGTTGATGACAGGAATCATGAGCAGTGCCTCCCAGAGCCGCAGCAGCATCCACTGTAGGATATGGTGGATGGGAACAGAAACCACCTTCTGGGGGGCCAAGGTGTACTGGAGGCATTCCAGTTCCTCTTCCCTCAGTTCCTCAGACTCCAGGGAAAAGGGGATGGCCTTGGCCACTCCCTAACGAAGTCCTGGAAGGACATATCCTCCAGGGGTGACTTGCGCCGTTCAAGTGGAGGTGATGGGTCGGATAGGAGGTCTGGGAACCAAAGGTTTGATGCTGTCTATTCCATCTTGGTCTCCCATTCTGATTTGGATTCCAAGAGGACGTCAAAATATTGTGGAGTTTCCTTTTCCCACCGGCTCTGTGGCTTGGGAGAGGGAAGGTGTCAATGACGGTGTCCCTGGGCCTCAGACTGCAACACACTGGAGAGGTAGATGGCTTTGGCAACTAGGATCAAAACCAATCTCCCACCCGATGTTCCAACCTCAGCAGACAGGGCATTGGTCTCCAGGATAGGTTGGAAGGAGTGCAGTGACGATGCATTCTGTGCCGTGAAGCTTGCATTGCACAAGGCTTCCACTGCTGCCAAGTAAGCTTTTAAGGCTCGAAAGCATTCCTCCAGAACTGCCACCTGTGAAGAGGCCAATGCCGCATCAGTGATGCCATCTCAGGTGGGGACTCCACCATGATAAGTGCATTGGGAGACATCCGGCTGCCTTCCTGGGCACTGGGACTGGACTCTGCTGTTCTGGTCGGGTCCTCCCACCGGGGAAGCTTGGCCGGCTCTTCCAGCCATTGCTCTTGCATCTCATCGAGAAAGGCTGCAGGGACACTGTACCTGGAACTTCTCCCAGTGCTCACACTTTGATGTCAATGGGGTATCTGCAGGGAGCCTGCCCTTGCCACTCAGACCCTTCAGTTCAGACTGAGCATGCTGCTCCTTTCCCTTGGTCGCCTCCGTACCTTCTGCAGGCATAGACGAGGGGTCGGGGCTGAGGATGCTGAATCAGATGAACCAAAGAGGGACTCCTGCTTTTCCTGACCTTTCATCCCTCTGTGCATCATCTGCAAGCAGAGCTCGCAGGATGCCGGCTTGTGGTCAGGCCCAAGGCATTGCAAGTACCAATAATGATGATCTGTGACAGAAATGGTTTTGCCACACTCGGTGCATTTCCTAAAGCCACTAGCTGGCTTAGACATGCTGAAAAACACTGCCTTAGCAAAGTCTAACTGAAAAACTGCCATGAGCGGGGAAACTACTGAAAGGGTAAAAAAAAAACCACGCAAAAACATTGAAAAACACAAAAACAAACCCTAAAAGGGAAAACAACAGCTAACTGATGACAGGCGGGAAAAATAAAAGTGAAAAATCCCGTCCACGAGGGCCAGAGAGAAAACGTTTTTCTGGAATGCAGGAACATGTTCTAGGGGATCCGCAGAAATGAGAAGACTGGAGTATATGGCAGCATGGCGGGCGCATGTGGGATGTACCTTGCAAAAGCTTCCTTTGGAACCTGGGAGCATTCCGTGCGGGGCTCCGTCGGTGACATTACCCATACATGAGAACTTATTTCCTGCTTGTTCACAGAGAAAATATTTTTTTACTCAACATGTAATCAAATTCTGGAATTCGTTACCGGAGGATGTAGTAAAAGCTGTTAGTGTAGCTGGATTTAAAAAAGGTTTGAACAAGTTCCTGGAAGAAAGGTTCATAAACCATTATTAAAGAGGATCTGGGAAATCCACTGCTTACCCTGGGACAAGCACTGTGATACCTATGGGAACCTGCCAGGCATTTCTGACCCGGATTGGCCACTGTTGGAAACAGGATACCGGACTTGATGGACTTTGGTCTGACCTAGTATGACATTTGTTTTGTTCTTAAATACCTCCGTGGCATAAATGCACAGAAGGAGAGCCTCTTTCAATTGAAAGAAAGCTCTGGAACGAAGGGACATAGGATGAAGGTAAAAGGGAATAGACTCAAAAGTAATAGGCGGAAATATTTCTTTATGGAAAGAGTGCCAGATGCGTGGAATAGTCTCCAGTGGAGGTAGTAGAGTACTTGAATTCAATTAAGCATGGGAGAAACACAGATCTCTAAAGGAAAAAAAGGGACTATAGTAGTTAATATGGAAAGCATAGTTACTCACATGTAACAGGTGATCTCCAGGAACAGCAGGAATTTAGTCTTCACTTATGGGTGACGTTGGTACCGACAGAGCCCGTGTGGGAATGCTCCCCAGTGTCCAATTGGAAAGCTTTTGGGAGCATTCCACTGCACCTGCACGACTACCTTCCCACCTTCCCACTCCCTTTCTTCACTTGAGTTTGTAGTTGAGAGAAAGAAGAAAATAAAAGAACCCTACAACTCTTAGGGGAGGAAGGCGGATTGTGAAGACTAAATTCCTGCTGTTCCTGGAGATCACCTGCTACAGGTGAGTAACTATGCTATCTCCAGGAACAGGCAGGAATGTAGTCTTCACATATGGGACTCCCTAGCTCCCAGATGCCAGATGAAGTGACCTCAGAACTGGTGGAGGTTCACCTCGGAGTGGGCTCGAAGAGGTCATGGATCCTACATAGATTTCTGGTATCGTCAAAGTCCGGGACAGAGAGTAGGAGTTGCATCTAAGTTTGAAAGAGGTGCTGGAGTAAGCTTGACCAAACACTGCATCCCGACAGGAGTCCCTGTCTAGACAATAATTGGCAGCGAAGGTCTAGATTGAAGACCAAGTTGCTGCCTTGCAAATTTCATCAATGGCTATCGAGTGTAGGTTTGCCATTGAGGTTGCCATGGGGTGAACGTTGTGAGCAGTGACATGCTCTTTCAGGGAGAATCCTGCATTGTCATGGGCAAATTAAATGCAGTCCGCTATCCATCTGGAGAGCGTACGCTTAGTTACTGATAGACCCAGATGACTAGGGTCAAATGAGATGAACAACTGCAAGGCTTTACGATGACCTTGAGTCCTTTGGGGATAAAAAGCCAACACACACTTGCAGTCAAGACACACGCTGTGCAGAATTGCTTCTGCTCGAGACACATGGGGTTTAGGAAAGAAGACTGGAAGGTTAATCGACTGGTTTAAATGAAAAGGAGGGAGATTCCACGTGATGCATGAGTGAGTAAGGAGGCTTCTTGCTTGCTCCGGGGCTGCCTCGTATATTAATCAGCATCTTTTGCCGCTGCCCGAGCACAGGAAAGTGGAGAAGGCATATTAAGAACGCAGAAAGAAGGTAGGCACAGTGCAAGAGGAAAATCGGAGATAAGATGCCTCCACCGGTGAAAAAAGACAGGGAAAAACCCAACAAAACCTGCGGTCTCCACATCCATGGCACTGCAGCCAGCGTCTCCTGGCACAGAAAGCGCGGAATCTGCAACAGAAGATGTGGCGAGGGAAGTAGTGAAACTACTAGACCCCAAATTCGATCAGATTCTGAAGAAATCGGAAGCGATGGGGAAGCAATGGCAGAGGTGGGTCACCGAGAGGAGGAACTGGAGCACCCCATGGTAGCGATTGAGGATGAAGAGGGCTGGCGAGCAAGAGAGAGCATGACACAAAACACACAGATCGAGGCCCTCACAGCGAAGGTAGACGACCTGGAAAATAGGTCACGAAGGAACAACCTGAGATTAGTGGGAATATCGGAGGCGATGACAGATCGTATGCTGCTGCCTTTGATTGAACAATGGCTCCCGAAAGAACTGGGACTGAGCTCACTTGCGGGAGAATTAAAAGTTGAAAGGGCACATCGACTCAGAGCCAAAATGGAGGCACGGCAGCGGCCGCGGGTGGTCACTGCACGGATTTTAAATTTCCAACATAAAATACAGCTACTTCAAGCATTTTGGAGGTAAGGGGACTTGATTTTGGACAATCAGAAGATTCTGATTTTTCAGGATTATTCAGCAGCAGTCGCAGCAAGAAGAAAAGAGTTTACCCCTATCTGTGCTAAACTATTTAAAAAGAAGCTTCGATTTACACTGGCCTTCCCGGCAACACTGCAGGTCACTGACCAAGGAACAAACTATACGTTTGCCAATGTGGGAGAGGCAAGGCGATTTCTGATGGGTCTGGAGAAGGATAAAGCAAGAGAAGGGGGAGCTTCATCAGGACAGAGCCAAGGATAAACCACAACGTTATGATAGTGCGGTATAATAAGACTGGTAATGATTACATGATGTTGGGGAAAGGCAGCAATGGAAGTAACAATTTGGTGTGTGGACTGTAAAGCAGGAGACACAGCAGACAGGGTGGAGTGAGGGAAATATACTTCTGTGAATGGAATGTGAAGTCTGCTGAGAATGAGAGGGAAGAGAGCGGGAATCAAGGCAGCCCTGCAGCGTCTAACAAGGGATCGGGCCTCAGCGAGCAGGGGCTGAGGGTAGATGATGGGACATTTTAAGGGGGGGGGGAAGGGGAGGGGCAGGGAAGAAGGGAGGAGGGGGAAGGGTAGGAAAACAAAAGCAACTGTGTGAATGGGAGGGGGAAGAATGGATGAAGGGGGATAAGAGGGGGACAGTGTGCGACATAAAGCCTACCGTACCTAGGAAGAGGGGGGAAATTGCAACGAAGCGATGGCCAAAGCATGGTGTAGAGATGCCACGATGGAGAGAGCTAGAGGATGAGGCTGGGCAACCTTGGGCAAGGCAAAAAGAGGAAAAAAGAAAGGCAAGAGAATCAAAATTGGAAGATCAGGATGAGCCATGACATGCGTAGTCACTTAGAATGTGGGGGGAGTGAGTACACCCATGAAGCATACAAAAATTTTACAAGCGCTAAAAAGAGGGAAAGTCCAAATAGCTCTTCTGCAAGAAACCCACTTGAATGCAAAAGAACATGAGAAGTTAAGAAGAGAATGGGTAGGGCAAGTATACGCGGCCTCATCGGGAGGAAGGAAGAGAGGAGTAGCGATCCTGATTAAGAAAGGGATCCCCGTGGAAGTTCTGAAGGAAGAGGTGGACACACAGGGGATGTTTATATTTCTGCATATTCGAATACAGGGGGAAAGAGTTGTTCCTTGGTAATATATATGCCCCAAACATTTATAATCACCAGTTTTTTAAGGGTGTGGCGCAAAAAATAGTGGAAGCACCAAGAATTCCAACAATATTAGCGGGAGATTTTAATTGCTCACATGAACCGGAGTTAGACAGGTCGCAACCAAGGGGGGGGGGGGGGAGGAGGGGGGGTTAGGAAAGGTTGGGCTATCTCTGTAGTGTGGGAGGGCTGGTAGATGTATGGAGAGTTCTGCATGCAGGAGAAAGAGACTACACACATCTGTCGAGAGCTCACCAATTGTGGTCTAGGATTGACTATATGTTGGTCTCTAAAGAGAACTTAGGTAAAGTCATAAGTACTGAGATTGAACCAATCGTAGTATCTGATCATGCGATGGTTAGGATGGATTGGAAAGGGGGGAGAAGTAAACAAAGCAAATGGTCCTTCCTGAGACATTTGTGGAAGAATAAGGAATTTCAGACATAACTGGTGAAACACTGGGAGGAGTATTTGCGGTTTAATGAAACTAATACGAGTAAAATAACTGTTCTATGAGAGGCGGGGAAGGCAGTGATGCGGGGACATGTCATTGCATTTGTGGCAAGAGAAAGGAAAAGGATCAATGATACTATACTAAAACTCACACAAGAGCTTCAAGATCTCAAACTACTAGAATTAACGAAACAAGATCCGAAGCATTTAAAGACGTATCTAGAGTTGCAGAAAAGCTTAAATAATACCCTGCAGGAAAGAGCAGTATATTCAATGCAATATTACAGACATCAATTTTTTAGATATGGAGACTGGATGGGGAGGTTGCTGGCGCACCTGGTGAAAGACTGGAGCGGTAACAAGACGGTAGCAGTAATTCGGGATAGGGATGGAGAGTAAAGCAACATGAGACTAAGAAAATTGTACAGGTTTTTAAGCAGTTTTATAGAGATTTAAACACCTGGGAAGTAGAGGATAGGGAGCAAGAGAGGGCTTTTCTCGATGCAGTGGAACTACCAAAACTGATGGAACAAGAACTGGAAGAGCTGAACCAGCCTGTTTCAGGGACAGAAATACAAAAAGTCATCAGAGCAGGTACTCCACACAAAGCTCCAGGGGACAGAATTTTACAAAATGTTAGAGCTTCATGTGACGCCTAACTTGGCAGCCCTTTATGATGAGGTTCTGGGGACAGGGAAGTTTCCAAGGGATATGAGAACGGCCTCTATTACCATTATTCCCAAATCGGGCAAGGACCCGGAAGATCCAGCATCATATTGACTGATTTCCTTAATCAACTATGACATGAAGGTGTTAGCATCTATTCTAGCTATGCGATTACAGAAAGTACTCCCGAGATTAATAGGAACTCACCAATCTGGTTTTGTGCAGGGCAGAGAGGCTCTGTTTAATATCAGTAAGGTTTTACTGAGTATGGATTTCTGCCTGTATCAAGAGATTCCACTGGTATTGGTCAGTCTGGACGCCGAAAAGGCTTTCGACAGAGTCTCTTGGCCATATATGTTTGAGGTGATGCGGAGGTTTGGTTTTGATGGGCATACCTGAGTTGGGTTAAATCATTGTACAGTGACCCATTGGCAACTATAGCAATTGGGGGAGAGTACTCACAACCGTTCTCACTGGAGAGGGGGACGAGGCAGGGTTGCTCTCTGTCCCCCCTTCTTTTTGTGCTTCAATTAGAGCCCCTGCTACTGTCCTTAATAAGGCTCGAGGATATAAAGGGAATGGAATGGGAAGGTGGGGGTATTAAAGTCAGTGCTTTCGCAGACTATATGTTGCTCTGTCTACGGGACCCCCAGAGGTCACTAGAGGGGGCATTACAACTGATTGAGCGGTTCGGGTCCTTTTCGGGATTGCGGATAAATAGAACAAAGTCACTGGTGTTGGATGTGGGAGGAGAGATTAAGTTGAAGTGACAAGGGGTATTCCCGCTAATTTGGGCGGAGGGGCAAATTCGATACTTGGGAATCCAGATCCCTGAGAAGATGTCGCAACTATACAATATCAATGTCAAACCAATGATAACGAAGACAATAGCTAGACTGAAGAAGTGGCAGGATCTGCCTATCTCTCTTAAGGGAAGAATCGCTCTCTTTAAGATGGTGGAACTTCCCAGGTGGGTTTATTTATTACGTCATGTCCTGCTATGGATATTAAAGAAGGACATGTTGGCATTGCAGAAATACATTGGCAAACTCCTATGGAAAGATTGGAAGCCTCGAATAGCCATTTCAGTATTGATGAGGCCCTTGGAGGAGGGAGGGCTCGGGTTATTGCCCATCAGAGCCTATAATCTGACATACCTGACTAGACCATTGCGGGACCTTATATTAGGCACCGAAGAGGCTATTCCAATTGGTTTAGTGGATGAGATGTCTGGGGATATTCACAGGGAATATATACTACATACACCGCATAGTGAACTCACGCCAGCCTGGAGAACCTCGGTATATCTGCAGGCATTACGTCAGACCTGGAAAGCATTATGTAAATACCGGAAGAGCTGTTGGAGGGGGACGGATTGCCTCCCCTTGGCTGGTAAAGCGTAGTTACTCATCTGTAACAGGCGATCTCCGGGAACAGCAGGAATTAAGTCTTCACATATGGGTATCGTCGGTACCGACGGAGCCTGTGTGGGAATGCTCCCCAGCGTCCAAAAGGAAAGCTTTTGGGAGCATCCCACAGCGCATGCGTGCTGCCTTCCCGCCTCACTGCCTCTCTCACTTCAGTTGAGCTTAAAGCTGAGCCAAGGAGAGAGACAGAGAGATAGAGAGACAACTCCTAGGGGAGATGGGTGGGTTGTGAAGACTTAATTCCTGGTGTTCCCAGAGATCACCTGTTACAGGTGAGTAACTACGCTATCTCCAGGAACAAGCAGGAATGTAGTCTTCACATATGGGGACTCCTCAGCTGAAAGATGCCAGAGGAATGACCCCAGCGAGCTGTGAACCCGTGTGAACAGGGTCATACTTCCTCCAATGGATCCCTGGCATCCTACCGGGATGGAGGGTAGGAGTTGCATTAAGTCTGAAAGAGATGCTGTAGGACAGCCTGGCCAAACGAGGCATCCCGACGGGAGTTCTTGTCCAGACAGTAGTGGGCTGTGAAGGTATGTACTGAAGCCCAAGTAGCCGCTCTACAGATATCATCTATAGACACAGAGCGGAGATTAGCAACCGAGGCTGCCATTGCTCTGACATTATGAGCTGTAACATGGCCCTCGAGGGAAAGACCTTTACTATCATAAGTGAAGGATATGCAGTTTGCAATCCACTTAGATAGGGTTTGTTTGGAAACTGGAAGTCCCAAGTGACTAGAATCAAAAGCAACAAAGAGTTGAGAAGACTTCCTATGTTGTTCAGTTCTTTGAAGGTAAAAGGCTAAAGCTCTTTTACAATCTAAGGTATGAAGGTTCCTTTCTGCACTGGAGGCATGAGGCCTAGGGAAGAATACAGGAAGGTAAACCGACTGGTTTAAATGAAAAGACGAAACCACCTTTGGCATAAAGTGTGGATGAGTCCTGAGGACTACTTTATCATGGTGGAACCTTGTATAAGGAGGGTCAGCCACTAAAGCTTGCAGTTCACTAATGTGTCTAGCAGAAGTTATTGCAATTAGGAAAATGACCTTCCAGGAAAGGAATTTTAAAGTTGTAGTGGCTAAAGATTCAAAAGGCGGCTTCATAAGCTGCCCAAGAACCAGATTCAGGTCCCATGCCACCGGTGGCGGCTTTATGGGGGGCTTTGTCAATAGTAGAACTCTCATGAATCTAAAAAACAAGTGAATGAGAAGAGATTGGCTGTCCATCTTGGGGCTTGTGAAAAGCCACAATAGCACTGAGATGGACTCGCACTGAATTTGTCTTAAGACCGGAATTTGAGAGATGGTGGAGATACTCCAGAAGCGACTCCATGGGCATGGAAAGGGGGTTAAGCCCTTTTTTTGAACACCATATAGAAAACCTTTTCCATTTGAAAGCGTAGGAACGCCTTGTGGAAGGTTTCCTTGAAGCTTGAAGGATATCCTTCACTTGCTGAGAGAGGTGGATATCTAAAGGTTCTATGCCTTCAGCAGCCAGGCCCAGAGGTGCAGGGACTGAGGATTTGGATGCAGAAGCTTCCCGTTCTCCTGGGAAAGGAGATCTGGAGCATATCCCAACTCTAGAGGAGTTGCTTGAGAGAGACGCAGAAGCAGAGGGTACCACGACTGCCTTGGCCAACGTGGAGCTATGAGAATCATATAACCCCCGTCTCTCTGAAGCTTGAAAAGAGTTTTGGGAATTAGGGGAAAGGGTGGGAAGGCATAGAGGAAGTCCTGACCCCAATGGAGCTGGAAAGCATCGTTTGCTAGACAGTATTGAGCCAGAATTCTGGAACAGAACCGGGGAAGTTTGGCATTCTGTGGACTTGCAAAGAGGTCTATATCTGGTGTTCCCCAGGTTTGGAACACTCGAGCCAGTTGGTCTGACTGGAGAGACCACTTGTGTGACAGCAGTATTCAACTGAGCTTGTCTGCCCACAAGTTTTGAATGCCTGGAAGGTATACTGCTAGAAGGTGAATTTGGAACTCTGGCGAGGGCCCATAGTCGCAAAGCTTCATTGCATAGCGACAGAGAGCCCATTCCGCCTTGTTTGTTTATGTAAAACATGGCGACCTGATTGTCGATTTGGACCAGAACTGTCTTTTGACTGAGCTGGGCCTGAAATGCTATCATAGCATTGTAAATGGCTCTTAGCTCTAAGAGGTTTATTTGAAGAGAGGCCTCTTGTGAGGTCCAGAGACCCTGAGTGGAAAGATCGTGCAAGTGGGCTCCCCAACCCAGCCTGGACGCATCTGTTGTCATGGTGATCTGGGGCAGTGGTTGCTGGAAGGGGGAACCTACCAGGTGGTTATTGAGGGACTGCCACCACTGTAGGGACAAAATGAGACGTGTCGAATTCTTGATTTTGTCTGTTAAGCGATCTGTGGCTTGTGTCCACTGCGAAGAGAGGGTTCACTGAGCCGCTCGCATGTGTAGGCGGGCATAAGGGACCACATGTACAGTGGATGCCATATGCCCCAGCAGATGAAGCATTTCCCGGGCAGTTAGGTGGGTTTTCTTTACTGCTTGGGAAGCCAATTCTATTATTCGTAGACAGTGTGGTTGTGGCAGGAATGCCTTTGATTGCTGCGTGTCTAAGCGAGCCCCTATGAACTCTAGGGATTGAGAAGGGGTGAGGTGAGACTTTGGGTGGTTGACTACCAGACCCAAATATTGGAGAATTCTCATGGCACGAGAAACAGCTCATTCTGTTTCTGGAGCTGTTGGTGCTCTGATGAGCCAATCGTCTAAGTAGGGGAAGACGAATATCCCCAGAGTTCTCAGGAATACTGCTACTACAGCCATGCATTTTGTGAAGACTCTTGGGGCAGAGGCCAGCCTGAATGGAAGGACTCTGTATTGGAAGTGGTTTCCTATGATTTACATGGATGAGGATATGCGTGTAAGCATCTCTTAGATCTAGAGAACATAACCAATCCTGATTCTGAAGGTTTGGTAAAAGTGTTCCGATGTAGATCATCTTGAACTTTTCTCGGAACAGAAACTTGTTCAATTCTCTGAGGTCCAGGATAGGTCTGCATCCCCCTGTCTTCTTTGGGATAAGAAAATAGGGGGAGTAGAACCCCCTTCCCCGTTGGGATATGGGTACCTCTTCTATTTCTCCCTGAGCAAGAAGTGAAGAGACCTCCTGACACAGGATGTCGGTGACAGGGCCTTGAGAATTGAATTGTTTTTATGATTGTAGGCAGGGGCATGCTGAGAAAGTGAAGTTTGTGACCCTCTCCTACAATGGACAGAGTCCAGTTTTCTGATGTTATTTGTTGCCATCTTTTGGCAAAATGGCATAATCTGCACGGAATGGTCAAGGATTCTGGACCCTTCAGAGGCAAAATGGTTAAGTTCTCTAGGTAGAAGTCAAAGCTCCTGCGGAGGCTGTACTTGCTGAGCCGGTTGAGCTCTTTGAGCTTGCGGCTTTCTTTGTTGTCTAGGTTGCTGCCCTTTCTGGGGAGCATGAACTGGACAGTGAATTGGATGGGAATAAGAGTGGTAAGATTTTTTCTTTTTGTTAAAGAAAAACTTCTTGCCTGTTTTTTTCTTTGATGGGTTGGCTGTAGACTTTGATAGTCTATTCAAGGTGGTATTGTCAGATTCAATCTGATTAGCCTTGATCTGCCAATCCTTCCCAAATAAGTTTTCAACTGTGCAAGGAATGTTTCCTAACTTCTCTTGCACCCACTCCTCTAAATCTGATGCTTGGAGTCAGGCAATGCACCGTGCTCTGACAGCAATAGCAGAGGTTCTGCTAATAGCTTCAAAGCAGTCAAAAGCTGCACGGTTCACAAATTTGGAGACATTTTGAGCGTGCTTGAGCAGAGTGAGGTACTGACCCCGTTTATCTTCAGGAAGAAGAGGGCTCATGCGTTCCAGATCCGCTGTAACCTCCTCAAGAAACATTCCCATGTAAAGGGAATATGAGCTAATCCTAGCTGCTAGCATGGATGATTGAAAGCATCGACGCCCAAAGGCATCGAGTGTCCTTGATTCACGGCCTGGCGGGTTGGAAGAATGAGTTTTAGCATTCTTTATTCTCCGCATGGCTGATTCCACTACCAAGGAATGGTGTGGTAACTGAGTCTTCTGAAACCCTGGAGAAGGTGGGACTCGGTACATGGTATCGAGGCGTCGAGAATGCGGTGACACCGTTAAGGGAGTTTCCCACATTCTGAACATAAGATCTTGAAGGATCTGATGAATGGGCAGCATCGCTGCCTCTTTGGGAGCCATAGGGTATTGCAGAATTCTTAGTTCTTCTGCCCTAGGTTCCTTCTCAGGAGTAACCGTGATTGAAAGCCCTTTAGCTACATCACGTATGAAATCCTGAAAAGACATGTCTTCTAGAGGAGACCTTCTGCGCTCAGGAAGAGGAGATGGATCCTTCAACAGAACTGCTCTTGTATTGGTAGTCATCGGAATCGGAAGACTGATCGGAGCTTTGCATCGATCGATGCTGGTACCGATGAATATCGGGACCGTGGCGTTTCGGTTCCAACCCTTCGATGCCGGAGAAACTCTCGAGGCTCGGCACAGGAGGAAGCCGTCCCACCTGAGTGGGTGCCACTGGAGCCGGTACCGGTACCGAGCTCATTTGAACAGTCTGTAGCGGTCCTAGTGGTACCGAGGCAGCTAAGAGGGACGCTAGATTGCGTTCAATAGCAAGGATTCTCTTATCCATTGCTAATGCCGATGCCTGGTCGGTACCGGTGGAAGCAACTACGACCCCAGAACATGGCAACAGAGGTTCTGCAGATGTGGAGGCCTCTGGAACATTCTGAGACCCCGTTTGTGCTTTGGAGACCGAAGACTCCCGCCGGGGCAATTTTGCCGGTGTTTTCCTTAAGGGTAGTGCCAGTGACATCTCGATGCTTTGCAAGAGATTTACCCTTTAAGGACTGGCCAGTCTTTACAGACTTTTGTTTAGTTACCTGAGATCCATGAGAGGACGATGAAGCCCTGGAGGACGTCGATGCAACTGACATCGTATCAACCGTGAAAAGAGAACCGGCCTTTGCAGCTCTGTTCTGCAGGCCCCTTTTAGTCATCTTTCTACAGGAGAGACACTCCTGCTGGACAATGTTCAGGACCTAAACATTTGAGACACCATTCGTGGGTGTCGGTGACGGAAATAGTACTGCCACAGTTTGAACATTTTTTAAAACCACTAGTTGGCTTCTCCATGTCTGGAGATTTTTGGGCCTAGTGCCCAAAATGGCGCCTAACCCCACAAGGGGTGAGGCACCGAAGAAAAGAAGAAAAGAGAACCGGCGGTACTGGTAGGCGTCGAATGAAGGCAGATACGACCACAAAAAACAAGAAAGATACAGAAGAATCGGACGGGACATCTCGGTGAAGGCGAGTTTCTGGAAACACCTCGTCTTCCGACTCCCAGACGGAGGCCTCCAAGGAAGACAGGTGGCAGTCCTCGGGCCCCAAAGGGTCAGGCCGCTCTGGTGCTCGCTGACTTGCCGGTGACGATCTCCGTCCTGAAGAACGAGAGACCGAGCAGGACCTCGGCCGAGAATCTACTCGGGCCCGTAGGGCTTTGAGGATTGGCTCGGCCTCCAGGGTCGATTTCGATGTTGAACCTCCGGTGGTCTGGATAGAGGAACTGGAAGTACCGGATACTAATGCCCGTTGCTGCTTCAGGAAGGCATTGATCCCGCGTTCCAAGGATACTATCTTGGACATAAGTTTGGAAGGTTCCGCAGCATCCGGTTCGGGCACCGATGGACTCGGACCCGAAGCCAGTTCCCCCGGAGGGGAGTCCTCGACTAGGATAGGATGCGCTTGCCAAGGTCGATCCGTGGTCGGATTCTTCCGAGAGAGTTTGATCAGGTGCTCCTTCCCCGATGTCCTGGGCTGCTGCTCGGGGCTCTGTGACCGGCCCCGCGAGGGACCTTGCCATTCTGAGTCATCCAGAGATGCAGCCATCGAGGATTTTCTTCTTCTTTTCATTTCCCTCAAGGGGGGCCCCCCTCTCTGAGGTCCCCCAACGTCGCTTGGGTTCGGAGCATTCCTCCAGAGGCGTAGAGGTCTCAGACGAGGCTCTGGCTTTTGGAGGCATGGGGGAATAAGGGAAAAATTTTCCATGCTGCTGCTGGCGACTTTTTAAGGCCTTTGACACGAGTGGTCTCTCCAGTCAGACCAACTGGCTCGAGTGTTCCAAACCGGGGAACACCAGATATAGACCTCTTTGCAAGTCCACAGAATGCCAAACTTTTCCGGTTCTGTTCCAGAATTCCGGCTCAATACTGTCTAGCAAACGATGCTTTCCAGCTCCATTGGGGTCAGGACTTCCTCTATGCCTTCCCAACCTTTCCCCTAATTCCCAAAACTCTTTTCAAGCTTCAGAGAGACAGGGGTTATATGATTCTCATAGCTCCACGGTGGCCAAGGACCGGCTAGTCTTTACAGACTTTTGTTTAGTTACCTGAGATCCATGAGAGGAAGATGAAGCCCTGGAAGATGTCGATGCAACTGACATCGTATCAACCGTGAAAAGAGAACCGGCCTTTGCAGCTCTGTTCTGCAGGCCCCTTTTGGTCATCTTTCTACAGGAAAGACACTCCGCTGGACAATGTTCAGGACCTAAACATTTGAGACACCATTCATGGGTGTCGGTGACGGAAATAGTACCGCCACAGTTTGAACATTTTTTAAAACCACTAGTTGGCTTCTCCATGTCTGGAGATTTTTGGGCCTAGTGCCCAAAATGGCGCCTAACCGCAGAAGAAAATAAGAGAACCGGCGGTACCGGTAGGCGTCGAATGAAGGCAGATGCAACCACAAAAAACAAGAAAGAAGATAAAGTTTTCTGCGGTGATAGGAGAGACGTCCTGTCGGCTCTGCGGAAAACGAAGAACTGAAGTGAGAGAGGCAGTGAGGCGGGAAGGCATCACCCATGCGCTGGGGATGCTCCCAAAAGCTTTCCTTTTGGATGCTGGGGAGCGTTCCCGCGCAGGCTCCGTCGGTACCGACGATACCCATATGTGAAGACTACATTCCTGCTTGTTCCTGGAGATTAGGGCGTTCTTACCAGGTACACAGGGTAAAGTGGCGAAAGAATGGGCACTACGAGGAGTAGTGTGCGTGGGACATCTGAAGATGGACACAGATCCGGAAATAGAATCCTTCTTGGAGCTGCAGAGGAGATATAAGTTAGAATCCAGACAATTTTATTTTTATTTGCAAGCCCGGCATTATGTGAGACGACTACAGAAAGATTTCAGTTCATTGCTTAACACAGGCGGGATGCTAGATCTGTTGAAAGCTTTAGAAGGGAAAATAACTATGGCACATTTAAGGGGGTGTTATGCCAACAATAGACCTAGGCCCGATGGAGAAGTTGGCGAAGAGATGGCAACAAGACATGATGCCTAATATAACAGTAGAGATTTTGCAAAATGCATTTAGGGCAATAAAAGACATATTTGAGTCTGTAAGATTACAGGAGATACAATACAGGTTTTTACGGCAGGCCTATGTCCATGATGTATGGGCGGCTCGAGCGGGCATTGCGCTGACAAGATGTGTGTAAGCTCTGTGGGACAGAAAAAGGAACATTAACCCACCGGTTCTGGTCCTGTACGAGCATACAACTCTTTTGGCAGGAAGTCTGGAGTGGACTTGGAGGGAGAAGATTACTACACCTGGCCCCTTCACCAGAGTGGTGCTTGTTTGGGATCCTGGAAAAAGAGGTAGAGAACCATTATAGGCAGCTGTGTGAAAAGGGCTTTATAGTAGTAAAATAATGTATACTGCGCCAGTGGATATCAGGGATACCTCCGGAAATTCAGGGGTGGGAACGGTCTATGAGAGAATTGAGGAACATGGAACAGAAAACGGCCCAAATATTGGGGGAGAAGAGAAAAGAGAAATGTGCCCTAGTGTGGGAGCCATTTGAAGTCCCCCCCCTTAAAGAGATAAGGGGTGATCAAACAGCAGAGAAGCCAGATACGCATACACATATACATGCAAATAGACGCATACATATACACTTACTGATAATAGGGGAAGAAGAAGGGTGAGATCGCAGAAGTGGTGATCGCAAGTAGTGCTGAGATTCTAGGTTCAGGCGGTATGTGAACGTGACTGTTGTCACAGGGTAGACCTAAGGCAACCCGAGAAAGTGCAGATCAGTGTGAATGATCACAGTAAAAGTGACAAGGTAAACAGAGGAATGTTTGATGGTTGCCAGGGACAACCTAGGCACACGTGCACAGAGCCCAGAAAGACACACCCAGAGAGCAAAGCAAGGGAATTTGTTTTGCCCAATAGAGTGCAGCTGAGTGAAGGTGGAGTCAGGAGACACGCAGATAAATAGACTCCCAAACAATTAGAGATAGGGAATCCTTGAGAGAGAGAGAATCCTTGAGAGATGGGGAATCCTTGAGAGAGAGGGAATCCTTGAGAGAGGAGTTGAGGCAACAGAGGTCACAAGCTGAAAGGCAACAGCAGATACGGTTGAAGCCATGGAAAGCCTGGAGCTGGTGTGACAGAGATGAAGACGGTGAGAGTGAGTCAGTGAGGCAACAAGGGAGCCGGTGTGAAAGTTGGAAAGAATCCAGAGACCTGTGTGGCTCGGTGAGAAAGCAACACCCTGACAGCGTGTTTGTGCTTGGAAAACGAGAGAAATATAAGAAGACTGCAACAGCAGGTACAGGGGCAAGGAGTGAATACAAGGGCTATTTGCTATCTGAGAGGGAGGAGCCCTGGAAGCATAGAAATAGCCACATAAAGCCCAGATATTTAGAGGCTGACAATAGCTTTTATCCTGGTTATAAAAATACTAAGAGAAGAGGGTTTCACTCACCCAGAAAAGTTGAAGATTTCCCTTATCACTGTGAGCTCCCAGCTTCTAGGGAAACACAGTTACAAGCTTTCCAATCTAGCCCAGCTGAGTCTAGGAAGCCAGTGCAGACCCGGCAAGGAGCCTGCCGTAATTACCCAGCTAGCAGGTCAAACAAGGACCTAAGCTATCTATTAAGACACCAGCGGGGGCAGAGCTCTGGAAGGCACAGCTCAGGGTTATACAATACTTCCCAGAGAGGCAGTGCTTCAGAAGGGAAAAGAAACTTCCTAGGGGACGAGGCAAGCCTGCCATACTTTTACCCCACGTCTGAAGCTGATAATGGAGAAGTTAATGAACAGGAATTAATGGAGTATGAAAACTCAGAAGTATTAGAAAATCCAGAATTGATGGAGTGTTCCCTCACTGTAACAGAGCCAGAATTCTCACTGAGGTAAACGTGATTGTGTGACCTTAACTCCAGTGTATGAGTTGCAAGGCTGCAGCTTACTCTCTCTCTCCAGCCAAGCAGACAGTTAGGCTGTTTGTTATTTTGTTTTGTTCAAAGTTATAAGCTGAAGGAAGCTGTTTTTGTTGTTCATTTATCTTTTGTTATAAGCCAAAATGGGCTGTTAATTTCTGTTATCTTTGGAAGAAGAAACCTCAAGGGACGGGGAATAAAACCCTAAAAAGAAAAGAAGTTTTCTGTGTGATCTATATAAGTAAGGCACAACTACCACTCTCAGAAAGCCCAACAATACCAGTCTTCACCGCTGGGGCTGATGAGGGATGACACTGTGCATGATAGGGAGGGGGCATTAAAATTAAAGAAAGTAAGGTAATGGAAAGGAAAGTAAGGGAGAAGGGACGGGAGGGGAAAGGGAAGGGACGGGAGGGGAGGGAGGTGGGCGGGGGGGAAAGAAAAAAAGGTAAAAAGGTTAAACGGTAACAAGTTATAAGGCACAATTGTTAAGAGTGTATAAATGTATAAGAATTTATAAGAAGGTATAATTGTACGACTTGGACAAGCTTTTTCTCTGTTGTATCAAAAGCGTCATGTATTTTCATGTATTTGGAGATGGAATAGTGGAAGTTTCTATTGTTAATAAAAAAGATTTAAACTAAATGAAAAGGAGATACCACCTTTGGCATAAAGTGTGGGTGATTCTGAAGGGCAGATATCGGCCTCGGTGAGCCGTTTAGGTTGGGTACCAACATCGGTGATGATTTCAAGGGAGGGCATGGGTGGTAGCAATGTCAATGCCATCTGCATTAGCCTTGTTGTCGTGCCAGGAAGTGGTGTGGATGATGGTACCGGTATCAACAGGGTGGTGCCTGGAGCCAAGGGCTTTATGGCACCGAGGCTGCCAGAAGAACTGCTAAGCTCCACTCGATGGCCAGTATGCGTTGGTTTATCGAGGTTGCTGATGCTTGGGTATCGGTCATGGGTACTTGTGCTACCAACCCAGAGCATGGCACCAGTAGCTCTCCGGAGGGCAAGGCCTTGGGAGCATCCTGGAGCCCTTCTATGGCTTTGGAGGACAGGGCCTCCCACTGGGGCTGTTTGGCAGGCCGATCCACCTCTGATGCAATGCTTGAGGGATTTCGATGCTCTGAGCAAGATCTACCCCTGGAGATTTTGCCCTGCTTCGATGCAGACTTTTGCTTAGACTTGGAGGATACTTGGGATCTATGAGAGGAGGATGAGGCCTTCAACAAAGTGGATGCCAACAATACGAGGCAAAGAGTGTCCCAAATTTAGAAGCCCAGTTCTGTAGGCCTCTCCGTTTCATTTTCTGACAGAGAGGACAATCTTTTGGCTAGTGGTCTGGGCCGAGGCATTTTAAACACTATTCATGTATGTCAGTCACTGACATGGTGCTGGCACACTTAGAACATTTTTTGAAACCACTAGCTGGTTTCTCCATGCCTTCTAAGGATGGGAAAGCTATTGTAGGCTTAAGGCCAAAGAGGGCATCGAGACACCCAAGTTTTGTTTTTTTTTGGAAAACCTAGTTTAAAGAAAAAAGACAAGAATAAGGGAACTGGCGATGTCTTTGACGGTGTCGGCGTTAATGGTGAGGCAGAGGTGCTAGCCACAAAAAGAGAGTTTTTTTCTGTGGTGACAGGATTTGCTTCCTGCTGGCTCTGCGGAAAATGAAGAACTAAAGAGAGGGAGTAGGAAGGTGGGAAGGCAGTCATGCAGGCGCAGTGCAGTGCTCCCAAAAGCTTTCCAATTGGATGCAGGGGAGCATTCTCACATGGGTTCAATGGGTACCAACATCACCCATATGTGAAGACTACATTCCTGCTTGTTCCTGGAGATGGGCACACTAGATAGGCAATATGGTCTTTTTCTAACGTCATGGTTCTATGGTTCTAACACTATTAACATGCATTATTTGCTGTAGGGTCCACTGCATAAAATCAGACTTAAGGCAAATAAAGCATTTTTAAGTGTTAGTGCACTTAGTAAATAGCCCCCTAAATGAGCTCAGAGTCCATGAAAATGAGGCCTTCAAATTATCCAATCCTTTGTGAAAGGCTATCTTTTATGTATGTTCGGAGTTGCTTTTAAGAGTTAAATGTTGTATAAATAAGAGTTGATTAAAAAAAAACACCTCAGAATAAAAATAAAGGTTCCAGCAGAATGTATTTCAACTGTGTAATGCTAGATTTATAGCTAACGCATAATAACAAACTTTACCCCAAATTATCTTGAAATTTAGAGCATGTATTCTTCCTTTTATAGAAGGCTTTGAAGGTGCTCCAGGTCTGTCTGGGCAAGTAATAAATTCCACTACCTCGCTTGGACTGCTTTTGCCTTCGGAGTTATACGCAATAATCTGTTATAAATTAAAAAAAGAACAAACTAAAATGCATTCTATAAAACAAATGACCATACTTGTTAAATGTAATGTGCATATTGGTTATTCTTGTTTAATGTAATAGTCACTACGTTCCATGAAAACCGTCTTGACTTGTAGAAAGACAGTATAAAAAAAAAAGACATTAAATAAATAAATACTTAATACGTTTAGTATAATGATCAAGAACTAGTTTCCTTTACCACAAAGGATTGTCTCCATGTAAACAATGTGTGAAACTCTTATTGAAGAGGGTTTTACTGTAATTCTCAACTCTCTGACAAAAAAGGCAAGTATAATTGTTAACATAAAAAAGTGCTTTACAACCTTTAATTTTTATTTCTTCATTGCATACTTTTAAGTTTTCTTGAACCTCATGGCACATGGAATCATGTGTCTTGATGATGTAGTTTCATTACAAATTATAACAGATAAGCAGACATTAGAAAGTGCATCTCCTTCTTCATGAAATCCCTCCTCTCACCCTCCTCCCCAATTATTTTCCTCTTCCCACCTCATTGCTTGTGTGGTCCTTCCTGTATTATCTCTTGCCGCCCCCACGTGATCATTTGCACCCCTACCTTATCCTCTTTTATCCTCCCCACCTGTGTGATCTTTTCTTTCACACACAAACTCTCCCCCATCTCCTTCACACACATTCTTCTCCACCCTTTATTTCTCATTCACCAAGCTGACTGCTCTCTCCATCTCTTCCCTGCATAATCCTGTTTCTCATCTTCTTACTTCAATTCTTTTTCTCTCTTCAACTCTTCTGCCCCCTTTCATTATATATGCATCTCATCTCCCTTCATCCCATGGGATTCTCTCCTTTTCATACCCTTCCCTGCTCATGCAATCCCCTTTCTTTCACCCATCTCACATGTTTCTCTTGTACCTTGACTACTGGGTCTTATGGTTCTCCCCTCTGAAACAAAATACAGAGTAAATGAAAAAAGGTGCAAGCTATTGTTCCCTGTAAACTATCTTGATTCCAAGATAAGGCAGTATAAATTTAAAAAAGAAATAAATATATATGATGGATATTTCTAAAATCATGACTGGAGCGGAACAGGTTAAGATACTCCGTGAAATTATTAGATAGTAGAACAACAACAAATTTGAGAATATTTTTTTTCACTCAGCAATTTAGTAAGCTTTGGAATTTTCTGCTGCAGATGTAGTCATGGAATCTGGCATAGTTGGGGTTAAACAGGTTCTAAGTAAGTTCTTAGAAGAAAAGTCCATAAACAATTATTTGCCAAACAGAAGTAAGAAAAACACTGCTTATCCAAGGCAGCAAGCTACAAGGAATGGATCTACTCTGGTATTTACAAGTTATTTTCTAGTAACCCCGATTGGTCACTGTTAAAGAGAATGCGGGGTTGTATATATTTTTGGTCTGACCCAGCACGGTACATTTTATATTGTTAGTATTATCTTCACCCACATAGTTCTCTCTTTTTTCCATTTTTTCTGCATCATCTTCTCCCTTTAGAGGCAGGAAAGTGGAATTTCTTTTGTGTCTGCTTCTTCTGCTTGCTGGCCTCACTCAGAGGTTTGAATGTGCAGAGCTGGCAGGTTCCACAAAGACTATGGGACCATGAGGAGAAATGTTCGGTCTACAGACTAAAGCCAGCTAGTAGGAGGCAAACATAAGAGTGATGCTCACCTCTGATCAGTGAAATTAGTGAGATAGACGATGGGAGAAATCACATGGCACCTCAGGAACTTTGCAATGTACTGCAATTGTGAAATACTGATATAAAAAATGGCTTGATCTTTATATGTTAAATGAGGAAATTTGTAAATGATCTTAACAGAAACCAGTAAGTCCCCTTTTCAACAACCATAAACAGTAAATGAGAAAGGCTGCATGGCTGGGTCCAGAGAGCCGCAGCAAAACCCGGTGCCCGGCGCCTGCAGGCCTCACACGCTTGAAGGATGGAGGAAAGGATCAAAGTAGTGGGTCCCTGAGGGAGGGGGGTGGGGTGAGAGGGGAGAGAAAGGTGGTTATGTACATTTGAAATCCCATGACGTGGGAGTGCCTGGGGATTTCATTGGCGGGAGGCTGGCGGTTGGAGGGGGGGGGGTTGGGCAGGCAGGGAGTTACATTGCTCGTGCCTTGCATCCTCTTTCTGCCTCTGGGGTCTAGGGACAGATGGATCGTGCTTCCCACCCAGATAGTGGGTGAAGGGAGGCATTGGAGGAGCTTGTTGCAACTGGGGGTGGGCAAACATGGGCCAGGCGGTGTCCCAAGACAATTCGAGTGTGAAGAGGGGGCCTAGCGGCCGGTGAGCGAGATTAAGTATCTCAGCTCAGTGAGAAAGGGGGTGGGTGGAGATCTCAACTGGGATCTTCACCCAGACTAATGGGGGGGGGGTCTTTGCCAATAATATGGCAAGGCTGGCAGTGGGGGAAAAGGGGAAGGTTGGGCGGAGGGTCACTTTGTTAGTAATATGGCTGGTGGCTGCCTCGCCCGGAACATAAGAACATAAGATATGCCATACTGGGTCAGACCAAGGTCCATCAAGCCCAGTATTCTGTTTCCAACAGTGGCCAATCTAGGTCATATGTACCTAGCAGTTTCCCCAAGAGACACAAGTTCCACAATGCTTGTACTGGGTCAAGCATTGATATCTTCGGTCACTTCTTAATAATGGTTTATGGACCTTTCCTCCAGGAACTTCTCCAAACCTTTTTTGAACCCAGCTACACTAACAGCCTTTACTACATCCTCCGGTAACAAATTCCAGAGTTTGATTACACGTTGAGTGAAAAAATATTTTCTTTTATTAGTCTTAAATAGTTTACCCTGTAGCTTGTCAGACGGCTGCCTGGGTGAGAATCTTCACAGTCTTGGCAAGTGCATATATCTATATGATTTGCAAGGGATTGTGGGCAACGTAGTTCATTCACACCAGACACAGCTGCTGACAATAATTTAGTTGTGCTCAAGTGTTAAAGCCAATAAGATATTTATTTATGGGGTTATTTCTCCCAACACAGATATGCTTGGTAGCACATAAATCAGGTTACTTGCTTCCAGTGTTTAACTTGGAAAAACAAAATCAAAATCAGGAAAACAACATTCAAACTTGTCAGGCATTAGCTAATGTTTTCTTAGCATATATCAAACAACCAACAAGATCCATAAAGAAGGGAAAAACTGTTCTTTTCAGGTTAACTTCTTATATCTTTCTACATAGATTCAGAAGTGATTCTCTCTTAGCTCACAAGCAATTAGATAAGGCTCAATTGCTAGCAGTTATCCAGCTGAAACCCCTTAGCTAGCTTGCTTTCTACTGTGTGGGTCAAATCCTGCTTCAGGAGCTTTTCTGAGTAGATTAAAGAACAAGTTTGTATTTCTTTGTGATGGTTGCTGTACTTTATAACAGAAAATCACCAAAGGAGTTTGGACAGAGAGCAGTCCATATAAACACATTCTTCATCTGCAATCATTCCCCCTTCTTCAACAAGCATGGGTTCAATATCATGGATTGGCATAGATGAATCTCTCAATGGAGCACTTTCAGGAGAATACTTGTTTCCCTGCTGTCTTTCAAGGTTATAGCTAGGGCATAGATCAGTGTTCATGCCTGAGCTTCCATTTCGGTTAGAGTTCCTCTCTATATAGCCTGGCCAGTATGTAGTCCAGTTCTTAAGTCCAGCCTTCCAATCCAGATCCCTGGACACTGGATCTCTCTTCACATACCTTCTGGCACGGGTCTTAGGGTCCCTTCCACGTGTAGTCGTCTCTCTCACAGGTACCGTCTGGAGATTCCTAGCTCTGCAGCACCATTCCTCTGGCTTTCCCCAGTCCAATGGTGTATGCTGGCCCCTGGAATGCCTCCCAGTATACGTACTGTTCTGGACTCTTCTAGACCTCTCAAAGGCTTTTCTCCTCTTTCTTCCAATGGGTTTCTTTCCCTCTCTGTCCGTCCGGTTTGGCTTCTGCTTCTGATGATCCTCCTGATGATGAAGATGATCAAGCTCAAGCTGATTCTCAAGATACTGATTCTCTGTAGAATAAACTCTACCTTTATTCTGCCTAGATGAGTGCTCCTCCCTAACACAGCGCAGCTGTGCTGAATCAGGCCCTGCCCTTTGAGATGAGTGCTTAAGGATTACCTCATAGCCCACCTGATTGAACACATGTTTCCCCACTTCAGCTCCTCTAATGGCTGTTGGAAACCTGGTGCATTCTGGGACTGGTAGTCTTTTATGGGAAAATTCTGTTTTCTTATTTCTACCAGAACTGACAGGTTGCTTGTTCAGAGACACTTCACCTTTTCTATAGCTCCTTCCTGAGCTATGATAAGCTTCCTTATCACAAGCTTCATTGCATGTCCCCTAGTCTTTCTATATTCTGATAACGTAAACAATCGATCTACGTTTACCCGTTCCACTCCGTTCATTAATTTATAGACTTCTATCATATCTCCCCTCAGCCATCTCTTTTCCAGGTTAAAGAGCCCTAACCTTTTTAGCCTTTCTTCATAGGAGTATCCTTCCATCCCCTTTACCATTTTGGTGGCTCTTCTCTGAACCTTTTCTAAAATCGCTATATCCTTTTTAAGATACAGCGACCAGAATTGCACACAATATTCAAGGTGCGGTCTCACCATGGAACGATATAGAGGCATTATAATATCGTTTGTTTTATTTTCCATTCCTTTCCTTATCATACCTAGCATTCTATTTGCTCTCTTGGCCGCCGTTGCACACTGGGCCGAGGGTTTTAACATGGTATCCACAATGACGCCTAAATCTTTTTCCTGGGTGGTGGTTCCTAATGTGGAACCTTGCATCGTGTAACCATAGTTTGGGTTGTTCTTCCCTAGGTGCATAACCTTGCACTTGTCCACATTAAATTTCATCTGCCATTTTGATGCCCAGTCTTCCAATTTATCAAGATCCTCTTGCAATTTTTCACAATCCTCTTGGGTTTTAACAACTTTAAATAGTTTTGTGTCATCTGCAAATTTGATCACCTCACTCGTTATTCCACTTTCCAGGTCATTTATGAATATGTCAAAAAGCAGCGGACCCAGCACAGATCCCTGGGGTACTCCACTATTCACCTTTCTCCATTGGGAAAATTGGCCATTTAGCCCAACCCTCTGCTTTCTATCTTTTAACCAGTTCCTGATCCACAGTAGTACACTGCCTCCTATCCCATGACTCTTTAGTTTTGCCAAAAGTCTCTGATGAGGGACCTTGTCAAAGGCTTTCTGAAAGTCCAGATACACAATATCAACAGACTCACCTTTGTCCACCTGTTTATTCACTCCTTCAAAAAAACATAACAGATTAGTAAGACAAGATCTTCCTTGTCTAAAGCCATGTTGGCTGTCTCCCATTAGGTTGTGACTATCTACATGCTGAGTAATTTTATTCTTTATGATGGTTTCTACCATTTTTCCTGGTACTGACATCAGGCTCACCGGTCTGTAGTTTCCCGGATCACCCCTGGAACCCTTTTTAAAAATTGGTGTTACATTGGCGATCCTCCAATCTTCAGGTATTAGAGATGATTTTAATGATAGTTCACAGATTACTGATAGCAGGTCTGCAATCTCATATTTCAGTTCTTTCAACACCCTTGGATGTATACCATCCGGCCCAGTTGATTTGCTACTCTTCAGTTTATCTAATAGTTGTAAGACATCTTCCCGATGTATCGATATTTCCTTCAATTCTTCCGCACCTTTAAATACCACTTCAGTCATGGGTAACATCCCCACATCTTCCTCAGTAAAGACCGAAGCAAAGAATTCATTCAGTCTCTCCGCTATCGCCTTGTCGCCTCTTAGTGCTCCTTTAACCCCTTTATCATCTAATGGACCAACTGACTCTCTCACAGGTTTTTTGCTACGAATGTACTTGAAAAGGTCTTTATTTCACGTTTTTGCTTCCGCAGCAAGCTTCTTCTCAAATTCTCCCTTTGCCTGCCTTATCAATGCCTTGCATTTGACTTGCCAGTGCTTGTGCTGTTTCCAGGTTTTGTCGTTTGGCTCTTTTTTCCATTTCCTGAAAGATGCTTTTTTGGCAACAACAGCCTCTCTGACCTCACCTTTAAACCATGCTGGCAGTTTTTTGGACTTCCTTCCACTTTTCTTAAAGCGTGGAATACAGCTGGTCTGGGCTTCCAAGATAGTATTTTTCAACAACACCCAAGCTTGATGTACGTCTTTAACCTTTGCAACTGCTCCTTTTAGTTTTTTCTTAACTGTTTTCCTCATTTGATTATAGTCTCCCTTTCGAAAGTTAAAAGGTAGTACTGTGGATTTCCTTACTATCCCTCCTCCATTAATTAAATCAAAGGCGATCATGCTATGATCACTATTGCCAAGTGGCCCCAACACCCTTATCTCTTGCACTAGGATCTGGTGTTCCACTAAGGACTAGGTCTAATATGGCTTCCCCTCTGGTCGGTTCATGAACCAGCTGCTCCAAGAAGCAGTCATTTATTTCATCTAGGAACTTTATCTCCCTAGCATGTCCTGACGTGACACTGACCCAGTCGATACCGGGGTAATTGAAATCACCCATTATTATTACTGCGCTGTAACCTTTGTTAGCTTCCTTGATTTCTTTGAGCATTTCATCATCCATTTGGTCATTCTGGCCAGGTGCTCGATAGTACACCCCCACTGCCATTGCCTTCCCCCTTTTATATGGAATTTCAATCCATATAGATTCTACTGCAGATTTTGTTTCCTGCAAAACTTTAATCCTTTCTGAGTCAATGCCCTCTCTAACATAGAGCGCCACCCCTCCACCAATTTGATCAGCTCTATCATTACGATATAGTTTGTACCCAGGTATCACAGTGTCCCACTGGTTGTCCTCCTTCCACCATGTCTCTGATATTCCAATCATATCTAACCTTTCATTTAGTGCTATATATTCTAACTCTCCCATCTTATTCTTTAGACTTCTAGCATTTGCATACAAGCATTTTAGAGAATGTATTTTATTCATGTTAATTTGGCTATTGTTAGACATGGGTAAATTGGGATATTTAAGCTCTGTCTGCTCCATACTTGAGGGCATTTGGGCTACTTTACTCTTTTGTGGAACCTCTCTGCTTTTGGTAGTATCCTTCAAGGATGCATTCTTCCGAACCATCCGATCTTGGGCGACTGTCAGCTTTCCCCTAATATCTAGTTTAAAAGCTGCTCTATCTCCTTTTTAAAGGTTAATGCCAGCAGCCTGGTTCCATCCCGGTTAAGGTGAAGCCCATCCCTTCGGAAGAGCCCCTCCTTTCCCCAGAATGTTCCCCAGTTCCTAACAAATCCAAAACCCTCATCTCTGCACCATTGTCTCATCCACGCATTGAGACTCCAGAGCTCTGCCTGCCTTTTGGGTCCTGCGCGTGGAACAGGAAGCATTTCGGAGAATGCTACCATGGAAGTTCTGGATTTCAACTTCCTACCTAAAAGCCTAAATTTTGCCTTCAGAACCTCCCTACCACATTTTCCTATGTCATTGGTACCGACATGTACCAAGACAGCAGACTCCTCCCCAGCACTATCTAAGACCTTTTCTAGGTGGCGCGTGAGGTCCGCTACCTTCGCACCAGGCAGGCATGTTAGCAGGCGATCCTCATGTCCACCAGCCACCCAGCTATCTACATGCCTAATGATCGAATCACCAACTATAACGGCTGTCCTAACCCTTCCCTCATGGGCACATGGCCCTGGAGAAACTTCCTCGGTGCGAGAGGGTTTTACATCACCTGGAGGACAGGTCCTAGTTACAGGATCACTTCCTGCCACACCAGGGTGATGCTCTCCTGTCACGTGACCTCTCTCCTCCATGGCAACAGGGGTGCTGCCAGACTGGAGGTGGGACTTCAGGACTATATCCCTGTAGGTCTCGTCTATGTACCTCTCTGTCTGTCTTATGTTTTCCAAGTCTGCTACTTTAGCCTCTAGAGAATGGACTTGTTCCCTGAGAGCAAAGAGCTCCTTGCACCTAGTGCACACGTAAGACCTCTCACCAACTGGGAGAAAACCATACATGTGACAGTCAATGCAAAAGACTGGAAAGCCCCCATCCCGCTGCTGGACTGCTGTCTGCATCTTAGTTTTAAGTTTGTGTCTAGATCTTTAAGTTCTTACTTACTAGGGGTTGCTATGGGTATTTATACCAATAAAACTGTACCTAATACGCTTAATATACCTTGTTCACCTGAAGCTTAATTAATCTCAGGTCCTTAGTGTATGACTGATTTGGGTAATGAGCTTCACCTGAAAGCACCTCCTGTCTTTTAAGATGTGTAAGTACCTATAAAGCTATGATTATCCCAGGGGTGGGTGGGTGTGGGGAGGGAAATAACACATTAAAAGAGGGCTGCTACACAGTACCCTGTCTTGTGCTGCTGAGGTAAGCTAAATTCTGATTTGATTTAAATTATAGCTCTTAGCTGCTGCTAGGCTCTAACTTCTTATGAAATTTAAACTACAAGCTCTCTGCTGGGTTCTAAATTTAACCAGAAAGCTCTCTTCTGTGTTTTAAAACTAAAAGTACTTTTCTAATGCTAGGCCCTGAGTGACTATTAAATGTACACTACAAGCTCTCTGCTGGGTTCCAAATTTAACCAGAAAGCTCTCTTCTGTGTGTTAAATTTAAAAAGTACTTTGCTGTTACTTGGCCCTGAGTGACTATTAAATTTAAACTGCAAGCTCTCTGCTGGGTATGAAATGTAACCAGAAAGTTCTCCTCTGTGTTTTAAATTCAAACTTTAATTGCTGCTACTAGGCCCTAACTGATCCAACAAAAAACAGTGGATTCACAGATTAAGTAGCTTTAATACAAATAATTCTTTTTAGAAAATTACCAGAAGTATATACTCACAGTTGCAGATTTCTCTCCAGAAGTAACAGTCCCCCTTTCTAGTCCTTCAAGACAGAGGATCACAGAGCTCTGGTTGAGCTATTTATGCCTCTGCTGCTGAGGTAATGCTGTGACCAACTTCCTGGGTAATTAACAGTCTTTGCTTGGATAGGATTCGTCTTTCAAAATGGCCTTTTGATCTGCCACCTGGTGTTAACACCTATTGAAAAGGTTTCACAGGTCTCTTGCCCCCTAGGTAGAAGGCCTCTTTGTAAAGGTCTCTAGAAGACTGTATTTGTTGCTCAAAGAGTACAGACCCTGTTTTGCCTTTTGTGCTAAGCTAAATTCTGATTTGATTTAAATTATAGCTCTTAGCTGCTGCTAGGCTCTAACTTCTTATGAAATTTAAACTACAAGCTCTCTGCTGGGTTCTAAATTTAACCAGAAAGCTCTCTTCTGTGTTTTAAAACTAAAAGTACTTTTCTAATGCTAGGCCCTGAGTGACTATTAAATGTACACTACAAGCTCTCTGCTTGTAAGTCCCCTTTTGGCTTATTGTTAAATTGGTTATATGTTGGCTTGGCTGGAATACTGTATAATGTTGTGGTTATATAATAAAGCTGCGACCAGGTTAACACCATTTAATTGTAAGTGTAATTTTTGGGAGTACAGGTAGAGATTGTGGGGGATGGGAGAGAAGGTGAGGTATGGGGGCGAAGGTAGCGGATGGGGGGCGAAGGTGGGGGATGGAGTCTGGGGGTGGGGGAAAGTACATGCGGAGGAGCCTGGCATGCGGACTACTTGGGTTACAGTACAAAGCTGCTCCTGCATAAAGACGGAGAGCCCAATTAATAATACATTGGTCACTCATTGTTGGAGATGAAAACATGTTTACATTTCGTCTGACTAAATATATTAAAATAGCTCTCAACTTAGCAGGGTTATAGTATTATATCAATCAAAAATCAGAAAAAACTCCCACTTTCTATCTAAATCAGCTGACTTTTTATTTTTAAATATATTAAAATCCAGTGTTTGTCTTCTGTGAGCAATCAAGGAAAGGCTTAAGAATTTTAAAAAAATCTTTGTGGCCTCCTAGGAAATGTACACTGTTAAATAAAATAAGATTTCCTTGAGCCTTGTAAAAGTCTTCAGTGCCTTTTACATTTTCCACATTATGCTTCTAAAAAATAAAAGTCAAAATTCATTAAAGAGCTTGCTTCACTGATCTATACAACATACTCTATACTTTTTTGTAGAAAAACACAATTATAGAAATATCCAAATGATGATAAAAAAATGATTGTGTAAGTTTCATACCTTTAGCAAACCAAATTAGCTTCATTTCCAAAAATGTCCTTAATAAGGCCCAAAATAAGTTAAATAGGGCCAACCTATATCCAATCATGGTAGCAGGGCTCACTTGCATACTGCTGGGTGAAAAATCAAGTTGTTTCTGGTACATGACGTAAATCTGAAGGAAAAGCCTAAACATGCTGAATACAGAGCTGCTGAAATATGACACAGCAATTAAGAGGATTCAAAGTGATTCTTTGATTTAATAATAGGCTTCAATGGTTTGAGATATTTGGTATATAGAGGAGGAATGTTAATAGTGAGACTATCTATATATGGTCTTTTGTATCAGGATATACCCTTTGCACGTGCATACTGACATTTGCTTTGGAAAGTTCTTCTGTGGTTTCTATACAAATTAGGTTGATGTTATACAATCACGGTGAGTATTGAATTGCAAAACCATTAAAATTACTTATTGGTTTTGAAAATTAATTATTTGAGAAATTTTTATTTCTCTTCATGTCTAGGCATTTGCAGTGCTGGTATTACCTCTTGGGAACATATGTCTTTTTAAGAGAAGATATTGCTTAGGTAATATGCATATAAAAATCATTTATGTGCATGACACTCCATAAATGTTATGTTATTAATTAATCAATGTGTATCTAAATGTAACATTTTTTGCTTATCTTTTAGAAACAATATGTGACCCCTGAAGCAGGCTGGTGATAAAACACAACCTTCTTATCCACTGGGCAAACTAGGCAGTTGCCTAGGACGGCAGGACCCGGTGGGCAGCATCGGCCCCCCCCTACTCCCAACAGAGCAGCAGTTTATCGTTGCCTGGCCTGCCATGCTGACTCCCCCCCCCCTGGAATCCATCTTCTCACCTTGGGGGGGGGGGGGCAGCGCAGTGATGTCTCCGCTGGGTCAGTCTATACAGTGCCTGTGCTAGCGTGCTCACGGCTGCCGCTCCTGCCCCTCTCCAACACAACTTCCGGGGGTGGGGCAGCAGCATGGAAGACTGGGCGGCACCATAATCTTCTGGGGGGGGGGGGGGCGGGATAGCATGAGTGTCTGCCTAGGATGGCAGAAACCCTTGGGTCAGCCCTGACAGCTGTGTAAGGTCTTCTACATCATACCCTACACATATGTCCCTAATTTTGATTTTTATTAAAACTTTTATTGAAGAGTTTGTGGTAGTGTTGTTCTTTGTTACACTATCCTTTAGGGCACTATCAAGGCACTGTAATGTGGAAACAGTTGGGCACCAACCACACACTGCCTCAATCAGGTTGTCTCCTCAAAGTCAGTAGCTGTGAGTTAAAGAAACTGCTGAGGAAGGTAAGAGTGAGGCCTAAGATTAAAGAACTACAGTTGTCTCTGGCTCAGACTAGACAAAATTCTAACTGTTCAGCGATTTCAATATTATTCCACAAACACACCCGTATGGCAGGGTAGTAAGAAAAAAGGCATTACTGAAGAAAATTCATACATTGTGTTTGCAAAGAAACGCTTAGTGGGCACTGCAATCATGTGGGAGATGGTTTTATGGTCTGATAAAACCAAACAAACTTTTTGGGCACAAGGTTAAGCAATATTATGTGGTGTAAAACAAACAGTGTACATTAGGCTGCTAACGCTATCTCTATAGTAAAAGATGGTGGTAACATTATGCCATTGGGATGCTTTGCAGCAGCAAGTACAAGGAGACTTGTGAATATAAAGATGGTCAGGGCAAATTACAAGCAGATCCTAAAAGAAAGCCTGTTACAGTCTGCTACACCTGGGACTAAAGAGAAGATTTAACTTTCAAGGGGATAATGATCCTAAGCACAAAGTAAAGGCAATAATGGAATGGTTCAGTAAGAAAGTGCATGCTCTAGTGGCTCATTCAAAGCCCAGACCTGAACCCAACAGAAAATCAGCAGAGTTGCCAAGGTACCCAGGTTCCAGGGGTGATATTTTAAGTGAGTCTTGGATTTCTGACATTATCCTGATGCGTTATGGGACCTGCATCACTGATTCCAATGGGTAAAATCAGTGACTACAAATACCAAAATGCATAGCAATGCAAATGTAAACCCAGAACTTGAAAAAAATCTCACTCCTGGAACTAGGTAACTTAGAAACTCTGAATCAGTGGCAAGAACTTGAACAAAGGGCAAGAACTGCACAATCCCACTGTGCTAAGTTAACAGATACTGATTCAGAGTAGTTACTCACCTGTAACAGGTGTTCTCCAGGAGCAGCAGGAATCAGTCCTCACATATGGGTGATGTCGGCGCCGACAGAGCCCTCGTGCGGAGCATTTCCCCAGCTTTTAAAGAAAGCCTTTGGGAATGCAGCGCGCAAGCGCGGTCCCCTTCCCGCCCAAGGGTGCCATCTTGCTCAGTCTGATGACATAGCTAAAAGACAGCAAAAAACAAAATGAAATATATGACTGCAACTCCAAGGGGAGGAGGGAGGGTCGTGAGGACTGATTCCTGCTGCTCCTGGAGAACACCTATTACAGGTGAGTAACTACTCTTTCTCCAGGACCAAGCAGGAAGTCAGTCCTCACATATGGGACTCCCTAGCTCTAGGCTACCGAGAACCCAAAGCTGAAAAATAAGCTCCCTCTAGAGCCTCAGCATGCGTGATAAGAATCTTCTCTGAGAACGCCCCCGAACGGTAGCCCGAAACAAGGGCCGGAGGGTAGGAGTTGCCTAAACCTCAAAGAGATTACGGAGTACCGCCTGTCCAAAAGCACTGTCCCTGCGGGACTCCCACTCGAGGCAGTAATGGGCCGCAAAAGACTGGCTTGAAGACCAAGTAGCGGCCCGGCAGATGTCTGCCAACGGAACAGAGCGGAGATGAGCTACTGACGCAGCCTTTGCCCTGACACGGTGGGCCGTGACTCGACCCTGCAAGGAGAGGCTGACTGCCCTGTACTCCCAGGCGATACAGTCTGCTACCCAAATGGACAGGGTACGCTTGGACACAGGTAACCCTAGCTTATTAGGGTCAAAAGATACGAAGAGCTGAACAGCCCTTCGATGCCCCTGCGTACGGTCAATGTAGAAAGACAACGCCCTCCTACAGTCCAGGGTATGCAAGACCATCTCAGCTCGGCTGGCATGCGGCCTGGGAAAGAAGGTCGGAAGAACCACCTCCTGATTGAGGTGGAAGGAGGAGACAACCTTAGGAAGGAACTTAGGATGAGTCCGTAAGACCACCCTGTTCCTATAGAACCGTGTGTACGGTCTATCAGAAACCAGAGCCTGTAGTTCACTCACACGCCTGGCTGAGGTAAGAGCCACCAAGAACAACGCCTTCCAGGAAAGGAAGCGTAAATGACAGGTAGCCATTGGCTCAAACGGTGGGCGAGTAAGTTGTTGCAAGACCACATTCAAATCCCACTCAGGAGCTGGTGGACGAATCGGAGGCTTGAGCAAAAGCAGGCCTCTGAGAAAGCGGGCCACTAAGGGGTAGACCGACAGAGACTTGCCCTCCACCGGCGAGTGGTGCGCTGACAGAGCACTGAGGTGGACTCGAACAGAGTTGGATTTAAGGCCTAGGTCAGACAGGTGAAGCAGATACTGCAGTACCAATGGTAACAGGCACGAAAACAGATCCTCTTGGCGCTGAGCACACCAGGTGGAGAACCTACGCCACTTGAGGGCATAAGATTTCTGGGTGGATTGTCTCCTAGAGGCCAAAACCACCTCTTCCACTTCCCTAGGTAGAAGTAAGGGGGCTAGAACTACCCTTTCAGCAGCCAGGCCATCAAATGGAGAGACTGGAGGTTGGGGTGGTAGAAGAGATCCCTGATCCTGAGACAGGAGATCGGGTTGCACCCTCAGAGGGAGTGGAGTGTCCACCGCCAATTGCAGGAGGAGTGGAAACCACGGTTGCCTCGGCCATCTGGAGGCTACCAGGATCAGCGAGGCCCTGTCCCGAAGAACCTTGAATAGGGTTCGGGCCACTAGAGGCGTTGGAGGAAACGCATACAGCAGGCCCGCAGACCAAGAGATTAGGAAGGCATCTGCTGCCAGTCGCAGAGGATGCGGTTGTCTGGAACAGAACCTGGGCAGCTGACAGTTCAGTGGACTGGCAAAGAGATTGATGGTCGGAAGACCCCATTTTAGGAAGATCTGCTGGACCACTAGGGGATTCAAAAGCCATTCGTGAGGCTGTAGAGTCCTGCTCAACCTGTCTGCCAGGTAATTCTCTTGGCTAGGTAGATAAACTGCCTTGAGAAACATGCCGTGCTTGACTGCAAAGGCGCACAGGGCCTGCGCTTCCTGGCACAGAAGCCTGTATCCCGTGCCTCCCTGTTTGTTCACATAGAACATTGCTACTTGGTTGTCCATCTGAATCAAGACAGACTGGTGAGAGAGGGCATGAGAGAAAGTTTGTAGAGCTAATCGAATAGCTCGCAACTCCAACAGATTGATCTGCTGTGTGGCCTCCCAAGGGGACCAGAGGCCCTGAGTGCATGCCCCCTGGCAATGTGCACCCCAACCTTGAAGAGAAGCATCGGTCGTCAGCACCTGTGTGTGTGGTGGTGCCTGGAAAGGCACCCCTTTGATCAGGTTCGGGAGATGCAGCCACCACTGCAGGGAGGCTGCTAGTAGTTTGGACACTCTTACTCTGTCTCTTAAGTCCTCTGTGGCCTGTATCCACTGACCTCTGAGGCACCACTGAGCAGGCTGCATATGCAGATGAGCATTTGGAGTTACATGGACCGTGCATGCCATGTGGCCCAAAAGCCTCAGGAAATGTCTGGCAGAGACCAGAGATCCACTGCGAAACTGCTGGGCCAGAGCCATCACTCTGTGAGCCCTGTTCCCGGGCAAATAAGCCATTGCTTGTAAGGTATCCAACCTTGCCCCTATGAACTCTATGTCCTGTGAAGGGAGCAAAGTGGACTTTGCAAAGTTTATGATGAAGCCCAGGTGCTGGAGAAGAGAGACAGTGCGAAGAGTGGCTTGTCTGGCCTCCTGTGGAGACTGACCCCTGATGAGCCAGTCGTCCAGGTATGGAAAGACAAAGATGCCCTGGTTTCTGAGATAGGCCGCCACCACCGCCAGGCATTTGGTGAAAACCCTGGGTGCGGGGGTTAGGCCACATGGAAGTACTCTGTACTGAAAATGATTTCCTCCCACTATAAATCTGAGATATTGTCTGTGGTCTGGATGAATGAGGATGTCAGTATAAGCATCTTTTAGGTCTAAGGAGCATAGCCAATCTCCCTGCTGGAGGTAGGGCAGCAGTATTCCAAGGGTAAGCATCTTGAATTTTTCCCTCTCCAGGAACTTGTTGAGATTTCGCAAGTCTAGGATGGGCCTGAGGCCTCCTGTCCTTTTTGGTACCAGAAAGTACCTGGAATAGAAGCCTCGTACTATCAGGTGATGAGGCACCGGTTCCACCGCCTGCTCCTGTAGAAGACTTGCCAACTCCTGAAGGAGGAGGTTCCTGTGCAGAGGGAGTCTTGGAGGCTCCCCTGGAAAATAGGAGGGAGGTAACTGGTTGAAGTGGAGCAAGTAGCCCTTTTGGACTATGCTCAGTACCCAGGTATCCCCTGTTATAGCTGACCATCTGTGGGCGTACAGTGTCAGCCGGCCTCCTGTGCTGAGTGGAGCCAGCTGTGGGGGAGAGGCTATGCAGTGGGAGTCAAAACCCCGCTCCCTGCTGTGCAGGAGCCGGAGCTGGCGGCTTGGGGGTTTTCTGCCTACGGGGCCCAGGTCCCTGCCCCTTGGCCTGCTGACCCTGTGGGGAGCTGTAGAGGCCAGGAATTGAGGGTAGGATTTGTAGGCAGAGGCCTTCCTCAGGTAAAAGGGCTTTTTCCCCTAGCCCTTCTTCTTCTGAGAAGGGGCAGAAGTCTTCCTGGACAGCCTTGTCCTGGTGAGAGTCTCAGTCTCGATTTCTGCAGCCTTTTCAGCCATGGGTTTGCCAAAGAGGTTCTCACCCCAGCAAGGGACATCGACAAACTTGTCCTGGACCCATGGCTCGAGGTCTGATGACTGTAGCCAGGCCTGACGGCGTGCACCGATGCCGGCCCCTGCTACTCGGGCCGAAGCCTCGAAGCCATCATAGGCTGCTTGGGAGATAAACTTTGAGCACTCCCGAATCCCCGATGACAAGGCCTTGAACCTCTGCAAATGTTCCTCAGAGAGGCTAGCAGAGAACCCGGCAATCTCCTTTGCAGGTCTCGGAGGTACATGCCCATGTACAGCTGGTAAGTCTGGACACGGCAAGCCAGCATACAGCCCTGGAAGCACTTTCTACTGAAGGCATCCAGGTTCCGGGCCTCCCTGCCAGGGGCACTGAGGAGTGCATCTTCTGACTCTTCAGACGATGAATGGCCGATTCCACAACCATGGAGTGGTGCGGTAGCTGTGCCTTCTAGAACCCAGGGCTCTTACCGACTCGATAAATGGAATCGACCCGTTTGCTGAGAACCGGTGCCGAGGCCGGTGCCTCCCACATATGGAAGAGGAGCTGTTCCAGCATCGGAGGAACCGGTACAGTAAAGGCCTCCTTCGGTGGAGAGTCATACTGGAGAGCCTCGAACTCCTCAGCTCGAGGCTCCTCCTCGGGATCCGTGGGGAAGGCCAAGGCCTTGGCCATGTCCCTCACGAAGTCCGAGAACCAGGTAACCTCCGGGGGGTACCTTCTCCGAGGCTCGGGCTCCGGTGAGTTCGATGGGACGCTCCGGGTCCGGAAAGTGTCCGGGGACTCCTCGTCCTCCATCTCCCACCCCGACCCCTCCGAGGAGGAATCGAGCGACTCCGGTCGGGCGGGCACCCATGCCATTCGCCCCGACGCCGAGGGCACCGACGTTGATGACCTTGGCCCCATATGGGAGGCCGAGGGAGACCTTGGCCGAGGATCGACTCGAGACCGCATTGACTCGAGGATCGGCTCCGCCTCCGGGGTCGACTTGGACGTCGAGGTGCCGGTGGTCGGGGCAGATGCACCGGTCAGACCGGCGATCAGCACCCGCTGCTGTTCCATGAAGGCAGCCAAGCTGCTCTCCAAGGCCGTCAACCTGAGTCCGAGCTCAGGTGACTCAGCAGCCCCCGACTCGGCCCCGACAACGTCGGCTCCCCCGGAGGAGAGTGCACGAGGACAACAGTACTCACGTGACTCAGGGACTCTGGCTCCACATGAGGCAATTGCTCCGAGGACCCGGGACGGCGGTCGGGGCTATGCGACCTGGCCCTCAAGGGACCAAGAGCGTCCACCGAAGCCACCCTCGCCGGTTTCTTCTTCCTTTTGTGTTCCCACAAGGGAGACCCCCACTCAGAGGAGCCCCGATGATGCTCAGGGTCGGACTCCCGAGACGTCGAGGCCTCTGATGAAGTCCGGGCCCGGGCGGACGCGGAGTCAGAGAAGATCCTTTCTCGTTGATGTTGACGGCTCCTCAGCGCCTTAGAGGACATTTTGCCACACGGGCCACAGATCATCGGGTCATGATTGGGCCCGAGGCACCGGAGGCAGCAGTCGTGTGTGTCGGTGAGAGACATCAGTTTATTACACCGATCACACTTCTTGAACCCGCTGGCAGCCATCGGGGGAAAAAGGGCCCCTGCAAGGTCAAAAGACCGGGCTGCCAGTGAAAAAGAAAAAAAGCACGAACGCTAGTCTCGAAGGACAAAAACTGAAAAAGTAGCTCCGGGCTCGATACCGGTGTACTGTGCCCAGGCGGGAAGGGGAACCGGCGTCGAACTGGCAAAAAACCACGAATCTTTGAAGGGAAAATCAACTTTTAACCAGGTGACTAAGACACACGTCTGTCGGGCTCCGCGGAAAAAAGAAGACTGAACAAGTGGCACCCTTGGGCAGGAAGGGGACCACGCATGCGCTGCATTCCCAAAGGCTTTCTTTGAAAGCGGGGGAAATGCTCCACACGAGGGCTCCGTCGGCGCCGACGTCACCCATATGTGAGGACTGACTTCCTGCTTGGTCCTGGAGAAAGCACAGTTACTTACCTGTAACAGGTGATCTCTGGGAACAGCAGGAATAAGTCTTCACATATGGGTCTCGTCGGTACCGACGGAGCCTGCGCGGGAACGCTCCCCAGCGTCCAATAAGAAAGATTTTGGGAGCATCCCACAGCACCTGCATGCTGCCTTCCCGCCTTTCCCAACTGCCTCTCTCCAGTTCGAGTTTTAAAGTTGAGACAAAGAGAGAGAAGGAAAGATAGATAGAGAGATACAACTCCTAGGGGAGGTGGGTGGGTTGTGAAAACTTATTCCTGCTGTTCCCAGAGATCACCCGTTACAAGTAAGTAAGTGTGCTATCTCCAGGAACAAGCAGGAATGAGTCTTCACATATGGGGACTCCCTAGCTGCAGATGCCAGGGAGAGACCCCAGAGTTGTGTGTCCTTGAAAAGGGCTCTACCTCCCCCCATGGATCTCTGGCATCCAACCAGGGTAGGTGGGTAGGAGTTGATTAGGTATGGAACAGATGTTTGAGAACAGCCTGACCAAACAAGGCATCCTGGCGGGAGTCCTTGTCCAAACAGTAATGGGCTGTGAAGGTATGAACCGAGGCCCAGGTGGCCGCTCGACAGATTTGGTCGATGGACACAGAGTTTAGATGAGCCATTGAGGCTGCCATGGCCCTCACATTGTGAGCTGTGACATGGCCCTCCAGAGAAAGGTTCCTACTCTGGTAGGCGAAAGAAATACACTGAGCAATCCAGTTGGACAGTGTTCTCTTAGAAACTGGAAGTCCTAAATGGGAAGGATCAAAAGCAACAAAGAGTTGAGAAGACCTTCTATGTTGCTGTGTTCTTTGTAAGTAAAAGGCGAGAGCTCTTTTACAATCCAAAGTTTGAAGACTCCTCTCTGCACTTGATGCATGAGGTCCTGGAAAAAAGACAGGTAAGTATACCTCTTGGTTCAGATGAAAAGGCGAGACCACTTTGGGCATAAAGTGTGGATTGGTCCTGAGGACTACCTTATCATGATGGAACCTTGTATAAGGAGGATTAGCCACCAAGGCTTGCAATTCACTGATGCGGCATGCTGAGGTGACTGCAATGAGAAAGATAACCTTCCAAGAAAGAAATTTCAAGGAGGTGGTGGCTAAAGGTTCAAAGGGTGGCTTCATAAGCTGGCCAAGAACCAGATTTAAGTCCCATGCCACTGGAGGTGGTCTAATGGGAGGTTTAGTTAAAAGAAGGCCTCTCATGAATCTTGCAATAAGAGGATGAGAGGAAATAGGCTGTCCATTGAGGGACACTGCAATAGCACTCAAATGGACTCTTACTGAATTTGTTTTAAGGCCTGCATGGGATAGATGCAGAAGATACTCTAATAAAGAATTCAAAGGTATTGCAAGAGGGTTAAGACCCTTCTCTGAACACCAAATGGTAAATCTTTTCCATTTGAAAGCATAAGAACGTCTAGTGGAAGGCTTTCTAGAAGCATGAAGAATATCTCTGACTTGCTGAGAGAGATGAAAAACTTGAAGGTCTAGGCCAGGGGTCACCAACCTCCAGAGGGCCGCGGGCCGCACAGCCGACTACCGGCAGACTCGCGGGCCGCACACCCCCCCCCGAAAAAAAAACTGCTCATACCTGTAGTTTTATTTTTCCATGTCAGCTCCCTCCCTTCTTCTGCAGCCGCGGCTCCCTGCCTCTTAGGGAACCGCGGCTGTGCTTGTAAAATCATCGCGGAGCCCTTCCTGTCTTGACGGGCTCCGTGCAGCATTGTCCCGCCTCTAAAGGAAGTTGTTTACCACTTCCTTTGGAGGCGGGACAATGCTGCACGGAGCCCGTCAAGACAGGAAGGGCTCCGCGATGATTTTACAAGCACAGCCGCGGTTCCCTAAGAGGCAGGGAGCCGCGGCTGCAGAAGAAGGAGTTGGTGAGTTTGCCTTGGCGGGCCGCACCGGGGTAGAGTCTCGCGGGCCGCACGGAGGGACCTAGCGGGCCGCAGGTTGGTGACCCCTGGTCTAGGCCTTCAGCAACCAGGCCCTGACATGGAGAGACTGGGGGTTTGGGTGCCACAACGTTCCGTCTTCCTGGGATAGAAGATCTGGTGCAGAGCCCAACTGCAGGGAAGGAGCTTGAGAGAGATGCAGAAGTAGAGGGTACCACACTTGGCGTGGCCAGTGTGGTGCTATGAGGATCAAGGAACCTCGGTCTCTCTGAAGCTTGAAAAGTGTTTTGGAAATTAGGGGAATGGGTGGAAAGGCATAAAGGAAGTCTTGACCCCAGTGAAGGAGGAAGGCATCCTTGGCCTGAACTCTCTGACACGGAATTCTGGAACAGAACCTGGGAAGTTTAGCATGCCACGGACTTGCAAAGAGGTCTATGTCCGGGGTTCCCCAAATTCGAAAAATCCTGGCTACCTGGTCCATGTGGAGGGACCACTCGTGTGGAAACAGAACTCGACTGAGTCTGTCTGCCCAAGAGTTTTGAACGCCTGGAAGATACACTGCCATAAGATGAATCTGATGCTCTCTGGCGAAGGCCCACAGTCGCAATGCTTTGTTGCAAAGCGACAGAGAGCCAGTCCCTCCCTGCTTGTTCACATAGAACATGGCTACTTGGTTGTCCGTGTGGATGAGGACTGTCTTGTAGCTGAGCAGGGAGTGGAACACTCTGAGAGCTAAGAATATTGCTCTGAGTTCCAAGAGATTGATGTGTAAAGAAGTCTCCTGTGGAGACCAGATGCCCTGGGTGGAGAGATCTTGCAGATGAGCTCCCCAACCCATTGGAGAGGCATCTGTTGTAAGGGTTGCTTGGGGTAGTGACTGCTGAAAAGGGGACCCCAGCAACAGGTTTTGAGAGGATTTCCACCACTGGAGAGACCAAAAAAGGTGACTGGAGTTTGCTATTTTGTCTGACAGGCAACCTGATGCCTGAGTCCATTGGGTGGACAAAGTCCATTGAGCTGCCCTCATGTGAAGGCGAGCATATGGAACCACATGCACGGTGAATGCCATGTGGCCTAAGAGTTGTAACACTTCTTGAGCAGTTAAATGGGACTTTAACTGTATTTGGGAGGCTAACTGCACCAAGCATAGGCAACGAGCCTGAGGAAGACAGGCCCCTGCAGTTGTGGTATCCAGCAAAGCCCCTATAAACTACAGAGATTGAGTAGGGGTGAGATTGGATTTTGGGATGTTTATTACCAGTCCCAAATACTGAAGGACACGCATTGTGCAGGTTAGAAAAGTCTTGGCCTCTGACTGAGAGGGAGCTCGAATGAGCCAGTCGTCCAGATATGGGAAAACGAATATTCCTAGAGTGCGCAGAAATGCAGCTACTACTGCCATGCATTTCATGAACACCCTTGGTGTGGAGGCCAGACCGAAAGGAAGCACCCTGTATTGGTAGTGCTTTCCTCCAAAAAGGAACCGAAGGAACCTTCTGTGTGTTGGATGGATGAGGACATGGGTGTACGCATCCTTGAGATCTAGAGAACAAAGCCAGTCCTGACTCTGAAGGTATGGAAGCAGAGCACCGAGAGAAATCATCTTGAATTTCTCCTTGAATAGAAATTTGTTCAATTCTCTGAGATCTAAGATGGGTCTGTAGCCCCCTGTTTTCTTTGGGATAAGAAAATAAGGGGAGTAGAACCCTGTGCCTTGTTGAAGAAGAGGTACTTCTTCTATTGCCCCTTGGGCAAGAAGGGTGGCAATCTCCTGAACCAGAAGGTTGAGGAGAGATGTTGGAGAATTGAACTGTTTCACTATGGTGTGAGGGGGAAGGCTTAAGAAATGAAGCTTGTACCCTTCCTTTATGATAGAGAGTGTCCATTGCTCTGCTGTGATTTGTTCCCATCTGGGAGCAAAGTAAGTCAACCTTCCTGGAATGGTAAGGGGCTCTGGTTCCTCCAGAGCCAGAAAGGCTAAGTTCTCTAGCTGCAAGTCAAAGGCCCTGAGGAGGCTGAGGCTGCTGGGTCATGGAAGGCCTAGCAGCCTTTGATTTGGCCTGTTTAGGTGGTTGCTGACGCTTTGCAGCAAAACGACCTGCAGAAGATGCCTGCTGACCATAAGCAGGATAGTATCTTCCCTTTTTGGAAAAAGATGTCTTTTTGAACAATCTTTTCTTAACAGGAGCAGAGGTAGACTTTGAAAGTCGATCCAAAGCAGAGTTTTCAGCATCCATCTGATTGGCCTTTGCTTGCCAATCCTTACCAAAATGGTTTTTACCTGTACAAGGGATATTCCCTAATTCATCTTGGACCCAGAGCTCCAAATCAGAAGCTTGTAGCCAAGCAATTCTGCGTGCCCCTATGGCAATAGCCGAGCCTCTGCTTACACACTCAAAAGAGTCAAAGGCTGCACAGTTGGAAAATTTGGAGGCATCTTGGGCATGTTTGAGCCAAGTGAGAAACTCCTGCCTTTTATCCTCCGAAATGAAAGGAGTTAAAGTCTGCAGATGATCTGTGACTTCTTTTAGAAACATTCCTATATAGAGACTATAGGAGTTGATCCTGGCAGCAAGCATAGAAGCTTGAAAAACCCTTCGGCCAAAAGCATCTAGGGTCCTGCATTCACGTCCTGGAGGATTAGATGAGTGTCTCTTTGCACTCTTTATCTTTCTCATGGCAGACTCCACCACAATAGAGTGGTGAGGAAGCTGAGTCTTGTGGAAGCCAGGACAAGGAGGGACACGATACATGGTGTCTAACCTGCGAGAATGAGGAGAGGTGGTAAGAGGTGTCTCCCACATCCTCAACATGAGATCAAACAGAATCTCATGGATAGGTAAAGTAGCTGCCTCTTTAGGAGTCTTAGGATATTGTAAAATATCTAACTCCTTGGCTCTGGGTTCTGACTCAGGGGTCACTGTGATGGAGAGGCCCCTAGCCACTTCCCTAATGAAGTCTTGAAAAGACAAGTCTTCTGGAGGAGACATTCTTCGTTTAGGAGAAGACTCCTGAGGAAGAAGTATCGATGCCTCGACAGAACCCTCAGACTCATCAGAGTCTTCAGAGGAATCGAAGTATCGCCTGTCTGGATGCTCCTGTAAAGCCCGATAGCCGTACCGAGTAGGATCGGTATCGGGAGTAACCGGTACCGGTTCGGTACCGATGGGCATCATAGGACAGGGTACCGTTGCAGTCGACACCAAAGCCGATGTCGATGCAATCGGTACCGGCACCGGGAGTGATGCCGGTGCCGGAGCCGGTACCGTCAACGGGGATTGTTGCGGTAGCGGAGGCGTCGCAGCCTGTATGAATGCCGTTAGGGTGCGCTGCATGGTCAGAATCTTCTGATCCATTGATGCCACCAATGTCTGGATGTCGGTACCAGTGGGAGCCACCAGTACCCCAGAACACAGCAACAGGTGATCTGTCGAGGCCGAGCCATCAATGTCAACCTGTGACCCCATAGACAATGCTTTGGAAGCCGGAGCTTCCCGCCGGGGTAATTTTGCCGGTGCGGAATCCTCGAGGGCAAGCCCGGAGGCATCTCGATACTTGGAGGGAGATCTACCCTTCGAGGACCGGCCAAATTTATGCTTGGTTACCTGAGATCCATGGGAGGAAGAAGCAGCCCTGGAAGACGTCGATGCCACCGAAGCTGCATCAGAGGGAAACAGGGTACTGAGCTTGGCTGCTCGGTTCTGCCGACCTCTTTTAGACATCATGGTACAGGACATACAATCCGTAATGGAATGGTCAGGCCCCAAACATTTTAGACACCAGTCATGGGTGTCGGTGACAGAAATAGTACCGCCACATTTTGTGCACTTTTTAAACGCGGAGGCGGGCTTCTCCATGAGGAAAATATTTTTAGGCCTAAGGCCCAAAAACTGAAAATGCACAGTGAAGAAAAGATAAATTGTTTTTTGGGTTTTTTTTGAAAGACAGAAAAGAAAAGACCGGCAGTACCGGTCCGACGTTGAAGAAGGCAGACGCGACACAAAAGAATTAAGAAAAAATGAAGAACTTCTTCTGCGGTGACAGGAACACGACCTGCTTGCTCCGCGGAAAAGAAGAACTGGAGAGAGGCGGTTGGGAAAGGCGAGAAGGCAGCATGCAGGCGCTGTGGGATGCTCCCAAAAGCTTTCTTATTGGACGCTGGGGATCGTTCCTGCACAGGCTCCGTCGATGCCGACGATACCCATATGTGAAGACTCATTCCTGCTTGTTCCTGGAGATTAAATAATTCATGGAGTGGAGGAGTGGCCTAGTGGTTGGGGCAAGGTACTTCAGGCCGGAAGGTCGGGAGTTCAAATCCCACTAGAGGACTTCAACCTTGGGCCGGAAGGACTGGGGTTTCTAGTCCCACAGGTGCTCCTTGTGGTCTTGGGCAAGCCATTTAACCCTCCATAGCCCATGTTCACTGTTCCCTCTAAGCTGTGCGCGTGTGCGCGCGCACACACCTTGCCAAGCGAGCACACATACTTTACAACAGAGCGCACAAAAATTACGGTTCTGATTCTGATAGAAAACAACACAGATGTCTTAAAATTTAAAAGTTGTGATTGTAATTATTAGAAATTTTCCTATACATTTAGTAATCATCTATTTTCATTTAATTTGATTAAAATCAATGTGGTGGCAATACTGTATTCTGACGTGTTGTCAAATTTTAAAGTATTTAACTCCGAGTGTTGTTATGTGGTGCACATAAATATAACCTTCCTTCAAAAGCTGCACAGCTGATATTTTATGCGCACACAGCCTACAGAAAATTAGAGGGAACATTGCCCATGTTCCCTGTAAAATAGTTATCTCCAAGTTATAATGCCCTGTTCAATGTAATTTCAGTTTGTTCAATGTAAACCGCACTGATGCAGAATAGCGCGGTATATAAGAGATTGTAAATAAATAAATAAAATTATTGCTGCAATAAGGGGCTTCCACCAAGTATAGAGCAAGCGGTGTGATGATTTATGCACTTGAAGCCTTTGGGTTTCTTATTCCTAAAAATATTCCTATAAGAGCTCCTCCACACAAAGTGTAGAATATGTCATGTAGATCAGTGAAACATAACTTTTAATACATCTTCAATTGTACTCTTTAAACTGCAAAATGTGAAATGTGTACAATGTTTGAAGACTGATAAGGCACTTTATATTTTTTTTTTGTGAAAGGCATTAAACAATGCTGGATAAAGGTGTCATTAAGGATAATCTAAGTTTTTCATTTTTAAAGAGATAAATGAATTAATCATTGGAGACCAAGGCACTAACTTGTGTTACATCTTACAAGTTACAGTAGGTGAACTGACATTATTCAGTATGCTATTTATTGAGACACCAACTGTGGTTACACTGAAATGGGAGCATTAAATCATGTCTGACCATCTGGTAGATTTCCCTAAACTACTTCTAACCTAGAAACAATGGGCCAGTTAATAGAGGGTCTCTCACCCTGTTAGACATTCAAATCCTCCCCTTTTCCTTGCAATTCAAAATGCAAAGGGTCAAAGACTGACATTTTGGAGATGATGGACGAGCTGGAAGGATGCAGTAAGACACCCTTTTACGCCTGCCATCTCACCAGTTTTAGGTTCCAGAGGAGGGAATGTAGTAATGAGAGAAGTTAGGTAACAGTATTTTGTTTTTCCTCACGAACCAGATGTGGCATAGATACTATGTACGTATAATGAACCATGTTTATCACACAGTGCTTATTTTTATTTATTCCACCAAATATGTCTCTCTCACTCCTATTGGAATGGAAGCCTCTCACCATGGCCTCTTCTCCTCTATGGCACTTTATTCTCTCATCTTTTTTTGCAACTGGCTGGTTTCTTAAAATCCCTTTTTTTTTTATAGGGCTTTGGTCCATAGGCTATAATGTCTTTTACATGTCACTGGCTGCATTCAGATGAAACTGTATGTACCTTCCTAGTACTTCATGATTGGTCTAGCCCTTAGAGTCAGAGTGGCTTGACCTTATATTGGTTTCGGCATCTGCTCCTGTCATGCCAAGCCAGTACATGTATATCTCATGTATATGATGCTTGCGTTTAGAGTAGTTACTCACCTGTAACAGGTGTTCTCCAGGAGCAGCAGGAATCAGTCCTCACATATGGGTGACGTCGGCGCCAACGGAGCCCCCGTGCGGAGCATTTCCCCAGCTTTCAAAGAAAGCCTTTGGGAATGCAGTACGCCTGCACGGTCCCCTTCCCGCCCAAAGGTGCCATCTTGCTCAGTCTGATGACATAGCTAAAAGACAGCAAAAATCAAAATAAAGTATATGACTGCAACTCCAGGGGAGGAGGGAGGGTCGAGAGGACTGATTCCTGCTGCTCCTGGAGAACACCTGTTACAGGTGAGTAACTACTCTTTCTCCAGGACCAAGCAGGAAGTCAGTCCTCACATATGGGACTCCCCAGCTCTAGGCTACCAGGAACCCAAAGCTGAAAAAATGGCTCCATCTCAAGAGCCTTAGCATCTGTGATAAGAATACCCTCTGAGAACGCCCCCGTACGGTAGCCCAACACAAGGGCCAGAGGGTAGGAGTTGCCTAAACCTCAAAGAGATTACGGAGTACCACCTGTCCGAAAGCACCGTCCCTTCGGGACTCTCTCTCGAGGCAGTAGTGGGCTGCAAAGGTCTGGCTTGAAGACCAAGTAGTAGCCCGGCAGATGTCTGCCAACGGAATAGAGTGGAGATGAGCTACTGATGAGGTTTTCACCCTGACATGGTGGGCCGTGACTCGACCCTGCAAGGGGATGTCGGCTGCCTTGTACGCCCAGGCGATACAATCTGCTACCCAAGTGGACAACGTACGCTTGGAGACAGGTAACCCCAATTTATTAGGGTCAAAGGAGATGAAGAGCTCAGTAGCCCTTCGATGCCCCCGCGTATGTTCAATGTAAAAGGACAACGCCCTCTTACAGTCCAGAGTATGCAAGACTGTCTCAGCCCGGCTGGTATGCGGCCTGGGAAAGAAGGTTGCAAGAACCACCTCCTGGCTGAGGTGGAAAGAGGAGACCACTTTTGGAAGGAACTTCGGATGAGTCCGAAGGACCACCCTGTTCCTATAGAACCGTGTGTACGGTGTATCAGAAACCAGAGCTTGTAGTTCACTCACACGTCTGGCCGAGGTAAGAGCTACCAGGAAGAGCGTCTTCCAAGAAAGGAAGCGTAAATGGCAAGTAGCCATCGGCTCAAACGGTGGGCGAGTAAGTTGTTGCAAGACAACGTTCAAGTCCCACTCAGTGGCAGGTGGACGAATCGGAGGCTTGAGCAAAAGCAGGCCTCTGAGGAAGCGGGACACCAAGGGGTGAACTGACAGTGACTGTCCCTCCACCGGTGAGTGGTGTGCTGAAAGAGCACTGAGATGGACCCAAACAGAGTTGGACTTAAGGCCTAGGTCTGACAGGTGAAGTAGATATTGTAGCACTACTATTCTAGGTCTGGTTTTTCAGAGGGTTAATAAATCTATATTATAACTGGTGCCCTCAAAAATTGATAAGAAAGTTTACCTAAATAGGATCTATTTCATTTTGTCGTTGCCTGTACTCTAAAATGCAATATCAACTGATTTTTCTTTTTTATCTTTTTTTCTCTTTTTTTCTTGTGTGGTACCGTTTATAATACAAAAACTTCAATAATAATAAACATGCATCACCATTCATAAAAGTAGATATAGTGCAGGTCTCAGACTAACACTGGCAGCGCTTATTTGCATGTATCAAAAAGCAGCATGCCTTCACGCATCAACGACCTTCTCAGCACTTATCTACAAACAGGAAAAAATCAGCAAGGATTAACAGCTGTCTCAACATTTCCTATCAGATACTTTCTTCAGTCTTTTTTAACGTATGTTTGTACATGTTGTTTGTAATGAAAGATTGTGCTTATCTTTATAACGTGAAGTTGTTAAATCACCCCGACGCCACCAAAAGGGTACCGCAAAAATGCGTTTCGTATCTCTTCCTCAGGGGGGATATCTTACTTCATAGCACGATCTTAAAATGAAGCGCGAATATTCATTTTCTGTGGCTTCTCAAACATATCTTCTTGAAACTCAGTCATCAACCGGTCACAGAACGCCGCGCATTTGGTGAAAACCCTGGGGGCGCAAGTTAGGCCAAAGGGAAGTACTTTGTACTGGAAATGGTTTCCTCCCACCACAAATCTGAGATATTGTCTGTGGTCTGGATGGATGAGAATGTGAGTATAAGCATCCTTTAGGTCTAAGGAGCATAGCCAATCTCCCTGCTGGAGGTAGGGCAGCAGTATCCCAAGGGTAAGCATCTTGAACTTTTCCTTCTCCAGAAACTTGTTTAGGTTTCGCAAGTCTAGGATAGGCCAGAGGCCTCCTGTCTTTTTTGGTACCAGAAAGTACCTGGAGTAGAAGCCTTGCCCTTTCAGGTGGTGAGGCACCGGTTCCACCGCCTGTTACTTTAGAAGACTTGCCAACTCCTGAAGGAGGAGGTTTCTGTGCAGAGGGAGTCTTGGAGGCTCCCCTGGAAAGTAGGAGGGGGTATCTGGTGGAAGTGGAACAGGTAGCCCTTTTGGACTATGCTGAGGACCCAGGTATCCCCTGTGATGGCTGGCCACCTGTAGGCGTACAGGGTCAGCTGACCTCCTGTGCTGAGTGGAGCTAGCTGTGGAGAAGAGGCTATGCAGTGGGAGGCTATGCAGTGGCTGTGCAGGAGCCGGAGCTGGCGGCTTGGGGGTTTTCTGCCTACGGGGCCCATGCCCCTTGGCCTGCTGGCCCTGTTGGGGAGCTGGAGAGGCCTGATATTGAGGGTAGGATTTGTAGGCAGCACCCTTCCTTGGGAAAAAGGGCTTCGTCCCCGAGCCCTTCTTTTTCTGAGAAGGGGCAGAAGTCTTCCTGGACAGCCTTGTCCTGGTGAGAGTCTCAGAGTGGATTTCCGCAGCCTTTTCAGTCATGGGCCTACCAAAGAGGTTTTCACCTCGGCAAGGGACATCAACCAACTTGTCCTGCACCCATGGCTCCAGGTCTGATGACTGTAGCCAGGCCTGACAGCGTGCACCGATGCCGGCCGCGGCTACCCGGGCCGAAGTCTTGAAGCCATCATAGGCTGCTCGAGAGATAAACTTCAAGCACTCTTGAATCCCTGTTGACAAAACTTTGAACTTCTGCAAAAGTTCCTCAGAGAGGCCAGCTGAGAACCCGGCAATCTCCTTTGCCAGGTCTCGTAGGTACATGCCCATGTACAGCTGGTAGGTCTGAAACCAATACGATTCGTGGAATGCAATGGAAGATTGGTTTATTGAGAATAAATTAAAAACAGCCAGGCCCGACACAGGCCGTGTTTCGTGATAACTTCCTCAGGGGCTAAAATTGGCTGAGGTACAATAATAAAACATATTAGCAACACAATAATAAAATCAAACAATATAAATATAAAACCATAATAATAATAAACATGCAAATATAAAAATAACTAAACTTATGACCAGGATTGAGAACAAACATAAAATTAGAGCACTTTAAAAATATATATAAACACTATATATAATACTAAACACAATAGATAATATGTATATTAAAAATAATAAGTAATATGTATATTAAAACCAAATATAAACATAATATAACAAAAAACTAGAAACACCAATAAATGTACATGCATCTCTATGTGTAAAACAATCATAAATACAGTCATGAAATAAAAAAGTGTAAAAAAACTTTTATAAGAGGACTGTAACTTAAAAGGGTCATGACAAAACTGCAGCCTAATGGAGTGTGACAACAAAACCTTGTAAGAAGTAGTGAAGCGTGCCATAAAAATGACTAAACATATATAATGAGACAAAATTATGTGTAAAAAAGATTATATTGTAAAAATATATATATAAACATTTTAAAAAGGGGAGGAGTTAACCGGAGGATGAAAAAACATGAAAACCAAAAGGGTTTAAAACGTATAAAACCATGATGAACAATTATAAAATGTGCAAAATGTGAGGTGCAAAAAACTTTTAAATAATAATGATAAAATTGAGTGGACCAAATAAATAAATAAAAGAATGAACCAAGACTTGCCCGTCCAAACGATCGTTAGTGAAAAATTAAACAACCGTCAACTCAATGCGATTCTGTGAACTGCACCAGGCAGCCGAGACTGCATTGGAAGGATTTCGGTAAAATCACCTACATAGTAGCATACATAAAGGAAAAACTAAAAAGTGTTCATACTTATAATAATTTCTAAAATGTCAGAAGGGAAGTTACCTACCAAGGGATACGTGGTTATGAAAGGTCAGATGTTCCTTGTGATGGAATTAATTGAAATACTGATATAAAGGAAACTGATACGAAAGAAAACAAATGGGGTTAATAACCCTGCTAATATCAGCATGTCCTTATAATCTTGAAATAAAAGAAACCGTGTCGCTTTGTACGCATATAACCCATAATAAAATCAATACAATCAAAAAACTCGCTAACGTATAAACCTATTAAAACAAATGCATGAACAGACCCAACATCATAATCAAAGGGGCTAGGAATCTTAACATCTTGTAAACTTTAAGACTGTGACATCCATGTTGATATAGCATGTAATATATAATAATTTTAACCCTATAAAAAAGGCAAACGCGGGACACCTCAACCGTGTGTGAGACACGGGTAGGAGGCAATACTTTAAATATGTATACTTTTAAAATAGAAAACCCATACCTAGATAAAATGTGAACGATTTACAAACAATTACTAAAAATGTCACCCCGCTCAGGCGCTGCTCAAGTGAAACAAATAAATGATATAATAAATAGAGATGGAGCCCTTATGGTATGTTACAAAGATTCCGAAGAAAGATAATTACTTACATGTAATCACCGTAACAAATAATCAAAACTTACGCCCCTTGGCAGCCAAACAACTCACTTCGTGCAAATCAAAAAACTGCCCGCGTCTGCGCACTGAAGTATAAACGTAACAACTATGAATATGTAAAACATGCTAATGCCGTGATCTGGGAGTGCCCAAATTAAAATCTTAAAAGGGAAAGAAAAAATGAATAACACACAATCTAAATGGTCCCAGTAGTGTTTTATAATAAGTGGGATAAGGGCTTTCAACAGAGAGGGTGATAACTGATCATATACTATAACCTGTGCCCACCATGACTTAAATAAATAGATAAAATGGGACTATATGAATTGGTAAAACAACAAAACCAAGGGAACCACCTAATGGGCATGGGTAATGCTATCTATTGAAGGAAAATAAAATAAAACCATAAAAGATCATAAAGAATAATAAAAATAAGGCCAACCCATAAACCAATTGATATATTGTGACCATATTACAAAACCCATATAAAAACTAAAAAAAATAAAAACTAAAAACATATATATATAAATATATATAAATAAATATAAAAATGAATATTGATCTGTTATAATACTGTTAAAAAACTAATAATGTGTAACTACTGGACATGTATAAGAACGTGGATAAGTACTTTTTTGTTGGCAGCTGGTAGGTCTGGACACGGCAAGACAGCATAGAGCCCTGGAAGCACTTTCTACTGAGGGCATTCAGGTTCCGGGCCTCACGGCCGGAGGGCACCAAGGAGTGCATCTTCTGATTCTTCAGACGATGCATGGCCGATTCCACAACCATGGAGTGGTGCGGTAGCTGCGCCTTTTGGAACCCAGGGCTCTTACGGACTCGATAAATGGAATCGACCCATTTGCTAAGAACCGGCGTCAAGGCCGGTGCCTCCCACATACGGAAGAGCAGCCGTTCCAGCATCGGAGGAACCAGTACAGTAAAGGCTTCCTTTGGAGGAAAATCACACTGGAGGGCATCGAGCTCCTCGGCGTCCACAGGGAAGGCCAAGGCCTTGGCCATGTCCCTCACAAAGTCCGAGAACTGGGTATCCTCCGGAGGGGGGACCGTCTCTGAGGCTCGGACTCCAGTGAGTCCGAAGGGATGCACCGGATCCGGAAGGTGTCCAGGGGACTCTTCGTCCTTTGTCTCCCACTCCGACTCCTCCAAGGAGGAATCGAGCACCTCCGGCCGTGTGGGCCTCGGTGCCACCCGCCCCGACGCCGAGGGTATTGGTGTCGACGAGCTCGGCCCAGCACAGGAGGTCGAGGAGGACCTTGACCGAGGATCGACTCGAGACTCGGCTCGGTCTCCGGGGTCGACTTAGACGTCGAGGTCCCAGTGGTCGGGGCAGATGCACCGGTCAGACCGGCGATCAGCACCTACTGCTGTTTCATGAAGGCAGCCAAGCTGCTCTCCAAGGCCGTCAACCTAAGTCCAAGATCAGGAGACTCAGCAGCCCCTGACTTGGGCCCCGACGGCGTCAGGCCTGATGTTGGCTCCCCCGGAGGAGAGTCTATGAGGACAACTGCACTTACGTGACTCGGGGACTCCGGCTCCACACGAGGTAGCTTGGAAGGCCTCTCCGACTCCGAGAGCCCGGGGCGGCAGTCAGGGCTATGCGACCTGGCCCTTGAGGAACCAGGAGACTCCACCGACACCGCCCTCACGAGCTTCTTCTTCCTTTGGTGCTCCCGGGAGGGAGACTCCCTTTCAGAGGAACCCTGACGGTGCTCGGGGTCGGACTCCCGAGATGTCGAGGCCTCTGACGAAGTCCGGGCCCGGCCGGACGCGGAGTCAGAGAAAATTCTCTCATGTGATGCTGACGGTTCTGAAGTGCCTTCGACAACATTTTGCCACACGGGCCACAGGCCAGCGGGTCATGGTCGGGCCCAAGGCATCGGAGGCAGCAGTCATGTGTGTCATTGAGAGACATAAGTTTCTTGCACCGATCACACTTTTTGAACCCGCTGGCAGCCATCAGGGGAAAAAGGGCCCCTGCAAGGTCAAAAGACCGGGCTGCCAATGAAAACACAAAAAGAGCGCAAACGCTAGTCACGAAGGACAAAAAACGAAAAACACAAGTCCGGACTCGATACCAGTGTACCGAGCCCAGGCGGGAAGGGGAACCGGCGTCGAACCGGATAATACAACGCGAAAATCGCAGAAAAAAAATCAACTTTTCCCGGGTGACACGAACTCACGTCCGTCGGGCTCCGTGGAAAAAGAAAGACTGAGCAAGATGGCACCCTTGGGCGGGAAGGGGACCGCGCAGGCGTGCTGCATTCTCAAAGGCTTTGAAAGCTGGGGAAATGCTCCGCACGGGGGCTCCGTCGGCGCCAACGTCACCCATATGTGAGGGCTGACTTCCTGCTTGGTCCTGGAGAATGTCACTGACCATTCCTGGCTCTTGGTGTTAGTTATTTTCTCGTAAAGTCCCTGTAAGCCTACTTAAAATTCTCATTAAGGCCTAGTACAGAGGCTCCAACCCAGAGTCCCGTGATCTAACTTTCTTATTTTATTACTATTCTAATACATATAAACACTAATAATAAATGTAGTCCACCCAAGTTTAATCATAACACTTAGAAAGGAGGTGTATATACACCAGAAAAGGTATTTCATGGAAAAGAATTGGGTGGTGGAATGCCACAACACAGTTTTTCACTCAAAATGGAATAACTGTGTGTTGACCTGGGATCTGTATCATCATTTAACTATACCTCTGAAAGTTGTGTTAAGTTTACTGTATCAATACAGATATGGAATATTTAGCCTATTTTAGTAAATAGCAGGGGAATGGATAAACAATTCATTACCCTATTTACATGTTTTGCTTAAAAATCATGCTAAATTTAACATGCCCAATTTTAATTTTTACACACACTAGAAAACCCTTTGTTTCTAAACTCAGTCCTCTTTCCAAAAGAAATATTTTTGTCGGAACTGTTGCCGTGAGGAATCCTCTTGAGGCAACCTGTTCCTTTTTTACGAGCCAAATCTATCAGCTCTACCTGTGCACTTTTAAAACAAGGGAAGTGCTCAAAGCAAGCCCCTCAAACTTTCAGTTTAGCAGATATCAGCCAGTTCACAATGATAAAGCTTTCAAACTTATCTGTAAACCCAATTTCGTTCTCCAATCTGCATAGCTGGAAGCACAACTTCACCACCGTCAAGCAAACGGTTTGGGCTGTTTGAAACCACTTCCATCACCGAGGCACCCATTCACAGCATATGGATTGCAGTGCTAGAAAGCGCCATGTTTCAGGCCCGTTAAATCTCCTGGCCCTTCATCAGGCATTTCCTCTGTGGAAATGCCAAACCGTTTGCTTGACGATGGTGAAGTTATGCTTCCAGCTATGCAGATTGGAGAACGAAATTGGGTTTACAGATAAGTTTGAAAGCTTTATCATTGTGAACTGGCTGATATCTGCTAAACTAAAAGTTTGAGGGGCTTGCTTTGAGCACTTCCCTTGTTTTAAAAGTGCACAGGTAGAACTGATAGATTTGGCTCGTAAAAACGAGTAAAAAGGAACAGGTTGCCTTGAGAGGATTCCTCACAGCAACAGTTCAGACAAAAAAAATTCTTTTGGAAAGGGGACTGAGTTTAGAAACAAAGGGTTTTCTAGTGTGTGTAGATTTTACACCCTTTGAGTGGTTAGTTTGCTCAATTTTAATTTTTAGCATAGTTGCATTAATATGGTTTTAACCCCATGCTGAAACCTGGGGGGTTAGTGCATATAGCATGCTGGTTAATGTGTCTGCAAAAATTGCACAGCTTATTACATAGGTCTCTAAATGCAATATCCGTTGGACACAATATCATAAACAGTTTTGTTACGTAGCTCTTTTAAAAGTGATGTAATGGCTTTCATTCTGGAATTTGGCAACTACATAAAGTTTCAATAGGTAACTGAATTTTCATGTTAGACTATAACAATTAATATAAAGAACAAGAGGGAGACAAATAGAAATAAAATGTTTCATAGAATACAATGGCAGATAGGGGACCTAAGGCCTAACATTTCTTTGATTTGAGTTTAGTTAATATATGTAGTGAAATTCTATATGAAAGAAGCCACAAAGGTTGACAGAATAAAATCATTAAGTCTTTAAGAATCATTTCTAGTAAATATAAGGTAAAGCAAATTATTTTAAAAGTGGAAAGTGAAATATATATTCTTTCTGATGAAAGTGACTTGTATTAAGCTACTGTATATATACCAGATTAAAAACAATAACGAAATGTAATGAAGATCTTACCCTAAATTTATATTTCGTATTTCGCCTAAGATTCTTCACTGTGTACATTAGATCATCTCCATCATATTTTGGCTTGAAACCATATCCCTATGGAACAGAGTTACTGATTAAAATTTAAGAGCCACATCAACAGGGAATCTTATGACTGACATGATATACATCTGTTCTATGTCCACAGAGAGTAATAACAAATTATGCAACTAAACAGAGCATAGAAACAGCAAAAGAACACAAATATTTATTTTACTTCCTTGTTTGGGCTATAATTAAAATGCAGGTTTTTAATCGTATGATAGTCTAAGATGAAATAATTCTTTAATGGCATTAACAGCCTCCTGCAGCTTTGCTTCTAGCTTTTACTTTAACATTGCATGTAAGTACCTATAAATTGATAGTATATAATGAAGACTTGTTAATCATCATATCCATGAACTCAAATTAAGGGGCTTGTTTACAAAGCTGCAGTAGCAGTTTCCAATCGTTATCGGAGCTGCAGCCCCATTGATCGGAAACTGCTACCGCGGCTTTGTAAACAAGCCTTTAAGTCTTTTATATCCAGTGACAAAGCACAGTTACTTACCTGTAACGGGTGATCTCTGGGAATAGCAGGAATAAGTCTTCACATATGGGTATCGTCGGTACCGACGGAGCCTGCGCGGGAACGCTCCCCAGCGTCCAGTAAGAAAGCTTTTGGGAGCATCCCACAGCGCCTGCGTGCTGCCTTCCCGCCTTTCCTAACTGCCTCTCTCCAGTTCGTCCCTGAGAAGGGCTCTACCTCGCCCCATGGATCTCGGGCATCCAACCAGGGATGGGGGGTAGGAGTTGATTAGGTATGGAACAGGTGTTTGAGAACAGCCTGACCAAACAAAGCATCCCGGCGGGAGTCCTTGTCCAAGCAGTAATGGGCTGTAAAAGTATGAACCGAGGCCCAGGTGGCCGCTCGACAGATTTGGTCGATGGACACAGAGTTTAGATGAGCCATAGAGGCTGCCATGGCCCTCACATTGTGAGCTGTGACATGGCCCTCCAGAGAAAGGTTCTTACTCTGGTAGGCGAAGGAAATACACTGAGCAATCCAATTGGACAGAGTTCTCTTAGAGACTGGAAGTCCTAAATGAGAGCGATCAAAAGCAACAAAGAGTTGAGAAGACTTTCTATGTTGCTGTGTCCTTTGTAAGTAGAAAGCAAGTGCTCTTTTACAATCCAGGGTATGAAGATTCCTCTCTGCACTTGATGCATGAGGTCCTGGAAAAAAGACAGGTAAATACACCTCCTGGTTCAGATGAAAAGGTGGGACCACTTTAGGCATAAAGTGTGGATTAGTTCTGAGGACTACCTTGTCATGATGGAACCTTGTATAAGGAGGATTAGCCACCAAGGCCTGCAGCTCACTGATACGGCGAGCTGAGGTGACTGCAATGAGAAAAATAACCTTCCAGGAAAGGAATTTCAAGGAGGTAGTGGCTAAGGGTTCAAAGGGTGGCTTCATGAGCTGGCCAAGAACCAAATTCAAATCCCTTGACACTGGAGGTGGTCTAATGGGAGGTTTAGTTAAAAGAAGGCCTCTCATGAATCTTGCAATAAGAGGATGAGAGGAAATAGGATGTCCATTGAGAGGCTTAAGGTTTGCTGCAATAGCACTCAAATGGACTCTTACTGAATTCGTTTTGAGGCCTGCATGGGATAAATGCAGCAAATACTCTAGTAAAGAATTCAGAGGTATTGCAAGAGGGTTAAGACCCTTCTCTGCACACCAAATGGTAAACCTTTTTCATTTAAAAGCATAGGAACGTCTAGTGGAAGGCTTTCTGGAAGCATGAAGGATATCCTTCACTTGCTGAGACAGATGCCAATCTTGAAGGTCTAGGCCTTCAGCAACCAGGCTCTGAGATGAAGAGACTGGGGATTTGGGTGCCATAACGTTCCCTCCTCCTGGGACAGGAGGTCTGGAGCAGATACCAAGTCCAGGGAGGGAGCTTGAGAGAGATGAAGAAGTAGAGGGTACCACACTTGGCGTGGCCAACGTGGAGCTATGAGGATCATAGACCCCTTGTCTCTCTGAAGCTTGAACAGTGTCTTGGAAATTAGGGGAATGGGTGGAAAGGCATAGAGGAAGTCTTGCCCCCAGTGGAGGAGGAAGGCATCCCTGGCCTGAACTCGACACGGAATCCTGGAACAGAACCGGGGAAGTTTGGCATTCCACGGACTTGCAAACAGGTCTATGTCTCGGGTTCCCCAAATTCGAAAGATCCTGGCTATCTGGTCCCCATGGAGGGACCATTCGTGTGGAAGCAGAACTCGACTGAGTCTGTCTGCCCAAGAGTTTTGAACCCCTGGAAGATACACTGCCATGAGATGAATCTGATGCTCTCTGGCGAAGGCCCACAATCTCAAAGCTTCGTTGCAAAGCGACAGAGAGCCAGTCCCGCCCTGCTTGTTCACGTAGAACATGGCTACTTGGTTGTCCGTATGGATGAGGACTGTCTTGTAGCTGAGCAGGGTGTGGAAGACTCTGAGAGCTAGAAGAATTGCTCTGAGCTCTAAGAGGTTGATATGTAGAGATGTCTCCTGTGGAGACCAGATGACCTGGGTGGAGAGATCTTGTAGATGAGCTCCCCAACCCTTTGGGGAGGCATCTGTTGTGAGGGTTGCTTGGGGTAGCAACTGTTGAAAGGGGGACCCCAGCAACAGATTTTGAGTGGACCTCCACCACTGGAGGGACCAAAAGAGGTGACTGGAGGTTGTTATTTTGTCTGACAGGCAACCTGATGCCTGGGTCCATTGGGTGGACAGAGTCCACTGAGCTGCCCTCATGTGAAGGCGAGCGTAAGGAACTACATGCACGGTGGATGCCATGTGGCCTAACAGTTGTAACATCTCTTGAGCAGTTAAATGGGATTTTAACTGAATTTGAGAGGCTAACTGCACCAAGCGTAGGCAACGGGCCTGGGGAAGATAGGCCCTTGCAGTTGTGGTATCTAGCAAGGCCCCTATGAACTCCAATGACTGAGTAGGGGTGAGTTGTGATTTGGGGATGTTTATCACAAGTCCCAGATACTGAAGAATACGCCTTGTGCAGGCTAGGGAATTCTGGGCCTCTGACTGGGATGGTGCTCGGATGAGCCAGTCGTCCAGATATGGGAAGACAAATATTCCTAGAGCGTGTAGAAATGCAGCTACTACTGCCATGCATTTTGTGAACACTCTTGGAGCAGAGGCCAGACCGAAAGGAAGCACTCTGTATTGGTAGTGCTTTTCCTGATAAAGGAACCGAAGGAACCTTCTGTGTGTTGGATGGATGAGGACATGGGTGTACGCATCCTTGAGATCTAGAGAACAAAGCCAATCCTGACTCGGAAGGTATGGAAGGAGAGCACCGAGAGAAATCATCTTGAATTTCTCCTTGCATAGAAACTTGTTCAATTCTCTGAGATCTAATATGGGTCTGTAGCCTCCTGTTTTCTTTGGAATAAGAAAATAGGGGGAGTAGAACCCTGAACCCTGTTGAAGAAGGGGTACTTCTTCAATTGCTCTTTGGGCAAGAAGGGTAGCAATCTCCTGACCCAGAAGGTCGAGGAGAGATGTTGGAGAATTGAACTGTCTCACCATTGTGTGAGGAGGAAGGTTTAAGAAATGAAGCTTGTACCCCTCCCTTATGATGGAGAGGGTCCATTGCTCTGCTGTGATTTGTTCCCATCTGGGAGCAAAATGAGCTAACCTTCCTGGAATGGTGAGAGGCTCTGGTTCTTTTAGAGCCAGAAACGCTAAGTTCTCTAGTTGTAAGTCAAAGGCCCTGAGGAGGCTGAGGCTGTTGGGCCGTAGCAGTCCTTGTAGCCTTAGGCTTGGCTTGTTTAGGTTGTTGCTGACGCTTCGCAGCAAAACGACCTGTAGAAGATGCCTGGAGACCATAACCAGGATAATATTTCCCTTTTTTGGGAAAGAAAGTCTTTTTTGAATAACCTTTTTCTAGCAGGAGCGAAGTAGACTTTGAAAGTCTATCTAAGGCAGAATTTTCAGCATCCATCTGAGTGGCCTTTGCTTGCCAATCATTACCAAAAAGGTTTTCACCTGTACAAGGAAGATTTCCTAATCCATCCTGGACCCAGGGTTCCAAATCAGAAGCTTGCAACCAAGCAAGTCTGCGTGCCCCTATGGCAATAGCCGAGGCTCTGCTGGCACACTCAAAAGAGTCAAAGGCTGCACAGTTGGAGAATTTGGACACATCCTGGGCATGTTTAAGCCAGGTGAGAAACTCTTCCCTTTTATCTTCTGAGAAAAAAGGAGATAAAGTTAGCAGATGATCTGTAACTTCTTTTAGAAACATCCCCATATAGAGACTATAGGAGTTGATTCTGGCAGTAAGCATATTGGCCTGGAAAATTCTCCTGCCAAAAGCATCTAAGGTTCTGCATTCTCTTCCTGGAGGATTAGATGAGTGTCTTTTTGCACTCTATCTTTTTCATAGCAGACTCCACCACAATAGAATGGTGAGGAAGCTGAGTTTTATGAAAGCCAGGACGAGGAAGAACACGGTACATGGTGTCCAACCTGCGAGAATGAGGGGAAGTAGTAAGAGGTGTCTCCCATATGCCCAACATGTGATCATAAAGGATCTCATGAATTGGTAAAGTAGCTGCCTCTTTAGGAGCCTTAGGATACTGTAAAATATCTAATTGCTTGGCTCTAGGCTCTGGTTCAGGGGCCACTGAAATAGAGAGGCCCCTGGCCACTTCCCTAATGAAGTCTTGAAAAGACAAGTCTTCTGGAGGAGACATTCTTCTTTTTGGAGAAGAGGGCTCCTTAGGAAAGAGTACCGATGCTTCGACAGAAACCTCTGATTCATCAGAGTCCTCAGAAGAATCGAAGTATCGCCTGTCTGGATGCTCTTGCAGAGCCCGATACGCGTACCGAGTGGTATCGACATCGGGAGTGATCGGTACCGATTCGGTACCGATCACTGTTCCCTCTAAGCTGTGCGCGTGTGTGCGCGCACACACCTCGCCGAGCGAGCGCACATACTTTACAACAGAGCGCACAAAAATTTCAGTTCTGATTCTGATAGAAAACAACACAGACGTCTTAAAATTTAAAAGTTGTGTATTTACGGTTTTCACAAGTTCTACAATATTTTCTAGTGCAATCAATGTGGTGTACATACTGTATTCTGACGTGTAGTCAAATTTTAAAGTAGATAACTCCGAGTGTCATTATGTGGCGCACAAAAATTTAACCTTCCTTCAAAAGCTGCACAGCTGATATTTTATGCGCACACAGCCTACAGAAAATTAGAGGGAACATTGGTACCGATGGGCATCACAGGACAGGGTACCGCTGCAGTCGACACCGATGCCCATGTCGATGCAATCGGTACCGGCACCGGAACTGATATCGGTGCCGGAACCGGTACTGCCAACAGAGTTTGTTGCGGTACCGGAGGCGTTGCAGCTTGTATGAATGCCGTGATGGCACGCTGCATGGTCAGAATATTCTGATCCATCGACGCAACCAATGTCTGGATGTCGGTACCAGTGGAGACCACCGGTACCCCAGAACATGGCAACAGGTGATCAGTCAAGGCCACGCCATCGATGTCAACCTGTGACCCCATAGATGAAGCTTTGGAAGCCGGAGCCTCCCGCCGGGGTAATTTTGCCGGTGCAGGATCCTCGAGGGCAAGCCTGGAGGCATCTCGATACTTAGAGGGAGATCTACCCTTCGAGGACCGGCTGGACGTATGTTTGGTTACCTGAGATCCATGTGAAGACGACGAAGCCCTGGAAGATGTCGATGCCACCGAAGCTGCATCAGAGGGAAACAGGGTACTGAGCTTTGCCGCTCGATTCTGTTGACCTCTTTTAGACGTCATGGAGCATGACTCACAATCGGTGATGGAGTGGTCAGGACCCAAACATTTTAGACACCAGTCATGGGTGTCTGTGATAGAAAGAGTACCGCTGCACTTCGTGCACTTTCTAAACCCGGAAGCGGGCTTTTCCATGAGGAAAAATCTTGTAGGCCCAAGGCCCAAAAGACAAAATTGCACAGAAGTGGAAAAACGGTAGATTTTTTTTTTTTTAAAGAAGAAAGAAAGAAAGACCGGCGGTACCGGTCCGACGTCGAAGAAGGCAGACGCATGACCAAAGAAATAAAGAAAAATAAAGAACTTCTTCAGCGGTGACAGGAACACGACCTGCTGGCTCCGCGGAAAAGAAGAACTGGTGAGAGGCGGTTAGGAAAGGCGGGAAGGCAGTGCGCAGGTGCTGTGGGATGCTCCCAAAAGCTTTCTTACTGGACGCTGGGGAGCGTTCCCGCGCAGGCTCCGTCGGTACCAACGATACCCATATGTGAAGACTCATTCCTGCTTGTTCTGGAGATAGGAACCCAGGTTTCAAGTGTGTTTGCATACAAGTAGGAGCTTAAATAATTCTGAACCTACTGTAAATTTGTATTAACTTTTTGATGGGCTTACATCAAAAAACGATGGGTTGAATTCACCCTTTTTGAAGTGAGGAAAATGCATCAAAGATGCAAAGGACTAATGTTAGGAAGGTAAAAATAACAGAAAAGTAGGTATACAACAGCCATACAGAAAAGGTAGTCCAAAACCACTATGTTTATTCAATACCCGACTCAGCTGAGTTTTGGCAAACCACGCCTGCATTAGGGGGTCTAGAATTGAAATGAAAATAACATATAACATATGTACAAATATACACACATATATAAAAGTTTCAAACAAACTTTCCAAAAATATTCTAATATGATGAGAAATTCTCTCACTTCTTCATAAGCAATATCTACATACACATATAATCATGATCAAATATACAAAATATATACATGGAGATGAAATAGAATAATAAAAAATCAAATTAGAAGTAGTAAACAATCATCAAAATTAAAAAGTAAAATCAAAAGAAGAACAAAGCCACATTACCAAGATGAATATGCACCAATAAACTGATAAAAGATCAAGGCTGTTCAAGCATAAAACCTAAAAAAGGAGGGGATGAATGAGAACCCCCAAAAAAATATATTGTAGGAAATAACCGTTTAAACAATAAAGACTGTTACAGAAAAGAATAATAACCAAACATAGCATCTTTATCCAAACCAAAAGATCAGAATAATAAAAAAGATATATGACAAAATATTATATATTAGAAGGAATAAAAAAATGTGTGTGTATATATACTGAATATATATCTGTGTGTAAATATATATATATAAAAGATCAAAACTATATTGCAGAAACTTTAAGATTTATGACCATAGAGAGGGATACACTATATCAACTGAGTGGCATTGGTTATCTTTAAGGTCTCAAAAATAAAGTAAAATAATATAATAATATAAACTAATACAACTTCATATGCGTGAAGGTATTGCATGCAAAACTGGTTCAGGGGGCACTGCTTTCATTAAATATAACAAAGTATATATAGAGGCAGTCACAGAATTGTTAGAGAGACTTTTAAATGCTCAGAGGGGCATTGTTCTTAAACTTCTTTCTATGAAAACTAATTAAAGAACCATAGGACGTGTGGAACAAGACACATCGCTCCATAACCAAGTGTATGATCCCATTTACCGGCCAAAAGAATGAAATACCAAAAGGAGGTGTGTGTTTGTAAGAAAGAATTTACAAACGGAGCGCGATGTGCCAGTAAAAAAACAGTATAAGAACTTAAATCAGCATTTCAAAAACGTAACACATCCTATTTTTCTAAAACTGGCCTATTCTCTCAGCTGCAGGTGACACGGGTTTACCTAATACACAACCTTCTTGCTACAACTAAAAATGCCACGCATGCGGCTTGCACCTAAAAAGAGAACTCTGCAACAAGGCCACACCCCCTTGCCAAGGAGAAACATTGCAGTTTAAAAAAGGGGCATGTATAAAAGTACACCAAGTCACTCTCCCCTATTAAAGGTTACCCCCCCCCATCACAGCACAGTCCAAAAACACAGTGTATAAAAGGAAAACATATAAAAAAAAAATCAAAACTAATACAGGGAACAATTTGCATATACTGACCTTTGATAAAGCCAAGACTTTAAAACACCATAAAACCAAAAACTGTAAAAGAAAAATAGAAGATGCTCCTAATTTTTTATTTTTTTTAAGTGTCTTCAGGTCAATGCTAACTGCTGGCGACCTAGCAGATCCTGGGATTTCTTGGCAAGGTATGACTGGAACATAACATAAGATATGCCATACTGGGTCAGACCGAGGTCCATCAAGCCCAGTATCCTGTTTCCAACAGTGGCCAATCTAGGTCATACGTACCTAGCAGTATCCCCAAAAGACACAGGTTCCACAATGCTTGTACTGGGTCAAGCATTGATTATCCTGGGTCCCTTTTTAATAATGGTTTATGGACCTTTCCTCCAGGAACTTGTCCAAACCTTTTTTAAACCCAGCTATACTAACAGCCTTTACTACATCCTCCGGTAACAAATTCCAGAGTTTGATTACACGTTGAGTGAAAAAATATTTTCTCTTATTTGTCTTAAATAGTTTATCCTGTAGCTTCATTACATGTCCCCTAGTCTTTCTATATTCGGATAGCGTAAACAATCGATCTACGTTTACCCGTTCCACTCCATTCATTAATTTATAGACCTCTATCATATCTCCCCTCAGCAGTCTCTTTTCCAGGCTGAAGAGCCCTAACCTTTGTAGCCTCTCTTCATAGGAGTAGCCTTCCATCCCCTTTACCATTTTGGTGGTTCTTCTCTGTACTTTTTCTAATAACGCTATATCCTTTTTAAGATACGGCGACCAGAATTGCACACAATATTCAAGGTGCGGTCGTACCATGGAACGATACAGAGGCATTATAATATCCTTTGTTTTGTTCTGCATTCCTTTCCTTATGATACCTAGCATTCTATTTGCTTTCTTGGCCGCCGCTGCATACTGGGCAGAGGGTTGTAACATGTTATCCACGATGACTCCTAAATCTTTTTCCTGGGTGGTGGTTCCCAATGTGGAACCTTGCATCGTGTAACCATAGTGTGGGTTGTTCTTTCCTAGGTGCATAACTTTGCACTTGTCCACATTAAATTTCATCTGCCATTTGGATGCCCAGTCTTCCAATTTATCCAGATCCTCCTGCAGTTTTCCACAGTCCTCTTGGGTCTTAACAACTTTAAACAGTTTTGTATCGTCTACAAATTTGATAACCTCACTAGTTATTCCCTTTTCTAGGTCATTTATGAATATGTCAAAAAGTAGCGGACCAAGTACAGATCCCTGGGGTACTCCACTGTTCACCTTTTTCCATTGGGAATATTGGCCATTTAGCCCTACCCTCTGTTTTCTATCTTTTTTTTTTAATTGAAATTTAACAAACTTACAGAAGCAAGCATAAAGAAACATTCGATGATCCAAAGTGGAAATCAATACATACAAAATAAAAAGCATTACATCAATCCTAGCCCACAATATGAGGAGATATTTAAGGAAACAAAATAAAGGCAACCCAAAAGCAAAGCTCTAATTTCAGACAGCTTTTAAACTAACCACCCACCCCAGTCAATTAGTGCCAGGCCCCTCTTTATCAGAAAGAAATACCTCAAGCTGAGTAGGATCAAGAAATATAAACCTTGATCCCTGAAATGTTATCAAACACTTGCAGGGATATCTAAGGAAAAAAGTAGCTGATAAGGCAACCACCCTAGGCTTAAGGGCCAAAAAACCCTTCCTCCTAGCTTGGGTTGCCTTACAAACATCTGGGAAAATTTGAACTCTAAAGCCACAGAACGGGACTGACATATTTTTAAAATAACTGTGAAAAACAAGAGCCCTCTCCTGATCAGACAAGAATGATACCAGCAAAGTGGCTCTAGAGGAAATATTATCCTGTGAGTCCTCCAGGAATTTGGTGAGCCCTAGGCTAACTTGGCCCTGAACTTCATCAAACCCCCCGGAGAACCCCGAGAGAGGCCCTTACCAGTCAAATAATAGATATTAGAGAGACCAATGGAGTCAGCCGAGGCCAAGCCCAAGACCTCCCTAAAATACTTCCTCAAAAGAATTTCAGCAGACAGCAAACGACAGATAGGAAAATTCAACATACGAATATTTTTTGCACGTAACATATTATCATACTGTTCCATTCTATGATGTAACACTAAACTATCCTTAATATGAGAAGAATTTACAGCCTTAAGAGCCTGACACTGAGTTTCACAACCAATAACCATATTTGAAATATTCCCCACCTTAGTATCCACTTCTGACAACCGTGTAGTAATCTCGGAGGAGAAACTACAAAGTTGTGCCACAGTAGGAATCAAGGAACTTTCAATATGGGTTACCACCCGCCAGATATCCGCCAGAGTCACCTGATCATCAGGTACTACCCTCGCTTCACCTGGCACGGGTGCCCATACTACCGGTTTCAGTTTTTCCCCCGCTTCTATCGGGGTACTCTGCAGAAACCGCACCCCATCAGAAGCAGACACAGGAGGGGATGTATAGACTGGAGGAGAAGGTGGTGTCCGGTCCAGGGAACTCAAGGACACCGGAGAGGGCTGGAGTACCAGAAAGTCAGAGTCAAGTGTAGCATTAGCACCAGTCAATACCTTGACGTGTCTGTCCATCGGACCCACCGCAGGCTCAGCTGATGCCGCCAACTCCGTCTTTTTCTTCCTTTTACCCATCAGGTTCACCACAGCCGGCAGTCAGCTCTGGATACGATGCTCCTTCGATGCTCCAAGGGGCTTGTTATGCCCCTTGTATCTAGCCCCTTCTATCATTGCCCCGGCTAGCGCCTCCGGCTGCGCCAAACCAACGGCCTTTTAAGGAGACTCTCAAGGCAAAGCTCTCCCTGTTCCGGTTTTAAAGAAGAGGCCCCCGGTGACGTCGGGGCCGCCGGAACAGAAGCCTGCGACTCCGGACCTCTGCGCTGCCTCTCTGCTCTCCCAAGGCAAAGCTCTCCCTATTCCGGTTTTAAAGAAGAGGCCCCCGGTGACGTCGGGGCCGCCGGAACAGAAGCCTGCGACTCCGGACCTCTGCGCTGCCTCTCTGCTCTCCCAAGGCAAAGCTCTCCCTGTTCCGGTTTTAAAGAAGAGGTCCCCGGTGGCGTCGGGGCCGCCGGAATAGAAGTCTGCGACTCCGGACCTCTGCGCTGCCTCTCTGCTCTCCCAAGGCAAAGCTCTCCCTGTTCCGGTTTTAAAGAAGAGGCCCCCGGTGACGTCGGGGCCGCCGGAAAAGAAGCCTGCGACTCCGGACCTCTGTGCTGCCTCTCTGCTCTCCCAAGGCAAAGCTCTCCCTGTTCCGGTTTTAAAGAAGAGGCCCCCGATGACGTCGGGGCCACCGGAACAGAAGCCTGTGACTCCGGACCTCTGCGCTGCCTCTCTGCTCTCCCCCTGTTTTCTATCTTTTAACCAGTTCCCAATCCACAATAGTACACTGCCTCCTATCCCATGACTTTTTAGTTTTGCCAAAAGTCTCTGATGAGGGACCTTGTCAAAGGCTTTCTGGAAGTCCAGATACACTATATCAACCGACTCACCTTTGTCTACCTGTTTATTCACACCTTCAAAAAAACATATCAGATTAGTAAGACAAGATCTTCCTTATCTAAAGCCATGTTGGCTGTCTCCCATTAGGCCATGACTATCTACATGCTCTGTAATTTTGTTCTTTATGATGGTTTCTACCATTTTCCCCGGTACTGACGTCAGGCTCACCGGTCTGTAATTTCCCGGGTCACCTCTGGAACCCTTTTTAAAAATTGGCGTTACATTGGCGACCCTCCAATCTTCAGGTATTACAGATGATTTTAATGAAAATTCACAGATTACCAATAGCAGGTCTGCAATCTCATATTTCAGTTCTTTCAACACTCTTGGATGTATACCATCCGGTCCAGGTGATTTGCTACTATTCAGTTTATCAAATAATTGTAATACATCTTCACGGTGTAGTGATATTTCTCTCAATTCCTCTGCAGTATCACCTTTAAATACCACTTCAGTCTTGGGTAACATCCCTACATCTTCCTCAGTAAAGACCGAAGCAAAGAATTCATTCAGTCTCTCCGCTATAGCCTTGTCTCCTTTTACTGCCCCTTTTACCCCCCTATCATCTAACGGTCCAATTGACTCTCTCACAGGCCTTTTGCTACAAATGTACTTGAAAAAGTCTTTATTTCGTGTTTTTGCTTCCGTAGCAAGTTCCTTCTCAAATTCTCGCTTTGCCTGCCTTATCAATGCTTTGCATTTAACTTGCCAGTGCTTGTGCTGTTTCCAGTTTTCGTCGTTTGGCTCTTTTTTCCATTTTGTGAAAGATGCTTTTTTGGCAGCAACAGCCTCTCTGACCTCACCTTTAAACCATGCTGGCAGTTTTTTGGACTTTCTTCCACTTTTCTTAATGCATGGAATACAGCTGGTCTGGGCTTCGAGGATAGTATTTTTAAATAACACCCAAGCTTGCTGTAAGTCTTTAACCTTTGTAACCGCTCCTTTTAGTTTTTTCTTAACTGCTAGGTACATATGACCTAGATTTGCCACTGTTGGAAACAGAATACTGGGCTTGATGGACCTTGGTCTGACCCAGTATGGCATATCTTATGTTCTTATATTCCTCATTTTATCATAGTCTCCCTTTCGAAAGTTAAAAGGTAGTACTGTGGATTTCTTTACTATCCCTCCTCCAGTAATTAAATCAAACACGATCATGCTATGATCACTATTATATGTTATATGTAAACTGCACTGATAACAAATAGCGCGGTATATAAAAGCTGTTAAATAAATAAATAAATATTGCCAAGTGGTCCCAACACCCTTATTTCTTGCACCAGATCTGGTGTTCCACTAAGGACTAGGTCCAGTATGGCTTCCCCTCTGGTCGGTTTACGAACCAGCTGCTCCAAGAAGCAGTCATTTATTTCATCTAGAAACTTTATCTCCCTAGCATGCCCTGCCGTGATACTGACCCAGTCGATACCGGGGTAATTGAAATCACCCATTATTACTACTCTGCTGTGACTTTTGTTAGCTTCCTTGATTTCTTGAAGCATTTCATCATTCATTTGTTCATTCTGACCAGGCGGTCGATAGTACACCCCCACTGCCATCACCTTCCCCTTCATACATGGAATTTCAATCCATAGAGATTCTACAGCAAATTTTGTTTCCTGCAAAACTTTAATCCTTTCTGACTCAATGCCCTCTCTAACATAGAGCGCAACCCCTCCACCAATTTGATCAGTTCTATCATTACGATATAGTTTGTATCCAGGTATCACAGTGTCCCACTGGTTATCCTCCTTCCACCATGTCTCTGAGATTGCAATCATATCTAACCTCTCATTTAGTGCTATATATTCTAACTCTCCCATCTTATTGTTTAGACTTCTAGCATTTGCATACAAGCAATTTAGAGACTGTATTTTATTAATATTAATCTGGCTATTGGTAGGCATGGATAATTTGGAATCCTTACGCTCACTGTACTCAAGGGCATTTGGGTTACTATACTCTTTTTTGGAACCTCACTGCTTTTGGTAGTATCCTTCAAGGATACCTTCTTCCGAACCATCCACTCTTGGGCGACTGTCAGCTTTCCCCTATTTTCTAGTTTAAGTAGAAAATGGAAGTAGATTGCCAGGCCTTTTCTTCCAAGGCAATGGAGGTTCCTAAAATATATACCTTTAAACTTCAAAAGAACCATATGATATTCATATTGGTTAAAGTAGCTGAAAAGTAAAAAGGTGCTTACTATCAGTATATCAGGGAAAATAGCCAAAAATAACATGTAATGACAAACCAACGCACCCATCTGTGTGGTATATAGTAACGTTGCTTAGAAACAGGATGAATTAATGTCTGAATCTCTAAGGTATTAGGACACACTGAACATTTCTTACACTTTGAGGCAGGATATTTGACTGCTCATGAGAAAGATTTCCTTTCGGTAAAGCATCCAATCATCCCTGAGATATATATTCTGACCAAGATTCATAAATATATGATCACTCCACTGGCTAGACCAATAGTTTCTGGAATCAGCTCCTTGTTGTAACCTATTTCTAAGCTCATTGATGTTTTTCTCAGGCCCTTCATACCAGCTATTAAGTCTTGTATTAGAAACTCTGCACATGATTAATTTGCCAATTGATTTTGAGGGAGACACATCTGAATTATTTTTAGCATCTTTTGATATTGAATCATTACATACAAACATTCTGCAGGAAGAGGCCTTGGTCATTATCAGAAAGTACCTCAAACAGAGATCTAACCCTCTCAGAATTCCAACCGAATATCTTGATGAGTTAGCAAGGATAGCATTGACTAGAAATTATCTTTTCTTCTATGGCTTGTACTACGAACAAATTAAGGGTACAGCCATGGGTGCCACCATGACACCAGACATCATCAATTTAAATGTTGCCAAATTCAAACTTGCACATTTAGTTAATTTTCCTTTTTCTACAGAGGTTATTCTCTGGATGCATTAGATCAATGACATTTTTGTTTTGTGGAGAGGCAGTCAGTGTCGCCTCTATGACTTTTATGGGTGGTTGAACACTATGAATATTAATCTAAGGTTTCAGATGCATTTTGATACAGAACATATCCCTTTCTTAGATATTTTTCATTACTAAAATAGCATATGGCTTCGAAACCACAATATATAGAAAGCCCACAGAGAAGAAAGGGTAGTTACTCACCAGTAGCAGATGTTCTCCGTGGACAGCAGGAATAAGTCCTCATGTATGGGCGACGTCACCTGATGGAGCCCATGTGGAAATGCTCCCCAGCTATAAAGTCAAAGCTTTTGGGAACTTCCTCTGTGCATGAGTGCCATCTTCCCACCTGCCGCCAAGATGCCATTTTAGGTTAGTCTGGCAGTATAGCTACAGTAGAATACAACTCCCAGGGGAGGTGGGAGGGTTGTGAGGGCTTTTTCCTGCTGTCCATGAAGAACACCTGCTACAGCTAAGTAACTATCTTTTTTCGTGGACAAACAGGAATGAAGTCCTCACATATAGGACTCCCTAGCTACAGGCTACCTTAACTCAAGAGAGTGCAAGACGAGCCCAACAGTGGCAGCTGAGTGTCTATTCGATGGCAACAGGCTTTTAATATAGAATTCTTTTTTTTTTTGTAGTTAGCCTGAACAGAAAAAAATTGGCCTAGTGGGGATGGAGTTGGATTCTAATCCCCAAACAGATTCCATAGTACTGATTGACTGAAGTTGCTGTCACATTGGGAATCCCCTTCCAGACAGTAATGTGAAGTGAATGTGTGGACTGAACACCATGTTGCAGCTTTGCAGATCTCTTCCATGGAGACCGAATGAAAGTTGGCTATCGACGCAGCCATGGCTCTGACATTGTGAGCCGTGACATGACCATCAAGGTTCTGGTCTGCCTGGGCATAAGCAAAAGAGATGCAGTCTGCTAGCCAAACTGAAAGAGGTGGCAATCCCTAACCTATTGGGGTCAGAAGAAACAAAAATGTTGGATGGACTTTCCATGGGCTTTCATCCGCTCCAAGTAGGCGGCCAAGGCTTGCTTGCAGTCCAACATCTGTAATGCAGTTTCCCCTTTGTGGGCATGAGGTTTTTGGAAAAATGCTGGTAGGACAATTAACTGATTAAGATGAAAATCCAAAAGTACTTTCGGAAGGAATTTAGGATGAGTATGGAGGGCCACTCTATTATGATGGAATTTGATGTAAGGTGGATGAACTATGAGAGCCTGAATGTCACTCACTCTGTATGCTGAAGTGACCACCACCAAAAACAAAACCTTCCAGGTCAAACTTCAGAGGGCAGGAATTGAGTGGCTCAAAAGGAGCTTTCCTCAGCTGCACAAGAACCACATTGAGATCCCAAGACACTGCAGGTGGTTTGTAGGGAGGCTTCAAGAGAAGCAAACCCCGCATAAAGTGAACAACTAAAGGCTGCACAGAGGAGATTGCTGTTCAGACCCAATTGAATTGCCAATTGTTCTGGTGTCTGAGAGGCCTGCTCCAGTGATGTCAGGAAGGTGGGCCTACAAGAACCTGAGCCTCCCCGCAGATGCGGCCACGGGTACGTACTCCGAAAGGGCATAATCTGCCCTTTTGGAGCACGGAGCAGCTTGTGAAGTGGTTTCTGTTCCTCAGAGTGTATGGGGCCAAAGCGGAAGTGAAGAGGATTAATGGCTGGGAAGAAGTCAGTGAAAGTGACTGGCCCCATGGATCAACATGTAAAGCTTGTCTCACAACAACCACAGATGCCGTCCTCCGTGAGTACTGACTCCCCTTCTAGACTCCCCAGCTTCAGATATGACCCTGCCCAGCTGTTCTGGGACTTCTGAATCTGGTCATGCCGTCCTGGTAGGAAGGGGATTGGTGCCAGTTTCTCCCCCCCCCCCCTTCCTCACACTGAGGGATTGACTTTATCTGGAGTGAAGGAGTCTTTCCTTTTCCTCCCTAAATCAGCTGTAGTGTCGTCTTTATATTCTCTTGTTTTGGCCCCAGTGTCTAAGGACATATATTTAAAAGGTCTGGGATGTTGAGAATCGAACAGATATTATTCTGAATAGGTCCCTTAAGCAATTCTCCATTTTTAACTCCGATACTGTTTCCAAGCTTTCAGAGTTTGACTCCAGGCTTTTAAGTATTGGAAAAAGATAAGACAAGCTGGACTCACAATTTGTGACATTCTAGTCTGTCTCTGTTTCCTCAGTAAAAGATTCCTTAACTATACACAGACAGTTGGAAAGTATGGAGAATCAAGCTAGAGGGAACAATCTCTGCTTTCTAAATTTTCCTGTGACTAGGTATTTAACACCGTTGCTTTTATTTCAGAAATACCTGAAGGAGGTTTTGCTTATTGTACAGCCTGAGTTGATTTAGTTATCTAATATATATTATCTTCCAAGGGTGTCTAAGGCTCTTGAGAAAGAGAGATAACAGATGGACCAGCTATCGCTGGCCGATAGCTTGGATCAATCTGTATTTCTGGAATCATCTGTTGACGATATACCAGCTTGAACCACATTGTTGGTTCATTTCTCTTTTGAAACTGATAAGAATAAAATTATGAAATTATATTTCCAAAAGGAAACTGTTCCTTTCTGTGAGTAACATATAAATGTGTTTCCTGATGTTTGTAGAGCTACCCAGTTGAGGAGTAAACCTTAGGTTTGAGCCCTGAAGGCTTCTTTCTTTGTGAAATTTCCCTGCAAATGTCTTGTGAGTTATCAGGGAGCTTGGTTTGTTTTTTTCGATCCACTCAGTTAGAAGAATTTTTGAGGGGGAAAATTTCTTGATATCTTTTTTTCCTTATTTTGCATAATATTGTACTGAATGGTCAATTCTATGAGGGTCTTGATGTTATAAAGGCAATTTATTTGGGATGGTAGCTAGCTCTGTGATGTGGTTTGTTTTGATGAAATACGGATTTGCTTGTGTTTGTTTCTTTGATTTCTCTGTTTTACTCTTCACTGTCTGTTTTGAGCTTATATCTGCATGAGAGGGATTGGAGGATATGCATACAGAAGACCCTCCCCCCAATGTAGGAGGCATGCATGTGAGACTAGTCTGCTGTGTGATCTTACTCTGGAACAGAACTAATCTACTTGGGCATTCTGAGTCACAAACAGATCTATCAAGGGGCTGCCCCACTCTTGAAAGATGTGAGTTGCAACCTCCCTGTCCAGTGTCTGTTCATGAGGTTGGAGGACTCGACTCAGTCTGTCTGCTTGAGTGTTTGTTCGCCTGGTAGGTTTGTGGGCTCTCAGATCCATTCCTTGGATAATGGCAAATTTCCAGAACCTGACTGCTTCCCAACAGAGGAGGTATGAGTCCTTTCCTCCCTGCTTGTTGATGTAAGATAAGGTGATACTACCACAAGGCATTTTGTGAATACGCAGGGTGCTGAGACTAAGCCAAAGGGCAATATCTGGTACTGAAAATGTTGATGCTCCCCCAGGACAAATCTGAGATACTTCCTGTGAGTGGGTACACACATTCTTCAGATCCAGTGAGCACAGCCAAACTTCTTTTTGTAGATAAAGGAGTAGGGTGCCAAGAGAAATCATTCTGAAGTTTTGTTTGACGAGGTACCTGTTCCAAACTCTTAGGTGTAGGATGGGATGGTATGCCTCCCGGTTTTCTTGGGGATCTGGAAATACCTGGAATAAAACCCTCACCTTCTTTGCTATGGTGGCACGAGCTTGATCACAAGATCTGCCAAGAGGGCAGTGATTTCTCTCTGAAGTAGTTCCTGATGCACAGAGTGATAGAATGAGCCCTCGGGGGCAATTTGGAGGAAGGTTGAATAGGTGTAATTTGTAACTGCTCTGGACAATCTGTAAAACCAAATGTCCAAGATTACTAGGACACCATCCCAGAGATCAAAATATTGCTTCTTCATGACCCTGTTCAAACTCACAGTAAATGTCCAAAAGCAAACAGAGTCCAATAGGTAAACAAGATGAAATTAGGTCTTACCTGCTAATTGTCTTTCCTTGAGCTTTCTCCGGGCCAGTCCAGGGAAAGGTAGGGTTGTCAATCCCCTTTAGCAGCTGAGGACTGAAGACTTCAAGTTTTCTTGAGAGGTGAAGCCACTCCCCCTGAGGGTCATCCGTCAGTCTCCTTCTGACAAAGCAACTAAGTAGAAAAGAACTGAAAACACCAGATTAACCCATTAAAACTGATAATGTTCTATAGTCCCTTGAAACGAGGAAGCAAACAATAGCGCTTGGTTTTTTTTTTTTTTTTTTTAACTATAGCATCGACTGCCACCGAAAACGAATCCTAGAAGCCTCGATCATCCCCTCTCGCATGAACACCATTATATGGCTATATTCTTATGCTTACGGAAAGGTACTCGATAAACAAAAGGGGTGGGACCCTGGACTGGCCCGGAGAAAGCTCAAGGAAAGACAATTAGCAGGTAAGACCTAATTTCATCTTCCTTATCGCTTCTCCGGGCCAGTCCAGGGAAAGGTAGGGCAGTACAAAGCAGTACCTAAACACGGGAGGGACCCGCCAGCCCTGCGATAAGAGCCGACGCCCCCACTTTCGCATCCTCTCTGGCCTGAACATCCAAACGGTAATGCTTCGTAAAAGTATGCAAAGAAGACCACGTCGCTGCTCTGCAGATATCGACCGGCAGAACAAAGGCAAACTCCGCCCAGGAAGCCGCTTGAGCTCGAGTGGAATGAGCTTTTAGACCAACCGGCGGAGATCGCCCTCTGGCAGTGTAAGCTACCACAATAGCGCAGTGAACCCAACGAGCTATGGTGGACTTCGACGCTGCTTGACCTTTATTGGGACCTGCATACTGGACAAAGAGCCGGTCCGTTTTCCGAAAGGGCTTCGAAACCCTAAGGTACGCCTTTAATACTCGGCCAAGATCCAATCTTTTGAGAGCACGGTCCATCGGAGAACCGGACAAATCAGAAAAAATGGGTAAAGCTACAGATTGATTAACATGAAAAACAGACAGTACTTTAGGCAAAAAGGAAGGCACCGTCCGCAGCAAAACTCGTTCCGGAAGAAATTGAAGATAAGGTTCCTGGCAAGACAAGGCCTGCAAATCTGAAATTCGGCGTGCTGAACATAAAGCCACCAGAAAGGCAGTTTTCCAGGAACACTCCCGGAGAGCCCGCGAGGACAGGGATGCTAATGGCGACCGGGAAAACGCCTCCAAAACCACATTCAAATCCCAGGGAGGCACGATTTGGCGCACTGGAGGACGGATAATTTTTGCTGCTCGAAAAAACCGTTGCACATCCAGATGCGCCGAAAGACGGCGATTTTGCACAGACCCCCTAAAACACGCGAGCGCGGCCACATGAACCTTAAGGGTACTAAGTGCCAAACCCTTATCCAACCCACTCTGGAGAAACAAAAGCAATTGAGGCAAGGTAGACGACAGAGGAATAACGTTGCGCCGTCCACACCAATCCTCGAAAAGTCGCCATACCCGCACATATGCCAGAGAAGTCCCTGGCCTTTTAGACTGAAGTAAGGTGGCCACAACGGAACCCGCGTACCCTTTGCGTTTAAAGCGAGCCCTCTCAAGAGCCAAGCCGTAAGTAAGAAGCGATCCACCTGTGGCATGAGTACTGGTCCCTGATGCAACAGGTTGATGCGGACCGGAAGACGCCAAGGTGGAGCTATCAGGAGCCGAACTAGATCAGCATACCAAGGACGAGGCCAATCCGGCGCAATTAGAATCACCACCCCCCGGTGTCGCGCTACACGTTGTATAACTCGACTCAACATCGGCCAAGGAGGGAATACGTACAAGAGAGTGTCCAGCGGCCACGGCTGAACCAGAGCATCGAGACCTTCGGACATGTGCTCCCTGCGCCTGCTGAAAAAACGGCTGGTCTTGGCATTGCTGCATGTAGCCATAAGATCCATTACCGGCTGCCCCCAACGCAAGGTCAGCTCGTGATAAATTGCCACGTTCAACTCCCACTCTCCAGGATCGAGCACATTGCGGCTGAGATAATCGGCCTGCACATTCTCTTTGCCAGCCACATGCACCGCTGACAACGCTAGGAGATGGGTTTCTGCCCAAACCATCAATTCCTGACATTCGGAGAGGAGCGAACGACTCTTGGTCCCCCCTTGACGATTGATATATGTGACTGTCACTGCGTTGTCGGAGAATATCCTGACCGCCGTCCCTTTGAGCAAGTTCTCGAAGTGCTGCAGGGCGAGACGAGCTGTGCGAAGCTCTAGCCTGTTGATAGACCATGAGCTCTCCTCTGGGGACCAAGATCCTTGAGTGATGTGCGACTGACAATGAGCTCCCCAGCCTGTGAGACTGGCATCCGTGGTGACCAGCACCCATGAGGGCTCCTGTAAAGGAATTCCCGCCGTCAGATGCTCCGGAACTAACCACCACTCTAGACTGTGATGCACGAGGTCCGGACAGGGCAGGCGCTGCGAGAGAGGGTGAAGCTGCGGCGACCATCGGGAAAGTAACGCTTGTTGCAAGGACCGCATGTGAGCTTTGGCCCACGGTACAAGATCCAGGGCCGCCGCCATGGATCCCAAGAGCTGCAAGTACGTCCACGCCGACGGAGCCGACAGCCGCAAAAACGCTTGCACCTGCTGCAAAAGCTTTTCCACTCGGATCTCGGGTAAAAAGACCGCCCCTCGATCCGTGTCGAAGAAGGCTCCGAGATAAGTCAGTTGTCTTAATGGCTGTAAGTGACTCTTGGCTTGATTTATCACCCAACCGAGCTGCTCGAGAAGTTGTACAACTCGAGCTGTCGCCGTCACTGAGGCCAAATGAGAATCGGCCCTGATCAACCAATTGTCGAGATATGGATGAACTCGGATACCTTCCTTTCGCAGCGCCGCTGCAACAACCACCATGAGCTTTGTGAAGGTCCGCGGAGCCGTGGCTAGACCGAACGTCAATGCCCGAAACTGGAAATGTCCCATCGGGAGGGCAAAACGTAAAAATCGTTGATGAGATTGCCTGATGGGAATGTGAAGATAGGCCTCCGTGAGATCTATGGACGAGAGAAACTCTCCCGGCCGCACCGCCCGAATCACCGTTCGTAACGTTTCCATGCGAAAGTGAGGCACCCGCAAAGTACGGTTTACGCTTTTGAGATCTAGCACGGGACGAAAAGAACCTTCCTTTTTGGGAACCACAAAATAGATCGAGTATCGACCGCAACCGTATTGGTCTAGAGGCACGGGAACTATCGCCCGCAGCTGCAAGAGACGAAAGAGTGTGTCCGAAATGGCTTGCATCTTCAGACCGGGTGCACAGGGAGACATTACAAAGGCAGGCGACAAAGGGCAGGCGACAAAGGGCAGGCGAAGTCCAGCGCATACCCCTTCTGAATTATCTCTAAAACCCATTTGTCTGAAGTGATTTCGGTCCAGGCTGCCAGAAAATCCTGTAGGCGTCCTCCTACAGGAACCGACCCCTGGACCAGCATACCTTCATTGTGGCTTCTTAACTGAGGGCTGAGACGCACTGAAGTAGGACCTGCCAAAACATCTGGCTCCTCGAAAGGACTGTCCACGAAACCCTGTACGGCCCCTGGAATAGGGTGCAAAGCGCGCCCCTCAAAATCTACGGGAGTCCCGACCGGAGCCTCGGAGACCACCAGCTCCTCTCACCGGCTTAGGTTTATCCTCTGGCAAACGCCCTCCTTTCGAGTCTCCGAGATCTTTCACAATCTTTTCTAACGCCTCTCCAAAGAGCAATTTCCCTTTATAGGGCAATTTACTGAGCCGCAACTTCGAGGAAACATCTGCTGACCAGTTATGCAACCACAGAAAACGCCTGGCTGTGACGAGGGAGGCCATGGTCTTGGCTGCAATCCGCAGCAAATCATAAAAAGCATCCGCCATATAAGCCGCGGCCGATTCCAACTTCGCATTTTCTGCTGCAATTACCGAAGCGGACTCCCCTGAAGCGTCCCCCTGCAACCACCGAATGGACGCTCGAGAAACATAAGCTCCACAAACCGCAGCCTGCAGTGCCAAAGCGCTAGAATCAAACGCCTGCTTGAGAAGAATTTCCAATTTTCGATCCTGGAGGTCCTTAAGCGCCGCCGCTCCCTCCACAGGGATGGTAGTCTTTTTGGTCACTGCAGAGACAATCGAATCCACCTTTCGCATGCGTAATAAATCCTTCTCCTCTTGCGGCAGCGGGTAAAGGCGAGCCAAGGCGCGGCTCCTGCAGAGCGGAGCCTCCGGACACTCCCATTCAGATTCAATCATTTGTTTGATAACCCGATGCATCGGGAAACAACGTTGTTCTGCCTTAAACCCCTGTAACAACGGATCCTCCAAAGGCTCCTGAGATGCAGAAGGAAGAAGCAGGTGCAGCGCAGCCAAAGATTGAGAAATGAGAGCCGCAAGTTCTTCTTTACGAAAGACCCTAAAAATATTAGGATCCTCCCCGGGAGCACTCTCCCCTTCCTCCAAGTCCTCTGTATCCAGATCTAAGCCTGTTTCTGCCAGAACCTCTGTTTCCCCCTGATCCAGGGGTACCGAAGGCTGAGAAGCAAAGGGATCCAAAGGATCTCTGATAATCTCCTTTGGCTGAGAAGAACCCTCACCAGGATCCTCTGTAACTGGAAAATTAAGGGGAACTGCCATAGAGCTTTGAAGCGCTGCTACCGGACCAGGCTGTGAAGACTTTAGCAAAAAAGCTTTGTGCATCGCTAGAATAAATTCTGGCGAAAAAAACGTTGCCATCCCTTCCTGAGCCTCAGATAGGGACCGCAAAGGCTTTTCCTGCTGAGCGCCTTCCTTAGAGGATTTAGCCTTCCGTTTATGAGGTCGGAGCTGCTCCGCGGGTGAACTGACTGGCGCACTTAAAATGGCCACCTTTCCCGCCTTTTCGGCAGGCAAAGACGGCGCCTCCAGTTGAGATGCAGGTTTCTCTGCCATTAAATTTATGCCTCTTAAAGAGAGTTTAATGGGGAAAAAACGCTCTGCTGGCCGTGGTACGGCTCCGAGCAGTTAAACCGGCGCTCTGCAGATCGCGCGCTGAACCGGCCCGCGAAACTATCTACACAATAAAAACAGACTCACCGGACTAAACAAAGCAAAATACTGAGTACCGAATGTCGTCCCGCTGCTAGCGGGAAGTACCCAAGTCCGGCTGCGTTCACGGCAGAGGAACAACTGGGGCTCCCAGGATCAATCTGCCAATAGAGACTGAGGCGGTCAAAAAGGCAGGCTCTACCTCACACCGCTGTAGTATTACTTGCTCGACGTCTCTAACGTCCCTAAAGAACTAGGGAACTTTGATATACTATGAGGACTATAGAAGAAATCAGCTCTGCCAGAGCCAATTATTATTCCCCAAAAATAAAGAAATTAAAATAAACACTAGTTATGCACATGAGGGAGAAAGATAGATTCGATCCTCTTCAGCTGCTGAGGGCTGAAAGACTGACGGATGACCCTCAGGGGGAGTGGCTTCACCTCTCAAGAAAACTTGAAGTCTTCAGTCCTCAGCTGCTAAAGGGGATTGACAACTCTACCTTTCCCTGGACTTGGTCGTAGAAGCGATAAGGAACAAACAGCCTATCGAGGTTGAAGAACTAGAAAACACAATTAAATATTGGAGGAAAAAGACTTCAGGGTTCTTACATTGCCAAGACAATGGCATATAACCATGTATAAAGACAGTCATCTGCACTGGCTGTTGCCGGCTTAACACAGTATAGATTACACCCGTCACATCATAGGTCATAAAAAATCTCTAGTAGTATAATACTCCAAAAGCACATGGTTTTCTCTCATACAATATTGGCAGCTCTAGCAACACCAAATTTAAATCGCACTTAGCTTCAACCACAAAACAACAGCTGGTCTAACTCAGACAAAGGGTGTTTCGCCAAGGCTGTTTCAGGGAGCTGAACTGCATTCAGGGAACAAAGCCATCTATAAGAAAACCAGATACCCACATAAATAAACATATCCCCCGCATTGGAACATTCTACAGAATCTCAGTTGTTTTAAGGATCAGCAATTGATAGAGCTTAAAGCAGAGAAAAGAATTTGGGCGACTTTTTAGTTTTGTCTGCATTACACCTTGTTCAAGAGATGATATTAATGCCATTAAGGGACATTATAAGTGTGGGAAATGTTCAGTGTGTCCTATTGGAGATTCAGACATTCATACAATGTTACTATATACCACACAGATCTGATTTTAATACCACTTGAGTTATCTATGTCAGCATTTGCACATGTAAACTATTGTACGTAGGCAAAACTAAACATCCTCTATGAATCAGAATGCTTGATATATTGATAAGAGCCGTTTTACTTTTCAGCTACTTTAACCAAAATGAATATCATATGGTTCTTTTGAAGTTTAAAAGTATATATTTTAGGAGCACTTCCTGTTTTTCTTTTACAGGTTTTTCACTTACAGTTTTTGGTTTTATAGTATTTTAAATCCTTGGCTTTATCAAAGGTCAATATATGCAAATTAAGTTCCCTGTATTAGGTTTTGATTTTTTTATATGTTGCCATTTTATACACTGTTTTTTTGGACTGTGCTGTGATGGGGTACTTTTTAATAGGGGAAAGTGGCTTGGTGCACTTTTACACATGTCCCTTTTTATTAAACTGCATTGTGATAAGAGTTTCCCTTTGGTAAGGGGTTGTGGCTTTATTTCAGATGTCTTTTTATGTGCAAGCCACATGCGTGACGTTTTCAGTTGTAGTAAGAAGGTTGTGTATGACGTATGCCCATGACACCCACAGCCGAGAAAACAGGTCAGTTTAAGAAAACAGAAGGATGGGGGGGGGGAGGGGGGAGATCATGTGATGAGGCCAAGCTGAGTGGATGGCCCAAAACAGGGCTCCCAACCCTCATCTCCCTTAAATTACAATTTCTGAGTGATTTCCCCCCAAGTGTGATAGCAGGTGCTAGCGGTATATGTGAAAGAAGTCGGTGACTCTCGAGTGGTGGTGCAAAGCCAGTTGCTGCAGCTCCTACAGAGACAGCAATGGCTGGAAAAACCCAGTGGGCAGCGAAAGACAAGGGGTGGCACAGTGCAAGCGTCTGAGACTTCTGCCCCAGTTTATATCCTTGAGAAGGCAGCAGGGTTCAGGAGCTGACCAAAAAACTGACCACGGTGATTGAAGCACAACTATCAAAGGTACATGCCTTGATGAAGGAAGGCTTGGAGAGCCAAGCAGCATACTTGCAGAGGACCAGAAGAACCGGAGCAGGAGCAACAATCTCCGAATAGTCAGCTTGCTGAAGTAAAAGATGCAGAGCTGCACAGCCTGATTAAAACATGGCTCCCGGAAGCAATGGGTATACCAGCTGAAGCATGCTGGTTCACGGTGGAGAGGGTGCACCACCTGTGAGGAGGGTCCGTGGGCATGGCCTGTGTTGGCGTGAATCCTGAATTGGGCAGATAAGGAGAAGTGCCTATCATTGTAGAGGCAGCAGCAGAACCTAAAATATAAAGAACACAGGATTCTACTTTTTCAGGATTACTTTGTTCAAACTGCCGTTAAGCGCCAGGCAATAACACCATACTATAGTACCCTATATAGGCATAGCATATGGGTGAGTCTGCTCTATCCTTCAAGGCCCATTTTCACTATCACAATCAGGTAATGTGGTTCGAGGACCGGCAGAAATTTTAAGCATTCGTAGACACTCTACCGGCGGAAGAAAATAACAGTAGTCTTGGTTTGCAGGGGTAAGATGGTGTCCTTGGGGTTGCAACATGGAAGACAAGCTATTTTTCTCTGCCAGTGGCAGATGGTGTAGATAGTCGGGAAGGGAAGAATTGAAGGGGATGGGGGCAGATTTATGTGGTTGACAGTGGGGGGAAAATGGAAGTTGAGGGGGGAAGTGCTGCCTGTTTGGTTGGGAGTAAATATGGAATGTGTGTGTGAGGAGTAGTGGGTGTACGAGTGGCATGGGAGGGGGTCCTAGCGTGGGGGGGGGGGTGGTGTTGAGAATACAGTCTTTGAACGTGGGCGGATTCATTCTCCAATTAAGTGCACAAAAATCTTGTCTCTTAAATAAAGACGGCATAGATGTAGCAATGTAGCAATGTTACAAGAAACACACAAATGAATCTGAGCACACCAAACTACGTAAAGGTTGGGTGGGGAAAGTATAGTTACTGAACTGTAGCAAGTGCTCTCCAGGAACAGCAGGAATCAGTCCTCACATATGGGTGACATCACTGACGGAGCCTGCACGGGAACACTCCCCAGCTTCCACAGGAAACCTTTGGCAGGTCAATCACACATGCATGCCGGTCTTCCCACCCAAAGGAGCCATCTTACCTCAGTAAGATGATATAGCTTAATCAAGCTAAAAACTCCATGGGGAGGAGTGAGGATAGTGAGAACTGCTTCCTGCCGTTCCTGGGGCACATTATCTGTGACATAATCAAAGATGAGCAACCAGACATCCTCTGTATAACAGAAACCTGGATAACAAACACCGATGCTGTCTTACTAAACCAGATAGACAGACCAGGCTACAACCTGTATAACTGTCCACGATCCAACAAAAGAGGTGGAGGAGTGCTCATAATTGCCAAAACACACTTGAAACTCTCATGCACGTCCCTGGAATCAAACCCAGACATAGACCTGCTCAAAGTGGAGAACCAAGCAATATCCATCTGCCTAATGTACAGGTCCCCCTCACCAAACCATGAAGTACTTGCTGCAGCATTGGAAAACATCTCCTCAACACAGCCAAGGAAATTCCAAATCATCCTCGGGGACATAAACCTAGCGTCAACAACAGCAGTGCACGCCAACACCTTCCTCGAAGCTATGTCGCAACTTGGATATCATCAAATAATAAATGAGCCAACTCATGAAAAGGGACATACGCTGGACATGGTCTTTACTCCGAAAAACAAACAGCCCAACCGTGTTAAACTCCTGATTAATATCAAGGCAATACCCTGGTCTGACCATCACCAAATAGACATACGGATAAAACTCCCATTGGTACCGAAAGATGCGGAAGCCCAACGAGAAACCCATCAGCAGAGATCCTTCAATAAGCTTGATCTGGATGGTCTCACAAGTAACATCAGGGCGCACATTGATTTGGAATCTACAGACCTCAATGTACTAACAAATAGCTGGAACGAAGGGATTCAGGCTTCAGCAAACCCGAAATGGAATAACACAGCTAGCTCAGGCAAACAACAATCAGAGCCTTGGTACACGACTGCGCTAACCAAAAGGAAGAGAGAACTTAGAAGGTGTGAAAAAAAGTGGAGACGTAACAGATCTTTGGAACGCAGAACTGAATACTTCAACATCCTTAGAAAATACAAAGATGAGGTAGATGAAGCAAAAAGGAAACACCACACCAACCTGCTGAATAAAGCCATCAACAAACCACGGGAATTATTTCGACTAGTGAAAACTCTAACCAAAACAAACCAACCAGAACAGCGGAGTGATACTATTCAACCCCAAACCCTAGCAAACTACTACGAAAGCAAGCTGACCACAACATCAACCACACTATGTTTTCCCAAGCCCCATTTGAAAACTGTACTGAAGCAAGAACAGATGTGGAATGAATTTCGAAAAATTGATGATAAACAAGCGGTTGAAATAATAACCAGTATCAATACCACCACCTCCCTGCTTGATCCCTGCCCAGCTACCTGGATCAAAGCAGCAAAAAAGGACATTGGCCACCAAGTCTCGCACATTGTGAACCAATCACTTTCACAAGGAATCATGCCTAACCAACTCAAAAAGTCTATAATTAGATCGATACTAAAAAACAACTCGCTAAACAAAGAAGACCCATCTTCTTACCGCCCAATCTCCAGCATATCTTTTTTAGCAAAGATCATTGAAAAAGCAGCCCTCATCCAACTGCAAGAACACCTTGATGACAACGAAACACTGGACAAACAGCAATACGGATTCAGGAAAAATCATGGGGTCGAAACCCTTCTTTTGGCCCTGTTTAACAACCTCCTTAAGGGGCTGGAAGACAGGAAGAAAATGTTTATCCTCATTTTCATCGACATCTCCGCTGCATTCGACACTGTACATCACCTAACCCTCCTTAACAAGCTGGCATCGATTGGAATCTTAGGAACCGCCTTGAAATGGTTCTCCTCCTATATAACGGACAGAAAGCCGCAGGTCCAATTCAACAGAGAAAAAGCCGAAGCCTTCACCCAAACTCAAGGCATACCACAGGGTTCGGCACTCTCGGCACTACTTTTTAACATTTACATGCAGCCCCTCAGTGAAATATTCAGGAAATACGGCATCAACTACCACATATACGCAGACGATATCATGTTGTACACCCAACTAGAGACCACTGACCCGAATTACGACCAGCTTGAAACCTGCATGGGAGAGATGTTGGGATGGCTAAAGCAAAACAACATGTCAATTAATCATAAGAAGACTGAAGTAATGTTTATGTCCAGTAAAATGGGCTTTGAACCACCTCCAACAATCACACTGTGCAATAATACTTACAACTCGAAGGAAGAAATAAAATATCTAGGAGTCACAATTGACAGCAAACTGAAAATGGAAAAACACCTCAGCAACACCAACAAAGCCATCTTTCACAAGCTTAGAGTTCTACGACCCCTGAGGAACGTACTGGATTCGTGTGATTTCCTATCAGTTGCACAAGCACTCATCATGCCCCACCTTGACTACTGCAACGCCATCCTGCAGGGTCTACCAAAGAAAACCACTAACATATTACAACTGGCACAACACGTAGCAGCAAGGATCATCATGAGAACAAGCGTCACTGAGCATATCACACCGGTATTGATGGAACTGCACTGGCTCCCAGTTGCTGCCAGGATTCAATACAAAACATTGGTAACGACATTCAAGTTAATTCAAAACCTGGCCCCCTCATTCCTCTCCACCCTGATCTCCATACAACCTACCACCAGAAGCAGGAGAACCATAAACTCAGACACACTAATAGTCCCAAACAGCATTAGGCACGTAAAAGTCAGTACTAGTCGCAGAGCGTTCTCCTTCTCTGCCCCACTTTATGGAACCAGCTCCCACACGAGCTGAGAGCAATTAAAGACATAACCGATTTCAGAAAAAAATTAAAGACGCACCTGTTCAATTGTCACTATATACAGATGTAAATCCAAGAAGATAAAAGAGAGTGAATAGCTGTATGTAAAACTGTACATAGATGACGGATAATCGCGTGTGTAAATGTATAATTGCTTGTATAAATCTATAATCGATTGTGATAGTAATTATGGTCTAAATATTAGACCCTAATATGTGTGCTGTGTATTACCCCTGTTCTCTCTATCTATGCCCCAAATTTTCTGTCTTGATTTTTTGACAAATCCCAAACTTGTAATCAAACCGCTGCTGATCGCTGGAAGTAGCGGTATATAAGTATTTACTAAATAAATAAATAAATAAATAAAACACCTGCTATGGGTGATTAACTAAACTTTCTCCGGGATCAAGCAGGAAGCCAGTCCTCACATATGGGACTTCTCAGCTACAGGCTACCGAAAAAAACTGTATAAAGCCCAACGGGGCAAACAGAAAGATGAACCGAGAAAAACAACATGAGAAATCACCGAAGAGTTCTGAGAGTCAGCATCCAGCATGGACATCAACAGCAGGTCGACTCCAAGGTAGCCTGATAGACAAAAGGGCCGGTGGGAAGGAGTTGCCTTAATTTAGGCAGGAGGGAGGGAGGAGTGGCCTAGTGGTTGGGGCAAGGTACCACAGGCCGGAAGGTCGGTGGTTCAAATCCCACTAGAGCACAGCAACCTTGGGCTGGAAGGACTGGGGTTTCTAGTCTGACTGGTGTTCCTTGTGGTCTTGGGCAAGCCACTTAACTCTCCATTGCCCATGTTCCCTGTAAGTATTAGTATATGTGTCTCATATCCCCTCGTGTTAAATGTATCCCCCAACTGCTTTGACCTGGTGAAAAGCGGGATATAAATGCAGTTAAATAAATAAATAAATTCCCAAACAGGTGCCGGAATACAGCTTGGCCAAAGTTGCTGTCACGCCAGAAATCTCCATCCAGACAGTAGTGGGCTGTTAAGGTAAGAACAGAAGACCACAGAGAAGCCTTATAGATCTCCACTGTGGAGACCAGGTTTGCCACCAAAGCAGCCATAACTCGGACTTTTGTGAGCCATAAGATGGCATTCCAAACTCAAACCAGCTTGAGCATAAGTGAAGGAGATGCAGTTCACAACCCAAAGTGAAAGGATGCATTTCGAGACCTCCACACTCAGCCTACTGGTATTAAAGGAGACAAAGAGCTGTGAGAAATGGTGGTGGGCTTTCATCCGTTCAAAGTAGAATGTCAGTGCTCTCTTAGAATCCAATGTGTGTGGAGAGACTCAGTCCTGTTGGCATGGGATGTGGGAAAAAAGGTGGGCAGTACCACTGACTGATTGAGAAGAAAAGCAGAAACCACCTTAGGTAGTAACTTAAAGTGAGTCTGGAGGACCACTCTATTCTGATGGAATCTTGTATATAGCAGGTGTGCCATCAGTGCCTGTAACTTGCTGACTCTGCATGCAGAGGTGACTGCCACCAGGAAAATTACTTTCCAGGTGAGAAACTTGAGTGGGCAAGAACTGGGAGGCTCAAAGGCGGAGGAGAGAAGCTGCTGGAGCACTTTAAGGTCCCACGCCACTGGCAGAGGCTTAACTGGGGACATGAGATCAAGAGACCTCTCATGAAGCAGCCAACAAAAGGATGAGTGGAGATAGGCTTATCAGATGCACTCTGATCGAGTTCAATTTAAGACCAGAGTCAGAGAGGTGAAGGAGGTAAGGCAGCACTGCCTCCACAGAGCAGGAACAAGGATCCAGTGCCTTGCACACCAGATTTAGAACCTGCACCATTTGAAAGCAAGAGCAGCACATTCTCCACTTTGGCAGATGTAGGTTCGCGAGAGCTACCCGCTCTGCATCCATGCTGTGAGAGCTAAGGATTGGACACTGGGGTGAAGAAGGGATCCCCCGTCCTGAGAGACCAGATCCGGGGCACAGCTGAGTCAGACAGGCCATCTATGGGATAGCTGAAGCAGAAGAGGAACCATGGCTGTCTGGGCCAGTATGGCGCTATGAGGATCATAGTGGCAACCTCCGCTTGAAGCTTGAACAGGGTTTTGGCTACCAGAGGAATTGGTGGCTAGGCATACAGGAAGTCTTCGCTCCAATCTAGGAGAAAAGCATCAAAAGCTATCTGATTTCTGCATGGTACTCTGGAGCAAAAGAGGCAGCTGGGCATTGTGCAGGATCACAAAGATCTCTACTGATGGTGTGCACCACATCTGGAAAATGTGGTTCGTCACCTGTTTGCTGAGGGTCCACTCGTGTGGCTGAGGGACTCTGCTGAGATGATCCGCTAGGACACTGAGATCTCCAGGCAGATACATCGCTCTGAGAAGCATGCCGTGTGAAATGTGAACTTTCAGAGGTGGATTCCCTCCCAAGAGAGGAGGTACAAGCCCGTGCAAACCCTGCTTGTTGATGTGAACATGGCCACCTGATTGCCCATTTGGATAAGGACCACTTGTTGGCCAGCTGTTGTTGAAACATTCTGAGCACGTTCACAATGGCCCAAAGCTCTAGGAAGTTGATCTGGTGAAGGCTCTCCTGAGCCATCCAAAGTTCCTGCATACATAGGCCGTTGAGATGAGCATCCTAGCCTATCTTGGAGGTATCCATAGTTAGAATATGCTGATTTAAAGGAGCCAGAAAGGGGAGCCTCGCAAGCAGGTTTGGAGGCTGGAGCCACCAGGAGAGGGACTTCTTGAGCGGAGAAGTGACCACCACTTTGCCCATGAGACAGCTGATGACTGGATGCCATTGTGTGCAGAGTGTCCACTGAGCTTGTTGCATCTGGAGCTGTGGGGACGGGGTGACATGGATGGTGGAGGCCATGTGGCCGAGGAGGTGCAACATCTGTTGTGCCGTCACAACTCGGCAGTTCTGGACATCGTGCGTCAGGACAACTAAGCACCGGGCCCAATCGGATGGCAGATAGACTCAAGCTAGAGTAGTATTGAGGAGGGCCCCAATGAACTCTAAGCACTGAGGGCTGCAGATGAGACTTTGGGCAGTTGGTCACAAAGCCCGGATGTTCTAGCAACTGAATGGTGAGTCTCACAGAATACCGACCTCATCTGGTGTCCCGCCTCTTATCAACCAGTCATCCAGGTAAGGGAAGACAAAGACCCCCTGGGTCAGAAGAAAAGCAGCGATGACTGTAAGACACTTTGTGAAGACTCATGGGGGCAGAGGTTAAGCTGAAAGGCAGCACCCTATACTGATAGCATGTTTTGCTGAGCATGAAGCAGAAATACTGTCAATGAAGGGGGTGAATGGGAATGGGAATGTGAGTGTAAGCATCTTTGAGATCCAAGGAATATAGCCAATCTTCCCATTGAAGGAAGCGCAACAATGTTCCCAGGGAGACCATCTTGAAATTTTCTCTCACCAGGAACAGACTGAGCTTCCAAAGATCCAGTACGGGCCTGAACCTGCCGATTTTATTGCGTGCCAGAAAGTAACAGGAGAACCCCCTCCCTGTCCTGATGGAGGGATGAGTTTGATGGCCCGGTCGGCCAAGAGAGCCTGAACTTCCTGTTAGAGGAACTCTCGGTGGCAAGGATCGAGGGGACACTCCCCTGGGAGGAAACTGATCAGAAAGCAACAGGTATCCGCCCCAGACAATTCTGAGGGCCCAGGAGTCTGTTGTTATGACTGGCCACCTGTGGGCAAAGTAGATCAATCTTCCTCCCACCTGTGAGGGAATCGTGATCAGTGTGGGAAGCAGAGCCATGCTCTTAAGGAAGGAGTCAAAAGCTGACTGCAGCTGTATCAATGGCTGGGGCATTGGAGGCTTCGGCCAGTGCTGCTGGCATTAGCCCTGTCCTTTCTGAATTTGCCCTGGCTGAGGGCCCTGACAGGACTGATATGGTGGGTATCCAGCATAATATTTCTTCTACTTAGAATAGAAGTGTTTCTTCCCTGAAGACTTCTTTTTAGAGGGATCAGATGTTTTCTTGTAGAGCCTATTAATAGTTGGCTGCTCCCTCTCCAGCTCTTGGGCCTTGTCCTCCATGCGCTTGCTGAAGAGGTTTTTGCCAGCTTGTCCTGCACCCACTGCTCCAAATTAGATGATTGAGCTGAGCCAAGCCAAACACCTGGCCCAGATGCCCACAGCAGCTACCCGGGCCACAGATTCAAAGCCATCGTAGGCAGCCCTGGTCATATACCTAGGACACTCCTTGGTCTGGGAGACGAGGCCATGTAATCGCTCGAGCTGCTCTCCCGAAAGTGTGGCAGAGAAATCAGCGAGATCCCTGCAAGGTGCCTAAGGTTCATGCCCATATAATGCTGGTAGGTCTGAATACGGGCCACCAGCATTGAACCTTGATAACATTTTCTCCCAAAGCCATCCAATCCAGAGTCTGGTCATCATCGCCTGGAGGCATTGAGGAGCGAGTCCCTGAGTTTTTGATCCTCCACATGACCAACTCCAAAACCATGGAGTTGTGCAAAGCTACGGCTTTTCAAAGTCGGGACTCTTGTGGATTGGATACATGGAATCGCGGCATCAACTCATTGGGGGCACCGTGAGGTGGGTCTCCCACATACGGAAGAGTAACTGCTCAAGGATGGGATGCACGGGCACCATGATGGCCCTCCAAGGTGTTCAAATACCCAGCTGCACTTTCCCCCACTGGGGAGAGCGTGGGCCTCAAGGATCGGCTGCAACTCAAATGGTGAGCCACCACCAGGGATAGGGCCATCACCGGCACTGAGGAACCCAAAGGAATTGGGCAGCCTGCTGGGCCAGGAACACAGCCAGGATATGCTTGAGAGCTTGCATATGTTCTGCCAGGAATGAAGTGTCTGAGGTGGTAGGAACTGGTGCAGCAACCATGGCCACTGGTGCAGTTCCCTCGGCCAGGACTCCACAATGGCCACAGCATTGAAAGTCACTTGACAGCTCAACTGGGCCTGGGAAGGTAACTCCTCTTACTGGGACAGCTTAGGTGGTCACTCCCAGCTCTCGCCCTCAGAGTCTCATCAAGGGCTCTGATGCTGATGTGCATGGGTTTTCACCTGGCCCTCGTCATCGCCCTTCGACGTCTTCAGGGGCTGGAGTCCGGTCCTTCTGGGGGCAGTTTTCCTCGAAGGACAGCCTCCAATTAAGGGCACTACAACCCCTTGGCTCCAAATGAGCCCAGCCACCACGCAAAGCCGAAGCTTCTGCAGAGGTCTTCAAGGGCATCGATGCGGACATCAATGCAGGTGCTGATGTCGATGACTTGGAGGAACTGAATAGCGATTCCCGCTGTTTTTCTCAATTCCTGAGCCCCTTGCATGTCATCTGCAGGCAGACAGCGCAGGTGGAGGGCTCATGGTCAGGCCTGAGGTACTGAAGGCACTATGTGTAGTAATCCATCACAGAGATGGTGTGGCCACACTGGGCATACTTCTTAAAGCCACTGGCCGGCTTAGACATATTGGGAAAGACGGCTTCCGCCAAGTCAAAGGACTCCAATATCCCAGCTGACAAGGGAGGCACGAGAGAAAAAACCCACGCACTGAGAAAAAAAAAAAAAGAACCCGAGAAAAATGTGGCATTGAGGCACCAACGCTCCCAGAGACGGGCAGGAAGATGAGTGACAAGCACACGACCAAAAAAACGGTATGATAAAATAATAAATCGTACTGCAAAGGGATCAACTATTTTCCAGAGTCAGACAAGCATCTGAGAGGCTCTGCAGAAAAAAGGAGACTGAGGTAAGATGGCTCCTTCAGGCAGGAAGACCAGTACGCATGTGTAGTTGACCTCCCAAAAACTTCCTATGGAAGCTGGGGAGCGTTCCTGCATAGGCTTAGTTGGTGACATCACTCATATGTGAGGACTGACTTCCTGCTTGGTCTTGGAGAAGCTGGGTTTCTTGGCATACAATAACAGACAGGGGGTAGCTGCCATCCTTATCTATAAATGTGCCCCATTTGCATGCACAAGCTGATTCAAGACTTGGAAGGATGGTCTGTATTTATGCTGGGTTCTTATCTGGGGGCAGAAGGTACTGTTTGGGAGAGTTTATGTTCCTAATGTTTATAGTCACAAATTCTTTTCAGAACTGATATCTTGCATTTCTCTATATAGCAAGTATGCTGTGATCTTGGGAGGTGATTTCAATTTAGTAGTGGACCCGCAGATTGACTGCAAACTTTCTAAAGTGGGCAGGAAGGGGGAGTGAAAATAGCGTATTCCCTTTTTGCTACATGAATTGTAGCTATTAGATGCCTGGAGGGCGCTGCACCCCTCTGAATGAAATTTCACCTTTTTTTTCACGTGCGCATAGAGTCTTTTCTAGACTGGATTCTATTTTGGCATCTGAGGGCTTATTTTCTAAATTAAAATATGCTTGGGTGGGAGATCCTGTTATGTCTGACCACTCCCCAGTTAGTATTGACCTTGCTTTGGGTGAGCCCAAGGGATTTTGTTTGGAAGATGCCCCCTCCCCTCCTTGAATGGGGATGAGGAATTTAAAGAATATTTTAGAAAAAAAAGTGGTTAGAGTACCAGGAGCACAATGACAATGGGGAGGTAGATCCTCTGATATCCTTTCAGAAAAACTGCATAAAAAAAGACTAGGACAGCAGAGAAATTGGGGAGTTTATTGAGCCCTGCCACGGAGGTGACAGTGTGCTGAATTGCCCCATTAACCTTTCTCTTCTGTCTCTATCCCTATACAATAGCTACCTTGTACCTGTAAGTAGAATTTGTGTGTGAAGAATTTATGCTAAGAAAAAGGATATCCTGTAATAGAGATGTTGCGAGTATTTCTGAGAAATTGGTCTCTGTGTACTTCCTCAGTGTAAGGTGAGATAGTGGCCCTTGCAGCCCAGTAGGCCCCTTACAAATGTCAAATTAAAAGACAGTGGCAGGTGTTCAGGGAGGTACCCATGGTATTCAACAAGCATTGCTGTACTTCGCTAAACTGTGCATGATATGGAAGGGGGAGATATTGTATTTCACAGAGGACATGGAGGTAAAGAAGTTTCTTAAGCTGCATTTTCCAGAGGATCCGCCCTTTGATGACAATTTACCCAGAAAGAAGGCAAAGCACCCAGATTCCTCTAGGGTCCCGAGGCTGGATAAGTCTCAAGTTGAGAACCACCAAAGGGTGGCGGATGCATTCAAGCACAATGATGAGAAGGAGGCAGAGCACAACTCAGGAAGGGTGACCTGAACCTTCTGGATTGATTGATTAATTATTTGCTGCTGCCTCTGAGATATTTTGGATCTGACTAGCAGACATGGCTGGGAGGACATTGATTTTGGCTGTCTTGACTGGCTTGGGGAGGGAGAGCTGGAGGTTGGGGACCCCACTTATCCTAGGAGCCAAGGAACCAGTAAGGTGGTTGCTGGTGGTCCTGGTGGGTGGATGATACCATCTTGTTACCCTTGGGTGGTAAGTCGGTGTGGTGGAGGGGACTATCTAGTGTACCACTGGAGCTCCCCCTGGTCTCTCCAGGGCTGACTTGCCGACCCCACCCAGAGGGCATTCTATAAACGGCCCTGGTTGGGGCGGGACTTGAGCTGTTTTTTGTGTTACGTTGGTTGTTATACTGTTTATTCCAGGACTGCATTTCTCTGATGGGTTGGGGGGATGGGGGGGGGGGGGAAGATGAGCAAACGTGTGTGTGTGTGTGTGTGTGTGTGTGTTAAGAGAATGGATGCAGAGCCCAGAGATCATGAGTACTGGGAGATGCTTGTGCTCTGCGGTGTCATGAGAAGATTAGCAAGGATGTCTAAAAATAATGTTAGTATTAAGTTTTTTTCTATTAATGTAAGGGTCTGCAAACAGCACGCAGGAGGAAGCTGGTCTTGCAGGAGATGGCCAACTTCCACTCTGGCATTTATATGTTGCAGGAAACCCATTTGGGGGCCTCGGATGTGGGCCGGCTTTGGGCGGGTTGGTCAGGCGAGATTATTCAATCCCTGAGCAAGTCCAACAGTGCTGGAGCCACCATCGTCTTCTGGAAGGGCCTCTCATATAAGACTGTTAACAAGTAGAGGGATGGTCAGGGGAAGGCACTAGTGCTGCAGATGCAATTCCCGGGCCTGGCTCTCTGTATGGTAAACCTCTATGCCCCCAGTGAGGACCACATTTATTTCCCGAGGGAGATTTTTGTTAAGACTGAGGGGTAGACCACTCTGCCCGTGATATACGGAGGGGACTTTAACATGGTTGCATACAGGGAGGTGGATAGATCCTTGTGCGAAGACTGGGTTAGGGTAGCTAGGAGAGAATTTTTGAGCTTCCTAGGATGGATGCATTAACTTGGTGGATATTTGAAGAATAAAAAAATCCAGGAGTAAGAACAGAGGTGTAGCAGGTATATTTCCTAACTCCTATTCTAGGCTGGATTACTTCATTATTAACCAATCCCTGTGTCCTTTGGTGGAGGACTGTAGTATTTATAGCATTATATGGATGGACCAAGCCCTGGTGCATCTTTGGGGGGGAGGGGGTACAAGAAGGCCTAGTGGTGGGGTGGTGAAACCATGAAACCTTGGAAGCTTAATACATCCCTGCTAGCAGATAAGGGGACTATAAAACAGCTGGAAGTGCTCATTGGGGACTATATTCATGAAAATTATATGTGATACAGATGAAGTGTCCTTGACAATGGTATGGGATGCACTTAAAGCTGTGGTGCAAGGCAAGCTGATGGAGACTGGGGCAAGGAAGAAAAGAGAAAGAACAAACATGGTGGGATCTGGAAAAAGAGCTGGGGGTATTAGAGGCAGAGCATATGTTAGTTCAGTCAGAAGAGCTCTCTTTCTGGCTAGCCATGAAAAGGGAGAGCTTAATGTCTTGTCAGAGGAGATAGAGCGCTACTTGTTAAGAAGATGGCTCAGACCCACTATGTCAGCAGAGGGAAGATAAACTGCTCGCCTTGCTCTTGAAGAGAAGGCAAGCACAAACAACGATTCTACAGCTCCGAGATAGTGAGGGGCAGATCCATCTTTTATTTATTTAGCTAGGTTTCTATACCACCTTTCAGAGTGTCAAGGCGGATTACATAGAACAAGATGAACAGTAACGTATAAAAACTGACGAATATACAAACTGGGCACTTAACGATGGTAGCAGTGAGAACTTATACATAGGAATAGACATAATCATGAAGGAGTGTAATGGCAGAAAAATGAGGCAGGCTAGTAATCTAAAGGGGCGGGGGGTGAGATAAGAGAAGGGAGGGGTGGAGAAGGCCAAAAATGGGGGGTGGAGGACAGCACTGATTTGCTACTGCTACAGTTCTGGGTACATTATCTAGGTAGGCTCATTTCTGAAATGTTCTGTAAATAGGTATGTCTGTTTTTTTTTTTACAAAAGTCTTCCAGGTTCTTTGTTGTTAGAATGTTGTCAGGGAGGTTATTCCAAATCTTTGGTATAAACAAGGAGAATATTCAATGATGCTTGCGTGCTTTTTGTGTTTATTAGAGGAATGGTGAGTAGGGATCGTGAGTTAGCTCTTCAAGGCCTATTCTCTGTCCTATCTGGAGTAAGGAGTGTAGATATTCGGAGGATAGTTGGTGGTAGGCCTTAAAGGTGGTAATTAAGGTTTTATATTTGAAACTGGCATAGATGGGGAGCCAGTGGAGGTTCTTAAGGATTAGTGTTATGTGATCCTTTTTGGATGCTCCTGTCAGAACCCTTGCAGTTGTGTTCTGCGCCATCTGTATTGGGTGTATTGCATATGCAGGTAGGCCATGGAGGATGATGTTACAAATAGTCTAGGTGTGGTAAGACCATGGCCTAAAATACTGTGCAGACGTTGTGGTAGTTTAGAAGCGGTTGGAAGCCACGTGCTGTTTTTATTTTTTTGGTATGCCAGTTTGATTGTGTTCTTGATATGCTGCTGAAAGGTTAGGCCTTGTTCCAGGGTAACACCCAGATATCATACAAGGATTTTCACTTGAAGCTGTGATTCAGGTATGTCAATGAATGTTGGGGGTGTGAAGCTTGTGTCCTTTGGTAACATGGAGGACTTTTGTCTTTTGGTAATTTATGAGCAGGTTGTGTGAGGTTAACCATTTGGTGACGGCTGTGAAGCATTCTATTAGTGAAGCGTATACAGGTCGTGTGGTAGTGAATGGAACATATAGCATATCAGCATCAGTGTATATATGCTATAAAACATTGGATGATTTGATGATATCACAAATGGATTATATGAAAACATTGAAAAGAAGAGCAGATAATGTGGAACCTTTGGTAATCTTAGTTGGGATAGCCTTCGTTCCATCCACCCTTACTTGCTGTTGGCGTTGGGTTAGGTAGGAGACGAACCATTTGAGGGTTGTATTGCAAAGTCCAATTGCTTCGAGGCGGTGGAGGACTGCAGCATGTGGTACTGAATCGAATGCTGCAGATATGTCTGAAAACAAGAGAAAAAAGCCTTGGTGTGATTTTTGCATACCTAGTGATAGCTTATCTTTTAGGGCTGTGGTGAGTATTTCTACTCTGTGATTGGGTCAGAAGCCATGCTGCTGCGAGTTAAGAGGGGCATGGGAATTGACATGGTCTTGGAGTTGCAGCTGAACTGCTTTCTCAATGATCTTGGCGAGAAAGGGGAGACTAGATATGTTGTTATTGCCTCCATCTCCTGCTCCTGTCATTGCTGCCTGCAAACTATCTGACTGCGGTCTGCTGCTTACACTGCTTTGTTTGTTCTCCATAGCTCCTGTACTACCCTCTGTGCCTGTTTCAGCTCTGCCCCGGAAGTGACATTTCTGCCAGGTACTGCACATTTCAACCAAGGTGCCTGTGGCTCCTTGGGGCGACGATGGGTGCATTGGGCATCTACACCTGCCTCTCTCTCCTCCTGGCCAACCCTGGACATACTGCCACGGTACTCTTTTGCCTCTTCTGTCTCCCTCCATGCGTTCTGTTTGGCTCCTCTGGCCTTTGCTCCTCACTGTATCCCTCCTGGCCACTGTTGCAATGGCTACTATTCCGGTCTTCTGGTGCCACCGCCCACCCTGTCTTCACCTCTCCCTCTCAGGGCATGCCACTCGTAACCCAGCTAATCTTTTGCCCTGTTTATCTGCCCAGCCCAATGCCCCCACCTTTGCCCAGCCCTCAGTACCCTCCCTGCTTGACCTCTCCCTCGCCCTGCTCAACTGCTGCTTGCTTCTCGCTAAGACACATCTTGTTCATGACCTGACCATCCAGCATTCTCCGTGAGGGCGAAGATGCCCTTCTACACCACTGTCTCCCCCCTGGATACTCTGCCCTCCACCTGCCGCGTCTTAATCGTAGTGGTGGGGGCGTGGAAGTTATTCACTGCTCTTCCCTTCCGATCACAGAGGTTACCCCTCCTCCACGTTACCCCGAGTCCCTCCTCCTTTGCTTTGACTCCTTGCCACCTGTCTACGTCCTTCTTCTCTATACCCCCCGTTCACTTCGTCCTATGAGACACTTTCCTGCTTTCCCTCTCTGAGGCTTCCCTCCTATCCTCACATTTCATTATCCTCTGCGACTTTAATACCCACTTTGACTCCCCTACTCGTCAAAGGGATAAGGTCCTCTTGTCCCTCTTTGATGATCTATCTCTCCTCCAGCTCTACGCACGTCGCAGGGCACACCCTGGATTTCATCCTCACACCAACTGCCTCCCCCTTTCCCCTTCCTGCATCTCCCCTCTCTCGCTCCCCTGGTCTGACCACCTCTGACTCCTTTTTTCCCTCTCCCTCCCTTCCCCGCAGTCTCCATCCAACAGCTATGAACCGCCCCTCTCCCAAGACTCAAGCGCCATATTACCCCACATACCTTACAACAGTTCCCCTCAGCCGGCTCTCTTTTTCCTGCTGATTTCCCCGTTCTCTCACTAAATAAACAAGTGGACATCTGGACCTCCACTCTTTCAACCACCTTGGATCAATTAGCTCCCCTTCGTCTCACTCCGCTGTTGCGTTCCTCCTCTCATCACCCCTAGTATCATCCCGGCCTTTACCTTCAACTTGCACATCTCCGCCATACAGAACAGGCCTGGTGTAGGCACCCTACTTCCGATTCCTTGGCTTCCTTCCGTCATTGTCAACACCTTTATCGTTCCATGATTACTACAATTAAGCAGTCCTACTATTCAGATCTCATTACCTCCTCTTCCAACTCCTCCAGACAGCTCTACCAGGTCCTGTGCTCCCTCTCAGAGCCTACTACCACTTCTGTTTCCTCCACTCTCCCCCCCAATGCTCCTTACCCAGCCCATCTTGCTTCCTTTTTCTCTGGAAAAATCCAATCTCTCTGTGTTTCCTTCCCCTCTTGTCCATCTCCCCCTCTCTCTTCCCCCCCTTCCTCCCAGACCTTCCCCCATACCTGGCACACTTTTCCTCCCATCACACTGATTGAGCTCACCAAGGCCATCACCTCCTCCCACAAGACTACATGTCCACTCAATCCTCTCCCTTCCACCTGGCTCTTGGATCCCTCTCTTACATTGTTATCCTACATTCTTTATATATTCAATACTAGTCTTTCTTCTGGTCCTTTTCCTACTGCCTGGAAACACGCCCTCATTCGACCCTCACTGAAGAAACCTTCCCTTGACCCTTCCACCCCGGCCAGTTGGCGTCCCGTTTCTAACCTCTCTTTCCTCTCCAAAGTCCTGGAGAAACTCGTCTTTTGGCAACTTTCCGCTCACCTCAATTCCACCCTTTCCCTTTACCCCCGTCAGTCTGGCTTCCGCTCTGGTCACAGTACCAAAACCATTCTCCTCTCATTCCTGAATGAAGTTCACCAATCCCACGACCGAGGTGACCTTTCCCTTATGGTTTCCTTGGACCTGTTCTCTTCTTTTGATATAGCTGATCACCACACTCTCCACGCTTGTCTCTTGGACCTTGGGATCCACGGCACCATTCACCTTTGGTTCTGTTTTTTTCTTTCGTCCTATACCTTTGCTATCTGGACCTCCCCCTCCCCCCTTCACTGCGGTGTTCCCCAGGGTTCGGTCCTTGCCCCGATCATCCTTCAGTCCACTCAAAGGGCCATGTCTAAGGGCCCTTTGGCATGGTCATTGCGCGCTCATGCCTGAGTGCATGTAAATTTAAAGGACTGCTGCCAGTCATGACAGGGAGAGGATTGAGCAGGCCTTTGTACCATTTTATAGTGCATTATATTCTACCAAATGTACAAGGGATACCCACCAGATAGCGGAGTATCTAAAGGATATGCTGGAGAGGTGTCTCTCCAGGGAACAGCAGGGGCGGCTGGATAGTCTCATCACAGTACTGGAGTTGCAACAGGCTATTAGTGGTTTGCCATAGGGTAAGGCTGCAGGTCCAGATGGGTCCCCCCCCCCCCCCCGATTTCTACAAAATCTTTTGTTGGGCCATATCACCGCTAGTGTGCAGGGCCCTCAATATGGTTGGGGGGGGGGGGGGAGATACCCGAGACTTTCTTGGAGGCACATGTTACCGTAATCCATAAAAAAGGGAAGGATATGACCGCACCCGGCTCCTACCGACCAATCTCTCTCCTGAATACTGAGGTGAAGTTGCTCATGAAATGTTTTGCTCAATGCCTGAATCAGCTTATCTCGGTTTTAATACATAAAGATCAAACGGAATTCATCAAGGGCCAAAATGCAATGGAGAGTCTTGGGGATAGTAGAGCAATGCAGGATAAATGTGGACAGGCCCATGGTCTTTTTGGCCTTGGATGAGGAAAAGGCCTTCAACCACATCGAGTAGCCTTTTCTGCTGCTGGTCCTTGAGGATTTTAACTTTGGGCTGGTCTTTTTGTGGTGGTTAGGGCCCTATTTAATGCATCCATGGCAAGGCTCAGAATAAAGAATAAAGAAGCTCTTTCGCTGAAGTTCTCCTTAGGGAGGGGCACGAAGCAAGGTTGCCTACTGTCCCCCCTGCTTTTTGCACTCATTAGAACCCTTTGCCCAAGGCCTTAGGAGGAATGGAGAGATAGCGAGGGATGATGGTAGGAGGTACAGAACATAAGGTTGCTCTTGATGCTGATGATACCCTCTTGTTCCTCTCAAGTCTTGAGCATTTTTATCTGCCTTTGAGGAGGAATATAGGGAGTCTGGGGCTGTGTTGTGTTATAAATTCAACAATGAAAATCTGTTCTCATGCTTTTTAATTTCCCCTAAGAGATAGAGGAAGTAATAAAAGCAAGGTTTCCTAACTAATGGGAAAAGGAATCTTTGCCATAGTTGGGGGGGTGGGGGGGGGGTGAAGATCCCTATCAAGTTAGACAGACTTTTCCAATTGCACTTCCCACCGTTGCTAGGATGATATGGGACGATTTGCATGGTTGGGCTTTCTTATCCCCATCGCTTCTGACTAGAATCAATGTGATCAAAATTAATGTTTTACCCCGCTTCATATATTTGTTCCTGATGCTGCCCTGTCTAATATCAGATGCTTTTTTCTGTGACCTTCACAAGTCAGTTGCCCATTTTCTTTGGAATGGTAAGAGGGCCCAGGTCAAGTGTGTTAATGTACCCCAGACACTAGGCGTAAAGACTCTAAACACCAGGGGTCTTTATCAAAATTTAAAATGTACTACTGGGTGGCACAGCTGAGGGCAGTTCATTTCTGGTGGGTAGCAAACCCAGATCAGCACTGGATTCCGATAGAAGCAGGTCCTACAGTCATTGGATTAGCCCCGTTTGTGACATCCCGGTGGGGAGGAAGAGGCTGGACTCAACTCACCCACTGGTGGGCCCCACTTTGGCGGCCTGGGAGAGAGTGGCCAGGTGGTTAGCTGTCTCCCCCTTCTCAGGTGCACCTGGCTTTCCTGACGCAAGTGCAGCTATTCCCTCCTGGGGTGACAGATCCAGGTCGGTTTTGCTGAATGAGTGCCAATAAAATGGACAGGGCAGTGGATTATATTAAGTAAGTATGCTTTCTATCAAGGGGAGAGATCCTAGGGCACTGTTCGGTTCTTCCCTCTCATTTTTTGTCACTTTCAGGAAGAGTACTTTTTACACACACTCAGGTGCTGTAACCTTACTGCAGTGCACCCGATTGAGGCTTTTTTTTGTAAAACCCCTTAAGGGACATGGGTATCTGGCACACTTATACCAGATTATAATGCAAGGGCATGGAGAGCAGCATCGATATCAGACTACTTGGGCAAAGGACCTGGGGATGGAATAGTCTGTGGAGCAGTGGGAGAACACGCCAAAGATGTTGGTTTGCCAATCACACCTAGACTCCCAGTATAAATTATTATTAAGGATGTATCTTACTCCTATTAAACTGCATGCAATGAATAAGGCTTACCTTGCAGATTGCTGGAGGGGATATGATAGAAGACTTACCCTGATACATGTAATGTGGGACTTTGAGAAGGTGGCTGAGATCTGTTTTCAACTCATGGGGAAGGACATGTTTAAAGATGCTGCCTTAATGTTACTGGGTTACTCTGAGGGGCCACCTACTGTTTGTTTAAATCGATCTGGGGTAGCTAACTTTTTCTTTCTAGCATTGCGGTCCTATGTGGTGGCAAAGCGGAAGAACCCGATGGCACAAACATTACTGGACTGGTCAAAACATTTTGCACACACTATAGAACAGAAACAAGGCACAGAGTGCATGAGAGGAATAATGGAAAGATTTTAAAGGATTTGGGCTCCTGTCAAATTGTTCTTTGACTCTGGCTAGGAGCGGGAGGGCATTGGTTAAGCTCTGTGGACTTTGCAGAGCCAGCTAGGCCAGAGATGATTAATCTCTCTGCTGGAGAACTGTTCATCTCTAATTGTAAGCAGGAGTTCTGGAGTGACGGGGTGTATCTTCACTCCCCCCCCTTTCTTACTGTTCCCTCTCTCTTCCCCCCGCACTATGATACGTCATGATGATGTTCGTTTCTGCTGGTTTGTATAAGGGATATTGAGACCTGCAAGAACTCTGTTCTGTTGTTCTAATGGTTTTGTACTTGTTTTGTGAATGCATGAAGAAAATCATGAAAAAAAAGTTAAAAATTACAAAGATGCCTGGCCCCGAGTCTGATGGTGGATTTGGTTGCACAAACTATGGAGAATGTGTGTGGGGAGGCCCTGCAAAAAGGGCAGTTGGAACCTGCACAAAACCAAATCCATATCATCCTGCTCTTGAAATCGGGGCATGATAGGGAGCAACTAGGTTTGTATCGTCCCATCTCGTTGTTAAATCAAGATGTTAATATCATTACCGAAATAATTCATAATGGATCAAGTTGGTTTTGTGTCTCGGCGCTTTGCTTCTAGAAACCTACTGAAAGTCCTTGCTGTGATTGGAGCGAGCTGAGCAAACAAGGGGACTAGGAACACCTTGCTTAACCTTAACACTGAAAAAAAAAACTGACAATGTGTCATAATCATACCTGCTTTGGGTCATCAAGCAGTTTGGCATAGCAGGTCAATTTCTTATTTGGGTTCGGACCCTTCATAAAAATCCCATCGTGCAGTTACTGGTCAATGGAGCATTGATGCTGAGCTTTGCTCTACAATGAGGTAAAAGGCAGGACTGCCCACTGTCCCCCTTGCTCTTCTTATTGGTTTTGGAGCCTTTGGCCACAAAGTTGTGAGCTGATGGGGGATTTACTGGTATAAAAATTAATCAGCAGGAATTCTGAGTCAGTCTCTGCGGATGATATGCTCTTGTATATGGGTGCCCCTCACCGGGATGGGTGCAGGGTGTTGCAAATATTGACCTGCTAGCAGACATTTTCTGTTCTGAAAACAAACCAGGAAAAATTGCTGGCATTGTTTTTGGGACTGAATAGGAGGGAAACATGGCAGTATAACTTTGAATATGGGTGGTCGACTGGCTCGCTGAAATATTTGTGAATGTATCTTAGCACCAACCCCTTAGTCATGTACAGGAAAAACATTAGTGGACAAGTTAGAAGAAGTTAAGAAGCTTTGTCAAAAATGGCAAGAACTACCCCTATCTTTAATGGGGCACATGGCTTTACTAAAAATGATAGTTCTACCCAAACTATTATATTCTCTACAGGTCTTGCCTTTCTGGGTGAGGAGGCAGGAAAAGGGGGAGTATAGATCAATGTTGTGGAACTTTCTTTGGAGAGCGAAAAATGCCCACATTAGCCACACTAAGCTTATCAGGTCACAGCATCAAGGAGGCTTAAATCTCCCCGATTTGCGTATGTACAATGCAGCTGCCTCACTGAGGTGGATTCATGAAGACTTGACTGGGGCTGTGAATTCACTTCAGACGTTCTGAGGTGAGGTATGCAGACCCTACTCCCTGTTAGCTATGCTCCATGTGGGATGTTCAGTGCCCTCACTGAGGTGGACATTGCTATTGGTTTGGCCTCTGCAGCTAGCTTGGAAACGGTGGTGAGGACTGGGAGGTGGGACATGTAAGGCCTCTGTACTCCTCTCCCTGCTGGACAATCCGGGATTCCCTCCTAGGATGGGCCCTTCCATCTTTCGGTCTTGGGTGGTGGCAGGCTGCCGTGCACTGGGGCACCCGTTAGGACATGGGCAAGATCAGTTCCCCTCTCTCTGTCAGATCTGGGAGCAGTGGCATCTTCCAAACAAACATTTCTATGCGTATTTGCAGATTAAGCATTACTGTTCTACACTGACTGCCCGATTTAGAAATCAATGGCTCGGGAATGAGTTGGACAAGCAATTTCAAAAAGTGGTACCTAAATTTAATAGAATCACAACGTGGTACTGGATGGGATGGGATAAAAAGGGATCCAATCACTTGCAGACTTTAGCGAGAAATTGGTCCATGGAGGTGGACAAGGAGTGGGATGGTGAGCAGCTAGCTGAGCTCTTCTCCAAGTTAGGGTACTCTGTGAAGTGTAGACTTGCAGGATATGCAGTTTAGAATTCTTCATATAGCTTATTTATTTTGAGAAAAGGGAGCCTGGATGGGGCTTTGGAACACAGACCTTTGTCTAAAATATATAATAGTGACAGGTCTCTTTTTCCACTCCCTTTTGGAATGTTACAAACTCTAAGAGTTATGGGATGGCACTCTCAATATCTTATCACAGGTGGTTCAGATGCGTATTGGGTGGGCTTACAGTCTGTTGTTGATGGGATATGACAACCCATTGGAGGAATGCAAGATGCCCAAAGTAAAAAAAAAAGTTTCATTTTGTTGGACTAATGGTAGTGAAAAAGATTGTGTTGTGTAATTGGATAGTGGACACTGAGGCCTCACCAGCATTGGAATCTGAAGATGCATGAGATACGTGCGTTGCTCAAGTTGCCCCTATGTGAAAAGGTCAAAGCTGGAGTGGTTGCTGTACCTTTAACTCTGGCTTAGGTTCTCAGCTTTGCACCCCAGAGTATAATGGAGAAGGGGCAGCCCTGCAGCCTAGTCACTCGTGGGAGACTCATGATAGTTCAGGAGTGGACCACTAAGCAGGAAGGGTATGGATTGGGGAAGGGGGGGGGGTATTTGTTGTGTCTGGAATGTTGAGTGGGCATTAAAGGGGCAGGAAAAAGAGGGGAAGGTGGCTACAAGTGGGGGAGGGACCTAAAAAGGGTGACACTTATGATATGGGGCTGTTTGTGCTTTGCATGGGGGGACATGGGGATTGTGGGCCCCACCGACATATAGATAACTAGGGCACTCTCTCTTTATGCCACTTGTTTAGTGACTACTGCCCCACTGGACCGAAGATGTGTTTCTTTTGTTATACTTATTTTGTTTCTTTACTACGATGTACTGGTGTACCCATCAATAAATCAATCAATAAATAAATGAAAGATGTGTTATTCTTTTGAAATGCCGATTTCAGCTCTTATAAGGTTTTTTTTTTTTTTTAATCGGCGGTTTATGCTCCATTTGTGATTTCTTTGTTACAAACACATAACCCCATTTGGAATTTCATTCTTTTGGCCGGTAATTGGGGTCATGCGCTTGGTTACAGAACAATATATATTGTTCCACACTTCCCACGGCTCTTCAATCAAGCTTTCATAGAAAGAACAGCAGTGCCCCTCTGAGTATTTAAAAGTCTCTAACAATTCTGAGACTGCCTCGATATATACTTAGTTATGTTTACTGAAAGCAATGCCCCCTGAACCAGTTTTGCATGGAGTTATATTAATTCATATTATTTTACTTTATTTTTGAGACCTTAAAGATAGCTAATGACACTCAGCTGATATATTATATATCTTTCCTGTTTTTATGGTCATAAACCTTAAAGTTTCTGAAGTATATTTTTGGTCTTTACTATACAGCGTAGTTACTCATCTGTAACAGGTGATCTCCGGGAACAGCAGAAATCAGTCTTCACATATGGGTGATGTCAGCATCGACAGAGCCCTGTGCAGGAACACTCCCCAGCATCCCATAGGAATGCTTTTGGGAGTATCCCTCCATGCATGTGTGCTTGCCTTCCTAACACTTCTCCTCAGTCAGGTATATAACATAGAGAAAAAGCTTCAGAGGGAAACCAAAAGTAAGAACAAGACTTAGTCCCATCTATAACTTCGAGGGGAGGCAGGCGGGTTGTGAAGACTAATTCCTGCTGTTCCTAGAGAGCATCTGTTACAGGTGAATAACTACGCTATCTCCAGAAACAAGCAGGACGTTAGTCTTCACATATGGGACTCCCCAGCTCCCAGCTACCATGAAAGATAGAAAAAAAAGACCGTGTGAATGGAGAGGAGAACCTGAACTACAAGGAGGGTAAAGCAGGGAACTGTCAGACCCAGTCCCTCGGGCACATTCTTCATAAGGTAGTCAGCCAAGGACGATAGGAGAAGATGTAGTTAAATGACAAAAAGATTCCGTAAGACGGCTTGGCCAAACTGTGTGTCTTGACTAGAGTCCTTATTGAGACAGTAATGGGCAGCAAAGGTATGCATCGAAGATCAAGAGGCTGCTCAGCAAATCTCTAAGATGGAGACAGAATGTAGGTTGGCTATTGTGGCAGTCATAGCTTGGACATTGTGAGCCATTACATGCCCTAGCAAGCACTGTTCCCTCTAAGCTGTGCGCGTGTGCGCGCGCACACACCTCGCCGAGTGAGCGCACATACTTTACAACAGAGCGCACAAAAATTATGGTTCTGATTCTGATAGAAAACAACACAGACGTCTTAAAATTTAAAAGTTGTTGTGTATTTACGGTTTTCACAAGTTCTACAATATTTTCTAGTGCAATCAAGGTGGTGTACATACTGTATTCTGACGTGTAGTCAAATTTTAAAGTATATAACTCCGAGTGTCGTTATGTGGCGCACAAAGTTTTAACCTTCCTTCAAAAGCTGCACAGCTGATATTTTATGCGCACACAGCCTACAGAAAATTAGAGGGAACATTGCTTGCAAGGAGAGTCCAGTCTGTGTGTACACAAAAGATATGTAATTGGCAATTCAGTTAGAAAGGGCCCGCCTGGAGACCGGGAGGTCTAGATGGCTAGGGTCAAAAGAGACAAAGAGCTGTGAGGATTGATGATGGCCCTTAGTTCTATCGAGATAGAAAGCGAGAGCTCTTTTGCAATCAAGTGTATGCAACGATTGGAAGAGAAATGGATTGTTTAAGGTGGAAAGGAGAAACCACCTTTGGTAGAAACTTAGAGTGGTCATCCAAACCCATCCCACGGTGGAAGCGAGTGTACAGAGCATAGTCCACCAGAGCTTGCAACTCACTAACCCGCCTGGCAGAAGTGAGAGCAATCAGAAAAATAACTTTCCAAGTAAGGAACTTCAGCGAAGTCCTAGCTAGTGGCTCAAAAGGGGATTTGAGCAGTTGTGACAGGACAATGTTGAGGTCCCACGCTATAGTAGGATGGCGGTCTTGTTAAAAGAAGGCCGTGCATGAAGAGCATCATAAGTGGATGTGAAGAAACTGGATGATCCGCAACTGGGCGGTGAGAGGCTGAGACTGCACTAAGGTGGACCTTCACCGAGTTAGTCTTTAGTCCAGACGTGTAGAGATGAAGAAGATATTGAAGCAGGTACTCCATTGGACAAGTGAATGGGTTGAGAGTTCTCTGGGAACACCAGGGAGAAAATCTATGCCATTTAAAGGCGTACGTATGCCTAATAGAATCTTTCCTAGAAGCCAGTAAGACCTCTGTCATGTCTTCTAGGAGATGTAGGTGAGACAAGATGAAGCATTCAGCAGCCATGCCATCAACCACAACGCTCTCAGGTTGGGATAAAGAAGTGTGTCCTGGTTCTGCGAGAGAAGATTGGGTGTACACCAGAGACTGAGATGTTATACCCATGTCAGCTAAAGGAGTAAGGGAAACCAAGGCTAACAGGGCCAGAATGGGGCGATGAGAACCATCTTCCCTCTGTCCAACTGCAATTTGAAGAGAGTCTTCGGAACCAGTGGTAGTGGCGGGAACGTGTAAAGCAGGCTCTGACCCCAATGAAGCAGGAAAGCATCTGAGGCTTCACTCCATGGCGATGGGAATCTTGAACAGAAGCGAGGGAGTTGGGATTGATTGGAGTAGCGAAGAGTTTGATGATGGGCATGCCCCATAATTGGAACAAGCGTTGTGCCATTTCCTGATGAAGCATCCATTCATGAGGGCGAAGGATATGGCTGAGCTTGTCAGCTAGCTGATTCTACTTCCCCAGGAGATAAACAGCCTGAAGAAGGATCTGATGAGCTATCGCAAAAGTCCAAAGTCAGATTGCCTCTTTGCAAAGGAGGCGAGAGCTGGTACCACCCTATTTGTTAATGTAGAACATGGCAACCTGGTTGTTGGTCTGAATGAGTACTGTCCATCCCGAGAGGTGAGGACAGGAAGGCATTGACAATCGCTCGGTGCTCCAACAGACTGATGTGATAAGAGGCCTCTCGTGGGGTCCACTGGCCTTGTGTGGCGAGACCTTGTAGAGGGGCTCCACAGCCTTGCTTGGATGCACTGGTGGTCAGAGTACACTGCAGTGTAGATCTTTGAAAAGGTAACCCAACGAGAAGATTTTGGGCAGTGCACCACCAGTTGAGGGAGTTCAACTGGTGGTGCATCTTGTCTGAGAGGTGACCCGTGGACTGTGTTTACTGATCTGAGAGGGTCTATTGCCCCAGTCACATGTGAAGATGGGCATATGGAACAACATGGACTGTGGAGGCCATGTGACCTAGGAGACGTAGCATACTAGTTTGCCAAGATACTGGTTTGGTGATGGCAATGGCTTACCAAAGAAATGAGATGATGAAGGTGTTCCTCTGGTAGGAAGGCTCGAGCCTTTGGAGTATTCAGAAGAGCTCCTATGAACTCCAATGTTTGAGTAGGAGTCAGGTGTGACTTTGGATAGTTGATGATGAAGCCCAAATGCTGTAGAACCAGAATGGTGCAATGAAGTGATGTGGAGACCATCTGAGGGGTATCTCCCCTGATTAGTCAGCCACCCAAGTAAGGGAAGATAAAGATGCCCAAGGAATGGAGGTAGGCTGCTACGACTGCTAGCACTTTGTGAACACCCTTAGAGCAGATGCCAATCCGAAGGGGAGAACACGGTATTGATAGTCGTGCCCCTGAAAGAAAAACTGGAGGTATTTTCTGTGGAAGGGGTGGATCAGGATGTCTATGTAGGCATCCTTGAGATCCAGAGAGCAGAGCCAGTCTCTTTCCTGAAGGTAAGGGAGTAGGGTCCATAGCGAGAGCATTTTGAATTTCCCCCTCACTAGGAATTTGTTGAGATTCCATAGATCCAGGATAGGCCTGAAACCCCCTGTCTTCTTTGGAATGAGGAAGTAACAGGAGTAGAACCCTAGGCCTTATTGAGGCAGTGGGACTTCTTCGATGGCCCCTTGAGTTGTTAGAGTGGCAATTACCTGCTGCAGAGTGAAGGAGATCCATGGAAAACTCGCCCACAAAGTAAGTGGGGGGTAGATCTTTGAAATTGAGCTGATAGCCCGCACTCACCACTGCCAAGGTCCAGGGTTCTGAAGTTATGAGGGCCTATCTGTGGGCATATTCAGTTAACCTGCCTGCTATGTGGGAGGGTTGGTGATCTTTTAGGGGTAGACTGGCTATGCCCTCGAGGAAGCAGTCAAAAATTAGCCTGAGGTGGGGCTGTGGAGCTGGCTGAGGCTTCGCAGTCTTAGGCTTTCTGGGCTGATGATTCCCCTGCTGTTTTTGATGGAGCTGTTGAGCCTGGTAAGAGGAGTAAGTAGGATAGTACTTTTTCTTTTTAGGATAAAAGGTCTTCTTGGTAGAAGCCTTCTTTTTAGCAGGGTCTGCTGTTTTTCTGGATAAAGGTTTCTTAGTGAGATCATTGGTCTCTATCTCACTGGCTTTCTCATGCCATCCTTTGCCAAAAAGGATCTCTCCATTACAGGGGATATTGGCCAGTTTATCTTGAACCCATTGTTCAAGATCAGAGGACTGCAACCAGGCTGTCCATCTTGCTCCAATGCAGGCTGCTGCTGTTCTACTAGTGGCCTCAAAAGCCGCCCTGGTCAGAAACTTGGAAGTGTTCTGAGCATGAGACACCAGAGCCTCATGTGGGGTCTATTTGTCCGTTGGCAGTAAAGAGGTGAATTTAGAGAGTTCCTTTGATACATCCCTCAAGAACATGCCCATATAGAACATTTAGGAGTTAATTATGGACCCGAGCATAACAGATTGAACTGTTTTCTGGCCAAAAGTATCGAGGGTTCTGGACTCCCTGCCCGAGAAAACTGATGAGTGATTCTTAGAACTTTTAATTCTTCTCATAGTCAATTCCACAACCATATAATGATGTGGAAGTTGTGGTTTCTGAAAGCCTGGACATGGACGAACTTCATACAGAGTGTCCAGTCGCTTGCTAATAGAAGGAACTGTTAGTGGTGCTTCCCACATCCAGAGCATTAAGTTCTGGAGAATGTTATGGATGGGAAGTGTAGCAGCTTCCTTTGGAGCAGAGGGATACTGAAGGATGTCAAGTTCGTCTGCCCTCAGTTCCAATTCTGTTATCACAGACACCGAGATAGCGGCTACCATATCTTTGATAAAATCTTGGAAGGACATGTCCTCGGAAGGGGGTCATCGACGCCTCTCATGTGATGGAGACAGATCTAAGGGAATATCCTGGAGTGGCTCGGAATCGAGATACATCATCGGAGTTTGAAGAAGCGGTACCGGAATCCAGGAGAAAGTCAAAGTAGTGACTGTTGGTACTTCGGTATCAACGTTGCTCCGATGTCGACCTCGACGTCTGGTACTCATGGTGTGAGGTATCGAAATAGGGGTGTTTGATACCTGATGCTGCAGAGTGCCACGGGACAGGTCAAGACTTCATGCACAATGATGCTGACTCTTGGAGCAATGCTCCTAAAGATCTTGATACATCAACATTGAAAGATGGTATCGGAGCAATGGAACCCGAAGGCCTTGAAGGCTCTGGTACTACTGCCATCAGGATCATAGCTAGACTCCTCTCGATAGCTTGGACATGCTCATGGAGAGAGAATGGAGTAGATTGGGAGGAATCGAGCCTGGTACCACCATCCAAGAACAAGGTACAGAGGGCTCCACTGAGGACGATGCCTGGGGAGCATCCCCAAGTCCATCCAAGGCTTTGTAGGTAGCATCCTCCCGCTGGGGCTATTTGGCTGTATGGCCCAACTTCTGAGTCACCTGAAGTTGAGTGCCGACGCCGAGGACTGGAACCCCTTGCCTGATGATGCCGAGGTCTTCGATACTTTTCCCGGTGAAGCTAATCTATGCTTGCTGCTATGTTTGGATTTGGATGATGTATCAGAACCATGTGGAATAGTCTCCCAGTGGAGGTGGTAGAGATGAGGACAATAACTGAATTCAAAAAAGCATGGGACAAACACAGAGGATCTCTAAAGGTAAAAAGGGGACTGTTGTAGTTGTTATGGGTTAGACAGACTAGATAGGCCATGTGGTCTTTTTCTGTCGTCATATTTCTATATTTCTATGTGATGATGCAGACGGTGTGGAGGCCACCGAAGAATGTGCCAAAGCGGCTGAGTCTGACAAACAGCTTTAACCTTTGCTGTTCCCAGTTCTTAAGTCCCCGTGGTGTCATTTGCTGACAGTGAGTATAAGAAGAAACATCATGGTCGGGGCCCAAACATTTTAAGCACTAGTTGTGCTGATCAGTCGCTGAAATACTACACTGGCATTTAGTACACTTTTTAAAACCACTGTGTTTCTTTTCTATCGTGGAAAAAATCAAATTGGGGAATGGTGGCCCAAACGCCTGAAGAAAATAAAAAGAAAAAGAAAATTCAACAAGGAAGAAAAAAAAGGTACCGGACAATGCAGTACCATTCTGGTCGACAGGAAGGCAAGCACAGACTACTGAAAGGCACCAAAAACAAAACTTTGAAGTATTTTTTCACAGCGGGGTTAGAACAAGGTCCTGATGGCTCCACGGAAAAAAAGACAACTGAGGAGAACTGGCGGGAAGGCAGGCATGCATGTGTGGAGGGATACTCCCAAAAGCATCCCTATATGATGCTGGGGAGTATTCCTACGCGGTGCTCTGTCGATGCAGACATCACCCATATGTGAAGACTGACTTCCTGCTTATTCCTGGAGATTTATATATACACACACAGACACACTTTTCATTACTTCATTTTTTTCGTCATTTGTTTTATTGTTTCTAATCTTTTGTTGGTTTGGATAAAGATGCTATAAGTTTGGTCATTATTCTCTTTGGTATCAATATTTATTGTTTAAGCGGTTATTTCCAACAATATATTTTTTTCAGTCCTCTCATTCAGCTGCTATTTCTTAGCTTTTTTACTTGAATAGCCTTGATCTTTTATCAATTTATTGGCACATATCCATCCTGTTAATGTGATGTTACTCTTCTTTCGATTTTAATTTTTAATTTTGACGTTTAATATTTGTTTCTTCTAAACTGATGTTTTATTGTTCTAATTCATCTCCGCGTATATTATTTGTATGTTTGATCATGTTTATGTGTGTATATATATATCGTTTGTGAAGAAGTGAGAGAGCGTAGTTACTCACCTGTAACAGGTGATCTCCGGGAAGAGCAGGAATTTAGTCTTCACATATGGGTATCGTTGGTACCGACGGAACCTGCGCGGGAACGGCTCCCCAGCGTCCAATAGGAACGCTTTTGGAAGCATCCCTCAGCACATGTGCGCTGCCTTCCCGCCTTTCCAACTGTCCCTCTTCAGTTAGGTTTGTAGCTGAGTGAAAGGATAGAGGGAGAGAGGAAAGAGACAGAGAGATAGAGAGACAACTACTAGAGGAGGTGGGTGGGTTGTGAAGACTAAATTCCTGCTGTTCCCGGAGATCACCTGTTACAGGTGAGTAACTACGCTCTCTCACTTCTTCACAAACGATATATATATACACACATAAACATGATCAAACATACAAATAATATACGCGGAGATGAATTAGAACAATAAAACATCAGTTTAGAAGAAACAAATATTAAACGTCAAAATTAAAAATTAAAATCGAAAGAAGAGTAACATCACATTAACAGGATGGATATGTGCCAATAAAGTGATAAAAGATCAAGGCTATTCAAGTAAAAAAGCTAAGAAATAGCAGCTGAATGAGAGGACTGAAAAAAATATATTGTTGGAAATAACCGCTTAAACAATAAATATTGATACCAAAGAGAATAATGACCAAACTTATAGCATCTTTATCCAGGAACAAGCAGGAATGTAGTCTTCACATATGGGGACTCCCTAGCTGAAGATGCCAGGGAGATAGCCCCAGGAAGCTGCCACCCAAGTAAGGTGGGCCATGCTTCCTCCCATGGATCTCTGTCATCCCACCAGGGTTGGTGGGTAGGAGTTGAATTAGGTCTGGAAGAGATTTTGAAGAACAGCTTGGCCAAAGAAGGCATCCCGACGGGAGGCTTTATCTAGGCAGTAGTGGGCTGTAAATGTGTGCACCGAAGCCCAGGTGACTGCTCGACAAATGTCATCAATAGACACAGAGTGAAGGTTAGCCATAGAGGCTGCCATGGCTCTCACATTATGAGCTGTGACATGGCCTTGAAGAGGAAGACTCTTACTCTCATAAGCAAAGGATATGCATTGTGCAATCCATTTGGACAGAATTCCCTTGGAGACTGGAAGTCCCAAATGACTAGAATCAAAAGCAATAAAAAGTTGAGAAGACTTTCTATGTTGCTGTGTTCTTTGTAGGTAAAAAGCCAAGGTTCTTTTACAATCCAAAGTATGAAGGTTCCTTTCTGCATTAGAGGCATGGGGCCTCAGAAAGAATACAGGAAGATAAATTGATTGATTTAAATGAAAAGGCAAAACCACCTTTGGCATAAAGTGTGGATGAGTTCTAAGAACAACCTTATCATGGTGAAACCTAGTATAAGGAGGATCAGCCATTAAAGCTTGCAATTCACTAATGCGACGTGCAGAGGTGAATGCAATTAGGAAGATGACCTTCCAGGACAAAAGCTTTAGGGTTGTAGTGGCTAAAGGTTCAAAAGGCGGTTTCATGAGCTGCCCGAGAACTAGGTTTAAATCCCATGCCACCGGTGGTGGCCTGATGGGAGGCTTTGTTAATAGAAGACCTCTCATAAATCTTGTTATGAGTGGATGAGAGGAAACTGGTTGTCTATTTAGAGGCTTATAGGAAGCTGCAATTGCACTAAGATGGACTCTTACTGAATTGGTCTTTAGACCAGAATTTGATAAATGAAGTAGATACTCTAGTATCGATTTCAAAGGTATCAATAAGGGGGTTTAACCCCTTCTGTGAACACCATATACAGTATTAAAACGTTTCCACTTGAAGGCATAAGAGCGTCTTGTGGAAGGTTTTCTAGAAGCCTGAAGGATATCCTTTACCTGTTGGGAAAGGTTAAGATCCTGAAGGTCTAAGCTTTCAGCAAACAGGCCCTGAGATGCAGGGACTGGGGATTCGGGTGCCATAGCATCCCATTCTCTTGGGAGAGGAGATCTGGAGCATAGCCTAACTCCAGAGGTAGAGCTTGAGAGAGATATATGAAGCAGGGGATACCACGTTTGGCGTGGCCACCGTGGCGCTATGAGGATCATACGACCTCTGTCTCTCTGAAGCTTGAAGAGTGTTTTGGGGATGAGGGGAATGAGTGGGAAGGCATAGAGGAAGTCGTGACCCCAGTGAAGAAGGAAGGCGTCCCTTGCCAGGCAATTTTGAGCCGGAATCCTGGAACAGAACTGGGGAAGTTTGGCATTCAGTGGACTTGCAAATAGGTCTATGTCTGGGGTTCCCCAGATCTGAAATATCTTGGCCATCTGGGTCTAGGTGGAGAGACCATTCGTGAGGCAGCAGTACTAGGCTGAGTTTGTCTGCCCAAAGGTTTTGAATGCCTGGAAGATATACCACGAGAAGGTGAATTTGATGCTCTCTGGCGAGGGCCCATAGTCATAAAGCTTCGTTGCATAACGACAGAGTGCCTGTTCCGCCCTGCTTGTTCACGTAGAACATAGCTACTTGATTGTCCGTTTGGACTAGGACTGTCTTGTAGCTGAGCTGGGCATGGAATACTCAAAGAGCTAGACAGATTGCTCTGAGTTCCAGGAGGTTTATGTGAAGACAAGCCTCCTGTGGAGTCCAGGTACCCTGGGTAATGATGCAGGTGTGTGCTCCCCATCCCACCTGTGATGCATCTGTTGTTAGGGTGGCCTGGAATACGGGTTGCTGGAAAGGAGACCCCACTAGAAGATTTTCCAGTGATTGCCCCGATTGCCCCCTTAAGACCTTTTTCCTGTGTGCTGTGTTTTTCCCTTCAAATCAATGTGTTTATACCCCAAAATTGCTGTCATGATTTGACAAACTACAATCTGTAATCAAACCGCTTCTGATCGCTGGAAGTAGCGGTATACAAATGTATACTAAATAAATAAATAAAATAAATTGCCACCATTGTAGGAACAAGATCATTCATTGTGAGTTTGATATCTTGTCCGACAGATGTCCTGTGGCCTGTGTCCACTGTGTGGATAGGGTCCACTGGGCTGCTCGCATATGAAGGCAAGCGTAGGGAACCACATGAACCGTGGATGCCATATGTCCCAATAGTTGTAGTAGTTCTCGAGCAGTTAGGGAGGACTTCACCGCTGCTTGAGAAGCTAGCTGTATTATACAAAGACAGCGGGGTTGTGGGAGAAAAGCTCTTGACTGTCTGGTATCTAGACGAGCTCCTATGAACTCTAGGGACTGAGACGGAGCAAGCAAGGATTCTGTAACCATTAGTAAGTCAAGCTCGAGAAGTGCTATGAGGAGCAGCCACCACCTTTTGAAAAGGAAGCGCCATTGGGCGCTGACCACAGATGCTCTCCCGCCCTCCAGCGGCTCTCCCTCCCGGGATTGAGCCCCAGGACCCAGAGGACAGCGGCCATCTTCGGCGATCTGCCCAATCGGGGCAGCTGCCACCTTCTGAAAAGGAAGCGCCATCGGGTGCTGACCACAGACACTCTTCTGCCCTCCAGCCCAGCAGCGGCTCTCCCTCCCGGGATCGAGCCCCAGGACCCAGAAGACAGCAGCCATCTTCGGCGATCTGCCCAATCGGGGCAGCCGCCACCTTTTGAAAAGGAAGCGCCATCAGGTGCGCCCGCGCCTGAGGGCTCTTTGGCGTGGCCCTTAGGCGGGGTCCGACCGGCCTAAGGCCAAGCACAATTGCCGAGCGTCAATCCAATTACCTGCTCTCCTCGCCGAATACCACCACCCTCACAAAAAATACCAAGAGGACAGGCCCGATCGATCGGCAATGCTACCCAACCGCAAGGTAATCTGCTGATACATAAAATACCCACTCTACTTAGTAGCTTTCGATACAGAGTAACCTACACTGTGAATGCCTTTGTGATTACCTTTTGCTATTTTTCTGCGATATCTATTGTACAAGGGTGCAACTACTATAGGCTGACTCAACCCCTAGCAGCCCAATCATGGCCATTTCCATACTGACCCTCACCAGTTTTTATCTCCTTACCAATGCCATTTATGATACCCTTGCACTCACCACCGACCACAACCCCATCCTTCACAGTATAGGTAAGAAAAGCTATACTAGCTCCCATCGTCCTCTACCAAACACATATCATGACCGACACCCACACCTACTCTATGTAATTTTTAAACACCCCGAGAACTCCAAGACAGCGATACCCCAAGTACCTTGCGACTTGAAATGTGCCCTCATAAACTCACGCTCGGTCCGTAAGAAATGGCCAGCCATCACAGATCTCATAGCACTCCTCAACCTTGACTTACTAATGGTTACAGAATCCTGGCTTGCGGACTCAGACACAGTTCTCCTAAACCAACTTACCCCCCCTAACTTCTCAATCCATACCTGCCACAGAACTGGCCGGAGAGGTGGAGGGGTTTTCATCTTGGTAAAAACAGAACTCCAATACCAGCTGCTCTACTCCAAAAGCACAACGCACCTAGTCACAATCACTATAGCCAAAAAACACAACACCATCAATCTCATTTACAGAGCTCCAACCTCCCCCCCGGAAGACCTCTCTAACATAACTGACCTAGCCTGTAACCCCGAAAATCTACGCAGACCAAACTGGTTGATGGGTGATTTCAACCTTGCATCTCTTCAAACCTCCCAAGCTGACACCTTCCTTGAGGCAATGACTGAGTTGGCCAGGAATAGGCGGTCTATGCTCCTACCCGCCACAGTGGAAACTCCTTGGACCTGGTCTTCTCTCCATGATCGGTCACAAGCCAAGAATACAACCTCAACCTATCCATCACCCCCGTTCCGTGGTCTGACCACAGCCTAATCACATTCCGGATTCCCTCACAGCAGGAACACGACTCACTCAGCTGCACAAATGACGCATCAGGGGTACACAAAGGTCGCTTCAAGCCCCTTGACAAAGAAGAGATTACCAAGTGCGCACTCCCAAGACTCAAACAGCCATCACCCAACCTCAACGACATGATAGCTAGGTGGAATGACACCCTGAGTTCACTTTCTCGACTACCTTCCTCGAATAAACCACCAGCCCCCAACAGACCAGCAAGGAGGAGGAAGACAGCCCCCTGGTTCTTCGCAGAGCTGCAGACATCTCTTCTCCTCCTCAGAAAACTTGAGAGAAAATGGCGACGCTCCCGTTCCACAGCGGACCAGTCAGCATACATATACCACTTAAAAGTACACCGCGAGACAATCTCAGTCAAAATGAAAGAATACCACTCCAAGCTCCTTCACCGCTCCCTACACAAGCCCCGGGACCTTTTCAACTTAGTAAAATCCTTAACTAAGGAACCATCCTCTCCCCAGCTAGAACCAATACAACCCCAGGTATACGCCGACTACCTACAGGCCAAATCCATCAAAACAGACTAAGCCCTGAGACCCACACTTAGTCATAACCCCTACCTACAGACACCGCTTACAGAACTCACACCACCATCTGAAAGAAGCATTGAGGAAATTATCGCCACCATCAATACCACCACTGCACCAAATGACCCATGCCCAGCACACTGGATCAGAGCAATGCATGTAGAACTCAGCCCAATCCCAGCCAGGATCATGAAGCTATCCTTCTCAACAGGAACTTTCCCATCATCTCTCAGACATCCATCCATACGACCCCTTCTGAAGAATAACAGACTAGATTCTCAGAAGGCGGAATCATACCGTCCGATCTCAAGTATACCCCTGTTAGCCAAAATAATAGAGAAAGTCGTCCAAAGACAGATCCAGCAACACATTGACATTGCAGCCCCACTAGACCCCTGCCAGCACCGGTTTCGGGAATCTCACGGAGTGGAGACGCTACTCACCATGCTAACCAATACCTTAACTAGAGGGATAGACAATATCAGAAATGGGTTTGCACTTGTCTTCCTTGACATCGCCGCCGCATTCGATTCTGTCAACCACGATCAGCTCCTTACACGCCTCCATGAGAAGGGAATCCAGGGTTTGGCTTGGGACTGGTGTAAATCCTACCTAGCAGACCGATGGCAATAAGTACGGATGGGTTCTGAGACATCCGAGCCTTTTCAGCAACACCAGGGGATACCCCAAGGCTCCTCTCTATCCACGCTACTATTTAACATATACATGCAACCTATATGCGAAATCATCCGCTCCTTCAAAATCTCCTGCCTGATCTACACAGACGATGTTCTGCTACTTGCTCCATTCAATGTCACGCAACCCGACTTTACAGCTCTAGTGAACTGTTTCAACGCAATCACCGACTGGCTTCATTCCCAGAACCTCCGTATAAACTTCAAAAAGACTGAAGTCTTGTTCATCACAAAGAACAAAAACTTTTCTCCCCCCACAACACTAAAGGTGAGAGATGCAGAGCTCCCAAGAAAACCTACGATACGCTACCTGGGTGTTACGCTAGACCAGCACCTCGATTTTAAAGCGCACATAAATAATACCGTCAGGGCCATATACAACAAAATCAAGACACTACGACTCCTATGACCCATGCTGGCACCAAGAGATTTCCGAGCAATCTTCCAAGTGCTGGTAACACACCATTTTGACTATGTTAACGCCATTCTACACAGCCTCCCTAAGAACACCCTAAACCCTCTACAACTCGCGATGAATGCTGCTGCACGTGTCCTTTGTGGAGTATCCAGAAGAGACAACATAACTCCAATCCTCAAAGACCTACACTGGCTACCAATCAGCTGCAGGCTCACATACAAGGCTTTACTCTTGACCTTCAAAGCCATCAACAAGATATCCCCCTCCTCCCTCACTGCCCTCCTTCACCCCACCCCCAACAACAAAGCAAGAAGGATAGTAGCCACCAACACACTGGTAATCCCCATGGAAACAACAAAATGTGCACAAGCAACTAGGAACAGAGCCTTCACGTTCTATGCCCCAAAGTGCTGGAATAATCCCCCCCCCCCCCCAATATCAGATCGATCAGGGACCTCACCCAATTCAGGAAAGCCCTCAAGCATCACCTATTCCTTCTACAATTCTCGCAGCCTAACGGTACATCCCCACCTCCCGCACCCCAATCCACACCAGCAGTTCCCCCCCACACATCACATGCAAACCAGGATAACTCGAGACTCCAACCCAACCACCGGATATGTCAACGATGTCATACAAATGTAAATATAATAAATCTGTGATACTAAATTAACGAAAACGAACCAAGACCGTAAACAATGGACAAATACAAATGTAAATATACTAAGACTCTGAACTGTAAATAACCGATAAGATCCAGACCTAACCACGCCATTATACTGCATGGCGCAATGGTCCAACATGTATATAGTTACCCCAGTTACAATTCCAAGTTACCGCTCCTGTTCAATGTAAGCACAAGGCAGGTCTGCCCTGCCTTGTACAAGAATTATTGATTGTTAACCGCACTGATTTTAAAGAGCGCGGTATATAAAAGCTTTTAAATAAATAAATAAATAAGTTGGGATTTTGGGAGGTTTATGACCAATCCCAAGTATGTGAGTATATGCATCTTTTAGATCTAGAGAACAAAGCCAATCCTGACTTTGAAGGTATGGCAGAAGAGTTCCTAGAGAAATCATTTTGAACTTTTCTCGGAACAGATATTTGTTCAATTCTCTGAGGTCTAGAATGGGTCTGTGTCCTCCTGTTTTCTTTGGAATAAGAAAATAGGGGGAGTAGAACCCTGCACCCTGCTGAAGAATGGACACCTCCTCTATTGCTCCTTGAGCAAGGAGTGTTGAGACCTCTTGATTCAGTAGATTGCCTGTAGAGGTTTGGGAATTGAACTGTCTTACGACTGTAGGAGGGGGCATACTGTGAAATGAAGCTTGTACCCCTCTCCCACAATGGACAGAGTCCTGTTTTCTGTTGTTATTTGGTGCCATCTGTTGGCAAAATGACACAACCTGCCTGGAATGTTTAGGGGTTCTGGCCCCTTCAGAGGCAGGAAGGCCAAGTTCTCTATAAAGGAGTCAAAGCCCTTGAGGGGGCTGGGCCTGTGGAGCTGGTTGAGCTCTAAGGCCTTGTGGCTTCTTTTGTCTGGATTGTTGTTGTTGACCCTTCTGGGCAACTTGACCCTGAGTTTGCCCTTGCTGGGTATAGGATGGATAAAACTCCCTCTTTTTGCTGAAAAAGGGTTTTTTATAGGGTTTCTTTTTGGCTGGAGTGGCTGTAGATTTTGACAATCTGTCTAAAGTGAGATTGTCAGTATCTATCTCATTAGCCTTCTCCTGCCAATTCTTGCCAAAGAGGTTTTCTCCTGTGCAAGGGATGTTTCCCAATTTATCCTGTACCCAAATCTCCAAGTCTGATGCCTGAAGCCAGGCAATCCGACGTGCACCAATGGCAATAGCAGAGGTTCTGCTGATGCATTCAAAGCAGTCAAAGGCTGCACGGTTTACAAACTTGGAGACATCTTGAGCATGCTTGACCAGAGTGAAAAAGTCCTGTCGTTTGTCCTCAGGGAGAAGGGGGCTCATAAGCTCCAAATCTCCTGTGACCTCTTTGAGGAACATTCCCATATATAAAATATATGAGCCGATCCTAGCTGAAAGCATGGAAGCCTGAAAGGTTTGACGCCCAAAAGTGTCAAGAGTCCTGCATTCACGACCTGGAGGATTGGATGCATGTCTCTTTTCACTTTTCATCGTACGCATGGCTGACTCCACTACCATTGAATGGTGTGGCAGCTGAGTCTTTTGAAAACCAGGACATGGTGGAACTTGATACATGGTATCGAGTCTCCTAGAATGAGGAGATGTGGTCAAAGGTGTCTCCCACATTCTAAGCATCAAATCATGAAGAATTTCATGAATGGGCAGAGTGGCTGCTTCCTTGGGAGCCTTAGGGTATTGGAGAATTTCCAATTCCTTTGCCCTAGGTTCTTTTTCAGGAGCTACCGTGATTGAAAGGCCTCGGGCCACATCACGAATAAAATCCTGAAAAGACATGTCTTCCGGAGGAGACATTCTGCATTGGGGAGGAGTCTTCCGGGAGAAACACTCTGTTACCGGCAGAATTATCAGAGTCATCGGAATCGGAGGATTCGAAGTATCTCTGATCCCGATGTTCATGCAAAGCACAGTCTCGGTATCGATCGAAGTCGGTACCGAATTGGTCCGGTACCGATCTGTCAATGCCAGAAAAAGTCTGCATGGGAAAGATTCCCATCGGGGCCGGTACCGTCGGTGCTGGTACCGGTATCGGTGCCCGTTGAACCACTGGTGTCAATGGTACCGCAGCTGTAAGGAGAGTTGCAAGGCTGCGTTCGATAGCGAGGAATCTCTGGTCTATCAACGCTGCCGATGCCTGGGTATCGGTACCGGTTAAAGTGGCCGGAACCCCTGAGCATGGCACCAGTAGTTCTGCCGAGGTCGAAGCCTCGAGAACATCCTGGAACCCCGTTGATGCTTTGGAGGCCGAAGCCTCCCGCCGGGGCTGTTTTGCCGGTGTAGTTTCCTCAAGGGCAATGCCAATGGCCTCTCGATGCTTTGAAGGAGAGCTATCCTTTGAGGACTGGCTCTTATGTTTAGTTACCTGAGATCCATGGGAGGAAGACGAGGCTCTTGAAGATGTCGATGCAATGGACCTGGTATCCCAAGAAAAGAGGGCACCGAGCTTTGCAGCTCGGTTCTGTCTTCCTCTTTTAGTCATCCCCATACAGGAGGAACACTCAGATGGAGAATGGTCAGTGCCTAAACATTTTAGACACCAGTCATGGGTGTCTGTGACGGAGATGGTACCGCCACATTTAGTACATTTTTTAAAACCACTAGCTGGTTTTTCCATCTTTTGGGAAAAATGGGGCCTAATGCCCAAAATGGCGCCTAGCACCAAAAGAAAAAGTTTCTGAAGAGAAACGGTTCAAAAATATATATATAGCTTCCCATAAGCTATCTAAAGTCACTCACGCTGGTTTTTCTACCTTCTCAGGAAACCGGAAAGCCAAAGTACCGGAAGAGCTGGATGCTGACTGTTCCAAGCACTGGTCTCCACTACCAGAGAAAATGGCCAGGCGTTCTCCTTCAACAACACAGATACCAGCTCCAGCAACCGCTGCCGTTGACTTCCTCATCGGAGGTGAACTCCCAGCAGCCAGGAGAGCTCCCTGACCCAGAGATACCCTTCCCAGCTGCTCACCCCCGAGATGGCTTCCGGGCTGAGCTGGAGACGCCTGTACGGGGCTCAAAACAACCCCCTCCATGCTCAGATCCGTTGAATCGCTCAATGGATCCGCCGAAGCCATGGCGCTGGAAGAAGTGCAGAACCCGGCAACAGACATCTGCACCAGCCTATTCGACGGGGTCGAGGCCGCAGGGGGTTTCTGTGCTCGCTGTTTTCTCTTCTTCCCCATAGGTAAGCAGCGCAGCGGCCGGCATAGAGCACTCCACCTCAGCTTATGGGAAGCTATATTGGCTCTCCAGCAATCTCTACTCCCTATTATTGGGGTTTTTTCTCAGGAATTGGCTGCAGTAAAATCTCAGTGTGCTTTGACGACTACGGAAGCTGCGGCGCAATCTGTAAGAATTACTCAATTGGAAATGAAGGTGGAGGACCTTGAATCCCGTGGAGCTGCCTTTGCTCAGGATCGTTTAGTTCAAGCAAGGAAAACTGAGTATTTGGATAACCAGCTTCGAAGAAATAATCTTAGATTTTTGAATTTTCCTCGATCCCCTTTGATGGCACCGTTGGACCTGGTCCGTAAGTTCTTTATTGAAGTACTTCAGATGCCTGCTGAATCGTTGCCACCAATAGTGAGAGCCCAGTATGTGTCTATTTCGGCTTTGGGGGCTGGAGTTCAGCGGAATTCTTCTGCAGAGACTGCCCCCCTCAAATGGATCTTTCTGAGTTTTTAGAGAGCTCACTAGAGGTGGTTACCAGCAGGGCCACTTTGTTGGTTAACTTTGCCTTCGAGTCAGATCGCAACACTGTGCTTAAATTGTATTTTCGTAGAATATCTGCATCCCAGTTCTTGGGCTCAAAAGTTTCCTGATTTGGCTAGGGAAACGCAAAAGAGGAGGAGAGCGTTCTTGGCTTTGCGCCAGAGGACGCTTGCCTTGGGCGCGCAATTTAAGTTACGATACCCTTGTAAATGTATGGTTAGTTTTCAATCAAAGCAGTTTTTGTTTTTTTGAGTCTAAGCAACTTTTGCAATTTCTCTTGAGTAGGGAGGGGGGAGGGGCTGGGGAAGCTACCATACCGGCTGCCATATAATAACATCAGTGTTCCTATGATGAATTCTCTTTAGAGGGTGATTTTCCTTGTTTATTTCTTTTATTCTTGGATCATATGGTGGGGTTTTCTTTTTGTGGGCTATACCAGTTGATTGTTTATTGCTATCACGACTATTCTTTTTTTTTGGATAGATGTTGAGATTTATGCTTCTTTGTTAATTATTCTGATTCTTATTCAGATTGTGATTTCTGGATTGTATTGTAAAATTAATAAAATAAATATATATATATATATATATATATATATATATATAATTTTTTTTTTTTTTTGTAAAAAGAAAGAAAGAACCGGCGGTACCGGTAGGAGTCGTGCGGAGGCAGGCGCGACCACAAGAAAACAAGTTTAAAGAAGAAATTTTCTGCGGTGACAGGGTATGTGTCCTGTCGGCTCCGCGGAAAACGAAGAACTGAAGAGGGACAGTTGGAAAGACGGGAAGGCAGCGCGCATGTGCTGAGGGATGCTCCCAAAGCGTTCCTATTGGACGCTGGGGAGCGTTCCTACGCAGGCTCCGTCGGTACCGACGATACCCATATGTGAAGACTATATTCCTGCTTGTTCCTGGAGATTTTTTTGTCATCATATTAGAATATTTTTGTAAAGTTTGGTTGAAGCTTTTATATGTGTGTGTATATTTGTACATATGTATTTTTTTTATATATGTTGTTTTCATTTTAATTCTAGACCCCAGGCGTAGTTTGCCGAAACTTGGTTGAGTCGGGTATTGAATAAAAGTGGTTTTGGACTACCTTTTCTGTATGGCCATTGCCTACCTCCATTTCTGCTATTTTTACCTCAGTTCATCTTTTGGAGATCTCCTTCTCTTCCTTTGACTAATGTTAGGGAGAACAAAAGGCAATTAGATTAGAACATCTTCTTAAATGTCAGCCCTCATACTGCTTCACTTGTGTACTCTTTAGCACTCATGTGCCTTAAAATCCATAAAATCCAATGTAAAATGTTGCAGTAACTAAAGAGCACCGGATGCAGAAATTCATGAACGAAGGAGTGCATACCACTATTCTAGAAGCCAACGTTGCAATAAAACAACTAATCTCCATAACTGATGCCCCTTCTCTCAAGCCTGGTCTTGATTATGCCCAACCGCCACAGAGTGCTTCTCAGCTATGAAGATGTGCTTTTCAAAGGTAGGAAAGGCACTACCCAAGTGGCAACAATGAGAATAATATAAAAATGTAGACATTATATCATTCTCATTGTTAGATAGAGCCTGCAATGGCAAGTATCAGTACAGCTGTCACCACCACGATGAGCTGCCCATTCCTTTCCTGCAATTGATTCACCTGGACTATTACTTAGAGGAGCACCTTCAGAAAGTGGTCTTACTAAATTCAAGTAGGTTGGGCAGATTTTGTCTCCTATCTTATGGCATGAAAATGGAAAGCCTACACAGCTCTGTTTGCCTCTCTGTGTTTTGGGAAGAGAAGTGCCCCTTTTGCAAGCTCTGCTGGAAAGTTGAATTTTGCTTGCTCCTTGTGAGTGAATTTGCTGGCTTTCTGCGAGTCTTGTCTGTCTTTCTCTACATATTTATTTGTCATTGTTAGTGTGCTCCCTTACCTCATTGCCCCTTTTTTTACACTTTTTTGTTCAGCTTTTTCCAGCTGAATCACTTATACTTTACCCCCCCCCCTTCCCTCTACCCACCCACACCATGGCTCTCACTCTCTTATAGCTGTCATCTGCTCATTACCTCACTTTCTCACAGGTGCACCTAATCCACTGTGGTCTCTTTCCCACCTTTCTATTTCTTCTGGCCTCTGTTCTTCTCTCCATCTCTCTTCTATGCTCATCACATTGTCTTCCTTTTTTCATACTCCCTAATTGTCTCCCTTCCTACCAGCACCTTCACTCCTCCCCTCCTTAACCCCCCTTTACCATCCTCACTTCCCCCTCCATTCTGTCTTCTACCCTGTCATCAGCTCTTGAGCTTCACCACTTTCTCCCTCTCATTCAGCCATCTCCTCTCTATCTAAGACAACCTCACCTTCGTTTCTGCAGTACTGCTTCCTCTCTGCCCCATACTCTGCTACTCCTCCTCCTTTTCTCATCCAGAGATATCAACCCTAACCCTGGCCCCCCTAGGCTTCTGTCACACTCTGAGAAGAGATCTTCACGCAACACCTCTAATCTTATTCATATCCCTCTTCTTTCCCCTTCCACTCTCCCTTTCTCATGTGCCTTGTGGAACACACACTCCATCTCTAATAAACTTGCTTTTATTCATGATTTCTTTATCTCTAATGCTCTCCAACTGAGACCTGGCTCCTCCCAGAAGATACAGCATCTGTCACTGCTCTCTGTCATGGTGGCTATCAGTTCTCCCACACGCCTCATCCCACTGGCTGTGGTGGTGCTGTTGGGCTTCTACTTTCTTCCTCCTGCCAATTCCAACCCCTCCTGCTTCCTCAGTCTCACTCCTTTCCCTCATTTGAATTCCACTCCATCTGCCTTTTCACTTCACTACCTCTCCGGGTAGCTGTTATTTATCGACCCCCTGACAAGTCTACTTCTACATTTCTCACTGACTTTGACTCGTGGCTCTCCTTCTTTATGGATTCCTCTTCCCCCACTCTTATTCTCGTGGATTTTAACATTCATGCTGATAACCCCTCTGATCCTTATGCTTTAAAGCTCCTTTCCCTTACCTCCTTGTTTGACCTCCTTGCTCTACTGCCCCCACTCACCAGCACGGCCACTGCATTGACCTTGTATTTTTCTCTAATTGCTTACCCTCAAACTTCTGTACCTCAGTTCTTCCCTTATCTGACCATCACCTGCTAAGCTTCACTCTTCATCACCTGCCACCTCAAACTCATCCTATCTCCTCCAACCTATTTAGAAATCTTCAGGCTATTGATCCTTTGGTTCTCTGCTGCACTATTTCTTCATCTCTTTCCTCCACTATGTCATTTAAGTCTGTTGACGAGGCAGTAGTTTCCTATAACGCTGCTCTCTCCTCTGCTCTGGATGCTCTCGCTCAGCCCATGCCACGTCCTGTGAGGTGTACTGCACCCCAGCCCTGGCTGTCTTCTACTACCTGCTATCTACAGTACGTTCCTGTGCCTGTTCAGCTGAAGTGCTTGGCTCAAATCCTGCTCCCTTGTGGACTTTCTGCACTTCAAATTCATGCTCGTCTCTATCCAGTCAGCAAGAGCACCTCCCAAACAAGACTATTATGTCCATCTGACTAATTCGCTTGCCTCTTTCCCTTGTCATCTCTTTACTAATTTCAGCTCTCTCCTCAAGGTGCCTCCACCTCCAACCCCTCCCTCCCTTTCTGCCCAAACCCTGGCTGACTATTTCCATGACAAAATCCAAAAGATCACCATCCAATTCCCCAAAACGTCAGCTACTTTCCCTCCTTCCCCTCCTCACTCCCAACTTTCCCCCTCTACCTCTGCTACCCTCTCTTCCTTTTCTGTGATCTCTGAAGAGGAAACTGCAAACCTTCTTTCTTCCTCCTCCAAACTCACTACCTGCTCCTCTGATCCTATCCCCGCACGTCTCCTAAGCCCCATCTCCTCCACTGTTGTCCCTTCCATCTCTCATATTCTCAACCTATTGCTCTCCACTGCAACTGTCCCTGCAGCCTTCAAGCATGCTGTAGTTAAACCTTTCCTCAAGAAATCCTCACTTGATGCTAACATTCATTCTAATTATCAACCCATCTCCCTCCTTCCCTTCATTTCTAAACTACTTGAATGCATGGTTCAGCCCTGCTGCCTTGACTTCCTCTCCTCTCATGCCCTCCTATACAATCTGGCTTTTGTCCTTTAAACTCTACTTAAATGGCTCTTGCCAAAGTCTCCAGTGACCTGTTCCTGGCAAAATCCAAGGGCCTTTACTCGGTCCTCATCCTTCTTGACCTCTCTGCTGCTTTCGACACTGTTGACCACAACCTTCTCCTTGATACCCTGTCCTTGCTTGGTTTTAAGGGCTCTGTACTATCCTGGTTCTCCTCTTATCTCTCCCATTGCTCTTTCAGTGTTTGTTCTGGTGGCTGCTCCTCTGCAGCTATCCCTCTCTCCGTTGGTGTACCTCAGGGATGTCTTGGGTCCACTCCTTTTTTCTCTATATATCCAGTCCCTTGGTGTGCTCATCTCTTCCCATGGCTTTCAGTACCATCTTTATGCTGACGACTCCCAGATATACCTCTCTACACTGGAAATCTCTCTGGAAATCCAGACCTGGATCTCTGCCTGCCTTTCTGACATTGCTGCTTGGATGTCTCACTGCCGCTTGAAATTGAACATGGCCAAAACTGAGCTTCTTATTTTTCCCCCTAAAACCTCCTCTCCACTTCCTCCTTTCTCAGTCCCTGTGGATAAAGCACAGTTACTTACCTGTAACAGGTGATCTCTGGGAACAGCAGGAATTAGTCATCACATATGGGTACGTCGGTACCGACGGAGCCCGCGCGGGAAAGCTCCCCAGCTTTTCAGATTGAAAGCTTTTGGGGCCTCCCACTGCACATGCGCGCTGCCTTCCCGCCTTCCTGACCAGCTCTCGTCAGTTTGAGTTTAAAGCTGAGACAATAGAGAGAGAGGACAGGAAGATAGATAGATAGAGATACAACTCCTAGGGGAGGTGGGTGGGTTGTGATGACTAATTCCTGCTGTTCCCAGAGATCACCTGTTACAGGTAAGTAACTGTGCTATCTCCAGGAACAAGCAGGAATAAGTCATCACATATGGGGACTCCCTAGCTAAGATGCCTGGGAGATCCCCCTCTAAGGGTAAACCATCTTCGCATGGATCTCAGGCATCCATCCAGGGAAGGTGGGCAGGAGTTGTTTAAGTATGGAACAGGTGTTTGAGGACAGCCTGACCAAACAAGGCATCCCGGTGGGAGTCCTTGTCCAAGCAGTAATGGGCTGTGAAGGTATGAACCGAGGCCCAAGTGGCTGCTCGACAGATCTGATCTATGGACACAGAGTGAAGATGAGCCATAGAAGTGGCCATGGCTCTCACATTGTGAGCTGTGACATGGCCCTCCAGAGAAATGTTCTTACTCTGGTAAGCAAAAGAAATACACTGAGCGATCCAATTGGAAAGTGTACGCTTGGTGACTGGAAGTCCCAAATGAGAAGGATCAAAAGCCACGAAAAGTTGGGAAGACTTTCGATGTGGTTGAGTCCTGTTGAGGTAAAAGGCAAGAGCTCTTTTACAATCCAGAGTATGAAGGTTCCTCTCTGCACTGGATGCATGAGGAGCCGGGAAAAAGACAGGTAGATATACATCTTGATTAAGATGAAAAGGCGAGACCACTTTGGGCATAAAGTGGGGATTCGTCCTAAGGACCACCTTATCATGATGAAACCTAGTATAAGGTGGATGAGCCACTAAAGCCTGCAGTTCACTGATGCGGCGAGCCGAAGTGACTGCAATAAGGAAAACAACCTTCCAGGAAAGAAATTTGAAGGAGGTAGAGTCCAAAGGCTCAAAAGGTGGCTTCATAAGCTGACCTAGAACTAGGTTCAAATCCCATGCTACCGGAGGAGGTCGGATGGGAGGTTTAGTTAGAGTCAGGCCTCTCATGAAACTTGCAACAAGAGGATGAGAGGAGACAGGTTGTCCATTTATAGGTTTTAAGGATATTGCAATAGCACTCAAATGGACCCTTACTGAATTTGTCTTAAGGCCTGCATTTGAAAGATGCAGGAGATAGTCCAAGAGGGAATTCAAAGGAAGTGCTAGAGGGTCAAGACCCTGCTGAGCACACCAAATGGAAAAACGTTTCCATTTGAAAGCATAAGAACGCCTCGTGGAAGGTTTCCTAGAGGCATGAAGGATATCTGTCACAGGTTGAGAAAGATTAAAGTCTTGAAGACTTAGGCCTTCAGTAACCAAGCTCTGAGATGTAGGGATTTGGGGTTTGGGTGCCACAAAGTCCCCTCCTCCTGAGACAGAAGGTCTGGCGCAGCTCCCAGGTCCAGGGAGGATCCCTGGGAGAGATGCAGAAGTAGAGGGAACCATACCTGGCATGGCCAGCGGGGAGCTATGAGGATCATAGTCCCGTGATCCCTCTGGAGCTTGAACAGAGTCTTGGATATTAGAGGAATGGGTGGAAAGGCATAGAGGAATTCCTGACCCCAATGCAGGAGGAAGGCATCGTGGGCCTGAGCTCCCTGACACTGAGTTCTGGAACAGAACCGGGGAAGTTTGGCATTCCACGGACTTGCAAAGAGGTCTATGTCCGGGGTCCCCCATTCCTGAAAGATTCTGCGTATCTGGTCCATATGTAGGGACTATTCGTGTGGAAGCAGAACTCGACTGAGTCTGTCTGCACGAGAGTTTTGAACTCCTGGAAGATACACTGCAAGAAGGTGAATTTGATGCTCTCTGGCGAAGGCCCATAATCTGAGAGCTTCGTTGCAAAGCGACAGAGAGCCTGTCCCTCCTTGTTTGTTTATATAGAACATGGCTACCTGATTGTCTGTCTGAACTAGGACAGTCAGGTTGACAAGGAGGGTATAGAAGACCTTGAGGGCAAGGTAAATTGCTCGCAGTTCCAGGAGGTTGATATGAAGGGTGGCCTCCTGTGGAGACCAAGTGCCCTGAGTGGAGAGGTTCTGAAGATGAGCTCCCCACCCTGTCTGGGAGGCATCTGTTGTGAGGGTTGCTTGTGGCAACAAAGGTTGGAAGGGGGCCCCCAACAACAGATTCTTGGTGGATGTCCACCATTGGAGGGACCAAAATAGACGGCTTGAGGTGAGTATTTGGTCGGAGAGCGCTCCAGATGCTTGAGTCCACTGGGTGGCCAAGGTCCATTGAGCTGCTCTCATATGCAGACGAGCGTAGGGCACCACATGTACCGTGGAGGCCATGTGGCCCAGAAGTCGCAGCATTTCCCGGGCTGTCAAATGACTGCTGGACTGAGCTTGGGAGGCCAAACTCAGCAGGCGTTGGGCCCTGACCTGAGGCAGGTAGGCCCTTGCAGTGATGGTGTCTAACTGGGCCCCTATGAACTCGAGAGACTGAGTAGGGATTAGTTGAGACTTGGGAAGGTTTACTACCAGTCCTAGATACTGCAGAAGACGCCTTGTGCGGTCCAGGGAAATTTGGGCCTGGGACGGAGAGGGAGCTCGGATGAGCCAGTCGTCCAGGTATGGGAATATGAAAATTCCCAGGCCTCTTAGAAAGGCAGCTACGACTGCCATGCATTTGGTGAACACTCTTGGAGCAGAGGCTAGACCGAAGGGGAGTACTCTGTACTGGAAATGTTTTCCCTGAAACAGAAATCGAAGGTATTTTCTGTGGGATGGGTGGATGAGTATGTGTGTATACGCATCCTTTAGGTCTAGAGAACAAAGCCAATCCTGACTCTGAAGTATGGAAGGAGAATGCCCAGAGAAAGCATTTTGAATTTCTCCTTGAAAATAAATTTGTTCAATTCTCTCAGATCCAGAATTGGTCTGAAGCCCTCTGTCTTCTTTGGTATTAGAAAATAAGGGGAGTAGAATCCCGTCCCCTGTTGAAGAAGAGGGACCTCCTCTATTGCCCCCTGGGCAAGGAGGGAGGAGACTTCCTGACCCAAGAGGGCCAGGAGAGATGGGGGAGAATTGAACTGCCTCACCATAGTATAAGGAGGAAGGTCGGAAAAATGGAGTTTGTAACCCTCTCTGATGATAGAGAGGGTCCATTGCTCTGATGTAATTTGCTCCCATCTGGGAGCAAAGTGAGCTAACCTTCCGGGTATGGTGAGGGGCTCTGGTTGTTCTAGAGCCAGAAAAGTTAAGTTCTCTAGGGGCAAGTCAAAACCCCTGAGGGGGTGGAGCCTGCTGAGGCGTAGCAGACGCCGCAGGCTTTGACCTTGCCTGTTTAGGTTGCTGACGTTTAGCAGCAAAACGAGGCTGAGAGGATTGTTGGCCAGTATTTGTGGAAAATCTGGACTTCTTGTAATAAGGCCTCTTAAAAGACTTCTTCTTGGCAGGAGTGGAGGTAGACTTAGAAAGTCTATCTAAGGTAGCATTTTCTGCGTCCATTTGAGTGGCCTTAATTTGCCACTCCTCACCAAATAAGTTCTCACCTGTACAGGGCAGATTTCGTAAGCCATCTAGGACCCAAGGTTCTAGATCAGAAGCCTGGAGCCAAGCAAGACGTCGGGCTGCTATAGCAATGCCCGAAGCCCTACCAGCACCCTCAAAGGAATCAAAAGCTGCCCTGTTGGAGAACTTTGAAATATCCAAAAGGTGTTTCACTAAGGAAATGAACTGCTCCCTCTTATCCTCAGGGATAAAGGGGGCAAAATGCCGAACTTTTAGAGCGATTTCACTGAGAAACATGCCCATGTAAAGACTATAGGAATTAATCCTGGCTATAAGCATAGTAGCCTGGAAAATTTTCCTGCCAAAAGAGTCTAGAGTCTTACATTCTCGCCCTGGAGGAGTAGAAGAGTGCCTTTTGGTACTCTTTATCTTCTTCATTGCAGACTTCACCACAATAGAATGGTGAGGCAACTGGGTTTTTTGGAAACCAGGAGAAGGGGGGACACGGTACATGGTGTCCAACCTGCGAGAAGAAGGAGACAATGTTAGAGGAGCCTCCCATAAGTCCATCAAGTGTTCTTGAAGGATTTCATGGATAGGCAGGGTAACTGCCTCTTTAGGAGACTTAGAGTATCCTAAAATATCCAGTTTCTTTGATCTGGGTTCCTTTTCAGAGGATGAAGCAATAGAAAGACCTTTAGTCATTTCTATGATGAAGTCCTGAAAGGACAAATCCTCTGGTGGAGACATTCTCCTTTTAGGAGAAGAAGGCTCCTCAGGAAGATCAAGGGAGAACTCATCAGAATCATCAGAGGAGTTAAAATCCTCTGAAGAAGCAGAGTATCCTCTATGTGCTTCCAACGCACGATACGCATACCGTTCGGTATCGACATCGGGCGTTCCGGGTATGGGATCGGTACCGGGCAAAAGCCCGGATCCGGCATGCGGAACCGATCTGTGTTTGGAAGACGATGGCCTCGGTTCCGGTATGGAAGCCATTACCGGAACCGGACCCGGTACCGCTGGCTGCGGTACCGAGGGCGTAGCAGCATTAATAAAAGCCAGAATGGCCTGCTGCATGACTTGGACAGTATTGCCCATAGACGCCACTGCTGCCTGGATGTCGGTACCGGTATGGGCCGGTACCCCAGAGCAGTACAACAGGTGATCTGTCGAGGCCGCGCCATCGATGTCAACCTGTGACCCCATGATTGCTTTGGAGGCCGGAGCCTCCCGCCGGGGTTTTTTGGCCTAGGCAGAATCCTCGAACTCAGAATTGAGAGCCTCTCGATCTTTAGAAAGAGATTTGCTTTTAGAGGATTTGCCCACTGGAGTTTTGGTTACCTGAGATCCATCCGGAGAGGAAGACCTGGATGACTGTGATGCTTCTGAAGGAAACAGCACATGGAACTTGTTGGCCCGGTTCTGCAATCCACGTTTCGACATCTGGGAGCAGGATGGGCAGTCCGGTATGGAATGGTCAGGTCCTAAACATTTAAGACACCATTCATGGGTGTCTGTAAGAGGAATGACAGCACTGCACTTGGTACACTTTTTAAAACCAGGAACTGGCTTCTCCATGAGGAGAATTTGTGTAGGCCTGAAGGCCTAACAAAGTACCAAGCTGTGCTGAAGAAAAGAAAATTATATATATTTTTTTTTTCAAAAGAAAGAAAGAGAGACCGGCAGTACCGGTTTCAGAATGGGGAAGGCAGGTACGCGGTCTAAAGAAAACAATAAAATTAACAATTTCTTCAGCGGTGACAGGAACACGACCTGCTGGCTCCGCGGAAAAAAAGAAACTGACGAGAGCTGGTCAGGAAGGCGGGAAGGCAGCGCGCATGTGCAGTGGGAGGCCCCAAAAGCTTTCAATCTGAAAAGCTGGGGAGCTTTCCCGCGCGGGCTCCGTCGGTACCGATGTACCCATATGTGATGACTTATTCCTGCTTGTTCCTGGAGATCTCTCTACTCCTCCCTGTTTCTTCTGCTCGCAACCTTGGGGGGTTGTCATTGACTCCTCTCTCTCTCCTTCTCAACACACAGTTGGGGCAAACACAATGACAGAATTCAAAATGGCATGGGACAGACATAGTGGCTCCCTTTATAGCAACAGGATAAAATCAAAATAAGCATAACTATTCTCTTATATCTGAACAAATAGGGGTGACCTACATGGAGCATTGGGTACACCCCTAAACAAAGGCATGGGGAGAGGTGACCTGCACGGAGCAGCAAGTGCACCTACTTTTGCCATCTGGCTGGGCAGACTAGATGGACCATACTGTCTTTATCTGCTGTCATATACTATATTACTATGTTACACATCCATCTGATAGCTAAGACCTGCCGTTTCTTTCTCTATAACATCAACAAAATTCACCCATTCCTTTCTGAACACACTACCAAGACATTTATCCACTCCTTAATCACCTCCTGTCTTGACTACTGTAACCTACTCCTTGCTGGTTTCCCTTTGAATCATCTCTCTCCCCTTCAATCTGTTCAACACTCTGCTGCACGGCTAATCTTCCACCAGCCTCATCATGCCCATATTACCCCTCTTCTCAAGTCACTTCACTGGCTCCCTATACGTTTCCGCATCCATTGCAAACTTCTCCTGCTGACCTATAAGTGCATTCACTCTGCAGCTCCTCACTACCTTTCTTCTCTTATCTCTCCCTACACCCCCCCCCCTTGGGAACCCAACTCTTCGGGCAAATTGCTTCTATCTATGCCCTTCTCTTCTATTGTTAACTCCAGACTTCACTCCTTTCACCTTGCTGCACCTTACGCCTGGAACAAACTATCTGTGTCTGTACGCCAGGCACCTTCTCTGACCCTTTTCAAATCCAGGTTGAAAACTCACCTCTTCGCTGCTGCTTTTGGATCTTAACTCACCTGATCATCTTGTTTCTTTACCATTCCCCCTAGATGCATCCCTGTCAACACCTTTTGTGTTATCTGTCTTGACTAGATTGTAAGCTCTGATGAGCAGGGACTGTCTCTTACATGTCTGTGCAGCACTGCTAAGTCTTTTGCGCTTTACAAATGCTCAGTTGTAGTAGTAGTACTTGCCTGATGGATAACATGTGTGCTGCTAGCTTGAGCTTTCACTCCAGACTATTTCAGACTTGGAGCACTCTATAAACTTACTGCTTATAACCCTCCTATCTTATAAATTTTAAACAAGGTACAATCTTTTACAGCAAAAAAATATTTAATTACAAAAAATAATAATAAAAGCAGATTCTGACTAAATAATAAGAAGCACATTAAATATCACTATCAAAAACTAAGGAAAATAAAAGAGATACATTTCTTCCTTTAAGGATAACAGGTTCTCCTCCAAACAAAATGGTGCAGGCAATATTTCTAAGTAGAATGTCCTGCCAATGAAGCAATACACACAAACTTGACAAAGGACAAACCAACAGATTCTGCTGACCAGAGTATAAACTGCACCCAAGTCAATAAATATTTAATAATCCAGCAAGCTTTTGTGAAGACATACCTTTCACTGCTTTCCGGAACATACATAACTTAAATTGAAGTTAAAACTGATTGAGAACTAGTCCAATTCCATTAGATTCACAGTCACATGGTTCAAATAATTTATATCCTGTAATAAGTTTAACAGCAGCATTTTACACAAGCTGTAGAAATCTTAAAGAAGCAGGTAAAGCAATATTGCTCATCTGTGATAGTGTTTTTTGTAGACAGAAAGATTGATGAGGCACACAAGTGGGATGATGTCAAATCATGGCGCCAGGACGGAACTGCTCTCCCTAGTTCAGAACTTTAGCATACAATTCTGAGCTTGCATGATCCTTTCTGCAGTCCCCTCAGCTCAGTTCGTTTCCAAGCTCAAGTGCAGATGCAACTCTTGGGAAGATGGGAGGGATTGTGTGCCTTGTCAGCCTTGCTGTCTATGGAAAACATATGATACAGGTGAACAACGCTGCTTTTTCCATCGACAAGCAGAATTTAGTCGGGCACAAAAGTGGGCGACTTCATGTTTAGGGACGCTCATTGTTTGTATGTTATTGCAAGCAATGTTTAGAGCAGCCCGCAGCAACACAGCAAGAGTTGCCTGTTCAGATGCACAGCTTGTTCTTTGATGTAGCTTGGTTAAGATAATAATGCACAGTAAAGGTACAAAGAGAGGACCAGGTAGCTGCTTAGCAGATGATAACTAGCGAGGCAGACTTTGGGAGCGCTACTGTTATTGTCAGGGCTAGCTCAAGAGGTTTTAGCACCTTGCACAAACCTTTGCTTTTGTGCTCCCCCCCAGATCTTACAGTGCAAAGGTCTGCAAACAGTGGAAATTTTCAGCCCACAGGCTTGTTAAATGCCACCCTCTCATTTTACTATTAAAATAAATAATACTTAAGACTAATAAAAGAAAATATTTTTTCACTCAACGTGTAATCAAACTCTGGAATTTGTTACTGGAGGATGTAGTAAAGCTGTTAGTGTAGCTGGGTTTAAAAAAGGTTTGGACAAGTTCCTGGAGGAAAGGTCCATAAACCATTATTAAGAAGGGACCCAGGATATCAATGCTTGACCCAGTACAAGCATTGTGGAACCTGTGTCTTTTGGGGAAACTGCTAGGTACGTATGACCTAGATTGGCCACTGTTGGAAACAGGATACTGGGCTTGATGGACCTTGATCTGACCCAGTATGGCATATCTTATGTTCTTATGTACTTAATCTATGTCACAACCATATAGGTGGCGGCACGGAATATATAGAGAGTGATGGTGTGGTCATTGTATTATCTATTTAGGCTAGGCCTGAGTGGCTGAATATTGCCACTATCTGGATAATTTTTTGACCTGACTTCGGCTCTTCCCCTAATATGCCCCACAAGTATAAGGTTAATATCTGGCCATTCTGCAATTGACAAAGCCTAATATTATCTGTATATTTTTTGAAAATATGTGGTTAGGCTAACTATGCGATTTCCAATGAATGCCTAATTGCCTCTGAATATCTATCTGATAATCCATAATTATTCATTCATATGGAACACTCCCAGACTCATTAATAAACTCTCCCAACAACAGATGCAGAGCAGAAGTAGTGTGTTTCACTTTACAACTCAACATACAAAAAACTTCTAATCAAATTTTAGTCTCACATCAGTGACACCACCACTAACTCCTTCCCAATGCTAGACCGCTATTCCATATAACCTGGCTTAGAAGTGAGGTTCATTATTGTCATGGTGTGTGCAAAACTAACCCATTTGGAGAAACTGCCCCTAGACATTGTGCATCATAACACAAAACCCTGTAAATGGACACATGACACCAGCACCAAGAACTCAAATTGCACCAACCCTACCTATGGAAAATCAGCACTGCAAATATTCTAGAACACCAGTAACCTCCAGTTGGAAAAAGAGAAAAAAAGAAACTATTATAGATTCCTAGAGAGAACCTACATGTTAACAGAATCTCTTACATTGGTTGACATTCAAAATATTAAGAATTCAAGGACCAGGATATTTGTAGGATTTAATGGTTTGGCATCAGCTAGATAGGGAATTGAGGTCAAGACAGAAACAGCTATTGGTAATCCCTGGTTTTCTGCAGGTGTGACAAAAAAAAGTGGAGAGAGAGGTATTTTTCCTTCTTTTTTTTTTTTAATCAACTGCCCCAACTTGGTGGAAAAAGCTCCCTGAGAAGTTGGGAACAAAATTTGTTGACTTTCAGAAGAGCTTTGAAAATGTACTTATTTTTGAAGTTGAGTAGATAGGTGAGGATATTTTAGAGCAGATGAAGATGGTGGTGGAAGGCAAGGAGGAGCACGGTTCCTACTGTTTTTGTTGTGATTGTTTTATTGTTAATATCGTTGTACACCACCTTGAATGCGAATGCATATGGCGGTAAAGAAGTGCTTTTAAATAAATAAATTTTGGAAAATACAGACCATCACCTAGCAAAGAATACAACTGCAAAATCTGAAACAAATATAAACAAAAATTGAAATGGAAACCCCACAGACATTGAGTTGTATGAAACACTGAAGAAACAGAAATGCATTTCCTCCTGTAATAAACTGTAAGAAATCACATTGTCAAAACTGACATATTTCATTCTCTAAAAGCTGACACTCTTTTCAACCTCTGTTGTCTGATCATTTTATTTTTCCAGTTGAGTTGGTCTGTCTCTCTTTTCCACTTTCTCTTGTTGATTTTCTTCTAAGATCTTTTCCAGGATCCAATTTCCAATTTCTGTTTCTTCACACTTCCTAGCTTTGTCTTTTCCTTCCCTATATCTCTCGGACATTGATTCTTCTGTTTTTTCTTTATTTCTTTCATTTGCCTTTTACCTAATTATATCTTCATTCCATTCCTCTTTGTCCCTCATTCATTCTTCAGTCTCCCTCTTTTCACTGTTCACCTACTTACCAGCTTTCCATTTCCTTAGTCGTTCCAGTCCACATGTCTCGTTCCTTTACCAGCATCCTATCCCCTGTCTTTCACCCACTTTCTAGTAGTCCCCCATTTCTTCTCTCTGTACTCATCCCCTCGCTAACTTCAACTACTAACCTTCTGCTTCTCATCCTTTAATCAGCTCCAGCTAATTCCCTTGCACTTATCCTCACCAGGCTCTCTTATGTCTTCTCCCATCCAGACTTCTGTTTCCCCTTTCACTTCTCCCATTTCTACCCTCTCTTTCTGCCTTCAAGGAAGACCTCTCTCTTCCTGTGGCTCTCATCCACTCCGCAGCACTCTGTTCTATTTAACTGCCCCTTAACCCTTCCAAATCCTTCAAACCTTCTCCCCTCCCCATATTTTTTGCATTTTGTCTCACAACCCTACTCATACTCCTCACTCAGTCACTTTTTCTCCACTGTCCTCCTAATCTCTTAATTTCAATTTCTTAGTCCCCATTATTCCCCTAAACTACTCCAAGTCCCCACTCATAATCCCCCGCAAGCTCCAAGTCCCCACTTACATTCCCAACACCCAGCCTCTCAGAGTCTTTTTCTAACCCAGTCTTAGAGTCTCCATCTATCACAGTCCCTGCTTTCTCAGATCTCATATCCCTAGTACCTGCCCTACTGCCTCCTACTCCCCCCAGCACTCTTTCTTCTCCAATATTCATCAACCTTGACTTTCTCCTTCTTACCCTAGTATGCCTTCTTATACCTCTCCCTCTCAACATTCCCCTGGTTATGACTTTGCTTCTTCCCCACTCCTCACAATATCTGTACTCCTCTCCCTTCTCACATTCCCAGCATCTCCCTTTTTTCCCCACTCTGAACCCAGCATTTGCTAGCATCAGCCCCCTTTCAGTCCCAGAACCCCAGCCTATAATTAGCTCCCTTCCAATCCCAGCTCCCCACAGCCAGTCCCCTTCCAATCCCAGCCCTTTTTCAGCCCCTTTCCCCCAGCCTAGTCCCAGAATCCATCCATTTACATTCCCATCCAACCAGCCCCAGCATCTGCCCTTTTTAAATTTCCAAGCCCTTCCCCCAGGCCTAGTATCAGTCCATTTCCAGTCCCAACCCCTCCAGGTCCAGTATCAGCCCATTTCTGGTATCAGTCATCTCCCCCCCCCCAGCCCCTGTATCAGCCCATTTCCAGTATCCTCAGCCCCTTCCTATATCCATAGAATCAGCCTATTTCCAATCCCAGTCCCCCGCCACCCCCAGAAACACAGCTATGGGAGCATTTGCTTTTGGCTCAGGTGGCTGTACTATACTTAAGCCGCTGGCACCACAACATTTTTATGATGCTTTTTAGCATGATAAAAATGCCCATAGTCCTGGCAGCTTAAGTATAGCATAGTCGCGGGAGCAAAAGCAAATGCTCCCATGGCAGTGTTAAATATTAATATAGCCATGGCTCTGAAGGCAGGAGGTAGGCTGGGAGTAAGCTAGTGAGGCAGGCTTTCTGATATAACCCCCCAACACACACACTTGTGCACCCTAAGCCAGTGCCTCACTGGCTCACTTCTTAAGCCATTTGCTGTAGTAGCTCTAATTTGGTGTGACTTGACTTGCGAGTTGAGGGGCATATTTGCTTGTTCATAACAAAAGTGGATTCAGGACATCAACCAATTATTCCAAGTTCTTTCTGTGACAGACAAGCCCGGTTTGTTGGGATCAAAGGAGACAAAAAACAGCTTGGAGTTTCAAAAGATTCAGTTATTTCAAAAGTAGTATGGAAGAGTCTATGATGGGCCTTCTTGTATGGGTTTGAATGTGGATTTAGACAAAAGGTGGGAAGAACAATTTCTTCAGTGATGTAAAAGCATAGTTGCTTACCTGTAACGGGATTCTCCATAGACAGCAGGGGTATGCAGCCACACTGTGATGGTGGTGACATACTGGATGGAGCCATGTGCTGGACTCTCAACATTGTCCAAGAAGGTTACTGGATCAATGTCCAGACACTACCTCAGTATCACCTCTTGGACTCCGACAGGGAGCATTCCTGGACATCACATCCCCATTCTTCAGCATTATATCAACCAGCTGTTGGGCAACCGAGCCATAGAACCCATTCCTCCTTTGCAGTGCAAAAAAGGGTTTCTACTCCAGATTCTTCCTAATTCTGAAGACGTCAGAAGGTCTATGGTCCATCCTAGACCTCCACAACCTCAACCTCTATATCAAATGCAAAGTGTTTGATGCATTCCCCCTCCACATCAAATTCCACTGCAAAAATAATGGGCTAGCCTCCCTAGATTTGAAAGATGCGTACATTCATATCCCCATCCACCCGCATCATTGGATATACCTCTGCTTTCATTTCAAGGAATAGCATTACCAGTACAGGCTTGCTGCTCTTTGGCCTCTCGTCAGTACGCTTTCACCAAATGTCAGGCAGTAGTGACAGCCTATCTATGCCACCGAAGTCACTGTGTTTACCCATCTCAGTGACTGGTAGGTTTCTGCAGCCACCAAGGAAGAAGCAAAACATGCCATACTCCATACAGTCAAAACTGAGCACTGAAAAAACTGGCAACACAGACATATGTTGATTCTGTAAGAAAGATCTGGAAACGGTGACTTGCCTCATAGCTGGCTGTGAAGTTCTGATGGCAGAAAATTTCTATACAGAAAGACATAGTAAAGTAGCGCGCCTCATCCATTGGAAACTCTGTAAGCCCTACATCACCACTATACTTGAAAAGCACTGGAATCATGACACTAAGAGAATTACAGAGAATGAGGAGTTTATGATCAACTGGGATACTTCTATTCTGACTGATAAAAATGCTGGATGCAAGGAAGCTGGATATAGTGATTAAGGAGAAGGAGAAAAACACCAGAACGGCATTGATAATAGAGGTGTCATTTCCAAGCGACTACTCTGTGAATTGCATGAAGAGGCAGAAGATCCTGAAATATTGGGAACTGCAGTCAGAGACCTATCTGGGGAGCAGCAGAATAGGACAGTGTTGGCAGTGGAGGGTCACATTTCTGTGACAATGGCAACAAAACTAGAATTACCTGCGCAGAAGAAAGACCTGGTAATCTACTTTAATATCTTGCCACCAAAACCCAGTGGATAGTCACAACAAAACAAATTGCACTATAGTGCCTGAAGATGAGACCCCCCAGGTCATAAGGCACTCATCTTGCTACTGGGGAAGAGCTGAAGACTTTTCATAGTAAAGCCAGCATTTATGATGTGGTTGGATCAAAGACCTTGGGACATCTGACTTATGATCCGTAACCATTGGTGATGAACGAAGAAGTCAAAGCAGCACTGAAAGCCTTATCAAAGAACAAAACACTGGACATTGATGGTATTCCCATTAAAGTATTACAGTAAACGGATGCAGCTGCTAGCATACTTACAGGGCTCTTCCAGGAAATATGGAAGACAACATCATGGCCAACTGACTGGAAAAGATCTGTGTTTATACCAATACTGAAGAAAAGTGATCTGATTGACTGGAAACTATCGCACAATCGCTCTGATCCCACATGCCAGCAAGATTCTACTCAAGATCATTCAGAAGAGACTACAACCATACCTGGAACGAGAACTGCTAAAGTGCAAGCAGGGTTCAGGAAAGGGCGAGGAATGAGAGAAATCATCGTGGATTTGAGATGGATCCTTGAAAAGACTAAAGAATACCAAAAGGCTATCTATATGTGTTTTATCAACTACAGCAAGGCTTTTGATTGTATAAACCATGAGAAACTCTGGGCCACATTAAGAAACATGGGTATACCAGAGCACCCGATCGTTCTGTTGCACAACCTTTACATTGATCAAGAAGCAAACGTTTGTACGGAACAAGGAGAAACAGAATGGTTTAAAATCAGCAAAGGTGTATGACAAGGCTGCATACCTCCCCCTGCCTGTTTAATTTATATGCACAACAAATCATCAGAGAAGCAGGACTGTATGAAGACAATTGAAGTGTGAAGATTGGTGAAAGACTCATCAACAACCTTCGCTATTGCTGATGATACCACATTACTGGCTGAAAGCGAAGACGATCTGAAACATTTGCTTCTCAAGATCGAGGAACATAGTCTTAAAATGGACCTGCACCTTAATGTGGAGTGGAGGAGTGGCCTAGTGGTTGGGGCAAGGTACTTCAGGCCGGAAGGTTGGGGGTTCAAATCCCACTAGAGGACAGCAACCTTGGGCCGGAAGGACTGGGGTTTCTAGTCCCACAGGTGCTCCTTGTGGTCTTGGGCAAGCCACTTAACCCTCCATAGCCCATGCCGAATAATACACAAAACTCTTACAACTGCCTTCAAAACTCTAAACAACATGGCACCACCCACCCTAGCCAACCTCATCACTAAACAACCTACTAATAACTTACACAGGAGAGATCATACAAACAAATTAAGGACTCCGAAAGAATTTATAAAATCCAGAAAGATAACAAACAAAAAGGCATTCTCACACGCTACCCCCACTCTATGGAATGCCCTTCCAGTTGAAATAAGATCACTTGTAGAGATTAAAGAATTCCGCAAAAATCTTAAAACGCACCTGTTCACATCATACTACGGATCTTTGCCAAACACACCTCCCCTGCTAGAAAATGGATAATACCATGTAAGTTTCCCCATAAACCAAACTAGAATTGACAAATGATGTGAAACTCTATATGCTTATTAACCTTAAATGTCACATACAACACTGTATCTATTACTTATTTTGTTCCCTGTAAATAGTTCTTGCTTGTTCCATGTAATGTAATATAGTTATTATGGTTCTAAGATGTTCACTGTAAAAACAGACACCTGTCTGTTATGTTACCTTGTTCTATGTAAACCGCATTTCATCTTGGGAAGATGCGGTATATAAGAAACTGTTAATTAAATTAAATTAAAATGTTCCCTGTAAAATAGTTATCTCCAAGTTATAATGCCCTGTTGAATGTAATTTCAGTTTGTTCAATGTAAACCGCACTGATGCAGAATAGCGCGGTATATAAGAGAATTAAAATAAATAAATAAATGTAAAGATGACAAAGATCCTGACAACTGGCAAAATCAATAAGTTCATCGTTGGAGAATAAATTAAAATAGTGGACAACTTTAACCTACTTCGATCAACTATCAATAAAGAAACAAGAAGCAGCCAAGAAATCAGATGACGCATTGCTCTTGGCAGAATGGTTTTGAAGGACCTAGACAAAATTCTCAAGAGCAGAGATGTCTCTCTCCATACAAAAATTCAACAGAGTGGACTCCCCTGAGGGAGTGGAGAACATGAGGAAAGATCTACAAAAGCTGGAAGAATGGTCTATTGCTTGGCAGTTAAGATTTAATGTGAAGAAGTGCAGTGTCATGCACTTAGGAAGCAGAAATCCAAGGGAAATGTACATGATAGGGGGCGAAAGGTTGGTGTGCACAGACCAGGAGAAGGACCTTAGAGTGATTATTTCTGAGGATCTCAAGGTGGCGAAACAGTGCGACAAGGCAGTGGCAAAAGCCAGAAGGATGCTGGGTTGCATTCAAAGAGGAATTACCAGCAGAAAGGAAGAGGTACTAATGCCACTGTACAAGTCACTGGTGAGGCATCATTTGGAATACTGTGCTTAGTTTTGGAGACCATATCTCACAAAGGATACAAAAAGACTGGAAATGGTTCAGAGGAAGGCGACCAAAATGATTTGGAACCTGTGTCAGAAGACTTATGAGAAGAGACGAAGACCTAAATATGTAACTCTAGAGGAGAGGAGGGACAGGGGAGATATGATTCAGACCTTTAAATACATAAAAAATATTAATGAAGAAACAAACCTCTTCCACAGACGGGGAAGCTGTAAAACTAGAGGGCATAACATGAAGCTGCAAGGGGGTAAATTGAAAGGCAATGTCAAGAAATACTTTTTCAATGAAAGGTTGGTGGATGCTTGGAATGCCCTCCCGATGGAAGTGGTGGGGGCAAATATAGTGAAAGAATTCAAAATGGCATGGGACAGACTCAGTGGATCCCTTTATAGCAACAGGATAAAATCAAAATAAACATAACTATCTCTTATATCTCAACAAATAGGGGTGTCCTATACGGAGCGGTGGGTACACCCTTAAACAAAGGCATGGGAAAGGGTGACCTGCATGGAGCGGCAGGTGCACCTACTCTTGCCACCTTGCTGAGCAGACTAGATGGACCATACTAGTCTTTATCTGCCGTTATATACTATATGTTACTATGTTCAAGCCATGGTATTTTCAATAACATCATATGGATGCAAAAGTTGGACAATGAGAAAGAGACAGAAAGAAAATTGATGCCTTTGAATTATGGTGCTGGAGACAAATACTGTGTATCCCATGGACTGCCCAAAGAACAAACCAGTCAGTACTAGAGGAGATCAAACCAAAGCTTTCTTTAGAAGCTTAGATGACAAGACTTTGACTTTCATACTTCGAACACATCATGCGAAGAGAGAGATCAATAGAAAAAGACATCATGCTTGGCAAAGTAGAAGGTCAACACAACAAAGGAAGGCCAACAATGAGATGGATCAATACAACAGCAGCAACTAAACATGCCAGTCTGTCAACAATGAGCCGCCTGACTGAAGACTGAACACAATTTAGGATAACTATCCAGAGGGTCACCATGAGTCGACATCGACTTGATGGCACTTAACAACAACAACAAACTTAGGTAAGCAGAGTTCAGATACTAACAGCTGCTCAATTTCCACACCACGAGGGCTAGAGACCTCAAGTCTGAATGGAGAAGTCAGCCCTGGTGTTGAGATACTAGCGTTGGAAAGTATTTTGGTCACTGTGGAGGAAGAACTGCTAGTTTTAGGAGAAGAGGAAACCAGTTTTTCAAGGCCAGTATGGCATTCTGAGGATCATGATTTTTTGGCTCTGCTGGAACTTTCAGTATGAGAGGAACTGGAGGATAAAGTGTCCAGAAGAGGCCTGATCCATGGTATGGTTGGAATGTCTGGTGCTAGATAGTAGGGGGAAAGTAGCATGGAACAATAAAAGAGAAGTTTTGCAATTTTGCTTCTGGTGAAAAAATGGATTTAACGTGTTCCTCACTCTTGGAAAAGGGAATTTAGGAGGGATGCACCTAGGAATCACTCATGAAGGAGAAGGACTCTGCTGAACCTGTCAGCTAATTCATTGTTCATTCCCAGGATCTAAGTGGCTTGTATATGGATGGAACTGCCTATGGCAAAGTCCCAAATTCTGGCTGCTTCTCAACAAAGATGAAGAGAACACATACTCCCCCCCCTTGCTTGTTTATCTGGTTATCTGTCTGAATCAAGACTGATGTATCTTGAAGCAGGTGAAGGCAAGCTTGTAGGACATAGTTAATTGCTCTCAGCTCCAAATTACTGACATTGGATGGGGGGAAGAGGGGCAGGACCAGGAAGAAAAAGGGAGGAGAATGAAAGAAAAGAGAAGATGCTGGACTCCAGAGGTGGGAAGGGGGAGAAAGACTGTGGACATGGTGGAACTACTTCGTGGTTGGCAAGATGATGAATGAAAGGAGAATCATGAGTACAGAAGGTAGAAATGTGGTGATGGAACTGGATTAAAAAAAAGAGGCCAGGGAAGAAGCGAGATGGGGGAAATGGGAGAACGAGGGGAGATAGACTAGACTAGACTAGAGCAAAGAAGAGATAGAAAGTTGATAGGTATGTGAAAAGTCAAAAGGGGATTGAAAACTTGAAGGTGAGTGAAATCTGAGAGGATGGAGATGGAATAAAGGAAGAAATGGAGGAAAAAGCAAAAAGGGAAATATTAATAAGTCAGCGAGGGATACAGAAAGGAAATGGAAAAAAACAGGAGAATAAAGGACAAATGGAAAGCAGACACTCGAAATAGTGCTAGCAGAAGACAGATGAGTAAAGTAGGAGAGACTGGATCTGTCATGACTGAAAATAAAATACTCAAAGCTAGAAAAAGCATTGTATTTTGATTTTATTAACTGGAATATGTTAGCTATGGGAAATATGTATCACTGATGTTTTTGCACTTTATTCGGTACAAGAGGAAATGCATTTCTAGTTTTTTTTCTCCAATATTGTTGTACATTTTAACTTTGGCTTCTTGGGATTCCCAGTTCATATTGTGTTTATATTTCTATTTCTAATTTGTTCTGTATTTGGTGATGGTCTGTGTTTTACGTGTGCGACCAAGGTGTAGTATTCTGTTAGCATGTAGTCTCTGTGCAGCAGTCCCCCTTGTTCTGTTTTTCTTGTAGGAGAGGTTTTGGTGTTCTATAAGATGTATTGATTTAATACTTGTAATACTAGCTTTTCATAGGTAGGGTTGATGCTATGTAGATTCTGATAAACCTGCCATACCATATCAGCACTATTATAAGCTCTTAGTGGGCTTTTTACAGGAATTTTTAGTACTTTCTAATGTACCTAGTAGTTGGCACTGGAGGGTAGTCATGTAGAAATCAGATAGCCTTTTTCTAACTCCACTGCATATGTAAATTATGTTCAGACACTCATTAAGTTATTCTTGGAACAAAATAGAGGCTTATAAAGGGCTCCACTGGAATCTGTGTGTTGGGAAGGGGGGGGCGGGGAGGAAGGAATAGTAATCACTCACACAGGGCAGTACAAAAGGTAGCAGCGACCCTGATACTCTCTGGCTCTAAGATGAGGTAACACTAGGGAAATAGTGAAATCTTAACTAAAGAACAAAACAAACAACAAAACACATCCCTGTATATGTATGTCTTATCTGTTTTCAACATGAATCTTGGGGCAAAGTAATGCTCAAATGTTGAAAATTGCCAGAGCTGATAATACTGAAAATTAAAACAGTGCAAATTGGGAAATAATCATTGATATATTTAGGAAAGCAGGAAATGATAAAATTATAAATGATAGATGAAAAATAAAATGCAGTATCTGCGGACATGTTTAGGAACTGAAGCGGTGTGAGCTTCTCAATCATCTAAGTGATGGTAGTGGAGTTCTCTGGGAAACACATAATACTCTGCTTGATTTGTAATCTTCTTTGGAGGTTGACAGAGTGTACACCAGTGGTTCCTAAACTTGGGGTCAGGACCTTCAAATGGGACCCCATCACAGTGGATGGGATCACAGAAACATGGCCATCTCCTTTTTTCTCTGGACTTTCACTGTGACCTATGTCAAGTAGTGGCAATCACCAGTCAGCATGTGTCCAGTGAGCCAGTGAATATTCATAGGCCCTTGTCCCCTCCTGTTGGACTGGAGACCCATATCAAGTACTGGGGTCTGAAAGTACACACTTCAGACTGACACAAGGAACTCTGTGCTGATTGCTGCTGCGCCTTCCTGCCTTAAATAAGTGGAGGGAGGGGAAGGAGGCTGGAGCCCTGCTATTTTGATTTCATCATCAGGATAAAAGTTTAAAAAGCACTCGTGTACACTAATGAAAATGCCTCCACAGTTTATGGAGAAAAAAAATTGATTTAGGTAGTTACATTTATTTGCTATTATACACTTACTGAGGTTTCATCTTCCATCTCCAAAATATATGAAATTCCTTCATTAGATGGTGTTCCTGAGGGTTTACTCCATTGCAAGGATAATGAAGTAACTTCAGCTTTAACGAGTGTCGGACTTGCTGGCATTGATGGAGCACTGCCTGAGGTGTAATACATGACTTCTTCACTAAAGCCACTATTCAAAAACAAAGGCCATTTAAACAAAATATATCATAACCGTATTAATGAACACATTATATAATTTTCTCTGTTCGTAGTAAAGTTAGAACTCTGCTTCAGAATGAAAAACCACTTTTACTACAGCAAGAGGAAAGGGCATGATTCCCATTTTATAACTACTTTATCTATTTTATAAAGAAATCAAATTGTTTAATAAAAATGTAATTGAGAGATATGAAGATGATAGCTGGGCACATGATTTCCTTCATCTTTAAAGCACAAACATTCCTAAGAAAGCGAAGTTGCTTACCTGCAGACAGCAGCATAAATCAGAAGCATCAATGGATAACATTTGAAAGTACTGCAAGGATCTCATTCTCTGAGCTCAAATAGACCAAAAGGTCTTTTGAAGCATGTATGAAAGTTCCGGTGCAGCAGCTGTCTTCTTGTCCCTCAATTTAATATTAGAGCTTTTGTGTGCCAAAGTACTTTATCTTTATTTGAGCATTTAATATATTGCTCTGCTACGCAGGCAATAGAGCGGTTTACAATAATAAAACAAAAGTTAGTTGCAGAAAACAAAAGGAGGAAAGGAAAGCAAAATTAACCGTCATGAACCAGGAGATAAGGGTGTGGAGAAGGTGACCAACTCCCTACCAAAATTTCTATGTTGCTATAGCACTCAGATGAACTTTCACTGGAAAAGTACATAGTCTGAAAGAATATAGATGGAAGAGGTGTGGTAAAACTTTGGTAGATCACAGACAAAAGCATCCATGTCCCTTCTGTTGCATCGTTTTGAATATCTTTTCAACATGACTTCCAAGTGGGCAGTTTTTTTTGATCCAATCAGCCTATCTTCTATCTCATGAAAAAGAAGATAGGTGAAGACTAGCCGGTGTTCAACTTCTACAATGTTAGTGCAAGGGATTGAATGTTCAGTTGAGGCATTAATTCCTGTTTCTGGAATATAAGATTGGGCAAATCTCCCAGGTTCCAAGGTTGCTTGACAGGGAAACAACACTTGTTTAGGCCAATAGGGTTCTATGAGATTTATCCTAGCATTGACCTCTTTCATCTTTTGTATTATTTTTGAGATGAGAGAAACTGGAGAGAAAGCTTACAGCAGCCAGAACGCCCCACTCCAGGGGAACTGCATCTGCTGTCAGCTGGCCCTTGCTCTAATTTCAGAACAGAAGAGAGGAAATTTAAATGGTCTTCTGTCACAAAGAGATCTATAATGGGTTCCCCATCAATGTAAGTTCTGATTTGCCACTAATTGATCTAGGGCTTATTTGTGGAGTTCTATGATTTAGTCAAGTTTGTTCATTAACCTATTCTAGGCTCCCAAAAGGTAAGGTGACATTTTACTTACCAGATAATGTCCTTTCTTTGAGTCCTACTAGACCAGTCCAGATATGTGGGTTGTGTTCCTCTACTAGCAGATTGGTGGAGAAAGAGAACCAATGAAAAGCCCAGGTTTCAATGATATCACTCCCATGCCCTTATCAGCCTGAGCCACTAGAGGGCAACTCAGTATATCTTGCCAAAGCATACAGGGAACATGGGAAACCTCAATGTGGGCAACAATGAGGAATAAAAGAGTTGAGAAACTGCAGAGAAACTAGGCACATGAGAGACTGACCAGAATGCTGTCAGTAGGATATGAACCTGCAGAGCCAAATCAAAGACTATATACCACCTAGACTCTGGGTGGTATATAAGACTAGCTAAATAAATAAATATATAAATAGTGGACCAAGGGACTGTTGCAGAATAACAGAACAATCACAGTTTCAGGGGCGGTTCCTGGACTGTTCAAGTAGAACTCAAGGAAAGGAATTATCTGATAAGCAAAATGTCACCTTCCATACTGTCCTGCTAGACCAGTCCAGACAAGTGGGATGAACCAAAGCTATGCCTCCACTGGGCAAAAATAAGACACAGCAGTTGCAAAACCCTGGAGCCAAAGGCCATGTCCACCCAAGTGTGGACATCCAAGTGGTAATGTTTGGCAAAAGTGGAAAGTGATGCCCATGCTGCACCCAAGGCTACCGAGCTATGCTATGCTACGCCCATGAGGACACTTGTGCTTGAGTAAAATGGGCACACAAACCCTCCAGAACAGGCCAGTTCTGCAGCAGATAGGCTGAGGCAATAGCCTCTTTGATCCAGCGCCCCAATGTAGACTTAGCCGCCACATCACTCTTGCACAGGCCAGCAAACAGCATGAAAAGATGATCCAATTTATGAAAAGTAGTGGAGAAGCACCCTCTGGACATCCACAAGGTGCAGATCCTTATCTTCCCCCGAGGAGGGGTGCAGGAAAACCACCTGGTTCACATGAAAGGAAGAAATCACCTTAGGCAAAAAGGAAGGCACAGGCCAAATGGAAACGGCCTCCTGCAAAAAAGACAGATAAGGATCCCAGAAAGATAGGGCTTGCAGCTTGGAAATCTGCCTCGCTGAGCTAATCACAACCAAGAAAATGGTCTTGTGCATCAAATCCTTCAGAGCAGCATGCTTTAAAGGCTCAAAGAGCTTTGACATCAATGCCCTAAACCCCTGACATAGATCCCAGAAAGGGACAACTGACCGAAAGTGAAGACGCAGATGCCCAACACCCTTAAGAAAGCACGAAACATCCGGATGCAAGGCCAGAGACTTGCCAATCACCGTACCTCAGAAGCAGGCCAAGGCTGCCACCTGAACTTTCAGAGAGCTAAGAGAAAGGCCCTTCTCCAGACCATCCTGCAGAAAGGCCAGCAAAGCCTGCATCTTGGCTGCTTCAGGAACTAGCTTTCAGATGTCACACCAGTGTGCAAAGAGGCACCAGACCCGCACATATGCCAAAATAGTAGAACCCCATCGGGCTCTGAAAAGAGGGGAAACCATTCCAGGAGAATAGCCCTTAAGTGCTAGCCAACTCCTTTCAAGAGCCAAGCCATAAAAGAGAAAGGAGCTGGGTCATCCAGGGTAATCGGTCCCTGACATAACTGGCCCTGGAACACGGACAGACAAAGAGGAGGGCCCTGCAAGAGCTACATCAGGTCTCTGAACCACGCTTTCCTCAGCCAATCCAGCATCACCAGAACAATCCGGACCTGGATGGTACTCTCTGCACCAAATCACATGCCCCACAGCAGCCAAGGAGGAAACGTATACAGCAGGCATTGCCTTAGCAAAGGCTGAATCAAAGCGTCAAAATTCTTGGACTTTGCTTCTGTGCAGCAATACAAGAACTGGCCCATCTTGGCAATGTATCAGATCGCTATCAAATCCACCTTGGGGCAACCTCAATGGCAGAGAATCATCTGAAACGTCTCCTGACAACTTCCACTCTTGGGGATCCAGAGAGTGACAGCTGAGGAAGTCCGCTTCTACATTGTCCACTCTGGCAATGTGCTGGGCCGACAGAGCTAGGAGGTTCTTCTTCGCCCAGGCAAATAGGACCATCATCTTCAGGGTCACTCAGGCACTGCTCGTGTTGCTTTGTCGATTTGACATATACCATTGCCATGACTTTTTCCGAAAACACTCACCAAGGCCAGAAGCACAAAAGGGCCAGCATGATAGACCTGGCCTCGACCCTGTTGATGGACCACACCGCCTCCCTGTGGTTCCAAAAACCCTGAGCCATTCAGTCTAGGCCAGAGGTACTCAAATCCAGTCCTGGAGGGCCGCAAACCAGTCAGGTTTTCGGGATATCCCTAATGAATATGCATGAGATATATTTGCATGCACTATCTCCATTGTATTTGAATCTATCTCACACATATTCATTAGAGATATCCTGAAAACCTGACTGGTTTGCAGCCCTCCAGGACTGGATTTGAGTACCTCTGGTCTAGGCAATGAGCTCCCCAGCCAGAAAGACTGCATCCGTCGTCAGAAGGATCCATGGGTAATTGTCCAATGGCATGCCCTTCTGCAGATGACAGGGCTGCTGCCACCACTGCAGATTGGTCCTCACCATCAGTTGGAGCAGAAGCTTGAGCATGAACTCCCGAGAACTCGGGGATTACAGAGTCAGCAACAACTGCTGGAGCAGCTGAATATGAGTATGCACCCATAGCATAATCTCAATCGTCGCTGCTATCAATCCGAGGAGCTGAAGGTAATTCCAAACTCTGGGAGCCTGGTGCAAACAGACCACCACAAGGCAATCCAACAATCTTTCCACTTTCTCCTCTGGCAGAAAGACTCTGCCCACTTGAGCACTGAACTGTGCTCCAAGAAACTCCAGTGACTGGGAAGGCACCAACTGACTTTTCCCTTCGTTAATCATCTAGTCGAGGTTTTCCAGGAAGGACACCACTCGTGCTGATCTTCGGTCTTTACTGAAGATGATGAGGGACGCTATCCATGACTGAAATGGTATTTAAAGGTGATGCAACAGAAGAACTGAAGGAAAAATCGATAAACCGTGAAGATGTATTACAACTATTTGATAAATTAAACAGTAGAAAATCACCTGGACCGGATGGTATACACCTGAGGGTGTTGAAAGAACTGAAATATGAGATTGCAGACCTACTATTAGTAACCTGCGAACTATCATTAAAATAATCTGTAGTACCTGAAATCTGGTGAATGGCCAATGTAACACCAATTTTTAAAAAGGGTTCCAGGGGTGAACTGGGAAACTACAAGCTGGTGAACCTGACATCAGTACCAGGCAAAATGGTAGAAACCCTTAAAAAGAACAAAATTACTGAACATGTAGATAGTCAAGGTTTAATGGGAGAAAGCCAACATGGCTTTAGCCAAGGAAGGTCTTGTCTTACTAATCTACTACATTTTTTTTAAGGCATGAATAAGCAGGTAGACAAAGGTGAGCTGGTTAATACAGTGTATCTGCATTTTCAGAAAGTCTTTGACAACGTCCGTCATGAGAGACTTGGCAAAGTTAAAAAGTCATGGGATAGGAGGCAGTGTACCATTGTAGATCAGGAACTGGTTAAAATATAGAAAGAAGAGGGTTGGGTGGAATGGCCAGTTTTCCCAATGGAGAAAGATGAATAGTGGAGTACCCCAGGGATCTGTGCTGGGTCCGCTGCTTTTTAACATATTCATTAATGACTTGGAAATGGAAATAACAAGTGAGGTAGTCAAACTTGCAGATGACACAAAATTATTCAAAGTTGTTAAAACCCAAGAGGATTGTGAAAAATTGCAAGACGACCTTGATAAATTGGAAGACCGGATGTTCAAATGGCAGATGAAATTTAATGTGGAAGTTATGCGCATCTAGGAAAGAAAAACTCAAACTATGGCTACATGATGCAAGGTTCCCCATTAGGAACCACTCCCCAGAAAAAAGATTTAGGCATCATCGTGGATAACACGTTGAAACCCTCCATCCAGCGTGCAGCGGTGGCCAAGAAGGAAAATAAAATGCTAGGAATCATAAGGAAAAGAATGGAGAATAAAACAAAGGATATTATAATGCCTCTGTATAGTTCCATGGTATGACCGCACCTTGAATATTGTGAGCAATTCTGGTCGCCGTATCTTAAAAAGCATATAGTGGAATTAGAAAAGGTACAGAGAAGAGCCACCAAAATGGTAAAGGAGATGGAAAGATACCCCTATGAGGAGAACCTTAGAAGGTTAGGGCTTTTCAACATGGAAAAGAGATGGCTGAAGGGAGATATGATAGAGGTCTATAAATTAACGAAGAAGTGGAACAAGTCAATGTAGATCAAGTCTTTATGGCATCAAAAAGAAGAAAGACTAGGGCACATGCAATGAAGCTACAGTGTAACCCGTTTAAAACTAATAAGAGAAAAAAATGTTCACTCAGCATGTAATCAAACTCTGGAATTCATTACCGGAGGATGTAGTGAAAGCTGTTAGTGTAGCTGGGTTTAAAAAATGCTTTGGACAAGTTCCTGGAGGAAAGGTCCATAAACCATTATTAAAGAGGACCCAGGTAATCCACTGCTTGCCCCAATACAAGCATTATGCAACCTGTGTATCTTTTTGGGAAACTGCTAGGTACTTGCAACCTGGATTGGCCACTGTTGGAAACAGGATACTGGGCTTGATGGACCTTGGTCTAACCCAGTATGGCATTTATCTTCTTCTTATGTAATTATGTTAATTGATTGGTGTGTCCCACATGCGAAAGAGGAGGATTTCCAATTCTTCTGCCCTGGGTTCCTCGTCTGTTTTGATGGTGAACGGCAAGGCCTTCCCCATATCCCACACGAATTTGTGGAAGGATAAGTCCTCCAGAGGGGACTTCCTTTGTTCATTTGGAGGTGAGGGGTCGGAGGGAATGTTCCGATGACGTACTGTCTCAGGCGATTCCACCTCAGTTTCCCAATCATCGGAATCAGATTCTGAGAGGAAATTGAAGTACTGATGTGATTCCTCGTGACATCGTGTCGCTTGGCAGAAATGGAAGGACACCATGGCTCCCGGCGGTCTGACCCCAAAAAACGGGGGAGAGATTTAGTGCTCTGAGAGGGACCTCAAGTGTGCACCAGAACTGCTGTCCTCTTGGGGGAGAGCATGCGACTCCATAATGGGCTGCACCTTCAAAGGTGAACCCACCACCGTAGACGGCGCAGTCACCAGTGCCAAGGAACCAGAGGTCATCAGGTCTCGGGCAGCCTGCTGGGTCAAGAATTCAGACAGGCTGTGCTCAAGAGTTTCCATGCACTGTTCGAAGAGTGCGGTCTCCAATGTTGTCTGAGCCGGCGCAGCAGCCACCAGCGCCTATGCCAATTTCCTCAGTAGGGACTCCACAACAGTAACAGCATCAGGAGTCACCTGCCAGTTCTCTGGGGCCTTGGGAGGTGGCTCCCCCCACTGGGGCAGCTTGGCGGGCCACTCCTGGCCCTCGCCCTCAGAGTCCCGTGGAAGGCTACAATGCTGGTGCCCATGGGTTTTCATCTGTGACTCAGCAGCGCTCTTTGATGTGGAGAGGGCTGGAGTCTGGTCATTCTGGGGATGCTCCTCCTCAAAGGAGAGCCGCTGATCGAATGCTCCATGATCTCTCTGCTCTTAGTGGGCCCAATCCCTGTGCAAAGCAGAAGCCTTTGACAGCATCAATGCCGGGGCGAAACTGATGACTCAGAAGAACCAAACAGTGATTCCCACTGTTTTTCTCGATTCCGGAGCCTCTTGCGCGTCATCTGAGGACAGAGAGTGCAGGTGGAGAGCTTATGGTAAGGCATGAGGCACTGAAGGCACAAGTTGTGACAGTTCATTACTAAGATGGTCTGGCCACACTGGTGCACTTTTTAAAGTCACTGGCCAGCTTTGACATATTGGAGAAAACGGCTTCCGCCAAGTCAAAGGACTCAAACATCTTAGCCAACCAGGAGGTGCAAGAGAAAAAACCCATGTGTCTCGAAAAGAAAAAAAGAACTAGTGTAAAAAAATACGGTGCTGAGGCATTGACGATCCCGGGGATGGGCAAGATGACTTATCGAGCAAGTGACTGAAAAAGAGAATGAAAGACAAAAAAAACGTATTGTAAGGGTATCAACTTTTTCAATGGATCAGAGAGCGTCTAAAGGGCTCCAAGGGAAAAAGAAGACTGAGTAGGCTCCTTCAGGCAAAAGAACCGGCATGCATGCATGGTTCACCTTCCAAAGCTTCCTATGGAAGCTGGGAAGCACTCCCGTGCGGGCTCCATCAGTGACATCTCCTATATGTCAGGACTGACTTCCTGCTTGGTCCCGGAGAACACCATAAATCTTTCAACCTCAAACCACCCCTACACTCAACCTGGTCCCCCCACAATTCACCTCCCCTAAATTGTTAATTAACCACCCCTCTCGCACCCCTCCAACCAACTCTCAATTTTTTCACAAAACCCCCACAGCAATACTCACACACCTCCTCCCTACACCCCTTTCAACTGCCCTTTTAGAAATACAATATAAAAGATAGAACCACCCCACCTCAAACCCAAGAATGAAAACCCTGCCAACTACCACCCAGCCCCCTTATCTTCCAGACATCAAAGAGTCCTGGGTCAACAATGAGGCAGCTCCAGGCCTAGTCAGTCCCACCACAGGTTCCTAGACGTCTAGCAGGAATGCAGTTGAAAAAAAGCAAATCCACACATTGTGGATGTCTCCCTTTTAAGGAGAACTGTATCCTAAGGCTGACTTTTTATGGCCTACAGGCTTTGATACTAGCTTCTGGCTAGGATCTGACTTTTAACTGCTTGCTTGTAAGGTCTGTCTGCCTGTATATATTATTTATTTATTTATCTTATCATTGTTAGAGTGCCTTCCTTTTCACTATTTTTGTCTGTGATCTTGTTCAGCTGTGTCTCTCTCTTTTTCCTCTTCCTTATTATCCCACCCACCCTCCCTCCCCACAGCCCACTCGCCCCCTGGCTCATTACCATGATCATTCACAGGTGCACTTTATCCCCTGCAATTTCTACCACCTATCCTTTTATTTCTTCTGACTTGGTGCTCCTCTCCAACTCTCTCTTTTATAGCTCCTCAACACTTTCTCTTCCTATTGCTTATACTCCCTAATTGTCTCCCCTCCTACCAACACCTTCAAGCCCCTCCTCCTTATCTCTCGCCTTTACCATCCTCACTTCACCCACCATCTTTTCATCTACCCTATCATCAGCTCTTGAGCTTCACCACTTTCTCCCTCTCATTCAGCCATCTCTTCTCTCTCTGAAACAACCTCACCCTCATTACCACCGTTCTGTCTCCTCTCTGTCCCGCATTCTTCTACTTCTTCTCCCTTCCGGAACCCTGGCCCCTCTAGACTTTTGTCACACTCACAGAACATATCCTCATGGAACAGTTCAAATCTTATTCATATCCCTCTCCTTTCCCCCTCTTCTCTGCCTTTCTCATGTGCCTTATGGAATGCACACTCCATCTCAAATAAACTTGCCTTTACTTATGATCTCTTTATCTCTAATGCTCTCCATCTCCTTGCTCTAACTGAGACCTGGTTACTCCCAGAGGACTCAGCTTCAGTCGCTGCTCTGTCATGGTGGCTATCAATTCTCCTACACGCCTCGTCCCACTGGCCGTGGTGGTGGTCTTGGGCTTCTACTCTCGTCTTCCTATCAATTTCAACACCTCCTTCTGCCTCAGTCCCACTCCTTTCCCTTCTTTGGTCCACTCCATCTGGCTTTGTATGTCACTACCTCTCCAATTAGCTGTTATTTATCGACCTCCTGACAGGTCCACCTCTACCTTTCTCTCTGACTTTGACTAATGGCTTTCCTTCTTTCTAGATTCATCTTCCCACTCCCTTATTTTTGGGGATTTTAAAATTCATGTTGATAACCCTTCTGACACTTATGTTTTAAAGCTCCTCTCCCTTACCTCATCATTCAACCTCCAGCTTAGCTCTACTGTCCCCCACCCACCAGCAAGGCCACTGCCTCGATCATGTATTCTTCTCTAATTGCTTACCTTTACCTTCAAATTTCTGTACCTCACTTCTTCCCTTATCGGACCATCACCTGCTAAGCTTCACTCTTCATCACCCACCACCTCAACCTTACCCTGTTTCCTCCAACCTCTTTAGAAATCTTCATACTATTGATCTGTTGGCTCTTTCCTCCACTCTCTCATCACCTCTTTCCTCCACTAGGTCATCTGAGTCAGCTGATGAGGCAGTAGCTTCCTATAACACTGCACTCTCCTCTGCTCTGGATGCTCTTGCTCCGCCCATGCCATGTCCTGTGAGGCGTACTGTACTTCAACCCTGGCTTCTTCCACTACTCGCTATCTACATTCCTGTGCCTGCTCAGCTGAGCGTGCTTGGCTCAAATCCCACACGTTTGCGGACTCTCTACATTTCAAATTCATGCTTCTCTCTTTCCAGTCAGCCATAGCACTCGCCAAACAAGACAATTATGTCCATTTGACTAACTCTCTTGCCTCTGACCATCGCAGTCTCTTTGGAGGTGGAGGTGGCAGAGATGAGGACAGTATCTGAATTCAAAAAAGCATGGGACAAACACAGAGGATCTCTAAAGGAAAAAAAGGGGACTGTTGTAGTTGTAGATATGGAAGGACAGACTAGATAGGCCAAGTGGTCTTTTTCTGTCGTCATTTTTCTATGTTTCTTTGTTTCTAAACTCTCAGCTCTCTCCTCAAGGAGCCTGTGCCTCCACCTCAGACACTTCCCTCCCTTTCTGCCCAAACCCTGGCTGACTACTTCCATGACAAAATCCACAAGATCACACTCCAATTCCCCACAAGGTCAGCTACTTCCCCCTCTCCCCCTCTTCACTCTCAACTCCCCCCCCCCTACGTCTGCTACTCTTTTCTTCCTTTTCTATGATCTTGAGGAGGAAACCACTCCCCTTCTTTCCTCATCCAAATTCACTACCTGTTCCTTTGATCCTATTCCCACCTGTTTCCTTAGCTCCATCTCCTCCACTGTAGTCCCTTCCATCTCTTATATTCTCAACCTATCGCTCTCTATGAAAATGTCCTTGCAGCCTTCCTGCATGCTGTGGTCACTCCTCTCCTCAAGAAACCTTCACTAGCCCCATCTGTTCTTCTATCAACCCATCTCCCTCCTCCCCTTGTTTCTAAACTACTTGAATGTGCGGTTCACTGCCGTTGCCTTGACTTTCTCTCCTTTCAGCCCTTCTGGATCCTGTACAATCTGGCTTTCGTCCTTTACATTCTAAAGAAATGGCTCTTACCAAAGTCTCCAATGACCTGTTTCTGGCAAAATCGAAGAGCCTTTACACAATCCTCATTCTTCTTGACCTTTCTGCTGCCTTTGACACAGTTGATTACAACCTTCTCTTTGATATCTTGTCCTTGCTTGGTTTTAAGGGTTCTGTGCTATCCTGTTTCTCTTCTTATTTCTCCCATCGCTCTTTCAGTGCTTGTTCTGCTGGATCCTCCTCTACTGCTATCCTATTCTCAGTTGGTGTATCCCCAAGGGTCTGTCTTGGTTCTACTCCTTTTCTCTCTCTATACCCAGTCCCTTGGTGTACTCATCTCTTCCCATGGCTTTCAGTAACATCTTTACATTGATGATTCCCAGATCTATTCTCTCTACACCTGAAAATCTCTCTGGCAATCCAGCCCAGGATCTCTGCCTGCCTTTCTGACACTGCTGCTTGGATGTTTTACCGCTGCTTGAAATTGAACAATGCCAAAACTGAGCTTCTTATTTTTCCCCCTAAACCCTCCTCTCCCCTTCCTCCTTTCTCAGTCTCTGCTCCTTCTTGTTTCCTCAGCTCGCAACCTTGGGGTCATCTTCGACTCCTCTCTCTCCTTCTCTGCACACCTCCAATTGATGGCTAAAACCTGCTGCGTCTTTCTCTACAACATCACCAAAATTTGCCCATTCCTTTCTGAACACACTACTAAGACACTTAACCACTCTTTAGTCTCCTCCTAACTTGAATTTTATAACCTTGCTGGTCTCTCTCCCTTTCAATTTGTTAAACATTGCTGCGTGGCTAATCTTCCACCAGTCTCGTCATATTCATATTATTCCTCTTCTCAGGTCACTTCATTGGCTCCCTATCAGTTCCTGTATCCAGTTCAAACTTCTCCTGATGATCTGTAAGTGCATTCACTCTGCAGCTCCTCACTACATTTCATCTCTTATCTCTCCATACACCCCTCCTCGGGAACTCCGCTCTTCTGGAAATCGCTTCCATCTTTGCCCTTTTCTTCTATTGCTAACTCTAGACTTCGTTCCTTTCACTTTGCTGCTTCTTATGCCTGGAACAAACTAGATGAGTTTGTATATCAGGCTTCATCTCTGGCTTTTTTCAAATCCATGCTGAAAACTCACGTCTTCACTGCCGTTTTCGGATCTTGACTCACCTAATCTCCTTTGTGTTTCCTTACCTTTCCCCCTAGATGAATTCTATGCCTACAGCTACTGTGTTGACTGTTTTGACTAGATTGTAAGCTCTGATGAGCAGGGACTGCCTTTTAAATGTCTCTGTGCAGCGCTGCATACATCTTATATTGCTATACAAATGTTCAGTAGTAGTTCAGTAGTGATACCTGCTAAAAAGCACAGTTACTTACCTGTAACAGGTGATCTCTGGGAACAGCAGGAATAAGTCTTCACATATGGGTTCGTCCAAAAAGAAAGCCTTTGGGAGCATCCCACACGCATGTGTGCTGCCTTCCCGCCCATACACTTCCCTCTCATCAGTTGGGTTTGTAGCTGAGACCGAAGGAGGGAAGTAGACAAATTAGAGGGAGAAAAGAGAGAGAGAGAGAGCAACTCCTAGGGGAGGTGGGTGGGTTGTGAAGACTTATTCCTGCTGTTCCCAGAGATCACCTGTTACAAGTAAGTAACTGTACTATCTCCAGGAACAAGCAGGAATGAGTCTTCACATATGGGGACTTCCAAGCTAGAGATGCCTAGAGGAGGTCCCAGCATGTTGCAAATCTAATGGATGGGCCATGCTATTTCCCAGAACCTCAGGCATCCAAGGGATGGAGGGTAGGAGTTGAATAAAAAAGGGTGTGCTGTGGAACAGCTTGACTAAACAAGGCGTCTAGCCTTGTGTAGATCATAAATGTTAGAAAATATTGAATTTCAATTTTCTAATGTGGACCTTACTCAAAAGTATTGCAAAAGTATTTGTTGAGGCTAATATGGGTCTGCTGCTAAGAGCCAGTACATTATCCTCAAAGAAATTACCTCACTGTGAAGTAGAGGAAAATAAATTTTGCAATACAGGCAGAGGTCAGAAGTCTTAATGGCTAAAACTAATCCCAGAAGAAAAACTGGGGGAGTTTAATGAGGTTGGACTTTGGAGGAAAAGCTAAAGCTTCTGTAGGCCAAAGTTTAAAGCTCTTTGTCCTTGGAGCAGAATAAGGCTCTAGGAAAGAGAGGAGATAAATCTGACTGGTTTGGACGAAAAGGTAGAAATATGCCTTGCAGAAAAAGGATGGGTCTTTAAGACCCCTTTATCCAAATGAAAGAAAGAAACATTTGTAGTAGGCAGTGTAGCCTCCAATATCTTGAAGATCAGTAATGTCTTCCCTAAGTGATGTCACTTAGGATAATGACTTTACATGGAGAGCTTCAGATGTAACGTAACTGGAAAGGTTAAGGTAAAAGAAGGTAGTTTCTAATTACCATAGAAATTGGTTGTCCATTGTCATGGCGCAAGGCAAATAGTGCCGATGGAAACAGAAGAAAATGTGCAGAGCAGTTTTAAAATGGGCAGTTCAAAGCACATGGCTAGGGGTTGCTATAGGCAACCAACCAAAAACAATAGCACCGGGTGTAGGTAAACGCCCCAGAGAAGCATTACCTCATGGCTCATTAGAGGAGCAGGAACAGCTGCAGGGACTTGAGCTGATGAGGGACTCAAAGAATGACGCACTTAAAATAGAGTCAGCTTTGAGCAAAGAGAGAACCAGGAAGCACGGGAAGGAGAGAACCAGGAAGTACGGGAAAGGAAAGAGCAGAACACATGAGAACCAGGATACATACCTGAGTGCTTCAGAAGGGGATTCCAGCAGCACCTCAGAGGAGTTTGCCCAAGAAGGAATACCCGAGGTTAGTGCCAGAGAGTTGGGCTGCACTGAACCAGAGTCCGGTTGGAGACGCAGAGGGATTCCTGTCAGCAAACGAAGAGAAGCTGTGAGAGGGACTTCCCCCGAGAGCAAGTACCTGGGGAATAGAAGCTCTTATCCAAATGAGATTCCTAGGCTCAAAGAAACACGTCCTGGGAAGGGAAGAGAAAGGCTTTCGAGGGAGTAAGACTGTTTTCAGTTTCCCAGCCACAAACGTTCGGGCAGAGGTCAGTCTGAAGAAAGGCCAATTCCCTGGAATAGAGGGGCACTTGATTTTACATACGCTGGTTCTGAGGTGTATGGCCCTCTAGAGGGAAAATCCACATTGTATGGTAACTTTCCACTCCACTCTAATAGTGAGGAGAAGAGAAGCCCTGGCCAGAAAGAGGAGGGATTTCTGAATACCGGTGTGAGTTACAGGCCCATAGAAGAGAATTGCAGGGAAGCTCATGAGGCCATGGACTGCGATTTCTGTGGGGAAAACTCAGAGGATTTCCAGATGGACTGTACTCTTATGTTCGCAGATAATGTGACCTCTTTCTGTTGAAGCGTGCAAGAAGCGTGCAAAAGAGAAATCTGTTTAAAGGAACAGATTTCACCCTATAGCTGTTGTAACGTACAAAGCTTGTTTTGCACTTTTTGTTTTGCCTTAAAGCTGAAAAGAAGCATTTCATTTGTTATTTTGTAGTTCCCTTTTGTGTTGTGCCAGAAGTATGGTTTATTTTCCTTTATGATTCCTGACTGCAAAAGTTCTCCCGGGAAGGGAAATAAATACCTCTTTATCAGCCTAGCTACTCGTCCACGACTACACTCTTTTTATTGAATAGCTAGTGGGACTTCAACTCCCAGGGGGCACTACTAGTCCCTACTACTTTAGAAGAGGCCTCACTGAAACCCCAGGCCCTCTACCTTTGGGGTAAGTAGGTGGGTGACACCAATTAAAACCCTATGGTATGCTGGAACAGCATTAATATGGACAGTAACAAATCTTTCAGAGTCATATATATATATATATATATATATATATATATATATATATATATAGAGAGAGAGAGAGAGAGAGAGAGAGAGAGAGAGAGAGAGAGAGAGAGAGAGAGAGAGAGAGAGAGAGAGAGAGAGAGAGATTGATTCACTTAATAAAAAGAAGGGCTAAGACCTGCTTGAGAATATAGATAGAGAATCTCTTTCTGGTTACAAGTGGAAGAACACCATGGAGGTGGTTTCATGGGAACCAGTGGAATGTTCTTACTTATAAGGAGAGGTCTAGATTTCTTTAAAACTTCTAGCCTTTGAAAAACCAGGAATGGAGACCTACGTGAAGGGGTGCAGGGGAGATCCTTAGTCTTAAGACAACAAGTCTGGATCCTTCTATAACTTCAGTGTAGAAGCTGGAGAAGAAGACGCAATATAAAGGGATACCATGTTTGCCCCTCTACGAGGGCAATATGAGTATCATGCGTTCTTTGTTCAGCATAAGTTTCAATGAAGTATTGGGAATTAGAAGGAATGCACTAGACAAGGACTGACTGCAGTGAAAAGGAATGCATCCCTGTTGTAAGAGTTCCACTGGAGATGTGGAACAACCCAGGGAACTGAGCAATTCTTTATGCTTTCACGTGGTCTAAGCTGTGGCTCCTTTTCCTTAAAAGGAAATTTTAAGGAAGATGGTAAGAATAGGAAAAAACCAGTCATGTAGGAGCATAACCGGGCAAAGCCCTTTTAACCATCAGGAAGTTACCTACTAGGAATGGCTCTGACGCTCTCTGGCAAAGGCCCATAGTTGCAGAGCTTTTTTGTATAATTGCAGAGAGCATGTTGTAGGTTGCTTAGGAGAGATCTGGCTGTTCAATTGCCAGTGTGCAACCTAATCTATTCTGTTGGAGCCAAAAAGAACTGAAGATGGCTAAGAATAGTAGACAGGCCGGTTGCCTGCAATGATAAATTGTCCAAGTGGGTTTTGGAACCTCTCTTGGAATTATCTGTTACTAAGGCAGCAGAAAAAGTTAGGCCCTATAGATTGGAAAAGGACCGACAGACATAATTAGGAGTGGTAAAACTCAATTACCGTCTGATAAGCTGTCTTAAAAGAAATATTTGAGAAGATTGCAAAGGGGAAGGAAACTCTGTATGAAAACCATTTACTGGAGTAGGTATTGTAGAAAATCCTATGGGCTTAAAAAGTAAGCCCTCCAGTTGAATAGTATCACTCTTACAGACTGAATGTCTCGACTAAGAGGGATAGAAAGTGATACAGAGTTGAGAAGACTTACAATTTGGTAAGTCCCTGAAAAAGGTAAGCCCCCTTGCAGTCAAAAACTATGAGATATCCTCATACAGGAAAACTGTCAAGGTGAAGGGCATAGCCTGCCTTGTTGTTAGTTGTTACTCCTCTTTTTCCTTCAAAAAGGAGATGAGAAACCTGTTACCTGTAGGGCATGATTGTCCTCAATAGCTCTAGGAGCTAAAGGTAAAAAGTGGACTGTTGTAGTTGTTGATATGGAAGGACAGACTAGATAGGCCATGCGGTCTTTTTCTGTCATCATGTTTCTATGTTTCTAAAAGAATGGATTCCTCTTGTGGCAAGAGATTCATGCCTAGAGTCGAGGACTGAGTCAGTGTATCACTGTTCTCTCAGTAAAGATGAGATGAACTGTAGATGCTTCTGTTGATAAGAAGCAGGTTACCGATTCTAAAACTCAAACAGGAAAAAGAGATTTAATGAATAAAATATCAGAAACCCTGCGACTGTTGGGTTTGCTGAGCCTGTTGAGGTTTTGATTTTCTTAGCCTGGTTTGATGTTGCCCTTCTTTGGAAACATCTGCATGATGGGTAGAAGATGGATAAAACTTTTTTCCCTTAGGGGGATAAAGTTTCTTAGGAGATTTTTTTACTAGCTGGGATAGAGGAAAGTTTTGACAATCCTCTGAAAGCAACAATATCAGTGTTTAACTGATTAGCTTGGAATAAAGCATCCTTGTTAAAGAGATTTTCACCAGTACAAGGAGTATTTGCCAGGCTTTGAAGCTTGGAGCCAGGCCATGCGTCGTGCCCCTATGGCTATAGCAGAAGTTCTGCTAATAGACTCAAAACAGTCCAGGGAAGCACGATTAAGGAACTTAGAGACATTTTGAGCATGACTGACTAATAAGAAATAGTCTGCTCTTTTATGTTCTCCATGCTAGAGAGCGATTCCAGGCTCGGCATCGAAGGAAGCGAGTCTGTCGAAGCAAGCATCGACGGTCAGACACCGGTGCCGATGTCGATACCGAAGCCGATACCGGTAGTCGGGGAACGGTGTGCAGCGACTCTAGCGGTACCGAAGTAGCTGAGAGATTCGCTAGACTATGTTCATCGGTGAGGAATATCTCATCCATCACCATAGCTGATGCCGGGGTGTTGGTACCACCTGAAGCAGCCACAACCACCGAGCATGGCACAGGTATGTCCATGGAGGTAAGAACCTCGGGAACATCCTGAAGCCCCGTTAATGCTTTGGAGCCCGAAGACTCCTGCTGGGGCTTTATTGCCAAAATGTCCTCGAGGGCAATGCCAGAGGCATCTCGATGCTTAGAAGGAGATCTACCACTCGAGGACTGGCTAGTCTTAACAGACTTTTGTTTGGTTACCTGATCCTGTGAGAAAGAAGCTGGCTGGTGACATTGAGTCTGATGTGAACCGGGTATCGAGTTGTGCTTGATCCTGAAGACTTCTATTTAAGCTCCTGCAGGAGAGACACTCCAGTGGGCAATGGTCAGGACCTCAGCATTTTAGACACCAAGTATGAGTGTCTAAAACTATATTTGTACCGCCACACTTTAAGCATTTCTTAAGGATAGTGGCTGGCTTTTCCATAATGGAAAGGATAGAGGCCTAGTGGCCAAGAAACCGTCAGGCACTAAACAGGAAAAAATTCCTTGGAGAGAGAAGACATTTTTTAACAAAAAGAAAGAAAAGCACCGGCGGTACTGGTGGCGTCGAAGGAAGGTAGACGCGACCACAAAAAACAAGAATAAAAAAGAAGAATTTTCTGCGGTGACAGGAATACGTCCTGCTGGCTCTGCGGAAAATGGAAAACTGATGAGAGGGAAGTGAATGGGCGGGAAGGCAGCGCACATGCATGTGGGATGCTCCCAAAGGCTTTATTTATTTATTTTATTACAAGCTCTTAAATACCGCACTATTTGGGATCAGCGCGGTTTACAAAATAACAAAAAGACCAGAACAAAAAGCTCTTCGGTTTTACATTGAACAGGAAAAAGAACTTGGATAATACATGGGGAGATTGTTAACTGAAACTATTTACAATGAATTTACATGTATATACATCAGTATTTATTCTTACTTTTTGGACGCTGAGCAACGTTCCCGCGCAGGCTCCGTTGGTACCGACGTACCCATATGTGAAGACTCATTCCTGCTTGTTCCTGGAGATGACTACACTACCTTTCTTACCCTTATTGTGTTTCCTAGATGGTGCAAGTGAGCATATCAATGATGTCTGAATGCATGAGGACTGAAGAGAGGATTTTTACCTGGCATTACCAGATCTTTCCATTGCACTGAATACCCTTGACCAAACCTTTTTATTGCAGTGTTGCAAGACTGGCTTAGGTGGTACTGTCCTTCAACATTTTGGCTCCTTTTTAACACAAAGGAGCAAGAAGATTGTTTAGAAAGAACATGTCTTAATGCAGGCACATAAATACAGAGACACTCAAGGTTCTGTTGTATCTCTGGTGATTTTTAGAGGGTAATTTTATAACAGGGCACCTAGGTTTTGAGGTAGAAACGACTCTGTGTAGGAATAAATAGCTATAATGTTTATTAACACATTTAAACTTTATTGCAACACATTGTCAATTGTGTTTACAAGCAGGAGCAATGAATGATTATATTATTATTGTAACCTTAATTTGGTGATTGAGTTTAGTTTTGTAAATACAATTATAAATTTGTTTGACCACCTAACCCAGGGATGGGCAAACTACGGCCCGCGGGCCGTATACGGCCCGGCGGACCTTTTAATCCGGCCCCTCCCAACATTCATAAGCCTGTATGGACGGCATGGTAGTGGCTGGGCCGGCCAGCAGCTAGTGGGGGGGCGGGGCCGTGGGCGGAGTACGGAGTACGGATTGAGCCGTACGTGCAGGCGCAGGCAGGGAGTTGACGTCACGTCAGATGACGTCAACTGCCTTTCCGCGCGCCTGGAAGAGGGGTCTCACGAAGCATAAGAGCAAATGTCCATGCGAAAAAAGTGGCAGAGCAGCAGTAAATGTGTCCTGTTCAGCCTTTCATCAATGCAGCTCCCCCTCCAGAGGTAAGAGACCTCGGGATCCCTCAGGGTAAGGGCCCTCCTTGTAAACGGGATGCATGCATGTGCGAGTCCCTCCTCCAAGCTCTACAGAGACCCACGCTCCAAGAGTGCATCAAGTGCTGATTTTTTTGTGATTTTTTTTTTTTATTTTTTTTGCAACTAATGAAAAAGTTCATGAGGGAGCATTCTGAACAACTCCTGGTCACTTGGGAGGATCTGGATATCCCACTTCCTGACGCTTTTCCAACTCCCATCAGCCCACTTCCAGTCCTATTCCAGCCCCCATCAGCCCATTTCCAGTGTCCTATTCCAGCCCATCACCCATTTGCAGTCTACCTTAAATTAATCTAAACATTTAATGTTACAAATTTAAATTTAATTTATATTAATTCACACATACACACCGTCCATCTACTCTTGGTCCGGCCCCCGGGTCCAATATATGAACCCATTGCGGCCCTCGAGTCAAAAGGTTTGCCCACACCTGACCTAACCCCTACAATGACCTTGACAGCTTAAAGAGGTGAGGGAGGGAAGGGGGTTATGCTATTGCCTTGACATATTGTACTTAAATAGGGGCTGATAATCTGCCTTCTACCTGCTCTGTGGTGGGTGATTTTTGGTGTCCCTGCAGCAACCCCACTCTGTGTTGTTGCCTTGGCCTGGTCCCTAAACCGCCCATTTTGCTGGTCTGAGGTTAATCGGATACTGTCCAAGCCCAGACATCCCAATTATGGTGCCTGGACCCCCCTCCCTGCATTCAGACCACCTCATTTATGATGCCTGCACCCTCCTATTCTAACCCTGGCCCAGCTATTATTTGCTAGCACCTGGCTTTACTACTACTACTATTAATCATTTATATAGCGCTATAGTGTACACAGCTCCTCCTGCATACACACATATCCTCTCTCTATTTGCTGGTGAGATCTCACTGCTGTGACTACTAGTATGTTTTCACCCATCCTGTTTAGCTTGGGGCTGGGTAGTTGGGTACTGTCTTGCCATCCGTATTTGCCCCTTGTGCTGCTTGCTCCCTTTTTATTCTCCTTTGCAGTTCCCCTCCCTCCCCCATGATAGGTGCTTGCAGGGTTCCTGCCAGTGGGAGATTTAAACTACTATGGCCCAGGCCTTCTAGAGTCTCCCAACTGCCTAGATACTGGCCCGTGTTATGCGGTTGCTGCCCTTGAATGAGATTTGGCTCCTGGAGGTCCCACTGTTCTGCTGCTGCCTCTCCCAATGCTGCCTTCTGATTTTTTTTTTTTAATGGATTCAAGCAGGAGCAGAGAGTTCAACCCCCGGCCTCCTTCCAAGCGTTTGGGAGAAGGGGAAGCAGCTGTCTCCTACTGTCCAGACAGAACTGAGGAGCAACTGGGGGAGGGAACCAGTGCCACCAGGTTCTGCACCCCAAAATTACGGCCCAGCACTTAACTAAGGAAAAACAACAAACAGCCAGCACAGGCCTATGCTAATTCACCTGCTGGAGACCGAGAAATACTGTCTCTGCAGGGAAGCAGAGGTTACTTAAAGGAAAAGTTTTGAACTTGCTGTTCTCAGTCTCCCCCCTGCTGGTGGATGAGCATAACCCATGCATCTGGACAGGACTGGAGGGATGAACTGGAATTCTAAACTGATGGACATCAAGCAAAGCACTTTTTTTTTTTTACTCTTATGTACCAATAGTATGGAATGAGATCACAGAGGTGCTCTGCTAAGAAACAGATTATGTAACATTCTGAAAAATAAAAGATTAAAACAAGCATATTTCACCAGGTTTACAGCAAAATATTTGCAGCATATTATCAGATTTCAATTATTTTATTGTCTTTATATGGATTTTATCTTTATATAGAGAATTCTTTGTCTTTTATGTATATGGATATTAATTTATAATCCATTTTGGAGTATAGTCATGAAAGGCAGAACATCAAGACAAACATTTACAGCAAAGTAAAAAAAACCCTAAGGATTTAAATGTCTTCATCTTGAATTTCCCGATTTGCCTTGGCCTCAGAGTCATACTGTCACAGTGATATTGTGGTCCAGTCCCAACAATGGTAACATCTCTGGTGGGTGTCTGTAAAGACCATCTTCCTGCCATGGCATCATTTTTTGAAGCCTTTCAGCATGTTGAAAAGTCAACTCATTAAATCAAAACCAACTCTGAAAGAAGTGGCTAATTTTTTGAGAGGTACACCATGGAAACTTGAAGAAGAGCCTAGAGGTTAGACCAATAGGTTGAAACCAGCAAAGCCAGGAATAAAAGCCCATTTCTTCCACTGATACTTCTTGTGACCATTAGCAAGTCACTTAGTCCTCCATCGTCTCAGGTACAACTTAGATGGTAAGACCACTTGGGCAGGGAAACAACTCATCTTGAGCTCAGATTTGGAAAGACAAGTAATCAAATCTAAATTTCAAATACAGCTTAGAGGCAGAGAGAAAGAAAAAGAAAAAATGAGAACTCTAATAGCAAAGACAGACTGAAGGGACTCTTATATAGTGACTATTTAAAAAGGAAGTCCCACACACGCTCAGAAAAACTGTAGGAAGGATGACCATCATCCACCTGAGTGACCCATTCATTCTGCTTGTTGATGTAGAAGATTAAATTAGACTTACCTGCTAATTGTTGTTCCTTAAGGAACTCAAGTCCAATCCCGAACTCCTAGGGTTGTGATCCTCTTCCAGCAGCTTGGAGACTGAGAAACATCATTTTTTTCTGTGATGTCACCAGTATATAACCACCGGATCCGCCCCCTCACTCCAGTAACCTATTGACAAAGCAAACTCCCCGGAGCAACAATTAAGTAGACATTACTACCAAAACACTATAGTCAACTGAACCTGTATGTAACTACTGAACATCTTAAAAGTTCTGCATATTCTTCTTAAACAGACCACAAAGGTCTTACCATGTTGAGGTCCTTCTTCCCCCCTTATGAAAAACACTGACCCCCAACTAAATTCCCTCTAGACCATCCACCCTTATGCACCAGACCCCTCAGGAAAAGGCTTCTTACCTGTGATAGCTGTCATGCTTCAGGCCATAGTCCGAAATTAATCAGGCGGGATATGGGACTGGACTTGAGTTCCTTAAGGAACAACAATTAGCATGTAAGTCTAATTTAACCTTCCCTATCGTTCCTCAAGTCCAGTCCCGAACTCCTAGGGATGTAACAGGGCAGTACAACAAAGTCAACGGGAGGGACCTGCCACCCCCGCCTGAAGCACTGCTGAACAAAAACAGGCATCTCTTTGCGCCTGAACATCCAACCGGTAATGGCAGACAAACGAATTCACAGACGACCAGGTCGCCGCTTTACAAATTTCCGCAACTGGTACCAAACCGTACTCTGCCCAAGACGCTGCTTGTGCTCTAATCAAATGAGCCCTAAGCCCATCTGGAACCGGCTTTCCCTTCAACAGATATGCCGACCCTATCGCTTCCTTGATCCATCTCGCTATTGAAGCTTTCGACGCCATGTCCCCTTTCCTAGCTCCTCCAAACAACACGAACAGCCGATCTGTATTCCGGAAACTTGCCATCCTGGCCAAATGCCCTACGGACATCCAACCGCCGTAACTTCCCTGCTGACGTCTCATCCACCTCACCAGTGAACACCGGCAAAGAAACTACTTGATTCACATGAAAAGCTGAAACTACTTTAGGCAAAAAGGCTGGTACTGGCTGCAATACCACCTTGGAGTCATAAAAGGTCAAAAAGGGTTCCCTACAGGACAAGGCCTGCAACTCAGAGATTCTTCTCACTGAACAGATCGCCACCAGGAATACCACCTTAGGAGTAAGATCCTTTATAGTCGCTCACGATAATGGCTCAAATGGCTCCCTTAGCAACGCCTCTAGCACTATCTGGAGATCCCACGTTGGAACTACCTGCCGACACGGTGGCCTCAACAGCACCACCGCTCTCAAGAAACGCTTTATATCCGGATGGCCTCCCAGCGCCATTCCTTTCACTTTTCCTCGGTAACAGGACAATGCAGCCAACTGCACCCACAGCGACCCAGCTGCCAACCCTTTCTGAAAACCATCTTGTAAAAATGCTAAAACTTGCGGTACGGAAGCCCGTAACACCACCACCTTCCTGTTTTCACATCAAGCCTCGAATATACGCCATACTCGGACACACACCACCGAGGTAGACCTCTGCCGCGCCTTCAACAAAGTATCAATGACTGCCGTGGAATATCCCTTCGCTCTCAACCTCACCCTCTCAAGAGCCAAGCCGTAAGCGAGAACCGATCCACCTGAGGCATAAGCAACGGTCCCTGAACTAACAGGTCCCTGCGACAAGGTAGGCGACAAGGCTCCTCCACTACCAGCCTCATCAGATCCGCATACCAAGGCCTTCTCGGCCAGCCCGGCGCTATCAACATTACTAGCCCTTTGTGACATTCTATTCGCTGTAGCACCCATCCTATCAACACCCAAGGTGGAAACATGTATAGGAGTTGACGCTCAGGCCAAGGCTGTATCAGGGCATCCAGTCCTTCCGACATCCTTTCTTGTCTTCTGCTGAAGAAATGCTCGACCTTTGACGATTGGAAAGTGGCCATGAGATCCATCACTAGCGTGCCCCACCGCTGCACGAGCATCTCAAACACGTCCCGATGAAGGTTCCACTCTCCCGAATCTACTCTCACTCGACTCAAGAAGTCTGCCTCTACATTGTGTATCCCTGCTACATGTGCCGCCGACAGAGCTACTAGATGCGCCTCCGCCCACCCGAGCAGCTCGTTGGCCTCTTCTTCCAGCGCGGTACTGCTGGTACCCCCTTGACAGTTGATGTAAGCCACTGCCGTTGCATTGTCGGAAAACACCCGAATGGCCTTGCCTCTGAGATAAGACAAACTCCCGTAGTGCCAATGTCACCGCGCATAGCTCCAACCTGTTGATTGACCAACCTCTTTCCAGTGTGGTCCACTGACCCTGGGTGAACTGACCCTGACAGTGAGCTCCCCAGCCCAGAAGACTGTCATCCATTGTCAATGGAACCCATATGGGCGATTCCAAGGGCATTCCGCTTTCCATATTTCCTGGCCGCAGCCACCACTCGAGGTCCTGTCGTGTCGCCCACGGACAGGGCAACCTCCGCGACAATGGATCCCTCTGGTGCGACCACCGGCGAAGCAAAGCTCTCTGTAATGGCCTCATAAGAGCTCTCGCCATAGTCCCTAGCAACTGTAGATAGTGTCAAGCCATTGGCCTAGGCCTGTTTACGAATTCTAGTACCAGCTTCCTCAATGTTTGCATGCGATGTTGAAGCAGAAAGATCCTCCCCACACTCGTATCGAATCTCATCCCTAGATACTCGAGGCACTGTGACGGTACCAACCGGCTCTTCTCCTGATTGACTACCCAACCAAGACTCTGAAGAAACGCCACCACTTTGGCTGTTACCGTCTCGCTCTCTGCCCTGGACTTTGCTCTTATTAACCAATCGTCCAGATAAGGATGCACCAGCACCCCTTCCTTCCGCAGCGATGCTGCCACGACCACCCTGATCTTGGTGAAAGTTCAAGGCGCCGTTGCCAGCCCAAACGGCAAAGCCCGAAACTGGAAATTCCCCATCGGAACCACAAACCGTAGGTATTTCTGATGATCCGCACGGATCGGAATGTGGAGGTACGCCTCTGATAGGTCGAGGGACGTAAGAAACTCGCCCGCTCTTACTGCCACTATGACCGATCTCAGTCTCCATCCGAAAGTGAGACACACAAAGACAACGATTTACTCTTTTGAGATCCAAAATTGACCAAAAGGCTTCCTCTTTCTTTGGGACAATGAAGTATATGGGGAGGCATGGTCTAGTGGTTAGGACAAGGTATTTCAGGCCAGAGGGCCGGGGGTTCAAGTCCCACCTGGGGACAGCAATCTCAGGCCGGAGGGGCTGGGATTTCTAGTCCTATAGGCACTCCATGTGGTCTTGGACAAGCCACTTAACCCTCCATTGCCCATGTTCCCTGTAAGTATTAGCGTATGTGTCTCATATCCCCTCATGTTAAATGTATCCCCCAATTGACCGCCTTGACCCGGTGAAAAGCGGGATATAAATACAGCTAAATAAATAAAATAAATAAATAAATATGGAGTACCGACCGCAGCCGCATTGGTCTGCTGGTACTGGAACTATAGCCTGGAGATCCAGAAGCCTTTGCACAGTCTGTCGCACTGCCGCCCCTTTGAAGTGTGCTCTGCACGGCGACTGCACGAAAGAATCGGTCACCGGCTGGTGAAACTCCAAGGCATAACCTTCTCGAATGACCTCCAGCACCCACCGATCCGACGTAATCTGGACCCAGACCAGGTAGAAATCCTGTAGCCGATCCCCTACGGGCATCAAACACCCGCTGGATCCCCCTGACTTCATTGCGACTTTATAAGATTCGAGGAGGAAGAGGCTGCAAAACCTCTACCCGCTCCCCGAAACCCTTGGGTTCTATAGGGAAAACGTCCTCTTTGGCTTTGGCCGAACCTCGGGGGACGAAAACAATGGAACTCTCTCTGCTGCCCTTTGGGCATCGGAGTGGCCCGCCCCTGCTTCTGCTTGTCCTCCGGAAGCCTACCTCCTTTCGAGTCCCCCAAATCTTTCACCAGTTTATCCAAATCCTCCCCAAAGAGAAGTTTCCCCCTAAAGGGGAGTTTACTCAGTCTGGCCTTTGAGGAGCCATCCGCTGGCGACTTGCGTAGCCACAGATAACGCCGAGCCGCCACCACCGAGGCCATGCTCTTTGCTAACCCCATATCAGGTCATAATGCACATCGGCCAGATAAGTGCCCCAGACTCCAACCTGGACGCTTCCGCGGTTGCTTCTTCTACAGGCTCCCCTTGAATCCTCTGTGACCATCGCAGATAGGCTCTCGCTACCCATGCTCCACAAATAGAAGCTTGTAAGGACAGCGCATTCACCTCAAACACTTGCTTCAATAAAACCTCTAGCTTCCGGTCCTGAGCATCCTTGAGGGCCGCACCCCCCTCCACAGGAATGGTAGTCTTCTTGGTCACCGCCGAAACCGCCGCATCGACTCGCGGAGCTTTAAACAACTCCTGATCCTGATCTACCAGCGGACAAAGGCGGGCCATAACTCTGGACTCTTTAAGAGCCGCCTCGGGCATGTCCCATTCTTCCTGAATCATCTCTCGTACCACTCTGTCGACTGGAAAGGCTCTTTTAGTCTTTCTAAAGGCCTGCAATAAGGGGTCTTCCAGGGTTGAATCCTCCGCCGGCTCCATTACCGGTATATTCAGTGCCTTGAGGGTCTCCGAGATGAGCGCTGGCAACTCCTCTCTGCGAAAAATGCGTACCACTCTCGCCTGCTCTTCCTGCTCTGTTATTTCACCTTCCTCCACTCATCCTCCAACTCCAAATCAGGCTCCCCGCCTTCGGAGTGAAGCCTGTCAGAAACTACAGAAGGCTCCGACTGCTCTTTATCCACCCTGAGCTTCTTTGCCCAAATACCTAACGCCCCAGCATCCAATGGCGTACTGGGCCTCTTGCCTCCCAGGTCCACTACTGCGGTAGTACCAGCCGCCCTTCCCTGGGGGCCACCGAACGCCTGCTGCATAAGAGCCACAAAATCTGGAGAAAAAATTGCCGCTAGGCCCCCAGGCAACACTGGCTGCGAGACTGGCCCATCCAGAGAGAAAGAAGTCCCCGCTACCGGCTCCTGAGGGGGCGTATCGGGAGAAACCGGCTCCTGCATCACCTCAACACTCCTGCTGTTCTCACCAGTGTCCTCTAAGGCTTTCTCCATTGAAACTGCCTCTAGAATGCAGCCCTTACACACGCCTGCTTCAGAAACTGTACGCCTTCTAGCCCCGCAAAACAAGCAGTGCGGTCTAGAAGGCATCCCGCCTAAACAGAGGCTTTATACAGTGAAATAGGCTCCGTGCAGCTCTAAAGCAATGAAAACCTAACAGAGCCGATTTGCAACTGCTGTACCTTAGTGTTTTTTTTTTTTTTTAAACGAACTGGAAACCTTTAACTAGTCTGCCGCAATCCTATCCTGCCAGGCAGATGCCAAAATGAAGGCTCCCGACGCGTACCGGAGCCTTTGCAGGACGCCTCAGCAGCTCGGCGTTTCCCACGCTCCTCACACGCGGCGCGGCCTACTCCGCCGCCAAGCTCTTTTCTGCCGCTCCGCCGATCGAAGTTAAGCGCCTCAATCTATACATGTGCTCCCTTACCTGGTGTGCGCACCTCAGCCGGAGTAGGCACCCGATCCTCTGATCTGCCTCACAGCTGCTCCTGCGGCGGCCCAGACACCCCGTGGCCAAAACCGTCGGTGCTTCCGTTGCTCTCCCACTTCTCCGGCCTCCACAGGCTAGCAGGCAAGTACTTCTGCGTGCGTTGGTGAGCCGTTGAACCCGGTACCACACCGCTGCAATCGGCACGGGGAACCGGCACAGTCAGTCTGTTGCTGAGGCCTCACTGCTGCAATCCCGGAGGGGGGGGGGGGGGGAAGGAGCACTACAGCCAAATTTAAAGAGGAAGTACCTAAACTCATAAACAATAAATTCTCTCTATATCCACTCAATTTAAAGGGACCTAACCCAAACTCTATCCTAGCTCTCCTTAATTGTTCCTCATGTGAGCCCCGAACCTCCAGGCTCACTCTCCTCCAGCTGCTTGGAGACTGAGATAACTGGAGTGAGGGGGCGGATCCGTTTTTTATATACCGGTGACATCACAGAAAAAAATGACGTTTCTCAGTCTCCAAGCTGCTGGAAGAGGATCACAACCCTAGGAGTTCGGGACTGGACTTGAGGGACAATAAGGAAAGACTGATTAATTTCCTATGGGCTGTATACAGTAAAGCACAGTTACTTACCTGTAACAGGTGATCTCTGGGAACAGCAGGAATAAGTCTTCACATATGGGTATCGTCAGTACCGACGGAGCCTGCGCGGGAACGCTCCCCAGCGTCCAGAAAGAAAGCTTTTGGGAGCATCCCACAGCGCCTGCGCGCTGCCTTCCCGCCTTTCCCAACCGCCTCTCTCCAGTTCGAGTTTTAAGCTGAGACAAAGAGAGAGAGAGGAAAGGAAAGATAGAGAGATACAACTCCTAGGGGAGGTGGGTGGGTTGTGACGATTTATTCCTGCTGTTCCCAGAGATCACCTGTTACAGGTAAGTAACTGTGCTATCTCCAGGAACAAGCAGGAATGAGTCTTCACATATGGGGAGTCCCCAGCTAGAGATGCCAGGGAGATATCCAAGGTTGTGAGTCCCTGAGAAGGGCTCTACCTGCCCCCATGGATCTCGGGCATCCAACCAGGGATGGGGGGTAGGAGTTGATTAGGTATGGAACAGGTGTTTGAGAACAGCCTGACCAAACAAGGCATCCCGGCGGGAGTCCTTGTCCAAGCAGTAATGGGCTGTAAAGGTATGAACCGAGGCCCAGGTGGCCGCTCGACAGATTTGGTCGATGGACACAGAGTTTAGATGAGCCATAGAGGCTGCCATGGCCCTCACATTGTGAGCTGTGACATGGCCCTCCAGAGAAAGGTTCTTACTCTGGTAGGCGAAAGAAATACACTGAGCAATCCAATTGGACAGAGTTCTTTTAGAGACTGGAAGTCCCAAATGAGAGGGATCAAAAGCAACAAAGAGTTGAGAGAACTTTCTATGTGCTGTGTCCTTTGTAAGTAAAAAGCGAGCACTCTCTTACAATCCAGGGTATGGAGATTCCTCTCTGCACTTGATGCATGAGGTCCTGGAAAAAAGACAGGTACCTCCTGGTTCAGATGAAAAGGTGAGACCACTTTAGGCATAAAGTGTGGATTAGTTCTGAGGACTACCTTGTCATGATGGAACCTTGTATACGGAGGATTAGCCACTAAAGCTTGCAACTCACTGATACGGCGAGCTGAGGTGACTGCAATGAAAAAAATAACCTTCCAGGAAAGGAATTTCAAGGAGGTAGTGGCTAAGGGTTCAAAGGGTGGCTTCATAAGCTGGCCAAGAACCAGATTCAAGTCCCATGCCACTGGAGGTGGTCTAATGGGAGATTTAGTCAAAAGAAGGCCTCTCATGAATCTTGCAATAAGAGGATGAGAGGAAATAGGCTGTCCATTGAGAGGCTTAAGGGATGCTGCAATAGCACTCAAATGGACTCTTACTGAATTCGTTTTAAGGCCTGCATGGGATAAATGCAGCAAATACTCTAGTAAAGAATTCAGAGGTATTGCAAGGGGGTTAAGACCCTTCTGTACACACCAAATGGTAAACCTTTTCCATTTAAAAGCATAGGAATGTCTAGTGGAAGGCTTTCTGGAAGCATGAAGGATATCCTTCACCTGCTGAGAAAGATGCAAATCTTGAAGGTCTAGGCCTTCAGCAACCAGGCTCTGAGATGGAGACTGGGGATTTGGGTGCCACAAAGTTCCCTCCTCCTGGGACAGGAGGTCTGAAGCAGATCCCAAGTCCAGGGAGGGAGCTTGCGAGAGATGCATAAGTAGAGGGTACCACACCTGGCGTGGCCAATGTGGTGCTATGAGGATCATAGACCCCTTGTCTCTCTGAAGTTTGAACAGTGTCTTGGGAATTAGGGGAATGGGTGGAAAGGCATAGAGGAAGTCTTGCCCCCAATGAAGGAGGAAGGCATCCCTGGCCTGAACTCCCTGACACGGAATCCTGGAACAGAACCGGGGAAGTTTGGCATTCCACGGACTTGCAAACAGGTCTATGTCCAGGGCTCCCCAAATTCGGAAGATCCTGGCTATCTGGTCCCCATGGAGGGACCATTCGTGTGGAAGCAGAACTCGACTGAGTCTGTCTGCCCAAGAGTTTTGAACCCCTGGAAGATACACTGCCACGAGATGAATTTGATGCTCTCTGGTGAAGGCCCACAATCTCAAAGCTTCGTTGCAAAGCGACAGAGAGCCAGTTCCGCCCTGCTTGTTCATGTAGAACATGGCTACTTGGTTGTCCGTGTGGATGAGGACTGTCTTGTAGCTGAGCAGGGTGTGGAAGACTCAGAGATAGAAGAATTGCTCTGAGCTCCAAGAGGTTGATATGTAGAGATGTCTCTTGTGGAAACCAGATGCCCTGGGTGGAGAGATCTTGTAGATGAGCTCCCCAACCCATTGGAGAGGCATCTGTTGTAAGGATTGCTTGGGGTAGCAACTGTTGAAAGGGGGACCCCAGCAACAGATTTTGAGTGGACCTCCACCACTGGAGAGACCAGAAGAGGCGACTGGAGGTTGTTATTTTGTCTGACAGGCACCCTGATACCTGGGTCCATTGGGTGGACAGAGTCCACTGAGCTGCCCTCATGTGAAGGCGAGCGTAAGGAACCACATGCACGGTGGATGCCATGTGGCCTAACAGTTGTAACATTTCTCAAGCAGTTAAATGGGACTTTAACTGAATTTGTGAGGCTAACTGCACCAAGCGTAGGCAACGGGCCTGGGGAAGATAGGCCCTTGCAGTTGTGGTATCCAGCAAAGCCCCTATGAACTCTAATGACTGAGTAGGGGTGAGATGGGATTTTGGGATGTTTATTACAAGTCCCAGATACTGAAGAACACGCCTTGTGCAGGCTAGGGAAGTCTGGGCCTCTGACTGGGACGGAGCTTGGATGAGCCAGTTGTCCAGATATGGGAATACAAATATTCCTAGAGTGCGTAGAAATGCAGCTACTACTGCCATGCATTTTGTGAACACTCTTGGAGCAGAGGCCAGACCGAAAGGAAGCACTCTGTACTGGTAGTGCTTTCCTTGATAAAGGAACCGAAGGAACCTTCTGTGTGTTGGATGGATGAGGATATGGGTGTACGCATCCTTGAGATCTAGAGAACAAAGCCAATCCTGACTCGGAAGGTATGGAAGGAGAGCACCGAGAGAAATCATCTTGAATTTCTCCTTGCATAGAAACTTGTTCAATTCTCTGAGATCTAATATGGGTCTGTAGCCCCCTGTTTTCTTTGGGATAAGAAAATAGGGGGAGTAGAACCCTGAGCCCTGTTGAAGAAGGGGTACTTCTTCTATTGCCCTTTGGGCAAGAAGGGAAGCAATCTCCTGACCCAGAAGGTCGAGGAGAGATGTTGGAGAATTGAACTGTCTCACCATGGTGTGAGGAGGAAGGTTTAAGAAATGAAGCTTGTACCCCTCCCTTATGATGGAGAGGGTCCATTGCTCTGCCGTGACTTGTTCCCATCTGGGAGCAAAGTGGGCTAACCTTCCTGGAATGGTGAGAGGCTCTGGTTCTTCTAGAGCCAGAAAGGCTAAGTTCTCTAGATGTAAGTCAAAGGCCCTGAGGAGGCTGAGGCTGTTGGGCCGTAGCAGTCCTTGCAGCCTTAGGCTTGGCTTGTTTAGGTTGCTGACGCTTTGCAGCAAAACGACCTGCAGAAGATGCCTGCTGACCATAAACAGGATAATATTTCCCCTTTTTTATTTATTATTTATTTATTTAACAGTTTTTATATACCGCACTATTTATCATCAGTGCGGTTCACATTGAACAACAAATACCTAACAATATAAAATTGATATAGGCTTACAGATAACAAGGAAGGTAAACTGGGTATAAACCGGGGAAAACTATATACAATAGATATGTAACATCATGGCTTGGTATTTGCAGAGATGTAGCACTTTCCACATTTTTACAGCATTTGTTCTGGGTTGTTGCTATGTGGAGGGGAGTTAAGTGAGTCAGGCAGATGGGAGTTCTGAGGTATGTATGGTAGCTGGAAGTGCAAAGTGAATAAATAGTGCTTAATGGTCTTTCTGAATTGAGTGATATTCCTTATTGATCTGATGCTGGGAGGGAGTTTGTTCCAGCACTTGGGAGCATATGACACAAAAGCCCTGTTATTGGTTAATTGAGTCCATTTTGTGGCGATGCTAGGAGTAACTAGTGTGTTTTCCGTTGCTAGTTTCCTGGATCTGTTGTCTGGTGCATGAGTGAGGAGATCTGAGATCGAGGCAGGAGATATTTTATTAATGGCCTTGAACGTGATGAGTAAAGTTTTATATGTTATTCTGCAGCTTATCGGGAGCCAGTGTAGATCGATTAGTATTGGTGTTATATGATCTCTTTTTGAAGCTCCTGACAAGATGCGGGCTGCCGCGTTCATTGCCAGTTGAAGTGGACTTAATGTACTCTTTGGGAGGCCCTGAAGAATGATATTCGCATAGTCGAAGTGGGGTGTGACTATTGCTTGGAAAATTGTACGGAAATCCTTGGTCTCCAGCATTGGTTTCAGGTGGCGCAGTGTTTTTAATTTGTAGTAGATTGTCCTTACAGTGTTTTTTATGTGCTCCTTAAGATTGAGTTGTTGATCGAGTGTCACACCGAGGTACTTTATGGTGGCCTTGATTGGGAGTTCTGCATCTCTTACTATGAGGGTAGGTGGTGGAGAGAATTGCTTGTTTCTTGTGGCTATGAGTACTTCAGTTTTCTTGAAATTTATTCTCATGTTCTGAATGAGGAGCCAGTCAGTTATAGCATTGAAGCAATTGATTAGTCCCGAGTAGTCAGGATTTGAGACATTGATCTGTGTGAAAATTAGCATGTCATCTGCATATAATAGACAGGATATACCGAAGTCTCTGGTGATTTGGCAGATTGGCTGCATATATATGTTAAAAAGCAGCGCAGATAAAGAAGAACCTTGGGGTACTCCTTGTTTCTGTTGAAAGGGTTCAGATGTATTGCTGCCTATACGGACCTGTTGCAATCGATCTTCTAGGTATGATTTGCACCAGTCCCATGCAAGGTTATGGATGCCTTTTTCGTGGAGTCTAGCTAGTAGAATCTTATGGTCGACTGAGTAAAATGCTGCTGATATGTCCAGAAAAATCATTGCAATGGCCTTGTGAATGTTGTCAATCCCGCATATGAGTTTATTGAATAGTGAGGTCATGAGTGTTTCGGTTCCATGAGCTTCACGGAATCCGTGTTGGCATGGGTCCAACGGGGCTGCTGTGTCTATGTGCTGTTGGATCTGCCTCTGAGTTTCTTTTTCAAGTATCTTGGCTAGAAAGGGAATACTTGAAATTGGGCGGTAAGACTCTTCCTTCTTTGGGTCCATTTGGTTGTTTTTTAGCAGTGGACGGATTGATGTTTGTTTAAGGGCAGTAGGAAAAACCCCAGTTATGTAGGAGAGGTTTGCAATCTTAGCTATGCAAGGGCTAAGGTCTGCACGTAATGTTTTAATCCAATGTGCCAGACATGGATCATTTGGTGCCGTGGTGGTGTTTATGGCGGCAATAATGTCTTCTATGGTTTTTCTTGATGGAGGTGAGAATTTATCGAGTGAGGCTTGAGCTTGAGGGAGTTGGGTTAGTACTTGTGATGAGGTTGTATTCGCCTTGACTAATTTGGATTGGATAAAGTTGGCATATAATTGTGGTTTTATGGATTCTTGTTGCGGTAGCGATGGCTCTTTGGTTATCGTCTTTACTAAGTTAAAGAGATCACGTGGTCTGTTTAGTGCTCTGCTGAGAAGATCGGAGTGGAATTCTTTCCTTGTGGCCCAAGTTAGTTCGCGATGATTTTTGAGGTGAATAAGATACTCTTCCTGGTCCTGGCTGATGTGGGTGTGTCTCCACTTTCTTTCTAACTGCCTCAGATGAAGTAGAGATGTTCGCAGTTCTGAAGAGAACCATGGGGCATCCTGTTTTTTATTGGAACGATTCTTGGGAAAGAAAGCCTTTTTGAATAACCTTTTTTCTAACAGGAGCAGAAGTAGACTTTGAAAGTCTATCTAAGGCAGAATTCTCAGCATCCATCTGAGTGGCCTTTGCTTGCCAATCCTTGCCAAAAAGGTTTTCACCTGTACAAGGAAGATTTCCTAATCCATCCTGGACCCAGGGTTCCAAATCAGAAGCTTGTAACCAAGCAACTCTGCGTGCACCTATGGCAATAGCCGAGGCTCTGCTGGCACACTCAGAGTCAAAGGCTGCACCGTTGGAAAATTTGGAAACATCCTGGGCATGTTTAAGCCAGGTGAGAAACTCTTCCCTTTTATCTTCTGAGATAAAAGGAGATAAAGTTTGCAGATGATCTGTAACTTCCTTTAGAAACATCCCCATATAGAGACTATAGGAGTTGATTCTGGCAACAAGCATATTGGCCTGGAAAATTCTCCGGCCAAAAGCATCCAAGGTTCTGCATTCTCTTCCTGGAGGATTAGATGAGTGTCTTTTTGCACTCTTTATCTTCTTCATAGCAGACTCCACCACAATAGAGTGGTGAGGATGCTGAGTCTTATGAAAGCCAGGACAAGGAGGAACACGGTACATGGTGTCCAACCTACGAGAATGAGGGGAGATAGTGAGAGGTGTCTCCCATATGCCCAACATGTGATCATAAAGGATCTCATGAATTGGTAAAGTAGCTGCCTCTTTAGGAGCCTTAGGATATTGTAAAATATCCAATTTCTTGGCTCTAGGCTCTGATTCAGGGGTCACTGAAATGGAGAGGGCCCCTGGCCACTTCCCTAATGAAGTCTTGAAAAGACAAGTCTTCTGGAGGAGACATTCTTCTTTTTGGAGAAGAGGGCTCCTGAGGAAGGATTACCGATGCTTCGACAGAAGCCTCTGATTCATCAGTCTTCGGAGGAATCGAAGTATCGTCTGTCTGGATGCTCCTGCAGAGCCCGATACGCGTACCGAGTGGTATCGACATCGGGAGTGATCGGTACTGATTCGGTACCGATGGGCATCACAGAACAGGGTACTGCTACAATCGACACCGAAGCCGATGTCGATGCAATCGGTACCGGAACCGATATCGGTGCCAGTGCCGGTACCGACAACGGAGTTTGTTGCGGTGCCGGTACCGACAACGGAGTTTGTTGCGGTACCGGAGGCGTTGCAGCTTGTATGAATGCCGTAATGGCACGCTGCATGGTCAGAATATTCTGATCCATCGACGCAACCAATGTCTGGATGTCGGTACCAGTGGAAACTACCGGTACCCCAGAACATGGCAACAGGTGATCGGTCGAGGCCGAGCCATCGATGTCAACCTGTAACCCCATAGATGAATCTTTGGAAGCCGGAGCTTCCCGACGGGGTAATTTTGCCGGTGCGGGATCCTCGAGAGCAAGCCCGGAGGCATCTCGATACTTAGAGGGAAATCTACCCTTCGAGGACCGGCTGGACTTATGTTTGGTTACCTGAGATCCATGGGAGGAAGAAGCAGCCCTGGAAGATGTCGATGCCACCGAAGCTGCATCAGAGGGAAATAGGGTACAGAGCTTGGCCGCTCAATTCTGTCGACCTCTTTTAGACATTATAGAACAGGACTCACAATTGGTGATGGAGTGGTCAGGACCCAAACATTTTAGACACCACTCATGGGTGTCAGTGATAGAAATAGTACCGCTGCACTTCGTGCACTTTTTAAACCCGGAAGCGGGCTTTTCCATGAGGAAAATTTTTCTAGGCCTAAAGCTCAAAAGGAAAAAAAAAAAATGCACAGTAGTGGGAAACGGTAGTTTGTTTTTTTTTTTTAAAGAAGAAAGAAGAAAAGACCGGCGGTACCGGTCCGACGTCGAAGAAGGCAGACGCGCGACAAAAGAAAATAAATTACTTCTTCAGCGGTAACAGGAACACGACCTGCTGGCTCCGCGGAAAAGAAGAACTGGAGACAGGCGGTTGGGAAAGGCGGGAAGGCAGCGCGTAGGCGCTGTGGGATGCTCCCAAAAGCTTTCTTTCTGGACGCTGGGGAGCGTTCCCGCGCAGGCTCCATCGGTACCGACGATACCCATATGTGAAGACTCATTCCTGCTTGTTCCTGGAGATATATATTTACACAGATTATCCATGCATGCACATTTACCACACCTTTATGTGCTAAAATAATAGCACTTACCTCATGCCCATATCATTTTTGGCAGCTAGTCTAAATGTGTATCCCATTGCTGAAGAAAGTTTTGTAATCCTAAATTGCTTCTGTTGGCCATAGTAACATTGACAAAACTCGCCATTTCCTTTTCCCTGAAGATAAACATTCAAAACTATCGTCAAATATAGTGATATTAATAAAAATGTTTGCTGATAAATAATTATCCTACAGAACAATAACAGGAAAAAAACTGCAGCATTCTTAGGAAGTAAGGTGTAGTAGCTAGATGCAATAAAGCATAAAAATACGTATCAGAAGTATATCAGGTACACAAACTTGAATCTCTTATCCCAGACTCTGTTGGGATAATTCTGAAATACTGCAGGGTGCTTTGAAGGCTCATGGTCACATTGTGATCAACGGCATGCAATTACATTTTTCAAACAAACACCACATGGAGGTTTTCTTTTTTTTAAATATAAGGCTGCTCGGCACCATGGGTACTTTGATAGCAGGTACAAAGTCTGCACTGTAAATGATGCACAGTGATTTTAAAATGGATATCCCTGCATATCGTCATTCTGCTCCAGCCTATCTCCTCTACCTCTTTGTAACATGACTGCCTTTACTCACAGAAGGGGAGCCCAGATTTTAGCCGTCAGTTTTACCTTAGTAACTAGTTAAATTCCCTAGGTAAAGTCTTTAGAAAACTGTCCTCTATATCATTGGGAAAGTCACTTGATTTATTGCCTCATCATACTAACTATACGTAGGAAACAACAGTGTTTCTCTGAAAACTTTAATTATAGTTCAGACACCACATAATGTATTGCCAGACCATTTCTCATAGTGGTGGCTACAGGTTATTTTTCCGGTATGCTCAACTACTATAAAAAGTCTGTTCAAATCCTGTTTGAATAAAGCATAGTTACTCACCTGTAACAGGTGTTCTCCAGGGACAGCAGGAATCAGTCCTCACATATGGGTGATGTCGACGTCAACGGAGCCCCCATGCGGAGCAAATCCCCAGCTTTTGAAGAAAGCCTTTGGGACTGCATCACGCATGCGTGGTCCCCTTCCCGCCCACGGGTGCCATCTTGCTCTGTCAAATGACATAGCTAAAAGACGGCAAAAGGATGAAAATTAATCAAAGGACTGCAACTCCAGGAGAGGAGGGAGGGTCGTGAGGACCGATTCCTGCTGTCCCTGGAGAACACCTGTTACAGGTGAGTAACTACGCTTTCTCCAGGAACAAGCAGGAAGTCAGTCCTCACATATGGAACTCCCTAGCTATAGTAACACTCCGGTAGCCTGACACCAAAGGGTCTGAGGGTAGGAGTTGCCTAAACCTCAAACAGATTACGGAGTACAGTCTGGCCGAAAAACACTGTTGCATTGGGACTCCCTATCCAGGCAGTAATGGGTCGCAAACGTCTGACTTGAATACCAGGTTGTGGCCCGGCAAATGTCTGCCAGCAGCACAGAGCAGAAGTGAGCCACTGATGCGGCCTTAGCCCTGACCCGGTGAGCCGTGACTTGACCCTGCAACGGGAGATCGGCCGCCCCGTATGCCCAGGCGATGCAATCTGCCACCCAGGTGGACAACGCATGCTTGGAGACAGGCATCCTCAGCTTACTGGGGTCATAGGAGAAGAAGAGCTGAGGAGCTCTTCAATGTCCCCGCGTATGCTCCAAGTAGAAGGCCAACACCCTCTTACAGTCCAGGGTATGCAGAACTGCCTCTGCCCGGCTGGCATGGGGCCTGGGAAAGAAGGTCAGAAGCACCACCTTCTGGTTGAGGTGGACTGAGGAAACCACTTTCGGCAGGAACTTGGGGTACGTGCGAGGCAGCACCCTGTTCCTATAGAACCGTGTGAACGGTCTATCGGACACCAGAGCTTGCAGCTCACTCACTCGTCTAGCTGATGTGAGTGCCACCAAGAAAAGCGTCTTCCAAGAAAGGAAGCGAAGATGGCAAGTAGCCATCGGCTCAAAGGGTGGGCGAATAAGCTGCTGCAAGACCACATTCAGATCCCATTCGGTCGCCGGGGGGCGAACCGGGGGTTTCAGCAGAAGTAGACCTCTCAGGAACCTGAACACCAAGGGGTGGACAGAGAGAGGTTGCCCTTCCAATGGAGTGTGGTGTGCTGATAAAGCACTAAGGTGAACTCGGACAGAGTTTGACTTAAGGCCTAAATCTGAAAGATGAATCAGGTACTGCAGCACCACAGCCACCTGGCAGGAGAATGGGTTCTCACTCTGCTGAGTACACCATACCTCAAACCTACGCCACTTAAATGCGTAGGTTTTCTTAGTCGATTGCCTTCTAGAGGCCAGCAGCACACCCTCTATCTCTTTTGGGAGGAGAAGTGGTGCAAGGACTACCCTTTCAGCAGCCATGCCATCAGGTTGAGGGACCTGAGGATGGGATGCAGAAGTGAGCCCCTGTCCTGCGACAGGAGAATGGGCAGAAATCTCAGAGGAATTGGGGTCTCCTCCACCAGTTGCAGGAGGAGAGGAAACCAAGGCTGTCTCGGCCACTTGGGAGCCACCAGGATGACCAAGGCCTTGTCCTGAATGATCTTGAATAAGGTCCGAGCCACCAGAGGCAAGGGAGGAAACGCATATAGGAGGCCCACTGACTAGGATATTAGGAAAGCATCTGCAGCTACCCTGTGTGGGTGCGGCTGTCTGGAACAGAAACGGGGCAACTGGTGATTGTGAGGTCTCGCAAACAAATCTATGGATGGTCGCCCCCAGCATTGGAAGAGTTGCTGGGCTACATTGGGATCCAGTTGCCACTCGTGCGGCTGGAGAATTCCGCTTAGCTTTTCTGCTAGTAAACCGCCTTGAGGAACGAACCCTGGCTGACTGCGAAGGAGCATAGGTCCAGGGTTTCTTGACACAGGATACGAGAGCCTGTGCCCCCTTGTTTGTTCACATAGAACATCGCTACCTGGTTGTCTGTCTGAATCAAGACAGGATTGATGAGCCAGGGTTTGGCAGAAGGTCCAAAGAGCCAGGCGGATCGCTTGAAGCTCTAGGAGATTGATTTGTTGTGTGCTCTCCCACTGAAACCACACACCTTGAGTGCAGACCTGTTGGCAATGCGCACCCTATCCCAGCAGGGATGCATCCGTAGTCAGCACTCTCAAGTGCATGGGAGGCTGAAAAGGCACTCCCTCCAGAAGGTTGTGATGTTGAAGCCACCATTTCAAAGACTGTATCAGGCGATGGGACACCTCGATGTTGTCTCTGAGTCTGCCTGTGGCTTGTGTCCACTGGTCCCTGAGGCACCACTGAGCTGTTCTCATGTGAAGCCGAGCATTGGGTGTCACATGCACTGTGGAGGCCATGTGACTAAGAAGGCGCAGAAAGTGTCTTGCTGAAATGCGGGATCTGCAACTCACTTGCTGCACTAGGACTACCAGTCTTTGAGCCCTTTCCTCTGGTAGATAAGCCCTTGCTTGAAGGATGTCTAACCTTGCCCCTATGAACTCCAGTCCTTGAGAAGGAACCAGAGTGGACTTTGTGTAGTTGATCACAAAGCCCAGGTGCTGAAGCAACTGGATAGTGCGGGACGTGGCCTTTTGGGCCTCTAGAGCTGACTGGCCTTTGATGAGCCAGTTGTCTAAGTAGGGGAAGATGAATACCCCTTGAGTCCTTAGAAAGACCGCCACCACCGCAAGGACTTTGTGAATACCCTGGGTGCCAAGGCTAGGCCAAATGGAAGCACTCTGTACTGAAAATGGTTTCCTCCCACTACAAATCTTAGGTATTGTCTGTGGTCTCAATGAATCAAGATGTGTGTATACGCATCTTTGAGATCTAAGGAGCATAGCCAGTCTCCCTGGCGGAGATAAGGCAGCAATATTCCAAGGGAAAGCATCTTGAACTTTTCCCGTTTGGACTATCTGGAGGACCCAGGTGTCTGTTGTAATGGCTAGCCACCTGTGGGCATACAGGGCCAGCCTTCCTCCTGTGCATGGCCCTGCTTCCTTTGGGAGAGAGGCTACGCTCTGGGAGTCAAAAGCCCCCTCCAGGCTGGGCCAGAGCCGGTGCCTGGGGCTTGGGGGCCTTTTGCTTATGCGGGCCTTGCCCCCGTCCCTTGGCCTGCTGCCCCTGCTGGGGAGGTATGATACGTGGGGTAGTTTCGGTAAGCTGATCCTTTCCTCCGGAAAAAGGGCTTCTTACCCGAACCCTTCTTCTTAGAAAGGGCAGAAGTCTTCTTCTTGAGTCTTGTCCGGGTCAGGTACTTGGACTCAATCTCGGCAGCCTTCTCAGTCATGGGCTTGCCAAAGAGGTTCTCACCTTGGCAAGGGACATCGACCAACTTGTCCTGAACCCATGGCTCCAGGTCTGATGACTGTAGCCATGTCTGGTGTCGTGTACTGATGCTGGCCCCCGCTACCTGGGCCGAAGCCTCGAAGCCGTCATAGGCTGCTCGAGTCATAAACTTCGAACACTCTCGGATCCCAGTGGACAAAACCTGGATGCGCTGCAAAGGTCCCTCGGAAAGACCAGCGAAGAACCCGGCAATCTCCTCTGCCAGGTCTCGCAGGTACATGCCCATGTACAGATGGTACCGTCTGGATTCGGCATGCCAGCATCGAACCCTGGTAGCACTTTCTGCCGAGAACATCCATGTTGCAGGCCTCCCGGCCAGGAGGCACAGAGGAGTGCATCTTCTGGCTCTTGAGCCGGCGCATGGCCGATTCCACAACCATGGAGTTGTGCGGCAGTTGTTCCTTTTGGAACCCAGGGCTCTTGCAAACTCGATAGATGGAATCGATTCACCTGCTGAGAACCGGCATTGAGGCCGGTGTCTCCCACATTCAGAGCATTAGCCGTTCCAGAATGGGGGGCACCGGTACAGTAAGGGCTTCCTTTGGAGGAAAGTCATACTGGAGGACCTCGAGCTCCTCAGCTCGAGGCTCCTTCTCGGGATCCGCCGGGAATGACAAAGGCTTTGCCATGTCCCGGACGAAGTCCAAGAATCGGGTGTCCTCCGGGGGTGACCGTTTCCAAGGTTCAGAAACAGGGGAGTCGGACAGGACGTACTTGGTATGGTGGGTGCCCGGGGACTCCTCGTCCTCCATCTCCCAGCCGGACTCCGAGGAGGAGTCAATCGGCTCTGGGCCTTGAGGGCCTCGGTCTCGACCACCTTGATGGCGAGGGAATCAGTGTCAATGACCTCGGTCCCGAACGGGAGGTCCAAGGGGACCGAGGATCGACTCGAGACCTCATTGTCTCAAGGATCGGCTCAGCCTCCAGGGTTGACTTGGACGGCAAAGTCCCGGTGGTCAGGGCGGACAGACGTGTGAGACCGGCCATCAGTGCCCGCTGCTGGTCCATGAAGGCAGACACAATGCGCTCCAAGGCCACCAAGCTGAGGCCAAGCTCAGGAGGCTCCGCAGCCCCCGGTTCGGGTCCTGACGCTGGCTCTCCCGGAGGAGGGTCAACGACGAGGACAGTGCTCACCTTCCTCGGCGTCTCCAGGTCCTTTCGAGGGAGTTTGGCAGACCTCTCCGACTTCGAGGATCCGGGGCGGTGAGCCGGGCTCCGTGACTGATCCCGCGAGGGACCAGGCCGTTCGGAGCTCAGACGACACCGCCCTCACAGATTTTTTCTTCTTCCGGTATTCCCGCAAGGGAGACCCCCTTTCAGAAGATGCCCAAAGCTGCTCGGGATCAGACAGCTCCTGAGAGGTCGAGGCCTCTGACGAGGTCCGGGCCCGGACGGGTGCGGACTCGGGAAAAATCCTGTCATGTTGCTGCTGCCTGCTCCTTAATTGCCTTGGAAGACATCTTTTTGCACGGGCCACAGACCATGGGGTCATGGTCGGGCCCGAGGCATCAGAGGCAGCAATCATGTGTGTCGGTGAGAGACATAAGTTTCATGTACCGATCACACTTTTTAAACCCGTTGACAGCATCGGGGGAAAAAGGGCCCCTACGAGGTCAAAGGACCAGGCTGCCAGCTAAAAAGAAAAAAGGCACGAACGCTAGTCACTAAGGACAAAAACGAAAAAGTAGACTGGACTCGATACCGGTGTACCGAGCCCGAGCGGGAAGGGGATCTGGCGTCGAACCGGTAAGCAGAAAAACACAATTTTTCAACTTTTAACTCTTTTTCCATGGGGGAACTAGGACAACGTCCGTTGGGCTCCGTGGAAAAAAGGAGACTGAGCAAGATGGCACCCTTGGGCGGGAAGGGGACCACGCGTGCGTGATGCAGTCCCAAAGGCTTTCTTCAAAAGCTGGGGATTTGCTCCGCATGGGGGCTCCGTCGACATCACCCATATGTGAGAACTGACTTCCTGCTTGTTCCTGGAGAAAGGATTATGCAAACCCAAATAATTTATTCACATTATTATGAACAGTTATACATGTAAAATTGAATCAGTCATACTGTGCAACTTTTATTAATTTAATTTAGTTTGCCATTAATCTAGGCTCTTCCAAAGTCTCCAATGACTTGTTCCTCACCAAATCCATGGGCCTTTACACAATTCTCATTCTTCTTGACCTTTCTGCTGCTTTTGACACTGTTGATCACTACACCTTCTCCTTGATACTGTCCTCCTTTGTTTTAGGGGTTCTGTCCTGTTCTGGTTTTATTCCTATCTCTTGCACTGCACTTTTAGTGTATGTTCTGTTAGATCTTTCTCTACTGATATCCCACTTTCAGTCAGTGTGCCTCAAGACTCTGTCTTGGGACCTTTTTTCTCTCTATACTCAGTCCCTTGGTGCGCTCATCTCCTCCCATGGCTTTCAGTACTATCTCTATGCTGATCACTCTCAGATCTACCTCTCCGCACCTGAAATCTCTCCGGGAATCCAGGCCCAGATCTCTGCTTGCTTATCTGATGTTAGTGCCTGGATGTCTTACCGCCATCTGAAATTGAACATGGCCAAGACTGAGCTCCTTTTCTTTCCCCCTAAGCCCACCTCTCCACTTCCTCCTTTCTCTGTTTCTATGGATAACACTCTACTCCTGTTTCCTCAGCTTGCAACCTTGGGGTCATCTTTGACTCCTCCCTCTCCTTCGCCACACACATCCAATAAATAGCTAAAACCTGCCATTTCTTTCTCTACAGTACTGGCAAAATTTGTCTCTTCCTTTTTGAACACACTAGTAAGACCCTTATCCATTCTCCAATCACCTTCCGTCTAAATTATTGCAACCTCCTCTTCATCATCTCTTAGCTGTGCAGCTAATTTTCCACCAGCGTCACTATGTTCATGTTACCCCCTCTTCTCTCGTCACTTCATTGACTTTCTATCCATTTCCACATCTAGTTCAAACTTCTACTACTGACCTATAAGTGCCTTTATTTGACTGCTCCTCGCTACCTTTTCTCTTCCTACACCCTTCCTAGGGAACTCAGCTCTTCTGGCAGATCTCTTTTATCTGTGTCCTTCACTTCCACTGCCAATTTTAGGCTTCGATCTTTCTACTTTATGCCTGGAACAATCCACCTGAGTTGGTACGTCAGGCTCCATCTGTGGCCCTGTTCAAATCCAGGCTAAAAACTCACTTCTTTGAGACTGCTTTTGGATCCTGATCCCCCAAATCTCCTTGTCACCTTCTATGTGGTTCTTTACCATTCCCCTAGATATATCCTAGTCCCCAGTTGTTTTGTCTGTCTTGACTAGACTGTAAGGGCCTGATATTTGAAAGACATTTAGAAAGTTTACAGACCTGTAAATCATGTAAATGCTGCTTAACGGGATATTCAATGGCACTAACACGATTAGTGCCGCTGAATAAACCCGATGATCTCCCCTACACGCTTCGATGCTAACCACTTAGCTGGAGTGGAGGAGTGGCCTAGTGGTTGGGGCAAGGTACTTCAGGCCAGAAGGTCGGGGGTTCAAATCCCACTAGAGGACAGCAACCTTGGGCCGGAAGGACTGGGGTTTCTAGTCCCACAGGTGCTCCTTGTGGTGTTGGGCAAGCCACTTAACCCTCCATAGCCCATGTTCCCTGTAAAATAGTTATTTCCAAGTTATAATGCCCTGTTCAATGTAATTTCAGTTTGTTCCATGTAAACCGCACTGATGCAGAATAGCGCGGTATATAAGAGAATGTAAATAAATAAATAAATCAGGGCATGTCATGGCAATTCCAGGGCAGGGCAGAGCAGAGGCAAGGACAGTTGCTAACTGGATAGCAGCAATACTACACCTCTACCTGGTTAGCAATCTGCAAATAAAACTAGGCAAAGCAAAAGCTGGCCTAGTTTTACACACAGGAGCTAACCAGGCAGTGTTGCAATATCGCCACTACCTGATTAGCTTTTGCAGCTCTGGGGCATGTGTGGTGATCCCAGATATTCAATGCCAGAGCTATATAAGACCCCAGCATTGAATATCCAGGGACAGAGGTCAGCAGGGATGCCTATGCACCGCAGCAGAGCATAGCTGGCTCAATTCGATATCGGGCCCTGCCTCTTACATGTCTCTGTATAAGCACTATGTAAGCCTTGCAGTGCTATATAAATGATAAGTAGTAGTTGTAGTTTTTCAAGAGTACTTGACCCTATCCTTGCTGCTTTACTCTGTGTGCATGAATGGGGAGAGGTGCATGGGGCAGTCATCTACTAAGCTCTGATGCCGGCATTTGCTTGCCCACTATTCAGTCATTAACTTGCGACAGTGATGCCTAGTATAGACACCTTGCGCAACTGTACTGATTTGACCCTGGTACCACAGAAACCAACGCTGAAGAACAAAGGAACATAATTGCAAATCTAAAGTCACAACAGAGCTAAGATGACCTGAAGCAAGTTCATTTTGACCAACAGAGCACAGGTAGCCTGAAGCACGGTCATCTTGAGACAATATCTGGTTAAACCATTAATTAGCTAAAAATACAATTACTCGACCTAGCTGTGTTTGGTTGAGTGCCTGCATCAGGATTCTAGAAATCTACAGAAACATAAAAAACTATTTAACACACAAACCATATAAATATTAACAACTGCAGAATAGTAGTTAAAATACATATTTATTTATTTAACATTTCTTATATACTGCCTCTCAGGGGTAACAAGGCGATTTACATCAAACACAACTGAACTTAAGTTACATAGAACAATTAAAGGAACTAGTATAAAGGATACATAACAACAGGTAAATAACTATCCAGATAATAGAGGGGGGGGGGGGGCAGGAGTACGTTAATCCGAATACAGTTAACTTATTTACATATTAATTTATTAGTTAAAATACTTAGTAATCCATGTTGAAAACAACTATGCATTCAACACAGACATGAATATAAAAATTTAAATTGGAGGAAGTGACATCACACTCAGAGATGGCAGCTTAGGCGAGGAGCTCCGGGCCTGGCCGTGTATTAAGTACGATTTTGCTGAGTACCATCCTGAAAATAAGCAATTTTGGCATACATCTATAGTGGTGTGCAAAAGTTTGGAATCACTTGTGAGTTTTGCGTTTTTCCTACTTTCTAACGTTTTTTTTTAAATTTTGCGTTAGCCCAGCATATTCATCTTTCTACCATGTTAAAAGGGATACATTTGGCTATTAGAGTTGACTTTTTTGCATTCCTTGTTTCCAATTTAAATACTTTAGACACTGGGAGATAGCTACTGCGATTTTTGTGGATCCTGCGTCAAAACTGGATCGAGATTATCCAATATGCACACGTTATTTCTGACCAATCAGGAGGCTGGTTTCACTAACCAATCACAACGCAGATATATAGCCAACAGTGCAGCTATAAAAACACGGAATTTTTGAATTTTACACGCTTTCTGGATCGACCATGAAGATGACTCTGACCCTGACGTTGGAGGAGTGTGTTCGTCTGTCCTTTATGAGAGAGGAAGGATTTTCAAGCCGTCAGATAGCCAGGAAAGTTGGCTGCAGTCAGAGCGCTGTTGTTAAGATTGTACAGAAGAAGAAAGAAACAGGTTCAGTGGTGGACAAGCCTCATTCAGGTCATCCACGTGCATCAACATCACGCCAGGACCGCGCACTATGATGCATTTCACTGACTAATCGCAAGTTGACCTCTCCTCAGCTACTTTGAGTGTGGTCAGACAAGAGTGAGGTCAGTGTCAGCTCATCAACAGTTCGTCGCCGGTGCCTGCAGTTTGGTCTCCGGGGCTGCAAAGTGTGGAATAAGCCACTGATGACTGACATACAAAGGCGCAACCGGATCGTGTGGGCGAGAAAGCACTCAACCTGGTCGACTGAAATGTGGGAAAAGGTGCTATTCAGCGATGAAAGCACAGTTACTTACCTGTAACAGGTGATCTCTGGGAATAGCAGGAATAAGTCTTCACATATGGGTACGTCGGTACCGACGGAGCCTGTGCGGGAACGCTCCCCAGCTTCCCAAAAAGGAAAGCTTTTGGGAGCATCCCACAGCGCCTGTGCGCTGCCTTCCCGCCTTTCCTAACCATCTCTCCTCAGTTCGAGTTTAAAGCTGAGACAATAGAGAGAGAGAGGAAAGGAAAGATAGAAAAAGAGATACAACTCCTAGGGGAGGTGGGAGGGTTGTGAAGACTTATTCCTGCTGTTCCCAGAGATCACCTGTTACAGGTAAGTAACTGCTATCTCCAGGAACAAGCAGGAATGAGTCTTCACATATGGGGACTCCCTAGCTAAGATGCCTGGGAGATCCCCAAGGATATGAGACCCTGGGAAGGAGTCTACTTCCTCCTATGGATCTCAGGCATCCATCCAGGGAAGGAGGGTAGGAGTTGTTTAAGAATGGAACAGGTGTTTGAGGACAGCCTGACCAAACAAGGCATCCCGGCGGGAGTCCTTGTCCAAGCAGTAATGGGCTGTGAAGGTATGAACCGAGGCCCAGGTGGCTGCTCGACAAATCTGGTCGATGGACACAGAATTTAGAAGAGCCATAGAGGTGGCCATGGCGCTCACATTATGAGCTGTGACATGGCTCTCCAGAGAAAGGTTCTTACTCTGGTAGGCGAAAGAAATACACTGAGCAATCCAATTGGACAGTGTTCTCTTAGAGACTGGAAGTCCCAAATGAGAAGGATCAAAAGCAACAAAAAGCTGGGAAGACTTTCTATGTTGCTGTGTCCTTTGTAAGTAAAAAGCAAGAGCTCTTTTACAATCCAGAGTATGAAGATTCTTCTCTGCACTGGATGCATGAGGAGCTGGAAAAAAGCCAGGTAAATATACCTCGATTAAGATGAAAAGGTGAAACCACTTTAGGCATAAAGTGTGGATTTGTCCTATCATGATGGAACCTTGTATAAGGTGGATTAGCCACTAATGCCTGCAGTTTACTGATGCGGCGAGCTGAAGTGACTGCAATGAGGAAAATAACCTTCCAGGAAAGAAACTTCAAGGAGGTAGTGTCTAAGGGTTCAAAAGGTGGCTTCATAAGCTGACCAAGAACCAAATTTAAGTCCCATGCCACCGGAGGAGGCCTAATGGGAGGTTTAGTTAAAGTTAGGCCTCTCATGAATCTTACAATGAGAGGATGAGAGGAAATAGGTTGTCCATTGATGGGCTTAAGGGATGCTGCAATAGCACTCAAATGGACTCTTACTGAATTCATTTTAAGGCCTGCATTGGAAAGATGCAGGAGATAGTCTAACAGAGAATTTAAAGGTAGTGCTAGAGGATCAAGACCCTTTTCAGCACACCAAATGGAAAACCTCTTCCATTTAAAAGCATAAGAACGCCTGGTGGAAGGTTTTCTGGAAGCATGGAGGATATCCTTCACTTGTTGAGAAAGATTCCAGTCTTGGAGGTCTAGGCCTTCAGTAACCAAGCTCTGAGGTGTATGGACTTGGGGTTTGGGTGCCACAAAGTCCCTTCCTCCTGGGACAGGTGGTCTGGAGCAGCTCCCAAGTCCAGGGAGGGGGCTTGGGAGAGATGTAGAAACAGAGGGTGCCACACTTGGCGTGGCCAGCGTGGAGCTATGAGGATCATAGATCCTTGATCCCTCTGGAGTTTGAACAGAGTCTTGGGAATCAAGGGAATGGGTGGAAAGGCATACAGGAAGCCCTGACCCCAATGAAGGAGGAAGGCATCCTTGGCCTGAACTCCCTGACACGGAATTCTGGAACAGAACCGGGGAAGTTTGGCATTCCACGGGCTTGCAAAGAGGTCTATGTCCGGGGTTCCCCATTCTTGGAAGATTCTGAGTACCTGATCCATGTGCAGGGACCATTCGTGTGGAAGCAGAACTCGACTGAGTCTGTCTGCCCAAGAGTTTTGGACTCCTAGGAGGTATACTGCCAGGAGATGGATTTGATGCTCTCTGGCGAAGGCCCATAATCTTAAAGCTTTGTTGCAAAGCGACAGAGAGCCAGTTCCTCCTTGTTTGTTTATGTAAAACATGGCTACTTGATTGTCCGTATGAATGAGGACTGTCTTGTAGCTGAGGAGGGTATGAAAGACCTTGAGAGCTAGAAAAACTGCTCGAAGCTCCAAGTGGTTGATATGAAGAGAGGTCTCCTGTGGGGACCAAGTGCCTTGAGTGGAGAGGTCCTGTAGATGGGCTCCCCAACCTGTTTGGGAGGCATCTGTTGTGAGGGTTGCTTGGGGCAACAACTGTTGGAAGGGGGACCCCAGCAACAAATTCTGAGTGGACATCCACCATTGGAGAGACCAAAAGAGACATTTGGTGGTTGCTATTTGGTCTGAGAGAGCTCCTGAAGCTTGAGTCCACTGGGTGGACAAAGTCCATTGAGCTGCTCTCATGTGTAGGCGAGCATAGGGTACCACATGCACTGTGGAAGCCATGTGGCCTAGCAGTTGTAGCATCTCCCGGGCAGTTAAGTGGCTCTTTGACTGAATCTGGGAGGCTAACTGCACTAGACGTTGACAACGGGCCTGAGGAAGGTAGGCCCTTGCAGTAGTGGTATCCAACCAGGCCCCTATGAATTCTAGGGACTGAGTAGGGGTGAGTTGAGACTTTGGGAGGTTTACCACAAGTCCCAGATACTGCAGAATGCGCCTTGTGCGGTCCAGGGAAATCTGGGCCTCTGACTGAGATGGAGCTCGGATGAGCCAGTCGTCCAGGTTTGGGAAGACAAATATTCCCAGAGTGCGTAGAAATGCAGCAACTATTGCCATGCATTTGGTGAACACTCTTGGAGCAGAGGCCAGACCGAAAGGAAGGACTCTGTATTGGTAATGTTTTCCTTGGAAAAGAAACCGTAGGAATCTTCTGTGAGAGGGATGGATGAGGACATGTGTGTACGCATCCTTGAGATCTAGAGAACAAAGCCAATCCTGACTTTGAAGGTATGGAAGGAGAGTGCCCAGAGAAAGCATCTTGAACTTCTCCTTGCATAGAAATTTGTTCAATTCTCTGAGATCTAAGATGGGCCTGTATCCCCCTGTCTTCTTTGGAATGAGAAAATAGGGGGAGTAGAACCCTGACCCTTGATGAAGAAGAGGAACGTCTTCTATTGCCCATTGGGCAAGAAGGGTAGCTACCTCTTGACCTAGAAGGTCGAGAAGAGATGTGGGAGAATTGAAGTGTCTCACCATGGTGTGGGGAGGAAGGTCTGAGAAATGAAGCTTGTAGCCCTCTCTTATGATGGAGAGGGGTCCACTGCCCTGATGTTATTTGCTCCCATCTGGGAGCAAAATGAGCCAACCTTCCTGGAATGGCGAGAGGCTCTGGCTGCTTTAGAGCCAGAAAGGCTAAGTTTTCTAGCATCAAGTCAAAAACCCTGAGGAGGTTGGGCCTGCTGAGATGCAGCAGCCCCTGTAGGCTTAGGCCTGGCCTGTTTAGGTTGCTGACACTTAGTGGTAAAGCGACCTGTAGAAGATTGTTGGCCAGAAGTAGAAGGAAATTTGCCCTTTTTAAAGAAAGACTTTTTAAAAGGCTTTTTCTTGGCAGGAATGGAGGTTGACTTTGAAAGTCTATCCAGAGCAGAGTTTTCTGCATCCATTTGAGTGGCTTTTATTTGCCATTCTTTGCCAAATAGGTTTTCCCCTGTACAGGGAAGATTTCCTAAGCCATCTTGAACCCAGGGTTCTAAATCAGAAGCCTGGAGCCAAGCAATTCTGCGAGCAGCTATGGCAATGCCCGAAGCTCTGCTGGCACCTTCAAAGGAGTCAAAGGCTGCCCTGTTGGAAAACTTTGAAATGTCTTGGGTATGCTTAAGCCAAATGAGGAATTCCTCCCTTTTATCCTCTGGAAGAAAAGGGAGGAAAGTGTGCAGCTTTTCTGCAACTTCTTTTAGAAACATACCCATGTAAAGACTATATGAGTTGATTCTGGCAATAAGCATACTGGCTTGGAAGATTTTCCTACCAAAAGCATCCAAGGTCCTGCATTCTCTTCCTGGAGGAGCAGAAGAGTGTCTCTTTGTACTCTTTATCCTTTTCATAGCTGACTGCACCACAATGGAATGGTGAGGAAGCTGAGTTTTATGAAATCCAGGACAGGGAGGAACACGATACATAGTGTCCAATCTGCGAGAATGAGGAGAGAGAGTGAGAGGAGTCTCCCATAGATCAATCATGTGTTCATAAAGAATCTCATGAATTGGTAAGGTGACTGCCTCTTTAGGAGCCTTAGAATAGCCTAAAATATCCAATTTTTTTGCTCTAGGCTCTGATTCAGAGGTTACTGAAATAGAAAGTCCTTTAGCTACTTCTCTTATGAAGTCTTAAAAGGACAAGTCCTCTGGAGGAGACATTCTTCTTTTTGGAGAAGAAGGCTCTTCAGGAAGGGCTATGGATACTTCAGGAGACTCGTCTGATGTATCAGAATCATCAGAGGAATCAAAGTATCGCCTGTCAGGGTGCTCTTCCAACGCTCGATACGCGTATCGAGCAGTATCGACATCGGGCGTCCCCGGTACCGGATCGGTACCGATAAGCAGCCCTAGACAAGGAACCGCAGCAGCCGGTATCCTGGTCAATGTCGATGTAGTCGGTACCGGTATCGGCGCTGGTGCTGGTACCGGAGCCGATACCGATAACGGAGTTTTTTTCGGTGCCAGCGGCGTCGCAGCTTGAATGAAGGCCGAAATAGCCCGCTGCATGGACAGAACATTCTGATCCATCGACGCCATGAATGCCTGGAAGTCGGTACCGGGAGATTGTGCCAGTACCCCAGAGCATTCTAACAGGTGATCGGTCGAGGCCGTGCCATCGATGTCAACCTGTAACCCCATAGGAGGAGCTTTGGAAGCCGGAGCTTCCCGCCGGGGTTGTTTTGCTGGTGCAGGATCCTCAAGGGCAAGCCCGGAGGCATCTCGATGCTTAGAGGGAGATCTACCCTTCGAGGACCTGCTAGATTTTTGTTTGGTTACCTGAGATCCATCAGGAGAAGAAGACCTGGAAGATGTCGATGCTACCGACGCTGCATCAGCGGGAAACAGCACATGGAGCTTAGCTGCTCGGTTCTGTAAACCCCGTTTAGACATTAGAGAGCAGGAGGGACAATCCGGAATGGAGTGTTCAGGACCCAAACATTTAAGGCACCATTCATGGGTATCTGTAACAGAAATGGTACCGCTACATTTAGTGCATTTCTTGAACCCGGAGGCTGGTTTTTCCATGAGGAAAATTTTCTTGTAGGCCCTGAGGCCCAAGAGGAAAAATACACTAAGTGAAGAAAATATAGATTTTTTTATTTTTTTTTGAAAGAAAGAAAGAGAAAAAGACCGGCGGTACCGGTCCGGAGTCGGGGAAGGCAGACACGCGACCAAAGAAATAAAACAAAATAAAGAACTTCTTCAGCGGTGACAGGGCTCGACCTGCTGGCTCCGCGGCAAAGAAGAACTGAGGAGAGATGGTTAGGAAAGGCGGGAAGGCAGCGCGCAGGCGCTGTGGGATGCTCCCAAAAGCTTTCCTTTTTGGGAAGCTGGGGAGCGTTCCCGCGCAGGCTCCGTCGGTACCGACGTACACATATGTGAAGACTCATTCCTGCTTGTTCCTGGAGATAGCACCTTCTACCTGTTTGGTAACCAGGCCCACACCTATGTGAGGAGATTTCCTGGAGAGGAATTCAAGCCTGCGTGTCTCAACCTCACTGTGAAGCATCCTTTGAAGGTCATGGTCTGGGGCTGCATGGCTGCCAGTGGCGTTGGATGTCTTCACATCGTCGATGGAATGGTCAATGGGGCCAAGTACATCACCATACTGCAAAAGTGCATGGTGCCATCAGCACACCAGCTGTTTCCTGGCCAGTTCGTGTTCCAAGATGACAATGCACCCTGCCATCGCTCCCGACAGGTGATCAGCTGGAAGCAGTGGAACAGCATCATGTCAATGGACTGGCCTGCTCAGTCTCCAGATCTGAATCCATTCGAGAACCTGTGGCACAAGGTGACCTTGGAAATATCCAAGAGGCATCCGACATCACTTATCATGAGATACACAGAAAACGCCACTGGGAGTTAAAAGAAATTAAGATATAAGGTCACGAAGTTGACAAAACACGTCAAATTTACAAGTGATCCCAGACTTTTGCACACCACTGTACCCTGGGACGTGATGTCTACTCGGAAAAAGCTGAAGTGATTTAATATTAGGCAAAGAGGAGCTGCGAGTGGACTACAAATAAAGAGCTGTGCCGTAGGAAAATGATGGCCGCGAGCTCCGAGTCTGAAAGTGAGCGCACTGTGGTTCCTCAAGAGAGTGGGAGGCTGATCACCAAGGCTGAACTGTACAGATGGCTGAGGGAAACCAAGTGTGGTATACACCAGGAAATGTCTACGGTGAAAGCATAGTTACTCACCTGTAACAGGTGATCTCCAGGAACAGCAGGAATTTAGTCTTCACATATGGGTATCGTCAGCACTGACGGAGCCTGCGTGGGAACGCTTCCCAGCATCCAATAGGAAAGCTTTTGGGAGCATCCCACAGTGCCTGCGTGCTGCCTTCCCGCATTTCCCAACTGTCCCTCTCCAGTTGAGTTTAAAGCTGAGACAAAGAGAGAGGGAAACAGAGAAAGAGAGAGAGATAGAGGGATACAACTCCTAGGGGAGGTGGGTGGGTTGTGAAGGCTAAATTCCTGCTGTTCCCGGAGATCACCTGTTACAGGTGAGTAACTATGCTATCTCCAGGAACAAGCATGAATGTAGACTTCACATATGGGGACTCCCTAGATGCAGATGCCAGGGAGAAGGCCCCAGAAGTTGTGTGCCCCTATGAAAGGGCTCCACTTCCCCCCATGGATGTCTGGCATCTTACCAGGCATGGTGGGTAGGAGTTGATTAAGTCTGGAACAGGTGTTGAAGAACAGCCTGACCAAACAAGGCATCCCGGCGGGAGTCCTTGTCTAAGCAGTAATGGGCTGTGAAGGTATGAACCGAAGCCCAAGTAGCTGCTCGACAGATGTCGTCGATAGACACAGAATAAAGATGAGCCATAGAGGCTGCCATGGCTCTCACATTGTGAGCTGTGACATGGCCTTCAAGAGGAAGATTCTTACTCTCATAGGCAAAAGATATACACTGTGCAATCCAGCTGGACAGTGTTCTCTTGGAGACTAGAAGTCCCAAATGACTAGGATCAAAAGCAACAAAGAGTTGAGAGGACTTTCTATGTTGCTGTGTCATTTGCAAGTAAAAAGCCAAAGCCCTTTTACAGTCCAAAGTATGAAGATTACTTTCTGCATTTGAGGCGTGAGGCCTTGGGAAGAATACAGGAAGGTAAACCGCTTGGTTTAAATGAAAAAGTGACACCACCTTTGGCATAAAGTGTGGATGAGTCCTAAGGACTACCTTATCATGATGGAACCTTGTATAAGGAGGATCAGCCACCAACGCTTGCAATTCACTGATGCGACGTGCTGATGTGATTGCAATAAGAAAGATGACCTTCCAGGAAAGGAATTTCAAAGAGGTTCAAAAGGTGGTGAGCTGCCCAAGAACCAGATTTAAGTCCCATGCCACTGGTGGTGGCTTAATGGGAGGCTTAGTTAAAAGAAGGCCTCTCTTAAATCTCGCTATGAGAGGATGAGAGGAAATAGGTTGCCCATTTAGAGGCTTGAAAGAAGCTGCAATAGCACTCAAATGAACTCTCACTGAATTGGTCTTAAGCCCTGCATTAGATAAATGAAGGAGATACTCCAGTAATGATTCCAGAGGTATTGCAAGAGGGTTAAGACCCTTCTGCGAGCACCATATGGTAAACCTTTTCCACTTGAATGCATAAGAGCGTCTTGTGGAAGGCTTCCTGGAAGCATAAAGGATATCCTTTACCTGCTGAGAAAGGTTAAGACTGTGAAGTTCTAGGCTTTCAGCAACCAGGCCTTGAGATGCAGAGACTGGGGATTGGGATGCCACAGCATCCCGTCCTCCTGAGAAAGGAGATCTGGAGCAGATCCTAACTCCAGAGGTGGAGCTTGAGAGAGATGTAGGAGCAGAGGGTACCACATTTGCCATGGCCAATGTGGAGCTATGAGAATCATATGACCTCTGTCTCTCTGAAGCTTGAACAGGGTTTTCGGAATTAGAGGAATTTATTTTATTTATTTATTTATTTATTACAATTTCTTATATACCGCACTATTGTCAGCGCGGTTTACATACAACAAAATGACCATAACAAACTGTTTGGCTTCACATAGAACAGGAGAAAACAACTTGGATAACATGAATGGGTGGAAAGGCATACAGGAAGTCCTGGCCCCAATGGAGGAGGAAAGCATCCCTGGCCTGACAACCCTGAGCCGGAATTCTGGAACAGAACTGGGGAAGTTTGGCATTCAGCGGACTTGCAAAGAGGTCTATGTCCGGGGTTCCCCAAATTTGGAAACTTTTGGCCACCTGGTCTGCATGGAGAGACCATTCGTGAGGAAGCAGAACTCGACTGAGTCTGTCTGCCCAAGAGTTCTGAATGCCTGGAAGATACACCGCAAGGAGATGAATCTGATGCTCTCTGGCGAGGGCCCATAGTCGCAAAGCTTCATTGCATAGTGACAGAGAGCCTGTTCCGCCCTGCTTGTTCACATAGAACATGGCTACTTGATTGTCCGTTTGAACTAGGACTGTCTTGTAGCTGAGCTGGGTGTGGAACACTCTAAGAGCAAGGAAGATTCCTCTGAGTTCCAGGAGATTGATGTGTAGATAGGCCTCCTGTGGCGTCCAGGTACCCTGGGTAGAGAGGCCTTGCAGATGGGCTCCCCAACCCACCTCTGAGGCATCTGTTGTTAGAGTGGCTTGGGGTGGGGATTGCTGAAAAGGAGACCCCACCAGAAGGTTTTGGGGTGACTGCCACCATTGGAGGGACAAAATAAGGCGATCTGAGTTTTCTATTTTGCCTGACAGGCAACCTAATACCTCAGTCCACTGAGTGGATAAAGTCCACTGGGCTGCACTTATATAGTGGATGCCATGTGGCCTAGCAATTGTAACATTTCCCAAGCAGTGAGGTGAGGTTTTAGCACTGCTTGGGAAGCTAACTGCACAATGCGAAGGCAGTGGGGCTGTGGAAGGTAGGCCCTTGTCTGTCTGGTATCCAGCAGAGCTCCTATAAACTCTAGGAACTTTGTGGGAGCAAGGCTGGATTTTGGGACGTTTATAACAAGTCCCAAATACTGAAGGAAGCGCATTGTGCGAGAGAGAGCAACCCTGGCCTCTGGCTCTGAAGGGGCTCGAATGAGCCAGTCGTCTAAGTAAGGGAAACATAGAAACACAGAAATATGATGACAGAAAAAGACCACATGTCCTGAAGACGAATATTCCTAGGGTGCGGAGAAATGCTGCCACCACAGCCATGCATTTTGTGAACACCCTTGATGCAGAGGCCAGGCCAAAAGGAAGAACCCTGTATTGGTAGTGCTTCCCTTGACTGAGAAAGCGAAGGAACTTTCGGTGAGTTGGATGGATGAGAACATGAGTGTACGCATCCTTGAGATCTACAGAACAAAGCCAATCCTGACTCTCAAGGTATGGCAGCAGAGTTCCTAGAGAAATCATTTTGAATTTCTCTTTGAACAGGAATTTGTTCAATTCTCTGAGGTCTAAGATGGGTCTGTGTTCTCCTCTTTTCTTTGGAATAAGGAAATAGGGGGAGTAAAACCCTGTACCCTGTTGGGGAATGGGTACCTCTTCTATTGCCGCTTAGGCAAGAAGTACAGTGACCTCTTGACCTAACTGGTCATTGAGAGAGGTCTGAGAATTGAACTATCTTAACATTGTAGGAGGGGGCATGCTGAGGAAATGAAGCTTGTACCCCTCTCTTACAATAGACAGAGTCCAATTTTCTGCTGTTATCTGACCCCATCTGGGGGTAAAATGACATAACCTTCCTGGGATGGTGGAGGGTTCTGGGCCATTCAGGGCCAGGAAGGCAAAGTTCTCTACATAGGAGTCAAAGCCCCTGTGGAGGCTGAATCTGCTGAGCCGGTTGAGGCTTAGCTGCTTTTGTCTTTCTTTGCCTAGGTTGTTGCTGCTGTCCCTTTTGGGCAGACTGACCTAAGTGATGCCCCTGTTGGGTATAGGAGGGATAAAACCTCTTCTTACTGAAGAATGGATTTTTAGAGGATTTTTTCCTCGTAGGATCAGCTGTAAATTTAGACAATCTATCCAAAGTGATATTGTCAGCATCTATCTCATTAGCTTTTTCCTGCCAATTCTTGCCAAAGAGATTCTCTCCTGTGCAAGGGATATTCCCTAGTTTATCCTGTATCCAAATTTCCAAGTCAGATGCCTGGAGCCAGGCAATCCTACGTGCCCCTATGGCCATAGCAGAGTGTCTGCTTATGCACTCAAAGCAGTCAAAGGCTGCACGATTCACAAACTTGGAAACACCCTGAGTATGTTTGACAAGGGCGAGGTAATCTTGCCTCTTATCATCAGGAAAGAGAGGGCTCATAAGCTCTAGATCTCCTGTGACCTCCTTCAGGAACATTCCCATATATAAGATATAGGAACTGCTCCTAGCAGAAAGCATGGAAGCCTGGAAGGTTCGACTCCCAAAGGCGTCAAGAGTCCTACACTCATGTCCTGGAGGATTAGATGCATGCCTTTTTGCGCTCTTTATCCTTCTCATAGCTGATTCCACCACCATGGAATGGGGTGGTAACTGAGTCTTTTGAAAGCCAGGACATATCCTCTGGTGGAGACATCCTAAGCTGAGGAGAAGAAGAATCCTCAGGAAGAAGTACTCTGGTATCGGCAGAGCTTGCAGAGTCTTCAGACTCATCCGAGGATTCGAAGTATCTCCGATCCGGGTGATCGTGCAAGGCATGGTACCGGTACCGATCGAAGTCGGCATTGGAGTGGTCCGGTACCGACCTGTCGATACCAGATGGATACGCATGACTCGGTCCCAGTAGAATACCTGCCGATGTCGATGCAGTCGGTGCCGGTACCGGTTGAATTGTCTGAAGCAGCTTCAAGGGCATCGAGGCCATGAGAAGAGCCGCCAGACTGCGTTCAACAGCCAAGAATCTCTGATCTATTGATGCTGCCGATGCTTGGGTATCGGTACCAGAAGAAGCGGCCGGTACCCCAGAGCATGGCACCAGTAGTTCTGCCGAGGTTGAAGCCTTGAGAACATCCTGGAGCCCCGTTAGTGCTTTGGAAGCCAAAGCCTCCCGCCGGGGCAATTTTGCCGGTGAAAGTCCCTTAAAGGCAACGCCAGAGGCATCTCGCTGTCTAGAAGGAGATCTACCCTTTGAGGACCGGCTAGATTTATGTTTAGTTACCTGAGATCCATGGGAGGAAGACGAAGCCCTGGATGACGTCGATGCCACAGAGGCTGCATCGGAGGAAAAAGGGTGCTAAGCTTAGCAGCTTGGTTCTGCTGGTCCCTTTTCAACATCATCCCACAGGCAACACACTCTGAAATAGAGTGGTCAGGACCTAAACATTTGAGGCACCACTCATGGGTGTCGGTGACGGAGATGGTACCGCCACACTTAGAACACTTTTTAAAACCCGAGGCGGGTTTTTCCATTCTGAAGGAAAAGTTGGGCCTAGTGCCCAAAATGGCACGTGACACCTGAAGAGAAAATGACTGGAAAGACTCCAGAAAAAAGTTTTTTGGGGTTTTTTTTGAAGAAAAGAAAGAAGAAGAACCGGCGGTACCGGTGTAGCATCGAGGGAAGGCAGACGCGACCACAAAAAAGAAGAATAGAAGGGATTTTTTTCTGCGGTGACAGGATGTGCGACTGTCGGCTCCGCAGAAAACAAAGAACTGGAGAAGGATAGTAAGAAAGGCGGGGAAGGCAGCACGCAGGCCCTGTGAGATGCTCCCAAAAGCTTTCCTATTGGACGATGGGGAGCGTTCCCGCGCAGGCTCCGTCGGTGCCGACGATACCCATATGTGAAGACTACATTCCTGCTTGTTCCTGGAGATAAGAGAGGTGTTGGGAGCAGTCTCAGAGTTGAGGCAGGAGGTGGCTGAGATTGGTAGAGAGTTTGTGGAGTTGGATGAGCGTATGGAAGAGCAAGCTGAGGAGATTGAGGCCCTGTAGCAATAGGTTGTGCAACTGCAGGAAGCACAGGGTGAGTGATGAGCTAAATTGGAAGATCTTAAAAATTGTTCCCACCTAAATAATCTTTGCATACAGGCTGTGCCAGAGATGCCTTTACTGATGGGGCAAGGTGGTGCAGGAGATTTGTGGAATGCTACTCAATGAAGGGACTGTTGGCTGAGCAACCATTGCGAGTCAAGACTGACCAGGAGAGCCGCACTCTGGGACAACGCAGAGACAACCTGCCCCAGGATATAGTAGTGCATCTACATAACCTTGAAGAAAGGGAAAAAGTAATACAGGTGGACTGGGGGAAGGGGCATTCGGAATGGAAAGGGCACCGAGCTGTACGAGGATTTGGCCAGCACTATACTGCAGCGCCGCTGGGAGTTCTGGGACATGATCCAATATTTGCGAATGGAGGGAATATGATACAGAATGGCTGCTTCCCTTTGCATTACTCCTCAATCAAGGAGGCCTCGTAACGGGTGCGAATTGTGGAGCACGCTTAGAAAGTGCTGGCGGAGGTTGGAAACAAGATTTTGGGGGACAAGCTACAGAAGACTGTCTCACAGACAAACTCAGCAGACTTCACATCAGCAGAGAGTTCCAAGTGGAGGCAAGTAGCTGACTTGAGTGTCTACAGGCAAAATGGAGGAAAGGCTGAGAGGATCAGACGGTGATATACGAATTTCAGTGACTTTACCATAATCTGATAGAGAGTTGTACTTCACTGTTTACTCCTTCGGGGGTAGTTTGATTCTGGACATTACTTGGACTTGATTTATATGGTTTGTTGGATGGGGTATGAACGAGAGGGTGGTGGGAAGGGCAGTGGGAAGGAGGAAACAGAAGAAGTGTGTGCTTGGGACAAGTGATTGTGGGGAATGTGTTGGATATGCTGGAAGGGGAGCATGGGGGAAAAGGGGGTATGGCTCAGGTTAGGCATTTGGGATCTGGGGCTGGCTGGGAGGATAGGGGATTAAGGTGGAGAGCATGGCCTGGCTCTGACCACTTGAGGGATATCCTGAGGAATGGAATTCTTTCATGTCCTGCTGGGGCTGGCAAGAGAGAGGGTTGAGGAGAGGTGGAGGGGGGAGAGGGTGGGGGGAGGAAGATGGGGGAGAGGGTGGGGGGAGGAAGATGGGGGTGGAAGGGTAGAGTGTTTTGGGGAATAGTCAAGGCTGAGGGGGCTGGCAGAAAAGAAGTCTAGGAGAGAGTTAAAAATTCTTACTTTGTATATCAAGGGGCTAAATTCACCCTATAAGAGGCAAATGCTTAAGATTTGGAGTACATGGGGGCAGATGTGCCCCTGATCCAGGTGACACATTTGAGGAAGACAGATGAGGGATTGTTGCGGTCACAGAGATACCCTTAGCTTTGTTTGGCTTTGGGTCATCATGGGAGGAAGATGGTTGGGTTGACAATAATGTTTTCAAGAAGGGTAAATGTCCAGGTTCAAAAGATCTTTGAGATAGGGAGGGCCGCTTCCTTATTTTGAAAGTTATTTTGAAAGAGGGAGGAGTGGCTCAGTGGTTGGGACAGGTTACCTCAGGCTGGAGGGCCAGGGGTTCAATTCCCACGTAGGAACAAGTAAACTCAGGCTGGAGGGACTGGGGTCTCTAGTCCCATGGGCAAGCCACTTAACCCTTCATTGCTTCAGGTATACTTAGATTGTGAGCCCTTCGGGGACAAGGGAATAAAACAAGTGCCTATTAGCATATATCTGTAAATCGCTTTGACCCGGTGAAAAGCGGTATAGAAGCACAAATAAATAAATTTAGTTATTTATTAGTGCTTATTTACTGCTTTTCGTGAATCAAAGCGGTTTACAGAGAACTCAAGGATTGATCATTACATTAAACAAAAATTATATGTAACATCTTAACAGGGAGTGAAAGGGGAAAAGGGACAAATTAACTTAAATCAGCAACAGCTGATTTAAGTAATAACTATGTACAGAGAACTAAGCATACATATAAATTAGTTACAATGAACTTGAAAGCATCTTGAAATGTGTGAGGACTGTAGTTTTACATGTAGAATTGTCACTAGGTGACTGGTTCACCAAAGTGCTCCTTGAACAGGAATGTTTTTAGCAGTTTACGGAAGGCTTTAGGATCCTTAGTGTTTCTTATGACTGAAGGAAGTGAGTTCCATAATAGAGGGGAGTAAAGGGAGAAGGCTCTCTTGGATGTAGTTGCGTTGCAGTTTCTGAAGTCAGCATATACCTCAAGAGAATTTCTATTGTTACTACTACGTGGCCTGTTTTCCGGAGTGATTTGAATAAACTCTTTCAGGTAGATGGCAGGTTCTGTTTGGAGGGATTTGAATATAGTGTGGAGTGCTTTGAATTTTATTCTGCTCTCAATTGGTAGCCAGTGTAGCTGCTTTAATATTGGGTTAATGTGCTCTTTGATAGAGGTTTGTGATATTACTCTAGCCGCTGTATTTTGAGCTAGTTGAAGGCCAGATGCTTTGCTTTGGGAGGCCCATTAAACAGAAATTAGACCTTACCTGCTAATTGTATTTCCTTGAGATCTCTCCGGGCCCGTCCAGGAACAAGTGGGTGGTCAACCTTCTCCAGCAACTGAGGACTGAAATCTCAAACTTTGAAGAGCTTTGTTCTCCAAGTTCCTTTATATAGTTGATACTTGTTCTCCAAATCCCATTCCCTGTTCAATGTAATGACCAGACATATGCATTTTGTCGGATGTTTTTTGTTACATGTAAACCGCGCTGATTGCAAATAGTGCGGTATATAAGAATTGTAAAATAAATAAATAAATAAATAAATAAATAAAATCTGGCTCCCTCTGCTGGCCACTGTCAGTCTAACCTTAACAAAGCAGATGAAGAGTAGTGCCCAATAACCAAAGGAAACTGGACAAAACAGGTAAGAGAACAAAAAACAGTAGCTTTCAGTGAGGCGGAGAGGGAGAACGAAACCACAGCAGCTCCACTGCTACATGACTTAACATTCCAAACTCCAAGTTCGTTCGTATGTTTGGTTTGTTTTTTTTTTGGCACAACACAACCAACGAATGAAAAGACAACTCATGAACGAGAACAGAAACAACACTCGAGAAACCGTGGCGCGGACTCCATCGCCATCACAGAGAATTCGCAGACTCCCGCGCCACACTGGAATTCGACAAAAACCTGGGAGGGTCCTGGACGGGCCCGGAGAGATCTCAAGGAAATACAATTAGCAGGTAAGGTCTAATTTCTGTTTCCTTATCGTCTCTCCGGGCCCGTCCAGGAACAAGTGGGAAGTACCAGAGCAGTATCTAACCACGGGAGGGACCGAACAGGCCCGCTATGACTGCGGACGCCTCCACACAGGCATGTCTCCTGGCTAAGCCAGCTAGCCTGCAATGTTCCGCAAACGTGAGACGCGACGACTCCGTAGTCGCCCGAAAAAAAATCTCCGGCGTTACCCAAGGAGACGCTGCCCAAGACGTCGCTTGGCCGCGCGCAGAAGAAGCACAAAGACCCCTACGGATGGATCTTCTCCGCGTCCTAATAGGACACCACAATCGCTTGGGTCACCGAACGAGCATGGGCCGACAGAGATGCGGCAGCGTCCTATCTAGGCCCGGCAAAGAAACAACCAACCGGTCCGACCCCCGGAAAGCCACAGTCTCTTGGAGGAATTTCCGGAGCAAAACGGAGAACGTCGACACTGGAAGGATCGCCCCCGATCCAAAAAGAGGGAGAGATAGATTGAGCGACATAGAATGTAGAGAAGAGGTTCGGAAGGAAGAAGGGAACCATCCGCCCAATGCAGAAAGGGAGCCCTACCCAACAGGGCTTGGGACACAAGGCCCCCAAGAAGGGCAGTGCCCAAGAAGTACCCCGAGTGAGACATCGCTATTTGGGCGAAAAAGAAGGCGCGCAACGCCTAAAGCAGCAAAGCAAAGCCACGGGTAGTGCAAGTTAAAGCTTCAGCCAGCTTTCTTTTTTTTTATTTTGTGTGCACAATGGGGGATTGAAACCAAGGCCCCTGCACCAGCAGTCAGCGTGCGAACCATTGTACTATGGCTCTGCCGCACACTGTGAAGAGGGGAACGAAAGTACTGAACTGCTTGAAAGAAGAAAACGAAGCGCAGCTGGATGAGCTGCCAGACGAACCGTGAAAGGCAGAGCATGTCGCTAGGTGCCCCCAGAGAGGGCGGAGGACGAAGCCTGCAGTCCACCTATTCTGAAGAACGTTAGCACGTTCGGAACCAAGGCCTTGCGAGGACGGAGGTCCGTTCCGCGCACCAAACACCCAGCAAGCCGCCATACTCGAACAGAACCTAGGGACGTGAAGCGCCAGCGAGCCCGCAACCCAGTGGTGCCGACCGAAGGGGAAGAAGCTTTCCGGATCAACTGGTCCCTTTGAAGAACCCACTGGACCCCTTGAAGAGCCAAGCCGTAAGAGCGAAGCGATCCACCTGAGGTCTGAGCAGAGGTCCTTGAAACAGAAGAGTCTCCCGCAAGGAAAACCTGCAAGGCTGCTCGACGAGAAGACGCACAAGATCCGCATACCATGCCCTCCGAGGCCACTCCTGTGCACTGATAATAACGAGTCCGCAGCGACCCGCCATTCTCCGAATCACTATGCCGATCATTGGCCACGGAGGGAACACATAAGGAGAACTCTCCGGTGACGATGGCTGCAGCAGACTGTCGAGACCTTCCGACCTGCGCCATCTGCGCAAACCCCAAGGAGCTTTGGCAGAGCAGAAGGTAACCAAGAGAACCTACCAACGGCTGCAGGACCCAATCGTGAAACACCGCAGCGACCAGCGGCCCAACTCCAGAGCCCACCACGGGCCTGCTAAGGAACTCCGGCGGGACATCGTCCCGACCTGCGATACGGACCGCGTACAGGCTATGAAAAAGACTTCTGCCCCTGATACGCGCAGCAGAGTGCGCTGCAACAATTCCATGCTGCCAGGTCCCCCCGGATGAGAGAGCTAGGATATAGTTACCGCCTATTCCGAGAAAAAACACTCACCGCTTCGACTGGTATTAGAGGAAGAAAAAATCCATAGCGCTAAAACACTGCCCGGAAGCCCCCCATACTAAGTATGCTTCCAGGATAGCGCTACAACCAGATATAAGGAATCGAGAAGTTAATAAAGTTAGCCGACAGGGTAAAGCATATGTGATTCATGGCATGCTTGCAAACTCTTGCAATCAGACATGAAGAACCCTATAAGTAATCGAAAGAAGAAATCACATTAAAGTACCTAAAAAACATAATGGCTAAGGGAGCTGTAAAAATTGCTTCAGGTATAGCAGAATCCCCAGTTGATATCAGTAGTGGAACTCTGGTTAACTATAAATCATGTAGGTGTGGACAGTAATGGTATGGTCTATCACCATCCAAAGACCAATGGGGCTAAGAGAACAAAGCCAATGCTTTCAACTAGGAGAAAACCGCTGTGGTAACAGAGTATTAAAAGCACCGGAGGAAAGAGTGCTAGTGCAGAGTTCAAAAAGTCAGCCGATGGAGACTTGCTGAAAGTCATAATGAATGCACTTCTAGTCAGGAGCACCTACTAGCCAAATATGGAAAACAAAAACATTTATCTATTTATTATTTATTACAAATCTTTTATATACCACTCCATTCGGTATCAGCGCGGTTCCCATACAACAAAATCAACAAAACCCAAGACGCAAAAGCTGTAGAGCGGCACCACCTGCCACCGGGAGAGCGATTTACTGAGCCACGGCCATAACGAATACATCCACCTTAGGGAAGCGCAAAAGAGTCTAGCTCCTCTTGCGGCAGTGGAGACAAGCGACCCCTAATCCGTGCCCCACGCCAGGAAGCCTCCGGGCATTCCGAAGCCGACACCACCATCTGTCGCTCCATCTCGCGCACCGGGAGCATTTGTGGTCCGACTTGAAGCCTTGAAGAAGCGAATCCTCTAAAGGCCCATTTGGGGACACCAGGAAGGCCAGAAACCAGATAAACAAAACCAGCATTCATGCTCAAAATATTGTCCATTAAGAAAAAGGTCCCTGCTCATATGAATTTCTGGCAGTTATGAATTCTCACTGCTTTATGATTAAAAGGGACTTTGTCTCCCCTTTATCATAGCTCTTACTGACGGTAGCTTCGGTGCGGAGACCATTGGTTCGACAAAAAACATGTTTTTGAGGAACTGGTCCTGTGTTTTGAGTTCACCTATTGGTATCTATCCATATGCTTGGCGAACCGTTAGGTCCATGGGGTTCTGCCCCAAGTCATGTATCTTGCAAAGGCCATTAGCGGTCAACTGCAGCATAGAACAAGGCAATTGACCCCACCTATATAGAACAGGACTAAAGAAAGGTCAATATGAAAAGTACGCAAAGTATGTAAATATGCCCAGAAAAGGAATGAAGGCAATAACCCCTATAGACCCAGCAAGGATGTAATGAACCCATGCCAAAAATTGCAGTGGGCAAACCAACCAACGGGACATCAACCATAGTCATACCTCCTGATAAGAACACACACAAATGTAAATAGGTATGTCAAAGTAAAAATTTAAACAACACATGCACTATCCTGCGCAAGGAAGCTTGCAGAAAGTAAGAGACTCAGGGCTTACCCAGGAAAACTGTCAGTGCCTAAAAGGAGACAGCAAACGTGGCAAAGTGAAGGGCCACTAAAAGCAAAATAAAATACCATAATGGGAGTGACCAATTGCATATAACAAAAAAACCATGAAATGGAGTAGCTGATTCTGCTGAAACAGTGGAAGTGTCAGGTGCAATTGACCGAATGTAATGCCCACGGCAAGAGCCATATAGAGAGCCATTGAAAAATCCATATCACACCAAAAGGAAGCAACCATAGAAATACAATTGGAAAACCATCCATAGGAATTAACCAACTAGGGTAAAGGCAGATTACTTGGTGGCAACCCTAAAAGAATGCTGATAAGACAGCAAGGGAAACCTGAGAGAAAAAAGGTGCATGTATATAAAGAAAAACACAGCGCACGGGGCAGATGAGCCTGTGTGAGAACCTAAGGCTACTGTGAGAGGGTTATACCTGCAAGGAAAGGAGGAAAACAACCCCTGGAACTCCGAGAGATGAGCCCTCTGCTCTGGAGACCAATTCTCTTGTGAGGCAGGCTGGGCTTCCAGAAACCCAAAAGAAGCAAAAAACAACTCCAGCACCGGAGGTACACCGCACAAGATCTGCCCTGTAAGCACCAACGGTAGTAGCATGAAAATGGCAATCTGTGCCCTGTTCTTATTTATCTATTTATTTATGTAGTTTTCCCAACTGCCCTGCTAGGACAGACAAAAGGGCGACCGAGGTAAAGATTTCCTCACATTACCCAGGAATAAGAGCGCCTTCGCCCCGTTCCTCATGTCATTTGTTATTGAACCTGAAGAGCCCAGGGTATGGAGCTGCAGCAGCCCGGGCTGCCGTTCCCGCCAAAAATGAACCGCTTTGAAGGCCTGCTGCGAAGGCCGGCGCGAAGCCCGAGAGGCCCTGACGCCAAGCGGAGCACCTCAAACCAAACGCTAATACCCCGTCAAATCGGAGGATGAAAAAGCCTCATCAAACCGGCCCGTCAGAACCACCGCGGGAAAAACAAAAGCTAAGTGAGAAGAAAGAAAATGGCCGCCGGCACACACAAACCCACGAACAAGCTGAAACAAATGACCAACCTGAAGAAGAAAGGAATCTGCTCCTGCAGCTCTTGGCACCCACTGCTAGTGGGGAAGGAAGCTGAGTACCGGAGGCAGCAGGCAGGTAACTGGGGCACCCAGCACCGCACTGCTCTCTGCTCTACTATACGGAGCTGAAATTTGAGACAGGCTCTGCCTCTTCAGCCCCGTGCCTCTGAGCGCCGCTAAAAAGTTGTCGGCTGCAATCGCCACTGGAAGGAACCCTGCTAGGATCCCTGGTTCTGTAAAACACAAAAAGAAATCAAAAGAAAGAAGAATTGCTAAGCCTTAAACATCTGAAGGGGGGAGCCAGCCAGGAACACGTCCTTCAGCTGCTGAGGACTGAAAAGACTGACAGTGGCCAGCAGAGGGAGCCAGATGCCAGCTCTTCAAAGTTTGAGATTTCAGTCCTCAGTTGCTGGAGAAGGTTGACCACCCACTTGTTCCTGGACGGGCCCGGAGAGACGATAAGGAAAATGGCATTACAGAAATTGAAGTGTGGGAAGATTATAGCCTGGACTGCTGTTCTGAAATCATTTGTGGAGAGAAGAGGTCTTAGATGTTGAAGCATTTTTAGCTTGGCATAGATAGCTTTTGTTAGGTTGCTCACATGCTTGGTGAAGTTAAGATGATGATCTAGTGTAATGCCCAAATATCTCACTTCTTTTTTTATTTGGATGCTTGCATCTTTTATCTTCATAGTTAAATAATCAGGGGAAGTTCATATTGGGAAATGTGTATGCACCTAATGGGTCTTTCTTTCAGGGGGTGTTCGATACGCTGGAGGATTTGGGGGGGGGGGGATAGTTTGGGGAGAGGGGAGGGTCGGAGAAAGGACAGGTTCAAACTTAAAAGTTTTCGGAGACACTGGGGTTGGTTGATTTATGGCAGGATCATCATCCAGGGAGAGGATCAATTTTCCTATTTTTCAAATCTGCATCACACCTATTCCCAGGTAGACCTTTCGTTGGGTTAGTGTTCCCAATTAGGGGAGGTGGAGATAGGTAGCATCATGGGGTCAGACCACACTCCCGTGTGGGTGGGGTTGTAAATCGGGAGGGAAGAAGGGAGAGACAGTTTTGGCATTTAAATGATAGCTTGTTGGGTGATAAAAGAGTAATTGGTGATATTAGATGAAGAATTGATGATTATTTTGAGTTGAATGGCAATGGGGAGATGAGGGGGTGGAACATTGTGGGACAGGTTCAAGGCAGTGATTCAGGGAAATTAGTGGGTTGGGGGCTAAAAAGAAGGAGCATAAGTTGGAAAGGGTGCAGAATCTGAGGGTGGAGAACACTCACTTGTAGACGTTGGACTAGAAAGATCCTAGGAGATGGCATCAGGTGTAACTGGCTGGGTTGAAGGGGAAATTCAAAGGGGAATTGATTACCAAAATTCATTGGGAGTTGCTGTAGATGAAGCAATCTTTTTTTGAGCATGGTAAGAGAGCTGAATGTCTGCTGGTCAATAAGCTGAATCTGCGGCGGGAGCAGCGTCATAGTGGCAGGATGAGGGATAAAGGGGGGGAGGAGATGGTCTTAAAGGGGGGTGAGATTAGGGAGTGCTTTTGAAAGTATTATGCACACTTATATGCCAATCAACCGGGTGCCTCCCTAAAAGATATAGATAGGTATCTGAGCTCAGTCGAGCTGCTGGGCTTAAGTGAGGAGTTGTCAGGACTATTATAATGGGATATTACTGACGAAGAGGTGGGGAGGTCCATTAGGGGGATTAAGTTAGGTAAGGCCCCGAGACTTGACGGGCCATCAGGTAGGTTCCACCGGGTATTTGGGCATATGCTGCTGCGTCCGTTAACGACCCTATTTAACCAAGTTAAGTGGGAAGAGGAGATTGGCAGATACGATGGGGTGGGCTGGGATTTCTGTTATTCCAAAAAATGGGGAAGGATCTAAGGGAATGTGAGTTGTATCATCCTATATCTTTGTTGAATCTAGCAAAGATTCTAGCCTCAAGACTAAATCCAATTTTGTGTACATGGATACTTCCAGATCAGTCTGGCTTTAATCCTTGGCAGACACAGAAGATAATGTCCGTAAAAACTTGAGCTTAGTTTGGGTGGCACAGAAGAGTGGGGAGTCCGCATTTATTGTTATCAGTGGATGCCGAAATGGCTTTTGATCAAGTTAGTGGGCCCTTTTTGTTTAAAACTTTGGAGAAAATGAGGTTTGGGTGGCCTATAGGGGGGTGGATTGAGGTGATGTACTCTCGCTCCAAGGGCCCGTATAAAGGTTAATGGGGAATACTCTGGGTTTTTTGATATCGGGAGGGGAACTAGGCAAGTGCGTCCTTTGTTACCTTTGCTTTTTGCTTTATCTATCGAACCCTTGGCAGCCTGAATACAAGCTAGCCCTGACATTGGGATATTGAGGTGGGGGGGGGGGGGGACTACCAGATAACATTATTTGCAGATGACATTATGCTTACAGTGAGGAGGCCCCAGATTTCTTTACCCTTTGTGGTGTGAGAAATAGAGGAATATGGGCAGTTAGCGGGGGTTTAAGGTTAACGTGCAAAAAACAGAGCTGTTGGCACTAGGCACTCCAGCTTCTATGAAGAAATGTCTATAGGAAAAGTTTGCCTTTAAGTGGGCTAAACAGAATATTAAGTACCTGGGGGGGGGGGGATTACAGCTGATTGGACAAAGCTATTTGGAGCTAATTATGAGCGGTGGAGAGTGGGGGGTGGGTGGGGGAGAAGGGATGGAGGGATCTAGGGAGGAATTTGGAAAGCTTGGGGAGGGGGGAGTTATAACTTTTCCTGGTGGGGCATATTGTGAATCTGAAGATAGTATGGCTCTCACAGTTGCTCTCTCTTTCAGGTGTTGCTTGTGGCTGTGCCTGAGAAGAAATAGGGGGCAGTTAACAGGCAAATGTATCGATATATTTGAAAGGGTTGCCCGCCTAGGGTTTCTAGGGCTGTGATGGGATTAGGAAAGAGACATGGGAGTTTAAGGATTCTGGATTTCCAAAGTTATTTTTAGGCAGTGCAGCTGAGAGCAATATGAGAATGGATGAGGAATCAAGGTAAACTAAGCGTAGTTGCTCACATGTAGCAGGTGCTCTCCGTGAACAGCAGGAATAAGTCCTCACATATGGGTGATGCCCCCAATGGAACCCTGTGTGGTAACGCTTCCCAACTTCAACTGGAAGCATTTGGGAGCCTCCATTGCGCATGCGTGCCTGCCTTCCCGCCTGCTGCGACACCATCTTATCTTCAGTATGACACAAAGCTAGTAGCCAAAACAACTCCATGGGGAGGTGGGAAAGTTTTGAGGACTTATTCCTGCTATTCATAGAGAACACCTGCTACAGACGAGTAACTACACTTTCTCCATGAACAAGTAGGAAGTCTTCACGTATGGAACTGCCAAGCTACAGGATGCTTAACATGAAAAAAGCCCAACCAGGGCAACAAGAACTGGAAGAAATAGCAAGTATGGCCAATCTTGGGGATTTGACTGACTCAGTGTCCACAGCATACATCCACATAGGGAAGACTCTTTCAGTAGCATGGACGGACAGAAGCGCCGATGGGAAGAAGTTGAATCTAAGTCCCAAACAGATGCCTGAATATGACTTGGCTGAAGTTACTGTCACACCAGGAATCCCTATCCAGACAGTAGTGGCCTGTGAAGCAGCTGTGCAAATCTCCTCTGTGGAGAGCGAGCGCAAGTTGGCCATGGAAGCAGCAATGGCTCGGACATTGTGAGCCATGTCATGAACCTGAAAGTCTCAGACCTGCCTGAGTGTAGGCAAAGGAAATGCAGTCTGCCAACCAAATGGACAGCATGCATTTGGAGATGGCCACACCCAGAATGCTGGGATCAAAAGAGATGAAGTTGGGTGAACACCGATGCATCCTCATCTGTTCTAGACAGAAACCAGAGCACATTTAGAGTCCTCAATGTGTGCAGCTGGGCCTCCGCCCTGTTGGCGTAAGGCCTGGGAAAAAAGATGGGTAAGATCACCAACTGATTCAGATGGAAAGAGGAGACCACTTTGGGTAAGAAACGTGGGTGCGTTTGCAGCACTAGTTGTGATGAAACCTGGTGTATGGTGGGTGAGCCACCAAGGCCTGAAGCTCACTGACACGGCGAGCCAAGGTGAGTGCCATGAGAAACACAAACATCTAGGCCAGGGGTCTCAAACACGCGGCCCACGGGCCGCATGCGGCCCGCGAGACAACTTTGTGCGGCCCGCGACGGCGGAAAACCAAAAATCCCCCAAAACCCTGGCTTCTGCTGCTGCCGTTGCCGCCGTGGCAGCAGCAGAATCAATTGTCAAATTTAAAAAAAAAACTGACTTCTGCTGCTCAAGCAGCTGTCCTGCGGCCCCTTTCCCTCTGCCCGGAGATCCGACTCTGCTCTCAGCGGCGTGCTTTTCAAGCCGCGAAGAGAGTATTCCCCTCTCGCGCGGCTTGAAAAACCGCGCGAGAGGGGAATACTCTCGTCGCGGCTTGAAAAGCACGCCGCTAATAGAGCAGAGTCGGATCTCCGGGCAGAGGGAAAGGGCCCGCAGGACAGCAGCTTGAGCAGCAGAAGTCCGTTTTTTTTTTTAATTTGACAATTGATTGTGCTGCTGCCACGGCGGCAACGGCAGCAGCAGAAGCCAGGGTTTTGGGGGTTTTTTTGTTGGCCGGTAATGAGCTATGGAGGGGCTGACTGAACTGGAAGTGGGCTATTGGCAGAGGGGGGAGGGGGGGGTTATGACTGGTAATGGGCTGGGGGGGGGTTATAACTGGTAATGGGCTATGGTGGGGGCTAGGACTGGAAATGGGCAGATGGGGGTTAGGACTGGAAGTGGGCTATTGGCAGGGGGGGTTATGACTGGTAATGGGCTGGGGGGGTTATAACTAGTAATGGGCTATGGTGGGGGCTAGGACTGGAAATGGGCAGATGGGGGTTAGGACTGGAAGTGGGCTATTGGCAGGGGGGGGTTATGACTGGTAATGGGCTATGGTGGGGGCTAGGACTGGAAATGGGCAGATGGGGGTTAGGACTGGAAGTGGGCTATTGGCAGGGGGGGGTTATGACTGGTAATGGGCTATGGTGGGGGCTAGGACTGAAAATGGGGTGATGGGGGTTAGGACTGGAGGTGGGCTGATTGGGGGGTTAGGACTGGTAATGGCCTATGAGGGGAGGTAAGACTGAAAATGGGGTGATGGGGGATACGACTGCAAGTGGGCTATGGGGGGGACTAGGACTGGTAATGGGCTATGGGGGGGGTAAGACTGAAAATGGGGTGATGGGGGGGTAAGACTGGAAGTGCGCTATGGGGAGGTTAGGACTGGTTATGGGCTATGGGGGGTCTAGGACTGGTAATGGGCTGGGGGGGTTGCTAGGACTGGAAATGGGCTGAGTGGAAGGGGGGCTTGAACTGCAAATGGCTGATGGGGAGGGGGGCTTGGAATGGAAATGGGCTGTGAGGGGAGGGAGCTAGGATTGGAAATGGGCTGATGGGGGGCTAGGATTGGAAATGGGCTGATGGTGAGGCTAGGATAGGACTGGAAATGGACTGATGCAGGGACTAGAAAGGAGCAGATGCTGGGTGGGGCTGGAACTAGAAGGGAGCTGATGTTGGGGGAGGATTAGAATGGGATGGAGCGGGGAAAGTGAAATGGAGAGGGGAAAAATATTTTGTCTGGAAGAGAAGACAAATCTACAATTGGCCAGGTATTGGGAGAGTAAGTGGGGATTGAGGATGGAGGGGTAAAATTTGAGTGGATGAAATAGGAATGAGGAAAGAGCAAAAGGAGAAAGATTAGTATGTTAAAGCAGATGTAGAGAGAGAGAATGGAAAAAAACTAGAAGAGAGAAGAAAGGACAAATGGACAGCAGACGATGGAGATAGCAGAAGACACGAAGAAACCAGAAGTGGCTGGAGCAATTGCAACTGAAAAAAAATGCACAAAAGGTAGAAAAATATCTCTTTATTTTGAATTTATTAACTGGAATATGTCAGCTCTGGGAAATGTGCATCATTAATGTCTGTGCTTTGGTACAAGAAATTATTTATAGTTTTATTTCTACAGTGCTGAGGTATTCTGTGTAATTCCTATTTGACATTGCTACTTGTTCTCTTTTCCAGTAGGTCATGTATTGTTCTCTGAAATGTATTGATTTAATATTTGCAGTGTTGCCTTTTGATAGGTAGGGTCTGGTGCTTTGTGAGTCCTGGTAGTGCTGTTATGATACGGGGGGTTTGCTATGGGTTCCAAATGGGCAGTGTTAGTAGTAGTTCCTAATGTGCCTGGCGGTTGGCACTGGATTATAGTAATATAGAAATTTTCTAGTCTTTCTTTATCCATGCACTCATTATGCAACATTATGCAAATATTTATGCAAATGAGGCCCCTTATGCAAATGAGGCCCGTGTCTTATGCGGCCCCCGGGTTACTTTACAAGTCCTCATTCGGCCCTCAAAGCAATTTGAGTTTGAGACCCCTGATCTAGGCCAAGAACTCCAACAGACAGGTCGCCAGTGGCTCAAAAAGAGCCAATATTATTTATTTATTTTAGTCTCTTATATACCGCACTATTCAGCATCAGCGCGGTTTACAATAAACAAGGAGTTACACAATTCAACGGTACTTTGTGTTTACAGAAAAACAGGAAATACAACTCGGATAACAGGGTAATTAATTAATATAACAGACATGATCTCATCCTGGCTTCAGTATTGTGTATGGGAGGTCTGTGGGGTGTCTGTATTGAATTTGTATGTTTGGAAGGTCTGTGGGTAGGTTGTGTTATCTGGATTGTTTAATGGATAAGACAAGAGGAAGAGGTAGTGTTTCAAAGCTTTTATACGCTTATAAGCTTATATACGCTGCGCCAGCATGACATTAAGGTCCCAAACCACCAGCAGGGGCTTAAGGTGACATTTTACTTACCAGATAATGTCCTTTCCTTGAGTTCTGCTAGACCAGTCCAGACAAGTGGGTTGTGTTCCCCTACCAACAGACTGGTGGCGACAAAGACCAATGAAAAGCCCTCATTTTAATGATGTCATTACATGCCTCTATCAGCCACCAGAGGTCCCTTCAGTATTCATCCCAAAGCATATGGGAGATACAGAGAAAGCCTCACACAACCTCAACGTGGGCAACAATAAGTACTCAACAGTAGTGAACTATGTACAGGAAGTAGAACAGAAGGCTGTTGGAAGAAAAATCCTGCAGGGCCAAATAGAACCATGGCAGACCTTAGGGTACCGCTGAGCAAATACAGTTTCAGGGGTGGGCTTTGGACTGGTCTAGCAGGACTCAAGGAAAGGATACTATATGGTAAGTAAAATGTCACCTTCCATATCATCCTGCTAGATCAGTCCAGACAAGTGGGATGTACCAAAGCTACAATACCACTGGGTGGGAAGAAGATATAGCAGCTTGCTAAACTCTAGCAGAAGGCTGTGCCAGCCCACGCATGGACATTCCAATTGGTAATGCTTAACAAAAGTGGAAAGAGATGCCACGTCACTGCACAACAAATGTCTGCGGGGCCAGCAAGCTCCGTTCCACCCCGCCCACGAGGATGCTTGTGCTCAGACAGAATGGGCGCATAACCCCTCTGGAACCGCCCAGCTCCATAACAGATATGCAGAGGCAATAGTCTACTTACTCCAGCTCCCTAAGGTCAATTTGACCATTACCTCACCCTTGCACGGGCCAGTAAACAGCACAAAAAGATGGTCAGACTTACGACAGGAATTCATAGCCTCCAGGTACCGGAGCAGCAACCTCCAGACATCCACAAGGCAAAGATCCTTATCCTGACACTGCTCCTTAGCGAAGAGGGCAGACAAACCACCTGGTTCACATGAAAAGGGAGACAGCACTTTAGGCAGAAAGGAAGGCACAGGCTGAATGGAGATGGCCTTAGTTGAAAAGGCTAAATAAGGATCTCGGCAAGATAGAGCCTGCAGCTCAGAGATTCACCTTGCAAAACAAATCGTGACCAAGAAGATAGTCTTGAGCGTCAAAATCCTTCAAGGTAACTTGCTTCAATGGCTCAAAGGGGACCTCCATCAGGGCCCCGAGCAGAGACAGATCCCAGGAAGGGATCATGGACCAAAGGGGAGGACGTAGACAGTGAACCCCTTGGAGAAAATGGGAGATGTCCAGATGCAAGACCAAAGACTTGCACGCCACTGAACCATGGAAACAGGCTAACACTGAACATAAGAACATAAGATATGCCATACTGGGTCAGACCAAGGTCGATCAAGCCCAGTATCCTGTTTCCAACAGTGGCCAATCTAGGTCATACGTACCTAGCAGTTTCCCCAAAAGACACAGGTTCCACAATGCTTGTACTGGGTCAAGCATTGATATCCTGGGTCCCTTCTAAATAATGGTTTATGGACCTTTCCTCCAGGAACTTGTCCAAACCTTTTTTAAAGCCAGCCCTCTCCTAGATGTTTCACATTGGTACCAGTTAATCCAATGCGGGCTTTGCATCCCCTCTGCAGGTGTCTCATCTCCCCACAACGATAGCATTTTTTCTCAGCCCACTTACCCTCACGAGCAGACACACAAGTTTTTAGACATTTTACATTATTTCCCTGTTTCTTTTCTGATAAATCAAAACTAGCCTCTGCCCCTACTTTTGGAGGGTCCGCCTTTGGGGGAAACGCCAATTCAGCTTCCATGTAGCGCTCCGCCAAAAGGGTTGCCTCTCCTGTGCTCTGGCAGTTTTGCTGAATCAGAAAGGATTGTACCCTTTTTGGTACTGCAGTCATAAATTGCTCCAATATCACCATATCCACCACCGTATCCATTGTTTTCCCTCCCGGGGCCAGCCACTTTAAAGCTAAACCTCAAATTCTCTGGCTTAAGGCCTTAGGTATCTCTCCAGCCTTTAAGACCGTGGCTCTAAACATACGGTGATACAACATTTTCGTTAACCCTAATCGGTCTCTAATTGCATTTTTCACTGCATCATAGTCCATGGCCTGGGCAGCTGGCATAGCCCTATATGCGGCTAGTGCTTCTCCTGTTAAGGAGGTTGCCAATCTCACCACCCACTGGCTAGCTGGCCAACCCACAGCTTGAGCCACCCTCTCAAATGACTCCAAGAAGTCATCTATGTCATCATCAGGAGAAAGTTTTCCAAAGTTAAACGCCCCGCTGGTGTGTAGGCCTGCTAGATTGTCCATTCGCGGCATCTCTGGTCCTTCCGGGGTTAGGGTTCCTCCACTTCCTTGCCTCTGGGAAGTAATAAGAGCTTCCACTAAGTCCAGGACAGGCTTTTGCTGCTCCCTCATAGCTGCCGCCGCATTCTCCTGCGCTAGCTGGGCCAACTCCTGCTGGCGTTGAAATTGAGTGGCCATCCATTGTACCAGCTCTTTTGGATCGATCTCCGGCGATACCTTGCTCATGTGTTGACTCTCGAAGAACAAAAAAAAAAGAATTTGTCCTTTCCGCCAACCTTCTGTGCTATCACTCTTGTAAGTGTATATCCTGGATGGTAGAAAATCCTGGATGGTAGAAAATCCTCACAACTACGCCACTGTCATGCCACCACCACTCGCCTCTAGCTTAGAGGGGCGTGGTTATTAGAGGAACTTTCTGCTATCTGGTTTTTCAGCTTTTTCAAACTATTTCCCCACAGTGTCCTCTGGGAAATGTAGTCCTTATTTAGCTGTATGGGTGCATCAGGCAGAAAGCTGTAGTCAGGCTCAAGGAGGTAAGGCAAATGACAGAAATTTATTTTGTACACAATGGTTCGATCATACCACATACAGGATTGTTTGTTCAGGACTCTTTGAAGTAGAGCATTGTCCAAAAACAAACCCAAACACAAAAATGCTGTTTTAAAGGTTCTCTATAGTTCAGGATACACAGTCTTTACCAGCAAGGATATTGCATTCCCTTCTTAGCCTTGCTGGCTAAAGTACCAAAAACAAAATCACATTTAAAGTCTGTGGTAGTTTAGCTTCTACTCAGCTGCAAACGTTTCTTGGTTACCTTCCAAGTAACAAATATAATTCAGGGGCAAAAGAAAGCTATGTTCTAATAGCTACTTTAGCTTACCCCAGTGTCCTCATTTCAGCAGCAGGTGATTAACAAGCTTATCACCGTTCCAGGCTTGCTCCTTAGTCTCCTTAAACTTCCCCTTTACAAACACGTGGGAATCACGGCCACCCTGCTTGCGGAATATGGGTACCTTTTTCCTGGAAGACTTTCTTTCAGGACTGGCTTGCTTTCTCTACGTTCCCAGGTTTAAAGCTTGGCAAAAGGAACAGTCCATGGGAGTGTCCTCATCATTCAGCTTCACCTCGGGCTCTCCCAGCTGCATAGGTTCTGACTCCCCGCCTTGCTCACAGTGCTCAGCTAACAGCCTCCTGGGGGATCTTGGAGTCTCTCTTGTTCCTGGCTCCAAACTCTCCTGCCGAAGTGCTACACGCCAAATAGCACTCTCTCCTCCAGGAAGCTCAGCTCCTCGGCTCTGCTCGGCACCAGTCAAGCTTCCTGCTTCTCCTCCCACTACTAAATCATACTCTGGCTTAAGTTTATACTTCCAGGGCTCTAGCTCCAACCCCTTCCTACTCAGGTGACGGCAATCAGCCTGACTTCGGGCACCTGAGTGCTTGGAGCATTCACTGCCTAAGGGGTTCTGAGCCTTGTATCCTCTCCCCTTCATTCCACTAGGGGGAGCATGAAATGTGGTCCAAGTGGAAGTTTTCTGATTCCTGGAGGTGTTTATGGCTTTCCTACCCTGTCTCGGAGAAAGGGGGCCCTTTACTAGGGTGAATTCCCTGTCTCTTTGCCCTCCCCCAGACTCTGGATAGGCCTCCTTGCCACACTATCTACATGCTGAGTAATTTTCTCTTTATGATGGTTTCTACCATTTTTCCCCAGTACTGACGTCAGGCTCACCGGTCTGTAGTTTCCCGGATCACCCCAGAACCCTTTTTAAAAATTGGCATTACATCGGCGATCCTCCAATCTTCAGGTATTACAGATGATTTTAATGAAAGTTCACAGATTACTAATAGCAGGTCTGCAATCTCATATTTCAGTTCTTTCAACACCCTTGGATGTATACCATCCGGCCAAAGTGATTTGCTACTCTTCAGTTTATCTAATAGTTGTAATACATCTTCCCAATGTATCGATATTTACTTCAATTCTTCTGCACCTTTAAATACCACTTCAGTCATGGGTAACATCCCTACATCTTCCTCAGTAAAGACCAAAGCAAAGAATTCATTCAGTCTCTCCGCTATCGCCTTGTCGCCTCTTAGTGCCCCTTTAACCCCTCTATCATCTAATGGACCGACTGACTCTCTCACAGTTTTTTTTGCTATGAATGTACTTGAAAAAGTCTTTATTTCGCGTTTTTGCTTCCACAGCAAACTTCTCAAATTCTCCCTTTGCCTGCCTTATCAATGCCTTGCATTTGACTTGCCAGTGCTTGTGCTATTTCCAGGTTTTGTCGTTTGGCTCTTTTTTCCATTTCCTGAAAGATGCTTTTTTGGCAACAGCCGCCTCTCTGAACCTTCAGGGAGCTAAGAGAGAGACCCCTCTTGAGGCCATCCTGTAGACAGGCCTACAAGAATGATACCTTGGCCATCCTAGGTATCAAGCACAGTGCGCTACACCAGCGTTCAAAGAGGCACCATATTCATACATATGCTAGCTTGGTAGACCCTTCCCCGAGCACCAAGCATAGCGGAGATTACAGCCAGAGAGTTGTCTTTACATGCTATCAGTCTTCTTTCAAGTGCCATGTTATAAGCGAGAAGGGAGCTGGGTCCCCCAGAACGATTGGACCCTGTCACAACAGCCCCCGAGACAGAGGCAGCAGAAGAGGAGGTGCTTGAGGAAGACGCATCTGATCTCCAAACCATGTTCTCCGCAGCCAATCCAGTGCCACCAGAACAATCCTGTTTAGGTGGTGCTCTATATGCCAAATCATATGCCCCGCTAGGGGCTACGGAGGAATCACGTATAATGGTCACTAACTGGACTAAGGCTGGGTCAGGGCATAGGTGCCCTCGGACCCCATTCTCTGTGCAGTGACTGAAACAGCGGCACACTTTGGCATTGGAGCGGGTCGCCATCAGATCCATTTCGGAGTGACCCCAACAACGCACAATCAGCTGAAAAGCTTCGTGATTCAATTCCCCCTCACCGGGATTCATGGAATGCCAGCTCAGGAAGTCTGCTTCCACATTGTCCACTCTGGCAATGTGTCGAGCCGACAAGGCTAGAAGAATCTTCTCTGCCCAGACAAACAGGAGACCCATCTCCAGGGCCACTCCGGTACTTCTTGTACCACCCTGATCATTGACATAAGCAATAACTCTCCTTGGCTTACTGCTTGACTCACGGAGCACAAGGTTTCCATCTGAAAACATAGGACATGCCGGTGCTTGTTGACCCCTTTGAGGTCCAGGATGGACAGGAAGGAACTGTCCTTCTTTAGTACCACAAAGTAGATGGAGTATTTGCCCTTGCCCTGCTCGCATGGCAGTTTGGGCACCATTACCTTCAGGTGAAGCAACTTGTCTAAAATGGTCCGCACCACAGCATCCTTGATTGAAGACCCACAGGGGGAGATGAAGGCATCGGGAATCGGCTTCCTGCATTCCAGGATATAGCCAAATTAGATGGTGTCTAGCACCCAGCGATCCTTGGTAACCCAGGCCCACTCCTGAAAGAAGAGGCGAAGTCTGCCACCCACCAGAGGAAACCAGGGAATGAGTCCCCAAACCTTGATTGCATGGCCCGGGAGGTGTCTCCTCTGGAGGAGGTTACACATCCCTGGATCCACGTGTTCCACGAAAGGACTGAGAATGAACCCTGAAGCCTTGAAGTAGAGGGGAAGAAAGGTTTTCCTGGTCGGTAACAATAGTCCTGAGACCCCCCAGGTACCCGACCAGTGCACCCTTGGTGGACGGGGGGAAACTAACAAGAATGGAGCAATTGCCCGCTTCAGGGATCTCCGGACCTGTCTTCTGGGAATTGTTAAGATTTCGCCTCACTTAGGTCCTTTACCAGTTTCTCCAGATCTGCACAAACAGGAGCTTCCCCTTAAGGCCAGTTGAACCAACGGGGCTTTGGAAGATGTGTCCGCCACCCAGTGATGGAGCCAGATCCAATGCCGTGACACAGCAGCCAGGGCACCATCCCTGGCTGCCAGGCGTACTAGGTCATACATGACATCAGCAAGGAAGGCCGTAGCTGACTTTAAGAGAGAGACAGTATCATGAAGCAGAAGAGACTGAATCCACTGGAGCAGGACTCGAGAAGTTTATTTATTTTATTTATTTACATTCTCTTATATACCGCGCTATTCTGCATCAGTGCGGTTTACATTGAACAAACTGAAATTACATTGAATAGGGTATTAGAACTTGGAGATAACTATTTTACAGGGAACATGGGCTATGGAGGGTTAAGTGGCTTGCCCAAGACCACAAGGAGCACCTGTGGGACTAGAAACCCCAGTCCTTTCGGCCCAAGGTTGCTGTCCTCTAGTGGGATTTGAACCCCCGACCTTCCGGCCTGAAGTACCTTGCCCCAACCACTAGGCCACTCCTCCACTCCAGGAGAAGTTAAGCTGGTACACACCCCCAAGCTGCAGAATAGTTGCCACACCCCCTGAAGAAGTGGGTGTACATTTAGCTCCTGCTCCGTGCCAGAAGCCTTCAAGTTCAAGGTGGATGAGACCCTGGAAATCAACACTGCCATCTCCTTCTGGAACAGGCGAATCATGCTGGCCTCTTCATAATCTTCTAAAGGTGATAGGAGGCCCTCTTCCATATCAGAGCCCCTCAATGATTCATCAAGGTCTGAGGCATAGTCAACATCATGGACAACTCCCAAATATCCCTCATCTTCAGGGAGTGTCTCGCGCTGGGGACACCTTGCCAAAGGTAAATGAGCAGGGCTTCTGTATCCAGCCTTTCCAGTATGAGACTGCATCCGAGGGCATCCAGAGGCCACAGGGTCTGAATTTCAACACCAGGACTGTTGCAAAAAGGAAAAGAATTCTGGGGAGGACAATCCAGACTCTGGAAGCTCTCCTGCCGGAAAGGGTTTCCTGACCCTAGGGGGCATAGCTGCCACAGACCCCTAGAGGATAAAGAGTGGTTCAAAGCACGGTCACCGGAGCCTCCAGGCGGCTGAGTATCCTTACCCGTAACATCATGTTTCACCTCCTGCCCTGAGAAAGGAAAGGATTGATTAACTGTATCCCCCAGCTAAGAGGGGGAAGGCATGCTCTCCAGGGTCAACTCAGAAGCTGCCATACAGGAAAGGCAAAGTCCAGAATCCAAGGTCAAGGCTCCACCTTTCTTGCCACAGGTCAAACAATGATTCCTGGAAGAAGACAGTCAGAGTAAGTATATCAGAGCACGCATTAAGGCTGCAATGGCCCACAAGTAGGCACTTACTGCGCTTTTACAGAGCGCACAATAGGGGCTCTAGGGAAGGAGCGTGTGTTTGAGCCACTTGGGCGGAACGTGCACGGGGACTGCATGATCCGCAGGTGCACAAGGTAAAAACATCACTAACGCATGCAGAATATGGTGGGAAACCCCCAACCAGGGCTAACTGTCACAAGCAGTCCATCCTGAATTGTATTCCTCAGAGAGGAACTGGGAGCACCCAACAAGGACAATGACAAGGTCAAGCCTTGGTACTCACCCCTTGAGAGCCTAGGCAAAGAATCTGTGCTGGGCTCAGCTCTACAACCCTGAAACTGTTTCTGTATGAAAGGACACTAACAGGCAGATCCCTGTGAGAGCCTTCTGCAATCTTCGGTAGACAGGAGTAGGGGGAGGAGGAAGAGGAGGGAGGGGGCACTGAGATTGTGTGAGGCTGCTGCAGACTTCCAGATCCTTTCAAATCTTGCCAATTGTGGCTCCTCAACAGGCCCTTATCAAAATAAGAACGTAGAGCTGAACCAAAAAGCTTGCAGTCTAGGGGAGCCTTTCACATCACACTCAAATGAGAGAGTCACCCATTCAGAGCTTGAGGTAGTCATTCACGAGTGTTTAATTAATTTCTTTTCTTCAGATTTTCAACAGAGAGGGAAAAATCCATCCACCATCTGCTGGAGACAAAGAAATACTGAAGGGACCTCTGGTGGCTGATGCTGATAGAGGCATGGAGTGACGTCATTAAAACAGGGGCTTTTCAATGGTCTTTGTCTCCACCAATCTGCTGGTAGGGGAACACAACCCACTTGTCTGGACTGGTCTAGCAGAGCGATATGGAATCAGAGGTTTAGAAAGAAGCAAGTCCGGCATGAAACGGGCCACTAGTGGCTGAGAAAAGATGGGCTTGCCCCCCCCCAGCCATGATGGTAGGCCCCAATTGCGCTTAGGTGGACTCTGACGGAATTAGATTTGAGGCCAGAGCTTGAAAGGTTCAGGAGATACTCCAGCAGCCTCATCACCGAGCAGGGGAAGGAATCCAGCACCTTGTCAGCACACCAAAGCAAGAACCTCTGCCACTCAAAGGCATAGGAACGATGTGTCAAATCCCTGTGGGAAGCCAGGAGATTGTCTGTCACCTTCCACGGCAGTTAAGCTCTGAAAGAACTACCTGCTCAGCATCCATGAGGGCCAGGGACCAGACATTGGGATGTAGAAAGTCCCGAGCCCTCCTGAGAGATGAGGTTGGGGTTGCAGCCCAGATGGAGAGGCTCCCGCTGGGATAGTTGAAGCAACAGGGGAAACCATGGCTGCCTGGGCCCGTACAGGGCGATGAAAATCATGGTACTCTGGCATGGTCTTCGCCACCAGCGGGATTAGAGGGTATGCATAAATCAGTCCCACTCCCCTAGTCCAAGAGGAAGGCATCCGAGGCTAGCCTGTCCCCGGAAGCCATCCTAGAGCAAAATTGATCCACCTGGGGACTGTGTGAAGTGGCGAAGAGGTCCACTGATGGAGTCCCCCACTCTCAAAAGATGCGCTCCACTATTTCCTTGTGAGGGTCTATTTGTGTGGCTGGAGGACCCTGCTGAGGTAGTCCATTTGGGGCATTGAGTTCTCCAGGCAAATAAGTCACCCTCTGCTCCATCCTGTGAGCAACGATGAACTTCCACAGGTGCACTGCCTCCCATCACAGGAGGTACAATCCCATGCCTCCCTGCTTGTTAATAGAGAACATCGCAACCTGACTGTCCATTTGAATTAGAACAACCTGGTTGGCCAGGTGTGTCCGGAATACCTGGAGGGCATTCACGATGGCTCGCAGTTCCAGGATGTTTATCAGGTGCAGGCTCTCCTGCTCTGACCACAGGCCCAGCATTCTCAGGCTGTCCAGATGAGCGCCCCAGCCCAATTTGGAAGCATCTGTGGTGAGCATCTGATGGGGCAGTGTAGACTGAAAGGGGAGACCCCGGAGCAAGTTTTGAGGCTCCAGCCACCACTAGAGGGACTTTGCGAGGGATGCAGTAACAGCCACCCGGTCTCTGAGGTGGCCCATGACCTGACGCCACTGAGTGCTCAGGGTCCACTGAGCCTGTCTCATCCAGAGGCGGGCCAATGTGGTCACATGCACTGTGGAGGCCATGTGGCCCAACATGCATGGCATTCCCCAAGCTGTCATGTGATGCTTCTGACAGATGGAGTTGATCACTTCTGTGAGCCGCCTCGGGCGGTGCATCAGGAAAAGGGGTGGGCCCAAGTGGTATCGAAGAAAGCCCCGATGAGCTTGAGCTGCTGAGATGGTTGGAGGTGTAACTTGGGGTAGTTCATCATGAACCCCAATCGCTTGAGTACCTCAATAGTCAGGTGGACGAACAGCTGGACGCCATCCAGCGTGGAGCTCTTTATGAACCAATCATCTAAGTAAGGGAAGATGAAGATCCCCACTGTCCAGAGGTAAACGGCAATGACTGCTAGGCACTTGGTGAAGACCTTGGGGGCTGACGCTAGCACGAAGGGCAGTACTCGGTACTGGAAGTGCTGGCCTTCCAGCATGAAACGCAGGCACTTTCTGTGAAGAGGGTGGATTAGGATGTGTGTATACATATCCTTCAGATCCAAGGAGCAAAGCCAATCATCCTTGAGGAGATATGGAAGCAACGCCTCAGGGAGACCATTTTGAACTTTTCCCGCACCAAGAAGCAGTTCAAGTTCCGTAGGTCCAGAATGGGCTGGAACCCCACGTTTTCTTGGGGCCAGGCAGTACCGGGAGTAAAAGTCTCACCTGATCTAAGCCAGGGGAACCAGCTCGATGGCCAATTCTTCCAACAGGGTGGCGACTTCCGCCTTGAGAAGACAGCAGTGGTGCAGATCCAGATGGTACTCCCCTGGGGAGCAGAGGGGTGGCAGCTGGGCAAAATGCAGCAGGTACCCACCTTGGACGATCTGCAGAATCCAGGCATCCGTGGTGATGAGAGCCCACCTGTGTGCAAAGTAAACAAGCCAACCCCCGCTCCTGAGGAACCAGTCAAAAACCCACCCCTGATTGTGGCTGGGATGCAAGTTGAGCTTTCTGAAGCTTTGCGTGCTGCTGTTGGCGCGGGGCCTGTACCTTCGGCTGGGCACTCTGAATGCTCTGGATATACCAGCATTTCGGCCTGTAAAATGACTTCTTCCCCTGGTATTTCTTCTTCAAGGGGTCATAGGTCTTACGTGAGAGACTGGAGACCTGCTTTTTCTCAATCTTGCCTGCCCTCGCTTCCATCGGCTTGCCAAAGAGGTTCTCCCCTTGGCAAGGCATGTATGCCAGCTTGCTCTAGACCCACTGTTCTAGGTTCAAGGACTGAAGCCAAGCAAGGCGTCATGCCCCAATGCCCACCACTGCCATCCAGCCCACAGACTCAAAGGCATCGTAAGTGGCATGAACCATGTACTTTGAGCAGTCCTTACCATGGCCCACCAGTGCTCAAAAGGAGTCAAGATGCTCCTCCGATATGAGGAAACTGAACTCACTTGAGGTTCCACATAATGTCCCTCAGGAACTTACCCAGGTAGAGTTGGTAGAAAAGTATGCAGGCAACCAGCATGGAGCTCTGGAAACACCTCCTTCTGAAGCCATTGAGGGTCCAGGCCTCCTGGTTTGGCAGCACCAAAGAGTGGGTCTTTGTATTCTTAACATGTCTCATGGCAGACTCTACCACTAAGGAGTGGTGTGGCAGCTGAGGCTTCTCAAAGCCAGGTGCCTTCTGCAACCAGTACATGGAATTGACCCAACTGATGGCCAGCACCGTCAGGGGGTTCCTCCCACATCCTGAGCAGCAGCTGCTGCAGGATCTGATATACGGGCCCCATGACAGCCTCCTTGGGAGCTGAGGGGTATTGGAAGATCTCCAACTCCTCCACCCTTGGCTCGTCATCCACCTCGAGTTAGAATGGAATGACTTTTGCCATGTCCCGGACAAAGTCCTGGCAGGACATGTCCTCTGGAGGCGATTTTCTTCTCTCGTATAGAGGGGACGGGTCTGAGGGAAGGTCCGGAGACTCCTGCTCAGAAACCGGTGATCCATCTCCCATCCCTCAGCATCCAACTCCAAGAGGAAACTAAAATAGCACCAGGTCTCCTCCTGGTGCTGCTGCTGCTGCAGTGGAGAAGGTGGGCGCTGATGGGACTGATGGTGGTCCTCACAAGGGTGCAAGTGCATCTGAGCATTGGAGCCCGAGATGCTGTATAGCGAGAAGGTGGTCGGAACCGGTGTGGGCTCCGACTGCTGCCCCTATGTCCCCACCTCAGCAGAGGGCATGGGTCTCCAAGATGGGCTACACTGCATGCGGCAATGCCACCGAAGACAGTAGAGCCAACGGGGCCCGAACGGCCAAGAGAGCCACCATGTATGCCTCAAAGGCCCAAAGGCGCTCCATCAGGACTGCAGTCTCAGAAGTCACTGGGGCCACTACAATGAATTTGGCAATGGACTCCTGCACCTGTCCCAGGGACTCCATGATGGTTAGCGCATTGGGAGTTTGCCGGTGGCCCTCCGGGGCTTTAGGAGTCGATTCCTCCCACTGAGACACCTTAGCAGGTCTCTCCCAGCCATCACCCTCGATATTGCGTTGAGAAGGGCTCCAGTGTCCAGAAGGGTAAGAGGCAAATGAGAGAAATAGAAGGATCAATGTCAGAGAGAGATGTAGCAAATGAAAGGATGAAGATAGGGAGTATGAAAAAAAACAGACAATGGAAATGGAATCCTGGAAAAGGACTTTGAAGAAAATCAACATGAGGAAGTGGAGTAAGACTGGACCAACCCAACTGAAAAAATAAAATGATCAGATAAAAAAAAAATACAAGAGTGTTGTTTTTAAAAAATGAAATGTGTCAGCTTTGAAAATGTGCATGTCTTATAGTTCATTATAGGAGGAAATGCATTTCTGTTTCTCTTTCTTCCTTGTTTCACTTCTCTGTGCCTGTTTTTAGGGTTTTCCATTTCAATTTTTGTTTATATAATTGTTTCACATTTTGTAGTTTCTTATTCTTTAATTGGTGAAGGCCTGTGTTTTCCATGTGCAGCCAATATAAGGGATTCAGTTAACATGTAGGTTCTCTTTAGGACCTGTAACAGTTCAGCTTGTTCTCTTTTTCCAAATGGAGGTTACAGGGGTTGTAGAAGATTTGCAGTGCTGATTTTCCATAGGTAGGACTGGTGTAATTGAGTTCTTGATGCTTTTGTTTTATGATGCATGATGTCTAGCAGTAGAGGGAGACAGTGATGGTGTCACTGATGTCAGACTAGAATTTGAATATAATTATTTTGTATGTTGAGTTGCAAAGTGAAACACCTGCTCTACATCTGTTGGGAGACTTTTATTGGCGAGTCTGGGAGTGTTCCATATAAATGAATAATCATGCCCTATCAGACTGATATTCAAACTCAGTTAGGCATTCGCTGGCAAATGCATAATTAACGTAACAGTGTATTTCCCAAAAAATATAAAGATAATATCAGGCTGCTTAAATTGCAAATGGCCAGATATTATCTGTATAATTGTGGGGCATGTTAGGGGAGGAGAAAGGGTAGGCCAGAAAATTATACAGATAGTGTCAATATTCAGCACCTATTCCGGTGAGTTACATATTTAGTTTAGGCCTGTAATACAATGACCACACCACCACACTCTGTATATTCAGCACTGCTATCAATTTGGATAGTTACACAGAATACACAGATTAAGTCAAATGGGAAAGTGGAATTTAACAAGCCAATGGACTGAAAATCTACCCCTGTTTGCAAGGTTTGTGATGTAAGATTGGACTAACGGGGGGTGGGGAGGAGCAAAAGCAAAAGTTGGCTCAGGGTGCTACAACCCTTTGAGCCAGCCTTGCAAATTTGTAATTAATTCTTTGCAAGGCCATAGCAGGATTTGTATAAAGCTCACTTGTCATTTTATTCCACTGCTGTCAATATACGGTAAATGCCAAATCTTAAGTACATTATGTATTTTATGACTAACACAAGATCCTTAAAGATATTTCATTTTGAAAAGAATTCTATATATTTTTGCCCCTTTTTCTACCATAAAGCATAGTTACTCACCTGTAACAGGTGATCTCCGGGAAGAGCAGGAATTTAGTCTTCACATATAGGTATCGTTGGTACCGACAGAGCCTGCGCAGGAACACTCCCCAGCGTCCAATTAGAAAGCCTTTGGGAGCATCCCACAGCGCCTGCTTGATGCCTTCCCGCCTTTACCAACTGCCTCTCCCCAGTTGAGTTTTAAAGCTGAGACAAAGAGAGAGAGAGGGAAAGGAAAGAAAAGAGAGATACAACTCCTAGGGGAGGTGGGTGGGTTGTGAAGACTAAATTCCTGCTGTTCCCGGAGATCACCTGTTACAGGTGAGTAACTATGCTATCTCCAGGAACAAGCAGGAATGTAGTCTTCACACATGGGGACTCCCAAGCTACAGATGCCAAGGAGAAACCCCAGAAGTTGTGTGCCCCTGTGAAAGGGCTCCACTTCCCCCCATGGATCTCTGGCATCCTACCGGGAAAGGTGGGTAGGAGTTGATTAAGTATGGAACAGGTGCTGTAGAACAGCCTGACCAAACAAGGCATCCCGGCGGGAGTCCTTGTCTAAGCAGTAATGGGCTGTGAAGGTATGAACCGAGGCCCAAGTAGCTGCTCGACAGATGTTGTCAATAGGCACAGAGTGTAAATGAGCAATTGAGGCTGCCATGTCTCTCACATTGTGAGCTGTGACATGGCCTTCCAGAGAAAGGTTCTTACTCTGATAGGCAAAAGAAATACACTGTGCAATCCAGTTGGATAATGTTCTCTTGGAGACTGGAAGTCCCAAATGAGAAGGATCAAAAGCAACAAAGAGCTGGGAAGACTTTCTATGTTGCTGTGTCCTTTGTAAGTAAAAAGCAAGCGCTCTTTTACAGTCCAAAGTATGAAGATTCCTTTCTGCATTTGAAGCATGAGGCCTTGGAAAAAATACAGGCAGGTAAACCGCCTGGCTTAAATGAAAAGATGAGATCACCTTTGGCATAAAGTGTGGATGAGTCCTAAGGACTACCTTATGATGGAACCTCGTGTAAGGAGGATCAGCAACTAATGCTTGCAATTCACTGATGCGACGTGCTGATGTGATTGCAATGAGAAAGATAAATTTCCAGGAAAGGAATTTCAAGGAGGTAGTAGCTAAAGGTTCAAAGGGCGGCTTCATGAGCTGCCCAAGAACCAAATTCAGGTCCCATGCCACTGGAGGAGGCCTAATGTGAGGCTTAGTTAGAAGACGACCCCTCATAAATCTCGCTATGAGAGGATGAGAGGAAATAGGTTGACTATTTAGAGGCTTTAAAGAAGCTGAAATAGCACTTAAATGGACTCTTACTGAGTTAGTCTTAAGTCCTGAATTAGATAAATGAAGGAGATATTCAAGTAATGCTTCCAGAGGTATCGCAGAGGGGTTAAGACCCTTTTGCGAACACCATATGGAAAACCTTTTCCATTTGAAAGCATAAGAACATCTTGTGGAAGGTTTTCTGGAAGCACAAAGGACATCCCTTACTTGTTGAGAAAGATTAAGACCATGAAGGTCTAGGCTCTTAGCAACCAGGCCCTGAGATGCAGGGAGTGGGGATTGGGATGCCACAACATCCCGTCCTCCTGAGATAGGAGATCAGGAGCAGATCCTAACTCTAGAGATGGGGCTTGAGAGAGATGTAGACGCAGAGGGTACTACACCTGCCGTGGCCAATGTGGAGCTATGAGAATCATGTGGCCCTTGTCTCTCTGAAGCTTGAAAAGGTTCTTGGGAATTAGGGGAATGGGTGGAAAGGCATATAGGAATTCCTGACCCCAATGGAGGAGGAAAGCATCCCTGGCCTGAGATCCCTGAGCTGGAATTCTGGAACAGAACCGGGGAAGTTTGGCATTCAACGGACTTGCAAAGAGGTCTATGTCCGGAGCCAAATCTGAAACATTTTTGCTACCTGGTCTGCATGCAGAGACCATTCGTGTGGAAGCAGAACTCAACTGAGTCTGTCTGCCCAAGAGTTTTGAATGCCTGGCAGATACACTGCAAGGAGATGAATCTGATGCTCTCTGGCGAGGGCCCATAGTCGCAAAGCTTCGTTGCAAAGCGACAGAGAGCCTGTTCCCCCCTGCTTGTTCAGATAGAACATAGCTACTTGATTGTCCGTCTGAATTAGGACTGTCTTGTAGCTGAGCTGGGTATGGAACACTCGAAGAGCAAGGAAGATTGCTCTGAGTTCTAGGAGACTGATATGTAAGTAGTGCCACCCACCCGCTCCCTAACCTTGAGGGTTTGAGGAGGGGTCGGCCTTGAGGTTGAGGTTGTAGTTGTGAAGGTCGAATGATAAGGCAGGCAAAAGAATATTTTTTTACATAAGGATTTATTTCTCCCGCTCCGTGGTGGAATGAAACAGGCGTAAAGGAATATATATATTAGCCCAAGTAGGAACAAAGGAAAAACAGGCTCTTCAAATGCTGTGCTCAAAGTGTCCTTCAATACTGGAGTTCACATTCCGTCATGTGACCTCTACTTTTAAATCAATTAAACAAGGAGAAAACAATAATGTTCCTGTATTGTAACCAAGTTATGCTTCAGCTTATTTTTACCGCTTCATAAGCTCTTCAACCGGGTACTTAAACAGCATACATTTTTGGATATCATAGCAAATGACCATTCAAGCTTTGCGTTACTAATTTCTGTCAATCAGACAGGTTGAGCAGTCCATTGGTTGATTCAATTCAATCATTGGCAAAGGAGAAGCCAAGGGCATTTCTACTTCAGGACTCTTCTCTGATTGCACTAACTTCTGGTCAGGAATTGCTCGTTTATCTAAGAATTCTTTGAACTCTTTAAGGAGTAATTCAGCCTGCTTTCTAACTGGGCTGGGCTGAGGATTTGCTCCTTCCTTGGGTAAGTAATTGTTTGCAGACTTTACTTCAGGAAAGCAAGTAATGTCGTCTCTGTTAAAACATTCATTCAATGCACTGGAGTTACCCCTCCCCCACTTGTCTCTGTAAGAAAGTGTCGGGTTAGCCAGTTCAGTTATATGAGGAGTGCTTCTAAAGAGTGCTTCAAACGTAGGATCTTCTAATTCCTCCCGGCTTATTTCTCTCCCATATAGGTCAGCTGTGTTCTTTCTACTAGCCTGCTTGCTAAATCTTTCAGCTGTCTGGTGAGAATAGCTGGGTTTGTTTAAACGAGTTTCAGGCTGCAGCCAACTGCCTTCATAATGCCTGAGTCTGTCCTGGGTTTTAAAATCAGCATTCACTCTTTCTGGCTTCTCATAAAACTTGTCATCTGAATTAAACACACCATGTACCTTGTATTGAGGATTGTCTGAGAATTCCTTGCCACTCTGCCTTCCTTTCCACGGGTCAGCTTTCCCCTCCAGAAGCCTGGGCTTTATCCCTGGGTCTCTCAGTGCTTCACATCTCTCTTGTTCCCAGAAGGTTCTTTCAGGCACTGAGTATCCCTGGTACCTGCTTCTTGGTTCTGAATCCCTTCTCCTAGGATTACAGCTGGGCAGTGTTTCTCCTTCTAAGTCAAGGGTTTCTGCATCAAAGGCTGCTTCCTGCCTTTCACGTTGCTTCCTTCTTCCTTGCCTTGCTCCGTCTCTCCTCTCTCTCTCTTGTCTCTCTCTGTTTAACAAGCTGCCTCTGCTTTGGGCAGCCTGCCTCCTGCTAGGGCGTGCCCAATCAGTAACTCTGCTTCTCCCTTCCCCCGAGGTGAGCTGTGTTAGCTGATTAGCCATGTGTTTCTTGTTCTGAGCAGAGAAAATCCTGCATTTACCTGCAGTACCAAAACCTTCCACCGGGTCACCATCTGTTTCCATGGCTTCTGGGGAAGCTACCACGTCACAGTAGGTCTCCTGTGGAGACCAGGTGCCTTAGGTAGAGAGATCTTGCAGATGAGCTCCCCAACCCACCTGTAAGGCGTCTGTTGTTAGAGTGACCTGAAGTAGGGGTTGCTGGAAAGGGGACCCCACCAACAGGTTTTGGGTTGACTGCCACCATTGTAGGGACAAAATAAGGCAACTTGTGTTTGCTATTTTGTCTGATAGGCAGCCTGATGCTTGAGTCCACTGAGTGGATAGAGTCCATTGGGCTGCTCTCATATGGAGGCGAGCATAGGGAACTACGTGCACGGTAGATGCCATGTGGCCTAGTAGTTGTAACATTTCCCGAGCAGTGAGATGAGTTTTTAACACTGCCTGGGAGGCTAGCTGCACAATGCGAAGGCAGCGAGCCTGTGGAAGATAGGCCCTTGCTTTTCTGGTATCCAGCAGAGCTCCTATAAACTCTAGAGATTGAGTGGGAGTTAGGCTGGATTTTGGGATGTTTATGACCAGGCCCAAATACTGGAGGATACGCATTGTGCAAGCTAGGGAAATTCTGGCCTGTAACTCTGATGGGGCTCGAATGAGCCAGTCATCTAAGTAGGGGAAAATGAATATTCCTAGAGTGCGGAGAAATGCTGCCACTACAGCCATGCATTTCGTGAACACCCTTGGTGCTGAGGCCAGGCCAAAAGGAAGCACCCTGTATTGGTAGTGCTTTCCTTGAAAAGGAAAACGAAGGAACCTTCGGTGAGTTGGATGGATGAGAACATGAGTGTACGCATCCTTGAGATCTAGAGAACAAAGCCAATCCTGACTCTGAAGGTATGGCAGCAGAGTTCCTAGAGAAATCATCTTGAATTTCTCTTTGAACAGGAATTTGTTCAGTTCTCTGAGGTCTAAAATGGATCTGTGTCCCCCTGTTTTCTTTGGAATAAGGAAATAAGGGGAGTAAAATCCTGTACCCTGTTGGGAAATGGGTATTTGTTCTATTGCCCCCTGGGCAAGAAGTAAATTGACCTCTTGACTCAACTGAGTGTTGAGAGACGCCTGAGAATTGAACTGTCTTACCACTGTAGGAGGGGGCATGTTGAAGAAATGAAGCTTGTACCCCTCTCTTACAATGGAAAGAGTTCATTCTTCTGCTGTTATCTGCCCTCATCTGGTGGCAAAATGACACAACCTTCCTGGGATGGTGGAAGGCTCTGGCCCGTTCAGTTCTCTAGATGGGAGTCAAAGCCCCTGTGGAGGCTGGGTCTGCTGGGCCGGTTGAGGCTTAACAGGCTTTGATTTCCTTTGCTTTGGGGGCTGCTGTCTCTTTCGGGCGGACTGACCTGCAGAATGCACCTGCTGGGTATAAGAGGGGTAAAACCTCTTGTTTTTAGAGAAGAATGGTTTCTTGTAGGATTTCCTCCTTGCAGGATCAGCTGTAGCTTTGGATAATCTATCCAGAGTGGTGTTATCAGCATCCAGCTCATTAGCTTTCTCTTGCCAATTTTTGCCAAAGAGATTTTCACCAGTACAGGGGATATTTCCCAGCTTGTCCTCTACCCAGAGCTCTAAGTCAGATGCCTGGAGCCAGGCAATCCTGCGATCTCCTATGGCAATGGCAGAGGTTCTGCTGATACACTCAAAGCAGTCAAAAGCTGCACGATTGACAAATTTGGAAACAACGTGGGCATGTTTGACAAGTGTAAGGTAATCCTGCCTTTTATCATCAGGAAGGAGAGGACTCATAAGCTCTAGATCTCCTGTGACCTCCTTAAGGAACATTCCCATATATAGGATGTAGGAACTAATCCTGGCACAAAGCATAGAAGCCTGGAATGTTCGATGCCCAAAGGCATCAAGAGTCTTACATTCACGTCCTGGAGGATTAGATGCATGCCTTTTTGCACTCTTGATCCTTCTCATAGCTGACTCCACCACTATGGAGTGGTGTGGCAACTGAGTTTTTTGAAATCCAGTACAAGGAGGCACTCGATACATGGTATCCAGCCTACGGGAATGAGGAGAAGTGGTAAGAGGCGTTTCCCACATCCTTAACATGAGATCATGCAAGATCTCATGAATAGGCAAAGTAGCCGCTTCCTTGGGAGCTTTAGGATATTGCAAAATCTCCAACTCTTTTGCCCTGGGCTCTGTTTCAGGAGCCACTGTGATGGAAAGACCTCTAAGCCACCTCCCTGATAAAATCCTGAAAGGATATATCCTCTGGAGGAGACAGCCTACGTTTAGGAGAAGAAGGCTCCTCAGAGAGAAGTAGTCCGGCATCGACAGAGCTGTCAGAATCCTCAGAGTCATCGGAGGATTCAAAATATCTTCTGTCCGGGTGCTCTTGTAAAGCACGATACCGGTACTGATCGAAGTCGGTACTGGAGGGGTCTGTATCGGCTTGTCGATACCTGAGGAAACAGCATGACTCGGTGTAAGTAACACCGTTGCCGATGTTGATGCTGTCAGTACCGGTACTGATGTCGGTGCCGGAACCGGTGTCGATACCGGATGAACTGTCTGAAGCGGTCCCGAAGGTACTGATGCCGCAAGGAGAGCCACCAGACTGCGCTCAATAGCCAGGAATCTCTGGTCAATTGACACTGCCGATGCCTGGGTGTCGGTACCGGACGAAGCGGCCAGTACCCCAGAGCATGGCACCAGTAGTGCTGCCGAGGTTGGGGCCTCGAGAACATCCTGGAGCCCCGATAGTGCTTTGGAAGCTGAAGCCTCCCGCCAGGGCAATTTTGCCGCTACAAGTTCCTCAAGGGCAATGCCAGAGGCATCTCGATACTTGGAAGGAGATCTACCCTTTGAGGACCGGCCAGATTTATGTTTGGTTACCTGAGATCCATGGGAGGAAGACGAAGCCCTGGAAGACGTCGATGCCATGGATGCTGCATCGGAGGGAAAAAGGGTGCTAAGCTTAGCAGCTCGGTTCTGCCGACCCCTCTTCAACATCATCCCACAGGCAACACAATCCGAGATGGAGTGGTCAGGACCTAAACATTTAAGGCACCACTCATGAGTGTCGGTGACGGAGATGGTACCGCCACACTTTGGACACTTTTTGAAACACGAAGCGGGTTTTTCCATATTGAGGAAAACTTTGGGCCTAGTGCCCAAAATGGCGCATGGCGCCCTAGAGGAAAAAGGCTGGAAAATCCAGTAAAGATTAGTAATAAAATTATTTTTTTTTAAAAGAAAGAACCTACCGGCGGTACCGGTATAGCGTCGAGGAAGGCAGACGCTACCAGAAAAAGAATGAAAATATGGGATAATTTCTGCGGTGACAGGAAAACGACCTGCTGGCTCCGCGGAAAACGAAGAACTGGAGAGAGGCAGTTGGGAAAGGCGGGAAGGCAGCATGCAGGCACTGTGGGATGCTCCCAAAGGCTTTCTAATTGGATGCTGGGGAGCATTCCTGCGCAGGCTCCGTCGGTACCGATACCCATATGTGAAGACTACATTCCTGCTTGTTCCTGGAGATTGTTTGATGCCTAAAGCGTAGTTACTCACCTGTAACAGGTGTTCTCCAGGAACAGCAGAAATCAGTCCTCACATATGGGTGATGTCGGCCTTGATGGAGCCCCGCGGAAGCATCTCCCCAGCTTTCAATGAAAGCCTTTGGGAGATGTCACCACGCATGTGTGGTCTCCTTCTCGCCCAAGGGTGCCACCTTACTCAGTCAGATGACATAGCTAGAGCCGACAAAAGAAGATGGTAATAATTGTACAGCAACTCTAAGGGGAGAAGGGAGAATTGTGAGGACCGATTCCTGTTGTCCCTGGAGAACACCTGCTACAGGTGAGTAACAACAATTTCTCCAGGAACAAGCAGGAAGTCACCCTCGCATATAGGTCTCACTAGCTACAGGCTACTGAGAACCTGTAGAAAAACGCGGCCCCAGCCGTGAGCAGCTGCAAGCGAATCTGAGGAAAGATTCTGAGGACCTCCAGTGTGCAGGGAGAACCATCTCTCCGGTAGCCTGAACAAAAAGGGTCAGAGGGCCGGAGTTGCCTAAACCCCGAACAGATGACAGAGTATTGCCTGGCCGAAGGTGCAGTCCTATTGGGACTCCCTCTCCAGGCAGTAGTGAGCTGCAAAGGTGTGAAATGAGGATCAGGTGGCAGACCAGCATATGTCTGCGATAGGGACAGAGCGTAGTCTTGCAATCGAGATCACTATAGCCCTGTTGTTGTACACCATAACCCGGTGCTCCAATGAGAGCTCAGCCTAATCATGGGCAAAGACCATGCATTCCGCTACCCAGGTGGATAGGGTCCGCTTGGTAACAGCCTCCCCCAGGTGACGGGTCGTAGGAAACAAAAAGCTGCGAAGCTTTGCAGTGGCCCTGAGTACTTTGCAGATAGAAGGACAGAGCCCTCTTACAATCCAGAATATGGAGAATTGCCGCCGCCTTGTCGGCATGGGACCTTGGAAAGAAAGTGGGGAGCACCACTTCCTGGAAGTGGAAGGAGAAAAACAACCTTAGGATTGAATTTAGGGTGGGTGCGAAGCACCACCCTATTCTTGTAGAACCTGGTGTAAGGTGGCTTGGCCACCAAGGCCTGAAGCTTACTGACTCTGCGGGCAGAGGTGAGCGCCACCAGGAAGATAACCTTCCAGGATAGATAACGCAAATAGCAGGTAGCCAGAGGTTCAAAAGGCGGCTTGGTGAGCTGCGTCAGAACCATGTTGAAATCCCATTCCGCTGGGGGTGGGCAGATGGGAGGCTTAGAAAGCAGCAAGCCCCGCATAAATCAGGTAAGGAGGGGCTGCGCAGAAAGCATAGTTACTCACCTGTAACAGGTGATATCCGGGAACGGCAGGAATTTAGTCCTCACATATGGGTATCGTCGGTACCGACGGAGCCTGCGCGGGAACGCTCCCCAGCGTCCAATTAGGAAGCTTTTTGGAGCATTCCACAGCGCCTGCGTGCTGCCTTCCCACCTTTCCCAACTGCCTCTCTCCAGTTGAGTTTAAAGCTGAGACAAAGAGAGAGAGAGGGAAAGAGAAAGAGATAGATAATTACAAGCCTGAAGAGGGCTTTAAACTAGATTCATTGGGGATAGGTGAAGAAAGCCCCCAGGTAAGTGAAAGCCCCCAGGTAGATGATACATTAAATACCTTTATGGAAATGGGTAACAGGGGTAACATATGGAAAGCAGTGTGTATAAATGCCCGTAGCATGGGAAATAAGATCCCTGATGTTGAAGCTTTGGTGGGAGTGGCTGACTTGGATTTAGTGGCAGTTACAGAAACATGGTTCACAGAAAACCATGACTGGGATGTAACTATACCTGGCTATACTTTATTCAGAAAGGACAGGGTAGGAAGAAGGGGAGGAGGAGTGACACTATATGTAAAAACTACTATTAAAGCTTTGGAATTACAGAGCTTAAAAGGGAGAGAGGAGGCATTGTTTTATTTATTTATTTACATTTCTTATATACCGCACTATTTGACATCAGCGCGGTTTACATCGAACATAAAATTCAGCACCAAAACAAGCGTCTGAGTTACAGTAAACAGGGTCATAAAACTTGGATAACAAGGTAATTTCAGTAATGAGGATCATAAAACTTGGATAACAACGTAATTACGAATGACGGGATGGTAAGGTAAACTATTGACATCTTAAATTATAGGACAGATGAGACGTAATTAAAGGTCAGTGGAATCTTATACTTAAAGGTCAGTGGAACCTTACTAAATGGGGAATTCTGGTTCACTAGGTGATTCGGAGTGCCTATAACTCACGGAAAGGGGACGTGCTTCTGCACTCACCGGGAAGTATTTAAGGAATAAGTAATGCTTGAGGGCCTTTCTAAATTGAAGTAGGTTGGTGATTGCTCTAATATCTGGCGGCAGTGCATTCCAGAGTTTAGGGGCACGGAGACTGAAAGCCCTGTTTGCTGTTGATGAGGAGCTTCTAGTAAGTGGGTTAAACTAGAAAAGAAGGAAAGCACAGTTACTTACCTGTAACAGGTGATCTCTGGGAACAGCAGGAATAAGTCTTCACATATGGGTACGTCGGTACCGACGGAGCCTGCGCGGGAACGCTCCCCAGCTTCCCAAAAAGGAAAGCTTTTGGGAGCATCCCACAGCGCCTGCGCCTTCCCGCCTTTCCTAACCGCCTCTCCTCAGTTTGAGTTTTAAAGCTGAGACAAAAGAGAGAGAGAGGAAAGGAAAGACAGATAGAGAGATACAACTCCTAGGGGAGGTGGGAGGGTTGTGAAGACTTATTCCTGCTGTTCCCAGAGATCACCTGTTACAGGTAAGTAACTGTGCTATCTCCAGGAACAAGCAGGAATGAGTCTTCACATATGGGGACTCCCTAGCTAAGATGCCTGGGAGATCCCCAAGGATATGAGACCCTGGGAAGGGTTCTACCTCCTCCTATGGATCTCAGGCATCTAACCAGGGAAGGAGGGTAGGAGTTGATTAAGAATGGAACAGGTGTTTGAGAACAGCCTGACCAAACAAGGCATCCCGGCGGGAGTCCTTGTCCAAGCAGTAATGGGCTGTGAAGGTATGAACCGAGACCCAGGTGGCTGCTCGACAGATCTGGTCGATGGACACAGAATTTAGATGAGCCATAGAGGCGGCCATGGCCCTCACATTATGAGCTGTGACATGGTTCTCCAGAGAAAGGTTCTTACTCTGGTAGGCGAAAGAAATACACTGAGCAATCCAATTGGACAGTGTCCTCTTAGAGACTGGAAGTCCCAAATGAGAGGAATCAAAAGCAACAAAGAGCTGGGAAGACTTCCTATGTTGCTGTGTCCTTTGTAAGTAAAAAGCAAGAGCTCTTTTACAATCCAGAGTATGAAGATTCTTCTCTGCACTTGATGCATGAGGAGCTGGAAAAAAGACAGGTAAATATACCTCTTGATTAAGATGAAAAGGTGAGACCACTTTAGGCATAAAGTGTGGATTGGTCCTAAGGACTACCTTATCATGATGGAACCTTGTATAAGGTGGATTAGCCACTAAGGCCTGCAGCTCACTGATGCGGCGAGCTGAGGTGACTGCAATGAGGAAAATAACCTTCCAGGAAAGAAATTTCAAGGAGGTGGTGGCTAAGGGTTCAAAAGGAGGCTTCATAAGCTGACCAAGAACCAGATTTAAATCCCATGTCACCGGAGGAGGCCTAATGGGAGGTTTAGTTAAAGTTAGGCCTCTCATGAATCTTGCAATAAGAGGATGAGAGGAAATAGGTTGTCCATTGATAGGCTTAAGGGATGCTGCAATAGCACTCAAATGGACCCTTACTGAATTCGTTTTAAGGCCTGCATTGGAAAGATGCAGGAGGTATTCCAATAGAGAATTCAAAGGTAGTGCTAGAGGGTCGAGACCCCTTTCAGCACACCAAATGGAAAATCTTTTCCATTTAAAAGCATAGGAACGCCTAGTGGAAGGTTTTCTGGAAGCATGGAGGATATCCTTCACTTGTTGAGAAAGATTCCAGCCTTGAAGGTCTAGGCCTTCAGTAACCAAGCTCTGAGGTGAAAGGACTTGGGGTTTGGGTGCCACAAAGTCCCCTCCACCTGGGACAGAAGGTCTGGAGCAGCTCCCAAGTCCAGGGAGGGGGCTTGGGAGAGATGCAGAAGTAGAGGGTACCACACTTGGCGTGGCCAGCGTGGAGCTATGAGGATCATAGATCCTTGATCCCTCTGGAGTTTGAACAGAGTCTTGGGAATTAAGGGAATGGGTGGAAAGGCATACAGGAAGCCCTGACCCCAATGAAGGAGGAAGGCATCCTTGGCCTGAACTCCCTGACACGGAATTCTGGAACAGAACCGGGGAAGTTTCGCATTCCACGGACTTGCAAAGAGATCTATGTCCGGGGTTCCCCATTCTTGGAAGATTCTGAGTACCTGATCCATGTGCAGGGACCATTCGTGTGGGAGCAGAACTCGACTGAGTCTGTCTGCCCAAGAGTTTTGGATTCCTGGGAGGCATACTGCCAGGAGATGGATTTGATGCTCTCTGGCGAAGGCCCACAATCTTAAAGCTTTGTTGCAAAGCGACAGAGAGCCAGTTCCTCCTTGTTTGTTTATGTAAAACATGGCTACTTGATTGTCCGTATGAATGAGGACTGTCTTGTAGCTGAGCAGGGTATGAAAGACCTTGAGAGCTAGAAGCTCCAAGTAGTTGATATGAAGAAAGGTCTCCTGTGGGGACCAAGTGCCTTGAGTGGAGAGGTCTTGTAGATGAGCTCCCCAACCTGTTTGGGAGGCATCTGTTGTGAGGGTTGCTTGGGGGCAACAACTGTTGGAAGGGGGACCCCAGCAACAGATTTTGAGTGGACAACCACCATTGGAGAGACCACAAGAGACGTTTGGAGGTTGCTATTTGGTCTGAGAGAGCTCCTGAAGCTTGAGTCCACTGGGTGGACAAAGTCCATTGGGCTGCTTTCATGTGCAGGCGAACACAGGGTACCACATGCACTGTGGAAGCCATGTGGCCTAGCAGTTGTAGCATCTCCCGGGCAGTTAAGTGGCTCTTTGACTGAATCTGGGAGGCTAACTGCACTAGACGTTGGCAACGGGCCTGAGGAATGTAGGCCCTTGCAGTGGTAGTATCCAACCAGGCTCCTATGAATTCTAGGGACTGATGAGATGGATGGATGAGGACATGTGTGTACGCATCCTTGAGATCTAGAGAACAAAGCCAATCCTGACTTTGAAGGTATGGAAGGAGAGTGCCCAGAGAAAGCATCTTGAACTTCTCCTTGCATAGAAATTTGTTCAATTCCCTGAGATCTAATATGGGTCTGTATCCCCCTGTCTTCTTTGGAATGAGAATAAAAAGTACAGTAAAATCCATCTATCACAAGATCAGGACTCTACGACCCCTCAGACCCATGCTCGAACCAAATGACTTTCGCACAACCTTCCAGGCATTAGTCACCCATCATTTCGACTATGCAAACATTGTGCTACATGGCCTCCCCAAGAGCACGCTGAACCCTCTACAGTTGGCCATGAATACAGCAGCCAGAGTTCTATATGGGGTTTCAAGGAGTCAACATATCACCCCCATCCTGTTTGAACTTCATTGGCTCCCAATAACATGTAGGATCTTATACAAAACCCTTCTCTTGACCTTCAAAGCGTTCCACCAAATCTCACCATCCTCGCTTTCTGACATCCTTCACCACTCTCGAAACACCAGATCTAGAAGGTCTGTAACAGAAAATACACTAATGGTCCCAAAAGACCTAACAAAACTCACACAGATGACTACCATGAGAGCATTCTCATCCCTCGCCCCTAGATGTTGGAACATGCTACCTCCTAACATCAGAAAACACACCTCTTCCTTCAATACTTCTCCCAAGGCACTAGCTCCCCACCTCCCCCCCCCCTTCCAACCCAAACCATTGACTATGGTTAGTCAAGGCAGGCCTCTAAACTCCATTGCTTGCCCCAGATTAAAATCTCACAATCCCTAACCCATGAAACTCAAAACTTATCCTAATTTGCTGTAAATAGTTGTGAATATTTGTTATTACCTTATCTTATCGTTATCCCCATTGTCCCGGTTTCATTCCCTGTTATCTGTAAACTTGACATATGTTTTATGCTTAAGTACAAGGTTGTTAAAGTGTAAACCGCGCTGATGATGAATAGCGCGGTATATAAAAACTGTTAAATAAATAAATAAAATAAATAAATGTTGTAGTGGGAGATCATTTTGCATCCAGTGATAGCCAGATGGTGTAGTTCAGTATTAGGACTAGGGCTGTTAGAATCCATTCCAAGGTGAGGATCTTAGACTTTAGGAAGACTAACTTTGCGAAGATGGGCCAATACCTCAGGGAGTCGTTAGTGGGATGGGAACAGCTGGGGGATGTAGAAAAAAAGTGGGCAACACTGAAAGGGGATATTTTAAGGGCAACCAACCTTTTTGTTAAAATGGTATATAAAGGCAAAAGGAAAAGGAGACCGCTATGGTTTTCTAAGGAAGTAGCTGAAAAAGTGAAGAAAAAGAGGGAGGCCTTCATGAAATACAAGAGATCACAGAGAGAGGAAGACAGGCATCTGTATTTGGAAAAACTTAGAGAAGCTAGCAAAGTAGTCAAGAAGGCAAAGATTCAAAAGGGGGGATAAGACATTTTTCAGATATATTAGTGAGAAGAGGAAGGGCAAAAGTGGTATTGTCAGACTCAAGGGTGTAGGGGGGGAATATGTAGAAGCTGATAAGGATAAAGCGGAATTGCTTAACAAATATTTTTGTTCTGTGTTCACAGATGAAGAACCAGGAGCAGGACCTCAGAAAACACCCACAAATAGGAACAGAAGCGAGGGACATCTTGAACAATTTTCAGAAGACTGTGTTCATGAGAAACTAGCTCATCTTAAAGTAGACAAAGCGATGGGACCGGATGGGATACACCCTAGAATACTGAGGGAACTTGGGGACGTTCTAGCAGCTCCACTGACTGACCTTTTCAATGCCTCGTTGGAGTCGGGAGTGGTGCCAAAGGACTGGAGAGCGGCTCCTGTGGTGCCTTTACACAAAAGCGGAAGTAAGGATGTGGTTGAAAACTACAGGCCGGTTAGTTTAACTTCGGTGGTGAGTAAATTATTGGAAACGCTGCTGAAAGAGAAAATAGTGAGGTTTCTGGAGTCCAGCGGATTACAGGATCCGAGGCAGCATGGATTCACCAGAGGCAGGTTTTGTCAGACAAATCTGATTGATTTCTTTGACTGGGTGACCAGGGAGTTGGACCGAGGGAGAGCTCTAGATGTGGTGTATTTAGATTTCAGTAAAGCCTTTGATACTGTTCCTCACAGGCGACTTATAAACAAACTGAGCACCCTAGGGATGGACCCTAAAGTTACTGCTTGGGTTAGAAATTGGTTGGACGGGAGGCGACAAATAGTACAAGTAAATGGAGCTCACTCTGAGGAGAAGGATGTTACCAGTGGTGTGACCCACGGATCTGTCCTTGGTCCGATTCTTTTTATCATCTTTGTTAGTGATATAGCGGAAGAGCTGTCGGGTAAGGTTTGCCTCTTTGCAGATGATACCAAAATCTGCAATAGAGTAGACACCCAGGAAGGTGTAGATAGCATGAGGAGGGATGTAGCTAAGCTTGAAGAATGGTCTAGAATTTGGCAGCTGGGATTTAATGTTAAAAAATGTAAGGTCATGCATTTGGGCTGCAGCAATCCAAGGGAGCAATCCAGTATAGGAGGTGAAGTACTTTTGTCCACTAAAGAAGAGCGGGACCTAGGCGTCGTTGTGTCTGATGATCTTAAAGTAGCTAAACAGGTAGAAAAGGCGACAGCAAAAGCTAGAAGGATGCTTGGGTGCATACGGAGAGGAACGGCTAGCAGAAAAAAGGAGGTGATAATGCCTCTGTATAAGTCTTTGGTGCGACCTCATTTGGAGTATAGTGTGCAAAGAGTAGTTACTCACCTGTAACAGGTGTTCTCCAGGAGCAGCAGGAATCAGTCCTCACATATGGGTGACGTCGGCGCCGATGGAGCCCTCGCGGAGCAATTTTCCCCAGCTTTCAAATTAAGTCATTGGGAATTGCAGCGCGCATGCGCGGTCCCCTTCCCGCCCAAGGGTGCCATCTTGCTCAGTCTGATGACATAGCTAAAAGACAGCAAAAAATTAGCAAAAACAAAATCATAGGACTGCAACTCCAAGGGGAGGAGGGAGGGTTGTGAGAACTGATTTCTGCTGCTCCTGGAGAACACCTGTTACAGGTGAGTAACTACTCTTTCTCCAGGACCAAGCAGGAAGTCAGTCCTCACATATGGGACTCCCAAGCTTAAGGCTACCGGAGACCCTAAGCACAAAAAAGGAGCTCCCTCAAGCTTAGTAGCAAAGAAGGAAGGAATCTTCTCTGAGTACGCCTCCAACCGGTAGCCCAACATCCAGGACGGAGGGCAGGAGTTGCCTATACCTCAAAGAGATTACGGAGGACTGCCTGTCCGAAAGCCCTGTCCCTGCGGGACTCCCTCTCCAGGCAGTAATGGGCTGCAAAAGTCTGGCTTGAAGACCAAGTAGCGGCCCGGCAGATGTCTGCCAATGGAAGAGAGTGGAGGTAAGCCACTGACGCAGCCTTCGCCCTAACACGATGAGCCGTGACTCAACTTTCCAATGAGAGGCCGGCTGCCCCATAAGCCCAAGCGATACAGTCAGCAATCCAGATGGACAGAGTACGCTTGGAGACAGGGAGACCCAACTTATTGGGGTCATAAGACACGAAGAGCTGAACAGCCCTTCGGTGCTCCCGCGTATGGTCAAGGTAGAAGGTTAACGCCCTCCTACAGTCCAGGGTATGCAGGACCATTTCAGCTCGGCTGGAGTGTGGCCTGGGAAAGAAGGTCGGAAGTACCACCTCCTGGTTGATGTGAAAAGGGGAAACCACTTTAGGAAGAAACTTAGGGTGAGTCCGTAGGACTACCCTATTCTTGTAGAACCTAGTGTAAGGAGGATCAGATACTAGGGCCTGTAGCTCACTAACGCGTCTAGCAGAAGTGAGGGCTACCAAGAATAAGGTTTTCCAAGAAAGAAAACGAAGATGACAGGTAGCCATAGGTTCAAAAGGCGGACAGGTAATCCGCTGTAAAACCACATTCAGATCCCAGTCAGGGGCTGGTGGGCGCAAAGGTGGTTTAAGGAGAAGGAGGCCTCTGAGAAAACGAGCCACTAGAGGGTGGCTGGAAAGAGGTCTGCCATCCACCGGCATGTGATGCGCAGAAAGAGCACTGAGGAGGACCCTGACCGAGTTGGACTTAAGGCAAAGCAAGTACTGCAAGACCACTGATGCCGAACAGGAGAAGGGATCTTGAGACTGCTGAGCACACCAGACGGAGAACCGACGCCACTTAAGAGCGTAGGACTTCCGGGTGGAGGGTCGCCTGGAGGCCAAGATGACTTCCTCCACATCTGGAGGCAGCAGGAGGGGAGCAAGGACTACCCTTTCAGCAGCCAGGCCATCAGATGAAGGGACCGGAGGTTGGGGTGTAGGAGAGTCCCGTGATTCTGGGTCAGGAGATCGGGCTGAAACCCCAGAGGGAGAGGAGTGTCCACCGCCAGCTGCATCAGAAGCGGGAACCAGGGCTGTCTCGGCCACCGGGGAGCCACGAGGATCATTGAGGCTTTGTCCCAGAGAACCTTGAAGAGCGTCCGAGACACCAGTGGCATGGGAGGAAAGGCATACAGAAGGCCTGTGGACCAGGAGAGAAGAAAAGCATCCGCCGCTACTCTGAGAGGATGCGGTTGTCGAGAGCAGAATCAGGGAAGTTGCCGGTTGAGAGGACTGGCAAAGAGATCCATGGTGGGTAGGCCCCATTTGAGAAAGATCCGCTGAAGCACTAACGGATCCAATCTCCACTCGTGTGGTTGGAGGATTCTGCTCAGTTTGTCTGCCAGGCAATTTTCTTGACCCGGGAGATAAACAGCTTTGAGGAGGATGCCGCGGTTGATGGCCCAAGAGCACAGCTTTTGTGCTTCCCGACAGAGAAGGAAGGAGCCTGTGCCCCCTTGTTTGTTCACGTAGAACATCGCAACTTGATTGTCCGTCTGGACCAGCACAGACTGGTGAGAAGTTAGGTGGGAGAAGGCCCTCAGAGCCAGGCGGATAGCTCTGAGCTCCAGGAAGTTGATCTGCTGGGCAGACTCCCAAGGAGTCCAGAGGCCTTGAGTACATGTCCCTTGGCAATGTGCTCCCCAACCCAGGAGAGATGCATCGGTCGTCAGGACCTGAGAAGGCGGAGGAGACTGAAAAGCCATTCCTAGCACTAGGTTTGGCAGATGAAGCCACCATTGCAGAGAAGAGACCAGCGGGTCGGAGATCTGTACGGAGTCCGCTAGGCTCCCAGTGGCCTGATGCCATTGTGTGTGAAGGCACCATTGAGCAGGCCGCATGTTCAGGCGGGCATTGGGGGTCACATGGACTGTGGAAGCCATATGGCCGAGCAGTCTCAGAAATTGCCTGGCAGAGACCAGGGAATTGCTGTGAAAGTGGCTGGCAAGATCCATGAGCCTGTTTGCTCTGTCGAGAGGCAGAAAGGCTCGCGCCTGAAGCGTGTTTAATCTTGCGCCGATGAACTCGAGATCCTGAGAGGGGAGCAAAGTGGACTTTGCGAAGTTTATGACAAAGCCCAAGTGCTGAAGCAGAGCCACAGTGCGGTGCGTGGCGTGAGTGGCCTCTTGGGAAGACTGTGCTCTGATGAGCCAGTCGTCTAGGTATGGAAATACAAAGAGGCCTTGAAGTCTTAGATAAGCCGCCACTACTGCTAGACATTTGGAGAACACCCTCGGTGCGGAGGATAGGCCAAAGGGTAGTACTCTGTACTGGTAATGATTGCCCCCCACAACAAACCTGAGATATTGTCTGTGGCTGGGGTGGATGAGGATGTGAGTGTAGGCATCCTTTAGATCTAAGGAGCATAGCCAGTCTCCCTGCTGGAGGTAGGGCAGCAGGATTCCAAGGGTAAGCATCTTGAACTTTTCCTTTGCGAGGAACTTGTTGAGGTTCCGCAAGTCCAGGATGGGTCTGAGGCCTCCTGTTCGTTTTGGTATCAGAAAGTACCTGGAGTAAAAGCCTTGACCTCTCAGGTGGTGGGGCACCGGTTCCACAGCCTGTTCCTGAAGAAGACTTGCTAACTCCTGAAGGAGTAAGTCCCTGTGCAGAGGGAGTCTGAGAGGCTCCCCTGGAAAGTAGGAGGGAGGTACCTGGTGGAAGTGCAGAAGATAGCCCTCTTGGACTATGTGAAGCACCCAGGTATCTGTAGTGATGTTGGACCACCTGTGGGCAAAGTGGACCAGCCGGCCTCCTGTGCTGAGAGAAACCAGCTCAGGGGGAGAGGCTATGCTGATGAAGTCAAAAACCCCCACCCTGCTGAGCAGGGGCCGGTGGTGCAGGCTTGGGGGCTTGCTGCCTACGGGACCCATTACCCCGTCCCTTGGCCTGCTGACCCTGTTGGGGAGCTGCTGAGGCCTGATAATGAGGGTAGTGTTTATAGGCAGCCGCCTTCCTCGGGTAAAAGGGCTTTTTCCCCGAGCCCTTCTTCTTCTGAGAAGGGGCAGAGGTCTTCCTTGAGAGCCGAGTCCTGGTGAGAGTCTCGGTCTCGATCTGTGCAGCCTTCTCATCCATGGGTTTGCCAAAGAGGTTTTCACCTCTGCAGGGGACATCGACCAACTTGTCCTGCACCCATGGCTCGAGGTCGGATGACTGAAGCCAAGCCTGTCGGCGGGCACCGATGCTGGCTGCGGCTACTCGAGCCGATGCTTCAAAGCCATCGTAGGCTGCTCGAGAGATAAACTTTGAGCACTCCCGAATACCAGTTGACAAGGCTTGGAACCTCTGCAAAGGTTCTTCGGAGAGACCAGCAGAGAACCCGGCTATTTCTTTAGCCAGGTCTCGGAGATACATGCCCATATAGAGCTGGTAGGTCTGGACTCGACAAGCAAGCATAGAGCCCTGGAAACACTTCCTATCGAGGGCATCCAGGCTTCGAGCCTCCCGACCGGGAGGCACCGAGGAGTGCATCTTCTGACTCTTAAGTCTATGCATGGCCGATTCCACCACCATGGAATGGTGCGGTAGTTGTGCCTTTTGGAATCGACCCGCTTGCTTAACACCGGCGATGACGCCGGGCTCTCCCACATGCGGAAGAGAAGTCGTTCCAGCATCGGAGGAACCGGTACAGTAAAGGCCTCCTTCGGGGGAGAGTCATACTGGAGGGCAGCGAGCTCTTCGGCTCGAGGCTCCTCCTCGGGATCCGCGGGGAAGGCCAAGGCCTTGGCCATATCCCGCACGAAGTCCGAGAACCGGGTATCCTCCGGGGGGGACCGTCTCCGAGGTTCGGACTCGGGGGAGTCCGATGGGACACACCGAGTCCGAAAAGAACCAGATGACTCTTCGTCCTCGGATTCCCAGGCTGACTCCTCGGAGGACGAGTCGAGCGGCTCCGGTCGGGCGGGCATCGATGCCGTCCGCCCCGACGACCTCGGTCCCAAACGGGAGGCCGAAGGAGACCGTGACCGAGGATCGACTCGAGCCCTCATGGACTCGAGGATCGGCTCGGTCTCCGGGGTCGACTTGTACGTCGACGTCCCGGTGGTCAGGGCAGAAGCACCGGCGAGGCCAGCGATCAATGCCCGCTGTTGGTCCATGAAGGCAGTCAGACTGCTCTCCAAGGCCGTCAACCTGAGTCCGAGCTCAGGAGACCCAGCAGCCCCCGACTCGGGCCCCGACGGCGTCGGGCCCAACGTCGGTTCCTTCGGAGGCGAGTCCACGAGGACTACAGCACTTACGTGAGCAGGCGAGTCCATCTCGAGACGAGGATGTTTGGAAGGCCTCTCCATCTCCGATGACCCGGGACGGCTATCGGGGCTATGCGACCTGGCCCTCGAGGAACCAGGAGCGTCCACCGATGCCGCCCTCGCGGGTTTCTTCTTCCGATGATGTTCCCGGGTAGGAGACCCCCGCTCAGAGGAACTTCGACGATGCTCAGGACCAGAGTCCCGAGACGTCGAAGCCTCTGACAAGGTCCGGGCCCGGCCGGAGTCAGAGAAGATACGTTCCCGCTGATGCTGCCGACTCCTCAACGCTTTTGAGGACATCTTGCCCCACATACCACAGATCATCGTGTCATGATCGGGTCCGAGGCAGCGGAGGCAGCAGTCGTGTGTGTCAGTAAGAGACATGATCTTCTTACACCGATCACACTTCTTAAACCCGCTGGCAGCCATCGGGGGAAAAAGGGCCCCTGCGAGGTCAAAAGACAGGGCTGCTAGTGAAAAAGAAAAAAAGGCGCGAAATCTGTCACGAAGGACAAAAAAACGAAAAATAAAGAATGGACTCGCAACCGGCGTCGCGGGTCCGGGCGGGAAAAGAACCGGCGTTGAACCGAGAAAAAAGACAAATAAAATCAACTTTTCTAGCGGTGAATTACAAACAACGTCTGTAGGGCTCCGCAGAAAAAAGAAGACTGAGCAAGATGGCACCCTTGAGTGGGAAGGGGACCGCGCATGCGCGCTGCAATTCCCAAAGGCTTTCTTTGAAAGCTGGGGAAAATTGCTCCGCGAGGGCTCCGTCGGCGCCGACGTCACCCATATGTGAGGACTGACTTCCTGCTTGGTCCTGGAGAATTCTGGAGACCGCACCTTCAAAAGTATGTGAACAGGATGGAGTCGGTGCAGAAGGTGGCTACTAAAATGATTAGTGGGCTTCATTATAAAGCATATGAGGACTTAAGGATCTTAATATGTACACCTTAGAGGAAAGGCGGGATAGAGGTGATATGATTGAGATGTTTAAATACCTCCGTGACATAAATGTTCAGGGAGAGAGCCTCTTTCAATTGAAAGCAAGTTCTGCTACTAGGGGACATGGGATGAGGGTGAAGGGAGATAGATTCAGGACTGATATGCGGAAATATTTCTTTACGGAAAGAGTAGTGGATCCGTGGAATCGTTTCCCAGTGGAGGTGGTAGAGATGAGGACAGTAACTGAATTCAAAAAAGCATGGGACCAACACAGAGGATCTCTAAAGGTAAAAAGTGGACTGTTGTAGTTGTTGATATGGAAGGACAGACTAGATCGGCCATGTGGTCTTTTTCTGTCATCATGTTTCTATGTTTCTACAACTCCTAGGGGAGGTGGGTGGGTTGTGAGGACTAAATTCCTGCTGTTCCCGGAGATCACCTGTTACAGGAACAAGCAGGAATGTAGTCCTCACATATGGGGACTCCCTAGCTTTATATGCCAGGGAGAGACCCCAGAGGTTGTGTGCCCCTGTGAAAGGGCTCCACCTCACCCCATGGATCTCTGGCATCCAACCAGGGATGGTGGGTAGGAGTTGATTAGGTATGGAACAGGTGTTGGAGTACAGCCTGACCAAACAAGGCATCCCAGCGGGAGTCCTTGTCCAAGCAGTAATGGGCTGTAAAGGTATGAACCGAGGCCCAGGTGGCTACTCGACAGATGTCGTCGATAGACACAGAGTGCAGATGAGCCATTAAAGCTGCCATGGCTCTCACATTGTGAGCTGTGACTGGCCCTCCAGAGGAAGATTTTTACTCTGATAGGTAAAGGAAATACCCTGAGCAATCCAGTTAGACAGTGTTCTCTTGGAGACTGGAAGTCTCAAATGGGAAGGATCAAAAGCAACAAAGAGTTGAGAGGACTTTCTATGTTGCTGTGTTCTTTGTAAGTAAAAGGCTAGAGCTCTTTTATAGTCCAAAGTATGAAGATTCCTTTCTGCATTAGATGCATGAGGCCTTGGAAAAAACACAGGCAGGTAGACTGCCTGGTTTAGATGAAAAGGTGAGACCACCTTCGGCATAAAGTGTGGATGAGTCCTAAGGACTACCTTGTCATGATGGAACCTTGTATAAGGTGGATTAGCTACTAGTGCCTGCAACTCACTGGTGCTGATGTGATTGCAATGAGAAAGATAACTTTCCAAGAAAGAAATTTCAATGAGGTAGTAGCTAAGGGTTCGAACAGTGGCTTCATAAGCTGACCAAGAACCAGGTTTAAGCCCCATGCCACAGGTGGTGGCCTAATGGGAGGCTTAGTTAGAAGAAGGCCTCTCATAAATCTTGCTATAAGAGGATGGGAGGAAATAGGCTGTCCATTTAGAGGCTTGAAAGAAGCTGCAATAGCGCTCAAATGGACTCTTACTGAGTTAGTCTTAAGTCCTGCATTGGATAAATGAAGGAGATACTCCAGTAATGATTCCAAAGGTATCGCAAGGTGGTTAAGACCCTTCTGCGAGCACCAGATGGTAAACCTTTTCCACTTGAAAGCATAAGAGCGTCTTGTGGAAGGCTTCCTGGAAGCAAAAAGGATATCCTTTACTTGCTGAGGGAGGTTAAGATCATGAAGATCTAGGCCTTCAGCAACCAAGCCCTGAGATACAGAGAGTGGGGATTGGGATGCCATACCATTCCGTCCTCCTGGGACAGAAGATCTGGAGCAGACCCTAACTCCAGGGAGGGAGCTTGAGAGAGATGTAGAAGCAGAGGGTACCACACTTGCTGTGGCCAATGTGGAGCTATGAGAATCATACGGCCTCTGTCTCTCTGAAGCTTGAACAGGGTTTTGGGAATTAGGGGAATGGGTGGAAAGGCATACAGGAAGTCTTGACCCCAGTAAAGGAGGAAAGCATCTCTGGCCTGAGCCGGAATTCTGGAACAGAACTGGGGAGGTTTGGCATTCCACGGACTTGCAAAGAGGTCTATGTCTGGGGTTCCCCAAATTTGAAAAATCTTGGCCACCTGGTCTGCATGCAGAGACCACTCGTGTGGAAGCAGAACTCAACTGAGTCTGTCTGCCCAAGAGTTTTGTATGCCTGGAAGATACATTGCCAGGAGATGAATCTGATGCTCTCTGGCGAGGGCCCATAGTCGCAAAGCTTCGTTGCAAAGTGACAGAGAGCCTGTTCCCCCCTGCTTGTTCATGTAGAACATGGCTACTTGATTGTCCATATGAATAAGGACTGCCTTGTAGCTGAGCAGGCTGTGGAACACTCGAAGGGCAAGGAAGATTGCTCTGAGCTCCAAGAGATTGATATGTAGATGAGTCTCCTGTGGAGTCCAGGTGGAGAGGTCTTGCAGATGAGCTCCCCAACCCATCAGAGAAGCATCTGTTTTGAGAATTGCCTGGGGTAAGGGTTGTTGAAATGGGGACCCCAGCAACAGGTTTTGAGTGGACTTCCACCATTGGAGGGACAAAATAAGGCGATTTGTGTTTGCTATTTTGTCTGACAGGCATCCTGATGCCTGGGTCCATTGAGTGGATAAAGTCCACTGGGCTGCTCTCATATGGAGGCAAGCATAAGGAACCACATGCACGGTAGATGCCATTTGGCCTAGTAGTTGTAGCATTTCTCGGGCAGTGAGAGAAGGCTTTAGCAGTGCTTGAGAAGCTAATTGCACCATGTGGAGGCAACGGGCCTGGGGAAGATAGGCCCTTGCTTTTTTGGTATCCAGCAAAGCTCCTATGAACTCTAGAGACTGAGTGGGAGTTAGACTGGATTTTGGGATGTTTATGACCAGACCCAAATACTGAAGGATACGCATTGTGCAGGATAGAGAAGTCCTAGCCTCTGACTCTGTTGGGGCTCGAATGAGCCAGTCGTCTAAGTAGGGGAAGATGAATATTCCTAGAGTGCGGAGAAATGCTGCTACCACAGCCATGCATTTCGTGAACACTCTTGGTGTGGAGGCCAGGCCAAAAGGAAGCACCCTGTATTGGTAGTAATTTCCTTGAAAGAGGAACCGAAGGGACTTTCTGTGAGTTGGATGGATGAGAACATGGATGTACGCATCCTTGAGATCTAGAGAACAAAGCCAATCCTGATTCTGAAGGTATGGCAGCAGAGTTCCTAGAGAAATCATCTTGAATTTCTCTTTGAACAGGAATTTGTTCAATTCTCCGAGGTCCAAAATAGGTCTGTATCCCCCTGTTTTCTTTGGGATAAGGAAATAGGGGGAGTAAACCCCTGTACCCTTTTGATGAATGGGTACTTCTTCTACTGCCCCCTGGGCAAGAAGTATAGTGACCTCTTGATCTAACAGGTTGATGAGAGAGGTCTGAGAATTGAATTGTCTTACCATTGTGGGAGGGGGCATGCACAGAAAGTGCAGCCTGTACCCCTCTCTTATAATGGAGTGTCCAATGCTCTGCTGTTATCTGCTCCCATCTGGGGGCAAAGTGACACAACCTTCCTGGAATGGTGGAAGGTTCTGGTCCATTGAGGGCAGGGGCAGCCCAAGGGGGGTGCGGGGCCATGTGCGGAGACTTGGTGCGGGGCCTAATTTGCATAAGGGGCCTCATTTGCATAAATATTTGCATAATGTTACCATATACTAACTTTTAGTAAACGTGCCTCTTAATGAGTGTATGGATAAAGAAAGACTAAAAGATTTCTACATTACTATAATCCAGTGCCAACTGCCAGACACATTAGGAACTACTACAAACACTGCCCATTTAGAACCCATCCTAGAAATTACACCCCTGGGAACCAACCCAATGTATCCCATACAAACTTGATTCCCCTATAATATATCACCAAAAATTACCCCAATGTGTAACAGCCCTGCCGATTCTAGATCCAACGAAGCCCTCCAGTGTATATGTATTTTTCTCGGATCGTTCACCATGAGAAGAAATTCTTCCTCTCTCGAGGCGAACCCTCCATTTTAATCAATTTATTACCAGGCCTACCATCAGCCTAAACCGACAAAACCAGCACTTGCTGTCGTCAGCATAAAAATTGTTATGAAAAAGGACATTGAATCACCCCTGATCAATGGGTCACAAAAACAAGCATACCAGCTCAACAGTCCTCCTCCAACAATGGATGTTAACATAAGAGGACTTAGCTGTTGAAGAACGGAGACAGCTCCACTGTGTCCACGCCAGCTCCGCCAACTCAAAGACGAAGACCTTGGAGTCCTTCCTTTGGCCAGATGACAAACAGGTGAACTACTCCGCTCAGAAAAAATGAGGTTCAGGCGACACCCATGGTGTTTCAAGCCATCTAATCACTTTGTCTGAAGAAGAGCTGCAAAGTGATTAGATGGCTTGAAACACCATGGGTGTCGCCTGAACCTCGTTTTTTCTGAGCGGAGTAGTTCACCTGTTTGTCATCTGGCCAAAGGAAGGACTCCAAGGTCTTCGTCTTGAGTTGGCGGAGCTGGCGTGGACACAGTGGAGCTGTCTCCTGTCAGACGGCTGCCTGGGTGAGAATCTTCACAGTCTTGGCAATGCATATATCTATATGATTTGCAAGGTATTGTGGGCAATGTAGTTCATTCACACCAGACACAGCTGCTGACAATAATTTAGTTGTGCCCTTGGGTAAAGCCAATAAGATATTTATTTATGGGGTTATTTCTCCCAACCCAGATATGCTTGGTAGCACATAAATCAGGTAACTTGCTTTCAATGTTAACTTGGAAAAACAAAGTCAAAATCAGGAAAACAACAAATGAAAAGCCATAAAGCAAGAAACAAACTGTTCTTTTCAGGTTAACTTCTGATTACTTCCCACATAGATTCAGAAGTGATTCTCTCCTAGCTCACAAGCAATTAGGTAAGGCTTAATTGCTAGCAGTTATCCAGCTGAAACCCCTTTAGCTGGCTTGCTTTCTACTGTGTGGGTCAAATCCTGCTTCAGGAGCTTTTCTGAATAGATTAAAGAACAAATTTGTATTTCTTTGTGATGGTTGCTGTACTTTATAACAGAAAGTTACCAACGGAGTTTAGATAGAGAACAATCCATATAAATACATTCTTCATCTGCAATCATTTCCCCATCTTCAACAAGCATAGGTTCAATATCATGGATTGGCACAGATGAATCTCTCAATGGAGCACTTTCAGGAGAATACTTGTCTCCCTGCTGTCTTTCAAGGTTATAGCTAGGGCATAGATCAGTGTTCATACCTGAGCTTCCATTGCTGTTAGAGTTCCTCTCTATATAGCCTGGCCAGTATGTAGAGTCCAGTTCTTATGTCCAGCCTTCCAATCCAGATCCCTGGACACTGGATCTCTCTTCACATACCTTCTGGCACGGGTCCTAGAGTCCCTTCCACGTGCAGCCGTCTCCCTCACAGGTACCCTCTGGAGATTCCTAGCTCTGCAGCACCATTCCTCTGGCTTTCCCCAGTCCAATGGTGTATGCTGGCCCTTGGAATACCTCCCCAGTATACGTACTGCTTTGGACTCTTCTAGACCTCTCAAAGGCTTTTCTCTTCCTTCTTTTAAAGGGCTTCTTGCTCTCTCTGTCCGTCCGATTTGGCTTCTGCTTCTGATGATCCTTCAGATGAAACTGATGATCCTTCTCTGGATATCCAAGGTGATCATGAAGATGGTCATCTGTAGAATAAACTCTACTCTTATTCTGCTTAGATGAGTGCTCCTCCCTAACACAGCGCAGCTGTGCTGAATCAGGCCCTGCCCTTTGAAATGAGTGCTTAGGGATTACCTCATAGCCCTCCTGATTGAACACACGTTTCCCCACTTCAGCTCCTCTAATGGCTGTTGGAAACCTGGTGCATTCTTGACTGGTAGCCTTTTATGGGAAAATTCTGTTTTCTTATTTCTACCAGAACTGACAGGTTGCTTGTTCAGAGTCACTTCACCTTTTCTATAGCTCCTTCCTGAGCTATGATAAGCTTCCTTATCACACTCCGTTCTTCAACAGCTAAGTCCTCTTAAGTTAACGTCCATTGTTGGAGGGGGACTGTTGAGCTGGTATGCTTGTTTTTGTGACCCATTGATCAGGGGTGATTCAATGTCCTTTTTCATAACAATTTTTATGTTGACGACAGCAAGTGCTGGTTTTGTCGGTTTAGGCCGATGGTAGGCCTGGTAATAAATTGATTAAAATGGAGGGTTCGCCTCGAGAGAGGAAGAATTTCTTCTCATGGTGAACGATCCGACAAAAATACATATACACTGGAGGGCTTCGTTGGATCTAGAATCGGCAGGGCTGTTACACATTGGGGTAATTTTTGGTGATATATTATAGGGGAATCAAGTTCATTTAGAACCCATAGCAAACCCGCCGTATCCTAACAGCACTACCAGGACTCACAAAGCACCATACTCTACCAATCAAAAGGCAACACTGGAAATATTAAACCAATACATTTCAGAGAACAAGAATACATGACCTACTGGGGAAAGAGAACAAGTGGCAATGTCAAATAGGAATTATATAAACAGAACACCTCAGCTCAGTTACACATGCAGAACATAGACCATCACCAAACAAGTAAAGCGTAGTTACTCACCTGTAACAGGTGTTCTCCAGGAGCAGCAGGAATCAGTCCTTACATATGGGTGACGTCGGCGCCGACGGAGCCCTCGCGGAGCAATTTTCCCCAGCTTTCAAAGAAAGCCTTTGGGAATTGCAGCGCGCATGCGCAGTCCACTTCCCGCCCAAGGGTGCCATCTTAGCCAGTCTGATGACATAGCTAAAAGACAGCTTAAAAAGTCTTTAAAAAAAACCTAAATGATATGATTGCAACTCGAAGGGGAGGAGGGAGGGTTGTGAGGACTGATTCCTGCTGCTCCTGGAGAACACCTGTTACAGGTGAGTAATTACGCTTTCTCCAGGACCAAGCAGGAAGTCAGTCCTCACATATGGGACTCCCAAGCTTAAGGCTACCGGAGACCCTAAGCACAAAAATGAGCTCCCTCTAGCTCAGCAGCACAGAAGGAAGGAATCTTCACTGAATTATTACCCACCGGTAGCCCAACATCCGGGATGGAGGGTAGGAGTTGCTCAAACCTCGAAGAGATTTCGGAGGACTGCCTGTCCGAAAGCACTGTCCCCTGCGGGACTCCCTCTCGAGGCAGTAATGGACCGCAAAAGTCTGGCTCAAAGACCAAGTAGCGGCCCGGCAGATGTCTGCCAATGGAACAGAGCGGAGGTAAGCCACTGACGTAGCCTTCGCCCGAACACAATGAGCCGTGACCCGACTTTCTAACGAGAGTCCGGCTGCTCCATAAGCCCAAGCGATACAGTCAGCAACCCAGATGGACAGAGTACGCTTGGAGACAGGGAGCCCCAATTTATTGGGGTCAAAAGACACGAAGAGCTGAGCAGCTTTGCGGTGCTCCCGCGTACGGTCAAGGTAGAAGTTCAACGCCCTTCTACAGTCCAGGGTATGCAGGACCATTTCAGCTCGGCTGGAGTGTGGCCTGGGAAAGAAGGTCGGAAGTACCACCTCCTGATTGATGTGAAAAGGGGAGACCACTTTTGGAAGAAATTTAGGGTGAGTCCGTAGGACTACCCTATTTTTGTAGAACCGAGTGTAAGGGGGATCAGACACGAGGGCCTGTAGTTCACTTACGCGTCTAGCAGAAGTGAGGGCTATCAAGAATAAGGTTTTCCAAGAAAGAAAACGGAGAGGACAGGTAGCCATAGGTTCAAAAGGCGGACAGGTGATCCGCTGCAAAACCACATTCAGATCCCAGTCAGGCGCTGGCGGGCGCAGAGGTGGTTTAAGGAGAAGGAGACCTCGGAGAAACCTTGCCACGAGAGGGTCGTTGGAAAGAGGTCTGCCGTCCACCGGCACATGATGTGCTGAAAGAGCACTGAGGTGAACCTTGACGGAGTTGGACTTAAGTCCAAGATTAGAGAGGTAGAGCAAGTACTGCAAGACCACCGACACCGAGCAGGAGAAGGGATCCAGAGACTGCTGGGTACACCAAACGGAAAAACGACGCCATTTAAGGGCGTAGCATTTGCGGGTAGAAGGTCGCCGGGAAGCTAGGACGACCTCTTCCACCTCTGCCGGCAGTAGAAGGGGAGCAAGGACTACCCTTTCAGCAGCCAGGCCATCAGATGTAGAGATCTGAGGTTGGGGTGTAGCAGGGACCCCTGATCCTGTGTTAGGAGATCTGGTTGAAACCCCAGAGGGAACGGAGCCTCCACCGCCAGTTGCAGCAGGAGTGGAAACCACGGCTGTCTGGGCCACCGAGGAGCTATCAGGATCATGGAAGCTTTGTCTCGGAGAACCTTGAAAAGAATTCGAGAGATTAGCGGTATGGGAGGAAAGGCATACAGAAGGCTTTTCAACCATGAGAGCAGAAAAGCATCCGCCGCTACTCGGAGGGGATGCGGCTGCCGAGAGTAGAAACGAGGAAGTTGCCGGTTGAGAGGACTGGCAAAAAGATCCAGCGTGGGGAGGCCCCACTTCAGAAAAAGTTTCTGAACTACCAAGGGATCCAGTCGCCACTCGTGCGGCTGGAGGATTCTGCTGAGTTTGTCCGCTAGGCAATTTTCTTGGCCTGGGAGATAAACTGCCTTGAGAAGAATGCCGCGGCTGACGGCCCAAGAGCAGAGCCTCTGCGCTTCCCGACAGAGAAGGAAGGAGCCCGTGCCCCCCTGTTTGTTCACGTAGAACATGGCAACTTGATTGTCCGTCTGGACAAGGACGGACCGGCGAGAAGTCAGGTGGGAGAAAGCCTTGAGAGCCAGACGGATTGCTCTGAGCTCCAGGAAGTTTGATCTGCTGCGCAGATTCCCACGAGGTCCAGAGACCTTGAGTACATGCCCCTTGGCAATGCGCTCCCCATCCCAGGAGAGAAGCATCGGTAGTCAGTACTTGAGCAGGCGGAGGAGATTGAAAAGGCATTCCGAGTACCAGGTTCGGCTGATGAAGCCACCACTGCAGAGAAGAGGCCAGCGGGCCGGAGATCTGCACTAAGTCGGCGAGGCCGCCCATGGCCTGTTGCCACTGCTTGCGAAGGCACCACTGAGCAGGCTGCATATTCAGGCGGGCGCTGGGGGTCACGTGGACGGTGGAAGCCATATGGCTGAGTAGTCTCAGAAAGCGCCTGGCTGAGACCAGGGACTGGCTGCGAAAACGGCTGGCTAGGTCCATGAGCCGCTGAGCTCTGTCGAGAGGCAGGAAAGCTCGCACCTGAAGAATGTGCAATCTTGCGCCGATGAACTCGAGATCTTGCGAGGGGAGCAAAGTGGACTTTGCGAAGTTTACGACAAAGCCCAAGTACTGGAGAAGAGTCACAGTGCGGTGCGTGGCTTGTGTGACCTCCTGAGAGGACGATGCTCTGATGAGCCAGTCGTCTAGGTAAGGAAAGACATAGAGGCCCTGAAGCCGGAGATAAGCCACCACCACCGCGAGACATTTTGTGAAGACTCGTGGTGCGGAGGATAGGCCAAAGGGCAGTACTCTGTACTGGTAATGATTTCCTGCCACCACAAACCTTAGGTATTGGCGGTGGCTTGGGTGGATGAGGATGTGCGTGTAGGCATCCTTTAGATCCAAGGAGCATAGCCAATCTCCCTGCTGGAGGTAGGGCAGAAGGATTCCAAGGGTAAGCATCTTGAACTTCTCCCTCACGAGGAACTTGTTGAGGTTGCGCAAGTCCAGGATGGGTCTGAGGCCTCCTGTTCTTTTTGGTATTAGGAAATACCTGGAATAAAAGCCTTGACCTCTCAGGTGGTGGGGCACCGGTTCCACAGCCTGTTCCTGAAGAAGACTTGCTAACTCCTGAAGGAGTAAGTCCCTGTGCAGAGGGAGTCGTGGAGGCTCTCCCGGAAAATAGGAGGGAGGGACCTGGTGGAAGTGGAGAAGATAGCCTTCTCGCACAACATGAAGCACCCAGGCATCTGATGTGATGTTGGACCACCTGTGGGCAAAGTGGACCAGCCGGCCTCCTGTGCTGGGAGAAACCAGCTGAGGGGGAGAGGCTATGTCGATGAAGTCAAAAACCCCCACCCTGCTGAGCAGGGGCCGGTGGTGCAGGCTTGGGGGCTTGCTGCCTACGGGACCCGTTACCCCGTCCCTTGGCCTGCTGACCCTGTTGGGGAGCTGAGGAGGCCTGATACTGAGGGTAGTGTTTATAGGCAGCCGCCTTCCTCGGGTAAAAGGACTTTTTTCCCGAGCCCTTCTTCTTTTGGGAAGGGGCAGAGGTCTTTCTAGAGAGCCTTGTTCTGGTGAGAGTTTCCGTCTCGATTTGCGCAGCCTTCTCAGCCATGGGCTTGCCAAATAGGTTCTCACCTCGGCAGGGGACATCGACCAACTTGTCCTGCACCCAGGGTTCAAGGTCAGACGACTGAAGCCAAGCCTGTCGGCGGGCACCGATGCCGGCTGCGGCCACTCGAGCCGATGCTTCAAAGCCATCATAGGCTGCTCGAGAAATGAACTTGGAGCATTCTCGAATTCCAGTGGACAAGGCTAGGAACCTCCGCAAAGGTTCCTCGGAAAGTCCAGCAGAGAATCCGGCTATCTCCTTAGCCAGGTCTCTAAGGTACATGCCCATGTAGAGCTGGTAGGTCTGGACCCGACAAGCAAGCATAGAGCCTTGGAAACACTTCTTACCGAGGCCATCCAGGTTGCGGGCCTCCCTGCCGGGAGGCACCGAGGAGTGCATCTTCTGGCTCTTGAGCCTATGCATGGCCGATTCCACCACCATGGAATGGTGCGGCAGTTGTGCCTTCTGGAAGCCAGGGCTCTTGCGGACTCGATAGATGGAATCGACCCGCTTGCTTAAAACCGGCGACGACGCCGGACTCTCCCACATGCGGAAGAGCAGTCGTTCCAGCATGGGAGGAACCGGTACAGTAAAGTGCTCCTTTGCAGGAGAGTCGTACTGGAGGGCGTCGAGCCCTTCGGCTCGAGGTTCCTCCTCGGGATCCGCAGGGAAGGCCAAGGCCTTGGCCATATCCCTTACGAAGTCCGAGAACCGGGCGTCCTCCGGAGGGGACTGTTTCCGAGGTTCGGACTCAGGGGAGTCCGATGGGACACACCGAGTCCGAAAGGAATCAGGTGACTCTTCCTCCTCGGATTCCCAGGCCGACTCCGAGGAGGAGTTGATGGGGTCAGGTCGGGCGGGCGTAGACGCCGGCCGCCCTGACGCCGAGGGGGTCGGCGTCGGCGACCTCGGTCCCGAACGGGAGGCCGAGGGTGACCTCGACCGAGGATCGACTCGAGCCCGCATGGACTCGAGGATCGGCTCGGTCTCCGGGGTCGACTTAGACGTCGACGTCCCGGCGGTCAAGGCAGAAGAGCCAGCGAGGCCAGCGATCAATGCCCGCTGCTGGTCCATGAAGGCAGCCAGGCTGCTCTCCAAGGCCGTCAACCTGAGTCCGAACTCAGGAGACCCAGCAGCCCCCGACTCGGGCCCCGACGGCGTCGGGCCCGACGTCGGACCCCTCGGAGGCGAGTCCACGAGGACAACAGGACTTACCGGATCAGACGAGTCCTTCTCCAGACGAGGCCGTTTTGCGAGACGCTCCATCTCCAAAGACCCGGGACGGCTATCGGGGCTATGCGACCTGGCCCTCGCGGAACCAGGAGCGTCCACAGACGACGCCCTCGCGGGTTTCGACTTCCGATGATGATCCCCTGAGGGAGACCCTCTGTCCGAGGAACTTCGACGGTGCTCAGAGCTAGAGCCTCTGGACGCCGAAGCCTCCGACGAGGTCCGGGTACGGGTGGGATCAGTGAAGATTCTTTCCCGCTGATGCCGCCGACTCCGTAAAGCTTTGGAGGACATCTTGCTGCAGGCCCCACAGATCAGTTCTTCGTGATCTGGGCCTAGGCAGCGTAGACAATGATCATGTGTGTCAGTTAGAGACATATTTTTGTCACACTGAACACACCGTTTGAAGCCACTGGCAGCCATCGGGGGAAAAAGGGCCCCTGCGAGGTCAAAGGACCGGGCTGCCAGCGAAAAATCGAAGAAAAAACGAAACTGACAGAAAAGTCAGAAAAACCGAAAAACAAGGAAAAAAGGACTCGCAACCGGCGTCGCGAGTCCGGGCAGGAAAGAGACCGGCGTCGAACCGAAGAAAAACTTAAAATAATTGAAGAAAATCAACTTTTCTGTGGGGACTGAGACAACGTCTGTAGGGCTCTGCGGAAAAAAGAAGACTGGCTAAAATGGCACCCTTGGGCGGGAAGTGGACCGCGCATGCGCGCTGCAATTCCCAAAGGCTTTCTTTGAAAGCTGGGGAAAATTGCTCCGCGAGGGCTCCGTCGCTGCCGACGTCACCCATATGTGAGGACTGACTTCCTGCTTGGTCCTGGAGAATCACAATTTAGAAACAGGAAGACAATAATTAAACTGGGAATCCCAAAAGCCAAACTTGGAATGTACAACACAGTAGAAATAAAACTATACATTAATTTGCTCTTGTACTAAACAAAGCGCAGACGTTAATGATGCACATTTACCAAAGCTGACATATTCCAATTAATAAATTCAAAATAAAGAGATATTTTCTACCTTTTGTGCATTTTTTTTCAGCTGCAATTGCTCCAGCCACTTTCTTCTGGTTTCTTCGTGTCTTCTGCTAACTCTCCATCGTCTGCTGTCCATTTGTCCTGTCTTCTCTCTTCTAGTTTTTTTCCATTCTCTCTCTACATCTGCTTTAACATACTAATCTTTCTCCTTTTGCTCTTTCCTCATTCCTATTTCATCCACTCAAATTTTACCCCTCCATCCTCAATCCCCACTTACTCTCCCAATACCCGGCCAATTGTAGATTTTTTATCCCTCCCACACAAAATATTTTTCCCTTCTCCATTTTACTCTTCCAGCCCCATCCCATTCTAATCCTCCCCCAACATCAGCTCCCTTCTAGTTCCAGCCTCACCCAGCATCCATTCCCTTCTAGTCCCTGCATCAGCCCCCATTTCCAGTCCTAGCCACCCATCAGCCCATTTCCAGTCCTAGCAACCCCCCAAACCAATACCAGTCCTAGCCCCACATCAACCCACTTCCAGTCCTAACCCCCTATCACCCCATTTTCAGTTTAAGCCCCCCCTATAACCCATTACCAGTCCTAACCCCCCATCAGCCCACTTCCAGTCCTAACCCCATCAACCCATTTCCAGTCAGCCCCCCATAGCCCAATGCCAGTCCTAACCCCCCCATCAGCCCACAGCCTATTACCAGTCCTAACCCCATCAGCCCACCTCAAGTCCTAACCCCTCCCCATCAGCCCATTTCCTGTCCTAGCCCCCCCATAGCCCATTATCAGTCCTAACCCCCCCATAGCCCATTACCAGACAGCCCCCATCAGCCCACAGCCCATTACCAGACAGCCCCCATCAGCCCACAGCCCATTACCAGTCTTAACCCCTCCCCCATAGCCCATTACCAGTTCTAACCCCCCCCAACAGCCCACAGCCCTTTACCAGTCCTAACCCCATCAGCCCACCTCTTGTCCTAACCCCTCCCCATCAGCCCATTTCCTGTCCTAGCCCCCCCATAGCCCATTATCAGTCCTAACCCCCCCATAGCCCATTACCAGTCCTAACCCCCCATCAGCCCACAGCCCATTACCAGTCCTAACCCCATCAGCCCACCTCCAGTCTTAACCCCCCCAGCCCAGTTCCAGTCCTAGCCCCCCCATAGCCCAGTACCAGACAGCCCCCATCAGCCCACAGCCCATTCCCAGTCTTAACCCCCCCAACCCCCATTCCCTGTTTTACCCCCCCCACGAGCCCACAGCCCATTAACAGTCCTAACCCCATCAGCCCACCTCCAGTCTTAACCCCCCCAGCCCATTTCCAGTCCTAGCCCCCCCATAGCCCATTACCAGTCCTAACCCCCCCCCCCCATTGGCTCAAGTAAAATTAAATAAAAGAAAACGCTGGCTGCTACTGCTGCCGCTGCGGCAGCGGCAGAATGGACTGTCCCGCGGGGCCCCTTCTGCCCGGCTGAATCCCTCCATGCCGGCTTTGAGAGTCGCGAAGGGAGAGTATCTCCCTCGCGTCTCTGTTAAGCCTGCAGGGGCAGATGGCCGGCTTTGAGAGTCACGAAGGGAGAGTGTCTCCCTCGCGTCTCTGTTAAGCCCGCAGGAGCTGATGGGAAATTTCCCATCTGCCCCTGCAGGCTTATCAGAGACCGAGGGAGACACTCTCCCTTCGCGACTCTCAAAGCCGGCACGGAGGGGCTCAGCTGGCACGGAGGGAGGGAGGGAGGGATTCAACCGGGCAGAGGGGGCCCCGCGGGACAGTCCATTCTGCTGCTGCCGTGGCGGCAGCGGAAGCGGTAGCAGCCAGCATTTTTTTTTTTTAATTTAATTTTGAAAAAAGCAGAATGTTCTTTGCGCGGGGCCCCCTGAAACGCGGGGCAATGTGCAAAAAACATTCTTGCTCAATGGACGGGCCGGCCCTGATTGAGGGCCAGGAAGGCTAAGTTCTCTAGATGAAAGTCAAAGGCCTTGTGGAGGCTGAGACTGCTGAGACGGTTGAGGCTTAGCAGTCTTTGCTTTCCTTTGTTTAGGTGGTTGCTGACCTTTCCGGGCAGGCTGACCTGCAGAACATCCCTGCTGGGAATAAGAGGGATAAAATCTCTTCTTTTTTGAGAAGAAAGGCTTCTTGAAAGATTTCTTTCTCGCAGGATCAGCTGTGGCTTTGGATAGCCTATCCAAAGTGGAGTTGTCAGCATCTAATTCATTGGCTTTTTCTTGCCAATTTTTGCCAAATAGGTTCTCACCTGTACAAGGGATATTGCCTAGTTTATCCTGCACCCAGAGTTCCAAATCAGATGCCTGGAACCAGGCAATTCTACGTGCACCTATGGCAATGGCAGAGGTTCTGCTTATGCACTCAAAACTGTCAAAGGCTGCTTGGTTGACAAACTTAGAAACATCCTCGGCATGTTTGACCAGTGTAAGAAAATCCTGCCTTCTATCCTCAGGAAGAAGAGGGCTTAAAACCTCTAAATCACCTGTGACTTCTTTAAGGAACATTCCCATATATAAAATATAGGAACTGATCCTGGCAGAGAGCACGAAAGCCTGGAAAGTACGACGTCCAAAGGCATCCAAAGTTCTACACTCACGTCCTGGAGGATTAGAGGCATGTCTCTCTGCACTCCTGATCCTTCTCATAGCTGATTCCACTACAACAGAGTGGTGAGGAAGCTGAGTTTTCTGGAATCCTGGACAAGGAGGGACTCGATACATGGTATCCAGTCTGCGAGAGTGAGGAGAGGTGGTGAGAGGTGTCTCCCCCATTCTCAACATGAGATCATGCAAGATCTCATGGATAGGCAAAGTAGCTGCCTCCTTAGGAGCTTTGGGATATTGTAAAATCTCCAACTCCTTAGCTCTGGGCTCTGCTTCAGGAGTCACAGTAATGGACAAACCACGAGCCACCTCCCTGATGAAGTCCTGAAAGGAGATATCTTCTGGAGGAGACATCCTACGGTTAGGAGAGGAAGGCTCCTCCGGGAGAAGTATTCCGGTACCGACAGAGCTGTCAGAATCCTCAGAGTCCTCTGAGGATTCGAAGTATCTTCTGTCTGGATGCTCTTGAAGAGCCCGATACCCGTACCGACCAAAGTCAGTACCGGGGTATCGGTACCGGAAGGCATCGCATGACTGGGTGCCGGCAAAGCCGACACCAATGTCGATGTTATCAGTACCGCTACCAATACCGGTACCAATTGAACTGTCTGACGCAGTTCCGAGGGCGTCGATGTCGCAAGGAGCGCCGCCAGACTGCGTTCAATAGCCAGGAAGCTCTGGTTTATCAACGCTGCCGATGCCTGGATGTTGGTACCGGAAGAAGCCGGTACCCCAGAGCATGGCACCAGTAGTTCTGCCCATGTCGAGGCCTCGAGAACGTCCTGGAGCCTCGATAATGCTTTGGAAGCTGAAGCCTCCCGCCGGGGCAATTTTGCCGATACAGAACCCTCAAAGGCAATGCCAGAGGCATCTCGATGCTTAGAAGGAGATCTACCCTTTGAGGACCGGCTGGACTTATGTTTAGTTACCTGAGAACCATGGGAGGAAGACGAAGCCCTGCAAGACGTCGATGCCACCGAAGCTGCATCGGAGGGAAAAACGGCACTGAGCTTGGCAGCTCGGTTTTGTCGACCCCTTTTGGACATCATGGCACAAGCCATACACTCGGAGATGGAGTGGTCAGGACCTAAACATTTAAGACACCACTCATGGGTGTCGGTGACGAAGATGGTACCACCACACTTGGTGCACTTTTTAAAACCCGAGGCAGGTTTCTCTATGATGGAGGAAATTTTGGGCCTAAGGCCCAAAATAGCGCATGCACCTGGAAAAGAAAAGTTTGGAAAAAAAGCATTTTTTTTTTTTTAAAGAAAGAAAGAAGAACCGGCGGTACCGGTATAGCGTTGAGGAAGGCAGACGCGACCACAAAAAGAAGAATAAGAAAAAATATTTTTCTGCGGTGACAGGAACACGACCTGCTGGCTCCGCGGAAAATGAAGAACTGGAGAGAGGCAGTTGGGAAAGGCAGGAAGGCAGCACGCAGGCGCTGTGGGATGCTCCCAAAAGCTTCCTAATTGGATGCTGGGGAGTGTTCCAGCGCAGGCTCCGTCGGTACCGACGATACCCATATGTGAGGACTACATTCCTGCTTGTTCCTGGAGATAGATGTTTCCCTTCTACAGAGTGATGGTGCGCCGAGAGCGCGCTCAGGTACACCCTGACAGAGTTGGACTTGAGTCTGGTTTGCAAAAGGTGGAGCAAGTACTGCATCACCGTGTGTACCTGGCAAGAGAATGGGTCTACCCTTTGCTTCACACACCATAGTGAGAATCTGCACCACTTGAAGGCATAGGCCCATCTCATGGAGTCCTTACGAGAAGCCAGGAGGACCTCCTCTACCTCCCTTGGGAGGTTGAAGGGTGCTAAGGCAACCTGCTCAGCAGCCATGCTGTTAATGACAGGGGACCCCAGGTTGGGGTGAAAAAGGGAGCCCTCCTCCTGGGTCAGTAGCCTTGGGGCATTCTCCAGAGGGACTGGAGTTCCGTCAAGAGGCGGTGCAAAAGGGGAAACCAAGGCTGCCTGGGCCAGCGCGGGACCACAAGGATCAGGGAGTCCTTGGTCCTCAAGACCTTGAAGAGGGTCCAGGCGATTAGTGGCATGGGAGGGAAGGCATACAGAAGGCCTTCCGACCACGAGATGAGGGAAGCGTCCACTGCTATCCGGGACAGATGCGGTTGAGGACAGCAGAAGTAGGGCAGCTGAGCATTGGCTGGGCTGGCAAAGAGGTCCAGACTCAGGTTTCCCCAGATCAGAACAGCCGCTGTGCCACCCTGGGGTCTAGATGCCATTCGTGCAGTTGGAGGACCCTGTTCAGCCTGTCTGCTACAGCATTGTCTTAGCCCGCAAGGTAAACTGCCCTGAGGAGCATTCCCTGACCGATTGCGTAAGAGCAGAGGGCTACTGCCTCCTGGCAGAGGTGCTGGGCTCCTGTGCCCCCCTGCTTGTTCAGGTAGAACACGCGATCTGGTTGTCCATTTGTACTAGCACCGACTGGTTCTGCAGGCAATGGTGGAAGGCTTTGATCACCAGAAAAATGGCTTTGAGCTCTTGCAGATTGATCTGCTGCTGGCTCTCCGCTAGGGACCAGTTGCCCTGTGTGCGCAGTACCTCGCAGTGGGCACCCAGCCTAGTAGGAGTGCATCTGTGGTGAGGACCCCTCTGGGGGTTTGGGGGCTGGACTGGCATGCCCTTCTGAAGGTGCTGTGTGCCCTGCCACCAGTCGAGAGACTCTGCTAGGTGACAGGACACAGACTCTGTCCCAGAGCCTGCCCGTGGCGTGTGTCCAGTATGAGCGGAGGCACCACTGAGCTGCACGCATGTGGAGTCGGACATTGGGGACCACGTGGACTGTGGATGCCATCTGGCCTAGTAAGCGGAGCATGGACCACGTCAACAATGTGTGATGGTACTGCACCTTGATGGCCAGGGCCCTGAGGTGATCCACCCTGTCCAGGGGGAGGAAGGCCCTGGCCAGGAGAGTGTCCAGACGAGCTCCTATGAACTCCAGATCCTGTGTTGAAGTGAGGTGAGATTTGGGATGGTTTATCACAAACCCCAAATACTGCAGGACTGTGATGGTGCGGGCCGTGGCCTGCTACACTTTGGTGGCCGTGTCTCCATTCATGAGCTAGTCATCCAGGTATGGAAAGACGAAGGCCCTTTGGAGACGGAGGTAGATGGCCACCACTGCGAGGCATTTGGTGGACTCTTGGTGTGGAGTCTAGGCCGAAGGGTAGTACTTTATACTGGTAATGGCCACCCTCGATCATGAACCTCAGGTACTGCCTGTGACTGGGATGAATGAGGATGTGGGTGTAGGCATCCTTTAGGTTCAAGGAAAATAGCCAATCTCCCTGCTGTAGATAGGGCAGCCATGTACAAAGGGAGAGCATATGAACTTCTCCTGAACCAGGAACTTGTTCAGGTTTCACAAGTCCAGAATGGGATTTAGGCCTCCTGCTCTTTTTGGGACCAGAAAGTAGAACCCCTTCCCTCTTAGGTGGTGGGGTAATGGCTCCACAGCCCTGTGCCTGAGAAGGCCTGAGAATTCCTGCAGTAGCAGAGCCTGGTGCAGGGAAGTCTGAGGGGGCTCTCCTGGAAAGAAAGGAGGAGGCATCTGGTCCAGGAGAAGGAGATAGCCTTCTCTGACCACTTGATGTGCCCAGGTGTCGGTGGTGATGGCAGGCCACTGGTGGGCAAAATGGATCAGATGCTCCTCTGTTGGTAGCTGCTCCCCCACGGGTGGAGAGGCTATGCTCAGGGAGTCAAAATTCCAACCCAGCCTGGGCAGGGGCTGGTGTTTGGGGCTTAGAGCCCTTAGGCTTGCGTTGGCCCTGGCCAGCTCCTTTGCCCTTGTGACCCTGCTGAGGGGTCTGGGGCCTGGTATTGGGAATAGCTTTGGTAAGGCTGGCCTTTCCTGTGGAAGGGAGGCCTTTTCCTCAGTGCTTTTTTCTTGGGAAGGTGGAGGTCTTCCTGGAGAACCAAGTCCTGGTGATGAACTCAGTTCACCAAAGAGATTTTCACTGAGGCAGGGGACGTCGAGGAGTTTCTCCTGGACCCATTGCTCAAGATCCGATGGCTGGAGCCAGGCCTGGCGTTGGGCATTGATTCCTGTGGTGGTCATCCTTGCGTTACACTCAAAGGCATCATAGGCAGCTCGAGACATGTACTTCGAGAATTCCCTGACGCACTTCGTGAGGGTTTGGAATCGCTGGAGGTGATCTTCAGTGAGACCCGCTGAGAAACCTGCGAGTTCTTTTGCTAGGTCTCAGAGATACATGCCAATATACAGCTGATCTGCTTGTATTCAGCAACCCAGTATCGATCCCTGGTAGCATTTGCGTCCAATGACGTTGAGAGCGAGGGACTCCCTGCCCGGGGGCACAGAAGAGCGGGTCTTTGGGCTTTTCTGCCCGTGAATGGCTGACTCCACCACCATAGAGGTGTGAGGGAGTCGTGCCTTCTGGAAGCTGGAGCCCCGTTGGACCAGTACATGGTGTCCAGGCTTCGGCTAATTATCGGCACCGATGCTGGTATATCCCACATCTCAAGGAGTTGTCACCCGAAGATGACAGAGACGGGGACTGTCAGGGAGCCTCATACTGGAGGACTTCAAGCTCCTCTGTGCGAGGGTCCTCCTCCAACTCCGTGGTGAGAGACAAGGTTTTCGCCATGTCCCAGACAAACTTGAGGAATGAGGTGTCCTCAGGAGGGGACTGGTGTCTCGACGCTGGGGGAGATGGATCCGAGTAGTCTGCTGAGGACTCAAACCTGACAGTTCTTGAGGCATCGGGCTCAGATCGGGTCTTTGGTGATCCACGGATGTTGCTTGGCTGGAGCCACAAGTGCTTGCCGGGGAGGATCTCGCTCCCAAGAACCGGGAGCAGGATCGAGACCCTCGCCAAGGATCGGCTCAAGGCCAGGGGAGTCCTCAACATTGAGGTCCCTGCAGTCTCTGCATGAGCACCAGCAGAGCCAGGCATCAACGCTTACTGCGAGGTAGGGAAGGCAGTGACACTGTGTTCCAATGCCATCATCCTGGTTTCCCACTCAGGAGTTGCAGCCTTCGACTAGGACACTGGGTGACCAACTCCGGCGTCGGTGAGGAGAGGGCATCTTCGACGGGACAGGCCTCGGGGATCCGTGATCCATTGCTGGAGGCCTCGGCAACAGTTCTGGGTGCCTTTGCCGGCCACTCCCGCTCCTCAGGTATCCTCCAGGGACTGTGGGATCTTGCATGGGACTTCTTGTGTGTGTCCAATTCCCAGAATGAGGTCCTCAAGGATTTCTTCTTCTTTTTATGCTTCCACTCTGGAGAACCCTTGTCGGAGTGTCCGTGGACCCAGATGGGCGCCACGGGGGCTTTACGCAACTCTGAGAATCCGTGTGGGACCTTAGAGCGCAAGGTTACTGGGGACAATGATTCTGACCTGTGGAAGATGTCATCCTGCTTCTGCTGGTGACTTTGGATGGCCTTAGCGGACATCTTTTTGCACAGGGCGCAAACCTCCGGGTCATGGTCGGCAGCAGTCGTGTGTATTGGTCAAGGATATGTTTTTTGCGAACCAATCACATTTTTTGAACCCACTGGCCATTGGGGTAAAAAGGAACCCTGTGAGGTTGAAGAATCTTGACGCGGCCACATTTTAAAAAGGCGCAAAACAGCGTTGGAGAAAAAACCCCTAAAAACAGTTCCGAGACTCGAAGCCAGGGCAACGGGGCTCAGAGACGCGAAAGGGACCGGTATTAACCTGAGAAGGAAATGCACTTTAATGTACAAGAATATCAATTTTATTCCGGGGAAAGATGAAGTATATCTGCAAGGCTGCACGGAAAAAGATAGACTGCATAAGATGGCACCCTTAGGCGGGAAGGAGACCATGCATGCGTGGTGGCATCTCCCAAAGGTTTTCTTTGAAAGCTGGGGAGATGCTTCCGAAAGGCTGCGTCGGCGCTACCCATATGTGAGGACTGACTTCCTACTTGTTCCTGGAGAATGAAAGATAGATTTTCTTTGTCCCTGGACCTTGAATCGGTCCCTTCATTCACTTATTTGTTTTCAAATTGCTATTATTTTCAAGATTCATGGTAAGTTTTTTGTCTGCTTAATATGTTTTTTTGTTACAAAGTATATATATTTTTAAAAAAGGTTTTTAAAGATTTTTTTAAAAAAACGTTCAGTGCATAAAAAGCACTATTCCTCATATGATGTATAATTTTTTTAATTAATAAAATTCAGATTTTTTTAATTAACAAAATTCATGTTCTTGTGTTTATCATTATTCACTTATTTTTCAAATTTATGTGTTTTTATATTCATATACATTTTGAACTCAGTTGTTTTTGATATGTAACTGGATTATAATGCATTTGGACTGATAGGTATTTTAATCAATCTACATTCACATGAATTTTAATATACTGCAGTTTTTGCGAATTATATGGTTTATGTATTAAAAGATATTTTTGTTTCTAATGAAATTTGTATATTTCTGATGCAGGCACTCAGCCAAAACACAGTCATAATATTTTTAGCTAATAAACAGTTTACCCAAAAACTGACTCAGACTATCCTGCTTCAGGCCACCTCCATTCTGTTGTGTCCACAGAATCCACAATATTAAGAGTGAAAGCAACCATATAAAGTTACTTACTTCATCCCATTCGAGAAGATAACTATGTATTTTTGAACCGTTATCACAAGAAGCCTGAAATAGAAAATGGAGTGCAAATGAGAGAAAATAAAATAAAGTGCACTTGTAACCTCTTATTTATTACACCAAAATATACCATCTAATAATAAAACAGGGAACTGCAACTGACAATATTCTCTATGCAGTAGTGATACATCTTTGCAGTGATATTGCACAACTCTGCTCAGTTACAGAAGGAAATTTCAAAGCACAGAATTTTATACAATATAGATTGCATTATCTTTCCTACAATAGCAGTTTCAGTTCCAACTGCTTGATTATGGAATCATATATGTCTCTATTATTTCCTCAATATTTTGTCTCAGGAGGCTCTTGCACGGATCAGTGTCAAATCCCTTATTTGTTATACTCTGAAACCAAATATATCAAATTTGTTTAGCATGGACCTCTAATGGGCTTTCAATCTTTAATATGTTGGAACTAGACATTTTATAATATTTTCCTTTCATGTTGATTCCTATTATTTCCTAAACAAGGTCAGGTCAGGCTAACTAGTCTGCAACTAGCCAGCATTCTTCCTTCTCCCAGTTAATAAAGAGCAGCTGCATCTGCCCTTCTTAAATTTCCTGGGGCCAGAAACAACTCAAAATGCATTAAATGAATATTGCTGTTGCTACAGAGCTAAGTAAACTGATGCTCCGTTTGTTGAACATCCTTTAATAAATGCTCGATGCATGAAAATGTAAGACTGTATCATTCATATTGTATTCCTGTCATAGAGGAGACCCCTATTGGACTCTACTGAACTATTTATTATGTGAAGAACAATAAGAGATTTTCAAACTAAATATTGCATCTGCAGGTCTGAATACAGAACCGATTTGTCAGTATTTTAGGAAATTTTCTGTCAAATATTAATGGAACGAACAGTGTTTTATTTTTTTATTTATTAAAGCATAGTTACTCACCTGTAACAGGTAATCTCCGGGAACAGGAGGAATTTAGTCTTCATATATGGGTATCGTCGGTACCGACGGAGCCTGCGCGGGAACACTCCCCAGCGTCCAATAGGAAAGCTTTTGGGAGCATCCCACAGCGCCTGCGTGCTGCTTCCTGCCTTTCCTAGCTGTCCCTCTCCAGTTGAGTTTAAAGCTGAGACAAAAGAGAGAGGGAAAGAGAGAAAGAGAGAGAGGGAAAGAGAGAAAGAGAGAGAGGGACAGAGAGAAAGAGAGATAGAAAGATACAACTCCTAGGGGAGGTGGGGAGGTTGTGAAGACTAAATTCCTGCTATTCCTGGAGATCACCTGTTACAGGTGAGTAACTATGCTATCTCCAGGAACAAGCAGGAATGTAGTCTTCACATATGGGGACTCCCTAGCTACAGATGCCAAGGAGATGGCCCCAGAAAATTGTGTGCCCTTGTGAAAGAGCTCCACTTCCCCCCATGGATCTCTGGCATCCTACCAGGGATGGTGGGTAGGAGTTGATTAAGTCTGGAACAGGTGTTGAAGAACAGCCTGACCAAACAAGGCATCCCGGCGGGAGTCCTTGTCTAAGCAGTAATGGGCTGTGAAGGTATGTACCGAAGCCCAAGTAGCTGCTCGACAGATGTCGTCGATAGACACAGAGTGAAGATGAGCCATTGAGGCTACCATGGCTCTCACATTGTGAGCTGTGACATGGCCTTCAAGAGGAAGGTTCTTACTCTCATAGGCAAAAGATATACACTGTGCAATCCAGCTGGACAGTGTCCTTTTGGAGACTGGAAGTCCCAAATGACTAGGATGAAAAGCAACAAAGAATTGAGAGGATTTTCTATGTTGCTGTGTCCTTTGCAAGTAAAAGGTCAAAGCTCTTTTACAGTTCAAAGTATGAAGGTTCCTTTCTGCATTTGAGGCGTGAGGCCTTGGAAAGAATACAGGAAGGTAAACCGCTTGGTTTAAATGAAAGGGCAAAACCACCTTTGGAATAAAGTGTGGATGGGTCGTAAGGACTACCTTATCATGATGGAACCTTGTATAAGGAGGATCAGCCAACAAGGCTTGCAATTCACTGATGCGATGTGCTGATGTGATTGCAATGAGAAAGATAACCTTCCAAGAAAGTAATTTCAAAGAGGTAGTGGCTAATGGTCCAAAGTGCGGTTTCATGAGCTGCCCAAATACCAGATTTAAGTCCCATGCCACCGGTGGTGGCTTAATGGGAGGCTTCTTTAAAAGAAGGCCTCTCATAAATCTCGCTATGAGAGGATGAGAGGAAATAGGTTGTCCATTTAGAGGCTTGAAGAAAGCTGCAATAGCACTCAAATGAACTCTCACTGAATTGGTCTTAAGCCCTGCATTTGATAAATGAAGGAGGTACTCCAGTAATGATTCCAGAGGTATCTCAAGATGGTTAACACCCTTCTGCGAGCACCATATGGTAAACCTTTTCCACTTAAATGCATAAGAGCGTCTTGTGGAAGGCTTCCTGGAAGCACGAAGGATATCCTTTACCTGCTGGGAAAGGTTAAGACCGTGAAGTTCTAGGCTTTCAGCAACCAGGCCCTGAGATGCAGAGACTGGGGATTGGGATGTCACAGCATCCCATCCTCTTGAGAAAGATGATCTGGAGCAGATCCTAACTCCAGAGGCGGAGCTTGAGAGAGATGTAGGAGCAGAGGGTACTACGGTTGACGTGGCCAATGTGGAGCTATGAGGATCATATGACCTCTGTCTCTCTGAAGCTTGAACAGGGTTTTGGGAATTAGGGGAATGGGTGTAAAGGCATACAGGAAGTCCTGACCCCAAGCAGGAGGAAAGCATCCCTGGCCTGACAACCTCGAGGTCTATGTTCAGGGTTCCCCAAATTTGAAAAATTTGGGCCACCTGGTCTGCATGGAGAGACCATTCGTGTGGAAGCAGAACTCGACTGAGTTTGTCTGCCCAAGAGTTTTGAATGCCTGGAAGATACACCGCAAGGAGATGAATCTGATGCTCTCTGGCGAAGGCCCATAGTCGCAAAGCTTCGTTGCACAGTGACAGAGAGCCTGTTCCGCCCTGCTTGTTCACATAGAACATGGCTACCTGATTGTCCGTTTGAACTAGGACTGTCTTGTAGCTGAGCTGGGTGTGAAATACTCGAAGAGCAAGGAAGATTGCTCTGAGCTCCAGGAGGTTGATATGGAGATAGGCCTCCTGTGGAGTCCAGGTACCCTGGGTAGAGAGGCCGTGCAGGTGGGCTCCCCAACCCACCTGTGAAGCATTTGTTGTTAGAGTGGCTTGGGGTGGGGGTTGCTGAAAAGGAGACCCCACCAGAAGGTTTTTGGGTGACTGCCACCATTGGAGGGACAAAATAAGGCGATCTGAGTTTGCTATTTTGTCTGACAGGCAACCTGACGCCTGAGTCCACTGAGTGGATAAGGTCCACTGGGCTGCCCTCATATGGAGGCGAGCATAAGGAACCACATGCACGATGGATGCCATGTGGCCTAGCAACTGTAACATTTCCCGAGCAGTGAGGTGAGGTTTTAGCACCGCTTGGGAAGCTAACTGCACAATGCGAAGGCAGCGGGGCTGTGGAAGGAAGACCCTTGTCTGTCTGGTATCCAGAAGAGCTCCTATAAACTCTAGGGATTGAGTGGGAGCAAGGTTGGACTTTGGGAAGTTTATGACAAGTCCCAAATACTGAAGGATGTGCATTGTGTGAGACAGAGCCATTCTGGCCTCTGGCTCTGAAGGGGCTCGAATGAACCAGTAGTCTAAGTAAGGCAGTGGTTCTCAATCTGTGGGTCGCGACCCCCATGGGGGTCACCTCACTCCGCCAAGTTGAAAACAAATTTTAAAAAGTGCACAAGTTGCTGCCGCTGCCGAGTCCGCTTCTCGGCAGCGGTAAACTCACCGCTTCCCTTCTAATGCAGCCGCGGCTCCCAGCCTCTTAGGGAACCGCGGCTAAGCCTGTGAAACAGTTGCGGAGCCCTTCCTGTCTCTCGACGGGCTCCGTGCAGCATTGTCCCACCTCCAAATGAAGTTTTTTACCACTTCCTTTGGAGGCGGGACAATGTTGCACAGAGCCCGTTTAGATATGGGAAGGCTCCGCAACGGCTTCACAGGCACAGCCACAGTTCCCTAAGAGACATGGAGCCACGGTTGCAGAAGAAGGAGGCAGACATGGGGAGAGGGGAGGAGGGGGCAGGGAACCTGCAACAGGGCTGACATGGGGGTGGGGGGGAGGGGGGCTGACATGGAGGGAGGGGGGGCTGACATGGAGAGATAGATGGAGGGAGGGGGGCTGACATGGACGGAGGGGGGCTGACATGGAGGGAGGGAAGGATGGAGGGGGGCTGACATGGACAAAGGGGAAAGACAGGGGGACATACTGGACAGACAGGGGATAAATGTTGGACAGAGGGGAGAGATAGTGGGGGTTATGACTATAATGGGCTGATGGGGGAGCTAGTACTGGTAATGGGCAGATGGGGGGGGTAGGACTAGTGGTTGATTAGGGAAGGCTAGGACTGGGAATGGACTGATCAAGGGGGGGGGGGTTGGGACTGGTAATGGGCTGATAGGGGAGTAGGGCTGGTAATGGACTGATGGGGGCTAGCATTGGAAATGAGCTGATTAGAGGAGGCTAGGACTGGTAATGGGCTGATAGGGGGGGTAAAGACGGGTAATGGGCTGAAGGGGGGTAGGACTGGTAATGGGCGGAATAGGGGAGGCTAGCACTGGTAAGGGGGTTGTGGGGGGACTAGCACTGGAAATGAGCTGATTAGGGGAGGCTAGGACTGGTAATGGGCTGATGGGGAGGCTAGGACTGGTAATGGGCTGATGGGGTGGGGTAGGACTGGTAATGGGCTGATGGGGTGGGGTAGGACTGGTAATGGACTGTTGGGAGGCTAGCATTGGAAATGAGCTGATCGGGGGGGGGGGGCTATGACTGGAAATGGGCTGATTAGTGGTGGCTAGGACTGGTAATGAGCTGATTGTGGGTAGGACTGGTATTGGGCTGATTAGGGGAGGCTAGCACTGGTAATGGGATTGAGGGGGGACTAACACTGGAAGTGAGCTGATTGGGGGGCTTCGACTAGGAATAGGCTGATTGTGGGGAGGGGAGGATAGAGCTGCTGGCCCTAGAAGAAAACTGGGGGCTAATGCTACAAATGGGCTGATACAAGGGAATGGGAGAATGGAACTGGAAGGGAGTGGATCTGAGAGGGGCTGCCATGGTATTTGTACTAGAAGGGGCTGGTCAGTGAGGAAGGAGGGGGACTGGAAGGGAATGGACACCAGTGGCAGTCATGGGAATGCAAATTGACATTGGAAGGTACTGGGAGTGAGGACTGGAAAAGGGCTGATACTGGGGAGGGTTACTGGGACTGGAAATAGGCTGATGGAAAGAAGTGAAGAAAACGAAAGAAGAGATAAGAAATGGCAGATGGACCATAGACCACAGAAAGAGAGCTAAGAGAAGACAGGAAAGCAGAAGCCTCAGATCGGGACGAGTATGATCAGAGAATAAATTGATCAGACAACAAAGGTAGAAAAAATAATTGTAATTCATATTAGTGATTTGACTACAAAATCATAATAATTTTGAAATCAAATATTGTTACTTGTTATTGAGATTAATTATTGTGGTTTAAATAAGTAAATTTTATAAATAAAAACATAATGCAAACGCCTATAATATATTAATAATTCAACAAATGATTACAGCGACAATGCGTTAACGGTAAAGGAAGAGAGACGCATTTGATTTTATCATTGGGGGTCATCATAAGTTGACCAATGGTAAAAGGGGTCACGGTACAAAAAAGGTTGAGAACCACTGAAGTAAGGGAAGACAAATATTCCCAGGGTGTGGAGAAAGCATAGTTACTCACCTGTAACAGGTGATCTCCGGGAACAGCAGGAATTTAGTCTTCACATATGGGTATCGTCGGTACCGACGGAGCCTGCGCAGGAACGCTCCCCAGCGTCCAATTAGATAGCTTTTGGCAGCATCCCACAGCGCCTGCGTGCTGCCTTCCCGCCTTTACCAACTGCCTCTCTCCAGTTGAGTTTTAAAGCTGAGACAAAGAGAGAGGGAAAGGAAAGAAAAGAGAGACACAACTCCTAGGGGAGTTGGGTGGGTTGTGAAGACTAAATTCCTGCTGTTCCTGGAGATCACCTGTTACAGGTGAGTAACTATGCTATCTCCAGGAACAAGCAGGAATGTAGTCTTCACATATGGGGACTCCCTAGCTGCAGATGCCAGGGAGAATCCCAGACATTGTGCCCGTGTGAAGGGGCTCCACTTCCCCCCATGGATCTCTGGCATCCTAACGGGAAAGGTGGGTAGGAGTTGATTAAGTATGGAACAGGTGTTGTAGAACAGCCTGACCAAACAAGGCATCCCGGGGGGGAGTCCTTGTCTAAGCAGTAATGGGCTGTGAAGGTATGAACCGAGGCCCAAGTAGCTGCTCGACAGATGTCGTCAATAGACACAGAGTGTAAATGAGCCATTGATGCTGCCATGGCTCTTACATTGTGAGCTGTGACAAAGGTTTTTACTCTGATAGGTAAAAGAAATACACTGTGCAATCCAGTTGGATAATGTTCTCTTGGAGACTGGAAGTCCCAAATGAGAAGGATCAAAAGCAACAAAGAGCTGGGAAGACTTACGAAGTTGCTGTGTCCTTTGTAAGTAAAAGGCAAGTGCTCTTTTACAGTCCAAAGTATGAAGATTCCTTTCTGCATTTAAAGCATGAGGCCTTGGAAAAAATACAGGCAGGTAAACCGCCTAGTTTAAATGAAAAGGTGAGACCACCTTTGGCATAAAGCGTGGATGAGTCCTAAGGACTACCTTATCATGATGAAATCTCGTTTAAGGAGGATCCGCCACTAATGCTTGCAATTCACTGATGCGACGTGCTGATGTGATTGCAATGAGAAAGATAACTTTCCAGGAAAGGAATTTCAAGGTGGTAGTAGCTAAAGGTTCAAAGGGCGGCTTCATGAGCTGCCCCAGAACCAAATTCAGGTCCCAAGCCACTGGGGGTGGCCTAATGGGAGGTTTAGTTAGAAGAAGGCCTCTCATAAATCTCGCTATGAGAGGATAAGAGGAAATAGGCTGACCATTTAGAGGCTTTAAAGAAGCTGAAATAGCACTTAAATGGACTCTTACTGAGTTAGTCTTAAGCCCTGCATTAGATAAATGAAGGAGATATTCTAGTAGTGATTCCAGAGGTATCGCATAGGGCTGAAGACCCTTTTGCGAACACCATATGGAAAACCTTTTCCACTTGAACGCCTAAGAACGTCTTGTGGAAGGTTTCCTGGAAGCACAAAGAATATCCCTTACTTGTTGAGAAATGGTAAGACCATGAAGGTCTATGCTCTCAGCAACCAGGCCCTGTGATGCAGGGAGTGGGGATTGGGATGCCACAACATCCCGTCCTCCTGAGACAGGAGATCTGGAGCAGATCCTAACTCCAGAGATGGGGCTTGAGAGAGATGTAGAAGCAGAGGGTACCACACCTGCCGTGGCCAATGTGGAGCTATGAGACTCATGTGGCCCTTGTCTCTCTGAAGCTTGAATAGGGTCTTGGGAATTAGGGGAATGGGTGGAAAGGCATATAGGAAGTCCTGACCCCAATGGAGGAAGAAAGTATCCTTGGCCTGAGTACTGAGCCAGAATTCTGGAACAGAACCGGGGAAGTTCGGCATTCCACGGACTTGCAAAGAGGTCTATGTCCGGAGTTCCCCAAATTTGAAACATTTTTGCTACCTGGTCTGGATGGAGAGACCATTCGTGCGGAAGCAGAATTCGACTGAGTCTGTCTGCCCAAGAGTTTTGAATGCCTGGCAGATACACCGCAAGGAGATGAATCTGATGCTCTCTGGCGAGGGCTCATAGTCGCAAAGCTTCGTTGCAAAGCGACAGAGAGCCTGTTCCTCCCTGCTTGTTCAGATAGAACATAGCTACTTGATTGTCCATCTGAATTAGGACTGTCTTTGTAGCTGAGTTGGGTATGGAACACTCGAAGAGCAAGGAAGATTGCTCCGAGTTCTAGGAGATTGATATGAAAATGGGTCTCCTGTGGAGACCAGATGCCTTGGGTAGAGAGATCTTGGAGATGAGCTCCCCAACCCATCTGTGAGGCGTCTGTTGTTAGAGCGACTTGTGGTAGGGGTTGCTGGAAAGGAGACCCCACCAACAGGTTTTGGGTTGATCTCCACCATTGTAGGGACAAAATAAGGCAACTTGTGTTTGCTATTTTGTCTGATAGGCAGCCTGATGCTTGAGTCCACTGGGTGGATAGAGTCCATTGGACTGTTCTCATATGAAGGCGAGCGTAGGGAACTACGTGTACCGTAGAAGCCATGTGGCCTAGTAGTTGTAACATTTCCCGAGCAGTGAGATGAGTTTTTAACACTGCTTGGGAGGCTAGCTGCACAATGCGAAGGCAGCGAGCCTGTGGAAGATAGGCCCTTGCTTTCCTTGTATCCAACAGAGCTCCTATAAACTCTAGAGATTGAGTGGGAGTTAGGCTGGATTTTGGGATATTTATGACTAGGCCCAAATACTGGAGGATACGCATTGTGCATGGTAGAGAAATTCTGGCCTCTGATTCTGATGGGGCTCGAATGAGCCAGTCGTCCAAGTAGGGGAAGACCAATATTCCTAGAGTGCGGAGAAATGCTGCCACTATAGCCATGCCTTTCGTGAACACCCCTGGTGCTGAGGCCAGGCCGAAAGGAAGCACCCTGTATTGGTAGTGCTTTCCTTGAAAGAGAAACCGAAGAAACCTTTGGTGAGTTGGATGGATGAGAATATGGGTGTACGCATCCTTGAGATCTAGAGAACAAAGCCAATCCTGACTCTGAAGGTATGGCAGTAGAGTTCCTAGAGAAATCATTTTGAATTTCTCTTTGAACAGAAATTTGTTCAGTTCTCTGAGGTCTAAAATGGGTCTGTGTCCCACTGTTTTCTTTGGAATAAGGAAATAAGGGGAGTAAAACCCTGTGCCCTGTTGGGACATGGGCACGTGCTCTATTGCCCCCTGGGTAAGAAGTAAATTGACCTCTTGACTCAACTGTGTGTTGAGGGAGGGTTAAGAATTGAACTATCTTACCAATGTAGGAGGGGGCATGCTGAAGAAATGAAGTTTGTACTCTTCTCTTACAATGGAAAGAGTCCATTCTTCTGCTGTTATTTGCCCCCATCTGGGGGCAAAGTGAGACAACCTTCCTGGGATGGTGTAAGGTTCTGGCTCGTTCAGAACCAGGAAGGCTAAGTTCTCTAGATGGAAGTCAAAGCCCCTGCGGAAGCTGAGTCTGCTGGGCCGGTTGAGGCTTAGCAGGCTTTGATTTCCTTTGCTTTGGGGTCTGTTGCCCCTTTCTGGCAGATTGACCTGCAGAATGCACCTGCTGGGTATAGGAGGGGTAAAACCTCTTCTTCTTAGAGAAGAATGGTTTCTTGTAGGATTTCTTTCTTGCAGGATCAGCTGTTGCCTTAGTCTATCTAGAGTAGTGTTATCAGCATCCAGCTCATTAGCTTTCTCTTGCCAATTTTTGCCAGAGAGGTTTTCACCAGTACAGGGGATATTCCCCAGTTTGTCCTGTACCCAGAGCTCTAAGTCAGATGCCTGGAGACAGGCAATTCTGCGAGCTCTTATGGCAATGGCAGAGGTTCTGCTAATACACTCAAAGCAGTCAAAAGCTGCACGACTGAAACTTAGAGACATCCTGGGCATGTTTGACAAGCGTAAGGTAATCCTGCCTCTTATCATCAGGAAGGAGAGGGCTCATAAGTTCTAGATCTCCTGTGACCTCCTTAAGGAACATTCCCATATATAGGATGTAGGAACTTATCCTGGCAGAAAGCATAGAAGCCTGGAAAGTTTGACGCCCAAAGGCATCAAGAGTCCTACATTCACGTCCTGGAGGATTAGATGCATGTCTCTTTGCACTTTTGATCCTTCTCATGGCTGACTCCACCACTATGGAGGTGTGTGGCAACTGGGTTTTCTGAAATCCAGGACAAGGAGGCACTCGATACATGGTATCTAGCCTACGGGAATGAGGAGAGGTGGTAAGAGGTGTTTCCCACATTCTTAACATGAGATCATGCAAAATCTCATGAATAGGCAGAGTAGCAGCTTCCTTAGGAGCTTAAGGATATTGTAAAATCTCCAACTCCTTTGCCCTGGACTCTGTTTCAGGAGCAACTGTGATAGAAAGACCTCTAGCGACTTCTCTGATGAAATCTTGAAAAGATATATCCTCTGGAGGAGACATCCTACGTTTAGGGGAAGAAGGCTCCTCAGAGAGAAGTACTCCGGCATCGACAGAGCTGTCAGAATCCTCAGAGTTATCTGAGGATTCAAAATTTCTTCTGTCCAGGTGCTCCTGTAAAGCACGATACCGGTACCGATCAAAGTCGGTACCGGAGGGGTCCGGTATCGACTTGTCGATACCTGAGGAAACAGCATGACTCGGTGTTGGTAACACCATTGTCGATGTCGATGCTGTCGGTACTGGTACTAATATCGGTTCCGGCACCAGTGTCGATACCGGTTGTACCGTCTGAAGCGGTCCCGAAGGCACCGATGCCACAAGGAGAGCCACCAGACTGCGCTCAATGGCCAGGAATCTCTGGTTAATTGATGCTACCGATGCCTGGGTATCGGTACTGGACGAAGCAGCCAGTACCCCAGAGCATTGCACCAGTAGTTCTGCCGAGGTTGAGGCCTCGAGAACACCCTGGAGCCCTGATAGTGCTTTGGAAGCCAAAGCCTCCCGCCGGGGCAGTTTTGCCGGTACAAGTTCCTCAAGGGCAATGCCAGAGGCATCTCGATATTTGGAAGGAGATCTACCCTTTGAGGACTGGCCAGATTTATGTTTAGTTTCCTGAGATCCATGAGAGGAAGTGGAAGCCCTGGAAGACGTCGATGGCACGGATGCTGCATCGGAGGGAAAAAGGGTGCTAAGCTTAGCAGCTCGGTTCTGCCGGCCCCTTTTGGACATCATCCCACAGGCAACACACTCGGAGATGGAGTGGTCAGGTCCTAAACATTTAAGGCACCACTCATGAGTGTCGGTGACAGAGATGGTACCGCCACACTTTGAACACTTCTTGAAACCCGAAGCGGGTTTTTCCATAGTGAGGAAAATTTTGGGCCTAGTGCCCAAAATGGCGCGTGGCGCCTAGAGGAAAATTTTTAAGGAAAAAAGTATATATATATATATATTTTTTTTTTTAAAGAAGAAAAGAATCGGCGGTACTGGTATAGTGTCGAGGAAGGCAGACGCTATCAGAAAAAAAGATGAAAATATTAGATGATTTCTGCGGTGAAAGGAAAAACGACCTGCTGGCTCCGCGGAAAACGAAGAACTGGAGAGAGGCAGTTGGGAAAGGCGGGAAGGCAGCACGCAGGCGCTGTGGGATGCTCCCAAAAGCTTTCTAATTGGACGCTGGGGAGCGTTCCCACGCAGGCTCCGTCGGTACCGATGATACCCATATGTGAAGACTACATTATTGGTAGTGCTTCCCTTGAAACAGGAATCGAAAGAACCTTCAATAAGTTGGATGGATGAGAACATGAGTGTAGGCATCCTTGAGATCTAGAGAACAAAGCCAATCCTGACTCTGAAGGTATGGCAGCAGAGTTCCTAGAGAAATCATTTTGAACTTCTCTCTGAACAGGAATTTGTTCAATTCTCTGAGATCTAGAATGGGTCTGTGTCCTCCTGTTTTCTTTGGAATAAGGAAATAGGGGGAGTAAAACCCTGTACCCCGTTGGGGAATGGGCACCTCTTCTATTGCTCCTTGAGCAAGGAGCACTGTGACTTCTTGACCTAACCCGTCATTGGGAGAGGTCTGAGAATTGAACTGTCTTACTATTGTAGGAGGTGGCATGCTGAGGAAATAAAGCTTGTACCCCTCTCATACAATAGACAGAGTCCAATTTTCTGCTGTTATCTGACACCATTTGGGGGCAAAATGACATAACCTTCCTGGGATGATGGAGGGTTCTGGGCCGTTCAGGGCCAGGAAGGCAAAGTTCTCTAGATAGGAGTCAAAGCTCCTGTGGAGGCTGAGTCTGCTGAGCCGGTTGAGGCATAGCTACTTTTGGCTTCCTTTGTTGCCTACGTTTGTTGCTGCTGTCCCTTTTGGGCAGACTGACCTGAACGATGTCCCTGCTGGGTATAGGAGGGATAAAACTTATTCTTCTTATTGAAGAATGGTTTCTTAGAGGATCTTTTCCTCGCAGGATCAGCTGTAGATTTGGACAATCTATCCAAAGTGATATTGTCAGCATCTATCTCATTAGCTTTTTCCTGCCAATTCTTGCCAAAGAGATTCTCTCCTGTGCAAGGTATATTCCCCAGTTTGTCCTGTACCCAGATTTCTAAGTCAGATACCTGGAGCCAGGCAATTCTACGTGCACCTATTGCAAAAGCAGAGGTTCTGCTTATGCATTCAAAGCAGTCAAAGGCTGCACGATTCACAAACTTAGAAACATCCTGAGCATGTTTAACAAGAGTAAGATAATCTTGCCTTTTATCATCAGGAAGGAGAGGGCTCATAAGCTCTAAGTCTCCTGTGACTTCCTTAAGGGACATTCCCATATACAAGATATAGGAACTGATCCTAGCAGAAAGCATGGAAGCCTGGAAGGATCGACGTCCAAAGGCGTGAAGAGTCCTACACTCACGTCCTGGAGGATTAGATGCATGCCTTTTTGCACTCTTCATCCGTCTCATGGCTGATTCCACCACTATGGAATGGTGTGGTAACTGAGTCTTCTGAAACCCAGGTCAAGGAGGAACTCAATACATGGTGTCGAGTCTTCGAGAATGAGGAGATGTGGTTAGAGGTGTTTCCCACATCCTTAACATAAGATCATGCAAGATCTCATGAATAGGTAAGGTAGCTGCCTCCTTGGGAGCTTTAGGGTATTGTAGGATTTCTAATTCCTTTGCCCTAGGCTCTTTTTCAGGAGCCACTGTGATGGAAAGACCTTGGGCCACATCTTGGATAAAATCCTGAAAGGACATATCCTCTGGTGGAGACATCCTACACTGAGGAGAAGAGGAATCCTCGGAAAGAAGTACTCTGGTATCAGCAGAGCCTTCCGAGTCTTCAGACTCATCCGAGGATTCGAAGTATCTCCAATCCGGGTGACTGTGCAATGCACGGTACCGGTACCGATCGAAGTCGGCATCGGAGTGGTCCGGTAACGACTTGTCGATGCCGGATAGAGACGCATGACTCGGTCCTGGTAGAATACCTGCCTATGTCGATGCAGTCGGTGCCGGTACCGGTTGAATTGTCTGAAGCGGTTTCAGGGGCATCGAGGCCGTGAGAAGAGCTGCCAGACTGCATTCAATAGCCAAGAATCTCTGGTCTATCGACGCTGCCGATGCTTGGGTATCGGTGCCGGTTAAAGCATCCGGAACCCCAGAGCATGGCACCAGTAGTTCTGCCGAGGTTGAAGCCTCGAGAACATCCTGGAGCCCCGTTAGTGCTTTGGAAGCCGAAGCCTCCCGCCGGGGCAATTTTGCCGGTGAAAGTCCCTCAAGGGCAATGCCAGAGGCATCTCTATGTTTAGAAGATGATCTACCCTTTGAGGACCAGCTAGATTTATGTTTAGTTACCTGAGATCCATGGGAGGAGGATGAAGCCCTGGAGGAGGTCGATGCCACAGAGGCTGCATCGGAGGGAAAAAGGGTGCTGAGCTTAGCAGCTCGGTTTTTCCGGCCCCTTTTTGACATCATTCCACAGGCAACACACTCTGAAATAGAGTGGTCAGGACCTAAACATTTGAGGCACCACTCATGGGTGTCTGTGACAGAGATGGTACCGCCACACTTAGAACACTTTTTAAAACCCGAAGCGGGTTTTTCCATTTTGAGGGAAAAAGTTTGGCCTAGTGCCCAAAATGGCGCATGGCACCCGAGAAGAAAATTACTGGAGAAAGACTCCAGAAACAAAGTTTTTTTTGTTTTTTTTTTCAGAAAAAAAGAAAAGAAGAACTGGTGGTACCGGTATAGCGTCAAGGGAAGGCAGACGCCACCACAAAAAGGAAGTATAAGAAGGGAATCTTTCTGCAGTGACAAGATGTGCGACCTGTCAGCTCCGCGGAAAACTAAGAACTGGAGAGGGATAGTTGGGGAAGGCAGCACGCAGGCGCTGTGGGATGCTCCCAAAAGCTTTCCTACTGGACGCTGGGGAGTGTTCCCGCGCAGGCTCCATCGGTACCGACGATACCCATATGTGAAGACTACATTCTGCTTGTTCCTGGAGATAAGCCTTTATTTATTTTTTTTCAGAACCTGGTAACATTAGTAAGCAACCTCATCTGCTTGGAAGTGAATTCCATAGACTTGGGGCAGCCACAAAAAATATCTTGGTCTGTGTAATAACTTTCCTATCAGGCCTAACTAAAGAAATCATGGAAATTTGCAGCAGCAGGAAGGTAAGCTCCTCCCTGACACAATACAAAGACACGGCTCTCACAAGGCGCCCAGCACACTCACACACACACACGGTACAACTTTGGCCGCCGGACCCTCTTACAGCCTTGGATCGTTCCAGTCCGCCAGCTGCCAGGAAACACAAAAGATCGGCCATCACAGCAGCGGGAAGATAAGCTCCTCCCTGCTGCACACAGCATTACCGGCCTGCGTCCCCACCAGACAATACAGTAACAGCTCTCACAAGGCAACCACCAGCACACACGCACACACAGGACACCTCTGAACTCTCCGCTGCTGTGCCGCTTCAGCCGCTGGACCCTCTTACATCCTCGGATCGCTGCAACCCACCAGCCACCAGGAAACTTAAAAGACCAGACATTGCAGCAGCAGGGAGGTAAGCTCCTTTCCGCTGCACACGGCATCATCAGCCTGCGCCTCCACTGGATATGGCTTTGGCGTGGCCCTTAGGCATGGACCACTGTAGGATATGCCCCCACTGCTGAAGAGGTCCTCTGCCAGATCACCGAACAAGAACCACAGAGCTCTAGACTCAGAGCCCCAAGCTCTCATCAGGCAACCACTAGAGACCATCCTCCCAGCAGGCTACACTCCCCACTCTGCCTCACATGCACACACGGAACACCCTCTGAATCCTGCCTCAGACCTCCGAACTCCACACAGACTCACCCAACTCCAATCCTCAAGGCATACGAGACTTTCTCCGCACACGCACACACGGATCATTCTCCTTAACCCAGCCTCGCTGCAATCACTTCCAGCATAGATTCACAGCAGACATGCCACTCTTTAACTTGAAAAGTCCAAAGAAAACCCAGCATACAATAAACCACAAGTAAATTTTTTTGTTGGAATGGCCAGCACAGTGTGCAGGATTGTGCCTGCCACCACAGTGGCCGGTCCTTTTTAATCAATTATAGTACAAATTTAAAACAGCTCTCATTGAAAAACGGCTGTACTTAGCTGTGCAGAAAAAATTTCAGGCTGGACGAACGTTGTTTACAGCGATAAATCGATGTTTGCATCAGCAGGTCAGTAAGGTAACGACGTGTCACGTTTCGGGGGTATACACATCAACCCCCTGCTTAAGGTCAGACCTCTGAATCAGGTAAAGAACATCAGCCTGGCGTACACATGTACAACCATCCAAGAGCTTCAACATCAGTTATCAAATATATGTTGTTGTTACGTGCTGTCGAGTCGGAGTCAACTCATGGCGACCCTCTGGATAGCTATCCTAAATTGTGTTCGGTCTTCAGTCAAGTGGCTCATTGTTGACAGACTGGTACCCATAGCTGCTGCTATTGTATCGATCCATCTCATTGCTGGCCTTCCTCTTTTGCGTTGAACTTCTATCATGCCAAGCATTATGTCTTTCTCTAATGATCACTCTCTTCGCATGATGTGTCCAAAGTATGAAAGTTGAAGTCTTGTCATCTGAGCTTCTAAAGAAAGCGTAGGTTTGATCTCCTCTAGTACTGACTGGTTTGTTCTTCGGGCAGTCCATGATATACACAGTATTCACCGCCCGCACCATAATTCAAAGGCATCAATTTTATTTCTGTCTATCTTTTTCACTGTCCAGCTTTCACATCCATATTATGTTATTGAAAATACCATGGCTTGAACAAGTCGAATCTTTGTATGGAGAGAGACATCTCTGCTCTTGAGAATCTTATCTAGGTCTTTCATAGCCATTCTGCCAAGAGCAATGTGTCGTCTGATTTCTTGACTGCTTGTTGCTTCTTTATTGATAGTTGATCCAAGTAGGTTAAAGTTGTTCACGATTTCAATTTCTTCTCCTTCAGCGATGAACCTGTTGATTATGTCAGTTGTCATGATCTTTGTCTTCTTTACATTAAGGTGCAGGCCCATTTTGAGACTATGTACTTTGATTGTGAGAAGAAAATGTTTCTGATCATCTTCATTTTCAGCCAGTAATGTGGTAACATCAGCATAGCGAAGGTTGTTGATGAGTCTTCCACCAATCTGCACACCTCTGTTGGCTTTATACAATCCTGCTTCTCTGATGATTTATTCTGCATATAAATCAAACAGGTAGGAAGAAAGTATGTAGCCTTGTCTTACACCTTTGCTTATTTTAAACCATCCTGTTTCTCCTTGTTCCGTTCGAACTGTTGCTTCTTGATCAATGTACAGATTGTGCAAGAGAACGATCAAGTGTTCTGGTATACCCATGCTTCTTAATGTGGCCCAGAGTTTCTCATGGTTTACACAGTCACAAGCCTTGCTATAGTCGATAAAGCACAAATAGATATCCTTTTGGTATTCTTTAGTCTTTTCAAGGATCCATCTCACATCTGCAATGATGTCTCTCCTTCCTCGCCCTTTCCTGAACCATGCTTGCACTTCAGGTAGTTCTTGTTCCAGGTATGGTTGTAGTCTCTTTTGAATAATCTTCAGTAGAATCTTGCTGGCATGTGGGATCAGAGCGATTGTGCGATAATTTCCACAGTCAGTTGGATCACCTTTCTTTAGTATTGGTATAAACACAGATCTTTTCCAGTCAGTTGGCCATGATGTTGTCTTCCATATTTCTTGGCAGAGCCTTGTAAGTACGGTAACAGCTGCATCAGATTGCTGTAATACTTCTATGGGAATGCTATCAATGCCTGGTGCTTTGTTCTTTGATAAGGCTTTCAATGCTGCTTCAACTTCTTCTTTCATCACCAATGGTTCCAGATCATAAGGTACAGGTTGAAACGGCTGTTGGTTCACTTGATCTTTATCATATAAAAACTCCATATATTCCTTCCACCTTTTCTTGATCATCTCAGCATCATTCAACATAGAACCTTGAGCATCTTGTAACATTCCAATTCGAGGCTGGAACTTTTTCTTTAACTCTCGTAGCTTTAGGAAAGCTGATCTTGTTCTTCCTCTAATAGTTTCTGCTTCTATTTCCTTGCATGTGTCGTCGTAGTACTTTTCCTTGTCCTGTCTTGCTGCACATTGGAAATCTCTTTTGAGTTCTGCGATTGTCTTTCTTTCTCCTCTGGCTTTAGCTTCTCTGCATTTCTGGGCAATTTTCAGAATTTCTTCTGTCATCCATTTTGGACGTTTTTGCTTTTTCACCTTTTGTAGAGACTTCTCGCTTTCTTCAAACACAACCTTATTGATGTCATTCCCTAACTCTTCTGGAGATCTGTCATTTGTATCTAAAGCAGCAAATCGATTTTGCAGGCAGTCTTTAAATTCCAGTGGTATATTCTCAAGATCATATTTTGCTGCATTCATAAGTGGTTTGCTCTTTTTCAACTTTAGCTTGAGTTTGCATACTAGTAGTTGATCTGTACCACAGTCAGCTCCAGGTTTTGTCTTTGTTGATGTTATAGAGCTTTTCCATTGTTGACTTCCACAGATGTAGTCAATTTGATTTTTATACAATCCATTGGGTGAAGTCCATGTGTACAGTCGCCGCTTGTGTTGCTGGAAGAAGGTGTTTGAGATGAATACATCGTTGGTCTTGCAGAATTCTACCAGTCTTTCTCCAGCTTCATTTCTGTTGAAAGTCCATATTTTCCAACTACTTTGCCTTCTTCTTTGTTGCCAACTTTTGCGTTCCAGTCACCCATGACTATCAGGATATCCTGTTTGCATGTTCTGTCAATTTCAGCTTGTACTTGTTCATAGAACTCTTCAATTTCATTCTCTTCTGCAGCTGTTGTTGGGGCATATACTTGAATTATAGTTGTGTTGATAGGCATTCCTCATAGACGAATAGAGATTAAGCATTCGCTGACTGCATTGTATTTCATTACAGTTCTTGCAAGTTTCTTCTTTATTATAAATGCAACACCATTTCTTCTTTGTCTTTCATTTCCAGCATAGTAGACCATGTGATCATCCAATGCAAAGTGCCCGATGCCAGTCCATTTCAGTTTGCTGACACCCAACAGATCAAGTTGTACACGTTCCATTTCATTCTTGACCACCTCCAACTTCCTTTGGTTCATGCTTCGTACATTCCATGTTCCAATGTGTAAGATATCTTTACAGCTTCTGATTCTCATGTCATGCGCAGCTACATCAGCAGTCAGATGTCCCGAGGGCTTTGATCCAACCACATCATAAATGCTGGCTTTACTCTGAAAAGTCTTCAGCTCTTCCCCAGTAGCTAGTTGAGTGCCTTCCGACCTGGGGGTCTCATCTTCCAACACTATAGCGCAATTTGTTTTGTTGTACCTGTCCATTGGGTTTTCATGGCAAGATACAGAAGTAGATTGCCGGGCCTTTCCTCCACGCAGTTTAAGTTTGGTGTTGTTGCTGTTGTCACAGAAATGTGATCCTCCGCCGTCAACACTATCCCATTCTCCTGCTGCCCAGATGGGTGGTTTGTCTTGGTCTGGCACCTCAAATCAAATATATACCGACGATATAATGATCTGCACCCCCTTCTCATCAACTGCCCTCGACTACATAAAGCTCATTGCCTGCTTCAAGGAAACAGTAATCTGGCTCCAATGCCACAATCTGGCAGTCAACCTTGGCAAGACTGCGATCTTGCACATCACAAGGGACCCTACCTTTACACTCCCCTCATCCATCAGATTCAACAACCATGACCTTCAAGTCAAAACCCAAGTCAGATATCTAGACATCATCCTTGACCAGCAACTGGATTTCAAGACCCACATCCGTAATGTTACCTAATCTGTTTACACCAAGCTCCGAACCCTAAGGCACCTACATCCCCTCCTGCCCTTTGAACACTTCCGCTCAGTATGTCAAGCCTCCATCACACCCATATTGGGCTACTGCAACTTGATATACCAGGGGCTCCCCAAGCCCAGAACACCACCACACATGCCATACTTGGCACCTCATGAACACCCACATCACACCCCTACTAAAAAAGATCCACTGGCTACCAATTATCTCTCGAGTCAAACACAAAGTGCTCACTACTATACACAAGGCCCGCCACCACCTTACCACCGCTCTCCAAACCCTTATCTATAGCACCAAGACTACCAGACCACACAGAAACAGCACACAGAACCTCCTTGCCCTGCCACCACAAATATGCAAGAGTTCCCAACAAGCTCGCCAAAGAGTCTTCATGCTTTACGCCCATTCCCTCTGGAATACCTTATCCCCGCCTTTACGGTGCATTCAATCCCAACAAACCTTCAGAAAGAACCTGAAGACACACCTCTTTCTCAAACATTTTGGCGCAGCTCAGCCTGGAGACCCACAACATGAGAACCACCATCCAGCGCACACCACCATAATGTGTGCCTTGTAAATGATGATCAGCTCTGTCAATGTTATAATGTACCCCGTCTCCCCACCTCTGTACCATGTTTATTGTACACCATTTTGACCGATAGAAAAACTGTATAACAAAACCGGTTAAATAAATAAATTTGAAGATAAGCCCTCAATGGCCTCTTAGCCTGATGATACTGCACCAGTGATTTCATATAACTGGATGATAACCCGTAGATCACTTTAATCACCACAATCAGCAACTTAAATTTGATCCAATATTCTAGAAAGGTCAGCGCAGCTCAATCAAACACAGCATAATGTAATACCACACCATATACATAAACATATCATCAGCTGACCTGACCATATGTTATCCATTTGTGACCTAAGATTCTGGCACTCTCTCTACCTCATCTAGAATATTTTTCATATATTAGTTTGAGAAGAGCTGGACAGTAGCTATGCAAAAGGCAAGCATAGCATTATGGAAAACTTTCATCCCAAGAAGGACAAGCATATGAGCATGCCTTACAGGTGGCACCAAGGAGAGTGTCACCTGCTTGACTTTGAGAGCATATTTGACCACCATTGAATGGTTTGAGTGCTACAACTTCTTGAATTCAGAAGCTTTATGTACTATGTAAATGGGAGTTCACTTTATTTACAAGTTTTACATGAGGAGAGGAGTGAGTCTCAACTTTCATATCTGTGCATCCTTAAACTTGTAAATGGACACTGCCATGCCTTTCCTGGGGTGAAAAGGAGGTGAAGATATTGGAGGATGCCCAACATTTCTGTCCTAGGCTCTTCCTACTTCTCCAACATAAATAGAATTATTGCAGCCATTTCCTTACAAACTGTTGAAGAAGTCCTCCAATAGAGATTTTTTCCTTAAAGGAGAAAGATCCAATGGCAGACACCTCCTGTTCACAGAAGTCTTCTTATTGCTAAGTGGAACCCCAGGATGTCTCTGAATGTGTCAGAAAAGTACTTTACATAAGAAATGCCATACTGAATCAGACCAAGGTCCACGAACCCAAGTATTCTGTTTCCAACAGTGGCCAATCCAGGTCAGAAGTACATGGCAGGTTCACAAAAAGGCACACAGGATTCCACAATGCTTGTCCCAGGGCAAGCAGTGGATTTCCCGGGTCCTCTATAATAATGGTTTATGGACCTTTCCTCCAGGAAATTGTCTAACCCTTTTTTAAACAGAGTTACACTAACAGCTTTTACTACATCCTCCGGTAACGAATTCAAGAGTTTGATTGCATGTTGAGTGAAAAAAATATTTTCTCTTATTAGTCTTAAATGAGTTACATCGAAACTTCATTGCATGTCCCCTAGTCTGTTTACTTTTTGATGAAGTAAACAATCATTCTACATTTACCTGTTCTACTCCATTCAATAATTTATAGACCTCTATCATATTTTCCTTCAGCTGGCTCTTTTCCAAGTTGAACAGCCCTAACCTTTTAATCCTTTCCCTAGAAGGGTATCCTTCCATCCCCTTTACCATTTTGGTGGCTCTTCCCTGTACACTTTGCTGGACATGTCTGAGTACATGCGTAGCTAGGAGACAAGGCCTCTGTGAGATTTCCTTTGTCTGTTGGGTTTAGGCCTCTTTATTGGCTTCTTCAAGGCTCTGGGACAGAGGGTGAAGCAGGTGCACAGGTGGTGTTCTCTTCAATCCTCTCTGTTGAGGATAAAGTCCAAGGCAGAGAAGCTCGCATCCTGGAGATGAATGCATGGTTGTGTGGATGGTGTCATTGAGAATGTTTTGGTTTCCTAGACCATGTGATGCTGTTCCAAGGGTTACAGAGCAGAGATGGCATCCATCTGTCCAAGAAAGGTCAACGTGTCTTCAGTAGTAGACTAGCTAATCTACTGAAGAGGGCTTTAAACTAGATTCGTTGGGGATGGGTGAAAAAAGCCACCAGGTAAGTGAAAGCCCCCAGGTAAGTGATGCATTAAATACCTTTATGGAAATGGGCAACAGGGGTAACATATGTAAAGCAGTGTGCATAAATGCCCGTAGCATGGGGAATAAGATCCCTAATGTTGAAGCTTTGGTGGGAGTGGCCGACTTGGATTTAGTAGCAGTTACAGAAACATGGTTCACAGAAAACCATGACTGGGATGTAACTGTACCTGGGTATACTGTATTCAGAAAGGACAGGGTAGGAAGAAGGGGAGGAGGAGTGGCACTATATGTAAAAAATACTATTAAAGCTTTGGAATTACAGAGCTTAAAAGGGAGAGAGGAGGCATTGTGGGTTAAACTAGAAAGAGGGAAAGAGAAATCTATTTGCATTAGCGTGATATACAGACCTCCCTCACAAGAGGAAGAGGTTGACAGAGAGTTAATTGAAGACATACGCAGCATTGCTAGGAAAGGGGAAGTGCTACTGATAGGGGATTTCAATATGCCAGATGTTGATTGGCACATTCCTGCTGCAGTATCATCTAGAAGTAAAGAGATCCTGGATTCTCTACAGGGAGAACTATTCAAGCAATTGGTAACAGACCCCACACGTGAAAGGGCCATACTGGACTTGGTGCTTACCAATGGTGAAAGTGTTTCTGATGTTATGAGATCATTTTGCATCCAGTGATCACCAGATGGTGTGGTTCAGTATTAGGACTAGGGCTGTTAGAATCCATTCAAAGGTGAGTGTCTTAGACTTTAGAAAGACTAACTTTGCCAAGATGGGCCAATACCTCAGGGAGTCGTTAGCGGAATGGGAACAGCTGGGGGATGTAGAAAAACAGTGGGCAAAACTGAAAGGAGATATTTTAAGGGCAACCAACCTTTTTATTAAAATGGTAAATAAAGGTAAAAGGAAAAGGAGACCGTTATGGCTTTCAAAAGAGGTAGCTGAAAAAGTGAAGAAAAAGAGGGAGGCCTTCATGAAATACAAGAGATCACAGAGAGAGGAAGACAGGCATCTGTATTTGGAAAAACTTAGAGAAGCTAGCAAAGTAGTCAGGAAAGCAAAGATTCAAAAAGAGGAGGAAATAGCCAATGCAATAAAATTGGGGGATAAGACATTTTTCAGATATGTTAGTGAGAAGAGGAAGAGCAAAAGTGGTATTGTCAGACTCAAGGGTGAAGGGGAGGAATATGTAGAAGCTGATGAAGATAAAGCGGAATTGCTTCACAAATATTTCTGTTCTGTGTTCACAGATGAAGAACCAGGAGCAGGACCTCAGAAAACACCCACAAACAGAACAGAAGCGAGGGACATCTTGAACAATTTTCAGAAGACTGTGTTCATGAGAAACTAGCTCAACTTAAAGTAGGCAAGGCGATGGGACCGGATGGGATACACCCTAGAATACCGAGGGAACTTGGGGACGTTCTAGCAGCTCCACTGACTGACCTTTTCAATGCCTCGTTGGAGTCGGGAGTGGTGCCAAAGGACTGGAGAGAGGCTCATGTGGTGCCTTTACACAAAAGCGGAAGTAAGGATGTGGTTGAAAACTACAGGCCGGTTAGTTTAACTTCGGTAGTGAGTAAATTATTGGAAACGCTGCTGAAAGAGAAAATAGTGAGGTTTCTGGAGTCCAGCGGATTACAGAATCCAAGGCAGCATGGATTCACCAGAGGCAGGACTTGTCAGACAAATCTGATTGATTTCTTTGACTGGGTGACCAGGGAGTTGGACTGAGCGACAGCCCTAGATGTGGTGTATTTAGATTTCAGTAAAGCCTTTGACACTGTTCCTCACAAGCGACTTATAAACAAACTGAGCACCCTAGGGATGGACTCTAAAGTTACTGCTTGGGTTAGAAATTGGTTGGGTGGGAGGCGACAAAGAGTACAGGTAAAGCATTGTTACTCACCTGTAACAGGTGATCTCCGGGAACAGCAGGAATTTAGTCTTCACATATGGGTATTGTTGGTACCGACAGAGCCTGCGCGGAAACGCTTCCCAGTGTCCAATTAGAAAGCTTTAGGGAGCATCCCACAGCGCCTGTGTGCTGCCTTCCCGCCTTTCCCAACTGCCTCTCTCCAGTTAAGTTTTAAAGCAGAAACAAAGAGAGAGAGAGGGAAAGGGAAAGGGAAAGAGATAGATAGAGAGATACAACTCCTAGGGGAGGTGGGTGGGTTGTGAAGAATAAATTCCTGCTGTTCCCGGAGATCACCTGTTACAGGTGAGTAACTATGCTATCTCCAGGAACAAGCAGGAATGTAGTATTCACATATGGGGACTCCCTAGCTTTAGATGCCAGGGAAAGACCCCATAAGTTGTGTGTCCCTCAACCAGGGTTCCACTTCCCCCCATGGATCTCTGGCATTCAACCAGGGATGGCGGGTAGGAGTTGATTAGGTATGGAACAGGTGTTGAAGAACAGCCTGACCAAACAAGGCATCCCGGCGGGAGTCCTTGTTCAAGCAGTAATGGGCTGTGAAGGTATGAACCGAGGCCCAGGTGGCTGCTCGACAGATGTCGTCGATAGACACAGAGTGCAGATGAGCCACTGAAGCTGCCATGGCTCTCACATTCTGAGCTGTGACATGGCCCTCCAGAGGAAGATTCTTACTCTGATAGGCAAAGGAAATACACTGAGCAATCCAGTTAGATAATGTTCTCTTGGAGACTGGAAGTCCCAAATGAGAAGGATCAAAAGCAACAAAGAGTTGAGAGGACTTTCTATGTTGCTGTGTTCTTTGTAAGTAAAAAGCTAAAGCTCTTTTACAGTCCAAAGTATGAAGGTTCCTTTCTGCATTTGATGCATGAGGCCTTGGAAAGAACACAGGTAGGTAGACCGCTTGGTTTAGATGAAAAGGCGAGACCACCTTTGACATAAAGCGTGGATGAGTCCTAAGGACTACCTTGTCATGATGGAACCTTTGTCATGTAGAAGACCCTTCTGAGTCTATGGAGCTAAGTGAAGCAGAGGAATTTGCTTCAGAAACTGAAAGGCAGGCAGAGCACATGGCTCAGGGTTTCCAAGGGAAACGTAAACAAAGTGAGTCACGAGAGGAACAAACACGCCCATGCTGCAACGTATCCCCAAGCTCAGGAGTTAAGGGAAAACACCTGGTTGGGGAGGGGCGGAGCCGAGCCCTAAGAAGCAGGGATATAAAAAGTGCTCACTAGATTTGACCAGTAGAGCAAGGGAGGAGACAGGAGAGGAGGTGAAGAGAGCAATGGGAAAGGCAACAGCAGAGGAAGAGAAAGAGAAGAACAAGGTGGAAGCCAAAGTAAGAAGGACTCAGAGAGCCCGTGCCCAAAAGCCAGGTGGGTGCAGCCCAGGACTGGTGCCATACCTTGAAGGCAGCCGGAGGGAGAGACTGCCTGAGAGGCTAGTTTGGGAGCACTCAGAAACTCCAGAGAGAGAGGTGCTGGCCAGAGGATATTTGTATGTCTGAGGAAAAGGCTGAGAAGCTAAAAGGCAGGAAAACACATCCAGTGTTTGGAACCCTTGCTGGCCCAGCAATGCTGAGAAGTTCTTCCTTTCTAAAGCCAAAAGGTAGGCTGCACAAATTATACAGAGGTGAAACTAGCTATAAAAGTTTTCCTTGTGCTTGCCAAGAAGTATTGGACTCTCCTTATACTAACTCCAATATATACGGTACTTCACAACCCCACTCATTAGAGTGTTATAAAGAGAAGCCTCGGGAAGACAGAGGGGGAGTGCACTTTGAAACGCCGTATAGCAGTGTGCAAACTTACCCAGCTGATAGTGATTCAGAGGAAATGCAGATAGGGCCTGTTATTGAGGATATAACAGATGAGCAAATGGACTGCACGTTATCACTAGCTGATTATATTATATCACTTTGCTGACCAGGCTGTTAAGAAGGCTGTCTAAACAGCAGAAGAGAAGTAAAGTGTTTCTTATTGTATAAGAAGTGACTGTTACTTTTGTGTTTGTGTTGAGCACTGCATATTTTGAAGCTTGAAGCGAAAGAAGCTGTTTTGTCCTAAGTTCCTGAAATGTTTTCTTTATGCCAGTTGCATATGGCTATTTTGTCCTAAGTTTTTCACATGCATTTAATCCGCCCAGAAGGGAAAATAAAAACCTTGTCATTTTGCCTGAAACCACTCAACTACAAGTACTTCTTTCTTGGAGAGTAAAGAGGAACTACAACTCCCATAAGGCAGTGCAGGAACAAATACTCTGCCATACTTTCTAAGTTAGGATACCCAGGCTGACCAACCCTATGTGCCCAGGCTCTGAGGAGGTTACTGGTGACACCTTGTATAAGGAGGATCAGCCACTAGTGCTTGCAACTCACTGATGCAACGTGCTGATGTGATTGCAATGAGAAAGATAACCTTACAAGAAAGGAATTTCAAGGAGGTAGTAGCTAAGGGTTCGAAAGGTGGCTTCATGAGCTGACCAAGAACCAAATTTAAGTCCCATGCCACAGGTGGTGGCTTAACGGGAGGCTTAGTCAGCAGAAGGCCTCTCATAAATCTTGCTATAAGAGGATGGGAGGAAATAGGTTGTCCATTTAGGGGCTTGAAGGAAGCTGCAATAGCATTCAAATGGACCCTTACTGAGTTAGTCTTAAGTCCTGCATTGGATAAATGAAGGAGATACTCCAGTAATGATTCCAGAGGTATGGCAATTGGGTTAAGACCCTTCTGCGAACACCATATGGTAAACCTTTTCAACTTGAAAGCATAAGAGCGTCTTGTGGAAGGCTTCCTAGAAGCACAAAGGCTATCCTTTATTTGCTGAGGGAGGTTAAGATCATGGAGATCTAGGCCTTCAGCAACCAAGCCCTCAGATGCAGGGACTGGGGATTGGGATGCCATAACATTCCGTACTCCTGGGACAGAAGATCTGGAGCAGACCCTAACTCCAGGGAGGGAGCTTGAGAGAGATATAGAAGCAGAGGGCACCACACTTGCCGTGGCCAATGTGGAGCTATGAGAATCATATGGCCTCTGTCTCACTGAAGCTTGAATAGGGTTTTGGGAATTAGGGGAATGGGTGGTAAGGCATACAGGAAGTCTTGACCCCAGTAAAGGAGGAAAGTATCCCTGGCCTGAGCCCCCTGAGCCGGAATCCTGGAACAGAACCGGGGAAGTTTGGCATTCCACGCACTTGCAAAGAGGTCTATGTCTGGGGTTCCCCAAATTTGAAAAAACTTGGCCACCTGGTCTGCATGCAGAGACCACTCGTGTGGAAGCAGAACTCGACTGAGTCTATCTGCCCAAGAGTTTTGTATGTCTTGAAGATACACTGCCAGGAGATGGATCTGATGCTCTCTGGCGAGGGCCCATAGTCGCAAAACTTCGTTGCAAAGCGACAGAGAGCCTGTTCCCCCCTGCTTGTTCACGTAGAACATGGCTACTTGATTGTCCGTATGAATAAGGACTGTCTTGTAGCTGAGCAGGCTGTGGAACACTCGAAGAGCAAGGAAGATTGCTCTGAGCTACAAGAGACTGATATGTAGAAGAGTCTCCTGTGGAGTCCAGGTGCCTTGGGTGGAGAGGTCTTGCAGATGAGCTCCCCCACCCATTGGAGAAGCATCTGTTGTGAGAGTTGCCTGGGGTTAGAGTTGTTGAAACGGGGACCCCAGCAACAGGTTTTGAGTGGACTTCCACCATTGGAGGGACAAAATAAGGCGATTTGTGTTTGCTATTTTGTCTGACAGGCATCCTGATGCCTGGGTCCATTGAGTGGATAAAGTCCACTGGGCTGCTCTCATATGGAGGTGAGTATAGGGAACCACATGCACGGTAGATGCCATGTGGCCTAGTAGTTGTAACATTTCTCGAGCAGTGAGATGGGACTTTAGCACTGCTTGAGAAGCTAACTGCACCATGCCAAGGCAACGGGCCTGGGGGAGATAGGCCCTTGCCTTTCTGGTATCCAGCAAAGCTCCTATAAACTCTAGAGACCGAGTGGGAGTTAGACTGGATTTTGGGATGTTTATGACCAGACCCAAATACTGAAGGATACGCATTGTGCAGGATAGAGAAGTCCTGGCCTCTGACTCTGTTGGGGCTCGAATGAGCCAGTCGTCTAAGTAGGGGAAGACGAATATTCCTCGAGTGCGGAGAAATGCTGCTACCACATTTCATGAACACTCTTGGTGCTGAGGCCAGGCCAAAAGGAAGCACCCTGTATTGGTAGTGCTTTCCTTGAAAAAGGAACCGAAGGAACTTTCTGTGAGTTGGATGGATGAGAACATGGGTGTACGCATCCTTGAGATCTAGAGAACAAAGCCAATCCTGACTCTGAAGGTATGGCAGCAGAGTTCCCAGAGAAATCATCTTGAATTTCTCTTTGAATAGGAATTTGTTCAATTCTCTGAGGTCTAAGATAGGTTTGTATCCCCCTGTTTTCTTTGGGATAAGGAAATAGGGGGAGTAAAATCCTGTACCCTGTTAATGAATGGGTACTTCTTCTATTGCCCCTTGGGCAAGAAGCATGGTGAACTCTTGATCTAACAGGTTGCTGAGAGAGATCTGAGAATTGAACTGCCTTATCATTGTGGGAGGGGGCATGCTCAAAAAATGAAGCTTGTACCCCTCTTTTATGATGGAGAGTGTCCAATGCTCTGCTGTTATCTGCCCCCATCTGGGGGCAAAGTGACACAACCTTCCTGGAATGGTGGAAGGCTCTGGTCCAATGAGAGCCAGGAAGGCTAAGTTCTCTAGCTGAAAGTCAAAGGCCTTGTGGAGGCTGAGACTGCTGGGACGGTTGAGGCTTAGCAGTCTTTGCCTTTCTTTGTTTAGGTGGTTGCTGACCTTTCCGGACAAGCTGACCTGCAGAACGTCCCTGCTGGGAATTAACAGGATAAAACCTTTTCTTTTTAGAAAAGAAAGGTTTTTTGAAAGATTTCTTTCTTTCAGGATCAGCTGTGGCCTTGGATAATCTGTCCAAGGTGGAGTTGTCAGCATCCAGCTCATTGGCTTCTTCTTGCCAATCCTTGCCAAACAGGTTCTCACCAGTACAAGGAATATTGCCCAGTTTGTCTTGTACCCAGAGCTCCAAATCAGATGCCTGGAACCAGGCAATTCTTCGTGCACCTATGGCAATGGCAGAGGTTCTGCTTATGCACTCAAAACAGTCAAAAGCTGCACGGTTGACAAATTTGGAAACATCTTGGGCATGTTTGACCAATGTGAGAAAATCCTGTCTTCTATCCTCAGGAAGAAGAGGACTCAAAACCTCTAAATCTCCTGTGATTTCCTTCAGGAACATCCCCATATATAAAATATAGGAACTGATTCTGGCAGAAAGCATGGAAGCTTGGAAAGTACGACGTCCAAAATCATCCAAAGTTCTGCACTCACGTCCTGGGGGATTAGAGGCATGCCTCTTTGCACTCTTGATCCTTCTCATAGCCGATTCCACTACAATAGAGTGGTGAGGGAGCTGAGTTTTCTGGAAACCAGGACAAGGAGGGACTTGATACATAGTGTCACGTCTACGAGAATGAGGAGAGGTGGTAAGAGGGGTCTCCCACATTCTTAGCATGAGATCATGCAAGATCTCATGGATGGACAAAATAGCTGCCTCCTTAGGAGCTTTGGGATATTATAAAATTTCCAACTCCTTTGCTCTGGGGCTCTGTTTCAGGAGCCACAGTAATGGAGAGACCCCGAGCCACCTCCCTGATAATCAGAATCCTCAGATTCCTCTGAGGACTCGAAGTACCTTCTGTCCGGATGTTCTTGTAGAGCCCGAAACCCGTACCGGCCAAAGTCGGTACCGGGAGGAATCGGTACCAGTGTATCGGTACCGGGGGGCTTTGGGTGACTGGGTGCCGGCAATGCGGACACCGATGTCGATGTCGATGCTATCAGTACCGGTAAAGATACCGGTACCGGTTGAACTGTCTGATGCGGTTTCGAGGGTGTCGATGCCGCAAGGAGAGCCGCCAGACTGCGTTCAATAGCCAGGAATCTCTGGTCTATCGACGCTGCCGATGCCTGGATGTCAGTACCGGAGAAGACAGCCGGTACCCCAGAGCATGGCACCAGTATTTCTGCTGAGGTCGAGGCCTCGAGAACATCCTGGAGCCCCAATAATGCTTTGGAAGCCGAAGCCTCCCGCCGGGGCAATTCTGCCGGTGCAGAATCCTCAAGGGCAACGCCAGAGGCATCTCAATGCTTAGGAGATCTTCCCTTTGAGGACTGGCTGGATTTATGTTTAGTTACCTGAGATCCACAGGAGGAAGAGGAAGCCCTGGAAGACGTCGATGCCACTGAAGCTGCATCAGAGGGAAACAGGGTAGTGAGCTTAGCAGCTCGGTTCTGCCGACCTCTTTTAGACATCATGGCACAGGACATACAATCCGTGATGGAGTGGTCAGGACCTAAACCTTTTAGACACCATTCATGGGTGTCGGTGACAGAGATGGTACCGCCACACTTGGTGCACTTTTTGAAACCCGAAGCAGGTTTCTCCATTGTGGGAAAACCTTTGGGCCTAAGGCCCAAAAATGGCGCATGCACCTGGGAAAAATGGGAAAAAGTACTAAGTATTTTTTTTTTAAAGAACAGAAATAAATAAAGAAAAACCGGCGGTACCGGTAAAGCGTCGAGGAAGGCCCAAAAAAAGAAAGTAATAAGGAAGAATTTTCTGCGGTGACAGGAACAACGACCTGCTGGCTCCACGGAAAACGAAGAACTGGAGAGAGGCAGTTGGGAAAGGCAGTAAGGCAGCACGCAGGCGCTGTGGGATGCTCCCAAAAGCTTTCTAATAGGATGCTGGGGAGCATTCCCGCGCAGGCTCTGTCGGTACCGACGATACCCATATGAGAAGACTACATTCCTGCTTGTTCCTGGAGAAATGGGGCTCACTCTGAGGAGAAGGATGTTACCAGTGGTGTGCCCCAGGGATCTGTCCTTGGCCTGATTCTTTTTAACATCTTTGTTAGTGATATAGCGGAAAGGCTGTCGGGTAAGGTTTGCCTTTTTGCGGATGACACCAAAATCTGCAATAGAGTAGACACCCAGGAAGGTGTAGATAACATGAGGAGGGATCTAGCTAAGCTTGAAGAATGGTCTAGAATCTGGCAGCTGGGATTTAATGCTAAAAAATGTAAGGTCATGCATTTGGGCTGCAGCAATCCAAGGTAGCAATATAGTATAGGGGATGAAGTACTTTTGTCCACTAAAGAAGAGCGGGACCTGGGCATGGTTATGTCTGATGATCGTAAAGTAGCTAAACAGGTAGAAAAGGTGACGGCAAAAGCTAGAAGGATGCTTGGGTACATACGGAGACGAATGGCTAGCAGAAAAAAGGACGTGATAGTGCCTCTATATAAAAGTCTTTGGTGTGACCTCATTTGGAGTATAGTGTGCAATTCTGGAGACCGCACCTTCAAAAGGATGTGAACAGGATGGAGTCGGTGCAGAGGATGGCTACTAAAATGGTTAGTGGTCTTCATTATAAAGCATATGAGGACAGACTGAAGGACCTTAATATGTACACCTTAGAGGAAAGGCGGGATAGAGGTGATATGATTGAGATGTTTAAATACCTCCGTGGCATAAATGTTCAGGGGGAGAGCCTCTTTCAATTGAAAGCAAGTTCTGCTACGAGGGGACATGGGATGAGGGTGAAGGGGGATAGATTCACGAGTGATTTGCGGAAATATTTCTTCACGGAAAGAGTGGTGGATCCGTGGAATAGTCTCCCAGTGGAGGTGGTAGAGATGAGGACAGTAACTGAATTCAAAAAAGCATGGGACAAACACGGAGGATCTCTAAAGGAAAAAAGGGGACTGTTGTAGCTGTTGATATGGAAGGACAGACTAGATAGGTCTTGTGGTCTTTTTCTGTCGTCATATTTCTATGTTTCTATTGGCTGGTGTCTCAATGGAACTTCTATCTTCAATATAGTACTTATTGACACTGAAGCAGCCAGTATTGATGTTAGGGTCCTTTGATGCATCAACATCAATTCCATGGCTCTAGGCATCAACACAGTCTCTAGGATGACCTAAATTTCTGTCTGCATTGGTGATGTAGATTAGTGCCAATAAAGATAACTGAGACATTTGGTACTGCTGTACCTCCTGGTTCCTCTTATCCTATGTTTTCTCAAAGGCTGTTGATGCCAGGACTGGATGAGCTTCAGAAAGAGAAGTAACATATTCCTGGGTAATTTGAGGCAGATTAGTGGCTGGATCCTGATCTTCAAAATACTGGTGCATACCTCCAGATGTGGTCGAAAAACAGCAGTCCTCGCTGAAGGAGTCCTTGTTAGGTGGAATGGCAGCTATGAACATCTACCAACTCCTGGCATAGTGCCCCAACAAGGACTGATGCCAATACCTCTTTCCTCTGCATTGGGAGTGGAGAAGCAGCTTGCAGATTACAGAAGATTACAAAACATGGTTCAAATCCTGTTCTTCCACTCTGACCTTTTCAATGCCTCATTGGAGCTGGGAGTGGTGCCAAAGGACTGGAGAGAGGCTCATGTGGTGCCTTTACACAAAAGCGGAAGTAAGGATGTGGTTGAAAACTACAGGCCGGTTAGTTTAACTTCGGTAGTGAGTAAATTATTGGAAACGCTGCTGAAAGAGAAAATAGTGAGGTTTCTGAAGTCCAGCGGATTACAATATCAGAGGCAGCATGGATTCACCAGAGGCAGGTCTTGTCAGACAAATCTGATTGATTTCTTTGACTGGGTGACCAGGGAGTTGGACCGAGGGAGAGCCCTAGATGTGGTATATTTAGATTTCAGTAAAGCCTTTGACACTGTTCCTCACAGGTAACTTATAAACAAACTGAGCACCCTAGGGATGGACCCTAAAGTTACTGCTTGGGTTAGAAATTGGTTGCGTGGGAGGCGATAAAGGGTACAGGTAAATGGAGCTCACTCTGAGGAGAAGGAAGCTACCAGTGGTGTGCCCCAGGGATCAGTCCTTGGTCCAATTCTTTTTAACATCTTTGTTAGTGATATAGCAGAAGGGCTGTCGGTTAAGGTTTGCCTCTTTGTGGATGATACCAAAATCTGCAATAGAGTAGATACCCAGGAAGGTGTAGATAAGATGAGGAGGGATCTAGCTAAGCTTGAAGAATGGTCTAGAATTTGGCAGTTGGGATTTAATGTTAAAAAATGCAAGATCATGCATTTGGGCTGCAGCAATCCAAGGGAGCAATATAGTATAGGGGTTGAAGTAGTTTTGTCCACTAAAGAAGATCGAGACCTGGGCGTGGTTGTGTCTGATGATCTTGAAGTGGCTAAATAGGTAGAAAAGGCGACAGCAAAGGCTAGAAGGATGCTTGGGTGCATATGGAGAGGAATGGCTAGCAGAAAAGGGGAGGTGATGGTGCCTCTGTATAAGTCTTTGGCGCGACCTCAATTGGAGTATAGTGTGCAATTCTGGAGACTGCACCTTCAAAAGGATATAAACATGATGGAGTCAGTATAGAGGGTGGCTACATAGAGGATCTCTAAAGGAAAAAAGGGGACTGTTGTAGTTGATGATATGGAAGGACAGACTTGATAGGCCACATGGTCTTTTTTCTGTCGTCATTTTTCTATGTTTCTATATGGGTGACGTCAGCACCGACAGAGCCCTTGCAGAAGCATCCCCCCAGTATTCAAAGAAAGCCTTTGGGAGATGCTACCACGCTTGTATGGTCCCCTTCCCGCCCAAGAGTGCCATCTTGCTCAGTCAGATGACATAGCTAAAAGACAGCAAAATAAAAGATGGTAAAGGAGCAACTCCAAGGGGAGGAGGGAGGGTTGTGAGGACTGATCCCTGTTGTTCCTGGAGAACACCTGTTACAGGTGAATAACTATGCTTTCTCTGAGAACAAGCAGGAAAGTCAGTCCTCACATATGGGACTACCCAGCTACAGGCTACTGAAAGCCCATAGCAAAAAACACAGACTACCTCAGGGGGAGCTGTGAGCAGCAGCAATTAAGTCCGTGTTCACAGACCACAGTAGGACCCCCCTGTGTCCGATGAAAACCAGCACTCCAGTAGCCTGAACACAGAAGGGTTGGAGGGTAGGAGTTGCCTAAACCCTGAACAGATTACGGAGCACAGCCTGGCTGAAGGCCCTGTCCCGCCGGGACTCCCTTTCCAGGCAATAATGAACTGCGAAGATATGGACTGAAGACCAGGTGGCGGTCCGGCAAATGTCCACCATCAGGACAGAGCGCAAGTTTGCACCGAGGCCACCATGGCCCTGACACAGTGCGCTGTGACACGGCCTTCCAGAGGGAGCCCCGCCTGCTCATAGGCGAGGGTGATACAGTCAGCCACCCAGGTGGACAGCATGCGTTTGGTCAACATCCTTTGCATCACCGAAACATGGCTCACCTCCACAGACAACGTGCTACTCAACCAACTAGTCCCTAACACCCACACAGCTTACAACTGCCCACACACACAAAGAAGAGGAGGAGGAGTCCTGATCATTGCAAGAAACAAACCTAAAGCTAAAAAGAAAAGCCACCATAACTACAAGCCACTGCAACACAATCATCATCGAAAACATGAACCTAGCCCTATGCCTCACCTACAGAGCACCAAATGCCCCAACAGACGAACTCTCTTCAATTTTAGAAGCGATATGTACAGTCAACAACCTACACAAACCTCTACTCGTACTCATAGATTTCAATCTCAAATCTACCAACAACAAAGAGGCAGAAGCCTTCCTATCAGCTATGGACTCCCTCCAATTCACCCAGATGATCAACACACCCACACATAGACTCGGATCTTCCTCCGATCTCATCTTCGCACCCAACAACCTAATAGAAGGAAACTTCATCTCAAGACCCCGGATCACACCAGTACCCTGGTCGGACCACCACCTACTAAAGGTCCAACTACAATCAAGAAACATAAATGAACATCAAGATAAACCACCCACAACCAGGAGATTCAAAAGCTTCAACAAGGACCAATTCTTACAGGGCATCCTACCTCTCCTCAACACCAACACTGAGGACATAAATGAACAGATCTCAAACTGGAACATCATCATCTCTACTGCCGCTAAACTCACGGTCCCCATAACACGACAATCACGCAGCAACAGACCCAGCTCCATACCCTGGTATTCCAAGGACATATGCGTAGCAAAGAGAACACTAAGACAACTAGAATGCCGCTGGAGACGCACCAAGTCAGCCTCCATACAGAAACTATACCAAATAAAACAAAAGGAATATAACAACCTCATCAACCAACAGAAAAAAGAATACCACACAAATCTTATCCTGAAGTCTGCCAACAAACCCCGAGAACTCTTCGAAATAGTAAAGAACCTTACCAATGAACCCTACAACAGAAACGAGCAGCAAATAGACCCACAGACCTTCACAGACCACCTCAAGAACAAATTCACTGCATCCCCTAAGATCAACATGGAGATCATCAGCAACAAGACCTCTCTTCTAAACCAAAGATGGTGCAAATTCAACAACCCATCCAAAGATCATATCTCTAAAATCATCACCGCCCTCAACACCAGCACTACCCCTACAGATCCATGCCCAGTATCCTGGATTAAAGCAGCAAATGAAGATCTGATACAATTCACCTGCAAAATAATTCAAAATTCTCTCACCACAGGAATAATGCCGAACGCACTTAAGCTAGCTACAATATGTCCTATCCCCAAGAAATCCACTCTAGCTAAAACTGACCCCGCCGCCTACAGACCCATATCAAGCCTTCCCTTCCTATCCAAGATCATCGAAAAAGTGGTACAACATCAACTTCAACAACACGTCGACACCCACGCCCCCCTCGACCCCAATCAACACAGATTCCGACCAGACCATGGAGTCAAAACTCTACTAATCCAACTCTTCGACAAACTGATACAGACCATTGACAACATCAGAATAGGTGTCCTCATGATCTTCTTAGACATCTCCTCAGCATTTGATACTGTTAATCACACAACCTTACTAGCCAGGATACAGCAAACTGGCCTACATGGCACCACCTTGAGCTGGTTTACATCCTACCTCACCGACAGACAGCTACAAGTCAAATGCGGCTCAGACACCTCACAGCCTTTGAGAGCCACTCAGGGCGTCCCACAAGGCTCAGCACTCTCCGCCCTGCTCTTCAACCTATAAATACAACCCATCTGCTCCATCATCAAGAACCACAAGATTCAATACACCATATATGCAGACGACATCATGATACCTCGGAGTGACTCTCGACAAGGACCTGAACCTACAATCCCACATTGCTAAAACCACAAAGAGTGCTTACCACAAAATGAAAACCATCAGATGTCTCAATCCCATTCTCGCCCAGGAACATTTTCGAACAGTCTGTCAAGCTCTCATCACTCCCACACTAGACTACTGTAACCCGATCTATCTTGGGCTATCAAAACAGGCTCTCAGACCTCTACAGCTAGCACAGAACAGCACCGCACGCTTAATAACAGATTGCTCTGGACACGACCACATTACTCCCGTCCTGTACCACCTACACCTGATAGGAGATTTCAATATGCCAGATGTTGATTGGCACATTCCTGCTGCAGTATCATCTAGAAGTAAGGAGATCCTGGATTCTCTACAGGGAGAACTATTCAGGCAATTGGTAACAGACCCCACACGTGAAGGGGCCATACTGGACTTGGTGCTTACCAATGGTGAAAGTGTTTCTGATGTTGTAGTGGGAGATCATTTTGCATCCAGTGATCACCAGATGGTGTGGTTCAGTATTAGGACTAGGGCTGTTAGAATCCATTCCAAGGTGAGGATCTTAGACTTTAGGAAGACTAACTTTGCGGAGATGGGCCAATACCTCAGGGAGTCGTTAGTGGGATGGGAACAGCTGGGGGATGTAGAAAAACAGTGGGCAAAACTGAAAGGGGGTATTTTAAAGGCAACCAACCTTTTTGTTAAAATGGTAAATAAAGGCAAAAGGAACAGGAGACCGCTATGGTTTTCGAAGGAAGTAGCTGAACAAGTGAAGAAAAAGAGGGAGGCCTTCATGAAATACAAGAGATCACAGAGAGAGGAAGACAGGCATCTGTATTTGGAAAAACTTAGAGAAGCTAGCAAAGTAGTCAAGAAGGCAAAGATTCAAAAGGAGGAGGAAATAGACAATGCAATAAAATGGGGGGATAAGACATTTTTCAGATATATTAGTGAGAAGAGGAAGGGCAAAAGTGATATTGTCAGACTCAAGGGTGCAGGGGGGGAATATATAGAAGCTGATAAGGATAAAGCGGAATTGCTTAACAAATATTTTTGTTCTGTGTTCACAGATGAAGAACCAGGAGCAGGACCTCAGAAAACACCCACAAATAAGAACAGAAGCGAGGGACATCTTGAACTATTTTCAGAAGACTGTGTTCGTGAGAAACTAGCTCAACTTAAAGTAGACAAAGCGATGGGACCGGATGGGATACACCCTAGAATACTGAGGGAACTTGGGGACGTTCTAGCAACTCCACTGACTAACCTTTTCAATGCCTCATTGGAGTCGGGAGTGGTGCCAAAGGACTGGAGAGTGGCTCCTGTGGTGCCTTTACACAAAAGCGGAAGTAAGGATGTGGTTGAAAACTACAGGCCGGTTAGTTTAACTTCGGTGGTGAGTAAATTATTGGAAACGCTGCTGAAAGAGAAAATAGTGAGGTTTCTGGAGTCCAGCGGATTACAGGATCCGAGGCAGCATGGATTCACCAGAGGCAGGTCTTGTCAGACAAATCTGATTGATTTCTTTGACTGGGTGACCAGGGAGTTGGACCAAGGGAGAGCCCTAGATGTGGTGTATTTAGATTTCCGTAAAGCCTTTGACACTGTTCCTCACAGGCGACTTATAAACAAACTGAGCACCCTAGGGATGGACCCTAAAGTTACTGCTTGGGTTAGAAATTGGTTGGGTGGGAGGCGACAAAGAGTACAAGTAAATGGAGCTCACTCTGAGGAGAAGGATGTTACAAGTGGTGTGCCCCAGGGATCTGTCCTTGGTCCGATTCTTTTTAACATCTTTGTTAGTGATATAGCGGAAGGGTTGTCGGGTAAGGTTTGCCTCTTTGCAGATGATACCAAACTCTGCAATAGAGTAGACACCCAGGAAGGGGTAGATAACATGAGGAGGGATCTAGCTAAGCTTGAAGAATGGTCTAGAATTTGGCAGCTGGGATTTAATGTTAAAAAATGTAAGGTCATGCATTTGGGCTGCAGCAATCCAAGGGAGCAATACAGTATAGGAGGTGAAGTACTTTTGTCCACTAAAGAAGAGCGGGACCTAGGCGTGGTTGTGTCTGATGATCTTAAAGTAGCTAAACAGGTAGAAAAGGCGACAGCAAAAGCTAGAAGGATGCTTGGGTGCATACGGAGAGGAATGGCTAGCAGAAAAAAGGAGGTGATAATGCTTCTGTATAAGTCTTTGGTGCGACCTCATTTGGAGTATGGTGTGCAATTCTGGAGACCGCACCTTCAAAAGGATGTGAACAGGATGGAGTCGGTGCAGAGGGTTGCTACTAAAATGATTAATGGGCTTCATTATAAAGCATATGAGGACAGACTTAAGGATCTTAATATGTACACCTTAGAGGAAAGGCGGGATAGAGGTGATATGATTGAGATGTTTAAATACCTCCGTGGCATAAATGTTCAGGGAGAGAGCCTCTTTCAATTGAAAGCAAGTTATGCTACGAGGGGACATGGGATGAGGGTGAAGGGAGATAGATTCAGGAGTGATATGCGGAAATATTTCTTTACGGAAAGAGTAGTGGATCCATGGAATAGTCTCCCAGTGGAGGTGGTAGAGATGAGGACAGTAACTGAATTCAAAAAAGATGGGACCAACACAGAGGATCTCTAAAGGTAAAAAGTGGACTGTTGTAGTTGTTGTTATGGAAGGACAGACTAGATAGGCCATGTGGTCTTTTTCTGTCATCTTGTTTCTATGTTACACTGGCTCCCAATCAGCTCCCAAATCCGATTCAAAGTACTACTAAATATATTCAAAATAATACATAACCTCTCAGCTAACAGCCTACAACCACTCATCAAAGCCAACCGCAGCATAAGACCCAGAAGAAAAAGAACCTTGGACACCATCAGCACCCCCAAAGAATTCACCAAAACAAGACAGGACACATCAAGGAGGGCATTTTCCCTGGCAGCGCCCGCCCTATGAAATTCTCTCCCCGACAATCTGAGATCAACCACCGACCTCAAGGACTTCAGAAAGCTGCTTAAAACAAATAGAAATTACACTTACCTGGTAATTGTAGTTCCTGGAGGATCCAGTTTAGTCCTCCACAGCGGGTAGTGCACCTCCTCCTGCAGCTAGGAGACTGGACCAATCAAACTCTTCTATGTGATGTATACTGCTGGAGCTCCCATCAGCCCCCCAGTGAACTGTCAACAAGCAAACTCAAGAGAACAAAACTGATAACACACAAAGAAAACCCTCCCCTAATAAACCCGACTCCTTCCCCAAACGAGGGAGCCGGAACTGTGCACATCGCGTCGCCCTGGACCACTGAGCAAAAGAAAGGCGTTGCGACACTATCAATGGAAAGGAAGACAGGAAGAGAGGAGCAAGGAGCGCGAAAGACTCCGGGCTCGAGGAAGGTCAGACAACCAGCAAGAGCAGCTCAAACGCACTCGATGGCAGTGCGCCGGCCAGAAATAAGAACTCGCGGGAGGGAATGTGGACTAAACTGGATCCTCCAGGAACTACAATTACCAGGTAAGTGTAATTTCTATTTCCTGAGCGGCTATCCAGTTTAGTCCTCCACAGCGGGATGTAACAGAGCAGTATTCAGCGGGAGGGACCACCCCATCCGGCGCGCAACACCGCAGAACCAAAGCCGGCATCTCGAGAAGCGAGAACATCGAGCCTGTAGTGTTTACTAAAGGCATGGAGCGACGACCAAGTAGCCGCTCTACAAATGTCCACTGGCGGAACTAAACTGTGCTCTGCCCAGGACGTCGCTTGCGCCCGAGTAGAATGGGCCCGCAAGCCAAACGGAACCACCTTCCCATGCAAAATGTACGCCGACGCAATCGCTTCTTTAATCCAGCGCGCAATAGAAGACTTTGACGCCGCCTCCCCCTTACGTTTACCGCCGAATAGAACGAACAGGTGATCCATCTTACGAAACGATTCGGTAACTCTGAGATATCGGCGGAGTACCCGCCGAAAGTCGAGACAATGCAGCTCAGGAGTCGCAGCCGTATCCGGGGAGGCTAAGACCGGAAGAAAAACGGCCTGATTCAGATGAAAAGGGGAAACCACCTTAGGAAGGAAAGAAGGAACAGGTCGCAAGATCACTCGATCCCTAGAGAACGACAAGAATGGCTCACGACAGGAAAGCGCCTGCAACTCCGAGATACGCCGAGCCGAACAGATGGCTACCAAGAACACCGTCTTCAACGTGAGATCCTTGAGAGAAGTCTGCTTGAGAGGTTCAAAAGGCTGTTGAACTAAAGAGCGCAACACCAAATTCAAGTCCCAAGGAGGAACAAGAACCCTGCGCGAAGGACGCAAACGAAGCACGGCCCGCAGGAAACGCTGCACATCCGCGTGGGCCCCCAGGGGAAGTCCCAATACTCTACCCCTGTAACACGCGAGGGCCGCCAAATGTACCTTCAAAGAACTAGCAGCTAGACCCTTGTCAAAACCGTCTTGCAAAAAGCTGAGAATGGTCGGGATGGAAGCCGTCGCGGCTCGAAGACTGCAGCGCGAACACCAATCCTCAAAAATACGCCAGATGCGCACGTACACGAGAGATGTAGATGGTTTACGTGCACGAAGGAGAGTCGCAATAACCGCCGCCGAATAGCCCCTCCGTCTCAACCGAGCCCTTTCAATAGCCAAACCGTAAGCGAGAACCGAGCCACCTGCGGCATCCGCAGCGGTCCCTGAACCAGGAGATCCGGCAAGGACGGTAATCGCCACGGCTTCCCGGCGAGAAGCCGTATCAGATCCGCGTACCACGGACGGCGGGGCCAATCCGGAGCCACCAGAAGAACATTTCCCGGATGCGCCTCTATGTGTTGAATCACCCGTCCGATCAACGCCCACGGAGGAAAGACATAGAGGAGCCCGGCGGACGGCCATGGTTGAAGGAGAGCGTCTATGCCCTCGGACATGGGTTCCCGGCGCCTGCTGAAGAACCGAGACGTTTTTGCCGACTGGAAGGTCGCCATGAGATCCATGATCGGCGGCCCCCATCTGCGTACTATTTGAGAGTAGACCTGAGGATGGAGTTCCCACTCTCCGGCATCCACGCGCACCCTGCTGAGGAAATCCGCCATCACATTCTCCTTCCACGCGATATGCACCGCCGAAATTGCGAGAAGCCGAGGCTCCACCCACTGGAACAACAAATCGGTCTCTTCCTCCATTGCTCTGCTGCCTGTGCCGCCCTGACGGTTGAGATATGCCACCGTTGCGGCGTTGTCGGATAGAATTCGTACGGCCCGTCCGACCACGGAGGACTCGAACGCCTGAAGCGCCCACCGCACCGCTCGTAACTCGAGACGGTTGATCGACCAAGTCATTTCCTGAGGCGCCCACTGCCCCTGCGCGAAGCGACTGTCGCAATGAGCTCCCCAGCCCGTCAGGCTCGCATCGGTTATGACTGGCAACCAGAGGGGCTGTTCCAGAGGGATCCCCGCTTGCAACGTCTCCGAGTTCAGCCACCAACGGAGGGACCGCCTTACTCGTCTCGGGCAAGGCAACCGCCTGCTCATCGAATCCGTTTGATTCGACCAACGCCGCAAGAGAGCCCGCTGCAGGGGACGCATATGAAACCGGGCCCAGGGAACTACATCTAGCGTCGCCGCCATCGTTCCCAAGACCCGAAGGTACCACCAAGCTGACGGGGCTGGAAAGGCTAAAAACTTTCGAATCAGAAGGCGCAAGCCTTGAGCCCGGCGATCCGGTAGAAAAAACAGCCCCCGCGCTGTATCGAAGCGAACGCCGAGGTATTCCAGTGACTGAGTTGGAACTAAGTGGCTCTTTTTGTGGTTGACCACCCAACCGAGAGACCGCAGCAGAGCGATGACTTTGTTGGTGGCGAGCAAACTCTCCGCCTCGTCCTTTGCACGAATAAGCCAATCGTCGAGATAAGGGTGAACCAAGACACCCTCCTTTCGCAAGGCCGCCGCCACGACCACCATGACCTTGCTAAATACTCGAAGTGCCGTGGCCAGACCGAAGGGCAGCGCCTGAAACTGGTAGTGACCTCACGGAAGAGCAAACCGCAGGAATCGTTGATGAGCCGCCCTGATCGGAATATGCAAATAGGCCTCTGTAAGATCGAGAGAGGTAAGAAACTCTCCCTGACGCACCGCTACCAGTACGGATCTGAGCGTTTCCATGCGAAAGTGAGGTACTCGAAGGCAACGATTCACCCCTTTGAGATCTAGAATAGGACCAATAGCCCAGCCCCGTCCTTCTTTGGCACCACGAAATAAATAGAGTACCGACCTGCACCGAGCTCGGAAGCCGGAACAGGCACCACCGCCCCCAAATCTAGGAGACGGTTTAAAGTTACGCGTACGGCGGACAGCTTCTGAGGACCCTTGCAGGGCGAGAGAACGAAGGCATCGCGAAGAGGACACGCAAATTCCAACGCGTAGCCCTCCCGGATGATTTCTAGGACCCACTGGTCCGAAGTTATTTGGACCCAGGAAGAAAGAAAATGATGAAGACGACCCCCTATCACTGGACCTTCTTCCGGGGTCCGCCTCGCTTCATTGAGGCTTGCGATTAAAGGAAGAAGAGGAGGAAGGGGAGGCAGAGGAGAAACCTCTCCCCGCTCCTCGAAACCCTCAAAATCCCGATGATCGAGAGACAAGGCGTCCGCGTTGGAAACTCCCAAATCTAGGAGATCGGAATCTGCGAAAATCCCGAAACTGACCCCTGACCGAAGACAGACCTCTAAGTTGACGAGGCTTATCCTCCGGAAGTCTCCCACCTTTAGACTCTCCGAGGTCCTTGACCAACTTATCCAGATCGTCGCCGAACAATAGCTTGCCCTTAAAGGGAAGTTTACTGAGACGCGCCTTAGAGGAGCCATCAGCTGCCCAATTACGCAGCCAGATAGATCGTCGCGCCGCAACGACCGAAGCCATACTGTTAGCCAAAGTCCGAATCAAGTCATAGTGAACATCCGCCAAATAGGCAGAACCCGACTCTAAGCGGGCCACTTCTATCAACCCTTGTTGGTCAAGATGGGAGTCCTGACGCAAATGCTGTGCCCAACGCAAACAAGCTCGGGAAACCCAGGCTCCACAAATGGAAGTCTGCAATGCCAGGGCATTAGTCTCGAAGGCCTGCTTCAACAAACCATCCACTCTTCTATCCTGGGTGTCCTTCAAGGCCGCACTGCTCTCAACCGGAATGGTAGTCTTTTTAGTCACTGCGGAAACCGCAGCGTCAATACGTGGGGAACGAAATTTCTCCTTGTCCTTGTCTGCCAGTGGGTAAAGACTCTGTGATCAAGGGGAGCAACTCCTCTCTGCGAAAGACTCGTATAATGCGAGCCTGCTCCTCCGGCTCCTGAATCTCCCCTTCTTCCAAGTCCTCGACACGGTCGCCAGTCTCTACATCAGACCAGTCCTGTTCCTGCCAAGGATCATCCGAAGGCTCCACGTCAGAAAGCCGAGGCCGCTTAGCAGCTTTAGGGGCACCGTCCTTCGTCTCCTCCGCCTGGAGAGAAGGCGGAAGCGAAGGGACCCCGCCGGGATCAGCCCCTCTCCCCAAGCGGCCCCTTTGAAAGGCCTGATGCATCAGCAGAACGAATTCTGGGGAAAAATCACCCCAGAGAGCCTCACTAGCCCCCGTAGCCGTAGCACTCCCAGGCGCCGAGGAGACCGGGGCAAGGGAAGGAACGAGAGCCTCTGGAGACAGCTCAACCCCTGCTGGGACTGGGGCAGTTCCGGACTCCGGAGGGTCACTGGCGTCCATGGGCTGCTGCAGTCCAGAAGAAAAGCAGGAGCAGCGCTTGCAAACCCCCGCTTCCGAAAGAGAGCCCTTGCAGGAGCCACAGATGACACACTGCGGTCACCGGGACATGGGTCAGGGATAAGAATGGAGGACTTGCCTGAAGCCTCTGCTATAATAAGGAATGGAGAGCAAAAACAAATATATTTATGCCGGGTTTTTTTGTTGTTTTTTTTGTCACAGAGTAGCACTGGGCAGCACCACCAGTCTGAAGAAAGCCAAAAAATATATGCTAGGCAATCAAACGGGACCTCCCAGGACCCTGCACAGCCCTGTCCCGATGAAAGAAAAAACGGAGCCGAAAACAAAATGGCCGCCGGCACAACGAGGCTAAGAAAAAAGGGCGCGAAAATCAATGAAATGAAGTAAAATAAAATAGAAAATAAACTTTAGCGAAATTGCAGGCCTAAGCAAAGTGGAAAAAAAGAAAAAACTGCCCAAAAGGACACTTACCGCGAATCGAGGGAGGAGCAGAGCACCGGAGCTGACTGAGTTAAAGGGAGAAGCAAGGGACCCGCGGTGAGAAATACAACCGACAGGAACACTACAGAATAAAGATTGCTCTTAAAATTGCATCACCATTAAATAGTCTCCCAAATAAAGAAATTAGAGAAAGTGATGCTGATGGTGGCCAGAGCCTCCCTCCGAACTGTCCTGGAGGTGAGATCACAGGCAACAAGTACAGCTGACCTGCTTTAGCTAAGCAGTGAGCAGACGGTCAGTGCAAGCTCGGCTCCCTCCTAGTAAGGCATTTAAAGGTACAGACCCTCAAGTACAAAAACAAATAAAGCAGAACAAATGAAATAAAAATAAAAGTAACAGATCTAAGAACCCCCAAAGTGAGCCCACAGAAGGCTCACACCGCCTCCTGCTGCAAGGAGACTGGACACACTGGGGGGCTGATGGGAGCTCCAGCAGTATACATCACATAGAAGAGTTTGATTGGTCCAGTCTCCTAGCTGCAGGAGGAGGTGCACTACCCGCTGTGGAGGACTAAACTGGATAGCCGCTCAGGAACTCTGTTTACAGAACACTACAAGGACTTCACCTGAACCGGATACCAACCTTCCCCAACACATGCAGCCCTACAACTTTCTGTAGGTTGTGCTCATAGCTCATCTTTGTACATAGCTCTAGCCTTGAATGTATGTATATAGCTCACCATGTATATAGTTCACAAGCAAATCTAGCACACTGCATCCCACACCACTCTTCTCGACTTACCCACTGCATGCTTACCCACTGCATGTTTCTGACCACACAATTATCTTGATTGTATGTTGTTCTAACCGCTTTGATTTAATAAAGTGGTATATCAAATCCTTCTAAATAAATAAATAAACATACATCTCCCCCAGCCTACTGGGGTAATAGGAGACGAAAAGCTGAGTGGCTTTGAGGTGGCCCTGGGTGCATTGGATATAGAAGGACAAAGCCCTCTTACAGTCCAAGGTGTGAAGGACTGTCTCCATCCGACTGGAGTGAGGTCTCGGAAAGAAGGTAGGAAGTACCACTTCCTGGTTGAGATGGAAGGACGATACCACCTTCAGAAAAAGTTTAGGGTGCGTGTGGAGCACCACCTTATTTTTGCAGAAGCTGGTATAAGGTACCTCCGCCACTAAGACCTGAAGCTCGCTAACTCTGCGAGTGAAGGCGAGTGCAATCAGAATGCCACCTTCCATGAGAGGTATCATAGGTGGCAAGTAGCCAGAGGCTCAAAGATGGGCGAGTGAGCTGCTCCAATACCACATTGAGGTCCCATTCGGTCGCCAGAGGGCAAACCGGTGGTTTTGATAAGAACAGAACCTTAAGAAAGCGGGTCAAAAGAGGCTAGACCGAGAGGGGCTTGCCATCCACCGGGTGGTGGTACACCGCCAGGGCACTGAGATGCACCTGGACAAAGTTAGATTTAAGCCCAGATTGCAAGAGGTGGAGAAGATACTGTAACACCAGTCCCATTGGGCAGGAGAACGGGTCAGTCCCGTGCTGGGTACACCAGGCTCAAACCTGCGCCATTGGAGAGGGTAAGCTTTCCTAGTAGAGGCCTTGTGAGAGGCCAGCAAGATTTCCTCTACCTCACCAGAGAGGTTGAAAGGGGCTAAGGTCACTCTTTCAGCAGCCACATTGTCAGAGACAGGGACCCCAGGTTGGGGTGCAGAAGAGAGCGCCCTTCCTGAGATAGGAGTCCCGGAGACGTCCCCAATGGGATGGGGTTCTCCACCCTTAGTCAGAGGAGAGACAGGAGCCACAGTTGCCTGGCCACAGAGGGGCTGCCAGGATGAGTGAGGCCTTGTCGCAGAGGGTCCTGAACAAGGTTTTGGCAATCAGCAGCGTGGGAGGGAAGGCATACATGAGGCCCTCCGACCACGAGAGAGGGGAACAGAAACGGGGCAACTCGAAGTTGTCCATACTGGTGAACAGGTCCATCACGAGTTTCCCCCAGATCCAGAAGAGGCGGTAGGCCACACTGGGGTTCAGCTGCCACTCATGCGGCAGGAGGACTCTGCTCAACCTGTTGGCAAGCAGATTGTTTTGGTCTGGTAAGTATACTGCCCGTAAGAGAATACCTTGTTGGATTGTATACAGAGGAGCATCACCTCCTGGCAGAGGGCACGAGAACCAGTGCCCCCCTGTTTGTTCACACAGAACATCGCCACCTGGTTGTCCTTCTGGACCAGCACCGGCTGGTGATGCAGGTGGTGACAAAAGGCTCGAATGGCTAGGTTTATCGCCCATAGTTCCAGGAGGTTAATCTTCTGGGTGCACTTGTTTGGTGACCAGCTGCTCTAGGTGCGGAGTTCCTCGCAGTGGGCTCCCCAGCAAGCAGGGAGGCATCCGTGGTAAGGACTTTTAAGGGGCTTGGGGTCTGAAAGGGCATGCCTGCCTCGAGATATTGGGGAGTCTGCCACCAGATCAAAGAGTCCGCCAGTTGACTGGTTACAGAGACTCTGTCTTGGAGGCACTCCGTGGCCTGAGTCCACTGGTCTTGGAGACACCACTGCATAGCCCTCATGTGGAGGCGAGCATATGGGGTGGCATGGACAGTGGAGGCCAGCATATGGAGTGGCGTGGACCGTGAAAGGCCATGTGTCCGAGAAGGCACAGAAGGAGCAGAGCTGGCACGGAGGGACAGTGCTGTATATCCCGTGCCAGAGTCCTGAGGTGGTCTGCTCGGTCCCTAGGCAGGAAGGCCTTTGACTGGAGAGTGTCCAGTTTTGCCCTGATGAACTCCAGACATTGTGTCAGAAGAAGATGAGATTTGGGGTAGTTTATGACAAAGCCCAAGTGCTGCAAGGCCTGGATGGTACGTGCAGTGGCCTGCTGCACCTCTGAAGCCATGACTTCCTTTATGAGCCAGTCGTCCAGGTACAGAAAGACAAAGACCCCCTGGAGGCAGAGGAAGGCGGCCACGACTGCCAGGTATTTTGTGAAGACCCTTGGGGCGGAGGCCAAGCCGAAAGGCAGCACTCTGTACTGATAGTGCCCACACGCCCCCCCTCCCCCATTATGCACCACAGATACTGCCTGTGGTTGGGGTGAATGAGGATGTAGGTATAGGCATTCTTCAGGTCTAAGGGGCATAGACAATCTCCTTGCTGGAGGTAGGGCAGCAATGTTCCAAGGGAGAGCATCTTGAACGTCTCCCTCACCAGGAACTTGTTGAGGTTGCACAGGTCAAGGATGGGCCTTAGGCCCCCTGTCCTTTTTGGCATGAGGAAGTACCTGGAGTAGAACCTCTTGCCCTTGAGATGGCGAGGCACTGGTTTCACTGCTTTGTTCTCGAGAAGACCAGACAACTCCTTCAGTAGAAGGTCCCGGTGGAGGAGAGACCTGGGTGGCTCTCCTGGAAAATAAGGGGGAGGTGTCCGAGTCCGGTGGAGGAGGTAATCTTCCCTGACCATCCAAAGTGCCCAGGAGTCGGTAGTGATGGTCAACCACCTCTGGGCATAGTGGGTCAGACATCCCCCTGTGGGCTGCTGACCTCCTTGGGGTAGAGAGGCTATGCCCAAGGAGTCAAAAACTCCCCCCTAGCTGGAGGTAGTAGAGACAAAAACTGTATCTGAATTCAAGAAAGCATGGGAAAAACACAGAGGATCTCTAAAAGAAAAAAAAGGGACTGTAGAGCTTAGTGGTTTGTATAGAAGGACAGAATGGATAGGCCTTGGTCTTTACCTGCCGTCATGTTTCTATGTTTATTGTGGAGAAAAAGGAAAGAGGGCTTTTCTGAAAGGAAGTGCTCCACCTTAACCAGGGTAGAACCACGCTGCTGGCATTAATCTTTAAAAAGGAGATAGAGCAGTTTTAAAATTAGAATCTGTGGAATAGCTGAAGGTGGTTTTATATTTGTTAGGACCTGGGTTACATTTTGGGGAATGGGGAGTCTATTTCATAAGATGGGTTTCATCTTAAATCGGTTGGTTTCAGGTTGTGTGCATTAACAATCAAACAGGAGATAGAGCAGCTTTTAAACTAGAACGTCTAAGACAGACAACAGATGTTCAGGAATACATGGGTTGAAGTAAGGTATCTTTGAATGATACCAACAGGGAAGTTAGGACATTCTGATAAAGAGGTTGCAATATAGACTAAAACAGCCCATGTGCCTTTTAAATAAAGAGAAGAAAGAGTTGAAAGATTGCAAATTATCCCCATCATCTGCTGTGAAAGATGTAACTTCAATTATACCTTGAAATGTCTCTGGGCAAAGCCAGAAATATTCATGAATGTGCATGTTATCCCCAACCTGGCCAGTAGTTTCACCCTGGAGCAGGGCTTCATCAGAATTACAATTAAGCAATGCACCTTCTCTTCACAATGCACATAAATTGAGATTTCACCCAAAATCTACTGCAGGACATGCCTACACATAGATCATATACAGAATACACCTGATAGGTCCTGGGGACTAGGGAATTTGGTATGAGCGAGTGGGAATGAGGGGGGCAAGGGACATGGTGGGATCACTAAAGTTGGTGTCTATTAATGCCAGGAGCCTAAATTCACCCTTCAAGCAAAAGTCGCTTTTAAAGAGATCAGGAGACTTGCAGCTACCATCTGTTTTGTACAGGAGAATCATTTGTTGAGGAAAGATGAGGGGTTGATGAGGCACATGCTGTTTTGTCTCCAATACTAAACAAAAGAAGAAGGGGGCATAGGGATACTATTTTCTGCAGACTTGGCGGTGAAGTTACTTGATGTGGTTAAGGACCCCGAGGGGCACTTTTTGGTGGCACGGGTGTTACTTTTCCTCAGATAGCTATAATTTTGTGTGTGTCTATGCCCTCAGTGAGGGACAGGGGCAATTCTTTAGGAACTTGGCTACCCAGCTGAATTTGGTGGGTCAGGGGCACTGGGTAGTGGGGGCAATTTCAATACCCATGTATCAAGGGAACTGGATTCTATGAAGGGGGTAGAGGGGGAAGGGAGCAAGGCACGCCTTGGGGGCGTTGTTGGGACACTTAAGTGTGAACGATGTGTGGCGTGGAGTTAATCCACGGAGAAGGGAGTATACTTTCTATTCAGCTCCTCATGGCACATACTGTACACCAAAATAGATTATATCTTTCTGGCACTTGAGTTGCAGCAGGGGGAGGTAGATGCAGACATAGAGGCTAGGGTATTATCTGACCATTCCCTGGTCTCAGTGACTTGGAGGCAGGGACAGGCTGAGCCGGGTAGGCAGTTCTGGTATTTAAATGAATCTATTTTGGATAATCTTCAAGGGTGGTGAAGGAGATTCAGGGGGCTATTAGGAATTATTTCAGCGTTCGAAAAATGAACATGGGTTGGTCTAGCTTGTGGTTGGACATCTGTAATACCTGAAGATTGGTGAATGGCCAAAGTAACGCCAATTTTTAAAAAGGGTTCCAGGGGTGATCCGGGAAACTACAGACCAGTGAACCTGCTGTCAGTAACCGGCAAAATGATAGAAACCATTATAAAGAACAAAATTACTGAACATATAGACAGTCATGATTTAATGGGAGAAAGCCAATATGGCTTTAGCCAAGGAAAGTCTTGTCTTACTAATTTGTTATATTTTTTTGAAGGTGTGAATAAACAGACAAAGATGAGCCAGTCGATATAGTGTATCTGGATTTTCAGAAAGCCTTTGACAAGCTCCTTCATGACAGACTCTTGGCAAAATTAAAAAGTCATGGAATAGGAGGCAATGTACTATTGTGGATCAGGAACTAGTTAAAAGATAGAAAGCGGGGGGGGGGGGGGGGTGGGGAGGGGCGTTAGTGAGCCCACTGGAAGATGGCTGTGTCCTAGCTTTGCTCCGTGCCCAGCTTTCCTTGCCCAGAATGATTCTGTGTCCGATGGGCACTAATTAAGGGGATTTGGAAAACAGCCAAGTAGCAACAGACTTTATTTGCCGAAGAGTTATTGGGCAGCATCTTGATTACCAAGCTAAGTATTTTATGTATTTACAAAATTTGAGCTTGGAGCCCTGTTACATTGACAATAATCTGTCTGGAACTACTGGCAAAAGCATTTGATAAAATAATTAGAAAACTCAGCAGATCCTTGATGTGAAATCGGCACACCGTTGAAGTTTCATTGAAACGAGAGAGTGATGCACGTATTGATCTGAGATCAGCTGGAGAATTCTTTAAGATATTCTAACTCTGTTTAACGGGTTGAATGAAAAGTTATTTTGATTTGGTACTAATTAAGTTCTGCCTATTGCCCTGAGCTTGTAAACTTCATAGCCGACCAGGATGACTGTCATGCTGCTCTTTTGCTGTTTACTATCTGCTTAAAACCCTTTCCAGGCCAAGCCCAAAACTCTCGGGATCCAAAATTCTGACTAAATATTCCTATCAAATGGTATATAATACATGACCATAGCAGAAGGAAAATCACTATTAGAACATATTGAATAAGACAGGTACAATTTTCCTGAAATATGCAAAAATTAACCCGGCTGCAGAATGTGGATTAAAAATTTAAAGTAGGCCTTCAAAGGGTTAACTTTAGTGTTGTGGATGCTGACTTTGGCTGCTGACCTTCAGGGGGCCCCGGTAAGCCTCCCATAAAACTGCTAATGTTCGCCCTGCATATGTTCCTCCGTTGTTGAGCTTCCCACCGGTAGCTTCTGCCTCCTGCGTACCCCACACATGCTACCAACCTGTCGGGTCAGTGAAGAGCATGCCTATGCTGGCAGCATGTCCATTGAGTCCTCTCTGCTCCCTGGGAGTTCTGGGCCAACTGGATTGTGCTCATGCATTATCACTGGACCGCACATTAGGGCTGTCTGTGAGCTGCAGCTAGGGAGCAGTTCCCTGCTGTTGCTGCTGGAGCCTGCACTGTTTTTGTCATCCCCCACTTCTCCTGCTAAGTTCCCAAGCAGCAGCCATTGGCAAGAAGCGGTGAAACGTACAATTGGCACACAAGCACAAGATATGGAGGTGGGAAGAACTCTTCTTCCAGTGGCTGCAGAGTGATTGCTGGTGCCTACATCCTTTTGTCCTAATGCTGATTTCTTGTGAGCACATCCTTCTCTCTGCCCTCCAGATTCAGGGTGCTTTGTGGCTTCTGCTTCTTCCTGTTCTCCGTCCTGGGCAGAATCGCTATCTTTTACTTGCAGACAAGTCTCTGCCTCTGAAATTGGATGCCTGCAAATGCTAAGCTTATTTGATATGTGTGGAGGGAGCTCCCTCCAGTGGCTGATTGGGGGGGGGGGGGGGTTGTCTCTGTCTCAGAGCTATACTGCTTTTCTCTCTACAGCTCGGTTTGTGAGGGGAACCAAAGGAGCAACTTTTTCTTTTGCAAGAGAGCTTCTTTCACAACTTCACAGTGTCTGTCTTCTCTTCGGGCTAGGAGACCTTCTCATCCTATAATGTGAATTATGTCTTCTAAGAATACCTATGTAGCTGCTTTATTTATTATTATTTATTTTTTTATTTTTTATACTGCGCTCATTAGTGGAGGAGTGGCCTAGTGGTTGGGGCACGGTACTTCAGGCCGGAAGGTCGGGGGTTCAAATCCCACTAGAGGACAGCAACCTTGGGCCGGAAGGACTGGGGTTTCTAGTCCCACAGGTGCTCCTTGTGGTCTTGGGCAAGCCACTTAACCCTCCATAGCCCATATTCCCTGTAAAATAGTTATCTCCAAGTTATAATGCCCTGTTCAATGTAATTTCAGTTTGTTCAATGTAAACCGCACTGAAGCAGAATAGCGCGGTATATAAGAGAATGTAAATAAATAAATAAATAAATTAGAATCAATGTGGTTTACATGTATACTAACAGGTACTTTTTATTCTCTTGTCCCCGAAGGGCTCAGAATCTAAGTGTACCTGAGGCAATGGAGGGTTGAGTGGCCATGGGACCAGAGACCCCAGTCCCTCCGGTCTGAGGTTGCTTGTCCCCATGCGGGAATTGAACCCCCGACCTGAGGTAACCTGTCCCAACCACTGAGCTACTCCTCCCTCCAAATATTCTCGGAAATTGGACAGCGCTAGCACTGGTAGTCCTCTCTGCGCTCAGGCACAATCTACTAGCTCTCCCCTCTGATGCAATGTGAGGGAGCCACTGCAATGCAACCCACTACTAAAGCTGTCCTGCTAAAGATGCTACAGGGATTGCACTCCCTTCGGATGCATTTTTCCAAAGAAATATCGGATCTGTGCTCTGATAGTCCTTGGATGATCGTGTAACACAGAATGAGATCAACATAGGAGAACAGATTGATACTATAGTGCTGTTTCAGTCTAAACTTCATAAACTGGATCAACTCACTAAGGATTTGAAGGAAAAGAATGCTGAATTGGGGGATAGGAAGAGGCATAATATCCGTAGTCTTGGATGCCTGAACTCTCTGGAGGAAAGGAAGTAGTCATAGAAATCATGCAGGACATCTATGCCTTTTGTGTATCTGGAACTTCGGGTCCCATTTAAATGGAGAGAACTCACAGAAGCGGTGGCTTCCGACCAGGTAGAGACACATGCCAATGCCCCATTGTGGCCTGTCTCAGCTTCTTGGAAGACAAGATAGCTCTAATGCAGAGTTTACGTGGCAAATGCTTCATTTTCTTTCGTGATTGGGAACTTCAGATATAGCACAGTTACTTACCTGTAACAGGTGATCTCTGGGAACAGCAGGAATTAGTCTTCACATATGGGTACGTCGGTACCGACGGAGCCTGCACGGGAACGCTGCCCAGCTTCCAATCAGAAAGCTTTTGGCAGCATCCCTCGCGCCTGCGCGCTGACTTCCCGCCTTCTCCAGAGCCTCTCTTCAGTTGAGTTTCAAAGCTGGGACAAAGGCGAGAGAGAAAAGGAAGAAGAAGATAAAGAGATGCAACTCCTAGGGGAGGTGGGAGGGTTGTGAAGACTAATTCCTGCTGTTCCCAGAGATCACCTGTTACAGGTAAGTAACTGTGCTATCTCCAGGAACAAGCAGGAATGAGTCTTCACATATGGGGACTCCCTAGCTGGAGATGCCAGGGGGAGATCCCATAAAAATGCAAGAGCCTGGATCAGGGGTGCATTTTGTCTCCAGGAATCCCCGGCATCCAATGTGGGATGGAGGGTAGGAGTTGACAATAAAGGAGCTGTGAGGAAAGAAACAGCATAGCCAAAGACTAGAGGGTCCTACAGACTACAGGAGTCCTTGGTATATATGATGAGTAGAATTAAACATATTTAATGTACACTTAAAATATGCAGCTTACCTACTGTATTGTAGGAAGTAGGAAGCAGGATGGAGTCTACTGGATAAGCAGTGGCGGAATCTTCAAGGTGACCTCCCAGTAGTGAGGATGAAGGTCCAGACCTGGAGGTAGTAGATGATCCAGGTGTCAACTGGGTAGGATTAGACATCAGGTCTTCAATGGAAAGCTTTATGGAAAAAAGCTGAAAACTCCTTTAGGCATAAGGTCATTAACATTGAGGACTAAAGGAAGAAGACTGACGGAGTTGGAGAACTAGCCCAGTCCTGGCGGGAAGAGGGGAACTGGAAAAACCCCTATTCCCAAGGAGAACAGCTGTGTACTCAAAGATAAAGATGTACACTGTTTTTCCTAGCTGGCGAGAGATAGGAAAAATATTGAAGCTTGATGCTTCAAGGACTTAAAGAAAAAATGGAAGATGTTAGCACCACAGTGGTTATTGGTGCCCAGCCCCATAATTGTACATGGGGAATATAAAAGAAAAAGATTCTGTGCTCTACAAGAGGGTGAACCCACTTGGGATATGTATAGAGAATCTATTTCCGTGGATTGAGGGATGCAGGAAGGCAATCCAACAAGATAACTGTGATGTTCGCGTGAAAACAGATGATCATATGAATCTGTAAGGAACAAGGCGGGAGTTCCACAGAACACTGACATGGCAGATGTGCGGAAACGCAGAAGAAGATACCAGAGGGACCTACTGGAGGGACCCAGAGGTAGCATGCGTAAACATCAGCCTTGGATTTTCACGCAGAAGAACTGATATCTCATGTTAACACCCCAGGCTAGAGGGTGTGGAGAACTCTCACAGGCATGGGAAGGGTTTATAAGCTTTTCCCTAATAATAGAGAAGCTTCAGAGACAAGGTCAATGCTCTATAGCAAGGCCCTCATAGTAGAAAGCTTCTCTGAAGACTGCAGAGAGCATTGTGCAGGAGAGATATGAGACAAACTGACTGAAGTCAAGTGTGTTGCCATATGCTAGGAGAGGAGATGGTTAGAATAATGTGAGAAAGCCTAAACGAGTAGGAGGATCCAAGATAGATGACGAATAGCTTGGAATCACTACTGAGGCTAGAGAAAATTTTGAACAAGGGACTGAAACTTGGAAAAATTACCAGTAATACTATTACTGTAACTCCTGCAGGCACAGCTGCTGACGGAAACAGCAGAGAGATTGTCCTGTGCCCAATAAAGAAAAACAGACAGGAAAAGAGAGGAGATATCCCTTCTCCTTGTCTGAGGAACGAGCTTGCTAGAGAAGCTTTTCAGTATGGTACTCCTCAGTCAGGGAAAAAACCCGGTTGAGAGGGTAGTAATTTGAGGGTGACGTACCCATAGGATAAGTCAACTGAAGGAAAAAATGTTCAGTTGTGACAGAACTATCAGGGGATAGTTGCAACTGCTCTTCTGGAGAGTCTGTAGTCCCTGAACAAAAGATTTTCGACAGGTTAGTACACTGAAAAAGAAAAGCACAGTGAATAAACTTCTAATGGGTAGAAGTGAACTGTAGGTTACAATTCCCGGCCCTTATGGTTGCTGGGAATGCTGAGACTGGCCAGAGCTGGAGGACTTCAGACCAGGCTGAGGCGTCCCTTGTTTAGGTACAGCCGAAAGATGGGCAGGAGATGAATGAAACTTTCTTTTCTTAGGGAAAGAAGGTTTGGTAGGACATTTCTTACCCCTTGAAGAAGGAGGTGGCTTAGAATGGTCTTTAGTGGAAGGAGAGTCAGTGGAGCATTGAGCAACCTGACGTAAAGCCTCCTTATTGAAGAGACCTTCTCCTGTACAAGGAGAATGAGCCAGTATAGTTTGTGCCCATCTGCTCAAGTCTGAAGCTTCAAGCCAGGCTCTGCGACGTGCTGCAATAGCAATAGCAGAGGATCTGCTAACGGACTCAAAAGAGTCTATAGAAGCACGAGACAGGAACCAGGATATATTCCGGCTGTGATTGATGAGCAAGGAATAATCAGTAGCCTTGGGCTCTGGTAAAAAAGGGGTCAAAAGAGACAATTGCTCTGTGACTTCCTGGAGTGTTAGACTCATGTGAAAAATATATGAAAGAATTCTGGAGGCCAGCATAGAGGTTTGGAAGGCCTGACGACCAAAAGCATCGAGTGTTCTTGAAGAACGACCTGGCGGATAAGAAGAATGCTTCTTCTTGCTCTTAACTTTCCTCAGTGCTGATTCCACTACAAGGGAAGGATGAGAAAGTTGAGGCTTTTGAAACCCTGGAGAGGGTGGTACCCGGTACCGAACCTCAATGGCTGTAGAAACTAGAGGAAGTCGTAAGGGCGATTTCCAGAGCCTCAGAAGGAGATCCTGCAGAGCAGGATGTAAAGGAAGCATCATATTTTCCATTTGTGCCGGTGAGCCATGAGTAGAATCACAACCAGGGATAGATATATTAAGAAAGGTTGCCATATCCCGGAGAAAAGCCTGAAAAGCCTGATCTCCTATGGGAACTATCCCTGGTAAGGCTAAAGAAAGAGACCTAGTAGATGGACAGGGATACTGGCATGTTAACTTAGAGGCAGTGGGTACTGCATCAATGCCAGGTATCGGTTCCAAACTAGGCATCGGTGCAAGAACAGGCATAGACATCGATACTGATAGAGGATTAGCAGTTGAAGTTGCCATCGGGGACTGCTGCAGTGGTACCGAGATCATGAGAGAGTTATGGCTAGGATCTTCAGAACTGCCCATCTGGAAACGACAGGAGTCGGTTCCGGGACACGTCGGTACCCAGTCCTCGAGACTAGATATCGATTCAAGACTCGGCATCGAAGAAAGCGAGACTATCGATGCATGTCGCGAGGGTTCCGACGCCGGTGGCGGCATCGGCGATGCCGATACCACTAAGGCAGCCTGGGTTACATCGATCGGTACCGATGGTACCGAGGATACCCGATAACCCCCCCTTGCCAAGGGTAAGGCGGTCCACCTCGATGCCGATGCCAGGGTATCGGAACCGATCGATGCCGGTACCGTCCCGGAGCATGGCTGAGATTGAGAGACGTCAATGCGGTGCGTATCGATCGGTCCCGAAGGTACCGAGGATGCCCGATGACGATCCCTGGTGAAGAGTGGAACACTCGACACCGGTGCCGATGCCGGAGGCTCGGTACCGCTCGAAGCGGATACCACCCCCGTGCATGGCTCAGGTATGTTCTGTGAGGGGTGAGCCCCAGGAACAACCTGAAACCCCTTTAACGCTTTGGAGCCCGAAGACTCCCGCAGGGGTAATGCCAATGGATTCTTGAGGGTAAGACCGGAGCCGTCACCATGTGGGCATGGGACATACCACTCAAGCATTGACTAGTCTTAACAGACTGTTTGTGGGTTACCTGATCCTGTGAAGTAGAGAAACCGGGTACCCTCACTGCAGAGGAAAAAACGGTATCGAGGGAAACTCTAAAGAGTGAAGGTTTCCTCACAAAATTATCCCCTGACAAGTCAGAGGAAAAAGGGTCAGGACCCACACAGTTGAGACACCAACTATTGGTGTCTAAAAAGAAACAGGTGTTTCTACATTGAATGCACTTTTTAGGAAAAGAAGGCTCCATAATGAAGAGGCCTGGTAGGCCCAACAAGTTAAGGCAAAAAACTGAAGAAAACGTTTCTCAGAAATTAGTCAAAAATCCACCGGCGATACCGGTGGCAGCGGGAAATACAGCCGTGACCACAAGAAAACAAAAAACTAAAGTAATTAAAGAAATTAACAAGAAAAGTTTCTGCGGTGACAGGAGGACGTCCTGCCGGCTCCGCGGAAAAAACGAAAACTGAAGAGAGGCTCTGGAGAAGGCGGGAAGTCAGCGCGCAGGCACGAGGGATGCTGCCAAAAGCTTTCTGATTGGAAGCTGGGCAGCGTTCCCGTGCAGGCTCCGTCGGTACCAACGTACCCATATGTGAAGACTCATTCCTGCTTGTTCCTGGAGATATCAGGATCTCTCTCAATATACGCTGGAAAGAAGACAGAGCTTAAACCGCTTACTTAAGTGCTTCAGGCCAAATCCATCAGATATCGCTGGAGCTTCTCCTTCGTGCTGGTATTCTAGTGGAATAATGTCTGGCACAAGATCTCGGAGCTCGCTGCCTGCATGAACGTTTTAGATCAGCTCCAGAATGAGGAGTGCTGCACACTACGACAAAGAAATGTGCAACCCGATTGGGATGTGTCTACTCCAAAGCATTGGAAAGTTCCTTGCTCACGCAATCACTCAGAGGCCGATACAGAGGAGGCAACAAGCAAGGTGATGGATACAACTGTGCCACCCTGAGTAGCTGTGTTGTGGGACTTAGTTACTTGATAACTGTTTTTGCTGTATCTACCCTGGGTTTACCTCGGTATTCTTGCGGCACAATGGGTGTTTCTGTTCTGTTCAAACCTTCTCTATGCAGTGCTTATTGATGCTTAGTTATTTCCCTGCAAATTACCTGAAGGGTCGTGGAACGGCAGGGGGTATCTCGGTTTGTTTAAGGCTTGGTACTGGGTTGGGGGCGCTGGGGATTGTGGGGAGGGGGCTTATGGGGGTTCATAGAGGAGATACTTTGGGTGAAGCAGTGAGGCGGCAGATAGTTGAGGGGCTTGAGTTAAGTTTTGGGGAAAGGGGATAAGTCAGGTAGGAGTCTTATGGTTCTTTCATCGACCCCCTATATTCGAGGCAGCTATGCCTCGCTTTTATAGTTTAAGATGGTTGGGGATAGCTTGGTCCTTTAAATCGAGGGCTAGGGATTCTAGAGTAGGGGGTCGGGGAGGGGTGGGAGGAGGGGGTCGGGGAGGGGTATGGGCTGCACCCAGGAAATCATGGGATGTGAGATCATGTAGAGGGATAAGTTCTGTCCAACTGGGATGGAGATGGCTACTTTTGTCTCAGGAACATTATGGTTGCATCTGATGTTGCAGAGGGTACTTTACTTTGCATTGGTACCAATGGACCAATGGCTAAATTTCTTTCTTGGAACATCAGAGGCCTCCACAATCCAATCACGCGGCAAAGAGTGTTAGACCACATCTGCGTGTTCCCTGTTTAACTGATCATTCTCCAAGAGACACATCTAGCTCAGGAGACTCACTCTCGGTTGACTTCTCGGAAGTTATCCCAAATGTTCACATCGAGACTCATCTCATAAGATGTTATATTATTCTCTCTGCAATGTCCCTTCCAACTTTCAACACAATATAGTGATCCTCAGGGTCATTTTTTTATTTTATCGGGATCATTACACGATGCAGAGATTACTCTGGTGAATGCCTACATTCCTCCCAAGGAGATTGCTGGCTCTTTGTCGGAGTTCCTTGTTGCACTCAAAACTCATGCCCAGGGGGAGATCCTAGTGTGGGTGGGGGGGGGGGGACATTAATTGTATCTTTTCAGATCTGGACAGGACTGGTTGTACTGTGACTTTATCTAAGAATTCCTGGCTTCTGCCTTCTGTGGCTGAAGAGCTTGATCTAGATGATGTTGGGAGACTTCTACACTCTGGGGAAAGAGACTACACCTTTTACTCTCCTATGCATCAGTCCTATTCATGCATCGACATGTGGTTAGCCTCCTGGTCTCTGCTATCACTGCTTCCACATGTCACTATTGGGATCACAGAGCCTTCTGATCACCATCTTTTGATTCTGGACAGGCACATAAGGGACCTAGAAACACCTCCTCGCTCGTGGGCTTTTCCCAGACATCTATTGAAAAATGAATGTTTCTTAGCAGCAATGCAGAAAGGCTGGCAGGACTATTTGCACTTTAATGACACTGCAGGGACACCAAACTTTCTTCTCTGGGAGGCAGGAAAGGCGGTTTTGTGGGGGCAGCTGATATCTTTCTCAGTGGCCTTTAATCTACAAAAATTAACGAAGCAGGATGAGTTGAGGAAAAAGATAGCACAATTAGAATTGAACCATTGAAGAGGACATGCCCCCAGGGTTTGGCGTCAACTTACTTCACAACCTTTGCGCACGTGTCGTAACTTTAATGAATAAAGCGAGTCAGTTACTTCTATGGCAGCTGCAGCGGTGACGTGAAAATCGTAGGATTGCTGCCATGTCTACACCATAGGGATCAATAACTTGGAAATCATCTACCATTGCGGGGTTTTTTGCCCAGTTTTACCGCGATCTGTATGCTTCTCAATTGTCTGCAAATGATGGGCTTATCCATAGCTGGTTAGCTAATGTGAAGCTGCCCCAGATCGCCCTATCACTCTTGTGGAGGTTCACTTAGCTATTAGGCAATTAGGAAGCACCAAGGCGATGGGTCCTGATTTCTTCCCATCTGAAATGTATAAAGCCATGCTGGATCTTGTGGCTCTGTTAGTACAGGTCTTTAATGATATCTTGCCCCAACGGTGCCTGCCTAACTCCCATGTACCAGGCTTTAATAACGGTGATTCTTAAGGAGGGGAAGGACCTGTTGCTATGAAGTAGTTATCGCCTGATCTCTTTACTTAATTTAGATTATAAGATTTTTACAAAGATCCTTTCGGTTCATTTGGAATTGCGGATTCATGAATCGTCCATCCGGATCAAAAGGGTTTCATTAAAAGGCGCTTTGGCTTTGAAAAATTTTGTTGCTTGCTGAATGTCTTTTATTTAGCTTGTGGGGCGTAAAGAGGAACTTTGCCATCCTTTCCTTAGATGACAAAAAAGCCTTTGATAAGGTGGAATGGCGATACTTATCGGTAGTCATGAAGCACTTTGGTTCGGCCCCTCTTATCAATGCTGGATTGTGGCCCTTTATAAGGCTCCTTCGGCCTCAGGTCCAAGTGAATGGGTTTTCTTCCCCTCCATTTGAGTTGGGACGAGGGACACGACAAGGCTGTCCTCTCTCTCCACTCCTTTTCGCTCTGGTCTTTGCACCTCTGGCAGTACATCTGTGAAAGCTTGCCTTGACTACTAGGTGGCCATCATAATGTGGTTTCTCTTTATGTGGACGATACTCTGATTTTTCTGCAACATCCATCCACCATTCTACTCACAATTGTTGATCATTTGCAAATATTCTCCAATATCCTGGGGTTTACCATCAACACCCAGAAATCGGTGCTTCTCCCTTGCCTTTCGGCCTCTGGCATAGCCAAAATACCGGACACATATGGCTTTATGATGGTACTGCGGTTCCGATATTTAGGCATTATCATTCCACAGAATTTGCATGATCTATGTGCGCTTAATTACAAACCTTTTCTGCAGTCTATTAGTAGAGATCTAAATTTGTGGCACTCTCTTTTTGTTTTATGTTTGGGACGGGTTCACACAATCAAGATGTTACTATTACCTAAAGTGCTTTTCTTATTTCTTCAGCTTCCCATTTTGGTTCCTAGATCCTTCTTTACGATGCTTTACAGTACATTGATTAAGTTTATTTGGCAAGAAAGGTCGCCCTCATATTCGCTGGCTCACTTTGGTTCGTCCAAAATGCTTAGGAGATATTGGGCTCCCGGATTTTGAACTCTGTCATGGGTGTGCTTGCCTATGTATTCTCCATTTTTGGACAGCCAATCTTAGTTCTCCCTGGCTATTAAGGCTGTTTGGGTAGAGCCGATTCCGCTGTTGGCTATCCCCTTTGCACAAATTGCATGTAACAAAAAGTTGGTTCTCTCCCACATTTTTGTAGGCCCAGTTTGGCGGGCCTGGTGGTTTCTGTATAAGAGATCCCAACTCTCACCGCAATTTTCTCCTTATATGTTGATAGGTGTCTTCGCCTTTGTTTGAGATTTTGGTGATCAAGTTCGTGCCTGGGGAAGAATGATGCACCTATCATCTCTCTTTGATCACTTGTCTTTTCTCACTCAGCCACGTCTGTCTCAGCTATTAAGGTATCTCGATTCCCACTTTTTAGTACTTTCAACTCAGACATTGTTTTGATAAACTCTTGTTAATTTCCAAAAGCACCCACTCGCCTAGAGTTTGGGAATGGATACTCTTCGACTTTCAGCGTTTCTTGCCTGCTTATATAATGCTTTGCTCTGGATGTTCATGCTGAGTCTTCCCGACCTGCTCTCTGGATACACTGGGATTCGGACCTCCCAAACAAATCTGATGACTTCTGGCTTGAGGTGTACCACTATACTCATAAATGTTCTATAGTCAGTATCCAATTACAAATTCTTTATCGTATGTCGGTCTGTCAAGATAGCTTGTTTCATTGGAGTAGGGCAGATTTCCTCTGCTGGAGAATGTGTGGACGACGAGGAACCTTTTGTCTCATGTGGTGGAATTGTCTGAAAATACAGACCTTCTGGACTCAAGTTCAAAGTTGTATCACGCAAACTTTGGGGATCTATTTCCCTCTAGAGCTTGAGACCTGCGTATTGGGATTCCTTCCCTCCAATTCTTTGCCAATGGACACCTCTCACCTGACAAATTGCCTGCTTTTGGCAGCACGATCTGTCATTAGCCGATTTTCGAAAAGGGCCTTCGTCCCCTCCTTTTCAGAGTGGATGGTGAAGATGTGGGACATCTACAAGATGAAGAAGGATGGAGAGGATGGCCAGGTCAGGTGGTGTGCCTCTGGTCGCAATTCCTCCTGATATTTGAGTGAACACCTGTGTGACATGGAGTGCTGGTTTAAGTCTAGTAGCCATCTCCTACCTTATGTTTGCCAATTATATGCTTCTCATTCCCCTGGGAATACCCCCCTATTCCAAGGATTGACTATGTGGTTGTTTCTGTTCCCGGGGGAAATATGAAGAGGTGGGTGGGGGGAGGAAAGGGGAGGGGGAGGGTGTTGGGGGGGTCTAGTTAAATAGTTACTTGTACCTCATGCCCTTCTGATTGTTTGGCAGTATCTCTTGACACTAACTTGCACTTAAAAATGTGAAAATTTAAGGATCCTGGTTTCCCTCAGTCTTGCTTTGCTTAATGTGGAAGTATTGCTCGACCTTTGTTTGTCAGTTTTGGAAGGGGGTGGTACATGGGATCACAAGTGTGACATTTTGTCTGGGTTTTGATATATATCTACTTATATATTTTTACTTGATCGTGTTACCTAAGGAGGTCCTGTAGCCTCTGGTATACGGCTATACTACTTAGGGGGCTGGTGCATTTCTGTTATTTTTTTGACCTCAAAGTATTTACCAAAAATAAAAAATGGATAGAAAGCAGAGGATAGGGTTAAATGGCTAATTTTCCCAATGGAGAAAGGTGAATAGTGGAATATCCATACCAGGGATCTGTGCTGGGTCCGTTGCTTTTTAACATAATTCCTAAATGACCTGGAAATGGAAATAACGAGTGAGGTAATCGAATTTACAGATGACACAAAATTATTCAAAGTTGTTAAAACCCAAGGGAATTGTGAAAAATTGCAAAAGGACCTCGATAACTTGGAAAAATTGGACATTCAAATGGCAGATGAAATTTAATGTGGACAAGTGAAAAGTTATGCACCTAGGAAAGAACAACCCAAACTATGGCTACATGATGCAAGATTCCACATTAGGAACTACCACCCAGGAAAACGATTTAGGCATCATCGTGGACAACAAGTGGAAACCCTCCGTCCAATGTGCAGAGGAGTACAAGAAGGCAAATAGAATGCTAGGAATCATAAGGAATATCGTGTGCAATTCTGGTCACCGTATCTTAAAAAGGATATAGTGGAATTAGAAAAGGTACAGAGAAGAGCCACCAAAAATAGTAAAAGGGATACCCCTTATAAGGAGAGGCTTAAAAGATTAGGGTTCTTCAACCTGGAAAAGAGATGGCTGAGAGGAGATATGATAGAGGTCTATAAATTAATGAATGGAGTGAAATGGGTAAACGTAGATCGATTGTTTACGACATCAAATCAAAAAGTAGAAAGACTAGGGGACATGCCATGAAGCTACAGTGTAACACATTTAAGACTAAAAAGAGAAAAATTGTCCTCAACGCGTAATCAAACTCTGAAATTCGTTATTTGTAAATGATATCTTCTTTACACTGACAGAACCGGTGGCGGGAGAATTGGAAGCCTATGGGGAGGTGTTGGGTTTTAAGGTGAACTACTCCACATTCAAGCTGTTGGATATTGTAATGACGGGGGTAGTTCTTGAGAAAATTAGGCAGGAATTTCGGTTTAAGTTTACCAAGGAGTCTATGAAGTATCTGGGGGTTCAGTTCTCAAGGGATCTCCCTTCCCTATTTCAGAGTAACTGCCCTACCTTGTTTCAGATGGTGGCCTGGGAGTGAGACTCGTAGACCCAGTTGCACTTATCCTGGGTATAAAGAGTTGCAGCTCTAAAAATAATAGTCTTGCCATGTTTTCTTGTATCTATGTCAACCTTACTCATAAGCATACCGAGGCCACTTCTGCATGGACTTTCTAGAAAGCGCTTATGGTTTATTTGGAAGAAGAGACCTTCTTGGGTGCCTAGTAAAGTCCTGACTTATTCCAGGGATCAGAGGAGGGATGGGGCTTCCTGACCTGCATTGATATTACCTGGCGGCACATGTGAAGGCGGCTTTGGAATGGCAAAGGAGCTGTCAAACAGTGGGAGAAAACTGACCAAGGGATAGTAGGGTGATTGCCATGGAGAGGTTATTATAGGAAGATTGGGTATGGGGAGTCAAAATGAGGAATAAGGCCCCCCTGACCTATACTACTGCTCAGGTATGGAAAATAATAAAGGGTAAGCTATTAGGTGGACAGGCAATTTAGTGTAGTTACTCACCTGTAACAGGTGATCTCCGGGAACAGCAGGAATTTAGTCTTTACATATGGGTAACATCGGTACTGATGGAGCCTGCGCGGGAATACTCCCCAGCGTCCAATAGGAAAGCTTTTGGGAGCATCCCACTGCGCCTGCGTAGCTGCCTTCCCGCCTTTCCCTCCTCAGTTGAGTTTGTAACTGAGATAAAAGGAGAAGAAGAGAAAAAAGTACAATTCCTAGGGGAGGAGGGTGGGTGTGAAGACTAAATTCCTGCTGTTCCTGGAGATCACCTGTTACAGGTGAGTAACTACGCTATCTCCAAGAACAAGCAGGAATGTAGTCTTCATATATGGGACTCCCTAGCTCGGAGATGCCAGAGCGATGACCTCAGAGTGAGCTGTGGATCACAGGCATGAGTAAGTAGGTCATATATCCTGCAAGAATGTCTAGTATCGAAACCTGGGACAGAGGGTAGGAGTTGATCTAAGTCTGAAAGAGATGCTGGAGAACAGCTTGGCCAAACAAAGCATCCCGGTGAGAGTCCTTGTCTAAGCAATAGTGAGCAGCAAAAGTGTGGACAGAAGACCAGGCTGCTGCTTTGCATATCTCATCAATCACTACAGAGCGTAGATTTGCCATAGAGGCAGCCATGGCCCAAACATTATGTGCAGTGACATGACCCTCGAGAGAGAGACCTGCACTTTCGAAAGCAAAGGAGATGCAATCCGTTATCCAAATGGATAGAGTTAGTTTGGATACTGGCAAACCCAGGTGACTTGAGTCAAAGGCGATGAAAAGTTGGGAAGCTTTTCTGTGCTCTCGAGTTCTCTGGGGATAAAAAGCCAAAGCACGTTTGCAATCCAGAGTGTGAAGGGTTGCTTCTGTCCTAGAGGAATGAGGTCTAGGGAAAAAGACAAGTAGGTAAACCGATTGGTTTAAATGGAAGGGTGAGACTACCTTTGGCATAAAGTGGGGATGAGCTCTAAGGACTACCTTATCTAAGGACTAGAAGGACTAAGGACTACCTTAGATAAGGACTACGCATCTTCGGTAGTAGACTGGCTAATCTACTGAAGAGGGCTTTAAACTAGATTCGTTGGGGATAGGTGAAGAAAACCCCCAGGTAAGTGAAAGCCCTCAGGTAGGTGATACATTAAATACCTTTATGGAAATGGGTAACAGGGGTAACATATGGAAAGCAGTGTGTATAAATGCCCGTAGCATGGGAAATAAGATCCCTGATGTTGAAGCTTTGGTGGGAGTGGCTGACTTGGATTTAGTGGCAGTTACAGAAACATGGTTCACAGAAAACCATGACTGGGATGTAACTATACCTGGCTATACTTTATTCAGAAAGGACAGGGTAGGAAGAAGGGGAGGAGGAGTGGCACTAAATGTAAAAACTACTATTAAAGCTTTGGAATTACAGAGTGTAAAAGAGAAAGAGGAGGCATTGTGGGTTAAACTAGAAAGAGGGAAAGAGAAATCTATTTGCATTGGTGTGATATATAGACCTCCCTCACAAGAGGAAGAGGTGGACAGAGAGTTAATTGAAGACATACGCAGCATTGCTAGGAAAGGGGAAGTGCTACTGATAGGAGATTTCAATATGCCAGATGTTGATTGGCACATTCCTGCTGCAGTATCATCTAGAAGTAAGGAGATCCTGGATTCTCTACAGGGAGAACTATTCAGGCAATTGGTAACAGATCCCAAATGTGTAGGGGCCATACTGGACTTGGTGCTTACCAATGGTGAAAGTGTTTCTGATGTTGTAGTGGGAGATCATTTTGCATCCAGTGATCACCAGATGGTGTGGTTCAGTATTAGGACTAGGGCTGTTAGAATCCATTCAAAGGTGAAGATCTTAGACTTTAGGAAGACTAACTTTGCCAAGATGGGCCAATACCTCAGGGAGTCGTTAGTGGGATGGGAACAGCTGGGGGATGTAGAAAAACAGTGGGCAAAACTGAAAGGGGGTATTTTAAGGGCAACCAATCTTTTTGTTAAAATGGTAACTAAAGGCAAAAGGAAAAGGAGACCGCTATGGTTTTCGAAGGAAGTAGCTGAAAAAGTGAAGAAAAAGAGGGAGGCCTTTATGAAATACAAGAGATCACAGAGAGAGGAAGACAGGCATCTGTATTTGGAAAAACTTAGAGAAGCTAGCAAAGTAGTCAAGAAGGCAAAGATTCAAAAGGAGGAGGAAATAGCCAATGCAATAAAATGGGGGGGATAAGACATTTTTCAGATATATTAGTGAGAAGAGGAAGGGCAAAAGTGGTATTGTCAGACTCAAGGGTGCAGGGGGGGAATATGTAGAAGCTGATAAGGATAAAGCGGAATTGCTTAACAAATATTTTTGTTCTGTGTTCACAGATGAAGAACCAGGAGCAGGACCTCATAAAACACCCACAAATAGGAACAGAAGTGAGGGACATCTTGAACAATTTTCAGAAGACTGTGTTCGTGAGAAACTAGCTCAACTTAAAGTAGACAAAGCGATGGGACCGGATGGGATACACCCTAGAATACTGAGGGAACTTGGGGACGTTCTAGCTACTCCACTGACTGACCTTTTCAATGCCTCAACGAGTTGGGAGTGGTGCCAAAGGACTGGAGAGAGGCTCATGTGGTGCCTTTACACAAAAGCGGAAGTAAGGATGTGGTTGAAAACTACAGGCCGGTTAGTTTAACTTCGGTGGTGAGTAAATTATTGGAAACGCTGCTGAAAGAGAAAATAGTGAGGTTTCTGGAGTCCAGCGGATTACAGGATCCGAGGCAGCATGGATTCACCAGAGGCAGGTCTTGTCAGACAAATCTGATTGATTTCTTTGACTGGGTGACCAGGGAGTTGGACCGAGGGAGCGCTCTAGATGTGGTGTATTTAGATTTCAGTAAAGCCTTTGACACTGTTCCTCACAGGCGACTTATAAACAAACTGAGCACCCTAGGGATGGACCCTAAAGTTACTGCTTGGGTTAGAAATTGGTTGGGTGGGAGGCAACAAAGAGTACAAGTAAATGGAGCTCACTCTGAGGAGAAGGATGTTACCAGTGGTGTGCCCCAGGGATCTGTCCTTGGTCCGATTCTTTTTAACATCTTTGTTAGTGATATAGCGGAAGGGCTGTCAGGTAAGGTTTGCCTCTTTGCAGATGATACCAAGATCTGCAATAGAGTAGACATCCAGGAAGGTGTAGATAAGATGAGGAGGGATCTAGCTAAGCTTGAAGAATGGCCTAGAATTTGGCAGCTGGGATTTAATGTTAAAAAATGTAAGGTCATGCATTTGGGCTGCAGCAATCTAAGGGAGCAATACAGTATAGGAGGTGAAGTACTTTTGTCCACTAAAGAAGAGCGGGACCTAGGCGTGGTTGTGTCTGATGATCTTAAAGTAGCTAAACAGGTAGAAAAGGTGATGGCAAAAGCTAGAAGGATGCTTGGGTGCATACGGAGAGGAATGGCTAGCAGAAAAAAGGAGGTGATAATGCCTCTGTATAAGTCTTTGGTGCGACCTCATTTGGAGTATAGTGTGCAATTCTGGAGACCGCACCTTCAAAAGGATGTGAACAGGATGGAGTCGGTGCAGAGGGTAGCTACTAAAATGATTAGTGGGCTTCATTATAAAGCATATGAGGACAGACTTAAGGATCTTAATATGTACACCTTAGAGGAAAGGCGGGATAGAGGTGATATGATTGAGATGTTTAAATACCTCCGTGGCAGAAATGTTCAGGGAGAGAGCCTCTTTCAATTGAAAGCAAGTTCTGCTACGAGGGGACATGGGATGAGGGTGAAGGGAGATAGATTCAGGAGTGATATGCGGAAATATTTCTTTACGGAAAGAGTAGTTGATCCATGGAATAGTCTCCCAGTGGAGGTGGTAGAGATGAAGACAGTAACTGAATTCAAAAAAGCATGGGACCAACACAGAGGATCTCTAAAGGTAAAAAGTGGACTGTTGTAGTTGTTGATATGGAAGGACAGACTAGATAGGCCATGTGGTCTTTTTCTGTCATCATGTTTCTATGTTTCTATGTTTATCATAGTGGAATTGTGTAAAAGGAGGGTCAGCCACCAAAGTCTGAAGCTCACTAATTTGTCTTGCTGAAGTGAGGGCAAAGTGACCTTCCACATGAGAATCCTATGCCACTGTAGGTGGCCTAATGGGAGGCTTAGTTAATAGAAGACCCCTCATGAAGTGTGCTACAAGTGGCTGAGAAGATATGGGCTGACCATCTAAGGGCATGTGAGATGCCTCAATTGCACTTAGGTGTACTCTTACCAAATTGGTCTTGAGTCCAGAAGAAGAGAGGTGGAGAAGATATTCAAGTAATGCATCCACCGGAGCTGAGAAGGGGTTAATATCCCTCTCAGAACACCAGAGAGAGAATCTACACCACTTGAAGGCATAGGAGTGCCTGGCGGAAGGTTTCCTAGAAGCTAAAAGGATAGCTTTTACCTGTTGAGAGAGGTTGATGTCTTGAAGGGCTATACCTTCAGTAGCCAAGCTGTAAGATGTAGGGACTGCGGACTGGGATGTAGCAGTGTCCCATCCTCCTGCGAGACCCCAAATCTACTGGCTGAGCTTGAGACAGACATAGAAGGAGAGGATAGCACGGTTGTCGTGGCCAATATGGGGCTATAAGGATCATGTAGCTCCTGTCTCTCTGGAGTTTGAAAAGAGTTTTGGGAATGAGGGGAAAGGGAGGGAAGGCATGTAGGAAGCCTTGACCCCAGTGCTGCTGGTTGTTCTGAGCAGGTGTCCTGGAGCAGAAGTGGGGAAGTCTGGCATTCTGAGGACTTGTGAACAGGTCTATGCCTGGGGTTCCCCAGATCTGAAAAATGTGAGCAACCTTGTCCGCATGGAGAGATCACTCGGGGGGGGGGGGGGGGGGGTTAGCAGGACTCGACTGAGTTTGTCTGCCAAGATATTCTGTTTGCCTGGAAAATACACCGCACATAGGTGAATTTGATGCTGTATGGCGAAGGACCACAGATGCAGGGTTTCATTGCAAAGGGTCCAAGAGCCTGTTCCGCCCTGCTTGTTGAAGTAGAACATGGCTACTTTATTGTCCATCTGGACTAGAACTGTACGGAAGCAAAGATGGTCCTGGAACACCTTGAGAGCATTGTGGATGGCCTTGAGTTCCAGCTGATTTATGTGGAGTTGTGACTCCTGATAAGACCAAAGTCCCTGAGTGGAGAGATTGTACAGATGAGCTCCCCAGCCCAATTTGGATGCATCCATCATCAGGGTACATTGATGTGGAAGCATCTGAAAAAGTGACCCTACTAGCAGGTTTTCTGGGGATTGCCACCACTGGAGAGACAAGATTAGGTGTGTAGAGACCATTATTTTGTCTCTCAGGCGGCCTGATGCCTGAGACCACTGGGAAGCCAGGGTCCATTGAGCTGCACGCATATGAAGATGAGCATATGGAACAACATGTACTGTTGATGCCATCTGACCCATGAGTTGCAGCATTTCTTGAGCCGTGAGAAAGGTCTTGAGGCATGCTTGAGATGCAAGCTGAATGAGTCGAGCACAGCGGGCTTGGGGGAGGAAAGCCCTTGATTGCTGAGTGTCTAGGAGAGCCCCTATCAACTCTAGTTTGAGAGGGAATGAGTTGGGACTTTGGAAGGTTTATTACAAATCCCAAGTGTTGCAGCACCTGCATGGTGCGCGAGAGGGAAAGATTGGCCTCTAGAGATGTGCTTGCTCGAATGAGCCAGTCGTCTAAGTAAGGGAATACAAATATTCTTAAGAGTCCTTAGGAATGCTGCTACCACTGCCATGCACTTTGTAAAAACTCTTGGGGCAGAGGCGAGGCCGAAAAGCAGGACTCTGTATTGATAAGATCTCCCTTGGAACAGAAAACGCAGGAAACCTCTGTGCTGTGCATGAATAAGGATGTGAGTATATGTGTCCTTTATATTTAGAGAACAGAGCCAATCCTGACTCTGGAGATAGGGGAAAAGAGTACCTAGGGAGATCATTTTGAATTTCTCCCTTAGTAGATACTTGTTCAATTCTCCGAGGTCCAGAATGGGCCTGCATCCTCCTGTCTTCTTTGGAATGCGGAAGTATGGAGAATAGAAGTCCAGACCCTGCTGGGAGAGTGGCATCTCCTCTATTGCACCCTATGAGAGAAGGGTGGTGACCTCTTGCAACAACAGAGTGGTGAAAGGAGGCTGAGAACAGAACTCTCTTGGAGGAGTCTGGGGAGGTAGACTTTATAGATGAAGCTTGAACCCCTCCCATATTATGGAGAGAGTCCACTGCTCTGATGTTACAAAAAGCCACCTGTGGGCAAAGTGACAAAGTCTGGCGGGAATGTGGATGGGATTTGGGATCTCCAGAGGCTGAACGGCTATGTTCTCCAGAAAGGAGTCCAAGACCCTGAGGAGGTTGGGTCTGCTGAGGTGGCTGTGACCTAGGAGTCTGAGACTTCCTCTGTTGTTTTTGTGGCTGCTGCCCCTTCTGGGGAGCATGGATTGGACAGTGCACCACAGGGGTGTAAGAAGGGTAGTACTTCTTTTTCTTATTGAAAAAAGGTTTCTTTGCTGCTTTTTCTTAGCTGGGTGGGCAGTAGATCTAGATAGTCTATTAAGAGTGGTGTTCTCAGATTCTAGCTGAGAAGCTTTGTACTGCCAATCCTTGCCAAAAAGGTTTTCACCAGTGAAAGGTATATTACCCAGCTTATCCTGAACCCATTGTTCAAGATCAGATGCTTGAAGACAAGCAATCCTGCATGCACCAATGCATATAGCTGAAGTTCTGCTGATGCATTCAAAACAGTCAAAAGTTGCCCTGTTAACAAATTTTGAAACATTTTGGGCATGCTTTACAAGGGAGAGATAATCAGCTCTCTTGCCATCAGGGAGAAGGGGGGCCCATCAACTCCAAATCTTTAGCCACCTCCATAAGGAACATACCCATATAGAGTATGTAGGAACTGATTCTGGCCGATAACATGGAGACTTGAAAACATCAACGACCAAAAGCATCGAGGGTTCAAGGAATGTGTCTTGGCACTTTTTATTTGACACATTGCCGATTCCACCTGCATGGAATGGTGTGGTAATTGCCTCTTCTGGAAGCCGGGTCACTGCGGTACCCGATACACTGTATCGGGTTTTCGAGTATGTGGAGAGAAGGTTAGGGGTGTCTCCCACATACGATGCATAAGGTTGTGAAGTATTTGATGAATAGGGAGCATAGCGGCTTCCTTTGGGGCTGCAGGGTATTGAAGGATTTCAAGTTCCCCAGCCCTAGGTTCTGTCTCCGAAGTCACTGTTATGGACAGACCCCGAGCAACATCACGAATAAAGTCTTGCAAAGACAGGTCCTCTGGAGGGGACATGCGATGTTGTGGGGACAGAGATGGGTCTTCCGGGAGAGTTCTCATTTCCCGGGTACCAGCTGATTCGTCGTCTGACGAATCGGAGTCGGAAGATTCAAAGTATCAACGGGCAGGGTGTTCGCGTTCTGCACACACTCGATACCGCTCGAAGCTGGCAGCTGAAGGTTGCGGTGCCGGAAACTCAGTACTGGAAACGGATTTGAGGGCCAGCATGTGTGGTAGCATGGTAAGCAGTAAAAAAGTTGATGCAGGTTCCTTCATTACCATAGTCGGTACCAATGTCTGAGGAATCGACTGTAAGGGCTTTACCATTATGGAGGTCACCAGTAAGGCCGCTAAGCTCCGCTCAATGGCCAGGATACGTTGATCCATGGAGGTTGCCGATGCTTGGGTATCGTTACCGGAGTTGTGGGCGATAATCCCTGAGCATGGCACCAGGAGCTCTACGAAGGTGGAGGCCTCGGGAGCATCTTGGGACCCCACTAGGGCTTTGGAGGCAAGGACCTCCCGCCGGGGTTGTTTGGCCGGTGTGTCCCCCTCCAGGGCAACGCCCAAGGCATCTCAAAGCTTAGAAGGAGATTTACTCTTGGAGGACTGGCCAGTCTTTGATGAAGACTTAGGTTTCAATACCTGAGATCCTTGAGAGGAAGATGAAGCTCTCGATTACGTCGATGCTACCGACATTGCATTGGGGCAAAGAGGGTGCCCAGTTTTGCAACTTGGTTCTGTAGACCTCTTTTTGTCATCTTCTTACAAAGAGGACATTCTGACGGTTGGTGATCCGGTCCTAAGCACTTTAGACACCAGTCATGGGTGTCCGTGGCCGAAATTGGAACACTTCTTAAAACCATTGGCTGGTTTTTCCATTTAGTGACAAAAAGATAAGGCCTAAGCTTAAGATGGTGTCGCTGCATCTGAAGGAAGAAAGTTTTCTTCCCTCACTGAAGATTTTTTTAATTTGTTTTTTGAAGAAAGAAAGAAAGAAAGAAAGAACCAACGGGGTCGGTACGAGTGTTGACGGGAAGGCATACGCGACCACAAAAAAATAAGAAAAACAAACAAATTTCCTGCCGTGACAGGAATTGCTTCTTGTTGGTTCCGCAGAAAACGAAGAACTGAGGAGGGAGAGCTGGAAAGGCGGGAAGACAGCTACGCAGGTGCAATGAGATGCTCCCAAAAGCTTTCCTATTGGACGATGGGGAGTGTTTCCGTGCGGGCTCTGTCGATACCCACGCTACCCATATGTGAAGACTACATTCCTGCTTGTTCCAGGAGATCAAGAGCTACTCCCTTACAGTTGCTGCTCTCACTTCCAAGGGGAGTGGGTCAGGTGTGTTTAGCGGACCATTCCATGCAGGAGTAAGGCTTACAGGTGGTGGGACAGTTTTTTGAAGGTGGGAGGAGTGAGGAGTTTTCAGAATCTACAAGCTAATTATGTACTTCCACATAGGGGCTTTTTTCTTTATCTGCAAATTAGGCATATCTTGGGGGTTCAGCGGATTAAAGTGGGGTTGAGAGGGGAGAGTATGGGAATGGAGATGCTTATGATGGCAGGAATGGAGCAGCGGGGGTTGTTGGAAAAAATATATAAGGAAAAGGGAGTGGGAAGGCTATGCATTTGTTACAGTGAGAGGAGGAGATAGGGGAGGAGTTGGATTGGAACGGTTGAAGGAAGTTATCTGCTGCAGCCCAAGGGGTGTTGATCTCTGCTAATCTGGTATAGAGAGGGGACTCAAAATGTTGTACAGATGGTATATGACACCGCAGCATCGTCACAGAATCTATAGCAGTGTCTTGAAGGGTGCTGGAGACAGTGTGGGTAGCTCTGCTCCTTTCTCCATATTTGGTGGGAATGTCCCAGGATAGTGGAGCTTTGGAAGCACTGTGGGGATTTATTGAGAGAGATCTCGAGTGTGACTCTGCCACTCACACCTATGGTCTTTTCTACTGCTAGTACTCCCAGAGGACATTGAGGATCTGTTGGCAAAAATGTTGAGCTTGTACAGTTGCCAATGGTGTGAGGTGGCCCAATGTTGGCCCAGATCTGAGAGAACTGTGCGGAAGGCTCAGATCTGTATATTTAATGAGTAAACTTACAGCCATAAGGCACGGTAGAATGACACTCTGAGAAAGGATGGGCATCCTTTGTGGGATGGCTCTCTAGCAGAAGCTAGTGTGGTGAGGGAAGGGGCATAAGGGTGCAGGACTGGAGGGGGAGGGGGAAGGGGATGGGAGGGATATTCGAAGATGGATGTTACAGGTGTATGTTAGTAGTGGGGTTGTTTCCAGATGTTGCTGGAATGTTGGGTTTGTTAAGAACTTGGGGGGGGGGGGGGGGTAGAGGATGAATAATAACCATATGTGGACAAGAGTTAAAGTTAGTATTACTACTATAAACTGGGACTCTGGTGGATACTGAGGGTTGGGAAGGAGCTTGTTGAGCTCTTGACACAGTAGCTGTTCCAGGGAGGCAGACCTGGGTTATTATGTGAGTGTTTCATATGCGACTAAGTGATTTGTAATGAATGGGGGATTGAGGGGAGAGGGAAGCAGGGACGGTTTGTAAAGTTGAAAACCAACAAAGTTTCAAATACAAAAAAACGATATATATTTATAATTTTATATATATAATAATGAAACATTTAATTGAGCCTATTTTACCAAACATCTCACAAAGCCTACCAGATATGTGGCTTTCACTCTCAGAAAGACAATCTATTTTTGGTTGGAAACTCTGCTTCCTGGATGCCAGTGGAATTGATGAGTGCCAACTGAACATTTATGATTCTTAGGCCTATCAGTTTTGCTAGAATGGGATACTTTCTAATTCAGGAGGAGGCAACTTTCAAACTTCCTGTTTCAGTGCAAAATCCACAAGTACTTTTTATTTATGGACTCTGATATCAAATTTGGGTTTACTTTCCTTTATGAAAAATGCTGTGAGGACAACATAAATCTTTTTTTAATGAAACAAAAAGTTTTCCAGAAAACATGTCGATCTGAAACTGGTCTACATATATTATTATTTGGAAGCATCAATATATCTGTATGTAAATCCATCTAATAATTATTTAATCTTTAGATAGAATTTTCTATAAAGCACTGGTCATACCTTCCACTGCAAAGAAAGTGAGTTTTTGGTCCGATTAACGATCCTGGGAATATTAGGAGTATCAGGTTCACAACTCATTGTGGTAAAACTCACTGATTCTGAAGGATTTCCTTTTGTATAATTGCGTTCTGCTTGAACCCTACAGTAATACATAAAAATAAAGTTCAACAAATAACTTGTAGACAATACTTTCTTCCTGGGCTAACTTAATACATAATCTAGCTAGCTTTTAAGAGTTACTTCCCCTTCATCATGTCCAAGCAAAATAATTACGTGAAAGCAAGGTATAATATTGCCCCAATATATACATAGATCACAGGTTTCATTACAAAGATGTATGAAGTAGAAGGCTTTGGGAAGGAATAGAATGAAACTTGTGATTATAGAAACAAGATCGCAAAATATGTTATGTAAATTTCTGTGCATGGGCATGTACCTATTCAATACTGATAAAACAAGTCTGAATAAACCCCCCCCCTAACAATCTTTCATATAGGATCATAAAGAACCTTTGCCCCCTCCTAAGTAATCAGGATTTCCGCACAGTATTCCAGTCCATCATCCTGATACTGGATTATAGTAACTTAATTTATCATGGGCTTTCCAAGAGCATATTAAACCCCCTGCAATTAACCCAAAACATGGCAGCAAGAGTTATACAAGGAACATCTTGACAGACACACATCACCCCAATCCTCAAGCAACTTCACTGGTTACCCATTATTTCTAGAATAAAATACAAAACAATCCTCAGCACTTTCAAGATCATGTATAACCAATCTGATGAATGTCTTCTCACTCTAATAAGAAAACCTACCAGCAATAGACCAAGAAAATGTAACACAATCAACCAATTAGACATACCATCTGAAAAGCTCACTGGAAGTCAAAGGAAAAAACAACAGAGCAATCTTCAGCTATGCTCCCATGATTTGGAATGCTCCAAATCAAATTTCCCCTTCCAGCACATCCTGCTAGACCAGTCCAGACAAGTGGGAAGTGCCCAAGCTAACTGCACTTTGGGTGGGAAAAAATGGACTCTACACCACAACAAATGACAAACAGAACCGCCACCCCAACCAAACCCACCAAAACATGGGATAAATTCAGCATCCCATCCACAAGACAGCTGTCAGACATCATCACCGCACTCAACACAAGCACCGCACCAATAGACCCATGCCCGGTAACATGGATTAAGGCAACGAAGGAAAGCTTCATCCACACCATTCAAAACATAGTACACAACTCACTGGCACGAGGAACCATGCCAGACCAACTAAAGCTAGCTACTATAAGACCGATCCCGAAGAAATCCACACTAGACAAGAACAACGGGGCAGCTTACAGACCCATCTCCAGCATACCACTACTGGCAAAGATTATAGAAAAAGCTGTACAACACCAACTCCAGGACCATATCGACACACATGCCCCACTGGACATACACCAGCATGGCTCACGCCCAAAACCACGGAGTCGAAACTCTCCTGTTATATCTATTCAACGACACAATCCAAATCATTGACAACCACAAAAAAGGAACACTAATGATCTTCCTAGACATCTCAGCTGCGTTCAACACAGTGGACCACAGAATCCTCCTAACCAGACTACAGAACATTGGAATAAACGGCACCACCCTAAGATGGTTCAACTCTTACCTAACAGACTGACAGTTCCAGGTTAAGATTGGTTCCAATACCTCACGACCTGCAAAGATCAAACAAGGGGTACCACAAGGCTCCGCCCTATCCGCGCTACTATATATTCAACCGATTTGCAACATCATGAAAGAACACAAGATACATTACACAATCTACACAGACGACATCATGATCTACACCCCAGTCAACCTCGACAACTCTGACTACACCAAAATAATAGACTGCCTCAACCACATGTCCAACTGGCTCCAAGACAACAACCTGACCAACTACAACAAGACAGAAGCACTTCTCATCACACGAAACACCAGCTTCATTCCCCCACCCTACATAAATGTCAACTATACAACAATATCTTTAAAACAGGAAGTGAAATACCTCGGAGTGACGCTCGACAAAGAGCTAAACCTACAGTAACACAGCAGCAGGACCACCAAAACCACATACTTCAAGATGAGAATAATCAGACGCCTTGTATTACTAATTAAAGATTTATTTGGATCAGCAAGGAATATTGAACTTTGCAAGGAAATTGAACCTTTGAGCCATTCTGCATGTGAGAAATCAAGTGAGGAATCATGCTGAGCCAGCTTGCTAGCCCAGAGACCAAAGCTGTATTTACAGTCTGGTGAGAAACTGTTTACACATCTAGCCTGAGGAATACTGAAAGACCAGGGAGGAGTTCTTCTCCTAACAAATGCAAATATCCTAGGGATGCTGGAAGATCAAAGAGGGAGACAGAATTCTTCTCCTGGCCTTTGAACAGCTCTCTTAGCAGATGTAGATCGATTGACCTAGCAAATGTAAACAAGATATGCATCAATTGTAATTGTGGAGTTCTGAACTTCTAAAACCATGGAGGGTGAGCATTGTCAGACGCCTGCCCGGAAACCAAAAGCTGGGAGCAAACAAAGGCTGGAGAAGGACTGGTCAAATTACTATTAGCAAAGGTGTATGGGGTGGAGAATAACTGTAGAGATAAGCTTATGTGAGGAATCATGTGATGGCCAGCTGCAACACACTTACTGCCTATATATAGAGAGAGAAAACCCAGAACAGAGAGAGAGTAGATCTGCTTGGCCAGGTGCATGCCAACACATGAAGAATCCCAGACTTTTCTCCAGCCTTCGCTGTGCTCTCTCCCAGCTGATGTTTTAAAGGGCTGCGACATGATATAGTTTGGTGAAGTATTATTCTCCTGTAAATAGCTGCACTATCTCATAACTCTATTGGTGATGTATTATTCTCCTATAAATAATTGCTTTCTAGTTATCTTTTCTAACTACTCATATGTAACTAAGAGAATTACTTGCCTTTCTGAATAAGTATCCTTGCTTTGTTTGTAAATAAACTGCACGTCTTCATTAGAAGGCGTTCTAGCCTTTGTTGTAGCAAGACATTTTGGTACCAGAAGTGGGGTATGAAAAAAGGCTTGGACAATGTTGAAAAGAAGAGGAAAGAATGCAAATAGTGTAAATACTGTAAAGGGGGGTAAAGATGTGAATATTGTAAATATTCCCGGCTGGGATCAGGCACCGTATGAAATGCTAGCTAGAGAATGGTCCTGCGGGTCAAGACTAAGTGAGAATTGGGTTTCTGTTTTAAAAGATGCTGAACCTGTGAATGTTTTTACATGCTTGCAAAAGATACCTTTTGAAAAAGGGACAGAATTGAGTATGTTAGGGAGAAGGAGATGGCTTTTGTTGCCTGCATATTGTAAGATGCATCAGACAAATTCTAGCAAATTAGATTTGATTGCTATTACAATGTTACAATGCCAAACCCGTTTGTTGACAGATAAAATGGACATTTATCAGCAAGCTGCTGAGAGGGTGGGCTCAGTATAAATACCGTAAGAGACGGGGAAAAAGAAAGAAAAAGAAAGTGCACATGTCTATTGCTAACCAATTTATAGGAAGAAAATGCAGAATACTCTCCAAAATCCTGGAGGAGTTAATCTAGAAGATACTGTGGAGGATTTTAATCAACAACAGATTAATGATAGATCATGGTGATGCTAAGAAATTCTGTTTGATTAGTTCTGACCTTGTGATACAAGATCAGTTTTGTCATGTTATTATGACTTTACAAATTCAAGATCAAATTGATAAGGGAAATTGACTGCAGCTGGTTTATGCCGCCGAGCCAACAAAACAAAACAAAACTGTTTAGGAAAATATGTAACCTTGTGATGCAAAGATGTTTAATTCAGTGCTTTGAACAAAATGCCTATCCTGTAGAGCTAGTATTCATTGTTATGGAAAATCCTTATAAGATTATGAAGAAGTGAAGACTTTTTACTTGTTTTTTTAAGGTCCCTGGTTTTCCCAAGCTGTTGTTAAAGCATGTTGCTTTTTAGAACTACCCAGGGGGGAGGGTTTAGTGAAATTTCTTAAGAGAAACACCTTATTCTGATCAGATAGGCTGTTAGGCATAAAGTACTTGTAAGCTTTGATTTGTCTTGTGTTTAAATGTTTTAGTTTGCAGTAAATACTGTTTTTCTTTCATTATTGGCTACTCCAGTAGATTTTATGGTCCCTGGATGCTGAAGTGACTAGATCAAACAAACAAGGCATGAAACTAAGGAAACTGTTTTTGTTTTCCTTTGACCTTCAAAGCAGAGGTTAAGAGACCTGACAGGACAATGGGGCATTCTGAGTTACCAGATTGCAACTTGAAAATGATTTAAATCCTGAGTGAATAAGAAGGTAATCCTGGTTAATCTTTATCACTGATATGTTATGCATCTATTCTTTGTCTCTGACTGTGTATGCTATCAAGCAAACTTAAAAGTTAAAAGGGGATTTTATATATTGTGGCAAGCACCTCATAGAGGACATAATTATTGTTCATATATTACAGAAATATCCAGTATGGCTGCATTGTTTTCAGATCAGTTTGATACCAGTCTCAGGTATTATGTATAAGGTTTTAATTTAAATGTGACAAAGCATGATTTTGAATTCACCTCTTTGCAGTTTCATGTCATTTGAATGCCTGTTTCCTGAACTGTAAGATTCAAGGTAATTATTTTGCATTGTTAAGCTCTGTACTGATGACTGATGAACAGGACAGTAACACCATACAATATTGGATTTTAGGATAAATTCACCTGTTTTTCTGTATTTGAATCTTACGTTTTGGTGTCCAGAGAAAAAGTGTACTTTGTTTTGAAAGTTTTTTAAATTTCAGTTTCAGGAATACAGTATATTGCAGCACCGTGAGATACGAATTTTCTTTAGTTTATACACTTGCACTTTAGGTTACCAAATATACTTGTTGTAGTAGTACATTATGTAGCGGTCCAGTATACACAGCAATTATAAGATGGGTAAATATTATTTTTTGCTAGAATTTTGGAAAGAGACTGATCTGAAATTGCTTTGTTCCCAAGTATATAGAGCACATTTAGTGGAAAGATGGAACTGAGTTCCCAGAAAATATGAGAATATTTGTAAAGTTAGTTACAAATAAAAACAACATTAACTTGAGTTGATTGGACAAAACCAAATCTTGCTTGTCAGCAATGATCCAGGAGAGGTTTGAGAAAAAGAATGAGAGAAAGAGAGGGGGGGCAGAAGGTGAGGCCACAGCCTAGGAAAAGGCAATAAACGTGCTGCTCCGAGTGTGATGATCTGGGCCACTGGAATTCTGACTGCTCTAAGACTCCTCGAGGACCTACAAGGCCTGAAGAACATGAACCTTGTATATTTATGCCTCTGAAGAGACATGAATAGGCAGGGGAGAGTAGGCCAAGAAGAACCCGAGGAAGTATCGCCATGAGGCCCAACCACAAATGTCTTGCAGGCCAAGAAGAACCTGAAGAAGTATCACCATGAGGCCCAACCACCAATGCCTTGTACCCTCTTAGGTCTCTCACCTCAAAAGGATCTCTTTTTGACACCATAATTAATGAGCTTACACAAATCCTTGTGGACACTGCAATTTCAAGATCAGTCCAAGTATTTTTAAGTTTCCTACAGCACTCTCACTGAGAACAGTGTATACGACAAACTCTAGTCATACTTGAGAGATATGTGGCCATACTTTTTCCTATTGGGTTTGATGTTATAAAATGTTGCAAAATAATAGTTTTATATTGTAAGGACTTTAACTATATTGTTTAGGCAGTTGCTATTTAGAATGAGCACATATGTCCATTTAGAACTACACCAATTAAGTTAGTGTGAAAGGGACACTGTTTACGCATACTGTTATGCTTATTGAGAAGAATCTAAATTTATATTTTCTGCCTACCATTTGTTTACACCAATACTAAGTTTTTAGCAATTGTTTGATATTCTTAGCAGCCTTGCCAAATAAGGATACATTAGTATGGTATAAAAAACATGAAAAGGACCTATGTATGTAGTTGGTGGAATGATGGAAGTGATGAAAAAGTGTTGTGAGGGATGAAGTGGGATATTAAGAGGAAGGACTCTGATGGACATTAAACTGATGAAGGTAATTTAAAGTGACATATCTGCCTAATGAATATGTAAACAAAAAAATGATGAGCACTTTATTCAACTATGCCGTCTCCAGAATCTTCAATTTAGGAATTCATCTAAGCCCCAACACATACTCAACAATTGTAAAAAGACACCTGGAGACAGGCTAGGTGCACCTTGCACCCTGATGAGCTTTGGAAAACCCACACTGGCCACGTGGTACTTCCAGATGCTTTTTTTTTTTGCCTCACTTTTCCTCTGTATGTCCTGGCCAGACATGCAGAGGCAAAGGGGGATGATTTGATGACAAATTCTCACAAAATTGGTAGAATTCTAAAACTTGCCAAAATTGCAGAACACATGTGTGCAACTTGTCTGATCTGTAAACATGTAAAGACAGTCAAGGGCATAATGGAATATTTCCTACCAGCAAATGAATCTCCAGTGATAGAGAGACAAGGAGTTAATCAAACTGTGAGACAAGACTGACACCATATGAGATAGCTACTGGTAGACCATTGAAAGTTTATAAAGCAATATTTATAGGATATGATCTTAGTAAATATGGATGAAATTAAGTTTATCTCATTGTGAAATCTAATCTAGAATATTTAGTCTTTTCATTTAATATTGGTGCTGCTCTTCTGAATGCGGCCTGGAGCCATGTCACCAATTGCAATCCAGAGATTCCAGCAGAGGGAATTGGCCAGAATCCAGATGGAACAGACCATCCCAAGAACTCCGAACTACACACCAGAAATGTGTGAAGGAGTCCCTACCTGGATCCATGCGTCACATTGAAAAGAAGGGCCAAGATATTCGCCCATGAGAATGAGAGGTTCAACTTTTGAGAGAAACCGAACTTAAACTTCAGAGAAAGGTGAAGCACACTACAAAGTCCTGAAGAACTGCTGAGAAGCAGGACCAAATTATCTGAAAATAGGAAGAGGACTATTGGACTGATTGTGGGCTTATGTGAATGATTTTTTGTTTTATGTATTCTTATCCTTTTATTATTGTTTCCTTGGAAAGTAACTAATTCTAGTATCTCAGATTTTTTCTGCTGAACATCATGTGCCCAATTGCTTATGTCACCTGTTCCCCAGATCTTAGTTATTGCTGTGGTTTCTCTTTCTCCTGCTCATACTGCTTTTTGAATCCACGGATGGTCAATAGTGTAAACATTTGGGTAAAATATCCAAGACCAGATTCATAGCTGGTGGAGGGAGAAGTAGTTGAAATATGATTGAGGTTGTTAGTCCCTCGCCACTTAGAGTAGTTACTCACCTGTAACAGGTGTTCTCCAGGAGCAGCAGGAATCAGTCCTCACATATGGGGGACGTCGGCGCCGACGAAGCCCTCGCGGAGCAATTTCCCCAGCTTTCAAAGAAAGCCTTTGGGAATTGCAGCGCGCATGCGCGGTCCCCTTCCCGCCCAAGGGTGCCATCTTGCTCAGTCTGATGACATAGGTAAAAGACAGCAAAAAATTAGCAAAAACGAAATGATATGACTGCAACTCCAAGGGGAGGAGGGAGGGTTGTGAGGACTGATTCCTGCTGCTCCTGGAGAACACCTGTTACAGGTGAGTAACTACTCTTTCTCCAGGACCAAGCAGGAAGTCAGTCCTCACATATGGGACTCCCGAGCTTAAGGCTACCAGAGACCCCAAGCGGAAAAAGGAGCTCCCTCTAGCTCAGAAAAACAGAAGGAAGGAATCTTCTCTGAAAACCGCCCCCGACCGGTAGCCCAACATCTGGGTCAGAGGGTAGGAGTTGCCTAAATCTCAAAGAGATTATGGAGAACTGCCTGACCGAAAGCACTGTCGCTGCGAAACTCCCTCTCCAGGCAGTAATGGGCCGCAAAGGTCTGGCTTGAAGACCAAGTAGAGGCCCAGCAAATGTCTGCCAACGGAACAGAGCGGAGATGAGCCACTGACACAGCCTTCGCCCTAACACGATGAGCCGTGACTCGACCCTCCAACAAGAGGCCGGCTGCCCCATAAGCCCAAGCGATAGTCAGCAACCCATATGGACAAAGTACGCTTGGAGACAGGTAGCCCAAACTTATTGGGGTCAAAAGAAACGAAGAGCTGAACAGCTCTCCTATGCTCTCGCGTGCGGTCAAGGTAGAAGGATAAGGCCCTCCTACAGTCCAGGGTATGCAGGACCATCTCAGCTCGGCTGGAGTGGGGCCTGGGAAAGAAGGTCGGAAGAACCACCTCCTGGTTGAGATGAAACGGAGAAACCACCTTTGGAAGAAACTTAGGGTGAGTCCGCAAGACTACCCTATTCCTGTAGAACCTAGTGTAAGGGGGATCAGGCACTAGGGCCTGCAGTTCACTAACGCGCCTAGCAGAAGTAAGGGCTACCAAAAACAAAGTTTTCCAGGAAAGAAAACGAAGAGGGCAGGTAGCCATAGGCTCAAAAGGCGGACAGGTAATCCGCTGCAAGACCACATTCAGATCCCAGTCAGGGGCTGGAGGCCGCAAAGGAGGCTAAAGGAGAAGGAGGCCTCGGAGAAAACGAGCCACCAAAGGGTGGTTGGAAAGAGGCCTGCCATCCACCTGTGCGTGATGCGCAGAGAGAGCACTGAGGTGGACTCTGACAGAGTTGGACTTAAGGCCCAGATTGGAGAGGTAAAGCAAATATTGCAAGACCACTGCCACCAAGCAGGAGAAGGGATTCTCAGACTGCTGAGCACACCAAATGGAGAACCGACGCCACTTAAGAGCGTAGGACTTCCGGGTGGAAGGCCTCCTCGAGGCCAAGACAACCTCTTCCACCTCCCGAGGCAGCAGGAGGGGAGCAAGGACTACCCTTTCAGCAGCCAGGCCATCAGATGAAGGGACCGGAGGTTGGGGTGTAGGAGAGACCCCTGATCCTGTGGCAGGAGATCGGGTTGAAACCCCAGAGGAAGAGGAGTGTCCACCGCCAGCTGCATTAGAAGCGGGAACCAAGGTTGTCTGGGCCACCGGGGAGCCACTAGGATCATCGAGGCTTTGTCTCTGAGAACTTTGAAGAGTGTCCGAGACACCAGCGGCATGGGAGGAAAGGCATACAAGAGGCCCGTGGACCATGGAATCAGAAAAGCATACGCCGCTATTCTGAGAGGATGCGGTTGCCGAGAGCAGAATCTGGGAAGCTGCGTGTTCAGTGGACTGGCAAAGAGATCCATGGTGGGGAGGCCCCACTTGAGAAAGATCTGCTGAACTACCAATGGATCCAATCTCCATTCGTGAGGTTGGAGGATCCTGCTCAGCCTGTCTGCCAGGCAATTTTCTTGACCGGGGAGATAGACAGCTTTGAGGAAGATGCCGTGAAGGACGGCCCAAGAGCACAGTCTTCGTGCCTCCTGACAGGGAAGGAAGGAGCCCGTGCCTCCCTGTTTGTTCACGTAGAACATTGCAACTTGATTGTCCGTCTGGACTAGTACAGATTGGTGAGAAGTGAGGTGGGCGAAGGCTCTCAGAGCTAGGCGAATGGCTCTGAGCTCCAGGAAGTTTATCTGCTGAGCAGACTCCCAAGGAGTCCAGAGGCCTTGAGTACATGTCCCCTGGCAATGTGCGCCCCAACCCAGGAGAGAAGCATCGGTCGTTAGCACCTGAGAAGGCGGAGGAGATTGAAAATCCACTCCCAGCACCAGGTTTGGCAGATGAATCCACCACTGAAGAGAAGAGACTAGCAGGTCAGAGACCTGTACTGCGTCCACCAGGTTCCCCGTGGCTTGATGCCATTGAGTGCGAAGGCACCATTGAGCAGGATGCATGTTCAGGCGGGCATTGGGGGTTACATGGACCGTGGAAGCCATATGGCCGAGCAGTCGCAGAAATTGCCTGGCAGAGACCAGGGAATTGCTGCGAAAGTGGCTGGCTAGATTCATGAGCCTGTGTGCCCTGTCCAGAGGCAGGAAGGCCTTTGCCTGCAGTGTGTTCAACCTTGCGCCGATGAATTCGAGATCCTGAGAGGGGAGCAAAGCGGACTTTGCGAAATTTATGACAAATCCCAAGTGCTGGAGCAGAGATACAGTGCGAAGAGTGGCTTGAGTGGCCTCCTGGGAAGACTGGCCCCTTATGAGCCAGTCGTCCAGGTATGGAAATACACAGAGGCCTTGAAGCCTTAGATAGGCCGCCACCACTGCTAGGCATTTGGTGAACACCCTGGGGGCAGAGGATAGGCCAAAGGGCAGGACTCTGTACTGGTAATGATTTCCTCCCACAACAAACCGGAGATATTGTCTGTGGTCTGGATGAATAAGGATGTGAGTATAGGCATCCTTTAGATCTAAGGAGCATAGCCAGTCTCCCTGCTGGAGGTAGGGCAGCAGGATTCCAAGGGTGAGCATCTTGAACTTTTCCCTTGTCAGGAACTTGTTGAGGTTTCGCAAGTCCAGGATGGGTCTGAGGCCTCCTGTTCGTTTTGGTATCAGGAAATACCTGGAATAAAAGCCTTGACCTCTCAGGTGGTGGGGCACCGGATCCACAGCCTGTTCCTGAAGAAGACCTGCTAACTCCTGAAGGAGCAAGTCCCTGTGCAGAGGGAGTCTGGGAGGCTCCCCTGGAAAGTAGGAGGGCGGTACCTGGTGAAAGTGAAGAAGATAGTCTTTTTGAACTATATGAAGCACCCAGGTATCTGAAGTGATTGCTGACCATCTTTGGGCAAAGTGGACCAGCCGGCCTCCTGTGCTGAGAGAAACCAGTGGAGGGGAAGAGGCTATGCTGATGGAGTCAAAAGCCCCCACCCTGGTGAGCAGGGGCCGGTGTTGTGGGCTTGGGGGCTTGCTGCCTACGGGACCCATTACCCCGTCCCATGGCCTGCTGACCCTGTGGGGGAGCTACTGGGGCCTGATAGTGAGGGTAGTGTTTATAGGCAGCTGCCTTCCTCGGATAAAAGGGCTTTTTCCCCGAGCCCTTCTTTTTATGAGAAGGGGCAGAGGTTTTCCTGGACAGCCTAGTCCTGGTCAGAGTCTCGGTCTCGAGTTCTGCAGCCTTTTCAGCCATGGGCTTGCCAAAGAGGTTTTCACCTTTGCAGGGGACATCGACCAACTTGTCCTGTACCCATGGCTCGAGGTCGGATGACTGAAGCCAAGCCTGTCGGCGGGCACCGATGCCGGCTCCGGCTACCCGAGCCGATGCTTCGAAGCCATCGTAGGCTGCTCGAGAGATAAATTTCGAGCACTCACGAATACCTGTGGATAGGGTCTGGAACCTCTGCAAAGGTTCCTCGGAGAGACCAGCAAAGAACCCGGCAATTTCTTTTGCCAGGTCTCGGAGATACATGCCCATAAAGAGCTGGTAAGTCTGGACTCGACAAGCAAGCATAGAGCCCTGGAAGCACTTCCTACCGAGGGGATCCAGGTTCCGGGCCTCCCGGCCGGGAGGCACCGAGGAGTGCATCTTCTGACTCTTGAGTCGATGCATGGCCGGTTCCACCACCATGGAATGGTGCGGTAGTTGTGCCTTTTGGAACCAGGGGCTCTTGCGGACTCGATAAATGGAATCGACCCGCTTTCTTAACACCGGTGCCGACGCCGGGCTCTCCCACATGCGGAAGAGAAGTCGCTCCAGCATCGGAGGAACAGATACAGTAAAGGCCTCCTTCGGGGGAGAGTCATACTGGAGGGCATCGAGCTCTTCGGCTCGAGGCTCCTCCTCAGGATCCGCGGGGAATGCCAAGGCTTTGGCCATATCCCGCACGAAGTCCGAGAACCGGGTGTCCTCCGGGGGGGATCGTCTCCGAGGTTCGGACTCGGGCGAGTCCGATGGGACACACTGAGTCCGAAAAGTACCAGGGGACTCTTCGTCCTCAGTCTCCCAGGCCGATTCCTCGGAGGAGGAATCAAGCGGCTCCGGTCGGGCGGGCATCGTTGCTGTCTGCCCAGACGCCGACAGAGTCGGCGTCGATGACCTCGGTCCCAAACGGGAGGACGAGGGAGACCGCGACCGAGGATCGACTCGAGCCCGCATGGACTCGAGGATCGGCTCGGTCTCCGGGGTCGACTTGTACGTCAACGTCCCGGCGGTCAGGGCAGAAGCACCGGCGAGGCCAGCGATCAATGCCCGCTGCTGGTCCATGAAGGCAGCCAAACTGCTCTCCAAGGCCATCAACCTGAGTCCGAGCTCAGGAGACCCAGCAGCCCCCGAACTCGGGCCCCGACGGCGTCGGGCCCGACGTCGGCTCCTTTGGAGGTGAGTCCACAAGGACTACAGTACTCACGTGTCGAGGAGACTCCAACTCGAGACGAGGATGTTTTGAAGGCCTCTCCGACTCCGAGGACCCGGGACAGCTATCGGGGCTATGTGACCTGGCACTCGAGGAACCAGGAACGTCCACCGACGCCGCCCTCGCGGGTTTCTTCTTCCGATGATGCTCCCGGGCAGGAGACCCCCGCTCAGAGGAACTCCGACAATGCTCATGACCGGAGTCCCGGGACGTTGAAGCCTCTGACGAGGTCCGGGCCCGGCGGGACGCAGAGTCAGAGAAGATTTTTTCCCTTTGTTGCTGCCGACTCCTCAACGCTTTAGAGGACATCTTGCTACATGGACCACAGATCATCGGGTCGTGATCGTGTCCACGGCAGCGGAGGCAGCAGTCGTGTGTGTCGGTAAGAGACATAAGTTTCTTACACCGATCACACTTTTTAAACCCGCTGGCAGCCATCGGGGGAAAAAGGGCCCCTGCGAGGTCAAAAGACAGGGCTGCCAGGAAAAGGAAAAAATGGCGCGAACACCAGTCACGAAGGACAAAAACCGAAAAAATCACGAAAGGACTCGATACCGGTGTATCGAGTCCAGGCGGGAAAAGGATCCGGCATCGAATCGAGACAAGAAAAAATAATAAAAATCAACTTTTTCAGCGGCGATCACAAACAGCGTCTGTAGGGCTCCGCGGAAAAAAGAAGACTGAGCAAGATGGCACCCTTGGGCGGGAAGGGGACCGCACATGCGCGCTCCAATTCCCAAAGGCTTTCTTTGAAAGCTGGGGAAATTGCTCCGCGAGGGCTCTGTCGGCGCCGACGTCACCCATATGTGAGGACTGACTTCCTGCTTGGTCCTGGAGAAGCTCCACTACCCTCAATATATAACTAGTAGATTGAAATCCATGGGGCAGATATACAGTAGAAAAAGTCCTGAATATGCAGGTGAAATGAGTCCCCCACTGTATGGGGAACTGATAAAAGTAACTGAGATTCACAAGCCATTTGGCTTTGGCAATTGTAATGCCGGTGGGAATGGTATATTAGATATCTTGGAAAAATGTCACCTAATTTATACATTGACTTCTTGTCCCCTCAAGCATTTACCTTAATGTTATCCACTATGTTTTATCCCATGTTATTATTGTATTTTTAAATGAATTACAAAGGCAATTCAGCCACTGCTTACGTGCAATATCCTTACTGATCCACGGGTGGAATGTATTACTAATTAAAGATTTATTTGGATCAGCAAGGAAAGAGTAGTTACTCACCTGTAACAGGTGTTCTCCAGGAGCAGCAGGAATCAGTCCTCACATATGGGTGTAATGGGCGCCAATGAAGCCCCAGCGGAGCATTTCCCCAGCTTTCTATGAAAGCCTTTGGGAATGCAGGCACGCATGCGCGGTTCCCTTCCTGCCTAAAGGTGCCATCTTACCTCAGTCAAATGACATAGTGCCACTCACCCGCTCCCTGGACCTTGAGGGTTTCAGGAGGGGGTGGCCTTTAATGCCCTTCAGGGTTGAGAATTGTAGTTGTGTGTGCTCAAGTAGTAAGGCAGGCAAAGAAAATTTCTTTGATGAGGTTTATTTCCGCATTGCAGTTCAAGTGCAAACAGACGCAAATAAAGTATAATAGCACAAAACAAGAGTGAGAAACCAAAAATGGAAATTACACTTACCTGGTAATTGATGTTCCTTGAGGGAGTACAGTTCAGTCCTCCACCACTGGGTAGTGCACCTCCTCCTGCAACATGGAGACTGGACAAGTCAAACTTGTGACATCACCGCGTATATCCTGCTGGTCTTCTCCCATGATCCCCCAGTGACCTACTGTCAAAGCAGACTCAAAGGAGCAAACAAACAACCAGTTAAAGTACTAAATACAAAGCTATGCTCAAAACTTCAACTTTAAAATCACAGGGCCCCAAAAAGAAAGGCCGAAAACACCCTCCTCCGTGCCCCTGTCCCCCTGCGCACCAAACAGCGGAAGACAGAGAGCTAGAAGGAAGGCGATTACCTGCCAATCAGAGCCCGTTGCCGACTCTAGGATCCGAAAGCATACTCGGAACTGACGCCTCGCGTCTGAAACATCCATCCCCGGGCGGGAATGAGGACTGAACTGTACTCCCTCAAGGAACATCAATTACCAGGTAAGTGTAATTTCCATTTCCTTATCGGTCCTACAGTTCAGTCCTCCACCACTGGGATGTACCAGAGCAGTAATCATTGGGAGGGACCTATCCAGTCGGCTCGGCCCCTAAACGAACAGAGCAGGCACCGACCCCAGCCTGCTCCTCACGTCAACAGGCGGTAAGCCAACCAGGAAGACATGACCGAGAGCCCACTTGGATCCTCTTCACTGGTGAAAACAGCACAGAACTCTGCCCCAAGCAGCGCTAGTGCTTCAGAAAGACAAACTCGCCATCGCAAACACACTGAACGCCCTAGAAACAGACCTACTGAGAAGGCTACCGGAGCTCCGCCTGAAAAATCCGCTTGAGCTCCCCCTTGGCTCTCGACCCCACCAGGGTGTCAAGTGTTAGCAACCGCTGCTCTCCCGCAGAACCCGCCTCCACGGAGGGACAGGCAGCGAAGAGACCTCCCAGAAAGCGACAGAACCTCACCTAAGGTCCAAGGAACGCAGGTTACAAGCAAAGTGTTCTTGCGTAAGTCCCAAACCGACAACTAAACAGGCACAGCCGGATTCCACGAGGGAGAACGGAACCGAGGTCCATCCAGACAGAGGTGGGAAGCAAAATGAGGGAAATGGAAAAACCACCAGCGTCAAACACCCTATTTGTCACACCCCTTAAGGGCTTTATTCTTTGCAACACAAAGTAGCTCTACAGCTATGTCCTGGACCAGTTGGAGTCTTTTTAATTGAGAATGTGGAATGCAGCTAAGCAATGACTTGCAATAAACCAAGCGTGATCCACCAAGGGCATATAAGAGGGTGTCAAGTGCCCCAGAGTCCAGCGTTGTTTCAGAAGATGTGGAGTCTTACATGGTGTGACAAAAAAGAAAGGAGACTCTGGTAGCCACGCCCACGACGCAATGCCAGTAGGCCAACTGCTTACATCACCTGGATATGCCCTCCGGAATTGGAGGAACCATGCAGAAGTAGCAATCGCCGACGTGATCCATGGGCCCTCTCCAGATCATTGGAACCGCAAAAGACTTTGATGGTCTTTTCCCATCCATCCACAGCCTGAGATATGCTACACATGTATTGCAGCATATGTGTGGCGCCTAGCTTTTATCCTGATCTTTTATTCTGCAGCCAAAATATAAATTGTAGGCTTTCTGAACCGCCACAGTCATATGCCATTTTTGTGATGTAAAAGTCACATCACCACAACTAGAGCAGAAATTATCTGCATGATTAACACCAGGACGAGGAATCGCCAAATATGCTGTGAGTGACCTATCGGTATAAAATAAATATGTCTTTTTTTTTTTTTACTGTCAAGCGAGGCAAATTCAAGTAGTGACTGCATCAACTGGTTTTGGACAGTTATTTCGATTGGTTGCAAGTAAAGATTATGCAAGCTCACGCAAATGTTGCAGAATACACTGGTAATGGTCCCCACTGACTAATGAAGAGCACATATCTTAGCAACCAGACCCAGTCGGCCATTTTCACTATGACCTCTGAAAGGCATAGAATGGACCGGGCCATGGCCCCGTACCAATGCGTCGACGCTATCCAGTAGCCTCATATGTCCTCTGCTAAACATCGACCCGTCGCCGCAGACTGACAGGTCGCCATGAGGTCCAATATGGGCTGACCGCATCTGAGCACACGCGGTGCGCACACCGCCTGATGCAATCTCACTCCTCCGGCAAACACTCGGACCCCGCTAAGGACATTCGCCACCAGTGTCCCCACTGAAACGCAGGCCGCCAAGGCTTCAACCGCGCATGCTGTCCCTTCGCTCGGGCCACCCTGACCACCCGACCGACTCCACCCTGCCGATCGAAATAGGCCACCATCCCGGAGATCTCAGACAGCACCTACAGCGCTCGATCCGCTACCGTGTCTGTGAATGCCTGCCACGGCTGACGTACCGCGTACCGTTCCAGTCAGACGATGGAACACTGGGCGTGCTGCGTACACTAAAACGCCTTGTACATAAAGGATCCCCAAAATGTAGCTGAGTCTAACCACGCTCCGGCCAAGCTCCCGGAAGAAAGGGACAGAACCTTATAAAAAAGAAGTGGGTACAATTAGGAAGGCTTTCCTGTTTGATTATTCTTTTTTTTTTTTTTTCCTTTTTACAACTCCATAAGGGCCACAAGGCACACAACCGAACAGGGCATTGTCCAGAGAACTCAAGGCCCCTCCTCCAGGCTGACTCCACAGCCTAAACCGGCAGTCACCTTGGCTGATGCCGAGCAGCGCGGAAGCCAACTTGTAAGCCCAGCATATGAAGTATGCCTACTAGTACAGCATTCCACAATGGAGGGACATGTAACCGGAAGGCTTTGAATATGAACCTACAGATATCCCGCGCTTGCTCCAAGACAAGCACTGTGCAGCCTACTGGTCTACTCGGAGCACCGCCACGACCCGAAGACCTAAACCGGCCAGCAAAAGACGACGTACGCTGGGCCCGAAGGAACCTGGTTGAACGGATCCCAGCACTCCCTGTATCGTTAGGATCGGAGCCTCCCCCCAAGGACTCAGCCCTGGCTGGAACCGGCTGAGCATAACTCCAGGCCCTGCGGCGAGCCCCCACGAAGAAGTGGGACGCAACGACGCCTTGAGGAAAGGGAAGGCCCAATGGGTGAAGCAAGTTGCTAGCTGACCAAGGGAGTAAACCCCACACGCGCACCTCAACGGAAGGTCGGAAGAACCGAGGATTCTGGTCCCACAGGTGCGCCTGCTAGCCTTTAACAACATACACCTCCGCAGGTACAAAAAACGTAAATTGTGAGCACCTTCAGGGGTAAGGGGAATAGACGACAGCCTCCGACTGTTGACCACCTTGTCTTGCACAACAGACAGCAGCACCCCACCAAACAAATGATTGGGAATATATGACCTCAGAACCCCAAGACAGAGGTAAAACAGTAGAACGTGCAGTGGGCGTGAATTTCCAGATCTGCCAGCCCCCCTGCCCACATTGAGAAGAGGCAGAGAAGAACTGGACCGGCGGATCTGGAGGGGTGCCTCCTGGACAGCCGGGCCACCGAAGGGAAAGCTGATGACTGAGGCCCAAACTCCTCAGAATGGCCCCGTCTTGCATTGGCAACCCCATGCAACACCATGACAACCCCGCTCACGATATCCCAAGCGATCTCTGTCATTGCTGCAACAATCACCTGAGCATGAGATCACAGACGGAACACGGACATGCAGACGCACTCAAGGAGAGTGCACCTAAGAAGTATGAGCCTATCCAACATCCAGCACCACATGTCCAGGTGTCCCACTCCTGTCACCCAAAACACAGGACGCTTGAACCTAGGTGACCATCATAGCAAAGACAGGGAGGCCTGACTGCCGCTATCAACCCTTCCAGGACCCTGGAACACTAAGCCCCGGACTGTGCCATCCAGCAACACTTCTCACGATCCCCAGCAGGGGCCTTTCCCCAGATGGCCCAGATGGGCAGTGTTCCCGCCAAATGGGCAAGCTGCGCTCTGATAACATAGTGCAGAAAACCAAATCAAAGTGTCTTAACCTAGCTAATTTTTGTCTAATAGTGATCATTCATAATATCAGCCAGGCTCAATCATAACATTAGTATTAATGATCTCTAAAGATTGAAGAGTTACTAATGTAACACTAATTGGGTTGGTTTTTTTTTTTTTTTTAAAGAGCTTCAAAGGCGATCTTGGAAACTACAGACCAATGAATCTGAGTTCAGTGCCAGTTAAATGATAGAACTTGTTCTGAAAAGCAGCACCAAGCTGTCTTTTCAAAGGGTTAATAAACATGTGAGTAAGCCAAATGATATGTATCTGGATGTTTTAGAAGGTACTTGACAAAGCCCCTTATGAACTTCTCCTGAGGAAGGAGATGATGTGCTATTATAGAATGGGAAATGGATCAAAAACAGGAACACAATAGGACTAAATGGCCAGTTTTCTCACAGGAGACCCGTAAATAGTGGAATGTCTCGGGATCTGCACTGAAACTGGCATCTGGTAACATCTACTGCACTGAAATGATCTGGAAAAGAGATCAGCAAGCATGGCGATCAAATTTGCAGATGGCATAACGACATTTAGAGGCTGTCTGCACAATTTCCAAGCGTATAAACATGGAAATAGCATCCTTATGTAAATAACAATTTCAGAAAGGGCTCAATTTTTAGGTGGTTGTGCCGCCGATGACCCTGAATGGCCAAATCCTAGCACGGAAACCTGCTGCTGACAGACGTCGCTAACTGCCAGAAAGCAGACAAAGGTAAAGGCACCCCCCAAGAAGTAAAAACCCAAACCAATCACATTGCATTCAAAGAACTATAAACTATCATGAAATTAAAAGGAAATTAAAATTAAAAGGAAATTAAAATTAGAATTAAAATTAAAAGTAACAGCAAAAGGAAGTCCTTATCTGGGTGTAGCCGCATGGAACAGCGTCGTCTGCTCAAACGCGGGGCTGCTCCGCTCTCCGCCACGAGGCCTCAGCCCTGCCGAGAAAATGGCGCCAATCTGAAGCAGGCCCGTTTGGCGCCAAACACCACAGAGGCAGCAAGAGCTCAGAGCCCCTCCATGCGGACTCGAGAGACTCCCTTGTGGCGTTGGGATGCAGCAGTTACCCCGCTGTAGCTGCGGGGTGAAGAGCTGTCCAGACACGCTGCTGCCTCGCGCCACCAGAAGTAGCAGACGCTGCGAGCCCCGGCCCACCGGCTAAAGAACCTCGAACGGCCTGAGGCTCCCACCGCGATGGGAATCTGCCGCATGGACACTGCCAAAATGCAGGTGTTCCACAGAGCTCTCCCCCGTACAGTCCTGGGGGAGAGATCATCACCGGGCACAGAGACCGAAGAATCCCAAGCAGAGAGGCTAGCTGGCAGCGTGAACTTTGAAAAGGGACAGAACCCCCCTTTACACTAAGGCAGACTAGGTGAAAATAAATAAAGTAAAAGTAAATGAAATTAAATGAAAATGAAAATGAATTCAATTTACAGGATTACACCTAAAGAAGGGCAAAAGAAATGCAAGGTAAATCAAATCCTGACTAACTGCTCCTAAACTGCTTCTCAAGTGAGCCCAGCACCTAGGCTCACTACGTCCTCATGCTGCATGGAGACTGGACACACTGGGGGATCATGGGAGAAGACCAGCAGGATATACCCGGTGATGTCACAAGTTTGACTTGTCCAGTCTCCATGTTGCAGGAGGAGGTGCACTACCCAGTGGTGGAGGACTGAACTGTAGGACCGATAAGGAACAAGGTATTGCACTGCTAGGCTAAATGTCCATTATCTTCTGTGATCACATTCAGTTGTCATGTGACCCTTTTTACTAACGGAAGAAACAAACTGTGGCAAACAGCAATGCTCCTGGTATGCAGACAATTATGCTTTGACTTATTCCCTTCTGATAAGCTCCTCAGCATAGGAATCAATAGAGCAACTTCTGTTATATTGCTTCATATAACTTTGTACAGCATTTCAATTAAATGTCCTTCTCAATGACACAAGCTGAACAGTCCATTGGCATGTCTGGCTCTGTGAACGGTAGAGAATAAAGGCATTTCCTCTTCACAGCTGTTTGTGGGCTGTGCTACATTAGAGGAAGAAACTGTCCTGCTTTCATGGAACTGAAATCTTTAAGAAGCAATTCAGCCTGCGTTCTTCCTGGGCTAAGCTGATAATGTCTTCCTCCATCAGGTAACTGTTTGTTTAAACTGCTTATCCCTTGATAATTAGCAATGCTGCTTTTTCTAGGACAACAGTTCTGCGTGTTTGAATTATCCCTCCCCCACTTATCCCTAAATGTAAGTGCTGGGTTTAAAACTTCGGCTGTGAGTGGAGAGTTCCTCAACAGTGTGTTAAAAGTAAAACGGTCAGGCTTCTCTTGGCACACATCTCTGTAATAAGACTCAGCTGTTCCCTTACTATAGGTTTCTGCTGGCTTGTGAGAATAGCCTAGGCTGCTTACATGCTTTTCAGACTGCAACCAATTGCTACCATGCTGTCTGACTTTGTCTTGGCTTTTAACGTTAGCCTTTACTCTTTCTGGCTTCCCAATGTTAAACTTGCTAGCTGCTTCAAACCCCCTGTGTACCTTGTGCTGTGGCTTTCTCCAGGGTAATTCACCGTCCCTCTGCCTTCTATTCCAAGGTTCAGCTTGGTCCTCTAGAAGCCTGTGCTGTAGCCTTGGGTCTCTCGGTGCACCTGAATCCTTCTGGTCACAGAAGATTCTCCCTGCCCCTGAGTCTCCCAGATACTTGCTTCCTGCGTCCAATCTTCTCCTTAGTGGATTACAGCTGCCTAATTGCTCTCTCTCCAACTCTTCCTCCTCATCGTCTTCTTTCAAATCCGAATCAAAATCTGACTCTCTCTGTTTCTGAGTGCTTAACAAGCTGCCTGTGTACTGCACTGCCCGCCTCCTGCTTGGGCGTGCCCAATCAGGGACTTGGCTTCTCTCCTTCCTTGAGGTGAGGTGTGGTTCCTGATTAGCTCTGTGTTTTTTTCTCTCTGAAGAGACAATCCTGCATTCTCTTGCAGTACCGGTTCTCTCCACCGGATCACTACCTGTTTCTATAGCTTCTTGAGAGGCTTCTACGTCACAATAGCTAAGAACAGCACACAAAAATGAAAAATAAACTATGTACAACTGCAACTCCAAGGGGAAGAGGGAGGGTTGTGAGGACTGATTCTTGCTGCTCCTGGAGAACACCTGTTACAGGTGAGTAACTACTCTTTCTCCAGGACCAAGCAGGAAGTCAGTCCTCACATATGGGTGACTCCCCAGCTCTGGGCTACTGAGGAACCCAGGCTGAACAAGAGAACTCCCTCTAGTCTCAGCAGCAAAGAAAGGCTTTTCAAGGACACAACCTCCACCGGTAGCGCAACAGAGGGCAGGAGTTGCCTAAACCTCAAAGAGATTCCGGAGTACTGCCTGGCCAAAAGCACTGTCCCTACGGGACTCCCTCTCCAGACAGTAATGGGACGCAAACGTCTGGTTTGAAGACCAAGTTGCAGCCCTGCAGATGTCTACCAAGGGCACAGAGCGGAGATGAGCCACTGAGGCAGCCATTGCCCTGACTCGGTGGGCTGTAACCCGACCCTGCAAAGGAAGGTCAGCCGCCTTGTAAGCCCAGGTGATACAGTCAGCCACCCAAATGGACAAGGTATGCTTGGACACAGCCAACCCCAACTTATTGGGGGTCAAAGGATACGAAGAGCTGAGTAGCCCTTCTATGCCCCTGCGTACGGTCAAGGTAGAAGGATAAGGCCCTCCTACAGTCCAGGGTATGCAGGACTGCTTCAGCCTGGCTTGCATGAGGCCTAGGGAAGAATGTTGGAAGAACCACCTCCTGATTGAGGTGGAAAGAGGAGACAACTTTTGGGAGGAACTTTGGATGAGTCCTGAGGACTACCCTGTTCCTATAAATCTTGGTGTAAGGCCTATCACAGACCAGGGCCTGAAGCTCACTCACTCGCCTAGCCAAGGTAAGGGCTATCAGAAAGAGTGTCTTCCAGGATAGGAAGCATAGTGGACAAGTAGCCATCGGCTCAAAAGGTGGGTGAGTCAGTTGCTGCAAGACCACATTCAACTCCCACTCAGGGGCAGGAGGACGGATAGGTGGCTTGAGCAAAAGCCCCTGAGAAAGCGGGACACCAAGGGGTGACCTGAGAGAGAATGTCCCTCCACCAGTGAGCGGTGAGCTGCTAGAGTTGAGAGGTGGACCCGAACAGAATTGGACTTAAGTCCCTGATCGGATAAGTGCAGCAAGTACTGAAGGACTACTGGCACAGTACAGGAGAAAGGATCCTCTGTACGGAGTTGACACGACACAGAAAGCACAGTTACTTACCTGTAACAGGTGATCTCTGGGAACAGCAGGAATAAGTCTTCACATATGGGTACGTCGGTACCGACGGAGCCTGCACGGGAACGCTCCCCAGCGTCCAATCAGAAAGCTTTTGGGAGCATCCCTCAGCGCCTGCGTGCTGCCTTCCCGCCTTTCCAACTGTCTCTCCTCAGTTAAGTTTTATAGCTGAGACAAAGAGAGAGAAAGAGGAAAGGAAGATAGATAGAGAGATACAACTCCTAGGGGAGGTGGGTGGGTTGTGGAGACTTATTCCTGCTGTTCCCAGAGATCACCTGTTACAGGTAAGTAACTGTGCTATCTCCAGGAACAAGCAGGAATGAGTCTTCACATATGGGGACTCCCTAGCTTTAGATGCCAGGGAGAGATCCCATAAATTGCGTGTCCCTGGGACAGGACTGCACTTCCCCACATGGATCTCTGGCATCCCATGAGGGATGGTGTGTAGGAGTTGATTAAGTATGGAACAGGTGTTTAAGAACAGCCTGACCAAACAAGGCATCCCGGAGGGAGTCCTTGTCCAAGCAGTAATGGGCTGTGAAGGTATGAACCGAGGCCCAAGTGGCTGCTTGACAGATGTCATCAATAGACACAGAATTCAGACTACAGGTAAGGAGTCCTTGTATGTATAATAATTATCATGAAAAATATTGAAAATGAACAATCACAAAATGGACCTTACCTACTGGATTGCAGGAAGTAGAGAGGTTGATGGAGTCTACTGGGGATCCAGTAGAGGAATCTTCAAGGTGACCTCACTGAAGTGAAGGTGAAGGTCCAAATCTGGAAGTGACAGGTGATCCAGGTATCAACTGGGGCAGTACAAAAACGGTAGGTCTTTAGTGGAAAGCTTTATGGAAAAAGCTGGGAACTCTTTTGGCTACAGAGTTACTCACAGTTAGGAGCAAAAGAGGAAGACTGACCGATTTGGACAAACTAGCCCAGTCCTGGAGGGAAGAAGGGGTATGGGAAAAAAGCCCGTATTCCCAAGAAGGACAGATGTCTGAAGGGTTGAAACCTCAGATCTACTGAAGATCCACCATGTCTTTCCTAACAGGTGACAGATAGGAAAGATATTGGAGCATGGAGCTTCAGGGATACCTAAACCTAGGGTTAAGGTAGGAGCTGTCAGTACCACAGTAGTGGTTGTGTGCATAATACCCCAGACATACTGTGGGACAGTATGAAGATATGCAAGTCCACTGTCTGGAACCTATAGGAAGGTAAAACCTTTATAAGCATAGACAGAGAGATAAGTATATAAATACATATCTACCTATAAGGAAGCATCTCGACAGATACACACATATATATATATATATATATACATATATGTGTGTGTATATACATATACATATATATATATACATATATATATATGTCTATAGTGAGATCTGGAGGGGCATAACATATGCACACGCAGCTTACAGACATATGTATCTATAGAGAAGTATATAGAGATATATACATACATGAATATATATGTCTAAAGATAAATGTCTGCAATTAAGCAGATAGAGATATGCCCATAAGAACATTCACATGGGAGATGTGAAGAGGAAAGATTCATCTAATAACAAGGAGGTGGAACCTACTTGAGAAGATATATAGAGAATCTATTCCCCCTGGCTAAGATGGTGCAGGAATGCTATCCAGTGAAAATAACCAGGATGGTTGCGTGAAAAAACAGAGGATAATATCAGTCTGTAAACAGCAAGTCCTGAGTGCTGTAGAACTCTCGCATGGTAAATGGACAGAAAACGCATAGGATGAGATACCAGGTTGACCCACTGGAGGGACACAAAGGGGTATCATGCATTATTAGTTAAATATGTGCTGTCCATGAAGGAGTAGGATACCATGAGGACAAGCTGCAAGGAAAAAAGAGCATATTCCTTGTAGGAATTGGAGAACTCTTTAGACGTTCACATAGCAAAAGCCTATGTCCTGTATTATAAAAGGAGATAGTAGGGTGTGGAGAACCTTCACAGTCATGGAAAATGACTGAGGAAGCCTTTTCCAATCATATAGGATAGTCATTAGAGACAAAATCCCATGCTCTCTAGCAAGGGCCCATAGTAGAAAGCTTCTCTGTAAGATTGCAGAGAGCATTATGCAGGAGAATTGGGAAAGAAACTGGCTGTTGGAAAAAAACAGCTGCACGTCAACTATGCTGCCAAATCCAAAGGAATTGGAGATGGCAAGAAAAGAAAATAGTGTGATAAGTCTGAAGTGATTAGGATTATCCAAGATAGATGAAAACACTATCTTGGAATCACTACTAAGGCCAGACAGAAAGTAGTGGAAGACAAGACTGGAAACTTGTGGAAAAGTACCAGTAGTCCAATCACTGGAACTCCTGCATGGGCAGCTGCTGAATAAGACAGCAGAGAGAATCTTTCTGTGTAAAACAGAGAGAACAGACAGAATAAGAGGAGAAATTCCTGTCCCTGTCTGATGAGCTGCCCAGGCAAAAGGAGGGAGTTTATTCAAGAGAAAAAAATCCACACTGGAAAGAAGAAATGATTAGAAAGGCTAAAGAAGCTCTGCAGAGGTATGGTACCACTCTTTCAGGGGAAACCCTAGATAAGAGGGTAGAGAAACAGGAGCTGAAGGGTGACTTACCATATGGTAAGTCTGTGGAAGGAAAAAAATTCATGTTGGAACAGAAAACTATCATGGGATAGTTGTTAAACCTCTCTTCTTGGTAGGAAGAAGAGGAGAAACCTGTGACCCATAGACATGAATATCCTGACAGCTCAGCATACCTAGGAGCAAATGGATGTCCTGAGAAAAGGAATCCATGTGTAGAGTTTGAATGAAAAAACAGTGAAAAACCTCTACTGAGAAGAAATCAAACTGTAGGTTGTAAACTTCAGGACCCTATGGTTGCTGGGTTTGTTCAGCCTGGCTAGAGTTTGGATTCTTCAGACGAGGGCGAGGTTTCCCCTGCTTGGGAACATTTGTATGATGGGCAGGAGAAGAGTGAAACCTTCTTCCCCTAGGGAAAGGTTTGGTAGGGCATTTCCTACCTACTGGGGAAGGAGAAGGCTTAGAATAGCCTCCAGAAACAGGGAAGTCAGTGGACCACTGAGCAACCTGATGTAAAGACTCCTTATTGAAGAGATTTTCCCCAGTACCAGGAGTATTACCCAGTCTTTGTTGTGCCCATCTGCTTAAGTCTGAAGCTTGGAGCCAGGCTCTACGTCGTGCCCCTATGGCTATAGCAGAAGTTCTGCTAACAGACTCAAAGGAGTCTAGGGAAGCAAGAGTAAGAAACCAAGAGATACTTTGAATATGATTAAGTAGTAAGGAATAGTTTGCAGTCTTGGGCTCTGAAAGAAAAGGAGTCAAAAGATATAGTTTGTTTGTGACCTCCTGAAGGGATAGACTCATATAAAAAATATATGAGAGAATCCTTGTTGACAGCATGGATGTCTGGAAGGTTTGACGTCCAAAGGCATCTAGTGTCCTAGACTCACGACCTGGAGGGTAAGAAGAGTGTTTCTTCTTACTTTTCACCTTCCTCATTGCTGATTCCACCACAATGGAATGATGGGGAAGTTGAGTCTTTTGAAACCCTGGAGAGGGGGGCACCTGATATAGAAGATCAGTTGCTCTAGAGGGTGAGGGAACCCTTAAAGGTGCTTCCCACATTCTTAGAAGAAGATCTTGCAAGGAATGATGTAAAGAAAGCATTATATTTTCCTTTTCTCCAGTAGAAAGAGAGCCCTGTATAGGATCATAGCCAGGGATAGGAATAGCAAGAGATGTTGCCATATTCAGGAGAAAATTCTGAAAAGAAGGATCTCCAAAAGGAACCGTCCCTGGGCAGGCTAGACCTGAAGAACTAGCCTGGGCACCGGAGGATCTACTTGAGAATATAGGAATATAAGATCCTGCACGGTGCAAGAAAGGATCCTTAAGGGATGGATGCTGGTACTGGAGGTCATGACCTGAGACAGTCAGTACTGCATCGTCCATGCCAGGTATCGACTCCAAACTTGGTATAGAAAGGAGCGATCCTGGTGAAAGAAACATGGAAGGAGCTGGCCCCGATGTTACTGCGGGTACCGGCACCGATACCGATACCGGTAGCTGTGTCGGAATCGAAGGCGACACAGACATCGAAGCAGTCATCGGTGGCTGCTCCTTCGGTACTGAGGTAACCGAAAGCCTTTGGTAATCACCCCCGGTACCGAGCATCCAGAACCGGGAAGCGTCGGTACTGAGACGTGTCGGTACCCAGTCTTCCAGACTAGAGATCGATTCCAGACTCGGCATCGAAGGAAGCGAGTCTATCGATGCATGTCTAGAGGATACCGACTTCAGTGGTAGTATCGGCGTTGATGCCGATACTGGAAAGTCAATCTGGGGCATATCGACCGGTCCCGAAGGTACCAAGAAAGCCAGATGACGATCCCTGGTGAGGAGTGAATCGCTCAACACCAGTGCCAATGCCGGGGTATCGGTACCGCTCGAAGCGGATGCCACCACCGAGCATGGCTCAGGTATGTTCTGTGAGGGGTGAGCCCCAGGAACAACCTGAAACCCCTGATAGGCTTTGGAGGCCGAAGACTCCCGCCGGGGTTTTGAAGCCAATGGACCCTTGAGGGCAAGGCCAGAGCTGTCATCATGCTGAGCATGAGACGTACCACTCAAGGGTTGGCTAGTCTTAACAGACTGTTTGTGGGTTACCTGATCTTGTGGAGAAGAAGAAATAGTCGGTGCCCTGACACTGGAAGGGAACTCGGTATCGAGGGAAACTCGAAATGGAAAATCTCTTCTCACAATATTGTAGCCTAATGGCTCCGGAGGAAAATGGTCAGGACCCAAACAGGTTAGACACCAGTTCTTGGAGTCTAAAAACAAAACTGTACTGCCACAGCTTAGACACTTCTTAGGAAAAGAAGGCGGCGGCTCCATGATGGAAAGGCCTAGAAGGCCCAAAATGTTTAAGACACAAATTGAGGGAAAAAAATTTTCCCTGAAAAGAAAAAGAAAAAACACCGGCGGTACCGGTGGAGTCGGGGAGACAGCCGCGACCACAAGAAAACAAAGAATTAAAAAAGAAAAAATTTTCTGCGGTGACAGGAGGACATCCTGCCGGCTCCGCGGAAAAACGAAAACTGAGGAGAGACAGTTGGAAAGGCGGGAAGGCAGCACGCAGGCGCTGAGGGATGCTCCCAAAAGCTTTCTGATTGGACGCTGGGGAGCGTTCCCGCGCAGGCTCCGTCGGTACCGACGTACCCATATGTGAAGACTCATTCCTGCTTGTTCCTGGAGATAATCTTTTCCATTTGAGAGCATAGGTTTTCCTAGTGGACTGTTTTCTAGAGGCTAGGACAACCTCCTCAACTTCCTGAGGTAGGCCCCAGGGAGCCAAAACTACCCTTGCAGCCTCCAGGCCATCAAATTGAGAGCTTTGAGATTGAGGTGCAGAAGGGAACCCTGCTCCTGTGAGAGAAGGTCGGGTTGCAACCCCAGAGGTAGTGGAGGATCCACCGCCAGTTGAAGTAGTAGTGGAAACCAAGGCTGTCTCGGCCACCTGGGAGCCACCAGCAGGACCGAGGCCTTGTCCTGAAGAATCTTGAAGAGAGTTCGGGCCACCAAAGGCATGGGAGGAAACGCATATAGGAGGCCCTGAGACCATGGAATGAGAAAAGCATCCACTGCTAATCTCAGAGGATGCTGTTGCCTGGAGCAGAACTTTGGCAGTTGCTGGTTGGTCGGGCTGGCAAAGAGATCTATCGAAGGGAGACCCCATTTTAGGAAGACCTTCTGAACTACTGAAGGATGCAGCTGCCACTCGTGGGGCTGCAGAATCCTGCTCAATCTGTCGGCCAGGTGATTGTCCTGGCCTGGAAGGTAGACAGCCCTGAGGAGCATGTTGTGCTTCAGGGCAAAGGAACAAAGGTCTTGGGCCTCCCGACAAAGGAGCCTGGACCCAGTCCCGCCCTGTTTGTTCACATAAAACATGGCCACCTGGTTGTCTGTTTGAACCAGGACACAATGATGAGCCAGGGCAGGCGTGAAAGCTCTGAGAGCTAGGTGAATAGCCCTGAGTTCCAGGAGATTGATCTGCTGTGCCGCCTCCCAAGGAGACCATAGGCCCTGGGTGCACTTGTCGAGACAATGAGCTCCCCAGCCCTGCAGGGAGGCATCGGTGGTCAGCACCACCGTGTGCCCAGGAATCTGAAAGGGCACTCCCTTCAGTAAGTTGGGTGGATGTAGCCACCAGCTGAGGGAGTTCAGAAATTGTCTGGACACCCTTACTTTGTGTCTGAGGCTGCCTATGGCCTGTGACCACTGAGTCCGAAGGCACCACTGTGCAGGCCTCATATGGAGCCTGGCATTGGGGGTCATATGTACTGTCGAAGCCATGTGGCCAAGAAGTCTTAGGCAGAGCCTGGCGGAGACCAGAGACTTGCTGAGAAATTGAGTTGCCAAGGCTATCAACCTGTGGGCCCTGCCTTCTGGCAAGAAAGCCTTTGCCAGCAGACAGTCCAGCCTTGCTCCTATGAACTCCAAGTTCTGGGAGGGGAGCAAAGTGGACTTTGAATCCCAGTCTTTGAAGAAGAGCAACAGTTCTTAGGGTGGCCTGTCTGGCCTCCTGGCCTGTCTGACCCCTGATGAGCCAGTCGTCCAGATAGGGGAAGACAAAGATACCCTGATTTCTCAGGTAGGCCGCCACCACTGCTAGGCACTTTGTGAAGACACTGGGGGCGGAGGTGAAGCCGAAAGGCAGCACTCTGTATTGATAATGGTTTCCTCCCACAATGAACCTGAGGTACTTTCTGTGGTCTGGATGAATGAGGATGTGAGTGTACGCATCCTTTAGATCTAAGGAGCATAGCCAATCTCCCTACTGGAGGTAGGGCAGAAGTGTTCCAAGAGTAAGCATCTTGAACTTTTCTTTCTCTAGGAACTTGTTTAGGTTCCTGAGATCCAGAATGGGTCGAAGGCCACCAGTTCTTTTGGGCACCAGGAAATACCTGGAGTAGAATCCGTGACCTTGCAAGTGGGGAGGCACAGGCTCCACCGCCCTGTCCACCAACAGACCTTGAAGCTCTTGAAGGAGAAGGTCTGTGTGCAGGGGAGACCTTGGAGGCTCCCCTGGAAAGTAAGGAGGAGGCAGTTGGTGAAAATGCAGTGCATAGCCCCTGTGGACTATGTCCAACACCCAACTGTCCCCGGTGATGAGGGGCCACTGGTGGGCAAAGAGGGCGAGGCAACCTCCTTTGCAGGGTTGGGAGAGCAGGGGAGGAGAAGCTACGCTCAAGGAGTCAAAAACCCCCATCCTGCGGAGTGGTAGCAGGGGCCGGAGGCTAGGGGGTCCTCTGCCTACGGGGCCCATTACCCTGCCCCTAGGCTTGCTGAACCTGGGGGGCAGCTTGGGCAGCCTGATATTGAAGGTACTGTTTGTAGGCAGTTCCCTTCCTTGGGTAAAAGGGCTTTTTACCCGAGCCCTACTTTTTATGAGAAGGGGCAGAGGTCTTCCTAGACAGCCATGTCCGTGTGAGGTGCTCTGTTTCGAGCTGAGCGGCCTTCTCGGTCATGGGCTTGCCCAAAAGGTTTTCACCTCGGCAAGGGACATCGACCAACTTGTCCTGAACCCATGGCTCGAGGTCCGATGACTGCAGCCATGCCTGGCGTCGAGCCGCGATGCCGGCTGCCGCAACTCGGGCCGAAGCCTCGAAGCCATCATAGGCGGCGCAGGACATGAACTTCGAGCAGTCCCGAATCACGGAGGACAAGGACTTAAATCTCTGCAAGGGTTCCCCGGAGAGTCCAGCAGAGAACCCGGCCAACTCCTTGGCCAGGTTCCGCAAGTACATGCCCATACACAGCTGGTACGACTGGACACGGCAAGCAAGCATCGAGCCCTGGAAGCACTTTCTACCGACGCCATCGAGGTTTCGGGCCTCCCTGCCAGTGGGCACCGCGGAGTGCATCTTCTGGCTCTTCAGACGATGCATGGCCAATTCCACAACCATAGAATGGTGTGGTAGCTGCGCCTTCTGAAAGCCAGGGCTCTTTCTGAGTCGATAGATCGAGTCGACTCGCTTGCTGAGAACCGGCGCCGAGGCCGGTGCCTCCCACATCCGGAAGAGGATCCGTTCCAGCATCGGAGGAACCGGGACAGTAAAGGCCTCCTTCGGAGGAGAGAGTCATACTGCAGCGCCTTGAGCTCTTCAGCTCGAGGCTCTTCCTCAGGATCCGCCGGAATAGCCAAAGCAGTGGCCATATCCCGGACGAACTCCGAGAACCGAGTATCCTCCGAATGGGATCTACTCCGGGGCTCAGACTGCGGTGAGTCCGACGGGACGCACCGAGTCTTGAACGTATCGGGAGACTCCTCGTCCTCCGTCTCCCAGGCGGACTCGTCCGAGGAGGAATCGGGGTCCGACCCCGCGGGGCCCTGGAGCACCCACCCCGACGCCGGAGGCACTGGCGTCGATACCCTCGGTCCCGAACGGGAGGTCGAGGGAGACCGCGACCGAGGACGACTTCGAGCCATGATGGACTCGAGTATCGGCTCGGTCTCCGGGGTCGACTTTGAAGTCGATGTCCCAGTGGTCGGGGCAGATGCGCCAGACAGGCTGGCCATCAGTGCCCACTGCTGCTCCATGAAGGCAGACAGTCTGCTCTCCAAGGCTGTCATCCTGAGACTCAGCTCGGGAGACGCAGCAGCCACCGACTTGGGCCCCAGCGGCGCCGGGCCCGACGTCGGCTCCCTGGGAGGAGAGTCCTCAAGGACTACGGGGCTTACGTGTCCAGCAGACTCCGGCTCCATGCAAGGAACTTTGGCAGGCTTCTCTTGTTCCACGGGCCCGGGGCGACGGTCGGGGGTCTTAGACCTGGCCCTCGAGGAGCCAGGGACCTCCGACGACGACACCCTCGCGAGCCGCTTCTTCCTCTTACGTTCCCGGTCGGGGGACCCCCTGTCCGAGGAGCTTCGACGGCGCTCGGGATCGGAATCCCGAGATGTCGAGGCCTCAGAAGAGGTCCAGGCCCGGCCGGAGGCTGAGTCCGAGAAAAGCCTTTCCTTCTGCTGCTGGTGACTGCGGAGTGCCTTGGAAAACATCTTCCCACATGGCCCGCACGACTTAGGGTCATGGTCAGGGCCGAGGCACCGGAGGCAGCAGACGTGTGTCGGTGAGAGACATTAATTTCTTACACCGATCACACTTCTTAAAGCCACTGGAAGCCAACGGGGAAAAAAAAGAGTCCCCGCAAGGTCCAAAGACTGGCCTTCCAGGGAAAAATGGAAAAAAGGGCACGAACGCCAGCCACGAAGGGCAAAAACGAAAAAGAAGAATCGGGCTCGATACCGGTGTACCGAACCCGGTGGGAGGGGAACCGGCGTCGAACCGGGAAAAAAAATAGCGATAATCGCTGAAAAAAATCTACTTTTAACAAGGAGAACAAGGCACACGTCCGGTGGGCTTCTCGGAAAAAAAGAGACTGAGGTAAGATGGCACCTTTAGGCGGGAAGGGAACCGCGCATGCGTGTCTGCATTCCCAAAGGCTTTCATAGAAAGCTGGGGAAATGCTCCGCTGGGGCTTCATCAGCGCCGATGACACCCATATGTGAGGACCGACTTCCTGCTTGGTACTGGAGAATATTGAACTTTGCAAGGAAATTGAACCTTTGAGCTATTCTGCATGTGAGAAATCAAGTGAGGAATCATGCTGAGCCAGCTTGCTAGCCCAGAGACCAAAGCTGTATTTACAGTCTGGTGAGAAACTGTTTACACATCTAGCCTGAGGAATACTGAAAGACTGAGGAATACTGAAAGACCAGGGAGGAGTTCTTCTCCTAACAAATGCAAATGTCCTAGGGATGCTGGAAGATCAAAGAGGGAGACAGAATTCTTCTCCTGGCCTTTGAACAGTTCTCTTAGCAGATGTAGATCAACTGACCTAGCAAATGTAAATAAGATATGCATCAACTGTAATTGTGGAGTTCTGAACTTCTAAAACCATGGAGGGTGAGCATTGTCAGACGCCTGCCCGGAAACCAAAAGCTGGGAGCAAACAAAGGCTGGAGAAGGACTGGTCAAATTACTATTAGCAAAGGTGTATGGGGTGGAGAATAACTGTAGAGATAAGCTCATGTGAGGAATCATATGATGGTCGGATGCAACACACTTACAGCCTATATATATATATAGAGAGAGAAAACCCAGAACAAAGAGAGAGTAGATCTGCTTGGCCAGGCGCATGCCAACGCATGAAGAATCTCAGACTTTTCTCTAGCCTTCGCTGTGCTCTCTCCCAGCTGATGTTTTAAAGGGCTGCGACATGATACAGTTTGGTGAAGTATTATTCTCCTGTAAATAGCTGCACTATCTCATAACTCTATCGGTGATGTATTATTTTCCTATAAATAATTGTTTTCTAGTTATCTTTTTTAACTACTCATATGTAACTAAGAGAATTACTTGCCTTTCGGAATAAGTATCCTTGCTTTGTTTGTAAATAAACTGCACATCTTCATTACAAGGTGTTCTAGCCTTTGTTGTAGTAAGACACGCCTCAAGCCCCTCCTCACGCAAGATCATTTCCGCACGGTCTGACAAGCCCTAATAACTCCCATCCTTGACTTCTGCAACCCGATCTATATCGGCATGCCTAAACAGTCACTCAAACCACTCCAAATGGCCCAAAACACGGCGGCACGAATAATATCTGGATCATCAAAACAAGACCACATCACCCCTATACTAAAAGACCTCCACTGGCTCCCAATCAGCTCCCGCATCAAATACAAAACAATCCTAAACATATTCAGAATCAAACACAGGAACTCAGCATTCAGCCTCCAACCTCTCATACAACCCGACACCAGCGCAAGACCTAGGAGGAGAGCCACATCGGACACAATTAACACTCCAAATGACTACACAAAGGCATGCAAGTCTACCGCACGAAGAGCACTATCAATGGCGGCACCTATAATGTGAACTGCACTCCCCGATGAACTTCGATCAACAGATGACACTAAGAACTTTCAATAGCAACTAAAGACTTTGCTCTTCACAGAGCACTATGGCCTGAACACATAATGGGATAACCAACCCGGACTAATGACATACCCTCATGCTCATTGCACAAAACACTGTATAAAAGCTCATGCTGTAATTAGCGCACTCCAATCAACCTACCACACTCACACACATTCACTGTACAGTATAAGAACACATGAGAATACAAATGCCAATTTAAATTGATTGTTTGCTGTGTACACCGCCTTGATTGAAGGATAAGGAGGGATATACTCGTAAATACCCTTTAAATAAATAAATAAGAGCTATTGAAACCATCAAAGAATTTCATAAGCAGCTGAAAACTCATTTATTCCTTGACTTATACGGTGCAGACCCTCACTAGAATCAAGTCAATACGACTAGTGTCACAATCGGCAACTCTCGATTGTACATAGTCAAAGACCATAAATAGCTTTCACTGTACATAGTTAACGTTTCTGCACATTCATTACTATTACTGCCCATTCCCCATAACCCCTTTCCTCATACTTATTGTTAAATGTAATACACACCTATGGTACTTTTTGTTTATGTTACAAAGCACTGCTTTACTTGTAAAATGTCGACTTCTAGGAAGACTGTATAAAAAAAAGACAAAATAAAAATAAAATAAAATATAGAATTTATGTGAATTAAAACCCAGTTACTTATAAGGGGAAATTTTCACTTACCGTTAATTTCCTTTCCTGGAATCCTGCTAGACCAGTCCAGGCAAGTGGGTTTAGTCCCCCTACCAGCAGATGTTGGAGACAAATAGAAAAAAACTACCAGCAGCCTGATTGGCTGTTCCCTGGTAATATGTAGCTGAACCCAGTAGAGGGCGCTCCAGTATTGTAAAAACTACTAAGGAAAACAGAAAACTATACTATATACAAGAGGTAATAACACTCCGCTGCAAAGTCTTGGCTCCTCAGCAATACACCTCTGAACCAGATATCCAGAATAGGGAGAGTCCTGGACTGGTCTAGGAGGATTCCAGTAAAGGAAATTAACGGTAAGTGAAAATTTCCCCTTCCAGCACATCCTGCTAGACCAGTCCAGACAAGCGGGAAGGGCCCAAGCTAACTGCTCTTTGGGTGGGAAGATACGGCCGTCGAAACAACCTTTGCCCCTAACTGCGCCTCTTCCCGAGATTGAATATCGAGCCGATAGTGACACACAAAAGTAGACAGGGAGGACTAGGTGGCCGCCCTGCAGATATCAAGAGTATGAACATGAGAGCGCTCCACCCAAGATGTAGCTTGCGCTTGCGTAGAGTGCGCCTGAAGACTGAGAGGGACAGATTTTACCTTAAGGATGTATGCAGATTCAATTGTTAACCGCAACCACCGTTTGGAAGCAGCTTGACCCTTACGGGGTCCCACAAAAAGCACGAAAAGGTGATCAGAGATACGGAAAGGATTTGTCACCCGAAGATACCTACGAAGGATCCTGCCGAGATCCAGAGAACGGAGTCCCTTATTCTTGCCCACACACTGATCCTCAGAAAAACAGGGTAGGAAAATAGACTCATTGATATGAAAAGGCGTAAGAACCTTTGGAAGGAATGAAGGAACAGTATGCAAGAAAACTTCTTCTTTTGAGAAGGCAAGATAAGAATCTCTGCATGAAAGTGCTTGTATTTCAGGTACCCTTTGTGCCAAAGTTATCGCTACTAGAAATACTGCCTTAAGCATCAAATCTCTCAATGTATAGTGTTTAAGCGGCTCAAAAGGTGCCTGCATCAAGGCTTTTAGGATGAGGGACAGATCCCATATTGACACCGGAGGGCGAATCGGTGGTCGGACTACCTTATAGCTGCTTTAAGGAAACAGGACACATCCGCATGGGACGCTATAGAGAAACCCCCAACAGGACCTCGGAAACAAGTTAATGCCGCTACTTGAACCCGAAAAGACCCTAAGGCAAGACCCTTATCCAGGCCATCCTGGAGAAAGGTAGGGATATTCGGGATTCCCGACTTCCAAGGAGAGATATGGTGCCGCGCGCACCAGGACTCGAAGACTCGCCAAACTCGGGAATACGCCAGCGAAGTCGATGGGCGGCGCACCTTCAGAAGGGTCGTGACCACGCGATTCGAGTAACCCTTCTTGCTCAGGTAGCAGCGTTCAAGAGCCAGGCCGTAAGCGAGTAAGGAGCCGGGTCGTCCATCACAATTGGCCCCTGACGTAATAGCCCCCGGCGAGACCCCAACTGCAACGGCGGGGCTCACATTAAGCGGATGAGGTCCACATACCAGAGCATCTGAGGCCAGTCCGGAGCTACCAGGATCACTCTCCCCGGTGTACGAGAACTCTCCAAAGCACTTTGTCAATTAGCACCCATGGGGGAAAGATGTACAGCAGACTCCCTTGCAGCCATGGTTAAGCCAGGGCATCCAGCCTTGAGGACTGAAACTCCCTCCTGCAACTGAAAAATTCCAGTACCTTGGTATTTGCTGACATCGCCATTAGACCCATTACCGGTTGCCCCCATGCTTACATAATCTTCTGAAACGCCCAAGGGGCTAGCTCCCATTCTCCGGGATCGAGAGTGTGTCGGCTGAGGAAATCGGCCTGAAAGTTGTCTACCCTGGCGATATGCTGTGCTGAGAGTCTGCAGATGGGCCTCTGCCCAGAGAAGGAGAAGGGACATTTCCCTGGCTACACCTAGGGATTTGGTACCACCCTGGCGGTTGATATATGTCACTGTTGTTGCGTTGTCACATAGAACCCGAACCACCTGGTGTTTGAGAAGAGGTAGAAAATGCCTTAGGGCGAGGCAAACCGCCTGCGCTTCCAGTCGATTTATGGACCAGGGCACTTCGTGAATCGACCCAGTACCCTGCGTCGACTGATGCTGGCAGAGAGCACTCCACCCATAGAGACTCGCATCTGTTGTTACTAGGACCCACCGAGAGTTCTCTAGGGAAACATCCCTGAGGAGATGACAGGGCGCCAGCCACCACTAAAGGCTGCGTCAAGTCTCCAGGAGGAGTGGCATCTGGATGTCGTAGACCTCCGACACAGTCTGAAGCTCCCTCATGTGCGCTCTGGCCCAAGGCACAACTTCGATAGTGGCTGCTATGGACCCCAGGACTTGAAGGTAATCCCAGACCCTCGGAGCTGTCTGGAGAAGAAACAAACTAAGGAAGCCCGTGAATTTGTGAAGCCGCTTGCGTGTCAAGAAATCTTTCCCCTGCACGGTGTCGAAGTGGGCTCCTAGAAACTCTAATTGTTGGGACAGATGAAGATGGCTCTTGGCCACACTGACCACCCATCTGAGATTCTCGAGGAAAGAAACTACTTGAGCCACTGCTTGACACGCTTCCAACAGGGAGTCTACCCGAATCAACCAGTCGTCCTCGTTTGCGCAGAGCTGCTGTGACCACTACCATAACCTTGGAAAAGGTGCGCAGAGCAGTGGCCAGGCCGAAAGGCAATGCACAAAACTGGAAGTGTTGACCCAGTACCGCAAACCACAGGAAACGCTGTTGGTCGTCTCTGAAGGGAATGTGGAAGTAAGCCTCCGCAAGATCTAGAGAGGCGAGGAACTTGCCTCTGCGTACCGCCTGGATCAACGAGCGAAGCATTTCCATTCGGAATCGTGGCACCCATAGACACCGATTTACGCCTTTGAGATCCAGAATTGGGCAGAAGGACCCATCTTTCTTGGGAACTACGAAATAAATGGAGTAATGACCACAGCCTCTCTCTCTTCGAGGGACTGGTCGAATAGCCCTTAGTAGAAAGTGCTGGTGTATGGTGGAGCGAATCGCCTTCCTCTTCAGGATCTTCCCCCAAGTGAGACGATGAACCCATCGGGAATGGATTGGGAAACTTCGAGGACGTAACCTTGAGAGACTATGTTGAGGACCCATTGATCCGACGTAACGAGAGACCATTGACGAGAAAACAGAGCCAAACGTCCACCTACCGGAGGAGTTTCTCCAGACTGGCCGACCTCTAGAAAAGGCTTCTGGGGTGGACTGTCCGGCCAATCAGTGGGAAGATCTCATGGGGCCAGAGAACTTGGAAGGCCACAAGTAGGACTCAGATCCCTTGTGGGCACCCCGAAAGGACTGTGCCCTCTGACCAAAACATCCAGTTGTCGAAGAGGCGGAGGGCTTCCCAGGATGGTAGCGATGGGTGTTGCGATACCTGGAGGTGTGTTGCGAGGTAGGCGAATATCGACAGGAAGAATGCCTAGTAGCAAATTTAGGCTTATCTTCTGGAAGACGTTGGGGTCAAACCTCCCCTACGTCTTTGACCAATTTGTCTAGGTCTTCTCCAAAGAGAAGCTTTCCCCTGAAGGGAAGTCTAGAGAGGCGTGCTTTAGATGTAGAGTCAGCCGACCACTGGCGAAGCCAGAGCCATCTGCAAGATACTGTAACCGCAGCCACCAATCTAGCCGAGAGGCGCAAGAGATCGTAAAAAGCATCTGCCAAGAAAGCTGTGACCAATTCCAGACGAGCCAGAGCTGGATCCTTTGGTAGACGTTGAATCCAGCACAGAAAAGCTTGGGCTGCTAGACCCCCACAAACAGAGGCCTTGAGAGATAATGACGAAGCCAAAAAGGCAGTCTTGAGAAGGCTCTCCACTTTCCTATCCTGTTGATCACGAAGTGCTGTGCCACCCTCCACTGGAATGGTGGTGTGCTTCATTACTCCGGTCACAAGGGCATCCACTCTGGGGAATGTCAGCCACTTCTTCAAATCAGGTGGTGCCCAGAGGTAAAGATGACCTAGGCGGCGGGCTGTATGGAGAGGAATATCCAGAGTGTCTCATTCTGGAGATACCATTTGTTGTAACTCCGCTGGGAATGGAAAAGCTCTAGATGGCTTGCGAATGCCTTGTAATATCGGGACTGGCTGGGGAATTTATTTTATTTATTTCGACAGATTTGTATAGCACCTTATCCTTCAATCAAAGTGGTCACATCACATCACAACTGGTGGGTTACACTTAACATGAGAGTATTTAACAACATTTAGACAGCACAATTGGGGTTACATTTAACATTGTACAATGAACTTGTATGTCTAGTTGGTGTGTGTGGGCATCGAGTTGGTAGGGGTAGTTGTGTTACTGTTCGGGTTGAGACCGCTGTCTGTCTGCTTATAGGTTTCTGTAAAGAGCAGGGTTTTTAAGGCCTTGCGGAAGTCTATGATGTCATTTAATGCCCTCAGGCTCATTGGGAGAGAGTTCCAAAGTGTGGACACCAGTAGTGAAGGAGCTCTTCTTGAAGTTGTTTGTTTAGTCTTGTGATAACCTGCAGGTGTGCCGATCATGTCATTATTGGTCCTTCTTGGTCTATCGCTGCTATCCCTTATTATGATGTCTTGGAGTGAGTCTGCCGAGAGATGGTGGATGATTTTAAAGATGATTAGGACTGTTTTGAATTTTGCTCTGGCTATCATTGGGAGCCAGTGCAGTTGCTGTAAGACAGGGGTGATGTGCTCAGTTCTTGGAGTGTCCGTAATGATGCGTGCTGTAGTGTTTTGCACCATTTGGAGTGGGTGTAAGGTCTGCTGAGGGAGGCCTTGATATAACAAGTTTCCGTAATCAAGCAGAGGTGTGATGAATGCTTGGCACACTGTGCGGAAGTGGTCCTGTCGGAGTATTGGCTTGATTTTTCTGATGGTCCTCAAACATTGATAGGCCTTGTTTGCAGTTTTGGTGATGTGGTATTTCATATTCAGAGCTCTGTCCATAGTGATGCCCAGGTACTTAACTTCATCTTTGACTACTATGAGTTTGTCTAGAATGCTGATAGTCTGTGGTGGGATGAAGGTGGGGTCCCTGGTGACGAACATTGCCTCAGTTTTATCATAGTTGACCGTCATGTTATTGGCTGCGAGCCAGGCATTCATGTCTTCAATCTACCCCCCACTAGCCGGTAACCTAGCCCATGCCGGCGCATCAGTTGACCTTACCATCTTCTCACTCCACTTAGCAGTAGTATCATCAATCCTCGGGGCAATTAATTTCATTACTACTATCATTAATATAAAACCACCCGCTGTATCACAATATCAAACCCCATTATTTGTTTGATCGGTATTAGTCACAGCAGTACTACTATTACTATCTTTACCAGTACTAGCAGCTGGAATTACAATATTACTAACAGACCGTAACTTGAATACCACCTTCTTCGACCCGGCTGGCGGCGGAGACCCAATCCTTTACCAACACCTGTTTTGATTCTTTGGTCACCCCGAAGTATATATTTTAATTCTCCCTGGATTTGGTATAATCTCACACATTGTGACATACTACTCTGGTAAAAAAGAACCTTTCGGTTACATGGGTATAGTCTGAGCTATAATATCCATCGGTCTTCTTGGATTCATTGTATGAGCTCACCATATATTCACAGTTGGCATAAATGTTGATACTCGAGCATATTTTACATCAGCAACAATAATTATTGCTATCTCTACCGGAGTAAAAGTATTTAGCTGACTAGCAACCCTACATGGTGGAGCAATCAAATGAGACGCTCAAGGCATCTGGTTATTGTTGTGTTGTTAAGTGCTAGTAGGTTGATTGGTGCATACACCATGATGTCATCCGCATAGATGTGATAGTGGAGTTTGTGGCGTTTGATGATGTTGCATATGGGTTGGATGTAAATGTTAAAGAGCACTGATGACAAGGCTGATCCCTGTGGTATTCCCTGCGTGACGGGGAACTGTAGTAGTGATTTCTTTTGGGTGCATTTGACGTTGTGTTCAATCTTCCAAGTAGGAGGTAAACCACTTCAGACTGTTCTTGCATACTCCTATCTGCTGCAGGCGTTGCAGTAACCTGGTGTGTGATACAGTATCAAAGGCTGCCGAAATGTCCATGAACACTAGCAAGAATCCATTCTTTATGTTATCCATGCCTCTTAGGAGATTGTCAAAGAGGGAAGTGAGTAGAGTTTCCACACCGTGTTGGGGTTTAAAGCCATGCTAATGGATGTCCAATGGGGCATTCATGTCAATATGGTCCTGAAGTTGTCTTTGCACTGTCTTTTCAATGATTTTCACAAGGAATGGTAGGCTGGAGATGAGACGGTATGATTTTGGTTCAGAGGGGCTTAGGTTGTTGCTTTTAAGTATCGGTCGTATCATGGCATGTTTCAGGGACTGTGACATGTATCCCTGTTGGGAGTGAATTTTTGACGATTTTGTGAATGTGACGAGAGAGCTGGTTTCTTGTGGCTTTGAGCCAAGACACCGGGCATGGGTCTGATGGTGAGGTTGTTGTGTTGAGTTCATTTATTATTTCCTCTATTTGATGTGTTGATGGTATGCTGAAGTTCTCCCAGGTTTGATGCTGTTCTTTTATTTTTATTTATTTATTTTTATTTAACGTTTCTTCTATACCGCGCTGTTTTCCATCAGTGCGGTTTACAGATAAAGTGACTCAATGACAGCGAAGGCAATCAGAGTTTACATAAAACAGGGGATAACAACATGGGATGAACTGGGGAAACTATGTACAATTTGCATGATACCACTTTAATCCATCGTTGTTAATATGGTTATTCAATTAAACAGAGCGAGTGTAGGTCATTATTTCAAGGTCATCTGTCTGTGGTGTGATGGAGCATGTCTGGGTGGTGTTTTTTTATTTCATGTAGTCCGCAAATTCCTGTGGGTCAAGATGGTTGGTACAGTGCTGCGTGGTGTCTTTGGTTAGCTTTTGGACAATGCTAAAGAGTTCTCTCGGTCTGTTGACAGATTTCATAATTAGGTTGGTATGGTGTTGCTGTTTATGCTCATTTATCAAGTAGTTATATTCCAGTTGCTTGGTTCTGTATTGTGTCAGTGAGTTATGCGACTTGTTCCGCCTCCATTTTCTTTCAAGTCTTCTCAGAGTGCGCTTTGCATCTCTGATGTCACTTGAGTACCAAGGGACGTTGGACCTCCTGTGAGCTTGTGGTTCTGTACTCGTAGGGGCTGATGCTGCATTAGATATTATGGAGTTCCATTTCTCTATGTTTAGGTCAAGGGTGTCGTATTCCTGCTGGAGTTGTGGAGTGATTTCATTTATGAATGATTCTTTGTTGAATGCTCTAAAACGCCTTGCTATGTTCTCATCTTCTATGCGTTGGGTAGGGTTATTCAAGGTCAAGGTGAAGTTAATCACATGATGACCTGACCAAGTGACTGGTGTGATTGTTGGTGTTGTGGCCTTACCCTGTTCCACCAAGTGCATTGGAATAAAGACCATATCTGGAGTTGAACCATGCTGGTGCGGTGGGGCATTGATTGTCTGGCAATATTTTAGTAATTCCATAGCTTTTAGGAATGCTGTGGATTCCTTGGTAGGTGCGGAGGTTAGGTTGTAGTCTCCAAGTACAATGAGGGGTTTGTGTTTTCTACTGTGTGCACATATTGCTTCTAGTACCATGGAGAGATTTCCGTTGTGATTCCAGGAGGCCTGTAGGTGAGGGAGATGCTTAGGTACTTGTTAGTTATAGTGATTGTGTTGGATTTGATCGTATTAGTGGTAGCGATTGTTTTAAATCTGTATTCCTTTCTGGCCAGTATTAGTACACCTCCTCCTCTCTTTTGTGCTCTAATGCAGTTGAATGCTGAGTAGCCTTTTGGGGTTACTTGGTTTAATATCAAGCCAGGTCTCGGTGATGCAAATTATATCCAGTTTTTTTTTCGAGGATGAGGTCGAGGATAGTATTTGATTTGTTCCTGATTGATCTGGCGTTGTTTACTAAAGCACACCTAATTTTGGCCGTTATGATTGGGTTGGTGTGTGCATTGTTTGAGAGATGAATGTCAGAAGGCTGTGGATTCTGCTGTTCCAGCTGATCCGTCAATCGTAGGGCTTCGACCACCTGCATAATTAGGGCCGGCAATTCCTCTTTTTTATTTATTTATTTATTTTTTGCGAAACAAGTGTATGTCCTGTGTCTCGCTTTGGCCCTCTGCAGAAAACTCCGAAGGGGACCATTCTCCATCCTCTCGGTCCAAGACCAGGCAGGCAAAAACTAGCAGGGAAGACAGAAATTAAGAAAATAAAGTCTCCTCACAAAACCCGCCAAAAACAGAGCTGTAAAGCAAAAAAACGCCAAAACAAAATGGCCGCCGCTATTAAAACTGCCAAAATAAAATAAGCCCAAACACTGTGAACACGCGTTAAAACATAAAATTAAACAAATGGAGAGCTAGGGCAGTAAAGACATGAAGAAAAAGCCCCCCAGGCGGAGAGGTTGCCCCGACGGCATCCCAATCAAAATCAGGAGGGATGGGGGAGGGGGAAGGAGGACCTTTCAAGTTTACTCACTGCGCTGGAACAGACTACTGAAGAACCAAGGCTGACCTGAATCAGGCAGCAGCCAGGAGCTGTTACAAGGCTGCCGATAAGCTGTAGACTGCCCCGATGACTGGATGCTCAGGTCCTCATAAGCTGAGGCCAGTTTCCTCCCTGACAGAGAGGGAACTCACATGGTCCTCCTGACCAGGAGATCAACCTTAATCTGTCCCACAGAACATAGCTGGGAAACCCAGAGGTGCACCTCAAGTGCGCCCTGGGTGCATCCAGAAAAATTAATACAAGTACTTAAAGTGAAAAAATAAAAATAATCAGAGAGAAAACGTTAAACCCCTTCATCTGTTGGAGACAGAGAAATACTGGAGAGCCCTCTACTGGGTTCAGCTACATATTACCAGGGAACAGCCAATCAGGCTGCTGGTAGTTTTTTTTCTATTTCTCTGTCTCCAACATCTGCTGGTAGGGGGACTAAACCCGCTTGTCTGGACTGGTCTAGCAGGATGTGCTGGAATGGGTGTTCTCAGGATACAAGTCCTTACAAATAGGTGATGTCATTGACAGAACCCACACAATGATACCTCTTTATAGCTCAGCACAATTTTTAGAATGCCTGTAAGGGGCATTACTGAACCTGCATGCAATTTCCCTCTTGCTGCTGCCAGATTGGACCTCCTCAATCTTTATGAAAACATTTATAGAAGTCAGCTCCCTAGGGAGAAGTGGGTGGAAGTATGAGGATTTGTATTCTGCTGTCTACATGGAACACCTGTTATAGATAAGTTAGTTTTTGCCAAGGATAAGGACACACTAACTGCAGGCTGCCTTTGACATTAAAGATGCTGCAACAGTCAAACATCAATAAATGCTTATGGTGGCAATGAGCCTCTTAAATTTAATTTTAAAGAAGGCAGCCTGTCAATGAAGGAAAATAAACTTGGGGATGGAGTTTGGAATCTCTTTGGAGATTAGAACCTAAGGATTGATTGGCCAAACCCACTGTTACATTTGGAATCCCTTTCCAAACAACAATATGAGGTAAATATATGGACTGAAGACAATGTCACATCCCCGAAAACCTCCTCCATAGATGCTTACCTCAACTAGCTATAGATACAGCCATAGTTTGGACATAAGGGGGATAATTTTATAAATCTTCTCTATGTTTAAGAGGGCCATTAGAAAATTAGGTGATGCCTAAAAATAAGCATTGTATAATAAGCACATATTTGTATAAGTGTGCTCAGGAGAGGAGTTAACGTGACGTTTTTTATACAAGTTATTTATGAAATATATGCATAAAATATACACTAACAACTATGTTGGCTCTCAAGCAGATGTAATGTCCATGGCTTCAATCTAGGCACAATTTCTGCAGGATTTGTGCTAGTATTTTATAAAGACACACAGGCTCTTATGTGTCTTTATGAAATGCTAGCACAAATAGGCTTAAAATATGTAGGAGCCCTTTTATAAAATTACCTTCTGTGAGCCTGGACATGACCCTTTAAGCCTGCTTGAGTAAGCAAGTGAGATGTAGTCTACTAGCCAATTGGCAGTTCTAAATTTATTGGGGACAAAAGAAACAAAAAGCTGGGTGAATTTTCTAAAGGATTTAGTCTATTCCAAGTAGAAGGTTAAGACTCATTTACAGTCCATCGTGTACAAGTCATCCATTCACACGTGCCTGCTTCCCGCTCGTTTGCCTCCAGAGACGTTAGTTCATAACATAGCAGAGAATGGCTCCTTGAAGTCTTTAGTGTACTGTTGGCAGGAAGAGCTGCGATAGCTCACCATCCTGCTTGTAGACTGTTCCTTTGGAACTTGTCCGATAAGTATTTCATTTTTACTCCAAGGTGGGGTTTTTTTGTGGGGATAAAGGAATGGTGAATTTAGCTGCACATCCCTGCTGTCGATACAGGTAAGCAACTACGCTTTCTCTGGAGACAAGCAGGATGATGCAGCCACACTCTGAATGTCAGTCCAGAGCTGAGGGCCGCCACTGAAGTTCCTTCGTTTTCGTCTCTTTTTTTTTTTTAAGCTCAACTCGTGCAAGAAGAGGGAGGAAAGAATGATTAAGTTGTGAAGAGATTGCAGAGGACTACTTGGCCAAAGGCAAAGTCTTGTGCTAAGGACTGGTCCAAGATTAATGTTTTGTGAAGGTGTAAATGGACGTCCACGTGGCTGCTCTGGCAATGTCCTGCGAGGAGATAGATGCCAAGCTGGCTTTTGTTGCAGCAGTGGCTCTGAGGCTGTGGGGTCCAATATGTCATGGAGGTGGAAGAGTGGTTTGCTCATAGCAGAAGGCGGTGCAACCACAATGAGATGGTCTGCTTGAAAGCCTGCTGCCCTAAGTTATTGGGATTAAACGTTAGTAAAACCTGGGAGGACATGCGGTGCGTGCTCATGCAAAGTGGGTAATACAAGAGAGTCCTCCCGCATTTCAGAGTGTGAAGTGTTTCCTCTGGGGAGTCCTTCAGCAGCACTGGAAAAAACAGGTAGGGCAAGGGGCTGACTGAGGTGGAAGTCTGAGTTGATACTAGGGAGGAGCTTGGGATGGGTTCTGAGGATGACTGTGAAGAAGCTGCAAGTAGGGAGGGTAGTGCACAAGAGCCTGAAGTTCCCCAATCCTCCTGGTGGAAGTGATAGCTATGAACAAGTGAGGTGTTAGGCTCAATGGGAGGAGGGAGGGAGAGTAATCGGGATCCACTGACATAGTGGGAGAGCTCCACAGAAGCAATCATAATCGTTAAGCAGAGCGTGTTCCTGATTGCTGTTTTGTTGATTTATTTTTTGTAGATATTATGGCTGCCTTTGGCGTGCAGCCACCTTTACCAGCGCTGCTGTTTGTTTCCTGCTGGTTTAGGAGAGTTTTTTAGTTTCATTCTGAAGGATGATCGCTGTCTATGCGATCAGAGGTGCTGACTTTCTTGTTTCCAAATCGGAGGTGTTGAAAGATTTGCAGGATTTAGCAGAGAGGGAGAGCTGTAGCTGTTTCAGTGAAGCCAGAAAAAAACTAACGTCTCCTGAGGAAAACAGGCAGGAAGCAGGCACGCATGCTCAAAGAGGCACAAAAACTTCTCTGTGCTATGGGAGATCCGCACAACTCAGCTCAGTCGGAACTTCACCTTAAGAGTGTGCCTGCATCCCTTTGTGTCCCTATATTCTTCTTGGTTCTGAAACTCAAAACTTAATGCTGCAGAGCTACAGGGGAAAGCAGGAAGGAAGAGCATATCTTCTAGGTTACTGCTCCCACTACCCCCCTTGCAGTCTGTAGGCTAGCCAAGGAATGTATGACCAATGAGCTTAAGAGTGGGAGAGAGGGAGAACAGCAGCAGGGTGGGACAGACCGGCTTTTTACTTTTGGACTGCCACAGAGATGGGGAAAGGAGCTGATAGAGGCACTAGGGAAAAGGTGCCGAGAGAGTGGCATGAAAAGAAAGGCTGGGAAAGGGGAAGAAAGGCTGGGAAAGGGGAAGAGAACCTGGGAAAGGGGAAGAGAACCTGTGAGAGGATGACAGAGTGCTGGCAAGGACAGAGGGTAAACTAGCTCTAAGGGGGGGGGGGGGGCAGTACTAGCAGGGAGATATAAATATTGTTGGAGTTGAACTGAAAAAAGGAATCCTGGGTGGGAGAACAGAAAAAGAATTGAGGGGAAGGGATTGAAGGAGGAGCTGATGGTGGGGTTTTGGAGAGGTAGAAAAGCAAACACAGACTACAAGAGGGAGACTGGCACTATGAGGAAAGAAAAGAGATTATAAGTTGGGAGAAAAGGACATGGTCTCTGTTAAGATAAGCGGGTTAGGGGATAGCTGAAGTGTCAACTGGGAAAGAAGCTATGTGGGACTGATGGGGACAGACAGAGTGGTTCTGAGAAGAGAAAGGACCGTGGTGGAGGGCAAAGGCATGAAAGGATGATGAGAGTGATGGAAGTGGCAGAGGGGTGAAACTACAGTGGTGTGCAAAAGTCTAGAATCACTTGTGAGTTTTGCATTTTTCGTACTTTCTAACGTTTTTTTTTTAAATTTTGCGTTCGCCCAGCATATTCATCTTTCTACCACATTAAAAGGGATACATTTGGCTAGTAGAGTTGACTGTTTTTGCATTCCTTGCTTCCAATTTAAATACTTTACAGACACTGGGAGATAGCTACTGCGATTTTTGTGGATCCTGCGTCAAAACTGGATCGAGATTATCCAATATGCACACGTTATTTCTGACGAATCAGAAGGCTGGTTTCACTAACCAATCACAATGCAGATATCTAGCCAACAATGCAGCTATAAAAACACGCGGAATTTTTTAATTTCATACGCTTTCTGGATTGACCATGAAGATGACTCAGACCCTGACGTTGGAGAAGCGTGTTCGTGTGTCCTTTATGAGCGAGGAAGGATTTTCAAGCCGTCAGATAGCCAGGAAAGTTGGCTGCAGTCAGAGCACTGTTAAGATTCTACAGAAGAAGAAAGAAACTGGTTCAGTGGTGGACAAGCCTCGTTCAGGTCGTCCACGTGCATCAACATCACGCCAGGACCGCTCACTACAACGCATTTCACTGACTAATCATAAGTTGAACTCTCTTCAGCTACTTTGAGAGTGGTCAGACAAGAGTGAGGTCAGTGTTAGCTCATCAACAGTTCATCGCCGGTGCCTGCAGTTTGGTCTCCGGGGCTGCAAAGCACGGAATAAGCCACTGATGACTGACATACAAAGGCGGAAATGGATTGTGTGGGCAAGAAAGCACTCAAACTGGTCGACTGAAATGTGGGAAAAGGTGCTATTCAGCGATGAAAGCACCTTCTGCCTGTTTGGTAACCAGGCCCACACCTATGTGAGGAAATTTCCTGGAGAGAAATTCAAGCCTGAGTGTCTCAACCTCACTGTGAAGCAACCTTTGAAGGTCATGGTCTTGGGCTGCATGGCTGCCAGTGGCGTTGGGACGTCTTCACATCATCGATGGAATGGTCAACAGGGCCAAGTACATCACCATACTGCAAAAGTGCATGGTGCCATCAGCACACCAGCTGTTTCCTGGCCAGTTCCTGTTTCAAGATTACAATGCTCCCTGCCATCGCTCCAGACAGGTGATCAGCTGGAAGCAGCAGAACAACATCAAGTCAATGGACTGGCCTGCCCAGTCTCCAGATCTGAATCCAATCGAGAACCTGTGGCACAAGGTGGCCTTGGAAATATACAAGAGGCATCTGACATCAAAGCGTGAGCTGATTGAGTCACTCATTGCAGTTTGGAACCACGTTGTCACCAACGATCACCTTGTCAGACTGGTTCATTCAATGCCGACAAGGTGTAGTCAGGTGATCAAGAACAAAGGGTGGCCCGTCAAATACTGAGCCATCACTGACACATAAAAATGGCCTTTTTCAAGGCTACATACATTAATTTGAAGGAAACCTGGCATGCGTCCATAATATTTTAAAGCATACTTACAATAATATATCATTTGCCAACGATGTACATTACGCGATTTTCACAGAAAATCTATCAACAGGACAATCATGGGGAACAAACTGAGAAAATAAGGGCCAAACCAATACTAAAAGTTGGCCCTAATAGTCAAATCTATCACACAGAAAAAGCCACTGGGAGGAAAAAGAAATTAAGATAGAAGGTCACGAAGTTGAAAAAACGTCAAATTTACAAGTGATTCCAGACTTTTGCACACCACTGTAGGTGGAAATAAGAGAATATAACAAGTTGTGTATGAAAGATAAACATATGGAAGAATATAAAAAAGAAATACTAAAGAAATGATAGGAAGACTGAAAAATAAGTTTGAAAAGGGAAGGAACGAGGGGCCATAAAGAAAACTAAGAAAATCTAGAGCAAAGAGAGAAATAGGACAGATTCAAGCTAAGGGCACATAGATTTTAAAATTATCAGTTGCTTCCATCCCCAAACATATTTAACTTAATTAGCACTAGCTGGAAACATAGAACATACCATCTAATTCGTAAAAAGGGAAACTATGAACCTGTGAGCTCGACATCAGTGCTGGGCAAAATGGTTTAATAAGATAAAGGCAACAAAGATTTAGCCAAGACAAATCTCACCTCACCAATCTGCTCCATTTTTTAAAAGGTGTAAACAAACAGGTAGATAAAGATGAATCGATTGATATAGTGTATATGGATTTTCAGAAAGCCTTTGACAAATTCCCTCATGAGAGACTACTGAGGAAATTAAGTCATGGAATAAGAGACAGTGTACTATTGTGGATTGGGGATTAGTTAAAAGATAGAAAACAGGTCAATGACTAGGATGGCCGCCTAAGTGTCAAGCTTCCATCGGGACGGCGAAACATAGGTAACAGCCAGCGCACCTAGACAACGAGCAGTGGGTATGAGTGCAGGATAAGGAAAGCACAGTTACTTACCTGTAACAGGTGATCTCTGGGAACAGCAGGAATAAGTCTTCACATATGGGGTACGTGGTACCGACGGAGCCTGCGCGGGAACGCTCCCCAGCATCCAATCAGAAAGCTTTTGGGAGCATCCCTCAGCGCCTGCGTGCTGCCTTCCCGCCTTTCCAACTGTCTCTCCTCAGTTGAGTTTCATAGCTGAGACAAAGGGAGAGAAAGAGGAAAGGAAGATAGATAGAGAGATACAACTCCTAGGGGAGGTGGGTGGGTTGTGAAGACTTATTCCTGCTGTTCCCAGAGATCACCTGTTACAGGTAAGTAACTCTGCTATCTCCACGAACAAGCAGGAATGAGTCTTCACATATGGGGACTCCCTAGCTGTAGACGCCAGGGGGAGATCCCATAAAATGCGTGTCCATGGGACAGGACTGCACTTTCCACACATGGATCTCTGGCATCCCATGAGGGATGGTGGGTAGGAGTTGAAAAGAGAGGAGCTGTAGGAAAACAGCTAACCTAAGGACTACAGGAGAGGAGTCCTTGGTATGTATGATAATTACTATTAAAATATTGAATGAGTAATCACAATATGGACCTTACCTACTGGATTGCAGGAAGTAGAGAGGCTGATGGAGTCTACTGGAGATTCAGTAGAGGAATCCTCAAGGTGACCTCACGGCAGTGAAGGTGAAGGTCCAAATCTGGAATTGGCAGGTGACCCAGGTGTCAACTGGGGTAGTATAAACACGGCAGGTCTTCAGTGGAAAGCTTTATGGGAAAAAGCTGAAAACTCTTTTAGCTACAGAGTCATTAACATGTAGGAGTAAAAGAGGAAGACTGACCGATTTGGACAACTAGCCCAGTCCTGGAGGGAAGAAGGGGTATGGGAAAAAACCCGTATTCCCAAGGAGGACAGATGTGTGAAGGGCTGAAACCTAGAGCTACTGAAGATCTACCCTGTCTTTCCTAATTGGTGAGAGATAGGAAAGATATTGAAGCATGGTACTTCAGGGATAGCGAGATCTAGAGGTAAAGTGGGAGCTGTGAGTACCACAGTAGTGGTTGTGTGCATAATACCCCCGACATACTGAGGGACAGTATGAACATATGCAAGCCCACTGTCTGGAACCTCTAGGAAGGTAAAAACCTTTATAGCATAGACGGTTAGGGAGATAAGTATATAAATACATATCTACTTACAGGGAAGCATCTAGACAGAGACATATATATATATATATGTGTGTGTGTGTGTGTTGTGATAAGGAAGCTTATCATAGCTCAGGAAGGAGCTATATGAAAGGTGAAGTGATTCTGAACAAGCAACCTGTCAGTTCTGGTAGAAATAAGAAAACAGAATTTTCCCATAAAAGACTACCAGTCCCAGAATGCACCAGGTTTCCAACAGCCATTAGAGGAGCTGAAGTGGGGAAACGTGTGTTCAATCAGGAGGGCTATGAGGTAATCCCTAAGCACTCATCTCAAAGGGCAGGGCCTGATTCAGCACAGCTGCGTTGTGTTAGGGAGGAGCACTCATCTAAGCAGAATAAAGGTAGAGTTTATTCTACAGAGAATTATCCTCAGGATCATCATCTTCATGATCAGCTTGGATATCCTCAGTTTCATCTGGAGGATCATCAGAAGCAGAAGCCAAACCGGACGGACAGAGAGGGCAAGAAACCCTTTGGAAGAAAGAAGAGAAAAGCCTTAGAGAGGTCTAGAAGAGTCCGGAGCAGTACGTATACTGGGAGGCATTCCAAGGGCCAGCATACACCACTGGACTGGGGAAAGCCAGAGGAATGGTGCTGCAGAGCTAGGAATCTCCAGACGGTACCTGTGAGGGAGACGGCTGCACGTGGAAGGGACCCTAAGACCCGTGCCAGAAGGTATGTGAAGAGAGATCCAGTGTCCAGGGATCTGGACTGGAAGGCTGGACATAGGAACTGGACTACATACTGGCCAGGCTATATAGAGAGGAACTCTAACAGCAATGGAAGCTCAAGTATGAACACTGATCTATGCCCTAGCTATAACCTTGAAAGACAGCAGGGAAACAAGTATTCTCCTGAAAGTGCTCCATTGAGAGATTCATCTGTGCCAATCCATGATATTGAGCCCATGATTGTTGAAGAAGGGGGAGACGTTGCAGATGAAGAATGTGTTTACATGGACTGCTCTCTGTCTAAACTCCTTTGGTAATTTTCTGTTACAAAGTACAGCAACCATCACAAAGAAATACAAACTTGTTCTTTAATCTGCTCAGAAAAGCTCCTGAGTAGGATTTTTAGCCACGCAGTAGAATGCAAGCCAGCTAAGGGGTTTCAGCTGGGTAACTGCTAGCAATTGAGCCTTACCTAATTGCTTGTGAGCTCTGAGGGAATCACTTCTGAATCTATGTGGGAAGATATAAGAAGTTAACCTGAAAAGAACAGTTTTTCTCTTCTTTGTAGATTTTGTTTGCTGTTTGATACATGCTAAGAAAATATTAGCTAAAGCCTACAGAAAAGACCAGTTTGTTATCAACCAGGTCTTATTTCTTTTGCTTTGATTGCCTGATAAGTTCCAATGTTGTTTTCCTGATTTTGTTTTTCCAAGTTTAACACTGAAAGCAAGTAACCTGATTTATGTGCTACCAAGCATATCTGTGTTGGGAGAAATAACCCCATAAATAAAAATCTTATTGGCTTTACCCTCAAGCACAACTATTTATTGTGAGCAGCTGTGTCTGGTGTGAATGGACTGCATTGCCCACAATCCCTTGCCAATCATATTGATATATGCACTTGCCAAGACTGTGAACATTCTCATCCAGGCAGCCGTCTGACAAATGGCGTAGTTTTTCGGATTGCTTTTGCACGAAGGGATTTACTTGCTAAAGGATTACAACTAAAGTTCAAGTTTAAAGCTGGAAAAAAAGATTTTCCCTCAACTGCACTTTGGAGGAAAAGTGGATGTTCCAGGTAGCTGTCCCAGGAGGAAAAGACCCTGTGCAGAGCTGGATTCATCACTGGCATAAGGTAACAAGTACCTGGGCATGTCTAGTGGTGGATGGGAGTAAGGCACAGGGGTAATTGAAAAAAAAAAAAGTAGAAAAAAAACCACCCCTGTTTGGAAGGTGGTGCACTTTGTTTTTTTTCTTTGTTTCTTGCAGGGATCAAGATGGATCCAAGGGAACTAGCTGAATGGATGGCAGCCCAGTTTAGCAGGCAACAGGAGCTATCGCAGCAAGCTCAGGACACTGCTATGAAAGCCTTAATGGACCAGCAGAGGCCAGTGCTTGATCTGGTGCAAGCCCAAGTTAAGCTGCAAAACCAAAGTGGAACAGATGCAAGACCAGCAGTAAATACTGGTATACCACATGTGGACAGTGTGGGACTCAATCAGGGGATTGGGGCATTTAGTTTTGGGAAGTTAACTCCAGATGATAATGTTGATGATTTTCTAGAGTCTTTTGAAAGAGTGGCACAAGCATTAGCATGGCCAGAGACCCAGTGGGCAGTAAGGCTGGCAGCCTCATTAACTGGAGAGGCGCTTGCAGCTTATAGAGCAATGCCAGCAGCCCAGGCTTTGAATTATAAGGATGTAAAGGCTGCTATTAGAGATCGCCTAGGGTTGTCTATTTCAGAGTATAGGCGAATGTTTAGAGCTACTACATTGAGAGTGGGTGAAACACCCAGGGCTCTGAGTCAGAGAATCAGAGGATTAGCTGTAAAATGGTTGGAGCCTGAGCAAAAGACGGTAGAAATGTTATTAGACATTATTATGCTTGAACAATTTATGTCTGCGGTGCCTAAAGATTTGCACACTTTCCTTATACAGCAGAATTGCCAAAATCTTGGAGAGGCAACCATGCTAGCAGAGAGATTCTTGGAAGCCACGCAGGCTTGCCATAGAATGGGTGGCCCTCTGAAGATTGGTGCTGAGGCAAGATGTGCTGTATCAGAAAGAAAATAATTAAAAATGTTTCTGAAAATGAATGTACTGTATCAAACCAGATGACACAGTGGAGTAGAAAGAAATGTTTCAAATGTGGAAATTGGGGACATTTAGAAAAGAGATGCCAGACACACACTAGCTTAATGGGTGTGGATTTAAAACAGCCCAAAGAAGGATTTCTTTTGATGGTTGATGTGCAAGGAATTACCATAAATGCTTTGTTAGACTCTGGGGCAGACCAGAGTATGATGTCAAAAAGGCTTTGGAAGAGGATAGAGGCCCAAGAAGGATTTGTGCCTAGAACCCCTGAAAGCCAAGTTCACATCAGATGCATTCATGGTGCTGCAACATCATATCCCACCTATAGGTTAAAGGTTAAGTGCCAGGGGGAACAAGAGGAAGTCCTGTTAGCAGTAGTGCCTAGGCTACCCTTTGATTTGGTTCTAGGAAAGGACTGGCCAAGATTTAAGCAGGGTCTAGTGGAAGGGCTAGGAAAGAAGGAGGGAGAAGGATTAATGGAAATAGCTCCCGGGCCTTTCTTTGGAAGTCCTCAGTCCCTAGCTAAAAAGATGGTTAAGCTTCCAGAAGGCCAAACTATAGGTAATAAGAGGGGCCTTGTATCCACCCGCTCGCAGGCTAAGGTAGAGAGCCAGCAGAAGGAGGAGGGGGAGCAGGCAGAGTTATTAGGAGACTTACCCTCTCATGATGATTTAATAACTCCATCATCTGGTAAAGTAAGAAAGTTGAAAGCACAAAAGCGGCGTGAGAGACTTTGCAGAGGACAGGGTAGGGCTGAGATGTTAGCAGGTCAAAGTTTACCCTGGGTGCCCGCTGAGTTAGTGGCAAAGTTTCCTAACTTTCCACAGCGAGCTGATCAAGCTCTCACCCGAGCTTTTAAGTATGCTCATGAGGTCAGGGAGGAGTTGCCCAGATTCAGACTAGATAATGAAATATTATATAGAGAGAGAGTCAGGACCCCAGAAATGGGACCATACGTAAACAATTGGTGGTACCCACAACTTTCAAAGGGCTAGTACTTAGATTAGCACATGATCATCCAGTTGGAGGTCATAAAAGGATGCAAGGAACGCTGGATCAAATACTTATGCGTTTTTACTGGCCAGGTATTTTCAAAGAAACTGCCCAGTTTTGTGCTGCATGTCCAGCGTGTCAGCGAGTTACAGCGGCTCACCCACCGGTGGTGCCATTGATGCCCATGCCAATTATCACAGATCCAATTGGTCGCATTGCCATGGATACTGTAAGGCCCATTAGTCAAAATGCCCCGAGGTTTCCAATACATCCTAGTTATGGTAGATCAGGCAACAAGGTTTCCCTGGGCCATACCATTGAGGAATGTTTCTGCAAAAACAATAGCTTTAGAGCTAGTAAAATTGTTTTGTGAAGTGGGATTCCCAAGAGAGGTGTTGACTGACCGAGGGTCCAATTTTGTATCCAAATATTTGGCCCAGGTCTGGGATGCCTTTGGCATTCATCACGTGAAAACCTCAGCCTACCATCCACAATCAAACGGTTTGGTGGAGAGATTCAACCAAACTCTCAAACAAATGTTGAGAAGGGGGTTAGCAGGAGAGGTAAAAGAATGGGATATGTTATTGCCCTTTGCCTTATATGCCTGCAGGGAAAGAATTCAGGTGTCCCTAGGTGTAACTCCATATGAATTGATGTATGGAAGGGCTCCACGGGGTTTGTTAGATATTTTGAGGGAACAATGGATTGATCCTGAACCAGGAAGTCAGGAAGTGCCACAGTTTCTACGTGACTTGAGAGCACGTTTGAAAAGGACCTCGCAGGTTGCTGAGAGGAACCTGCAGGACAGTCAAGTGCGCCAGAAAGGGTGGTATGATAGGAAGGCCAAAAGCCGCCAATTAAGCATTGGTGAAAAGGTTTTGGTTCAAGTAGCAGGTACAGCCCCAAAATTTGAAGTACAGTGGAAAGGGCCATGGAAGGTTGTTAAACAAGTGAGCCCAGTGTCTTATATGGTAGAAAATGCAAGAGGGCGTAGGCAGACCTACCATATTAATGTACTTAAGTCTTGGAAGGAGAGGCCTGTAAATAATAATGACCCTGAAGCCAGTCAGGAAGTAAGTGAGCTTCAAAAAGATAACACTCTCGTAGGTATTACGGACTGTAGGAAAGAAGTTTCACCAGTTAAACCAGTCCGTAATAACTTAAGCAGGGGGGTATGTGATAAGGAAGCTTATCATAGCTCAGGAAGGAGCTATAGGAAAGGTGAAGTGACTCTGAACAAGCAACCTGTCAGTTCTGGTAGAAATAAGAAAACAGAATTTTCCCATAAAAGACTACCAGTCCCAGAATGCGCCAGGTTTCCAATAGCCATTAGAGGAGCTGAAGTGGGGAAACGTGTGTTCAATCAGGAGGGCTATGAGGTAATCCCTAAGCACTCATCTCAAAGGGCAGGGCCTGATTCAGCACAGCTGCGTTGTGTTAGGGAGGAGCACTCATCTAAGCAGAATAAAGGTAGAGTTTATTCTACAGAGAATTATCCTCAGGATCCATCATCGTCATGATCAGCTTGGATATCCTCAGTTTCATCTGGAGGATCATCAGAAGCAGAAGCCAAACCGGACGGACAGAGAGGGCAAGAAACCCTTTGGAAGAAAGAAGAGAAAAGCCTTTGAGAGGTCTAGAAGAGTCCGGAGCAGTACGTATACTGGGAGGCATTCCAAGGGCCAGCATACACCATTGGACTGGGGAAAGCCAGAGGAATGGTGTTGCAGAGCTAGGAATCTCCAGACGGTACCTGTGAGGGAGACGGCTGCACGTGGAAGGGACCCTAAGACCCGTGCCAGAAGGTATGTGAAGAGAGATCCAGTGTCCAGGGATCTGGATTGGAAGGCTGGACATAGGAACTGGACTACATACTGGCCAGGCTATATAGGAGGAACTCTAACAGCAATGGAAGCTCAGGTATGAACACTGATCTATGCCCTAGCTATAACCTTGAAAGACAGCAGGGAAACAAGTATTCTCCTGAAAGTGCTCCATTGAGAAATTCATCTGTGCCAATCCATGATATTGAGCCCATGATTGTTGAAGAAGGGGGAGACGTTGCAGATGAAGAATGTGTTTACATGGACTGCTCTCTGTCTAAACTCCTTTGGTAATTTTCTGTTACAAAGTACAGCAACCATCACAAAGAAATACAAACTTGTTCTTTAATCTGCTCAGAAAAGCTCCTGAGTAGGATTTTTAGCCACGCAGTAGAATGCAAGCCAGCTAAGGGGTTTCAGCTGGGTAACTGCTAGCAATTGAGCCTTACCTAATTGCTTGTGAGCTCTGAGGGAATCACTTCTGAATCTATGTGGGAAGATATAAGAAGTTAACCTGAAAAGAACAGTTTTTCTCTTCTTTGTAGATTTTGTTTGCTGTTTGATACATGCTAAAATAATATTAGCTAAAGCCTACAGAAAAGATCAGTTTGTTATCAACCAGGTCTTATTTCTTTTGCTTTGATTGCCTGATAAGTTCCAATGTTGTTTTCCTGATTTTGTTTTTCCAAGTTTAACACTGAAAGCAAGTAACCTGATTTATGTGCTACCAAGCATATCTGTGTTGGGAGAAATAACCCCATAAATAAAAACCTTATTGGCCTTACCCTCAAGCACAACTATTTATTGTGAGCAGCTGTGTCTGGTGTGAATGGACTGCATTGCCCACAATCCCTTGCCAATCATATTGATATATGCACTTGCCAAGACTGTGAACATTTTCATCCAGGCAGCCGTCTGACAGTGTGTGTGTATATATCTATATATATATATATATATATATATATATATATAGGGGCATAACAAATGCACACACAGCTTACAGACATATGTATCTATAGAAGTATATAGAGATATATACATACATGAATATGTATGTCTGAAGATACATTTCTGCAAGTAAGCAGATAGAGATATGCCCATAAGAACATTCACATGAGAGATGTGAAGGAGAAAGATTCATCTAATAACAAGAAGGTGGAACCTACTTGAGAAGATATATAGAGAATCTATTCCTCCTGGCTAAGATGGTGCAGGAATGCTATCCAGTGAAATAACCAGGATGGTTGCGTGAAAAAACAGAGGATAATATCAGTCTGTAAACAGCAAGTCCTGAGTCTTGTAGAACTCTGACATGGTAAATGGACAGAAAACGCATAGGATGAGATACCAGGCTGACCCACTGGAGGGACACAAGGGGTATCATGCGTTACTAGTAGAATATGTGCTGTCCATAAAGGAGTAGGATACCATGAGGACAAGCTGCAAGGAAAAAAGAGCATATTCCTGCAGGATTGGAAAACTCTTTGGACATTCACGCAGAAAAAGCTTATATCCTGTATTATAACAGGAGATAACAGGGTGTGGAGAACCCTCACAGTCATGGAAAATGACTGAGGAGCCTTTCCCAACCATATAGAATAGTCATCAGAGACAAAACCCCATGCTCTCTAGCAAGGGCCCACAGTAGAAAGCTTCTCTGAAGATTGCAGAGAGCATTATGCAGGAGAATTAGGAAATAAAACTGGCTGTAGGTCAACTCTGCTGCCAAATCCAAGAAAGTGGAGATGGCAAGAAAAGAAGATAGTGTGATAAGCCTGAAGCGATTAGGATTATCCAAGATAGATGAAAGCACTATCTTGGAATCACAACTAAGGCCAGACAGAAAGCTGTGGAAGACCGACTGGAAACTTGTGGAAAAGTACCAGTAGTCCAATCACTGGAACTCCTGCATGGGCAGCTGCTGAATAAGACAGCAGAGAAAATCTTCCTGTGTAAAACAGAGAGAACAGACAAAAGGAGAGGAGAAATTCCTGTCCCTGTCTGATGAGCTGCCCAGAGAAAAGAAGGGAATTTATTCAAAGGAAAAAACTCTACACTGGAATGAAAGGCTAGAGAAGCCCTGCAGTGACATGGTACCACTCATTCAGGGGGAACCCTGGATGAAAGGGTAGAGAAACAGGAGCTGAAGGGTGACTTACCATATGGTATGTCTGCGGAAGGAAAAAATTCATGTTGGAACAGAAAAAACTATCATGGGATAGTTGTTAACTTCTCTTCTTGGTAGGAAGAAGAGGAGAAACCTGTGACCCATAGACATGAATATCCTGACAGCTCAGCATATCTAGGAGGAAAAGGATGTCCTGAAGAAAGGAATCCATGTGTAGAGTTTTGAAGGAAAAAATAGTGAAAAAACTTCTGCTAAGAAGAAGTTAACTGTAGGTTGTAACCTTCAGGAACCTACAGTTGCTGGGTTTGTTCAGCCTGGCTAGAGTTTGGATTCTTCAGACCAGGGCGAGGTTTCCCCTGCTTGGGAACATCTGTATAATGGGCAGGAGAAGAGTGAAACCTTCTTTTCCTAGGGAAAGAAGGTTTGGTAGGGCATTTCCTACCTACTGGGGAAGGAGAAGGCTTAGGATAGCCCCCAGAAACAGGGAAGTCAGTGGAGCAATGAGCAACCTGACGTAAAGACTCCCTATTGAAGAGATTTTCTCCAGTACAAGGAGTATTACCCAGTCTTTGTTGTGCCCATCTGTTCAAGTCTGAAGCCTGGAGCCAGGCTCTACGTCGTGCTCCTATGGCTATAGCAGAGGTTCTGCTAACAGACTCAAAGGAGTCTAGAGAAGCACGAGAAAGAAACCAAGAGATATTTTGGCTATGACTAAGAAGTAAGGAATAGTCTGCAGCCTTGGGCTCTGATAGAAAAGGAGTCAAAAGAGAGAATTTCTTTGTGACCTCCTGGAGAGATAGACTCATATAAAAAATATAAGAGATAATCCTTGTTGCCAGCATAGATGTTTGGAAGGCTTGACGTCCAAAGGCATCTAGTGTTCTAGATTCACGACCTGGCGGATAAGAAGAATGCTTCTTTTTGCTTTTTACCTTCCTCATTGCTGATTCCACTACAATGGAATGATGGGGAAGTTGAGTCTTTTGAAACCCTGGAGAGGGGGGCACCTGATACAGATCATCAGTTGCTGCAGAAGGTGAGGAAACCCTTAAAGGTGTTTCCCATATTCTCAGAAGAAGATCCTGCAAAGAATGATGTAAAGGAAGCATTATATTTTCCTTTTCCGCAGGAGAGCCTTGAGTAGGATCACAGCCAGGGATAGGAATAGCAAGGAATGTTGCCATGTCAAGGAGAAATTTCTGGAAAGAAGGATCTCCAATGGGAACCATCCCTGGATAGGCTAAAGTTGAAGCAGTAGCCTGGGCACCGGAGGATGTACTGGTCCGGTGCAGAAAAAGAGCCCCACTAGATGGATACTGGTACTGGCAGTTACGACTTGAGACAGTCAGTACTGCATCGTCCATGCCAGGTATCGACTCCAAACTAGGTATAGAAAGAAGCGATCCTGGTGAAAAAGGCATGGAAGTGGCTGGTCCCGATGTTACTGCAGGAACCGGCATCGATACCGATACCAGTAGCTGTGCCGGAATCAGATGCGATACCGCCATCGAAGCAGTCATCGGAGGCTGCTCAAGCGGTACCGAGGCAACCAAAAACCCTTGGTGAATAACCTCGGTACCGCGCATCCGGAATCGATAAGCGTCGGTTCCGAGACGCGTCGGTACCCAGTCTTCCAGAATAGATATCGATTCCAGACTCGGCATCGAAGGAAGCGAGTCTATCGATGCATGTCTAGAGGGCACCGACGTCGGTGGTCGTATCGGCAATGCTGCCGATACTGGAAAGTCAATCTGGGACGTATCGATCGGTCCCGAAGGCACCGAGAATGCCAGATGACGATCCCTGGCGAAGAGTGGATCACTCAACACCAGTGCCGATGCCGGGGTATCGGTACCGCTCGAAGCGGATGCCACCACCGAGCATGGCTCAGGTATGTTCTGTGAGGGGTGAGCCCCAGGAACAACCTGAAACCTCTGAAAGGCTTTGGAGACCGAAGACTCCCGCCGGGGTTTTGAAGCCAATAGGGTCTTGAGGGCAAGGCCGGAGCCGTCATCATGCTTGGCATGAGACCTACCACTCAAGGATTGGCTAGTCTTAACAGACTGTTTGTGGGTTACCTGATCCTGTAGAGAAGAATTGGTCGGTGCCCTGACACTGGAAGGGAACTCGGTATCGAGGGAAACTCGAAATGAAAAATGTCTTCTCATAAAATTATAGCCTAATGGCTCCGGAGGAAAAGGGTCAGGACCCAAACAGGTTAGACACCAGTTATTGGAGTCTAAAAAGAAAACTGTATTTCCACAGTTAAGGCACTTCTTAGGAGAAGAAGGCTCCATGATGGAGAGGCCTTACAGGCCCAAAAATTTAAGACAGAAACTGAGGGAAAACTCTCCCTGAGTTTGAGAAAAAGAAAAGAAAAAACCCACCGGCGGTACTGGTGGAGGCGGGAAAAACAGCCGCGACCACAAGAAAAAAAGAATTAAAGAAAAAATTTTCTGCGGTGACAGGAGGACGTCCTGCCGGCTCCGCGGAAAAACGAAAACTGAGAAGAGACAGTTGGAAAGGTGGGAAGGCAGCACGCAGGCGCTGAGGGATGCTCCCAAAAGCTTTCTGATTGGACGCTGGGGAGCGTTCCCGCGCAGGCTCCGTCGGTACCGACGTACCCCATATGTGAAGACTCATTCCTGCTTGTTCCTGGAGATGGGAAATTCCCAATCATGTCAGCATGAAAGAAAGTTGAGTGATACCGATCCCCGTACGCGACCAAAATACACATGATGCCAGGGCAGGCTGAGCAGGCGAAAACAGAAATGGAGGACGAGCCTGAGCAGTGTACCCGAGGGGATCTGTGCCGATGGTGCTGAGAGAACAAATGAGAGGTGATGGCAATAAAAAATAATGTGAAGGAGGCGATGGCGGAGTTGAAGGAAGACATGCATGATCTGGGGCAGCACGTGGCACAGCTCAAGGAACAGGTGGGGGGAGTAGACGAAACTAATAAAGAGATGCAAGAGAAGATACAGCAGTGACAGCGGGAACAGGATTTAATGTGGGATAAGATAGAGGACTTGGAAAACTGCAACATATGGGTCTGGGGGGTACTGGAGGAGCAGCGCTTTCAGCAGGCCGACCGCGTGGCGAGAGAAGTCTGTATCCAACTACTGCAAAACAGAGGAGAGGGAGCTGAGCAGGAAAGCATACGATCATCTTGGAATGGGTCCATAGGGCCCTGGGGAACCCTCTGGGCTCAAAACCCAGGGACATAGTGACATACTTTGCTAGCTTCCAGCAGAAAAAAAAAATATTCGGATAGCTCCCAAGAAGAGAAAGTTCAAATGGCAGAACTATGAGCTGAAGATCTATCAGTATCTTGCCCCTGCCATTTTACAATGCTGCCGAGCCATGTGTCCACTTACCTCCTATTTGCACCAAGAGCAGAATAGGTATAAATGGCTCTTCCTCTTTGGGATCCAATTTGAGATAAAGGGACAGGTCAAGTGAGTAAGGACCGCCACAGAGGCCTGGGCGCAACTCTGAAAGGAGGGGGCTTTAAACCTCCCTAGCTGCTCGCAAGAGAAGACGGGAGGGAAGGACCAACATTTTGAACAACCGAAATGGCAGCGAATCCCAGAGAAGGGGCAGCGATTAAAATGCCTGTCAAAGGGTTTTAAAGGAGGAGAGGAATGCAGCTCAGAATCATTAGAGTCAGCAACCTGAAGGCATTTGGGGGATAGCGCCCCAATACAGACTGAACTGGCACATGGGCTGGAAAGTTCGTGGACTGTTATGGGAGAAGGGAGTAGGTGAAGAGGTGAATCCTCCCTCCTCTCTGACTCTCCCTTTGTTGTTGTTCTCTTTGCTTGTCCTTGTTTTGGTTATAAACAAAGGGGGAGATATGGAACTTAGAGAGACCTGGGTTGACAGGGCGGGGGGGAGCGGGTCTGTGTGTAAGAAAGAAAGAAGCCTGGAGGGGAAGGGGGAAGAGAGAAGACTGGGAGGATGAGGATAGGGACATCTGGGGTGGAAGAGAGTATGCTGATTGGGTGGAAGGAGCAGAGAGAGAGGTGGTCGGGAGGGGAGGTAACCATATGTGTGAACGCTTGGATGCAGAGGATGAAGAGGGCTAAGTAAGGAGAGGTCTGGGGGGATAGGGGGTGGATCCCGGGGGGTGAGGTACCTTCTTCATGACAAGGAGAGGCAGAAGGGAGTTCTGCAAGTACAGTACATGGACAGAAGTGGGGAAGAGGGGGGGAAGGGGAAAACTAGGATGGTGCGAAAGACTCAAAAGGAAAGTTTTGGAGGTTGGAAGGGGGATTGGAGGGATGGCAGCTATTATAGGGTAGGAACATTAAATGTCCGGGGTCTCAATTCACCACAGAAGTGCAAATCTTTATTCCGGGATGTGCAGCGCTGGTGATGGCAAGTGGTTCTGCTGCAGGAGACGCACCTGCTCACAAAGGACGAGCGACTGCTACGTCATGGAACTTACACCCATTATTATCTTAACGCTGAAGGGTCCAACAAGAAGGCAGGGGTGGCGACCCTGATTAAAGGGGATGTCCCATTCCAGTTAGGGGGAGTAGATAGATGGTTGGAAGAGTATTATTGGTGTGGAGAGAAATACAGGGCCAACAGGTTACTTTCCTGAACATATGCCCAGTGAGACATCGGAGATGTTTTGGGATCAACTGATGGCTTGGTTGTGAGGACGGGTTCACGGGTCTCTGCTGGTGGGGCGGGGGGGGGGGGGGATTTCAGTGAGGTGCTTAATCCTTTTTTGGATTGGACTAGCGGTGTAGATAGGGGGAGGAGGGGGCCCCGACAGGGGTCGACAAGGGATACGGGGGACGATGGCACAGTATGGACTTTATGATCTGTGGAATCAGAGGCACCTGCAAGAGAGGGATTATACATACTACTCCGCCGTGCATGAGAGCTATAGCCGTATATATCTCCTGCTTGGGGACTCGGGATGGATTCAGTCGGTGAGGCGGGTGGTGATCGAGTCCATCACTTGGACTGACCACGATTGTGGGTGGAATTAGAGGGAACCATGGATAGGGAGGGACACACTTCGAGGCAGGGCGGTGGTGCACATCCTGGAGGAGACCACTGCGGAATATTTAAGACTCAATGACACAGGGGAGGTCGCTTTGGGCATACTATGGAACGGATTAAAGGCGGTCCTTAGGGGGAAATTACTTCAATGGGCGGCTTGGAAGAAACAGGACAGACAGGTGAAGGTAGAAAGTCCACTCGGGAGAGTAGTGGAGCTGGAGAACTTACATAAATGGACGGGAGAGAAGGTGGTCCTGGCCCATTTGGAGCGGACTCATACGGAACTAGCTGAGACCCAGTTGGAGATGATTCAGCATCAGCTGCAATGGGTGAATCAGCATTACTATGAATTCAATAATAGGGCAAGCACACTATTGGCCCAAAAATTGAGGGAGCAGGAAAAGCGTGAAGACCAAGGGACAGGGGGATCAGCTTCTATTCCAAGAAACGGAGATAAGGGGAAAGTTTTTGCAATATTATCAGGACCTCTATGGTTAGGAAGGGGGGGGATCTTGGAGGGGGAGGCAGATGACTATTTAGGGGGAGACAGTGGACTGGGCCCCATAAACGAAGAAGATCGGGTGGTATTAGATAAACTGATTAGCGCAGAGGAGATTGGCGGGGCTATTAAAGGTTTGGCCCCACATAAGGCACCTGAGTTGGACGGCCTGACAACGAGCTTCTATAAAATCTTGGCATCTTCGCTTATCCCACTGCTGGAGTAGCTCTTTAATGGGGTGTTGGAGAGGAGTCAACTGGCACCCTCGATGCAACAGGCGGCTATCTCGGTTATAGCTAAGCCTGGACGAGATCCTACTGTGTGTGGATCGTACTGCCCTATCTCACACTTCTGAACACCGATGGGAAGATTTTGGCAAAAATCTTGGCTAACCGCCTGGGAGCAGTACTACCTAGTCTGATACAGCCGGAGCACTGGGTTTGTTCAAGGTCATAGTACAGGGGATGATATCAGGAGAGCACTCCAGATGGTTTGGGCAGTGCAAAAGGAGAGGCAATATATGATGCTTCTCGCAATTGATGCTGAGAAAGCATTCGACAGGGTCGAGTGGGAGTTCGTGTTTGCAGTACTGAGGAAAGTAGGGGATAGGCACTGGTCTGCTGGCATGGATCCAAGCACTCTATACAGATCCGGAAGCCACAGTGAAGATTAACGGTCATTACTCAGTGTTCTTCCCTTTGAGACGGAGGACACAACAAGGGTGTCCCCTTTCTCTCCTCCTCTTCTCACTTGTTATGGAACTCTTGGCGGAGAAACTGTGGGGTAATGGGGGATGTAGCAGGGGTGAAGATAGGACAAGAGGAGCACAAAATTGCTTTATTCACAGACTATATTCTGCTTTTTGTGACCTGCCCATTGTTGACTCTGCTGGTGCTCCTCCAAGAGCTTGAGCATTCTGAGGTCCTATCAGGATTCAAAATTAATTTGTAAAAAACGGAGGCACTGAGCATCAATCAGCTGTAAACTTTGGTCCGGTGTTTGCAGGAACATTATTTTTTTCTGTGGGCCAGTCATTCGATTATGTACTTAGGGATCCACATTACCAAGAATCCTGAGGGTCTTGTTAACACAAATTGGGAGGGAATTAGAGAAATGGAATAAGGAGAATATTTTGTGGCTAGGTCGGATTGCGGCTATAAAAATGACGATTCTCCCTCGACTGCTCTACTTTTTTCAGGTTTTCCTGGTCCAGGTTCCTAGGCTGGAGTTACGACGCCTTCAGCAAAAGCTATTTTTGTTCGTGTGGAGGCACCGACCGCCGTGAATTGGGAGAAGAGTATTACATGCTACAAGACGCAGAGGGGGACTGGGGATGCCAGAAATGTTGGACTACTATCTGGCCGCACAATTGTGGCAGGGAATGGAATGGCGGGTACACGGGAGGATGAAATGGACTGGGGTCGTACGAAATGAAGAAATGGATGTAGAAGGACAAGGTCCTCTTACAGTCCAGAGTGTGAAGGACTGTCTCACCCCTACTGGAGTGGGGAAGAAGGTGGGAAGTACCACTTCCTGATTGAGATGGAAGGATGACACCACTTTCAGAAGGAATTTAGGGTGCATACGGAGCACCACCCTGTTCTTGTAGAACCTGGTATAGGGCACCTCTGCCACTAAGGCCTGAAGCTTCCTAACTCTGCGAGCAGAGGGGAGTGCAACCAGAAAGCCACCTTTCACGAGAGGTAGCGGAGGTGGCAGGTAGCCAGAGGCTCAAAGGGCGGGCGAGTGAGCTGCCCCAATACCACATTGAGGTCCCACTCTGTCACCGGAGGATGAACCAGTGGCTTTGAAAAGAGCAGACTCCTTAGGAAGCAGGTCACCAGCGGCTGGACCGAGAGGTGTTTGCCATCCACCGGGTGGTGGTGTGCCTCCAGGGCACTGAGGTGCACCCTGATGGAGTTAGAATTAAGCCCGGATTGCAAGAGGTGGAGAAGATACTAAAACGTCAGTCCCATGCTCTGAACACCAAATTGAAAATTTGCACCATTTGAGAGCGTAAGCTTTCCTAGTGGAAGTCTTATGAGAGGCTAGCTGGATCTCCTCTACCTCACCCGAGAGGTTGAAAGGGGCTAGGGTCACCCTTTTATCAGTCACGCCGTCAGTGACAGGGACCCCAAGTTGGGGTGCAGAAGAGAGCCCCCTCCTGAGACAGGAGCCCTAGAGAGTTCCTCAACGGGATGGGGGTCTCTACTGATAGTCAGAAGAGTAGCAGGAACCACGGGTGCCTGGGACACCGAGGGGTTATCAGGATGAGCGAGGCCTTATTGTGAAGGGTCCTGAACAGGGCTTTGGCAATCAGTGGCATTGGAGAGAAGGCGCACATGAGGCCCTATGACCACGAGATGAGGAACGCACCAGCCGCTGCCCTGGAGGGATGTGCCGGCTGAGAGCAGAAGCAGGACAACAGGTCTATCACAGGTTTCCCCCAGAACCAGTCAGTCACACTGGGGTCCAACTGCCACTCATGCGGCTAGAGAACCCTGCTCAATCTATCAGCCAGTAGGTTGTTCTGGCCTGGCAGGTATACTGCCCGCAGGAGTATACCCTGTCAGACTGCATAGGAGCAGAGGATCACCACCTCTTGGCAGAGGGCACGAGACCCCGTGCACCCCTGTTTATTCACACAGAACATCGCTACCTGGTTGTCCGTCTGGACCAACACTGGCTGATGACGTAGGCAGTGGTAAAAAGCTCGGAGGGCTAAGTGTATTGCCCGTAATTCCAGAAGGTTGATCTGCTGGATGCTTTCGTCCTGTGACCCAACAAACAAAACCCCAGGGCAAGGGAAACACTGCCGCCCAAATACATAAAATCAAACAAGAACACAGGCACCTCTCCTCAAATGATCAAAACAAATTCTCAACAGCATGCAAAAATATTTTTGTCGGACAAGGAACCCCAGGCAAGAACTTCTTAACTGAAGGTTCACGTCCTTTTTATTCAAAATGCAGTAAAACCTTTTGAAACTGCCAAAAAACTTTTTCATGAAGAAAATACTTAACTGAAGTTCATCAGTGAAGGTGGAAAACGACACAGTCCTGCGTTTCGGGTTAACAAACTTTAAAACCCTGCTGCAGGTTACATCCACCAGGTAACGTTGATTACAGATGATTTTAATGATAGTTCACAGATTACTAATAGTAGGTCTGCAATGTCATATTTCAGTTCTTTCAACATCCTTGGATGTATACCATTCAGTCCAGATGATTTGCTACTCTTCAGATCAAATAGTTGTAATACATCTTCCCAGTGTATCAATATTTCTTTCAATTCTTCCACATCACCACCTTTAAATACCATTTCAGTCATGGGTAACACCCCTACATCTTTCTCAGTAAAGACCAAAGCAGAAAATTCATTCAGTCTCTCCGCTATGGCCTTGTCTCTTAGTGCCCCTTTTACCTCTCTATCATCTAATAGTCCAACTGACTCTCTCACAGGTTTTTTGCTATGAATGTACTTGAAAAAGTCTTTATTATGTGCTTTTGCTTCTACAGCAAGCTTCTTCTCAAATTCTCTCTTTGCCTGCCTTATGAATGCTTTGCATCTTACTTGTCAGTGCTTGTGTTGTTTCCTAGTTTAAACCATGCTGGCAGTTTTTTGGACTTTCTTCCACTTTTCTTAAAGCATGAAATACAGCTGGTTCGGGCTTCAAAGATAGTATTTTTAATCACCACAAACGATGTAAATCTTTAACCTTTGTAACTGCTCCTTTTAGTTTTTTCTTAACTATTTTCCTCATTTTATCATAGTCTCCCTTTTGAAAGTTAAAAGGTAGTACTATGGATTTCCTTACCTTCCCTCCTCCATTTATTAAAACAAGCACGATCATGCTATAATCACTATTGCCAAGTGGCCCCACACCCTTATCTCTTGCACCAGATCTTGTGTTACACTAAGGACTAGGTCCAAAATGGTTTCCCCTCTGGTCAGTTCATGAACCAGTTGCTCCAAGAAGTAGGCATTTATTTCATCTAGAAACTTTATCTCTCTAGCATGTCCTGCCGTGACACTGACCCAGTCGATACCGGGGTAATTGAAATCACCCATTATTATTACTGTGCTGTAACTTTTGTTAGCTTCTCTGATTTCCTTGAGCATTTCATCATTCATTTGTTTATTCTGGCCAGCCGGTAGATAGTACACCCCCACTGCCATCGCCTTCCCCTTCCCCTTTTTACATGGAATTTGAATTCATAGAGATTCTACAGTGAATTTTGTTTCCTGGAAATCTTTAATCCTTTGTGACTCAATGCCCTCTCTAACATAGAGTGCAACCCCTCCACCAATTTGATCTGCTTGATCATTATAATATAGTTTGCACCCAGGAATCACAGTGTCCCACTGGTTATCCTCCTTCCACCATGTCTCTGAGATACCATCATTTCTAACCTCTCATTTAATGCTATATATTCTAACTCTCCCATCTTATTTTTTAGACTTCTGGTATTTGCATACAAGCATTTTAGAGGCTGTATTTTATTCATATTAATATGGCTATTGATAGGCAAGGGTAATTTGGAATCTTTAAGCTCTGTCTGCTCTTTATTGAAGGGCATTTGGGCTACTTTTGTCTTTATTAGAACTTCTCTGCTGATATGCCCTAACTTCAATCTTTTGCTAGTATCCTTCAAGGATATATTGCTCTGAACCATGCGTTCTTGGGAGACTGTCGGCTTTCCCCTATTATCTAGTTTAAAAGCTGCTCTATCTCCTTTTTAAAGGTTAATGCCAGCAGCCTGGTTCTATCCTGGTTAAGATGAAGCCCTTCCCTTCAGAAGAGCCCCTCCTTTCCCCAGAATGTTCCCCAGTTCCTACCAAACCCAAAACCCTCATCCTTGCACCATCGTCTCATCCACGCATTGAGACTCCGGAGCTCTGCCTGCCTTTTGGGTGACGCGCGTGGAAAGGGAAGCATTTCGGAGAAAACTACCCTGGAAGTTCTGGATTTCAACTTCATACCTAAAAGCCTAGATTTAGCCTCCAGAAACTCCCGCCACGCTTTCCTATGTCATTGGTAGAGACATATACCAAGACAGCAGACTCCTCCCCAGCGCTAAGACCTTGTCTAAGTGGCACATAAGGACCCGCTACCTTCAGCACCAGGCAGGCATGTTACCAGGCAATCCTCACATCCACCAGCCACCCAGCTATCTACATGGCTATTGATCGAATCACCAACTATAACGGCTGTCCTAACCCTTCGCTCATGGGCACATGGCCTTGGAGAAACCTCCTCAGTGCCAGAGGGTTTTACATCACCTGGAGGACAGTTTCTAGCTACAAGATCACTTCCTGCCATACCAGGGTGATGCTCTCTTGTCATGTGACCTCTCCCCTCCATGGCAACAGGGATGCTGCCAGACTGGAGGTGGGACTTCAGGACTATATCCCTATAGGTCTTGTCTATGTACCTCTCTGTCTTCCTTATGTCCTCCAAGTTTGCTACTCTAACCTCTAGAGATTGGACTCGTTTTCCGAGAGCAAAGAGCTCCTTGAAACCTAGTGCACGTGTAAGACCTCTCACCAACTGGGTGAAAATCATACATGTGACACTCAATGCAAAAGACTGGAAAACTCCCATCTCGCTGCTGGACTGCTGTCTGCATCTTAGTTTTAAGGTTGTGTTTAGTTATTTAAGTCTTTACTTACTAAGGGTTGCTAATAAAACTATACCTAATACGTTTAATGTACTTTGTTCACCTGAAGCTTAATTAATCTCAGGTCCTTAATGTATGCCTGATGAGGATAAACAGCTACACCTGAGTGTGAATATGGCACCTCCTTTCCTTTAAAAGGTTTAAGCACCTATAAAGCTATGATTTTCCCAAGGGTGAGTGGGTGTCAGGGAGGGAGGGAGGGAAAGAAGACTTATTAAAAGCTGGCTGCTACACGGTACCCTGTCCTGTGCTTCTAAGGTAATCTGTGACCAATTTCCTGGGTGATTCACACAGCTCTTGCTTGGATAGAGGGATTCTAAATTTAACCAGAAAGCTCTCTGCTGTGTTTTAAATTTCAACTGAAAGCTTTCTGTTGCTGCTAGGAGGCGCATTACCCAGAGGTGGAGGACTGGACTGGAGGGACAATAAGGAACTAAAAGCTACCTGTTGAGTTTGGTGTGAGTGTACACATCCCTTTAAGTCCAGAGACATAACCAGTCTCCTTTCTGATAGAAGGAAGTAAGGGATCATGGTACCCAGGGAAACCAATTTAAACCTTTCCCAAAATAGGAACTTAGGTCTAGGATGGTACAGAATCCTCCTGTCCTTTTTTGTTATCAGGAAATACTTGAAGGAAAATGTCTGCCTTATTTCTCCTGGTGGAACAAGTTTGACCGAACTGGCATCTAAGAAGGAAGAGAGCTCTTTGGCAAGTATTTCATGATGCTGGGAGTTTGACCAAGGTACTTCTAAGTGCAGGGCCAGCACTACCATCAGGTGAACTGGCAGATGGCTAGAGCACTGGCCCTCCAGGAGCACACATTGCTGCAGCTGCTACACCCTCCCCCCTCACTGGAGCTTACAGCGGTGGTAATAGCTTGAAACAGCACCATGGAGCTGTTCCATACAAAAGGAAGTCTGCATTGGTGGGGGTTGAAGCAAACAGACCCATGTTGCCGAAGTTTTAACATAAGAATCACGGGGCTGTTTCAGACCATTGCCGCACTGTAGGTCTCAGAGAGGGGCAGCAGTTGCAGCAATGAGGGCAGGCTAGGGAAGGGGAGCACAAGGGATGAGGTTCACCTAAGGTACCTCATCTCCTTGCGCTGGTTCTACCCCAGTGGGCAATTTGGAGGAACTTCAAACAGATGAAGTCTGTATTCCAGATAGATGATTTTTAGAACACAATATTCAAAGGTTTTAAGGTGCCAGCGGTTTGCTCAAAAGCTTTGCCTTTTTCCTACTGGAAGGTTATCAGGCAATAATACTTAAATTTTGGCTATGTTCTTTTGAAGCCTGTCAAAATACCGTCTGGTTTTGGCTAGAGAGCAGGTCATGTATCTTGGACTCTATGCTGACCAATATGAGAATGAGAACACTGCTGAGACTGCTTAGAATGAAGGAGGAGGGGGGTACTTATGCCTATGAAATTAATAGGTTCTGCTTTGCCCCCACTCTAGTACCTCCTGGTAGAATAGGAGGCTGGTCTGAGGTGGGTTGGGAGAGGGTAAGAGTCTCACAGTGCTTCTTAATTTAAGAAGCTGTCTCCTTAACCCTATATTTATTTATTTATTTAACATTTTTTATATACCGTCTTTCAGATTCTCAAGGCGGTTTACAGAGAACATAACTTTGCTTACATGGAACTTTTCCTCAGAACTATTTACAATGTCAAAAGTATATACAGATAACAGAAAACATTTTAACTATTTACACAGGAGCTTAAGCTCAAACAGAGGCTTAGGGTTTTACCAATAGTCTTTATGCTGTAATAGCCGGTACTATTACTTGAGTAGTATGGTATTGAAGTGTTCAGTAAATAGATGTGTTTTCAAGTATTTCCTGAAGTCTGTTATATCATTGGTAGCTCCGAGTTTGTGTGGGAGGGAGTTCCATAGGGATGGTAAGTAAACACTCTATGTAGTGCATGCTGAGAGGTGCCCATAGGTATCATCGTGGTTGCAAGGGAGTTTTGTTGCTGTGTCCTCCTTGATCTGTTGTCTGGGACTCTTCTGATTAAGTTTTCTAAGCAGCTGGCAGATTGATTGTGCAGAATTTAGAATGCCATCATTATTGCCTTATATTTTATACGTGAACTTATGGGGAGCCAATGGAGAGATTTGAGTATGGGGGCGTGTTTATTAGTTCTAGTGATTAGTCGTGCTGCTGCGTTTTGTGCCATTTGTAAGGCATGGATTGAGCATTTGGGTAAACCGTGTAGGATTAGATTGCAATAATCAAGGTGTGGTGTAATTAGCACCTGACATACAGAGTGGAAGTGGTTGTGCTCGAGCAAAGTTAGGAGGTTTTTCAGAAACTTCATTTTGTAATATACTTTTGTGGTTGTTTTGCTGATGTGTGATTGGAAAGTGAGTCTCTGATCAAGGTATATTCCTAAGCATTTTACCTCACTCTTTACCAGTATTGATCTGTTTCCTATTGGTAAGGTTTCGGGTGGGTTAAATGTGGTGTCTCTCGTGATTATGAGGGCCTCTGATTTCTTGCAGTTGATTTCCAGATTGTGTTGTGATAGCCATTTGGTGGCTGCTGTCATGCAAGCTGAGATGGCACAGTAGTCCGGGTTCTTTATGTTTAGGGTGGAGTATATCATTAAATCATCTGCGCATAGGTGGTAGTGGATGTTATGTTGCTGTAATATCTTGCATCCTGGCTGTATGTACAGGTTGGAGAGCCGAGAGTGCAGAGCCTTGTGGAAGACATTGTTTTAGTGGGAAAGGTCTAGACGTATTGGATTTTATCTTGACTTGTGATCTTCTATCAGATAAGTATGAATGAAACCAAGCAAGCGGTGTATCACTTACTCCTACTTCGCTTAGTCTATCCAACAGTATGGAGTGAATTATAGAATCAAAGGCAGATGTTATGTCTATGAAAACTAGGATGAAGCCTTTCCTAATGTCTTCGATTTCTTTGAGTACTGTGTTCAGAAGGGATGTTAATAAAGTTTCCACCCCGTAACGTTCTCGGAAACCATGTTGTTGTGTGTCGAGTGGGAAGGTAGCATCAACGTGGTCTTGTAGCTGGCGTTGGACCGTCTTTTCAATTAATTTGGATAAAAGCGGTATGCTAGATATGGGGCGATACGAGGCAGGGGACGTTGGGTCCAAGGTGTTGCTCTTCAGTATTGGTCTTATGGAAGTGATTTTCAGTGGCGGTGGCAGGATCCCTTGTGAGAGGGATAAGTTTATTATTTTGCAGAGCGAAGGAGCTAATTCTTGAGCCATTGCCTTTATCCAAAGGGTTGGGCATGGATCTAGGGGGGAAGTGAACATGTTCGAGGATTTCAGGAGATTGGTGCAGAGGTCTTCGGAGACATAGTAAAAAGATGTCCATATGTTTGGTCGACTTGGATTGGATAGGGAGGTGATAGGTTGATTTGTTGAGGCCTGCGGGCTTGTTCTGGAGATAAGATGCATAGGTCTCTGGAGTTAAAGCATCTGTGTCTTGGTTTTGCGGGGCTCTTGATAGGTCTTTGACTATGGAGAAAAGCTCTCTAGGATGGTTTAGAGATTTCATGAAGTTGTTAGTGCTGTGTTGTTTCTTGCGGTTAAGGATTAATTCATTGTACTCTCGCTGTTTTGACAAGTATTCTTGTCGATCTGGTTGTGCTTTGGTCCTTCTCCATCTTCTCTCAAGTCTTCTTAAGGTGGTCTTTGCCTGTTTGATTTCCAGAGAGTACCATGGGGCTTTATTTTTCCGTTTGGAGTTTCTCGGGTTTGATGGTGCGGAGGCAGCTAATATAAAGGTATTGTTCCAGTTCTCTATCAGTGAGGGGAGGTCTGCTGAGGTAGTTTCCAACTTGGGGATTGCTGGATTTATGGACAACCATGATTGGGATGTAACTATACCAGGCTATATTTTATTCAGAAAGGACAGTGTAGGAAGAAGGGGAGAAGGAATGGACTATATGTAAAAAAATAATACTGAAGCTATGGAAATACAGGGCTTAAAAGAGATAGAAGAGGCACTGTGGGTTAAACTAGAAAGAGGGGAAGAGAAATCCATTTGCAATGGTGTGATATACAGACCTCCCTCACAGGGAGAAGTAGTGGACAGAGATTTAATAGAAGACATATGCAGCATTGCCAGGAAAGGGGAAGAGCTACTAATAGGGGATTTCAATATGCCAGATGTTGATTGATGCATCCCTGCTGCATTATCATCTAGAAGTAAGCAGATCCTGGATTCTTTACAGGAAGAACTATCCAGGCAATTGTTAACAGAACCCATATGTGAAGGGGCCATACTGGACTTGGTGCTTGCCAATGGTGAAAGTGTTTCTGATGCAATAGTGGTAGATCATCTCGCATCCAGTGATCACCAGATGGTGTGGTTCAGTATTAGGACTAGGGCTGATAAAATCCATTCAAAAGCGAGGATCTTAGACTTTAGGAAAACTAACTTTGCCAAGATGGGCCAATACCTCAAGGAGTCGTTAGCAGTATGGTAACAACTGGGGAATGTAGAAAAACAGTGGGCAAAATTGAAAGGGGATATTTTAAGGGCAACCAACCTTTTTGTTAGAATGATAAATACAGGTAAAAGGAAAGGAGGCTGCTATGGTTCTCAAAAGTAGCTGAAAAGGTGAAGAAAAAGAGGGAGGCCTTCATAAAATACAAGAGATCACAAAGAGAGAAAGACAGGCATCTACATTTGTAAGATCTTAGAGAGGCTGGCAAAGTAGTCAAGAAAGCAAAGATTCAAAAAGAGGAGGAAATAGCCAATGCAATAAAATAAAATGGGAGGATAAGACATTTTTCAGATATGTTAGTGAGACAAGGAAGGGCAAACGTGGTACTGCCAGACTCAAGGGTGAAGAGGAGGAATATGTAAAAGCTGATGAGGATAAAGCAGAATTGCTTAACAAATATTTCTGTTCTGTGTTCACAGATGAAGGACCAGGAGCAGGACCTCGCTGACTGACCTTTTCAATGCCTCTGTGGAGTTGGGAGTAGTGCCAGAGGACTGGAGAGAGGCACATCTGGTCCCTTTACACAAAAGCAGAAGTAAGGATGTGGTTGAAAACTACAGGCCGGTTAGTTTAACCTCAGTGGTGTGTAAATTATTGGAAGCGCTACTGAAAGAATGCTCAGAAACAGCAACCACACCCCAGCAACACTCAGGGAAACCAACCAATCAATCCCTGAGGCCCAAAGTGCTGAGTTATCACCAACAAGGCTCAGAAACAGCAACCACACCCCAGCAACACTTAGGGAAATCAACCAACCAATCCCTGCAGACCAAAGAACTGAGTCACCACCAACCCCAATAAAAGTACAAACGCAAGCATTCAAGCACATTACCATCTGGAACGCCGCAGTGATGTCCCCTCGAATGGTGACAAAACGTCTCCAATCAAACCATCAAGCTCAGAAAACAATCCAACATCATGATCGCCAACCTGAGCTACCAGTATTCACAAACATCTCTAAGATGTAAATTTCTCCATTAACAACACTCTTCTCAAGCACTCTCACTAGGCCTCCAAAGATAGAGACACCTTCTTCCAGTACCAAGCAACATCATACCACGCTGCTATCACATACTCTCTTATCAGGGCCTTCCATTTCACCCTGACCATCTCCAGCCAAACTGTAAATAAAAAGAATTGAGGGCCCATCTCCATTACTACCCCAACAATACCCTCAATTTGATGTTATATTTGCTTCCAGTATGGAACAATTACACTGGACAACAAATTTGTTCAAAAGTTATGCTTCCTGAAAATGTTTTGGTGATTATGATAGACTGCTTCAAGCTGAACACAAATTTAATTTCAGATTGACTGTATCATGTAAGAATTTGGAGAAACATGAAATTAAATTTTGACTGAATTTAGCATGTTTAATTGCACAATGATGCCGACATATTGCACTAGTTCATTTGAGCTAAAAATGTTTTGATTCTGATTTTCATTTGTGCAAGGTGCGAACAAAAAGTTAGAGACTTGTTGTGTAGCTACATAACAATACATCGCACCACGATGCTATTAAGCATGCAGTGACCTAGTTATGTGATGTTTGGTAGCATGTAAAAGAAAGTTCATCAGATTTACAATGAGTGAAAAATTGAAAAGCGATTTTGCATTAAATTCTGCCAGAAACTTGGAGATTCATGCAAAGGGACTTATGACAATTTACAGCAAGTGTATGGCAATGAATGCATGAGTCATGCTCGAGTTTATGACTGGTACAAACGTTTCCAAGAGGGCCGCCAAAGTGTTGACATTAATGAACGTTCTGGAAGGCCATTCATGAGCAAGAATGAATACAAAGTTGAAGCAGTGCATGCCGCAATACGCTCAAATCATCGATTAGCTTGCTGAGGACAGACATCATTTTCAGGTCGGTACAGTCCATTCTTACTGTCGATATGGGGATGAGACATGTGTCTGCAAAATTCATGCCAAACTCCTGTCCCAAGACTAAAAAGAAGATAGACTGTCTGCAGCCAGGGAGTTGTTGGAATGTGTTGAAAATGACTCAGATTTCATCAAAAAGATTATTATTGGTGATGAATCATTAGGTTATGGTTATGACTGAAAATGATGGCGTAATAATCACAATGGAAGACTCCAAACTCTCCCAGACCCAAGAAAGTCTGTCAAGTGAGGAGCAATGTCAAGGTCATGCTGACAGTTTTCTTTGATTACCAGGATATTGTTCATCATGAGTATGCTCCAAAAGGCCAAATAATCAATAAGGAGGTACTACATCCAAGTTCTGACTCATTTGAGAGATACAGCTCATTGAAAGAGGCCAGAGTTGGACAGGAATGATGACTGGTTGACTCTTTACGATAATGCCCCAGCTCATGCATCACATCTTGTCCAGCAGTTTTTGGCCAAACACCAAATCGAGCAAGTCCGTCAGTCTCCATACTCACCTGACCTCATACCCTGTGAGGTTTTCTCATTTCCAAAACTGAAATTACCACTAAAAGGAAGGAGATTTGATGACTTGGAGACCATTAAGTAAAATTCGACACAGCAGCTTCACTGCACAACAAAAGAAGCATTTCTAAATTGTTTCAAGCAGTGGCAGGAACACTGGAGGAAATGTGCTTTATAAGGAAGGGGACTACTTTGAAGGAGACTCAGAGCAATAACTGTCAGTATTATACTTCTTGTGTTATTGTAGAAGTCTTGATACTTTTTGATCGCACCTCGTACTGAGAATTTGATGCTTCTCGTCTCAGTTTCCAACAATAGCGGCCAGCATTGATGGGTTCCAGTTGCCCTGATACGACTTATTATTATTTATTTATTTATTAACATTTTTTATATACCACACTATTCATTATCAGCGCGGTTTACATGGAACAAGACAACTTCAGACAAGTTACATTTATCTGGTTATTACATATAACAGGAACATTAACTTGGATAACCGGGTCAATTATTTACAACAAAACAACAAGAGCAACTATTTACATACAAGTGTCATATTGTCTGAAAAATGTACTGTTAATCTGGTAAAATAGTGTAATGTATTGTTGAGTCAGGGAAGATTATGTAGTCGGAGGGTAATTATTGCTATTTGGGTGTAACTGTATTTCTTTGTCCTCTGGGAAGTATTTGAGGAAAAGGTGATGTTTCAGGGCCTTCTTGAACTGGATGAGATCAGAGATGGCCCTAATGTGTGCTGGAAGGGTGTTCCAAAGTTTTGGAGCACATAAACTGAAGGCTCGGCTTACTGTTGTAGAGTTGTATCTTAAAGTTTCCTTTGGTACTATTAGCATATTTAGTTCCGTGGTTCTTCTTAGTCTGTTGGGTGTGATTGGTTGGATCATCTCCGATAATGAGGTGGGGGCGAGACCTTTGTAAGCTTTAAAGGCCAGGAGCAGAGTCTAGAAAGTGATTCTCGCTTGAATAGGGAGCCAATGTAGTTGTTTTAGAAGGGGTGTTACATGTTCTCTTTTGAGTACTCCAAAAAGCACTCTTGCTGCACTGTTCAAGGCGAGTTGAAGAGGGTTTAAGGTAGATTGAGGAAGCCCTTGTAGTATGGAGTTTGCGTAGTCAAAATGGGGAATGATTAGAGCCTGGTAGACAGTACGGAAATCATCCGGATCAATCAGTTGCCGGAGATGTCTGAGGGAGCGGATCTTGAAATAAACTGCCCTTACTGTGTTGGATATGTGAGTCTTCATGTCCAGATTTTGATCCAGGGTCACTCCTAGGTATCGGATATGGGATTTTACTTGAAGCTTGGCATCTTGGACATCCAGGAATGTAGGTGGTATGAAAGCAGAGTTACTTACCTGTAACAGGTGATCTCCGGAACAGCAGGAATTAGTCTTCACACGTGGGAGACGTCTCCGACGGAGCCCGCACGGGAATGCTCCCCAGCATCCAATCAGAAAGCCTTTGGGAGCATCCCCCGCGCCTGCGCGGTTGGTTCCCACCCTTCCTACTGCCTCTCCCCAGTTGAGTTTCATAGCTGAGCCGGAAGGAGAGGAGAGGAAGGAATAGAGAAAAAGAGAGATACAACTCCTAGGGGAGGTGGGCGGGTTGTGAAGACTAATTCCTGCTGTTCCGGAGATCACCTGTTACAGGTAAGTAACTGTGCTATCTCCAGGAACAAGCAGGAATGAGTCTTCACACGTGGGGACTCCCTAGCTTAGGATGCCCGGGGAGATCCCATAAGCGCAGCCCCGGACGGGATGGCATTTGCCCAGCCTGAATCTCCGGCATCCCCTGAGGGATGGAGGGCAGGAGTTGAATAGAGGAACAGCGAATCCAAAGACTACGGAGGCAAGTCTTTAGAGTGCAGAACAGGTACCATTAGGATACAGCAAAAAAAAAAACCCCAGGCTACGGGAGTAGTCAGAGGGGTGCATGAAGAGAATCATTAAGCATGTAATGAGTAAATGACCTAGTACCATACAGAGCTTACCGGCCATTAAGTTTTAATGAATTAATGGTTTAGAACCCTGTACTGCTTACACACCGGGTAGTCGGAAGTAGTCCTGAGATGAAGGCACTGTAGACGCAGTAGCGAGGTCATCAAGGAAACTTCACCGCAGCGAGGAGGAAGTTCCAAATCCGGAAGGCCATGAGATCCAGGCGTCAGCTGGGTCAGGAGAAGGCCGGCAGGTCTTCCAGGGGGCTCACGGCAAGCTGAGCACTCCCTCAGGAGTAGAGTCCATAACTCAGAGGACTAACAGTGGAAGACAGGCCGAACTAGAGAGCCTATCCCGGAGAAGAGTAGAGGTGTACCCCGGAGCAGAAGGGGTACACAGTCTGCCCTAGCGAGAGATAGGGAGACAAGGGTCCGGACCTCCGGGAGGAGGACCTAACTGAAAAAAGGAGCTGTTGGATTCACAGCAGTAGGGTACCACCAGTCCGCGGGCCGATCGGGGAATAGGCAGGCAGACTGACCGGACCCCAGGGGGGGGTGAGTACCGGCCATAGGGGGAAAAAGGCGGTAAACACAGGTACTGTGGGGATCCCCCAAAGGCGCCTGCCAAGCAGGTGATATCTAGGATATCTAAGCCGGTGGACATGGGGACGCCCCCTCCGGTACTAACGCAGGCACGCGGGGGGGCCTGCCTCCATGAGCAGCACTCAGGTAAGGCGGATCTGCCATCGATCCCCAGAACGTCCACCTGGAGAGGTGGGCGCAAGATCCGTCAGGGGAGGGATCTCTCCCGGAGGGCAAGGGCAGATCGGCGAGCTAAGAGCGCAGTAGCGTGGGGGATGGAGGATAACATCAGTCCGGCAGAACGCCACAGGGGTTGGAGGCCCTAATGTGTCCCCAGGACCTGCACGTAGAACTTGTCCCCCGCACAATCGGGGGACATGAGGGTATAGCCCCGGTGAGTATAGGGGGACTATAGCGGCTGGAGGGGAAGTCCGGTACGGAAGCAATCAGCAAGAGAATACTGGCTCAGAGGGGTTCGGGGACGTACAGAAGAGTAAGTAGGGAGACCGTGGGCCATAGCCATCACGGCATAAGGTGGTCTTCCTTTCCCACGGAGGAGAAGACCTGAACCCCTAGATAAGTTCCCGAACCATTTTCCAACTGAACGAGCCCCAGAGTAGAGCTCTAGTCTAAACTTCTGGTAAGGAGGTTAAGTGCAGGCAGCCGCCCACCTGAGCCTAAAAATGCTTAGTATGAGAGTCCTGGTGTGGGCCCGGGGACATCAACCCGGGGTGAGAGGTCCCTTGCTTGGGCGCGCCTGGAGGGTGGGCGGAGGGCTGACATTTCCTCTTCCTAGGGAAGGGGGGTCTGGAGGGGCGTTTACCACCGCCGGGGGAAAGCCGGGCCCTAGGCTGGCAGCTAACTCTGGGAAGGTTAGCGAAGCACTGTGCGACCTGACGTAAGGCTTCGCTATTGAAGAGGTGATCTCCGTCGCAGGGAGAATTACCCAGGTTGTGCTGTGCCCGTCTACATAACTTGGACGCCTGCAACCATGCTGTACGGCGTGCTCTAATGGCAACAGCAGAGGCTCTGCTGACCGACCGGAAGGAGTCCAGCGAGGCACGAGAAAGGAACCCGGAGATATTCCTGCAGTGATAAAGAAGCATGGAATATTCAAAGGCCTTGGTTGCAGATACGAAGGTGGATAACCGAGATAACCTCTCGGTGACCTCCCGAAGCGACAGACTCATATAAAATATATATGAAATAATTCTGGCCGCCAGCATAGACGTTTGGAAGGCTTGACGTCCTAGAGTATCTAGCGTCTTCGAGGCGCGGCCCGGAGGGCGAGAAGCATGCTTCTCCTTGCTTCCGGCCTTCCTCAGCGCCGATTCCACCACAATGGACCGATGTGGAAGCTGGTGCTGCCGAAACCCCGGGGACGGAGGCACCCGGTACAGAGCCTGCATCGCAGTCGGCGGAGCCGGAACCCTCAAAGGCGACCGCCAAGCCCCCAGCAGGAGATCCTGCAGGGCAGGATGCAGAGGAAGCATCGCGGCTGCCTGTTCCGCAGGGCCTGGGCTCGGGTCCGGGATAGGGATGGCCAGCAAGTCCGCCATGTCAAGGAGGAAATCCTGAAAAGGCGGCTCTGCCGGAGCAGTTATGGTGAGAGAGGCCGCCAGGGCACTAAGAGGCCGCTCGGGCCGATGCCCGCTGGGCAGAGGCGGGGACCAACCGACCCGGATCGGGGCAGTCAACATGGCGTCGTCGGCTCCTGGAATTGATTCCAAGCTAGGCATCGAAGAGGTCGATGGCACTGACGGCACCGCAGGAACCGGCCTCGGCCCCGAACCCGGGGGCGGCGCTTCCCCCCGTGACTGGAGCAAATCCACGGCCGCCGGAGGGCAGGGGCCAGCGGTCTCTGCTCTGCGGGAGAGGACAGGGGCCGATCCCGAGACGTGCCGTGGCCAGACTTTCAAGGCTGGACGACTCCTCCAGGCTGGGCATCGAACCGAGCGAGGAGATCAACTCCTTCCTCGAAGCCCCCGGCGGGAGTGACCGCGCCGGTGGTGGAGATCCCGGAGCGCGGATCGGAACCGCGCCGACCGGTGCCGCGAGCATCAAGGGCCCCCGAGGATGGTGCTCGGAAGAGAGGGGGTCAACAGACGCCGGCGCCGATGTCGATCGGCGGGCGCGGCCCGATGCCGGGCCCCCTCCCGAACCCTTCCTCCCAGAGGGAAAAACTGCCGGGGCATACGGCCCGTCCCCGAAGGGAGCCAGGTCACCCGACGACGAGTCCCCGTGGGGGGGGAAGCCTGTGGTGGGATCGAGGCGAAGACCCCGAGGCCCCTTTTCTAGGAAAGGGCGGGGCCCTCAACGGCCACGTCGATGCCGGGGGGTCGCCCGTGTGCTGGTCGACACACCCCGAGGTCCCCGGGGAAGGTTGATGGCGGTTCCTTGAGCTCGACGCCCCTGCTGTCGCCGGCGGAGTGGCGCCGCTCAAAACCGGTACCACCCTTGCGCAGGGCTGGGGTACCGGCGACCCAGCTCGGGTCGAAACGAGCGGCTCGGAGGGGAGCGAGGCCAGGAGATCATCCCCGGCGAGGGGTGGAACCATCGACGCCGGCGCGCTCGAAGCAGGTACTGCCTCCGCACATGGCCGGAACGCAGGGCCAGGCTGTGTCGAGCCGATCGGCCCCAGAGGTGCCGAGGGCAGCGGCTGGCGATCCCCGGTGGGGGGCGGGCCACTCGACGCCCACGGGTCGGCACCGCCCGAAGCAGATACTACCCCCGTAGCCACACCGGCGCGAGTCGGTCGGCCCCGGAGTTGCCGAGGACCGCAACCACCAATCCTCGGTGAGGAGCGGGATGCTCGACACCGGCGCCGACGTTGAGGGGTCGGTACTGCTCGTAGCGGGTACCACCCCCGCGCATGGCAGTGATGGAGGAACGCCAGGCTGGACCAAGTCGATCGGCCCCGGAGGCGCCGAGGACAGCAGCCGACGATCCTCGGTGAGGAGCGGAACGCTCGACACCGACGCCGATGCCGGGGTCTCAGTACCGCCCGGAGCGGGTACCACACCTGAGCATGGCTGGGATGTAGGGAGGTCAGACCCGGTCGAGTCGATCGGCCCCGGAGGTGCCGATGACACCAGCTGACGATCCCTGGCGAAGAGTGGAACACTCGACGCCGACGCCGATGCCGGGGAATCGGCACCGCTCGAAGCGGGTACCTCCCTCGGGCATGGCTCGGGTATGTTCTGTGAGGAGCGAACCTCAGGAACATCCCGAAACCCCGTAAATGCTTTGGAGCCCGAGGACTCCCGCCGGGGTATATTAGCCAAGGGGGACTTGAGGGGTCGGCTGGAGCTGTCGCCATGCCGCGCATGAGATTCGCCCCTCAAGACTCGGCTAGTCTTAACAGACTGTTGTGTGGATACCTGATCCTGGAGAGAAGCACAACCCGACGACCGCGCGCTGGGCGCGAAGACGTCGTCGAGGGATATCCGAAAAAGGGAGGGTCTTCTCCCGACACTGTAGCCCGGGGGATCTGGGAAAGAAGGGTCAGGCCCAAAACAGGAGAGGCACCAGGCATTGGAGTCCAATTGGAAACTTAGGCCCCCGGGGAGAAGAAGGCTCCATGCTGTAAGCCCGGTAGGCCTCGGCGCCCAGAGGGGAAGGTCCCTCCGGGCAACCAAAAATAAATGAAATGTAAATGAAAATTAATTGAAAAGAAAGAAAGAAAGGGGCACGGAGGTGCCACCGTCGGCGGGAAAAAGCCGCGACTACAGAAACAAGAACAAAGGAAAAAAATTTCTGCGGTGGCAGGAGGGACGTCCTGCCTGCTCCGCGGAAAACGAAAAACTGGGGAGAGGCAGTAGGAAGGGCGGGAACCCACCGCGCAGGTGCGGGGGATGCTCCCAAAGGCTTTCTGATTGGATGCTGGGGAGCATTCCCATGCGGGCTCCATCGGAGACGTCTCCCACGTGTGAAGACTCATTCCTGCTTGTTCCTGGAGATATTCGTGTTCCTTGAGATAAAGAGAACTTCCATTTTTTTATGTTGGATTCTGAGATTTTGAGACAGTAGCCAATTTGATATGGAATTAAAACAGTTGGTTAAGGGGGTGAGGTCCATCTTATCTATGCAGAACGGCATGTATAACAACACGTCATCAGCATATATCATACAGTTGACATTAAAAGATCTGATGATGTTACATATAGGTTGCATGTATATGTTAAATAGTAATGATGATAGAGAGGATCCTTGCGGGACTCCTTGTCCTTGATGAAACGGATCTGATGTTTCTCCATTTGATCGCACATGCTGCCATCTACCTGAGAGGTATAAGTTACACCATTCGAGTGCGTTTCCACAGAGGCCCTTCTCTTTTAGGCTGATAATAAGAATCTCGTGACAAACCGAATCAAAAGCAGCCGCAATATCCAAAAAGATGAGAACAAAACCCTGTCGGATGTTGTCAATACCAGAGTTTAGGCTATTGAGGAGGGTGGTAAGGAGCGTCTCGACCCCATGAGATTCTCTGAATCCATGTTGACAAGTATCCAACGGCGCTTCAGCGTCAATGTGGTCTTGCAGCTGCCTGTAGACTATTTTTTCAATTATTTTTGCAAGCGTAGGTATGCTGGAAATGGGTCTGTATGAGTCTGTTTTTTGTGGATCTAACTTGAGGTTTTTCAGTAATGGTCTGATAGATGTCTGTCTGAGAGCAGCAGGGAATGAGCCGGTGTCAAATGATAGCCTTATAATCTTGGATATTATTGGAGCGAGATCTTTGCGAAGATCCTTTATCCAGAAGGCTGGGCAAGGATCAGTGTGTGCTGTGGACAAGTTGAGAGATGAGATAATGTCTTCAATCAGCTTCAAAGAGGGAGTAGTGAATGATACTAAAGGAGTTGGGTGCCCTTGAATAATTGGGGCAGAGGGTATTGCAATTTTATTTGTGCAGCACATCTTAGATTGTATGTAAGTAGCGTATTCTTGCGGGTTGATTTCACACTGGTGCTCAGGTGATGGTTCCTTGGCTAGTTTCTTGACTAAACTAAACAGGTCGTGGGGTTTATTTAGAGCATGTCTCAGGGTGTCTGTGTGGTACTATTACATTTTTTCTGAAATGGATTTGCGGTGAGCGTCAAGATGTTGCTTGTATGCAGTCTGGTTGCTGTTGGTGTGTGACCTCCTCCATCTCTTCTCAAGCTTTCATAGTAATTTTAGAGATTCTTTCAGCTCTGATGTGAACCATGGTGCTGTCGCTTTTTTCCTTGAGGAACTATTCCTAGGTGGGCATGATGCAATGAAGTTGGGTCTGTTGTTCCAAGAGGTGATAATCTCTTCCAAATTTAGGGTGGTGTCTTTGAAGAGTGCATCAGTTTCGGCCAGGATACGTTCCCTATTAAAAGGTTGGAAGAATCTGGCTGTAGTGTTTGTGTATTTGCTTAGGTCCGTGTCGTTTGGATGTTGTTTGTTTTGAGTGGGAATCTGGAACATAATGAGCTTATGGTCTGACCATGGGACCGCTGTAATTGATAACAGTATGTTCTGAAGTTGATTATGTACTGTTTGTGGGACAAATATGAGGTCAAGAATATTGCCTTTTACATCAGTGGATTGTTGTACTACTTGCTTGTATCCTAGGATTTCCAGGGCATCTATGAAGGCGTATGATTGGTTGTCTTGTAGGGATGGTAAGTTAATGTCTCCTAGAATCCAGTTGGGTCTATTTGGGTTCAGTGTGTTGGAGGCGAGGTTTAGAATAGCTGACAATTCGTCTGGGGAGGATGATGGAGCTCTGTATAGTAAGTTTATAGAACAGAGGTTATTAGAGATAGAGATGATTTCCAGGTGTTTGTTGCTAGTAGAGTCGTCCATTTTAGAGATGATTTCCAGGTGTTTGTTGCTAGTAGAGTCGTCCATTTTGAACTGGAGTTCTGTCTTGGTGAGGATTAGCACACCTCCTCCTCTTCTATTTTGTCTGCTGCTGGTTAAGACTACAAAGTTATTGGGGAGGAGCTGATTGAGAATTATGTTATCTTCAGGAGACAACCATGTTTCGGTGACCATAAGGATGTCTAGGTTGTGAGATGTTATTATGTCTGTGACAGCTGGCCATTTTTTACGAAGTGAGCGAGCATTAATGAGGGCACATTTTAGAGTGCGGGGTTGATTGTGGTTTTCTAAATTTAAATTTGTAGTGTGTTGAAGAGGTATATGTAATAGATAATGGTGATGAGATCGGTGGGCCCAGTTTATATTGTGGTGACTAGTGCCTGACCATTTTCTCCAGTTGTTGTGTAGGATGGGTATAATTGTGTGAAGAGATTAGAGCTAGAATATTTGGTAGCAGACCTATGAGAAAGAGGTATAGGCCTAATGTTATCTTGATGTGGAGGGCCATTCTCGGCCTATATTAATGTGGAGAAGAATACTGCTAGGGAGGGGGGAATTTATAGCAGGAAATTGGAGAGTTGTTTTGTATAATGCTTGTAAGAAGTTATCTAGTGTTTAGCCAAGCATGCACAAATGTTAGCAAAAGCTTGCTTAATGAGAAAACAAAATTCTGTGGGAAAGTACTTATTATCTAGCCAGGCAAAGACAATTATATAGTAGTTAGTCAAGCATGGATAAATGTTACAAGAAACTTGCTTAATGAGGAGCAAAATTCTATAGAATAGTAATTATCTAGCATAGCATAGACAGATAGCCGCATGGAATTTATATACTGAAAGAAAAACAGTCTGGATTACAAGTTGTTTGGCTATTACAAGGAGTTATCAGTTATTAGAATCCTACTAAATGAGAGAGCAATAGTATTTGCACAGATACAGATTATCTGATCAAGCCTAATTGTGTTATCAAATTTTGCTTAAAGTGAGATATACAAATGAGAAAGGTTACAGATTAAGGTTTACAAAAGGTTACACATTAAGCATTAATTCTTCACCTGTGAAAGCTGGTTAGCATAGATTTGGGTCCGGGTGGATTAAACAGGTTGCTTGAGTTACTCTTGAGATTGGTTGACCTTGGCGCGACCTTTTAAGGCCTGCTGGAGTGCCCCGATTGGGCGATGACGGTGCCGCTGCTCCTCCTGCTGCCGGAGGCTCTATCCCCGGACTGGGGAGAGCTGCTGATGGTGGCAGGGGCTGAGAGGACCACGCGCCTGATGGCGCGACCTTTTAAGGCCTGCTGGAGTGCCCCGATTGGGCGATGACGGTGCCGCTGCTCCTCCTGCTGCCGGAGGCTCTATCCCCGGACTGGGGAGAGCTGCTGATGGTGGCAGGGGCTGAGAGGACAACGCGCCTGATGGCGCGACCTTTTAAGGCCTGCTGGAGTGCCCCGATTGGGCGATGATGGTGCCGCTGCTCCTCCTGCTGCCGGAGGCTCTATCCCCGGACTGGGGAGAGCTGCTGATGGTGGCAGGGGCTGAGAGGACCACGCGCCCGATGGCGCGACCTTTTAAGGCCTGCTGGAGTGCCCCGATTGGGCGATGACGGTGCCGCTGCTCCTCCTGCTGCCGGAGGCTCTATCCCCGGACTGGGGAGAGCTGCTGATGGTGGCAGGGGCTGAGAGGACCACGTGCCCGATGGTGCAACCTTTTAAGGCCTGCTGGAGTGCCCCGATTGGGCGATGACGGTGCCGCTGCTCCTCCTGCTGCCGGAGGCTCTATCCCCGGACTGGGGAGAGCTGCTGATGGTGGCAGGGGCTGACAGGACCACGCGCTCGATGGCGCGACCTTTTAAGGCCTGCTGGAGTGCCTCGATTGGGCGATGATGGTGCCGCTGCTCCTCCTGCTGCCGGAGGCTCTATCCCCGGACTGGGGAGAGCTGCTGATGGTGGCAGGGGCTGAGAGGACCACGTGCCCGATGGCCGACCTTTTAAGGCCTGCTGGAGTGCCCCGATTGGGCGATGACGGTGCCAGTGCTCCTCCTGCTGCCGGAGGCTCTATCCCCGGACTGGGGAGAGCTGCTGATGGTGGCAGGGGCTGAGAGACTTTTCCAGCATCGTAATGTCCTGGTGAAACCTTTCACCGTGTTCATCGCTGACTGCACCAAGATTAGCAGGGAAGAAGTCCAAGTGCGAATGCAGACAATGAATCTTCAGCAACATGTTGCACTTCATGGTTTTGTATGCTTGAAGCATGCTGTCAACCAGCTGGACATAGTATGGTGCCCTGCAATTGCCAAGAAATTCTCAATATCATCCCTGAATGCTTTCCATGTGATTTACTCAGGCCCCACTAGCAGATCTTTGAAATGCTTGTCATTGATGACGTGTCTGACTTCTGAACCACAAAAAGCCTTCCTTGGAAACATCTGTCTCAAATATCTACTACTACTACTGAACATTTGTATAGCTCTACAAGACGTATGCAGCACTGCACAGACACATGTAAATGACAGCCCCTGCTCATCAGAGCTTACAATCTAGTTAAGACAGACAACACAGTAGCTGTAGACATGGGATACATCTAGGGGGAATGATATGGAAGCACCAAAGAGATTGAGTCCAGATCCGAAAGTGGCAGCAAAGAGATGAATTTTCAGCCTGGGTTTGAAGAGGGTCAGAGAAAGAGCCTGACATACAGACTCAGGTAGTTTGTTCCAGGCATAAGGAGCAGCAAGGTGAAAGGAGCGAAGCCTGGAGTTAGCAATAGAAGAGAAGGGCACAGACAAAAGCAATTTGCCAGAAGAGCAGCGGTCCAGGGTGTAGGGAGAAATAATAGAGGAAAGGTAGTGAGTTGCTGCATAGTGAATGCACTTATAGGTTAGCAGGACAAGTTTGAACTGGATGTGGAAACGGATAGGGAGCCAATGAAGTGAACTGAGGGGTAATATGAGCATGACAAGGCTAGCAGAAGATTAGCTGCACAGCAGAGAATTGAACAAATTGAAGGGGAGAGAGATGATTCAGAGGGAGGCCAGCAAGGAGTAGGTTACAATAGTCTAGACAGGAGGTGCATAAGGAGTGGTTAAGTGTCTTAGAAGTGTGTTCAGAAAGGAATGCGTGAATTTTGTTGATGTTATAGAGAAAGAAATGGCAGGTTTTAGCTATCAGTTGGATGTGTGTGGAGAAGGAGAGAGAGGAGTCAGAGACCCTAAGTTTGCGAGCTGAGGAGATAGGGAGACTGAGGAAGGGGAGAGGAGGGTTTAGGGGAAAAATAAGCAGCTCAGCATTGGCCATGTTCAATTTCAAGCAGCAGTGAGACATCCAAGCAGCAATATCAGAAAGGCAGGCAGATATCCAAAATCTGTCCATGTCCAAAGTCTGTCCCATATCTTATGTTGAAATCATCAATGTAGCCTCCCGGTGATGGCCCCACCCCTACACGTAATTCCCCCCCCCCCCCTTTTGTGTGACGCCGCTTTGACCCAGTGAAAAGCGGGATATAAATACAGCTAAATAAATAAATAAATAAATATCCAGGCCTGAATTGCCAGAGATATTTCAGGTGTAGAGAGGTAGAAGTCATCAGCATAAAGATGGTACTGAAAGCCATGAGACGAGATAAGTGCATCAAAGGACTGGGTATAGCGGGAGAAAAGGAGTGGACCCAAGACAGATCCTTGAGGTACACCAACTGAATGTGGGATAGCAGAAAAGGAGCATCCGCCAGAATGAACCCTGAAAGAGCGATGGGAGAGATAAGAACACCACCAGGATAGCAGAGAGCCCTTAAAATCAAACAAGGACAAGGTATCAGGGAGAAAGTTGTGGTCAACAGTGTCAAAAGCAGCAGAAAGGTCAAGAAGGATGAGGATTGAATAAAGGCCCTTGGATTTTGCCAGGAACAGGTCACTGGAGACTCTGGCAAGAACCGTTTCTTTAGAATGTAAAGGACGAAAGCCAGACTGTAGAGGATCCAGAAGGGCATGAGAGGACAGAAAGTCGAGGCAATGGCAGTGAACCACACATTCAAGTGGTTTAGAAACTCTGATTGCCTTTCTGCTATTGCTGATTGGATGTTCCATCGCCGTTTGAAATTGAACATGGCCAAGACCGAACTTCTCATCTTTTCCCCTAAAATTTCCCTTCCTCTTCCTCCTTTTTCAGTCTCTGTGAATGGCTCTGTTCTCTATCCTGTTCCCTCAGCTGGCAGTTTAGGGGTTATTTTTGACTCTTTGCTCTCATTCTCCACACATATTCACCTTGTCGCCAAGACCTGCCGCGTCTTTCTCTTTAATATTGGCAAAATCCGCCCTTTTCTTTCGGAACATACTACTAAAACGCTCATCCATTCACTTATCACCTCTCACCTTGATTACTGTAACCTGCTCCTTGCTGGTCTTCCACTGAATCATCTTTCACCCCTTCAGTCTATTCAGCATTCTGCTGCTCGTTTGATCTTCAGCCAACCTCGTTTTGCCCATATCACTCCTCTCCTCAGGTCTCTTCATTGGCTCCCTATCCGTTTCCGCATCCAGTTCAAACTTCTCCTACTGACCTATAAATGCATTCATTCTGCAGCTCCTCTTTATCTTTCTTCTCTCATTTCTCCTTATATCCCCTCTCGTGAACTCCGCTCTTGAAGGACTGGAAAGGGAGGCTGTTACTTCTGGAGAGAAATCTGAAATTGTGAGTATATACTTCTGGAATTTTTCTGAAAGGAATTTTTTTTCTTTTAAAGCTAATTAATCTGTGAACCCACTATTTTTTTTTTGTTAAATCAGTCAGGGCCTAGTAGCAACAGTTTAAGATTCAATTTAAAAACACAGAAGAGAACTTTCTGGTTACCTTTCATACCCAGTAGACAGCTGTAGTTTAAATTTCATAGTCACTCAGGGCCTAGCATCAGCAAAGTACTTTTAGTTTCAAATTAAAACACAGAAGAGAGCTTTCTGGTTAAATTTAGAATCCAGCAGAGAGCTTGTAGTTTAAATTTCATAATAGGTTAGAGCCTAGTAGCAGCAAAGAGCTGTAATTTAAATCAAATCAGAATATAGTTTTCCTCAGCAGCACAGGACAAGGTACTGTGTAGCAGCCCTTTTTTAATAAGTGTTATATCCCTCCCTCCCTCCCCACACCCACCCTCCCCTGGGAAAATCACAGCTTTATAGGTACTTGCACACCTTAAAAGACAGGAGGTGCTCTCAGGTGAAGCTCATTACCCAAATCAGTCATACACCAAGGACCTGAGATTAATTAAGCTTCAGGTGAACAAGGTATATTAAACTTCTTAGGTACAGTTTTAGTGGTATAAATATCCATTGCACCCTTTAGTACATATAGAACTTAAAGATCTAAACACAAACTTAAAACTAAGATGCAGACAGCAGTCCAGCAGCGGGATGTGGGCTTTCCAGTCTTTTGCATTGAGTGTCACATGTATGATTTTCTCCCAGCTGGTGAGAGGTCTTACGTGTGCACTAGGTGCAAGGAGCTCTCTGCTCTCAGGGAACGAGTCCGTTCTCTAGAGGCTAGAGTAGCAGACTTGGAAAACATAAGACAGACAGAGAGGTACATAGACGAGACCTACAGGGATATAGTCCTGAAGTCCCACCTCCAGTCTGGCAGCATCCCTGTTGCCATGGAGGAGAGAGGTCACGTGACAGGAGAGCATCACCCTGGTGTGGCAGGAAGTGATCCTGTAACTAGGACCTGTCCTCCAGGTGATGTAAACCCCTCTCGCACCGAGGAGGTTTCTCCAGGGCCAAGTGCCCATGCGGGAAGGGTTAGGACAGCAGTTATAGTTGGTGATTCGATCATTAGGCATGTAGATAGCTGGGTGGCTGGTGGACGTGAGGATCGCCTGGTAACATGCCTGCCTGGTGCGAAGGTAGCGGACCTCACACGCCACCTAGATAAGGTCTTAGATAGTGCTGGGGAGGAGTCTGCTGTCTTGGTACATGTTGGTACCAATGACATAGGAAAATGTGGTAGGGAGGTTCTGGAAGCTAAATTTAGGCTTTTAGGTAGGAAGTTGAAATCCAGAACTTCCAGGGTAGCGTTCTCCGAAATGCTTCCCGTTCCACGCGCAGGACCCAATAGGCAGGCAGAGCTCCGGAGTCTCAATGCGTGGATGAGACAATGGTGCAGAGATGAGGGGTTCGGATTTGTTAGGAACTGGGGAACATTCTGGGGAAAGGAGGGGCTCTTCCGAAGGGATGGGCTTCACCTTAACCGGGATGGAACCAGGCTGCTGGCATTAACCTTTAAAAAGGAGATAGAGCAGCTTTTAAACTAGATAATAGGGGAAAGCCGACAGTCGCCCAAGAGCGCATGGTTCGGAAGAATGTATCCTTGAAGGATACTACTAAAAGCAGAGAGGTTCCAAAAAAGAGTAAAGTAGCCCAAATGCCCTCGAGTATGGAGCAGACAGAACTTAAAGATCCCAAATTACCCATGTCTACCAATAGCCAAATTAATATGAATAAAATACAGTCTCTAAAATGCTTGTATGCAAATGCTAGAAGTCTACAAAACAAGATGGGAGAGTTAGAATATATAGCACTAAACGAGAGGTTAGATATGATTGGAATATCAGAGACATGGTGGAAGGAGGACAACCAGTGGGACACTGTGATACCTGGGTACAAACTATATCGAAATGATAGAGCTGATCAAATTGGTGGAAGGGTTGCGCTCTATGTTAGAGAGGGCATTGAATCAGAAAGGATTAAAGTTTTGCAAGAAACAAAATTTGCTGTAGAATCTCTATGGATTGAAATTCCATGTAAAAAGGGGAAGGCGATGGCGGTGGGGGTGTACTATCGTCCGCCTGGCCAGAATGAACAAATGGATGATGAAATGCTCAAAGAAATCAAGGAAGCTAGCAAAAGTTACAGTGCAGTAATAATAATGGGTGATTTCAATTACCCCGGCATCGACTGGGTCAGTGTCACAACAGGACATGCTAGGGAGATAAAGTTCCTAGATGAAATAAATGACTGCTTCTTGGAGCAGCTGGTTCATGAACCGACCAGAGGGGAAGCAATATTAGACCTAGTCCTTAGTGGAACACCAGATGTAGTGCAAGAGATAAGGGTGTTGGGGCCACTTGGCAATAGTGATCATAGCATGATCGCCTTTGATTTAATTAGTGGAGGAGGGATAGTAAGGAAATCCACAGTACTACCCTTTAACTTTCGAAAGGGAGACTATGATAGAATGAGGAAAACAGTTAAGAAAAAACTAAAAGGAGCAGTTGCAAAGGTTAAAGACGTACATCAAGCTTGGGTGTTGTTGAAAAATACTATCTTGGAAGCCCAGACCAGCTGTATTCCACGCTTTAAGAAAAGTGGAAGGAAGTCTAAAAAATTGCCAGCATGGTTTAAAGCTGAGGTCAGAGAGGCTGTTGTTGCCAAAAAAGCATCTTTCAAGAAATGGAAAAAAGAGCCAAATGATGAAACCTGGAAACAGCACAAGCACTGGCAAGTCAAATGCAAGGCATTGATAAGGCAGGCAAAGAGAGAATTTGAAAAGAAGCTTGCTGCGGAAGCAAAAACGCGAAATAAAGACCTTTTCAAGTACATTCGTAGCAAAAAACCCGTGAGAGAGTCAGTTGGTCCATTAGATGATAAAGGGGTTAAAGGAGCACTAAGAGGCGACAAGGCAATAGCGGAGAGACTGAATGAATTCTTTGCTTCGGTCTTTACTGAGGAAGATGTAGGGATGTTACCCACGACTGAAGTGGTATTTAAAGGTGTGGAAGAATTGAAGGAAATATCGATACATCGGGAAGATGTCTTACAACTATTAGATAAACTGAAGAGTAGCAAATCACCTGGGCCGGATGGTATACATCCAAGGGTGTTGAAAGAACTGAAATATGAGATTGCAGACCTGCTATCAGTAATCTGTGAACTATCATTAAAATCATCTCTAATACCTGAGGATTGGAGGATCGCCAATGTAACACCAATTTTTAAAAAGGGTTCGAGGGGTGATCCGGGAAACTACAGACCGGTGAGCCTGACATCAGTACCGGGAAAAATGGTAGAAACCATCATAAAGAATAAAATTACTCAGCATATAGATAGTCATGACCTAATGGGAGACAGCCAACATGGCTTTAGACAAGGAAGATCTTGTCTTACTAATCTGTTATGTTTTTTTGAAGGAGTGAATAAACAGGTGGACAAAGGTGAGTCGGTTGATATTGTGTATCTGGACTTTCAGAAAGCCTTTGACAAGGTCCCTCATGAGAGACTTTTGGCAAAACTAAAGAGTCATGGGATAGGAGGCAGTGTACTACTGTGGATCAGGAACTGGTTAAAAGATAGAAAGCAGAGGGTAGGGCTAAATGGCCAATTTTCCCAATGGAGAAAGGTGAATAGTGGTGTACCCCAGGGATCTGTGCTGGGTCCGCTGCTTTTTGACATATTCATAAATGACCTGGAAAGTGGAATAACGAGTGAGGTTATCAAATTTGCTGATGACACAAAACTATTTAAAGTTGTTAAAACCCAGGAGGATTGTGGAAAATTGCAAGACGATCTTGATAAATTGGAAGACTGGGCATCAAAATGGCAGATGAAATTTAATGTGGAGAAGTGCAAGGTTATGCACCTAGGGAAGAACAACCCAAACTATGGTTACACGATGCAAGGTTCCACATTAGGAACCACCACCCAAGAAAAAGATTTAGGCGTCCTTGTGGATACCATGTTAAAACCCTCGGCCCAGTGTGCAGCGGCGGCCAAGAGAGCAAATAGAATGCTAGGTATGATAAGGAAAGGAATGGAAAATAAAACAAAAGATATTATAATGCCTCTATATCGTTCCATGGTGAGACCGCACCTTGAATATTGTGTGCAATTCTGGTCGCCGTATCTTAAAAAGGATATAGCGATTTTAGAAAAGGTTCAGAGAAGAGCCACCAAAATGGTAAAGGGGATGGAAGGCTACTCCTATGAAGAAAGGCTAAAAAGGTTGGGGCTCTTTAACCTGGAAAAGAGACGGCTGAGGGGAGATATGATAGAAGTCTATAAATTAATGAACGGAGTGGAACGGGTAAACGTAGATCGATTGTTTACCTTATCAGAATATAGAAAGATTAGGGGACATGCAATGAAGCTACAGGGTAAACTATTTAAGACTAATAAAAGAAAATATTTTTTCACTCAACGTATAATCAAACTCTGGAATTTGTTACCGGAGGATGTAGTAAAGGCTGTTAGTGTAGCTGGGTTTAAAAAAGGTTTGGACAAGTTCCTGGAGGAAAGGTCCATAAACCATTATTAAGAAGGGACCCAGGATATCAATGCTTGAACCAATACAAGCATTGTGGAACCTGTGTCCCTTGGGGAAACTGCTAGGTACGTATGACCTAGATTGGCCACTGTTGGAAACAGAATACTGGGCTTGATGGACCTTGGTCTGACCCAGTATGGCATATCTTATGTTCTTATGTTCTAGCCAACTGCTTCTTGCTATGTCTTTCTCCTCTGTTGCTAACTCCAGGCTTTGCTCTTTTTACCTTTCAGCACCCTACGCCTGGAATAGACTTCCTCTGTCTATACGTCAGGCATCTTCTCTGACCCTCTTCAAATCCAGGTTGAAAGCTCACCTCTTTGCTTCTGCCTTTGGTTCATGACTTACCTGTTCTCCTCCTCTCGTTTTCACCTGTTCCTTTTCTTTTCCCTTGTTCCCTTGTCTTGTTTCTCCTGTTACCCTTCCTTTGCCTTTATTTTTCCTCGTCCTTCGCCTTCTTTGTTTTGTCTTTTTAGATTGTAAGCTCTTTTGGGCAGGGACTGTCTATTTTTGTACAGCGCTGCGTGCGTCTGGTAGCGCTTTATAAATGTTCAGTAGTAGTAGTAGTAGAAACAATGGGGAGGAGGGAGACGGATCGATAGTGAGCAGGACAGGTAGGATCTAGTGAGGGTTTCTTGAGGAGAGGGCTTCTTGAGCACCATTGTGCTTGATTTAATAAATGGAGGAAGGACAGCAAGGAAATTCACAGTACTATCTTTTTACTTTCAAAGGGAGATTATGATAAAATGAGGAAAACTGTAAAGAAAAAACTAAAAGGAGCAGCTGCAAAGGTTAAAGATTTACATCAAGCATCAGTATTGTTTAAAAATACTTGGAAGCCCAGGCCAGCTGTATTCCATGGTTTAAGAAAAGTGGAAGGAAGTCCAAAATACTGCCAGCATGTTTTAAAGGTGATGTCACAGAGACTGTTGTAGCCAAAAAAGCATCATTCAGGAAATGGAAAAAGGAGCCAAATGCCAAAAACTGGAAACATAAGCACTGGCAAGTAAGATGCAAAGCACTGATAAGCAGGCAAAGACAGAATTTGAAAAAAACGTTTGCTGTGAAAGCAAAAACACATAATAAAAACTTTTTCAAGTACATTCGTAGCAAAAAACCTGCGAGTATCAGTTGGACCATTGGATGATAGAGGGGTAAAAGTGGCACTAAGAGGGGGTAAGGCCATAGTGGAGAGACTGAATGAATTCTTTGCTTTGGTCTTTACTGAAGATGATGTAGGGACGTTGCCTATGCCTAAAACGGTATTTAAAGCTGATGCAACAGAAGAACTGAAAGAACTATTGATAAATCGGGAAGATATATTACAACTATTTGATAGAGTAGCAAACAACCTGGACCGGATAGTATACATCCAAGGATGTTGAAAGAACTGAAATATGAGATTGCAGACCTACTATAAGGAGTGGAGGAGTGGCCTAATGGTTAGAGCACTGGCTTGGTAACCAAGAGACCAGGGTTTGATTCCCACTAGCATGCCTTGTGGCCTTGGGCAAGTCACTTAACCCTCCATTTCTCAAAAAAATCCAAGTTATCAATGTCCCTGTTTAATGTACATTACTGAGTTTAAGTTACAAAGTAAACCACTTTGATTGAAATGATAAAGCGTATAAAAAACTGTTAAGTAAATAAATAAAAATAAATAAATACTACTACGAATCTTTTAACTATCATTGAAATCATCAGTAATACTTGAAGATTGGAGGAGGCCATTGTAAGGCCAGTTTTTAAAAAGGGTTCCATGGGTGATCAGGGAAACTACAGATCAGTTAGCCTGATGTCAGTACCAGGAAAAATGGTAGAAATCATTAAGAACAAGTTTTCTGAACATGTAGATGGGAGATAGCCAACTTGGCTTTAGCCTTGGAAGGTCTTGTTTTACTAATCTGTTATATTTTGTTGATGGTGTAAATAAACAAGTAGACAAAGGCGGGTCAGTTGATGAAGTGTATGTGATTTTCAGAAAGCCTTTGACAAGTTCCCTCATGAGAGACTACTGGTGAAATTAAAAAGTCATGGGATAGGAGGCAGTGTATTATTGTGGATCAGAAAGATAGAAATCAGAGGATAGGGCTAAATGGCCAATTTTCCCAATGGAGAAAGGTTAATAGTGGAGTACCCCAGGGATCTGTGCTGGGTCCCTTGCTTTTTGACATATTCATAAATGACCCAGAAATGGGAATAACGAGTGAGGTATTCAAATTTGCAGATGACACAAAATTATTCAAAGTTGTTAAAACTCAAAAGGATTGTGAAAAAATGCTAAAGGACCTTAATAAATTGGAAGACTGGTCGTTCAAATGGCAGATGAAATTTAATGTGGACAAGTGCAAAGTTATGCACCTAGGAAAGAACAACCCAAACTACGGTTCACAATGTAAAGTTCCACATTTGGAATCACCACCCAGGAAAAAGATTTAGACATCATTGTGGATAACTCGTTGAGACCCTCTGCCCAGTGTACAGCAATGGTTAAGAAAGAAAACAGAATACTAGGAATCATAAGAAAAGGACTGGAGAATAAAACAAAGGATATTATAATGCCTCTGTAGCATTCCACGATACGACCACACCTCGAATATTGTGTGCAATTCTGGTCGCCGTATCTTAAAAAGGATATAGCAGAAAAGGTACAGAGAAGAGCCACCAAAATGGTAAAGGATATCCCTATGAGGAAGGATATCCCTATGAGGCTAAAAAGGTTAGGGCTTTTCAACCTAGAAAAGAGATGGCTGAGGGGGGATATGATAGAGGTCTATAAATTAATGAATGTAGTGGAATGGGTAAACGTAGATCGATTGTTTACGCCATCAAAATGTAGAAAGACTAGGGGACATACAATGAAGCAACAGTGTAATCCATATATTTATTTTATTTATCCAGTTTTCTATACCGCCTTATCCTTCAATCAAAGCGGTAGGCAATGGAGAGTTAAGTGGCTTGCCCAAGGCTACAAGGAGATTGGCCTGAGATTGCTGTCCCCAGGTGGGACTTGAACCACCGGCCCTCCAGCCTTAAGTACCTTGTCCTAACCACTAGGCCAGGGGTGGGCAATTCAGTCCTGGAGGGCTGCATGATGTCCCTAATGAATATTCATGGACCTATTTCCATACAATGGAAGGCAGTGGATGCAAATAGATCTCATGAATATTCATTAGGGACATCATGAAAACCTGACTGGTCTGCGGCCCTCCAGGACCGGAATTGCCCACCCCTACACTAGGATAACACAAGGAGCAGGAGACGTGTAGTGGTCACAGGATACTTTATTCAAGAACCCCAACGCGTTTTGGCGAACGCCTTCCTCAGGGGGTTTGCAGCTTACATGAATAAAACGAAATAAAACAAATAAAACTAAGAATGCAGATACGTATAAAAACGTATACAAATTAAGAATTAAAAAACGTAATTAAGAACAATTAAAACATCCCAATCAAAACATATACTTCTTGTTCCATGTAAACCGCGCTGATGGTGAATAGTGCGGTATAGAAAAACTGTTAAATAAATAAATAAATAAATAAATAATGCGTGTGATGTGTTGGAAATAAAAAGAAAAATAAAATTGTGAAATATATATACACATAATTATAATATATAGCAATTAAAAATCATAGTAAACAAGGACATTGAAACATATATGAGCACCATCAAAAAATCATCAAAAACGCAAGGCAATAAGGACTGTTAGTGTAGCTGGGTTTAAAAAAGGTTTAGACAAGTTCCTGGAGGAAAGGTCCATAAACCATCATTAAAGGAGGCCCAGGAAAATCCATGGCTTGTCCCAATGCAAGCATTGTGGAGCCTGTCTCTTCTGATACAAGCATTGTGGAACCTGTATCTTCTGAGGAAACTGCTAGGTACTAGTGATCTAGATTGGCCACTGTTGGAAACAGGATACTGGGCTTGATGGACCTTGGTCAGACCAAGCATGGCATATCATATGTTCTTATGTTATGTTCTTATGACCACAGCATGCTTGAAGGCTGCAGGGAAAGTTGCAGTGGAGAGCAATAGGTTGAGAATATGAGAAATGGAAGGGACTATAGTGGAGGAGTGGAACTAAGGAGACGGGTGGGAATAGGATCAGAGGGGCAGGTAGTGAGTTTGGATGAGGAAAGAAGGTGAGTGTTTTCCTCCTCACAGATCACAGAAAAGGAAGAAAGGGTAGCAGAGCTAGGGGGAGGAAGTTGGGAGTGAAGAGGGGGGAGGAGGGGATGTAGCTGACCTCGTGGGGAATTTGAGTGTGATCCTTCACCCTCCTTGTTCATCGCTTTCACAAACTTTTCATCAGTCCAAGTTTTATATGAAGAGGAGGCAAAAGTCCCTTCATGTGTTCCTTCTGAACCGTAGATCTCTTAAATAAAAGACAGCTCTTATCTTGGATTTATTAGTTTCCTATTCCCTGGATATACTCTGTGCCTCCCTCCGAAGCTATATCAGCACCCAGAGCTCCTTGGAGAGGGGGAGGTGTAGCCATAATTTATAGGTCTTCTTTATCAATGACTGAACTTCCTATTAATCAATGTATGAGCTCAGAACCTTTTCTGATCAAACCAGGATCCACCCCAGGGCTTTTTTTTATTTATGCAGTTTTAACAATAACTACAAGTATCCATCTGTTAGGAAAATAAGACTAAGTCCCAGAAATATTGAAAAATACAAAAAAAAGAGTTAAGAAAATATACAGAACTGAGTCTAACAAGTCCATAATACAAATAGGGACATGCTAATCTTGGAAAAGGCAAACAAGCACCAAATAGGTACCAAAAAAAAGGAAAAGCAAACCTGAACAAGGGCAATGGCATATACACGTATGAGCCTCAATTTCTCGAGGCGGTCTAGAAGTAGTAGTAATTTGCTTAGCAATAATAAAAGCACTAAGCTCAGAAGGCTGATAAAATCATAATTAACAGTTATATTTCACTAGGCATTTATAAGGATATTTTTAGAAAAACAAAGCCCCCATCTGTAGTACCCCATCTTTTAACAAAATAAATTCCCTTCATCGTTTCTGAGTGTCTCTTGTAAGGTCTGGGAAGACCCTAACATTAAATCCAAGAAAAGGAACGGAACGCTTTTTAAAAAATAGCTTAAGGACTTCCGGTGACGTCATCCACCCGAATGGCGGCGTAGCGCGGGAGCTCCGCCACCAATGCGCTAAAGAAAGCAGTGAAAGCCCCCACGGGCATAATTTTGGGCGGTAAGGAGAGCGGGCACGGCTAAGGGAGAGCTGCCCGGCCCCACTGGTGATTTGCGAGAGAGAAATTGGGAGCAGTGCGCTGACCGCACAGCCGAAGCGGCAGACCAGCGCCGCGTGGGAAGTGCGGCCTGACAGAGGAGAGCAGACCACGAGTGTGTGCAGTTCGCCGGGAGGAGGGCAGAGAGAGCGGCCGGAGCAGAGGACCACTCCGGGCTGAGAGAAGCCAGCTGTAGACGGAGAGCGGGGCAGGAAGGCTAAACTTACAACTTCCCGCACAGCGCGGTGGTGCCTAGCCCTGCAGGAGGAACACAGTCGGACACGTGGTGGGGGCAGAACAGCGGCAAAAACTTCTGACAGGCCGCAGACTGCTGGCAGCAGAAAGCAGTGGGAGAAGAGGCATCAGTCAGGTGAGCAGCTGAAGTGGGCCCTCCGGGAGGCTTCTCAAAAGACAGAAATTATTGGGCAAGGGCAGCAGCCATTGTGGAGGTCCGGGTGTGACATATAGCCAACCCCTGCATCCCAGAGCAAAAGAAAGGAGGGGAGCCCAGAGTGCGGACCAGGCAGCCGGCAGGGGACATCGGAAGTAGACCTCTTATGGAGAAAATAAGTGCCAAAAAAGAGGGCCTGATGAAAAAGAAACTAGCTGAGTTCCGGTCCCCTTATGCTACGTCTAAAGGAGGGAAGGAAGGAGAGAAAACCGGCAAACCGGAGAAGGAAGCCCCACACAGCCCGGGAGCGAGTGAGGGTGGAGAGGAGGCATGGACTGCAGCGGAACAGATAAAGCAGTGGCTTCTCGAGTTAAGAGACGAACTGAAGGTGGAGATGTGTGGGGTGAAAAATGAGATCATGGAGGCCGTGCGGACGATGCGCCAAGACATCCTGGAGCTGGGCGAACGAGTGGAAGAAGCTGAAACAAGGCTAGATAGTCAAGGAGAGACACTGACGCAGCTCCAGCAGGGATGGGAGGAACTGCAGACAGCACAAGAGGCCTTTAAAGCCAAAGCAGAGGATCTCGAAGATCGCTCACGGAGATGCAATCTCCGAGTGCGAGGAGTGCCGGAAGAGCTAACGTACAAGAATAGTGAGGAGGTGGCCTACAAAATATTCCAAAGGCTCCTGGAGGAAGCTGGCTATGGAAAGGAAGCGGAGGCTCACCACCCGAACATAGAACGAGCACATAGAGGCCTGGGGCCCATTCGAGACAATAGACCAAGAGACATAGTAGTATGCCTGAGCTCCTACAAAAGTAAGGAAATTCTGCTCGGAGCCAACCGCAAACTGAAGAGCTTTCAATGGGAGGGACATAAAGTGGAGTTATATCAAGACCTGTCCCAGGGAACGCTGCAACGCAGGAGGGAGATTAGAGAAGTAACCGCCTACTTGCGGAGAGCAGACCTGCGATATAAGTGGCTGTTCCCATTTGGATTATTGATCACGGTGAAAGGGAGATCGCGGACGGTACGGTCCAGCGTGGAGGCTTGGAAAGCTTTGAGAGAGCTGGGAGCAGAACAGTTACCTGAGATGTCAGACAACACCGCTTCTTCTCCGCGCCCGGAATCCGGACCAGGAAAGTCGGAGAGAGCGAAATGGCAGAGGGCGAGCGGTAGGAGATTGGCCCGGACGTCTAAAGGGGGTCACAGGAGTCCGACTTCAGAGCAAGAGACTGGCTGAGCGGTGATATTCCATCTCAGGACTGATATCTTTAAATATGTTGGTTGACAGGCTTAGGGGGAGGGAGAGGATAGGATAATGGGCCACAGGGAGAAGGGAGGGAGAGGTAGGTAATGAATAGGGGGGGAAGGGAGGAGCATAGAGGGGTGGGGAGAGGTGGGAAGAGGAGGGAGAAGGGTTAGTGGGGTGAGCGGGATGAGTAAGGGGGGAAGGGGGAAGGGGGGCTATGGGGGAAGATTTGGTGGTGAGGTGGAAGGGGTCGCTGTTATGGAAGTTAAGTCTCCGCAGCGGAGAATTCTGAGAGGGGGGGTGGGGGGAGGGGGGAATGGAGGAGGAGGAAGATGGGGGGAAAGGGGGGGTGGAGGGGGGGAAGGGGGGAGGGGGGAAGGGACAAAATCAGCAGGCTGGAAGGGGGGGAACGGGTGTAGGAGGGGAATTGAAGATACTAACATTGAATGTTAAAGGATTAAATTCGCCCTGGAAAAGACAGAAATTGGATAAAGAATTAATAAGGCATAATGCTGATATAGTATTGTTGCAGGAGACACATTTGCAGAAACGGCACGAGGCGTTGGTGCAACCCAGAGGGTATAAGCATCGCCTCTTCGCCTCTAATCTTAAAGAGAAGAGGAAAGGCGGGGTAGCGATCCTCATTAAGGGGGGTGCAAACTGAGGTCCAGGTGATATCTCGGGATAAAGGGGGACGATATCTTTTGCTGCGAGTGAAGCAGGGGACGGAATGGTTTTGTATGGTGAATGTGTATGCCCCTATGGGAGCGCAAACGGAGTTCTGGAAAGATCTGAGTCAGCAGGTAGCAGTGATGGGGGCGGGGGTGCTGATTTGTGGGGGGGACTTTAATTTGGCCTGGGAGGTGGGGAGAGACACGACGGGCCACCGAGTAGGGAGGGGGACGGATAGGAAGTATTATCGGAGATTTGTACAAGAGAATGGATTGATTGATGGGTGGCGGATGCTTAATCCAGGCCGCAGGCAATTCACTTTCTACTCAGCAGTACATGGGTCGTACTCAAGATTAGATACAATCTGGGTAGGGAAGGAGCTAGCGGGGAGGATTACGGGAGGGGAAATAGAACCGATTACCTGGTCCGACCACGCCCCAGTGGTGCTACAGGTGCGGGTGGCAGGGAAAGATAAGGGACGGCAATTTTGGAAATTGAATGAGAGCCTGTTGGAGGATGCGAGGGTGGTAACTGAATTACGGAGTCTAATTCCAGAGTATTTTGGGCAGAATGGGGGAGGAGAGGTTAAAGAGGGAGTGCTCTGGGATGCCTTTAAAGCGGGGTGGTAAGGGGGGTGTACCTCACGTGGGGGGCACGCATTAAGAGGGAGAGGGTGGAACGTGAGGAGCAGCTGCGGCAGCAACTACGCGAGGCGGAAGAGAGGGCTATGCAGGAGGGGGGAGGACGGCATAGAGAGACAGTCTTGGAACTCAGAGCCAAAGTTAATGCAATAGAGGCCGAACAGATACAGTTCCGCCTACAGTTGATGAAGCAGAGGTTTTTGAAGGGGGCAATAAAGTGGGGAAATATCTTGCGAGACAACTGCAGAAGAGAAGGGAGTGGAATAGGATCTCTCAGATTAGGAGCGAGGGGGAAGGGGTGCGAGATGTTCGGCGTATCAGAGAGGAATTTGTGGCCTACTACAGCAATTTATATAAAGCGCGAGAAACGGGAGCACGGGAAGATACTTTGGAGTATGTGAGAGGAGCGGGGCTCCCGGTATTGACGGCGGAGGAGCAGGAAGGGCTAGATAGGGAGATCAACCCGGAGGAAGTCCTGCAGGCCATTAAGGGGTTAAAGGCCGGCAAAGCCCCGGGGCTCGACGGCCTAACGGCGCGCTTTTATAAACAGTTTAGTGGCCAAATAGTGCAGCCGTTGACTATGGTGTTTAATGGCCCACACAGGGGGGAGAGATTGGCGGAGACCATGGGTTGGGCTGGCATTACCCTTATCCATAAGGAAGGGAAAGATCCTCAGGAGTGTGCGTCATACCGACCCATTTCTTTATTAAACGTCGATGCGAAGTTGATGGCTAAAGTACTGGCTACTAGACTTAATAAGTATTTGGGGAAATTGGTGCATGCCGATCAGGCGGGGTTTGTGCCAGGCCGACAGGTGGCAGATAACATACGGAAAGTGCTGAACGTGATTTGGTCGGCCCAAAAGAAGGGGAGGGAGACTTTGCTGGTCTCATTGGATGCTGAAAAGGCCTTTGACCAAGTGTCTTGGTCATTTTTATACTCCGTATTGGGACAATTGGGGTTTGGACCTGGGTTTGTGCAATGGATAGAAGCTCTATATCATAGCCCAAAAGCATGTGTACGGGTAAATGGAGGCTATTCCGAGTTCTTTACATTAGAACGGGGAACTAGGCAGGGCTGCCCGTTATCTCCATTATTATTTGCGCTCTCCCTCGAGCCCTTAGCGGCAAGACTAAGGGCCAATCCCGCGGTGGCGGGGGTAAGGGTGGGAGGTCAGGAATACAAAATCTCCCTATTCGCAGATGACATCTTATTGACTATTACGAACCCCAGAGATACGCTTCAAGCAGTGATGAGTGAGATACAGATATACGGCGAGAAGGCGGGTTTTCGGATTAATTGGGGGAAATCGGAGATATTAAGAGTAGTAGGTGAGGAGGGGGAGCAGCGGCCGTGGCAGCGGGATTTCCCATTTAAATGGGCGCAGACGTCGATTCGCTATCTTGGGGTACACCTAGGGCGGAATTTGGAAGATTTATATGCGTTGAACTATCATAAACTGGTAGGGCAGGTGGAGGTGCGCTTACAGGACTGGAGTCGAGGGTATTACTCGTGGTTTGGGAGGATGGCGTCAGTGAAGATGATGCTTCTCCCCCAGTTTTTATTCCTCTTCCAGGTGTTGCCTATACCGATACCTCGAAGAGCGCTACGGCAGGTTCAGCAACAAGTAGAGAGATTTATCTGGGGGGGAAAAAGGCCAAGGGTGGCGGCCAGAACGATGCAGGTTCCGGTAAGAGAGGGGGGGATGGGGACTCCCAACTTCAGTTTGTACTATGCGGCAGCGCAATTGCGAGCAGTATATGCGTGGCTGCGGGAACCATATAAGCAGTGGGTAAGAATGGAGGTGGACGCGTACCACCCAGGGGAATTAGAACGGATAGTATGGGAGGGGGGAGGTGACAGGGGTCAGCATCCGCTAGTACGCCATACATTACAGGTGTGGAGAAGGCATCGACAGCAGATGGTGGGAGAAAAGAAATGGTCTCCCACCATGTCCTTGCAGGCCTGTTGTGCGGCAGGCATAGGCCCGAAGGCGGTAATACTCCGGAAATGGGAGGCGCGGGGCCTGACTCAGGCTTCCCAACTGGTGATTGGGACACAGTGCAGAGAATTTGAAGGAATGCGTGATTTATACCGCTTAGAGGAGTCGGATCGGTTTGCATATCTGCAGATGTGTTCGGTGATTCGGAAAAAGGGGAGGGAGCAGGGCGGAAGGGGGGGAGGAGAGTGGTTTGAGGGGGCTTGTTTAGGCTCCATGGGACAACAAGGGATGCTCTCTAGGATTTATAGAGGATTGGTTGCCAGTGGGGGAAGGAAGTTGAAGTATATGGAAGAGTGGGAAAAGGATTTAGGGGTAGTGTGGGGGGTGGAAGAGTGGGAGGAGCTAGTAATGGGTATAGCTAGATTTTCTATTGCCACATCACTGCGTGAGAATGCCTATAAGGTGCTAACACGCTGGTACCTCACACCGGAAAGATTGTTCAGGGCTGGAGTGCGTCAGACGGCTGAGTGCTGGCGGATGTGTGGAGAGCATGGCTCGTGGTTACATATGTGGTGGACGTGCCCAGTAGTGAGAGAATATTGGCGCAAAATAGGAGAGTGCATTAATAAATAGTGGGGGAACGTATTGTGCTAGGCCCTGCGATGTGTCTCCTGCATAAACCCGATGCGAGGTGGGAAGGGGACTGGAGAATCATTTGGTACTGTGTGACAGCGGCAAGGAGTGAAATAGCATGGTACTGGAAGAGACCGAATTTGCCTTCCATGACTAGTTTTGCAGGAAGAGTGTCTTTTCTATATGCAATGTATAAAATGACGGGGGAGAGGGGGGGAAGAGGGGAACAAGTTGAAAAGAGGTGGGCGGGGGTTTGGAGATGGCTACAGGAGGGAGGGGGGGAGGTTGGAGGGTTAGGGGGAGGGGGTGGGGGGGGGAGGAGGGGGTTGGGGTGGAGCTAACCTTATTAATTTAAGGGGCATAAGGGATAGCAGAAAGGGCCAGGATAACATGATTTTGCATAAGTTGAAAGTGATCAATCAAGTTGCCGACTTCTGTGCAGGGTGATAATTAGCACTAAGGTATGCGCAAGGATAGGAATGGTTTGTTGTATGTTAAAAAGTTGTTAGGCTGTTAGTAATGTATATGGGGGAGTAGAGTCGGAGGTTTGTGTCATGGTTGATAGAAATGTACATGGAAAAGTTGATAATGTATATGAAAAAGTTGCTAATAAAAACTTATAAATAAAAAAAATAAAAAAAATAGCTTAAGAAACCATTCTCTATCAACCGATCATGCACAAGATACCAGCAAAGTAGCAGGAACTAATGAGTCAGTCTGTGATTCTTTCAATAAAGTCGATATATTTAAAGTGTTCATAACTTCAGATTCACCCGCAGACTGCTTTTTCCCCACTGGCAAGTAATAGAGACGCACAACAGGTGGAATCGATTCCTTAGGAACTTGTAAAGTCTCCAATAAATATTTCTGAAACATTTCCCATGGTGAAACTACTGCAGATTTTGGAAAATTTATAAAACACAAGTTGGAAGCTCTAGAAGCGTTTTCAAGAGCTTCAAACTTAAAATGAATGCCATTAAAATCTTTTGTAACCGCAGAATGGGCCTCACGGTCTGAGTCAATCTTAATTGCATGGTCTGCAACATAGCTTTAATCTCCTCAATCACAGTTTGTTGTAGTACCGCAGTGGCAGCTTGTTCCTGCAATTTTAACTGCAATTGCTGAGTTTGCAAAGCGACCATTGTAGTCAGATTTTATATCATGTCCCAAAGAGTCTCTAGGGTAATTTCAGCAGGCCTTACCATGACCGACGTAGGCAGAGCAACTCCAGAAGTAGGCAAAATTTGAGGAAAATGCCCCTCATCTAGACCACCTTGCTCAGTCCCCCTCGACAAAACTCCTGCAGGCATCGGAGAACTTTCCGGTGGACATGTTGCCGTGGCGCTAGTAATAGCGGTGCGCCCTCTAATGCTGGTATCCTCCATTATGTCTTCCATACGGGGACCAGCCGCACCTTCCTGGAGCCACGCCAATGAGGCAGGAGGTGGAGGGGGAAGATGCTCCTCCGGCGAAAGAGTGACATCGGCCTCTGAAGACAACACCGGGCCCACCGACCCCAGCACCAACACCAGCACCAGCACCAGCACTGCAGGAGTCTCACCGGAACCAGTCACTGCAGAGTGTTCACACAAGTAAAGGTTCATAGGACCAGAAATTAGCGATGCTGGGGTTCCAGAGGCTGTCTTCCCCGACTTGGCCCTTGCTTTTTGCTTCCCCATAGAAACGAGGAGAGCAGCTCTCTTTGCTCAAGCAGCCATCTTGACACCCCCCCCAATGAGCCGCCCACCCCAGGTTTAACCTATTTACTTACCACATATGCAAAGGGGAGGAGAGAGAGAGATCAATAACTGGAAGAACAGGTAGAATCTAGTGAAGGTTTTTGAGGAGAGATGTAACCACAGCATGTTTGAAGGCCATAGGAACAGTTGCAGAGGAAAGTGATAGGTTAAGGATATGACAGATGGCAAGGATGATGGTGGAAGAGACAGAGCTTAGTAGATGGGAAGGGATTGGATCATAGGAGCAGGTAGTCAGTTTGGAGGAGGAGAGATTTGCAGTTTCCTCCTCAGTGATTTCAGAAAAGGAAGAAAGGGTGAAAAGGTGAGGGAAGGATTTGGGATTGAAGGGGGGGGGGGGAGATGAGGTGGAAGTAACCCTGCAGAAAATTCAAGGCTAATCTTCTGGACTTTGTCATTGAAGTAGTCAGCCAAGGTCTGGCAGACAGTGAAGGAGGGACCCTGAGGAGCGAGTTGAGCATAGCAAAGAGATGGCAACGGTCAGAGGCAAGAGAGCTAAATCAGATAGACATAGTACTCTAGCTTGGTGAGAGCTATGGCTGACTGGAAAGAGGTTAGCATGAATTTGACTGTAGTTAGCTAGCAAGGGTACTGATTTAAGCCAAAGGTGCTCAGCTGAGCAGGCAACATAAGAACATAAGATATGCCATACTGGGTCAGACCGAGGTCCATCAAGCCCAGTATCCTGTTTCCAACAGTGGCCAATCTAGGTCATACGTACCTAGCCATATCCCCAAAAGACACAGGTTCCACAATGCTTGGGTCAAGCATTGATTATCCTGGGTCCCTTTTCAATAGTGGTTTATGGACCTTTCCTCCAGGAACTTGTCCAAACCTTTTTTAAACCCAGCTACACTAACAGCCCTTACTACATCCTCCGGTAACAAATTCCAGAGTTTGATTACACGTTGAGTGAAAAAATATTTTCTCTTATTTGTCTTAAATAGTTTACCCTGTAGCTTCATTGCATGTCCCCTAGTCTTTCTATATTCTGATAGCGTAAACAATTGATCCACGTTTACCTGCTCCACTCCATTCATTAATTTATAGACCTCTATCATATCTCCCCTCAGCCGTCTCTTTTCCAGGATGAAGAGCCCCAACCTTTGTAGCCTCTCTTCATAGGAGTAGCCTTCCATCCCCTTCACCATTTTGGTGGCTCTTCTCTGTACTTTTTCTAATAATGCTATGTCCTTTTTAAGATACGGTGACCAGAACTGCACACAATATTCAAGGTGCGGTCGTACCATGGAACGATACAAAGGTATTATAATATCCTTTGTTTTATTTTCCATCCCTTTCTTTATGATATCTAGCATTCTATTTGCTTTCTTGGCTGCCGCTGCACACTGGGCAGAGGGTTTTAACATGTTATCCACGATGACTCCTAAATCTTTTTCCTGGGTGGTGGTTCCCAATGTGGAACCTTGCATTGTGTAACTATAGTGTGGGTTGTTCTTTCCTAAGTGCATAACTTTGCACTTGTCCACATTAAATTTCATCTGCCATTTGGATGCCCAGTCTTCCAATTTATCCAGATCCTCCTGCAGTTTTCCACAATCCTCTTGGGTTTTAACAACTTTAAACAGTTTTGTATCATCTGCAAATTTGGTTATTGTGGTTAATAGTGGTTTATTGAGGACAGACAGGGTTGAGGTATGGTACGCCTCACAGGGCATGGAATGGGAGAAGCAAGCGTATTCAGAGCAGAGGAGAGTATAGTGTTATAGGAGGATACTGTCCCATCAGCAGATGACATAGTGGAGGAAAGAGGTGATAAGACAGCAGTGGAGAGAGAGCTGAAAGGTCGACAGTGTGAAGATTCCTAAACATGCTGGAGATCGGGTGAGATCAAAATGGGGAGTGGTTAAGGGTGAAGATTAGCAGGTGATGGTCAGATAAGGACAGAATTGAGGTGCAGAAGTTTGGGGGTCAGCAGTTGGAGGAAAAGACAAGGTTAAGGCAGTGGCCATGCTTGTGAGTAGAAGTGGTAGAGCACAACTAAAGGTTAAATGAGCTGGTTAGGGAAAGGAGCTTTTAAGGCGTAAGGGTCAGAACGGTCATCAATATGAATATTAAAATCCCCATGAATAAGGGAAGGGGAAGATGTATCCAGAAAGGAGGAGAGCCAGGAGTCAAAGTCGGTGAAAATGGTAGAGGTGGATGGGGGGGGGAGGGGTCGATAAATGACAGCTCCCCAGAGAGGTAGTGGAGAAAACAGGCAGATGGCATGGATGTCAAAAGAAGCAAAGGAATTAGATGGAGGCAGGAGATGGATCTGGAATTGGTAGGACTGAGAGAGTAGGAAGCTAACACTCCCACCACGGCCAATGGGCCGAGGCACTTGGGAAAATACAGTGCATTGCAAAAGTATTCATCCCCTTTGTGTTTGTCCTGTTTTGTCGCATTACAACATGGAATTAAAATGGAGTTTTGGGAGTTATGTCATATACACAACATGCCTACGACTTTGAAGGTGCAAAATATCCTTTATTGTGACACAGACAATAATTAAGACAAAAAAATCTGAAAGCAGGGGTCTACATATGCATTCACTCCCCAAAGTCAATACGTTGTAGGGCCACCTTTTGCTGCAATTATAGTTGCAAGTCTCTTGGGGTATGTCTCTATTAGCTTAGCACATCTAACCACTGGGATTTTCACCCATTCCTCAAGGCAAAACTGTTCCAACTCCTTCAAGTTAGATGGGTTGCGTTGGTGTACAGCAATCTTCAAGTCAAGCCACAGATTCTCAATTGGATTGAGATCTGGGCCTTGACTAGGTCATTTCAAGACATTTAAATGTTTCCCTTTAAACCAGCTTTAGAGCATTGTCCTGCTGGAAGGTGAACGTTCGTCCCAGTCTCAAGTCTCTGACAGAGTGAAACACATTTTCCACAAGAATTGCCCTGTTTTTAGTGCCATCCATCGTTCCTTCAGTCCTGACCAGTTTTCCTGTCCCTGCCAATGAAAAACATCCCCACAGCATGATGCCTCCACCACCATGTTTCACAGTGGGAATGGTATTCTCAGGGTGATGGGAAGTGTTGGATTTGCACCACACATGGTGTTTTCCATGATGGCCAAAAAGTTCAATTTTCATCTCATCTGACCAGAGGACCTTCTTCCATGTGTTTGGAGGGTCCACCACATGCTGTTGTGCAAACACCAAATGTGTTTTTTTAATTCTTTCTTTAAGCAATAGCTTTTTTCTAGCCACTCTTCCATAAAGTCCCACTCTGTGGAGTGTATGGTTTAAAGTAGTCCTATGGACATATGCTCCCATCTCCGCTGTGAATCTTTGCAGCTCCTTCAGTATTATCCTTGGTGTCTTTGTAGTATCTCTGATTAATGCCGTTCCTTGCCCAGTCTATGAATTTTGGTGGGCGGCCTTCTTTTGTCAGGTTTGTAGTGGTGGTCTCCCTAGCAGGAAACACCAGCAAATGTAGGCTCAGCAGCTCATGTGTTCACAGAGGAAAGCTACTGAACAATGCCCCAGCACGGGGAGGGGTGGGGCAAGTGCTGAATGCAAGTAAGTGGAAGCAGGCAGATTCCACCGGAAGTGTCCTAGTAAAACTCAGGAAAGGTAAAAATCTTAAGACTTTAAATACCTAAAAGACAGGCCTTGTACAGGAATAGGAAGAAAGAAAAAGAAAAGCATTCCTAAATGTGCAGTCAGATAGTACTAGTCAGAGGCAATGAAGTATTGAGAAGGGAGTGATAGCTCTGCAGAGGACAGGAGCTGGGACTAGGACAGAAAGATGATAGGGCACAAACTGACAAAATATAGATAGAACAATAAACAAGCTAGGAGTGTGTTAGCTGTGCTTTTACACAACGCATGGGAAGGAACGCATGTTGGAGCCACTTGGGCAGAATGCACATTAGGATCACATGATCCCCAGGCACACAAAGCAAAAATGTTACTAATGCATGCATAAAATGGAGGGAAAACCCCACTCAACGCCAACAGTCACCAGCAGTCCATTCCGAACTGCATCTCTCAAAGACGGAACCGAGAGTCCCCAACAAGGACAATGACAAGGTACTCACCCCTGAGAGCGCTGGGCATAGGATCCGTGCTGGGTTCAGCTCTACTCTCTTGAAACTGCTTCACTGACTGAGTTTATATTTCAGCAGCACTGTGTGAAAGGTGGCTGGCAGGCATATCTCTCTGAGAGCCTTTGGCAATCTTCGAGAGAAAGCAGGAGGGGAAGGAGGAGAAGGAGGAGGAAGGGGGGCTGAGATTGTGAGAGGCTGCTGTACTCTTCCAGATTCTTCCAAATCCTTTCAATTTGTGGCTGCTCAACAGGCCATTATCATGATAAGGGCATTGAGATGAACCAATCTGCCCTTCTCCTATGGCCACAGTCTAGTAGAGCCTCCCACATCGTGCTCAAGTGAGAGTAATCCCTTTAGGGCTTGAGGTGGTCATTCACGAGCATTTAATCAATCCCTTTTTCTCTCAATCTTCAGATTTTCTACAGAGAAGAGAACATCCATCCACCATTTGCTGGAGACAAAGAAATACTGAAGGGACCTCTGGCAGCTGAGGCTGATAAAGGCATGGGAGTGATGTCACTGAAATCTGGGCTTTTCATTGGTCTTTGTCTACACAATCTACTGGTAGGGGAACACAACCCACTTGTCTGGACAGATTTAGCAGGACAATATTGAAGCCTAAATTTAGCTTCCAGAAATTCCCTCCCACACTTTCCTATGTCATTGGAACCAATATGTACCAAGACAGCTGGCTCCTCCCCAACACTATCTAAAACCTTGTCTGTGCAGGCATGAGGTGCACTACTTTTGTGGCAGACGTGCTACCAGGGGACCCTCACATCCACCAGTCACCCAGCTATCTACATGCCTAATGATTGAATTGCCAGAGATGCTTTGTATACAGATTCTCCAGATGGTACCCTGGAGTTGCTGTTCCCCTAGCCGAGGCAAGTGGGCCAGGTTAGGTAGATTATACTGTTCCACCTGCAAGAATCTCTTAATAGATGCAGACTCCTTCCAATCCATAATATTTAGTGTCCCAGATGAAACAGGTTATTTCCCAACATCTGGGACTTCCAATCCTTTGCTTCACAGAAGCATATATTACCCTCCACGCTACTCTGGGAGGCCGTTCACACCAAATTAACCAAAACATTCTTTGCTGGAGTCCTTGCAGCATCTCCTGAGGGATCAACAAAGGCAGTGACTGAGACAGATAAAGCAACTGTGGAAGCAAATTCATTTTCAACGCCGCCACCCTACCCAGCCAAGATATCTCCCCTTTCCCCCACTGAACCATATCTTTATCCAATTGAGCCAACAAAGGAGTATAAATTAGCTTCATACATTTACTTAGGCTCTCTAGTAATGTGAATCCCTAAATATGAAATTGCCTTCTTTGCCCACCTAAAAGAAAAGGCCTCTTTAAGTCTCTGTATTGTCTCTTTCCAAATACATATTGAGGGCTTCAGTTTTATCAATATTCACTTTAAAGCTAGATACTGCCCCATATGCCTTTAGCTTCCTGAAAAGCACTGGCAATATAACCAAAGGCCTAGTAACAAACAATATGACATCATTTGCTAAGGGATATTTCATGTTCACTTCCTCCAACCCGCAACCCAGAAATATCTTGATGGTTCCTCATCCGCTGAACTAAGGGATCCATCATCAATGCAAGTAATAATGGCAAAAAAGGACAGCCCTGTCATGTTCCCCTTCCCAATGAGAAGGCCTCCATATACCACCCATTTATTTTGAGGACTTTTGTTTTTCATATCTGTAAGGAAGAGCAGAAAAAAACCCCTTGAGGATCTGAGAAGACTGCTATAAAGGAAACACATGCTCAAAATTTACATTAAGTTCTGAACTCTTGGAGAGCTGTTCCAGTCCAGCAGCATGCGATGTCACCCATTTGTGTACCTAACGTAGTCCTGCTAAGTCAACAGAAACTCTGTTCACAGCACTGAACATAAAGCCCATAAAGCCCAGAAGTCCAAGGTTTTGATTTGCAGAGACTTGGACCGAGAACTATTAACAAACCGGTTAATTACTCGAGGTGAGAGGTTGGGCTGGAAGAAGGAGATGCAGGATATGGGAATACTGCTGGATGCTGAAGTGTCCATGCAGTCTTAAATTACCAAAGTGATGGTGAAATTAGACTTACCTGCTAATTGGCTTTCCTTGAGGAACTCAAATCCAGCCCCGCACCTCAGGGTAGTGCACCTCTTCCAGCAGCTTTGGAGACTGAGCACGTCACAACTTTGATGACATCAGGATACTTAGGCAGCTGGTACCATCCCCAGCCTTCCAGTAACATATTAACAAAGCAGACTCACAGGAGCTACAAAATAAGAAGTTAATGTCCATATAAACAACCTAAAACCTAATACTGAATACTCAGAAAACCAAACCTTGTTTCTTTTTTTTTTTCCTTCTTATTAACCTTTCAAGGCAGACTCCCCTTTTTGACCCCCCCCAGAAAACCTCTAAGGAATCTACCCTAGAACACAACACCATATCCACCCCCATCCGGCGGTGGGAAACCCCAGCCAATACACTGTGATTCTATTTCTTTTGGCCTGGGATCGCTTAAGTATGCAGAACTATAGAAGGGAGGGTTCTGGGACTGGACTGGAGTTCCTCAAGGAAAGCCAATTAGCAGGTAAGTCTAATTTCACCTTCCTTATTGTCCCTCCAGTCCAGTCCCGCACCTCAGGGATGTAACAGAGCCCCCCTAAACACGGAAGGGACCCGCGAGCCCAGCCTGAATAACTACTGAGCCGAATTTCGCATAGTCCCTTGCCTGCACATCCAACAGATAGTGCTTCACAAAAGTATGCAATAAGGACCAAGTGGCCATCCTACAAATATCCACCGGGGAAACCAAACTGCACTCCGCCCAAGAAGCTGCTTGCACTCTAGTGGAATGGGCCCGCAAGCCCTGCGGAACCTGTTTTCCCCGTAACAGATAAGCTGAAGCAGTGGTCTCCTTAAACCATCTGGAAATGAAAGACTTAGCCGCAGACTCCCCTTTACATGGACCTCTGAACAGAACAAATAACCGATGCAATTTTCGAAACGAAGCTGTTCTCTTCAAATATCGCTTCAAAGTCCACCTAAGATCTAGAAGTCTTAGCTGCGGGTCTGGAAGACCCTCCGTTGACCCAGTGAATACCGACAATACTACTGGCTGATTCAAATGAAATGGCAAATGCACCTTCGGCAAGAAGGAAGGCACCGTCCTCAAAACCACTTGTTTCCTAGAAAAGGTAAGAAAAGGCTCCCGGCACGACAAAGCCTGTAACTCTGAAATCCTCCTAGCCAAACAAATCGCCACCAGAAATACTGTCTTCAAAGTCAAATCCTTTAAAGTACAAGACACTAATGGTTCAAAAGGCTCTCTCAACAGCACTGAAAGAACTGAGATCCCAAGCAGGAAACGAAATTCTATTGGGAGGACGTATGTGCTTTATAGCCCTTAGAAAACGAATGACTTCAGGCTGCCTCCCCAAGGAGTCCCCTTGGATCTTACCTCGGTAACAAGCCAAAGCTGCTACCTGAACCCTTAGCGAGCTCTAAGCCAAACCCTTATCAAGGCCCGCCTGCAAGAAATCCAGCAATACCGGAACAGAGGCAGACAGAGGACTACACGCTCTCTGAACACACCATCCTTCGAAAATTCTCCACACTCGAATATATGCCAGGGAGGTAGATCTTTTCCAGGCCCTAAGGAGGGTAGAAATCACCTCAGAGGAATAACCTCACTTTCTTAACCTCGCCCTCTCAATAGCCATGCCATAAGCGAAAATCGATCCACCTGCAGCATCATTATCGGGCCCTGCAGCAACAGATCCTGCCTGACGGGAAGTCTCCATGGTTCGGCCGCCCTCAACCGCATGAGATCCGCATACCACAGCCGCCGCAGCCAATCCGGGGCAATGAGCACAACCATCCCCCTGTGCGCCTCTATCCGCTGCAGTATGCGGCCGATCAGCGCCCAAGGCAGGAAGACAAAGCAGACCTTGGCTCGGCCACCTATGAACCAACGCGTCTAGCCCCTCGGACATTCTTTCTCTCAGACGACTGTAAAAGCAACTGGCCTTGGCTGTCACAAAGGTCGCCATTAGATCCATAACTAGTTCTCCCCACCGGTGTACAATTTGCTCGAAAACCTCTGTGTTTAACTGCCACTCTCCCTGGTCCAAATGCACCCAACTGAGGTAGTTGGCCGCAACGTTCTCCGATCTGGTCATGTGCGCTGCCGAGATCGCCTGCAGATGAACCCCCGCAAAATCCATCAGCAGTTCCGCCTCGCTCTCCAGCCTGGCACTGCCTGTGCCTCCCTGCTGGTTTATATATGCCACCGTGGTAGCGTTGTCGGAGAAGACTCACACCACGCGAGTATGAACCCGAGGTAAAAACTTCTGTAGAGCGAAACGAACCGCTCTCATCTCCAGGCGATTGATGGACCAAGTCCGTTCCTCCGGAGTCCACCAACCCTGCGCCACTTGCCCCTTGCAATGGGCTCCCCAACCTGACAGACTGGCATCAGTCATCAGAGGAAGCCAACATGGCGATTCCACAGGCACCCCCAACTTCAGGTTCCCCTCATTCAACCACCACCTGAGGGCCTTCCGCACCTCTCTGGGACATACTAGTCTGCAAGACAGTGGCTGCTGTTGATGAGACCATCTGCGAAGCAGAGATCTCTGCAATGGTCTCATGCGAGCTCTCATCCAGGGAACCAGATCGATTGTTGTCGCCATGGTTCCCAAAGGTTGAAGATAATTCCATGCTGTCGGTTCCGCCATTCAGAGGAACTGCTGAACCAACTGCTGAAGAGCTAGCACTCTCCTCTGAGGAAGGAATACCCGAGCCTTGAGAGTGTCGAAGCGCGCTCCCAGGTGTTCGAGATCCTGCGAGGGAGTCAAATGACTCTTGTCAACATTGATGATCCAGCCCAACTCAGTTAAGAAACCGACTACTCGAACCGTCACCTGCGCACTTTCCTCCTTGGACTTTGCCCGGATGAGCCAATCGTCCAAGTAGGGATGAACCAAAATGCCTTCGCGTCTCAAGGCAGCTGCAACTACTACCATCACCTTGGTGAAAATCCACAGAGCTGTTTCGAGACCAAAAGGAAGCGCCTGAAACTGAAAATGACCCATCGGCACTGCAAAGCGAAGAAACTGGTGGCAATCCGGATGAATGGGAACATGAAGGTATGCCTCCGTGAGGTCCAGAGACATCAAGAACTCCCCTTCTCTGACAGCCATCATTACAAACTGAAGAGTCTCCATATGAAACCGGGGAACGCGGAGACACCGGTTTACCCGCTTGAGATCAAGAATGGACCGAAAAGATCCCTCTCTCTTTGGCACTATGAAATAGATGGAGTATTGACCTGTACCGCACTGCTCTGCGGGTACCGGGACTACCGCGCGCAACTGCAAAAGACGTTGTAGCGTTTGCCGCATTCCTTCCACCTTTTCCTTCGCCCGACAGGGAGAGCTAACGAAGGCTGGCGATAGAGGTTTGGCAAACTCGAGGGCATAGCCTTCCCGAATTACTTGCAGAACCCACTGGTCCGACGTGATTCGGACCCAGACATGGTAAAAATCCCTCAATCGACCTCCCATGGGATCTAACACTGTCTGGGTCCCCCTCGCTTCATTGTTGCTTTCTCTGGTTCGAGGTAGAGGTAGAAGCCCCGTAATATCCCCTGCCAGTTCCCCGAAACCCCCAAAAGGGCGGTGCCCTAGGCGCAAAACATCCTCTCTAGAAAGGGGAAAACCTCACCGACTGAAAACACCTGAACTCCCGAGACTGACCCCTTATTGGCCCAGGAGTGCGACCCTGCTTCGGCTTATCCTCTGGAAGACATCCACCCTTGGACTCCCCCAAATCCTTAACCAGCTTGTAGAGGTCCTCCCCGAACAATTGCTTTCCTTTAAAAGGCAACTTACTCAGACAGGTCTTGGAAGACACATCTGCTGACCAATTTCGAAGCCAGAAATAATGGCGAGCCGCCACAATGGAACCCATGCTGTTTGAAAGCGCTCTCACGAAATCATAAAAGGTGTACGCTAAATAAGATGTATCCGATTCTAGCCTTGCAGCAGACTCCACGTTTTGAGCTTCTCCAGCCAAACCCGGGAGACTCTGCGCTCAACGCAAACAAGCCCGCGCCACCAGAGCCCCACAAGCCGAGGCTTGCAGCGAAAGCGCACTCACATTCAAAAGCTTGCTTCAACAGGGTATCAAGCTTCCTATCCTGAACATCCTTGAGAGCAGCGCTGCCCTCAACTGGAATAGTGGTTTTCTTTGTCACCGCTGACACTGCGGCATCAACCCTAGGCGAACGAAACATCTATTTTTCTTGTTCCACCAAAGGATATAGCTGGGACATGATACGAGACCCCCTGAGCCCATTCTCAGGGAGTTCCCACTCCTCTAGGATCATCTGCTTAATGACCCTATGCAAAGGAAAAACCTTTTGAGGCCTACGTACAGCCTGGAGAATTGGATCCTCCAACGTGTCTTCCTCAATCGCTCCTGCTGGCGACATGTTAAGCGTCTTGAGCGATTCAGAAATGAGTCCTGCCAGCTGCTCCTTACGGAAAACTCTAACAATCCGAGACTCATCCTCCAGAGGAAGTTCTCCTTCCTCCAGATCTTCCTGTTCCAACTCCTGTTCGTGTTCCTCCTCTGAGGAAACAGAGCCAACCCTCACCAGGCATCTGGGCCTGCCGACTTATTTTGATGGGAGGCTGTGAGAGATCAGGCTCCACCGCCAGAATCTCCACTGAAGCCCCCTTCTTCTTAGCCTTGAGGCCCTTACTTTCCCTCTGCTGCTTCAGATAGAAAGCCTTATGCAGCAACAAAACAAATTTGGGGGAAAAATCGCCCGATACGGATGTCGTGGGCATTTGTGAGGAGGAAGGACCAGGAACCACCACCTGATGACCCGCTGCATCTCCAAGGAAGGCAAAGCAACATCCCCCTCCCCCTGAGGAGAGGCCCTGGACCCCTGGGCTGCCGGCCCAGACATAAATGTAGCTTCCTCCAGAACACTTTGTTCCGCAGAGCGGGTTTCTGCTGTACATCCCTTGCAGAACCCCTCTGCAGATAGCGAGCTCCTGCACGCCCCACAAGCTCCACATTGTGGCTTGGAAGGCATACTTAGGAACAAAAAAAACGGCAAGGAAACCAAACGCAGGAAAACACAGTAAAAATCCTTTCCCTGCAACACCCGGAGGTAAGCCAGGCGTACTAACACCACTAAAAACCAAACCTACTACACAAAACACTTTAATGAAGCCACGTGGCCACGATCCCGCTTCCCGCGCAAAGAAAATGGCACCGTAACGGTCAGAACTCCTTCACAGGCGCTGACACGCGGCTCAGCCAAAAACCCCCGATCACACCGTAAAAAGAATCGCCGCGACTTTCACACACTCTGTAAACACCGGATTGCTTACCTAGCTGCCCTCAGTTACGACGTTCACCCGCGCCAGATAAACAAAACGCTGTGGCTGATCTGTCTCTTACGATCGTCTGCACTCCTCATTTATTTATTTATTTAACTGTATTTATATCCCGCCTTTCTCCGGGTCAAAGTGGTGCAACTTCTGAGGGTGGGGGCTATCACCAGGTGTACAACATTAATGATTTTAACAAATAATTGGGACATAGACATAGACGTTGTGTTACAGTCTCTTAGAGCATATGTTAATGGGGGTGAACTAGGGGGGGTTGGAGGGGAGGTTGGGAGGTGGTCAGTGGTGGGTGCTTGTTTCTGGTCCGAGGTATTCCTGGAATAGGGAGGTTTTTAGTTGTTTCCTGAATGATGAGGGGTCTCCATTGCATCTGATGTGACTTGGTAGAGAGTTCCAGAGGGTTGGTGCATATAGTTCGAAGGCTCTGTTGCAGGTCCGTTGGTTGCATTTGGTTCGTTTATGGGGGATGGTGAGGGAGTTGTTGGAGGATTGTCTGGTTGTTCTGTTGTGGGCTGGTCGGGGTAGTAGTGTGCGGAGCTGGGAGGTCTGAGTCTGGTAGAGAGCTTTATGGGTAAGTAGGGCGGATTTGTATTTGGTTCTTGCTTCAAGGGGGAGTATGTGTAGCTCCCTCAGGACAGGGGTGATGTGGTCTCGTTTTTTTGCTTTCTGGATAATCCTTGCTGTGGTATTTAAGGCAGTTCGGAGTGGGTTGGTGTGGGTGGCTGGTAGTCCGTGGTAGATTATATTGCAGTAGTCCAGGTGGGGGAGTGTCATGGCTTGCATCACTGTTCTGAAGTCCTGTGGTTCAAGGAGAGGTCTGAGGCGTTGTACTGTTTTGGCTTTGTGGAATATTGTTCCAGTGGTTTTTCTGATTTGTTGCTTGAGTGTGAGTGCTTGATCTATGATGATCCCTAGATACTTTATGTGCGGTTGTATTTGTATTTGTGTGGTTCCAAAGCTGAGGTGCGAAGGTGGGGTGAAGTCTGGGTCCTTTGTTACTATAAGGGCTTCTGTTTCCTTTATGTTGATGGATAGGTTGTTCTTTTGCAGCCAGCTGGATACTTCTGTGAAGCATTCTGATAGGTGTTTATTTGTTGGGTTAGGGGTTGTGATTGGTGCATAGAGCATTATGTCATCTGCATAGATGTGAAAGTTGATGTTGTGGGTGCGTATGATTGTGCAGAGTGGTTGCAGATAGATGTTGAAGAGCATAGCAGATAGTGTGGATCCTTGGGGTACTCCTTGGTTTTGCTGGAAGGGGGGGTGAGGTTGATATGTTTGTGCGGATGAGTTGTTGTCTATTGGTTAGGTAGGAGTGGAACCATTGAAGTACGGTATCTTTGATGCCAATTGCTTGTAGTCTGTGTATGAGGATGTCATGGGAGATGGTGTCGAAGGCTGCTGATATGTCTAGGAAGATCATGGCATATCCAGAGTGTTTGGTTTGAGTTCCTATGATGAGGGTGTTCATTAATGTAGTTTGTTCTGTTATGCATTTAACCATTCACCGTTCTGTTACGTATTTAACTATTACATTGTTTACTGTCAAAAATTGTTCCATGTAAAACAAGCCCTTGCTTTGTTGACTGTTGTTCAATTGTAAGCCGCATCTGAACTCTGGAAGATGCGGGATATAAATGATTGTTAAATAAATAAATAAATAAATGAGGGTCTCGACTCCGTGGAGTGGACGGAAGCCATGTTGTTGCGGGTCCAGTATGTTGTTGGTATCTAAATGTTCTTGGAGCTGTTGCTGGACTATCTTCTCAATGATTTTGGCAGTGAACAGGAGGCTTGCTATAGGTCTGTAGGAGGCGGGGTCAAGGGGATCCAGGTTGTGTTTTTTTAGGGTTGGACGGATGATTGAAGTTTTGAGGAGGTCTGTCATACGTCCTTGGCTGAGGGACTCATTAACAATGCAGGTTAATGGTGTGCTCAGGTCTTCTTTGGTTTTCTTTATCCATTCTGTAGGGCAGGGGTTTAGCGGAGAGGTGGTGGTATTCAGGAGGGAGATGGTGGATGATATTTCCTCTTTCGTGATTGTTTCGAAAGTGCTCCAGTCTTTGTCAATGGTGGTGGGGTGGTTTGTTGCTATTCTCTGTGTTTAATTGTGGATTTTGTGGTTGTTGAAGCTGCTTGTATTGTCGTGCTAGTAATTCCGGTGGGATGTTTGGCAGTTGGTCGGAATGGTTGGGCGTTTTTGTCAGTTTTTTGACAATCTCGAAGAGTTCTCGTGGTCTGTTTATTGATGTGTTTATGATCTTCGAATGGTAGGCCTTTTTTGCTTTGTCTGTTTCTGCATGGTATGCATCTAGTTCGTACATGTAGTTTGTTTTGTTGTCCTCTGTTTTGTTTTTTCTCCATCTTCTTTCCGCTCTTCTGAGTTTGGTTTTTAGTTTCCTGAGGTTGGGGGTGAACCATCTGGCCTTTGTGGAGGTGTGTCTGGTTTTAGTCTTGTTTGTTGTTGTACTGGATGCGGAGTAGATTGTGGTGTTCCAATTGTGGATTAGGCTATCAATATTGTTGGAACTTGTTTGGAGTTTTGGTAGAGTTTGTGCCAGGAAATCTTCTTTGATGAAAGTTTTAAATCTTCTTGTATGCTGTTTGTTCTCCTTGCTGTTCATGTGCTGGTGGGTGTGAGATATGCTGATGAGGTAGTGGTCAGACCATGGTACAGGTGTGATTTCTGGATTTTTGTATGAGATGGCGGTTTGGGAATTCAAGAATATGAGGTCCAATGTATTTCCTTTTTCGTGCGTTGGTTCGTTCGTGTATGATCTGTGTTAGGTTCATTGCTTCCATGGCATCGATGAAGGTTTCTGCTTGATTGTCTTGGAGTGATGGGAGGTTGAAGTCTCCTAGGATTATTTGCTCTTTTGCGGAGATGGCGCTCTCAGATATTTGTTGTAATATCCTTGGTAGGTCAGTGCTTGGGGTGGGTGCTCGGTAGACTAGGCATAATGAGAGGTGCTTGTTGGTGAGGGTGAGTATGTCCGCTTCTTTGGTCGTTTCTGATGCATGGTTCCGGAGGTGGAGGTTGGCTTTTGCTATGATGGCTACGCCTCCTCCTCTGGTGTGTGTTCGGGAGCAGTGTTGAAGGCTGTATCCTTTTGGCGTTAGCTGGTTCATGAGCACCGTGTCTGTGTCTGTTAGCCAAGTTTCTGTTATGCATAGGATGTCAATCTTTTTGGTTGTTATGTTCTGGAGCTGTGGTATTTTTTTCTGACTGAACGAGCATTTATCAATGAAATGGAGAGGGGGCTGCAGTTCGGGGGGTTGTGGATGTGGATTGGTGTGTGTGGTGTGTGGGTGTTGTCTCATGTGGGGAGGGGGTTGTGGATGTTTGTGGTTTGGATGGTTGTGGTGTTTGGCCAGGGTGGGTTGGAGAGTGTGTCTGTGGGGGAGGGGTAGAGGGTCAGGAGTGGTGTTAGGAGGTAAATAGGGGCTAGAAAGGGTGGCATGTTTTGTAGGCGTACCTTGGTGTGCAGGGCTGTGCTGTGTTTCTGCGCTGGTTTCTTGGTGTGTTGAGGGTCCTTGTTCTGTGTTGTCTTGTGGCTGGATGTCTGTTGCTGCAGTTCTGTTGGTGGGTCTGTTCTTTTTTATTTTGTTTCTGTTTCTGCTTTGTGTGCGCCTCTGTGCCGCGCCTAAGGCCACGCCAAAGGGCCCTCTGGCGAGGCCCTCAGGCGCGGGCGCGCCCTGCAGGGGTGCCGCTTTTAAAGTGTCCTGTGCTGTGCTGCCTGCTTCGTTGCTCCCACTGCCCCGATTGGGCAGGAGCTTCTGAGCGGGAGGATTTCCCGCTCAGGCGCTCTACCCCGATCGGGGGAGCTGTGGAGGTCTGCGGGGTGGAGGGTGGCTGAAGCGGCTGCCTGTTAGCAGGGGCGCCACTTTTAAAGTGTCCTGTGCTGTGCTGCCTGCTTCGTTGCTCCCACTGCCCCGATTGGGCAGGAGCTTCTGAGCGGGAGGATTTCCCGCTCAGGCGCTCTACCCCGATCGGGGGAGCTGTGGAGGTCTGCGGGGTGAAGGGTGGCTGAAGCGGCTGCCCGTGAGCAGGGGCGCCGCTTTTAAAATGTCCTGTGCTGTGCTGCCTGCTTCGTTGCTCCCACTCCTTCATCAACAGCCGCTCCCTCACCCGCACAGGAGGGGTTCGGGAGTGGTGCCAGACCCATTAATTGACCGGTCGGCACCTCCTCGGCCCCTGCATTTAGCTCTGCTGCGATCTGCTCTCGGTTCTTTTTTTTTTTCTTCTCTAAACTTTACCGGCAGGAGTGATAGACAGTGCCAAGCAAAGCAAAAATTTAAAGGGAAACTAGCCCCTAAACTAAGATTTAACCAAATACTCTTCTCAAATGTCCCTTCAGTGAGTCCCAACTCAGAGAACACCTGGCTCCAGCTGCTTGGAGACTGAGCTTACTGGAAGGCTGGGGGTGGTGCCAGCTGCCTAAGTATCCTGATGTCGTCAAAGTTGTGACGTGCTCAGTCTCCAAAGCTGCTGGAAGAGATGCACTACCCTGAGGTGCGTGACTGGACTGGAGGGACAATAAGGAAGGATACGGCTTATGGACAGCTGGGACTGGTATGTGAACTTCAAATGAAGCGGCATGGCAAACATCTTAATTGTATGTCTACTGACACCTCTAACTACTTCTCCTCACTCTAGGAGACTTGATACTATGTATCGAGTTCCACCATGTCCTGGTTTTCAGAAAACCCAGCTGCCACACCATTCAGTGGTAGTGGAATCAGCCATGTGTAGGATGAAAAGTGCAAAGAGACATGCATCCAATCCTCCAGGTCGTGAATGCAGGACTCTGGATGCTTTTGGACGCAGAACCTTTCAAGCTTCCATGCTTTCAGCTAGGATCAGTTCATACATCCTATATATGGCAATGTTCCTTAAGGAAGTCACAGGAGACTTGGAACTTATGAGCCCTTTTCTCCCAGACGATAAGAGACAAGATTTTCTTGCTCTAGTTAAGCATGCTCAAAATGTCTCCAAGTTTGTCAATCATGCAGCTTTTGACTGCTTTGAATGCATCAGCAGAACTTCTGCTATTGCCATTGGTGCACGACAGATTGCCTGGCTACAGGCATCAGACTTGGAGACTTGGGTACAGGACAAATTAGGCAACATTCCTTGCACGGGGGAGAATCTCTTCGGCAAGAACTGGCAGGAAAAGGCTAATGAGTTAGATGCTGACAATTCTACCTTAGATTGTCAAAGTCTACAGCCACTCCAGCCAAAAGGAAGCCTTATAAAAAACCCTCTTTTAGCAAAAAGAGGAAGTTTTATCCTTCCTATACTCAGAACAGTCAAACTCCAGGTCAGGTTACCCAAAAGGGACAACCTAGACAGCAGAAGAAATCAAAAGGACCCAGAGACCAACCAGCTCTCCAGGTTCAGCCCCCTCAAGGGCTTTGACTCCTTCCCAGAGAACTTCGCCTTCCTGCCTCTGAAGGGTCCCCAACCCCCCAATATTCCTGGCAGGTTATGCCACTTTATCAACAGATGGCATCAAATAACAGCAGAAGCTTCGACTTTGTCCATTGTAGGAGAGGGGTACAAACTCCATTTTCACAGCATACCCCCCTCCTACAATTCTAAAGCAGTTCAATTCACAAACCTCTGCAGACAATCTGCTAGATTACGAGGTCTCCACACTTCTTGCCCAAGGGGCAAAAGAGGAAGTACCCATTTTTCAACAGGGAACAGGGTTCTACTCCCCCTATTTTCTTATCCCAAAGAAAACAGGGAGACACACCCATTCTAGACCTCAGAGAATTGAACACATATCTGTTTCAAGAGAAATTCAAAATGATTTCTCTAGGACCTCTTCTGCCATACCTTCAAGCCCAGGACTGGCTTTGCTCTCTAGACTTAAAGGATGCATAGACACACATTCTCATCCATCCAATCACAGGAAATTCTTACGTTTCCTTTTCAGGGGAAGACATTTCCAGTACAGAGTTCTTCCTTTTGGTCTGGCTTCAGCACCAAGGGTATTCACAAAATGCATGGCAGTAGTAGCAGCATTTCTACAAACCCTGGGGATTTTTGTCTTCCCCTACTTAGACGACTGGCTCATTCGAGCCTCCAGAGCTGCAGAGTCCTGCACTGCACTGTCTCGTACAATACAAATCCTCCAATACTTGGGATTGGAAATCAACTTCCCGAAGTCTCAACTAGTTCCTTCCCAATGCCTAGAATTCATAGGAGCCTGTCTGGATACCAGGCAGGCAAGGGCTTTTCTTCCACAAGCCCGGTGTCTTCGCATTATGCAGCTAGCTTCCCAAGCAGTGGGAAAATCCTCCCTCACGGCTCGAACTACTGCAGTTGCTGGGACACATGGCATCCACAGTTCGTGTAGTCCCATATGCTCGCCTTCACATGCGAGCAGCTCAGTGGACCCTCTCCACACAGTGGACACAGGCCACGGGCAATTTGTCGGACAAAATAACAGTCTCTCAATGACTAATTTTGTCCCTCCAATGGTGGCAATCACTAGAAAATCTGACAGTGGGGTCTCCTTTCCATCAACCCTTCTTTCAGGCCACCCTAACAACAGATGCATCACAGGTGGGCTGGGGAGGACACCTGGATCATCTCTTTACCCAGGGCACCTGGACTCCACAGGAGGTAGGTTTACACATAAACCTCCTGGAATTAAGAGCAATTTATTTAGCTCTTCAAGTGTTCCACGCCCAGCTCAGCTACAAGACAGTCCTGGTCCAGATGGACAATCAGGTAGCCATGTTCTATGTGAACAAGCAGGGCAGAATCGTCTCTCTGTCGTTATGCAACAAAGCTTTACAACTATGGGCCCTTGCCAGAGAGCACCAAATTCACCTTCTAGTGGTATATCTTCCAGGCATTCAAAACCTTTGGGCAGACAAACTCAGTCGAGTGCTGCTACCTCACGAGTGGTCACTGCACTTAGACCAGGTGGCAAAGATATTTCATCTCTGGGGCACTCCAGACATAAACCTCTTTGCAAGTCCACTGAATGCTAAACTTCCCCAGTTCTGTTCCAGGATACCGGCACACCTCTGTTAGGCAAGGGATGCCTTCCTCCTTCACTGGAGTCAGGACTTCCTTTATGCTTTCCCACCCATTCCCCTCATTCCCAAAACACTCTTCAAGCTTCAGAGAGACAGGGTCGCATGATTCTCATCGCACCACGATGGCCACGCCAAGCGTGGTATTCCCTGCTTCTGCATCTCTCTCAAGCGGCACCTGTGGAGTTAGGGCACGCTCCAGATCTCCTTTCTCAGGAGAATGGGATGTTATGGCACCCGAATCCCCAGTCCCTGCACCTCATAGCCTGGTTGCTGAAGGCTTAGACCTCCAGGATCTCAACCTGTCTCAGCAGGTCAAAGATATCCTTCGAGCTTCTAGGAAACTTTCCATAAGAAGATCTTATGCCTTCAAGTGGAAACGTTTTACTATATGGTGCTCCAGGAGGGGATTAAACCCCCTGGTCATACCCTTAGACTCGATACTAGAGTATCTCCTTCACTTATCGAATTCTGGGTTAAAGACCAATTCGGTAAGAGTCCATCTTAGTGCAACTGCAGCTTCTTATAAGCCTCTGAATGGACAACCAATTTCCTCTCATCCACTCATATCAAGATTTATGAGAGGCCTTCTATTAACCAAACCTCCCATTAAGCCCCCACCGGTGGCATCCCTGTTATATTGTAAGTTAAAATTGTACATTTCTGTTATATTGTAAGTTCAGTGTAGATTGTCTTCACTGAACAGTTATTGTTACATGTAAACCGCGCTGATGCTGAATAGCGCGGTATATAAGAAATAAAAATAAATAAATAAATACTGCGCTCTGCAGCTGCCATTGCAAGCTAAAGAACACTGGGCTGCATGGGTCCCCCATTTTGCACGGCCCTACCCTCCTCCCCTCCCGTATTGCAGGGGCTGCTTGGGTGGTATTTAACACTGGTCCAGCATAAAGAGCAATTTTTTTGCATCATTACAGACCTAAGACTTCACTACCAAACTGGCAGCCACCTAACATCACATTTCCTTGTATTTCAGCAGTTTCAATCCTTAGCTTTTCCTTAATGCTGCTTTTTACTTAAAGCACTGCTTCCCAAACATTTATTCAATATGTCCCCATTTTGACAATTACAAATTTACATGATTCCAGATAATGAAAAGAGCATAGCAAACGTCTACCCTCCACCCTTCTTTCATTCACTCCTCCCTCTACCCCCAATGCTTATCCAAAGCATAAAGGCAGCAGCAGCAATCAGCACAAGGGATCTGTGAGACAATGTCCACTTAGATCCTAACTCTGCATGGGTTCACATTCTAACAGGAAGCTCTCGCAGGAGGAGGGGTACAAGGCTTGTGAATGTTCACTATCTCCTAGGCCCTTCAGCCTGGGCAGTATATAAAGAAAATGCATAAACCTCACTGCTTGGCACTGAGCACAATGGATGCCCAAAAGGAGGAGCGGCAGTCCTGTTTCTGTGACCCTCATCTACTGAACAGACCCCATTTGGGGATCCAACTCACAGTCTGGGAACCATTAATATAGAATTATATACAATTACCAATCTGCTTCTGTAGCTCTAACTTTAGGAGGGGCTCTTAGAAGATTTATGATTTGGTTTTCCTTGCTCCCGACGTCTAAATGTGCCCTTTTAATCACTACCTATCAGAAAACCCCTTAGTAATCACCCAAATCACTTTAATTTATAACGTCAATCACATTCACACATAACCTACTCACAATCACTCAATATAGCTCAAAAGGACCTCAGGTTTTGCTCACCCCTACATTTGGTGAAATTCATCACCATAGGGAAATGGCAGACTTTTAATCACTACCATACAATGAGGACTTGAAATGAGTTCTGCTATATCTCTGGATATGCAGCTATGGGAAGGCACTTTAAAAAAAATGGGGGTGGGGGGGGGATATTCAGCAACAGCAGCTAGCCATCGCTGCTGAAACTAACACCCGGATATTCAATGCCAGGGCCATATCTGGCCACCAGCATTAAATATCCAGGTTAGCTGCAGAAGCAGGAAGCTAACTGGACAGAGGCGCTATTCAGTCGCTGCCCAGTTAGCTTTGCAGAGAAAGTTAGGCCACCCTTTCAGGTGCCTAACTTTCAATGATTAGCGATAACTGCTGCCCAGTTATCACCGAGTGCTGACTCCGCTCCCGCCCATGGAATGCCCATGCTAACCTGCTAGCATCAGGGCATGCTGCAGCAGCACCTGAGGATATTCAGCATTGAATATCCCACACCACCCCATGAGTTGTTCTCCCAATTATCCCAATCAGGAGCAACAGCTGCTGACCAGCCTACTAAACTATGGGGATGCTCAATAGGCTAATTTGTCCCTGAACTGCATTTCACATAACTTACATGAAAGCTTGTCTTTTGGGTGATCTATATTCATTTAAAATGCCTCTATTCTATCTGCTATATAAGAACTTGGCTTACCTTGCATGATAATCAGTGGCTGGCCTGAGGTCCTCTAATGTGATAGTATTTTTTTCGCCACTGGAAAAGAAATAGAATTTTATAGAATGGTAGTTAACATACAGAGAACTGCATGATTTAGATGTATGAACCAATAGTATTAATTTATGCTACCTTGCTCATAAACTACATGCACTTTCAAAAAGTAAATCTTGAAAGATAGTCACTATATAATAGAACTTGGCGATTATTATTAGCCTTTCTGAGAAAGCATGGGCATCAGCTACTCTTGGACAAGTCACATGCCTCCCTAACAGTGCCGCCCCTCCCCAAGTTTGGCCCTCAAGAGCCACTTTAGGATAACCACAATGAATATTAATGAGATAGTTTGCGATACAGGTTAATTAGCCTATTTTGATTATCCAGAAAATCACAACTATTGGTGGTTCATGACGTCTAGTGCTAGACTACCACTGCTCTTGGCTTTGAGTGATATACTGAAAAGACATGTTTTCTTAATTATTATCAAACCTAACATATAATAAATATATGACACAAAATAAAGTACATTCCCTCTTATAACTCAGCCTCTGAGTAGTTGTTTTATTAGTAATTGTAGTTTACAATTTACATGCATCAGCAGGTTCTTAAAATATTTTATTATATCTACAATGACAGTACTATGAAGTGAAAAATAGCTGATATAAGCAAGAATCATAGCTTGTATACCTGTGCAAATCAAATGGCTAAAAAATGATTGCTAGTCACGGTTCTCTCTCACTTAAATTGCAGTTAAAGGTTCATTAAAATGATGTGCCAAAAGAACTGTAGACCAGGACTGAATATTCCCACCATGATGAAAACTACTTTGAGTTGATGTCAACTCATGGCAGCCCTCTGGATAGCTGTCCTAAACTATGTCTTTAGTTAGGTGGCTAATTGTTAATAAAGTGGCATCCATAGCAGCTGTTCTTGAACTGATCCATCGCACTGCTGACCTTCAACCTTGCATGAATGATGTCTTTCTCTAATGATTTTTTCTTTGCATGATGTGTCCAAAGTATAAAAGTTGAAGTCTTGTCATTTGAGCTTTTAAAGAATGCTCAGATTTGATGTCCTCTAGTACTGACCAATTTGTTTTTTGGGCAGTCCATGGTATACACAGTATTCTTCACTGCATCATAATTCAAAGGCATTGATATTCTTCCTATTTTTCTTCTTCACTGTCCAACTTTAGCAGCCATAGGATATTATTGAAAATACCATGGCTTGGACAAGTCAAATCTTAGCATGTAGAGATAAGTCTCTATATTTGACTAGGTCCTTCATAACCTTTCTGGCAAGACAGCGTAATTACTCACATATGGTTAATGTCCCCAACAGAGCCCCACGTGGGAACGCTCCCCAGCTTCCACTAGAAGTTTTTGGAAGCCTCCATTGTGCCTTCCCGTCTGCCACAGTGCCATCTTATCTCCAGTATTATAACCAAACCAGTAGCCAAAACAACTCCACAGGAGGTAGGAAGATTGTAAGAACTTATTCCTGCTGTTCATGAAGAACACCTGCTACAGGTGAGTAACTATGCTTTCTCCATGAACAAGCAGGAAGTCCTCACATATGGGACTCCCAAGCTACAGGCTACCGAACATGAAAAACAGCCTAACCTGGGCAATAAAAACCAGAGAACTGGAAGAAAGAGCACATGTAGTCCCTCTTGGGGACTTCTGACTCAGCAACCACAGCGTCATGGTCTAATGGGAGAAAGCCAACATGGCTTTAGCCAAGGAAGGTCTTGTCTTACTAATCTATTATATTTTTTTGAAGGTGTGAATAAACAGGTAGACAAAGGTGAGCCAATTGATATAGTGTATCTGGATTTTCAGAAAGCTTTTGACAAGGTCCCTCATGAGAGCCTCTTGAAATTAAAAAGTCATGGGATAGGAAGCAGTGTACTATTATGGAACAGAAACTGGTTAAAAGATAGAAAGAAAAGGGTTGGACTGAATGGCCAATTTTCCCAATGGAGAAAGGTGAATAGTGGAGTACCCCAGGGATCGGTGCTGGGTCCTCTGCTTTTTAATATATTCAGAAATGACCTGAAAATAGGAACAACAAGTGAGGTAATCAAATTTTCAGATGACACAAAATTATTCAAATTTGTTAAAATCGAAGAGGATTGTGAAAAATTGCAAAAGGACCTTAATAAATTGGAAGACTGGACGTTCAAATGGCAGATGAAATTTAATGCAGACAAGTGCAAAGTTATGCACCTAGGAAAAAACAACCCAAACTATGGTTACACGATGCAAGGTTTCACATTAGGAACCACCACCCAGGAAAAAGATTTAGATGTCATCATGGATAACACATTGAAACGTTCCATCCAATCTGCATCGGAGGCCAAGAAGGCAAATAGAATGCTAGGAATCATAAGGACATGAATGGAGAATAAAACAAAGGATATTATAATACCTCTGTATTGTTCCATGGTGCGAATGCACTCTGAATATTCTGTTCAATTCTGGTCACCGTATCTTAAAAGGGCTAGGCACCCACAAAGAGGAGGAGTTAAGATGGCGGTGGTCAGGCTTGTTGAGGTGTTATGGGTCAGAAGTGAAAGGGAAAGGGTTTGGTGGTGCCTACCTCAACGCCCGGTACCTCTACGCTGATTACTACTGGACCGTTAGACTCCTCCTTGCTTAGACTGCTCCATTCCCAGTCGCTTCGGGGGAAGTAATCCCGGCTGTTGAGACGCCAGAGCGGGAGGGCTTGGCATCTGCTTCAGGAAGTCCTTCTCTCTCCCCCCGATCTACGCCTGTCCTCGAAGGTGGCACGTCTACAGCAGCCCATTGTGGGTGGCCTGCAGCAGGAGGAACTTTCTGGTTGTGGGTCCCCGTTGGAACTGGGAAGGCCAGGTCAGGTAGTGGTTTGCTCTTCGGAGACCTCCACTCCAAATCAGCTTTGGCACACTTCCTCCTCGTCGAATCCAGGTGGTGGAACTGCATCTGGGATAGCTGCGGTTGTGGGTGCTGTACCGGCATTAGCAGGATTAGAAGGTATCCCAGGCCGAGATCTTGGATCCACTTTCTTTACTTTGGAGTGCCCTGCAAACTTACATTGGAGACAATTTGACAAGCTATTATTTCTTTGGGAGCAGCTATCCTACCGCAGGTTTCTTCTTTGGCGTTAAAGGTACAAACTAATACAGCTGCGGTGGAACTGGTCTCATCAAAGGTAACTGTGTTGCAAACTGAGTTATCAGAGGTACAATCTAGGGTTGTGTTGTTGGAGGAATAGTCTACATTTTTTGTTAAAACGTCAACTCTCTGAATGTTAAGATCAAACAGTTGGGGAATTTATCCCGAGCTAATAATTTGAGGACAATCAATTTTCCACGAATATTGACAATAATACTGAGGGATATGTTTAAGACATATCTAATTGAGACTCTTGTGGTTTCACCTAATATGATCCCATCTATTGTGAAAGTGTTTTATTTAGAGCCTGGGAAAAAATCTGCTTCCTCTGTAACCATTGCAAATCAATCTGTTGAGGTTTTATATGTTACGGTCTTATTGGAATCCTCTGCAGAGGAAACTCCGATTCCATCTACTTTAATGGTTACTTTTGCTTTGGTATCAGATAAAGAGTGGCTCTTAAAGTTATTTTTTAGGAGGTGACATTTATCCTTTAAGGGTTTGATGGTGCATATGTATCCTGACTTGTCTAGGGATACCCAGAAGTGACTTAGGAAAATTTTGCTACTTCACCCTGGTGTTCTCCAGTTGGGGGAGGGGGGCTCCTTTTCTTAAACATCCTTATAAATGTTTGGTTAAATACCACTCGGTTTCTTATATTTTTTTGAGCCCTCCCAGCTGGTTGCTTTCACAAATGCTCGTCGCCTCAAGGCATCCATTGATTCTCCACCTGTTGAGTAGTGAGTTTATGTATTGATTGGGTAATGTCCTGACTATTTTTTCATCACAATTTATGAATTATGACGTATATCTTTCTTTCTTTAGCGTCTCCTCTTATTTGTGGGCTAGAATAAGCTAACAGTGAGGGTTACTTTGTGCATATTTTCTTTAATTGTTTACTACTGTTTGCTCTTATTTCTGTACAAGAGATTTTTTGTTACTTTTTGGCTTATTGTTAAAATTGCATAAATAATTTTTTTTAAAAAAAGGATATGGCGGAATTTGAAAAGGTAAAGAGAAGAGCTACCAAAATGGTAAAGGAGATGGAAGGATATTCCTATGAGGAAATGCTTAAAAGGTTAGGGCTCTTCAACCTAGAAAATAGATGGCTGAGGGGAGATATGATAGAGGTCTATAAAATTAATGAATGGAGTGGAAAAGGTAAATGTAGATCAATTGTTTACGCCATCAAAAAGGAGAAAGACTAGGAGACATGCAATGAAGCTACAATTTAACCCGCTTAAGACTAATAAGAGAAAATAGTTTTTCACTCTACATGTAATCAAACTCTGGAATTCGTTACCAGATGATGCAGCTGTTAGTGTAGCAGGGTTTAAAAAAGGTTTTGACAAGTTTCTGGAGGAAAGGTCCATAAGCCACTATTAAGAAGGCCCAGGAAATCCACTGCGTGCCCAATACAAGCATTGTGGAACCTATAGGTCTTTTTGGACACCTGACCTGGTACTTGTGACTTGGATTGATCACTTTTGGAAACAGGATACTGGGCTTGATAGACCTTGGTCTGACCCAGTATGGCATATCTTATGTTCTTATGAAGACTTTTTTGATAGCCTGAACGGACAGAAGGGCCAGTGGGAAGGAGTTGAGTCTAAGTCCCAAACAGATGCCTGAGTACGGCTTGGCCAAAATTACTGTCATGTTGGGAATCCCCATCCAGACGGTAGTGGTTGTGAAGGTGTGGACAGAGGACCACATAGCAGCACTGCAAATCTCCTTCGTGGAAGCAGAGTGCAAGCTGGCCACGGACACAGCCAGGGCTCAAACATTGTGAGCTGTGACACGACCCTCAAGGCTCAGACCTGCCTGAGCGTAAATGAAGAAAATGCAGTCTGACACCCAAATGGACAATGTGCATTTGGAAATGGCAATGCGCAGCTTGCTGGGATCAAAAGAGACGAAGAAGTGGGTGGAGTGCCGATGTCTCTCGTCCTCTCCAGATAGAAAGCCAAGGCAGAATTACAGCCCAACGTGTGCAGCTGGGCCTTCACTCTGTTAGCATGAGGCAGTGGGAAAAAGGTGGGTAAGACCACCAACTGATTATTGTGAAAAAAGGAGACCACCTTAGGCAAGAAACACAGATGCATTCATAGCACTACCAAATTTTGATGAAACCTGGTGTATGGTGAGTGAGCCACCAAGGCCTGAAGCTCACTGACACAGCGAGCCAAGGTCAGCTCCACAAGTAACAAGACCTTCCAGGTCAAGAATTTCAATGGGCAGGACACCAACATCTCAAAGGGAACCGACAGGAACTGTGCCAACTCCACACTGAGGTCCCACATCACTGGTGGAGGCTTAATCAGAGGTTGAGCAGAGATGGGCTTTCCCTTCAAACCATGATGGTAGGCTCCAATCACACTCAGGTGCGCTTGGACTAAATTGGATTTGAGACCAGCAGCCTCTCCATTGAGCAGAAGGGATCCAGCACCCTGTCAGTGCACCAAAGCGAGAACCTTTGCCACTTAAACAGGTAGGAATGACATGTCGAAAGCCAGGAGAAAGTGTAGTTACTCACCTGTAACAGGTGTTCTCTGGGGAGAGCAGGAATCAATCCTCACATATGGGTGACATCGATGTCGACAGAGCCTCATGGTAACCGCTCCCCAGCTTTCAAAGAAAGCCTTTGGGAGATGTACCACGCATGCGTGATCCCCTTCCCGCCCAAGGGTACCATCTTGACTCAATATTATAACATAGCACAAGACGGCAAAAAGAGAAGCAACACGGGGAGGAGGGAGGGTTGTGAGGACTGATCCCTGCTGTATCCAGCGAACATCTGTTACGCGTTCTCCGGGAACAAGCAGGAAGTCAGTCCTCATACATGGGACTCCCTAGCTACAGGCTACCAAAAAACCTGTAAAAAGCCACAGGTGATCAGAAAAGGTGTGCCGTGAACAGTAGCAGCAGCAGAGTCAAGTAATCACAGATCCGAGCGGCCCCAAGTCTCCAGTGAGAAATCAGTACAGCAGTAGCATGAACACCACAAGGACAGGAGGGAAGGAGTTGCCTACACCCCGAACAAATGATGGAGTACTGCCTGGCCAAAGGCACAGTCCCTACGGTACTCACTCTCCAGGCACTAATGAGCAGCAAAGGTATGACTGAGGACCAGGTGGCAGCCTGGCAAATGTCCGACAGAGACAGAATGCAGGTTTGCCACAGAAGCCGACATGGCCCTGACACTGTGCGCCATGACTCGGCGCTCCAGCGAGAGCCCAGCCTGCTCATAGGCAACAGTGATGCAATCCGTCACACAGGTGGACAGAGTACGCTTGGTCACCGACTCCCCCAGTCTACCAGGATCATAAGAGACGAAGAACTGAGAGGTAAGAGTAGTTACTCACCTGTAACAGGTGTTCTCCAGGAGCAGCAGGAATCAATCCTCACATATGGGTGTCATTGGCGCCGATGAAGCCCCAGCGGAGCATTTCCCCAGCTTTCCATGAAAGCCTTTGGGAATGCTGGCACGCATGCGCGGTTCCCTTCCCGCCTAAAGGTGCCATCTTACCTCAGTCAAATGACATAGCTAAGAAGAGCACCCAAAAATGTAAAAACACAAACTATGTACAACTGCAACTCCAAGGGGAGGAGGGAGGGTTGTGAGGACTGATTCCTGCTGCTCCTGGAGAACACCTGTTACAGGTGAGTAACTACTCTTTCTCCAGGACCAAGCAGGAAGTCAGTCCACACATATGGGTGACTCCCTAGCTCCGGGCTACCGAGTAACCCAGGCTTAACAAGATAACTCCCTCTAGTCCCAGCAGCAAAGAAAGGCTTTTCAAGGACACAACCTCCACCGGTAGCCCAACAGAGGGCAGGAGGACAGGAGTTGCCTAAACCTCAAAGAGATTCCGGAGTACTGCTTGGCCAAAAGCACTGTCCCTACGGGACTCCCTCTCCAGACAGTAGAGGGCTGCAAAAGTCTGGCTTGAAGACCAAGTTGCAACCCTGCCGATGTCTACCAAGGGCACAGAGCGGAGATGAGTCACTGAGGCAGCCACTGCCCTGACACGATGGGCCGTGACCCTACCCTGCAAAGGAAGGTCAGCCGCCTTGTAAGCCCAGGTGATACAGTCAGCCACCCAGATGGACAAGGTACGCTTGGACACAGCCAACCCCAACTTATTGGGGTCAAAGGATACGAAGAGCTGAGTAGCCCTTCTATGCCCCTGCGTACGGTCAAGGTAGAAGGATAAGGCCCTCCTACAGTCCAGGGTATGCAGGACTGCTTCAGCCTGGCTTGCATGAGGCCTAGGGAAGAATGTTGGAAGACCCACCTCCTGGTTGAGGTGGAAAGAGGAGACAACCTTAGGGAGGAACTTGGGATGAGTCCTGAGGACTACCTTGTTCCTATAAATCCTGGTGTAAGGCCTATCACAGACCAGGGCCTGAAGCTCACTCACTCGCCTAGCCGAGGTAAGGGCTATCAGGAAGAGTGTCTTCCAGGAGAGGAAGCGCAGTGGACAAGTAGCCATCGGCTCAAAGGGTGGGCGAGTCAGTTGCTGCAAGACCACAATCAGCTCCCACTCAGGAGCAGGAGGACGGATGGGGGGCTTGAGCAAAAGCAAGCCACTGAGAAAGCGGGACACCAAGGGGTGACCTGACAAAGAATGTCCCTCCACCAGTGAGTGGTGAGCTGCTAAAGCTGAGAGGTGGACCCGAACAGAATTGGACTTAAGTCCCTGATTTGATAAGTACAGTAAGTACTGAAGCACTACTGGCGCAGTACAAGAGAAAGGATTTTCTGTACGTAGCTGACACCACACAGAAAACCTCTTCCATTTGAGAGCATAGGCTTTCCTAGTGGACTGTTTTCTAGAGGCTAGGACAACCTCCTCAACTTCCTGAGGCAGGCCCCAGGGAGCCAAGACTACACTTGCAGCCTCTAGGCCATCAAATTGAGAATCTTGAGATTGGGGTGTAGTAAGGAACCCTGCTCCTGAGAGAGAAGGTTGGGTTGCAACCCCAGAGGCAGTGGGGGATCCACCGCCAGTTGAAGCAGAAGAGGAAACCAAGGCTGCCTCGGCCATCTGGGAGCTACCAGCAGGACTGAGGCCTTGTCCCGAAGAATCTTGAACAGAGTTCGGGCCACCAAGGGCGTGGGAGGAAACGCATACAGGAGACCCTGAGACCAGGACATCAGAAAAGCATCTGGTGCGATCCTCAAAGGATGTGGTTGCCTGGAGCAGAACTTGGGTAGCTGCTTGTTTAGTGGACTGGCAAAAAGATCTATCCAAGGGAGACCCCACTTCAGGAAGATCTTTTGAACTACCAAGTGATGCAGCTGCCACTCGTGGGGCTGCAGAATCCTGCTCAACCGGTCGGCCAGGCAGTTCTCCTGGCCTGGGAGGTACACCGCCTTGAGAAGCATGTGGTGCTTCAGGGCAAAGGAACAAAGGTCCTGAGTTTCTTGACAAAGGATCTGGGACCCAGTGCCGCCCTGCTTGTTCACATAAAACATGGCCACCTGGTTGTCTGTTTGAATCAAGACTGAGCGGTGAGCCAGGGCTGGAGGAAAAACTCTGAGAGCCAAGCGGATAGCTCGGAGTTCCATCAGATTGATCTGTTGGGCTGCCTCCCAGGGAGACCAGAGGCCTTGGGTGCGCTTGTCCAGACAATGAGCGCCCCACCCCTTCAGAGAGGCATCGGTGGTGAGGACCACTGAGTATTCTGGCATTTGGAAGGGCATTCCCTTGAGCAGATTGGGTGGATGTAGCAACCAGCTGAGGGAGGCCAAAAGGTGTTTGGACACCTTTACCTGTCTCGTAAGTGGCCTATGGCTTGAGACCACTGAGTACGAAGGCACCACTGTGGAGGCCTCATATGGAGCCTGGCATTGGGAGTCACATGTACTGTCGAAGCCATGTGACCCAGAAGCCTGAGGAAGAGTCTGGCGGAGACCAGGGACCTGTTCAGAAACTGCTTTGCCACGTCCATCAGCCTTTGAGCCCTGTCTTCTGGCAAGAATGCCTTTGCCAGTTGAGAATCCAACCTTGCCCCTATGAACTTCAAGTTCTGGGAGGGGAGCAAAGTGGACTTTGCGAAGTTTATGACAATGCCCACCTTTTGGAGCAGAGCAATGGTGTTGAGGGTGGCTTGTCTGGCCTCCAGGGACGTCTGACCCCTGATGAGCCAGTCGTCCAGATAGGGAAAGACAAAGATGCCTTGATTTCTCAGGTAGGCCGCAACCACTGCCAGGCACTTGGTAAAGACCCTGGGAGCGGAGGACAGGCCAAAAGGCAGTACCTCTGTACTGATAATGATTTCCTCCCACAATGAACCTGAGGTACTTTCTGTGGTCTGGATGAATGAGGATGTGAGTGTACGCATCCTTTAGATCTAAGGAGCATAGCCAATCTCCCTGCTGGAGGTAGGGCAGAAGTGTTCCAAGAGTAAGCATCTTGAACTTTTCTTTCTCTAGGAACTTGTTGAGGTTTCTGAGGTCCAGAATGGGTCGAAGGCCACCGGTTCTTTTGGGTATCAGGAAATACCTGGAGTAGAATCCGTGACCTTGCAAGTGGGGAGGCACAGGCTCCACCGCCCTGTCCACCAACAGACCATGAAGCTCTTGTAGCAGGAGGTCTGTGTGCAGGGGAGGCCTTGGAGGCTCTCCTGGAAAATATGGTGGTGGCAGTTGGTGAAAATGAAGGGCATAGCCATTTTGAACTATGTCCAGCACCCAACTGTCCCCAGTGATAAGAGGCCACTGGTGGGCAAAGGGGGCGATGCGACCTCCTGTGCAGGATGGGGAGAGCAGTGGAGGAGAGGCTACGCTCAAGGAGTCAAAATCCCCCACCCTACTGAGTGGTAGCAGGGGCCTGAGGCTTGGGGGTCCTCTGCCTATGGGGCCCATTACCCTGGCCCTTGGCTTGCTGACCCTGGGGGGCAGGTTGGGCAGCCTGATATTGAGGGTACTGTTTGTAGGCAGTGCCCTTCCTCGGGTAAAAGGGCTTTTTACCCGAGCCCTACTTCTTATGTGAAGGGGCAGAGGTCTTCCTCGACAGCCTTGTCTGGGTAAGGTGCTCTGTCTCGAGCTGAGCAGCCTTCTCGGTCACGGGTTTGCCAAAAAGGTTCTCACCTCGGCAGGGGACATCGACCAACTTGTCCTGAACCCATGGCTTGAGGTCCGATGACTGCAGCCACGCCTGGCGTCGAGCCGCGATACCGGCAGCCGCTACTCGGGCCGAAGCCTCGAAGCCATCGTAGGCGGCACGGGAAATGAACTTCGAGCATTCCCGAATCCCCGAGGACAAGGTCTGAAATCTCTGCAAGGGTTCCCCGGAGAGACCAGCAGAGAAGCCGGCCAGTTCTTTGGCCAGGTCCCGCAAGTACATGCCCATGTCCAGCTGGTAAGACTGGACACGGCAAGCAAGCATCGACCCCTGGAAGCACTTCCTACCAACGCCATCGAGGTTGCGGGCCTCCCTGCCGGGGGGCACCGCAGAGTGCATCTTCTGGCTCTTCAGACGATGCATGGCCGATTCCACAACCATGGAATGGTGTGGTAGTTGTGCTTTCTGGAAACCAGGGCTTTTGCGGAGTCGATAAATGGAATCGACTCGCTTGCTCAGAACCGGCGCCGAGGCTGGGGCCTCCCACATTCGGAAGAGGAGCCGTTCCAGCATTCGAGGAACCGGGACAGTAAAGGCCTCCTTCGGAGGAGAGTCGTACTGCAGAGCATCGAGCTCCTCGGCTCGAGGCTCTTCCTCGGGATCGGCAGGGATAGCCAAGGCAGCGGCCATATCCCGGACGAACTCCGAGAACCTAGTGTCCTCCGGGGGGGATCTACTCCGGGGACCAGACTGCTGTGAGTCCGACGGGACGCACCGAGTCTTAAAAGTATCGGGAGATTCCTCGTCCTCCGTCTCCCAGGCGAACTCGTCCGAGGAGGAGTCAGGGTCCGACCCCGAGGGGCCCCGAGGCACCCGCCCCGACGCCGGGGGCACCGGCGTCGAGACCCTCGGTCCCGAACGGGAGGTTGAGGGAGCCCTTGACCGAGGACAACTTCGAGCCACGAGGGTCTCGAGTATCGGCTCGGTCTCCGGGTTTGACTTCGAAGTCGACGTCCCGGTGGTCGGGGCAGATGCACCAGGCAGGCTGGCCATCAGTGCCCGCTGCTGCTCCATGAAGGCAGACAGTCTGCACTCCAAGGCTGTCATCCTGAGACTCAGCTCGGGAGACGCAGCAGCCACCGACTCGAGCCCCAGCGGCGCCGGGCCTGACGTCGGCTCTCTGGGAGGAGAGTCCACGAGGACTACAGGGCTTACGTGTCCAGCAGACTCCAGCTCCACGCGAGGAACTTTGGCAGGCTTCTCTTGGTCCAGGGGCCCGGGACGGCGGTTGGGGGTCTTAGACCTGGCCCTCGAGGGACCAGGGACCTCCGACGACGCCCTCGCAAGCCGCTTCTTCCTCTTATGTTCCCGGTCAGGGGACCCCCTGTCCGAGGAGCTTCGACGGCGCTCGGGATCGGAATCCCAAGATGTCGAGGCCTCAGACGAGGTCCGGGCCCGGCCGGAGGCAGAGTCTGACAAAAACCTTTCCTTTTGATGCTGTCGACTCTTTAGTGCCTTGGAAGACATCTTCCCACATGGCCCACACGACTTTGGGTCGTGGTCAGGGCCGAGGCACCGAAGGCAGCAGTCGTGTGTGTCAGTGAGAGACATAATTTTCTTACACCGATCACACTTTTTGAAACCACTGGAAGCCATCGGGGAAAAAATAGCCCCAACGAGGTCAAAGGACCGCCTTCCAGTGAAAAAGGAAAAAAGGGTGCGAACGCCAGCCACGAAGGGCAAAAACCGAAAAATGAAGAAAACGGGCTCGATACCGGTGTACCGAACCCGGCGGGAGGGGAACCGGCGTCAAACCGGAGAAAAAGAGCGAAAATCGCCGAAGAAAAAAAATCACTTTTATCCGGGAGAACAGGACCCATGACCGATGGGCTTCTCGGAAAAAAAGAGACCAAAGTAAGATGGCACCTTTAGGCGGGAAGGGAACCGCGCATGCGTGCCAGCATTCCCAAAGGCTTTCATGGAAAGCTGGGGAAATGCTCCGCTGGGGCTTCATCGGTGCCGATGACACCCATATGTGAGGACTGACTTCCTGCTTGGTCCTGGAGAATTGTGGTGATCCTTGGTATGCTGCAAGTAGAAGTACAGTGCCCTCTTACAGTCCAGCATATGTACAATGGCCTCCGCCTTTCCTGCGTGAGGTTGCGGAAAGGTAGGTAACACCTCTTCCTGGTTAAGGTGGAATGGGATCACCACCTTGGGAAGAAACTTAGGGTGCATGCAAAGCATGTCCCTGTTCCTGTAGAATCTGGTGTAGGATGGATCCGCCACCAAGGCCTTTAGCTCACGGACCCTGCGAGCAAATGTAAGCGCCACTAGTTACATGACCTTCCAAGAGAGTTACCTGAGATGGCAGGTCGCCAATGACTCAAAAGGTAGTACAGCCAGTCATGAGGGCACCATGTCCAGATCCCACTCTGCTGCCGGAGGATGGACAGGGGGCTTAGAAAGCAAGAGGCCCCACAGGAATTGAGACACAAGTGGCTGAGCTGAGAGGGGCTTGCCCTCAATGAGGTGGTGGTTCGCAGCGATTGCGCTAAGGTGCACCCTCACTGAGTTGGACATCAGTCCCACTTGGGACAGGTGGAGCAAGTATTGCAACACAAGCTGCACAGTGCAGGGTCACTCCGTGCACTACAGTGAGAATTGCCTCCACTTGAAGGAGAAGGTCTGCCTGGTGGATGACTTACCGGAGGCCAAGAGGATCTCCTCCTTCTCCCTGGGCAGATTAATGGGGGCCAAGGCTACCTGTTCAGCAGCCAGGCTGTGAGCAACAGAGACCCCAGATTGGGGTGTAGGAGAACACCCCTCCTGTGAGAGTGGATCTGGGGCACTCCCCAGGGGAACTGGGTGTGCTGCAGACAGGTGCAGAAAGAAGGGGGAACCACTGTTGCCTGGCCCATCGTGGGGTGACCAGGATCATTGCGGCCAGTCGCGTTGAATCTTGAACAAGGTCTTAACTATCTGGAGTGTGGGAGGGAAGGCGTACAGAAGACCCTCTATCCAAGGGATGAGGAAAGCATCTGCCACCACCCAGGAGAGGTGTGGCTGCCTGAAGCAAAAGAAAGCAGCTGGCTGTTGGTTGGACCGGTGAAGAGGTCCATCAGTGGGACTCCCCAAAGCCAGAAAAGCCGACGGGCCATCTGGGGGTCCAGCCTCCACTCATGTGGCTGGAGGACTCTTCTGAGCCTGTCCACCAGGATATTGTCCTGGCCCAGGAGGTACAACACTCTCAAGAGCAAGACGTGGTGGCTTGCGTACGAGCAGAGGATCACTGCCTCCTGGCAGAGGGTGTACTACCCCGTGTCCCCCCTGCTTGTTTATGTAGAACATCGCCACTTGGTTGTCCATCTGGAACAGCACCGCCTGGTGCAGTAGGTGATGGCGGAGGGCATGGAGATCTAGGAATATGGCCCGAAGCTCCAGGAGGTTGATTTGCTGTTGACTTTCTGTCTGTGACCAACTGCCCTGGGTGCAGAGGTAGTGGGCTCCCCAGCCCAGCAGGGAGGCATCCATAGTGAGGACCTTCTGGGGGGTGGGAGCCTGGAAGGGCATCAAAGCCCATAGGTTCTAGAGGACTTGCCACCAACCGAGGGAGGCAGCCAACTGACCAGTCACCACCATCCTGTCCCACAGCCAACCTATGGCCTGGGACACTGTAAGTGGAGGCACCATTTAGCTGCTCTCATGTGCAGGCAGGCAGGCGTCTGTTGTGACATGAACGGTGGACACCATGTGACCCAGTAAGCGGAGTAGTAGGCAGGCCAACACTGAGCGTCGGCGCTGCACGACTGCCACTAGGGCCCTGAGGCGGTCAGCTCTGTCCAGTGGAAGGATAGTCCTGGACTGAAGGGTGTCCAGCTGCACTCCTTTAAACTCAAGACTCTGGGTCGGGAGAAGATGAGACTTGGGGTGGTTGATCAGGAACCTCAGGTGCTGGAGAAAGAATGAGGATAGTGCACCCCATCGCCTGCTGCACTTCGGCAGCGGTGCACCCTCTTATGAACCAGTTATCCAGGTAGGGAAGATGAAGACCCCCCTGGAGGCGAAGGTAGGCCACGATTACCGCCAGGCACTTTGTGAATATCCTTGGGAAAGATGCTAAGCCAAAGGGTAGGGACCCTATACCGGTAGTGACTTCCTCCCATCATGAACCTGAAGTATTGTCTGTGTTGGGATGGATCATGATGTGCATGTACGCATCCTTCAGGTATAAGGGCATAAGCCAGTCTCCCCGCTTGGGGTATGGCAGCAGTGTTCCAAGGGAGAGCATCTTGAACTTATCCTTCACCAGGAACCTGTTGAAATCCCGCAGGTCTAGCATGGGCCGGAAACCTCCGGTCCTTTTTGGAACAAGGAAGTAACGGGAGTCGGACCTCTTGCCCTGGAGATGGGTGAGCACCGGGTTCACTACTCTATCCCTTAGAAGACCTGTGAGCTCCTACAGCAGCAGGATCTGGTGGTGGGAGTCCTGGGGGCTCTCCCGGAGAGAAGGGAGGTGGCGTCTGTGCCAAGTGGAGGAGGTAACCCTCTCTCAGCACCTGCAGTGCCCAAGAATCCATGGTGATGGCAGGCCATTGGTGGGCATACAGCACCAGATGTCCCCCTGTGGGCTGTGGGACTAAACCTCCTGGGGGAGGAGAGCTATGCCCAAGGAGTCAAAAACTCCCCCCAGGCTGTGCCGAGGCTAGTGCCTGGATCTTGGAAGTCTTGGACTTACAAGGGCCATGCCCTTGCCCCTTGTCTGCTGACCCTGTTAGGGAGCTGGGAAGGCCTGGTATTGAGGGTAGTTTGCATAAGCCCTCCACTTCTTCGGGTAAAGAGGTTTTTTAGTCGACATCTTCCATCTGGAAGGGTCAGTGTCTTCTTGGAGAGCCTGGTTCTTTTCAGGAACTCGGACTCCAACTCTGCAGCTTTATCTGTCATTTTATTTCATTTATTAGAACTTGATAGAGGGGACAGCAGAGCGGTTAACAATAAAAACAATAAATGAGAAAACTCAGAAAAGAATGCCAATTGATTAGACAGGAAAGCTCACAGAAAATGACAAGGACAGCAAAGGAACATAGAGGAAAATCAGTAGCCAGGCGAATCAGGGGTTAAGTCAATGTCATAGGCAATACTAAATAAGTGTGTTTTGAGTTGGGCTTTGAACTTATGGAGGGAGGGTTCTAGCCTAAGGGAAGGAGGGAGGCTGTTCCAAAGCATGGGACTAAGAAAATAAAAGGCGGTGTGACGTGTTGAATGGAGATGTGTCTGTGAGGGGGAGGGTATGAAGAGAAAATTCAAGTGTATAGACCGGAAAGAGCGCTGAGGTCCATTGAGGATGAGGAGTGATCTGAGAGGAGCCGGTATGAAGAGACTCGTGAACCTGAATAAGAATCTTATAGTGAATGCAAAATGATATGGGAAGCTAGTGAAGATGTATGAGTAAAGGAATTATATAATTGTAACGAGAGGCATAAAAGATGAGTCTGGCTGCAGTATTCTGTATAAGTTGAAACTGTTTCAGGGACTATTGAGGGAGAGCAGCAAGTACTGAATTACAATAATCAATGCGAGAAAAGTCGAGGGTGACAACAAGGGTGATAAGAGTCAGGACAGATAGAAGAGATCGGACAACCATGATATGGCGGAGAGAGTAGAGGGAGCGTTGGGTAATCTGGCTGAGATGTTTGCGAAATGAAAATGCGGAGTCTAGAATGACCCCAAGGCAGGGGTGGGCAATTCCGGTCCTGGAGGGCCGCAGACCAGTCATGTTTTCATGATGTCCCTAATGAATATTCATGAGATCTATTTGCATCCACTGCCTTCCATTGTATGGAAATAGGTCCATGAATATCCATTAGGGACATCATGAAAACCTGACTGGTCTGCGGCCCTCCAGGACCGGAATTGCCCACCCCTGCCCTAAGGTAATGGAAAGAGGAGGTAAGCTGAATTGAAACACCCGGGGAGGGAGGGTGCAATAGAGGGTGATGAGGGAGAATCTGTGAGCCAGATAGCAGTTGTCTATGAAGGACTGAGAACAAGGAAGTTTGAGGATAATCAGGTGGCCACACGAAAAAGGCAGGAGTTCAAAGGCGAAAGATCCAGAGAGTAAGGATTGGTATGGTGAAGTAAAAGAATATCATTGGCATATAGATAAAAGATGTTGAAGAGAAGGGGAGCTAAAACAGCCCTGAGGGACATCACAGAGAAGAGGGTAGGAGGGGGGGGAGACAGAATTATCCATAATAACCCTGAAAGAGTGCTGTGAAAGAAAAGACCTAAACCAATCAAGAACTCATTCCTGGAGACCAATAGAATGAAGACGTGAGAGAGGAAAACCGTGATTGACAAGATCAAAAGCTTTGGATAGATCAAGAGAGACGGTGATTGTGACATTACTATGGTCAAGAAACTGGTAAACTTCAGTGAGCAAAGAAAGGATAGTGTGGGTGGAATGACCAGAACAGAACCCTGATTGGTGGTGATGGAGTGTATTAGTGGATATGAGGTGAGCATTCAGTTGTTAGGAAACCAGCTTCTCAAGTAACTTGGATAAGAATGGTAAATTAGAAACGGGCCTGTAATTCGAGGGGACTGCTTTATCTGAGGAGGAGTTTTTCAAAACTGGGTGAATTAAGCTTCCTTCCAAATGGAAGGGAAAATGCTTGAGGTGAGACTGGAATTGATGACAAGAGAGAATAATAGGTTTGAGGGCTAAAGAATTTTCTAATAGCCAAGACGACAGAAGGGGGATCGAGGTTGCATGTAGTCTTATGAACGATTGCCAGGATCTTTGACAAAGCAGTGTCAGAGAATGTATAAGTTAGGACAGAGAGTAGAGGCTTCAGAGATTGTTAGCAGGAGGGACTCCCAAAGAGACGCTGATAAGGAGGGGGGAGAATAAAGTAGAAGGGAAGAGAGTCTGAGGCTGTGTTGCTAGAGTTACGAATAAAGCTTCAGGGTAGTGAAGAGCCGGGGGGGGGGGGGAAGGTTTCAGAAATAACAAGAGTGGACCGATAGATGACAGCAAAACCTCCACCTGAGCGTGCCGCACATGGCTTAGAAAAGAAAAAATAGCACTCCGGAAGGCAGCAGTGAAAACGTAGTTACTCACCTGTAACAGGTGTTCTCCAGGGACAGCAGGAATCAGTTCTCACTTATGGGTGATGTCGGCACCGATGGAGCACACAAGGAGCAATTCCCAGCTTTCAAAGAAAGCCTTTGGGATTGCTACCACACATGCGTGGTCCTCTTCCCACCCAAGGGTGCCATCTTGCTCAGTCAGATCCCTTAGCTCGAGCCCTACCAAGCGGCAAGTGAAGGACAAAAATTCAGCAACTCATCATGGGAGGCGGGAGGGTAGTGAGGGCCAATTCCTGCTGTCCCTGGAGAACACCTGTTACAGGTGAGTAACTATGCTTTCTTCAGGAACAAGCAGGAAGTCAGTCCACACTTATGGGACTTCCTAGCTACAGGCTACCGAACCTGTAACCAAAAGAAAAAAATGCCTCTGCGAGGCTGTAAGCAGAAGCCAAAGCCCAAAGGAGCCCGAGTCCTTAGGTCCTCGGGGTGAAGCCCTCGGTAGCTGTGAAGAAGGGTCGGAGGGCAGAAGTTGCTTATACCCCGAACAGATTATGGAGTACAGGCTGGCCGAAGGCGCTGTCCCGGCGGGACTCCCTCTCCAGGCAGTAGTGGGCAGCGAAGGTGCTGGTCGAAGACCAGGTCGGCGCCCAGCAGATGTCCATCAGGGGCACGGAGCGTAATGAGGCCACCGAGGCCACCATGGCTCGGACCCCGTGAGCGATGACTCGACGATCCAGAGGGACGCCCGCCTTCGCATGGGTGAAGGCGATGCAGTCCACAACCCAAACTGAGAGGGTGCGCTTGGAGACTGCTTGTCCCTGCCGATTGGGATCGTAGATCACGAAAAGCCTATCAGACTTGCGATGAGTCTGGGTAGGCTGCAAGTAGAAGGCGAGAGCCCGCTTGCATTCGACGGTGTGCAGAGCCGCCGACACCTGGTCAGCGTGGGGCCTCGGGAAGAAGGTCGGGAGCACTATCTTCTGACTGAGATGAAAAGCCGACATGACTTTAGGTAAGAATTTAGGGTGGGTCCAGAGGACCACCCTGTTCCGATAAAACCTGGTGTAAGGGGCGCCAGCCATGAGCGCCTGAATCTCACTGACTCGGCGAGCCGAGGTCAGCGCCACCAGGAAGGCCACCTTCCAGGACAAATGTTGAAGCGAACACGTTGCCATCAGCATGAAGGGTGGACGGGTGAGCTGCATGAGCACCATGTTCAAGTCCCATTCCGCCAGAGGGGGACAGATGGGCAGCTTGGACAGCAGAAGGCCCCGCATGAAACGGGAGAGTAACAGCTGCCCCTAAAGAGGTTTCCCCTCGATAGGGAGATGATTAGCCGATATGGCACTCAAGTCAACTGTTAGAGTCAAGTCAACTGTTAGAGTTCGACTTCAGTCCTTCCCTTGAGAAGTGGAGGAGGTACTGGAGAACCCACCGACCCGGGCAGGGGTCGATCTGGCGTTCCAAGCACCAGCTGGAAAAGCGTTTCCACTTAAAGGCGTAAACCTGCCTGGTGGAGTCCTTCCTCCTGGCAAGGAGGATTTCCTTGACTTCCTCAGGAAGGGCCAGAGAGGCTATAGAGGCTCGTTCAGCCACCAGGCTGAGGGATAGGGAGGTTAGGTTCGGGTGGAGAACCCAACCCTCTTCCTGCGTGAACAGGTCCCTGGCCGAGCCCAGGGGCAATGGAGGTTCTGTCGAGAGCCGGAGCGGGAACCAAGGTTGCTGAGGCCACAAGGGGGCCATGAGGATCAACAATGCCTCATCCCGTTGAATCTTGAACAGAGTCCTCACAATGAGGGGAAAAAGAGGGAATGCATATAGGAGACTGGAAGACCAGTCCAGGAGAAATGCATCGGGGCCCTCCCTGATCGGGTGCGGTACCAGGCCGCAAAAGCAAGGGAGCTGCATGTTCTGAGGGCTGGCAAAGAGGTCTATCACTGGAGTGCCCCAGCAGAGAAAACAGCCAGCCTGCGACTCTGGGATCCAGTTGCCACTTGTGTGGGGCGAAGGATTCTGCTGAGTCTGTCCGCCAGACCATTCTCCTGACCCGGGAGGTACGCCGCCCTGAGGGACATCCTCCTTTGGGCGGCGAAAGAGCAGATGAGGACCGCTTCCCTGCAGCGGGAGCACGACCCCGTGCCCCCCTCTTTGTTGATGTAGAACATTGCTACACGGTTGTCGGTCTGTACTAGAATGAACTTCCTACTGTGGAGATTGAAGGCCCTTAGGGCCCACCGGATGGCCTGGAGCTCGAGCAGGTTTATCTGCAGCTGAGTCTCCGTGGGTGACCATTGCCCCTGTTTGCAGAGAGACCCGCAATGGGCTCCCCACCCTAACAGGGAAGCATCTGTGGTTAGCATCACATCTTGCTGTGGGGTCTGAAAAAGCGATCCCCGCAGGAGGTTGCGGGGGTTCTGCCACCAGTTCAGGGACAAGCGGGGGTCGGAAAGAACCCTGACGGGGTCCCCGAGGTGTCCGAGGGACTGACTCCATTGGGTACTGAGCCATTCGCATGTGCAGGCGAGAATAGGGAACCACATGTACGGTCGAGGACATATGGCCCAGGAGACATAACATGGACCGAGCGGTGACCTGGTGGGCGCTTTGGACGTGAGCTGTCAGAACTCGGAGGTGGGTGCCTGCCGAATATCGAGGCGCGCCCCGATGAACTCGAGAACCCGCACTGGGTTGAGGTGAGACTTTGGGTTGTTGACCAAGAACCCCAAGCTCTCCAAGAGGAGGACAGTGTATGACATCGCTTGCCGGGCCTCCTCGATGAAGGAGCCCGTAACAAGTCAGTTGTTGAGATAGGGAAACACCGGCACGCCCTGGCGCCGAAGGTGATTGGCGGCCACGACGAGGCACTTCATGAAGACCCATGGAGCGGACGTCAGGTCGAAGGGGAACACTCTGTACTGGAGGAGCTCTCCCTGCACCCTGAAACGCAGGTACTGCTTGTGTTGGGGGTGGATCAAGATATGGGCATAAGTGTCCTTCAGATCCAAGGAGCATAGCCAGTCGCCCTGCTGGAGGAAGGGCAGCAGTACGCCAAGAAATAACATCTCGAACTTCTCCCGCACCAGGAACTTGTTTAGCCTGCGGAGGTCAAGGATGGGCTACAAGACCCCCCACCCCCCCGTCTTCTTTGGGACGAGGAAGTACTGGGAATAAAAGGTGGGGAGGGACCTTCTCGACTGCCTGATGGGTAAGGAGAGAGTGTAATTTCTGCTGCAGCAGAAGCTGGTGTGTGGGGAGTCGGGGAGTCTCCGCCAGGGAGAAGGGTGGAGGGAACCTGTTAAAATGGAGGTGATAGTCCGCCCAGACAACCTGGAGGACCCAGGTGTCTGAGGTAATAAGCGCCCACGATGGGGCAAAACAGGACAGACGTCCCCCCACTGGCTGCTGCATCACCGGAGGGCGAGGGGCCATGCCGCTGGCGTCAAACCCCTGAGTGGGTTGTGAGGGAGCCGGTGTTTGGGTCTTCGGGCCCTTTGGCTTGCAGTGCGCCCCTGTCCAGGCTTTCCCTGAGCCGGGGTAGCTGGCGTGGGGGTAGTCGGGTATGGTGGATAACCGTGATACTGAAAGCCTTTCCTGGGAAAGAAGGGCTTCTTGGCTGGCTGCTTCTTGCGAGGCAGCGTCGAGGTCTTGCGGGAGAGACAGGTCCTGGTAACAAACTCCATCTCGATCTCCGCGGCCTTCTCCATTGGCTTCCCAAACAGCTGTTCACTGAGACAGGCCACATTCAGGAGCTTCTCCTGCACCCATTGCTCCAAATCCGAGGATTGGAGCCATGCCTGGCGGCGAGCCCCAATGCCCGCATACGCCGCACGTCCGATGTCTCGAAGCCATCATAAGAGGCTTGAGATATGTATTTGGAACAGTCGACCACAGATTTCAGCAGGATCCGGAATCTGTCTAAGGGCTCCCCTTCCAGGCCCGTGGAAAAAACCCCAAGTTCATTCGCCAAGTCGCGTAGGAACTGTGGTGGCGAGACTGTAGTGGAGCCCAGGGAAATGGATAGAAAACAGACATTTACCCCTAAGCAGAAGAATAGTTCAGGGAGTTTTGACTTTGAAAATCCAGCCAAGGAAAAAAAACACACACAGAGTTGCTGAGTGCAAGCCACGCCCTAGCTCCAAGGCAACCAGGGTAGGTAATGGGGAACACCCGGGGGCGGAGTTTGAAGCCATAGGGCAGCCCCAGTCATTTAAGCCCGAGGAAACAGGAAGAGAAGAGAAGAGACAACCGGGGAACCAGGAAGAGAAGGGACAACCGAGGAACCAGGAGGAGAAGGGGAAGGTTCTTGCAAGGAAGCTGAGAGAGGGAGGTGTTCTAGAAGCAGCCTCAGGAAAGGTTCTCGTTGCAGCCAGCACACAGGAAACTACAGCTCTGAAGGAAGCCCGTGTTATAAGAGCATTACAGCAGGCCCTGAAGACAGGAGGGTTTTTCCTGAGGAAAGTGCTGTCTTTAAGCAGGGCACGGGCGTGGTCCTGCCAGAACCTGAGGGAAGAGCTTCACCTCGAGGAAGGTCTGTAAAGAGCTCTGTTACTAGAAGTAAGGTGAGCCCATTTGAAACCTTGCATAGTTTATTGAAGGATAAGAATTCCCTCAGCCCTTCCAACATTCCTCAACATAGAAAGAGGTCTCATTGGGAGAAGGTTTTAAAGTTATTAGGAGAAATACAACCTGAAATCCCACAAGCTAACTGACCCCGAGTATGAGAGCATGCAGGTAGATAACTATGATTCTGATAATAGTTCTGCCGACTCTCAAATGGACTGTTCTTTGTGTGTAAAGCAAAGGTGAAGAAGCTGCAAGGTTTAAAACTGAGAAAACCCAGAAGCTTTGTACTTGCCTGTTCTGCTAGAAATGTTTGGAATGATGTTGCTAACATTTTAAAGCTACAGTTCCAGTTGATCGTTCAATTTCAAATGCAATGCAAGTTAGAAGAATACTTTAGAGCACTTCAAGAGGTCTCAAAATCAATTGCCAATTTTTTATACTCATTTTCCATCTTCTTTAAAGCTGGCAGAGAAGGTTCAGAAGTGCTAATTTGAATGCTTAAGAAGTCACTACCTAAACGTATAAACAGCCAGAAGTAAAGTGGGTTGTGCTTTGCATAGTGCTCAGTTTGGAAGAGCAGTTATTTGGGCTGAACTGAGCAAGGAACCCTTAAGCTGTATTCTTGAACTCTGGAAAAGATATACTACTGGTATAACAAGCTGAGTGAAGCAGTTGCTACCTGTGTTACTGTGAAAGTTCCTTTTTCTTTATTTATTTGGAGAAGTATCCTACTTTTGTTGCTGTATGTTTGAAAGGACAAAAGAAGAAAAGAATACATTTTTCCTGTATTTGCCTTCCACCCTCGGCTACTCATTTTTTTCACAACTACAATCCCCAGAAGCCTTGGCTCTGGGAACCCACACTACCAAGGGACAATAGGAGGTACGCCCACTGCCTATAGGCCCCCGCGTAGCCAGCAGGGGGTGCGACAGGTGGCGTAGTTTTAAGGATCCTTCGTTTTTGCCTTTACCCACGCATAAGAAAGGATATTTACTACCATAAAGAAGGAGAAAACTTCTGTTGGAAGCCTCTGACGACAGAGAGCCTGCTGAGGAGTAAAGACCGGAGTGGCAGCAGAAGGACGGAACCGGAGCTGATTTCCCAGCCGGGACCTGTTTGCTGACAAACTCGAGTCTACACCTGCATCAGGTAACCCGTGTATAGGAGGGGTTAAAGCGGATACTGGTGCAGGGGGCTACAGCAGTGCTCAAAAGGGGGTTCGAGAGAAAGAGGGCTGGTACTTGGAGCCGCACTTGGTGTGTTCTTTCTCTTTTCTGTTGTTTCAGCATCAACTAGAGATGGAGCATGGCGAACCTCTGAGCTGGATGGCGGAACAGCTCCAAAAGCAGCAGGAGATGTCTGCCAGGACCCAGGAACATACTGCTGCCATGATGCAAGCTCAACAGAAGCCGCTCCTTGAGATGATGGGCGCATGGTTAGGAGCGCAGAAGAAAACAGCGGAATCCATAAGGACAGCGTCAGGTTCTTTGGGAGCCTTACAAGGACTGAGTTTACCGGGTAATGGGACATTTTCCTTTGGTTAGTTGACCAAGGAAGATGATATTGACGATTACCTGGAAGCGTTCGAGAGGGTAGCTCTCCTAAGTGGATGGCCGAAAGATCAGTGGGCAGTGCGCCTGGCAGCCTCCCTTACAGGGGAAGCGCTAGTGGCTTACAGGGCCATGCCTGCTGCACTAGCCTCCAGTTACGAGGAGCTCAAAAAGGCAATAAGAGACTGTATGGGCCTAACCCCTATGGTCTATCGCCACCTCTTGAGGAGTTGCAAGTTAAAACAAGGAGAAACACCGCGAGCTCTATGCCAGCGGATTAAAGGGTTGGCATGTAAGTGGCTAACACCCGAGAGTAGAACAATAGATTCCCTGTTAGACTGCATTGTATTAGAACAGTTTATGGAGGCTGTCCCAAAAGATCTGTAGTCCTTTCTGATCCTTCAGAACTGCCACAACACCAATGAGGCTACCTCACTGGTGGAGCGCTTCCTAGAGGCCAGATTGGTAAGCCAAGTGAAGGCTGGTGTTTCAAACCCGGCAGTCGCAGGGGTTTCAGAAAGGAGAGGAAGGTCAATGTGGGGAGAAATGACAAAGTTTATGCACATGGGAAAACCTGGTTATGTCCAAAGAAAATGTTTTTCATGTGGAGAGGAAGAGCACCTGAAGAAAGATTGTAAAGCAAGGACAGCCCTAATAACCACCCAGTCCCAAGGAGAGTGGGGAGGGATTTTTGTTGGCTGTAGAAGTGGAAGGTATCCCTGTAGACGCCTTGCTGGATTCCAGGGCGGATCAGTCCATGATCTCGCAGAGGCTCTGGAAAGAAATACAATCCCAGGGTAGCCAGCTCCCAGAACCATCTGAGGGCAGCATAAAGATAAGGTGCGTCCATGGTGCAGCGTCATCTTACCCAGTCCACACTGTAAGGGTAAAAGGTTTGGGATTAAAGCGGAACATATCTGTAGCAGTTGTCCCTAGGCTCCCACACGCCTTAGTCTTGGGGAGAGATTGGCCTCAATTTAGGCGAGGGTTAGTTGAGGGCTTACTACCCAAGGCAGGCATGGTATCCACCAGGGCCCGCTCCAAAGCCAAGACAGGGGAACAAGACCCACCAGACGACCCGGCACACGGGTTGCCCTCTCATGACGATTTAATAACTCCCCTTGCAGCTAGCGGCAAAAAGGGGAAAGCAGAAAAACGCCAGGGGAGGCAGACTAGGTCGCAGAATAGGGCTGAACTAGTAGCCGGCCAGGACCTACCTTGGGTCCCCAAGGAGTTAGTCGAGAAATTTCCCTCATTCCCCAAAGAACAGCGGGCAGACCCCGCACTCATTCGGCTTTTGAGTATGCCCACAGAAGGTCAGAAACCTTACCCAGATTTTTCTTAGATAGTGATCTATTATACCGTGAAAGTTTAGACCCTAGGTCAGGGAATATCTGGAAACAATTAGTAGTCCCTACTACCTTTAAAACACTGGTTTTAAGGTTAGCGCATGACCACCCTATAGGAGGTCATAAAGGGGTGCATGGCACCTTAGAGCAAATTCTAGCCCGCTTCTATTGGCCCGGGGTTTTCAAGGAGACCTCTAAATTCTGTGAGTCATGTCCTTCCTGTCAACGAGTTACTGCAATCCACCCGTAAAAGGTACCTCTGGTACCCATACCGGTCATATCGGAACCTATACATAGATTAGCTATGGATATAGTGGTTCCCCTAGGGAGAACACCCCGAGGGTTCCAAAATATCCTGGTCATCGTAGACCAAGTCACCCGATTCCCTTGGGCGATTCCCCTACGCAACATATCCGCCAGAACTATATCTGCTAAAATAGTAAAGTTATTCTGCGAGGTGGGATTTCCCGGGAGGTTTTAACTGACAGGGGTAGTAATTTTATGTCCCGGTATCTGGCCCAAGTGTGGGACGCCTTTGGCATCTGACATGTCAGAACGGCCGCATATCACCCACAATCAAATGGCCTAGTTGAGAGGCAGAACCAAACCCTAAAGAGAATGCTAAGGAGAAGTCTCGAGGGGGACATGACTGACTGGGATATGCTGCTTCCCTTCGTATTGTATGCGTGCAGAGAGCGGAAGCAGACATCCTTGGGCATTTCTCCATATGAGTTGATGTACGAGCGAGCTCCAAGGGGCGTACTCGACATATTATACGAGCAGTGAGTGGAACCAGCCATAGAAGAAATCGGGATACCCCAATTCTTAAAAGATTTGAAAGCACGCCTACAGCGTATGTCCCAAGTGGCGGAAGGGAATAAAACAGCTAGCCAAACCCGACAGAAAGCCCACTATGACCGGCGTGCAAAGCCTCGCCAGTTGGAGGTAGGTGAATAGGTTATTGTAACAGTGGCCGGACCAAGCCCCAAATTCGAGAGTAAGTGGAAAGGGCCTTATAGGGTAATAGGGCAGGTCGGTCCAGTATCCTATTCGGTGGAGAATAGAAGAGGACAACAGCAGATTTATCACATTAATGTTTTGCGATCCTGGCACGAGCGAGTGGCATTGGCTCGGTTGGTGGCAAAAGAGGATAATCCGAATAGCTGTCAAATAGACCATAATACCCTAGCAAGAATTACGGGCTGTGCGGGGGTTAGTGCGCCAGCCCGTAATATCTTAAGGGGGGGGATGTGTGGTGGCGAGACTGTAGTGGAGCCCAGGGAAATGGATAGAAAACAGACATTTACCCCTAAGCAGAAGAATAGTTCAGGGAGTTTTGAGTTTGAAACTCCAGCCAAGGAAAAAAAACACACACATAGAGTTGCTGAGTGCAAGCCACGCCCTAGCTCCAAGGCAACCAGGGTAGGTAATGGGGAACACCCGGGGGCGGAGTTTGAAGCCATAGGGCAGCCCCAGTCATTTAAGCCTGAGGAAACAGGAAGAGAAGAGACAACTGGGGAACCAGGAAGAGAAGGGACAACTGGGGAACCAGGAAGAGAAGGGACAACCGAGGAACCAGGAGGAGAAGGGGAAGGTTCTTGCAAGGAAGCTGAGAGAGGGAGGTGTTCCAGAAGCAGCCTCAGGAAAGGTTCTCGTTGCAGCCAGCACACAGGAAACTACAGCTCTGAAGGAAGCCCATGTTGTAGGAGCATTACAGCAAGCTCTGAAGACAGGAGGGTTTTTCCTGAGGAAAGTGCTGCCTTTAAGCAGGGCACGGGCGTGGTCCTGCCAGAACCTGAGGGAAGAGCTTCACCTCGAGGAAGGTCTGTAAAGAGCTCTGTTACTAGAAGTAAGGTGAGCCCATTTGAAACCTTGCATAGTTTAATGAAAGATAAGAATTCCCTCAGCCCTTCCAACATTCCTCAACATAGAAAGAGGTCTCATTGGGAGAAGGTTTTAAAGTTATTAGGAGAAATACAACCTGAAATCCCACAAGCTGATTCCAGCCAGATGCTAACTGACCCCGAGTATGAGAGCATGCATGTAGATAACTATGATTCTGATAATAGTTCTGCCGACTCTCAAATGGACTGTTCTTTGTGTGTAAAGCAAAGGTGAAGAAGCTGCAAGGTTTAAAACTGAGAAAACCCAGAAGCTTTGTACTTGCCTGTTCTGCCAGAAATGTTTGGAATGATGTTGCTAACATTTTAAAGCTGGCAGAGAAGGTTCAGAAGTGCTGATTTGAATGCTTAAGAAGTCACTACCTAAACGTATAAACAGCCAGAAGTAAAGTGGGTTGTGCTTTGCATAGTGCTCAGTTTGGAAGAGCAGTTATTTGGGCTGAACTGAGCAAGGAACCCTTAAAAGCTGTATTCTTGAACTCTGGAAAAGATATACTACAGGTATAACAAGCTGAGTGAAGCAGTTGCTACCGGTGTTACTGTGAAAGTTCCTTTTTCTTTATTTGGAGAAGTATCCTACTTTTGTTGCTGTATGTTTGAAAGGACAAAAGAAGAAAAGAATAAATTTTTCCTGTATTTGCCTTCCACCCTCGGCTACTCATTTTTTCACAACTACAATCCCCAGAAGCCTTGGCTCTGGGAACCCACACTACCAAGGGACAATAGGAGGTACGCCCACTGCCTATAGGCACCCGCCTAGCCAGCAGGGGGGTGCAACATAACATACCAATATACAATTGGTAAGCGTGGATGTGACAGGAAAGCATGGAACCTTGATAGGCCTTGTGGACCAGTGCATCAAGGGCTCTCGACTCCCGGCCAGGTGACACAGAGGAGTGTGATTTCGGGCTCTTCTGCTTCCGCATGGCTGACTCCACTACCATCGATGTGTGTGGGAACTGGGTTTTTCGGAAGCCTGGTCCACACTGCATCTTGTACATTGTGTCAAGGCGCTTTCTCAGAATGGGAACCGAGGCTGGGGCCTCCCACATATAGAGCAGTAGCTGAGATAGAATCGGCAGCACCGGCACGGTGAGGGATTCCCTGGGTGAGGCCTCGTACTGAAGAATATCGAGATCTTCAGCACGAGGGTCCTCCTCAGCCTGGGTGACCGGGTTGAGGGCCCGAGCCATGTCCCGGATAAACACCAAAAAGAAGGTGTCCTCGGGTGGTGAACTCCACTGGAATCCAGGTGGGAAAGGTCTGATGGGAGATCCCAATGGGTGCAGGTCTCTGGGGAGGTGTCCCCATCGGATTTCCAGTCCGAAAAATTGGTCGAGGGATCCAAGCCAGGCGGTTCGCCCTGTACGATGGCCGGTGGCCTGGAGCCTGAGGCCCTGGACGATCTTGCCTCCAAGGAACGGGAGGGCGAACGAGACCTATGTCGAAGGCCTGTGGCTCTTGTGGGTTTCCTGGAAGGATTTGGGTGTCCCACACGAGGGAGCCGCGGTCTCTGGGCACGAGTCAGCAAAGCTAGCCGTAAGCGCCTGCTGGGAATCTATGAACGCAGAAAAACTGCATTCCAGCACCAGCATACAGGACTCCCACGCGGGTGTGGGGCCCTGGGACGCCGATACCGAGGTCACCGGTTCGGTCGTCGAGGAGACGACGACCTTCACCGGGACGACCCTCAGGAGACTGGGAACCTTTGCTGGAGGCCTCCATTTCTCTGCGAGGTACCTTGTGGGGCCGCTCCTTGTCCGACTCTCAGGAACGCCGAAGGGGGCTAAGCGACCGAGCGCAGGAGCGCTCACGCTTGTTGGGGGCCCCAGACAGCAACTTCAAGGCCTTCTTCTTTTTGCGCCGTTCCACCTCGGGGGACCCCCTGGTCAGAATGCTGCCTGGAACGCGGAGCCGCAGGGGGAGAACCCACCGGAGGGGAGACGACCGAGGGCGCCACTGGAGACTCCGAGGCGGCCTTTTGGAAAATGTCTTCGGACTTCTGCTTACAGCTGAGCAGGGCCTTAGAGAACGTTTTCTTACAGAGCAAGCAAAGCTCTGGGTCATGGTCAGCTCCCAGACACCGTAGACGTGTCCGTAAGCGACACGTTCCTAGAGCATCTATCACATTTTTTAAATCCGGTGGCCACGGGGGCAAAAACGGCCCCTGTGAGGTCGAAGACCCACGTGGCCAGCGGTTAGGAAGAAAAAAGGGTGCAAAGCCCGGAAGAAAAAAATTAAAAAAAGGTATCCCTGTAAGTGCCAAAATGAGAGCAAGGGGAGGACAGGTAGAGGACCGGTGCAGCTGGAAAAAAGAAACAAGAGCCTGTTAAGGTGAGGAAATCAAAACTTTTTCGAGGGACGAGAACGTGCGTCTGAAGGGTTCCGCGGAAAAAGGGAGACTGAGCAAGATGGCATCCTTGGGTGGGAAGAGGACCACACATGCGTGGTAGCAATCCCAAAGGCTTTCTTTGAAAGCTGGGGAATTGCTCCGTGCGGGCTCCGTCGGTGCCGACGTCACCCATAAGTGAGGACTGACTTCCTGCTTGTTCCTGGAGAAGGTTCATCGCTAGGCCTTAACCAGATCTCAGGTAGGAAGAGTAAATCTAAATCATGTTGAGAAATGACATCATTCACCAGAGAAGTTTTAGAATGGAGCAATCTGCAGTTTAGCAAGCCGCAGGAGAGAGCACCAGAGCTTGAAAGTGACGGTTGAATTATGGAAAGAGACTCCTGACGGATGGTAATGGGACAATAGCTAAGATTATGAACAGTGCGGGTGCGAAGAGGACAAGGAAGGGTGAGAGGCCGCTGCAACCATTGTACAGGTATGTTACTCATTGGTAGAGGGAGTTGATCTGGCTGCAAGCAAGCACAGTGCAGGTCAAGGTAGGGGGAAAGGTAAAAAAAAGGTGCTCATTGCTGATCTGCTATGTCAAAGCTCCATGCCTAATGGCCACGCTAAAGGGTCATGGGTTTACTGAAGAGGTTCTCTCCACGGCATGGGACATTGACCAGTCTGTCCTGAACCCATTGCTCCAGGTCAGAGGCACTAATGCCTGCTGCAGCTACTCTAGCCACCAACTAGAAGCTGTCATAGGCTGCCCGAGTCATGAATTTGAAGCGCACTCTGACAGCCAAGGCCAAGGTCTGGAACTGCTGGAGATGTTCTTCAGAAAGACCAGCCAAGAACCCAGCGAGCTCCTTCACCAAGTCTCTTAGGTACATTGCCATGCCTGGATCCAGCCTATGAGTATCGAGCCCTGGTAGCACTTTCTGCCCAGGGCATCCATGGTACAGGCCTCCCTACCTGGGGGCACTGAGGAGTGCATCTTCTGGCTCTTAAGCCAACGCATGGCTGACTCCACCACCATGGAGTTGTGGGGAAGTTGGGCTTTTTGGAAGCCGGGGCTCCAGAGGGCCTAGTACATCAAGTCCAGCCGTCTGCTCATGATGAGCACCGATGTGGAGGTCTCCCACATATGGAAGAGCAGCCGTTTCAGGATCAGGGGAACGGGTACCATGAAGACCTCCTTCGCGGGAGCCTCATACTGGAGGATCTCGAGATCCTCGGTCAGAGGGTCCTCCTCAGAGTCGGCCTCAAAGGTGAGGGTCTTCACCATGTCCCATACAAAATCGAAGAAAACCATGTCCTCAGGTGGGGATTGGTGCTGGGTCTCCTGGGGAGACTGGTCCGAGGGGATGTCTCAGTGGCAATGGGTGTCCAGGGACTCATTGTCCTCAGTATCCCAATCTGACTCGTAGTCGGTGGAAGTATCGAGGGTAACCTGGGCTCTGGGGTCAGGTCCCGGTGTCGCGACAGCCCTGTGATCAGAATCGCAGGCATCGAGCAGCAAAGACTGTAGTCCTGAGGACTGGGACCAGGACAGAGGTCGAGTGGACTCATGAGGCCGAAAGTGCTCGAGTACCAGCTCACCTCCGAGGACCTCCTTTAAGGTGGAGGGTCCGTCGTCAGGAGTGATGACCTAGAGGAACCGGGCATTAGAGCCCACTGCTAGGCCATGAAGGCAGACAAGCTGCGCTCCAAGGCCGCCATTCTGGTCTCGAGGACAGATGGCCCCAGAGGCTTCGGCTCGGGCGTCAAGGATCTCAGGCCCGGTAGCAGCTCTGCTAGAGGAGCATCTTCAATCAAGATGGCCTTGGCGCTCCGAGGCCAATCGCCCAATGCTAACTGTTCCTGTCGGGGTACCTTGGTAGGCCGCCCTTGACCAGATCCCTCGGCCTCACGTCAGGGGCTTTCAGCCCAAGATCTGTGGGACTTCCCCACCTTACCAGGCTCATCAGCCGACGAGGTCTTCGAGGGCTTCCAGCTCTTCTTGTGGTCCCCCTCCGGGGTGCTCTGGCTCAAGGCTCCGCGGTCCCAGGGCTACGAGGCAGCACGGTCCCCTGAGGTTTCAGGGTCCCGGATGGGGTTTTGGAGCTGATCTTTTTGGGGGACCCAAAGGCTGAGTCTGTCTTATAGAAGATCAACTCCTGCTGCTGTTAATGGCTCCTCAGGGCATTGGTGGTCATCAGTTTGCAGAGACCGCAGACCAAGGGGTCATGGTCCGGTCCAAGGCAACTCTGTTTATTAATCCATATAAACACATCATACAACAATCCGTATATCCATGGCGCCTCCAGGCGGGGTTGGCTCTTGTCCACCGCCTCGGAGGCCAACCATCAGTCATTTGTGGAACAATACACTATTTACCCTCCCCATCTTCCCCCCTTCCCTCCCCCTCCCCTCCCCATCGCAGCCTCCTCCATCTCACACATCAAGGAGTGTATTTTCTTCATACTGCTCACCAACTCGCCCAGTTTTATAATGTCCTCTCTATACCTGCCTATCTACCTACCAGGACCCCAGCCCTAACCCTCCTGCAATATTCTGTTGCGCTTACGTGGCCTCAATTTTTGAATGTAGGGCTCCCATATCAGCAAAAAAGACCAGCATGGAACACTTCCCCTGGCTCCTCTCCTCTCAAAAAGCATCAATTGATGAAAACTGTTGCGCCAATCCCAAAAAAGTAGGGTGAATCTGCTCCCTCCATCTATGAAGTATCGGACCTTTCCCACCAGATATGCCTTCCTCACAAGTAAACGCTCCCATCTCCCCTTCGGGTGGAGTGGTCCAAGTTGATCCAGGACTACCAGAGACCCAGTCCAGCTGATCTGCTGTTGAAGCAAACCTCATATAAGTACTAATCCGTGTCCAATAGAGACAAATTCTCTGACACCCCCACCACATATGATTCAGATCTGCTAGGGGACAGGAGCACTGGACAACCCCCGTCCAGGGTGAGATGGCTCCGCAGCGTTCGTCTCGGGGAAAAATGCGCTCGTATAATACACTTAAGCTGCACCTCTCTCCATCTAACCCCCTCCACCAGGTCTGCAATCCAACCCAAGGCTCTATGGACTGAACCTGGGACCACCTCCTGATTCAATTCCTCCGCCCATTGGGCCTCCTCCACTGAATAATCTGGCGGCGCAATGTATCGATCTAATCTTCTCTTCAGATCCGAGATTGTGGGTGGGGACTCCTCTCCTAGTGCAAAAAATTCCAGTATCTGCGCAGAACTTTCCAACGTTAACTCACCCTCTGGAAAGGAGGCCACATAGTGGGAGAGCTGGGCATATGCAAAAAACTGACTGTTACTCAACTCATATTCCCTACAGAGGGTCCCAAATGATTTGCATTTCCCCTTCGAATCTACCACATGCCCAATGTTCTGAATCCAGAGTCTGTTCCACTTCCAAAAGATTGCTGCATCAGAACCAGGGGTAAATTTAATATTGCCTTACAAAGGCAGCCAACTTGAGACAGCTGGAGATCTACCCCAATAACTATTCAGTTGTCTCCACGTCCGTCGCACTGACGCCAACAATACACTTCCAGTCACTCCCCCCAGGAGAGCCGAACCCTCCAAATGCAAGACTGCCATCAATGTCTGAGGGGCCACCATGGCTTCCTCCAAAGCCCTGGGGGTATACACTTCCGTGTTCCCCAACCAGCCCCTATGTGCCGTGCTTGACAGGCCAATGCATAAAGCCGCAAATCCGGGACCCCTATCCCACTCTTCCACCACCCCCCTCTCAGGCGGTTCAACGGAATACGTGCTCTCACTCCCTTCCATTAAAATCCCCAGATCTCTCGCTCCAAACAGCTTAGGTCCCATCTCAATAGCCACACAGGGAGAGTTTGCATCCAGTATAGCACCCGAGGCAGGACCACCATCCCCAGCGCCGCTGCCCCGCCCAGCAATGACAGAGGGAGATAGTTCCATGCCTGCAGCTGTGTGTGAAGTCTGAGAAAGATCCTCTCAAAATTCTGCTTATATAGCTCCTTCGGTTCTCTAGTCAAGAGAATACCCAGGTAGAGAAATGAATCACCAGCCCATTTAAGCGGGAAGATGCCTCCCCAGCTCCCTCTGAGTTTACCCGACACATCCAAAGCCTCGGACTTATCCATATTAATGCGAAGTCCTGCAAAGCTTCCAAAACAGGAGAATTCCTCCAACAATCTAGGCAGCGACTGTGGTGAGGAAATCAAGTGCACCAACATATCATCAGCGAACGCTGCCATCTTAAACCCGTGCATTCCAATCCGCACCCCCTTATTTCCTTGGACGCCTCTATCCCCCGCACTAGAGGGTCCAGTGACAGCACAAACAACAGGGGGGGGGGAGTGGGCATCTCTGCCATGTACCTCTCTCCAGGGAAAATTCTTCTGACAACACTCCATTATATATCACCCCCGCAGTAGGCCCCGTATAAAGAAGTTTCACCATATTGCAAAAGAGATCTCCCAGGCCATAGGACGGCAAAAGGAATTTCAAATATTGCCAGTTCAGACGGTCAAACGCTTTCTCCACATCAAAGCTAACCAAAGGAGACTGTAACTCTTGCTTCCGCACCCATTCCAGTGATGCCAGAATTTTATGCAGATTGCGCACTGCATATCGTCTCTTCACAAATCCCACTTGCGACTCATGTACCAGCTCACCCAACACCGAAGCCAAACGATCTGCCAATATCTTAGACATCACCTTCAGATCAAAGTTTAACAACGAGATTGGCCTATAAGAAGCAGCCTGCGTATGATCCGTTCCCGGTTTAGGTATTAATATAATGCGCGCATGGTTCTTGCCCCATGTAAAAACGCCCTGCTCTGCTCTTTTATGATACACCGCCATCAAGGAGGGGTACCAAGTCACCCAGCAGCTTATAGAATTCAGCCCAAAAGCCATCTGGACCAGGCGCCTTGTAACAACTGGCTTTCTGAATGACCTGCTGTACTTCACAAAACGTTATCGGTTTATCCAGCTGGGCCCTCTGGTCAGACCCCAGCTTGCGCAATTTCAACTCTCGAAAATATTCCTCCATGCTAGTCAGGGACCCCCCGCCCCCCCCCCCCGAATACAATTTTTGATAATAGGATTGAAATACTTGGGCAATCGCCCGATTTTGCTTATGTAACTTACCTTGATCGTCACGCAGCGCCACAACCACTCTAGTAGCCCTACTCCCCCTGAAGGCAGTGTGCCAAAAGTTTCCCTGGCTTGTCCCCAAAACGATAAAGCTGATATCGATAGTACATAAAAGATTTCTTAGCCCGCCTATGGAGCAACTCGTTGAGGGCTGTTTGAACCTCCCATAATCTCCTTTTGCTCGCTGCACTTGGGCAACTCGCACATTTCTGCCTCTAACTATTTGTCTTTCAAGTCGAATGATCTGCTCTGTTACTACCCAATAATGCGCTACATACCCAATAATGTCCCCTCGCAGGACAACCTTGGCAGTCTCCCAGAATAACTCAGGGTCATCTTGGTGCCCCTCATTATATAACGCAAACTCTTGCCACCGCTGCTTAAGATAAAGGTGAAACTTGGTGTCCCTATATAGATCTAACGGGAACCGCCAGATTCGAGTCTGTGAGCTAACATCATGCCATTCTAACTCTACCCCGATCAAAGCGTGGTCAGAGATTTCCGTAGGGCCAATTTGTGCATCCGCTATCCTAGCAAAAAGCCCTTCCGATACCAAAATATAATCAATCCTAGCACTCGAACCGTGCGCCCGAGACTGGTGGGTAAAATTTCTATCCAGTGGATGTAGCAAATTCCATGGATCTACAGTCCCTAGTCTACGTCGAAACCCCTGCAGCACTCTGGCGGCTTGCGACTGTGTTCTATCTCCCCCCCCCCCCCAAGTTGTGTCAAGTTCAACATCAAACACCCCATTAAAATCCCCACCTAATATCAAAGGGACATCTGGCATTTGTTCTACTCTGGAGGCCAATCTCGAATACAGCACGTTGGGGACTATAGAGGTTGCCCAACACTATAGACCTCCCCTCTAATGCCCTCTGTAGTAAGACAAATCTTCTATCCAGATCTCTATATTCCTGCTCCAAAGCAAATCTCACTCGTTGGTGTATCAAAATGACCACTCCACCTTTTTTCCCCTTCCCCGGTGCCCCCCATCCATGCCCTACCCAATCCCTCTGCAATTTAAGGTGTTCTTCGGCAGTCTGGTGGGTTTCCTGTAGCATGGCGATATCGCAATTTTGTCTACCTAAAGCTCGCAACAGTTTATATCTCTTGACCAGGCTCCCTATCCCGCACACATTCCATGAAATAATCTTCAGGCTAGTAGGAGTATCTCAGGTCCATAACTCTCAGTACTTAAAATTACCCAAGGAGGAACCCCCCCAGCCTGAAGTTCCTCCTTAACCTCATTCCTATGTTCAACTTACAGCTCTACCATCCACCCTTGGCTGCAATTTCCCCCCCCCCCCCGACTCCCTTCATCTAAACCCTTCCCACCCCCACCCCCACCCTCCCCCTGCCCTGGGTGCCCCTCCAGGACCCTCTCATCTTAAACCTTTGACCCTAACCCTCCTCACCTATCTAAGTCACCAAGGATGTGTACGGATACCCCCCCCCCCCCAACCTGGCTCTACTAAACCACCCAGGCCTACTCCAATATAATATTAGTGTCTTCCTTCCTCCCCCCTACCTATTATCTCCCTCCCAGTTACCCATCCCGGCCTTGAAAACAACCCATCTGTGTCTCACACCCCATGGCTTCCATATCCCAGAGGCTATGAATGCACCTCCCACAATGAGGGGACTCATAAGAGAGCAAGTAACAGAACAGTCATGTACCCTAATGCACACACTTGTATATCAACTTACAACATATCAAACATTTCAAATGCTCAGCCCAGTGCGGCTCCAAGCCTTCTGATAACCAAATCCCAACCCTCTTCACTCAGATTCTTCACTTTTATAAGGGTTATACAACCAGTCCTGCCCATCTATAGCACCTGCACTTGCTGCAGGAAAGTCTTACTCAGACCGTCCAGACTTTCGTTTTCCTCCATCGTCTAGCCCCTCAACCACACATGTCGTCTCAGGCCCCGATCTCATGACCTTCTGACTTGCTCCACCATGGAGGCTGTCTCACTCCACATTAGTTCCTCTACGTATTGGGTCGCCTCTGACACTGTTTCGAAGGTCCGGTGCATTCCCTCATATGTAATGTGCAGCTTGGCAGGATATTGCACTGTAAATTTACCGTAATGTTGGCCTCCACCAGCTTCTGGCAGATGGGTGCATATGCCCTCCTACACTGGCTCAAGGCCACAGAATAATCCTGCACAATTCTCAGTTTCATATTGTCCTTCACAATAAGTCCTTTTTTCCTTGCCACTCTCAGCACTGCTTCTTTCTGTGGGAATTGCAAGAACTTTGCTAAGACCACATGAGGCCTACGATCTTTTGTTTGCCTGGGCCCCACTCTATGCGCTCTTTTGATGATAATCTAGCCACTCTCCTCTCCTCCCTCTAGAATGTGTGCAACCAGGATCTCCAAATAGGTCCTTAGATCTCTGTCCAGTATGGTGTCTGGAATGCCCAGGAAGCGAAGATTATTTCGGCGAGACCTGTTTTCCAGGTCATCCAACTTGGCTTCCTGAGCCCGCAGCACTGCCCGTATGCGTCCTACCTCCTGTGACAGCGCTTCCATGCTCTCCTCGTTCTGCCCGATTCAGGTCTCCGCTTCCTGCATCCGACTGCCCAAAGATCCCAGTGAAGTTTGCAATGTGTCTATCTTGCCATGTAGGGCATCGAACTGAGCGGACAGCGCACCGGCCACCACCACCGATATCTCTTCTATAAATGCCGGTGAGGCTGGTGAACTAGGCGCCGGGGGGGGAGTCTGCCATCTTGTGCTGTCCGGCCATCCGTTCTTTCTCTCGTCGTCCCGCCTTCGCCGCCGCTGCCAAATTCCGCTTTTCACAGCTACCGCTCGCTTGCCGTTCTCCCCACTCCACTTAGCTTGTTAGTGCAGCCCTACAGCTGAAAACACTGCGCTTTTCACCGGTAGGGAGGGGGGCCCCAGAACTCGAGTGATTCATGTCCACTCGATCTCACCACATCACGTGACCTCCCCATGCACAACATATTATGGGCACAGCGGTCGCACAGCTTAAAGCCACTTGTCGAGGCCATGGCGGAGAAGGCGGTCCCTGAGAGGTCAAACTCTGTAGACTCGGCCAGAAAAAAAGGCACAAAGCCACGCCAAGCACAATACTATGGAAAAAGGAAAAAAGAAAAGAACCCGAGATGCTACGCAGAGACAACCCGCTTGTGGGCAGGAAAGGGAACCAGTACGCGACCGGAGAAAGGAAAAACCAAGCACAAAATTTCAACTTTTTCTGGGGAAACAGACACATATCCGATGGGCTCCACAGAAAAAAGGAGACTGAGTCAAGATAGCACTCTCGGGTGGGAAGGGGACCACGCATGCATTGTACATCTCCCAAAGGCCTTCTTGGAAAGCTGGGGAGAGGTTACCATGAGGGCTCTGTTGGCGCCGATGTTACCCATACGTGAGGACTGACTTCATTTTGTTCCCAGAGAACATCTATCACCTCCATGGGTAGTTATGCCATGAGAGAACTACCCTCTCAGCATCCATGCTGTGAGGGCCAGGGACCAGACATAGGGATGTAGCAAGGTCCCACCCTCCTGAGAAATGAGGTCGGTGTCACAGCCCAGACAGAGAGACCCTCCGCTGGGAGAGTTGAAGCAGCAGAGGAAACCATGGCTGCATGGGCCAGTACAGAGCGATGAGTATCATGGTACCCCAGTCTGCCTGGAGCTTCAGCAATGTCTTCACCACGAGCCGGATCGGGGAATATGCATCAGGTCAAGAAGGTGCATCTGAGGCTTGCCGGTTGCTGGAAGCCATCCTGGAGCAGAATCAATCCACCTAGACATTGAGCCATGTGGCACAGAGGTCTATCAACAGAGTGGCACAGACGTCTATCGACAGAGTGCCCCACTCTTGAGAGATGCAGGACACTACTCTCCTGTTGAGGACCATTTATGTGGCTGGAGGACCCTGCTGAGGTGGTTCACCAGGGCATTGAGCTCTCCAGGCAGGTAGGTCACCCTCAGCTCCATCGCGTGCGCAACGGTGAACTTCCACAAGCGCCTGCCTCCTAGCACTGGAGGTACGATTCCGTGCTCCCCTGCTTGTTGATGTAGAACATCGCTACTTGATTGTCTGAATCAGGACAACCTTGTTGGCCAGGTGCGTCTGGAATGCCATGGCTCCAGGAAGTTTATCTGGTGCAGGTTCTTCTGCTCCAGTCACAGGCCCTATGTCTGCATGCCATCCAGATGAGCACTCCATCCCAACCTGGACGCATCCGTGGAAAACAACCAGTAGGGCAGTGATGACTGAAAAGGGAGGGCTTTGAGCAAGTTTTGTGGCTCCAGCCACCACTGGAGGGATTCCGCAAATGCTGCAGTAACCATCACAGGGTCCCTGAGGCAGCCTGTAACTTGCCGCCACTGAATGCTCAGGATCCACTAAGCCTGGTGCATCCAGAGATGGGCCAGCGCGGTCACATGCATCGTGGAGGCCATGTGGCCAAGCATCCGCAGCATTCACCAAGCTGTCGCGTGATGCTTCTGTTGGATGGCTTCAACCATCTCCATGAGCTGCTGCAGGCGTTCCACCGTGAGTCAAGCTTGGGCCTGAGTGATATTGAGGAGGGCCCCGATGAATTCCCGCTGAGAAGATTGGAGGTGCGACTTGGGGCAGTTTAGCATGAACCCCAGACACTTGAGCACCTGAATAGTCAGGTGGGCTGAGTGCCTGATACCATCCAGTGTGGTGCTCTTTATGAGACAATCGTCTAAATAAGGGAAGACCCCCAGGGTCCAGAGATAAATGGTGACGACTGTCAGGCACTTTGTGAAGATCCTGGAGGCCGATGCCAACCCGAAGAGAAGTACTCAGTATTGGAAATGCTGGCCTCCCAGTACAAAGCAGAGGAATTTTCTGTGAAGAGAACAGATCGGAATGTGCGTGTATGCATCCTTCAGATCCAGGGAGCATAGCACTGATCAACAAATTTTTACAAAAGTCATGTTACTGAAATAAAAATAGTTATTTCTTATCAATTTTTATATGCTGAACACGAATATGACAGTGAAATTGCAAAGTTGGCTCTAGTTTTTTTGCAATCTACAAGAATTAATGTATCCAGTACCTGCTTATAGTGATTGTAAACTGCTCTGATGCCCTTCAGCCTGGGCAGTATATCAAGAAATTGCATAAACATAAACATACCCAATTGTTGGTCTGTTTCAGAGCAAAAGTATAATAGTATGATAGTATCCATTAAGGAAGAAGAGAAGTGAGTGAAAACATGGGCAGCATCTTTGCACATACAATACGCAATGAGATGGTATGTGTTTTGTTGTTATATATGATATCAATAGAGGTCATACAACGTTGTGAAAACAAAAGTAATATGTACTACAAATTGCCGTTTTTATCTGCAGACCCCCTGAAGAAACTCTGCTGAGAGAGTGAAACGTTCGGAAAAGGCACCAGAGGAGGCGTAGGGGAATAATATCAAGACATATGAAAGATAAGCAATTGCAGTCAATATAATAGTGTGAAGAATATAGGTGAAGGATATATACATGGCTAAAAAATTAGCTTTACTCCAGAATGGTCATTGATGCTGCCAGCGCGCTTGACAGTATCTGTATACTGAAGTACTTAATGTGCTATTGAGTCAGACTTTTTCTGGCGTTTAAAAAACTTTTCAAAAAAAGTTCTTCACAATTTAGTAATTACTTCACACTATCCTTTTAAGTCACAACGTAGAAGTTGTAGTGGAGCATTTGTTACACAATTAGTTTTAAACATAAACATAAACATTTACATCATGAAATGCATGTCAATAGTAAATATAATAGGCCTTCGGTTAATACCTGTTAAAAACCAAGTCATAGACTACTACTTAGATTTTTTTCGCCTGTCTCTTGTACAGCTGTTCGGGGGCTTCTCTGGGGAGTGTCCAGCAGTAGTCAGCCAGCATTGTAGTGGACCATTTCACCTGGTATCTTTGCTCCATTGTTGCGATATCCTGGTGAAAACGTTTGCCCTGTTCATCACTAACCATACCGCAGTTGTCAGGAAAGAAATCGAGATGGGAATCAAGGAAATGGATCTTTAGAGACATATTGCAGCCAAGTTTCTGATACTGCATAAACATGTCTTCTACTAGTTCTTTGTAGTTTTCTGCCCTAACATTCCCGAGAAAGTTTGTTGACACTAGGCGAAAAGCATTCCATGCTTGTTTCGCATCACCCTGCAGCAAGTTGTTGAACCGATCATCTTTGCAGAGCTCTCAAATCTGAGGACCCACAAAAACTCCCTCTTTAATCTTTGCTTCGCTGAGTCGAGGGAATTTTTCATGCAGGTACTGGAAACCTGGTGAAGTGCGGTCCATGGCTTTCACAAAGTTTTTCATCAAACCTTGTTTGATGTGAAGGGGTGGTAGCAGGATTTTGAGAGCCTCAACCAGAGCTGGGTGCTGGATATTCTTCTCTCCAACTGTTACATTTTGTCTGCGATTCCATTACTTCCGCAAGTAGTGCCAATCCCTTGCTCGGCTAATCCACTCACATAAGAAGCACATGTATTTTATATATCCCTGCTGCAGTCCCATTAAAAGGGCAACTACCTTCAAGTCACCACAGAGGTGCCAGCTGTACTTGTTATAGTTAATGGAAGTCAGTAGATGCTTTAAGTTATCGTATGTCTCTTTCATGTGGACGGCATGCTCTACTGGAATAGATGGAAGACGGTTTCCATTGTTCAAAAGCACAGCCTTCAGACTCAGTTTCGAAGAGTCTATAAATAGTCTCCAGTCTTGTGGGTCATGAGTGATTTTTAAGGTATTCATGAGGCTTTCAATATCGGAACAGAATACCAGATTACTTTCCTTTCTGAAGAAAGGCTCCAATTGCTGGTGGCGCTTTCGATATGGAGTAATGTTGACATCTTCTTCTAGAAGATTCCATTGTTGGAGTCTTGACTCTAGCAATTCTGCCTTGTTCTTGGATAAGTCCAAATCACAAACCAGGTCATTTAGTTCTTCCTGTGTTATTCTGTGTGGAGTTGATAATGCATCCCAGTGAAAATCTGGGTCACTGCATGCTGACGGACCAGGAGAAGAACAGGTCGGCTCACCCTTGTCCTCATCAGATGACTCAAGAGAATATTCTGATGGAGGTTCTGGAATAGGAAGTCCCTCACCATGTGTAACTGGTCTCAATGCAGACGGAATGTTTGGGTAGACTATGCTCGACTTCTTTTGCTTCGTTATTCCGCTGGAAAGAGGAGGAACCAAGCAGAAGTAAGTGTCATTTATGTGGTTGCTTGGCTCTCTCCACACCATGGGGACTGCAAACGGCATTGATGGTCTTTTGCAATTCAACCACTGTGAAAGCTGTGTTGTACATGTAGCGCAGCATATATGCGGGGCCCAAGGCTTGTCTTGGTCACCAATCTTGCATCAGAAGTAAAGATGATATGCCTTTTTCAGTTGAGAAGTGATATTTTTCTTCTGGTTGGCAAATGTCACTTCCCCACAAATGTAGCAGAAATTGTCAACGGTATTAATGCAATTTTGTGGCACTACTGCTCTGTATAGTACCTAAATGGCTAAAATTATATGATTAATAAAAGTTACATGTAGCTTAAACTGTCTCGCACACAGTCTGAAATATTTTAAATGTTCAACCTTTCCGACTGCATATAGTACACTGCTGATGTCAGATGGCTTCAGCAGCCATCTGGCAGTAGTATTACATTGCATCAGAAAATGATGCAATCAACTCGATGATGTGTGCATGCTGGTATTATGCAATGTGATGCAATATTACATCATTCAAGGCTTATTTGGGATATTGTTGATGTCCTACTGGATAAAATTTACACGGTGAAACGTCAAAAATGAACTACATGCAATATCTTCAAAACGAGAGCCAATAACATTTTTTTAAATGTTATATTCGTGTTCAGCTCACCAAGATACTACAAATTAGGGCCTTTTAAAGTCAGTAACGATTTCAATGTTGACCAGTGTAGTCAATCATCCTTGAGAAGGTAAGGGAGCAGCGTCCCCAGAGAAAACATTTTTAACTTTTCCCGCAACAAGAAACGATTTACATTCCATAGATCCAGGATGGGCCAGAACCCTCATCTTCTTGAGGATCAGGAAGTACTGGGAGAGGAAGACTTGCCCGATCTGAGCTGGGGGCACCAGATTGATGGCCAGCTCAGCCAACAGGGCAGCACCTTCCATTTGGAGAAGACCACGGTGATGCAGGTTGAGAGGCTACTCCCCTGAAGAAATGAGGCAGTAGCTGGGCAAAGTACAACAGGTACCTGCTGCAGACGATCTGCAGGACCCAAGTGTCCATGATAATGAGAGGCCACCTGTGCGCAAAGTGGATGAGCCGTCCCTCCACTTGATGGGGCACCCCATCAGGGAGCAGGTAATTGACTACACTTCTGAAAAATCAGTCAAAAAGCTGCCCCCGGCTGCGGCTGAAGTGTGGGTTGGGCCTTCTGAGGCTTGACATGCCGATGTCTATACTAGGCCAAGGATGCAGAGTCTGAAAGCCTGAAGAGGACTCTCACTGCTTCTCCCAGCCCTTCAAGCCCTTCCTAGTCATCTGTAAGCAGAGATTACAGGATAAGAGCTTGTGGTCAGGGCCGAGGTACTGAAGGTACCAATTATGTCGGTTGCTGACCAAGATGGTGCATGCACACAGACTGAACTTTTAAATTCTGCTGTCTGGTTTAGATGTGACTGGGAAAATGGCCACCACAAAATTGAAGGGCTCAATGTTTCCATCCAAAAAAAAACACAAGAAGGATGAAAAAATTCAAAGAATGGCATCGTTGGGAGCCAGCATACCCGAAGACAGGCGGTAGGCACTAGAAAACAAGAAAAAAACCCAAGAAGGGTCAAGCGACAACAGGAACACTTCCTAGGTGCTCCACGGAAAAAGACGACTGGAGATAAGATGGCACCGTGGCAGTCGGGTAGGCAGTCACACATGTGCAATGGAGGCTCCCAAAAGCTTCCAATGGAAGCTGGGGAGCGTTCCCGTGCGGGGCTCCATTGGGGATATCACCCATATGTGAGGACTTACTTCCTGCTTGTTCACAGAGAACAATGCATTGTCAGATTTCTTGACAGTGTGTTTGTTTATTATTGATCCAAGCAGGATAAGGTTGTCTAATATTTCTATTTCTTATCCATTATGGATGAAATGATTGATTTTGGCAATAGTCAGGATCTCTGTTTTCTTCATGTAAAGGTGTAGGCCCATTTTAAGACTATGTTCCTTGATCTTGATAAGCATATGTTTCAGAAAGTCTTCACTTTCAGTCAGAAACATGGTAACATCAACATAGCAAAGGCTGTTGTTAAGTCTTCTACCAATCTTCACATCTTGGTTGTCTTCGAAAGTCCTGCTTTTTTGATGATTTGTTCTGCATATAAATTAAACAGGTATGGGGAAAGTATGAAGAATCGTCATACACTTTTGCTGATTTTAAACCATTTTGTTTCTTTGTTCTGTTCAAACCATTTCTTCTTGATTAATTTAAAGGCTGTGCATGAGAATTATCAGGTGGTCTGGTGTACCCATCCTTCCTAATATGGCCCAGAGTTTATGATTTAGACAATCAAAGGTTTTGCTGTAGTCCATAAAACACATATAGATTTTGTTTTAGTATTCTTCTGTCTTTTCAAGTATTCTTTTAGTATTCTTCTGTCTTTTCTTTCATCTCATATCCGCGATATCTCTTGTTCCTTGCCCTTTCCTAAACCTTGCTTGCATTTCAGACCATTCTCATTCTAGGTATGGCTGTGGTCTCTACAGAATGATTTTGAGTAGAATCTTGCTAGCATGTGGGATCAGAGCAACTGCGCGATAATTTCCACAATCGGTTGGATTATCTTTCTTCTGTACTGGTATGAATACAGATCTTTTCCAGTCAGTTGGTTATGTTGTCATCTTTCAAACTTCCTGGCAGAGCTTTGTAAGTATTGTAACAGCCACATCTGATTGCTGTAATACTCAATGTGAATTCCATCGCATCAATGTCCTGTTCTTTTTTCTTTCATAATGTTTTCAATGCTGCTTCAGCTTCTTTCATTCATCACCAGCAGTTCCTGATAAGGTACCGGTTGAAATGGCTGTTGATCCACTTAATTTTTATAGTTTAATGACTGCGTATTCTTTCCACCTTTTCTTGATCTTCTTAGCATCATTTAACATGAAGTTTTGAGCATCTTTTAGCATTCCAGTTCAAGGCTGGAATTTTCTCCATAACTCTCATAGCTTTAGGAAAGCCAATCTTGTTCTTCTTCTGAAAGTCTGATTCTATTTTCTTGCATGCATCTTTGTAGTACTTCTCTTTGTCTTGCTTTGCTGCACATTAGAAATCTCAGTTAAGCGCCATGATTATCTCTTTCTCCTCTGTCTTTAGCTTCTCAGCATTTCCGCGTAATGCTCAGTTTCTTCGGTCACCCATTTTGGCAATATTTGCTTTTTCACCTTTTGCAGAAACCTTTTGCTTTCTTCGAACACAACTTTCTTGATGTCATCCTATAGTTCTTCTGATGCTCTGTCATTTGTATCCAAAGCAGTGAATTGATTTTGCAAGTAGTCTTTAAATTCCGGTGGAATATTTTCAAGATCATATTTTTATTTTATTTTATTTATTTATTTAGCTAGGTTTATATACCACTTTTCACCAGGTCAAAGCAGTTTCCAGAAAACAGAACATTTTACAGTGAACATATATTGTACAAGTGACAGGGTAACAGTTAACATTTGACATAATCAACATTTTGTTAATAGAAGATTTTAAATGCTATAAACAACTATTTACATTTGTGAATCTGTTTTGGTTGAGTTATGTAGTTGGAGGGTGTTATGTGGGGGAGCCAAGATGTTCGGTGAAAGTGTAGTTTTTCTCCAGGGACAGCAGGAATCAATCCTCACTTATGAGAGACGTCGGCACCGATGGAGCCCATGCAGAGCAATTCTCCAGCTTTCAAAGAAAGCCTTTGGGATTGCTGCCATGCATGCGTGGTCCTCTTCCCGTCCAAGGGTGCCATCTTGCTCAGTCAGGTCCCTTAGCTCGAGCCCTACCAAGCAGATGGCAAGAGAAGGATAAAAAAATCTAGCAACTCATCAGGAGAGATGGGAGGGTAGTGAGGACTGATTCCTGCTGTCCCTGGAGAACACCTGTTATTGGTGAGTAACTACACTTTCTCCAGAAACAAGCAGGAATTCAGTCCTCACTTATGTGACTCCCCAGCAACAGGCTACTGAACCTGTAACCAAAAAACGCCTCTGCGAGGTCGTGAGCAGAAGCCGATGCCCACAGGAGCCCGATTCCTTGGGTCCTCGGGGCAAAGCCCTTGGTAGTCGTGAAGAAGGGTCGGAGGGCCGGAGTTGCTTTACCCCGAACAGATTACGGAGTACGGCCTGGCCAAAGGCGCTGTCCTGACGGGACTCCCTCTCTAGGTAATAGTATGCAGCGAATAGAGAGGGTGTGTTTGGTGACTGCCTGCCCCAGTCGATTGGGATGATAAGTTACAAAGAGTCAGCTAGATTTGCAATGAGCCTGGGTGCGCAGCAGATAGAAGGCAAGAGCCCTCTTGCAGTCGAGAGTATGCAAAGCTGCCGATGCTTGGTCAGTATGAGGTCTCGGGAAGAAAGTCATTAAGACTATCTCCTGATTGAGATGGAAATCCGAGACAACTTTCGGCAGGAATTTAGGGTGGGTATGGAGGACCACCCTATTCCTATAGAACCTGGTGTAAGGGACATCAGCCATGACAGCCTGAAGCTCACTGACTCGGCAGGCCGAGGTCAGTACCACCAGGAAGACCAACTTCCAGGATAGAGGCGAGCATGTTGCCATCGGCTCGAAAGGTGAACGCGTAAGCTGCATGAGCACTACGTTCAGGTCCCATTCTTCTGAGGGAGGCAAGATGGAGGCTTGGACAGTAAGAGACCCCACATAAAGCAGGAGACCAAGGGCTGCCCCGAGAGGGGCTTTCCCTCGACGGGGAGATGATTCGCCGAGATGGTGCTCAAATGCACCCTGACGGAGTTCGACTTCAGACCCTCCATCGAGAGATGGAGGAGGTACTGAAGGACCCATTGAGTGGGGCAAGAGAATGGGTCGATCTGGAGCAGGCCTGGGGCACAGCCTAGGGGAACTTGAGGCTCCATCACTAGTCGGGAGCAAGAGCGGGAAACAGGGCTGTTGAGGCCACGAGGGAGCTACGAGGATCATTGACGCCCGGTTCCGCTGAGCTTTGTGGAGGGTCCTTGCAATGAGAGGAGTGGGAGGGAATGCAAAGAGCAGGCCAGAGGACCAGCTCAGAAGGAATGCGTCCGGGCCCTTCCTGCTCGGGTGCGACATAGGGCCACAGAAGCGAGGGAGCTGTGTATTCAACAGGCTGGCAAATAGGTCCATGGCTGGAGTTCCCCACCGATGGAACAGCCAGTCGGCCACCCCCGGATCCAGTTGCCATTCGTGAGGGCGAAGGATTCTGCTGAGTTTGTCCACCAGGACATTCTCCTGGTCCGGAATGTAGACAGCCCTGAGGGTCATCCCCTGACGAAAGGCAAAGGAGCAGAGGAGGACCGCTTCCCGGCAGAGAGTGTGATCCAGTACCCCCCTCCTTGTTGATATAGAACATCGCCACGTGGTTGTCGGTTTGCACAAGGACCGACCTCCCTCCGTGGTGATCCTTGAAGGCTCTCAGGGCCCACCGAACCGCCCTAAGCTCAAGCAAGTTTATTTGTTGTTGAGACTCCTTGGGCGACCATTGCCCCTGCGTGTACAATGCGCCACAGTGGGCTCCCCACCCCAGCAAGGAGGCATCCGTCATCAGCATTATCTCGTGCTGCGGGGTCTGGAAGGGAACCCCCCCCCCCGGAGGAGGTTGTGGGGGTTTTGCCACCAGCCCAAGGACAGGCGAAGGCTGTGGGAGACCTTTACGGGATCCCTGAGGTAGCCGACGGATGGGCTCCACTGTGCCCTGAGGCACCACTGAGCTGTCCGTATGTGCAGGCGGGCGTGGGGAATCAAATGGACAGTAGAGGCCATGTGGCCCAGGAGGCGCAGCATAGTTCGGGCTTTGATCCGAGGGGCGCTCTGGGCCTGGGATCGGAGGCGGTCGGCACGATCCGCTGGCAGAAAAGCGGTCGCCCGCTGGGTATCTAGGAGCGCACCAATGAATTCTAGGGTCTGCACCAGTTTGAGGTGGGATTTGGGATAGTTGACCAAGAACCCCAGGTGCTCGAGCAAGAGGATCATGCGCAATGCCACCAGGCAGGTTTCCTCAACCGAGGATCCCGTGACGAGCCAGTCATTGAGATAGAGGAAGACCGGTACGCCCTGACGCCTAAGGGAGGCGGCGACCACGGAGAGGCATTTCGTAAAGACCAGCAGGGCTGTCGCAAGGCCGAAGGAGAGCACCCTGTATTGGAAGTGCTCCCCCCGCACCCTGAAGCGCAGGTACTGCCTGTGCTGGGGGTGAATCAAAATGTGGGCGTAAGCACCTTTTAGATCCAAGGAGCATAGCCAGTCGTCTGCCGGAGGAAGGGCAGCAGAACGCCAAGGGATAACATCTTGAACTTCTTCCGCACCAAGAACATGTTTAACTTTTGGAGGTCGAGGATGGGCCGCAGGACGAGGAAGTAACGGGAATAGAATCCCCGACCTTAGAGGTACGACGGGACCCTCTTGACCGCCAGCTTAGATTGTGAGCCCTTCGGGGACAAGGGAATAAAAAAGTAGCTGTAAGTATATACATGTAAACCGCTCTGATGCGTAAGTAAAGGGTGGTATATCAAATGTCTTAACCATAATTCCTGCTGCAGGACAACCTGATCCGCAGGGAGTTGAGGAGGCTCCACCGGGGAGAAGGGAGGGGAAAGCCTGTCTAGGCAGAGGCGATAACTGTCCCGGATTACCCGGAAGACCCAGGTGTCCGAAGTGATAGAAGCCCACTGAGGGGCAAAGGAGGACAGGCGTCCCCTCACCGGCTGCTGAGACGCCAGGGGGGTGAGAAGCTATGCGGCTGGCATCAAAACCCCTATGAGGGTTGAGGCGGTGCCGAGGTTTGGGCCTTGGGCCCTTTCGACCTGTGGTGACTCTGGCCGGACTTCCCTTGTGCCGCAGTGATCAGCGTGGGAGGAGGTGGGTACAGTGGGTAGCCACAGTAGGGTAGGCCCTTCCCCGGGAAGAAAGGCTTCTTAGCTGGTTGCTTGTTCTGAGGGAGGGTGGAGGTCTTGCACGGCCTTGTTCTCCATTGGCTTGCCAAAAAGTTTCTCGCCGAGACAGGGTATGTCCAGGAGCTTCTCATGTACCCAACTATTCCAAATCCGAGGACTGGAGCCATGCCTGGCGACGGGCCCCGATGCCTGTGGACGCCACTCGAGCCGAGGACTCAAAACCATTGTAGGCAGCCCTGGAGAGGTATTTTGAGCTGTTTGCGACAGACTTTAGCAGGATACTGAACCTATTGAGGGGTTCGCCCTCGAGCCCTGCGGAGAAACCTCCAAGATTCTTGGCCAAATTGCGCAAGAACATGCTCATGTATAATTGGTATGCCTGAATACGGCAGAAGAGCATGGACCCCTGGTAGGCTTTGCAGCCTAGGGCGTCAAGGGCTCTCGGCTCCCGGCCCAGGGAGACCGAAGAGTGTGACTTCAGGCTCTTTTGCTTTCTCATGGTGGACTCCACCACCATGGAAGTGTGGGGGAGTTAGGTTTTTCTGAACCCGGGGCCACGCTGCACCTTGTACAAGGTGTCGAAGCGCTTGCTCACGATGGGCACCGAAGCCGGCGCCTCCCACATGCGGAGCAGCAGCCTGGACAGGATGGGGGGAACCAGAATAGTAAGAGACTCCCTAGGTGGGGACTCATACTCAAGGATGTTGAGCTCTTCAGCTCGAGGGTCCTCCTCGGCCTGGGTGGCCAGGTTAAGAGCCCGTGCCATATCCCGAACGAACACCAGGAAGGTGTCGTCCTCGGGTGGTGAGCGCCGCTGAAACCTGGGCGGGGAGGGTCCGATGGAAGGTCCCAATGGGCATGGGATTCTGGGGAGGTATCCCCATTGGACTCCCAGTCCGAGAAATCGGATGAGGAATCCGAACCAGGCTGGTCGCCCTGTCCAACGGCTGAGGCCTGCTTGGAGTTGGAGGCCATGGATGATCTTGCCCCCAAGGAACGGGAAGGCGAGCGAGACTGACGTCGAGGACCCTCACGAGGCCTGTGGCTCTCGGGTGTTTCCTGGACGGTTTTCGGCATCCCACGCAAGGGAACCTCAGTCTCTGGGCATGAGTCAACAAAGCTGGCTGTGAGCGCCTGCTGGGAAGCAATGAACGCAGAAACGCTGCATTCCAGTGCCAGCATGCGGGATTCCCACATGGGCGTGGGGCCCTGTGACGCCGACCCCGGGGTCACCGGGTCGGGTGTCGAGGAGGAGAGGAGTCCTCGCTGGGACGGCCCTCAGGAGACCGGGTACCATTGCCGGAGGCCTCCGTATCTGTACGAGGTACCTTGCAGGGCCGCTCCTTATCCGACTCCCGGAAACGCCGAAGGGGACTAAGCGACTGAGCGCGGGAGCACTCGCGCTTGTCAGGAGCCCCCGACGGTGACTTCAAGGCCTTCTTCTTCTTGCGCCGCTCCACTTCAGGGGACCCCTGGTTGGAGTGCTGCCGAGAGCGCAGGGCCATGGTGGGAGATCCCACGGAGGAGAGACGACCGAGGGCGCCACTGGGGACTCCGAGGAGTCCTTCCTGAAAATGTCCTCGGACTTCTGCTTACAACTGAGCAGAGCTTTGGAAGACATTTTCTTACAAAGTGAACAGAGCTCTGGATCATGGTCAGCCCCGAGACACTGCAGGCAAAAGTCATGGGTATCCGTAAGCGACATGTTCTTAGAGCATCTATCGCATTTTTTGAATCCGGTGGCCATAGGGGCAAAAATGGTCCCCGTGAGGTCGAAGGCCCATACGGCCAGTGAGTTGGTCTTGAGACCGGATGAGGCTAAGTGGAGGAGATATTGGAGGAGCGCCTCCACTGGAGCTGAGAAGGGATTAAGGTCCTTCTGAGAACACCAAAGAGAAAATCTATGCCACTTGAAAGAATGTCTGGTGGATGACTTTCTAGATGCTAAGATCATCTCTTTTACTTCCCGAGTAAGATTAAGATCCTGTAATATTATGCTTTCAGCAGCCATGCCATGAGGTGGAAAGACTACGGATTGGGATGGAGCAGCATCCCCACCTCTTGAGAGAGGAGATCTGAGCAGATCCGAGATCTAGGGGTTAAGACAGACAAACGTAGTAGCAGAGGAAACCACGGTTGACATGGCCAACGCCAGGCTATGAGTATCATGAAGTCCCTGTCCACCTGGAACTTGAAATGTGTCTTGGGAATCAGGGGAATGGGAGGAAAAACATACAGGAAAGCATCCACCTCCTGGTTGCCCGACATGGGAGTGCTGGTGCAGAAGCAAGGAAGTTTGGCATTCTGCGGAGAGGCAAACAGGTCTATCTCTGGAATCCCCCAGGTCTGAAAAATGAAGGATGCTGCCTCCATGTGGAGAGAACATTCGTGGGTAAGGAGGATCCAACTCACTCTCTCTGATTAGACATTTTGCTCCCCTGGAAGATATACCGCTTGATGAGTAAAATAGCAAAGGACCAGAGATGGAGGGCCTCTTTGCAGAGAGGCCAAGGTCCTGTTCCCCCTTGTCTGTTCACATAGAACATGGCTACTTGATTGTCCCATTGGACCAGCACCCTCTGGGAGCTTAGATGCCCCTGAAAGACCTTGAGAGCGTTGAAGATCGCCTGAAGTTCCAGTAAGTTTATCTGAGGTTGGACTCCTCTTCTATCCAGAGGCCCTGAGTGGAGAGGATCCCTGGGCTCTCCACCCCAGTTTGGAGGCATCCGTTGTCAGGGTACATTGATGTGGAGGCATCTGAAAAGGTGACCCGATGAGGAGATTCTCTGGGGAACACTACCATAGAAGAGATGTGGCCAGAGGGGCAGACACTCTGATTTTGTCCATGAGATGGCCAGAGGCCTGTTTCCACTGGGAGGCCAAAGCCCATTGGGCTGTGCGCATATGCAGGTTGGCATATGGTACTACATGCACTGTTGCCATATGACCTAGAAGCTGCAGCATTTCTCAGGCAGTTAGGTGGTCTCTGAGACATACCTGAGATGCCAGTTGAATGAGATGAGAACAGCAGGGCTGGGGTAGAAATGCCCTTGACTGCTGAGTGTTTAAGAGAGCTCGTATGAATTCTAATGTTTCAGTAGGAGCGAGATGGGATTTTGGAAGATTTATTACAAATCCCAAATGTTGTAGTACCTGCATGGTACGGGAGAGAGACAGGCGGACCTTCTGGGAGGTGCCTGCCTTTATGAGCCAGTCGTCTAAGTATGGGATGACAAATATCCCTAGAGATCTTAGAAATGCGGCCACGACTGCCATGCGCTTTGTGAAGACTCATGGGGCAGAGGCAAGTCCAAACGGCAGGTTCTTGTATTGATAATGTCTTCCCTGAAATATGAAGCGTAGATATTTTCTGGGTTCTGGATGAATGAGGATATGTGTATACGCTTCCTTTAGATCTAGAGAACAGAGCCAGTCCTGACAATGGAGATAAGGTAGGAGGGTCCCTAGAGAGACCATCTTGAACTTCTTGGGGACGAGAAACTTGTTCAGGTTTCTGATGTCCAGAATGGGTCTCTATCCTCCGATTTTCTTTGGTATGAGAAAGTACGGAGAGTAGAAACCATTCCCTGTTGAGATGTTGAGACCTCCTCTATGGCACCTTCAGATAGAAGAAAAGTCACCTCTTTTAGCAAAAGAGCATTGAGAGGAGGCTGAGAAGGATATTCCCCTATCAGTGTGGAGGGAGGCAGAGTTTCCAAGTGAGGTCTGTACCTTTCTGTCACTATGGTCAGAGTCCAGCGCTCTGAAGTGATTAGATGCCACCTGTGGGCATAGTGACAGTCTGCCAGCAATGTTGGGGAGGGGGGTGTCTCCAGAGGCAGTGGCTATATTCTCTAGGAAAAAGTAAAAAACCAGGAGCAAATTGAGCCGGCGGAGCTGATTGGTTTTCAGGAGCCTGTGGCTTCTTTTGCTATTTGGGAGGCTGTTGCCTCTTCTGAGCACCCTGAGATTGGTACTGCAAAGCAGAGGTGTGAGGAGGATAAAACTTATTTTTCTTACTGAAGAAAGTTTTATTTGCAGCTGCTTTTTTCTTAGCCGGGTTGACAGTGGTTCTAGAAAGCCTATTTAGGGTAGTATTCTCAGATTATAACTGAGAAGCTTTATCCTGCCAATCCTTGCCAAAAAGGTTCTCACCTGTGCAAGGAATATGATGAAATTAGACTTAGCTGCTAATTGTGGTTCCTGGAGTGGACCCAGTCTAGTCCCGAAACCTCTGGGTTCCCCATCTCATACAGCAGCTTGGAGACTGAGAAACTCCTCCTTTTTGTGACATCACTGGTATATCCATCCCGGATCCGCCTCCTGTCACCAGTTACCTATTGACAAAGCAGACTCACCGGAGCAACAAGTAAGAATGAATGAAGAACAAGTATAAACGAACTAGCACTAACTAGAAGCGTACCCAAAAAGTAACTTAACGTGTAACTTTAAAGCTGACCAGACCACTCTTTCGTCCAGAGGAAAGGTAAAGACATGTTGAGACAGAAACAGATGCATTCGAGCCCCTAAAACACCCCTTCTTGGTATCCGAGCCCTGCAAATACCCTCTGGACTTACCTGTGAACCGCCTCCAACGCTTCAGGCTTTGCAGACAACGTAAGCACTAGGGCGGGATACGGGACTAGACTGGGTCCACTCCAGGAACCACAATTAGCAGGTAAGTCTAATTTCATCTTCCTGATTGTGTCCCCAGTCTAGTCCCGAAACCTCTGGGTTAGTACCAGAGCAGTGAAAACATTAAGCACGGGAGGGACCCTGAAGCCCAGCCTGAATCACAGCCATTCCAAAACAGGCGTCCTCTGCCCTTAGCACATCCAACCTGTAGTGCTTTACAAAGGGATTCAAGGACGACCAGGTCGCCGCCTTGCAAATTTCTTCTGGAAACATCAACCGCCGCTCCGCCCATGAGGCGGCCTGTGCCCTGGTGGAATGAGCTCGCAGCCCTTCTGGCACCGACTTACCTTTCAAGATATACGCCGCAGCAATCACTTCCTTGATCCACCTAGCAATAGACGCCTTTGACGCCGCTTTCCCATTTTTCTGACCTGCGAAGAGAACAAAGAGCCTGTCCGACCTCCAAAAAGGCTCCGTCCACTTGAGATACTACTTCAATGCCCTGCCAACGTCCAAAAGATGTAGCTTCTTTGATGCCGCCCCTTGGGCATCCCGAGGGAACACCGGCAAGGATACGTCCTGACTCACATGAAACGGCAAAACCACTTTTGGCAGAAAAGCAGGCACAGTTCTCAACACTACTTTGGAAGCAAAGAAGGAGAGGTAGGGCTCCCTACAGGAGAACGCTTGCAGCTCAGAGACTCTACGAGCTGAACAGATTGCCACTAGAAAAATCACCTTTAACGTGAGATCCTTGAGCGTTGCCCGTGACAGGGGCTCAAAAGGCTCGCGCTCCAGCGCGTCTAACACGAACGGGAGATGTCACGTAGGGATGATCTGTCTGCACGGAGACCGCAGAAGAGACACCGCTCTTAAAAAACGCTTGACATCTCGCTGACCCCCAATCGTCTGACCACCTACTCTGTCCCTGTAACAAGCTACCGCTGCTACCTATACCCGTAGCGATGCGGGTGCTAACCCCTTGTCGAACCCATCCTGTAAGAACTCTAATATCTGAGGGATGGTGGCCTTCAATGCCGTGCACTTCCTATCCACGCAGGATACAGGCGACCCATCACTCGTGCACCTTTTAGCGGAGCCTCTGGGGTATTCCACTCCTCTTGTATCATTTCATGAAATACTCTATGAACCAGAAAAACCTTTTGACTCTTCCTGAATACTTGCAACAAAGGATCCTCCAGAGTATCCTCCTCCATAGATCCTAGGGCCGGCATATTTAGAACTTTCAATGCCTCCGCGATGAGGGCCGGTAACTCCTCCCTTCTGAAGACCCTCACCACTCTGGCTTGGTCTTCTTCCTCGGGAAGCTCGCCTTCCTCAAGCTCCTCTTCGCAATCCAAGCTGAGGCCTTCCTCATCCGATAATGGACCCTCTGAGGATAAAGATTGCTCTCCTAAGTCCCCTTCACCACAAGCCCTCTTGGAGCCGCGAGGGGGGACCTCCAGTTGACTGTGGGATGTGGGTCTCTTTATAGCGCCCCCGCCTGTTGTACTTTTCAGCTGCTGAGCGCTACCCATCACCGATGGCTGCAGCAACGAAATAAATTCCTGTGAGAATATGGAGGCCAACTGATTAGGCCAAGCCATCAGAGAAGGAGGAATGTCCGACGCAGATGAGGGCCCTGCCACTGGCTCCTCCTGTGCTCCCCCAGAGGCTGGCAAGGTCGAGACCTCTGGATCTGGCACGGAAGCTCCCTCTCTAACCTGCTCTGAGGCAGAAGAGTCCCTCACGCAGGCTTTACAGACCCCCGAGTCTGTGGCCTTCTTGGCCCCTCACACACAACACACTGGGGCTTGGAGGGCATTGCAGAGCTTCCAAAAGCACAGTTAACACTGCACCTCCACGAGGATTCCAAAGACACCCCCGCAGGCATGGGAGGAGGTGCTGCCCAGCACCGCGTGTAGCCCCGACAAACACAGATCCCCTTTTGTTTTATTTTTTTAAAATGTACTATTCCGGTAAAAATAATCCTCTGAGGATCCCCTGCGCGCCACGATACCCCTCCGGAGGGACCCTGCTCCCCCCGAGGCGCTTGCCGCCTGCCTGCCCGGGGCCCCTATGCCTAGGCGCGTTCGCGCTAAAACCACGCTGCAGTTTACAAGAGCTGCCGCCTGCGGCCTTACCTCCTTCGGCGGGAGAATGAGTTAACCGGGTTCCTGAGGGCTAACTCACCAAACGCCGACCCCTGCAACACCGCACCGCTCGGAAAAGTCTGCTCGCTCTGCTACAAGGAGGCAAGACCTCCGGCCTCGTGCGATCTTTGCGAGTCAACCAGAACGCGCTGGCAGGCAACACTTCTGCTCGGCGCCGGTTCAACTCGGGGAAACAGTGCTTTTTTTTTTTTTCAAATGAAGTTACTTCTTCCTCTCCGACTCTGCGTCTATTACCAACTGCCTAGGCCCGAAAGGAAGAAGGAGAGCCTGGACAAGAGATAAGGTCTGAGAAGCCTTAAAGACACAGGCCCTCAGAAAAGAAAAGTTTCTCTCTTTTTTTTTAAATTTTATCCAAGTTATTAACCCTAGCTAACAGCGCTATTCCTAATTGTTTCTCCAGTGAGCCCGGAGCACCGGGCTCACCATCTATCCAGCTGCTTGGAGACTGAGGTAACTGGTGACAGGAGGCGGATCCGGGATGGATATACCAGTGATGTCACAAAAAGGAGGAGTTTCTCAGTCTCCAAGCTGCTGTATGAGATGGGGAACCCAGAGGTTTCGGGACTAGACTGGGGACACGATCAGGAATACCCAGTTTATCTTGAACCCACTGTTCAAGATCTGATGCTTGAAGCCAAGCAATCCTGCGTGCTCCAATGCAGATTGAGGTGGCTCTATGGTGCATTTAAAGTAGTCAAAAGTTGCCCTATTTACAAACTTTGATACGTTTTGGGCATGTTTGACCAAGGTGAAATAGTCAGCTCTCTTATCAGGGAGAAGAGGAGATATTAACTCAAAATCTCTAGTAACCTCCTTGAGGAACATACCCATATAGAGTATGTATGAACTTATTGTGGCTGAAAGCATCGATGCCCAAAAGCATTGAGAGTCCTCGATTCTCTACCAGGAGGATTAGAGGAACGTGTCTTTGAACTTTTAATTCGATGCATTCCTGATTTCACTACCATTGAGTGATGTGGCAACTGTGTCTTTTGGAAAGCGGGAAACTCCGGTGTTTGATACATGGTATCGAGTCATCAAGTATGCGGAGATATGGTAAGGGGTATCTTCCACATCCGGAGCATAAGATCCTGGAGGATGCAGTGAACTGGAAGAGTGGTGTCTCCTTAGGAGCCATAGGGTATTGGAGGATCTCCAATGCCTCTGGCTCTAGACTCTTTCTCGGATGTTACTGTTATGGACAGGCCTCTAGCTAAGTCCCGAATATATTCTTAAAAAGACATATCCTCAGGAGGGGACATGCGCCATTCCGGAGAGGGAGATGGATCCTCCGGTATACTTTGAAGTCTTTGGGTATCGACTGATTCATCAGTGGATGAATCAGAATCGGAAGATTCAAAATATCAGCGTGAACGATGTCCATGTTCTGTTAAGGCTCGGTACCAATCGAAATTGGTATCAGACTGGGGAACTTACCTGGATGAGTCACTGGTACCAGGGATGGATTCGAGGGCAGGCATGGGTGGTAGCGGATTGAGCTGTACAAACCACGATGCAGTCTGCATCGGTACTGTAGAAGGTACCAGGTTCAGCGGTACCACTGGTATGGACATGATCAGGACCGATGCCGCTAGTAGAGTTGCTAAGCTGTGCTCGATAGCCAAGATAGGTTGATCCATAGAGCCCGCCGATGCTTGTGTTTTGGTACCAGACATGCAGGCTACCGTCCCAGAGCATGACACCAGGAGCTCTCCAAAGGTGGAAGCCTTGGGAGCATCCTGGGACCCCTCAATGGCTTTGGAGGAAAGGTCTTCCTGCCGGGGTTGTTTGGCTGGCCGATTTACCTCTAGGGCAACACTCAAGGCATCTCGATGCTTGGAAAGAGATCTACCCTTGGGGGAAAAGCGTGTCTTCAAAGACTTATGTTTTGATACCTGAGATTCATGAGAGGAAGACAATGCCCTCGATGACATCGATGCTGAAGACACTGCGTCTGAGGCAAAGAGTGTGCCTAAATTTGCAACTCAATTCTGCAGGCTTCTCTGTCATTTTCCTACACAAAGAACACTTTGATGGCTAGTGGTTGGGTCCAAGACACTTGAGACACCAGTCGTGGGTGTCGGTAGCCGAAATGGTAGCGTCACACTTAGAACATTTCTTAAAACCACTAGCTGGTTTTTCCATTATGTCAGTAGACAAATGGTAGGCTTAAGACCTAAAAAGGTGTCGATGCACCCAAGAAAGTTCTACTTTTTTCTTTTACAGAAATGAGAAAGAAAGAAAGAAAGAATGAAAAGAACAGACGGTAGTCGGTTCCGTCGTCAACAGGAAGGCAGACACAAACCACAAAAAACAAAAGAAATAAAATATACAAATTTTCTGCGATGACAAAATATGCTTCTTGCTGGCTCTGTGGAAAATGAAGAACTGAAGAGGGAGAGTTGGGAAGGTGGGAAGGCAGCAATGCAGGCACAGTGGAATGCTCCCAAAAGCCTTCCTATTGGATGCTGAGGAGCATTCCCGATTGGGCTCCGTCAGTACCAATGTCACCCATTATGTGAAGACCACATTCCTGCTTGTTCCTGGAGATATATTAGAATCACTGGACACGAAAAGACACACTTTACAATGGTGCAGGCCTGCTGTGGAAGTGAAAAGAAGCTGCTACCTATGATTATATTCAAAAAGACGACAATGTCATGTGAAACTCTACCAACCAACATTGCTGTTGATGTGAATGAGGATGGATGGATGACAGCATGATGCTTTAGGAAGTGGCTGGACGGATTTTTCAAGAGACAGAAAGCACTACTTGTCATAGACAGCATGAAAGCCCATTTCATTGAAGACAAAGAAGAAAATAAAATCTCTGAACACTGTCCCGGTTATTATACCTAGTGGTATGACAAAAATGCTTCAACCGCTTGACATTTCTGTCAACAGAAGATTCAAAGCTGTGTTGCGTCGCCTATGGGAAAACTGGATGTGCCATGGAAAACAGAGTTTCATGGCTACCGGCCGTATGTGCCATGCTACTTTTGCAGAAGTTATCGGGTGGGTTGTGACAGCATGGTGGGGAGATGTGAGCGATAAAGTAATCAAATCAGGTTTTGTGAAGGCTGAGATCCTAAAGAGTCCCAATAACCGTTAAGATGAAGACGCAGAAGAAGACAACAACGAACATGAACTGGCACCTGAAACTGCAGAACTATTTCACAGTGACACTAAAGATGAGGACTTCAACAGCTTTCCTGAGTAGTTCCAAAGCTTTAATATTATTTTTTACATACCTGTCCTTTCTGAATAAAGTGTAGCCTGGTATAGTTACATCCCAGTCATGGTTTTCTGTGAACCATGTTTCTGTAACTGCCACTAAATCCAAATCAGTCTCTCCCATACAAACTCTAAATTGATTGACTATATCAAATTCCCCATGAAACTGTGACAAACAACACTCCATCTTTAGTATGAAGATCGACAGTTTTCATGCCTGGGGCTCTCTCTCTGGAGCTCTCTAACCACTAACCTATGCCTAGAACCTATATAAATACTCTAGCATCAGCAGTTTTCGAAGACATGTTTGAGCTCTGCTGTTTAATTGATTTGTTGATTTTGCAAAACTCTTTTTGTCCTTTGTGTTTAGCTATAAATAAAAACTCCAGCACCCTATGTTAAAACTTGACAAGACAAAGAAATCACAGTTTGCATTCCCAACTTAGGTTGAGGCTTCCTTGACCTGCTGCTTTTGGAAAGATTCTGAAATAGATATAGGCATGCACCCCATATCAAAATCATTTTGATTTAAAGCATCTCCACTAACTGTAAACCAGTTAAGGTTAAATTAGACTTACCTGCTAATTGAAGTTCCTGGAGGAACTCCAGTCTAGTCCTGGAATCCTTGGGGTTCTCAACCTCTACCAGCAGCTTTGGAGACTGAGAAACTTTAGTGCTGTGATGTCACTGGTACATAAATGCTGGCACCACCTCCTCTCACCAGTTAACCTATTGACAAAGCAGACTCACCAGAGCAACAAGTAGATAAACCACATAAACAAAACTAACTTAGCTCCCCTGAAGCAACTATTTACATGAGGTACCATATATACCTCATGGCATAACCACTATAGATATAGATATAACGGTTATGCCATGAGGTCCTCCCCCCCCCCTTAACCAGAAGGGCAGGCCTCCCACATGTTGGACATAACCCACTTACCGTAACTGAAAAGTGAAGTCTAGAAGATCACCCGTCTTACCTGTAACTGCGCTCCGGCTTCAGGCCCCCCCCCAGGTCCACCACTTCGGGCGGGAACCGGAACTAGACTGGAGTTCCTCCAGGAACTACAATTAGCAGGTAAGTCTAATTTAACCTTCCTGATCATCCCTCCAGTCTAGTCCCGGAATCCTTGGGGATGTAACCGGTATATATCCACAGGAGGCTCCTGTTTACTCCAGTAACCTATTGACAAAGCAGACTCACCAGAGCAACAATTAAGTAAAAGTAACTGCATAGCTATGAATCTACTTAACATGCAATCAATTGAACAGTTAACAAATTAATACAGTAAGATCAACCGTCTAGAAGCACTGACGCACTTTGCAAACTAAATTTCTCAGAACAGATCAGGTCCTACTTCCCCTCTGTATAGAGAATGTGGGTTTTACGACAATCCCGCACTAAAGAGACCACCCCTGTGGAACCGGCCCCTCACCGCTAACCTGAAAGCTTACCTGTAAAACGCTCCTACTTCAAGCCGTCAACCCTAAGTCCAAAAAACCAGGTGGGATACAGGACTGAAATGGAGTTCCTCAAGGAACAACAATTAGCAGGTAAGTCTAATTTAACCTTCCTTATCGTCCATCCAGTCCAGTCCCGAACCTTTGAGGATGTAACAGAGCAGTACAAAGAAACTCACTGGGAGGGACCTGGTAGACCCGCCTGAAGCACACCCAATCCAAAACAGGTATCCCTTCTCGCCTGAACATCCAGCCTGTAATGTTTGACAAACGAATTCAAGGATGACCAGGTTGCCGCTTTGCAAATGTCCTCCACTGACACGAGCCCTCGTTCCGCCTAAGACGACGCTTGCGCTGTAGCTGGATGCGCTCAAAGGCCCTCCGGAACTGCTCTGCCCTTTAACAATAGCCAAATTAATATGAATAAAATACAATCTCTAAAATGCTTGTATGCAAATGCTAGAAGTCTAAAAAATAAGATGGGACAGTTAGAATATATTGCACTAAATGAGAGGTTAGATGTGATTGGAATATCAGACATGGTGGAAGGAGGACAACCAGTGGGACACTGTGATACCTGGGTACAAACTATATCGTAATGATAGAGCTGATCAAATTGGTGGAGGGGTTGCGCTCTATGTTAGAGAGGGCATTGAGTCAGAAAGGATTAAAGTTTTGCAGGAAACAAAATTTGCTGTAGAATCTCTATGGATTGAAATTCCATTAAAAAGGGGAAGGCGATGGCGGTGGGGGTGTACTATCGACCGCCTGGCCAGAATGAACAAATGGATGATAAAATGCTCAAAGAAATCAAGGAAGCTAACAAAAGTTACAGCGCGGTAATAATAATGGGCGATTTCAATTACCCCGTATCGACTGGGTCAGTGTCACGGCAGTACATGCTAGGGAGATAAAGTTCCTAGATGACATAAATGACTGCTTCTTGGAGCAGCTGGTCCATGAACCGACGAGAGGGGAAGCCATATTAGACCTAGTCCTTAGTGGAACACCAGATCTAGTGCAAGAGATAAGGGTGTTGGGGCCACTTGGCAATAGTGATCATAGCATGATCGCCTTTGATTTAATTAGTGGAGGAGGGATAGTAAGGAAATCCACAGTACTACCTTTTAACTTTCGAAAGGGAGACTATGATAAAATGCAGAAAATAGTTAAGAAAAAACTAAAAGGAGCAGTTGCAAAGGTTAAAGACTTACATCAAGCTTGGGTGTTGTTGAAAAATACTATCTTGGAAGCCCAGACCAGCTGTATTCCACGCTTTAAGAAAAGTGGAAGGAAGTCCAAAAAACTGCCAGCATGGTTTAAAGGTATGGTCAGAGAGGCTGTTGTTGCCAAGAAAGCATCTTTCAGGAAATGGAAAAAAGAGCCAAACGATGAAACCTGGAAACAGCACAAGCACTGGCAGGTCAAATGCAAGGCATTGATAAAGAAGGCAAAGAGAGAATTTGAGAAGAAGCTTGCTGCGGAAGCAAAAATGCGAAATAAAGATAAGCCGACGCTATTGCCTCCCGAAGCCACCTGGCAATGCTCGCTTTGGACGCCATCTCTCCCTTGCGAGCACCACCAAACACCACAAACAACCAATCCGATTTGCAGAAAGATGCTGTCCGTCCCGTATACTTCTTTAAGGCTCGACGGACATCCAACCGACGTAACCATTCTGACGCAGAGCAGTCCTTGCCTCCACGGAATGCCGGCAAGGAGACCACTTGACTCATATGAAACGCCGAAACTACTTTGGGCAAAAAGGAAGGCACCGTCCGCAGCACTACATTCGCCTCCTGAAAAGATAGAGAGAGTTCCCTACAGGACAGCGCCTGCAACTCGGAAATTCTCTGTGCCGAGCAGATAGCTACCAGGAACACCACTTTGAGAATGAGATCCTTTAGCGTTGATCTTGACAGAGGTTCAAAGGGCTCACGGCTCAGCGCCTCTAACACTACGGAGAGATCCCATGCCGGGACCACTCGCCTCCTAGGAGGTCTCAAGAGAGTCACGGCCTTTAAAAACCGCTTAGCATCTCAATGGCGTCCCAGCGCCTCCCCTCATCTTTCACCTATAGCAGGAGAGCGCTGCCAACTGCACTTTCAAGGACGTCGCCGCCAGGCCCTTCTGAAACCCGTCCTGCAGGAATGCCAAAATCTGAGGCACTGCCACTTTTAATGACTCCACACCTCTGTCCCGACACCATGCCTCAAAAATACGCCACACCCGGACGTATGCCAACGAGGTAGAGCACTGTCGCGCCTTCAACAGAGTTGAAATTACTTCCGTGGAATAGCCGCGCGCTTTCAACCTTGCCCTTTCAATAGCCAAGCCATAAAAGAGAATCAATCCACCTAAGGCATCTGCAGAGCACCCTGAGATAACAGGTCCTTCCAATCGGGAAGACGCCATGGGCTCTCCACCACGAGCCTCATCACATCCGCATACCATGGCCTCCTTGGCCAATCTGGCGCGATTAAAATGACTAGTCCTCTGTGCCTTTCTATCCGCTGCACAACCCGACCTATCAACACCCACAGCGGAAACACGTACAGGAGTTGGTCTTCGGGCCATGCTTGAATGAGGGCATCCAGACCCTCTGACATTCTTTCCCGTCTTCTGCTGAAGAAGCGTTCCACCTTTGCCGACCGAAATGTCGCCATCAGGTCTATCACCGGTGTTCCCTAGCGCTGCACCAGTAACCCGAACACTTCTGGATGAAGAACCCATTCTCCCGGATCCACCTTTGTGCGACTCAAGAAATCGGCTTCCACATTGTCCACTCCTGCCACATGCGCTGCCGACAGCACCACTAGATATACTTCGGCCCAGTCAAGCAGCCCCTCGGCCTCTTCCTCCAATGCGACACTGCTGGTGCCCCCTTGACGGTTGATGTAAGTCACCGCCGTCACTTTGTCAGAAAACACCCGAATCGCTTTCCCTTAGAGATGAGGCCGAAACACTTGGAGTGCTAACGCTCCAGCCTGTTGATCGACCAGCCTTTTTCTGTCTCTGTCCATTCTCCTTGTGCGAACCGCCCCTGACAATGGGATCCCCAGCCAAACAGACTGGCATCTGTCATCAAGGATATCCACTCTGGAGTTTCCAATGGCATCCCTTTCTTCAGACATTCTGGGAGCAAAAACCAGCGTAACGTCTGCCGTGCCTCCGGTGGACATGGCAGCCTCTGCAACAACTGGTCCCGTTGATGTGACCAGCGCCGGAGCAACGCTCTCTGCAATGGCCTCATATGGACCCGAGCCCATGGAACCAGTTCGAGCGTCGCCGCCATGGTCCCGAGCAACTGCAAATAATGCCACGCTGTCAGGCTTGCCCTGTCGAGAAATTTGCGTACGAGCGATTGCAACCCTTCTGATCGGATCCGTGGAAGAAAGATCCTTCCCACCTTCATATCGAAACAGGCCACCAGGTATTCTAGCCTCTGCGATGGAGCCAATCGGCTTTTCTCTTGATTGACCACACAACCGAGACTTTGAAGCAGGCCGACCACCCGGGCTGTCGCCGTTTCGCTCTCTCGCCTCGATTTTGCTCTGATGAGCCAATCATCCAGATAAGGGTGCACTAGCACCCCTTCTCTGCGCAAGGCCGCCACCACCATCACCTTGGTGGACATCTGAGGTGCTGTCGTCAGACCAAATGGCAACGCCCGGAACTGGTAATGGCCCATTGGCACCGCAAACCTGAGGAACTTCTGATGCTCTGACCGAATCGGAATGTGCAGATATGCTTCGGAAAGGTCCAGAGCAGTAAGAAATTCTCCTGCCCTTACCGCCACAATGATCGACCTCAACGTTTCCATCTGAAAGTGGGAGACACGGAGACAGCGATTTACACGCTGTGATAACGAAGCTTATCATAGTTCAGGAAGAAATAATACAAGAGGTGAATTGGCTCTGAATAAGTAACCTGTACTGGCTGGTAAAAGCACTAAAACAGAGTGTTTACCTAAAAGACTACCAGACCCAGAATGCACTGGTTTACAGAAAGCCTCTAGGAGAGCTGAAGTAGGGAAACGTGTGCCTAATCAGAGAAGCAATGATGTAATCCCTAATCACACATCTCCTAGGGCAGGGCTTAATTCAGAACACCTGGAGTGTGCTAGGGTGGAGCGGCCATCTAGGCACTTTAAAGCTAGAAGAAATTCATCAGACAGACAGCAAGGAGAGAAGGAGAGCAATGGTGGCAAGGACAGCAATGGGAACGGAGACAGCAAGAGCTGGAGAAGGAGAGACTGTTCGTGAACAGAAGGAAGAACAGTAAGACGTCCAGAAGGTCTAAGAAAGGAGCCCAAGGCAGTACGTATGCTGGGAGAGATTCCTGGGGCAAGCATTCTTCATTGGACTGGAGGAAGCCAGAGGCTTGGAGATATACAGCCAGGAACCCCCAGACAGTACCTGTAAAGGTGACGGCTGCATCTACAGAAAGAAGGAGCTCTAATACCTATTTAAGGAGGTATGGGAAAAGAGACCTGAAGTCCAGAGATTCTGACTGGAGAGCTGGGCACAGAAGCTTTGCTACCTACTGGCCAAAATACCCAGAGAGGAAACCGCACCTTCAAAAGGATGTGAACAGGATGGAGTCGGTGCAGAGGGCTGCTACTAAAATGATTAACGGGCTTCATTATAAAGCATATGAGGACAGACTTAAGGATCTTAATATGTACACCTTAGAGGAAAGGCGGGATAGAGGTGATATGATTGAGATGTTTAAATACCTCTGTGGCATAAATGTTCAGGGAGAGAGCCTCTTTCAATTGAAAGCAAGTTCTGCTACGAGGGGACATGGGATGAGGGTGAAGGGAGATAGATTCAGGAGTGATATGCGGAAAAATTTCTTTACAGAAAGAGTAGTGGATCCATGGAATAGTCTCCCAGTGGAGGTGGTAGAGATGAGGAGAGTAACTGAATTCAAAAAAGCATGGGACCAACACAGAGGATCTCTAAAGGTAAAAAGTGGACTGTTGTAGTTGTTGTTATGGAAGGACAGACTAGATAGGCCATGTGGTCTTTTTCTGTCATCATGTTTCTATGTTTCTAATGACAACGTGATCTCAGGTATGAACTCTGATCTGTTCCCTAGCTTTGCACAAGGAAGACAGCAGGGAAACAGTTTCTATCCAGGTAGAGATCAGTTAGTGAAATCCTCTGAGCCAGTGTTTGAAAGTGATCCTATGATATTTTAAGAGCAAGGGGAAATATCAAATGAGGAAGTTGAATGTATGGATTGTTCTCTTTCTAAGCTGCTGTTCTAAAGTAATCCTCAGATAAGGATCAAACACCAAAAGGAACTGTACTGATTTGTAGCTTCCCAGAAAAGTTTCTTTGAGAGAAAGCTTTGGGGAAAGTTGGAGCCACATGGAGAGTGGATCAGCAATGGTATGCAGCTGGTTAAGCACCTGTGATTAGAGCAAGGCACAAGTGCACGTGGGACTTTGGAAAAAGCTTCTTCTCTGTGTGAAAGGAAGAAAGCTGGTTTTTTTTGATAAAGAGAATTTTCCTTTTGGGTTTATTTTTCATTCCAGCACTGCTAAGAAAGTTTATTAGCAGGGGCTAGAAGAAAGACCTTTTCTGTTCCATCAAGGTCTTTACTAAGTTGTTGCATAAGTAATTCAGTTGCCTTATTTGTTTTGTTTCCTGAATAAAACTCCTGGAGAAATTATCCTGTTGATGTTACCAAGCATATCTGTGCGAGGGAATAACACCCCATAAATAAAAATCTGATTTCTGCTTTACACTCGAGCAACTATAATTCTTTATTCTTGTAAAACGGCTAGTTTTGTGTGATTGAACTACAACACCCATAATCCTTTGCAAGTCTAGTAAATTCATGTCCTTGCCAAGATTGTGGAACTTTCACAACAAGCACCCCCGTTTACAGTGGCGTAGTCTTTCTGATTGCTTTTACACAAAGGATTTCCAGGATTTATAAGAATTACAACTGAAAAGTGAAAGAAAAAAGTTCAAGTCAAAAGCTGGAGAGTGGATTTTTCCCTTAACAATGCCTTGGAGGAAAAAAAAGAAGCTGTTCCAGGAGCTGTTCCAAGGAGGAAAAGACCCTGTGTGAGCCTGATTCATCACTGGCATAAGGTAATAAGTACCTGGGCATGACTAGTGGTGGATAGGAGTAAGGCACAGGGGTAATTTGGAAAAAGAAATAGGAGGAAACACCTGTTGGTAGGGTGCTGCTCTGTGGGGGGGTTTTCTTTTGTTTCTTGCAGGGATATACAGAGATGGATCCTAAGGAACTGGCCAGCTGGATGGCAGCCCAATTTGGCAGGCAACAGGAGCTAGCGCAGCAGGCTCAGGACACTACAATTAAAGCCCTGAGGGAGCAGCAGAAGCCCGTGCTTGACCTTGTGGAAGCCTTAACTGCACTTCGCACCCAAGGTGGAGCAGATGCAAGACCGGCAGTGACACCTGGTATTCCACATGTGGACAATGTGGGACTCAATCAGGGAATTGGAGCATTTCGTTTTGGGAAACTCACACCAGAAGATAATGTTGATGATTTCCTTGAATCTTTTGAGAGAGTGGCACAAGCATTAGCATGGCCAGAGACCCAGTGGGCAGTAAGGCTGGCAACCTCATTAACTGGGGAGGCGCTTGCCGCCTATAGGGCAATGCCAGCAGCTCAAGTTTTAAATTATAGAGATGTAAAGTCTGCAATAAGAGATCGCCTAGGGTTGTCTGTTTCAGAATATAGGCGAATGTTTAGAGCTACTGCATTAAGAGTGGGTGAAACACCCAGGGCTCTGAGTCAAAGAATCAGAGGATTGGCTATAAAATGGTTGGAGCCTGAGGGAAAGAATATGGAAATGTTATTGGACATTATTATGCTTGAACAATTCTTGTCTGCTGTGTCAAAAGACTTGCACACTTTCCTTATACAGCAAAATTGCCAGAACCTGGGAGAGGCAACCATGTTAGCAGAGCGATTCTTGGAAGCTACACAGGCTTGCCATAGAATGGGTGGCCCTCTGAAGGTTGGTGCTGAGGCAAGCTGTGCTATATCAGAAAATAAAATGGTTAAAAATGTTGTTTCTGAGAATAATAGTACTGTACCTACCCAGATTATAAAGTGGAGTAAGAAGAAATGTTACAAATGTGGAAAATGGGGACATTTGGAAAAGGAATGCCAGATTCACACTAGCTTGATAGGTGTTGATTTAAAACAGCCTAAAGAAGGGTTCCTTTTGGTGGCTGATGTGCAGGGAATTACCACGAATGCTCTGTTAGACTCTGGGGCAGACCAGAGTATGCTGTCAAACAGGCTTTGGAAGCGGATAGAGGCCCAAGAAGGATTTGAGCCTAGAACTCCTGAAAGCAAGGTTTACATTAGATGCATTCATGGTGCTGCTTCATCATATCCCACGTACAAGCTAATAGTTAAGGGCTTGGGGGTACAAGAGGAAATTCCTTTAGCAGTAGTACCTAGGCTTCCATTTGATTTGGTTCTAGGAAGAGACTGGCCAAAATTTAAGCAAGGGCTAGTGAAAGAACTAGGGCAGAAGAGGGGCCTTGTATCCACCCGTTCACAGGCTAAGGTAGAGAGCCAGGAGGAGGGGGAGCAGGCAGAGTTATTAGGAGACTTACCCTCTCATGATGATTTAATAACTCCACCATCTGGGAAAGTAAGAAAATTAAAAGCACAAAAGCGTCATGAGAGACTTTGTAGAGTACAGGGTAGGGCTGAAATGGAGGCTGGTAAAAGTTTACCCTGGGTGCCAGTTGAGTTAGTGGCAAAGTTTCCCAACTTTCCACAGGAACAGCGAGCTGATCAAGCTCTCACCCGAGCTTTTAAATATGCTCAGGAGGTCAGGGAGGATTTGCACAGATTCATACTAGATAATGAAATATTATATAGAGAGAGTCAGGACCCCAGAAATGGGACCATACATAAACAATTAGTGGTACCCACAACTTTTAAGGGACTAGTTCTTAGACTAGCACATGATCATCCAGTGGGAGGTCATAAAGGGATGCAAGGAACGCTGGATCAAATACTTATACGTTTTTACTGGCCAGGTATTTTCAAAGAAACTGCCCAGTTTTGTGCTGCATGTCCAGCGTGCCAACGTGTTACAGCGTCTCACCCACCGGTGGTGCCTTTGATTCCCACACCAATTATAACAGACCCAATAGGTCGCATTGCTATGGATATAGTAGGCCCATTAGTCAAAACACCCCGAGGTTTCCAATACATCCTAGTTATGGTAGATCAGGCAACAAGGTTTCCCTGGGCCGTACCATTAAGGAATGTTTCTGCTAAAACGATAGCTTTAGAGCTAGTCAAATTGTTTTGTGAAGTAGGATTCCCAAGAGAGGTGTTGACTGACCGAGGGTCCAATTTTGTATCCAAATATTTGGCCCAGATTTGGGATGCCTTTGGCATTCATCATGTAAAAACCTCGGACTACCATTCTCAGTCAAACGGTTTGGTGGAGAGATTCAACCAAACTCTCAAACAAATGGTAAGAAGGGGGTTAGCAGGAGATGTAAAAGAATGGGATATGTTATTGCCCTTTGCCTTATATGCCTGCAGGGAATGAATTCAGGTTTCCCTAGGTGTAGCCCCATATGAATTGATGTATGGTAGAGCCCCACGTGGTTTGTTAGATATCTTGAGGGAACAATGGCTTGATCCTGAACCAGAGAATCAGGAGGTGCCACAGTTTTTACGTGACTTGAGAGCACGTTTAAAAAGGACCTCGCAGGTTGCTGAGAAGAACCTGCAAGACAGTCAAGTGCGCCAAAAAGGGTAGTATGATAGGAAGGCCAAAAGCAGCCAATTAAATATTGGTGAAAAGGTTTTGGTTCAAGTAGCAGGTACAGCACCAAAATTTGAAGTACAGTAGAAAGGGCCATGGAAGGTTATTAGACAGGTGAGCCCAGTATCTTATGTGGTGGAAAACACAAGAGGTCGTAGACAGACCTACAACATTAATGTACTTAAATCTTGGAAGGAGAGGCCTGTAAATAATGATGTCCCTAAAACAAGCCAAGAAGTAGGTGAGCGTCCAAAAGATAATACTCTCGTAGGTATTACGGACTGTAGGAAGAAAGTTTCACAATTTGCACCAGTCCGTAATAACTTAAGCAGGCGGGTATGTGATAAGGAAGCTTATCATAGTTCAGGAAGAAATAATACAAGAGGTGAATTGGCTCTGAATAAGCAACCTGTGCTGGCTGGTAAAAGCACTAAAACAGAGTGTTTACCTAAAAGACTACCAGACCCAGAATGCACTGGTTTACAGAAAGCCTCTAGGAGAGCTGAAGTAGGGAAACGTGTGCCTAATCAGAGAAGCAATGATGTAATCCCTAATCACACATCTCCTAGGGCAGGGCTTAATTCAGAACACCTGGAGTGTGCTAGGGTGGAGCGGCCATCTAGGCACTTTAAAGCTAGAAGAAATTCATCAGACAGCAAGGAGAGCAATGGTGGCAAGGACAGCAATGGGAGAAAGAGGAACGGAGACAGCAAGAGCTGGAGAAGGAGAGACTGTTCGTGAACAGAAGGAAGAATAGCAAGATGTCCAGAAGGTCTAAGAAAGGAGCCCAAGGCAGTACGTATGCTGTGAGAGATTCCTGGGGCAAGCATTCTTCATTGGACTGGAGGAAGCCAGAGGCTTGGAGATATACAGCCAGGAACCCCCAGACAGCACCTGTAAGGGAGACGGCTGCATCTACAGAAAGAAGGAGCTCTAATACCTATTTAAGGAGGTATGGGAAAAGAGACCTAAAGTCCAGAGATTCTGACTGGAGAGCTGGGCACAGAAGCTTTGCTACCTACTGGCCAAAATACCCAGAGAGGAAACCTAATGACAACGTGATCTCAGGTATGAACTCTGATCTGTTCCCTAGCTTTGCACAAGGAAGACAGCAGGGAAACAGTTTCTATCCTGGTAGAGATCAGTTAGAGAAATTCTCTGAGCCAGTGTTTGAAAGTGATCCTATGATATTTTAAGAGCAAGGGGAAATATCAAATGAGGAAGTTGAATGTATGGATTGTTCTCTTTCTAAGCTGCTGTTCTAAAGTAATCCTCAGATAAGGATCAAACACCAAAAGGAACTGTACTGATTTGTAGCTTCCCAGAAAAGTTTCTTTGAGAGAAAGCTTTGGGGAAAGTTGGAACCACGTGGAGAGTGGATCAGCAATGGTTTGCAGCTGGTTAAGCACCTGTGATTAGAGCAAGGCACAAGTGCACGTGGGACTTTGGAAAAAGCTTCTTCTCTGTGTGAAAGGAAGAAAGCTGGTTTTTTTGATAAAGAGAATTTTCCTTTTGGGTTTATTTTTCATTCCAGCACTGCTAAGAAAGTTTATTAGCAGGGGCTAGAAGAAAGACCTTATCTGTTCCATCAAGGTCTTTACTAAGTTGTTGCATAAGTAATTCAGTTACCTTATTTGTTTTGTTTCCTGAATAAAACTCCTGGAGAAATTATCCTGTTGATGTTACCAAGCATATCTGTGCGAGGGAATAACACCCCATAAATAAAAATCTGATTTCGCTTTACACTCGAGCAACTACAATTCTTTATTCTTGTTAAACGGCTAGTTTTGTGTGATTGAACTACAACACCCACAATCCTTTGCAAGTCAAGTAAATTCATGTCCTTGCCAAGATTGTGGAACTTTTACAACAAGCACCCCCGTTTACAACGCTTGAGATCTAAGATCGGACAGAAGGTTCCTTCTTTCTTTGTAACAATGAAATATATGGAGTATCGACCGGATCTGCACTGGTCTAAGGCACTGGGACTATGGCTCTGAGGTCCAGCAACCTTTGTACAGTCTCCCGTACCGCCGCGCGCTTGACCCGAGCTCTGCATGGCGACTGTACAAAGGAATCCCGCACAGGACACAAACTCTAGAGCATATCCTTCTCAAATCACTTCCAGTACCCACTGATCTGAAGTCATTTGGACCCAAGCCGGGTAAAATTCCCATAACCTGACTCCTATGGGCACCAGCCCAACCTGGGTCTGCTTGACCTCATTGGGACTTCTTAAGGATTGCAGAGGAAGAGGCCTGAAATCCTCTGCCCCCACCCAGGAAACCTCGAAAAGTCTGGCCCCTGTAGGGAAAACGTCCTCTCTGACTTTGTCCGAACCTGGGCGAATGAAAACGCTGGAACTCCCTCTGCTGGCTCTTTGGCTGCGGAGCCGTTCGACTCTGTTTCTGCTTGTCCTCCAGCAATCGACCGCCTTTAGATTCGCCCAAATCCCTTACCAGTTTTTCCAAATCTTCTCCAAAGAGCAACTTACCTCTAAACATAAGCTTGCTTAGCCTAGCCTTAGATGAACCATCTGCTGCCCAATTGCGCAGCCACAGGTACCGCCGGGCCACTATCACTGATGCCATACTCTTCGCCAAGCCGCAGATAAGGTCATAATGAATATCGGCCAAATAAGCAGAACCCGACTCCGATCTGGAAGCTTCTTCGGTGGTCCCTTCCACCTGCTCGCCCTGGAGTAGTTGTGACCATCTAAGCGAGGCTCTCGCCACCCATGCTCCACAAATGGAAGCTTGGAGTGAGAGCGCATTCACTTCAAAGACTTGCTTCAACAAGGTGTCTAACTTCCAATCCTGGGGATCCTTAAGGGCCACACTTCCCTCTACCGGAATAGTGGTCTTCTTGGTAACTGCCGATACGGCTGCATCCACCTTCGGAGGCTTAAACTCCTCCCGATCTTGATTAAGTAAAGGATAAAGCCGGCTCATGACTCTGGCCCCCTTTAGGACCGTCTCCAGCATATCCCATTCCTCCTGAATCATTTCCCGGAAGACTCTATGGACTGGAAAGGCTCTCTTAGTCTTCCGAAATGCCTGCAATAAAGGATCCTCCAAGGACGCATTGTCTGCCGGCCCAACTGCCGGCATATTAAGGGCCTTGAGGGTCTCTGAGATCAGGGCCGGCTACTCCTCCCTGCGAAACACCCGAACGAGCCTCGCTTGCTCCTCGTGTTCCGCTATCTCACTGTCCTCTAACTCCTCATCCAACTCCACATCCAGATCCCCCCCCACTCCAAGCGAGGATCTTCCGAGGCCACCAAAGGTTCTGAGAACTCCTCATCTGTCCTGAGCTTCTTAGCCACGACACCGGTCACCCCCGTGACCAAAGGTGTACCGGGCCTCTTTCCCCCAAGGTCCACTGCTGCCGCAGGCCCAACAGCTTTACCTGGAGGACACCCAAATGCCTGATGGATAAGAGACACAAATTCCTGGGAAAAAATCGCCATTAGCCCTCCGGGCAATGATGCTTGGGAGAACGCAGGACCCTGAACCGACGAAGGCCCTTCCCTTGGGTCCTGCCATGTCGCACTGGGCGAGACCGGCATCGCTGAAGTACCTAGACCCCTGTCTAGACTTTCCCCGCTTGTCTCTAAGGTCTGCTCCATTGCTGCTGCTTCCTGACTGCAGCCCCTACAGACACCAGCTTCAGATACTGCCCCCCTTCTAGCACCGCAGACTAGGCAGTGCGTCTTAGCAGGCATTCCGCTGACAGCCCCTGTGCTCTGCACAGGAACCTGTACAGGACACAATAACCAGGAAACCTAGGAAGTCCCCAAATGTCAGCAGAACGTGCAACTCCGGCTGTCCCCCCCCCCCCCCCTTTTTTTTTTTTTTTAAACTACAATACACGTCTCTAAGGCTTTCCTAGAAAAACCCTGAGGAAACAAATGCAAAATGAAGCTCTGTGAGCACTACAGACCCTCATGAAGCTGCAAACATCACCGGGCTGTTTCCTGCGCGACAGCCACGAGGCACGGCCTACGCGCTCTGCTCGTCACCGCTGGCAGCTCCCTCACCACCTCCCATAACAGCAAATACGCTCTTACCGCCAGGAGTGAAGTGCTCTGCCGTGCCTGCTCCAAAGTGAACTCAACCAGCTGCAGTGCCGGACTCCAGCCGAGAGGCCCAGCTCTCTGCCTGCCCAGTGCCTTCGGGTCTCACTGTGTTTGTTTCCGGCCTCAGCATGCTAACAGGCAGACCCTCTGCACGCACTTGAGAGCCGCTACCACCAGTTTGTCCTCCGCATACCTGGAGCTGCAACCGGAGCCTCCCCCAGAGATCAGGAACCCATCTGCAGTCCGCTGCTGCTCCCGCGGATGTCAAAGAGTCCCCTAAGACGCCGGTGGGCCCGGAAATGGGAGGGGGGGAGGGAGTACCTTACTAGTATTAATTAATTATTATTATTATTTTAAACACCCAATTGAATAGCCAAATTGTAAATTCTCTATCCTATCTCCTATCTAGCTCTTCCTTAATGGTTCCTCAAGTGAGCCCCAAACCTCTAGGCTCACTAGTCCTCCAGCTGCTTGGAGACTGAGATAACTGGAGTAAACAGGAGCCTCCTGTGGATATATACCAGTGACATCACAGATGTGACGTTTCTCAATCTCCAAGCTGCTAGAGGAGGAGCATAAACTCAAAGGTTCGGGACTGGACTGGAGGGACGATAAGGAATTAAAGATTAAATGGGATGTATTTTCTGAATAATGTTCTTTAGGACATTTTTTTTTACACAGATAACACAAATCGTGTGCTAAATAAAAGATATTGATAAGCTTGACCAACATGATATGGCTGTAGAAACTGACTAGTTGTGATGGCAGGTTTGTATGAAAAGGGACCAAGTTTATGGTTTCCCCACATACATTTCTGCAGGTGGTAGTTTTTCCACCTTAAGGTGCGTCTTGCCTTTTCTCTTCTGTTCCTTTCATTTTGAAATAAGTTGCCCATTTTATACAATTAATAAGAAATATTTTATCTTGCTCTTTTTAGAAAAATAATTAAAGAAAACTGCATCTGAAACAGCTGTTTAAACTAAATATTGTCCTGGCTAGGAACACAAACTATGATTTATTTCTTCAGCTTATCAAGTTTTGATAGAGGGTGCCGATATGTTGCTTAAAAACTCAAGCAAACAACTTGAAAAATAAGAGCAATCTATGTAAAATTCTCAAGTAACATACAAGGAATATCATATAAACATCGATAGAAGTCTGACAGTGTTTTGGCACATGATTTTGAAGAACATTTGCTGCTTTGGATGAAAAAGTGGTGAGACTGAGAAATGATTAGTAGTAATAACTGTACCATTTGAGTTATAAAGAGCTACAGGATATAATTTGATCTCGAATAATAATCTAATGAACTGAAAACGTTGATAAAATTGAGATAATAAGAAAAGATATTTTGAGGCTCAACTAATATTGTATATAATTGTGTGGTCCTTGCTAATATTTCTCTCTTGTAGATGTACATTTTACATTTTTACCACTGAAAATATTTTAAAAAAAATATGACCACCTACGTATAGACAATTTTGAATTTTCCATCTTTCCCACTAGTTGAAATCATAACTTCATAAAGTTCTGGTGTACTGGTCCTGTTGGTGTCACCATTAATGACACTAGAGGGAGGTAACCATGTAAGTATTACTGTCCTTGCCTGGATGTCAGATACCTGCAAAAATATAAATATAAGCTCTCATTTCAATTATATTTAAAACTGTAAGTGCAAACATCTAAGCTGAAAGATAGAGACATCTCTTGCCTTTCACTATTTCTCCTAAAGTGACAAGTTACACTGTTACAACGGCACGTACTAAGCAAATTTAGCACTGATGAATACTTAAAACTTTTTTTTGTTCTAAATGTTTGTTCCCATGAACGTCATACTATATAGGGATAGCTACTAAGCTTTTTTCTCTACAGACCAGAGAATGGCAAATAAAGACTTTGTAAATCAGACCCACAATAAAAGTATGTGTTCTGTTAATGCACTGTACTAAAATTAATTTACTTAATACTTCGAATGCATCTCAATTTGCATGTTCTAGTTGTGTGCATTAGGGAAATATCAAAAGTCTGTATGATGAAAAACACAGGCACATGGGACAGGTGTCATCTAAAGATATAATAAAGAAGGAAATGCCAGCTAGTGGAAACAAAAACTAAGCAGCAGTAAAATTTTAAAAAGAGTGATTCTTTACCACTTTCCACCTTTGAGAGAAAATATGTTTTTATATCTTACAAGGCCTGAAAGCTGAAAAGAACATGGGACCCTTTTACTAAAGTGCCAAAAGGTTTTCCAGTTACTATGTGGACTCTGCATTAACTGTTGGGAATAGGCTCAATATCTGCCAAATGCAGTTATAGCAGAAACAAGACACTTGTAGAGTGTTAAGTGCATGGCAGATAAAGCGTAGTTATGCATCTGTAACAGGTGATCTCCGAGAACAGCAGGAATTTAGTCTTCACATATGGGTGACGTTGGTACTGACGGAGCCCGCAAGGGAATGCTCCCCAGCATCCAATAGGAAAGCTTTTGGGAGCATCTCACTGCGCCTGCGTCGCTGCCTTCCTGCCTTCCCAACTCTCCCTCCTCTGTTGAGTCTGTAGCTGAGAGAAAAGGAGAGGAAAGAAAATGTACAACTCCTAGGGAAGGAGGATGGGTTGTGAAGACTAAATTCCTGCTGTTCCCGGAGAACATCTGTTACAGGTGAGTAACTACGCTATCTCCAGGAATAAGCAGGAATGTAGTCTTCACATATGGGACTCCCTAGCTCCCAGATACCAGAGAAAATGACCTCAGAACCAATAGGTTTGCCTCAGGACAGGCTTCAGGATATTATGAATCCTTTATGGATGTCTGGTATCGTTCCAGAACAAAGGATAGGAGTTGCCCTTAAGTCTGAAAGAGATGCTGGAGAAACATAGAAAAATGACGACAGAAAAAGACCACATGGCCTATCTAGTCTGTCCTTCCATATCAACAACTACAACAGTCCCCTTTTTGCCTTTAGAGATCCTCTGTGTTTGTCCCATGCTTTTTTGAATTCAGATACTTTCCTCATCTCTACCACCTCCACTGGGAGACTATTCCATGGATCTGCCACTCTATCCGTAAAGAAATATTTCCGTATATTGCTCTTGAATCTATCCCCTTTCACCCTCATTCCATGTCCCCTCATAGCAGAATTTGCTTTCAATCAAAAGAGGCTCTCCCCCTGTGCATTTATGCCACGGAGGTATTTAAATGTCTCAGTCATATCACCTCTATCCTGCCTTTCCTCTAAGGTGTACATATTAAGATCCTTAAGTCTGTCCTCACATGCTTTATAATGAAGACCCTCTGTACTGACTCCATCCTGTTTATATCCTTTTGAAGGTATGGTCTCCAGAATTCTACACAATACTCCAAATGAGGTCGCACCAAAGACTTATACAGAGGCACTATCACTTCCTTTTTTCTGCTAGCCATTCTTCTCCCTATGCATCCAAGAATCCTTCTAGCTCCTGCTGTCGCGTTTTCTACCTGTTTAGCTACTTTAAGATCATCAGACACAACCATGCCTAGGTCCCGCTCTTCTTTATTGGAAAAAAGTACTTCACCCTTATACTATATTGTTCCCTTCGATTGCTGCAGCCCAAATGCATGACCTTGCATTTTTTAACATTAAATCCCAACTTCCAACTTCTAGACCATTCTTCAAGCTTAGCTAGATCCCTCCTCATGTTATCTACACCTTCCTGGGTGTCTACTCTATTGCAGATTTTGGTATCATCCGCAAAGAGGCAAACCTTACCCGACAGCTCTTCTGCCATATCGCTAACAAAGATGTTAAAAAGAATCGGACCAAGGACAGGTCCCTGGGGCACACCACTTGTAACCTCCAAGTGAGCTCCATTTACTTGTACCCTTTGTCGCCTCCCGCTCAACCAATTTCTAATCCAAGCAGTAACTTTAGGGTCCATCCCTAGGGTGCTCAGTTTGTTTATAAGTCACCTGTGAGGAACTGAAATCTAAATACACCACATCTAGGGCTTTCCCTCAGTCCAACTCCCTGGTCACCCAGTCAAAGAAATCAATCAGATTTGCCTGATAAGACCTGCCTCTGGTGAATCCATGCTGCCTCAGATCCTGTAATCCGCTGGACTCCAGAAACCTCACTATTTTCTCTTTCAGCAGCATTTCCAATAATTTACTCATCACCGAAGTTAAACTAACCGGCCTGTAGTTTTCAACCACATCCTTACTTCCGCATTTGTGTAAAGAGACTACATAAGCCTCTCTCCAGTCCTTTGGCACCACTCCCGACTCCAACGAGGCATTGAAAAGGTCAGTCAGTGGAGCGGCTAGAATGTCCCAAGTTCCCTCAGTATTCTAGTGTGCATCCCATCCTGTCCCATCGCTTTGTCTACTTTAAGTTTAGCTAGTTTCTCAGGAACAGTCTTCTGAAAATTCTTCAAGATGCCCCTTGCTTCTGTTCCTGTTTGTCGGTGTTTTCTGAGGTCCTGTAACTGGCTCTTCATCTGTGAACACAGAACAGAAATATTTGTTAAGCAATTCTGCTTTATCCTTATTAGCTTCTACATATTCCTTCCCTTCACCCTTGAGTCTGACAATACCACTTTTGCCCTTCCTCTTCTCATTAACATATCTGAAAAATGTCTTATCCCCCCATTTTATTGCATTGGCTATTTCCTCCTCTTTTTGAATCTTTGCTTTCCTGACTACTTTGCTAGCTTTTCTAAGTTTTTCCAAATATAGATGCCTGTCTTTCTCTCTCTTTGATCTCTTGTATTTCATGAAGGCCTCCCTCTTTTTCTTCACCTTCTCAGTTACTTCTTTCGAAAACCATAGCGGTCTCCTTTTCCTTTTACCTTTATGTACCATTTTAACAAAAATGTTGGTTGCCCTTAAAATATCCCCTTTCAGTTTTGCCCACTGTTTTTCTACATTCCCCAGCTGTTCCCATCCTGCTAACGACTCCCTGAGGTATTGGCCCATCTCGGCAAAGTTAGTTTTCCTAAAGTCTAAGATCCTCACTTTTGAATGGTTTCTAACAGCCCTAGTCCTAATACTGAACTACACCATCTGGTGATCACTGGATGCAAAATGATCTTCCACTATAACATCAGAAACACTTTCACCATTGGTAAGCAGCAAGTCCAATATGGCCCCTTCACGTGTGGGGTCTGTTACCAATTGCCTCAATAGTTCTCCCTGTACAGAATCCAGGATCTCCTTACTTCTAGATGATACTGCAGCAGGAATGTGCCAATCAACATCTGGCATATTGAAATCCCCTATCAGTAGCACTTCCCCATTCCTAGCAATGCTGCATATGTCTTCAATTAACTCTCCATCCACATCTTCCTCTTGTGACGGAGGTCTGTATATCACACCAAAGCAAATAGATTTCTGTTTCCCTCTTTCTAGTTTAACCCACAGTGCCTCCCTCCCTCCCTTTTAAGCTCTGTAATTCCAAAGCTTTAATGTTATTTTTTACATAGTCAATGATGGAAAAGATCTATAACATTTACAAAGACAAAACCTGGAGCAGATTGTGGTACAAATCACCGCTAGTATGCAAACTCAAGCTAAAGTTGAAAAAGAGCAAGCCACTCATAAATGTAGCAAAATACAGCGTCTTTCAAAAAGAATGACCCGATTCTGAAACGTTATATTTATTGATTAGAGCACATTACAATAATGGAACAAAGTACAAAATACTAATATAATAACAAAGTTTCAATTACAAATGCTCTATATGTCCTCCATCAGTAGCACGGACAACATCAAGATGATAGCTAAACTCATCCCACACTTTTCGCAAGGTAACTTCTTCGACTGAATTCACTGCTGCCGATATCCTGTTGTTGAGCTCGTCTAGGTCACGAGGTAACGGTGGAATAAAAACATGTTCCTTCACGTATCCCCACAAGAAGAAGTCGCATGGGGTCATATCTGGAGATCTTGGAGGCCAAGAGTGTAGAGCAGTCTCTCAGGGTCCCATGCGCCCTATCCAGCGTTAAGGCAGTGTGTCATTGAGGAATTGCCGTACATTGTAGTGCCAGTGTGGTGGGGGCTCCATCCTGTTGGAATACAAAATCATCAGAGTCCTCATGAAGTTTTGGTAAAAGCCAGGTCGGCAGCATTTCAAGATAGCTCAGTCCCATCATTGTGTTTTCCTCAAAAAAGAATGGCCCATAAATCTTTGTATGAGAAATCTCACAAAAAACGTTTACCTTTGGTGAATCTCGCTCATGCTCTAAGATTGCATGAGGATTCAGTCCAACGCACGGAGTGGCATCTAGCATCGGTTCGCCAAAACTCTAGGCCACGCCCATTCGAGCAACACACCTTTCATTCACAAGATGTTCGTCGTTCTATAAATATAACGTTTTATAATCAGGTCATTCTTTTTGAAGCACGTTGTACACCAACAGAATATTCCACCGGAATTTAAAGACTGTCTGCAAAATCGATTTGCTGCTTTAGATACAAATGACAGAGCTCCAGAAGAGTTATCGGATGACATCAAGAAGGCTGTGCTGGAAGAAAGTGAAAAGTCTCTACAAAAAGTAAAAAAGCAAAAACGGCAACAATGGATGACGAAAAAAACTCTGAAAATTGCCAAGAAACGCAGAGAAACTAAAGCCAGAGGAGAAAGAGAGGCAATTGCAGAACTCAACAGAGATTTCAAACGTGCAGCAAAACAAGATAAGGAGAAGTACTACAATGATGCATGCAAGGAAAAGAAATTATTAGAGAAAGAACAAGATTGGCTTTCCTAAAGAAAAAATTCCAGCCTCAAATTGGAATGCTACAAATGCTCAAGGACCCATGTTGAATGATGCTGAGAAGATCAAAAAAAGGTGGAAATAATATACAGAGTCATTATATGATAAAGATCAAGTGGACCAACAGCCATTTCAACCTATACCTTATGATCAGGAACCATTGGTGATAAAAAAACAAAATTGAAGCAGCATTGACAGCTTTATCAAAGAACAAAGCACCTGGCACTGATGGCATTCCCACTGAAGTAATAAAGCAATCTGATGCAGCTGTTAACATACTTACAAGGCTCTGCCACGAAATTTGGAAGACATCAGCCAACTGACTGGAAAAGATCTGTGTTTATACCAATACTAAAGAAAGGTGATCAGACTGACTGTGGAAATTATCGTACAATCGCTCTGATCCCATATGCCAGCGAGGCTCTACTCAAGATTATTGAGAAGAGACTACAACCATACCTGGAACGAGAACTGCCTCAAGTGCAAGCAGGGCTCAGAAAAGGGCAAGGAACAAGAGACATCATCATGGATGTGAGATGGATCCTTGAAAAGACTAAAGAATACCAAAAGGATATCTATATGTGTTTTACTGACTACAGCAAGGCTTTTGACAGTGTAAACCATGAGAAACTCTGGGCCACATTAAGCAGCATGGGTATACCAGAATACCTGATAGTTCTCTTGTAAACCTTTACATTGATCATAGAAACATAGAAACATAGAAATATGACGACAGAAAAAGACCACATGGCCTATCTAGTCTGTCCTTCCATAACAACTACAACAGTCCACTTTTTGCCTTTAGAGATCCTCTGTGTTGGTCCCATGCTTTCTTGAATTCAGTTACTGTCCTCATCTCTACCACCTCCACTGGGAGACTATTCCACGGATCCACTACTCTTTCCGTAAAGAAATATTTCCGCATATCACTCCTGAATCTATCTCCCTTCACCCTCATCCCATGTCCCCTCGTAGCAGAACTTGCTTTCAATTGAAAGAGGCTCTCTCCCTGAACATTTATGCCACGGAGGTATTTAAACATCTCAATCATATCACCTCTATCCCGCCTTTCCTCTAAGGTGTACATATTAAGATCCTTAAGTCTGTCCTCATATGCTTTATAATGAAGCCCATTAATCATTTTGGTAGCAACCCTCTGCACCGACTCCATCCTGTTCACATCCTTTTGAAGGTGCGGTCTCCAGAATTGCACACCATACTCAAAATGAGGTCGCACCAAAGACTTATACAGAGGCATTATCACCTCCTTTTTTCTGCTAGCCATTCCTCTCCGTATGCACCCCAGCATCCTTCTAGCTTTTGCTGTCGCCTTTTCCACCTGTTTAGCTACTTTAAGATCATCAGACACAACCACGCCTAGGTCCCGCTCTTCTTTAGTGGACAAAAGTACTTCACCTCCTATACTGTATTGCTCCCTTGGATTGCTGCAGCCCAAATGCATGACCTTACATTTTTTAACATTAAATCCCAGCTGCCAAATTCTAGACCATTCTTCAAGCTTAGCTAGATCCCTCCTCATGTTATCTACCCCTTCCTGGGTGTCTACTCTATTGCAGATTTTGGTATCATCCGCAAAGAGGCAAACCTTACCCGACAGCCCTTCCGCTATATCACTAACAAAGATGTTAAAAAGAATTGGACCAAGGACAGATCCCTGGGGCACACCACTGGTAACATCCTTCTCCTCAGAGTGAGCTCCATTTACTTGTACTCTTTGTCGCCTCCCACCCAACCAATTTCTAACCCAAGCAGTAAATTTAGGGTCCATCCCTAGGGTGCTCAGTTTGTTTATAAGTCGCCTGTGAGGAACAGTGTCAAAGGCTTTACGGAAATCTAAATACACCACATCTAGAGCTCTCCCTCGGTCCAACTCCCTGGTCACCCAGTCAAAAAAATCAATCAGATTTGTCTGACAAGACCTGCCTCTGGTGAATCCATGCTGCCTCGGATCCTGTAATCCGCTGGACTCCAGAAACCTCACTATTTTCTCTTTCAGCAGCGTTTCCAATAATTTACTCACCACCGAAGTTAAACTAACCGGCCTGTAGTTTTCAACCACATCCTTACTTCCGCTTTTGTGTAAAGGCACCACATGAGCCTCTCTCCAGTCCTTTGGCACCACTCCTGACTCCAACGAGGCATTGAAAAGGTCAGTCAGTGGAGCTGCTAGAACGTCCCCAAGTTCCCTCAGTATTCTAGGGTGTATCCCATCCGGTCCCATCGCTTTGTCTACTTTAAGTTGAGCTAGTTTCTCACGAACACAGTCTTCTGAAAATAGTTCAAGATGTCCCTCGCTTCTGTTCTTATTTGTGGGTGTTTTCTGAGGTCCTGCTCCTGGTTCTTCATCTGTGAACACAGAACAAAAATATTTGTTAAGCAATTCCGCTTTATCCTTATCAGCTTCTACAGATTCCCCCCTGCACCCTTGAGTCTGACAATACCACTTTTGCTCTTCCTCTTCTCACTAATATATCTGAAAAATGTCTTATCCCCCCATTTTATTGCATTGGCTATTTCCTCCTCCTTTTGAATCTTTGCCTTCTTGACTACTTTGCTAGCTTCTCTAAGTTTTTCCAAATACAGATGCTTGTCTTCTGCTCTCTGTGATCTCTTGTATTTCATGAAGGCCTCCCTCTTTTTCTTCACTTTTTCAGCTACTTCCTTCGAAAACCATAGCGGTCTCCTGTTCCTTTTGCCTTTATTTACCATTTTAACAAAAAGGTTGGTTGCCCTTAAAATACCCCCTTTCAGTTTTGCCCACTGTTTTTCTACATCCCCCAGCTGTTCCCATCCCACTAACGACTCCCTGAGGTATTGGCCCATCTTCGCAAAGTTAGTCTTCCTAAAGTCTAAGATCCTCACCTTGGAATGGATTCTTACAGCCCTAGTCCTAATACTGAACCACACCATCTGGTGATCACTGGAAGCAAAATGATCTCCCACTACAACATCAGAAACACTTTCACCATTGGTAAGCACCAAGTCCAGTATGGCCCCTTCACGTGTGGGGTCTGTTACCAATTGCCTGAATAGTTCTCCCTGTAGAGAATCCAGGATCAAAAAGCAACAGTTTGAACAGAACAAGGAGAAACAGAATGGTTTAAAATCAGCAAAGGTGTACGATAAGGCTGCATAGTTTCCTGCTACCTGTTTAATTTAAATGCAGAACAAATCATCAGAGAAGCAGAAATGTAGATGTAAAGATTGGTGGACGACTCAACAACCTTCGCTATGCTGATGATACCACTTTACTGAAACATTGGCTTCTCAAGATCACAGAACACAGTCTTAAAATGGGCCTGCACTTTAATGTAAAGAAGACAGAGATCCTGACAACTGGCAAAGTGTAGTTACTCACCTGTACCAGGTGATCTCTGGGAAAAGCAGGAATTTAGTCTTCACATATGGGTGACATCGGCACCAACTGAGCCCGTGCAGGAACACTCCCCAGCGTCTTATAGGAAAGCTTTTGTGAGTACTCCACTGCGCCTACATGACTGCCTTCCCACTCTTCTGCCTTCTCCTCAGATGGGTTTGTAGCTGAGATGGAAGAGGAAAAATAAACCTACAGCTCCTAGGGGAGGAGGGTGGGTTATGAAGACTAAATTCCTGCTATTCCCGGAGATCACCCGTTACAGGTGAGTAACTACGCTATCTCCAGGGACAAGCAGGAATGTGATCTTCACATATGGGACTCCCTAGCTCCCAGATCTATGAAAGAGGTGGAAAATCAGGTCAGTGTTATCAGACTGAGTTTTACTGGACATAGACATCCTCACCATGGAGATCTGGAAGAGAGTGGATGGGAGGTGGAGTGTAGCTATGTTCCAAAGATATGCTGGAGGACCACCTGGCCAAAGGCCATATCCCAGCAGGAGTCCTTGTCCAAGCAATAGTGTGCAACAAAGGTGTGGATAGAGGACCAGGTTGCTACCCAGCATATTTCATCAATGGCCACTGAATGTAGGTTAGCTACAGAGATTACCATAACTCGGACACTGTGAGCAGTGACGTGACCTATAAGGGAGAGTCCTGCTTTGTCATAAGCGAAAGAAATACAGTCTTCTCTTCATCGGGAGTGCGTTCGCTTGATTACTGGGAGCCCCAGATGGGTGGGATTGAATGATATGAAAAGTTCAGAGGATTTGCGGAAATCCTGAGTTCTCTGGAGGTAAAGCATAGTTACTCACCTGTAACAGGTGATCTCTGGGAACAGCAGGAATTTAGTCTTCACCTATGGGTATCGTAGGTACCGATGGAGCCTGCGCGGGAACGCTCCCCAGCGTCCAATTAGAAAACATTTGAGAGCATCCCACAGCGCCTGCATGATGCCTTCCCGCCTTTCCCAACTGCCTCTCTCCAGTTGAGTTTTAAAGCTGAGACAAAGAGAGAGAGAGGGAAAGGGAAAGAGATAGAGAGATACAACTCCTAGGGAAGGTGGGTGGGTTGTGAAGACTAAATTCCTGCTGTTCCCGGAGATCACCTGTTACAGGTAAGTAACTATGCTATCTCCAGGAACAAGCAGGAATGTAGTCTTCACATATGGGGACTCCCTAGCTTTAGATGCCAGGGAGAGACCCCAGAAGTTGTGTGCCCCTGGACAGGGCTCCACTTCCCCCCATTGATCTCTGGCATCCAACCAGGGATGGTGGGTAGGAGTTGACTAGGTATGGAACAGGTGTTGAAGAACAGCCTGACCAAACAAGGCATCCCGGCGGGAGTCCTTGTCCAAGCAGTAATGGGCTCTGAAGGTATGAACCGAGGCCCAGGTGGCTGCTCGACAGATGTCGTCGATAGACACAGAGTGCAGATGAGCCATTGAAGCTGTCATGGCTCTCACATTGTGAGCTGTGACATGGCCCTCCAGAGGAATATTCTTACTCTGATAGGCAAAGGAAATACACTGAGCAATCTAGTTAGATAGTGTTCTCTTGGAGATGGAAGTCCTAAATGAGAAGGATCAAAAGCAACAGAGTTGAGAGGACATTCTATGTTGCTGTGTTCTTTGTAAGTAAAAGGCTAAAGTCCTTTTACAGTCCAAAGTATGAAGAATCCTTTCTGCATTTGATGCATGAGGCCTTGGAAAGAACAAAGGTAGGTAGACCGCTTGGTTTAGATGAAAAGGCGAGACCACCTTTGGCATAAAGTGTGGATGAGTCCTAAGGACTACCTTGTGATGATGGAACCTTGTATAAGGTGGATCAGCCATTAGTGCTTGCAACTCACTGATGCGATGTGCTGATGTGATTGCAATGAGAAAGATAACCTTCCAAGAAAGGAATATCAATGAGGTAGTAGCTAAGGGTTCAAAAGGTGGCTTCATGAGCTGACCAAGAACCAAGTTTAAGTCCCATGCCACAGGTGGTGGCTTAATGGGAGGCTTAGTTAGCAGAAGGCCTCTCATAAATCTTGCTATAAGAGGATGGGAGGAAACAGGTTGTCCATTTAGGGGCTTGAAGGAAGCTGCAATAGCACTCAAATAGACCCTCACTGAGGTAGTCTTAAGTCCTGCATTGGATAAATGAAGGAGATACTCCAGTAATGATTCCAGAGGTATAGCAATGGGGTTAAGACCCTTCTGCGAACACCATATGGTAAACCTTTTCCACCTGAAAGCATAAGAGCGTCTTGTGGAAGGCTTCCTGGAAGCATAAAGGATATCCTTTATTTGCTGAGGGAGGTTAAGATCATGGAGATCTAGGCCTTCTGCAACCAAGCCCTGAGATGCAGAGACTGGGGATTGGGATGCCATAATGTTCCGTCCTCCTGAGATAGGAGATTTGGAGCAGACCCTAACTCCAGGGAGGGAGCTTGAGAGAGATGTAGAAGCAGAGGGTACCACAATTGCCGTGGCCAATGTGGAGCTATGAGAATCATATGGCCTCTGTCTCTCTGAAGCTTGAACACAGTTTTAGGAATTAGGGGAATGGGTGGAAAGGCATACAGGAAGTCTTGACCCCAGTAAAGGAGGAAAGCATCCTTCGCCTGAGCCCCCTGAGCCGGAATTCTGGAACAGAACCGGGGAAGTTTGGCATTCCACGGACTAGCAAAGAGGTCTATGTCCGGGGTTCCCCAAATTTGAAAAATCTTGGCCACCTGGTCTGCATGCAGAGACCACTCGTGTGGAAGCAGAACTCGACTGTCTGCCCAAGAGTTTTGTATGCCTGGAAGATACACTGCCAGGAGATGAATCTGATGCTCTCTGGCGAGGGCCCATAGTCGCAAAGCTTCATTGCAAAGCGACAGAGAGCCTGTTCCCCCCTGCTTGTTCACGCAGAACATGGCTACTTGATTGTCCGTATGAATAAGGACTGTCTTGTAGCTGAGCAGGCTGTGGAACACTCAAAGGGCAAGGAAGATTGTTCTGAGCTCCAAGAGATTGATATGTAGATGAGTCTCCTGTGGAGTCCAGGTGCCTTGGGTGGAGAGGTCTTGCAGATGAGCTCCCCCACCCATCGGAGAAGCATCTGTTTGAGAGTTGCCTGGGGTAAGGGTTGTTGAAATGGGGACCCCAGCAACAGGTTTTGAGTGGACTTCCACCATTGGAGGGACAAAATAAGAGGATTTGTGTTTGCTATTTTGTCTGACAGGCACCCTGATGCCTGGGTCCATTGAGTGGATAAAGTCCACTGGGCTGCTCTCATATGGAGGCGAGCATAGGGAACCACATGCACGGTAGATGCCATGTGGCCTAGTAATTGTAGCATTTCTCGGGCAGTGAGATGAGGCTTTAGCACTGCTTGAGAAGCTAACTGCACTATGCGAAGGCAACGGGCCTGGGGGAGATAGGCCCTTGCCTTTTTGGTATCCAGCAAAGCTCCTATGAACTCTAAAGACTGAGTGGGAGTTAGACTGGATTTTGGGATGTTTATTACCAGACCCAAATACTGAAGGATACGCATTGTGCAGGATAGAGAAGTCCTGGCCTCTGACTTTGTTGGGGCTCGAATGAGCCAGTCGTCTAAGTAGGGGAAGACAAATATTCCTAGAGTGCGGAAAAATGCTGCTACCACAGCCATGCATTTCGTGGACACTCTTGGTGCTGAGGCCAGGCCAAAAGGAAGCACCTGTATTGATAGTGCTTTCCTTGAAAAAGGAACCGAAGGAACTTTCTGTGAATTGGATGGATGAGAACATGGGTGTACGCATCCTTGAGATCTAGAGAACAAAGCCAATCCTGACTCTGACGGTATGGCAGCAGAGTTCCCAGAGAAACCATACTGAATTTCTCTTTGAACAGGAATTTGTTCAATTCTCTGAGGTCTAAGATAGGTCTGTATCCTCCTGTTTTCTTTGGAATAAGGAAATAGGGGGTGTAAAACCCTGTACCCTGTTGATGAATGGGTACTTCTTCTATTGCCCCTTGGGCAAGAAGAATGGTGACCTTTTGATCTAACAGGTTGGTGAGAGAGGTCTGAGAATTGAACTGCCTTATCATTGTGGGAGGGGGCATGCTCAAAAAATGAAGCTTGTACCCCTCTTTTATGATGGAGAGTGTCCAATGCTCTGCTCTTATCTGCCCCCATCTGGGGGCAAAGTGACACAACCTTCCTGGAATGGTGGAAGGCTCTGTTCTAATGAGAGCCAGGAAGGCTAAGTTCTCTAGCTGAAAATCAAAGGCCTTGTGGAGGCTGAGACTGCTGGGGCGGTTGAGGCTTAGCAGTCTTTGCCTTTCTCTGTTTGGGTGGTTGCTGACCTTTCCGGACAGGTTGACCTGCAGAACGTCCCTGCTGAGAATAAGCAGGATAAAACCTTTTCTTTTTAGAAAAGAATGGTTTCTTGAAAGATTTCTTTCTTGCAGGATCAGCTGTGGCCTTGGATAGTCTATCCAAGGTGGAATTGTCGGCATCCAACTCATTGGCCTTTTCCTGCCAATCTTTGCCAAACAGGTTCTCACCAGTACAAGGAATATTTCCTAGTTTGTCTTGTACCCAGAGCTCCAGATCGGATGCCTGGAGCCAAGCAATTCTACGTGCACCTATGGCAATGGCAGAGGTTCTGCTTATGCACTAAAAACAGTCAAAAGCTGCACGGTTGACAAATTTGGAAACATCCTGGGCATGTTTGACCAATTTGAGAAAATCCTGCCTTCTATCCTCAGGAAGAAGAGGGCTGAAAACCTCTAAATCTCCTGTGACTTCTTTCAGGAACATTCTCATATATAAACTATGGGAACTGATCCTGGCAGACAGCATGGAAGCTTGGAAGACACGACATCCAAAAGCATCCAGAGTTCTGCACTCACGTCCTGGAGGATTAGAGGCACGTCTCTTTGCACTCCTGATCCTTGTCATAGCTCATTCCACTACAATAGAGTGGTGAGGAAGCTGAGTTTTCTGGAAACCAGGACAAGGAGAGACTCGATACAGGGTGTCCAGTCTACGAGAATGAGGAGAGGTGGTAAGAGGTGTCTCCCACATTCTTAGCATGAGATCATGCAAGATCTCATGGATAGGCAGGATAGCTGCCTCTTTAGGAGTTTTAGGATACTGTAAAATTTCCAAATCCTTTGCTCTGGGCTCTCTTTCAGGAGCCACAGTAATGGACAGACCTCGAACCACCTCCCTGATGAAATCCTGAAAGGAAATGTCCTCTGGAGGAGACATCCTGCATTTAGGGGAGGAAGGCTCCTCTGGGAGAAGTATCCCCGCATCGACAGAACTATCAGAATCCTCAGATTCCTCTGAGGACTCCAAGTACCTTCTGTCCGGATGCTCTTGTAGAGCCCGATACCCGTACCGACCAAAGTCGGTACCGGGAAGAATCGGTACCGGTGTATCGGTACCGGAGAGCATTGGGTGACTGGGTGCCGGCAATGTGGACACCGATGTCGATGCTATCGGTACCGGTACCGGAGTCGGTGCCGGTACCGGTTGAACTGTCTGACGCGGTTCCGAGGGTGTCGATGCCGCAAGGAAAGCCGCCAGACTGCGTTCAATAGCCAGGACCCTCTGGTCTATTGACGCTGCCGATGCCTGGATGTCGGTACCGGAGGAGATCGCCGGTACCCCAGAGCATGGCACCAGTAGTTCTGCCGAGGTCGAGGCCTCGAGAACATCCTGGAGCCCCGATAATGCTTTGGAAGCCGAAGCCTCCCGCCAGGGCAATTTTGCCGGTGCAGAATCCTCAAGGGCAACGCCAAAGGCATCTCGATGCTTAGAAGGAGATCTACCCTTTGAGGACTGGCTAGACTTATGTTTAGTTACTTGAGATCCACGGGAGGAAGAGGAAGCCTGGAAGACGTCGATGCCACCGAAGCTGCATCAGAGGGAAACAGGGTACTGAGCTTAGCAGCTCGGTTCTGCCGACCTCTTTTAGACATCATGGCACAGGACATACAATCCGTGATGGAGTGGTCAGGACCTAAACATTTTAGACACCATTCATGGGTGTCGGTGACGGAGATGGTACCGCCACACTTGGTGCACTTTTTGAAACCCGAAGCAGGTTTCTCCATTGTAGGAAAAATTGGGGGCCTAAGGCCAAAAATGGCGCGTGCACCTGGGAAAAAAAAAAAAAAGGGAAAAAGTACTAAGTTTTTTTTGTTTTTTTTTAAAGAACAGAAATAAAGAAAGAAAAACCGGCAGTACCGGTAAAGCGTCGGGAAAGGCAGACGCGACCACAAAAAAAGAAAGTAATAAGGAAGAATTTTCTGCGGTGACAGGAACAAGACCTGCTGGCAACTGGAGAGAGGCAGTTGGGAAAGGCAGGAAGGCAGCACGCATGCGCTGTGCGATGCTCCCAAAAGCTTTCTAATTGGACGCTGGGGAGCGTTCCTGCGCAGGCTCCGTCAGTACCGACGATACCCATATGTGAAGACTACATTCCTGCTTGTTCCTGGAGATAAGGCTAAGGCCCGCTTGCAATCAAGCATATGTAAGGTGGCCTCTGCCCAGGAGGAATGAGGTCTTGTGAAGAAGATCGGGAGTATGACAAACTGATTGATGTGAAAAGGCTATACTACCTTTGGAAGGAAGTGTGGATGCGTCCTGAGAATGACTTTTTGTCATGATGGAATCTGGTGTATGGTGGATGCACTACCAATGCTTGTAACTCACTTATGCACCTGGCCAAGGTGAGGGCCATGAGGAAAATGACCTTCCAAGTCAAATAGCACAAGTGGACTGTTCTCGGGGGTTCAAATGGGGGTTTGAGAAGCTGAGCAAGACAACATTGAGATCCCATGCCACCGGGGGTGGTCAAATGGGTGGTCTAGAGAGGAGGCAGCCTCTCATAAAACTTGCTTTTGGGGAAACTGCTAGGTACGTATGACCTAGATTGGCCACTGTTGGAAACAGGATACTGGGCTTGATGGACCTTGGTCTGACCTAGTATGGCATATCTTAAGTTCTTATGTTCTTGCTACTAAAAGGTGCACTGAGATGGGTTGGCCATAGATTGGTTCATGAAATGCTACAATGGTACAGAGGTGAGACCTCAAGAGGATAAGTGCAGCAGATACTGTAGTACAGCAGATAGTGTGTCAAATGGATTAAGATGACTTATCAAGCACCATGCTTCAAACCTGTGTCATTTGCAGGAGTACATCCTTCTGGTAGAGGGTTTCCTGGAAGCCAAGAGGATGTTCTGTACCTCAGTGGAGAGGTTGAGGTTTTGAAAAGCTATGCTTTCAGCTGCCACGCTGTCAGACAGAGAGATCTCAGGATAAGATGGAGCACTGTTCCGTCTTCTTGAGATAAAAGATTCGGACTGCAGCCCAGACGGATTGGATTTGTCTGTTGTAGTCAAAGAAGAGGAAACCATGGTTGTCAAGGCCAGAAGGGAGTTATGAGTATCATAATGCCTCCTTCCAGTTGGAGTTTGAAGAGGGCTTTTGGTATCAGGGGCGTGGAGGGGGGAATGCATAAAGCAGTCCCCAACCCCAATACAGATGAAAAGCATTGTTTGCTTGGTTGAGTTTGGATAGAACTCTGGAGCAAAACTGTGGAAGCTTGGCATTTTCAGGGGTAGTGAAGAGGTCGATGATTGGTGTTCTGAAAATGTGAACTACTGTGCTCGGATGTAGACTCCACTCGTGTGGGTGAAGAATCCGGCTGAGTCTGTCCCCAAGCTGGTTCTGTTTGCCGGGAATGTATACTGCATAAAGATGTATGTGGTGAAAGATCACAAAGTTCCACAGGTGAAAGACCTCTTCGCAAAGGGGGAGTGAACCTGTTCCCCCCTGCTTGTTGAGATAGAACATTGCCACCTGGTTGTCTATTCTCGCCAGGACATGGCTGTGGACCAGGTGGTGGTTAAAGACTTATAGGGCCTTCATGACTGCCTGAAGCTACAACAAGTTGATCTCTAAGGATGACTCGGGTTATCCACAGGCCCTGGGTGGAGAGAGACTTCAAGTGGGCTCCCCAACCGACCTTGGACGCATCCGTTGTGAGGTTGTGTTGAGTTTGAAGCATCCGAAAAGGTGACCCTTTGAGCAGATTTGCTGGCATCTCACCATAGAAGGGAGCAGACTAGTGGGCGGATGATCTAAATGATGTCATTCAGTTGCCCCATGGATTGAATCCATTGGGATAAGGTCCACTGAGCTATATGCAGTCAAGCATATGGTACTACATGTACTGTAGACGTCACATGACCCATGAGACGTAGGTAGTCCCGAGCTGTTGATGCTGTTTGTTGCCACATGTGGGTCACTAGGTTGACCAGTAAGTCCATATAGTCTAGTGGCAGGAATGCTTTGGAGAGTTCAGTGTCGAGCACTGCTCTTATGAATTCCAATCTCTGACTTGGTGTTAGTTGGGACTTTTGGACGTTTATTATGAATCCTAGGTATTGTAGTAATGCTATGGTGGCATGACAGGCAAAGCAGAGTTCTTTTGGAGAGTCTGCCTTTATGAGCTAGTCGTCCAAGTAAGGGAAGACAAAAATGCCCTTTCCTAGCAGATGAGCTGCTACTACTGACATGCATTTTGTGAAGACTCTGGGAGCTGATGCCAGACCAACGGGGAGGATTCTGTACTGTTAATGGGCACCTTTAAAGGTGAAACGGAGATATCTACTGTGTCCTGGATGTATCAGGAAAACGTAGTTACTCACCTGTAACAGGTGATCTCCGGAAACAGCAGGAATTTAGTCTTCACATATGGATATCATCGGTACCGATGGAGCCCGCACAGGAACGCTCTCCAGTGTCCAATAGGAAAGCTTTTGGGAGCATCTCACAGTGCATGCCTGCTGCCTTCCCGCCTCTGTACCTCTCTCACTTCAGTTGAGTTTATAGCTGAGACCAAAGGAGGGAAGTAGAGAATGAGAGAGACAGAGAACTCCTAGGGGAGGTGGGTGGGTTGTGAAGACTAAATTCCTGCTGTTCCCGGAGATTACCTGTTACAGGTGAGTAACTTCGCTATCTCCAGGAACAAGCAGGAATGTAGTCTTCACATATGGGGACTCCCCAGCTGAAAGATGCCAAGGGGTGACCCCAGCTAGCTGCGAACCCAGGTGAGATGGGTCATGCTTCCTCCCATGGACCTTAGGCATCCAAACTATGGATGGTGGGTAGGAGTTGCATTAAGTATGGAAGAGATGTTGGAGAACAGCCTGGCCAAACGAGGCATCCCGACGGGAGTCCTTGTCTAAGCAATAGTGGGCTGTGAAGGTGTGTACCAAAGCCCAAGTGGCTGCTTTGCAGATGTCATCAATAGAGACAGAACGAAGGTTAGCCGTTGAGGCTGCCATTGCTCTCACATTGTGAGCTGTGACATGGCCTTCGAGAGAAAGTCCCTTACTCTGATATGTATAGGACAGCGATGGCGAACCTATGGCACGCGTGCCAGCTGTGGCACGCGAAGGCCTTGCAGCTGGCACGCGTGAAGGTCCGCAAAAACAGAAAAAGCGGGCTCTGGCTGCTGCCGCGGACGCGGCAGCATGCAGTGTCCCGCGGGGCCCCCTCCGCCCGCTAAGCCCCTCTGCAAGGGCTTTCAGATTCGCGAGGGAGACAGCGTCTCCCTCGCGTCTCTGTTAAGCCCGTAGGGGTTAATGGGAAATTTCCCATCAGCCCCTTTAGACGCGAGGGACTGATGGGAAATTTCCCATTAGCCCCTGCGGGCTTAACAAGAGACGCGAGGGAGACGCTGTCTCCCTCGCGAATCTGAAAGCCCTTGCAGAGGGGCTTAGCGGGCGGAGGGGGCCCCGCGGGACACAGCATGCTGCCGCGTCCGCGGCAGCAGCCAGAGCCCGCTTTTTCTGTTTTTAAATTTGCCGGGGGGGGGGGGGGGGTTAGGACTGCTAATGGGCTGGGGGGGGGTGTTAGGACTGCTAATGGGCTAGGGGGGGGGGGTTAGGACTGCTAATGGGCTAGGGGGGGGGTAGGACTGCTAATGGGCTGTGGGCTGATGGGGGCTGTCTGGAAATGGGGTGATGGGGGGTTAGGACTGCTAATGGGCAGGGGGGGGGTTAGGACTGCTAATGGGCTGGGGGGGTTTGGACTGCTAATGGGCGTGGGGGGGTTAGGACTGCTAATGGGCTAGGAGGGGGGGGTTAGGACTGCTAATGGGCTGTGGGCTGATGGGGGCTGTCTGGAAATGGGGTGATGGGGGGTTAGGACTGGTAATGGGCTATGGGGGGGGTTAGGACTGCTAATGGGCTAGAGAGGGGGGGGGGTTAGGACTGCTAATGGGCTAGGGGGGGGGTTAGGACTGCTAATGGGCTAGGGGGGGGTTAGGACTGAGAATGGGCTGGGGGGGGGGGTTAGGACTGCTAATGGGCTAGGAGGGGGGTTAGGACTGCTAATGGGCTGGGGGGGGTTAGGACTGCTAATGGGCTAGGAGGGGGGGTTAGGACTGCTAATGGGCTAGGAGGGGGGGTTAGGACTGCTAATGGGCTAGGGGGGGTTAGGACTGCTAATGGGCTGTGGGCTGATGGGGGCTGTCTGGAAATGGGGTGATGGGGGTTAGGACTGGTAATGGGCTATGGGGGGGGGGTTAGGACTGCTAATGGGCTAGAGAGGGGGGGTTAGGACTGCTAATGGGCTAGGGGGGGGTTAGGACTGCTAATGGGCTGATGGGGAGGGGTTAGGACTTGAGGTGGGCTGTTGGGTGGGGTTAGGACTGGAAATGGGCTGATGGGGGGTTAACACTGGAGGTGGTCTGATGGGGTTAGGACTGGTAATGGGCTATGGGGGGGTTTAGGACTGATAATGGGCTATGGGGGGGGGCTGGGACAAGAAATGGGCTGATGGGGAGGGGTTAGGACTTGAGGTGGGCTGATGGGGTTAGGACTGGTAATGGACTGTGGGCTGATGGGGGGTTAGGACTGGCAATGGGCTATGGGGGGCTGACTGGAAGTGGGGGGTTAGGACTGGTAATGGGTTATAGGGGGGGGCTTAAACTGAAAATGGGGTGATGGGGGGTTAGGACTGGAAGTGGGTTGATGAGGGGGGGATAGGACTGGTATTGGGTTGGGGGGCTGCTAGGACTGGAAATGGGCTGATGCAGGGACTAGAAGGGAATGGATGCTGGGTGAGGCTGGAACTAGAAGGGAGCTGGTGTTGGGGGAGGATTAGAATGGGATGGGGCTGGGAGAGTAAAATGGAGAGGGGAAAAATATTTTGTGTGGGAGGGATAAAAAATCTACAATTGGCCGGGTATTGGGAGAGTAAGTGGGGATTGAGGATGGAGGGGTAAATTTTGAGTAGATGAAATAGGAATGAGGAAAGAGCCAAAGGAGAAAGATTAGTATGTTAAAGCAGATGTAGAGAGAGAATGGAAAAAAAAAACAAGAAGACAGAAGAAAGGACAAATGGACAGCAGATGGAGAGTTAGCAGAAGACACGAAGAAACCAGAAGAAAGTGGCTGGAACAATTGCAACTGAAAAAAAATGCACAAAAGGTAGAAAAATATCTCTTTATTTTGAATTTATTAACTGGAATATGTCAGCTCTGGGAAATGTGCATCATTAATTTTTGCGCTTTGTTTAGTACAAGAGGAAATTAATATATAGTTTTATTTCTACAGTGTTGTTGTATATTCCAAGTTTGGCTTTTGGGGTTCCCAGTTTAATTATTGTCTTCCTGTTTCTAAATTGTGATTCCTTGTTTGGTGATGGTCTGTTCTGCATGTGTAACTGAGCTGAGGTATTCTGTTTATATAATTCCTATTTGACATTGCCACTTGTGCTTTCCCCAGTAGGTCATGTATTGTTGTTCTCTGAGATGTATTGGTTTAATATTTGCAGTGTTGCCTTTTGATAGGTAGAGTATGGTGCTTTGTGAGTCCTGGTAGTGCTGTTAGGATACGGCGGGTTTGCTATGGGTTCTAAATGGGCAGCGTTTGTAGTAGTTCCTAATGTGCCTGGCGGTTGGTACTGGATTATAGTAATGTAGAAACCTTTTAGTCTTTCTTTATCCATATACTCATTAAGAGGCATGTTTACTAAAAGTTAGTGTATGGTAACATTATGCAAATATTTATGCAAATGAAGCACCTTATGCAAATGGGGCTTTAATTGACGTGCTGGCACTTTGAGGAAATTCTTTGGTTTTGTGCGGCAGTTTGGGCACTCGGGCTCAAAAAGGTTAGCCATCACTGGTATAGGATATGCAATCTGCAATCCAATTTGACAGAGTTCTTTTAGAAACTGGAAGTCCCAAATGACTAGAGTCAAAAGCCACATAAAGCTGAGAAGATTGTCTATGTGGCTTAGTTCTTTGGAGATAAAAGGCTAAGGCTCTTTTACAATCCAATGTGTGAAGATTCCTTTCCGCACTGGAGGCATGAGACCTAGGGAAGAATATAGGAAGATAAACCGACTGGTTTAAATGAAAAGGTGAAACCACCTTTGGAAGAAAATGGGGATGAGTCCTGAGGACTACTTTATGATGGTGAAACCTTGTATAAGGAGGGTCAGCTACTAACGCCTGTAGTTCACTAATGCGTCTTGCAGAAGTGATGGCAATTAGGAAAATAACTTTCCAGGAAAGAAACTTTAGGTCTGAAGTGGCTAAAGGTTCAAAGGGCGGTTTCATAAGCTGACCAAGAACAAGATTTAGATCTCATGCCACCGGTGCTGGTTTAATGGGAGGTTTTGTTAAGAGTAGGCCTCTCATGAATCTTGATATAAGTGGATGAGAGGAAATAGGTTGTCCATCGAAAGGTTTATGAAAAGCAGCAATAGCACTAAGATGGACTCTCACTGAATTGGTCTTCAGACCAGAAGTTGATAATTGTAGCAGATACTCTAATAGCAATTCTACAGGTACTAAAAGGGGGTTAAGCCCCTTTTGTGAACACCAGACAGAGAACTCTTTCCACTTAAAAGCATAAGAACGTCTTGTGGAAGGTTTCCTGGAAGCCAGGAGGATATCCTTTACTTGTTGAGAAAGTTTAATATCCTGGAATTCTAGGCTTTCAGTAACCAGGCCCTGAGATATAGGGACTGGGGATTGGGATGCAGTAAGGATCCGTCCTCCTGCGACAGGAGATCTGGAGCATTCCCCAACTCCTGAGGAGTGGTTTGAGAGAGACGCAGAAGAAGAGGATACCACATTTGCCATGGCCAATGTGGAGCTATGATTATCATATGACCTCTGTCTCTCTGAAGTTTGAATAAAGTCTTGGGAATGAGGGGAATGGGTGGAAAGGCATAGAGGAAGTCCTGTCCCCAGTGGAGTAAGAAAGCATCTCTTGCCTGACAGTTTTGAGCTGGAATTCTGGAACAGAATCGGGGAAGTTTGGCATTCTGTGGACTTGCAAAGAGGTCTATATCTGGCGTTCCCCAGATTCGAAACACTCGAGCAAGCTGGTATGAGTAGAGGGACCACTCGTGTGGCAGCAGTATTCGACTGAGTTTGTCTGCCCACAAGTTTTGAATGCCCAGGAGGTTTACCGCAAACAGGTGAATTTGTAACTCTTTGGCGAGGGCCCATAGTCACAAAGCTTTGTTGCACAGTGACAGAGAGCCTGTTCCGTCTTGCTTGTTCACACAGAATATAGCTACCTGATTGTTGGTTTGGACCAGAACTGTCTTGTTGCTGAGATGGCCCTGAAAGACTTGAATAGCACTGAAAATGGCTCTCAGCTCTAGGAGGTTTATGTGATGGGAAAGCTCCTGTGAGGTCCAAAGACACTGAGTGGAGAGATCGTGCAAGTGGGCCCCCCAACCCATCTTGGATGCATCTGTCATCAGGGTGGTTTGGCATAGAACCTGCTGGAAAGAAGAACCTACAAGGAGGTTTTCCAGGGATTGCCATCATTGCAGGGACGAAATCAGACGTGTGGTAGTTCTGATTTTGTCTGTCAGTCAACCCGAGGCTTGTGACCACTGAGAGGAAAGGGTCCACTGGGTTGCTCGCATGTGGAGGCGAGCATAGGAAACCACATGGACAGTGGATGCCATGTGCCCCAGCAGTTGAAGCATCTCCCGAGCAGTAAGGAATACCTTCATAGATGCTTGAGATGCCAGTTGTATTATATGTAGACAGCGTGGCTGTGGCAGGAATGCCGTGTGTCTAAATGAGCCCTTATGAATTCTAGGGATTGAGAGGGGGTGAGATGAGATTTTGGGAGGTTTATGACCAGTCCCAAGTATTGAAGAATTCCCATTGTTCAAGAGAGCGAAGTTGGCCTCTGGAGCCGTCGATGCTCGAATGAGCCAATCGTCTAAGTAAGGGAAGACGAATATTCCTAGAGTCCTCATAAATGCTGCTACCACTGCCAAGCATTTTGTGAAGACTCTTAGAGCAGAGGCCAATCCGAAGGGAAGAACTCTGTACTGGAAGTGTCTTACTTGGACCAAGAATCGAAGGAACTTCCCGTGATCTGAGTGGATAAGAATATGCGTGTACGCATCTGTTAGATCTAGAGAACATAGCCAGTCCTGTCTTTGAAGGTAGGGTAAAAGTGTTCCGAGGGAGATCATTTTGAACTTTTCTTGGAACAAATATTTGTTTAATTCTCTGAGGTCTAATATAGGCCTGTTTCCCCCTGTCATTTTTGGAATAAGAAAATAGGGGGAGTAAAACCCTGTCCCCTGCTGGGGAATGGGTACTTCTTCGATTGCTCCTTGAGCAAGAAGTGATGTGACCTCCTGCCACAAGAGGTCGGTGGCAGGGCCCTGAGTATTGAACTGTTTTATTATTGTAGGTGGGGGCAAGTTGAGAAAATGAAGCTTGTACCCCAGTTGTACAATGGACAGAGTCCAATTTTCTGATGTTATTTGTTGCCATCTTTTGGCAAAAAATCAGTGTCTTCCTGGAATGGTCAAGGGTTCTGGACCTGTTGGAGGCAGAATGACTAAGTTCTCTAGAAAGAAGTCAAAGACCCTGAGGGGGCTGGGTCTGTTGAGCCAGTTGAGCTTTTTGAGCTTGCGGCTTTCTTTGCTGTCTGTTCTGTTGTTGCCCTTCTGAGGAACATGGAGCGGACAGTGAGTTTGATGGGTGTAAGATTGGTAAGGCTTCTTTTTCTTACTGAAAAAGGGTTTTTTGAATATTTTCTTCTTTGCTGGTTTGGCTGTAGACTTTGACAATCTATTTAAAGTAGTATTGTCAGATTCAAGCTGATTAGCCTTGTCCTGCCAGTCCTTGCCAAAGAGATTTTCTCCTGTGCAAGGAATGTTTCCCGGCTTTTCTTGCACCCACTATTCTAAGTCTGATCCTTGAAGCCGAGCAATACGACGTGCTCCTATGGATATAGCAGAGGTTCTGCTAATACATTCAAAGCAATCAAAGATAGCACGGTTCATGAATTTTGAGCCATTCTGGGCATGCTTGACCATAATAAGGTAATCTGCTCTTTTTTCCTCTGAAACACAATGACTAAGGAGCTCTAAGTCTTTTGTGACTTCTTCCAGGAACATTCCCATTTAAAAAATGTAGGAACTGATCCTGGCTCCTAGCATGGAGGATTGAAAGCATCGACGGACCAAGGCATCGAGAGTCCTGAATACACGGCCTGGAGGATTAGAAGTGTGTGCTTTAGCACTCTTGATCCTTCGCATGGCCGATTCCACTACCATTGAATGGTGTGGTAACTGAGTTTTTTGAAAATCAGGACAACTTGGCACTCGGTACATAGTGTCAAGGCATCGAGAATGTGAAGATACTGTTAAAGGAGTTTCCTACATTCTCAACATTAGATCATGTAAGATCTTGTGAATGGGAAGCATAGCTGCTTCCTTGGGAGCCATAGGGTATTGTAGAAATCTTAATTCTTCCGCCCTAGGTTCTTTTTCTGGAATCACAGTGATTGCAAGACCCTTTGCTTAATCACGTATGAAATCCTGGAAGGACATATCGCTCTGGTACCGGTAGAATCGTCAGAGTCATCGGAATCGGAAGACTCAAGCACCGGTTGCTCTTGTAACGCATGGTATCGGTACCGCTCGAAGTCAGTACCGAAATGTCTTGGTTCCTGATCCCTGATACCTGAGATCGGCATGGGGGGAAGCAGTCCTATCAAAGCAGGTACTGTTGGTACCGGTACCAATGTCGGTACAGATACCTTTTGAACCATCAGTTGCGGTCTTAGCGGTACCGAAGCTGCTAAGAGGGCCGCTAGACTGCGTTCGATAGTGAGGATTCTGTGATCCATCGCTCCTGCTGATGACTGGGTGCCGGAACCGGTGGAAGTGGCTACGACCCCAGAACATGGCACCAGACGTTCCGCAGAGGTGGAGGCCTCTGGAACATCCTGGAGCCCCATTAATGCTTTGGAGCCCGAAGACTCCCGCCGGGGCTGTTTTGCCGGTGAAGTATCCTCGAGGGAAATGCCAGTGGCATCTCGATACTTTGAAGGAGATTTACCCTTTGAGGACCAGCTAGTCTTAGAAGACTTAATTTTGGTTACCTGAGATCCATGGGAGGAAGATGAAGCCCTGGAAGACATCGATGCAACTGACATCATGTCGGCGGCAAAAAGGGTACAGAGTTTTGCAGTTCTATTCTGCAGACCCCTTTTGGTCATCCTCATGCAGGAGAGAGACTCCGTTGGACAATGTTCAGGACCCAAACATTTTAGACATCAATCATGGGTGTCGGTGACGGAAATGGTACCGCCACATTTTGAGCATTTTTTGAAACCACTGGTTTCTCCATGCTTGAAGAAAAATGGGCCTAGTGCCCAAAATGGTGCCTAGCACCAGAAACAGGGAAAGATCCCTGAAGAAATACCTTTTTTTTTTTTTTTAAGGAAAGAAGAGGAGGAGAACCGGCGGTACCGGTAGGCGTCGAATGAAGGCAGACGCGACCACAAAAAAAAAGAAATAAAAGTAAATTTTCTGCGGTGACAGGGTACCACGTCCTGTCGGCTCCGCAGAAAACGGAGAACTGAAGTGAGAGAGCTACAGAGGCGGGAAGGCAGCACGCATGCACTGTGGGATGCTCCCAAAAGCTTTCCTATTGGATGCTGGGGAGCGTTCCCGCGTGGGTTCCGTCGGTACAGACGATACCCATATGTGAAGACTACATTCCTGCTTGTTCCTGGAGATATGAATATGTACGTCTTTTAGATCTAGGGATCATAGCCAGTCTTGATCCTGCAGATATGGTAGGAGGATTTCCAGGGAGATCATCTTGAACTTCTCCTTTACTAAGTATTTGTTGAGATTTCGGAAGTCGAGGATAGGCCTGTATCCTGACGTCTCTGGGATGAGGAAGTAAGGAGAATAGAAGCCTTTGTGTAGGCCCAGCCGAGGAATCTCCTCTATGGCTTCTTGGGAGAGTAATTTGGAGATTTCCTCCTTGAACAGGTCCTTTAGCACTGGTTGGAGAGGATAGTCCCCTCTGAAGTGAGGCAGAGGAAGGTCTTTGAAGTTTAACTGATAACCCTTTCCAATGATATTTAGGTTCCAGTGCTCTGAAGTGATGGTGAGACAATAATTGGCGAAAGAAGGAAGTTGACCTGCTATTTTTATTTGAGTAGTGTCCTGCAGGGGTTGGATGACCATGTTCCCTAGGTTGGAGTCAAAAACTGGGGGTAACCTGAGTTTGAGCAGGTGGCCGCTGTTTAGCTGTTCTGGGCTTCTTGGCCTTCTTGGTACCCTGCTGCTTGCCCTGCTGTTGGAAGGAGGGCAGAATCTCTTTCTCTTTGGGTAGAAAGGCTTCTTTACTGCTGGCTTCTTCTTTGAGGGGTCAGCAGTTTTCTTGGAGAGTCTTTTTAGGGTAGTGTCATCAGTCTCCGGCTCTCTGGCCTTTTCCCTCCAATTCTTTCCAAACAGGTTCTCTCCTGTGCAGGGGATGTTGCCCAGTTTATCCTAGACTCACTGCTCCAGGTCTGAAGCCTGTAACCATGCTAGCCTCCTAGCCCTGATGGCAATGACTGATGCTCTGCTAGAAGATTGAAAAGCATCCAATAATGCTGTGCCCTGTTCACAAACTTAGAGACATTTTGGCTGTTCTTCAGGAGAGATTCAAAAGCTGACTTTTTCTCATCTGGGATGAATGGTAGTAAGGTCTCCCACTCCTTATCTATTTCCTTTAGGAACACCCCCATGTACAAAGTGTAGGAGTTAATCCTACTTGTTAGCATGGAGGCTTGGAAAGATCTCCATGCAAAAGAATAGATATTTCTCGATTCTCTCACAGGTGGTACCGATGCATGTTCTTTCACCACTCTTGATACACCTCATCAATGATTCAACTACCATAGAGTGATGTGGTAGTTGCAGCTTTTGGAAGCCTAGGGCCTCTGGTACCCAATACATCGTATGAAGATACTTGCTGATAGGTGCTATTATGAGCGGGGTCTCCCACATGTGAAGCATTAAGTTGTGGAGGGTCTTATGCACCAGTAAGATCGCTGCTTCTTTTGGTGCTATGGGATACTCGAGGCTCCAGTTCCGCCGCCATTGGTATTGAGAGGCCCACCGCCATGTCTCTAATCAACTCTTGGAAGGACATGTCTTCCGGTGGAGTCTTCCGGCAGGAGGTGATGGCTCAGATACCAATGCAAAATCGAGGAGGTCATCCAAGTCAAGCGACCTATGGTCTGAGTCCGATACGTCAGATTCTGAACTTGGGGAACAGTGGTGGTGCCAATGACTGTGTGAACGGTGCTGTCAGAACCATGAATATTCAATGTCCTCACTCTGCTGAGTAGTCAGCTGCATCAGTTGTGGCCCTGTCGAAGTAGCTGTGGGTGTCGATGCTGATGGAGGAACTGCATAGCCCTGCAGCAGTAGAGGCAGTACCGATACCAATGTCAATACTACCTCCGATGTCGGTACCGACATCGATGCAGACAGTAGTGGTGCTGGAGTCATCAGTGGTCTGGGTACAGATGCTGCCAAGAGCACTGCTAAGGTGCACTGATCCAATGAGAGCGCCTATGTCTGGTCCGAGGAAGGAACGGGGCTCGCAGCCACTGCACCAGAGCACAGCACCAGAGGCTCTCCCAAGGTCGATGCCTAAAGGCCTCCCGGTCCCCCACCAAGGTTTTGGTGGATGTCTTCCCACTGGGGGCGACGATCTCTCGTCCAGTCTCAAAAGGATGTCTTCAGGGAGTCTCTGTGCCTAGAGCGAGACCGCTTCCTCGATCCTCTTGGTGCTTCCTTGGATTCCTTTGATGAAGTTCGAGACTCCTTATGATCCCTCGGTGATTTCTACAGGGATCTGGAAGTTTTCTTCTTACTGGAGTCCAAGCTGTGCTTTAAGGTCTTAGATGCCTTGGAAGCCGATAAACGTGAGGATGTCGATACCAGTGAAACAGAGTCCGATGGGAAAAATTCTGACAATTTTCTGGCCCAGTTAACTAAAACCTCTCTTGGTCATCTGTTTACAGAGAGCACAAGAGTTTGGGTTGTGGTCAGGCCCGAGGCACTTTAGGCACCAGTCATGGGTGTCCATGACCAAAATGGTATGGGAACATTTGATGCATTTTTTGAAACCTGAAGGATGTTTCTCCATGACGGAGGAAAAAATAGGTCTGCAGCCTATGCGGGGCACTAGGCCTTTCAGCAGAAAATAATAGAAAAATGTATGAAATACAAGGAAAAAGAAAAAAACAGGTGATACTGGAACCAGGCAATGCCGGTGATGAGACGGGAAAGCAAAAGCGCGATTCCAAAGATGATGATTTTCTGAAGTGACAGGAAAGAGTAGTTACTCACCTGTAACATGTGTTCTCCAGGAGCAGCAGGAATCAGTCCTCACATATGGGTGACGTCGGCGCCGACGGAGCCCTCGTGCGGAGCATTTCCCCAGCTTTCAAAGAAAGCCTTTGGGAATTGCAGCGCGCATGCGCGGTCCCCTTCCCGCCCAAGGGTGCCATCTTGCTCAGTCTGATGACATAGCTAAAAGACAGCAAAAAAATTAGCAAAAATAAAGCATATGACTGCAACTCCAAGGGGAGGAGGGAGGGTCGTGAGGACTGATTCCTGCTGCTCCTGGAGAACACCTGTTACAGGTAACTACTCTTTCTCCAGGACCAAGCAGGAAGTCAGTCCTCACATATGGGACTCCCCAGCTTAAGGCTACCGGAGACCCCAAGCGGAAAAATGAGCTCCCTCTAGCTCGTCAGCACAGAAGGAAGGAATCTTCTCTGAGAACGCCCCCGACCGGTAGCCCAACACCAGGGCCGGAGGGTAGGAGTTGCCTAAACCCCAAAGAGATTATGGAGTACTGCCTGTCCGAAAGCACTGTCCCTGCGGGACTCCCTCTCAAGGCAGTAATGGGCCGCAAAAGTCTGGCTTGAAGACCAAGTAGCGGCCCGGCAGATGTCTGCCAACGGAACAGAGCGGAGATGAGCCACTGACGCAGCCTTCGCCCTGACACGATGAGCCGTGACTCGACCCTCCAACGAGAGGCCGGCTGCCCCATAAGCCCTGGCGATACAGTCAGCGACCCATATGGACAACGTACGCTTGGAGACAGGGAGCCCCAACTTATTGGGGTCAAAAGAAACGAAAAGCTGAACAGCCTTCCGATGCTCCCGCGTACGGTCAAGGTAGAAGGATAACGCCCTCCTACAGTCCAGGGTATGCAAGACCATCTCAGCCCGGTTGGCATGCGGCCTGGGAAAGAAGGTCGGAAGAACCACCTCCTGATTGAGGTGAAAAGGTGAGACAACTTTAGGAAGAAACTTAGGTTGAGTCCGTAAGACTACCCTATTCCTGTAGAACCTATTGTAAGGAGGATCAGACACTAGTGCCTGCAGTTCACTCACTCGCCTAGCAGAGGTGAGAGCTACCAGAAATAAAGTTTTCCAGGAGAGAAAACGGAGAGGGCAGGTAGCCATAGGTTCAAAAGGCGGACAAGTAAGCCGCTGCAAGACCACATTCAGATCCCACTCGGGGGCCGGTGGACGCAAAGGAGGCTTAAGTAGAAGGAGGCCTCTGAGGAAACGAGCCACCAAAGGGTGGTTGGAAAGAGGCCTGCCGTCCACCGGCGAGTGGTGAGCTGAGAGAGCACTAAGGTGAACTCTGACAGAGTTAGACTTAAGGCCCAGATTGGAGAGGTAGAGTAAATATTGCAATACTACCGCTACCAAGCACGAGAAGGGGATTCTCGCTGTGCTGAGCACACCAGGCGGAGAATCTACGCCACTTAAGAGCGTAGGATTTCCTGGTGGATTGACGCCGAGAGGCCAAGACTACATCTTCCACCTCTCGAGGCAGTAGTAGGGGAGCTAGGACTACCCTTTCAGCAGCCAGGCCATCAGATGAAGGGACTGGAGGTTGGGGTGCAAGAGAGTCCCCTGATCCTGAGACAGGAGATCGTGTTGAAACCCCAGAGGAATAGGTGTGTCTACCGCCAGCTGTAGCAGAAGCGGGAACCACGGTTGCCTCAGCCACCTGGGGGCTATGAGAATCAATGAAGCCCCGTCCTTGAGGACTTTGAACAGCGTTCTGGACACTAGTGGCGTGGGAGGAAACGCATACAGTAGGCCTGTGGACCACGAGATCAGAAACGCATCCGGTGCTACTCTGAGAGGATACGGTTGTCTAGAGCAAAATCTCGGGAGTTGCCGGTTCAGAGGACTGGCGAAAAGATCCATGGCGGGGAGTCCCCACTTGAGAAAGACCTGCTGAACCACTAATGGGTTCAATCTCCATTCGTGTGGTTGCAGGATCCTGCTCAGTCTGTCCGCCAGGCAATTTTCCTGACCTGGGAGGTAGACAGCCTTGAGAAGGATTCCGTGATGGACAGCCCAAGAGCACAGTCGTTGTGCCTCCTGACAAAGAAGGAGCGAGCCTGTCCCTCCTTGTTTGTTTACATAGAACATGGCAACTTGATTGTCCGTCTGGACCAGTACAGACTGGTGAGAGGTGAGGCGGGAGAAGGCTCTCAGAGCTAGGCATATCGCCTGTAGCTCCAGGAAGTTTATCTGTTGAGTAGCCTCTCAAGGGGTCCAGAGACCCTGAGTACATGTCCCTTGGCAATGTGCTCCCCAACCGAGAAGTGAAGCATCTGTTGTCAGCACTTGAGTATGAGGAGGGGATTGAAAAACCACTCCGAGCACCAGATTCGGAAGATGAAGCCACCATTGCAGAGAGGAGACCAGGAGGTCGGATATCTTTACTGAGTCCGCTAGGCTCCCTGTGGCTTGATACCACTGAGTGCGAAGGCTCCACTGAGCAGGCCACATGTGCAGGCGGGCATTGGGGGTTACCTGAACCGTGGAAGCCATATGGCCGAGTAGTCTCAGGAATTGCCTGGCAGAGACCAGGGAATTGCTGCGAAACTGGCTGGCCAGATCCATTAGCCTGTGGGCCCTGTCTAGAGGCAGAAAAGCTTTTGCCTGAAGAGTGTCTAGCCTGGCCCCTATGAACTCTAAGTTCTGGGACGGGAGCAAAGTGGACTTTGCGAAGTTTATGACAAACCCCAAGTGCTGAAGCAGAGCCACAGTGCGAAGGGTGGCCTGGTTGGCTTCTTGGGAAGATTGGCCCCTTATGAGCCAGTCGTCCAGGTACGGAAACACAAAAAGACCCTGAAGACTCAGGTAGGCCGCCACCACTGCCAGGCACTTGGTGAACACCCTGGGAGCGGAGGACAGGCCAAAGGGTAGTACCCTGTACTGATAGTGGTTTCCTCCCACAACAAACCTGAGATACTGTCCGTGGTCTAGATGAATAAGGATGTGAGTATACGCATCCTTTAGATCTAAGGAGCATAGCCAGTCTCCCTGCTGGAGGTAGGGCAGCAGGATTCCAAGGGTAAGCATCTTGAACTTTTCCCTCTCCAGGAACTTGTTGAGGTTTCACAAGTCTAGGATGGGTCTGAGGCCTCCTGTTCTTTTTGGTACCAGAAAGTACCTTGAATAAAAGCCTTGACCTCTCAGGTAGTGGGGCACCGGTTCCACAGCCTGATCCTTTAGCAGATCTGCTAACTCCTGATGGAGTAGATCCCTGTGCAGAGGGGGTCTTGGAGGCTCCCCTGGAAAATAGGAGGGCGGTACCTGGTGAAAATGGAGAAGATAGCCCTTTTGGACTATATGAAGAACCCAGGTATCTGATGTGATGGCTGACCACCTGTGGGCAAAGTGGGCCAGCCGGCCTCCTGTGCTGAGAGAAGCCAGCTGAGAAGAAGAGGCTATGCTGTTTGAGTCAAAAACCCCTACCCTGCTGAGCAGGGGCTGGTGTTGGTGGCTTGGGGGTCTTCTGCCTACGGGGCCCTTGACCCTGCCCCTTGGCCTGCTGACCCTGTTGGGGAGCTGCAGAGGCCTGATAATGAGGGTATTGTTTATAGGCAGATGACTTCCTCGGGTAAAAGGTCTTTTTTCCCGAGCCCTTCTTCTTCTGAGAAGGGGCAGAGGTTTTCCTGGAAAGCCTAGTCCTGGTCAGAGTCTCGGTCTCGAGTTCTGCAGCCTGTCACTCGGTTGCCGGTGACACAAAGATTATACGCCACTAGGTAGCGCTGTTAAAGAACAAAGAGTCGAAGTGTAGGGTAATAAAGGCTTTTATTCCCCGTTTAAAGCAAGGTTCAACTAAGAAATATTTTAGATAACAGAAACAGTCCTTTGTTTCAAAAGGTACCAATATTCACTGGCTAGTTAACTGTTACTTCACAGTTTAAAGCAGGCTTTCTTCATAGTAATATTCAGTATAATAAACATCAACTTATACTTCATTTATTCTTCTGTGGAGCATACACACTTTGGAGGATAGGCAGTGCACCAATCACATTCCATTTCCTCAGGCAAAGGTGAGGGAATAGTGCTGGGAGAATCCACTTCCATCAAATCCTCTCCCCTATACTGATTCAAAGGGCTTTCACTATCCCTGTCTATTTCAGCATGGTAATCTACCACTTGGGAGTTTGGCTTCACATAACCAGGGACTCTTAAGGCTGGCGGTAGTTTAGTGAACCAGTCTTGACTCTTGTTTCTCCTAGGAGGAATACTTCTTTTAGCATAACTTTTAGCAGTACAATCATTACAGTTAATCTTCAATGCCTCATACCTTGGCTCACTGAGTAAAAACTTCCGTTGCTTATAAAACTGCTTTTCCCTCTGAATAGGTGAAACTGGGCAATGATCCTCTAGAGATAAGCTTCTGTCAGAACCTCCCTCTCTGGTTCTTAGCTTTCTTCTCTCTAGGTTACAAACAGGCAGAGTATAGGAACTAGGCGTGGCAGAGCCTCTCACCTTGGAGCAACTTCCACCAAACTCCCCTTGCACAACAGGTCCAGTTTGGGCTTTCTGGCTTCCCACCTTGTGAGGTCTGCTTCTCCTCCAGCTTCCAGCTTGGCTTCTTTCACAGCAATCAGGCTTATGTCCTTGATAGCCTCCAGGCTTCTCTGCTGTTTCTCCTTCTAGTCCAGCTCCAGTTCCTTCTTCCTCTTTCTCCTCCTTCCTCAGCTCCTGCTGTGTCCACTGCTTCCTCTGCTTATGCCACTGCTTATGCCACTCCTGTCCAGAAGCATTCTGCTCTGGCTTATAAAGTGAACCGTTACTGCTGACTTCCTGGTTCCCTTTCAGCTGCAGGTCATCAGTGAGCTTAGGTTCATTAAGACCAATATGTCTGTTCCTGCTCCCTCTAGCTGTGCTTGGAGGTAACTGCACATCTAGTTCTTCTAAAACAGGATTTCTTTTCTTAAAACCAACTTTATTAGTGCCCGCATCATGACACATCCCCCCTCTTAAAATATTACGGGCTGAATGACCGCCATTACAGCACGTAATCCCAGACCCCTTCTGTGCTGACGGAAATAGCGCTAACCCTTCGTGCCATCTTCGCAGAACAGTTCTGTGGTACACCCGCTCTTGTCCTTTTCCATCCTGTACCAAATAGGATGCTGGACCAAGTGATCTGACCACCAGATAAGGTCCTTTCCATCGGGCTTCAAATTCTTGAGTGGGGTTTGATATCAACAGGCTTACCTTCTCACCTCTGGTTAGATGTCTAGGCTTGGTGTCTCTATCAAAGTATTGTCTTTGTTTTCGCTGACTGCTCTTCAGCTCTTCTTTAACAAAAGGTTAAGTCCCTCTAAAACGGCTTCTTAAATTTTCCCAGAAATGTGGAATCTCTACTTCTCTGGTGTAGGTCAACTTTTTACAGGAGGCGCAGGATCTGCAAAATCGTGAGACCTCCTTGAAAACTCCTGGCCAATAGTACCTGGCCATTATCCGATCAAGGGTTCCCTGTACCCCTTGGTGACCGCTCACTGGGTGACGATGTGCTAGTCTTAGCACCACAGGCTTAAATGTATTTGGGATTACCAATTGTTTTCGGACGTCCCTAGTCCGTGGGTCTATACTCTCTCTGTATAAGAGTTCTTCTTCTTTTATGAAGCGAGGAAATACATCTCTCTCCGTTTGGGCATACTCCAATGCGCGTGCCAGCGCAGGGTCATCCCGTTGCTCTGCTGCGAATGAAGGGAACTTCTTTACCAGCTCTGCTGGACTCCAGGGTAGTTCCTCACCCGCTTCCAACTCTGCTCGGGCTTGAGAACGTTCCTTTCTCTCTTTTCGCTTTTGAGCCCTAGTCTTTCTATCCCTATCCTGAGGGATATTGACTAAGTCATCATGGGATGGGAGATCAATTACACTTTCTTCCCTAGAACATGAGGGTTTTTCTACAGCACTCGTCTGGCCACGAGTGGAGACAAAAGCCTCTCTGGGGTTTAAACCTTTCTCTAGGCCCTTCTCGAATTGTGGCCAGTCTCTATCAAGGACCAGCTCTTTGGGCAATCTAGGGACTACTGCTATGAGCATAATTTTTTCTATTCCCAGACCTTTGACCAGCAATTTGTACACAGGATACAAGGTAGCAGCGCCATGTACACACTTAATCTTCACATGCCCTTCTGGACAGTCTGGGGCGGACGCAGCTTGCTCTTGAATGGTACACCAGAGCTTGCGCGAAATCATTGTCTGGTCCGCACCAGAGTCCAGCAAGGCTTTTGCAGCTACCCCTTGCACCGTGACATCTAGTACAAAACCTTCTGACAATAAATGATTATGCTCCCCCATGAGAGCAGTACGTACCCTACATTCATTCATGACATGTCCTAACTTTCCACAGTTAAAACATCTCTTAACAAGACTTTTCTCTGCCTTTTTATCACCCTTTACATTAGGTGTTTTAGCCTGGTAGAGACTTCCTGAGACTGGGTTGAATGTCGCTATGGCTGTCTTAGCTACCCCCTCCATAGGCTGAGTAATTAATTCGGCCTCCAAATACCTCTCGGTCAAGGCAACCGCCTCCATAGTTGAGCGACAATTCTGGAGAATAAGGAAGCTCTTTATTTTACCAGGCACTGCAGTCATGAATTGCTCGAGAACAATCATGTCGATCAATGAATCTACAGATCTTTCACTGGGCCTTAGCCACTTTTCAGCCAAGCGCCTCAGTCGGTGACCCAATGACTTAGGTGTTTCGCCTACTTCAAGTCGTGCTGCACGTAGCCTGCGGTTATAGGTAAGTGGGGTCAAGCCCAGGCGCTCCCTGATGGCTTTTGTCACTTCGCTATAGTCTGCAGCTAACGCAGCAGGCATTGCCCTGTAGGCTGACAGTGCCTCTCCCGTAAGGGACACTGCCAGTCGGATGGACCATTGGTCCTCTGGCCAACCCACTGAAAGGGCAATTCTTTCAAATGCCTCCAGAAATACATCTGGATCGTCCTTTTCCCCCAACTTCCCAAAAGTCAGAGTGTCACAGGATCCCAGTCCTACCAGACCATGGCTCAGTCCTGAGCTCTGTTTTATGAGTCCAGCGGCTGCTTCCTGTGTCTTCTGTTGATGGCTCATCCAGGTCTCCAGCATCTGCAGGACTGGCTTTTGCTGCTCCTGCATCGCCAGGATAGCACGCTGCTGTGTCTGCGCAGCCAGTTCAGCCTGCTTACTGAATTGTGATGCCATCCAATCCAATATGTCGCGTTGCTCCATCGCGATGATCCCTGAAAAGAAACAAACAAAAACCAAGTGCAGCTGTACAACACTCAGCCCTACACTTCCTTGTATTTTTTTTTTTTCCAAACTGACAGACACTTGTATCCCCACAAGTTAGACCCTTCTACCCATTACCTGGTAGAAGTGTAGACTCAGGCTCTCAGCAACGGTGGTGCGGCTCCGCGTCGTAGCACCTTCCAGGAACTCGCCTTCCGTTCCAGAATTTTGCTGCTGTCCGGTCCACGTTTTGTTTTCCAAGTTCGATCCAGTTCTTTTCAAAAGTCCAGTCCGGGTTTTCCTTTCTGGCACTCCGGTCCAGGTTTTCTTTAACTCCGGTCCGGTTTTTCTGGTAGTCCGGTCCGGGTTTTCTCTTTGACTCCGGTCCGGTTTTCCTTGACTCCGGTCCGGGTTTTTGATTTTTTTTTTCTTCAAGATGAACACTGGCAATTTTATTTCTATATTTCTTTGCTGTATCTCTTAGGCTTATATGCAAAATCCTAAAAACTACGCCATTTATGTCACTCGGTTGCCGGTGACACAAAGATTATACGCCACTAGGTAGCGCTGTTAAAGAACAAAGAGTCCAAGTGTAGGGTAATAAAGGCTTTTATTCCCCGTTTAAAGCAAGGTTCAACTAAGAGATATTTTAGATAACAGAAACAGTCCTTTGTTTCAAAAGGTACCAATATTCACTGGCTAGTTAACTGTTACTTCACAGTTTAAAGAAGGCTTTCTTCATAGTAATATTCAGTATAATAAACATCAACTTATACTTCATTTATTCTTCTGTGGAGCATACACACTTTGGAGGATAGGCAGTTCACCAATCATATTCCATTTCCTTAGGCAAAGGTGAGGGAATAGTGCTGGGAGAATCCACTTCCATCAAATCCTCTCCCCTATACTGATTCAAAGGGCTTTCACTATCCCTGTCTATTTCAGCATGGTAATCTACCACTTGGGAGTTTGGCTTCACATAACCAGGGACTCTTAAGGCTGGCGGTAGTTTAGTGAACCAGTCTTGACTCTTGTTTCTCCTAGGAGGAATACTTCTTTTAGCATAACTTTTAGCAGTACAATCATTACAGTTAATCTTCAATGCCTCATACCTTGGCTCACTGAGTAAAAACTTCCGTTGCTTATAAAACTGCTTTTCCCTCTGAATAGGTGAAACTGGGCAATGATCCTCTAGAGATAAGCTTCTGTCAGAACCTCCCTCTCTGGTTCTTAGCTTTCTTCTCTCTAGGTTACAAACAGGCAGAGTATAGGAACTAGGCGTGGCAGAGCCTCTCACCTTGGAGCAACTTCCACCAAACTCCCCTTGCACAACAGGTCCAGTTTGGGCTTTCTGGCTTCCCACCTTGTGAGGTCTGCTTCTCCTCCAGCTTCCAGCTTGGCTTCTTTCACAGCAATCAGGCTTATGTCCTTGATAGCCTCCAGGCTTCTCTGCTGTTTCTCCTTCTAGTCCAGCTCCAGTTCCTTCTTCCTCTTTCTCCTCCTTCCTCAGCTCCTGCTGTGTCCACTGCTTCCTCTGCTTATGCCACTGCTTATGCCACTCCTGTCCAGAAGCATTCTGCTCTGGCTTATAAAGTGAACCGTTACTGCTGACTTCCTGGTTCCCTTTCAGCTGCAGGTCATCAGTGAGCTTAGGTTCATTAAGACCAATATGTCTGTTCCTGCTCCCTCTAGCTGTGCTTGGAGGTAACTGCATATCTAGTTCTTCTAAAACAGGATTTCTTTTCTTAAAACCAACTTTATTAGTGCCCGCATCATGACAAGCCTTTTCAGCCATGGGCTTGCCAAAGAGGTTTTCACCTCGGCAGGGGACATCGACCAACTTATCCTGGACCCATGGCTCGAGGTCGGATGACTGTAGCCAAGCCTGTCGGCGGGCAACGATGCCGGCCCCGTCTACTCGGGCCGAAGCCTCGAAGCCATCGTAGGCTGCTCGAGAGATAAACTTCGAGCACTCTCGAATACCGGTGGACAAGGCTTGGAACCTCTGCAAAGGTTCCTCAGAGAGACTAGCAGAGAACCCGGCAATCTCCTTTGCCAGGTCTCGGAGGTACATGCCCATGTAGAGCTGGTAAGTCTGGACTCGGCAAGCAAGCATAGAGCCCTGGAAGCACTTCTTACCGAGGTTATCCAGGTTCCGGGCCTCCCGGCCGGGAGGCACCAAGGAGTGCATCTTCTGACTTTTCAGTCGCTGCATGGCCGATTCCACAATCATGGAGTGGTGCGGTAATTGTGCCTTTTGGAACCCGGGGCTCTTGCGGACTCGATAGATGGAATCGACCCACTTGCTTAACATCGGCGTCGAGGCCGAGGTCTCCCACATGCGGAAGAGCAGCCGCTCCAGCATCGGAGGAACCAGAACAGTAAAGGCCTCCTTCGGGGGAGAGTCATACTGGAGGGCCTCGAGCTCCTCAGCTCGAGGCTCCTCCTCGGGATCAGCGGGGAAGGCCAAGGCCTTGGCCATATCCCGCACAAAGTCCGAGAACCGCATATCCTCTGGTGGGGATCGTCTCCGAGGTTCGGACTCGGGCGAGTCCGATGGGACACACCGAGTCCGATGAGTGTCGGGTGACTCTTCGTCCTCCGTCTCCCAGCCTGACTCCTCAGAGGAGGAATCGAGCGGCTCCGGTCAGGCGGGCACCGATGCCCTCCGCCCCGACGACCTTGGCCCCGAACGGGAGGTCGAGGGAGACTGTGGCCGAGGATCGACTCGAGCCCACATGGACTAGAGGATCGGCTTGGCCTCCGGGGTCGACTTGGACGTCGAGGTCCCGGTGGTCGGGGCAGATGCACCGGTGAGACTGGCGATCAATGCCCGCTGCTGTTTGAGTTTACATTATAACAGGAGTTAGAACTTGGACCATACAGGGTAACTATTTACATGTTGCGATAGCTTTAAACGATACAAATACAGAGTAACTATATACACACTGAGTTTGGTCAGAATAGATAGAGAATACATGGTAAGTATATACAAGTTGACATGGAGTAATAAATATTACATGGTGTGAATAGACATGAAGTGTTTACGGGCATGAGTGTGATTGCTTAAAGCATGAGTGTTATGTTGTGAGTGAGGTGTTTGTGGGGGATGGGGGGAGATTTCTCTGGGGCGGGGTAGCTGATTGAGCAAAATGTAGCAGAAAGAGGTGGTGCTTTATTGCCTTCCGAAACTGTAGGAGGTCTTTGATTGTTCTTATTTCTGGTGGGAGGTCATTCCAGCATTTTGGTGCGTAGTGTGCAAAAGCCTAGATAAGATTCTCAAGTCTATACAAAGATTTGACTTGTTCAAGCCATGGTATTTTCAATAACGTCATGTGGATGTGAAAGTTGGACAGTGAAAAAGTCCCGCCCACCACACCCCCCCTTTTTAGACAAATCACGGAATCAAAGAATGGAGAACGATCAGGCCCAATACGAAAACTTCCCATCAAGGGGACGGGGTCGGGGTTGGGGCCGGGGACGTGGGAGGGGTGGGTGGGGGAGAGACAGCTCATACGAGAGGAGACATTGAATTCAAGTAATGTAATCAACATTTCAAACCATGTTCTCACGTCGGATGAGGTTTCAGTTCTTGGCAAAGAATTATCTTTTGTGCCTAATCATAGTTTTGATCCATTTGAAACGGAGATTGATTTGTATAAGTTTTTCCATAGGATCCGGGTACAATGTTTTTTTAAAGAACATACTGCTCCACCGGACAATATATCCATTATTAGTAAAGCTTCTACTTGGATCCCACCCTCTCAAACGGATCCTTTGATAGAGTCATTTGAGAAACTTGTTTTAAAACAAGTGCATGACAAAGTCAGATTCCCGTTTGCCATTTTATAATTTAACTTTTGGTGAGAGAATCGCCATTAAATCTTTACAGACTAATTCCAATATTATTATTAAACCTGCAGACAAGGGTGGCGCAGTTGTCGTTTTAGATAAGGTTAGATACATTGAGGAGATTACTAGACAATTGCATGACAAAGAATTTTACTTAAGACTAGATGAAGATCCTTAAGAGTAACATTGATAATCTAGTTCTCATCGCCTATGAGACAGGTCATTTAACAAGGAAGGAAAAGGATTTCCTCATGTTTAAGAATCCTGTCGTGCCTACTATATATGTGATACCAAAAATCCATAAATCCTTAGATAACCCTCCTGGGAGACCTATTGTGTCGGCCATAGGGTCTTTATTGGAACCGGTATCCAAATTTCTTGACGTTATTCTTAGACCCTTTCTACTTCAGATGTGGTCCTATGTTAGGGATTCGGCCCATGTGATAGAGATTCTATCATCCTTTAAAGACTTAAATGCTAATATTATCATGGTTACGCTGGATATTGAATCTCTTTACACCAACGTGCCACAGCAGGAAGCCTTACGTATTGTCAAACAGTATTTTTTGGTTAGACAAACCCATCAGCGCATTTCCACCGCCTTTTTATTTGCACTTGCAGAAATTGCCCTTTGCAAGAATTTTTTCTGTTTTAGAGGTCTTTTCTATCAACAGATCAAGGGGGTGGTGATGGGTTCTTCATTTGCACCAGATATTGCAAACCCTGTACATGCATAAATTTGAGGAAAGTTTTTTGAAGAACCATTTATATAAAGAGAATATACGTTTATGGATATGCTACATTGATGATATATTGATAATATGGGATGGCTCAATAGAATTATTATCAGAGTTTAACACATGGATCAATAATCTGGATGTCAACTTACGTTTCCAAGTCACTTATGATAGAGTACAGATTTCTTATCTGGATTTGCTTATAAGAAAAGAAGGGTCAGAATTTAATACCACATTATACAGAAAACCAACTGATCGAAATACTTTACTACATCACTCGAATTTTCACAATCCCTCCTTTAAAAATAATTTACCGGTGGGTCAATTTCTTCGTGCCAGAAGGATATGTACCTCAGATGAGGAATTTGAACTCCAGTCCACTATTCTCACAAGAAGATTTCAAGCGCGCCAATATCCAGCCAGTGCGATTAATAAGGCTTATAATAGGGCACACGGTTCCTCACGGGCCGATCTGCTGAAGCCACAGGGCAAGAAGAATGTTCAAAATAAAATGGTTTGTCCATTGAAATATTCTTTGGAATCCCAGAAAATCATAGACATCTTAAGAAAAGAATGGCACTTGATCCAGGCTATTCCAGGGTTTGAAGAGACAGGATTATTGATTGCACATAAGAGGAATGTTTATCTTCGGGATCTTCTGGTTACGTCAGCTTTCACAGAGAAGAAACCTCTTTCTATGCATAAGGGTCAATATCAGTGCGGACACTGTTCTATATGTATACACACGTTGCCGGTTCAAATGTTTTTTACACATCCCACTACGAATAAAAAGTTTCATATTCATGATTTCTCTAATTGTGAGACAGCAAATGTCATTTATATTATCATGTGCCCATGTAAAAAGTTGTACGTTGGCAAGACCATGCGAAGTATACGTGTTAGAATAGTGGAGCATAAAAGTTGTATTAGAAGGAGATTGGAGGATAAGCCACTAGTCCAACATTGGCTGGATAAGGACCATAAGATATCAGATCTACGTTTTTTTGTAATTAAAAAAGTTATACCCAATTGGAGGGGTGGAGACAATGACAGGACAATGTTGCGTCTGGAACAAAACTATATTTTTTTGATGGATACTTTATCTCCCAATGGATTGAATTTAGAGAGGGATCTGTCAGTTTTTCTTTAAGGTCCCCTTTCTATGCCCAATTTTTGTTTTTTTATTTCCATTGTTGTTTTTTATGGTTTATTTGGCTGTTCTAGTGGTCTTCATGGTTTATATAGCATATGTGTTTTAGTGAGCATGGTTTCTTTTGTTTGACACGTCTCTATTTTTTAGGAATATGGGACAAGACAGTTTGTTTTTAATTGTAATTGACTTCTCATCAGAACATCCTTTTTTGGTTTGTGCAGACTGTTCAGCACTACATGGCTTTTTTATTATCTTATCATATTTGTTTACTATCTAGTTAAATTCCTTTTAGTGAGCAGTTATTGCTAATTGATCTGCATGGTTGAATATACGGTTCTCTTAGCAACGTTAGTATTCTTTATAAGATTAATTTTGTCGATGGAGGTTTGACTCATACTATGTTGCACACACTTTTTTCTATTGAATGAGAGAGACTTATTTGATTATAAATTTTAACTTGGATTTAGTTCTTTTTAACCCTTTTTTATAGTCAGCTTATTTTGGTTAACGTTGTGTGCATAAGCGCATTTGCGTTTGCGCTTTTTTCATTTGGAGTGGTCCAGAGGGGTACCTCAACTTTGGTGCCGTGCCTTTGGCGGTTTTCATCATTTACAAACATTCATTGAATTTCCTTCTGCCAGTGCTTCAGCTACAAATAACGATAAAAACATTTTAAGCAAACACAACTTGTGCTTTTGCACAGCTTATTGTTTTAGGTCATCCGACAAAGATCATGTGGTAAATGCTTGGACCTTATTGTAAAATCGAAAATGTCTTAATGATGAATCAATTTTAGCCTGATTAGGTTGTTTCAGATTTGGCCCGTTCTCTAATGTTTCCACGGTTTACATACTTCTGGGTTTTGACTTTCTTAAATACGCATGCGCTAGCGTTCTTTTGAGTTTTTGTGACTCGGTAGAGTAACACGCTTTTGCAGCTGTACCTTTGGCGGTTTCTTAAGAAAACAGGTAAAATTGCGCTTCAACCTCTTCTGTTTATATTCTATAAATCTTTTCAGTAATCGTTGAAATTCATATACAATTTATATTTTGTATTGGTATTTTTTACGGTTTTCAGTCCCCCTATATGCACGCGCCGGCGGTTTCTCGTGTCTCTGCATCTTTAAAGCTTCTGCCAGTGCTTCAGCTACAAATAACGATAAAAACATTTTAAGTAAACACAACTTGTGCTTTTGCACAGCTTATTATTTTAGGTCATCTGACAAAGATCATGTGGTAAGTGCTGGGACCTTATTGTGAAATCGAAAATGTTTTAATGATGAAACAATTTTAGCCTGATTAGGTTGTTTCAGATTTGGCCCGTTCTTTAATGTTCCCACGGTTTACATACTTCCGGTTTTTTATTTTCTTAAATACGCATGCGCTAGCGTTTTTTTGAGTTTTTGTGACTCGGTAGAGTAACACGCTTTTGCAGCTGTACCTTTGACGGTTTCTTTAGAAAACAGGTAAAATTGCCCATCAACCTCTTCTGTTTACATTTTATAAATCTTTTCAGTAATCGTCGAAATTCATATACAATTTATATTTTGTATTGGTATTTTTTACGGTTTTCGGTCCCCCTATTTGCACGCGCCGGCGGTTTCTTGTGTCTCTGCATCTTTAAAGCTGTACGATTGGCGGCTTTTATAATTGGTATTTTTGATTTTTCTTATTCGATTTAATGAGCAATTTTTGAAATTTACATACACTTTATTTTGGCATTTCTTTAGATGCCGTTGTTTTTAATTTGTGCTCTCAAGCCGTTTTTGACCGCATGTCTTTGTGATCATATATATGAGCCCTTTTAGAATCTTTCTAGGTTTATTTATTTGACATGTTGTTATGGCTTGGTCCGTTGGATTGCTACCAATTGGTTTTAATAAGCCCGCACATAATATTTGCCAATGGATTTAATCAGTATTTTAAATTATGTTGTTTTATAGTTAATGTATGGGCCCTTCAAAACGGGTTTCCTTTTTTACTCTTTTTGTGCAATAATTCTATTGAGCCATATTGTCATGTGTCCATGTAAAAAGTGTCCACGTAAAAAAGGTTATGGGCCCTTCAGAACCGGCCTTCGTGTAAGCTGTTCTGTCATGCTCATCTATAAGACAATATGCCGTTGGCGTATGTTTTTATTACACGGTTGACAGATGAGAGGTTTTCTTTTTAAGTGCTGACTGATGTCAGTATTGCACTATAATGGATTCTTTGTCTGACTTCGGATATATTTTTTCCAAATTTGCATTCTCTTTTATTTGATTTTAGGCAGTTTTGTTTTAAATTTTTTTAAAATTTGCATTCTTTTTTATAGAAGAGTTTTCAATTTTGATATTAGTGCCTTCAATCACATATTTATGTGTATTGTGAAATCTGTGACCACCACACACCAATCAGGTAATGTCCACCTCTTTATTCTACACTCACTCCTGCCTCCAATTAGTCCTCCTCATCCCTCTGGCCTCTTTTAAACGTTTTTATATGTACTCTTATGGTGTACAATTCTGACTATTTGTCCATCTCATTCTTTTGGTCCTCCTTTTTAATTGTATTTATTAAATGTTTCATTTTATGTGTTGATATTCTTGTTAAGGTATTTTAAGTATTTATTGAATTTATGTTTTATTTGAGATTCAGTATGTTCATGGTATAGTGTGATGATGTATTTATTAATGTATCAATGTTGACATTTTATGTTTTAGCTTTTAAACATATAATTATTGTCTTAGCCTTTTCTATATGATTTTAATTACATTCATTTATTATGCTTATTTATATTATTATGTTTTTATATGTTTTTTTTAGTGTGCCCTGATAACCCCTGATGAAGTACAACACGAAACACGGTCCTGTGTTGGGTTTAGGCCACCTTATGATTGTTTAATAAAGGTGTTGTGTGTGAACCTGCCACTCTTTTGTTTTTGGCTTTTGTTCTGCTGTGAGTGGTTGTTGCTGTTCTTTTTGTTGGTTCAGTGAAAAAGTTGGACAGTGAAAAACCTAGATAAGATTCTCAAGTCTATACAAAGATTTGACTTTTTCAAGCCATGGTATTTTCAATAACGTCATATGGATGTGAAAGTTGGACAGTGAAAAAGATAGACAGGAAGAAAACTGATGCCTTTGAATTATGGTGCTGGCGATGAATACTGTGTATAACCATGGACTGTTTGAAAAACAAACCAGTCAGTACTAAAGGAGATCAAACTTAAGCTTTCTTTAGAAGCTCAGATGACAAGACTTTGACTTTCATACTGGGCAAATCTTGTGAAGAGATAGATCATTAGAGAAAGACATCATGCTTGGCAAGGTAGAAGTCAACGCAAAAGAGGAAGGCCAACAATGAGATGGATCGATACAACAGCAGCAGCTATGAGTGCCACTCTGTCAACAATGAGCCGCCTATCTAAAGACCGAACACAATTTAGGACAACTATCCAGAGGATCACCATGAGTCTACACCGACTTGACAGCACTTAAACTCGACAGCACTTAACAACAAACAATTAGGCCCCAAGTGAATTCATCCGGGGAGAAGGATAAGAAGCACAAAATATTCAAATCAATCACAAATTGGGTTTCAGTCTTCTATGTCTTTATGAGTGTCATAGTCGAGCGAGAGCCAGAGCTCAGCCCTTACTTAATTCGCTACCTAGATATTATAACCCACGTGCACAAGCGCTTTGTTGGCTGGGCTTGGCTGAACTATGATGTTAAGTTCAGGAAGAGTATGGCCGAAGGCCACAGAAATTTGTGGTGGCATAGGGTGGTTAACCTTTGGCTCGATGAGATATCCCCTAACAGGCTGTTGAACCCCGAGAACTCACCTCACCCCTTTCAGGCATATCCTGCACACTTCTTCGGACAGGCAGCTGAGTGGCAATACTGTCACCAGTATAGTAATGGCTATGGCACATGGAACCCGTGTAAATTCCGGCACGTGTGTTCAGCCTGCAGAGCCAGTCATCCGGTTATGGTATACAGATATGCTAGAGATGGGAAGCTTTACAGGCCTCAGACCCAGCACTCAGTTGATGGATTTAGCCCCATCACTCATCAGGCTTGAAAACATGAAGCAGTGGCTGCGGTCATATCCCATCTGGACCAGGCTCACAGCATCCTTAACGGGTTATTTGCAGATTTTTCACATTCCTCCCTCCGTACCCGAGCATCTCACTTGTGCCCAATGTGCAATTCCTCTTCTGTTCTTCAGCATCTCTAGTTGGTCAGGGAAAGAAATCTCTAAGGGAATAAACCTTGGGAGGGTAGCTAACCCCTACCGGGACGCACTCTTCCCGTGTTTGGTCATATCCCTGCTGGGTATTGTCCCGAAGAAAGAGCTGGGCAAATTCCACCTGATACATAACCTGTTGTATCCGGATGGTGACTTGGCTAATGACTGTATCGACCCTCATTTGTGCTTGGTCCAATATGCTTCTATTGACCAAGCCATAGCGATGGTGCAAATATTGGGTTGTAGGGCACAATTGGCCAAGGCCAATATCGAATTTGCCTTCCATCTACTCCCGGTGCATCCAAAGTACTTTCACTTGCTCGGCTTCTCTTTCGAGGGTAATTACTATTGCGATAAATGTAAGCCCATGGGATGCTCCATTTCATGTGCATATTTTGAACTCTTCAGTTCCTTTGTGCATCAGTTGGTAGAGGAAATATCTGAGCCGGGATCTATCATACATTACCTGGTTGATTTTTTGTTTGTGGGCGTTTGAGGAATGCAAAATGATCTGGTCTTCCTTTGTGCACATTACACACTGTTTTGGGATCCCTCTGGCCCCTCCTCCACAATTATGCTCCTTGGCATTGAACTGGATGTCCAGGCCCAGGTGTCAGGATTGCCCATAGACAAGCTAGAGAAGTTGAGAGCAGACATCATACTGATGCAGAGCATTCGGAAAGCAACACTTGAGAAATTCCAATCTCTGCTCGGATTATTATCCTTCGCATCCAGGATAATCCCCATAGGATGGGTTTTCTGTCAGCGCCTAGCCCTAGCAACCAGGGGGATCAAGAAAGCGTAGTTACTCATCTGTAACAGGTGTTCTCTGGGGACAGCAGGAATCAGTTCTCACATATGGGTGATGTCGGTGCCGAAGGAGCCCAAGTGGAAGCATCTCCCCAGCTTTCAAAGAAAGCCTTTGGAAGATGCACCATGCATGCATGATACACTTCCCACCCAAGGGTGTTATCTTGCCTCAGTCAAATGACATAGCTAAGATGGCAAAAATAAAACACGGTAAAGAAGCAACTCCAAGGGGAGGAGGGAGGATTGTGAGGACTGGTTCCTGCTGTCCTCGGAGAACACCTGTTACAGGTGAGTAACTACGTTTTCTCCGGGAACAAGCAGGATGTCAGTCCTCACATATGGGACTTCCCAGCTACAGGCTACCGAAACCTGTAGAAAATGCCACGGCAATCTGCAAAGGTGAAACATGATCAGCAACAGTTGAATCCTGAGAGGGACTCTCGCAAGACCCAAGTGTCCAGTGGAAACCAGCACTCTGGTAGCCTGAACATGGAAGGGTTGGAGGGCAGGAGTTGCCTACACCCCAAAAAGATTCTCTAGGCAGTAGTGAGCCGAAGACGAGGTGTCGGTCCGGCAAATTTCCATCATGGAGACAGAACACAGATTGACCACGGAAGTAACCATGGTCCTGACGCGGTACACCATGACTCTTATCCAGTGGGATCCCCGCCTGCTCATAGGCAAGGGTAATGCAGTCCGCCACCCAAGTGGACAGGATTCACTTAGTCACTGGGGGTTATAGGATACGAAAATCAGTTGAGCTTTGCAATGGCCCTGAGTCCATTGCAAGTAGAAGAGCAGGGCTCTCTTGCAATCCAGGGAGAATTGTCTCCATCCTACCGGCATGAGGCCTGGGAAAGAAGGTGGGGAGAACCACCTCCTGATTGAGGTGGAATGGGGACACCACCTTCGGTAGAAACTTGGGGTGTGTGTGGAGCATCACCCTGTTCTTGTAGATCCTTGTGTAAGGGGGTCCTGCCATCAGAGCCTGGAGCTCGCTGACCCTGAATGCTGATGTGAGCACTATCAGGAAGGCGATCTTCTAGGAGAGGTACCGTAGGTGGCCAGAGGCTCAAAGAGAGGCTTGGTGAGCTGTGAGAGCACCACATTAAGATCCCACTCCACCGCAGGAGGGCAGACGGGGGGGGGGGGGATTAGACAACATGATTCCCCATAGGAATCAAGATACAAGGAGCTGAGCCAAGAGGGATATCCCCTCGACAGAATGGTGATGCGCTGCAATGGCGCTCAGGTGTACTTTGACTGAGTTGAACTTCAGTCCCACCTGCGATAGGTGAAGCAGGTACTGGAGTACCACATGTACTGAGCAGGAGAATAAGTTTGTCCACCTTTCTGTGCACCACAATGAGAAACTACATCACTTGAATGCGTGGAGGCCTTACAAGAGGCCAGGAGAATCTCTTCCACGTCCCGTGGGAGACTGAGGGGGGCTAATGCTACCCTTTCAGCAACCAAGCTGTGAGGGAGAGGGACTCCAGGTTGGGGTGCAGGAGAGAGCCCTGCTCCTGCAAGAGTAGTCCTGGGGCTCAGCCCAGGGGAATCGGCAGTACAGTCAATAGGGAGAGGAGTAGCGAGAACCAGGGCTGTCTAGGCCACCGAGAGGTTATCAGCACTAGTGACGCTCTGTTGCTCTAAGCCTTGAATAGGGTCTTGGCTATCAGCAGCGTTGGAGGGAAGGCATACAAGGAGGCCTTCCATCCATGGGATGAGAAATGTATCCATCGCTACCTGAGACGGGTGCAGTCAGCGGGAGCAGAAACGGGGCAACTGTGCATTGTCCAGGCTGGTGAACAGGTCCAGAGCCAGAAGAGCCGCGAGGCTACTGCTGGGTCCAGGTGGCACTCGTGTGGCTTGTGTATTTTGCTCAGTTTGTCCACTAAGACATTGTCCTGGCCTGGGACGTAGACTACCCTTAGGAGCATCCCTCTGAGTATAGCACAGGAGCAGAGAGCCACTGTCTCCTGGCAGAGGGGGTACAACCCTGTCCCCCCCTTGTATGTTCACGTAGAACATCACGACCTGATTGTCAGTCTGGATCAGCACGCACTGCGCAGTGCTGTAGTTGGTGGCGGAAGGCTCTGAGGGCCCGGAATATCGCCCTGGCTTCCAGCAGGTTGATCTGCATTGCAGATTCCCTCTGGGACCAGCAGCCTTATGCTTGGAGGCTCTTGCAAGGCACTCCCCAAACCATTAGAGAGGTATCCATGGTAAGAAACTTCTGGGGGATGGGTGCCTGGAAGGGCACCCCAGCCTGAAAGTCGCATGGGTTCTGCCACCAACCGAGGGAGCCTGCTAACTGGTGGGTCACCTGCACCCTGTCCTTGAGCCTATCTGTGGCTTGGGCCTACAAAGCAGAGGCACCACTGGGATGCTCTCATGTGCAAGTGGGCATTTGATGTCATGTGGACCATGGAGGCCATGTGTCCCAGCAGGTGGAGGAGAAGCCAGGCGGATAGTGTCCTGCGCCATTGCATCTCTGCGGCTAATTCCCTGAGGCATTCTGAACTCTCCTGAGGGAGGAAGGTTTTTGCCTGAAGGGTGTCCAGCTGCGCCCCTATGAACTCTAGGCGCTGAGCTGGGGTGAGGTGGGACTTGGGGTAGTTTATGACAAACCCCAGGTACTGCAGGGTGTTTATGATGTTTCTGGTGGCGCATTGTGCCTCTGCAGCCATGCCCCCCTTTATGAGCCAGTTGTCCAGATAAGGGAAGAAGGCGGCCCCTTGAAGTCCGAGGTGGGCTGCAACCACCACAAGGCACTTTGTGAAGACCCTTGGAGATGAGGCCAGATCAAAGGGCAACACCCTGTATTGGTAGTGCTGTCCCCCCACCACGAACTGAAGGTATTTTCTGTGACTGGGGTGAATGAGGATGTGAGTATAGGCATCCTTTAGGTCTAAGGAGCAGAGTCAATCTCCCTGCTGGAGGAATGGCAGCAGTGTTCCAAGGGAGAGCATCTTAACTTCTCCTTGACCAGAAACCTGTTGAGCTCTCACGGGTCCAGGATGGACCTGAGGCCCCCAATCCTCTTGGGGACGAGGAAATATATGGAGTAGAAACCGGTGCCCCAGAGAGGTTGTAGCACTGGCTCCACTGCTCTGTCCCAGAGTAGTCCTGCTAGCTCGGTGAGGAGCAGGATTTGGTGGAGGAGAGACCTGGTGGGTTCTCCTGGGAAGTACAAGAGTGGTGGCCGAAGTAGGTGGAGATAACCCTCCTTGACCACTTGTAACATCCAGGTATCGGTGGTGATGGCTGTCCACCTGTGGGCAAACAGGGCTAGGCGCCCCCCTGTGGACAGCAGAGGACCTCCTGGGGGGGGTGGAAGTCACACCCAGGTAGTCAAAAGCTTCCCCTAGGCTGGGACTGAGCCAGCGCCTGGGGCTTTGGGGCTTTTTTTTTTCTGGGACCATGTCCCTGGCCCTTCTGTTGTTGGCCCTACTGAGGGGCTGAGAAGGCCTGGAAGTGCGGAGTGCTACCAAAGCCCCCTTTCTTCCTCAGGAAGGGCGGCTTTTTCCCCGGGGTTTTCTTCTGGGGTTGCACAAAGATCTTCTTTGAGAGTCTGGTTCTTGTGATATACTCAGTCTCTATCTCCGCTGTTTTATCCACCATGGGCTTCCTGAATAGGTTTTCACCTATGCAGGAGACATCGATTAGTTTGTCCTGTACCCATTGTCCAGGTCAGATGACTAGAGCCATGCATGGCGGCGTGTCCCGATACTGGCGGCAGCCACCCTGGCCAATGACTCGAAGCCATCATAGGCTGCTCAGGACAACAACTCCAAGCATTCTTTTACGGCCAAGGTTAGAGTTTTCAACCTCTGCAGGGGTTCACCCTCGAGACCTGCCGAGAATCCCCTTTGACAGTTCCTTCAGGTACATGCTGGTAGGACTGGATTCAGTATGTTAGCATCGAGCCCTGGAAGCCTTTCCGGACGAGGGCGTCCAGGGTTTGGGCCTCCCTGCCGGATGGCACAGACGAATGGGTTGTTTGGCTCGAGCCTACGCATGGCTGTCTCAACGACCATGGAGTTGTGGGGAAGCCGAGTCATTTGGAAGCCAGGCTTCGGAGTACTCGGTACATGGCATCGAGGCGCCTGCTAACTGGTACCGATGCCGGTGTTTCCCACATGTGTAAGAGGAGGCGGTCAAAGATCGGGGGCACCGGGACTGTAAGGGTTTCCTTTGAGGGTGCATTGTAGTGGAGGATCTCAGATTCCTCGGTTTGCAGGTCCTCCTCAACTTTGGTCTCACTAGCGAGAGCCTTGGCCATATTCCTCACAAAATCGAGGACCACCACAGGGAACTGCATCGGGTCACTGGGGGAGATGGATCTGAGGGCATGTCATGGTGGCGCCTCATATCTGGGGACTCTTTGTCTCTCATTTGGACTCTAAGTCCAAGTACAACTCCGATGCTGCATGACTGCCTCGTTCAAGGACCACTCTCTGCGGTGCAAGACCTCCAGAAAATCATCAGTCCAAGCCTTAGGCACTCGCTAGGGAGGACAGGTGTCCCGAGGAATGGGACTGGGACCTTGACTGGGGCTTGAGGTACTCTCAAGGCCGATGGCACTCATGGACCAGTTTGACATCCGGAGAACCCCTCGATGTCAAGAGTCCCATTGTCGGGGCAGATGAACCAGACAAGCCGGACATGAATGCTCGCTGCATGGCCATTAGGGCAGCTATACTGTCCACTAGGGCTGTCATTCTGGTCTCCATGCCAGTTGGCTCCGCAGCCTTCAACGCGGGCACCAAGGACCTCAGGCCTGGTGGTACTGTCGAGGGGAAATCCTCGATGAGGATGGCCTCTGAGGCCCGAGGCTGGTCGGCAGGAGTCAACGACTCCTTGCGGGGCATCTTGGTGGGCTGTTCCTGCCCCGACTCCCCAGACTCACACCTGGGACTGTGGGACCTGGGGTGGGATTTCACCTTCTTCCCAGCTACATCCTTCGAGGCGGTCTTTGAGGATTTTTTCTTCTTGTGCCCCACCTATGGGAAGTTCCGCTCAGAGAAACCACGGCTGTGGGACTCGGAAGAGGTTCTGGCTTCGCGGGGCACAGAGGTATCGGAGGGGGCCCCGGAGCATGGTATCACCGGAGACTCCAGGGCGAAGTCAGACTTCTGGAAGAACTTCTCCTGCTGCTGATGGCAGCTCTTTAAAGCCTTTGGGACCATGGTTCTGCAAAGCTCGCAGGAGTCGTCATGCTCCGGACCAAGGCATTGAAAGCAGCAGTTGTGTGGGTTGGCGAGTGACATCATTTTGCCATACTAGTCACACTTTTTGAAGCCAATGGAGGCCATTGGAAAAATGGGTCCCCGCCTCCCGGTGGGGATCCGAGGCCTTTGGCTAAAAAAGGCAATAAACGCCGGACAAGGGAACCGCGAAGGAAACTAAGGAAAAAATAAACAAATGGATCCAAGGAGTAATGCCAAGGAGAGCTGGCTCGGGAGTGGGAAGGAACCAGTACAAAGACCGGACAAAACTTGAGAATAAAATCAGATTTTTTCTGGGGAAACTGGACAGCGTCTGAAGGACTCTGCGGAAAAAGAGAGACTGAGGCAAGATGGCACCCTTGGGCAGGAAGTGGACCACACCATGCATGGTGCATCTCCCAAAGGCTTTCTTTGATAGCTGGAGAGATGCTTCCACGTGGGCTCTATCGGCACTGACGTCACCCATATGTGAGGACTGAGTTCCTGCTTGTTCCCAGAGAAGTCACACCAACATATCAGGGTCAGTAGGGACATTTGTGAAGACTTAGGCATATGAGAACTTTTCTTACAGTCCTTTAATGGCCTGGCGTTCTGGCAGGACTCCCCCGTTTCAAGCTCGGATTTGGAATTGTTCACGGATGCATCTGGTGAGGTTGATTTCGGCATATACTTCAAAGTGACTTGGTGCTCTGAGATGTGGCCATGTGACTGGCATGTCAGCGGCGTAACTAGAGATATCACCTTCCTGAAGTTGTTCCCCATAATGACAGTCTTATTTGGCCCCGCAACTGGCCAATAAAAAACAGAGAAACAGAGAAAAATGACGACAGAAAAAGACCACATGGCCTATCTAGTCTGTCCTTTCATAACAACAACTACAACAGTCCCCTTTTTTCCTTTAGAGATCCTCTGTGTTTGTCCCATGCTTTTTTGAATTCAGATACTGTCCTCATCTCTACCACCTCCACTGGGAGACTATTCCACGGATCCACCACTCTTTCCGTAAAGAAATATTTCCGCATATCACTCCTGAATCTATCCCCCTTTCACCCTCTTCACATGTCCCCTCGTAGCAGAGCTTGCTTTCAATTGAAAGAGGCTCTACCCCTGTGCATTTATGCCATGGAGGTATTTAAACATCTCAGTCATATCACCTCTATCCCACTTTTCCTCTAAGGTGTACAAATTAAGATCCTTAAGTCTGTCCTCATATGCTTTATAATGAAGACCACTAACCATTTTAGTAGCCACCCTCTGTACTGACTCCATCCTGTTTATATTCTTTTAAAGGTGCGGTCTCCAGAATTGCACACTAAACTCCAAATGAGGTCGCACCAAAGACTTATACAGAGGCACTATCACCTCCTTTTTTCTGCTAGCCATTCCTCTCCACACCGACAATATGGCGGTAGTCCAGGTGGTGAATGGGATGTATGCCAGGATGCTGGGGGTGGTGGCGCTTCTCCAGGAGATTGTTTTGCTTTGCCTACTGCACAATATTACTTTTAGGGCTGAGCACATTCCCGATTACCATAATACTATTGCCGATGCCCTTTCTTGTTTCAAGATGAAATCATTCCAAGCCATTGTTCCTAGGGCAGATGCCATTAAGATGCCCATTCCAGCGGCAGTTTGGGCTTTTGGCCAACAACGTTTGGAGTTTCTTGATGAGTTCCCTGGCCGAACATAGCAGAAAAATACTTGAAGGCCTGGGAGCTCTTCCAGGAATTTTATGTGGATAATCTGATCTAGGATGATGACCGGTTTAAGACTGGCACCCTTCAGCATTGGTGTAAGGATAAGGGTATGAGTAAAGCTGCATTATGGATGCACTTGGCAGGTATCACCTTTTTTGCCAGAGCAATAGGGGAACGGAGCCCTTAAGCTGATTCTGTCATTGCTAAGGTAATGAAGGGATGATCTGTCTAGTGCAGGCGCCCACCAGACCAGACACCCAATCATTCATGAGAGCTTGAGGCAGTTGATCACTGCCATGGACGAGGTTTGTTACCACACATTCGAGGACTGCCTTTTCAGATGCACCTTTTCCCTGTCATTCGTTAGGGCTTTAATGGTGGGGGAGTTGGTGGCATCCTTGAAATGCATGCCGGGACGTTCGGACCTCCAGATGGGGGATGTCGCATTTAGCAATGGTGCATTGGTACTGCATATATGCAGATCCAAGATGGATCCCACGGGTAAGGGGGCTAAGTTATCCTTGGCACCCCTGCCTGGGGACCCCATATGCCTGATGTGGAATTTTAAGGAATATAGTCGAGCTCGTCCACGGGGATACGAGCAACTCTTGATCCATGCTGATGGTACACTCCTGCCACGCTTTCAGTTCACCAAGGTAATGAAGTTAGCAATTGCGAATGCAGGCCTAGGGGAGGGTTATTATGGCACACACTCATTCCGCATAGGGGCAGCCAATGGGACTTGGCATGACGCGAGAGTAGATTATGTCGCTGGGCAGGTGGCGCTCTGATTGATATAAATTATATATCTGGCCGGAGACCATAAAACAAAAAAAGTAGGTGCACCAAACAGTGTGGTCAGGTTACCAACTTTATTCCAGCCCCAACGCATTTCGGCAATGCCTTCCTCAGGGGGTACGCACCTCAAAGATGAAAAACATAAAAATAACATTACATAAAAACTTATGGAGAAACAAGTAAAAAAAATATATATCATAAAGATGAACATATATAAATATCCATAAAGAAGAATAATGATGCAATAGAATTAAAGAACAGAATAAAGTTAAAAACATTAAAAACCAGGCCACGATTGCTCCTGTGCCACTCAGAAGCTTGGCTAATCTGTTTTCTTGTTTTTTTCTTGTCCTTTTACTTTGAAAATTGTCCTAAATATAGGTACTCTCCGAGGCCCCCAAGAAGTGTGGATTTGCAGCCACTTAAACGTACACTAGGTACAGAGGAGAACGCAAAATAGACCCTAGGGTCTCAACTTGGGGCTGCATGCAGCTGAGGCTTCTGTCGTGTAGATGAGCATTTGCGGTATAATATGGGACCAACTAGTCCCAACCTTTCTGCACAAAAAGAGGGCAGGCGGGATCCCATGGGTCCTGATAGTACACTTGGGGGGAAACGATCTGGCGAACACTTGTAGCGTCGAGCTCACCAAGAAGCTTCAGAGGGACCTCCTTGCGCTGGCAAATATTCTCCCTAGCACCCATTTGGTGTGGACCCATATCATACCGCGAAGAGTCTGGAAGGGCAAAAGGTCCCACAAAGCAGTTGAGAAGACCAGACAGAAAGTGAACAAATGGATGGCCCAATTCATGGAGGCCATCAGGGGGAACTGTATTAGGCACAACCTTTTCAAGTAAAGTTGCCTTGATCTCTACCACGCGGATGGCACACATTTGTCGGACATCGGCATGGACATGTTCCTATGCGCGCAACAGGACACGGTAGAGATGCTATGGGAAAAGTCAAAGGTTGGCCACAACTAGGTTCTGGGTGGGGACCCCTGCAAGTGAGTTGCCACTGTAGGCGGGTGTGGCCTGGATTTAAGAGACATGGGAGCGAGTGCCCAGCCATGCAACAGAACAAAAGGGGGAGTGGCAATAAAGATTTTGTCCTCCCCCGTGCTAAGTGAATGCATTTGTAGCAGGACCAGCGTGCAATACACTTCTCCATGCTTCAATGGCAGGGGAAGGAGGGCTACACCTCTGCATGGTAAGCAGAGTTGGACACGACTACTGACTTTTGATGGGCTGGACTCAAACTGTGATGATGTAACCCTACTGTGACTGGGGTCAAGGGCATGAGAACAGAGGGGAAGAACGCTTCAATGACCTTATTCCCCTCCCTGTGTTGTTTTAATATGTGTATGGTTGCTATTGTAATGTTAAATGAGATGATGTAAAAGGGGTGGCCTTTGACGGCATCACCTTTTGTGCAAGTATGGGCTATGTGACTCACTGAGGGGGGGGGGCTAGTTCAACTCCCTGTTTGTATATAGGTTTGTAAAAATTGTACAGGTTATCATTTGTTCTGTGTTGCATAGGTTAGGCTGCAGCCAAAAAATTTGCAATGTATTCCATTGTTTGTTGAAAATGGGAGTCTGATACATTTTGTTAGTTGAAAGCTGAAGCAGCAGATCGCTCTGCACACGTGCTTTCTCAAAGAGCTCCTGTGCGACCAAGCCTTTCAGCGCGTCATCGCCTACCCCTGCCCAATCGGGGCCCAACTCTACACTTTAAAAGGGGGCGCGAACAGGCGCACCCGCGCCTGAGGGCCGCGCAAGAGGGCCCTTTGGCACGGCCCTTAGGCCAAGGCACTTAAGCCTGCACATCTACCACAGAAACAACGAAGAAACACTCAACGTGGAATCATCAACTACACCGAGTACAGCTGAGCTCCCCCAAGGTTGAGCTCGCACACTTCATCCCACAGATTCATCAACCGCAGCAAGTATACTCCTACAACCACTATTTAACTGACTTTTTACAGCCTAAAACTTGAATTTACCATACCACTCTGCTCAATCTGATAAGTTATATTAGGTTTCCGTGTTAAAAATTATTTGCTGTCTTGAGATACACTAAATACTACTGCCAGTAGCCTTCTCACAGTTTATTACTGTTATCAATAGTATATATTTATCTAGTACTGTTGTCAGTAGCTAGCCAGTCAGAAACTACCATACATTTGTTGTCAGTATATCCTCAACCAGTACTGTTACCAGTTGTCAGTAGTCAGCCTGCCAGTAGTTATTACTCAGTGCATTACAGTATTGTTGTCAGTAGTACTCATTACTGTTGTCAGTAGTATATCATCATTCAGAACAGCTGTCAGTAGCTAGCTAGCCAGTAACTATCATACATTTTATTAATGTTGTCAGTAGTATATCATCAATCAGTACTGTTGTCAGTAGCTAACACACAATTATATACTGTTGTCAGTAGCTTTCATCAATTAGGATTAATACTGTATCTAGTAGCTCTCATATCAACTTTCTGCATAACACCACTTCTCAAGTGATTTATTTTTTCTCACATCTTACTACCCTGGTATATAACTGCCTAGCTCAACTAACAGCAACTCATTTAAAATGCCACGTACAAACATTATGCTAATGAGACTATATTATATCGGATTAGTCTTAGCAATAAAATCATTGACCTAACATTAAGCCTAAACAGCAACAATCATAAAACAATTCCCATAATTCACACACGTACTCGAAACAGCTACCATATTGGACACATACACCCAAACAACCATCCTAGATTAAATTTCCATAGACTAATTCACATAAAACAAACAAACTCACATCAAACAACCAAGGAAACATGCACCAACAACTCAACATCCCTTTCATGCATCCTTATCAACGCACGCTCGATGAAAAACAAGCTTCCCATATTTAACGACTTAATATGTGACTTAAAACCAGACATATTATGTGTCACAGAAACCTGGCTCTCCGATACCGATACAGTCTACATAAATCAACTTAATGATGAAAACTATGACACTTTCTACAAACATAGAACTAACAGAAAAGGCGGAGGTGTATTAATGATGACGAAAAAGGTATTAAGTGCCAAAACAATCCAATCAAACATCTCTAACAACATAGATACATTATTAATAAAAATTGGCCTCATGAAACTATGCTTAGTATATAGACCCCCAGACCAAAAACCAGACTGCCTTGACTCTTTTATTGAACTCCTCAGCTCATCCACTGAACAACACCCTATAATTATGCTAGGAGACTTTAACCTTCCCTCGCTACCAACATTGGACTCTAAACTATTCCTTGATACTATATCAGATATGGACTATCATCAGATAATAAACACATCTACACACATCAAAGGTGGATCTCTCGATCTTGTCCTTCTCCCTAATACACTCTTTAAACTAATTAATCCAAATTCAGTTGAATGTACACAGATACCCTGGTCTGATCACTACATTATCAAATTAAATCTTACATATCCCTTCACTAGCACTAACAATCACACCAGAAGTGTCCCAACTACAAGATTTAAAAAGTTTAACAATGCAGAATTTATTGACTTAACAATCCCCCACCTCTTATCACCTGCAACGAACTTAGATGACACTGTCAAAAATTGGCATGAAACCATCAACAATGCAGCCAAAACTAATCATACATACAAAAAGAGCACCTACTCTGAGACTAATACCAAACCATGGTTCAACACTACACTAAAACAAATGAAAAGGAATCTTAGAAAACTTGAACATAACTGGCGCAAATCTAAATTGACGATACACAAAGAAATATACAATAACCACCTCACTAAATACAAAGAAACCTTGGACAGCACAAAAAAAGAATACTATGCCAAAATATTATCAAAATCATATAACAGGCCAAGAGAGTTATTCTCCATTGTCAGAAATCTAACCAACCCTCAAACATCTGACAATGAAATTACTGACATTTCAGTTCAAACCTTAGCCAACCATTATCAAAACAAAGCAAAAATGCCGTCAATGTCTATAGACATTACTAACTCATCACACCAGCCTTCAGATGAATGGTCAGAGTTTCATCCCATAACTAAAGAGAGACTAAAAAATATCATCACCAGTATTAACACTACAACTTCTTATCTAGATCCATGTCCAGTAACATGGATAAAAAACACACTACCAATTTTATTACCCTACATTCTCCCAATAGTGAACCTCTCACTAACCCAAGGCTACCTCCCATCAACACTCAAACACGCACAAATACGACCAATCCTTAAGAACAGCAAACTTGATAAAACTTCGCCTGCATCATATAGACCCATCTCGAGCATACCATTCTTGGCTAAAATAAAGTGGTTCAATTACAGACACAGGATTTTCTAGACTCATCTTACCCTCTTGATGAGCAACAGTATGGCTTTCGGCCCCGCCATGGAGTGGAAACACTCCTTACAGTTTTAATAGATGCACTCCTAAGAGGGATTGACAATCATAAACAGGCCTTCATTCTACTTTTCATTGATATATCAGCTGCGTTCGATAGCGTACACCACACAATAATGCTCAATAACTTGAGACAAATAGGCTTAAACTCCACAGTACATAAATGGTTCTCATCCTACCTAAATAATCGAACGCAAAATGTAAGAATTGGGAATCAAAATTCAACCACATATAAACAAGAAATTGGATTACCACAAGGTTCAGCGCTATCAGCCTTGCTTTTCAATATTTACATAAAACCAGTCTGCAACATTTTCAAAAAATTTGGAGTAAAATATCACCTATACGCAGATGATATTATGATGTATATCCCATTCACGATACCCAACCTACCGCTTCAACTACTATCGGACTGCTATAATGAAATTACAACTTGGCTAGAAGCACAAAACCTCCACATAAATCACGCTAAAACTGAAGTTCTAATCGTGACCAAGAACAAATCCTATATCCCCCCAACACACATAAGACTTCAAAACCAAGAAATTAAAATAAAAAAGGAAATAAGATATCTAGGCGTTATACTAGACACACCTTATGATGGAAACACACATTAGCAATACCATAAAGAAAATTTATTTCAAACTCAAAACCCTCAAACAACTTCGTCCTCTAGTATTTACACAAGACTTTATCAATATAATTCAAGCCACCATAACCCCACATTTTGACTTTGCCAATCTAATTCTAATAGGCTTATCAAAACAAAACATCAAACGAATGCAATTAGCACAAAACGCAGCGGCCAGAATTATATTGAAAATTAACTCACTCCAACACATATCACCTATACTAGCCTCCCTCCATTGGCTACCAATTCAAAGCAGAATAATCTACAAAACAATAATAACATCATTCAAGGCCTTATATGATATGGCCCCGACTACGCTATGTAACTTAATACACAAAGAACCATCTAAGCCTACACACAGAAAAGGACAATTAAACAAATTAAAGATTCCTAAAGATTATACAAGAGCCCATAAATCAACAAACAACAGAGCCTTTTCTCACATAGCCCCAACTATCTGGAATTCCCTCCCAGAGGAGCTACGAACACTAACGGAGATCATGGAACTCCGCAAAAAATTGAAAACTTATCTGTTCACCAAACACTATAACATAGATAACTCATCACCTGCTTTAGACAAAGGCTAAACAGGTATCTGTACGCTTCAAGTAAAAACCCTTCAACCCATACAGATAGCACACTTAGTTAAACACTCTTGATGATCCCACATCTTAGGTCCTTTCACTTCCATGTATATATATATATACATACATATATATTTGTATATAGTTTACTCTGTTCTGTATTATCTCACATTGTTTAGACAATATATTCTGCCTAGTTAACTACCTCGTTCCTCAATATAATATGATGTTCCTTGTAAATATGTTCTGTTATAATATGATGTTCCCTGTAAAACAAACTTGCTTTGTTAATTGTTGTTCATTGTGAACCGCAACTGAACTTTGGAAGATGCGGTATATAAATGTGTATTAAAATAAATAAATAAAATAAAGCAAAGAAAAGGGGACAAGGGTAGGGGGCGGATGGACCTTTGGGGTGAAGGGGGGGTTTCCTTAGCCTGGCTGCCATTGGACTGGTTATGTCCATTCTACAGACACCCAATTCCTACTGAAGACACATTTGCTGCAAGAAGACGAACCGGACACGCCTGTACTTTTGGTGTTTCACAAATGGTCACAACCCCATTCACAGGGCAGTTTTATAAGGGTCGCCTAGATTTGTGTGTGCATTTACATGCGGAAAGCATGGTATTTTAGTGCTTTCCGTGGTTAAATGCCACTTACACAGGTTACTTGTTAGAATTCAAGTTAGACTGCTGGGTAGAGTTTGGGTGGAGCATGGGTGGAACACAAAATTTATGTATGTAAGTTATAAATACTTTAACTTTCACATGGTTCTTGAAAAACCTAGGTGTGGACATTTACATGCCATAGGACAGGTGTAAGCACCCGCGCCTAGTTTAACAAGTGTTTATGACCACTTCCTTTACTTTATTAAATAGGGTTGTAACATATGCCTTACTTTATAGAATAGGCTTGAAATACACACATGTACAAATCTAGGCGATCCTTATAAAATTCCCTCTCATTGTTCTCCCAATGCCATACTGATTACCTGCCTCATTTTTTCTTAAGACTGCAGAATTCCTCCATTAAAGTACATTTCAGTACTCGTTCAGTCTATTATGCCCTTACGAATAGATTCCAGGCTTCACAATATCCTGTAATTTCTTGATTCATTCATTCATTTATTTAACAGGTTTTTTTATGCTGCTTTATCATTTCAGTCAAAGAGGTTTACATTGTAACTTGAACTTGGTAATGTACACTAAACAGGGACACTGATAGCTTGGATTTGTCTGAGGCAATGGAGAGTTAAGTGACTTGCCCAAGGCAACAAGGAATGCTAGTGGGAATCAAAACCTAGCCTCTTGGTTCCCAAGTCAGTGCTCTAACCATTAGGCTACTCCTCCACACCATTCGTGAAAGGGCTTTTCAGATCAAACCATTACAGAAATCTGTACATTAGAACTTTGCCCTTACATCTCTCATGAACCCACTGTTTAAGCCAATAGAATCTACTTCACTCAAGCATGTCATCTGGAAAGTGCTCTTTCTAGTGGTGGTTACTTTGGCTAGAAGAATGTGAACGTCAAGCCTCAGTTACCTCTGATCTATACTCCATTTCATCACAACCAAGTAGTAGCTCATACCCATCCTAAGTTCTTATCTAAGGTAGTAATGCCTTCCATTTCATTAAGGAGATAGATAGCCCAAACATTTATCCTAAGCTTTATAAGAATCCACGTGCAAAGTTCTTTCACACCCTGGATAGCAAATGGGCTCTTGTTTATTACCGCAATTAGAAGTGAATCTATCAAAAAGAATAATAAGAATAAGCTGACTCCTGTATATATGTAAATTGAAAGTTGATAAGTTTCTTTGTTCAATATGTTCCTTGTAAAGCATAGCTACTCACCTGTAACAGGTGATCTCCGGGAACAGCAGGAATTTACTCTTCACATATGGGTATTGTCGGTACCGAAGGAGCCTGCGCGGGAACGCTCCCCAGCGTCCAATTAGGAAGCTTTTGGGAGCATCCCACAGCGCCTGCGTGCTGCCTTCCCGCCTTTCCCAACTGCCACTCCCCAGTTAAGTTTAAAGCTGAGACAAAGAGAGAGAGAGAGGGAAAGAGAGAGAGAGATAGAGAGATACAACTCCTAGGGGAGGTGGGTGGGTTGTGAAGACTAAATTCCTGCTGTTCCCGGAGATCACCTGTTACAGGTGAGTAACTATGCTATCACCAGGAACAAGCAGGAATGTAGTCTTCACATATGGGGACTCCCTAGCTTTAGATGCCAGGGAGAGACCCCAGAAGTTGTGTGTCCCTGAGAAAGGGCTCCACTTCCCCCCATGGATCTCCGGCATCCAACCAGGGATGGTGGGTAGGAGTTGATTAGGTATGGAACAGGTGTTGGAGAACAGCCTGACCAAACAAGGCATCCCGGCGGGAGTCCTTCTCCAAGCAGTAATGGGCTCTGAAGGTATGAACCAAGGTCCAGGTGGCTGCTCGACAGATGTCGTCGATAGACACAGAGTGTAGATGAGCCATTGAAGCTGCCATGGCTCTCACATTGTGAGCTGTGACATGGCCCTCCAGAGGAAGATTCTTACTCTGATAGGCAAAGGAAATACACTGAGCAATCCAGTTAGACAGTGTTCTCTTGGAGACTGGAAGTCCCAAATGAGAAGGATCAAAAGCAACAAAGAGTTGAGAGGACTTTCTATGTTGCTGTGTTCTTTGTAAGTAAAAGGCTAAAGCTCTTTTACAGTCTAAAGTATGAAGATTCCTTTCTGCATTTGATGCATGAGGCCTTGGAAAAACACAGGTAGGTAAACCGCTTGGTTTAGATGAAAAGGTGAGACCACCTTTGGCATAAAGTATGGATGAGTCCTAAGGACTACCTTGTCATGATGGAACCTTGTATAAGGTGGATCAGCCACTAGTGCCTGCAATTAACATAAGAACATAAGATATGCCATACTGGGTCAGACCAAGGTCCATCAAGCCCAGTATTCTGTTTCCAACAGTGGCCAATCTAGGTCATATGTACCTAGCAGTTTCCCCAATTCACTGATGCGACGTGCTGATGTGATTGCAATGAGAAAGATAACCTTCCAAGAAAGGAATTTCAATGAGGTAGTAGCTAAGGGTTCGAAAGGTGGCTTCATGAGCTGACCAAGAACCAAGTTTAAGTCCCATACCACAGGTAGTGGCCTAATGGGAGGCTTAGTTAGGAGAAGGCCTCTCATGAATCTTGCTATAAGAGGATGGGAGGAAATAGGTTGTCCATTCAGAGGTTTGAGAGAAGCTGCAATAGCACTCAAATGGACTCTTACTGAATTAGTCTTAAGCCCTGCATTGGATAAATGAAGGAGATACTCCAGTAATGATTCCAGAGGTATCGCCAGGGGGCTAAGACCCTTCATCGAACACCATATGGTAAACCTTTTCCACTTGAAAGCATAAGAGCGTCTTGTGGAAGGCTTCCTGGAAGCATAAAGGATATCCTTTACTTGTTGAGAAAGGTTAAGATAAAGAAGATCTAGGCCTTCAGCAACCAAGCCCTGAGATGTAGAGACTGGGGATTGGGATGCCATAACATTCCATTCTCCTGAGACAGGAGATCTGGAGCAGACCCTAACTCCAGAGAGGGAGCTTGAGAGATATGTAGAAGCAGAGGGTACCACACTTGCCGTGGCCAATGTGGAGCTATGAGAATCATATGGTCTCTGTCTCTCTGAAGCTTGAACAGGGTTTTGGGAATTAGGGGAATGGGTGGAAAGGCATAAAGGAAGTCCTGACCCCAATGAAGGAGAAGGGCATCCCTGGCCTGAGAGCCTTGAGCCGGAATTCTGGAACAGAATCGGGGAAGTTTGGCATTCAATGGACTTGCAAAGAGGTCTATGTCCGGGGTTCCCCAAATTTGAAAAATCTTGGCCACCTGGTCTGCATGAAGAGACCACTCCTGTGGAAGCAGAACTCGACTGAGTGTCTGCCCAAGAGTTTTGTATGCCTGGAAGATACACTGCCAGGAGATGAATCTGATGCTCTCTGGCGAGGGCCCATAGTCGCAAAGCTTCGTTGCAAAGCGACAGAGAGCCTGTTCCCCCCTGCTTGTTCACGTGGAACATGGCTACTTGATTGTCTGTATGAATGAGGACTGTCTTGTAGCTGAGTAGGGTGTGGAACACTTGAAGAGCAAGGAAGATTGCTCTGAGTTCTAAGAGATTGATATGTAGATGAGTCTCCTGTGGAGTCCAGATGCCTTGGGTGGAGAGGTCTTGCAGATGAGCTCCCCAACCCATTGGTGAAGCATCTGTTGTGAGAGTTGCCTGGGGTAAAGCTTGTTGAAATGGGGACCCCCAACAACAGGTTTCAAGTGGACTGCCACCATTGGAGGGACAAAATAAGGCAATTTGTGTTTGCTATTTTGTCTGACAGGCACCTTGATGCCTGGGTCCATTGAGTGGATAAAGTCCACTGGGCTGCTCTCATATGGAGGCGAGCATAAGGAACCACATGCACGGTAGATGTCATGTGGCCTAGCAGTTGTAACATTTCTCGAGCAGTGAGATGGGGCTTTAGCACGGCTTGAGAAGCTAACTGCATGATGCGAAGGCAACGGTTCTGAGGAAGATAGGCCCTTGCCTTTCTGGTATCCAACAAAGTTCCTATGAACTCTAGAGACTGAGTGGGAGTTAGGTTGGATTTTGGGATGTTTGTGACCAATGTTCCCTCTAATTTTCTGTAGGCTGTGTGCACATAAAATATGAGCTGTGTGCAGCTTTTGAAGGAAGGTTAAATTTCTGTGCGCTACATAACGACACTCGGAGTTATATACTTTAAAATTTGACTACACGTCAGAATACAGTATGTACACCACATTAATTTTAATCAAATTAAATGAAAATAGACGATTACTAAATGAAGTAGGAAATTTCTAGTAATTACAATCATAACACGTCTGTGTTGTTTTCTATCAGAATCAGAGCCGTAATTTTTGTGCGCTCTGTTGTAAAGTATGTGCGCTCTCTCGGCGAGGTGTGTGCGTGCGCACATGCGCACAGCTTAGAGGGAACAGTGTTTGTGACCAGACCCAAATACTGAAGGATACGCATTGTGCAAGATAGAGAAATCCTGGCCTCTGACTCTGACGGGGCTCGAATGAGCCAATCGTTTAAGTAGGGGAAGACGAATATTCCTAGAGTACGAAGAAATGCTGCTACCACAGCCATGCATTTCGTAAACACCCTTGGTGCTGAGGCCAGGCCAAAAGGAAACACCCTGTATTGGTAGTGCTTTCCTTGAAAAAGGAACCGAAGGTACTTTCTGTGAGTTGGATGGATAAGAACATGGGTGTACGCATCCTTGAGATCTAGAGAACAAAGCCAATCCTGACTCTGAAGATATGGCAGCAGAGTTCCCAGAGAAATCATCTTGAATTTCTCTTTGAACAGGAATTTGTTCAATTTTCTGAGGTCTAAAATAGGTCTGTGTCCCCCTGTTTTCTTTGGGATAAGGAAATAGGGGGAGCAAAACCCTGTACCTTGTTGAGGTATGGGTACCTCTTCTACTGCCCCTTGGGTAAGAAGCATAGTGACCTCTTGATCTAACAGGTTGATGAGAGAGGTCTGAGAATTGAACTGTCTTACCATTGCGGGAAGAGACATGCAAAGAAAGTGAAGCTTGTACCCCTCTTTTATAATGGAGAGAGTCCACTGTTCTGCTGTTATCTGCCCCCATCTGACACGATCTTCCTGGAATGGTGGAAGGCTCTGGTCCGTTGAGAGCCAGGAAGGCTAAGTTCTCTAGATGGAAGTCATAGGCCTTGTGGAGGCTGAGACTGCTGAGACGGTTGAGGCTTAGCAGTCTTTGCTTTCCTTTGTTTAGGTGGTTGCAGACTCTTCCGGACAGGTTGACCTGCAGAACGTCCCTGCTGGGAATAAGAAGGATAAAACCTCTTCTTTTTGGAGAAGAATGGTTTCTTGAAAGATTTCTTTCTTGCAGGATCAGCTGTGGCCTTGGATAACACAGGTACACTAAAAAAAAATTTTTTTAAACTGCCTCTGTTTCGATTGATTTTTACGTTTTTTGGTGTGCTGAATCCAAATCTGGTAACCAATTTGCTCCATCACGTACAGATTCTTTGCTACATTGGGTTAGCAGTTTGAGGTGAACGTTTCAGATTGAGTGCGATCGAGAGAAAAGTTTCTTGGATGAATTCTTTATACTAATTGTTTAGTAGTTATTCAAATAAGAATAAAGAAAATTGTAACAAGGCAGCACATAAGAATAGAGTAATGTCAACAAAACACACTGTGATGGTAGCAAAATTGTCTGCACTTAAAACAGCCACATACATGTGCACAAACATTGAGCATATAAGAGCGAGGTTAGACACAAAGAAAAGCAAAGAAATGTGCAAAAAATGTTGTACAGGTATGTATGTAAGAATAGAAAACGCAAACCGCACCATTGCAATACATGAAGACAAACACCCGATGGTGTGAAAATAAAATTCTAATAAATGAGATCCGACACTGTGGTAATAACTGGCAAATTTTTATTTCAAAGTTGAGTAAAAACACGATATTTGTCAACACAGTTTAGATTTTAAAGTCATTCTTGGGTCAATCAATCTCCTGGTGGGCCCGTTTCTTCTTCCCCCGAATGCTTCTCTTGGTGCGCTGCTTGGCGTATTTTTCATCTGGGGCTTCCCACAGCAGCAACCAGCAGAAATCAGCCATCATAGTGGTGTTCCATCTTCCTTGGTACCTTCTCTCTGCATCCTTGATGTCCTGATGAAACCTTTCACCTTGTTCTTCACTGTACGCCCCCAAGTTTTCGGGAAAGTAGTTCACATGGGAGTGCAAGAAATGGACTTTCAGGCTCATGTTACAGCCTTGTTCTTTGAAGGCATTGAGCATCCTGGCAACAATATCCTTATAGTTCTCATCCCGCCTGTTCCCCAAGAATTTGAGAACAACATCCTTGAAGGAATCCCAGGCTTCTTTTTCCTTCTCAGACATCGTTTCAGCGAATGCTCCATCTGAAATGAGTTTCCTTATATCAGGGCCAACAACAAACACTCCTTCCTTTAGCTTTGCTTCAGAAAGTCGGGGGAACTTTGAGCAAAGGTACCGAAAGCACTCACCATCTTTTGGAAGGGACTTGATGAATTGCTTAATGAGACCCAACTTAATGTGGAGAGGTGGTAATAGAATTTTATCACGAGGTACCAAGCTCTCATGAAGAACATTTTTCTCACCGGGTCTCAAATACTCCCGAATTGGCCAGTCTTTTTCCCCCAGTGTAGGTCGCGGGCCCAGCTATCCCACAAGCAAAGGAAGCAGGGATATTTGGTGAAACCGGATTGCTGCCCTAATAGCATGGATAGAATTTTAAAGTCTCCACAAATCATCCACTTATGCTCATCATAACGAATCTTCTGAAGAATCAGGGCCAAATTCTCGTATTTTTCTTGGAGAATAACAGAGTGAGCAATAGGAACTGAAGCGAATGTGTTGCCATTATGAAGAAGAACACCTTTTATGCTGTCTTTTGAAGAATCAATGAACAGCCGCCATTCAGCAGGATCATACTTGAGTTTAAACTTTTCCATCACTCCGTATATATCGTTGCAAAATACCAAATCTTCCTCTTTGCTGAAATACTTCAAAAATTGTGTCTCGCGGTTGCGGTACCAATAAAAAGTTGTTCCTGGTGACAATAGATTTTTCTGTTTAAGCCGAGAACCTAGCAGTTGGGCAGCATCTTTTGGGAGTCCTAAATCCCAGACTAAATCATTCAATTCAGCTTGAGAGAAAAGTTCAAGTTTCGGATCTGGTTCAGTTTCAAACTCGGAAGTACTGGACTCATCGGGAAAAGCCATCTGATGAGTCTCATCATGATCAGAACCATCCACACAAATATGATCCAAAGAGTTTGGTGGTTCAGGCACAGGTACTTCGTAGCTATGAGGCATAGGCCTAATTGCTGAGGGAAGGTTGGGGTAACTTATTACGTTCTTATTTTTTAAGTTGTATCCCTTCACAATGCAAGAGCAAAAATAGCAGTCACTGCTGTGGTCTCTTTGTTCACGCCACATCATAGGTATTCCGAAACGAAATGCTTGTTTTTTACCTTTCATCCATAAGCGTAGATCTTCCTCACATGTCTTGCACACTTTGTGAGGAGCCCACGGTTTGTCTTGATCGCCTAACTTCAAACCGAAATAGGCAAAATATACTTTTTTAATAAATGCAGAAATGTTCCTCTGCCGCTTTTTCACGGTATATTCCCCACAAATAAAACAAAAACTGTCCGGAGAGTTGACGCAACCTCTGGCTCTGTGAGCCATCACAAATACACAGCACTGCAAACTACAACTGTAGTGAACCACTTCGGAATAAAGCTGGATTACGACTGAGCAAACAAAAGGTAATAATGAACTTGCAAGAAACTGAAATTTGACAGGAACGTTCATGTCGCAACCACCGTGTTTGAGCGAGCGAACGAGGCGAGGCGAGGCGAACAGGAAAGAACATGCGCCAGCGCGAGTACTGGATTTAGCCCCCCGCCTCCCAATTGTCCTGTTAATGTATAAAATGAATACAAAACACTCTAAAATATCATGAGGGAGTGTTTCTAGTTAGTTAACCATTACAACCTCTATTTTGGGCCAAGAAAATAAACTGCAGTCGGCTAAAAAGAAATTATGTGAACATTCCTTATATGGGTAAGAAATCTAATTTTGCAAGAAAACGTGACGTGATGGAACATTTTGGCTATTTTTCCTGGATTCAGCACCCCAAAATCTATAGGAATCAGTTGCAAAACTGGAGGCAGTTTTTTGGTAGTGTACCTGTGTAATCTATCCAAGGTGGAGTTGTCAGCATCCAACTCATTGGCTTTCTCTTGCCAATCCTTGCCAAACAGATATCTCACCTGTACAAGGAATATTGCCCAGTTTGTCCTGTACCCAGAGCTCCAAATCGGATGCCTGGAGCCAGGCTATTCTACGTGCACCTATGGCAATGGCAGAGGTTCTGCTTATGCACTCCAAACAGTCAAAAGCTGCACGGTTGACAAACTTAGAGACATCCTGGGCATGTTTAACCAGTGTGAGAAAGTCTTGCCTGTTATCCTCAGGAAGAGGAGGGCTCAAAACCTCTAAAACACCTGTGACTTCCTTAAGGAACATTCCCATATATAAAATATAGGAACTGATTCTAGCAGAAAGCATGGAAGCCTGGAAGGTACGACGTCCAAAGGCATCCAAAGTTCGATACTCACGTCCTGGAGGATTAGAGGCATGCCTTTTTGCACTTCTGATCCTTCTCATAGCTGATTCCACTACGATAGAGTGGTGGAGAAGCTGAGTTTTCTGGAAACCAGGACACGGAGGCACTCGGTACATGGTATCCAGTCTACGGGAGTGAGGAGAGGTGGTAAGAGGTGTCTCCCACATTCTCAACATGAGATCATGTAAGATCTCATGGATAGGCAAAGTAGCTGCCTCCTTAGGAGCTTTGGGAAATTGTAAAATTTCCAACTCCTTTGCTCTGGGCTCTGTTTCAGGAGCCACAGTAATGGACAGACTTCGAGCCACCTCCCTAATGAAGTCCTGAAAGGAGATATCCTCTGGAGGAGACATCCTGCATTTAGGGGAGGAAGGCTCCTCTGGGAGATGTATTCCGGTACCAACAGAACTGTCAGAATCCTCAGATTCTTCCGAGGACTCAAAGTACCTCCTGTCCGGATGCTCTTGTAGAGCCCGATACCTGTACCGACCAAAGTCGGTACCAGGGGGAATCAGTACCAGTGTATCGGTACCGTAAGGCATAGGATGACTGGGTGCCGGCAATGCGGACAGCGATGTCGATGCCGATGCTGTTGGTACCGGTACCAGTACCGATACCGGTGCCGGTACCAGTTGAACTGTCTGACGCAGTTCCGAGGGTGTTGATGACGCAAGGAGAGCCGCCAGACTGCGTTCAATAGCCAGGAATCTCTGGTTTATCGACGCTGCCGATGCCTGGGTGTCGGTACCAGAGAAAACCGCCGGTACCCCAGAGCATGGCACCAGTAGTTCTGCCGAGGTCGAGGCCTCAAGAACCTCCTGGAGCCCCGATAATGCTTTGGAAGCCGAAGCCTCCCGCTGTGGAAATTTTGCCGGTGCAGAATCCTCAAGGGCAACGCCAGAGGCATCTCGATGTTTGGAAGGAGATCTACCCTTTGAGGACCGGCCAAGACTTATGTTTAGTTACCTGAGATCCACGGGAGGAAGACGATGCCCTGGAAGACGTCGATGCCACCGAAGCTGCATCGGAGGGAAACAGGGTACTGAGCTTGGCAGCTCGGTTCTGTCGACCCTTCTTGGACATCAAGGCACAGGCCATACATTCCGTGATGGAGTGGTCAGGACCTAAACATTAAAGACACCACTCATGGATGTCGGTGACGGAGATGGTACCGCCACACTTGGTGCACTTCTTGAAACCCGAAGCGGGTTTTTCCATAGTGGAGGAAATTTTGGGCCTAAGGCCCAAAATGGCGCATGCACCTGGAAAAAATTGGAAAAAAGTACTATGTATATATATATATTGTCATGGGGCAAGGCAAATAAGAACAGAAGAAATGCAGGAAAATGCTCGGGGTAGTTTTAAAAGGCACACTGAAAAGCACATGGCTAGTGGTTGCCATGAGCAACGAATGAAAACACAAGCTCAGGCTGCAGGAAAACACCTAGAGAAAGCATTACGTAATGGCTCATTAGGAAGACAGAGACAGCTGCAAAGAATTGAGCCAATGGAAGTCTCAAGCTATGATGCACTTAAAATAGAGCCAGCTTGGAGCATGAGAAAGAAAGGCGAGAAGGATCAGGAGAAAGGCCAAAGGGAAGGCAAAAGAGAAAGGAATGGAGAAAGTTACCACAGAAGCCCAGAAGCAGCTTGCAGAGGAATAGGACACAGAAACACTGCAGCCAGCAGGAAAGCCATCCACAGAAGCCAAGGTAAAGGAAGGGATAGAGAGAGATCCCCAAATCCATACCTGAGTGTTTCTGACGTGGAGTCTATCTGCTCTGAAGGAGAGTTTGCCCCAGAGGAATCCTCACAGGTCAGTGCTTTAAACCAGGGCTATGATAAGAAAAAGCCTGGCTGGGAGCATAAGAGAATTACCCGTAGCAAACTAAGAGAGAGAGAGATAGATAGTAGGTTCCGGTTTCACAATCCTAAGCAAACAAACCGAGGCCGGGCTGAAAGAGGCTACAGTGAATGGAATAGAGGGGCACTGGAATTCCTGCCTAGAGGTCTTGAAGGGAAAGATCCTGTGAGCGCAGAATCCAGTCTCTTTGGTAACCAGCCTTTCCTAGCTGATAGAGGGGAGAGAAGCTTCAGCCACAAAGAAAGAGAGTTCAGTAATACCAATACAAGTTACAGCCCTGAGCAAGCTTTTACAGAAGACGTTCCAGAGGAGATGGAATATGATTGTGGTGCTGATAATAGTGATTGCTGTAAGATGGACTGTATGCTAGTTTTTTCTGACGGTATTACATCTTTTTTGCTGAAGACCCTGTTCAGGTGAAATCTGTGCAGGAGGCACTGATTTCAGCCATGCAGTTTTTCTGAAGAGTAAGAAAGCTGGTTTCCTCCCTGTTTATTTTGTTAAAGCTGAAGCAAAGCATTTCTGTTATCATTAATGATCCTTTTGTGTTACACCAGCATGATGGTTTATTTCCTTTTGTAACCTGCCACAAGAATCCTCCCGGGAAGGGGAATAAAACCTCTTGAAAGCATAGTCACTCGTCCGCAACTACTTTCTTATTGACTGGCTATTGGGACATTCCAAACCCAGGGGACATAACCAAGTCCTTGCTTGTAATAAGAGGACCCACACTACATCCCTCCAGCCTTCTATCTTAGGAGCCTAGGGGGTTGGTGACAATATATATATATATATTATTTTTTTTTTTTTTAAAGAAAGAAAGAAGAACCGGCGGTACCGGTATAGCTTCGAGGAAGGCAGACGCGACCACAAAAAGAAGGATAATAAGGAAAATTTTCTGCGGTGACAGGAACAATGACCTGCTGGCTCCACGGAAAACGAAGAACTGGAGAGAGGTAGTTGGGAAAGGCGGGAAGGCAGCACGCAGGTGCTGTGGGATGCTCCCAAAAGCTTTTTAATTGGACGCTGGGGAGCGTTCCCGCGCAGGCTCCGTCGGCACCAACGATACCCATATTTGAAGACTACATTCCTGCTTGTTCCTGGAGATATAGCTAATACCACTATTCCATGTAAAAGTTGATCAATTGTTAACTGTAAACCGCCCTTGATCTCTGGAAGGGGCAGTATAGAAGAAATGTATAAATAAATACAGAAATAAATAAATAAATAAATAAATAAAAAGTCTATGCAGCTGTTTGTCTCTTCTGGTCTCAATAGAGTTGGCATTACAGTAAGCAAGTAGACTGTCAAACTAGCAAGCATTTGACATTTAATTCCATTACAAACCGACTGGTACTCCTCTAACCAGCTACAGTGGTCATCTTCAAATCTGCTTCTTTCTATATTATATGCAAAGCAGCAGTTTAGTCCTCAGTTCACACAGTCACCTCAGACTACTGTTTTGAAATGGTCCATAATCAGAAACAGTGCATTTAGTCAAGCTGTACTGGCAACCTGTCTTTGTAACATTGGTAACTCTTGCTTCTTTCTTCATAGCTAGATCTCTCCTGAACACTGATCAATTTATAACAAGGTGAATAGCCCTTAACTTGGGAATCATCCACTTATGTGCCCAACTCAAATCTTGTCGATGAAAAAAGCATTGTTCACATCCTTAACAGATATTTTCCCCCAAACAGCAGGAATAATCATGCACACAATACCTCCTGCCTCTCAAGAATTGTATTCTTTCTTGAGTTATAGAAAGGAGGTACTGAGGAGACTGCTACATGTGGGCAGAGTCAGTTCTGAGCTGACGGAAAGCTGTTGCATCCTACTTCCAAAACTTATTCTGTGCCTGATCAAGTACCTATTACTTCCAAAGTCATTTTTATCAATCCTGCTGTCTACATAAATCACCTATTACTGGTGAGAAACAATATTTTATACATGTGTAAGTTCTTTTACAAAATTGAATGTCCATTTACGCACATCTAAGTAAATCCTCCTACAAGCATTCTCCTTACTTCAGATGATATTGATGAGTACTTCCAAGAATCCCCTGCCTATCAGGCTCCAGCAAGAAAGAGAAAACTGGCCCTTACCTTTTGTCGGAAGGACACAAAATTGAACTCTGATCTTATTACCTGGGGCAACAAATTCCATAGCTTAGGTCTCACAACTTCTCAATCTCACCTCACACATGTCCTTTTGAGATACGATCTCCAATCATGCACACAATACATCCCATTTTTTATATCAATTAAGTCTCAGTCAGACAGCAGGGCATTCTCTCATATGGCTCCAAAAAGTAACATAACCTTAAACTAGGTCTGCTTTCTAACAGGTATTAATGTAAATTCTTTAGAAATGATGTACTATGCATCTTTGTATACCCAAGTATCAGCTTGCAACCATACTCTTCTACTACTACTAATTTGTATAGCGCTACAAGGCATACGCAGCACTATGACAGTCCCTGCTCATCAGAGCTTACTACATGCAAACATTTTACGGTCTTGCTATGTAATGCTAAATATAGGGCATTCCAATAATCTTAACAGAGGAAAAATGCAGATTTGAAACACAGCTCTAAAGGATTTTAGCTCTAAAAATGGAGACAGTTTAAGAGCATTTCATAATTTTAAGGAGGCTTTCTATGCTACCATTGAAATTTAAGAGTTCAAATCAAATATTCCAAACTGAACCTCAAATTTTCTTACCTTAACAGCTTCATTGTTTTTCTTAGTCTTGATTCTACACAATACCAGGGTCATTAAGTTACTTCATCCATTCCATAAAACCTTGAGACAGGAATAGTTAACTTACAGCACTTATCCTCATTTTGGATCTTCCCTACTAATTTAAGTGGTGGTGTAGACCAATTGAAATTAATAGACCACATATGTAAATATTAGTGATTAAAATGTTTTTTTTTAGTTGAACTATCCTGTTTGGTATGTTTAACTCTATCTAATTGCAAACTAGCTGTCAGTTTAGTCTAGATTTATGGAAATTTAGATTTGTTTGTTTACCTTCTGCAGGAATATTTCACATATTTCAGGAATCCGGGGTGTGTGCGGAGCACTACCCTGTTCTTTTAGAACCTTGTATATGGCGGATCCGCCACCAAGGCCTGAAGTTCGCTCACTCTCCGAGCAGACATGATGGCCACCAGAAAAACCACTTTCCAGGAGAGGTATCTCAGATGGCAGGTGACCAGGGGCTTGAACGGCAGCTTGGTGAATTGGGAGAGCACCACATTAAGGTCCCATTTCGCTGTGCCGGAGGACAGAGAGGGGGCTTCGATAGCAAGAGGCCCTGGAGGAACCTGGAGACCAGGGCTGGCTTGATAGGGATTTCCCCTCTATAAAGTGATGTGAGCGGCAATGGCACTCAGGTGTACCCTCACTGAATTAGAGGTTGCAAGCAGCAGGAGAAAGGATTCTCTTCTCTTTCTGCACACCGGTGGAATACCTGCAAGGCCAGGAAAGATGGCTCTGAGTTCCAGGAGATTGATCTTTAACAGCGACTCCTCCTGCAACTAGCTGCCTTGAGTGCAGAAGTCTCTGCATTGTGCCCCCCAACCCAGGGGGGAGGTGTCCATGGTCAGGACCCTCTATGGTGCAGGCGCCTGGAATGGAATCCCTGCTCAGAGATGGCATAGGGACTGCCACCAGTTGAGGGAGTCTGCCAGTTGGTGGGTAATCCTGACCCTGTCTCGCAACCTGCTCATGGCCTGAGTCCACTAGGAGTGGAGGCACCACTGTGCAGAGAAGCCCGTCAGTTCTTGGATGAGGCACTTGAGGTACATGCCTATGTACAACTCATAGGCCTGTATCCAGAAGCCAGGCATGGATACCTAGAAGCACTTGCGCCCAAAGGCGTCGAGTCCGGCTTTCTCTGCCCAGAGGAACAGAAGAATAATTCTTCTGGCTTTTAAGCTTTTGCATAGATGACTCCATGATCAAGGAGCAATGCGGAAGTTGGGACTTTTGGAAATCCGGGCCCTTCTTGACGCGGCAGATGGCATCGAGGCGTCGGCTGACCACCGGCAAAAAGGCCAGAGTCCCCCACATCCACAGGAGCAGCCACTCAAGGATGGGCTGTACCGGCACCATAAGAGTCTCCTTTAGAGGGGACTCATGCTGGAGGATTTCCAGTTCTTCGGTGTGCTGGTCCTCCTCTGATTCGGTCAGAACCGAGAGGGCCCGAGCCATGTCCCGGACAAAGTCATGGAAGCCACGTCCTCAGGAGGGGAATGACACTGGGGCTCCGGGGAAGATGGCTCTGTGTCGAGAAGTCTCAGGGAGGCCTCGATGCCGGCTTCCCAGTTAGAGCCAGAGGGCGTCAAGGGCTCCGAGGCTTGGGATTCCCACACCTCGAGGCCGGCCCAGAGAAATTGGGGTCCCCCAGTGGATCTCGGGTCAGACTCCCGGAAACTGGCCTGGGAGGACCAGACACCCGAGGATTGGGACCGGGACCTAAATCGGTGCCGAGGGCTCGCCTGATGCCAGGGGCACTCGGGGCCTGGCTCGATGCCCGGGGACTCCCCCACAGTCAGTGGCCCGGTTGTCAGAGCAGATGATGCAGATGAACCAGACATCATTGCCTGCTGCAAGGCCAGGATGGCAGAGATATTCTGTTCCAGGGCCACCGTTCTGGATTCGATGCCAGAAGGCTCCACAGCTGTTGGCATGGGCACCGAGGGCACGACACTGGTAATCACGTGAGTGCATCCTTGATGAGGACCACAGCCTCGAGGAGCCTCGCACAGTCGCTGCCGGCCTAGGACTCCTTCTTAGAGATCTTTAGGGGATGCTGCTCAGAGTTGCAGAGTCCCACCGCGGGACCTTACTGGGTTTCACCGTTGGAACCTCAACTGTTCGAGAATTTTTTCTTTTTCTTCCCGGGGTCTGGGATCTTTACGGAGGAGCCATCACCGCGGGACTCCAAAGATGCCCAGGCCTCACAGGAGATGCTCGGCTTGGGGCTCAGTGTTGGGGAAGCCGCGGCTGAGTCGGACTGTGGGAACATCCTCTTCTGCAACACCAAACTTTTCTTGTTCGTTTTCGGAGTCATGGCCTGGCAAAGGTCGCAGGTGGTGCTGTTGTGGTCAGGGCTGAGGTAGCGCAAGCAGCAGTCATGGGTGTCAGTAACAGACATGGTTTGATTACAGTGGTCACACTTTTTGAACCCACCGGGAGACATGGTGGGAGACCCCCAGGTGAAAAAGGGCGTGAGCGCTGGTTGAAGCAAGCCTCATCAAAAAAGAAGGGAAGAGCCGAGAATGGCACCAGCTCGAGGCAGGAAGAGAACCGGTACGCAAACTGGGGAAAAAAACAACTTTTAAGGATAATTTTTAGAGAATTTTTCCAGGGAAACAGGAGAAGCATCTGTTGGGCTCTGTGGAAAAAAGGAGATTGAGCAAGATGGCACCCTTGGGAGGTCAGGGGACCACGCATGCGTGGTAGCATTCCCAAAGGCTTTCTGTGAAAGCTGGGGAATGCTCCACGCAGGCTCCATCGGCGCTGATGTTACCCATACGTGAGGACTTGCTCCTGCTTGTTCCTGGAGAAAACTGTATACACTACATTACCCACACTTTCCTTTCTCTTTCAGGAAAACTTACATCTCAGGGGTGGATCTAGTCAATGATATTTTAACTTGGGCAGAGCACAGGTGTTTCCCACGAACTATTGTGCTTCATTCCCAGGATTTTCTAAGGATGCACAGAGCGGTGAAATCTCATCGTCTCCCATGGATTCCAATATCATTTTTATGCAGACAATTCTCAAATCTCTCTTTCTTCACCTGATATCTCTCCGACACTCCAGACCCGCATTTCTGCCTGTCTGTCTGATATCGCCTCCTGGACGTCTCACCTCCGTTTTGAAATTAAACATAGCCAAAACCTTCTCATTTTTCCCCCTAATCCTTCCTCCTTTCTCTATTTCTGTACACAACACTCTTCTACTTCCTGTTTCCTCAGCCTATAACCTTGGTGTCATCTTTGACTTCTCTCTCTCTTTTTCCTCCCATATCCAACAGATAGCTAAAACCTGCTGTTTCTTTCACTATAATATTAACAATATTCGCCCTTTTCTTTCTGAACATACTACTAAACCATTTATCCTCTCTCTACTCACTTCCCGTCTCGACTATTGCAACCTCCTTCTTGCTGATCTCCCTCTGAGTCACCTCTCCCCTCCAATCTAATCAAAACTCTGTGGCACAATTAATCTTTCATTAGCCTCAATATACTCATATAATCCTTCTTCTCAAATCACTTCATTCGCTTCCCTTCCATTTCTGTATCCAATTCAAACTTCTCCTCCTGACCTATAAATGTATTCATTCTAATGCTCCCCCTACCTTTCCCCTCCTCATGAACTCTGCTTTTCTTCTGGCTTACTCCTCTCTATGCCCTTTTCTTCTACTGCCAACTCTAGACTTCGATTTTTTCATCTTGCAGCTCCTTATGCCTGGAACAAACTTCCCGAGTCTGTTCGCCAGATGTCCTCTCTCCCCCTCTTCAAATCCATGTTAAAGACTCATCTCTTTTGGGCTGCCTTTAGTTCCTGACCCCTTGCTTTCCTTGTGTCTCCTTACCCTTCCCTTTTGCATCCTTCTTATTTTATTCTTTTCTTTGTCTTGTCTGTCTGTTAGATTTAAGCTTTACGGGTAGGGGCCGTCTTTTTTTCTGTGTTTGTACAGTGCTGCATATGCTTCTAGTGCTATATAAATGATAAATAGTAGCAGTAGCATTGAAGAAAATGGCAGCCTAAATCTTTTGGATTAGCATGCAAAAAGCCTTGCTTGGGCTGTACTGTTTTTCACTGCTTTTTCTAGGGACAAATAAGCATGCCTGCTTTTCCATTTGTGTGCACACCTAACCTTTTTAGTAGGGTTTTAGAGATTCCAAATTTAATAACCAAGAAGTCGTCTTCAGACCTGAGTAAACAGTTAATAGAATAAAAAAAAATTAAGAATCGCTATCAGTAAATCTAACTGAATCCCTTAAAATCATTTGCAAGAATAAAATTCTACTTACAGTTGGCTTGGTAAGATTTGAAAGAAGTGCTTCAAGTGCTTTTGTTTCTTCATCTTTTTCTTAAAAAGAGAAAAAAAATGACTTGCTAGTAGTTTCTTGCATTTTAGGTACATACATCTTTTTTGTAGCTCAAATAATTATGCACATTTTACTTCAAACAATAAAGCATGGTTACTCACCTGTAACAGGTGATCTCTGGGAACAGCAGGAATTTAGTCTTCACATATGGGTATCGTCGGTACCGACGAAGCCTGCGCGGGAACGCTCCCCAGCGTCCAATTAAAAAGCTTTTGGGAGCATCCCACAGCACCTGCGTGCTGCCTTCCCGCCTTTCCCAACTGCCTATCTCCAGTTGAGTTTTAAAGCTGAGACAAAGAGAGAGAGAGAGAGGGAAAAAGAAAGAGATAGAGAGATACAACTCCTAGGGGAGGTGGGTGGGTTGTGAAGACTAAATTCCTGCTGTTCCCGGAGATCACCTGCTACAGGTGAGTAACTATCCTATCTCCAGGAACAAGCAGGAATGTAGTCTTCACATATGGGGACTCCCTAGAGCTTTAGATGCCAGGGAGAGCCCCCAGAAGTTGTGTGCCCCTGAAAAAAGGGCTCCACTTCCCCCCATGCATCTCTGGCATCCAGCCATGGATGGTGGGTAGGAGTTGATTAGGTATGGAACAGGTGTTGGAGAACAGCCTGACCAAACAAGGCATCCCGGCGGGAGTCCTTCTCCAAGCAGTAATGGGCTCTGAAGGTATGAACCGAGGCCCAAGTGGCTGCTCGACAGATGTCGTCGATAGACACAGAGTGTAGATGAGCCATTGAAGCTGCCATGGCTCTCACATTGTGAGCTGTGACATGGCCCTCCAGAGGAAGATTCTTACTCTGATAGGCAAAGGAAATATACTGAGCAATCCAGTTAGATAGTGTTCTCTTGGAGACTGGAAGTCCCAAATGAGAAGGATCAAAAGCAACAAAGAGTTGAGAGGACTTTCTATGTTGCTGTGTTCTTTGTAAGTAAAAGGCTAAAGATCTTTTACAGTCCAGAGTATGAAGATTCCTTTCTGCATTTGATTCATGAGGCCTTGGAAAGAACACAGATAGGTAGACCGCTTGGTTTAGACGAAAAGGCGAGACCACCTTTGGCATAAAGTGTGGATGAGTCCTAAGGACTACCTTGTCATGATGGAACCTTGTATAAGGTGGATCAGCCACTAGTGCCTGCAACTCACTGATGCGACATGCTGATGTGATTGCAATGAGAAAGATAACCTTTCAAGAAAGGAATTTCAAGGAGGCAGTAGCTAAGGGTTCGAAAGGTGACTTCATGAGCTGACCAAGAACCAAGTTTAAGTCCTATGCCACAGCTGGTGGCTTAATGGGAGGCTTAGTTAGCAGAAGGCCTCTCATAAATCTTGCTATAAGAGGATGGGAGGAAATAGGTTGTCCATTTAGGGGCTTGAAGGAAGCTGCAATAGCACTCAAATGGATCCTCACTGAGTTAGTCTTAAGTCCTGCATTGGATAAATGAAGGAGATACTCCAGTAATAATTCCAGAGGTACCGCAATGGGGTTAAGACCCTTCTACGATCATCATATGGTAAACCGTTTCCACTTAAAAGCATAAGAAAGTCTTGTGGAAGGCTTCCTGGAAGCATAAAGGATATCCTTTACTTGCTGAGGGAGGTTAAGATCATGGAGATCTAGGCCTTCAGCAACCAAGCCCTGAGATGCAGAGACTGGGGATTGGGATGCCATAACATTCCGTCCTCCTGAGATAGGAGATCTGGAGCAGACCCTAACTCCAGAGAGGGAGCTTGAGAGAGATGTAGAAGCAGAGGGTACCACACCTGCCGTGGCCAATGTGGAGCTATGAGAATCACATGGCCTCTGTCTCTCTGAAGCTTGAACAGGGTTTTGGGAATTACGGGAATGGGTGGAAAGGCATAAAGGAAGTTTTGACCCCAGTGGAGGAGGAAAGCATCCCTGGCCTGAGAGCCCTGAGCCGTAATTCTGGAACAGAACCGGGGAAGTTTGGCATTCAACGGACTTGCAAAGAGGTCTATGTCTGGGGTTCCCCAAATTTGAAAAATCTTGGCCACCTGGTCTGCATGCAGAGACCACTCGTGTGGAAGCAGAACTCGACTGAGTCTGTCTGCCCAAGAGTTTTGTATGCCTGGAAGATACACTGCCAAGAGATGAATCTGATGGTCTCTGGCGAGGGCCCATAGTCACAAAGCTTCGTTGCAAAGCGACAGAGAGCCTGTTCCCCCCTGCTTGTTCACGTAGAACATGGCTACTTGATTGTCCGTATGAATGAGGACTGTCTTGTAGCTGAGTAGGGTGTGGAACACTCGAAGAGCAAGGCAGATTGCTCTGAGTTCTAAAAGATTGATATGTAGATGAGTCTCCTGTAGAGTCCAAGTACCCTGGGTGGAGAGGTCCTCCAGATGAGCTCCCCAACCCATTGGAGAAGCATCCGTTGTGAGAATTGCCTGGGGTAAAGGTTGTTGATAAGGGGACCCCAGCAAAAGGCTTTGAGTGGACTGCCACCATTGGAGGGACAGAATAAGGCGATTTGTGTTTGCTATTCTGTCTGACAGGCACCCTGATGCCTGGGTCCATTGAGTGGATAAAGTCCACTGGGCTGCTCTCATATGGAGGCGAGTATAAGGAACCACATTCACGGTAGATGCCATGTGGCCTAGTAGTTGTAACATTTCTCGAGCAGTGAGATGAGGCTTTAGCACTGCTTGAGAAGCTAACTGCACCATGCGAAGGCAACGGGTCTGAGGAAGATAGGCCCTTGCTTTTCTGGTGTCCAGCAAAGCTCCTATGAACTCTAGAGACTGAGTGGGAGTTAGACTGGATTTTGGGATGTTTATGACCAAACCCAAATACTGAAGGATACGCATTGTGCAAAATAGAGCAGTCCTGGCCTCTGACTCTGATGGGGCTCGAATGAGCCAATCGTCTAAGTAGGGGAAGACGAAGAAATGCAGCAACCACAGCCATGCATTTCGTAAACACCCTTGGTGCTGAGGCCAGGCCAAAAGGAAGCACCATGTACTGGTAGTGCTTTCCTTGAAAAAGGAACCGAAGGAACTTTCTGTGAGCTGGATGGATGAGAACATGAGTGTACGCATCCTTGAGATCTAGAGAACAAAGCCAATCCTGACTCTGAAGGTATGGCAGCAGAGTTCCCAGAGAAACCATCTTGAATTTCTCTTTGAACAGGAATTTGTTCAATTCTCTGAGGTCTAAGATAGGCCTGTGTCCCCCTGTTTTCTTTGGGATAAGGAAATAGGGGGAGTAGAACCCTGTACCCTGTTGATGGATGAGTACTTCTTCTATTGCCCCTTGGGCAAGGAGCATAGTGACCTCTTGATCTAACAGTTTGATAAGAGAGGTCTGAGAATTGAACTGTCTTACCATTGTGGGAGGGGGCATGCACAGGAAGCGAAGCTTGTACCCGTCTTTTATAATGGAGAGAGTCCACTGTTCTGCTGTTATTTGCCCCCATCTGGGGCAAAATGAGACAACCTTCCTGGAATGGTGGAAGGCTCTGGTCCATTGAGAGTCAGGAAGGCTAAGTTCTCTAGATGCCTTGTGGAGGCTGAGACTGCTGAGACGGTTGAGGCTTAGCAGTCTTTGCTTTCCTTTGTTTAGGTGGTTGCTGACCCTTCCGGGCAGGCTGACCTGTAGAACGTTCCTGCTGGAAATAAGAGGGGTAAAATCTCTTCTTCTTAGAGAAGAATGGTTTCTTGAAAGATTTCTTTCTTGCAAGATCAGCAGTGGCCTTGGATAATCTATCCAAGGTGGAGTTGTCAGCATCCAACTCATTGGCTTTTTCTTGCCAATCTTTACCAAACAAATTCTCACCTGTATAAGGAATATTGCCCAGTTTGTCCTGTACCCAGAGCTCCAATTCAGATGCCTGGAGCCAGGCAATTCTACGTGCACCTATGGCAATGGCAGAAGTTCTGCTTATGCACTCAAAACAGTCAAAGGCTGCACGGTTGACAAACTTAGAAACATCCGGGGCATGTTTAACCAGTGTGAGAAAGTCTTGCCTCTTATATTCAGGAAGAAGAGGGCTCAAAATCTCTAAATCACCTGTGACTTCCTTAAGGAACATTCCCATATATAAAATATAGGAACTGATCCTAGCAGAAAGCATGGAAGCCTGGAAGGTACGACGTCCAAAGGCATCCAAGGTTCGACACTCACGTCCTGGAGGATTAGAGGCATGCCTCTTTGCACTTCTGATCTTTCTCATAGCTGATTCCACTATGATAGAGTGGTGAGGAAGCTGAGTTTTATGGAAACCAGGACACGGAGGTACTCGGTACATGGTATCCAGTCTACGGGAGTGAGGAGAGGTGGCAAGAGGTGTCTCCCACATTCTCAGCATGAGATCATGTAAGATCTCATGGACAGGCGAAGTGGCTGCCTCCTTAGGAGCTTTGGGATATCGTAAAATTTCCAACTCCTTTGCCCTGGGCTCTGTTTCAGGAGCCACAGTAATGGACAGACCTCGAGCCACCTCCCTGATGAAATCCTGAAAGGAGATATCCTCTGGAGGAGACATCCTGCATTTAGGGGAGGAAGGCTCCTCTGGGAGAAGAATTCCGGTATCGACAGAACTGTCAGAATCCTCAGATTCCTCCGAGGACTCAAAGTACCTTCTGTCCGGATGCTCTTGTAGAGCTCGATACCCGTACCGACCGAAGTCGGTACTGGGGGGAATCGGTACCGGTGTATTGGTACCAGAAGGCATCGGATGACTGGGTGCCGGCAATGCGAACACCGATGTTGATGCTGTCGGTACCGGTACCGATGCCGGTGCCGGAGTCGGTACCGGTTGAACTGTCTGACGTGGTTCCAAGGGTGTCGATGCCGCAAGGAGAGCCAGACTGCGTTCAATAGCCAGGAACCTCTGGTCTATCGACGCTGCCGATGCCTGGGTGTCGGTACCGGAGAAGACAACCAGTACCCCAGAGCATGGCACCAGTAGTTCTGCCGAGGTTGAGGCCTCGAGAACGTCCTGGAGCCCCGATAATGCTTTGGAAGCCGAAGCCAAAGCCTCCCACTGGTGAAATTTTGCCAGTGCAGAATCCTCAAGGGCAAAGCCAGAGGCATCTCGATGCTTAGAAGGAGATCTACCCTTTGAGGACCGGCTGGACTTATGTTTAGTTACCTGAGATCCACGGGAGGAAGACGAAGCCCTGGAAGACGTCGATGCCACCGAGGCTGCATCAGAGGGAAACAGGGTACTGAGCTTGGCAGCTCGGTTCTGTCGACCTCTCTTGAACATCATGGCACAGGCCATACATTCCGTGATGGAGTGGTCAGGACCTAAACATTTAAGACACCACTCATGGGTCTCGGTGACGGAGATGGTATCGCCACACTTGGTGCACTTTTTGAAACCCGAAGCGGATTTTTCCATAGTGGTGGAAATTTGGGGCCTAAGGCCCAAAATGGCGCGTGCACCTGAAAAAGAAAAGTTTGGAAAATCCTATTTTTTCTTTTTTAAAAGAAAAGAAAGGAGAACCGGCGGTACCGGTATAGCATCGAGGAAGGCAGATGCGACCACAAAAAAGAAAAAGAATAAGGACAAATTTTCTGCGGTGACAGGAACGACGACCTGCTGGCTCCGCGGAAAATGAAGAACTGGAGAGAGGCAGTTGGGAAAGGCGGGAAGGCAGCACGCAGGCGCTGTGGGATGCTCCCAAAAGCTTTCTACTTGGACGGTGGGGAGCGTTCCCGCGCAGGCTCCGTCGGTAACGACGATACCCATATGTGAAGACTACATTCCTGCTTGTTCCTGGAGATATACAAACATGTCTTTTGATCACAATATCACTGTGGAACAGCTGGGTTTTTAAAACAGTGGTGAGAACTTAAATAGAAGAAAATAAAACCCAACCTACCACGAATGAAAGCCCATAGAGTCAAATGTGTACATCTCCCCTCTGTTACAAATGGCAATGAATTGGGTAAATTGGGTTCCAGTTGGGCTGGAGACCCAGGAGTGGGAGAAGGCAGATTAGTTAATTCTTTTAGTTATCAATGACTATATATTAAGTTCTATTCTTATTGCATATCTGACAATACAAGAGTTATTTATCTATAGCAAGTGCTCTCCGTGAACAGGAGGATACAGTCCTCACAACTGGATGTAGTCAGCCAATGAGGCCCCCACAGGAGAGACTTTCTGAGGTACTACCATGCAGGGCCGTACCGAGGGAAGATCGCACCTTGTGCAACTTGCACATCGGGCACGGCCCACCTCCCGTTGCGGGAGAGAAGAGGCGCGCCCGATGTGCAAGTTCCCAACATGCTAAGCAGATCTTTCCCTCCCTGCTCTTGCAGGCGAGAAGGTTTAAGGGGCGCATTTTAGCTGTCCTGCCATTGCCTGCCGCCGCTGAGAGAAGAAAAAGTGGCGGCGGCAGGCAACGGAAGACAGTTAAAATGTGCCCCTTAAACCTTTGCGCCCTGTGCGGCTGCACCGCTCGCACAGGGCTAGGTACGGCCCTTCTACCATGCATATGCATCACCTACTACTTCACGTCATTGCACAGGATGTCATAAGTCAATGAAATAGCTAAGTTTAGGAGGCAACTTCTAAGGGAGGTGGGTGAGTTCAAACTTGTATCTGGCTGTCCATGGAGAATACCTGCTATGGATAAGTAGCAACTTTCTTTGCGGGCAAACAGGATAGCAAGTCCTCAAAACTGGGGACTATAGGATATAGGTATCTCCCAATTGACCGCTTTGACCCGGTGAAAAGCGGGATATAAATACAGCTAAATAAATAAATATAGGCTGCCTTCACTACAAAAAAGGGAAAAATGATGGATACTGCCAACAGGCAGACACCAAATTTGTTTCTAGTGGAAAGAGGTTGGGTTTTTTTAGTTTTGTAGTTTAGAAAAAAAAATCAAGAAAGCAGACCCTAAGAAAGATGGAATTCAATTCTAAACCTCACAAGATTCTGGAGGAAAGACTGGCCAAACCACCTGCCATGTTGGAAATCCCTTTCCAAACAATAAAGAAATATGAAGGTATGTATGATAAAGTGTCCATGTTGCAGCTTTGCAAATCTCATTCATAAAAGCAGACTTCACTTGGGCTATCAATGCAGCCATGGTTCCAACATCAAGCCTGCTTGGGTATAAACAAGGAGAGTAGTCTGCTAGCCACTAGATAGTGTATGTTTGACAACAGCAGTCCTAGGTTTATCAAAGGGCAAGAAATTATACTGACAGTGATGTTTCCTTATTACTAATTTGAAATATCATTTGTGGCTAGGATGTATCTCTATGGGGGTGTAGACTTCCTTTGCATCTAGACAACGAAAGAGTCTTCATTTTTGCAGAAAGAGAATCAAGTGTCCAGAGAAGAGACACCTTGAACTTTTCTCAAACCAGAAATTTGTTCAAGTCCCTTAGGTCTAGGATGGGACTGAATCCTCTTGTTTTCCTAGTGACCAGGAAATACTTAAATTAAAATACCTGTCGTCTTTCCTGTGGTGGAATCAGTTTGACCAAGATATTCTGTGGTCAATTTGGTAGAATACTGAATAAATGGAATCTGTATCCATACCAAATGATCTTTAGACCCAAATGTTCCGAAGTTATAAAGGGTGAATTATATACATAAAATGTTAACCTCGCCCCCCCCCCTCAACTGGAAGGTTGTCTGGCACGGTCATATATTGAAATTCTGGTTATATTCTCTTGGAGACAGTCAAAACCCCATCCTGGGCTTTAGCCGAGGAGCAGATTGTAGCTTTTGGCTCTGTGTCTGGATGAGATCCCTGCTTGTCTGGAATGAGAAGGAAGAGGTTACTCATGCCTTTGTCTTCCCTTGCCTTCCACAAGCAATTCTCCTAGAAGAGCACATTAGATCAGAGGTGGACCATGAGAGGAACTTTAACATTTTACAGTAATATTTAAGAAGAAAAGCTGCCTTTTTCACCTTAGCTTCACAATGATTCTCTCAATTTATTTATTTATTTATTTATTTATTTATTTACATTTCTTATATACCGCACTATTTGCGATCAGCGCGGTTTACATAAAACAAACAGTATCCGACAATAAACAAGTCAGGTCATTACAATGAACAGGAGCAATCAACTTGGATAACGGGGGAAACTATGTACATGTGTGGAACATTGAAATAGGTAACTGTATATATGTGAGATGGAGTTATTGTGTGTTGCTCATACCTGGTGGCTGGGGTTCGGGGGAGGCTGTGAGGTATTTAATAAAGAGGAGGTGTTTTAAGGCCTTCCTGAACTGGCTCAAGTTGGGGATAGCTCTGATGTGTGGTGGTAGGGAGTTCCAGAGGCTTGGGGCGCTCAGGCTGTAGGCTCTATTTGAAGTTGATATGGTGCATCTTGTCATAGCTTTTGGTATTGCTAGCATGTTGGCTGCAGCGGTTCTTCTTATCCTGTTGGGCATGGGTGGTTGTATGAGGTCACATATTGAAGAAGCGGATAACCCGTTGATGGCCTTGAATGTCATCACTAAGATCTTGAAGCTAATCCTGGCTTGAATGGGGAGCCAGTGCAGCTGCATCAGGAGGGGTGTGATGTGCTCTCTCCTTGGTGCTCCTAAGAGGATTCGCGCAGCGCTGTTCATGGCGAGTTGTAAGGGATGTAAGGTTGCCTGAGGGAGTCCTTGTAGGATGGCGTTTGCATAATCAAAATGAGGGATGATGAGGGCTTGGTAGATGGTACGGAAGTCGCTCAGCTCGAGTAGAGGGCGTATGTGTCTGAGGGATCTGATCTTGAAGTAGATCGCTCTTACTGTTTTTGCTATGTGCTGCTTCATGTTGAGGTTCTGATCCAATGTGACTCCGAGATACCGTATGGCTGATTTTACTTGCAGCTTGGCGTTGTCTACTTCCAAGTGGTTAGGTGGAGTAAACTCAAGATTTCTAGAGATGAACAGGACCTCTGTTTTCTTATGTTGGATGCGCAGATTTTGGGAGAGGAGCCATTCGGATATTGCATTGAAACACTTAGTTAGTGGGGTGAGGTCCGGGCAATCCAGGGATATTGGCAGGTACAGTAGGACATCGTCAGCGTAAATCATGCAACTCACGTTAAAGGATCTAATGATGTTACAAATGGGTTGGATATAAATGTTAAACATAAGTGACGATAGGGAGGATCCGTGAGGGACTCCTTGACTTTGTAGGAATGGCTCGGATGTGGTTCCATTTGCTCGTACGTGTTGCCATCTTCCAGACAGGTAAGACCTGCACCACTCCAGCGCTGTTTCGGTGATGCCTTTCTCTCTTAGCCGAATCAGGAGAATCTCGTGGCGGACTGAGTCGAAGGCTGCCGCAATATCTAAAAAGATAAGTGCGAAACCTGTACGTGAGTTGTCAATGCCTGAGATTATGGTGTTGAAAAGAGTAGTGAGTAGTGTTTCCACTCCATGTGACTCTCTGAACCCGTGTTGTGATGGATCTAGAGGTGCATTGGTGTCCACATGATCTTGTAGCTGCCCGTAGACTATTTTTTCAACGATTTTAGCGAGCATCGGGATACTGGATATGGGTCTGTAAGACTCGACCTTTTGAGGGTCTAATTTGGTGTCCTTAAGCAGCGGTCTAACGGAGGTCTGTTTGAGCATGGATGGGAACGACCCGGTGCTAAATGATAGTCCTATCATTTTAGCTAAGATTGGGGCAAGGTCAGATCGCAGATCTTTTATCCAGAATGCCGGACATGGATCTGAGTATGAAGTGGAAGTATTTAGGGTAGCAATGGTGTCTTCGATAGTTCTCTTAGACGGAGTGGTAAAGGTGGTAAGATACATTGCGCATGCTTGAGCATCAGGGGGGTCCAGTATCACCATCTTGTCGGTCTTGCATAGTTCTGATTGCATAAAGATGGCATAATCCTGTGGGTGTATAGATCCTGTGCGCTCCGGGGTCGGCTCTTTGGCAAGAGATTTGACCAGGTTGAAGAGGTCGTGCGGCTTGTTTAATGAACGTTTCAGAGTGTCAGTGTGATGTTGTTTCATCTTGTCTGTGACAGCCCTGCGATGTGTGTGTAGGAGTTGGATGTATGCTGTTTGGTCACTGCTGGTACGTGATTTCCTCCAGCGTTTTTCCGATCTTCGTAGGAGGGTTAATGACGCCCTTAAGTCAGCTGTGAACCATGGTGCGGATGGTCTTTTCTTTGGGGCTTTAGTCGTGGGGGGACGGATTGCGATCGCGCTGAGTTTGCTGTTCCACGTGGAAATTAGGACATCTAGGTCTTGTGAGGTATTGTCAAGGAGAGAGTTTGTTTCAGCCAGGATGCGTTCTTTGTTAAACGGGTGAAAACCTCTGGCATTTGAGGTTGTGTTTGTTTGTGAGTTCGTAATGGGCCTTTGTGACCTGATGGGGGTCGGAATTTGGAATGAAATAAGCTTATGATCCGACCATGGAACTGCTGTTAGTGATAACGTGATGTTTTGTGCTTGTTGAAGCACCGTTTGTGGGGCGAATATCAGGTCGAGAATGTTGCCCTTTGTGTGTGTAGGTTCATGAACCAATTGGGTGTATCCCAAGATATCTAGGGCTTCTGTGAAGGCGGCTGCCTGATTGTCCTGTAGGGATGGCAAGTTAAAATCACCTAGTATCCAGTTTGGTCTATGTCAGGAGTGGGCAAACTAAGGCCCGTGGGCCGTATACGGCCCGGCGGACCTTTTAATCCGGCCCCTCCCAACATTCATAAGCCTGTATGGACGGCATGGTAGTGGCTGGGCCGGCCAGCAGCTAGTGGGGGCGGGGCCGTGGGCGGAGTATGGATTGAGCCGTACGTGCAGGCGCAGGCAGGGAGTTGACGTCACGTCAGATGACATCAACTGCCTTTCCGCGCGCCTGCTAGTGAGAAGCGATCCATGCGGCGCCCGGAGGTCATTTTGTGATGCAGCTAGAAGAGAAGAAAGCGCTAGCCAACATAACAAGCAGCCTATGGGCAGATGCGTCTTGTAGGGTGAAAAATATGGTAATCTCCTGAGGCCTGTGATGGTATCTGCTTCTTCTTCAATTGCACGCTATTATTTGCACTTGCTTATTTTAATTTTTATTATTCTTCTGTTGTGTTTAGTAATTTCTGTTTTAACTCCTATTTTTATTTATAGATCTTTATTGCAGAATCCCAAAATGAGTGGGGCAAAGAAAAGAAAAGTGGACAGTGAATGCAGAGTGTTTAATAAGGAATGGATAGCAAAATATTTTTTTATATTAATATATATTTATATTAATTCACACATACACACCGTCCATCTACTCTTGGTCCGGCCCCCGGGTCCAATATATGAACCCATTGCGGCCCTCGAGTCAAAATGTTTGCCCACCCCTGGTCTATGTGGAACATGGGTATTTGTTGCTATGTTTATGATATTGGAGAGATTGTCTGGATCAGTAGAGGGCGCTCTATAAATAAGGTTTATGGAGCAAAAGTGGTTAGAAATAGATAATGTTTCAAGGGTATTGGTGTTGCTGGCTTCTACCATTTCGAATTGAAGGTCAGATCTGGTGATGATGGCAACTCCTCCACCCCTTTTGTTTTGCCTGTGGCTGGTGAAAGTAACGAAGTTGGGTGGGAGAAGTTGATTGAGGATGGTATTATCTTCCGGTGAGAGCCAGGTCTCAGTAATCATAATGATATCTAAATTAAGATGAGTTATTGTTTCAGTGATTGCTGGCCATTTTTTGCGAAGTGATCGAGAGTTAATGAGTGCGCACTTCAGGCTGTTAGTGTGTGGGCGTTTATTTTGCTTTGGTTTTGAGTAATTTTGTAGAGGGATATAAACTAGATGGGGGCGGCATGGATAGCTCGCTCCATGATAAAGGTTGTTGAAGTCATCGGGCCATTTTCTTCCACTAGTAGAGAGCGTTGGGATGTGGTTTTGTGCTGTCATTAGTGCCAGTGAGCTGGATGGCAAAATAGTGAGTAGAAGGTAAAGACTCATTAGAGTGAGGATTATGTGCTTCATTTGGGGTCTATCTGTGCCGGTACAAGGGTGGCAGAGGAAAATGTAAGACAGTTGGTGTGGTTTCAGGTTGTTAAAGTGTGGGAGAGAAAAGCCTCTTATAACTACCTTTTTGGAGTGGTATAAAAATGTAGGCAGCTGGTAAATAAGTAGACACAATGTTTCAGTTTTCAATTTGGAGCATTGGACATGTAGTAGAAACACCATGCAGCAGAAACAATGTAACAATGTATAAGATTGAGCAATGGAAACAATGTAACAAATGCTGTTAGACGTCCCTACCCACTAGCACTCATTAGTTAGCTAGTGCAGTAAGCAAACAAACATGTGTGACAATATTATTCAGGTAATTAATTCTAGGTGGTGTGAGATAGTCATAGCTTTGTGTAAGAACAGTAAGGTTGATAATGCTTATCAAACCTGGTTTCCACAGGGGGTTGCCTGGTGTTGCAGGAAGGAGCAGTCTTGTAGGATAGGCGGGCTAGTTTGTTGCTGCTGCGTGGTGTTCAGCAGAGGTGTAAAAACCGGAGAAGAAAGAGCTCAGAGCCAGGGGAGCTCACTCTAAATGATTGTCATTGAAGTTACCTTCTTTCGGTGCGCTGACGATCAGTGTTGTTGCCTTGATCTCCTGTCGTGCCACGCCAAAGGGCCCTCTGGCGAGGCCCTCAGGCGCGGGCCCGCCAGGCGCGGGCGCGCCCGATGGCGCGAAGCTTTTAAAGAGGCTGAAGATCTACCCCGATTGGGTAGCGCTGCTCCGGAGGCCCCTCCCGCTGCTCGTAGCTCGATCCCCAGGGAAGGGGAGAGTTGCTGGTAGTGGCGGGGGTTTAAGGGGCCTGCGCCCGATGGCGTGAAGCTTTTAAAGAGGCTGAAGATCTACCCCGATTGGGTAGCGCTGCTCCGGAGGCCCCTCCCGCTGCTCGTAGCTCGATCCCCAGGGAAGGGGAGAGTTGCTGGTAGTGGCGGGGGTTTAAGGGGCCTGCGCCCGATGGCGCGAAGCTTTTAAAGAGGCTGAAGATCTACCCCGATTGGGTAGCGCTGCTCCGGAGGCCCCTCCCGCTGCTCGTAGCTCGATCCCCAGGGAAGGGGAGAGTTGCTGGTAGTGGCGGGGGTTTAAGGGGCCTGCGCCCGATGGCGCGAAGCTTTTAAAGAGGCTGAAGATCTACCCCGATTGGGTAGCGCTGCTCCGGAGGCCCCTCCCGCTGCTTGTAGCTCGATCCCCAGGGAAGGGGAGAGTTGCTGGTAGTGGCGGGGGTTTAAGGGGCCTGCGCCCGATGGCACGAAGCTTTTAAAGAGGCTGAAGATCTACCCCGATTGGGTAGCGCTGCTCCGGAGGCCCCTCCCGCTGCTCGTAGCTCTATCCCCAGGGAAGGGGAGAGTTGCTGGTAGTGGCGGGGGTTTAAGGGGCCTGCGCCCGATGGCGCGAAGCTTTTAAAGAGGCTGAAGATCTACCCCGATTGGGTAGCGCTGCTCCGGAGGCCCCTCCCGCTGCTCGTAGCTCGATCCCCAGGGAAGGGGAGAGTTGCTGGTAGTGGCGGGGGTTTAAGGGGCCTGCGCCCGATGGCGCGAAGCTTTTAAAGAGGCTGAAGATCTACCCCGATTGGGTAGCGCTGCTCCGGAGGCCCCTCCCGCTGCTCGTAGCTCGATCCCCAGGGAAGGGGAGAGTTGCTGGTAGTGGCGGGGGTTTAAGGGGCCTGCGCCCGATGGCGCGAAGCTTTTAAAGAGGCTGAAGATCTACCCCGATTGGGTAGCGCTGCTCCGGAGGCCCCTCCCGCTGCTCGTAGCTCGATCCCCAGGGAAGGGGAGAGTTGCTGGTAGTGGCGGGGGTTTAAGGGTTAGTGGCGGGGGTTTCAATGACAGGACATGTCAAGAAGCTATTCCTGCACATTGTAATGAAGGTCTGAGGCCCATAGTCATGAGTGTCTGTGGGCCTCAATACCCACAGTAGAGGTTCTTGCTGCCATCTCAAGAACATCAGAGAGCGACATGATCTGTGCATTCCACACACTTTCCCCTTGCCCACTAGCAAATGCAATTGAGCAAACTTGTCCTAAGGGAGATAGTTCATGAATTCCTCAAGTGTGGTTTGCCTTTGAAGAGCTGGTAAGAATCTAAGAAGGATGAAAGCATAGCATTCTGAAAAATCTCTCTCTCATGAGAATCTAAAGTCTCATCATCCATTTCTGGGGGCACCAAGAAGCAAATACCTGAAACTCCTGGCTCTTCTGAGAGTGCATTTAACAACCATAGGCTGATGTGGGAGCCTTCTGGACTCTACAGAGTTAATCTTTTTATTGACACAGAGAGGGAGGTCTCCCACATTCTCATATGCATATCTATCCCTCTGATGGCTCTATTTCAAAATAAGTCAACAGCTAAAACTGTATTCTTTCTAAGGCATTTAAATACTATTGCTTCCAAAAAGATGAGCAGTGTTCCATTAAAACAAAAATCACCTTTGTTTACTGACAAATTATAAAAATATTGGAGAGAGTGTGGTTGAAACTGGGTCAATCAGAAGATAAACTTTGTTTTAAAGAATGCCTCAGGTCTCACAAACAGGAAAGTAAAAAAAAAAAATGCTTTATGTGAATAAATTGGTAGTGACTGAATTGTCCTAAAGAGCTTCTCATATTACTGCAAACTTTATAGAAGGGTCAAGGTATAGCTAAGCACCCTGATACTTTTATTGAGGGTATTAATAGCAAGTTGCAGACTATCCAAGACAGGTTAGATTTGGGAAAAAAAAAAGATCTCTTTATCAAAAAGGCTTTGCATATAATATTTTTCAGGAAGTGGATCATTTAGGTGGAAAATAGTGACATTTTCACTCTGTATCTGTAGCGGAGATTACATTTCTGCTTACAGAGATGAGGTTGTCTGGCTTTTTTTTTTAGATTCTGCTCCCCCTGATTTGATTAAGGAATAATCATCTTTGGAAAAAGGTTTCATGAATTCATAAAGAGACTATTGTTCACCCTTCTTTGAAAATAATTACATAAACATAAGGGGTCCCAAGTAGGTATCAGCCTATTTCTAATTTGCCTTTTAATAATAAAATAATTGAAAAGGCTGTGGCACGTCCGTCAGTCTAGAATTTTGATGAAAACTCAGTTTTGGATTCTAGTTAATCAGGTTTCCACCCTAGGTTTAATACAGATTGCTTTCATAGCTTTGTTAGATGATCTTAGGAGGAACTTGGACAGGTGGTGCGATTCAATTGTTTTATTGGACTTGTCCGCAGCCTTTGATACCATTGATCATGATTTGCTAATTACAGATCTGAAGGATCTTCGCATCAAAGGTACAGTGTTACAATGCTTCTGTTCTTTCCTTTGGAATCTCAGAGAGCATTAATGAATGCAGAACACTTGGTTCAACATTGGTTGCAGTTTGGGATACAACAGGATTCTGTTTTATTTATTTTTATTTTATTAACACAGTTTTGTATACCACCTTATCCTTCAATTAAAGTGGTCACAACATAATTGGGGGATGCATTTAACACGAGGGGATATGAGAGACATACCCTAATACTTACAGGGAACATAGGCAATGGAGGGTTAAGTGGCTTTCCCAAGACCACAAGGAGCACCTGAGAGACTAGAAACCCCAGTCCTTCTGGCCCAAGTTTGCTGTCCTCTAGTGGGATTTGAACCCCGACCTTCCGGCCTGAGGTAACTTGCCCCAACCACTAGGCCACTCCTACCCAGTTCTGTTAAATAAATATATGCAATAACACTGGCTAAGATAATAAAGAATTTGGGTTTTAATTGTTATACGCTGATGATATACAGTTTTACTCTGTGACCTAAGAGTTGAAAAGACAAGACAGGTTAATCTGAGAATTTTATAATCATGCTTTAGTCTTCAGAAATTATGACTATCTAAAGAAAACTGATTATCTGGGTCTGTGGCCCCTTCTATGTTCTTTTATGGTCTACAGGGCTGATATTCCGTGGCAGCAGCTAAGTGCTTTTAATGTGCCTAGCCGCCAAAGCTTTAAACAAAAAATACCAAGCATATTCAGCACCTGGTGCTGAAAGAGTAGTTACTCACCTGTAACAGGTGTTCTCCAGGAGCAGCAGGAATCAGTCCTCACATATGGGTGTCATCGGTGCCGATGAAGCCCCAGCGGAGCATTTCCCCAGCTTTCTATGAAAGCCTTTGGGAATGCAGGCAACACATGCGCGGTTCCCTTCCTGCCTAAAGGTGCCATCTTACCTCAGTCAAATGACATAGCTAAGAACAGCACACAAAAATGAAAAAATAAACTATGTACAACTGCAACTCCCAGGGGAGGAGGGAGGGTTGTGAGGACTGATTACTGCTGCTCCTGGAGAACACCTGTTACAGGTGAGTAACTACTCTTTCTCCAGGACCAAGCAGGAAGTCAGTCCTCACATATGGGTGACTTCCTAGCTCTGGGCTACTGAGGAACCCAGGCTGAACAAGAGTACTCCATCTAGTCTCAGCAGCAAAGAAAGGCTTTTCAAAGACACAACCTCCACCGGTAGCCCAACAGAGAGCAGGAGGGCAGGAGTTGCCTAAACCTTAAAGAGATTCCGGAGTACTGCTTGGCCAAAATCACTGTCCCTACGGGACTCCCTCTCCAGACAGTAATGGGCCGCAAAGGTCTGGCTTGAAGACCAAGTTGCAGCCTTGCAGATGTCTACTAAGGGCACAGAGCAGAGATGAGCCACTGAGGCAGCCATTGCCCTCACACGATGGGCCGTGACCCGACCCTGCAAAGGAAGGTCAGCCGCCTTGTAAGCCCAGGTGATACAGTCAGCCACCCAGATGGACAAGGTACGCTTGGACACAGCCAACCCCAACTTATTAGGGTCAAAGGATACGAAGAGCTGAGTAACCCTCCTATGCCCCTGCGTACGGTCAAGGTAGAAGGATAAGGCCCTCCAACAGTCCAGGGTATGCAGGACTGCTTCAGCCTGGCTTGCATGAGGCCTAGGGAATGTTGGAAGAACCTCCTCCTGATTGAGGTGGAAAGAGGAGACAACCTTTGGGAGGAACTTTGGATGAGTCCTGAGGACTACCCTGTTCCTATAAATCCTGGTGTAAGGCCTACCACAGAACAGGGCCTGAAGCTCACTCACTCGCCTAGCTGAAGTAAGGGCTATCAGGAAGAGTGTCTTCCAGGATAGGAAGCGCAGTGGACAAGTAGCCATCGGCTCAAAAGGTGGGCGAGTCAGTTGCTGCAAGACCACATTCAACTCCCACTCAGGGGCAGGAGGATGGATTGGAGGCTTAAGCAAAAGCAAGCCCCTGAGAAAGCGGGACACCAAGGGGTGACCTGACAGAGAATGTCCCTCCACCAGTGAGTGGTGAGCTGCTAGAACTGAGAGGTGGACCCGAACAGAATTGCACTTAAGTCCCAGATTTGATAAGTGCAGTAAGTACTGAAGCACTACTGGCACAGTACATGAGAAAGGATCCTCTGTACGTAGCTGACACCACACAGAAATGCTTTTCCATTTGAAAGCATAGGTTTTCCTAGTGGACTGTTTTCTAGAGGCGAGGACAACCTCCTCAACTTCCGGAGGCAGGCCCCAGGGGGCCAAAACTACCCTTGCAGCCTCCAGGCCATCAAATTGAGAGCTTTGAGATTGGGGTGCAGAAGGGAACCCTGCTCCTGTGAGAGGTCGGGTTGCAACCCCAGAGGCAGTGGGGGATCCACCGCCAGTTGAAGCAGAAGAGGAACCCAAGGCTGTCTCGGCCATCTGGGAGCCACCAGCAGGACCAAGGCCTTGTCCTGAAGAATTTTGAAGAGAGTTCGGGCCACCAAGGGCATGGGAGGAAACGCATACAGGAGGCCCTGAGACCATGGAATCAGAAAAGCATCTCCTGCTATTCTCAGAGGATGCGGTTGCCTGGAGCAGAACTTTGGGAGACCCCATTTTAGGAAGATCCTCTGAACTACTGAAGGATGTAGCTTCCACTCGTGGGGCTGCAGAATTCTGCTTAACCTGTCGGCCAGGTAGTTGTCCTGGCCTGGAAGGTACACAGCCTTGAGGAGCATGTTGTGCTTGAGGACAAATGAACAAAGGTCTTGAGCCTCCCGACAAAGGATTCTGGACCCAGTCCCGCCCTGTTTGTTCACATAAAACATGGCTACTTGGTTGTCTGTCTGAACCAGGACAGATTGATGAGCCAGGGCAGGAGAGAAAGCTTTGAGTGCTAATCGAATAACTCTGAGTTTGAGGAGATTGATCTGCTGTGCAGCTTCCCAAGGAGACCACAGGCCCTGGGTGCACTTGCCTAGACAATGAGCTCCCCAGCCCTGCAGGGAGGCGTCTGTGGTCAGTACCACCGTGTACCCAGGAATCTGAAAAGGCACTCCCTTCAGTAGATTGGATGGGTGCAGCCACCAGTTGAGGGAGTTCAGAAATTGTCTGGACACCCTTATCCTGTCTATGAGGCTGCCTGTGGCCTGTGTCCACTAAGTCCGAAGGCACCACTGTGCAGGCCTCATATGGAGCCTGGCATTGGGGGTCACATGTACTGTCGAAGCCATGTGGCCAAGCAGCCTCAGGCAGAATCTGGCGGAGACAAGTGACCTGCTGAGAAACTGATTTGCGAAGGCTATCAACCTTTGAGCCCTGTCTTCTGGCAAGAAAGCCTTTGCCAGCAGAGAGCCCAGCCTTGCTCCTATGAACTCCAAGTTCTGGGAGGAGAGCAAAGTGGACTTTGCGAAGTTTATGACAAACCCCAGACTTTGAAAAAGAGCAATAGTTCTGAGGGTGGCTTGTCTGGCCTCCTGGCTCGTCTGACCCCTGATGAGCCAGTCGTCCAGATAGGGAAAGACAAAGATTCCCTGATTTCTCAGGTAGGCCGCCACAACTGCCAGGCATTTGGTAAAGACCCTGGGAGCGGAGGTGAGGCCGAAAGGCAGCACTCTGTACTGAAAATGGTTTCCTCCCACAATGAACCTGAGGAGCGTTCTGTGGTCTGGATGAATGAGGATGTGAGTGTACGCATCCTTTAGATCTAAGGAGCATAGCCAATCTCCCTGCCGGAGGTAGGGCAGAAGTGTTCCAAGAGTAAGCATCTTGAACTTTTCTTTCTCTAGCAACTTGTTGAGGTTTCGGAGGTCCAGAATGGGTCGAAGGCCACCAGTTCTTTTGGGTACCAGGAAACACCTGGAGTAGAACCCATGACCTCGCGAGTGGGGGACCTTGAAGCTCTTGAAGGAGGTGGTCTGTGTGCAGGGGAGGCCTTGGAGGCTCCCCTGGAAAGTAAGGAGGAGGCAGATGGTGAAAATGCAGTGCATAGCCCCTGTGGACTATGTCCAACACCCAAATGTCCCCGGTGATAAGGGGCCACTGGTGGGCAAAGAGGGCTAGGCGACCTCCTGTGCAGCGTTGGGAGAGCAGGGATGGAGAGGCTACGCTCAAGGAGTCAAAAATCCCCAACCTGCTGAGTGGTAGCAGGGGCCGGAGGCTTGGGGGTCCTCTGCCTACGGGGCCCATTACCCTGCCCCTTGGCTTGCTGACCATGGGGTGCAGCTTGGGCAGCCTGATATTGAGGGTACTGTTTGTAGGCAGTGCCCTTCCTCGGGTAAAAGGGCTTTTTACCCAAGCCCTTCTTTTTATGAGAAGGGGCAGATGTCTTCCTAGACAGCCTTTGTCCTTGTAAGGTGCTCTGTTTCGAGCTGAGCGGCCTTTTCGGTCATGGGCTTGCCAAAAAGGTTTTCACCTCGGCAAGGGACATCGACCAACTTGTCCTGAACCCATGGCTCGAGGTCCGATGACTGCAGCCATGCCTGGCATCGAGCGGCGATGCTGGCTGCCGCAACTCGGGCCAAAGCCTCGAAGCCATCATAGGCGGCGCGGGACATGAACTTCGAGCAGTCCCGAATTCCCGATAACAAGGACTTAAATCTCTGCAAGGGTTCCCCGGAGAGAACAGCAGAGAACCTGGCCAAATTCTGGTACGACTGGACACGGCAAGCAAGCATCGAGCCCTGGAAGCACTTTCTACCGACGCCATCAAGGTTTCGGGCCTCCCTGCTAGGGGGCACTGCGGAGTGCATCTTCTGGCTCTTCAGACGATGCATGGCCGATTCCACAACCATAGAATGGTGTGGTAGCTGTGCCTTCTGAAAACCAGGGCTCTTTCTGAGTTGATAGATCGAGTCGACTCGCTTGCTCAGAACCGGCACCGAGGCCGGTGCCTCCCACATACGGAAGAGGAGCCGTTCCAGCCTCGGAGGAACTGGGAGAGTAAAGGCTTCCTTCGGAGGAGAGTCATACTGCAGCGCCTCGAGCTCTTCAGCTCGAGGCTCTTCCTCGGGGTCCGCCGGAATAGCCAAGGCAGTGGCCAAATCCTGGACGAACTCCGAGAAAGAGTAGTTACTCACCTGTAACAGGTGTTCTCCAGGAGCAGCAGGAATCAGTCCTCACATATGGGTGTCATCGGCGCCGATGAAGCCCCCAGCGGAGCATTTCCCCAGCTTTCCATGAAAGCCTTTGGGAATGCTGGCACGCATGCGCGGTTCCCTTCCCGCCTAAAGGTGCCATCTTACCTCAGTCAAATGACATAGCTAAGAACAGCACACAAAAACGTAAAAACAAACTATGTACAACTGCAACTCCAAGGGGAGGAGGGAGGGTTGTGAGGACTGATTCCTGCTGCTCCTGGAGAACACCTGTTACAGGTGAGTAACTACTCTTTCTCCAGGACCAAGCAGGAAGTTAGTCCTCACATATGGGTGACTCCCTAGCTCTGGGCTACCAGGAACCCAGGCTGAACAAGAGAACTCCCTCTAGTCACAGCATCAAAGAAATGCTTTTCAAGGACACAACCTCCACCGGTAGCCCAACAGAGGGCAGGAGGGCAGGAGTTGCCTAAACCTCAAAGAGATTCCGGAGTACTGCTTGGCCAAAAGCACTGTCCCTACAGGACTCCCTCTCCAGACAGTAATGGGCCGCAAAAGTCTGGCTTGAAGACTAAGCAGCAGCCCTGCAGATGTCTACCAAGGGCACAGAGCGGAGATGAGCCACTGAGGCAGCCATTGCCCTGACACGATGGGCCGTGACCCTACCCTGCAAAGTAAGGTCAGCCGCCTTGTAAGCCCAGGTGATACTGTCAGCCACCCAGATGGACAAGGTACGCTTGGACACAGCCAACCCCAACTTATTGGGGGTCAAAGGAGACGAAGAGCTGAGTAGCCCTCCTATTTCCCTGCGTACGGTCAAGGTAGAAGGATAAGGCCCTCCTACAGTCCATGGTATGCAGGACTGCTTCAGCCTGGCTAGCATGAGGCCTAGGGAAGAATGTGGGAAGAACCACCTCCTGGTTGAGGTGGAAAGAGAAGACAACCTTAGGGAGGAACTTTGGGTGAGTCCTAAGGACTACCCTGTTCCTATAAATCCTGGTGTAAGGCCTATCACAGACCAGGGCCTGAAGCTCACTCACTCACCTAGCCAAGGTGAGGGCTATCAGGAAGAGAGTCTTCCAGGAAAGGAAGCGTAGAGGGCAAGTAGCCATCGGCTCAAAGGGTGGGCGAGGCAGTTGCTGCAAAACCACATTCAGCTCCCACTCAGGAGCAGGACGACGGATGGGGGGCTTAAGCAAAAGCAAGCCCCTGAAAAAGCGGGACACCAAGGGGTGACCTGACAGAGAATGTCCCTCCACCAGTGAGTGGTGAGCTGCTAGAGCTGAGAGGTGGACCCGAACAGAATTGGACTTAAGTCCCTGATTTGATAAGTGCAGTAAGTACTGAAGCACTACTGGCACAGTACAGGAGAAAGGATCCTCCGTACGTAGCTGACACCACACAGAAAACCTCTTCCATTTGAGGGCATAGGTTTTCCTAGTGGACTTGTTCCTAGAGGCTAGGACAACCTCCTCAACTTCCAGAGGCAGGCCCCAGGGAGCCAAAATTACCCTTGCAGCCTCCAGGCCATCAAATTGAGAGCTTTGAGATTGGGGTGCAGAAGGGAACCCTGCTCCTGTGAGAGAAGGTCGGGCTGCAACCCCAGAGGGAGTGGGGAATCCACTGCCAGCTGAAGTAGAAGTGGAAACCAAGGCTGCTTCGGCCACCTGGGAGCCACCAGCAGGACCGAGGCCTTGTCCTGAAGAGTCTTGAAAAGAGTTCGGGCCACCAAGGGCGTGGGAGGAAACGCATACAGGAGGACCTGAGACCAGGACATCAGAAAAGCATCTGGTGCTAACCTCAAAGGATGCGGTTGCCTGGAGCAGTACTTGGGCAGTTGCTTGTTCAGTGGACTGGCAAACAGATCTATCCAAGGGAGACCCCACTTCAGGAACATCTTCTGAACCACCAAGGGATGCAGCTGTCACTTGTGGGGCTGCAGAATTCTGCTCAACCGGTCGGCCAGGCAGTTCTCCTGGCCTGGAAGGTACACCGCCTTGAGAAGCATGTTGTGCTTCAGGGCAAAGGAACAGAGGTCCTGAGTCTCTCGGCAAAGGAGCTTGGACCCATTCCCGCCCTGTTTGTTCACATAAAACATGGCTACCTGGTTGTCTGTTTGAATCAAGACTGAGCGGTGAGCCAGGGCCGGAGAAAAAGCCTTGAGAGCTAAGCGGATAGCTCAAAGTTCCAGGAGATTGATCTGTTGGGCTGTCTCCCAGGGAGACCAGAGGCCTTGAGTGCACTTGTCCAGACAATGAGAACCCCCAGCCCCTCAGAGAGGCGTCGGTGGTGAGGAACACCGAGTATTCTGGCATTTGGAAGGGCATCCCCCTTCAGCAGATTGGGTGGATGTAGCCACCAGCTGAGGGAGGCCAAAAGGGGTCTGGACACCTTTATCCTGTCTCTTAGGTGGCCTGTGGCCTGAGACCACTGAGTCCGAAGGCACCACAGTGCAGGCCTCATATGGAGTCTGGCATTGGGAGTCACATGCAGTGTCGAAGCCATGTGGGCCCAGAAGTCTGAGGCAGAGTCTGGCGGAGACCAGGGGCTTGTTCAGAAACTGTTTGGCCACGTCCATCAGTCTTTGGGCTCTGTCTTCTGGCAAGAATGCCTTTGCCAGTTGAGAATCCAACCTTGCCCCTATGAACTCCAAGTTCTGGGAGGGGAGCAGTGGACTTTGCGAAGTTTATGAAAATAACCCACTTTTTGAAGCAGAGCAATGGTTCTGAGGGTGGCTTGTCTGGCCTCCTGGCACGTCTGACCCCTGATGAGCCAGTCGTCCAGATAGGGAAAGACAAAGATGCCTTGATTTCTCAGGTAGGCCGCCACAACTGCCAGGCACTTGGTAAAGACCCTGGGAGCGGAGGTCAGGCCAAAAGGTAGTACTCTGTACTGATAATGGTTTCCTCCCACAAAGAACCTGAGGTACTTTCTGTGGTCTGGATGAATGAGGATGTGAGCGTACGCATCCTTTAGATCTAAGGAGCATAGCCAATCTCCCTGCTGGAGGTAGGGCAGAAGGGTTCCAAGAGTAAGCATCTTGAACTTTTCTTTCTCTAGGAACTTGTTGAGGTTTCCTAGGTCCAGAATGGGTCGAAGGCCACCGGTTCTTTTGGGTACCAGGAAATACCTGGAGTAGAAGCCGTGACCTTGCAAGTGGGGAGGCACAGGCTCCACCGCCCTGTCCACCAACAGACCATGAAGCTCTTTTAGAAGAAGGTCTGTGTGCAGGGGAGGCCTTGGAGGCTCCCCTGGAAAATATGGCGGAGGCAGTTGGTGAAAATGGAGGGCATAGCCCTTGGGGACTATGTCTAGCACCCAACTGTCCCCGGTGATAAGGGTCCACTGGTGGGCAAAGAGGGCGAGGCGACCTAAGGTGCAGGGTGGGGAGAGCAGTGGAGGAGAGGCTACGCTGAAGGAGTCAAAAACCCCCACCCTGCGGAGTGGGAGCAGGGGCCGGAGGCTTGGGGGTCCTCTGCCTACGGGGCCCATTACCCTGCCCCTTGGCTTGCTGACCCTGTGGGGCAGCTTGGGCAGCCGGATACTGAGGGTACTGTTTGTAGGCAGTGCCCTTCCTCGGGTAAAAGGACTTTTTACACGAGCCCTTCTTCTTATGTGAAGGGGCAGAGATCTTCCTCGACAGCCTTGTTCGGGTAAGGTGCTCCGTCTTGAGCTGAGCGGCCTTCTCGGCCACGGGTTTGCCAAAAAGGTTCTCACCTCGGCAGGGGACATCGACCAACTTGTCCTGAACCCATGGCTCGAGGTCCGATGACTGCAGCCACGCCTGGCGTCGAGCCGCGATGCCGGCAGCCGCTACTCGGGCCGCAGCCTCAAAGCCATCGTAGGTGGCGCGGGAAATGAACTTTGAGCATTCCTGAATCCCCGAGGACAAGGTCTGAAATCTCTGCAAGGGTTCCTCGGAGAGACCAGCAGAGAATCCGGCCAATTCTTTGGCCAGGTCCCGCAAGTACATGCCCATGTACAGCTGGTATGACTGGACACTGCAAGCATGCATCGACCCCTGGAAGCACTTCCTACCAACGCCATCGAGGTTGTGGGCCTCCCTGCCGGGGGGGCACCGCGTAGTGCATCTTCTGACTCTTCAGACGATGCATGGCCGATTCCACAACCATGGAATGGTGTGGTAGCTGTGCTTTCTGGAAACCAGGGCTTTTGCGGAGTCGATAAATGGAATCGACTCGCTTACCTAGAACCGGCGCCGAGGCCGGGGCCTCCCACATTTGGAAGAGGAGCCGTTCCAGCATCGGAGGAACCGGGACAGTAAAGGCCTCCTTCGGAGAAGATTCGTACTGTAGAGCATCGAGCTCCTCGGTTCGAGGCTCTTCCTCGGGATCGGCAGGGATAGCCAAGGCAGCGGCCATATCCCGGACGAACTCAGAGAACCTAGTGTCCTCCGGAGGGGATCTATTCTGGGGATCAGACTGCGGAGAGTCCGACGGGACGCACCGAGTCTTAAAAGTATCGGGAGACTCCTCGTCCTCCGTCTCCCAGGCGGACTCGTCTGAGGAGGAGTCAGGGTCTGACCCCGCGGGGCCCCGAGGCTCCCGCCCTGACGCCGGGGGCACCAGCATCGACACCCTCGGTCCCGAACGGGAGGTCGAGGGAGACCTCGACCGAGGACGACTTCGAGCCACGAGGGTCTCGAGTATCGGCTCGGTCTCCGGGGTTGACTTCGAAGTCGACGTCCCGGTGGTCGGGGCAGATGCACCAGACAGGCTGGCCATCAGTGCCCGCTGCTGCTCCATGAAGGCAGACAGTCTGCACTCCAAGGCTGTCATCCTGAGACTCAGCTCGGGAGACGCAGCAGCCACCGACTCGGGCCCTGGCGGCGCCGGGCCCGACGTCGGCTCTCTGGGAGGAGAGTCCACGAGGACTACGGGGCTTACGTGTCCAGCAGACTCCGGCTCCACGCGAGGAACTTTAGCAGGCTTCTCTTGGTCCACGGGCCTGGGACGGCGGTCGGGGGTCTTAGACCGGGCCCTCGAGGGACCAGGGACCTCCTCCGACGACGCCCTCGCGAGCCGCTTCTTCCTCTTACGTTCCGGGTCGGGGGACCCCCTGTCCGAGGAGCTTCGATGGCGTTCGGGATCGGAATCCCGAGATGTCGAGGCCTCAGACGAGGTCCGGACCCGGCCGGAGGCAGAGTCCGAGAAAAACCTTTCCCTCTGATGCTGTCGACTCTTTAGTGCCTTGGAAGACATCTTCCCACATGGCCCACACGACTTGGGGTGGTGGTCAGGGCCGAGGCACCGAAGGCAGCAGTCATGTGTGTCGGTGAGAGACAATCTTCTTACACCGATCACACTTTTTGAAACCACTGGAAGCCATCGGGGAAAAAAGAGCCCCAGCGAGGTCAAAAGACCGGCCTTCCAGCGAAAAAATGAAAAAAGGGCGCGAACGCCAGCCACGAAGGGCAAAAACCGAAAAATGAAGAAAACGGGCTCGATACCGGTGTACTGAACCCAGAGGAAGGAGAACCGGCGTCAAACCGGAGAAAAATAGCAAAAATCGCCGAAGGAAAAAAATCACTTTTATCCGGGAGAACAGGATACATGTCCGATGCGCTTCTCGGAAAAAAAGAGACTGAGGTAAGATGGCACCTTTAGGCGGGAAGGGAACCACGCATGCGTGGCAGCATTTCCAAAGGCTTTCATGGAAAGCTGGGGAAATGCTCCGCTGGGGGCTTCATTGGCGCCGATGACACCCATATGTGAGGACTGACTTCCTGTTTGGTCCTGGAGAACCGAGTATCCTCCGGAGGGGATCTACTCCGGGGCTCAGACTGCGGTGAGTCCGACGGGATGCACCGAGTCTTGAACGTATCGGGAGACTCCTCGTCCTCCGCCTCCCAGGTGGACTCGTCCGAGGAGGAGTCAGGGTCCGACCCCGAGGGGCCCTGGAGCACCCGCCCCGATGCCCTTGGTCCCGAACGGGAGGTCGAGGGAGACCGCGACGGAGGTCGACTTCGAGCCATGATGGACTCGAGTATCGGCTCGGTCTCCCGGGTCGACTTCGAAGTCGATGTCCCGGTGGTTGGGGCAGATGCGCCAGACAGGCTGGCCATCAGTGCCCGCTGCTGCTCCATGAAGGCAGACGGTCTTCTCTCCAAGGCTATCATCCTGAGCCTCAGCTTGGGAGACACAGCAGCCACCGACTCGGGCCCCGGCGGCGCCAGGCCCGACGTCGGCTCTCTGGGAGGAGAGTCCTCGAGGACTACAGGGCTTACGTGTTCAGCAGACTCCGGCTCCACGCGAGGAACTTTGGCAGGCTTCTCTTGTTCCAGGGGCCCGGGGCGACGGTCAGGGGTCTTAGACCTGGCCCTCGAGGAGCCAGGGACCTCCTCCGACGACGCCCTCGCGAGCCGCTTCTTCCTCTTCCATTCCCGGTCGGGGGACCCCCTGTCCGAGGAGCTTTGATGCCGGAGGCCGAGTCCGAGAAAAGCCTTTCTTTCTGCTGCTGTCGACTTCGGAGTGCCTTGGAAGACATCTTTCCACATGGCCCGCACAACTTAGGGTCGTGATCAGGGCCGAGGCACCGAAGGCAGCAGTCGTGTGTGTCGGTGAGAGACATTCATTTCTTACACCGATCACACTTCTTAAAACCACTGGAAGCCATCGGGGGAAAAAAAAAGAGTCCCCGCATGGTCAAAGGATAGGCCTTCCAGGGAAAAATGGAAAAAAGGGCACGAACGCCATCCACGAAGGGCAAAAACCAAAAAAGAAGAATCGGACTCGATACCGGTGTACTGAACCCAGCGGGAGGGGAACCGGCGTCGAACCGGGAGAAAAAATAGCGATAATCGCCGAAAAAAATCTACTTTTAACCGGGAGGACAGGAAACACGTCCAGTGGGCTTCTCGAAAAAAAAAGAGACTGAGGTAAGATGGCACCTTTAGGCGGGAAGGGAACCGCGCATCCGTGCCTGCATTCCCAAAGGCTTTCATAGAAAGCTGGGGAAATGCTCCGCTGGGGCTTCATCAGCGCCGATGACACCCATATGTGAGGACTGACTTCCTGCTTGGTCCTGGAGAATGTCTGGTTTTGCTAGTCAGCACTTCACTATCTGATCAACAGCGATATTCAGCTGCCTACTGGGTAGCAATAACTGGTTAAAGTTAGGAAAACCATTTAACTGTCCCAATTTTAATTAGTCAGCGACTGAATATCGCCACTGACCAAATAGCAAATAAGACTCGCCCTGATCTACCCACAGACTGCCCCAGTTTTAACCAGGTGGGGTTGTTTTCTTTAATGCAGTCTGTTAACCAGCTAAAACACTTTGAATATGCCCCCCACACACCCGTTTCCATCTAGATAAGACATTACGGCGTCAGAAAAACCTTTTTTGCATTCTGTTTGATTACTGTTTAAGTATGGAATCACGGGGCTCACCCATAGGTGAGGACTGATTCCTGCTGCTCCTGGAGAACACCTGTTACAGGTGAGTAACTACTCTTTCAGGGTGTCTACCCTATTGCAAATTTTGGTGTCATCTGCAAAAAGGTAAACCTTTCTAACTGCCCTGCTACAATATCACTAAAGTTTTAAAAAGAATTAGAACAAGGACTGATCCCAGTGGTACATCACTTCTTTCCTTGGAGTGAATTCCTTTTACCAGTACTCTGTCACCTTTCACGCAACCCGTTTTTAACCCAGGAAGTCACTTTAGGGGCTCATACCAAAGGCACTCAGTTTGTTAGCTGCCTATGCAGAGGCATATCAAAGACCTTACTAAAATCAAAGTACGCCACATCTAGTGCTCTCCCTCAATCCAGTTCTCTGCCAAAGCGTACCTCTGATAAAAACTATTCTGTCACAGATTCTTTAATCAATTGGTTTCTAGAAGTTCACAATCCTTAATTTTAGCAGTGAGATCAGAGTAACCAGCCTGTGATTTTCAGCTTCCTCCTTACTTCCTCTTCTGTGAACAGGAACTTCATTTGCCCATCTCTTGTCTTCTGAAACCAGCCCTGAATCTAAGAAAGCATTGAAAATATCAGACAGTGGAGCTACCGGAAGTTCCCTTTATACCCTCAGATCCCATCTGGTCTCATTGTTTTGTCTATTTTAATTTAGCTATTTCTTGGTGCACTCACTTGGTTTGCAGCTTGTCATGCTGTGAGGGCTTGGGTGCATCAGTGATGCTGAGAGCTAAACTATCGGTAGTTTAACTACTGGCAGGGTCTCCCAAGATGGACAGGTCTCAGCTGAGATGCCAGACCAAGACAAACCACCCATCTGGGCAGCAGCAGAATGGGATAGTGTTGACGGCAGAGGATCACATTTCTGTGACAACGGCAACAACACCAAACTTAAACTGCACGGAAGAAAGGCCCGGCAATCTACTTCTGTATCTTGCCATGAAAACCCAATGGATAGTTACAACAAAACAAATTGTGCTGTAGTGCTGGAAGATGAGACCCCCAGGTTGGAAGGCACTCAACTAGCTACTGGGGAAGAGCTGAAGACTTTTCAGAGTAAAGCCAGCATTTATGATGTGGTTGGATCAAAGCCCTCGGGACGTCTGACTGCTGATGTAGCTGCGCATGAAATGAGAGTCAGAAGCTGTAAAGATGTCTTACACATTGGAACATGGAACGTACGAAGCATGAACCAAGGGAAGTTGGAGGTGGTCAAGAATGAAATGGAACGTGTACAACTTGATCTGTTGGGTGTCAGCGAACTGAAATGGACTGGCATCGGGCACTTTGCATCAGATGATCACATGGTCTACTATGCTGGAAATGAAAGACAAAGAAGAAATGGTGTTGCATTTATAATAAAGAAGAAACTTGCAAGAACTGTAATGAAATACAATGCAGTCAGCGAACGCTTAATCTCTATTCGTCTACGAGGAATGCCCATCAACACAACTATAATTCAAGTATATGCCCCAACAACAGCTGCAGAAGAGAGTGAAATTGAAGAGTTCTATGAACAAGTACAAGCTGAAATTGACAGAACATGCAAACAGGATATCCTGATAGTCATGGGTGATTGGAACGCAAAGGTTGGAAACAAAGAAGAAGACAAAGTAGTTGGAAAATTTGGACTTGGCAACAGAAATGAAGCTGGAGAAAGACTGATAGAATTCTGCAAGACCAAATCTATTCATCTTGAACACCTTCTTCGAGCAACACAAGTGGCGACTGTACACATGGACTTCACCCAATGGATTGTATAAAAATCAAATTGACTACATCTGTGGAAGTCAACAATGGAAAAGCTCTATAACATCAACAAAGACAAAACCTGGAGCTGACTGTGGTACAGATCATCAACTACTAGTATGCAAACTCAAGCTAAAGCTGAAAAAGAGCAAACCACTCATGAATGCAGCAAAATATGACCTTGAGAATATACCACTGGAATTTAAAGACTGCCTGCAAAATCGATTTGCTGCTTTAGATACAAATGATAGAGTTCCAGAAGAGTTATGGAATGACATCAAGAAGGTTGTGTTGGAAGAAAGCGAGAAGTCTCTACAAAAGGTAAAAAAGAAAAAAACGGCCAAAATGGATGACGGAAGAAACTCTGAAAATTGCCCAGAAACGCAGAGAAGCTAAAGCCAGAGGAGAAAGAAAGACAATCACAGAACTCAGCAGAGATTTCCAACGTGCAGCATGACAGGACAAGGAAAAGTACTACGACGATGCATGCAAGGAAATAGAAGCAGAAACTATTAGAGGAAGAACAAGATCAGCTTTCCTAAAGCTACGAGAGTTAAAGAAAAAGTTCCAGCCTCGAATTGGAATGTTACAAGATGCTCAAGGTTCTATGTTGAATGATGCTGAGAAGATCAAGAAAAGATGGAAGGAATATACAGAGTTTTTATATGATAAAGATCAAGTGGACCAACAGCCGTTTCAACCTGTACCTTATGATCTGGAACCATTGATGATGAAAGAAGAAGTTGAAGCAGCATTGAAAGCCTTATCAAAGAACAAAGCACCAGGCATTGATTGCATTCCCATAGAAGTATTACAGCAATCTGATGCAGCTGTTACCATACTTACAAGGCTCTGCCAAGAAATATGGAAGACAGCATCATGGCCAACTGACTGGAAAAGATCTGTGTTTATACCAGTACTAAAGAAAGGTGATCCAACTGACTGTGGAAATTATCGCACAATCGCTCTGATCCCACATGCCAGCAAAATTCTACTGAAGATTATTCAAAAGAGACTACAATCATACCTGGAACAAGAACTACCTGAAGTGCAAGCAGGGTTCAGAAAAGGGCGAGGAACGAGAGACATCATTGCGGATGTGAGATGGATCCTTGAAAAGACTAAAGAATACCAAAAGGATATCTATTTGTGCTTTATCGACTATAGCAAAGCTTTTGACTGTGTAAACCATGAGAAACTCTGGGCCACATTAAGAAGCATGGGTATACCAGAACACCTGATCGTTCTCTTGCACAATCTGTACATTGATCAAGAAGCAACAGTTCGAACGGAACAAGGAGAAACAGAATGGTTTAAAATAAGCAAAGGTGTAAGACAAGGCTGCATACTTTCCCCCTACCTGTTTAATTTATATGCAGAACAAATCATCAGAGAAGCAGGATTGTATGAAGACAACAGAGGTGTGAAGATTGGTGGAAGACTCATCAACAACCTTCGCTATGCTGATACCACCACATTACTGGCAGAAAGTGAAGATGATCTGAAACATTTGCTTCTCACAATCAAAGAACAGTCTCAAAATGGGCCTGCACCTTAATGTAAAGAAGACAAAGATCATGACAACTGGCATAATCAACAGGTTCATCGTTGAAGGAGAAGAAATTGAAATCGTGAATAACTTTAACTTACTTGGATCAACTATCAATAAAGAAGCAACAAGCAGTCAAGAAATCAGACGACGCATTGCTCTTGGCAGAATGGCTATTGAAGACCTAGATAAGATTCTCAAGAGCAGAGATGTCTCTCTCCATACAAAGATTAGACTTGTTCAAGCCATGGTATTTTCAATAACATCATATGGATGTGAAAGCTGGACAGTGAAAAAGATAGACAGGAAGAAAATTGATGCCTTTGAATTATGGTGCTGGCGGCGAATACTGTGTATACCATGGACTGCCCGAAGAACAAACCAGTCTGTACTAGAGGAGATCAAACCTAAGCTTTCTTTAGAAGCTCAGATGACAAGACTTCGACTTTCATACTTTGGACACATCATGCGGAGAGAGAGATCATTAGAGAAAGACATCATGCTTGGCAAGATAGAAGGTCAACGCAAAAGAGGAAGGCCAGCAATGAGATGGATCGATACAATAACAGCAGCTACGGGTACCAGTCTGTCAACAATGAGCCGCCTGACTGAAGATCGAACACAATTTAGGATAGCTATCCAGAGGGTCGCCATGAGTCGACTCCGACTCGACGGCACTTAACAACAACATGGAATCAGAAGTTAGTACTACTGTGAGATCAGCTTTTCTGCATTTGCAGAATATTTATAACCTGCATGACTATTTGGAGGGGTCTAAACTTATTTATTTATTTATTTAACAGTATTTCTAAACCGCCTTATCTTATTAATCAAGGTGGTATCACAGCAAACAATCGGGTAAAGTGAGAGTGTTAAACATGCAGTGAGGGTGATATTTAGTTGAGTGTGTGTTGTACTGTGTGCTAGATTGGGTTGAGCTATGTACAATGTGTGTTGTATTGTGTGCTAGAGTGTTTTGATCTATGTACAATATGGGCTATATACAGTGATGAAAAAACATTTTCTATACATACAGTGTTTAGGCGGTATCATGTGCTGTTATACATTCTCTGAGGTTATGTGATGTGTCCATAGTGTGTTTTGGTTTATGCATTTGTATATGTTTGCATGGATTATCATAATGCTGTTTATAATGGTCTTGGTTCAAAACACACCACGTATTTAGAGACAGGTTTTAGAAAGTTTGACCATATCACACCAATTTTGAAATCTTTGCATTGACTGCCAGTCAAACAGAGTTTAAAATTCTAGCTATGGACTACTATGAATTGCGTTTTGGTCCAGATTATAACTGAAAGCATGTATATTCGTATGGGGTACCATATACTATTAGACTGAATAAGTCTGAGAAAGAGTTAATTTTGTTCAGAACCTTGCTTAGAAATAAAACTTCATATATTAGCTTACTAGGTGAAGGTTTAAATAAATAAAGAAAAGGGCAGGTTGTACTTCTGGCCTTTCTGTCTCAGAGTTATTAGCTAAAATACTCTCAGGGTTAGTAATTAGTAGATATCAAGTCAAGTCAAGTCATCAGCAGTAAACAATTATGTCAATTAGGTCATTCTATATCTTTGATTCCTGTATGTCACCTTATAAATGGCCATGTAACAGTAAATAATTATGTCTCGGACTCCATTTATGTCTCCACATTGACCCACACTGAATAAGTTGACCTATAATATGATACATACATGACGTATAATGATAAAGTGAAATTATGCTGTATCATCTACAAAAGCCTTATAAATAAAGTGAACCATGGCTAAGAAGTTAGAGTAAACAGGGAGAACGTGCTTCTCTCAGTTTCTCTCCACAAAGCTTTGGTGTATTTTTCTATAGAACTGTGTTGTATTTATTGCTATATTTGATAACCTTCCCATTGTTTGTGAATGTAGTTATTTGTAGCTTCAAGAACCCAGTGAGGTTACTGGTGAGGAGAGAGTTAAGTAAGCTCTTCAGTTGGTGCCGTGACTCATCTACAGATTTCAACATTCCTGACAAGGAGGGAAGGTGTTTGTGAGTATTTTATGGTGCCAGCAATGAGTAATCTGTTAGGTGAACAGGAGTTGACTCAATTGTGTGAATGGCATGTTGAGGCTATGCATTTAGCTCTCCAGAAAAGTAGCCCTTCTTGTTGTATGCGTGACAAATATGGAGATAGGGCTACCACTTATGTTGTGCACTGGCATGCAGTAACTATTAATAATGTGCTGTTACAAGTTTCCTTTGGAAGGAACATTTTCTGTAGATAAGCTTTGTTATCTGAAATGTGCTTTGCAGACTAAACACAGAATATGCGATGCTCATGAAGGGCTAGTGTTTAGTTGGTGGCAGCGTATGGCACATAAATTGAAAAATGAATTGTTTGTATTAGTGAATGTTGATACAACGAGTGAACCACTGGAGAAAGCAGAGGTGGCTGCATTTGAAGATGTTCCAGGTGTATTTCCGTCATCTTCCCCTGTCTGTTCTGAGAATTATGTAGTTTCAGAAGGGAAGATAGTCACTCGTTTAGCGAAATTAAGATATGAGATAAGAGATAAGCAAAGAATATTGGGAAATACACAGATCACGAATTTTGGGACTTGCAATGTGTCCCAACTCAGAGAAATGAATGATCTTCTTAGTCGTGAAACAAAATGTACTGTACGTATCATAGATTCCTTAGAGGAAACATTAAGAAATAATATTTTTGCTACAAAGGAATTAGGAATTTCTAGTAAACTTGTTGATGATATTGAAAAGGGTCTGAATAAGCATTTTATGACCTATAGAGAGAAATGTATTCAACTACATAGTGCTATATGTTTTTTTCAAACTGTGTTGTGTCAGTATAATAGTTCATGTCCTACTTGGGCTGCTTTAGATAATTTGCTTAGAACTGCGTTTTATAACCCAGCTGATTTTTATTCAGTTTGTGACATACCTTGTGATAGATTTTCAAGAGAAAACTCGAAGAGATAATTTTGTTTTAGTGGTTAAAATATGATTTTCTGTTAAAATCACTAACAGTGGACACTTATAGCAAACCTGTGAAAAGGACTGGTTGAGATTAAACATCTTTAAGGCAGGATTCATTAATTGTTTTTATAAATGTTTAATCCGTGAGTAAAGGTATTTTTTACTTCAATAATAACAGATTGGCCAGCAAGAACAGCTGATGTAAGTCTGAAAAAGTACTGATGTAAGTCTGAAAAGTGCTGATGTAAGTCTGAAAAAGTGCCTGGTGCAGTGAGCTGACATTTGATGTGAAATGACTGAGTCGCTCAATCTGACAATTGCTCAACCTTCCAGGAGTAAGGGGAGGGGTAAGATTGGAGCGCGAGAAAGTCATAGGAATCTTCAGCGAGACAGGTCAGATAAGCTTGTCATTGAGCTTTTACAAGCGAAAACTGTCTCTGGAATCAGAGCAGGGGGATAGTCAGAGAGATGCTTTCCCTGCTACTGTTCAGCTGTATTCTTTGCAGATGTCACAGCTATTTATCCTGATCTCGGAAGACTTCTATCTGCTCTGTGGGCTGCCCCAGGATCATTGTCAGTTGTGTTTCTTTCCTCTGAAGTGCCGTTTTCTGCAGATGAAGTGCTGTTTTCCTGAAGAAGCAAGCATCGTTATCTTGGAAAACTCATCTACAGTGCTGGGATCAGATTTCGGATGCCTTTCATCCCGCCTGTACGGGTCGCCGTGAGACCTGAAGTTTCATTTCTTAGACTGTCAGCTGTGTCCATTGCCAGCAGCCGCTGGTGAAGAAAGTTGTTTTGTGCTTGCAGATTTCCAGACACGTGTATCCTGCAATATCATTATGTGAGACTTCAACTCTTTCTGTGCTACAAGTGAGACTGTCTGTAGAAGGCTGTACGGTAAGACACTGATAAACTTGTACAAGAACCTGTACGCAGTTCATAATGTGATTTTGCCAACTTCTCCCTGGATTTTCAGTATGACTTGGCAAAGAAGAAAGAAAAAAAAATGCAGTTTTGATTTTATCTGCTCTTTTTGAAGGTTAGTCTTGCATATTTGCAAAGGCCCTAGAAACTGCGTTATCTGATGAGAAACTCAACCATCCCTTTTTAATTTCTTATGTGAATGATTTGTTTTTAATGTAAACTGAATTACTTATGTCATTGGTCAGATTTATGCCTTTTATTAGTTTATACTGGTCAGTTAGGTTTGAGGGTTAATTCTGTTTAAACTGCGGTGTCTTGTAAAAATGTAACTTTCTGGGAATTGTCTTAACACTCTCTGGTCAGAAGGATCAGAAAGTCTCTGTCTCTCTGTTATCGCAGTAGAAGGTTTGTTTTTGAATGGTTGCAATATACTGGGAAATGTGCCATGTTTTAAACGTAAATGTAAAACAAAAATGTACTGGGAAGAGTGCCATGGTTATTGTAAACTATTCAAATTGTTTGTAACTATTTCTGATGTCCTTGTTATCTGTGTGTTCTTGTAAATTTTCGCAAGCCAGTGAGCTTTTATTCAAAGTGAGTTAATGAAGTAACTTTTGCTATGGTTATGTAGTTCTGATTTTCGTAATTGAATCCCAATGATTTCCTGGTGTTTTTTTTGCCAGCACACGTCACGATTTTTGAAATCCCAGGGACCCTATTCGGTGAACTGAAAAGACTCTTTTCTGATATCTGTGTCACAGATGTCACCGTATGTAGCACTGTTAAAGATGACTTTATTTTCTCTTTTATCTCCCTTTGAAGATACTTCTTTCGGAACCCAGCTTTGAACTTCGTGACGTTTTGGGCAGCTGGGAAACGAATCATCTGTTTATTTACCCTGATCGTCTGTTTCTGCCTTGTTTCTGCAGCGGAAGCTTACCGCTGTGGTTATGCATTTTGTCTTTTTGAAACTGTTTCACAGATTGCAATTGTAGGGCCAGTCTAGGGACAGTATGTACATATGCCTATCGGATCTATTTTTGATTTTGCAACTTGTTTTGGTGTCTGTTCTGTATCAGAGGAGGGAGATGGTGTCCCTAACAGGGCACCCTGATACAGCCTCCGATTAAATAAAGTTTTTTCCTTTTTATCCCAGACACCAGGTGTTGCGCAGCGCTATCTTAACTTATTGTGTACGGTTGCACTCAGCCCTGTTTGTTTTCCTTTTATTGCAAGTGACTCCTTAACGAAATGACAAGTTCTTTATATCCGGGATCCGCAGAATGCTTTTATCAAGAGTGAAGTCACTCGATTGGGTCCTGCTTAAAGTTGCATCCGAAGACACTCCCAGCTCTGGAGTTCCTGGTCCATGTCGTGTGTTCCTGGTGGGATATTCAGCGTGTAAAGTGAGAAGACATTCTCAACGAATGCATCTTATACAGTGGCCCCCTCTCAAGTCCAGAAAGTGGCTTCCTGTGTCGGTGAATCAAAAGTTTGCAACGCAGAGTTTTATTGGACAAATAGTGATTGAAGAAAAGGACTTTTATGATTCAAAGTATTTTCTGAAAGAACAACAGAGACATTACAAAGAGATTATTGTATTAAGTAAAGTATTTATGGACTATTCATGTAAAAAAGAAAAATACTTTTATATAGCATGTAAAATGTTTTTATGTATTTATAGTAAGATCTAGAGGGATGAGGATAGTTTAGATTAGTATTTTCCTGATATGTATGTAATGACCTTTAGGTACTGAACCTCTATTTAATAAAGTAATTGAGAATTAGAGGGCCGGTATAGCAATAGTATATCTCCTCATCATCTTAAGAAGAGTATTAAGAAGAGTAGGTATATATTTAGTTTGTCTTAGAATATTTTTGAGAATATTTTTATTGCTATGCATATTGGCTATGCATATTTCCTAATCTGGTTCTAGATGTGCTGTGGTAATTTATTAATGAAGCAGTATTGTATTCAGAATCATGAGGATGTTAGAAGGAATATCCAAATATTTTGAGGCACATTTACATTTGATGGGAAAAACATTGCAAGTTATCAAAGTTTGTTGCTTGTCTTCCAACAGTGACAGCTCCTCAGCATGGAAGTTTACCAAGAGTTAGGCCTAGGACCTTTGAGGAGTTTTGTGACATATAGTCATATACAAACACAAATACAAACACAGAACCTAGAATAATAAGGATATAGGTATGAAGATCCTATGTACAAGTTCCTATATTTCAGTAATTTACAAGTAATGTCAGTTAATGGGAACCAAGTGTGTAGTTCTAGCTACCCTTTTTGGATGCCTCTAGTTCAGACCTAGGCATACTTAACCAGAGTTAAAGTGAAATAATTTAATGGTCATGCCTCAGAGGGTTTTGAGTAATTATATGCAGAATATATTCTGTCCTCAGTGAGTTTCTGAATCTCACATCTTAGCGGTTCAGCATTTTTGCTGCGGCTCATTGTATTTGCTTTACAAGCCAGACATTGCTGTTATCTGCCTCTCTTAAATATTGTCTGCTTGGTAATTTAGTTTTTGTGATTTGGCAAAAGTAGAGCATCTTTTGCATGTCTGTTCAGCTCCTCCAATCTTCTGTTCTCCTGCTGTAGTTCTTGTAGGCTCGCCCCACAACAGCCATGTTTCTTTTTGTTTTTGCAAGAAGGGCTACAGATGTTTCTTCAAGTTGTCCACGTTGTTTTTGCATTGTTAATTTCGGACTGTGCATTTTGGGGGTTTTTTCATGTGCAGAATGATCACATGTGCTTTGAGGTTCTTGCACGTTTTCCCAAAACTGTGAACATTTTTCTCTGCACTTCTGATTGTCTTTCTTAAACCTCTCCAAACACTGGTTTACTGTTTGGTATACTGTGAAACATAGTCTTCTGATATTTTATTTTTGTTGTGCTGTTTTTGTAATCTCTGATTTGAGAATTGATGTTTCGGTTAGTATTTTTATAGTGCAGAGTTTCTCAGAGGTTGGTTAGGTGCTTGCTGTATAGCCCTGATGGATACCCTATAGTGAATTGAACTATTAATTTGTTGTCAATCTCAAACAGATCTTTAGGCAGAAAAAGGGATGTTTCCCCTCAGGATGAAGTCATAGTGACTGCTCTGTTTTTTTACTGAGGCAATTAGTGTGTATTGCAAGGTCCAGTAAACATAGTGTCAGCTTATGCAGTCAGGAACTGAATGGTTTTTAGATTTTCTCCCAGCAAAGAAAATGCTGTATGCAGAGTACTAGTTGATTTTTATTTATTTATTTATTTAGTATACATTTGTATACCGCTACTTCCAGCGATCAGCAGCGGTTGTTTTTTTTTTTTTTTTTTTTTTTTGATTACAGATTGGAAATTGTCAAATCATGACAGGAAATTTTTGAGGTATAAACACACATTGATTAGACAGGAAAGCACAGCACACAGAGAACTATTTTACAGGGAACATGGGCTATGGAGGGTTAAGTGGCTTGCCCAAGACCACAAGGAGCACCTGTGGGACTAGAAACCCCAGTCCTTCCGGCCCAAGGTTGCTGTCCTCTAGTGGGATTTGAACCCCCGACCTTCCGGTCTGAAGTACCTTGACCCAACCACTAGGCTACTCCTCCACTCCACTTTTTTGTTGTAGTATGCTTGATAATAATGGAAAAATAGTGAAAGGCCAATTAGATAAAGTTAGTAACTGTACTTTAATTTCAAGTGAGAGGTATGTAAATTCATTTTCAGCTCTCACTGATTCTTGTTCCTTCATTCTGGAATTCAGTATTCAGGCCTTTGCAAGGCCTGTTAGCTTCTATGTCAGCACTGGTTTCTTTTTACCTCTTTACCTTTCACAGCTTTCTAAATCAGAAATCAGTAGGATCACTGACCCCTGCAATAATGTTATGGATTGGCCCAGAATTCAGTTGTATTTCCACTTCAATGGCAATATATGAGTTTCCTTACTTAAAAATGATTCTTTACAGAATCAGAGGAGGGACTGAAAGCATGTATATTGTGGTGAACAGCGCCCTCCTGAGCCTATGGAAACGGATGAAAATCCTGAGGTTCAGCAGGATTTATGCCTATTTGAGAAACCAAGGAAGAAAGAGAGACTCTATTCCACAGAGCTGAGCACGGAGACCAGCCCAGGGGAGGAGTCCTGCAGTCCTGATTGGGCACACCCTGCCCTTGGAAGGGGCATGTCCAGGAGAGAACGTGGTTTTAAACCAGAGCATGGCTTTGCTAGTCGGAATGGGATTGAGAGGAATGAGGAGAAGGAGAGGAGAAAGAAGGAGAAGAGGAAGAATGATTGGAAGTCCAGAAAACAGTATGCTGATACTTGGGAACCTGGCATTGGAAGGAAACCTGCAAAGTTCTATTCAGAGGCAGTGAGTAGAAGTCCCAAGGAGAGAGGACCTAGCCCTGAATTAGACAACCGTTGGAAGGCACAGCCCTGGGAAAGGAAGCCTTCAAGGCAGGCACAAGAAAGAAAACAATCATTCTGTGAAGTACCGTTTGAGCCAGAGAGCAACAAACATTCTAACAGCTGGAGAATGTTGGAGCCATCTGAAGTCAGAACGGCATGGCAACAAGTAAGTGAATTGCCACCAAGTTTCCAGGCTGAACGTAAAGCTAACTCTCCTGTGTGTGAAACATTAGCAAAAGAGACTAGCAGTTACTCTGATACAATTAATCTAAGAGAGGAGAAAATAAACAGCCTTAAGCCAGAGGGAAGTTGTATAGCTGATAGCAATTCCCTACCTCCCAAACAGCAGGCTGAATTGCTCCTACAGTTTTAAGCAGTTTTTAGAGTTGCAAGCTAGAAGACAGCCAGTGTTACCAGAAGCCAGTAATTCCATACAGCTTGAAGAGTTAACACAAGATAATACAGACTTACCAGATTGTGAGAGCATGGATTGCACGGTCTGCTGTGTAGAGATGCCAAGCTGAAGGAAACTGCTTTTTTACCGTATGTGAATTGAATGCTACGGAGCTGTTGTATTGCCTTGCTGAGAAAGCTCTAATTATGTGCACCTGATTTTCCCCAGCACTGTGAAGGTAACAGTGGCTGAAAGAGGCTGCAGTGAAACTAACTGACCTCTTGGGGCAAAGTGAGTAATTTGCTTAGAAGTGAAAAGAAGCAGTTATACTTTAAGTTGCCTTTATCCTAAGTTTTCCTGTTAGCATTTGAAGCACCTATATTGTTTGCATTTATTTGCCATGTGATGGAACAATATCCTTTACTATAATAAATATACTGGAAACCCCATAACTACAACTCTTTATTTCGGAGCGAGAGGAGCAGGAACTACAATACCCAGCATTCCCTGGATACAGGTTACTCTCCTTCCTCACGAAGCATCAGACCGCCGCTCCTGTCTTTAGCCCCAAGGCCGGGCAGGAGCGCCGCAAGTGGCTACGTGGCAGGATTTTCCACGCATGCGCAAGGTGCCACGTAGAAAACTACAGAAAAGCAACTGCAAGAAAGACCCCGAGTGCAGACCATCCTGAAGGGAAGGAAAGAGTCCCAGCATCGGAGTGCTAGCTGCAACGAGGTTGTGAAAGCGTGAGGCAACACCTAAGCCAGGTAATAAGTGTCCACCTGGGAAAGGATAAGGATACAGGGCTGAGAGTGTTTGCCAGCTAGTTGAAAAAAAAAAAAAAAAAAAGGAAAAGTTTTTTTTTTTAAAAGTGTGAGGTACCGCACTTGTTTTTTTTTTTTCTGTCTGTTTGTATTCACAGGTACTAAAGATGTCTCTGGATCCAGCAGAGGTATTTAAATGGATGGCCACTCAACTCGAGAGACAGCGAGACGTGAGTCTAGAGTTCCAGGAAAAGAGTGCTGCTGCCCTGCAGGCTCAGCAGCAACCCCTACTGGACATGCTACAAGCGTGGGTAGCTGAGCAGAAGATGACACAGGAGAAACCGTCCGTTCCCCCAGGTTTTTCTGCTATAGCTGCGCATAGTCTAAATGCAGGGACTATGTTTAATTTTGGCCAGTTAAAGGACAATGAGGATGTTGACAATTTTATTGAGTGTTTTTGAAAGAGTGGCACAGTTAAGTGCATGGCCAAAAGAGTGTTGGGCCATCAGATTTGCAGCTTCCCTTACTGGAGAAGCAATGGCTGCCTATAGGAGCATGCCACCCGACCTTGCCGGAAATTATGAGGAGGTGAAAAGAGCGGTCCGGGAAAGGCTAGGCCTTACACCGCTAGCCTACCATAATCTCCTGCGAGCGGTTAAATTAAAACAGGGTGAGACACCGAAAGCCTTAGTATACAGGATAAGCATGTTGTTAAATAAATGGCTTAATCCAGAGAATAGGACCAAAGAAGCTATTTTGGAAAGCTTAATTGTAGAGCAATACATGAATGCTGTACCCAATGAAATAAAAACCTTCCTGATTCTGCAAAGCTGCAAAACCCCACAGGAGGCAGTAGACCTCACAGAACGCTTCTTGCAGGCCAAGGTAATGGCTCATGAAAGCAGTAGTGATTTAAAGGGGGCAGCAATACCTGAGTCAGAAAGGAAGTGGAAATTTCAGAATGAAGCAAGCAAAATGTATATGCCAACTGTGAAGGATAGGTTACCGCCTAGGAAATGTTTTAAATGTGGGCGAGAAGGGCATATACAGAAGAATTGTTTTAAAACTGCCTTAGTAGCAGAAAGTGCACAAAAAACACGAGAAGGATTTCTCATTGAGGTAGAGGTGCAGGGAATTGCTACTACCGCGTTATTGGATTCTGGCGCGGAGCAGACAATGCTCTCCAAGGCGCTGTGGCAGCAAGTCCTAGCATCAGGGGTAGCAATTCAGCCTGTTCGTAATGTGAAGATCCGCTGTGTACATGGAGGTACATCACTATACCCTGTATACAACCTTCAGGTGAAAGCGCTAGGTGTGCTTAAGAAAATTCCCATCGCAGTGGTCCCCAAGCTACCTCATAATATAGTTTTGGGTAAAGACTGGCCACATTCCCATAAAGGGGTGGAACAAGGCTTATTCTTAAAAGAGCAAGAAGCTACCAGAGAGTCCCCGGTAGAAGCTCTAACCCAAGCCAACAAGAAACGTATAGTGCCTAGTCCTTTGTTTGCCCACCTGAAAAAGCAAAAAGAGAAAACACCGCCTTCAAGAGACGAAATAGTGAAGAAACCAGTGTTTGTACTAAGATTCTGCAAGATGAACCCTAATGCTCAACCCCCTAAGAGAGCTTCAAGTAACTCAGCAGGTTATGACCTCTGTAGTGCTGAGGAGGTCATAGTTCCTAAGCAAGGGAAAGCATTAATAGATACCGCTCTACAGATGGAAATGCCACTAGGCTGTTACGGCCGGATAGCCCCACGATCGGGCCTTGCCGTAAAGCATTTTCTGGACATAGGAGCCGGAGTGATAGACCCGGATTATAGAGGTTCTATTAAAATTCTTATGTTTAACTTTGGCAAGGAGGACTTTAAAGTCAAGGTTGGAGATCGAGTAGCTCAACTAATCTGCGAGCGTGTGGGTCTGCCTCCGCTGGAAGAAGTATCCAGCCTATCAACAACGGCTCGTGGAGCAGGTGGATTCGGGTCAACAGGGGGTACCAGTTTCCAAGCTCTAGCCACAGTAGTAGAAGAAAAGGAAGAGGAAGACCTGGGCCACAAATCGCAGTATGTAAAAGCCACCCAGAGCCTAGAGTAGATGAAGGCTTGTCTTGGGCACAAAAACAGGAGTTGGTTCAGCTACTAACAAGATACCAGGATGTTCTCACACCAATGCCAGGCAAGACGGATCTGATCGCCCATGGGATCATAACGCCGCCTGGCGAAATAGTACGCCAACGTCCATATAAGCTGCCAGAAGCCAAGAAGGAGGAGGTCGTACGGCAGGTACAGGAAATGTTGCAGATGGGCGTTATAGAAGAGTCGCGGAGCCCTTGGAACAGCCCAATTGTTCTAGTTCCCAAGCCCGACGACTCCATAAGGTTCTGTATCGACTTTCGGAAAGTTAATTTAATATCTCGTTTCGATACATATCCGATGCCCAGAATAGAACTACTTCTGGATCGCCTAGGCCGTGCCAAATACCTCACCACATTGGACATGTCGAAAGGATACTGGCAGGTCCCACTAACCAGGGATGCCAGACAGAAGACTGCGTTCAGCACCCCGGTAGGCCTGTACCAGTTTAAAAGAATGCCTTTCGGCCTACACGGAGCTGCTGCTACATGTCAGCGATTAATGGATTTGGTTCTGCGACCGCATCAAACATACGCTGTGGCTTATATGGATGATGTGGTCATTCACAGTGACAATTGGACACAACATCTCCCACGAGTTGAAGCCGTTCTTAGGGCACTTAGGGATGCTGGCCTAAGTGTTTATTTGGAGGCCGGGAAGTTAAATATTTGGGTCACCTGGTGGGTAATGGGGTGGTGAAGCCCCTTACTGATAAGATAGCCGCTGTTCAAGCATTCCCCAAACCACTTAACAAGAAGCAGTTAAGGAGCTTCCTAGGGTTAGTGGGGTATTACAGACGGTTTGTTCCAGGATTTGCAGAGAAGAGTGCCCCTCTAACTGAAATGTTAAAGAAGAACGCGCCTAACCAACTGAGATGGCGGGAAGAGGCGGAAGAAGCATTCCACCTGTTAAAGAACAAGTTGTGTGCAGCACCGGTTCTCAGAGGTGTGGATTTTTCCCAACCATTTTTGGTACAGACTGACGCGTCGGAGAAGGGCCTTGGCGCAGTACTGTCCCAGCGCCATGATGGTACGGAACACCCAGTGTTATACCTCAGCAGGAAGCTGGCCCCTGCAGAACAGCGCTATTCAACAATTGAACGTGAGTGTCTGGCTATTAAGTGGGCCATAGACGCGCTGCGCTTTTATCTCACGGGGAGACGTTTCACCTTGATTACCGACCATGCACCACTCAAATGGCTAAACCAGATGTATAACCATAATGCGAGGTTAACTCGTTGGTTTATGGCCCTCCAAGCGTTTGACTTTCAAGTGGAACATAGAGCCGGACGGCTCCACCAGAACGCAGATGCCCTGAGTAGAATCACGTGCTGTGCCTCTGGTCAGAAGCCAGCCCGTGATATCTTAAGGGGGGGGGATCTGTGGTGAACAGCGCCCTCCTGAGCCTATGGAAACGGATGAAAATCCTGAGGTTCAGCAGGATTTATGCCTATTTGAGAAACCAAGGAAGAAAGAGAGACTCTATTCCACAGAGCTGAGCATGGAGACCAGCCCAGGGGAGGAGTCCTGCAGTCCTGATTGGGCACACCCTGCCCTTGGAAGGGGCGTGTCCAGGAGAGAACGTGGTTTTAAACCAGAGCATGGCTTTGCTAGTCGGAATGGGATTGAGAGGAATGAGGAGAAGGAGAGAAGGAGAAGAGGAAGAATGATTGGAAGTCCAGAAAACAGTATGCTGATACTTGGGAACCTGGCATTGGAAGGAAACCTGCAAAGTTCTATTCAGAGGCAGTGAGTAGAAGTCCCAAGGAGAGAGGACCTAGCCCTGAATTAGACAACCATTGGAAGGCACAGCCTTGGGAAAGGAAGCCTTCAAGGCAGGCACAAGAAAGAAAACAATCATTCTGTGAAGTACCGTTTGAGCCAGAGAGCAACAAACATTCTAACAGCTGGAGAACGTTGGAGCCATCTGAAGTCAGAACGGCATGGCAACAAGTAAGTGAATTGCCACCAAGTTTCCAGGCTGAACGTAAAGCTAACTCTCCTGTGTGTGAAACATTAGCAAAAGAGACTAGCAGTTACTCTGATACAATTAATCTAAGAGAGGAGAAAATAAACAGCCTTAAGCCAGAGGGAAGTTGTATAGCTGATAGCAATTCCCTACCTCCCAAACAGCAGGCTGAATTGCTCCTACAGAGTTTTAAGCAGTTTTTAGAGTTGCAAGCTAGAAGACAGCCAGTGTTACCAGAAGCCAGTAATTCCATACAGCTTGAAGAGTTAACACAAGATAATACAGACTTACCAGATTGTGAGAGCATGGATTGCACGGTCTTCTGTGTAGAGATGCCAAGCTGAAGGAAACTGCTTTTTACCGTATGTGAATTGAATGCTACGGAGCTGTTGTATTGCCTTGCTGAGAAAGCTCTAATTATGTGCACCTGATTTTCCCCAGCACTGTGAAGGTAACAGTGGCTGAAAGAGGCTGCAGTGAAACTAACTGACCTCTTGGGGCAAAGTGAGTAATTTGCTTAGAAGTGAAAAGAAGCAGCTATACTTTAAGTTGCCTTTATCCTAAGTTTTCCTGTTAGCATTTGAAGCACCTATATTGTTTGCATTTATTTGCCATGTGATGGAACAATATCCTTTACTATAATAAATATACTGGAAACCCCATAACTACAACTCTTTATTTCGGAGCGAGAGGAGCAGGAACTACAATACCCAGCAGTCCCTGGATACAGGTTACTCTCCTTCCTCACAAAGCATCAGACCGCCGCTCCTGTCTTTAGCCCCAAGGCCGGGCAGGAGCGCCGCAATATTCGTACGGGGTACCATATACTATTAGACTGAATAAGTCTGAGAAAGAGTTAATTTTGTTCAGAACCTTGCTTAGAAATAAAACTTCATATATTAGCTTACTAGGTGAAGGTTTAAATAAAGAAAGAAAAGGGCAGGTTGTACTTCTGGCCTTTCTGTCTCAGAGTTATTAGCTAAAATACTCTCAGGGTTAGTAATTAGTAGATATCAAGTCAAGTCAAGTCATCAGCAGTAAACAATTATGTCAATTAGGTCATTCTATATCTTTGATTCCTGTATGTCACCTTATAAATGGCCATGTAACAGTAAATAATTATGTCTCGGACTCCATTTATGTCTCCACATTGACCCACACTGAATAAGTTGACCTACAATATGATACATACATGACGTATAATGATAAAGTGAAATTATGCTGTATCATCTACAAAAGCCTTATAAATAAAGTGCTTCTCTCAGTTTCTCTCCACAAAGCTTTGGTGTATTTTTCTATAGAACTGTGTTGTATTTATTGCTGTATTTGATAACCTTCCCATTGTTTGTGAATGTAGTTATTTGTAGCTTCAAGAACCCAGTGAGGTTACTGGTGAGGAGAGAGTTAAGTAAGCTCTTCAATAACCTTAGTAGAACTATAAGTTGCTTCTTATTTATTTATTTTTAAAGAAATTCTGCTATTATTAGACTGGAGAAAACTAGGAAAAAAAGTTTTTTTCCCATATGTTGAGCTTTAATTAACGTCACTCTCTCCATTTGGAGATGAGGACTATAACAAATTTGGCCTCTTTCCAGAAGGCCTATAAGATCAGTGGTGGTGGAGTACAGCTTTTTTGTTTGTTCCAAGTCTTGCAGACGGGTTCTGGGACTGAGGGTTGAGTTTTTCTATTTTTCATTTATTTTCTATTTTTATTTTTTGTCTTACTGGTTTATGTTATATGGGTTGTTTTAATGTTGCTATATTTGTACACTGTGCTGAGCCTTTTTGGATGAGCAGTTACTGTAAAATCTAACAAGAGAATTTTGGGAATGGGCACTGTCACATCATCCTTTGAGGAATAAAAGGATATCAAACATTTCTGCTCTGGACTCTGTGGGAGCCAGAGAAGAAGGGGTTAACACAGTAACACAAAAAAAAAATCATCAAAATGTCTGAATGCTTTTCTGCAAGTTTGTATCTTTGCTGTACAAGTGGTTTTGCTTGATATTATATGTAAAAATTCATAAATAAATAAAAAAAAAAAGTCTGAATGCTGGAATTATACTGAGATGCGTACGTGAAGCTTTCAAAGGTATGTGACATCATATGGAAAAGATGTGAAAACACATTTATCATTAAGTGGTGGACAGGGTAAAAGGCAATCATGAAATATAAACATGCCAGCTTAGCATAAAGAACAACATATGGCCCCCAGTATAGATGTCAGAACACGGAGAGTTAAAGAGATATATTTCTTGGGAACCGAGAGGTAACATAGTAAGTGACGGCAGATAAAGACCAGCATGGTCCATCTAGTCTGCCCAGCAAGATGGCAAGAGTAGGTGCACCTGTCGCTAATAACAAACCTAATACCGCTCCAAACCAGGGAAGAAAATGATACTCACCTGTTACAGACAGTAAGAGATCCTCTGGAGACCACTCACTTTAACCCCCAACACTCCACCTTTCATCAACTCTAATCTAACCTCTTTAGCTCTAGGACCTCAATCCACTTGCTTCCTTCTGCATATGTGCCCCTCTATCTCCTGGTTATTTTCAACTAGTTGTACTTCTTCAAGCTGGGGAACCATGGACTAGTAATATACATCACTAACCAGGAAAGGATTCGGGACTGGACTGGAGGAACTCAAGGAACATCAATTAGCAGGCAAGGTCTAACTTCCTCTTCCATATCGTTCCTCCAGTCCAGTACATGTGGGATGTACCACAGCAGTACTATTCTCAGGAGTGGCCCGCTAACCCGGCTTGAAGTACTGCCGAGCCAACACAGAGAACCAAGCAAGAGAACCAGGTAAAGAACCGAGTGAGTGGGAGCCAGAGGTCAGATAACAATATAAATCTGACAAGGCCCAGGGCCTAAGAAGGTCAGCGGAGAGGGGTGCAGATATGAGTAGAATAACATGGCAAATCACACAAGTGGGGGCCCTAGACAGCTGAAACAAGAAAGAGTAGTTACTCACCTGCAACAGGTGTTCTCCAAGAGCAGCAGGAATCAGTCCTCACATATGGGTGACGTTGGCGCCAACAGAGCCCCCGTGCGGAGCATTTCCCCAGCTTTCAAAGAAAGCCTTTGGGAATACAGCACGCCTGCACGGTCCCCTTCCCTCCCAAGGGTGCCATCTTGCTCAGTATGACGACATAGCTAAAAGGCAGCAAAAATCAAAATAAAGTATATGACTGCAACTCCAGGGGAGGAGGGAGGGTCGTGAGGACTGATTCCTTCTGCTCCTGGAGAACACCTGTTACAGGTGAGTAACTACTCTTTCTCCAGGACCAAGCAGGAAGTCAGTCCTCACATATGGGACTTCCCAGCTCTAGGCTACTGGGAACCCAAAGCTGAAAAAATGGCTCCCTCTCAAGAGCCTCAGCATCCGTGATAAGAATATCCTCTGAAAACGCCCCCGTACGGTAGCCCAACACAAGGGCCAGAGGGTAGGAGTTGCCTAAACCTCAAAGAGATTACGGAGTACCACCTGTCCGAAAGCACTGTCCCTTCGGAACTCTCTCTCGAGGCAGTAGTGGGCTGCAAAAGTCTGGCTTGAAGACCAAGTAGCAGCCCGGCAGATGTCTGCCAACGGGACAGAGCAGAGATGAGCTACTGATGCGGCTTTCGCCCTGACACGGTGGGCCGTGACTCGACCCTGCAAGGGAAGCTCGGCTGCCTTGTACGCCCAGGCGATACAATCTGTTACCCAAGTGGACAACGTACGCTTGGAGGACAGGTATCCCCAATTTATTAGGGTCAAAGGAGACGAAGAGCTGAGTAGCCCTTCGATGCCCCCATGTATGTTCAATGTAAAAGGACAACGCCCTCTTACAGTCCAAAGTATGCAAGACTGTCTCAGCCCAGCTGGCATGCGGCCTGGGAAAGAATGTTGGAAGAACCACCTCCTGGTTGAGGTGGAAAGAGGAGAAAACTTTTGGAAGGAACTTCAGATGAGTCCGAAGGACCACCCTGTTCCTATAGAACCGTGTGTACGGTCTATCAGAAACCAGAGCTTCTAGTTCACTCACACGTCTGGCGGGGTAAGAGCTACCAGGAAGAGCGCCTTCCAAAAAGGAAGCGTAAATGGCAAGTAGCCATCGGCTCAAACGGTGGGAGAGCAAGTTGTTGCAAGACCACATTCAAATCCCACTCAGCGGCAGGTGGACGAATCGGAGGCTTGAGCCAAAGCAGGCCTCTCAGGAAGCGGGACACCAAGGGGTGAACCGACAGAGACTGTCCCTCCACCGGTGAGTAGTGTGCTGAAAGAGCACTGAGGTGGACCTGAACAGAGTTGGACTTAAGGTCTAGGTCTGACAGGTGAAGTAGGTACTGTAGCACTACTGGCACAAGGCAGGAGAAAGGATCTTCATTGTGCTGAGCACACCACACTGAGAACCTGCACCACTTGAGTGCATAGGACTTTCTGGTGGATTGCCTCCTCGAGGCCAAGACCACATCCTCAAATTCCCTAGGAAGAAGTAAGGGAGCTAGCACTATCCTTTCAGCAGCCAGGCCATCAGATTGAGGGATCTGAGATTGGGGTGCAGAAGGGAACCCTGATCCTGAGACAGATCGGGTTGCAACCCCAGAGGGAATGGAGTTTCCACTGCCAACTGCAGAAGAAGTGGAGACCACGGCTGCCTCGGCCATCTGGGAGCTAACAAAATGACCGAGGCTTTGTCCCGTAGAATCTTGAATAGTGTTCGGTCCACCAGGGGCGTGGGAGGAAACGCATACAGGAGGCCCGCAGACCAAGAGATCAGAAATGCATCTGCTGCCATTCTCAGGGGATGCGGCTGTCTGGAGCAATACCTGGGCAGCTGATGGTTCAGTGGACTTGCAAAGAGATCGATGGATGGTAGTCCCCATCGTAGAAAGATCTGCTGGACCACCAGTGGATGCAACTGCCATTCGTGAGGCTGGAGAATCCTGCTTAGTTTGTCTGCCAAGAAGTTCTCCTGACCAGGTAGATAAACTGCTTTGAGAAACATGCCTTGTTTGACTGCAAAGGAGCAAAGGGCCTGCGCCTCCTGACACAGGAGTCTGGATCCTGTGCCCCCTTGCTTGTTCACATAGAACATTGCTACCTGATTGTCTGTCTGAACTAAGACAGACTGGTGAGAGAGGGCATGAGAAAAAGTCTGTAGAGCCAAGCGGATTGCTCGCAGCTCCAAAAGATTGATCTGCTGTGTGGCCTCCCGAGAAGACCAGAGGCCTTGAGTGCACCTGCCCTGGCAATGTGCACCCCAGCCCTTTAAGGAAACATCGGTCGTCAGCACCCTAGTGTGTGCTGGGGGCCTGAAAGGGTACTCCCCTGAGGAGGTTTGGGAGATGTAGCCACCACTGTAAGGAGTCCAAGAGCGTTTTGGACACCTTTAATCTGTCTCGGAGGTCACCTGTGGCTTGCACCCACTGAGCTCTGAGGCACCACTGAGCCGCCCGCATGTGCAGACGGGCATTCGGGGTCACATGTACCGTGGATGCCATGTGGCCCAGGAGCCGCAGGAAGTGTCTGTCGGAAACCTGAGAATTGCTTTGGAACTGGCTGGCCAAGTCCATCAGCCTGTGGGTCCTGTCCTCGGGCAAGTAAGCTCTTGCCTGCAGGGTGTCTAATCTTGCCCCTATAAACTCTAGGTTCTGTGAGGGGAGCAAAGTGGACTCTGCGTAGTTGATGACAAAGCCCAGATGCTGAAGAAGAAAGACAGTGCGAAGAATGGCTTGTCTGGCCCCCTGGAGAAAATGACCCCTGATGAGCCAGTCGTCCAGGTATGGGAAGACAAAAATTCCCTGATTTATGAGATAGGCCGCCACCACCAGGCATTTGGTGAAAACCCTGGAGGCAGAAGTTAGGCCAAAGGGAAGTACTCTGTACTGAAAATGGTTTCCTCCCACCACAAATCTGAGATATTGTCTGTGGTCTGGATGGATGAGAATGTGGGTATAAGCATCCTGTAGGTCTAAGGAGCATAGACAATCTCCCTGCTGGAGGTAGGGCAGCAGTATCCCAAGAGTAAGCATCTTGAACTTTTCCTTCTCCAGAAACTTGTTTAGGATTCGCAAGTCTAGGATAGGCCTGAGGCCTCCTGTCCTTTTTGGTACTAGAAAGTACCTGGAGCAGAAGCCTCGCCCTTCCAGGTGGTGAGGCACCGGTTCCACCGCCTGTTCCTTTAGAAGACTAGCCAACTCCTGAAGGAGGAGGAGGTTTCTGTGCAGAGGGAGTCTTGGAGGCTCCCCTGGAAAGTAGGAGGGGGGTATCTGGTGGAAGTGGAGCATGTAGCCCTTTTGGACTATGCTGAGGACCCAGGTATCCCTTGTTATGGCTGGCCACCTGTAGGCATACAGGGTCAGCCGACCTCCTGTGCTGAGTGGAGCCAGCTGTGGAGAAGAGGCTATGCTGTGGGAGTCAAAATCCCGCTCCCTGCTGTGCAGGAGCCAGAGCTGGCGGCTTGGGGGTCTTCTGCCTACGGGGCCCATGCCCCTTGGCCTGCTGGCCCTGTTGGGAAGCTGGAGAGGCCTGATATTGAGGGTAGGATTTGTAGGCAGCACCCTTCCTCGGGAAAAAGGGCTTCTTCCCCGAGCCCTTCTTTTTCTGAGAAGGGGCAGAAGTCTTCCTGGACAGCCTTGTCCTGGTGAGAGTCTCAGTCTCGATTTCTGCAGCCTTTTCAGTCATGGGCTTACCAAAGAGGTTTTCACCTCGGCAAGGGACATCGACCAACTTGTCCTGTACCCATGGCTCCCGGTCTGATGACTGTAGCCAGGCCTGACAGCGTGCACCGATGCCGGCCGCGACTACCTGGGCCGAAGACTTGAAGCCATCATAGGCTGCTCGAGAGATAAACTTATAGCACTCTCGAATCCCTGTTGACAAAGCCTTGAACCTCTGCAAAGGTTCCTTGGAGAGGCCAGTCTCCTTTGCCAGGTCTCGTAGGTACATGCCCATGTACAGCTGGTAGGTCTGGACACGGCAAGACAGCATAGAGCCCTGGAAGCACTTTCTACCGAGGGCATCCAGGTTCCAGGCCTCCCGGCCGGGGCACCGAGGAGTGCATCCTTCTGACTCTTCAGACGGTGCATGGCTGATTCCACAAGCATGGAGTGGTGCGGTAGCTGTGCCTTTTGGAACCCAGGGTTCTTATGGACTCAATAAATGGAATCGACCCATTTGCTAAGAACCGGCGTCGAGGCCGGTGCCTCCCACATACATAAGAGCAGCCATTCCAACATCAGAGGAACCGGTACAGTAAAGGCTTCCTTCGGAGGAAAGTCATACTGGAAGGCATCGAGCTCCTCGGCTCGAGGCTCCTCCTCGGCATCCGCAGGGAAGGCCAAGGCCTTGGCCATGTCCCTCACGAAGTCCGAGAACCGGGTATCCTCCGGGGGGGGGGACCTTCTCTTAGGCTCGGACTCTGGTGAGTCCGAAGGGATGCACCGGGTCTGGAAGGTGTCCGGGGACTCCTCGTCCTCCGTCTCCCACTCCGACTCCTCTGAGGAGGAATCGAGCAGCTCCAGCCGTGTGGGCATCGGTGCCACCCGCCCCGACGCCGAGGATATCGGCGTCGATGACCTCGGCCCCGCATGGGAGGTCGAGGAGGACCTTGACTGAGGATCGACTCGAGACTTCATCGACTCGAGGATTGGCTCGGTCTCTGGGGTCAACTTAGACGTCGAGGTCCCGGTGGTCGGGGCAGATGCACCGGTCAGACTGGCGATCAGCACCCGCTGCTGCTCCATGAAGGCAGCCAAGCTGCTCTCCAAGGCCGTCAACCTGAGTCCAAGTTCAGGAGACTCAGCAGCCCCCGACTTGGGCCCGGACGTCGGCTCCCCCGGAGGAGAGTCTACGAGGACAACCGCACTTACGTGACTCGGGGACTCCGGCTCCACACGAGGTAGCTTGGAAGGCCTCTCCGAGATTCCGGGGCAGTGATCAGGGCTACGCGACCTGGCCCTCGAGGAACCAGGAGCCTCCACCGACGACGCCCTCGCAAGCTTTTTCTAGCTTCAGTGCTCCCAGGAGGGAGATTCCCTTTCAGAGGAACCCCGATGGCACTCGGGGTCGGACTCCCGAGGTGTCGAGGCCTCTGACAAAGTCCGGGCCCGGCCGGACGCAGAGTCAGAGAAAATTCTCTCACGTTGATGCTGATGGCTCCGAAGCACCTTCGACGACATTTTGCCACACGGGCCACAGGCCAGCGGGTCATGGTCGGACCCGAGACATCGGAGGCACACGTTTTGAACCCGCTGGCAACCATCGGGGGAAAAAGGGCCCCTGCAAGGTCAAAAGACCGGGCTGCCAGTGAAAACACAAAAAGAGCGCGAACGCTAGTCACGAAGGCCAAAAAACGAAAATTACAACTCCGGACTCGATACCGGTGTACCAAGCCCAGGCGGGAAGGGGAACCGGCGTCGAACCGGATAAGACAACGCAAAAATCGCAGAAAAAAATAAACTTTTCCTGGGTGACACGAACTCACGTCCGTCAGGCTCCACGGAAAAAGAAAGACTAAGCAAGATGGCACCCTTGGGCGGGAAGGGGACCACACAGGCATGCTGCATTCCCAAAGGCTTTCTTTGAAAGCTGGGGAAATGCTCCGCACGGGGGCTCCGTCGGCGCCAACGTCACCCATATGTGAGGACTGACTTCCTGCTTGGTCCTGGAGAATCAGCTAATTAGAGAAGAATGCCCTAGAAAGCAAGTATGGTCCTGAGCAAGGGTATATAACGTAGCAGGACCAAATAGACAATGAGTTTGTCTCTTGCGCAGTGAAGGCTGTGTGGGGTATGGATTCCCTGGGTTCCCTATGGCCCCAGTATCCCTGTTGTCATGTCTAAGAGTTTTGTGTGCATGCTAGTTTGTCTTGTGTATGTCTGTTACACTGATCTCTTGTGTCCAGAAAAGCCTGTCATACATTCTCTCACTCGCTGTTGAGTCAGGAAGTAAGACAAAATCATGCAGGCAGGACCAGGCATTCTGGCTTGTAGCTGTTTAGAGATCTGCATCCAAGATAAATATAGAATGACCCTGTTTGCCTGCTGTGAGAGGTGGCAAGATCTGTAATTCCACTGGACTGTTTTCCTTTGATCTTAGTTTTCTGTTTCTGTAAGGTAGGGAATAATAAAAGGATCCTTTTGGAAGAAAAATCTATGAGATAGTTATTACCATGTATGAGTGTGCTGTTCTGCATAAGGTGAGATTTTATTAAGAAGTGTAAGTCCTCTCTGTGTGTTTCTTTTATTGGGAAGTGATATATCCTCCCTGAGTGGTTTTCCCTTTTGGATTGAGGAAGGTGTCTGCTTGGGAACTGTTTGGCCCACAGCCCAGCTGACCCTTCGCCCCATACAACTCCTCCATCATCTTTAACATAGATGGAATGAAATCAGCCCTCCCTGATAAAAATCAGTGAAGGAGAAGTCCTCTGAGGGAGACTCTCTCAATTCAGGCAGAGAAATTCTTAGGTTCAGAGTCCCAGAAATATGCCAATTCTGACCAGAAAAGAATTCAAATGTGTGGGTCTGGGTCTGTGCCTGGCTATATAAGAGCCATTCAGTAGGGACAGCCCTGGAACATGGCTGCCTAGACACTGATATATGCCTATGCCCTGGCCAAGGCTGCCGATACACTGGAGATGGAGCGTAGTGCAGCTGACAGACTCCCATGCTCTTCATAAGAACATAATATGTACCTTGAAAGGTAAAATCAAAGGTCCATTTAACTCAATATCCTATTTCCAACAATGGTCAATCCAGGTCACAACTAGCTGGCAAGATCCCAAAAATTATCAAGATGCTATGCTGCCTACTCCCAGGGATAAGTTGTAGCGTTCAACAAGTCTACCTTAATGGATTATGGACTTTTCCTCTCTGAACTTGTTCAAACCTTTCTAAACCTAAATATGCTAATTGCTTTACCACAACCTCTGACAATACGAGTATACTCCAAAATTAATTGTGCATTAAGTGAAAAATTCTCACATTTGATTTAAATATACTACTTTGTAACTTCATGGTGTGTACCTTAGTTTTTTGTACTTCTTGAAAGAGTAAACAACTGATCTATGGGACATCTGAATGCTGATGCAGTTGCACATGAAATGAGAGTGAGAAGCTGCAAAGATGTCTTACATATTAGGATATGGAATATACGAAACATGAACCAAGAAATGTTGGAGATGATCAAGAATGAAATGGAACATGTACAACTCAATCTGTTGAGTGTCAGCGAACTGAAATGTGGCACTTTGAATCTGATGATTGCATGGTATACTATGCCGGAAATGAAAGACAAAGAAGAAATAACATTGCATTTATAATTAAGAAGAAACATTCAAGAACTATAATGAAATACAATTCAATCCATGAATGCTCAATTTCTATTCATCTTGAGGAATGCCCATCAATACAATTTCAGAAAATTACTAAAAACCATGAATGCTCAACTTCTATTCATCTTGAGGAATGTCCATCAACACAATTTCAGAAAATTACTAAACACCTTCCTCTTTTTGGAAGCCTACCCACTCACCCCTTAAATCAATAGCCCCCATCCCCTTCCCTACAGCACCCCCATCCCTCCCTCTGCCACACATCCCCTTACCCTATTCCTAATATCCCCCTCCTTTACTCTTATTCCTATTGTATATAGTTTAAATCATTATATGTTCAACAATTGTTCATTTACTGTTCTTGTTATATGTAAAACAGCTGTACCCACACTGTTACTTTTGTTCTCTGTAAACCATTTTGAATTGGAGAAAAACGGTATATAAAAAATGTTAAATAAATAAAGAAACTCATGTATTTGCCCCAACAGCTACAGAAGAGGAAGACATGCATAAGTTCTATGAACAATTAAAAGTTGAAATTGACAGAACACACAAACAAGATTCCTGATAGTCACGGGTGACTGGAACATAGATGTTGGCAACAAAGAAGGTGGCAAAGTGGATGGAAAATATGGACTTGGCAACAGAAATGAAGTTGGAGAAAGACTGATAGAATTCTGCAAAACCAACGATCTATTCATCTTAAACATCTTCTTCCAGCAACTATACACATGGACTTCACATGATGGATTGTACAAAAATCAAACTGATTACATCTGTGGAAGTCAACGATGGAAAAGCTCAATAAAATCAACAAAAACAAAATCTGGAACTGACTGTGGTACAGCTCATCAGCTACTACTATGCAAAGTCAAGCTAAAGTTGAAAAAGAGTAAGCCACTCATGAATGTAGCAAAATATGACCTTGAGAATATACCACTGGCATTTAACTGCAAAATTAATTAGCTGCTTTGGATAAAAATGACAGAGCACCAGAAGAATTATGGGATGACATCAAGAACGTTGTGCTCAAAGAAAGTGAGAAGTCTCTACAAAAGGTGAAAAATCAAAAATGAAAGAAATGGACGACTGAACACACACTGTAAATTGCCCAGAAAAGCAAAGAAGCTAAAACCAGAGAAGACAGAGAGGTAATCACAGAACTTAACAGAGATTTCCAATATGCAGCAACAGAAGACAAGGAGAAGTATTACAATGATGCATGCCAGGAAATAGAATCAGAAACTATAAGAACAAGATATAGCTTTAGTAATGCCAGAGAGAAAAGGAAAAAATTCCAGTCTTAAATTGGAATGCTACAAGATGCTCAAGGATCAATGTCCAAAGGTCCAAACTTCACAGACTGCAAAAAAAGTATGAAAGCTATTTGTAAAGAACTGTTAAACAGAGGTACAGAGGAACCTGTTGATACTGAAATTAAGCAAGACAGAGCCCACTTGATTTCTTAGTCCCTCTGGGACAGAAGTGACAGAAATGCATACAGTTGCATTCACAATTTTGAGATTAGGGAGAAGATTGCCGCAGAAATGTGAGTTACAAACACTTTCTGAGTAGGGAGGCCATCAGGTGACCATCCAAAGAGACCTTTCTCTTGCAATCTTGCAACAAAGAAGAGAGTTCAGGAGCATTACTATGCAATTGAAGAATGACATCATCAGGTACAGATGGCTCTATCAGTTAGGGATTTTTTTCACAGTGAATGGTGTGACAAAAAAGGCAACTACCTTGGAAGAACCTGTGTGTGAGCTAAACAACGCAAGTCTGAAGGTGTGGAGATATGCACTAAAGAAAGAACTAAGCATAAAGCAAAAAGTTAGATGTCAAAAAGTGATCAAAGGAGACAAGCAGAAAAGAAAAAGGTAAGTAAAAAGATACCACTGTCTGAAAATCAAGCTGGTAACGTGACCGTTGCATTAGTGTGTTGGTGGAACCTAATGGTGGCAATTTGGATTTCAAATACTCTGGGCTTTCTTATTACAGTGTAGCATAGGTGTGTTCACTGATGAGAAGGATTGTGTGTGTAAATTTTGAGACTGTTGGCTGAATGATGGATGGATGGATGGGAAGAGTGATTAATATCTAAGTGAGAAGCCCGAGTGTATAGCTTAGGGATATGAAGGAGGAGGATTAAGCGTGAGAAGAGGGCGTGAATGAGTGATATGCAGGAGGTGATGAGGTGAGATAACAAGTGGTGGGTAACATTCATGGAGGGGATGGGGTATTACAACGGTTAGGAGGTGACAGTGTGAGTGTACTTTGATGGTTAGGGAGGATCTGGTTGGGAAGTGTCACTGTGCCACATAGGGTGCAGCTGAAAAAGGTCAGTAGAGGTTGAAATTGGGGGTTAGCAAGAGTGGAGGGGGGCAAAAGTGAATGGGGAGAGATACCTGGAGAGATGGGGGTATGATGGGGGATATGGTTAGAAACTTAGAAACATGACGGCACATAAACACTACATGGCCTATCCAGTCTGCCCTTCCATAGCAACTACTAAGCTCTACAGTCCACTTTTATCCTTTAGAGATAGTCTGTGTTTTCTTGAATTCAGATACAGTCTTTGTCTCTACCTCCTCCACTGGGTGACTATTCCACACATCTACCTCTCTTTCCATACAGAAATATTTCTATACATTATTTCTAAGTCATCTCCTTTCACCTTCATCCTATGCCCGGCTCATTGAAGAGCTTTCTTTCAATTGAAAGAGGCTCTCTTCCTGTGCATTTAAGCCCTGGAGGTATTTAAATGTCTCTATCTTCTTTCCCATCTTTCTTCTAAAGTATACATATTGAGATTTTTAAGTCTGTCCCCATATGTTTTAACCAATTTTACATAGTAACCAATTTTACATAGTTTATCGGTCTCTCATTACTCCTAAGCCGTTGATGTACTACACCCCTGCACACACTCAAGAGATTATTTAATATTCTTTGATATTGTGGTGCTTTGTGGGTTGTTTCTGAGGCTTTTGGAGTGACATTCATAAAGACATTTGTGATACATAGGTTAATTGTTGAATGAGTTTCCATTGAAGGTGTTGTACTTATCATTCACAAAACTTGGCCGCTTTGGCATTTAGTATTCCTATTTCTATGGAAGGCCAACTAACATGGAAGGAGACTTTCAGTTTCCCTCAAGAGTATATTTCTGCGTTGCTAAAGGAGAAAACAGTATTTGCTTCAGATGCCACATCAGCTGATTCCACCACTGAACCTTTACGGGAGACCGTAGAGCAATTAGAAAAACGTCGCATTAGAGCTGAGCTACACAGGTCCTCTTTGTTGGAGTATGTCAGTCGCCAACAAATTCCTCGAGGGCTTCGAGTGTATAAAGAACCCCGTGTACCAACATTAGATCCTGAATTTTTGGACAAGTGGAACAAAATACTTAACAAATGTTCCCTTGACCTAATGGTTCTGTTAATAGATTCAGCCAAAACATGTGTGGAGCATTTGTCAACAGAGATAGCAGCTCACATGACTACTTTGAAGGATAAGGACACTGAAGAACTTTTTTCCAGTCATCAAGGACGTTTAAAACACAATCTGGATCTTGTGCGTCAAGAAGTGATGCTCAAAAAGGTGAAAAAACTTAAACGTGACAGGGCAGATTACACCACGGGCTACGTCTATCCTTGGCTGAACCCTAATCGCAAACAGAAGAAAGTTAAAAAACGGGGTTTTTTTGACGATACGACTGATGAAGGAGGCAGTTCCGATTCAAGTAAATCTGGAAAAGAAGATTTTTTATGCGAAGGAAAAGAACCACGGCCACAACATCAAAAAAAGGGAGATTCAACTGCCTCGGGTCAAGGACGGGGGAGACAGAAGTCTCGGGGGAAGTAACCTCCACATGTGCTAGCTTGGTGGTTAATCTAACGGGTGAGCCACTGTCAATGGATATCCAGGATTTGTTGGAAATGGGTCTTTCTTATGTTCCTGAGATAAAATTTGATTTTTTCAAATTTCGTATTGATTTTGAACATTTAATACGTAAGTTACAGCTAAAAAATTTTTTTTCAGCATTTCCGACCTCTACAGCAGAGATAAATTATCATGCACTGCGGAGAATTCAACTCCCTCTCAAGTCCCGATGGCTCCCTCCTGGCCCTCTTCACTCTACTATACAAGTTTTTAAAGATCTAGTTCTTCATGAGGTAGAACAGTTGGTTATGAACGGTCCAGCTCGCAATGTTCGACTTTCCCGCTCCCAAAGGACCACCTTACGGATGTTACAGACACAAACTCAATGGGTCATTTGTCGTGCTGATAAGGGGGGAGCTATAGTTTTACAATCACGGGAAGATTATATAACTGAAGCTTTATCTCAATTGAATGATACTTCCACATACTTGGTGTTACAGCAAGATCCAAGCTTTGATCTTCAAATTACTATTAAAAATCTAACGCAGGAAGCATTAGATAAAATTATTTCCAAGAAAGAGTTCAATTTTTTGAATGTGGTTGCCCCACGGGTGGCTCAATTCTATACAGTACCTAAGATCCATAAGAATCCCACGAGACCTCCGGGTCGTCCGATTGTATCAACGAGCGGGACTTTATTAGAACCTTTGTCCATTTATCTGGACTCATTTTTACGTCCCCTATTGATAGATATTCCTTCTTATCTCAGAGACACCACTCATTTCTTATCCATTTTGAAAGATCTTTCTTGTTGGGTGAAAGATGACCAAATTCATCTAGTCACTTTAGACATTCAGTCTTTATATACGAGCATTCCTCAAATGGCAGCCAGTTTAATTGTACAGCAGACTTTAACAGCTCGTGGGGACCTGTCTCCATTACAGTTACAGTTTTTGTTAGAACTTTCTTCATTGGCACTTTTTAAGAATTTTTTTGAATTCCAAGGAGTTCTTTACCACCAAATCTCCGGAGTGGCAATGGGGGCCACATGTGCCCCATCGATAGCCAACCTTTATATGGGGTCTTTTGAAAAAAAGTTTTTTCCTACATCTCCCTATTGTCTGAACATCAAGGCATGGCATCGATATATCGATGATGTTTTTTTTTTACTCTGGCAAGGGACTGAATCTCTTTTTAGAGATTTTTTGCAATGGTTGAATGCACAGGATGTCAACATCAAGTTTACCAGTGAATTCCATCAACACCAAATTACTTATTTGGATGTCCATATTACGAGGGAAGACACAGGTTGGGGAACTACCATTTATCGCAAACCTACTGCAAGGAACACTTTTCTTCACCATGATAGTGCTCACCCTCCACATTTAAAGGACAGCCTGCCTCTATCTCAGTTTTTGAGGTATCGTAGAAATTGTTCTGACATTCATAAATACAAACAACAGTCGCAACAACTGAAAACAAATTTTATAAGTAGGGGTTATCCTAGTAGCATTGTACAAAAAGCATATCGACGGGCTCTATACAACAACCGGGATCTGTTATTACTTCCCAAACCGCCTGTATTGCTTTCTGAGAAAGATCGTTCTATCAATTTTGTTACGCATTACTCTCCGGTTAGTTTTCAAATACAGAAAATTTGAAAGAAATATAGCCCAATATTGCACACTACTCCGGGTCTTCAAGAAAAGTCTATTCGCTGTGTGTGGAGACGCAGTCGGAATTTACAGGAATATGTGAGCCCTACTAAACTTCGTTCGACTGAACCTATGGTTAATAACACTGTTTCCACGGGCCACAGTAAATGTGGCCACTGCAACATTTGTGCTGTTACATTTGAATGTTCTGAATTTTCTTATCAGGGCATTACCTATGCACTTAAACAAGTAACCACCTGTGATTCCACATATGTTATCTATGCGGTGGAATGTCCCTGTGGCCTATTATATATAGGTAAGACAATCTGTTCCTTTAAAGTCAGGATGAAGGAACATGAAAGTCGTTTGCGCTGTGTTCGGAGAGAAGCCCCTTTGGTTGAACACTGCTCGACTGAGCGCCACATATTTTCCCAGCTCCGGTGTTGGATTATTGAACAAGTATTGAAGGAAGGAATGGGAAGATCACGTGACCAGTTATTACTATATCGAGAACAAAGGTGGATTCACCTTCTGGACACGGTCCAACCACAGGGTCTTAATTTCAACATTGATTGGTCTGTCTGTCTCTAACATCTTAATCTCCACATTGATTGGTCTGCCTGTCTCTAATATTTTAATTAGTTAACATCTGATCTTGGTCTTTAAAAATGGTGGTGTTCCCGTTTTGAAGCGCATGCGCGGCGTTCTCTACCTTCCCGAAGAAGACACGGGTGATTGATGGTTTTGAATCGCTGAGCCGTGTTGCTATCAGGTTCATCTATACTGTTTTTGCTAACCATGATTTTAAAATATGTTTTTTGACATCTTAGCAACGTTGATTATACTCTTTTCACAAAGATATTATTCTTCTTACAACAGTATTGCTTCGTCATTAATGATGTCATTTTTCTCTTCAGATTTTGCTGCGGATCCAGTCCCTTGATAAACCCCCAGTGGAGAAACGCAAGGGCGCCTTTAAATTTGGCGTTGGGACATTGCCTTCCTCACCATAATAGAGGTGTAGGCAAGCTGTGAAAAATGAAGTTTTTATAATAATACGAAATACATGAAAAGAAAAAAAGAAAAAAAGCTAAGTATTTTTTTGCTATTTCTTGTTGAAGTAACCAATTTTACATAGTTTATCGGTCTCTCATTACTCCTAAGCCGTTGATGTACTACACCCCTGCACACACTCAAGAGATTATTTAATATTCTTTGATATTGTGGTGCTTTGTGGGTTGTTTGAGGCTTTTGGAGTGACATTCATAAAGACATTTGTGATACACAGGTTAATTGTTGAATGAGTTTCCATTGAAGGTGTTGCCCATATGTTTTATGACAAACCACTAACCATTTAGCCACCCTATGCAATGACTGCATCCTGTTTATATTCTTTTGAAGCTATGGTCTCCAGAATTGCACACAATATTCTAAATGTCGTCTCATCAAAGACTTATACAGAGGTACTACCCCTCCTTCCTTCCTGCTGGCCTTTCCTCTCCCTATGCACCCAAGCATCCTTCTGGTTTTCGCAGTCACTTTATCTACCCCTTTAGCCACCTTAAGATCATCAGAAACAACCACCTTTAAGTCTTGCTCTTCATAAGAACATAAGATATGTCATATTGGGTCAGACTAAGGTCAATCAAGCCCAGTATCCCGTTTCCAACAGTGGCCAATCCAGGTCACAAGTACCTAGCAGTTTCCCAAAAAGACATGCAAGTTCCACAATGTTGTATTGGAGTGGATTTCCCGGGTCCTTTTTAATAACTGTTTATAGACCTTTCCTCCAGGAACGTGGCCAAACCTTTTTAAAACCCAGCTACACTAACAGCTTTTACTACATCTTCTGGTAACGAATGCCAGATTTTGATTACATGTTGAGTGAAAAAAAAATTTTCTTCAGTCTTAAAACAGGTTACACTGTAGTTTCATTGCAAATCTTTCTACTTTCTGAGGGCATAAAGCACAGTTACTTACCTGTAACAGGTGATCTCTGGGAACAGCAGGAATAAGTCTTCACATATGGGTACATCGGTACCGACGGAGCCTGCGCGGGAACGCTCCCCAGCGTCCAGAAAGAAAGCCTTTGGGAGCATCCCACACGCATGATCGCTGCCTTCCCGCCCATTCACTTCCCTCTCATCAGTTGGGTTTGTAGCTGAGACCGAAGGGAGGGAAGTAGACAAATTAGAGAGAGAGAGAGAGAACAACTCCTAGGGGAGGTGGGTGGGTTGTGAAGACTTATTCCTGCTGTTCCCAGAGATCACCTGTTACAGGTAAGTAACTGTGCTATCTCCAGGAACAAGTCTTCACATATGGGGACTTCCAAGCTAGAGATGCCTAGAGGAGGTCCCAGCATGTTGCAAATCTAATGGATGGGTCATGCTATTTCCCAGAACCTCAGGCATCCAAGGGATGGAGGGTAGGAGTTGAATTAAAAAGGGTGTGCTGTGGAACAGCTTGACTAAACAAGGCGTCTAGAGGGGAGTCCTTGTGTAGATCATAATGTTAGTAAATATTGAATTCCAATTTTCTAATGTGGACCTTACTCAAAAGTATTGCGAACGTATTTGTTGAGGCTAATATGGTCTGCTGCTAAGAGCCAGTACATTATCCTCAAAGAAATTACCTCACTGTGAAGTAGAGGAAAATAAATTTTGCAATACAGGCAGAGGTCAGAAGCCTTAATGGCTAGAACTAATCCCAGAAGAAAAAACTGGGGGAGTTTAATGAGGTTGGACTTTGGAGGAAAAGCTAAAGCTTCTGTAGGCCAAAGTTTAAAGCTCTTTGTCCTTGGAGCAGAATAAGGCTCTAGGAAAGAGGGGAGATAAATCTGACTGGTTTGGACGAAAAGGTAGAAATATGCCTTGCAGAAAAAGGATGGGTCTTTAAGACCCCTTTATCCAAACAAAAGAAACATTTGTAGTAGGCGGTGTAGCCTCCAATTTCTTGAAGATCAGTAATATCTTTCCTAAGTGATGTCACTTAGGATAATGACTTTACATGGAGAGCTTCAGATGTAACGTAACCGGAGAGGTTACGGTAAAATAAGGTAGTTTTTAATTACCATAGAAATTGGTTGTCCATTTAAAACCCTATGGTATGCTGGAACAGCATTAATATGGACAGTAACAAATCTTTCAGATATATATAGAGAGAGAGAGAGATTCACTTAATAGCAAGAAGGGGTAAAACCTGCTTGAGAATATAGATAGAGAATCTCTTTCTGGTTACAAGTGGAAGAACCATGGAGAAGGTTTCATGGAAACCAGTGGAATGTTCTTACTTATAAGGAGAGGTCTAGATTTCTTTAAAAATTCTAGCCTTTGAATAACCAGGAATGGAGACCTACGTGAAGGGGTGCAGAGGAGATCCTTAGTCTTAAGACAACAAGTCTGGATCCTTCTATAACTTCAGTGTAGTAGCTGGAGAAGAAGAAGACGCAATATAAGGGGATACCCATGTTTGTCCCTCTATGAGGGCAATATGAGTATCATGCGTTCTTTGTTCAGCATAAGCTTCAATGAAGTATTGGGAATTAGAAGGAATGCACTAGACAAGGACTGACTGCAGTGAAAAGGAATGCAACCCTGTTGTAAGAGTTCCACTGGAGATGTGGAACAACCCAGGGAATTGAGCAATTCTTTATGCTTTCACGTGGTCTAAGCTCTGGTTCCTTTTCCTTAAAAGGAAATTTTAAGGAAGATGGTAAGAGTAGGAAAAAACCCAGTCATGTAGGAGCATGACTGGGCAAAGCCTTTTTAACCATCTGGAAGTTACCTACTAGGAATGGCTCTGATGCTCTCTGGCAAAGGCCCATAGTTGCAGAGCTTTTTTTTGTATAATTGCAGAGAGCATGTTGTAGGTTGCTTAGGTGAGATCTGGCTGTTTAATTGCCAGTGTGCAACCTAATCTATTCTGTTGGAGCCAAAAAGAATTGAAGATGGCTAAGAATAGTAGACAGGCCGGTTGCCTGCAATGATAAATTGTCCAAGTGGGTTTTGGAACCTCTCTTGGAATTATTTGTTATTAAGGCAGCAGAAAAAGTTAGGTCCTATAGATTGGAAAAGGACCAACAGACATAATTAGGAGTGGTAAAACTCAATTATGGTCTAATAAGCTGTCTTAAAAGAAATATTTGAGAAGATTGCAAAGGGGAAGAAAACTCTGTATGGAAACTACTTACTGGGATAGGTATCAAAGAAAATCCTATGGGCTTAAAAAGTAAGCCCTCCAGTTGAATAGTATCACTCTTAGAGACTGAATGTCTCGACTAAGAGGGATAGAAAGTAATACAGAGTAGAGAAGACTTACAATTTGGTAAGTCCCTGAAAAGGTAAAGCCCCCTTGCAGTCAAAACTATGAGATATCCTCGTACAGGAAAACTGTCAAGGTGAAAGGCATAGCCTACCTTGCTGTTAGTTGTTACTCCTCTTTTTCTTCAAAAGGAGAGGAGAAACCTGTTACTGTAGGGCATGAATGTCCTCAATAGCTCTAGGAGCTAAAAGAATGTATTTCTCTTGTGGAAAGAGATTCATGCCTAGAGTCGAGGATTGAGTCAGTGTATCACTGATATCTCAGTAACGACGAGATGAACTGTAGATGCTTCTATTGATAAGAAGTAGGTTACCAGTTCTAAACCTCAAACAGGAAAAAAAGATTTAATGAATAAAATATCAAACCCTGCGACTGCTGGGTTTGCTGAGCCTATTGAGGTTTTGATTTTCTTAGCCTGGTTTGATGTTGCCCTTCTTTGGAAACATCTGCATGATGGGTAGAAGATGGATAAAACTTTTTTATCCACCTTGCCAACTGCTGTGCGCCATCAATCAAAGAGGCACCAGACCTGGAAGTATGCTAGCTTAGAGGACTCCTCCAGGCTCAGATCAGAGTGGTGATCACCACCAGAGAACAGCCCTTACGCGCTGCTTCCTTTCAAGAGCCAAGCCCTAAGCAAGAAGGGAACTGGGTCCTCCAGAATGATTGGTCCCTGCTGCAATAGGCCCTGAGAGGGAGGCAACCGCAGGAGCCACATCAGGTCTCTGAACCACACTCTCTTCAATCAGTCTAGCGCCACCAGGACAATCCTGCCTGGGTGGCATTTTATATGACGAATCACAGACCCACCAAGGGCCACTGTGAAAACATGTAAAGCACGTGCTGTCTTGGCCATGGCTGTGCCAGGGCGTTGACATCCTCGGATCCCATCTCCATGTGGTGACTGAAGAAGTGATAAACTTTGGCACTGGAGCAGGTCACCATCAGATCCATTTTGGAGCAATCCCAGCGGCGCAGAATCAACAGACACACCTCCTGACTCAATTCCCACTCTCCAGGATCCAGACAGTGCCAGCAGAGGAAGTCTGCTTCCATAGTGTCCACCCTGGCAATGTGCTAAGCTGACAAGGATACGAGGTTCTTCTCCGCCCAGGCAAAGCCATCTTCAGAGCTACCCCGGCACTCCTCGTGCCGCCTTGCCGATTGACAGAAACCAACGCCACAGCATTGTCTGAAAACACTCAAAACCACCCGGCCATCGATCAGGAGCCAGAAACACAGAACAACCAACCTGATGGCTCTTGCCTTGGGGCGGATGATGGACCACACCACTTCACTGTGGTTCCAATGGCTCTGGGTCATATGGTCTTGGCCATGAGCTCCCCAGCACGAGAGACTGGTATTAGTCATCAGGAAGATCCAGGAGAAATCGTCCAGCAGTACACTCTCTCTCAGATGACAGAGCTGCTGCCACCACTACAGGTTGTGCACAGAATAGCACCAGGCAATCCAACAGCCGTTTGACTTTCTCCTCTGGCAGGAAAATGTTGCCCACTCGAGTGTCGAAATGTGCTCCCAGAAACTCCAGAGACTGGGAGAACAACAGTTTGCTCTTTTCCCAATTGATCCCCCAGCTGAGGCTTTCCAAAAAAGGACACCACTCGGGACACCACCCAAGATGCTTCTGAAAGGGAATAGGCCTGGATGAGCCAGTCATCCAGAGATGGATGGACACTGATCCTTCGTCACCACACTGCCACAGCCTTCACCACCATGACCTTGTAGAACATCCTTAGAGCAGTGGATAACCCAAAAGGGAGGGCAGCAAACTGATAGCGAGAGTCAATGACGGCAAACGTAAATACTTTTGCTGATCCGCCCAGATCGAGATATGAAAATATGTCTCAGTCTAATCCAGAGAAGCAATGAACTGCCATCAGCACACTGCTTGAATCATGGAGCACAAGGTTTCCATCCGGACAGGCAGTGCTTGTTGAATGCCTTGAGATTTAAAATGGGCAAGTGCTTGTTGAATGCCTTGAGATTTAAAATGGGCAGGAAAGAACAGTCCTTTTTGGGCACCATGAAATAGATGGAATATCTGCCCTTGCCCTACTTATCCAGGGGAAGGGGCACCACCACCTTTAGGTGCAGCAACTTGTCCAATGTGGTCTGCACAGCAGCAATTTGGATCACAGACCTACAAGTGGAGATGACAAAAGCATCTAGAATTGTCTCTTTGATTCCAAGACGTAGCCAAACTGAATGGTGTCTAGTACCCAGCAATCCTTAGTAACCCAGGCCCATTCCTGAAAGAAAAGGTAAAGCCTGCTGCAGGGAATGGGCCCCCAAACCTTCATTGCACAGGCCAGGAGGGTGCTCCTCTGGAGGAGACTGAGTCCCTGGGCCCATGCACTCCACAAAAGGACTGAAAACAAGCCTGAAGACCGGAAGCAGATGGGAAGAAAGGCTTTCCAGGTTGGAAATGATGAGAGTCCCAAGATCCCCAGGGATACAGCCAGCTCATCCTTTGTGGATGGGTGGAGGCTGATTAGAAAATGACACCAGCCCATTTCATAGGCCCCCTGGACCTGTCTTCAGGAAGGCAGTAAAGATTTTGCCTTGCCCAGGTCCTTCATCAGCTTCTGCAATCAGCTCCAAAAAGAAGTTTCCCCTTTAAAGTCAGTTGGAACAAATGGGCTTTGGAAGATGAGTACGCTACGCTGCCCAGTGCCAGAGCCAAATCCACCGCTTTGACATTGTCATCAGTGCACCATCCTTGGCTGCCAAACGCACTAGGTCATACATGGCATCAGAAAGGAAGGCTGTTGCTGGCTCCAGAAGAGGAGTAGTATCATCCAGCAGAAAAGACTGAATCCACTGGAGCAGGGCTTGAGATATCAAACTGGCATGTACTGCCAGCTGCAGAACAGCAGCCACCTTGATGAACTGGCTCTTCAACAATGAATCAGACTTATGGTCCAGAAAATTCTTTAAGGCCAATCCACCTTCAACAGAAATGATGGCCCTCTGGTAAACGCCATGACCTGAACATCCATCTTTGGAATACCAAACCACTCAGTGCACTCCTTCTCCAGGAGAGCATAGATCTTCTTACATATCATTAACCCCTTAGACGGGGAGTACGGATAGAGTCCCACTCCAACCAGATCATATCCTTCATCATATCTGGGAATGGGAAGACAGTAGTGGATTTCTGCACCCCTTGAAGGAGTGGATGCACCTTCGACTCCTGTTCCATGCCCGATGCATCCAACAAGTTCAAGGCAGATGAGACCCTGGCAGTCAATGCCGCCAACTTCTCCTTCCGGAATAGGCAGATCTCTCCAACCTCTTCACAATCTTCTGAAGGCGAGAGTACAACTTCATCCACGTCAGAGCCCAGTACCAAGTCTGCCCCACATGAGACTGTGCCCAGGGCACCAAGAGGCTGCAAGGTCTGAATTTCCCCACCAGAAGGACCAGGCCTGCTGCCAAAAAGAAAAATTTCAGGGAGGACCATCTGGAATCCAGATGCTCTCCTTTTGGAAGTGACCCTCCAACACCAGGGGGCACAGCCAGCACAGACCCCCTAGAGGATGAGGAGTGACTTACTGCACAGTCGCCAGACCCTCCAGCCGGCTGGATATCCTTACCCAAAGTGCCATCTGTCACCTCCTGCCCTGAGGCAGGCAAGGCCAGATTAACTGCATCCCCCAGTTGAGAGAGGGGGACAAGGCCCTCCAGGAATGATTCAGAAGCTGCCATGCAAGAAGAGCAGAGTCCAGAATCCAGGGAAGAGGCAGCTTGCTTGTCACAGTTCAAACAACATTTCCTGGAAGAAGACATAAAAAGTTAAGGCAAGTATCATAACAGCACAGGCTAAGGCTGCATCGGCGTGAAAGTGCACGTTTACACTTTTACTGTGGTGCACATTAACTGTGCTTTCAATGCTGTGAGTGTTACAGGTGCTAGGGTAGGAATGTGCTTTGGAGCTGCTTAGGCAGAACGCGCATTCAGACCATGAGACCGCCAGTGGCACAATAGGAGAAAACGCTACTAACGCAGAAAATGTGGTCACCAGCAGTCACCCCAAATTGTGTCGGAAGGCAGAATCAGGAGCCCCCAACAAGGACAATGACGAGGTCAAGCCTTGGTACTCATTCCCTGAGAGTCCCAGGCAAAGAATCCATGCCAGGCTTAGCTCTACTCCCCTGAAATGTTTTACTGGTTTTGCAGTACTGCACACTTAAGGTGGCTGGCAGGCATATCCCTCTAAGGGCCTTCTGCAATCTTCAGGAGAGAACAGGGAGGACAGAGGAGAGAGAGGGCCCTGAGGTTGTGTGAAGCTTCTGCACGCTTCCAGATATTTCCAAATCCTTTAAATTTTGGACTTCTCAGCAGGCTTTTATCATTATAAGTGCATGGAGCTGAACCAATTTTCCCTCCTCCTATGGCTACTGAAAAGACCACAGTCTAGTGGAGCCTCCCATGTTGCGCTCAAGTGCGAGAGTCACCCTCAAGATGGTAGTTCATGAGCATTTAATCAATTTTTCCTCTCAATCTTCACATTTTCTTTAGAGAGGAGAAAATCCATCCACCATCTGTTGGAGACAAAAATACCAAAGAGACTTCTGGTGGCTGAAGTGAATAGAGGTATGAGAGTGATGTCACTGAAAACTGGGCTTTTCGTTGGTTCTTTGTCTCCAGCAATCTGCTGGTAGGGGTACACAACCCAATTGTCTGGACTGGTCTAGCAGGACGATATGGAAATGAATGTTGGCCAGAGGACCACAAGCACTGCAAAAAAATAGAAAGGGCGATTGAGAAGTATGTTGAACTGAACAGCACAGGGGGATAGCAGAGAGAATTAAATGGGATGGGATAAGGGCTATAGTCAGGGGCTATCTTATAATTCGTGCGGCCTACCTTAAGAAAAAAGAAGGGTAAAGGGCAGTCACTGAGAGACAAGATTTAGAAGAAGCATAAAAATCTGGTACTGGACAAATCTGGTGGGACTGTAGATGAGCTTGTGAGGCAGAGGGAAGATGCAAGCAATTGTGATAGTGTGGCGGGAAAGGTTTTCTTTAAAACACAGGCCAGACAGCAGTTCAGGGAAAACAAAATCAGCTTACTTCTGTCCCAGTTTGTTAAACCTCAACAAGCTAGCTCTCTTGGCCCTTCCTCCAGCCCCAGTGAAAGTTCCTACCTCAGAACTCCTTTGCATGGCTGGCCTTCGAAGGACTTCTGGCTCCACGGGCCTCTCTCCCTCCTGCAGCCTGCTGGGTTCTGAACCTCTCCCCATGAGCCAGCCCTGAACTCTGGGATGCAGACTCTCTTAAAGGGGACTGTTGATACTCCCTTTGGAGAGGAATGGGTACAGCTTAGTTACTACTCACCTGTAACAGGTGTAACAGGGCATCCCAACCTGGAGGTGACGGGGGATCTGCCACCAGTTGAGGGAATCTGCCAGCTGGCGGGACACTCTCACCCTGTTCCGGAGCCTGCCCGTGGCTTGTGTCCACTGAGAACGAAGGCATCACTGGTCCGCCCTCATGTGTAGGCAGGCATATGGGGGCCACATGGACTGTAGACGCCATGTGGCCCAATAGGCGGAGGAGAAGCTGGATGGGTAGCGACCGGCAGTGCTGTACCTCTACGTCTAGCCCCCTGAGGCGTACTGACCTCTCCTGAGGGAGGAAGGGCTTTGCCTGGAGGGTGTCTAGCTGAGCCCCTATGTAAATAGTTGATTTCTATTGTTCTATGTACAATGTTCAATGTAAATAGTTGATTTCTATTGTTCTATGTAAAATGTATACAAACTGTGTACAAGACTGTTAACCTGTTATATGTAAACCGCCCTTGATCTCTGGAAGGGGCGGTATAAAAGAAATAGTTAAATAAATAAAATAAATAAATAAAAAACTACAAGCACTGAGCTGGGGGGAGGTGGGACTTGGGGAAGTTGATGACGAACCCCAAGTGCTGCAGGGCTTGGATGGTGCACTCAGTTGCGTGGAGCACCTTTGCAATTGTGCCTCCCTTTATGAGCCAGTCATCCAGATAGGGAAAGATGAAGACCCATTGGAGAGGAAGGTGGGCTGTGACCACCGCCAGGCACTTGGTGAAGACCCTTGGCAATAAGGTCAGCCCGAAGGGCAGCACCCTCTATTGGTAGTGACCTCCCCGCACCACGAAGCAAAGGTATTTTTGGTGGTTGGGATAGATCAGGATGTGCGTATAGGCATCCTTAGTCTCCCTGCTGGAGGTATGGCATCAGTGTTCCAAGGGAGAGCATCTTGAACTTCTCCCTTACCAGAAATCGGTTCAGGTCCCGCAGGTCTAAGATGGGCCTGAGGCCCCCTGTTTGCTTGGGAATGAGGAAATACCTGGAATAGAAGCCGGTGCCCAGAGATGCTTGGGCACTGGTTCCACCACCTTATCCTCAATGAGGCCTGCGAGTTCAGTGAGGAGCACAATCTGGTGAAGGAGAGGTCTTACAGGCTCTACTAGAAAGTATGAGGGTGGCACCTGTTGCATGTGGAGGAGGTAGCCCTCCCTTGACCACTTGCAATACCCAAGAATCGGTGGTAATGGTGTACCACCTGTGGGCAAACAGGGCCAGACGCCCCCCTGTGGGCTGTTGGGGACCTCCTGGGGGAGAGGAGGTCATGCCGACGGGAGTCAAAAGCTCCTCCCAGATTGAGCCGGAGCCTGGGACTTGGGGGTCTTTTGTTTGCAGGTGCCTTGCTCTTGCCCCTTCTGATGTTGGCCTTGTTGTGGGGCCGAGAAGGTTTGGAACCATGAGGTATTGTCAAAACCTCCCTTTTTCCTCGAGCAGAAGGGCTTCTTTCCCAGGGCCTTCTTATGGAGCTGCACAGAGGTCTTTTAGAGAGTCTGGTCCTTATCAGGAACTCAGTCTCTATTTCAGCTGCCTTGTCTGCCATGTTTTTCCTGAAGAGATTCTCTCCAATACAGGGGACATCAAAAAGTTTGTCCTAAACCCATTGTTCGAGGTCAGACGACTGCAGCCATACCTGGCGTTGGGCCCCAATGCCTGCAGTAGATAGTCGGCTGAGGACTCTAAGCTGTTGTAAGCTGCTTGGGATAAAAACTTTGAGTACTTCTTGACCGCCGAGGCAAACTGCTGAAGGGGTTCCCCGCTGAGGCCTGCTGAGAAACCACCAAACTCCCTTGCCAGTTCTTTGAGGTATATGTCAATATATAGTTGGTAGGATTGGACTCGATATGCAAGCCGAGCCCAGGAAGGCCTTTCGGCCGAGGGTGTCAAGGGTCCGGGCCTCCCTGCCAGAGGGCACCAAGTAATGGGTCTTTTGAGTCTGCGCATGGCAGACTCAACAATCATCGAGTTGTGGGGAAGTTGAGTCTTCTGGAACACAGGGCTTCGGCGGACTCGGTACATAGAGTCGATTCACCTGCTGACAATGGGCACAGATGCCGCTGTCTCCTACATATGGAGAAGGTGGTGTTCAAGGATTGGAGGAACAGGCACCATAAGGGCTTCCTTGGGGGGAGCCTTGTACTGGAGAAACTCCAGTTGCTCTGTGCAGGGATCCTCCTCAGCCTTGATGGCAAGCGTCTTAGCTATGTCCCGCACAAAGTCGAGGAAAGCGACGTCGTCAGGTGGGAAACGGCACTGGAACAATGGGGGGGGGGGGAGACAGGTCTGAGGGCACATCTCGTTGTTGTTGAGTGTCCAGGGACTCCTCGCCCTCAGTCTCCCATTCCGACTAGAAGTCTGAGGACAAGTCTGAGGCCCCGCAGTCACTGCAGTCGAGGCTCAAGCCCGAAGGTCTGTGAACTCTGGGGAATCTGTGGTCCGAACACAGTGTGCACTCGCTAGAGAGAACTGATGCCCCGAGGAAAGGGACCGGGACCGAGTCTGATGCTGATGGGGTGCTTGAGGATCAGCTCGATATCTGGGGAAGCTCTTGATGTCAAGAATCCCATCATTGGGGCAAATAAACCAGAGGAACAGGACAAACACCCGCTGCATGACCAGAAGGGCAAATATACTACTCTCTAAGGCTGTTACCCCAGTCTCCATGCCAGTTGGCTCCACAGTCTGTGACGCAGGCATCAAGGACTTCAGGTCCAGAGTCTGTTCTGTTGAGGGGGAGTCCTCAACAAGGATGGCCTTGGGTGTTCGAGGTCGGTCTTCTTCCAGGGCAGCTTCTGGGGCCGTTCCCCCGCTACTACCCTTCTCACTCACGCCGGGGACTGGAATGGGATTTTCCCTTCTTCCCAGATCTATCCTCCGAAGCAGTCTATGAGGGTTTTGACTTCTTTCATTCCACCTCCAGAGATTTCCTCTAGGAGGACCTGCAGCCACAGGACTCTGAGGCAGCCCAGGCCTTGGGGGCACCGAGGTACCGGAGGCAGCCATGAAGCGCGATGTCGCCAGAGACTCAGGTGCAGAGTTGGACATGAAAGAATTGTTCTTGCTTCAGCTGATGGCTATTGATGGCCTTTATGGTCATGGGCCTGCAAAGTTCACAGTCCGAGTTGTCGTGCTCCAGCCCAAGGCAGCGGAGGCAGCAGTCATGTGGGTTGTTGCGGGACACCATCTTACCATGCTAATCACATTTCTTGAAGCCGTTGGAGGCCATTGGGAAAAAAGGGGGCCCTGCTACCCGGCAAGAGTCCGAGGTCTGGGGCAAAAAAGGGTACGAAGCACCAGTCGAAGGATTTCTCAATAAAATCAATAAAAAAAAATGAACAAGACCAAGGAGCAACGCCGAGACGAGCAGGCTCGGGGGGGGGGGGGAGGAACAGATATGCGTACTGGACAAAAAACAGGATAAAAAGCAACCCACTTTTTCCAGGGGAAACTAGACAGATGTCCTGAGGGCTCCATGGACAAAAGGAGACGGAGGCAAAATGGCACCCTTGGGCGGGAATGGGACCACACATGCATGGTGCATCTCCCAAAGGCATTCTTTGAAAGATGGGGAGATGCTGCTGCATGGGCTCCATCAGCGCTGTCACCCATATGTAAGGACTGACTTACTGCTTCTTCCCAGAGAACATTCTATAGACCTCATCACAAGGGTGTTGAGAAAAATTTACAATTGTTTACTCTAAAGCAGGGGATCTCAACTCAGTCCTCGGGACACACCTAGCCAATCAGGTTTTCAGGATTACCATTGTGAATATGTACGATAGATTTGCATGCACTGCCTCCACTGTATGCAAAACTCTTAAAAACACAGGACAGGGTACTCTGTAGCAACCAGCTTATCATAGGTCTTCTTTCCCTCCCTCCCTCCCCAACACCCACCCACCCCTGGGATAATCATAGCTTTATAGGTGCTTAAGCCTCTTAAAGGAAAGGAGGTGTCATATTCACTCTCCAGTGCAGCTATTTATCCTCATCAGGCATACATTAAGAACCTGAGATTAATTAAGCTTCAGGTGAATAAAGTACATTAAATGTATTAGGTATAGTTTTATCAGGTGAATAAAGTACATTAAATGTATTAGGTATAGTTTTATTAGTATAAGTATCCCCAGCAAACCTTAGTAAGTAAAAAACTTAAATAACTAAACACAACCTTAAAACTAAAATGTAGACAGCAGTCCAGCAGCGAGATGGGGCTTTCCAGTCTTTTGCATTGCGTGTCACATGTATGATTTTCTCCCAGTTGAGAAAAAGATTGCTCCAAGCGTTGAAGGTCCGTCAAAACTAATAACTGAAAAGTGGAAGTAATCAAATCAATTGGGCTTGGGGGCATTCATTTGGAAGCTGTATGTACCAAAGATGCGTCAGCCCAAGCAGATGTATTATCAAAAAAAAATTTTATTTGTAATTTTCTGAAAATTTTTTAAAGAAACAGTCGCATCTTAAACAGATCATAAGGTACCATAGGTACAAAGGATAAACCCAGGTTCAAAACTCATTCTTGTTCTAACGTAAGTATATGACCAGTCAAATTGACGACTGTGTTCTTTTTAATGGGATATTAACATAATCACTTGGGGTTTTTCATTGCATCATACCCAGCTAGCCAGCTTCCAGATATATCACTAGTCTCACAGCTTGTATAGATCCTGGGCTGGGGAAGTATGTAGACCTCATGCCACAATCTGGAGGATGTTGGCACAGCTGATGTATGGCTGCCCCATCATACTAGCACCTGGTGACAATGCAGTAATCCATATGGTCCAGGTACTGGCCAGTCATTCATGGCCTCCCTAAATTGCAGATCAGCACACAAGACCCTCATGTTGCTCCCAAGTCACACTCTCTCTCACTTGCAGTCACAAAAGACATCATTCTGCCAAACCGAACCTATAACTAATAGCTACAATCCATACTGGCATGACATCCCAGGACTATACATATGATTTCCCTTTCTTGCTTCAACATGATTTGTTTCCAGACTCACTCACATACCATTCTTACATCAACAGTCCCAGTTTTCAGAACACAAGATTTGTTAGGGTCCTCTGGATTAGCTCTTTTAGCACAGACAGAACATTTCAGCATATCTAGAATAAACACTATTGCTCTTCTTAATATTTCTCTAAGAGTGTTTATTAATGTTTCTTTACCTTCCAACATTCCCTCACCTCTGATTTCTGTTCTTTATAACTCCATATTGTGTTTTCCCAGACTGCAGTCACATCAGTTCAGCACATACTTGTCACAACCATTCTTCAATATGGGATGAACTGAAGAGCACAACAGAATATTTTCTAAATCCTGGCCTTATTCACGTTTCAGCAGGAATACAGAACATGCACCGGCCTTTCCTGAATATGCTATGCACGTCTACGTGGCTGACCACGCCCCCATTCCACCACTTTTGGGCACGTTCTCAGCACATAAATGCCCCTGCATCATGTACAAGCCCCTTATTGGTGTTTTGGAATGACATCCTAAGTGCATAACTTTGCACTTGTCCACATTAAATTTCATCTGCCACTTGGACACCAGTCTCCCAATTTATCAAGTTCCTCTTGTACTTTTTCACAATCCTCTTGTGATTTCACAACTTAAAATTTTGTGTTATCTGCAAATTTGATCACCTCATTGGTCATTCCCATTTCTAGGTCATTTATGAATATGCTATAAAGCAGCAGGCCCAGCACAGATCCCTGGGATATACCATTATTCACCTTTCTCCATGGAGAACATTGGCCATTTAGCCCTATTCTCTGTTTTTTATCTTTTAACCAGTTCCCATTCCACAATAGTACACTGCTCCCTATCCCATGACTTCTTTTTTTAAAATAATAATCTCTTTATTGAAAACAAATACAAACGTGCTACCAATCAACACATGCCCCCTTAGCACATCAGGGCCAAAAATCACTAGAGTGGAGCATCAATGGCTCTCTTACACGGTGCCACAACTCTCTATCATACAATACTGTGGCATGTAGAGTACACAAATAACAGTAACAATGTACCAACATGCAATACTATGTACAAATGTGCAAAAGATACACCGCATCACTCAATTGTGGGAACAGTTACATACCATTTACCAAGTATATTGTCAGTAGTTTAGACTTTCAAAATTTTCAATTTGGATTCAAATATGCAATTCCTCCCCCAACCCCACCCCCCATGACATTTTAATTTTGTCAAGAGTCTCTCTCAAAGGACCTTGCCAAAAGCTTTCTGAAAATCCAAATACACTCTTATCAACTGGCTCACCTTTATCTACCTTCAAAAAATGTAACAGATTAGTGAGATAAGACTTCACTTGACTAAATCCAGGCTGGCTTTGTTCCATTAAACAATGGCTCTTTATATTTTCCTATAATGGTTTCTACCATTTTGCCTGACACCGACATCAGACTCACTAGTCTGTAGTTTCCTGGATTACCACTGGAAGCCTTTTTCAAAACTGGCAATACATTGGCCACTCTTCAGTCTTCAGGTACAACAGACAATTCTACAGTAATGATAATTTACAAATTTCTAATAGTAGGTCTGCAATTTCATTTTATAATTCTTTCAGTACCATGGTATGCATAACATCTGGTCCAGGTGATTTGCTATTCTTTAGTTTATCAAACTGCTGTATTACATCTTCCTGATTTACTGAGATTTGTTTCAATTCCTCTGATACATCACCCTTAAATATAATTTGTGGCATGGGTAACTTTCCAACAACATCTCCAGTAAAGACCGAAGCAAAGCATCCAGTCTCTCCACTATGGCCCTGTCCTTCCATAGTGCCTCTTTTATCCTTCTACTGGTGGTCCAACGGACACACCTACAGGTTTTCTGCTATGAATGTACTTGAAAGTTTTAATTATGTGTTTTTGCTTCTGTGGCAAGCTTCTTTTCAAATTCACTCTTTGCCTGCTGTATCAATGCATTCATAAGGTGGGAAAGCGTAGTTACTCACCTATAAAGCACAGTTACTTACCTGTAACAGGTGATCTCTGGGAACAGCAGGAATAAGTCTTCACATATGGGTACGTCGGTACCGACGGAGCCTGCGCGGGAAAGCTCCCCAGCGTCCAATCAGAAAGCTTTTGGGAGCATCCCTCAGCGCCTGCGTGCTGCCTTCCCGCCTTTCCAACTGGCTCTCCTCAGTTGAGTTTCATAGCTGAGACAAAGAGAGAGAAAGAGGAAAGGAAAGATAGATATAAAAATACAACTCCTAGGGGAGGTGGGCGGGTTGTGAAGACTTATTCCTGCTGTTCCCAGAGATCACCTGTTACAGGTAAGTAACTGTGCTATCTCCAGGAACAAGCAGGAATGAGTCTTCACATATGGGGACTCCCAAGCTAAGATGCCTAGGCCATAACATGTTGAAGATTGAAAACATGCTACATCTCATATGGCCAGGCATCCTGAGGATGGAGGGCAGGAGTTGCATAGAGAGGAGCTGCAGAAAAACCAGCTAACCTAAGAAAGGACTACCCTCAAGGAGTCCATGTATGTATGATCATTATCAAAAGATATATTGAAATGAACAATCACCATAATATTGAAATGAACAATCACCATATGACGCTCACCTACTGGATTGCAGGAAGTAGAGAGGCTGATGGAGTCTACTGGGGATCCAGTAGAATAATGTTGAAGGTGACCTCACTGGAGTGAAGGTGGAGGTCAACATCTGGAAGTGAGAGGTGACCCCAGGATTCAATTAGGGTAACACAAACACGGCAGGTCTTCGGTGGGAAGCTTCATGGAAAGCTGAAAACTCTTTTGGCTACAGAAGTATTCAGAGGTAGGAGCAAAAGAGGAAGACTGACCGATCTGGACAAACAGACCTAGTTCTTGAGGGAGGAAAGGGTATGAGAAGAACCCCATACTCCCAAGAAAGGACAGATGTTTGAGGAATTGAATCTGAAATCCACTGAAGATCCACCATGTCTTTCCTAACTGGTGAGAGGTAGGAAGACATTGTGGCATGGAGCTTTAGGGATACGTAAACCTAGGATACGGTAGGGCTGTCAGTTCCACAGCAGTGGGTGTGTGCAAAATATCCGAAACATACTGTGGAACAGTATGAAGCTGTGCAAGCCCACTGTCAGAAACATACAGGAAGGTAAAAACCTTTATGAGCATAGACAGTCAGGAGATAAGTATGGAAATACATATCTACCTATAATAAGTATCTGGACAGATACACACATATATGTAGAGATATGTGTATGTATATATATATAAATATATATATATATATATATATATATATATATACATATACACATACTGTGACGCTGCAGCAGTACCTGAAGCCATGGAAATAAATACTGATCCGGTGGCAAGACCTGGTATTGCAGGAAGAGGCAGTAAAATTCCTTCCCAGCACAGATCACAAGGGAACAATCAGTCAGATCAGCCTAACCTGGGGGAAGGGAGGAGCGAGGTCACTGATTGGGCGCACCCTGCTAGGAGGCGGGCTTCCCAGGACAGACGTACCCTGTATAACAGGAAGAAGGAAAATGAAAGCAGAGGCAGAGGAGGAAGGAGGAGAAACAGAGACCGAGAGAGCAGCAAAGACAGAGAAAGCCAGAAGGCAGCTGGAAAAGCAACAGAGGCGTATGGGGAGAAGAGTTGGAATGAAAATCCCAAGGAGAGAAAGAACCAGAGGACAAGCTGGTTAGAGAAACAGAACTGGTTGAGAAGCCAGCCAAAGGAACCACAGAGGGGAGCATTTACCAAACCAGGATACAGATACCAGAGAGGCTCAGTGCAGCAGGAAACCTTCCAGGACTCAGAGGAGGGCGTGGCACAGAGAGACCCAGGTGGGAAGCCTAACGGTTTGGAACCAGAAGCTCAGCCGTGGAAATACTGGCAGCCGGTTGAAGAATCTCCCTGCATTCCTCATCAAGGTACTTTTAACTGCAATAAGAGTTTTTATGACAAGCCAAACTGTGTTATTGGTAGTTCTGAAACCCAGGGAAAGCCTAGGATCTATCCAGACAGTTGGCTACAGCCAGAACCTCCAGCAATTAAACCTTGTCTCTCTTTTAAAACTCCTGAAGAAAGCAATAAAGAAGCTAGCCTTAGAAATACTGCAGATATCTTTACCAGAGATATTTACCAGAGGATTTTAGAAGCATCCAAAGGGGAATTGCCAAAGGAAAACCCTCTGCCTGCCTATGATGTAAGATTTCCAGCACTTGCTGATAGAGACAAGTGGGGGAAGGGTAATTACAGCACCGTGCCTAAAGAGTGTGTGTAACGGTAGAATAGCTGTGAATGAAGCAAAGCCTCCCAGTCTCTGTATACCCCAAGGAGAAGCAGTTTCCTCACCTGCTCCTCACAGCCAGCAAGCTCAAGTATTATTAAGAGGGCTTCACGCTTTCTTAGAAAAGCATCTTGTTCCTGAGCAGACAGTGTCAAGCCCAAACCCACAAGCAACGCTGTTAAATCCTTTGCCTATGTTAGACCAGCCCATGGACTGCTCGACCTGCCTCATAGACAAGGTTTAAAGGGAAGCAAGAGCTTGTGTAGTGATCTGCTATAAGAAGTGCTATAGTACATGTTTGGAGTGCATGAACCCAAGAGCTTATGGGGATAAGAAAATAAGCTGATTGTTTTCACTCAATTGTACTGCATGAACTTTATAATTTCCTGTTTGTAGCTGGATAAAATATAAGACCCACATGCCAGGAATGTGGCTGTCTTGAATATAAGTTTAAGTTGGACATTATTGAAGAAGCAGTTTCTTTTCAACTTTCTGTTTGGCTATAAAATATTACCCTTCAAAACCTGTACAAAGTCCTATCTTTGGAGCGGGAGAAATAAACCCTAATAAAGAAATAAATTTTCTCTATTCGTGCCTTGCCTGTTCACTCGGTCACCCACAACTACAAGATGACCTCCAGGCTAGCCCTACCTTAAACCCTCAAGGTCAAGGTACGGGCACTAGGGGCGCTACAATACATACATATATAGATATATATACATGGGTATATAGATATAGATATATATATATAATAAGATCTAAAGGGCATAGCATATGCACACTTAGCTGACAGACAGACAGACAGATACATCTACAGAGATGTATATAGGTATATATATATATATACATATATATATACCTGAATATATAGGTCTAAAGATAGATGCCTGCAGTAAGCAGACAGAGCTATGCATATCAGGACATTCACATGGAGATGTGAAGGGAAAAGATTCATCTAAGAACAAGGAGGTGAAACCTACTTGAGAAGATATATAGAGAATCTATTCCCCCAGAGATGATGGTACAGGAATGCTATCCAGTGAATTACCAGGATGGTTACGTGAAAAAACAGAGGATAATATCAGTCTGTAAACAGCAAGTCCGGAGTCCTGTGGAACTCCAGCATGGTAAAAGGACAGAAACGCATAGGATGAGATACCAGGTTGACCTACGTGAGGGACAAAGAAGGTATCATGCGTTTTTCAGATTAATATGTGCTGTCCTTGAAGTGTTAGGATACCATGAGGACAAGCTGCAAGAAAAAAAAGAGTATATTCCCTAAGGAATGGGATAACTCTTAGACTTTCACGTGGGGAAGGCTTATGTCCTTTTCCCTCTTTTTTTTTTTTTTTTTTTTTAAAAGAAGATAGCAGGGTATGAAGAACCCTCACAGTCATAGGGGATGACTGAGGAAGCATTTTTCAACCATGATGGATAGCCATTAGAGAAAACTCTATGCTCTCTAGCAAGGGCCCATAGTGGAAAGCTTCTCAGTAGGATTTCAGAGAGCATTATGCAGGAGAACTGGGATGTAGAACTGGCTGATGGAGAAAACTGACAGCCACGTCCACTACATTGCCAAATCCAGAGATTGGAGATGGCAAGGGTAGAAGATAGTGTAAGAAGCCTGTAGTGAAAAAGATTATCCAAGAAAGATGTAGAAAACTTTCTTGGAATCACTACTAAGGCCAGACAGGAGTGGTGGAAGACAAGACTGGGACTTGTGGAAAAGTACCAGTAGTCAAGCACTGGACTCCTGCATGGGCAGCTACTGAATAGGACAACAGAGAGAGTCGGTCTGTGTCAAACAGAGAGAACAGACTGAACAAAGAGAGCAAGCTGTCTCTGTCTGCAGAGCTGCCTAGATAAAGACGGGAGTTTACTCAGGAGAAGAAACTCTACAGTGAAAAGAAAGACAAGAAAAGTCTTTCAATGGTATGGTACCACTCTTACAGGGGAAACCCTGGCGAAGAGGGTAGAGATAGAAGCTGAAGAAGGACTTACCACATGGTAAGTCCCTGGAAGGAAAAAATACATGCTGGTACAGAGAAACTATCATGTGATAATTGCTAAACCTCTCTTCTAGTCAGGAAGAGGTGGAAAACTCTTTAACTTATAGACATGAATAGCCTGACAGTTCAGCATAGTGAAGAGTAAATGGATTTCCTGAGAACAGGAATCCCTGAGCAGAGTTTTGAATGGAAAAACAGTGAAAAACTTCTGCTGAAAAGGAATTAAGTGTAGTTATAAAAAGATTAATCAGAAACCTATGGTTACTGTGTTTATTCAGCCTGGCTAGAGTTTGGATTCTTCAGACCATGGCGAGACTTCCCCTGCTTGGGAACAGCCGAATGATGGGCAGGAGAAGAGGAAAACCTCTTTCTTTTAGGGAAAGAAGGTTTGGTAGGGCATTTCCTACCTGCTGAGGAAGGAGAGGGCTTAGGATGGCCCTCAGAAACAGGAAAGTCAGTGGAGCAATGAGCCACCTGACGTAAGGACTCCTTATTGAAGAGATTTTCTCCAGTACAAGGAGTATTACTCAGTCTGTGTTGTGCCCATCTACTCAAGTCTGAGGCTTAGAGCCAGGCTTTACGACGTGCTCCTATGGCTATAGCAGAAGTTCTGCTAACAGACTCAAAAGAGTCTAGGGAAGCACGAGAAAGAAACCAAGAGATATTTTGGCTATGACTAAGAAGTAAGGAATAGTCTGCAGCCTTGGGCTCTGATAGAAAAGGAGTCAAAAGAGATAATTTCTTTGTGATCTCCTGAAGGGATAGACTCATATAGAAAATATATGAGAGAATCCTTGTTGCCAGCATAGATGTTTGGAAGGTTTGACGTCCAAAGGCATCTAGTGTTCTAGATGCACGCCCTGGCGGGAAAGAAGAATGTTTTTTCTTGCTTTTTACCTTCCTCATTGCTGATTCCACTACAATGGAATGATGGGGAAGTTGAGGCTTTTGAAATCCTGGAGAGGGGGGCACCTGATACAGAAGATCAGTTGCTGTAGGAGGTGAAGAAACCCTTAAAGGTTTTTCCCATACCCTCAGAAGAAGATTCTGCAGAGAGTGATGTAAAGGAAGCATTATATTTTCCTTTTCTGCAGAAAAATCCTGAGAAAACTCATAGCCAGGGATAGGAATATTAAGGAAGGTTGCCATGTCAAGGAGACATTTCTGAAAAGAAGGATCTCCGATGGGAACCATCCCTGGACAGGTTAAACCTGAAAAGGCAGTCTGGGCACCGGAGGATATACCTGTCTGGTGCAGAACAGGATTTATAATGGATGGACACTGGAACTGGCAGTTATGAGTTGAGACAGTCAGTAGTGCATCATCCATGCCAGGTATCGACTCCAAACTAGGTATAGAAAGGAGCGATCCAGGTGAAAAAAGCATGGAAGGAGCTGGTCCCGATGATACTGCCCGTACCGACATTGATACCGATACCGGTAGCTGTGCCGGAATCGCCGAAGCAGTCAGCGGAGGCTGCTCAAACGGTACCGAGGAAACTCGAAAGTCTCGGTGAAAATCCTCGGTACCGCGCATCCGGAATCGGTGCGTGTCGGTTCCGAGACGCGTCGGTACCCAGTCTTCCAGACTAGATATCGATTCTAGACTTGGCATCGAAGGAAGTGAATCTATCGATGCATGTCTAGATGGTACCGGCGCCAGGGATCGTATCGACGGAGCTGCCGATACTGGAAGGTCAACCTGGGTATCGATCGGTCCCGAAGGCACCGAGTACACCAGATGACGATCCCTGGTGAGAAGTGAATCGCTCAACACCAGTGCCGATGCCAGGTTATCGGTACCGCTCGAAGCGAATGCCACCCCGGTGCATGGCTCAGGTATGTTCTGTGAGGGGTAAGCCCCAGGAACAACCTGAAACCCCTGAAATGCTTTGGAGCCCGAAGACTCCCGCCGGGGTTTTAATGCCAATGGGTACTTGAGGGCAAGGCCGGGGCCGTCAGCATGCTTAGCATGAGACATACCACTCAAAGATTGGCTAGTCTTAACAGACTGTTTGTGGATTACCTGATCCTGTAGAGAAGAAATGGCCGGTGCCCTGACACAGGGAGGGAAAACGGTATCGAGGGAAACTCGAAATAGAGAATCTCTTCTCACAGCATTGTAGCCTGACGGTTCAGGGGAAAAGGTATCAGGGCCCAAACAGGTTAGACACCAGTTATTGGAGTCTAAAAAGAAAACTGTATTTCCACAGTGAAGGCACTTCTTAGGAGAAGAAGGCTCCATGATGGAGAGGCCTTATAGGCCCAAAAGGTTTAAGACAAAAACTGAGGGAAACTCTCCCTCAGTTTGAGAAAAAGAAAAGAAAAAACCCCACCGGCGGTACCGGTGGCGGCGGGAAAACAGCCGCGACCACAAGAAAACAAGAATTGAAAAAATTAAAGAAAAAAGTTTCTGCGGTGACAGGAGGACGTCCTGCCGGCTCCGCGGAAAAACGAAAACTGAGGAGAGACAGTTGGAAAGGCGGGAAGGCAGCACGCAGGCGCTGAGGGATGCTCCCAAAAGCTTTCTGATTGGACGCTGGGGAGCGTTCCCGCGCAGGCTCCGTTGGTACCGACGGACCCATATGTGAAGACTCATTCCTGCTTGTTCCTGGAGATCATGCTATCCCCCACAACACCAGGCATCCTGAGGATGGAGGGTAGGAGTTGAAGAGAGAAAGGTGCTGTGGAACAGTTAACCTAGCATAGGATTGCAGACAAGGAGTCCATGTGTGGATGATAATTGTCATCAATGATATTGCAAAGAAAAAATATTGCAATATGGACCTCCCCTAATAGGACATCCAAGAAGTATGGAGGTTCATGGGATCTACTGGGGAACCCAGTAGAGGAACCTCGAGAAGAAGCCTCACTGTAAGTGGAGGTAGTAAACCTGTAGGAAAAGCAATGGAGGTCAGAATCCTGAAAGGTAACCGGTAACCCCAGTAGGAAAAACTGGGGTAGTACAAAAACGGTGGGCCTTCAGAGGAAGGCTTTATGATAAAAGCCGAACTCCTCTGGCAGCAGAGTGGCTCACTCTTAGGAACAAAAAGAGAAAGGCTAACCGATTTGGACAAACAGGCCCAGTCCTTGTGGGGAGAAAGGGTATGGGAACCCCTTGTATCCCAAAAGAAAGGACAAACGCCGGAGGCGTTAGAGACTGTGATTAGCTGAATATCCGCAATGTCTCTCCTAACTGAAGTCAGCTGGGAGAGATATTGAAACATGGAGAGCTTCAGAGGTACCTAACCTTAAGGTTATGGTAGGTGTTAACAATCACTAAAGTGGTTGTGAGTGTAGGACCCCAAAACATGCTGGATAGCATAAGTATGGATAAAGCCCATCTGTCAGAATCATATAGCTATATGAGCCTGGACAGTCAGGTACATAAAGCAGAATACATATCTACCGATAGTAAAATATCTCGACAGATACATATACATATATATATACATATATATAACACATAGATATATGAGAATATATCTATAGTGAGATATGAAGGGCATAAAATACACACAAATGATAGACATAGACATCTGTAAGATGTGTGCTATAGGTATGAAAATATAGGCCTCTATATGGAAGTCTGCAAAGAAGCAGACAGAGATATGCCTACAAAAAGGTATTCACATAGGAAAATGTGGAGAGGAAAGATTCAACTAATAACAAGAAGGTGGAACCTACTTGAGAAGATATATAGAGAATCAATTCCCACTGGTTATGGCTACAAGGATGCTAGGTAGTAGAATAACCAGGATGGTTACGTGAAAAGCAGAGGATGATATCAGTCTGCAGCCAGCAAGTCCCGAGTATTCTAGAACTCTAGCATGGTAAGTGAACGGAAGACGCATAGGAATGAGATACCATGCTGACCTGCTTAAGGGCAAAAAAGTATCATGCGTTCTTACCATGAGGACGAGCTGGAAGGAGAAAACATATTCCCTATTGGAAATACTATGGACCAAAGCAGGGAATTAGTAACTCCTTAAGCTTTCACGTAAGAGGAGGCCTATGTCCTTTATATTAAAAAGGAGAACTTTTCTAGTCATGGGCGACATGACTGAAAAGCCTTTTTCAACCATTTAGTATAGCTGTTGGAGAAAAAGCCCCCCATGCTCTCTAGCAAGGGCCCATAGTGGAGAGCTTCTCTGTAGAATTGCAGAGAGCATGATGCAGGAGAATGAGGAGATAGAACTGGCTGCAGGGGAGCCAGTACCTATGTCAACTATGCTGCCAAACCCAGGGGAATGGAGATGGCAGAAGAGAAGACAATCCAACAAGCTTGTAGTGAAAAGATTTCCAAGACAGATGACAGCACTGACTTGGAGCCACTACTAAGACCAGACAGAATGTTAGTGGAGGACAAATCTGGTTGCTGGTGGACAAGAACCAGTGGTCCAAACATTAAGGCTCCTGCATTGGCAGCTGCTTGCCAGACAGCAGAAGAATGGTACTGTTTAAAAACAGAAAGAACAGACAAAACAAGAATAGAAAACTCTGGACGTGTCTGATGAACTGCTTCAAAGCAAGATTGAAAAAGAGGAGTCAACTCAGAGAAAAGAACTCCACACTGGAAAAGTAAGAAAACTAGAGAGGCTGAAGAAAAAGCCCTCCAGTGAAGCAATACCGCTCTTACAGAGGAAAAACCTGGTAAGAGGGTAAAGAGAATGGAGCTGAAGAAAACTTACAAAGTAGTAAGTTTATAAAAGGAAAAAAGACATGCTGGCACAGGAAACTATCGTTTGATAGTGGATAGACCTCTTTCCCTAGCAGGAAAAAGAGGAGAACCCTGTGACCTAGAAGCATGAACATCCTGACAGCTCATAGAACATAGAAAGAATGGATGTCTTTCGGGAAGAGATCCATGTTTAGGATTTAGAATGACAGCAGTGGATTGCCTCTATTGAGAAGAAGCAACTGCAGATTCTAATCCCAAGAGTCACAAGCATCTGATGGATTGATCAGAAACCCTGTGGTTGCTGTGTTTGCTGAGCCTGGTGAGAGGTTGAACTCTGCAGACCAGGACGATGCTTCCCCTGTTTGGGAACCTCTGTATGATGGGCAGATGATGCATAAACCCTTCTTCTCCTATGGGAAGAAAGTTTGGCAGGACATTTCCTACCTACTGGGACAGAAGAAGGTGCAGAACAGCCCCTAGGAACAGGTAAGTCAGTGGAGAACTGAGTAATCTGACGTAAAGACTCCTTGTTGAAAAGATTGTCTCCAGTGCAAGGAGTATGTCCCAGTCTCTGCTGTGCCCATTTGTCCAAGTCTGAAGCTTGGAGCCAGGCTCTACGTCACAGACTCAAAAGAGTCTAGGGAAGCATGAGTAAGAAACCAAGAGATATTCTGGAGATGCTTGAGAAGTGAAGAATAGTCTGCACTCTTGGACTCTGAAAGGGAAGGAGTCAAAAGATGTAATTGCTTTGTGACCTCCTCAAGAGATAGACTCATATAGAAAATATATGAGAGAATTCTTGCAAAAAGCATAGATGTCTGGAAGGTTTGACGTCCAAAGGCATCAAGTGTCTTAGACTCACGACCTGGCGGATAAGAAGAGTGCTTTTTCTTGCTCTTTACCCGCCTCATTGCTGATTCCACAACTATGGAATGATGAGGAAGTTGAGTCTTCTGAAACCCTGGAGAGGGGGGCACCTGATATAAGAGATCAGTTGCTCTGGAAGGTGGGGGTACCCTTAAAGGTGTTTCCCACATTCCTAGAAGGAGATCCTGCAAGGAATGATGCAAAGGAAGCATTATGTTCTCCTTTGCTGTGGTAGAAAGAGAGCCCTGTGCAGGATCATGTCCTGGGATAGGAATGGCAAGAGATCTTGCTATATCCAGGAGGAAACTCTGAAAAGAGGGTTCCCCAACAGGAATTTCCCTTGGACAGGTTAGATCTGAAGAACTAGCCTGAGCCCCGACAGAGCTATCCAGATATATAGAAATAGAAGATCCTGCACAGTGCAGTGTGGAATGCTTAAAAGATGGTCGCCGGTACTGGCTGTCAGGAGCAGCGACTGTCATTACCACATTGTCCATGCCAGGTATCGACTCCAAGCTTGGCATAGAAGGGAGCGATCCTGTTGAAAAAAGCATGGTAGGAGTTGGCCACGATGCTACTGTGGATACCGGTACCGATGTCGGAGTCGAGCCCGACAAAGACATTGGAGCAGTCATCGGTGACAGTAAAATCAGTACCGAGGTAACGGAAAACCTCCGGGTGCTATCCTCGGTACCGAGCCACCGGTATCGATCGGTGTCGGTACCAAAGTATATTGGTACCGAGTCTTCCAGACTAGAGAGCGATTCTAAACTCGGCATCGATAAGCGAAGCATGGAAGGCACCAACTGTAAGGGTAATGAGGACATCGGTACCGACTTCGGTACCATGTCTGATACCGGTGAAGGAAGGTCAGCTAGTGACAACTCAATCGGCCGCGGGGGAACCGAGAGTTGCGGATCCGAATCATCGGAACCGAGCCTTCGGTACCGCCGAGAGCCGGTACCAAGGCGAGTCGGTACCCAGTCCTCCAGACTGGAGATCGATTCCAGACTCAGCATCGAAGGAAGCGAGGCTATCGATGCACGTCTGGAGAGTACCGACGTCGGTGGTAGTATCGGTGCTGGTACCGATAATGAAAGGTCAGTCTCGAGTGTATCCACTGGTCCCGAAGGCACTGAGGACGTCAGATGACCATCCCTGGTGAGGAGTGTTTCATCCAACACCAGTGCCGATGTCGGGGTATCGGTACCGCTCGAAGCGGATGCCACCACCGGACACGGCTCAGGTATGTTCTGTGAGGGGTGAACCCCAGGAACAACCTGAAACCCCTGAAAGGCTTTTGAGACCGAAGACTCCCGCCGGGGTTTTGAAGCCAGTAGGCCCTCGAGGGCAAGGCTGGAGCCGTCTACATGCTGTGCATGAGGCCTACCACTCGAGGGCTGGCTAGTCTTAACAGACTGTTTGTGGGTTACCTGATCCTGTGTAGAAGAAGGGGACGGTGCCCCGAAGCTGGAGGGAAACCGTGTATCGAGGGAACCTCGATATGGAAGACCTCTTCTCACCAAACTGTTGTCAGGACCCAAGCAGGTTAGACACCGACTTCGAGGGTCTAAAAATAAAGTTGTACCGCCACAGTTTGAACAATTCTTGGAGAAAGTGGCTGGCGGTTCCATGAAGGAAAAAGAAGAGGCCTAAAAAGCCTAAGACACTATGAAGAAAAAATATTCCTTGAAAAAGTTAGATTTTACAAGAAAAGAAAAGAAAACACCGGCGGTACCGGTGGCGTCGGGAAGACAGCCGCGACCACAAGAAAACTAAAGAAATAAAACAAGAATTTTCTGCGGTGACAGGACATCGTCCTGCTGGCTCCGCGGAAAAACGAAAACTGAGGAGAGGCAGTTGGGAAAGGCGGGAAGGCAGCACGCAGGCATGGTGGGATGCTTCCAAAAGCTCTTTGATTGGATGCTGGGAAGCGTTCCCGCGCAGACTCCGTCGGTACCGACGTACCCATATGTGAAGACTCATTCCTGCTTGTTCCTGGAGATCAGGTGATCTCCAAGAAGAGCAGGAATTTAGTCTTCACATATGGGTAACATCAGTACCGACAGAGCCCATGCGGGAATGCTCCCCAGTATCCAATAGGAAAGCCTTTGGGAGCATCCCACTGCGACTGCATAGCTGCCTTCCTGCCTTTCCTGTTCTCCCTCCTCAGCAGAATTTGTAGCTGAGATAAAAGGAGAGAAAAAGAAAAGAAAAAAGAGAAAACCTACAACTCCTAGGGGAGGAGGGTGGGTTGTGAAGACTAAATTCCTGCTGTTCCCAAAGATTACCTGTTACTGGTAACTACGCTATGTCTAGGAACAAGCAGGAATCTAGTCTTCACATATTGGACTCCCTGGCTAGAAGATGCCAGAGAGATGACTCAGAATCGGCTGTGGTTTGTCCCAGGTATGCCTCCATGGATGTCTGGTACTGAAATCCGGGACGGAGGGTAGGAGTTGCTCTAAGTCTGAAAGAGATACATGAGAACAGCCTGGAGGCAGCCATGGCTCGAACATTATGAGCAGTTACATGACCCTTGAGGGAGAATCCTGCCTTCTCATAAGCAAAGGTGATGCAACCTGCTATCCACTTGGAGAGAGCATGTTTGGAGACTGGCAACCCAAGGTGAATACAGTCAAAGGAGATGAACAGCTGAAAAGCTTTTGGGTGCTCTCGAGTTCTCTGAAGATAAAAAGCTAAGGCACATTTACAATCCAGAGTGCGAAGGGTTGCTTCTGCCCTAGATGAATGTGGTCTAGGGAAAAAATACATGAAGATAGACCAACTGGTTCAAATGGAAGGGTGAGACCACCTTCGGCATGAAGTGAGGATGAGTCCTGAGGACTACCTTACCATAGCAGAACCATGTATAAGGTGGGTCCAGCCACTAAGGCCTGGAGCTCACTAATGCACCTTGCTGAAGTGAGGGCAATGAGGAAGATGACCTTCCATGTGAGAAATCTAAGCGATGTAGTGGCTAGAAGTTAGAAGGACGGCTTGAGAAGCTGTCTTAGAGAAATACTGAGGTCCCATGCCACTGGTGGTGGCTTAATGGGAGGTTTGGTTAATAGAAGACCCCTCATGAAGGGTGCCACGAGCAGCTGAGAGGAGATGGGTTGGCCATCCAAGGACATGTGAGAGGCCACAATTGCACTTAGGTGTACTCTTACGGAATTGGTTTTGAATCCAGAATTAGATAGGTGGAAGAGATACTCAAGCAGCGCCTCCACCAGAGTTGAGAAGGGATTAAGATTCTTCTGAGAACACCAGAAAGAAAACCTATGTCACTTGAAAAGCATAGGACCATCTGGTAGATGGCTTTCTAGAAGCTAAGAGGATGTCCTAAACCTCCTGGGGAAGGTTAATATCTTGGAAGGCTATGCCTTCCGCAGCCATGCTGTGAGATGGAGAGACTGCAGATTGGGATTGAGCAGTTTCCCCCTCCTCCTGAGAGGGGAGAACTGAAGAAGACCCCAGATCTATGAGTTGAGCCTGAGACAGACATAGAAGCAGAGGGTACCACGGTTGACGTGGCCAGCATGGGGCTATGACTATCATGAAGCCCCTGTCCTTCTGGAGTTTGAAAAGAGTCTTGAGGATTAGGTGAATGGGAGGAAAGGCATATAGGAAGCCGTGTCCCCAGTGGAGGTGAAAAGCATACACATGTTGGCTGTCCAGCACAGGAATCCTGGTACAGAAGCGAGGGAGCTTGGCATTCTAAGGACTTGTGAACAGGTCTATCTCTGGAGTCCCCCAGATCTGAAAAATGTAGGAGACTGTGTCTACATGAAGAGACCACTCGTGGGGGAGAAGGATTCGACTTAGTCTGTCCGCTAAAACATTGTATTTGCCCAGAAGATACACTGCTTGGAGGTAAATGCGATGATGTATGGCAAAGGACCACAGATGCAGAGCTTTGCTGCAGAGGGTCCAAGAACCTGTTCCATCTTGCTTGTTCACGTAGAGAGTAGTTACTCACTTGTAACAGGTGTTCTCCAGGAGCAGCAGGAATCAGTCCTCACATATGGGTGTCATCGGCGCCGATGAAGCCCCAGCGGAGCATTTCCCCAGCTTTCTAAGAAAGCCTTTGGGAAAGCAGGCACGCATGCGCGGTTCCCTTCCCGAATAAAAGTGCCATCTTACCTCACTCAAATGACATAGCTAAGAACAGCACACAAAAATGAAAAAATAAACTATGTACAACTGCAACTCCCAGGGGAGGAGGGAGGGTTGTGAGGACTGATTCCTGCTGCTCCTGGAGAACACCTGTTACAGGTGAGTAACTACTCTTTCTCCAGGACCAAACAGGAAGTCAGTCCTCACATATGGATGACTCCCTAGCTCTGGGCTACTGAGGAACCCAGGCTGAACAAGAGTACTCCCTCTAGTCTCAGCAGCAAAGAAAGGCTTTTCAAGGACACAACCTCCACCGGTAGCCAAAAATAGGGCAGGAGGGCAGGAGTTGCCTAAACCTCAAAGAGATTCCGGAGTACTGCCTGGCCAAAAGCACTGTCCCTATCCCTCTCCAGACAGTAATGGGCCGCAAAAGTCTGGCTTGAAGACCAAGTTGCAGCTCTGCAGATGTCCACCAAGGGCACAGAGCGGAGATGAGCCACTGAGGCAGCCATTGCCCTGACACGATGGGCCGTGACCCTACCCTGCAAAGGAAGGTCAGCCGCCTTGTAAGCCCAGGTGATACAGTCAGCAACCCAGATGGACAAGGTACGCTTGGACACAGCCAACCCCAACTTATTAGGGTCAAAGGATACGAAGAGCTGAGTAGCCCTTCTATGCCCCTGCGTACGGTCAAGGTAGAAAGATAAGGCCCTCCTACAGTCCAGGGTATGCAGGACTGCTTCAGCCTGGCTTGCATGAGGCCTAGGGAAGAATGTTGGAAGAACCACCTCCTGATTGAGGTGGAAAGAGGATACAACCTTTGGGAGGAACTTTGGATGAGTCCTAAGGACTACCCTGTTCCTATAAATCCTAGTGTAAGGCCTATCACAGACCAGGGCCTGAAGCTCACTCACTCGCCTAGCCGAGGTAAGGGCTATTAGGAAGAGTGTCTTCCAGGAGAGGAAGCGTAGTGGACAAGCAGCCATCGGCTCAAAAGGTGGGCGAGTCAGTTGCTGCAAGACCACATTCAACTCCCACTCAGGAGCAGGAGGACGGATTGGAGGCTTGAGCAAAAGCAAGCCTCTGAGAAACCGGGACACCAAGGGGTGACCTGACAGAGAATTTCCCTCCACCAGTGAGTGGTGAGCTGCTAGAGCTGAGAGGTGGACCCGAACAGAATTGGACTTAAGTCCCTGATTTGATAAGTGCAGTAAGTACTGGAGCACTACTGGCACAGTACAGGAGAAAGGATCCTCTGTACGTAGTTGACACCACACAGAAAACCTTTTCCATTTGAGAGCATAGGTTTTCCTAGTGGACTGTTTCCTAGAGGCTAGGACAACCTCCTCAACTTCCTGAGGTAGGCCCCAGGGAGCCTAAACTACCCTTGCAGCCTCCAGGCCATCAAATTGAGAGCTTTGAGATTGGGGTGCAGAAGAGAACCCTGCTCCTGTGAGAGAAGGTCGGGTTGCAACCCCAGAGGCAGTGGGGGATCCACCGCCAGCTGAAGCAGAAGTGGAAACCAAGGTTGTCTCGGCCACCTGGGAGCCACCAGCAGGACCGAGGCCTTGTCCTGAAGAATCTTGAAGAGAGTTCAGGCCACCAAGGGCGTGGGAGGAAACGCATACAGGAGGCCCTGAGACCACGGAATCAGAAAAGCATCTGCTGCTATCCGCAGAGGATGCGGTTGCCTGGAGCAGAACTTTGGCAGTTGCTTGTTCAGTGGACTGGCAAAGAGATCTATCAAAGGGAGACCCCATTTTAGGAAGATCTTCTTAACTACTGAGGGATGCAGCTGCCACTCGTGGGGCTGCAGGATCCTGCTTAATCTGTCGGCCAGGTAGTTGTCCTGGCCTGGAAGGTACACAGCTTTGAGGAGCATGTGGTGCTTGAGGGCAAATGAACAAAGGTCCTGAGCCTCCCGACAAAGGATTCTGGACCCAGTCCCGCCCTGCTTGTTCACATAAAACATGGCTACTTGGTTGTCTGTCTGAAATAGGACAGATTGATAAGCCAGGGTAGGAGAGAAAGCTCTGAGTGCTAATCGAATAGCTCAGAGTTCGAGGAGATTGATCTGCTGTGCAGCTTCCCAAGGAGACCACAGGCCCTAGGTGCACTTGCCTAGACAATGGGCTCCCCAGCCCTGTAGGGAGGCGTCTGTGGTCAGTACCACCGTGTACCCAGGAATCTGAAAAGGCACCCCTTCAGTAGATTGGGTGGGTGCAGCCACCAGTTGAGGGAGTTCAGAAATTGTCTGGACACCCTGATCCTGTCTCTGAGCTGCCTGCGGCCTGTGACCACTGAGTCCGAAGAAACCACTGTGCAGAACTCATATGGAGCCTGGCATTGGGGGTCACATGTACTGTCGAAGCCATGTGGCCAAGCAGCCTCAGGCAGAGTCTGGCAGAGACCAGTGACCTGCTGAGAAACTGATTTGCCAAGGCTATCAACCTTTGGGCCCTGTCTTTTGGCAAGAAAGCCTTTGCCAGCAGAGAGTCCAGCCTTGCTCCTATGAACTCCAAGTTCTGGGAGGGGAGCAAAGTGGACTTTGCGAAGTTTATGACAAACCCCAGGCTTTAAAGAAGAACAATAGTTCTGAGGGTGGCTTGTCTGGCCTCCTGGCACGTCTGACCCCTGATGAGCCAGTCGTCCAGATAGGGGAAGACAAAGATTCCCTGATTCCTCAGGTAGGCCACCACCACTGCCAGGCATTTGGTAAAGACCCTGGGAGCGGAGGTGAGGCCAAAAGGCAGCACTCTGTACTGATAATGGTTTCCTCCCACAATGAACCTGAGGTACTTTCTGTGGTCTGGATGAATGAGGATGTGAGTGTACGCATTCTTTAGATCTAAGGAGCATAGCCAATCTCCCTGCTGAAGGTAGGGCATAAGTGTTCCAAGAGTAAGCATCTTGAACTTTCCTTCTTCTAGGAACTTGTTGAGGTTCCTGAGGTCCAGAATGGGTCGAAGGCCACCGGTCCTTCTGGACACCAGGAAATACCTGGAGTAGAATCCGTGACCTTGCAAGTGGGGAGGCACAGGCTCCACCGCCCTGTCCACCAACAGACCTTGAAGCTCTTGAAGGAGAAGGTCTGTGTGCAGGGGAGGCCTTGGAGGCTCCCCTGGAAAGTAAGGAGGAGGCAGTTGGTGAAAATGCAGTGCAAAGCCCCTGTGGACTATGTCCAACACCCAACTGTCCCCGGTGTTGAGGGGCCACTGGTGGGCAAAGGGGGCGAGGCGACCTCCTGTGCAGGGTTGGGAAAGCAGGGATGGAGAGGCTACGCTCAAGGAGTCAAAAACCCCCACCCTGCTGAGTGGGAGCAGGGGCCAGAGGCTTGGGGGTCCTCTGCCTACGGGGCCCATTACCCTGCCCCTTGGCTTGCTGACCCTGGGGTGCAGCTTGGGCAGCCTGATATTGAGGGTACTGTTTGTAGGTAATGCCCTTCCTCGGGTAAAAGGGCTTTTTACCCGAGCCCTTCTTTTTATGAGAAGGGGCAGATGTCTTCCTAGACAGCCTTGTCCGTGTAAGGTGCTCTGTTTCGAGCTGGGTGGCCTGCTCAGTCATGGGCTTGCCAAAAAGGTTTTCACCTTAGCAAGGGACATCGACCAACTTGTCCTGAACCCATGGCTCGAGGTCCGATGACTGCAGCCATGCCTGGCGTCGAGCCGTGATGCCGGCTGCCCTAACTCGGGCCGAAGCCTCGAAGCCATCGTAGGCGGCACGGGACATGAACTTCAAGCAGTCCCGAATCCCCGAGGACAAGGACTTGAATCTCTGCAAGGGTTCCCCGGAGAGACCAGCAGAGAACCCGGCCAACTCCTTGGCCAGGTCCCGCAAGTACATCCCCATGTACAGCTGGTAAGACTGGACACGGCAAGCAAGCATCGAGCCCTGGAAGCACATTCTACCGACGCCATCGAGGTTCCAGGCCTCCCTGCCGGGGGGCACCACAGAGTGCATCTTCTGGCTCTTCAGACGATGCATGGCCGATTCCACAACCATGGAATGGTGTGGTAGCTGTGCCTTCTGAAAGCCAGGGCTCTTCCTGAGTCGATAGATCGAGTCGACTCACTTGCTCAAAACCGGCGCCGAGACCGGTGCCTCCCACATCCTGAAGAGGAGCTGTTCCAGCATCGGAGGAACCGGGACAGTAAAGGCCTCCTTCAGAGGAGAGTCATACTGCAGGGCCTCGAGCTCTTCAGCTCTTCCTCAGGGTCCGCCAGAATAGCCAAGGCAGTGGCCATATCCCGGACGAACTCCGAGAACCAAGTATCCTCCGGAGGGGATCTACTCCGGGGCTCAGACTGCGGTGTGTCCGACGGGACGCACCGAGTCTTGAACATATCGGGTGACTCCTCATCCTCCGTCTCCCAGGCGGACTCGTCCGATGAGGAGTCAGGGTCCGACCCCAAGGGGCCCTGGAGCACCCGCCCCGATGCCGGAGGCACTGGCGTCGACGCCCTCGGTCCCGAGCGGGAGGTCGAGGGAGACCTCGACCGAGGTCGACTTCGAGCCATGATGGACTCGAGTATCAGCTCGGTCTCCGGGGTCGACTTCAAAGTCGATGTCCCAGTAGTCGGGGCAGATGCGCCAGACAGGCTGGCCATCAGTGCCCGCTGCTGCTCCATGAAGGCAGACAGTCTGCTCTCCAAGGCTGTCATCCTGAGACTCAGCTCGGGAGACACAGCAGCCAACGACTCGGGCCCCGGCAGTGCTGGGCCTGACGTCGGCTTTCTGGGAGGAGAGTCCTCGAGGACTAGGGGGCTTATGTGTCCAGCAGACTCCGGCTCCACATGAGGAACTTTGGCAGGCTTCTCTTGGTCCATGGGCCCGGGGCGACGGTTGAGGGTCTTAGACCTGGCCCTCGAAGAGCCAGGTACCTCCGACGACGCCCTCGCGAGCCGCTTCTTCCTCTTCTGTTCCCGGTCGGGGGACCCCCTGTCCGAGGAGCTTCGACTGCGCTCGGGATCCGAATCCCGAGATGTCGAGGCCTCAGACGAGGTCCGGGCCCGACCGGAGGCTGAGTCCGAGAAAAGCCTTTCTTTCTGCTGCTGGCGACTTCGGAGTGCCTTGGAAGACATCTTCCCACATGGTCCACACGACTTAGGGTCGTGATCAGGACCGAGGCACCGAAGGCAGCAGTCGTGTGTGTCGGTGAGAGACATTAATTTCTTACACCAATCACACTTCTTGAAACCGCTGGAAGCCATCAGGGAAAAAAGAGTCCCTGCAAGGTCAAAGGACCGGCCTTCCAGGGAAAAAACAAAAAAGGGCGCAAACGCCAGCCACGAAGGGCAAAAACCGAAAAAGAGGAATCGGACTCAATACCGGTGTACCGAACCCGGCGGAAGGGGAACCGTCGTCGAACCGGGAGAAAAAACAGCGAGAATCGCCAAAAAAAATCAACTTTTATCCGGGATGACAGGACACATGTCCGGTGGGCTTCTCGGAAAAAAAGAGACTGAGGCGATGGCACCTTTAGGCGGGAAGGGAACCACGCATGCGTGCCTGCATTCCCAAAGGCTTTCTTAGAAAGCTGGGGAAATGCTCCGCTGGGGCTTCATCGGCGCCCATGACACCCATATGTGAGGATTGACTTCCTGTTTGGTCCTGGAGAAAACATGTCTATGTGATTGTCGTTTTGGACTAGGACTCTGCGGCAATGAAGATGGTCCTGGAATACTTTGAGAGCACTGAGAACAGCTCTGAGCTCCAGCAGATTTATGTGGAGTTGTGACTCCTGATGAGACCAGAATACTTGAGTTGTGAGAGACTCCAGATGGGCTCCCCAGCCTGGATCTGAAAAGGTGACCCTACAAGGAGATTTTCTGGGGATCGCCATCACTGGAGAGACAAGACCAGAAGAGTAGAGACTTTTATCTTGACCCCCAGGCAACCTGATGCCTGAGACCACTGGGATGCCAGTGTCCATTGGGCTGTGCGCATGTATAAATGGGCATATGGAACTACAAGCACCATTGATGCTCCGCGGAAAACAAAGAACTGAGGAGGGAGAGCGGGAAAGGCGGAAAGGCAAATACGCAGGCTGGGGAGCATTCCTGCATGGGCTCCATCTGTTCCAATGTCAGCCATATGTGAAGACTACATTCCTGCTTGTTCCTGGAGATAAATATTAAATGATTGAATAGAACATATATATATGTAAAGAAACCTCCATATTATACAACTACATACAATAGCAGCATGCAGGTGGACGAAGGGATTGCAAGGGTTAATATTTTCTTTTGTAAATAATTACCTTGTATTTCAGCATCCATTTGAGAACTAGATTTTCCTTTTAGCTTGTTCTTTGTGGTTCCTGTGGCTATACTAATTGCATTATGTCCTTTCACAAGTCCATTATGTTCACTTGTTGGAGAATGGCATTTCTGAGGAGATGATGGAGGGCTACTCAGTTTCTCTTTCGGCACACCTTGTCTATCTTTTAATTTTTTTTGTAAACGTTCATATGTTTTGCTCGACCTTTCATCCCTGAAGTTGGACCTTCCATGTGTGGAAACAGCATCTAAAACAAAAATTATGAATGTTTTAAACACATCAAACTGCACCAAAGAATGATTCATCCTTTTGGAAAGCACTGGTTTATGTACTAGAATATCTATTAAGAAAACATTAAGACTGTATTTGGGTCAATATTCAAAAGCACTTATGTGGTCAGTGGCGGGAAAACTTCCATAAATTCTAATTATTTTTTAATTCAAACAACTTGAAAGGGTAGTTATACAGCCAAAATTATCTGTTCCAAAGGCCATGAGATTTGGGTGTTCCAGGAGATACTGCCACTTAGATGTATAACTTACACATCGAGAACAATATTCAGCTGCTAAAATGTCTGTTAGATAGCTAAGTTGGCCATACAAGTAGAAAGCATAACTCAAACCATCTAACCAAGTTATACAAGCATATTAACTGGTGCCAACTAAATGAATAACGCCACCAAACAATATGAATAATTTGAAACCATCTAGGTTAGAAGTTTTCAAATTATAAGTTCACTGCATGGCTAATATTGACTTCACTGTATGATATCTCCAAGGATTTTTTGATCTCATTCTTAGTACTGAGAATGCCATTAGTAGTTTGTCAATGCTTTATGGGGGCAATTTTAAAAACCCACAGAAACCTTACAAATCTATAGATGATATTTTTCAAAGGGAAACGCCCTATGGAGATTCCCTGTGAAACGTCAGGACCTGTAGGCACCACAAATACTTAAAGTGGGCGTAAATTAGGCATGAGAATTTCAAAATTACATCTCTTGTTCATACTTTCCATTCCCCCCACCTTTAACCTGGCCTTGCCCCTTTTCCCTGCAGCATGAAGCACAGCATGCATATTTTTTCACTTCTTAGGGGAGAGCAATTTTCAGCCTGGGAAAACTACTTAGTTATCATGGAAAAATCTATTGGAAAATGTCTTTTATATATTTATCTGCAAGTTACACTGGGGAAATATATCTGCACAATAATTTACATAGTTTAAAAATTTAGAACTTGCTCTCTTCTGAATGATTTAGCAGTTTCTTCTTACTACACAGAGTTTCCAGAATTGAGCTCTACTGCACTTTAGCATCACAAGCCTTCATTTGCAATTACCAGGGATTTCCCCCCACTCAACTTCTTCCTCCATCCTATCTAGGCTAATCATAGCAGAATTAGAAAAGGTGCAGAGAGAAGCCACCAAAATGGTAAAGGAGATAAAAGGATACCTCTATGAGGAAAGGCTTAAAAGGTTAGGGCTCTTTAACTTGGAAAAAAGACGGCTGAGGGGAGATATGATAGAGGTTTATAAAATATAATAAATGAAGTGGAACAGGTAAACAGATCAGTGCCAAATGTATGCTGGACTATATCATGGTAAAGAGATACGGGAGTTCTGTTTTTGTCATTTTGAAAACTGAATAGAAAGAAAATTTCAAACAAAAGGAGAAGCTATGCTCTGTAGAAAGAAGTCAAAACCCCGTCCATATCTTTGGCTGAGATGCTGGCTGGGCCTTTTGTGACTTCTCCTGCTTAGGATGAACATGGGAGGTCTGCTTCAAGTGAGTGTAACAGGATGTAGTGAAATACATATGCCTGCAAGAATAGTCAGTTTTCCACTGACCTCCTTTGTGGTACCTCCTGGACCAGGAGGATGGGTCGGACTTGCACCTGCAAAATGTTCTGAGTATACCAGAGTACTGCTTAATTATTAAAGCAGCTTTTTGAACTTTATCTCCAACATGTCTCTGTGGCATGGTATGTTCTCAAGCTGAACCTGCACAGATTGTTCTGAGGCTTGAAGCCATGAGTCTCTCTAGGTGCCAGTACTCATCGAAGAAGCTCTCGATACCTTATCGAAGATGTCATAGGTTGCCTGGATTATGTACTTTGAACTGTCCTTCCCGTGGCTCACTAGGGAATGATACTGTTCAAAAGCTTCTCTTGCAGGAGAAAAATTGACATATTACTCAGGAAGTGCATGATATTCCATAAGGACATGCCCATACAGAGCTGGCAAGAAGTCACATGAAAAGCGAGCATGATATTCTGAAACATTTTCCTCCCAAAAGAGTCCAAAGTCTGAGCCACAGGCGTGCGACTTAGAGATCTTGGCTCTTTTGAGGGCGGATTCAACAACCATAGAGTGGTGCAACGGCTGAAGCTTTTTGAATCCAGCAGCTTTGAGAATTCTATACATGGTGTCGACTTTCCTGCTAACCAGAGATAGAGCGGGAGGGGGGTCCAGCCACATTCTCATCTGTAATCTGTGAAGGATGCAGTGAACTGTCAATGTCGCCGCTTACGGGGGGGGGCAGCAGAATGTTGGAGGATTTCCAATTCTTTTGCCCTGGATTCTTCCTCCATCTCCAAAGAAAATGTTATAGCTTTAGCAATATGCCTCACAAAATTATGGAAAGTAAGCTCCTCAGGGGAAGACTTATCTCTCATGAGGAGGAGAAGGGTCTGATGGGAACTCTGGAGAACTATCCTCTGACAGGAATTTCAGCTCATCTTCAATAGACCAGCCTTCTGAATCTTGACTCAGATAAGTAATCAAATGACCTCTGAACCTCTGCATGGATGGCTCTCCTTCCCTTTGGGTATATGGAGCTTCTCCAGGAGCACCAATGTACCGATGACTTTTCAGGCTTCATTGAGGCATTAATCCCTGATTCACTAGATAGTAACATAGTAAATGACGGCAGATAAAGACCAGCATGGTCCATCCAGTCTGCGCAGCAAATGTACGGCAAGAGTAGGTGCACCCGTCGCTCTATGCAGGCCACCCCTCCCCATGTCTTTGTTTAGGGGTGGACCCACCACTCCATGTAGGACACCCCTATTTGTTGAGAAGTTAGATGGTTCAGTTTATTTTGTTTTTATCCTGTTGCTATAAAGGGATCCGCAGTGCTTGTCCCATACTGTTTTGAATTCCGTCACCGTGTTTGCCCCCACCACTTCCATTGGGAGAGCATTCCAAACATCCACCACCCTTTCAGTGAAAAAATATTTCCTGACATTGCCTTTCAATTTTCCACCTTGCAGCTTCATGTTATGCCCTCTAGTTTTGCAGCGTCCCCATCTTTGGAAGAGGTTTGTTTGTTCATCGTTCCTCTAAGTATTTAAAGGTCTGAATCATATCTCCCCTATCGCTCCTCTCCTCCAAAGTGTACATATTTAGGTCTTCAAGTCTCTTCTCATAGGGTTTCTTACGCAGGCTCCAAATCATTTTGGTCGCCTTCCTCTGAACAGTTTCCAGTCTTTTTACATCTTTGCAAGATATGGTCTCCAAAACTGAACACAGTATTCCAAGTGAGGCCTCACCAGCGACCTGTACAGTGGCATAAGTACCTCTTCCTTTCTGCTGATAATCCCTCTTTGTATGCAGCCCAACATCCTCCTGGCTTTTTCCACCGCCTTGTTGCACTGTTTTGCCATCTTGAGATCATCAGGGATAATCACACCAAGGTCTTTCTCTTTAACCATGCACACCAACCTCTCGCCCCCTATTGCGCACATTTCCCTTGGATTTCTGCTACCTAAGTGCATGACACTGCACTTTTTCGCATTAAATCGTAATTGACAAGCATTAGACCATTCTTCCAGCTTTTGTAGATCTTTCCTCATGTTATCCACTCCCTCGGGGGAGTCCACTCTGTTGCAAATTTTTGTGTCATCTGCAAAAAGACAGACTTTTCCATTCAGTCCTTCAGCAATATCCCTCATAAATACATTGAACAGTGCCGGGCCCAGGACCGAACCCTGGGGCACCCCGCTAATCACCTTCCTTTCATCCGAGTGAGCTCCATGTACCATCACCTTCTGTCGTCTGTCAGTTAACCAATTTCTAATCCAGTTCACCATCTTGGGACCCATCCCCAAGCTACTGAGTTTGTTGACAAACCTCCTATGAGGAACAGTATCAAAGGCTTTGCTGAAATCCAGGTAGATGATGACATCCATCGCATGCCCCTGATCTAGTTCCTTGGTCACCCAGTCAAAGAACTCAATCAGATTTGTTTGGCAAGAACATCCTTCAGTAAAATCATGTTGCCTCGGATCTTGCAACCTGTTGGTTTTGAGAAAGGTCACTATTCGCTCTTTCAGGAGCGTCTCCATTACTTTGCCCGCCACCGAGGTAAGGCTCACGGGTCTGTAGTATGACACTTCTCTTTTTTTTTTTTTTTTTAATTTTAATCTTTATTAAATTTACCACACAGATTACATACCATAGACAAAATAACACAGCAAACAAACTTCCATTTATATCACTATAGGCTAACGTTATTGTCTCTTTCTCTGCCGTTACCTCTCTACCCAACCCTCCCCTCCTCCCTCTAAACTCTCCCTCCTCCCTTTACCTCTAGCCCCTATGTTCTTACTACATTATATATTCCATAAACATAACAGCCGAACAAGCTTTGAATTGCAACACAATAGCTAAACATCAATATATCTTCTCTCCAGCTCTTCCCCTCTACCCTTCCCTCCCCCACCCCTCCCCCTCTCGCCTTTTTTTTTTTAAATTTTATTGTTTATTAAAAACACTTCCAATAATGTAACATTTCTCTTGTCCCAATACTCCTATATACACATCTTCTAATAGCTAATACAGTTTCATCCATGTTTCCTTATCATAAACAGATTGTTCATTTTTTCCCCTTTGGTCCTGTTCTACTATACTCCTCCCACATTACTTTATCCCCATGGAAGAGACCACAACATTAAATGTTTTCTGACCTCCTTTCTTTCCCCCCCTCCCTCCCTCCCCTCCTTTCTCCCCATCTTCTTACCCTCCCCCCTTATACCCCCCCCCCTACCCTTCTAATCCCTTCTTCCATCTTTCCAATCCCGGTATCCCTTCCAGATAGCTTTAAAACTCTTTTACTTGACTTTTCTTGTAGGCTGCAATTTCACATAGTCCACAACCTCTCCATTCGACTCCCAATCTCTAAAAGTGTTGGGGCATCTGGCCTTTTCCAATGTGCTATAATCGCTCCCCTAGCCGCCCCTATACAGTATCCCATCATAATCTGTACATTCCTATCCCCCTCCTCCGGCATCTCATTCAAGAAGGCCATAGCTGGCGTTAAGGACACCGGTTGTCCTGTTATTTCCCCCATCTTCTCCTCCCACTCTTTCCACATGTTCTGTACCTTCAGGCAATCCCATAATATATGCTTCAAATCCCCCCTACCATTACATCCCCTCCAACATTCCCCCTTGTCCTGTGTTTTAAACACCCGTAACCTCCATGGCGTCCAATATACCTGATGCCTTACCTTCCAACTGCTTTCCAGATAAGGTGTCCCCGGCGCCAATCTATTAGTCCATTTATAGATATTATGCCACCATGCTCTATCCCAAGTCCCTACCAAGACTTTTTCCCATGCTATTTCCCCCCTCATATCCCCCCTACCCCTCCTCTACCCATCTCTATCAATTCAACGTATAACTGAGCTATCACTCCTTTTCTAGTCCCCTGCTGCCTCATCATTTTCTCAAACCTAGTATCCTGCCTCTTTAAATCTTCCCTCACTCCCCTTCGATTGATATATGCTGCTATCTGCATATATGCCAAATACTCAGTTCTCCGGACTCCATATTCTAGTTGCAGCTGCTCAAAACCGTTCAGCTCTCCTTTTTTACCTATTAATTGTCCCAGTGTCACCACCCCTTTACTCCTCCATTCTCTAAAAGTCCCCCCTTACTGCCCCATCTGAAAGTCCCCTATCCCCATAATATGAGTATTTTGCATGTATCTCTTCCCGTGTAGCATCTGCCCTTTAATTTTCAGCCATAGGTCCTTAGTATGTCCCCTATAGGGATTTCCCTCCAGCCCTTCCTCCCTCTTCGCTCCCGGATCCCAGATCCAGGCCTCCAAACTCTTACCTCTCTGAACTTCCTGCTCCAAATGATCCCATACCGGAACCTCTGCCCCCTCATGCCAACTTCTCAAGGCCCTTAATTGCGAAGCCATATAATACTTCTCAATCCACAGAACCCCCAGCCCTCCTTCCCTTTTAAGTTGATACATCGTGTGTCTTGCCACCCTCGGGGCCTTCCCACTCCATATAAATTCCATCAATAATCACTGGACCTGCTTCAGATACTTATTGGGAACCTTACATGGTATGGAGCTAAACAGGAAAATAAATCTAGGTAATATATTCATCTTAATAACCGCTACTCTGCCTAGCCAGGACAGATACAACCTCTCCCACCTATGCAAGTCTTTCCGCATCTCCATCAACAACGGAATATAATTCCCCCTCCACAAATTTGTAGTATGCTTCCCCATATTAATCCCCAGATATCTATACGTGTCTTTGATCCATTTAAATGGAAAACCCCCTTGCAGGCTCATCACCCAATCCCTTGGTAAATTAAATCCCAATATTTCCGATTTGCTCCAATTTATTTTATACCCTGCTACTGCACTATACTTATATATTTCCTGTATTAATACCAGCAATGAAATAAGCGGCTCACGAATCGTGAAGATGACATCATCCGCAAAGACAGTAATCTTTATTTCTTTACCATTCATTACCACCCCCTTTATATCTTGCATCATTCGTACCCTCTCCGCCAATGGTTCTATCACTAGGGCAAACAGTGGGGACAAGGAGCATCCCTGTCTCGTCCCTCTCTCTAACCGAATCGTTTCTGAGTACCCTCCGTTAATTCAAATCCGTGCTTTCGGTCCCTTATACAGCGCTTGAATCCACCACACATACTGAGGTCTCAATCCAAACTTTTCCAATACCTGTATCATGAACAGCCATTCAACTCTATCAAAAGCCTTCTCGGCATCCACCGTTATAAACACCCCCTTTTGGCCTGTTTGTTGAACTTCCCAAGTTAGATTACAAACCTTTTGAATGTTATTTCCCTCTTGTCTCCCCATAATAAAGCCTGCTTGATCTGGATTGATTAACCGCGGCAGAATCCCCTGCAATCTACTTGCCAACACTTTGGTCAATATTTTTGCATCTATATTCAATAGCGAAATGGGCCTATATGACCCGCAAACCATAGGATCCTTCCCAGGCTTAGGCAACACTGTTATCCCTGCCTCTGCCATTGATTCAGGTAATTCTCCCTCCTTCAGCACAATATTAAACACATCCACCAAAAACGGCTGCAAAGTTGCTCTAAACACCTTATAGAATTTCCCCGACAACCTATCCAGCCCCGGTGCTTTCCCGGGCTTGAGGGCTCTGATAGCTCCCTCAATCTCACTTTCTTCGATAGGTCTATCTAGCCACTCCGCCTCCTCTCCTGTGACGGTTGGTAGGTGGCACTCCCACAAATACGCCGTGCTCTTTTCCTTCCCCCCGTGATCTCATTACTATATAACTTGGAGTAGTATTCCATGAACGTTTTCCGAATTTCATTATTCCCATGCACTAGCCTTCCTGCCCCATTCCATATACTCCCTATACTTTGCTGCGCTACCTTCTTCCTCAGCCTATTCGCTAACATCCGCCCTGCCCTATTCCCCCCTTCAGACATATCCTGCCTTAACACATTAAGTTCATAAGCTATTGTACTCACCTTTAAGCGCCCCAGTCATTCCCTGAGAGTTTGTAATTCCCCTAGCACCTCCAGTCTTAAATCACACTGATGGCTGCACTCTAGCTGCCTGATCTCCTCCAACAGGGTCTTCTCCACCTCCCCCTTTCTGCGTCTAAGACGTGCGGCCTCCTGTATTAAATGTCCCTTCACCACCTACTTCAACTCATCCCACACCTTACCGATCCCTACATCCCCATTTAAATTATTAGCTTGATATTCCATCATTACTTTGCCTATCCTCTCCACAATGTCTGGTTCCTCCAAAAAAGATTTGTTTAATCTCCAGAATCTTATTCCCTCATCCACATATCCCAGCTGAAACCTTGCACTCACCGGCACGTGGTCTGTCCAGGTGATACTCCCCTGCTCCACCTCTTCCACTTTATTCACCCATCCCCCACTTGCCCAGGTCATGTGTATGCGACTATAAGAACTATGCGGGACTGAGTAGAAAGTATATTGTTTGCGCCCCGGGTTCTAACATCGCCACACATCCACCAGCCCCTATCGCCTCCTTCCATATCAACATTTTTCCCTGTCCAGTGTTTTCCCCCCTTCCGGTCCCCCGCTATTGTCCAGCCTCGGATTCATGGTTAAATTAAAGCCCCCCCCACACACACACAATTATCGGTGTTCTCCCCAAACCCCCACACTCCCCCCTCATTCTCTCAAAAAATTCCCCATGCTTTTCATTGGGCCCATATATACTCATAATCCACACCTGTTCTTTCCCTATTTGCACTTTCACCTCTACACATCTACCTTTTTTATTCCGGTATTCCTCCACCACTTTCTCCACCCACTCCTTCCCCACCAACAGTCCCACTCCCCCCTTTCGAGGCTCCGCTCTCTGCCCCCCCAACAAGACCTTTGGGTATTTCTTCGTCTGCAACAGAGGTTCCTGCCCAACTCTCAGATGTGTTTCTTGGATGCAAAGGAAATCTGCCCGCAATCGCCCCCCTTCCTTTTCTACTAGTTGTCGTTTCCTCCATGTACGCAACCCTTTCACATTTATTTATTGTAGCCACAGTCAATGTTTGAGCCCCCACCCTTGCACCGCCTCTCCCCACATTACTCTACATACTCCATCTTCCTCTCTCCTTGGCACTTCCTTACCACCCGCCCCTTGTCCCAGCCTCCACCCGCCCCTTGTCCCAGCCTCCACCCTCCCCCCTCCCTCTCCCCTTCGCCCCATCCCCCCTTCTCTTCCCCCTCCCTTTCCCTCCCCCCTCCTCCCCCCCTCTCCCCATCCCCCTTCTCTTCCCCCTCCCTTTCCCTCCCCCCCCTTGCACTCTCCGCCCCCTCCCTCCCCCTCCTCCCTGTGGAGATCTCTGCTGGAGTAGAGCTCATCAGTCTGGAGCAACCCCCTCTATCCATACCCCACCCCTCCCTTACTGCTTACCCTTCCCCCCCCCCAATTATCCTCCCCTCTCCCATAATCACCCTCCGCTTCCCCTACACACATATCCCCCAACCATTATCATATATTAATGCACAAGTCATCCTCCTAATACAGTGTTATTTCGGCCCCCCTCCTTCGACCCCCTTACCCCGCTACCGCTTTTTAACATTATGACAGTCTAACCATTAAACAACAACAAAGACAGAACATTTCAACTTCTATTATGCAACACATTTCAACTTCTATTTTTCACACTTTTCAGCTATTACCCCCTACAGCTAGCCCCTCCCCCAATTCAACTGCATTAAGATGTCACCATCATTCTTCTGGCGTATCTTCAGGTAAAGTCCTCCTTCGCCATCTGCGTGGCCTTCCTCCACTCCCTGCTCCCAGGCCTTCGACCTGCCCTCTCCTCGTTCCTTCTGGGCCCGGTCTCCTTCTCTGTACACTGCTCCTCTCGTTCCACCCCTCTCCTTTGGTCATGCAGCGGACTCCCAAGCCCCGCCTCCTCAAGGGCTCTACCTGCTTCCGTGGGGTTTCTTACTCACCAATTCTTAGTACCCACAGTAAATAAGAATCCAAATGGGTATAACCACCGATACCTTACATTTTCCTTTCGGAGGATACTTGTAATAGGTTGCATATCTCGCCTCCGCTGCAAAGTCCCTGCCGCCAAGTCCGCGTAGATTTGAATCTGGTAGCCCTGCCACACCACTTCACACTTCCCCCGCATCCGCTCCATTATACGCTCCTTCATTTTGTAATCCTGGACACATATTACCAGATCTCTCGGTCTGTTGACTCTGCTCGGCCCTAGCGCCCTATGTGCTCTGTCCAGCTTGAGCATTTCCGATCCTACCTCCTGCCCATCTTCAGTCAATATAGAAAGGCACACTGCACGGGCTACTTTCTCAGAGTCCTCAAATTCAGGTTCCTCCGGTACTCCCCTGATGCAGATGTTATTTCGCCACGATCGGTTCTCTAAGTCCTCCAGTTTTAAAGTGGTTTGTTCTTTCCAGCTTTTCAGCTCCTGCACTTCCTTTTCTGCTATATTTTGTTGCAATTGTAGCTGATCTAATTGCCGCCCCTGTTCCTCAGTCTAGCGTGCAAGATCTCCCACCTCTTCTCGCAGTTCATTCCACATCTCACTAACCTCCATCTTGACTGCTGCCAGCTCCATTTTCAACTCTTCAAACCAGGCTCTCAACTCTGTTCTGGTCACGTTCATCACCACCGTGTCTGCATCGCCAGCCGATTCTCTCTCCGCACTCCTCTCCCTTTGCTGCTCCACGGCCTCGCCGCTGGCCACATGGTCCGCCACCATCTTCTTCTCCCCTCCGTCCGTCTTTCCCCCACCATATGCAAACTCACAGAGGTCCGCCGCCTTCTTTCGAGTGGTCATCTTCACCACTGTACTCTTCCCACCTTTCTCCGTCACACTGTGCCGCTATGCACTTTTCTGGGGGGGGTGGTAGCCTCTATCCCCGGGTTGTTCTCCGGAGCTCCTACTTCAAGCTGCCATTCAGGCTGGTGATGTCACTTCCTCTCCTAGTTTGACACTTCTTCCCTGTCACCACTTTTGTGTAGAGGTACGACATCAGCCATTCTCCAGTCATGAGGAACCTCTCCTGTTTCCAAGGATCTGTTGAATACATCCTTTAACGGCCCTGCAAGAACCTCTCTGAGCTCTTTCAGTATCCTGGGATGTATCCCATCCGGTCCCATGGCTTTGTCCACTTTCAGTTAAGCAAGCTGTTCCAACACCACATCTTCTGTGAATGGTGTGGTATCTACTTCATTCCCATTTTTATATTTGGGAGTCACATCTGGTCCATCTCCAGGATTTTCTTTAGTAAAAACAGAGCAGAAGTATTTGTTTAGCAATTTCGATTTTTCTATGTCACTTTCCACGAGTCCTTTCCCAGCACTTCTGAGTCCTGCAATTCCAACTCTGATCTTCTTCCTTTCCAGAATATACCTGAAGAAAGTTTTGTCGCCACCCTTAACATCTTTAGCTATCTTTTCCTCAGCCTTTGATTTTGCTATCCTTATTTCTCTTTTTGATTCTTTGAGTTTGATCCTGTATTCATTTCTGTGTTCTTCTGTTTGCAAGCTTTTGCATTTTGCGAAAGCTGTGTTTTTTGCCTTTATATGAGCAGCCACTTCTTTGAAAAACCAAATAGGTTTCCTTCTCCTCTTGTTTTTATTTACTTTTTTTACATATTTCTCTGTTGCCCGTTTTATTGCCACCTTTAGTTTAGCCCATTGCAATTCCACTTCCCTTATCTCCTTCCACCCTGTCATCTCCTCCTTTAGATACTCGGCCATTTTCTTGAAGTCAATGTTTTTGAAGTTTAGGACTTTGAGCTTGCTATGTTTGGCCTGTATCTTGGCTTTTTCTCAAACCACACCGTGTGATGATCTCTGTTGCTCACAGGGGCACTCATGCAGACATTCGACATGCTATCACCGTTGGTGAGCACTAAATCCAGCGTTGAGCTTTCCCTGGTTGGTTCCATGACCATTTGTCTAAGTGATGCAACTTGGAGAGCATCTACAAATTTTTTTGCTTCTTTCCAGATGTGCAGAAGGAGTAATCCAATCCATATCAGGTAGATTAAAGTCACCCAAAATGATCGCTTCCCCCTTTATGGAGAAGGATATTGGCGGATCAGGTCTCGGTGTCAAGGCCCTTCGATGCTCGATGTTGATGCAGGTAGACCCATGTGTCTCAAGGGCAAGCTCGATGTGATGAATCAAGCTGGAAGCCATAGGAGGCCTAGGCTCCCACAAGGTGAACATCATGATTCTATCCTCGATGCACTTCAGAAGGCGGTTCTCCATGGCTGCCATCTCCAAAGGCATATGGGGTAAAGTAGAATCAGCCAGTTCCCAAAATCTGTTGCAGACTATTAGCAGACTGAGGGAAAATGGCACTGTGGTGGCCTGTGCCTGTGCGGTGGAGCTCTCCAAAAGCTGCTAGGAGAAGCTGGGAAGCTCCCACATGAGGGCTCAGTCGGTGAGGTCACTCATACGTAAAGACTTAATCCTGCTTGTCCACAGAGAAATTCCTGTATCCCTCCCAGAAGTATATGAAACGATTGCACCGCATGTTGAATAAGAAGCTATGCAGGACTGGAGCACAGTATCCTGATAGCACTTCCTTCCAAAAAAGTACAGAGGATATTCAGTGGCGGCAGCGGTAAGCCCTAGAAAAGCAGCTAGCTGTCATTGCTGAACTTAAGACCGATATTAAATGCCAGGGCCATAAATGGCCACCAGCATTGATATCCACATTGGCCAGATAGCATGGAAGTTAACCGGGCAGTGGCAATATTTAGCCACTGCCTAGTTAGCTTCTGTGGCAAAGGTTAGGCCAGACTTTAAGGTGTCTTTTGCCACTTAGGAATAACCAGGCAGTAGCTGAATATCACCACTACCTGACTATCCCTGGGTGCCGCCTCTGCTATGCCTCCGAACACCCTGATGCTAGCCAGCTAGTATCGGGAAGTTTAGTAGCTCTAACCCCATCAGTACCGCTGAATATCCCAACTGGCGCAATTAATGTGGTTAGCAAGTTTGCTAATCACGTTCATCGCTTTGAATATCAGGCCCTACACATTGTTACCATAAGATTCATATCCAGGAAACATTAAGGTGTATGTTCTAAACTTAATAGCATAAAGATTTGCCATATTTGATCAGACCAATGGACCACCAAGCCCAGTATCTGGTTTCCAACAGTGACCAATCTGGGTCACAAGTATCTGGCAGGATCCCAAAAGATAGACAGATTCCATGCTGCTTATCACAGGGGTAATCGATGGATTTCCCCCTGCATACTTAATAAGGTTCTATGGACTTTTCCTCCAGGAACATGTCCAAGCCTTTTGAAACCCAGCTACATAACAGCTTTTACTACATTCTAAAGCAATTAATTTTGGGCTCTTTTAAGCCACACTTTAGTATGGTAACTGGAGCTTTATGAAGCCCTCAACTCTTTGGACACAATACTTCATATGTTCACCTCAAAAGCAGGAAATATGATGTATGGTGTTTTCCCAGATACTCTGCCATACATCTTCAAAGACAGGGTGAACAGCACTTCCACCAATTCTTTAGAGAAACATGGATACTAGAGGAGGGGAAAAAGAAAAGTCTTGGATTCACCTTGACTTGAAATTTTATTTTATTTATTTATTACAGGCTCTTATATACCGCTCTATTCAGAATCAGCGCGGTTCACAATATAACAACATACCATAACAACAAACTGTTAGGTTTTACAGAGAACAAGGTCAGAGAACTTGGATAAAACATGGGACGTCATTACTGCAACTATTTACAAGAGTATATACAAGAGTATTTACAAGTATACATAGCAGGATTTGTTCTTAGTTTGGGTAGTGATTAAGATTGGTTAGTTGGTCAAGTAATATTGGGGGAAGAGGTGGGATTTGAGTGCCTTTCTGAAAAGGGATAGATCAGTGATAGCACGAATCTCTGGGGGTAGAGCGTTCCAGTACTTAGGGGCATAGAATCTGAAAGCCCTGTTAGATGTCACTGATAGGCATTTTGTCGCTGCTTTAGGGATGATTAGAGTATTTGTTGATATCGTTCTCCTGGATCTGTTGGGTGGGACGGCCTGAATGAGGTCTATTAGAGAGGAGGAGAAAAATCTTAGCCACCCTATGTACAAAACTTTATAAGGGGTAGATCTTCATGAGGCAATCTACTTCTAGCCTATATAAAATAGTGCACTGATGGGAGATTAGTCAAATATTCTTCCACAAAACAAAACTCCTGATAGATATGGAATGCCCCAAGAAGCCTCAGAATTTTTCCAAGATGACCTAAGATCAGATTTATCCAGGAGCCCAAAAACTCTGCTCTGTGGGCTTTGGGCTGAGTGATATCAAGGAGTAGGAGGGGCTTTCCCTCTCAACATACTTTGCACAGACATTACTGAAACACACTTAGGATGCTGGATCCATATCAACACTAGCATACTGTGTGTGTGTCAAAGGGGAAGTATCCAGAGGAGGAATTGGAAGGGGTCAAACTGCTCAAAGTAGTTAATGTGTCTATCTAATCTAGTCTATGTCCTTGTATATCGTTATGGTCCCAAAACTAAGTAAACAATAAGAATTTAAATTATAAAGGAGGATTACAAGAAAAAATAAATGAGTTATGAATCAAAATAGCCAGGACTTCAAAAAGACTTCTGAAAAACAGCAACAGAGGAAGACCCTATAATCTTCAGAGGTAATTTAGCCCAAAGCTCAGCTGCCTTGTACGGAATAGTGTGTACAAATCTTGTCCTTGAACTAACATCTTTACTTGACAGAAATAAAAAAAACACAAGCTGACTGTAAACATTTGGATTTGACTGCTAAAAGCAGAAGTAGTGACAAAGAAAGCAGCATAGGAACGGAATCATACAAAATTGTATAAAATGTAAAACAAACAAGTTTGAAAATCTTGAGCCAATGAAGTTTACGAAGTAAAGGTGTTACTGCTACATACCTAAAATGAGTTGATCAATGGTATTTTGACATAGTTGTAACTGCTGTAGCTGTTGTTTCGAGCAGTTTATAATTAGTATGAAGAAATTAGGTCTTACCTGCTAATTGTCTTTCCTTGAGTTTTCTCCGGGCCAGTCCAGGGAACGATAGGGTTGTCAATCCCTTCCAGCAGCTGAGGACTGTAAACCAAACTTTTGCCAGGAGCTTAAGCCCCTCCCCTTGCTGTTCCGCTCCAGTCTCCTATTGCCAAAGCAGCCTAGAAGATAACTGTGAAACTAGAAAATAACAAAACCACTGAGAACTTTGTACATTTCCCCGGACAAAAAGTGCACAAATGCCCTAGGAACCCGAGGCAACACTGCAAGAAGCAGTTTTTTGTTTGTTTTTTTGGAAAAAAAAACCCTCTTGCGGCCAACGCAAGGGAGCCCCAATAACCACGCCAAAAGAAGCCCCGCTCTCAGAAACCATGTAGCATGCTGGGACATGTTGCGTGCTGTATCTACAAACCGAATGATTGAGTAGAGGGAAAAGAACCCCTGGGTGGGCCCTGGACTGGCCCGGAGAAAACTCAAGGAAAGACAATTAGCAGGTAAGACCTAATTTCTTTTTCCTTCTCGTTTCTCCGGGCCAGTCCAGGGAACGATAGGGCAGTACCAAAGCAGTACCTAAAGTTGGGAGGGACCGGCAAGCCCTGCGATAATAGCAGCCGCCCCCACTCTCGCATCCTCCCTGGCCTGAACATCTAACCGGTAGTGTTTTGTAAAAGTATGCAAGGAAGACCAGGTGGCGGCTCTACAAATATCTACCGGAGGAACTGCGGCATACTCAGCCCAGGACGCTGCCTGACTCCGCGTAGAATGTGCTTTGAGACCCTCGGGCGGAGACCTACCCCTTGCCTCATAAGCCGGTACTATGGCCTGTTTGACCCATCTGGAAATGGTTGCCTTTGTCGCCGCCTGCCCTTTACGCGGACCCCCGAACAGAACAAACAAGCGATCTGATTTATGCAAACCCTTAGAAGCCCTGAGGTACTTCTTCAACACTCTGCCGAGATCCAAGCTTTTGAGTGCGGCATCCATCAGAGAGCCCGTGAGGTCAGAGAACACTGGCAAGGACACCGACTGATTCATATGAAAAGAAGAAACTACTTTAGGGAGAAAGGAGGGAACTGGACGCAGAATCACCTTTTCCGCCAAAAACTGCAGGTAAGGCTCTCTACAAGACAGAGCCTGCAAATCAGATATTCTACGTGCAGAACAGAGAGCGACCAGAAACGCCGTTTTCCAGGATAATTCCTTCAACCCCCCCGGACAACGGCGACGTAAACGGAGGCTGCGTTAAAGCCTCTAGAACTATGTTCAAATCCCAAGCCGGAACGACCTGGCGCAAGGGAGGTTTGAGAATGCCAGCCGCCCGGAAAAAACATTGAATATCGCCGTGCGCCGTCAATCGACGACCTCTCACTAAACCCCTAAAGCAGGCTAAGGCCGCCAAATGACCCTTGAGCGTGTTTAGTGCCAATCCCTTATCGAGACCGCTCTGCAGAAATGACAAAATATGGGATACTGCCGCCGAAAAAGGACGAATGCTACGCCGAGAACACCACGACTCGAAGACGCACCAGACGCGAACATAGGCCAACGAAGTCGACCTCCTTCTCGAACTCAGCATGGTGGCTATCACAGAAGCTGAGTAGCCTTTACGGCTCAGCTTTTCCCGTTCAAGAGCCAAGCCGTAAGCAAGAAGCGATCCACCTGAGGCATTAAGATGGGACCTTGATTCAACAGGTTGCAACGAACCGGCAGGCGCCACGGCGAATCCACCAGGAGCCGAACCAGATCCGCATACCACGGCCTCCTGGGCCAATCCGGCACGATGAGAATTACTCTCCCCTTGTGGCTTGCAATGCGTTGGATTACACGACCTATCATAGGCCACGGAGGAAACACATACAGCAGAAGATCTTCCGGCCAGACCTGCACGAGAGCATCGAGACCCTCCGACATGTGTTCCCTGCGTCTGCTGAAAAAGCGAGACGCCTTGGCATTGGATAGAGAAGCCATGAGATCCATCGCCGGCTGCCCCCAGCGCTGGACAATGGCACGAAACACTGCTGCATTCAGCTCCCATTCTCCCGGATCGAGAAGATGGCGACTGAGAAAATCCGCTTGAACGTTGTCTTTCCCTGCCACATGAGCTGCCGACAACGCAAGAAGATGAGTTTCCGCCCAACTCATGAGCTGTTGACTCTCCTCCAGCAAGACGGCGCTGCCTGTCCCGCCCTGCCAATTGATATAGGAGACCGTCGCCGCATTGTCGGAGAACACCCGGACTGCTCTGCCCTCGATCGAGGACCGGAAGCGCTCCAGTACCAAGCGCACCGCTCTGAGTTCCAACCGGTTGATCGACCATGAGCGTTCCGTCAGGGACCAAAGCCCCTGCGCCACCTGAGCCTGACAATGAGCTCCCCAGCCGGATAAGCTGGCGTCCATGGTGAGAATCACCCACCTTGGCTCCTCCAACGGAACCCCTGATCGCAGATGAGAGGCGTCTAACCACCACTGCAGGCTGAGCCGCACTGGCCCCGGACAAACCAACTTTTGAGATAGAGGCTGAAGCTGAGGAGACCACCTGGACAACAATGCTTTCTGTAGAGGCCTCATACGCGCCCTGACCCAAGGAACCAGCTCCAGAGTCGCTGCCATGGAGCCCAAGAGCTGCAGGTATCGCCACGCCGACGGAGCAGCCTGAGCCAAGAAGGCTCTCACCTGATGCAAGATCTTCAACACCCTGGTCTCGGGCAAACCTAACGACCCCACGTTGGTGTCGAACAAGTAAGCCGCTGGACTGGGTGCAGGTGACTCTTCGCCCGGTTGACCACCCAACCGAGCTGCTCGAGGACCTGCACTACCCGCGCGGTAGCCACCACTGCCTCCGGACAAGAATCTGCCCTGATCAACCAATCAACGAGATAAGGGTGTACGCGAATACCTTCCTTGCGCAAAGCCGCCGCCACTACCAGCATCACCTTCGTGAACGTCCGAGGAGCCGTCGCTAAGCCGAACGGCATTGCCCGAAACTGAAAATGGCCCTCGTGCACAGCAAATCTCAGAAAACGCTGATGATCTGGGCGGATCGGAATGTGCAGATAAGCTTCTGTAAGATCTAGGGCCGAGAGGAATTCCCCTTTCCGCACGGCCCGAATCACAGACCGGAGCGTTTCCATCCGAAAATGCATAACTTTTAACGAGCGGTTCACATGCTTGAGATCGAGAACAGGACGAAAAGAACCTTCTTTCTTGGGAACCACAAAATAAATCGAGTATCGACCGAGTCCGCACTGGTCTTGGGGCACCGGAACCACCGCCTGCAGTTGTAACCACCTGTGCAGTGTATCGCTTATAGCCTGCCTTTTCTGTCCTGTTCCCCCGTAAGACACCATGAAGGCCTCTCTTAACGGGTGAGCAAACTCCAATGCATACCCCTCTCGAATGATTTCGAGCACCCATTGGTCTGACGTAATTGCGGCCCATGCAGAGAGAAACCCCTGCAAGCGACCCCCCACAGGTCTCTCCGCCTGGACCAGCTGACCTTCATTGAGGTTTCTTCGCTGCCCCCTGTTGAGCATTGAAATAACCTCTGCCGAAGCCCCGAGCTCCCCGAAAGGAGTGATTGCGAGGGCCGAAACGAGACTTCGGATAGGGAGCAAAACGCGCCCCCCTGAATCTGCGAGAATCTCGACCTGGACCCTGAAACCCCAGGCCCGCTCTAGGCGCCTTAGGACGGTCCTCTGGCAAACGACCCCCCTTAGAGTCCCCGAGATCCTTCACGATCTTCTCCAAGGCTTCCCCAAAAAGCAGCTTGCCTTTGTAGGGGAGCTTGCTGAGCCTGGACTTCGAAGAGGCATCAGCCGCCCAGTTCCTTAGCCAAAGGAAACGGTGGGCCGCAATCACAGAAGCCATGGACTTTGCAGAGATTCAAACCAAATCATAGAAAGCGTCCGCAAGGTAAAGGGCTGCCGACTCCAACTTAGCCCCATCAGCGGACGAACCTTGCGGAGACTGCGCCGCCGACTCCCCCTGGAGCCAACGGATCGAAGCTCTGGAGACATACGCTCCACAAATGGATGTCTGCAACGCCAGAGCACTGGAATCAAATGCCTGCTACAGGAGTACCTCAAGCTTACGATCCTGCAGGTCCTTAAGCGCTGCTCCACCTTCTACGGGTATGGTCGTCTTCTTAGTCACCGCCGAGACTAAGGCATCCACCTTAGGCATTTTCAATAACTCCATTTCCTCCAGGGGAATGGGGTATAGGCGACCCAGAGCGCGAGCCCCCTGAAGCGTAGCCTTGGGAACTCCCACTCCCATTCCACCATCTGCTTGATAACTCGGTGAACTGGAAAAGAGCGCTGCTCCGTCTTAAATCCTTGCAACAAGGGATCTTCCAAGGGCTCCTGTGGCAGCGAGGGTACCACAATATTTAGAGCTGCTAAAGACTGTGCAATAAGAGCCCCTAGTTCCTCCTTACGGAACACCCTAAAGACATTAGGGTCCTCCCCCGGAGCCAGTTCACCCTCTTCAAGTTCCAAGGGCCAAGCTTCCACACCTGCTTCTGAAATGATTTCCCCATCCTCCACTCCGGGAGGTATGGAGAGCGGCGGTTCTGCGCCTTCGAGCCCCGTTCCCAGTGACGCCACCCTCTGGGAAGGGCCCTCGTCCGGATCCAATGTAGCTGCTGCAGGTTTGACTGTGACCTCCACAGCAGCAGCTAGCGAGGGACTAAGAAGCTGAGAAGCCTTCAGTACATAGGCCTTATGTAAGGCCAAAATGAAATCGGGCGAAAACAGAGCAGACAGCTCCCCCTGAGCTTCAGGCAAGGCTGGTGCTGTGTTTACCGGCGCAAGAGCTTCTCTATGCGCTTTTGATTTTCGTTTGACAGGCTTTGACTGCACCGCGGGAGAAACGGCCGGCTCTGTTAAAATGACCGCCGTTCCCGCCTTTTCTGAGGGAAGCTGAAGCTTGTCCCCCTCTTTCTGCCCTGACTTGCCTTCCATCGCGTGCAGCAAAAAAAACGTGCACAACTGAGAGGGAAACCGCTAGCCGGCTCGAGCCGCTGACCCAAATCGCGAACCGCCGACCAGCCGTCCACCCCCGCACACGCTGCCGCGAAGCCTAAGCTATACAGGGGCACTCTGCACACAAGGGACCCCGGACGCGAGAACCGTTGCCCCCTAACCCCCGTAACCTGAAAGCAGTGCTCCTGGCGGGCCTCCGCTGCCCCGCAGCTAGCGGGAGACGGAGAACACGATTCCCTGCAAGGACGGGTGGATCCTGGGGCTCCCAGGCCAAACCTCCTGCGTGCTACAGAGCCCGGCTGATGCAAGGCAGGCTCTGCCTCATACACTGCTTCAACGCGCAGTACCAGCTCTCCGGGCGGAACCCAGACAATTGCAGCTCTGCCAGGGAAATTAGCAAAGTTTCAGCTCAGCTAGAGCTAATCTGCCCATTTAGTCTGTCTATGCACCAACAGTCAATTAGCAGTCAATTAGGAGAGAGAGGCACCGACCAACATCCAGTAAGACTGGAGCGGAACAGCAAGGGGAGGGGCTTAAGCTCCTGGCAAAAGTTTGGTTTACAGTCCTCAGCTGCTGGAAGGGATTGACAACCCTATCGTTCCCTGGACTGGCCCGGAGAAACGAGAAGGAAGTTGCCATAATCTAGGTATGCCAGAACAGAGCTTTGTACTAAGAGTCGAAAAAGATTAGAAGAGAAGTGGGGTTTGAGTCGACATAATTGACACATGCGAAAAAATGATTTACAAATCGCCAAACTAACGTGGGCTGCAAAAGATAAATTTTCATCTATCAAAAACCCTAGTTCCTGGAGAACCGGCTCCACACAAATGTCCAGCTGTTGTGGTGCTTCAGACAATAAAATAGGACATAATTTACTATTAAGACAGAGAACCTTAGTTTTAGCCACATTCAATTGTAAATGTACAATTCTAGCCCAGCTTCCCAACAATTGTAAAGTATCATCTAAAACTATATAATAATCAACAACTTGTGAAGAGAAGGTTAATAATATATAAATATCATCTGCATAAGAGTAGACTTTAAAGCCTGCCTGATTTAAAAAAACACCCTAAAGAAATCATTAAGACATTGAATAGAATTGGGAAGAGTGGGGACCCCTGCGGAACCCCACAATTCGCCCGCCATGTCTTCAAATAGTCTGTGCCGATCCAAACACAGTATGTCCTATTTCTTAAGAATCCTGAAAACCAATTACAGACTGATCCAGAAATCCCTAAGTTGTCTAAGATGACCAAAAGAATGTCATAATCTGCTAAATCAAAAACTGCAGATAAATCAAATTGTAATAAGACTGCAATATACTCCTTGGCAAGAATAGATTTAATATCTGAAATTAATAGTCCCAAAAACAGTTCAGTATTATGGGCTTTCTGAAAGCCAAATTGTGACTCATTTAGACAACCAAAAGTGTCTAAGTATTGCAATAACTGTCTAGCAACAAGTGCTTCCATCACCTTAGCCATCAAAGGAATGTTGGCAGTTGGATGAAAATTTGCCAAATCTATAAGATTGGCCTTCTTATCTTTGGGAATTGGCATAAGAATAATGTTACCCAGTTCTCGGGGATAAATACCCAGTGACAACAAATCTGTAATAGTCCCATCAAACCACACATTAAAACTCAAAGGCGCATGACAAAATAAAAAAGTAGGATATGGATCAACAGGTGAAAATATCTAAGAATATTTCTTCAACTTCCTTTGCCGTTGGTTGAGAAAAAGTTGACCAGAAGCAATCTGCGAGGCACGAATCAAGAAAACCCATCTGAGAAATTTGAGACAACATACTACAGTATCTATATTCAACATATATTGCTTATCTTACTCAAAAGATATCTGCAAAAAGTTGTGCAGACAAAGAGGGATCCAGACGTAATTTAATTTTATCCCTCAGTATCGATGATGCCAGTCGAAATAAGGATTGAGAGGGTGAAGAAGTCAATGAAATCATCCTCTCATAGTATTGTTTTCTGGCCATGTGAATAGATTCCTTATATTTCTTATATTTAATCCTTTACTTCTGCGTGTCTAGCACATCTTGAGATTTCCTCCAGTTAGCTTCTAGAGCGCTACATTCTCTTTTTCATTACTATTAGCTCTTGACTACAGTACATCAAGGAAGTTTCCGAGTTAATTACAGATTTCATTTTACATACTAATGGAGAATCTCATCTATAATTTCACGTGATTTATTAATCCAATTGACCAGAGATGAGAAAGTTGAATCTGTTCCTAAAAATCCACTCATTTGTATCTTACTCCAATATTTATCTGGAGGGGGATTTATATTTGCATAAATGTGTTCAAAAAGAAGCTGGGGTGCTGTCCTAATAGAGGGATGATGAAAAGTAAACTCCACGATAATGATCCGACCAAATCATAGGAGAAGAGGTCACCCCTGAAATAGAGCAGTTAGAGGAGGAGGAAAAGTAGTAAGCACACTAGTCCAAATAGTGACCTGAGCTATGGGTGGAAGTTAAAGAAATTACAGTAAAATCTAAAGCTTGCAGGGATGCAATACAGTCTTGAGCATGGACATCTTCTTTATCTTCCAAATGAAGATTAATATCACCTAAGAGTAAACAGTAGGCAGTAACCCAGGATGTTACAAAGCCCAAATAGGACTCTTGCGCTCTGAGTCATGTGCCTGAGGAACGATAAACTGAAATAAAAATATCTTTTTCTCTCAAATCAATGGAAGAAATGTTGCAACACAATACCTCCAAATATGGAGAGCTTATAGAATCAAGCAATTTAAAATGGTAAAAGGATTTATACAATATCAAAAGACCCCCACCTATATGGCCCACCCAAGGGACACTGATGAAACTATAGCCAGGGGGCCAAGGTCACAAATAAGCGGGTCATCTTCAGAGTGCAATCAAGATTCAGTAATAAACAGAAAACCAGGATCTTTAACTTGAAGCAAGTCATAAATAAGAGGTACCTTACTGCACACAAAACAAGCATTTATGCTTAAATAGGGGGTAGGAATATCCTCCAAAAATGACTTATAAGAAGAAGCAGCAGCTAAGGAAGCTAGTTGTCTATGTTTTGGTTTAAAATCAATATATGTGCCTTAGGTTTTCTATATCTGGAAATTAATACTTCAATGGGAGTAGCAAAGTGAAATTGCAGTGAAGCTACTGATAATTTTTTATTACCGTAAACTGAATTTCAAGAGTTAGAAACAATCTGTGCAGTATAAGAGCTAAAAATCCCCCAAGTCACACAATTCTCCAGATAGTGTAGGAGAAGTAAAACAAGGTAAACCCAACCCATCACGACACAGAGGATAGCCCAACACCTCTTGTTCACACATAAAACACTGCCTGCTCTGCCCCCAAAACCCCCTGGAACCACACGATACCTCCCCCTACTACTGACAACCCCAGCAAAAATCCTAACCTACAAAATCGTTACAACATTCCACCCCAGGCAACCATGTGCGTTCCAAGTTGCGTGCTAAGTGACACACCTCTTGGCCGGGACCAGCTTAGGAACTGAGTTTTAAGGAGTTAATCTGGGCATCGCCGCTGATGACATCAGTATTGGGGGTGGGGCTAACATCTGAACCCTGTTCTGTCCCTTGCCTCCACAACCCTCAACATCGGTTCTAAGCAGTTGAAAAAATAGGCAGGCAGATAAGAACAACAGTTAAGCAGAGCAGCTCACAGCAAGATGTCAGAAGTCTATCTCAGAGAATCTCCTGTTCAACTTCACCTGAAAGTGCTTAAGCTACCATCAGGATCAGCATCAAAGATTTATTTATTTAATTTATTTATTTAACTGTATTTATATCCCGCTTTTCACCGGGTCAAAGCGGTGGGACATATAACAGGGGGGGGGGGCCCATCACCGGGGGCTCAACAGTGATGATTTTGGGATGAACATAGAGACTGCCAGGATAACTGACAGGATAACACAGGATAACTGACAGGATAGCACAGTTATTGGTCTGGGGTTCTTGAAGAGAAATAGGGGGGATTCCTATTCAGAGATGTTCTTGGAATAGGACGGTTTTTAGCTGCTTTTTGAATGATGGGAGATCATCGTTGTTCCTGATGTGGTTTGGTAGAGAGTTCCAGAGGGATGGGGCATAGAGTTCGAAGGCTCTGTTGCAGGTCCGTTGTGTTGCCTTGGTCCTTTTGTGGGGGACGGCAATGGAGCTGTTGGAGGTTTGTCTGGTTGTTCTGCTGTGGGTTGGGTGAGGCAGTAGGGTGCGGAGTGGGGTGCCTTGTGTTTGGTGGATGGTTTTGTGGGTGAGTAGAAGAGCTTTGTACTTGATTCTTGCTTCGATGGGGAGAATATGCAGGTCTCTCAGAATTGGGGTGATGTGGTCCCGTTTCTTTGCATTGTGAATTATTCTCGCCGTGGTGTTTAGGGCAGTTCGGAGGGGATTGGTTTGTGTGGCAAGTAGGCCATGGTAGATTATGTTGCAGTAGTCCAGATGAGGGAGTGTCAGAGCTTGCATTACTGTCCTGAAGTCTTGTGGTTCGAGGAGAGGTCAAAGACGTTGTACCGTTTTTGCCTTGTGGAATTACTGTGCTAGTGGTCTTGTTGATTTGCTGCTTAAGGGTTAGGGCTTGGTCAATGATAATGCCGAGATATCTTATGTGTGGTTGTATTTGAATTTGCGTGGTTCCCATGATGAGGTGAGTGGGTGGTTTGACGTCTGGGTCTTTTGTCACTATAAGAGCTTCGGTTTTCTTTATGTTAATGGATAAGTTGTTCTCTTGTAGCCAGTTGGATACATCGGTGAAGCAGGTTGATAGCTGGTCGTTTGTTGGATCTGTGGTTGTGATTGGGGCGTAGAGCATTATATCGTCAGCGTATATGTGGAAGTTGACATTGTGAGTGCGTATGACTGAACAGAGTGGACGGAGGTAGATGTTGAAAAGCATGGCTGATAATGTGGATCCTTGAGGTACTCCTTGATGTTGTTGGAAGGGGGGTGAGGTTGAGGTTTTGGTGTGGATCAGTTGCTGTCGGTTGGTTAAATAGGACCTGAACCATTGGAGTACAGTATCTTTGATCCCAATTGTTTGGAGTCTGTGGATAAGGGTGCGGATATCCTACATAGCTCTTTGACAGTTACTTTCAAAGGCTTCAACTGGATGCCTTCAGATCCAAATAACAGCATCCAGATTTGAGAGACTCAGTACACCTCCAGACATAGCTGCTTTAGATTTTGAGAATCTCCTAAACAATGGGTTCTTGAAACCAAATGAAAAATTGCACAGATGTGCCATGAATGTCATGCAAGGTCCAATGCTGACTTCTCAGCTCCTTGTTTGAACAGTCATAGCTCTGGACTCAGCCTGAGTGGAAAGTGTGTTTCTCATATCACACAAAAATAGAAGCTGCTTGGAAATAACAAAGCTCAGTGGAGCCAATGAGATTGAGGAGCCTCTTTTGTATGTCCAGGACTGGCTCAGTGGTAGTACAACATAGTTATTCACCTGTAACAGGTGTTCTCCAGGGACAGCAGGAATCAGTCCTCATATATGGGTGATGTCGGCGCCAACGGAGCCCATGCACAGCATTTCCCCAAATTTCACAGAAAGCCTTTAGGAACGCCACCATGCATGCTTGTTCCTCTTCCCACCCAAGGGTGCCATCTTGCTCAGTCAGATGACATAGCAAAAAAGGACTTAAACAATGTAGAGAGGCAACTCCAAGGGGAGGAGGGAGGGTGTGAGGACTGATTCCTGCTGTCCCTGGAGAACAACTGTAACAGGTGAGTAACTATGCTTTCTCCAGGAACAAGCAAGAAGTCAGTCCTCACATATGGGACTCCCTAGCTCCAGGCTGCAGAGCATTGAGCCACGACAGCACCACCGGCAACCCATTGGGTAGTCGTAAGTTGCAGAAGAAGAGTCCCCACTGAGAGAATCTGCAAGACCCTAGCGTCCAGCGATACTATCACTCCGGTAGCCTGAACACGGAAGGGTCAAAGGGCAGCAGTTGCCTATTCCCCAAAAATATTACGGAGTACTGCCTGCTCAAAAGTACTGTCCCTGTGGGACTCGCTCTCCAGGCAGTAATGAGCTACAAACATATGAATCAAAGACTATGTGGTGGCCCTGCAGATTTCTGGCACCGACACTGAGCGGAGTTTGTCCACCAATGTAGCCATGGCCTGCACGCAATGTGCAGTGATCCGGTGCTCAAGGGAGAGGCCCACTCACTCATAGGTGAGTCCGCCACCCACGTGGATGGAGTCTGCTTTGTTACCGGGAGCCCCAGTCTACTGGGGTCATATGATACAAAAAGCTGAGGAGCTTTGTAATGGGTCTGGGTCCTCTGCAACTAGAAGGACAGGGCCTGCTTGCAGTCTAGCATATGCAAGATGAGTTCCTTCCTGCTGGCGTGGGGCTGTCGGAAGAAGGTGGGGAGAACCGCCTCCTGGTTGAGGTGGAAGGGAGATACCAACTTGTGGAGGAATTTGGGATATGTGTGGAGCACTACCCTTTTCTTATAGAAACTTGTATATGGCGGATCCACCACCAAGGCCTGAAGTTCACTCACTCTCCAAGCGGATGTGATGGCCACCAGAAAAACCACTTTCCAGGAGAGGCATCTCAGATGGCAGGTGGCTAGGGGCTCAAACGGCGGCTTGGTGAGCAGGAGAGCACCACATTAAGGTCCCATTCTGCTGCCAGAGGGCGGAGAGGGGGCTTCAATAGTAGGAGGCCTCGGAGGAACAGGGGCTTGTTTGAGGTCTTGGAGACCAGGGGCTTCAATAGTAGGAGGCCTCGGAGACCAGGGGCTTGTTTGAGAGGGGTTTTCCCTCTACAGGGTGATGGTGAGCGGCTATGGCGCTCAGGCATACCCTCACCAAATTAGACTTTAGTCCGGTGTGCAAAAGGTGCAGCAAGTATTGTAGCACTAGTTGCACGTGGCAGGAGAAAGAGTTCTCCCTTCTCTCTGCACACCAGATGGAGAATCTCTTCCATTTGAAGGCGCATGCCCGTCTGGTGGAGAGTTTTCGAGAGGCCAACAGGATCTCCTTGACTTCTCCTAGGAGACTGAAGGTAGCCAAGTCTAGCTTTTCAGCAGCCACGCCGTCAATGCTAGTGACCCTAGGTTGGGGGCTGCAGGAGGGAGCCCTCCCCCTGGGACAGAAGGTCCGGATCCCGTTCTAGCGGGAGCAGGAGTGTCACCGACAGGGAGAGCAGCAGAGAAAACCAGGGTTGACGGGCCCATCTAGGGGCGATCAGGATCACTGATGCCCTCTCGCTCTGAATTTTGAAGAGTCTTGGTCACCAGAGGAGTTGGTGGGAAGGCATAGAGGCGGCCCTCGGACCACAGGATCAGGAAGGCATCTGCTGCTGCTACTCTCTCTGTGTGCAGCTGGCATGAGCAGAAGCAGGGCAGTTGCGTGTTGTCTGGGGAGGTGAACAGGTCCCTCTTGAGCCTTCCCCAGGGGTGGAAGAGTCACTGCGCCACCTTGGGATGCAGACTCCATTCATGTGGAGGGAGAACCCTGCTGAGTCTGTCCGCCAAGCAGTTTTTCTGGCCTGGAAGGTATACTGCTCATAGGAGCATTCCGCAGCATACCACAAAGGCAACCTGGTTGTCCGTCTGTATCAGCACAGGATGGTTGCATAGGAGGTGACGGAATGCTTGCAGGACTAGGAAAATGGCCCCAAGTTCCAGGAGGCTGATCTCCAGGAGCAACTCCTCTTGCGACCAGCTACCTTGAGTGTGGAGGTCTCTGCAGTGTGCTCCCCAACCCAGAAGGGAGGCGGCCATAGTTAGGACCATCTGTGGTGCAGGTGCCTGAAATGGCATCCCCTCCTGGAGGTGGCATCGGGACTGACAACAGTTGAGGGACTCTGCGAGTTAGCGAGTGACTCTGACCCTGTAGCGTTACCTGCACGTGGCTTGGATCTACTGGGAGCAGAGGCACCACTAGGCCACCCGCATGTGCAAGTGGGCTAGTGGTGTGACGTAAACGGTTGAGGCCATGTGGCCCAGCAACAAGAGGCGGCGGTGAGCCGGTACTGACCAGTGAGTCTGTACCTTTCTCGCTAGCTGCACAAGGTGAAGTGCCCTCTCCTTTGGAAGGGAAGCCTTGACCTGCAATGTATCCAGCTGGGTGCCTATGAACTCCAGGTTTTGGGCTGGAGAGGTGGGATTTGGGGTAGTTGATGATGAACCCCAGGTGCTGCAGGAGGCAGATTGTTCACCCTGCGGCATGGCTGACCTCGAGGGCTGTGCTTCCTCTGATGAGCCAGTCATCCAGATAGGGGAAGATGAAGGCCCCTTGCAGGCGCACACAGGCGGTCATGACCGCCAGGCACTTTGTAAAGATTCTGGGTGAGGAGGCCAAGTCGAATGGAAGTACCCTGTGCTGGTAGTGCTCTCCTCCCACCACAAACCTTAGGTATTGTCTGTGGGAGGGGTGAATCAGGATGTGGGTATATGCATCCTTTAGGTCTAAGGAGTACAGCCATTCTCCATGGTGGAGGCAAGGCAGCAGAGTTCCAAGGGAGAGCATCTTGAATTTCTCCCTCACCAGAAACTTGTTAAAGTTCTCAGGTCTAGTATGGGCCTGAGGCCTCCAGTTTTTTGGGGACAAGGAAATACCTTGAGTAGAAACCTTTTCCCCACAAATGTCTGGGTACAGGTTCTACCGCCATGTCCCTGAGTAAACCCTCGAGCTCTGACAGGAGCAAGGTCTGGTGAAAGAGAAGCCACACTGGCTCTCCTGGGAAGAACCCTGGGGATGTTTGTTGGAACCTGAGGAGATAGCCCTCCTTTACTACTTGTAGGACCTACTGATCCATGGTGACCCCAGCCCACCTGAGGGCAAAAAGGTGGCCCCCTGTGGGCTGGGGAGGGTCTCCCGGGAGAGAGGAGGCCCTGCCTAGAGAGTCAAAAGCTCCTCCCAGGCTGGGTGGGTACTGAGGCATCTGGACTTTTGACTTCCTCGGCCTATGGCCCTGGTTCTTGGGCTGGGGGCTCTGCTGCTGTTGCCCCGAGAAGGGCTGGTAGTGGCCCTGGTGGAAAGGCCCCGTTTTCTTCAGGAAAGGTGGTCTCTTTCCCGATGCTTCTTCCGGGGGGAAGGGTCAAGGTTTTCCTCGAGTGCCTGGTTACAACCTCGGCCTCTGTCTTTGCCGCTTTGTCAGCCATGGGGGCTTGCCAAATAAGTTTACCCCAATGCAGGGGTCATCCAGCAATTTTTCTTGCACCCATTGCTCAAGGTCAGAGGTTTGTAACCAGGCCTGGCGTCGGGCCCCGATGCCCGCTGCTACTACTCTTGCTGCAGATTCAAAGCCATCATAGGCTGCATGGGAGAGAAACTTTGAGCAGTCCCGGATCCTGGTGGTCAGGGCTTGGAATCTCTGGAGGGGTTCCCTGGCAAGGCACACAGAAAAGCATGCCAGCTCTTGGATAAGGTCCTTGAGATACATACCTATGTACAACTCATAGGCTTGTATCCAGCAGCCCAGCATGGAGCCCTGGAAGCACTTGCGCCCGAGGGCATCGAGGGCTCTAGCTTTCTTGCCCGGGGAGACAGAAGAGTAGTTCTTCTGGCTTTTGAGTTTTTGAATCGAGGACTCCACGACCATGGAGTTAGGCGAGATTTGGGACTTTTGGAAACCCAGGCCCTTCTTGATGCAGTAAATAGCGTCAAGACGCCGGTTGACTATCGGCACCAAGGCCGGGGTGTCTCCCACAACCACAGGAGCAGGTGCTCAAGGATGGGCTGCACTGCACCATGAGTCTCCCCTTTGGCGGGGACTCATACTGGAGAATCTGCAGTTCTTCTATGCACGGGTCCTCCTCTGACTCGGTCGGGACTGAGAGGGCCCAGGCCATGTCCCTTATGAAGTTGTAGAAAGTCACGTCCTCGGGTGGGGAGCAGCGCTGGGTTTCCAGAGGGGACGGCTCTGAGGGGACGTCTCGGTGTCGAGAGGTCTCGGGGGAGGCCTCGATGTCGGTCTCCAAGTCGGAGCCCGAGGGCGTCGAGGATTCCGAGGCTCTGGGCTCTTCTGCCTCGAGGCCAGCCCCAAGGAACCGAGGTTCCCCAATGGGTTTCGAGTCGGACTCTCGGAAACTGGCTGGGGAGGACCACATACCTGAAGACTGGGACCGGGACCTCAATTGGTACCGAGGACTTGCCCGAGGCCGGTGGTGCTCGGGGCCTGGCTCGACGTCCGTGAATTCCCTTGCAGACAGGAGCCTGGTTGTTGGGGCAGATGATGCGGGCAAACCTGATATCATCGCCTGCTGCAAGGCCAGGATGGCAGAAATATTCTGCTCCAGGGCCACCATCCTGGACTCTAAACCAGGAGGCTCTGCAGCTTTCGGTGTGGGCACGAAGGGTCTCGGGCCAGGCGCCAGCACTCTTGCAAGTGCATCCTCAATGAGGACCATGGCCTCGGGAAGCCTTGTATGGTCACCGCCAGCCGAGGACTCCCCTCTTAGAGATCTTAAGGGGGCACTACTTAGAGTTTCCAGAGCCCCTCCGTGGGATCTTACCATGTTTCCCTGGTGGAACCTCAACTGGCTTCGAGGATTTTTTCTTTGTCTTTGAAGGGTCCGATGTCTTTACGGAGGAGCTGCCGCTCCGGGACACTGAAGATTCCCGGGCTTCATGGGATGTGCTCGGCTTGGAGCTCAGCGTCAGGAAAGCCAGTGCCGAGTCGGACCACGGGAACAGCTTCTCCTGCAACTCCGACCGTTTCCTGTTGGTTCTTGGTGTCATGGCCTGGCACAGGTCACAGGTGGAACTGTTGTGGTCCGGGCTGATGCAGTGCAAGCAGCAGTCATGAATTTCTGTGACAGACATGGTCTGACCACAGTGGTCATACTTCTTGAACCACCGGGGGACATGGTAGAAGACATCTAGTCAGGGTTGACAACCCCCAAGCGAAAAAGGGTGCAAAGCCGGTCGAGGCAAGCCTCGTCAAAAAAGGGAAGAGTCAGGGACTGCGCCAGCTTAATGCAGGAAGAGGAACCGATACGCAAACCGGGAAAAAAAAAAAACTTTTGAGGATAATTTTTAAAGGATTTTTCCAAGGAAACTGGACATATGTCTGTTGGGTTCTGTGGAAAAAAGAAGACCGAGCAAGATGGCACCCTTGGGGAAGGGGACCACGCATGAGTGGTGGCATTTCCAAAGGCTTTCTGTGAAAGCTGGAGAAATGCTCCACGCGGGCTTCGTCGGTGCCGGCGTCACCTATATGTGAGGACTAACTTCCTGCTTGTTCCTGAAGAATGTACATTATACTGCCAAAGGACCTGGGTGCAATTTCTAGCTCAAGTCTTCTGCGTCCCAATTCAGCAGGGGCTGGGGAGGTATAATGCCCTAATCATTGTGCAATGGCGACATGTGAAGGGTAATTTTATAAACTCCCATGTAGCTAACCGTTTTTTTCAGCATGTAATTAATGCCCATTTTATAAAGTCAAGTATACGCATGCTTGACTTTATAAAAAGTGTCAAAAAATGCACATTACATCTAGGCAGGAGTGCTTACATGAGTGCTTACACCAGCCGTATGGCTGGTATAAATATCCATACCTAGATTTCTCAAGAATGCATGTAAAAATGCATGTAAATAGTATTGTACAATTTATGTGCAGAAATCTGCACTCTGACCATGTGCATGCCCACATTTAAAGTATACACAATCAGCCTGACGTGTACTTATAAAATAGGCACGTACTTTAGGCGGTTGGTAAGTGCCACCAAAACACGTAAACCAGTAAAATACCATGATCTACAGCATAAATGGCACAAAATTTCCACCGCTCCTTATAAAATTACCCTCTTAGTGGCCAATTTTAAGGTCCATGATATGCAAGGCTATATAGTTAGCCCTGGTGTAGGGCCCCTGGCCAAGAACTATCCCTGCAACGACTGGACTGAAGTTGGGAGAGAACATAAAATTGGGAGGGTAACTGGAAATGAAAGGCTTATAGCACCAGTTCCAGTCTTTGCTCCAAATGGGCTCACAGCTCAAAGGAACAAGAGTTCCTTACCCCTAAATGTATCCCTGTTTTCAACTGTTGTTTGTCTGTCTTATATGAAGAAAACAGTGGAACTATAAAAGAAAATACATCCAATGGACTCAACAAATATGAACAGAGGAGATTCACGGACAACTGGAGCATAATAACTACCACAGACAAGTGCTGAAAGGCTGTTTCTTTTTGCAGAAAATTCCATTCTTTTCAAATTGAATGCGTTTGAATGATCATGGTGTGCTTGTATTGGGTTAAAGATGTGTATGAGTGGTAAATTTTAAAAGGTAACCAAAAAACTTATAAATAGAATAAAGCATTTAAGATATTGTGGGATATTCTACTTGGCTTGTTCAATACTGAAAAAATGAAAATATCACTGCATAATTATGACTGTTTAGGATGATCATCCACACCTTTATGCAAAAGACTGATTACCATAAAGAGAATAAGAAGAATTTCATGTTATAGCTTAAAGTTATGTGTATATTTAATTTAAAAATTAAACAATTTGTATAGTCTGAGTAAGGTGGCTCTGGAACAAACTACCACTGAATCCAAATAAGGCCTCTTCCGCTGAGGAACTAGAAATAAGTTAAGACAGTCCTAGATGATAATGTAAATAGGTAGCGCTATACAAATAAGTAGTTGTAGTAGCAGTAGTAGTAGTAGGTATAATATTATATAAAGACAAACAAGTGTGTAAAGGCATTTAAGAAGAGGCTACAATGACCAATACCCATCTTTATTCACTCTAAAAACTAACATGGCTTCCTGCACTACTATTGTGCAGTCTGATCCCAGTGATTCTCTAACTTTGCCACTACCTCCTGATATTATCATTGGAAGGCTTGAGAAGACAGAGGGATGACTACAAGAAGCCTTGTGGGTTTGTTTATTTGTTTGTTTTTTCTATTTCTGGATATAGCCCATGCCTTTTCAATGGTAGATCGAGGTGAGTTACATTCTGGTTCAGTAAGTTTGTTCTTGAAGCAATGGAAGGTGAAGTGACATGCCCAAAGTCACAAGAGCATCAGTGGGAAAAGCTGCTTTAACCATGAGGCTACTCCTGAAACTGGACTAAGTTATACTAATTTATTGTAAACTGGCATGCTGCTCCGATATAGCAGTATATCAAATTATAATAAACTATTTTGTATATCAACTTTAAAGTGTTGTGCGGCAAACAAATGGCAGACAAAGACCAGCATGGTCCATCTAGTCTGCCCAGAAAGGTGGCTAGAGTTGCCGCTCTGTGCAGGTTACCCCCCCCCCTTCTATGCCTTTGTTTACTATGGTACCTGCCACTCAGTGCAGGTAATCTAGTTTTTTGAGCTGCAGACAATATTTGCTTTAATTCCACCATCTTCCTTTACAGAGATCCTCTGTGCCTGTCCCATGCCTCTCTGAAGCCTATCACTGCTTTTGCCCCCACCACTTTCCATGAAAATGTATATCCTGATATTGCTTTTAAGTTAATCTTCTTGCAGCTTCATTTCGTATTTTCTTGTGCCACAGCATCCCCTTCTTTGAAAAAAGGTTTGTTTGTTCATTAATACCCTTTAAACATCTGTATCTATCTCCCCTCCCATCTTCTAAAGCAGGCATGTTCAACAGGTAGATCGCGATCTACCTGTAGATCGCGGAGGGGTCAGAGGTAGATCGGCTAGCCCCACTTGGCTCCATCTCTCCAGCAGCTCACCCCATCGATAGGAGAGAGCTCGTGCCGGCAGGTCATCTGCCGAGGGCTTGCAGCCACTGCTGATCCTTTGCTTGTCTTTTTTCCCTGCCTGTGGGAATCTTGCCTGCGGGTGTATTGGGGGCGCTTTGTTTTCGTGCCAGTAGTTTGTGGGTACCCCAGGGGGCCGCTGCCCATGCCCCGTGACGAGACGCCACAGGCCTGGCATCATACCTGGTCTCCTGCCTCTTCAGAATCACCCATTCCTGCCCCGCCCCAACACCCCTTAGAAGTGTGTTATATACCAGGCGATATCCACTTGTCCGGGCTTTACCTGAATACACTTACCGTATTAGTTGTGTCGTGTGCTGGTCGTTGGTCGCTTTATAGTTCGCTTTCATTAAACGTTTTCGGGAAGACACTACAAAGTGTCAAGAATTTGGTGATTTTGGCGGGCTTTTCCAATTTTGTTCTAACTTGCCTATGCCTTGCCTTCGAATTGGTTCAAACCACTGTGACTTTTGCTTGCCTCTGCAATTTTATTTTGCCTAGCCTTTGCGTTGATTCTACACTGCAATTTTATTTTGCCTTGCCTTTGCGTTGATTCTACACTGTGTGCAGAATTTATTAAATCACGTGTGGTGGTATTTGAAATTGTTTGGCGGTATTCGATTTTATCTGGTTTGCTGGACAGGTGTTTGGTGCCAGTATGATGAATTCTTATTTTTAATTTTAGAACGGCATGTGTGGTTTTGGCATCTCCAGTCCTTGAATTGCACATCATTCAGAGGTCTTCAGTTCCTGTTGATCTTTAATACTTTGGGACACTGACAGTTTTGGACCAGATTCAGTCAGTGTTTATACTAACTTAGCAGATTTGGCCTTCTTACATCCAGCCACCCCAGTATAACGAAGATGAGCGTTCCAAAGAAGAGCAAAACCTACCACTTTCATGATGAATGGGAAATGGACTACTTCTTCATCATGGTGAAAGACAAGTGTTGTTGTCTAATTTGTAACGCCCCAGTATCCTTGCCCAAAAAGGGTAATCTGGAACGTCGTCATAAGGCTCTGCATAGCAATAAGTTTGATGCTGATTTTCCACCCAAAAGTGAAATTCGTAAACTGAAGCTCAAAGAACTTAAATCGAAATTGGCTACTCAGCAACAGTTGATGGCGAAGCCAAGGTCACATTCGGTCAATGCAACCATAGCATCCTTCAAAGTCAGCAACCTGATCGCAAAGAAATGCAAACCTTTCACTGAAGGGGAATTTGTAAAAGATTGTTTTCTTGAAGCAGCTGACAATCTTTTTGAAGGATTTAAAAATAAAAAAGAGATCATTGCTGCTATTCACGATGTACAATTGTCAAGAAACACTGTCGTGCGGCGAATAGAAAAGATGTGTGGAGCACAACTGAACAATTGTTGGAGGATGTTTCAAATTGTGTTGCTTTCTCACGCCAACTGGATGAAACTACAGACATAAGAGACATAGCCCAGTTACTAGTCTTTATCCGGATGGTTTTTGAAGACTTCAGTGTTAAAGAAGAACTACTAGGAATGATTTCTTTAAAAGGGAGAACTACCGGTCAGGAAATATTCAGTTCTTTCCATTCTTTTGTGACAAAGTGTAATTTTCCATTGCATAGACTTGTTTCCATCACTACTGAAGGAGCAAGAGCAATGACAGGTGAGGTTAACGGTTTCATAGCCCTCTGTAGACAGCATGACGACTTCCCAGATTTCCTTTCTTACCACTGCATCATTCACCAGCAGGTTTTGGCAAGCAAGAGACTCAATACAAAGACTGTCATGGACATCACTTTCAAAATTGTAAATTCAGTTCGTGGAAGATCACTTCAATGATGGCTTTTCAATCTTACTCTTGATGAAGGGGCAGCGGAAATCATTTTGCACACAGATGTAAGGTGGCTAAGTAAGCACAAATTTCTGCAAAGATTTTGTGATTTACTGAATGAAATAAGAAGTTTTTTGAAGGAGAGGGGAGATGGCCAAGCGGTGTTGGAAGATGAGGAGTGGTTATGTGATCTGGCTTTTCTCGCTGACTTTATAGGTGAACTAAGTGATATGAACCTTGAACTACAAGGTAAAAACAAATGCATTGGTGAGATGATGAGTACAGTTTCATCCTACAAGAGCAAATTTGAGCTAATGATGACTGACCTTGCAAACAACACTTTTGATCATTTTCCTAATACGTAGGATCATCTGGGACAATATCCAAATTTTGTTTTTCAGAATAAGAAGTATGTGACAGAAATCTGTTCTGTTATCCAGGAATTTGAAAATAGATTCTGTGACTTCCAAAAAATTGGAACAGTTGTGGAGTACTTGTCATACCCATTCAAAGTAGATGTGGACATTAAAGAAACTGCAGCTGCTATCAGTAAAAATTACTCATTGAACAAGCCATCTCTTGAAAACAAAATATTAACCCTTAAAAATGACATTTTTCTCAAGACCGGTGCTGAGCAAGAATCGTTTTGGAAGCTAGTGCCTAAAGACAAATTTCCCAACTTGAGAAGATGCAGTGAAGCTGTACACTCCCTGTTTCGGTTCAACTTATTTGTGTGAATCTGCATTTACCCATCTGAAAATGACAAAGAGCAAACAACGTTCCAACATGACAGATGAACATCTCCAGGATTCCCTGAGACTGGCCCTCACGCAATATTCACCCAACTTCTAAAAGCTGGTGGATGAAATGCAGGCTCAGACGTCTCACTAATGAGCAAGAGCGAAATATTAAAGATTGTGCAAGATCAGCCTGGATCAATACTTGACCTAAATTTAACACAAATTACTCAATAAAAGTTAAAGAAAGTTATTAAGACAATTAAAGAAAGTTATTACTCAATAAAACGTTAAGAAAAAATGTACTTTCCATTTCCCCTCACAGTTCTTACTGGATCTTCTTCTCTCTGTTTTGTTTTTGCTTAATTTGCTTAACAGCTGATCACATCCAAGTAAATGACAGAAGGTTCATTAAAAATGGTGGGGGGGGGGGAAATCCTCCAACTTTATTGGGTTAATATTTAATATGAAACTAATCTGAAACTTAATTTTCATGGTGGTAGATCACCGGCACTTTTGGCCGGAAAAAGTAGATCACGACTTGTTCGAAGTTGGACATGCCTGTTCTAGAGTATACGTATTTAGGTCTTCAAATCTCTTCTCATACGTCTTTTGGTGCAGGCCCCATATCATTTTGGTCACCTTCCTCTTAACAGTTTCAAGCCTCTTTATATCCTTTGCTGGGTATGGTCTTCAAAACAGAACAAAATACTCCAAGTGAAACCTTGCCAACTACTTCTTTTTGTTGTATGCCATCAATTAAATGGCGACTCCTGGGAATCCTGTGGATAATTGTTCATGTTATGACTTTCCCCTGGGTTTTCTTGGCATAGAGCTACAGGAAGTAGATTGCCTAGTCTTTTATCTGTGCAGTAAGCCTACAGCACCTGGTAGTTCAAGGTGATGTCTCATTCAAGTACTAACCAGGTCCAACCCTGCTTAGCTTCAGAAATTCAAAGAGTTCAGGTTCACTCGAGGTGGCATGGCTCTAGTAATACCTCCTTCCTCATGCTGGTTATGCCCCTATTATTTTTCTTGCTTTGGCCACTGCCTTGTCACATATTGAAGGGACTTTTTAAAATTGTTATCCCCACTTCAGATGGTTGATGACATGATTAAATGATTCTTCAATGGTCTGAGCTTTGGCTAATGTTTGTTGGCTGGATTTCATAGAACTTAATTGGGATTAATTTCTTTAGGAGGCAATTAGGGACTGCTACTTTGAGAGTCCTTCCACTAAATGCATACTGTTAGCTGAATGTAACTCGCTTTCATCTTCTCCTGAAAAGGCATGAGCTAAATACTAATACATACTAGCTGGCAATGCCCCAATTTTTTTGTTTCTGGGTTGAGAATAAGATAAGGCCCTCTGTGGTAAGAGGTAAGAACCCTGTCAGGAAGATTTTTGGGAGATGAAAGGGTGAATTGCTTTTGTCCTCTCTTCCCTGGTCTCGACTCTATGGGTTTCAAGGAAGAAACTGAATGGAGATATACAGGAGCCAAGGGTAGGGTTCATTTGCTGCACTTTTTTCTTGAGGACTTCTCCAGTTGTTTATGCTCTATAAAGGAAGGTCCTAGTGAGTTTGTTTCCTTTTTATGCTGTTATAGGTCAATTTGTTAAGGCTAATGGTGACATGAAAATTGGTTTGGTAAATAAGGCTATTCTGAGAAAGCAGGGGAAGATGAATGAGCTCAGTTATCAAAGTACGGGACTGCCTTAACTATATTATTTTAATTATTTTATTTATTTACATTCTCTTATATACCGCGCTATTCTGCATCAGTGCGGTTTACATTGAACAAACTGAAACTACATTGAACAGGGTATTATAACTTGGAGATAACTATTTTACAGGGAACATGGGCTATGGAGGGTTAAGTGGCTTGCCCAAGACCACAAGGAGCACCTGTGGGACTAGAAACCCCAGTCCTTCCGGCCCAAGGTTGCTGTCCTCTAGTGGAATTTGAACCCCCGACCTTCCGGCCTGAAGTACCTTGCCCCAACCACTAGGCCACTCCTCCACTCCTAATTAGCTAATATTAGCTAAATATTAGCTAAATTAGGGTGTCTAGGGAGTTTTTTTTTAACAAGTTATGTTTGAATTATTTTTTTAATTTATAATAGATTGTTTATTTTAAATAATTTTTGACACAATTATTGTAATGCTACATTTATAAACCATTTGGATCACAATTTTTATTGTTAGAAAAGCAGGTCATATTTATTAAATTAAATGAAAAACAATTTAACTCTCTAAAGTATTGCTAATAGAACTGCTCCACAGTAGATGTATTACTACTGATTTCATAGCTATGCCTGAAAAAGTAAAATAGGGGGTTTGCAATTCTTTAGACACGTTTGATAAGAAAACACACACACCTATTCACGAAGCATGAGCATGTTTAATTTGTACTATGGAGCCAATGTGCATGTTTACAAATTATTTATCTCAAGACAATCATTTGAAACATTAAAAATAGAATCTGATTTTGATTTTGCATGAAATAGCCTGATATAGAAATTAGGAGAGTTTTATTAAATATTGCAAATGTGCTGTTCAGTTTACGCTTATATTTCTAGGTGGTATTGGACCCCTAAAACTTCTGGGACATAAAATTCTCTTTGGGATGACACAGAATCTTCAACAACTTACTTACCCAGATCTCCATATACCTGTGAAGTATGGTACTGTGGTGTATACTGGGCTGCCATATCTCCAGCACCAGTCACTGATGAGTATACAAGGCGAGGAGGGGTCATCATGGTAGTAAGAGGAATGAAGCCAGACAGAGGCGGCGGTGGTCGATGCATTACTGTATGACTGCTTGGGTGGAATTCTGGTGGCTGTGGGACCACAACTATTCGACGAACACCATTATCTTCAATGATCTGCATAATCCAGACAAGATTAAAACCAAATAAAATCAATTACACAACAGTCATGAAATGGGTAATTGTATAAAGCATTTCCTGCATGTAAAGCATGTTCTACATACGGGAATGGCTTTTTCAAAATTCCATATTTGTATACAAACATACAAGTACATATATCAATAAGAATGTGTATTTTTACATGAGCTATGCACAGGCATTCCTGGCTGGTTTTGGGCAAAGTCATAAGGTACATAGGTAGAAACATAGAAACATAGAACTATGATGACAGAAAAAGACCACATGGCCTATCTAGTCTGTCCTTCCATATCAACAACTACAACAGTCCCCTTTTTACCTTTAGAGATCCTCTGTGTTTGTCCCATGCTTTTTTGAATTCAGTTACTGTCCTCATCTCTACCACCTCCACTAGGAGACTATTCCACAGATCCACTACTCTTTCCGTAAAGAAATATTTCCGCATATCACTCCTGAATCTATCTCATTTCATCCTCATCCCATGTCCCCTAGTAGCAGAACTTGCTTTCAATTGAAAGAGGCTCGCTCCCTGAACATTTATGCCACGGAGGTATTTAAACATCTCAATCATATCACCTCTATCCCGCTTTTCCTCTAAGGTGTACATATTAAGATCCTTATGTAGTAGCTGATAAGCATGCAATAAATAATACCCGGAGTCAGGCAAAGATCCAAGCCAATTTATTTGTGCACAGGCTCAGATTGCAGTTGCATTCAAAAAGGTCTGAGCAATGGCTCCTAGTAAAACAACAGCTTTTATACATTTCTTTTCCAGTCTAATACAGGCAAAACTTCTCATTGGTCCTGGTCTGGGTAAACATAACACTAAACATAATACTTCTGCTAAAGTATACAGTATATTTCGCTACTCTTGCAAGGTCAGTTAGCTTGCAAAGATAGTGGAAGGCATATCAGAAGCATTCTCATCAAAAGCAAAACAAAGCAAGGCCAAACAAAGCAAGGCTAAGACATGTTTCTAATAGCTACTGGTGATTTCTGTAATATTCCAGGCACATATCTCTAGCCCTGGCTCAAAACACTAAACAATCATAACGCTAGACCAAATATTCTTACACTGTTCAGCTTTTCTGCTATATTTTCATCCTAATTACAAGGTCAGTGCACAATCAGCAAAGATACAGTGGCGCGGCATTCTACTGAAACAGACATCTGGCTTACCTAAACAATAAACAGTAAGAAAGTTTTTAATTCTCTTATCTCCAGGAGAGCAGAACATGTTATCAAACTAGAATAGAACGGTATTTCTTTCTAACAGCTAACAGCATTCTGTAAGTTTCCAAAATCAGCAATAACATTTTAAAGCAGGAGAAAAAGGGCTTCAGACCTAGCTCTGCTACATGCTAGGCCATCGCCTATCACATTTAAGTCTGTCCTCATATGCTTTATAATGAAGATCACTAATCATTTTAGTAGCCACCCTCTGCACCGACTGCATCCTGTTCACATCCTTTTGAAGGTGTGGTCTCCAGAATTGCACACTATACTCCAAATGAGGTCGCACCAAAGACCTACACAGAGGCATTACCACCTCCTTTTTTCTGCTAGCCATTCCTCTCCGTATGCACCCAAGCATCCTTCTAGCTTTTGCTGTCGCCTTTTCTACCTGTTTAGCTACTTTAAGATCATCAGACACAACCACGCCTAGGTCCCGCACTTCTTTAGTGGACAAAAGTACTTCACCCCCTATACTATATTGCTCCCTTGGATTGCTGCAGCCCAAATGCATGACCTTACATTTTTTAACATTAAATCCCAGCTGCCAAATTCTAGACCAGTCTTCAAGCTTAGCTAGATCCCTCCTCATGTTATCTACCCCTTCCTGGGTGCCTACTCTATTGCAGATTTTGGTATCATCTGCAAAGAGGCAAACCTTACCCGACAGCCCTTCCGCTATATCACTAACAAAGATGTTAAAAAGAATCGGACCAAGGACAGATCCCTGGGGCACACCACTGGTAACATCCTTCTCCTCAGAGTGAGCTCCATTTACTTGTACACTTTGTCGCCTCCCACCCAACCAATTTCTAACCCAAGCAGTAACTTTAGGGTCCATCCCTAGGGTGCTCAGTTTGTTTATAAGTCGCCTGTGAGGAACAGTGTCAAAGGCTTTACTGAAATCTAAATACACCACATCTAGGGCTCTCCCTCGGTCCAACTCCCTGGTCACCCAGTCAAAGAAAATCAATCAGATTTGTCTGACAAGACCTTCCTCTGGTGAATCCATGCTGCCTCGGATCCTGTAATCCGCTGGACTCCAGAAACCTCACTATTTTCTCTTTCAGCATCGTTTCCAATAATTTACTCATTACCGAAGTTAAACTAACCGGCCTGTAGTTTTCAACCACATCCTTACTTCCGCTTTTGTGTAAAGGCACCACAAGAGCCTCTCTACAGTCCTTTGGCACCACTCCCAGCTCCAATGAGGCATTGAAAAGGTCAGTCAGTGGAGCTGTTAGAACATCCCCAAGGTCCCTCAGTATTCTAGGGTGTATCCCATCCGGTCCCATCACTTTGTCTACTTTAAGTTTAGCTAGTTTCTCACGAACAGTGTCTTCTGCAAATTGTTCAAAATGTCCCTCGCTTCTGTTCCTGTCTGTGGGTGTTTTCTGAGGTCCTGCTCCTGGTTCTTCATCTGTGAACACAGAACAGAAATATTTGTTAAGCAATTCCGCTTTATCCTTATCAGCTTCTACATATTCCTCCCCTGCACCCTTGAGTCTGACAATACCACTTTTGCCCTTCCTCTTCTCACTAATATATCTGAAAAATGTCTTATCCCTCCATTTTATTGCATTGGCTATTTCCTCCTCCTTTTGAATCTTTGCTTTCCTGACTACTTTGCTAGCTTTTCTAAGTTTTTCCAAATACAGATGCCTGTCTTCCTCTCTCTGTGATCTCTTGTATTTCATGAAGGCCTCCCTCTTTTTCTTCCCTTTTTCAGCTACTTCTTTCAAAAACCATAGCGGTCTCCTTTTCCTTTTATTTACCATTTTAACAAAAAGGTTGGTTGCCCTTAAAATATCCCCTTTCAGTTTTGCCCACTGTTTTTCTACATCCCCCAGCTGTTCCCATCCCACTAACGACTCCCTGAGGTATTGGCCCATCTTGGCAAAGTTAGTCTTCCTAAAGTCTAAGATCTTCACCTTTGAATGGATTCTAACAGCCCTAGTCCTAATACTGAACCACACCATCTGGTGATCACTGGATGCAAAATGATCTCCCACTACAACATCAGAAACACTTTCACCATTGGTAAGCACCAAGTCCAGTATGGCCCCTTCATGTGTGGGGTCTCTTATCAATTGCCTGAATAGTTCTCCCTGTAGAGAATCCAGGATCTCCTTACTTCTAGATGATACTGCAGCAGGAATGTGCCAATCAACATCTGGCATATTGAAATCTCCCAGCACTTCCCCTTTCCTAGCAATGCTGCGTATGTCTTCAATTAACACTCTGTTCATCTCTTCCTCTTGTGAAGGAGGTCTGTATATCACACCAATGCAAATAGATTTCTCTTTCCCTATTTCTAGTTTAACCCACAATGCCTCCTCTCTCCCTTTTAAGCTCTGTAATTCCAAAGCTTTAATAGTAGTTTTTACATATAGTGCCACTCCTCCTCCCCTTCTTCCTACCCTGTCCTTTTCTGAATAAAGTATAGCCTGGTATAGTTACATCCCAGTCATGGTTTTCTGTGAACCATGTTTCTGTAACTGCCACTAAATCCAAGTCAGCCACTCCCACCAAAGCTTCAACATCAGGGATCTTATTTCCCATGCTATGGGCATTTATACACACTGCTTTCCATATGTTACCTCTGTTACCCATTTCCATGGTACTTCATAAAGGAAACATTCACCCATATAGATACCAGCCTTAAGAAAAGGGGTAATTGTGTGAGAGCATTTATATGCTACTGGGGATAGTTCTGGGGCCTTATTTTATAGAGGCACATGCCTAAAGCTTCTCTACAGAGCCAAATCTCTGAATTCATAACAAAGACGCAAAACACCAACAATTTCAGATAATGAATGTTTCTTAAATAGCGATATATGCATTCCACATTTAGAATAACTTCACAGACTGTAATAGAGTTACATGTATTTTGTATAAAGCAGCTAATGTCATTTATATAGTGCTACTAGGGATAAGCAGCACTGAGCAGAACACACCTGCTCCTTGTCAAGATGGACAAGACATACCTCTTGAGGCAGCATTAAGTGCACCCTGATTTGGGGGGGGGGAGGCTCTTGATGCAGTTCATGGGGTGGGGGGATATTGTGGAGATGCTGATTGATGTGGATCAGATATTTTTTTTAATGCACCCAGATACTGCAGTAAGTACATCCGCATTATCTGCAGTCATGTTTGCCATTTCATAACTGCAGGAAAGATGCTAGGCATATCCAACAGTAACCACAGAGTCTCTGTGCTTAGCTCACATTACTTTTTGCACCCAATGTGCAATAAGTGCAAATATCCACACTTAATAAACAAGCCCTTTTATTTCCTAGGCTGAGCATTTGTGCTCGTAGCCTTCTAGCAATTTTGGATGATTTGTTTGTTTTTTGTATAGTTTTTATTCAGGTCTCTTTTTCCCCTTTGTTGCTAAGTGAGTTAGCACAGTTACTTACCTGTAACAGGTGATCTCCAGAACAGCAGGAATTAGTCTTCACACGTGGGAGACGTCGCCGACGGAGCCCGCACGGGAAAATGCTCCCCAGCATCCAATCAGAAAGCCTTTGGGAGCATCCCCCGCGCCTGCGCGGTGGCTTCCCGCCCTTCCTACTGCCTCTCCCCAGTTGAGTTTCATAGCTGAGCCGGCAGGAGAGGAGAGGAAGGAATAGAGGAAAAAGAGAGATACAACTCCCAGGGGAGGTGGGCGGGTTGTGAAGACTAATTCCTGCTGTTCCGGAGATCACCCGTTACAGGTAAGTAACTGTGCTATCTCCAGGAACAAGCAGGAATGAGTCTTCACACGTGGGGACTCCCTAGCTTAGGATGCCCGGGGAGATCCCATAAGCGCAGCCCAGACGGGATGGCATTTGCCCAGCCTGAATCTCCGGCATCCCCTGAGGGATGGAGGGCAGGAGTTGAATAGAGGAACAGCGAATCCAAAGGCAAGTCTTTAGAGTGCAGAACAGGTACCATTAGGATAGAGCAAAAAAAACCCCAGGCTACGGGAGTAGGCAGAGGGGTGCATGAAGAGAATCATTAAGCACGTAATGAGTAAATGACCTAGTACCATACAGAGCTTACCAGCCATTAAGTTTCTAATGAATTAATGGTTTAGAACCCTGTACTGCTTACCCACCGGGTTGTCGGAAGTAGTCCTGTGATGAAGGCACTGTAGACGCAGTAGCGAGGTCATCAAGGAAACTTCACCGCAGCGAGGAGGAAGTTCCAAATCCGGAAGGCCATGGGATCCAGGTGTCAGCTGGGTCAGGAGAAGGACGGCAGGTCTTCCAGGGGGCTCACGGCAAGCTGAGCACTCCCTTAGGAGTAGAGTCCATAACTCAGAGGACCAACAGTGGAAGACAGGCCGAACTAGAGAGCCTATCCCGGAGAAGAGTAGAGGTGTACCCCAGAGCAGAAGGGGTACACAGTCTGCCCTAGCGAGAGATAGGGAGACAAGGGTCCGGACCTCCGGGAGGAGGACCTAACTGAAAAGAGGACTGTTGACTTCACAGCAGTAGGGTACCACCAGTCCGCGGGCCGACGGGGAATAGGCAGGCGGACTGGCCGGACCCCTTGGGGGGGGGGGGGTGAGTACCGGTCATAGGGGGAAAAAGGCGGTAAACACAGGTACTGTGGGGATCCCCCAAAGGTGCCTGCCAAGCAGGTGATATCTAGTATATCTAAGCCGGTGGACATGGGGACGCCCCCTCCGGTACTAATGCAGGCACGCCGGGGGGCCTGCCTCCATGAGCAGCACTCAGGTAAGGCGGATCTGCCATCGATCCCCAGAACATCCACCTGGAGAGGTGGCCGCAAGATCCGTCAGGGGAGGGATCTTTCCCGGAGGGCAAGGGCAGATCGGTGAGCTAAGAGCGCAGTAGCGCGGGGGACGGAGGATAGCATCAGTCCGGTAGAATGCCACAGGGGTTGGAGGCCCTAATGTGTCCCCAGGACCTGCGCGTAGAAATTGTCCCCCGCACAATCGGGGGACATGAGGGTATAGTCCCTGGTGAGTATAGGGGGACTATAGCGGCTGGAGGGGAATTCCAGTACGGAAGCAATCAGCAAGAGGATACTGGCTGAGAGGGGTTCGGGGACGTACCGAAGAGTAAGTAGGGTGACCGTGGGCCAGAGCGATCACGGCGTAAGGTGGTCTCCCTTTCCCACAGAGGAGAAGACCTGAACCCCTAGATAAGTCCCCGAACCATTTTCCAACTGGACGAGCCCCAGAGTAGAGCTCTAGTCTAAACTTCTGGTAAGGAGGTTAAGAGAAGGCAGCCGCCCACCTGAGCCTAAAAATGCTTAGTATGAGAGTCCTGGCGCGGGCCCGGGGACATCAACCTGGGGTGAGAGGTCCCTTGCTTGGGAGCGCCTGGAGGGTGGGCGGAGGGCTGACATTTCCTCTTCCTAGGGAAGGGGGGTCTGGAGGGGCGTTTACCACCACCGGGGGGAAGCCGGGCCCTAGGCTGGCTGCTAACTCTGGGAAGGTTAGCGAAGCACTGTGCGACCTGACGTAAGGCTTCGCTATTGAAGAGGTGATCTCCGTCACAGGGAGAATTACCCAGGATGTGCTGTGCCCGTCTACACAACTTGGACGCCTGCAACCAAGCCGTGCGGCGTGCTCTAATGGCAACAGCAGAAGCTCTGCTGACCGACCGGAAGGAGTCCAGCGAAGCACGAGAAAGGAACCCAGAGATATTCCTGCAATGATAAAGAAGCAGGGAATATTCAAAGGCCTTGGTTGCAGATACGAAGGTGGATAACCGAGATAACCTCTCGGTGACCTCCCGAAGCGACAGACTCATATAAAATATATATGAAATAATTCTGGCCGCCAGCATAGACATTTGGAAGGCTTGACGTCCTAGAGTATCTAGCGTCTTCGAGGCGCGGCCTGGAGGGCGAGAAGCATGCCCCTCCTTGCTTCCGGCCTTCCTCAGCGCCGATTCCACCACAATGGACCGATGTGGAAGCTGGTGCTGCCGAAACCCCGGGGACGGAGGCACCCGGTACAGAGCCTGCATCGCAGTTGGCGGCGCAGGAACCCTCAAAGGCGACCGCCAAGCCCCCAGCAGGAGATCCTGCAGGGCGGGATGCAGAGGAAGCATTGCGGCTGCCTGTTCCGGAGGGCCTGGGCTCGGATCCGGGATAGGGATGGCCAGCAAGTCCGCCATGTCAAGGAGGAAATCTAGAAAAGGCGGCTCTGCCGGAGCAGTTATGGCAGGAGAGGCCGCCAGGGCACTAAGAGGCCGCTCGGGCCGATGCCCGCTGGGCAGAGGAGCCAACCGACCCGGATCGGGGCAGTCAACATGGCGTCGTCGGCTCCTGGAATTGATTTATATACCGCTTTGACCCGGTGAAAAGCGGTATATAAATGCAGTTAAATAAATAAAATAAATAAATAAATAAAAATTCCAAGCTAGGCATCGAAGAAGTCGATGGCACCGACGGCGCCGCAGGAAACGGCCGCGGCCCCGAACCCGGGGGCGGCGCTTCCCCACGTGACTGGAGCGAATCCGCGGCCGCCGGAGGGCAGGGGCCAGCGGTCTCTGCTCTGCGCTGCGGGAGAGGACAGGGACCGATCCCGAGACGTGCCGTGGCCAGGCTTTCAAGGCTGGACAACGATTCCAGGCTGGGCATCGAACCGAGCGAGGAGATCGACTCCGTCCTTGAGGCCCCCGGCGGGAGTGACCGCGCCGGTGGTGGAGATCCTGGAGCGCGGATCGGAACCGCGCCGACCGGTGCCGGGAACATCAAGGGCCCCCGAGGACGGTGCTCGGAGGAGAGGGGGTCATCTGACGCCGGCGCCGATGTCGATCGGCGGGCACTGCCCGGTGCCGGGCTCCCTCTCGAACCCGTCCAACCCGGAGAGAAATCCTTCCGGGGCATACGGTCCGTCCCCGAGGGGACCCCGGTCACCCGACGACGGGTCCCTGCGGGGGGGGGGGAGTGCAAAGCCCCTGCGCCGACGTCGGGGTACCGTAGCGGGGCGGCGCAGACCCAGATTGGGTCGAAGCAGTCGAAGACCCCGAGGCCCCTTCTCTAGGGAAGGGCGGGGCCCTCGACGGCCGCGTCGATGCCGGGGAGTCGCCCGTGCGCTGGCCGACATACCCCGAGGTCCCCTGGGAAGGTCGATGGCGGTCTGTCGTGCTCGACGCCCCTGCCGTCGCCGGCGGAGCGGCGCCGCTCGAACCCGGTAGCACCCTTGCGCAGGGCTGGGATACCGGCGACCCGGCGCGGGTCGAAGCGAGCGGCCCCGAGGGGAGGGAGGCCAGATGACCATTCCCGGCGCGGGGCGGAACCACCGATGCCCGCGCCCTCGAAGCAGGTACTACCCCCGCACATGACCTAAACGTAGGGCCGTCAGACAGTGTCGAGTCGATCGGCCCCCGAGGTGCCGAGGGCAGCGGCTGGCGATCCCCGGAGGGGAGCGGGTCACTCGACATTGACGCCGACGGGTCGGCACCGCCCAAAGCGGATACCACCCCCGTAGGAACGCCATACCGGCGCGAGTCGGTCGGCCCCGGAGGCGCCGAGGACCGCAGCCACCAATCCCCAGTGAGGAGCGGAACGCTTGACACCGACGCCGAGGGGTCGGTACCGCCCGAAGCAGGTACCGCCCACGCGCATGGCAGGGCTGAAGGAACGCCAGGCTGGACTGAGTCGATCAGCCCCGGAGGCGCCGAGGACAGCAGCCGACGATCCTCGGTGAGGACCGGAGCGCTCGACACCGACGCCGATGCCCAGGGCTCAGTACCGCCCGGAGCGGCTACCACGCCCGAGCATGGCTTGGATGTAGGGAGGTCAGACCCGGTCGAGTCGATCGGCCCCGAAGGTGCCGAGGACACCGGCTGACAATCCCTGGCGAAGAGTGAAACACTCGACGCCGACGCCGATGCCGGGGAATCGGCACCGCTCGAAGCGGGTATCTCCCTCGGGCATGGCTCGGGAATGTTCTGTGAGGAGCGAACCTCAGGAACATCCCGAAACCCTGTAAATGCTTTGGAGCCCGAGGACTCCCGCCGGGGTATATCAGCCAAGGAGGACTTGAGGGGTTGGCCGGAGCCGTCGCCATGCCGCGCATGAGACTCGCCCCTCAAGACTCGGCTAGTCTTAACAGACTGTTGTGTGGTTACCTGATCCTGGAGAGAAGAACAACCCGACGACCGCGCCTTGGGTGCGAAGACGTCGTCGAGGGATACCCGAAAGAGGGAGGGTCTTCTCCCGACACTGTAGCCCGGGGAATCCGGGGAAAAAGGGTCAGGCCCCAAACAGGAGAGGCACCGGGCATTGGAGTCCACGTGGAAAATTAAGTCCCCGCCGTGAGGCTGGGGGGAAAAGGCTCCATGCCCCGGTCCTCAGCGCCCGAAGGGGGCGACGGAAATTAAATGAAAACAATTAAAAGAAAGAAAGAAAAAAAAGGGGGGCACGGAGGTGCCACCGTCGGCGGGAAAGCCGCGACTACAGAAAAAAGGAAAAATTTCTGCGGTGGCAGGAGGGACGTCCTGCCTGCTCCGCGGAAAACGAAAAACTGGGGAGAGGCTGTAGGAAGGGCGGGAAGCCACCGCGCAGGCGCGGGGGATGCTCCCAAAGGCTTTCTGATTGGATGCTGGGGAGCATTTTCCCGTGCGGGCTCCGTCGGCGACGTCTCCCACGTGTGAAGACTCATTCCTGCTTGTTCCTGGAGATAAGATGATATCTCTTGGCTTTTTTTTACTCCACTAAGGTAATCATTTTGCTAGGGGTGATATACTAAACTCATTCTCTTCAATTTGCCACCTTTTCTTTCTAATTTAAATGCCTGCCCACATATTGTTTGAATTTTTCACTTAAGATATGTTTTCTTTTCCATATAAAGATGCAGCCCATTACAGAAGAGAGGTTGCTGCAACCATTCTGATTTCAGGAACAAGCTCAAAACCTTCCTATTCCACAAACATTTCAACTCTGCAACAACTCTGGACCCACGGGCAGATGTGACATAGTACTGTATTTTAACTTCTACAAATTCCAGAGACTCAACTCCTGTTCACACAACACATATAGATTATGATCCGTAATTTATTCTCAGTTAACCCCCCCCCCCCCCTATTATATAATTATTTTATCTGGGTTTTTTTTTATCATAACTACTTGAATGTTTCATTAGTGGTATATCTAGAATGTGCCAGTTCTCTGTAAAACAGCTGCTCATGCATTTATACCGTTGGCGTCATGTAAACTGCCTTGAATAGTAGAAAGGTGGTATATAAGCAATATTAAATAAATAAATCTACTGCCCCAGCTGCTTATATTTCTGAAATCTTCTTCATTACACCAGGCTTGCAGCCATGTACTGAAGTTTACTGTATGAAGCAACTTCTTTCTTTCCCTTACGGGCAGAATTTCTGAGAATGCTGTCTTGACTATGAGTATAAGTCACTTTTCCAAAGTTTGGAAGGCTCTCTGCACTGCAGAAGTGCTGTTTGTAGTCAGGTCATTTATTCTCAGATGTATTATAACATCAATTTTAGAATCATTACTTTCTTTTCTGATTTCAATTACTATTTGATTTGTGTTCCTGCTTGCTGAGGATCTTGAGAGGCATTTAACCTTTTTTTTTATTTGCTCCTCAAACTGTTCCCAAGTTAATGCCTCTGATAACAGAGTCTACCAACAGTATGAGTTTTCTTTTTTGAGATCTTCTGGCATTATCTGAAAGATTTTGGGTGCATTGGATGTCACCCTTCACCTCTAATTCAGATTCTGTTCTAAAACACTGTCCTTTTCCAAGACAGAGAAGGCATTTTGCATGGCTATACTTTGAGAGTGTGTCTGTCACAGGTTGTACTATGCCAGAACCCACTGTAAAATACAAAAGAATCTATGAAACTATCCCTAAAACCAAAATCTAATATAAAACACTAACCAAGATAGTATAATCTAAATTGCAAATTCAACCTGACAGAGACATCAACAAAGGGCTTGAATACTAGTGAACAATGTCTACTACTTCACCCTTAGGTTCATCACTTGTCTTCCAAGCAATATGTAAAGTTCTTATGAGACCTGAGTTCTAAAGCTAAGTACAAGGCTGGCTTAGAGGATTCATTTTTTATAAATTGAATAATGAAGTGCATGAACGCTATATTATTTATAACGACCTTTTGGGGGTTGTGCGACATTAAATTTTAGAGTTTACAAAAACTTTTGTTAAAAATTGAATTTGTAAATTAGATTAAATTATCCTTGTTAGTGTTTTATGTTAGAACTAGTTGTAAATAATTTCTGGTTTCAGGACTGGCCCAAATATCAGGCAAGATTAGATGTTCGCCTAGGGCAGCAACTTCTTAGGGGTAGCACAAAGCAACAACAGTCAAAGCAAAACAATAGATTTTGACAGCCAGAGAAACTAAATGAGCCATCAGCATATTTGTTACCTGCAGAAAGAGTGGGCATACATACGTTAAAAAGATTTAGATCCCATGCCACCAGTGCTGGTTTAATGGGAGGTTTTCTTAAAAGTAGGCCTCTCATAGACCTTGATATAAGTGGATAAGAGGAAATAGGTTGTCCATCGAAAGGTTTATGAAAAGCAGCAATAGCAATAAGATGGACCCTAACTGAATTGGTCTTCAGACCAGAAGTTGATAATTGTAGAAGGTACTCTAGTAGCAACTCTACAGGTACTAAAAGGGGGTTAAGTCCCTTTTGTGAACATCAGATAGAGAACCTTTTCAACTTAAAAGCGTAGGAACGTCTTGTGGAGGGTTTTCTGGAAGCCAGGAGGATATCCTTTACTTGTTGAGAAAGGTTAACATCCTGGAATTCTAGGCTTTCAGTAACCAGGCCCTGAGATGTAGGGACTGGGGATTGGGATGCAGGAAAGATCCGTCCTCCTGCAATAGGAGACCTGGAGCATTCCCCAACTCCAAAGCAGTGGTTTGAGAGAGACGCAGAAGAGGATAGCACGTTTGCCATGGCCAACATGGACCTATGAGTATCATATGACCTCTGTCTCTCTGAAGTTTGAATAAAGTCTTGGGAATGAGGGGAATGGGTGGGAAGGCATACAGGAAGTCCTGTCCCCAGTGGAGTAGGAAAGCATCTCTTGCCTGACAGTTTTGAGTCGGAATTCTGGAACAGAATCGGGGAAGTTTGGCATTCTGTGGACTTGCAAAGAGGTCTATATCTGGTGTTCCCCAGATTCGAAACACCCGAGCAAGCTGGTATGAGTGAAGGGACCACTCGTGTGGCAGCAGTATAAGACTGAGTTTGTCTGCCCACAAGTTTTGAATGCCCGGAAGGTATGCCGCACACAGGTGAATTTGTAACTCTCTGGCAAGCGCCCATATTTGCAAAGCTTCGTTGCATAGCGACAAAGAGCATGTTCCGCCTTGCTTGTTCACATAGAACATAGCTACCCGATTGTCGGTTTGGACCTGAAATGTTTTGTTACTGAGATGGCCCTGAAAGACTTGAATAGCATTGAAAATGGCTCTCAGCTCTAGGAGGTTTATGTGAAGGGAAACCTCCTGTGAGGTCCAAAGACCCTGAGTGGAGAGATCGTGCAATTGGGCCCCTCAACCCATCTTGGACGCATCTGTCGTCAGAGTTGTTTGGCACAGAGGCTGCTGGAAAGGAGAGCCTACAGGGAGGTTTTCCATGGATTGCCAGCATTGCAGGGACAAAATCAGACGTGTGGTAGTTCTGATTTTGTCTGTTAGTCGACCCGAGGTTTGTGACCACTGAGAAGAAAGGATCCACTGGGCTGCTCGCATGTGGAGGCGAGCAGAGGGAACCACATGGACAGTGGATGCCATGTGTCCCAGCAGTTGAAGCATCTCCTGAGTGGTAAGGAACACCTTCATAGATGTTTGAGATGCCAGTTGTATTATATGTTGACAGTGTGGCTGGGGCAGGAAAGCCCTTGCCGTGTGTCTAGACGAGCCCCTATGAATTCTAGAGATTGAGAGGGGGTGAGATGAGATTTTGGGAGCTTTATGACCAGCCCCAAGTATTGAAGAATTCTCATTGCTCGAGAGAGCGCGAAGCTGGCCTCTGGAGCTGTCGATGCTCAAATGAGCCAATCGTCTAAGTAAGGGAAGACGAATATTCCCAGAGTCCTCATAAATGCTGCTACCACTGCCATGCATTTTGTGAAGATTCTTGGAGCAGAGGCTAGTCCGAAGGGAAGAACTCTGTACTGGAAGTATCTTCCCTGGACCTGGAATTGAAGGAACGTCATGTGACCTGAGTGGATGAGAATATGTGTGTACGCATATCTTAGATCTAGAGAACATAGCCAGTCCTGACTTTGGAGGTATGGTAAAAGTGTTCCGAGGGAGATCATTTTGAACTTTTCTTGGAACAAATATTTGTTTAATTCTCTGAGGTCTAATTTAGGTCTGTGTCCCCCTGTCTTCTTTGGAATAAGAAAGCAGGGGGAGTAAAACTCTGTCCCCTGTTCGGGAATGGGTACTTCTTCAATTGCTCCTTGAGCTAGAAGTGATGTGACCTCCTGCCACATGAGGTCGGTGGCAGAGCACTGAGAACTGAACTGTTTTATTATTGTAGGTGGGGGCAAGTTGAGAAAATGAAGCTTGTACCCCAGTTGTACAATGGACAAAGTCCAATTTTCTGTTATTTGTTGCCATCTTTTGGCAAAAAAGCATAGTCTTCCTGGAATGGACAAGGGTTCTGGACCTTTTAGGGGCAGAGTGACTAAGTTCTCTAGATAGAAGTCAAAGACCCTGATTCAAAGCAATCAAAGGTAGCACGGTTCATGAATTTTGAGCCATTCTGGGCATGCTTGACCAGAATAAGGTAGTCTGCTCTTTTTTCCTCCGAAACACAAGGACTAAGGAGCTCTAAGTCTTTTGTGACTTCTTCCAGGAACATTCCCATATAAAGAATGTAGGAACTGATCCTGGCTTCTAGCATGGAGAATTCAAAGCATCGACGGCCCAAGGCTTCAAGAGTCCTGGATTCACGGCCTGGAGGATTAGAAGAATGTGTTTTAGCACTCTTGATCCTTCGCATGGCCGATTCCACTACAATTGAATGGTGTGGTAAATGAGGTTTTTGAAAACCAGGACAACTTGGCACTCGGTACACAGTGTCAAGGCATCGGGAATGTGAAGATATTGTTAAAGGAGTTTCCCACATTCTCAACATTATTTATTTATTTATTTAGCTGTATTTATATCCCGCTTTTCGCCGGGTCAAAGCGGTGTTACATAGAAGGGTGGGGAAATTAAGTTGGTAGGGCGGGGCCATCACCAGGGAGACAACATTAATGATTTTGACATGGTACAGACTTTGGACATGGGACAGACATTGGACATGGGAAGGTTACTGTAGTTTTGAATCAGAGGTTCTTGGTGGACGAGTTCAGAGGTTAGTTCGCTTTTTGGTGGGGGTCGTGTTGAGGTATTCCTGGAACAGGGTGGTTTTCAGCTGTTTCCTGAAAGATGGTAGATTGGCGTTGTTTCTGAGATAACTCGGTAAAGAGTTCCATAGGGATGGAGCATAAAGTTCAAAAGCCCGGTTGCAAGTCCGTTGCGAGCATTTAGTTCTTTTGTGGGGGATGGTGAGGGAATTGCTGGAGGTTTGTCTGGTAGTTCTGCTGTGGGCTGGACGAGACAGTAGGGTGCGAAGCTGGGAGTTCTGTGCTTGATGGATGGCTTTGTGGGTGAGTAGGATGGCTTTATATTTAGACCTTGCTTCGAAGGGAAGTATGTGTAGGTCTTTCAGAATTGGGGTGATGTGGTCAGTTTTCTTTGCAGTCTGGATGATTCTTGCCATGGTGTTTAGTGCTGTTCGGAGGGGATTTGTCTGTGTGGCTGGCAGGCCGTGGTAGATTATGTTGCAGTAGTCCAGATGTGGGAGCGTCATGGCTTGCATTACAGTTCGGAAGTGTTGATGGTCAAGCAGGGGTCTAAGACGTTGCACCACTCTTGCTTTGTGGAATATAGTTCGAGGTTTTGGTGATTTGCTGCTTTAAGGTGAGGGCTTGGTCAATAATTATGCCCAGGTATCGTATTTGTGGTTGTATTTGAATGCTTGTGGGTCCTATAGTGAGTTGTGTAGGTGGGGTGAAATCTGGGTCTCTAGTGACTATGAGGGCTTCTGTTTTCTTCATGTTGATGGATAGGTTGTTTGCTCGTAACCAGTCGGACACCTCGGCAAAGCATGCTGATAGATGGGTGTTTGTTGGGTCCGTGGTTGTAATGGGGGCGTAAAGCATGATATCATCAGCATATATGTGGAAGCTGATGTTGTGGGTGCGTATGACTGAGCAGAGTGGTTGAAGGTAGATGTTGAAGAGCATGGCTGATAGTGTAGATCCTTGGGGCACCCCTTGGTGTTGCTGGAATGGGGGGGATGTCATGGTGCTGGTACGGATTAGTTGTTTCCTGTTAGTAAGGTAGGACTGGAAACCATTTTAGTACGGTGTCTTTGATCCCAATTGTGCGTAGTCTGTGTATGAGGAGGTTGTGTGAGATGGTGTCAAAAGCTGCAGATATATCGAGGAAGATCATAGCATATCCAGAGTGTTTTTCTTGTGTTCCCAGGAGAAGAGTGTTCATCAGTGTGGTCATGAGGGTCTCAAACCCATGCAGAGGGCGGAAGCCGTGTTGTTGCGGGTCCAGTATGTTGTTGGTGTCCAGGTGTTCCTGTAGTTGCTGTTGGACGATCTTCTCGATTATCTTAGCATTAGATCTTCTCGATTATCTTAACATAAGATCATGTAAGATCTTGTGAATGGGAAGCATAGTTGCTTCCTTGGGAGCCATTGGGTATTGTAGAATTCTTAGTTCTTCTGCCCTAGGTTCCTTTTCTGGGATTACAGTGATTGCAAGACCCTTTGCTAAATCATGTATGAAATCCTGGAAGGACATATCCTCTGGAGGAGATATTCTGCGTTGAGGAGAAGAAACCAAATCTTCTAACGCATGGTATCGGTACCGCTCGAAGTCGGTACCAAAATGTCTCTGTTCCTCATCCCCGATAACGGAGATCGGCATCAGGGGAAGCAGTCCTGTCGAAGCAGGTACTGTCGGTACCAGTACCAATGTCGGTACCGATACATGTTGAACCGTCTGTTGCGGTCTTAGCGGTACCGAAGCCGCTAAGAGGGCCACTAGACTGCGTTCGATAGCGAAGATTCTGTGATCCATTGCGCCTGCCGATGCCTGGGTGCCGGTACAGGTGGAAGCAGCTACGACCCCAGAACATGGCACCAGTAGTTCCGCAGAGGTGGAGGCCTCTGGAACCCGAAGACTTCCGCTGGGGCTCTTTTGCCGGTGAAGTATCCTCGAGGGAAACACCAGTAGCATCTCGATACTTTGAAGGAGATTTACCCTTCGAGGACCGGCTAGTCTTAGAAGACTTCAATTTGGTTACTTGAGATCCATGGGAGGAAGATGAAGCCCTGGAAGACGTCGATGCAACTGACATCGTGATGGCGACAAAAAGGGTACCAAGTTTTGCAGCTCTATTCTGCAGGCCCCTTTTGGTCATCTTTGTGCAGGAGAGACACTCCGTTGGACAATGTTCAGGACCTAAACATTTTAGACACCAATCATGGGTGTCGGTGACGGAAATGGTACCGCCACATTTTGAGCATTTTTTGAAATCACTAGCTGGTTTCTCCATGCTTGAAGAAAAATGGGCCTAGTGCCCAAAATGGCGCCTAGCACCAGAAGCAAGGAAAGATCCCTGAAGAAATACAAGTTGTTTTTTTGTTTTTTTTAAGGAAAGAAGAGGAGGAGAACCGGCGGTACCGGTAGGCATTGAATGAAGGCAGACGCAACCACAAAAAACAAGAAATAAAGGTACATTTTCTGTGGTGACAGGGTACCACGTCCTGCCGGCTCCTCGGAAAACAAAGAACTGAAGTGAGAGAGCTACAGAGGCGGGAAGGCAGCACGCATGCGCTGTGGGATGCTCCCAAAAGCTTTCCTATTGGACGCTGGGGAGCGCTCCCGCGCGGGCTCCGTCAGTACCGACGATACCCATATGTGAAGACTACATTCCTGCTTGTTCCTGGAGATAAAGGAATTCTTTAGATTAAAGCTGATTAATCTGTGAACGCAGTGTATTTGTTAAATCAGTCAGGGCCTAGTAGCAGCAAAGAGCTTTCAGTTTAAATTTAAAACACAGCAGAGAGCATTCTGGTTAAATTTAGACTCCAAGACTATCCAAGCAAGGGCTGTGGGACTCCCCCTGGAAACTGGTCACAGATTACCTTAGAAGCACAGGACAGGGTACTGTGTGGCAGCCAGCTTTTCATAGGTCTTCTTTCCCTCCCTCCCTACCCAATAACCACCCACCTCTGGGATAATCATAGCTTTATAGGTGTTTAAACCTCTTAAAGGAAAGTAGATGCCATATTCACTCTCAGGTGCAGCTGTTTATCCTCATCATGCATACATTAAGGACCTGAGATTAATTAAGCTTCAGGTGAACAAAGTACATTAAACGTATTAGGTATAGTTTTATTAGTATAAGTATCCCCAGCAACCCTTAGTAAGTAAAGAATTTAAATATCTAAACACAACCTAAACTAAAATGCAGACAGACGTCCAGCAGCAAGATGGGGGCTTTCCAGTCTTTTGCACTGAGAATCACATGAATGATTTTCTCCCAGTTGGTAAGGGGTCTTACGTGTGTACTAGGTGCAAGGAGCTCTTTGCTCTCAGGGAATGAGTCTGATCTCTGGAGGCTAGAGTAGCAGACTAGGAGGACATAAGGAAGACAGAAAGGTACATAGATGAGACCTACAGGGATATAGTCCTGAAGTCCCACCTCCAGTCTGGCAGCATCTCTGTTGCCATGGAGGAGAGAGGTCACACGGCAGAAAAGCATCACACTGGTTTGACAGGAAGTGATCCTATAGCTAGGACCTCTCCTCCAGGTGATGTAAAACCCTCTCGCACCGAGGAAGTTTCTCCAGGGCCATGTACCCAGGAGAGAAGGGATAGGACAGCCGTTATAGTTGGCGATTCGATCACTAGGCATGTAGATAGCTGGGTGGCTGATGGACGTGAGGATTGCTTCGTAACATGCCTGCCTGGTGCGAAGGTAGCAGACCTCACGCACCACCTAGACAAGGTCTTAGATAGTGCTGGGGAGGAGTCTGCTGTCTTGGTACATGTCAGTACCAATGACAAAAGAAAATGTGGTAGGGAGGTTGTGGAGGCTAAATTAGGCTTTTAGGTAGTAAGTTGAAATCCAGAAATTCCAGGGTAGCATTCTCCAAAATGCTTTCTGTTCCACGCGCAGGACCCTAAAGGCAGGCAGAGCTCCGGAGTCTCCATGTGTGGATAAGACGATGGTGCAAGGATGAGGGTTTTGGATTTGTTAGGAACTGGGGAATATTCTGGGGAAAGGAAGGGCTCCTCCGAAGGGATGGGCTTCACCTTAACCAGGATGGAACCAGGCTGCTGCCATTAACCTTTAAAAAGCAGCTTTTAAACTAGATAATAGGGGAGAGAGCCGACAGTAACCAAAGAGCGCATGGTTTGGAACAATGCATCCTTGACGGATACTACCAAAAGAATGAAGTTAGGGCATATCAGCAGAGAGGTTCCAATAAAGACAAAAGTAGCCCAAATGCCCTTGAGTATGGAGCAGACAGAGTTTAAAGATTCCAAATTACCCGTCTACCGATAGTCAGATAAATTTGAATAAAATACAGTCTTTAAAATGCTTGTATGCAAATGCTAGAAGTCTAAAAAATAAGATGGGAGAGTTAGAATATATAGCACTAAATGAGAGGTTAGAATGATTGGTATCTCAGAGACATGGTGGAAGGAGGACAACAAGTGGGACATTGCGATACCTGGGTACAAACTATATCGTAATGATAGAACTGATCAAATTGGTGGAGGGGTTGCGCTCTATGTTAGAGAGGGCATTGAGTCACAAAGGATTAAAGTTTTGCAGGAAACAAAATTTACTGTAGAATCTCTATGGATTGAAATTCCATGTAAAAAGGGGAAGGCGATGGCAGTGAGGGTGTACTATCGACCGCATGGCCAGAATGAACAAATGGATGAAGAAATGCTCAAAGAAAACAAGGAAGCTAACAAAAGTTAAAGCACAGTAATAATGGGTGATTTCAATTACCACCATATTGACTGGGTCAGTGTCACGGCAGGACAAGCTAGGGAGATAAAGTTTCTAGATGAAATAAATGACTGCTTCTTGGAGCAGCTGGTTCATGAACCGACCAGAGGGGAAGCCATTTTGGACCTAGTCCTTAGTGGAACACCAGATCTGGTGCAAGAGATAAGGGTGTTGGGGCCACATGGCAATGGTTTCTTAGTATGATTAAGTTTGAATTAATTAATGGAGGAGGGATTTATTTTATTTATTTACATTCTCTTATATACCGCGCTATTCTGCATCAGTGCGGTTTACATTGAACAAACTGAAATTACATTGAACAGGGTTTTATAACTTGGAGATAACTATTTTACAGGGAACATGGGCTGTGGAGGGTTAAGTGGCTTGCCCAAGACCACAAGGAGCATCTGTGGGACTAGAAACCCCAGTCCTTCCGGCCCAAGGTTGCTGTCCTATAGTGGGATTTGAACCCCCGACCTTCCGGCCTGAAGTACCTTGCCCCAACCACTAGGCCACTCCTCCACTCCAATGGTGTGGTAAGGAAATCCACAGTACTACCTTTTAACTTTCGAAAGGGAGACTATGATAAATGAGGAAAATAGTTTAAAAAAAAACTAAAAGAAGCAGTTGCAAAGGTTAAACATTTACATCAAGCTTGGGTGTTGTTGAAAAATACTATCTTGGAAGCCCAGACCAGCTCTGTATTCCACGCTTTAAGAAAAGTGGAAGGAAGTCCAAAAAACTGCCAGCATGGTTTAAAGGTGAGTTCAGGGAGGCTGTTGTTGCCAAAAAAGCATCTTTCAGGAAATGGAAAAAAGCCAAATGACAAAAACTGGAAACAGCACAAGCACTGGCAAGTTAAATGCAAGGCATTGATAAGGCAGGCAAAGAGAGAATTTGAGAAGAAGCTTGCTGTGGAAGCAAAAACGCACAATAAAGACTTTTTCAAGTACATTCGTAGCAAAAAACCTGTGAGAGAGTCAGTTGGACCACTAGATGATAGAGGGGTAAATGGGGCACTGAGGGGACAAGGCCATAGAGGAGAGACTGAATGAATCTTTGCTTCGGTCTTTACTGAGGAAAATGTAGGGATGTTACCCATGACTGAAGTGGCATTTAAAGGTGATACTGCGGAAGAACTGAAAGAAATATCCATACACTGGGAAGATGTATTACAACTATTTGATAAATTGAAGAGTAGCAAATCACCTGGACCAGATGGTATACATCCAAGGATGTTGAAAGAACTGAAATATGATATTTCAGACCTATTATTAGTAATCTGTGAACTATCATTAAAATCATCTGTAATACCTGAAAACTGCAGGGTGGCCAATGTAACGTCCATTTTTAAAAAGGGTTCCAGGGGTGATCCGGGAAACTACACACCACTGAGCCTGACGTCAGTACTGGGAAAAATGATAGAAACCATAATAAAGAACAAAATTATTGAACATGTAGATAGTAATGGCTTAATGTGAGACAGCCAACATGGCTTTAGACAAGGAAGGTCTTGTCTTACTAATCGATTACGTTTTTTTTTGAAGGTGTGAATAAACAGGTAGACAAAGGTGAGTTGGTTGATATAGTGTATCTGGACTTTCAGAAAGCCTTTGACAAGGCCTTCGACACCACCCTTCGACCACCACCCTTCTTCTTTCATTAGTCATAATTCGTTTAGATTTCTGTAATTCCATTTATGCCGGTATCCCTCAGTATCAGTTACATCGACTACAGTTAATTCAAAACACGGCTGCCCGGATGCTTCTACATGCTTCCCCGCGTGATCACATCACTCCCCTCCTACAACACTTTCACTGGCTGCCATTACAATTCCGGATTCCTTTCAAGATCCTTACTCTGGTCCATCGAGCCATTTACCTTCACAGACCCAAATACCTTTCTGATTTGCTCACCTACCATGTCCCCCTCTCGAAGCCTCCGGTCCATCCATATTAACCGCCTTCACCTTCCAGCCCCTTCCCGTGCACATCTCCAATCCACCCGCAAATCAGCATTTTTCTTTCTTGGTCCTTCCCTCTGGAACTCATTACCCACTGCCCTCCGTCTCGAAGAATCATATTCTAAATTTCGCTCCCTTCTTAAAACTCATCTGTTCTCCTGTGCCTTTCCTGGATCTAGCTGACTTCCCTGACTCTATCTCTCTATCCTGTCCTGCCCTCTGTCTCCTCTCCTTCTTTTTCTTCAAGTAATTGTAACTTTTCTCTTTCTGTTTCTGATTTTTCTGTTTTTATTTATATTGTAAACCGCCCCGATGTAACGGGGGGGCGGTATATCAAATGCCCTATAAACAATAAACAATAAGGCCCCTCATCAGAGACTTTTGGCAAAACTAAAAAGTCATGGGATAGGAGGCAGTGTACTATTGTGGATCAGGAACTGGTTAAAAGATAGAAAGAAGAGGGTAGGGCTAAATGGACAATTTCCCAATGGAGACAGGTGAATAGTGGAGTACCCCAGGGATCTGTGCTGGGTCCACTGCTTTTTGACATATTCATAAATGACCTGGAAAAGTGAATAACGAGTGAGGTTATCAAATTTACAGATGACACGAAACTATTTAAAGTTGTTAAAACCCATGAGGATTGTGGAAAATTGCAGGAGGATCTTGATAAATTGGAAGACTGTGCATCCAAATAGCAGATGAAATTTAATGTGGACAAGTGCAAAGTTATGCACCTAGGAAAGAAATCTCAAACTATCGTTACACGATCCGAGGTTCTACATTAGAAACCACCATCCAGGAAAAAAATGTAGGTGTCATTGTGGATAACAAGTTAAAACCCTCCGCCTAGTGTGCAGGGGCAGCCAAGAGAGCAAATAGAATGCTAGGTATCATAAGGAAAGGAATGGAAAATAAAACAAAGTATATTATAATGCCTCTATATCTTTCCATGGTGCGACCGCACCTTGAGTATTGTGTACAATTCTGGTCACCGTATCTTAAAAAGGATATAGTGTTATTAGAAAAGGTACAGAGAATAGCCACCAAAATGGTAAAGGCGATGGAAGGATACCCCTATGAAGAGAGGCTAAAAAGGTTAGGGCTCTTCACCACCACCAGCAGCTCTCCCCTTCCCGGGGATCGAGCCACCGGCAGCAGGAGGGGCCTGCCGTTCATCGCGGCCCAATCCGGGCACAGGACTGTCCATTTAAAATTCGCGCCAGCAGGCGCGCACCTCCCGAAGCCCCCACCACCACCAGCAGCTCTCCCCTTTCCGGGGATCGAGCCACCGGCAGCAGGAGGGGCCTGCCGTTCATCGCGGCCCAATCCGGGCACAGGACTGTCCATTTAAAATTCGCGCCAGCAGGCGCGCACCTCCCGAAGCCCCCACCACCACCAGCAGCTCTCCCCTTCCCGGGGATCGAGCCACCGGCAGAAGGAGGGGCCTGCCGTTCATCGCGGCCCAATCCGGGCACAGGACTGTCCATTTAAAATTCGCGCCAGCAGGCGCGCACCTCCCGAAGCCCCCACCACCACCAGCAGCTCTCCCCTTCCCGGGATCGAGCCACCGGCAGCAGGAGGGGCCTGCCGTTCATCGCGGCCCAATCCGGGCACAGGACTGTCCATTTAAAATTCGCGCCAGCAGGCGCGCACCTCCCGAAGCCCCCACCACCACCAGCAGCTCTCCCCTTTCCGGGGATCGAGCCACCGGCAGCAGGAGGGGCCTGCCGTTCATCGCGGCCCAATCCGGGCACAGGATTCTCCATTTAAAATTTGCGCCAGCAGGCGCGCACCTCCCAAAGCCCCCACCACCACCAGCAGCTCTCCCCTTCCCGGGGATCGAGCCACCGGCAGCAGGAGGGGCCTGCCGTTCATCGCGGCCCAATCCGGGCACAGGATTCTCCATTTAAAATTCGCGCCAGCAGGCGCGCACCTCCCAAAGCCCCCACCACCACCACCAGCAGCTCTCCCCTTCCCGGGGATCGAGCCACCGGCAGCAGGAGGGGCCTGCCGTTCATCGCGGCCCAATCCGGGCACAGGACTGTCCATTTAAAATTCGCGCCAGCAGACGCGCACCTCCCGAAGCCCCCACCACCACCAGCAGCTCTCCCCTTCCCGGGGATCGAGCCACCGGCAGCAGGAGGGGCCTGCCGTTCATCGCGGCCCAATCCGGGCACAGGACTCTCCATTTAAAATTCGCGCCAGCAGGCGCGCCCGCGACTGGCGGGCCCGCGCCTGAGGGCCTCGCCAGAGGGCCCTTTGGCGTGGCCCTTAGGCGAGGCACGATAGGCGACACGACCAAGAAACCAACATCCTATCAACAACTGAATGCAGACGTGAACTCAGGCCTCTCTAAACAACTCTCAACCACAGCAAGTATATAGATTAATCGTGTGAATGTACCATACCTCATAACTACCTTCATCATAACTACCTTCATCATCTTTATGCATTCAATTATTACTGTTGCCAGTAGCACCCAAGTATTATTATTGCCACAGCATTCATTATTACTGTTGCCAGTAGCACCCAAGTATTAATATTGCCACAGCATTCATTATTACTGTTGCCAGTAGCATCCAAGTACTATTATTGCCACAGCATTCATTATTACTGTTGCCAGTAGCATCCAAGTATTAATATTGCCACAGCATTCATTATTACTGTTGCCAGTAGCATCCAAGTACTATTATTGCCAGTAGCATTCAAGTAAGGTGATTACCAGTAGCACTCAACTAGTACTGTCGCCAGTAGCCTCATTCATCTTATTACCAATAACGTTCAACTTTACTACTGCCTAGAATATCCAAGTATCCTGACACCACCAGCATTCAATTCTACTGCTGCCTATAGCATCCAGGTATCAGAGCAACAATCCTCCTCCCAAAGCCTGCCTCGCCCAATCGGAGCCAAACAGCCATCACTTAAAGAAGAGCCACCAGTAGGCATACCCGCGACTGACACGCTTCGCCTGAAGACCATCGAAGTGCCCTTATACCGTGACCCAACAGGAATAACACCAAAAGATAATCATGACTACATCAACCATAACGCTCGTTTTTCTCTACGCTATTGCCATGACCATTCATGACTCTCTCTCATACATACCTGATCATAACCCTATCCCAGCACTCCTAGGCTCAAATAGAAAACATCACTACAACTACTATCAACCCTACCCAAACCTTCAACACAAGAGACAATCACGCCTACTCTACATAACACTGGAGACCATTACTAACAAAAAGACCAACAAAGACGACCTGCAACAAGAGCTTAGATGTGCACTCATCAACGCACGGTCTGTGCGCAACAAATGGCCAGCCATCACAGACCTAATATCCAACTACAATCTAGACCTCCTAATGGTCACTGAGTCATGGCTCTCTGACTCAGACACTGTCCTAATTAACCAAATCACGCCCCCCAATTTCTCACTCTTCGCCTGTAACAGAGATAATAGAAGAGGTGGAGGAGTCTTCATTATAGCAAGGTCCGAGTTGCAATACCGAGTGTCCCTAACCAGGAGCTCTCAACATCTAGACACTATAACTATCTCAAATAGAAGCAACTCCATCAATCTCATCTACTCAGCACCAAATGCAGTATCAGAAGATCTCTCAGATATAATAAACTTAGCCTGCAGTCCTGACAACCCCAACAAACCAAACTGGTTGTTAGGTGATTTTAACCTTGCCTCTCTACATCACGACTTATCCAGTACATTCCTCGATGCCATGACAGACCTTGGATACAAACAAATCGTGCACAACCCCACACACAAACAAGGGAACATCCTCGATTTGATATTTGTTCCATCAACAGTATCAAGCTTATATAATGACACCAAACCATCTATTATCCCAGTCCCTTGGTCAGACCATAGCCTGATCTTATTCCAGATTCCAACAAACTCAAACACACTCGCCCAACCAGTCACCTCAACAACAAGCACAGGGCGATTTAAGCCGTTAGACATAGAGACCCTCACTAAACAAGCGTTGCCAAAATTATCCAAGCCAACGGACAATCTAAACGAGTTGATCTCTAACTGGAACGACACTCTCCACCAGTATGCCCATCAACCAAGCATGAACAAGAAGCTCCCATCCAGGAACCGCGCCAATAAAAAGCAGGATGCCCCTTGGTTCTCTCCAGAACTACGTACATCTCTACTCCAATTAAGGAAGTTAGAAAGAAAATGGAGACACACCCACAACAACCAGGATCAAGGAGAGTATCTTACCCACCTCAAAAAGCACCGCGAACTAACTTGGACTACAAGGAAAGAATTCCACTCCAACCTTCTCAGCAAAACATTAAACAGACCACGCGATCTCTTCAATTTAGTGAAAACATTAACCAAAGATCCATCGCCACCGCACCAAGAATACGTTCAACCACAACTTTATGCTAATTTCATCCAAGCCAAAATGGTCAAGGCAAACACAACGTCATCACAAATACTAATCCAACTCCCGCAAGCTCAGGCATCACTCGATAAGTTCTCACCACCATCAAGAAAAACCATAGAAGAAATTATCGCTACCATAAACACCACCACGGCACCAAATGACCCATGTCCAGCACACTGGATCAAAACCTTACGTGCCGAGCTTAGCCCTTACATAGCTAAGATCGCAAATATTTCCTATCTAACTGGAATCTTCCCTACCGCCCTTAAACAAACATCAATTCGCCCTCTGCTAAAAAACAACCAGATGGATCCAACGAAGGAAGAGTCCTACCGCCCAATCTCCAGCATTCCCTATCTAGCCAAGATACTTGAAAAGGAAACTCAGAGGCAGATCCAACACCACATTGACACAGCAGCCCCATTGGACCCATGCCAACACGGATTCCGAGAAGCTCATGGAACAGAAACACTCATGACTTCACTACTTAATAAACTCATTTGCGGGATTGACAACATTCAAATGGCGATTGCAATGATTTTTCTGGACATATCAGCGGCGTTCGACTCAGTCGACCATAAGATTATGCTAGCCAGACTTCACGAAAAAGGTATCCGTAACCAAGCCTGGAACTGGTGCAAATCTTACCTAGATGAGCGCTGGCAACAGGTCCGTACAGGCAACATTACATCCGAACCCTTCAAACAGAAACAGGGAGTACCTCAAGGCTCATCTCTATCTGCGTTGCTTTTTAATATATACATGCAGCCAATCTGCCAAATCACCAAAGACTTCGATATATACTGCCTATTATACACGGATGACGTACTAATATTCACACAGATCAATATCTCAAATCCTGACTACTCTCCACTAATCAACTGTTTCAACACAATAACCGACTGGCTTCTCAATCAGAACATGAGAATAAATTTCAAGAAAACCGAAGTACTCATAGCCACAAAAAACAAGCAATTTGCTCCGCCAACCACCCTCACAGTAAGAGATGCAGAACTCCCAATCAAGACCTCCATAAAGTACCTCGGTGTGATACTCGATCAACAACTCAATCTTAAAGAACACATAAAGAAAACAGTAAGGTCAATTTACTACAAACTAAAAACACTGCGCCACCTGAAACCAATGATGGAGGCCAAGGACTTCCGTACAGTCTTCCAAGCAATAGTCACACCACATTTTGACTATGCGAATATCATCCTTCATGGCCTCCCCAAGAATACTCTAAATCCACTTCAACTGGCGATGAACGCGGCAGCCCGCATCTTATCTGGAGCTTCTATAAGGGATCATATAACACCAATTCTGATCGATCTGCACTGGCTCCCGATAAACTGCAGAATAACATACAAAACCCTCCTCATCACATTCAAAGCAATTAATAAATTATCTCCTGCATCGATCTCAAACCTCATCACCCTCACACCAAACAACAGACCCAGGAGACTAGTAGCAGAAAACACACTAGTTACTCCTAGCATCTCCACAAAATGGACACAACAAACTACTAACAGAGCTTTTGTGTCCTATGCTCCCAAATGCTGGAACAAACTACCTCCAAACATCAGATCAATCAGGGATATCACCCAATTTAGAAAGTCCATCAAGCACTACTTATTCACTCTGCACTTCAGGCTACCATACACCCAATAGAACCGGCCCCCACCTCACTCAGATAACTCCTACACATAACAACAACCCAGAACAAAAAATCAAAACGTAATAACACTGTATTCTTGTCAAACTCAAATTTTGATGTAACCTATCTAATGTATATATAATTATGTATAATTATGTAGATAGTTATCCCCAGTTTACACCCAGTTTATCCTCCCTGTTATCTGTAAACCTAGATCAGTCATGTACTGACAGGTATGTTGTTGTTCAATGTAAACCGCACTGATGATGAATAGTGCGGTATATAAAAAATGTTAAATAAATAAAATAAATAAATAAATAAACCTGGAAAAGAGAGACTGAGGGGAGATATGATAGAGGTCTATAAATTAATGAATGGAGTAGAACAGGTAAACGTAGATCGATTGTTTATGTCATCAGAATATAGAAAGTCTAGGGGACATGCAATGAAGCTACAGGGTAAACTATTTAAGACTAATAAGAGAAAATATATTTTTTCACTCAACATATAATCAAACTCTGGAATTTGTTACTGGAGGATGTAGTAAAAGCTGGTAGTATAGCTGGGCTTAAAAAAAGATTTGGACAAGTTCCTAGAGGAAAGGTCCATAAACCATTATTAAAAGGGACCCAGGATATCACTGCTTGACCCAATACAAGCATTGTGGAACCTGTGTCTTTTGGGGAAACTGCTAGGTACTTATGACCTAGATTGGCCACTGTTGGAAACAGGATACTGGGCTTGATGGACCTTGATCTGACCCAGTATGGCTTATCTTATGTTCTTCTATTCTTCAGTACAGTCCACAATATTAACAATTGATAAGGTTTGGGGATACCTGTTGTGTGATTGTCTAGCTGCAAAACATCTCCAGTAGAATGACAGGCTGAGACACTCTCCAGTTTATGATACCATTGCAGAGATGTCTATGTAGATGCCCCTGACAATGTCCATATCAGGGACACCTACGTTTCTGAAATCATGTCCAAACTTAAACATCCTGGCAGTTTTTGGGGACATTTTGGCATTTGTGAAGAGATGACCGTGGAGGCCATGTGGCCGAGTAGGCGCAACAGAAGCTGAGCTGACACAGAGGGACGTTGTTGCATGTCTACGGCCAGTGCTCTGAGATGGTCAGCCCGGTCCAGGGGGAGGAAGGCATTTGCCTGAAGAGTGTCCAGCCTTGCCCCTATGAACTCCAGACATTGTGTTGGGAGGAGGTGCGATATGGGGTAGTTTATCACAAACCCTAGATGTTGCAGGACATGGATGGTGCGTGCCATGGCCTGCTGAAACTATGTGGCCATGCCTCCTTTTACAAGCTAGTCATCCAGGTAGGAGAAGACAAATACCCCTGGAGATGGAGGAAGGCGGCCACTACTGCCAGGCATTTGGTGACGACCTGGAGGTGGGGGACAGGCAGAAGGATAGTATCTTGTATTGGTAGTGGCCTTTCCTCACCATGAAGCGGAGATACTGCCTGTAGTTGGGGTGAATGAGGATGTGAGTATAAGCATTCTCCAGATCCAAGGAGCATAGCCAGTCTCCCTGCTGAAGGCAAGGTAGTAATGTTCCAAGGGAGAGCATCTCGATCTTCTCCCTCACCAGGAACCTGTTCAGGTTGCACAGGTCCAGGATGAGCCTTAGGCCCCCTGTTCTTTTTGGCACGAGGAAATACCTGGAGTAGAACCTCTTCCCTTGAGATGTTGGGGTACTGGTTCTACCGCTTTGTCCTCGAGTAGGCCTGTGAGTTCCTTCAATAGGAGGTCCTGGTGAAGGGAAGACCTGGAAGGCTCTCCCAGGAAGAAAGAAGGGGGTGTCTGAGCCAGGTGGCTGAGGAAGCCCTCCCTGACCACCTGGAGTGCCCAGGAATCGGTGGTGATGGCTGGCCACCTATGGGCATATAAGATTAGACGTCCCCCTCTGGGCTGCTGTCCTCCTTGGGGTAGAGAGGCTATGCCCAAGGACTCAAAAGCTCCCCCTAGCTGGGGCAGAGTGGATGCCTGGGGCTTGGGAGCCTTCTGCTTATGAGGGCCTTGTCCATGTCCCTTGACCTGCTGAGGAGCTGGGGAGGCCTGAAATTGTGATTAGTTTTTGTAAGCAGCCCCTTTTCTTGGGTAAAAGGGATTTTTACCCAGGCTCTTCTTTCGAGGAGGGGCAGCGGTCTTTTTGGAGAGCCTGGTCCTCGTCATGAACTGGGTCTCCAACTTGGCAGCCTTTTCTGTCATGGGTTTACCAAACATCTCCTCTCCTTGTCATGGGATATCGACCAAATTGTCCTGAACCCATTCATTGTTCAAGGTCAGACGACTGTAGCCAAGCCTGGCATTGAGCACCAATGCCCACCAACACTACTGGAGTCGCCAACTCAAAGCCATCATAGGCTGCTCGAGAGATAAATTTGGAGCACTCATGGACGGCTTTGGCCAGGTTCTTGAACCACTGCAGGAGTTCCTTGGAGAGACCAGCCGAGAGCTCAGCGATTTCCTTCGTCAGGTCTCTCAGGTACATGCCTATATACAGCTGGTAGCCTAGATCCGGCCAATGAGCATCGAGCCCTGGCAGCACTTTCTGCCGAGGGCATCCAAGGTGTGGGCCTTTCTACCCAGGGGCACCGAGGTCTTTTGGCTCTTCAGCTGATGCATGGCCAACTTCACCATCATCGAGTTATGCAGCAGCTGCGCTTTTTGGAAGGCAGGGCTCCAGAGGACCCGATACATCAAGTCGAGCTGCTTGCTCACACACGGCACAGACGCCGGTGTTTCCCACATATGGAGCATTAGCCATTCCAGGATGGGTGGAATGGGTACTGTGAGAGATTTTCTTGGAGGGACCTCGTATTGGAGAATTTCTAGCTCCTCCTTCCGAGGGTACTTCTCCGATTCCATCAGAAACATTAGGGACTATGACATGTCCCGCACAAAGTCGAGGAAAGTCATGTCCTCGGGCAGAGACTGACACCGGGGCTCAGAGGAAAGAGAGTCCAAGGGGATGTTTTGGTGGCCACAGGTGTCCAGCAAATCCTCGTCCTCGGTCTCTCATTCCGAGTAGTCGGTCGAAGACTCAAGGGAAGGGCAGCCTGCGGGTTCCAGACCTGAGCCCTGCCCGCATTCCTCTGAGGCCCCGTGGCTGGTGCCATGTGCACTAGCTGGGGAGGACCTCGGTCCTGTCGAACAGGAGCCAGATCGAGACCTTGGCCGAGGATAGACTTGAGGCATATGTCTCGAGGATCAGCTCGGCCTCCGGGGACATCCTTGATATCGATTGCCCGGTGGTCTGGGCAGAGGAACCGGTAGTACTGGACAACAATTCTCACTGCTGGTCCATAAAGGCAGACAGACTGCGCTCCAGGGCCGCCATTCTGGTTTCGAGTCCAGAAGACTCCGCAGCTATCAACGTGGGCACCAAGGAAGTCGGGCACTGTGCTGGTTCCCCCAATGGGGAGTCCTCAACGAGGATAGGTTCTGGCATCCGAGGCCGATCTGAGGTTGATTCCTTCAGGGAACCTTGGTAGGCTGCTCCCAGTCTGATCCCTCAGACAAGCATCTAGTACTGTGGGACCAGGCTCGGGGCTTACCTGACCTCTTGGAACCATCCAGGAACGCTGCATTCGAGGTTTACTTCTTCTTATGTTCCCTCGAGGAAGACCCCCTTTCTGAGGAGCCACAGCATTGAACAAAGTCCGTAGGGACGCCCCGGGATTCTGTGGCTTCAGAGGAGGCCTTGACTTTCAGAGGCACTGGGGACTCCGGGAAAAACTTATCGTGCTGCTGCTGACAGCTCTTGAGGGCTTTGGTTGACATCTTTTTGCAAAGACCGCATGCCGCGGGATTGTGGTCCGGCCCAAAGCAGCGAAGGCAGCAGTCATGTGTATTGGTAAGGGACATGATTTTGGCACACCGATCACACTTCTTGAACCCACTAGTAGCCATGGGGGAAAAAAGTATCCTAGCGAGGTCGAAGACCCGTGGTGCTGCCAGCTGGAAAAAAGGGCACGAAGGCACCAATAGGGAAAAAATGTACAAACCTGAGACTCAATGCCAGAACAGCAGGTTCAGGGGTGGGAAGAGTACCGGTGCACAACTGGACAGAGTATGAAACTCAGGTCAAGACTTAATCAACGTTTTCCAGGGGAAACCAGACAGATGTCTGAAGGGCTTCTCAGAAAAAAAGAGACTGAGCAAGAAGGCACCATGCATGCATGATGGCATCTCTCAAAGGCTTTATTTGAAAGCTGGGAAGATGCTTCTGCAAGGGCTCCATCGGCGCCGACGTCACCCATATGTGAGGAATGACTTCCTGCTTGTTCATAGAGAATTAACATGGGAGGGAGCAGTAGCCTAGTGGTTGGGGCAAGGTACCCCAGGCCGGAAGGTCGGGGGTTCAAATCCCACTAGAGGACAGCAACCTTGGGCCGGAAGGACTGGGGTTTCTAGTCCCACAGATGCTCCTTGTGGTCTTGGGCAAGCCACTTAACCCTCCATAGCCCATGTTCCCTGTAAGTATTAGTGTATGTGTCTCATATCCCCACGTGTTAAATGTATCCCCCAATTGTGTTGTGACCGCTTTGATTGAAGGATAAGGCGGTATACAAAAACTGTCTAAATAAAATAAAATAAATATACACTATGACAGCAATTGTCTCTGTGTATAAACATCTGGATATTGTAAACCACTAAGATGCAAGCGCCACTGGCGGTATATCAAATTCTGTAAGTAAGCAGTAAATAAATAAATATGACAGAAAAATAAAGGTAGAAAAGGTAGCAGCGAAATATAATAGCAAAATCACAGCCAAGCAGCGAAATACATAAAAGTAGCCAGAAAAACTTAGCAGTTTGGAGATCTGGGTTTTGCCATGCACAGTTTCATGCATGTGTGTGTCAGAAAAAGCATAGTTACCTGTAACAGGTGCTCTCCGGGAACACCAGGAATCAGTCATCACATATGGGTGACGTCGGCGCCGACAGAGCCTGCACAGAACATTTCTCCAGCTTTCAAAGAAAGCCTTTGGGACATGCTACCACACGTGCATGGTCCCCTTCCCGCCCAAGGGTGCCATCTTGCTCAGTCAGATGACATAGCTATGACATCAGTAAAAACTAACACAAGGTAGGGAGGCAACTTCCAGGGGAGGAGGGAGTGTTGTGAGGACTGATTCTTGCTGTTTCCGGAGAACATCTGTTACATGTGAGTAACTACACTTTCTCCAGGGACAAGCAAGTTGTCAGTCTTCACATATGGGACTCCCTAGCTCCAAGCTGACGAGGACCGAACCAAGACAGCACCAATGGCGACCAATTGGGGAGCAATGAGTTGCAGAAGGTGAGTCCCCATGGAGAGACTCTGCAAGACCCTAGTGTCCAGCAACACTATCACTCCGGTAGCCTGAACACAGAAGGGTCAGAGGGCAAGAGTTGCTTACACCCTGAGAATATTACGGAGTACCGCCTGGCCAAAGGCACTATCCCTGTGGGACTCACTCTCCAGGCAGTAGTGAGCTGTTAATGTATGAATTGAAGACCATGTGGCTGCCTTGCAAATCTCCATCACCAGCACTGAACGGAGGTTGGCCAGTGACGTAGCCATCACCCTCATGTGGTGCATTGTGATCCGGTGCTCAAGGGAGAGGCCAACTCACTGATAGGCAAGGGTAAAACAGTCTGCCACCCAAGTGGACAGAGTTTGCTTCATCTTGAGGAACCCCAGTCTACTGGGGTCATAACGAAAAGAAAAGATGAGGAGCTTTCCAATGGGCCTGAGTCTGCTGTAAGTAGAAGGCCTGCTTGCAATCTAGTGTATGAAGTATTAGCTCCTCCCTGCTGGCATGAGGCTACAGAAAGAAGGTGGGGAGGACCACCTCTTGGTTGAGGTGGAAAGGAGATACCACGTTTGGGAGAAGTTTGGAGTGTGTGTGGAGCACCACCCTATTCTTATAGAACCTCATACATGGTGGATCCGCCACCAGGGTCTGGAGTTCACTTACCTTTCAAACAGACGTAAGGGCCACCAGGAAGGCCACTTTCCAAGACAGGTATCTCAGGTGGTAAGTGGCTAGGGGTTCGAATGGCGGTTTAGTGAGCTGAGAGAGCATCACATTGAGGTCCCACTCTGCTGTCTGAGGCCCCAGGGTAGCCTAGAGATTAAGGGACTTGCTTGAGAGGGGTTTACCCTTGATAGGGTGGTGGTGCGCCGCTATGGCACTCAGATGCACTCTCAGAGTTTGATTTTAGCCCGGTGTGTGACAGGTGCAGTAACATAGTATATGGCGGCAGATAAAGGCTAGTATGGTGTGTCTAGTCTGCCCAGCAAGACGGCAAGAGTACGTGCACCTGCCGCTCCGTACAGGTCACCCTTCCCTATACCTTTGTTGAGGGGTGTACCCACCACTTCATGTAGGTCACCCCTATTTGCTGAAATATAAGAAAAAGTTATGTTTATTTTGATTTTATCCTGTTGCTATAAAGGGATCCACTGTGTCTATCCCATGCCATTTTGAATTCTGTCACTGTATTTGCCCCCACACATCGGGAGGGCAATCCAAGCATTCACCACCCTTTCAGTGAAGAAGTATTTCCTGACATTGCCTTTCAGTTTACCCCCTTGCAGCTTCATGTTATGCCCTCTAGGTTTACAGCTTCCCCATCTTTGGAAGAGGTTTGTTTGCTCATTAATATTTTTTAAGTATTTAAAGGTCTGAATCATATCTCCCCTGTCCCTCCTCTCCTCCAGATTGTACATATTTAGGTCTTCAAGTCTGTGATAAGGAAGCTTATCATAGCTCAGGAAGGAGCTATAGAAAAGGTGAAGTGACTCTGAACAAGCAACCTGTCAGTTCTGGTAGAAATAAGAAAACAGAATTTTCCCATAAAAGACTACCAGTCCCAGAATGCACCAGGTTTCCAACAGCCATTAGAGGAGCTGAAGTGGGGAAACGTGTGTTCAATCAGGAGGGCTATGAGGTAATCCCTAAGCACTCATCTCAAAGGGCAGGGCCTGATTCAGCACAGCTGCGCTGTGTTAGGGAGGAGCACTCATCCAAGCAGAATAAGAGTAGAGTTTATTCTACAGATGACCATCTTCATGATCACCTTGGATATCCAGAGAATTGTCCTCAGTATCCTGAGAATCAGCTTGAGTTTGATCATCAGTTTCATCTGAAGGATCATCAGAAGCAGAAGCCAAACCGGACGGACAGAGAGGGAAAGAGACCCTTGGAAGAAGGAAGAGAAAAGCCTTTGAGAGGTCTAGAAGAGTCCAAAGCAATACGTATACTGGGAGGTATTCCAAGGGCCAGCATACACCATTGGACTGGGGAAAGCCAGAGGAATAGTGCTGCAGAGCTAGGAATCACCAGAGGCTACCTGTGAGGGAGACGGCTGCACGTGGAAGGGACCCTAAGACCTGTGCCAGAAGGTATGTGAAGAGAGATCCAGTGTCCAGGGGATCTGGATTGGAAGGCTGGACATAAGAACTGGACTACATACTGGCCAGGCTATATAGAGAGGAACTCTAGCAGCAATGGAAGCTCAGGTATGAACACTGATCTATGCCCTAGCTATAACCTTGAAAGACAGCAGGGAAACAAGTATTCTCCTGAAAATGCTCCATTGAGAGATTCATCTGTGCCAATCCATGATATTGAACCCATGCTTGTTGAACAAGGGGGAATAATAGCAGATGAGGATCCTGTTTATATGGACTGCTCTCTATCTAAACTCCGTTGGTAACTTTCTGTTATAAAGTACAGCAACCATCACAAAGAAATACAAATTTGTTCTTTAATCTACTCAGAAAAGCTCCTGAAGCAGGATTTGACCCACACAGTGGAAGGCAAGCCAGCTAAGGGGCTTCAGCTGGTGACTGCTAGCAATTAAGCCTTACCTAATTGCTTGTGAGCTAGGAGAGAATCATTTCTGACTTTATGTGGGAAGTAATCAGAAGTTAACCTGAAAAGAACAGTTTGTTTCTTGCTTTGTAGCTTTTCATTTGTTGTTTTCCTGATTTTGACTTTGTTTTTCCAAGTTAACACTGAAAGCAAGTTACCTAATTTATGTGCTACCAAGCATATCTGTGTTGGGAGAAATAACCCCATAAATAAATATCTTATTGGCTTTACCCAAGAGCACAACTAAATTATTGTCAGCAGCTGTGTCTGGTGTGAATGAACTACATTGCCCACAATACCTTGCAAATCATATAGATATATGCACTTGCTAAGACTGTGAAGATTCTCACCCAGGCAGCCGTCTGACAAGTCTCTTCTCATAAGTCTTCTAACACAGGCTCCAAATCATTTTGGTCGCGTTCCTCTGAACTGTTTCCAGCCTTTTTATGTCCTTTGCAAGATATGGTCTCCAAAACGTAACACAATATTCCAAGTGAAGCCTCACCAGCGACTTGTACAGTGGCATTAGTACCTCTTTCTTTCTGATGGTAATTCCTCTCTGTATGCAATCCAGCATCCTTCTGACTTTTGCCACCGCCTTATCACACTGTTTCACCACCTTGAGATCATCAGAAACAATCACTCCGAGGTCCTGGTCTGTGTACACCAACCTCTCGCCCCCTATCGCATACAATTCTCTTGGATTTCTGCTTTCCAAGTGCATGACACTGCACTTCTTACATTAAATCTTAATGGCCAAGCATTAGACCATTCTTCCAGCTTTTGTAGATCTTTCCTCGTGTTATCCACTCCCTCAAGGGAGTCCACTCTGTTGCAAATTTTCGTGTCATCTGCAAAAAGAAAGACTTTTCCATTCAGTCCTTCAGCAATATCACTCACAAATACATTGAACAGTACCAGTCCCAGGACATAGCCCTGGGGCACACCGCTAATCACCTTCCTTTCATCTGAGTGAGTTCCATTTACTGTCACCTTCTGTCATCTGTCAGTCAACCAATTTCTGATCCAGTTTACCACCTTGGGACCCATCCCCAAGCTGTTGAGTTTATTGATAAACCTCCTTTGAGGCTCGGTTTTAAAGGCTTTGCTGAAATCTAGGTAGATCACATCAACTGCATGCATTTGATCTAGTTCTCTGGTCACCCAGTCAAAGAACTCAATCAGATTTGTTTGGCAAGATCATCCTTTGATAAAACCATGCTGCCTTGTATCATGCAATCTGTTGATTTCGAGGAAGACCACTATTCGCTCTTTCAGGAGTGCCTCTACTACTTTTCCCGCCACCGAGGGAAGGCTTATTGGCCTGTAGTTTGTCACTTCCTCCCTACTGCCACTTTTGTGAAGAGGTATCACAGAAGCCCTTCTCCAGTCTTGTGGAACTTCTCCGGTCTCCAAGGATCTATTTAAAACATCCTTTAATGGCCTTGCAAGAACCTCTCTGAGCTCTTTCAGTATACTGGGATATATCCCATCCAGTCAAATGGCCTTGGCCACTTTCAGTTTTGCAAGCTATTCTAACACATCATCGTCTGTGAATGGTGTGGTATCTTCTCCATTGCCATTTGTATATTTGTCAATCACAGTTGGTCCTTCTCCATGATTTTCTCTAATAAAAACAGAGCAAAAGTATTTGTTTAGCATTTTCACTTTTTCAATGTCACTTTCTACAAATCTGTTCCCAGCACTTTTGAGTCCTGCAATTCCACCTCTGATTTTCCTCCTCTCGCGAATATACCTGAAAAAAGTTGTGTCGCTCCACTTTACATCTTTAGCCATCTGCCTTTGATTTTGCTATCCTTATTTCTCGTTTTGTCTCTTTTAATTTGATCCTGTATTCTTTTCTGTGTTCCTCTGTTTGCAAACTTTTGAATTTTGTGAAAGTAGGTACTGAAGAACCAGTTGTATGTGGCAGGAGAAGGGATTCTCCTTCTCTGCACACCAGGCAGAGAACCTTCTGCACTTAAAGTCGCAAGCCCGTCTGGTGGAGGATTTCTGGGAGGCCATCAGGATCTCCTCGACTTCCCCTGTAAGGCTGAAAGGGGCAAACGCTACCCTCTCAAGTAGCCATGCAGTTAGTTTTAGTGACCCCAGGTTGGGGTGCACGAGGGAGCCCTCCTACTCGGACAGGAGGTCCAGGGCCCAGCGCAGTGGGACTGGGAATGCTACCGATAGGAAGAACAGAGGGAACCTGGATTGCCTGGCCACCTGGGTGCAATTAGTAAAACTGACGCCCTCTTGCTCTGGACCTTGAAGAGGGTCTTGGCGACTGGGGAGGGGGGGAGTTGGTAGAAATGCATAGAGTAGGCCCTCAGGCCAAAAGATCAGGAAGGCGTCTGCCACCACTCTTCCCGGGCGCAGCTGGTACGATCAGAAGCGGGGCAGCCGCGCATGTCTGGGGAGGCAAATTGGTCTATCACGGGTCTCCCCAGCTGTGGAAGAGTTATTTCATTACCCTGGGGTTCAAGCGTTACTCATGTGGGCGAAAGACTCTGCTCAGCCTATCTGCTAAGCAGTTGTCCTGGCCTGGCAGGTATACCCCTCACAGGAGCATGCTGTTGCATACTGCAAAGGAGAGGAGGGCCACCGCATCCTGGCAAAGGGAGTACAAGCCCGCGCCCCCCCCTGCTTGTTGATATATAACATGGCCACCTGGTTGTCCATTTGGATCAGCACAGGTCAGTGCTGCAGGCGATGACAGAACGCTCGTAGGGCCAGGAAGACTGCCCTGAGTTCTATGAGAATGATCTGCAAGAGTGACTGCTCCTGGGACCAGCTGCCTTGTGTGTGGTGGTCCCCGCAATGCGCCCCCCAACCCAGTAGGGAGGCGTCTGTTGTCACGGTCCTCTGAGGTACGAGTGGCATTCCCCCTGGAGGTGGCACAGGTTTTGCAACCAGGTGAGGGACTCCACCAGTTGGCCTTGCAGTCTGCCTGTGGCTTGAGTCCACTGCGAGCGGAGGCACCACTGGGCTGTCCGCATGTGTAGGCGGGCTAATGGTGTGACGTAGACCGTTGAGGCCATGTGGCCCAAAAGACGTAGGAGGCGGTGAGCTGGTACTGACCGGCGGCGGTGCACCTCTCCTGCCAGTTGTATGAGGCGGTCTGCCCTTTACCTGTAACGTGTCCGACTCAGCCCCTATGAACTCCAGACTTTGGATTGGAGAGAGATGGGATTTGGGGTAGTTGATGATGAACGCCAGGTGCTGCAGTAGGAGGGTCGTACGCTCTGTGGCCTGACCGACCTCTGAGGCAGGAACACCCCTGATTACCCAGTCATCCAGGTAGGGGAAGACAAAGGCCCCTTGTAGGCGCAAGTGGGCAGCTACCACCGCCAAGCACTTGGTAAAGACGATTGGTGAGGAGGCCAGGCCAAAGGGCAGCACCCTGTACTGGTAGTGCCCTCCTTCGACCAAAAACCGTAGGAACTGCCTATGGGAGGGGTGGATCAGGATGTGGGTGTACGCATCCTTTAGATCCAAGGAGCACAGCCAATCTCCCTGGTGGAGGTAAGGCAGCAGTGTTCCAAGGGAGAGCATCTTGAACTTCTCCCTCACCAGAAACTTGTTTAAGTTTCTCAGGTCTAGTATGGGCCTGAAGCCCCCAGTTCTTTTAGGGACAAGGAAGTACCTTGAGTAGAAAATCCTGGAGATGGACCAGCTGGGACTCCCAAATATAAAAATGGGAACAAAGTAGATACCACACCATTCACAGAAGATGAGGTGTTGGAACAGCTTGCTAAACTGAAAGTGGGCAAAGCCATGGGACTGGATGGGATACATCCCAGGATACTGAAAGAGCTCAGAGAAGTTCTATCAGGGCCGTTAAAGGATGCATTCAACAGATCCTTGGAAACAGGAGAGGTTCCTCAGGACTGGAAAATGGCTGATGTCATACCTCTACACAAAAGTGGTGACAGGGAAGAAGTGTCAAACTACAGACCCGTGAGCCTTACCTCGGTGGCGGGAAAAGTAATGGAGGCGCTCCTGAAAGAGCGAATAGTGAACTTTCTCAAAACCAACAGGTTGCAAGATCCGAGGCAACATGGTTTTACTGAAGGACGGTCTTGCCAAACTAATCTGATTGAGTTCTTTGACTGGGTGACCAAGGAACTAGATCAGGGGCATGCGATGGATGATGTCATCTACCTGGATTTCAGCAAAGCCTTTGATACTGTTCCTCATAGGAGGCTTGTCAACAAACTCAGTAGCTTGGGGATGGGTCCCAAGATGGTGAACTGGATTAGAAATTGGTTGACTGATAGACAGAGGGTGATGGTACATGGAGCTCACTCAGGTGAGGGGAAGGTGATTAGTGGGGTGCCCCAGGGTTCGGTCCTGGGCCCGGCCCTGTTCAATGTATTTGTGAGTGATATTGCTGAAGCACTGCATGGAAGAGTCTGTCTTTTTGCAGATGACATGAAAATTTGCAACATAGTGGACTCCCCCGAGGGAGTGGATAACATGAGGAAAGATCTACAAAAGCTGGAAGAATGATCTAATGCTTGGCAATTACAATTTAATGCGAAAAAGTGCAGTGTCATGCACTTAGGTAGCAGAAATCCAAGGGAAATGTACGCAATAGGGGCCGAGAGGTTGGTGTGCATGGTTCAAGAGAAAGACCTTGGTGTGATTATCCCTGATGATCTCAAGATGGCAAAACAGTGTGACAAGGCGGTGGCAAAAGCCAGGAGGATGTTGGGCTGCATACAAAGAGGGATTACCAGCAGAAAGGAAGAGGTACTTATGCCACTGTATAGGTCGCTGGTGAGGCCTCACCTGGAATACTGTGTTCCGTTTTGGAGACCATATCTTGCAAAAAATGTAAAAATACTGGAAAGTGTTCAGAGGAAGGCAACCAAAATGATTTGGAGCCTGCATAAGAAGCCTTATGAGAAGAGACTTGAAGACCTAAATATGTACACTCTGGAGGAGAGGAGGGACAGGGGAGATATGATTCAGACCTTTAAATACTTAAAGAGGAACAATGAACAAACAAACCTCTTCCAAAGACGGGGAAGCTGCAAAACTATAGGGCATAACATGAAGCTGCAAGGTGGAAAATTGAAAGGCAATGTCAGGAAATATTTTTTCACTGAAAGGGTGATGGGTGCTTGGAATGCTCTCCCAATGGAAGTGGTGGGGGAAAACACGGTGACGGAATTCAAGACAGCATGGGACAAGCACAGCGGATCCCTTTACAGCAACAGGATAAAAACGAAATAAACTGAACCATCTAACTTCTCAATAAATAGGGGTGTCCTACATGGAGTGGTGGGTCCACCCCTAAACAAAGACATGGGGAGGGGTGACCTGCACAGAGCGTCAGGTGCACCTACTCTTGCCATATTGCTGGGCAGACTGGATGGACCATGCTGGTCTTTATCTGCCGTCATTTACTATGTTACTATGAGTAGAAGCCCTTTCCCCAAAGATGCTTGAGTACATGCTCCACTGAGTTGATCCTGAGCAGACCTACAAGCTCTGAGAGCAGAAGGGTCTGGTGAAGAGGAGGCCGCACTGGCTCTCCTGGAAAGAACCAGGGTGGTATCTGTTGTAAGTGGATGAGGTATCCCCCCTTTACCACCTGCAATGCCCACTGGTCTGGGGTGACCTTGGCTCACTTGTGAGCGAAGTGCCAAGCGGCCCCCTGGTGAAGGTCTCCCAAGGGAGGGGAGGCCCTGCCCTGGGAATCAAAAGTTCCTTCCTGGTTGGGTTGTGGTTGCAGCCGGGGCCTGGGGCTTCTGAGCCTTGGGTTTCTGAGCACCTTGGCCCTGCCTCTTAGGGTGAGAACCCTGTTGCTGACCTGAGGAGGATTAGTAGTGGTGACTCTGTTGAAAGTGCCCCTTTTTCCCTGGGAATAGGAGCCTTTTCCCGAAGGGTTTTTTGGGGGAAAGAAGGGGTCTTTTTTGAGAGCCTCTGGCAGGTCACCACTTTGGCTTCTATCTTGGCTGCCTTGTCAGCCATGGGTTTGCTGAATAGGTTCTCACTGGTGCAGAGGACATCGAGCAGCTTGTCCTGGATCCATTGCTTGAGGTCCAAGGACTGTAGCCAGGTCTGGCATTGAGACCCGATGTCGGCCACTGCTATTCGAGCTGCTGACTCAAATCTGTTATAGGTCGCCCGGGAAAGGAACTTCGAGCAGTCCTTGATCGCGGATGTCAGAGCTTGGAACAGTTGGAAAGGTTTCCCGGCCAGCCCCGCTGAGAACCCAGACAACTCCTGGGTCAGGACCTTCACAAGCCACATGCCTATGAATAGCTCAAAGGCCTGGATTCGATACCCCAGCATCACCCAAGGGCATCGAGGGCTCTAGCATCTTTTCCATGGGGGACAGAAGAGTAATACTGAAAGACCTGCATTGGCTCCCAATCAGCGCACGCATCAAATACAAAACAATCATAAACATATTCAAGATCAAACAACTCTCCTCAGCCATAAGCCTACACACACTCATTCAACCAGACACAAGCACACGGCCAAGGAGAAGAGGCACAACCAACCGAGTAAACACCCCAATAGACTTTGTCAAGTCCCGCAAGGACACCGCAGAACGATCACTCTCACTGGCTGCTCCATCAATCTGGAACACCCTCCCATTTGAACTGAGACAAACCACAGACCTCAAGGACTTCCGTAAACAACTGAACACAACTCTATTCATGGAACACTATGGACATACCACTTGATCTACTGACCAAGCCAGAACTACGGACCCTGCCCCCCCCCCCCCAACCTTGTATATAAAACTGTATAATAGCTCACAATGTATAATAGCACACAATGTATAATAGCTCACAATGTAGAAAGCACAATTTAAATCAAATGCTCACCACCACAAACACTTAACACGCATCACTGCATGAAAACACTTGTTCACTTTTTGATTGCTTGCTGTGAGACCGCCTTGATTGAAGGACAAGGTGGTATAGAAATACTGTTAAATAAATAAATAAAGTCTTCTGGCTCTTGAGTTTTTGCATGGCTGACTCGACAACCATGGAGTTATGCGGAAGTTGTGGCTTGTGAAACCCCGGCTCCTTCCTGACGCGGGTATATGGCATCGAGGCGTTGGCTGACCACATTCGTAACAGTAGCCACTCGAGGATCGGCTGCACCGGCACCATGAGAGTTTCCTTGGGTGGAGACTCTGTGTACGGACCCTCCTCCGCCTCGGTTTACACTGAGAGGGCTCAGGCCATATTCCTTGACAAAGTCGTGGAAGGAAACGTCCTCCAGGTGCCAGGGGAGAATGGTGCCAGGGGAGACAGGTCCGAGGGAACGTCTCGGTGCTGTATGGTTTCCAGGAAGGCCTCATCGTCAGTCTCCCACTCAGAGACGAGGAGGGACGACGAGTCTGAGGCCTTGCGACTCCTTGCCTGGAGGCCCATGCCAAAGGGCCGGGGGCCTCCCAAGGACCTGAGATCCGAGTCTCGGAAACTGGCTGGAGAGGACCGGATGCTCGAGGAATGGGACCAGGACCTTGACCGGGGCAGAGGACTTACCCAAGGCCGGTGGCACTCGGAGCTCGACTTGGGGGCCCGGTGATCAGGGAAGATGATACGGACAAACCGGCCATCATTGCCTGCTGCATGGCCAGGATAGCAGTGATGTTCTGCTCCATGGATGCCATTCTGAATTCCAAAGCCAGAAGGCTCTGCAGCTTTCGGCGCAGACACCAAGGATCTCGGGCCCAGTGCCGGCACTCTCACGAGTGCATCCTTGACAAGGACTAGCCTCGAGGAACCTTGCACGGTCTCCGCCGGCCAAGGAATCCTTTTTGAGGACCTTTGTGGGATGCTTCTCCGAGTCGCCTGAGCCCCTCTGAGCAGTCTTACTGGGTTTCTCCAGTGGAACCTTGACGGACTTCGGGGATTTTTTCTTCTTTTGCTCGGGGTCAAAAGTCTTCTCGGAGGAGCCGCCATTGCAGGACTCAGAGGATGCTCGGGCCTCATGGGAAGTGTTGGGCTTGGGGCTCAGCATCGGGGAGGTCAGTGCTGAGTCGGACCTTGGGAACAGTTTATCCTGCAGCTCTGACCTCTTTTTATTGGTTTTAGGCACCACGGAGTGGCACAGGTCACAGGAGGTGTTATCATGGTCCGGCCCCAGGCAGCGTAAGCAGCAGTCATGGGTTTCGGTGACAGACATGGTTTGACTGCAGTGGTCACATTTTTTTTAACCCACCAAGGGACATGGTAGGGAACACCCGACCATGGTTGACGACCCCTGGGTGAAAAAGGGGGCGAGCGCTGGTCGAGGCAAGCCTCGATCGAAAAATAGGGAAAGGAGCTGAGAACAGCGCTGGGCCCAGCGCCGGCTCGAGGCGAAAAGAGGAACCAGTACGCAAACTGGGAACAGCTAATTTTTAAGGATATAGCAAGGATTTTTTCCAGGAAAACTGGACCGACATCTGTTGTGCTCTGCGGAAGAAACGAGACCGAGCAAGATGGCACCGTTGGGTGGGAAGGGGACCATGCATACATGGTAGCATGTCCCAAAGGCTTTCTTTGAAAGCTGGGGAAATGCTCCACGCTGGCTCTGTCGGCGCTGACGTCACCCATATGTGAGGGCTGATGTCCTACTTGTTCCTGGAGAACTAAGTGGAATAATATTCCATCCAGAGTAAGATATATGGATTAAAATAAAAAATGAATCAAGGTAAAAATGTTAAATAGCCTTTTCATCTAAACTCCCTTCTGCCACTAACACATTGATCTCTTCTCTAATTCCCTTATTTTCCTCTACCCATAAGTCTAACAGCTTTTTTGGGTTTTTATCTCTCCCAGCAGATAGTGTAGCTACTCACATGTAGGAAGTGTTCTCCGTGGACAGCAGGAATAAGTCTTCACGTAAGGGTGACGCCCCCGACAGAACCCCACATGGGAACGCCCCCCGCTTCCATAGGAAGCTTTAGGGAGGCTCCATTGCGCATATGCACCTGCTTTTTCACCTGCCACAGCACCATCTTATCAACACTATGATAAAGCTAGTAGCCAAAAACGACTCCTCAGAGAGGTGGGATGGTTGTGAGGAGTTATTCCTGCTGTCCATAGAGAACACCTGCTACAGGTGAGTAACTATGCTTTCTCTGTGGACACGTATGGAACTCCCAAGCTACAGGCTACCAAAAAACAATAAAACAAGCCCAATAGGGGCAACAAACTGGAGGACCGGAAGAAAAAGCATAGGTAGTCCCTCTGGGGGACTCGAATGACTCAGTGTCCACAGCGTAGAGTAGTTACTCACCTGTAACAGGTGTTCTCCAGGAGCAGCAGGAATCAGTCCTCACATATGGGTGACGTCGGTGCCGACAGAGCCCTCGCGGAGCAATTTCCCCAGCTTTCAAAGAAAGCCTTTGGGAATTGCAGCGCGCATGCACGGTCCCCTTCCCGCCCAAGGGTGCCATCTTGCTCAGTCTGATGACATAGCTGAAAGACAGCAAAAAAATTAGCAAAAACGAAATGATAGGACTGAAACTCCAAGGGGAGGAGGGAGGGTTGTGAGGACTGATTCCTGCTGCTCCTGGAGAACACCTGTTACAGGTGAGTAACTACTCTTTCTCCAGGACCAAGCAGGAAGTCAGTACTCACATATGGGACTCCCGAGCTTAAGGCTACCGGAGACCTCAAGTGGAAAAATTAGCTCCCTCTAGCTCAGTAGCACAGAAGGAAGGAATCTTCTCTGAAAACGCCCCCGACCGGTAGCCCAACACCAGGGCCGGAGGGTAGGAGTTGCCTAAACCTCAAAGAGATTATGGAGGACTGCCTGACCGAAAGCACTGTCCCTGCGGGACTCCCTCTCCAGGCAGTAATGGGCCGCAAAAGTCTGGCTTGAAGACCAAGTAGCGGCCCGGCAGATATCTGCCAACGGAACAGAGTGGAGATGAGCCACTGACGTAGCCTTCGCCCTGACACGGTGAGCCGTGACTCGACCATCCAACGAGAGGCCGGCTGCCCCATAAGCCCAGGCGATACAGTCAGCGACCCATATGGACAAAGTACGCTTGGAGACAAGTAGCCCCAACTTATTGGGGTCAAAAGAAACGAAGAGCTGAACAGCCCTCCTATGCTCCCGCATACGGTCAAGGTAGAAGGATAAGGCCCTCCTACAGTCCAGGGTATGCAGGACCATTTCAGCCCGGCTGGTGTGCGGCCTGGGAAAGAAGGTCGGAAGAACCACCTCCTGGTTGAGATGAAAAGGAGATACCACTTTTGGAAGAAACTTAGGGTGAGTCCGTAAGACTACCTTATTCCTGTAGAACCTAATGTAAGGAGAATCAGACACTAGGGCTTGCAGTTCACTAACGCGCCTAGCAGAGGTAAGGGCTACCAAGAACAAGGTTTTCCAGGAAAGAAAACGAAGAGGACAGGTAGCCATAGGTTCAAAGGGCGGACAGGTAATCCGCTGCAAGACCACATTCAGATCCCATTCAGGGGCTGGTGGGCGCAAAGGAGGCTTAAGGAGAAGGAGGCCTCGGAGAAAACGAGCCACCAAAGGGTGGTTGGAAAGAGGCCTGCCATCTACCGGTGCGTGATGCGCAGAGAGAGCACTGAGGTGGACCTTGACAGAGTTCGACTTAAGGCCCAGATTGGAGAGGTAAAGCAAATATTGTAAGATCACTGCCACCAAGCAGGAGAAGGGATTCTCAGACTGCTGAGCACACCACACGGAGAACCGACGCCACTTAAGAGCATAGGACATCCGGGTTGAGGGCCGCCTGGAGGCCAAGACGACCTCTTCCACCTCCCGAGGCAGCAGGAGGGGAGCAAGGACTACCCTTTCAGCAGCCAGGCCATCAGATGAAGGGACCGGAGGTTGGGGTGTAGAAGAGTCCCCTGATCCTGTGACGGGAGATCGGGTTGAAACCCCAGAGGAAGAGGAGTGTCCACCGCCAGCTGCATCAGAAGCAGGAACCAGGGCTATCTTGGCCACCGGGGAGCCACTAGGATCATTGAGGCTCTGTCTCTGAGAACCTTGAAGAGCGTGCGAGACACCAGTGGCGTGGGAGGAAAGGCATACAAGAGGCCTGTGGACCATGGAATCAGAAAAGCATCCGCCGCTACTCTGAGAGGATGCAGTTGTCGAGAGCAGAATCTGGGAAGTTGCTGGTTCAGAGGACTGGCAAACAGATCCATCGTGGGGAGGCCCCACTTGAGAAAGATCCGCTGAACCACCAATGGATCCAATCTCAATTCGTGTGGTAGGAGGATCCTGCTTAGCTTGTCTGCCAGGTAATTTTCCTGACCTGGGAGATAGACAGCTTTGAGGAGGATGCCGTGGCGGACGGCCCAAGAGCACAGTTTTTGTGCCTCCTGACAGAGAAGGAAGGAGCCTGTTCCACCTTGTTTGTTCACGTAGAACATTGCAACTTGATTGTCCGTCTGGACCAGCACAGACTGGTGAGAAGTGAGGTGGGAGAAGGTTCTCAGAGCTAGGCGGATGGCTCTGAGCTCCAGGAAGTTTATCTGCTGAGCAGACTCCCAAGGAGTCCAGAGGCCTTGAGTACATGTCCCTTGGCAATGTGCTCCCCAACCCAGGAGAGAAGCATCGGTTGTTAGCACCTGAAAAGGCTGAGGAGATTGAAAATCCACCCCCAGCAGCAGGTTTGGCAGATGAAGCCACCACCGCAGAGAAGAGACCAGCAGGTTGGATACCTGTACTGAGTCCGCCAGGCTCCCCGTGGCCTGATGCCATTGAGTGCGAAGGCACCACTGAGCAGGTCGCATGTTCAGGCGTGCATTGGGGATCACATGGACCGTGGAAGCCATATGGCCGAGTAGTCTCAGAAATTGCCTGGCAGAGACCAGGGAATTGCTGTGAAAGTGGCTGGCGAGATCCATGAGCCTATGTGCTCTGTCTAGAGGCAGGAAGGCTCGCACCTGAAGTGTGCTCAACCTTGCACCGATGAATTCGAGATTTTGAGAGGGGAGCAAAGTGGACTTTGCAAAGTTTATGACAAAGCCCAAGTGCTGGAGCAGAGTCACAGTGCGATGAGTGGCCTGAGTGGCCTCTTGGGAAGACTGGGCCCTGATGAGCCAGTCGTCCAGGTATGGGAACACAAAAAGGACTTGAAGTCTTAGATAGGCCGCCACCACTGCTAGGCATTTGGTGAACACCCTGGGGGCGGAGGATAGGCCAAAGGGCAGTACTCTGTACTGGCAATGATTTCCTCCCACAACAAACCTGAGATATTGTCTGTGGTCTGGATGAATAAGGATGTGAGTATAGGCATCCTTCAGATATAAGGAGCATAGCCAGTCTCCCTGCTGGAGGTAGGGCAGCAGGATTCCAAGGGTAAGCATCTTGAACTTTTCCCTTGCCAGGAACTTGTTGAGGTTTCGCAAGTCCAGGATGGGTCTGAGGCCTCCTGTTCATTTTGGTATCAGAAAGTACCTGGAATAAAAGCCTTGACCCCTCAGGTGGTGGGGCACCGGTTCCACAGCCTGTTCCTGAAGACTTGCTAACTCCTGAAGGAGTAATTCCCTGTGCAGAGGGAGTCTTGGAGGCTCCCCTGGAAAGTAGGAGGGAGGTACCTGGTGAAAGCGTAGCCTTTTTGAACTATATGAAGCACCCAGGTATCTGATGTGATGGCTGACCACCTGTGGGCAAAGTGGACCAGCCGGCCTCCTGTGCTGAGAGAAACCAGCGGAGGGGAAGAGGCTATGCTGATGGAGTCAAAACCCCCCACCCTGCTGAGCAGGGGCCGGTGTTGTGGGCTTGGGGGCCTGCTGCCTACGGGACCCATTACCTCATCCCTTGGCCTGCTGACCCTTTTGGGGAGCTGCTGAGGCCTGATACTGAGGGTAATGTTTATAGGCAGCCGCCTTCCTCAGGTAAAAGGGCTTTTTCCCCGAGCCCTTCTTCTTCTGAGAAGGGGCAGAGGTTTTTCTGGACAGCCTAGTCCTGGTCAGAGTCTCGGTCTCGATCTGTGCAGCCTTTTCAGCCATGGGCTTGCCAAAGAGGTTTTCACCTCTACAGGGGACATCGACCAACTTGTCCTGTACCCATGGCTCGAGGTCGGATGACTGAAGCCAAGCCTGTTGGGGGGCACCGATGCCGGCTCCGGCTACTCGAGCCGATGCTTCGAAGCCATCGTAGGCTGCTCGAGAGATAAACTTCGAGCACTCTCGAATACCAGTGGACAAGGCTTGGAACCTCTGCAAAGGTTCCTCGGAGAGACCAGCAGAGAACTCGGCAATTTCTTTTGCCAGGTCTCGGAGATACATGCCCATATAGAGCTGGTAGGTCTGGACATGACAAGCAAGCATAGAGCCCTGGAAGCACTTCCTACCGAGGGCATCCAGGTTCCAGGCCTCCCGGCCGGGAGGCACCGAGGAGTGCATCTTCTGACTCTTGAGTCGATGCATGGCCGATTCCACCACCATGGAATGGTGCGGTAGTTGTGCCTTTTGGAACCCGGGGCTCTTGCGGACTCGATAAATGGAATCGACCCGCTTGCTTAACACCGGCGCCGACGCCGGGCTCTCCCACATGCGGAAGAGAAGTCGCTCCAGCATCGGAGGAACCGGTACAGTAAAGGCCTCCTTCGGGGGAGAGTCATACTGGAGGGCTTCGAGCTCTTTGGCTCGAGGCTCCTCCTCGGGATCTGCGGGGAATGCCAAGGCCTTGGCCATATCCCGCACGAAGTCCGAGAACCGGGTGTCCTCCGGGGGGACCGTCTCCGAGGTTCGGACTCGGGTGAGTCCGATGGGACACACCGAGTCCGAAAAGTACCAGGCGACTCTTCGTCCTCCGTTTCCCAGGCTGACTCCTCGGAGGAGGAATCGAGCAGCTCCGGTCAGGCGGGCACCGATGCCCTCCGCCCCGACGCCGAGGGTGTCGGCCTCGACGACCTCGGTCCCGAACGGGAGGCCGAGGGAGACCGCGACCGAGGATCGACTCGAGCTCGCATGGACTCGAGGATCGGCTCGGTCTCCGGGGTCGACTTGGACGTTGACGTCCCGGTGGCCGGGGCAGATGCACTGGCGAGGCCAGCGATCAATGCCCGCTGCTGGTCCATGAAGGCAGCCAAACTGCTCTCCAAGGCCGTAAACCTGAGTCCGAGCTCAGGAGACCCAGCAGCCCCCGACTCGGGCCCGACGGCGTCGGGCCCAACGTCGGCTCCTTCGGAGGTGAGTCCACGAGGACTACAGTACTCATGTGTCCAGGAGACTCCATTTCGAGACGAGGATGTTTCGAAGGCCTCTCCGACTCCGAGGACCCAGGACAGCTATTGGGGCTATGCGACCTGGCTCTCGAGGAACCAGGAGCATCCACCGACGCCGCCCTCGCGGGTTTCTTCTTCCTATGATGTTCCTGGACAGGAGACCCCCGCTCAGAGGAACTCCGACGATGCTCAGGACCGGAGTCCCGGGATGTTGAAGCCTCTGACGAGGTCCGGGCCCGGCCGGACGCGGAGTCAGAGAAGATTCGTTCTCTTTGATGCTGCCGACTCCTCAACGCTTTTGAGGACATCTTGCCACACGGACCACAGATCATTGGGTCATGATCGGGTCCGAGGTAGCGGAGGCAGCAGTCGTGTGTGTCGGTAAGAGGCATAAGTTTCTTACACAGATCACACTTTTTAAACCCGCTGGCAGCCATCGGGGGAAAAAGGGCCCCTGCGAGGTCAAAAGACAGGGCTGCCAGTGAAAAAGAAAAAATGGCGCAAACGCTTGTCACGAAGGACAAGAAAACGAAAAATAAAGAACGGACCTGATACCGGCGTAGAGGGTCCGGGCGGGAAAAGGATACGGCGTCGAACCGAGAAAAGAATAAGAAATAAAATCAACTTTATCTGCGGTGATCACAAACAGCGTCTGTAGGGCTCCGCGGAAAAAAGACGACTGAGCAAGATGGCACCCTTGGGTGGGAAGGGGACCGCGCATGCGCGCTGCAATTCCCAAAGGCTTTCTTTGAAAGCTGGGGAAATTGCTCCGCGAGGGCTCCGTCAGCGCCGACGTCACCCATATGTGAGGACTGACTTCCTGCTTGGTTCTGGAGAAATAACAACACCAACAGGACACTTTCGGTAGCCTGGATGGACAGAAGGGCCGATGGAAAGGAGTTCAACCTAAATCCTAAACAGATGCTGGAGTACGGCTTGGCCGATGTTGCTGTCATGTTGCGAATCCCCATCCAGATAGTAGTGGGCTGTGAAGGTGTGGACTGAGGACCACATTGTAGCCCTGCAAATCTCCTCACAGAAGCAGCCATGGCTCAGACATTACGAGCCATAACATGACCCTCAAGGCTCAGACCTGACTGCGAGTAGTCTGCCATCCAAATGGACAGCTTGCTGGGTTCAAAAGAGACGAAGGGTTGAGTGGAATGCCGATGCACTCTCATCCGTTCCAGGTAGAAAGCCAAGGCACATTTACAGTCCAATGTGTGCAGTGTGGCCTCTGCCCTGTTGGCATTGGCCTGGGGGAAAAGGTGGGTAAAGCCACCAACTGATTAAGGTGGAAAGGGGAGACTACCTTGGGTAAGAAATGTTCATGCGTCTGTAGCACTACCCTCTTCTGATGAAACCTGGTGTATGGCAGATGAGTCACCAGGGCCTGAAGCTCACTAACATGGTAGGCCGAGGTAACTGCCACAAGAAACATGGCCTTACAGGTCAAGAATTTTAGCAGGCAAGATGACCACAGCTCAAAAGGAGCCAACAAGAGTTGTATCAGCACCATATTGAGGTCCCAAGCCATCGGCGGGGGCTTAATTAGAGGTTTAGAAAGAAGCAAGCCCCGCATGAAGCAGGCCCCCAGGGGCTCAGAAGAGATGGAATTGCCATCCAAGCCACGATGATAGACCCCAATCGCGCTCAGGTGCACCTGGATGGAATTGGACTTGAGGCCCAAGTTTGAAAAGTGTAGGAGATACTGCAGGAGCCTATTCATAGTGCAAAGCCTTACTGAAGACCCCCACTTGTTCTCCCTTGCTTCTGACCTTCCACCATCCATTGTGTAATTCTTCTCCCACCTTCTCTCTCAGGTATTTCTACCCCTCTCTCATGTTCCTCTTGTTGCTTGTCTCCTTCCTGTCCTATCATACTTTGGCATTCCTTTCCTGTTTACTGGCAGCCTATTTGTTTATTATAAACCATTTTATTGCTTATGTAAAAAACAGTATATCACAAATGCCAATTAAAATAAAGAAAAGGGATCCAGCATCTTGTCAGCACACCAAAGCGAGAACCTGAACCACTTAGAGGCGTAGGAACGGCATGTGGAATCCCTGTAGGAAGCCAGCAGAATGTTCACCACTTCCCTGGGCAGTTTAAGTTCAGAGTGTACTACCAGCTCAGCATCCAAGCTGTGAAGGTCAAGGACCAGGCATTAGGATACAGCAAGGTTCCATCCTCCTGAGAAATGAGATCTGGGTCACAGCCCAGACAGAGAGGCTCCCACCGAGAGAGCTGAAGCTGCAGGGGGAACCATGGCTGCCTGGGCCAGTATGTGGCGATGAGTATCATAGCACCCCAGTCTCCCTGGAGCTTCAGCAACGTCTTCGCCAAGAGTGGGATTGGAGGGGTACATGTAAAGCAACCCCATTCCCTAATTCAGAAGGAAGTCATCCGAGGCCAGCCATCGCTGGAAGCCATCTGGGAACAGAACCGATCCATCTGGGCACTGTGCAGTGTGGCAAAGAGGCCTAGCGACAGAGTGCCCCACTCTTTATCTTTATTCAGTTACTGGATATACTGCCCAGGTTGGAACATAAAAGCAGTGTACAATATAAACAAAATGACTGTTTAATAACAGAAAAAAAGGAATGCCAATAACTAACAGGAAAGCAGGAGAAGAGATCTAAAGAGTCAAAGAGAGAAAGTAACAGGAATAAAAGATCTAAAGGGGTAATGTGTGGGAGATTGAAAGCTAGCTGAAACAGATGTGTTTTTAGACCTACCTTGAACCGGGTGAAGGAGGGTTCAGACCGGAGATTGAGTGGGGGTGAGTTCCAGATGGAGGGAGGGAGCAAGGAAGAAAAAAAGCAGAGGCACGATTATGTTCAAGGTGCACCTGGGTAGGGGACGGGAGTGCCAGACGATAGTTATGGATAGAACGCAGAAGGCAGTGAGGAGTGTGGTGGTGAAGAAGGTCTGCAAAATACTCAGGTGTGGATGAATGGATGGTCCGATGCACAAAGATAAGTATTTTAAACTGAATCCTGAAGTGCATTGGCAGCCAGTGTAGATGGGCAAGGAGGGGAGTGACATGATCATAATGGGAGGAGGAGGTGAGAATACGAGCCACTATATTTTGCAATAACTGGATGTGGAGTTGGCATTGTGGAAGACCGGCGAGAGTGATGTTACAATAGTCAATCCTTGAGATAACAAGGGTTAGAAGAAGAGTGGCTAGGGAGGGAGTGGTGAGAAATGGCCAGACCGCACGTAGCTGTCGGAGATGGAAGAAAATGTGATGGAAGAAATGTGCTCAGAAAATGAGGGAGAAGAGTCAAGGGTAACACCAAGATACCTAAAGGACGAGCCTGTTCCGCCTTGCTTATTCACATAGAACATAGCTAAGACATAAGAACATAAGATATTCCATACTGGGTCAGACCAAGGTCTATCAAGCCCAGTATCCTGTTTCCAACAGTGGCCAATCTACGTCATACGTACCTAGCAGTTTCCCCAAAGACACAGGTTCCACAATGCTTGTACTGGCTCAAGCATTGATATCCTGGGACCCTTCTTAATAATGTTTTATGGACCTTTCCTCCATGAACTTGTCCAAACCTTTTTTAAACCCAGCTAACTAAATGATAATTACACTTACCTGGTAATTGCAGTTCCTTGAGTGACGACAGTTCAGTCCTCTACCTCTGGGTTGTCAACGTCCTCCTGCAGCTTGGAGACTGGGCATGTCCAAATTATGACATCAATGGCTATAGCCTGCTGACCTCTCCCATCAGCCCCAGTGAACTATTGACAAAGCATACTCAAAGAAACAACAAATAAGTAGCTAGCTCTAAACTGTAACTCTAACCAGAACCCTGCACGCAAAACGTCAAGGAAACAAAAACTTCCCCCCCCCCCAGTTGGCCCTGGAAATTACCAAGGTTCTTCTACGTTCCCCTCACCCTTTCACCTTAGGCAACCAGAAGAAAGGATGACAGAGAAAGACACAGAACAGGAAAGCATAAGCAGCATCAATATCTCTTAAATAGTCATACCTACCGGTAGGGCTAGTACTCCACCGTTGGACTCCCCCTTGCCAACGAAGCTCTCTGGGCGGAAATGAGGACTGAACTGTCGTCACTCAAGGAACTACAATTACCAGATAAGTGTAATTATCATTTCCTTATCATTCCTCCAGTTCAGCCCTCTACCTCTGGGAAGTACCAGAGCAGTATTCATTGGGAGGGACCTCGCCTGCCGGCCCTTAGAACGGCCGAATCGAAACAGGCGTCCCTCGCCGCCAACACATCCAAATGGTAGTGTTTACTGAAAGTATGAAGAGACGACCATGTTGCCGCCCTACAGATCTCCCCGGGTGGAACTAGCCCATGTTCCGCCCAAGAAGTGGCTTGTGCCCTGATAGAATGCGCTCTGATCCCCTCTGGAACCAAGCGCCTCTGTAACAGATACGCTGACGCAATCGTCTCTCTGATCCATCTGGCAATAGAAGCCTTCGCCGCTGCCTCACCTTTACGGACACCTCCGAACAACACAAACAGCCGGTCCGATTTACGGAAGCTCTCGGAAACCTTCAAATATTGCTGCAGAGCCCGTTTAACGTCCAAACGACGTAACGCACGGTCTGACTCGTCGCCCTCCACTGACCCTAGTACGGGAAGAGACACGACTTGGCTAAGGTGAAAAGGAGAAACCACCTTAGGCAAAAAGGAAGGCACCGGCCGCAACACCACTCTCTCTCTTGAAAAGGACAAAAACGGCTCTCTACAGGATAACGCTTGAAACTCTGAAATGCGTCGCACCGAACAAATAGCCACCAGAAAAACTGTCTTTAACGTCAAATCCTTAACTGACGCTTAGAATAATGGCTGAAAAGGAGCTTTGGTCAACGCCCTCAGGACCAAATTGAGGTCCCAGGGCGGTACCAAAATTCTTCGTGCGGGCCGCAGTCTGACTACCGCTTTCAAGAAACGCACCACGTCCGGATGAGATCCAAGTGCAACCCCCTGCACTTTGCCCCTGTAACAAGATAGGGTTGCCAGCTGCACCCTTAAGGAACTGGCTGCTAGCCCCTTTTCAAAACCATCTTGCAAGAAACTCAAGACGGCCGGAACGGACACCGCCATCGCCTTCACTCACCGCTGCGAACACCAGTCCTCAAAAATACGCCAGATCCGGATATAAGCCAGCGACGTGGAACGTTTCCGCGCTCTAAGCAAGGTTGCCACCACCGCCGCTGAATAACATTTCTTCGCTAGCCTCGCCCTTTCAATGGCCAAACCGTAAGTGAGAACCGATCCACCTGCAGCATGAGCAACAGCCCTTGAATCAACAGATTCCCCTTCGCCGGTAACCTCCAGGGGACCCTGTTGAGTAGCCGCATGAGATCGGCAAACCAGGGACGTCTCGGCCAGTCTGGGGCTACCAGCAACACTCTGCCCCGGTGAGATTCGACACGCTGAATTACCCGACTTATGAGCGCCCACGGCGGGAAGACATAGAGAAGTCCTGTCGACGGCCAGAGCTGCATCAGCACGTCGATCCCTTCCAACATCCGCTCGCGTCTCCTGCTGAAGAAGCGACTTGTCTTTGCCGACTGAAAGGTTGCCATTAAGTCCATTACTGGCTGCCCCCATTTGCTGACTATTTGCGCGAACACGTCCGGATGCAGCTCCCATTCCCCGGCATCCACTCGGACCCCGCTGAGGAAGTCTGCCGTCACATTGTCCTTCCCAGCGATATGAGCTGCCGAGAGCGAGGTCAGCCGACGCTCCACCCAAGCGAACAGTCCGTCTGCCTCCTCTTCCATGGCTGCACTGCCTGTGCCGCCCTGTCGATTGATGTACGCCACTGTTGCTGAATTGTCAGATAACACGCAGACCGCTCGGCCCATCACCGCATCCTCGAACCATTGCAACGCTAGAGATACCGCTCTCAGCTCTAGCCGGTTTATCGACCACGCACTTTCTTGCACCGACCACGTGCCTTGCGCAAACCGATCCTTGCAATGTGCTCCCCATCCCGCAAGACTTGTGTCTGTCAGTAGCAGGAGCCACTTCAGCTGCTCCAGAGGCATCCCGGCCATCAAGGATTCCAGATTCAGCCACCATCGAAGAGCCTGCCTGACCCTGACTGGGCAGGGAAGATGCTTGTGCAGAGAGTCCGTCTGGTGCGACCACCGGTGCAGCAGCGCTCTCTAGAGCGGTCGCATATGAAACCTGGCCCAAGGTACCGCCTCCAAGGTCGCCGCCATGGTTCCCAGCAGCTGTTAAGTAATCCCACGCAGTGGGGGCTGGAGAGGCCCGGAACTGGCAAACCAGCCGGCGCAGAGCCTGAATTCGATGATCTGGAAGAAACACCTTTCCTTCCTGCGTATTGAAACAGACTCCCAGATACTCTAGATTTTGAGAAGGAACTAAACGGCTCTTGGCCGGGTTGACCACCCATCCGAGGCACAAAAACTTTATCACCTTGTCTGTCGCCCGGATGCTCTCGGCATTGGACTTGGCTCGAATCAACCAATTGTCAAGATAGGGATGAACTAGAACACCCTCTCTTCGAGGCGCCGCCGCTACCACCACCATCACTTTGATAAATGTCCTCGGAGCTGTCGCCAGACCGAACGGCAAGGCCTGAAATTGATAATGGCCCCAGGGTAGAGCGAACTGCAGGAACCTTTGGTGGCCCGCCCTGATTGGAATGTGCAGGTACGCCTCCGTAAGATCGAGGGAAGTCAAATACTCCCCCTGCCGAACCGCCACAATGACGGAACGCAAGGTTTCCATCCTAAAGTGGGGCACCCGAAGACATCGATTCACCCCTTTCAGGTCCAGGATAGGTCGAAGGGCCCCATCCTTTTTTGGTACCGCAAAATATATGGAGTATCGACCCATGCCATAATCTTCTAGAGGCACTGGTACGACCGCCCTCAACTGTAAGAGACGATCCAAGGTCTCCCGCACCGCCAGAGCTCGCTGTTGACCTCTGCAGTGCGACATCACAAAGGAATCCCGCACGGGCCTTACGAATTCCATAGCGTAACCATCGCGGATGATCTCCAGCACCCATTGGTCGGTGGTTATTTTGGTCCAAGCAGGGAGGAATTCCCGTAGTCGCCCATCAGTTGACTCCCTGCCGGGACCCGCCTCCTTTCATTGTGGTTTTCGGCCTGCTGCCGAGGAAGCTGCTGCGAAGCCTCTACTGGCTCCACGGAAACCATGAAACCCCTGGGCTCTGGAAGCAAATCTTCCTCTTTGGAAATCGCCCAGCCGGGAAGCACGAAACCTTCAGAAGTCCCGAAATGACCCTCGAAAGCCTTGGAAGACCTTCCCTTGCTTGGGCTTATCCACCGGAAGTCTCCCCCCTTTGGACTCCCCGAAGTCCTTGACCAACTTGTCCAAATCTTCACCAAACAGCAACTTTCCCTTAAATGGCAGCCTACTGAGCCTGGACTTGGAAGAACCATCGGCCGCCCAATTCCTCAACCAGACAGCATGCCGCACAGCTACCACTGACGCTGTACTATTGGCCAATGCTCGAATTCAGTCATAATGCACATCTGCCAAATATGCAGACCCTGACTCAAGGCAATCTAGCTAACGTAGCTCTTCCTGCTACAATTGCGTGAACTGACGTAAACGCTGGGTCCACCTGAGACACGCTCTCGCCACCCAGGCCCCACAAATGGAAGCCTGGAGGAACAGAGCATCCGCTTCGAAGGGCTTCTACCTTCCTATCCTGAGCATCTTTTAGGGCCGCACTACCTTCCATTGGGATAGTAGTCTTTTTAGTGACCGCTGCTACGGTGGCATCAACCCGAGGAAACTTGAATTTCTCCCTGACCGAATCTGCCAAGGAATAAAAGTTTGTTCATAGCCCTAATTCCTCTGAGACCAGCCTCTGGCTGATCCCACTCCTCCTGTATCATTCGGTCCACCACCCGGTGAACCGGGAAGACCACCTGTGCCTGCCGCACCGCCTGAAAGATGGGATCCTCCACTCCTTCTTCGTCACCTTGTGCCATAGCCAAATTGAGAGTTTGAAGGGATTCTGTGATAAGCGCAGACAGCTCCTCTGTCCGGAATACTCAAATAATCTTTGCCTGATCCTCCAGCTCCTGTATCTCGCCCTTTTCCAATTCCTCCACGCCGTCTTCGTGCTCCCCATCAGCCTCCTCCGCCTCTGGCCACTCAGCCTCAAGAACCGAGAGCTCGCTTGACCTGGGCCTCTTAGGGGCTCTCGGGCTGCAATTACCCATGCCTCTGACCGCGGGCAGCTGCCCCTGGCCAATCACTGCCCCATCTGGAAGCTTTCCCTGCTTCCGCAGGCAAAAAGCCTGATGCATAAGCAAAACGAAGTCTGGGCAAAAATCCCCTAACTGGGACCCCGCCCCTAAGGTTGAAGGAGCGCCAGACGTGCCAGCAACCGCCTCCTGGTCCGCACTCGGCATCGTGGTTAGCAGGGACTCGAGCTCGGCCCCTGGGACGGGCCCCTGGGATTCCTGCGCGACCTTGACTACCATCTGATGCTCTACACGCGTAGAAAGCACAGTTACTTACCTCTAACAGGTGATCTCTGGGAACAGCAGGAATAAGTCTTCACATATGGGTACGTCGGTACCGACGGAGCCTGCGCGGGAACGCTCCCCAGCGTCCAATCAGAAAGCTTTTGGGAGCATCCCTCAGCGCCTGCGTGCTGCCTTCCCGCCTTTCCAACTGTCTCTCCTCAGTTGAGTTTCATAGCTGAGACAAAGAGAGAGAGAAAGAGGAAAAGGAAAGATAGATATAAAAATACAACTCCTAGGGGAGGTGGGTGGGTTGTGAAGACTTATTCCTGCTGTTCCCAGAGATCACCTGTTACAGGTAAGTAACTGTGCTATCTCCAGGAACAAGCAGGAATGAGTCCTCACATATGGGGACTCCCAAGCTAAGATGCCTGGAACCATAACATGTTGAAGATTGAAAACATGCTACATCTCATATGGCCAGGCATCCTGAGGATGGAGGGTAGGAGTTGCATAGAGAGGAGCTGCAGAAAAATCAGCTAATCTAAGAAAGGACTACCCTCAAGGAGTCCATGTATGTATGATCATTATCAAAAGATATATTGAAATGAACAATCACCATAATAATGAAATGAATAATCACCATATAACGCTCACCTACTGGATTGCAGGAAGTAGAGAGGCTGATGGAGTCTACTGGGGATCCAGCAGAATAATGTCCAAGGTGACCTCACTGGAGTGAAGGTGGAGGTCAACATCTGGAAGTGAGAGGTAGGTGACCCCAGGATTCAATTAGGGTAACACAAACACGGCAGGTCTTCAGTGGGAAGCTTCATGGAAAGCTGAAAACTCTTTTGGCTACAGAAGTATTCAGAGGTAGGAGCAAAAGAGGAAGACTGACCGATCTGGGCAAACAGACCTAGTCCTTGAGGGAGGAAAGGGTATGAGAAGAACCCCATACTCCCAAGAAAGGACAGATGTTTGAGGAATTGAATCTGAAATCCACTGAATCCTAACTGGTGAGAGGTAGGAAGACATTGGGGCATGGAGCTTCAGGGATACGTAAACGTAGGATACGGTAGGGCTGTCAGTTCCACAGCAGTGGTTGTGTGCAAAATATTCGAAACATAATATGGAACAGTATGAAGCTGTGCAAGCCCACTGTCAGAAACATACAGGAAGGTAAAAACCTTTATGAGTATAGACAGTCAGGAGAGAAGTATGGAAATACATATCTACTTATAATAAGTATCTGGACAGATACACACATATATGAAGAGATATGTATATATATATATATATATATAGATAGATATAGATATAGATATAGATGGGTATATAGATATATCTATATCTATAATAAGATCTGAAGGGCATAGCATATGCACACTTAGCTGACAGATACATCTACAGAGATGTATATAGGTATATCTCTCTCTATATATAGATATATATACCTGAATATATGGATCTAAAGATAGATGCCTGCAGTGAGCAGACAGAGTTATGCATATCATGACATTCACATGGAGATGTGAAGGGAAAAGATTCATCTAAGAACAAGGAGGTGAAACCTACTTGAGAAGATATATAGAGAATCTATTCCCCCAGAGATGATGGTAGAGGAATGCTATCCAGTGAATTACCAGGATGGTTACGTGAAAAAACAGAGCATAATATCAGTCTGTAAACAGCAAGTCCGGAGTCCTGTGGAACTCCAGCATGGTAAAAGGACAGAAACGCATAGGATAAGATACCAGGTTGACCTACGTGAGGGACAAAGGAGGTATCATGCGTTTTTCAGATTAATATGTGCTGTCCTTGAAGTGATAGGATACCATGAGGACAAGCTGCAAGAAAAAAAAGAGTATATTCCCTAGGGAATGGGAGAACTCTTAGATTTTCACGTGGAGAAGGCTTATGTCCTTTTCCCTTTTTTTTTTTTTTTTTTAAAAAGAAGATAGCAGGGTATGAAGAACCCTCACAGTCATAGGGGATGACTGAGGAAGCATTTTTCAACCACGATGGATAGCCATTAGAGAAAAACTCTATGCTCTCTAGCAAGGGCCCATAGTGGAAAGCTTCTCAGTAGGATTGCAGAGAGCATTATGCAGGAGAACTGGGATGTAGAACTGGCTGATGGAGAAAACTGACAGCCACGTCCACTACGTTGCCAAATCCAGAGATTGGAGATGGCAAGGGTAGAAGATAGTGTAAGAAGCCTGTAGTGAAAAGATTATCCAAGAAAGATGTAGAAAACTTTCTTGGAATCACTACTAAGGCCAGACAGGAGTGGGGGAAGACAAGACTGGGACTTGTGGAAAAGTACCAGTAGTCGAGCACTGGACTCCTGCATGGGCAGCTACTGAATAGGACAACAGAGAGAGTCGGTCTGTGTCAAACAGAGAGAACAGACTGAACAAAAAGAGCAAGCTGTCTCCGTCTGCAGAGCTGCCTAGATAAAGAAGGGAGTTTACTCAGGAGAAGAAACTCTACAGTGAAAAGAAAGACAGAAAAGTCTTTCAATGGTATGGTACCACTCTTACAGGGGAAACCCTGGTGAAGAGGGTAGAGAGAGAAGCTGAAGAAGGACTTACCACATGGTCAGTCCCTGGAAGGAAAAAATTCATGCTGGTACAGAGAAACTATCATGTGATAGTTGCTGACCTCTCTTCTAGTCAGGAAGAGGTGGAAAACTCTAACTTATAGACATGAATAGCCTGACAGTTCAGCATAGTGAAGAGTAACTGGATTTCCTGAGAATAGGAACCCCTGAGCAGAGTTTTGAATGGAAAAACGGTGAAAAACTTCTGCTGAAAAGAATTAACTGTAGTTATAAAAAGATTAATCAGAAACCTATGGTTACTGTGGTTATTCAGCCTGGCTAGAGTTTGGATTCTTCAGACCAGGGCGAGACTTCCCCTGCTTGGGAACATCCGAATGATGGGCAGGAGAAGAGGAAAACCTTTTTCTTTTAGGGAAAGAAGGTTTGGTAGGGCATTTCCTACCTGCTGAGGAAGGAGAGGGCTTAGGATGGCCCTCAGAAACAGGAAAGTCAGTGGAGCAATGAGCAACCTGACGTAAGGACTCCTTATTGAAGAGATTTTCTCCAGTACAAGGAGTATTACTCAGTCTTTGTTGTGCCCATCTACTCAAGTCTGAAGCTTGGAGCCAGGCTTTACGACGTGCTCCTATGGCTATTGCAGAAGTTCTGCAAACAGACTCAAAAGAGTCTAGAGAAGCACGAGAAAGAAACCAAGAGATATTTTGGCTATGACTAAGAAGTAAGGAATAGTCTGCAGCCTCGGGTTCTGATAGAAAAGGAGACAAAAGAGATAATTTCTTTGTGATCTGCTGAAGGGATAGACTCATATAGAAAATATAGGAGAGAATCCTTGTTGCCAGCATAGATGTTTGGAAGGTTTGACGTCCAAAGGCATCCAGTGTTCCAGATGCACACCCTGGCGGGAAAGAATGTTTTTTCTTGCTTTTTACCTTCCTCATTGCTGATTCCACTACAATGGAATGATGGGGAAGTTGAGGCTTTTGAAATCCTGGAGAGGGGGGCACCTGATACAGAAGATCAGTTGCTGTAGGAGGTGAAGAAACCCTTAAAGGTCTTTCCCATACCCTCAGAAGAAGATTCTGCAAAGAGTGATGTAAAGGAAGCATTATAACTTCCTTTTCTGCAGAAAAATCCTGAGAAGACTCATAGCCAGGGATAGGAATATTAAGGAAGGTTGCCATGTCAAGGAGAAATTTCTGAAAGGAAGGATCTCCGATGGGAACCATCCCTGGACAGGTTAGACCTGAAAAGGAAGCCTGGGCACGGAGGATGTACCTGTCCGGTGCAGCACAGGATTTGTAATGGATGGATACTGGAACTGGCAATTATGAGTTGAGACAGTCAGTAGTGCATCATCCATGCCAGGTATCAACTCCAGATTAGGTATAGAAAGGAGCGATCCGAGTGAACCAAGCATGGAAGGAGCTGGTCCCGATTATACTGCCGGTACCGACATTGATACCGATACCGGTAGCTGTGCTGGAATCGCCGAAGCAGTCAGCGTAGGCTGCTCAAACGGTACCGAGGAAACTCGAAAGTGTCGGTGGATATCCTCGGTACCGTGCATCCGGAATCGGTGCGTGTCGGTTCCAAGACGCGTCGGTACCCAGTCTTCCAGACTAGATATCGATTCTAGACTTGGCATCGAAGGAAGCGAATCCATCGATGCATATCTAGATGGTACCGGCGTCAGGGATCGTATCGACGGAGCTGTCGATACTGGAAAATCAATCTGGGTATCGATCGGTCCCAAAGGCACCGAGTACACCAGATGACGATCCCTAGTGAGGAGTGGATCGCTCCACACCAGTGCCGATGCTGGGTTATCGGTACCGCTCGAAGCGGATGCCACCCTCGTGCATGGCTCAGGTATGTTCTGTGAGGGGTGAGCCCCAGGAACAACCTGAAACCCCTGAAATGCTTTGGAGCCCGAAGACTCCCGCCGGGGTTTTAATACCAATGGGTTCTTGAGGGCAAGGCCGGGGCCGTCAGCATGCTTAGCATGAGACATACCACTCAAGGATTGGCTAGTCTTAACAGACTGTTTGTGGGTTACCTGATTCTGTAGAGAAGAAATGGCCGGTGCCCTGACACAGGGAGGGTAAACGGTATCGAGGGAAACTCGAAATAGAGAATCTCTTCTCACAGCATTGAAGCCTGACGGTTCAGGGGAAAAAGGGTCAGGACCCAAACAGGTTAGACACCAGTTATTGGAGTCTAAAAAGAAAACTGTATTTCCACAGTGAAGGCACTTCTTAGGAGAAGAAGGCTCCATGATGGAGAGGACTTATAGGCCCAAACATTTTAAGACAAAAACTGAGGGAACTGTCCCTCAGTTTGAGAAAAAGAAAAGCAAAAAACTCCACCGGCGGTACCGGTGGCGGCGGGAAAACAGCCGCGACCACAAGAAAACAAGAATTAAAGAAAAAAGTTTCTGCGGTGACAGGAAGACGTCCTGCCGGCTCCGCAGAAAAACGAAAACTGAGGAGAGACAGTTGGAAAGGCAGGAAGACAGCACGAAGGCGCTGAGGGATGCTCCCAAAAGCTTTCTGATTGGACGCTGGGGAGTGTTCCCGCGCAGGCTCCGTCGGTACAGACGTACCCATATGTGAAGACTCATTCCTGCTTGTTTCTGGAGATACCAGCGCGCAACCCCGGCAGATCCCAGAGTCTGAGGCTGTACCCCTGCGAGTACCGCAGATGACACACTGCGGGCGCGCAGCCATAGAGCCGGGCAATGTTGAATATATAAATATATATTTATACTCTTTTTTTTTTTTTTTTAAATAACAAATTCCACAAACCCAAGGAAAAATGTGCAAACAAACTAACACTCTCCTTAAACGTCAACGAAGGCCAGAAACGGTGCACCTCAAGGCAAACCCTCCCAGGCCAGACCTGTGAAACTCACGAGCTCAAAAACCCTCGTGCAGGAGAGACACTCCGTTGGACATTGTTCAGGACCCAAACATTTTAGACACCAATCATGGGTGTCGGTGACGGAAATGGTACCGCCACATTTTGAGCATTTTTTGAAACCACTAGCTGGTTTCTCCATGCTTGAAGAAAAATGGGCCTAGTGCCCAAAATGGCACCTAGCACCAGAAGCAGAGAAAGATCCCTGAAGAAATATAAGGGGTTTTTTTGTTGTTTTTTTAAAGGAAAGAAGAGGAGAACCGGCAGTACCGGGAAGCATCGAATGAAGGCAGACGTGACCACAAAAAATAAGAAAGAAGAAATTAGACCTTACCTGCTAATTGTCTTTCCTTGAGTTCTCTCCGGGCCAGTCCAGGCAAGTGAGGGTTGTCAACCTTCTCTAGCAGCTGAGGACTGAAAAACTGAAGTTTTACTGAAACAGTATCTGGCTCCCTCTGCTGGCCGAACCTCAGTCTAAACTTACAAAGCAGCAGAACGATAACCAAAAGAGAAACCAACGGAACCCGCGTAAAACTACGAGCCCCACACTCCGTACTCTAATATATGTCAAGCAAGGGCTCTTCCCTTGACCATTCTCTGTGGAGAAGTTGGGTATGCTCATGCTCTTGCTTTTTTTTTTTTTTTATTCTTTTTTCCCCCAATATATCCTTTGGAGGTTGTTAGCAACGTTTGCATAACTGAAGGGAATCAGGGAATTAGCCCCGCAAAAATCCGAGGGAGCCCCACAGACCATAGCAAGCACTGGCAAAAAGTGGAAGATCAAATACTGAAACTCCCGCGCCAATCGACAATGTCGTGGAGCCCAGCGGGGCCTCGCCAAGGACACCGGGTGGGGCCTGGACTGGCCCAGAGAGAACTCAAGGAAAGACAATTAGCAGGTAAGGTCTAATTTCTTCTTCCTCATCGTCTCTCCGGGCCAGTCCAGGCAAGTGAGGGAAGTACCAAAGCAGTAACTATCCCTGGGAGGGGCATGCGAGACCCGCAATGACGGCGGACGCTTCCACATTGGCATCACCCGCAGCCTGCACGTCCAACCGATAACACAGGTACACTAAAAAAAATTTTTTTTAAACTGCCTCTAATGTTTCGATTGATTTTTACGTTGTTTGGTGCGCTGAATCCAAATCTGGTAACCAATTTGCTCCATCACGTACAGAGTTTTTGCTACATTGGGTTAGTAGTTTGAGGTGAACGTTTCAGATTGAGTGCGATCGAGATAAACGTTTCTTGGATGAATTCTTTATACTAATTGTTTAGTAGTTATTCAAATAAGAATAAAGAAAATTGTAACAAGGCAGCACATAAGAATAGAGTAATGTCAACAAAACACACTGTGATGGTAGCAAAATTGTCTGCACTTAAAACAGCCACATACATGTGCACAAACATTGAGCATATAAGAGCGAGGTTAGACACAAAGCAAAGCAAAGAAATGTGCAAAAAATGTTGTACAGGTATGTATGTAAGAATAGAAAACGCAAACCGCACCATTGCAATACATGAAGACAAACACCCGATGGTGTGAAAATAAAATTCTAATAAATGAGATCCGACACTGTGGTAATAACTAGCAAATTTTTATTTCAAAGTTTAGTAAAAACACGATATTTGTCAACACAGTTTAGATTTTAAAGTCATTCTTGGGTCAATCAATCTCCTGGTGGGCCCATTTCTTCTTCCCCCGAATGCTTCTCTTGGTGCGCTGCTTGGCGTATTTTTCATCTGGGGTTTCCCGCAGCAGCAACCAGCAGAAATCAGCCATCATAGTGGTGTTCCATCTTCCTTGGTACCTTCTCTCTGCGTCCTTGATGTCCTGGTGAAACCTTTCACCTTGTTCTTCACTGTACGCCCCCAAGTTTTCGGGAAAGTAGTTCACATGGGAGTGCAAGAAATGGACTTTCAGGCTCATGTTACAGCCTTGTTCTTTGAAGGCATTGAGCATCCTGGCAACAATATCCTTATAGTTCTCATCCCGCCTGTTCCCCAAGAATTTGAGAACAACATCCTTGAAGGAATCCCAGGCTTCTTTTTCCTTCTCAGACATCGTTTCAGCGAATGCTCCATCTGAAATGAGTTTCCTTATATCAGGGCCAACAAACACTCCTTCCTTTAGCTTTGCTTCAGAAAGTCGGGGGAACTTTGAGCAAAGGTACCGAAAGCACTCACCATCTTTTGGAAGGGACTTGATGAATTGCTTAATGAGACCCAACTTAATGTGGAGAGGTGGTAATAGAATTTTATCACGAGGTACCAAGCTCTCATGAAGAACATTTTTCTCACCGGGTCTCAAATACTCCCGAATTGGCCAGTCTTTTTTCCCCCAGTGTAGGTTGCGGGCCCGGCTATCCCACAAGCAAAGGAAGCAGGGATATTTGGTGAAACCGGATTGCTGCCCTAATAGCATGGATAGAATTTTAAAGTCTCCACAAATCATCCACTTATGCTCATCATAACGAATCTTCTGAAGAATCAGGGCCAAATTCTCGTATTTTTCTTGGAGAATAACAGAGTGAGCAATAGGAACTGAAGCGAATGTGTTGCCATTATGAAGAACACCTTTTATGCTGTCTTTTGACGAATCAATGAACAGCCGCCATTCAGCAGGATCATACTTGAGTTTAAACTTTTCCATCACTCCGTATATATCGTTGCAAAATACCAAATCTTCCTCTTTGCTGAAATACTTCAAAAATTGTGTCTCGCGGTTGCGGTACCAATAAAAAGTTGTTCCTGGTGACAATAGATTTTTCTGTTTAAGCCGAGAACCTAGCAGTTGGGCAGCATCTTTTGGGAGTCCTAAATCCCGGACTAAATCATTCAATTCAGCTTGAGAGAAAAGTTCAGGTTTCGGATCTGGTTCAGTTTCAAACTCGGAAGTACTGGACTCATCGGGAAAAGCCATCTGATGAGTCTCATCATGATCAGAAACCGTCCACACAAATATGATCCAAAGATTTTGGTGGTTCAGGCACAGGTACTTCGTTGCTATGAGGCATAGGCCTAATTGCTGAGGGAAGGTTGGGGTAACTTATTATGTTCTTATTTTTTAAGTTGTATCCCTTCACAATGCAAGAGCAAAAATAGCAGTCACTGCTGTGGTCTCTTTGTTCACGCCACATCATAGGTATTCCGAAACAAAATGCTTGTTTTTTACCTTTCATCCATAAGCGTAGATCTTCCTCACATGTCTTGCACACTTTGTGAGGAGCCCACGGTTTGTCTTGATCGCCTAACTTCAAACCGAAATAGGCAAAATATACTTTTTTAATAAATGCAGAAATGTTCCTCTGCCGCTTTTTCACGGTATATTCCCCACAAATAAAACAAAAACTGTCCGGAGAGTTGACGCAACCTCTGGCTCTGTGAGCCATCACAAATACACAGCACTGCAAACTACAACTGTAGTGAACCACTTCGGAATAAAGCTGGATTACGACTGAGCAAACAAAAGGTAATAATGAACTTGCAAGAAACTGAAATTTGACAGGAACGTTCATGTCGCAACCACCGTGTTTGAGCGAGCGAACGAGGCGAGGCGAACAGGAAAGAACATGCGCCAGCGCGAGTACTGGATTTAGCCCCCCGCCTCCCAATTGTCCTGTTAATGTATAAAATGAATACAAAACACTCTAAAATATCATGAGGGAGTGTTTCTAGTTAGTTAACCATTACAACCTCTATTTTGGGCCAAGAAAATAAACTGCAGTCGGCTAAAAAGAAATTATGTGAACATTCCTTATATGGGTAAGAAATCTAATTTTGCAAGAAAACGTGACGTGATGGAACATTTTGGCTATTTTTCCTGGATTCAGCACCCCAAAATCTATAGGAATCAGTTGCAAAACTGGAGGCAGTTTTTTGGTAGTGTACCTGTGTAATGCTTCGAAAAAGTGTGCAACGACAACCAAGTCGCCGCCCTACATATATCCACCGGTGGAATTAGAGCCAGCTCAGCCCAGGACGTGGCCTGGCTACGAGTTGAATGAGCTCTGAAAAGCTCTGGCGGCGACTTGCCGCTCGCCTGATAAGCCGCTGTTACAGCACATTTAACCCAGCACGCTATGGAGGCCTTGGAGGCAGCTTCCCCCTTTCTAGGCCCCCCAAACAAAACGAACAGCCTGTCCGATTTGCGAAAGGGTTGAGTCCGTCGAAGATACCTTTTAAGTACTCTACCTAAATCCAACTTTCAGAGAACCGAATCGATGGGCGTTCCCTGGCGATCCGGAAAAGTCGGTAGGGAAATAGACTGATTCACATGGAAACTGGAAACCACCTTCGGGAGAAAAGAGGGCACGGGACGCAACATCACCTTCTCCCGCGTGAAGTGCAAAAAAGGCTCTCTACACGAAAGTGCTTGAAGATCCGACACACGCCTAGCCGAACATAGGGCCACCAAGAACGCAGTCTTCCAGGAGAGTTCTTTGAAGGACACCTCTCTGGCTGGTTCGAAGGGAGGCTGCGCAAGAGCCTCCAATACCAAATTAAGATCCCAAGCGGGAACGATGGAGCGAACCGGAGGACATAAGTTCTGGACTGCTCTCAGGAACTGCAAGATATCCGGATGTCGAGAGAGGAGCAGCCCCTTAATCCTACCCCAAAAACATGCCAGTGCGGCGACCTGAACCTTGAGCGTAGCGAGAGCCAAACCCTTCTCAAGGCCGCATTGTAAAAAAAAGACCAGACCTCCGGCACCAGAGCGCCGCCGGCCGCAGACCACACTCCTCACACCAGCGTTCAAAAACCCGCCAGACGCGAACATACGCTAGGGAAGTAGACAAGCATCTGGCTCGGAGGAGAGTGTCCATGACTGACAGCGAATAACCTCTATGCCTCAACCTTTCCCGCTCAAGAGCCAAGCCGTAAGCGAGAAGCGGTCCCTGAGATAAGAGATTCGCACGCGCCGGAAGCCGCCAAGGACGGTCTACCAGCAGGCAGATCAGATCCGCGTACCACGGGCGCCGAGGCCAATCTGGGGCTACCAGAACTACCCGTCTGCCTTGGCCCTCTAACCGCCGTATGACTAGGCCTATTAAAGGCCACGGAGGGAATACATAGAGCAGCCCTACCGACGGCCACGGCTGCGCCAGAGCGTCCAGACCCTCGGACATACGTTCCCTCCTCCTGCTGAAGAACCGACTGGCCTTGGTATTGTTGGAGGTGGCCATCAGATCCATCGTCGGCTGACCCCAACGGAGGATTAGGTCGTGGAACACTGCTGCGTTCAACTCCCACTCCCCTGGATCTACCGCATGCCTGCTGAGGTAATCCGCCTGCACATTGTCTCGGCCCGCCACATGAGCCGCTGAAAGAGCTACCAGGTGGGTCTCCGCCCAGCTCAGCAACCGCTGACTCTCCTCTAAGAGAACCGCGCTGCCTGTACCGCCCTGCTTGTTGATGTAAGACACTGTCACGGAGTTGTCGGAGAAAACTCTCACCGCCTTGCCCTCGACCAGCAGACGAAACTCTTGCAGTGCTAACCGCACCGTCTGAAGCTCCAGCAGGTTTATGGACCAGGTCGACTCCTCCGGCGTCCAAACTCCTTGAGCTATGTGAGACTGGCAGTGAGCCCCCCAGCCTGCGAGACTGGCATCGGTCGTAAGGAGTAACCAATCCGGGGACCGCAAGGGCATGCCCGCCCAGAGATGAGCGGGATCCAACCACCAGAGCAGACTGTCGCTCACGAACGGAGCGCGAGGCAATCTGCGAGACAGGGGGTGATCCTGAGGAGACCACCTCGAAAGCAACGCTTGTTGCAACGGTCTCATATGCACCCGAGCCCAGGGCACCAGGTCCAGGGCTGCCGCCATGGAACCGAGCAGTTGCAAGTAACGCCAAGCCGTTGGCGCCCTTAGGCGCAGAAACGCTCTCACCTGCCCCATAAGCTTCTTTATCCGGGGCTCGGGCAAGAACACTGCTCCTACGCTCGTGTCGAACAGCGCCCCAAGATACAGGAGTCGCTGAGTCGGCTGCAAATGACTCTTGGACTGATTTATTACCCAGCCCAACCGCTCTAGTAGGGCTACCACCCGAGCAATGGCCACCGCGGAATCCGCCACAGACGGTGCCCGAATCAACCAATTGTCGAGGTAAGGGTGTACGAGCACGCCCTCGCGCCTCAACGCCGCCGCTACCACCACCATCACTTTTGTGAAGGTTCGCGGCGCCGTGGCAGCCCAAACGGCAACGCTTGGAACTGAAAGTGCCCCATGGGTACCGCAAAACGCAGAAACGTCTGGTGCTCTGGTCTCACCGGAATATGAAGGTAGGCCTCGGTCAGGTCGATGGAGGTGAGTACCTCCTTGGGCTGCACGGAGCAAATCACGGACCTGAGAGTCTCCATGCGAAAGTGCGGAATACGCAAACAGCAGTTCACGTGTTTGAGATCCAATATAGGACAAAAAGACCCCTCCTTCTTGGGAACCACGAAATAAATGGAGTACCGACCTGACCCTAACTTGTCGAGTGGAACCGGCACCACCGCCCGAAGGCGCAACAAGCGCTGAAGGGTCTCGGACACCGCGCTGCCTTTTCTGCAGAACCACAAGGAGATGCCACGAAAGCGTCCCGCAACGGACGCACAAACTCGAGGGCATAACCGTCGCGTATAATATCGAGCACCCAGAGATCTGTCGTTATGGTGGCCCAGACAGAAAGGAACCGCTGCAGCCGTCCCCCCACCGGGACTTCCATCTGGGCCAACCTCACTTCATTGGGGCTTTTTGCTGGGGTTCTGCTGGGTTTGGAAATAACCCTTGCCGAACCCTCGAGCCCCTCGAAAGGACTGACCCCGAGCCACAGAGCGTCCTCTTTGATAGGGGACAAAACGAGATCCCCGGAACTTGCGAGTCTCCCGCCCGGCCACTCTGGGCCCCCGGCAGGCCGTTGACCCTTCGGTCTGTCCTCCGGAAGGCGACCCCCTTTGGAGTCACCTAAATCCTTCACAATCTTATCTAAAGCTGCCCCAAAAAGCAACGTGCCCTTGTAAGGCAGCTTCGTAAGACGTGTTTTTGACGAAACGTCCGCCGATCAATTGCGCAACCAGAGGAATCTCCGAGCCGCAACCACCGCTGCCATAGACTTTGCGGAGATTCGAACAAGGTCATAAAAAGTATCCGCTAGATAGGCTGCCGCCGATTCCAGCTTCGCGCCGTCCTCCTCGTCGCCTTTGTTCTGGGACCCTTGAATCCATCTAATGGAGGCCCTAGACACGTATGCCCCACAGAAGGCCGCTCTGAGCGACAGGGCGCAAGTCTCAAAAGTCTGCTTTAGCAGAGCCTCGAGCTTTCTATCCTACAAGTCTTTGAGGGCCGCCCCGCCCTCTACGGGAATGGTGGTTTTCTTGGTCACCACCGACACTAAGGCATCAACCTTAGGCAATCTAAGCAACTCCAGCTCCTCCTGCGGTAACGGATACAAGCGGGCGATAGCTCGAGCCCCCCCGCAGCGTTGCTTCTGGGCATTCCCATTCGGACTCCACCATCTGCTTCATAACGTGGTGTACCGGGAAACACTTCTGCTCCATTTTAAAACCTTGGAGCAGAGGATCCTCTAACTGCTGATCACAATATTCAAAGTGGTCAGCGTCTGAGAAATAAGAGCGCCCAATTCCTCCTTTCTAAACACCCTGAAAAGACTAGGATCGTCGCTGACCCCCAACTCCCCCTCCTCAAGATCAGTCCACTGACCTAGAACAGGGTCCAGCAAAAGCTCACCTTCTTCCACGCCGGGAAGCTCTGAGCCGGGTACACCGAAGCTATCGGTAGCCCCTTGGGTCCCATGGACAGCGCTGGAGGTACCTTCCCCCGGGTCCAAAAGAGAAGCTGCTGTATCCAGGCCCGGAGAGGGGAGAGGGGCCGAGTCCTTAACCTGAGCCTGACGCCACTTTAAACAATATGCCTTATGCATAGCCAAAATAAAAGCTGCTGAAAAAGTGCTCTCCAAAGCCTCCTGCCCTGCAGGCAATGTAAGTGAAGGAACTTCCTCCACATTAACCGGCTTCTTAGCCTTTGCCTTTCTCTTAGAGGAGCTTTTGTGTGCAGAAGGCAAGGGAGCAGATGCCGCAGACATGGCCGCCGTTCCCGCCATTTCTGAGGCCGAAGAAAGACCCCCCAGGAGCTCCGGCGCCTCCGACCGAGGATCCATGCCGACGAATCGCGCGGCAAAACAAAATTGAATAATGAAATGAAGACCGCCGAAGAGACTGCTCCCAGCAAAACCCCGGCAAAATTGGACGCACGGAAACCGGCGAAAGCAGCACTGCGCGGAGCACGCCAACTGTTCCTGCAGGCAAAACCAACGAACTGACTGACCTGAGCCCGAGAGGGAGCCGCCGACCGCGGAATTGACCCAGCAAAGCAGCTGACCCCCCGCTGCTAGCAGCGGCGTGCTTGCGACTTCGGAGGCTGACAGATGGTCTCAGGGGCTCCCAGAACCACTTACCGCTTCCCCCTCTGGGCCTGGAGCTGAAGTCGAGGCAGGCTCTGCCTCTAGCGCTCCGAAGGATTTCAAGCCAGTATTAGGAAAAGAGCGCGGCTGAAGGGGAGAGCCCTGCTAGAACCCTTACCCCTAACAGTAAAATAAACTAAAACTAGATCAAATCAAAAAATAAAAACCTAAAGCCAAAAGCAGAACGAATCTCCGGGAGCCAGACAATAGATGTTGTCTTCAGCTGCTGAGGACTGAAAGACTGAGGTTCGGCCAGCAGAGGGAGCCAGATACTGTTTCAGTAAAACTTCAGTTTTTCAGTCCTCAGCTGCTAGAGAAGGTTGACAACCCTCACTTGCCTGGACTGGCCCGGAGAGACGATGAGGAAAAGGTAAATTTTCTGCGTTGACATGGTACCACGTCCTGTTGGCTCTGCGGAAAACGAAGAACTGAAGTGAAAGAGGTACAGAGGCGGGAAGGCAGCACGCATGCGCTGTGGGATGCTCCCAAAAGCTTTCCTATTGGACGCTGGGGAGCGTTCCTGCACGGGCTCCGTCGGTACCGATAACCATATGTGAAGACTACATTCCTGCTTGTTCCTGGAGATAGGTTATTTCTAAAACGTAAAATAAAAATGTACATAACTTAATAGGCAAATGTATGCTTCCTCAACTCCTTCAATGATCAGCTTTCTCTAATGCGTTCAGACATCAAAATGAGTTTGACACCCTTGTCCTAATCTGTTTAAATAAACCATACTGATGTTAATATTAAAAGAATTAAATGTGCTTTATGAAAATGCTGGCAGAAGGTTAAGAAATTTCTTACCCATCACAATTACTCCTCATAGACGACGCAGTATATGCATGAGCTGAGAGATCTGAAAGCAGAACTCAAATCACTGTTGTCCTCCAACAAGAAACTGAGGATAGGCCAATAATGTGAGGGATATATATAGGCCTGCTACTGGCATTTTCTTGAAAGGTAGCGTTTTAAACGGAGCTTGATTTAACATTTCATCCATTAAAAATATAGAGCAGGCAAAATGTTTTCCTTGCCATTCTCCCCCCCCCCTCCTCTTTAGCCTTTTCATTACAGCAAACATCAGTGAACAAGAGGGATTGTCGACTTACATTATTTAGGTATTTTTTAGCCCAGCATATTTTCTCCTGCTTTTGGCCTTCCAGCTCAAATGGGACCAGCTAATACTATGGCTGCGGTAACATGAGCTTTCATTTGCTAATCACACCATTTTAGTGCTTTTCTGTATAGCACAGCTATTGCAGAAACCATATTCAAGAAGATGCCACATGCTGTGCCCTCCCTCTGGAACCTATGCCCTAACGTTGGTCACTCGTCCAGCAATGGCAGAGATTCCTCCCCTCACGGGCTGTCAAGGCGATCTTTGCAGCATACCCTGTCCCAGATGGACCAAGAAATAGAAGTCAGGCTTGGGAATTAAACTGAGTCCTGACTATATAGTTCCCTTAATTAAATTTCATCTGAAGATGTTCATCTTCTTTAACACACAATTACAGTATAAACTGATGGCCATTCTTTATTTTATTATACAAGAAAAATTTATGCAATGAGTTTAATGGTTCAGTAAAAGACTTTTGTTTGATTTTTAGGTCAGATCTTCTGCTTCAGGCCAGCTGTGGCTGGGGATGTTGCAGAAGCAGCATTCACAGCAGCTGTGGGAGGGAGTCCCAATTATCATGTAAAGACTTAGAACCTGTGATTGCAGGGTCCTGGAAGGATTTCTGATGCATAGCCCTTAGCTGAGGGCAGTCACCGCAATGACTGGGTCAAGTAAGTTGATTAAGAATGTAAAAAAGGAGAAACCTCAAATGAAGGGTTAGGGGTATACATCTCAGTTCTAATTCCTACTGAGCTGAAAGATGAAATGACTAGGAAGAAACTGCCTTGCCCTCTGCTCCCCCCCACCCCCCAAAAAAATCCCCAAAGTTCTGAAACAAAAGTTTAAGAAAACAGTGACATATCTAGAATGCTTGTTTTTAGAAAATATGCCAGTGGAAATGCTGCCTAGTTTTAGGTTACAGAATTTTATTGAAGATAATTGTCTCTTTTTAACAATATCAAATAATTTAGAAGTATGTAAATATTACGCAGTGCTCATGGAAGAACAACTTAGAAAAACCTATACAAGATTCTCAAGTGCAGAGATTTATCTTTGCATACAAAGATTTGATTTGTCCAGGCCATGGGAAAGTTGTACAGTGTAAAAAAAAAAAAGAGGAGGAAAATAGATGCTTTCGAACTGTGGTGTGAATAAATTACTCCATACTGGATGAGATTAAACCTACGTTTTTTCTTCAGAAGCTCAAATAACTAGACATCATATTTTGGACAAATAATGCAAAGAGAGAGATCATTAGAGAAAGACAAAATGCTTGGCAAGGTTGAAAGAGGAAGGCCAGCAATGCGATGGATCAATACAACAGCAGCAGTTATAGATGGCACTCTATCAACAATTAGCCGTCTCACTGAAGACCAAACACAATTTAGGACAATTATAAACAGGGTCGCTGTGAGTCGACATAGACTCTATGGTACCTAACAATATAAAAGCATATTTTGTCATGCTAGATCAGGGGCATCAGAACAGGGTGAGGCATACGGGCCTTGGCCCCACCAAATCTTTACCCACAGAGAGCAGCCACAATTGCGGCAGACTCCTGACTGCTTGCCCACAAGAGATCTCTGTGGGCAGACAGGAAGAGTCTTTGCCAGATCGTGGTAGCCTTCCCTCTTCTGCCCACAGGGATCCGATCTCCTATGGGCAGACAGGAGTCCGCTACGATCACAGCCATTCCCTTCTCTTCTGCCTGCAGGAGATAGGATCCCCACGGGCAGAACAGGAGATGATGGCAGCGGGGGATTAGGGTGGAACTTGGGGCAAAGTCAAGGCAGAGCTTGGCCCCCATAACTGGAAAAGCATTCTGTGGCCTCTGTGCTACATAAAAAAAGTAAAAAATATATCACTTTAATTTTAAAAAGGGGAAGGTCTCCATTATTAACTAAACAAAATTGCTGTATTCAAATGGATAAAGTCATGACCTACAGTTACTAAAGGGATAATATTCAAAAGCACTTATCCATATAGCAGCCGCTGCTATATGGATAAGCCTCATACCCATTAATTTTTTTGTAGCACTATATAGGGGAAGAACAAACATGAATTTCAGGTGTTATATTCAATCCATACAGCTAAGCAGTTTTAATTAGGACAAAAAAAGGCTGTCCTAAATTAAACTGCTTAGCTATACAGACTGAACAAGTGTCACCATTTTCCATGTATATTCAGCATGGCTTGCTACCTATAGTGGTGAATAGATGTGGATAATTTAAACACCATGGCTGGTTATAGAAAATGCCCTGCTTGACATAAGAGCCAGTTTGACATGAGGAACTACAAGCAGTTGGAGTGAATGTCCACAGAACATCAGATAGGATAAACCTGATTTATGTATTCAATGGAAAATGTTATACAGGCAAGCAAACTAGAAATCAATGTAATTCCCATAGCATGGGTGATACAGATGGTCTATAATTAGCACTCTTGAGACCTTAATATAAATGGCTTCCCTTATGCTTTATAATTACAGTTTTTCTAATAAGCCTTACTAATTCAGTGTTATATTTCTCAAGTATGCATTAAGACATTAGCTATGTCCATTTGAATATATGGGTCAGAGAGATCAGCATACCTGTGGGGCATATCCAGGAGGCACATAAATTGGAGGCACTGAACCATTTGGGGACATCATGGGAACCTGAGCAGGACCTAGATGGATTACAAAAATTATTTTTATCAGCACAGTATTTAGAAGGTAGAAACGAGTTCTGAATGGCACAATACAACTAATACAAATATTTAAACAACTTATTTAAATAATGTACGTCCAATTCAAAATCATTAGACACATGTGAAAACATGTTTATTTTTTCATTGATAATTTAAGGCTTATATTAGCAAGTTCTTGCCAGATAAAGTTAATGGATTCTGTTTGGTTTATTTTGCAGTTATGTTGCCACATTTATAAAGGAAGTTTTTGTCAGACCACCTCTATTTACAATACTAGATAACGCTAGACCATATATCTAGGTCTTTTTACTCTTATTTAGAATAAGCATCAAAAGGCATTAAATATTGCTCTTGCAAAAAAGGGCTGTTATCAAGCTTCTGAAATCAAATGTTAACATGTCAAATAATTTACAGCTTATACTGTATCAGCATAGAATCAGACTTCTCATTGCACTCACAGTATGGCACATTCAAAAAAAATCCCAACACAATATTTTGTTTTGAACCATGTCAACAGATCACTAAACAATGTCTCTCATTTTATAAAACATGTACTTCTCTCCAAACTGTGAGCCCGGACTTGCCACTTGCAAAGCATCCTTACTCAGTATTCTATAAGTATTAAGCACAAAGATTTAGGAGGAAAATTACTCTAATCCATTAGGCTCCGTCTTTTTAACTATTACTGCCAACCCTATTCAGTTAGATATGCAGTTGATATACAACTTGTTACAGTGATTGAGCCTAATTCTTGTGTGTGCTGTATTCCTGCATGAGGGACTGATCTTTGTTGGAACTGAGGGGGCGTACCTGCAGCATCTGTTCTACTACCGGAAGATCAGCCAATAACAGAGTGGAGGACACCTAAACAATCAATGTTGCCAGTTCTTCCTTTCTCAACATGCGGATGATATTGTAATCATCCTGATCCTTTGAAGGAGGAGACATTTCATCCTCAAGATTGGTGTTCTCACCAGAGGTGTCAGAATTGGAATCTGGACCTTGGGCAAAGGAGAGACAGTCTGAACATCCGGACTCCAATCTCTGCTGAGATCACTTAGACAATAGAGCTCGGGCTAGGCTTCAAATTATCCTGTGTTGCAGGGCCCTTTTCTGAAAGAGCAGAAAGAGAGAGCAAGAGGCCTTGGAGGCCCCAGGGTCTGAACTGTCTCACCAGAAGGACCAAGCTTGCTGAAGAAATGAAAAGAATTCTGAGGAGGACAACACAGAGATCAGGAGCTCCCTATCAGGATTAGTTTCACAATCAGCAGAGGGAGGGGAGGGAGGACTTGCTGCCGGGTCCTTGCGAAAAGGAACAGCCAACAGAGAAAGAGCCCAAGGCTTGGAAATCATCCTTCTTCATCACTGCACCACCGTCTCCTGCAGTGAAGATAAAAAGGACAGGGCACACATGTCACCGTGCTGCAAGATGGGGAAATGTCCCCTCTAAGGATGCGTCCAAAGCCTCCATGTAGGAATCGCAGAAGCTGGAATCCGACGACGTAACTTTCTGCTTTCCAGAGACCAGGTAGCATTTCTTAGGAGGTATGCATCCAGGCCCAAATATGCATCTTATACATCACTAACAGACTGACTTCAAAGACACAGCACAAGCTAGGGCAGTACACTGCAATGTATACTCTGGCCACACCAGTACCACTACTGCGCTCTAGAGTTGCGCACAGATCCAAGGCAAAAAAACCCCCTAACATGCAGTAAAGCATGCATGGCACAGCTAATGCACACAAAAAGCTCAACAAGATCAGAATAAGCAGGAAAAACCATGCCTCACCAACAATTGCCCTAAATGGTCCAGAACCCGACGGATGCACTGCCCAGAATACAATTTTGGATAGTCCTACAAAAACAAGTCAAATAAGATTGAGACTTAGTTTTGATACTCACCCCTGGTGAGCCCAAGGGAGGAAGACCTTACCAGGCTCAGTGCTGCTACTCTGATGCCAGGGCCTGCACGCACATACCTTTGAGGAGCCTTCCTCTAATCTTAAGCGCATAAGATATGCCCATAAGATATGCCATACTGGGTCAGCCCAAGGTCCATCAAGCCCAGTATCCTATAGTGGGAGGAGTGGCCTAGAGGTTGGGGCAAGTTACCTCAGGCCGGAAGGTCGGGGGTTCAAATTCCACTAGAGGACAGCAACCTTGGGCCGGAAGGACTGGGGTTTCTAGTCCCACAGGTGCTCCTTGTGGTCTTGGGCAAGCCACTTAACCCTCCATTACCCATGTTCCCTGTAAAATAGTTATCTCCAAGTTATAATGCCCTGTTCAATGTAATTTCAGTTTGTTCAATGTAAACCGCCTTGATATCATGAAAGGCGGTATATAAGAAATGTTAAATAAATAAATAAATACATTTCCAACAGTGGCCAATCCATATCACAACTAACAGTTTCCAAAAAAGACACACAAGTTCACCAATGTATTGGGGCAAGCAGTGGTTTTCCTGGATCCTCTTTAATAATGGTTTATGGATCTTTCCTCCAGGAACTTGTCCAAACCTTTTTTTAAACCCAGCTGCACTAACAGTTTCTACTAGATCCTCCGGTAACAAATTTCAAAGTTTGTTTACACATAGACTGAAAAAATATCTTCTCTTATTAGTCTTAAATAGGTTACACTGTCGCTTCATTGCATGTCCCTTAGTCTTTCTACTTTTTGATGGCATCAACAATCAATCTACATTTACCCGTTCCACTCCATTCATTAATTTATAGACCTCTATCATATCTTCCCTCAGCAGTCTCTTTCCAGGTTGAAGAGCCCTAATCTTTTAAGCTTCTCTTCATAGAGGTATCCTTCCATCCCCTTTACCATTTTGGTGGCTCTTCTCTGTACCTTTTCTAATAACGTTATATCCTTTTTAACATACGGCGACCAGAATTGCACACAATATTCAAGGTGCGGTAGCACCATGGAATGATACGAAGGCATAATAATATCCTTTGTTTTATTCTCTATTCCTTTCCTTATGATTCCTAGTATTCTATTTGCCTTCTCGGCGGCTGCTACATACTGGCCAGAGGGTTTCACCTAAATCTTTTTCATGGGTAGTGGTTCCTAATGTGGAATCTTGCATCGTGTAACCATAGTTTGGGATGTTCTTTCCTAGGTGCATAACTTTGCACTTGTCCATATTAAATTTCATCAGTCTAACAATTTATTGAGCTCTTCTTGAAATTTTTCACAATCCTCTTGGTTTTAACAACTTTGAATAATTTTGTTTCATCTGCAAATTTGATTACCTCACTCATTATTCCTATTTCCAGGTCATTTTGGAATGTGTTAAAAAGCAGCAGACCCATAGATTCCTGGGGTACTCCACTATTCATCTTTCTCCATTGGAAAAACTGGCCACTTAGCCCTACCCTTTTGCTTTCTACCTTTTAACTAGTTCCTGATCCACAATATTACACTGCTTCCTATCCCATGACCTTTTAATTTCGCCAAGAGTCTCTCATGAGGGACCTTGTCAAAGGCTTTCTGAAAATCCAGATACACTATATCGACTGGTTCACTTTTGTCTACTTATTTATTCACACCAAAAAAATATAACAGATTAGTAAGACAAGAACTTCCTTGGCTGAACCTATGTTGTCTTTCTCCCACTAAACTATGACTATCTATATGTTAAGTAATTTTGTTCTTTTTAATGGTTTCTACCATTTTGCCCAGTACTGACATCAGCCTTACTGGTCTGTAATTATCCGGATCACCCCTGGAACCCTTTTTAAAAATTGGCATTACATTGGCCATTCGCCAATCTTCAGGTATTACAGATGATTTTAATGATAGTTCACAGATTACGTATAGTAGGTCTGCAATCTCATATTTTAGTTCTTTCAACATTCTTAGATGTATACTATCCGGTCCAGGTGACTTGCAACTCTTTAGTTTATCAAAAGCATAGTTACTCACCTATAACAGGTGTTCTCCAGGGACAGCAGAAATCAGTCTTCACATATGGGTGACGTCGGCAACGACAGAGCCCGCGCAGAGCATTTCCCGAGTTTTCAATGAAAGCCTTTGGGAATGCTACTACACATGCATGGTCCCCTTCCCACCCAAGGGTGCCATCTTGCTCAGTCAAATGACACAGCTTAGGCAAAAGACAAAAAGGTAAAGGAGGCAACTCCAAGGGGAGGAGGGAGGGTTGTGAGGACCGATCCCTGCTGCCCCTGGAGAACACCTGTTACAGGTGAGTAACTACGCTTTCTCCAGGAACAAGCAGGAAGTCAGTCCTCTCATATGTGACTCCCTAGCTCCAGGCTGTCGGGGCCCGAACCACGACAGCATCAACAGCGACCGAAGAAGGCTGTGAGTTCCAGGAGGTGAGCCCCTACCAAGAGACTCTGCAGACCTAAGCATCCAGTATCACCATAACTCCGGTAGCCTGAACACTGAAGGGTTGGAGGGCAGAAGTTGCCTAAACACTGAGAATGCTTCTGATCACTGCCTAGCCAAAGGCACTGTCCCTGCGGGACTCACTCTCAAGGCAGTAGTGGGCTGCAAATGTATGGACTGAAGACCACATGATGGCCTTACGTATTTCTTGCACCGGTACTGCGCATAGGTTGGCTACCGATATGGCCATAGCCCTCAAGTGCTGAGCATTGATCCAGCACTCCAGAGAGAGGGCAGCTCACTCATAAGCGAGGGCAATGCGGTCGACCACCCAGGTGGACAGCGTTCGCTTGGTAACAGGTAGCCCCAGTCTGCTGGGGTCAAAGGCATTGAAAAGCTGAGGATCTTTTTGATGGGCCTTAGTCCTCTGTAAATAAAAGGACAGGGCCCTCTTGCAATCCAGGGTATGCAAGACCACCTCCTCCCTGCTGCTGTGCGGCCGTGGAAAGAAGGTGGGGAGAACTACCTCCTGATTGAGATGAAAAGCAGACACCACCTTTGGGAGAATTTGGGGTGCATACGAAGCAACACCCTATTCATATAGAACCTGGTATAGGACGGTCCACTACCATGGCCTGCAGCTCGCTTACTCTGCGAGCGGACATCAATGTCACCAAAAAGGCCACCTACCAGGAGAGATGTCTCAGGTTGCAGGTGGCCAAAGGCTCGAACGGTGGCCTAGTGAGCTGGAAGAGCACCACATTGAGGTCCCATTCCACTGCCGGAGGGCGGAGAGGGGGCTTCGATAGCAGGAAGCCCCTGAGGAATCTGGAGACCAAAGGCTGGCCTGAGAGGGGCTTCTCCTCTATAGGGTAATGGTTAGCTGCTATGGCGCTGAGATGCACCTTCACCGAGTTAGATTTCAAGCCCGAGTGTGAGAGGTGCAGCAAGAACTGCAGCACAAGCTTTACCTGACAGGAGAACAGGTTCTCATTCCTTTCTGCACACCAGACGGAGAACCTCCTCCACTTGAAGGCGTAAGCCCTTCTGTTCGATGGCTTCCGGGAGGCCAGGAGGTTCTCCTTGACCTCACCTGGGAGGTTGAATGGGGCCAGTGCTACCTTTTCAGCAGCCATGCTGTCAGCATTAGGGACCACAAGTTGGGGTGTAGCAGGGAGCCCCCATCCTGGGACAGGAGGTCTGGGTCCCGGCCCACTGGAACCAGGGTTGCCACCGACAGGGAGAGCAGCAGGGGGAACCAGGGCTGCCTGGGCCACCTGGATGCGATCAGGATTACTGAGGTGTGTTCGCTCTGGATCGTGAAAAGATAATTGGCTATCAGAGGTGTCGGTGGGAATGCATAAAGCAGGCCCTGTGACCAGGAGATCAGGAAGGCGTCCGCCACCACCCTCCTGTGGTATGCCTGAAGAGAGCAGAATTTGGGCAGCTGTGAGTTGTCTGCGGAGGCGAACAGGTCCAACCGGGTCTACCCCAGATGCGGAAAAGCCTCCGAGTCACTTTTGGGTCCAGGTGCCACTCATGAGGCCGAAGGACCCTGCTGAGGCTGTCGGCCAGGCAGTTGTCCTGGCCTGGTAAGTACACCACCCTCAGAAGGATATGGTTGTGCACTGCAAAAGAGTGGAGGGCCACTGCCTCCTGACAGAGGGAGTAGGAGCCCGTACCCCCCTGCTTTTCACACAGAACATGGCAACCTGTCTGTCTGTATGAGGACCGGAAGCTCACTCAAGAGGTGGCGGAAGGCTTATAGGTAGAAAGTTGAAATCCAGAACTTCCAGGGTAGCGTTCTCCGAAATGCTTCCCGTTCCACGCGCAGGACCCAAAAGGCAGGCAGAGCTCCGGAGTCTCAATGTGTGGATGAGACAATGGTGCAGAGATAAGGGTTTTGGATTTGTTAGGAACTGGGGAACATTCTGGGGAAAGGAGGGGCTCTTCCGAAGGGATGGGCTTCACCTTAACCAAAATGGAACCAGGCTGCTGGCATTAACCTTTAAAAAGGAGATAGAGCAGCTTTTAAACTAAATAATAGGGGAAAGCCGACAGTCGCCCAAGAGCGCATGGTCCGGAAGGATGTATCCTTGAAGGATACTACCAAAAGCAGAGAGGTTCCAAAAAACAGTAAAGTAGCCCAAATGCCCTCGAGTATGGAGCAGACAGAGCTTAAAGATCCCAAATTACCCATGTCTACCAATAGCCAGATTAATATGAATAAAATATAGTCTCTAAAATGTTTGTATGCAAATTCTAGAACTCTAAAAAATAAGTTGGGAGAATTAGAATGTATAGCACTAAATGAGAGGTTAGATATGATTGGAATATCAGAGGTGGAAGGAGGACAACCAGTGGGACACTGTGATACCTGGGTACAAACTATATCGTAATAATAGAGCGGATCAAATTGGTGGAGGGGTTGCGCTCTATGTTAGAGAAGGCATTGAGTCAGAAAGGATTAAAGCTGTGCAAGAAAGCACAGTTACTTACCTGTAACAGGTGATCTCTGGGAACAGCAGGAATAAGTCTTCACATATGGGTACGTCGGTACCGACGGAGCCTGCGCAGGAACGCTCCCCAGCTTCCCAAAAAGGAAAGCTTTTGGGAGCATCCCACAGCGCCTGCGCGCTGCATTCCCGCCTTTCCTAACCGCCTCTCTCCAGTTCGAGTTTTAAAGCTGAGACAAAGAGAGAGAGGAAAGGAAAGATAGAGAGAGAGGAAAGGAAAGATAGATAGAGAGATACAACTCCTAGGGGAGGTGGGTGGGTTGTGAAGACTTATTCCTGCTGTTCCCAGAGATCACCTGTTACAGGTAAGTAACTGTGCTATCTCCAGGAATGAGTCTTCACATATGGGGACTCCCCAGCTAGAGATGCCCGGGAGATCTCCGAGGTAGTGAGACCCTGAAGGGCTCTACCTCCTCCCATGGATCTCAGGCATCCAACCAGGGATGGAGGGTAGGAGTTTATTAAGCATGGAACAGGGGTTTTAGAACAGCCTGACCAAACAAGGCATCCCGGCGGGAGTCCTTGTCCAAACAGTAATGGGCTGTGAAGGTATGAACCGAGGCCCAGGTGGCTGCTCGACAGATCTGGTCGATAGACACAGAATTTAGATGAGCCATAGAGGTGGCCATGGCCCTCACATTATGAGCTGTGACATGGCCCTCCAGAGAAAGCGTAGTTACTCACCTGTAACAGGTGTTCTCCAGGAGCAGCAGGAATCAGTCCTCACTTACGGGTGACGTCGGCGCCGACGGAGCCCTCGCGGAGCAATTTTCCCCAGCTTTCAAAGAAAGCCTTTGGGAATTGCAGCGCGCATGCGCGGTCGTCTTCCCGCCCGAAGGTGCCATCTTAGCCAGTCAGATGACATAGCTAAAAAAGACAGCATAAAAATTTGCAAAAGAACATAAGCAGACGATTGCAACTCCAAGGGGAGGAGGGAGGGTAGTGAGGACTGATTCCTGCTGCTCCTGGAGAACACCTGTTACAGGTGAGTAACTACGCTTTCTCCAGGACCAAGCAGGAAGTCAGTCCTCACTTATGGGACTCCCAAGCTCAAGGCTACCGGAGACCCTAAGCACAAAAATGAGCTCCCTCTAGCTCAGCAGCACAGAAGGATAGAATCTTCGCTGAATTATCACCCACCGGTAGCCCACATCCGGGATGGAGGGTAGGAGTTGCTCAGACCTCAAAGAGATTACGGAGGACTGCCTGTCCGAAAGCACTGTCCCTACGGGACTCCCTCTCGAGACAGTAATGGACCGCAAAAGTCTGGCTCGAAGACCAAGTAGCGGCCCGGCAGATGTCTGCCAGCGGAACAGAGCGGAGGTAAGCCACTGACGTGGCCTTTGCCCGAACGCAATGAGCCGTGACTCGACTTTCTAAGGAGAGTCCGGCTGCCCCATAAGCCCAAGAGATACAGTCCGCAACCCAGATGGACAGAGTACGCTTGGAGACCGGGAGCCCCAATTTATTGGGGTCAAAAGACACAAAAAGCTGAGCAGCTTTACGGTGCTCCCGCGTACGGTCAAGGTAGAAGTTCAATGCCCTTCTACAGTCCAGGGTATGGAGGACCGTTTCAGCTCGGCTGGAGTGTGGTCTGGGAAAGAAGGTTGGAAGTACCACCTCCTGATTGATGTGAAAAGGGGAGACCACTTTAGGCAGAAATTTCGGGTGAGTCCGAAGGACTACCCTATTCTTGTAGAACCTAGTGTAAGGGGGATCAGACACGAGGGCCTGCAATTCACTTACGCGCCTAGCGGAAGTGAGGGCTATCAAGAAAAGTGTTTTCCAAGACAGAAAACGGAGAGAACAGGTAGCCATAGGTTCAAAAGGCGGACAGGAGATCCGCTGTAAAACCACATTCAGGTCCCAGTCAGGTGCTGGCGGGCGCAGAGGTGGTTTAAGTAGAAGGAGACCTCGGAGAAACCTCGCTACGAGAGGGTCGTTGGAGAGAGGTCTGCCGTCCACCGGCACATGATGTGCTGAAAGAGCACTGAGGTGAACTTTGACGGAGTTGGACTTAAGTCCCAGATTAGAGAGGTGTAGCAAGTACTGTAAGATCACCGACACCGGGCAGGAGAAGGGATCCTGAGACTGTTGGGAACACCAGATTGCAAAGCGACGCCATTTAAGGGCGTAGCATTTGCGGGTAGAAGGCCGTCGCGAAGCCAAGACGACCTCCTCCACCTCCGCCGGCAAGAGAAGAGGAGCAAGGACTACCCTTTCAGCAGCCAGGCCATGAGGTTGAGAGACCGGAGGTTGGGGTGCAGTAGGGACCCCTGATCCTGGGTGAGGAGATCCGGTTGTACCCCCAGAGGGATTGGATCCTCCACCGCCAGTTGCAGCAGGAGCGGAAACCACGGCTGCCTGGGCCAGCGAGGGGCCACCAGGATCATGAAGGCTTTGTCTCGGAGAACCTTGAAAAGAGTCCGAGAGACTAACGGGATGGGAGGGAAAGCGTACAGAAGGCTCCCCGACCATGAGATCAGAAAGGCGTCCGCCGCAACCCGAAGGGGGTGTGGCTGACGAGAGCAGAAGCGAGGAAGCTGCCGGTTGTGAGGACTGGCAAAGAGATCCACCGTGGGGAGGCCCCACCTGAGGAAGAGCTTCTGAACGATCAAGGGATCCAGACGCCACTCGTGCGGCTGGAGGACCCTGCTGAGTTTGTCCGCCAGGCAATTTTCTTGGCCCGGGAGATAAACTGCCTTGAGGAGAATGCCGTGACTGACGGCCCAAGAGCAGAGCTTCTGTGCCTCCCGGCAGAGGAGAAAGGAGCCCGTGCCCCCCTGCTTGTTCACGTAGAACATGGCAACTTGATTGTCCGTCTGGACAAGGACGGACTGTTGGGAGGTCAGGTGGGAGAAGGCCCTGAGAGCTAGGCGGATCGCCCTGAGCTCCAGGAAGTTGATCTGCTGAGCAGACTCCCACTTGGTCCAGAGGCCCTGAGTACGAGCCTCTTGGCAATGTGCTCCCCAGCCCAGGAGAGATGCATCGGTGGTCAGCACCCGGGTCGGCTGAGGTGACTGGAAAGGCATTCCCAATATCAGGTTCGGCTGCCGAAGCCACCACCGGATAGACGAGACCAGCGGCTCGGAGACGCGCACAAGGTCTGCTAGGCCGCCTGTGGCTTGCCGCCACTGCCGGCGGAGACACCATTGAGCAGACCGCATATTCAGGCGGGCATTGGGGGTCACATGGACGGTGGAAGCCATATGGCCGAGCAGTCTCAGGAAGCGCCTGGCGGAGACCAGGGGCTGGCTGCGAAAGCGGTCGGCTAGGTCCATGAGCCGCTGAGCCCTGTCGAGCGGTAGGTACGCTCGCGCCTGAGGAGTGTGCAGCCTTGCGCCGATGAACTCGAGATCCTGTGAGGGGAGCAAAGTGGACTTTGCGAAGTTTATGACAAAGCCCAAGTGCTGCAGCAGAGTCACCGTGCGGCACGTGGCGTTGGTGACCTCCTGAGCGGACGCTGCTCTGATGAGCCAGTCGTCGAGGTACGGAAAGACATAGAGGCCGTGAAGCCGGAGATGGGCCGCCACGACCGCGAGACATTTTGTGAAGACTCGCGGTGCGGAGGACAGGCCAAAGGGCAGTACTCTGTACTGGTAATGATTTCCTGCCACCACAAACCTTAGGTAATGGCGGTGGCTTGGGTGGATGAGGATGTGCGTGTAGGCATCCTTTAGATCCAAGGAGCATAGCCAATCTCCCTGCTGGAGGTAGGGCAGAAGGATTCCAAGGGTAAGCATTTTGAACTTCTCCCGCACAAGGAACTTGTTGAGGTTGCGCAAGTCCAGGATGGGTCTGAGGCCTCCTGTTCTCTTTGGTATCAGAAAATACCTTGAATAGAAGCCTTGACCTCTCAGGTGGTGTGGCACCGGTTCCACCGCCTGTTCCTGCAGAAGACCTGCTAACTCCTGAAGGAGCAACTCCCTGTGCAGAGGGGGGCGCGGAGGCTCTCCCGGAAAATAGGAGGGAGGGACCTGATGGAAGTGGAGAAGGTAGCCCTCTCGCACGACCTGAAGCACCCAGGCATCTGCGGTGATGCTGGACCACCTGTGGGCGAAGTGAACCAGCCGGCCTCCGGTGCTGGGGGGAACCAGCGGGGGGGGAGAGGCTATGCTGAGCGAGTCAAAAACCCCCACCCTGCTGAGCAGGGGCTGGTGGTGCAGGCTTGGGGGCCTGCTGCCTATGGGACCCGTTACCCCGTCCCTTGGCCTGCTGGCCCTGTTGGGGAGCTGCAGGGGCCTGATAATGGGGGTATTGTTTGTAGGCAGCTGCCTTCCTCGGGTAAAAGGACTTTTTTCCCGAGCCCTTCTTTTTCTGGGAAGGGGCGGAGGTCTTCCTAGAAAGCCTGGTCCTGGTGAGAGTCTCAGTCTCAATTTGTGCAGCCTTTTCCGCCATGGGCTTGCCAAAGAGGTTGTCGCCTCGGCAGGGGACATCGACCAACTTGTCCTGTACCCAGGGCTCAAGGTCGGACGACTGAAGCCAAGCCTGTCGGCGGGCACCGATGCCGGCTGCGGCTACTCGAGCCGAGGCTTCAAAGCCATCATAGGCTGCTCGGGACATGAACTTTGAGCATTCCCGAATACCCGTGGACAAGGCTAGGAACCTCCGCAAGCGCTCCTCGGAGAGACCAGCGGAGAATCCGGCTAGCTCTTTAGCCAGATCCCTGAGATACATGCCCATGTATAGCTGGTAAGTCTGGACACGACAGGCGAGCATAGAGCCCTGGAAGCACTTCTTGCCAAGGCCATCCAGGTTACGGGCCTCCCTTCCAGGAGGCACCGAGGAGTGCATCTTCTGGCTCTTAAGACGATGCATGGCCGATTCCACTACCATGGAATGGTGTGGCAGCTGTGCCTTTTGAAAGCCAGGGCTCTTGCGGACTCGATAGATAGAATCGACCCGCTTGCTCAGGACCGGCGAGGAGGCCGGACTCTCCCACATGCGGAAGAGTAGTCGTTCCAGCATAGGAGGAACCGGCACAGTAAAGTGTTCCCTCGCGGGAGAGTCATACTGGAGGGCGTCGAGCTCTTCGGCTCGAGGCTCCTCCTCGGGATCCGCAGGGAAGGCCAAAGCCTTGGCCATATCCCTAACGAAGTCCGAGAACCGGGCATCCTCCGGGGGGGACTGCTTCCGAGGCTCGGACTCCGGAGAGTCCGATGGGACACACCGAGTCCGGAAAGAATCAGGTGACTCTTCCTCCTCAGACTCCCAGACCGACTCCGACGAGGACTCGGTGGGGTCGGCCCGGGCAGGGTGCGGCGCCAGCCGCCCCGACGCCGAGGGAGTCGGCGTCGGCGACCTCGGTCCCGAACGGGAGGCCGAGGGCGACCTCGACCGAGGATCGACTCGAGTTCTCATCGACTCGAGGATCGGCTCGGTCTCCGGGGTCGACTTGGACGTCGACGTCCCGGCGGTCGGGGCAGCGACGCCAGCGAAGCCAGCGAGCAGTGCCCGCTGCTGGTCCATGAAGGCAGACAGTCTGCTCTCCAAGGCCGTCAACCTGAGTCCGAGCTCAGGTGACCCAGCAGCCCCCGACTCGGGCCCCGACGGCGTCGGGCCCGACGTCGGCTGTCGCGGAGGCGAGTCCAGAAGGACTACAGGACTTACCCGGGCAGGCATCTCCGACTCCAGGCGAGGTCGCTTCGGGAGGTGTGTTCCTTCTCCAAGGACCCGGGGCGGCTGTCGGGGCTATGCGACCTGGCCCTCGCGGAGCCAGGAGCGTCCACCGACGCCGCCCTCGCGGGTTTTTCCTTCCGACGATGGTCCCCGGAGGGAGAACCCCGGTCGGAGGAGCTCCGGTGACGGTCCGAGCTGGAGCCTTTCGACACGGAGGCCTCCGACGAGGTCCGGGTACGGCTGGGGTCAGCGAAGATTCTCTCGCGCTGATGCCGCCGACTTCTCAACGCCTTCGAGGACAGTTTGCTGCAGGGCCCACAGATCAGTTCCTCATGATCCGGGCCCAGGCAGCGGAGGCAAAAGTCGTGTGTGTCGGTTAGTGACATATTTCGGTCACACCGACCACACCGCTTAAAGCCACTGGCAGCCATCGGGGGAAAAAGGGCCCCTGCGAGGTCAAAGGACCGGGCTGCCAGGGAAAACGAAAACGAAAGCTGACTAAGTCAGAAAAACCGAAAAAACGGAAGAGGACTCGAGACCGGCGTCGCGAGTCCGGGCGGGAAAATGATCGGCGTCGAACCGAAAGAAAAAAGTATAAAATAAAGAGGAAAATCAACTTTTTCGCGGGGACAAGACGGGGACGTCTGTAGGGCTCCGCGGAAATAAGAAGACTGGCTAAGATGGCACCTTCGGGCGGGAAGACGACCGCGCATGCGCGCTGCAATTCCCAAAGGCTTTCTTTGAAAGCTGGGGAAAATTGCTCCGCGAGGGCTCCGTCGGCGCCGACGTCACCCGTAAGTGAGGACTGACTTCCTGCTTGGTCCTGGAGAAAGGTTCTTACTCTGGTAGGCGAAAGAAATACACTGAGCAATCCAATTGGACAGTGTCCTCTTAGAGACTGGAAGTCCCAAATTAGAGGGATCAAAAGCAACGAAGAGTTGAGAAGACTTTCTATGTTGCTGTGTCCTTTTTAAGTAAAAAGCAAGAGCTCTCTTACAATCCAGGGTATGAAGATTCCTCTCTGCACTCGATGCATGAGGACCTGGAAAAAAGACAGGTAAATACACCTCTTGATTAAGATGAAAAGGTGAGACCACTTTAGGCATAAAGTGTGGATTGTTCCTAAGGACTACCTTATCATGATGGAACCTTGTATAAGGTGGATTAGCCACTAAGGCCTGCAGTTCACTGATGCGGCGAGCTGAGGTGACTGCAATAAGAAAGATAACCTTCCAGGAAAGAAATTTCAAGGAGGTCGTGGCTAAGGGTTCAAAGGGTGGCTTCATGAGCTGACCAAGAATCAGATTCAAGTCCCATGCCACTGGAGGTGGTCTAATGGGAGGTTTAGTTAAAAGAAGGCCTCTCATGAATCTTGCAATAAGCGGATGAGAGGAGACAGGTTGTCCATTGAGAGGCTTGAGGGATGCTGCAATAGCACTCAAATGGACCCTTACTGAATTTGTCATGAGGCCTGCATGGGAAAGATGCAGGAGATACTCTAGTAAAGAATTCAAAGGTATTGCTAGAGGGTTAATACCCTTCTCAGCAAACCAAATGGTAAACCTTTTCCATTTAAAAGCATAGGAAGTTCTAGTAGAAGGCTTTCTGGAAGCATGAAGGATATCCCTTACTTGCTGAGAAAGATGCCAATCTTGAAGGTCTAAGCCTTCAGTAACCAAGCCCTGAGATGGAGAGATTGGGGGTTTGGGTGCCACAACGTTCCCCCCTCCTGAGACAGGAGATCTGGAGCAGACCCCAAGTCCATGGAGGGAGCTTGAGAGAGATGCAGAAGTAGAGGGTACCACACTTGGCGTGGCCAACGTGGAGCTATGAGGATCATAGTCCCTTGATCTCTCTGAAGCTTGAACAGGGTCTTGGGAATTAGGGGAATGGGTGGAAAGGCGTACAGGAAGTCTTGACCCCAATGAAGGAGGAAGGCATCCCTGGCCTGAACTCCCTGACACGGAATCTGGAACAGAATCAGGGAAGTTTGGCATTCCACGGACTTGCAAAGAGGTCTATGTCCGGGGTTCCCCAAATTCGAAAGATTCTGACTATCTGGTCCATATGAAGGGACCATTCGTGTGGAAGCAGAACTCGACTGAGTCTGTCTGCCCAAGAGTTTTGAACTCCTGGAAGGTATACTGCCAGAAGATGAATTTGATGCTCTCTGGCGAAGGCCCACAATCTCAGAGCTTCGTTGCAAAGCGACAGAGAGCCAGTTCCTCCCTGCTTGTTCACATAGAACATGGCTACTTGGTTGTCCGTGTGAATGAGGACTTTCTTGTAGCTGAGCAGGGTATGGAAGACTCTGAGAGCCAAGAAGATTACTCTGAGCTCTAAGAAGTTGATATGTAGGGAGGTCTCCTCTGGAGACCAAATGCCCTGGGTGGAGAGGTCATGAAGATGAGTTCCCCAACCCTTTGGAGAGGCATCTGTTGTAAGGATTGCTTGGGGTAACAATTGTTGGAAGGGGGACCCCAGCAAAAGTTTTTGAGTGGACTTCCACCACTGGAGAGACCAAAAGAGGCACCTGGAGGTTGCTATTTTCTCTGACAGACTTCCAGATGCCTGGGTCCACTGGGTGGACAAAGTCCATTGAGCTGCCCTCATGTGAAGGCGAGCATAAGGGACCACATGCACCGTAGATGCCATGTGGCCTAGCAGTTGTAACATCTCTCGAGGAGTTAGGTGGGTTTTTAACTGAATCTGAGATGCTAACTGCACTAAGCGTAGGCAACGGGCCTGGGGGAGATAGGCCCTTGCAGTTGTGGTATCCAGCAAGGCCCCTAGAGACTGAGTAGGGATGAGTTGGGGCTTTGGAATGTTTATAACTAGTCCCAGATACTGCAGGACCCGCATTGTGCAGGCTAGGGAAGTCTGGGCCTCTGACTGGGATGGAGCTCGGATGAGCCAATCGTCCAGATATGGGAATACGAATATTCCCAGAATGCGTAGAAATGCAGCTATTACTGCCATGCATTTTGTGAACACTCTTGGAGCAGAGGCCAGACCAAAGGGAAGCACCCTGTATTGATAGTGCTTTCCCTGATAAAGGAACCGAAGGAACCTTCTGTGGATGAGTATATGGGTATACGCATCCTTGAGATCTAGAGAACAAAGCCAATCCTGACTCTGAAGGAATGGAAGGAGAGTACCCAGAGAAATCATCTTGAATTTCTCCTTGCATAGGAATTTGTTCAATTCTCTGAGATCTAATATGGGTCTGTAACCCCCTGTTTTCTTTGGAATTAGAAAGTAGGGGGAGTAGAACCCTGAGCCCTGTTGAATAAGAGGTACTTCTTCTATTGCCCCTTGGGCAAGAAGGGTGGAAATCTCTTGACCCAGAAGGTCGAGGAGAGATGTTGGAGAATTGAACTGTCTCAACGTGGTGTGGGGAGGAAGGTTTAAGAAATGAAGTTTGTACCCTTCCTTTATGATGGAAAGGGTCCACTTCTCTGCTGTGATTTGCTCCCATCTGGGAGCAAAGTGAACTAACCTTCCTGGAATGGTGAGAGGCTCTGGTTCTTTTAGAGCCAGAAAGGCTAAGTTCTCTAGGTGCAAGTCAAAGGCCCTGAGGAGGCTGAGGCTGTTGGGCTACAGTAGGCCTTGCAGCCTTAGACTTGGCCTGTTTAGGTTGTTGACGCTTTGCAGCAAAACAACCTGCAGAAGATGTCTGCTGACCATAAGCAGGATAATATCTTCCCTTCTTGGGAAAATATGTCTTTTTGAACAACCTCTTCTGGACAGGATAAGAGGTAGACTTTGAAAGCCTATCCAAAGCAGAATTTTCTGGCATCCATCTGAGTGGCCTTTGCTTGCCAATCTTTGCCAAACAGGTTTTCACCTGTACAAGGAAGATTTCCTAATCCATCTTGGACCCAGGGTTCCAAATCAGAAGCTTGTAACCAAGCAATTCTGCGTGCACCTATGGCAATGGCCGAGGCTCTGCTGGCCCCCTCAAAAGAGTCAAACGCTGCATGGTTAGAAAATTTGGAAACATCCTGGGCATGCTTAAGCCAGGAAAGAAAGTCTTCCCTTTTATCTTCTGGAAGAAAAGGGAGGAAAGTTTGCAGATGATCTGTAACTTCCTTCAGAAACATCCCCATATAGAGACTATAGGAGTTGATTCTGGCAACAAGCATACTGGCTTGAAAAATTTTCCTGCCAAAAGCATCTAAGGTTCTACATTCTCTTCCTGGAGGAGCAGATGAGTGCCTCTTTGTACTCTTTAACTTTTTCATAGCAGACTCCACCACAATAGAATGGTGAGGAAGCTGAGTTTTATGAAATCCAGGACAAGGAGGGACACGATACATGGTATCCAACCTACGAGAATGAGAAGAGATGGTGAGAGGAGTCTCCCATATGCCTATCATGTGGTCATAAAGGATCTCATGAACTGGCAAAGTGGCTGCTTCTTTAGGAGCCTTGGGATATTGCAAAATATCCAATTTTTTGGCTCTAGGCTCTGTCTCAGGGGCTACTTAGATAGAAAGCCCCTTGGCCACTTCCCTTATGAAGTCTTGAAAAGACAAGCCTTCTGGAGGGGACATTCTTCTTTTTGGAGAAGAAGGCTCCTGAGGAAGAAGTACCGATGCTTGAACAGAGGCCTCCGATGCATCAGAGTCTTCGGAGGAATCGAAGTATCGCCTGTCTGGATGCTCTTGTAAAGCCCGATACGCATACCGGGTGGTATCGACATCGGGAGTCATCGGTACCGGATCGGTACCAATAGGCATCATCGGACAGGGTACCGCTGCAGTCGACACCGAAGCCGATGTCGATGCAACCGGTACCGGCACCGGAACCGATGTCGGAGCCGGTACCGACAACGAAGCTTGTTGCGGTACCAGCGGCGTCGCAGCTTGTATGAATGCCGTAATGGCACGCTGCATGGTCAGAACATTCTGATCCATCGACGCCATGAATGTCTGGAGGTCGGTACCGGCGGATTCCACCGGTAACCCAGAACATTGCAACAGGTGATCGGTCGAGGCCGTGCCATCGATGTCAACCTGTGACCCCATAGGAGGAGCTTTGGAAGCTGGAGCTTCCCGCCGGGGTACTTTTGCCGGTGCAGGATCCTCGAGGGCAAGCCCGGAGGCATCTCGATGCTTAGAGGGAGATCTACCCTTCGAGGACCGGCTGGACTTATGTTTGGTTACCTGAGATCCATAGGAGGAAGAAGCAGCCCTGGAAGACGTCGATGCCACAGAAGCTGCATCAGAGGGAAACAGTGTACTGAGCTTGGCTGCTCGGTTCTGTAAACCTCTTTTAGACATCATGGAGCAGGACGGACAATCCGTGATGGAATGGTCAGGACCCAAACACTTAAGACACCAGTCATGGGAGTCGGTACCGCTGCACTTAGTGCATTTTTTAAACCCGGAGGCAGGCTTTTCCATGAGGAATTTTCTGTTAGGCCTAAGGCCCAACGAAGAAAAAATACACTGTAGTGGAACGGAAAGTATTCTTTTTTTTTTTTTTTTTTTTAAGAAAAAGAAAGAAAAGACCGGCGGTACCGGTCCGACGTCGAAGAAGGCAGACGCGCGACCAAAGAAATAAAATAAAATAAAGAACTTCTTCAGCGGTGACAGGAACACGACCTGCTGGCTCCGCGGAAAAGAAGAACTGGAGAGAGGCGGTTAGGAAAGGCGGGAAGGCAGCGCGCAGGCGCTGTGGGATGCTCCCAAAAGCTTTCCTTTTTGGGAAGCTGGGGAGCGTTCCCGCGCAGGCTCCGTCGGTACCGACGTACCCATATGTGAAGACTCATTCCTGCTTGTTCCTGGAGATACATAATTTGCTGTATAATCTCTATGGATTGAAATTCCATGTAAAAAGGGGAAGGCGATGGCAGTGGGGGTGTACTATCGACCGCCTGGCCAGAATGAACAAATGGATGATGAAATGCTCAAAGAAATCAAGGAAGCTAACAGAAGTTATAGCACAGTAATAATAATGGGTGATTTCAATTACACCGGTATTGACTGGGTCAGTTTTCACAGCAGGACATGCTAGGGAGATCAAGTTCCTAGATGACATAAATGACTGCTTCTTGGAGCAGCTGGTTCATGAACCGACCAGAGGGGAAGCCATATTAGACCTAGTCCTTAGTGGATCTAATGCAAGGGATAAGGGTGTTGGGGCCACTTGGCAATAGTGATCATAGCATGATCGCATTTGATTTAATTAGTGAAGGAGGGATAGTAAGGAAATCCACAGTACTACCTTTTAACTTTTGAAAAGGAGACTATGATAAAATGAGGAAAATAGTTAAGAAAAAACTAAAAGGAGCAGTTGCAAAGGTTAAAGACTTACATCAAGCTTCGGTATTGTTGAAAAATACTATCTTGGAAGCCCAGACCAACTGTATTCCACGCTTTAAGAAAAGTAGAAGGAAGTCCAAAAAACTGCCAACATGGTTTAAAGGTGAGGTTAGAGAGGCTGTTGTTGCCAAAAAAGCATCTTTCAGGAAATGGAAAAAACAGCCAAACGATGAAACCTGGAAACAGCACAAGCACTGGCAAGTCAAATGCAAGGCATTGATAAGGCAGGCAAAGGGAGAATTTGAGAAGACGCTTGCTGCGGAAGCAAAAACGTGAAATAAAGACTTTTTCAAGTACATTCGTAGCAAAAAACCTGTGAGAGAGTCAGTTGATCCGTTAGATGATAGAGGGGTTAAAGGGGCACTAAGAGGCGACAAGGCGACAGCTGAGAGACTGAATAAATTCTTTGTTTCGGTCTTTACTGAGGAAGATGTAGGGATGTTACCCACGACTGAAGTGGTATTTAAAGGTGCGTAAGAATTGAAGGAAATATCGATACATCGGGAAGATGTATTACAACTATTAGATAAACTGAAGAGTAGCAAATCACCTGGGCCAGATGGTATACATCCAAGGGTGTTGAAAGAACTGAAATATGAGATTGCAGACCTGCTATTGTGGTAGGCTATGGCCTAGCATGGCCTGCTATTATGAAAGGCCTCTAAGTTAAGCCTGGATCCCAACCCCCATTATAGCTAGAAAAGAACCAAAAATCTGTGAAAAATGAGAAAACTGTTTTAAACTGCTTAATAAGAAGTTTTTATGAATTCATAAGTCTTTCATTATTCTCTTGTGTGTGAAAGAAAAGAAATGTTTCAATACATGCATTCCTGAAGCTAGGGATAACCTTGCAGTAGAGAAGTATCAAAATCAAGAACTGCACCATTGTTAGAACAATCCTAAGGGAGGGGGCTGGTTGCTAGGCCCCGGAGGGATTTCTGATTGGACAGGTGCAGGGAGCGTTGGAACCAACGAGAAGTTGCATGTATCGAGCTAGAACCAATAGAAAGTTCTCATGTATCAAACTGAAAAAGAGGTATAAATGGTTATGTCTCTGTAAAAACTTTGCTCCGTTCCTTTTGAAGCTTTGACTGACTGGGCCTGTGCACAATAAACTGGCTTGGACCCTGTCAATTGACGCCTGGATTTATTCATTGACTGCACTTTGCTACAACATATTCTTGGTGCGTTGGGCCGGGAAGTGCGAGTAGTAAATGGTATTCAAGTGAATACCAATTCGCCTTGAGGTTTGGTCCGGTTGGAACCATGTCTGTCCGACTGCAGGGTAACTTCTCAGGCGCCGCCGATCCCTTTGTATCGGAGAGGGTTCCGCCTTGCCTCGGCAGGCCACTGGGTCCAGCAGGCTAACACCTCAGAACCCGAGGGGAGTCCAGGGTCCAACCGAAGAACTGGTTTGGTATCAGGAACTGGATCCGGTGAGTAGATATTTTCTTGTTTAAAAGTCAGTGAAGCCTGGGGAAAATGTCTTGCATGAGTATGTGCAAGCCTGATTTGGTATATTTGGTATAGACTAACTGGGAAAAATCTCGCATGAGTGTGTGCGAGACAAGGGAGTCTGATCACCTCCCATAAGGGCGGTCCTAGTAAGCTCCGTGTAAGTGAAAGCGGAAGCCGAAGCCATCGACCCTTCTTGTTTGAAATAGTCAGTCAGAAAAACCTGGGCACTTGAAAAATGATTTCTTGTTAAAATATGATTGCTTGTGTGAGTGAGAGGTCTTGAAATACAGGCCGAGCGAGAGCGGACTTCTGAGTAGCGCAGTTCCTGGCCAGGCGACTGCGCCCAGGTCGCGAAAAGGAGGAAGCGTTTGGTGTTCGTCTGTTCTTACTGTTTGTTGTTTGTCTCTGATTTTTGTTATCTGTTGAAACCGCGAGTTTCCCTTCTGGTATGATGTAAGATTATTCTGTTGGGTAATTTGTGACAGTTTACCGATTAAGAAATAGTATTAAGAAAAGAAGACGCAAACACCTATGCCAGAGTCACTGTAAAATCAAGAAGCTGTCTCACTCATTTCAGTTTTCCTTCAGCACAGCTGAGGCTGGCAAGCGAGAGAGACGGGGTGTGTCTGAAGAAAGGAATGTATAGTAGCTGTTAACCCTGTGAGGGCTTGTTTTCAACATTCTGCAGCTGGGCTAATTTGTGCTTATTTCTGGAAAATTGTACCTGTTTTATTCAATATGTTTTAATAGTGATGTTCCTTCTGCTATGGTCATGTATTATATATCATTTGATAAGAATGTTTAGTCAGGATTGTGGATCCCGATAGTTTTGGGCTTAGCCTGGAAAGGGTTAAGTTCTTATTAACCCCTTTCGAGTTCCTGTACTTGTACGGACCAAGTGAGAAGAATTTTTGTAGGGCTATAGGTATAATGCATTTGTGGGCTTAGCTTTGTTTTGTGTTATTTATGTTCAAACCTTCAGTAAGCACTGTAATGGTTTAAATAGGAAATGATAGAAAACTTCAGGAAACTGCTTTTGTTTTCCCTTTGTCCTACGAAGTAGAGGTTAAGAACCCTGACAGGACTATGAAACATTCCGAGCCAGCAGTACCAGATCGCGACTTGAAAGTGATTTAAATCCTGAGTGAATAAGGAGTTCATCATGCTTGAATTCTAGTTCCTGATATACTGCGGCAAGCACCTCAAAGAAGACATATTTATTGTTAATAAAAATAAAATAGGAAGAAAAAAGTGTATATGTATTCTAGATATCCACCCACTTTATGGAAAAAGTATTCGGAATGTCTTTTGAATATCTGCTAACTAAAACTGTAAGATTTAAAGTAATTTCTTTTGCAGAGACATGCTGATTACGGCTGGCAGTTAGTTTTCATGCCAAGTAATTTTATTCCAGTCATACGTAACAGATATGTGGCCGTCATGTTAAGAGCTATAGTTCTTTCTGTTGGAATTGTTATAACATGTTGCAAAATAATAGTTTTATATTTTAAGGACTTTAAATTGTACTTATTTAGAATGAGCACACATCCATTATGCTTAGTCCACAGGAAAATGCAGCCTGACTGGTGGGGGGGGGGGGGTGGTCAGAGTCCATGCCGATTTTGTTGAAATGTATGACTAGGAATTTTAGCAAGGACTTTGCTAAAGACTACAGACTTAAAATGTCTCTGTCCCTATTAGAAATGCTCTGTGGAAGGGGGTGGCCAGTGTTAGTTACTTCATGGCCCCGTAGTTTCCCGTGTTTATTAGATTGTACAGAGAATGTTCCCTGATCAGTTCCCCTACATAGGATTCCTGGTTAAATGTTTGAGAAAAGAAAAAAAAAAACAACCGCCCATTTATTATCGTTATAGGCCAGTTCCCTCAGCTCTGCCACCACTCCGGGCAGAGCCTAGGGCAGGGGGGGGGGGATACCTCCCTGCAAATGTCACCAGCCACCTCCGCAGCAGGACATACACCCCCTCTTGACCGAAAGCCCCGGCACAGTTTAAAGTACTCAGAGTAGGCCACAGTCCACCGATGACACTACAAGCAGGGATTCATTTGCCAGTTCAGGGTCACTCACAGTCAGCGCCCAAGAACATGAAGTGGAACCCAGACAGTCCCGATTGCCGTATGCCTTCAGAAGTACAACTACCAGTAAAAGGGAGGGTCACGTTATCCCATTGCACTAGGTCCAGGGCCAGCTTTGCACTAGCCAGCTGACCAGCTTTGTTTCTGCCACTGATTTACTGAACTGAAAGCTGCATTATGCCTCCTACACTGAGAAACCATAGGATTTGATTGAACTAATGAACAGTATTATGCAGACCCATCAGCCTTGATGGCCCCAAGTGGGATCCAAATAGCGCAGGCAGCCCTCACTATATACCCCATGCGATCCAGCAGCCCAGGAGAATTTGCATTTTTGTCAGTCAGTCCCAGAGAGATATAAAACAGAAATTGCAGAAACTGGATGGATTTGTGGGCATGAATACAGCACAGTTAATGGAAGTTGTTCAGAAAGTTTGTGAATTGTGGAAATAAATGTGACAGAGAAAGTGAATGTAAGATAAGGAAGAAAACAGATCTTCTTGCTGATACTTTAGTTGAATGATGTGGAGGAGGTTTTCCTAATCGAAGGAGCAGAGGAAGTGAAAGGGGTCATGAAAATGATCGGCCCCCACTGGGTGAGAATCAGTGCGCCCATTGCAGAGAAGGACATTAGAGAAGTGAATGCCCGTATCATGACTCCACCCCCAGGAGGGGAGGAGGGAGTACTTGATTTTAGAAAGAATAAACCAAGCACAGTGTTCCAGCAAGAGAGGGAAGCAGCTATAGAGTGAGTGGAAGCCGAAGAGGGCTACAGCATGGATGAAGACTAGGCCAGACCGGACTCCACGTTTCCCTGGGTCCCCAGGAGCCTATGGTCAGTATGAAAATAGGGGACCGATATATGGACTTTATGGGGAATACAGCAGCAGAATACTAAAGCCAGTAGCCCCTTAGCTTTCTCGATGCATCACCATTGTCAGAGCTACTGGGGCTAAGGCCACAAAGCCTCTCCTGCAGAACCGCATGTGTGAACTAGGGGGACAGAAAATAACGCACCAGTTCATGTATATGCCTGAATGCCCTATTCCACTTCTGGGCCGAGACATGCTTGCTAAACTCCAGGCACAAATATCCTTTGCTGAAAGAGTAGTTCCTCACCTGTAACAGGTGTTCTCCAGGAGCAGCAGGAATCAGTCCTCACATATGGGTGACGTCGGCGCCGACGGATCCCCCGTGCGGAGCATTTCCCCAGCTTTTAAAGAAAGCCTTTGGGAATTGCAGCGCGCATGCGCGCCCAAGGGTGCCATCTTGCTCAGTCTGATGACATAGCTAAAACACAGCAAAAATAGCAAAAAAGAAATCATATGACTGCAACTCCAAGGGGAGGAGGGAGGGTTGTGAGGACTGATTCCTGCTGCTCCTGGAGAAAACCTGTTACAGGTGAGTAACTACTCTTTCTCCAGGACCAAGCAGGAAGTCAGTCCTCACATATGAGACTCCCCAGCTTAAGGCTATCGGAGACCCCAAGCTGAAAAAATGAGCTCCCTCTAGAGCGTCAGTACGTAAGGAAGGAATCTTCTCTGAGAACGCCCCCGACCGGTAGCCCAACATCAGGGCCGGAGGGAAGGAGTTGCCTAAACCCCAAAGAGATTATGGAGTACTGCCTGTCTGAAAGCACTGTCCCTGCGGGACTCCCTCTCAAGGCAGTAATGGGCCGCAAAAGTCTGGCTTGAAGACCAAGTAGTGGCCCGGCAGATGTCTGCCAACGGAACAGAGCGGAGATGAGCCACTGACGCAGCCTTCGCCCTGACACGATGAGCCGTGACTCGACCCTACGAGAGGCTGGCTGCCCCATAAGCTCAGGCGATACAGTCAGCGACCCATATGGACAAAGTACGCTTGGAGACAGGTAACCCCAACTTATTGGGGTCAAAAGAAACAAAGAGCTGAACAGCCCTCCAGTGCTCCCACGTACGGTCAAGGTAGAAGGATAACGCCCTCCTACAGTTCAGAGTATGCAGGACCATCTCAGCCCGACTGGTATGCGGCCTGGGAAAGAAAGTCGAAAGAACCACCTCTTGATTGAGGTGGAAAGAGGAGACAACCTTAGGGAAAAACTTAGGGTGAGTCCGCAAGACTACCCTATTCCTGTAGAACCTAGTGTAAGGGGGATCAGACACTAGCGCCTGAAGTTCACTTACTCGCCTAGCAGAGGTAAGAGCTACCAGAAACAAAGTTTTCCAGGAGAGAAAACGGAGAGGACAGGTAGCCATAGGTTCAAATGGCGGACAAGTAATCCGCTGTAAGACCACATTTAAATCCCACTCAGGGGCCGGTGGACGTAGAGGAGGCTTAAGCAGGAGAAGGCCTCTGAGGAAACGAGCCACCAAAGGGTGGTTGGAGAGAGGCCTCCCGTCCACGGGCGCATGGTGGGCTGAGAGAGCACTAAGGTGAACTCTGACAGAATTGGACTTAAGGCCTAGATTGGAGAGGTAAAGCAAATATTGCAATACTACCACTACCAAGCACGAGAAGGGATTCTCGCTGTGTTGAACACACCAGGCAGAGAATCTACACCATTTAAGAGCGTAGGATTTCCGGGTGGATTGCCTTCTAGAGGCTAAGACTACATCCTCCACTTCTCTAGGCAGGAGCAGGGGAGCCAGAACTACCCTTTCAGCAGCCAGGCCATCAGATGAAGGGACTGGAGGTTGGGTATAAGAGAGATCCCTGTTCTTGAGACAGGAGATTGTGTTGAATCCCCAGAGGAATAGGAGTGTCCACCGCCAGTTGCAGCAGAAGTGGGAACCACGGTTGCCGCGACCACTTGGGGGCTATCAGAATCATGGCGGCCCCGTCCTTGAGTACTTTGAACAGTGTTCTGGACACTAGTGGAGTGGGAGGAAATGCATACAGTAGGCCTGTGGACCACGGGAGCAGAAAGGCATCCGCTGCTACTCTGAGAGGATGCGGTTGTCTGGAACAGAATCTCGGGAGTTGCCGGTTCAGAGGACTGGCGAAAAGATCCATGGTGGGGAGGCCCCACCTCAGAAAAATCTGCTGAACCACCAAGGGATTTAATCTCCATTCGTGTGGTTGCAGGACCCTGCTCAGTCTGTCCGCCAGGTAATTCTCTTGACCTGGGAGGTAGACTGCTTTGAGAAGGATTCTGTGAGTGACGGCCCAGGAGCACAGCCATTGTGCTTCCAGACATAGAAGGAAGGAGCCTGTGCCTCCCTGCTTGTTCACGTAAAACATGGCAACTTGATTGTCCGTCTGGACCAGTACAGACTGGTGAGACGTGAGATGGGAGAAGGCCCTCAGAGCTAAACGTATCGCTCATAGCTCCAGGAAATTTATCTGTTGTGCAGCCTCCCAAGGGGTCCAGAGACCCTGAGTACATGCCCCTTGGCAATGTGCTCCCCAACCCTGAAGAGAAGCATCGGTTGTCAGCACTTGAGAGTGCGGAGGGGTTTGAAAAAACACTCCGAGCACCAGATTCGGAAGATGAAGCCACCATTGCAGAGAGGAAGCAAGCCGTGTGAATATTCTTACTGAGTCTGCAAGACTCCCCGTGGCCTGATGCCACTGAGTTCGGAGACTCCACTGAGCAGGCCGCATATGCAGGCGGGCATTGGGGGTTACATGAACCGTGGAAGCCATATGGCCGAGAAGTCTCAGGAATTGCCTGGCGGAGACCAGGGAATTGCTGAAAACTGCCTGGCCAGATCCATTAATCTGTTGGCCCTGTCCACGGGCAGAAAAGCCTTCGCCTGAAGAGTGTCCAGCCTGGCTCCTATGAACTCCATGTTCTGGGACGGGAGCAAAGTGGACTTTGCGAAGTTTATGACAAACCCCAAGTGCTGAAGCAAAGCCACAGTGCGAAGGGTGGCTTGACTGGCCTCCTGTGAAGACTGGCCCCTTATGAGCCAGTCGTCCAGGTATGGGAACACAAAAAGACCTTGAAGCCTTAGGTAGGCCGCCACCACCGCCAGGCACTTTGTGAACACCCTGGGGGCGGAGGTTAGGCCAAAGGGTAGTACTCTGTACTGATAGTGGTTTCCCCCCACAACAAATCTGAGATATTGTCTGTGGTCTGGATGAATAAGGATGTGAGTATAAGCATCCTTTAGATCTAAGGAGCATAGCCAATCTCCCTGCTGGAGGTAGGGCAGCAGGATTCCAAGGGTAACCATCTTGAACTTTTCCCTCTCCAGGAACTTGTTGAGGTTTCGCAAGTCTAGGATGGGTCTGAGGCCTCCTGTTCTTTTTGGTAGACAGAAAGTACCTGAAATAAAAGCCGTGACCTCTCAGGTGGTGGGGCATGGGTTCCACAGCCTGTTCCTTTAGCAGACTTGCTAACTCCTGTAGGAGTAGGTCCCTGTGCAGAGGGGGTCTTGGAGGCTCCCCTGGAAAAAAGGAGGGAGGTACCTGGTGAAAATGAAGAAGACAGCCCTTTTGGACTATATGGAGCACCCAGGTATCTGATGTGACGGCTGACCACCTGTGGGCAAAGAGGGCCAGCCGGCCTCCTGTGCTGATGTGAGCCAGTTGAGGAGGAGAGGCTATGCTTTCTGAGTCAAAAACCCCCGCCCTGCTGTGCAGGAGCCGGTGTTGGTGGCTTGGGGGCCTTCTGCCTACGGGGCCCATGACCCTGCCCCTTGGCCTGCTGACCCTGTTGGGGAGCTGCAGAGGCCTGATAATGAGGGTATTGTTTATAGGCAGATGTCTTCCTCGGGTAAAAGGTCTTTTTCCCCGAGCCCTTCTTTTTCTGAGAAGGGGCAGAGGTTTTTCTGGACAGCCTAGTCCTGGTCATAGTCTCGGTCATGATTTCAGAAGCCTTTTCAGCCATGGGTTTGCCAAAAAGGTTTTCACCTCGGCAGGGGACATCGACCAAGTTGTCCTGTACCCATGGCTCGAGGTCGGATGACTGTAGCCAAGCCTGTTGGCGGGCACCGATGCCGGCCACGGCTACTCGGGCCGAAGCCTCGAAGCAATCGTAGGCTGCTCGAAAGATAAACTTCGAGCACTCTCGAATACCAGTGGACAAGGCCTGGAACCTCTGCAAAGGTTCCTCGGAGAGACCAGCAGAGAACCCGGCAATCTCCTTTGCCAGGTCTCGAAGGTACATGCCCATGTAGAGCTGAGTATGTCTGGACACGGCAAGCAAGCATAGAGCCCTGGAAGCACTTCTCACCGAGGGCATCCAGGTTCCGGGCCTCCCGGCCGGGAGGCACCAAGGAGTGCATCTTCTGACTTTTCAGTCGATGCATGGCCGATTCCACAACCATGGAGTGGTGCGGTAATTGTGCCTTTTGGAACCCGGGGCTCTTGCGGACTCGATAGATTGAATCGACCCACTTGCTTAACACCGGCGTCGAGGCCGGGGTCTCCCACATGCGGAAGAGCAGCCGCTCCAGCATCGGAGGAAAAGGAACAGTAAAGGCCTCCTTCGGGGGAGAGTCATACTGGAGGGCCTCGAGCTCCTCAGCTCGAGGCTCCTCCTCGGGATCCGCGGGGAATGCCAAGGCCTTGGCCATATCCCGCACGAAGTTCGAGAACCGGGTATCCTCCGGTGGGGATCGTCTCCGAGGTTCGGACTCCGGTGAGTCCGATGGGACACACGAATCCGAAAGGTGTCAGGCGACTCTTCATCCTCCGTCTCCCAGCCCGACTCCTCGGAGGAGGAATCGAGCGGTTCTGGTCGGGCGGGCGGGCACCGATGCCCTCCGCCCCGACACCGAGGGTACCGGCGTCGACGACCTCGGTCCCGAACAGGAGGCCGAGGGAGACCGTGGCCGAAGATCGACTCGAGCTCGCATGGACTCGAGGATCGGCTCGGCCTCCGGGGTCGACTTGGACGTCGATGTCCCGGTGGTCGGGGCAGATGCACCGTTGAGACCGGCGATCAGTGCCCGCTGCTGTTCCATGAAGGCAGCCAAGCTGCTCTCCAAGGCCGTCAACCTGAGTCCGAGCTCAGGAGACTCAGCAGCCCCCGACTCAGGCCCCAATGGCGTCGGGCCCGACGTTGGCTCCCCTGGAGGAGAGTCCACGAGGACTACAGTACTCACGTGCCCAGGAGACTCCATCTCGAGACGGGGTTGTTTGGCAGGCCTCTCTGACTCCGAAGACCCGGGACGGCGGTCGGGGCTATGCGACCTGACCCTCGAGGAACCAGGTGCGTCCGCCGATGCCGCCCTCGTGGGTTTTTTCTTCCTGCGCTGCTCCCGCGAAGGAGACCCCCGCTGAGAGGAACCCCGACGCTGCTCGGGGCCGGAGTCCCGTTGAGGCCTCTGATGAGATCCGGGCCCGTCTGGACGCGGAGTCAGAGAAGATTCTGTCCTTTTGGTGCTGCCGACTCCTCAACGCCTTTGAGGACATTTTGCCACATGGACCACAGATCATCGGGTCATGATCGGGTCCGAGGCAACGGAGGCAGCAGTCATGTGTGTCGGTAAGAGACATAAGTTTTACACCGATCACACTTTTTAAACCCGCTGGCAGCCATCGGGGGAAAAAGGGCCCCTGCGAGGTCGAAAGACAGGGCTGCCAGTGAAAAAGAAAAAATGGCGCGAACGCTAGTCACGAAGGACAAAAACCGAAAAAAGAGAGTGGGCTCGATACCGGCGTATCGGGCCCAGGCGGGAAAAGGATCCGGCATCGAACCGAAGGAAGACAAAAAACAGGGTAATCAACTTTTTCCTCGGCGAAAAACGAACTACGTCCGTCGGGCTCCGCGGAAAAAAGAAGACTGAGCAAGATGGCACCCTTGGGCGGGAAGGGGACCGCGCATGCGCGCTGCAATTCCCAAAGGCTTTCTTTGAAAGCTGGGAAAATGCTCCACACGGGGGCTCCGTCGGTGCCGACGTCACCCATATGTGAGGACTGACTTCCTGCTTGGTCCTGGAGAAAGGGGAGAAATGCAAATGACTGTGAACCCAAAGCCTGCTGAATTGATGGTGCTGACTGTTCCCCGAGAAGAAGAGTAGCGGTTCTATAGTGCATCTCCAATCAAGCCAGCTAGTTCCTGTATACCCACCAACCTTATAGCCCCACCTGAAGTATGGGCAGAAGATAATCCACCTGGCCTAGCGAAGAACATAGCCCCTGTCATTGTCACCCTCAAGCCAGGAGTGGAACCAGTGCATGTGAAGCAGTATCCTCTCCCTCGACCATCCATTGAAGGAATCCACTGTCATTTGATGAAACTGCTGAAGTATGGACTTCTCAAGGAATGCCAGTCACCTTGGAACACCCCCCTTCTCCCAGTTAAGAAACCTGGGACAGGGGATTACCGCCCAGTACAAGATCTGAGGCGAGTGAATGATGCAGCTGAAACTATACACCCAGTGGTACCAAATCCTTATATTCTCTTGGGACTGATCCCCGCTGAGGCCACTCATTTCACCGTCCTGGACCTGAAAGATGCCTTTTTCTGTGTGCGCCTAGCCCCCACCAGTCAACTTTTGTTTGCTTTTGAATGGCAAGACCCCACAACAGGAAGGCGGGGCCAACTCACCTGGACTAGATTACTTCAAGGATTCAAGAATTCACCTACTCTCTTCAGTGCTATTTTAAATCAAGATCTTTCAATCTACTATGTGAACCCAGGAGAAAGGGTTCTTCTCTAGTATGTGGACAACTTGCTTATAGCCACCAACTCAGAAAGTGAATGTCTATAAGCCACCAGTGAACTCTTGCACCTTTTTAATGAGGCTGGATACAAAGTCTCAAGAGCCAAGGCATAATTATGTCAAACAAGTTAAATACCTAGGATTCCAGTTGTCCAGCAGAATTAGACGCCTGGGACCAGAACACAAAGAAGCTGTATGCAGTATTCCTACTCCAAACACCAGGAGGCAAGTGAGAGCCTTCTTGGGTGCCGCCGAGTACTGTCGTATATGGATCCCCAATTTTGCGCTGCTAGCAAAACCATTCTATCAATCTACCATAGGAATGGAAAAGTCTCCATTGGAATAGGGACTTGAACAGGATGCAGCCTTTTGATCTTTGAAAACCGCTCTGATGTTATCACCAGCTCTAGGTCTACCAGATGTCCAGAAAACCTTTCAGTCTCTATGTTCATGAGTCACAAGGAAATGTTCTAGGAGTGTTGACTCAATCTCATTGGATCTTGGCAACGACCAGTAGCCTATTTGTCAAAACAATCGGATGTAATTGCAAAAGGCTGGCCCCTTGTTTGAGAGCTGTTGCAGCTACAGCCCTCCTAGTGAGCAATCTTCAAGTTACTGTACCACACTCTGTTCTAACCATTATGAAACACAAAGGAAACTTCTAGCTAATTCACGAATGTTGAGGTATCAGAGTATGCTGTGTGAAAACCCCCAGATACAATTGAAGGTCAGTCAAGCTCTGAATCCTGCTACGTTGTTACCAGTTGGTCTTGACCCCTCTGATCATGACTGTTTAGAAACTATGGACACTATATTCTCAAGTCACCCTGATTCGACTGATGTTCCTTTGGAGAACCCTGGACGGACTTTCTTTGTAGATGGAAGCAGTCTTGTCATCATTAATGGACATTGTTGTGCCAGACATGCAGTAGTGACCCTTGATCTGGTAGTTGAGTCCTCAGCCCTGGCCCCAGGAACTTCAGCACAGAAAGCTGAACTGATAGCTCTTACTATAGCACTGACAATAGGAAAAAGGGGCTCTGTCTAAATGTGTACCCAGATTCCAAGTATGCCCTTACAACCTTGCATGCACATGGGGCCCTGTACAAAGAATGAGGATGGATAACCTCAGGAAGCAAGTCCATTAAGTATGGCCCCAAGATATTGATATTATCAGATGCATACTGCCTACAGATTTCAGAATTTAGGAAAAGTAGAATGTATGAATAGAACCCTGAAATCTCAGTTGTCCAAACTTTGCCAAGAGGTTCACCTGAAGTGGCCCCAGGTTCTTCCTATAGCCCTTCTTAGGATATACTTAGCCCCTGCTAAGTCTTTAGGAGTTTCCCCTTTTGAGATTCTGTATGGGCGACCCCCGCCTATTGTATAGGAAATAAAGGGAGATATGGAACAGATTAGATCTGAAGTTACTAGACAAGAACTATTGGTTTTAAGTTCTGTTTTGCAGAGTCTTCATACGTGGGTACAAGACCAGCTGCTCATCCATCTAACAGAACCCCTGCATCCTCTCAAGCCTGGAGTCTCGGTGTGGATCAAAGAGTGGAGAAAGACACCGTTGACACCACATTGGAAGGGACCTTATGTTGTCATCTTGTTAACCCCAACAGCAGTTAAAGTTGCAAAACTCGAACCCTGGATTCATCACAGTTGAATAAAGTCAGTAGCCATTGATAGCAATGTAGAAAGGAAGGCAGCTACAAAGATATTAGCTATGTGGCAATATTACCCTATACCACACGATGATGCTATTACACCTGTATAATGTGTTAATTGACTAATGAGTGATTTAATTCTCACCCTTTCTCACTTGCGGGTGAGAATAATCAAAGGGGGGAATGTGGTAGGCTATGGCCTAGCATGGCCTGCTATTATGAAAGAAACACAAGGAGGAGCAGACGCTCCTGCAGACTGTCCAGGCAAACACAAGGAGCAGGAGACGTAGGGTGGATTGACAAATTGTTTATTGGAAAAGGGACCCCAACGCGTTTCGGCAACGCCTTCCTCAGGGGGGATATTGCTTAAATAACAAACACATAAAATAAAATGAATAAAACTATAAGTAATAAAACAGCAATTAAAAACAATTAAAAACACATGGCATATTGAGAAAAGAACATAACTTAAGAGTGACCTATAGGCTTGTACAAAACACAAATTATACTGTGTATAACATAAATTATGTAAATAAGTAGATGAATACATGAATAAAAACGCAGGGCTGAGAAACCACAAATAAAACAATGAAACTTAAACTGTAACCATATACATCATGCTCAATGAGAATAAGAGAGACACTATTGGCTAAATATGATATTATACAACAAAAGAGAACAAACGTAAAGATTAAGCATAATATTATACAGAAAGATAAATCATTACAGAAACACGAATAAATAAATAATTAAAATATTAAGATAATAAATAATTAAGAACCAGAAAGTGACAATAAAAATGAATAAGACTAAATGCCTAAATCTATAAATAGGTGAAACACTAAGGCAAAAAGACAAGTAGAAAACAATTAAAAAACAGTACTAGAGCTAGACTTGATGATGGACGATTAATCTGATTACAATCATAATTTTATGAGGGCATATGGGTGGTGCGTGAATAAACTGTGAGAGGTATAAAAAATACTCCAAAAGTGAATTGTAAAACAATGTCTAAAAATACTGCGCTCAATACAAATAAGTGTAGAGCAATACAAGATGCGAAAAAACAGTGAGAATGTACCATAGTAAAATGTCACGTCATGAGGCATTAAAATGTAACATAGAACCTAGGGCACTCACCTAGTACAAGCGTGTTAACATATATGCTTTTGAAAAGACGCTATTGTGTTTGCCTGCTATTATGAAAGGCCTGTAAGTTAGGCCTGGATCCCAACCCCCATTATAGCTAGAAAAGAACCAAAAATCTGTGAAAAATGAGAAAACTGTTTTAAACTGCTTAATAAGAAGTTTTTATGAATTCATAAGTCTTTCATTATTCTCTTGTGTGTGAAAGAAAAGAAATGTTTCAATACATGCATTCCTGAAGCTAGGGATAACCTTGCAGTAGAGAAGTATCAAAATCAAGAACTGCACCATTGTTAGAACAATCCTAAGGGAGGGAGCTGGTTGCTAGGCCCCGGAGGGATTTCTGATTGGACAGGTGCAGGGAGCGTTGGAACCAATGAGAAGTTTGCATGTATCGAGCTAGAACCAATAGAAAGTTCTCATGTATCAAACTGAAAAAGAGGTATAAATGGTTATGTCTCTGTAAAAACTTTGCTCAGTTCCTTTTGAAGCTTTGACTGACTGGGCCTGTGCACAATAAACTGGCTTGGACCCTGTCAATTGACTCCTGGATTTATTCATTGACTGCACTTTGCTACAACACTATAAGTAAACTATGAACTATCATTACAATCATCTGTAATACCTGAAGATTGGAGGATCGCCAATGTAACGCCAGTTTTTAAAAAGGGTTCCAGGGGTGATCCGGGAAACTACAGACCAGTGAGCCTGATGTCAGTACCGGGAAAAATTGCAAGAGGATCTGGATAAATTGGAAGACTGGGTATCAAAATGGCAGATGAAATTTAATGTGGACAAGTGGAAAGTTATGCACCTAGGAAAGAACAACCCAAACTATGGTTACACGATGCAAGGTTCCACATTGGGAACCTCCACCCAGGAAAAAGATTTAGGTGTCATCATGGATAACATGTTAAAACCCTCCGCTCAGTGTGCCGCAGCGGCCACAAGAGAGCAAATAGAATACTAGGTATCATAAGGAAAGGAATGGAAAATAAAACAAAGGATATTATAATGCCTCTGTATCATTCAACGGTGCAACGGAACCTTGAATATTGTGTTCAATTCTGGTCGCCGCATCTTAAAAAGGATATAGCGTTATTAGAAAAGGTACAGAGAAGAGCCACCAAAATGGTAAAGGGGATGGAAGGATACCCCCTATGAAGAGAGGCTAAAAAGGTTAGGGCTCTTCAACCTGGAAATGAGATGACTGAGGGGAGATATGATAGAGGTCTATAAATTAATGAATGGAGTGGAACGGGTAAACGTAGATCGATTGTTTACATCAGAGTATAGAAAGACTAGGGGACATGCAATGAAGCTACAGGGTAACCTATTTAAGACTAATAAGAGAAAATATTTTTTCACTCAACGTGTAATCAAACTCTGGAATTTGTTACCGGAGGATGTAGAGCATAGCTACTCACCTGTAACAGGTGATCTCAGGGAACAGCAGGAATTTATTCTTCACATATGGGTATCATCGGCATGGACGGAGCCTGCGCGGGAACGCTCCGCAGCATCCAATAGGAAAACTTTTGGGAGCATCCCATGGCGCCTTCCCGCCTTTCCCAACTGTCCCTGTCCAGTTGAGTTTAAAGCTGAGACAAAAGAGAGAGGGAAAGAGAGAAAGAGAGAGAGATAGAGAGATACAACTCCTAGGGGAGGTGGGTGGGTTGTGAAGACTAAATTCCTGCTGTTCCCGGAGATCATCTGTTACAGGTGAGTAACTATGCTATCTCCAGGAATGTAAGCAGGAATGTAGTCTTCACATATGGGGACTCTCTAGCTGCAGATGCCAGGGAGAAGGCCCCAGAAGTTGTGTGCCCCTGTGAAAGGGCTCCACTTCGCCCCATGGATCTCTGGCATCCTACCAGGGATGGTGGGTAGGAGTTGATTTAGTATGGAACAGGTGTTGAAGAACAGCCTGACCAACACAAGGCATCCTGGCGGGAGTCCTTGTCTAAGCAGTAATGGGCTGTGAAGGTATGAACCGAAGCCCAAGTAGCTGCTCGACAGATGTCGTCGATAGACACAGAGTGAAGATGAGCCATAGAGGCTGCCATGGCTCTCACATTGTGAGCTGTGACATGGCCTTCAAGAGGAAGGTTCTTACTCTCAGAGGCAAAAGAAATACACTGGAAGTCCCAAATGACTAGGATCAAGAGCAACAAAGAGTTGAGTAGACTTCTATGTTGCTGTGTCCTTTGCAAGCAAAAGGCCAAAGCCCTTTTACAGTACAAAGTATGAAGATTCCTTTCTCCATTTGAGGCGTGAGGCCTTGGGAAAAATACAGGAAGGTAAACCGCTTGGTTTAAATGAAAAGGTGATACAACCTTTGGCATAAAGTGTGGATGAGTCCTAAGGACTACCTTATCATGATGGAACCTTGTATAAGGAGGATCAGCCACCAACGCTTGCAATTCACTGATGTGATGTGCTGATGTGATTGCAATAAGAAAGATAACCTTCCAGGAAAGGAATTTCAAAGAGGTAGTAGCTAATGGTTCAAAAGGCAGCTTCATGAGCTGCCCAAGAACCAGATTTAAGTCCCATGCCACCGGTGGTGGCTTAATGCGAGGCTTAGTTAAAAGAAGGCCTCTCATAAATCTCGCTATGAGAGGATGAGAGGAAATAGGTTGTCCATTTAGAGGCTTGAAGGAAGCAGCAATAGCACTCAAATGAACTCTCACTGAATTGGTCTTAAGCCCTGCATTAGACAAATGAAGGAGATACTCCAGTAATGATTCCAGAGGTATCGCAAGAGGGTCAAGACTCTTCTGCGAATACCATATGTTAAACCTTTTCCACTTGAAAGCATAAGAGCGTTGTGGTAAGGAAGCTCATCCTGACTTAGGAGAAAGTGAAAAAAACCGAAGAATTCACCCTAATAAATTGCAAGGTCAGAGAAATAAACCCACAACCACACCTAGAAACCAGAAAATCCCCAGCTGGAATAGGTTTCAGAGTTCCCCTAGTGGAGTAACGGAGAGTGCATACAGACCCAAGGTAAAAGACCCTTACGTCAGTGAGCTCCCTGATTACCCACATGCCAGAGGGCAAGCTGATCTCCGTCACCTGGGAAGAGAAGAGGTGGGGTGGAACACTGTAGATTTAAGACTAGATTAGATTATACAGAGGTTAGCAAGGAGAGCTGGAGGAGCAACGGGAACAGGAGCAGGAGCAGGAACAGCAGGAGAGAAGAGTGCTGGAAAGAGCCAGAGAGAGGTACAGAGCACGAGAGAGGTACAGAGCACGAGAGAGGAGAAGCTGCTACAAGCCAAGGCACAGGTACAAGCCTTAGAAGCCTGTCCCATACTGAGCAGTGCAGAGTTGCAGGAGACACTCTCAGCTCTAATGAGAGGCTGGCAGCTAAGCCCAGTGAGCTAGAACGAGAGATAGAACCAATGCAACTAGGAGAGCCTGATGCAGCTTTGAATGAGTAAGATATATTCATGGATTGCTCTTTGTGGCAAACATTAGCTACAGAGGGGTTGAAGGAAAGCCAACCTTAAGAGGAAACTCTCCAAAGCAAGGTAACCTTGAAAAGCAAGGTAGATATTTTGTGAACTCCCTGTGTTAAGAGGGGAAACTTATGCTGAGAAGTGAGAACAAGCTGAAGCTGTATAATTGTGCTTCTTAAACACCTGCTATATCCTGTGCAGTAAGACGGCAAGAAGCAAAGCTAACGGTGAGAGGAAAAAAGCTTTTGTTTTGCTTTTGAATGTTCCTAAGAAAACCTGAGTAGAGCTTTGTTTGCTTATTGGAAGTTTATTCCTGTTGGAAGTTTTGCTTGGCTTATAAACAGGAGTACAGCCTGGAAATGTTTGGAACTGAAAAGAAAGGAAACTGCCATTAAAGAAAGCTGTTTGTGTTTATGTTTTAACCAGCAAGGCTAGAGAAAGCTGGGTTTTTGCTTTTGAGCTGAAGAATACTGTAAGCTGATATTTTGTTTTGACCTTTTGCTTATGTCCTGTTGTGTTTTTGAAAGAAACCTGGAGAAATAATCCTGAAAGAGGTAATTTATGGACCTTGCATGTGAGTTAAATAAATTTCTGTCATTGCCTTACCAAAGAGCCAAACTACAAGTTTTTTTCTACCTGAAGCCATATGTGTAGCAGTTAAACTACATTTCCCAAGAAGCATTGCGGGGGAACCAGTCAGAAAAGGATGAAAAGGGAAAGTTTCTATTAGAACCACGACCCTTCATGCTGAATGCAAGGAGCAAGGACGTGACAGCGTCTTGTGGAAGGCTTCCTGGAAGCATCAAGGATATCCTTTACCTGCTGAGAAAGGTTAAGACCATGAAGTTCTAGGCTTTCAGCAACCAGGCCCTGAGATGCAGAGACAGGGGATTGGGATGCCACAGCATCCCGTCCTCCTGAGAAACGAGATCTGGAGCAGATCCTAACTCCAGAGGCGAAGCTTGAGAGAGATGTAGAAGCAGAGGATACCACATTTGCCGTGGCCAATGTGGAGCTATGAGAATCATATGACCTCTGTCTCTCTGAAGCTTGAACAGGATTTTGGGAATTAGGGGAATGGGTGGAAAGGCATACAGGAAGTCCTGGCCCCAATGGAGGAGGAAAACATCCCTGGCCTGGCAACCCTGAGCCGGAATTCTGGAACAGAACCGGGGAAGTTTGGCATTCAGCGGACTTGCAAAGAGGTCTATGTCCAGGGTTCACCAAATTTGAAAAATCTTGGCCACCTGGTCTGCATGGAGAGACCATTCGTGTGGAAGCAGAACTCGACTGAGTCTGTCTGCCCAAGAGTTTTGAATGCCTGGAAGATACACCGCAAGGAGATGAATCTGATGCTCTCTGGCGAGGGCCCATAGTCGCAAAGCTTTGTTGCATAGTGACAGAGAGCCTGTTCCTCCCTGCTTGTTCACATAGAACATGGCTACTTGATTGTCCATTTGAACTAGGACTGTCTTGTAGCTGAGCTGGGTGTGGAATACTTGAAGAGCAAGGAAGATCGCTCTGAGTTCCAGGAGATTGATGTGTAGATAGGTCTCCTGTGAAGTCCAGGTACCCTGGTTAGAGAGGCCTTGCAGATGGGCTCCCCAACCCACTTGTGAGGCATCTGTTGCTAGAGTGGCTTGGGTGGGGGTTGCTGAAAAGGAGACCCCACCAAAAGGTTTTGGGGTGACTGCCACTATTGGAGGGACAAAATAAGGCGATCGGAGTTTGCTATTTTAACTGACAGGCAACCTGACGCCTGAGTCCACTGAGTGGCCCTCATATGAAGACAAGCATAAGGAACCACATGCACGGTGGATGCCATGTGGCCTAGCCACTGTAACATTTCTCGAGCAGTGAGGTGAGGTTTTAACACTGCTTGGGAAGCTAACTGCACAATGCAAAGGCAGCGGGCCTGTGGAAGATAAGCCCTTGTCTGTCTGGTATCCAGCAGAGCTCCTATAAACTCCAGGGACTGAGTGGGAGCAAGGTTGGATTTTGGGAAGTTTATGAGAAGTCCCAAATACTGAAGGATGTGCATTGTGCGAGAGAGAGCAACCCTAGCCTCTGGCTCTGAAGGGGCTCGAATGAGCCAATCGTCTAAGTAAGGAAAGACGAATATTCCTAGGGTGCAAAGAAATGCTGCCACCACAGCCATGCATTTTGTGAACATCCTTGGTGCCGAGGCCATGCCAAAAGGAAGAACCCTGTATTGGTAGTGCTTCCCCTGAAATAGAAAGCGAAGGAACTTTCGGTGAGTTGGATGGATAAGAACATGAGTGTACACATCCTTGAGATCTAGAGAACAAAGCCAATCCTGACTCTGAAGGTATGGCAGCAGAGTTCCTAGAGAAATCATTTTGAACTTCTCTTTGAACAGGAATTTGTTCAATTCTCTGAGGTCTAAAATGGGTCTGTGTCCTCCTGTTTTCTTTGGATTGAGGAACTAGGGGGAGTAGAACCCTGTACCCTGTTGGAGAATGGGTACCTCTTCTATTGCCCCTTGGGCAAGTAGCACAGTGACCGCTTGACCTAACTGGTCATTGAGAGAGATCTGAGAATTGAACAGTCTTACCACTGTAGGAGGGGACATGCTGAGGAAATGAAGCTTGTACCCCTCTCTACAATAGACAGAGTCCAATTTTCTGTTGCTATCTGACCCCATCTGGGGGCAAAATGACATAACCTTCCTGGAATGGCAGAAGGCTCTGGGCCGTTCAGGGCTAGGAAGGCAAAGTTCTCTAGATAGGAGTCAAAGCCCCAGTGTAGGCTGAGTCTGCTGAACCGGTTGAGGCTAAGCAGCTTTTGTTTTTCTTTGCCTAGGTTGTTGCTGCTGTCCCTTTTGGGCAGACTGATTTAACGATGCCCCAGCTGGGTATAAGAGGGATAAAACTTCTGCTTCTTACTGAAGAATGGTTTCTTGTAGGATTTTTTCCTTGCAGGATCAGCTGTAGACTTACAAAATCTATCCAAAGTGATATTGTCAGCATCTATTTCATTAAATTTTTCCTGCCAATCCTTGCCAAAGCGATTCTCTCCTGTGCAAGGAATATTCCCTAGTTTATTTATTATTAGTAATATCTGACAAAAAGGTTAATTGCTTAGCAGAAAGATCCCCTCGCAGGGTAAGAGCTTCCATCACAATGGCATGAGCTTCTTGTTGGGGGATCACCGTATATAGAGATATCACATCAAGCGTTCCAAGAACAACAGCAGGACCCTCAACTAGTGAAGCATTCTCAACTAGAATTTGCAAAAAATGAGAAGTATCCCTTATAAATGATGGAATTGATGGCAATAAAGGTCGCAAAAAAGAATCTACAAAAATTGAAAGGGGCTCAAGCAAAGAACCCCTGGTGGAGACGATAGGCCTTCCCGGAGGAGTTACTGGATTTTTATGAATTTTAGGAAGTAGATATAGTTTTGCCAAACAAGACTCAGAGGGGTTCAAAAACACCTATTCCTTCTCCCCCTACAGTTCTCAATTAAAGCGTATAGTTAAACGGCATGCAAATGTGCTTCATAGTATCCCTGGTTTGGAGGACAAGAATGTACGATGTGTGTGGCAGCGTAACATCAATCTCAAAGAAATGCTGAGCCCGGCTGTATTGCGCCCTATGTCTCCATTCGATTTTTCTGATGTGGGACATGTACGCTGTGGAGAATGTAATATCTGCTCCATTACAAAAGAATTACGAGAATTTAATTACCATGGCAAGATCTATCGTTTAAAACATCGCACATCATGTACATCTGTGTATGTTGTATATTGCATTTTATGCCCTTGCGGTCTGATCTACATTGGAAAGACCATTCGAATGTTTAAGGTGCGCATAAATGAACACAAAAGTAAACTGAAATGTCAACGTCGTGAAGCGCCAATTCTTGATCACTGCCTCCAGATGCAGCATAAGTTTGAAGAACTGCAATGCTTTTGTATAGATTTTGTTAACTCGCCTCGATTAGGTAAATCTAGGGACGGTACTCTCTTATGGCAAGAACAACGCTGGATTCACACACTGGGCTCTGTAATTCCTTTTGGTCTCAACTCACGTGTGGAATGGGATGTTTGCATCTAGTTTTTCATTCGATTGTAATGCCTGCTCTATAAATTCCTTAGTTCGCATGCGCGGCGTTCTACACCGGTTGGACAACTTTGCTCGTTCTTCTATGAAGTGAATCCCAAGGTGAGAGTCAACGTTCTTCCTTACAGATATTTTGGATATAAGAATTGAACATCTTTTTGAAAGTATGTATCCTTGTGAAAGCTGGTATCTACTAAATTCTGCTATGTTTGTGTTTTGTAGTGCCTTTCAGCCACCCCCTGATGAAACCTTTTTAGGTGAAACGCAAATCAAGTGCATACGAGAGCGTTGGGGATCATGGCACTGGCTTAGCACTACTATATGAGCACGGTTACAACTGCAGTCAGCGAACGCTTAATCTCTATTCGTCTACGAGGATTGCCTATCAACACAACTATAATTCAAGTATATGCCCCAACAACAGCTGCAGAAGAGAATGAAATTGAAGAGTTCTATGAACAAGTACAAGCTGAAATTGACAGAACATGCAAACAGGATATCCTGATAGTCATGGGTGACTGGAACGCAAAAGTTGGCAACAAAGAAGAAGGCAAAGTAGTTGGAAAATATGGACTTGGCAACAGAAATGAAGCTGGAGAAAGATTGATAGAATTCTGCAAGACCAATGATCTATTCATCTCAAACACCTTCTTCCAGCAACACAAGCGGCGACTGTACACATGGACTTCACCCAATGGATTGTATAAAAATCAAATTGACTACATCTGTGGAAGTCAACGATGGAAAAGCTCTGTAACATCAACAAAGACAAAACCTGGAGCTGACTGTGGTACAGATCATCAACTACTAGTATGCAAACTCAAGCTAAAGTTGAAAAAGAGCAAACCACTCATGAATGCAGCAAAATATGACCTTGAGAATATACCACTGGAATTTAAAGACTGCCTGCAAAATCGATTTGCTGCTTTAGATACAAATGACAGAACTCCGGAAGAGTTATGGAATGACATCAAGAAGGTTGTGCTGGAAGAAAGCGAGAAGTCTCTACAAAAGGTGAAAAAGCAAAAACGGCCAAAATGGATGACGGAAGAAGAAACTCTGAAAATTGCCCAGAAACGCAGAGAAGCTAAAGCCAAAGGAGAAAGAAAGACAATCGCAGAACTCAACAGAGATTTCCAACGTGCAGCAAGACAGGACAAGGAAAAGTACTACAATGACACTTGCAAGGAAATAGAAGCAGAAACTATTAGAGGAAGAACAAGATCGGCTTTCCTAAAGCTGCGAGAGTTAAAGAAAAAGTTCCAGCCTCGAATTGGAATGTTACAAGATGCTCAAGGTTCTATGTTGAATGATGCTGAGAAGATCAAGAAAAGGTGGAAGGAATATACAGAGTTTTTATATGATAAAGATCAAGTGGACCAACAGCCGTTTCAACCTATACCTTATGATCAGGAACCATTGGTGATGAAAGAAGAAGTTGAAGCAGCATTGAAAGCCTTATCAAAGAACAAAGCACCAGGCATTGATAGCATTCCCACAGAAGTATTGCAGCAATCTGATGCAGCTGTTACTGTACTTACAAGGCTCTGCCAAGAAATATGGACGACAACATCATGGCCAACTGACTGGAAAAGATCTGTGTTTATACCAATACTAAAGAAAGGTGATCCAACTGACTGTGGAAATTATCGCACAATCGCTCTGATCCCACATGCCAGCAAGATTCTACTGAAGATTATTCAAAAGAGACTATAGCCATACCTAGAACAAGAACTACCTGAAGTGCAAGCAGGGTTCAGGAAAGGGCGAGGAACGAGAGACATCATTGCGGATGTGAGATGGATCCTTGAAAAGACTAAAGAATACCAAAAGGATATCTATTTGTGCTTTATCGACTATAGCAAGGCTTTTGACTGTGTAAACCATGAGAAACTCTGGGCCACATTAAGAAGCATGGGTATACCAGAACACCTGATCGTTCTCTTGCGCAATCTGTACATTGATCAAGAAGCAATAGTTCGAACGGAACAAGGAGAAACAGAATGGTTTAAAATAAGCAAAGGTGTAAGACAAGGCTGCATACTTTCCCCCTACCTGTTTAATTTATATGCAGAACAAATCATCAGAGAAGCAGGATTGTATGAAGACAACAGAGGTGTGAAGATTGGTGGAAGACTCATCAACAACCTTCGCTATGCTGATGATACCACATTACTGGCAGAAAGTGAAGATGATCTGAAACATTTGCTTCTCACAATCAAAGAACATAGTCTCAAAATGGGCCTGCACCTTAATGTAAAGAAGACAAAGATCATGACAACTGGCATAATCAACAGGTTCATCGTTGAAGGAGAAGAAATTGAAATCGTGAACAACTTTAACCTACTTGGATCAACTATCAATAAAGAAGCAACAAGCAGTCAAGAAATCAGACGACGCATTGCTCTTGGCAGAATGGCTATGAAAGACCTAGATAAGATTCTCAAGAGCAGAGATGTCTCTCTCCATACAAAGATTCGACTTGTTCAAGCCATGGTATTTTCCATAACATCATATGGATGTGAAAGCTGGACAGTGAAAAAGACAGACAGGAAGAAAATTGATGCCTTTGAATTATGGTGCTGGCGGCGAATACTGTGTATACCATGGACTGCCCGAAGAACAAACCAGTCGGTACTAGAGGAGATCAAACCTAAGCTTTCTTTAGAAGCTCAGATGACAAGACTTCGACTTTCATACTTCGGACACATCATGCGAAGAGAGAGATCATTAGAGAAAGACATCATGCTTGGAAAGATAGAAGGTCAACGCAAAAGAGGAAGGCCAGCAATGAGATGGATCGCTACAATAACAGCAGCTACGGGTACCAGTCTGTCAACAATGAGCCGCCTGACTGAAGACCGAACACAATTTAGGATAGCTATCCAGAGGGTCGCCATGAGTCGACTCCGACTCGACGGCACTTAACAACAACAACAACTGCAAAGCTAAGTGTTACCATACCACTCTTTCGATGTCTTTATGTTGGAATTCTCAATAATTCTCAATAATTCTGTGCACGTGAAAGAGTTGGTTGATGTCCACCTCAGAGCAACTGTTTCTATGGGTCATTGATGCTAACAGGGCTATGCCGTGCCAAGATAAATCTGGCCGGTTCTGTTTTGCCCGGGAAGACTGAGACCTTTTTGTTGCTTCTGCGAGTGGTTGATTTGGCTTTGCTACTGCTGAATCTTTTGAGACTATATACTAGCTTCTTGTTGATACTTTTTACTTTATTGTTTCAACTACAGAGTCGATTTCTTTTTTCCCATTAGGCCATGACTATCTACATGCTGAGTAATTTTATTCTTTATGATGGTTTCTACCATTTTTCCCAGTACTGACGTCAGGCTCATCGGTTTATAGTTTCCCGGATCACCCCTGCAACCCTTTTTAAAAATTGGTCTAACGTTGGCGATCCTCCAATCTTCAGGTATTAGAGATCATTTTAATGATAGTTCACAGATTACTAATAGCAGGTCTGCAATCTCATATTTCAGTTCTTTCAACACCCTTGGATGTATACCATCCGGCCCAGGTGATTTACTACTCTTCAGTTTATCTAACAGTTGTAATACATCTTCCCGATGTATCGATATTTCCTTCAATTCTTCCGCACCTTTAAATACCACTTCAGTCATGGGTAACATCCCTACATCTTCCTCAGTAAAGACCGAAGCAAAGAATTCATTCAGTCTCTCCGCTACAGCCTCGTCGCCTCTTAGTGCCCCTTTAACCCCTCTATCATCTAATGGACCAACTGACTCTCTCACAGGTTTTTTGATACGAATGTACTTGAAAAAGACTTTATTTCACGCTTTTGCTTCCGCAGCAAGCTTCTTCTCAAATTCTCCCTTTGCCTGCCTTATCAGTGCCTTGCATTTGACTTGCCAGTGCTTGTGCTGTTTCCAGGTTTCGTCGTTTGGCTCTTTTTTCCATTTCCTGAAAGATGCTTTTTGGCAACAACAGCCTCTCTGACTTCACCTTTAAACCATGCTGCAGTTTTTAGGACTTCCTTCCACTTTTCTTAAAGCGTGGAATACAGCTGTTCTGGGCTTCCAAGATAGTATTTTTCAACAACACCCAAGCTTGATGTAAGTCTTTAACCTTTGCAACTGCTCCTTTTAGTTTTTTCTTAACTATTTTCCTCATTTTATCATAGTCTCCCTTTCGAAAGTTAAAAGGTAGTACTGTGGATTTCTTTACTATCCCTCCTCCACTAATTAAATCAACCGCGATCATGCTATGATCACTATTGCCAAGTGGCCCCAACACCCTTTTCTCTTGCACTAGATCTGGTGCTCCACTAAGGACTAGGTCCAATATGGCTTCCCTCTGGTCGGTTCATGAACCAGCTGCTCCAAGAAGCAGTCATTAATTTCATCTAGGAACTTTATCTCCCTAACATGTCCTGCCGTGACACTGACCCAGTCGATACCGGGGTAATTTAAATCACCCATTATTATTACTGTGCTGTAACTTTTGTTAGCTTCCTTGATTTCTTTGAGCATTTCATTATCTATTTGTTCATTCTGGCCAGGCGGTCGATAGTACACCCCCACTGCCATCGCCTTCCCCTTTTTACATGGAATTTCAATCCATAGAGATTCTACAGCAAATTTTGTTTCCTGCAAAACTTTAATCCTTTCTGACTCAATGCCCTCTCTAACAGAGCACAACCCCTCCACCAATTTGATCAGCTCTATCATTACGATATACTTTGTACCCAGGTATCACAGTGTCCCACTGGTTGTCCTCCTTCCACCATGTCTCTGATATTCCAATCATATCTAACCTCTCATTTAGTGCTATATATTCTAACTTTCCCATCTTATTTTTTAGACTTCTAGTATTTGCATACAAGTATCTTAGAGACTGTATTTTATTCATATTAATCTGGCTATTGGTAGACATGGGTAATTTGGGATCTTTAAGCTCTGTCTGCTCCATACTCGAGGGCATTTGGGCTACTTTACTCTTTTTTGGAACCTCTCTGCTTTTGGCAGTATCCTTCAAGGATTACATTCTTCTGAACCATGTGCTCTTGGGCGACTGTCGGCTTTCCCCTATTGTCTAGTTTAAAAGCTGCTCTATCTCCTTTTTAAAGTTTAATGCCAGCAGCCTGGTTTCATCATGGTTAAGGTGAAGCCCATCCCTTCGGAAGAGCTCCTCCTTTCCCCAGAATGTTCCCCAGTTCCTAACAAATCCAAAACCCTCATCTCTGCACCATTGTCTCATCCACACATTGAGACTCCGGAGCTCTGCCTGCCTTTTGGGTCCTGCGCGTGGAACGGGAAGCATTTCATAGAATGCTACCCTGGAAGTTCTGGATTTCAACTTCTTACCTAAAAGCCTAAATTTAGCCTCCAGAACTTCCCTACCACATTTTCCTATGTCATTGGTACCAACATGTACCAAGACAGCAGACTCCTCCCCAGCACTAAATAAGACCTTATCTAGGTGGCACGTGAGGTCCGCTACCTTCGCACCAGGCAGGCATGTTACCAGGCGATCCTCACGTCCACCAGCCACCCAGCTATCTACATGCCTAATGATCGAATTACCAACTATAACGGCTGTCCTAACCCTTCCCTCATGGGCACATGGCCCTGGAGAAACGTCCTTGGTGCGAGAGGGTTTTACATCACTTGGAGGACAGGTCCTAGTTATAGGATCACTTCCTGCCACACCAGGGTGATGCTCTCCTGTAACATGACCTCTCCTCTCCATGGCAACAGGGATGCTGCCAGACTGGAGGTGGGACTTCAGGACTATATCCCTGTAGGTCTCGTCTATGTACCTCTCTGTCTTTCTTATGTTTTCCGCTACTCTAGCCTCTAGAGAACGGACTCGTTCCACGAGAGCAAAGAGCTCCTTGCACTTATTGCACACGTAAGACCTCTCACCAACTGGGAGAAAATCATACATGTGACACTCAATGCAAAAGAATGGAAAGCACCCATCTTGCTGCTGGACTGCTGTCTGCATCTTAGTTTTAAGCTTGTGTTTAGATCTTTGAGTTCTTTACTTACTAAGGGTTCCTATGGATATTTATACTAATAAAACTGTACCCAATACATTTAATATACCTTGTTCACCTGAAGCTTAATTAATCTCAGGTCCTTGGTGTATGACTGATTTGGATAACGAGCTTCACCTGAGAGCACCTCCTTTCCTTTAAAATGTGTAAGTACCTATAAAGCTACGATTATCCCAGGGGTGGGTGGGTGTTGGGGAGGGAGGGAGGGAGGGAAAGCGTAGTTACTCACCTGTAACAGGTGTTCTCCAGGAGCAGCAGGAATCAGTCCTCACTTATGGGTGACGTCGGCGCCGACGGAGCCCTCGCGGAGCAATTTTCCCCAGCTTTCAAAGAAAGCCTTTGGGAATTGCAGCGCGCATGCGCGGTCCTCTTCCCGCCCAAGGGTGCCATCTTAGCCAGTCAGGTGACATAGCTAAAAAAGACAGCATAAAAATTTGCAAAAAACTAAAGCAGACGATTGCAACTCCAAGGGGAGGAGGGAGGGTTGTGAGGACTGATTCCTGCTGCTCCTGGAGAACACCTGTTACAGGTGAGTAACTACGCTTTCTCCAGGACCAAGCAGGAAGTCAGTCCTCACTTATGGGACTCCCAAGCTCAAGGCTACCGGAGACCCTAAGCACAAAAATGAGCTCCCTCTAGCTCAGCAGCACAGAAGGAAAGAATCTTCGCTGAATTATCACCCACCGGTAGCCCACATCCGGGATGGAGGGTAGGAGTTGCTCAGACCTCAAAGAGATTACGGAGGACTGCCTGTCCGAAAGCACTGTCCCTGCGGGACTCCCTCTCGAGGCAGTAATGGACCGCAAAAGTCTGGCTCGAAGACCAAGTAGCGGCCCGGCAGATGTCTGCCAGCGGAACAGAGCGGAGGTAGGCCACTGACGTGGCCTTTGCCCGAACGCAATGAGCCGTGACTCGACCTTCCAAGGAGAGTCCGGCTGCCCCATAAGCCCAAGTGATACAGTCCGCAACCCAGATGGACAGTGTACGCTTGGAGACCGGGAGCCCCAATTTATTGGGGTCAAAAGACACAAAAAGCTGAGCAGCTTTACGGTGCTCCCGCGTACGGTCAAGGTAGAAGTTCAAAGCCCTTCTACAGTCCAGGGTATGGAGGACCGTTTCAGCTCGGCTGGAGTGTGGCCTGGGAAAGAAGGTCGGAAGTACCACCTCCTGATTGATGTGAAAAGGGGAGACCACTTTTGGAAGAAATTTAGGGTGAGTCCGTAGGACTACCCTATTTTTGTAGAACCGAGTGTAAGGGGGATCAGACACGAGGGCCTGCAATTCACTTACGCGTCTAGCGGAAGTGAGGGCTATCAAGAACAGTGTTTTCCAAGACAGAAAACGGAGAGAACAGGTAGCCATAGGTTCAAAAGGCGGACAGGTGATCCGCTGCAAAACCACATTCAGGTCCCAGTCAGGCGCTGGCGGGCGCAGAGGTGGTTTAAGTAGAAGGAGACCTCGGAGAAACCTCGCTACGAGAGGGTCGCTGGAGAGAGGTCTGCCGTCCACCGGCACATGATGTGCCGAAAGAGCACTGAGGTGAACTTTGACGGAGTTGGACTTAAGTCCCAGATTAGAGAGGTGCAGCAAGTACTGCAAGATCACCGACACCGGGCAGGAGAAGGGATCCTGAGACTGTTGGGTACACCAAACGGAAAAGCGACGCCATTTAAGGGCGTAGCATTTGCGGGTAGAAGGTCGTCGCGAAGCCAAGACGACCTCCTCCACCTCTGCCGGCAGGAGAAGGGGAGCAAGGACTACCCTCTCAGCAGCCAGGCCATTAGGTTGAGAGACCTGAGGTTGGGGTGTAGCAGAGAACCCTGATCCTGAGTGAGGAGATCCGGTTGAAACCCCAGAGGAAATGGATCCTCCACCGCTAATTGCAGCAGGAGCGGAAACCACGGCTGTCTGGGCCAGCGAGGGGCCACCAGGATCATGAAGGCTTTGTCGCGGAGAACCTTGAAAAGAGTCCGAGAGACTAGCGGGATGGGAGGGAAAGCATTCAGAAGGCTTCCCGACCATGAGAGTAGAAAAGCGTCCGCCGCAACCCGACGGGGGTGGGGCTGACGAGAGCAGAAGCGAGGAAGTTGCCGGTTGTGAGGACTGGCAAAGAGATCCACCGTGGGGAGGCCCCACTTCAGAAAGAGCTTCTGAACTACCAAGGGATCCAGACGCCACTCGTGCGGCTGAAGGATCCTGCTGAGTTTGTCCGCCAGGTAATTCTCTTGGCCTGGGAGATAAACTGCCTTGAGGAGAATGCCATGACTGACGGCCCAAGAGCAGAGCTTCTGTGCCTCCCGGCAGAGGAGGAAGGAGCCCGTGTCCCCTTGCTTGTTCACGTAGAACATGGCAACTTGATTGTCCGTCTGGACAAGGACGGACTGATGAGAAGTCAGGTGGGAGAAAGCCTTGAGAGCCAGGCGGATCGCCCTGAGCTCCAGGAAGTTGATCTGCTGAGCAGACTCCCATGTGGTCCAGAGGCCCTGAGTACGTGCCCCTTGGCAATGCGCACCCCAGCCCAGGAGGGATGCATCTGTCGTCAGCACCCGGGCCGGCTGAGGTGACTGGAAAGGCATTCCGAATATCAGGTTCGGCTGCTGAAGCCACCACCGGAGAGACGAGAGCAGCGGCTCGGAGACGCGCACGAGGTCTGCCAGGTCGCCTGTGGCTTGTCGCCACTGCTGGCGGAGACACCATTGAGCAGGCCGCATATTCAGGCGGGCATTGGGGGTCACATGGACGGTGGAAGCCATATGGCCGAGTAGTCTCAGGAAGCGCCTGGCGGAGACCAGGGGCTGGCTGCGAAAACGGTCGGCTAGGTCCATGAGCTGTTGAGCCCTGTCGAGCGGAAGGTATGCTCGTGCCTGAGGAGTGTGCAGTCTTGCGCCGATGAACTCGAGATCCTGTGATGGGAGCAAAGTGGACTTTGCGAAGTTTATAACAAAGCCCAAGTGCTGCAGAAGAGTCACCGTGCGGCGCGTGGCGTTGGTGACCTCCAGAGCGGACGCTGCTCTGATGAGCCAGTCGTCGAGGTACGGAAAGACATAGAGGCCGTGAAGCCGGAGATGGGCCGCCACCACCGCGAGACATTTTGTGAAGACTCGCGGTGTGGAGGACAGGCCAAAGGGCAGTACTCTGTACTGGTAATGATTTCCTGACACCACAAACCTTAGGTATTGTCGGTGGCTTGGGTGGATAAGGATGTGCGTGTAGACATCCTTTAGATCCAAGGAGCATAGCCAATCTCCCTGCTGGAGGTAGGGCAGAAGGATTCCAAGGGTAAGCATCTTGAACTTCTCTCGCACGAGGAACTTGTTGAGGTTGCATAGGTCCAGGATGGGTCTGAGGCCTCCTGTTCTCTTTGGTATCAGAAAATACCTGGAGTAAAAACCTTGACCCTCCAGGTGGTGGGGCACCGGTTCCACCGCCTGTTCCTGTAGAAGACCTGCTAACTCCTGAAGGAGTAATTCCCTGTGCAGAGGGGGTCGTGGAGGTTCTCCCGGAAAAAAGGAGGGAGGGACCTGGTGGAAGTGGAGAAGATAGCCTTCTCGCACGACTTGAAGCACCCAGGCATCTGAGGTGATGCTGGACCACCTGTGGGCGAAGTGAACCAGCCGGCCTCCGGTGCTGGGAGGAACCAGCGGGGGGGGAGAGGCTATGCTTAGTGAGTCAAAAAACCCCACCCTGCTGAGCAGGGGCTGGTGGTGCAGGCTTGGGGGCTTGCTGCCTACGGGACCCGTTACCCCGTCCCTTGGCCTGCTGGCCCTGTTGGGGAGCTGCAGGGGCCTGATAATGGGGGTATTGTTTGTAGGCAGCCGCCTTCCTCGGGTAAAAGGACTTCTTTCCCGAGCCCTTCTTTTTCTGGGAAGGGGCGGAGGTCTTCCTAGAAAGCCTAGTCCTGGTGAGAGTCTCCGTCTCAATTTGTGCAGCCTTTTCCGCCATGGGCTTGCCAAAGAGGTTTTCGCCTCGGCAGGGGACATCGACCAACTTGTCCTGCACCCAGGGCTCAAGGTCAGATGACTGAAGCCAAGCCTGTCGGCGGGCACCGATGCCGGCTGCGGCCACTCGAGCCGACGCTTCAAAGCCATCGTAGGCTGCTCGGGATATGAATTTTGAGCATTCCCGAATACCAGTGGACAAGGCCAGGAACCTCCGCAAGGGTTCCTCGGACAAACCAGCGGAGAATCCGGCTAGCTCTTTAGCCAGGTCTCGGAGATACATGCCCATGTAGAGCTGGTAGGTCTGGACACGACACGCAAGCATAGAGCCCTGGAAACACTTCTTGCCAAGGCCATCCAGGTTACGGGCCTCCCTGCCAGGAGGCACCGAGGAGTGCATCTTCTGGCTCTTAAGACGATGCATGGCCGATTCCACTACCATGGAATGGTGTGGCAGCTGTGCTTTTTGGAAGCCAGGGCTCTTGCGGACTCGATAGATAGAATCGACCCGCTTGCTCAGGACCGGCGAGGTGGCCGGACTCTCCCACATGCGGAAGAGTAGTCGTTCCAGCATGGGAGGAACCGGTACAGTAAAGTGTTCCCTTGCGGGAGAGTCATACTGGAGGGCGTCGAGCTCTTCGGCTCGAGGCTCCTCCTCGGGATCCGCAGGGAAGGCCAAAGCCTTGGCCATATCCCTGACGAAGTCCGAGAACCGGGCATCCTCCGGGGGGGACTGCTTCCGAGGCTCGGACTCCGGTGAGTCCGAGGGGACACACCGAGTCCGGAAAGAATCAGGCGACTCTTCCTCTTCAGACTCCCAGACCGACTCCGACGAGGACTCGGTGGGGTCGGCCTGGGCAGGGCGCGGCGCCTGCCGCCCCGACGCCGAGGGAGTCGGCGTCGGCGACCTCGGTCCCGAACGGGAGGCTGAGGGTGACCTCGACCGAGGATCGACTCGAGTTCGCATCGACTCGAGGATCGGCTCGGTCTCCGTGGTCGACTTGGACGTCGACGTCCCGGCGGTCGGGGCAGCGGCGCCAGCGAAGCCAGCGAGCAGTGCCCGCTGCTGGTCCATGAAGGCAGACAATCTGCTCTCCAAGGCCGTCAACCTGAGTCCGAGCTCAGGTGACCCAGCAGCCCCTGACTCGGGCCCCGACGGCGTCGGGCCCGACGTCGGCTGTCTCGGAGGCGAGTCCAGGAGGACCACAGGACTTACCCGAGCAGGCAGCTCCGACTCCAGGCGAGGTCGCTTCGTGAGATGCTCCTTCTCCAAGGACCCGGGACGGCTATCGGGGCTATGCGACCTGGCCCTCGCGGAGCCAGGAGCGTCCACCGACGCCGCCCTCGCGGGTTTCACCTTACGACGATGGTCCCCGGAGGGAGAACCCCTGTCGGAGGAACTCCGGCGACGGTCCGAGCTGGAACCTTTGGACGCGGAGGCCTCCGACGAGGTCCGGGTACGGCTGGGGTCAGCGAAGAGTCTATCCCGCTGATGCCGCCGACTTCTCAACGCTTTGGAGGACATTTTGCCGCAGGGCCCACAGATCATTTCTTCATGATCCGGGCCCAGGCAGCGGAGGCAAAAGTCGTGTGTGTCAGTTAGTGACATATTTCGGTCACACTGACCACACCGCTTGAAACCACTGGCAGCCATCGGGGGAAAAAGGGCCCCGGCGAGGTCAAAGGACCGGGCTGCCAGGGAAAAACCGAAACGAAAAACTGACTAAGTCAGAAAAACCGAAAAATAAGAAGAGGACTCGAGACCGGCGTCGCGAGTCCGGCGGGAAAAAGACCGGCGTCGAACCGAATGGAAAATAAGAGAAATTCTGAAGAAAAAATCAACTTTTTCGCGGGGACACGACGGGTACGTCTGTAGGGCTCCGCGGAAAAAAGAAGACTGGCTAAGATGGCACCCTTGGGCGGGAAGAGGACCGCGCATGCGCGCTGCAATTCCCAAAGGCTTTCTTTGAAAGCTGGGGAAAATTGCTCCGCGAGGGCTCCGTCGGCGCCGACGTCACCCATAAGTGAGGACTGACTTCCTGCTTGGTCCTGGAGAAATAACACTTATTAAAAGAGGGCTGTTACACAGTACCCTGTCCTGTGCTTCTGAGGTAAGCTGTGACCAACTTCCTGGATGATTAACAGTCCTTGCTTGGATAGAAGGAGTCTTTCAAAATGGCCTTTTGACCTGCCACCTGGTGTTAGCACCTATTGAAAACGTTTCACAGGTCTCTTGCCCCTTAGGTAGAAGGCCTCTTTGTAAAGGTCTCTAGAAGACTTAATTTGTTGCTCACAGAGTACTGACCCTGTTTTGCCTTTTATGCTAAGTTATATTGTGATTTGATTTAAATTACAGCTCTTTGCTGCTGCTAGGCTCTGACTTATTATGAAATTTAAACTACAAGCTCTCTGCTGGGTTCTAAATTTAACCGGAAAGCTCTCTTCTGTGTTTTAAATTTAAACTAAAAGTACTTTGCTGATACTAGGCCCCAAGTGACTATTAAATTTAAACTACAAGCTCTCTGCTGGGTTCTAAATTTAACCAGAAAGCTCTCTTCTGTGTTTTAAATTTAAACTAAAAGTACTTTGCTGATACTACGCCCCGAGTGACTATTAAATTTAAACTCTAAATAGTTGGTCTTGTTACAGAGGTTTAAATTTATCATATGACTGGATCTCTCCCTCTAGTCTTCTCTAAGACTATGATTTTTTCTAAGGTTGAAACTTTCCTCGTTTATACAAATTATTTCTTAAAACCGTAGAGTTTCTGTGTTATTGAATTAATTGTTTCATTAACAGCGCTTTAGTATATAGAATCCCCTGAAGAAACCTATGGTGAAACGTAGATAGGGCACCAGAACGGGGCGTCGGGGAAAACTGAAGAAGATTCAGATAAGCACCTTTTTGGGTTTCTGAGTGATAACTTAAGCAGTGTCTACATTTATTTGTGAACGAAGTGGTCATTGATGCAATATCGGCACACTATCACAAGACATTGTCTAAATTGTAGTGCCAATGGAAGTCTGAGACCGTGAGTTCACATTAATTCAACAACACAGAAACTCTACGGTTTTAAGAAATAATTTGTATAAACGAGAAAAGTTTCAACCTTAGAAAAAAATCATAGTCTTAGAGAAGACTAGAGGGAGAGATCCAGTCATATGATAAAAATATTAAATTTAAACTACAAGCTCTCTGCTGGGTTCCAAATTTAACCAGAAAGCACTCTTCTGTGTTTTAAATTTAAACTAAAGTACTTTGCTGATACTAGGCCCTGAATGACTATTAAATTTAAACTACAAGCTCTCTGCTGGGTATGGAATGTAACCAGAAAGTTCTCTTCTGTGTCTTAAATTTAAACTTAAACTGCTGCTACTAGGCCCTGACTGATTTAACAAAAAACACTGGGTTCACAGATTAATTAGCTTTAATACAAAGAAGTCCTTTCAGAAAATTCCCAGAAGTATACACTCACAATTGCAGATCTCTCTCCAGAAGTAGCAGTCCGTTTTTCTAGTCCTTCAAGACTCTTTCTTCACCTTCTCAGCTAATTCTTTTGAGAACCATAGTGGCCTCCTTTTCCTTTTACATTTATTTACCTTTCTAACAAAAAGGTAAATAAATATTCCCTTTCAGTTTTGCCCACTGTTTTTCTACATCCCCCAGCTGTTCCCATCCCGCTAACGACTCTGAGGTATTGTCCTATCTTTGCAAAGTTAGTTTTCCAATAGTCTAAGACCTTTTTTTTTAATGGATTTTATCAGCCCTAGTACTAATACTGAACCATATCATCTGGTGATCACTGAATGTGAGTTGCTCTCCCATTGTAACATCAAAAACACTTTCCCCATTGGTAAGCACTAAATACAGTATGGCCCCATCACGTGTGGGTTCTGTTACCAATTGCCTGAATAGTACTCCCTGTAGAGAATCCTGGATCTCCTTACTTCTTAGATGACACTGCATTAGGAATGTGCCAAGCTACGCTGCATTAGGAATATTGCATATTGAAATCACCTATCAGTAGCACTTCTCCTTTCATGGCAATACTATGTATGTCTTGAATTAAATCTTTGTCCACTTCTACTCACTATGATGGGGTTTGTATATAACTCCAATGCAAATGGATTTCCCTTTCCCTCTTTCTAGTTAAATCAAAAGTGCCTCCTATCTTCCTTTTAAGCCCTGCAATTTCTATAGCTTTAATATTATTTTTAACATATAGTGCCAATACTACCTCCCTTTCTTCCTACTCTGTCCTTCCTGAATAAAGTATAGACCGGTATAATTATATCCCAGTCAGGGTTTTCTGTGAACCATGTCTCCGTAACCGCCACTAAATCCAAGTCAGCCTCGTCCATTAAAGCCTCAACATCTGGAATCTTATTTCCCATGCTACCGGCATTTATACACACCGCTTTCCAGATGTTGCCCCTATTACCCATTTCTACAGAGGTATTTAATGTTTCACATACCTGGGGGCTCTCTTCACCCTTCTCCATCAAATCTAGTTTAAAGCCCTCTTCAGTGGTTAGCCAGTCTGCTGCTGAAAATGCTTCGACCCTTCTTGGACAGATGGACACCATCTCTGCTCTACAGCCCTTGGAACATCATCCCATGATCCGGGAAACCAAAACGCTCTCAATGACGCCATCCACGCAGCTATGCATTCATATCCAGGATGCAAGCTTCTCTGCCTCGACCTTTACCCTCAACAGGGAGGATTGAAGAGACCACCACCTGCACACCTATCTGCTTCACCCTCTGACCCAGAGCCATGAAGTCATGTTTGATATGCTCGAAGGGATACCTAGCAGTATCATTTGTGCCGACATGGATGAGCAACATAGGATAATAGTCAGTAGGCTTGATGAGTCTCAGCAAACTCCATAACATCTCGGATTTTGGCACGTGGCAGACAGCACACCTCTCTGGACATAAAGTCTGGTGGGCAGATGGACGCCTCAGTACTCCTCAGGGAAGAGTCACCAATCACCACTACCCTTCACTTCGTTATGGTGACTAACATTGGGGTGCTTGAGCCATGGTTCTTCCTTTCCTTGGATGCTTCCACCTCCTCCACTTCTAGGGTTGCATACTGGAGGAGTTGGAGTGATGATATGCATGCTTTGGTGACTCGCGTCCAATCTTCTTCCTTCTGTAGCGTCCCATCTCCACTTCTGGATGATTCAAGAAGTATCTCGCCAATGTACTTCTCACCAAATGCTTCTTAGTCTTGCCACCTCTTCCCTGAGCTCCTCCACTTGTTTCCTGAGAGCCTCAGCATGCAGGCATCCTGCACATGGAATCAGTCCCTCAACTGGCATTGGGATCTCTGACTGGGCAGAGGTAGAAGTTGTAACAGGGGCAACAGCTTTAGCAATACAATATTTTCCAGCCATTGCTTAGTTGGTGGAACTTTGGTACCTGTTGAAGTAAAAGGAGGAGACCTACCAAAGTCCCTACCAGTTTCTCAGCTGTCCTTTAGGAAAAAAATGCAGACATCCTCTTTTTAGTGTGTTCTAACGGTGCTTGTTTATATCCCTCTGTGTAGCTAAATGGGGAGTTGCCCTATAAAGCAAAAACGCTTATATGGGGTGGGTGAGTGGATGTAGGGATGGGTAGGGATGAGGTCAGTGGTTTCAAAGAGTTAGCTGTGAATAAACTGACAACCCCACAAGCACACAAAAAAAACCATCTAAGGGATTGGTCCATCTATGCACTCTGAGGGGATCAGAGGCCCCTTAGACCCAGGCACAGGGAGGGATATTATAGTCCCGCTTAGCACACTAGCTATCCCCACAGAGTGACTGTAAATATAAGCATAGAGAAACAGAGAATGCATCCAGCATAAGCCAACATCCCAATTCTGACATAACACTATTGAGATAGCTAATGCCTTGCATAAAGGGTGACACTAAGGAAACGAATATCCATAAACAGCAAGCAACGATATAAAAGAAAGGAAGAACATCACAACCATACAAGACTGAATTCAGCTTGCTGACTGATAAACAAGCAAACAAATTAAGAATCAAAAAAAGTATAAGCTAAAGAATATAAGAAAGCGTAGTTACTCGCTTGTAACATGTGATCTCCGGAAACAGCAGGAATTTAGTCTTCACATATGGGTGACATTGGTACCGACGGAGCCCGAGCAGGAATGATCCCCAGCGTCCAGCAGCACTCCACTGCACCTACGCGATTGCCTTCCCGCCTTTCCAACTCCCTCTCTTCAGTTGAGTTTGTAGCTGAGAAAGCACAGTTACTTACCTGTAACAGGTGATCTCTGGGAACAGCAGGAATTAGTCCTCACATATGGGTACGTCGGAACCGACGGAGCCTGCGCGGGAAAGCTCCCCAGCTTCCCAGAAAGGAAGCTTTTGGGGCCTCCCACAGCGCATGCACGCTGCCTTCCCGCCTTCCTGACCAACTCTCCTCAGTTCGAGTTTAAAGCTGAGACAATAGAGAGAGGAAAGGAAAGAGAGAGAGAGAGAGAGATACAACTCCTAGGGGAGGTGGGTGGGTTGTGAGGACTAATTCCTGCTATTCCCAGAGATCACCTGTTACAGGTAAGTAACTGTGCTATCTCCAGGAACAAGCAGGAATGAGTCCTCACATATGGGGACTCCCTAGCTAAGATGCCGGGGAGATCCCCCTGCAAGAATTCCTCATCTCCCTATGGATCTCAGGCATCCATTCAAGGAAGGTGGGCAGGAGTTGTTTAAGAATGGAACAGGTGTCTGAGGACAGCCTGACCAAACAAGGCATCCCGGCGGGAGTCCTTGTCCAAGCAGTAATGGGCTGTGAAGGTATGAACCGAGGCCCAAGTGGCTGCTCGACAGATCTGATCGATGGATACAGAATGAAGATGAGCCATAGATGTGGCCATGGGAGGAGTAGCCTAGTGTTTGGGGCAAGGTACTTCAGGCCGGAAGGTCGGGGGTTCAAATCCCATTAGAGGACAGCAACCTTGGGCCGGAAGGACTGGGGTTTCTAGTCCCACAGATGCTCCTTGTGGTCTTGGGCAAGCCACTTAACCCTCCATTGCCCATGTTCCCTGTAAGTATTAGTGTATGTGTTTCATATCCCCGTGTGTTAAATGTATCCCTAAATTGTGCTGTGACTGCTTTGATTGAAGGATAAGGCGGTATACAAAACTGTCTAAATAAATAAATAAATGGCTCTCACATTGTGAGCTGTGACATGGCCTTCCAGAGAAAGGTTCTTACTCTGGTAAGCAAAAGAAATACACTGAGCAATCCAATTGGACAGTGTTCTTTTTGAGACTGGAAGTCCTAAATGAGAAGGATCAAAAGCAACAAAAAGTTGGGAAGACTTTCTATGTTGCTGTGTCCTGTGGATGTAAAAGGCAAGAGCTCTTTTACAATCTAACGTATGTAGGTTCCTCTCTGCACTAGATGCATGAGGAGCTGGAAAAAAGACAGGTAGATATACCTCTTGATTAAGATGAAAAGGTGAGACCACTTTAGGCATAAAGTGGGGATTTGTCCTAAGGACTACCTTATCATGATGGAACCTTGTATAAGGTGGATTAGCCACTAAAGCCTGCAGTTCACTGATGCGGCGAGCAGAAGTGATTGCAATAAGAAAAATGACTTTCCAGGAAAGAAATTTCAAGGAGGTAGTGGCTAAGGGTTCAAAGGGTGGCTTCATAAGCTGACCAAGAACCACGTTTAAGTCCCATGCCACCGGAGGAGGTCGAATGGGAGGTTTAGTTAAGGTTAGGCCTCTCATGAATCTCGCAATAAGAGGATGAGAGGAAACAGGTTGTCCATTGATAGGCTGAAGAGATGCTGCAATAGCACTCAAATGGACCCTTACAGAATTGGTTTTAAGTCCTGCATTGGAAAGATGCAGGAGATATTCGAGTAAAGAATTCAAAGGTAGTGCTAGAGGGTTAAGACCTTTTTCAGCACACCAAATTGAAAATCTTTTCCATTTAAAAGCATAAGAACGCCTGGTGGAAGGTTTCCTAGATGCATGGAGGACATCCTTCACCTGTTGAGAAAGATTGAAGTCTTGAAGGTCTAGGCCTTCAGTAACCAAGCTCTGAGGTGAAGGGACTTGGGGTTTGGGTGCCACAAAGTCCCCTCCTCCTGAGACAGAAGGTCTGGAGAAGCTCCTAGATCCAGGGAGGGTGCCTGGGAGAGATGCAGAAGTAGAGGGTACCACACTTGGCGTGGCCAGCGTGGAGCTATGAGGATCATAGATCCTTGATCCCTCTGAAGTTTGAATAGAGTCTTGGGAATCAAAGGAATGGGTGGAAAGGCATACAGGAAGGCCTGACCCCAATGAAGGAGGAAGGCATCCTTGGCCTGAGCTCCGAGACACGGGATCCTGGAACAGAACCGGGGAAGTTTGGCATTGCACGGACTTGCAAACAGGTCTATGTCCGGGGTTCCCCATTTCTGAAAGATTCTGAGTACCTGATCCATGTGCAGGGAGCATTCGTGTGGAAGCAGAACTCGACTGAGTCTGTCTGCCCAAGAGTTTTGGATTCCTGGGAGGTACACTGCCAGGAGATGGATTTGATGCTCTCTGGCGAAGGCCCACAATTTTAGAGCTTCGTTGCAAAGCGACAGAGAGCCAGTCCCTCCTTGTTTGTTTATGTAGAACATGGCTACTTGATTGTCGGTATGAACAAGGACTGTCATGTTGATGAGGAGGGTATGAAAGACCTTGAGAGCAAGGAAAATTGCTCGCAGCTCCAAAAGGTTGATATGAAGGGTGGTCTCCTGTGGAGACCAAGTGCCCTGAGTGGAGAGGTCTTGGAGATGAGCTCCCCAACCTGTTTGGGAGGCATCTGTAGTGAGAGTTGCTTGGGGTAACAAAGGTTGGAAGGGGGCCCCCAACAACAGATTTTGAGTGGTTATCCACCATTGGAGAGACCAAAAAAGACGTTTTGAGGTTGCTATTTGGTCTGAGAGAGCTCCTGGTGCTTGGGTCCACTGGGTGGACAAAGTCCATTGAGCTGCTCTCATATGTAGGCGTGCATAAGGCACCACATGAACTGTGGATGCCATATGGCCTAGCAGTTGTAGCATCTCCCTGGCAGTCAAGTGGCTTCTGGACTGAATTTGAGAGGCCAAGTGCACTAGACGGTGGCAACGGGGATGAGGAAGATAGGCCCTTGCAGTGGTGGTATCTAGCCAGGCCCCTATGAATTCTAGGGACTGAGTAGGGGTGAGTTGAGACTTTGGCAGATTGATGACAAGTCCCAGATACTGCAGTATGCGTCTGGTGTGGTCCAGGGAAGTCTGAGCCTCGGACTGAGATGGAGCTCGGATGAGCCAGTCGTCCAGGTATGGGAAGACAAAGATTCCCAGACACTGTTCCCTCTAAGCTGTGCGCGTGTGCGCGCGCACACACCTCGCCGAGCGAGCGCACATACTTTACAACAGAGCGCACAAAAATTACAGCTCTGATTCTGATAGAAAACAACACAGACGTCTTAAAATTTAAAAGTTATGATTGTAATTACTAGAAATTTCCTGCTTCATTTATAATCGTCTATTTTCATTTAATTTGATTAAAATCAATGTGGTGTACATACTGTATTCTGACGTGTAGTCAAATTTTAAAGTATATAATTCCGAGTGTCGTTATGTGGCGCACAAAAATTTAACCTTCCTTCAAAAGCTGCACACAGCTGATATTTTATGCGCACACAGCCTACAGAAAATTAGAGGGAACATTGTTCCCAGAGTGCGTAGAAATGCAGCTACTATTGCCATGCATTTGGTAAATACCCTTGGAGCAGAGGCTAGACCGAAGGGAAGTACTCTGTATTGGAAATGTTTTCCCTGGAACAGAAACCGTAGGAATTTTCTGTGGGATGGATGGATGAGTATATGTGTGTACGCATCCTTGAGATCTAGAGAACAAAGCCAGTCCTGACTCTGTAGGTATGGAAGGAGAGTGCCTAGAGAAAGCATCTTGAACTTCTCCTTGTATAGGAATTTGTTCAATTCTCTGAGATCCAGAATGGGTCTGTACCCCCTGTTTTCTTGGGAATGAGAAAATAAGGGGAGTAAAAACCTGACCCTTGTTGAGGAAGAGGAACCTCTTCTATTGCCTTTTGGGCAAGAAGAGTGGTGACCTCCTGGCCCAACAGGTACAGGAGAGAAGGGGGAGAATTGAATTGTCTCACCATGGAATGGGGATGAAGGCTGGAGAAATGTAGTTTGTAGCCCTCTTTGATGATAGAGAGGGTCCACTGTTCTGATGTGATTTGTTCCCATCTGGGAGCAAAATGAGTTAACCTTCCTGGAATGGTGAGAGGTTCTGGTTGTTGCAGAGCCAGAAAGGTTAAGTTCTCTAGAATCAAGTCAAAAACTCTGAGGGGGTTGGGACTGCTGGATTGTAGCAGCCCCTGTAGACTTTGTTCTGGCCTGTTTAGTTTGCCGACGCTTAGGAGCAAAGCGAACTTGGGAAGATTGCTGGCCAGTATTTGTGGAAAATCTGGTCTTTTTATAGAAGGGCTTCTTAAAAGGGTTTTTCTTGGCAGGGGTAGAGGTAGACTTAGAAAGTCTATCTAAAGCAGCATTCTCTGCATCCATTTGAGTGGCTTTGATTTGCCACTCCTTGCCAAACAGATTTTCACCTGTACAGGGCAGATTGCCCAAGCCTTCTTGTACCCAGGGTTCCAAATCAGAGGCCTGGAGCCAAGCAAGTCTGCGAGCAGCTATGGCAATGCCAGAGGCTCTGCTTGCCCCCTCAAAAGAGTCAAAGGCTGCTCTGTTGGAGAACTTTGAAACATCTTGAGTTTGCTTTAGCAAAAGAAGGAACTCCTCCTTCTTATCCTCTGGGATAAAGGGGAGAAAATGACGTATCTTTAGTGCAATCTCTTTCAAAAACATGCCCATATAGAGGCTGTATGAATTGATTCTGGCAATAAGCATGCTAGCTTGGAAGATTTTTCTACCAAAAGCATCCAGAGTCCTACATTCTCTTCCTGGAGGGGTAGAAGAGTGCCTTTTGGTACTCTTTATCTTTTTCATAGCAGACTTCACCACAATAGAGTGGTGAGGAAGCTGAGTTTTTTGAAAACCAGGAGGAGGAACCCGATACATGGTGTCCAAACGTCGAGAATGTGGAGATAGGGTGAGAGGAGCCTCCCACAAGTCCATCATGTGTTCTTGAAGAATTTCATGTATGGGTAAGGTGGCTGCCTCTTTGGGAACCTTAGAGTATCCTAAAATATCCAATTTTTTTGCTCTAGGTTCCTTTTTAGAGGTTACAGATATGGAAAGTCCTTTAGCTACTTCAATAATGAAGTCTTGAAAGGACAAATCCTCTGGAGTAGACATTCTCCTTTTTGGAGAAGAGGGCTCCTCAGGAAGAGTAAAAGAGACATCAGCAGAATCATCTGATGTATCAGAATCTTCAGAGGATTCAAAGTATCGCCTATTTGCTTCCAGAGATCGATACGCGTACCGACCGCTATCGACATCGGGCATACCGGGAATCGGAGCGGTATCGAGAAAATCTCCGGAACCGGAGACCGGAAATGGCATACTACTGGAAGTAGATGCTCTGGGTACCGGTATCGGTTGCGGTACCGGAATCGGAGTCGGAACTGATTGTTGCGGTACCGAGGGCGTTGCAGCGTTAATGAAAGCCAGTGAGGCCTGCTGCATGGATTGTACCGTAGTACCCATAGTCGCCACAACTGCCTGGATGTCGGTACCGGTGTTAGCCGGTACCCCAGAGCAGTCTAACAGGAGATCGGTCGAGGCCGTGCCATCGATGTCTACCTGTAACCCCATAGGAGGAGCTTTGGAAGCCGGAGCTTCCCGCCAGGGTTGTTTGGCTGGGGCAGGGTCCTCAGGGTCAAACGCAAGGGCCTCTCGCTGCTTAGAGGGAGATTTGCCTTTTGAGGACCTGCCTGAAGAATGTTTGGTTACCTGAGATCCATCAGGAGAAGAAGACCTGGAGGATGTTGATGCTGGAGTATCGGTAGAAAGCATATGAAACTTAGCTGCTCTGTTCTGTAAGCCCCGTTTGGACATCAGAGAGCAGGATGGACAATCCGGAATGGAATGGTCAGGCCCCAAACATTTAAGACACCACTCAAGGGTATCTGTGACTGAAATAGTACTGGTACACTTGGTGCATTTTTTAAAACCAGATGCTGGTTTTTCCATGAGGGAGAACCTGAGAAGGCCTAGAGGCCTCACAGAAAAAATACACCAAGTGAGGAAAAAGTAATTTTTTTTTTTTTAAAGAAATAAATGAAAAAAGGACCGGCGGTACCGGTCCGGAATCGGGGAAGGCAGACACGCGGTCAAAGAAACAAATTAAAATAACAATTTCTTCAGCGGTGACAGGAACACGACCTGCTGGCTCCGCGGAAAAAGAAGAACTGAGGAGAGTTGGTCAGGAAGGCGGGAAGGCAGCGCGCATGCGCTGTGGGAGGCCCCAAAAGCTTCCTTTCTGGGAAGCTGGGGAGCTTTCCCGCGCAGGCTCCGTCGGTTCCGACGTACCCATATGTGAGGACTCATTCCTGCTTGTTCCTGGAGATAAGAGTAAATGAAATCCTAGGGGAGGAGGGTGGGTTGTGAAGACTATCCCTATCTGTGCTTTTATTTAACCTCTACATTCAACCGATCTGCAACATAATCAAGAACCACAATATATAATACACTATCTATGCAGATGACATCATGACAGCCCAGACTACACCAAAATATCAAACTGCCTCCAACAAATGACACTCTGTATGCTAGAAAAGAACCTGACCATAAACTGCAACAAGACAGAAGCACTACTCATCACCCGAAATGCTGCTTTCACCCCACCTCCCAACATCAAACTGAACATCACCACCATACCAATAAAGACCGAAGTAAAGTATCTCGGAGTGACACTCAACAAAGACCTGAACCTACAGTCGCATATCAGCAGAACCACCAAAAATGCATGCCTCAAAATGAGAACCATCAGACGCCTCAAGCCAATTCTCTCACACGATCACTTCCGCACCATCTGTCAAGGTCTAATCACACCCATTTTAGACTTTGGCAACCCCATCTACCTTGGACTCTCAAAACAAACACTCCGGCCCCTGCAGATGGCTCAAAACACTGCTGCCCATATAATAACGGGATCACCAAGACACGATCACATCACCCCCATTCTTAACCAACTCCACTGGCTCCCGATCAGCTCCCGCATCAGATATAAGGCAATACTAAACATCTTTAAAATCAAACACAACCTCTCAGCAAACAGCCTGCTACCCCTCATCAAATCTGACACAAGCACCAGACCAAGGAGGAGAGGCATCTCAGGCTCCATTATCACCCCCTTAGCATTTACCAAAGCAAGGCAAGACACGACAAGAAGAGCACTATCCCTGGTTGCCCCCGCTCTCTGGAACTCCCTCACGGACGACCTACGATCAACTATTAGACATCAAGGACTTCAGGAAGCAGCTCAAAACTACACTCTTTATTGAACACTATAGTGACAACACATAAATAAACTGTACTCTAACCCATGGCTACCTAACATTACCCCCCCCCCCCCCGTCCCCCCCATCCCCCACCATCACTGAATGTAACTATTTGTACATAGCTCATCCTGTATATACCTCACCAAGAAATTATTACCTTCACTCCCACAACCAGGGCCGGATTTACCTATACACCATGTACGCCATGGCGTAGGGCCCACAGCCGGCAGGGGCCCACAAAAAAAGAACCAGGTAATTTTTTTTAAACACAATTTAAAAAAAAACCTGGTGGCTGCCGCCGCGGGGCCCCCTCTGCTGCCGCGGGGGCCCCGTCTACAAGCTGAAGCCGTCGGGTCGGGTCGGGTCTCTCCCTCCCTCCCTCCCTCGCTGCAGGCTGCGAGAGACGCGAAGATAGAGCGTCTCCTCGCGTCTGTGTTAAGCCCGCAGGGGCTGATGGGATTTCCCATCAGCCCCTGCGGGCTTAACACAGACGCGAGGAGACGCTCTCCCTTCGCGTCTCTCGCAGCCTGCAGCCTGCAGCGAGGGAGGGAGGGAGGGAGAGAGACAGACCCGACCCGACCCGACGGCTTCAGCTTGTAGACGGGGCCCCCGCGGCAGCAGAGGGGGCCCCGCGGCGGCAGCCACCAGGTTTTTTTTTAAATTAAATTTTACTTTAGGCCGGGGGGGTAGGACTGGTAATGGGCTAAGGGGGGGGGTAGGACTGGTAATGGGCTATTGGGGGGCTGGGGCTGGAAATGGGCTGGGCTGGGCTGGGGGGGGGTTAAGGCTAGAGGTGGGCTGATGGGGTTAGGACTGGTAATGGACTGTGGGCTGTTGGGGGGGCTTAGAACTGGCAATGGGCTTTGGGGGGGGTTAAGACTGGTAATGGGCTGTGGGCTGATGGGGGCTGTCTGGTAATGGGCTATGGGGGGGGCTAGGACTGGAAATGGGCTGGGGGGTTAAGACTGGAGGTGGGCTGATGGGGTTAGGACTGGTAATGGGCTGTTGGGGGGGGTTAGAACTGGTAAGGGGCGTTGGGGGGGTTAAGACTGGTAATGGGCTGTGGGCTGATGGGGGTTGTCTGGTAATGGGCTATGGGGGGCTAGGACTGGAAATGGGCTGGGGGGTTAAAACTGGAGGTGGGATGATGGGGTTAGGACTGGTAATGGGCTGTGGGCTGATGGGGGGGGGTAGGACTGGCAATGGGCTATGGGGGGCTGACTGGAAATGGGTTGATGGGGTTAGGACTGGAAGTGGGCTGATGGGGGGTTAGGACTGGTAATGGGTTATAGGGGGGGCTTAAACTGAAAATGGGGTGATGGGGGGTTAAGGACTGTAAGTGGGGTGATGGGGGGGCTAGGACTGGTATTGGGTTGGGGGGTTGCTAGGACTGGAAATGGGCTGATGGATGGCTAGGACTGGAAATGGGCTGATGCAGGGACTAGAAGGGAATGGATGCTGGGTGAGGCTGGAACTAGAAGGGAGCTGATGTTGGGGGAGGATTAGAATGGGATGGGGCTGGAAGAGTAAAATGGAGAAGGGAAAAATATTTTGTGTGGGAGGGATAAAAAATCTACAATTGGCCGGGTATTGGGAGAGTAAGTGGGGATTGAGGATGGAGGGGTAAAATTTGAGTGGATGAAATAGGAATGAGGAAAGAGCAAAAGGAGAAAGATTAGTATGTTAAAGCAGATGTAGAGAGAGAATGGAAAAACATCTAGAAGAGAGAAGAAAGGACAAATGGACAGCAGACGATGGAGAGTTAGCAGAAGACACGAAGAAACCAGAAGAAAGTGGCTGGAGCAATTGCAGCTGAAAAAAATGCACAAAAGGTAGAAAAATATCTCTTTATTTTGAATTTATTAATTGGAATATGTCAGCTCTGGTAAATGTGCATCATTAACATCTGCGCTTTGTTTAGTACAAGAGCAAATTAATGTATAGTTTTATTTCTACAGTGTTGTACATTCCAAGTTTGGCTTTTGGGATTCCCAGTTTAATTATTGTCTTCCTATTTCTAAATTGTGATTACTTGTTTGGTGATGGTCTATGTTCTGCATGTGTAACTGAGCTGAGGTGTTCTGTTTATATAATTCCTATTTGACATTGCCACTTGTTCTCTTTCCCCAGTAGGTCATGTATTGTTGTTCTTTGAAATGTATTGGTTTAATATTTGCAGTGTTGCCTTTTGATTGGTAGAGTATGGTGCTTTGTGAGTCCTGGTAGTGCTGTTAGGATACGGCGGGTTTACTATGGGCAGTGTTTGTAGTAGTTCCTAATGTGTCTGGCAGTTGGCACTGGATTATAGTAATGTAGAAATCTTTTAGTCTTTCTTTATCCATACACTCATTAAGAGGCACGTTTACTAAAAGTTAGTATATGGTAACATTATGCAAATATCTATGCAAATGAGGCCCCTTATGCAAATGAGGTCTGCACCCCCCTTGGGCCGCCCCTGCTGGGGGCCCACAATTTTTGTTGGCGTAGGGCCTCACTCAAAGTAAATCCGGCCCTGCCCACAACTACTCCCCTGTGTGAACACTGCATGCCTACCCCAACAGACACTGTTCTTTGATTGTTTGAAGTGCAAACCGCTTTAATTTCAGGATAAAGCGGCATATAAATCCTTTTAAATAAATAAAATAAATAAATAAATTCCTGCTGTTCCCGGAGATTATCTGTTATAGGTGAGTAATTATGCTATCTCCAGGAACAAGCAGGAATGTAGTCTTCACATTGCATCCCGACAGGAGTCCTTGTCCAGACAATAATGGGCAGCAAAGGTAAGGACAGAAGACCAAGTTGCTGCTTTGCAAATTTCATTGATGGCTACTGAATGTAGGTTTTGCCATAGAGGTAGCCATGGCATGAACATTGTGAGCAGTGACATGCCCTTCCAGGGAGAGTCCTGCTTTGTCATAGACAAATGAAATGCAGCCCGCTATCCATCTGGAGCATGTACACTTAGAAACAGGTAAACCCAGGTGACCGGGGTCAAATAAGATGAACTGCGAGGCTTTATGTTGACCCTGAATCCTTTGGAGGTAAAAAGCCATTGCACGCTTGCAGTCAAGAGTGTGCAGAGTTGCTTCCACTCAAAGCACGCGGTTTAGGAAAGAAAACTGTAAGGTAAATTGACTAGTTTAGATGGAAGGGAGATATCACCTTTAGCATAAAGTGTGAGTGAATCTGAAGGACTACTTTGTCATAGTGGAAGCAGATATAGGGAGAATCTGCAAACAAAGCCTGAAAATCATTAATGCACCTAGCTGAAGTGAGGGCAATTAGGAAGTTCACCTTCCAAGAGAGGAATTTAAGTGAGGTAGCGGCTAATTGTTCAAAGGGCGGCTTGAGAAGCTGCGCTAGAATGACATTGAGGTCCCAAGTTACCGGAGGTGGCTTAATGGGAGGTTTGGTCAGCAGGAGACCTCTCATGGAAAGCGCTACTAGCGGTTGTGTGGAGATGGGCTGGTACTCCCTGCGCTTCCTCATAGTAATCCCGGAGATGTCCGCAAATACTTCCACCTCTGCATCTTTCCACCTGATCTTTCCCAGCTTCCTTGCAGCTGCAGCAACTACTTCTTTGGTTCTGTATTCATGCAAGCATAGGGTTATGTCCAGGGGCCTATTCTCCCTCCTAGGGCCTAGCGCTCGGTGGGCCCTATCCACTCTGAGACACATCCCTTCCAGATGCATGTCTGCTGCCTTCAGAACTGCGCCACAAAACTCTTCCGCTAACTGCAGGTAATTCACGGTCCCCTCTTCCTCTGGTAACCCGCGTATCCGCAGATTAGAACAGCAAGACTGATTTTCCAGGTCCTCCACCTTTTGCCAGAGATCTTCCTGTACAGTGCACACATTTTCCAGCCGTTGCTCAGCTAGTACACATTGCCGCACATGTTCCTCCAACTGAGTCTCCACGTCCTCCATGCATGCTCCCATCGAAGCCATGTCTCCCTTAAGCTCCTGAAGCCAGCTTTGTACCTCACTTTTCAGGCTCCCAATTTCCTGCTTAGTGGAATCAAACCACTCTCTCAGATCCTCTCGGAGGGCTTGCACCTCCCTCTGTCTGCCTCTGCCGTTCTCCAACCCCCCCCCCCCCCGCTCCGCCGGAGTCGCTTCAGCCGGACGCCATCTTGGCTGTGTGTGTTTTTGCCCCGGCCGTCACCTGAAATGAAAAGGCTTTCAGATCCACTCCCAGCTTTTTTCCTGCCATCTAGCTTGCTCCAGGGATGCTCTCTTTATGCTGCTGATTCAGGAGGTCAGTTTATCTACTGCGGTGTGCTTTATTAGGGCATTAATATCGCCAACCGCGGCGGAGCGCGATCTTCAGGCGTTCATTAGGGCGCTGACGCCACCGGAAGTCCCAAGATAGTATTTTTCAACAACACCCAAGCTTGATGTAAGTCTTTAACCTTTGCAACTGCTCCTTTTAGTTTTTTCTTAACTATTTTCCTCATTTTATCATAGTCTCCCTTTCGAAAGTGAAAAGCTAGTACTGTGGATTTCCTTACCATCCCTCCTCCATTAATTAAATCAAACGCGATCATGCTATGATCACTATTGCCAAGTGGCCCCAACACCCTGAGTCAGAAGTAGTAGCAGCGGAAGCCACAGCTGCCGCGGCCAGTGAGGGGCTATGAGAATCATGGGGCCCCTGTCGGACTGCAGCTTGAAAAGCATCTTGGGAATGAGGAGTATGGGAGGGAACGCATAAAGCAGACTCTGAACCCAGTGCAGGTGGAAGGCTTCCACCTGTTAGTTGGTTGATGTCTGAGTTCTTGTGTAGAAGCAAGGAAACTTGGCATTTTACAGAGTCGCAAACACATCTATGTCTGGAGTTCCCCAGGTCTGGAAGATGTAGGACGTTGTGTCCGGATGCAGAGACCATTCATGTGGAAGAACAATGTGACTCAATCTGTCTGCCAAGACAGTGGACTCCCCCCCCCCCCCCCCGGAAGGTACACCGCTTTGAGGTGTTTTTGATGAGCAATGGCAAAGGACCAGAGGTGTACTGCCTCCTCACAGAGGGACCAAGAGCTTATTCCTCCCTGCCTGTTCACATAGAACATGGCAACCTGACTGTCCATCCTGACTAGGACCTGGTGTGCTCTGAGGTGGTGTTGGAATACCCAGAGGGCATTGGAAATAGCCTGACGTTCCAGGAGACTGATCTGGAGTTGTGACTCCTGCGCTGGCCAGAGCCCCTGTGTAGTCTGGTTGCCCAGATGAGCTCCACAACCCAGTTTGGAGGCATCTGTCGCCAGGGTGCATTGACAAGGAGGCATCTGAAAAGGTGACCCTTCAAGCAGATCTTCTGGAGAACATCCCCACTGGAGGGATGTGGTTAAATGGGCAGTGACTTGGATCCTGTTCCAGAGACGGCCCGATGCCTGCTTCCATTGGGAGGCACGAGTCCACTGGGCTGTCCGCATATTGTGGGCCGGCACCCATACTAGGCGGTTGCCTAGTAGGGGCGGCGGGCCCTATTAACTTGTGTCATGCTTCAGCCTGATAGCTGAGGCCCTTAATTGTGTAGTTGTGGGGCAGTTAAAGCAGTCCAAGTGGAAATAGGCCGACACAGGAAAATTTATTTTTAAATTTTGTTTTAATCATCAAGCTTTGCAATTGGACCTTGGCAGAAGGTTCCAAACCATGAACAGAAAGTGAGGATATTTTCTCCAACAAAAATGCTTCTTTATAAAGGTATTTCAGCAGTGCTATGACAAAGCAGCTTCTTTCAGTCTTTGCAACCAAAATAAGTTTCCTTTTCAGTCAAACAAACCACAGTTGAAAGTCACTGTTATGAGCAAAGTCCAGCTATCCTTGTTAGCTTCTTCTAGCTGTTTCAGGTAAGCTTAAAACATTCTCTGCTTCTTTGCATGGAAATTAAGCTGCCGTTTAAAACACTTCCCTAGCACAAGTATTATTGCAGCTTTAAAAGATGAGACTTCAGTCTTTCCAGCCTTTCTCAGTAGCAATTACTCAGAATACTACTTCTTGGGCTTTCTTCATAATATCTCTTTAATGGCTACAGACCTCCTTCCCTTTAGTGAAGCTTTTTAAAGGTACTGTCTGCTTTACCTTGTTTGTAGAAGCATTCTTCCTAGCAGGCTTTTAACAGGCACCGTTCCTTGCTTAGAACCTGGGCTGCTTGCCCTTGAGTCAGAGTTACAATCCTGTTCTCCCTCAAGCTTCTTCCTGCTCTTCTCTCTTGCTTCTCGTTCCGTTGTTGAATTCCCCAACAACTATTCTGGCTTTCCCTCTGGCTCTGCCATTCCCTCAGACTCTGCCACTCCTCCAGCCAGCTCCTTCGGCTTCTCCTTTCAGTTGCTGACTGACGGTGTTTAAATGTTTGCCAGCCTGCTTCGCTTTCTGGCCCCACCCTATCTCTCCCTGCTGTTGCCCTGGAAACTGGGTGTGGCTTCAAGCTAGCCTTGCAAGTGTGTGTTTCAGTATTACTTTCATTTTGGGACCTGTGTTTAGGTGAGCCCATCCCCCTCTCAGCAGAAAAAGTCTTTTTTTTCTCTTTCCTGGGTCTGTGCTGCACCTGCCTTACCACAATATGTAGTCAGGCATATGGAATGATGTACTATAGAGACCATGTGCCCAAGGAGAGCAGCATCTCTCGGCTGTCAGATGGTCTCGTAGGAGCATCTGGGACGCTAGTTCGACTACATGGGCTTAACGGAGCCGGGGTAGAAACACTCTGGACTGATGGGTATTTAGTAGGGCTCCGATGAACTCTAGTCTTTGAGTTGGAGTGGGGGTGTTTTTGGAAGTTTGACACATCCCAAGTGTTGTAGTACTGTAATGGTACGATGCAAGGAGAGCAGTACCTCTTGGAAGGTGTCTGCCTTTATCAGCCAGTCATCTAAGTAGAGAAAGATGAATATCCGCAGAATTCTTAGATATGTGGCCATGACTGCCATGCACTTTGTGAAGACTCTTGGGGCAGAGGCAAGTCCGAAGGGAAGGACTATTGATAATGTTTTCCCTAAAAGATGAAGAATAGATATTTCCTGTGTCCTGGATGGATGAGGATATGTGTGTGCGCTTCTTTTAGAGAACAGAGCCAGTCTTGACTCTGGAGATAGGGAAGAAGAGTCCCAAGAGAGATCATCTTGAACTTTTTGTGGACTAGAAACTTGTTGAGCTCCGGTTTTCTTTGGAATAAAAAAGTAGGGAGAGTAGAAGCCCACATCCTGTTGGGATGTTGGGACATCTTCTATGGCGCCCTGGGATAGAAGAGAGTATACCTCATCTTGTAGGAGAACAGTGAGTGGGAGTTGCGTTTGATATTCCCCCTTGAATGTGAAGAGGGGGTAGAGTTTGCAGATGAAGTCTGTACACTTCCTGAACTATGGTGAGTGTCCACTGCTCTGAGGTGATGAGGTGCCATCTATGGGCATAGTGACACAGTCTGCCTGCTATGAGGAGGGGGTAGGGGTCCTCTAGAGGCAGGGTGGCAATGTTCTGTAGGAAAGAGTCAAAAACCAGGCGCAGTCTGTGGCTGCAGAGCTAGTTGAGGTTTAGCCACCTGTGGCTTCTTTTGCTTAGGAGGCTGCTGCCTCTTCTGTGGTGCCTGATCCTGAAACTGAGAAGCAGAGGATAGGAAGAGAAGAATTTCTTATTATTATTGTAGAAAGACTTCTTTGCAGGAGTCTTTTTTCTAGTAAGGTCAGCTGTTATTCTGGATAGCCTCTTTAGAGTATTATTTTCTGACTCTAATTGAGAGGGTCTTATCTTGACAGTCTTTGTCAAAGAGGTTTTCCCCTGTGCAAGGTATATTGCCAAGCTTATCTTGAACCCACTGTTCAAGATCTGAAGCCATGCAATTCGACGTGCACAGATGCATATTGCTGAGGCCCTGTATGCGCACTCAAAAGTATTGAAGGTGGCTCTATTGACATTTTGACTATGCTTAACTAGGGTGAGATAATCTGCCCTTTTCTCATCTGGGAGGAGAGGGGCAAAGGCCTTGAGATCCCTGGAGATCTCTGGAGATCTCTTTCAGGAACATTCCCATGTAGACGATATAGTTGTTAATCCTAGCCGACAGCATGGATGCTTGGAAGCATCAATGCCCAAAGGCATCAAGAGATCTTGATTCTCTATCTGGAGGTTTAGAGGAGCAAGTCTTCGAGCTTTTGATTCGGCACAATGCCAATTCCACCACCATAGAGTGGTGGGGAAGCTGTGGCTTTTGGAAGCTGGGACACTCGGGTACACGATACATGGTATCAAGACATCAACTTTGAGGAGAGACCGTGAGAGGTGTCTCCCACATTCGCAGCATAAAGTCATGAAGGATGCGGCGCACCAGTAATGTGGCTGCCTCCTTGGGTGTTGTTGGAGGATCTCTAGTTCTTCCGCCCTTGGCTCCTTCTCCAATGTTATCATGATAGAGAGACCCTTGATTAGATCACGAACGAATTCCTGGAAAGACATGTCTTCTGGAAAGGACATGCATCGCTGTTGAGGCAGGGAATGGTCCGAAAGATAGGTCCCGGGGCCCCGGGAATCGAGTGACTCTGCATCCAAAATTGGGGAACCAGAATCGGAGGACCTGAAGTACCAATGGTCTTGGTGTTCGCCTGAAGCTAGATGCCAGTACCAATGCTCTGAGGTATCGGCCTCGGTGAGCCGCTTGGGCTTGGCACTGGCAAGAGTTTCAAAGAAGGGCATGGGTGGGAGCAATGTCGATGCCATCTGCAGCAACCCTGATGCCATGGCCAGAACCAGTGTCGATGTCAGTACCATAAGCGGTATTGAAAGGGTAGTGCCCATAGCCAGGGGTTTTATTGGTACCAAGGCTGCAAGGAGGGCTGCCAAGCTGTGCTTGATGGTCAGTATGCACTGGTCTATCAAGGTCGCTGATGCCTGGGTGTCGTTAATGGGTATTTGTGTTACTGTCCCAGAGTATGGCACCAGTAGCTCTCCGGAGGTCGAGGCCTTGGGAGCATCCTGGGGCCCATCAATGGCTTTGGAGGACAGGGCCTTCCACAGGGGCTTAGCAGGCCGATCTGCCTCTGAGGCAACCCCCCAAGGGGAATCGGTGCTTTGAGTGAGATCTTCCCCGGGAGGTGCCATCAGACTTCAATGCAGCCTTATGCTTGGACTCCAAAGATAACCTAGATCCATGAGAGGATGATGAGGCCCTCAATGAAGTGGACGCCATCAATACCGCATCCGAAGCGAAAGGTGTTCCAAATTTAGAAGCCCAGTTTTGTAGGCCTCTCCATGTCATTTTCTCACAGAGGGAACAGTCTTTTGGCTGGTGGTCTGGGCCAAAGCATTTTAGACTACAGTCATGTGTGTCAGTCGCTGAAATAATGCTGGCACAATTTGAACATTTTTTGAAACCACTAGTTGGTTTCTCCATACCTTCAAGTATAAAAAGTATAGTAGGCTTAAGGCCTAAAGAGGGCATTGACGCCCTAGTTGTTTTTTTTTTTGTTTGTTTTTTTTAAATAAAGAAAGAAGTTAAAGAAAGAATTTTGCAGCCAGAGGGTGGAGGGGGGGGGGGGGGCCTAGACAACAGAAGGCCCCTGAGGAACCTAGAGACGAGGGGCAGGGTCGAGAGGGGCTTTCCCTCTACAGGGTAGTGGTTCACAGCTATAGCGCTGAGATGCACCCTGACTGAATTAGATTTCAAGCCTGAGTACGACAGATGCAAAAAGCATTGCAACACGAGCTGCACTTGGAAGGAGAACGGATTCATTTTCCTATCTGCGCACCAGATGGAGAACCTCCTCCACTTGAAGGCGTAAGTCCTCCTAGTGGAGCGCTTCCTGGAGGCCAGAAGAACCTCTTCGACTTCCCTTGGAGGTGGAAAGGGGCCAACACAAGCCTTCAGCAGCCACGCTGTCAGTGTTAGGGCCCTCAGGTTGAGGGTGTAGGAGTGAGCCCTCCTCCTGTGAGAGGAGGCCCAGTGGTACCAGAGCTGTCACTGACAGAGAGAGCAGCAGGGGAACCAGGGCTGCCTGGGGGGCACCAGGGTAACTGAGGCATGCTTGCTCTGGATTTTGAACAGACACTTGGGTATCGGGGGGGGGGGGGTCGGCAGGAATGCATAAAGCAGCATAGCATCTGCCACCACTCTCCCACAGTGTGGTTGAGGGGAGCAGAACCGCGGAAGCTGTGCGTTGTCTGGAGAGGTGAACAGGTCCCAGGCAGGGCCTGCCCCAGAGTCGGAAGAGTCTCTGGGTCACCTTGGGGTCCAGGTGCCACTCGTGCAGCCGAAGGACCCTGCTGAGCTTCTCCGCCAGGACATTGTCCTGGCCCAGTAGGTACACTGCCCTTTGGGTCATGCGGTAGTGTACCACAAAGGTGTGAAGTGCTACGGCCTCCTGACAGAGGGAGTAGGAGCCCATCCCGCCCTGCTTGTTCACGTAGAACATGGCCACCTGGTTGTCCGTCTGTATGAGGATCGGAAGACCTTGGAGCAGGTGACAGAAGGTCCGTAGGGCCAGAAAGATGGCCTGGAGTTCGAGGAGGTTGATCTGCAGAAGAGACTCCTCGGAAGACCAGTAGCCTTGAGTGCACTGGCACTAGCAATGTGTACCCCAGCCCGCCAGGGAGACGTCTGTAGTCAGAACCCTCTGAGGTGCTGGTGTCTGGAAAGGCATCCCCATCCTGAGGTGGTTTGGGGACTTCCACCAGACAAGGGAGGCTGCCAGATGCCGGGTGAACCACACCCTGCCCCCCAGTCCGCCTGTGGCCTGAGACCACTGAGACCGGAGGCATCACTGGACTGCCCACATGTATAGGCGGGCTAGAGGCATAATGTGCACCGTTGAGGCCATGTGGCCCAACAAGCGAAGGAGCTGCCAGGGCAACACCGACCTGCTGGCTTGCACCTCCCCAGCCAAACGCATCAGGCGGAGGGCTCTGTCCTCTGGGAGGAAAGCCTTGGCCAGTAGAGTGTTCAGTTGGGACCCTATGAATTCCAGGGTCTGAGCTGGGAAGAGCCTGGACTTGGGGTAGCTGATGACAAAGCCCAACCGATGGAGGTGCAGTCGTGAATGGTCAGCCTTGTGGCCCAGTACACCTCCCGGGCTGTGCTGCCCCTGACGAGCCAGTTGTCTAGATAGGGAAAGACGTGAGCCCCTTGAAGGCACACATGTGCGGCTACTGTGGCCAGGCACTTTGTGAAGATCCTTGGGGAGGAGGCAAGACCGAATGGGAACACCCTTTACTGGAAGTGCAGACCTCCCACCAAAAACCTCAGGTATCACCTGCGGAAGGGATAAATCAGGATGTGGGCATAAACGTCCTTGAGATCCAAGGAGCACAGCAGTAATGTTCCAAGGGAGAGCATCTTGAATCTCTCCCTCACCAGGAACCTGTTGAGGTTGAACAGATCCAGGATAGGCTGGAGGCATCCTGTTCTTTTGGGGACAAGGAAATACCTTGAGTAGAAGGCCCCTGCCCCAGAGGTGGTGGGGCACAGCTTCCACCGCCTTGTCCCTGAGCAGGTTTGCAAGCTCTGTGATGAGCAAGGCCTAGTGAAGGGGTGGACGGGATGGCTCCCCTAGAAAGTAATCTGGAGGGTTTTGCTGTAAGTGGAGGGAATAACCCTCTCTCACCAACCGCAGGACCCACTGGTCTGTAGTGATGGTGGCCCAGCTGTCAGTGAAGCAGGCCAGTTGACCCCCTATGGGCTGAGGTCGGTCTCCTGGGGGAGGGGAGACCCTGCCCACCGAGTCAAAAACTCCTCCTGGCTGAGGGGGGCCTTAGGTTTCCTGAACTCACGCAATTGGCCCTTTGGCTGTGTGGGTTGGCAGACCCTGGTAAAGCTGGTCATGGCTAGCCGAGGGGTAACCCTTTTTCCTCAGGAAAAAGGTCTTCTTTCCCGAGGGCTTCTTCCTGGGGAGAGCAGAGGTCTTTTTGGAAAGTCTCTGCCGGGAAACTACTTCAGCCTCAATCTCGGCAGCCTTATCTGACATAGGCTTTCCAAAAAGATTCTCCCCATTGCAGGGCATGTCCAGGAGCTTCTCCTGCACCCATTGCTCCAGGTCCGAGGTCTGCAGCCATTCCTGTTGCCGGGCACCGATGCCCACAGCTGCCATCCGGGCTGAGACCTCGAACCCATCATAGACAGCTCTAGAGAGAAACTTAGAGCAGTCCCAGGCAGCCCTGGTCAAGGACAAGAAGCGCTGGAGGGGTTCCCCGGCAGGGCCCGCCGAGGACCCCGAGAGCTCCTGGATCATCATCCCCCCATTTACAGCTCACAGGCTTGTATACGGCACCCGAGCATGGTGCCCTGGTAGCATTTATGGCCCAGGACGTTGAGGGACCGGGCCTCCTTGCTCAGGGTCACGAACGAGTAGGTCTTTTGACTCTTGAGCCTTTGCATCGACGACTCCACCAACATTGAGTTGTGGCGACACACCAGCTGACCACCAGCACTTAGACCGGCGTCTCCCATGTCCAGAGCAGGAGCCTTTCAAGGATGGGCAGGATCGGGACTGTGAGAGTCTCCTTGGGTGGAGACTAGTACTGCAAAATTTCCAGCTCCTCAGTGCGCGGGTCCTCCTGGGACTCCGTCTGCACTGAGAGAGCCTGGGCCATGTCCTGAATGCAATCATGGAATGCCACGTCCTCGGGTGGAGAGTGGCGTCAAAGTTGCAGGAATGAGGGGACGTCCCGATGACAGGAGGTCTTGAGAGAAGCCTCGTCCTCGGTCTTCCATTCGGATCCCGGTCTGCCATTCAGATCCCGAGGTAGTCGAGGACTCTGCCTCGGAGGTAACTCTGAGGAACCGGGGACCACCCGAGGACTGGGGGTCAGACCCCCATAGGCTTGCCAGGGAGGACCAGAGTCCCAAGGACCAGGACCTCGACTGGGGCCGAGGCCTTACCCGAGGCCAGTAGCGCTTGGTGCCTGACTCTACGCCCCGGGGATCCCCGAGGCCAGGGGGCCAGGTGTCAGGGCCGATGATGGTGGGAGTCCAGACATCAACGCCTGCTGCAAGGCAAGAATGGAGGAGAGACTCTGCTCCATGGCGCCATACGGGCTTCGAGACCAGATGGCTCAGCAGCCTTCGGCATGGACACCAAGGGTCTCAGGTCCAACACCGGCACTCCAGAGAGTACGTCCTCCAGGAGGACTATGGGCTCTCGAACCCTGGCACGGTCACCACTGGCTGAGGGCTCCTGCCTCATGACTTTAGGAGGGAACTGCACCAAGTCACCCGAGTCCCGCCACGGGACCTTCCCAGGCTTCGTTGACAACTTGGGAGGCCGCACCTTCTTAGGAGGGTCCGGCGACCTACCAGAGGAGCCGCCACCGCAGGACTCTGAGGCTGCCCGGAGCTCCATCGAGGAACCCTCCTTCAGACTGGGAGAGGACGCCGCCAGAGCAGAGTCTGGCTTGGGGAACAGCTTCCCCTGCAACTCTGACCTCTTCCTGATGGTCTTGGGTGTCATAACCTGGCACCGATCAAAGGAGGAGCTGTTGTGGTCCAGGCCCAGACAGCGGAGGCAGCAATTATGAGTATCTGTAACTGATATGGTCTGGCCACATCGGTCACACTTTTTAAAACCACCGGGAGTCATGGTGGGAGAAGACCCGGCCAGGGTCAAGGACCCCCAGGCGAAAAAAGGCGCGAACACCGGTCAAGGAAAACCCTTGACAAAAAAGGACCTCAACGAGGACGAGAACGGCACTGAGGTGCTCGACTCGAGGCAGAGGATGGTACAAGACCGAAGTCAAGAATTTGGAAGGGAAAGAATCACTTTTTCCAGGAGAGATGAGGCCCACATCCATTGGGCTCTGTGGCAAAAAGGAGAATGAAAACATGGCACCCTTGGGCGGGAAGGGGACCACACTTTCTGCTTGCTGGCTGATCTGATCAGGACAATACAGAAAGTCATTTAAAACAGGTACAGGTGGTTCTAAAATCCTGAAGAGGAGCAGGTTTCACCATCAACCCAACTGACTGTAAACATTGTACATTATAGTTTAATCAATTAGTTATTAGTTAATTTTATTATTTTGATTTTTCATGGTCTTCTTTGTCTTTTGTCCTTTTTGTTTGTTTGCATGATGTTACAATTCTTTCCATCTCTCACTTGGTTTGCAGCTTGTCATGCTGCGAGGGCTTGTGTGCATCAGTGATGCTGAGGGTTATGCTATCGGTAGCTTAGGTTCTGGCAGGGTCTCCGAAGATGGACAGGTCTCAGCTGAGGTGCCAGACCAACACAAACCACCCATTTTGGCAGCAGCAGAATGGGATGGTGTTGGCAGCAGAGGATCACATTTCTGTGACAACGGCAACAACACTAAATTAAATTGCACAGCAGAAAGACCTGGCAATCTACGTCCATATCTTGCCATGAAAACCCAATAGTCACAACAAAATAAATTGCACTATAGTGTTGGAAGATGAGACCCCCAAGGTCAGAAGGCACTCAGTTGGCCCCGCAGAATTGCGTGCAGGCCGGGACCGCGATTCAGCCAGGCCTGCAGGTACAGGCCTTGCCTGACTAACTCAGTCAGGGCTTTTAAATGGAGCCATGGCACTGCGGCTCCATTTAAAAATGGCAATCCCCAGCTGCCGGCCTCCAAATTGCTTTCCCTGCAGCCTGACCCCCAATCTGGCCTCCCAGGGCCAGGGTCAGGCTGCAGGGAATGCCCTCTTCCCCCTGTCGCCCCTTCCCAGCCCCTAGCACGCCGATCCTGCTGCATCGGGGAAGTTATTCAACCTCAGAGATGGAATAACTTCCCCGTTCAAGTCACTGGTCCCGGACGTACAGGGCCGACATTAGAATCGGCCCTGTACGTCTGGGGCCTCTGACCGTCCACTGCCCGCCCTAACACTGCCCTTGATCCTCCCCTTTCCTGCCCCCATCTAACTTCCCCTACAACACACAGGGAAGGAGGACGGGGCCAGGAAAGGGTATGAATAGCAGGGATGGACGTCCCAACAGGTCCATCCCTGCTATTTGTTACTCAGAATGACCCTGATCATGCGAACAGAGAGATCATTAGAGAAAGACATTATGCTTGGCAAGGTAGAACACCAACTCAAAAGAGGAAGGCAAGCAATGAGATGGATCGATACAACAGCAGCAGCTATGGGTGCCACACTCTGTCAACAATGAGATCCCTAACTGAAGAACGAACACAGTTTAGGACAACTATCCAGAGGGTTGCTATTAGTCAACACCAACTCCACGGCACTTAACAACAGCAACAACTCTTTCCTGTTTTCAATGGCATTCCTTTCCTGACTTTCGTATTTATTGTATTTTTAGACTTTGTTGTTCACCGCTCTGCTAAGACCCCTTGAAGGGCAGTTTATCAAGCACAATAAACTATAAACTATAAACCATAACCATAAAGAAGAATAATAAACCCCAGAAGGAAGGAAAGTATTTGGCAGCATAGAGAAGGTGGGATTATTATCAAATCTATGGAGGACAGAGAGAAATGTGTCAGGTATTTTCCCTTACTTAAGAAGCTGCAGAGGTGGTTTTCTTGGTATGGTGTAGTATTATAGGTGGTCTATTACTCAGTTTGTGATAAAATCCTGTCTGCTGATGGATATCGTTTAAGAAGTTCAATCCCATCCCAATCAATTACAATGGGGAATTTAGGAGCTATAGGGTTTAAAGGTGCTAATCAGTTTTGAAGGGTATGGATTTCTTAAAGGAGTTAGTTCTACAAACAGATGCTTCTGCTATGGCTATGGAAACAGTGTCTTATTGATTTGAGTTTAGCTCATGCCTTTCCAGTAGTAGTTCAAGGAGAGTTACATTCAGGTACAGTAGGTATATCCCTGCCCTTAGAGGCTTGCAATCTAAGTTGTACCTGAGGCAAGGGAGGGTTAAGTGACTTTCCGAAAGCCACATACAGAATGCCCCTGATATTTGAATCCTGACTTGCCAAGTTCCACTCAACTGCTCCAAGCATTAGGTTACTTTCCCCTGACATACCTCAGAGGCACATCCGGGGGAAAAGCAAAGTGTTACATAGAAAGCTGTTAAAACATGAGCTAAGATATTCTACAACTGAGAAAGAATACCTGGCCAGTAAATGGATAGTTACAACAATGCAGTACTATCTACTGGAAAGGAGTTTTTATTTTGGTAACTGACCATACTCCTCTAAGATGGTTACAACAGATGAAAAATTCCAATGCCCAACATGTTGGAAAGAGCAGTTACTCACCTGTAACAGGTGTTCTCCAGGAGCAGCAGGAATCAGTCCTCACATATGGGTGACGTCGGCGCCGACGGAGCCCTCGCGGAGCAATTTCCCCAGCTTTCAAAGAAAGCCTTTGGGAATTGCAGCGCGCATGCGCGGTCCCCTTCCCGCCCAAGGGTGCCATCTTGCTCAGTCTGATGACATAGCTAAAAGACAGCAAAAAATTTGCAAAAACGAAATGATATGACTGCAACTCCAAGGGGAGGAGGGAGGGTTGTGAGGACTGATTCCTGCTGCTCCTGGAGAACACCTGTTACAGGTGAGTAACTACTCTTTCTCCGGGACCAAGCAGGAAGTCAGTCCTCACATATGGGACTCCCGAGCTTAAGGCTACCGGAGACCCCAAGCGGAAAAAAGGAGCTCCCCTCTAGCTCTGCAGCACAGAAGGAAGGAATCTTCTCTGAAAACCGCCCCCAACCGGTAGCCCAACATCTGGGTCGGAGGGTAGGAGTTGCCTAAACCTCAAAGAGATTATGGAGAACTGCCTGACCGAAAGCACTGTCCCTGCGGGACTCCCTCTCCAGGCAATAATGGGCCGCAAAAGTCTGGCTTGAAGGCCAAGTAGCGGCCCGGCAGATGTCTGCCAATGGAACAGAGCGGAGATGAGCCACTGACGCAGCCTTCGCCCTAGCACGATGAGCCGTGACTCGACCCTCCAACGAGAGGCCGGCTGCCCCATAAGCCCAAGTGATACAGTCAGCAACCCATATGGACAAAGTACGCTTGGAGACAGGTAGCCCCAACTTATTGGGGTCAAAAGAAACGAAGAGCTGAACAGCTCTCCTATGCTCTCGCGTACAGTCAAGGTAGAAGGATAAGGCCCTCCTACAGTCCAGGGTATGCAGGACCATCTCAGCTCGGCTGTAGTGGGGCCTGGGAAAGAAGGTCAGAAGAACCACCTCCTGGTTGAGATGAAACGGAGAAACCACCTTTGGAAGAAACTTAGGGTGAGTCCGCAAGACTACCCTATTCCTGTAGAACCTAGTGTAAGGGGATCAGACACTAGGGTCTGCAGTTCACTAACACGCCTAGCAGAAGTAAGGGCTACCAAAAACAAAGTTTTCCAGGAAAGAAAACGAAGAGGGCAGGTAGTCATAGGCTCAAAAGGCGGACAGGTAATCCGCTGCAAGACCACATTCAGATCCCAGTCAGGGGCTGGAGGCCGCAAAGGAGGCTTAAGGAGGAGGCCTCGGAGAAAACGAGCCACCAAAGGGTGGTTGGAAAGAGGCCTGCCATCCACCTGTGCGTGATGCGCAGAGAGAGCACTGAGGTGGACTCTGACAGAGTTGGACTTAAGGCCCAGATTGGAGAGGTAAAGCAAATATTGCAAGACCACTGCCACCAAGCAGGAGAAGGGATTCTCAGACTGCTGAGCACACCAAATGGAGAATCGACGCCACTTAAGAGCGTAGGGCTTCCGGGTGGAAGGCCTCCTCGAGGCCAAGACAACCTCTTCCACCTCCCGAGGCAGCAGGAGGGGAGCAAGGACTACCCTTTCAGCAGCCAGGCCATCAGATGAAGGGACCGGAGGTTGGGGTGTAGGAGAGACCCCTGATCCTGTGGCAGGGGATCGGGTTGAAACCCCAGAGGAAGAGGAGTGTCCACCGCCAGCTGCATTAGAAGCGGGAACCAAGGTTGTCTCAGCCACCGGGGAACCACTAGGATCATCGATGCTTTGTCTCGGAGAACTTTGAAGAGTGTCCGAGACACCAGCGGCATGGGAGGAAAGGCATACAAGAGGCCCGTGGACCATGGAATCAGAAAAGCATCCGCCGCTACTCTGAGAGGATGCGGTTGTCGAGAGCAGAATCTGGGAAGCTGTGTGTTCAGTGGACTGGCAAAGAGATCCATGGTGGGGAGGCCCCACTTGAGAAAGATCTGCTGAACTACCAACGGATCCAATCTCCATTCATGAGGTTGGAGGATCCTGCTCAGCCTGTCTGCCAGGCAATTTTCTTGACCGGGGAGATAGACAGCTTTGAGGAAGATGCCGTGAAGGACAGCCGAAGAGCACAGTCTTCGTGCCTCCAGACAGAGAAGGAAGGAGCCCGTGCCTCCCTGTTTGTTCACGTAGAACATTGCAACTTGATTGTCCGTCTGGACTAGTACAGATTGGTGAGAAGTGAGGTGGGCGAAGGCACTCAGAGCTAGGCGAATGGCTCTGAGCTCCAGGAAGTTTATCTGCTGAGCAGACTCCCAAGGAGTCCAGAGGCCTTGAGTACATGTCCCCAGGCAATGTGCTCCCCAACCCAGGAGAGAAGCATCGGTCGTTAGCACCTGAAAAGGCGGAGGAGATTGAAAATCCACTACCAGCACCAGGTTTGGCAGATGAATCCACCACTGAAGAGAAGAGACTAGCAGGTCGGAGACCTGTACTGAGTCCGCCAGGTTCCCCGTGGCTTGATGCCATTGAGTGCGAAGGCACCATTGAGCAGGACGCATGTTCAGGCGGGCATTGGGGGTTACATGGACAGTGGAAGCCATATGGCCGAGCAGTCACAGAAATTGCCTGGCAGAGACCAGGGAATTGCTGCGAAAGTGGCTGGCTAGATTCATGAGCCTGTGTGCCCTGTCCAGAGGCAGGAAGGCCTTTGCCTGAAGTGTGTTCAACCTTGCGCCGATGTATTCGAGATCCTGAGAGGGGAGCAAAGCGGACTTTGCGAAATTTATGACAAATCCCAAGTGCTGGAGCAGAGATATAGTGCGAAGAGTGGCTTGAGTGGCCTCCTGGGAAGACTGGGCCCGTATGAGCCAGTCGTCCAGGTATGGAAATACAAAGAGGCCTTGAAGCCTTAGATAGGCCGCCACCACTGCTAGGCATTTGGTGAACACCCTGGGGGCAGAGGATAGGCCAAAGGGCAGGACTCTGTATTTCCTCCCACAACAAACCGAAGATATTGTCTGTGGTCTGGATGAATAAGGATGTGAGTATAGGCATCCTTTAGATCTAAGGAGCATAGCCAGTCTCCCTGCTGGAGGTAGGGAAGCAGGATTCCAAGGGTGAGCATCTTGAACTTTTCCCTTGTCAGGAACTTGTTGAGGTTTCGCAAGTCCAGGATGGGTCTGAGGCCTCCTGTTCGTTTTGCTATCAGGAAATACCTGGAATAAAAGCCTTGACCTCTCAGGTGGTGGGGCACCGGTTCCACAGCCTGTTCCTGAAGAAGACCTGCTAACTCCTGAAGGAGCAAGTCCCTGTGCAGAGGGAGTCTGGGAGGCTCCCCTGGAAAGTAGGAGGGAGGTACCTGGTGAAAGTGAAGAAGATAGCCTTTTTGAACTATATGAAGCACCCAGGTATCTGAAGTGATTGCTGACCATCTTTGGGCAAAGTGGACCAGCCGGCCTCCTGTGCTGAGAGAAACCAGTGGAGGGGAAGAGGCTATGCTGATGGAGTCAAAAACCCCCACCCTGCTGAGCAGGGGCCGGTGTTGTGGGCTTGGGGGCTTGCTGCCTACGGGACCCATTACCCCGTCCCTTGGCCTGCTGACCCTGTGGGGGAGCTACTGGGGCCTGATAGTGAGGGTAGTGTTCATAGGCAGCTGCCTTCCTCGGGTAAAAGGGCTTTTCCCCCGAGCCCTTCTTTTTATGAGAAGGGGCAGAGGTTTTCCTGGACAGCCTAGTCCTGGTCAGAGTCTCGGTCTCGAGTTCTGCAGCCTTTTCAGCCATGGGCTTCCCAAAGAGGTTATCACCTTTGCAGGGGACATCGACCAACTTGTCCTGTACCCATGGCTCGAGGTCGGATGACTGAAGCCAAGCCTGTCGGCAGGCACCGATGCCGGCTCCGGCTACCCGAGCCGATGCTTCGGAGCCATCGTAGGCTGCTCGAGAGATAAATTTCGAGCACTCACGAATACCTGTGGATAGGGCCTGGAACCTCTGCAAAGATTCCTCGGAGAGACCAGCAGAGAACCCGGCAATTTCTTTTGCAGGTCTCGGAGATACATGCCCATATAGAGCTGGTAAGTCTGGACTCGACAAGCAAGCATAGAGCCCTGGAAGCACTTCCTACCGAGGGCATCCAGGTTCTGGGCCTCCCGGCCGGGAGGCACCAGGGAGTGCATCTTCTGACTCTTGAGTCGATGCATGGCCGATTCCACCACCATGGAATGGTGCAGTAGTTGTGCCTTTTGGAACCCGGGGCTCTTGCGGACTCGATAAATGGAATCGACCCGCTTGCTTAACACCGGCGCCGACGCCAGGCTCTCCCACATGCGGAAGAGAAGTCACTCCAGCATCGGAGGAACCGGTACAGTAAAGGCCTCCTTCGGGGGAGAGTCATACTGGAGGGCATCAAGCTCTTCGGCTCAAAGCTCCTCCTCGGGATCCGCGGGGAATGCCAAGGCTTTGGCCATATCCCGCATGAAGTCCGAGAACCAGGTGTCCTCAGGGGGGGATCGTCTCCGAGGTTCGGACTCGGGCGAGTCCGATGGGACACACCGAGTTCGAAAAGTACCAGGGGACTCTTCGTCCTCAGTCTCCCAGTCCGATTCCTCGGAGGAGGAATCGAGCGGCTCCGGGTGGGCGGGCATCGTTGCTGTCCACCCCGACGCCGACTCTGTCGGCGTCGACGACCTCGGTCCCGAACGGGAGGCCGAGGGAGACTGCAACCGAGGATCGACTCGAGCCCGCATGGACTCGAGGATCGGCTCGGTCTCCGGGGTCGACTTGGACGTCGACGTCCCGGCGGTCGGGGCAGAAGCACCGGCGAGGCCAGCGATCAATGCCCGCTGCTGGTCCATGAAGGCAGCCAAACTGCTCTCCAAGGCCGTCAACCTGAGTCCAAGCTCAGGAGACCTAGCAGCCCCCGACTCGGGCCCCAACGGCGGCTCCTTCGGAGGCGAGTCCACGAGGACTACAGTACTCACGTGTCCAGGAGACTCCAACTCGAGACGAGGATGTTTTGAAGGCCTCTCCGACTCTGAGGACTCGGGACGGCTATCGGGGCTATGCGACCTGGCCCTCGAGGAACCAGGAGCGTCCACCGACGACGCTCTCGTGGGTTTCTTCTTCCGATGATGCTCCCGGGCAGGAGACCTCCGCTCAGAGGAACTCCGACGATGCTCAGGACCGGAGTCCCGGGACATCGAAGCCTCTGACGAGGTCCGGGCCCGGCCAGACACGGAGTCAGAGAAGATTTTTTCCCTTTGCTGCTGCCGACTCCTCAACGCTTTAGAGGACATCTTGCTACATGGACCACAGATCATCGGGTCGTGATCACGTCCAAGGCAGCGGAGGCAGCAGTCGTGTGTGTCGGTAAGAGACATAAGTTTCTGACACCGAACACACTTTTTAAACCCGCTGGCAGCCATCGGGGGAAAAAGGGCCCCTGCGAGGTCAAAAGACAGGGCTGCCAGGAAAAGGAAAAAATGGCGCAAACGCCAGTCACGAAGGACAAAAACCGAAAAAAATCACGAAAGGACTCGATACCGGTGTATCGAGTCCAGGCGGGAAAAGGATCCGGCGTCGAATCGAGACAAGAAAAAATAATAAAAATCAACTTTTTCAGCGGCGATCACAAACAGCGTCTGTAGGGCTCCGCGGAAAAAAGAAGACTGAGCAAGATGGCACCCTTGGGCAGGAAGGGGACCGCGCATGCGCGCTGCAATTCCCAAAGGCTTTCTTTGAAAGCTGGGGAAATTGCTCCGCGAGGGCTCCGTCGGCGCCGACGTCACCCATATGAGAGGACTGACTTCCTGCTTGGTCCTGGAGAATGTGGCTTTATAAACAAAAACATTCCAAGTAGTGCACAGAGCTGGTAAGAAGCATGCGAATGCTGATGTATTATCCCTGGTAGGAGAAGAAGAAAAGAAACCCCAGATTAAAACTAGTAGAGGGAGAATCAAAAGGGGCGAGGCATGTGATGAGCAGCAGTTAATTCAAGCAGGGTTTGGAATATCTTAGGCTCCTAATAAAATCCACCTTAACAGAAGTCAGTACCACACTGTAAGTATAGGAAAACTGCTGGGATACAGCCAGAAGTATGAGGTGAGGAAAAAAGGGATACTAAGAAGTATGAGGAACTCACCTTTAGAGATTAAGAGGAGGAAATGAAATTTATTTAAGGGTGGCATACAGGTTTGGTGACATCATTGTACTGTTTTTTTTTTTGTTTGTTTTTTTACTGTGCTGGAAATAAATAGACTCTCTCAAGTTGGCAGAAGCTTGATAACATTTGAGAGAACTGATGAACTACCCATTGGTGGCAGCAAACCTGGCCTTCTTTCCTTGAGTTTCAAAGGCTTAGGAAAAAGAGAAAGTGTGGTGTTTATTTTTCTCATTGTGTTTGAGAAAAAAATGCATTTATTTTATTTATCTTTATTTATTTAGCTAATGCCTTTGCCAGTAGAGGCTCAAGACGAGTTACATTCAGGTACAGTAGTTATTTTCCTGTCTCCAGAGGGCTTACAATCTAAGCTTGTACCTAAGGCAATGGAGGGTTAAGTGACTTGCCCAAGACCACAAGGAGTGTTAGTGGGATTTGAACCCTGGTCTTTCTGGCTCTGGGCTGCTGTCCTAACTACTAGGCTATTCCTCCACTAATGGTTTCTAGAGCAGAATATTTGGACTCTAAACTAATTTAACTGCTAGAACAAAGTTCCTTTTTCATTTTGGCACCAAGAGTATAGATATATAGGCAAAAACTCAGGCCAAAGTTTGACTGGGACTAAGAGTGGTACTCATATTTTGGATAATGCTGCTGTTTTGTGGGAGCTGTTTGAAATAAATTTTGAATTATTAAAATTTGTTGCAAGTGTCCTTGGTGAACTGATCCATCCAAGAGGTCAGCTAGGAGAACTACTCTGATTTAAGAAGACGCCAAGATGGAAAATGTTTTCCTCAAATTCACCAGCAGGAGGCACTCCATGACACGCAAATTGTTTGGATAATTTTAGAATAGCTGTTTACCAGGACAGTTATTCTGATAGGTTTAGTAGGATAGGGCTGAATTTCAGTAATAACTGGACAAAATAAAATTGCCCTAGGTGTTTCTATTGTTTCAATTATGAACTCGCCTAGAAAAAAAATGCATTACACCCCCAGCAATTTGGCTTCAGAGAAACACAGATGCCAGGATGATTGCCGTCATGCTCTCTTGACCTTACAACAGTGTTTGATCTGATTGATCATAATCTGTAGCTATCAAAATTGTGAGACTTGAGACTACATAGTACAGTACTTAGATGTATTCCTTCTGATCTGCTAGGGTCTTCCAGGCCAACTTCGGTATGGATCATTCTCAACATCACCAGCAAGAGTGTAATGTACCCCAGGAGTCTATCCTCTCCTCAATATTTGATCTTTTTTCTTAGTCCACTGGCTTCTCTCATTCAATCCCTGGGCATCAGTGGTTTTCTTTTTGCCAACAATATGCAACTTGTGTATTACACTGACCCTAAGAAGCCTGAACTGAAAGCACTTAATGTTTGATTGACGGAAACCTCTTGATCGTTTCTGGAAAATAGGCTTCAGCTGAACCCTACAAAGTGTTAAGCTATATGGCTATGTGGTCAACAGTCATGATCTGATCTCTCCCCTAATTTGGGAGGGCATAGACTCCCTTTACACCATTCAGTACAACGTTTGGGTTGACTATTCTCTAATGAAGTGAATTTCAATGAACAATTTCCTGCAACAGTAAAGTGTAGTTACTCACCTGTTACAGATGTTCTCCTGGGCCAGCAGGAATCAATCCTCACACATGGGTGACGTTGGCACCAATGGAACCCACGCAGAAGCATCTCCTCAGCTTTAAAAGAAAGCCTTTGGGAGATGCACCATGCATGCGCGGTCCACTTCCCGCCCAATGGTGCCATCTTGCCTCAGTCAAATGACATAGCTAAGACAGCCAAGGAAAAAATAAAATATGGTAAAGAAGCAACTCTAAGGGGAGGAGAGAGGGTTGAAAGGACTGATTCCCGCTGTCCCCGGAGAACACCTGTTACAGGTGAGTAACTACACTTTCTCCGGAACAATCAAGAAGTCAGTCCTCATACATGGGACTCCCCATGGGGCTACCGAGAACATGTAAAAACAGCACGGCGACCTACAAAGGGTGAGCCGTGATCAGCAGCAGTCGAGCCCCTACTGAGAGATTCTCACAAGACCCAAGTGTCCGGCAGAGAACCAGCACTCCGGTAGCCTGAACACAGAAGGGTCAGAGGGCAGGAGTTGCCTACACCCTGAAGAGAATAGGAGTATGACCTGGACGAAGGCGCTGATCAATTGGGATTCCCTCTCCAGGCAGTGAAGATATAGACTGAAGACCAGCTGGCGGCCCAGCAGATATCTGTCATGGGGACGGACGCTGATTTGCCACGGAAGTAGCCATGTCCCTGATGTGGTGTGCCGTGACCCTCTAGTCCAGTGAGATCCCTGCTTGCTCACAGGCAAGGGTAATGCAGTCCACCAACCAAGTGGACAGAGTTCGCTTAGTCATTGGGAGCCCCAAACAGCTGGAATCATAGGATACCAAAAGCTGTGGTGCTTTGCAGTGGCCCTGAGTCTGTTGCAGGTAAAAGGACAGGGTTCTCTTACAATCCAGATGGTGGAGAATGGTCTCCACCCCACTGGCGTGAGGCCTCAGAAAGAAGGTGGGCAGTAACACCTTCTGGTTGAAGTGGAATGGGGATACCAATTTCGGCAGAAACTTGGGGTGTGTGCGGAGCACCACACTGTTCTTGTAGAAACTCGGGTAGGGCGGTTCTGCCATCAGAGCCTGGAGTTCACTGACTCTGTGTGCTGATGTGAGTGCTACCAGGAAGGCAACCTTCCAGGACAGGTACCAGAGTGGCAGGTAGCCAGAGGCTCAAACGGAGAGACTTAGTGAGCTGTGAGAACACCACATTGAGATCCCACTCTGCCGCTGGAGGGCGGATGGGGGATACGGATAACATGAGGCCCCACAGGAATTGGAGCACAAGGGGCTGAGCCGAGAGGGGTTTTCGCTCAATAGAATGGTGATGCGCTGCGATGGTGCTCAGGTGTACTCTGACCGAATTGGACTTCAGTCCCACCTGTGATAGGTGAAGCAGCTATTGGAGTACCACTTGTACTGAGCAGGAAAGTGGGTTTTCCCGCATTTCCGCACACGACACCGAGAATCGGCACCACGAAGGCATACCCGCTTCTTGTGGAGGCCTTACGAGAGGCCAGAAGAATCTCTTCCACGTCCCATGGGAGGTTGAAGGGGGCTAATTCTACCCTTTCAGCAGCCAAGCAGTGAGTGAAAGGGACCCAAGGTTGGGGTGTAGGAGAGACCAGTCCTCGAGCTTGGCCCAGGGGAATCAGCAATGCTGCTGATAGGGAGAGGAGCAGTGGGAACCAGGGCTGCCTGGGCCACTGAGGGGTTATCAGCATTAGTGATGCTCTGTCGTGCTGGACCTTGAATAGTATCTTGGCTACCAGCTGTGTGAGTGGGAGGGCGTACGGAAGGCCTTCCATCCATGGGATGAGGAACGCAACGGCTGCCACTTGGGACTGGTGCGGCTGACGGGAGCAGAATCGGGGCAACTGCATGTTGTCCGAGCTGGCGAATAGGTCCATCGAGGGGACACCCCAGAGACAAAACAGCCATGAGGCTACCACTGGATCCAGGCGCCACTCATGAAGCTGAAGGACCCTGTTCAGTTTGTCCATCAGGGCATTGTCCTGGCCCAGGAAGTACACCGCCTTTAGAAGCATCACTCTGCGTGCAGCATAGGAGCAGAGGGTTACCACCTCCTGGCAGAGAGGGTACGACCGTGTTCCCCCCTTTTTGTTCATGTAGAACATTGCAACCTGATTATCAGTCGGGATGAGCACTGAGTGGTGTTGGAGCTGGTGGCAGAAGGCTCAGAGAGCTAGGTATACTGCCTGGAACTCTAGCAAGTTGATTTGCATCTGGGATTCTCTCTGGGATCAGCTGCCTTGCATCTGGAGGCTCCCACGCATCCGTGGTGAGGACCTGCTGAGGTTGGGTGCATGGAAGGGCATCCCGGCCTGGAGGTGATGTGGATTTTGCCACCATCCGAGGGAGTCTGTCCCTGAGCCTGCCTGTGACCTGTGTCCACTGTGAATGGAGGCACCACTGGGCTGCCCTAATGTGCAGATGAGCATATGGGGTCACATGAACTCTGGAGGCCATGTGTCCCAACAGACGGAGTAAGAGCCAGGCAGGTAGCATCCGGTGTTAGTGCACCTCTGTGGCTAACCCCCTAAGTCATTCTGACCTCTCCCAAGGGACGAAGACTTTTTCCTGGAGGGTATCAAGTTGTGCCCCTATGAACTCTAGGCGCTGGGCCGGAGTGAGGTGGGATTTGGGGTAGTTTATGATGAACCCCAGGTGCTGCAGGGTGTTGATGGCGCACCCAGTGATGCATTGTGCCTCTGCAGTCATATCCCCCTTTATGAGCCAATCATCCGGATAAGGGAAGATGAAGGCCCCTTGAAGTCGAAGGTGGGCTGTGACCACCATGAGGCTTCTCTTTGTGAAGACCCTTGGTAACAAGATCAGACCGAAGGGTAGCACCCTGTATTGGTAGTGTTGTCCCCCCACCACAAACCAAAGGTATTTTCTGTGGTTGGAATGAATTAGGATGTGAGTGTAGGCATCCTTTAGGTCTAAGGAGCATAGCCAATCTCCCTGCTGGAGGAATGGCAGTAGTATCCCAAGGGAGAGCATCTTGAACTTCTCCCTGACCAGGAATCTGTTGAGCTCTCACACGTCCAGGATGGGCCCGAGGCCCGTTGTCCTCATGGGAACAAAGAAATACCTGGAATAGAAGTCTGTGCCCCAGAGATAATTAGGCATTGGCTCCACTGTTTTGTCATTGATTAGGCCTGCTAGCTCAATGAGGAGCAGGGTCTGGTGAAGGAGAGGCCTGGTGGGTTCTCCTGGGAAATACAAGGGTGGTGCCCATTGTAGGTGGAGTAGGTAGCCCTCCTTGACCACTTGTAGCACCCAGGTATCGGTGGTGATGGCTGTCCACCTGTGGGCAAACAGGGCTAGGCACCCCCCTGTGGGCAGCAGGGGATCCCCAGGAGGTAGGGAGGTCACACAGGCAGTCAAAAGCTCCCTTCAGACTGGTTTGGAGCTTGGGACTTTGGAGTCTTTTGTTTTCTGGGACCATGTCCCTGGCCTTTTTGTTGCTGGCCCTGTTGAGGGTCCGGGAAGGCTTGGAAGTGCGGTGAACCACTAAAGTCCTCTTTCTTCCTTGGGAAGAAGGGCTTTTTCCCCTGGGGCTTTCTTCCAGAGTTGCACCGAGGTCTTCTTTGACAGCCTGGTTCTTGTCACTAACTTGGTCTCTATCTCTGCTGCCTTGTCCACCATGGGCTTCCCGAATAGGTTTTCTCCTATGCAGAGGACATCAATCAGTTCATCCTGCACCCATTGTTCCAGGTCGGACGACTGCAGCCATGCCTGGCATCATGCCCCAAATGCCTGCAGCGGCCACCCTGGCCGATGACTCAAAGCCATCATAGGCTGCTCAGGACAAAACCTTTGCGCATTCTTTTACCGCCGAGGTCAGAGTCCTGAAGCTCTGAAGGAGTTCCCCATTAAGACCTGATGAGAATCCACCAAGCTCCTTTGATGGTTCCTTCAGGTACTGTCGATGTTGAGCTGAAAGGACTAGATTCAGCATGTTAGCATCAAGCCCTGAAAGGCCTTCTGGCAAGGGCGTCGAGGGGTCGGGCCTCCCTGCCGGGTGTTACAGATGAATGGGTTTTTTGGCTTTTAAGCAAGCACATGGCTCACTCCACAATCATGGAGATGTGGGGAAGCTGGGTCTTTTGGAACCCAGGGCTTGGAGTACCTGGTACATGGTGTTGAGGCACCTACTAACTATTGGTACCGATGCTGGTGTTTCACACATCCAGAGAAGATGGCGGATGAGCATCAGGGGAACAGGGACCATAAGGGTTTTCTTTGGGGGTGCCTTGTATTGGAGTAAGAGTAGTTACTCACCTGTAACAGGTGTTCTCCAGGAGCAGCAGGAATCAGTCCTCACATATGTGTGACGTCGGCGCCGACGGAGCCCCCGTGCGGAGCATTTCCCCAGCTTTCAAAGAAAGCCTTTGGGAATTGAAGCGTGCATGCGCGGTCCCCTTCCCGCCCAAGGGTGCCATCTTGCTCAGTCTGATGACATAGCTAAAAGACAGCAAAAATAGCAAAAAATAAATCATATGACTGCAACTCCAAGGGGAGGAGGGAGGGTTGTGAGGACTGATTCCTGCTGCTCCTGGACAACACCTGTTACAGGTGAGTAACTACTCTTTCTCCAGGACCAAGCAGGAAGTCAGTCCTCACATATGGGACTCCCCAGCTTAAGGCTAACGGAGACCCCAAGCCGAAAAAATGAGCTCCCTCTAGAGCGTCAGAACGTAAGGAAGGAATCTTCTCTGAGAATGCCCCCGACCAGTAGCCCAACATCAGGGCAGGAGGGAAGGAGTTGCCTAAACCCCAAAGAGATTATGGAGTACTGCCTGTCCGAAAGCACTGTCCCGGTGGGACTCCCTCTCAAGGCAGTAATGGGCCGCAAAAGTCTGACTTGAAGACCAAGTAGCGGCCCGGCAGATGTCTGCCAACGGAACAGAGCGGAGATGAGCCACTGACGCAGCCTTCGCCCTGACATGATGAGCCGTGACTCGACCCTCCAACGACAGGCCGGCTGCCCCATAAGCCCAGGCGATACAGTCAGCAACCCATATGGACAAAGTACGCTTGTAGACAGGTAACCCCAACTTATTGGAGTCAAAAGAAACGAAAAGCTGAACAGCCCTCCGGTGCTCCCGCGTACGGTCAAGGTAGAAGGACAACGTCCTCCTACAGTCCAGGGTATGCAGGACCATCTCAGACCGGCTGGCATGCGGCCTGGGAAAGAAAGTCGGAAGAACCACCTCCTGATTGAGGTGGAAAGAGGAGATAACCTTAGGGAGAAACTTAGGATGAGTCCGTAAGACTACCCTATTCCTGTAGAACCTAGTGTAAAGGGGATCAGACACTAGCACCTGAAGTTCACTTACTCGCCTAGCAGAGGTAAGAGCTACCAGAAACAAAGTTTTCCAGGAGAGAAAACGGAGAGGACAGGTAGCCATAGGTTCAAATGACGGACAAGTGATCCGCTGAAAGACCACATTTAAATCCCACTCAGGGGCCGGCGGACGTAGAGGAGGCTTAAGCAGGAGGAGGCCTCTGAGGAAACGAGCCACCAAAGGGTGGTTGGAAAGAGGCCTCCCGTCCACCGGCGAGTGGTGCGCTGAGAGAGCACTGAAATGAACTCTGACAGAATTGGACTTAAGGCCTAGATTGGAGAGGTAAAGCAAATATTGCAATACTACCGCTACCAAGCACGAGAAGGGATTCTCGCTTTGCTGAGCACACCAGGCGGAGAATCTACGCCACTTAAGAGCATAGGATTTCCGGGTGGATTGCCTTCTAAAGGCTAAGACTACGTCTTCCACCTCTCTAGGCAGTAGTAGGGGAGCCAGAACTACCCTTTCAGCAGCCAGGCCATCAGATGAAGGGACTGGAGGTTGGGGTGTAAGAGAGATCCCTGTTCTTGAGACACGTGATCGTGTTGAATCCCAAGAGGAATAGGAGTGTCCACCGCCAGTTGCAGCAGAAGTGGGAACCACGGTTGCCTCGGCCACCTGGGGGCTATCAGAATCATGGAGGCCCAGTCCTTGAGAACTTTGAACAGTGTTCTGGACACTAGTGGCGTGGGAGGAAACGCATACAGGAGGCCTTTGGACCACGGGAGCAGAAAGGCATCCACTGCTACTCTGAGAGGATGCGGTTGTCTGGAACAGAATCTCGGGAGTTGCCGGTTCAGAGGACTGGCGAAAAGATCCATGGTGGGGAGGCCCCACCTCAGAAAGATCTGCTGAACCACCAATGGATTCAATCTCCATTCGTGTGGTTGCAGGATCCTGCTCAGTCTTTCCGCCAGGTAATTCTCTTGACCTGGGAGGTAGACTGCCTTGAGAAGGATTCCGTGATTGACAGCCCAGGAGCACAGCCGTTGTGCTTCCTGACATAGAAAGGAGCCTGTGCCTCCTAGCTTGTTCACATAAAGCACAGTTACTTACTTGTAACAGGTGATCTCTGGGAACAGCAGGAATAAGTCTTCACATATGGGTATCGTCGGTACCGACGGCGCCTGCGCGGGAACGCTCCCCAGTGTCCAAAAAGAAAGCTTTTGGGAGCATCACACAGCGCCTGCGCGCTGCCTTCCCGCCTTTCCTAACCGCCTCTCTCCAGTTCGAGTTTTAAAGCTAAGACAAAGAGAGAGTGAGGAAAGGAAAGAAAGATAGAGAGATACAACTCCTAGGGGAGGTGGGTGGGTTGTGAAAACCTATTCCTGCTGTTCCCAGAGATCACCTGTTACAGGTAAGTAACTGTGCTATCTCCAGGAACAAGCAGGAATGAGTCTTCACATATGGGGACTCCCCAGCTAGAGATGCCTGGGAGATCACCCAGGATGTGAGTCCCTGGGAAGGGCTCTACCTCCACCCATGAATCTCAGGCATCTAGCCAGGGATGGAGGGTAGGAGTTGGTTAGGTATGGAACAGGTGTTTGAGAACAGCCTGACCAAACAAGGCATCCCGGCGGGAGTCCTTGTCCAAGCAGTAATGGGCTGTAAAGGTATGAACCGAGGCCCAGGTGGCCGCTCGACAGACCTGGTCGATGGACACAGAGTTTACATAAGCCATAGAGGCTGCCATGGCCCTCACATTGTGAGCTGTGACATAGCCCTCCAGAGAAAGGTTCTTACTCTGGTAGGCGAAAGAAATACACTGAGCAATCCAATTGGACAGAGTTCTCGTAGAGACTGGAAGTCCTAAATGAGAGGGATCAAAAGCAACAAAGAGTTGAGAGGACTTTCTATGTTGCTGTGTCCTTTGTAAGTAAAAAGCAAGAGCTCTTTTACAATCCAGAGTATGAAGATTCCTCTCTGCACTTGAAGCATGAGGTCCTGGAAAAAAGACAGGTAAATAAACCTCCTGGTTCTAATGAAAAGGTGAGACCACTTTAGGCATAAAGTGTGGATTAGTCCTAAGGACTACCTTGTCATGATGGAACCTTGTATAAGGAGGATTAGCCACCAGAGCTTGCAGCTCACTGATGCGGCAAGCAGAGGTGACTGCAATGAGAAAAACAACCTTCCAGGAAAGAAATTTCAAGGAGGTAGTGGCTAAGGGTTCAAAAGGCGGCTGCATAAGCTGGCCAAGAACCAGATTCAAGTCCCATGCCACTGGAGGTGGTCTGATGGGAGGTTTAGTCAAAAGAAGGCCTCTCATGAATCTTGCTATAAGAGGATGAGAGGAAATAGGTTGTCCATTGAGAGGTTTAAGGGATGCTGCAATAGCACTCAAATGGACTCTCACTGAATTCGTTTTAAAGCCTGCATGGGATAAATGCAGCAAATACTCTAGTAAAGAATTCAGAGGTATTGCAAGAGGGTTAAGACCCTTCTCTGCACACCAAATGGTAAACCTTTTCCATTTGAAAGCATAGGAACGTCTAGTGGAAGGCTTTCGGGAAGCATGAAGGATATCCTTCACTTGCTGAGAAAGATGTAATTCTTGAAGGTCTAGGCCTTCAGCAACCAGGCTCTGAGATGAAGAGACTGGGGATTTGGGTGCCACAACGTTCCCTCCTCCTGGGACAGGAGGTCTGGAACAGATCCCAAGTCCAGGGAGGGAGCTTGGGTGAGATGCAGAAGTAGAGGGTACCACACTTGGCGTGGCCAATGTGGTGCTATGAGGATCATAGACCCCTTGTCTCTCTGAAGTTTGAAGAGTGTCTTGGGAATTAGGGGAATGGGTGGGAAGGCATAGAGGAAGTCTTGCCCCCAATGAAAGAGGAAGGCATCCCTGGCCTGAACTCCCTGACACGGAATCCTGGAACAGAACCGGGGAAGTTTGGCATTCCACGGACTTGCAAAGAGGTCTATGTCTGGGGTTCCCCAAATTCGGAAGATCCTGGCTTTCTGGTCCCCATGGAGGGACCATTCGTGTGGAAGCAGAACTCGACTGAGTCTGTCTGCCCAAGAGTTTGAACCCCTGGAAGATACACTGCCATGAGATGAATTTGATGCTCTCTGGCGAAGGCCCACAATCTCAGAGCTTCGTTGCAAAGCGACAGAGAGCCAGTCCCGCCCTGCTTGTTCACGTAGAACATGGCTACTTGGTTGTCCGTGTGGATGAGGTCTGTCTTGTAGCTGAGCAGGGTGTGGAAGACTCAGAGCTAGAAAAATTGCCCTGAGCTCTAAGAGGTTGATATGTAGAGATGTCTCCTGTAAAGACCAGATGCCTTGAGTGGAGAGATCTTGAAGATGAGCTCCCCAACCTCTTGGAGAGGCATCTGTGGTAAGGGTTGCTTTGGGTAACACCTGTTGAAAGGGGGACCCCAGCAACAGATTTTGAGTGGACTTCCACCACTGGAGGGACCAAAAGAGGCGACTGGAGGTTGCTATTTTGTCTGACAGGCAACCTGATGCCTGGGTCCATTGGGTGGACAAAGTCCACTGAGCTGCCCTCATGTGAAGGCGAGCGTAAGGAACCACATGCACAGTGGATGTCATGTGGCCTAACAGTTGTAACATCTCTCGAGCAGTTAAATGGGATTTTAACTGAATTTGTGAGGCTAACTGCACCAAGCGTAGGCAACGGGCCTGGGGAAGATAGGCCCTTGCAGTTGTGGTATCCAGCAAGGCCCCTATGAACTCTAGAGACTGAGTAGGGGTGAGATGGGATTTTGGAAAGTTTATTACAAGTCCCAGATACTGAAGGATACGCCTTGTGCAGGTTAGAGATGTCTGGGCCTCTGACTGGGATGGAGCTCGGATGAGCCAGTCGTCCAGATATGGGAATACGAATATCCCTAGAGTGCGTAGAAATGCAGCTACTACTGCCATGCATTTTGTGAACACCCTTGGTGCAGAGGCCAGACCGAAAGGAAGCACTCTGTATTGGTAGTGCTTCCCTTGATAAAGGAACCGAAGGAGCCTTCTGTGTGTAGGATGGATGAGGACATGGGTGTACACATCCTTGAGGTCTAGAGAGCAAAGCCAATCCTGACTCTGAAGGTATGGAAGGAGAGTACCGAGAGAAATCATCTTGAATTTCTCCTTGCACAGAAACGTGTTCAATTCTCTGAGATCTAATATGGGTCTGTAGCCCCCTGTTTTCTTTGGGATAAGAAAGTAGGGGGAGTAGAACCCTGAGCCCTGTTGAAGAAGGGTTACTTCTTCTATTGCCCTTTGGGCGAGAAGGGTAGCAATCTCCTGACCCAGAAGGTCGAGGAGAGATGTTGGAGAATTGAACTGTCTCACCATGGTGTGAGGAGGAAGGTTTAAGAAATGACGCTTGTACCCCTCCCTTATGATGGAGAGGGTCCAATGCTCTGCTGTGATTTGTTCCCATCTGGGAGCAAAGTAAGCCAACCTTCCTGGAATGGTGAGAGGTTCTGGCTGTTTTAGGCTAAGCTCTCTAGTTGTAAGTCAAAGGCCCTGAGGAGGCTGAGGCTGTTGGGCCGTAGCAGTCCTAGCAGCCTTAGGCTTGGCCTGTTTCGGTTGTTGCTGTCTCTTTGTAGCAAAACGACCTGCAGAAGAGGACTGCTGACCATAAGCAGAATAATATTTCCCTTTTTTGGGAAAAAACCCCTTTTTGAACAACCTTTTCTTAAAAGGAGCAGAAATAGACTTTGAAAGTCTATCTAAAGCAGAATTTTCAGCATCCATTTGGGTGGCCTTTGCTTGCCAATCTTTGCCAAAAAGATTTTCACCTGTACAAGGAAGATTTCCTAGTCCACCTTGAACCCAAGGTTCCAAATCAGAAGCTTGTAACCAAGCAACTCTGCGTGCACCTATGGCAATGGCCGAGGCTCTGCTGGCACCTTCAAAAGAGTCAAAGGCTGCAGTTTGGAGAACTTGGAAATATCCTGGGCATGTTTGAGCCAGGTAAGGAATTCTTCCCTTTTATCTTCTTGAATAAAAGGAGATAAGGAACACGATACATGGTGTCCAACCTGCGAGAATGAGGGGAAGTGGTGAGAGGAGTCTCCCATATGCCCAACATGTGATCATAAAGAATCTCATGTATTGGTAAAGTGGCTGCCTCTTTAGGGGCCTTAGGATATTGTAAAATATCTAATTTTTTGGCTATAGGCTCTGTCTCAGGGGCCACTGAGATGGAGAGGCCCCTGGCCACTTCCCTAATGAAGTCTTGAAAAGACAAGTCTTCTGGAGGAGACATTCTCCTTTTTGGAGAAGAGGGCTCCTGAGGATGAATCACCGATCAGAGTCTTCAGAGGAATCGAAGTATCGTCTGTCTGGATCCTCCTGCAGAGCCCGATACGCGTACCTGGTGGTATCGACATCGGGAGTGATCGGTACCGATTCGGTACCGATGGGCATCACAGAACAGTGTACCGCTGCAGTCGACCCCGAAGCGGATGTCGATGCAATCGGTACCGGAACCGATGTCGGTACCGGTGCCGGAGTCGGTACATGCAACGGAGTTTGTTGCGGTACCGAAGGCGTCGCAGCTTGTATGAATGCCGTGATGGCATGCTGCATGGTCAGGATATTCTGATCCATTGTCACAACCAATGTCTGGATGTCGGTACCAGTGGGAACCACCGGTACCCCAGAACATGGCAACAGGTGATCGGTCGAGGCCGAGCCATCGATGTCAACCTGTGACCCCATAGATAAAGCTTTGGAAGCCGGAGCCTCCCGCCGGGGTAATTTTGCCGGTGCGGATTCCTCGAGGGCAAGCCCGGAGGCATCTCGATACTTAGAGGGAGATCTACCCTTCGAGGACCGGCTGGATTTAAGTTTGGTTACTTGAGATCCATGTGAGGAAGACGCAGCCCTGGAAGACGTCGATGCAACCGAAGCTGCATCCGACGGAAACAGGGTACTGAGCTTAGCTGCTCGATTCTGTAGGCCTCTTTTAAACATCATGGAGCAGGACTCACAATCCGCAATGGAGTGGTCAGGACCTAAACATTTTAGACACCATTCATGGGTGTCAGTGACAGAAATGGTGCCGCTGCACTTCGTGCATTTTTTAAACCCAGAGGCGGGCTTTTCCATGAGGAAAAATTTCCTAGGCCTAAGGCCAAAGAAAAAAATGCAGTGAAGTGAGAAAAACAGTAGGTTGTTTTTTGGGGTTTTTTTAGAATAAAGAAAGAAAAGACCGGCGTTACCGGTCCAGCGTCGAGAAGGCAGACGCGTGACCAAAGAGATAAAATAAAATAAAGAAATTAAGAACATAAGAACATAAGAACATAAGAAATGCCATACTGGGTCAGACCGAGGTCCATCAAGCCCAGTATCCTGTTTCCAACAGTGGCCAATCTAGGTCATACGTACCTAGCAGTTTCCCCAAAAGACACAGGTTCTGCAGTGCTTGTACTAGGCCAAGCATTGATATCCTGGGTCCCTTTTTAATAGTGGTTTATGGACCTTTCCTCCAGGAACTTGTCCAAACCTTTTTTAAACCCAGCTATACTAACAGCCCTTACTACATCCTCCGGTAACAGATTCCAGAGTTTGATTACACGTTGAGAGAAGAAATATTTTCTCCTATTTGTCTTAAATAGTTTACCCTGTAGCTTCATTACATGCCCCCTAGTCCTTCTATATTCTGATAGCGTAAACAATTTATCCACGTTTATCCGTTCCACTCCATTCATTAATTTATACACCTCTATCATATCTCCCCTCAGCCGCCTCTTTTCTAGGTTAAAGAGCCCTAACCTTTTTAGCCTCTCTTCATAGGAGTAGCCTTCCATCCCCTTCACCAATTTGGTGGCTCTTCTCTGTACTTTTTCTAATAACTCTATGTCCTTTTTAAGATACGGTGACCAGAATTGCACACAATATTCAAGGTGCGGTCGTACCATGGAGCGATACAGAGGCATTATAATATCCTTTGTTTTATTCTCCATCCCTTTCCTTATGATACCTAGCATTCTATTTGCTTTCTTGGCCGCCGCTGCACACTGGGCGGAGGGTTTTAACATGTTATCCACGATGACTCCTAAATCTTTTTCCTGGGTGGTGGTTTCTAATGTGGAGCCTTGCATCTTGTAACTATAGTGTGGGTTGTTCTTTCCTAGGTGCATAACTTTGCACTTGTCCACATTAAATTTCATCTGCCATTTGGATGCCCAGTCTTCCAATTTATCCAGATCCTCCTGCAGTTTTCCACAATCCTCTTGGGTTTTAACAACTTTAAACAGTTTTGTGTCATCTGCAAATTTGATTACCTCACTAGTTATTCCCTTTTCCAGGTCATTTATGAATATGTCAAAAAGTAGCGGACCCAGTACAGATCCCTGGGGTACTCCACTATTCACCTTTTTCCATTGGGAATATTGGCCATTTAGCCCTACCCTCTGCTTTCTATCTTTTAACCAGTTCCCGATCCACAATAGTACACTGCCTCCTATCCCATGACTTTTTAGCTTCGCCAAAAGTCTCTGATGGGGGACCTTGTCAAAAGCTTTCTGAAAGTCCAGATACACTATATCAACCGACTCACCTTTGTCTACCTGTTTATGCACACCTTCAAAAAAACAGATCAGATTAGTAAGACAAGATCTTCCTTGTCTAAAGCCATGTTGGCTGTCTCCCATTAGGCCATGACTATCTACATGCTGTGTAATTTTGTTCTTTATGATGGCTTCTACCATTTTCCCTGGTACTGACGTCAGGCTCACCGGTCTGTAATTTCCCGGGTCACCCCTGGAACCCTTTTTAAAAATTGGTGTTACGTTGGCGACCCTCCAATCTTCAGGTATTACAGATGATTTTAATGAAAGTTCACAGATTACCAATAACAGGTCTGCAATCTCATATTTCAGTTCTTTCAACACTCTGGGATGTATACCATCCGGTCCAGGTGATTTGCTACTATTCAGTTTATCAAATAGTTGTAATATATCTTCCCGGTGTAGCGATATTTCTCTCAATTCCTCTGCAGTATCACCTTTAAATACCACTTCAGTCTTGGGTAACACCCCTACATCTTCCTCAGTAAAGACCGAAGCAAAGAATTCATTCAGTCTCTCTGCTATAGCCTTGTCTCCTCTTATTGCACCTTTTACCCCTCTATCATCTAATGGTCCAATTGACTCTCTCACAGGCCTTTTGCTACGAATGTACTTGAAAAAGTCCTTATTTCGTGTTTTTGCTTCCGTAGCAAGTTTCTTCTCAAATTCCCGCTTTGCCTGCCTTATCAATGCTTTGCATTTAACTTGCCAGTGCTTGTGCTGTTTCCAGTTTTCATCATTTGGCTCTTTTTTCCATTTTCTGAAGGTTGCTCTTTTGGCAGCAACAGCCTCTCTGACCTCACCTTTAAACCATGCTGGCAGTTTTTTGGACTTTCTTCCACTTTTCTTAATGCGTGGAATACAGCTGGTCTGGGCTTCGAGGATAGTATTTTTAAATAACACCCAAGCTTGCTGTAAGTCTTTAACCTTTGGAACCGCTCCTTTTAGTTTTTTCCGAACTATATTCCTCATTCTATCATAGTCACCCTTTTGAAAGTTAAAAGGTAGTACTGTGGATTCCTTTACTATCTGTCCTCCACTGATTAAATCAAACATGATCATACTATGATCACTATTGCCAAGTGGTCCCAACACCCTTATTTCTTGCACCAGATCTGGCGTTCCACTAAGGACTAGGTCCAGTATGGCTTCCCCTCTGGTCGGTTCATGAACCAGCTGCTCCAAGAAGCAGTCATTCATTTCATCTAGAAACTTTATCTCTTTAGCTTGTCCTGCTGTGACACTGTCCCAGTCGATACCGGGGTAATTGAAATCACCCATTATTACTACTCTGTTGTGGCTTTTGTTAGCTTCCTTGATTTCTTTGAGCATTTCATCATCCATTTGTTCATTCTGGCCAGGCGGTCGATAGTATACTCCCACTGCCATCACCTTCCCCTTCGTAAATGGAATTTCAATCCATAGAGATTCTACAGCATATTTTGTTCCCTGCAAAACTTTAATCCTTTCTGACTCAATGCCCTCTCTAACATAGAGCGCAACCCCTCCACCAATTTGTTCAGCTCTATCATTACGATATAGTTTGTATCCAGGTATCACAGTGTCCCACTGGTTATCCTCCTTCCACCATGTCTCTGAGAGTGCAATCATATCTAACCTCTCATTTAATGCTATATATTCTAATTCTCCCATCTTATTGTTTAGACTTCTAGCATTGGCATACAAGCATTTTAGAGACTGTATTTTATTAATATTAATCTGGCTATTGGTAGGCATGGGTAATGGGGAATCTTTATGCTCTGTCTGCTCCTTACTCAAGGGCATTTGGGCTACTATACTCCCTTTTGGAACCTCACTGCTTTTGGTAGTATCCTTCAAGGATACCTTTGTCCGAACCGTGCGCTCCTGGGTGACTGTCGGCTTTCCCCTATTTTCTAGTTTAAAAGCTTCTCTATCTCTTTTTTAAAGGTTAATGCCAGCAGTCTGGTCCCATCCTGATTAAGGTGAAGCCCATCCCTTCGGAAGAGCCCCCCCTTTCCCCAGAATGTTCCCCAGTTCCTAGCAAATCCAAAACCCTCATCCTTGCACCATTGTCTCATCCACGCATTGAGACTCCGGAGCTCTGCCTGTCTTTTGGGTCCTGCACGTGGAACAGGAAGCATTTCGGAGAACGCTATCCTGGAAGTTCTGGATTTCAACTTCCTACCTAAAAGCTTAAATTTAGCCTCCAGAACTTCCCTACCACATTTTCCTATGTCATTGGTACCAACATGTACCAAGACAGCAGACTCCCCCCCAGCACTATCTATGATCCTATCTAGGCGGTGCGTGAGATCTGCTACCTTCGCACCAGGCAGGCATGTTACCAGGCGATCCTCACGTCCACCAGCCACCCAGCTATCTACATTCCTAATGATTGAATCACCAACTATAATAGCTGTCCTGACCCTCCCCTCATGGGGACATGGCCCTGGAGAAACGTCCTCGGTGCGAGAGGGTTTTACATCACCTGGAGGACAGGTCCTAGTTACAGGATCACTTCCTGCCACACCAGGGTGATGCTCTCCTGTCACGTGACCTCTCTCCTCCATGGCAACAGGGATGCTGCCAGACTGGAGGTGGGACTTCAGGACTATATCCCTGTAGGTCTCGTCCATGTACTTCTCTGTCTTTCTTATGTCTTCCAGGTCTGCTACTCTAGCCTCTAGAGAACGGACTCGTTCCCTGAGAGCAAAGAGCTCCCTGCACTTAGTGCATATGTAGGACCTCTCACCAACTGGGAGATAATCATACATGTGACACTCGATGCAAAAGACTGGAGAACCCCCATCTCGTTGCTGGACCTCTGACTGCATCTTAGTTTAAAGCTTGTGTTTAGGTCTTTTAAATCGGTATAATAAGGATTGGTGTAGATGCTTATACTAATAAAAGTGTATCTAATACCCCTAATACACCCTGTGTACCTGAAGCTAATTAATCACAGGTCCTCTGTGTATGACTGATTTGGATTAAGAGCTGCACCTGAGAGCAGCCCCTTTCCTCTAAGATGTCCAAGTACCTATAAAACTACAATTTCCCCAGGGGTGGGTGGGTGCTGGGGAGGGAGGGGGGGAGATAAGTCCTATTAAAGAGGGCAGTTACAAGGTACCCTGTCCTGAACCCTCAGCAGGGGGATGGGGGTACCACACAAAGCCCAGTTGAGAGAGGCAAGGTAAGTACAGCTGAGAAGGCTGAAACGTGCACACCACTAAGACAAACACTAAATAATTAAACAAACAACAGTTAGACAAACAGTAAATAATTAAATAAACAGCTAGAACTCACAGTAAGATGTCCCAGGAGGCAAAAATCCACTCACTAGCAGAGCTCTGTAAAAGTTCAGCCTTTCTCTGATCAGAGAAAAGCAAACTAAAACAGCCTATGCACACGTGGAGAAAACAGGAACAAGGTTACAGGATACCTCAGGGGGAGGGGGGCAGGGGGAGGAGTCACTCAGGCAGGCAAGGACAGGAAAAAGCTTAACAGCAGGCTCTGGGGAGAGAGATTAATTCAAAATGGCTACCACACACACAGGGGGAGGAGTCACTCAGGCAGGCAAGGACAGGAAAAGCTTAACAAACAACAGGCTCTGGGGAGAGAGATTAATTCAAAATGGCTACCACACAAAGCCCAGTTGAGAGAGGCAAGGTAAGTACAGCTGAGAAGGCTGAAACGTGCACACCACTAAGACAAACACTAAATAATTAAACAAACAACAGTTAGACAAACAGTAAATAATTAAATAAACAGCTAGAACTCACAGTAAGATGTCCCAGGAGGCAAAAATCCACTCACTAGCAGAGCTCTGTAAAAGTTCAGCCTTTCTCTGATCAGAGAAAAGCAAACTAAAACAGCCTATGCACACGTGGAGAAAACAGGAACAAGGTTACAGGATACCTCAGGGGGAGGGGGGCAGGGGGAGGAGTCACTCAGGCAGGCAAGGACAGGAAAAAGCTTAACAGCAGGCTCTGGGGAGAGAGATTAATTCAAAATGGCTACCACACACACAGGGGGAGGAGTCACTCAGGCAGGCAAGGACAGGAAAAGCTTAACAAACAACAGGCTCTGGGGAGAGAGATTAATTCAAAATGGCTACCACACAAAGCCCAGTTGAGAGAGGCAAGGTAAGTACAGCTGAGAAGGCTGAAACGTGCACACCACTAAGACAAACACTAAATAATTAAACAAACAACAGTTAGACAAACAGTAAATAATTAAATAAACAGCTAGAACTCACAGTAAGATGTCCCAGGAGGCAAAAATCCACTCACTAGCAGAGCTCTGTAAAAGTTCAGCCTTTCTCTGATCAGAGAAAAGCAAACTAAAACAGCCTATGCACACGTGGAGAAAACAGGAACAAGGTTACAGGATACCTCAGGGGGAGGGGGGCAGGGGGAGGAGTCACTCAGGCAGGCAAGGACAGGAAAAAGCTTAACAGCAGGCTCTGGGGAGAGAGATTAATTCAAAATGGCTACCACACACACAGGGGGAGGAGTCACTCAGGCAGGCAAGGACAGGAAAAGCTTAACAAACAACAGGCTCTGGGGAGAGAGATTAATTCAAAATGGCTACCACACAAAGCCCAGTTGAGAGAGGCAAGGTAAGTACAGCTGAGAAGGCTGAAACGTGCACACCACTAAGACAAACACTAAATAATTAAACAAACAACAGTTAGACAAACAGTAAATAATTAAATAAACAGCTAGAACTCACAGTAAGATGTCCCAGGAGGCAAAAATCCACTCACTAGCAGAGCTCTGTAAAAGTTCAGCCTTTCTCTGATCAGAGAAAAGCAAAACTTCTTAAGCGGTGACAGGAACACGACCTGCTGGCTCCGCGGAAAAGAAGAACTGGAGAGAGGCGGTTAGGAAAGGCGGGAAGGCAGCGCGCAGGCGCTGTGGGATGCTCCCAAAAGCTTTCCTTTTGGACGCTGGGGAGCGTTCCCGCACAGGCTCCGTCGGTACCGACGATACCCATATGTGAAGACTCATTCCTGCTTGTTCCTGGAGATAACATGGCAACTTGATTGTCCGTCTGGACCAGTACAGACTGGTGAGAAGTGACATGGGAGAAGGCCCTCAGAGCTAAGCGTATCGCTCGCAGCTCCAGGAAATTTATCTGTTGTGCAGCCTCCCAAGGGGTCCAGAGACCCTGAGTACATGCCCCTTGGCAATGCGCTCCCCAACCTTGAAGAGAAGCATCGGTTGTCAGCACTTGAGAGTGCGGAGGGGTTTGAAAAAACACTCCGAGCACCAGATTCGGAAGATGAAGCCACCATTGCAGAGAGGAGGCAAGCAGTGTGGATATTCTTACTGAGTCTGCAAGGCTCCCTGTGGCCTGATGCCACTGAGTTCGAAGACTCCACTGAGCAGGCCGCATATGCAGGCGGGCATTGGGGGTTACATGAACCGTGGAAGCCATATGGCCGAGAAGTCTCAGGAATTGCCTGGCGGAGACCAGGGAATTGCTGCGAAACTGCCTGGCTAGATCCATTAATCTGTGGGCTCTGTCCACGGGCAGAAAAGCCTTCGCCTGAAGGGTGTCCAGCCTTGCTCCTATGAACTCCATGTTCTGGGACGGGAGCAAAGTGGACTTTGCGAAGTTTATGACAAAACCCAAGTGCTGAAGCAGAGCCACAGTGCGAAGGGTGGCTTGACTGGCCTCCTGTGAAGACTGGCCCCTTATGAGCCAGTCGTCCAGGTATGGGAACACAAAAAGACCTTGAAGCCTTAGGTAGGCCGCCACCACCGCCATGCACTTGGTGAACACCCTGGGGGTGGAGGTTAAGCCAAAGGGTAGTACTCTGTACTGATAGTGGTTTCCTCCCACAACAAATCTGAGATATTGTCTGTGGTCTGGATGAATAAGGATGTGAGTATAAGCATCCTTTAGATCTAAGGAGCATAGCCAATCTCCCTGCTGGAGGTAGGGCAGCAGGATTCCAAGGGTAAGCATCTTGAACTTTTCCCTCTCCAGGAAGTTGTTGAGGTTTCGCAAGTCTAGGATGGGTCTGAGGCCTCCTGTTCTTTTTGGTACCAGAAAGGACCTGGAATAAAAGCTGTGACCTCTCAGGTGGTGGGGCACTGGTTCCACAGCCTGTTCCTTTAGCAGACTTGCTAACTCCTGTAGGAGTAGGTGTCCCTGTGCAGAGGGTGTCTTGGAGGCTCCACTGGAAAAAAGGAGGGAGGTACCTGGTGAAAATGAAGATAGCTCTTTTGGACTATATGGAGCACCCAAATATCTGATGTGACGGCTGACCACCTGTGGGCAAAGAGGGCCAGCCGGCCTCCTGTGCTGATGTGAGCCAGCTGAGGAGGAGAGGCTATGCTTTTTGAGTCAAAAACCCCCGCCCTGCTGTGCAGGAGCCGGTGTTGGTGGCTTGGGGGCCTTCTGCCTACGGGGCCCATGACCCTGCCCCTTGGCCTGCTGACCCTGTTGGGGAGCTGCAGAGGCCTGATAATGAGGGTATTGTTTATAGGCAGATGTCTTCCTCGGGTAAAAGGTATTTTTCCCCGAGCCCTTCTTATTCTGAGAAGGGGCAGAATTTTTTCTGGACAGCCTAGTCCTGGTCAGAGTCTCGGTCTCGAGTTCAGCAGCCTTTTCAGCCATGGGTTTGCCAAAAAGGCTTTCACCTCGGCAGGGGACATCGACCAACTTGTTCTGTACCCATGGCTCGAGGTCGGATGACTGTAGCCAAGCCTGTCGGCGGGCACCGATGCCGGCCTCGGCTATTCGGGCCGAAGCCTCAAAGCCATCGTAGGCTGCTCGAGAGATAAACGTCGAGCACTCTCGAATACCAGTGGACAAGGCCTGGAACCTCTGCAAAGGTTCCTCGGAGAGACCAGCAGAGAACCCAGCAATCTCCTTTGCCAGGTCTCGAAGGTACATGCCCACGTAGAGCTGGTATGTCTGGACACGGCAAGCAAGCATAGAGCCCTGGAAGCACTTCTTACCGAGGGCATCCAGGTTCTGGGCCTCCCGGCCGGGAGGCACTGAGGAGTGCATCTTCTGACTTGCATCTTCTGACTTTTCAGTCGATGCATGGCCGATTCCACAACCATGGAGTGGTGCGGTAATTGTGCCTTTTGGAACCTGGGGCTCTTGCGGACTCGATAGATGGAATCGACCCGCTTGCTTAACACCGGCGTCGAGGCCGGGGTCTCCCACATGTGGAAGAGCAGCCGCTCCAGCATCGGAGGAACAGGAACAGTAAAGGCCTCCTTCGGGAGAGAGTCATACTGGAGGGCCTCGAGCTCCTCGGCTCGAGGCTCCTCCTTCGGATCCACGGGGAATGCCAAGGCCTTGGCCATATCCCGCATGAAGTCCGAGAACCGGGTATCATCCGGTGGGGATCGTCTCCGAAGTTCGGATTCCAGTGAGTCCGATGGGACACACCGAGTCCGAAAGGTGTCGGGTGACTCTTCATCCTCCGTCTCCCAGCCCGACTCCTCGGAGGAGGAATCGAGCGGTTCCGGTCGGGCGGGCATCGGTGCCCTCCGCCCCGACGCCGAGGGTACTGGCGTCGACAACCTCAGTCCTGAACGGGAGGGCGAGGGAGACCGTGGCCGAGGATCGACTCGAGCTCGCATGGACTCGAGGATCGGCTCGGCCTCCGGGGTCGACTTGGACGTCGATGTCTTGGTGGTCAGGGTAGATGCACCGGTGAGACCGGCGATCAGTGCCCGCTGCTGCTCCATGAAGGCAGCCAAGCTGCTCTCCAAGGCCATCAACCTGAGTCTGAGCTCAGGAGACTCAGCAGCCCCCGACTCGGGCCCCAACGGCGTCGAGCCCGATGTCGGCTCCCCTGGAGAAGAGTCCACGAGGACTACAGTACTCACGTTCCCAGGAGACTCCATCTCAAGACGAGGATGTTTGGCAGGCCTCTCCGACTCCGAAGACCCGGGAATGCGGTCAGGGCTATGCGACTTGGCCCTCGAGGAACCAGGTGCATCCGCCGACGCCGCCCTCACGGGTTTTTTCTTCCTGCGCTGCTCCCGCGAAGGAGACTCCCGCTCAGAGGAACCCCGACGCTGCTCGGGGCCGGAGGCCCGAGACTTCGAGGCCTCTGACGAGGTCCGGGCCCATCCGGACGCGGAGTCAGAAAAGATTCTGTCCTTTTGGTGCTGCTGACTCCTCAATGCCTTTGAGGACATTTTGCCACACGGACCACAGATCATCGGGTCATGATCGGGTCCGAGGCAGCGGAGGCAGCAGTCATGTGTGTCGGTAAGAGACATACGTTTCTTACACCGATCACACTTTTTAAACCCGCTGGCAGCCATCGGGGGAAAAAGGGCCCCTGCGAGGTCGAAAGACAGGGCTGCCAGTGAAAAAGAAAAATGGCGCGAACGCTAGTCACGAAGGACAAAAACCGAAAAAAAAGAGAGAGTGGGCTCGATACCAGCGTATCGGGCCCAGGCGGGAAAAGGATCCGCCGTCGAACCGAAAAAGGAAGACAAAAAACAGGGTAATCAACTTTTTCCTCGGCAACTACGTCCGTCGGGCTCCGCAGAAAAAAGAAGACTGAGCAAGATGGCACCCTTGGGCGGGAAGGGGACCGCGCATGCGCGCTGCAATTTCCAAAGGCTTTCTTTGAAAGCTGGGGAAATGCTCCGCACGGGGGCTCCATCGGCACCGACGTCACCCATATGTGAGGACTGACTTCCTGCTTGGTCCTGGAGAATCTCCAATTCCTCGGTGGGAGGATCCTCCTCAGCCTCTGTCTTGATAATGAGAGTCTTGGCCATGTCCCGCACAAAAATCAAGTAACGCATTGTCCTCGGGCAGGGAACGGCATCTGTCTAATTTTATGCAAAATACCTCTAGTGTTCCCGGGGATGAAGATTCGGCAGAATAGGGAATTATTACTTAAATGTATCTTATAAAATACATATGTAATACTTATTCATACTGACACATACAGACACATACAGACACACAGTTAATCTTGCGAAGGAACAGGTTATAACTCTGCACTGCAACTTTCTAGTGGGCTATTTTATAAAAGTATACTGGCACATCTGCTGCTTTATAAAATAGGCATAACACATGTGCCTTCCCTGCCTAGGCATCTTGTTATTAAACTACCCTTTTCATGGGTATGTTGCTGAAATCTATTTCTGAATAGAATCAGTGGTAAGAGACAATGAAAAAACTGAACCAGTAATGCTTGGTTAAAATATTTAAGATAGATACAATGTAAGATTCTAAGAAGGTCTTCCTTCAATCCTGCAAAAGCAGGCAATAAATACTTTATAATAATCACAATAAAACAGAACACAGATCTCAAAGCAAAATTACTATATGCTACTGAGAGTAGTTACTCACCTGTAACAGGTGTTCTCCAGGAGCAGCAGGAATCAGTCCTCACATATGGGTGTCATCGGCGCCGATGAAGCCCCAGCGGAGCATTTTTCCAGCTTTCCATGAAAGCCTTTGGGAATGCTGGCACGCATGTGCGGTTGCCTTCCCGCCTAAAGGTGCCATCTTAACTCAGTCAAATGACATAGCTAAGAACAGCACACAAAAATGTAAAACAAACTATGTACAACTGCAACTCCAAGGGGAGGAGGGAGGGTTGTAAGGACTGATTCCTGCTGCTCCTGGAGAACACCTGTTACAGGTGAGTAACTACTCTTTCTCCAGGACCAAGCAGGAAGTCAGTCCTCACATATGGGTGACTCCAGAGCTCTGGGCTACCAGGAACCCAAGCTGAACAAGAGAACTCCCTCTAGTCACAGCATCAAAGAAAGGCTTTGCAAGGACATAACCTCCACCGGTAGCCCAACAGAGGGCAGGAGTTGCCTAAACCTCAAAGAGATTCCGGAGTACTGCTTGGCCAAAAGCACTGTCCCTACGGGACTCCCTCTCCAGACAGTAATGGGCCGCAAAAGTCTGGCTTGAAGACCAAGTTGCAGCCCTGCAGATATCTACCAAGGACACAGAGCGGAGATGAGCCACTGAGGCAGCCATTGCCCTGACACGATGGGCCGTGACCCTACCCTGCAAAGGAAGGTCAGCCGCCTTATAAGCCCAGGTGATACAGTCAGCCACCCAGATGGACAAGGTACGCTTGGACACAGCCAACCCCAACTTATTGGGGTCAAAGGAGATGAAGAGCTGAGTAGCCCTTCTATGCCCCTGCGTACGGTCAAGGTAGAAGGATAAGGCCCTCCTACAGTCCAGGGTATGCAGGACTGCTTCAGCCTGGCTAGCATGAGGCCTAGGGAAGAATGTTGGAAGAACTACCTCCTGATTGAGGTGGAAAGAGGAGACAACCTTAGGAAGGAACTTGGGATGAGTCCTGAGGACTACCCTGTTCCTATAAATCCTGGTATAAGGTCTATCACAGACCAGGGCCTGAAGCTCACTCACTTGCCTAGCCGAGGTGAGTGCTATCAGGAAGAGAGGTCTTCCAGGAAAGGAAGCGTAGAGGGCAAGTAGCCATCGGCTCAAAGGGTGGGCGTCAGCTGCTGCAAGACCACATTCAGCTCCCACTCAGGAGCAGGAGGGAATTGGGAGGCTTGAGCAAAAGCAAGCCCCTGAGAAAGCGGGACACCAAAGGGTGACCTGACAGAGAATGTCCCTCCACCAGTGAGTGGTAAGCTGCTAGAGCTGAGAGGTGGACCCGAACAGAATTGGACTTGTCCCTGATTGGATAAGTGCAGTAAGTACTGAAGCACTACTGGCACAGTACAGGAGAAAGGATCCTTTGTACGTAGCTGACACCACACAGAAAACCTCTTCCACTTGAGAGCATAGGTTTTCCTAGTGGACTGTTTCCTAGAGGCTAGGACAACCTCCTCAACTTCCTGAGGTAGGCCCCAGGGAGCCAAAACTACCCTTGCAGCCTCCAGGCCATCAAATTGAGAGCTTTGAGATTGGGGTGCAGAAGGGAACCCTGCTCCTGTGAGAGAAGGTAGGGTTGTAACCCCAGAGGTAGTGGGGAATCCACTGCCAGCTGAAGCAGAAGTGGAAACCAAGGCTGCCTCGGCCACCTGGGAGCTACCTGCAGGACCGAGGCCTTGTCCTGAAGAGTCTTGAAAAGAGTTCGGGCCACCAAGGGCGTGGGAGGAAATGCATACAGGAGGCCCTGAGACCAGGACATCAGAAAAGCATCTGGTGCTATCCTCAAAGGATGCGGTTGCCTGGAGCAGAACTTGGGCAGTTGCTTGTTCAGTGGACTGGCAAAGATATCTATCCAAGGGAGACCCCACTTCAGGAAGATCTTTTGAACGACCAAGGGATGCAGCTGCCACTCGTGGGGCTGCAGAATTCTGCTCAACCGGTCGGCCAGGCAGTTCTCCTGGCCTGGAAGGTACACCGCCTTGAGAAGCATGTTGTGCTGCAGGGCAAAGGAACAAAGGTCCTGAGTCTCTCGACAAAGGAGCTTGGACCCAGTCCCACCCTGTTTGTTCACATAAAACATGGCTACCTGGTTGTCCGTTTGAATCAAGACTGAGCGGTGAGCCAGGGCAGGAGAAAAAGCCTTGAGAGCTAAGCGGATAGCTCGAAGTTCCAGGAGATTGATTTGTTGGGCTGCCTCCCAGGGAGACCAGAGGCCCTGCGTGCACTTGTCTAGACAATGAGCACCCCAGCCCTTCAGAGAGGCGTCGGTGGTGAGGACCACCGAGTATTCTGGCATTTGGAAGGGCATCCCCTTCAGCAGATTGGGTGGATGTAGCCACCAGCTGAGGGAGGCCAAAAGGGGTCTGGACACCTTTATCCTGTCTCTTAGGAGGCCTGTGGCTTGAGACCACTGAGTCCGAAGGCACCACTGCGCAGGCCTCATATGGAGCCTGGCATTGGGGGTCACATGCACTGTCAAAGCCATGTGGCCCAGAAGTCTGAGGCAGAGTCTGGCGGAGACCAGGGGCTTGTTTAGAAACTGTTTGGCCACGTCCATCAGCCTTTGGGCTCTGTCTTCTAGCAAGAATGCCTTTGCCAGTTGAGAATCCAACCTTGCCCCTATGACCTCCAAGTTCTGGGAGGGGAGCAAAGTGGACTTTGCGAAGTTTATGACAAAGCCCACGTTTTGAAGCAGCGCAATGGTTCTGAGGGTGGCTTGTCTGGCCTCCAGGGATGTCTGACCCCTGATGAGCCAGTCGTCCAGATAGGGAAAGACAAAGATGCCCTGATTTCTCAGGTAAGCCGCTACAACTGCCAGGCACTTGGTAAAGACCCTGGGAGCGGAGGTCAGTCCAAAAGGTAGTACTCTGTACTGATAATGGTTTCCTCCCACCATGAACCTGAGGTACTGTCTGTGGTCTGGATGAATGAGGATGTGAGTGTACGCATCCTTTAGATCTAAGGAGCACAGCCAATCTCACTGCTGGAGGTAGGGCAGAAGTGTCCCAAGAGTAAGAATCTTGAACTTCTCTTTCTCTAGGAACTTGAGGTTCCTGAGGTCCAGAATGGGTCGAAGACCACCGGTCCTTTTGGGCACCAGGAAATACCTGGAGTAGAATCGGTGACCTTGCAAGTGGGGAGGCACAGGCTCCACCGCCCTGTTCACCAACAGACCATGAAGCTCTTGTAGAAGAAGGTCTGTGTGCAGGGGAGGCCTTGAAGGCTACCCTGGAAAATATGGTGGAGGCAGTTGGTGAAAATGGAGGGCATAGCCCTTGTGGACTATCTCCAGCACCCAACTGTCCCCGGTGATAAGGGGCCACTGGTGGGCAAAGAGGGCGAGGAGACCTCCTGTGCAGGGTTGGGAGAGCAGTGGAGGAGAGGCTACGCTCAAGGAGTCAAAAACCCCCACCCTGCTGAGTGGTAGCAGGGGCCTGAGGCTTGGGGGTCCTCTGCCTACGGGGCCCATTACCCTGACCCTTGGCTTGCTGACCCTGGGGGGCAGCTTGGGCAGCCTGATACTGAGGGTACTGTTTGTAGGCAGTGCCCTTCCTCGGGTAAAAGGACTTTTTACCCGAGCACTTCTTTTTATGTGAAGGGGCAGAGGTCTTCCTCGACAGCCTTGTCCGGGTAAGGTGCTCGGTCTCGAGATGAGCGGCCTTCTCGTCACGGGTTTGCCAAAAAGGTTCTCACCTCAGCAGGGGACATCGACCAACTTGTCCTGAACCCATGGCTCGAGGTCCGATGACTGCAGCCACGCCTGGCGTCGAGCCGCGATGCCGGCAGCCGCAACTCGGGCCGAAGCCTCGAAGCCATCGTAGGCGGCGCAGGAAATGAACTTGGAGCATTCCCGAATCCCCGAGGACAAGGTCTTAAATCTCTGCAAGGGTTCCCCGGAGAGACCAGCAGAGAATCCGGCCAACTCCTTGGCCAGGTCTCGCAAGTACATGCCCATGTACAGCTGGTAAGACTGGACACGGCAAGCAAGCATAGATCCCTGGAAGCACTTCCTACCGACGCCATCGAGGTTGCGGGCCTCCCTGCCGGGGGGCACCGCAGAGTGCATCTTCTGCCTCTTCAGACGATGCATGGCCGATTCCACAACCATGGAATGGTGTGGTAGCTGTGCTTTCTGGAAACCAGGGCTTTTGCGGAGTCGATAGATGGAATCGACTCGCTTGCTCAGAACCGGTGCCGAGGCCAGTGCCTCCCACTTCCGGAAGAGGAGCCGTTCCAGCATCGGAGGAACCGGGACAGTAAAGGCCTCCTTCGGAGGAGAGTCGTACTGTAGAGCATCAAGCTCCTCGGCTCGAGGCTCTTCCTCGGGATCGGCAGGGATAGCCAAGGCAGCGGCCATATCCCGGACGAACTCCGAGAACCTAGTGTCCTCCGGAGGGGATCTACTCCGGGGCTCAGACTGCGGCGAGTCCGACGGGACGCACCGAGTCTTAAAAGTATCAGGAGACTCCTCATCCTCCGTCTCCCAGGCGGACTCATCCGAGGAGGAGTCAGGGTCCGACCCCGTGGGGCCCCGAGGCACCTGCCCCGATGCCGGGGCACCGGCGTCGACACCCTCGGTCCCGAACGGGAGGTCGAGGGAGACCTCGACCGAGGACGACCTCGAGCCACGAGGGTCTCGAGTATCGGCTCGGTCTCCGGGGTTGACTTCGAAGATGACGTCCCAGTGATCGGGGCAGATGCACCAGACAGGCTGGCCATCAGTGCCCGCTGCTGCTCCATGAAGGCAATCTGCACTCCAAGGCTGTCATCCTGAGACTCAGCTCGGGAGACGCAGCAGCCACCGACTCGGGCCCCGGCGGTGCCGGGCCCGACGTCGGCTCTCTGGGAGGAGAGTCCACGAGGACTACGGGGCTTACGTGTCCAGCAGACTCTGGCTCCATGCGAGGAACTTTGGCAGGCTTCTCTTGGTCCACGGGCCCGGGACGGCGGTCGGGGGTCTTAGACCTGGCCCTCGAGGGACCAGGGACCTCCTCTGACGCCGCCCTCGCGAGCCGCTTCTTCCTCTTGCATTCCCGGTCGGGGGACCCCCTGTCCGAGGAGCTTCGACGGCGCTCGGGATTGCAATCCCGAGATGTCGAGGCCTCAGACGAGGTCCGGGCCCGGCCAGAGTCAGAGTCCGAGAAAAACCTTTCCTTCTCATGCTGTCGACTTTTGAGTGCCTTGGAAGACATCTTCCCACATGGCACACACGACTTGGGGTCGTGGTCAGGGCCGAGGCACCGAAGGCAGCAGTCGTGTGTGTCGGTGAGAGACATAAGTTTCTTACACCGATCACACTTTTTGAAACCACTGGAAGCCATCGGGGAAAAAAGAGCCCTAGCGAGCTCAAAAGACCGGTCTTCCAGGGAAAAAATGAAAAAAGGGCGTGAACACCAGCCACGAAGGGCAAAAACCGAAAAAGAAATAAACGGGCTCGATACCGGTGTACCAAACCAGGCGGGAGGGGAACCGGCGTCGAACCGGAGAAAAATAGCGAAAAATCGCCCAAGAAAAAATCACTTTTATCCGGGAGAACAGGACACACGTCCGATGGGCTTCTCGGAAAAAAAAGAGACTGAGGTAAGATGGCACCTTTAGGCGGGAAGGGAACCGCGCATGCGTGCCAGCATTCCCAAAGGCTTTCATGAAAAGCTGGGGAAATGCTCCGCTGAGGCTTCATTGGCGCCGATGACACCCATATGTGAGGACTGACTTCCTGCTTGGCCCTGGAGAACTACTGTTACTACTACTGTATAGCTTTCAGACAGAGTAAAGCTGAATGTTACATGAAACAGGCTGACAATTTCTGAAACATTTCTATTATCTATTTAAACAACAATCTACCTACACCATATTTCACACTACTCCAATTTCAGAACATTTTACTGCTAAATTGAATAGTAGTTTTACACAAATTTATAAAAAGATCCTAGAACATGCCACACATTTTTACAAGTACACTTCAACCAGGAAGTGAATCACAAAAGAAATCTTTTATGGGTGACATATTAGCCAAATTTAGCTTATTCTTACATGAAAAAAAATTCACAAATTATGCACATACAAATATACCAGTCTCCCATTTTTAAATAATGCCACAGACTGAAGGAACAAACCTGCTTCTCCAACTTTCAAATGAAACAAATAATTTTTATAAGCATAAGTAACTGCTGTAAATATTGTTTTTGTGTGTCTGTTACTGCTCATACAAAATTGGTGCTTTCAATTATTACTTCCATATAGATAATATCCCCTGTACAGACAGTTTCTCAAAAGTTTATTACAACAGCTATTCACTGGGCTTACACTATTAATTTTGCTCTGTATTCAAATCTGCCTCATGAAACAGAAAGTGATGATTCTGTATAAGTAAACTTAGCCACAATTAATCATTCAGCAAACTTGTCTCAGCATCCAGTAACCAGAAGAGATATATTTAAAATTAAAGTTGTACTTTTGGTGCCTTTAGGCCATCAAAAACAAAGCCCTTTTTTTGGAAGGGACACCAAAAGTCTTACCACTCATTTTGCTTTTCTTGAAGCAGCTGAGCAATGACGAGTATCCTGTGAACCATGAAAATGCATTAACATCTAATGGCTTCAGGTGGTTTTTTTTTTCAAGTGCTGTTTGAGGAAAAGGTCTTAATAGTGTCATGTGATAATCACCACATGACTTACAGTTAAAAAAACAGGAAGCAAAGCATCAAGTCTGCAGCTGTGCAGCAGCACTCTCTAGAATATCTGCTTAAGCCAAAGAAAACTCCTGGAAACCTTGTTGCCCCATCTTTTTGCTAAATGCTACCTTATCATTAAAAGCACAAAGACTAACAAGAGCTATTAGGAAGCAAAACATTAATTTCTGGCAACACAGTACAGTTGTGGTCAACATTACTAGCACCCTTGGAGTTCAATCCCTTAATGTCAAATACCTTCTAAAAAAAAGTGGCCAGTGAAATGGCTTTGGACTACATATACACATATATTTGACACACAAAAGAATAAAATAAAACCAGACCAATTAAAAAAGGAAATAGTAGAAAATCGTATAAAAACTGGAACATTTCCAGGATATGATTATTGGCATGCTTATAAACAATTCAAATCAGTTCGAATAGAAGAACCATATTCCCATTGCAGTAAAGTTAACCGCACCTGTGATCAATTGTCAATACTCAAATGACTTGCATTAACCAATGAATGATAGCTTTAATGTTTAAAATGGCCACATTCGCTCGCTGTTCCATTTTAACAATGGTGATGACAAGAGAGCTGCCTGAGATCATCAGAAAAGTCATTATCAAACTTCAAAAGGGTATGCCATCTCCAAAAACCTCAGTATTCCTGTCTCTACAGTTTGCACTGTTATTAGGAAGTTTTTTGTTCATGGAACTGTCAAGAACCTCCCAGAACATGGTGGGAAGAGGAAAATTAATCCAAGAAGCCTTAAAGGTTAGTATGAACTGTTGGAAAAAAGACTACATACAACATCCAAAGAGCTTAAGGCTGACCTGGAGCAATCTGGAGAGGTAGTTTCAACCCACACCATATATCGTGCACTAAACAAAGATATCATGGGCGAAGGCCAAGAAGGACCTCATTGTTCAAAGACAGACATAAAGAGGAATGCCAGATCTTTGCCCAAACCCATCTTGAGAAACCATAGTCATTCTAGAAAAAGGTTCTGTGGACAGATGAAACCAAACTTGAGCTCATTGGCAATGCAGAGCAGCAATACATTTACAGACGAAGAAATGAAGCTGATAAGGAAAAAATACCCTTCCTACAGTCAAATATGGTGGAGGTTCCGTAATGCTGTGGGGCTGTTTTGCTGCCTCAGGAACTGGAAGCCTGGAATGTATTAAAGGAATAATGAAGTCAGAGGACTACCAAGGTATTTTGGAGCAAAATGTGCTACCTAGTGTCAGAAAGCTAGGAATCGGTCGAAGGTCATGGGGGTCCTTCAGAAGAATAATGACCCAAAACATACTTCCAAAGGTACAAAAGAATGGTTAAAAACACAACAATGGACCATTTTCAACTGGCCAGCAAGGAGAAATTAGACCTTACCTGCTAATTGTCTTTCCTTGAGTTCTCTCCGGGCCAGTCCAGGTAACCATAGGGTAGTCAATCTCCTCCAGCAGCTGAGGACTGTAATTCAAAGTCTTGCTGACAGGCTATCCGGCTCCCTCTGGTGTGCAAGACTCAGTCTCCTATTGTCCAAGCCGCTCTTAACCAAAAAACAACTAATCGCTATAGACACCTAAAAACCGCTTTTTCGCCTTTCCTATGCTGTGTTGGCTTTTCTTAGCCTCGAATTGCCGCTGCGCTATTTCCTTTTTTTTTTTTTCTTTTTGTTTTAACGGCAGTAGTCCTTCTCCTCCTTCAGTGGAAAAGGAAGATCCAGTGCAGCCACTTTAAAATTCACTCACCCCCCATCTCCCTTAACTACACCTCTAGATTCCCCAGAGTCCCCCCAAGCGAATTTATGCCTTCTTTTTAAGGAAGAGACTCTCGCAGATCCAGATGGTGGGACCTGGACTGGCCCGGAGAGAACTCAAGGAAAGACAATTAGCAGGTACGGTCTAATATCTCCTTCCTCTTCATCTCTCCGGGCCAGTTCAGGTAACCGTAGGGAAGTACCAAAGCAGTTCTTAAAGAAGGGAGGGACCTGCGAGACCACCTAATACAGCAGAGGCCCCAACAATCGCATCCCCTCTTGCCTGAACATCCAAACGATAGTGCTTAGAAAAAGGTATGCAAGGACGACCAAGACACCGCCCAACAGATATCCACCGGAGGTACCAACGCATGCTCCGCCCACATAGTGGCGTGTGCTCTTGTAGAATGAGCTCAAAGCCCCTGCGGAGGCAATTTGCCATTTGCCTCATAAGCTGCACCAATCGCACGTTTTACCCATCGGGCAATAGACGCCTTTGACGCAGCCTCTCCCTTCCGAGGCCCTCCAAAGATCACAAATAACCTGTCTGATCTCCTAAAACTCTCCGTTCTACGAAGGTATTTACGGAGCACTCTGCTGAGATCCAACTTTCGGAGCCTCCGACAGACGACACCGCCCTCATTATGCGGAAATGTTGGCAGCGAAATGGGTTGATTGACATGAAAAGTGGATACCACCTTAGGTAGAAACGAAGGCACTGTTCGAAGCACTACTTTTTCCTTTGTAAACTGAAGGTAAGGAGCCCGACACGAGAGCGCCTGAAGATCCGAAACTCTCCTCGCCGAACACAAGGCCACGAGGAAGGCTGTCTTCCAAGAACACTCCCTCAGACTCACCGTTGACGCCGGTTCAAAAGGTGGTTGTGTTAGAGCATCTAACACTAAATTCAAATCCCACGCAGGAACCACCAATCTTAGAGGCGGACGGATCAGCTTCGAAGCTCTAAGGAATCGTTGAACATCTGGGTGAGCCGAGCCTGAGGAAGGTGGCAACCACCGCCAAGCACTTTGTGAACACCCTGGGGGCCGAGGCCAAGCCAAAGGGGAGTACTCTGTACTGGTAGTGATTGCCTCCCACCACAAAGCACAGATACTGTCTGTGGCTTCGGTGTATGAGGATGTGGGTATACGCACCCTTTAGGTCTAAGGAGCATAGCCAGTCTCCCTGGCGGAGGTAAGGCAGCAATATTCCAGGGAGAGTATCTTGAACTTCTCCCTCACCAAGAATTTGTTGAGGTTGTGCAGGTCGAGGATAGGTCTGAGGCCTCCTGTCCCCTTTGGTACCAGAAAGTACCTGAAGTAGAAGCCCCTGCCCTGCAGGTGGTGGGGCACCGGTTCTACTGCCTGATCCTCAAGAAGACCCACCAACTCCTTCAGAAGAAGGGTCCGATGTAGGGGAGACCTGAAGGGCTCTCCCAGGAAGTAATGAGGAGGCACCTGGGCTAGGTGAAGAAGGCAGCCCTCCCAGACCACCTGTAAGGCCCAGGCATTGGTGGTAATGGCTGTCCACCTGTGGGCATACAAAGCAAGTCGGCCTCCTGTGATCTGCCTGGTTCCTGTGGGAAGAGGGGCCATGCTGCAGGAGTCAAAAGCCACTACCAGGCTTGGCCGAAGCTGGAGCCTGGGGTTTGGGGGCTTTCTGCTTATGCGGGCCATGCCCCTGACACTTAGCCTGCTGCCCCTGTTGGGGAGCCGGGGAGGCCTGAAAATGGGGGTAGCTTCGGTAAGCAGCACCCTTCCTCGGGTAAAAGGGCTTTTTACCAGAGCCCTTCTTGCAAGAAGGGGCAGAGGTCTTCTTGGAGAGCCATGTCCTCATCATGTACTCGGTCTCCAGCTCTGCGGCCTTGTCAGTCATGAGTTTGCCAAAGAAATTCTCCCCTTGGCATGGGACATCGACCAACTTGTCCTGAACCCATTGCTCGAGGTCCAATGACTGCAGCCATGCCTGGCGGCATGCACCGATACCAACCACAGCTACCCGAGTCGCTGACTCGAACCCGTCATAGCCCGCCCGAAATATAAACATTGAGCACTCACGGACGGCTTTGGATAGGCCCCTGAAGCACTGCAAAGGTTCCTCGGAGAGACCAGCCGAGAACCCGGCGAGTTCCTTCACCAGGTCTCTCAGGTACATGCCCATGTACAGCTGGTATGCCTGGATTTGACAAGTCAACATAGAACCCTGGAAGCATTTCCTGCCGAGGGCATCCAAGTTGCGGGCCTCCCTGCCGGGAGGCACCGAGGAGTGCATCTTCTGGCTCTTCAGCCTGCGGATGGCCAATTTCACAACCATGGAGTTGTGCGGCAGCTGCAACATTTGAAACCCAGGGCTCCGGCGGACTCGATACATCGAGTCGAGCCATTTGCTGATCACTGGCACCAATGCCGGTGTCTCCCACATGCGGAGCATCAGTCGTTCCAGGATCGGAGGCATGGGTACAGTAAGGGCATCCCGAGGGGGGGGCCTCATACTGGAGTATCTTGAGCTCATCGGCTCGAGGAGCCTCCTCGGACTCCGTGGGGAATGCCAAAGCCTTGGACATATCCCGCACGAAGTCCAAGAACCTCATGTCCTCCGGAGGGGACATCCTCCGAGGCTCGGATACCGTGGAATCGGAAGGGACATCCCTATGCCGGCGGGTATCCGGGGACTCCTCGTCTTCGGTTTCCCACGCCGATGCCTCCGAGGAGGAATCAAGGGGCTCATCAGGCATCGAGGGCCCCGGTGCCGACCGCCACAATGCCAGCAGGCTCAGCGGCAACGACCTCGGTCCCGAACGGGAGGCCGAGTGAGACCTCGGCCAAGGATGGACTCGAGCCCGAAAGGCTTCAAGAATCGGCTCGGCCTCTGGGGTCGAGGGCCCAATGGTCGTGGCAGAAGAACCGGACAGGCCGGCTATCAGCGTCTGCTGCTGCTCCATGAAGGCAGTGATACTGCACTCCAAGGCCATCACTCTGGACTCGAGTCCGGAAGGCTCCACAGCCGCCGGCTCGGGACCCAACATGGTCGGGCCCAACACCGGTTCCCCTGGAGGGGAGTCCTTGACGAGGACAGTTGGTACTTGGCCTCGGCTGATCCGTCTCCTGACGAGGCATCTTTGCCGGGCACTCCTTCTCCAAAGATCCCAGCCGGCGCTCGGGGCTCCGCGACAGACCCCGGGAGGAGCTGGAACACTTGGAGCCATCCAAAGACATCGCCTTCGAGAATTTCTTCTTCCTCTTGTGCTCCCTCAAAGGAGACCCCCTTTCCGAGGAACCTCAACGCTGCTTGGGCTCGGAATGCTCCCCCCAAGACGTGAAGGCCTCGGATGAGGTCCGGGCTCTCGGAGGCAAGGACTCAGAAAAAATCCTATCATGCTGCTGCTGGCAGCTCATCAGGGCCTTAGAGAACATTTTCCTACACGGACCACAGACCGTTGGGTCATGATCGGGGCCGAGGCACCGGAGACAGCAGTTGTGCATATCGGTGAGAGATATAAGTTTCACGCACCGATTGTATTTCTTAAACCCACTGGCAGCCATTGGGGGAAAAAGGGCCCCTGCAAGGTCAAAGACCTGGGCTGCCAGTGAAAGGGAAAAAAAAAAGGCGCAAACACCAGTCACGAAGGACAAAAACCGAAAAGAGAGACGGACTCGACACCGATGTATCAAGCCGAAGGCGGGAAGAGGTACCAGTGTCGACCGGTCGAAAAAACAAGAGAAAAATCAACTTTTTTTCGGGGACACAGGGACTATGTCCGAAGGGCTCCGCAGAAAAAAGGAGACTGAGCAAGATGGCACCCTTGGGCAGGAAGGGGACCACACATGCGTGATGGCAACTCCCAAAGGCTTTCTCTGAAAGCTGGGGATTTGCTCTGCACAAGGGCTCCGTCTGCGCCAACGTCACCCATATGTGAGGACTGATGTCCTGCTTGTTCCCGGAGAATGTTTTTTGTATGGTTACTTACATGGAGATATGCCCTAGTTCTTATCTGCACCTGTTGTAAAGGAAGGTAGTTATGGTTTTTTGTGAATGCAGAATATGTTTACATTTAACTCATAAGAGCTGCTATGTAGTGTCAGACCAAAGGTTCATGAGAGTTATGTGCAAGGTGTATCCCATATGCAAGCATCACCCATCAGGTATGTCCCATGTGAAGAAAGGTTGAGAACCATTGCAGTATAATAATATAAAAATTAAACAATAATAGGGTTTCCAAGTGGCTCCAGATGCGCCTGACAGGCTTGATCCTATCCTGGGTTTACTCCATTACATGCAGGAACTTGTTGTTTTGCATTCCCAGTCTAAGCAATAAAAACTTCCTCCTTCTCCCTGGACAAGTCCGGAAATATACGAACAATCAACTTTTTAAAGGGAACAGTCCTCTTGAAAAGATTAATTAGACCTTACCTGCTAATTAGGGTTCCTGAAGGAACTCCAGTCCAGTCCCTTATCTTCTGGGTTGTGCACCCCTTCCAGCAGCTTGGAGGCTGAGCCAATTCATCGCTTTGATGACTCCCTGGTATATCACTGGCACCACCCACCAGCACCAGTAATCTATTGAAAAAGCAGACTTAACGGGGAGACAGTTAAGAAACCACTCTTTTCCTTTTTTTTTTTTTTTTTTTAAACAGAAGAAACAAATTTCAACACTAAACTATCTCCTCCCCTCCCTCCCCTAAGGACCACCAACTCCCTCCCCGAGAGACAAAGTAGGAGGAGGAGGCTTACCTCTAAACCACAGCAGCCCTTCACTAACCCTTCCAAGGGCCATGCTCTCCCGTTGATAACACCTCTTGCCACCAATGCCATTGCGAGGAGTATTCATATCTTCTCCGTTCCTGAACAGACCTTCAGTCCGGGAACCGTCCCCTGGATCGGTATCCTGAAGAAAAACCAACTTGGGCGGGATCAGGGACTGGACTGGAGTTCCTTCAGGAACCCTAATTAGCAGGTAAGGTCTAATTAATCTTTCCTTATCATCTCTCCAGTCCAGTCCCTTATCTTCTGGGATGTAACAGAGCAGTTCAAGCCTGGGAGGGGTTTGCCATCCCGGACCGAAGCACCGTCCTGCCAAACCAAGCATCCGCTGCCGCCTGAACATCCAGCCTATAGTGTTTGGCAAAGATGTGCAGAGACTACCAGGTAGCCGCCCTGCAAATATCCAACGGCGGGACCAAACCATACTCCGCCCAAGAAGCCGCCTGGGCTTGAGTCGAATGTGCTCGAAACCCCACCAGTACCTGCCTTCCCCTCAGAATGTAAGCTGAAGCAATCGCCTCCCTAATCCACCTAGAGATGGAGGCCTTGGCCGCCGCTTCCCCTTTACACGGTCCCCCAAACAGAACAAAAAACCTATCGGTCTTCCGGAAGGACACTGTGCGACGCAAATACCGTTTAAGCACTCTGCACATATCCAGATGGCGCAACCGCACATCATTCATCTCCCCTCCAGCCCCCGAAAAGGATGGAAAAGAAACTACCTGATTCACATGAAAAGGAGAAAGCACCTTTGGCAAAAAGGAAGGAACTGTACGCAAGACTACCTTTTCCTGGGAGAAAGGAAGGAAAGGCGGAAGCGAAGACAGAGCCTGAAGCTCCGAAATACGTCTGGTGGAACAGATAGCTACCAGAAACACTGTCTTAATGGTCAAGTCCTTTAACGAGGCCTCCCCTGCCGGCTCGTAAGGCTGTCCAGCTAAGGCATTCAACACTAAATTGAGATCCCATGGAGGAATCATGGACCTTTGCTGTGGGAGCAGGCGCCTAACGGCTCGTAGAAACATACTAATGTCCATGTGGTCTCCCAATGCCTTTCCGCGGACCTTACCCCTATAACAGGAAATGGCCGCCAGCTGCACCCGCAGGGAGCTTGCAGCCAGGCCATTATCGAACCCGTCCTGCAAAAACTCCAAACCCCAAAGGGTTTCTTTCCTCCGATTGTCACACCAAGCCTCAAAAATACACCATATCCTCACGTACTAGAGACAGGTTGAACGCTTACACGCACTCAACAAGGTCGAAATTACCGCCCCCGAGTACCCCCGCTTTCTAATCCTCGCCCTTTCAATAGCCAGGCTGTAAGCGAGAATCAATCCACCTGAGGCATCCGCACCGGACCCTGCACCAGAAGATCCTCCCGGCAGGGAAGCTGCTATGGCCGATCGACCAGAAGCTTCACTAGATCCGCATACCACGGCCGCCGCAGCCAGTCCGGGGCTATGAGAATTACCAATCCCTGGTGGGCTCCTACCCGCTGAAGTACTCTTCCTATGAGCGCCCAAGGTGGGAACATGTACAGGAGCCCTTCCGCGGGCCACTTCTGGACCAGCGCATCAAGGCCCTCCGACATTCTTTCTTTTCTGCGACTGAAAAACCGACTCGCCTTGGCTGATTCCCATCTTGCCATAAGGTCCATAATTGGAGTCCCCCACCGGGATACTACCTGGTCGAACACTTCCTGAGCTAGCTCCCACTCTCCGTGGTCTATCTTGCACCTGCTCAGGAAATCTGCCGTGACATTGTCTACCCCTGCCACGTGCTGCGCTGATAGTGCTACTAGGTTGGCCTCGGCCCATCTCAGGAGGCCGTCTGCTTCCTCCTCCAGGGCTGGACTGCTTGTCCCCCCCTGGCGGTTCATATAGGCCACTGTCGTGACATTGTCAGATAGGATCCGAACCGCCCTTCGCTGGACCAAGGCCCGAAACTCTCTGAACGCCAAAAACACCGCTCGCATTTCCAGTCTGTTGATGAACCACTGGGCTTCCACTGCATTCCAGCAGCCTTGGGCAAACTGTCTTTCGCAATGAGCCCCCCAGCCTACTAAGCTCCCATCCGTCGTCAGTTGTACCCACTGCGAGGGCTCGAGAGGCATTCCCGCTTCTAAGTTCTTCGGGTTGAGTCACCACTGTAAGGCCCTCCTTGTCTCCTGAGGACAGGGTGACTTCATGGACAACGGTTGACTCTGATGAGACCAGCGCCAAAGCAAAGCTCGTTGAAGTGGCCTCTTCTGTGCTCTGGCCCACGGCACCAACTCTATAGTCGCTGCCATGGTTCCTAGTACCTGCAAGTAATGCAAGGCCGTAGGAGCCTGCCTGCCTGCCCAAAAACTGCGTCACCAGGCCTTGGAGATTTTCTATCCTCTGGGTTGGCAGGAACCCTCTTGCGGTGTCGAACCGTGCTCCGAGGTACTCGAGCTCCTGCGTGGGCACCAAAATGCTCTTTGCCCGATTGATAACCCACCCCAATGGAAGGCCACCATCCTGGCCATAGCCTTGTGACTTTCTGCCTCTGATTTCGCCCGGATCACCCAGTCATCCAAGTAGGGATGGACCAAAATTCCCTCCTTGCGCAGTGCCACAGCTACCACTACCATCACCTTGGTGAAGGTCCGCGGAGCCGTTGCCAGGCCAAAAGGCAGAGCCTGAAACTGAAAATGTCCCCTGGGCAGTGCAAATCTCAGAAACTGCTGATGAGTCTTGCGAATGGGAATATGCAAATATGCCTCTGTCAGATCTAAGGACGTCAAAAATTCTCCCTGACAAACGGCCACAATCACGGACTTCAGCGTTTCCATCCGAAAGTGCAGTACCCGGAGACAGCGATTGAGCCGCTTCAGGTCGCGAATTGACCAAAAGGTCCCTTCTTTCTTTGGAACTACAAAATAAATCGAGTACCGACCCGACCCGTATTGGTCTAACGGCACAGGAATCACAGCCCCCAGCCTCAGTAGCCTTGACAGCGTGTCTTCCACCGCAGCCTTCTTCATAGGGGATTTGCAAGGAGACTGCACAAACGCCGGACAAACCGGCCTCGCAAACTCGAGAGCATAACCCTCTCGGATCACCTCCAACACCCATTGATCCGAAGTGACCCGGACCAAGGCGGAAAAAAACTGCCTTAACCGACCTCCCACTGGCAGCACCTCCTCCTGGGCCCCCGTTGTCTCATTGAGCTTTCCTAGAACCTGCAGAGGCGGAAGAGGCCCCAAAACCCCTTCCCGTCCCCTGAAATCTTGTCCTCTCGATGGAAAATGGCCTCTTTGAAAAGCTGCCGACCTTGCCTGTCGATACTTCTGGAAGTCTCTTGACTGGGGATGCGCTGGAGCTGGCGACCGGACTGGCTTCGGTCTATCCTCAGGGAGCCTGCCCCCTTCGTCTCGCCTAGCTCCTTTACTAACTTATCCAAGTCTTCCCCAAAGAGTAACCTCCCCCTAAAGGGGAGTCTGCTAAGGCGGGCTTTGGACGAAACATCTGCAGCCCAGTTTCGCAGCCACAAATATCGCCTAGCCGCTACCACCGAGGCCATATTCTTAGCTAAGCTCCTAATGAGGTCATACTGACTATCCGCCAGATAGGCCGCTCCCAACTCCATCTTGGCTGCCTCCCCCCCTGAGCCTCCCCGGGAAGACCGTCAGCCAACTGGAGCTGTTGTGACCACCTCAGACAGGCTCTCGCAACCCAAGCCCCTGATACCGAAGCCTGCAACGCAAGGGCACTGACATCAAAGGCTTGCTTTAGCAGCGTGTCCAGCTTTCGATCTTGGGTATTGTGATAAGGAAGCTTATCATAGCTCAGGAAGGAGCTATAGAAAAGGTGAAGTGACTCTGAACCAGCAACCTGTCAGTTCTGGTAGAAATAAGAAAACAGAATTTTGCCATAAAAGACTACCAGTCCCAGAATGCACCAGGTTTCCAACAGCCATTAGAGGAGCTGAAGTGGGGAGACGTGTGTTCAATCAGGAGGGCTATGAGGTAATCCCTAAGCACTCATCTCAAAGGGCAGGGCCTGATTCAGCACAGCTGCGCTGTGTTAGGGAGGAGCACTCATCTAAGCAGAATAAGGGTAGAGTTTGTTCTACAGAGAATTATCCTTATCCTGAGAATCAGCTTGAGCTTGATCATCAGTTTCATCTGAAGGATCATCAGAAGCAGAAGCCAAACCGGACGGACAGAGAGGGCAGGAAACCCTTTGGAAGAAGGAAGAGAAAAGCTTTTGAGAGGTCTAGAAGAGTCCAGAGCAGTACGTATACTGGGAGACATTCCAAGGGCCAGCATACACCATTGGACTGGGGAAAGCCAGAGGAATGGTGCTGTAGAGCTAGGAATCTCCAGACGGTACCTGTGAGAGAGACGGCTACACGTGGAAGGGACCCTAAGACCTGTGCCAGAAGGTATGTGAAGAGAGATCCAGTGTCCAGGGATCTGGATTGGAAGGCTGGACATAAGAACTGGACTACATACTGGCCAGGCTATATAGAGAGGAATTCTAACAGCAATGGAAGCTCAGGTATGAACACTGATCTATGCCCTAGCTATAACCTTGAAAGACAGCAGGGAAACAAGTATTCTCCTGAAAGTGCTACATTGGGAGATTCATCTGTGCCAATCCATGATATTGAACCCATGTTTGTTGAAGAAGAGGGAATGATAGCAGATGAAGATTCTGTTTACATGGACTGCTCTCTGTCTAAACTCCTTTGGTAACTTTCTGTTATAAAGTACAGCAACCATCACAAAGAAATACAAACTTGTTCTTTAATCTACTCAGGAAAGCTCCTGAAGCAGGATTTGACCCACGCAGTAGAAAGCAAGCCAGCTAAGGGGTTTCAGCTGGATAACTGCTAGCAATTGAGCCTTACCTAATTGCTTGTGAGCTAGGAGAGAATCACTTCTGAATCTATGTGGGAAGATATAAGAAGTTAACCTGAAAAGAACAGGTTTTTCTTTCTTTGTAGCTTTTGGTTTGTTGTTTGATACATGCTAAGAAAATATTAGCTAAGCCTACAGAAAAGACCAGTTTGTTATCAACCAGGTCTTATTTCTTTTTGCTTTGATTGCCTGACAAGTTTTAAAGGTTGTTTTCCTGATTTTGTTTTTTTTCCAAGTTTAACACTGAAAGCAAGTAACCTGATTTATGCGCTACCAAGCATATCTGTGTTGGGAGAAATAACCCCATAAATAAATATCTTATTGGCTTTACCCAAAAGCACAACTAATTACTGTGAGCAGCTGTGTCTGGTGTGAATGAACTGCATTGCCCACAATCCCTTGCAAATCATATAGATATATGCACTTGCCAAGACTGTGAAGATTCTCACCCAGGCAGCCGTCTGACAGTATCCTTCAGGGCAGCACCGCCCTCGACTGGGATAGTCGTCTTCTTTGTGACGGCCGACACCGCCGCATCCACCCTTGGTGACCGCAGCAACTCCTTATTCACCTCCGGTAAAGGGTACAACCAAGCCATAGATCGCACCCCCCTTAAGCTGGACTCCGGCTGATTCCATTCTTCTTGAATCATCTGATGCACTACCTTATGCACTGGAAACACCTTTTGAGGTCTCCTGACTGACTGTATCAACAGGTCTTCCAAGACCTCCTCATCCGCCGGCACACTCGGAGACATATTCAACACCTTCAGTGACTCCGCAATCAACGCTGGGAGCTCCTCCCTACGAAAAACTCAAACTATCCGGGGTTGTTCCTCCTCCGGAATCTCCTCCTCTTCGAGTTATTCTTCGTCTTCCTCTTCACCAAACTCCTTATCCGAAACCTCCCCCTCCTGAGTCTCGGATAGAGGGGAAGTGAGGCTCTCCTCATTCAGCAATCTGGGACGCTTGTGCAGGACACCCATCTCCTGATCCTTGGCCCTCCTTTTCCTTGCCGAACCACCTACCTGCGAAGCCACTGCTCCACCCGGTCCATGCTGCCGCATACAAAATGCCTTATGAAGCAGCAGGACAAACTCCGGGGAAAAGTCCTCCCAACTACCCCCTTCTCCAGAGGACATGGAAGGAGTGGGCTGTGCTAGAGGGGGTCCCGTCAGGTCCACGGCCAGGGTTAGAGGGGAGGGCTGCTCACCTTCCGTCTCCAGAGGGTCCCCGGATCCTTGGAAATCAAAAACCTTTTCCTTGGCAACTCCTCCCTGCATTTCTTGTTCTACTGAACCAGCCTCTGCAGACCCCTGCTGCTGATACCGTGCCCCGCCGTGTGCCACAGACTAAAGATTGTGGCCTACCCGGCATGGCGCGACTGTTAATCTTTAAAGTTTAAACTACAGTTCCCCTCTTCCAGAGACCCACAATATCAAAGAGCTTCTCTGCCTTCCTACTGTCTCTTTTTTTTTTTCTACTGCCCCAAAAACGGCAGTCACATAAAGATTTCAAAGCAAAACGCTTCCCCTAAGTGCTTTCCCAAAAGCGCACGAAGAAAAAACAAGAGCTGCCACCTACCTCCTGCAGACTTCTTCCCCACGTGCAGGAGAAGGCCTCTCCCTCCGCCAACACCGGGGCACTTCCGGGACCGCACGGGCGCGTGCGGATGTCTGCTTGCCACCGCCTCTGCCTTCAGCCGCCCACTTTACCAAACTGAACGGCACTGCTCCTTTCCCTTTGGGAGTGAGTCACCCTGCACGCAGCCGCTGACGCGCCGATCAACCGACCTCACGCTCAGCCACCAAGGAGGGCTTCGGCGCGAGACGGGACGGGCAGGAGCAAGGCCCTCAGCCCCCGCTGGCTCTTCCCCACGGTTGCCTTCTGCCGCAGCAGACAGCAAGCCTCCTCTTCCCTTAGCCCTCGAGGAGCAAGCGTCAACTAACCCCCGTGGAGGGGGGGCCCAAAACCAATGAAATTAAATTAACTGAGTTACATAAATGAAATGAAATTGAATTAAAAGAAATTAAAAGAAATTAGTAAATCCAATTAACAGAATTAACCTAGCTAAATCCCAGGGAAATACCCTCTCTATCCCCTAAGGCCTAACTGTCTCTCCAGTAAGCCCAGAACCCTGGCTTACTGCTACCTTCCAGCTGCTTGGAGGCTGAGCTTACTGGTGCTGGTGGGTGGTGCCAGTGATGATATACCAGGGAGTCATCAAAGCAATGATTGGCTCAGTCTCCAAGTTGCTGGAAGGGGTGCACAAACCAGAAGATAAGGGACTGGACTGGAGAGACGATAAGGAATACATTTTATGAAGCCATTCCCAATCAGACAACAGCACCAAAGTTACAATTAGAATAGTAAGTATAACTGTCTCTTCATCTGACTTTTTGAATATTACAATATTTTCATTACAAGAATATTTCCAATATTACAATATTTCTCCTTGTCCTAGAACTGTTTTATAACAATCTCAATCAGCATGTTGTGTATTCAATGCAATAGCTGTGGTGCCTTCATTCTAAGAAGAATCATTTGGAGCCTAAGAGCTTACCCTATATGTCTTAAGTTATCTGCTATGCATAAAGAATTGATTCTATTAAGGGAAGAATTAGCTGCAAATAAACACACTTCAACTAGGGTACAAACTGAAAAAAATCCACCATCGCTCCCACTAAGAATCAAACAGCCCAAGAACAAATGGATCACAGTGGGTTCTGGTAGGTTGCGACCTGTAACATGGAGACAAGAGATATCCCTGCATAATGCCTTCTCTGCCTTGAAAAATGAGAGTGCCCAATTTGCCCTTAAATGAAAATGTTAATGCCCGATCTACTGATAATGCATCAAAGATGAAGAAAAAAAACCACAAAACAGAAAACTACTACTACTACTTGGAAATTCCATCATCAGAGGCACCAACTTGGGGACACAGTTCAAAGGAAAGAAGATGGTCAAATGCCTCCCAGGTTCTTCAGCCAAGAGGAATATGAACCAACTTGTTGCATAGCAAGCACTCCAAAATTGATGTTATCATCCACTTGGGTACAAATGACCTGGCTAGAAACAGTGCCTTTACAGTTCAAAGGAACTTCCAGATTCTGGGAGAGACTCTCAAACCCATTGTTAACACTGTAGCATTCTCAGACGTTCTACCTGTTCTTGGTAAGAGGCAGAAAGCATGTATCACATAATTAACTTTAATACATGGCTCCAAACCTGGTGCAAACAAGGAGGATTTAGACATATAGATGACTGGAGAAATAGATGGAACAACAAAGCGTAGTTACTCACCTGTAACAGGTGTTCTCCAGGAGCAGCAGGAATCAGTCCTCACTTATGGGTGACGTCGGCGCCGACGGAGCCCTCGCGGAGCAATTTTCCCCAGCTTTCAAAGAAAGCCTTTGGGAATTGCAGCGCGCATGCGCGGTCGTCTTCCCGCCCGAGGGTGCCATCTTAGCCAGTCAGATGACATAGCTAAAAAAGACAGCATAAAAATTTGCAAAAAGAACATAAGCAGACGATTGCAACTCCAAGGGGAGGAGGGAGGGTAGTGAGGACTGATTCCTGCTGCTCCTGGAGAACACCTGTTACAGGTGAGTAACTACGCTTTCTCCAGGACCAAGCAGGAAGTCAGTCCTCACTTATGGGACTCCCAAGCTCAAGGCTACCGGAGACCCTAAGCACAAAAATGAGCTCCCTCTAGCTCAGCAGCACAGAAGGATAGAATCTTCGCTGAATTATCACCCACCGGTAGCCCACATCCGGGATGGAGGGTAAGAGTTGCTCAGACCTCAAAGAGATTACGGAGGACTGCCCCTCCGAAAGCACTGTCCCTACGGGACTCCCTCTCGAGACAGTAATGGACCGCAAAAGTCTGGCTCGAAGACCAAGTAGCGGCCCGGCAGATGTCTGCCAGCGGAACAGAGCGGAGGTAAGCCACTGACGTGGCCTTTGCCCGAACGCAATGAGCCGTGACTCTACTTTCTAAGGAGAGTCCGGCTGCCCCATAAGCCCAAGAGATACAGTCCGCCACCCAGATGGACAGAGTACGCTTGGAGACCGGAGCCCCAATCTATTGGGGTCAAAAGACACAAAAAGCTGAGCAGCTTTACGGTGCTCCCGCGTACGGTCAAGGTAGAAGTTCAGAGCCCTTCTACAGTCCAGGGTATGGAGGACCGTCTCAGCTCGGCTGGAGTGTGGTCTGGGAAAGAAGGTTGGAAGTACCACCTCCTGATTGATGTGAAAAGGGGAGACCACTTTAGGCAGAAATTTCGGATGAGTCCGTAGGACCACCCTATTCTTGTAGAACCTAGTGTAAGGGGGATCAGACACGAGGGCCTGCAATTCACTTACGCGTCTAGCGGAAGTGAGGGCTATCAAGAACAGAGTTTTCCAAGACAGAAAACGGAGAGAACAGGTAGCCATAGGTTCAAAAGGCGGACAGGTGATCCGCTGCAAAACCACATTCAGGTCCCAGTCAGGCGCTGGCGGGCGCAGAGGTGGTTTAAGTAGAAGGAGACCTCGGAGAAACCGCGCTACGAGAGGGTCATTGGAGAGAGGTCTGCCGTCCACCGGCACATGATGTGCTGAAAGAGCACTGAGGTGAACTTTGACGGAGTTGGACTTAAGTCCCAGATTAGAGAGGTGCAGCAAGTACTGCAAGATCACCGACACCGGGCAGGAGAAGGGATCCTGAGACTGTTGGGTACACCAGACTGCAAAGCGACGCCATTTAAGGGCGTAGCATTTGCGGGTAGAAGGCCGTCGCGAAGCCAAGACGACCTCCTCCACCTCCGCCGGCAGGAGAAGGGGAGCAAGGACTACCCTCTCAGCAGCCAGGCCATGAGGTTGAGAGACCTGAGGTTGGGGTGCAGGAGGGACCCCTGATCCTGAGTGAGGAGATCCGGTTGTACCCCCAGAGGGACTGGATCCTCCACCGCCAGTTGCAGCAGGAGCGGAAACCACGGCTGCCTGGGCCAGCGAGGGGCCACCAGGATCATGAAGGCTTTGTCTCGGAGAACCTTGAAAAGAGTCCGAGAGACTAGCGGGATGGGAGGGAAAGCGTACAGAAGGCTCCCCGACCACGAGATCAGAAAGGCGTCCGCCGCAACCCGAAGGGGGTGTGGCTGACGAGAGCAGAAGCGAGGAAGCTGCCGGTTGTGAGGACTGGCAAAGAGATCCACCGTGGGGAGACCCCACTTGAGGAAGAGCTTCTGAACTACCAAGGGATCCAGACGCCACTCGTGCGGCTGGAGGACCCTGCTGAGTTTGTCTGCAAGGCAATTTTCTTGGCCCGGGAGATAAACTGCCTTGAGGAGAATGCCGTGACTGACGGCCCAAGAGCAGAGCTTCTGTGCCTCCCGGCAGAGGAGGAAGGAGCCCGTGCCCCCCTGCTTGTTCACGTAGAACATGGCAACTTGATTGTCCGTCTGGACAAGGACGGACTGTTGGGAAGTCAGGTGGGAGAAGGCCTTGAGAGCTAGGCGGATCGCCCTGAGCTCCAGGAAGTTGATCTGCTGAGCCGACTCCCACGTGGTCCAGAGGCCCTGAGTACGTGCCTCTTGGCAATGTGCTCCCCAGCCCAGGAGGGATGCATCGGTGGTCAGCACCCGGGTCGGCTGAGGTGACTGGAAAGGCATTCCGAATATCAGGTTCGGCTGCCGGAGCCACCACCGGAGAGACGAGACCAGCGGCTCGGAAACGCGCACTAGGTCTGCTAGGCCGCCCGTGGCTTGTCGCCACTGCTGGCGGAGACACCATTGAGCAGACCGCATATTCAGGCGGGCATTGGGGGTCACATGGACGGTGGAAGCCATATGGCCGAGCAGTCTCAGGAAGCGCCTGGTGGAGACCAGGGGCTGGCTGCGAAAGCGGTCGGCTAGGTCCATGAGCCGTTGAGCCCTGTCGAGCGGTAGGTACGCTCGCGCCTGCGGAGTGTGCAGCCTTGCGCCGATGAACTCGAGATCCTGTGAGGGGAGCAAAGTGGACTTTGCGAAGTTTATAACAAAGCCCAAGTGCTGTAGCAGAGTCACCGTGCGGCACGTGGCGTTGGTGACCTCCTGAGCGGACGCTGCTCTGATGAGCCAGTCGTCGAGGTACGGAAAGACATAGAGGCCGTGAAGCCGGAGATGGGCCGCCACGACCGCGAGACATTTTGTGAAGACTCGCGGTGCGGATAAAATAAAGAAGAAAATCAACTTTTTCGCGGGGACAAGACGGGGACGTCTGTAGGGCTCCGCGGAAAAAAGAAGACTGGCTAAGATGGCACCCTCGGGCGGGAAGACGACCGCGCATGCGCGCTGCAATTCCCAAAGGCTTTCTTTGAAAGCTGGGGAAAATTGCTCCGCGAGGGCTCCGTCGGCGCCGACGTCACCCATAAGTGAGGACTGACTTCCTGCTTGGTCCTGGAGAAAAGGCTATACTGTGTTGATGGACTACATCTCTCTGTCACAGGGAAAAGGATCCTAAGTGAATAATTCAGGCATTATGTGGTCAGGCATTTAAACTAGGGAAAGGAGGTGACAGATGGAGAACAAGTAGTTCAGGCCGTCATTCCCAGCAAAAACATAACACTTGAAACAGCCACACTATTAACACACCCATCAATGGCAAGTGGGAAGAAGCGTGTAAAACAAAATCCATGCAAAATACAGGCAAGCCAGTCAACAAATGCTGGAAAGCAGTGAGCACAAACGCTCAAAGCCTAGCTAACAAAGTCCCTGATCTGGAAGCCCTAATGGTGGAAATATACATTGTGCCCATTACTGAAACACTGAATCAGGGCACTTCAGCCACTTTAAAAGAAGGGCGCCAGCAGCAGAACAGCCCTTTCTCTGCTGCGTGCTTTCCCAGGAGGAATTGAGCCGTTCTTCACCGGACGCCTCCAGCCGCATCGCCTGCCCAATCGGGGCACTTCGACCACTTTAAAAGAAGGGCGCCAGCAGCAGAACAGCCCTTTCTCCGCCACGTGCTCTCCCAGGAGGGATTGAGCCGTTCTTCACTGGATGCCTCCAGCCGCATCACCTGCCCAATCGGGGCACTTCGGCCACTTTAAAAGAAGGGCGCCAGCAAGCGCGCCCACGCCTTGTGGGCCCGCAACTGAGGGCCTTGCCAGAGGGCCCTTTGGCTCGGCCCTTAGGCGGCCACAGACCTTCCACGATCCACTGTAACGGCCCGAGAGTAAGTCGCAACCAGGACACAAAGCAGGTACTGTAGAGCCCCATATGTCTTGATACCTAGCCTTTGCTAGGTAGTTGCCGCGTTACCCCTTATTTACACTCAGCAAACAGACTGTGTGGGACCTGCGCTGATAACAGCTGAGCTTAGCCTGCTGTGGTAGTCCTAGCATCTCCACGTTCCTCTTATAAGAGTATTCTCGGACGATCCTTCTTTACCACATACACACTCACGACTGTGCTGCTTAGACTACTACACTGCTTATTCTGCTCTACTGCCTATATCCTTTGTTATTGCCGGTATTCCTTACATTGCTGTATCGCTGTAGCACTGTACTGCTGTATTACCCCATTCCCATACCATTGCCTTGCCCTTTCATGGTTGTGCTGCTTAGACTGCAATACTGCTTTGCCCTTCCATGATTGTGCTATTGAGACTGCAATACTGCTTTGCCCATCCATGACTGTGTTGTTTAGACGGCTAGACTGCTTTGCCCATCCATGACTGTGCTGTTTAGACTACTATACGGCTTATTCTGCTATACTGCCAGTATTCCCTGTATGCCTTATTACCCACATGGCTATATCACTTTAGCACAGTACCGCTGTATTGCTGTTACTCTCTCTCCACCGTTTGTCAAGTAAGCAACGCAGCAAGATATTTGAATCTGCTACTCCGGAGCAGAGACACAATATGGCACCCTCAAGCATTTACATAGCGACCTTATATCTCCTAACGGATTGGATATGTAATGCCGCAGCATTTTCCCCTCACCATAATCAAATACCCATCCTCCAAAGCCACAGGAGGAGGTGGGCAAGCACACCCTACCACCCATTTGGTGTGGATGCATACCCTCGCCAACCCCGCTTACTTCATATAGCAATACAACATAATTCGAAAGTAAAAAAAGAAATCTCCACCACCAGCAAAATAGAAAATGTGCTCTCATAAACGCACGATCAAAACGTAAGAAGTGGCCAGTCATATCAGACATAATTTCCCTCAATGGCCTAGACATAGTCTTTATAACTGAGACATGGCTATCGAATGATGATAATATTCTCCTCAACCAGTTACTACCTAATAGCTTTTCAATACACACATGTCACAGAAGCGGTAAACGAGGAGGAGGTGTTCTCGCTATCACCAAAACTGACCTCCATTTCCACCTGAGCAATACGACCAATGCAACATACATAGACGCAATCACCATTACCAACAAACATTGCTCCATCAATCTGATATACAGGGCCCCATCCTCAGACTCCGACTCCCTTGCAACAATAATTGAGCTCACATCCAACCCACAATACCCTAGCACACCAAGCTGGGTCGTAGGTGATTTCAATTTACCATCCTTGCAAGATGCGCACGCCTCAGCATTCCTTGATGCTCTCGAGGAATTAGGATACATACAACTGGTCGATGAGCCCACCCATGTGAAAGGTAGGACACTGGACCTTGTTTTTGCCCCTCTGAATACCTTTAACACAGTAACCACTACTATACTCTCTACTACTGCAGTCCCCTGGTCAGACCACGTGTTAATTATGTTTCAAATATTTCTACCCAACAAATCCCAGAAGAATGTCGATAGGCCCAGCAGTTCCAAAGCAGCACCACGTAGGTTCCAAGTCTTTGACAAAGACTTGATCTTAGACCGAACCCACGCACTCTTCGACTCGACATCTTGCGATCCTGAAGAGTTGGTTTCCACCTGGAATGAAAATTTCAGTTCCATTGCGCTACGACCACTATCAAACAATCCTCACAAGAAAAGAGCCTCTGCAGTTTGGTACTCCATCGAGCTTAGATAGTCACTCTCCTGCCTAAGAAAACTTGAAAGACGCTGGCGCCAAACTTACTCCACTGAGGACCTATCGGCATACAATGTTCAACTAGAAAAGCACCGCCAAGCAATATCGGAGAGCATGAAAAGATTCCACACAGACACACTAAAGCGGTCCCTAAACAAACCACATGACCTGTTCACCCTGGTAAAGAACCTAGCAAAAGAGCCAGCACCAGAGTAACCTAGCCAGATTGACCCCCAAGTCTTCGCTGACCGCTTAAAAGCAAAGCTGTGCCAGACTGATAAGTCCCCTGCACCCACCATGACATTCGAGATGAGAACCTCAGCACTATTGCCCATTTTTTCTAAGCCATCTGTGAAACATATTGAAGACACAATCGCTGGAATCAACACCACGACCGCTCAAACCGACCCCTGCCCAGTGTCCTGGATAAAAGAGTTACGATCGACTGTCAGCCCTTTTATAGCTAAGCTAATGGACTGCTCTTTCTCGACAGGCACCTTTCCCCAATCTCTCAAACGTACCTCAATTAGGCAACTCCTCAAAAACAGCAAGCTTGATCCCGAGAAGCCAGACTCATATAGACCGATATCAAGCATACCACTCTTGGCGAAAATCATCGAAAAAGATGTCCAAAGACAAATTCAAGTACATATTGATGCGTCTGCCCCACTCGATCCGTGTCAGCATGGCTTTAGAGCTGCACATGGGGTTGAAACTCTCCTCACCATCCTCTTTAGAACCATAATAGCGGGAATTGATAACGTATGTCAGGGATACATGCTCATATTCTTAGACACAGCGGCTACGTTTGACTCAGTCTGCCACGATCTCCTCCTACACCGCCTCAAGGAGAAGGGGATATGTGACTCAGCACTTGAATGGTGCAAGTCGTATCTCTCGGATAGATGGCAACACGTAAGAGCAGGTGAAAACATCAGAACCTTTCCACCAGAGTCAAGGGGTCCCGCAAGGATCCTCTCTCTCTGCCCTAATGTTTAATATATATATGCAACCTATCTGTGAGATCATCTGGTCCTTCAAGGTGAACTGTCTGTTATACGCCGATGATGTTCTCCTATATATGCCTTTCTCGACGGAGAACCCTGACCTCTCCCCACTGACGGACTGTTTCAATGCAGTGTCCAGCTGGCTCCAGATGCAAAATCTTTGAATACAACATAAGAAAACAGAAGTTCTTTTCATCACGAGGAATCCAAAATTCATCACACCACCCTGCTTGAAGGTCCTAGATGCAGAGCTTCTTACCAAATCCTCTATTAGATATCTGGGAGTCACACTTGACCAGCGACTAGACATGAAGATTCATATAAGCAATGTAGCAAGAGCTATATATCACAAAATCATATCACTTAGACACCTACGCTCCTTACTGGAATCGGTCGACTTCAGGACAGTGTATCAAGCCTTGATCATACCACATCTTGACTATGCAAATGCCATACTCCAAGGACTCCCGCAATCCACTCTGCACCCTTTACAGCTTGCAATGAATTCAGTGGCAAAAGTTCTCCAAGGTGCTTCCAAGTGAGAACAAATGACACCCATCCTGAAACAGCTCCACTGGCTTCCCATAAAAGGCAGAATCACATTAAAAAACATAATAATGACCTTCAAGATCATAAATAGGCTCGCCCCACCCTCCTTAAGGGACCTCATACAGATAACCCCCCCTAACAGATCTAGAAGATCTCCAGCGGCAAATAAACTAATAGTCCCAAGAGCAATGACCAAGTGCCACCAGTCAACAGCGAACAGGGTTTTTAAATTCTCCGCACCGAAATGCTGGAACACCCTCCCACCCAGTATCCGGTCAATCACTAATTTAACCCAGTTTAGGAAAGCTTTGAAATACTACCTTTTCCTCTTGCATTACCAGGATGACAGCACCTCAAATGCCTCATCAGCTAACTAGCTATATCAAAACAAATGTTCAGTCAGTTCGCTTTGTGCAGCTGTAAATAGTTACCCACGTTTCTATCCAATTTTCTGATACCTACTAATTGTAAACACAAATCAAATATTTTGATATGTGTATTTAAATGGTTACATGTAAACCGCACTGATAGAAAAGAGCGCGGTATATAAGAGAATGTAAATAAATAAATAAAGTCACATGAATGGGATATAGCCATAGCTGGCTATAATTTATTTAGGAGAGAGAGAAGGCAGAAAAAAAGGAGGAGCAGCCCTGTGTCAAAATCAATATTAAACCTGCTAAAATGCAGGGGATGTGGGGAAAAGAAGCAACACTGTGGATTGTTTTGGAAAGAGGAGATGGCATTATCCATCCATACTGGTGTAGTCTACAGGCCTCCAACTCAAACTGAAGAAATGGATAAAGACTTGATTATTGATATTGCAAAGGTAGCCATGGAGGGGGAAGTGATCATATTGGGTGACTTTAATCTACCCAATGTGGACTGGAGTATTCCTTTTGCAAATCTGGGAAGAAGTAAAAAAATCGCGGATGCCTTCCAAGATGCATTGCTTAGACAAATGGTGACGGAACAGACCAGGGAAGTTCAATGCTGGATTTAGTATTCACCAACGGAGACAGCATGTCAAATGTCCAGGTGGGTGCCGATGTGAGCAGCAGCGATCATCACAAGGTGTGATTTGAAATAAAAGTCAAGGCAGAGTCCAATCACAGCAAGCTCAAAGTCCTAGACTTCAAAAATGCTGACTTCAGTAAAATGGCCAAGGGCCTGAAGGAGGAGTTGGCAGGATGGGATGAGATAAGGGAAGTGGAATTACAGTGGGCTAAACTAAAGGAGGCAATAAAAGGGGCAACAGATTTAAGTTACAATGTAAACCACTTTGACTGAAATGATAAAGCGGTATAAAAACACCTGTTAATAAATAAATACAAGAGGAAAAGGAAAGCACAGTTACTTACCTGTAACAGGTGATCTCTGGGAAAAGCAGGAATAAGTCTTCACATATGGGTACGTCGGTACCGACGGAGTCTGCGCGGGAACGCTTCCCAGCGTCCAATCAAGAGCTTTTGGAACCATCCCAGCACGCCTGCGTGCTGCCTTCCCACCTTTCCCAACTGCCTCTCCTCAGTTAAGTTTTAAAGCTGAGACAAAGAGAGAGAGGAAAGGAAAGATAGAGAGACAACTCCTGGGGAGGTGGGTGGATTGTGAAGACTTATTCCTGCTGTTCCCAGAGATCACCTGTTACAGGTAAGTAACTGTGCTATCTCCAGGAACAAGCAGGAATGAGTCTTCACATATGGGGACTCCCAAGCTGAGATGCCTGGAGTCCCAGCATGACATAGGTTGGAACATGCTATCTCCCAGAACACCAGGCATCCTGAGGATGGAGGGTAGGAGTTGAAGAAAGAAAAATGCTGTGGAACCGCTAACCTAGCATAGGACTGCAGAGAAGGAGTCCATGTGTGGATGATGATTGTCATCAATGATATTGCAAAGAATATTGCAATATGGACCTCCCCTGACAAGATTTCACAGAAGTATGGAGTTCATGGATCTACTGGGAAACCCAGTAGAGGAACCGTGAAGAGGACCTCACTGTAAAGTGGAGGTAATAAACCTGTAGGAAAACAGTGGAGGTCAGAATTCTGAAAGGTAACAGGTAACCCCAGTAGGAAAAACTGGGGTAGTACAAAAACGGTGGGCCTTCAGCGGAAGGCTGTATGACAAAAACCTAACTCTTTTGGCGGCAGAGTGGCTCACTCTTAGGAGCAAAAAGAGAAAGGCTAACCGATTTGGACAAACAGGCACAGTCCTTGTGGGGAGAAAGGGTATGGGAACCCCTTGTATCCCAAAAAGAGAGGACAAATGCCTGAGGCGTTAAAGCCTGTGATTAACTGAAGATCCACAATGTCTCTCCTAACTGGGGTAAGCTAGGAGAGATATTGGGCACAGAGAACTTCAGAGGTACCTAAACCCTTAGGTTATGGTATAAAAATTGTTGACTACCACAGGAGTGGTTGTGTGCGTAGAACCCCAAACCTGCTGGATAGCATAGGTATGGGTAAAGCCCTTCTGTCAGAAACATATAGCTATATGAGCATAGACAGTCAGATAGATAAGTATGTGGAGACATATCTATCTATAACGAAATATCTCGACAGATACACACACATATATATATATATATATATATATACACATATAGACAGACATATAAGAATATATCTATAGAGAGATATGGAGGGGCATAAAATACACACAAAAGATAAATATGAATATGTAGGCCTAAATATGGGTGTCTGCAATTAAACAGACAGAAATATGCCTACAGCACGGTATTCACATAGGATATGTGGAAAGGAAAGATTCATCTAACAAGGAGGTGGAACCTACTTGAGAAGATATATAGAGAATCTATTCCCCCTGGTTATGATCTGCAAGGATGCTAGCTAGTGAAATAACTAGGATGGTTACATGAAAAACAGAGGATAATATCAATCTGCAGCCAGCAAGTCCCAAGTCTTCCAGGACTCTAGCATGGTAAGTAGACAGAAGACACATAGAGATGAGATACCATGTTGACCTGCTTAAGGGCAAAAAGTATCATGTGCATTCTTACCATGAGGACGAGCTGCAAGGAGAAAGAGCATATCCCCGACTGGGAATGCTATGGACCAAAGCAGGGAATTGGCAACTCCTTAAGCCTTTACGTAAGAGAAGGCCTATGTCCTTTATATCAAAAGGAGATAGTAAAAGAAGGGAGAACCTTCTAGTCATGGGAGACATGACTGAAAAGCCTTTTCCAACCATCTAGGATAGCTGTTGGAGAAAAAATACCCATGCTCTCTAGCAAGGGCCCATAGTGAAAAGCTTCTCTGTAGAATTGCAGAGAGCATGATGCAGGAGAATGAGGAGATAGAACTGGCTGCTAGAGAGCCAGTATCTCTGCCAACTATGCCGCCAAACCCAGGGGAATGGAGATGGCAGAAATAGAAGACCAATCCAGAAAGCTTGTAGTGAGATAATCTCCAAGATAGATGAAAGCACTGACTTGGAGCCACTACTAAGACTAGACAGAATGTTAGTGGAGGATAAATCTGGTTGTTTGTGGACAAGAACCAGTGGACCAAACATTAAGACTCCTGCATAGGCAGCTGCTAGCAAGACAGCAGAAAGAATCTTACTGTTGAAAAACAGAAAGAACAGACAGAACAGCAGTAGAAAACTCTGGACATGTCTGATAAGCTGCCTCAAAGTAAGATTGAAACAGGGGAGGTAACTCAGAGAGGAAAACTCCGCACTGGAAAGTGACAAAAACTAGAGAGGCTGAAGAACCCCCCCCCCCAGCAAGTAATTCCGCTCTTACAGTGGTAAGAGGGTGAAGAGAATGGAGCTGAAGAAGACTTACCAAGTAGTAAGTCTATAGAAAGGAAAAATACATGCTGGCACAGGAACTATCCATTTGATAGTGGTCAGACCTCTTTCCCTAGCAGGAAAAGAGGAGAAACCTGTGACCTATAGGCATGAACATCCTGACAGCTCATAGGAATATAGAAAAAATGGATGTCTTTTGGAAAGAGATCCATGTGTAGGGGTTAGAATGAAGCAGTGGGTTGCCTCTATTGAGAAGAAGCAACTGTAGATTCTAACCCCAAGAGTCACAAGCATCTGATGATGATTGATCAGAAACCCTGCAGGTGCTGGGTTTGCTGAGCCTGGTGAGAGGTTGAATTCTTCAGACCAGGACGATGCCTCCCCTGTTGGGGAACATCTGTATGATGGGCAAGTAATGAATAAAACCTTCTTCTCCTGTGGGAAGAAAGTTTGGTAGGACATTTCCTACCTACTGGGACAGAAGAAGGTGTAGAACAACCCTTAGGAACAGGTAAATCAGTGGATAACTGAGTAACCTGACGTAAAGACTCCTTGTTGAAAAGATTTTCTCCAGTGCAAGGAGTATGTCCCAGCCGTTGTTGTGCCCATTTGTCCAAGTCTGAAGCTTGGAGCCAGGCTCTACGTCGTGCCCCTAAAGCTATAGCAGAAGTCCTGCTAACAGACTCAAAAGAGTCTAGGAAAGCACGAGAAAGAAACCAAGAGATATTCTGGATATGCTTAAGCAGTGAGGAATAGTCTGTACTCCTGGAATCTGGAAGGAAAGGAGTCAAAAGATGTAATTGCTTTGTGACCTCCTCAAGAGAAAGACTCATATAAAAAATATATGAGAGAATTCTTGCAGAAAGCATAGATGTCTGGAAGGTTTGACGTCCAAAGGCATCTAGTGTCTTAGACTCACGACCTGGCGGATAAGAAGAGTGGTTTTTCTTACTCTTTACCCGCCTCATTGCTGATTCCACAACTATGGAATGATGAGGAAGTTGAGTCTTTTGAAACCCTGGAGAGGGAGGCACCTGATATAAGAGATCACTTGCCCTGGGAGGTGGGGGTACCCTAAAAGGTGTTTCCCACATTCCTAGAAGGAGATCCTGCAAGGAATGATGCAAAGGAAGCATTATGTTGTCCTTTGCTTTGGTAGAAACAGAGCCTTGTGCAGGATCATGTCCTGGAATAGGAATGGCAAGGGATCTTGCTATATCCAGGAGGAAACTCTGAAAAGAGGGATCCCAAACAGGAATCTCCCTTGGACAGGTTAGATCTAAAGAACTAGCCTGAGCACCCACAGAGTTATCCAAATATATAAGAATAGAAGATCCTGCAGAGTGCAGTGTGGAATGCTTAAGGGATGGTTGCTGGTACTGGCTGTCAGGAGCAGCAACCGTCCTTACCACATTGTGCATGCCAGGTATCGACTCCAAACTTGGTATAGAATGGAGCGATCCTGTTGAAAAAAGCATGGCAGGAGTTGGCCACGATGCTACTGTGGATACCGGTACCGATGGCAATACCGGTACCGATGTCGGAGTCGAGCCCAACAAAGACATCGGAGCAGTCATCGGTGACAGTTCAACCGGTACCGAGGTAACTGAAAACCTCCAGCTACTATCCTCGGTACCGAAGCACCGGTATTGATCGGTGTCGGTACCAAAACCTATTGGTACACAGTCTTCTAGACTAGAGATTGATTCCAAACTCGGCATCGAGGGCAGAGAGCCTGATAAGCGAAGCATGGAAGGCACCGACCGTAAGGGTAATGAGGACATCGGTACCAACTTCGGTACCGTGTCTGATACCGGTGAATGAAGGTTAACCAGTGGCAACTCAATCGGCCTTGGGGGAACCGAGAGTTGCGAATCAGAGTCATCGGAACCGAGCCTTTGGTACCGCCGCGAGACGGTACCAAGGCGAGTCGGTACCCAGTCCTCCAGACTGGAGATCGATTCCAGACTCGGCATCGAAGGAAGCGAGGCTGTCGATGCACATCTGGAGGGTACCGACGTCGGTGGTAGTATCGGTGTTGGTACCGATAATGGAAAGTCAATCTGGGGAGTATCCACCGGTCCCGAAGGCACCGAGGACGCCAGATGACGATCCCTGGTGAGGAGTGTTTCATCCAACACCAGTGCCGATGCCGGGGTATCGGTACCACTCGAAGCGGATGCCACCACCATACACGGCTGAGGTATGTTCTGTGGGGGGTGAACCCCAGGAACAACCTGAAACCCCTTATACGCTTTGGAGACCGAAGACTCCCGCCGGGGTTTTGAAGCCAGTGGGCCGTCGAGGGCAAGGCCAGAGCCGTCTACATGCTGTGCATGAGACCTACCACTCGAGGACTGGCTAGTCTTAACAGACTGTTTGTGGGTTACCTGATCCTGTGTGGAAGAAGAAGGGGACGGTGCCCCGAAGTTGGAGGGCAACCGTGTATCGAGGGAACCTCGATGTTGAAGACGTCTTCTCACCAAACTGTTGTCAGGACCCAAGCAGGTTAGACACCGACTTCGAGGGTCTAAAAATAAAGTAGTACCGCCACAATCTGAACATTTCTTGGAGAAAGTGTCTGGCGGTTCCATGAAGGAAAAAGAAGAGGCCTAAAAGGCCTAAGAGACCGTGGGACACTATGAAGAAAAAATATCCCGTGGAAAAGGAAGATTTTACAAGAAAAGAAAAGAAAACACCGGTGGTACCGGTGGCGTCGGGAAGACAGCCGCGACCACAAGAAAACTAAGAAATAAGAACAGGAATTTTCTGCGGTGACAGGAGGACGTCCTGCCGGCTCCGCGGAAAAACGAAAACTGAGGAGAGGCAGTTGGGAAAGGCGGGAAGGCAGCACGCAGGCGTGCTGGGATGCTTCCAAAAGCTCTTGATTGAACGCTGGGAAGCGTTCCCGCGCAGACTCCGTCAGTACCGACGTACCCATATGTGAAGACTCATTCCTGCTTGTTCCTGGAGATACCTATTCTCCAAAGAAGTGGCTGAAAAAATAGAGGCAAAAAAACACAGCTTTCACAAAATTCAGAAGTTCGCAAACTGAGGAACACAGAAAAGAGTACAAGACAAAGTTAAAAGACAAAGAGAAATAAGGATAGCAAAATCAAAGGCAGAAGAAAAGATGGCTAAAGATCTAAAAGCATGATAATACTTTTTCAGGTATATTCGGGAGAAGAGAAATATCAGAGGTGGAATTGCAAGACTCAAAAGTGCTGAGAACGGATTCGTGGAAAGTGGCATTGAAAAAGCGAAAATGCTAAACAAATACTACTATTCTATTTTTACTAAAGAAAATCCTGGAGAAGGATCACCTGTGACTGACAAATATACCAATGGGAATGGAGTAGATACTACACCATTTACAGATGAGGATGTGTTTGAACAGCTTGCAAAACTGAAAGTGGACAAGGCAATGGGACCAGATGGGATACATCCCAGGATACTGAAAGAGCTCAGAGAGGTTCTTGCAGGACCTTTAAAGGATGTTTTTAATAGATCCTTGGAGGCAGGAGAAGTTCCACAGGACTGGAGAAGGGCTGATGTGGCACCTCTTCACAAAAGTACCACAATAGGGAAGAAGTGGCAAACTACAGGCCAGTAAGCCTTACCTCGGTGGCGCTCCTGAAAGAGAGAATAGTGGACTTTCATGAAACCAATAAGTTGCATGATCTGAGGCAACATGGTTTTACCAAAGAACGATTATGCTAAACAAATCTGATTGAGTTCTTTGACTGGCTGACCAGAGAACTAGATCAAGGGCATGTGATGGATGTGATCTACCTAGAATTCAGCAAAGCCTTTGATACTGTTCCTCATAGGAGGCTCATCAATAAACTGAACAGCCTGGGGATGGGTCCCTAGGTAATGAACTGAATCAGAAATGGGTTGACTGACAGATGACAGAAGGTGATGGTAAATGGAACTCACTCGGATGAAAGGAAGGTGATTAGTGGCATGCCCTAGGTATTGATCCTGGGATCAGTACTGTTCAATATATTTGTGAGTGACATTGCTGAAGGACTGAATGGAAAAGTCTGTCTTTTTGCAGATGACACTGAAAATCTGCAACAGAGTGGACTCCCCTGAGGAAAGATCTACAAAGCTGGAAGAATGGTCTAATGCTTGGCAGTTAAGATTTAATGTGAAGAAGTGCAGTGTCATGCACTTGGGATGTAGAAATCTAAGGGAATTGTATGTAATAGGGTGGCAAGAGGTTGGTGTGCATGGACCAGGAGGAGAAGGATCTCGGAGTGATCGTTTCCGAGGATCTCAAGGTGGCGAAACAGTGTGATAAGGTGGCGGCCAAAGCCAGAAGGATGCTAGGTTGCATACAGAGAGGAATTACCAGCAGAAAGGAGAAGGTAACTAATGCCACCATACAAGTCGCTAGTGCGGTCTCACTTGGAATACTGTGTTCAGTTTTGGAGACCGTATCTCTCAAAGGATATTTAAAAAACTGGAAACGGTTCAGGGGAAGGCAACCAAAATGATCTGGAGCCTGCGCCAGAAGACATATGAGAACAGACTTGAAGACTTAAATATGTAGAGAGGAGGGACAGGGGAAATATGATACATATCTTTACATACTTAAAGAGTATTAAAGACCTTACATACTTAAAGACTTATTAATGAACAAACAAACCATTTTCAAAGATGGGAAAGCTGCAAAACTAGAGGGTATAATATGAAGTTGCAAGGGGGTAAATTGAAAGGCAACATCAGGAAATACTTTTTCATGGAAAGGGTGGTGAATGCATGGAATGCTTCCTGATGGAAGTGGTGGGGGCAAATACAGTGATAGAATTCAAAATGGCATGGGACAGGCAAAGTGGATCCCTTTATAGCAACAGGACAAAATCAAACCAACCTTAACTGTCTCTGCTATCTCAACAAATAGGGGTGATCTACACAGAGCAGTGGGAACACCCCTAAACAGAGGAATGGGGAAGAGTGACGTGCACAGAGCGACAGGTGTACCTACGCTTGCCACCTTGCTGGGCAGCCCAGATGGACCATGATGATCGTTATCTGCCGTCATATACTATGTTACAGAAATATTCAAGATATCCATTTGTTGTAAATCGGATGACTAAGGGCCACTAGTCCTTATTAGCCTTTAGCAAATAAAGACAAGAGATAGGTGGATAAGACTCAGTAGGAATAGACAAAGCTTCCACCATATACTTTTTAAACATCTCTCTAGCCAATAGTAAGGGAGATTTAGGGAAATGAATCATACAGAGATTGAAAGATCGAGCACAATTATCCAAATTCTCAGTCCTAGCTTTCAGCAGTACGATGTCTTTACTAAAATCTTTATTGCATTCCTCCAAAGCTCGACTCACATATCCATTTCCTCCATTGAAGCGTTCATAACAGAAATCTCCTCCACATTCCTCTTAATAGTGGAGACATTCTCTAACGTGTGAGGAAAGATTATGCAGATGAGGCACCAATGATTTGCCCAGTTTTGAGATGGTACTCCAAATGGACTCTAAGGTGAAAACAGCCAGGCGCTCCTGAGAAAAAGTAGTAGAGGGAGGTCACACTAAGGAGTGGTTTTAGCAGCATTAGGCCAATCCTTCATAGATTGTAATGCAACACCACCACCAGCCATTGCTACTCTGTACACCCTGTCAGACGGCTGCCTAGGGTGAGAACTTACACAATCTTGACGATGCATATATTCATATGATTCTTGCAAGGTATTGTGGGTAATGTAGTTCTTTCACTCCAAACACAGCTGAAGACAATAATTGAGTTGTGAAACCAGTGGTTAAAGCCAATAAAATACTTCTTTTATTGATGGGGTTTAATTCACCCAGCACAAGTATGCTTGTTAGCAATATAAATGAGGTTACTTGCTTGCAGTGTTTAAATGGATAACATAAAGTCACAAAGCAAATCAGAAAACAACCTTCAGCTTGTCAGGCAATTAGCTAATGTTTTCTTATCAAATAATTACCAAATAAAAAGGCACAAAGAAATGAATAAACTTTGCTTGTTAGGTTAACTTCTGCTTATTTTCCACGCAGATCCCAGCAGTGATTCTCCCTTGCTCACACACACAATCAGGTGCAGCTTTAATTACTATCAATTGACCAGCTGAAACCCTTTAGCTGGCTGGCTGCTACTGTGTGAACCCAAATCCTGCTTTAAGAGCTGTTTGCAGTGGAAATAAAGAACAAAGTTAGGTTTCTTTGTGATGGCTGATGTGTTTGCTCACAGAAAGCTAGCAATAGCATTTAGATAGAGAACAGTCCATGTAATTAATAGTTTCATCTGCTGTATCTCCCCCTTCATCAATCAGCATAGGGTCACTATCATACATTGGCACAGACGAGTCTTTCAATAAGGCACTATCATGAGAATGCTTATTCCCTTGCTGCCATTCACTATTATAGATAGGGTCTGGATCAGTGTTCATACCTGAGCCTCTCCTGCTATCATAATTCCTCTCTGTATAGCCTGGCCAGTATGTAATCCAGTTCTGATGTCCAGCCTTCCAATCTTGATCCCTGGACTCTGGATCTTTCCTCACATACCTTCTGGCATAGGTCTGAAAGTCCTTTCCACGTGCAGTCTTCTCTCTTCCAGGTAGCCACTGGTGATTCCTATCTCTGCCAATCCATTCCTCTGGCTGACTCCAGTCCAATGGACTCTGCTGGCATTTGGAATACCTCCCAGTATAGGTACTGCCTTGGACTCTCCCAGACCATCCAATGGGCTTTCTTCTCTTCCTTCCAGAGAGTTTCCTTCTTTCTCTATCCGCTTGGCTTGGCTTCTGTTTCTCCAGGTGATACTGGTGCTTGAGCTTGAAGCTGTTGCTGTCTCCTTTCCTGAAGCTCTTCCTGTACCTGTTATCTGTAGAATAAGCTCTATTCTTATTCTGTCCTAATGTGTGCTCCTCCCTAACACAGCGCAGCTGTGTTGAATCAGGCCCTGCCCTTTGAGATGAGTGCTTAGGGATTACCTCATAGCTCTCTTGATTGCACACATTTTCTCACTTCAGCCCCCCTCATGGCTGCTGGAAACCCGGTGCATTCTGGGACTGGTAGTCTTTTATGTGAAAACTCTGTTTTCTTACTTCTACCAGAACTGACAGGTTGCTTGTTCAGAGTCACATCATCTTTTCTATAGCTCCTACCTGAGCTATGATAAGCTTCCTTATCACAACCCTCATGCAAGCCAGGCTAGGCTGTTGTTGCTCTTGAATCGATCCTGATGCTTCAGCTAACCTGGACGTCTTCCCTCCCGCAGCACCCTCACATATTGGGGGGGGGGGGGAGAGGGGGGTGCACTGTACACTGTCTAAAGAAATTAAATTGGCCGGCATCTTAGATAGAATCTGATCTTTGGGGAAGATACTGGTATCAACTGCCAAGTAGACCCCAAAGAAACCGGCTGGAGCTCTGGATGCAAAGCAAAAGTGTCCATTGGACCAGACACGACTAAGGAAGGTAAAACTGAGGCAGGTGGGCATATTTGGGAGGGCTTACAACACATCATACCCTTCTTCACCACCATAACTGTAAACAGCATCTCAAACCTAGATCCCGACTACCATCATCATAACCCTCCCTCAACTCACTCCCAGGACTGGCTAGGCAGCCGGAGTCCCAAACCTGCAGGAAGTCTTCCAGGGTTTTTCATGGACTAGTCTAGCTGGATTCAAAGAAAACAAAATTTCAGTATGTAAAATGAATCCTTCCTTAATGGCCTGCTAGACTAGTATAGATGAGTGGGAAGTTCTCAAGCAGTCAGAACCCAGGGTGGGAAGACGACAATGCTCAGGACAGACTACTTTACCAAAAGTGCCATCTGTACCAACTCCCATGAGTACCCTATAGAACCTTCACAAAGGAATTCGATGAAGATCAAGAAGCTTTATAGATGTCCTCTAGAGAGGCAAAGCGGACTCTGCCCAGAAGTCCTGCACCCAGAGGAGTGAGCTCTGACCCACTCCTGCACACACTTACCAGCTGGAATATACACTGACCCAATGGTCTCCTTAAGTCAACGGACAATATAGGATTTGACCTCTGCTAAATTCTTTCCTTGAACCCAGGGCCAATACAAGGGTATTAAGTGCACAAGGTAAAACTTTAGCCTTCTGCTCTTTCACAATTAGCTTTTATACCCCAAGCGCCCCTTCCCTCTGAGATTTAGATTATTTAATTCAACTGTAATAATCTCAACACCATCTCTCCCAGAACAATCCTAAAAAATGTACATTTGGACATCACACTTTTAAATATCAAACTTTGTTTTGTAAATGTAAATATAATGATGGAGATTTCAAAAGCTATTAGCAAGGGTAAATGGACTATTTATATACTGACCATTCTTCTTCCAGTTATAAATATGTACTGGTGACTAAGCTTGGATGGTTGCCAGGAACCACTGCTCGGCTTAGATTGTAGATGCTGTTTGTTCCTCTCCACCCCCCTCCCCCAGAAGATGCCCTAGGTGACTGCCTAGTTTGACTAGAGGTTGGCCCAGCCCTGCTCAAGCCACTGAAGAGATCAGAAAATGATCCAGCCAGTGGGAGGAATTAGCAATGGTCATATATCTGAGCAACATCCTCCGCACATCCAGCAGACACAATAAGTGGTCCTATCAAAGATCATCTGAGAAGGAAGGGAGAACAATAGTCTGGTCAAGGAGTAGTGGAGTAGCCGCCTAATGGTTAAGAGCACTGGCCTGTGAACATAAAGACCAGGTTTCAATTCCCATTAGCACTCCTTGTGGCCTTGGGCAAGTCACTTAACCCTCCACTGCCTCAGAAAAATTCAAGTTATCAATGTCACTGTTTAATGTACATCATCAAGTTTAAGTTACAATGTAAACCGCTTTGATTGAAATGATTAAGCGGTATTAAAAAAAAACTGTTAAATAAATAAGAACATAACATAAGAAATCCCATACCAGGCGAGACCAAGATCCATCAAGCCCAGTATCCCGTTTCCAGCAGTGGCCAATCCAGGACCCAAGTACCTAGCAGGTTCCCAAAAAGGTACACAGGTTCCACAATGCTTGTCCGGGGGCAAGCAGTGGATTTCCTGGGTCCTCTATAATTGAGTGGAGGAGTAGCCTAGTGGTTAGAGCAACTGCCTAATACCCAGAAGATCAAGGGTTCAATTTTCACTGCTACTCCCTGTGACCTTGGGCAACTCACTTTATCCTCCATTGCCTTGGAAGAAAAGGCCTGGCAATCTACTTCTGGTGATACATTGCCAAGAAAACCTAGAGGCAGCTGGTTGCCAAGAGTCAGCACGGACATGATGGCATTAAAAAAAAAAAAAAAAAAAAAAAAAAAGAGTACCATCAAAGTACTTTTATGACTGCTCTGTGGCTCCCAACACATGGCCACTGTGTGGAAAAGAGAATGGTCATGGGTTCAAGACCAGCCTGTGGATCAAGAATGATATCTCCAGGTATGTTAACTTTGAGTTTTGAAAAACTACAAAAAGGGACTTGCTATTTCTGGAGAGAGATCTTCAATTGTAAGTATTTACTTCAGGGATTTTTCTAAATCTTGGGGGATAAGGAATTCTTTAGATTAAAGCTCATTAATCTGTGTAAATTAGAATCCAATGTATTTGCTAAATCAGTTAGGGCCTAGTATCAGCAAAGAGCTTTTAGTTAAATTAAAAAGTCAATAGGTAGTTTTCAGTTTGTTTAAAACCAAACAGAGGGCTTTCACTTTAAATTCAGAACTCAGCAGAGAGCTTCTAGTTTAAATTTAATACTCAATCAGGCCTAGTATCAGCAAAGAGCTTTAATTTAAATAAAATCAAAGTATAACTTAGCATAAAAGGACTGTTTCTAGAGACCTTTACAAAGAGGCCTTCTAGATAGGGGGAAAGAGACCTGTGAAATTGTATTAAACAGATGTTAAAAAGTGATAGATCTAAGGGGCACTTTGAAAGACTCCCTCTATCCAAGCAAGGGCTGTGTGAATCACCCAGGAAATTGGTCACAGATTACATCAGAAGTACAGGACGGGTACTGTGTAGCAGCCAGCTTTTAATTAGTCTTCTTTCACTCCCTCCCTCCCCGACTGCTACCAACCCCTGCGATAATCGTAGTTTTATAGGTGCTTAAAGGAAAGGATGTGCCATATTCATTCGCAGGTGCAGCTGTTTATCCTTATTAGGCATATATTAAGGACCTGAGATTAATTAAGCCTCAGGTGAACCAAGTTCATTAAATGTATTAAGTATAGTTTTATTAGTATAAGTATCCCCAACAAACCTTAGTAAGTAAACAACTTAAATACCTAAACACAACCTTAAAACTAAGATGCAGACAACAGTCCAGCAGCAAGATGAGGGCTTTCCAGTCTTTTGCATTGAGCGTCACAAGTATGATTTTCTCCCAGTTGGTGAGGGGTCTTATATGTGCACTAGGTGCAAGGAGCTCTTTGCTCTCAGGAAACAAGTCCAATTTCTGGAGGCTAGAGTAGCAGACTTGGAGGACATAAGGAAGACAGAAAGGTACATAGACGAAACCTAAAAAGATGTAGTACTGAATTCCCACCCCCAGTCTGGCTGCATCCCTGCTGCCATGGAGGAGAGTGTTCACATGACAGGAGAGCATCACCCTGGTGTGGCAGGAAGTGATCCTGTAGCTAAGACCTGTCCTCCAGGTGATGTAAAACCCTCTTGCACCAAGGTTTCTCCAGGGCCATGTGCCCAAGAGAGAAGGGTTAGGACAGACATTATAGTTGGTGATTCGATCATTAGGCATGTAGATAGCTAGGTGGCTGGTGGACATGAGGATCGCCTAGTAACATGCCTGCCTGGTGCGAAGGTAGCAGACCTCAAGCGCTACCTAGACAAGGTCTTATATAGTGCTGGGGAGGAGTCTGCTGTCTTGGTACATGTCGGTATCAATGACATAGGAAAGTGTGGTAAAGGAGGTTCTGGAGCCCAAATTTAGGCTCTTAGGTAGGAAGTTGAAATCCAGAACTTCCAGGGTAGCATTCTCTGAAATGCTTCCCATTCCACACACATGACCCAAAAGGCAGGGAGAGCTCAGGGGTCTCAATGCATGGATGAGATGATGGTGCAAGGAACAGGGTTTTGGATTTAATAAGAACTGGGGAACATTCTGGGGAAAGGAGGGCCTTTTCCAAAGGGATGGGCTTTACCTTAACCGGGATAGAACCAGGCTGCAGGCATTAACCTTTAAAAAGGAGATAGAGCAGCTTTTAAACTAGATAATAGGGGAAAGCTGACATTCGCCCAAGAGCGAATGGTTCGGAACAATTTATCCATGAAGGATACTAGCAAAAGACTGAAGTTAGGGCATATCAACAGAGAGGTTCCAATAAAGACAAAAGTAACTCAAATGCCTGAGTACAGAGCAGACAGAGTTTAAAGATTACAAATTCCCCCTGCCTACCCATAGGCAGATTAATATGAATAAAATACAGGCTCTAAAATACTTGTATGCAAATACTAGAAGTCTAAAAAATAAGATGGGAGAGTTCAAATATATAGCACTATATGAGATGTTAGATATGATTGGTATCTCATTGACATGATGGAAGGAGGAACCCAATGGGACACTGGTAGAAACTATATCGTAATGATAGAGCAGATCAAATTGGTGAAGGGGTTGCACTCTATGATAGAGAGGACACTGAGTCACAAAGGATTAAAGTTTTCCAGGAAACAAATGGACAAATTCCATGTGAAAAGGGAAAGGAGAAGGCGATGGCAGTGGGGCTGTACTATCGACCACCTGGCCAGAATGAACAAATGGATGATGAAATGCTCAAAGAAATCAGGAAAGCTAACAAAGGTTACAACACAGTAATAATAATGGGCGATTTCAATTACCCTGGTATCGACTGGATCAGTGTCACGGCAGGACATGATAGGGAGATAAAGTTTCTAGATGACATAAATGACTGCTTCTTGGAGCAGCTGGTTCATGAACTGACCAGAGGGGAAGCCATATTATTTATTTATTTATTTATTTATTTGTGGGTTTTTTATACTGCCCCTTCCAGAGATCAGGAGCGGTTTACAGAGAACATGTCAACAAATTAACATTAACATTATATGGAACATTAACAGTGGAAAATTAGTTACATAGAAACCTAAAAATATAATTATAAACGTATTAACTATTTACATTGGTTGGGAGAGATTAATCATACTGATGTATGTAATTCAATGACAGCCATAGAGATTATCTGCATTAACTATTTACAATTGATTGAGAGAGATTAATCATATTGAAGTATGTAATTCAACAACAAAGATTATTTACAACAGTCATTTTAGGATTGACTAACATTCAGTATGAGTGACGTATGGGAAAGTGTGTTTTGAGTTAGGTTGGGTATGCTTGTGATATTCGAGTTGCATAATCTTGTGCCCTTTGCTCGAGTGTAAGTTGTAAGTCATGAAAGTGTTGGGTGAACAGGTATGTTTTTAGTTCCTTCCTGAAGGAACCAAGGTCTTTAATCTCTCTCAGATTGTAGGGTAATTTGTTCCATTGACAGGGGGTGTAGAAAGAAAAGGCAGTATTAGTTATCTGTTTAAGTTTTTTCACAGAGTCGGGAATTAGCAATATACTGAGGTTAGTTCTTCTTCTTAGTCTAGCTTCTGAGGGGGAATTAATTAATGTTGATAGATGTGAAGGGGCTATATCATTGACAAGCTCAAAAATGGTGACTAGTGTTTTGTATTGTATCCTGCTGTGGATAGGTACCCGGTGGAGGGCGTATAAAATTGGAGAGATGTGGTCAGATAGTTTGGCTTTAAAAATAATCCAGGCAGTAACATTCTGGGCCCTTTGAAGGATAAGTAGATTCTTCTTAGATGTACCCCTGTAGTAAGCCATTACAGAAATCTATGTGTGGCATTATCAAGGCCTGGACAACTGATCTAAAGTCACTAATGTCGATAAGTGGTCTGAGATGTTGGATAGTTCTGAGTTTAAAGAATATAATTTTGGCAGTCTGTTTTATGTGCTGTGTCATGCTTAGGGTTTTGTCCAGAGTAACTCCTAGGTATTTTACTTCGGACTTGACTGGGAGGGTAATGTCTAATAGATTGACAACAGATGGGGGGGGGGGTTAAAATTAGAGTTTCTGGATACAAAAAGTGCTTCAGTCTTTTTGAAATTTATATCCATATGAATTGAGCGCAGCCATTGTTCAGCTTCAGTGATACAAGTTGCGATTACATCGTAATTAGGGTTAGCTACGTCACAGGGGGCGAACAACATATCATCTGCATAATGAAATATTTTAGATTGTGGCATTTTAAGATTGAGCAGATGGGTTGGAAATAAATGTTAAAAAGTAAAGCCGAGAGAGATGATCCCTGTGGGATACCTCACTGTTGTGGGAATGGTAGAGAAGGGGAATGATCAATTTGGACATATTGGAAACGGTTAGAGATGTAGGATTTAAACCAGCCAAGTGTTTTATCTTTTAAACCTAATTGCAATAACCTTGATAAGAGGATGTTGTGATTCACACTGTCAAAAGCTGAAGAAATGTCAAGGAAAATTAGCAAGAAAGCCTGCTTGGAATCATCCATGCCCTGGATTAGTGAGTCAAATAAGGATACAAGTAACGTTTCTACCCCATGATAAGGGCGGAAACCGTACTGATGTTCATCTAAAGGAAAGTTAGTGTCAATATCTTGTAACTATAATTGAATTACTTTCTCAATGATTTTAGCTAGGAAAGATATACTGGCTATAGGACGGTAGGAAGAGGGGTCGTTGATGTTAAGAGATTTATTTTTTAGAAGCGGGCGAATTGCTGTGTATTTAAGGTCATCTGGCATGAGGCCTTGTAGTAGAGATTGGTTTACTATTTTAAGAATGTATGGAGCAAGTTCAGACTTTGCTGCCTTAATCCAAGGTACTGGGCAAGGATCTAGTGAGGTGGTAGCATTGAGATTTGATATTATCTCTAGAAGTTGTTTGCTTGAGATTAGATGGAAAGAGCTCCATTCGGTGGTATTTGCTGTGGTAGGTATCATGGTAGAGCCTGGACGAATATCGTGTTTAAGCTTGCTAGCAAAATGGTTTGCTAGGAGTTGGGGGTCTATTAGTGTTTTGTTCACGGTGGGATCAGGAACTTTGGATAGTGATTTAATAATCTAGAAAAGCTCTCTTGGCCGGTTGATAGCCTTTGATAATGTTCTAGTGTGGTGTAGCCTTTTAGCGGTATTTATAGCTTCCTTATAGGTTTTGAGGTTTGTGAAGTATTGTGCTCTGAGTTCAGGTGTTTTTGATTTGCGCCATTTAGCTTCCAATTTCCTGAGATCTTTCTTTAGCGTAGCAAGTTCTGAAGTGAACCATTTCTCAGATAAGTTTCTTCTTAATCTTTTATTTGATGGCAAAGATTTGGCTTCCGCCCCTATAACAGAGTTCCAAGTTGATACTAGATCATTGAGATTGTTTGAGTCATTGTCTAGCTTTGTAAAGAGTGATTCAATAAAGTTTTCCTTGTTAAACTGGCGGAATCTTTGCTCTATGGGTTTGTTATTGGTATGTGCTGTGATGGTGTGTTGGAACGGGAGAGAGAAGTGTATCATGAAATGATCGGACCATGGAACCTGAGTCATGGTAGGTGGAATAAATTGTGGTAATTGTGTATAGTATGAAGGGAGGAATATTAGATCTAGAATGTTACCTTTGGAGTGTGTAGGGTGGGTAATTATTTGTCTAAAACCCATTTCATCCATTGCTTCAAGGAAGGATTGTTCCTGAATGTTTGATAGAGAAGCAAGGTTAAGATCTCCTAAGATAACATAAGGCTTCCTCAAAGAAGAGTTACATGCAACCTCAAGGATAGTGTCTAGGGTCTGCATATCATTTGTTGGTGATCTATATATAAGACATATAGCCATGGTGTGCCTTTCTATTTTGAGGATATCTATTCCATCATGCTTATCAAATAATGTGGATGAGAGGTTGAGGTTAGATTTACCTATTACAAGTACACCTCCACCTCTTTTTCTGTCCCTATTATAGCTGAGAATAGTATAGTCATGCATTCTTAGCTGATTAAGAAGAACTGCATCTGATTCATTTAGCCAGGTTTCCATTATGCAAAGGAGATGGGGTTCTTCGTCAAGAATGAGGTCAATTAGAATCGGGATTTTATTTCTAATTGACCTGACATTGATGAGTATGCATTTTAGTTGTGTTGACTGGGTAGTGCTTTTATTAGGATAGTCAATTGGAGTTGGATTCAAATGGATCAACCTTCGAGTATGAGTGCGCTGGTAAGTGTGTGGACTACCCATTGATGGATGTCTGAGATCATATTTCTGAGTATCATGCCTGGGCCTGTAAGGGATGATGTGAATGTGTGTCGATTTAGGATTATTTATAGCTGGGGTTAGAGAGAGAATGGGGGGGGTGTTGGTAAGTAAGAATACTAATGTACACATTAGAATGTTTAGAGTGATTGTTAACAATTTTCTAAGTTCCATCGTTAGTTAGCAGGAGAGGTTTTAAGGCTATTGAATTAGGGAGATTCAATGTAACAAATAGTATAGTAACAAATAGTATAAATTCAATGTAACAGGTAGTATATATATTCAATGTATCAAGTAGAGTAAGTATACTACGATATATACCAATAGCAATTAGTGTAGTATACTATGATATTAATATAGTATAAGGCTAATTAAGCAGCAGTGTTGGTCACAATAAATGATATGTGTTATCGGCAGGCAATAACAACAACAATTTATTTTTTTATTTTTATTTATTTATTTAACTGCATTTATATCCCGCTTTTCACCGGGTCAAAGCGGTGTAACATGTAACATAGGGAGGGGTAATTTCTTTTAGGGTGGGGCCATCACCAGGGTCAACAATTAATGATTATGGGTGGACATGGACATGATTTACTTCTGCTAAAATCTATGTGTGAGGTCATGGTGGTGTTTCCGTTGAGAGATGTTCACGGAATAGGATTGTCTTTAGCTGTTTCTTAAATGATGTGATGTCGTCGTTGTTCTTGATGTGGTTTGGTAGAGAGTTCCAGAGGGATGGAGCATAAAGTTCGAATGCTCTGTTGCAGGTCCGTTGTGTAGATTTGGTTCTTTTGTGGGGGACAACGATAGAGTTATTGGAGGAATGTCTGGTTGATCTGTTGTGGGATGGTCGAGGCAGTAAGGAGTGTAGTGAGGTGTTCCGTGCTTGGTGGATAGTTTTGTGGATGAGTAAGATGGCTTTGTACTTGATTCTTGCTTGCAGTGGAAGGAGGTGAAGGTCTCTTAGGATTGGGGTGATGTGCTCCCGTTTTTTTGCATTTTGAATAATCCTTGCTGTGGTGTTTAAGGCAGTACGGAGGGAGTTGGTGTGCGAGGCAGGAAGTCCATGATAGATTATGTTGCAGAAATCCAGATGAGGGAGTGTCACAGCTTGCATCACTGTCCTAAAGTCGTGAGGTTCTAGGAGGGGCCGGAGTCGTTGGATAGTTTTAGCTTTGTGGAATATCATCCCAGCGGTTTTGTTGATTTGTTGTTTGAAGGTGAGAGCTTGATCAATGATGACGCCTAGATATCTTATTTGAGGCTGGATTTGTATTTGTGTGGTTCCCATGTTGAGGTGGGTAGGTGGTTTGAAGTCAGGTTCTTTTGTTACTATTAGGGCTTCGGTTTTCTTTATGTTGATGGATAGATTGTTCTCCTGTAGCCAGTTGGCCACGTCGTTGAAGCAGGCTGATAGCTGTTCGTTTTTTGGGTTGGTGGTTGTAATTGGTGCGTAGAGCATTATGTCGTCCGCGTAGATGTGGAAGTTGATGTTGTGGGTGCGTATGATTGAGCATAGTGGACGTAGGTATATGTTAAACAACATGGCTGATAGGGTGGATCCTTGGGGTACTCCTTGAAGTTGTTTGTAGGGGGGCGAGGTTGTGGAGAGGGTGCGAATCCGTTGCTGTCTGTTAGTTAAGTAGGATCTGAACCATTGGAGTACAGTGTCCTTGATTCCGATTGTTTGTAGTCTGTGTATGAGGATTTCGTGTGAGATTGTGTCGAAGGCCGCTGATATGTCTAGGAAGATCAGGATGTACCCTGAATTTTTCTCTTGTGTTCCGATGATGAGTGTGTTCATTAGGATGGTCATGAGGGTCTCAACTCCATGTAGTGGTCGGAAACCGTGTTGCTGTGGGTCAAGTATGTCGTTGGTGTCTAGATGATCTTGGAGCTGGTGTTGGACTATCTTTTCTATTATCTTGGTGGCGAGGGGGAGGCTTGCCACTGGTCTGTAGGAGGTGGGGTCCTTGGGGTCCAGGTTGTTCTTCTTTATGGTTGGTCGGATGATTGATGTTTTGAGGGCATCTGGCATGTATCCTTGTTTAAAGGATTCGTTTACGATGTGAGTTAGTGGGGTACTTAGGTCTTCCTTGGTTTTCTTTATCCATTCGGTAGGGCAGGGGTCCAGTGGGGAGGTAGTGGTGTTCAGACAGGAGATGGTGGAGGATATTTCTTCCTTTGAGGTGTCATTGAATGTAGTCCAGTTAGCGTTTATGGTGATTCCTGGGTATGTTCTTGTGGCTGTAGCGCAGCGGTAAGGTTGTTGAGGTTGCTGAAATTGTTTGTATTGTCGGGCCAAGAGATCCGAGGGGATATCTGGGGGTTGATCGGAAGTGGTTGGTGTCTTTGTTAGTTTTTTAGCGATTTGGAAGAGTTCTCGAGGTTTGTTTGCAGCGGTCGTGATGATTTTGGTGTGGTAGTTTCTCTTTGCATTGTCGGTTTCTGTGTGGTAGGCAGCAAGTTCATATAGGTATTGCTTTTTGTCTTTGTCAGTTTTGTGTTTTCTCCATTTTCTTTCTGTTCTTCTAAGATTTGTTTTCAGTTTCCGGAGGTCAGGGGTGAACCAGCGGGCCTTTGAGGAGATGGGCTTGTTGCTGGTCTTGTTTACAGTTGCTCTGGATGCTGAGGAGATTGTGGTGTTCCAGTTGTCCATAAGGTCATCAAGGTTATTTGAGTTCGTAAGTAGATTAGGTAGGGTCAGCGTCAGGAAGTCTTCTTTGTTGAATGCTTTGAATCTTCGTGTGTGTTGGGCGTATCCTCTGTTTGTATTTGGTCGATATGCGTGGGAGAGGTGGAACAATAGCCCATGTTCCCTGTAAAATAGTTATCTCCAAGTTATAATGCCCTGTTCAATGTAATTTCAGTTTGTCCAATGTAAACCGCACTGATGCAGAATAGCGCGGTATATAAGAGAATGTAAAAAAATAAAAATAAAAATTATTCCGAATATACTCAATAAGTAATAGTTAAACAGGGAGCAAAAGGCTGACTCACTATTGAAGTCCACGAAAATTGGCAAAGTTGGTGATCCTACAGATATCAGCAGTTACTGAAGTGTTTCGAGTGGGATGGGTCCAAGGTTGCTACTTCAGCTGGCGGGAGTACTGGGAAGACTCAAAAGGACCTGGTATCAGTGCCCCGCCTAAGGGCCACGCCAAAGGGCCCTCTTGCACGGCCCTCAGGCACGGGCGCGCCCGGGTAGCGCTTCTATAAATTTGGCACTGTAGAGGCCCCGATTGGGCAGATGATCCTGGTGGGGGCGGTGCGTTGCTCCGGCACGCTCTATCCCCGCCGGGAGAGCTGGAGGAGAGCCGGAGAAGGTGCAGCGGTGAAAGAGGCTCGCGCCCGGGTAGCGCTTCTATAAATTTGGCGCTGTAGAGGCCCCGATTGGGCAGATGATCCTGGTGGGGGCAGTGTGTTGCTCCGGCACGCTCTATCCCCGCCGGGAGAGCTGGAGAAGGTGCAGCGGTGAAAGAGGCTCGCGCCCGGGTAGCACTTCTTTAATTTTGGCGCTGTAGAGGCCCCGATTGGGCAGATGATCCTGGTGGGGGCAGTGCGTTGCACCGGTACGCTCTATCCCCGCCGGGAGAGCTGGAGGAGAGTCGGAGAAGGTGCAGCGGTGAAAGAGGCTCGCGCCCAGGTAGCACTTCTTTAAATTTGGCGCTGTAGTGGAACACCAAATCTAGTGCAAGAGATAAGGGTGTTGGGGCCACTTGGCAATAGTGATCACATTTGATTTAATAAATGAAGGAAGGATGGTAAGGAAATCCACAGTACTACCTTTTAACTTTCATAAGGGAGATTATAATAAAATGAAGAAAAAAGTTCAGAAAAACTAAAAGGAGCATTTGCAAAGGTTAAAGATTTACATCAAGCATGGGTGTTGTTTGAAAATACTATCTTCGAAGCCCAGACAAGCTGTATTCCACGCTTTAAGAAAAGTGGAAGGAGTCCAAAAAACTGCCAGCAAGGTTTAAAGGTGAGGTCAGAGAGGCTGTTGCCAAAAAAGCAACTTTCAGGAAATGGAAAAAGGAGCCAAATGCTGAAAGCTGGAAACAAAATAAGTATTGGCAAATTAGATGCAAGGCATTGATAAGGCAGGTAAAGAGAGAATTTGAGAAGAAACTTGCTGTGGAAGCAAAAACATCTGATAAAGACTTTTTCAAGTACATTCATAACAAAAAACCTGTGATGTAGTCAGTTGGACCATTAGATGATAGAAGGGTAAAAGGGTACTAAGAGGGGGACAAGGCCATAGTGGAGAGACTGAATGAATTCTTTGCTTGACTGGGGAAAATGTAGGGATGTTACCCATTACTCAAATGGTATTTAAAGGTGATGCCGTTTAAGAATTGAAAGAAATACAGGGAAGATGTATTACAACAATTTGATAAACTGAAGCGCAGCAAATCACCTGGACCAGATGGAATACATCCAAGGGTATTGGAAGTACTGAAATATGAAACTGCAGACCTACTATTAGTAATCTGTGAACTATCATTAAAATCTTCGGAAGTACCTGAAGATTGGAGGATGGCCAGTGTAACGCCAATTTTTAAAAAGGGTTCCTGGGAGATCAGACAGGTGAGCCTGACGTCAGTACTGGGAAAAATGGTAGAAACTATTATAAAGATTAAAATTACTGAACATGTACTGTAGATAGTCATGGCTTAATGGGAGACAGCCAACATGGCTTTAGACAAGGAAGGCCTTGTCTTACTAATCTGCTATGTTTTTTTGAAGGTGTGAATAAACAGGTAGACAAAGGTGAGTCAGTTGATATAGTGTATCTAGATTTTCAGAAAGCCTTTGACAAGGTCCCTCATGAGAGGCTCTTGGCAAAATTAAAAAGTCATGGAATAGGAGGCAGTGTATTATTGTGGATCAGGAACTGGTTAAAAGATAGAAAACAGAGGGTAGGGATAAATGGCCAGTTTTCCCAACGGAGAAAGGTGAATAGTGGAGTACCCAGGGATCTGTGCTGGGTCCGCAGCTTTTTAACATATTCGTAAATGACCTGGAAATGGGAATAACGAGTGAGATAATCAAATTTGCAGATGACACAAAATTATTCAAAGTTGTTAAAACCCATGAGGATTGTGAAAAATTGCAAGAGGACTTTGATAAACTGGAAGACTGGGCATCCAAATGGCAGATGAAATTTAATGTGGACAAGTGCAAAGTTATGTACCTAGGAAAGAACAACCCAAACTATGGTTACACAATGAAAGTTTCCACATTAGGAACCACTAACAAGGAAAAAGATTTAGGTGTCATCGTGGATAACATGTTGAAACCCTCCCCCCAGTGTGCAGTGGCAGCCAAGAGAGCAAATAGAATTCTAGGAATCATAGGGAAAGGAATGGAGAATAAAACCAAAGATATTATAATGCCTCTATGACCACATCTTGACTATTGTGTGCAATTCTGGACACCGTATCCTAAAAAGAATATAGCATTATTAGAAATGGTACAGAGAAAAGCCACCAAAATGCTAAAGGGGATGGAAGGATACCCCTATGAAGAGAGGCTAAAAAGGTTAGGGCTCTTCAACCTGGAAAAGAGAAAGCTGAATGGAGATATGATAGAGGGCTATAAATTAATGAATGGAGTGGAACAGGTAAACATAGATCGATTGTTTACGCCATCAAAATATGGAAAGACTTGGGGACATGCAATGAAGCTACAGGGTAACCTATTTAAGACTAATAAGAGAAAATATTTTTTTTACTCAATGTGTAATCAAACTCTGGAATTCATTACCGTAAGATGTAGTAAAAGCTGTTAGTGTAGCCGGGTTTAAAAAAGGTTTGGACAAGTTCCTGGAGGAAAGGTCCATAAACCATTATTAAAGGGGATGCAGGATATCCACTGCTTGCCCCAGTACAAGCACTGTGGAACCTGTGTCTTTTGGGAAAACTGCTAGGTACTTGTGACCTAGATTGGACACTTGGAAACAGGATACTGGGCTTGATGGACCTTGGTCTGACCCAGTATGGCATATCTGATGTCCTTATGAAAAAATGAGAGAAGCACCCTTGAAAGAAGGATGAGACAGGCTTCAAACTGTGTTGTTGTTGTTGTTGTTAAGTGCCGTCGAGTCAGAGTCAACTCATGGCGACCCTCTGGATATTGTCACCAGTAGTTCGCCCGTAGCTTCAGCATACGGGTTAGGTAGCCTGGAAACCTTTTATTGAAAGGTTAAGGGTGTAGTTGTGGACCTTTTCAATAAGTTGTAGTTGTGAATCGAGTGGTTCAGGCAAAGACAGGCTTTTAATTCCCCTCCCGGGGCGGATTCAAACACAAAGTAACAAAAGAACAGAAAGCCATACACTCTGGCACAAAGGTAGGAAAATTAACTTATAACAGTTTCCAACTTAAATCACAAATGGTACGGTATTCATTGCATACAGTCCCTTGGTATTAGGCAATAAAGCCCTGTGCTTCTCAACAGCTAGTTGACTAGCTTCTTCAGTATATCTGGCTCAGCACAGTGAAATCCTATAATTTGTAACTGTTAACGTACAATCCATCTGAGTATCAGACAACTGTTCATCTGGAGGATCAATTAGCATTGACTCAGGCTGGCTATCAGCTGAATACCACTTCTGCCTTGTATCCCACGTTTCCAGATTATTCTCTGCTGTCTGTTCTAGAGGCTTCTCTGTTACTGCCTCTATGAGGTAAGGATTAGCTTTACTATATCTCTTTGCATAGCTTAGAGGAGAATCATATTCTTTATAGTTCTTATGAGAGAAACTCTTATAACTACTTTTACCAGGAGTATACAGCCTACCTTCTGGCTTTGAGGCAGGAGAAAGTCCGTGCACAGCTCTCTCAGGATGGGGTTTAAACCTCAGAGGTTTTTCTCTGTGTTCTGGCTGCTCACCCTCTTCTTCTGACATACAAATGTCTTGCACTGTATATCTTTCACTCCTTGGAGCTTGTAAGTGCTTCCCAGCTATCCTCACTGGTAATTTCTCCCTTTGAATGCCTTCACCATAAGATAAATACCTGGAGTTTTGGTCAAAGGGTTTTTGTGCCCTGCTCCTCCAGTTATTCCTGAAAGCTGCTTTCTGTTTCTCTCTCTCACATTCAGAATCAGACTCCACTGAATCACTTTCATACGGTTTCCTTTCACACCGGGACAGACGATGCTTCCAAGAGCCAGACCTCAGCTTGCACAAACTTTCCAGCTGATTCTGTTCTCTTCCGTCTTCCCTGTTCTCTCTCTCACTTCTCTTGCTGTTGTCGTTCCTATTCTCAAACTCTAATGAACCTTTCTTATACATTTGCTTGGGAGCTAATCTAGCCCTTCCCCCTCCCAGGTGAAAGCTATCAGGGCCAGGAGATGGGGATTGTTTGCTAGCTGGGCGGGGTTCCTGCCCTTGTGGCTGGGATTGTTTGTGTTGCTCCTGGCAACTGGGTGTCCTGAGCTTATCCTTCCTACCATAAACAGCCCTACTGCACTCAGGTTCCTCTGTTTCCATATCACCGGATGTCTCTTCCCCATTACAATATCTATCCTAAATTGTGTTCGGTCTTCAGTCAGGTGGCTCATTGTTGATAGACTGGTACCCGTAGCTGCTGTTATTGTATTGATCCATCTCATTGCTGGCCTTCCTCTTTTGCGTTGACCTTCTATCTTGCCAAGCATGATGTCTTTCTCTAATGATCTCTCTCTTCGCATGATGTGTCCAAAGTATGAAAGTCGAAGTCTTGTCATCTGAGCTTCTAAAGAAAGCTTAGGTTTGAATTCCTCTAGTACCGACTGGTTTGTTCTTCGGGCAGTCCATGGTATACACAGTATTCGCCGCCAGCACCATAATTCAAAGGCATCAATTTTCTTCCTGTCTATCTTTTTCACTGTCCAGCTTTCACATCCATATGATGATATTGAAAATACCATGGCTTGAACAAGTCAAATCTTTGTATGGAGAGACACATCTCTGCTCTTGAGAATCTTATCTAGGTCTTTCATAGCCATTCTGCCAAGAGCAATGCGTCATCTGATTTCTTGACTGCTTGTTGCTTCTTTATTGATAGTTGATCCAAGTAGGTTAAAGTTGTTCACGATTTCAATTTCTTCTCCTTCAACGATGAACCTATTGATTATGCCAGTTGTCATGATCTTTGTCTTCTTTACATTAAGGTGCAGGCCCATTTTGAGACTATGTTCTTTGATTGTGAGAAGCAAATGTTTCAGATCATCTTCACTTTCAGCCAGTAATGTGGTATCATCAGCATAGCAAAGGTTGTTGATGAGTCTTCCACCAATCTTCACACCTCTGTTGTCTTCATACAATCCTACTTCTCTGATGATATGTTCTGCATATAAATTAAACAGGTAGGGGGAAAGTATGCAGCCTTGTCTTACACCTTTGCTTATTTTAAACCATTCTGTTTCTCCTTGTTCCATTCGAACTGTTGCTTCTTGATCAATGTACAGATTGTGCAAGAGTACGATCAGGTGTTCTGGTATACCCATGCTTCTTAATGTGGCCCAGAGTTTCTCATGGTTTACACAGTCAAAAGCTTTGCTATAGTCGATAAAGCACAAATAGATATCCTTTTGGTATTCTTTAGTCTTTTCAAGGATACATCTCACATCCACAATGTCGTCTCTCGTTCCTCGCCCTTTCCTGAACCCTGCTTGCACTTCAGGTAGTTTTTGTTCCAGGTATGGTTGTAGTCTCTTTTGAATAATCTTCAGTAGAATCTTGCTGGCAAGTGGGATCAGAGCGATTGTGCGATAATTTCCACAGTCAGTTGGATCACCTTTCTTTAGTACTGGTATAAACACAGATCTTTTCCAGTCAGTTGGCCATGATGTTGTCTTCCATATTTCTTGGCAGAGCCTTGTAAGTACGGTAACAGCTGCATCAGATTGCTGTAATACTTCTATGGGAATGCTATCAATGCCTGGTGCTTTGTTCTTTGATAAGGCTTTCAATGCTGCTTCAACTTCTTCTTTCATCACCAATGGTTCCCGATCATAAGGTACAGGTTGAAACGGCTGTTGGTCCACTTGATCTTTATCATATAAAACCTCTGTATATTCCTTCCATCTTTTCTTGATTTTCTCAGCATCATTCAACATAGAACCTTGAGCATCTTGTAACATTCCAATTTGAGGCTGGAACTTTTTCTTTAACTCTCGTAGCTTTAGGAAAGCCGATCTTGTTCTTCCTCTAACAGTTTCTGCTTCTATTTCCTTGCATGCGTCATTGTAGTACTTTTCCTTGTCCTGTCTTGCTGCACATTGGAAATCTCTGTTGCGTTCTGTGACTGTCTTTCTTTCTCCTCTGGCTTTAGCTTCTCTGCGTTTCTGGGCAATTTTCAGGGTTTCTTCCGTCATCCATTTTGGCCGTTTTTTCTTTTTCACCTTTTGAAGAGACTTCTCGCTTTCTTCCAACACAACCTTCTTGATGTCATTCCATAACTCTTCTGGAGCTCTGTCATTTGTATCTAAAGCAGCAAATCGATTTTGCAGGCAGTCTTTAAATTCCAGTGGTATATTCTCAAGGTCATATTTTGCTGCATTCATAAGTGGTTTGCTCTTTTTCAACTTTAGCTTGAGTTTGCATACTAGTAGTTGATGGTCTGTACCACAGTCAGCTCCAGGTTTTGTCTTTGTTGATGTTATAGAGTTTTTCCATCGTTGACTTCCACAGATGTACTCAATTTGATTTTTATACAATCCATTGGGTGAAGTCCATGTGTACAGTTGCCGCTTGTGTTGATGGAAAAAGGTGTTTGAGATGAATAGATCGTTGATCTTGCAGAATTCTCAGTCTTTCTCCAGCTTCATTTCTGTTGCCAAGTCCATATTTTCCAACTACTTTGTCGTCTTCTTTGTTGCCAACCTTTGCGTTCCAGTCGCCCATGACTATCAGGATATCCTGTTTGCATGTTCTGTCAATTTCAGCTTGTACCTGTTCATAGAACTCTTCAATTTCATTCTCTTCTGCAGCTGTTGTTGGGGCATATACTTCAATTATAATTATGTTGATAGGCATTCCTCGTAGACGAATAGAGATTAAGCGTTCGCTGACTGCATTGTGTTTCATTACAGTTCTTGCAGGTTTCTTCTTTATTATAAATACACCACCATTTCTTCTTTGTCTTTCATTTCCAGCATAGTAGACCATGTGATCATCTGATGCAAAGTGCCCGATGCTAGTCCATTTCAGTTCGCTGACACCCAACAGATCAAGTTGTACACGTTCCATTTCATTCTTGACCACCTCCAACTTCCCTTGGTTCATGCTTTAGTTTAGCCCTCACAGCACGGCAAGCTGCAAACCAAGTGAGGGTTCAAACTGTAAGACGCCAAAAAGATGACCAGGAAGATTCCCTGCAAAGGCTGCAGCATTGACACTACCTGGAAGATACTAGAGCCCCCAGGAAGCCACCGCAAGGATGTAACCAAGAAGTCTTACTCATGTGCCCAAAGAAGGGCCCTCCTAGTTCCCACAACCTTAGAGAGACCTACTGAGGCATAAGAGGTCACACAGGCGGACAGAACTGCTTCATTCCTGAGGAAGCAGGCATAGCCAAGGTGCACAGACAAGAAAATCCCTTGGATGCGATTCCTATAGTAAAACAGCACTGCCACCTGAACCTTGAGATTTCAGAACCATGTCCTACATCCAGATCGGACTGCCAGAAGGGATGACATAAGCTAAGGGCATATGCCCACCAGGCCATAACCAGGGAGGTTCTTACCACTCCTGAATGCCCCTTCTTGTAAAGCCTATGCTACTCAAGGGCTACACCATAAGAAAGAAGGTGCCAGGAACCTCCATTATCAGGCATCCTACCATGATAGGCTCATCTTTTCAGTCATTATTGAGAGTCATCTTTTGAGGTAGCAGGAGGAGGAGCCATGCCCCCTGGATCAAGAATCGTGTACCATGGTCTCCAAGGCCAATCCGGGGCTACTAGGATCACCCGGCCTGGATATAGTTGAAACCTATGCAAAAGATGGCTTATCAAGGGCCAGGGAAAGCAACATAAAGCATTCCCTTGCTGAGGCTACTACTGAAGTAGGGCAACCAAATCCACCATCCACATATCCTTCCCACAGGTGAAATAGCTTTCTTGAGTGGCCATCAAGTGGCGTGTACTGGAAGGTCCCATCTTCATACAAAGAGGTCGCACATGGGAGAGCTCTCACTTTACACTGACTCAGCTCAAACCACTCAGGGAGTTCCGATAAAAGGTTGGCCTGCATGCTGTCAAAGCTTGCAATGTGTGCAGCAGAGAGGGCAATCAGATGCTCCTCTATCCAACCACAGCTCCAAGACCTCGAGATTCACTTTGGAACTGCGAGTTCTGCTTCATTAGCAGGCACATGTCACCAACAGGGCAGTGTCTGGGAACACAATCTGCTTTACTGATTGTTCTAGCCTTCAGGGGGGAGATCACCCAGGAGGACTCCTGAGGGGGCTAGAGCCCCTGGGCCAGGCATCACACCCTCAGCCCTTCAGGCTGGCATCCGAAATGACAAAACTCCATCTGCTTTCAAATACACCCTGGACATCAGATGGTGGAACCGCAACCACTATCTCAACTGCTCCTTGATCTCCCTGGGGAGAGGAACAGTCCGATCAAACAGTGGGGAACATGGAAACCAAAAGGTTAGCAAATGTCCCTGCAGCAAGCACATATATGCCCTGATCCAAGGAACCAGCTCCAAGGTTGCTGTCATGGACTCGAGGGCCTGCGGACCCCCAGGCCAATGGAGCTGACCAAAAATAACATGCTTTGAGTCAGTTTCACACTGGTTTTTCTTTTGAGTGTTTGGTGGTTTCACTATTTAGTATAAGCTCAAATTAGAAGGTTTATGAGTTTTCATTGAGTCAGTTGAGGCTTCAATGACCTCTCCACCAAGAGGAAACTCAGCGCAGGAGATTATGGAACTGACTCCAGATACTCAAAATCCTGGGAAAAAATGAGGCTATTCTAAGAACAGGTGATCACTGACCCTGGTCTACCCATTCAGAGCTCATCAGGCCTGCTTTGACTCTAGCCTTCAAAAGAGACTGACTAGACCAGCTCGATGACCAGGCAGAGCAACCCAGGCTCTCTGCCTCCAGAAAAGCACCACTACCACCACTACTATATTTTGGAAAAGGTACGGAGAGCCATACCTAAGCCAAAGTTAGGGCCCGGAACTGTAGAGTCAGCCTAGAATACAGAAATGGAGAAAGAGCTAATGCTATTCACAATGGGAAAGAGACAAAATGCTATAGCGAGGTCTAGGTGAAAAATAGCCAGCTATGGCAGAAGGCACTGAAGAGTCTCTTCAAGCATCACCTAAATGAGCAGAGTGCCAGAGTGAGACTCTGCTAGAGACTGCGTAATTCAAATATTGCACATCAGAATTCCCAGGCTGGCCTGAACTACAGACTTTAGGAATAGAAGGCAGATGATTTGTAGAAGGAGCCAATACATCTCTGACCTTGACCAAGGACCCCAAAGACTCACTAATCTAATGCGGTATGGGTCCCCCCAAAGAGACTAGCTTGAGTTATACCCCAATTGGCTGAATCTCAGGATGCACCTCTGGAACTCATTGAGTGGAGCCATGGCTACCACAACTGAGGCCCCAAGGACTCTCAGTAGTCTGAGGAAATCTCTAGGCTCTATGCACGGCCTTACAAGAAACACACTTGGCACCTCTAAGCCTATCTTCCAGGAGTCTCCTCCCAAAGAGCAAGTGACCCAGTTAATCTTACCACCAACTGGAACCAGCATCTGTTGACTAAAAGTAGTGCCGGCATTCCAACTGGCCAATATCACCACCATCATGGACTTGGAAGTCTGCCAGTCTTAACTAGCAGTAGCCACCTAGGTGGTCTGCTGCAAGCCTTTCAATATACAGGAGACTGAGCTTGATGATCATTTGGCCCAACCAGGATGGTAATGATAGGTGTTCCAGAGAACCAACCTGCAACCTTGGGAACAAGGGGCCAGAGCCATATGGCTAGAGCCACATGGCTACGGACAAAGGATGAATCAATCATAAGAGCTAGTCACTGGGTGGGCACACAGTGCCATGTGAGATCCTAAGGTGATGACTGCCAAGGCCTTCTTTAGAACCTCAACCCTCCAAAACAGACTTCCTCAAGCGCAACTCCACCCTCCACCAGAACAATCATGTGCTTAGTCAGAGCTATGTACAGGACTCCCACACCAGGGGGCCTGAAGGGATGATCCTGCTCACCTTGAGCTGATAAAACAGATGAGACAGGACCTCAGGACCCTAAGGGACCAGTTCAGGGGTTTCCTCCCTAAAACCCTAAGCGCTGCTGCATAGGATCAGAGAGAAGTATGAATGCAGAAGACCACTAGATCCTCCCAGTATAAGGGGGACCCGACTGCTAACCTCACCTGAAAGCCAGCTCTGCAAGCTGCAGAGCTGACAAATGTTGGGGGCTTTTCTGTGCTTCCCCTAATTAGGAATTTTCTATTTTTGTTTTTGGCTGTTTATGTTCGACCCCAACATACATATACAGGACCTTAAACAAATTGCTCGTGCCACCATAAAAGCATGTAAAAAGGTTTATTTATCTTATCAGGTCTGTAACATCACAAGCTTTACTTTTGTACAAATTCACATAGAATCCTGAAAAGGCATAAACGGGGTCCATCAGTAAAATGCTGGAGCACAGAGATCCTAACCTTTCCCTGGGGGAAACCACCAATCCATCCTCCTCAGACTTAGCTTCCAGTGGCAGGAATTTAACTTGAATCCTTCAACCAACCCCTGCAGGGGATACAGTGGGCTCCCAGAGGAACGTAGGCCACACAAGGGTACAGCGGGGATTCTGACCTTTCTAGCTGCCCATGAGAGGAATGCTTAGGCCCAGGCCCCCATGAAGGAGGCTGCCACGCAGCTAGGCAGACTGAATACAACCTGTGAGCTGTTTCAGGAGCTGCAACACAAGCAGGTTGACAAGGAGAGCCCTGGGGCCCCAGGGACCACCGGGCATTCAGGTAAGGCCATCTCACCACATTAAACTTCTGCTTGGCCCAGGCCACTATCTGAATTGGCTGCAATGCCCAATGGCAGGAAAAGAAAAAAAAGCAAGAAGTAGCACAGGCCACAGGAAAGGCATCGGGCCCCAAGCTCCTGGGCAGGGGTCCCAGCAGGGCCAGCCCAAGGGTTTCTACCATCCTTAGGCAGAAGCCCTGGCTGTGCTGCCTCCCTCCAAGCAGTGCCGCACTACCGCCGATTCTGGTGGCGGGGTCGAGAGGGGGCATGGCAAGGCTCAGTGGCAGGCCAAGTGCTTCGGGCACACATGGTCTGCCACTTCTGACCCCCTCTGACATAACTTTGGGGATTCAGAAGCGGCAGGCCATGTATGCTGAAGCACATGGCCTGCCGCCAAGCCTAGCTGTCCCCCCCTGCCGCCAGAATCAGTGGCAGCAAGAGGCAGTACCACAGTGCAGCTCAGCATGGGGGGAGGGAAGGGAGGCACGGCACAGCTCAGAGTGTCAGGAGCGGCAGGCCATGTGTGCTGAAGCACATGGCCTGCCGCCCACATTCATGCCACCCTAGGTGGCCGCCTAGTGGATGGGCCAGCCCTGTGTCCCAGTATGCTAAAAATAACATGTCCCAGGTTTTTCAATCATAACGGGAAGCAAAAAGCAGCAGCCACAGTAAAAAAAAAAAAAAACCTACTAGGGAAAGCAGGCAGCATCGAGCTGCGCAGCTGAACACTGCTGTGTTGAAGTTTAGAAAGGACCATGCAAAAAAAAGGTACCAAAAAAAAAAAAAAAGGACCGTGGTGAAAAGGGCATCCCCTAAAGAGAATTCCAGAGCCCAGCTGCCGATGAAGGCTTTTTTTTTTTTTTTTTTTTTAAATTTGGAGTTGCTTTATTAAAAGCAGGAGAAAATCAAATACTGCTCATTGAAACCAATGGGAGATATAAAAAGAATTCAGAAAAAATACAGCACATGCTGAGATAACAGCAGCAAAAAGGAAGGGGCAATTGGGCAAACTTACTGACCCACCCCTCCCCCCCACCAGCATCCCCGTGGGTTCTCCTGCTTCTCTTCAACCCAAGCAATAGTAACCCTGGGACATGGTGCTGGGCAGAGGACGGGTGCTCGATCCTGCAGACATGGGCATACCTATGCTCTGAGCCCTGTTGGCTCCTTCAGAACTCATTGTTTGGGCCAAGAGAGTCACGCCTATCTGCACTGCTGCACCAGTACACACACCTTGTCACATATGCTGGAGGCAGACTATTGGCTTTTCTCAGTGCTACACCAGAGGATATATCGGGTGATGACATCACTAAGTTCCTCAAAACCCACTCATCTGTACTTGTCTAGCAGGATAAGGAAACAGAAGCTGTAAGAGGGGTGACTGAGATAGGATGAGGTAAGAGGGGAGAAAAAAAGATGGACAGGAGAAAGAGGGAGTAGGGGTGAATGAGAAGCTGCTAGGCACTCACATAGGGGAAAGAGGGATAGGCAGGGGATACTGATACAAGGTGAAAAATGGTGGGAAGGAGGCAGAAGGAAGAGGAGGAGTTGTGAGCAAAGGAAAGAAAGAATGAAAAGAGGTGGGAAACTGGGCACAGTATATAGAGGGAAGAGGATAAAAGGGGGAATACTGATACTGGGTGGGGGTAGAGAAAAGGGCAAAATGGAAAAGAGAAAGGGGTGTGTTAGACAAGGGAGTGGCAGGCAGGGAGAGAAGAGGAGACTGCTCAGCTGATTTGCAGGGGGAAAGATGATTGATAGAAAATATTGATGATGGGTGAGGGACAAAGAGTTCAGGCAAGGGAAAGAAGGGGAGGAGGAGGAAGACAAGTGGGTAGTTGGAACTTGAAATGCGGTTTCTTGTTAAATATCCCGTTTTACTATGTAAATAGTTTTACTACTGTTCTATGTAACTTGTTATGTTATTTATAAACCGTCCCTGATCTCTGGAAGGGGCGGTATGGAAGCATTAAATAAATAAATAAGTGGGAGGCAAGGAGAGAGGAAAGGTGCAAGGTAAGGGAGAGAGAAGAGGAAGCTCTCAAAAACAATGTGCAGGGGAAAAGAAGATACTGTTAATGAGTGAGGGGAATGGAGTAGTAGTATAGTAGTTACAACAATGAAAAACAGAAACCCAGCATTCAAATTCCACTGATCTTCCTTGTGACTTTCATCAAGTAACTTAGCCCTACATTGCTTTAGGTACAAAATTAGATTGTAAGCCCTCCAGGGACAGGGAAATAACTACAGTACTTCAATGTAACTCACCTTGAACGAAGGAAAAGATATGAGCTAAATGTAAAAAATGAGAAGAGTGGGAGGACAAGGAAAGAGAGTGAAGGTGCTTAGACAGTATGCAGAATAAGGATGGGGGATTGAGGGCCATGAGATTTTGCGTTGGGGTTGCCAAACCTCTGTTGGCTTGAGAGGGGCGGAAGATGTGTTTGGGCCACTTATCACCTCTCTTGTTGGCCTATCTTTTTCTCACCCTCTTACCCCTCTTTCTTTTTCAGGTTACTTTTTACTCTTTCAAAGCTATGGCTACAAAAAAAAATAATTTGGCATGCCACACTTTGTATGGCTCTAGGTTCATCATCCCCATATATGAAAATTTTCTAACATTTGAGATTACTTTCTATTTAAAACTTGAGAAAACTGCTTTAGGTTACTGGGAGGCTGGGATAGGTGAAGGAAATAGCTAGGTGAGTTTTCTTATCTGCAATGCAAATAGGGCAAAGGACAAAACGAAGCCAGTTTGGGACTGGGCTTGAGAAAGCAATAGAGATCTGGCTGACTTCTCTTGTTCCAATGATATGTAAAATCAAGACTGTAGCTAACAAATTCACAAACTCACTTCAGACCCTGGATTCATAAAACAATTTCCTTCAGAGAATGAACTGATGTGTTAGTACCACACCTGGAGTTCAATCAAATTAAGATTTCCAATTTTCAGCTGAGATTCTGCCTGACATCTGAACCCATCTACATACATAATCTCTTAACTGACACACTTTACATTTCATCTGTATTTTCAAAAACAAAATGATAACTATACAGGGTGGCCCAAAAAAGTGAGAACGTCTCGTAAATTAAAAGTTTAAATAGTTTACTTATTTACCTTTTTTAGCTATATAACGTCTTTATTTCGACAATTTCCGGTCGCCATCTTTTTTCTTTTAATCTGTCAATCGTTTACATCTGTCTTTTTGAATTTTTAAATAGCCTATATGCTACAAGATGTTCTCACGTTTTTTTGGGCCACCCTGTATATGTAGACATGCTGCCTATAATTAACAAGAAATCAGCACAATTGTTTCTTAGCATTTGTTAAGCAACACATTGGGGTAATGCAAACAAACTCAATGTTATATGCACTTGCACATTTAATTATTGAAGGATTTACAAACTATGAAACCGATATTCAAAGCCACTTATTCAGAAAGCAGATACTGCTATCCTTTTAGGTGGTGTTGGCCAGGGCTATTCAGCAATACTATCCAGATGGTACAACTGAATATCTAATAAGTGCCTTAACTATCCAGATAAAACTAGGGTCGACCATGGAAGGAGTGGCAATATTCATGTGGATAATCATCTGGAGAGCAGTCTGAAGTTAGGTGGCAAAACGTCTGTCCTAACTTTATCCAGAGAACCAACTGACCAAGCTCCCACAACCTCCAAAGGTGACATCTCTCTTTAAGCGCTCCTATTGAAGTCATCCCTTTGGTTAAGATTTTTATATATAGCAGACCAATGCTTGTGCATTAACTCTGTACTATCTTTCTGCCTTTATTTTAGGACTGGTGCTCCTGTTCTGCTGCTCTTCCCCACTGTGCTCTTGATGCTGACAATGCTCCCACAATCTCCAGAAGTGACGTCTCACCCGGAAACGCTCTTATCTTGGTCATCACTGTGATGTCAGGTATCCAAGAAGCAGGTCTCTGCTTCTTTGGACACTCCTTCAGACAATGCTGTGGTTGTCTTTACTTGCAGCTCTTTTCCAGCTTACTCTCTATCCCTTGTCCTCTTTCAATTGGTCCCTGGTTACTTTGACTTCTTGTTTTTCTATTCCTGTATACTGGAATAAATCTCTCTCTAGCTCCCTTCTCACTGAACGCTCACTCCTTAGGCATTTGACTTTATCTTCTCAGTCATCTGGCTCCCAGAAAGTTCTTTAACAGCCACATTTTCATTCATCTTCCTTCAGTACAATTTGCCCTCTTAAACATGAGATTTCCAAGAGGCATGTCTCATTTGGCATTTGATTTAATTAAGAGTTGTCATATCGATCTAAATCAAACCGTACAAAAACATTATTCAATATTTTCTCCTCTGAGAGCAACTTCCTCTACTTCAATCAGTTCTTCTTCTTCCTCTCCAGCTGTAGATGAACTAGCTTCTTATGTTAATAAAACTGATAGAGACAAGTTTCAATCGGTGTCTTCTCTGACTCAATTAGATTCTATTCAGGAATCTGGAAAAGATGTTTCTGCTATATCTTTTTTAAGATATGGCAATTCTTGTCACCATATCTTAAAAAGGATATAGCGGAATTAGAAAAGGTACAAAGAGCCACCAAAAAGGTAAAAGGGATGGAAAGATAACCCTATGAGGAAAAGCTTAAAAGGTTAGGATTCTTCAACTTGGAATAAAGATGGCTGAGGGAAGAGATGATAGAGGTCTATAAAATAATGAATGGAGTGGAACAGAAACAGGTTGGTTTTTACTCCTTGAAAACATAGAAAGACTAGGGGACATGCAATGAAACTACAATATAACCCCATTAAAGACTAATATGTACCTTATGATCAGGAACCACTGGTGACGAAAGAAGAAGTCAAAGCAGCATTGAAAACCTTTTTTTTATTTTATTTAACATTTCTTATATACCGCCTTTCATGATATCTAGGCAGTTTACATTGAACAAACTGAAATTATATTGAACAGGGCATTATAACTTGGAGATAACTATTTTACAGGGAACATGGGCAATGGAGGGTTAAGTGGCTTGCCCAAGACCACAAGGAGCACCTGTGGGACTAGAAACCCCAGTCCTTCCGGCCCACGGTTGCTGTCCTCCAGTGGGATTTGAACCTCCGACCTTCTGGCATGAAGTACCTTGCCCCAACCACTAGGCCACTCCTCCAAACCTTATCAAAGAACAAAGCACCAGGCATTGATGGCATTCCCACTGAAGTATTACAGCAATCGGATGAAGCTGTTACCATACTTACAAGGCTCTGCCAGGAAGTTTGGAAGACAAATTCATGGCCAACTGACTAGAAAAGATCTGTGTTTATACCAATACTGAAGAAAGGTATATCCGACTGACTGTGGAAATTATCACACAATTGCTCTGATCCCACATGCCAGCAAGATTCTACTCAAGATCATTCAGCCGAGACTACAACCATACCTGGAAAGAGAAGTGCCTGAATTGCAAGTGGGTTCAGGGAGGAACAAGAGACATCGCGGATGTGAGCTGGATCCTTGAAAAGACAAAAGAATACAAAAAGGATATCCATATGTTTTTATTAACTACAGCAAGGCTTTTGACTGTGTAAACCATGAGAAATTCTGGGCCACATTAAGAGGCATGGGTATACCAGAACACCCGATAGTTCTCTTGCACAACCTTTACATTGATCAAGAAGCAACAGTTGGAACGGAACAAGGAGAAACAGAATGGTTTAAAATCAGCAAAGGTGTATGACAAGGCTGCATACTTTCTCCCTACCTCTAATTTATATGCAGAACAAATCATCAGGGAAGCAGGACTGTATAAAGACAACAGAGGTGTGAAAGACTGGTGGAAGAATCATCAACAGCCTTCGCTATGCTGATGATACCACATTACTGGCTGAAAGTGAAAACGATCTAAAACATCTGCTTCTCAAGATCAAGAAACATGGTCTTAAAATGGGTATACACCTTAACGTTAAGACGACAAAGACCCTGACAACTGGCAAAATCAATAAGTTCAGCGTTGGAGACAAAATTGAAATAGTTGACAACTTTAACTTACTTGGATCGACAATCAGTAAAGAAAGGACTAGAAATCTGATGACATATTGCTCTTGGTAGAATGGCTATGAAGGACCTAGACAAGATTCTCAGGAGCAGAGATATGTCTCTCCATACAAAGATTTGACTTGTCCATGGCATGGTATTTTCAATAATGTCATATGGATGCAAAAGTTGGACAATGAAAAAGATAAACAGGAAGAAAATCGATGCCTCTGAATTAAGGTGCTGTTGAAGAATACTGTGTATATCATGGACTGCCTGAAAGTCCATGATACTAAAATAGATCAAAACTAAGCTTTCCTTAGAAGCTCAGATGACAAGACTTCGACTTTCATATTTTGGACACGTCTTGCGAAGAGAGAGATCATTGGAGAAAGACATAATGCTTGGCAAGATAGAAGGTCACCATAAAAGAGGAAGGCCGGCAATGAGATGGAGCTATACAATAACAGCAGCAATGGATACCACTATCAACAATGAGCCGCTTGGCTGAAGACCGAACAAAGTTTAAGTCAACTATCCAGAGGGTCGCCAGTAATCACACTGAGTCAATGGTATTTAACAACAAAAAATACTAACAAGAGAAAGCACAGTTACTTACCTGCAACAGGTGATCTCTGGGAACAGCAGGAATAAGTCTTCACATATGGGTACGTCGGTACCGAAGGAGCCTGCGCGGGAACGCTCCCCAGCTTCCCAAAAAGGAAAGCTTTTGGGAGCATCCCACAGCGCCTGCGCGCTGCCTTCCCGCCTTTCCTAACCGCCTCTCCTCAGTTCGAGTTTTAAAGCTGAGACAAAAGAGAGAGAGAGGAAAGGAAAGACAGATAGAGAGATACAACTCCTAGGGGAGGTGGGAGGGTTGTGAAGACTTATTCCTGCTGTTCCCAGAGATCACCTGTTACAGGTAAGTAACTGTGCTATCTCCAGGAACAAGCAGGAATGAGTCTTCACATATGGGGACTCCCTAGCTAAGATGCCTGGGAGATCCCCAAGGATATGAGACCCTGGGAAGGGTTCTACCTCCTCCTATGGATCTCAGGCATCTATCCAGGGATGGAGGGTAGGAGTTGATTAAGAATGGAACAGGTGTTTGAGAACAGCCTGACCAAACAAGGCATCCCGGCGGGAGTCCTTGTCCAAGCAGTAATGGGCTGTGAAGGTATGAACCGAGGCCCAGGTGGCTGCTCGACAGATGTAGTCGATGGACACAGAATTTAGATGAGCCATAGAGGCGGCCATGGCCCTCACATTATGAGCTGTGACATGGCTCTCCAGAGAAAGATTCTTACTCTGGTAGGCGAAAGAAATACACTGAGCAATCCAATTGGACAGCATCCTCTTAGAGACTGGAAGTCCCAAATGAGAGGGATCAAAAGCAACAAAGAGCTGGGAAGACTTCCTATGTTGCTATGTCCTTTGTAAGTAAAAGGCAAGAGCTCTTTTACAATCCAGAGTATGAAGATTCTTCTCTGCACTTGATGCATGAGGAGCTGGAAAAAAGACAGGTAAATATACCTCTTGATTAAGATGAAAAGGTGAGACCACTTTAGGCATAAAGTGTGGATTGGTCCTAAAGGACTACCTTATCATGATGGAACCTTGTATAAGGTGGATTAGCCACTAAGGCCTGCAGCTCACTGATGCGGCGAGCTGAGGTGACTGCAATGAGGAAAATAACCTTCCAGGAAAGAAATTTCAAGGAGGTGGTGGCTAAGGGTTCAAAAGGAGGCTTTATAAGCTGACCAAGAACCAGATTTAAATCCCATGCCACCGGAGGAGGCCTAATGGGAGGTTTAGTTAAAGTTAGGCCTCTCATGAATCTTGCAATAAGAGGATGAGAGGAAATAGGTTGTCCATTGATAGGCTTAAGGGATGCTGCAATAGCACTCAAATGGACCCTTACTGAATTCGTCTTAAGGCCTGCATTGGAAAGATGCAGGAGGTATTCCAATAGAGAATTCAAAGGTAGTGCTAGAGGGTCGAGACCCCTTTCAGCACACCAAATGGAAAATCTTTTCCATTTAAAAGCATAGGAACGCCTAGTGGAAGGTTTTCTGGAAGCATGGAGGATATCCTTCACTTGTTGAGAAAGATTCCAGCCTTGAAGGTCTAGGCCTTCAATAACCAAGCTCTGAGGTGAAGGGACTTGGGGTTTGGGTGCCACAAAGTCCCCTCCTCCTGGGACAGAAGGTCTGGAGCAGCTCCCAAGTCCAGGGAGGGGGCTTGGGAGAGATGCAGAAGTAGAGGGTACCACACTTGGCGTGGCCAGCGTGGAGCTATGAGGATCATAGATCCTTGATCCCTCTGGAGTTTGAACAGAGTCTTGGGAATCAAGGGAATGGGTAGAAAGGCATACAGGAAGCCCTGACCCCAGTGAAGGAGGAAGGCATCCTTGGCCTGAACTCCCTGACACGGAATTCTGGAACAGAACCGGGGAAGTTTGGCATTCCACGGACTTGCAAAGAGGTCTATGTCCGGGGTTCCCCATTCTTGGAAGATTCTGAGTACCTGATCCATGTGCAGGGACCATTCGTGTGGGAGCAGAACTCAACTGAGTCTGTCTGCCCAAGAGTTTTGGATTCCTGGGAGGTATACTGCCAGGAGATGGATTTGATGCTCTCTGGCGAAGGCCCACAGTCTTAAAGCTTCGTTGCAAAGCGACAGAGAGCCAGTTCCTCCTTGCTTGTTTATGTAAAACATGGCTACTTGTTTGTCCGTATGAATGAGGACTGTCTTGTAGCTGAGCAGGGTATGAAAGACCTTGAGAGCTAGAAAGACTGCTCGAAGCTCCAAGTGATTGATATGAAGGAAGGTCTCCTGTGGGGACCAAGTGCCCTGAGTGGAGAGGTCTTGTAGATGAGCTCCCCAACCTGTTTGGGAGGCATCTGTTGTGAGGGTTGCTTGGGGCAACAACTGTTGGAAGGGGGACCCCAGCAACAGATTTTGAGTGGACATCTTTTGAGTGGACATCCATCATTGGAGAGACCAAAAGAGACGTTTGGAGGTTGCTATTTGGTCTGAGAGAGCTCCTGATGCTTGAGTCCACTGGGTGGACAAAGTCCATTGGGCTGCTCTCATATGTAGGCGAGCATAGGGTACCACATGCACTGTGGAAGCCATGTGGCCTAGCAGTTGTAGCATCTCCTGGGCAGTTAAGTGGCTCTTTGATTGAATCTGAGAGGCTAACTGCACTAGACGTTGGCAACGGGCCTGAGGAAGGTAGGCCCTTGCAGTGATAGTATCCAACCAGGCCCCTATGAATTCTAGGGACTGAGTGGGGGTGAGCTGAGACTTTGGGAGGTTTACCACAAGTCCCAGATACTGCAAAATGCGTCTTGTGTGGTTCAGGGAAATCTGGGCCTCTGACTGAGATGGAGCTCGGATAAGCCAGTCGTCCAGGTATGGGAATACAAATATTCCCAGAGTGCATAGAAATGTTGCCATGCATTTGGTGAACACTCTTGGGGCAGAGGCCAGACCAAACGGAAGCACCCTGTATTGATAATGTTTTCCTTGGAAAAGAAAACGGAGGAATCTTCTGTGAGATGGATGGATGAGGACATGTGTGTATGCATCCTTGAGATCTAGAGAACAAAGCCAATCCTGACTTTGAAGGTATGGAAGGAGAGTGCCCAGAGAAAGCATCTTGAACTTCTCCTTGCATAGAAATTTGTTCAATTCTCTGAGATCTAAGATGGGTCTGTATCCCCCTGTCTTCTTTGGAATGAGAAAATAGGGGGAGTAAAACCCTGACCCTTGTTGAAGAAGGGGAACTTCTTCTATTGCCCCTTGGGCAAGAAGGGTAGCCACCTCTTGACCTAGAAGGTCGAGAAGAGATGTGGGAGAATTTAAGTGTCTCACCATGGTGTGGGGAGGAAGGTCTGAGAAATGAAGTTTGTAGCCCTCTCTTATGATGGAGAGGGTCCACTGCTCTGATGTAATCTGCTCCCATCTGGGAGCAAAATGAGCTAACCTTCCTGGAATAGTGAGAGGTTCTGTTTGTTTTAAAGCCAGAAAGGCTAAGTTCTCTAGCATCAAGTCAAAAACCCTGAGGAGGTTGGGTCTGCTGAGTTGCAGCAGCCCCTGTAGTCTTAGGCCTGGCCTGTTTAGGTTGCTGACGCTTAGTAGCAAAGCGACCTGTAGAGGATTGTTGGCCAGAAGCAGAAGGGAATCTGCCCTTTTTGAAAAAAAGACTTCTTGAAGGGTTTTTTCTTGGCAGGAATGGAGGTTGACTTTGAAAGTCTATCCAGAGCAGAATTTTCTACATACATTTGAGTGGCTTTTATTTGCCATTCTTTGCCAAACAGGTTTTCACCTGTACAGGGAAGATTTCCTAAGCCATCTTGGACCCAGGGTTCTAAATCAGAAGCTTGGAGCCAAGCAATTCTGCGAGCAGCTATGGCAATGCCAGAAGCTCTGCTGGCACCTTCAAAGGAGTCAAAGGCTGCCCCGGTTGGAAAACTTTGAAATGTCTTGAGTATGCTTAAGCCAAATGAGGAATTCATCCCTTTTATCTTCTGGCAGAAAAGGGAGGAAAGCGTGCAGTTTATCTGCAACCTCCTTTAGAAACATACCCATGTAAAGACTATAGGAGTTGATTCTGGCAATGAGCATACTGGCTTGGAAGATTTTTCTACCAAAAGCATCCAAGGTCCTGCATTTTCTTCCTGGAGGAGTAGAAGAGTGTCTCTTTGTACTCTTTATCCTCTTCATAGCTGACTGCACCACAATGGAATGGTGAGGAAGCTGTGTTTTATGAAAACCAGGACAGGGAGGGACACGATACATAGTGTCCAATCTGCGAGAATGAGGAGAGATAGTGAGAGGAGTCTCCCATAAATCAATCATGTGTTCATAAAGAATCTCATGAATTGGTAAGGTGACTGCCTCTTTAGGAGCCTTAGAATAACCCAAAATATCTAATTTTTTTGCTCTAGGCTCTGACTCAGAGGATACTGAAATAGAAAGTCCTTTAGCTACTTCTCTTATGAAGTCTTGAAAGGACAAGTCCTCTGGAGGAGACATTCTTCTTTTTGGAGAAGAAGGCTCTTCAGGAAGGGCTATAGATACTTCAGCAGACTCCTCTGATGTATCAGAATCACCAGAGGAATCAAAGTACCGTCTGTCAGGGTGCTCTTCTAACGCTCGGTACGCATATCGAGCAGTATCGACATCGGGCGTCATCGGTACCGGATCGGTACCGATGAGCAGCCCTGGACAAGGAACCGCTGCAGTCGGTATCCTGGTCGATGCCGATGCAGTCGGTACCGGTATCGGCGCTGGTGCCGGTACCCGAGTCGATACCGACAACGGAGTTTCTTGTGGTATCAACGGCGTCGCAGCTTGAATGAAGGCACTGATAGCCTGCTGCATGGACAGAACATTCTGATCCATCGACGCCATGAATGCCTGGAACTCGGTACCGGAAGGTTGTGCCGGTACCCCAGAGCATTCTAACAGGTGATCGGTCAAGGCCGTGCCATCGATGTCAACCTGTAACCCCATAGGTGGAGCTTTGGAAGCCGGAGCTTCCCGCCGGGGTTGTTTTGCTGGTGCAGGATCCTCGAGGGCAAGCCTGGAGGCATCTCGATGCTTAGAGGGAGATCTACCCTTCGAGGACCGGCTGGATTTATGTTTGGTTACCTGAGATCCATTGGGGGAAGAAGTCGTCCTGAAAGATGTCGATGCCACCGAAGCTGCATCAGCGGGAAACAGCACATGGAGCTTAGCTGCTCGGTTCTGTAAACCCCGTTTAGACATCAGAGAGCAGGATGGACAATCCGAAATGGAGTGTTCAGGACCCAAACATTTAAGACACCATTCATGGGTGTCTGTAACAGAAATAGTACTGCTGCACTTAGTGCATTTCTTAAACCCGGAGGCTGGTTTTTCCATGAGGAAAATTTCTTGTGAGGCCTAAGGCCCAAAGAGAAAAATACACTAAGTGAGGGAAAAATATATAGTTTTGTTTTTTTTTTAAAGAAAAGACCGGCAAGACACCGGTCCGGAGTCGGGGAAAGCAGACACGCGACCAAAGAAATAAAATAAAACAAAGAACTTCTTCAGCGGTGACAGGGCTCGACCTGCTGGCTCCACGGCAAAGAAGAACTGAGGAGAGGCGGTTAGGAAAGGCAGGAAGGCAGCGTGCAGGCGCTGTGGGATGCTCCCAAAAGCTTTCCTTTTTGGGAAGCTGGGGAGCGTTCCCGCGCAGGCTCCATCGGTACCGACATACCCATATGTGAAGACTCATTCCTGCTTGTTCCTGGAGATAATATTTTTTCACTCAACACATAATCAAACTTTGGAATTCATTACTGGAGGATATAAAAAAAAAGCTATTCATAAAGCTGAGTTTAAAAAGGGTTTGTACAAGTTCCTGGATGAAAAGTCCATAAACCATTATTTAAGATGACTATTTATTTATTTAGCTGCTTACCCCGGTTTAAGCAACGTGGAACCTGTGTACCTTTTTGGGAACGCAAACAAAAGGGAGCAGGCAGAGCCACATCACTGGTAAACAGAGCTTTTATTTGTAGTCGCAAAGGTCAGCCCTACACATGTTTCGGCAGAAGCCTTCTTCAGGAGACTGTGACCACTGAATCAATTAGATAGTGCACCACTAGGATGCTGGAGTAAAGCTTGAGCAGTACTTGTGACCTGGATTGGCCGCTATTGGAAACAGGATACTCAGCTTGATGGACCTTGATCTGACCTAGTATGACATCTCTTATGTTCTTACGTCTTCTCCTGTACCTTTACCTTTTCACCAAGATTTCTCAGAAGAGCCTTCAGCTTCCTCTTGTTGGATCTCTTTCACACACCCCAATACTTTTTAGTTTAGAGAAAACAATTTCCTCTATGACATCACATCATCAGGCTTAGAACTCCTACTTCCTTTATTATTTAAACCAATCATGTTGAAGTTTTTTCCATTTGTTTTGTCCATTGTTACTACCAGTCTCAGCAATAGACTGGTGCCATCTATCTGGGGAAAAGCTTTTATTAGGCCTCTTGAAAACTCCCTCTTTGGATCCTACAGTTGTCAATATAGGCCCATTTCCAATTTTATCATCTAAAATTGTGGGAAAACTGTTGTTTTCACAGCTAAATAACTTTGTAGAAAAGACACCAATTCTCCACCTAAAGCAGGCTGGCTTTTATAGAAGCCACAGTACCAAGACTATTTTAACTTTTTTCCTAACGACATATGAAAGATTGCAGATAAAGGCAAATATGCAATAGTGGTCTCTTGATCTCACGGCTACCTTCAATGTGTTAGACCACTGTTGTCTTCTCTAGCATTTGCTATTTATAGGTATTAGAGAGCAGGTGCTTAGCTGGTCTACATCTTTCCATAGTAATCAAACATTCAAATAAAAAGAATAATTCTTCATCATCTTCTTATACTTCAGAAAGTGGAGTTCCTCGGGGTTCTAGTCTGCTCCTCTTATTCAATATTTTTATCAGTCCCTTAACTTTCCTCATTCAGTCTTTGGGTATTGGTGGATATTACACTGTGACCATCTTATTGACCAAACTAATCCATCTTATTCATATTTATCTCCACTAAAATGTAGTTACTCACTTGTAGCAGCTGTTCTCAGTGAACAGCAGGAATAAGTCCTCACAAATGGGGTGACGCCACCAATGGAGCCCTGCACGGAACACTCCCCAGCTTCCAAAGGAAGCTTTTAGGAGGTACACCGTGCATGCACGCCTGCCTTCCCACCCACCAACGGTGTCCTATTCTCCAGTACAATAACATAACAGGAGCCAAAAAGGCAACTCCCTGATGAGGTGGGAGGGTTCTAAGGACTTATTCCTGCTGTTCACGGAGAACATCTGCTACAGGTGAGTAACTACACTTTCTCTGTGAACAAGCAGAAAATAAGTCAGGAAGACCAGAGAGGTAGTCCCACTGAGGGACTCATCTGATTCAGTATACTCAGCAGACATCAACCTGAGGGGATTTTGAGCAGGTAGCCTGGATGGGTAGGAGTTGACTAAGACCCAAAGAGATGCCAGCCTGGTCAAAACTCCTGTCCCATCGGGAATCCCCATATAGACAGCAGTGGGCTGCTAAAGTAAGACCACGTTGTAGGCCTGCAGATTTCCTCTGTAGGCACGGAATGGAGGTTGGCCACTGATGTAGCCATTGAACGGACATTGTGAGCTGTAACATTACCCTCAAGGCTCAACCCAGTCAGAAAATACGCATGAGCAATGGAGTCTGTTAGCCAAAAGAACAGCATACGCTTCAAGACAGCGACACCCAGCCTATTGGGGTTGAAGGAGACAAACAGCTGGGTGGATCGATGGTGCGCCTTCGTGCACACCAGATAGAAGGCCAACAGATACAGTCCAGTGCGTGCAAGGCCCCTTCACCATGATTCATGTGAAGCTGGGGAAAGAACATCGGAATGACAATGGACTGGTTGAGGTGGAGCATAGAGACTACCTTCAGCAGAAAGCAGGGGGGTACAGAGCACCAGTCGGTTCTGGTGAAACCTGGTATATGGAGGGCAAGCGACCAGAGCTTGGAGCTCACTGATGCGTTGCGCCGACATGACGATCACCAGGAAGAGGACCTTCCAAGTCAAGAATTTCAGAGGGCACAAATCCAGTGGCTCAAAAGGAGCCCACATTAGCTGGATGAGGACCACATTGAGGTCCCAAGTGACCGTAGAGGGTTTGAGCAGGGACTGAGAGGAACAGGTCGCTCATGAACCATGCCACCAGAGGCTAGGCTGAAATAGGCTTCCCCCCACAGCCTTGATGGTAAGTCCCAATCGCACTGAGGTGAACTTGCACCGAGTTAGACTTCAGCCTGGAGTCTGAGAAGTGCAAGAGGTACTCCAGCAGCCAGTCCATGGGGCAGAAGGGGTCCAGAGACCTACCCGCGGCACCAGACAACAACCCACCATCACTTGAGCATGTAGGCCTTGCACATCGAGTCCTTCCAGGATGCCAGCGGAATGCTGGCAACGCCCTCAGGGACATCAAGCTCTGCAAGGACTACCCTCTCAGCATCCATATTGTGAGCGCCAGGGAGCGGATGTTGGGGTGCAGCAAAGAGCTGTGAGATGAAGTCTGGGTCGAAGTCTGGGTCGGAGTCCAAGTGAACAGACTCCCTCAGTGAGAGCTGCAGCAGCTGTGGGAATCTATTGCACTCATTCCTTCATAGAACTGGATTATCTACATACCCTTTTTATTTATACCCTTATATCTTGCATTATTGTAATACCATCTACAATGGTTTACCAGTAAATTCCATTAAACAATTACAACTGTTACAAAATATGGCCATTCTTCTACTCTATACTAAACACAAATATAACCATGTTACTCCCCTCCTAGTAGAAGGGCATTGGCTCCCCGTTTCATACCATATTAAACATGAAAATGGTTTTACTGACATTAAAACTCTCTTGAAAGCAATGACTGATTATCTTTTTAATTGTTTGTTTCTATATATTCCTGCAAAAACACTGCACTTCTCACAGACAATCCTTCGGTGAAATCAGGCGAAATATGAGCTCACCTTGATATCTCAGACTTTAATCTTCCCTAGTTAAATTTAAGAAATGCCTTAAAACTTATTTTGAGTCAGCATTTGGGGATGTTCTGAGGGGAAGATAGCCAGCAACATTTTCCAGCCTTTTTCAACTTTTTTTCTTACTCTTTTTATGTTGTCACCATAAGTTTGTTAATTTGGTAGCTCTTGGGTTTTTTTTTATTATTTTGTAACCTGCATTTGGATATTTCATTTACTTATTCTTATCGCTGGCTTTTCTATATTTTAATTTGTACGCCCACTTTGCTATAATTTCAAAAGGGGGTAAACAATTTTCAGACAAACAATATCACTGCTAACAAGATACTGGTGCCAGTTACTGCACCATCTGAATATTCGACACTAACCACTATCTGACAGGCGACTGTGGCGATTGAATATTGGCCCCCGTCTTCCAAGTTTCACATATATGTCCTAAAACAGTACACAAAGCAAAAGTCCAAAGGGATTAATATTCATCAATAGGTTTAAAAATCAATCCGTTTCTAGAGTTTAATTCTGTCAGAATTATTACCCAACAAAAAAAACTGATTATCTGCTATTAACTTAAGATAGATAGTAAATGGAACAGCAGAAATCCCTCTCAAGCTTAGTGGTCTTTTGTCGATTTACTACTAAAAACAATGAACCAAATCAATTTTATATTTGGCACTACATTTCAGGGTTTTTTTTTCTTTTTTTTAAAGTGCTGTCAAGTCAATGCTGACTCCTGGCGACCCAGCAGCCCCTGGGTTTTCTTGGCAAGGTATGACCGGAAGTAGATTGCCAGGCATTTTTTTTCAGAGGCAATGGAGAGTAAAGTGACTTGCCCAAGGCGACACAAAATGCCAGCGGGAATCAAACCCCGATCTCTTGGGTACTAACTAGGCTATTACTCTAACCACTAAAGCTATTCCTCCACTCCATTTCAGTTACACTAAAGAAAATATAAATACCACTTTTTAAACCAGTTTTTCAGCATTCTGCTTAGAAAGTTGAAATGGCTAACACATTAGTTTGTGCAGATGGTGCAGAACATGTAGAATGCTCTACTTAGCATTAGTCTAATGTGAACAGTGATGAATCATCCTTTGTTATTCCCAGGATAAAACTGTTCTTAGGATTTACTGCTGCACATTAGGTTAACTGTGTCTCTATAACTGAACACCCACACTTTGACATCACACAGGCAATAATATGCACTACTGACGCAAACACTGACAAAAATCAAATACAAAGACCACAGTAGTTGAAACAATAGAGTACAGTGCTGACGTAGAAACACAGTCTTCCAACACTGACACTGCAGTAAATCAATAGAACCAGGTGCCAAAAATAGTCACACCACTTTTTCCTTCACATAAAGCCCTGCAGCTCAAGATTAATTTTAAACTCTTTCAACACTATATCAAGACACAAAAAATGGCTAAATCTAATTTTAGCTTTCAGTTTCTACTTGTCAGACTTTCAGTAAGTCAAGCAACGTAACTGGAGAGACGCAATTACAAATGTCTATCATAATTTATCTACTATACTGAAAATAAAAATAGGAAAAAGTGGGGTGTGTGTATGTATATATAACAGTTTTATTTAATTTTTACAGTTCCTTTTCCCTCCCTTATTGCCCATGGACTTGATTTTGCATGTGATGGGAGAAGGGAGCAGCAAAACAGAAGAGAATAACTAAGTAGTAGAAGGCCCCTAACAATTCTGATATGCAAAATGAGCAAGTTCCTGACTTATTTCATACCACAAGCCAGGATTTTGCATCACATTGACAATTTTTCAACTTTTTTATATTACTCCTTAGTCAAGCATGGGCACTTCAGTCCTCAAGAGCCATCAACTGATTAGTCTTTCCAAATAACCCTATCAGAGGTGGGCAATTCCGGTCCTGGAGGGCCGCAGACCAGTCAGATTTTCATGATGTCCCTAATGAATATTCATGAGATCTATTTGCATCCATTGCCTTCCATTGTATGGAAATAGGTCCATGAATATTCATTAGGGACATCATGAAAACCTGAATGGTCTGCGGCCCTCCAGGATCGGAATTGCCCACCCCTGCAATGAATATGCATGAGTCCGGGACAGAGGGCAGGAGTTGAGTTCAAGTCCCAAAGAGGTGTTGGAGTACAGCTTGGCCAAAGACAGAGTCCTGACAGGAGTCTCTGTCCAGACAATAGCAAGCAGCAAAAGTATGAATGGAGGATCAGCTAAGCTGCCCGGCAGATGTCCTCAATGGTTAGTGAACAGAGATTGGCTACGGAGGTTGCCACAGTCCACATGTGCAGTGACATGACCCTCCAAAGACAGTCCTGCTTGTGCATAAAGCGTAGTTACTCACATGTAACAGGTGATCTCCGGGAACAGCAGGAATTGAGTCTTCACATATGGGTGACATCGGCACCGACGGAGCCCGTGCGGGAACGCTCCCCTGTGTCCTATAGGAAAGCTTTTTGGAGCATCCCACTGCGCATGCGCTGCTCCCTTCCCACATTTCCAACTTTCCCTCCTCAGGTGGGTTTGTAGCTAAGATAAAAGCAGAGAAGGAGAGAGAGAAAGACAGATACAACTCCTAGGGGAGGAGGGTGGGTTGTGAAGACTCAATTCCTGCTGTTCCTGGAGATCACCTGTTACAGGTGAGTAACTACGCTATCTCCAGAAACAAGCAGGAATATAGTCTTCACATATGGGACTCCCTAGCTTGGAGATGCCAGGGAGATGACCCCAGAGAGAGCAGTGAAACACAGGCTGAATTGGGTCATGTTTCTTCCCAAGGATCTCTGGTATCGAAACCCAGGACGGGGGGTAGGAGTTGTTCTAAGTCCGAAAGAGATGCTGGAGAACAGTCTGGCCAAATGAGGCATCCCGACAGGAGTCCTTGTCCAAGCAATAATGGGCCATAAAGGTGTAGACAGAGGACCAGGTTGCTGCTTTGCAGATTTCATCAATCGCCACCAAGCGTAGATTTGCCATAGAAGCAGCCATTGCTGGCACATTATGTGCTGTGATATGACCTTCAAGAGAAAGTCCTTTACTCTTATAGGTAAAAGAGATACAGTCTGCAATCCACTTGGAGAGAGTTCTCTTAGAAACTGGTAGACCGAGGTGACCGGAATCAAAGGCAAAAAAAAGCTGTGAAGCCTTTTTGAGCTGCCTAGTTCTCTGAAGATAAAAGGCCAAAGCACACTTGCAATCCAGAGTATGTAGATTCCTTTCTGCACTAGAGGTATGAGGTCTAGGGAAGAAAACAGGCACGTAAACAGACTGGTTCAAATGAAAAGGCGAAACAAACTTCGGCATAAAGTGGGGATGAGACCTAAGGACTACCTTATCATGGTGAAACCGTGTATAAGGTGGGTCAGCCACTAAAGCCTGGAGCTCATTGATGCGTCTTGCAGAAGTGAGGGCAATTAGGAAGATAACTGTCCAAGAAAGAAACTTCAGGGATGTAGTGGCAAGGGGTTTGAAGGGTGGCTTCATGAGCTGTCCAAGGACAAGATTAAGATCCAATGCCACAGGTGGTGGCTTAATGGGAGGCTTAGTTAAGAGAAGACCTCTCATAAAATGCACTACAAGCGGTTGAGAGGAGATAGGTTGTCCATCAAAGGGCATGTGAAAAGCTGCAATGGCACTGAGGTGAACTCTTACTGAATTAGTTTTAAGTCCACAGGATGAAAGGTGGAGGAGATACTCAAGTAACGCCTCTACTGGAACGGAAAAAGGATTAAGATCCTTTTTTGAACACCAAATTGAGAGCCTTCTCCATTTAAAAGCGTAAGCACGCCTTCTAGAAGGTTTCCTCGAGGCCAGAAGGATATCTTTAACCTGTTGAGAGAGGTTGATATCCTGGAGTTCTAAGCGCTCAGCAGTTATGCCATCAGGTGCAAAGTGAGGATTCGGGTGCAGAAGCATCCCGTTCTCCTGGGATAGAAGATCTGGAGCACATCCCAACTCCAGAGATTTGGCTTAAGAGAGATGTAGAAGCAGTGGATATCACGTCTGTCATGGCCAGCGTGGGGCTATGAGGATCATATGGCCCCTGTCTCTCTGATGCTTGAACAGAGTCTTGGAAATAAGGGGAATGGGTGGGTAGGCATATAGGAAGTCCTGACCCCAGTGGAGGTGGAAAGCATCCATTGCCTGACTGTTCTGAGCAGGAATTCTGGAACAGAAGCAGTAATGTTTGGCATTCTGAGGACTTGCAAACAGATCTATATTTGGGATTCCCCAGATTTGGAGGATTCGAGCAATTTGCTCTGAATGGAGAGACCATTCGTGTGGCAGTAGTCGTCGATTGAGTTTGTCTGCCAGGAGATTCTGCTTGCCAGGGAGATAGCGTAGTTACTCACCTGTAACAGGTGTTCTCCAGGAGCAGCAGGAATCAGTCCTCACTTATGGGTGACGTCGGCGCCGACGGAGCCCTCGCGGAGCAATTTTCCCCAGCTTTCAAAGAAAGCCTTTGGGAATTGCAGCGCGCATGCGCGGTCCTCTTCCCGCCCAAGGGTGCCATCTTAGCCAGTCAGATGACATAGCTAAAAAAGACAGCATAAAAATTAGCAAAAAAGTAAAGCAGACGATTGCAACTCCAAGGGGAGGAGGGAGGGTTGTGAGGACTGATTCCTGCTGCTCCTGGAGAACACCTGTTACAGGTGAGTAACTACGCTTTCTCCAGGACCAAGCAGGAAGTCAGTCCTCACTTATGGGACTCCCAAGCTCAAGGCTACCGGAGACCCTAAGCACAAAAATGAGCTCCCTCTAGCTCAGCAGCACAGAAGGAAAGAATCTTCGCTGAATTATTACCCACCGGTAGCCCACATCCGGGATGGAGGGTAGGAGTTGCTCAGACCTCAAAGAGATTACGGAGGACTGCCTGTCCGAAAGCACTGTCCCTGCGGGACTCCATCTCGAGACAGTAATGGACCGCAAACGTCTGGCTCGAAGACCAAGTAGCGGCCCGGCAGATGTCTGCCAGCGGAACAGAGCGGAGGTAAGCCACTGACGTGGCCTTTGCCCGAACGCAGTGAGCCGTGACTCGACCTTCCAAGGAGAGTCCGGCCGCCCCATAAGCCCAAGTGATACAGTCCGCAACCCAGATGGACAGAGTACGCTTGGAGAACGGGAGCCCCAATTTATTGGGGTCGAAAGATACAAAAAGCTGAGCAGCTTTACGGTGCTCCCGCGTACGGTCAAGGTAGAAGTTCAGAGCCCTTCTACAGTCCAGGGTATGGAGGACCGTTTCAGCTCGGCTGGAGTGTGGTCTGGGAAAGAAGGTTGGAAGTACCACCTCCTGATTGATATGAAAAGGGGAGACCACTTTTGGAAGAAATTTTGGGTGAGTCCGTAGGACTACCCTATTTTTGTAGAACCGAGTGTAAGGGGGTCAGACACGAGGGCCTGCAATTCACTTACGCGTCTAGCGGAAGTGAGGGCTATCAAGAACAGTGTTTTCCAAGAAAGAAAACGGAGAGAACAGGTAGCCATAGGTTCAAAAGGCGGACAGGTGATCCGCTGCAAAACCACATTCAGGTCCCAGTCAGGCGCTGGCGGGCGCAGAGGTGGTTTAAGTAGAAGAAGACCTCGGAGAAACCTCGCTACAAGAGGGTCGCTGGAAAGAGGTCTGCCGTCCACCGGCACATGATGTGCTGAAAGAGCACTGAGGTGAACTTTGACGGAGTTGGACTTAAGTCCCAGATTAGAGAGGTATAGCAAGTACTGCAGGATCACCGACACCGGGCAGGAGAAGGGATCCTGAGACTGTTGGGTACACCAAACGGAAAAGCGATGCCATTTAAGGGCATAGCATTTGCGGGTAGAAGGTCGTCGCGAAGCTAGGACGACCTCCTCCACCTCCGCCGGCAGGAGAAGGGGAGCGAGGACTACCCTCTCAGCAGCCAGGCCATGAGGTTGAGAGACCTGAGGTTGGGGTGTAGCAGAGACCCCTGATCCTGAGTGAGGAGATCCGGTTGTAACCCCAGAGGGAATGGATCCTCCACCGCTAATTGCAGCAGGAGCGGAAACCACGGCTGTCTGGGCCAGCGAGGGGCCACCAGGATCATGAGGGCTTTGTCTCGGAGAACCTTGAAAAGAGTCCGGGAGACTAGCGGGATGGGAGGGAAAGCGTACAGAAGGCTCCCCGACCATGAGAGTAGAAAAGAATCCGCCGCAACCCGAAGGGGGTGTGGCTGACGAGAGCAGAAGCGAGGAAGTTGCCGGTTGTGAGGACTGGCAAAGAGATCCATCGTGGGGAGGCCCCACTTTAGAAAGAGCTTCTGAACTACCAAGGGATCCAGACGCCACTCGTGCGGCTGGAGGATCCTGCTGAGTTTGTCCGCCAGGTAATTCTCTTGGCCTGGGAGATAAACTGCCTTGAGGAGAATGCCGTGACTGACGGCCCAAGAGCAGAGCTTCTGTGCCTCCCGGCAGAGGAGGAAGGAGCCCGTGCCCCCCTGCTTGTTCACGTAGAACATGGCAACTTGATTGTCCGTCTGGACAAGGACGGACTGGTGAGAAGTCAGGTGGGAGAAGGCCTTGAGAGCCAGGCGGATCGCCCTGAGCTCCAGGAAGTTTATCTGCTGAGCAGACTCCCACGCGGTCCAGAGGCCCTGAGTGCGTGCCCCTTGGCAGTGCGCTCCCCAGCCCAGGAGGGATGCATCTGTTGTCAGCACCCGGGCCGGCTGAGGTGACTGGAAAGGCATTCCGCAGATCAGGTTCGGCTGCTGAAGCCACCACCGGAGAGACGAGATCAGCGGCTCGGAGACGCGCACTAGGTCTGCTAGGCCGCCTGTGGCTTGTCGCCACTGCTGGCGGAGACACCATTGAGCACGCCGCATATGCAGGCGGGCATTGGGGGTCACATGGACGGTGGAAGCCATATGGCCGAGTAGTCTCAGGAAGCGCCTGGCGGAGACCAGGGGCTGGCTGCGAAAACGGTCGGCTAGGTCCATGAGCCGTACAGCCCTGTCGAGCGGTAGGTACGCTCGTGCCTGAGGAGTGTGCAGCCTTGCGCCGATGAACTCGAGATCCTGTGAGGGGAGCAAAGTGGACTTTGCGAAGTTTATAACAAAGCCCAAGTGCTGCAGAAGAGTCACCGTGCGGCGCGTGGCGTTGGTGACCTCCAGAGCGGACGCTGCTCTGATGAGCCAGTCGTCGAGGTACGGAAAGACATAGTGTAGGCATCCTTTAGATCCAAGGAGCATAGCCAATCTCCCTGCTGGAGGTAGGGCAGAAGGATTCCAAGGGTAAGCATCTTGAACTTCTCTCGCACGAGGAACTTGTTGAGGTTGCGCAGGTCCAGGATGGGTCTGAGGCCTCCTGTTCTCTTTGGTATCAGAAAATACCTGGAGTAAAAGCCTTGACCTTTCAGGTGGTGGGGCACCGGTTCCACCGCCTGTTCCTGTAGAAGACCTGCTAACTCTTGAAGGAGTAATTCCCTGTGCAGAGGGGGTCGTGGAGGTTCTCCCGGAAAAAAGGAGGGAGGGACCTGGTGGAAGTGGAGAAGATAGCCTTCTCGCACGACTTGAAGCACCCAGGCATCTGAGGTGATGCTGGACCACCTGTGGGCGAAGTGAACCAGCCGGCCTCCGGTGCTGGGAGGAGCCAGCGGGGGGGGAGAGGCTATGCTTAGTGAGTCAAAAACCCCCACCCTGCGGAGCAGGGGCTGGTGGTGCAGGCTTGGGGGCTTGCTGCCTACGGGACCCGTTACCCCGTCCCTTGGCCTGCTGGCCCTGTTGGGGAGCTGCAGGGGCCTGATAATGGGGGTATTGTTTGTAGGCAGCCGCCTTCCTCGGGTAAAAGGACTTCTTTCCCAAGCCCTTCTTTTTCTGGGAAGGGGCAGAGGTCTTCCTAGAAAGCCTAGTCCTGGTGAGAGTCTCCGTCTCAATTTGTGCAGCCTTTTCAGCCATGGGCTTGCCAAAGAGGTTTTCGCCTCGGCAGGGGACATCGACCAACTTGTCCTGCACCCAGGGCTCGAGGTCAGATGACTGAAGCCAAGCCTGTCGGCGGGCACCGATGCCGGCTGCGGCCACTCGAGCCGACGCTTCAAAGCCATCGTAGGCTGCTCGGGATATGAATTTTGAGCATTCCCGAATACCAGTGGACAAGGCCAGGAACCTCCGCAAAGGTTCCTCGGACAAACCAGCGGAGAAGCCGGCTAGCTCTTTAGCCAGGTCTCGGAGATACATGCCCATGTATAGCTGGTAGGTCTGGACACGACACGCAAGCATAGAGCCCTGGAAACACTTCTTGCCAAGGCCATCCAGGTTACGGGCCTCCCTGCCAGGAGGCACCGAGGAGTGCATCTTCTGGCTCTTAAGACGATGCATGGCCGATTCCACTACCATGGAATGGTGTGGCAGCTGTGCTTTTTGGAAGCCAGGGCTCTTGCGGACTCGATAGATAGAATCGACCCGCTTGCTCAGGACCGGCGAGGTGGCCGGACTCTCCCACATGCGGAAGAGTAGTCGTTCCAGCATGGGAGGAACCGGTACAGTAAAGTGTTCCCTTGCGGGAGAGTCATACTGGAGGGCGTCGAGCTCTTCGGCTCGAGGCTCCTCCTCGGGGTCCACAGGGAAGGCCAAAGCCTTGGCCATATCCCTGACGAAGTCCGAGAACCGGGCATCCTCCGGGGGGGACTGCTTCCGAGGCTCGGACTCCAGTGAGTCCGAGGGGACACACCGAGTCCGGAAAGAATCAGGCGACTCTTCCTCTTCCGACTCCCAGACCGACTCCGACGAGGACTCGGTGGGGTCGGCCCGGGCAGGGCGCGGCGCCAGCCGCCCCGACGCCGAGGGAGTCGGCGTCGGCGACCTCGGTCCCGAACGGAAGGCCGAGGGTGACCTCGACCGAGGATCGACTCGAGTTCGCATCGACTCGAGGATCGGCTCGGTCTCCGGGGTCGACTTGGACGTCGACGTCCCGGCGGTCGGGGCAGCGGCGCCAGCGAAGCCAGCGAGCAGTGCCCGCTGCTGGTCCATGAAGGCAATCTGCTCTCCAAGGCCGTCAATCTGAGTCCGAGCTCAGGTGACCCAGCAGCCCCCGACTCGGGCCCCGACGGCGTCGGGCCCGACGTCGGCTGTCTCGGAGGCGAGTCCAGGAGGACCACAGGACTTACCCGAGCAGGCAGCTCCGACTCCAGGCGAGGTCGCTTCGTGAGATGCTCCTTCTCCAAGGACCCGGGACGGCTATCGGGGCTATGCGACCTGGCCCTCGCGGAGCCAGGAGCGTCCACCGACGACGCCCTCGCGGGTTTCACCTTACGACGATGGTCCCCGGAGGGAGAACCCCTGTCGGAGGAACTCCGGCGACGGTCCGAGCTGGAACCTTTGGACGCGGAGGCCTCCGACGAGGTCCGGGTATGGCTGGGGTCAGCGAAGATCCTATCCCGCTGATGCCGCCGACTTCTCAACGCTTTGGAGGACATTTTGCCGCAGGGCCCACAGATCAGTTCTTCATGATCCGGGCCCAGGCAGCGGAGGCAAAAGTCGTGTGTGTCAGTTAGTGACATATTTCGGTCACACTGACTACACCGCTTGAAACCACTGGCAGCCATCGGGGGAAAAAGGGCCCCGGCGAGGTCAAAGGACCGGGCTGCCAGGGAAAAACCGAAACGAAAAAACTGACTAAGTCAGAAAAACCGAAAAATAAGAAGAGGACTCGAGACCGGCGTCGCGAGTCCGGCGGGAAAAAAGACCGGCGTCGAACCGAATGGAAAAAAAGAGAAATTCTGAAGAAAAATCAACTTTTTCGCGGGGACACGACGGGTACGTCTGTAGGGCTCCGCGGAAAAAAGAAGACTGGATAAGATGGCACCCTTGGGCGGGAAGAGGACCGTGCATGCGCGCTGCAATTCCCAAAGGCTTTCTTTGAAAGCTGGGGAAAATTGCTCCGCGAGGGCTCCGTCGGCGCCGACGTCACCCATAAGTGAGGACTGACTTCCTGCTTGGTCCTGGAGAAACACCGCTAGTAGGTGTATCTGACGGTGTATGGCAAAGGACCATAGGTGTAGGGCTTTGTTGCACAACGCCTGAGAACCTGTTCCACCCTGTTTGTTCACATAAAACATGGCAACCTGATTGTCTGTCTGAACTAGAACTGTTTTGGAGCGAAGGTAGTCCTGGAACACTCTGAGAGCACTGAAGATGGCTCTAGCAGATTTATGTGAAGCTGAGCCTCCTACTGAGTCCAAAGACCCTGAGTGGAAAGATTGTCAAGATGAGCTCCCCAACCCAATTTGGACACATTTGTCATCAGGGTGGACTGGTGTGGTGGCTTCTGAAAAGGTGACCCTACGATTAGGTTTTTTGGTGATTGTCACCATTGGAGGGATGAAATGAGGCATGCAGATTTCCTGATTTTGTTCCCCAGACAACCTGATGCCTGAGTCCACTGTGAAGCTAGGGTCCACTGAGCTGCCCGCATGTGTAGACGAGCATAGGGAATCAAATGTACAGTGGAAATCATACGACCGAGCAACTGAAGCATTTCTCGAGCAGTTAGGGAGGTTTTCATAACTGCTTGAGAAGCTAGTTGAACTATTCGAGCGCAGCGTACCTGTGGCAGAAAAGCCCTTGACTGCTGCGTGTCTAGAAGAGCCCCTATGAACTCTAAAGTTTGAGAAGGGGTGAGATGGGATTTTGGAAGATTACAAATCCCAAATGTTGAAGAACCTGCACTGTGCGGGAGAGGGCAGAGCTGGCCTCTGGAGCTGACGATGCTCGGATGAGCCAGTCATCTAAGCAAAGGAAGACAAATATCCCTAGAGTTCTTAGAAATGCTGCGACTACCGCCATGCAGACCAAAGGGTAGAACCCTGTACTGTTAATGTCTTCCCTGAAAGAGGAACCGAAGAAACCTCCTGTGATCTTTGTGGATAAGGATGTGTGTATATGCATCCTTTAGGTCTAGATAACATAGCCAATCCTGACTCTGGATGTACGGGAGAAGTGTTCCGAGAGAGATCATTTTGAATTTCTCTCGGAACAGATAATTGTTTAATTCTCGGAGGTCCAGAATGGGCCTGTATCCTCCTGTTTTCTTTGGTATAAGGAAGTAGGGGAAGTAGAAGCCCCTTGTTGGGAAGGTGGCACTTCCTCTATCGCACCCTGGGCAAGAAGGGTGGTGACCTCCTGGCACAAGAGTGTGGTATGAAAGTCCATCGTTTAAGGAGAAAGAAATCTTTCTATGGCACCCTGGGGCAACAATGTGGACTTTTCTCAGACCATGAACTTGTTTAGGTCTCTTGAGATCCAAGATAGCACAGTTACTTACCTGTAACAGGTGATCTCTGGGAACAGCAGGAATAAGTCTTCACATATGGGTACGTCGGTACCGACGGAGTCTGCGCGGGAACGCTTCCCAGCGTCCAATCAAAGAGCTTTTGGAAGCATCCCACCACGCCTGCGTGCTGCCTTCCCGCCTTTCCCAACTGCCTCTCCTCAGTTAAGTTTTAAAGCTGAGACAAAGAGAGAGAGAGGAAAGGAAAGATAGATAGAGATACAACTCCTGGGGAGGTGGGTGGGTTGTGAAGACTTATTCCTGCTGTTCCCAGAGATCACCTGTTACAGGTAAGTAACTGTGCTATCTCCAAGAACAAGCAGGAATGAGTCTTCACATATGGGGACTCCCAAGCTGAGATGCCTGGAGTCCCAGCATGTCATAGGTTGGAACATGCTATCCCCCACAACACCAGGCATCCTGAGGATGGAGGGTAGGAGTTGAAGAAAGAAAGGTGCTGTGGAACAGCTAACCTAGCATAGGATTGCAGACAAGGAGTCCATGTGTGGATGATAATTGTCATCAATAATATTGCAAAGAAAAAATATTGGAATATGGACCTCCTCTAACAGGACTTCAGAGAAGTATGGAGGTTCATGGGATCTACTGGGGAACCCAGTAGAGGAACCTCAAGAAGGACCTCACTGTAAGTGGAGGTAGTAAACCTGTAGGAAAAACAATGGAGGTCAGAATCCTGAAAGGTAACAGGTAACCCCAGTAGGAAAAACTGGGGTAGTACAAAAACGGTGGGCCTTCAGCGGAAGGCTTTATGATAAAAGCCGAACTCTTTTGGCGGCAGAGTGGCTCACTCTTAGGAACAAAAAGAAAAAGGCTAACCGATTTGGACAAACAGGCCCAGTCCTTGTGGAGAGAAAGGGTATGGGAACCCCTTGTATCCCAAAAGAAAGGACAAACGCCGGAGGCGTTAGAGCCTGTGATGAGCTGAAGATCCGCAATGTCTCTCCTAACTGAAGTCAGCTGGGAGATATATTGGAACATGGAGAGCTTCAGAGGTACCTAACCTTAAGGTTATGGTAGGTGTTAACTACCACCAAAGTGGTTGTGAGTGTAGGACCCCAAAACATGCTGGATAGCATAAGTATGGGTAAAGCACAGTTACGTACCTGTAACAGGTGATCTCTGGGAACAGCAGGAATAAGTCTTCACATATGGGTACGTCGGTACCAACGGAGCTTGCGCGGGAACGCTCCCCAGCGTCCAATCAGAAAGCTTTTGGGAGCATCCCTCAGCGCCTGCGTGCTGCCTTCCTGCCTTTCCAACTGTCTCTCCTCAGTTGAGTTTCATAGCTGAGACAAAGAGAGAGAAAGAGGAAAGAGAAGATAGATAGAGAAATACAACTCCTAGGGGAGGTGGGTGGGTTGTGAAGACTTATTCCTGCTGTTCCCAGAGATCACCTGTTACAGGTAAGTAACTGTGCTATCTCCAGGAACAAGCAGGAATGAGTCTTCACATATGGGAACTCCCAAGCTAAGATGTCTAGAGCCCTAACATGTTGGAGATTGAAACATGCTACACCTCATATGGCCAGGCATCCTGAGGATGGAGGGTAGGAGTTGAAAAGAGAGGAGCTGTAGAAAAACAGCTAACCTAAGAAAGGACTACGAACAAGGAGTCCTTGTATGTATGATTATTATCATAAAATATATTGAAAGGAACAATCACCATATGACGCTCACCTACTGGATTGCAGGAAGTAGAGAGGCTGATGGAGTCTACTGGGGATCCAGTAGAAAAATGTTCAAGGTGACCTCACTGGAGTGAAGGTGGAGGTCAACATCTGGAAGTGAGAGGTGACCCCAGGATTCAATTGGGGTAGCACAAAAACGGCAGGTCTTCAGTGGGAAGCTTCATGGAAAGCTGAAAACTCTTTTGGCTACAGGAGTATTCAGAGGTAGGAGCAAAAGAGGAAGACAGACCGATCCGTACAAACAGACCTAGTCCTTGAGGGAGGAAAGGGTATGGGAAGAACCCCATACTCCCAAGAAAGGACAGATGCTTGAGGAATTGAATCTGAAATCCACTGAAGATCCACCATGTCTTTCCTAACTGGTGAGAGGTAGGAAGACAATGGGGCATGGAGCTTCAGGGATACGTAAACCTAGGATACGGTAGGGCTGTCAGTACCACAGCAGTGGTTGTGTGCATAATATCCGAAACATACTGTGGAACAGTATGAAGCTGTGCAAGCCCACTGTCAGGAACATACAGGAAGGTAAAACCCTTTATGAGCATAGACAGTCAGAGAGATAAGTATGGAAATACATATCTACCTATAGTAAGTATCTGGACAGATACACACATATATATATATATGTATAGATAGATAGATATCTATAATGAGATCTAAAGGGCATGGCATATGCACACTTGGCTGACAGACAGATACATCTACAGAGATGTATACAGGTATATATATATTGATAGATAGATAGATATAGATATAGATATATAGATATATAGATATAGATATAGATATATATACCTGAATATATAGGTCTAAAGATAGATGCCTGCAACTAAGCAGACAGAGCTATGCTTATCAGGACATTCACATGGAGATGTGAAGGGAAAAGATTCATCTAAGAACAAGGAGGTGAAACCTACTTGAGAAGATATAAAGAGAATCTATTCCCCCAGAGATGACGGTAAAGGAATGCTATCCAGTGAATAACCAGGATGGTTACATGAAAAAACAGAGGATAATATCAGTCTGTAAACAGCAAGTCCAGAGTCCTGTAGAACTCCAGCATGGTAAAAGGACAGAAACGCATAGAATGAGATATCAAGTTAACCTACGGGAGGGTCAAAGGAGGTATCAGGCGTTTTCCAGATTAATATGTGCTGTCCTTGAAGGATTAGGATACCATGAGGACAAGCTGCAAGAAAAAAAGAGTATATTCCCTGTAGGAATGAGATAACTCTTAGACTTTCACGTGGAGAAGGCTTATGTCCTTTTCCCTCTTCCTTTATTTTTTTTTTTAAAAAGGAAATAGTAGGGTGTGAAGAACCCTCACAGTCATAGGGGATGACTGAGGAAGCCTTTTTCAACCATGATGGATAGCCATTAGAGAAACTCTATGCTCTCTAGCAAGGGCCCATAGTGGAAAGCTTCTCAGTAGGATTGCAGAGAGCATTATGCAGGAGAATTGGGATGTAGAACTGGCTGATGGAGAAAACTCACAGCCACGTCCAGTACGTTGCCAAACGTAGAAGATAGTGTAAGAAGCCTGTAGTGAGAAGGATTATCCAAGAAAGATGTAGAAAACTGTCTTGGAATCACTACTAAGGCCAGACAGAAGTGGTGGAAGACAAGACTGGGACTTGTGGAAAAGTACCAGTAGTCAATTACTGTAACTCCTGCATGGGCAGCTACTGAATAGGACAACAGAGAGAGTCGGTCTGTGTCAAACAGAGAGAACAGACTGAACAAAGAGAGAAAGCTGTCTCTGTCTGCAGAGCTGCCCAGATAAAGAAGGGAGTTTACTCAGGAGAAGAAACTCTACAGTAAAAAGAAAGACAAGAAAAGTCTTTCAATGGTATGGTACCACTCTTACAGGGGAAACCCTGGAGAGGAGGGTAGAGATAGAAGCTGAAGAAGGACTTACCACATGGTAAGTCCCTGGAAGGAAAAAATTCATGCTGGTACAGAGAAACTATCTTGTGATAGTTGCTAAACCTCTGTTCTAGTCAGGAAGAGGTGGAAACCCCTGTAACTTATAGACATGAATATCCTGACAGTTCAGCATACTGAAGAGTAAATGGATTTCCTGAGAATAGGAATCCTTGAGCAGAGTTTTGAATGGAAAAACAGTGAAAAACTTCTGCTAAAAAGAAGTTAACTGTAGTTATAAAAAGATTGATCAGAAACCTATGGTTACTGTGTTTATTCAGCCTGGCTAGAGTTTGGATTCTTCAGACCAGGGCGAGACCTCCCTTGCTTGGGAACATCTGAATGATGGGCAGGAGAAGAGGAAAACCTCTTTCTTTTAGGGAAAGAAGGTTTGGTAGGGCATTTCCTACCTGCTGAGGAAGGAGAGGGCTTAGGAGGGCCCTCAGAAACAGGAAAATCAGTGGAGCAATGAGCAACCTGACGTAAGGACTCCTTATTGAAGAGATTTTCTCCAGTACAAGGAGTATGACTCAGTCTTTGTTGTGCCCATCTATTTAAGTCTGATGCTTGGAGCCAGGCTTTACGACGTACTCCTATGGCTAAAGCAGAAGTTCTGCTAACAGACTCAAAAGAGTCTAGAGAAGCACGAGAAAGAAACCAAGAGATATTTTGGCTATGACTAAGAAGTAAGGAATAGTCTGCAGCCTTGGGTTCTGATAAAAAAGGAGTCAAAAGAGATAACTTCTTTGTGATCTCCTGAAGGGATAGACTCATATAGAAAATATATGAGAGAATCCTTGTTGCCAGCATAGATGTTTGGAAGGTTTGACGTCCAAAGGCATCCAGTGTTCTAGATGCACGCCCTGGCGGGAAAGAAGAATGTTTTTTCTTGCTTTTTACCTTCCTCATTGCTGATTCCACTACAATGGAATGATGGGGAAGTAGAGGCTTTTGAAATCCTGGAGAAGGGGGCACCTGATACAGAAGATCAGTTGCTGTAGGAGGTGAAGAAACCCTTAAAGGTCTTTCCCATACTCTCAGAAGAAGATCCTGCAAAGAGTGATGTAAAGGAAGCATTATATTTTTCTTTTTTGCAGAAAAACCTTGAGAAGACTCATAGCCAGGGATAGGAATATTAAGGAAGGTTGCCATGTCAAGGAGAAATTTCTGAAAAGAAGGATCTCCGATGGGAACCATCCCTGGACAAGCTAAATTTGAAAAAGTAGCCTGGGCACTGGAGGATGTACCTGTCCAGTGCAGAACAGGATCTCTAATGGATGGATACTGGAACTGGCAGTTATGAGTTGAGACAGTCAGCAGTGCATCGTCCATGCCAGGTATCGACTCCAAACTAGGTATAGAGAGGAGCGATCCAGGTGAAAAAAGCATGGAAGGAGCTGGTCCCGATGATACTGCAGGTACCGGCATCGATACCGATACCGGTAGCTATGCCGGAATCGAAGGCGAAACCGACACCGAAGCAGTCATCGGAGGCTGCTCAAGCGGTACCGAGGTAACCAAAAACCCTTGGTGATTATCCTCGGTACCGTGCATCCGGAATCGGTAAACGTCGGTTCCGAGACGTGTCGGTACCCAGTCTTCTAGACTAGAAATCGATTCTAGACTAGGCATCGAAGGAAGCGAGTCTATCGATGCATGCTTAGAGGGTACCGACGTCGGTGGTGGTATCGGCGGTACTGCCGATACTGGAAAGTCAATCTGGGACGTATCGGTCGGTCCCAAAGGTACCGAGAACGGCAGATGACAATCCCTGGTGAGGAGTGGAGCACTCAACACCAGTGCCAATGCCGGGGTACCGGTACCGCTCGAAGCGGATGCCACCACCGAGCATGGCTCAGGTATGTTCTGTGAGGGGTGAGCCCCAGGAACAACCTGAACCCCCTGAAAGGCTTTGGAGAACGAAACTCCTGCCGGGGTTTTAATGCCAATGGGGTCTTGAGGGCAAGGCCGGAGCCGTCATCATGCTTGGCATGAGACCTACCACTCAAGGATTGGCTAGTCTTAACAGACTGTTTGTGGGTTACCTGATCCTGTAGAGAAGAAATGGCCGGTGCCCTGACACAGGAAGGGAAAACGGTATCGAGGGAAACTCGAAATAGAGAAGCTCTTCTCACAGTATTGTAGCCTGATGGTTCAGGGGAAAAAGGGTCAGGACCCAAACAGGTTAGACACCAGTTATTGGAGTCTAAAAAGAAAACTGTGTTTCCACAGTTAAGGCACTTCTTAGGAGAAGAAGGCTCCATAATGGAGAGGCCTTACAGGCCCAAAGTTTAGAACTGAAACCGAGGGGAAAAAATTCCCTGGATTAAGAAAAAGAAAAAACACCGGCGATACCGGTGGAGTCGGGGAGACAGCCGCGACCACAAGAAAACAAAGAATTAAAGAAAAAAAAAATTTTCTGCGGTGACAGGAAGACGTCCTGCCGGCTCCGCGGAAAAACGAAAACTGAGGAGAGACAGTTGGAAAGGCGGGAAGGCAGCACGCAGGCGCTGAGGGATGCTCCCAAAAGCTTTCTGATTGGACGCTGGGGAGCGTTCCCGCGCAGGCTCCGTCGGTACCGACGTACCCATATGTGAAGACTCATTCCTGCTTGTTCCTGGAGATAGCCCATCTGTCCGAATCATATAGCTATATGAGCATCGACAGTCAGGTAGATAAAGCAGAATACATATCTACCGATAGTAAAATATCTCGAGATATATATATATATATATATATATATATATATATAGATAGATAGATAGATAGATAGATAGATAGATAGATAGATAGATAGATGTAGATATATAGATAGATGTAGATATATAGATAGATATATGAGAATATATCTATAGTGAGATATGAAGGGCATAAAATATACACAAATGATAGACATAGACATCTATAAGATGTGTGCTGTAGGTATGAGTATATAGGCCTCTATATGGAAGTCTAAATGAAGCAGATAGAGATATGCCTACAAAAAGGTATTCACATAGAAACATAGAAACATGATGACAGAAAAAGACCACAAGGCCCATCTAGTCTGTCCTTCCATAACAACTACAACAGTCCACTTTTTACCTTTAGAGATACTCTGTCTTGGTCCCATGCTTTTTTGAATTCAGTTACTGTCCTCATCTCTACCACCTCCACTGGGAGACTATTCCACGGATCCACTACTCTTTCTGTAAAGAAATATTTCCGCATATCACTCCTGAGTCTATCTCCCTTCACCCTCATCCCATGTCCCCTCGTAGCAGAACTTGCTTTCAATTGAAAGAGGCTCTCTCCCTGAACATTTATGCCACGGAGGTATTTAAACATCTCAATCATATCACCTCTATCCCGCCTTTCCTCTAAGGTGTACATATTAAGATCCTTAAGTCTGTCCTCATATGCTTTATAATGAAGCCCATTAATCATTTTAGTAGCAACCCTCTGCACCGACTCCATCCTGTTCACATCCTTTTGAAGGTGCGGTCTCCAGAATTGCACACCATACTCCAAATGAGGTTGCACCAAAGACATACAGAGGCATTATCACCTCCTTTTTTCTGCTAGCCATTCCTCTCCATATGCACCCAAGCATCCTTCTAGCTTTTGCCGTCGCCTTTTCTACCTGTTTAGCTACTTTAAGATCATCAGACACAACCATGCCTAGGTCCCGCTCTTCTTTAGTGGACAAAAGTACTTCACCTCCTATACTGTATTGCTCCCTTGGATTGCTGCAGCCCAAATGCATGACCTTACATTTTTTAACCTTAAATCCCAGCTGCCAAATTCTAGACCATTCTTCAAGCTTAGCTAGATCCCTCCTCATAGGAAAATGTGGAGAGGAAAGATTCATCTAATAACAAGAAGGTGGAACCTACTTGAGAAGATATATAGAGAATCAATTCCCACTGGTTATGGCTACAGGGATGCTAGGTAGTAGAATAACCAGGATGGTTACGTGAAAAGCAGAGGATGATATCAGTCTGCAGCCAGCAAGTCCCGAGTATTCTAGAACTCTAGCATGGTAAGTGAACAGAAGACGCATAGGAATGATATACCATGCTGATCTGCTTAAGGGCAAAAAGGTATCATGCGTTCTTACCATGAGGACGAGCTGGAAGGAGAAAACATATTCCCGATTAGAAATACTATGGACCAAAGCAGGGAATTAGCAACTCCTTAAGCTTTCATGTAAGAGGAGGCCTATGCCCTTTATATTAAAAAGGAGAACTTTTCTAGTCATGGGAGACATGACTGAAAAAGCCTTTTTCAACCATCTAGTATAGCTGTTGGAGAAAAAGCCCCCCATGCTCTCTAGCAAGGGCCCATAGTGGAGAGCTTCTCTGTAGAATTGCAGAGAGCATGATGCAGGAGAATGAGGAGATAGAACTGGCTGCAGGAGAGCCAGTACCTATGTCAACTATGCTGCCAAACCCAGGGGAATGGAGATGGCAGAAAGAGAAGACAATCCAACAAGCTTGTAGTGAAAAGATTTCCAAGACAGATGACAGCACTGACTTGGAGCCACTACTAAGACCAGACAGAATGTTAGTGGAGGACAAATCTGGTTGCTGGTGGACAAGAACCAGTGGTCCAAACATTAAGGCTCCTGCATTGGCAGCTGCTTGCCAGACAGCAGAAAGAATGGTACTGTTTAAAAACAGAAAGGACAAAACAAGAGTAGAAAACTCTGGACGTGTCTGATGAACTGCTTCAAAGCAAGATTGAAAAAGAGGAGTCAACTCAGAGAAGAGAACTCCGCACTAGAAAAGTAAGAAAACTAGAGAGACTGAAGAAAAAGCCCTCCAGTGAAGCAATACCGCTCTTACAGAGGAAAAACCTGGTAAGAGGGTAAAGAGAATGGAGCTGAAGAAAACTTACAAAGTAGTAAGTTTATAGAAAGGAAAAAAGACATGCTGGCACAGGAAACTATCGTTTGATAGTGGATAGAGCACAGTTACTTACCTGTAACAGGTGATCTCTGGGAACAGCAGGAATAAGTCTTCACATATGGGTACGTCGGTACCGACGGAGCCTGCACGGGAATGCTCCCCAGCATCCAATCAGAAAGCTTTTGGGAGCATCCCTCGCGCCTGCACATTGCCTTCCCGCCTTTTCCACTGCCTCTCCTCAGTTGAGTTTCATAGCTGAGACAAAAGGAGAGAAAGAGGAAAGGAAGATAGATAGATAGATACAACTCCTAGGGGAGGTGGGTGGGTTGTGAAGACTTATTCCTGCTGTTCCCAGAGATCACCTGTTACAGGTAAGTAACTGTGCTATCTCCAGGAACAAGCAGGAATGAGTCTTCACATATGGGGACTCCCTAGCTGGAGATGCCAGGGGGAGATCCCATAAAATGTGTGTCCCTGGATCAGGACTACAGTTCCCACAAATGGATCTCCGGCATCCCATGAGGGATGGTGGGTAGGAGTTGAAAGGAGAGGAGCTGTAAGAAAATAGCAAAGCTAAGGACTACAGGAGAGGAGTCCTTGGTATGTATGATAAGTATCATTAAAATTATTTAATGAACTAACACAAAATGGATCTTACCTACTGGATTGTAGGAAGTAGAGAGCGTGATGGAGTCTACTGGAGATTCAGTAGAGGATCCTCAAGGTGACCTCACGCAGTGAGGGTGAAGGTCCAAATCTGGAATTGGCAGGTGACCCAGGTGTCAACTGGGGTAGTATAAGAACGGCAGGTCCTCAGTGGAAAGCTTTATGGAAAAAAGCTGAAAACTCTTTTAGCTACAGAATCATTGACATTGAGGAGTAAAAGAGGAAGACTGACCGATTTGGACAAGTAGCCCAGTCCTGGAGGGAAGAAGGCGTATGGAAAAAAGCCTGTAATCCCAAGGAGGACAGATGTGTGAAGGGCTGAAACCTCAGAACTACTGAAGATCTACACTGTCTTTCCTAGCTGGTGAGAGATAGGAAAGATATTAAAGCATGATGCTTCAGGGATAGCGAGACCTAGAGTAAAATGGAAGCTGCTAGTACCACAGTAGTGGTTTTGTGCATAACAGCCCCTACATACCGAGGGACAGTACGAAGATATGCAAACGCACTGTCTGGAACCTCTAAGAAGGTAAAACCTTTATAGCAGAGACAGTTAGGGAGATAGTATGTAATACATACCTATAAAAGCATCTCGACAGATACATATATAGAGGGATATATATATATATATATATATATATATATATATATATATATATATATGGGCATAACCCATGCACACACAGCTTACAGACATATGTATGTATAGAAATAATAGAGATATATGCATACATGAATATTTAAGTTTGAAGATACATGTCTGCAACTAAGCCCCATAAGAACATTCACATGAGAGATGTGAAGGAGAAAGATTCATCTAATAACAAGAAGGTGGAACCTACTTGAAAAGATATATAGAGAATCTATTCCTCCTGGGCTAAGAGGGTGCGGGAATGCTATCCAGTGAAATAACCAGGATGGTTGCTGAAAAAACTGAGGATATCAGTCTGTAGAGAGCAAGTCGTGAGTTCTGTAGAACTCTGACATGGTAAATGGACAGAAAACGCATGAGGGAGATATTAGGATGACCCACTGGAGGGACACAGGGGTATCATGCGTTACTAGTAGAATATGTGCTGTCCATGAGGAGTAGGATAGCATAAGGCCAAGCTGTAAGTAAAAAAGAGCATATTCCTTCAGGATTGGGAAACTCCTTGGACATTCACGCAGAAAAAGCTTATATCCTGTATTATAACAGGAGACAAGAGGGTGTGGAGAACCCTCAGAGTCATGGAAAATGAATGATAAGCCTTTTTTACTATATGGAATAGCCATCAGAGACAAAGTTCAATGCTCTCTAGCAAGGGCCCATAGTAGAAAGCTTCTCTGAAGATTGCAGAGAGCATTATGCAGGAGAATTAGGAGATAAAACTGACTGTAGGTCAGCTGTGTTGCCAAATCCAAGGAAATGGAGATGGCCAGAAAGAAGATAATGTAAGAAGCCTGAAGTGAGTAGGATTATCCAAGATAGATGAGGACTATCTTGGAATCACTACTAAGGCTAGACAGACTGGAACTTGTGGAAAAGTACCAGTAGATCAATCACTGGAACTCCTTCATGAACAGCAACTGAAAGAGACAGCAGAGGGAATCTTCCTGTGAAAAACACAGAGAGAGAAAAGACAAAGGGAGAGGAGTAGTCCTGTCCCTGTCTGATAAGCTGTCCAGAGAATTTATTCAAAGAAAAAACTCTACACTGGAATGAAAGGTGTACAGTATGGTACCACTCAATCAGGAGAAAACCTGGATGAGAGGGTAGAAAAACAGGAAATGAAGGGTGACTTACCATATGGTGAGTCAGCTGAAGAAAAAAATGTTTATGTTGGGACAGAAACTATCATGGGATAGTAGTGAACTTCTCTTCTTGGTAGGAAGAGGAGAAATCTGTAACCCATAGACAAGAATATCCTGACAGTTCAGTACATCCTGAAGAAAGGAAGCCATGTGTAGAGCTTTAAAGAAAAAAACAGTGAACAAACTTCTGCTAAGAAGAGGTTAACTGTAGGTTGCAACCTTCAGGAACCTATGGTTGCTGGGTATGCTCAGACTGGCTAGAGTTTGGATTCTTCAGAACAGGACGAGGTGTCCCCTGCTTGGGTACATCTGGATGATGGACAGGAGAAGAGTGAAACCTTCTTTTCTTAGGGAAAGGAGGTTTGGTAGGACATTTCCTACCTCCTGGGGAAGAAGGCGGCTTAAGATGGTTTCCAGAACCAGGGAAGTCAGTGGAGCAGAGAGCAACCTGACGTAAAGCCTCCTTATTGAAGAGATTTTCTCCAGTACAAGGAGAATTACCCAGTGTGTGTTGTGCCCATCTGCTCAAGTCTGAAGCCTGGAGCCAGGCTCTACGACGTGCTCCTATGGCAATAGCAGAAGATCTGCTAACAGACTCAAAAGAGTCTAGAGAAGCACGAGAAAGAAACCAAGAAAGATTCTGGCTATGACTAAGAAGTAAGGAATAGTCTGCAGCCTTAGGCTCTGATAGAAAAGGAGTCAAAAGAGATAATTTCTTTGTGACCTCCTGGAGAGATAGACTCATATAAAAAAATATAAGAGATAATCCTTGATGCCAGCATAGATGTTTGGAAGGTTTGACGTCCAAAGGCATCAAGTGCTTTAGATGCACGACCTGGCGGATAAGAAGAATGCTTCTTCTTGCTTTTTACCTTCCTCATTGCTGATTCCACTACAATGGAATGATGGGAAAGTTGAGTCTTTTGAAACCCTGGAGAGGGGGGCACCTGATACAGAACATTAGTTGCTGTAGAAGGTGAGGGAACCCTTAAAGGTGATTCCCATATTCTTAGAAGAAGATCCTGCAAAGAATGATGTAAAGGAAGCATTATATTTTCCTTTTCTGCAGGAGAGCCTCGAGTAGGATCACAGCCAGGGATAGGAATAGCAAGAAATATTGCCATGTCAAGGAGAAATTTCTGAAAAGAGGGATCTCCAATGGGAACTATCCCTGGGCAGGCTAAGGTTGAAGCAGCAGCCTGAACACCAGAGGATGTATTGGTCTGGTGCAGAAAAAGAACCCCACTAGATGGACAGTGATACTGGTAGTCACGATTTGAGGCAGTTAGTACTGCATCGTCCATGCCAGGTATCGATTCCAAACTAGGCATAGAGAGGATCAATGGTGCCGATGTAACTGCAGGAACCGACATCGATACCGATACCAGTAGCTGAGTCGGAATCGGAGACGGTAACGCCATCGAAGCAATCATCGGAGGCTGCTCAAGCGGTACCGAGGCAACCAGAAACGCTTGGTGAATATCCTCGGTACTACGTATCCGGAAACGATAAGGGTCGGTTCCAAGACGCGTCGGTACCCAGTCATCTAGACTAGATATCGATTCCAGACTCGGCATCGAAAGGAGTGAGTCCATCGATGCATGTCTAGAGGGTACCGACGTCGGTGGTGGTATCAGCGATGTTGTCGATACAGGAAAGTCGATCTGGGTCGTATCGATCGGTCCCGAAGGTACCGAGAACGCCAGATGACGATCCCTGGTGAAGAGTGGATCACTCAACACCGGTGCCGATGCCGGGGTATCGGTACCGCTCGAAGCGGATGCCACCACCGAGCATGGCTCAGGTATGTTCTGTGAGGGGTGAGCCCCAGGAACAACCTGAAACCCCTGAAATGCATTGGAGCCCGGAGACTCCCGCCGGGGTTTTAATGCCAATGGGGTCTTGAGGGCAAAGTCGGAGCCGTCATCATGCTTGGCATGAGACCTACCACTCAAGAATTGGCTAGTCTTAACAGACTGTTTGTGGGTTACCTGATCCTGTAGAGAAGAAAAAGCCGGTGCCCGCACTCCGGGGGTGAAAACGGTATCGAGGGAAACTCGAAAGAGCGAAGCTCTTCTCACAGTTTCGCAGCCTGATTGTTCAGGGGAAAAAGGGCCAGGACCCAAACAGGTTAGACACCAGGCATTGGAGTCTAAAAAGAAAACTGTGTTTCCACAGTGAAGACACTTCTTAGGAGAAGAAGGCTCCATGATGGAGAGGCCTTGTAGGCCCAAAAAATTTAAGACAGAAACTGAGGGAAAAATTTCCCTGAGTTTAAGAAAAGGAAAAGAAAACCCCACCGGCGGTACCGGTGGCGGCGGGAAAAACAGTCACGACCACAAGAAAACAAGAAATAAAGAATTTGAAGAAAAAGGTTTCTGGGGTGACAGGAGGACGTCCTCCCGGCTCCGCGGAAAAACAAAAACTGAGGAGAGGCAGTGGAAAAGGCGGGAAGGCAATGCACAGGCGCGAGGGATGCTCCCAAAAGCTTTCTGATTGGATGCTGGGGAGCATTCCCGTGCAGGCTCCGTCGGTATCAACGTACCCATATGTGAAGACTCATTCCTGCTTGTTCCTGGAGATACCTCTTTCCCTAGCAGGAAGACGAGGAGAACCCTGTGACCTAGAAGCATGAACATCCTGACAGCTCATAGAACATAGAAAGAATGGATGTCTTTCGGGAAGAGATCCATGTTTAGGATTTAGAATGACAGCAGTGGATTGCCTCTATTGAGAAGAAGCAACTGCAGATTCTAATCCCAAGAGTCACAAGCATCTGATGATGATTGATCAGAAACCCTGTGGTTGCTGGGTTTGCTGAGCCTGGTGAGAGGTTGAACTCTGCAGACCAGGACGATGCTTCCCCTGTTTGGGAACATCTGTATGATGGGCAGATGATGCATTTATTTATTTTATTTTATTTATTTAGCTGTATTTATATACCGCCTTTCACCGGGTCAAAGCGGTGTTACATGGGGGTGGGGGAATTAACTACAAGGGTGGGGGAATTAACTACAAGGGTGGGGCCATCACCGGGGAGGCAACATTGATGATTTTGACATATGAAGGACTTTGGACACAGGACAAACGTTGGACATAGACAGGTTAGGGTAGCTTTGGGTTAGAAGTTCATTGTGGATGAGATCGGGGGTTTGTGGGTTTTACGGTGGGTCTCGAGTTAAAGTATTCCTGAAAGAGGATGGTTTTTAGCTGTTTTCTGAAAGTTAGAAGGTCGGTATTGCATCTGAGATAGCTTGGTAGAGAGTTCCATAAGGACGGAGCATAAAGTTCGAAGGCTCGATTGCAGGTCCGTTGTGAGCATTTGGTTCTTTTGTGAGGGACGGTGAGGAAAATGCTGGAGGTTTGTCTAGTAGATCTGCCGTGGGCTGGACGAGCCAGTAGGGTGCGAAGCTGGGTGTCTTGTGTTTGATGGATAGCTTTGTGGGTGAGTAGGATGGCTTTGTATTTTGTCCGTGCTTCGAGGGGGAGAATGTGTAGTTCTTTCAGAATTGGGGTGATATGGTCGGTTTTCTTTGCCCTCTGAATGATTCTTGCGGTGGTGTTTAATGCAGTTCTGAGGGGGTTGGTGTGGGTGGCTGGAAGGCCATGGTAGATTATGTTGCAGTAGTCCAGATGTGGGAGTGTCATGGCTTGCATCACTGTTCGGAAGTCTTGATGTTCCAGGAGGGGTCTGAAACGTTGCACACTGTTCGTGCTTTATGAAATATAGTTCCGGAGGTTTTAGTGATCTGTTGCTTTAAGGTGAGGGCTTGGTCGATGATAATGCCCAGGTATCTTATCTGTGGTTGAATTCGGATGCTTGTAGTTCCAATGATGAGGTGTGTGGGTGGTGTGAAGTCAGGGTCCCTTGTCACTATGAGGGCTTTGGTTTTCTTTATGTTGATGGATAGGTTGTTTGTCTGTAACCAGTCAGAGACTGCAGTGAAGCATGCTGATAGGTGGTTGTTTGTAGGGTTTGTGGTTGTAATGGGAGCGTAGAGCATGATATCGTCAGCATAGATGTGGAAGCTGACGTTGTGGGTGCGTATGACGGTGCAGAGTGGCTGGAGGTAAATATTGAAGAGCATGGCTGATAGTGTGGATCCTTGGGGTACTCCCTGGTGTTGTTGGAATGGGGAGGAAGTTGAGGTGCTGGTGCGAATGAGTTGTTGTCTGTTTGTCAGGTAGGATTGGAACCACTTCAACACGGTGTCCTTGATCCCAATAGTCTGTAGTCGGTGTATGAGGATGTTGTGGGAGATGGTGTCAAAGGCTGCAGATATATCGAGGAAGACCATGGCGTATCCAGATTGTCTCCCTTGTGTTCTTGTGAGGAGGGTGTTCATCAGCGTGGTCATGAGGGTCTCGACTCCATGTAGCGGGCGGAAGCCATGTTGTTGAGGGTCCAGTATGTTGTTAACATCCAGGTGTTCCTGAAGCTGCTGCTGGATGATCTTCTCGATTATTTTGGCTGTGAAAGGTAGACTTGCTATGGGTCTGTAGGATGCAGGGTCAAGAGGATCCAGGTTTTGCTTTTTCAAGGAAGGTCGGATGATCATGGTTTTAAGTGCGTCTGGCATGTGTCCTCTGGAGAAGGCTTCTTTGATGATACGGGTTAGTGGTGTGCTCAGTTCGTTTTTCGATTTCTTTATCCAGTCAGTGGGGTATGGGTCCAGCGGTGAGGTGGTGGTGTGGAGGTAGGAAATAAAACCTTCTTCTCCTATGGGAAGAAAGTTTGGCAGGACATTTCCTACCTACTGGGACAGAAGAAGGTGCAGAACAGCCCCTAGGAACAGGTAAGTCAGTGGACAACTGAGTAACCTGACGTAAAGACTCCTTGTTGAAAAGATTGTCTCCAGTGCAAGGAGTATGTCCCAGTCTGTGCTGTGCCCATTTGTCCAAGTCTGAAGCTTGGAGCCAGGCTCTACGTCGTGCCCCTATAGTTATAGCAGACGTCCTGCTAACAGACTCAAAAGAGTCTAGGGAAGCACGAGTAAGAAACCAAGAGATATTCTGGAGATGCTTGAGCAGTGAAGAATAGTCTGCACTCTTGGACTCTGGAAGGGAAGGAGTCAAAAGATGTAATTGCTTTGTGACCTCCTCAAGAGATAGACTCATATAGAAAATATATGAGAGAATTCTTGCAGAAAGCATAGATGTCTGGAAGGTTTGACGTCCAAAGGCATCTAGTGTCTTAGACTCACGACTTGGCGGATAAGAAGAGTGCTTTTTCTTACTCTTTACCCGCTGCATTGCTGATTCCACTACTATGGAATGATGAGGAAGCTGAGTCTTTTGAAACCCTGGAGAGGGGGGCACCTGATATAAGAGATCAGTTGCTCTGGAAGGTGGGAGTACCCTTAAAGGTGTTTCCCACATTCCTAGAAGGAGATCCTGCAAGGAATGATGCAAAGGAAGCATTATGTTCTCCTTTGCTTTGGTACAGAGCCTTGTGCAGGATCATGCCCTGGGATAGGAATGGCAAGAGATCTTGCTATATCCAGGAGGAAACTCTGAAAAGAGGGATCCCCAACAGGACTCTCCCTTGGACAGGTTAGATCTGAAGAACTAGCCTGAGCACCCACAGAGTTATCCAAATATATAGGAATAGAAGATCCTGCAGAGTGCAGTGTGGAATGCTTAAAGGATGGTCGCCGGTACTGGCTGTCAGGAGCAGCGACCGTCATTACCACATTGTCCATACCAGGTATCGACTCCAAGCTTGGTATAGAAGGGAGCGATCCTGTTGAAAAAAGCATGGCAGGAGTTGGCCACAATGCTACTGTGGATACCGGTACCGATGTCGGAGTCGAGCTCGACAGAGATATCGGAGCAGTCATCAGTTACCGTTCAATCGGTACCGAGGTAACCGAAAACCTCCAGGTGCTATCCTCGGTACCGAACCACCGGTATCGATCAGTGTCGGTACCAAAGCATATTGGTACCCAGTCGCCCAGACTAGAGATCGATTCCAAACTCGGCATCGAGGGCAGCTCAATCGGCCTCGAGGGAACCAAGAGTTGTGGATCCGAATCATCAGAACCGAGTCTTCGGTACCGCCGAGAGCCGGTACCAAGGCGAGTCGGTACGCAGTCCTCCAGACTGGAGATCGATTCGAGACTCAGCATCGAAAGAAGCGAGGCTATCGATGCACGTCTGGAGGGTACCGACGTCGGTGGTAGTATCAGTGCTGGTACCGATAATGGAAAATCAGTCTGGAGTGTATCCACCGGTCCCGAAGGCACTGAGGATGCCAGATGACCATCCATGGTGAGGAGTGTCTCATCCAACACCAGTGCCGATGCCAGGGTATCGGTACCGCTCGAAGCGGCTGCCACCACCGGATACGGCTCAGGTATGTTCTGTGAGGGGTAAACCCCAAGAACAACCTGAAACCCCTGAAAGGCTTTGGAGACCGAAGACTCCCGCCAGGGCTTTGAAGCCAGTGGGCCCTCGAGGGCAAGGCTGGAGCCGTCTACATGTTGTACATGAGACCTACCACTTGAGGGCTGGCTAGTCTTAACAGACTGTTTGTGGGTTACCTGATCCTGTGTGGAAGAAGAAGGGGACAGTGCCCCGCAGTGGGAGGGAAACCGTGTATCGAGGGAACCTCGATGTTGAAAACCTCTTCTCACCAAACTGTTGTCAGGACCCAAGCAGGTTAGACACCAACTTCGAGGGTCTAAAAATAAAGTTGTACCGCCACAGTCTGAACATTTCTTGGAGAAAGTGGCTGGCGGTTCCATGAAGGAAAAGAAGAGTCCTGAAGGCCTAAGAAACCGCGGGACACTATGAAGAAAAAATATCCCGTGAAAAAGGAAGATTTTACAAGAAAAAAAAAGAAAACACCGGCGGTACCAGTGGCGTCGGGAAGACAGCCGCGACCACAAGAAAACTAAAGAAATAAAACAAGAATTTTCTGCGGTGACAGGAGGACGTCCTGCCGGCTCCGCGGAAAACGAAAACTGAGGAGAGGCAGTTGGGAAAGGCGGGAAGGCAGCACGCAGGCGTGGTGGGATGCTTCCAAAAGCTCTTTGATTGGACGCTGGGAAGCGTTCCCGCGCAGACTCCGTCGGTACCGACGTACCCATATGTGAAGACTCATTCCTGCTTGTTCCTGGAGATGGGCCTGAAACCTCCTGTTTTCTTTGGAATGAAAAAATATGGAGAGTAGAAGTCCATCCTTTATTGAGGAGAAGGAACTCATTCTAAGGCACCCTGGGGCAACAGGGTGGTCAGCTCTTCTTTTAAATGAGTGCTTTGAAGGGGTTGTGTGTGATAATCCCCTATGAAGCTGGTGAAGGGTAAGGTTTTGAAGTGAAGCTGATAACCCCTTTGGACAATCTGGAGTGTCCATTGCTCTAATGTTATGAGATGCCACCTGTGGGCATAGTGACAAAGTCTGTCTGCTGTGTGGAGGGGCAGACTGGCAATGCTCTCTAGGAAAGAGTCCAGAACCAGGTGCAGGCTGTGCCTGTGCAGCTGGTTGGGCTTAGGAGCCTTTGGCTTCTTGGATTAGTGAGGGCCCTGCTGTCTCTGTTGAGGCTGCTGAGGTTGATAGGCAGCAGAGGCGGGTAAGAAGAATAGTATCTCTTCTAAGAATAGAAAGATTTCTTGCGAAGGGACTTCCTTTTGGATGGGTCAGCTGTTTCCCTGGAAAGGCGTTTTAGGATGAGATCATCTGTTTCAATCTCGCCTGCTTTTTCCCTCCAATCCTTGCCTAAAAGGTTTTCTCCAGTACATGGGATATTCCCCAGTTTTACTTGGACTCATTGCTCAAGATCTAATGCCTGCAACCAGACTATCCTGCGAGCCCCAATGCAGACTGCTGAAGTTCTGCTGGTGGAATTCAAAGGCATCAAAAGAGGCCTAGTAAGAAACTTTGGAGTGTCTTGGCCATGTTTGATGAGTGTCTGGAAAGCACTCCTTTTATCCTCAGGAAGCATGGTGACATCCTTCAGAAACACTCCCATGTACAGCATGTAAGAGTTAATTCTAGAGGCCAACATGCAAGCTTGGAAGAATTGACGAGCAAAGGCATTGAGTGTCCTCGAGTGTCTGCCAGGTGGTTTGGAGGAATGGTTCTTTGAACTCTTTATTCGGCACATTGCCGATTCCACCATCATCGAATGGTGGGGGAGCTGTGTTTTTTGGAAACCTGGACATTCTGTTACTTGGTACATGGTATCGAGTCTCTTGCTGATAGGGGAAACCGTGAGCGGAGCCTCCCACATGTGGAGCATGAGATTCTGTAGGATACAATGCACCGGTAGTGTAGCCACTTCTTTGGGCATGGAAGGGTATTGGAGTATTTTCAATTCCTATGCCCTCTGTTCCTTCTCTGAAGCAGCTGTGATGGAGAATCCTGCTGCCATGTCACAGATGAAGTACTGAAAGGACATATCCTCTGGTGGGGACTGACGCCGTTCCTGATGCAGCGAAGGGTCCGAAGGGATGTCTGAAGGTTCTCGTGAATTGAGTGATCTTCCATCAGAATCTGAAGCAGTTGAGTCAGAGTCTGGTAAGAAATCGAAGTACCGGCGGGTCCTTGGTTTGACCTTGATGCTTCATGGACGAAGTCGATACCGATACTCGGAGATATTAGAATAGAGAGCCGTGGCAGCCTGAGTCTGTTGGATACTGGGGGCATTGACAGGTTCCAATAAAGGTATCGACCTCATGGGTTTCAACCATGCCGGAAAAGAAAAAAATGAAAGATTTATCGGGACCGGTGTCGGATTTGACAGAACCGGCATCAACAGGAAAGCAGAAGCACAATGTTCCACAAAAAAGAGGTTTTGAGGCAGTGACAGGACGAAGTATCCTGCTGGTTCCGCGGAAAACGAAGAACTGAGGCGAGGAGTTGGAAAGGCAGGCACAGTGGAATGCTCTCAAAGGCTTTCCTATTGGATGCTTGGGGAGTGTCCCCGTGTCGGCTTTTTCCTGGGTGGTGGTTCCTAATATGGAACCTTGCATCATCTAACCACAGTTTGGCTTTTTCTTTCCTAGGTGCATAACTTTGCACTTCTCCACATTAAATTTCATTTACCATTTGTAAGCCCAGTCTTCCAATTTATCAAGATCCTCTTGCAATTTTCCACAATCCTCATGGGTTTTAACAAGTAGATTGGCAGGACAAAGTAAGAAAGAATATCTGCACCCGAGTATTCTTGGCTAAATCAGGATAAATCCTGACCAACAATCCCTTAAATAATACATTTTGCTTCTTAAAGAAAAGCTTTAAGAGCCATTCTTTATCTAACAATGCAAATGTTATTAAAGTGGAAGGGATTAGACTTTCTTCCACAGAGAACTCTAACAGTGTTGAGACATTTAAAATCTCAATAGGCTGATCACCACGTCTCACAGAAAAGTCCGATTTTTTTCCCCTTAGGCAAACAAAATCTTTTCTCTATAGGTGGTATCAGAACAGCTGGAACAGCCAACATTTCAACTAAGTATTTCTTGAACATATCAATTGCAGAAACTGTTGGAACACAAGGAAAGTTTATGATCCTTAAATTATTTGCCCGAGAGATATTCTCCAAGTGCTCAATTTTTGCATTAAGAACATAAGATATGCCATACTGGGTCAGACCAAGGTCCATCAAGCCCAGTATCCTGTTTCCAACAGTGGCCAATCTAGGTCATACGTACCTAGTAGTTTCCCCAAAAGACACAGGTTCCTCAATGCTTGTACTGGGTCAAGCATTGATATCCTGGGTCCCTTCTTAATAATGGTTTATGGACCTTTCCTCCAGGAACTTGTCCAAACCTTTTTTAAACCCAGCTACACTAACAGCCTTTACTACATCCTCCGGTAACAAATTCCAGAGTTTGATTATACGTTGAGTGAAGAAATATTTTCTTTTATTAGTCTTAAATAGTTTACCCTGTAGCTTCATTGCATGTCCCCTAGTCTTTCTATATTCTGATAACGTAAACAATCGATCTACGTTTACCCGATCCACTCCGTTCATTAAATTTATAGACTTCTATCATATCTCCCCTCAGCCGTCTCTTTTCCAGGTTAAAGAGCCCCAACCTTTTTAGCCTTTCTTCATAGGAGTATCCTTCCATCCCCTTTACCATTTTGGTGGCTCTTCTCTGAACCTTTTCTAATAATGCTATATCCTTTTTAAGATACGGCGACCAGAATTGCACACAATATTCAAGGTGCGGTCTCACCATGGAACGATATAGAGGCATTATAATATCTTTTGTTTTATTTTCCATTCCTTTCCTTATGATACCTAGCATTCTATTTACTCTCTTGGCTGCCGCTGCACACTAGGCCGAGGGTTTTAACATGCTAACCACAATGACGCCTAAATCTTTTTCCTGGGTGGTGGTTCCTAATGTGGAACCCTGCATTGTGTAACCATAGTTTGGGTTGTTCTTCCCTAGGTGCATAACTTTGCACTTGTCCACATTAAATTTCATCTGCCATTTTGATGCCCAGTCTTCCAATTTATCAAGATCCTCTTGCAATTTTCCACAACCTCTTGGGTTTTAACAACTTTAAATAGTTTTGTGTCATCTGCAAATTTGATAACCTCACTCGTTATTCCACTTTCCAGGTCATTTATGAATATGTCAAAAAGCAGCAATTTCGTCGTTTGGCTCTTTTTTCCATTTCCTGAAAGATGCTTTTTTGGCAACAGCCTCTCTGACCTCACCTTTAAACCATGCTGGCAGTTTTTTGGACTTCCTTCCACTTTTCTTAAAGCATGGAATACAGCAGGTCTGGGCTTCCAAGATAGTATTTTTCAACAACACCCAAGCTTGATGTAAGTCTTTATCCTTTGCAACTGCTCCTTTTAGTTTTTTCTTAACTATTTTCCTCATTTTATCATAGACTCCCTTTCAAAAGTTAAAAGGTAGTACTGTGGATTTCCTTACTATCCTTCCTCCACTAATTAAATCAAAGGCGATCATGCTATGATCACTATTGCCAAGTGGCCCCAACACCCTTATCTCCTGCACTAGATCTGGTGTTCCACTAAGGACTAGGTCTAATATGGCTTCCCCTCTGGTCGGTTCATGAACCAGCTGCTCCAAGAAGCAATCATTTATGTCATCTAGGAACTTTATCTCCCTAACATGTCCTGCCGTGACACTGACCCAGTCAATACCGGGGTAACTGAAATCACCCATTATTATTACTGCGCTGTAACTTTTGTTAGCTTCCTTGATTTCTTTGAGCATTTCATCATCCATTTGTTCATTCTGGCCAGGCGGTCGATAGTACACCCCCACTGCCATCGCCTTCCCCTTTTTACATGGAATTTCAATCCATAGAGATTCTACAGCAAAGTTTGTTTCCTGACTCAATGCCCTCTCTAACATAGAGCGCAACCCTTCTACCAATTTGATCAGTTCTATCATTACAATATAGTTTGTACCCAGGTATCACAGTGTCCCACTGGTTGTCCTCCTTCCACCATGTCTCTGATATTCCAATCATATCTAACCTCTCATTTAGTGCTATATATTCTAACTTTCCCATCTTATTTTTTAGACTTCTAGCATTTGCATACAAGCATTTTAGAGACTGTATTTTATTCATATTAATTTGGCTATTGGTAGATATGGGTAATTTGGGATCTTTAAGCTCTGTCTGCTCCATACTTGAGGGCATTTGGGCTACTTTACTCTTTTTTGGAACCTCTCTGCTTTTGGTAGTATCCTTCAAGGATACATTCTTCCAAACCATCCGCTCTTGGGCGACTGTCAGCTTTCCCCTATTATCTAGTTTAAAAGCTGCTCTATCTCCTTTTTAAAGGTTAATGCCAGCAGCCTGGTTCCATCCCGGTTAAGGTGAAGCCCATCCCTTCGGAAGAGCCCCTCCTTTCCCCAGAATGTTCCCCAGTTCCTAACAAATCCAAAACCCTCATCTCTGCACCATTGTCTCATCCACGCATTGAGACTCCGGAGCTCTGCCTGCCTTTTGGGCCCTGCACGTGGAACAGGAAGCATTTCGGAGAACGCTACCCTGGAAGTTCTGGATTTCAACTTCCTACCTAAAAGCCTAAATTTAGCCTCCAGAACCTCTCTACCACATTTTCCTATGTCATTGGTACCGACATGTACCAAGACAGCAGACTCCTCCCCAGCACTATCTAAGACCTTATCTAGGTGGCGCGTGAGGTACGCTACCTTCGCACCAGGCAGGCATGGTTACCAGGCGATCCTTAAGTTCACCAAAGTTCTTAAACTGTAATAATTGTTCATCCAAAACAACTACTTTTGTTAGCAACTCCAAAATATCCTTTTGTACCTCTGTAACATTTGAAGTAGTCTATTCCACAGCCATAAAATTTGCTTGTACCTTGGAAGCTAGCAAAGAAACCTGCAGCAGCAAAGCTTCACACAACAAAGCAATCACTTGTCAGATAGCCTCCAAAGTAAAATCTGATGGTCGTTGTAAAAAGAAGGACATTGATCCAGATACAGAATCTGAAGTTGCTTCCATACCTCCCACTGCTGAAACGCCACCCAAGATTGCAGCCACACCTGTTGTTGAAACGCCACCCAAGATTGCAGCCGCACCTGCTGCTGATCTTCAGTCTGGCTCATATGAATGGCTGGGGTGTTGATGTTGACCCGAAGTGGGTAGCTCATCCAAACTCACCGCCTCTGCGCCTGGCCTTCCCAGGGACTTCTTCCACTGCAGGCTCTCCTCTAGAGAGAGATCAAGTCACACCGCATTTGAGGTCGGCAGCATATCGGAGGGGAGAGAGAGATTCTTCGAAGCAGACACCAAACATTCCTTTTCCAGCGTACTCACAACCAAGGAAACCTCCCCTGAGACAACTAGTTAGTGAAGCAGCCGTTGCAAGAAAGCGTCCAGAGGACCAGTTGCTGAAGAAGTCAGCATAGAGGTATTAGGGATTCGGGATGGCTGCAAAAACTCTTTCCCTTATTCCGACCCATATTTATACAACCACTTCAAAGAGCCCCAACCAATGCCATCTTGGCTCCTCCCCCTGAGTGATGGTTTCTAAGGTACCACCTTGCATTGTGTATCCAAACTTTGGGGGGTTCTTTCCTAGATGCATAACTTTGCAACTTGTCACATTAAATTTCATCTGCCATTTGGATGTCCAGTCTTCCAATTTATGAAGGTCCTCTTGCAATTTTTCACAATCCTCTTGTGTTTTAACAACTTTTAATAATTTTATGTCTTCTGCAAATTTGATCACCTCATTCGTTATTCCCATTTCCAGGTCATTTATGAATATGTTAAAAAGCAGCAGCCCCAGCACAGATCCACGGTACTACCTTTTGACTTTCAAAAGGGAGGCTATGATAAAATGAAGAAAATAGTTAAGAAAAAACTAAAAGAAGCAGTTGCAAAGGTTAAAGATTTACATCAAGCGGTGGCCCTGAGTGGGTTGGATATAGAAGAACAAAGCCCTCTTATAGTCCAAGGTGTGAAGGACTGCAAAAGGGGACTGCTACTTCTGGAAAGAGATCTGCAATTGTAACTATTTACTTCTGGGAATTTTTCTAAATCTTGGGAAAAAAGGAATTCTTTAGATTAAAGCTGATTAATCTGCGAACCCAGTGTATTTGGTAAATCAGGCAGGGCTTAGTAGCAGCAGCAAAAAGACTTCAGTTTAAATTTAAAACACAGCTTTCTGGTTAAATTTAGACCCCAAGACTCCCTCTATCCAAGCAAAGGCTGTGGGACTCCCCTGGAAATTGGTCAAGTTTACGTTAGAAGCACAGGAGTCAAGATTACCTTAGAAGCATAGGACAGAGTACTGTGTAGCAGCCAGCTTTTAATAAGTCTTCTTTCCCTCCCTCCCTCCCTCTCCTTCACCCACCATCCCCTGGGATAATCATAGCTTTATAGGTGCTTACAACTCTTAAAGTAAAGGAGGTACCATATTCACTCTCAGGTGCAGCTGTTTATCCTCATCGGGCATACATTAAGGATCTGAGATTAAGCAGGCTTCAGGTGAACAAGGTACATTAAATGTATTAGGTATAGTTTTATTAGTATAAGTATCCACAGCAACCCTTAGTAAGTAAAGAACTTAAATATCTAAACATAACCTTAAAACTAAGATGCAGACAGCAGTCCAGCAGCGAGATGGAGGCTTTCCAGTTTTTTCGATTGAGTATCACATGTATGATTTTCTCCCAGTTGGTGAGAGGTCTTACATGTGCACTAGGTACAAGGAGCTCTTTGCTCTCAGGGAACGAGTCCGATCTCTGGAGGTTAGAGTCGCAGACTTGGAGGACATAAGGAAGACAGAGATACATAGACGAGACCTACAGGAATATAGTCCTGCAATCCCACCTCCAGTCTGGCAGCACCCTGTTGCCATGGAGAAGAGAGGTCACGTGACAGGAGAGCATCACCCTGGAGTGGTAGGAAGTTATCCTCTAGCTAGGACCTGTCCTCCAGGTGATGTAAAACCCTCTCGCACCAAGGATGTTTCTCCAGAGCCATGTGCCCATGAGGGAAGGATTAGGACAGCCATTATAATTGGTGATTCGATCATTAGGCATGTAGATTGCTGGGTGGCTGCCGGACGTGAGGATCGCTTAGTAACATGCCTGCCTGGTGCAAAGGTAGTGGATCTCACGTGCCACCTAGACAAGGTCACAGATAGTGCTGGGGAGGAGTCTGCTGTCTTGGTATATGTCAGTACCAATGACATAAGAAAATGTGGTAGGGAGGTTCTGGAGGCTAAATTTAGGCTTTTAGATAGGAAGTTGAAATCTAGAACTTCCAGGGTAGAGTTCTCAGAAATGCTTCCCGTTCCACGCGCAGGACCCAAAAGGCAGGCAGAACTCCGGAGTCTCAATGCGTGGATGAGACGATCGTGCAAGGATGAAGGTTTTGGATTTGTTAGGAACTGGGGAACATTCTGGGGAAAGGAGGGGCTTTTCCGAAGGGATGAGCTTCACCTTAACCAGGATGGAACCAGGCTGCTGCCATTAACCTTTAAAAAGGAGATAGAACAGCTTTTAAACTAGATAATAGGGGAGAGCTGACAGTCGTATTGCTTCAGAACAATCTATTTTTGAAAGATACTACCAAAAAAATGAAGTTAGGGCATATCAGCAGAGAGGTTCCAATAAAGACAAAAGTAGCCCAAATGCCCTTGAGTACGGAGCAGACAGAGCTTAAAGATTCCAAATTACCCCTGCCTACCGATAGCCAGATTAATATGAATAAAATACAGTCTCTAAAATATTTGAATGCAAAAGCTAGACCAACATCAGTAGCAGCTCTGAGGTGATTTGAAAGCTGTTACTCTGTTGCTCAATCTGCAGACTGGATACACAAAATACTGCTGTTTTCTCTGTGAATGGGATAGTCACGCAAAAGATTCCCATTACATCAAGAGAGTTTGGCCAATCCGATAGTCATTGGAGCCTGGAAAGAAAAATGTGCAGCATCCACACCACTTGCTGAATGAAGGAAGATTTTGTTACCGCCCTAACTCATTAAGTTGAGTCTTATGAAAAATTCTGTCAAGGCCACGGACAAAACAAAATCAGCTTTCAAGTATCTCAGCGGGAAATTTCCAAGACTAAGAGAAGCTAAAATAAAGGAAGGTGTCTTTGTTGGTCCTCAGATTTGTGAGCTTCGAGATGATGCATTTAACTGTGCACTACATGGCAAAAAAAGAACAGCATGGAAAGCCTTCCAGTTAGTGGCAACAAGTTTTCTCGGAAACAACAAGGCAGACAACTAAGGGGAGCTGGTGGAAAAATTCATCAATGCATATAAAAGTCTTGGCTGCAACATGTTACTAAAGATAAACTTTTTTGCATGCTCATCTTGATTTTTTCACACCGAACTGTGGAGCAGTGAGCGATGAGCATGGCAAGTAATTTCATCAGGACATTGCAGCAATGGAGAAAATATATCAAGGCAAATGGAGCTTGTCAGTGCTTGCAGACTATTGCTGGACAGTGACAAGAGATACTCCATTTACAGAATTCAGGAGACAAGCCAGGAAACACTGAGTAGACACTGAATAAGGTCTGAAATGAACACTAACACATACATAGTCATCTCTTGCTTTCTATTTCATACTAACCTTTTTGATAAATTGTATTTAAATAACCTTTTGGCTGATTTTTAAACTTTTAAACAAGGACAACAGGTGAAATATTATCAAGGTCATAAAGCACAGTTACTCACCTTTAACAGGTGTTCTCTGGGAACAGCAGGAATCAGTCCTCACATATGAGTGACATTGGCGCTGATGGAGCCCGCGTGGAGCATTTCCCCAGCTTTCAAAGAAAGCCTTTAGGAATGCTACCATGCATGCGTAGTCCCCTTCCCGCCCAAGGGTGCCATTTTGCTCAGTCAGTGACATAGCTAAGACGGCAGTAAAAACATTAAGCAAGGTAGGGAAGGCAACTCCTAGGGGAGGAGGGAAGGTTGTGAGGACTGATTCCTGCTGTTCCTGGAGAAAGAGTAGTTACTCACCTGTAACAGGTGTTCTCCAGGAGCAGCAGGAATCAGTCCTCACTTATGGGTGACGTCGCCGACGGAGCCCTCGCGGAGCAATTTCCCCAGCTTTCGCAGAAAGCCTTTGGGAATTGCAGCGCGCATGCGCGGTCCCCTTCCCGCCCAGGGATGCCATCTTGCTCAGTCTGATGACATAGCGGAAAGACAGCAAAAGTTAGCAAAATATGCAATAAGAATGACTGCAACTCCAAGGGGAGGAGGGAGGGTAGTGAGGACTGATTCCTGCTGCTCCTGGAGAACACCTGTTACAGGTGAGTAACTACTCTTTCTCCAGGACCAAGCAGGAAGTCAGTCCTCACTTATGGGACTCCCAAGCTTAAGGCTACCGGAGACCTCAAGCCTAAAGAGCTCCCTCAAGCTCAACAGTACAGAGGGAAGGAATCTTCTCTGAATACAAATCCGGCCGGTAGCCCAACACTAGGGCCGGAGGGAGGAGTTGCCTAAAACTCAAAGAGGTTGTGGAGAACTGCCTGACCGAAAGCGCTGTCCCTGCAGGACTCCCTTTCAAGGCAGTAATGAGCCGCAAAGGTCTGGCCTGAAGGCCAAGTAGCGGCCTGGCAAATGTCTGCCAATGGAACAGAGCGGAGATGAGCCACAGACGCGGCCTTCTCCCTGACCCGATGAGCCGTGACACGACTTTCCAAGGAGAGGCCGGCTGCCCCGTAAGTCCAGGCGATACAGTCGGCTACCCAGGAGGACAGAGTACGCTTAGAGATAGGTACCCCCAACCGATTGGGGTCAAAAGATACGAAAAGCTGGACGGCCTTTCTATGCCCTCGCGTACGGTCAAGGTAGAAGGATAAGGCTCTTCTACAGTCCAGGGTGTGCAGCACAGTTTCTGCTCGGCTGGCGTGAGGCCTGGGAAAGAAGGTCGGAAGAACCACCTCCTGGTTGATGTGAAAGGGGGAGACCACCTTTGGAAGAAACTTGGGGTGGGTCCGCAGCACCACCCTATTCTTGTAGAACCTAGTGTACGGAGGCTCCGACACTAGGGCTTGTAGCTCACTCACACGCCTCGCGGAAGTGAGGGCCACCAAGAAGAGAGTTTTCCAGGAGAGAAAATGGAGAGGGCAGGTAGCCATGGGCTCAAAAGGCGGACAGGTAAGCCTTTGCAGAACCACGTTGAGGTCCCAGTCAGGGGCTGGGGTGCGCAACGGAGATTTAAGCAGAAGGAGGCCTCTGAGGAAACGCGCCACCAAGGGATGCGAGGAGAGAGGCCGACCTTCAACCGGAGTTTGATGTGCAGAGAGAGCACTGAGGTGGACTCTGACAGAGTTGGATTTGAGACCGAGATCGGAGAGGTGAAGCAAATACTGCAGCACCACCGATACTAAACAGGCGAAGGGGTCCTCAGATCGCTGAGAACACCAGACCGAGAAGCGACGCCATTTGAGGGCGTACGACTTCCGGGTGGAGGGACGCCGAGAAGCTAGGACGACGGCTTCCACCTCCGGGGCTAGCTGTAGCAGAGCTAGGACTACCCTTTCAGCAGCCAGGCCGTCAGGTGTAGGGCCCTGATGTTGGGGTGCAGAAGAGTGCCCCGATCCTGGGTCAGGAGGTCGGGCTGGAACCCCAGAGGAAGAGGGGTGTCCACCGCCAGCTGTAGTAGTAGAGGGAACCACGGCTGTCTCGGCCACCGAGGCGCCACCAGGATCACGGAGGCCCTGTCCTGGACAACTTTGAACAATGTCCGGGCCACCAGTGGCGTAGGAGGGAAGGCATACAACAGACCCGTGGACCACGGGATGAGGAAAGCATCCGGCGCCTCCCGCGAAGGATGGGGGTGCCGGGAGCAGAATCTGGGGAGCTGCCTGTTCAGGGGACTGGCAAAAAGATCCACAGTGGGAGAGCCCCACCGGCGGAAGATCTGCTGGACCACCTCAGGGTTCAATTTCCACTCGTGCGGTAGCAGCATCCGACTCAGCTTGTCCGCCAGGCAGTTGTCCTGCCCTGGCAGGTAAACCGCTTTGAGGAGGATGTCGTGATCGACAGCCCAAGAGCACAGCCTCCGGGCTTCCCGACATAGGAGGAGGGAGCCCGTGCCCCCCTGTTTGTTCACATAGAACATTGCAACCTGATTGTCCGTCTGTACCAGTACGGAGTGGCCGAACGTCAGGTGAGAGAAGGCCCGCAGAGCTAGGCGGATCGCCCGGAGCTCCAGGAAGTTTATCTGCTGGGCGGCCTCCCAAGGCATCCAAAGGCCCTGCGTGCATGTCCCTCGACAGTGCGCCCCCCATCCCAGGAGGGAGGCATCTGTCGTGAGCACCCGGGACGGTGGGGGAGACTGAAAAGGCATGCCGAGCACTAGATTGGGCAGGTGAAGCCACCAGTGCAGGGAGGAGACCAGACGGTCGGAAATCTGTATCAGGTCCGACAGCCTCCCTGTGGCCTGAGGCCACTGAGTGCGAAGGCTCCACTGAGCAGGCCGCATATGTAGACGGGCGTTCGGAGTGACATGGACCGTGGAGGCCATGTGTCCGAGTAGCTGCAGGAACTGTCTGGCCGAGGCCGGCGACCTGCCGCTGAACCTGCCGGCTAGAGCCGTGAGCCTGTTGGCCCTTTCCAGAGGCAAGAAAGCACGAGCCTGCCGAGTGTCCAGCCGTGCCCCTATGAACTCGAGGTCCTGGGAGGGGAGCAAAGCGGACTTCTCGAAGTTTATGACGAAGCCCAAGTGCTGAAGCAGGGCCACCGTACGCTGGGTGGCTTGGGCGACCCCTGGAGCAGACGATGCCCGGATGAGCCAATCGTCCAGGTATGGGAAGACGAAGAGGCCCTGAAGCCTTAGGAAGGCGGCTACCACCGCCAGGCACTTCGTGAACACCCTGGGCGCGGAGGACAGGCCAAAGGGCAGTACCCGGTACTGATAATGATTCCCCGTCACCACAAACCTTAGGTATTGTCGGTGGTCCGGATGAATAAGGATGTGGGTATAAGCATCCTTTAGATCCAAGGAGCATAGCCAATCTCCCCGCTGAAGGTAGGGCAGCAGGGTTCCAAGGGTAAGCATCTTGAACTTTTCCCGCTGCAGGAACTTGTTGAGGTTGCGTAGGTCTAGAATGGGCCTGAGGCCTCCTGTTCTCTTTGGAACCAGGAAGTACCTTGAGTAAAACCCGTGGCCCCACAAGTGTTGGGGCACGGGCTCCACCGCCCGTTCCTGAAGCAGACTTTGCAGCTCCTGAAGGAGTAAGTCCCTGTGCAGAGGGGGTCTCGGAGGCTCCCCTGGGAAATAGGTGGGAGGCACCTGGTGAAAATGCAGGAGGTAGCCCTCTCGAACTACCTGCAATACCCAGGCCTCGGATGTTATGGCTGACCACCTATGGGCAAAGTGGGTCAGCCGACCCCCCGTACCGGACGAAGGCCCCTGAGGGGGAGGAGCTATGCTGGCATAGTCAAAAAACCCCGCCCTGTTGGGCCGGGGCCTGCGTTGCGGATTTGGGGGCTTTCTGCTTCCGGGATCCGTTACCCTGTCCCCTAGGCCACTGCCCCTGAAGGGGGGTTGTGGCCGGGTATTGTGGTTGGTGATGCGTATAAGCAAACACCTTCCTCGGGTAAAAGGGCTTTTTCCCCGAGCCCTTCTTCTTCTGTGAAGGGGTAGAGGACTTTCTAGAAAGGCGAGTCCTGGTGAGAGTCTCCGACTCGAGCTCCGCCGCCTTTTCGGCCATGGGTTTGCCGAAGAGGTTTTCACCTCTGCAGGGGACATCGACCAACTTGTCCTGCACCCAGGGCTCGAGATCGGAGGACTGAAGCCAAGCCTGGCGGCGAGCCCCGATGCCGGCTCCGGCTACTTGAGCCGAGGCCTTGAGGCCATCATAGGCCGCTCGAGAAATGAACTTCGAACACTCTCGAATCCCTGAGGACAAGGCTTGGAACCGCTGCAGGGGTTCCTCGGAGAGACCAGCAGAGAAACCCTGAAGTTCTTTCGCCAGGTCTCGGAGGTACATACCCATGTACAGCTGATATGTCTGGACCCGACAAGCAAGCATAGAGCCCTGGAAGCACTTCCGACCGAGGGCATCCAGGCTCCGGGCCTCCTTCCCCGGGGGCATCGAGGAGTGCATCTTTTGACTCTTAAGTCGATGCATGGCCGACTCCACCACCATGGAGTGGTGTGGAAGTTGCGCCTTCTGGAACCCGGGGCTCTTGCGGACTCGATACATGGAATCGATCTGCTTGCTCAACACTGGCGTCGAGGCTGGGCTCTCCCACATGCGGAAGAGAAGCCACTCCAGCATCGGGGGAACCGGTACAGTGAAGGCCTCCCTCGGGGGGAAGTCGTATTGGAGGGCCTCGAGCTCTTCGGCTCGGGGCTCCTCCTCCGGATCCTCAGGGAAGGCCAAAGCCTTGGCCATATCCCTCACGAAATCGGAGAACCGGGTATCCTCCGGGGGGGACCGCCTCCGAGGCTCCGACTCGGGCGAGTCGGAGGGGACGCACGGAGTCTGAAAAGAACCGGGTGACTCGTCCTCCTCCGTGTCCCAGCCCGACTCCTCCGAGGAGGAATCGCGCGGCTCCGCACAGGCGAGGCCCGGGGACCTCCGCCCCGACCGGCATCGAGGACATCGGTCCCGAACGGGAAGCCGAGGGAGACCTAGGTCGAGGATCGACTCGAGCTCGCATGAACTCGAGGATTGGCTCGGCCTCCGGGGTCGACTCGAGCGTCGACGTCCCGGTGGTCTGGGCAGATGCACTGGCGAGGCCGGTGATCCATGCCCGCTGCTGGTCCATGAAGGCAGATATACTGCGCTCCAAGGTCGTCAGTCTGAGATCGAGCTCAGAGGACCCAGCAGCTGTCGACTCGGGCCCCGACGGCATCGGGCCCGACGTCGGCTCATCCGTGGGGGAGTCCAGGAGGACTATATCACTCACGTGTCCAGGCGACTCCACTCCGAGACGAGGAATCTTCGAAGGCCTCTCCTCCTCCGAGGGCCCGGGTTGTCGGACCGGGCTAAGCGACCTGGCCCTAGAAAGACCAGGCTCGCCGCCCGGTTCCGCCCTCAAGGGCCGCTTCTCCCGCCGGTGCTTCCGGCTGGGGGAGCCCCGTTCAGAAGAACTCCTACGATGCTCCGAACCGGAGCCACGAGGTGTAGAGGCCTCTGACGAGGTCCGACCGGAGTAAGAGAAGATCCGTTCCCTCTGCGACTGCCGACTCCGCAGCGCCTTTGAGGACATCTTGCCGCACGGGCCGCAGCTCATAGGGTCATGCTCGGCCCCAAGGCAGCGGAGGCAGCAGTCATGCGTGTCAGTAAGAGACATGAGCCTGACACAGCGATCACACTTTTTAAAACCGCTGGCAGCCATCGGGGGAAAAAGGGCCCCTGCAAGGTCGAAAGACCGCGCTGCCAGGGATGAAGGGAAAAGTGGCGGGAACGCCAGTTGGAAAAAAACAAAACATAAACGGGCCCAATAGGGATATCGAGGCCCGGCGGGAAGAGGAACACACAAACCGAGAAAAAAATGTTTTAACGAAACAAATCAAAGAAATCAACTTTTCAGCGGCGTTAACAGACACGTCTGTAGGGCTCCGCGGAAAAAAGAAGACTGAGCAAGATGGCATCCCTGGGCGGGAAGGGGACCGCGCATGCGCGCTGCAATTCCCAAAGGCTTTCTGCGAAAGCTGGGGAAATTGCTCCGCGAGGGCTCCGTCGGCGACGTCACCCATAAGTGAGGACTGATTCCTGCTTGGTCCTGGAGAATACCTGTTACAGGTGAGTAACTATGCTTTCTCCAGGAACAAGCAGGAAGTCAGTCCTCAAATATGGGACTCCCTAGCTCCAGGCTGCCAAGGACCGAAGCATGACAGCACCATCGGTGACTCGTCGGGTGGCCATAGTTGTGGAAGGAGTCCCTACGGACAGACTCTGCACGATCCTAGCATCCAGCAACACTATCACTCCCGTAGCCTGAACAAAAAAGGGTCGGAGGGCAGGAGTTGCCTACACCCCGAAAATATTACGGAATACTGCCTGGCCGAAGGCACTGTCTCTGTGGGACTCGCACTCCAGGAAGTAGTGAGCTGCAAATGTGTGAACAGAAAACCATGTGGCAGCTCTGCAGATCTCAGTTACCGGGACAGAGCGGAAGTTGGCTACCGACATAGCCATCGCCCTCAAGCGATGCACTGTGATCCGGTGCGCCAGGGAGAGGCCTGCTCGCTCATAGGCAAGGGCAATACAGTTTGCCACCCAAATAACATAGTACGCTTGGTCACAGGAAGCCCCAGTCTGCTGGGGTCATAGGACATGAAAAGCTGAGGTGCTATACGGTGGCCCTGGGTCCTCTGTAAATAGGACAGGGCCCGTTTGCAGTCCAGTGTATAGAGTATGATCTCCTCTTTGCCGGCATGAGGCCGCAGAAAGAAGGTAGGAAGTACAACCTCTTGGATGAGGTAGAACGGGGAGACCACCTTCGGGAGGAACTTGGGGTGAGTGCAGAGCACTACCCTGTTCTTGAAGAACCTGGTGTACAGAGAGTCCACCACCAGGGCTTAGAGTTTGCTCACTCTGCGAGCTGAGGTTAAGGTCACTAAGAAGGCCACCTTCCAGGACAGGTAACCCAAGTGGCACATAGCCAGGGGCTCAAACGGTGGTCTGGTAAGCCAGGAGAGCACCATGTTGAGGTCCCACTTGACCGCCGGGGGGGGGGGGGGGGGGTGCGGGGGTTTCAACAGTAGAAGGCCCTGTAGAAATTGTGAGACTAGGGGCTGGCATGAGAGGGGTTTGCCCTCGATCGGGCGGTGGTGAGCAGCTATGGCACTCAAATGCACCCTGACAGAGTTAGATTTCAGCCTGGCATGAGACAGGTGCACCAGGTACTGGAGTACCAGCTATACGGGGGCAGGAGAAAGGGATCTCATTTTTGTCCAGACAAGAGGGCAAATCTGCACCACTTAAATGTGTAGGCCCTTCTTGTAGAGGGCTTTCTGGAGGCTAACAGGATCTCTTCAACCTCTGCTGGCAGGTTGAGAAGGGACAGAGCTACCCTCTCAGCAGTCAAGCCAGCGTCAGCAGCCCCACATTAGGATACAAGAGAGCCCTCCTCCGGGGTCAGGAGGTCTGGGGCTCGGCCCAGGTGTCTGGAAGTGCCGACGACAACAAGAGCAGCAGGGGGAACCAGGGTTGCCTGGGCCACCTGGGGGCAACCAGTATTACCGATGTCCTCTCGCTCTGGATTTTGAACAGAATCCTGGCAACCAGAGGAGTTGGCAGAAACACTTAGAGGAGTACCCCTGATCATGAGATCAGGAAGGCGTCTGCCACTATCCTCTCTGGGTCCGGCTGACGGGAGCAAAAGCAAGCCAGCTGCATGTTGGCTGGGGAGGCAAACAAATCTATCTCGGGCCAGCCCCAGAGATGGAAGAGCCCCTCCGCCACTAAGGCGTCGAGATGCCACTCGTGTGGACGCAGGACTCTGCTGAATCTGTCTGCCAGGCAGTTGTCCTGGCCCGGGAGGTAGACTGCCTGCAGGAGCATGCCATTGCGCATTGTGAAGGAAAGGAGGGCTACCATCTCCTGGCAGAGAGAGAGCAAGCCTGTGCCCCCCCTGCTTGTTTATGTAGAACATCACGACCCGGTTGTCCATCTGGATCAGCACAGATCTGTCTCGCAAGTGGCTTCAGAATGCTCGAAGGGCTCAGAATACTGCCCGGAGCTCCAGGAGGTTGATCTGTAGCAGGGACTCCTCCTGGGTCCAGCAGCCCTGCGTGCGGTGGGCTCTGCAGTGAGCTCCCACCCCCGGAGGGAAGCATCCGTGGTCAGGGTCCTCTGCGGTGGGGCGCCTGGAGGGCATTCCAGCCTGCAAGTGGCACAGGTCCTGCCATCAGTAGAGGGACCTCGCCATCTGGCGAGTGATCCTGACCATGTCCTAGAGCCTGCTCGTGTCCTGGGTCCACTCAGAATGTAGACACCACTGAGCTGTCCTCATTTGTAAGTGGACTATGGGTGTGACATGGACCGCGGAGGCCATGTGGCCCAGCAGGCAGAGGAGGCGGTGGGCCAACACCATCTTGCGGCATTTGACCTCTCTGTCAGCTGTCTGAGGTGTTCTGCCCTGTCCTGAAGGAGGGAGACCCTGGCCCGCACCATATCCAGCTGAACACCTATGAATTTCAGGTTTTGGGCTGGAGAGAGATGTGATTTGGGGTACTTGATGACAAACCCCAAGTGCTGCAGGAGGAGAATGGTCTCTGTGGCTGTACTGACCCTGATGAGCCAGTTGTCCAGGTAAGGAAAGATGAACACCCCTTGTAGGCACAGATGGGCGGCTACTACTGCTAGGCACTTTGTGAAGACTCTTGACGAGGAGGTCAGACCGAAGGGAAGTACCCTGTACTGGTAGTGGTCCCCTCTGACCACAAACCTTAGGAATTGCCTGTGAGAGGGGTGGATCAGAATATAAGTGTATGCATCCTTTAGGTCTAAGGAGCACAACCAGTCTCCCTGGGGGAGGTAGGGCAGCAGTGTTCCAAAGGAGAGCATCTTGAACTTCTCCCTCACCAGAAACCTGTTCAGGTTTCGGAGATCCAGAATGGGCCTGAGGCCCCCAGTTCTTTTGGGAACAAAGAAATATCTGGAGTAGAAACCCTTTCCCCAAAGCTGTTGGGGTACGGGCTCTAATGCCTTGTCCCTGAGTAGATCTAAAAGCTCTGAGAGCAATAAGGGTCTGGTGAAGGAGAGATTGCACTGGCTCTCCTGGAAAATACCCCGGTGCGGTCTGCTGGAAGCAGAGGTGGTAACCTTCCTTTACCACCTGGAGCACCCACTGGTTGGAAGTGCTAGTCGGCCCTCTGTGGGCTGGTGAGGGTCTCCTGGGGGAGGGAGGCCCCACCCTGGGAGTCAAAAGCTCCCTCCAGGCTGAGCCAGAGCTGGAGCCGGGGCTGCGGCCTGCGGCTTTTGACCTCCTGAGTCCGTGACCCTGGTCTTTAGATTAGGGTCCCTGCTGCTGTTGGTGTGAGAAGACTTCGTAGTGGTGACGCTGGTGAAAAGGCCCCTTTTTCCTTGAGAAAATTGGCCATTTCCCCAATGTTTTCTTTCGGGGGAGGGTAGAGGTCTTCTTTGAGAGCCTCTGCTGGGTCACCACCTCAGCCTCTATCTCGGCTGCCTTATCAGCCATAGGTTTTCCAAACAGGCTCTCCCCAGTGCAGGGGACATCCAGTAGCTTTTGCTGGACCCATTGCTTGAGGTTCAAAATCTGTAGCCAGGCCTGGCGTAGTTGTGGCTCGGGCTGCAGCCTCGAAACCATCCTAGGTGTCCCGGGACAAGAACTTGGAACAGTCCCGGATGGCGGCAATCAGAGCCTGGAACAACTGAAGGGGTTCCCTGGCAAGCCCTGCCAAGAACCCAGCGAGTTCCTGAATGAGGTCCTTTAGATACATGCCTATGTAGAACTCATAGGTCTGCATCTGGCAGCTCAGCATGGATCCCCGGAAGCACTTGAACCCCAGGGCGTCGAGTGCTTTGGCCTCTCTGCCTGGGGGAACAGACAAGTAATTCTTCAGCTTTTGCATCGAGGACTCCACCACCACCATGGAGTTGTGTGGGAGCTGGGATTTCTGGAAGCCCGGGCTCTTTTTGACGAGATAGATGGCGTCGAGGCATCAGCTGACCACCGGCACTGATGCCATGGTTTCCCACATCCGCAGGAGAAACCGCTCAAGGATGGGTTGCACCGGCACCGACAGGGCCTCCTTTGGCGGGGACATACTGGAGAATCTCCAGTTCTTCAATGTGCGGATCCTCCTCTGACTCTGTTGGGACTGAGAGGGCCCGGGCCATGTCCAGGATGAAGCCATAGGAGGCCATGTCCTCAGGTGGGGAATTCCACCAGTGCTCCGGAGGAGATGGCTTCAAAGGCATGTCTCGGCGCCAAGGGGTCTTGGGCGAGGCCTCAACGTCAGTCTCTCAGTCAGAGCTGGAGGGTGTCAAGGAGTCCAAGCCTTGAGATCCACCCCCAGGAACAGAGGTCCCCCAGTGGGTCTCAGGTCAGACTCCCAGAAACTAGCTGGGGACTGGATCCTCGATCGGAGCTGAGGGCTCACCCGAGGCCAATGGCGCTTAGGGCCTGGCTTGACACCTGGGGACACCACTGCAGTCGGGGGTCCGGTCGTCGGGGCAGATGATGCAGATGAACCTGACATCATTGCCTGCTGCATGGCCAGGATGGCAGAGATATTCTGCTCCTGGGCCGCCCGTCTGGCCTCGATGCCAGAAGGCTCTGCAGCTTTTGGTACAGGCACCGAGAGTCTCGGGCCCGGCGCCAGCACTCTCGCGATTGCGTCCTTGAGGAGGACCATGGCCTCAGGGAGCCTTGCACGGTTGCCGCTGGCTGAGGACCTTAGGAGGACACTGCTCGGAGTCGCCCAAGTTCCTCCACGGGACCTTGCTGGGTTTCACTGGTGGAATCTCAACTGGCTTCGAGGATTTTTTTTCTTTTTATTGACGGGGTCCAGGGTCTTGATGGAGGAGCTGCCACCGCGGTACTCTGAAGACACCTGGGCCTCATGGGAGGTGTTCAGCTTGGGGCTCAGCATCAGGGAAGCTGGGGCTGAGCTGGACCGCGGGAACATCATCTCCTGCAACTCCGACCTTTTCTTGTTGATTCTCAGAATCATTGCCTGACACAGGTCGCAGGTGGTACTGTCGTGGTCCAGACTGAAGCAGTGCAAGCAGCAGTCGTGGATGTCTGTAGCAGACATGATTTGAATGCAGCAGTCACATTTTTTGAACCCATCGGGAGACATGGTGGGAGAGACCCAGTGGGGGTTGATGACCACTGGGCGAAAAAGGGCGCAAACACTGGTCGAGGCAAGCCTCGAAGAAAAAAGAAGGAAAAGTTGAGAACGGCATCAGATTCGGCGCCAGCTTGAGGTGGGAAGAGGAGCCGCTATTCAAACCGGAAAAAAAACAAGTTTTAGGATCATTTTAGAGGATTTTCCGGGGAAACAGGAAAAGCATCCGTTGGGCATTGCGTAAAAAAAGAAGACTAAGCAAAATGGCACCCTTGGGCGGAAAGAGTAGTTACTCACCTGTAACAGGTGTTCTCCAGGAGCAGCAGGAATCAGTCCTCACTTATGGGTGTCATCGACGCCGATGAAGCCTCAACGGAGCATTTCCCCAGCTTTCCATGAAAGCCTTTGGGAATGCTGGCACGCATGCGCGGTTCCCTTCCCACCTAAAGGTGCCATCTTACCTCAGTCAAATGACATAGCCAAGAACAGCACACAAAAACGTAAAAAGTAAACTATGTACAACTGCAACTCCAAGGGGAGGAGGGAGGATTGTGAGGACTGATTCCTGCTGCTCCTGGAGAACACCTGTTACAGGTGAGTAACTACTCTTTCTCCAGGACCAAGCAGGAAGTCAGTCCTCACTTATGGGCGACTCCCCAGCTCTGGGCTACCAGGAACCCAGGCTGAACAAGAGAACTCCCTCTAGTCTCAGCAGCAAAGAAAGGCATTTCAAGGACACAACCTCCACAGGTAGCCCAACCAGAGGGCAGGAGTTGCCTAGACCTCAAAGAGATTCTGGAGTACTGCCTGGCCAAAAGCACTGTCCCTACGGGACTCCCTCTCCAGACAGTAGTGGGCTGCAAAAGTCTGGCTTGAAGACCAAGTAGCAGCCCTGCAGATGTCTTGCAATAGAACAGAGCGGAGATGAGCCACTGATGCAGCCATGGCCCTCACACGGTGGGCCGTAACCCTACCCTGCAAAGGAAGGTCAGCTGCCTTGTAAGCCTAGGTGATACAGTCAGCCACCCAGATGGACAAGGTACGCTTGGACACAGGTCCCCCCAAGTTATTGGGGTCAAAGGAAAGGAAGAGTTGAGAAGCCTTCCCATGACCTTGTGTACGTTCAAGGTAGAAGGATAAGGCCCTCCTACAGTCCAAGGTATGGAGAACTGTTTCAGCCCGACTTGCATGAGGCCTAGGGAAGAAAGTAGGAAGAACCACCTCCTGGTTGAGGTGGAAAGAGGTGACAACCTTAGGAAGGAACTTAGGGTGAGTCCTGAGGATCACCCTGTTTTTATAGAACCTGGTGTAAGGTCTATCACAGACCAAGGCCTGAAGCTCACTCACTCTCCTAGCCGAAGTAAGGGCTATCAGAAAGAGTCTTCCAGGAAAGGAAGCGTACAGGGCAAGTAGCCATAGGCTCAAAAGGTGGGCGAGTCAGCTGCTGCAAGACCACATTAAGCTCCCACTCAGGAGCAGGACAACGTATGGGAGGTTTGAGCAGAAGCAAGCCTCTGAGAAACCTAGACACCAAAGTGTGCACAGACAAGGAATGGCCCTCAACTAGGGAGTGGTGAGCTGATAAAGCAGAGAGGTGGACTCGAACAGAGTTGGACTTGAGATCCTGATTGGACAAGTGCAGCAGGTACTGAAGCACTACTGACACAGTACAGGAGAAAAGATCATCACGCAGTTGACACCACACAGAGAACCTTTTCCACTTGAGAGCATAGGTCTTCCTAGTGGATTGTTTCCTGGAGGCTAGGAGAACTTCCTCAACCTCGGGAGGCAGGCCCCAGGGAGCCAACACTACCCTTGCAGCCTCCATGCCATCAGATTGAGAGCTTTGAGATTGGGATGCAGCAAGGAGCCCTGATTCTGAGAGAGAAGGTCGGGTTGCAATCCCAGAAGCAGAGGCAGATCCACTGCCAGCTGAAGCAGGAGGGGAAACCAAGGCTGCCTTGGCCACCTGGGAGCTACCAGGAGGACTGAGGCCCTGTCTCGGAGAATCTTGAACAGTGTTCTGGCCACCAGAGGGGTGGGAGGAAACGCATAGAGTAGGCCCTGAGTCCAGGGAATCAGAAAAGCATCTGCTGCTACCCTCAGAGGATGCGGTTGTCTGGAGCAGAACCTTGGGAGCTGGTTGTTCAGTGGACTGGCAAACAGGTCTATGGAGGGAAGCCCCATTTCAAGAAAATCTTCTGAACCACTAAAGGATGTAGCTGCCACTCGTGTGGTTGCAGAATCCTGCTCAATCTGTCCGCCAGGGAATTCTCCTGGCCTGGAAGATAGACTGCTTTGAGGACATGTTGTGTTTCAGGGCAAAGGAACAGAGGTCCTGGGCCTCCTGGCAAAGGGGCTGGGAACCAGTTCCGCCCTGTTTGTTGACATAGAACATGGCTACCTGGTTGTCGGTCTGGATCAAGACAGACTGGTGTGCCAGGGAAGCAGTAAAGGCCTTGAGGGCCAAGCGGATAGCTCGGAGTTCCAGTAGATTGATCTGCTGGGACGCCTCCCAATGAGACCAAAGGCCCTGGGTGCACTTGTCTAGGCAATGTTCTCCCCAACCCTGTAAAGAGGCATCGGTGGTTAGGACCACTGTATGAGATGGGATCTGAAAGGGCACCCCTACCAGCAGATTGGAGGGGTGTAACCACCAGTTGAGGGAGGCCAGGAAACGGTGGGACACTCTGATCCTGTCTCCGAGCCTGCCTGAGGCTTGTGACCACTGAGTCCGAAGGCACCACTGGGCAGGTTTCATATTGAGTCTGGCATTGGGGGTCACCTGTACTGTCGACGTCATGTGGCCCAGAAGCCTGAGACAGAGTCTGGCGGAGACCAGGGACCTGTGCAGAAACTTGCTGGCGAGGTCCATGAGCCTTTGTGTTAGGTCCATTGGTAAGAATGCTCTTGCCAGCTGAGAATCCAACCTTGCTCCTATGAACTCCAAGTTCTGGGAGGGGAGCAAAGTGGACTTTGCGAAGTTGATGACAAAGCCCACCCTTTTGGAGCGGTTCTATGGTCCTGTTGGTGGCCTGTTGAACTTCTAGGGAAGTCTGGCCTCTGATGAGCCAGTCGTCTAGGTAAGGAAACACAAAGATGCCCTGATTTCTCAGGTAGGCTGCCACCACTGCCAGGCACTTGGTAAACACCCTGGGAGCGGAGGTTAGTCCAAAAGGCAGTACTCTGTACTGATAATGGTTTCACCCCACAATGAACCTGAGGTACTTTCTGTGGTCTGGATGAATAAGGATGTGAGTGTAAGCATCCTTTAGATCTAAAGAGCAAAGCCAATCTCCCTGCTGGAGGTAGGGCAGAAGTGTTCCAAGAGTAAGCATCTTGAACTTCTCTTTCACTAGAAACTTGTTTAGGTTTCTGAGATCTACATGGGTCGAAGACCACCGGTTCTTTTTGGCACCAGGAAATACCTGGAGTAAAACCCGTGACCTTGGACGTGGGGAGGCACAGGCTCCACTGCCTTGTCCAGCAACAGACCCTTTAGCTCCTGGAGGAGAAGGGCTGTATGCAGGGGAGGCCGGAAAGGTTCCCCTGGGAAGTGTGGCGGAGGCAGTTGGTGAAAATGCAGGGCATAGCCTCGATGGACTATGTCCAGCACCCAACTGTCTTGGGTTATCAAGGGCCACTGGTGAGCGAACAAGGCTAGGCGGCCTCCTGTGCAGGGCTGGGTCTGCAAGGGAGGAATGGCTATACTCAAGGAGTCAAAAAACCCCTCCCTGCTGAGTGGGAGCAGGGGCCGGAGGTGTGGGGGCACTCTGCCTACGGGTCCCATTACCCGGCCCTTGGCTTGCTGACCCTGGGGGGCAGCTTGGGCAGCCTGATACTGGGGGTACTGTTTGTAGGCAGTGCCCTTCCTCGGGTAAAAGGGCTTCTTACCCGGGCCCTTCCTCTTAGATGAAGGGGCAGAGGTCTTCCTCGACAGCCGTGTCCTCGTGAGGTGCTCTGTCTCGAGCTGAGCGGCCTTCTCGGCCACAGGCTTGCCAAAAAGGTTTTCACCTTGGCAAGGGACATCGACCAACTTGTCCTGAACCCATGGCTCGAGGTCCGATGACTGCAGCCACGCCTGGCGTTGAGCCACGATGCCGGCTGCCGCTACTTGAGCCGAAGCCTCGAAACCATCGTAGGCGGCGCGGGACATGAACTTAGAGCATTCCCGGATCCTCGAGGACAAGGACTGAAAACTCTGCAAGGGTTCCCCGGAGAGACCAGCAGAGAATCCGGCCAACTCCTTGGCCAGGTCTCGTAAATACATGCCCATGTAGAGCTGGTAAGTCTGGACACGGCAAGCAAGCATCGAGCCCTGGAAGCACTTTCTACCGACGCCATCGAGGTTCCGGGCCTCCCTGCCGGGGGGCACTGCGGAGTACATCTTCTGACTCTTCAGTTGATGCATGGCCGATTCCACAACCATGGAATGGTGCGGTAGCTGTGCTTTTTGGAAGCCAGGACTCTTGCGGAGCCGATAGATGGAATCGACCCGCTTGCTCAAAACCGGCGCCGAGGCCGGTGCCTCCCACATCCGGAAGAGGAGCCGTTCCAGCATCGGAGAAACCGGGACAGTAAAGGCCTCCTTCGGAGGAGAGTCATACTGCAGAGCATCGAGCTCCTCGGCTCCAGCCGAGATAGCCAGAGCAGCGGCCATATCGCGGACAAACTCCGAGAACCTAGTGTCCTCCGGAGGGGATCTACTCCGGGGCTCAGACTCAGGTGAGTCCGAAGGGACACACCGAGTCTTGAAGGTGTCAGGAGACTCCTCATCTTCGGTCTCCCAAGCCGACTCGTCCGATGTCGAGTCGAGATCGGACCCCGCGGGGCCTCTAGGCACCCGCCCTGACGCCGGGGGGACTGGCGTCGAGACCCTCGGTCCCGAACGGGAGGTCGAGGGAGACCTCGACCGAGGACGACCTTGAGCCACAAGGGACTCGAGTATCGGCTCGGTCACCGGGGTCGACTTCGAAGTCGATGTCCCGGTGGTCGGGGCAGATGCGCCAGACAGGCTGGCCATCAGTGCCCGCTGCTGATCCATGAAGGCAGACATTCTGCTCTCCAAGGCTGTCAACCTGAGACTCAGCTCGGGTGACGCAGCAGCCCCCGACTCGGGCCCCGGCGGCACCGGGCCTGACGTCGGTACTCGGGGAGGCGAGTCCACGAGGACAACAGGACTTACGTGTCCAGCAGACTCCGGCTCCATGCGAGGAACTTTAGTTGGCTTCTCCTGGTCCACGGGCCCAGGACGACGGTCGGGGGTCTTAGACCTGGCCCTCGAGGGCTCAGGGACCTCCTCCAACGCTGCCCTCGTGAGCTGCTTCTTCCTCTTACGTTCCCCGTCGGGGGACCCCCTGTCCGAGGAGCTCCGACGCCTCTCGGGATCGGAATCCCGAGATGTCGAGGCCTCAGACGAGGTCCGGGCCCGGGCAGAGGCCGAGTCCGAGAAAAGCCGTTCACTTTGCTGCTGACGACTTCGGAGGGCCTTGGAAGACATTTTTCCACATGGCCCACACGTTTTAGAATCGTGGTCCGGGCCAAGGCACCGAAGGCAGCAGTCGTGTGTGTCGGTGAGAGACATTATCTTCTTACACCGATCACACTTTTTAAAACCACTGGAAGTCATCAGGGAGAAAAGGGTCCCCACGAGGTCAAAGGACCGGCCTTCCAGGGAAAAGAAAAAAGATTTGGCGTGAGCGCCGAGCCACTAAGGGCAAAAACCGAAAAGAGAAAAAAGGGATCCGATACCGGCGTACCGAACCTGGTGGGAGGGGAACCGACGTCGAATCCAAGGAAAAAAGCGAGATAACGCCAAGAAAAAAACTACTCTTTTCTGGGAAAAACAGGACACACGTCCGATGGGCTTCACGAAAAAAAGAGACTGAGGTAAGATGGCACCTTTAGGCGGGAAGGGAACCGCGCATGCGTGCCAGCATTCCCAAAGGCTTTCATGGAAAGCTGGGGAAATGCTCTGCTGGGGCTTCATCGGCGTCGATGACACCCATAAGTGAGGACTGACTTCCTGCTTGGTCCTGGAGAAAGTGGACTACGCAAGCATAGCAGCGTTCCCAAAGGCTTTCTTTGAAAACTGAGGAGATGCTCTGCGCGGGCTCCATCAGTGAAGATGTCACCTATATGTGAGGACCGACTTCCTTGTTCCTGGAGAAATATGGCAACCTTAAACACATGGAAAGACCTAGGTTTATAATTTGTGATTAAAACTCTACTACTAAAACACTATATATACGTGTAAAATGGAAAAGCTTAGATATCTTGGAAACAGTAGCCAATCAGAGTCTTTAATTGCCATTTTTAAATTCAGCGCATCAAAATCCTTAAGAATTGGCAGATTTGGTCTCTGAAGCAGGCAACTTTTAAAAAATTGTAGACCAGTGACAGGCGAACAATAGGTTAGTTTTGAGCATTCCATGACAGTAAGTAACCCCATTCCTAAGCTAGAGTATGTGGGTTATGATCTCAGTCTCTCAGATTTACTGCAAATGCTTGCATTGTGCCAAAGAAAGCCTCCTTTTGGAGTTCATAGGTTGCCTATATATGTTACATCCTATCAGTGTATGACTGGAAATTGACTTGAATCAGGCCTGTGGCTCCCAATATGATCGAAAATATTTATGTATCTTTCTGCCACATATTCTTGGTCTCCGATTGCATTTCTTGATACTTTAGGAATTTCTTCACACAATGCAGAGAGTCATTGCTTGGACCTAAAACCTCTATTATCAACACCATTATGAAGTTTTTCTCCTTTACTACTATGTCCAGTTTTCCTCACCTTCAGCTTCTTATTAGTCAGAATGGGAATGTCCCAGGTGATCATAGCCTCTTCTTTCTCTTTAATTCTCTGAGTGACATGATCCCAGTCATTTTCCAATACAGCAATGGTGTAGTATTTATTTATATTTTATTTATTTATTTACATTCTCTTATATACCACGCTATTCTGCATCAGTGCGGTTTACATTGAACAAACTGAAATTACATTGAACAGGGCATTATAACTTGGAGATAACTATTTTACAGGGAACATGGGCTATGGAGGGTTAAGTGGCTTGCCCAAGACCACAAGGAGCACCTGTGGGACTAGAAACCACAGTCCTTCCGGCCCAAGGTTGCTGTCCTCTAGTGGGATTTGAACCCCCGACCTTCCGGCCTGAAGTACCTTGCCCCAACCACTAGGCCACTCCTCCACTCCTATTTACAGGGTTTCAACAAGATGAGACATGCCATCTTGTTAAGCCTTGCTGCCATAAAATTTTCTGCCATCAGAATTTCACAGCCAGCTACTACTACTACTGCATATTTATACAGAGTCACTGGGCAGATGCAGTACTGTACACATACAAATTAGAGAGTGTCCTTACTCCACAGGGCTTACAGTCTAAACCAAACAGAACACACAATAAAAAGATATAAAAAGTCTTGGCCAGTAGAATGTTTATTGGCCCAATTTTATTACCGACTATTTAGTTTTCATCAAGATTTTCCATTGTCTAGTAAGGGCATAAAACAGAATACAGACTTCTGGTTTGAATGGCAGAGTGAAAAGACGCGATTGAAGTTGCTCCCCATTAACCCTGCACAGCAACAAGGTTTCCCCCACAATTAGCTGGTACTTTGTGCTCCAAAAAAAGAAAAAAATGCCAAAATCGATCAAGCTAAAAGTTGATTCGGGACCTCTATGCAGTGAAAGCGAATGCGGCAGGGGCAAAGATAGTAGCCGGGTCACAACCACCATCACCATCCTCCTCAGCAACTAGTGAGCCTGAGGATCTCTAGTCGGAGGGCAGTGCACTGTTGCTGATGGTATTGCAAGAGATTCGGGAATCAAAAAAAGAAATAGTGGATAAAGTTTTAAACAAAATCAAGAAAAGGTTTGTGGCCATTGGGGAACGGCTGGAACAAGCTGAACTTCACATTGGGCAGACTGAGGACTCGCCAAAAGGACTTTCCGACACTCTCTCACAGCTGCAAATGCAAATGATATGGACGAAAGAAAAACTAGAAGATCAAGAAAACTGTGAAAGACATTCTAATATTCTGATTTTTGGAATCCCAGAAGGAGAGGAAGGCACAGGCACTCTTGGATTTGTCTGGGAGCACCTGTGGGCCTGCTTCCCCAGCTCACCAATTACAGGTGATTACGAACTCGAGTAGGCTTATCAGGAACTTCAGCCCTGACCAGAGCCTAAGGGCTGCCCGCGGGCTTTCATTGTGAAACGATTTTTCGGTTTCAGAACCGTAAATTCATAATTCGTGAAGCAAGGAAAAAAAGAGTTATCAACTATAAACGCTGGAAGGTCATGGTCTTCCCAGTCCTCGCTGCAGAAAAGGTCCGCCGCAGGCATAAATTATTAAAAAGTAGAGACTCCCTGGCCTAGAGGGGAATCAAAGCAGCCATTTGGTACCCAGCGTGATGAACTTTCCTAGAAAATGGTATCAAAAAGTTCATCAATTCTCTGGAGGCAGTAGACAAATATCTGTGGGCACTCCTGTGCAGCCTGGCGGCAGGAACTCCCCAGCACGCAGAAACTGGAGGCAGTGGCAGCCAAGTAGCTAAAGGCTGAGGACAAAGGCCTGCATGATGCAAAAGGGGCCACAGCATCTACTACTACTACTACTATTACTACTACTACTAAGCATTTGTATAGCGCTACAAGTCGTACACAGCGCTGCACAGACATGTAAGAGACAGTTCCCTGCTCATCAGAGCTTACAATCTAGTTAAGACAGACAACACAAAAGGTGTAGGCAGGGGATAAAACAAGGGGGAAAGAAAAAGAAAAAGGAGATCAGGTGAGTCAAGATCCAAAAGCAGCAGCGAAGAGGTGAGTTTTCAACCTGGATTTGAAGAGGGTTAGAGAAGGTGTCTGGCATACAGACACAGGTAGTTTGTTCCAGGCGTAAGGTGCAGCAAGGTGAAAGGAGCAAAGTCTGGAAGAGAAGGGCATAGATAGAAGCAGTTTGCTAGAAGAGCGGAGTTCCCGAGGGGGGTTGTAAGGAGAGATAAGAGAAGAAAGGTAGTGAGGAGCCGCAGAGTGAATGCATTTATAGGTCAGCAGGATAAGTTTGAACTGGATGCGGAAATGGATAGGGAGCCAATGAAGTGACTTGAGGAGTAATATGGGCATGACGAGGCTGGCGGAAGATTAGCCATGGAGCAGAGTGTTGAACAGATTCAAAGGGAGAGAAATGATTCAAAGGGAGACCAGCAAGCAGTAGGTTACAGCAGTCAAGACGGGAGGTGATCAAGGAGTGGATAAGTGTCTTAGTAGTGTGTTCAGAAAGGAAAGGGCAGATTTTGCTGATGTTATAGAGAAAGAAACGGCAGGTCTTAGCTATCAGATGGATGTGTGTGGAGAAAGAGAGAGAGGAGTCAAAGACAACCCCAAGATTGTGGGCCGAGGAAACAGGAAGGAGTACAGAGTTATCCACAGAGACTGAAAAAGGAGGAAGAGGAGGGGAGGTTTTGGGGGGGAAAGATAAGAAGTTCAATCTTGGCCATGTTCAATTTCAAGCGGCAGTGAGACATCCAGGCAGCAATGTCAGAAAGGCAGGCAGAGATCCGGGTCTGGATTGCCGGAGAGATTTCAGGCGTAGAGAGGTAGATCTGGGAGTCATCAGCATACAGATGGTACTGAAAGCAAGTAAGGGAGGCAGCAAAGGGGATGATGAAGAACTCTGAACAAGCAGAGGCTGGCAACGAGAAGGACTGCACAGAAGCGGCAGCTCCGACAGAGGCAGCGTTGAGCTATCGAACCGAGACCTGAGTGGTATCTGAGGGACAGATATTCTGGAGTATGCGTTTGAGCGCGCTACCTTGCCAAGGCGGCTCTGCTATTTTAGACATGTAAACTTGCTTTACTTTAATTGGGGACAATACTTTTGGACTGGTTACTATGACAGTAAATGTGAGTATGGTACATGGTGGGGGAGAGGGGTGAGGTAGAGAATGTTGTCCTGGGATCTCCTGGGGGTTTGTTTTATTTTGCTGTGTGGGAGTTGGGGGGGGGAGAGGGAAGGATTCTGTGGGAGTTTGGGTAGAGGATGGAAGTCTGTACTGTTAAAAGAGGAGGAGATCGATGAGTCCCAGCATGGGAGGGGAATGTGCCAGTTTGTTGTTCACGTTGTTGCTGTTACACTGCTCAGTGGTGTGCACAGGGAATATATGAGTGGAATGCGGATGAATGTAGTGCAGTCAACTGGGAAGGCATAATGATGGCTCAGTGTGGGAATAATTGGGTATAAAATTGGAAAACAACATTAGGGGAATTCATCACCCCATCAAGAGAAACCGGGTCCTGGACCTTCTGGCATGCTGTCAGGTGGATATCGCCCTCCTCCAGGAAACCCACCTGACGAGAGTGAAGCATATAAAGCTGCAGGGGAAAAGTCATATGCTTCAAAACGAAAGGTGGGGTAGATTTACTGATACATAAGAGGGTGCCACTTGTGATCTATGCCACAGGAAGATGACTCACATGGGAATGTTGTGTAGATAACGGGAAGGGTGGAACAGCATGAGCTCAATCATCTTTATGCTCCAAATGGGGCTGGTGGGGATGAGAGAGGGGTAGGTAGGCGACATCACTCACAAGGATACTACACTACTGGTCAGCAAAGTGTTATAATGTATATAATGTGCATATTGGATTATGTGACCTGCTATGTTAACTTCTTCACATACTACTACTACTACAACTGATAATTTGTTTAGTGCTACGAGGCATACGCAGCGCTGTACAGACACATGTAAGAGACAAATAAAAAGTATATTAAAAAAAAAAGAACAAAATGAATTTTTGTCCAGTATGTTAGTGCTATACTCTCAGGAATATATCTCCTTCTATCCCTTTCCCATGTCAGGTCTCCTTCCTTTTCCTCCATAGCTGTCCCTCCTTCCCTCCCGGAGTCTTCTCTAACATTAGCAGCACTGAGAGACTACGCCTCCATTCCCCATAGTGTTTTGACCTTTTGCTGAATTATCTGTCTATGCCAGCTGGAGCTGTACATAAGCAGCCTAATCACTCAAAACTTGCAAGCCAGCACTTTCTTCTGGCTCAAGATGTGCTTTCTCTGTTGGCTTCAACCTAATATCTGAATGTATGGAGCCCTGCCATATCAGATAACCTACTGGCTCCAGATCTTCAGATATCAAATTGAAACTGGCACAATAAGGCATAGGCAGATAAAGCGTAGTTACTCACCTGATCTCAGGTTAGTCAGGTAATCTCTAGGAACAGCAGAAATTTAGTCTTCACATATGGGTAATGTCGGTACCGATGGAGCCCGCACGGAAACGCTCCCCAGCGTCCAATAGGAAAGCTTTTGGGGGCATCCCACTGTGCCTGCATAGCTGCCTTTCTGCCTTTCCAGTTCTCCCTCCTCAGTTGAGTTTGTAGCTGAGATAAAAGGAGAGAATGAGAAGAGAAGAAGACCTACAACTCCTAGGGGAGGAGGGCGGGTTGTGAAGAATAAATTCCTACCGTACCCGGAGATCAACTGTTACAGGTGAGTAACTATGCTATCTCCAGGAACAATCAGGAATGTAGTCTTCACACATGGGACTCCCTAGCTAGAAAATGCCAGAGATGATCTCAGGGTGAGCTGTGGATCAAAGGCATAACTAAGTAGGTCATGCATCCTCCATGGATGTCTGGTATCAAAACCCGGGACGGAGGGTAGGAGTTGATCTAAGTCTGAAAGAGATGCTGGAGAACAGCTTGGCCAAACAAGGCATCCCGGCGAGATCCCTTGTCCAAGCAATAGTGAGCAACAAAAGTGTGGACAGAAAAACAAGTTGCTGCTTTGCATATCTCATCAATCGCTACAGAGCATAGATTTTCCATGGAGGCAACCATGGCTCGAACATTATGTGCAGTGATATGACCCTCAAGAGAGAGTCCTGAACTTTTATAAGCAAAGGAGATACAATCCGCTATCTACCTGGAGAGAGTTTGCTTGGATACTGGCAAGCCCAGATGACTCAAGTCAAAGGCGATGAAATGTTGGGAAGCTTTCCTGTGTTCTCAAGTTCACTGGAGATAGAAAGCCAAGGCACGTTTGCAGTCCAGAGTGTAAAGGGTTGCTTCTGCCCTAGAGGAATGAGGTCTAGGGAAAAAGAAAGGAAGGTAGACTGATTGGTTTAAATGGAAGGGTGAGACCACCTTTGACATAAAGTGAGGATGAGTCCTAAGGACTACCTTATCATGGTGGAATCGTGTATAAGAGGGTCAGCCACCAAAGCTTGGAGCTCACTAATGTGTCTCGCTGAAGTGAAAGCATTAAGGAAGGTGATCTTCCACGTGAGAAACTTCAGAGAGGTAGTGGCTAGAGGTTCAAAGGGTGGCTTAAGAAGCTGTCCTAGAACAACGTTAAGATCCCATGCCACTTGAGGGGGCTTAATGGGAGGTTTGGTTAATAGAAGTCCCCTCATGAAGCATGCTACAAACAGCTGAGAAGAGATGGGTTAACCATCTAAGGAAATCTGAGAGGCCACAATTGCACTTAGATGAACTCTTACCAAATTGGTTTTAAGTCCAGAAGACGATAGGTGGAGAAGATATTCAAGTAATGCATCCACCAGAGCTGAGAAGGGGTTAAGCGCCCTCTGCAAACACCAGAGAGAGAATCTACACCACTTGAAGGCATTGGAACGCCTGGTGGAAGGCTTCCTGGAAGCTATTAGGATATCCTTAACCTGTTGAGAGAGGTTAATGTCCTGGAAGGCTATGCCTTTAGTAGCCATGCTGTAAGATGGAGGAACTGTGGATTGGGAAGGAGCAGCGTCCCCTCCTCCTGAGAGAGAAGATCTGGAGCAGACCTCAGATCTATGGGTGGAGCCCGAAACAGACGTAGAAGGAGAGGATACCACGGTTGTCGTGGCCAGCGTGGAACTATGAGTATCATGTAGCCCTCATCTCTCTGGAGTTTGAAAAGTGTCTTGAGAATGAGGGGAAAAGGAGGGAAGGCATATAGGAAGTCTTGAACCCAGTGGACATGAAAAGCATCCACCTGCTGGTTGTCCGGTGCAGAAGTCCTGGAGCAGAAGCGAAGAAGCTTGGCATTCTGAGGACTTGTGAATAGGTCTATCTCTGGGGTTTCCCAGATCTGAAAAATGTGAGCAACCTTGTCTGTATAGAGAGACCACTCGTGGGGTAGGACTCGACTGAGTTTATCCGCCAAGACATTGTGTTTGCCCAGAAGATACACCGCAAGTAGGTGAATGTGATGCTGTATGGCATAAGACCACAGATGCAGGGCCTCGCTGCAGAGGGTCCAAGAGCCTGTTCTGCCTGGCTTGTTCATTGTAGAACATGTCTACTTGATTGTCCGTTTGGACTAGAACTGTGCAGAATCGAAGATGGTCCTGGAAGACTTTGAGGGCATTGTGAATGGCTCTGAGTTCCAGCAAATTTATGTGGAGTTGTGACTCCTGATGAGGCCAAAGCCCCTGAGTGGAGAGATTGTCCAGATGAGCTCCCCAGCCCAATTTGGACACATCCGTCGTCAGGGTACATTGGTGTGCGGGAATCTGAAAAGGTGACCCTACCAGGAGGTTTTCTGGGGATTGCCACCACTGGAGAGACAAGATTAGGTGGGTAGAGACCATTATCTTCTCTCCCAGGCGACCAGATGCCTGAGACCACTGGAAAGCCAGTGTCCATTCAGCAGTGCGCATATGTAGACGAGCATATGGGACAACATGCACTTTTGATGCCATATGACCCAGAAGTTGTAGCAGTTCTCGAGCAATGAGAAACTTCTTGAGATGCTAACTGATTGAGTCGTGCACAGTGGAGTTGAGGCAGAAATGCCTTTGATTGCTGAGTGTCTAAGAGAGCCCCTATGAACGCTAGAGTTTGAGAGGGAACGAGTTGAGACTTTGGAAGATTTATTACAAATCCCAAGTGTTGCAGCACTTGCATGGTGCGCAAGAGGGAAAGACTGGCCTCTAGAAAGGTGCTTGCTCAAATGAGCCAGTCGTCTAAGTAAGGGAAGACAAATATCCTGAGAGTCCTTAGGAATGCGGCTACTACTGCCATGTACTTTGTGAAAACTCTTGGGGCAGAGACGGGGCCAAAAGGCAGGACTCTGTATTAGTAATGTCTCCCTTGAAACATGAAGCGCAGGAACTTTCTGTGCTGTGTATGAATAAGTATGTGAGTATATGCCTCCTTTAGATCTAAGAGAACAGAGCCAGTCCTGACTGCAGATAGGGGAGAAGGGTCCCTAGGGAGATCATTTTGAATTTCTCCCATAGCAGGAACTTGTTCAGTTTTCTGAGGTCCAGAATGGGACAGTATCCTCCTGTTTTCTTTGGAATGAGGAAGTATGGAGAATAAAAGCCTATTCCCGGCTGGGATGGAGGAACCTCCTCTATTGCGCTCTGAAGAAGGGAGATGACCTCTTGCAACAACATAGCAGTGACAAAGTCTTCCGGGAATGAGGGTGGGATTTGGAATCTCTAGAGGCAGAGCAGCTATGTTCTCCAGAAGGGAGTCAAAGACCCTGAGGAGGCTGGGTCTGATGAGGTGGCTGTGATTTAGGAGTCTGCGTCTTCTTTTGATGTTTTGATGGCTGCTGCCCTTTCTGAGGAGCATGGTGTTGACAATGTACAGCAGGGGTGTAAGAAGGATAGTACTTCTTCCTATTATTGAAAAAAAGCTATCTTTGCTGCTTTATTCCTAGCTGGGTTGGCAGTAGATCTAGATAGTCTATTAAGAGTGGTGTTCTTGGATTCTAACTGAGACGCCATGTCCTGCCAATCCTTGCCAAAAAGGTTTTCATTGGTGCAAGGAATATTACCCAGTTTATCCTGAACCCATTGTTCAAGATCCGATGCTTGGAGCCAAGCAATCCTGCGTGTACCAATGCAGATAAATGAAGTTCTGCTAATGCATTCAAAACAGTCAAAAGGTGCCCTATTAACAAACTTTGAAACATTTTGAGCATGTTTTACAAGGGTGAGATAATCTGCTCTCTTGTCATCAGGGAGAAGAGGAACCATTAACTCTAAATCCTTAGCCACCTCTCTAAGAAACATACCAATATAGAGTATCTAGAAACTGATTCTGGCTGATATCATGGAGACCTGAAAACAACATCGACCAAAGGCGTCAAGGGTTCTCAATTTCCTACCTGGAGGGTCCGAGGAATGTGTCTTAGCACTCTTTATTCAACGCATTGCCGATTCCACCACCATGGTTTTGAAAACCGGGACACTCCAGTACCTGGTACATGGTATTGAGTCATCGGGTATGTGGAAAAATGGTAAGGGTGTCTCCCACATGCGAATCAAAAGGTCATGAAGTAAGCGATGAATAGGGAGAGTAAGCAGCTTCCTTCGGGGCTGTAGGGTATTGAAGAATTTCAAGTTCTTCAGCCCTAGGCTCTTTCTCCGAGGTCACCGTTATGGACAGACCCCGAGCAACATCGCGAATAAAGTCTTGGAAAGATATATCCTCCAGAGGGGACATGTGACATTGTGGAGACGGAGATGGGTCTTCCAGGAGAGTTCTCATGTCCCGGGTATTGGCCGATTCATCATCTGACGAATCGGAGTCCGACGACTCAAAGTATCAACGGGCAGGATGTTCGCGCTCTGAATGTACTCGATACCGTTCAAAACCGGTAGCTGAAGCTTGCGGTACCGGAACCTCAGTACTGGAAACAGATTCGAGGGCTGGCATTGGCGGTGGCGTGGTAAGCGGTAAAAAAGTCGATGCAGACTCTGTCGGTACCAGAGCCTGAGGGATCAACTGCAAAGGCTTTACCGGTATGGAGGACGCCAGTAAAGCCACTAAGTTCCGCTAAATAGCCAGGATACATTGATCCATGGAGCTTGCCAATGCCTGGATATCGGTACCGGAATTGCATGGCACCAGGAGGTCTCCGGAGGTGGAGGCCTCGAGAGCATCCTGGGACCCCACTAGTCTTGAAAGACTACAAAAGGGGACTGCTACTTATGGAGAGAGATCTGCAATTGTACGTATTTACTTCTGGGAATTTTTCTAAATCTTGGGGGAAAAGGAATTCTTTAGATTAAAGCTGATTAATCTGTGAACCCAGTGTATTTGTTAAAGACAATCAGGGCCTAGTAGCAGCAAAGAGCTTTTAGTTTAAATTTAAAACACAGCAGAGAGCTTTCTGGTTAACTTTAGACCAAGACTCCCTCTATCCAATCAAGGGCTGTGGGACTCCCCTGGAAATTGGTCACAGATTACCTTAGAAGCACAGGACAGGGTACTGTGTAGCAACCAGCTTTTCATAAGTCTTTTTTCCTTCCTTCACTCCTTCCCCAACACCCACCCCCCTCTGGGATAATCGTAGCTTTATAGGTGCTTAAACCTCTTAAAGGAAAGGAGGTGCCATATTCATTCTCAGGTACAGCTGTTTATCCTCATCAGGCATACATTAAGGACCTGAGATTAATTAAGCTTTAGGTGAACAAAGTACATTAAACGTATTAGGTATAGTTTTATTACTATAAGTATCCCCAGCAACACTTAGTAAGTAAAGAACTTAAATATCTAAACACAACCTTAAAACTAAGTTGCAGACAGCAGTCCAGCAGTAAGATGGGGGCTTTCCAGTCTTTTGCATTGAGTGTCACATGTATGATTTTCTTCCAGTTAGAGAGGGGTCTTACGTGTGCACTAGGTGCAAGGGAGCTCTTTGCTCTCAGGGAACGAGTCCAATCTCTGGAGGCTAGAGTAGCAGACTTGGAGGACATAAGGAATACAGAGAGGTACATAGACGAAACCTAGAGGGATATAGTCCTGAAGTTCGACCTCCAGTCTGGCAGCATCCTTGCTGCCATGGAGGAGAGAGGTCACGTGACAGGAAAGCATCACCCTGGTGTGGCAGGAAGTGATCCTATAGCTAGGACCTGCCCTCCAGGTGATGTAGAACCCTCTCGCACCAAGGATATTTCTCCAGGGCCATGTACCCATGAGGGAAGGATTAGGACAGCTGTTATAGTTGGTGATTCGATCATTAGGCATGTAGATAGCTGGGTGCTGGTGAACATCAGGATCGCCTGGTTTACATGCCTGCCTGGTGCGAAGATAGAAGACCTCTCGCACCACTTAGACAAGGTCTTAGATAATGCTGGGGAGGAGTCTGCTGTCTTGGTACATATGTTGGTACTAATGATACAGGAAAATGTAGTAGGGAGGTTCTGGAGGCTAAATTTAGGCTTTTTGATAGGAAGTTGAAATCCAGAACTTCCAGGGTAGGATTCTCCAAAATGCTTCCCGTTCCACGCGCAGGACCCAAAAGGCAGGCAGAACTCCGGAGTCTCAATGCATGGATGAGACTATGGTGCAAGGATGAGGGTTTTGGATTTGAGAGGAACTGGGGAACATTCTGGGGAAAGGAGGGGCTTTTCCGAAGGGATGGGCTTCACCTTAACCAGGATGGAACCAGGCTGCTGCCATTAACCTTTAAAAAGGAGACAGAACAGCTTTTAAACTACATAATAGGGGAGAGCTGACAGTCGTCTTGCTCCAGAACAAGCTATTTTTGAAAGATACTACCAAAAAAATGAAGTTAGGGGCATATCAGAAGAGAGGTTCCAATAAAGACAAAAGTAGCCCAAATGCCCTTGAGTACGGAGCAGACAGAGCTTAAAGATAGAGTAGTTACTCACCTGTAACAGGTGTTCTCCAGGAGCAGCAGGAATCAGTCCTCACATATGGGTGTCATCGGCACCGATGAAGCCCCAGCGGAGCATTTCCCCAGCTTTCTATGAAAGCCTTTGGGAATGCAGGCACGCATGCATGGTTCCCTTCCCGCCTAAAGGTGCCATCTTACCTCAGTCAAATGACATAGCTAAGAACAGCACACAAAAATGAAAAAATAAACTATGTACAACTGCAACTCCAAGGGGAGGAGGGAGGGTTGTGAGGACTGATTCCTGCTGCTCTTGGAGAACACCTGTTACAGGTGAGAAACTACTCTTTCTCCAGGACCAAGCAGGAAGTCAGTCCTCACATATGGGTGACTCCCCAGCTCTGGGCTACCGAGGAACCCAGGCTGAACAAGAGAACTCCCTCTAGTCTCAGCAGCAAAGAAAGGCTTTTCAAGGACACAACCTCCACCGGTAGCCCAACAGAGGGCAGGAGGGCAGGAGTTGCCTAAACCTCAAAGAGATTCCGGAGTACTGCTTGGCCAAAAGCGCTGTCCCTACGGGACTCCCTCTCCAGACAGTAATGGGCCGCAAAAGTCTGGCTTGAAGACCAAGTTGCAGCCCTGCAGATGTCTACCAAGGGCACAGAGCAGAAATGAGCCACTGAGGCAGCCACTGCCCTGACACGGTGGGCCATAACCCGACCCTGCAAAGAAAAGTCAGCCACCTTGTAAGCCCAGGTGATACAGTCAGACACCCAGATGGACAAGGTACACTTGGACACAGCCAACCCCAACTTATTGGGGTCAAAGGATACGAAGAGCTAAGTAGCCCTTCTATGCCCCTGCGTACTGTCAAAGTAGAAGGATAAGGCCCTCCTACAGTCCAGGGTATGCAGGACTGCTTCAGCCTGACTTGCATGAGGTCTAGGGAAGAATGTTGGAAGAACCACCTCCTGATTGAGGTGGAAAGAGGAGACAACCTTTGGAAGGGACTTCGGATGAGTCCTGACTACCCTGTTCCTATAAATCCTGGTGTAAGGCCTATCACAGACCAGGGCCTGAAGCTCACTCACTTGCCTAGCAGAGGTAAGGGCTATCAGGAAGAGGGTCTTCCAGGATAGGAAGCGTAGTGAACAAGTAGCCATCGGCTCAAAAGGTGGGCGAGTCAGTTGCTGCAAGACCACATTCCACTCCCACTCAGGGGCAGGAGGACGGATAGGAGGCTTGAGAAAAAGCAAGTCCCTGAGAAAGCGGGACACCAAGGGGTGACCTGAGAGAGAATGTCCCTCCACCAGTGAGTGGTGAGCTGCTAGAGCTGAGAGGTGGACCCAAACAGAATTGGACTTAAGTCTCTGATTGGATAAGTGCAATAAGTACTGAAGGACTACTGGCACAGTACAGGAGAAAGGATCCTCTGTACGGAGTTGACACTACACAGAAAATCTTTTCCATTTGAGAGCATAGGTTTTCCTAGTGGACTGTTTTCTAGAGGCTAGGACAACCTCCTCAACTTCCTGAGGTAGGCCCCAGGGAGCCAAAACTACCCTTGCAGCCTCCAGGCCATCAAATTGAGAGCTTTGAGATTGGGGTGCAGAAGGGAACCCTGCTCCTGTGAGAGAAGGTCGGGTTGCAACCCCAGAGGCAGTGGGGGGTCCACGGCCAGTTGAAGTGGAAGTGGAAACCAAGGCTGTCTCGGCCACCTGAGAGCCACCAGCAGGACCAAGGCCCTGTCCTGAAGAATCTTGAAGAGAGTTCGGGCCACCAAAGGCGTGGAAGGAAACACATACAGGAGGCCCTGAGACCATGGAATGAGAAAAGCATCCGCTGCTAATCTCAGAGGATGCGGTTGCCTGGAGCAGAACTGTGGCAGTTGCTTGTTGGTCGGGCTGGCAAAGAGATCTACCGAAGGGAGCCCCATTTTAGGAAGACCTTCTGAACTACTGAAGGATGCAGCTGCCACTCATGGGGCTGCAGAATCCTGCTCAATCTGTCGGCCAGGTGATTGTCCTGGCCTGGAAGGTAGACAGCCCTGAGGAGCATGTTGTGCTTTAGGGCAAAGGAACAAAGGTCTTGGGCCTCCCGACAAAGGAGCATGGACCCAGTCCCGCCCTGTTTGTTCACATAAAACATGGCCACCTGCTTGTCTGCTTGAACCAGGACACAATGATGAGCCAGGGCAGGTGTGAAAGCTTTGAGAGCTAGGCGAATAGCCCCGAGTTCCAAGAGATTGATCTGCTGTGCCGCCTCCCAAGGAGACCATAGGCCCTGGGTGCACTTGTCTAGACAATGAGCTCCCCAGCCCTGCAGGGAGGTGTCGGTGGTCAGCACCACCGTGTGCCCAGGAAACTGAAAGGGCACTCCCTTCAGTAAGTTGGGTGGATGTAGCCACCAGCTGAGGGAGTTCAGAAATTGTCTGGACACCCTTACTTTGTCTCTGAGGCTGCCTGTGGCCTGTGACCACTGAGTCCGAAGGCACCACTGTGCAGGCCTCATATGGAGCCTGGCATTGAGGGTCACATGTACTGTCGAAGCCATGTGACCAAGAAGTCTTAGGCAGAGCCTGGCAGAGACCAGGGACCTGCTGAGAAATTGAGTTGCCAAGGCTATCAATCTGTGGCCCTGTCTTCTGGCAAGAAAGCTTTGCCAGCAGAGAGTCCAGCCTTGCTCCTATGAACTCCAAGTTCTGGGAGGGGAGCAAAGTGGACTTTGCGAAGTTTATGACAAACCCCAGTCTTTGAAGAGCAATAGTTCTTAGGGTGGCCTGTCTGGCCTCCTGGCACGTCTGACCCCTGATGAGCCAGTCGTCCAGAAAGGGGAAGACAAAGATGCCCTGATTTCTCAGGTAGGCCGCCACCACTGCTAGGCACTTTGTTTAGACTCTGGGGGCGGAGGTGAGGCCGAAAGGCAGCACTCTGTATTGATAATGGTTTCCTCCCACAATGAACCTGAGGTACTTTCTGTGGTCTGGATGAATGAGGATGTGAGTGTACGCATCCTTTAGATCCAAGGAGCATAGCCAATCTCCCTGCCGGAGGTAGGGCAGAAGTGTTCCAACAGTAAGCATCTTGAACTTTTCTTTCTCCAGGAACTTGTTGAGGTTCCTGAGGTCCAGAATGGGTCGAAGGTCGCCTGTTCTTTTGGGCACCAGGAACTATCTGGAGTAGAAGCCATGACCTTGTAAGGGGGGAGGCAGAGGCTCCACCGCCCTGTCCACCAACAGACCTTGAAGCTCTTGCAGGAGAAGGTCTGTGTGCAGGGGAGGACTTGGAGGTTCCCCTGGAAAATATGGTGGAGGCAGTTGGTGAAAATGCAGGGCATAGCCCTTGTGGACTATGTCCAACACCCAACTGTCCCCGGTGATGAGGGGCCACTGGTGGGCAAAGAGGGCGAGGTAACCTCCTGTGCAGGGTTGGGAGAGCAGGGGAGGAGAGGCTATGCTCAAGGAGTCAAAAACCCCCACCCTTCTGGATCCTTGGCCAGGTCCCCCATGTACAGCTGGTACAACTGGACACGGCAAGCAAGCATCGAGCCCTGGAAGCACTTTCTACCGACGCCATCGAGGTTTCGGGCCTCCCTGCCAGGGGGCACCGCGGAGTGCATCTTCTGGCTCTTCAGACGATGCATGGCCGATTCCACAACCATAGAATGGTGTGGTAGCTGCGCCTTCTGAAAGCCAGGGCTCTTTCTGAGTCGATAGATCGAGTCGACTCGCTTGCTGAGAACCGGCGCAGAGGCCGGTGCCTCCCACATCCGGAAGAGGAGCCGTTCCAGCATCGTAGGAACCGGGACAGTAAAGGCCTCCTTCGGAGGAGAGTCATACTGCAGCGCTTCGAGCTCTTCAGCTCGAGACTCTTCCTCGGGATACGCCAGAATAGCCAAATCAGTGGCCATATCCCGGATGAACTCAGAGAACCGAGGATCCTCCGGAAGGGATCTACTCCGGGGCTCAGACTGCGGTGAGTCCGATGGGATGCACCGAGTCTTGAACGTATCAGGAGACTCCTCGTCCTCCGTCTCCCAGGCGGACTCGTCCGAGGAGGAATCGGGGTCCGACCCCGCGGGGCCCTGGAGCACCCGCCCCGACGCAGGAGGCACCGGCATAGACGCCCTCGGTCCCGAACGGGAGGTCGAGGGAGACCGCGACCGAGGACGACTTCGAGCCACGATGGACTCGAGTATCGGCTCGGTCTCCGGGGTCGACTTCGAAGTCGATGTCCCGGTGGTCGGGGCAGATGCGCCAGACAGGCTGGCCATCAGTGCCCGCTGCTGCTCCATGAAGGCAGACAGTCTGCTCTCAAAGGCTGTCATCCTGAGACTCAGCTTGGGAGACGCAGCAGCCATCGACTCGGGCCCTGGCGGCGCCGGGCCTGACGTTGGCTCCCTGGGAGGAGAGTCCTCGAGGACTACGGGGCTTACGTGTCCAGCAGACTCCGGCTCCACGCGAGGAACTTTGGCAGGCTTCTCCTGGTCCACGGGCCCGGGGTGACAGTCAGGGGTCTTAGACCTGGCCCTCGAGGAGCCAGGGACCTCCTCCGACGACGCCCTCGCGAATCTCTTCTTCCTCTTACGTTCCCGGTCGGGGGACCCCCTGTTCGAGGAGCTTCGACGGCGCTCGGGGTCCAAATCCCGAGATGTCGAGGACTCAGACGAGGTCCGGGCCCGACCGGAGGCTGAGTCCGAGAAAAGCCTTTCCTTTTGCTGCTGGCAACTTCGGAGTGCCTTGGAAGACATCTTCCCACATGGCCCGCATGACTTAGGGTCGTGGTCAGGGCCGAGGCACCGGAGGCAGCGGTCGTCTGTGTCGGTGAGAGACATTAATTTCTTACACCGATCACACTTCTTAAAGCCACTGGAAGCCATCGGGGGAAAAAAAAAAATAAAAAGAGTCCCCGCGAGGTCAAAAGACCGGCCTTCCAGGGAAAAATGGAAAAAGGGCGCGAACGCCAGCCACGAAGGGCAAAAACCGAAAAAGAAGAATCGGGCTCGATACCGGTGTACCGAACCCGGCGGGAGGGGAACCGGCGTCGAACCGGGAGAAAAAATAGCGATAATCGCCAAAAAAAATCTACTTTTAACCGGGAGAACAGGACACACGTCCGGTGGGCTTCTCGGAAAAAAAGAGACTGAGGTAAGATGGCACCTTTAGGCGGGAAGGGAACCGCGCATGCGTGCCTGCATTCCCAAAGGCTTTCATAGAAAGCTGGGGAAATGCTCCGCTGGGGCTTCATCGGCGCCGATGACACCCATATGTGAGGACTGACTTCCTGCTTGGTCCTGGAGAATCCAAATTACCCCTGCCTACCAATAGCCAAATTAATATGAATAAAATACAGTCTCTAAAATGTTTGAATGCAAAAGCTAGAAGTCTAAAAAATAAGATGAAAGAGTTAGAATATATAGCACTAAATGAGAGGTTAGATAGGATTGGTATCTCAGAAACATGATGGAAGGAGGATAACCTGTGGGGCACTGCGATACCTGGGTACAAACTATATCTTAATGATAGAGCTGATCAAACTGGTGGAGGGGTTGCGCTCTATGTTAGAGAGGGCATGGAGTCACAAAGGATTAAAGTTTTGCAGGAAACAAAATTTGCTGTAGAAACTCTATGGATTGAAATTCCATGTAAAAAGGGGAAGGCGATGGCAGTGGGGGTGTACTATGGACCGCCTGGCCAGAATGAACAAATGAGTGATGAAATGCTCAAAGAAATCAGGGATGCTAACAAAAGTTACAGAACAGTAATAATAATGGGTGATTTGAATTACTCCGGTATTGACTGGGTCAGTGTCACGGCAGGACATGCTAGGGAGATAAAGTTTCTAGATGAAATAAATGACAGCTTCTGGGAGCTGCTGGTTCATGAACCATCCAGAGGGAAGCCATTTTGGACCTAGTCCTTAGTGGAACACCAGATGTGGTGCAAGAGATAAGGGTGTTGGGGCCACTTGGCAATAGTGATCATAGCATGATCGCTTTTGATTTAATTAGCGGAGGAGGGATGGTAAGGAAATCCACAGTACTACCCTTTTAACTTTCAAAAGGGAGACTATGATAAAATGAGGAAAATAGTTAAGAAAAAACTAAAAGGAGCAGTTGCCAAGGTTAAAGACTTACATGAAGCGTGGGTGTTGTTTAAAAATACTATCTTGGAAGCCCAGAACAGCTGTATTCCACGCTTTAAGAAAAGTGGAAGGAAGTCCAGAAAACTGCAGCATGGTTTAAAGGTGAGGTCAGAGAGGCTCTTGTAGCAAAAAAAGCATCTTTCAGGAAATGGAAAAAAGAGCCACATGACGAAAACTGGAAACAGCACAAGCACTGGCAAGTTAAATGCAAGGCATTGATCGATAAGGCAGGCAAAGAGAATTTGAGAAGAAGCTTGCTGTGGAAGCAAAAACGCGTAATAAAGACTTTTTCAAGTACATTCATAGCAAAAAAACCTGTGAGAGAGTCATCTGGATCATTAGATGATAGAAGGGTAAAAGGGGCACTAAGAGGGGACAAGGCCATAGCGGAGAGACTGAATGAATTCTTTGCTTCGGTCTTTACTGAGGAAGATACAGGGAATGTTACCCATGACTGAAGTGGTATTTAAAGGTGATAGTGCAGAAGAATTGAAAGAAATAGCCATACACCAGGAAGATGTATTACAACTATTTGATAAACTGAAGAGTAGCAAATCACCTGGATTGGATGGTATACATCCAAGGGTGTTGAAAGAACTGAAATATGAGATTGCAGACCTGCTATTAGTAAGCTGTGAACTATCATTAAAATCATCTGTAATACCTGAAGTTTGGAGGATGGTCAATGTAATGCCAATTTTTAAAATGGGTTCCAGAGGTAATCCAGGAAACTACAGATCAGTGAGCCTGAAGTCGGTAACGGAAATAATGGTAGAAACCATCACAACGGACAAAATTACTGAACATGTAGATAGTCCTGGCTTAATGGGAGACAGCTAACATGGCTTTAGACAAGGAAGATCTTGTCATACTAATCTGTTATGTTTATTTGAAGGTGTAAATATACAGGCAGACAAAGGTGAGTCGGTTGATATAGTGTATCTGGACTTTCAGAAAGCCTTTGACCAGGTCGCTCATCAGAGACTTTTGGCAAAACTAAAAAGTCATGGGATAGGATGCAGTGTATTATTGTTGATCAGGAATTGGTTTAAAGACAGAAAACAGAGGATAGGGCTAAATGGCCAATTTTCCCAATGGAGAAAGGTGAATAGTGGAGTACAGCAGGGATCTGTGCTGGGTCCACTGCTTTTTAACATATTCATAAATGACCTGGAAATAGGAATAACGAACAAGGTTATCAAATTTGCAGATGACACAAAACTATTTAAAGTTGTTAAAACCCATGAGGATTGTGGAAAATTACAAGATGATCTTGATAAATTCGAAGACCGGGCCTCCAAATGGCAGAGGAAATTTAATGTGGACAAGTGCAAAGTTATGCACCTAGGAAAGAACAACCCAAACTATGGTTACACGATGCAAGGTTCCACATTAGAAACCACCACCCAGGAAAAAGATTTAGGCGTCATCGTGGATAACATATTAAAACCCTCCGCCCAGTGTGCAGCGGCGGCCAAGAGAGCAAATAGAATACTAAGTATCATAAGGAAAGGAATGGAAAATAAAACAAAGGATATTATAATGCCTCTGTATCGTTCCATGGTGTGACCACACCTTGAATACTGTGTGCAATTCTGGTCACCATATCTTAAAAAGGATATAGCGTTATTAGAAAAAGTACAGAGAAGAGCCACCAAAATGGTAAAGGGGATGGAAGGATACCCTTATGAAGACAGGCTACAAAGGTTAGGGCTCTTCAACCTGGAAAAGAGATGGCTGTGGGGAGATATGATAGAGGTCTATAAATTAATAAATGCAGTGGAACAGGTAAACGTAGATCGATCGTTTACGTCATCAGAATAAAGAAAGACTAGAGGGCATGCAATGAAGCTACAGGGTAACCTATTTAAGACTAATAAGAGAAAATATTTTTTCACTCAACGTGTAATCAAACTCTGGAATTTGTTACGGGAGGATGTAGTAAAATAATAGCTAGACCAGGCAGAGGCAGACAGAAAAGGAGCTCCTGCTTACTACACAGGCCCCTGAAGCCTGTCCTCCAGAAGGAAGAAAAGTTTTGTCTCACCTAAATCCTTTACCTGCTTCTTCAAATTGGATCCAACAGAAGCATCCTTCTAAGGCCAGATGGGTAACTAGGCTTTGGAAGAGGAGTCCATTGTCCTGTGTTAAAGCCAAGCCAACGCCATGTCACCATCAACAGGGCACAATCCCTGGCTGCTAGATATACCAAGTCATACAAAACATCAGAAAGGAAGACCATAGCAAACTCCAAAAGTGGGGTAGAATCATTCAGAGACTGAAGCCAATGGAGCAGGGCTCGAAATGTCAACTCAAATCTACCTTTCAGTCCAGAGCGTCCTTTAAGGCCAATCCACCTTCCACAGGAATAGTGACTGACTAGGAACCGCTGTGATCTGCGCATCCATCTTGGAAATACCAAACCACACAACGCACGCCTTCTGGAGAGCATGCATCTTCTTATATACTCTTAGTCCCTTAGGTGAGGAGTTGGAGGAATCCCACTCTGACCGAACAGGCCCTTGAGCACTTCCAGGAACGTGAAGACAGTAGTGGATTTCTGCAGCACTTGCAGGAGTGGATGTCTCTTCAGTTCCTGCTCCATGCCTGGAGCATCCGCCAACCTCGAAGTGGATAAGAACCTCGGATCAACACTTCCAGTTTCTATATCCCAGAACAGGTGGACAAAATCGGCCTCCTCACAATCCTCTGAAGGCGAGAGTACTTCTTCATCCACATCAAACATCTCAATCCAAGCCACAGTCCAAACCTCAGACAGATCCCAGCTGATCCCCATTTTCAGGGGGGGGGGGCACTCTTTGCCAGGAATGCTTAGCCATTAATCTTACAGGGCTTCTGCTCTCAGCCAACTTCTCATGAGACTGCGCTTGGGGGAAACTAGAGGCCACAGGGTGTGAATTTCCATGCCAGAATGGCCTGCTATAAAAGGAAAAGAATCCCAGGGAAGACAATCTGGGCTCCAGGTGCTCTCTTTGTGAAAATGACACCCCTACACTAAGGGGCATAGTCGCCATCGATCCCCCAGAAGGAGAGGGGCCCACAGCAGTCATCGGAACCTTCAGCCGGCTGAATATCCTTACCCATAGTCTACCACATCCTGCCCTGAGGCAGGCAAGGTCAGTCTAATAGCATCTGCTGGCTGAAAGAGGGGGAGTAGGCCCTCCAAGGACTCAGAAGCAGCCATGCAACAGGGGCAGAGTCCAGAAGCCAGAGGTGAGGAACTTCACTTGTCACAGGACAAACATTTCCTGGAAGATGACAGTTAAAGCAAGTATCACAACAGCAGACGCTAAGGCTGTGGTGGCCCGGAAGGCACGCATTAACTGCACTTTTGTAGGAACATGCTTTGGAGCCGCTCAGGCAGAATGTGTGCAAGGACCATGCAACTGCCAGGCACACAATATAAAAAAGGCTATTAGCATATGCAGCAAACAGTGGGAAACCCCCACACAGTGCCAACAGTTCCCAGCAGTAACTCTGAATTGCGTCCCATACCGATGGAATCGGGAGCCCCCAACAAGGACAATGACAAGATCAAGTCTTGGTACTCACCCCCCTGAGAGCCCAGGCAGAGGATACGTGCCAGACTCAGCTCTACTTCCCTGAAACAGTTTTTCTGGCTTGGCAGCACTGCGTTTAAGGTGGCTGGCAGATAGATTCCTCTGAGAGCCTTCTGCAATCTTTGAGAGAGCGCGGAGGGGACAGAGGGAGAGAGACAGGATGATGAGATTGTGCAAGGCTGCTGAATTCTTCCATCCTTCTAGATCCTTAGAATTTTTTGGCTGCTCAACAGGCTCTTATCAAGGGTAACAGCATGAAGCTGAACCAATCTTCTCTCCTCCTTTGGCTATCGAAAAGAACGCAGTCTAGTGGAACCTCCCACGTCACATTCAAGTGAGTCACCCTCAAAGTGGTCTGTCATGAGCCTTTTAAATCAATCTTTTCCTCTTAAGTCTTCAAATTTTCTTCAGAGAGGAGAAAATCCATCTACCATCTGCTGGAGACAAAGAAATATTGAAGGGGCCTCTGGTGACTGAAGTGAATACAGGCATGGGAGTGATGTCATTGAAACCTGGGCTTTTCAATAGTTCTTTGTCTCCAGCAATCTGCTGGTAGGGAAACATAACCCACTTGTCTGGACTGGTCTAGCAGGACAATATGGAATAGGAGTTTTTAAGAAGCTGGAGGGATACTGCAATACCTCTAGGATAGGGTCCACTTATGAAACCTCCACTGGAGGGGGCTTTGCAATAGGCATCCTGAATAAGGTTGGAATGGTCCTCCCTGAGATAAAGATTGATCACAGATGGATCCTCTCTCTCCACCAGGAACAGCTCACCTGATGTAGACAGAGGTGTCCTCTTCTCCCCAGTCTCCCCCAGAGGGGACAGAGCTGTGCTCTCAGAGGAATGGACAGGTGAAAATGAAGGGCAGAAGCACTTAACTTCCTTGCGCCAGAGGGCCCTAAGTGCCCTGAACGGGAGATCAGGGCCTTAGGGACCCCTGTGAGGGAGCCTGCCACGTAGCTACCAGAGACTGAAAACAGCCCATGAGCTATTTCAGGAGATGCTGCACAAAGTCAGCTGATAATAGGCCTTGAGGCTCCACAGGACCTTCAGGAGTCTGCGGCTTGAGCCTGCAGCCACCTCACCATGTTCCCCTTCAGTCAGGACCATGCAGCCACTATCTTTTTAAAGAGACCTGGTCCAAGCAGTAGTACTAAGTAAATGTATGATGTTAAGCGCAGATCACCATTTTACAAATTGTATCCAGTGAAGCTCTGATTTAATCAGACTTTACTGTAGCGTTTAGAGGAGCATGCATTTGTTCAGAACAAACTGGATGCAAAATACCAATTTGCTAGAGTGCTTCTGTCAACTGATTTAACAATTCTGTTAGTGTCAAAGTAAAAGTGCTGCACAGTTTTCCTGACTGAGACTGTTCTTTTAAGGTAGTACACAAGGGTAGTCTGTTCTTTATAATATGTTGTGTTAAATGTAAACCGCCCCGATCTCTGGAAGGGGCGATATACAGTAAAAGAACCAAATAAATAGTCTAGAATATGGACTCTCTTACGTGAATTGTTAAGAGGTTTTGGATAGAATGTAGGACTATTTCCTCAGAGATAAAAAGATGCTACTCACTTGAGTAAAAACTTGGCAATAGTTTGAATAACTACTTTCTTATGAAAATGTATGTATGGCTCGTAGATTATCAGTACTAGGAGTTAGTGGCCCCTCTCAGCTAGAAGAATAAGTGATCACGAAGAAGACTTTCCATGTAAGATATCTGACTCTGGTGTTTCAAATGACAACTTCATAAGAGAAGTTAGAACATCAAAGGGAATTTTTCACCAACAGTTTGACATGGAGCAGTTTAATTATGAAGTATTAAATGATGGATTCTGAGTAGGTGGAAGACAATCCACCAGAGAGTGACAGACTGAAAGAGACTCAAGATGTACTCTAATTGCAGATATTTGGAAACCTAAACAATATAAAATAGGTATAAATATTTGTAGGCAGACACAATGGGATTGTGACCATTCACTGTGCACTAGATGGAAAATCTTTTGCATTTGAAAGTGTAGATAAATCTAGCAGATGGTTTATTTGTAGTTATCAATGTCTTGAATAGGTGTCTGTAGATCTATAAACAGAGATTAAACATTGCTCAATTTCCATGCTGTGAGTGTTATTGATTTAGATTGGAAGAAAGGGGATAGCCTTTGTCTGGAGTGATTAATGGTGGAGATGTCAGTGTCTTCTCAGGGGCAGAACTGCCAGCCCTTTTGTCAGCCATTTCAGTCAAGGCCAATATGGCACTAAGAAAATCATGGTACATGGCCACTGCTGAGATTCGTACAGGACGTTTGCTATGACAAAGAGCATAAACAAGGAAGTGCCAGCATTAGCCACCAATACAAAGCATTCTCCTCTACACAACATTTTGTGATAGTTGGTCACTCCTGGCAGAATATTTTTTGGTTTATTATTGATACTGTACCAGTGTAAGGGAGCAGTGATTTGACATTGCAATTGGCTCACACAGAACAATATTTTTTTGAAATGAAGTGTGTGTCCCTTTAGCATAAATGAGGAGATCGAGTCATGTTGTGAGTGACATCATGATGTTGTTACTTTGTTCCTGCATATATTTAAGGACTGACACTTTTGCAAAGAATTTTTCAGTTATGCTCCTTTTGGAATTTTCCCCTGATGCAGTAAAGCGTAGTTACTCCCCTGTAACAGGTGTTCTCCGGGGACAGCAGGAATCAGTCCTCACATATGGTTGACGTCAGCGCCGACGGAGCCTGCGCAGAGCAAATCCCCAGCTTTCAAAGAAAGCCTTTGGGATTGCTACCACACATGTGTGGTCCCCTTCCCACCCAAGGGTGCCATCTTGCTCAGTCAAATGACATAGCTAAAAGACGGCAAAAAACAAATAAAGATGGTATGACTGCAACTCCAAGGGGAGGAGGGAGGGTTGTGAGGACTGAGTCCTGCTGTCCCCAGAGAACACCTGTTACAGGTAACTACGCTTTCTCCAGGAACAAGCAGGAAGTCAGTCCTCACATATGGGACTCTCCAGCTACAGGCTACCAAAACCTATAGCCAAAAAAGGGCTCCCTCAGACAGCCACAAGCAGCAGCAATGAAATCCGCATAATGAACCAAACAGGACCCCTGTGTCCGATGGAACTAGCACTCCGGTAGCCTGAACACAGAAGGGTCGGAGAGTAGGAGTTGCCTAGATCCCGAAAAGGTTAAGGAGCACGGCTTGGCCGAAGGCACTGTCCCGTTGGGACTCTATCCGGCAGTAATGAGCTGCGAAGGTATGGACTGAGGACCAGGTGACGGCCTGGCAGACGTCTGCTAGCGGGACCGAACGCAGGCTGGCTACTGAGGTCGCCATCGCCCTGACCCGGTGTGCCATGACCCGGCCTTCCAGTGGAAGTCTCGTCTCCTCATAGGCCCAGGCAATACAGTCCGCCACCCATGTGGACAGCGTACCCTTGGACATCGCCTCCACCAGCTTACTGGAGTCATAAGAAAAGAAAAGCTGAGAGACTTTTTGGTGGCCTTGAGTGCATTGGATATAGAAGGACAAGGCCCTCTTACAGACCAAGGTATGGAGGACCGTCTCTGCCTGATTGGCGTGCGGTCTGGGAAAGAAGGTAGGGAGAATCACCTCCTGGTTGAGGTGGAAAGAGGACACCACCTTCGGAAGGAATTTGGGATGCGTTCGAAGCACCACCCTATTCTTGTAAAACCTGGTGTAAGGTGCCGATGCCACGAGGACCTGGAGCTCGCTTACACTACGGGCCGAAGTGAGCGCGACCAGGAAAATCCACCTTCCAGGAGAGATAGTAAAGATGGCAAGTAGCCAGTGGCTCGAATGGTGACAGGGTGAGCTGCCCCAACACCACATTGAGATCCCACTCGGTCGCCAGGGGGGTGAACAGGGGCTTACACAGAAGGACCCATAGGAAGAGGGACACCACTGGGTGGGCCGAGAGGGGCTTTCTGTCCACCTGATGGTGATTTGCCGCTAGGGCACTGAGGTGTACCCTAACAGAGTTTGACTTGAGCCCCGCATGAGAGAGGTGGAGCAGGTATTGCAATACCGTGACCACTGGGCAAGAGAAAGGGTCGGCCCCCACTCAGTGCACCAAAGTGCGAATCTATGCCACTTAAAGGTGTAGGCCCGTCTGGTAGATGCCTTGCGTGAGACTAGCAGAACATCCTCCACCACCCTAGGGAGGTGGAGTGAGGCTAAAGTCACCCTCTCAGCAGCCACGCCGTCAGCGAGAGGGAGCTGAGGATGGGATGCAGAAGAGAGCCCCCCTCCTGGGAAAGGAGTTGAGGGGTGGACCTCAGGGGTATGGGGTCTTCCACCGCCAGTTGCAGGAGAAGTGGAAACCATGGTAGCCTGGGCCACCTTGGAGCTACCAAGATGACCGAGGCCCTGTCGTGAAGAGTCTTGAACAGAGTCCTGGTGATCAATGGTGTCGGAGGGAAAGCATACAGAAGTCCCTCTGACCATGAGACCAGGAAGGCAATGGCGGCCACTCTGATGGGGTGAGGCTGCCGGGAGCAGAAGCGGGGTAACTGGTGATTGTCCGGGCTTGTAAACAGGTCCATCACCAGTTCCCCCCAGGTCTGGAAAAGCCTGATGGCTACCCCTGGGTCCAGCTGCCACTCATGCGACTGGAGAAACCTGCTGAGTCGGTCGGCCAGCAAGTTGTCCTGGCCCGGCAGATATACTGCTCTGAGGAGGATGCCCTGTTGGACTGTATAAGAGCACAGATCCAGGGCTTCCTGGCAGAGGGCACGGGACCCCGTGCCCCCCTGCTTGATCACATAGAACATGGCCACCTGGTTGTCTGTCTGAACCAGGACTGACCAGTGGCCTAGGCGATGATGAAAGACCTTCAGTGTGAGATGAATGGCCCACAGCTCCAGGAGATTGATCTGCTGAGCGCTCTCGTCCGGGGACCAAGAGCCCTGGGTGCAGTAGCCCTAGCAATGGGCTCCCCAGCCCAGCAGGGAGGCATCTGTAGTGAGGACCCTTGATGGTTGGGGGTCTGGAAAGGCATGCCCGCCTCCAAGTGCTGGGACGACTGCCACCAGCTCAGGGACTTTATCAGCTGGCGGGTCACTTGGACTCTGTTCTGGAGGTGGCCTATGGCCTGGGATCATTGGTCCCTGAGGCACCACTGTGCTGTTTGCATGTGGAGGCAGGCATCTGGCGTGACATGCACCATGGAGGCCATGTGCCCGAGAAGACGCAGAGGATGCCTGGCTGGCACCGAGGGATGGTGCTGCACATCCCTGGCTAGTGCCATGAGCCTGGATGCCCTGTCTGCGAGCAAGAAGGCCTTTGACCGAAGGGTGTCAATTCTTGCCCCAATGAATTCCAGCCCTTGCATTGGGGAAAGGTTTGACTTGGGATAGTTTATAACAAAACCCAAATGTTGCTGTAAGACCTGGGTGGTGCATGTCGTGGCCTGCTGCACCTCGTGGGCTGTAGTGCCCTTGATGAGCCAGTCATCGAGATAGGGGAAGATAAATATTTCCTGGAGCCTGAGAAAGGCAGCGATCACTGCCAGACATTTTGTGAATACCCTGGGGGCCGAGGCTAGGCCGAAGGGAAGCACCCTGTATTAGAAATGATAGCGCCCCACCACAAAGCGTAGGTATTGACGGTGGATTAGGATGTGAGTATAGGCATCCTTTAGGTCTAAGGAGCATAGCCAGTCTCCCTGGCAGAGGTAAGGCAGCAATGTTCCAAGGGAGAGCATCCTGAACTTCTCTCTCACCAAGAATTTGTTGAGGTTGCACAAGTCGAGGATGGCCTTAGGCCCCCTGTTCTCTTTGGCACTAGGAAGTACCTGGAGTAGAACTCCTTGCCCTCGAGGTAGTGGGGCACCAGTTCCCCCACTTGGTCCTCGAGAAGACCTGCCAACTCCTTCAGAAGATGGTCCTGGTGAAGGGGAGACCTGAGGGGCTCTCCCAGGAAGTAAGGTAGAGGTACTTGGCTCAGATGGAGGAGGTAACCCTCCCTGACCACCTTTAATGCCCAGGAGTTGGTGGTGATAGCTCCCCACCTGTGGGCATAAAGGGTGAGGCGACTTCCTGTAGGCTGCTGATCTCCATGTGGGAGAGGGGCTATGCTGCAGGAGTCAAAAGCTCCCTCCAGGCTGGGCCGGGGCCGGAGTCAGAGCCTGGGGCTTGGGAGCCTTCTGCTTATGCGGGCCATGCCCTTGTCCCTAGGCCTGTTGCCCTTGCTGGGGAGCCAGGGAGGCCTGGTAAGGTGGGTAGTTTCAGTAAGCAGTGGACCTCCTAGGGTAAAAGGGCTTTTTGCCCGAGCCCTTCCTCCAGGGAGGGGCAGTGGTCTTCTTGGAGAGTCTAGTCCTCGTCATGAACTCGGTCTCCAGATCTGCGGCCTTGTCGGTCATGGGTTTGCAAAGAGGTTTTCCCCCTGACACGGGACATCGACCAACTTGCCTTGTACCCATTGCCCGAGGTTGGACGACTGGAGCCAAGCTTGGCGGTGTGCATCGATGCCCGCCGCGGCTACCCGGGCCACCAACTCAAAACCATCATAGGCCGCCTGAGACAAACTTGGAGCATTCACGGATGGCTTTGAACAGGCTCTTGAAGTGCTGCAAAGGCTCCTCGGAGAGACCAGCTGAGTACCCGTTGAGTTTCTTCACCAGGTCCCTCAGGTACATGCCCATGTACAGCTGGTAAGCCTGGATCCGGCAATACAGCATCGAGCACTGGTAACACTTTCTGCCGAGGGCATCCAAGATGCGGACCTCCCTGCTGGGGGGCACCGAGGACTGCATCTTCTGACCCTTCAGTCGACACATGGCCAACTCCACAACCATGGAGTTGTGTGACAGCTGTGACTTCCGAAACCCAGGGCTCTGGCGGACTCGATACATCAAGTCGAGCCACTTGCTGACCACCGGCATCAACGCCGGTGTCTCCCACATGCGGAACATAACCTGCTCCAGGATGGGAGGAGCCTCGTATTGGAGGATCTTGAGCTTGGCACCCCGAGGATCCTCCTCGGACTCGGTAGGAAAAGCCAAGGCCTTGGACATGTCCTTGAAGAAGTCCAAGAAGCCCATATCCTCTGGTGGGGACCTTCTCCGAGGTTCAGAGACCAGGGAATTGGAAGGGACATCTCTGTGCCGACGGGTGTCCGGGGACACCTCATCCTCAGTCTCCCAGTCGGAATATTCAGAGGAGGACTCGTGGTGTTCCTCGGGCCTCGAGGGCCCCATCGCTGCATGCCCCGAGCCTGGAAGACTCGTCGGTGATGATCTCGGCCCTGACAAACGGGAGACCGAGCACGACCTCAGCCCAGGATCTACTCGGGCCCGCATGGCCTCGAGGATCGGCTCGGCCTCCGAGGACGTCTTCGATGTCGAATGCCCGGTGGTCGGGCAGAGGAACCAGACGTGCCAGACATCAGCGCCCGCTGCTGGTCCATGAAGACAATTACACTGCGCTCCAAGGCCGCCATCCTGGACTCCAGTCCTGGTGGCTCTGCAGTCTTCGGCGTAGGCACTGATGGACTTGGGCCCGATACCGGCTCCCCAGGAGGGGAATCCTCGACGAGGACTGTGTCTACCTGCCGAGGTCGATCCACAACTGGATCCTTCCAGGGAATCTTGGCTGGCCACTCACTCTTCGACTGCTCGAGCGGATGCCCGGGGCTCCGCGACTGGGCTCGGGAGGATCCCAGCCGATCAGAGCCATCCAAGGATGCCACCTTCGAGGGCTTCTTCTTCCTCTCCGGTTCCCTCGAGGGAAAACTCCTCTCTGAGGACCCCGATGACGCTCAGGTTCGGAATGCTCCTCCCGAGGTGTCCAGGCCTCAGATTAGGTTCTGGCTCTCAGAAGCATCGGGGAGTCGGGAAAAAATTTGTCATGCTGCTGCTGGCGGCTCCTCAAGGCCTTGGAAGACATTTTCTTACACAGGTCACATACCGCCGTGTCATAGTCTGGGCCAAGGCACCGGAGGCAGCAGTCATGTGTGTCGGTTAGGGACATAATCTTACCATACCGATCACACTTTTTAAAACCGCTGGTAGCCATAAGGGGAAAAAGAACCCCAGCAAAGTCGAAGACCCTTCGGGCTGCCAGCGATAAAAAAGGGCACGAAGACGCCAAATAAAAATAAAAGTAAAGTAAAAGGAATCGATCCTGACACCGAGGCATCAAGGTCGGGGCGGGAAAGGTACCGGTGCAAGAACGGAGACAAGGGAAACACTCAAGAAAATCAACATTTTCCGGGAAAAGAACAGACGACGTCTGGTGGACTCTGCGGAAAAAAGGAGACTGAGCATGATGACACCCTTGGGCGGGAAGGGGACCACATATGTGTGGTAGCAATCTCAAAGGCTTTCTTTGAAAGCTGAGGATTTGCTCCGTGTGGGCTCCGTTGGCACCGACTCACCCATATGTGAAGACTAACTTCCTGCTTGTTCCCGGAGAAACTTGTTTGATGAAACTAGAGTTGGGCAATGGGAGCAATTTTTGAGTACAGCAATGGCAACTGTGGAAAAAAGGAAAAAGATAAGTAATTTTTAGTTGCCATTAATGCTTTTGGTTACTATTAATATTTTTATTGAATTTTTATGATACATTACAAAAACAAAGGGCCAGATATTCAAAGGGATTAACACAGTTGGTAGACCTGTTAACCATGTTAATCCCCTAGCCGGGATATTCAACAACACTAACACGGTTAGTGCTGCTGAATATCCGCAGATACCACCACTGCACGCCCCGATGTTATCCAGTTAGCATTGTGGTGTTCCAGGGGTGGTACTGGGGATAACCAGAGAGTGGCAATATTGAGCCACTGCCCAGTTAGCACTAAGTGGTGCAGTAAAGGCTGGCCTATCTTTCGCCACAGAAACTAACCTCACTTCTATCCAGGCAACCTGGCTATTCATTGTCTTTATCTTTATCGAAAACTTAATATACCGCTTACACAAAAGCGTCAAAGTGGTTTACAATCATTGAATAATAAAGGCAGAGCTGCTTTGAAAAAGAAAAGGAACGCCAAGAAATGTAGACAGGAAAGGAGAGGCCCGGATATGGCCCTAGCATTGAAAATCCAGATTTCATGTTCAGTGGTAGTGACTAGTCACTGCATATCGGGCCCAAAAATTATATTTTTCGATTTTGCTGTTTTGGAAGTAAAGTAAGTAGGGGGAGTAATGATTGATTGTGCTTGACTCCTAGTAGTGAATCGTGATCCACTGAGTGCTTTGGCTGAGGTAATCTTTAAAAAATGTTTTCCTTGCTAAAATTTGAAATTCATGACTTGTGTAGAGGAGAAGTGCTTTTTGTTGGTGGACTTTTGCTATGAGGAGGATGGAGGAATATGCATAAAAAGCCAAGCCCAGGGAACTATCAGTACATATGTACTAGGCAATTGGAAAACTGGAGGATTGATCAATAAAGAGGTTGCTTAACATTCTTACTGCTGCTGAAGAAGTGGATCTGAAGTGCCTGCAAATCCTAAAAGATAATGTCCACTACTGTTGCACAATTCAGGCTTGAACGGCGAGATGAATGATGTCCAAAAGATGCTGAATACACCAATTCCATTAGAACTTAAGGTCCCATTGTGGTCGTCATATTTTTAGTCAAGCAAGGGGACTATATGAACAGTTGTAGAATGTGGCTCAGCATTCATAAGTCAGTCTTAACCATGACTGCAGGAGAGATTTTTGTTGTGCACATGTGAAGTCAGGGACTGCAAAAATGCCCATTAAGGATGTGCCCTAAAAGCAATACTAGGTGGATTTCTGAATACTAATAACAAAACCCAGAATTCAGGGTAGATGTACTGATCCGTTCTTGATAACTATAGCAAGGCTTTCCTGAAGACATGGCTAGAAGCCAGTGGAGGTATGGAAAGACTACGTGATCTTGCTTGTGGAGATTGACAACTACCAGAGAGAGAGATAGGCAGGCAAGCAAACACCGGTCACTAGGAGGAAGAGACCTTATACAGATACTGGTCCATCCAAGGGAAGATATTCTCTTTATCAAGGATGAAATGGAATATGCATATAAGCATCCTTGACATCCACTATAAATGCAGTCAGTCTTTCTATTTTTTGGAAAAGAATGGAGGGAAGGCTTCCCATTTTGATTTTCCCTTTACAGAGAAAGAACTTAAGGTCTTTCTGCTCTAGGATTTAATATAGACCTCCTATTTGTTTGGGAATTAGAAAGTAGTTGGAGTAAATCAGGTTCCTTTCAAAGAGAAGAAATGATTGCAAAACATCGCACTGAAAGGGATGACAAAGTTCCTTCCGTAATAGGCTGGTTGGAGCCTTAGGAAGATGTGACCATTTTTTTGGAGGAATGGCATAATATGAGAAAGAAAAACAAAAACAATAGCCAAAAGCAGGAAAAGAGTAATCCAACTATAGCAAAAACCCGCTAAACACCTTACAAGGTACAAATTCTCACAACACACTAACGCTAAATAATCTTATAATATATATAACCAGGCAAAAAAATGACCTCAGATGTCACAACTCCACATTTAGTGATAAATCACTATATGGTGTTGGTAGACGCTTACATCACCGGTCAAAACCTCCCTACCATCCTAACAAATTTTTTAATTCAATTCACAATAAATATAGTACACCATAATTACCACTGGGAAAACATCTCTAGAATACCAACCAAGCTAGAAATTTACCTAAAAAACAAACATATACATTCTCACTTAATTACCATTCAATACCACATACATACAACCACTTTCACACTGGAAAACAGCATCATGTATCATATAATTGCAAGGCTAGACGTAGCCTAATACGGTCCAAGAGCGATACCTAAAAGCAAAATGAAAATCACTGCAGAATCTAAAAGCATTGCGACAAGCAATAAATGCAAATAACTTAGCTTATAATGACGAATTTTCATCCAGCAAAGTTCCAGCTCTTCAACACACGCTGTTAACCAATTCCAGTACCGACCGAAGAACCGGAGAGAGAGATATATAACTTAAAGCTCAAAAGTTGACCAAGCTCTACAAAAGCTTTTGTTTCGCCACAACCAGGCTTCTTCAGGAGCAACGTCATACAGCAAATCTCTCTTCAGCAATGGCTTCTCACCGGCTTCAACTGATCCACCTCGGCGTGTGACGTACTTAATCACACAACCAGCCAATCCGATAACTACTAACCTATAACGTCATCTTAAAACCACAGCTACACCACAATAATAAAAAACAATATTGGAGCAGCACAGTGTCAACACAGCATTCTAAACATCCCCAACTAACAGTACCAAAAATCTTTAATCAAAAAATATATAAAGATGTCAATTAAAAAAATAATGACCATTCAAGACGGTCATTCAAACCTCCGGGCTGTACAGTACATAAATTAAAAATCCATCGTTGTTCTTTTTGCAAAAGCAATTTCTTCCGATCACCCCTCCGTATATCAGGGGGTACCCACTCTAAAACTGTACAACGAAGATCTTCAAAAGCATGACCTAAGTCAATGCAATGTTGTATCAATGGAGTATCAATCCGAGCTTTTTTAAGGCTATATTTATGTTCAGCTAGCCTAGTTCTTAAAGGCCTAGTAGTTTTTCCAATGTAAAGCAACTGACATCTACACCAAATGCCATATACTACATATGCAGTATTACATGTAGTCGCCACAGACAAAGATTTTACTTGGTGATTATATTTCTTGCAAATAGAGGCACTCATAATAGCACAATAAGAACAATGTTGGCAAGCTAAATGACCTTGCACAGGCAATGGTGAGTCAGGTACACGTCGGATAACCGCTGGACATAAACGATCTTTAAAATTTTTTCCTCGACTATAAGCCATCCGAAGTTCACAAGTAGCAAGTCTCGGATGCCGATTGATAAGAGTCCAATGTTTACGAATCATAGAAGAAATGCGATGTGACAAGCTAGAAAATGGTAATACATATGTAACAACAGGTGCTGAAGCTTCCAAAGACGATGAATTGTTGGAAAAAAGTAACCAATCCCGATGATTGTATTTAGCCCTCTTATAGGCCTTAGTCCAAAACCGACATCGGATATCCCCTATCACAAAATTTTTTAATCATAAATTTAGCTTGCCGTTGAAATTCCGAATCTGTAGAACAAATACGCCGACATCTTAAGAGCTGCGAATATGGAAGGCTACGCTTAAGATGTGGAGGATGAAAACTTGAAAAATGCAGCAGTGTATTACGATCTGTAGGCTTCGAATATAAGGTGGTAACAAATTTATTTCGTTGTTTCAGTATTCGCACATCCAAAAAGTGAATCTCATCCGTCTGAATGTTAATCTCGAATTGTATAGCGGCATGACAAGCATTTAAATAAACATAGAACTCTTCCAGCTGATCCCGAGAGCCTCTCCATAAAAGAAAGATGTCGTCTATATATCGATACCAATTTATAATATACTTATTATATGAGGAAGTATATATATAACGATCTTCATAGTCGCTCATAAATAAATTAGCTAATGAAGGAGCAAAAGTTGCGCCCATTGCTGTACCTGATATTTGTTGTACATACGTATCCTGATAGACAAAATAATTTTCCTTAAGTGCTATGGTAGCCAATGTTACTAGCAATGAAGTGGGTACTCGTTGTGGCATAATCCGCGCTTCCCAAAGTTTCTGCATGATAATTAAAGCTTCTTCTTGAGGGATGGAGGTGTAAAGAGCCGCCACATCTAAACAAACCATAAAGGTTATTTGTTCTACCAAACTTTCACCTTCTAACAATCTCAAAAAATGAGTAGTATCTTTTACATATGAACGGATTTTTGGAACCTCATATTTCAAAAACGAGTCTAAAAAAATTCCCACTCTTTCCAATAATGATTCATTGCTAGATAAAATTGGCCGACCTGGTGGAGAAATCATACTTTTATGGATCTTAGGTAAAAGATAAAAGGCCGGTATCTTTGGATAAGGAGGATTCAAAAATGATTTCTCTTTATGAGTTAAATACCCCAAATCAAAAGCTTCAGAGGTAACAGTTTGGATTCTCAACTGAAGAGCTTCAGTAGGATCAGCATCGAGAATTCTATAATGACTGAGATTTTTCAATTGCCGCCAAACTTCATTCTCATAATCAGTAACATTCAGGAGGACGACAGCTCCACCCTTGTCGGCACGTTTAATAACTACATTAGTCATATTCGATAATTCTTGCAAAGCCGCAAAATCAATAGATGATAAATTTTTTGGATAATTGTGATATTTAGTTTCCAACTGCTCCAAATCAGCTAGTACTATTTGCCGAAAAGTAAAAAGAAACGGGTCTAAAGGACCAGGTGGAACCCAAGAAGATTTTGATTGTACAACAGAAGAGTCCGTTGTTAAAGGAGCATCATGAAAAAATAATTTTAATTGCAGAGAACGAATCAAACGTTCAACCGCTACTCTACTAGTAAAGCTATCATAGCTAGGACCATACACAAAGGATAAACCTCTAGCTAAAACAGATGTTTGGGCCGGGGTTAATACAATATTTGAAAGATTCACAACTGTCATTAATCCACAGATGTCAGTCCGTCTTTCTTTCGTCTGGAACGAGTCGAAAGCCCTTGAAAATTTTGTTGTTTATCTGGTTGATTCTTAGAATCTTGCATTAAATTATCTTGATCACGAAATTTAACTCGAAGATCTGAACTACGACTATCGGAACTTGAATCAGAAGAATAAACCGACGTATCTTCTCCAGATTTTCTCCAATGACCACTCTGTTGTCGTACACGTCGTATAGACCAATTATAAATAGGACCCTCCTTAGTCCGACGCTCATCTTTCATAAATTTCTTAATCTTAATACTTTTTAATTCGGAACGATATTTATCTAAAGTACTAGAAATGTCATTGTAATGACTATCAAAATCAGGAGCAAGCTTCAAATCTTTCAACTCATCATCCAACTCTTTTTTAAGAGTAACATTCTTGGAATGAGCTGTATCAATTACCAATAACATCAGATCAAGAGAGCATTTATTCAAAATTTGGTTCCAACGGCTTACAAAACTATCATCCTCCAAAAACATCCCAGGTGCCTTCCATATGCGCAATCCCTGAGGAATTACTTCTTTTCGGCAGTATTCAGCTAAGGTGACACTGTGCAGCTCCAATCTAATATTCTTTTTTGATTTATTCAAGAAATCATCCCAATCTGGGCAACCTTTAGCATCTGCCCCCAAAAGGGGTGGTAATTTCAAAATTTCATTTGCTTTTTCAGTACTGAAGCTAAAGGAATCTTTCCATACAATATCCATTATGGCTCAAAATGTAACAAAACAAAAACAATAGCCAAAAGCAGGAAAAGAGTAATCCAACTATAGCAAAAACCCGCTAAACACCTTACAAGGTACAAATTCTCACAACACACTAACGCCAAATAATCTTATAATATATATAACCAGGCAAAAGGTTTTTTATTATTGTGGTGTAGCTGTGGTTTTAAGATGACGTTATAGGTTAGTAGTTATCGGATTGGCTGGTTGTGTGATTAAGTACGTCACACGCCGAGGTGGATCAGTTGAAGCCGGTGAGAAGCCATTGCTGAAGAGAGATTTGCTGTATGACGTTGCTCCTGAAGAAGCCTGGTTGTGGCGAAACAAAAGCTTTTGTAGAGCTTGGTCAACATTTGAGCTTTAAGTTATATATCTCTCTCTCCGGTTCTTCGGTCGGTACTGGAATTGGTTAACAGCGTGTGTTGAAGAGCTGGAACTTTGCTGGATGAAAATTCGTCATTATAAGCTAAGTTATTTGCATTTATTGCTTGTCGCAATGCTTTTAGATTCTGCAGTGATTTTCATTTTGCTTTTAGGTATCGCTCTTGGACCGTATTAGGCTACGTCTAGCCTTGCAATTATATGATACATGACGCTGTTTTCCAGTGTGAAAGTGGTTGTATGTATGTGGTATTGAATGGTAATTAAGTGAGAATGTATATGTTTGTTTTTTAGGTAAATTTCTAGCTTGGTTGGTATTCTAGAGATGTTTTCCCAGTGGTAATTATGGTGTACTATATTTATTGTGAATTGAATTAAAAAATTTGTTAGGATGGTAGGGAGGTTTTGACCGGTGATGTAAGCGTCTACCAACACCATATAGTGATTTATCACTAAATGTGGAGTTGTGACATCTGAGGTCATTTTTTTGCCTGGTTATATATATTATAAGATTATTTGGCGTTAGTGTGTTGTGAGAATTTGTACCTTATAATATGAGAAAGCCCAATCAGTAGGTAGTCTTTATTAAGCTGGAGTACTAGGAATCTGCAACAATCTACTGTCATTGATGTAGGAAGAAGAGACACTATGCCCCTGACAGGTAGGAAAAAGTGTATAGTTTCAAGAAACCTTGGCTGCGATTGGAGATTTAAGTCAAATGGTAGATTGCTATTTCAGCTGAGCAGGTATGCTTTAACTGAGTTCTATCCCACTGAACAATGAGCAACAAAATTGGGTCCTTTTACTTGTTTAAGCTGTTACTAAAATGGAAAGGGTCTCTTACAGCAAGGTGAAATTAGACTTACCTGCTAATTTTTCTCCTTAAGGAACTCTAGTCCAGTCCCGGAACCTGAGAGTTTAGTAACTCCTCCAGCAGCTTTGGAGACTGAAACACGTTATCGCTCTGATGACAGCGGTATAAGTAGGCAAGGACCGCCTCTCCCCGCCAGTACCTATTGACAAAGCAGACTCAGCAGAGCAACAAATAAGTAGTTAATTCACCATCCAAAAACGGCCTTAGCCATACCACTTTAGTTCCTATTTACTAATCTATGTATTTTGAACAGAACTGTTAAACCTCAAAGCTTGTTTGATAACATTCCTGTAACTAAAGAGAAGCCCCGCCCTGGAAGGAGAACTTCAGCAAACACTCAGTACTGCATAGGAAGATTTCGCCCTCTCTGCCAGAAAATAGAAGTCTTGAGAGAGAGAGACCCTCATGTGATCCACTGAATCACGCCATTCCGTAAACGCCCCCTTAGCATCACTCTGCCCTGCAAGGGACTTCAGGCTGATCCGAAAAAAAACCCTGTAAGTAACCTGGGTGGGCTCCGGGACTGAACTAGAGTTCCTTAAGGAACAACAATTAGCAGGTAAGTCTACTTTCACCTTCCTTTACGTCCCTCTAGTCCAGTCCCGGAACCTGAGAGGATGTAACAGAGCAGTAAATATCAACGGGAGGGCCCTGCCAGAGCAGCTTGAAGTACCACCGACCCAAACCGTACATCACTTGCCGCCTGCACATCTAGCCGATAATGCTTGACAAACAAATGCAAGGATGACCAGGTCGCCGCCCTGCAAATCTCCGCTGCCGGCACCAAAGCAAATTCTGCCCAGGAGGCCACTTGCGCTCTAGTCGAATGGGCCCTGAGACCCTCTGGAACCACCTTACCTTTCAAAATATATGCCGCTGCAATGGCTTCCTTCAACCATCTGGAAATGGACGCCTTAGTCGCCGCTTCCCCTTTCCGCGGCCTGCCAAACAAGACAAAAGCGATCCGACTTACGAAAAGACTCTGTCCCACGGAGGTACCGCTTAATAGATCGCCGAACATCCAGAAGCCGTAACCTAACTCCCATGGCCTCCTTCTCCTCTCCAGAAAACACTGGTAATGAGACCGCCTGGTTGACATGAAAAACCGAAACCACCTTGGGCAAGAACGCGGGAACCAGCCGCAGCACCACCTTCTGATCTGAGAATGACAAAAATGGTTCCTCACAAGACAAAGCCTGCAACTCAGACATCCTGCGAGCTGAGCAAATGGCCACTAGGAAAATCGTCTTTAACGTCAAATCCTTCAAGGACACCTTCCCTAACAGCTCAAAAGGAGCCCTGACCAACGCTTCCAACGCTAGATTCAGGTCCCACGGCGGAACCGAGCACCAGCGCGTGGAGGCCGCAAAAGCAATACGGCCCGCAAAAAACATTTAACATCCACCGCATGCGCCCCCAACACCTCTCCTTGGACTTTACCTCGGTAACACGAGATCGCCACCAACTGCACTCTCAAAGAACTGGCTGCCAGTCCCTTCTCGAAACCGTCCTGCAAAAATGAAAGGATCTGTGCAATAGACGCCACCGAGGGCCGTACCTGTCTGTCCGCACACCAGGCCTCAAAAATGCGCCAGACCCGCACATAAGCTAAGGAGGAAGACCTCCGCCTCGCCTTCGGCAACGTAGAAATGACTGCCGCTGAATAACCTTTGGTTGTCATCCTCACCCTTTCAAGAGCCAAGCTGTAAGCGAGAATCGATCCACCTGCGGCATGTGTAGTGGCCCCTGAAGCAACAGATCCTCCCTCAGTGGGAGCCGACACAGCCTGTCCACCAGTAAACGAAAAAGATCCGCATACCAAGGTCTTCTCGGCACCACCAGAACCACTCGGCCCCGGTGATGCTCTATGCGCTGCACCACCCATCTGATGAGCGCCCATGGTGGAAAAACAGACGAGTCCCACGACTGGCCACTTCTGCGTCAACGCATTCTTTCTCGACGCCTGCTATAAAACCGTGCTGCTTTTGCAGACTCGAGGGTCGCCATCAGATCCATTATCGGCGTCCCCCAGCGCTCTGCGATTAGTGCAAACACGTCTGGGTGAAGCGACCATTCTCCTGGATCGACCTTGCGCCGACTCAAAAAATCCGCCTTGACATTGTCTACTCCTGCTACATGTTGAGCCGAGATGGCCAGCAGATTCATTTTGGCCCAGGCCAACAGCTGACTTGCTTCTGCCTCCAACGCCGCACTCCTTGTGCCGCCCTGTCGATTGATGTAGGCTACCGTAGTCGCATTGTCAGAGAGCACCCGAACCGCCGACTGACTCAGGCACGACTGGAACTCAAATAGGGCCAAATACACCACCCTCATCTCCAGTCTGTTGATCGACCACGCCGTCTCTAGCGCCGACCACTGCCCTTGTGCGAACCGACCTTCGAAATGCGCTCCCCAGCCTGTGAGACTTGCATCCGTCGTCAAGGGCCTCCAGGGACATACCCTTCTCCAAGTTCTCTCGCCGCGACCACCAGAGAAGCTCCCGTCTCACCTCCAGCGGGCAAACCAGGCGCTGCGATAGCGCATCCAATTGGTGTGACCAACGCCGCAGCAGAGCCCTCTGCAACGGTCTCATGTGCGCTCTGGCCCACGGCACCACCTCTATTGTGGCTGCCATTGTTCCAAGCAATTGAAAATACTGCCACGCTGTGGGAGCCCTCTGGGACACAAACCTCCGCACCAGTGCCCTCAAGCCGTGCAACCGCTCCATTGGAAGAAAGACCTTCCCCTGCGCTGTGTCGAACCGTGCCTCCAGATAATCCAGGGACTGTGACGGGACCAGCTTGCTCTTGGAGAAGTTGACTACCCAACCCAGGCTCTGTAACACCTGCACTACCTGGGATGTAGCTGCCTTGCTCTCTTCCTCTGACTTCGCCCGAATCAACCAATCATCCAAATATGGATGCACCAGCACTCCTTCCTTGCGAAGAGCCGCTACCACCACCACCATAACCTTGGTGAACGTCCTCGGGGCCGTCGCCAGGCCAAACGGCAAAGCCCGGAATTGGAAATGCCCCATGGGCACGGCAAACCGAAGAAATTGCTGATGCTCTTGTCGAATGGGAATATGCAAGTAGGCCTCTGTTAGATCCTTTTCTGACTGCCACAATCACAGACCGCAACGTTTCCATATGGAAGTGCAACAACCGGAGACAGCGATTCACACTAAGTCTAAAATGAGCCGAAACGTGCCGTCTTTCTTCGGTACCATGAAATAAATGGAGTACCGACCGTATCTGCACTGCTCCGGCGGAACTGGCACCACCGCCCGAAGTTGCAACAGTCTGTGATGAGTCTCGTGCACCGCCCGGTACTTGAGCTGCGCTCTGCAAGGCGACTGGATAAACACGTCTACCACTGGCCGTTGGAGCTCCAGAGCATAGCCCTCTCGAATAACCACCAACACCCACTGATCTGATGTTATTTGGACCCAGGAAGGGTAAAAGTCCCGCAGCCATCCCCCGACGGGCTCGCACCCCACCTGAGTCCCCTCATCTCATTGTGGCTTTTTAAAGCTCGAGGCCGCAACAGGCACAAAACCTCTACCTGCCCCCCGAAAACCTCGAACCCCTGGCCTCGCCCAGGAAACCTGCCTCGCTGAAACTGCCCAAAGCGGGGCCAACGAAATCTACGAAACTCTCTCTGCGCCCCTTTGGGAGCCGGGCTAGGGTGGCCCTGCTTTGCTTTATCTTCAAAATTAAACCTAATTCATCTCCCACAAATATAACTAACAGAAAAAGGGAAACTTACTAATAAACAATTTTTGTCGGAACTTACACCATGAAGAAACCACTCCTTCTCGTAGTGGATTGTTTCATTTTATTATTTATTTTAGGGACGCAACCCTAACTTAAGTTTAAAGGGGACAGCAACCCCTCTATACCAACCGATAAAACAATTTCCTTTATCCTAGGTTGATTAACCAAAAAAAGCCACTCAGCTGGTCACAGTATCTTCAGCAACAGCCTCGTCAAAAAAACATAAACTCCTGGTGGGCTTCCATTACAGTTCTTCAATAAGCTCTATATCTGTTTCATAATAAATTCACTGCCCAAATCTTTAGATACAAGACGAAAGACACAGCTATGGTGGCTTTCCAAATTTCCTTTGTACAGCAACCTTTCCAAATCCAATTACCAAATGTAGTAACCCAACCTTGCGTTTCAAGCCTACGAAACTCCAGGCTCTTTTTCAAACTGTGTTGCTCCAATCCATACCAGGCAAGCATCCATCTTTAAACTTCCTGGCATGGTCACATGACCGGTTGGGAACCAATAGCCGCTGACTAACGAAGTACTCATTCCATTGTCATAGAATAATCCACCAATCCACAGCCGAATTCAAGCCGTGTGGTGCCAAAGACGCTAAGGAATAAATCCAGAATTGTTCCCGATACCGTAAACGAAAGTCACGGTCACCTCCTTTATCCTTCAATGGGACATGATCAATCACTTGCCATCGGAGATCCGAAAAGGTATGATTTTGCTCTTGACAATGTGCCACTACCGGAGCTGTTAATACGGCATTATTAATCCAGGAATGATGCTCTTGTAATCGTTTCTTCATTGTTCTGGTTGTTTTCCCCCACATAAATCTGCTTACAAGGGCATATCAAAACATAGACTACAAAGGGCGTCTGACAGGTAGTAAAAAATCTACTAAATATCCTCCTGTGTTGCGAAGGGTGTTCCCATTCCGTACCCTCCAATGTTAGGGCACAGAAATCACAAGTAGCACATTTAAAATGCCCCACAATACCCTCCTCAAGAGAGTTTGTATCATTATGTACCACCCAGTCTGCAATGTTTGCCCCTCTTTGAAAAGCCACCATCAATGGCCTATCAAAAAACACGAGTGTACTGATAATACAGACCAATAAGTTTTCATAATCTTCATTAGTTCCGTCGCTCGTGGCATATATGGCAAAACTCCCACATAAGGGGGGGACCCCTCCCTGACTGGAGAAGACTGTGATGGTCTGGAATCCCACCACTCACTATAATTAAATCGGGCCCGCCGATATGACTGATGTATGATTCTATGGGGATAACCCCATTCCAATAAACGACACTTCAAATGGGAGGACCGTACTTTAAAATCCTCCACCGAAGAACACAATCTACGTAGTCTAATGAATTGCCCTACTGGTAAGCCCCAACGCAAGGGGCCCAGATGGTAACTACTATAATGTAGTAAGGTGTTCCTTTGAACCTCTTTACGATATAAAGTAGATTTAACTTCCGAACCATCCTTAAACAATCGGAGACCCAAAAAATCGATCGTAACCGTATGGAATTTTGGGGTAAACTGTAAATCTGTCAATAATGTATTGATCCACACAAAAAAAATCTTGCAAAGCAGGCTCCGTGCCAACCCAAAAGAAAAAGATGTCATCAAGAAACCTTGTCCACATCCGAATCTGATGAAACCAAGCAGAAGGATAAATAAAAGTGGATTCAAATTGAGCCATATAAAATGTTGCAATCGAAGGGACAACGGTAGCCCCTATCGCGATACCATGTATCTGCTGAAAATATCTCCCCTCAAATTGGAAAATTTTTTTTAACACCATTCTCTATCATGTCAATATACAGTCTTTTGGCAATCAGGCAAGACAAAGGGAATCTCCATCGCCATCCGCAAAGCCATTTCTTGATTTATATTGGTGTACAGAGCCTGTACATCCATGGTCACCATGAACCAGTTGGATTTATCTTCCACCAAATCCCGCAAGATAGATAGAAATTGAAAGGAGTCCCGTACATAACAGGGTACTGTAATTAACAGCGGACGAAAGAACAAATCACAATACTGAGACAGTGGTTCTAGAAGAGATCCCCGACAAGATACAATGGGACGACCTGGTGGATCCCTTAGGTCCTTATGAATTCTAGGAACCATATAAAGATTCGGCATTAAAGGGAATTTTTTGTTCAAAAACTGGAACTCCTTGTCGGTGATCCAGTGTCGTTGTAAAGCATGTGTAGTATACTCAAATATTTCTTTTTGAATGTCCATAGTTGGATCCGTACTTAAAGGTTTATAATATTTCGCATCCAGAAGATGGATATAAGCTGTTCGCAGATATTGTTCCCGAACTTGTACGACCGTTGCTCCCCCTTTGTCGGCTCTATGTATCACAATGTCCCGCCGTGTGCTCAAGGACAATAAAGCTGCCCGATGATGCCGTGTAATATTTGAAAAATAATCCAAGGTTGTATTTTTCTCCAATAACTGAAGGTCTCGCAACACCAACTTCTGAAATGCCTCAATAGAAGAATCCACCGGGCCCAGAGGAACCCATTTAGACGGATTCTTTATCACAGAGGGTCCCGGATCCATTCCAAGTCCTGATCGTGATTGGAAAAAATGCAAAACTTGTAATTTCCTAAAAAAGTGATATAAAGCAACCCTAATACGAAAGGGATCATAATGTGGTGAAGGAACATATGATAAACCCAAGCGTAACACCTCTAATTGATCCTCAGTTAAAACCACTTTCGACAGTTTACAGATTTACAGTTTACCCCAAAATTCCATAAGGATATGATCGATTTTTTGGATCTCCGATTGTTTAAGGATGGTTCGGAAGTGAAATCCATTTTATATCGTAAAGAGGTTCAAAGGAACACCTTACTACATTATAGTAGTTACCATCCGGGCCCCTTGCGTCGGACCCAAGTCTTCCTCTATTTTTTCCTCACAAGTAGCAGACAATCCCTTTATGTCTGTTTGAACGGTCGATCCGAACCCTCTGGTTCCTCGACCTGTAGGGGTCCCCATGGATACTTCTTCTAGGGTAGGAAATCCAACTCTTTCGTAGATGAGTTGCGCAACGCGATCCCCCACCTTGACAACAAAGTCTTCTTCTCCAAAGTTGAAAAGCAACACTTTAATTGCCCCCCTATAGTCCGGGTCAACCACACCTGCACCCACGTCTATAAAGTGTTTTAAAGCTAACCCAGATCGTGGTGCAATGCGTCCATAACATCCTATGGGCATTTCCATGTTAAGGTCAGTGTCAACTAAAGCCCTTCCGTGTTTAGGAATTAGTTGTTCTACTGCACTGCATAGGTCGTAACCGGCTGCCTGGGATGAAGCTCTTCGCGGACTCTGCGCTCTTTTGGACATTTTACAAAATTTTAACACAAATTTTGGCTTACTTGTAGACTCGCTCTTCAGAGGCGGTTTCCTTGGGTTTTGATCCGTCTTTTGAGATTTCGCAAAGAGCGGATTAGGAACCATAGTTACCATGGCCTCTGCTTCTGGGTTGTAGTCCTTCTTATCCAGGGCTTATGACAGAGCGTGTAAAGACTAGACCAGGAATGGGCAAACTACGGCCCGCGGACCTTTTAATCCGGCCCGCGGAGCGCTATCTCTTCTGCGCGCTGCCTAGTATGGGCCTGGGCCGCAGCACGCTGCAGTACCCGCAGACCTGGTGCTTCATCGACTGGCGCACCAATGTGTCTGCGCATGCCGCCTACTCCTACATGTACGCCGGCTTCAGCTCCTTCCTCATCCTGACTACCGTGCTCTGCAACGTGCTGGTGTGCACCGCCAGTTCATGCGCCGCACCTCGCTGGGTACCGCCGACGCACACCTGGCTGAACTGCGCCACCGCCGCTCCTTCTGCCGCATGGCTGGAGCCGAGATCCAGATGGTCATCCTGCTCATCGCCACCTCAGCCGTCGTGCTCATCTGCTCGATCCCGCTAGTGGTAAGTGCTCCTTTGCCCCTCTTCCCCAGGTCTCCTCTTTCAGGAAAGCCGTCTTGTTTAAATTCCCCTCCTAAATGTGTGGGTTTCCCCTCTTGTTCCTCTCAATACTTCTTTAGATGTACGTACGAAGATCTGTAAATTCTTCAGGAGCGATGTACTGAGGCAAACGGAAGGTGGCATAAAGTCCTTGGAATCTGGCATTTTTAAGAGTGGTTAAATTTGCACAGGTTTGAAAATTGGGAGCAAGAGCATCAATCGTCAAAGCTTCTTCTATTTTTAAAGACTTGATGTTGTGCTAATTGGCTCTTTCGGTTCAGACGTGTACGCACGCATTTTTGAGTGAGTTTAAAATTATAACATTTGTATTTGATGCTCCCAACCCTCCCAAAAAAATGATTTATTTCCTAAACATTGGCCTATGATTCTGCAGCCAAATGCAGCTAACACCGAATTCCGTAAAGCATCTCACAGTAAAAGAAAGCCCAGTGAATGTAGCTCCCTTGAGGTTTCTGCAGCTAGAGAAGTTCCCTATGTGATAGATATGTGAATATTGCTATATATCTCCTGGACGTGGGGGTGCTGAAGGCGGCCAGAAAAGGCAAACACTATTTAGTTACTGTGAGAAGTTTGAATATAGTTCCCGCTCCGATTAGAAAAGGGGGAACAGCTTTCTCTCTCCAAACCACCTGCAGTATTTCTTGCTCGGTTTTTCTTTATCTTAATCCTACATCTGAACGCACTCTACAACCATGTATCTTTTGTATAGCAAATACAAGACCTTTGATGATCTGCCAGATCCAGACCATTTAACTCCTAAATTTCCAGAAGTACAAAGCTCTAGGGCAGACAGCAAAGCTGCCATTTACTTAGAGAAAAAGGCTCGGGACTTTGCTACTAGATAAGTGCGTATGACTCAAGTTAGATGCCCCGAATTAGTAATCTGCTCTTTATGATGTTAGAATCGTTAAACTTCTCTCATTTTCCCACACTAGCCACACAGGAAAAGGCCATCCAAAATGTGAATAAATATAGCAAATCACTGAATGACCTGCATGAAGAATTCAAGAAGTGCAATTGGAACTAATCGATCTTCAATCTGATGCAATCTTAAAGGAGAACTTCCACTCTCTTCCACTAAAAGAGTTCTATGCCTCACTTAAAGATGACTGTTTTCCAAACCTCCGGGGGATGGCACAGAAGATTCTGGCCTTGTTTGGCTCGACCTACGTGTGTGAGCAGACGTTCAGTATCATGAACATCAATAAATCCCGTCACAGATCCCAGTTAACTGACCAACACCTCAGATCTATTCTGCGAATTGCAACAAAGCTATCTCCTGACTTTGATTCCTTAACAAAAAAGGGAGACCAACAACACTGTTCCCACTAAAATTGAAGGTACTATTTTATGAAAGAAATACATTGCATAAAAATTTTGTAAAATAACTCTTTTTATGCTTTTCTACCTTAAATTAATCTAAACATTTAATGTTACAAATTTAAATTTAATTTATATTAATTCACACATACACACCGTCCATCTACTCTTGGTCAGGCCCCCGGGTCCAATATATGAACCCATTGCGGCCCTCGAGTCAAAAGGTTTGCCCACCCCTGGACTAGACCCAACTTTTTCTGTAAGCCCTTTTCCAATCCCTTTTGGAATTGGGGCCAATCCCTGCCCAACACCAGGTCATGTGGCAACCTTGGGACTACAGCTATCAGGATTTTCTTTTGTATCCCTAACCCTTTTACTACCAGATTATACATAGGATAAAAAGATGATGCCCCGTGGATACATCTAATCCTGACTTTTCCCTCAGGTCTGCTCGGGACTGCCTCACTCTGAGATTCTATGGCTTGCCAGAGTTTCTTAGAAATCATGCTCTGATCGGTGCCGGAGTCAAGTAAAGCTTTTGTATCAATGCCTTGAACTTCTACATTCAAGAGGAAACCCTCCCTTGTATCTTTTTCAATAGCAGTCATCAATGCTATACATGCCTTACATTGTTTTTGTAGGTGTCCTATATTACCACATCTGAAACATTTTCTTTTCTCCCAGTTACTTTTCTGCAAGGGTATACAAAATTTTTCGCATTCACTCATTGACCTTGGCCTCCTTTCTGCTGTTTCAAAACTAGCCTTGGCTGCCAATTTTGGAGTGCCCACTTTTGTATGACCGGCCAACTGTGCTTCCAGATATCGCTCGGTCAGCTGGGTGGCTTCCTCCGTAGTCTGGCAGTTTTGCAAGATCAGAAAGGTTTTAACCTCCTCTGGAACTGCGGTCATAAATTGTTCTAATACAATAGTATCTAAGACTGTTTCTAGAGTTTTCCCTTCTGGTATCAACCATTTCATTACCAAGCTTCTGATCCTTTGACAGAGAGCTTTTGGTGTCTCACCAACTTTTAACTTGGTCACTCTTAACATGCGATGGTAGACCATCGGGGTTAGACCTAGGCGATCTCTGATAGCCTTTTTTAATTCCTCATAATTTGTGGCAAACGCTGCAGGCATGGCTCTGTATGCCGCCAACGCCTCTCCAGTGAGAGTTGTTGAAAGGCGTACAAGCCCATTGCTCTTTAGGCCATCCAAAGTGTGCGCAACCCGATCAAAAGACTCTAAAAAGTCATCTAAATCATCATTTTCAGACAGTTTCCCAAAGGTAAGTGTCCCACCAGTTTGTGGTCCTATCCCACAGATAGTGTGTGTCTCTGCAAAACCTGGAGGAGCTAGTGCTGCTTCCTCGGTCGCTTTCTGCTTAGCCAGCCACGCCTCCATCAGTTCTAGCACCGGCTTCTGCTGTGCACGTAGTGCGGCTGCAGCTTGTTCCTGAGCCAGATATGCCATCCACTTCAATACGCCCCCCTCCTCCATTGCAGCGGCTTCTGTAGGGAAAAAGGAAGAGACAAACAAAACCAAGTGCGATACCACCCACTACTGCAAGTTTCAGCAACTTCAGTACATGGATTCTTGCACCTTTTGTACTCAAATCCCTTTTATCTCACGCCTAATTACCCATTACCTAAGGTAGGCGTAGATTCATGCCTTGAAAAGGTATAGGTCTCACTGATCCTCCCGGTGTTTCGTCTGACCTTGAGTGATCCTCCACTCTGGGTACCTCCGCACCGCTCAGTAGCTTGGAGTTTTATTTCTGCAGCGTATATCCTGAAGTGATTTTTTTTTCCCAAAAATCCTGATACAGGCGTGAAAAAAGATCCAACAACTACGCCAGTTGGCACATGCCCTATCCCCAGCCACGTGCTTAGGGGATTAGGGTTGCCATTTTAGTCCTCTTTAAAGGGTTTGAAAACTATTTCCTTCAGGAGCAGTGCCCTCTGGGAGTTGTAGTTTCCCTCTTAAAAAGGATAGTCATGGAGACATCGAGTGAAGGCAAACATGACACAGTTTATTTCCCCAAAATATGCACAAATAAGGTTCAAACGCAAAGTATCTGGATATTTCCTCCAGGACAAAAAGTACAGAAAATATTTACATCCTTAAGCTGAGTAACTTCTCAAAGGCATTAAACAGATGCAGACGTTTCATCAATCAAAACAAGCAAATCAAAAGTACAGCTTCTTAGGTTCAGCAAAGTAAAGAATGTCTTTCTGCTTCCTTAGTGAGATAAACGGAGTTACTTACCTATAACTGGAGTTCTCCGGGGACAGCAGGATAAGTCAGCCACACTTGGCGTCGTCATCCGACGGCGCCGAGACGGAAGTACTCTCCATAGCTCAGAAGGGCTTTGCCCTTCTGAGCATGGGCCACCTGGCCACATACCCCTGCCCGCCCCTAGCTAGCCAGTACGTCCCTAGCTGAGCCTTTTGCTGCTAGGAGGCGGGCACCAGGAAGGAGGCAGACCCCATCCCAGGGGAGGTGGGTGGGTATGTGTGGCTGACTTATCCTGCTGTCCCCGGAGAACTCCAGTTACAGGTAAGTAACTCCGTTTTCTCCTAGGACAAGCAGGATGAGTCAGCCACACTTGGTGCCTCCCAAGCTGCCACGCGCTGAGGTGGATGGGGGGAAGGCCGAGACGCTCCTTCCGGCAGTATTTGCCTTTGTGGAGCATGTTGCGACAGGACCTGCAGTGCCGCAGTGGCGCTGCCCGAATTTCTAATCAGGGCATATGAAGTGCCCTTTCCGTTCGGGTTTTCCGCTGCGATGCACAAGTGCAGAGGGCTACAAGGTACACCCGTTTGGTAAGAGAGATGTAGGCACATCGAGCAGCAGCAGTGTGGAATGTAACCTTCGAGCAACAGTGATGCGGGATTCGCCATCGAGCAGTAGCAGCGCCGTAGTCACAAGGCAATAAGGTGCAGTGACAAGGATCACATGTGTGGTAACCGAAATGTAGGCACATAGGGCCTTAGCGATGCGGGATCCACACCGAGCAGCATTCGTAGTGCGGGATTCACCGCTGTCGTGATGCCATCGAGCAGTAGTAGTAGCGCGGTTTCACCGCTGTCGCGATGCCCGCGTGTGCGGCGGGGTTCACCGTTGTCGCGTGCACACATGTGCAGGACATTGAAGTAGTAGTTCCCGCAATGCAGGAACAAGGTATCGATATCTATCATTGAGAAGAGGGGGTTCTCCTTTTATGTATATATCTATATCCATATATATATATATTTTTTTTTTTTTTGAAAATTAAACCGATAAAATCGGGATAACAGAGGGACCGAGAGACATGGCAAAGATTGGCCACTTTGGGGACGGAGTACTGTGCACGGTCGCACTGCAGGCTTGAATCCTGTCATACCCTGCCTTCAGGGTGCACATCCCACTCCCTGCATGCTTGCTGTTGTCATCTGTGCCGTGGCCAGATTGTTCGGGCGAGCGGCAACTGAGGTAGCGGTGTTGCAAGAAGGCCGGGTGGCGGCTTCACTAATGCTGGTCCCCCGGCACGGAATCCGTGAGGGGAAAGGTGTAATGTCTGGAGTTCGTGAATTTTCCTGCCTGGCTGAGGCTCTTGTCTGGTCTAGGCCGCAGGTGCTGTAGTTAGTTACGGACAGGGCCTCCTTGGGGAAAAAAAGGGGGGTTCTGTGTAGAAGGGAAACAGGGTTGGGTCCCTTGACTCCTGCCTGGACTATGCAGGAGGTGCTGTAGTTAGTTAGGGACAGGGCCCCTTCGGGAAAAATGGAGGTCCTGTGCGGAAGGGAACAGGGTTGGATCCCTTGACGCTGGTGTGCAATCATGTGACCGTGCGTTATCCTGTTCCCATGGGCTACGTTCCTTCCAGGAGCAAGGTGCGTAACTGATCTGGGAGGTGGCTCAATCCAGGAGGACTGCACGTTGGATGAGTGCCTAAGGTTTGTAGCTCAACCGGACTCTGGGTGGGTGATCGTCCCGCAAGATAGGTCAAGCGCAAGAAAAGGGGTCTATAAAGTCACAGCAGCCGGGGTAGCCTGACTGCCACAATGAGTATACCGGCAGGAGACAGAACACGGATTTGGAACTACCCGGAGGGCAGCCAAGAGGTGACAGCATTTCAGCGGTAACCCGAGGTAGGTATGGACCACTCATTGGCTGATTGAGGAGGATGCTGAGCTACCGGAGCTGAGGCTGGTTAACTCTTATTCGGTCCCTCCTGGGACTTGTAGCTCTCCCTGACAGGCTCTCCTAGCACTGTGGGGACTGAGGTGTCAGGAACCATGGTTGGGACTTGAATCTGTGACCTTCTGCTCCTAAACACACTGTCTGATGGTATGTCAGGAGACCTTCTGCTCTTGAACACAATGTCTGTGTGCACTGTGCCACCCCACAATAGAGGTGAGGCATTGGAAGGTTCATGAGATGAGCCCAGTCGGCGCCGCTGAAGCGTCACACTGTCAAGTGCGGCCTTCTGTCGTTAGGCCTAGGGCTGTCAGCACAAAGATCGTCTGTTGGGGGGGGGAAGAAGACGACAGGGTGGCTTCTTGGTGCAAACGCTGGTGTATGCATTTGCTGATGCATGTAGCAAGAGGCTTATCCACTTACAGGCAAGATGCAGTGATCTTAACCACCTGTCGAGTGCCCCCTGATCCGGACCACTAGGCTTGGGCTCCCGTTGGGACGTCATAGGCCTTGTCCCGAGCAATGTTAGGGGATGGCCCAAGCTATAGGCAATGCGGGAATTGCATTGAACCAGGATACACTGGCCGTGTGCACGGCGTCGCATTGAAGACAGGTTGGCACCTTTATGCCTGGGTGACAGGAGTTTATGTCGAGGGGTGCGACGCTGCTTACCCGTAGGTTGGCATGACCGTCCAAGGGTTTCTCGTTATGGGCCAGGTTTCGCTTGGTCAGGGTAGCTATTGTGACTTATTGGTTACTTTCCGGCGTGCAAGTGGAAGAGGGCATGTGCTATTTCCAGGCCCTCGAGTGGCCGCAATGTCTAAAGGAGGCTGTCGTTCAGTCAACAGGGGTGAGAGCATCCGGTGATGAGAGCCTTTGGTGATAGTTCGTTGCGCGATAAGGAAGGCGCCGTAGACGCGGTTCGGAGGTGTTGAGCCCATGCATGGACCCGAGAGTTGTGACATAGCTTCCAGACGGGCGTCCTCAGTAGCTTCACACTGCTTGTGAAGCGATTCTGCCGGTAATGTGGACCTGATGGACTGTGCTTGACCAGTCTTGCATTTGCCTTACACTCCCTCTTATTCTCCTCTAGTGTGACGTAAGCTGACCCATGGGGAGCTCAGGGAAATGGGAGGAGGCCTGGTCTTTTAGCAGAACGCGGCCAGGATATAGAACTGTGCTGCAGCTTTCGGGGAAATTAGGTGATCTACCCGAGGTCTACCTGTTGGAGGGGAAAGGATGTGCTACATGTTGGGGTGGAAAGGAAGTGCCATTCAATAGGCCAACTCTCCACTGGTAGTGGGGGTATGACGTATGGGGCCCGAGCATGCAGCTGGGCTGATATGCAGGATGAGAGATGCCGGTGGGTGTACCCGGGTAAAGCTCCTGCGCTGTGCTGGCTCACACCGGCGTGCGCGGCCTGTACCATATTGGCTACTGGTTTTGGTGCAAGGTCCCGAAAAAACCTATTGCTCGATGAACCGTCATAGGTATTGGAGGGTTCGTTCGTTCACTGGAGAAGATCTTGACCTGCTCCCGGTCTGCTGCTCACCCTCTGGGTTCGAGCTGGCTGAGGGACAAGCATGAATTGAAAAGTCTCCTGTGAATCCACCGGGCATGATGAGTGTCCTGCACACTGTTCCCTCTAAGCTGTGCGCGTGTGCGCGCGCACACACCTTGCCGAGCGAGCGCACATACTTTACAACAGAGCGCACAAAAATTACGGCTCTGATTCTGATAGAAAACAACACAGACATCTTAAAATTTAAAAGTTATGATTGTAATTACTAGAAATTTCCTGCTTCATGTAGTAATCGTCTATTTTCATTTAATTTGATTAAAATCAATGTGGTGTACATACTGTATTCTGACGTGTAATCAAATTTTAAAGTATATAACTCCGAGTGTCATTATGTGGCGCACAAAAATTTTACCTTCCTTCAAAAGCTGCACACAGCTGATATTTTATGCGCACACAGCCTACAGAAAATTAGAGGGAACATTGGTCCTGCACCACGGTGCAGTCCTAGGAGTAGGGGGGCTCTGCTTCCTTGAGATGGCTTCATACCTTGTTAAGGGGAAGCGAATACTGTGGGATCAAACACACAATCTCTGGCTCCACAGGCAGTGGATAAACCATTGAGCTACAGCTCTATAGGCAGCCATACTCATTAACCCACTGGGGAATCGAGTTCGAGCCTCTAGTTCAGCAGTCAATGCATTAGCCATTGAGCAACACCTTTCTTTTCCAGTGGGTAGCCTGGTCAACTGCTTCTGTTTGTCAATGTAAAGCAACGTGTGGCTTTGAGTGCCGACTCCCGGAAACGCCAGAAGCTCCTGGGTCTACTTGGTAGTGTCACCGGAGTAGATTACCAGACGTTTCTTCCGGGGCAATGGAGGGTTAAGTAACTTGCCCAAGGTCGCAAGGAGTGCTAGTGGGATTTGAACCCTGGTTGGTTGGCTATTAAGCCAGTGCTCTAACCACTAGGCCACTCCTCCACTCTGTGGATGCACAAACACTACAGGTATGCCAATGAGCAGGAACTGTAGCTGGCGAAGAATAATTTGGATGGTGCCTCAGCAAGGATGCTCCGCACTGTGCAAGGGTTCGTGTTAGATACCCGCTGCCGATGATCTGCGCTGTGCAAGGGTTCGTGATAGGCACCCACTGGCGGAATGTGCAATGCCGGTGGCATAATCGCCAATTTATGATCTCAACGAAAAGTTAGCACTACCACTCCTGTGCACTCCGGACTGTGCAAGGGTTCGCACTATAATCAGCAGAAAAGCCAGATCACACCTGCACTTTGGCGCTACGGTGTGAATTGAATTTGTCTCCGCAGCTGGTCAGGCAAAGGGGGGCCGTGGTGGAAGCTGACCTCGCGTTTCTCCGAGGTAGAGCAGAGGTCTAAGCTCATCCGTCGTTGCTCCCAGATGCCCTGGCGGTTAAAAGCAATACGGGGGCTGGGTTGGCAGGAATCACGACTGGTACTTGATTTGTGCCCTTCTGCTCTTAAACAGACTGGCGGAGTAGGACTGGACATGCTTCCAGCCTCAACCGCACTTAAGGACCCCTGTGGGGAGGCAGACTGCATCACGGCGCATAGCCCATGCTGTATGATGCAGCAGGGCGTCTCAGTGCCGAAGTTTGGTGGGCTGTGCTTCCGGCGCCGATCCAGAAAGGCCCAAGGCTCCGAGCCATAAGAGCATCCGGCTGTCACCCTCCCCTGGATACCGGTACATGTCAGGGCTGATTACCTTTTCCAGAGATTTAGTGCTATGCCCGAGAGATATTTAAGCTGTTGGTGGAGTTAGCTGTACCAGAGCTGACAGAGCAGCAGGTTCACGGAGAGAAGAGACATTCCCTCTGCTGCTGCCGTTTATGTGGCTGCCGATGCCCAGGTGTTCAGCGTCGGTGCGGTCCTTGGAGCCGAACCGGAGTTCCGGTGCCGAGGCCTGCAGGCATAAAGGGCGCGGTATCTGCGCTGACAGGATCTGCGCCGACAGGGTCTCTCACTGATCGTAGCGACGATGGGAGTGCCTCATGAATACACGGCTCCTCCTTGCTGATGATGTGGAGTGGCGCCGACCAATAGCACCGAAGGGGGAGGAGCCGGGCAGTGATGTCATCGCAAAGATGGCCGCCTACAGGGGAGCCACGAGGCCGGAGAGCTGCAGGGGTCAGGGCCGAGAGCAGAGGCCCTGGAGGGAGCCCGTAACAACATCGAGGGTCCGGTGAGTAGCGTTGGACGTCTGAGCCTGCTGATGGGGGTGGAGGCCCTTAGGCACACCCTGATCGGCGGCGGAGCTGGAGCTTAAGCCTGCGGCTGGGGGTGGAGGCCCTTAGGCACACCCTGAGCGGTGGCGAAGTCGGCGGGAGTAGAAGCAGCCGGTCATCCCAGCGAACCCGGTTATGCCGCTTGCCGAGAGCACCTGGCTTGCATAGGAGCTCAAGCGCAGCCCTTGGACAGACCGGAGCAACCTGAAACAAACTTGACAAGTAGTAATGGCAGCATAACAATCATAATTCAGCTATAGGAAGAAATTACTTAATAAGCTGTTGCGACTGGGGTTTAGTTGAACATACATACACCTCATTCATAAGCTATTGAGTGCCGGGGCACATGGCCCGCAGGAATCCAGTTCTGCTGGAAACGCTCTGAAAAGAAAGCTTAGAGAACATTAATGGTAAGAGAATTAGAAGTTGTTAAGTTTAAATTTTGGAGAGTAGAAAAGTCCGTCTTGCTGGCAAGGCGGAAGAACTGAAACTGGCTAGCTAGGGGCGGGCAGGGGAGTGTGGCCAGGTGGCCCAGGCAAAGCCCTTCTGAGCTATGGAGAGTACTTCCGTCTCGGCGCCGTCGGATGACGACACCAAGTGTGGCTGACTCATCCTGCTTGTCCTAGGAGAAATATACAGTGCTGTGCGAGCTTGTCTTACTTAACCTGGTTCCTACCTTAGCAAGGTTAAGTTTTCTTGGTAGTGCTTTTCCCAAAAGCATTTACTCAGGCTGCTACTCCTTAACCAAGGCTTCAGTAGCCTCTGCACGACACAAAGAACAGTCCATTGGCAGTTCAGTAATTAAGGGGTCTGGTTCATTATACTCCACTTGCATTTCCTCCTGCTCTGGAATTATAATATCCTGCACTGAGCCCTGATGACCTGCCTCTGGTGGAATTCTTGCTGAGGATTCCTGTAACTCCCTCCAGGACTTCTCTACCCGGTAAGGAATATGGAGAACTGTATTACTGGATATCTTTTTCTGGTTCTCTTGCCCCAGTTCCTCTCTGAGGTTTAACCACGGCTCTCTGTTGGAGGCTGGGTTCTTCTGCCTCCTGGTTTGAAACCTAGGCATCCACCTCTGAGTGTTGTGAACCTCTTGCTCCGGAACAGAAGTTTGGAACCTGCCCTGCTCTCTCCGTCTGAGCAGCTCTTGCCTGGTTTCCCTTGTGCCAGACTCTTTCCAGGTCCTCCTTCTTTCCTCTGCTTGGAACTTTCTTTCTGGAACTTCCAGCTCAATTTCCAGTCCTGCTCTGAGTCCGTCTCTGACTCTGTCTTCCTGGACTCTCTCTTTGAGTGTCTGCTTGCTCTGCTCTTCCCTTCTGAGCAACCTTTTCCTCCTGAGCAGCTCTTCTCCCCTCTGCTTTTCCCTAAGCAGGGTTTACATAAAGATGCTTCCTGGGCAGTGTTTCTCTCTGCCTTAACAGGTGTTCATAATCATACTCCAAGCCTGCTACTCCGTCAGCAGAGCTTGGGTGTGGCAGCCTAGTCTCAGAAACTCTAAGCTTGCTCTGAAGCCTGTGCACTGCTGGAATGTTTTTAAAGGTACAATCACTGATTTTCTCTAACTCTGCAGGCTCACCAGTGCCTTCCTCATCACTATATATATATATATATATACAGTCAAACCTCGGTTTTCATGATTAATCCGTTCGAAAAAGTCTGACTAAAACCGAAACGTATGAAAACTGAAGCAATATTTCCCATAAGAAATAATGTAAATCCAATTAATCCGTTCCAGACACCCAAAAATATTCACAAAAAATACATTTTATAGAGAATAACTATATTTTTACATACAGAAAACAATGAGAAATAAATATAAATGACTAATGAAATGGATAAATGAACATTTAACATCACTGAAAGCAAGCTAAGTACAGTACTGTACAGTACAGTATGTTAACATCTGGCCTTAGCCACCCCTGACAAGCTGCTGTGCCCAGCTCTCTTCGGAATCACATTGAATTCAGTCCATTAAAATACCTTTACATTATCTGCTCAATGCTTCAGAATGGCAGAAAATCTTAATGATATAGCTTCAGACGTACCCTGCAAGAGAAAGAACTGCCTCCCACATTCATGCAACATCTCCTGCTTACGTTGACAGCTTTTCTTCCCTGCTACCGGGACAAAATCTCAGTCAAAAGACGTTGAAAACCGAAGCAATGCATGAAAACCGGGACAAAATCTCAGTCAGAAAAGACGTTGAAAACCGAAACGTATGAAAACCGGGGCAAATGAAAACCGAGGTTTGACTGTATATATATATATATATAACACTGGGTCTGGGTATATATACATACATACATATATGGAAATTACACTAACCTGGTAATTGTAGTTCCTGGAGGGTCCAGTTTAGTCCTCCACAATCGGGTAGTGCCCCTCCTCCTGCAGCCTGGAGACTGGACCAATCAAGTCTTCTGTAGTATATATGCAGACGGAGCTCCCAGAAGCCCCCAGTGTACTAGTAACAAAGCATACTTAAAGAAGCAACACATTAGATTAATATACAAAATGACATAATGAAAATGACATAATTAAGGAACAATTTGTTTCCCCCCACAAACATATCCAACTTTCTCCCCAAACGAGGAAGTCAGAACACTGTATTGCGCTGGAACAGACGCCCCAGAAATCAAAACACAGCTCCGTATCAGAAATCTCAGGAGCTGACTGAACACCTGAGAAAGAAAGAGCCATAGCCAGAAACGCGGCTGCAAAAAAAAGGTTCGAACGGCAAGAGGAACCGTCTTATGATCCACCGTTCGAAAAGCGCGCCGCATTATTATATCAGATAGTCGGGAGGGAAGGAGGACTAAACTGGACCCTCCAGGAACTACAATTACCAGGTTAGTGTAATTTCCATTTCCTGTTCGGTAATCCAGTTTAGTCCTCCACAATCGGGATGTAACAGAGCAGTCAAGACCGGGCGGGACCTTACCATCCGGCGCGCCGAACCGCCGAACAAAACAGGAATCCCGAGCCGCTGACACATCTAAACGATAGTGTTCACTGAAAGCATGCAGAGACGACCAGCGGCCGCCTTACAGATATCTGCTGGCGGAACTAGGCTATACTCCGCCCAAGAGGTCGCCTGAGCCCTAGTGGAATGAGCCAGTAGCCCCTCCGGAATAGACCGCTGCTGCAACAGATACGCAGACGCGAACGCTTCCTTGAGCCATCTTGCAATGGAGGCCTTAGCCACCGCTTCCCCTTTACGTGCACCACCAAAGAGCACGAATAGCCGGTCAGCCTTCCTAAAAAATTCGGTAGCCTTCAAATAACGACGAAGTGCACAACCCACATCGAGACGGTGAAGACTTTTGTCCGCCGACCCGACAGAGTGCGAAGAAAGAACTGGAAGAAACACTGCCTGATTCACATGAATAGGAGAAACCACCACTGGCAAAAAGGAAGAGACCGGGGAAAAAGACAAAAAAGGTTCTCGGCAGGACAACGCATGTAGATCTGAAATACGCCGTGCCAAACAGACGGCTACAAGAAAAACCGTCTTCAGCGTAAGATCTTTCAGAGACGCCCTACTCAGGGGTTCAAAAGGTTCACGAACCAGGGCCCGCGGCACTAGATTCAAGTCCCACGGAGGAACGAAAATCCTGCGGGAGGGCCGCAAATGAACAACAGCCGTAACAAAACGACGTATGTCCGGATAAGAACCGAGGAGACGGCCTAAAACTTTGCCTCGATAACAAGAGACAGCCGCCAACCGGACTTTCAGGGAACTAGCCGCAAGGCCCTTATCAAAAGCATCCTGAAGAAACTTAAAACGACGGAAACGGAAACCGTCGCCGCCCGGACTCCACGCCGGGAGCACCAGTCTTCAAAGATCCCCCAAATCCGAACGTAAGTAAGAGAAGTGGACTTTTTCCTCGCCCGCCGTAGGGTAGAAATCACCGCGGGGGAGTAACCCATCTTTTTCAGCCGAGCCCTCTCAATGGCCAAACCGTAAGCGAGAATCGACCCACGTGGGGCATCCGCAAGGGACCCTGAAGAAGAAGATCCGGCCGCGCGGACCGGAGCCAAGGAATGCCGTCGCGCAACCGGACCAGATCGGCATACCGGGGCCACCAGGAACACTCGACCCCGATGGCCCTCGATGCGCTGAACGACCCGGCCGATCAGAGCCCACGGAGGAAAGACATAAAGAAGACCGGACGTTGGCCACGGCTGAATGAGAGCGTTGAGCCCCTCGGACATGCGCTCCCTTCGCCTGCTGAAGAAGCGTCCTGTCCTGGCCGATTGAAATGTCGACATGAGATCCATGATGGGTGGCCCCCACCGACGAACTATTGGCGCGTAAACTTGCGGGCTTAGCTGCCACCCTCTGGGGTCCACCCGCACTCTGCTGAGAAAATCGGCCTGACCATTGTCTGCGCCTGCAATATGCGCTGCCGGGATGGCCAGAAGACAAGACTGCACCCAATTGACCAAGGCCGTCGCTTCTGAATCCAGGGCCACGCTGCCGGTGCCCCCTTGGCGATTGATGTAAGCTACGCTGGTCGCCTTGTCCGAGAGGACTCGCACCGGCCGGTCGAGAACTAGGGCTTCGAGGGCCAAGAGGGCTAGCCGCACCGCCCGTAATTCGAGGCGGATTGATCGACCAAGAAGTCTCCAGGGGAGACCATTCCCCTTGAGCGAAGCGGGTCTCGCAGGGAGCCCCCCAGCCGGTTAAGCTGGCATCCGTTGTGAACGGAACCCAAAGTGGAGGCTCCAGGGAATCCCCGCGTCAGGTTCTCGGAGGAGAGCCACCACCGGAGTGAACGGCGAACCGCCCTTGAGCAAGGCAATCTCCTGTTCAACGAGTCGAACTGGTTGGACCAACGGCGCAGTAGAGCACTCTGCAGCGGGCGCATGTGGAAGCGCGCCCAGGGCACCACCTCCAAGGTTGCTGCCATCGTACCGAGGAGCTGCAGGTACCACCATGCAGACGGAGTGGGCATCCCCTTGAAGAGTCGGACAAAGACCGAATGCGACGCTCCAGCAGGCACACCAAGCCCCGTGCTGTGTCGAGGCGCACTCCCAGATACTCGAGATCCTGCGTCGGGCACAGACAACTCTTGCATTCTTTCACCACCCAGCCGAGGGACCGCAGCAGAGCCACCACCCTGCTCGTGACGTGCACACACTCCCGACTGGACTTTGCCCGAATCAACCAGTCGTCGAGATACGGATGGACCAGGACGCCCTCTTTGCACAAGGCCGCCGCGACCACTACCATCACGTTTGTGAAGGTGCGGGGGTCCGTGGCGAGACCAAACGGCATGGCCGGAAATTGGAAGGGGCCCCACGGAAGAGCGAAGCGGAGAAACCGTTGATGAGACGGCCGGATGGGAATGTGTAATGTGGTCTTCAGCGGCTGTGGAAGATCCTGCAGCAGGGGCTCTGAGGAGGGGGGAGATAAGGTGCTGAGGGACCCAGCTAGCAACGCAGTGGGCATGGGGAAAACCTCCGGGATGCAGCGTGCAGGTGGAACACAAGCAAGCTATTAATGTTCCCTTCGGCTGAGTACATTTCAGCTATAATACAGCCAGAGAAAAGGCCATTGTAGAGACTTAAACCACCTTTCCTCTTCTTGTGTGGGGTTTTATTTATTTATTTATTTATTTATTTATTTTTTTTTTTTGCATTGAAAACAAAAAGCAAGGAAGGCTCAGGGAAACCCAAGACTCTTCAAGAAACGGATTGTGAAACTCCACGTGCCTCCACAGCATGATTAAATGTGTGGAAACTGCTGTTTAGAGCTGTTTCCTCTAAAAAGAAACACTGAAGAGAAAAACAAAACAGCCGCTGGCACCGAAAAACTGTCAGGTATTCACAGAACTGAGAAGGGAACTGGCAGTCATTCACTGTGCTGGCATAGAGAAACTTTCAAAGTCAGGGTAAGGCAATTACAGTGACTGAAAGTAGGGAAATTAGAGTGGGATCCCTCCGCTGCCATTCAGACCTCCATGGTAGGGGCTGAAAGGTGTTTCTGGGGAGGGATGTAGAAGCGCAATCCAGCCGTAGGAAAATTACAGTGAGCATGCTTAATTAGGCCGAGCCCAAAACAGACAGGATCCAAAACACTGACTTAAAACCTCAACCAAATGGTATATTGAATAAGACAGGTACAATAATCAGTAGGACGTACAAAGTAACCCGGCTGCAGTTTGGGGACTAAAAATTTAAAATAGGAACTTCAAAACTCAGAGGCAGCCGGTCCGGATACAGCTGAAATCATCCCAGAGCAGCTGAGGCGAGGAAGAAAAAACAAAAACAGAGTACTCACAGTTTTCATACAAAAAATGATACCTGAACTTCCTGGAGGTATCCAAACTCTCGTGGTAAAGACTCAGTGCAGCGTAAAGCCAATGGAGAGCTCCCCTGAAGCCAAGCTCCGGAGTTCCCAAGGTCATCTGGGGAAGCAAGATGCTGGGGGAAGAGCAGAGCGGATGCATGAGGTCCCTGTGTCTCTTCTGACAGCCTATGCAGCGTAACCGGAATAAGGCACAGGGAGAACTAAAAACAAATAACTGCGTCCCGCAGGAACAGGCATTCAACAATATTCCCCATAATAGGTAATGCCTCAGCCAGCCTTCTTTGTTGGGCACAGTGGGGAATGTAACCCATGAGCCCTGCACCCTTCGTCAGTGACTCAGCATTGTACTGTGGCTCTGAATTGCATACTGTTCTCTATCCATGCCTTCTGTACTTTCTATCCCTTATGTTCATACATAGGCAGAGAAAAAAGTAACCTCTGCACAACTGACATCTAGCAAGTGTTGTGGAAAAAAACTGAAACAGCAATATAGCTGTGAGAAGCCAGCAGAGAAGCAATCTGGCTTCCCGCCCAAAACCGAGGCTCATTAGCTATTCAAAATGGCCGCCAGCAAAAATAAAACACAAAAAGAGTGAATTAAAACCCCCAAAAACTAAGGAATTAACTTAAAATGTCAAAGGAGAAGGTGGGAGGGTTGCAGGCATGAGAGAAATGCCTAAAATCGCTGAAAAATCAAGAAAAATCAATCGAGTTACCACAGAGCTACAGACAGCAGTGGGAGAAAGACATTCCAGGTCTGAAGAAACTGAGGTGCAGCCCCTGCAGATGCCAGAGTCAGTCACTGCACCTCTGCGGGACCCGCAAATCACGTATTGGGGTTTGGCATACATGCTAAGGCAACCTCCGTTCAGCGGGAAAGAATGGAACAGAACCAGGGAAGCCCACACCAAAGGGACCAACCCTATGTAAAACAGTACAGACTGAAATTTAAAACGTTTTTTTTTTTTTTTTTTTACAGACAACAAAACACTCCCCAGAATCCTAGGGGTGCCCTGAGCAAAATCGCCAGCAAAAGAAACCCCAAAAATGCAAGGGGAACCCGTGCACAAGTGTTAAAAAGTGCCTTTAAAAAGCACACTTTAGAAATTCAAAATGGCCGCCGCACTTTTTCACCCGCGGTAAAAAAGGGCGCGAAAATACAAAGGTAACCAAATAATATGGAAAAGAAAGAAAACGACCCTCTAATACAGGGCAAGCGAAAAAAATCAGGAAAAAGTGCAATTTGGGAGCCAGGGGAGCCGACAGAGCCTCTGACAATGCAAACAACAGGGAGCTGAAAAGTTAAAGCAAGGAAAATTCCTACCAGCTCAGGAAACAGCAAGGAACTCAGCCAACTTCTCCAAGTGACAGGCAATGCTGAATCAGGTATGGCTCTTCCCCGTACAGCCTAGGGGAGAGCTCAACCCAGGGTTCAGAAATTCCCAGGCAGTAAGGCAGGAGCCCAAGCAGGTCTTGCTTCCCCCAGGATGTCCCCTGTGCAATGCTTTTTTTTTTTTTTAAAGATACAGCTACCTAGCAAATAAATGGTAAATAAATGGTAAATAAAGGACCAAAAACAAAACCCCAAAAGAACTAACTAACTAGTGTTGCTCCTTCAAGTGTCACTTAGTGTGCCCAGAAAGGGCACAGAAGTCCTCAAGCTGCAAGGAGACTGGACACACTGGGGGCTTCTGGGAGCTCCGTCTGCATATATACTACAGAAGACTTGATTGGTCCAGTCTCCAGGCTGCAGGAGGAGGGGCACTACCCGATTGTGGAGGACTAAACTGGATTACCGAACAGGAAATATATATATATATATATATACACACACACACACTAATCTTTTTTTTTTTCTACTTTTAAGGTCCCACACTGGCAACCCTTCCTAGCCTATCTCCACCGAATCCAGCTCACATGAACCCATCAACGGGAGAACAGCCGCCTCTGCTCTCCCTGTCGTGCTGTGCCGAAAAAAAATACAAAATGGCTGCCTTTGTGCTTCCCGCGCGAACACCACGCGGTCAGGCCGTCACTCCCGATTTCCACTCACCACGGCAATCTGAGCTCCCCAGCCTGCCCACACGTGGCCAACCCCCCAAAATACTAAACAGAGGCTTACCGTCTGTCTCCCGCACTCCAGGGGCCTCAATCTACCACCGGAGCTCAGCCGGATCGGCGGCTTCAGCTCCGGGGTAGAGAAACAGTGCCATGATCCTCCTGCCTCCTCCGGGCCCAGGCACGCTGCCGGCTGCACCTGCCACCTGCTCCTCACCCGTTCACGCGGGATCGGGAGCAGGGAGGCTCTTCACACCGGATCGTCCACCGCAGTGCAGTTCTTTTGCCCATGGGAGGGAGGGGGAGGGAGGGAGGAGGGGGAAAGCAGGAGGACTGAAGAAGAGAGAGCAACAGAGGAGCCAACCAGACCTTTGCAGACCTACTCTATTGCTAACTCCTGGCTACTATTCAGGTATTAAAAAATTCAAACTTACATTTAAGCTCTGCTTATTTGCTACCATCTGAACCCAGTCCCTAGGCTCAGCACCTTCTCCAGCTGCTATGGAGACAAACTACTGGCGGGGAGAGGCGGCCCTTGCCTACTTATACCGTTGTCATCAGAGCGATGACGTGTTTCAGTCTCCAAAGCTGCTAGAGGAGGTACTAAACTCTCAGGTTCCGGGACTGGACTAGAGGGATGCAAAGGAATAAGAATTTGATGGCTTTGGGAAGTGCTAGTATTCAGAAATGAAGCAGAAATTGTTGAATTACTGAAAAATGGTGTAGAGCATCTGCCATTTTAGTACAAAGATCTTCTCATAGGCCTAAGGTGCTGAAGTACGCTAAGCACCTGGCCACCATGGCAGAACACAAGATGCAGGAAGAATATCAGATATCATGCCATGCAGAAGATAATCTTTTTAAGCATGAGCATGAAATCTAACTAGAGGTGAAGGTTGTCATCCTTTGGAAAATGGTACAAACAGAATGGAATATATAGTGGTGAAGTACACACAGTGCAGTGAGCTTGATCAAATACGTATTAGTAAAAAAGCACACTTGTGGGAAAACAAAGAATCATGTTTTTGAGGAAGAGCCAAAAGCAAGGCATGCGCCTTTATCAGAGATTTCAGAATACAGAACAGAAAAACAGACCCAATGTTAAGTATTTCTACTGACAGAATGATCTACATTTTTCAGCAGAGATAAGAGTAAATTAGACTTACCTGCTAATTGTTGTTCCTTGCGGAACTCTAGTCCAGTCCCGGAACCATAGAGTTGTGAACCTCCACCAGCAGCTTTGGAGACTGAACATCTTCATCTCTTTGATCATCCAGCTATATGCAGCCCCAAGGACCGCCCACACATCAGTACCTATTGACAAAGCATACTAAGCAGAGCAACAAATAAGTAGATATAACAATACAGTGGAAAAAAAAGGATCCTGACCCTAAAGTTCCCACTACGAGCAAAAATTCTCTCTTTTTTTTTTTTTTTTTTTCCAATTGCGTAAGAACAACCTCCCGCCTACGGGAAGGCGGACCAGAACGGCCGTGGCGACCCTTGTGCAAAACGCATGCAACAAGAGGCGCCACCGCTCACCCCCAAGATTTGACCCCGAAAGGAAACTAAGGCATGCTGCAAGCAGAGAAGCTCTGACCGAAAGTATAGAGAACAAAAACCCTGGCAGACTCCTATAATGAATTTACCTTCTTGGCTGGCAGCGAGAACAGATAGACAGGGAGGGATCCGGGACTGGACTAGAGTTCCGCAAGGAACAACAATTAGCAGGTAAGTCTAATTTACTCTTCCTTAGCGTCCCTCTAGTCCAGTCCCGGAACCATAGAGGATGTAACAGAGCAGTAAATCTCAACGGGAGGGCCTCGCTAGTCCAGCCTGAAGCACCCGAGACCCAAACCGCGCATCCGACGCCGCCTGCACATCCAGACGATAGTGCTTAGCAAAGGTGTGCAAGGACGACCACGTCGCCACCCGACAAATATCCACCGCCGGTACCAAGCTCACTTCTGCCCAAGACGCCGCCTGCGCCCTAGTCGAGTGAGCCCGAAGCCTGGCAGGAACCATCCTGCCGTGTAAAAGGTATGCCGACGAAATCGCCTCTTTCAACCAGCGGGAAATGGAAGACTTAGACGCCACTTCCCCCTTGCGCGGACCGCCAAATGCGACAAATAGGCGATCGGACTTACGGAAGGCCGCCGTTTCCCTCAAATACCGACGAAGAGCTCGACGGACATCCAACGCGTGCAAGGAGTTATCCGCGTGCTTGCCCCGTTCCTTGGCAAACACCGGGAGAGACACCACCTGATTCATGTGAAACGCCGAAACTACCTTAGGCAAGAACGCGGGAACCGGTCACAATACCACCTTGTCGGCAAAGAAAGACAGATAGGGTTCCCTACATGAAAGAGCCTGCAACTCCGAGATCCTGCGAGCTGACGAGATCGCTACCAGAAACACCGTTTTCAACGTCAAGTCCTTCAACGAAGCTTGTTGCCAAGGGTTCAAACGGCGAAGCCACCAGAGACCTCAACACCAAATTCAAGTCCCACGAGGGCACTAAAGCCCTGCACGGAGGACGCATAAGCAACACCGCTCGCAAGGAGTGCTTCACGTCCGCATGGGACCCCAATACCTGGCCCTGAACCTTGCCTCGAAAACACGCCAGAGCTGCAAGTTGGACCCTCAACGAACTGGCCGCCAGGCCCTTGTCCACCCCTGCTTGCAAGAAGGAGAGGATCTGAGGAACGGAGGTCCGCAAAGGCCGCAACTCACGAGCCGCACACCAGCTCTCAAAAATACGCCAGACCCGGACATACGCTAGCGACGTAGACCGACGCCGCGCCTGCAACAAGGTAGCAATGACCTCCGGAAAATAACCTTTGGCTCTCATTCGCGCCCTCTCAATAGCCATGCCGTAAGCGAGAATCGAGCCACCTGAGGCATCTGCAGCGGCCCCTACCGAAGGAGATCCGGCCGAGGAGGAAGGAGCCACGGATCGGCCACACTCAACCGCACCAGATCCGCATACCAAGGCCGACGAGGCCAGTCCGGGGCAATCAGAACCACGGGACACGGATGCCGTTCGATCCGCTGTACCAGGCGACCCAGCAGAGCCCACGGAGGAAAGACAGAGCAGCCCGTACCTTGGCCACCTTTGTGCCAATGCATCGAGGCCTTCCGACATGCGTTCCCGACGCCTGCTGAAGAACCTTTCGACCTGCACGGACACGAAGGTCGCCATGAGGTCCATTATCGGCAGACCCCAACGACGGACCAGCAACGCAAATACCTCGGGATGTAGAGACCACTCTCCGGGGTCTACCCTGCGACGACTCAGAAAATCCGCCTCCACATTGTGAACCCCCGCGATATGCTGGGCCGACAGACACTGAAGATGCCACTCTGCCCAATACAGAAGCAGATCCGCCTCCGCTTCCAACGCCGCGCTGCCTGTGCCTCCCTGGCGATTTATGTAGGCTACCGTGGAGGCATTGTCGGATAGCACCCCGACCGCCGTTCCCTGCAGCCAAGGCTGAAACTCTGTCAGAGCCAACCACACGGCTCTCATTTCTAGTCGGTTGATGGACCACCAGCTCTCCCACGAGGACCATTGGCCCTGAGCAATCTGGCCCTCACAATGAGCCCCCCAGCCGCTCAAACTGGCATCCGTCATCAGCAGACGCCAGACGGGAGACTCCAAGGGCATACCGTTCGCCAGAGAGCGCCGACGCAACCACCAGCGAAGGCTGTGCCGAACCCCCAAGGGGCAAACTAACTGACGAGCTAGCGAGTCGGACTGATGACACCATCGACGCAGCAGCGCTCGCTGCAGGGGCCGCATGTGCGCCCTTGCCCACGGAACTACCTCGATGGTCGCCGCCATCGTGCCGAGAAGCTGAAGGTATTGCCAAGCCGAGGACGCCCGTCTCGCTAGAAACTGCTCCACCAGCCGCCTCAGGGCCCGCGCTCTGTGCACTGGGAGAAAAACCTTCCCGTTGCCGGTCTCGAAACGCGCCCCCAAATATTCCAAGGTCTTCGAGGGAAGAAGGCTGCTCTTCGCCCGATTGACCACCCAGCCTAACGACTGCAAAACCTGTACGACCCGCGCCGTCGCCCGGAGACTCTCCTCCCTCGACTTCGCCCGGATCAACCAGTCGTCGTGATAGGGTTGCACGAGGACACCCTCCTTCCGCAGGAACGCCGCTACCACCACCATGATCTTCGTGAAGACCCGTGGCGCCGTCGCTAGGCCGAAGGGCATGGCTTGAAACTGAAAATGGCCCATCGGCAGCGCAAACCGCAGAAATCTTTGATGTTCCCAGCGAATGGGAATGTGCAAATAGGCCTCCGTAAGGTCTAGGGACGTTAGGAATTCCCCCTCGCGGACCGCCGCTATGACCGAGCGCAGCGTTTCCATGCGAAAATGCGACACCCGGAGGCACCGATTCACTCTCTTTAAATCCAGGATTGGTCGAAAGGTGCCCTCCTTTTTCGGCACTACGAAGTAGATGGAGTATCGACCGGACCCTAACTGCCCCTCCGGCACGGGGGCGACCGCCCGGAGCCGAAGCAGCCGGGAAAGTGTATCGGATACGACTCGTCGTTTCCAGGGAGCACTGCACGGGGACATAACGAAGGAATCGAGCACCGGTCGATGTAGCTCGAGCGCATATCCCTCTCGTATCACTTCTAACACCCACCGATCGGATGTGATAGCGGCCCAGGCAGGGTAGAAATCCCGCAGTCTGCCCCCTACGGGAATCACCGCCACTGGAGCCGGCCTCGCTTCATTGTGACTTTTTGGGGACCTGCGCCTGGAAGGAGCCAAAACCTCTACCTGCCCCCCGAAATCTGCGGAAACTCTGTCCGCGCCCCAGATATCTGGAATGCTGGGACTGACCAAAGCGGGAGGCACGAAACCTCCGAAAGGACTGCTGAGACCCCCGGAAGGTGAAGGTCGGCTTCCCCTGCTTGGGCTTATCCTCCGGAAGCCGACCCCCCTTAGAATCCCCGAGATCTTTTACCAACCTATCCAAGTCCTCTCCAAATAACTGCCTGCCCTTAAACGGCAGCTTACTAAGGCGAGCTTTAGAAGAGCCATCAGCCGCCCAATTGCGTAACCAAAGAGAACGATGCTCCGCTACCACCAACGCCATGCCGTTAGCTAACCCCCTAATGAGGTCATAGTGGATATCCGCCAAATAAGCGGTACCCGACTCCAATCTGGACGCCGCGGCCTCTTGTTCCACCGACTGGGGCCCCTGGAACTGTTGAGACCAGCGGAGGCAGCCGTACGCCACCCAGGCCCCGGCCACCGCCGCCTGCATTGACAGGGCAGCAACATCAAACACCTGTCTCAACAAGCTATCAACTTTCCGATCCTGCGGGTCCTTCAACGCCGCAGCACCTTCCACCGGGATAGTAGTCCGTTTAGTAACCGCGGAAACTGCCGCGTCCACCTTCGGCGAACGAAAGAGCTCTCTATCAGCCTCCGACAGAGGATACAATTTAGGCAACAGTCTAGCCCCGCGCAAAGCGGACTCTGGACTGTTCCACTCCTCCTGGATCATAGCTTTAAAAACCCTATGGAGCGGAAAGACTCTGTGGGAAGTGCGCACCACCTGCATCAAGGGATCCTCCAACTTGTCCTCCGCAGTGGCATCTTCCACGGGTATGTTCAATACCTTGAGGGTTTCGGCAATCAGTGCCGGAAGTTCCTCTTTACAAAATACATGCACTATTCTACTACTCTGCTCGTCGTCCAACAACTCGCCGTCTTCTAAATCCTCCGCAGACTCCAGCTCGAGAGCCTCCCCCAGCCCCTCGTGGAACTCGTCCCCAGGAGGCGCAGAATCCGCAACACTCGGGGGCCGGCTCTTCTTTTGTGGACCAGTGTCTCCCTCTACTGAAAGTGGACGCTTTAGCCCACGGCGGGGCAGGACCGAGCATCCCCCCGCCGGCTGCAAGAGAGCCAGAGCCTCCTGCATGAGAGAGAAAAAGGCGGGCGGAACTCCCAGGGATCCCTCCTGGATGCCCCCCGCCAACAGGCGCTCCGGCACTGCAGAAATCCCCGGACCAAGGACCGTCTCTGCCTGCTCTGATGTCCCTTCTGTAGATACAGGTGGGAGATCTGCACTGGAGCCCTCCAGAGGGTCCTCCATGCCAGCACCCACAGCAGAACAAGTGGCACAGACTCGGGCTTCCAAATTACTACTTCTACGAATGCCACAGACCAGACACCGAGGACTAGGAGGCATGGCTATGCACACAGCCCTTTGCCAGCAAAGCAGGAACACCTTGCTGAAGCAAACAGAGCAGAAAAAAAAATTGTGATTTTAAAAGTGCTCAAAAACGCTCCAAATTGCAGGATTAGATAGAGCTGGAGTCAATTAGCTGATATCTGACCAAGAAATGCAAAAACGAAGCTCCTATCCCTAAAAAAAAAAAAACACGAAGAAAAACAACTTTGAAAAAAAATCCAAAATGGCCGCCGGACCCGATCCCGCCAAAAAAAGGACCAGAAAAAATACCCAAAAGGTCTAAAACACTCCCCAGAGCTGATTCCAGGCCACCCCAAGGCCTCCACCACTGCCTTTAGAAAGAAAAAGCTTCAAACTCTACTCACCCACACACAGGAGTGGAGGGGGGGTCAAAACACTGAGAGTGCTGTCCAGCGTGCCTGTCACAAGCTCTGAGTAGCAGTTATCAGAGTCAATAACAGAGTAATAACCGCTCAGGGCAGCTCGGGGAACCCCTAAATCAGTCAGGGGACCCTCAGAGCCTACTGCTGTATTCAATTGCTGCCTGTAATTGTCTTCAACCTTCTCCTCACCCACCAAGGGGGTTCGGTAGAAAGGAGACCTGTGTCCTGTGCAGCTCCCCTGCTTGTTTGACCTATGGGGAGACTGACAGAGAGAGACAGAGAGAAAAAAACAGATTAGAGAAAGACAGAAGGGACACAGTCAAAGATTTCCTCCACAGCAGCAGCCCAGCACCTAAATCTAGAAAATAATAAAACACTAAAGCTCTGCTTATTTGTTCCTAAGGAGCCCAGTTCTGGGCTCTGACTTCCAAGCTGCTTGGAGACTGAGATACTGATGTGTGGGCGGTCCTTGGGGCTGCATATAGCTGGATGATCAAAGAGATGAAGATGTTCAGTCTCCAAAGCTGCTGGTGGAGGTTCACAACTCTATGGTTCCGGGACTGGACTAGAGGGACGCTAAGGAAAACACTGTTTATGAACTAAGGTCTAGTAAGCATTGTACTTTTGATTTTAAGCAGACCCATATGAGAGATATTATAATTATAATTTAAACAAGCCTTTAATATAGCCTGTCCAAAACATTACATCATGCAAAAATGAAGGGCCTGATTTTCTGACCTCTCCTAAAGCTGATCCTCTGAAGTGCCAGTGTATCCTGACAAAATTCTATCTAGGGAAAACACAGGTCGAAGTAACAGTCACCAGGAATGATTGCAGGATGAGAAACAATAGTCAGAGTGGGCTATGCTAAACTTGGGAAAGTCTATTTGTATGCACTGATCAAGATCAGAGCTCTGCACTGTGCAACTGAAGTAGTGTTTGCACATACAGGGGGCTGTGCAGGCATCACAGCGCAAGATACAAGCCGTATTGTGTGTACTGGCCATTCTTCTTGGACATGGCTATCTGTGCAGCAAGGGCTCTGCCATACTGAAAGAGCAACACCACTGTATAGGAAGAGATTAGCTGTGTTGAAGGTGCCGTGCCACTATGCTTGCTCATGTCTGGCAGTGACAAAAACTGAAGCTGGACACTAACATAGTGAGGAAGTTGTTGCACTATCATAGCACTTATTCCAACTGTTCACTCTACGCTATTAAGGGACACAAGTAGATACCTCACACCCAGGGCTAGCACTACCATTAAGCAAACTAGGTGGCCACCTAGAGTGCCAGTCCTCCGGGGAGGCGCCACTGCTGCACCTCTCCAGGGCCTGCAGCAGTGGCAATGGCTCAAAAACTGCAACACAGCAGTTATTTAAAGGCTTTGATGTTGCGTTGCAGTTTCCATGTGCTCCTACCTGCTGCTTCCACCTTCTTCCGACCAGGAAGTCTGTGTTGGAGGGGAGCACAAGCAGCAGCATGGAAACCGCGACAGCACCAACACTTTACAATAAGTAACTGCTGCATTGAGATTTTTGAGCTATTGCCATTGCTGCAGGCCCTGAGAGGGGTGGTAGTGGCAGTAATGGAGGGCCCACCTAGGGTGCCTCCATTCCTTGTACTGGCAACCCTAACATCACCCTCAAGCTAAAGCAAGCGCTGCAAAGAACAAAAGTATTTTAGGCCTGGAAATTTTAAAGGAGCTAGAGCAGCAAGCAGTTATCTCCAAACTTTGCTCCTGTGCATCTCGATCTCATGGGGCCATTCACTCAAGAAGAAAAAAAGTGAGCATTAGAGCAATCAGAAGAGAAGGTCTGTGTAGACATTGGCTATCACCCCTTATTGGCAAGGAAGCCCCCAAGTCAGTCGCTATATCTTTGCAGTTGGACGACCATATCTATGGAAGCTAGGGGACATAACAGAACAAGAGACAATGGTCTAGGTCAGAGGTACTCAAATCTAGTCCTGGAGCACCGCAAACCAGTCAGGGTTTCGGGATATCCCTAATGAATATGCATGAGATATATTTGCATGCACTGTCTCCATTGTATTTGAATGTATCTCATGCATATTCATTAGGGATATCCCAAAAACCTGACTGGTTTGTGGCCCTCCAGGACTGGATTTGAGTACCCCTGGTCTAGGCCATGCAGTGCGCCCAAGTATCAGACACAAACCAGATGAGGGTATGAATTCTGAAATGATCTGGCACACTGAAGACAGGAATGAACCCCAAAGTTAGACAATTTGTTTTGTTTTTAGAGAAATTAAAAATTAAAGAAAGGAACAATTAAAATAATCCAAAAACTTAAATGCATACAAAAAAATTAATCAAGAGTGCTTGTTTCGCATTCATTCAGAATGGTAGGGGAAAAAAAAACTGAAGAGTTGAGGACACCACTGCATTTGGGAAGGGCCACACATGCTCAGAACTTTCTACTAAGTTCTGAACTTTTGGACAGCTTATCTGTCCCAGTGATGTGCGATTGTCACCCTCTTGTGTATGTATGACTATCCTGTTTGTTGACAGAGAAAAATACCTCCATCAAGCTAATGAAAAAAAGCTTCCTAATTCTGCCCAACAACTTATTGAAACCGATTAAGATAAGAAAATTATTCAATAAAATATAAAGCTGTAAACCACATAAAATAGTAAGAAATACGGTAATATCTAATTTTTTTCCAAAAGCTGCTGTAGGTACAGCTTCAGAATAACTGTCTTATAATGAAACTATCATAATATGTCTAAAAGGAAGAAATGTTTTTGGGAAGACAGATTTACTTAGTTCACTTCTGTCAATTTCTCGATTAAATTTCATGCTGTAGAAAGAAGCAATAAGATACCATGCAGCCTTACCTGTAATGCACTGGAATTGGCCATCTTCTCTTCTTATTGTAAATGCTTCACCTGGATTAACTTGTACTAGAATAACCTGAAAAAGGTTTAATATATAAAAAAATGAAATGAAACGCGACTATTTAAGCTATTACACTAAACATGAGGGACTTGTTTCCTATTTATGTGAACTTTACATACTACAGTATTCTGACATTTTCATCACAGAGCTAATGAACAGTCATTAGAAAATATGAAAATTAGTAATACTACACAGTACTTCAACATTAACCTTGAGTCAGAGGAAGTCAAGTCTCAGAACTGGAAGTAAATATATAGTAGTGAACTTTCAAACAAAGCGTACGTGTGATACTTTTTTTTTTTTACCCACAAGCATTATTCTCTTTGCAAACTGATGTAAAGCATGGCTCTTTGTTGTCCCTCCAGTCCAGTCCCGCACTTCTGGGTAGTGCCCCTCTTCCAGCAGCTTGGAGACTGAGCACGTCATCCTTTTGATGACCCTGATGTACTGTACATGTACTGCTGGCACCTCCCACCAGCTCCATAAGAACATAACATAAGATATGCCATACTGGGTCAGACCAAGGTCCATCAAGCCCGGTATCCTGTTTCCAACAGTGGCCAATCTAGGTCATACATACCTAGCAGTTTCCCCAAAAGACACAGGTTCTGCAATGCTTGTACTAGGTCGAGCATTGATATCCTGGGTCCCTTCTTAATAATGGTTTATGGACCTTTCCTCCAGGAACTTGTCCAAACCTTTTTTAAACCCAGCTGCACTAACAGCCTTTACTACATCCTCCGGTAACAAATTCCAGAGTTTGATTACACGTTGAGTGAAAAAATATTTTCTTTTATTAGTCTTAAATAGTTTAAGTCCAGTATGCTCAGTCTCCAAGCAGCTGGAGGGAGCAGTGAGCCTGAGTGCAGGGCTTACTGGAGAGATAACTAAGGAAAGGCTTAGGGCTTTACCTTCTTTACTTTATTTTACTTTTATTTTACATTTCTCTTACCTTAATTTCATTTGTGATAGAGTTGGTTTAGCCGGCAGAAGGGCTCTTCTGAAGTCTGGAGAGGAACTCTCCCCCCCTTCCGCATTGCCTTCAGGCCTGGGAGATGGAGGCAGCTCTGGGGGCTTAAAAGAGCACCGATTTAGAGGCCTGGAGGTGTATGGGCGGCTCTCGAACTTGCAAGTGGGTGAGGAGGCACATGCAGGGAGCACAGGTGTCTTTGAAGCAGGGACATACAGAGCGCTCTGTCCTGCGTCGCCATCGAAGCCCTGCAACGCGGCTGAGTGTGGGAGCAGGACTGCAACACAATCATCAGCGCCATTAAAAGCAGCACAGTTAAAAGAAGCGGAGTCCTCAGAGGCGGCAGGAAAGCGTGCTTAGGCACTCTGACATGTGGCGGCATGCTGTGTGATAGGGGGGGAAGAATTCATGGCTGCTGACTCTGTGGTGAGAGCAGCCTGGCAGTGTGCGGGAAGTGCTGGTAGCAGTTTTCAGGAAGTTTTTATTTCCTTTTTTGTCAGCATGCCATTGCTCAGGCCTACCTCCCAGGCCAGCTTCTCTGTCTTCTCTTCTTCAAAGCTTCTCCTCCCAGTTTTACTTTTAGCGGGCACTCTAGGTTGTTTTTTTTTCCCAGGAGGCCTCTGGGGAGGTCATGGGATTGAAAAAAAAAACCCCCAGAAGTAACAGGGCCTATTTTACATTTATTTTACTGGTTGTATTAATCGGTCAGTTGCTTGGCTGGAGTTCCTTAGCCTCCCTTCCCCTCGGGCTGGTAGTAGAACATGGGGGGAAAGGGCAGTCCCATATGGCACCATGCCAGCGAGACCGCAATGTCTGGTGTGCGGAACCTGGCGGGGAGTGGTCTCATACGCAGGCATTTGCCACGGCTGCGCCAATGAGGCCACTTTAGTGGAATACAACATGCAAGCGAGTATGAGCCAGGAGCGGATGCTCCCCTTGTCCCAGGAGTCCAGGGACACCACTGAGGCGAAGGCTGGGGCAGGAGGCCCCGCATCTCCACACCTGGAGCATACAGCCTGCCCCCAACCCCCTCCCAGACCATCCACATCTTCTGGATTGGAGGGAGGAAGGAGGCTGGGGCGACTTCTTTCCAGAGTTTGTCTTGCTATTTCACAAGGTGTTTTGCCTGTGCCAGTAAGGGGCAGCAGCGGACTTCAAAGCAGACCATGGACCCGAGAGAGTTCGAGCTGGTGACAAAAAGGTCCAAGAGGGCTAGGCCCATGGATGACAGAGAGCAATCCCCACGATCTGAGGACCAGGATGGAGAAGACTCAGAAATGAATGTAAAGGGCAAGGAGCTAGAAGGCGAGATTCTGGAACAGGAGGAGCAGGCACAGATTGCTCATATGTTCCACAGGGAAGAGTTGCCGGCGCAGATCATCGAGTCCTTGAAGGCCCTTAATATCCCCACGGGCCTCCAGACAGAGGCGGCGGCACTGGAGGATCCACTACTTCATTGGGTGGTCAAGCAGATGATCCAGGACGAGTGGAACCTGCCAGAGGCCAGCCTACGGGGGGTGCAAACGATGTCGCGCTTGTACCTATTGCCAGAGCAAGAGAGAGGGAATTGCTCCGGTCCCCAAAGGTGAACACAGTGACTAAGAAGACCACAATCCCAGTGGAAGGCAGTGCGGCACTCAAGGATGCACGGGATAGGAAGTTGGATACCATGTTAAAGCAAGCTTTTGATATCAATGCCCTTGCACTTCAGGCATCAGTGTGTGGGGCCTGGGTGGCTAGGGCCTGTCTCCGCTGGTTGCAACGGATCCAGCAGCTGGGAGACCTGGCGGCAGACTTGGTGGGGGAGGCAGCAAGAATAGAATCGGGTGTGGCCTACTTTGCGGCCACCCACTATGATCTTATCAGGGAGTTTTCTAAGAGCATGTCTTCCATGGTAGCGGCTCTGGAATTAGCAGCTGATGGTTCCTCCAAGGCCTGTCTCAGTAAGCTCCCCTTCAATGGGAAGCTGTTGTTTGGAGAGGAGCAGGACAAGTTGCTAAAGGACCTGGGGGATTCAAAGGGCAGTCAGCTTCCTGAGAATAAACAGAAGCAGGGGCGCAATCCCCCTCTTGCGCAGACCCAGCTGTGGCAATTCAGGAGGTTTCAGACAACCCGTTTTGTGCCCTATCAGAAGGGAGGTTTTGAGGGTTTCAAGGAGCTGCTACTGAAGACGCGCCAACCTTTCTTGGACAAACAGATGTCATCTCTGCTCTGCAACCCTTGAAACAGCATCCCATGGTCCAGGAAACCAAAAAAATCTTGATGACACTATCCACGCAGCCATGCATTCATCTCCAGGATGCGAGCCTCTCTGCCTTGGCCTTTACCCTCAACAAGGAGAATTGAAGAGAACATCACCTGTGCACCTATCTGCTTCACCTCTGTCCCAGAGCCATGAAGTCACTTTTGATATGCTCAGAGGGATACCTGGCAGTATCATTTGTGTCGACAGAGATTAGCAACATTGGGTAATAGTCAGTGGGCTTGATGAATCTCGGCAAACTCTGTAACTTCTTGGATTTTGGCACCTGGCAGACAGCATACCTCTCTGGACATCAAGTCTGGTCGGCAGATGGACGCCTCAGTACCCCTCAGAAGAGAGTCACCAACCACCACTACCCTTCGCTTCCTTGTGGTCACTGATTCTGCAACTTTGGGGTACTTGAGCTCCAGTTCTTCCCTTTCCAGGGATGCTTTCACCTCCTCCACTTCCAGGGCTGCATAATGGTTCTTCAGCTCAAGGGCTGGAGAAGTTGGATTGGTGATTCTGCAGGCCCTGGTGGCTTGTGTCCAACCTTCATCATTCTGTAGGTACCCATCTTCTCCTCTGCTGGAGAGCTTGGTTGGTGCAAGAAGCATCTCACCAATGTACTTCTCACTGTCTTGAATGCTCCTCAACCTAGCTACCTGAGTTCCTCCACTTGTTTCCTGAGAGCTTCAGCATGTAGGCACCCTGCACATGGAACCGGTCCTTCAACTGGCAATGGGACCTCTGTCTGGACAGAGGCAGAAGCTGTAACGGGGCAACAGCTTTAGCAATATGATTTTTCCCAGCCATTGTTCAGTCTGTGGAGCTTAGGTATCAGTTAAAGCAAAAGAGAGAGATCTACCAAAGTACTAGCTGGTTTCCCAGCTGTCCTTTCAGAGAAAAAGCAGTTAAATCTCTTTAATTATATTCAAAATGTGCTGTTCAAAGTCCCTGTGTTTTGTTAATTGGGGAGGTGCCCTATAAAGCAAGACTGCTCACTAGGGGTGGGTGGGAGTTGGGAGGATAGGGAGGGAACACACACCTGATTAGGAGTCAGTAGCTTCAAAGAGCTGAGAAAGATACTAAAGCAGAGTTTTAAACCTACCCTTCTAAAGAAAGTCCAAGGAGGAGAGCGAATGGGCAACGATTAGAGTGGTGGAGCTCCTGCAGAGCCTAGGCTGGGTGATCAACTTCGCCAAGAGCAGTTAGGTTCCATCACAGGAGATCAAGTACCTCGGAGTGCGTTTTGAAACCCACAGAGGAAAGGTTTTCTAGCCAGGTCACCAGGCGCAGGAACTTTGGCACTTGGTGCACCAGTTCTTGGAGATGACGGAGCTGTCGGCCTGGCACTATCTCCAGGTGCTGGGGACAATGGAGGCAACACTCGAGCTGGTTCCATTGGTGAGGGCCCACATGAGACCATTACAGTGGGCCCTACTCCGTCGCTGGTCTCACCAATGTCATCCATTGTCAAGTAGACTCTCCTGCCTGCGGCAACCAGGAGAATACTCAGGTGGTGGCTCCATCCAGAAAATCTGGTGGAGGGCATGTCCCTAAAATCTCCGCAGTGGATCTCGCTGACGACAGCCGCCAGCCTGTCCGGCTGGGGAGCCCACAGGTGGTCTACTGTATGTGTTTCCTCCGTGGGACTTATCAGCAGAGTCATCCAGCGGATCAAGGCTCACCAGTGGTTGATCATCCTGATTGCCCCAGATTGGCCAAAACGCCCGTGGTATGCTGACTTGGTGCGGCTGCTAGCGGATCATTGGTGGAGACTCCCAGAGTGAGAAGATCTCTTGACGCAGGGACCGGTTGCCTCAGGTGGATTGATTCTCGCTTACAGCATGGCTCTTGAAAGGACGAGGTTGTTGAAGAGAGGTTACTCGGGACCGGTAATTTCAACCTTGCTGAAAGCTCAGAAGAGGTCTACTTGTTTCTCTTACATCAGGATATGGCACATTTTTGAGGAGTGGTGCGCAGACCAGAAGAGCCGGCCTGCAGCTGCAACCATTCCGGACATCTTAGCATTTTTGCAGGCCGGTTTCGAGAAGGGCTTGGCCACAAGCTCTTTGAGGGTGCAACTGGCAGTGATTTCCTGTTATCGGGGGCGGGTCCAAGGAAAATTGTTGGGCGAACACCCGGACATAGTACGGTTCCTGAAGGCGGTGGGGTGCATCTGGCCTCCTTGGAGGGTGGTGGTCCCGCCCTGGGACCTTAATGTGGTTCTAGAGACTCTGACAGCAGAGCCCTATGAGCCATTGGACCAGACTTCCCTGAAGGATTTGACGCTTAAGATAGTGTCTCTGGTAGCGATTTGCTCAGCGAAACGGATTTCAGAGCTGCAGGCCGTATCGTGCCAGCATCCATTTCTTTCCTTTTCTAAGGAAAAGGTGGTTCTGTGGCCGGTGCATTCTTTTTTTACCCAAGGTGGTCTTGGCCTTTCATTTGAATCATGCGGTATCCCTACAGTCCCTGATTAGTGTGGGGGAGGAGACCGCGGATTGACGTTTGCGCCTCTTGGATGTTTGCAGAGTGCTAAGGCAATAACTTTAAAGAGGATAGATGTTCCGCAGATTGGAGCGGCGTTTTGTTTGGGGGGGCCACGCAAAGGAGAGGTGGCTGCCAAGGCCTCCATTTCCAGGTGGATCAGAGAAGCGATTGCTTCGGCGTACATTTTGAAGGGCAAGACAGTCCCGGCGAGCCCAGGTGGCCTCATGGGCAGAGTTTAGTCTAGTTCCGCCAGTGGAGATATGTAGGGCGGAGACGTGGTCCTCCTTGCATACCTTTGCTAAGCATTTTCGCCTGGATATCCAGGCGGCGGGGGTGCCTGTTTCGGTAGAGCGGTCCTGTGGGCCGGTCTCATGGGTTCCTTTCGTTGATCAAACTGCTCTGTTACATCCCAAAAGTGCGGGACTGGAGAGACGACAAGGAAAGAGTAATTAGACCTTACCTGCTAATTAGCGTTCCTGAAGGAACTCCAATCCGGTCCCGGATCTCTCCCAGTGGGTCCGTATGAGATATTGGTAATGCAATCCCGGCCCGGGGGATAAGGCTCAGGAGGAACGGGAGTCAGGGATCTTCTTGTGGACGCCTTGCAGGGTGATGGCAGTGGGGGCAGACCAGGCAAGTTGGCTGTCCCTTGCTATTTATGTAGCCTTGGTGGCGAGCCAAGTCACAGGTAAGTCTGCTCCTCGTTCGGGGGGGGGGAATCCCTTTTGGGGAGGGGGGAACATGAATCTGTTCTTAGGGTTACAATTGGATTTGATTGACTACTCATTTGTTTCTCCGCTGAGTCTGCTTTGTCAGTAGGTTACTGGAGCTGGTGGGAGTTGTCAGTGGTATATGTACACTAGAGTCATCAAAAGGATGACATGCTCAGTCTCCAAGATGTTGGAAGAGGGGCACTACCCAGAAGCATGGGAATGGATGAGTTCCCTCAGGAATAGTAATTAGCAGATAAGGTCTAATTACTCTTTACTCAGATGTAAGAGGTGTTCTGTGGGTGCAGCAGGAATCAGCCCTCACTTATGAGTTACATCACTGATACAGCCCTGTGCAGGAACACTCCCTAGCTTTCACATAAAGCCTTTGGGAGATCCAGCACGCATGCACAGTTACCTTCCTGCCCGAATGGGGCCATCTTACCTCAATATGATGACATAGCTTAAGTGAGTCAAAAAGAAAAACAACTCCTCCATGGGGAGGGGAGAGGGTAGGGAGGGGAGAGGGTAGTGAGGACTGATTCATGCTGCTCCTGGAAGACACCTGTTACAGATGAGTAACCACGCTTTCTCCAGGACCAAGCAGGTAATCAATCCTCACTTAGGGACTTCCATAGCTACAAACTACCAAAAAAAACCTGTAGAAATGTCCAACAGGACGATCAGAAAAGTCAAACCCTGAAAAACAGCGGAAAAAAGCTGTAAAGTTCCAAGAGTCAACATACGGCTCCTGCATTAAGCAAGAGAATGACTCTCTGGTAGCTTGGACAGACAGAAGGGCCGGAGAGAAGGAATTGCATTAAGTCCCAAAAAGGTGCCAGAGTATGGCTTGGCCAAAGGTGCTATCATGCCAGGAATCTGCATCCAGGCAGTAAGGGCTGCGAAGGTGTGGACAGAAGATCAGGTTGCAGCCCTACAGATCTCCAACAAGGAGACTGAGCACAAATTAGCCACAGAGGCTGCCACTGTGCAAACACTGTGTGCAAGACATGGTGCTATAAGGAAAGTCCAGTCTGGGCATAGGCAAAGTAGATGCAGTCAGCCACCCAAATGGAAAGGGTGCATTTAGAAACTGCTACGCCCAGGCAGTAGAGCCTGCAGTTCACGGACTCTGAGCGCTGAATTAAGCACCAAGAAGAAAGCACAGTTACTTACCTGTAACAGGTGATCTCTGGGAACAGCAGGAATAAGTCTTCACATATGGGTACGTCGGTACCGACGGAGCCTGCGCGGGAACGCTCCCCAGCGTCCCAAAAAAGGAAAGCTTTTGGGAGCATCCCACAGCGCATGCGCACTGCCTTCCCGCCTTTCCTAACCGCCTCTCTCCAGTTCGAGTTTTAAAGCTGAGACAAAGAGAGAGAGAGGAAAGGAAAGATAGATAGAAAGATACAACTCCTAGGGGAGGTGGGTGGGTTGTGAAGACTTATTCCTAATGTTCCCAGAGATCACCTGTTATAGGTAAGTAACTGTGCTATCTCCAGGAACAAGCAGGAATGAGTCTTCACATATGGGGACTCCCCAGCTAGAGATGCCCGGGAGATCCCCAAGGTTGTGAGACCCTGAGAAGGGCTCTACCTCCTCCCATGGATCTCAGGCATCCAACCAGGGATGGAGGGTAGGAGTTTATTAAGCATTGAACAGGTGTTTGAGAACAGCCTGACCAAACAAGGCATCCCGGCGGGAGTCCTTGTCCAAGCAGTAATGGGCTGTGAAGGTATGAACCGAGGCCCAGGTGGCCGCTCGACAGATCTGGTCGATGGACACAGAATTTAGATGAGCCATAGAGGTTGCCATGGCCCTCACATTGTGAGCTGTGACATGGCCCTCCAGAGAAAGGTTCTTACTCTGGTAGGCAAAAGAAATACACTGAGCAATCCAATTTGACAGTGCCCTCTTAGAGACTGGAAGTCCCAAATGAGAGGGATCAAAGGCAACAAAGAGTTGAGAAGACTTTCTATGTTGCTGTGTCCTTTGCAAGTAAAAGGCAAGAGCCCTCTTACAATCCAGGGTATGAAGATTCCTCTCTGCACTTGATGCATGAGGACCTGGAAAAAAGACAGGTAAATATACCTCTTGGTTAAGATGAAAGGGTGAGACCACTTTAGGCATAAAGTGTGGATTGGTCCTAAGGACTACCTTATCATGATGGAACCTTGTATAAGATGGATTAGCCACTAAGGCTTGCAGTTCACTGATTCGGCGAGCTGAGGTGACTGCAATAAGAAAGATAACCTTCCAGGAAAGAAATTTCAAGGAGGTAGTGGCTAAGGGTTCAAAGGGTGGCTTCATGAGCTGACCAAGAACCAGATTCAAGTCCCATGCCACTGGAGGTGGTCTAATGGGAGACTTAGTTAAAAGAAGGCCTCTCATGAATCTTGCAATAAGAGGATGAGAGGAAACAGGTTGTCCATTGAGAGGCTTGAGAGATGCTGCAATAGCACTCAAATGGACCCTTACTGAATTTGTCTTGAGGCCTGCATGGGAAAGATGCAGGAGATACTCTAGTAAGGAATTCAAAGGTATTGCTAGAGGGTTAATACCCTTCTCAGCACACCAAATGGTAAACCTTTTCCATTTAAAAGCATAGGAACGTCTGGTAGAAGGCTTTCTGGAAGCATGAAGGATATCCCTTATTTGCTGAGAAAGATGCCAATCTTGAAGGTCTAAGCCTTCAGCAACCAAGCTCTGAGATGGAGAGATTGGGGGTTTGGGTGCCACAACGTTCCCCCCTCCTGAGACAGGAGATCTGGAGCAGACCCTAAGTCCAGGGAGGGAGCTTGGGAAAGATGCAGAAGTAGAGGGTACCACACTTGGCGTGGCCAACGTGGAGCTATGAGGATCATAGTCCCTTGATCTCTCTGAAGCTTGAACAGGGTCTTGGGAATTAGGGGAATGGGTGGAAAGGCGTACAGGAAGTCTTGACCCCAATAAAGGAGGAAGGCATCCTTGGCCAGAACTCCCTGACACGGAATTCTGGAACAGAATCGGGGAAGTTTGGCATTCCACGGACTTGCAAAGAGGTCTATGTCCGGGGTTCCCCAAATTCGAAAGATTCTGACTATCTGGTCCATATGAAGGGACCATTCGTGTGGAAGCAGAACTCAACTGAGTCTGTCTGCCCAAGAGATTTGAACCCCTGGAAGGTATACTGCCAGAAGATGAATTTCATGCTCTCTGGCGAAGGCCCACAATCTCAGAGCTTCGTTGCAAAGCAAGAGAGCCAGTTCCTTCCTGCTTGTTCACATAGAACATGGCTACTTGGTTGTCCGTGTGAATGAGGACTGTCTTGTAGCTGAGCAGGGTATGGAAGACTGAGAGCCAAGAAGATTGCTCTGAGCTCTAAGAAGTTGATATGTAGGGAGGTCTCCTGTGGGGACCAAATGCCTTGGGTGGAGAGGTCTTGAAGATGAGCTCCCCAACCCTTTGGAGAGGCATCTGTTGTAAGGATTGCTTGGGGTAACAACTGTTGGAAGGGGGACCCCAGCAACAGATTTTGAGTGGACTTCCACCACTGGAGAGACCAAAAGAGGCGCCTGGAGGTTGCTATTTTGTCTGACAGACTTCCAGATGCCTGGGTCCACTGGGTGGACAAAGTCCATTGAGCTGCCCTCATGTGAAGGCGAGCATAAGGGACCACATGCACAGTGGATGCCATGTGGCCTAGCAGTTGTAACATCTCTCGAGCAGTTAGGTGGGTTTTTAACTGAATCTGAGAGGCTAACTGCACTAAGCGTAGGCAACGGGCCTGGGGAAGATAGGCCCTTGCAGTTGTGGTATCCAGCAAGGCCCCTATGAACTCTAGAGAATGAGTAGGGGTGAGTTGGGACTTTGGAATGTTTATAACCAGTCCCAGATACTGCAGGACACGCATTGTGCAGGCTAGGGAAGTCTGGGCCTCTGACTGGGATGGAGCTCGGATGAGCCAGTCGTCCAGATATGGGAATACAAATATTCCTAGAGTGCGTAGAAATGCAGCTATTACTGCCATGCATTTTGTGAACACTCTTGGAGCAGAGGGCAGACCAAAAGGAAGCACCTTGTATTGATAGTGCTTTCCCTGATAAAGGAACCGAAGGAACCTTCTGTGTGCTGGATGGATGAGTATATGGGTATATGCATCCTTGAGATCTAGAGAACAAAGCCAATCCTGACTCTGAAGGAATGGAAAGAGTACCTAGAGAAATCATCTTGAATTTCTCCTTGCATAGGAATTTGTTCAATTCTCTGAGATCTAATATGGGTCTGTAACCCCCCGTTTTCTTTGCAATCAGAAAGTAGGGGGAGTAGAACCCTGAGCCCTGTTGAAGAAGAGGCACTTCTTCTATTGCCCCTTGGGCAAGAAGGGTAGAAATCTCTTGACCCAGAAGGTCGAGGAGAGATGTTGGAGAATTGAACTGTCTCACCATGGTGTGAGAAGGAAGGTTTAAAAAATGAAGTTTGTACCCTTCCCTTATGATGGAAAGGGTCCACTGCTCTGCTGTAATTTGCTCCCATCTGGGAGCAAAGTGAGCTAACCTTCCTGGAATGGTGAGAGGCTCTGGTTCTTTTAGAGCCAGAAAGGCTAAGTTCTCTAGCTGCAAGTCAAAGGCCCTGAGGAGGCTGAGGCTGTTGGGCTACAGTAGGCCTTGCAGCCTTAGACTTGGCCTGTTTTGGTTGTTGACGCTTCGCAGCAGAACGACCTGCAGAAGATGTCTGCTGACCATAAACAGGATAATATCTTCCCTTCTTGGGAAAATATGTCTTTTTGAACAACCTCTTCTGGACAGGATTAGAGGTAGACTTTGAAAGCCTATCCAAAGCAGAGTTTTCTGCATCCATCTGGGTGGCCTTTGCTTGCCAATCTTTGCCAAACAGGTTTTCACCTGTACAAGGAAGATTTCCTAATCCATCTTGGACCCAGGGTTCCAAATCAGAAGCTTGTAACCAAGCAATTCTGCGTGCACCTATGGCAATGGCCAAGGCTCTGCTGGCCCCCTCAAAAGAGTCAAAGGCTGCACAGTTAGAGAATTTGGAAACATCCTGGGCATGCTTAAGCCAGGTAAGAAAGTCCTCCCTTTTATCTTCTGGAAGAAAAGGGAGGAAAGTTTGCAGATGATCTGTAACTTCCTTCAGAAACATCCCCATATAGATACTATAGGAGTTGATTCTGGCAACAAGCATACTGGCCTGGAAGATTTTCCTGCCAAAAGCATCTAAGGTTCTACATTCTCTTCCTGGAGGAGCAGATGAGTGCCTCTTTGCACTCTAACTTTTTCATAGCAGACTCCACCACAATAGAATGGTGAGGAAGCTGAGTTTTATGAAATCCAGGACAAGGAGGGACACGATACATGGTGTCCAACCTACGAGAAAGAGAAGAGATGGTGAGAGGAGTCTCCCATATGCCTATCATGTGGTCATAAAGGATCTCATGAATTGGCAAAGTGGCTGCTTCTTTAGGAGCCTTGGGATATTGTGAAATATCCAATTTTTTGGCTCTAGGCTCTGTCTCAGGGGCTACTGAGATAGAAAGCCCCTTGGCCACTTCCCTTATGAAGTCTTGAAAAGACAAGTCTTCTGGAGGGGACATTCTTCTTTTTGGAGAAGGCGGCTCCTGAGGAAGGAGTACCGATGCTTCGACAGAGGCCTCCGATGCATCAGAGTCTTCGGAGGAATCGAAGTATCGCCTGTCTGGATGCTCCTGTAAAGCCCGATATGCATACCTTGTGGTATCGACATCGGGAGTCATCGGTACCGAATCGGTACCAATAGGCATCATCGGACAGGGTACCACTGCAGTCGACACCGAAGCCGATGTCGATGCAACCGGTACCGGAACCGATATCGGAGCCGGTGTTGGAGCCGGTACCGACAACGAAGCTTGTTGTGGTACCAGCGGCGTCACAGCTTGTATGAATGCCGTAATGGCACGCTGCATGGTCAGAACATTCTGATCCATCGACGCCATGAATGTCTGGAGGTCGGTACCGGCAGATTCCACCGGTACCCCAGAACATTGCAACAGGTGATCGGTCGAGGTCGTGCCATCGATGTCAACCTGTGACCCCATAGGAGGAGCTTTGGAAGCCGGAGCTTCCCGCCGGGGTACTTTTGCCGGTGCAGGATCCGAGGGCAAGCCTGGAGGCATCTCGATGCTTAGAGGGAGATCTACCCTTCGAGGACCGGCTGGACTTATGTTTGGTTACCTGAGATCCATAGGAGGAAGAAGCAGCCCTGGACGAAGTCGATGCCACCGAAGCTGCATCAGAGGGAAACAGTGTACTGAGCTTGGCTGCTCGGTTCTGTAAACCTCTTTTAGACATCATGGAGCAGGACGCACAATCCGTGATGGAATGGTCAGGACCCAAACACTTAAGACACCAGTCATGGGTATCGGTAACAGAGATGGTACCGCTGCACTTAGTGCATTTTTTAAACCCGGAGGCGGGCTTTTCCATGAGGAATTTTTCTGTTAGGACCAAGGCCCAAAGAAGAAAAAATACATTGAAGTGGAACGGAGTATTCTTTTTTTTTTTTTTAAAGAAAAGAAAGAAAAGACTGGCGGTACCGGTCCGACGTCGAAGAAGGCAGACGCGCGACTAAAGAAATAAAATAAAGAACTTCTTCAGCGGTGACAGGAACACGACCTGCTGGCTCCGCGGAAAAGAAGAACTGGAGAGAGGCGGTTAGGAAAGGCGGGAAGGCAGCGTGCAGGCGCTGTGGGATGCTCCCAAAAGCTTTCCTTTTTTGGGATGCTGGGGAGCGTTCCCGCGCAGGCTCCGTCTGTACCAACGTACCCATATGTGAAGACTCATTCCTGCTTGTTCCTGGAGATAATGACCTTCCAGGATAGAAACTTGAGAAAATAGAGTGAGAAGATGTCCGAGGGCCACAATAAGGTCCAAGCCACCAGTGGTGGCCAAATCGGTGGACATGATAGCAAGAAGCTCCGCATAAAGCAGCCAATGAGGAGATGAGGGGAAGGTACCAACCATCTATCATATGATGGTAGGCTGCCAGAGCACTGAGGTGTATCCGAACTGAGTTAGACTTCAAGCCAGCATGAGAAAGATGTAGAAGGTAAACTAGAACCTGTTCCACCGAACGGGAGAAAGGGTTAAGGGCTCTGTCCTCACAGCAGATAGAGAATATATCCCATTCGAAGGTGTAGGCCTGTCTGGTGGAATCCTTACAGGACGCAGGAAGAGTATTCTCCACGCCCCTAGGTAGGTGAAACTGAGCAAGAGCTACCCTCTCAGCATCCAAGCCATGAGGGCCAGGGGCTTGAGATTGGAGTGATGGAGGGTCCCCTCCCCATGAGAGAGCAGATTCAGAGCTTTGCCAAGATGAAGAGACGTCGCCCAGGGGGATGCGAAGCAACAGGGGTACCACAATTGCCTGGGTCAGCATGGAGCAATGAGTATCATGGTAGCCCTGTCCATCTGGACCTTGAAAATGCTCTTGGCCACCAAGGGAGTTGGTGGATAAGCATAAAGCAAACCCTTGCCCAGTTCAGAAGGAATGCGTCGGAGGCCACCCGATTGCGACAGGGAACTCTGAAGCAGAACAGCGGCAGCTGGGAATTGTAAAGAGTGGCAAAAAGGTCCATGGACAGACTACTCCACTTCTGGAAGATGTGGCGAGCTACTTGTGCATTGAGTGTCCACTCGTGCAGCTGCAGCATCCTGCTGAGTCTGTCCACCAATGTGTTGTCCTGTCCCGGGAGGTAGACTGCCTGGAGAAGCATGTCGTTCTTGCTGGCAAATCTCCAGAGTCGAATGGCCTCCCAGCAGAGAAGGTATGAGCCCATGCTGCCCTGCTTGTTGATGTAGAGCATTGTAACCTGGTTGTCCGTCTGTATGAGAACTGCCTGGTTGGAGAGCTGTAGCTGGAAGACTTGAAGGGCATTCGCAACCGCACTGACCTCAAGGAAGTTTATCTGGTGAATACTTTCCACCATCGTCCAGAGAGCCTGGGTACGCAGGCCATCAAGATGGGCTCCCCAGCCCAGTTTAGAAGCATCCGTGGTCAGCACCCACTGGTATGGCAGGGCCTGAAAAGGAAATCCAGCTCGAAGATGAGTTGGCTGCTGCCCCCAGGAAAGGGAGACCTTCAGCGGTGAAGTCACCCTGACCCGGTCTGTGAGATGGTCCGTTGCCTGATGCTACTGTGTACAGAGCATCTACTTCATCTGCCACATCTGAAGCTGGGCAGATGGGGTTATGTGGACTGTGGAGGACATGTGGTCTAGGAAGTGAAGCATTTGGCAAACTGAGACTGTTGAGCAATTTTGGACATCCTGGGACAGAATGACGAAGCGCTGGACCCACTCTGAGAGAAGGAAGGCTCTGGCTGCCATGGTATCGAGGCGAACCCCAATGAACTTGAGTGGGCTGCAGGTGGGACTTTGGGTAACTGATCACAAAACCCAGCTACGCAAGCACCTGTATGGTGCATTGGGCAGACAGATGGACTTCTTCTGGCGTTCCGCCTCTGACCAGCCAGTCGTTCAGATAGAGGAAGACAAAGATACCCTGCACTCGAAGAAAAGCGGCTACAACCGCCAGGCATTTCATGAGAGCTCTTGGGGCAGATGCCACTCTGAAAAGTAGAATCCTGTATTGATAGTGATGTTTGCTAATGACAAAGCAGAGGTATTACCGGTGCAGGGGGTGGATGAGGATGTGGGTATAGGCATCTTTTAGATCTAAGGAGCATAGGCAATCTTCCCGCTGGAGGGTAAGGCAGCAACGTTCCAAGGGACACCATTTTGAATTTCTCGCACACTAGAAAGCAATTGAGATTGCGGAGATCCAGAAAGGGACGGAATCCACCCGTTTTCTTTGGAACCAGGAAGTAGCGGGAGTAGAATCCCTTTCTTGTTTGGAATGGTGGAATAACCTCCACTGCTCTTTCCGGTAAAAGAGCCTGGCACTCTTGCTGAAGAAGTTCACAATGGTAAGGTTTCATAGTATACTCTCCTGGAAAGAACAGGGGGGGTCTGTTCGAAATGTAGGAGTTAGCTCTCCTTTACCACTTGAAGAGCCCAGGTGTCGGTGGTTATGCTGGGCCAATGATGGGCAAAAGTCATGAGACACTCCCCAATGTGCTGCGGAACAGGACTGAATGGGGAAAGGAGGGCTATGGTCCTGGAGTCAAAAGCCCCCCGACTGTGGTTGTGGCACCGGCTGGGGCTTCAGGCTGACACTGATTTTGGCCCTGGGCCTTGGGCTACTGCACCTGCTGGGTCAGCTGGTAGAAATGGAACAGGACAATTTACAGAAGCTTTCTTCTTTTTCGGGTAGAAGAACATTTTCCCCCAAGGCCTTCCATCAGGAAGGATCAGCAGTCTTCCTCAAGAGACTATTTATGGTGACTTGTTCAGTTTCCAACTGTGGCCTTCTCAGTCATGGGTTTGCCGAAGAGGTTCTCTCCCCGACATGGGACATCAACCAACTTGTCCTGAACCCACTGCTCCAAGTCCAATGACTGTAGCTATGCAAGGTGGCGGGCACCAATGCCTACCGCTGCCATTCTAGCCATGGACTCAAACAAATCGTAGGCCACATAAGTCATGTATTTGGAGCATTCCTTGTCCTTAGCAACCAGGCTCCAGCAGCGCTGAAGATGGTCTCCAGATAAGCCAGTTGAGAACTTGGCGAGCTCTCCTGCCAGGTCTTTCAAGTACATGCCCATGTACAGCTAGTACGTTTGTATACGGGCCACGAGCATCAAGCCCTGGTAACATTTCCTGCCCAACCCATCCATAGTGCATACCTCCCTACCACAGGGCACCGAGGAGTGCATCTTGTTACTCTTAACACAGCGCATGGCCAATTCCACAACCATGGAGTTGTGAGGCGTGTTTTTTTCAAAGCCTGGGCTCTTGCAGACCCGATACATGAAATTGAGATGTCTGCACACAATGGGCACTGTAACTGGAGTCTCCCACATCCTCAATAGCAACCTTTCCAGGATAAAGTGTACTGGGACAGTGATAGCATCTTTTGGGGGAGCTCAGTACTGGAGGATCTCCAGCTCCTCCATCCGAGGTTCCTCCTCGGCTTCAAGTGAAAAGCCTTCCCCATGTCCCTGACAAACGCCAAGGAGCGGTCCCTCAGGAGGGGGAGCGAGGGATCCGAAGGCACAGTCTCTGGAGACTCGGAGTCCAAGTCAAACAAGTATCAATGGTAATGGGACTCACATCGATGTCCTGATGGCGGAGTCAAGGGAGACCTCAGCACCCTGTCAAGGGAGACCTCAGCACCCTGCGGTCCGAGCCCGAAGCATTTAGAGGGGAGATCCGCTGCACCAAGCAGGACTGAGAACGGTCCCAGGAACCAGAGGAGACAGCATGTTTCTCAAGAACTGGCTGGACCTCCACTGGTGAGGCACCGGCAGTGGAGGAACCGGCACAGAGGAACCAAAGGTTCCCGAAGCTTGTGTTAAGCCATAAAGGCAGTCAGGCAGCGCTCAAGAATTAACAACTGCTCTGTGAGGAGTGAGTGGTCCACACTGTTGGCACGGATGGTGCACTCTTCAGTACTGATGCCGGTTCCTTTGGCAGGGACTCTGATAGTAACAGGCTCAGAAGTCCCATGCCGGCCCACTGAGGCACCTCCTCCTGCCAGGGCAGCTTCGAAGGCCACTCCCAACCTTCACCTTTAGAGTCATTCTGAGGGCTTTGATGGCGATGTCCATGGGTCTTCCCCCCTGGACTCTGCATCGCCCTTCGACGATGACTGTGACCGAGTCTGTTCCTTCTGGGGATGCTCCCCTTCGAGGGAGAGTCACTGATCCAAAGCTCCATGCCCTCACAGCTCCGAAAGGGCTCAGTTCCCACGGGAGGCCGAGTCCTCAGCAGTGTCCTTTGAGGGCATCAATTTTGATGTTGATACCAGAGTTGACACTGAAGTCTTGGAGCCGAACAGTGATTCCCACTGCTTTTAATGGTTCTTCAGCCCCTTGAGCATCATCTGCAAGCAGAAAGTGCATGAAGAGGGCTTGTGGTCAGGCCCAGTTATGGTAGCCCATGATAGAAATGGTCCAATCACATCTGGTGCACTTTTTAAAGCCACTGGTCGGGGTGGTCATGTTGGGGAAGGCTGCTTCCGTCAGGTCAAAATACGCCCCGACCAAAAGTATGCAAGAAAAATCCATGCGCCGGAAATGAAGGAAAGAAAAAGAAAGTAAAAAACCCGAAAAACAATACGGCGCTGAGGCAAAAACAATACCGGGAGGCACAGGAAAGCAAAAAAGAGAAAAAAGGGAGTACCAAACAGCAAAAAGCAACCAACAGGGTAAAAACCTTTCTCCAGGATACAGACCGACATCTAGAGGGCTCCATGGAAAAAAGAAAAATGATGTATGATGGCCTCATTCGGGTGGGAAGGTGACTGCGCATGTGTGCTAGATCTCCCAAAAGCTTTCTGTGAAGGCTGGGGAAGCGTTCCCACACAGGGCTCCATTGGTGACGTAACCCATAAGTGAGGACTGACTTCCTGCTTGGTCCCAGAGAATTTTCTTTTTGGAAACTCACTAGAGAAAACTACACACAGATTAATGTAGGTTCTTTATCAGTTTAAAAAAAATATTTATGCACACACATGTATGCTTTAGCATTTTCAAAAGAATTTACACTTTCCATCACCTCCTCACCCTTGGAAATACCTCTCCAATATATAAAACATGCTTTGGGCAATTTTCAAAAGCCCCATTTGCACACCTGAAAATGAAGTTCCTATAATCTGACTGTGCTATTCAATTGCTTACATTAGGCTCCTAGCACTGGAAAACAAAAATACCTTTGAAATGGTCCCTATTTTTATCCAACCAAATTGGTCTGGCTTGCCATTTTAATTGCATAAATTTCACTTGTCAGATGGCCATATTTTAACCAGATAGATTTACATAGTTAAAGCCCAATTTTAGCTAGGTAAATCTTTTTAATATGTACTTTAAGAAGCAGAACTCTGAGTCAGGATCATTTTTAACTTAAACAAACCAAAGAAAAATGAGTTATTGGATAGAAACATCATTTGGCCATCCGTGTTAACAATTACATTATTTACTTTTAGATATATAATAAAGCAGTGTCTTTATACTGGAGCAAGCTGTGGGACCATGGATGTCTGGTTCAGATCCCACTGCTGTTCCTTGTGATACTGGGCAAATCACTTAACATGCCATTACCATCAGGTAAAAACTTAGATTGTAAGCCTTCCAAGGGATAGGGAAATACCTACTATACCTGAATGTAATTTAGCTTGCACTACTCCTGAGAAGGCAATAGCTAAACCAAAAATGACTTTCCATTCCCTACACCTACTTTTGTTCTTTGTTAATTTTTTCTGATTAAACATTCCTTATCCAAATGACTTGGTAAAGTTGTTAGGGGAAAGTGATTCTTTCATAACTGTTGTAACCGGATACACAACCAACTGTGTACTTTCAACATCAATTGTAGTATTGAACTTTTACGAGCACACACTGAAAGGTCCAAAATAATAGCATACCATAACAACTTGTGAAGCCTGCTTTCGCATTTGTACTATTTATGCTAGTGCTGATGTTTTCTATACCCACTCAGTTATCTCTGAGCAAGAAATATCATCTTAGGTGAAGATAAGGAAAAAAGTCTCCATTGAACAAAATCTTCTAAAAGGTTCGCTTGCTCATTAATTTGAAAATAAACAATCTCAGTCATTTCGGCCACCAAATCCCAAGAAGGAAAGCATATTTCTTTTCTTTATTTATTTAAGCTACTTAATCCACCAATATAATCAGTTCTTGGTGGAGTACAATTGAAACGCACCTTGTACAATAAAACATTTAGAAATACAGTCAAACCTCGGTTTTCGTATGCCCCAGTTTTCGTATGCTTTGGTTTTCAACGTCTTTTTTCATTGAGATTTTGTCCCGGTTCTCGTACATCTGCTCGGTTTTCGTACAATTTTAAAATGGTCCGTTCCAGGGGGGGGTCGTTCAGTAAAGTACAGTACTTAGCTTGTTTTTGCGATCCAGACCTCTTTGCTTTCAGCGATCCTTTGAGAAATACAGTAGCAAGAATCAAGGAGTGAGAGTGTGGCTGATCTGATGCTTCCGACACGCTTTCAATTAGAGGACTCCCTGCTGACGGCGAAACTTTGATGGGCCTTCCAAACATGCCAGTCCTGATGGGTCTTCCAAACTTGCTGCTGAGTATTTCTTCCAGCTTGCAATTTGCTTTTGAAAGGGAATCGGAGGCAGGTGAGAGAGTCGGAGATCAGATTACAGTGCTGTATCTGTGTGTGTGCTGTCCTGTGACGATCGGGCAGGTGAGAGAAGTGACAGGAGCTGTTCTACTGCCTGGCTGAGACTTCAGGGGCCCGTGCTGCTGCAGCCATTGCCACATAGCTCTGGAATGCATGCTCAGCTCTGCGTTCCAGGTTGCCTGAGCGGGAGAGTGGTGTTTCCGGTGGCTGTGGCTGGTGCCTTTACTGGAGGCTTTTTTTTTGTGGATCCTTCTTGTTTTTTTCTTTTTTTTTTTAAATTCCTGTGCCAGTAAAAGACAAAGAAGGGAAGTAACCCCGGATAGGGCCTTGATACCTGAGGTCCTTATGTAGGGGGATTCCCCTTCCAAACAATAACCTCTCCTCCTCCCTCTCCCCTCCTCACCGTCTTCCATATGCAAACAAGAGTCTTCAATAAAGGTAAAAGTGATGTTAAATGTTCATTTATCCATTTCATTAGTCATTTATATTTATTTCTCATTGTTTTCTGTATGAAAAATATAGTTATTCTCTATAAAATGTATTTTTTGTGAATATTTTTGGGTGTCTGGAATGGATTAATTGGATTTACATTATTTCTTATGGGAAATATTGCTTCAGTTTTTTGCTTCAGTTTTCATACGTTTCGGTTTGAGTCAGACTTTTTTGAACGAATTAATCATGAAAACCGAGGTTTGACTGTATGTTTACAAAGAGCATTAGGGTTTTGCAGCTAACGAAGTGTTTCTGTGCTAATAGCACTGCATTAGCTGCAAAAGCAGTGCACTATCTCTAGGGGACATGTATAGCATTTCCCCAGCAGACAGTGCACCAAAACTGCAGAGTGAGTGGCCTGACAGCAGCATAGATGCACATAATGCCATCCACTGAGGTGGTATTATCTGCACCTGCGCTGTATGCAGCTTTGATGGTGACTGCATGTTGACAGTAACCACACATTGCTGACACACCCACTCTGGCAGCAAACGCTGAAAATCTCTGAACTAGCTGCATTTGCCCTACACTTATAACATGGCCTAAGAACTTGTGCTATCAGTCACGTTATCAGGTAGCATAGCTTAGTAAAAATGCCCCTTTTCACAGTCTATATAAACCTCCACTCTATATATATTTGAAAAAACTACTTGTATAAGAAGTATGCTTTTCCAAAACAGCAAATAAATTCTCCAAATGGACATCCTTTGATAGAGATTTCCAAAAAATATGGCCCTGCTATACAGAACTTGTCCAAGTGTCCGTTAAATGACAGAATCTCACAGATAGTATAAACAACAGCTCATCCCTAACTGAACACAAAGGCCATTAAGTTGTACATAGTTGCAATATATCTGCAAAATAAGCAGCACTATCAACTCTAATTACCTTAAAAATAGTTGATAAAATTTTAAAATTTCACTTTCCAGCCTACAGGAAGCCAATGCAGCCTATACCGTGCCAATGTAATATGATCTCCGTGGTGTAACCTTCTAATAAGCTGAGCTGTTGCATTTTGAACTAGCCGCAAGGTCTGTAATAAGCTAAGTGGCAAGTCCAATTAAACAGCATTACAATATTCCATGCCAGGGAGCACAACAGATTGGATCCCTGTTCTAAAGTCATTAAGATGGAGAAGTGGTTGTAGACCACAACGTTTCTAAGAAGCCTACTAGTCTTGCATGATTAAATCTGAGTCCAAACAAACATCAAGATTTCTTGCTGAGTCTTGACTAGGGATGATAATGTGCATATTTATTTATTTATTAACATCTTTTATATACCGCACTATTCATTATCAGCGCGGTTTACAGAGAACAAGAAAACTTCAGACAAGTTACATTTATCTGGTTTTACATATAACAGGAACAATAACTTGGATAACCGGGGCAATTATTTACAACAAAAGCATATAGAAGCCGAGAGTATTCCCGAGGAAAAAAATAGGAGGAAGTGTGCCAACCAGTATTCCAAAAAGCTTAGAAACACAATGACCACAGAACTACACCATGTTAAAATTGACCAATAACATGCCCGGTATTTGAAAGAGTTAAAACCAGAGATCTGCAGTAGATGAGGTGCCTTCATTAGTCACCAGAACTGCATTGGTGTTAACTTTCAGGGGCTAACAGAAAGCTTGATGCAGGCAAGTATGAACCCTAGATCCCTTCATACCTTGGAGAAAAAACCTCATCCTCTCCTAGGAAAGAAAACATAATCTCCTTATTAGTCTACCTCCTGATAAAAGCATGGAAAACTGTTGTTTTTACAAATGTCTTATATAGCGTATAATCCCTATTACCCCATCCCTTGCAATTAACTTTTCCTGAACTGTCTATGGTTCTGTATTGTTTTGACTAGATTGTAAGCTCTGACAAGCAGGGATTGTTTTTTTTTGCTTATAGATTTTTGTACAGCGCTGTGTGCATAGCACTATAGTAATCTAACCAGAGGTATTAGAGGAGCCTGTAGAATATGATGCTAGCATATCAGTTCCTTGCCAGTTTCCTCAGCTCATACTTCGCAGAGCTTCTATGCAACCAAGCAGTTGCGCCACTGAGGAGGAGAATTGACCACTTCCCTAGGCGCTTCTCTCTTAGCCATGGCAGGCTGAATAAAGTCCTTTCTCTAAAATATATGCTGCTATATATCATTTTCTCTCTTTTAATCTCATACTCTCTTCTTTTTAAAACTGACAGCTATCATTTCCTCTCCTTTAAAACTACAAGACTATTTTCTTCCTTCCTGATCCTGAAATCCCATGAAACAAGCAAGGCAGAAAATAAACGCTTGCTGTGCAAAGGCTACAGCGCCACACCCAACAATTCTGAGGAACTTCTGAAGAGGTCCCTCTCTCTCTCTCTTTCTCTCTTACCTACCCCATTCTTGAAGAGGAAGCCTGCAAAGCTAATAAAGCTGTGAAGTTAATAACACAGGTACACTACCAAAAAACTGCCTCCCGTTTTGCAACTGATTCCTATAGATTTTGGGGTGCTGAATCCAGGAAAAATAGCCAAAATGTTCCATCACGTCACGTTTTCTTGCAAAATTAGATTTCTTACCCATATAAGGAATGTTCACATAATTTCTTTTTAGCCGACTGCAGTTTATTTTCTTGGCCCAAAATAGAGGTTGTAATGGTTAACTAACTAGAAACACTCCCTCATGATATTTTAGAGTGTTTTGTATTCATTTTATACATTAACAGGACAAATGGGAGGCGGGGGGCTAAATCCAGTACTCGCGCTGGCGCATGTTCTTTCCTGTTCGCCTCGCCTCATTCGCTCGCTCAAACACGGTGGTTGCGACATGAACGTTCCTGTCAAATTTCAGTTTCTTGCAAGTTCATTATTACCTTTTGTTTGCTCAGTCGTAATCCAGCTTTATTCCGAAGTGGTTCACTACAGTTGTAGTTTGCAGTGCTGTGTATTTGTGATGGCTCACAGAGCCAGAGGTTGCGTCAACTCTCCGGACAGTTTTTGTTTTATTTGTGGGGAATATACCGTGAAAAAGCGGCAGAGGAACATTTCTGCATTTATTAAAAAAGTATATTTCGCCTATTTCGGTTTGAAGTTAGGCGATCAAGACAAACCGTGGGCTCCTCACAAAGTGTGCAAGACATGTGAGGAAGATCTACGCTTATGGATGAAAGGTAAAAAACAAGCATTTCGTTTCGGAATACCTATGATGTGGCGTGAACAAAGAGACCACAGCAGTGACTGCTATTTTTGCTCTTGCATTGTGAAGGGATACAACTTAAAAATAAGAACGTAATAAGTTACCCCAACCTTCCCTCAGCAATTAGGCCTATGCCTCATAGCAACGAAGTACCTGTGCCTGAACCACCAAAATATTTGGATCATATTTGTGTGGACGGTTCTGATCATGATGAGACTCATCAGATGGCTTTTCCCGATGAGTCCAGTACTTCCGAGTTTGAAACTGAACCAGATCCGAAACCTGAACTTTTCTCTCAAGCTGAATTGAATGATTTAGTCCGGGATTTAGGACTCCCAAAAGATGCTGCCCAACTGCTAGGTTCTCGGCTTAAACAAAAAAATCTATTGTCACCAGGAACAACTTTTTATTGGTACCGCAACCGCGAGACACAATTTTTGAAGTATTTCAGCAAAGAGGAAGATTTGGTATTTTGCAACGATATATACGGAGTGATGGAAAAGTTTAAACTCAAGTATGATCCTGCTGAATGGCGGCTGTTCATTGATTCGTCAAAAGACAGCATAAAAGGTGTTCTTCTTCATAATGGCAACACATTCACTTCAATTCCTATTGCTCACTCTGTTATTCTCCAAGAAAAATACGAGAATTTGGCCCTGATTCTTCAGAAGATTCGTTATGATGAGCATAAGTGGATGATTTGTGGAGACTTTAAAATTCTATCCATGCTATTAGGGCAGCAATCCGGTTTCACCAAATATCCCTGCTTCCTTTGCTTGTGGGATAGCCGGGCCCGCGACCTACACTGGGGGAAAAAAGACTGGCCAATTTGGGAGTATTTGAGACCCGGTGAGAAAAATGTTCTTCATGAGAGCTTGGTACCTCGTGATAAAATTCTATTACCACCTCTCCACATTAAGTTGGGTCTCATTAAGCAATTCATCAAGTCCCTTCCAAAAGATGGTGAGTGCTTTCGATACCTTTGCTCAAAGTTCCCCCGACTTTCTGAAGCAAAGCTAAAGGAAGGAGTGTTTGTTGGCCCTGATATAAGGAAACTCATTTCAGATGGAGCATTCGCTGAAACGATGTCTGAGAAGGAAAAAGAAGCCTGGGATTCCTTCAAGGATGTTGTTCTCAAATTCTTGGGGAACAGGAGGGATGAGAACTATAAGGATATTGTTGCCAGGATGCTCAATGCCTTCAAAGAACAAGGCTGTAACATGAGCCTGAAAGTCCATTTCTTGCACTCCCATGTGAACTACTTTCCCGAAAACTTGGGGGCGTACAGTGAAGAACAAGGTGAAAGGTTTCACCAGGACATCAAGGACGCAGAGAGAAGGTACCAAGGAAGATGGAACACCACTATGATGGCTGATTTCTGCTGGTTGCTGCTGCGGGAAACCCCAGATGAAAAATACGCCAAGCAGCGCACCAAGAGAAGCATTCGGGGGAAGAAGAAACGGGCCCACCAGGAGATTGATTGACCCAAGAATGACTTTAAAATCTAAACTGTGTTGACAAATATCGTGTTTTTACTAAACTTTGAAATAAAAATTTGCTAGTTATTACCACAGTGTCGGATCTCATTTATTAGAATTTTATTTTCACACCATCGGGTGTTTGTCTTCATGTATTGCAATGGTGCGGTTTGCGTTTTCTATTCTTACATACATACCTGTACAACATTTTTTGCACATTTCTTTGCTTTGCTTTGTGTCTAACCTCGCTCTTATATGCTCAGTGTTTGTGCACATGTATGTGGCTGTTTTAAGTGCAGACAATTTTGCTACCATCACAGTGTGTTTTGTTGACATTACTCTATTCTTATGTGCTGCCTTGTTACAATTTTCTTTATTCTTATTTGAATAACTACTAAACAATTAGTATAAAGAATTCATCCAAGAAACTTATCTCGATCGCACTCAATCTGAAACGTTCACCTCAAACTGCTAACCCAATGTAGCAAAAAATCTGTACGTGATGGAGCAAATTGGTTACCAGATTTGGATTCAGCGCCCCAAAAAACGTAAAAATCAATCGAAACATTAGAGGCAGTTTAAAAAATTTTTTTTTAGTGTACCTGTGTAATGCATAGGAATAGCATAAAGGTGAGGTAGAAGAATAGAGAAAAATAGAAATAGCACCAGCATTAGAATTTAAGATAAATATATAGATACATGTGTGTGAAGACTTAGGAAAAGACTGTTAGAAAATTTGAAAGATATATTGTAAAAACCCTACTTTCTCTTTTTCTGCACCTAGATTGCCTCCCCCCCCCTCGGGGGAGGGCAGGGCACACAGTTCTAAAGAAAAGAGAGATAACCCCAAATAAGGGGGTAAGCAGGTGAGGAAAGAGGAAAGAGGAAAAGGGTGGGCTTGTGAAAAGGAGATAAAAGTATGGGGCGTGCCTACGCTTAAGCTTTGAAGCTATGAAGGTACCCGCTGTCTAGATAACGAATTGCGAAATAAACCTGCTTCACCATATTTTCTTCTCTCTCAATGGTCGTATTGGCCATAGGCAAATTGGCCACAGGTAAAGGTAATTCCAACAGCTTGGGAGCTCGTCCGGGATTCCACCACAGTAGGGGGACCTCTGACGGGCGGGGATGGGGAGACGCGTCCTGTTGAGTTCAACAGTCTCATCGCCCCCTGCTGATAGTCTCCCCTACTAGCTGGTAACAATCCCGAAGCTGAAAAGAAAATAGAGGTGTGGTGAACCAGAGTGTGAGAAGTAGTAAAATTGAACGTAGGCACTACTGAGAACCAAGCAATTACGTGCGCATGGACTAAGGTAAGAAAAAGTGGGACTTTTGTACTTACCTTGGTGGTTGGGCCATTCTGTCGGGTACTGAGACTGCTTGTATGTGAGAGAGACGTACAATTGCATACGAAGTGAGTGTGGGGTCCTGATCCGCGGTTCTGTACTCCCGTGAGGGGGACAGCCGGAGACGGACAAAGCAAAGAGGCAGAGCACGTGCTATAAGTCTCAGTGGGAAAATAAGAAGATAGAATGGGGGGAAGCCTAGGTCTTAGAAAGGGGCAGGGAGAGGGAGCTAGGAAAATTAAGCTAGCTGATATTCCCTCAAATAGTCCCCTTAGTAGGATGTTGAAGCATTGAAAAGAGAATAATTTAACCAAAGATAAGGATAGACAGAAGAAGATTGTGTATTGTTGCTTTATCTGGACCCAAGAGAGTATCCGCCCTCCTGCTGTATTTTGACCCAAGTATGGGGCAGAGGAGGACTGGATCTGTCAAGCCTTAAATTTATATGTGAAAGGTAAGCCCGGGGTGGGAAATGAGGAAGTCCAGTATGCAGCATGTTGGGGTGGGGAGGGTTCAGAGCAGATGTTTCCCTTGAAAACCAAGCCTAGGCGAGATGTGGGGAAAAATGGGAATCGGAGTAAGCCATGGGACCTGCTGGAGTACTTACCCCCTCCATATCCCACTGCCCCTCCTCTCCCCAACATCCCCAGCCCCCGCCCTGAGTTGCCAGACTCGCTTCCCCACAGGTCTGAAGGGCAAGCAGGGAGGCCCAAGGAGGATCGGACAGATCCCTCACCCCTGTCAGGAGTAGACGAGCCAGGTCCTGGGCTAAAGGAGGAGGGGGATATCCAAACAGAATCGGACCCTGGGTCCGGCTCCGAAGATCTTGAAGAGGAAAGGAAGGAAACTAAGGAGATTCAGGGGAAAAGTGAAAAGAAACCCCCATCTGGGAAAGAGGAAGGTAGGCGATGAGAGACCAGAGCTAGCTCCCATCTAAACAATAAAAAGACCGGCATAAAGACAAATGAGGAGGGCCCAGAGGACTGGTTAGTGGATTTGTCTGAGAGTATACTAGGAAGGGTACCCATGAACCCCTTGCGGGAAGTTCCCATGGGTCAGAACAATGTGGGGTATGTAAACTCTCCCCTGACCAGCCTAGAAATGAGAGATTTTAAAAGAGAAATGAAGTCCCTAATTGAAGATCCCCTAGCTTTAGCTGAACAGGTGGACCAGTTCTTGGGTCCTAACATTTATACCTGGGGGGAGTTAATGTCATTATTGAGCAGTCTCTTCACTAGTGAGGAGCGAGGAATGATATGGGGAGCGGCCATGAGAATTTGGGACCGGGAGAACCCTGGGGCAGTAACCACTGAGGACATTCCTTCCTCTGAACAAAATTATCCTCTTCGGGACCCTGGGTGAAATAATCTGAGAGATGACCATAGACGCAATATGAGGGACCTCCGAAATTTAATAATCAAGGGTATGAGGGAGGCAGTCCCGCAATCCCAAAATCTGACCAAAGCCTTTGAGACCCTGCAAGAAAAGGAGGAAACCCCTCAGTTTTCCTGGAGAGACTGAGGGATCGCATGCGAAAATATTCAGGCTTAGACCCTGATGACCCTATGGGCCAGACCTTGCTCAGAGTAAATTTTGTGACCAAATCTTGACCAGATATAAGGAAGAAATTAGAGAAGTTAGAGCACTGGGAGACCAGGTCATTAGAAGACCTAATAAGGGAGGCCCAGAAGGCATTTCTAAAAAGAGAAGATGAGAAGCAAAAACAGAAGACCCAACTCATGGTAACCACGGTCCAGAAGGTGTTAAAGAAGGGTGTACTGGACCAAGGAAAGAATATGAGAGGCGGGCAGAGGGCAAGAGGGTCAGGAAGAGGTATGGGTAGAGGCAGAGGGGTCGGAAGGGAGAGGGGTCCCCAGTGGGAGGGTCCCAGGGCTGGATGTTATCACTGTGGAGAACAAGGACATTTTAAAAGGAAGTGTCCCAGATTAAGAGATGAGGAGGCGGCAGCTCTGCTGGCTTATGGGGAATAGGGGTGTCAGGGGTCTCCTAAATCGTAGTCCTACCGGGAGCCTGAGATAAATTTGAAGTTAGGACCCAAGGGGGAGGAAGTGGTGTTCCTTATAGATACAGGGGCAGCAAGATCTTCATTAAATTTTAAACCCCAAGGGGCATCACTTACTAAGAATAAGTTGGTGGTCTCGGGGGTGAAGGGGGAGGACTTTGCTGTCTCCGTCTTCGAGAGAATGACCATAGAATGTGACCAGGAGCAGATCCAAGGGGATCTGTTGTTTATACCTGGAATTGACAATCTTCTGGGGAGGGACCTCATAGTGAAACTGGGATTAAGGTTGGAGATAGCCAACCACCAAATAATGCCAGTTATAGGGGTCCTGACCGAGGAGAGTGAAAAGGAAATTGACCTGAAAATATGGGTGCGGGATGGGAATAGGGGGGGTTACAGATACCCCCGTTGAAGATAACATTAAAGAAGGAAGGGGAGGTAGTGAGGCAAAGACAGTACCCGATCCCATCGGAAGGGACTGACCCCAGTAATAGAGGGTCTAGTAAGAGATGGGTTACTAGAGCCCTGCATGTCTCCCTACAACACCCCCATCCTGCCCATAAGGAAGCCAGATGGAACATACCGGCTGGTGCAGGATTTAAGGAGCCTGAATCAGATTGTCCAGGCCCGGCATCCTGTGGTTCCCAATCCCTACACCTTACTGAGTAAAATTCCACATGAACATAAGTGGTTCAGTGTGGTGGATTTGAAGGATGCTTTTTGGACATGCCCCCTCTCCGTTGAAAGCAGAGATTTGTTTGCTTTTGAGTGGGAAGACCCGGACACAGGCAGGAAACAGCAGTATAGGTGGACGTACTTCCTCAGGGGTACACGGAATCCCCAAATCTATTCGCCCAGGTACTGCAACAGGTCTTAGAGGCCTTCGCGATACCTGAGGAGGTAAAGCTTCTCCAGTATGTGGATGATCTTTTGATCTCTGGAACTAAAGAAAAGATAGTGTCAGCAGCCACTAAAGACTTATTAAACTTCCTAGGGAAACAGGGCTTGAGGGTGTCCAAGAGTAAGCTGCAATATGTTCAGAGGGAGGTTCAATACCTGGGGCACTTAATCAGTGAGGGAAAGAGAAAATTGAACCCGGAACGGGTAAAAGGTATAACAGAATTGCCCTTACCCACAACTAAGAAGGAACTTAGAAAGTTCCTGGGATTGACCAGATATTGCCGGCCGTGGATAGATTCCTATGCACAGAAAACCAAGAACCTATATTTGAAAGTATTGGAAAGGGAACCAAATAGATTGATCTGGAAGGGGGAGGAAGAGGAACTGATCAGGCAGTTGAAACAGAGTCTGGTGGAAGCCTCAGTTTTGGCCTTACCCTCATTAACCAAACCATTCTCTTTGTCACTGTGGATAAAGGGACTGTGTTAGGGGTCCTAACACAAAAATGGGCGGGAAAAAGACAACCAGTGGCATACTTGTCCAAGATTTTAGTCCCAGTATCCCGGGGATGGCCAGAATGTGTCCAGGCAGTAGCTGCAACAGCTTTACTGGTGGACGAGAGTAGAAAACTGACTTTTGGGAGATCCCTAGTAGTAAGTACCCCACATCAGGTGAGAACCATTCTGAGCCAGTGAGCTGGGAGGTGGCTCACAGATTCCCAAATCCTAAAATATGAAGCAATGCTCAAGGAAAAGGATGATCTCATACTAACCACAGAGCAATGTCTGAACCCAGCCTCCTTCCTCTGGAAGGGAGAAGGGGAGGCCATGGAGCCTGAGCATGACTGGATGTGATAGAGTACCAGACTAAGGTACGTCCAGACCTGAGTGATATTCCCCTCCATGCAGGGGAAAGATTGTTCATTGATGGGTCTTCCAGGGTCATAGGGGGGGAAGAGACATAATGGATATGCAATGGTCAGTGGGATTGGAGGAACCCTTTTGGAATCAGGGAGGTTATCCAATAATTGGTCAGCACAAACCTGTGAACTCTATGCCCTTAATCATGCACTCCTCTTACTGGCCCAGAAAGCAAGCACTACATACACAGACTCCAGGTATGCTTTTGGGGTGGTACAAACCTTTGGAAAAATCTGGCAGGAAAGAGGTTTAATAAATAGTAGAGGAAAGGAGATAATCCATGAAGAGTTAGTAAAACAAGTCCTGGAGAATTTAATGCTGCCAGAGGAAGTGGCAGTAGTGCATGTACAAGGACATCAGAAAGCAGCAACTGCTGAAGTACGGGAAAACAGGCTGGCAGATGAGGCAGCAAAAGAAGATGCCCTAAGCCCAGACCCATGACAATACATGTACTGACCCCATCAGTCCCTCCCACAGTGCACATTCCGAAGTTCTCTGAAAAGGAAGAGCAAGCCTCAGGGGAGCTAGGAAGGTGGATCTTGCCAGATGGGAGGGAGATAATAAATAAACAAATTGCGAGGGAAATCATGAATATTTTGCACCAAGGCAGCCACTGGGGGGTGCAAGCTATGTGTAACTTGGTTTTGTGAAAGTATGGTATCTATACTGTGGCTAAACAGGTGTGTGAAGGGTGTATGGTGTGCAAAAAGATCAACACGAAGGTTTTAAAGAAGCGAGCCCCGGGAGGACGGGACCCTGACCTGAGACCTTTTCAGAGTGTACAAATTGATTTCACTGACCTCCCTAGGATCGGGAGACTCAAGTATGTCCTAGTCATGGTGGACCACTTGACCGGATGGGTTGAGGCATACCCTATGGCTACGGCAACAGCCGGGGGAGTGTCTAAGGTGTTATTAGAAACAGCTTGCCAAGCTGACATTGGAGACAAAATTACCCTGGACTAAATACTTGCCCCTTGCATTACTTCGTATCAGAACAGCCCCAGAAGAGATGTGGGGCTGTCCCCTTACGAAATGCTGTTCGGGCTCCCTTATTTTGGAGGGCAGTGGGAGATTCCGGCAATTGAGACCAATGATATATTTATTCGGAAATAAGTGCTGGCACTGTCCTATCACTTGTCTATCCTCAGGAAGCGAGGGCCTCTGGCCCAAACTGCGCCCCTGGAGTTTGCTGCACACCCGATCCGGCCTGGAGAGTGGGTCCTGATTAAATCATGGAAAGAAACAAAGCTACAGCCTGATTGGGAAGGGCCATACCAAGTACTGCTCACCACAGAAACGGCAGTACGAACAGCCGAGAAGAGTTGGACCCACCACACCCGAGTCAAAGGACCTGTTGCAGCCCCAGCCCCAACCCCAGGAGCATGGAAAGTACAGCCGACTGAGGACCCCCTAATTGTAAGACTAAAGAGACAATAACTTTCCTTCCAGTGGAAGGGGACATTCCAGGAACTTAAGGAGTAGGTAGAACGGTGAAGGGCGTCCAGATCGTGTTGCAGCATAAGCCATGATTACTGAAGAAGAGTGGACTGTTTTAGAAATATTGCTTTTAGTTAAGTTGTGCCTGTTGAGCATAAATGTGGTGTATTTTTTGTATGCATTTTGGAGCATGGTAGTATGTCATTTATGGAAGTAACTGCTATTGAGATAGGGATCGTAGCAACAGGCTATATATTAGGAATCATTATATTTTGTATCTGTAAGAAATCATTATTGTGTGGAAGGAAGAGGAGGGGCCAGTATGAAGCAGGCAGGGAAGCAGGAAAAATATCCTGTGGTAATATTGACCATCCTCATGTTCTCTTCAGAGATCCCTGCCAGGTATAGGGTACCCCCCGAAGAGCCTCCCCTGGTCACCGATAGAGATTTGCAGGAGGATGACAAATGGAGGGGGGGGGGTACCCAGTCAGAATGTGGATTAATGTTACCGAGGAAAGTACACCCCAGGTCATACAGTTAGATGCATGCCAAATATTCCCCTGTGGAGACCTAAAAAGAGAAAGGGAATTAAGCCATGATGTAAAATATTTGTGTCCAGAAGAGAGAAGGCGATTAAATATGGCATCTCCTTGCTCCAGTTGGTCGAACGTATGGTGGACCACGGGGGGGGGGGAGGGTGGACCCCAACAGGTGGGAAGGGACAGCCCCTTAAGACACAAATATTGATCCGTAAAGATCAAGTAAGTAGCCACTGCCAGCACTTTGAGAGTAACCGGGTTACTCTCAGAGTCCTAAGGGCAGACACTGAAGTGCATAGAACTTATGGTTTGGGAGCATGGGCCTCAGGAACAGACCCCCATGGACGGTTCAGGATAGTGGTAAGGAAGCCCCCTCCCCTACTGCCAAAACCCCCGAACTTTCCCAAGATAGAAAAGTGGAAGGCTCCTAATGACCCAAAGGTAATAAAGGTAGTGGAGGTTGAGGATTTACAACAAACCTTTGAGGTGGAGACGGGCTACCAAGAATTAAATGCCTGGATGGAGTGGGTAAAATATACTGTGAAGAGTTTTAATAAAAGCGATTGCTATGCATGTGTCTCAGGAAGACCTCTTGCACAGGTAGTACCATTTTGACTCAACTGGCGATCGGACCCAGATGGGATGTATTGCATGCTAGCCATGTTCCAGGATGAGAAGGCCTGGGATCAGGAGAACTGTAAGGCCTTGGCAAGGATGTTTCCAGCGTTACGAGAAAAGGACATAGGCATTCCTCCAAGATTCTTTGCAGCAGGAGGAAATCACTCTGCCTGTCTCAGCAGGCAGGGGGCGAATTTCACCAAGGCTGTGGGAGTGCTGTCCTCATGTACTATGACCTTGAACATCACACAGGCTGGAGATGGCCCAGGAAATTACTCCAGGATGCAGGTGGCTAGAGCGGATGTCTGGTGGTATTGTGGAAGTAAGATGTTGAGATCCGTACTACCTGTGCGCTGGTCAGGAATGTGTGCGATTGTGCAATTGGCCATTCCCTTCACCCTGGCATTTAAAGAAGGAGAAAGGAAAGGGAAAAGGGGAAGGAGAGACATCTATGGAACCTCCTTTGATGATTATAAATATATAAATGGTTTGGTAAATGGAAAGGGGTGGTAGTATTTGTCCTAACCTCCTTATCCATAGTCCTAGGAGTCTTGACTACTGTAGGATGCTGCATAATCCCATGTGTCAGGGGGTTAGGGAAGCGCCTAATTGAGACAGTTATCACCAAGAAAATGACTGTGGGGCCTTCTAGTAATGAAATGATGATCCTAGAGTCCTGGGGAAACAACCAATGGAGAAAAAACAGAGCCAGAATATGAAATAATGTTGAGGAAAGTGGAAATTCAAGTGGAAATGTAAAAAGCAACATGGGATAATAAGAGAAAAGGAAGGAATTGAAGAAAGCATGGAAAACTGTTGTTTTTACAAATGTCTTACATAGCGTATAATCCCTATTACCCCATCACTTGCAATTGACGATCCAAAACAGGCATTTATATTAATCTTTCTAGACATCTCCACCGCATTTGACAGTATTAACCACACAACAATGTTAAGCAGACTCCAACAAATTGGAATAACATCCACCGTATATAATTGGTTTAAATCCTACCTAACAAACAGAACCCAAACAGTGAGGATTGACAACCAAACATCAAAAATTGTCAACCAAACCCAAGGCCTTCCACAAGGATCCGCTCTATCAGCGCTGCTATTTAACATTTACCTCCAACCAGTCTGCAACATCTTTAAACGTCACGGTGTACATTATCACATTTATGCAGATGATATTATGTTTTATCTACCATTTAAAATCCCTCACCCACCTCTACAACAAATAAAAGAATGTTTTAATGACCTAACATCATGGCTCATTGATCACAACCTACATATCAATTTTTCAAAAACTGATATCCTCTATGTCACAAAAAACCAAACATATACACCTCCAAACTCCATCACCCTAAGCAATCATGAGATTAAAACAAAAAAAGAATTAAAATACCTAGGTGTAATACTTGATGATAAACTTAATATGGACTCACACATAAAAAACCTTACAAAAAACATACATTTCAAAATCAAGACTTTGAAACAAATACGCCCTTTAATTCACTTACAAGACTTCATATCGATAATACAAGCAATCATAACCCCACACTTCGATTTTGCGAACATAATTCTCCAGGGAATCACGCGGCAAAACATTAAAAAGATCCAGTTAACTCAAAATATCGCGGCAAGAATTATAATGAATGTAAGTTCAAAAGAACACATTACACCAATACTTGTTAAACTCCACTGGCTACCAATTCACAACAGAATACAATACAAAATACTAGTTACCACCTTCAAATTGATAAATAAACTTGCACCATCCGCACTTAATAACCTAATCAACATGGAACCAAATAAGCGTACTCAAAGAAGTAGAAACACATACACAATATCATTACATAAAGACTATAAAAAAGCTAGAAAACTAAACAGGGCCTTCTCCCACTGTGCACCGACTCTCTGGAATAACCTACCTGACAACATTCGCCTCCTGACTGAAATTAAAGAATTTAGAAAAAAAACTAAAAACACACCTATTTACCTTACATTACACACCTCTGGCTAACCAAACCAAACAAAGAGACACAGGGTAATAAACTTTACTAGACATATATCTACATGATAATAAATAAATGCAAAAACTGATATTAAAACGTTGTTTTCACGTAACTCAAATTGTATAAACTAATGTAAATATGTAAAAAGTTTGATTACATCCTCACTATACCTCAGGATGTAAACAATGTTTTAATTATACTGTTAAATGTAAAAATTTAAATCTGTTCCCTGTAAACGACTAGGATATGATTAATCATGTACCTTGAATTTTTTCTGTTCATTGTAAACCGCCCTTGATACTTGGGAAAGAGCGGTATATAAATGTGCGCTAAATAAATAAAATTAATTAACTAACTTTTCCTGAACTGTCTATGGTTCTGTATTGCTTTGACTAGATTGAAGCTCTGACAAGCAGGGACTGTTTTTTTTGTTTATAGATTTCTGTACAGCGCTGTGTGCATAGCACTTTAGTAATCTAACCAGGGGTATCAGAGGAGCCTATAGAATATGATGCTAGCTTATCAGTTCCTTGCCAGCTTCCTCAGTTCATACTTTGCAGAGCTTCTATGCAACCAAGCGGTTGCGCCACTGAGGAGGAGAATTGACCACTTCCCTAGGCGCTTCTCTCTTAGCCATGGCAGGCTGAGTAAAGTCCTTTCTCTAAAATATATGCTGCTATATATCATTTTCTCTCTTTTAATCTCATACTCTCTTCTTTTTAAAACCGACAGCTATCATTTCCTCTCCTTTAAAACTACAAGACTATTTTCTTCCTTCCTGATCCCGAAACCCCCTGAAACAAGCAAGGCAGAAAACAAACGCTTGCTGTGCAAAGGCTACAGCGCCACACCCAACAATTCTGAGGAACTTCTGAAGAGGTCCCCCCCCCTCTCTCTCTCTCTCTCTTTTTCTCTTACCTACCCCATTCTTGAAGAGGAAGCCTGCAAAGCTAATAAAGCTGTGAAGTTAATAATGCGTAGGAATAGCATAAAGGTGAGGTAGAAGAATACAGAAAATAGAAATAGCAACAGCATTAGAATTTAAGATATATATATATACATATATCTATATATCTATGTGTGTGAAGACTTAGGAAAAGACTGTTAGAAAAGTTGAAAGATATATTGTAAAAACCCTACTTCCTCTTTTTCTGCACCTAGATTGCCTCCCCCCCCCCTCGGGGGAGGGCAGGGCAGGGCAGGGCACACAGTTCTAAAGAAAAGAGAGATAACCCCAAATAAGGGGGTAAGCAGGTGAGGAAAGAGGAAAAGGGTAGGCTTGTGGAAAGGGGATAAAAGTATGGTACCCCCAGACTGGGGCGTGCCTACGCTTAAGCTTTGAAGCTGTGAAGATACCCACTGTCTAGACAACGAATTGCGAAATAAAACTGCTTCACCATATTTTCCTCTCTGAGTCTCATTGGTCGTATTGGCCATAGGCAAATTGGCCACAGGTAAAGCTAATTCCAACACCTCCCTATAACTCCACCTCCCCCAACAAATATACCCCTACCTGAAAACTCATTCTCCATGGACAAGCAGGATTGCGTCAGCCACACCTAGTATTCTTCCTTCCGCCTTGCCAGCAAGACGGACCCTGCTCTCTCTCCACGTTTTATTATTTTGTTTGTTATTTTTTTCTATCATCATGACCAAAACCGGTCAAAAGAAATGCCTTCTGTGTAAGAAGAAGATGAGCACTATGGATTCCCATGACAACTGCCTACGCTGCCTGGGTTCCGACCATAATGCCGAGCAATGCGAGAACTGCGGGAGAATGTCCCCTAGGACTTTAAAGATTCGGGGACACAATTTGAAGGAAATTCTCGCCGAGACCGCACAGCCAGTACCTGTTGCTGCTCCGACGGTTCCCCCGCAGACCCCGGCTCTGGAAGTGCCCGTTGCGGCCTCCTTTCACGACCGTGGTGCCTCCTGCCTCCAGCCTGCTCCTGCAACACCTCCCCGAGCTCCCGTGGTGGATCAGCTTTCTGAGGTGAGGCCTACCGGCTCTGGGCCGACCGAAAGATCCAAGGACAGCCACGCAGCCTTAAAAGATGGCGCCCTGCTCAGTCCTCCAGCTCCCGGGCTCCCGTGGTGGATCAGCAGTCTGAGGTGAGGCCTACCGGCTCTGTGCCGACGCAAAGATCCAAGGGGAGCCATGCTGCATTAAAAGATGGCGCCCGGGCTCAGTCCTCCAGCTCCGGGCATCGGTCCTCCAGCCACTCCCCTTCCGGGAACAGGCCCGACCAATCGGAAGGCTCCAATGCCACCACGGCTGCTATTGGATGCCGCAGGTCCTCCAACCACGCCCCCGGGCTCCTCCAGCACTCGGCGGCGTCGGGAAACCTTGGCAACGCCTCCCACCGCGGCAGAGGATCTCCTCCGCGCCGCAGGCACTCTCGGGGCCGCAACAGTTCCAGCGGCAGCAGCCCCGACGAACGCAAACGCCGTCGAGGCAGAGGGGGAAGGCGGAAACGTTCCAGCGACACCGACAGCAGCGACCGGTCGGGCTGTCACAGGAGAACAAAGAGGAGCAAAAACAAAAAACGCCGCCGCCGCCGCAGCTCCAGCAGCAGCTCCTGCAGTTCTCCCGACAGACACAGAGGCTACAGGCACAGGGATGCACGGTCTAAGCGCCGCGCGAATCATCAAAGCCACAAGCGCAGAAGGAGCCACGTAAGCATCTCTGCCTCCCCCAGTCCCTGTCGCAGCATACGGAGCGGATCAGCATCCAGCTCTATGGTGCGCCTGCTGTCTCAATTACTGAAGCAGGCTACAGGGGCACCCCCTGCACACATGCCTCAAACTACTCCAGCAGAGCAGGAACCCCTGCACGTAGTCACACGGACTGAGGACACCCGGGCGCCCTCGCCTGACATTACTCCCTCGAGCGACCCGCCCCCAGACGCGGACACGGGTGATCTCGAAGACGCAGTGGTGGGGTCTGCGGCCCAAGCCAGTGGAGGCATGACCCCGAAGCGAGTGGACTCTCCAGATCCGGAAGAACCACCACCCCCAGAGGACCTTACCTACCCAAAATTCTTGCTCAAACTGGCCTCCACCCTGTCCTTGCAAGGTCGGGATGACAAAAAAGCTGACATGCCGGAGGTTTTGAAATACCTCGCCACCCCGAGAACTGCGTTTACGCTGCCTATCCACCAGACACTTCGAGACAATCATCTGAGGCTCTGGCAGACTCCGGCGTCCGGCCGCCCCTTCCCCAGGAGGCTGGAGACCAAGTACCAGGTGCAGCCTGTTCCAGGATTTGCGTCCCCACAGCTGCCTCACCACTCCATTGTCGTGTCTTCAGCCCTCAAGCGCGTGAAGTCTTCACGCACACATGCCAACAGCCCGCCTGGTCGGGACCACAAGCTCCTCGACGATATCGGGAGAAAGGTGTACCAAGGGGCCATGCTCAACGCGAAGATTGCGGCCCACCAATTTCAGCAAGTCCTCTTCCAGGATGCATGCATGGCGAACCTGAAAGCCGCACTATCCTGCCTGCCCAAGGGATCCCAGAGCGGGGCTTCTGCAGCACTCACAGACATGCTAGAATGCAGCAAACACCCTGCAAGTGCTACCTTCGACTCCTTCGATATAGCACTGAGGACCGCTGGAACAGCCATCTCAGCAAGGCGATGGGCATGGCTCAGGGCGTCCGGTCTACGTGACGACACACATGACAAGATAGCCGACACCCCCTGCTCCGGGGAGTCCCTCTTCGGGGACAAGGTGAAAGATACAGTCAATGACTTAAAAGAGCACTGCACCACGCTACAGACCCTCGCAGAAGAGGGCTTTGAGCGCCACAACAACGCCCAGAGGAGCAAATTTCAAAGGAAACCTTACTACTCCTCCAGCAAGAGGTACCCCTCCAACAGCAAATGGAGCAGCAACAACAGATACAAGGGCAACTCCTATCAAGGACCCTCGCACCAGCGCAACACGCAGAGGGACCGTAAGCAGAAGAAGGCAAGTGCGCCCGCAAGCAAAACTGGGCCCTCCTTTTGATGCCAAACCTCGACGAAACCCCCGGACCGGGGGACGCCTGACACAGTTTTTGACACATTGGCAAAGAATATCCTCAGACTCCTGGGTCCTACGGATTATCAGAGAAGGCTACCGCATACGCTTTGCAGCCACTCCGCATCAGCACTCCCCACCTGTCAGCGACACCCCTCAGAACCTCAGGCTGGCCATGGTCACGGAACTGTTGCGACTACTGGACGCACGGGCCATAGAGGAGGTTCCCCCTCCCGAGAGAGGCTCTGGTTTTTACTCAAGATACTTTCTCATTGCCAAACGCACGGACGGGGTTCGCCCCATACTAGACCTCCGCCGGCTCAACAAGTTCATCATCAAAGAGAAATTCCGGATGTATTCACTGAACACCATCCTTCCTCTGATTCAAACCGGCGACTGGATGGCGTCTCTGGACCTGCAGGATGCGTACACCCACATCCGCATTCACAAGTCCCACAGGAAATACCTCCGTTTTCAGGTGCTAGACCAGCACTATCAATACAGAGTACTACCCTTCGGACTGTCTCCCGCTCCGCGGATCTTCACGAAGTGCGTGGCAGTGGCAGCTGCCCATCTCCGCAGGCAGAACATTGCGGTTTTTCCGTATCTCGACGACTGGCTTCTGACTGCTCCTTCAGCCCAGGAACTGCAGAAGGCCATACAGACAGCCATGAGCCTGCTGTCCTCCCTGGGTTTCGTCATCAACCTCAACAAATCACACCTCTCACCGACCCAGAAACTGGAATTCATAGGGGCTGTGATAGACACCAGGAACTCGAGGGCCTACCTGCCAGAGCGCAGACTGGGCGCCATTACAGCCCTGGCACGCAAGGCCTCCAAGGCAACAACCTCGTCAGCGAGGGACATTCTGTGCCTTCTGGGCCACATGTCGGCCGCCACTTCCGTCCTCCCCACAGCGAGGCTGCGAATGCGCCCACTCCAATGGCATTTGCGCGACCTTTGGAACCAGAGTTCTCAACCCCTCTCCACCACCATCCAAATGACTCCACTCATCCACGCCCAGCTTCGCTGGTGGACAGTGCCAGTCAACCTGTCAGTGGGGAAAGACCTCCACCCCGGGATCATCAAGTTGTTCTAACTACAGATGCATCAAACACTGGCTGGGGCGCCCACATGCAATCTCTAAGCACCCAAGGACAGTGGTCGACGAGAGAGAGATGTCTGCACATCAACCTCCTCGAACTGAGGGCTATGAGATATGCCCTGACAGCGTTCCTCCCACAGCTGCGCGGGAAGTCCATTCTCATCCAGACGGACAACCAAGTGGCCATGTTCTATATCAACAAACAAGGGGGCACTCGCTCTCTCGCCTCCTCTGCAAGGAGGCCACACTAATCTGGACCCTGGCCTTGAAGAACGCTTGCCACCTTCGGGCCTCGTACCTCCCAGGGGATCAGAACACCCTGGCGGACAAACTGAGCAGACAGCTCCAGCCCCACGAATGGGCGCTGCACCGGGCAGTGGCCGACGACCTCTTCCAGTTCTGGGGACAACCGGATATCGACCTCTTTGCCACAGAGTCGAATGCCCAATGCCCCCTGTTCTGCTCCAGACACCCGTCAGCCAGGAGGCTAGCGGCGGATGCATTCGACGTGTGTTGGGGGGAGTGGTCACTGATATATGCCTTCCCACCCACGCCCCTCATCCCGGCGACACTGCAGAGGATCGTCCAGGACGGAGCGAACGCCATCCTAGTTGCCCCCCACTGGCCACGCCAGATGTGGTTTGCCCTTCTACTCCGTCTGGCACAGGGCGAACCGAAACGACTACCCCTCAAACCGGACCTACTGACACAGGACGACGGCAGGATACGACATCCCAACCTGGGAGCCCTGTCTCTCACTGCCTGGAGGTTGAGCGGATAAGCTTGTCCAAGCTCCAGCTCCCCACCGAAGTGCAAGATGTGGTGCTAGCGGCCAGGAGACCCTCCACCAGGAAATCCTATGGACTTAAATGGAAGAGGTTCAGCCTATGGTGCGCGACCCAAGGCCTGGAACCCACCACATGCTCGCTCCCACACGTTCTGCAATACCTCAAGAGGCTGTCCAACCAGGGCCTGCAGACACAATCCATCCGAGTACACCTCTCGGCAATAGCAGCGTTCCATACGCCAGAAGGGAACTCCTCCATTGGAACACTGCCCCTCACAGCCCGTTTCATGAAGGGCCTATCCAACCTGAAGCCCCCAATCAGACGACCAGTTCCATCTTGGGACCTCAACACCGTCCTGCAGCGCCTGACACAGGAACCCTTTGAGCCGCTGCAGTCGGCAAACATGAAATTCGCCTCATGGAAGACGCTCTTCCTTGTGGCCATCGCCTCGGCGAGGAGGATCAGCGAGCTACACGCACTGGTGTCACATCCTCCCTACACGCAACTGCACCACGACCATGCTTCCCTGAGGACTAATCCTAGATTCGTGCCCAAAGTGTCTTCGGCCTTCCACGTCAACCAGTCAATAGAGCTGCCCACGTTCTTCCCGGAGCCACACTCCTCGGACGAGGAGCGACGGCTGCATACCCTCGACTGCCTCAGGGCTCTCCGGATCTACCTGCATAGAACGCAAGATGTCCGGCAGGGCGAGCAGCTCTTCGTCTCATTCGATCCGAACAGGCCCGGAAGACCCGTCAATAAAAGGACGCTATCCCAGTGGGTCTCCGCCTGTGTCGCATACTGCCTTGACCCGTCCCGGGCCAGCGGAGTTCACCCCAGAGTGGGTCCTCACCACCTCAGGGCGATGGCCGCGTCAATTGCCAATCTCCGCGCCGTGCCGCTAGACGAGGTCTGCAAGGCAGCCACCTGGTCTTCACCACATACCTTCCAGAGACACTACTGCCTTGACCTCCGCGTCCAGGAGGGTTGCGCGCTCGGAACGGCCGTCCTCTCCACGGCCTTGAGTCGCGAATGAACGCTACCCTGCAAGCGTTGGAGTTTGGTACTGCGCCTTGCGGCACCGTAGTCACTGCTGCACTGTTACCTTTGCACTGTTTGCACTGTTAATCTGCACTGTTGCACTGTTACTATTGCATTGTTTGCACTGTTACTATTGCACTACTGCACTTGTTCCTTGTTACTCCGTAATAAAAGTGTGTTGTTTTACCTCTGATCCGAGTATCTAATCCCTTCAGGGCCAGGCTCGGGCCTCCTCCCCCCAGCACATACAGCTAGGGAGACACCAGGTGTGGCTGACGCAATCCTGCTTGTCCATGGAGAAAACGGGGTTACTTACCTGTAACTGGAGTTCTCCGTGGACAGCAGGCTAAGTCAGCCACACAATCCCGCCCACCTCCCCTGGAGGAGGTCCTAGAGGACATTCTCCCGCAGTTCTCGCATTGCTCGGCATTATGGTCGGAACCCAGGCAGCGTAGGCAGTTGTCATGGGAATCCATAGTGCTCATCTTCTTCTTACACAGAAGGCATTTCTTTTGACCGGTTTTGGTCATGATGATAGAAAAAAATAACAAACAAAATAATAAAACGTGGAGAGAGAGCAGGGTCCGTCTTGCTGGCAAGGCGGAAGGAAGAATACTAGGTGTGGCTGACTTATCCTGCTGTCCACGGAGAACAGAGGAGTGTGGAGTTTCATTGGGGTAGGACTTCAAAGTGGAAATAGGTAGCAAAGAACAGAAGTTGTAAAACAAAGACAAGTGAAAGTAAAATAAAACAGTACAAAGTGTGACAACAGCAAAACAGGCAGATCTTTTTGGGGGGCAGTGTTTGCAAATGTGTTAGTTTTTTGCATACCATAAGAGGTAATGAGCATCACTCCTAAGCCAGGGTATGTGGGGGAAGGAAGACAAGCTGTTCTAGGAAGTGGTGGGGGGTGGTGGGTGTGTGTGTTCAAGAGTCACAGCTTTTTTTTCCTTAGAAGTGAGAAGAAGGGAGGTGGTGATTAGGACAGGGATGTCTACTCTGGGGGAAAAAAACGGGGTTACTTACCTGTAACTGGAGTTCTTTGCTGTATGGCTTCAATTAGAAGTCTTGCTGCCGTGAAACTCTACCCCCTGCTAAGTGGTGACATCAGCTGTTGCCTTGCATTTAATTAAGAACTCTCAGCAGTTTTGCACTGCAGTGGCATATGCCTAAGGTGCATGCTCCTTGTGTGCTCCTTGGGGTGCTTCTGCAGGACATCCATTGAGTTTAGTACAATCGTAAAGTTCTTGGCATTTTTGTGCATTCTACTTTGCTATGCTTTCTGCCACGGAGATGTCATCTATCCCTGTTCTAAATAACAGACAACCGGCATCTTCCACACCATATCCTCAAGCAGCTCAGGTAAAAAACTTGACTCATTGTGTTTCTGTGACTAAGTCTACAGCTCCTACTACCTTTGTTCATTCTAGCACTGGATTGCGTTGTGATCTTAAAAGTGGTCTCCTGAACACCAGATACCTAAAAAGACAGCATTGCTAATTACCTAATAAGGGCACACCAGTTATCTATTCTTGAGGTCTATGAAGTAACCCAATTGAGTTTCCTTTTGTTTTTAAGAATCACATAGAAAGAGTTGATGGTGGCACTGCATTACTTTATGACAATTCGCTCTGCCTCACAGAATTTTTAACCATTGTTCTCCCCTATGCTGAATCTTTACTAGTCAAGGTGGATTTACAACCACTGTCCATTTGCTACTTTTCTACAGTTCACCATCACTTTCGAGTCTACAATAGGATAAACTTATCATCACGGTCATTGACGTCTCCGGTGGTTTCACCAACTTATTTATTCTTGGGGATTTCAATGCACATGCAGATTGCCCAGTGACAACTCTAAATAAGGAGATCTTATCTCTTATGGATGCACTTAACTTTCTACAAAATCATTCCATTTTCAACTCACCCGAATGGCCATAACTTGGACAATTTTTGTCCATAACCTGCTCAATTCAATACCTATAGTTCTTCAAGCCCTCATTACCTTGGTCAGATCATTTTTTTTTTTAGTAATGATCATTCTGAACGTATCAATCTCAGTCAAGACAGTTCCTAGAATAACTGTCTCCCAAAGAGATGCTTAATATTGACAGTCTGGCTGATAACCAACAGCTAGCATTATCATCCCTCTCCACAATATTACTTGAAGTTCAAGCTTCCATCTAGATTTCATCTTTAAAACAAGTTTTCCACTCAGTTGCACTCCTATGAACTTATACTGTTTCAATAAAGCACTCATCTCCAGGGCTGGTGCTACCATTAGGTGCTGGTACTCTAGGCGGTTGCCTAGAGTGCCGGCCCTCCGGGGGCTCCCATTGCCACCACTGTCGCCCCGCTCCGAGAGGGACAGCAGCAGCAATAACTGCAAACAGCCCCGCAGAGCTTACCTTCAAACTTCAGCACTGCAGGACTATTTGCTTCTGCCCCTCGCCGACTCTTGATGCAGACTTCCTGTTTGCAGGGGAAGTCAGCATCAGAATTTGGAAAGCAGTGGAAGCAAAGAGCCCTGTTGCACTGAAGCTTGAAGGTAAGCTTCGTGGGGCTGTTTGCAGCTATTGCCACCACTGTTGGTCCCGGAGAAGGACAGCAGTGAGGATAATGGGCACTGCCGGCAGGGGGTGGGGCACAAGGGTTAAGGTTCACCTAGGGTGCCTCATCTCCTTGCGCCGGCCCTGCTCATATCTGGTATCACCAGGGCCTCTGTCTTCTTAAGCAACAACTCTAATGAGCTGAATGTCTTTGGCATAAGACAAGTATATCAGAGGCTTTTGCCATATGGAAAGAGGCAACAAGATTATTCATAAGCCAAAAAGGATTTTTGCTCCAAGGCTATAAAAATCTGCAATAATCTTACAAAGAAACTTTTTCATGTGCTAAGGAATCTCTTGAACCCTTCCCTGAAATTAAAAGACTTGCCTTTTGAGCCAGAAACCTTCATTCAGTATCTTCTTACAAAGATGTCAAATTTAACTGGGTTACCTACCACATAAGCTAATTCATCTGCACCCTCCATAGATTCTTTTAATTTCTCTCATTCTTCCAATTAGTTCTTGGACATCTTTCAATACTATTTCACAGTTTTTTCTTATTACAGCGCTTACTGTCTAATTGACCTCTATGTCATCCTTTGACCCTACGAGGTACATTTCATGAAAAACCCTGAATTACACTTGTTCCCCTCAATTTTAGATTTGGTTAATCATAGTCTGGCTGAAGGCCATTTTCCTACTTGTTGGAAGACTGCCATTATCCATACTTTTATTTAAAAAATCTTCCTTGGATCCCAAACGACAGCCAGCATGATTTAATAGTGAGGCGAAAGAAATGGTAAAAACCAAAAGGAAGGCTTTCAAAAAGGGAAAGCAAGCCCTAATGAAGAAAACAGAACAGCACACACAGTGGCAAGTCAAATGAAAAAGAAGCAATAAGGTAGATCAAAAGAGACTTTGTAGAGAACATTTCTGTGACAACAGCAACAACACTAGAATTACTTGTATGGAAGAAAGGCCTGGCAATCTGCTTCCATATCTTGCCACAAAAAGCCAATGATAATCCCAGTAAAATAAATTGTACTATAGTGCTGGAAGATGAGACCCCCAGGTTGGAAGGCACTCAGTTGGCTACTGGAGAGGAGCTGAAGACTTTTCAGAGTAAAGCCAGCATTTATGATGTGATTGGATCAAAGCTCTCGGCATGTCTGACTGTTGATGTAGCTTCGCACGAAATGAGAGTCAGAAGCTGCAAAGATGTCTTACATATTGGGACAAGGAACATACAAAGCATAAACCAAGGGAAATTGGAGGTGGTCAAGAACGAAATGGAACACGTACAACTTGATCTGTTGGGCGCTAGCGAACTGAAATGGACTGGTACCGACACTTTGCATTTGATGATCACATGGTCTACTGTGTTGGAAATGAAAGAAAGAAGAAATGCTGTTGCATTTATAATCAAGAAGAAACTTACAAGAACTGTAATGAAATACCATGTAATCAGTTAACACTTATTTCTATTCATCTACGAGGAAAGCCCATCAACACAACTATAATTCAGATATCTGCCCCAACAACAGCTGCAGAAGAGGATGAGGTTGAGTTCTATGAACAAGTACAAGCTGAAATTGACAGAACATGCAAACAGAATATCCTGATAGTCATGGGTGACTGGAACGCAAACGTTGGCAACAAAGAAGGCGGCAAAATAATTGGAAAAAATGGACGCAGCAACAGAAATGAAGCTGGAGAAAGACTGATAGAATTCAACAATCTATTCTCTCAAACATCTTCTAGCAACACCAGGGCGACTATACACATGGGGGGATTATGCTATTTGTGCCTTCCCCGCCGGCGTCTAACTTCCCCACCGATTGTACAAGGAAGTGACGGGGGTGGGAAAGGGACAGCTTGCGGGCGGAGTATGGGCAGGCGGTGGGCAGTAACCGGCCTTGGATGTCCAGGGCCAGCGACTTGTGCAGGAAAGTTATTCCACCTCCGAGGTTTTTTCGGGCCTGGGGCACGGATGGGGCAGGGGAGGCACGAAGACATTCCCTGAAGCCTGACCCAGGCCTTAGGAGGCCAAATCGGGGGTCGGGCTGTGGGGAAATCACCTTTGAAGTCCAGTGGCCGGGATCACGGTTTTACAATGGAGCCGTGGTGCCATGGCAACCGGATGCCACAGTGCCGCTGCTCCATTGTAGAGCCCTGACTAAGTTAGCCGGGATCAGGATTGCACATGCAGGCTAAGCTGAATCGCAGAGAAGAGAACGCCTCCCCCACAAAGCACAAATGCTTTCTTTTGTCTGTCTTGACCCCTGAGATGCTATTATGTGTCATTTTCATGCATGCCGGAGCTTCATGTTCTGTGTTTTTAACATTGCATTGGCATAAGGTTTCTAATTTATACTGAGCCGGCAATGCATATTACAACTCTATTTATTTATACATAGAAGCTTGAATTTTAATTGTACCGCTCTATTTATAAATGTTTATTTTGTTTATATTATTTTTATAATTCTTTCTTTTGCCCCTTCATTCCTATCAGTTTGGCTCGCTTTGTTTTGTGGGTAACAGCCTAAACAGTTGATGTCATAAGAGGTCTCTCCGATTCCTCTTTAAATGTAGATTTGCGAGCATATTGTCTTTCTCTCATGAGGAGTTGCTTGCTCAAAGGTAAAAATGTATTCTCTCCCTCTATATTTATTTATTTATTTATTTTATTTATTTACATTCTCTTATATACCGCGCTATTCTGCATCAGTGCGGTTTACATTGAACAAACTGAAATTACATTGAACAGGGCATTATAACTTGGAGATAACCCTCCATAGCCCATGTTCCCTGTAACATAGTTAAGTGGCTTGCCCAAGACCACAAGGAGCACCTGTGGGAATAGAAACCCCAGTCCTTCCGGCCCAAGGTTGCTGTCCTCTAGTGGGATTTGAACACCCAACCTTCCGGCCTGAAGTACCTTGCCCCAACCACTAGGCTACTCCTCCACTCCATATATTTCTCCATATACAAGCTGCCATTCACACTTTGAGTTCGGCAGTATCCTTTTGATCTCTCTTCGGGTCTCCTATCTCTGGTGCACTTTTGGTGTTTTTTTTGTTTTAGAATCCCGCAGCAAGGATATTATACTTTCATTACATTAGTTAAGTTTAGACTTGATAGTTTATATTGGAACACAAATGTGGAAGTATGTACTATTTTTTAATACTCTATAATTTATACATAATATCACTATCCTCTCTGTTCTCCCAGCGGCTAGATTGCACAATTCACCCCTTTTTATCCTCTTTTTATCCTTTGACAAAAATCTTTTATCATTGTTAGATTTCCATTAAGTGTATGAGTGTCCTCAGAGGTGAGTTTAGTTCCTTTCCCCCTGCGATAGCGATGTCCATAAAATGCTACTGTTTTGGTGGATGGTTTTCTTCTCCCTCTATTTCTCTTATGGGTTGCATTTCAACCTTGTTATCACATGGTTTTTATGATTGATTTATCACCTCGGTACAGCATATTTTTAAATATTTGTAATTATTGTGACTATTTGTTCTTATTCTTATTCTTTTACCTTTTACTTATCCTTATTACAGTATGACATTTTTATGGGCTCTTTTATGTTGTATGTTTTTATGGACTCTTTATATGTGTCATTATATATTATATATATATATATATATATATATATATATATATATATATATATATATATATATATATATATATATATATATATACAGTGGTGTGCAAAAGTCTGGAATCACTTGTAAATTAGACGTTTTTTCAGCTTCGTGACCTTATATATTAATTTCTTTTTCCTCCCAGTGGCTTTTTCTGTGTATCTCATGATAAGTGATAGATTTGGCTATTAGGGCCAACTTTTAGTATTGGTTTGGCCCTTATTTTCTGAGTTTGTTCCCCATAGTTGTCCTGTTGATACATTTTCTGTGAAAATCGTGTAATGTACATCGTTGGCCAACAATATATTGTAAGTATGCTTTAAATTATTATGGACGCACGCCAGGTTTCCTTCAAATTAATGTATGTGGCCTTGAAAAAGGCCGTTTTTATGTGTCAGTGATGGCTCAGTATTTGATGTGCCACCCTTTGTTCTTGATCACCTGACTGCACCTTGTCGGCATTGAATGAACCAGTCTGACAAGGTGATCGTTGGTGACAACGCGGTTCCAAGCTGCAATGAGTGACTCAATCAGCTCACGCTTTGATGTCGGATGCCTTTTGGATATTTCCAAGGCCACCTTGTGCCACAGGTTCTCGATTGGATTCAGATCTGGAGACTGGGCAGGCCAGTCCATTGACTTGATGTTGTTCCGCTGCTTCCAGCTGATCACCTGTTTGGAGCAATGGCAGGGTGAATTGTCATCTTGGAACAGGAAATGGCCAGGAAACAGCTGGTGTGCTGATGGCACCATGCACTTTTGCAGTATGGTGATGTACTTGGCCCCGTTGACCATTCCATCGATGATGTGAAGACATCCAATGCCACTGGCAGCCATGCAGCCCCAGACCATGACCTTCAAAGGATGCTTCACAGTGAAGTTGAGACACTCAGGCTTGAATTCCTCTCCAGGAAATCTCCTCACATAGATGTGAGCCTGGTTACCAAACAGGCAGAAGGTGTTTTCATCACTGAATAGCACCTTTTCCCACATTTCAGTCGATCAGGTTGAGTGCTTTCTCACTGACACGATCCAGTTGCGCCTTTGTATGTCAATCAGTGGCTTATTCCATACTTTGCAGCCCTGGAGACCAAACTGCAGGCACCGGCGATGAACTGTTGATGAGCTGACACTGACTTCACTCTTGTCTGACCACTCTTGAAGTAGCTGAGGAGAGGTCAACTTGCGATTAGTCACTGAAATGCGTCAGTGCGCGGTCCTGGCGTGATGTTGATGCACGTGGATGACCTGAACGAGGCTTGTCCACCACTGAACCCTTTTCTTTCTTCTTCTGTACAATCTTAACAGTGCTCTGACTGCAGCCAACTTTCCTGGCTATCTGACGGCTTGAAAATCCTCTCTCGCTCATAAAGGACACATGAACACGCTCCTCCAACGTCAGGGTCCGAGTCATCTTCATGATCGATCCAGAAAGTGTATGAAATTTAAAAATTCCGCGCGTTTTTGTAGCTGCACCGTTGGCTAGATATCTGCATTGTGATTGGTTAGTGAAACCAGCCTCCTGATTAGTCAGAACTAACGTGTGCATATTGGATAATCTCGATCCAGTTTTGACACAGAATCCACAAAAATCGCAGTAGCTATCTCCTAGTGTCTGTAAAGAATTTAAATTGGAAGCAAGGAATGCAAAAAAGTCAACTCTAATAGCCAAATGTATCCCTTTTAACGTGGTAGAAAGATGAATATGCTGGGCTAACGCAAAATTTAAAAAAAAAAGTTAGAAAGTACGAACAATGCAAAACTCGCAAGTGATTCCAGACTTTTGCACACCACTGTATATGGTTATTAATTGTTATATTCTTTGTATATATAGTTTTTATTTATTATTTTTTATGGTCGTTGTCCCCTGAAGAGGGCTATATGCCAAAACACATGTAGAGCTAACCTTCTGAGACTCAATAAAGCTCTTCCTCCAATGGTGCGGCTCTCCTGCTCCTTTCGGGTTGAATCGCAGTACAGGCCTGTTTGCGATTCTGATCCCGCGGGGCTAGACTTGCCCTGCGGGATCAGAATTGTGAACCCCTTTGTACGTCCAGCTCAGACCAGATGTTCAGAGGGGCTGGACATCCGGGATGGAATAAGCCCTATGGACTTTACCCAATGAACTGTACAAAACTCAAATTGACTACATCTGTGGAAGTCAATAATGGGAAAGCTCCCTAACATCAACGACAAAACCTGGAGCCGACTGTGGTACATATCACCAACTACTAGTACGCAAACTCAAGCTAAAGTTGAAAAAAAGCAAGATACGCGTGAATGTAGCAAAATATGACCTTGAGAATATACCACTGAAATTTAAAGACTACCTGCAAAATCAATTTGCTGCTTTAGATACAAATGACAGAGCTCCAGAAGAGTTATGGGATGACATCAAGAAGCCTGTGTTGGAAGAAAGTGAGAAGTCTCCACAAAAGGTGAAAAAGCAAAAATGGCCAAAATGGTTGACTGAAGAAACACTGAAAATTGCCCAGAAATGCAGAGAAGCTAAAGTCAAAGGAGAAGTAAAAGCAATCACAGAAGAGATTTCCAACATGCCGCAAGATAAGACAAGGAGAAGTACTACAATGATGCATGCAAGGAAATCTAATCAGAAACTATTAGAGGAAGAACAAGATCGGCTTTCCTAAAGCTACGATGAAATTTTAATAGAAGTAACACATATACAGGTGGGTTCTTATCCGTTGGTTACTGTCACGTCCTCCATGAGTTTATCTCTGTTACATGCGCACGTTTTTTTATGTTTTCTTAATAATATGTATGTCCCTTTGCGGGGTTGTACCACATATATTTTGTATTTATTTATTATTTATTTATTTATTCATCGTTTTTAAGTACATAGTGTATAATTTATAATTTTTATGGTACTGTATATACATGATGTACTCTTCTGAGTTTATTTATATTTTTGTATATATTTTTTAATATTAGTTCAGTATATTTATTATTATTATTATTTATGTTACATCTGTTTATACACTCATGTACCGTTTTAGTATGATTGAGGCTATTATGATTTTTATATAGTCATTTGTTTTTATTAGCTCCCTTTGCTGTACACATTTGTAGTTTTAACTTGTTATTTATTTATATGCTGGTGTGTGTCTATTCTTTGTGTTTTTAATTATTTATTTTTGAGTATGTTTTTAAACATGTTTTTATGATTGTTTTCAGCCATTTAAGCCCCTGAGGAAGGTCTTACGAAACACGGCCTGTGTCGGGCCAGTGGCTGGAGTGGTATATTTAAATAAAAGCTATTTTACGCGTCCTTTCTGCATTCCACGTTTTTTACTGGGTGTTTCTCTGCACATGGTATTTTGCTCTTTTCGTTGGACTTTCGTTTACAGTAAAAAAGATAGACAGGAGGAAAATCGATACCTTCGAATTATGGAGCTGGTGACAAATACTGTGTATACCATGGACTCCCCAAAGAACAAACCAGTCAGTATTAAAGGAGATCAAACCAAAACTTTCCTTAGAAGCTCAAACGACAAGACTTTGGCTTCCATACTTTGGACACATCATGAATAATCAGGTGGACAAAAGTGAGTCGGTTGATATTGTGTATCTGGACTTTCAGAAAGCCTTTGACAAGGTCCCTCATGAGAGACTTTTGGCAAAACTAAAGAGTCATGGGATAGGAGGCAGTGTACTATTGTGGATCAGGAACTGGTTAAAAGATAGAAAGCAGAGGGTAGGGCTAAATGGCCAATTTTCCCAATGGAGAAAGGTGAATAGTGGTGTACCCCAGGGATCTGTGCTGGGTCCGCTGCTTTTAGACATATTCATAAATGACCTGAAAAGTAGAATAACGAGTGAGGTTATCAAATTTGCAGATGACACAAAACTATTTAAAGTTGTTAAAACCCAAGAGGATTGTGGAAAATTGCAAGAGGATCTTGATAAATTGGAAGACTGGGCATCAAAATGGCAGATGAAATTTAATGTGGACAAGTGCAAGGTTATGCACCTAGGGAAGAACAACCCAAACTATGGTTACACAATGCAAGGTTCCACATTAGGAACCACCACCCAGGAAAAAGATTTAGGCGCCATTGTGGATACCATGTTAAAACCCTCGGCCCAGTGTGCAGCAGCGGCCAAGAGAGCAAATAGAATGCTAGGTATGATAAGGAAAGGAATGGAAAATAAAACAAAAGATATTATAATGCCTCTATATCGTTCCATGGTGAGACCGCACCTTGAATATTGTGTGCAATTCTGGTCGCCGTATCTTAAAAAGGATATAGCGATTTTAGAAAAGGTTCAGAGAAGAGCCACCAAAATGGTAAAGGGGATGGAAGGATACTCCTATGAAGAAAGGCTAAAAAGGTTAGGGCTCTTTAACCTGGAAAAGAGACGGCTGAGGGGAGATATGATAGAAGTCTATAAATTAATGAACAGAGTGGAACGGGTAAACGTAGATCGATTGTTTACCTTATCAGAATATAGAAAGACTAGGGGACATGCAATGAAGCTACAGGGTAAACTATTTAAGACTAATAAAAGAAAATATTTTTTCACTAAACGTGTAATCAAACTCTGGAATTTGTTACCAGAGGATGTAGTAAAGGCTGTTAGTGTAGCTGGGTTTAAAAAAGGTTTGGACAAGTTCCTGGAGGAAAGGTCCATAAACCATTATTAAGAAGGGACCCAGGATATCAATGCTTGAACCAATACAAGCATTGTGGAACCTGTGTCCCTTGGGGAAACTGCTAGGTACTTATGACCTAGATTGGCCACTGTTGGAAACAGAATACTGGGCTTGATGGACCTTGGTCTGACCCAGTATGGCATATCTTATGTTCTTATGAACAGAGAGATAGTTAGAGAAAGACATCATGCTTGGCAAGGTAGAAGGTCAACGCAAGATAGGAAGGCTGGCAATGAGATGTTGATACAACAACAGCAGCTAGGGTGCCAGACTATCAACAATGAGTCGCCTGACCGAAGATCGAACACAGTTTAGGACAACTATCCAGAGGGTCGCCATGAGTCGACACCAACTCGTTGGCACTTTTAACAACATCATATCTCCTCATCAACCATCTCTTCTCCAAGCTGAAGAGCCCTAACTGCTATAGCCCTTCTTCACAGAAGAGCTGTTCCATACCCCTTTATCATTTTGGTCACCTTTTTCTGTACTTTTCTCATTCTGCTATATATTTTTTGAGATGCAGCAACCAGAAATGCACACAATACTCAAGGTAAGGTCACACACCATGGAGGATGATACAGACACATGATATTCTTTATTTTATTCTCTATTCCTTTCCTAATAATGCCTAGCATTCTGGTTTTTTTTTACCATTGCTACACATTGGGCAAAAGATTTCAACGTAATGTCTACAACACCTAGATCCTTTTCCGGGGTCATGATTCCTAATGTGGAACCTAGCATCATGGAGCCATAATTTGAGTTTTTGTTCCCTATGGAAGTGCATTCAATGCAAAAAGCCCTTTAGGGAGTCTGCTGGACAACCAAGGGGTAAAAGAAATGCTCAGTTAGGATAAAGTAACAATAAAATGAATGGCTTTTTTTGCCTCAGTATCTACTGAGGTGGATGCTGGGGTCATACCCACACTGGAAACCTACATTGATGCTAATATTTTGAACAAACTAAAGCACATCACTTTAATTCTAGAAGACGTATTAGATCAAATGGACAAGATGAACAGCAACAATCATAAGGACCAGGCATCACTCACCCCAGAATCTTCAAAGAGCTCAAACAAAACTGCTAACCTATTACAAGTAATCTTTAACCTATCATTAAAAACAGCCATTATATCAGGACTGGAAGGTGGCCAATGTAATGACAATTTTTAAAAAGGGCTCTGGGGCGAACTGTAAAACTACGCACTGATGAAACTTGCATCAATGCAGGGCAAAATGGTTGAAGCTATACTAAAAAGAAAACTGATCAACAGATAGACACAGCTTAATGGGAATGAGTCAGCATGGTAAAGTGTACGTCTAGCCTTTACATTTTCAAAAAAAAATCTAAGATAACACGTGAGTAATGATGTGCTGGTTGATTCAATGTATTTGGATTTTCAGAAGGCATTTGACAATGTTCCTCAAGAGATGCTCCTTAAAAAATTACATAAGGCAGCTATGCCCTTATGTAAACTGCAAACTGGCTAAATGACAGGAAGCAGAGAACAGGACTGAATGGTTAATTATAAAGATGGCAAAGGGTCAGTAGTGGAACCTGTGCTGTTTAATATACTATAATTAGTAATCTGCAGATAAGACTGACGAGTGAGGTTAACAAGTTTGCAGATGAAACAAAATTATTCAGTCATCAAAATGACAGAGAATGCAAAAGATTTGCAGAAGGATCTTGTAAAACTAAGAATGGGCATCTAAATGGCAGAATAAGAGCAAAGTGATGCACATAGGACAAATAATCCCAATTATACGTATAAACTGCTGAGTACTGAATTGGGAATAGCCACCCCAAAAAAGAGATCTTGGAGTTACTGTGGACAATATATTGGAATTTTCAGACTAGTGTGCCACAGCTGCTAAAAAAGCAACTAGAATGTTTATGGAGTATTTGAAAAGGAAAAAGAGAACAAAACTGAAAATATCATTGTGCTTCTATATAAGTGCTTAGTATGACCACACCTCACGTACTGTATGCAGTTCAGGTCAACCCATCTTAAAAAGGGTATAGCGGAACTAGAACATTTTCTGAGAAGAGCGAAAGAAATGATAAAAGAGTACACCCCCTCCCTGATGAAGAAAGGGTGAATGGATTAGAGCTATTCAGTTTGGAGAAAAGATGATGGAGAGATAAGATAGAAGTCTATAAAACCAGGGGTAGTATGGAATGGTTAGACAGGGGGTGGTTGTTAAAGTCACAAGGAATTCTTTTCCTACGGTGCATAATTAAGCTATGGAATCTGCTGCCAGAAGACGTGATCAAGGCGACTAACATAGCAGAATTTAAAAAAAAAATCATTTGGACAAGTTCCAGGAGGAAAGCCCAAAAATGAATTAGCCATTAGATTTGGAAAAGCCATTGCTTCTCCCTGGAAATGAGTTACGAGATAGATCTACGTTTTGGGATCCGCCAGGTACTTGTAACCCAGACTGGCCACTTTTGGAGGCAGGCTATTGTGCCTGATGGAACTTAGTCTGACTCAGCATTGCTTTTCTTCTGTTCTTACACATTGGTCTGACTAGATATCAGTCGCTTGTGGGGCGAACTCTGGCTCAAACATGTCTAAGCTCCTGGGTTTGTTTGTGCTCCCGGGAAGTGTCCTCCCCAGTGCACTGGAGATTGATACCAGTGTAGCTGAGATTTGACGCCAAGTCATTTTGAAGTATCATCAATGAACAATCTCCACAGAAAGCATGCAGCATCCTTTGTGTTAAAAGTTTATCCTAAATGATGTGTACAGCAAGGGATCTGAGCAAGGCCATTATTGACTTCCTTGTTGATGATGCCAGTGTCAAAATGAATGCAATAGGACAGATGCCATTCTCTTCTATAGTAAGTATCTGTGGCCTGGTCCCAAGGTTCTTGGGAGCTTTTGTGACTCCTCTGACGTCAAAGAGGTTGAGGAAACCTCCACCAGGGAGCAGTTTGAGTGTACAGCAGCAGGCAGTATCTCACTGTTCTCGACACAGTGCTCTGATGAGGGTTAATGCTCATGCTTTTGGGCCTCCACTTGACATAAGGTGTTTCAGCGATCAGAAGTCTGCATCAGAGGCTATAAAGTTTACAATTACAACTGATGAGCGAACCATAGATGAGTGAAATGAGAGAGATGGTCCAATGGAACTGTAGTTTATAACCCTTGACGCAGGCTTCTGATCGACAAAACACGTTATGACACCATGGCTTGTTTCGGGCTGCCGCTGAACAAGCGGATACTGTCTTAGAGGAATATTTAACACTTTGGGACCACGTTCTCACTGTTTCAAACTGCAGCTGTTTTTGAAAAGATGTAACCATCTTGGGAGCCTTAAATACAAGATACATACTGTATTGATTTGACTGTTACTACTAATCTCCTCAACTGGTTTGCAGCTTGTCGTGCTGTGAGGGCTTCTGTGCATCAGTGATGCTGAAGGCTAAGCTATCGGTAGTTTAACTACTGGCAAGGTCTCCCAAGATGGACAGGTCTCAGCTGAGGTGCCAGATCAGGACAAACCATCCATCTGGGCAGCAGCAGAATGGGACAGAGTTGGCGGCAGAGGATCACATTTCTGTGACAACAGCAACAACACTAAACTTAAACTGCGCGGAGGAAAGGCCTGGCAATCTACTTCTCTATCTTGCCATGAAAACCCAATGGATAGTCACAACAAAACAAATTGCACTATAGTGCTGGAAGATGAAACCCCCAGGTCGGAAGGCTTTCAACCAGATACTGGGGAGGAGTTGAAGACGTTTCAGAGTAAATCCAGGATTTATGATGTGGTTGGATTAAAGCCCTCAGGACACCTGACTGCTGCTGTAGCTGCACATGAAATGAGAGCCAGAAGCCGTAAAGATGTCTTACATATTGAGACATGGAACATACGAAGCATGAACCAAGGGAAGTTGGGGGAGTTCAAGAATGAAATGCAACATATACAACTTGATCGGTTGGTTGTCAGCGAACTGAAATGGACTGGCATTGGGCATTTTGCATCAGATACAATGCAGTCAGTGAACGCTTAATCTCTATTCGTCTATGAGGAATGCCTATCAACACAACTATAATTCAAGTATATGCCCCAACAACAGCTGCAGAAGAGGATGAAATTGATGAGTTCTATGAACAAGTACAAGCTGAAATTGACAGAACATGCAAACAGGATATCCTGATAGTCATGGATGACTGAAATGCAAAAGTTGGCAACAAAGAAGGCGGCAAAGTGGTTGGAAAATATGGACTTGGCAACAGAAATGAAGCTGGAGAAAGACTGATATTATTCTGCAAGACCAACGATCACCATCTCAAACACCATCTTCCAGCAACACAAGAGATGAATGCACACATGGACTTCACCCAATGGATTGTAGAAAAATCAAATTGACTAAATCTGTGGAAGTCAACGATGGAAAAGCTCTATAATATCAACAAAGACAAAACCTAGAGCTGACTGTGGTACAGATCACCAATTACTAGTATGCAAACTCAAGCTAAAGTTGAAAAAAAGCAAGCCACTCAAGAATGCAGCAAAATATGACCTTGAGAATATACCACTGGAATTTAAAGACTGCCTGCAAAATCAATTTGCTGCTTTAGATACAAATGACAGAGCTCCAGAAGAGTTATGGAATGACATGAAGAAGGTTGTGTTGGAAGAAAGCAAAAAGTCTCTACAAAAGATGAAACAGCAAAAATGGCCAAAATAGATGACGGAAGAAACTCTGAAAATTGCCCAGAAACACAGAGAAGCTAAAGCCAGAGGAAAAAGAAAATCACAGAACTCAGAGATTTCCAATGTGCAGCAAGACATAACAAGGAAAAGTACTACAATGATACATGCAAGGAAATAGAAGCAGAAACTATTAGAAGAACAACAAGATCGGCTTTCCTAAAGCTATGAGAGTTAAAGAAAATATTCCAGCCTCGAATTGGAATGTTACAAGATGCTCAAGGTTCTATGTTGAATGATGCTGAGAAGATCAAGAAAAAGTGGAAAGAATATAGAGTTTTTATATGATAAAGATCAAGTGGACCAACAGCCGTTTCAACTGGTACCTTATGATCCGGAACCATTGGTGATGAAAGAAGCAGCATTGAAAGCCTTATCAAAGAAGCACCAGGCATTAATGGCATTCCCATAGAAGTATTACAGCAATCTGATGCAGCTGTTACCATACTTACCAAGCTCTACCAAGAAATTTGGAAGATAACATCATGGCCAACTGACTGGAAAATATCTGTGTTTATACTAATACTAAAAGAAAGGTGATCCAACAGACTGTGGAAACAATCACACAATCGCTCTGATCCCACATGCCAGCAAGATTCTACTGAAGATTATTCAACAGAGACTACACCATACCTGGAACAAGAACTACCTGAAGTGCAAGGAGGGATCAGAAAAAGGCGAGGAACGAGACACATCATTGCGGAAGTGAGATGGATCCTTGAAAAGACTAAAGAATACCAAAAGGATATGTATTTATGCTTTATCGACTACAGCAAGGCTTTTGACTGTGTAAACCATGAGAAACTCCGGGCCACGTTAAAAAGCATGGGTATACCAAAACACCTGATCGTTCTCTTGCGCAATCTGTACATTGATCAAGACGCAACAGTTCGAACAGAACAGAATGGTTTAAAATAAGCAAAAGTGTATGACAAGGCTGCATACTTTCCCCCTACTTTAATTTATATGCAGAACAAATCATCAGAGAAGCAGGATTGTATGACGACAACACAGGTGTGAAGATTGGTGATAGACTCACCAACAACCTTCGCTATGTTGATGATACTACATTACTGGCTGAAAGTGAAGATGATCTGAAACATTTGCTTCTCACGATCAAGGAACACAGTCTTAAAATGGGCCTGCACCTTAATGTAAAGACGACAAAGATTTGACTCGTTCAAGCCATTTTTCAATAACATCATATGGATGCGAAAGCTGGACAGTGAAAAAGATAGACAGGAAGAAAATTGATGCCTTTGAATTATGGTGCTGGCAATGGAAACTGCATATACCATGGACTGCCAGAAGAACAAACCAGTCAGTACTAGAGGAGATCAAACCTAAGCTTTCTTTAGAAGCTCAGATGACAAGACTTTAACTTTCATACTTTGAACACATCACGAGAAGACAGAGATCATTAGAGAAAGGCATCATGCTTGGCAAGATAGAAGGTCAACGAAAGAGGAAGGCTAGCAATGAGATGGATCGATACAACAGCAGCAACTCCGGGTACCAGTCTGTCCACAATGAGCCACCTGACTGAAGACCAAACACAATTTAGGACAACTATCCAGAGGGTCACCATGAGTCGATACAGACTCGACGGCACTACTACTAATCATTTGTATAGCGCTACAAGGCGTATACAGCGTTGTTCATACAGATGTAAGACAGTCCCTGTTCATCAGAGCTTACAGTTGAATCAAGATGAAAAAAACATTGCAAAACTGGGGACTAGAGTATGGTAAGATATATATAACTAGTGAACAAGAGAGTGAGGAGCTGCAGGATACAAAAGCAGCCTCAAAGAGATGCATTTTAAGCCTGGATTTGAGTAGGGCTAGAGAAGGAGCCCGATGCACTGACTCAAGTAGTTTAATTGAATATTATTATAGAAACATGCAGCAGAAAAAGACCACATGGCCTATCTAGTCTGCCCTTCCATATCAATCACTACAACAGTCCCCTTTTTTCTTTAGAAATCCTCTGTTTGAATTCAGATACTGTCCTTATCTCTACCACCTCCACTGGGAGACTATGCCACACATTTACCACTCTTTCTGTAAAGAAATATTTCTGCATATTACTCCTGTTTATTTTAATTTATTTATTTAACTGTATTTATATCCCGCTTTTCACCGGGTCAAAGCGGCGGTGAAAGGGGATAGACTCCTGAGTCTATCCCCTTTCACCCTCATCCTATGTTCCCTCATAGCAGAGCTTGCTTTTAATCGAAAGAGGCTCTCCTCCTGTGCATTTATGCCACAGAGGTATTTAAACGTCTCAATCATATCACCTCTATCCCGCCTTTCCTCTAAGGTGTACATATTAAGATCCTTAAGTCTGTCCTCATATGCTTTACTACAAATTGATTTTTATTGTTCCCAAAACAAAATATAACATTATACAATGTACAGCGGACCAAGCCATTAACATTCACAGGAAGAATACACATCATGCTCAGACGTCACCAAGGCCTTCGTAATGCTCTCGCCCACCCCCAGGTACAATCGCCGGGAGAGTCTACAGAAGAACAGTATGCTAGCAAGAGTAGGCTAGCAAGAGTACCAAGCTATCCTGGACCTTATTATACAAACTAGGCAAATTATTACACACTATGCAAGTTTAGTACACAACTGTGCAAAATATTACAAACTTTACAAACTTTCCCTACCCCCCCCCTTCCCACCCTCCCCCACCCACCCTGCAAGGAAACCCCAATGCCCGGGACCAGAGACCCCACATTGCCAGGCCGAAATCCAGGGGAAAATCAGCCATAACCAACTCTACACCCATGTCATTAACACATGCTCGCATCAGAGAAAGTCTTCTAAACATTCAAGACTGCACTGCGATCCCGTACTGGGAGGGTGTTCATGAGCGGTATCCAAAGCTCCAAGAAGCGTTCCCAATGTTTCCCCCCTAACTGCTTCGCCGTGAGCTTTTCCATATACATCAAGTGTATCAGGGATCTATCCCAGCTCGCAAGCCGTGGGGGGGAGCCCTCCAGCCAATTACCCAACAAGGTTTTCTTTACCAGAAGGAGGCCCCTATCAAGCAAAGCTCTATGAGAAGAAGTGAGTAAAGAGAGAGTCCCCTCCCAGCAGTGAAACAGACACACCTCCCACCTCATGGGGACCGCTGTCTGCAGCCAGTCCCCCATCTTAGCGGTCACTTGTTGCCATAGGCCCTGAACCCTGGGGCAGACCCAGAACTTGTGAAACAACGTCCCTTCTTCCTGTTGGCACCAACCACACATGGCTGTCGCCCGTAAGCCTACTTTGTATGCCCACTTATCGCTAGTGTACGCTCGCCACAGGAACTTGTACTGCATCTCCTGCAGGTACATCCAGATTGCACCCCTGGGAACCCTCTCAAAGGCAGCCTGCAAAATCTCCACTGTCAATCCTTGCAGGCCATCTCTAGCCCAGCGCTGGACTAGAACCACGAGATAATCAGAAGCTACCAATGGGCAGAGCAGCTGCTTTTTCTCATCCCAGTCCAACGTATCCTTCTCCACCCAGCCCCCAATCAGCTTCCTCGGGTCCTTCGTGATCAATAGATTTGGGACCCCCCTACGCAACTGATCCACATAGTGGCGAATTTGGAGGTAACCATAAAAGTCCCGGGGTGCTAGTCTATAGGTACTACTCAAATTCTGATAGCTTTCTAGGGCACCACCGACTGTTCTACCCAAATCACCCAGACAAACTAGTCCCTTCTGCCGCCACACATGAAAGAGCGTGAAATCCGCAAACCCCGGCAAAAAATCCGGGTTCCCCACTAGTGGCAGCAAGAGAGAGCAGTTCGGGTCCCAGCCGGCCCTCCCACACAGCTCCCGCCAAGCCACCCTTAAGGTTCTCAAATAGGTACTGTCCCCCTTATCCCCCAGACCTCGCTTACGCACCTTGTGGAGCAAGTACAAGCCATGACAGGGGGAAGAAATTTCCCGTAGTTGCTGAACTGGGGCACACCCACCCTCCGCATCTAACAAACCCCATATATGTCGAGCTAAGTATCTAAGATTATAGTTTCGTAGCGATGGGAGTTCTAGCCCCCCTTCCTCCCTTCGTCTCCTCAGGGCCTTGAGCGGAATTCGGGGGCGGCGCCCACCCCAGAGGAACCCACTCAGATATCTGTCGAACAGTCTCCAATCCCTAGCTAGAATCCAAAGCGGCAAGAGTCGCAGCATATACAACCATCGGGGGAATTCTACCATGGAGAACAAAGCAATGCGACCTCTCAAGGACAGCGGAAAAGGTCGCCACCGCTGAAACGTTAACCTGGCCCTTTCGAGCATGCCCTCCACGTTCGCTTGATAAAGTGTATCTGGGCTTGCAGGCAGCTGGATTCCCAAGTACCGGATGGAACCCTCCGCCCACGCGAGGGGAAAAACCCCACGCCAAACAGGTTTCACCCTTCCGCCAACATCTAATGCCATGGACTTAGACATGTTAATCTTTAGGCCCGAAAAGCTGCCGTAATCCTGAATGAGTAGGAGTACCCTCCGCAGGGATTCCTGAGGTTCAGTCAAACAGAGAAGCATGTCATCCGCAAAAGCACTGAGTTTCATCTTCTCTTCCCCCATCTTAATCCCCGCTACCGGAACCTCTTGTTATTTATTATTTATTACATTTTCTTTTATACCGCGCTATTTAAGATCAGTGCGGTTTACAATAAAACATTGAATCTACACATCTCAGTTTAGTGATTTGTGCTTACAATAAACAGGTAAAAATAACTCGGATGTACAATGAACAAGTTTCTTAACAGGGAGAACAATAACTATATACATGGTTACGTGCACAGCACGAGCTTCTCAGAGTAAGTTAATTATGGAGGCGGTTAAGGTGTGGTTGCAGGTATTCAGACTAGGAGTGTATGATGTATGGGCTTGAGGAGCTACCATGAGGTGTGGAAGTAGGTGACTGTGGAGGGGGGGGCACGGCTCCTCCCCCTGCAGCGCCGTTGGTCGGCGCCGATACAAGCAGAGAAGGAAGAAGCTGATCGCATAGACAGCACTTCCCCATCGGCACTGAGGGTTTGGTTCGACGCGGAGGCGGCTCCTAGGACCGCGCTGATGCTGGAAGCCAGCACATCAGCAGTAGCATAAGCGGAAGCAGCAGGTGGGCACCCAATCTCAGCCGCAGCAAGCATTCTGGGGCTGTGTCTGCTGCAGTTCCTAAAGAATTCACTTAAACCAACTTAGCTGCCTTTTTTTTTTTTATGATGGCTGACCTCGCAAAACTGATGCCCCAAAGAAGGGGAGGCTCTGCTCCGGCCAATATCAACAGGAATTCTGCACAGAGCGTCTGCCTTCGCGCCGACCTGGCCTTGGTGCGCTTCTCTGCATCTGCTAGGCCGTGCACAATGCCGGGGAACAAGATCATCGGCGCAGAAGGAGGGGTTAGAGGAGTGTCATCCGTGATCGGCCCTCCTTGTTGGATCTGCGCTGACAATGGCGCTGCCGATGCATTCTGGCAACCTCTGCACAGCTAGTGCTGTAATCTGAACCTTCAGGCTCTTGGATCCTTGAGGGCTAAAGACATCCTGAAATGGCCCTATGATCACGGCTCTCCTCTGCAGCGCCATGGTCGGCGCCAATACCAAAATCCAAGGGGTGAAAGGGAAATACCCAAGGGCTCTCCCCGCTGTGCTAAACTGTGCCGCGGAGTCAAGCACACGGATGTTCGTGCCTCCAGTTCTCTACCTTGTACTCAAGGGTTTTCTGTCTCGTGTGGGCTAGCTTTGGCTGATGGGTCCCCACTGCACCCTACGAGGGCCTAGGGTCTACAAGACGAATCCCTCGTCATTCGCCACAGGCCATTCCACAACAACAACAAGTTGTGTGTCGGATCGGCATGGACGGACTGCTCCTTGAGCCGATGGCCTCGCCTTCCTCCGCGGACCCGGGCCCCTCATGGGTTACACGGTGCTTCCTCTACACAGAATTGAGCCACAGCACAATATGGTGCAGGGATCATGGGTTCAATCCCCCACAGTGCATCACCGCCTCCACCATCCGTGAAGGGCTCAGCGATCCCCCTGCACCATCCCCTTTCAATGCGGACCACTGTACACGCCTAAGTTCCCTGCACTGATCCCGGTAAAGAGTCCCTGACGCCTGTCTGCAACAAGTTGGCCGCCAGACGAGGACCCTCGTCGACCTACCAGGATATCAAGGTCACCTAGCAGCGCTTGGTCTGTGAGATCAGCTGGCCACGAATGCAGCCTGCACCACAACAGCTAGCCTGAGGGTGGCAGTGGCTCCCATCGGGCTGTGTATGGTCTCCATACCCAAGCCCACTGTACAGACCAGATACCATGGAGAATAGGTATCGGCAAGTGCACGCATCCCCCATACTTCTTCACGGGACCCTGCCTCCTTCCAGAACCCTGGAACGACGCACGGAGGCAGCAGTGGCTACAGCGTGGTGCACTACACGCAAACAGTGTGTCATGGAACAGAAGTATTCCCCATTGTTCCAAGCAAGGGCAGTAAGCAACACATGGGCTCGTGTGACTATAATGGCAACGGTGTGGTGCAGTACACACTGCCAGGGCATCCAGAGTCAGGCCGCTGCTTCCAGTCCAGTTGTGGATCCTACAGAGCACCTTCCCGCGATAACACGGGCGACAGCTCGGTCCGTCACCTTGGATCCGGGCACACACCTCTGATATCCGCTGCACTGAGGCACCCCTGCATAAGCGAGGGTTGTATTTCACCCACAGGAAACCAATCTGAGGTTGTCCAGGTATGGTTGGAATTCATCTAGGAATTCGACTGCCAGAAGGCCATGCGGTACACTTGCTATTGATGGCAGCAGGGTGGTGCAGTACATATAGTCGTTGCTTCATTCAACTAAGGGGACCAGGAAGCTCACGTCGACAGTGGCCATGGCTACTGCAACCAGAGGCCCCCAAGCACTTCCTGCATATGGGAATGTAAGGATGACGTTCACAACCCCCGGGCACATACAGGGTGTCGCATGGCCCCTGTTCCCTCTAGGAGGCCATGGGCCACGGGTTAATTCATGACCGAGGAACCTTAGACATCGTCTGCTGTTGGGCACGACACTGTCCTTAAGCACGATACGTGGTCTTCTCCCTACCACAATTGCATGGGTCCCTGTGCACTCCCACCTGACGAAACGGGAAAAGGTCAGTGCCACCCCCCCATCAAGTCAGAGCCTCCCGTCCATCCCTGGCTCGCCACCACTGTTCCGCCAAAGGACAGCCTTCTCTTGCTGACAAGGGCCTCATGGCCGCACATCCCTCCATCTGTGCGGATACGCCCATGCCGTGCCCTCAAATCAAAGATGGGGGTAGCAACACGGTGGCGCAGTGCACACAGACAGTGTGTGCAAGAACAGAAGGTCATAGGTCCAAATCCATGCTGTGGCAACACAATTCACCTCGGTAGCTGGTCTCCTCACACCTACTGATGAGTCTGCCACGGCCCGCCCAGCCAGTGGACATCTATGGTGCGATAGCTGGTCTCCTCACACCTATGGATGAGTCTGCCATGGCCCGACCAGCCAGTGGACATCTATGGTGCCAAACCTTCCATCACACCCTGTGACACTAAACATGTCGTCACAAGATGCATATATCGGGAGTGACATCCAGACTGAGATCCCCACTCGAGGGCGGCACCCATCCACAGAAGCAGAGGCCCCTGACCAGTGGTCATGGGATACGAGGAACTCCTGCGGCTCTCGACTCCAGGGCCTGCACCGTGAGGGAATGGATACCCCTGTGAGTCCCTTCCTTCGGAATCGTGTGGGACTCGAACCTTAGTCATTCTCCATCGGTCAGGCTCACCGCAACAGGTCTGCCTGCTATCTAGGTGCTCTGACCCATTCCATTCTGACACATCCTGTCTGACAGGTCTCTGACAAGTTCTCTTCAACAGCAAGACCCAGTTGTCTCGTTGGGTTCCTGTCGACGGTTGTGGTCCATACCCGCCCTTGCGGCCATCTACCCGCCCATGCAGGGCATCTACCTACCGTGCTCAACTGAACAGCGTGAGCCCTCAAGCTGTGCTTCTGACAGCTCTATGCCTTACCGGGATATACCCATAACATGCTACCAGCACATCCTCTGAACAGCGCTTAGCGTGCCCCGTCAAAAGCGGACTGCTTCCTCGACCCTCCTGCACCCCCACTCAAGGGAGGCGTGGCCTCTCCTCCAATGAAGGAGCAGCCAAGTAGCCAGGGCGCCAACCTGCCCCCCAGGCTGGGCGAATCACCTTGCCGGCTACACAGGAACAGGCAACTGTCGGCTGCCCAGAGACATACAACCATCCTTCGGTAATCACCTGCCAGCTGCCCGTATACAGACAAGGGCTACGATATAGACATAGGCCTAAGTAACGCCAGGAGCACGCACACACGCGGAGCTGAGCTACAGTGCAATAGTCAAGACACTGACCGATGGTGCAGGGATCGTGGGCTCTTCCCCACTGTGCCCAATGCATATGGCTGGCTGAGGTATTACCTATCAAAACGCATCCATCCCAGAGGTCCCCCCTGCGCCCTGCTCATGTAGCACACATCTGCAAGGCCACCACGAACTTGCAACAATGACATCACGGTACACACCGTTCAAGGACACCATCTACATGGGCACACCTCTCATGCAGTACCATGCGGAGGAGAATGAGATCAGGAATCTCACAATAGGCAGCCAGACAATTTGGTCTGCCACCGCCGCCGTCCGCTGAACCCATCTTGGGCACTGCGAGCTTAATTGTTAACCTCTGGCATGATACCCTTCGCCAATCACCCCAAGGAACATCGATGCATTCCATTGGTGACTCAATCGGGATTTTACGCCATACTGGGTCGAACCCAGGAAGGAGGAATATCCCAGTAGTTGGCACAACTGCCTAGTAACCAGGAATCAAGGTTTTATCTCACGATTCCTACTTGCCCTGGACAGTCTTCCACCCCTTTTGCCCACATATGGTGATAAATTGGCAAACTGGTCTGGTACTGCCCTGCAGCGATCTACCAGTTCCTGTCATCTCCTGCCAGGCTACACTATGGTTGACAGCATCCTCCGGTATCAAACTACGGAGTTGTCCAAAAAAAAAAAAAAAAATAAATAAATAAATAAATAAAAAATTTAATAAATAAAACCTTTATTATATATAAATATAAATAAAGAGTGAATGATGTCCTAAAGTCCTTGCACTCTGTGGTTTGCCAGTGATTGTTGTCACTGCGCCATCATGGCGATACGTCCCGCAGCACTACCGCTCACCGTGCCTGCCATTCCCTTCATTGGGATGACCCGGGCTCCCACATCCCACTGCTCGCGGATTTCCTCATAGTGAGGGCCCGCATTCGTTCTTCGCACAAAGACGGCTTGATAGCTGCATGCTGCACTGCAGGGATGCCTCGCCTACACAGTGGTGCATCAGGACGGCAGGCCGTCGCATAGTGTCCTGATCCTTCACATCACTGCGACTACACACGCAGTCATGAACCTGCTCCTTCTCACATCGCTGCAGTGGCACTCACAGGCATCACCTCTACGCACATGCTACCTGCAGCATGCTACAATACGAGTGCATACCAGGCCTGGGAAAGGTTATTGGCCTTCCCCCATCCTCCTCAGCACTTGCCAGCTTGAGAGGCACCAATTGTGGCTGACTCATCCTGCTTGTCCTAGGAGAAAACGGAGTTACTTACCTGTAACTGGAGTTCTCCGGGGACAGCAGGATAAGTCAGCCACACATCCCGCCCACCTCCCCTGGATGGGGTCGGCCTCCGTCCTGGTGCCCGCCTCCTAGCGATGAAAGGCTAAGCTAGGGACGTTCTGGCTAGCTAGGGGCGGGCAGGGGGTGGGGCCAGTTGGCCCATGCTCAGAGGGGCAAAGCCCTTCTGAGCTATGGAGAGTACTTCCGTCTCGGCGCCGTCGGATGTCATCCGACGGCGCCGAGACGGAAGTACTCTCCATAGCTCAGAAGGGCTTTGCCCCTCTGAGCATGGGCCAACTGGCCCCACCCCCTGCCCGCCCCTAGCTAGCCAGTACGTCCCTAGCTTAGCCTTTCATCGCTAGGAGGCGGGCACCAGGACGGAGGCCGACCCCATCCAGGGGAGGTGGGCGGGATGTGTGGCTGACTTATCCTGCTGTCCCCGGAGAACTCCAGTTACAGGTAAGTAACTCCGTTTTCTCCTAGGACAAGCAGGATGAGTCAGCCACAATTGGTGCCTCTCAAGCTGGCAAGTGAGGAGGATGGGGGAAGGCCAATAACCTTTCCCAGGCCTGGTATGCACTCGTATTGTAGCATGCTGCAGGTAGCATGTGCGTAGAGGTGATGCCTGTGAGTGCCACTGCAGCGATGTGAGAAGGAGCAGGTTCATGACTGCGTGTGTAGTCGCAGTGATGTGAAGGATCAGGACACTATGCGACGGCCTGCCGTCCTGATGCACCACTGTGTAGGCGAGGCATCCCTGCAGTGCAGCATGCAGCTATCAAGCCGTCTTTGTGCGAAGAACGAATGCGGGCCCTCACTATGAGGAAATCCGCGAGCAGTGGGATGTGGGAGCCCGGGTCATCCCAATGAAGGGAATGGCAGGCACGGTGAGCGGTAGTGCTGCGGGACGTATCGCCATGATGGCGCAGTGACAACAATCACTGGCAAACCACAGAGTGCAAGGACTTTAGGACATCATTCACTCTTTATTTATATTTATATATAATAAAGGTTTTATTTATTAAATTTTTTATTTATTTATTTATTTATTTTTTTATTTATTTTTTTTTTTTGGACAACTCCGTAGTTTGATACCGGAGGATGCTGTCAACCATAGTGTAGCCTGGCAGGAGATGACAGGAACTGGTAGATCGCTGCAGGGCAGTACCAGACCAGTTTGCCAATTTATCACCATATGTGGGCAAAAGGGGTGGAAGACTGTCCAGGGCAAGTAGGAATCGTGAGATAAAACCTTGATTCCTGGTTACTAGGCAGTTGTGCCAACTACTGGGATATTCCTCCTTCCTGGGTTCGACCCAGTATGGCGTAAAATCCCGATTGAGTCACCAATGGAATGCATCGATGTTCCTTGGGGTGATTGGCGAAGGGTATCATGCCAGAGGTTAACAATTAAGCTCGCAGTGCCCAAGATGGGTTCAGCGGACGGCGGCGGTGGCAGACCAAATTGTCTGGCTGCCTATTGTGAGATTCCTGATCTCATTCTCCTCCGCATGGTACTGCATGAGAGGTGTGCCCATGTAGATGGTGTCCTTGAACGGTGTGTACCGTGATGTCATTGTTGCAAGTTCGTGGTGGCCTTGCAGATGTGTGCTACATGAGCAGGGCGCAGGGGGGACCTCTGGGATGGATGCGTTTTGATAGGTAATACCTCAGCCAGCCATATGCATTGGGCACAGTGGGGAAGAGCCCACGATCCCTGCACCATCGGTCAGTGTCTTGACTATTGCACTGTAGCTCAGCTCCGCGTGTGTGCGTGCTCCTGGCGTTACTTAGGCCTATGTCTATATCGTAGCCCTTGTCTGTATACGGGCAGCTGGCAGGTGATTACCGAAGGATGGTTGTATGTCTCTGGGCAGCCGACAGTTGCCTGTTCCTGTGTAGCCGGCAAGGTGATTCGCCCAGCCTGGGGGCAGGTTGGCGCCCTGGCTACTTGGCTGCTCCTTCATTGGAGGAGAGGCCACGCCTCCCTTGAGTGGGGGTGCAGGAGGGTCGAGGAAGCAGTCCGCTTTTGACGGGGCACGCTAAGCGCTGTTCAGAGGATGTGCTGGTAGCATGTTATGGGTATATCCCGGTAAGGCATAGAGCTGTCAGAAGCACAGCTTGAGGGCTCACGCTGTTCAGTTGAGCACGGTAGGTAGATGCCCTGCATGGGCGGGTAGATGGCCGCAAGGGCGGGTATGGACCACAACCGTCGACAGGAACCCAACGAGACAACTGGGTCTTGCTGTTGAAGAGAACTTGTCAGAGACCTGTCAGACAGGATGTGTCAGAATGGAATGGGTCAGAGCACCTAGATAGCAGGCAGACCTGTTGCGGTGAGCCTGACCGATGGAGAATGACTAAGGTTCGAGTCCCACACGATTCCGAAGGAAGGGACTCACAGGGGTATCCATTCCCTCACGGTGCAGGCCCTGGAGTCGAGAGCCGCAGGAGTTCCTCGTATCCCATGACCACTGGTCAGGGGCCTCTGCTTCTGTGGATGGGTGCCGCCCTCGAGTGGGGATCTCAGTCTGGATGTCACTCCCGATATATGCATCTTGTGACGACATGTTTAGTGTCACAGGGTGTGATGGAAGGTTTGGCACCATAGATGTCCACTGGCTGGTCGGGCCATGGCAGACTCATCCATAGGTGTGAGGAGACCAGCTATCGCACCATAGATGTCCACTGGCTGGGCGGGCCGTGGCAGACTCATCAGTAGGTGTGAGGAGACCAGCTACCGAGGTGAATTGTGTTGCCACAGCATGGATTTGGACCTATGACCTTCTGTTCTTGCACACACTGTCTGTGTGCACTGCGCCACCGTGTTGCTACCCCCATCTTTGATTTGAGGGCACGGCATGGGCGTATCCGCACAGATGGAGGGATGTGCGGCCATGAGGCCCTTGTCAGCAAGAGAAGGCTGTCCTTTGGCGGAACAGTGGTGGCGAGCCAGGGATGGACGGGAGGCTCTGACTTGATGGGGGGGTGGCACTGACCTTTTCCCGTTTCGTCAGGTGGGAGTGCACAGGGACCCATGCAATTGTGGTAGGGAGAAGACCACGTATCGTGCTTAAGGACAGTGTCGTGCCCAACAGCAGACGATGTCTAAGGTTCCTCGGTCATGAATTAACCCGTGGCCCATGGCCTCCTAGAGGGAACAGGGGCCATGCGACACCCTGTATGTGCCCGGGGGTTGTGAACGTCATCCTTACATTCCCATATGCAGGAAGTGCTTGGGGGCCTCTGGTTGCAGTAGCCATGGCCACTGTCGACGTGAGCTTCCTGGTCCCCTTAGTTGAATGAAGCAACGACTATATGTACTGCACCACCCTGCTGCCATCAATAGCAAGTGTACCGCATGGCCTTCTGGCAGTCGAATTCCTAGATGAATTCCAACCATACCTGGACAACCTCAGATTGGTTTCCTGTGGGTGAAATACAACCCTCGCTTATGCAGGGCGAATCACCTTGCCGGCTACACAGGAACAGGCAACAGGCAACTGTGTGTGGCTGACTTATCCTGCTGTCCCCGGAGAACTCCAGTTACAGGTAAGTAACTCCGTTTTCTCCTAGGACAAGCAGGATGAGTCAGCCACAATTGGTGACGTCATCAATTGTTGGATAGCCCGCAATAGCGGTTCCAACGCCAACACAAATAAAAGTGGAGAGAGTGGGCAGCCCTGCCGTGTGCCTCTTTCCAGAGTAAAGGGCTCTGAGAAGACCCCATTCACGCCAACTCTTGCCGCAGGAGACTGATATAACACCCGGACCCAATGGGCGAATTCTCCTTGGATCCCAAAACCACCCAAAGCATCCCACAGATAGGCCCACGCAACCCTATCAAACGCTTTTTCAGCATCCAGGCTTACTAATAATAGCGGTGATTGCTTCGCAATGCAGTATTCCATCCCCAGAAGTAACTTAGCAATGTTCTTAGTCGCATCCCTGCCCATCACGAAACCTACTTGCCTCTCATCTATCAAGGATGGTAACAGAGGGTTCAGCCGCTTTGCTAGTATCGAAGCCAAGATCTTAACATCAGTGTTAATAAGGGAGATAGGCCGATATGATGCAGGTTCTAATAGGTTTTGTCCCCGGCTTCGGGAGGACAGTAATGTTCGCGCAGCGCATGTCTCTGGGGAAGCCTCCCACCTGCAGAGCTTCCGCATACATTGCCAACATACTGGGGGTTAACCTAGGGGACAACATCTTATAGTACTCGGCTCCAAACCCATCGGGGCCCGGGGCCTTATGTGATTTCCCTCTCTTAATGGCATCCTGAACTTCCTTCCCGGTCAAAGGGGCATTAAGGCCCCGCAGGTCCTCCTCAGTTAGCTGAGGTAACTTCACCCTATCCAGGAACGCTCTACTTTGGGTACAATCACGTTCCTCCTCTGTATACAAGGAGGCATAAAAACTCCGAAAGATTTCGGCAATGTGCTGCGGTTGGTGCTGCAGTTTCCCTTCCGCATCTTTAAGAACCGGGACAAAACGCGCTCCTCCCGGGTCACGAACCAGTTTAGCTAAGAGCCTCCCGGACCGATTACCATATCTATACAATTTATGCTGATAGTATTGCAGGGACATCTTGGCTCGTCGCTGCAAAAGCTCATTAAGAGCCAACTGTGCCGTGACATAATCCTGTTGACGTACTCGGGCTCCCCGTCCACATGAGTTATTAAGGTTACGCTGTAGGGCCTGTAGATTACGTTCCAAAACCAAGATGCTATGGTCCAAATGTCTGCGCCTTTTAGCAGTGTAAGCCATGATCACTCCCCTCAGAACTGCTTTACTGGCTTCCCAGAAGAGGAGGGGTGGGCACTCAGAAGTATCATTAAATAGGACATATTCATCCCATTGGGTCTCCAAAAAACTACGAAACTCTGTATCCTCCCATAAGTAAGCCGGGAAGCGCCAGCTCGCCCTGCTCACCCCTTGGCATTCCCAGGTCACCCAGACCATACCGTGGTCGGATATGGCTACAGGCTCTATACCCGTCTGATCCACCTTAGATATCCCCTGTTCACTCACCAAGATATAGTCGAGCCGTGACCAGGTAAGGTGGGCTCTCGACTGATGAGTATAAACACGATCTCCCGGGTGGAGGGTACGCCACACATCCAACAAACCTCCCATTCTACACAGGTACCCCACCCCTTTTTTGGACCAAGCCCCACCCCCGCTTGGTACGGATTTGTCCAACTGGGGGTCATGGGGGCAATTAAAGTCCCCTGCTAGCAGTAATTTCCCCTCCCCCACTTTCTTCACAAAGCCCAATAAAAGCTTAAAGAAGGCGTGATCGTATACATTGGGGGCGTAGATATTGCCTATCCAAATCTCTTCGTTGTACAATTTGGCCTGAAGGAAAACATAGCGTCCCTTCGGGTCAGATACGATCTTCTTCACTTCAAATGGTATACCTTTTTTCACCAGTACTGCTACTCCCGCCGTTTTCCCCCCAGAGGAGGCCCCATACACGCTCGCCACCCAGTCCTTCACCAGCTTTTTGTGTTCTTGTTCACTAAGATGAGTCTCCTGGAGTAAGGCTATATGTGCCCCTTTTCTTTTCAATGCCTGCAAAATTTGCGTGCGCTTGACAGGGGAGCATATTCCACCCACATTCCAGGAGATTAGCTTAACATTCTGGGTATTTGATCTTAGTGCTACGGCCTTTTACTGCAAGACTGTTCCTATCTACTCCAGGGACCGCCCAGCCCCAGCCCCAGAGAAGGATTCTCCCCTCGCCCTTGTTCAACCATGAGGTCCAAAAGTTCCCGGGCTCCCCTCCCCTGCCTATTCCCATTCCCTCCCCACCCCCCTTCCCCACACCCTCCTCCCCCCTACCCCTCCTATCCCCAAAAACAGAACCACACACACTAAAGAAACTTATAACACTCCAAACTTCTCTCAGCACCCCACACATTCAATATCCACCACTCACTCCCCCCCTCCCCCTACCCTCCGGGATATCCCGGCCAATTACTTTGTCCTGCCGAGGCAGAAACGCTCCAAACAGGAGCTAGATCACTGTCCACACCTCCGGGCCACTCAACGCCGTAATAGGGGAGGTTGCTGCGGAGTTAGTCAATCTTTTATGGCAGTGGCACATGTCCTCAGGTTAAGCAGGCAAAAGAGGCCAGAGCTACAACGTGCCCTCTGCTGCACAGCCAAACACCAGCTCATTGTCCCTAAGTGCCCCCAGACGGGGGTTTGCTCAAGAGGGTGGCCACCAGATCCCGTGCCACAGCCGCTTGCTCAAATGAATGAGATTTGCCGTTGTGGAAGATTTTCAACGTAGCCGGGTAGCTTAACGCAAAGCGGATGCCGCCCTTGGCAAGGTCACTACATATAGCTGAAAACTCCTTTCTCCTGGTTGCCACGATTGCGGAGTAGTCTTGAAACATTAAGATCGGAGAATTATCTAACTTGAGGTCTCTCCGCTTCCTATAGGCCTGTAGGAGGAGGGTTTTGTGTTGAAAATTTAAAATCCTTGCCAGCACTGGTCGCGGCCGGTCTCTGCCCTCCACGCGCTGGCCTAGTCTGTGAGCCCTTTCCACCTTGATATGGCCAAGCAGATTCTCCAGGCCCAGCACCTTCGGCAACCATGTCTCAAACAGATCAAATAGCTGACTGTCCACTCGTGATTCAGGCACACCGACCAGCCTGAGATTGTTCCTCCGTGACCGATTCTCTAGGTCATCTATTTTAAGCGTCAGCGCTTCAAGTTGTTCCTGGTGCTTCTGTGTAGCTCGTTCAAGCGTGAGCTCACCTTCCTCCAGCACATTCACACGCTGCTCTATCTCCTCAATTCTCCGCGTTTGCTCAGCGAATGCTTCCCCCATTGCCTCCAACTTTTTCATTATGGAGTCAAATTTGGGCTCTAGCAAGCGGACTACTTCCTGCGCCGTCTCCTCATGCGATGTTTCACCGTTGTCCTTACCGGGGGATCCAGGCTCATTGCTCCCTTTCCTGTCGGTCGCCATTTTGTTTTCTCGGGAGGTGGCCGGCTTTTCCCTCCTCGTAGCTGCCTTCATCTCACCCCGGTTAAGGTCGGCGCGTTCTCCAAAGCTGCCCCCGACACTCCGACAGCCACCAGTAAAATTTTTTCGAGCTTCTCCTCCGTTAGCCTCCAGTATAAGCAAAGGTTTCTTAAGCGGCCCGGGAGCGTGGCAAGGAGCACCTTACCCGCTCATGTGCTCACGTGATCTCCCTCCTCATATGCTTTATAATGAAGACCACTAACCATTTTAGTAGCCACCCTCTGTACTGACTCCAACCTGTTTATATCCTTTTGAAGATGCGATCTCTAGAATTGTACACAATACTCCAAATGAGGTTGCACCAAGGACTTATACAGAGGCACTATCACCTCCTTTCTTCTGCTGGCCATTCCTCTCCCTATGTACCCAAGTATCCTTCTAGCTTTCACCATCGCCTTTTCTACCTGTTTAGCTACTTTTAGATCATCAGACACAATCACGCTCTTCTTCTGTGGACATTAATACTTCACCCCTATACTATATCGCTCCATTGAATTGCTGCAGTCCAAATGCATGACCTTGCATTTTTTAACATTAAATCTCAGCTGCCAGATTCTAGACCATTCTTCAAGCTTAGCTAGATCCCTCCTCATGTTATCTACACCTTCCTGGGTGTCCACTCTATTGCAGATTTTGGCATCATCCACAAAGAGGCAAACCTTACCCGACAGCCCTTCCGCAATATCACGGACAAAGATGTTAAAAACAATCGGACCAAGGACAGATCCCTGGGGCACAACACTGGTAACCTCCTTCTCCTCAGAGTGAGCTCCATTTACCTGTACCCTTTGTCGCCTCCCATTCAACCAATTTCTAACCTAAGCAGTAACTTTAGGGTCCATCCCTAGGGTGCTCAGTTTGTTTATAACTGTCAACATTGTTGAGTGATTTAGACACAAGAATAGAATCCAATGACAATTCATGATATGATATATTAGTGGAACAAACAGTTGATGGAGAGATCATCAAGATATACATTGAGACTATACATGATTCTTAAGAAATCAGTAACTAATTTTAATCCTATAATATTCACTTATGGATTTCAGAAAAAAATTTTAAGGTTAAAAACTGAAGAGCAAACATATCCTTCTACAGCAACCATTGGATTTGTTTTTCCTTCACTACATTTTTTTAGCAGATGGTGTTGACTATTATCGTACAATATAAAAATGTTACACAATTTTGGAGGGCTATATATTTAAAATGCAGGTTTGTCAACATTATAGTTAGTAATCATACTATACCAGTGTCTTATGACTATAACCTTGGATGCTTAATATGATATACCAAACCACAATAGCCAAAAACTAGTGGGTAAATTTCAAAACAGCAGCGCAACTATCGCAGTAAAGATTTTGCTTATGTATTAAGAGAGAAAAGAAAAAGAGAAAATGATGAAACTACCTCACAAGGGAAAAGGAAAAAAAAACCTCTCCAGAACAACCAAGAATGCCAAGGGTCAATTTATCTGGTTTAATGATAAAAATACCATCATTAGTCAGAAAAACCCCTCTTAAACTCAATAGTTTCTCCAGACTGAATTGTATTCTTTTATTACTCTCATCTTGTTTAATAATTAACTTTTCAAATGGAGTAGTAGTATAGTACAAAATTAGGATATCAGCCATTCTCTCAGTTTATTCAAGGTTAATATTTAAGATTTCATCAATTTGAAATTTCAAAAATTACTTATCCACTCAAACTGTAAATAGTGGCAACACTGACTTCATCGATTAAGATTTCCTCTTTACTCAGTGGAAATCCTTGACATTTCAGAATATTTCCTGAGTGGACCCAATCTCACAGGTCGTTGTTTCCATAAGGCAAACTGATGGTCCTGCCGCCTGGCATTTTGCAAATGCTGCATTAGGGCAATTGACACTCACTGCTCCAAAAACTCTATCAAAGACAAATCTTGTTGATCTTTTTGTGTTATTCTTAGCAATTTTGTTTCTTTTTTTTATGACTGAGGTCTATTCCCCTCTGGAGTGTGTTTTTCCTGTTCCCCTGTGGGATACTAAGAGATGGTTCTATCAATTTCTCTTTCTTTTTTCTGTTATTGTATAAGAAAAATCTCTAGTGGGACCATTGTGCTGCTGCTTAATATGATATCTGATTATAAAATAAATATATTGATAAGGGTGGTGGAAAATAATATATGCAAAGGTGTGTTTTAAGATGGTGTGTTCTACTATTTCTTTTTGGATAGAAATCTGTGAGCAGACCCACTGTTTTTCTATTCTTGTTTTTGAATGCTATTTCAGAAGTATTACTGACAATACTATCAGATACATGAATCTCCAATTAACCTGTCAATGCAGTAGATCACTGTTCTCATCACAGGGCCTTGTAAACTGATTTATGTTACCAAAGAGCAGAACAGTTTTGTTTTTATTTGGGGCCTGCTCAGATTTTTAAATGTTATCTTGCTTATGTTACACACTGTTAAAGTACTATAAAATGCCCATAAGTATAAATGACACACCATATAACAATTCAAGGAGGTTTTTTGCACTACTCATGATTTTCTAGTTTCTAATCAAATTTTTATTTAACATTTTTCCTAACTTAACATTCAGCAGTGGTTTGTCACAATGGACTACCACACATCAATATACAGCAACCTGAAACAAAGGGGTATGTTTACTAAACCGGGCTAACGGTTAACCTGGGCTATCTGCAACTAGGTCCCATTGAATAATATGGGACCTAGTGGCAGATAGCCCGGGTTAACCGTTAGCCTGGTTTAGTAAACATACCCCAAAGTCTTGGAGCATGCATATGCATATCCTGAGAGTACAGGTGGAGAAGTCATTTAATAATTTAACTCTCTTTCTCCCACAACTATCTTTGTCAGTTGTGTACAATACTAGTTCACTCTCACACTACCAAAAAGGAATACGTTTTTTAAGCTGGAACTTCATTATCTGGTTGAACATAGTAGTTTCATGTGGATTCACTATGCAGAAATGCCTCATCTATAATAGTTGTCACAGATAAACACACACACACACACACCTTTTACTGCATTAATAGCATTCATATTTTGCAAGCATTGCATATTTTTCATATTTTAGTTCTGTAAATTTTAGCAGCCATCACTGCATAAATGGGCAGCACAAAGATCCAGAAACTGTAAGATTAATCTTACAACATAATGCAGTAATTTGCATTTTTCACAAAAGCATCAGCTATGCTTTATTTAATACTCTCTAATCATTAATTTATCTTGGGAAAATACTAAAATAGGGCTCTATCTTAATACATATCTCAGCATACAAACGAGGTTTCCATAGATAACATGCTGAAATTACACAATTTCTAGTACTGCATGAAAACACTTTAGAAATACTTCTGCAAAATTAAATTATCTGCAAAAAGACTAGCATCAACATAGAAAATAAGATGCTGTGATGCAATTTATAGTCTTTTTGAAGGCAACAAAATCCAACAAAAATGTTATTTGTAATAGAGCTAAATACAGAAATATAAACAATTGGCATTCTAAGTAGACATCAGAAAAGCAGTGCAAAACAATGTCAATTAAAAATAAAACACATATTACAATGAAACCACAAACAATATCCTACTAACCATCTTTCAAAAATTAGAAATGCATTCCAGAATTCTTATAAGCAGAGTAGAATACATGGTCAATTTATTTATACAATATCCTTAAGCTACATAGCATTGTTGGCTTTTTTCATTTAACTTCACACAGAGCTTGCAGTTGGTAATCTGCATTCTGAATCTCTAGGGCATATGTTCATAACATTATGTGGACATGAGCTAACAACTTCGATCAAGGCTTCAATTGCTGACATGCTAATTCTAGTAAATTATTTCTAAAGCCTGCCAGTATTTTGACTTACTGTTGCTTGCATCCTTTTATTCCGTTCATTCAACTGGCACTACCACAGTGACAAAGGCGTTAGAAGATTTCTATACTTCCCACTCCAGATGTTCCAATTTGTTCCATTCACTAAATACCGAGGTAATCTTCGCTGACATACAGAACACCAGGCCTCTCTGAACTGAACAGGGCAACCTAACTAACTCCATTTCTGGTAGCATCTTCCTTTTTTCTTTCTATATCTGTGCATCCATAATATGCGTGGAAGCAGAATGTTTAAGGTATGATCAATTACGAGTGCAGTCATCAATACCTACCTCAAGATTTGTTTCCTATCAAATTAGCCAATGTAACAGCGAGCTTCCTGCTATAGATAAATGTATCACATCACCATGGAAACTAAATCAACAAATAGCTGCAGCAGTATCTGCTTCTGGATCATCTAACATCAGTCAACAGAAGGTTAGGATTCTAACAGTGCATCCAAATATATTCCCTTTTGAATGCTATATTTTTAAATTTAGCCTTTTTTATTCAGAGATAAAAAAAAGTCAGTACTTCCTGCTGGCTTCTATCTTTATGTCTGGATATATAATCCATTGGGCAGCATCAGCAGGTAAATTAACTTTCAAAACAAATCAGCCTTACACCTACAGTTAAAGAACTAGTTAACCCATTAATGCATGAATTCTACATTTGTTCCTAATAAAATATTGTGCGATTGGATTGTTTTACGAGTGGTTTCATATGACCTGAGGCATAAAATTTGAGCGCCCCCCTTTCGGGTACGCTATGCATAAATGTATTTATATCAGTCTAGGCAATAAAGTTCCTGACTTGGAAGTGCTGATAGTAGAAATGGACTTGGACATTGTGGCCATTACAGAAACATGGTCCAATGAGTCTTATGAATGAGTTATCATCATACCTGATTCTAATCTATTTAAGAGGGATAGAGAGGGCAGAAAGTAGCAGCAGCCCTCTATGTCAAAAACAATATTAAAGCAGCTGAAATGCAGGGGATATGAAGAAAAGAAGCAGTGCTGTGGATCGTTTAGAAAGAGGAGATAGCACTATCATCAACATTATTGGAGTCCACAGACCTCCAACTCAAACTAAAGAAATGGACAAAGACTTGATAAGTGATATTGCAAAGGTGGTAATGAAGCGAGAAGCGATTACACTAGGTGATTTTAATCTACTGGATTTGGTTTGAATATCCTGTTTGCAAATCAGGAAACATGCAGAAAGATTGTGGATGCCTAACAAGAGGCTCTGCTCGGAAAAATGGTGATGGGACCCACTAGGGAAAGGTCAACACTGGATCTAGTATCACTAATAGAGAGAGTGTATCTAATGTCCGGGTGGGTGCCCACCTAAGCAGAAGTGATCACTATATGGTGTGGTTTGAGATAAAAGTCAAAGTAGTGTCCAATCCAGCAAACTCGTCCTAGATTTCAAATATTCTGCCTTCAGTAAAATGGAAAAGTACCTGAAGGAGGGAGCTGGAGAGGTAGGAAGAGGTTAAGGAAAGAGGAAAGCCAGTGAGCTAAAATGAAAGAGGCTATTAAAAGAATATTGGAGTGGAGGAGTGGCCTAGTGGTTGGGGCAAGGTACTTCAGGCCGGAAGGTCGGGGGTTCAAATCCCACTAGAGGACAGCAACCTTGGGCCGGAAGGACTGGGGTTTCTAGTCCCACAGGTGCTCCTTGTGGTCTTGGGCAAGCCACTTAACCCTCCATAGCCCATGTTCCCTGTAAAATAGTTAGCTCCAAGTTATAATGCCCTGTTCAATGTAATTTCAGTTTGTTCAATGTAAACCGCACTGATGCAGAATAGTGCGGTATATAAGAGAATGTAAATAAATAAAATAAAATAATAAAAAGAAGGGCAATGGATCTAAATGTAAGGAAAGTAAATTAAAACAAGAAAACAGGGAAACCGATATGGTTCTCCAAAGAGGTGGGTGCAAAAATAAAGACAGCATTCACATATTCAGACGATCATAAAAAGAGGAACACAGAAAAGAATATCAGATAAAGAGAGGCAAAAAGTAGTATTAAAAAATGGCTGAAGATGTGAAGCAAGGCAACAAGATTTTTTTCAGGATACTGAGGAGAGGGGGAAAGTCAGAGATGGAATTGAAAAACAAAGGTGTTAATAACAAAAGTGACTAGAAGAAAGCAGAAATGTGAAACAAATACTTCTATTCCATGTTCACGAAAGGAAATCCTTGAGGACCATGCATTATTGACAAAAGTACTAATGGGAATAGCATAGATACCATACCATTCATGGAAGGTGTTTATGAATAGTTTGCAAAACTGAAAGTAGACAAAGCCATGGGACTGGATAAGATACAGCCCAAGATAGCGAGAAAGCTCAGAAAAGTTCTGGCGGGACCATTAAAGATATGTTTAATAGATCCCTAATGACATGAAAGTTTTCATAGGATTATGGTCCCTCTTCACAAAAGTGCTAACAAAGAAGAGATGGCACACCACAGGCTGGTAAATCTTACTGTATGATGGGAAGAGTAAGAGACACTGCTAAAAGAAAGGATAGTGGTCTTTCTAGAATCCATTCGGTTGCAAGATCTCAGATGGGTTTACTTAAGGAAGATTGTGCCAAACAAATCTGATTTCTTTGACTGGGCAACCAGAGAACTAGATCAAGAGCATGCAATGGATATGATCTACTTAGATCTCAGCGAAGAACTAGTGCATGTCAAGACTGTACATCCTTACAGCCAAAGGAGGATGACCTCACAGAAATTGGTTATACATACAGATCTATTATCATAGATCTTTAGGCCTACTTAACAGATTCATTAGATCTAAATATGTAAAAAGTGCTGAAATATGAAAGTAAACATCCAGAATCTGGTCTCCATCATTAAAGATGAGCATGTCTATGAGCAGAAGGGACAGAAGGGATGGGTGAAAATCCACCAGCACACACAGGGAAGGAAGCAACAGATTTGCAAAATAAGAGAAAAAAAATCAAAGAATTAGATCAGCAAACCAGAAACAGTTGGTAAAAGCATAAATACAGTGGGAAATATGAAGTGCTACTCCAGAAATCATTTGCCCATCAAAACCAGACACATAAAGTTTTAAGGAGAAGTGCTCTCCAACCGAATGAGAGACTGATAGTTGCAGTCCAATATAGCAGATTACGGACAAGTCAGTTTATAGCAAGCACAGAAAAACTGGCCAGAACAGACAAGCAGATTTTGTAAGAAACAGCTAGAAACAGTTACTCATCTCGTAGGTGGTTGCAAAGTTCAGATGACAGAAATTTCTACACAGAAAGACACAACAAGGTGGAATGTCTCATCCACTGGAAACTTTGTAAGTTCTATAACATGACCCTGAGAGAATTACGGAGAATGAAGTTACAATCACTTGAGACATTCCCATTCAGATAGATAAGAAGCTGGATGTGAGGAAACCTGACAGTGGTAAAGGAGAAACCACCAGAATGGCACTGATAATAAAGGTGTCTGTTCCAAGCCATTTGTTCGGTATAACAAGTGACTGGAATAAAAATAAATGAAGATCCCCAAGTATCAAGAAATGCAGTCAGATACCAAGAAAAAGTGGCAGAAAAAGAGAGATTTCCCATTATGTTGAGTGCCACAAACTTGATTAAGAGGAATTTCCAAGCACACCTTGACAAATTACCTATACATGTTCCATCTTATGAACTCTGGGAGGCAGCTTTCTTTGGCACAATGCAAGTATTATGCCGAGCATTAGTAGTAAATTTGAGAGCCAGAGATCAATATATCCTGGGGTTTAGAAGTATGCGGAAAACTAACTCATTTGGAGAAATTACCCCCAAGAGGCTTATGAACATAAGAACATAAGATATGCCATACTGGGTCAGACCAAGGTCCATTAAGGCTAGTATTCTGTTTCCAGCAGTGGTCAATCTAGGTCACAAATACCTAGCAGTTTCCACAAAAGACACAGGTTCCACAATGTTTGTATTGAGAAAAGCAGTGAATATCCTGAGTCCCTTTAATAATGTTTTATGGACTTTTCCTCCAGGAACTTGTCCAAACCTTTTTTTAAACCCTGCTACACTAACAGCTTTTACTACATCCTCCGGTAATGAATTCCAGAGTTTGATTACACATTAAGTGAAAAATATTTTCTCTTATTAGTCTTAAATAGGTTACCCTGTAGCTTCATTGCATGTCCCCTAGTTTTTCTATATTTTGATGACGTAAACAATCTATCTCTAGCAGCCTTGGAATGGGTCTGAAGGTGGTGAAATGAATCAGAAATTGGTTGACTGATAGATGACAGAGGATAATGGTGGTGGTAAAGTAAATGGAATTCACTCAGAAGAAAGGAACTTTAGTGGAGTGCCTCTGGGACCAGTTCTGTTCAATGTCTTTGTAAGTGATATTGCCAAAGGCTTAAAAAAAAAAGCATTTGCCTTTTTGTGGACCACCACAAAGATTTGTAACAGAGTGGACACCTCAGAGGGAGCAGAGAACATGAAAAAAGATCTACAAAGATTAGAAGAATGTACTAATGTTTGGCGGTGGAGATTTAATGCCAAGAAGAGCAGAGTGATGTACTTGGGAATATAGAAATTCCAGGGAAGTTAACAAAAATTACAACACAGTAATAATGAGTTATTTCAATTAAACCGGTATCGAATTAGTCAATGTCACAGCAAGACATACTAGGGAGATAAAGTTTTTAGACAAAATAAATAACTATTTCATGGAGCAACTGGTTCATGAACCAATGTGAGGGGAAGCTATTTTAGACCTAGTCCTTAGTGGAACACAAGATCTGGTGCTAGAACTAAAGGTGTTGGCGCTACTTGGCAATAGAGATCATAAAATGATTGCATTTCATTTAATAAATGGAGGGAGGACAGCAAGGAAATCCACAGTTCTACCTTTTAACTTTCAAAAGGGAGACTATGATAAAATGAGGAATATAGTTTAAAAAAAAAAAAACTAAAAGGAGCAGCTGCAAAGGTTAACGGTTTACATCAAGTATGGGTAGTGTTTAAAAATACTATCTTGGAAGCCAAAACCAGATGTATTCCATGCTTTTAAGAAAGGTGGAAGGAAGGCCAAATGACGGCCAGCATGGTTTAAAGGTGAGGTCAGCGATGCTGTTGTAGCCAAAAAAGCATCTTTCAGGAAATGGAAAAAGAAGCCAAATGACAAAGACAGGAAACATAAGCTCTGGCAAGTTATCAATGCCTTGCATCTAAGGCAGGCAAAGAGAATTTGAAAAGAAGCTCGCCACGGAAACAAAGATGCATAATAAAATCTTTTTCAAGTACATTAATAGCAAAAAACTTGCAACAGTTTGACCATTAGATGATAGCGGGGTAAAAGGGGCACTAAGCGAGGACAAGGCCATAGCAGAGAGACTGAATGAATTCTTTGCTTCAGTTTTTACTGAAGATGATGTAGGGAAGTTACCCATGCCTGAAATGGTATTTAAAAGTGAAATATCAGGAGAATTGAAAGAAATTTTGATAAACCAGGATGATGTATTACAACTATTTCATAAACTAAAGCGTAGCAAATCACCTGTACTGGATGATATACATCCCTGGGTGCTACAGTAAAAGAAATATGAGATTGCACACTTACTTTTAGTAATCTATGAACTATCATTAATATCATCCATAGTACCAGAAGATTGGAGAATCAATGTAACATGAATTTTTTAAAAGGATTCCAGGGGTGATTCAGGAAACTACAGAGCGGTGAGCCTGATATCAGTACCGGGCAAAATGGCAGAAACCATTATAACAGTACCTTTCAAACTTTTATCCCATATGGTATTCTGTCTTGTGTAAGAAATGCTTTTGCTTCCTGTGTCTAGAAATGATCCTATAAAGGAAACCTTCCTTGTGTGCAGAAGATAGTTTTAGGCTCTGTTTCGCAAGATGGTGAGATCTGGTGATGGCACTGCAAGAAGTCAGTCATTGAGGAAAGATCAGGAAAGCTTGCATAAGTGGGCTGCTACAACCAAGACACACTGTGAACACATTGAGAGATGAGGAAAGTCCAAAAGAGAGGACTTTGTACTGATAACTATCATTGTGCAGACTAAAGCAATGTGGCATTGCCTGTAATATATAGTATTTAAATTAGTAGTTAATTAGTACATAAATGTAGGCATCACTGGATCTTAAGGAACACAGACATTCCTCTTTAGTTAACTAGAGGAGAATGGTGAGCAGGATGTTCATTATGAAATTCACTTTTAGGAGCAAAAAAGAGGTTAAGATCCCTGAGGCCCAGGAAAAGAAGCAGGTTCCCCATTTTCTTCAGGATAGGGAAGTGTATTGAGTAGAACCCCCAATTCCTTTTTGCAAACGGAACAGGTTCTATTGCATTGCCTTTGAAAAATTGGCAGCCCTTATTCTGAAGTTCAGTGTAGGACTGTTATAGGTGGTATCAGCTGAGAGGTCTGCTGGGAAGAAAGAATAGAAATAAGAGGGGATATATTTTTTTTGATAATGTTGAGCAACCAGGAATCTTAACTTTTTCCATTCCTAGAGGCAGGGCAGGGTGTGAGTTGAGAAAGAACTAAGTGATCTGATGCTTCAGTCAAAAATGAATGTTTGGACTGAATAGGGTTGTCTGCTTCAGCCGTCTTATTTTTCTCTGGTGAAGCCTGGAATGAAACAGGTACTCTGCATGTTAAGCATGACCAACAAATGGAAGGAAGCTCTGTTTCCAAAATCAAATACTTCTGTTTTGGGCTATGCTCATTTGCCAAAAGGATGATGTAGGCTCTGAAATTAGAGAATATATGTTGCAAGGTCATACAATGAACTTTGATGGTATCAACCAGTCCTTTAATCTTTACAACCAAGAGGTTATCTCAAATGCAAGGTTAATCTGCCAGTTTAGCATGGGCATCTTCCTTGAAGCCATGTCAGAAAGAGGGCAGATCTTCTAGAAGAGATGTCAAAGATATTATAAACTGAAAGAATCAAATGAATTCCATAATGAACCTCAGATAAGAATAAAGCTAGTTGAGCTCATCTGATCAAGAGGGTCAAGTGAACTTCTGTAAAGCTTTTGACCTTATACTGCATTACAACTGATAAGAAGCAGTTCATGCATAGAGCATGACTGCTTGGAAAATTTTCTTCCTTATCGCCCCTCCAGTCTAGTCCCGAACCTTGGAGTTGTGCTCCTCCTCCAGCAGCTTGGAGACTGAGAAACATCATCTCTTTTTTTGATGACACCGGTATATCCTGCCTGGATCCGCCTCCTCACATCAGTTATCTCAGTCTCCAAGCAGCTGGAGGATCTGTGAGCCAGGAGGTCCGAGGCTCACTTGAGGAACAATTAAGGATTGTAGAGTAGTTTAGCTGAAGGTCTATTTAAAATTCTCATTTGTTGTTTTTTGTCATCTTTACTCACTTTTGATCCGGTGCTGAGGTGTTTATTCTCCCCCCCCCCCCCACCACCTTCCTCCTCCTGTTCCCATTCATACTATCACTCAAGAGCCTGCTGGCGGCAGAGGCTTACTAGTGCGGAGGAAAGACTCCGGTTTCCATCTCTACACTGTTGGGAGAAGAGCCGGAGGTGTCAGTGCTCTGACGCATACAGAGGTTCTGCCTGTCAGCGCCCAGAACCTGGCATCGGAGACATAGCTGCAGTGATCATGTGAGGCCCAGGGGTCAGAGATTACGCGGCTTTGCTTGCTCGGTGCTGTGAACGGACTGTCAGCACCTGAGCTTTCTAGCAGCGTTTACCGGCCCTCCGGAGCACGTCAGTTTGGAGGTAAGGGGGTCCCCCACTGAAATACAGCAGTTGGGTACAGGGAAGGAGACAGCACCGGCCGTTAAGAGCAGGTTGCGCCGCATGGCGGTGGCACGGGAAAACTCCCCGCTCTACATTTTGAGTCGGCAGCGGCTTTTAATTAGCCCGGAGAGCTTCATTTTTTGAAAATTTTCTTCAACATTCCACTGCCGGGGAATCAGTGAAGCTGCGGCATTGTTTTAAAAAAAAAAAAAAAAAAAAAAAAAGTTCAGTACACAGTCGAGCATCAGGGGAGAATTCAGAGTTTGGTTTTCTACCGGGATGCCGTCTAGGCCTCATTGTTTGCTCTGCGGCACTAAGAGGGGAACTCTTTCAGAAGCAGGAATCTGTAAAAGGTGTATTCACGAGGCGGCAGCTATGGAGCGCACTTTGGAGGAGGGGGCAGAGGGACAAGGGGCCCCAGTAGCTCAACAAGAGCCGGCTGCCCTGGAGTTGCCGCTAAGGGAACCCATAGCCGGGCTGTCATCAGCTCCAGATCTCCCAGCCGCACAGGGGCCTTTGCCAGGGGGGGAGGGGGGGGATTAGCAGCCATCTTTTCCCCAGAGTTGGAATGCTTATACAAACAGGCCTTCGGAGGGCAGCGGAAAGACTTAGCACCAGGTACCGCAGAGAGGGACCGTGGGGAAAAGAGACCTGGTTCGCCTCTAAGTGCGGGGCTATCTGGAGTCCCGGAAAAGAAGTCCAGAATGGACGAGGAGCTGAAGGAGCTGTCGTGGACTCGGAGGGGCTTTACTCAGATTAAGGTGACCGCGACTTGGACGACGACCTAGAAGGAGGAGAGAATCCAGACAGGGAGGATCAGGCTAGGGTCGTTCGAGAATTCAGAAGAGACAAGCTACCGGCTCTCATTTCAGAGACATTGAAGACGCTGAACATGCTAGCGCCGGGTCCTTCTGAAGATGCTAGTTTACAAGATCCTTTGTTGCAGGTCTTCCGAAAGACTCAAAGGGCATTTCCAGTATACAAAGTGATCTGGGAAATGATACAAGAAGAATGGGATATGCCGGAGGCGACTCTTAAGGGGTCAAGAGTGATGGGCCGTCTTTACCCATTAGTGGAACAAGATCGAAGTGTTTAAGTCTCCCAAGGTGGATGCAGCTGTTTCAGTGGTAACAAAGACGACTACAATTCCGGTTGAAGGCAGTACGGCACTTAAGGATGTCCAAGACAGAAAGCTGGATTCCTTATTGAGGCAGATTTTTGACGTCAATGCTCTGTCCATCCAGGCAGCTATTTGTGGTGCTTGGGTGGCAAGAGCCTGTCTCCGCTGGTCTCAGCGGGTACAGGGCGACTGTGAGGAGGACAATACCGGGGAGGCAGCCAGGCTGGAGTCTGGGACAGCTTATCTCGCCGATATCCATTACGACCTCATTCGAGGACTATCTAAAAGCATGGCTTCCGCTGTAGCGGCTAGGCGTTATCTTTGGCTGCACAATTGGGCGGCAGATGGGTCTTCCAAGGCTAGGCTCAGTAAGCTTCCATTCCGGGGGAAGCTACTCTTTGGAGAAGATTTAGATAAATTGGTAAAAGAGCTCAGCGAGTCCAAAGGCGGTAGGCTTCCAGAAGACAAGCAAAAGCCGGGTCGCTCGGTTCCCCCGGCCAAAGCACAGCAGAGGGAGTTTCGTAGATTCCGGTATTCTAGGTTTGGTCAATCTCAAAGAGGGTGCTTTCCCAAAAAGAACCAGGGAGCTTGTGGATTTCGAGGGGCAGGAAGGGGCCTTTGGGGCCTCTACCTCCTCCGCCAATCTGCGGAAATCACAATGAGTTTCGAGGGCTCAGGCTTCGGTACCCGTAGGGGGTCAACTGTGGGATTTTTACCCTGCCTGGGCCAAGATTACGTCAGACCGATGGGTACTAGAGGTCGTTCGGGAAGGTTATGCCCTAGAATTGCGGTGGCCAGTAAGAGACCTGTTTGTGCGATCTCTGTGCAAGGCGCCCCTCAAGTGCACCGTGATGCGAGAGACGGTAGAGAAGCTGGTCAAACTCCGAGCGGTGGTTCGAGTGCCCCCACACCAATGCGGCTTCGGTCGGTACTCCATTTATTTCGTGGTCCCGAAGAAGGAAGGAACTTTTCGGCCAATCCTAGACCTCAAAGGGGTAAATCGTTGTCTTCGGGTGTCTCACTTTCGCATGAAAACTCTACGGTTGGTCATTGTGGCAGTAAGGAAAGGGGAGTTTCTTACGTCCCTAGACCTGTCAGAAGCGTACTTACATATTCCAATCCGAGAGGAGCATCAGAAATTTCTCAGATTTGCGGTGCCTCTAGGACATTTTCAATTCCGAGCCTTACCATTCGGACTGGCTATGGCGCCGCAGACGTCCATGAAGGTGATGGTGGTAGTAGCGGCGGCATTGCGGAAGGAGGGTGTTCTGGTACATCCTTATCTGGACGATTGGTTAATCCGAGCAAAGACAAGAGCCAAAAGCGAGGCGGCTACGGCCAAAGTGATGGCATTCCTGCAGAGTCTCGGCTGGGTAGTCAACATGGCGAAGAGCAAATTGACTCCGGCTCAACGTCTAGAGTACTTGGGGGCTCGGTTCGATACAAACGAAGGGGAATCTTTCTACCGCAACAGCGAGTGAGGCTTACGGCGACTGGTTCGAGTGTTTCTTCGCAGAGCAGCCCCCACGGCGTGGCATTACTTGCAGTTGCTCGGAACCATGGCGGCGACTCTGGAGCTAGTACCATGGGCAAGGGCTCACATGAGACCGTTACAGAGGGCATTACTCAGATGATGGTCTCACCAATCCAATCCGCTGTCAAGAAGGTTGCCTTGCTTGGCGGAAACAAGGCGTGCCCTGCAATGGTGGTTGCTCCCCGGCTGTCTGGAAAAGGGGATGCCATTGGAAGCACAGTCTTGGAAACCCCTGACGACAAATGCCCGCCTCTCAGGCTGGGGAGCTCATTTTCAAGGAAGGTTCGCCCAGGGGTCAGTGGTCCGAGGAGGAAAAGACCTGGTCGATCAACAGGTTGGAGTTAAGGGCGGCGACACTAGCGCTAAAAGAGTTCCTGCCCTATCTTCAGAATGACGCCGTTCGAGTGTTCGACAACGCGACTGCGGTGGCCTATATCAATTGACAAGGAGGGACCAGCAGTGTTCCGCTGGAAGCAGAGGACGAGCAGTTGTTCGCGTGGGCCGAGGAAAATCTGCTGGCGTTAATCGGCCGCACATGTAGCGGGGGTGGACAATGTGGAGGCCGATTTCCTGAGTCGGGTGAAAGTAGACCCGGGGGAATGGGTCATTCATCTGGAGGTGTTCGAGATGTTGGCACGCCGTTGGGGAGTGCCAGTAGTGGATCTCATGGCAACTTTCCAGTCAGCCAAGGTGAATCGGTTTTACAGCAGGCAGAGAGAAAGGATGTCGGAAGGGCTGGATGCTCTCATACAGGTTTGGCCAGTAGAGCAGCTCCTGTATGTTTTTCCTTCGTGGGTGTTAATAGGAAGGGTGGTACAACGCATCGAACTACACGGAGGACATGTCATACTCATAGCACCGGATTGGCCTCGGAGGCCATGGTATGCGGATCTCATGAGGCTTGTGGTGGAGAAGCCTTGGTGGCTACCTCTTCATCCAGATCTGTTAGCCCAGGGCCCACTGTTCATGCCTCAGGTGGATCGATTCTCGCTTAAGGCTTGGCTCTTGAGAGGACTAGGCTGAAGACAAAGGGTTACTCCGCATCAGTAATCTCCACATTGTTGAGGGCGAGGAAAAGGTCTACATCATTGGCTTATGTACACATCTGGTGGGTAAAGCTTGGTGTATGGATAGACATTGCGAGGCGCTAAAGGCGTCGGTGCTGCAGGTATTAGCTTTTTTGCAGGATGATTTGGAGAAAGGTTTGGTGGCTGCTACCTTGCAAGTGCACGTGGCAGCGTTATCCAGTTATAGAAGAAAGATCGGAGGACAACAAATAGGGGGTCATCCAGATATCAAACGGTTTTTACTGGCAATATCCCTTCTGAGGCCGGCGCGTAGACAGGTAGTACCAAGCTGGATTCTCCCGTCTGTTCTACAGGCGTTGGAGAGAGAGCCGTTTGAGCCCTTATCCAGAGCCTCCTTTAAGGACCTTACCCTGAAGGTGGTGATTCTCGTAGCCATTTGTTCGATTCAAAGAATCTCAGAGTTACAGGCGTTATCCTGTAGGAAGCCTTTTCTGTGTTTTTCTGACTCTAAGGTGGTTTTGAGACCGGTACCATCTTTTTTGCCCAAGGTAGTCTCAGCGTTCCATGTTAATCAGGTGATTTCCTTGCCGGTATTTATGGAAAAGGAGGGTGGTTCTCTCGCGGGTAGACTACACCTATTGGACATTCGCCGAGCGTTGAAGAAATATCTCCGGAGGACGGAGAGTTTTCACAAATCAGATAGACTATTTGTGTTGTTTGGAGGACCAAGAAAAGGAAAGGCTGCGTCAAAAGCATCCATTGCCAGATGGATTAAAGGGGCCATAGCGTCCGCTTATATTCTGAAGGGGAAAGCAGTGCCAGAAGGTCTGAGAGCCCATTCCACTAGAGCACAAGTGGCTTCTTGGGCTGAGTTTCAGTATGTCCCGGCGGTGGAAATTTGTAAGGCCGCCACCTGGTCCTCATTGAACTCCTTTGTTAGACATTATCGTCTGGATGTTCAGGCGCAGAAGGATAAGTGTGTTGGATCAGCAGTGCTTCAGGCTGGTGTCTCAGATCCCTCCCGTTGATTTTTCTGTACTGCTCTGGTACATACCCCAATGTTCGGGACTAGACTGGAGGGACGATAAGGAAGGGTAAATTAGACTTACCTGCTAATTAGTGTTCCTTTAGGAACTCCAGTCTAGTCCCGTATCCCTCCCTAGTAGGCTATCTGTACTCTGGTGCCTGAAGAAGAGCGGTGATGACAGGTAAGAAGACAGGTGTTAACACATAAGCTATCTTTATTCTTCCATCTGTTTCACACAAAGGGAGAGAATATACCTCAGTGCCAGCAAAAGAACCTGTTAAGGGTTCCGGGGGAGCTAGCAAGGGTGATTTTGTTCCCCTTATAAGATGTTGGATTTGTTAGCTACAGTTCAGGTTAATAGTTGCTACTTACTTGTTGCTCCGGTGAGTCTGCTTTGTCAATAGGTTACTGATGTGAGCAGGCGGATCCAGGCAGAATATACCAGTGTCATCAAAAAAAGAGATGACGTTTTTAAGTCTCCAAGCTGCTGGAGGAGGAGCACAACTCCAAGGTTCGGTACTTGACTGGAGTTCCTAAAGGAACAACAATTAGCAGGTAAGTCTAATTTACCCTTCCTAAGTAGTCCAATCCCAGCTACATACTAAAATAGTCACTGCTTTTTTTTTTGCTTTCTCCATTGCTGATTCAAACCATTACATACAGTAGTTATATGAAAGCTGCATCTTTTTGAATCCTGTGATAAGGAATTTTCTCACCTGTAGCAGGTGTTCTCCATTGACAGCGGGAATGTCCTCACATATGGGTGATGCCCTCCGAAGGAGCCCACACAGGAATATTCCCCAGCTTCTATGGGAAGCTTTTGGGAGGCTCCACCACACCTGTATGCCTCCTTTTCACCTGCCACCGCAGAACCATCTTAAACCAGTTCAATAGCACAGCTATAGCAGAATACAACTCCTCGGAGAGATGGGAGGATTGTGAAGACTTATTCCTGCTGTCCTTGGAGAACACCTGCTACAGATGAGGAACTACCTTTTCTCTGTGGACAAGCAGGAATGAGTCCTCACACATGGGACTCCCAGCGATAGGCTACCAAAAACAGAGCAGCATGCAGACAAGCCACAACCTGTCTGCATAAAGGCAACAGGCTTTAGCAGTCAAGAGACCAACTATTGTATGTACAATATGAGCGATTTCTTCTTCCCTTTTTTTTGTAGCCTGGGCAGAATAGAATGGATCGGGGGGGAGGGGGAGGGGGGCTGTATTCTAATCCCCATACAGATTCCGGAGTACAGATTGGCTGAAGTTGCTGTCTCATCTGGCATCCCAATCTAGACAGTTCTGAGATGTGAATGTAGAGGACCACATTGCAGCACTGAAAATCTCTTCCATAGAGCCCTAACGTAAGTTGGCCAATGATGCAGCTATAGCTCTGACACCGAGCTGTGACATGACCATCAAGGCTCAGGCCTGTCTGCACAAAAGCAAGAGATGCAGTCTGCTAGCCAAACTGAAAGAGAGCATTTAAAAACAGCAGCCCTTAACTTACTAGGGTCAAACAAAACAAAAAGCTAGATGGATTTATATGGGCTTTTGTCCACTTCAAATAGAAGGCTAATGCTCACTTGCAGCCCAACATGTGCAACGCAGCTTCCCCTTTGAGGGAATGAGGTCTTAGGAAAAATGTTGGTAGAGCAACTGACCAATTAAGATGGAAATCAGAAACCACTTTTGGAAGAATTTAGGATGAGTACGGAGGACTACTCTATTTTGATGGAATTTGGTGTTAGGCAGATGAACCATTAGAGCCTGAAGCTCACTCACTCTGCATGCTGAAGTGACCACCACCAGAAACACCTTCCAGGTCAAGAACTTCAGATGACAGGAATTGAGTGGCTCAAAAGAAGCTTTCATGAGCTGTGCAAGAACCATATCGAGGTTGTAAGACACTGTGGGAGGTTTGTAAGGAGGCTTCAAAAGAAGCAAACCCTGCATAAAGTGAACTAAAGGCTGTACCAAGATGAACTTTCCTTCAACACCTCTATAAGCAGCTCCAATTACACTGAGGAAGACCCTGACGGAGTTGGAATTAAGTCTCGAGTCAGAGATGCCGTAGATACTCAAGAGGTTTTTGTGTGGAACAGACGAAAGTATCTAGGGCCTGGCCCTTATACCAAACCTCTTCCACTTGCAAGAATACGACTCTCTTAATGAAGCCCTCCTGGAGGCCAAAATGACATCGGTCAGCAGGTTGAACTGAGACATTAGCCTCTCAACATCCACACTGTGAGGGCCAAAGACTGGATGTTGAGGTACAATATTGTCCTATCGTCCTATGGAATCAGATCTGGTGCAGGGCTGAACCAGAGCAGTTTCTGACTAGAGAATTGTAGCAGGAGGGGAACCAAGGCTATCTGTTCCAGTAGGGAGCGATGAGAATCATCATGCCCCTGTTTTGAGCTTCAGGAAGATCTTTGCAATGAAAGGTATTGGAGGATATGAATACAGAAGACCCTCCCCCACAGTGCAGGAGGAAAGCATTCAAGCTATTATGCTCTGTGATCGTACTGTGGAACAGAATTGATCCATCTAGGCATTCTAAGGAGTGGCAAACAGATCTATCAAGGGGTTGCCCCACTCCCAAAAGATGCAAGTCACAACCTCCCTGTAGAGTGTTCAGGCTTGTGCTTGGAGGACGTGACTCAGTCTGCCAAAGTGTTTTGCTCTCCTGGCAGGAACACAGCACTAAAGTCCATCCCATATGTGATGGGGAACGTCCATAACCCGACTACTTCTCAACAAAGGAGATACAAGCCCATTCCTCCTGCTTGTTAATGTAGAACATGGCGACTCGATTGTTGGTCTAAATCAGAACACCCTTTAGAGCGTTTGTCATGGTTTTTAATTCCAAGAATTTGATCTGGTGGAGACTTTTTGGATGCACCAATCGTCCATGGTGTTAAACCCACTGAGATGAGCTCCCCACCCCAGCTTGGATGTGTCTGTCAAAACTTTTGGGATGGAACAATTTGGAAGGGGAGACCCTTGAGCAAATTGTGGTGGACTGTCCACCATTGGGTCCACAAGGAAGCACACACACTCGCAGAACAGCAGGAAAAAGCAAGGAGTGAGGTGTGAGGTGTGTGCAATAAAGGACTTTTCTGTTACACTTCGTTCCTTGTGTTTTTTTCAAACTGTCCACCATTGCAATGACTGAACGAGAAGATTGGTGACAAATAGATGATCCCTGAGCCAGTCCATGGCCTTGCTCCATTGAGTTCTCAGAGTCTACTAAGCCAGCCTCATCTGGAGGCATGCCAAGGGTGTGACATGCACTGTAAAGGCCATGTGGTTTAGTACAGTCAACATCTTGCAAGCAGATACTTGCTGACTCAGTTGAGTCTCCCGCACTAGTGCTGTCAGTCTGAGAAGTCTGTGATGCAGGAGAAAGGCTCTCACCTGTCGCATAAGGCTCCTATGAATTCCAACTGCAGAGTGGATTGAAGATGGGCCTTGGTGCAGTTTATAACGAACCCTAGTAGTTCCAACACACAAATGGTCAATCGTGTTTATTCTTGAACTCCTTCTGGAATGGTATTCTTGATGAGCCAATCGTCCAGATAGAGAGGTACACAGCTACTACCACGAGGCATTTTGTGAACATGTGAGGCAGTGAGGCTAGGCCACAAAGCAACACTCAGTACTGAAAATGTTGTCCCCCCAGGATGAATATGAAATACTTCCTGTGAGCAGGATGTATCTGTATGTGGGTATATGCATACTTCAGATCCAGGGAGCATAGCCAATCTCATTTTTGAAGGTAAGGAAGCAGGGTGCCAAGAGAAATCATTCTGAACTTTTCTCTTACCAAGTGTTCAGATCTCTTAGGTCTAGGATGGGATAGTATACCCCATTTTCTTGGGACATCTGAAAGTACCTGGAATAAAACCCTCGCCTTCTTTGTTCTGATGGCATGAGCTCGATCACGAGATCTGACAAGAGGGTGGTGAATTCTCTCTGAAACAGTTCCTGATGCAGAGGGTTAAAGTGAGGAACCCTTGGGGGACAATTAGGTGGCAAATCCAATAAGTGTAGTTTGTAACTGCTTTGGAAAATCTGTAGAACACATAAGTACAAGGTTATGAGGGGCCACAGTTGGACAAAAAGAGTGAGCCTTCCACCGACTGGAGGGCATCCAACTGCGGTTACTGGTAGAGTGGTATGCTCTAAAGCTGGGGTCGAGGATCACGTGAGCACATGAGCGGGTGAGGACGTGTCCTCCGAGCGCTCCTGGATCGTCGCCTGTAAACCGCAAGAAAATTGCAGTAACAGAGAGCGAGTGTGGGTGGAAGCCGACGGCTGCGAGTTCCGGTGCCCTTACAGGTTGGACGAGCTCTATAACGGTCAGTGTGGTGCCTAATACTCATGCGGTCGGCCGCGAAGAAGGAACGAGACAAAGCACATGGGGCCCGAGAAGCTAAGATGGCGCCTACCACGCGGCCTAGCGGCCCAGGGGGCTCTCCGGGTTCCTCTCCCTCTACATCACCCGGTTCGGGGAACGGCGAATCGGGAGCAGAGGACCTTGCTCAGGATGTCGCTAAGCTACTGAAGCCACAATTCGACTCTATCTTGCAAAAGTTAGATTTGATGGCGGAGACCTATGGCGAGCTTACCCGGAGGGTAGAGGAAGCCGAACATCGCATTACGGCGTTGGAGGAGGGCGAGGGGAAGCATGATACTATTATTGCTTGCCAGCAAAAGGACATTGCAGCGCTGTTGGAAAAAATGGATGATTTAGAAAACCGGTCACGCCGTAACAACTTGCGGCTGGTGGGGGTGCCCGAGGCTTGGAATGATCAACAACTCACAGGCCTCTTTGAATCGTGGCTCCCGAAAGAACTGGGCCTCGCGGATTTGGTTTGCCGTATTACTGTGGAACGAGCGCACCGCCTGGGACCGAAGCGGGGCCCTACTGAGCGACCACGGCCGGTATTGGCCAAGCTCCTAAATTTCCAGCACAAAATGGCTTTGCTACAGGCATACCGTAAGCAGCGCTCTTTGCAGTTGGACAACAAACCTATTCTTATGTTCCAGGACTATTCTGCTGCCCTGGCGTCCCGCCGCAAGGAGTTCTCCCCTCTATGTGGTCAGCTGGTAGGTGCGGGGATTCGCTTTGCACTGGTATATCCCGCTGTGCTTCGGATCTATCATGAGGGGAAGACCCATGCCTTTGATCGAGCTTCAGCGGCTAAACACTTTGTGACCACCCTGACGGGCGGTCGGAAGGACACAGGAGTGGACACTGGATCCTGAATTGGCCTTATGCTTCCTGTTTCATTAGTTTTTGGCTGGGCGGACTCCAGATCACCTAGACTAGCTATGAGTGTCTAGTGTGATGGAGATGACCTAGCTGTGCTGCTATCGGTATAGAACTATTTCATATTTTGTTTCTAGTTATGTGCATAATGTTCCAGGGTTTACTCACTTCGATACTCCTGCACTACAACCCTATCGTTATACATTGTGTTTGCCTTGTTCATTATAGGAGTACTATGCTTGTTAGCTGCCCACATGGGCTCTTTGTATGGTAGGCTTTCGAGGGGGGGGCGATCCAGAAGTGTGGTTGGTGATCTTCCCATTGGGGTGTATGGTAGCGGTTTTTGGAGTGGCTGGGGGGAGGGTTGGAGTAGTGGGGGGTCTAGTGGGGACTGACCGGGGGTTGGATAGTTGGGAATTGGACAGGCGGGTAGTGGGGAAGGGAGGAGGGGATGAGGGGGTGGGGATAGAGGTGGGTGGGGGAGGGAGGGGAGGGGGGGTGGGGGTAGGGGGGGAAGAGGGAAGGGTTAGGAAAGTTTTTAGACTGGAGAGCGATAATTGTATGGGTAACGGATGCACAGCATGGAAGTTTAGGCCTCAGAGACCTGGGCCTTAAACCTGGGGATGAGGCTGGGCGTCCCCGGGTGGGTTGTGGATGTCTTCTCGGCTGGTTCTTCTGGAGTTGGGGCTATGCCTGAGATAAAGATAGTGTCATGGAATGTTGGAGGCATTGGTTCCCCGATAAAACGTACTAAGATTCTTCAAGGTCTGAAGCGCAAGGGAACGCATATTGCCCTGCTGCAAGAGACTCATTTGAGCGCCAAAGAGCATCAGAAATTGAGGCGGGATTGGGTGGAGGTTTCCTATGGGGCTGATTCTGGAACGAGAAAGGCGGGGGTGGTGGTGTTAGTACGGAGAGGGGTGCCTTTTGATGTGCACGCGGTACAGGCGGACCCTGGTGGCCGATATCTCTTGCTGCAGGGCAAACTATATGCCGAACCACTTTGGATACTGAATGTTTATGAACATGCTTTTTTTACTAAACTGTTGGGACTGTTGCAAGGAGCTGGGCGGACTAATATCGTAGTGGCGGGTGATTTCAATTGCCCTCATGACCCGACATTGGATAAGTCTCACCATCGGGAGGCGGGAGCCTGGTCCCGTAGGGGAGTTAGTTATCTCTGTAGACAAGGGGATTTAGTGGATGTATGGCGCATGCTGCACCCTGGGGAACGGGAGTACACACACCAGTCGAGAGCACACCTCATTTGGTCCCGCATAGACTCCATCCTGGCTAGTGAGCGGGGGGTTACGCGTGTACTACGAGCTGAGATTGAACCGATATGGATATCGGATCATGGGATGGTTTGGATAACTTGGGAGTGTACGGGGCCGACGAGAACGGGATGGCGTTTTCCTGTGTATTTGTGGGAAGATGAGGAGTTTCGTGGATATCTTGCCCAACAATGGGAGGATTATGTCTCCTTTAATGACACCCCGCAGTGCCCTCCGCTAGTGTTTTGGGAGGCTGGGAAGGCTGTGATGCGGGGAGCGATTATCTCCTATACCGCCCGTCGGCGCAAGCATTTGGACCGAAGTGTACTGTTGCTGGAACGTGAATTACGAGTAATGCAGCGGCGGTTGGGGAGGCGCAAAGATAAAGCCCTTCAGCGGGAGTATCTACGCGTACAGACGGTTTTGAATGAGTTGCTTCGGAAACGGGCGGCGCTTACGATACAGCATTATAAGCACCGTTTGCATTTATTTGGTAATCGATCTGGGAGGTTGTTAGCGAGACTTGTTCGGGACTCCGGGGGGTCGCGCTTTATCCCTGTGTTGCGGGATGAGATGGGTACTTTACATCATCGGTCGGAGAACATCGCGGGGATCTTACGTACCTTTTACATGCAGCTGTACAGCGAGGAGGAGAGGGATTACTCTCGGGGGGTGGCTTTTCTGCAGACCCTAACCTTACCGCGCCTCTCGGTGGCGGCATTAGAACAACTGAATGCGCCGTTGACGGTGGCTGAGCTTCGGGCTGGTATTAAGCGGGGGAAGACCCATAAGGCTCCGGGACCGGATGGTTTTAGTATGGAATATTACAAAATTTTGGCTCCGAGTCTGGCCCCTTCTATGGTGGTGATGTTTGACGCGGCGAGAGATACTGGTGTGTTTCCCCGTGACATGCGCTGTGCGGACATTACTGTGATACCAAAACCTGGGAAGGATTCGGTGGACCCCGCATCCTACCGACCGATATCTCTCATTAATTGTGACTTAAAGGTGCTGGCCTCTGTGTTGGCGAATCGGCTTGCTCCCCTCCTACCCTCCCTTATTAATGAAAGACAGGTGGGTTTTGTACAGGGTCGAGAGGCCTCCTGGAATATTACTCGGTTACTTTTGGGTATGGACCAGTGTCTGCAGCAAGCTGAGGAGCTGCTCCTTGTAAGTTTGGACGCTGAAAAGGCCTTTGACCGTGTGGCGTGGGCGTATCTTTGGGAGGCTTTAGGGGCTTTTGGCTTTCAGGGAGAGTTTATGAGCTGGCTCCGGGCGTTGTATACCCGACCCACTGCGCGAGTGGGCGCTAACGGTGTTTTCTCAGATCCCTTTGAATTGGCTAGGGGAACGAGACAGGGCTGTCCTCTCTCCCCGCTGTTATTTGTGCTGGCTTTGGAGCCGCTGCTCCGGGCGCTGCAGGATAGTTCTGAGATTGTGGGTATTTCAGTGGGTGGTGAGGACTTGAAAGTTTGTGCTTTTGCTGATGACATGTTGCTTTGCCTCACGAGTCTGCCTTCCTCGTTACATAACGCGCTGAGCTTGATACAGGAGTATGGAACGTTTTCTGGCCTAAAAATTAATTCTGCGAAGTCGATGGTTCTCGATGTTGGGGGTCGGGTGCGCCATCGCTGGTTAGGGCAGTTTCCGTTGGTGTGGGCAGATCGACAGATTACCTATCTCGGTGTACAGCTACCGGACTGTCCTGCCGATTTATATCGCGCTAACGTGCCCCGCTTACTGTCTCGAAGTAGCCAGACTCTGCGGAACTGGTGGGGTCTCCCATTGTCTCTACGAGGGCGGATAGCGCTGTTCACTATAGTGGCGTTTCCGCGGTGGCTTTATGTTCTCCGTATGCTCCCGCTCTGGGTTTTAGACAAGGATTGGAGGCGCTTGGAGCAGTGCCTCCGAGCGTTTTTATGGGGAGGTCATCGAGCGCGTATACCTCTACGGGTCCTGCAGAGTAGGCGGGAGGAGGGTGGTTTGGAATTGCCTTCCTTACGTAACTATAATCTTCGATATCTGGCTCGCCATATTCGGGCTCTCCTGGACGGCTCTGCGGGGGGGGGCTCTGGTCCGACAATTGGCGGCAGTCTTTAGCCCTTATCATGCATTATACCTTTTGCATGTTGACCAGCTGCCTAGGGTGACGCGGCTCGGGGTGGGGAGGGGATATCTTGAGGCCCTGCGGCCTGCCTGGAAGACCCTCTGTCGGAGGGTTGGCTGGGATTGGCGGGTGTCCCCGTTACTTCCCTTAGTGGGGAACCCGGACTTTGGCCCTGGCTTTGTACCGCGTAGTATTTTCTCTGGTTGGGCGGAGCGGGGGCTGGTGTGTCTCGGAGATTTGTATTTGCACATTGATGGTGTTTTGGATAGCTTTCGGCAGGTACAACGGCAGTATGATATTCGACCTCAGGACTTCTATGGCTACCTGCAAGTGCGACACTATTTAACTTCGCTAGATGTGAGTGGCCGGGGTTGGACTATCTCTCTTTCACCTCGCTTCGTCCTAGGGAAGTTAGAGGAGCGTCTGCCGGGGGAGGAGATCTGTCGGCAGGTGCTTCGGCCCGCTGAGGGAGATGAGCTGCTTCTTGGACTTGCTGCTAGGTGGCGGGGCGATGGCGTGGAGGAGATGACGGCGGACATTCTACGGGTGGCCTTTGCAGGGATCCCGAAAGGCCCCAAGTGGGTCTATCTCCAAGAAATGCAATATAAATTTTTGTGGAGAGCCTATACTAGTGAACACTGGGCTGTGCAGGCGGGGCTACGACCTACTGGGGTTTGTATGTGGTGTGATCAGACAACTGGGACCTTGCTTCATAAATTTTGGTGTTGCCCGAGGGTGCGTGATCTATGGCTGCGAGTCTGTGCTAAATTGCAGAGGTGGTCTGGATCAGAGTGTGCCATACAGCGAGAGGTGTGTCTTTTTCATAACTGGCCGCTAAGTTTTGTCCAGCTGCCATATTGGCATAGGGCATTTTTTGAGCGGGGCTTCTTGCTGGTCAAACGGGTGTTGCTGACTCGCTGGGTCTCTTCCTCGCCCCCCTCTTTGGGGATCTGGGAACAAGCTATGTTTGACCTGATGACTATGGAAAAGATGACCGCTCAACCAAGGGGAGGTAAACACTGGGAGGAGTTTTGGGAATTGTGGTCCCCCATGCTTTCTCACCTACCCCCGAAAGGGCGGAGTACGCTGCTCAATATAAGTGGCTGACGCTATGTCATAGGGGGGGCTGGTTCGGCTAAGGGGATCTCCTTGCCACTACGGTATGGCTTGTATCCTGGATGCTGTCCGGCCACAGTATGAGCTTGCTACATGTCCCCTGGATGCGTGAGGGGCTTGTGCTCCTCCTGTCTCTTTTGCTCCTTTTGCTCTTTTGTCCTTTATATCGCTCTTTCTTTCTTCTCTTTCTCCTTCTCTGCTAGGTGGGAGTTCTTCACCCTGGCTAAGGCGCTACGTACGAAGCTGGGTAGCCTAATGTTTGGCCTGTGTCTTTTGGTGGGTTGGGAATTGGAGGGAGTCAGCCATGCTGTGGGGGCGGGGTGGGGGGGAGGGGAAGTAGGGGTGTTGGGTATGTTTGTGAGTTCTTGGATTGACCTTGCATTTGTGTTGTTGCTGTATACTGTTGTCTTGGCTATTATGCAAAATTTCAATAAAAATGATGTGAACTAAAGCTGGGGTCACCAACCTCCAGAGGGCCGCGGGCCGCACAGCAGACTACCAGGAGCCTCGCGGGCCGCACCCCCCTTCTCCCCACCCCCGCGAAAAAAAACAACAAACGCAAAATTATGAAAACAATGGCTGATCACCTTTATTGAATTTAATGAGATGGCTGATGATTCATGCTAGCAGACAAACGCTTAAAGTCCGGCTTCACAGATGACACTGACAGGAGAAGGGACACTTGCAGGTGGTCGTCGGTGAGCTGCGAGCGCGTGGATACAATGGCAGGAATCCTTGGCGGGCCGCACGTAATGTAAACCGGGGTAGAGCCTCGCGGGCCGCACGAAGGGGGCCCGCGGGCCGCAGGTTGGTGACCCCTGCTCTAAAGGAACCAGTCAAAGCTCTGCCCCAGGTTTTGGCTAATGAGCCAGCTGGGCCTGAGGCTTTTCTCTATGCTGCTGCTGGTGAGGATCCTGTTTGGGCTGGGAAGTCTGGGCCCCAGGGAAGTACCGACATCTATGAGGATAGCAGGACTTTTTCTGGCTCCCACCCTGGTACCTCCTATAGTAGGACGCCTGCTCAGACATGCATCTCTAGAGTCTGGTGAAAGTGACATGCTGCTTCTCAATATGGCCGGCCTTCTCTTCGAGCTGCTTGCCGAAGAGATTCTCTCCATGGCATGGGATGTCCACCAGCTTGTTCTGCACAGACTGTTCCAGATCGGAGGACTGGAGTCAGGTGAGCCTATGGGCACCAATACAATATTCTATCTGTAGCAGTTAGCATATGTACCATTTAACAGCATGTTATAATGACTCCTACTGTTTAACATTAAGTCCAGTTTTAGTATTGCTTGTTATTGTTTTATATGGCTCTTTTTGCTTTAGTGTTTTACTTATATTAAATTTTAAGTATTTAGTCTTATTTATTGGTTTGTCCCCCTTTAATCACAGTACTCTCATTTTACTTATTTAATTATTTATATTTCTACAACCAGTCAACTCTTCTTTTATTATAACATTATGTATAGCTATTATGTTGTACAATACAGTTCCTACTGATACTGACTCCTTTTTGAGCACGTTGGATTTTAAGTTTTATTTTTGTGGTTTCTCAGCCCTGTGTTTTTATTTTTACTTTGTTTTTACTATTACTTTGACTTATGTACTCATCTATTTATATTTATGTTGTTACACATAGTTATTTTTGTACGAGCCCATAAGTCCTTTTTGCATTATTGTTTTCTAAATATGCCATCTGTTTTTATTGTTTTGACTGTTTCAAATGCTTTTTTATTGTTTTTATTTAGATTAATGTGTTTTGTCTATTTGTTATTTAAGTGACATCCCCCCTGAGGAAGGTGTTGCCGAAATGCGTTGGGGTTTTGTCTTCAATAAACAAGTTGCCTATCCACCCCACGTCTCCTGCCTTTTGTGTTTGCTTGCACAGCCTCTTTAGGGGCCAAGGAGTATTGCTGTGGTTCCAACAGCCCAAGGCTGTATAGTCTCGGCTATCGGCTCCCTAGCCTGAGAGACTGGCATCCATCAGGAGGATCCAGGAGAAATCGTCCAGTGCCATGCCCTTCCTCAGATGACAGGGCTGCTGCCACCACCACAGGCTGGACTTCACCATCAAAGGTAGCAGAAGCGTGCGCTCAAACTCCCAAAATCTCAGGGACCACTGAACAAGGACAGTTAGAGCAGTGACATATGAATGCACCCACAGCACCATCGCTATTGTCACCGCCATCAATCTGAGGAGCTGTTGAGAATTGCAGATGGGAGCAAAATGCATAGAACAGTGCCAGGCAATCCAGACACTGACATTCTCCTCTGGCAGGAAAAAACTGCCCACTCAAGAGCCAAAACGTGCTTCCAGGAACTGGGAAGGTTCAGCTGGCGCTTCCCCAATTGATCATCCAACCGAGGCTTTCAAAGGACACAGATCCCTTGGCATCACAGCCGCCATCACCATGATCTGTGAGAATATCTTTCAGGCAGTGGAAGCCCAAAAGGGAGGGCAGTGAACTGATATTAAGAGCCAAGCATGGAAACACACAGATATAATTTGCTGATCTGCACAGATCGGGATATGAAAAAAATGATTCGGCCAGATCCAGAGAAGCCATAAACTCCCCTCAGTGTGCTGCTTGAATCACAGAGCGCAAGGATTTCATCTAGAAGCACAGGACACGCAAGTGCTCATTGATCCCCTTGAAGTCCAGAATGGCTTGGAAGGAATGATCCTTTTGGGCACCACAAAAAGGATGGAGTATCTGCCTTAGCTCCACTCGTCTTGCAGGAAGGGCATCACCACCTTTAAGGAACAGCAAACTGTCCAAGGTGATCAACACAGCGGCACTTTAATTTGAGACGCAAAAGGGGAAATAAAGCATAGTTACTCACTTGTAACAGGTGTTCTCCATGGACAGCAGGAATCAGTCTTCACTTATGGGTGACATCGGCACCGACTGAGCCCACATAGAGCAATTCCCCAGCTTTCAAAGAAAACCTTTGGAATTGCTGCCACACATGTGTGGTCCTCTTCCCGCCCAAAAGGTGCCATCTTGCTCAGTAAGGTCCCATAACTAAAGCCCTACTCAGCAGATGGCAAGGGAAGAAAAACAAAAATGGCAACTCTTAAGGGAAGGTGAGAGGGTAATAAGGACTGATTCCTGCTGTCCCTGGAGAACACATTACAGCTGAGTAACTATGCTTTCTCCAGGAACAAGCAGGAAGTCAGTCCTCACTTATGGGACTCCCCAGCTACAGGCTACTGAAACAACTCCGCGAGGCAGTGAGCAGAAGCCGATGACTGAAAGAAGCCCAAGTCCTCGGGCCAAGCTCTCAGTAGCTGCAGAAGAAGGGTCAGAGGGCAGGAGTTGCTTATACCCCAAACAGATTCCGGAGTACAGCCTGGCTGAAGCACTGTCCCAGCGGGACTCCTCCAGGCAGTAATGTGAAGCGAAGGTATTCGCTGAAGACCAGGTTGCAGCCAAGCAAATGTCTGTCAGAGGCACTGAGCACAGTGAAGCCACCGATGCCGTCTTGGCATGGACGCCGTGCGCGGGGACTCAGCAATCCAGCAGAGCCCCAGCCTTTGCTTGAGAGAAGGCGATGCAGTCCGCCACCCAGACGGAGATGATGCGCTTGGTGACTGCAAGCCCCAGGCGATTAGGATTGTAGCCAATGAAGAGCCAGTCGGACCTGCGATGACCCTGGGTGCACTGCAGGTAGATGGCAAGAGCCCTCTTACAGTCGAGCATATGAAGGACTGCCGATGCCTGGTCAGCGTGGGGTCTTGGGAAGAAAGTCGGTAGGACGATCTCTTGGTTGAGATGGAAATCCGAGACAACTTTCAGCAGGAACTTGGGGTGAGTTTGAAGGACCACTCTGTTCCCGTAGAAACTTGTGTAGGGAGCTGCAGCCATGAGGGCTTGCAGCTCACTGACCCGCTGGGCAGAGGTGAGTGCCACCAGGAAGACTACCTTCCAGGAGAGGTGCCAAAGCGAGCACGTCGCCATTGGCTCAAAGGGCGGCTGCGTCAGCTGCATGAGCATGACGTTCAGATCCCACTCCACCGGTGGAGGCCAGACGGGGGGCTTGGAAAGTAATAGGCCCCATATGAAGTGGGAGACCAGAGGCTGGCCCGAGAGGGGTTTACCCTCAACGGGGAAGTGATTGGCCAAGATGGCGCTCAGGTGAACTCGGACTGTATTGGATTTCAGTACCACCTGTGAGAGGTGGAGGTGGCACTGGTAGAACAGGAGAATGGGTCAAGCAGGAGCTCGGAGAACCAGACCGAGAAGCACTGCCACTTCAGGGCATAGGCCCATCTCGTCGAGTCCTTCCTCGACGTGAGGACCACCTCCTCGATCTCCTCTGGAAGGTGCGAGGCTATAGACACCTGTTCAGCCGCCAGGTTGTCAAGGATAGCGAGACCAGGTTCGGGTGGAGCACCCGTCCCTCCTTCTGCATTAGCAGACCTGTGGTACTGCCCAGGGGGACCGGAGGTTCTGACGAGAGCTGGAGCAGAAGCAGGAACCAGGGCTGTCAAGGCCACAAAGGAGCCACAAGGATCACAGAGGCTCGGTCCTGCTGAATCTTCTGGAGGGTCCCCGCAATGAGAGGAGTGGGAGAGAATGCATACAGAAGCCCAGAGGTCTCGTCCAGGAGGAACACGTCTGGGGCTACCCTGCTTGGGTGCGGTATCGGCCCGCAAAAGCGGGGAAGCTGTGTGTTCGCCGGGCTGGTGAACAGGTCCAAGCACGGAGTCCCCCAGTGGCGGAACAGGTGAAGAACCACCTCTGGACTGAGGCGCCACTCGTGTGTGCGAAGAAGCCCGAGTCTATCCGCAAGGACATTGTCCTGACCCGGAAGGTGGACCGCTCTCAGGGTCATGCCCTGGAATACGGCGAAAAAGCAGAGGAGGACTGCCTCCTGACAGAGGAGGCGGGAGCCCGTACCCCCCTCCTTGTTTATGTAGAACATCGTGATCTTGTTTTGTCTGTCTGCACGAGCACCAACTTGCCGCAAAAGTGATGCTCGAAGACCTTCAGGGCCAGCCAGACCACTCGAAGTTCGAGCAAGTTGATCTGCTGCCAGATTCCTCGGGTGACCATCGCCCCTGAGTACGGAGATTGCCACAGTGGGCTTCCCAGCCCAACAGTGAGGCATCCGTCATCAAGATGAGCTCATGGTATCGAGTCTGGAAGGGCATGCCCCGAAGAAGGCTTTGGGGGTTTAGCCACCAATCCAGGGAACTGGAGAGACTGCGGGAGACTGACACGGGATCCCGGAGAGGGCCCAAGGCTTGGGTCCACTGCGCACTGAGGCACCATTGGGCCACTCACATGTGCATGCGAGCATGGGGGACGACATGGGCAGTCGAGGCCATGTGCCCCCAGAAGATGCAACATGGTCCGCGCCGAGACTCTAGACCGGCTTTGGACCTCGGCAGCCATAGTGCAGAGCCACTTCGCATGTGCTTGAGGAAGGAAGGCAGTCGCCCATCCCATGTCGAGAAGAGCACCGATGAACTCCAGGTTCTGCACCGGCTGGAGATGGGAATTGGAGTAGTTGATCAGGAAACAGAGGCACTCAAGGAGGACGACCATGCGTGACGGTCGAGAGGCAAACATCCTCTGCTGATGTGCCCATGACAAGCCAGTCGTCCAGGTAAGGGTAGACGGATTTGCCCTGTAGTCGGAGGTGGGCTGCGGCTGCTGACAGGCATTTCGTGAAGACACATGGGACAGATGCGAGCCCGAAAGGGAGCACTCTGTACTGGGAGAGCTCCCCTTGCACTCTGAAGTGCAGGTACTTCCTGTGCTTGGAGTGGAACGGAATGTGGGCGTAAGCATTTCTGAGATCCAAGGAGCATAGCCAATCGCCCTGCCAGAGGAAGGGCAGCAGGACACCAAACGATATCATCCTAAACTTCTCCTGCACCAGAAATTTGTTCAGATTCCTGAGATCGAGGATGGGACGCAAGCCTCCCGTCCTCTTCGGAATGAGGAAGTAGCGGGAGTAAAAACCCCAACCGGAGGTGCGGCGGAACTCTCTCAACTGCCTGTTGACTGAGAAGGTTGATCAGCTCTTGCTCTAAGCAAGTCTGATGCGAGGGAAGCCGAGCAGCCTCCACTGGGGAGAAGGGAGGAGGGAGTCTGTCCAAACAAAGAAACTTCTAGGTACGTATGACCTAGATTGGCCATTGTTGGAAACAGGATACTGGGCTTGATGGACCTTGGTCTGACCCAGTATGGCATATCTTATGTTCTTATGAAGACGATAACTGTCCCGGGTTACCTGAAGGACCCAGGTGTCCAATGTAATGGCTGCCCATTCGGGGACAAAAAGGGACAGATGCCCTCCCACTGGTGGAAGTGCCGCCGGGAGGCAAGGGGCTATGCACTTGGTGTCAAAATCCCGGAGCTGGCTGGGGCGGCGCTGGTGGTTGAGCTTTGGGCCCCTTCAGTGACCCTGAACTCCTCTTTTGCCCTGGCCGCTGGGCGTCGGCACTGGGGCGGGCGGATAGGGCGGGTATCCCTGGTAAGGGAGCCCCTTCCTCTGGAAGAAAGGCTTCTTGCTGTGTTGCTTTTTCTGCGGAAGAGAAGAGGTTTTACGAGAGAGACAGGTACAGGTCACGAACTCTGTCTCGATCTTGGCTGCCTTTTCCTCCATGGGCTTGCCGAACAGTTGTTTGTCGAGGCAGGGGACATCCAAGAGCTTCTCCTGGACCCATTGCTCCAGGACTGAAGACTGGAGCCACGCTTGACACCGGGCTCCAATGCCAGCCACACAGGCGGAAGACTCGAACCTGTCATATGCGGCACGGGAAAGGTATTTCGAGCAGCCTGCAACCAATCTCAGAAGGGTCTGAAATATGAGGAGGTGGTCGCATCAGGGTTTGATTCCCACTAGCACTCCTTGTGGCCTTGGGCAAGTCACACAACCCTCCATTGCCTCGGAAGACAGGCCTGGCAATCTACTTCCGGTGACACTGCCAAGAAAACCCAGGAGCTTCTGGGTCGCCAGGAGTCAGCACTGACTCAAAGGCACACATTGCATTGCATTTGTTCACATCAGAGGCCTGCGGAGAAACCACCGAGCTCTTCAGCAAGGTCGCAAAGGAACATCCCCATATACAGTTGGTAAGCCTGGATGCGGCACACCACCATGGATCCCCTGGTACGCATCAAGGGCACAGGATTCCCTACCAGGCGGGACAGACAAGTGTGAGTTCGGGCTCTTCTGCTTCCGCATCGCGGATTCAACTACTATGGAGGTATGGGAAAGCCGAGTCTTCCGGAACCCCGGACCATGCTGGACCCTGTACATGGCATAGAGTCTTTTACTGACAGTATAAACCGAGGCAGGTGCTTTCCACATGCAGAGGAGCAGCCAGGTCAGTATGGATGGTACCGGGACCTGAGAGACTCCCTACGGGGACACTCATATTGCAAGATATTGAGATCCTCTGCCTTTGACTCTTCCTCGGTCTGCATGGGCAGATTGAGGGTTCGAGCCATATCCTGCAGAAATACCAAGAAGGAGGTGTCTTCATGGGGGGGCGACCTCCTTTGCAAGGCGGGAGGGGACAGGTCAGAAGAAAGGTCCCTATGGGCGTAGGTTTCAGGGAATGTGTCCCCGTCCGATTCCCAGCCCATGGGGTCTGAGGAGAATGAGTCGGGCTGATCCCCACGCTCAGTGACCAAGGCCTGCTTGGAGCCAGAGGCACTCTGGAAGACCTCGCCCCCGAGAACGGGATGGCAAGCAAGATGGGTGCCGAGGACCCTCACGAGACCTGCGGCTCTCGGGGCTTTCCAAGGCAGTTTTCATGTACCCTGATGAGGGACCCTCAATCTCAAGGCACGAGCCAGCCGTGCTGGGTAAAAGCGCCTGCTGGGCAGCTAGAAAGGCAGAAACGCTGCACTCCAGTACCAGCATATGGGACTCCCACTCAGGAGTGGGTCTCTGCGCCGTCGACATCAGGGTTACCAGGTCTGGCGTGGAAGAGGAGAGGGGGTTCTCACCGGGACAACCCTCATGAGACCGGACGCCATCGCCAGAAGCCTCCGTATCCGTACGAGGTACCTTTCAAGGCCTCTCCTTGTCTGACTTTTGGGAATACCGAGGAGGGCTAAGGGAACGAGTACGAAACCGCTCTCACTTGCCAGGAGCCCCCAACAGTGACTTTGAGGTCGTCTTCTTCTTCGCCGTTCCATCTGATCAAAGTGACACCTGGGGATCGGTGGGGTGAGGCGCCACCAAGGACCCCAGGGCTGCCTTGCGGAAGATGTCGTCGGACTTCTGCTTACGGCTTAGCAAGGCCTTAGCGGACATTTTCTTACAGAGCGAGCAGAGCTCCAGGTAGTGGTCGGCCCCCAGACACCGCAGACAACAGTCATGGGTGTCCGTGAGTGACATATTCTTGGAGCATCTGTCACATTTTTTGAAGCCGGTGGCCATGGGGGCAAAAAGTGCCCCTGAGAGGTCGAAGACCCTCGAGGCCAGCGGCTGGAAAAAAGGGCACGAAAAGGGCCCAAAGGGAAAATACCACTAAAGGAGAAAAAAAGGATCCCCTGGCCCACAGCCGGAGCAGGGGCGATGGAGAGGATGGGAGAGGACTGGTGCTACCGGAAAAAAGGGTCAAAAGGCCAGAAAGAACAAAAAAACTTTTCCGAGGGACGAGGATGTACATTCGAAGGGCTCCGCGGAAAAAGTGAGACTGAGCAAGATGGCACCTTTGGGCAAGAAGAGGACCATGCATGTGTGGCAGCAATCCCAAAGGCTTTCTTTGAAAGCTGGGGAATTGCTCCACGAGGGCTCCATCGGTGCCAACGTCACCCATAAGTGAGGACTGTCTTCCTGCTTGTTTCTTGATGCCTTTGTTCTCCAGGATCGGCTCTTTGCATTCCATGACATAGTCAAACTAAATGGGTGTCTAGCACCCAACAATCCTTGCAATCCAGACCCATTCCTGAAGAAAAGGAGAAGCCTGCATCCAACTGGAGGAACCAGGGAATGAGCCCCAAAACCATCATTGTGCAGCCCAAGAGGGTCCTCCTCTGAAAGGGCCAGGTCCAGGACTGAGAATGAGCCCAAAGCCCAGGAGCAGAAGGAAAAAGGTTTTCCAGGTAAGTAACAATGAGAGTCCAGAGGCCCCTGGGAATCCAACCAGCACACCCTCAGTGGAGAAGTGGAGGATGACGAGAAGGGGCACCAGCCCACTTCACAGGCCCCTTGGACCCGTCTTCCAGAAAGTGGTAGATTTTTCCTCGCCAGGTTCTTCACCAATTTCTCCAAATCGGCTCTACAGAAGCTTCCCCTTAAAATCAGTTGCAAGTTCCTGCAGTAGCAGGACCTAGTAAAGAGGAGTCCGAGGGGGCTCTCCTGGAAAGAAATGGGGACACGCCTGGTCCAAGTGAAGGAGGTAGCCTTCTCTGACCACCTGGAGGGCCCAGGTGTTGGTAGTTATGGCCGGCCACCGATGGGCAAAGTGAATCAGATGCCCCCCTGTTGGCAGCTGCCCCCCCCCCCCCCCCCCCCCCCGGAGGAGAGACTATGCTGAGGAAGTCAAACCCCTGGCCCAGCCTGGGCAGGAACCGGTGTTTGAGGCTTAAGAGCCCATAGGTTTGCATTGGCCTCGGCCCGCCCCTTTGCCCTGGTGACTCTGCTGCAGAGTCTGGGGGACCTGGTATTGGGGATAGCTTTGGTAAGGCTAGCCTTTTCTGTGAAAAGGGGACCTCTTCCCCAATGGTTTCCTCTTGGGAAGGGTGGAGGTCTTCCTGGAGAGCAGAGTCCTCGTAATGAACTCTGTCTCGATCTCTGCTGCATTTTCCTCCATCGGTTTGCCAAAGAGGTTTTCACCAAGACAGAGGACGTCAAGGAGTTTCTCCTAGACCCACTGCTCAAGGTCCGATGCCGGCATTGGGCACCGATGCCTGCGGCGGCCATCCTCGCGTTGGACTTGAAGCTGTCATAAGCAGTTCAAGACATGTACTTCAAGCACTCCCCGACACACTTCATTAGGGTTTGGAATTGCTGAAGGTGATCACCACCGAGACCTGCCAAGAAACTTGCGAGTTCTTTTGCTAGGTCTCGGAGATACATGCCGATATACAGCTGGTAGACTTTGATTCAGCAACACAGCATAGAGCCCTGGTAGCATTTGCATCCAAAGGCACTGAGGGCACAGAATTCCCTGCCCAGGGGCACAGAGGAGTGAGTCTTCAGGCTTTTCTACCAGCACATGGTCGACTACCACAATAGAGGTGTGTGGGATTTGTGCTTTCTGAAAGCCGGGGTCCCGCTTGATCCAGTACATGATGTTGAGGTGTCAGCTAACTATTGGCACCAATACCGGTGTCTCCCACATCCGAAGGAGTCCTATATGACTAAATGCCCTAACATACAGGCCAATGCAGAAAACTAGCACAGCCTTTAAGCACAGAAAACAGCATGTTTACGCACATTTCAGCTAACATCAAATGCAGAAAAAGACGGACATGTGCATCAACAGCAGCAGAAAAATAGCGTACAATTAACGCCAAGAGTATTTAAATGTAGGCAAATGAGCTGCATATACTAAACTGGTATGCAAATAATGGCTGCGCCCAATACAGAGACAGACAGAGAATTTTGCAACCAGCTTTAGCACAATTATCTCTACGGCTGTGTCACAGGTAGATTAAACAACAGTATTTTGATGGCATCGGGTGTTTTCACCAATGCCTGTATCATCTTGCCCTCAGATGATCCAGGCATCGGGCAAAGCCCCCAAAATACAAAAAGCAAATCCCTGATGGCCCAGCAGTCCCGATCCCCCCATCCGACAGTATTTTGATGGCATCGGGGCAATCGCGGCACTGGGAAAAGCCCCTATGCCATCAAAATACTTTCGGGGAGCCAGTGCCCAAAAGAGAAAGTGAGTGCCCGGTGGTCTAGTGGCCCCTGAACCCCCCACCCGTACCTTTCAAAGCGAAAGCGGTCTACGCACTCCCGCTCTCAGTCCACCATCTTGAAAAATGGTGGCACCTGGCCCCTCATCCCTCACAGTGCATTCTGGGATGCACCGGGCATGGTCAGACTGCCATATATGCACCGTGCGGGACCAGGCGCCACCATTTTTCACGATGGCAGACCAAGAGTGGAAGTGCATAGGCAACGCTCCCACTTTAAAAGGTACCGGGTGCAGGTGGGGAGTTCAAGGGCCACTAGACCATCAGGGAGTCACTTTCTGTCAGGGCACTGGCCCCCAACAGTATTTCGATGGCATTGGGGGCTTTTCCCAATGCCACTACCACCCCGATGCCATCAAATTATTGTCAGGCCAATATGTAAATTAGCCACACAGTGCCCATTTCTCTGGGAGAACATGCCAAACTAGCACCAACTTCTTGTGCACTTGTTTGGCTTGCTCTCCTAGTTTAATGGGTTGCTAATTTGCATGCTTGCGCTGAAGTTGTGCGATATCGGTGCACTGCAAATAGGCATAAAAAGCTGGTAGAATGAGACTTCAACGCCAGCTTTCCGCATCAGCCTGATAGAGCACAACCTCTCCACCAACTTGATCTACCCTGTCATTGCAAAATAGTTTGTACCCAGGTATCACAGTGTCCCATTAGTTATCCTCCTTCCACCAGGTCTCTGAGATGCCAATCATATCTAACCTTTCATTTAATGCTATATATTCTATCCCATCCTTTTTTTTTTTTAAGACTTCTAGCATTTTCATACAGGCATTTTATTCATATTAATCTGGCTATCAGTTGATAGGGTTAATTTAGAATCTTTCAGCTCTGTACTTAAAGGCATCTGGGATACTTTTATCTTTATTGAAATCTGTCGGGATGCCCTAACTTTCCTCTTTTGCTAGTATCCTTCAAGGATACACCCTTCCGAACCATGCGCTCTTGGGTGACTGTCGGCTTTCCCCTATTATCTAGTTTAGAAGCTCCTCTCTCTCCTTTTTAAAGGTTAATGCCAGCAGCCTCGTTCCATCCCGGTTAAAGTGGAGCCCATCCTTTTGGAAAAGCCCCTCCCTTCCGCAGAAAGTTGCCCAGTTCCTAACAAATCCAAAACCCTCTTCTTTTCACTACTTTCTCATCCATGCATTTAGACTCCAGCACTCTGCCTGCCTCTTGGGTATTGCGTGTGGCCAGGACGCATTTCAAAGAAAAGCCTAAATTTGGCCTCCAGAACTTCCCTTGCCATACTTTCCTATGTCATTGGTACCAACATGTACCAAGAAAGCAGACTCCTCCTCAGCATTATCTATCTAAAACCTTGTCTCAGTGGCACGCGAGGTCTGCTACCTTCGCACCAGGCAGTCATGTTACCAGGCAATCCTCACATCCACCAGCCACCCAGTTATCTATATGCCTAATGATTGAATTGCCAACTATAACGGCATCCTAACCATTCCCTCATTGGCACATGGCTCTAGAGAAACCACCTTGGTGAAAGAGGATTTTACATCTCCTAGTGGAATGGTCCTAGCTACAGCATCACTTCCTGCCACACCAAGGTGATGCCCTCCTTTCACGTGACCTCTCTCCCCCATGGCAACTGCTGCCAGACTGAAGGTGCGACTTCAGTAGTATGTCCCTGTAGGTCTCATCTATGTACTTCGGTGTCTTCAAAGGCACTTTATAGATGCTAGGGAAGGAACATGCGTTGGAGCCGTTTGGACAGAACACGCTTTAAAACCGTGCCCCCACCAAGCGGACAATAGGTAAAAGTGTTACTAACGCGTGCAGAAAACAGCTGTAAATCCCCAGAAAATGCCAACAGTCGCCAGCAGTCCATCCCAAATTGTGTCCCAGGAAGACAGAATTGGGAGCCCACAAAAAGGACAGTGACGAGATCAAGTCTTGGTAACCACCCCTTAAGAGCCCCAGTCCAAAAACATTTGCCAGGCTCAGCTCTACCCCCCAGGAACTGTTTCTCTGGCTTTGCAGCACTGTGTTTAAGGTGGCTTGCAGGCAGATCCCTCTGAGAGCCTGCTGTAATTTTCAGAAGAGCGGGGCGGGGGAGGGGCGTTGATCATGTATGAGTTAACTGTACTCTTCCAGATCCTTCCAATTTCTGGCTGCTCAGCAAGTTCTTATCCAGGGTAAGAGCATGGCGCTGAACCAATTTTCCCTCCTCCTATGGCTACCAAAAAAAATCACAGTATAGTGGACCCTGCCATGTCAGGGCTCTAGTGAGAGATCAACCCACAGGTTGTCGTTCATGAGCATTTTAAATCAATCTTTTCCTCTCAAATCTTCAGAATTTTCTTCAGAGAGGAGAAAATCTATCCACCATCTGCTGGAGACAAATACTGAAAGGACCTCTGGTAGCTGAGACGACTAGAGGCATGGGAGTGATGTCATTGAAACCTGGGTTTTTCATTGGTTCTTTGTCTCCACTATCTGCTGGTAGGGGAACGGAACACACTTGTCTGGACTGGTCCAGCAGGACAATCAACATACATAGAATGTCTACCTCACTAACCATAGTAGAGAATGGATATGAAATTGTGTTTCGCTGGCACCTCACTCCAGAATGGTTAAGTAAAATCTATCCTGGAATAACCAGTTCATGTTGGAGGATCTGGGCAAATTGGCACTAAGGTCCATATTCATTTTATTTATTTATGCTTTTCTTCTATACCGCTTTTTCCCAAGATCAAAGGCGGTTTACAATTAACATAATGAACGGTTTACAATTAACATAATGAACATGGTTTTACATGGAACATCGTATTTTCTTCAAACTATGTACAATTAACTTTTCATGAACAATAACATGGAACATGTAATTATACAACTGCTTTAACTATTTACATCAGTCAAATATTTACATTAGTCAATTATTAATTGTGGTTTTAAGGGTTGTTTTTTTCCTAAGTGTGTTGAGGTTTGAGGCTTTTTTGATCTGTGGTTAGGGAGGATTTTTATGGAGGTGTGGTGAGGGGGATGAGGGGGGTTCATTAGGATTTATAAAGTGTTCTTTAAACAGATATGTTTTTAGTTCTTTCCGGAATGTCTTGAGATCCTTTATTTTGCGGAGGCTTAGTGGGAGTTTATTCCATAGGGTGGGGGCTGCATATGAGAATGCTCTTGAGCTTGTGGTTTTTTTTGTTTTTCGAATTGATTTTTTTATGTCTAGTGAGTGGGTTGCGTTTTGTCTGCGGGTTCTATGTTCTTTTGGAGCATGTAGTAGAGTGGTTAGATGTGAGGGTGATATGCCGTTGATAAGTTTAAATGTGGTTAAGAGTATTTTGTATGATATTCTACTATTTATGGGAAGCCAGTGTAGTTCGGCGAGGATGGGAGTTATGTGGTCAGTGAGGCGGGCTTTTGCTGTTACTCGAGCACAGATGTTTTGAGCTCGTTGGAGTAAGTTGGTATTTGTGAGAGGGAGGCCGATAAGTAGACTATTACAATAGTCAAAGTGTGGAGTGATGAGTGAGCTGATAACAGATCTGAAGTCATGTGTGTCTAGTATAGGTCGTAGGTGTTGAATGGTCTTAAGTTTATAGAATATAGTTTTCACGGTTTGTTTTATGTGAGGGAGCATACTAAGTGTGTGGTCTATTATGATGCCTAGGTATTTTACTTCCTTTTTGATTGGGATTATTGTGTCGTTAATTGTTATTGTTTCAGGGAGAGTAGAATCTGGTTTTCTTGTTACGAACATTGCTTCAGTCTTTTTTAGGTTGATGCTGAGGTTATTATTTTCTAGCCAAGTATTTGCTTCGCTGATGCAGTCTAGTAAGTTCTGGTAGGTGGGATTGTTCGTGTTTATTGGTTGAGTGAGCATGATATCATCTGCGTATATGTAGTGGTTGACTTTATGTTTTTTAAATATATTTGTGATGGGTTGAAGATACAAGTTGAAAAGGAGGGCTGAAAGTGCCGAGCCCTGTGGAATACCTTGTCCTTGTACGAATGGCTCAGAGGTGTCTTGGCCTAATTTAACGTGTATCGATCGGTTTGTGATGTATGATATAAACCATTGTAGAATTGTTCCTCCTATTCCTAGGCTTAGGAGTCTGTTAATGAGTGTGTTGTGGTGGACATTGTCAAAGGCACCAGCTATATCAATGAATATGAGGATGTAACCTTGGTTGCATGTGTCAGTGCCTTTTATGAGGTCATCCATGAGTGTTATTAGCAAAGTTTCGACCCCGTGTGATGGGCGGAAGCCAAATTGATGTGAGTCAAGTGGTGCATGTGTGTCGATAAAATCTTGTAGTTGGAGCTGTATGATTTTTTCTATTACTTTGGCAATAAACGGTATGCTGGCTATGGGCCTGTAGGAGTTTGGGTCTGTAGGATTGAGTTTATTATTTTTTATTATAGGGCGTAAGGATGTGAGTTTTAGGGCATCTGGCATGATGCCCTGGGATAGTGATTGGTTTACTATATTTTGTATATGGATAGCTAATTCATTTTTGGTGTTTTTTATCCATGATACTGGACATGGATCTAGGGGGGAGGTAGTGGTGTTGATCATTGATATGATATTGAGGAGGTGTTTTTGTTCAATGTCTTGAAAGGTTATCCATTTATTGGTTGGTTTTAAGTCCGTGGGTATAGTTATGATTGTGTTAGATGATTTGTTTTTAATTTGTTAGCAAAATGAGTTGCAAGGGTTTGTGCGCTTATCGTTGATTGTTCAGGCTCTGGAGTTTGGGTTTTTGTTAGTGTTTTTATAATTGCAAATAATTCTCTCGGTCGATTGAGTGCCATATTTATGACTTTTGTGTGGTATTCCCTTTTCGATCTGTTAATAGTGTCTTTGTATTTGTTGAGAAGACTCAGGTATTGTGCTTTATTATCGCTTGTTTTAGATTTCCTCCACCGTTTTTCTTGTTTTCTTAGTTGCTTTTTTATATTAGAGAGGTCTCTATTGAACCATTTTTCCGACTTTCTTTTTGTGAATTGTTTTTGGGGACCTTGAGTGGGAGTTGCTGCTTCTTTTATTGTTGAGTTCCATTGGTCTATTATAGTGTTGACTTCCGTTGTGTTATTTATAAGGTTAGGTAATACGGTGTCTAGGAAGGTGTCTTTGTTGAAGTGCATAAAGCGGGATTTATAAGGTGTTGGAGTAGTTTCAGTGTTGGTGTGTGATAGTGAGAGTAAATTGAAGGTTATTAGGTGGTGATCTGACCATGGTACTTCCGTAATAAGAGGTGGGGATTGTAGTTGGTGTTTATTAAATGGGGTGGGGATGAATACAAGGTCTAGAGCGTTACCTTTTGTATGTGTAGGTGTTGTATGATTTGGTTGTAACCCATTTCTTTCATGGAATCCATAAAGTTGATTGTGTGTTGTGGGTTGAGTGATGGAAGGTTCAGATCACCTAATATAACAAGTGGTTTTCTCTGTGTAGCTGTACATGCAAGTTCTAGGATGGGGGTGAGATTTTTGTGGTCCGCTGAGGGGGGCCTGTAGATGAGGGACAGTGCAAGGGTTTTGTTTTCTATATTTATGATGTCCATACCGTCTATGTTATTCACATTTTTTAGTGAGTATTTGAGCTCTTTTTTGGTGATGATAAGGGCCCCGCCTCCCCTTTTTGCTTCTCGGTGGCAGTTGAAAAGGTCATATTGATGTGTGTTGAGTTGGTTTAGGAGGATTGTGTCTGTGGGTGCGAGCCAGGTCTCTGTGATGAGAAGTATATCAGGTTTTTCATCAGTGATTATGTCATTAATTATTGGTATTTTATTTCATATGGATCTTGCATTTATGAGGATGAATTTTCTGATGGTGTTTGTTTCAGAAGATCTGCTTATAGGTTTGACTTGTACGAGATTTATTTGTATTAGTCTTGAGTGTCTGGGAGTGTTGGGACGGTGTGTCTGGTTAAGTGTGTGTGAGTATGGTTGTGGTGTGGTTTTGTATGGGTTGTGAATGATGGGGATGGTGTTGTATGCTGTAGGATTTGGTTTGAGAGCGTAGATGTTTTGGGTTAGGTGAATGGTTAGTATGGTGATAATAAGGTAGGATTGGTACTTTGTGAGATCCATGATTGTGAGAACTGTGTTGTATTAAATGATTATAGTAAAGGATCATACAATGACTATGGATGAAATTACTTGTCAGCAGCGTTAATAAAGTGTAGTACAGAGAAGTCAGTTCAGGGTAACTTTGCTACTACAAGCAGAATATATAACTGTGAAGAAAAAGATCAAGTTGACAGCTGTGCAGGAGGATATTGAACAACAGTAACTGGGATAATTGAAGTGTACCAGTACAGTGATTACAAGTTGGACAATAATTAACTGCATGAAGACAGTACTATGGTTGTGAGGTATCAGTTACTGACAACAGTATAATGGGAGAGATAGTTAGTGGCTACTGACAACAATATAATGGGAGAGATAGGTAGTGGCTACTGACAACAGTATAATGGGAGAGATAGGTAGTGGCTACTGACAACAGTATAATAGGAGAGATAGGTAGTGGCTACTGACAACAGTATAATAGGAGAGAAAGGTAATGGCTACTGGGAACAGTGTGATTACAGATGCTGGTAATATCATGGACAATCAGTTCATTTAGAGGTAGTATACTTGCGGTGATGGACAGATCATCTGGTTGCTGGTGAGAGTAAGCTCAACCCTAGGGGAGCTCAAGCTGCATGCTTATCCAGTTGATTGAAGTACTCCGTGAGTGTCTCGGTTGGGATGGTTATGTCCCATGGTCTTGCAATTTTAGCATTAGATTGAGGATTTTATTTTTCAGCTGCTACGAGCAACGTTGCTAGTGAGCCCTAAAATGTATCTTCTCTTACATTTTTTTTAATTTGTTAATAAGTTGCAAAGAGGTTTGACTATATGTTGCATAACATTGAAGTGTCTAAAGCCTGAAAACAGCAGGTTTTGCCATCGATGGGGGTTTCTCAGGCAAAGTTCTGTAATGTCTGATGACTAAGTTAATAGCCAAAGAGGGCAGTTGGATAAATATGAGATGGATAAATTGGCAGCCTTATAAGAAACAAAAAGCCTGTTAATGTCATGATTCTGAATATTGTATGAATCTCTCAATCGGCCAGGATACAGTGTGGCTGCTGGGGGAGAGGACATTATATGTGGGAAAAGCATAGTTACTCACCTGTAACAGGTGATCTCTGGGAACAGCAGGAATTTATTCTTCACATATGGGTATCGTCAGTACGGACAGAGCCTGCGTGGGAACGCTCCCCAGCGTCCAATTAGAAAGCTTTTGGGAGCATCCCACAGCACCTGCATGCTGCCTTCCTGCCTTTCCCAACTGCCTCTCTCCAGTTGAGTTTTAAAGCTGAGAGAGAGAAAGAAAGAAAGAAAGAAAGAAAGAGAGAGAGAAAGAAAAAGAGAGAGGGAAGGGAAGGGAAAGAAAAGAAAAGAGATACAACTCCTGGGGAGGTGGGTGGGTTGTGAAGACTAAATTCCTGCTGTTCCCAGAGATCACCTGTTACAGTTGAGTAACTATGCTATCTCCAGGAACAAGCAGGAATGTAGTCTTCACATATGGGGACTCCCTAGTTACAGATGCCAGGGAGAGACTCCAGAAGTTGTGTGCCCCTGTGAAAGGACTCCACTTCCCCCCATGGATCTCTGGCATCCTACCAGGAATGGTGGGTAGGAGTTGATTAAGTATGGAACAGGTGTTGTAGAACAGCCTGACCAAACAAAGCATTCCGGCGGGAGTCCTTGTCTAAGCAGTAATGGGCTGTGAAGGTATGAACCGAGGCCCAAGTAGCTGCTCGACAGATGTCGTCGATAGACACAGAGTGTAAATGAGCCATTGAGACTGCCATGGCTCTCACATTGTGAGCTGTGACATGGCCTTCCAGAGAAAGGTTCTTACTCTGATAGGTAAAAGAAATACACTGTGCAATCCAATTGGACAATGTTCTCTTGGAGACTGGAAGTCCCAAATGAGAAGGATCAAAAGCAACAAAGAGTTGAGAGGACTTTCTATGTTGCTGTGTCCTTTGTAAGTAAAAAGCAAGTGCTCTTTTACAGTCCAAAGTATGAAGATTCCTTTCTGCATTTGAAGCATGAGGCCTTGGAAAAAATACAGGCAGGTAAATTGTTTGCTTTAAATGAAAAGGTGAGACCACCTTCGGCATAAAGTGTGGATGAGTCCTAAGGACTACCTTATCATGATGCAACCTCGTATAAGGAGGATCAGCCACTAATGCTTGCAACTCACTAATGCGATGTGCTGATGTGATTGCAATGAGAAAGACAACCTTCCAGGAAAGGAATTTCAAGGCGGTAGTAGCTAGAGGTTCAAAAGGCGGCTTCATGAGCTGTCCAAGAACCAGATTTAGGTCCCATGCCACCAGTGGTGGCCTAATGGGAGGCTTAGTTAGAAGAAGGCCTCTCATAAATCTCGCTATGAGAGGAAATAGGTTGTCCATTTAAAGGCTTGAAAGAAGCTGAAATAGCACTTAAATGGACTCTTACTGAGTAAGTCTTAAGCCCTGCATTAGATAAATGAAGGAGATACTCTAATAATGATTCCAGAGGTATCGCCAGGGGGTCAAGACCCTTCTGCGAACACCATATGGAAAACCTTTTCCACTTGAAAGCATAAGAGCGTCTTGTGGAAGGCTTCCTAGAAGCATAAAGGATATCTTTTACTTGTTGAGACAGATTAAGACCATGAAGGTCTAGGCTCTCAGCAACCAGGCCCTGAGATGCAGAGAGTGGGGATCGGGATGCCACAACATCCAGTCCTCCTGTGACAGGAGATCTGGAGCAGATCCTAACTCCAGAGATGGAGCTTGAGAGAGATGTAGGAGCAGAGGGTACCACACCTGCCGTGGCCAATGTGGAGCTATGAGAATCATATAGCCTCTGTCTCTCTGAAGCTTGAATAGGGTTTTGGGAATTAGGGGAATGGGTGGAAAGGCATATAGGAAGTCCTGACCCCAATGGAGGAGGAAAGCATCCCTGGCCTGACAACCCTGAGCCAGAATTCTGGAACAGAATCGTGGAAGTTTGGCATTCAACGGACTTGCAAAGAGGTCTATGTGGAAGCAGAACTCGACTGAGTCTGTATGCCCAGGAGTTTTGAATGCCTGGCAGATACACCGCAAGGAGATGAATCTGATGCTCTCTGGCGAGGGCCCATAGTCGCAAAGGTTCGTTGCAAAGCGACAGAGAGCCTGTTCCTCCCTGCTTGTTCAGGTAGAACATAGCTACTTGATTGTCTGTCTGAATTATGACTGTCCTGTAGCTCAGCTGGGTGTGGAACACTCGAAGAGCAAGGAAGATTGCTCTGAGTTCCAAGAGATTGATGTGTAGATGGGTCTCCTGTGGAGTCCAAGTGCCTTAGGTAGAGAGATCTTGGAGGTGAGCTCCCCAACCCACCTGTGAGGCGTCTGTTAGAGTGACCTGGGGTGGGGGCCCCACCAACAGGTTTTGGGCTGATTGCCACCACTGTAGGAACAAAATAAGGCGTCTTGAGTTTGCTATTTTGTCTGATAGGCAGCCTGATGCTTGAGTACACTGAGTGGATAGAGTCCATTGGGCTGCTCTCATATGGAGGCGAGCACAGGGAACCACATGCACGGTAGATGCCATGTGGCCTAGAAATTGTAACATTTCCCGAGCCGTGAGATGAGTTTTTAACACTGCCTGGGAGGCTAACTGCACAATGCAAAGGCAGTGGGCCTGTGGAAGATAGGCCCTTGCTTTTCTTGTATCCAGCAGAGCTCCTATAAACTCTAGAGACTGAGTGGGGGTTAGGCTGGATTTTGGGATGTTTATGACCAGGCCCAAATACTGAAGGATACGCATTGTGCAAGCTAGGGAAATTCTGGCCTCTGACACTGATGGGGCTCGAATGAGCCAGTCATCTAAGTAGGGGAAGATGAATATTCCTAGAGTGCAGAGAAATGCTGCCACTACAGCCATGCATTTCGTAAACACCCTTGGTGCTGAGGCCAGGCCAAAAGGAAGCACCCTGTATTGGTAGTGCTTTCCTTGAAAAAGAAAACGAAGGAACCTTCGGTGAGTTGGATGGATGAGAACATGAGTGTACGCATCCTTGAGATCTAGAGAACAAAGCCAATCCTGACTCTGAAGGTATGGCAGCAGAGTTCCCAGAGAAATCATCTTGAATTTCTCTTTGAACAGGAATTTGTTCAGTTCTCTGAGGTCTAAAATGGGTCTGTCTCCCCCTGTTTTCTTTGGAATAAGGAAATAAGGGGAGTAAAACCCTGTACCCTGTTGGTAAATGGATACGTGTTCTATTGCCCCCTGAGCAAGAAGTAAAGTGACCTCTTGACTCAACTGAGTGTTGAGAGAAGCTTGAGAATTGAACTGTCTTACCACTATAGGACGGGGCATGTTGAAGAAATGAAGCTTGTACCCCTCTCTTACAATGGAAAGAGTCCATTTTTCTGCTGTTATCTGCCCCCATCTGGGGGCAAAATGACACAACCTTCCTGGGATGGTGGAAGGTTCTGGCCCGTTCATGGCCAGGAAGGCCATGTTCTCTAGATGGGAGTCAAAGCCCCTGTGGAGGCTGAGTCTGCTGGGCCGGTTGAGGCTTAGCAGTCTGATTTCCTTTGCTTTGGGGGCTGCTGTCCCTTTCGGGCGGACTGACCTGCAGAATGCACCTGCTGGGTATAGGAGGGGTAAAACCTCTTCTTTTTAGAGAAGAATGGTTTCTTGTAGGATTTTCTCCTTACAGAATCAGCTGTAGCCTTGGATAGTCTATGCAAAGTGGTGTTATCAGCATCCAGCTCATTAACTTTCTCTTGCCAATTTTTGCCAAAGAGATTTTCGCCTGTACAAGGGATATTCCCCAGTTTGTCCTGTACCCAGAGTTCTAAGTCAGATGCCTGGAGCCAGGCAATCCTACGAGCCCCTATGGCAATGGCAGAGGTTCTGCTTATACACTCAAAGCAGTCAAAAGCTGCACAATTGACAAACTTGGAAACATCCTGGGCATGTCTGACAAGTGTAAGATAATCCTGCCTCTTATCAGGAAGGAGAGGGCTCATAAGCTCTAGATCTCCTGTAACCTCTTTAAGGAACATTTCCATATGTAAGATGTAGGAACTAATCCTGGCAGAAAGCATAGAGGCCTGGAATGTTCGACGCCCAAAGGCATCAAGAGTCCTACATTCATGTCCTGGAGGATTAGATGCATGTCTTTTTGCACTCTTGATCCTTCTCATAGTTGACTCCACCACTATGGAGTGGTGTGGCAACTGAGTTTTTTGAATACCAGGACAAGGAGGCACTCGATACATGGTATCCAGCCTACGGGAATGAGGAGAGGTGGTAAGAGGTGTTTCCCACATTCTTAACATGAGATCATGCAAGATCTCATGAATAGGCAAAGTAGCCGTTTCCTTGGGAGCTTTAGGATATTGTAAAATCTCCAACTCCTTTGCTCTGGGCTCTGTTTCAGGAGCCACTGTGATGGAAAGACCTCTAGCCCTGATGAAATCCTGAAAGGATATATCCTCTGGAAGAGACATCCTACGTTTAGGAGAAGGCGGCTCCTCAGAGAGAAGTGCTCTGGTATCGAAAGAGCTGTCAGAGTCCTCAGAGTTATCAGAGGATTCAAAATATCTTCTGTCCGGGTGCTCCTGTAAAGCACGATACCGGTATCGATCGAAGTCGGTACCAGAGGGGTCCGGTACCAGCCTGTCGATAACGGAGGAACTAGCATGACTCGGTGTTGGAAGCACACTCGCCGATGTCGATGCTGTCGGTACCGGAACCGGTGTCGATACCGGTTGAACTGTCTGAAGCGGTCCCGAAGGCACCGATGCCGCAAGGAGAGCCACCAGACTGCGCTCAATAGCCAGGAATCTCTGGTCAATTGACGCTGCCGATGCCTGGGTGTCGGTACCAGACGAAGCAGCCGGTATCCCAGAGCATGGCACCAGTAGTTCTGCCGAGGTTGAGGCCTCGAGAACAACCTGGAGCCCCGATAGTGCTTTGGAAGCTGAAGCCTCCCGCCGGGGCAATTTTGCCGGTACAAGTTCCTCAAGGGCAACACCAGAGGCATCTCGATGCTTGGAAGGAGATCTACCCTTTGAGGACCAGCCAGATTTATGTTTGGTTACCTGAGATCCATGGGAGGAAGACGAAGCCCTGGAAGACATCAATGCCACGGATGCTGCATCGGAGGGAAAAAGGGTGCTAAGTTTAGCAGCTCGGTTCTGCCGACCCCTCTTCGACATCATCCTACAGGCAACACACTCCGAGATGGAGTGGTCAGGACCTAAACATTTTAGGCACGACTCGTGAGTGTCGGTGACGGAGATGGTACCGCCACACTTGGAACACTTTTTAAAACCCCAAGCGGGTTTTTCCATGTTGAAGAAAAATTGGGCCTAGTGCCCAAAAATGGCACGTGGCACCCAAGAGAAAAAAGGCTGGAAAATCCAGATAAAAGATTCAAAATTTTTTTTTTTAAGAAAGAAGAACCGGCAGTACCGGTATAGCGTCGAGGAAGGCAGACGCTACCACAAAAAAGAATGAAAAATATGGGATAATTTCTGCGGTGACAGGAAAACGACCTGCTGGCTCCGCGGAAAACGAAGAACTGGAGAGAGGCAGTTGGGAAAGGCGGGAAGGCAGCATGCAGGCACTGTGGGATGCTCCCAAAAGCTTTCTAATTGGACGCTGGGGAGCGTTCCTGCACAGGCTCCATCGGTACCGACGATACCCATATGTGAAGACTACATTCCTGCTTGTTCCTGGAGATCTATAGTTATGAGGGAACTGTAATTGTGTTAATATCCTACTGTTTCTTCTTAAAATAAATCATTTCTTGAAAAGTAATCTTATAAGCTGGGCACATCTGGTGCCATTGTGGCCTTCCACCCCCACTCCTGTACCCTGTTAAAAATAAATATTGAGAATGGAGCATAATATTTTTTTATCAAAGTTAGACAAGATAAATAAATCAAAAAAGTACGCAGGGCTTTCTTTGTAATGCGATATTTTAACACAGACCACAGTATCTCTAACATAAAGTCCTGTGGGCATGGTTTATACTTGGATGACAAAACCTGATAAGAAAACTAAGAACACAGGTCTTTTGTAGCTACATTAGGTGAATCTTCCAGTGAAGAGTCTTTACATGATGTCAACAATGAGAATGACTTTTTAGACCACAGATCCTGTTGTTGACATCATGGCTGAGCCATGACATCCGGCTTTCAGTTCAGTCGACCATGAACCAGGCTATGGACTCGTAGAATCCAATCACTAATTTCTTCTATAAAGTTTATCTCCAACATAGATCAATGTACTGCAGTGAAGCTTATCCTTTGTTCTGTCTCCTTCATTTGACAGATTTATTGTACACACAGCCTGCCTTAGTGCAGCATTTTAAGTCTGTTATAACAAACTGTTTTTTGACGATTCTACTAAGACTGAGCCAACAGACTCTGATCTCTGAAAACCAGCTACACGGGTCCTTCCAAAGGTTATAGACCCTCCCACAATCTATGCGGATGACAATGATATACACACCAATCACCCTCGACAACCCAGACTACTCCAAGATAACAGAATGTCTCAGGCACATGAACAGCTGGTTTCAAGACAACAACCTGACCATAAACTACAGCAAGACCGAGGCACTAATCATCACATGAAACTCTGTCTTTATCCCTCCTCGCAAAATCAAGATAGACAACACAACCATACCCATACAACCAGAAGTGAAATACCTCGGAGTGACACTGGACAAAGAACTGAACCTTCAGTCCCACATCAGCAGAACCACCAAAAATGCATACCACAGGATGAGACTAGTCCGTCGCCTCAAACCCCTCCTCTCTCAAGATCACTTCCGCATAGTCTATCAGGCATTAATAATCCCAATCCTAGACTTCTGCAACCCAAATCTACCTTGGACTAACAAAACAGACAATCTGGCACCACAAGACAAACACACATCACACCCACTCTAAAAGAGCTACACTGGCTACCAATCGGATCCCGCATCAAATACAAGACAGTCATACACATATTCAAAATCAAACAACAATCATCAGCTTTCAGCCTACACCCACTCATACAACCCAACAGCAGCACAAGACCGAGGAGAAGAGGTATATCTAACCGTGTCAACACTCCAAGAGACCTCACCAATGTACGCAAGGACACCGAAAAACGAGCTTTATCAAAGGTAACTCCAACAATTTGGAATGCCCTCCCTGATGAACTACGTTCAACAACGGACATTAAGGACTTTAGGAAGCTGCTAAAAACAACCCCTCTTCATAGAGCACTATGATGACATCACTTAAACTGTGCAACCGACAATCTCCCAGATCAACCACCCTCCCCTCACGACTCGATTATGGTACTGAATTAAAGTCATGTACATAATATTGTAAATAGCACACACTGTAAATAGCTCACCAAGAATCAACAACCATATACACACACACGCACTCAATGCTCACTGCATGCACACACTAGACACAGTAATTGGTTGACTGTTTGCCGTGTAGACCGCCTTGATTGTGGGAAAAGGCGGTATAGAAATCCGTTTAAATAAATAAATAAAAAATAAATAAATGGGCATTCCAGGGATTAGTAATACAAGCTGTTGATAAATACTCTATTCAACACAAAACTTAAAACATCTCCAAGTAAATGGAAAGCTTTATTTGAATTTAAAAATTGTTCCAAGATCACCATCAAGCCCACTGATAGGCCGGGCAGTAGTGTGATAGATACTCAACAGTATATCGCTGAAGTACAATGGACTGATCACACCTTTTATGCACTTTTAGACATTGATCCCACCTGATGCAGTCAAGTAGGAAGGATATTCTTTTGTTGCAAGAGCATTCCAACAGCGCTGCTTTCTAAAGAGAGTTAGAGTTTTTAATAGTGCTATATCCTGTAACTCCTGTCATATACATTTTACCCAAAATTCAGAAAACAATTTACAACAGCCACCAAGTCACCCTGTCATCTCACCCCATGGTCCACTATTAGAACTTATTGTAGTTCATTGATCATATTCTACACCCTTTAGACAAGACCTATATTAGGGGTTCTGTTCATGTAGTTCATCTTTTAAAATAACAATACTTCAGAATTAAGTAACTGAAACTATCTATTGCTGATATCTCCGTATTTATACATTAATATTTCCACAGGATCATGCTTTGGAGAAATTGGGGTCTGGGTTAGAACAAAGCACTACATAAAGCGAGTCCATTTTACTTTTTTGGTTGAGTTAGCTAATCTAGCTTTGACAAACAATAGTTGCGTTCTGGTTTATTTTTTATACACATACACATATATACATACATACACATACATATATATATATATACATACATACACACACACACACACACACACACTCTAAGGGCAAAGCAAAAAGGGCCAAAATGGCACAGATGTGGCCAACTTATACAGTGACCACTTTGTGCAATTATGGTTGGTCTGCTCAACATTTGAAAGCCATCTTATATTGAGGTATAGATACATTAAAGATGCATTCTCTAATTTTTTTTTATTTGGATTGACACTTTAGATGCCAACTTAGTTTATCTACATTGCTCATCTCATTAACAACAAATTTTTAACAAATTATGTGAAGAGGATTCAATTTTGAGTTCACTATAGTTCAGAAAACCATGGACTAGAACAGTGCTATACTTTAAAAAAAAAAGCTGCCTGTAGGCCAATTTTTTCTGCTTTGCAGACTGTTCTTCTGTTAGTGATTTTAGAACACAAGCTTCTCTTAAGGTTCAGTGCTTTGTCCATGATGGGCATCCGATGAAATATATACAAACTACTATCACACTGCCAAGAAAACCCAGGAACCTCTGGGTCGCCAGGAGTCAGCATTGACTCAAAGGCACACATTGCATTGCATAAGCAAGCTAAATTTCTTAAGAAGAATCTATTATAATTTTCCTCCAAACAGAAATGTCCAGACTCTCCTGTCTGCATTTTACCCTTTGGGCACATTTTTAAAATACCTGATAGTATCCTTTATAATCATATGCTGTAAGTAAAATGTCACCTTCCATATCGTCCTGCTAGGCCAGTCCAGACCAATGGGACATACCAAAGCAATACCACCACTGGGCAGGAAGAAGACAGAGCAGCCATCAAATTTCTGCAACAAAGGCCACACCCACCCAATTGTGGACATCCAAGTGAAAATGTTTGATAAAAATGGAAAGTGATGGCCACACTACCGTCCAATGAGTGTTTAAAGGAGGGACTGTGCTTCGCTCCACTCAGAAGGAAGCCTGAGACCATGTGGAATGCACACAAACCCTATGGGACCAGCCAGTCCCATAGATAGACCAAGACTGTCGACTCCTTTATTCAGAGGCCTAAGGAAGACTTCATAACCACATCACCCTTACATGGGCCTTCAAACAGCACAAATGTCTGTCCAACTCTAGGAAGGGGTTCACGACCTTCTGAGGTCAAAGAAACAGCCAAGTAAAGTCCACCAAGTGAAGGTCCTTTTCCTATCCCAAACATTGATCCTTTGGGAATAACGGCAAACAAACCACCTGGTTGACATGGACAGCAGATAGCACTTTAGACCAGAAGGAAGGAATAGGCCATAAAGACATTCCCAAAAAAGGACAGATAGGAATCTTGGTATGACCAGGTCTGCAAATCAAATACGTCATTGAGCAGATCATGACCAAAAAGGCAACATAAGGGAAAAATCTGAGCATAGCCCTCAGCAATGGCTCAAATAGCTCAGTCACCAAGGCCCAAAGAACCAAACAGAGATCGGGAAAGAACCACCAAGCACAGGGAAGGATGAAGGTGCTGAACTCCCTACAAGAATAGGCCACATCTTGGTGCAAGGTCAAGTAGCGCTCCATCATGGGCCTCTAAAAGAAGCTAAAACCGCCACCTGAACTCTCAGCAAACTGAGGGACAAGTCCTAGTCAAATCCATCCTAGGGGGAAGGTAGGCACAGCTGGAAAGCCCGCCGTGTTAGGGCCACCATGGTGCTCACACCACCAGTGATTATAAGATGTCAGATGTGCAGATAGACTAGACAGGTAGAGCCATTGTCACAGGAAGCCTGGAAACCACAGCAGAATAGCTCTATTGCACTAAACATTTCAAAAGCCAAGCCAGCAACGAGATGGGGGCAGAACCATCCCCTGCCTCACCGATGGAAGTTGCAGGAGTCAGCACTGAAGGAGATGCAGAAGATCCACATATCACAGCCTCTCCAGACAATCCAGCACCATCACCACCATCATTGAACCCAGATGGCACTCCAAACAAAATACTCACCGACGAGAGACCACAGAGGAAATAAATACCATGCCTTGACTAAGGTTGAACTAGGGTGACCATATCCTTGGAGCCCACCTCTTTGCAGCAGCTGAAGAACCTGTGCACCTTGGCATTGGCCCAGGTTGCCATCAAATCAAATCTATCCAGGAGTGACCCCAGCTGTCCAAGACCTTCTGGACCATCAATTGGCTCAATTCCCACTCCTTGGAATCGTGGAAGTGACAGAGATAGTTTGCTTCCACATTGTCCACTTCTGAAGTGTGCCAAGCTGAGAGGACAAGGAGATGCCCCTCCACCTAAGGCAGCAGGAGGCCGATTTTCTGAGATGACCCTGGAACTCTTAATGCCCCCTTGCTGAATGACATAGGCAATGCCACGGCAGTAGCCTAAGATCCACAATGCATTGTCTTGGACTATGTTCCAGATATGCAGGAGAACAAAGCGAATGGCCCTCACCTCCAGCCAATCAATGGGTCAAGTCATCTCCTGCTTCCTCCAGTAATATCAGACTGCCTGCCTCTGGCAATGAACTCCCCAGCCAAACAAGCTGGCACCCACAGTCAGTAAGAGCCACTGGATATTATCCAGAAGGTATAGGGAGATCTCCGACATTGAAAACCTTCAAGATAAGTTGTTTATTCACATCTAGAGTCGGACTTACCCCAGTTTTAAACTACAAAGCGATTACGGACAATGAAGTGAACTATCGCATTGTTGTTACTTTGTTTCAAAGAAGAGTTAGCAGAGCTCTAAGAACATGTGAAATCTGCTTTTCCTAGTTGAATCACTATATTTTTAAAAAATCTTTTGGAAAATAGGATTGGTAGAGTCCTTGATGTAAGGAAGGGGTTGGGATTTCTCAGGCTTTTAACGTGTTGTGGCCTGTAGCTACCCATCCCCATTCATTCTGAGACTCTTATCCAAAAAAAAGAAAGATTCTTTAATATGGTGTAATTTTGTTTTGGGGCAATTTTTCTAATGACTGATGATAGTATTGCTCTATAAACCCGTGTTTTGATTTTGTTTGATAGTTTATCACCCAGCTAAACTCTCAAGAAAGTGCAACACTTGGGCTGATGCCCTAGCCCAAATAAGCCAGTCATCTAGGCAGGGATGCACACAAATCTCTCTGAGCCACAGGGAGGCAACTGCCGCCACCAGAACCCTGGTGAATCACAGGATAGTTTGGGGTGGGCATAGGGGAGGTGTGCCCTCTCCAAATGTTGCCTGTACTAATGCTAAATTAGGGGGAGGAGGGGGGTCAGCAAGGAATAAGGAAGTCATATTGGCAATAGGGAGGGGGAACCAAAGTAAACAAGCAAATTACACTAACGTTGTGAATATCCTCAGTGCAGTGGAGAAGCTGAAGGGTAGAGCAACAAACTGGAAATGTGAGCTGAGAACAAAACTGCAGGAAGCACTGCTAATCCTCATGGACAGGAATGTGAAAGTATGCCTCTGTCAAGCCCAATGATGCAGGCAACTGTTTGGCGGACTGTTCCCAGTGTCTCCATGTGGAAGGGAAAGGTCCTTAAATAAACTTTGATGCCCGAAAGGTCCATGATCAGGCGAAAATGACCCCCACCTTCTTTGGGGTCACAAAGCAAAGCAAATGGCACCCCAGCCCTTGCCCCTTTTCAGGAGGCAGCAGCAGAACTACAGCCCAGAGACTGAAGATTCTCTCCAGGGAAGTCTTAATGGTAGCCCTCCTGACCACAGATCCGCATAGAGATATCAGGAAGGCATCTGGGATGGGTTCCTTGTCTCCAAGCACATAGCCAAATTGAATGATATCAGGGTCCCACAGGTCTATCCCATTCTTATATCTTATGGGAGAGCCCAGATTGGAGGAGGAGGGAGCCTCACGGGTCCAACAAGACCACAAAAGGAATGGGCCTGGAAATGGGAGCCAAAGAGAGAATGGTCTTCTTAGGAGATCTGTCTGGAGTTCCTGTACCTCTGAGATGCCTGATTGCAGAAGCAAGGAGAACATGATGCAGGGAAGAGAGACCATGCTTCAAAAGGTCATCCAGGTCGATCCTCCAGATGAGGTTTGTATGCTCTCAGCTCCTTGACCAACTTCTCCAAGACCTCCCACTCAGACCCACGTCAGCTGCCCAAAGCTGAAGCCAAGGTTAGCAATTGCACCATGAAAAAAGACAATATCCTTGGCTGCCAGGAAAAATGCTGCCGATTCCAGAAGCAGCAAGGTATCAGCCTGCGGGAGTGACTGGATCCAATGAAGTAGGGCACGAACTGTAAGCCCTCCACAAACTACTGCTTGGAGAATAAGGAAGCGGCCAAAAGCTGGCTTTTAAAAAGCCTTGACCTTGCAATCCATTTGGTCCTTAAAGGCTGCACCACCTTCCACTGTAATGGTGGTGCATTTTAAGAATGCCCATCACCTGTGCATCCAGGCAGCAAGACCTTCCTGAGGGTGCAGGGCTGACGCATGACTGCTCTTTCAGCAGGGCAGCAGGTGAACCCATTACATGCATATCAAGCTCTTCAAGATCCCCAAGGAAAGGAAAACCTCCCTAGAGAGATTTCTGATTCCTCTGCCAGAGGGGGGGTACACTAGTCATACGGCACCAGCAGTTCGTCGTCTTCACTCATGAAATCACCAGCTGATCTCCCAGAATGCAAAGTAAATCATTAGTACAGGAGAATTCTGGAGAAAGTAGGCCAGAGGGTGGCAACTTACCAGCTGCCTTGGCCAGTCCCCAAGGAATCCCACTGGGAAGGTGCTGATAGACCAAGCTTCAAAGAACGAGCAGAGAAATCCCGAACTGAAGCACTCTCATTCTCCAGCAGACCCCACTACCGCCTGCAGATCAGAAGAGGCAAAAAAAGTCCAGGTCCATTTGTCCACAGGACAACCTTCTCTTTCGAGAACGAAAGAATGGCTCCTGGCACAATAAGGCCTGAAGCTCCAAAATCCTACATGCTGAACAAACTGCCACCAGGAATACCATCTTCAGGGTCAAACCCTTCAGGGAAGCCCCTAAACGGCTCAAAAGGTTCCCTGGAAAGCACCATTAGCACCAGATTGAGATCCCAAGGAAGTACTACCACCCTCCGTGGTGGCCGAAGATGGTTTACTGCCCTTAGAAATCTCAGTATGTCCGGGTGTACACCCAATGACACCCCGTGAATCTTTCCCCTATAACAAAGCAAGCGCCGCTAGCTATACCCTTAAACAACTAGCGACTAGCCTCTTATCAAACCCAGATTGTAAGAACAAGATGTCCAGGATAAAGGCCGTGGATGGGCAAACCTGCCTATCTGCGCACCACGACTCAAAGATACGCCATACCCTGATGTACGCACAGCAGGTAGACCTCCTCCGGGCCTGCAGCAAGGTTGCTATTACCGAGGCTGAATACCCTTTCTTCTTCAGTTTCGCCCTTTCAAGAGCCATGCCATAAGCAAGAATCGATCCACCTGATGCATGCACAGTGGCCCTTGCGTCAACAGGTTTGCCTGCATCAGCAGCTGCCATGGTTGGACCGCCTGCAGCCATACCAGGTTGGCATACCACGGGCGTCTTGGCCAGTCCGAGTAAATTAGAATAACGAAACCCCAGTGAGCTTTGATGCGCTGCACAACCCGGCCTATGAGAGCCCACGAAGGAAAAACAGAGAAGCCCCTCCGGGGGCCACCGCCACTATGACAGAATGCAAGGTATCCATATGGAAGCGCAGTATTCATAGACAACTGTTCACATGTTTGAGATAAGAGTATCGGCCAAAAGGATCCATCCTTTTGGGTACCACAAAATAAATGGAGTATCGACCGCAGCCGAACTGGTCTCGGGGAACTGGAACCATGGCCCCTAGGCTGCAGTACTCGCATCAACCTGTCGTGTACCACCACCGCTTTTCCACCTGCTTTGCAGGGGGACTGAATGAAGGAAGGGCGTACTGGCCAAGCCAACTCGATGGCATAGCCTTCTCGGATGACCTCCAGGACCCACTGGTCGGACATGATCTGGACCCAGGCAGATTAGAACTCCTGTAGCCGACCTCCCACAGGCTGCACTTCTACTTGGGCCCCCCTCACTTCATTGGGCTTTCTTGGATGCCAAGGAAGAAGCAGCTCCGAATCCCCTGCCTGCTCCTCGAAACCCCTGTCCCCTAGAGGGGAATCTTTCCCTCTGGTAGGGGTTAAAGCGTGTTGTACGAAAACGCTGGAAGTCCCACGGTTGGCCCCGAGCTGCAGTAGGGTTACGACTCTGCTTCTCCTCAGGCAGACGTCCACCCTTAGACTCTCCCAAATCCTTATCTAAGTCCTCTCCAAACATCAGTTTCCCCTTAAAGGAGAGCTTGCTGAGACAGGACTTGGAAGAACTGTCTGCCACCCAGTTTCAGAGTCAAAGATAGTGACGAGCCGCTACCAACGAGGCCATGCTTTTGGACAGCCCTCTAATGAGATTATAGTGAGTATCCACGAGATAGGTAGCCCCCGATTCCACTTTGGCTGCCCACCACCCCCCCCCCCCCCCGACGAATCAATCGCTGGCTCGCCCAGCTGTTGCACCTGCTGTGACCAGTGGAGACAGGCTCTCACAACCCAGGCCCCGCAAATGGACACTTGCAGGGAAAGGGCGTGAATATCAAAGGCCTGCTTCAACAGTGTCCAATTTCCTATCCTGGGCATCCTTGAGTGCTGCATTACATTTGACCAGTATCGCTGTCATTTTGGTAACTGCTGAAACTGCAGCATCTACCTTAGGAGACCAAAACAGCTCGGGGTCCTGATCCAGCAGAGAGTACAGACATGTCATGGTCCGCTCACCTTTGAGACCAGCATTCGGCATGTCCCACTCATCCTGAATCATTTGCCTAACCACTCTATGTACCGAGTACACCTTCTGTGTCTTCCGGACCACCTGGAGCAGAGGGTCTTCTAACGCCTTGTCTTCCGCAGGCAGAGTAGTGAACATGTTAAGGGCCTGCAACAATTCCACAATGAGCGCTAGCAATTCATTTCGGCGGAACACCTGGACAATCAGGGACTGCTCCTCCTATTTCGGAATCTCACCTTCCTCCAACTCATCGCCTTCCAAATTCAACTCGATGTCTAGGTCATCCCCGTCTGGTCCTTCAGACACTGGGGACTGGCCCTGCCACTCCTCCAAGGGCCTAGCCCTCTTTGCAGGACTCTGCTCGCCTTCCTTTAAATCTACTGTGCTCTATGCCCCGTGCTCTGGCACTGCGGAACCACCCGCTGAGCCCGGCTGACGTATGCAGAACGCCCTATGCAGAAGCAGGACAAATGCTGGTGAAAAACCACCAGGGCCGCCCACCTCCCCCAGGATCTGAGACATGGAGGGTCCGGGGATGGCTGGGGAGCCTGGGGCTGGCTCTGGTGGCGGCAGCAGAAGTCCCACTGAGCCCTGGACATCTCAAGAGGGAGACATATCCTGTCTTGCCCTCTCCTGCAGATCTTGCTCCATTGAAGTGGCTTCTTGTGGGCATCCACAACAGATGCCTGCCTCCGAAACATTCCCCTCTTGGTTCCGCAAACCAGGCACTGCGGTCGAGCTGGCATGGTGTGAGCATCCCCAGATGCTAGGAATAGTCTCCCCGAAACACACTGCATCCAGAAAAAAAAAAGGCAAAAGAGGAAAGTGGTGGGGAAGGGGAATGGGGACCCCAACTACAACTAACTGACCAATAAAGGACAGAGAAAAGGATAAAAAATAAAATAAAAAAGTAAAAGTAAAAATAAAAATCCCTCTATTTCTACCTTTAAATCTGTCTTGCAATAGGCGGGTCAGGTAAGAAAAAACTGTCATAAGTAATGCCCTGAGGAAAAACTTGTGCCGCTAAGCCACAGGCCTGCAAAGGACCACAGCAGGTCTTCAGCAGAAAAAACACATGCTGCAGCAACTCTAAGAGGCCTCTTCCATGCAGTGTAGAGCCACCGCTGGGCTGCAATCACACTCCCACCGCTTGCACTGCCCAGCTCCCGCTGAGGCCCCGATACTGTCAGTTACCTGCAAATAAATCTTCTGCTGAGGCCTGACATATACACTCCTCACGCTCAGCCGCTCAAGACAGCTTCAGCATCGAGGGAAACTGGCTGCAGGCTGCTTTCTCCCCACTGGTGTAGAACTTGAACCACGTCGGCTCCTCACCTCATAACGAGTTTGTAAGCAGCCAAAAGCCCGTTCTGCTCAATATCCCCCGAAAAACCGCTCTAATAGCCTGGGGTTGGGGAGGGGGTCCTCCTCAGAGCCCTTTGCCTTTTTTTTTTTTATTGAACTTTGATAAAGAAATAAAAACAGCACACTGTGCTCTAAAAGAGAAAAAAGAAAGCTAGCCTATGCTCCTTAGTTGTCCTTTCAGGGAGTCCAAACCCTGGCTCACTACCTCTTCCAGCTGCTTGGAGACCGAATATACTGGGGCTGGTAGGCGGTGCCAGTGGTATAAATACACTGGTGTCATCAAAAGATGACATGCTCAATCTTCAAGCTGCTGGAAAAGATACACTATCCAGAGGCGCGGGACTGGACTAGAGGGACGATAAGGAACTTCCCAATTGTGCCCCCATTAAAGTTTATGGAGACCTGTACAATTGTTTCAGTGATCTATAATCATTTGCCCATGCTCCTTGTTTTATGATGGAAAAACTCAGCCTATGTTGAAGACTAGATTGACAGCATACCGTGAAAATGGAATCCCCAGTCGAAAAGAGAACCTCAGAAACAGTGTCAGGCTGGCCGGAGAAATCCAAGAAGGGCATCTCCTGCCACCCATACAGGGGGGAGGGGGGGCGGCTGTTTTTTGTTTGTTTTTTAAATTGAAGTTACTTTATTCAAGCAACACATAAAAGAGCCAGCAAAAGAAATAGTGCCAAATTAAAAAAAGAAATTCAGCTAAAAAAAGAGAAGAACATACAGACTTGTGGGCTGGGGGGTCCTCCTGTCTGCTTTCCGGCCCACAAGTGCTGAAACCGATGGGTAACAGCGCTGGACACAAGGTGACTGCCAGCTGAAGGAGACAATGGGTGTACCCAAGTTCCAATCAAATAAAGGGCCAACGGTCTCAATCTCATCGGCCACAAAGATGTTGATCTGGGCCAAGAGAGACACGCCTATCTACACTACTGCAACAGTTCACACAACTTGCCACCTGCTGGAGGCAGACAAGAGATACTGGCCTATTAAAACATAGAAACTATTCACATATATTTCCCATGCTGTCAGATGCATAGAGCATAACATCTGACATGGCACTTTTAATAAAGAAGAATATACCAATTAAGATCAAAGAAATACATAGAGATAAAGGGAAGATTATTTTTTATTCAAATGGAAACTACTGATAAATGTAATTACAACAGCAAATATCTATATCCCTAGTGAACAGGGATCTTTTAATGACAAAGTGGCAAATGAATTGATAAAATTTGTGAAGAGATAAGGTGACTTCAATTTAATAGTTTCACCTTACCAACATAATACACCCTTAGGTGGAATAAATATAACAGTGTAAAATGAAATCATTTAACTAAAACCCTGATATGGACAATACATGGAAAATATATTTCCATAAACAAAAAGATTATACATTGTATTCATATATGAACCATACATACTTGATCATTTATTGATAAAAATTTCGTTAACAATACAGATACACCAAAAAAAACTATTAGCTGGTGAGATCATACACCAAGGCAGCTCAAAATACAGGTTTTAGTCAGTAACAAAGGAAAACATCCTATAAATTAAATTATAAATAATTTTAAGAGCTAGAGAAGTATGTAGCTTTAAAGAAGAGACCAAGGAATATATAATCAGAAATAATGGCGAGGTCGATCCTGGAATAGAGTGGGATTTCCTTAAACCAGTGATGAGGAAAATTTATCATGTGGGGCTGCAAAGGAAAAAAAACACTAGATTAGAGAGATTGAAGAATGGCACGCAACAATCGATAAATTAAAGAGGAAAATAGAGGTAAATACCAAAGATTAGAAATAACTAAGCAGTGGCAAGAGGGAAATTGGGAAACTGTACATTAAAGACAGATTACTACAGACTAGACAAAAAGAGTAGTTACTCACCTGTAACAGGTGTTCTCCAGGAGCAGCAGGAATCAGTCCTCACATATGGGTGCCATCGGTGCCGATGAAGCTCCAGCAGAGCATTTCCCCAGCTTTCCATGAAAGCCTTTGGGAATGCTGGCACGCATGCGCGGTTCCCTTCCCGCCTAAAGGTGCCATCTTACCTCAGTCAAATGACATAGCTAAGAACAGCACACAAAAAATGTAAAACAAACTATGTACAACTGCAACTCCAAGGGGAGGAGGGAGGGTTGTGAGGACTGATTCCTGCTGCTCCTGGAGAACACCTGTTACAGGTGAGTAACTACTCTTTCTCCAGGACCAAGCAGGAAGTCAGTCCTCAAATATGGGTGACTCCCTAGCTCTGGGCTACCAGGAACCCAGGCTGAACAAGAGAACTCCCTCTAGTCACAGCATCAAAGAAAGGCTTTTCAAGGACACAACCTCCACCGGTAGCCCAACAGAGGGCAGGAGTTACCTAAACCTCAAAGAGATTCCGGAGTACTGCTTGGCCAAAAGCACTGTCCCTACGGGACTCCCTCTCCAGACAGTAATGGGCCGCAAAAGTCTGGCTTGAAGACCAAGTTGCAGCCCTGCAGATGTCTACCAAGGGCACAGAGCGGAGATGAGCCACTGAGGCAGCCATTGCCCTGACACGATGGGCCGTGACCCTACCCCGCAAAGGAATGTCAGCCGCCTTGTAAGCCCAGGTGATACAGTCAGCCACCCAGATGGACAAGGTACGCTTGGACACAGTCAACCCCAACTTATTGGGGTCAAAGGAGACGAAGAGCCGAGTAGCCCTTCTATGTCCCTGCGTATGGTCAAGGTAGAAAGATAAGGCCCTCCTACAGTCCAGGGTATGCAGCACTGCTGCAGCCTGGCTAGCATGAGGCCTAGGGAAGAATGTTGGAAGAACCACCTCCTGGTTGAGGTAGAAAGAGGAGACAACCTTGGGGAGGAACTTTGGATGAGTCCTAAGGACCACCCTGTTCCTATAAATCCTGGTGTAAGGTCTATCACAGACCAGGGCCTGAAGCTCACTCACTCGCCTAGCCGAGGTGAGGGCTATCAGGAAGAGAGTCTTCCAGGAAAGGAAGCGTAGAGGGCAAGTAGCCATCGGCTCAAAAGGTGAGCGAGTCAGTTGCTGCAAGACCACATTCGGCTCCCACTCAGGAGCAGAAGGACAGATGGGGGGCTCGAGCAAAAGCAAACCCCTGAGAAAGCGGGACACCAAGGGGTGACCTGACAGAGAATGTCCCTCCACCAGTGAGTGGTGAGCTGCTAGAGCTGAGAGGTGGACCCAAACAGAATTGGACTTAAATCCCTGATTTGATAAGTGCAGTAAGTACTGAAGCACTACTGGCACAGTACAGGAGAAAGGATCCTCTGTACGTAGCTGACACCACACAGAAAACCTCTTCCATTTGAGGGCATAGGTTTTCCTAGTGGACTGTTTCCTAGAGGCTAGGACAACCTCCTCAACTTCCTGAGGTAGGCCCCAGGGAGCCAAAACTACCCTTGCAGCCTCCAGGCCATCAAATTGAGAGCTTTGAGATTGGGATGCAGAAGGGAACCCTGCTCCTGTGAGAGAAGGTCGGGTTGTAACCCCAGAGGTAGTGGGGAATCCACTCCCAGTTGAAGCAGAAGTGGAAACCAAGGCTGCCTCGGCCACCTGGGAGCTACTAGCAGGACCGAGGCCTTGTCCTGAAGAGTCTTGAAAAGAGTTCGGGCCACCAAGGGCGTGGGAGGAAATGTATACAGGAGGCCCTGAGACCAGGACATCAGAAAAGCATCTGGTGCTATCCTCAAAGGATGTGGCAGCCAGGAGCAGAACTTGGGCAGCTGCTTGTTCAGTGGACTGGCAAAGAGATCTATCCAAGGGAGACCCCACTTGAGGAAGATCTTCTGAACGACCAAGGGATGCAGCTGCCACTCGTGGGGCTGCAGAATTCTGCTCAACCGGTCGGCCAGGCAGTTCTCCTGGCCTAGAAGGTACACCGCCTTGAGAAGCATGTTGTGCTTTAGGACAAAGGAACAAAGGTCTTGAGTCTCCCGACAAAGGAGCTTTGACCCAGTCCCGCCCTGTTTGTTCACATAAAACATGGCTACCTGGTTGTCTGTTTGAATCAAGACTGAGCGGTGAGCTAGGGCCGGAGAAAAAGCCTTGAGAGCTAAGTGGATAGTTCGATGTTCTAGGAGATTGGTCTCCCTGGGAGGCAGCCCTTGAGTGCACTTGTCCAGACAATGAGCACCCCAGCCCCGCAGAGAGGCGTCGGTGGTGAGGACCACCGGAGTATTCTGGCATTTGGAAGGGCATCCCCTTCAGCAGATTGGGTGGATGCAGCCACCAGCTGAGGAAGGCCAAAAGGGGTTTGGACACCCTTATCCTGTCTCTTAGGCAGCCTGTGGCTTGAGACCACTGAGTCCGAAGGCAACACTGTGCAGGCCTCATATGGAGCCTGGCATTGGGAGTCACATGCACTGTCAAAGCCATGTGGCCCAGAAGTCTGAGACAGAGTCTGGCGGAGACCAGGGACCTGTTTAGAAACTGTTTGGCCACGTCCATCAGTCTTTGAGCCCTGTCTTCTGGCAAGAATGCCTTTGCCAGTTGAGAATCCAACCTTGCCCCTATGAACTTCAAGTTCTGGGAGGGGAGCAAAGTGGACTTTGCGAAGTTTATGACAAAGCCCACGTTTTGAAGCAGAGCAATGGTTCTGAAGGTGGCTTGTCTGGCTTCCAGGGACGTCTGACCCCTGATGAGCCAGTCGTCCAGATAGGGAAAGAAAAGGATGCCTTGATTTCTTAAGTAGGCCGCAACCACTGCCAGGCACTTGGTAAAGACCCTGGGAGCGGAGGTCAGGCCAAAAGGTAGTACTCTGTACTGATAATGGTTTCCTCCCACAATGAACCTGAGGTACTTTCTGTGGTCTGGATGAATGAGGATGTAAGTGTACGCATCCTTTAGATCTAAGGAGCATAGCCAATCTCCCTGCTGGAGGTAGGGCAGAAGTGTTCCAAGAGTAAGCATCTTGAACTTTTCTTTCTCTAGGAACTTGTTGAGGTTCCTGAGGTCCAGAATGGGTCGAAGGCCACCGGTCCTTTTGGGTACCAGGAAATACCTGGAGTAGAATCCGTGACCTTGCAAGTGGGGAGGCACAGGCTCCACCGCCCTGTCCACCAACAGACCTTGGAGCTCTCGAAGGAGAAGATCTGTGTGCAGGGGAGGCTTCAAGGGCTCCCCTGGGAAGTAAGGAGGAGGCAGCTGACGAAAATGCAGGGCATAGCCCTTTTGGACTATGTCCAGCACCCAACTGTCGGTGGTAATGAGAGGCCACTGGTGGGCAAAAAGTACAAGGCGACCGCCTGTGCAGGGCTGGGAAAACAGGGATGGAGTGGCTACGCTCAAGGAGTCAAAAACCCCCACCCTGCTGAGTGGACGCAGGGGCAGAAGGCTTGGGGGTCCTCTGCCTACGGGGCCCATTACCCTGGCCCTTGGCTTGCTGACCCTGGGGGGCAGCTTGGGCAGCCTGATACTGAGGGTACTGTTTGTAGGCAGTGCCCTTCCTCGGGTAAAAGGACTTTTTACCCGAGCCCTTCTTTTTATGTGAAGGGGCAGAGGTCTTCGACAGCCTTGTCCGGGTAAGGTGCTCGGTCTCGAGCTGAGCGGCCTTCTCGGTCATGGGTTTGCCAAAAAGGTTCTCACCTCGGCAGGGGACATCAACCAACTTGTCCTGAACCCATGGCTCGAGGTTCGATGACTGCAGCCACGCCTGGCATCGAGCCGCGATACCGGCAGCCGCAACTCGGGCCGAAGCCTCGAAGCCATCATAGGCGGCGCAGGAAATGAACTTTGAGCATTCCCGAATCCCCGAGGACAAGGTCTTAAATCTCTGCAAGGGTTCCCCGGAGAGACCAGCAGAGAATCCGGCCAATTCCTTGGCCAGGTCCCGCAAGTACATGCCTATGTACAGCTGGTAAGACTGGACACAGCAAGCAAGCATAGACCCCTGGAAGCACTTTCTACCGATGCCATCGAGGTTGCGGGCCTCCCTGCCGGGGGGCACCGCAGAGTGCATCTTCTGACTCTTCAGACGATGCATGGCCGATTCCACAACCACGAAATGGTGTGGTAGCTGTGCTTTCTGGAAACCAGGGCTTTTGCGGAGTTGATAGATGGAATTGACTCGCTTGCTCAGAACCGGCACCGAGGCCACTGCCTCCCACATCCGGAAGAGGAGCCGTTCCAGAATCGGAGGAACCGGGACAGTAAAGGCCTCCTTCGGAGGAGAGTCGTACTGTAGAGCATCGAGCTCCTCGGCTCGAGGCTCTTCCTCGGGATCGGCAGGGATAGCCAAGGCAGCAGCCATATCCCGGACGAACTCCGAGAACCTAGTGTCCTCCGGAGGGGATCTACTCCGGGGCTCAGACTGCGGTGAGTCCGACGGGACGCAACGGGTCTTAAAAGTATCGGGAGACTCCTCGTCCTCCGTCTCCCAGGCGGACTCATCCGAGGAGGAGTCAGGGTCCGACCCCGCGGGGCCCAGAGGCAACTGCCCCAACGCCGGGGGCACCGGCGTCGACACCCTCAGTCCTGAACGGGAGGTCGAGGGAGACCTCGACCGAGGACGACGTCGAGCCACGAGGGTCTCGAGTATCAGCTCGGTCTCCGGGGTTGACTTCGAAGTCAACGTCCCGGTGGTCGGGGCAGATGCACCAGACAGGCTGGCCATCAGTGCCCGCTGCTGCTCCATGAAGGCAGACATTCTGCACTCCACGGCTGTCATCCTGAGACTCAGCTCGGGAGATGCAGCAGCCACCGACTCGGGCCCCGACGGTGCCGGGCCCGACGTCGGCTCTCTGGGAGGAGAGTCCATGAGGACTACGGGGCTTACGTGTCCAGCAGACTCCGGCTCCACGCGAGGAACTTTGGCAGGCTTCTCTTGGTCCACGGGCCCGGGATGGCGGTTGGGGGTCTTAGACCTGGCCCTCGAGGGACCAGGGACCTCCGACACCACCCTCACGAGCCGCTTCTTCCTCTTGCGTTCCCGGTCAGGGGACCCCCTGTCCGAGGAGCTTCGATGGCGCTCGGGATCGGAATCCCGAGATGTCGAGGCCTCAGACGAGGTCCGGGCCAGGCCGGAGGCAGAGTCCGAGAAAAACCTTTCCTTCTGATGCTGTCAACTCTTGAGTGCCTTGGAAGACATCTTTCCACATGGCACACACGACTTGGGGTCGTGGTCAGGGCCGAGGCACCGAAGGCAGCAGTCATGTGTGTCGGTGAGAGACATAAGTTTCTTACACCGATCACACTTTTTGAAACCACTGGAAGCCATCGGGGAAAAAAGAGCCCCTGAGAGGTCAAAAGACCGGCCTTCCAGGGAAAAAATGAAAAAAGGGCGCGAACGCCAGCCACGAAGGGCAAAAACCGAAAAAGAAATTAGCGGGCTCGATACCGGTGTACTGAACCCGGCGGGAGGGGAACCGGCGTCGAACCGGAGAAAAATAGCGAAAAATCGCCGAAGAAAAAAATCACTTTTATCCGGGAGAACAGGACACACAGGCTTCTTGGAAAAAAAGAGACTGAGGTAAAATGGCACCTTTAGGCGGGAAGGGAACCGCGCATGCGTGCCAGCATTCCCAAAGGCTTTCATGGAAAGCTGGGGAAATGCTCCGCTGGGGTTTCATCGGCGCCGATGACACCCATATGTGAGGGCTGACTTCCTGCTTGGTCCTGGAGAATACTATGAATATGATAATAAAACAAGTAAAATGCTAACTTTATAACTGAAGGCAAGTTATGAAAAATGCAGTAGTGAAACTAAAAGGTAATTTAGTATATAGTGGTACAGATATAGGGACTAGGTTTGTGAAGTTTTACCACTGTCTGCATGAAGCTGATAAAAATATCCTAAGTCTCTAAACAGAGAAACACCAGAATGTAAACTTATCTAAACTGTAATATTACAGCACCAGAGTAAGACAAACTTCTATAAATTATTAGTCAAGCTACCAGGGTTAAACAAGTTTTATGAAAAGTTTAAAGGCATGCTTATTGATTCGCTAGTAAATCTTTTTAATGCCCTGATACAGAATTGCTCACTGCTGCTCTTCATGAAAATGGCTGGCATTAGCAGGATGCCAAAGAAGCGAATGACAGTGTGGTTTGTAGTTCTTTCAAGCTGCTTTCCTTGCTTTTTATAGATATTAAAAAAAAAACCCCACTGATGAGAAAGTATTGGCAGTGAGACTGTCAGAAGTCTTGTCAATGTAGATCAGATGAGTCATACCAGAAGACAAGTTGAAGATAAAGAAAATTAGGTGCAAGAGGAACAAATCTTTGTTATGATACTGGCCATTGACACCGAAAAGACGTTCAGGGTAGTGCTGGGGGGAGGTATTTATTTTATATTCCACCCATCTCAGTGTTCTAGGCAGATTCCAATAAAACACTGAAAATAAAATTGGCCAGAGCAGAGAAAACGATTAGGCACTCTTTTAATCCATTTCTACCCTGCTTCATATATCCAATCTGGGGAATGTAGAAAAACAGTGGGCAAAATTGAAAGGGAATATTTTAAAAGGCAACAGACCTTTTTGTTAGAAAGGTAAATAAATGTAAGAGGTAAAGGAGGCCGCTATGGTTCTCAAAAGAAGTAGCTGAGAAGGTGAAGAAAAAGAAGGAGGCCTTCATGAAATATAAGAGATCACAGAGAGAGGAAAGACAGGCATCTTTATTTGGAGAAACAGAGAAGCTGGCAAGGTAGTCAGGAAAGCAAAGGCACAAAAAGAAGAAAAAATAGCCAATGCAATAAAACAGGGGGATAAGACATCTTTCAGATATGTTAACGAGAGAAGGAAGGGCAAAAGTGGTATTGTCAGACTCAAGGGTGTAGGGGAGGAATATGCAGAAACTGATGAAGATAAAGCAGAATTGCTTAACAAATATTTCTGTTCTGTGTTCACAGATGAAGGGCCTGGAGTAGGACCTTAGAAAACACCCACAAATAGCAACAGAAGTGACAGGAATCTCAAACAATTTTCATAAGACTGTGTTTGAGAAGAACTAACTAAACTAAAAGTAGACAAAGCCATGGGTCCAGATGGGATACATCCAAGAATACAGAGAGAACTTGAGACGTTTTAGCGGCTCCACTATCTGACCTTTTCAATGCCTCTTTGGAGTTGGGAGTGGTGTCATTGGACTGGAGAGAGGCACACGTGGTCCCTTTACACAAAAGCAGACGTAAGGATGACATTGAGAACTACAAGCCGGTTAGTCTAACGTCTGTGGTTGCTAAATGAGATAATGGTGAAGTTTCTGGAGTCCAATGGATTTCAGGATCCAAGGCAGCATGGATTCACCAGATACAGGTCTTGTCAGACAAAACTGATAGACTTTGACTGTGTGACCAGGGAGCTGGACCAAGTGAGAGTCCTAGATGTGGTGTATTTAGAGTTCAGTAAAGTCTTCGACACCGATCCGCACAGGTGACTTATAAACAAACTGAGCACCCTAGGGATAGCTCTTAGTTACTGACTGGGTTAGAAATTGGTTGAGTGGGAGGTGACAAAGGTAACAGGAGCTCACTCTGAGACGGAGGTTACCAGTGGTGTGCTGCACGGATCTGTCCTTGGTCCATTTCTGTTGAACATCTTTGTTAGTGATATTGTGGAAGGACTGTCGTGTAAGGTTTGTTTGCAGATGATACCAAAATCTGCAAGAGTAGACACACAGGAAGGAGTCAACAACATGGGGAGAGATCTAGATAAACTTGAAGAATGGTCTAGAATACGGCAGCTGAAATTTAATGCTAAAAAATACAGGGTCATGCATTGAGGCTGCAAAAAAACCAAAGGAGCTGTATAGTGTAGGGAGTGAGGTACTTCTGTCCACAAAAGAAGAACGGGACCCGGGCGTGATTGTGTCTGACAATCTTAAAGTAGCTAAACAAGTAGCAAAGGAGGCTGCAAAAGTCAGAAGGATGCTTGGGTGTATAGGGAGAGGAATGGCCAGCAGAAAAAAAGGAGGTGATAATGCCTCTGTATAAGTCTCTGGTGCAACCTCATTTGTAGTATTGTGTACAATTCTGGAGACTGCACCTTCAGAAGGATATAGGCAGGTTGGAGTCGGTGCAGAAGGTGGCTACTAAAATGGTTAATGGTCTTCGTTATGAAGCATATGAGGACAAAGATCATAACATGTATACTTCAGAGGAAAAGCGGGATGGGGCAATAAGATAGACACATTTAAATACCTCCGTGGCATAAATGCACAGGAGGGTCTCTTTCAATTGAAGGAAAGCTCTGCTACAAGGGGACATAGGATGAGAGTACAAGGGGACTCAGGAGTAATATGCAGAAATATTTCTTTACGGAAAGAGTGGTAGATGTGTGGAATAGTCTCCCAGTGGAGGTGACAGACATGAGGACAGTATTTGAATTTAAAAAAGCATGGGACAAACACAGAGGATCTCTAAAGGTAAAAAGGGGACTATTGTAATTGATATGGAAGGGCAGACTAGACAGAAACATGACGGGGAAAAAAAAAAAAAAAAAAAAAAGACTACATGGCCTATGTTTGTTCCTACATCCTACCCTACATAAAACTCCTTCCCACCCAGCATCAGTTCTCGGTCTCCTCAAATCAGCACCTAGAGATAACCAAGTTCAGCAATGGTAAATTATCCCAGTCCCACTACCTCTAGATCTGGGATCTATTTTGTCTAGACTGCATCCACCTTAATCAAACAAAAGGCTTCTCCAAACAAATGTTTTAGCTGCTTCCAAAATTTCAAGATGTCAAGGCCAAGTCTGATTTCTGAAGACAACAAATTTCACAACAGTAGTCCTGCGATGGAACAGGCATGATGCCAAATACTAGATTTATAGGCTATTCACAGAGAGGGAACCTCCAATAAACCCCTAGTTTGTGAACATACTCTATTTGCACTCAAAGTTCAAAGCTGAGGTCAATTTCAAAGTGCTGAATGATGAAGCACTTTCATCAAGAAAGTCTGAAATTTCACCCTTCATGCCACAGGCTAATGCAACAATGATGGCGTAAGGCAGGGGTGTCAAACTCCAGTCCTGGAGGGCCGCAAACCAGTCAGGTTTCCAGGGTATCCCTAATGAATATGCATGAAATATATTTGCATGCACTGCCCCCCATTGTATGCAAATATATCTAATGAATATTCATTAGGGGCATCCTGAAAACCAGACTGGTTTGTGGCTCTCCAGTACTGGCGTTTGACACCCCTGGCGTACGGCATGTTTACACTGTTTCATACCAGTTACTAGGTGAACCGAAATATTTTCAATTGTCATTAAAGACCTCGAAGAGGCAACTGGAAGACCTACAAATACTGGATTGTAATAATTTGTGTGTTAGATCAAATTTCTACCAAAAGATATCTATAATTTCAATTTTTGCAATTACCACAATTAGAAGACTACTCCCCTTGATAACCTGCCTACTAAATGGTCTGAAATTAAAGTCCATATCTAACAGAATACCCAAGTATCACACTTCCTAATATGCTGGAATCTCAATATTATCTGTAAAAAGGTGAAAATTAGGCCTTACCTGCTAATTACCTTTCCTTGAATCCCTTCCAGTCCAGTCCAGTCCAGACAAATGGGTTGTGCATGCCAACCAGCAGATGGAGATTGAGCATGACCAGTTTTTGTGATGTCATCCTATAAGGACTCTGTGCTTCAGAAGGTTGGCCAGTATTTCTGGATAAAGCAGAGTTTCAGCCTTTCGGGTACCAACTGAGCCCTCTGCTCACACCTAACCGCATTCAACTGAACGCCTCCTAACCATTTGTTTTGGTAACTCGTCATTAACCTTCAACTTCTTTTCTTTTCTCTTTATTTTTATTTTTTTTTGTTTCTTCTTTGTACTGAAAAGGAATGCAACCAAAAGTATGGAAGACCCGAGACCCTCGCCACTTTCAATCTGACTCCACACCAATGGATCCTAGACACCTTTCCCGAATAGACAGAAGCAGAGCAGGGACTGGACTGGACTGGAGGGATTCAAGGAAATATAATTGGCTTGGATGGCCTAATTTCACCTTCCATATCCTCCCTCCAGTCCAGACGCATGGGATGTTCACAGCAGTACCTCCTACAGGGTGGGATCCGCGAGGCCAGCTTATAGCACTCTGGCCCCAAATCAGGCTTCCTCCCTCACTCTGACATCTAGTCAATAGTGTTTCATGAATGGGTACAACGGCGCCCAATTAGCTGCTCTGCAGATCTCTCCTGCAGGAACAAGGCTCGCCTCCGCACGCCTGCGTACTTGTTGAGTGGACATGTAGCCCCAGAAGAACAGGTCAGCGCCCTCTGGGTGTTTAGCATCCCCACCCCGCAGGACCGGCATGAAAGGCCGTCACCACCTTTGGCAGGAAGGACAGCACCGATCGCAATACCACCTTCTCAGAGTGGAACACAAAGTACAGCTCCCAACAGAACAGGGCTTGCAGTTCCGAAATCTGACGTGCCTTACAAACTACCACCAGAAACACCATTTTCAGCATGCAATCTTCCAGAGAAGCCTTTTAAAGGGGCTCAAAGGGTGGCTCCGCCAAGGTAGACAGGACTATATTCAAATCCCACGGTGGTACCACCCTCTGCTGTGGTGGACGCTCATGTTTGATTGCCTGTAAGAAATTGCACTACATCCAGATGCACTGCCACCAACACGCTGTGGACCCTACCACGGTAACATGTCAAAGCCACTACTTGTACCCTCAGGGAGCCCAACGTCAAACCCTTCTCCAATCCTGCCTGCAGAAAGGCTAAGATGTGAGGTATTGAAGCAGCGAGAGCCCTGGCGCCATTGTCTTCACACCAATTCTCAAACACTCACCCCACTCAAACATATTACAAGGCTGTCGAGCACTCTCGCCCTCAGGAGGAAGGCCACCATCGCCGGTGAATACCCTCTGTTTTTCAGCCTCAACCTTTCAAGAGCCACGTCGTAAACGAGAATCAATCTACTTGGGGCATCCGTAGAGGACCCTGGCTCAACAGATTGGCCCCACCAGCAGGCGCAAGGGAAGGGTTACCATTAAGCATATCAGGTCTGCATACCAGGGTCTCCGAGGCCAGTCTGCAGGTATGAGAATCACAAGACCCCGATGCCTCTCTATCCTGTGCAATACCCAGCTGATCAGGGGCCAGGGTGGAAAGTGTAGTTACTCACCTGTAACAGGTGTTCTCCAGGGACAGCAGGAATCAGTCCTCACATATGGGTGACGTCAGTGCCGACAGAGCCCTCGTGCGGAGCAATTCCCCAGCTTTCAAAGAAAGCCTTTGGGATTGCATCGCGCATGCGCAGTCCCCTTCCTGCCCAAGGGTGCCATCTTGCTCAGTCTAATGACATAGCTAAAAGACAGCAAAACAGAATAAAAATAAACAGTAGGACTGCAACTCCAGGGGAGGAGGGAGGGTCGTGAGGACTGATTCCTGCTATCCCTGGAGAACACCTGTTAAAGGTGAGTATACGCTTTCTCCAGGAACAAGCAGGAAGTCAGTCCTCACATATGGGACTCCCTAGCTATAGGCTACCAAGAACCCATAGCTGAAAAATGGCTCCCTCTAGAAGAGCCGCAGCAGCTGTGATAGGAATCCAGCAGAGACACCAGACCCCCGATAGCCTGACACCAGAGGGCCGGTGGGTAAGAGTTGCCTAAACCTCAAATAAGTTCCAGAGTACCGCCTGTCCGAAAGCACTGTCTCGATGGGACCCCCCATCCAAGCTGTAATGGGCTACAAAAGTCTGGCTTGAAGACCAGGTGGCGGCCCGGCAGATGTCTGCCAGTGGAACAGAGCGGAAGTCAGCCACTGATGCGGCCTTAGTCCTGACACGGTGGGCCGTGACTCAACTCGACTCTGCAACGGGAGGTCGGCCGCCCTGTACGCCCAGGCAATGCAGTATGCCACCCAGGTGGACAACGTGCGCTTGGAGACCGGTAGCCCCAGCCTACTGGGGTCATAAGAGACGAAGAGCTGATTAGCCCTTCGATGTCCCCGCATACGCTCCAAGTAGAAGGCCAACACCCTCTTACAATCAAGGATATGCAGAACCGCCTCTGCCCAGCTGGCATGCGGTCTGGGAAAGAATATCGGAAGAACCACCTCTTCGTTGAGGTGGAATGAAGAGACCACTTTTGGGAGGAACTTTGGGTGGGTGCGTAAGACCACCCTGTTCCTGTAAAATCGTGTGTATGGCCTTTCTGAAACCAGAGCTTGCAGCTCACTCACTCGCCTGGCAGATGTGAGTGCCATCAGGAAGAGCACCTTCCAGGAGAGAAAGCGCAGATGGCAAGTGGACATCGGCTCAAAAGGTGGACGAGTAAGCTGTTACAAGACCACATTCAAATCCCACTCAGTCGCCGGAGGACAAACCGGGGGTTTTAGTAGAAGTAGACCTCTAAGGAATCTGGATACCAAGGGATGAACCGAAAAAGGTTGGCCTTCCACTGGAGAGTGGTGTGCCGACAAAGCACTCAAGTGGACCCTGACAGAGTTAGACTTGAGGCCTAAGTCCGAGAGGTGAAGCAGGTACTGTAACACCACTGGTACCAGGCAGAAGAAAGGGTTTTCGTTGTGCTGGTTATACCACACCTCGAACATGTGCCACTTGAAGGCATATGTTTTCCTAGTGGACTGCCTCCTTGAGGCCAGCAACACTTTTATGTTCTTAGGTAGGAGGAGAGGAGCCAGCACTACCCTTTCAGCAGCCATGCCATCAGGTTGAGAGACCGGAGGATGGGATGTAATAAGGAGCCCTGTTCTTGGAACAGGAGTCTGGTCTCGTCCCCAGGGGGAGTGGTGTCTCCACTGCCAGCTGGAGGAGCAGTGGAAACCAAGGTTGTCTCAGCCATCTGGGTGCTACCAGAATGACTGAGGCCCTGTCCCGGAGGATTCTGAACACAGTTCGGGCCACTAGAGGCGTGGGAGGAAACGCATACAGGAGGCCCACTGACCAAGAGATCCGAAAAGCATCTGTAGCCACCCTTTGGGGATGTGGCTGTCTGGAGCAAAAGTTGAGCAACTGATGATTCTGTGGACTAGCAGAGAGATCTGCTGGGCCACTTCCGGATTCAGTTGCCATTCGTGAGGCTGAAGAATCCTGCTCAGTTTGTCTGCTAGGTGGTTCTCTTGACCTGGCAGGTACACCGCCTTGAGAGACATGCCCTGGCTGATGGCGAGGGAGCAAAGGTCCGGCGTCTCCTGGCACAGGATACGGGACCCCGTCCCTCCTTGCTTTTTCATGTAGAACATGGCTACCTGGTTGTCTGTTTGCACCAGGACAGACTGATGCGAGAGCACATGGTAGAAAGCACGAAGAGCTAGGCGTATCACCCGGAGCTCTAAGAGGTTGATTTGTTGTGTCCTCTCTTGAAGAGACCATACCCCCCGAGTGCAGGAGCCCCGACAGTGGGCTCCCCAGCCTAGTAGGGACACATTTGTCGTCAGGACCCTTGAGTACTCTGGTGGCTGGAAAGGCACTCCTGCTAGCAGGTTGGGTGGTTAAAGCCACCAGGCTAACAACCTCAGCAGTCGTTTGGACACCCTAATCCTGTCTTGGAGTCGCCCTGTGGCCTGAGACCAATGATCCCGGAGGCACCACTGAGCTGTTCTCATGTTGAGTCGGGCATTTGGGATCACATGAACCGTGGAGGCCATGTGCCCTAAAAGGCGCAGAAAATGCCTTACTGAAATCGGAGACATGTGACTGATTTGGTGCACCAGCTCCAGAAGCCTCTGTGCCCTGTCCTCTGGCAGGTAAGCCTTTGCTCGAAGGGTGTCTAGTCTTGCCCCTATGAACTCTAAGTTCTGAGTGGGGAGCAGGGTGGACTTTGCCTGATTTAGGACAAAGCCCAGATGCTGCAGCATGTTGATAGTGCGAGCTGTGGTCTGTTGGACCTCCTGAGGCGACGGGGCCCTGATGAGCCAGTCGTCCAGGTATGGGAAGACAAAGATTCCCTAGTTCCTGAGAAAAGCCACCACCACCACCAGATACTTGGTGAACACTCTGGGGGCGGAGGCTAGGCCAAATGGAAGCACTCTGTATTGAAAATGGCTTCCTCCCACTACAAATCTGAGATATTGTCTGTGGTCTGGATGTATAAGGATGTGAGTGTAGGCATCCTTCAGGTCTAAGGAGCATAGCCAATCTCCCCGGTGGAGGTATGGCAGCAATATTCCAAGGGAAAGCATCTTGAACTTTTCCCTCACCGGGAACTTGTTTACGTTTCGCAGGTCGAGGATGGGCCGCAGGCCTCCTGTTCTTTTTGGTATTAGAAAATACCTGGAGTAGAAGCCCTGCCCTTGTAGGCTGTGGGGCACTGCCTCCACTGCCTTCTCCTCTAGGAGACCTGTCAACTCATGAAGGAGGCGGCTCCTGTGTAGACGGGGTCTGGGAGGCTCTCCCGGGAAGTAGGAGGGAAGCACCTGGTTGAAGTGGAGCAAATAGCCTTTTTGGACTATTTGCAGGACCCAGGTATCCGTGGTGATTGCTGGCCACCTGTGGGCGTACAAGGCCAGCCTTCCTCCTGTGGCAAGTCTCACCCCTGGCTGAGGAGAGACTACACTGTGGCAGTCAAAAACCCCCAACTGGCTGGGAAGGAGCTGGTGCCTGGGGCTTGGGGGTCTTCTGCCTACACGGGCCATGCCCCTGTCCCTTCGCCTGCTGCCCCTGATGGGGAGCCGGGGAGGCCTGGTGAGTGGGGTAGTTGCGGTAAGCAGCACCCTTCCTTAGGAAAAAGGGCTTTTTACCCGAGCCCTTCTTTTTAGAAGGGGCATAAGTCTTTTTGGAAAGTCTTGTCCGGGTCAAGTACTCTGACTCGATTTCAGCAGCCTTTTCAGTCATGGGTTTGCCAAACAGGTTTTCACCTCGGCATGAATCAACCAATCAACTTGTCCTGTACCCATAAATCGAGGTCCGACGACATTAGCCATGCCTGGCGTCAGGCACCGATGCCAGCCGCAGCTACCGAGGCTGAAGCCTCGAAGCTGTCATAGGCTGCTCGAGACATGAACTTCGAGCACTCTCGAATCCCCGTAGACAAGGCCTTGAATCTCTGCAAAGGCTCCTCGGAGAGGCCAGCTGAGAACCTGTCAATCTCCTTTGCCAGGTCCCGTAAGTACATGCCCATGTACAGCTGGTATGTTTGGACACGGCAGGACAGCATCGAGCCCTGGTAGCACTTTCTGCCAAGGGCATCCAGGTTCCGGGCTTCCCTACCGGGAGGCACCAACAAGTGTGTTTTCTGGCTCTTGAGCCTCTGCATGGCCGATTCCACAACCATGGAGTTGTGCGGCAGCTGTGCCTTTTGGAACCCAGGACTCTTACAGACCTGATAAATGGAATCGACCCGCTTGCTGAGCACTGGCATCGAGGCCGGTGATTCCCACATATGGAATAACAGCCGTTCCAACATCGGAGGAACAGGTACAGTAAGGGCTTCCTTCGGGGGAAAATCATACTGGAGAGCATCAAGCTCTTTGGCTCGAGGCTCCTCCTCGGTGTCTGCTGGGAATGCCAAGGCCTTGGCCATGTCCCTAACAACCTCCGAGAACCGGGTATCCTCTGGAGGGGACCTTCTCCGAGGCTCGGATCCCAGCGAGTCCGATGGGACACACCGGGTCCAGTGGGTGGCGGGGAGTCTTCATCCTCCGTCTCCCAGGCCGAGTCCTCCGAGGAGGAATCGATGGGTTCCGGCCGTGAGGGCTTCGGTCTCGACCGCCCCGACGCCGATGGCACTGGCATCGACGACCTCGGTCCCAAACGGGAGGTTGAGGGAGACCTCAGCTGAGGATCTCTTCGAACTCGAGTAGCCTCGAGGATCGGCTCGGCCTCCGGGGTCGACTTGGACATCGATGTCCCGGTGGTCGGGGCAGATGGACCGGTGAGACCAGCCATCAGTGCCCACTGCTGCTCCATGAAGGCAGACATGCTGAACTCCAAGGCCGCCAATTCTGGGACCGAGTCCAGAAGGCTCCGCAGCCTCCGGCTCGGGTCCCGACACCGTCTGGCCCAATGCCGGTTCTCCCGGAGGAAAGTCCACAAGGACAACAGTGTTTACCTTCCTTGGCGTCTCCGGCTCCGTGCGAGGTACCTTGGCAGGCTGCTCCGAGGACCCGGGGTGGCGGTCAGGACTCCGAGACCTGGCCCACGAGGAACCAGGCCTATCAGAGGCTTCCAACGACGACGCCCTCGCGAGTTTTTTCTTTCTCTGGTGTTCCCTGGAGGGAGACCCCCGCTCAGAAGACTCCCGATGGTGCTTGGAGTCTGACAGCTCCCGAGGCGTCGAGGCTTCTGACGAGGTCTGGACCCAGGTGGATGCGGACTCTGAGAAAATTCTCTCACGCTGCTGCTGCCTACTTCTAAGTGCCTTAGAAGACATCTTGCCGCACGGGCCACAGGCCACCAGGTTATGGTCGGCCCCGAGGCATCGGAGACAGCAGTCATGTATGTCGATGGGGACATTAACATTTTACACCAATCACACTTTTTAAACCTGCTGGCAGCCATCGGGGGCAAAAGGGCCCCTGCGAGGTCAAACGACCGGGCTGCCAGTGAAAAAGAAATAAAAAAGCACGAATGCTAGTCACGAAGGACAAAAACCAAAAACTAGGGACCGGATTCGATACTGGTGTACCAAACCGAGGCGGGAAGGGGAACCGGCGTCGAATTCTGACCACGTCCGTTGGGCTCCGCGGAAAAGGGAGACTAAGCAAGATGGCACCCTTGGGCAGGAAGGGGACCGCGCATGTGCGATGCAATCCAAAGGCTTTCTTTGAAAGCTGGGGAATTGCTCCGCACGAGGGCTCCATCGGCGCCGACGTCACCCATATGTGAGGACTGACTTCCTGGAGAAACACATACAAAAGCCCTCTCCCGCAGCTATGGCTGTACTAGGGTGTCAAAGCCTTCCGACATGTGCTCGCACCTCCTACTGAAGAACTGGCTCACCTTGGTGTTAGCTGCTGAGGCCATCAAGTTCATCACTGGCTAACCCCAATGTCCAGTGAGACTCCTGAACACGGATTCCTCCAGGGACCATTCCGCTGGGTCTACCTGATGTCGGCTCAGAAATCCATCTGCACATTTGTCCTTACCTGCCACGTGGGCTGCTGAATGCTACCAGATGACTCTCCGCCCACTACAGCAGTAGAGCCACTTCCTCCATCAGGCCCTTGCTGGCTGTGCCTCCTTGGTGGTTGATATATGCTACCAAAGTGGCATTGTCCAAAAAAGACCTGTACCGCCTGGTTCTGCAGTAGTGGCAGGAAGTGTTGCAGCGTTAGAACACTGCTCTCAGATCCAGCCTATTTATGACCATACAGACTGCAGTCCAGTGGCCCTAGGCCCACTGTGACTGGCAGTGACCATCCCCAGCACAATGGATCACAGTCGCTACCAATGCCAGTCTAAGTGAGCGACTCCAATGGAATCCCCACTGTCAGTCAGGGATACGCGCCACCAATACAGGCTTAGCTGGACCACCCTCGGGCACAGCAACCATTGGGACACTGGTCCCACTGCGGAGGCCATTGGGACAAGAGGAAGTGCTGGCGCGGTCTCAAATGGGTTCATGACCATGGCACAAGGTCTTTGGTCACCACCATGGGCCTTGCCATTCAGAGGAAACGTCGGAACAGTTCTCGAACCTTTGCCACCCTTTTCAGCAACAGGGTCACCTGACCCCTTTGGCTGTTCAACAGCGCTCCCAAGTCAGTCAGTCTGCTGTGAGGGACAGAGATGGCTCTTTTCGAAGTTCACCACCCATCCCAGACTCTGCAGGAGCTTGACCACTCTCCTGGACGTAGTCTCGCTCTCCTCGCAGGACTCTGACCAGATGAATCAGTCGTCCAGGTACAGATGGAACAGTATTCCTTCTCACCACAATGCAGCACCACTACGACCATGACTGTTCTGAATGTTCTTGGGGTGGTAGCGAGCCCAAAAGGTAGTGCTTGAAATTGAAAGTGGCCCATGGACACAGCAAAACGCAGGTAGTGCTAGTGCTCCTGCCGAATCAGGATATAGAGATACACCTCCGTGAGGTTCAAGGACATCAGGTATTCGTACTTGTGCACTGCCATGATGACAGAGCACAGGGCTTCCATGTGAAAATGGGAGACCCACAATGCCCTGTTGATGTGTTTGAGACCTGGTGGAATGAACCTTCCTTCTTGGGAATGACGAAGTAAATGAGTATCAACTGGATCCACACTGGTTTGCAGGCATGGGCCATACCACCCTCATGCAGACGAGTTTGTCCGTCGCCCCTACCGCCTGGCTCTTGACTGCAGATTTGCAGGAAGAGACCAGGAAGGTGTCGGGAACCAGTCGCGCTAGCTCTAGCACATACCTGTCCCGAATGATTTCCAATACCAATGGAGTGGAGGAGTGGCCTAGTGGTTGGGGCAAGGTACTTCAGGCCGGAAGGTCGGGGGTTCAAATCCCACTAGAGGACAGCAACCTTGGGCCGGAAGGACTGGGGTTTCTAGTCCCACAGGTGCTCCTTGTGGTCTTGGGCAAGCCACTTAACCCTCCATAGCCCATGTTCCCTGTAAAATAGTTATCTCCAAGTTATAATTCCCTGTTCAATGTAATTTCAGTTTGTTCAATGTAAACCGCACTGATGCAGAATAGCGCGGTATATAAGAGAATGTAAATAAATAAATACCCACTGGTCTTGTGTAACCTGGACCCAAGCCAAGTAGAAGAACCAAAGCTGTCTTCCTATCTCGTCTCCAGCATGGGTCCCCCTCACTTCATTATGGCTTCTTAGCAGGTCCAGTAGCAGGGAAGTAGTATCTCCTGCCCACCTCCCATCCTCAAAAGGAGAAATGTCTTCTCGTGGGGTAATGGGTTCTCTGAAAGGGTGCGAAGCGCATCAACTAGAATCTGTGAAAATCACTAAACTGTCCTCTAGAGGCTGCAGGGATCTTACCACCCCCCCCCCCCGGGCTTATCCTCTGGTAGACTACCTCCTTTGGAGTCTCTGAGGTCCTTAACCAACTTCTTTAGTGCTTCTCTGAAAAGCAGCTTCCACTTAAATAGAAGCTTAGACAGCTGCACCTTGGACGACACATCCGCAGACCAGTTGCACAGCCATAAGAGGCAGCAAGTCACCACCACCAAAGCCATGCTTTTGGAAGAGGCCCACACTAGGTCATAGAAAGCATCAGCCAGGTAGACTGCTCCACCCAACATTGCCGCTTCGGAGGTCGCCCCTGGTTCTGGCAGCCCTTGGGCCCAACACGTAGGCACACCCGGGCTACATATGCCCAGGCTACATATGCCTCACAGATGGAAGTTTAAAGTCAAGCATGGACTTCAATCTCTTGTCTTGTGGACCTTCAGTGCAGCTCCACCTTCCACTGGAATGGTGTTTTTCTTTGTCACGGCAGTAACTAATGCATCCACCTTAGGAACCTTTAAGGTCTCCTTTTCATCAGGGGAAAACGGGTACAAATGGGACATCATCCTCCCCCTCGCACAAGCTAGCTTCAGGGAGTTCCCAACTCCTTGTCGATCATCTGTTTAATGGCCTTGTGCGCTGGGAAGAAATACTGTGGATACCCAATTCCTGAAGCAAGGGGTCCTCCAGGCATATCTCGTTCTCTGCAGGGCTGACTGCCATGTTCAGCACTCCCAGGGAACAAGAGGTCAGGGCCACTAGTTCCTCCTTGCGGAAAACCCAGACCACTGAGGGTTCTTCGGAGAAAGGGATCTCTCCCTCCTCAATCTCAATCTCTAGGGGTCCCCCCCAATCTGCCAAGGTCCCCTCAAGAGCATCCTCCAAGGAATTCGAGTCTGGAGAAGCAGATTCCCCACACTTTCTGCTGCTCAATAGGCCTCTTAGCCAGCGGAGCTCCCCCTGTCTCCAGAAGGGATAAGCATTCCCCACTGTCCCTGGCACTGCCCTGTCTCTAAGGGAGTTCTTTCTTATCCCCCAGCCCTGCTTCAAGCAGTAGGCCTTGTGGAGTAACAGGAAGTCCAGAGAGAAGGGCAGCCCCGTGCGTTGCTCCAGCTCTGATTGTTTGCGCCTTTTCTTTTCCTTGCCCCTAATTTCCCCCCGCAGTTGCACTGCCAGAGATAGATAATCTTCTCCCCCCCCCCCCCACACAGCTGCACTGGACACAATGGCTGTCTCTTCCACCTCTGGCAGGCCATGCGGCTGCCCGGAGTGATAACAGGCCACCAACAGCCGCAGGCACAGCTATCTTCTATTCCGGTGGGACCCCCTACCTCAAATGCAGTCTCTGCCAAACTACCCTCTTCCACACAGATTCAGCAGAGACCCGCTGCTGACAGCATGCCCCTGCCTGCTCCACAAGCCATGCAGGGCTGCTTCCCTGGCTTTCCAGATGGCATCGCCATGTGGTCTCCCAAAGGGCCCTCCAATGGCAGCACCACCACAATGAAGACTATCCAGGAGCACATAGCTCCCGTGCCCCCAAGCATCCCACCACCGTCAAAACACAGTAAGACTGGGGAAAGAAACTCATCTATGCCAAGACTATAGGACTGTGGCCCTGGTGAAACCACAGTGGGTGGCAGATCAGAGGGGAGGGACCTGGAGCACATGGGTGTGCACCCCAAGGGCATGTGAGACCGTCACGGATCCAAACACTTGCAGTGCTCACCACAATCGAGGCAGGCTAGCTATCGTACTTTTCAATTTAAAGAAACTGGCTCCAATTCTCAATTGCTTTCTTTGCCTCTTGCCCAATAATTCTCTTATAATCTCTTATCCTTTTTCTTTTTGTTTTTTTTTGTATACTGCCAACAGGCTGACAAACTGCCACCACCCCCTCTACTGGGTACCAACCACCTGCTTCTTTTCTATGTGTCTGAAATGCAGTCCAGTCCAGATGCACAGAAAGCCCAACCATCTGCTGGAGACTGAGCAATACTGGCTAACCTTCTGAGGCACAGAGCCCTAATAAATAGGATGACATCACAAAAACTGGTCATGTTCAGTCTCCATCTGCTGGTTTGAGAGTTCAACCCATGCATCTGGACTGAACTGGAGGAATGATATGGAACTCCCTTTGGACTGTTCTAATGCCACCTTTCTCCATAAAACGATTTTTATTTCTTTTTCAAGTTGGTCTAAACCTCCATTTACCAACCATTAATAAACACATTTTAGATATTCTATTTACAACATAGTCTTCACGTCTTCTGCACAAAGAAAAATATCAGCATACATCTGAAATTGTAACCCTAAGTTAAAAATATTATCACATAAAGCATATAGTTTTAAATTAACAAGCTGAAAGGGCAGGACTTTAAAACACCTCTCAACATTTCAAAAAGCTCAGAACATCTATTCTCAAAATGTACCTGTTGTCTTAGGTTTCATAAAAATTATTATAAATATTTTAACACATTATGTATCCATTCCAAAACCTATTTATTTTAGAGGACAAACTGATAAAACAACTGTCAGATGCTCTTGAAATTTAAAAAAAAAAAGGTCAGGAGTGGTAATGGGCCAGCAGGACAAAGCACACAAGGGGTGGTGAAATGTAGCAAACACAGTTTATGCCAAAAAGACCCAACATAGCCATGTTACAGCAACCAGACTGTGTTAGGGGTCCTAAACATTCATGCCGATGTAACACCAATTAGTAACTCAAGAAGCGCTGTCAAACTACTACTCTTCTCTTTCTTAGAGCTAGCAGCATAATGTATAGCTTCACTCTTAAAAAGTGTTCACCGAAGCTATACATTGTGCTGGTTCTCAAAAAGCTGCAGCAATCTGACAGTGTTTCTTGCGTTGCCGATTGGCGTTACATTGGCATGAATGCTTAGGACCTCTGATGCATGTCCATGTTAGGTCTTTTTATGAAATAAACTGGTGTTTCCCCAGTTCATCCTTTGTGTGATTTTTCTTATCAGCCCATCTCTGCTCTCTCTGTCCTGGTTGTCTTCTTTAGATGTAGAAGGAAAAAGCTTTGCAGATTCAAACAAACCCACTCCCTGTCCATAATCCAGAGATATCAACCATTCACCCAGAACAAAGACTAAGTTTCTCTGTACTTCCCAACACTAAATTGATATTAATACAGTTGTGTTAGCACTTCCTCCTCTATTACTTTTGCTAATAAAAGCAAACTCAAAAATGGGCAAAAATCATTTCAATCAAACTAGATCATAGGGGAAAGCCCAACAGATATTCAGGAGTGGAGGAGTGGGGGCAAGGTACTTCCGGACGGAAGGTTGGGGGTTCAAATCCCACTAGAGGACAGCAACCTTGGGCCGGAAGGACTGGGGTTTCTAGTCCCACAGGTGCTCCTTGTGGTCTTGGGCAAGCCACTTAACTATTTTACAGGGAACATGGGCTATGGAGGGTTATCTCCAAGTTATAATGCCCTGTTCAAAGTAATTTCAGTTTGTTCAATGTAAACCGCACTGATGCAGAATAGCGCAGTATATAAGAGAATGTAAATAAATAAATAAATCATGGAGTAAGTTGTCTTGACAAGATACTGACAAAATGCAAAAGTTAAAATACACTGACAGAGGTTATGATAAAAGCTGAAGTAATCCAGAAATATTTAAATAAAGATTAGAGAGTAGAGGATTTAAGTTACATTCTTTATAGCAGTTGATGGGTAAACACAAAAACATTCTTTAAAAATGTCTGTAAGGAAGTTCCAGGAATCTAATAAAAGAAGATGGGAAAGTTAGAATATATATAGCAATAAATGAAGAATTAACATAAAAATAATCTCAGAGACCTGGTGGCAGAACAACCAATGAGACATTTATACAAAAAGTACAAATTAATTCAAAAAGACAGGGTGGATCAAACTGGTGGAGGGGTGGCACTATAAGGATGGCATAGAATCAAACAAGATGAAAGTTCTGCAGAAAACAAAATGCAATGTGAAATCTTTAAGGATACAAACGCTATGTGCGATAAGGTATATTACCATCTATCTGGATGGGATAGAGAAACAAAACTAACTTTTTAAAAAACATTTCTTATTTATGATTTTCAAAGTTACATACACATTCCATAAGGAAGAGCAAAGAGCAAACAATACAAAAATGGAAACTTTCACAATCAATCAATCAAGAAAAAGCACTCCTGCTCAACGAAACTGACATTAATGGAGTAAATGTCTCATTGGGACACAGAAACATGACAGCAGATAAAAGACCACACAGTTTATCTAGTCTACTCTTCCGATCAACTCTAAGCTCTAGACCCTTTTTTTTCCCTTTAGCGATCTTTTGAGTTTATTCCATGCTTTCTTGAATTCAGATACAGTCTGTCTCTATCACCTCCACTGGGAGACTATTTCATGCATATACCACTCTTTCCGTAAAGCACAGTTACTTACCTGTAACAGGTGATCTGCGGCTCCGCGCCCCCCCCCCCACCAAACCGCTCCGCACCCCCCCCCCCCCACCACACCGCTCCGCACAGCCGGTACGCGACAGACTCCCAGGCAAGTTGACACACTCTCCAGCTTTCTCTCTCTTGCCTGCCCTCCACATCTTCTATGGACGCCACGCGGTGCTCCGGCTCCTCCACCTGCTTGCCCATTTCCATCAACGATTCTCCAACCGCATCCAATTTTTTCAGCACTTGATCAAATTTAGGATCCAGTAATTTAACCACTTCCTTTGCAACATCTTCAGTGGCTGAATCGGCACTCTCAGTTCCTGGGGACACCGGCTGCGATATTGTGGCAGCGGTAGGCCCCGACTTAGTGATCTTCTCCCAATCTTTTTTTGGGACTACCGGCATGACGGCTTTTTTTGTTCAGATCTTCCGAACCGGCTTAACTTTATCTCCACTCTTGTTGCGATATTTATAGGCTAACTCTTTAAATGGCACTATAATTCTGACAAAGACTTGAGACAGCCTCGGAGCGAGCAAGGAACGTCCTTACCCACTCATGCGTCACGTGGGACCCCCCTAATTTTAAACTTTTAAGAACTAAACTTAACTTCATCCCCACTAAATTAAGAGGGACAACCGCATCTTTGACTATGTCTTCCCTTCAGAAATCACCTAAGATAACGGATCCAGAAAAAAACACCGTGATCCTGAAAACTGTAAAAAGGATTTTATGGATCGACAAGAACCTTCCCCCCCACAGACCACACTGCCTTCTGACCTACTCATTCTCTACTACAATTAGCAAGTCAGTCTAAATTTCCCTTTCCTTATCGTTCCTCCAGTTCAGCCCTTCACCACTGGGATGTAGCAGAGCAGTAATTACTGGGAGGGACCTGTCCACCCGGATCGCAAGACTGCCGACCCGAAACAGGCACCATTCGCCGTCTGAATATCCAGGCGATAGTGCTTACTGAATGTATGGAGAGAAGACCAAGTGGCCACTCTGCAAATCTCCACTGGCGAAACCAAACTATGCTCCGTCCAAGATGTCGCCTGCGCTCTAGTAGAGCGAGCCCGTAGTCCCACGGGCACCAGACGCCCTTGCAAAATATATGCTGACGCTATAGTTTCTTGTACCCATCTAGCTATCGAGACTTTGGCCGCCACTTCCTCTTTACGCGGACCTCCAAAGAGAACGAACAGGCAATCCGACTTCCGGAAGACTTCTGAAACTTTCAAGTACTGGCGCAACGCCCTTTTAATGTCCAACCGCTGCAGACTACAGTCTGAGGCGTTGTCCTTCCTATAGCCCAATACTGGCAACGAAACCATTTGATTCATGTGAAAAGGGGAAACTATTTTGGGCAAAAAGGAAGGTATGGGCCGCAGCAGCACCTTTTCTCTAGAAAAGGACAAGAACGGCTCTTGACAAGATAAAGCCTGCAACTCAAATCTGGCGAGCCAAATAAATAGCCATCAAAAACACTGTCTTTAAGGTTAAATCCTTGACCAATGTCTGCTGCAAAGGCTCGAAAGGTTCCCTAGACAACACCCCAAGTACTAAGTTGAGATCCCATGAGGGAACCACCATTCTACGCGCAGGCCGTAACCGAGACACTGCCTTTAAAAACCTTCATACGATAACATGAAAGGGCGGCCAGCTGGACCCTCAAGGAGCTGGCTGCCAGACCTTTATCAAATCCGTCCCGCAAAAAAACTTAAAACCGTAGGAATGGAAACCGTGGAAGTGCAGATCTGCCGCTGAGAGCACCAGTCCACAAAGATACGCCAAATTCGCACATATGCTAGAGATGTGGATTTCTTCCTGGCTTGAAGTAAAGTCGCAACCACCACCCCAGAATAACCTCTCTTCTTTAACCTCGCCCTTTCAATAGCCAAGCCGTAAGCGAAAATCGATCCACCTGGGGCATGCGAAGAGGACCCCGAGTCAAAAGATTCAGCATTGTGTGAAATCGCCAGGGCTCCCCATCTAGGAGCCGAACCAGATCTGCATACCACAGACATCTCGGCTAATCTAGTGCCACTAACACTATTCTCCCCCGATGTGCCTCAATGCACTGAATCACTCTCCCTATGAGTGCCCACAGGGGAAACACAGAGAAGGCCGGCCATCGGCCATTGTTGCATCAGGGCATCGATGCCCTCCGACATCCGCTCCCGTCTTCTGTTGTAAAAGCGACTCACCTTTGCCGACCGAAAAGTCGCCATGAGATCCATAATCGGTGGACCCCACTTGATGACTATCCGTGCAGAGACTTCCAGATGCAGCTCCCATTCTCCTGCATCCTCGGACTCTGCTGAGAAAATCTGTCATCACATTCTCCGTTCCTGCTATATGCGCTGCCGAGATTGCCTGTAGTCGAGGCTCCACCCACGCAAACAGAATCTCCGTTCATCCTCCATGGTGGCGCTTTCTGTGCCCCCTTGGCGATTGAGGTAAGCCACTGTCGCAGAATTGTCGGACAACACTCGCACTACTCGACCTTTCACTTCGGACTCGAACACTTGAAGTGCAAGCGCTACCGCCCTTAGTTTCAGAAGGTTGATTGACCACTGGGTCTCCTGCTCGTTCCAAGATCCTAGCGTGAAAAGATCCCTGCAATGAGCTCCCCAACCTGCGAGACTGGCATCTGTCAATACCGGGAGCCACTGCGGCTGCTCCAGCAGCATGCCTGCCCCCAGATTTCCTGGGGAGAGCCACCACTGAAGGGATTGCCTGACTCGCTATGGGCAAGGAAGCCGTTTGTTTAGAGAATCATTCTGGTGGGACCAGCGTCAGAGTAATGACCTTTGCAAGGGCTGCATGTGTACTCTGGCCCATGGTACTACCTCGAGGGTCGCCGCCATTGTCCCTCGCACTCAAAGATAGCTCCAAGCTGACGGAGCTGAGGTGGCCCCAAACTGGCATACCAGCTGCCGAAGGATCTGAGCTTGCAGTTCCGGCAAAAACACTGCTCCCATTTGGGTGTTGAACTGTACCCCCAAGTACTCTAAGACTTGAGACGGAACTAACCGGCTTTTGGATGCAATGACCACCCAGCCGAGCCCCTGAAGGAATTTTACTACTCTGCTGGTAACCTGGATGCTCTCATCCCTCGACTTTGCTTGTATCAGTCAATCGTCGAGATAAGGATGAACTAAGATTCCTTCTTTCCGCAGAGCCGCCGCTACCACCACCATAACCTTGGTGAAGGTCCACGGAGCCATTGCCAACCCGAAGGGCAATGCCTGAAAATGAAAATGCCCCCACGGGAGTGCGAGCCTTAGAAATCTCTGATGCTCTGCTCTGATCAGGATGTGCAAGTACGCCTCGGTAAGATTGAGGGATGTTAATTCCCCCTTCCGAACCGCCACTATTACCGATCGCAACGTTTCCATCTGAAAGTGAGACACTCGCAAACTGCGATTTACTCCCTTGAGATCCAAAATAGGACGTAGGGATCCGTCCTCCTTTGGTACTACGAAATAAATAGAGTAACAACCAATGACGTACAATTCTCGGAGTACCGGTATAACTGCTCCTAACTGCAAGAAACGAGCCAAAGTTTGTAGATGGCGGACGTACTTTGCTGTCCTTTGCAAGGGGACAGAACGAATGAATCTAGTACCGGACGAGCCTATTTGAGAGCATAACCCTCGCGTATCACCTCTAAGACCCATTGGTCAGAAGTTATCTGGACCCAGGCAGGAAGAAACTCTCGAAGCCGCCCTCCAATCGGCTGAAGTCCTACCCGGGCCCGCCTTGCTTCATTGTGGTTTTCGGGCAGTCAAGGAGGGAAACGCAGAGAACGGAACCTTTCCTTCTCCTTGTCAGCTAAGGGGTAGAGCCTGTTCATAGCTCTTATGCCCCGTAACCCCGCTTCCGGCATATCCCATTCATCTTGAATCATTCGGTCAACCACCCGATGAACTGGAAACATCGCCTGAGTTTGCCGTACTGCCTGAATGAGAGGGTCTTCTAAACCCTACTCGTCCACTAGCTGTACCGACGCAAGGTTAAGTGCTTGGAGGGACTCCGTAATGAGCGCAGTAAGCTCTTCCTTGCAAAATACTCTTATGATCCTCGCTTGATCCTCCGGTTCCTGTATCTCTCCTTCCTCAAGTTCTTCCATGCCTGATTCGGGTTCCAACTCTACGTCTTCCATATCCTGCCAATCAGGCTCCGAGGGCTGACCATCGAGAGATCGAGCCCTCACCAGGCTGCCTACAACGTTTTCCGAGCTAGACTGCTGCCTTTGGGCTCCCAGCCCCCAAGGCTCCGAGATCGTACCCTGTTGTCTCAAATACACTTCATGCATTATGAGCACAAAATCTGGAGAAAAAGCCCCATGGGCCACTCCGGGTCCTAATGGTGCTCCAGCACTAGCTGGCCCTGCTTGGGCTTCCAAAAGGGGTACTTGCTGGTCCTTCCAACCGAGACTCACCATCCCCTCTTGCTGATGGGCCCTGAGTCTCTTCCCCAACTTTATCTTGGATTTCTTGCTCCATAGTAGTGGAAGCTAGCACGCAGCCCCTGCAAACCCCGTCGTCCGAGACTGCGCCCTTCGGGTGCCACAGACCAAACACTGCGGCCGTGACGGCATTAGCTATAAATTAACCAAATTCAATATCCAACCTTCAATACACCCCTAACCCCTCTCCTTTATTTTTTTTATTTTTTTCCTGCGGTACTTTCAAGGCCCCAGAATCAAGCACCAACAAACTGCATCAAAATAAAACAAATTCAATTTAAATTAAATTAAACTAAAAATAACCTCACAGGCATTTATTTTCGCTGTAACCGCTATCTCTCCGCGTTAGGAAGGTTAGAGAGAAAAAATTGCTGTTTCCCTCGTGGCCTAAAAAGCACGGGAAAGAGACCGCGAAAAAGGCTGGGCCTGCCTCCCTTAGCCGCACTCCGCGTTGGGCCCCAAATCCTCCCTGCGAGACTGAGCTCCGGCGAATGACTGTTACCATCACCGGGCCTAATCAAGTCCCCGAGACAATTTACCTGCTCCGACGCCTCAGATGCCGCTGCACACAGCAATGTGTGGTCAGCAGGTGCAGAGAGGGCTTTTCGGCTGCCGGATGACTGCCACGAGGCTCTCAAACCTCATTGGGTGCTCTGACCGGCCTCTGCTGCCACTGCACAACTCCCCTCCGTTCCGACTAGGAGGGGGGAGTAGCTTAACACCCGGGCCGATCCTGAGAGGGGAGAAAAAGTATCAAAGGTTCGATTCCCCCCCAACTCCACTCTAATTTTTTTTTAAGTAATATTACTCCAAAAAAAAAAAATACAATGAATGACAAGCAAATTAAAATTAAAGGGAAACCCCTAAAGACTAACTACACTACACTAAGGAATGCTCCTTATCTGTTCCTCTAGTGAGCTCACACCTAGGCTCACTATGTCCTCCTGCTGCAGGGAGCCTGGACACACTGGGGCTGATGGGAAAGACCAGCAGAGTATATCCAGTGATGTCACGTTTTTGACATGCCCAGTCTCCAAGCTGCAGAGGTGGTGCACTACCCAGTGGTGAAGGACTGAACTGGAGGAACGATAAGGAACTCTCCTTAACATCTTGGATTTTGGCACCTGGGAGACAGCACACCTCCAAGGACATCAAGTCTGTTCTGCAGATGGACGCTTCAGTATCCCTCAGAAGAGAGTCACCAGTCACCCTTTGCTTCCTTATGGTCACCGACTCTGCAACTTTGAGGTGTTTGAACTCTAGTTCTTCCCATTACTGGGATGTCTTTGCCTCCTCCACATCCAGGGCTGCATACCAGTTCTTCAATTCAAGGGATGCTGGAGTTGGACTGTAGTTTCTGCAGGATCTGGTGACCCATCCCAACTCTCCTCTTTCCGTAGCATACCATCTTCACCTCTGTTGGAAAGCTTGGATGCCTCAAGAAGCAACTTAATGTACCTTCCACTGTCATGGATGCTTCTCAGCCTCACCACCTCTTCTATCAGCTCTTCCATTTGTTTCATGAGGGCTTCAGCTTGCAGACATCTTGCACATAGAACCAGTCACTCAATTGAAATCAAGCTGCCCGCCTGAACAGAGGCGGAAACTGTAACGGGTCAACAGTTTTGGCAACATGATTTTTCCCAGTCATAGTTCAGTTGTTGGATCTTTGGTACCCATTGAAGGAAATAAGAAAGACCTACCAAAGTCCCTAATGTTTCCTCAGCTGTCCTTTAAGACAAAAAAGCAGCTAGCCTCATTTGTGTGTGATCCATCAGCTCCGTTCTATGTCCCTGTGTGTAGTGCTGCTTGCATGTTAAACAAGTATCACTTTAAAGTACTAAAATCTGATGTGTCAGAGGTATATAGTCTAATGTACTTCCTATGTAAAATTATCTAATCAAAGCTCCTTCAAAATATATCAACTTGTTTACTTTTAACAAATATCGAAATGTAGAACACTTTATTATTGGGTGGAAGGAAAATTCTAAGTAGTAAAATCTTAATCTTCGTTAACAGGCTAATTGGTGAGTTGCTGTACATAATAAGATTACTCACATGGGGTGGGCAGCAACTGGGGTGGGATGGATCCAACACCTGAGGAGTGCAATGACTTCAAAGAGCTAACCTTCCTCTTTGACCCTGAAGGAGGAGGCGAGAAAGGAAAGGAAAAAAAAAAAAAAAAAAAAAGAGCAGCAGAAAAAATCCCCTTCTACAATACAGCTATAAAAACAAATCAGTTGACAAAGCAACAGAAAAAGTAAGGGAAGTAAAGTTTCTAGATCCTATAAATGTAGTTCAGGAAACTACCTTAGATCTTGTCCTTACTGGTATGCACAACTTAGTGCAAAGGGTAATAATGATCACTGCTGGAAAAACGACACAAGAGAACAGCTATAGCACTTAATTTTAGAAAGGGTATTTTTAAAAGGGAGACTGAAAACAAGGAAATTTGGAGAAAAGAAAACTACAGTAATTGCTAGTGTCAAACGTTTGACTGAAGCGTGCACATTTTTAAAAAGACAGTCAGAACACAGACAAAACTAAGTTACTCTTTTATAGCAGGAGTTCCCGGTGGACGGCAGGATGAGTCCTCACTGACAAAGCCTGGTCTAAGTGCAACTCCCCAGCTTTAGATTTCTCCCAAATGTTTTGTGAGAATGCACTGCGCATGCATGCCTGCTCCCATCTGCCGTTGTGGTGCAGGACTGCCTCAGTCTATTAATAGAGCTGAATACAGAATACAACTCCTTCAGAAAAAGGGTAGGTTTGTGAGAACTAATCTCCTGCTGTCCACGCAGAACTTCTGCTACAGTTAAGCAACTTAGGGCCTGATATTCAGCGGCAGCGGTGTCTAGCACTTATAAAGCAGTTAGCCATTGCCTCTGAACTCTAGACCCAGATATTCAATGCCGAGGCCATATCCACCGAATATCCTGGTCGCCAGATAGTGCGGAAGCTAATCAGGCAGTGGCGATATTCAACCACTGCCCAGTTAGCTTCAACAGCAAAAGTTAAGACAGCCTTTAATCTGCCTAACTTTCACCTCCAAGGGATAACACGGCAGCGGCTGAATATCCCCACTGCCTGGTTATCCCTGGGTACCACACCTGGAACTCTGATGCTAACCGCCTAGCATCAGGGTGCCTAGTGGCAGCAAGTCTGCTAACCGTGTTAATCACTTTGAATAACGAGCCCTTAGTTTTCTCTGTGGACAAATAGGATAGAGAGTTCTCACGTATAGGAATACCTAGTTATTACTCCTGGGGGGAATTCTTCACAATGCAGAATTCCCCACCTATGCAGAATTCTGCATTTGCTGTGCAGAATCCTGCACAGGCACTGGCGAACCAGACAATGATGTAGGATCGGGTGCACAAGCTTTAAAAGCACCCGAACCTGCCTCACTGTTAGCAGAACACACCTGTGGGAGCATTTCTGTTTGCTCCCATGGTTGTGCTAGCTTCTGATGCCAGCACCATGCTTTTCAAAAGGTCAACAGAAGCACTGTCAGAAAGAACACCTTCTGTGACCTTTGGAAAAGCAGGGTGCTGGCATCAGAAACTAGCACAGCCATGAGAGCAAACTGAAATGCTCCCGCAGCTCTGTTGCTGTGATCGGGGAACAGAGAAGGGATGCTGATGAGCTAGGGGACTTTGCTGGGTGTTGGATGCTGGAGGTTAGAGGGAGAGAAAACAGAAGGGATAAGGCTGGGTTTGGGAGAACTGTGATTGGAGCAAGACAGCTAAGGAGGAAAAAGGCAGGCCACTTCACTCATTTTATAGATCTCTATTATCCCTCACCTCAGCTGCCTTTTTTTCCAAGCTGAAGAGCCCTAACCTTTTTTTTTTCCATTTTAAATTTTTTTATTAACTACTGCACTGCGAATTACAACATACTTTGTACAGAACATTATACAGTCTCCACCATATTCCAACATACTTTGTACTCAACATTATACATTCTCCCCAATGTTTTACCCTTCTTAACACATTATTCCCCCCCATACTAGTACATCCTTCCTATTCATCTCCCCCTATATGTTCCCCACCCCTTCCACCCCTCCTCCCTCCCCTCCCCCCTCCCCCACCCTTGTTGCTCATTAATCATACCATCATCTCCCTCTCCACCTTCTACTTGTGTCTCACCCCTTTTACTTCGGTTCACTCTGAGTTCTGACCATATGCCATACATCCAAACTAAATTTCCTAAGATGCAGCCAACCTGCCATCCTCCTTCTGCTCCCTCCCATCCTCCCTCCAGGCTTCCAACCACTTCCACACCCTCTTCCATTTTTCTGCACTCCTCTCACCTTTTCCCCGTCTCAGCTCTATCAATTTATACATCAGACTCACCTCAGCCACTCTTTGGACAAATCCTGTCGGTTGTGGTTCGCTCGACCCCACCCAATGTTGAGCGCTCTCGCATCTGGCTGCTACTATACAGTGGTGCAGCACCCCCCCTTCCCATCTAGGAATATCTTCATCCAGTTGGTGCAACAAACATGTCTTCGGTCTTCTTTCCAGTCTATATCCTGTCATGCCATGTATCACATCTATAATCTTTACCCAACAGACCTGTATCCATTCACACTTCCACCACATATGTAACCAATCCCCCCTCTCATGACATCCCCTCTAACATTGTTCATCCAATCCCTTTCCAGCTCTTTTCCTGCGTACTAGCGCCCAGTACCATCTAAATAACACTTTATAAGGATTCTCTTTTATTTGTGTAGCAATAGAGATATTGGCTATCGTCTGTATTATCTTATCCCATATTTCTGCATTCCAACTTACCCCCAAGTCCTCCTCTCATTTCAACATATATCTCAATTTACTCTGCCCACCCTCCATTAAGCCTTTGTAAATTCTGGACAAACCCCCCTTTTGACCCAGATGGCCTGAGCATATGGCCTCAAACCATCCTCTATTTTCCCATAAATCTGTACATACTTTTGGTTGTCTTATGAAGTGACTAAGTTGTAGATATGCATAATAATCACTGTCCTTTAACCTATATAGGTACTTAATGCCCTCAAACTCGTAACCCCCCCCCCCTTCATATGTATTAATTGGTGGACATGCGTCAGCCCCGCTTTGGCCCATCTCTGTAGGATATGCACCCCGGGCCCCTATCCCCTATCAAAACAGGCCTCTAGTGTCATTCCCTGTATATAGCCTTTATCATGAACTAACAATTTTTTATTTTGTTTCCAGACATTCAAACTATGCGTAACCATGGGATTTAGAATTTGAGTATCAGATCCTTTACTTCCCCTCCATATTGTTCTTTCCAATCCCTCTCCCCCTATCAACTCTTTCTCCATTTGGACCCACTGTTTCTGTGTTCCTCTTTGCCACTCATAGATCGTTTTCAGTTGCGCTGCCTCATAGTATTTTCTAAAATTTAGTACTCCTAATCCCCCCTCTTCCTTGGCTCTTTGCATTACAGTCAGCACTACTCTTGGATGCCTCTTTAACCATATGAATCTGTTTACAAGTCTTTGTACCTGTTTCAATTTATTTTGCGGTACCCTTATTGGGAGCATCTGAAACAAACAGTAATCATGACACTAGCATCATCTTTATGGTCGCTATGCGTCCGAACCATGAAAGATATCCCTGCCCCCACCCATCTAGCCAGCTCTCTATCTGTCCAAATAACTTCAAATAATTTAATTTATATAAAGCTTCCATCCTACTGCTTATGCGGATGCTGAGATATCGAATGCATCCCTAGGCCATTTAAATGGGTATTCTTTTGCAGTATTTCCTTTACATCCCTTGGCACAGCTAGGTTTAAAATTTCTGATTTTGTCCAATTTATTGTAAATCCTGACATCTTACCATATTCTTCCAACTCCCACATTACTATTGGGATACTTACACGGGGTCTCGCTACGCTTAATATGATATCATCAGTGAACATGGATATTTTATATGCACTCCGCCCAACTTTTATTCCCGTTATATCAGCCCGTTCTCTAACCCGCTGTGCAAATGGTTCCAATGCTATTGCAAATAGCAGCGGCGATAGGGGACACCCCTGTCTCGTTCCCCTCCCCTGCTCAAAAAATCCAGAGTGGGCCCCGTTCACCCTCACACAAGCTTTCAGTTGATGGTACATTGCCTTCACCCAATTTGTGAACTCCTTCCCCAGCCCCATTCTCTCCAGTACCTGAAAGAGAAAAGGCCACGACACGTGGTCGAAAGACTTTTCTGCATCCAGTGACAGAAGTAATGCCTACTCCCCGTGTTGTTCAATGGACCATATCATATTTAATATCTTTCTAATATTATCCGCTACTTGTCTACCGGGAATAAATCCCACTTGGTCTTGTCGTATCAGCTTCCCTATTATCTTATTTAAGCGCGTAGTAAGTATTTTAGCTAACAATTTAGCATCTAAGTTGAGCAGCGAGATGGGACTATAGGATGAACATTCTTGCGGGTCTTTCCCCTCTTTATGTATTACTGTAATTCCCACACACCCCATCGTACCCGCTAACGCTCCTCCCTCCCTCGGTAGATTAAATAACTTCACTAAGGGTTCGATTAATATTTCTCCGAAACTTCGATAGAATCTCGCTGTAAGCCCATCCAATCCCGGTGCCTTATCTAATTTTAACTGGTTAATTGCCCTCTGCACCTCCTCACCTCGTATGGGCTTATTGAGTCCTTCTTGCTCCCCCTCTTCTAGTTTAGGTAATTTTATGGAGTCAAAATAACTCTCTCCCTCTGTGGGGTTTCCCTTGCTTTATACAGCCCCTGGTAGTAATCCCGAAAAGCTTCTCTGATCTCCCCATCCTTAATTACCAACTCCCCTCCCCTCTTTCGAACTCTCATTATATAAGAGTGCAATTTCCTTTGTTTCAGCTTCTGCGCCATATATCTCCCCGCTTTATAACCTCCCTCAAAAACCTCCTGCCTCAAAAGCTGCATCTGATGCCGTATCTTTTCTGCCTGCATCTCATTTAGCTGCACTCTGATTGCCAGCACCTTCCCTCTATAAGTTCCAGTCTGTCCCTGCACGTCCAGATCTTCCAGTTCCATCAATTCTTCTCTCAGAGCCCTCTCTCTTCTTCCCTCTTTCCTACTTTTTTCATGCCCCCCATTTAATTAGGATGCCTCTCACCACTGCCTTGTACCCATCCCATACTCCTCCCCATGCAACCTCCCCATTATCATTCCACTTAAAATATTCCCTCGTTTCTCTCTCAATGTCCTCTCTGACCCTCCCATCTTCTAATAATGATTCATTAAGCCTCCAAAACTGTATGCCTTTCCCCTCACCCTCCATTATCAATCTTACCGCTACTGGTGCATGATCAGACCAGGTAACTGATTCCATTTCCGCCCCCTTAATCCTACCCCCCCACCTCCTTCGAGACCCAAATAGCATCTATTCTTGAATAGGAGCCATGTACTGGCGAAAAGTAACAGAATTGCCTCTTCCCTGGGTGTTGTAATCTCCAAGCATCTATCAAGCAATGATGCAATATAAAGTTACGATATCTATTCCTATCCGCCCTTTTACCATCTCTTGTCCCTGTGGCATCCCTAGCCAGATTCCATGTTAGATTGAAGTCGCCTCCACATATGAGAATACCCTCCCCCAATTTTCCCACCTCCTTATTCAGTTTTGTCCAGAATTCATGTTGTGCTCCTGTTGGTGCATATACATTCATTATACAATACCATTCATTCCCCACCTTCAAACGCAATAATACGTATTTCCCCGCTTTGTCCCACACAATAGACTGCAATTGTATCTTTAACCTGGTAGCAATCAGTATAGCAACCCCTCCTTTTTTCTTTTCTACAGTGTTAGATGCATGTATACATACGCCATATCCCCTGGACTTAACCAGGTACTCTGTCGCTCTTGTCAGATGCAATTCCTGTATCATCACTATCTGCTTTCTGGCGGGCGATTTCTGTATACAATTTTTGACGTTTAAATGGGGAATTAAGTCCCTTTACATTTAATGAGACTATTTTTAACTCACCTTTGTTTCCTTTATTCTCCCTACTCTTAGCCCTACTGGTTGTGACCCTTACCCCTCTCCCTCCCTTTTTTCTCCCCCCTGTCCACTCCCCTTCCCCTTCCCCCCTCTCCTGAAGAGAGATTAGTCTTCCATTATGGTGACTAATTATCAGGCCTTATCTGTCCCTAACCCCTCCATTCCACTTCTCCCTATGTCTCTAACCCCCCCCCCTAAGATCCCCATCTAGCCTTACCCGTTCCTCCTCCTCCCTTACTCCTAAACCCTACCTCCTTCCCACTCTTTTCACCCCTTCCTCCCCCCTAATTACCTTGACAAATCTGTATCCAAATCTGTACCTTCCGCCCCCTTCCCATCCCCCTTGCCCCTATTTTATTAACTACTAATATCTCCCCCCCCTGTCTAAATTTCTACTTCATTGTCAATAAAGAACAGAGTCCTCTATTTCAGCCAGCTCCTTTCTCCACCTCTTGCGCTCCATGGCTCTCTCTATTCAGTCTCGCCAATCTTCTGCCTGTCTCGGGTACTCTGTGCCATCGTAGTTTATTCCTCTTTGAGGTAAATGATGCTGTGGTGGTAGTTGTTGTTCCTGCTGGTGTTCTCTCCCCCTCCGGAAGATTAGTTAGTCCCAGTTCTTTAAGTGCTTTCCAGGCTTCCTCTCGTGTCTGCACCCGCCTCGACTTCCCCTTTACTATTATCAGTAGCCCAAAGGGAAAACAGCCATTTATATCTCATGTCCTCCCTTCTCATATATGCCATCACCTCCTTAAGGTTTCTTCTGCGCTGTAACATTCCTAAGGAAAGATCTTGGAAGAGTTCCAGTTTTTGCTCATCCCAGGTGAACTGTCGCGCTTTCCTCGCTGCACTCAAAAGCCTTTCTTTAGTTTTGAACGAGCTTAGGCACACGAATATATCTCGGTTTGTTGTCTCTTACGGGGCCCAGCCCGCTATGTGCTCGCTCTATTTGCAGGGGCTCTACTGTACCACCTTCCTCCAGGTCTGCAGTTGCTAATAGTGCCCTGAAGATTTTAACAATCACTTCTTCGCAGTTTTTGTATTTAGATTCCTCTGGGAGACCTCATACTCTTATATTACATCTCCTAGATCGATCCTCCACTTTCATCTGCTGCTCTTCTTGAGCGCGCTTTAATTCCTCCCAGCCTTTTTGTAATTCCTCTATTTCTTCCCCTTGCTGTTTCATCTGGGTCTTCGTTTCTTCCACTCGGTTTCCCATGTCCACAATGTCTTGTCGCAAAGATTGTATTGTCTCTTTTAATTCATTTTTCACCCCACTTAATTTCCATCTTGATCTCATCTTTCAGCTCAGTTAACCATACCTTTAGCATAGCTGCCACTCCTGGGCTGCAATCCCACTCCATCTCCTCCTCCGGGTCATTTGGCTCTTAAGGCTGTAGTCTGCCCTCCTTCTCCCCCTCTTTTCCTCCTTTGGATGTTACATATGGAGAGCGTAAGTCAGCCAATTTCTTCCTTGCTGACTGTCCACCTTTATTTTTATCCATACTATCTCTTGTTACCCCCAAGCTGTAGTGTCAGGTCTTCTGAGCTTTTTCTGAAGTGACTCCCCCAACTGAGACCTCTTTCACTATATTTCTCTTCCTCCCTCTTGGGATGCTGTCTTGTCCCTCTGTCTTATTAGTATTGTCTGTTCAATTCTGCACAGGCCCCTGTGTTCTTATCCTGTAGTGTGTCTACTAGGCTGCTCTATACTCAGCTCACTTGGTCCACTTTGTGTTTTCTATGACCCAATGGCAGCTCATTCTCTGTGCTCCCGCTGTTATCCATTCCTCCGCTGCTATCCTGCAAGGGCTGTACCTGCAGCAGTCCGTCTCCCCTTACTCTCTTGAAGGCACTTTTTGGCCCAGCCGACTCTCCCTGGGCCTCTTTAGCTCACTCCAGTACCTCAGGTTTTCACCTCAGCTGCTCACCACTGCCACGCGGCTCCTCTGCTCAATCTCTCTTCGGGTGCAAGTTGTGCTCCTTCGCGCACCCTCCTGCCCCTCCAGACGCTGCCTCTTCTGCCTTCCCTGCTCACTTTGTCCCGCTCGTTGACTCAACACTCTTCCGATCTCTGCTCCAGCCCACCATGCGATCTTCCGATCAGGCGGCTCACAGTTAGTCTCCGCTTACAGTGGCACGCGTGCAGGGATATTTTTTCTCTTTTCACATCTCTCCTTTTTGGATCGGCACGCTATTGCCTCCCCTCCTATGCTCCTCTCGATTTGCTCATTTAGGGGTATGTTTTCCCCCTTATTCCAGGCTTAGGTGGTGGAGCTCGAACGCCATAAGTCCCGATGACGTCACCGGAAGTCTCAGAACCCTAACCTTTTAAGCCTTTATTCATAGCAGTATCCTTCCAATCCCCTTTATTATTTTGGTTGTTCTCTGTATCTTTTCTAATTCTGCTATATCATTTTTAAGATAAAGTGAACAGAACCACACACAATATTCAAGGTGCAGCCGCACCATGGAGGGATACAGACATATTATAATATCCTTTGCTTTATTCGCCATGATTCCTAGCATTCTATTTACTTTCTTGACTACCACTGCACACTAGGCAGAGGGTTTCAAGGTATTGTCCATAATGATGCCTAGATCCTTTTCCTAGGTGGCAATTCTTAATGCGGAACCTTGCATCATGTAACTATAATTTATGTTCTTCCCCAAGTGCACATCTTTGCACTTGTCTACATTAAAATTTCATCTGCTATTTGGACACCCAGTCTCCCAATTTCTCAAGGCTCTCCTGAAAATTTTCACAATCCTCCTGTGCTTTAACAACTTGGCATAATTTTCTATAATCTGCAAATATGATCACCTCACTTGCTGTTCCCATATACAGGTCATTTTTGAATGTGTTAAAAAGCAGGAGACCCAGCACAGATCCCTGGGGGACTCCACTATTCACCTTTCTCCACTGAGAAAATTGGCCATTTAGCCCTACTCTGTTTTCTATCTTTTAACCAGTTCCCAATCCACAACAGCACACAGCCTCCAATCCCATGACTTTTTAAATTTCCGCAAAAGTCTCTCATGAGGGACCTTGTCAAAAGCTTTCTAAAAATTGAGATTTAGTGTATCAACCAGCTCACCTTTATCTACCTATTTATTCATAACTCCAAAACAATATGAGAGATTAGTGAGAAAAGGCTTTCCTTGGCTAAATCCATGTTCGCCTTGTCCCTTTAAACCAGGGGTTCCCAAACCTGTCCTGAGGCAGCCAGTCGGGTTTTCTGAATATTCACAATGAATATGCATAAGAGAGATTTGCATACAATGGAGGCAGTGCATGCAAATCTCTCATATGCATATTCATTGTGGATATCTGGAAAACCTGACTGGCTGGGAGACAGGTTTGGGAACCCCTGCATTAAACCACAACTCACTATATGTTCAGTAATTTTGTTCCTTAACATAGTTTCTACCATCTTTCCCAGCACAGATGTCAGAGGCTCACCAGTCTGTAATTTTAGATCATCCCTTGATCAGATTTTAAAATTGGAGTTATGATGACCACTCTCCAATCTTAAAGTACTATTAATGATTTTAATGATAGTAATCTGTGAACTAAGATGATTTTTTACTTACCAGATAATGTCTTTTCCTTGAGTCCTGGTAGACCAGTCTAGACAAGTGGATTGTGTCCCCCTACCAGCAGATGTGAAGGCAGAGGAAACTTCCATAGGCTTCTTTATGACATCATGCCATATCAGCCAGAACACTAGAGGGAGACTTCAGTAATATTCATATCAAAGCATATGGTGAGGAACCTCAGAACTCACACAACCTCAATGAACCTAACTAGGTTCAACAGAACAATAACCATAAATATGTAAAGGATTAGCATCAGCAGAAGGCTTGGCAGAAGGGTATAAGCCCGCTGGACAAACAGAATAGCAGACCAAGCAGTTATCCAGGGCAGGTCCTGGACAAGTCTAGCAGGACTCCAGGAAAGGACATTATCTGGTAAGTAAAATGTCACATTCTATATTGTCCTGATAGACGAGTCCAGACACATGGCACACAAATGACACATCACCACTGGGCAGGAAGAAGACATGGCAGCTTTCAAGACCTGAGTCAAAGATCGTCTCTGCACCAAGAATGGGTCCAAATAAAGCAAGGCAGAGTTGGAACACCTCTAAAACCCAAAGCAGCTTTATTAACCCCTACACTTGCAGCATTTCGGCATTGACCCCACATTTTACTGATTAAGCCTCTTATAAAATTGTTGAAAATCGACCTATGTAAATAAGCAATTAGTATAACTCCATGTACAAATTTATACTATACTCTGTGAATAGTTACTCTGTAAATAGTTACCCCAGTTACCTCCAAGTTATCTTGTCCTTGTTCAATGTAAACTCAACTGTCATGTGACATTGCAGTATGTTTTGTTCAATTGTAAACCGCACTGATTTTAATAGCGCGATATATAAGAAAAGTAAATAAATAAATAAATAATAAATAAGTATGCCTTTTTCAGGGGGTAGAGTTATCTCCAACAGAAAAATACAGTAAGAACATATTAAAAACAAATATAAATCATAAAATCAAGGAATAAAAAACATAATGAATAATAAAATTAATTTAATATAAATTAAATAATTATGACAGAGTCTGAAATAGGAATACTAGATGGGAAGAAAATATATTTTATACACCCATTACCATTCCATAGTAAAAAAAAACAACAACAAACAGTAAAAGCGCCACAACATCTTAAAGATCAACCCCAAATAAATTATTAAATATGTAGAGACAAGAAGGAGGAATAATATAATCAATATTCACAACTAAGTGATGGAAAACCTTAAACAACCTACTTTGCTGCATCTGGAGCCTATAAAGATCAAGCGTATTAGTGTAAAAGATTAAAAACCAGGTCATACGGCCGTCTGTATACCTGTTAACTTGAGTCAAATATAGACAAAATGGCACCCACAAACATATCTAAACCATAGGAATCAAGTTCCGTATTCTAATTATGGACATGCTATGCTGTAATAACAAAAAATAAACAACAACGTAGAATAATGGATGATTCTGTTTTTTTATACCCAAGAAACTGCCCTACGTAATCTAAACCTACATGAAAAATTAACAGTAACTGAATGCGTCAGTATCGGAACCAATTTTCATAGCTGGACTTAAATCACTCAAATATACTTCATTTTTAAGGCACAGTTACATTTTTTCTTATTACCGTTTCAATAATCCAGAGAAAAACCTATCTGCCCAAAGTATAATCTTACCTCAACATTCCAGCCAAACCAAACTATTAAGTGCAAAAGTGCTTGTAAATGATGGCTGGCTGCAGTCTCATTTTAAAAGGGAAAAAAGACGCAAAAATGAAATCGAGGAGTTGCTATGGTAACCTGATGCTAATGGAAGACAGGAGGGAGTGGCGGCTCAGTGGTTGGGACAGGTTACCTCAGGCCGGACGGCTGGGGGTTCAATTCCTGCATGGGGACAAGCAACCTCAGGCCAGAGGGACTGGGGTCTCTAGTTCCATGGCCACTCCTTGTGGCCTTGAGCAAGCCACTTAACCCTTCATTGCCTCAGGTACACTTAGATTGTGAGCCTTTCAGGGACAAGGGAATAAAAAGTACCTGTCAGCATACATGTAAACCGCACTGATTCTAAAGAGCGTGGCATAAAATAAAACGTTTGAAAAAAAAAAAAAAAAAGGATTATGCAGACCACTCGTACAAAACACAGAACTTTTGAGAAACACAAACTAATAACCTACTGACAAAAAAACCTTCTAAAACAGCGATGGCTATTATATTTATTAAAGGAATCAAGTTTTGCAATCACACTCTTTGCCAAACTGCCGCCCTACAAGGTTTTTAAGAGCAGGAGACGACAAGACATGCTCTAATAATATCAAAGCCAATTTTAATAACCAAGATAGCCCAATCGTATACATGCTACAGGTAAAAGGGGCACTAAGAGGGGACAAGGCCATAGCGGAGAGAATGAATGAATGCTTTGCTTCGGTCTTTAATGAGGAAGATATAGGGATGTTACCCATGACTGAAATAGTATTTAAAGGTGATGCTGCGGAAGAATTTAAAAAAATATATCGATACACCGGGAAGATGTATTACAACTATCTGATAAACTGAAGAGTAGCAAATCACCTGGATCGGATGGTATACATCCAAGGGTGTTGAAAGAACTGAAATATGAGATTGAAGACCTACTATTAATGAAGACTACCCGTGATCTGGCCACAATACCACGGCTCTTTTGGTCTCTGGTCCCTCAAGCAGTGAGAAATAAGCAGAGAGTAACACAGAACACAATCACACACAAAGTGCTACTTTCTTTGAGCTCAGAGGGAAAACAGAAGGTCCATGGACACAGCACGGTTCCACCTCTGTTGAATTCAAATTCTTCCTCCTTTGAAGCTCTTTTTATTGAAGAGAAGGGGAAGTAACACAGTCATTAAGCATAAAAATGACATAACACAAGGTGTCGCTAGAATTCTTTACAGATTTAGAGCTGTTTACAGTGTATTAGATGAAGGTTACTTGATTATGACAGAATTATTTATAAATTGCAGAGTCGCAGAAATTATGCTGTGCCAGCAGGGACCTATAGTTGACTGTACAATGAACTATGGTTGCACAGTTCATAGCCTATGTTTACTCTTTATGCTTACGTTAACAATGTTCTCACACTATTTTAAAGACAGTTACATAGAACTCATGATCATGATATCCCACTCCACCCAAGAGGAAGTAGGTGAAAGGACAAACCCGTGAGTGACAGTCATTGTTAAAAAGTTCTTCTATCAGCACATTTTAGAGATATGTATCAAGAAATTCATCTATCTTTAATTACATATTGGGGATTTTACCTGTCCATTCCTACAATTAGTAATATGTGAACTATCAATAAAATAATCTATAATACCTGAAGATTGGAGGATGGCCAATATAACGCCAATTATTGAACATGTCCCTGTACAGACCACTGAGCCTGACGTCAGTACCGGGACAAATGGTAGAAACCATCATAAAGAACAAAATTACTGAACATGTAGATAGCCATGGCTTAATGGAAGACAGCCAACATGACTTTAGCCAAGGAAGGTCTTGCCTTACTAATCCATTACATTTTTTTGAAGGTGTGAATAAACAGGTAGACAAAGATGGGTCGGTTGATATAGTGTATCTAGACTTTCAGAAAGCATTTGACAAGGTCCCTCATGAGAGACTTTTGGCAAAATTAAAAAGTCATGGGATAGGAGGCAGCTTACAATTGTGGTTCAGAAACTGGTTAAAAGATAGAAAGCAGAGGGTAGGGCTAAATGGCCAATTTTCCCAATGGAGAAAGGTGAATAGTGGAGTACCCCAGGGATCTGTGCTGGGTCCGCTGCTTTTTAACATATTCATGGGAGGAGTGGCCTAGTGGTTGAGGCAAGGTACTACAGGCCGGAAGGTCGGTGGTTCAAATCCCACTAGAGGACAGCAACCTTGGGCCGGAAGGACTGGGGTTTCTAGTCACGCAGGTGCTCCTTGTGGTCTTGGGCAAGCCACTTAACCCTCCATTGCCCATGTTCCCTGTAAGTATTAGTGTATGTGTCTCATATCCCCTCGTGTTAAATGTATCCCCCAACCACTTTGACCTGGTGAAAAGCGGGATATAAATGCAGCTAAAATAAAATAAAAATAAAATAAAAAAAAAATTCATAAATGATCTGGAAATGGGAATAACGAGTGAGGTTATCAAATCTGTAGATGACAAAACTATTCAAAGTTGTTAAAAACCATGAGGATCGTGGAAAATTGTAAGAGGATCTTGATAAATTGGAAGACTGGGCATTCAAATGACAGATGAAATTTAATGTGGACAAGTGCAAGTTATGCACCTAGGAAAGAAAAACCCTAACTATGGTTACAAGATGCAAGGTTCCACATTAGGAACCACCATCCAGGAAAAAGATTAAGGCAACATTGTGGATAACATGCTAAAACCCTCCACCCAGTGTGCAGTAGCGGCCACAAGAGAGCAAATAGAATGCTAGGTATCATAAGGAAAGGAATGGAAAATAAAACAAAGGATATTATGATGTCTCTGTATCATTCCATGGTACGACCGCACCTTGAATATTATGTGCAATTCTGGTCGCCGTATCTTAAAAAGGATATAGCGTTATTAGAAAAGGTACAGAGAAGACCCACCAAAATGGTAAAGGGGATGGAAGGATATCCCTATGAAGGGAGGCTAAAATGGTTAGGGCTTTTCAACCTGGAAAAGAGACGGCTGAGGGGAGATATGATAGAGGTCTATAAATTAATGAATGGACTGGAACGGGTAAACGCAGATCAATTGTTTACATCATCAGAATATAGAAAGACTAGGGGACATGCAATGAAGCTACAGGGTAAACTATTTAAGACTAATAAGAGAAAATATTTTTTCACTCAACGTGTAATCAAACTCTGGAATTTGTTACCAGAGGATGTAGTAAAAGCTGTTAGTGTAGCTGGGTTTAAAAAAGGTTTGGACAAGTTCCTAGAGGAAAAGTCCATAAACCATTATTAAAAGGGACCCGGGATATCACTGCTTGACCCAATACAAGCATTGAGGAACCTGTGTCTTTTGGGGAATCTGCTAGGTACTTATGACCTAGATTGGCCACTGTTGGAAACAGGATACTGGGCTTGATGGATCCTGGGTCTGACCCAGTATGGCATATCTTATGTTCTTAAGTTCTTATGTACATGCTCAGTCTCGTACTGTACTGGACTGGAGGGATGATAAGGAACATAAAATCCTGCAAATGAACACTCAAAAGCTGACCATGCCATACCAGCACCAAGTTCAAAAATTCAAATTGCACCAACCCTACCTAACAAAAAGTCAGTACTGCAAATCTAATACATCAGCAAGTTTCCAGTGGGGAAAAGAGAGCATACCAGACTGCTACACATTCTTACCCAGTGCCAATATATTAACAGAATCTCTCACTTTAGCAGCACATTGAAAACAGATCATCCTTATGTAAAGAATAAGGAAGTACAAAGTTAGAAACAAAAATGCAGAGAGGAAATGAAATAGAAAACCCCAAAAATAGAATGAGCAGTGAAACACTAAAGAAACAGAGAAACAGAAATGTATTTCCTCCTCTTCTGAGCTATAAGAAATGCACATTTTCAAAGCTGACATATTTCATTCTCTAAAGACTGACTTTTCTTTGGTATCTTTGATCCTTTTGTTTTTCCAACAGGGTTGGCCCTGGTCTCTCTTCACCACTTCCTCTTCTTGGTTGTTTCTCTCTTTTTCCAGGATCTCATTTCCATTTTCTATTTTTTCACTCTCCCTGTCTTCCCTTCCTTTCCTACATTTCTCTCCTTTTTTTAGTATTTAATCTTTTTATTTATTGTAAATAGTTTACATATTAGACAGCATACATTTTGATTCCATTGTAAGAAGCTAACATATTGAAACATTATAGACAATATACACTTTAAGATAACTTAAAAAGCATACATATTGAAACAATGTAAACAGCATACATATTAACAATGTTAAACATATTTTATTTTTCTCCCCTTCCTCCCCCTTTATCCACCACCCCCATCCCATACTCCCTCCCATTCCTTACCTTTATCCCCTTCCCCCCCCATATACCACCACCCCCATCCCATACTCCCATACTCCCTCCCATTCCTTACCTTTATCCCCCCCTCCCACTCAATAATAATTCATTTAAAAAAAAGTCAATTAATACATTATAATTTCCCCTTCTCCTTCCTGCACCTTCACCCTTTTACACTTTCCCCTTCCAATCCCCATCCTCCCTACTAAACCAATTCTAACCTAACCCTTATGTAATTCTAACTTAGCCAATTTAAATTGTTAAAATATCATTCCTTGCCCTTGCTGAAACCCCATCAAGATAAGGAGACCAAACATTTAAAAAATAAGCTCTTTTACGCACATGTTTCCTAGTAGATACTCCTTCCCATAAAATCAATTGATGTAATACGTTTCTCCACTCCCAAAATTCTGGACCTTTAGGATCTCTCCAATTCCGAAGTATACATTGTTTAGCAAGCAGACAACATTTCCTCACTAAATGTCTATTCCCTGATAATGAAAGCCCTAAAGAATCTGGAACATCAGGTTATTTGCCACTGCAGGGTAATATTGACTTTCATCTGAGTACAAAGTCAATTTTATTTAAAGGTTGGGAGAAAAAGGGTCTTTTTCTGCTGTATCAAGTAATTAATGAAGAGGGTGTACTTAAACCATTTAGTGAATTAAAAAGAAGTTATGGTTTGTCTCAGGGGCATTTTTATGCATATCTACATTTAAAATATTATTTGATTTCCATAGCTGATAGGAGAATTGGTTTGAGATCAGAAAATTTTAGAAAATTGGAAGATTGGTTTACGTTGAAGGACAAGGAAAGGATAACTGTAGCAGAATATAATAAGGCTTTATTTAATTTAGTTCATGTCAAGAATTTTGACCATTTGAGTTTGCATTGGGGAAAAGAATTAGGAATCAATCTTGAAAGGTTTGCCTGGGAAAAGGCCATTGGGTGTATTCCTAGACAAATAGCGGGGGCAAAATTACGTGAAATGCAATTTAAGATAATAGAACGTGCTTACATATCACCATATAGAGCATGGAGAGGGGGCTTTGCTCAATGTAGTGAATGCCCAAGGTGTAGAATGGAGAAGGCACATTTGGGGCATATGTTCTGGACTTGTATATGTGTGAAGAAATTTTGGATTAATATTCAAAAATTTCTAAGTGGTATATTGAGGCAATCTTTAATTTTGACTCCAGGGTTTGCAATTCTCTCCTTTTTTTATTAGACTATGGAGTGGAGGAGTGGCCTAATGGTTAAGAACACTGGCTTGGGAACCCAGAGACCAGGGTTCGATTCCCACTAACACTCCTTGTGGCCTTGGGCAAGTCACTTAACCCTCCATTGCCTCGGAAATATCCAAGTTATTGATGTCCCTGTTTAATGTACATTACCAAGTTTAAGTTTCAATGTAAACCGCTTTGATTGAAATAAAACGGTATATAAAACCTGTTAAATAAAAATAAAATAAATAAATCTACTTATAAAAGCTTCAAATACAGCCATCTCCTGACAAGTCTCAATTTGCATCAAAACATTAGAACCCAAACACAAAAACCTTGGGATCATTCACCATCAATCAACATTCCATGTTCCCTGTAAAATAGCTATCTCCAAGTTATAATGCCCTGTTCAATGTAATTTCAGTTTGTTCAATGTAAACTGCACTGATGCAGAATAGCGCGGTATATAAGAAAATGTAAATAAATAAATTCCACGTGCAGCACAAAATAGCACATCCCAAAACAAAGCTTTATATATGGCTGAAGAACATGCTATAAGCAATCATAACTAAATGCTTCAAAGCATTCCACTACACAACAAAACGTGCCAGGCAATACCCCCCACCTCTCCCCCCTTCCTCCCCCCATTCTTCCAACCCCCCCCCCAATTGCACCATGAGTAAACTCATAGATAAAAGGCGAGCCATCACCTCCCTACCCAAAATCAACAAATTCTGAACTCCACCCTAAAGTATGCTTTATGCCACTCTTGATACTCACTCCACACCCTTTCAAACCTTTGCACACAGTGGTTCTTGTATGCCACAATGTCACTCATCCTAAACAAGAAATCAAGACGCTTTATGATTAACCCTCTGTCTGGTATCTTCCACCCTTTTCAGATAACAAGCAATCCCCATCCTGGCCACTACAATACTGAGACCCAAAAATTGACCCAGGGATCCCTCTCACCCTCTTTAAGGTCATTTAACAATACCAACTCTGGCTCAAAATGCAGTTAGCAACCCGTAATCTCCTTAAATAGTTCTTCCACACCTCCCCACACCACTGAAATCTTTGGGCATGCCCAAAAGGAAGTGGAAGACATCTCCCTCCACCCCACAACACACCAACAGGTGGGATCATACCGCCAAGTAATCGCATGAAGACATTTGGGAGTCCAATACATTCTATATCTAACTTTAAGACTGTTCTCCAATACCACAGTCCCCACAGATATCTTTTTAGTTGCCTTAAAAATTCTAATCATCCCACTCCCCTGGTATCACCTCCTCCCAATACTGAACATGGGGTGGCTTCATACTAAGGCCTAGTAACAGCAGTTTATATAACTTCGACATCAGACCCTTGGTCCCTAAACCGTGTTCCCACATTTCTTCAAAGGGAGTGTGCCGAAGACACAGCACCCCCCTCACCTCCCTTTGCCCAAAAAATTTCTCACTGCAGGTAAAAGTATCTATTCTCCTCCCCCAAATCAAATAGCACTAAGTCGTGCTGCTTCGTAATATGAACTCACACCGTCCACCTTCTCACCTTTTCTACGGCACTCTTGAGGGTTTCCCCTCCCATATATACTCCATTAAGGATTGTAATTGTCACAAAACTCTCCAAGACACTCCCCCCCCCCCCTCCCCGCCAGGGCAGAGAACAGAACAAAAACAAAATTCTGGGGAGAAGCCCACTGAAGGGCTTGCAGCAACGGGCGATAGTTTGAGTCAAACACACACCCCGAATCTATCCTAATATTTGATAATTCCTTTTGTCCACCTGAATGGGAACGCCTCTTAACCTATTCTACAAAATCACAGAAATTTTCTCCCTGAACTTCCATCTTCCTCAAATTAGGTTTATACCCAGACACTGCACTATAGCGCTTTATCTCCTCCAACTCTGGGAGAGAAATCAAAGGGTTCCTCAGGGTAAAAATAATATCTGCAAAAAGCACTATTTTCGACTGCTTCTCTCTCCCCTCCTTCATGGTAACCCCTGTAATATCAGCATGCCCTTTCACCTATTCCAGCAGTGGCTCTATGATCAGGGCAAATAGCAAAGGCAATGGGGGCAACTCTAGCATGTTCCCCTTCCCAACCCAAACTGGTCGAAGTACCCACCATTAATCTGAATCCTCACTGAAGGGGAAACATATAACGCCCGCACCCAACCTATAAAATTTTCCGCTAACCCCATCCTTTCCATTACTTAAAATATAAAAGCCCATGCCACCCTATCAAAGGCTTTCTCTGCATCCACCGTCATGAAAATAGTGGCCTGCCCATTCCTCTCCCCCTGTCAAATCCAATTCAATAGTTTCCTATTATCATCCCTCACAACCCCCCCCCCCCACCCCGAAGGCCAGGGACAAAACCCGCTTGATCTACTTTATACAAACAATTTGGGCAAAAAATGCTGTAGGTGACTAGCTAATACCTTAGCAAATAGCTTGGCATCCAATCTATCAAGGTTATAGGCCTATGCAATTCACAAACACTTGCATCTTTACCCAGTTTGGGTAAACAGGTCAAATATTTCCAATCCTGGACGTGCTTTGATTTTAAAGGCCATGCTAGAGATATGGCCAAGTGCTTACGGATAAGAACATAAGATATGCCATACTGGGTCAGACCAAGGTCCATCAAGCCCAGTATCCTGTTTCCAACAGTGGCCAATCCAGGTCACAGGTACCTAGCAGTTTCCCCAAAAGACACAGGTTCCTCTATGCTTGTATTGGGTCAAGCAGTGATATCCCGAGTCCATTTTAATAATGGTTTATGGACTTTTCCTCCAGGAACTTGTCCAAACCTTTTTTAAACCCAGCTACACTAACAAGCTCTTACTATATCCCCCGGTAACAAATTCCAGAGTTTGATTAAATGTTTTAAATAGGTTACCCTGTAGCTTCATTGTATGTCCCCTAGTCTTTTTATATTTTGATGAGGTAAACAATTGATCTACATTTACCCGTTCCAATCCATTCATTAATTTATAGACCTCTATTATATCTCCCCTTAGCTCTCTCTTTTCCAGGTTGAAGAGCCCTAACCTTTTCAGCCTCTCTTCATAGGAGTAGTCTTCCATCCCCTTTACCATTTTGGTGGCTCTTCTCTGTACCTTTTCTAATAACGCTATATCCTTTTTAAGATACGGTGACCAGAATTGCACGCAATATTCAAGGTGCGGTCGCACCATGGAATATATTTAATGTGCATACAATAGAGCAAAAGATTCTGATCAGACTTTTTGAAAGGAGCTATCTGTATAGAGACTGAGAAATTAGTCTGCTCACTCACATTCTCTAGTTTGTCAAAAGATATTCAGAAGAGTTTTAAAGAATGGCACATTCTCTCCACTGTTCCCTCACTCTGTCACAGCCAATTGATAGTAACACATGAAAGAAACACAAACCTTGCTAACCTTCTCATTCCTTCCGCTCTGTCTCTTTCCCAGTCTAGACCTACGGCAGTGGGTCATTTTAGGTGTGGGCACTGCTCAGTGTGTGATCACACTCTGGTTACTAAAAGGTCTTTTTACCATCAATTACAAACAAAAAATTCTGCTAATTGACTTTTCCCAATTGTGAGTACCATCATGTTGTTTACATAGTTGTTTGTCTGTGCAATCTCCTATATGGGTGAAAAACTAAACGCACAATACGCATTCGAATGACTGAACACCGTAGTTGCATCAAAAAGAAGATTTAGGACAGACCACTCGTTGCCCACTGGATTGCAGAGCAACATGATGTTTCAGATCTCAAATTCCTTGTAGTCAGAGTTGCGAGGTCCCACTTGAGGGGTGGTGACATTGATAAAAATCTTCAACAGTTCAAACTAATTTTTTTTTTATTTGGATACTATGACACTCACTGGTCTTAATTTGGACCAAGACTTTAGTGGTTTTTTAATGAGGTTTTTGATTTCACATTTTTCAGTGTTCTTAGTTTCCTTATGGGTCTCCAGCTGTGCTTATAGTCCCCTGAATGGTCGAGCTATCTGGACCCCCGACCCTCCTCCTTTTCCCGTCCCCCACTTTAGCCCCCTTCTCTCCTTCCCTTTAATTTTAGTATTTTGTGGTTTTGTGTGTGTTTTAAGATTGTTTTAGGTGCTATGGCACGTCTATTTAATGGATTTCTATCTTTTTCCCTTTTACGTTTTTAGGTCCTTATTATGGCTTGGCTATTTCTGATCTTGATCTTAATCCATTTACTATTTTGTTAGGGTCCATTGTTTTAGATTCCAACTTTTGTGCCTTCTCTCCATCTTTACCCTGCACCACTCCATTCCATGGAAATCAAACAAGGCTAATTAAACCATATGTCATTATATATGCCTGTAAATAGTTTCATGTAATTTGTTTTGAAGTTATTAAGTTACATTACAATTTTCAATGTAAATAGTTGACATGTTTCAAATTGTTCTTTGTAAAGAATAATAATATTTGTTATTATCATCTGTTGGCTGTAAACTGCCCCTGATCGCTGGAAGGGGTGGTATAGAAAAATGTACAAATAAATAAAATAAATATTATGGGGGTGTATGCGTGTCAATCTTGCTCTTCCGTCCCTTAAGGTTGGCCCTCCTTTTGATAGCCCTGATCTGTTTTATTCCCCTTTTTTACTGCTTATTTAATTTCATGGTGATTTTATTATTTTTGCATCTTTTCTGCTCTTATTTTGGGATAGTCTCCATTTCTAAATGTTTTCCTTCACTGCGGGCATTTTCTATGGAGGAGCTCCTGCACCACTCAGTTTGCCCTTAAATTTGCTTTGATGCCAAAAAAGCAGCTTTAAATAACATTCAAGTCCAGCCAGCTAAACACTGTGTATTGCACAAGTCGGATGTGTGCACGGGCTCCCTGAAAGGCAAATTTTTATTGCTTTCTCTTTTGAGGATACCTTTTATAGTATGTTGCTGAAATCTAGGAAAATCTCTTTGCTATTAAGATTCACCTTTTTATTAAACTCTGTTCTGGCGATCCATGCGTTGGTGTTAGTATCTGTTTACTTTTGACTACAGGGCATTTGGCCGTTCCTTTAAAATAGCAACGCTCTGTATGAGATGTTCCTTTGTTTTTCTTTTTGAGAAAATATTGCATAAGAGTTATCCCTTAATTTTATGTCTGCAGTGAAAGTCTGTCTCCTCCTTCGGCAATAGCTACCACCTTTTTACTTTTTTGATTAAGATACAGTAAGACTGCCTGTTTTTAATACAACCCTGATGTCAAAGTTAAAGCTCGGGTTTTTTTGTTTTGTTTTTTTTACTAAGTTTTCAATACGATTCTTGCATATTTTGGCCACTTTTAATGCATGTGTGTTACTTTTTGTTCTGACAGTTTTGGTTCCTTGTACCCACCACCTTGCTCGGGGTCTTGAGGAATCTTCTTATATGTTTTTCCATTTTCAGTCTTAGTTAATTATATACTGCAGTTTTGTTTGGATTACTTCTTTGATGCCTGCATAATCTGTTTCACACCATCTGCATGTTTGCTTGCACTCTTTGGCTTGCCCAGTGTCATCATTGCATCTGAATTTGATTAGTTTTTCTCCTGCTATTCATTGTTCCGGCCGCACCACTTGGTGCATGGTTGTTTTCTCATGAGGGTTTTTTTTATTATTATTTTAATTTGTTCGATCTTGGGCTGGTACAAAGTTTTCTCTCTCCTTTCTGGCTTTAAAACAATTTGGCTTCCCTTGACTATTTTTAGTTGTCACCACTAGGTAAAGCCTGCATGCTAATTCAATGACTTGTATTCTTTTGACCCTTCATGGGCGATATACCCCCTTTGGTTTTTGTGATTTACTTTTATTTTGTTTTTAACCAATTGTTTTTGTGTTCAATTTTGAGGGTTTGGTTTGTTTTTTGTTTTGTTTTTTAAAGAATAGAGACCCTCTAGTGACATTTTTTATGCTGGTTTCCAGCATTTATTTCCCAGATTTATTTTTTTAATCATAGTGGTCTGTCTCTCATGTGCTCCCTTGATAACGTGCTTTGATTTTATTTTTAACTTTTCCCCACATATGTACAGAGAAGTACCCAAGGTTTCCAGGTGAATGTGGTTATAAACATTTACTTGATGAAGCCTTTACCTGAGTCCTTCCATAGGGGAGGGGCAGTGGTCTTTTTAGAGAGCCTGGTCCCAGTCATGAACTCTTCCAGCTCAGCAGCCTTGTCAGTCAAGCGCTTGCCAAAGAGGTTCTCTCCTTAGCATGGGACATCGACCAATTTGTCCTGAACCTACTGCTCAAGGTCGGATGACTGTAGCCAAGCTTGGCATCATGCACTGATGCCCACCGCTGCTACTCGAGACGCCGACTCAAACCCATCAAAGGCCACCCAAGACATGAACTTGGAGCACTCACGGACTGCCTTGGCCAGGTTCTTGAACCTTTGCAGGGATTCTTCAGGAGACCAGCTGAGAACCTGGCGAGTTCCTTCACCAGGTCTCTCAAGTACATGCCCATATACAGCTGGTAGGCCTGGATGCAGCCGATGAGCATCGAGCCCTGTTAACACTTTCTGCCGAGGGCGTCCAAGGTGCAGGCCTCCCCTGCTGGTGGGCACCAAGGAGTGCATCTTCTGGTTTTTCAGCTGATGTATGGCCGACTCCACCACCATGGAGTTATGAGACAGCTGTTATTTCTGGAAGCCCGGGCTCCGGCAGACTCGATACATCAAGTCGAGCTGTTTGCTCACCACTGACAGACGCCGGTGTCTCCCACATACGGAGCATCAGGATGGGAGGGATGGGCACCGTGAGCGATTCCCTCTGAGGAGCCTCGTACTGGAGGATTTCTAACTCATCCGCCCGAGGGACCTCCTCCGACTCCATAGGGAACACCAAGGCCTTAGACATATCCTTGACAAAATCAAGGAAGCCGATATCCTCCAGCGGGGACCACCGTTGAGGCTCCAAGATGGGAGAGTCTGATGGGATGTCATGGTGTCGACGGGCATTGGGGGGACTCCTCATCCTCCGTCTCCCACTCAGAGTAGTCCTTCGAGGACTCGTAAGAGGGCTGCTCTGCGGGCCTTGGAGCTCCCGATGCTCTGCAGCCAATGCCCGGCATTCTTGCCGGGGATGATAGCAGTCGTGTCAAGTGAGAATCGGTTCGAGACAGCGACCAACTCGAGGCCGAAGGACCTCAAGGATCGGCTTGGCCTCTGAGGACGACTTCGACATCAAGGGTCCCGTGGTTGGGACAGATGAACCGGTCATACCGGACAACAGTGCCCACTGCTGGTCCATGAAGGCAGACAAACTGTGCTCCAGAGCCACTATTCTGGACTCCAGGCCAGAAGGCTCCACAGTCTTCGGCACGGGCACAGAGGGACTCAAGAATCGTAAATGATTCCCCCCCCCCCAAAAAAAAAGGGCTAAATACACCTCTCTTCAGAGAAGCCTACGGAAATATCACAGACTATCCACAGCAACCTACTACCTATGTCAAATACCCATAACATTGCATGTTCAAAACTTACTCCTACCACCCTGTAAATTATATACTCAGCCTTCCCTATAAATCCATGGTAACTATCATTCACATTCATATCCATAAATCCTAATAACTATCATTCCCATTACACACAAGCTAATACTATGTATATAGTTTTCTGTTAATGGTTACAAATTACATTTAAATGTTATTTACAATGTATATAGTTTCATGTTACTAACACAATGTTCTATGTACTATACAGTTGAGGTTTATGTAAAACGCTATTATGAACAGCAATATAAAGTAAATAAGTAAACAAGTAAACAAATCAATCAATCCTGTCCAAGTCATATTTTGTTTTTTTCTCAGAAATTACTATGTCTAAGATGCACTGACCTCTCTCGTATACCTTTGAAAGAGAAATTAGACTTACCTGCTAATTGTTGTCCCATGAGGAACTCCAGTCCAGTCCAGTCCCGCACCTCTGGGTAGTGTACCTCTTCAAACAACTTGGAGACTGAGCATGTTATCTTTTTGATGACACTAGGGTACTTATGCAGCAGGCACTGCCTACCAGCCCCAGTACCTATTGACCAAGCAGACTCAGAAGAGCAACAAATAAGTAGTTAAACATGCAACAAACACTTCTATGCCTAACTAAACTAGTACCCCCTCCATCTCCTGGGAAGGATACCCCGTCCCCCCTTCCAGGATGAGGAAGCTTACCCGTTGAGTGCCCGAGCAACTCCAACCAGCGGGGAGCAAGCAACTGGCAGCTCTTCTGATCCACCCCCCCTCCCAAATGCCAATTACACCCCACTCCCTTGCTCCTCCTGGCCACTTTCTCCACCAAGGGAGCCAGCTTCAGGACCAGACTGCGCACAGATTATCACAGAAAGCACTCAGGGAGGGTTCCGGGACTGGACTGGAGTTCCTCAAGAAACAACAATTAGCAGGTAAGTCTAATTTCTCTTTCCTTTCTCTTTCCAGTCCTGCACTTCTGGGATGTATCAGAGCAGTTAAATCTAATGAGAGGGACCCACACAACCAGCCTGAAGCACTGCCAATCTGAAACGAGTGTTCCCCGTCATCTGGAAATCAAGGCAATAATGCTTAGAGAAAGTATGCAGTGACAACCATGTTGCCACCCTACAGATCTCCACCGGCGGAACTAAACTATACTCTGCCCAAGAGGCTGCCTGAGCCCTCGTGGAATGCACCTGCAGCCCCACCAGCACTGCTTTACCCTTCAAGATGTATGCCGACAGGATTGCCTCCCTGAGCCATCTGGAAATGGAGGCCTTAGCTGCTGCCTCACCTTTACGCGGCCTGCAAAACAGAACCAACAGACGGTCCGATCTCCGAAAGGACAATGCCCTTTTCACATACCTTCACAGGGCTCTTTTAACATTCAGGCGGCATAGCTGTGGCGTGACAAGGCCCATATCCATGCTTGCCACAGCCTGTAAGGAAACAACCTGATTTACATGAAATGCTGACACCACCCTGGGCAAAAATGAAGGTACTGGGAGCAGAACCACTTTCTCCTTGGAGAAGGAAAGGAATGGCTTCTGGCATGACAGGACCTGAAGCTCTGAAAACCTGCGTGCCACACAAATCGCCACAAGGAATACAGTCTTCAGAGTCAAATCCTTCAGGGAAGCTTGACTCAACAGCTCAAAGGGTTCCCCAGACAGTGCCGTCAGCTCCAGATTGAGATCCCAAGGCGGTACCACCGCCCTCCTTGATAGATGGAGGTGTGTCACCGCCCTTAGAAATCTCAGCACATCTGGGTGTGTATCCAACGGCACCCCGGGGACTTTCCCGCGCTAACAGGAAATCGATGCCAGTTGCACCCTCAAGGAACTGGTGGCTAGACTCTTATCAAAAGAACGCCAAGATGTCCAGGACAGAGGCAGTGGAAGGGCGTGCCTGCCTCTCACCGCACCATGATTCAAAGATGTGCCCTACGTGGATGCACGCCAGGTTCGTAGATCTCCTCTGGGCCTATAGCAAGGTCGCTATCACCGAGCTCAAATATCCTTTCTTCAACCTCTCCCTTTTCAAGAGTCAGGCCATAAACGAGAAACGATCCACCTGGGGCATGAGAAGTGACCCGTGTCAAGAGGTCCTTCTGACCCGGAAGCCACCACAGTCGATCCACCAGTATCCAAATCAGGTCAGCATACCATGGATGCCTCGGCCAGTCCGGTGCCACCAGAATTACTAATCCCCAGTGTGCCTCTATCCGTTGACCTACCCAGCCTATGAGCGCCCATGGGGGAAAAACATAGGAGAGACCCTCTTCAGGCCACCCCTAAATTAGAGCATCCAGGGCCTTTGACAGCCTCTCTTCTTCTGCTGAAAAACTGGCAGGCCTTGGCCAACTCAGACGTTACCATTAGGTCCATGACCGGTGTGCCCCATCGGCAGACCACCTGCTCAAACACTCCCTGGTTGAGCTGCCACTCTCCGGGCTCCTCACACACTTGGCTGAGGTAGTCTGCCATCACAATGTCAACTCCCGCTACATGCACCGCCAATAACGCCTGGAGACGAATCTCTGCCCATCCAAACAGCCTTTCGGCCTCCTCCTCCAGGTCTGCACTACCCATGCCTCTTTGCCGGTTGATGTAAGCCACCTTGGTTGCATTGTCCGAGAGGACTCAAACTACCTTCCCCTGCAACCATGGCTGAAAACCTTCTAGCACCAAGGTCACTGCTCGCATCTTGAGCCTGCAGATTGACCACAGGGCCTCCTGCGGACTCCACTGTCCCTGAACAAAGTGTCCTTCCCAATGGACTCCCCAATCTGACAGACCGGCATCAGCCATCAGCAGAACGCACACCGGGGACTTGAGTGGCAAGCCCCCTTCCAGGCTCCCTGGAGCATGCTCCCAAATACTCTAGCTCCTGGGCCGGCCGTAACTGACTCTTGGCCAGGTTGACACCCCCAACCAAGACTTTGAAGGAACTCCACCACCCACGCTGTTGCTCTTTCGCTGTCGTCCCTGGACTTTGCCCAGATCAGCCAATCGTCTAGGTACGAGTGGACGAGAACCCGTTCCTTGCAGAGGGCTGCCACTGCCACCACCATGACCTTGGTGAAGGTACGGGGGGGCAGTCGCCAGACCGAAGGGCAACACTCGAAACTGGAAACAGCCCCTTGGCACCACAAAGTGGAGAAACTGACGATGTTCTGGATGGATAGGAATGTGCAGATATGCCTCGGAGATCGAGAGACATCAAAGACACTCTGCTTCCTACCGCCATTATTACTGATCCCAGTGTTTCCATGTGGAAATGCGGTACCTGGAGACAGTGATCCATGCCCTTGAGGTCGAGAATCGGGCAAAAGAAACCTTCCTTTCTGGGCACCACGAAATACATGGAGTATCGACCACAGCCGTACTGGTCTTGCGGAACCAGTTCCAAGGCTCTTAGCTGCAGGAGACGAGTCAAGGTCTCTTCTACTGCTGCCGACACCACTGCGTCCACTTTGGGCAATCAAAAGAGCTCTTGTTCTTGCTCCAGCAGCGGGTACAGGCATGTCATGGATCGCACCCCTTTGACCGGCCCCCGGCAGATTCCACTTATCCTAGATCATCTGTCATACTACTCCATGTACCAGGAAGACTTACACACTGCAGGAGGAGTTGGAAGAAGGTGAGATCCCAAAACAGGATGATCAGGCCCAGATTGTTTGGGTGTTCGGCAGGGAGGAGCTGCCGGTGCTCATCTTGGAGTCTTTCAAGGAGGTTAGCAGGCATATTCAGGGCCTTGAAAGACTCCAAGATGAGCACCGGCAGCTCCTCCCTGCCGAACACCCAAACAATCTGGGCCTGATCATCCTGTTTTGGGATCTCACTTTCTTCCAACTCCTCCTGCAGATCTAGCTCTGTGTCGAGGTCTTCCCCATCCAGCCCCTCAGACAATGGCGATTGCTGCCACTCCTCCAAGCCTCTAGCCTGCTTAGACTTCACTACTCCTGGCTCATGCTCTTTTGCATCCAACACCCTCTTAGCCCTGTGTTCCGGGGCTGAGGAGCCGCTTGCCAAGCCCTGTTGATGTAGACAAACTCTGGTGAGAACTCCCCGGGAGCCCTATTGCTCCTTGTGCTTGAGGGGTGGATGGCTCAGACATCATGCAGGGACCGGGAGCCAGATCCGTTGAAGGTAACATGGCACCCCCACGCCTACAGTGTCTCTTGCAACCGGGAAGGGCTCCCCTGCTTTGTCTCATCCTGCAGGCCCTGCTCCAATGACTTAGCCTCTTGCATGTAGTCAAGGCAAATGCCTGCCTCCGAGACCGCTCCCTGTTGGATCCTGCATATCTTGAGAATTTTTAGATTGCCCTCCCATGTTGTACCTCAAAGATATGACATGGACCTTGCACTGATCCAATCAGAATCTGACACTTTCTCCAAGTAAAAGTTTACATTTTTATGAGTACAGCTTCCCTTACAAGCAATATCACCCTTTGAAAATGGAATAGCTAGCATATTCCAAAATACTCTGCTAATAAGTTACTTTAATATGTTATTTAGCTCTTTTGCTGAACAGCTGATAGAGATAGATAGAGAAGCTTTTAAACTAGAATATAGGGGAAAGCCGACAGTCGCCCAAGAGCGCATGGTTCGGAAGAAGGTATCCTTGAAGGATACTACCAAAAGCAGTGAGGTTCCAAAAAAGAGTAAAGTAGCCCAAATGCCCTTGAGTATGGTGCAGACAGAGCCTAAAGATTCCAAATTACCCATGCCTACCAATAGCCAGATTAATATGAATAAAATACAGTCTCTAAAATGCTTGTATGCAAATGCTAAAAGTCTAAATAATAAGATGCGAGAGTTAGAATATATAGCACTAAATGAGAGATTAGATATGATTGCAATCTCAGAGACATGGTGGAAGGAGGATAATCAGTGGGACACCTGATACCTGGATACAAACTATATCGTAATAATAGAACTGATCAAATTGGTGGAGGGGTTGCGCTCTATGTTAGAGAGGGCATTGAGTCAGAAAGGATTAAAGTTTTGCAGGAAACGAAATTTGCTGTAGAATCTCTATGGATTGAAATTCCATGTATGAAGGGGAAGGTGATGGCAGTGGGGGTGTACTATCAACCGCCTGGCCAGAATGAACAAATGGATGATGAAATGCTCAATGAAATCAAGGAAGCTAACAAAAGTCACAGCAGAGTAGTAATAATGGGTGATTTCAATTACCCCGGTATCGACTGGGTCAGTGTCACGGCAGGACAAGTTAGGGAGATCAAGTTTCTAGATGAAATAAATGACTGCTTCTTGGAGCAGCTGGTTCATGAACCGACCAGAGGGGAAGCCATACTGGACCTAGTCCTTAGTGGAACACCAGATCTGGTGCAAGAAATAAGGGTGTTGGGACCACTTGGCAATAGTGATCATAGCATGATCGTGTTTGATTTTATTAGTGGAGGAGGGATAGTAAAGAAATCCACAGTACAGGGGAGCGTTTCCATCTGCTGTCCGGTTCCATTGGAGGAGAGGAGGCTGGTTTCGTGGCTGGCGGCTGAGCGGGCAGCCTGCTGACGTCATCTCCAGGCCCTGGTTTAAAGCTCCTGCCTTGCTGCTCTCTTCGGGAGCGTTTCCATCTGCTGTCCGGTTCCATTGGAGGAGAGGAGGCTGGTTTCGTGGCTGACGGCTGAGCGGGCAGCCTGCTGACGTAATCTCCAGGCCCTGGTTTAAAGCTCCTGCCTTGCTGCTCTCTTCGGGAGCGTTTCCATCGGCTGTCCGGTTCCATTGGAGGAGGGGAGGCTGGTTTCGTGGCTGGCGGCTGAGCGGGCAGCCTGCTGACGTCATCTCCAGGTCCCGCTATAATTCGATTCCTACGGCGCTCAGCCGTCGGCGCGTCTTCTAAGAGGCGCGTTTTCAAAGGGGTTTTTTTTGCCCCTTGTGAGCCCCTTTGGAGCCGCTTTGGAGCTGTGTGGTGTGAGTTAGTGAGCTATGCCAGGGGGCAAGCGTAAGAAGAAACCCCCTGCTGATGAATCTCAAGCAGGGGCGATTGAGAAACATCTTATCTCTATGCCGCGAACTGCCATTCCAGGTACTGTGCCTCTTGATCCTGTAACTGATGGTGCAAGTTTGAGCTCTTTTGAGCGCACACCCCCGCTTCCCCCGGGTTTTCTTGAATTGTCTGGGGAAGTGTCTCCTGTGGTTTCCTCGAACATGGTTCTTAAAGAAGTTTCATGGAGTCGTCCCACCCCTTTAGCAGCTAAACCATCTGCTTCCACTGTTTCTCTCTCGGATGTTTGGGCAGTAGTCTCGCGTACAGAATAAATGCTTGCAGAGACTGTTCCTAAGCTCTGTCAATTTACAAGGGAATCCGTTCAGAAGTTTCAGTCTCTAGATTCCCAGATTGGGGCTTGTTGCTCTATGCTGGTGCAACTTGAGCCTCAAGTTAAAAAAAGTTTTCGGATTTTACAGCAACCCATGCTAAAGAAAGTTTTCTTTTGCATCAGAAGCTGGAAAATCTAGAAAACTTAGGTCGTAGAAAAAAATCTTCGTTTGTTAAATTTTCCTATTTGTTCGATGTTGTCTCCTTTAGTACTCTTTAGGAAATATCTGAAGGATACTCTCCTTTTTCCTCAGGCCGAGTCTTGTTTAGTGACTAAATGTTATTACCTTCCTTTTAAAATTTCTACCAGTCCTGGGGACAAGGATGAGTTGCCTATATCAGATAAGGATGATTTCAATCTAACAACTTTTCTGGAAGATACTCAGGATGTGATTACCACTAGGGCCACTTTACTGGTTACTCTATCCTTAGAGGATGATAAAATTTCTATTTTGAAGTCTTATTTCAGGAGGAAGGAGTTCCAATTCTGTGGTGATAGAGTGTCTATATTCCCAGATGTATCTCGCTCTACACAACTTCGTAGGAAGTCGTTTCTTTTGTTGAAACCTAGAGTACTTGCTTTAGAGGCTACATTCTTCCTAAAATACCCTTGTAAATGTTGCATCTCATTACACTATGATAAGTTTGTCTTTTTTTCCTCGTCTGAGCTAGAAAAGTGGATTGTAGACCGGGAAAAGGCACATACTACTGTATGATTGATTGAGGGTGGGTTGTGAGGGTGCTCTTCTGGCTGATTAGTTGGCTAATGTCCCTTTGGGTCTTGCCTTGTTTTCTTTGGATATATTTTGATTTGTTTAGTTTAACGTCTGTCTCCCCGAGATGTGGACTGGTTTTCTTATGGATTGTACTGTATGTATTTTCTTTGTTATTTGCTGTATTCCTTGGTTGTAACTGTTTCACAGTATGACCATGTAAAAAGGTATCTTTATAAATAAAAGTTAAAAAAAAAAGAAATCCACAGTACTACCTTTTAACTTTCAAAAGGGAGACTATGATAAAATGAGGAATATAGTTAAGAAAAAACTAAAAGGAGCGGTTGCAAAGGTTAGAGACTTACATAAAGCTTGGGTGTTTAAAAATACTATCCTGGAAGCACAGACCAGCTGTATTCCACGCATTAAGAAAAGTGGAAGAAAGTCCAAAAAACTGCCAGCATGGTTTAAAGTTGAGGTCAGAGAGGCTGTTGCTGCCAAAAAAGCATCTTTCAGGAAATGGAAAAAAGAGCCAAATGACGAAAACTGTGAACAGCACAAGCACTGGCAAGTTAAATGCAAAGCATTGATAAGGCAGGCAAAGCGAGAATTTGAGAAGGAACTTGCTACGGAAGCAAAAACATGATATAAAGACTTTAAGAACATTCATAGCAAAAGGCCTGTGAGAGAGTCAATTGGACCATTAGATGATAGAGGGGTTAAAAGGGGCAGTAAGAGGAGACAAGGCTATAGCTGACAGACTGAATGAATTCTTTGCTTCGGTCTTTACTGAGGAAGATGTAGGGATGTTACCCAAGACTGAAGTGGTATTTAAAGGTGATACTGCAGAGGAATTGAGAGAAATATCGCTACACCGGGAAGATGTATTACAACTATTTGATAAACTGAATAGTAGCAAATCACCTGGACCGGATGGTATACATCCACGAGTGTTGAAAGAACTGAAATATGAGATTGCAGACCTGCTATTAGTAATCTGTGAACTTTCAATAAAATCTGTAATACCTGAAGACTGGAGGGTCGCCAATGTAACGCCAATTTTTAAAAAGGGTTCCAGGGGTGATCCGGGAAATTACAGACCGGTGAGCCTGACGTCAGTACTGGGGAAAATAGTAGAAACCATCATAAAGAACAAAATTACACAGCATGTAGATAGTCATGACCTAATGGGAGACAGCCAACATGGCTTTAGACAAGGAAGATCTTGTCTTACTAATCTGATATGTTTTTTTGAAAGTGTGAATAAACAGGTAGACAAAGGTGAGTCTGTTGATATAGTTTATCTGGACTTTCAGAAAGCCTTTGACAAGATCCCTCAGAGACTTTTGGCAAAACTAAAAAGCCATGGGATAGGAGGCAGTGTACTATTGTGGATCGGGAACTGGTTAAAAGATAGAAAGCAGAGGGCAGGCCTAAATGGCCAATTTTCCCAATGGAGAAAGGTGAATAGTGGAGTACCCCAGGGATCTGTACTGGGTCCACTACTTTTTGACATATTCATAAACGACCTGGAAAAGGGAATAACTAGTGAGGTTATCAAATTTGCAGACGACACAAAACTATTTAAAGTTGTTAAAACCCAAGAGGACTGTGGAAAACTGCAGGAGGATCTGGATAAATTGGAAGACTGGGCATCCAAATGGCAGATGAAATTTAATGTGGACAAGTGCAAAGTTATGCACCTAGGAAAGAACAACCCACACTATGGTTACACGATGCAAGGTTCCACATTGGGAACCACCACCCAGGAAAAAGATTTAGGAGTCATCGTGGATAACATGTTAAAACCCTCCGCCCAGTGTGCAGCGGCGGCAAAGAAAGCAAATAGAATGCTAGGTATCATAAGGAAAGGAATGGAAAATAAAACAAAGGATATTATAATGCCTCTGTATCATTCCATGATCCGACCGCAACTTGAATATTGTGTGAAATTCTTGTCGCCGTATCTTAAAAAGGATATAGCGTTATTAGAAAAGGTACAGAGAAGAACCACCAAAATGGTAAAGGGGATGGAAGGCTACTCCTATGAAGAGAGGCTACAAAGGTTAGGGCTCTTCAACCTGGAAAAGAGACGGCTGAGGGGAGATATGACAGAGGTCTATAAATTAATGAATGGAGTAGAACGGGTAAACGTAGATCGATTGTTTACGCTATCAGAATATAGAAAGACTAGGGGACATGTAATGAAGCTACAGGGTAAACTAAGACAAATAAGAAAAAATATTTTTTCACTCAAAGTGTAATCAAACTCTAGAATTTGTTACCGGAGGATGTAGTAAGAGCTGTTAGTGTAGCTGGGCTTAAAAAAGGTTTGGACAAGTTCCTGGAGGAAAGGTCCATAAACCATTATTAAAAAGGGACCCAGGATATCAATGCTTGACCCAATACAAGCATTGTGGAACCTGTGTCTTTTGGGGATACTGCTAGGTACGCATGACCTAGATTGACCACTGTTGGAAACAGGATACTGGGCTTGATGGACCTTGGTCTGACCCAGTATGGCATATCTTATGTTCTTATGTTCTTAGGAAGTTAAAAGTGAGTTCTATGTTATAATGTAATTGTGTTATGTTCATTGTAAACCACCCTTGATCTCTGGAAAGGGTGTTATATAAAAACAAATAAATTAATAAAATTAATAAAAATATCACTAATTTAGTAGGTACATAATCTGGGTTAAGAGACAAGGGATGATCATGTCAGGGGATTCATGACCATAGACAAATGAAGGATTTGTTTCTTATCCACTGACTGTCTATCTTTCTAGTTATATACATTTCTTATATGCAGGTACTTCCTGATTTTCACAGAACAAAACTGTCTCAACAAATTGTCAGTTACATCACCTGATCAGGCACAACAGCACTCTGAAATCCACCCAGCAACAAGACAATGGCAGATTTAGTTAGGCTTTTTTCACAGGTCTACATCAAGTCATTGTGCACTGAATAAGCATCCTTGTGTTATACAGCTCAAAACATAAGGATGTGGCATTAAGTGGGGCTCACTCCACTTGATACCATCCCATACCAGGCACTACAGTCTGGCCGGCATGGTGGGAAGGGCGGCGGGCACGCCCCAAAAACTCCCTCAATCTGAACCTGGGTAAGTAAAAAGATCCCTAGCACAGTGCACCTCCATGGACTCAGACACAGAGTACTAGAGTACCTGAACTAAAATAAAATAAAACCACTTTATCAAAATCCAATTAACTGAAACTGAAAGGAAACTGCAAGTGGCCCCCTAGAAAGAAGCTGTCTGTCCTGCTTTATTCTCCAGTGGCTGCCTCTCCCGGGTGCCCAAAACACAGCGGGGGGTTAAAACGCAAATGGACCTGAAGAAGAAATCACGCCTAAACACAGCGGGGGGGGGGGGGGAGTTTTCTGCGCTGCTGCAGGCTCCCAAACATGTGGCTGCAGGCCACTCTGTCTCCTCGTGTTCCAACGGTTGCTAGGGGTTCCTGCTGTCCTCCCCCCCCCTTACCTTGGAGCCTCTTTGCCGCATGGCTTTTCTACCCCTCGCGCACAGCCTTCCTTCCCAGCTTCAGCGCTGAAGGCGGCAACTCGGGGCTGCAGGCTTTCACTGCCGTCAATCAATTGCTGCCCCCGTGGCAACTCCTCACCCGATAGCAGGTTCGGGAGCCGCCAGAAGTCTCAGACTGAGGAAGGCCCCCACAGAACTCCCCACCGAAATCCTGGGGGGAGGGGGGAGAAGGAATATCCTCCCCTCAGCCCTGTTGTCCCCGGGTTCTTTCTGAGCCTTCGGGGGGGGGGGGGGGGTTATGCCTTTAAAAACAAAGAAACCTGCACATTAACAGGGGAAATATAAAGCAAACTAACTAAACCTATCTCCTCAGTTGTACCTTCAGTGAGTCCAGCACCCTGGCTCACTACCTCCTCCAGCTGCTTGGAGACTGAGCATACTGGAGCTGGTATACGGTGCCAGCTGTATAAGTACAATAGTGTCATCAAAGAGATAGGTATAATAAGGAGCATACTATTAAAATATTATGATGGCAGACAGTTGGAATATTTCCAATTATTTCTCAACATATTGTACACAACTTACTTAAAATGCAAGGGAGCCAATAATGTTGACCACAACTGTATTCTTTATGGATATCCTGAAAATCTGGCTTGTTTGCAGCCCTCAGACTGAACTTGGACAAGCCTCTCTCATTTCCCAATCAAATACGAATACACAGAAAAGGACAAATTTTACCAGAAAATATTTTGGGAAGACTAAAACACATGTAGTATGTGTATATAACAGCCTGAAAAATTCTGAATAGAATAATTCTGGTACATTTAGAAAAATGAGATATGGTGAACAGCCATTCGTAAACAAGTGTCTTTAAAATGTATGTTTAAAAAAGTTCCGGAATTAGTTGGCTGCAAATGGTTCAGTCAGAGGAAAAACATGGTAAACTTAAAAATGTTGGGATACCATCTCTGAAAATCAAGTATTTTACTTAAATCATGATATGAATATGTTTTTTGAATGATTTTTTGTTAACCGAATTCTGGATGTTTCAGTTTCTTTTAAAGTTGCTAATTTGTGATTTTAAGATTTCATAGTGCCAAGAAAACCCAGAAGCTGCTGGGTCACCAGGAGTTGGCATTGACTCAAAGGCACACTCTGCATTGTTTGCATTGCAAGGCAAGATAGTAATATGTCCTCACCTGTTGAGCTCCATCTGCATTAACAGGGGCTGGTAAAAGAGGAATGTCACTACTTATAAGCTGAGTAGTATCCAGTGGTAGAGGATGTTCTGCCATCACTCATAATACATGCATTTACAGGCTCACGCTCAAACTCTAAAAGAAAGAAGATAAAAAAAATAAAATCCCATTAGAAAAGCTATTTGTAAACAAAATAAGTTCACTTTACAGACTAGAAAACTGAGAAAAGTTCAAAGCAATGGATAGCATAAAAGCAAGGGTGTCAAACTCCAGTCCTGGAGGGCCGCAAACCAGTCAGGTTTTCAGGGTATCCCTAATAAATATGCATGAGATATATTTGCGTGCACTGCCCCCATTGTATGCAAATATATCTAATGAATATTCATTAGGGGCATCCTGAAAACCAGACTGGTTTGTGGCCCTCCAGGACTGGTGTTTGATACCCCTGGCATAAAGCATTTCACAAAGTCAACAGCAGTCAAGTACAATTCCTGCCTGCGTGGAGAGAGCACTATATTAACAGTGGTCAAAGAAGTACCTATTGGTCCACCTAGTATGGCTATGTCTCTGCTGGGTCACTAAAGAATATTCAACATCTGGCACTCTCCTTCTGTCACCTTTACTACTGCCATCTGTATCTCTCTCAAGCATGTCTGAATTCAGTCTTTATTTTGCCTGTTAGTAAGAACCATTCCTTGGTTGCTAATGCCTCAATGGAACATAAGGCAAAACTTAGGAAAGAACAATGTTGAAGGCATTCAATTATACTTACTGCCACTCACTCATTGAAACAGTTACCTGCAACTCCCACTAAGCATTAAAAAGAGATGTTAACATACCTGATAATTTCCTTTCCTTGAATCCTGCTAGACCAGTCCAGACTAGTGGGTTATGTCCCCCTGTGAGCACGTGGAGGTGTGGTAGGCTATGGCCTAACATGGCCTGCTACTATGAAAGGCCTGTAAGTTAGGCCTGGATCCTAACTCCCATTATAGCTAGAAAAGAACCAAAAATCTGTGAAAAATAAGAAAACTGTTTTAAAATGCTTAATAAGAAGTTTTCATGAATTTGTAAGTCTTCTATTATTCTCTTGTGTGTGAAAGAACAGAAATGTTTCAGTATATGCATTCCAGAAGCCAAAGTTAACCTTGCAGTAGAAAAGTAACGAGATTAAGAACTGTACCATTGTTCAAGCAATCTTAAAGGAGGGGCCCGGTTGCTAGGCTCCGGAGGGATTTCTAATTGGACAAATGAAGGGAATGTATAACCAATGAAAAGTTTGCATGTATCGAGTTGGAACCAATAGAAAGTTCTCATGTATCAAACTGGAAAAGAGGTATAAATGGTTATAGCTCTGTATAAAAACTTTTGCTCAGTTCCTTTTGAAGCTTTGACTGACTGGGCCTGTGCACAATAAACTGGCTTGGACCCTGTCAATTGACTCCTGGACTTATTCATTGATTGCACTTTGCCACAGCATATTCTTGGTGCGTTGGCCGGGAAGTGCGAATGGTAAATGGTATTCAAGTGAATAATCCACGTAATTCGCCTTGAGGTTTGGCCTGGTTGGAACCGTGTCTGTCCGACTGCGGGGGAAACCTCAGGTGCCGCCGGCCCCTTTGTGCCGGAGAGGGTTCCGCCTGCCTCGGCGGGCCATCGGGTCCAGCTGGCCAACACCTCCGACCCGGGGGAGTCCAGGTTCCAACTCAGAAGCTGGTGTGGTATCGGGGACCGGATCCAGTGAGTAGACATTTTCGTGATTTGATAGTCAGAAAGAATAGCCTGGGACAACGTATTACGTGCGCAAGACTGATTTGGTATATTTGGTATAGACTAACTGGAAAATCTCGCATGAGTATGCGCGAGACAAGGGAGCCTGATCACCTCCCATAAGGGCGGTCCTAGTAAGCTCCGCGTAAGGAAAGCGGAAGCCGAAGCCATCGACCCTTCTTGTTTGGAATAGTCAGTCAGAAAACCTGGGCACTTAAAATATTGAAATATGATATCTTGTTGAAATATGCTTGCGTGTGTGAGTGAGAGGTCTTGAAATACAGACTGAGTGAGAGCGGACTCCTAAGTAGCGCAGTTCCTGCCCGGGCGACCGCGCCCAGGTCGCGAACAGGAGGAAGCGAGTGGTGTTTGTCCCCCCCAGTGTTCTGTGGGCTATACGGACCCCTTACCTACAGCCATACTACCTATCCTTATTGTTCGTTGTCTTGTTACGTGTACGTAGGGACGTAGGGTACGTAACGTACGCAGGTACGTTGAGTACGTAGGTAGTGTACGTAGGTACGTTTAGATTATGGGAGGGACGGAGTCCACGCAAACTCTGTTGGCATGTATGATCAAGAATTTCCGTAAAGGAATTTCGGGCGATTATGGTACGAAAATGACTCCATCCAGATTAAAAATGTTATGTGAAAGGGAGTGGCCCGCATTAGCTGCTTCATAGCCCCGAGGGGACACCTTTGATTTTGAGACAGTTTTACGAATCCATCAGCTTATACTGAGAGCGTATCCTGACCAGTTCCCCTATATAGATTCCTGGTTAAGTGTATGTGAACAGCAGCCCTCATGGATGAAGCGCTGTTATGAGGAGCACTGTAAAATATTTGTAGCTACTACTAGGGGAACCAAAAAGGCTAAGGAAGTGAAGCCGTCTGTGTATTCTGACCCAGAGTCCCCAGATATTCTGGATAGGTTACCCCAGCACCCACAGAAGTTACTCCCCACAGCACCGCGACTTGAAGTAGAGCCCGAGGAGGAGCCCCAGCAAATACCAAAGCAACAGCCTAAGAAGTGCTCTACCCCGAGTGAAAGCCCCGAGTCAGGCCCAACCACAGCAGGGGGACTCGAGTCCTCTGATGAGATAGAAAGCGGAAGCTCTCCTGCCAGTTCAGGGTCACCCACCAAGGAGACTAGCGCCCGGGAGCCTTATGATTTAAGAAGCGTAACTCCCAAGAAGAAGGAGCAAGCAGGGCACCTAATGCCATTACGCCAAGTGCCTGGAGTGCCTGTTTTAAATGATCAGTGCCAGATGGCGCCAGGACCTACCAGCTTAGTTTATGTACCCTTTTCCACCACAGATTTATTAAACTGGAAAACGCATTATGCTTCCAACACAGCCAAGACCCAGGAATTAACAGAATTAATGTCTAGCATTATGCAAACCCATCAGCCTACCTGGGCCGATTGTCGCCAGCTCCTGTCCACCCTCTTCACTACTGAGGAGCGAGGCCGGATCGGGCAAGCAGCCCTCCGATGGTTAGAAGAGAACCCTGTAGAAAGGGGAGGAATAAATCCCACGCAAGCAGCAGAATACCCCAATGAAGATCCCAGGTGGGACCCAAATGAGGAAAGGGGGGCGGCGGCCCTAACCAGATTTCGCCAGGCCTTATTGCAGGGCCTGAAGAAGGGAGGCCAGAGGGTCATGAATATCGGGAAAGTATCGGAAGTTCTCCAGGGTCCAGATGAGAGCCCAGAGGCCTTTTATGAGCGGTTGTCTGAAGCTTATAGATTGTATACCCCATATGATCCTGCCGCTCAGGAAAATTTACGCATGGTAAATTTGGCCTTTGTTAGTCAGTCCCAGAGAAACAAAGCGCAAATTACAGAAATTGGATGGATTTGCGGGCATGAATACCGCTCAGTTAATGGAAGTTGCTCAGAAAGTATTTGTGAATCGTGAAAATGAACGAGACAGAGAAAGTGAACGAAAGATGAAGAAGAAGAAGGCAGATCTTCTTGCTGCTGCTATAACCGAACGACGTGGAGGAGATATTCCTAATCAAAGGACCAGAGGACGTGGAAGAGGCCGTGGAAGCGAGAGGCCTCCATTAGGTGCGAATCAATGCGCCTACTGCAAGGAAGAAGGACATTGGAGAAATGAGTGCCCGCATCTGGACTCCGCCCCTGCAAGGGGAGGAGGGAGTCCCTGGAGGCCCGGAGGAAGATTTCGAAGGAGAGGAGGAATGAATCAACACACAGTTCCAGCAGGAGAGGGAAGAAGCCATTGAGGGAGTGGCAGTAGCAACGGGCTATGACCTGGACGACATAGATGAAGACTAGGCCGGACCGGGCTCCAAGTTCACCCTGGGTCCCCAGGAGCCTATGGTCAGTTTAAAGATAGGGGACCAATACATGGAATTCATGGTAGAGACAGGAGCAGAACATTCAGTAGTAGCCAAGCCAGTAGCTCCTCTGTCCTCACGATCTGTTACCATTGTGGGAGCCACTGGAAATAAAGCCACAAAACCATTCTTGCAGAACCGCATGTGTGAAATAGGGGGACAGAAGATAACACACCAGTTCTTGTATATGCCTGAGTGCCCTATTCCACTACTGGGCCGAGACATGCTTGCCAAGCTCCAGGCCCAAATATCCTTTGCTGAAGGGGGAGAAATGAAAATGACTGTGAACCCAAAGCCTGCTGGATTGATGGTGCTTACTGTTCCCCGAGAAGAATAATGGCGGTTCTATAGTGCACCTTCAATAAAGTCAACTAGTCCCTGTGTACCTACCAACCTTATAGCCCCACCTGAAGTATGGGCAGAAGATAATCCACCTGGCCTAGCGAAGAACATAGCCCCTGCCATTGTCACCCTCAAGCCAGGAGCGGAACCAGTGCATGTGAAGCAGTATCCTCTCCCTCGACCAGCCATAGAAGGAATTCACTGCCATTTAATGAAACTGCTGAAGTACGGACTTCTCAAGGAATGCCAGTCACCTTGGAACACCCCCCTTCTCCCAGTAAAGAAGCCTGGGACAGGGGACTACCGCCCAGTACAAGATCTAAGGCGAGTAAATGATGCAGTTGAAACTATACACCCAGTAGTACCAAACCCTTATACTCTCTTGGGACTGATCCCCGCTGAGGCCACTCACTTCACCGTCCTGGACCTGAAAGATGCCTTTTTCTGTGTGCGCCTAGCACCCACCAGTCAACCTTTCTTCGCTTTTGAATGGCAAGACCCCACAACAGGAAGACGGGGTCAGCTCACCTGGACCAGATTATCCCAAGGATTCAAGAATTCACCTACTCTCTTCAGTGCTGCCCTGAATCAAGATCTCTCAAGTTACCCAGTGGACCCAGGAAAGAGGGTTCTTCTTCAGTATGTAAATGACTTGCTCATAGCCACCAACTCAGAAAGTGAACGCCTACAAGCTACTAGTGAACTTTTGTACCTTTTCAAAGATGCTGGATACAAAGTTTCAAGAGCCAAAGCACAACTATGCCAAACTGAAGTCAAGTATTTAGGATTCCAATTGTCCAGTGAGATCTGACGTTTAGGACCAGAACGCAAAGAAGCTGTATGTAATATCCCCACACCAACCACTAGGAGGCAAGTAAGAGCCTTCCTGGGGGCCGTGGGATATTGCCGCATATTGATCCCCAACTTTGTCCTGATTGCAAAACCACTATACCAAGTCATCAAAGGAATGGAAAAATCCCCACTAGACTGGGGACCCGAGCAAGATGTAGCATTCCAGACTTTGAAGGCGGCCCTGATGTCATTTCCAGCTTTAGGTCTTCCAGATGTTCAGAAGCCTTTCCATCTTTTTGTCCATGAGTCACAAGGAAACGCATTGGGAGTATTGACCTAATCTCTTGGTTCCTGGCAACGGCCAGTAGCTTATCTGTCAAAACAATTGGATATAGTTGCAAAAGGATGGCCCCCTTGTCTGAGAGCTGTTGCAGCAACAGCCCTCCTAGTGGGCGAAGCAGACCAAACTCACACTAGGACAAACTCTTCAAGTCACCGTGCCACACTCTGTTCTGACTCTCATGGAACACAAAGGAAACTTCTGGCTAACCAATACACAAATGTTGAAGTATCAAAGCATGTTGTGTGAAAATCCTCGGATACAGTTGAAAGTTAGTCAAGCTCTAAACCCTGCTACATTGTTTCCAATTGGTCCTGGGCCACCTGATCATAATTGCTTAGAAACCATGGACACTGTATTCTCAAGTCGCCCTGATTTGACCGATGTCCCTCTAGAGGACCCAGAACGGACTGTCTTTGTAGATGGAAGCAGTTTGGTCATCAATGGACATCGTTGTACTGGATATGCAGTGGTGACCCTTGATCTGGTAGTTGAGTCCTCAGCCCTGACCCCAGGAACTTCTGCATTGATAGCCCTCACCAGAGCCTTGACATAAGGAGAAGGACTCCGCATAAATGTGTACACAGATTCCAAATATGCCTTCACTACTTTGCATGCACATGGAGCCTTGTATAAAGAGCGAGGGTTGATCACCTCAGGGGGTAAGGACATTAGGTATGGGCCCGAGATATTGATGTTATTAGATGCTGTATGGGCCCCCAAACAAGTGGCAGTCATGCACTGCCGAGGTCATCAGGCAGGAGAAGTCACCCGAGGGAATAGATTTGCAGATGCCACAGCCCGAAAGGCAGCCACCACAGGACAAGTTAGGACCCAAGATACTGTAATGCAAGCAGCCCTATTCCCTGTGCCCCTTAGTTCGTGGGCACCCCGATATACTACAAGAGAGTTAGACTATTATTGCGAAAAGGAGGGAGGAGTCTTGACAGAACAAGGTTGGATAGTGCTACCACCCCCAGAAGGTAGTCCACCGCCAGGTCCTACAGTCATCCCTGAAGCATTAGGGCCAGCCTTTGTTCAAGCTTTTCATCAAGCCACACATTATGGAAAAACAGCCATGAAGAAAGCCCTGAGGCCCCATTTCTGTATTTCATTACTAGGATCCCTGACCGCCTCGGTGGCACAGCAATGCCTGATATGTGCCAAGAATAATGCCAAGCAAGGTCCTGTTCCACCCCCAAGAGTTCAGTCAGTAGGGGTGACCCCCATGAGTGATATACAGATAGACTTTGCTGAAATGCCCCGTGCAAATGGATATCACTATATGTTAGTGTTAGTCTGCACATTTTCAGGGTGGGTAGAAGCCTACCCCACCCGAACTGACAAAGCCCGAGAAGTCACTAGGGTATTGCTCCATAAGATCATTCCCCGATTTGGAATACCATCAACTATAGGGTCAGATAATGGTCCATCATTTGTATCCCAAGTGACTCAACAGTTAGCTCAAGCTTTGCAAATAAAATGGAAGTTACACACTGCTTACAGACCCCAGAGCTCAGGGAAAGAAGAATGAATGAATAGAACCCTGAAAACTCAGTTATCCAAGCTTTGTCAAGAAATAGACCTGAAGTGGCTCCAAGTTCTGCCCATAGCCCTTCTTAGGATACGTTCAGCTCCTACCAAATCCTTAGGAGTCTCCCCTTTTGAGATTTTGTATGGGCGACCTCCACCCATAGTGCAGGGAATAAAGAGAGACATGAGACAGATAGGATCTGAAATAACAAGACAAGAACTATTAGCTTTAGGTTCTCTTTTGCAGAAACTCCAAACGTGGGTGCAAGACCGACTACCCATCAACCTGACCGAGCCTCTGCATCCCTTCAAGCCAGGAACGTCCGTGTGGGTGAAAGAGTGGAGAAAGAACCCGCTGGCGCCGCATTGGAAGGGACCCTACGCCGTCATCCTGTCAACCCCCACCGCGGTGAAAGTTGCAGAATTCGAACCCTGGATCCACCACAGTCGAGTGAAGCCGGCAGCTGCTCCTGATCCTGGCCAATGGACGTCAGTGAATGATCCCGAGACTCCATTGCGACTCACCTTGAGGAGACAGCCAGCTTTATAGAGAATCTTCAGAATCTACTTACGTCACGCGAGAGTGACCATCACAGCAGAAACAGAAGAAAACTCAGCAAAGTTCATTATCCTCAACTTTCCAGTTAACTTCCAAAGACTGTAATCACAATGTTCTTCCACTATTGCCTTGTGGGAGTGGTGATCCTGGGAATCCTGGAAAAGACTTTTGCTCTACCCCCTTGTGCAGCCTGCATAAGCACCACCCGAACAGGACAAAAGATTATTCAGACTTTGCTCTATCATTCCTATTATACTTGCACTGGTACAGTCAGCCGGTGTGTTTATAATGGCACTGAACTGAACATTTGCACTAAGGGGAAAAGTAAGACTTGTTATAACCCTCGACAAAACCCATCATACTATACATTTGAGATACGCTGGAATGATGAAGATGGAGTCATCCTGAATGCGACAAAACCCCTCACCAACCCCACAAAACCTATCATCCTGAACTTTGATGCTTGCAATGCAATCAACAGAAATGCTTACCACAGATGTGGGTCATGGGAGCGAGCATACTACCATGATGATAAATACATGTGTCCAGAAGGAGCCTATGGATGGGGACGGTGTACAGGAAAGAGTACTGCAGCCACCATCTACACCACCTCATCTAGACATGATTACTTTTGCCCAAAATGGGAATGTGTATATTTTGCTACCTGGAAGAATGCACCAACGGGACGAGATGAAGATCATCGCAAAGGCATCCTAACAAAGATCAGACTACCAGAACCCAAGAAATGCCAGAAAGGTGCCTGTAATCCTCTACAACTCCTCATAGCCAACCCCAGCCAATGGAAGCAAGGATATAAGTGGGTTGCGTATTGCAGGAGGAGGTGTAGATCCTGGAACTATCTTATATCTGCAATTAAACACCAAAACCCATGTATCCTCACCCTATCGTATACATCACTCCTTCTATGAAGCCATGAAATCAGAATTTGAAATTCCTCCTGCCTCCCAGAACTTATTTCTTGAATTAGCGGGAGCAGTTGCATCTAGTCTCCATGTTTCACACTGTTTATTTTGTGGAGGAACAACAATGGGAGACCAATGGCCTTGGGAGGCACAAGAACTGAACTATTCTGTTCCGTATAATCAGACTAATATACACAATACCACAAGTGAATGGGTATTGGCCCACTCCATTGTGGGTAACTTATGTTTTTTCTCGTTATGGACCAATGTTTAATATGGAAGTGGGGCAGCTGGTCTGTCTCAATCAGAAGTTCTACAACAGTACCACTAAGAAGACATCTTGGTGGTCAGGAGTCAACACTACTGAACCTTCTAATCCTCTAGTTCAATTCCCCAAACTTGCCAGCATCTGGACTAACTTAGCAGCATATAATTCTTGGCAAGCACCACCTGGACTGTACTGGATTTGCGGAACCCGAGCATATGCCAGACTTCCTCATCACTGGGGAGGCGCATGTGTGTTGGGAACCATACGACCTTCCTTTTTCCTTCTGCCAACATCCCAGGGAGAACAGCTGGGATATCCGGTGTACAGAAGTCGACAGCTGAAGGAGGCCTTGAAGATAGGTCAATGGGACAAATGGGATGCGTCATCTGAAGAATGGCCACCAGAAAGAATCATCTCATACTATGGACCTGCTAACTTGGGAGCAGGATGGGACTTAGGGATATCGTACTCCTGTTTATATGATTAATCGAATAATACGTTTGCAAGCTGTTGTTGAAATAATAACCAATGAAACTAGTAAAGCACTAACCCTTCTGGCAAAGCAAAGTACACAAATGCGCACAGCCATTTATCAAAATCGTTTAGCTTTAGATTATTTGTTAGCAGCTGAAGGTGGGGTATGTGGAAAGTTGAATCTAAGTAATTGTTGTTTACCGATTGATAATAATGGGCATGTAGTTGAAGATTTAGCCACCCAGATGAGAGAGCAGACATTTGTGCCTGTCCAGACTTGGCACAGTTTAAAGATGGATGGGTGGTTTGGTTCATTGTTTTCTTGGATTGGTGTTCTGAAATCCCTTATGTTTATCGTACTATTCATATTAGCCATGTGCTTATTGCTCCCTTGTCTCCTACCCCTTTGCTTACGCATGGTAACATCATCAATTGATAACACTATAGAGCGGAAGGCAGCTGCGAAAGTATTAGCTATGTGGCAATATTACCCTATACCCCACGATGATGATGCCATTACACCAGTATAATGTGTTATTTGACTAATGAGTGATTTCTCACCCTTCCTCACTTGCGGGTGAGAATAATCAAGGGGGGAATGCGGTAGGCTATGGCCTAGCATGGCCTTCTACTATGAAAGGCCTGTAAGTTAAGCCTGGATCCTAACTCCCATTATAGCTAGAAAAGAACCAAAAATCTGTGAAAAATAAGAGAACTGTTTTAAAATGCTTAATAAGAAGTTTTTATGAATTCATAAAAGTCTTCTATTATTCTCTTGTGTGTGAAAGAACAGAAATGTTTCAGTATATGCATTCCAGAAGCCAAAGTTAACCTTGCAGTAGAAATGTAACGAGATTAAGAACTGTACCATTGTTCAAGCAATCCTAAAGGAGGGGGCCGGTTGCTAGGCTCCGGAGGGATTTCTAATTGGACAAATGAAGGGAATGTATAACCAAATGAAAAGTTTGCATGTATCGAGTTGGAACCAATAGAAAGTTCTCATGTATCAAACTGGAAAAGAGGTATAAATGGTTATGTCTCTGTATAAACTTTTGCTCAGTTCCTTTTGAAGCTTTGACTGACTGAGCCTGTGCACAATAAACTGGCTTGGACCCTGTCAATTGACTCCTGGACTTATTCATTGATTGCACTTTGCCACAGCATAGGCACACGAGTAACTTTTAATGATGTTATCACCTGATATATCTTCTGGTGCAGCACTCCAGAGAAGTTAGCATGACACTTTCCAAGCAGTAAGCAAAACCTGAAAACTCAGATGTTAGTAAATACAAAACATCGTTGTCACTAAGAGCGTGAACCAGTACTTGGCTATCTTACTATGAAAAACTGGAGCCAGACCACGAGGCTGACTATTTATTTTTGTGTTTTTTATACCGCTATTTCAGGTAATCATAGCGGTTTACAATGAACAGCAGATACATGAAACAGGTTTACAATATAACAAGTGATAAAACAGTATTTTACAATTTTAAAGTCTTACATCTTTCAACCAAAAACTTATTTACAAATTGTTAATGGCAAAACGCCATTAAGCTAGGGGTAGGTTTAGTGGGGTGAGCATGGTGGAAAGGCTGTAGTGGTGGGATAGTTGAGAGAGAGGTGGTTAATGAGTTGTATCAGTGACAGTTGAAGTTACACTGTTACCAAAATGTTCAGTGAAGAGGTATGTTTTAAGATGGGAACAGAAGGTGGATAGGTCTGTCATGTTCCTAAGGCTAGTTGGCTGTGAGTTCCAGAGTGTTGGAGATATGTATTTGAATGATCTACTGCCTAGTGCATTGTTTTGTAGAACGGAATTCAGAAGGAATAGTGAGGAAGTTGATAATTTGATTTCTTTTTTGCCTGTCATTAGATATAACTTTGATCAAGGGGGAGAGAGTAGGGGTGTAACAGCTAAATGAGCAAGGAAAAGATACCCAGGAGTCTCTATAGGAAAACAAGTCTTTAATATGCCCGCATAGGCTCAGTGAAATCACTTTCAAAGCCTGAGCCCCGTCTACAGGGCTCATCCATACTATATAGACATTTTTTATCAGTTCATCATAGCATCTCTTCATGATAGGTCACTTTTTGCCACAGTACACTAAATGATTGGAGGATATTTCATGCAGTGTTATTGTAGCAGCAAAGTGCAGACAATGAATAAATCCAGGAATCAATTTACAGGGTCCAAGCCAATTTATTGTGCACAAGGCCCAGTTAGTCAAGCTTCAAAAAGGACTGAGCAAAGTTCTTACAGAAACATATTCATTTATACATTTCTTTTTAGTTTGATACATGCAGACTTTCTATTGGACCCAACGCCCCCTGCATTTGTCCAATCGGAGATCCCTCCTGGGCCTAGCACCCAGCTCCCTCCCTTAGGACCATTCTAACAATGGCACAGTTTCTAGGTTTGGATACTTCTCTACTGCAAGGTCGTTTCTGGCTCTAGGAATGCAAGTATTGAAACATTTCTATCTTCAGAACACAAGAGAATAATGAAAGATTTATGAATTCATATAAAACTTAAGCAGTTTAAAACAGTTTTCTCATTTTTCACAGATTTTTGGTTCTCTTTAGCTATGATGAGGGTTGGAATCAGGGCCTAGCTTACAGGCCTTTCATATTTGCAGGCTATCGTAGGCCATAGCCGGCCACATTCCCCCCTTTGATTATTCTCACCCGCAAGTGAGAAAGGGTGAGAATTAAATCATACATTATATACTGGTGTAACAGCACCACCTTGGGGTATAGGGTAATATTGCCACATAGCTAATATTTTCGTAGCTGCCTTCCGTTCTACAGTATTATCAATAACTGAGGTTATCATGCGTAAGCAAAGGAGTAGGAGACATGGGAGCAACAAGCATACAGCTAATATGAATAATACAACAAACACTAGGGTCTTCAGACCACCTAACCATGAAAACGCTGAACCAAACCACCCATCGAGCTTCAGGCCATGCCAGGTCTGAACAGGCACATATGCTTGTGTGCGCATTTGAGTAGCTATATCTTCAACAACGTGCCCATTATTATCAATCTGCAAACAGTTGGTTAAATTCAATTTTCCACACACTCCCCCTTCTGCTACTAACAAATAATCTAGAGCTAAACGATTGATAAATAGCTGTGAGCATTTGTGTACTTTGCTTAGCTAAAAGAGTTAGTGCTTTGCTGGTTTCATTGGTTATTATTTCAACAGCTTGTAAGCGTATAATACGATTTATCATATACACAGGAGTACGATATCCCCATGTCCCATCTTGCGTCCAAGTAGCAGGTCTATAGTATGAAATGATTCTCTCAGGTGGCCACTCCTCATCATTCCATTTGTCCCATTGGCCTATTTTCAAGGCCTCTCGTTTCTGTCGACTCCTGTACACAGGAAAACCCAGTTGTTCTCCATGGGACGTAGGCAAAAGGAAAAAGAAAGGTCGTATGGTTCCCAATGCACATGCTCCTCCCCAGTGGTGAGGAAGCCTAGCATATGCTCGGGTTCCTCAAATCCAGTACAGTCCAGGTGGTGCTTGCCAGGTATTATAAGATGCTAGATTAGTCCAGATGCTGGCAAGATTAGGGAAACTGACTAAAGGGTTGGTGGGCTCTGGAGCGTTGATTCCTGACCACCAGGACGTCTTCCTTGTGGTACTGTTGTAGAACTTCTGATTGAGACAGACCAGCTGTCCAACCTCCATGTTAAACTGTGATCCAGAGCGAGCAAAACACAAGTTACCAACAATGGGGTGGGCCAGTACCCACTCACTAGTAGTATTATGTAAATCAGTCTGATTATAAGGAATAGAATAGTTCACTTCTTGCGCCTCCCAAGGCCATTGGTCTCCCATCTTAGTTCCTCCACAGAAGAAGCAGTCCAAAATGTGCAGACTAGATGCTACTGCCCCAGCAAGCTCAAGGAACAAGTTTTGGGAGGCATGAGGAATTTCAAACTCTGCTTTCATGGCCTCATAAAAAGAGTGATGTATTCGATAAGGTGCAGATACATGAGTCTTAGTATTCAGCTGTATATGTATAGAAGTTCCAGGATCTATACCTCCTCCTGCTATTCGTAACCCAAATCTATACCCCTGCTTCCACTGGCTGGGGTTAAGCATGATGAGCTGCACCGGATTACAGGCACCTTTCTTACATTTCTGGGGCTCCGGCAATGATAATTTTTCCAAAATGGCTACTCGTTTATCTCCATCTCGTCCCATAGGCGCACCAGTCCAAGTAGCATAATACACGCATTCCCACTTGGGACAGTAGTAAGCATCTTTGGATGATGTACTGTAGATGGTTGGGGAAGATTTCCCAGTACACTTTCCCCATCCGTATGCTCCTTCAGGACACATATTTATCATAGTAGTAGGCTTGCTCCCAATATCCACACTTGTGATAGGCATTTCTGTTTATCACATCACAAGCATCAAAATTCAGGGTAACATGTTTCGTGGGATCAGGGAGCTGTCGTGTGGCATTTATGAGGGCTCCATCCTCATCATTCCATCGTATCTCAAGTACATAATAGGAGGGATTCTGCTGGGGGTTATAACAAGTCTTACTTTTCCCATTCGTACAGATATTTAACTCTGTACCATTATATACACACCAGCTAACTATACCAGTGCAAGTATAGTAGGAATGATAAAGTAAAGTCTGAGTGACCTTCAGTCCAGTTCGGGTGGTAATTATACAAGCTGCACAAGGGGGTAAGGCAAAAGTCTTTCCCAGGAATCCCAGGACCATCACTCCCATAAGACAATAGTGGAGGAACATTGTGATTACAGTCTTTAGAGGTCAACTGAAATGTTGGGTACGATGAACTTGTAGGGTCTTTTCTTCTTCTTCTTCTCTGCTTCAACTGCTACCCTTGCGCAACAGGGGCAGGATAATAAGATCTAGAGACTCTTACAACGCTGGTTGCCTCTGCAATGTGAGTCGCAATGGAGTCTCAGGGTCATTTACTGAAGTCCATTGACCAGGTTCAGAAGCAGCTGCCGGCTTTACTCGACTGTGATGGATCCAGAGTTCAAGTTCTGCAACTTTTACTGCAGTTGGGGTTGACAAGATGACAACATAAGGTCCCTTCCAATGCGGCGCCAGCGGGGTCTTTCTCCACTCCTTGATCCACACTGACACTCCTGGCTTGAAGGGATGCAGAGGCTCTGTTAGGTTAATGGGCAATCGATCTTGCACCCAGGTATGAAGACTCTGCAAAACAGTACCTAAAGCCAATAGTTCTTGTCTAGTTATTTCAGATCCAATTTGTCTCATATCTCCTTTTATCCCCTGTACAATGGGTGGGGGTCGCCCATACAAAATCTCAAAAGGGGAAACTCCTAAAGACTTGGTTGGAGCAGAACGTATCCTAAGAAGGGCTATAGGGAGAACCTGGAGCCACTTTAGGTGTGTTTCTTGACAAAGCTTGGTCAACTGAGATTTCAGGGTTCTATTCATACGTTCTACTTTCCCTGAACTCTGGGGTCTGTAGGCAGTGTGCAGCTTACATTGTATCTGTAGAGCTCGAGCTAACTGTTGAGTCACTTGGGACACAAATGAGGGTCCATTATCTGATCCTATAGTCAATGGTATTCCAAATCGAGGAATAATCTCATGGAGCAGCACTCTAGTGACTTATCGAGCTTTCTCAGTTCGGGTGGGACAGGCTTCTACCCACCCAGAAAATGTGCAAACTAGAACTAACAGGTAGTGATATCCGTTTGCTCGTGGCATTTCAGTAAAATCCACCTGAATAATCACTCATAGGGGCCACCCCTACCAACTGAACTCTTGGGGGTGGAATGGGACCTTGTTTTGCATTATTTCTGGCACATGTCAAACACTGCTGTTCCACTAAAGCGGACAGGGGTCCTAATAGTGAGATACAGAAATGGGGCCTTAGGGCTCTCTCCATGGCCGTTTTCCCATAATGTGTGGCCTGATGAAAAGCGTGAACAAAGGCTGGCCCTAATGCTTCAGGAATGACTGTGGGACCTGGAGGTGAGCTACCCTCTGGAGGTGGCAGCACTATCCAACCTTTTTCTGTTAGGACCCCTCCCTCCTTTTCACAAAAATAATTTAACTCTCTTGTAGTGTATCGGGGAGCCCATGAGCTAAGGGGCACAGGGAATAAAGCTGCCTGCATCGGAGTATCTTGGGCCACAGCTCGACCAGTCATAGCTGCTTTTCGGGCTGTGGCATCAGCAAACCTGCTCCCTCGGATAACTTCTCCTGCTCCTGCCTGATGACCTCGACAGTGCATGACTGCAACTTGCTTAGGGGCCCACACAGCATCTAATAATATCAATATCTCGGGCCCATACCTAATGGACTTGCCCCCTGAGGTGATCAACCCCCGTTCCTTATACAAGGCTCCATGTGCGTGCAAAGTTGTAAAGGCATACTTGGAATCTGTGTACACATTTAAGCGGAGTCCTTCTCCTAATGTCAGTGCTCTAGTGAGAGCTATCAGTTCAGCCTTCTGTGCTGAAGTTCCTGGGGCCAGAGCTGAGGACTCAACTACCAGATCAAGGGTCACCACTGCATATCTGGCACAATGATGTCCATTAAATGACAAGACTGCTTCCATCTACAAAGAAAGTCCATTCAGGGTCCTCCAGGGGGACATCAGTCAAATCCGGGCGACTTGAAAATACAGTGTCCATAGTTTCTAAACAGTCATGATCAGGGGGCCCAGGACCAATCGGGAACAACGTAGCAGGATTCAGGGCTTGACTGACCTTTAACTGTATCTGGGGGTTTTCGCACAGCATACTCTGATATTTCAACATTCGTGAATTCGTTAGTCAGAAACTTCCTTTGTGTTCCATGAAGGTCAGGACAGAAGGCGGCACAGTAACTTGAAGATTCTGTCCCAGAGTGAGCTTGTCTGCTTCGCTCACTAAAAGGGTTGTTGCTGCAACAGCTCTCAAACAAGGGGGCCAACCTCTCGCTACCACATCCAACTGTTTTGACAAGTAGGCTACTGGCCATTGCCAAGATCCAAGAGATTGAGTCAGTACCCCCAACGCATTTCCTTGTGACTCATGGACGTAGAGATGGAAAGGTTTCTGGACATCTGGGAGACCCAGAGCTGGTGATGACATCAGAGCGCTTTTCAGAGATTGGAATGCTGCATCCTGTTCAGGTCCCCACTCCAGTGGAGACTTTTCCATTCCTTTGGTAACTTGATACAATGGTTTTGCTAGCAGCGCAAAATTGGGGATCCATATGCGACAGTATCCTGCAGCCCCCAGGAAGGCTCTTACTTGCCTCCTAGTGGTTGGAGTGGGAATACTGTATACAGCTTTTTTGCGTTCAGGTCCCAAGCGTCGAATTCCACTGGACAACTGGAACCCTAGATATTTAACTTTAGTTTGACATAGTTGCGCCTTGGCTCTTGAGACTTTGTATCCAGCCTCATTCAGAAGGTACAGGAGTTCACTGGTGGCTTGTAGACATTCACTTTCTGAATTGGTGGCTATGAGCAGGTCATCCACATACTGAAGGAGAACCCTTTGTCCTGGGTTCACTGAGTAACTTGAAAGATCTTGATTCAGGGCAACACTGAAGAGAGTAGGTGAATTCTTGAATCCTTGAGGTAATCGAGTCCAGGTAAGCTGGCCCCGCCTTCCTGTTGTGGGGTCTTGCCATTCAAAAGCAAACAAAAGTTGACTGGTGGGGGCTAGGCGTATGCAGAAAAAGGTATCTTTCAGGTCCAGGACGGTGAAATGAGTAGCCTCAGCGGGGATTAGTCCCAAGAGAGTATAAGGATTTGGTACCACTGGGTGTATAGTTTCAACTGCATCATTTACTCGCCTTAAATATTGTACTGGGCAGTAATCCCCTGTCCCAGGTTTCTTGACTGGGAGAAGAGGGGTGTTCCAAGGTGACTGTCACTCCTTGAGAAGTCCATACTTCAACAGTTTCATCAGATGGCAGTGGATTCCTTCAATGGCTGGTCGGGGAAAAGGATACTGCTTCACATGCACTGGTTCCGCTCCTGGCTTGAGGGTGACAATGGCAGGGGCTATGTTCTTCGCTAGGCCAGGTGGATTATCTTCTGCCCATACTTCAGGCGGAGCTATAAGGTTGGTGGGTATACAGGAACTGGTTGACCTGATTGAAGGTGTACTATAGAACCGCCATTCTTCTTCTCGGGGAACAGTTAGCAACATCAATCCAGCAGGCTTTGGGTTCAGTCATCTGCATTTCTCCCCCTTCAGCGAAGGATATTTGTGCCTGAAGCTTAGCAAGCATATCTCGGCCCAAAAGTGGAATAGGGCACTCGGGCATATACAAGAACTGGTGCGTTATTTTCTATCCCCCTAGTTCACACATACGGTTCTGCAGGAATGGCTTGGTGGCCCTGTTCCCAGTGGCCCCAACAATGGTGACAGATCGAGAGGAAAGAGGAGCCACTGGGTTTGCCACCACTGAATGTTCTGCTCCTGTATCTACCATAAAGTTCATATATTGGTCCCCTACTTTCATAGGCTCCTGGGGACCCAGGGTGAACTTGGAGCCCGGTCTGGCCTAGTCTTCATCCACGTCATAGCCCGTTGCTACTGCCACTCCCTCAATGGCTTCTTCTCTCTCTCGCTGGAACTGTGCTCAGTTCATTCCTCCACGACTCTGAAATCGGCCTCCTGTTCTCCAGGGACTCCCTCCTCCCCTCCTGGGGGTGGAGTCAAGATGCGGGCATTCACTTCTCCGATGTCCTTTTTCTCTACAATGGGCGCACTGATTCGCACCCAATGGAGGCCTGCTATTTCCGCGGCCTCTTCCACGTTCTCTGGTCCTTTGGTTAGGAAAACGTTCCACGTTCTCTGGTCCTTTGGTTAGGAAAACCTCCTCCACGTCGTTCAACTAAAGCGGCAGCAAGAAGATCTGCTTTCTTCTTCATTTTACGTTCACTTTCTCTGTCATATTCATTTTCACGATTCACAAACACTTTCTGAGCAACTTCCATTAACTGTGCTGTATTCATGCCCGCAAATCCATCCAGTTTCTGTAATTTTTGTTTTATGTCTCTCTAGGACTAACAAAGGCTGCAAATTCTCCTGAACGGCAGGATCGTATGGGGTATATAATCTATAGGCTTCAGACAACCGCTCATAAAAAGCCGCTGGGCTCTCATCTGGACCCTGGATAATTTCAGATACCTTCCCGATATTCATGGCCCTCTGGCCTCCCTTCCTCAGGCCCTGCAGCAAGGCCTGGCGAAATCACGTTAGGGCTGCTGCCCCCCGCCATCATTTGGGTCCCATCTAGGATCTTCATTTGGGAAAGCTGCGGCGGCTGCTTGTGGGAGATTCAGATCCCCCGCCCCCACGGGATTCTCTTCTAACCAGCGGAGGGCTGTTTGCACAATTCGCGCTCGCTCCTCAGTAGTAAAGAGAGTGGACAGGAGCTGGCGACAATCAGCCCAGGTAGGCTGATGAGTTTGCATTATGCTAGACATTAACTCTGTCAATTCCTGGGGTTTTGCTGTATAGGATGTATAATGCGTTTTCCAGTTTAATAAATCAGTAGTGGAAAAAGGCACGTAGACTAGACGGGTTGGTCCTGGTGCCATCTGGCCCTGTTCATTTAGGATAGGTACACCAGGCACTTGACGCAATGGCTTTAGGCGCCCTGCTTTCTCCTCCTTCTTCGGGGTTACACTTCTTAAATCATACGGCTCCCGGGTATAAGCGTCCTTGGTGGGTGACCCTGAACTGGCAGGAGAGCCTCCGCTTTCAGTATCGTTGGAGGACCCTGGTCCCCCCGACGTACTTGGGCCAGACTCGGGGCTATCACTCGGGGCAGTGGGCTTCTTTGGCTGCTGCAGGAGTAATTGCTGGGGTACCTCATCAGGTTCAGCTTCAGGTAGCGGAGCTGGGGGAACTAACCTGTGTGGGTACTGGGGTAAACAGGCCAGGATTTCTGGGGACTCTGAGGCGGAATACACAGGCGGCTTCCCCTCCTCAACCTTCCGGGTTCCCCTAGTGGTTGCTACTAATATTCTACACTGTTCCTCATAGCAGCGCTTTACCCAAGAGGGCTGCCTTTCGCAAGCACTCAACCAGGAATCCATGTAGGGGAACTGGTCAGGGTGCATTTTTTGTACAAGCTGATGAACATGGGAGACTATTTTTACATCAAAAGGTGCCCCCACGGGGCCATGAAGTAGCTAGCACAGGCCACTCCCTATCACATAGCATTCTTAATCTAGATGGAGACATTCTTATGCCGTAGTCTCCTGAAAATCCTTTACGGAAATTCTTGATCATACTTTCCAACGGAGTTTGCGTGGACTCCGTCCCTCCCATAATCGTAATGGCGTACACGTAATGATGTACAAGACAACAAATAGTAAGGGTAGGTAGTATGGCTGTAGGTAAGGGGTCCGTATAGCCCTCAGAACACTGAGGGGAACAAACACCACACACTTCCTCCTTTTCGCGACCTGGGCGCGGTCGCCCGGCCAGGAACTGCGCTACTCAGGAGTCCGCTCTCACTCGGTCTGTGTCTCAAGACCTCTCAATCACGCAGGCAATCATACCATCACAAGAAATTATTTTTCAGATGCCCAAGGTTTTCTGACTAACTATTCCCAACCAAAGGGTCGGTGGCTTCGGCTTCCGCTAACCCTTATACGGAGCGTACTAGGACCGCCCTTATGAGAGGTGATCAAGCTCTTGTCTCACGCACTCATGCAAGACTTTCCCAGTTAGTCTATACCAAATCAGTCTCGCGCACTAATGTAAGACTTCCCCCAGGCTTTACTGACTAATAAACAAGAAAATGTCTACTCACTGGATCCGGTTCCCGATACCAAACCAGTTCTTGGGTTGGATCCTGGACTCCCCTCGGGTTCGGAGGTGTTGTCCGGTCAGACCCAGTGGCCCACCGAGGCAAGGCGGAACCCTCTCCGATACAAAAGGACCGGCGGCGCCTGAGGTTTCCCCTGCGGTCGGACAGACACGGTTCCAACTGAGCCAAACCTGGAGGCGAATTACGTGGAATATTCGCTTGAATACCATTCACTACTCGCACATTCCCGGCCAACGCACCAAGAATATGTAGCAGCGAAGTGCAGACAATAAATAAATCCAGGAGTCAATTTACAGGGTCCAAGCCAATTTATTGTGCACAAGGCCCAGTTAGTCAAACATATTTATACATTTCTTTTCAGTTTGATACATGCAGACTTTCTATTGGCCCCAACGCCCCCTGCATTTGTCCAATCGGAGATCCCTCCTGGGCCTAGCACCCAGCTCCCTCCCTTAGGACCATTCTAACAATGGCACAGTTTCTAGGTTTGGATACTTCTCTACTGCAAGGTCGTTTCTGGCTCTAGGAATGCAAGTATTGAAACATTTCTATCTTCAGAACACAAGAGAATAATGAAAGATTTATGAATGCATATAAAACTTCTTATTAAGCAGTTTAAAACAGTTTTCTCATTTTTCACAGACTTTTGGTTCTCTCTAGCTATGATGGGGGTTGGAATCAGGGCTAGCTTACAGGCCTTTCATATTTGCAGGCTATCATAGGCCATAGCCTGCCACATTATCTCAGCAAAGCGGGAGACACAAGGCAGAGGAACAAAGCAACAGGGAGGAGCAAGCGTATGTCACGGTGTGTATCCCAAGGGGGTGTATCCTTTTCACATAGTGAAGCAGGGGAGAGCAAGGATGTTTCAGTAACCTTTTCAGTTCTCATTAACCCTTTCAGCTCTCAGCCCTGTCTGGATTCCATCTCAGGGGGGGAGCCATTTTCCTAATGATCTTAAACGTGATCATGACAATTTTATATTTGATCCAGCTTTGGATCGGCAGCCAATGTAAGTTATAGAGAATTGGTGTTATGTGGTCACTTCGGCGAGAGGTATGAATAATTCGTGCGGCTGAATGCTGTGCCATAAGTAGTGGGTGAAGGAATACTTTTGTAAGACCATGAAGTAGACCAGGGGTCTCCAAAGCTGTCCTGGAGGGCCACAATCCAGCCAGGATTTTGGGATATCCCTAATGAATATGCATAAGATACATTTGAATACAATGGGGGCAGAGCATGCAAATATCTCTCATGCATATTGTAATGGGGAAAAGATATCCTGTGATAGGAAAGCAGAGGAACCTATGAGTAATAGGGCTGTTTCGAGCAGGAAGGAAGATATCAGGACACCCAGTTGCCAAGAGCAACATAAACATTCCCAGCCACGAGGGAAGGAACCCTGCACAGCTGATAGGCATTCCCCAGCTCTTAGCTCTAATAGCTCTCACCTGGGAGGGGGAAGGGCTGGAGTAGAGCCTCAGCAAACGTATAAGGGACGTTCATTAGAGAATAGTGGTAGCTGTAGGACGAGCAATAGGAGGAGCAACAGCTGTAGCTGGAGAAGGAGTTCTGACTTTGGCTTTGGTAGCTCTGGTAACTCCAGAGAAAGCAGTGTGGAAGATTCAGTGAAACCAGTAACTGGAAGCAGGAGAGACGTGCTGAATGAGAACCAGCTGGATACTAAGTGCAAGCTGAGGTTTGAATCTGGGAAGCAACGTCTGCTTTGGGCTGGTAGGAAAACTGATGTGAATGACTTTGATTCTGAATGTGAAAGAGAAAGGCAGATAACAGCTGATAGTCTTAATTGGAGGAGAAAGGCTCAAAACCCTTTTAACCAAGCCTCCAAACATATACCTTATCGTGAAGGCATTTATAAGGAGAAAGTACCAGTCAGAATAACTGGAAAGCAATTACAGGCTTCAAGAAAGAAAGAATATACGGTGCCAGACATCTGTATGTTGGAAGAGGGTGACAAACAGCCTAAGCACAGAGAAAAGCCTCTGAGGTTTAAACCCCGACTGAATGAAGCTGTGCATAGCTTTTCTCCTGCCTCAAACCAAGAAGGTGGCCTAATTAACCAAGGTAAAGCTGTTTACAAGTCTTTTTCACCTAGAAGTTATAAAGGACATAAGTCTTATTGGAATTGTATGCCAAGATATGGTGACTGACCCTTACCTGCTGGAGGAAATAGTAGGGAGGTCAAGGGCGCTGGCAGAGGAGAATAATCTACCAACACTCTATAGGCAGCAATGTTATGCAGATGATAGTCAGATTGAATCAATGATAATTGATCCGCCAGAGCCTGAATTATCTGACTACCAGATGGACTGTACATTGGCTGTGATGAATGATAGGATTTCATTGTGCTGAAGAAATACAATGCTGGAAGTGATTTAACTGCCTGTTTAAAAGCACAAGACTTTACTTTATCCTTTTTGCCAGAGTATATGGCTTTTGTTCTTTTGTTACCTGTGTTATGATCCAAACCCCGGAAGGGGAAATAAAACCTTGATTTGACCTTACCACTCGGGTCTCAATTACCTTATTGCAAAGGAGCCCAACTACAATCCTTTCAATAAAAGGTCCCCCTGTAGCCCAACCAGTATACTACACTGCTGGCCGAGCAGGGTGTGACAATATTCATTAGGGATTTCCCAAAAACCTGGCTGATTGCGGCCCTCCAGAATAAGTTTGGAGACCCCTGAAGTAGACTATCACAGTAGTCTATGTGAGGAGTGATTAAAGCCTGCATTATAGTTCTAAAGTCGAAAGGTTGAAGGAGGGGTTTTAAGTGGCGGAGAAGACGGATCTTATTGTATATTGTTTTTTGTTAAATTTTTGATGTGGGTCTGGAAGGAGAAGTGCTTGTCCAGTGTCACACCTAGGTCACACAGTGTCACACAGGACTAGATCTTCAACGGCAGCTAAAATGCCCCCAAACCTGCAGAAAGAATCTCCCAGGCAGTATCATCACTAACACAACCATAAAGTAGCAGGCTTTCCAACCTGCAAAAGGAGTCTTCCAGGGCAGGTCCTGGACTGGTCTGGTAGGATTCAAGGAAAGGAGATGATCGGGTATGATTAAAATCTCTCCTCTTCATCCTGTTAGACCAGTCCAGACGGGTGGGGTGTACCAAAGCAGTCAGAACTCAAGGTAGGAGGACAACAAACAAGATAGACTACCCTGTTAAAGGAGTCATCTGCATAACCTCCACAAGCACCCTGGGGACCTCATAAAGGTGAACAACAAAGGCCAGGAGGCTTATAACTGTCCTCTGGAGATACCCAAGCAGATCCACCCAAAAGGATTGCACTCCATGGAGCAATTCACTCCTGAGCGTGCTTTTCAGGCAGGATGCACACTACCCCTTCAACAGTCTCCAGAGGTGAAAAGGCAATAGAGAACTTGGAAGTTTGAGAGAAGTGTTGGCAGAGGTCAAGGATGGAGAAGGTCCAATCATAACAATTCCTCATGCCTCTTATTGAACTCGAGTAATATCCTTCACCCGTCCACCAGACACAGTGAGTAATTTGTTTGAAGACCCTTCTCTACAAAGGAAGGCAGGATCACAGTACAATAGGATGAGAAAGACAAAGCGGGGGCAGCCGGCCTCTTTGAAGAGGAGGACAGCGAGGGCTTCACAGCAAAAGGAGCTGTCCAAAGAACCAGAGAGATGTACTTGAATCCAAAGGTCACAGCATGGACCCCTTCAACTGATGCCAGAGATGCTGGGAATGAATCATAAAAGACCAACCCCCAGGGAGGCCTTACACATGGACTCTAAGAAGGGTCCTTCCAGGGAACTCCACCACCAGAATCCACTAAGACTGAGCAGGACATTCAGGTGGACGGAACTGCTTCACTCCTGCTGAAGCAAGCCTTTCCATAATACCTCTACCCCCCCCCACCCTCCCACACTTCAAGGAGTCCCTTGGAGCTAAGGCCTGTAGCATTACAAAGCCACCCACACGAAACACAAGGGTTCTGGGCCAAACTGCAGTCCAGGTTGAACTACTAAAAGACTAACATCTGGTTAAGGATACTGAGATTCACCAGGTCCCAAGCAGGGAAATATCAAGCAACTTAAATTGACTGGCATGCACCTGCCAGGGCCAGACCCAGGCCCTAAACAAGAAGGGGATGAGACACTGCCTTACCAGGATCCCCTACCAAGCCTCTTCGCTAGGCTCTCACCTGACAAGAGAAAACCATAATAGCTTGGTCCAAGGGTCCATGAAACAGTACTGTCAGACGGCCGCCTGGGTGAGAATGTTCACAGTCTTGGCAAAAGCATACCTCTATATGATTTGCAAGGATTTGTGGGTAATGTAGTCCATTCATTCCAGACACAGCCGTGACCAATAATTAATTATACTTGCTCAAGGGTAAAGCAAATAAGATTTTTATTTATGAGGGGTTCTCCCAACACAGATAATGCTTGGTAGCACAGAACTCAGGATACTTGCTTGCAGTTTTAAAGTTAGGAAAACAAAATCAGGAAAAAAACATCTGAACTTGTCAGGTAATTAAAGCAAAGGATTAAAGACCTGGTTGGCAACAAACTGATCTTTCTTGTAGGCTTTAGCAAATAATGTCTTAGCAATGCAGTAAGCAACCAAATAAACCCACAAAGTAGGAAAAATGTTCTTTTCTTCAGGTTAACTTCTTATATCTTTACATATAAATTCAGAAGTGATTCCCTTCAGAGCACACAAGCAATTAGGTAAGCTCAATTGCTAGCAATCACCCAGCTGAAACCCCTTAGCTGGCTTGCTTTCACTGTGTAGCTCAAAATCTTACTCAGAAGGTTTTCTGAGTAGATTAAAGAACAAGTTGGTATTTCTTTGTGAGGGTTGTTGCACTTTGTAACAGAAAACTACCATTTGAGTTTGGACAGAGAGCAGTCCATATATTCACATTCTGGTTCTAAGACCTCTCCCCTTTCTTCAATAATCATAGGTTCAATATCTTGGCTTGGCACAAAGGAATTTCTCAATGGAGCACTACCAGGAGAATAATCATTTCCCTGCTTCCTTTCAAAGTTATAGCTAGGGCATAGATCAGTGTTCATACCTGAGCTTCCATTGCTGTTAGAGTTCCCCTTTAAATAGCCTGGCCAATATGTAGTCCAGTTTCTGTGTCCAGCCTTCCAATCTAGATCCCTGGACACTGGATCTCTCTTCACATACCTTCTGGCATGGGTCTCAGGGTCCCTTCCACGTGCAGCTGTTTCCCTCACAGGTGCCGTCTGGAGATTCCTGGCTCTGCAATACCACTCCTCTGGTTTCCCCCAGTCCAATGGTGTATGCTGACCTCTTGTCTGTCTCCCAGTATACGTACTGTGCTGGACTCCTGTAGACTTCCCAGAGGCTTTTCTCTTCCTTCTTTTAAAGGGCTTCTTGCTCTCTCTGTCCGTCCGTTCTGACCTCTGCTTCTGATGAGAATGAAGATCAGGATCCCGTGGATGATCAAGATACCAATGATCATGACATCCCAGCACTGGATGATTCTCTGTAGAATAGACTCTATCTTTATTCTGCCTTGATGAGTGCTCCACCTTAGCACAGCGCAGCTGTGCTGAATCAGGCCTTGCCCTTTGAGATGAGTGTTCCATCCTAGCACAGCGCAGCTGTGCTGAATCAAGCCCTGCCCTTTGCAATGAGTGCTTGGGGATTACCTCATAGCCCTTTTGATTGAACACACGTTTTCTCACTTCAGCTCCTCTCATGGCTGTTGGAAACCTGGTGCATTCTGGGACTGGTAGTCTTTTATGGCAAAATTCTGTTTTCTCATTTCTACCAGCACTGACAGGTTGCTTGTTCAGAGACACTTCACCTTTTCTATAGCCCCTTCCTGAGCTATGATAAGCTTCCTTATCACAGTACGCATGTTCAATATGGCGCCCCTAGGAACACCAGAACCAGATGAGCCATTAACTTTTGCAGAAGATGGATAAGCTAGAGTCAGATAGTAGGCCACACAACCATCCCTCTCTCAAGCCATTCCAAAAGGGCTCCACAGCCTGTCAGCCGCAGAATCCCCCTGTTCCTGAAACAGCTTTACAACCGGAATCTACCAGAGAGGCCAACACTTGGGATACTGGGAATGCATATTTTCACCCTGATATCCTGCGTGAGGGGGCTGAATTCTCATTTCCGCCCAGACTCATGGAGTTCTGACAGATAGATGGACCGCATACTAAGCGTGCGATATGTACTGCAGTTAGGACAATCAAAGTACAGCTGTAAGAATCACTCTGGATCCAAGAGCTTAGCTGCAGAAGACAACATGTGTAATCAAGGCTATGTTTAAGAACTCAAAGCAGACTGCTTCCCTTAAAAGGAAACACAAGCTGCCCCAGAGTCAGTGTGACCGTTCTGGCCTCCACACAAAAGATCCCTCTGGCCCTGTGAGTTGGCAATCCCTGTACCAAATGGACTAGGTCTCACACATCCAGCCCTTCTGGCTGGAAGTCAGGCCAACAAGTCTCTCCTCGGGTGCTTCCCACAGCCTCCCAGTCAGAAGGTGAAACTGCATCTGCTACTTCAATGCTTACCTCCTGGGGAATAGGAAGAGCCTGGTTACATGACAGGGAACACTAGAGGCCAGACTAGGTGGTGCATCTCAGAAGAGTGCCTATGCACCTAGTACAAAAATCTAGCCACTAAAAAAAAAACCAGAGATTTATTGAGCTGACTGAAGATCAGACGCTCAGTCAGTGGAGCGTTGAATGAACCTTCCCACTGAGAGTACTCACAAGATAATCAAGCTGTTTTTAGGACAGCTATTTCTCGACTCCAGACTTTCCAGCCCAAGTTCTACAGGTCTGTTATAATTTGTGCCCTTCTGCAAGGATACTAAACCAGGCCAACTCTGTCTAGGCATGAGCAGCCAGGCCCTCTGCCAGCAGAAAAGCACCGTTATAACCACTATTACCTTGAGAAAAGGTACATGAAGCCACAAATCGAGAAACTTCCTGGCAATATCCAGGAGGTGAGAGCAACAGTCCCAAAAGGCCTCACACAAATATGAGAAACTGAGTCCGAACCACCAGCTCTAGGACCAGAACATGCTGGAAGCAATCTCTCTACCAGAATCTGCATGCATCCAGGATAACATCCCTGACCCCATCACTCAGATTGGCACGTCTGAAGTGCACTGGCTGGCCTGGGTTGGCAACTTGCCAGATCTAATATAGGGAACCCTCGAAACTCACTAGCTTAACATGATACAGGTGTGCTCAAAAGAAACAGACAGAGCTCCAATCGGCTGGACCTCAAAGGGCCTGCCAGCATCCAGCGAATGGGATTTCAAGCTCTAAGATCACCTGGAGATAACCAGAGACTATGAGAAGCTCTGCCAGGACTACCCCTAGTGCAGCAGAGGCCACTAATGGTGCCCCTTCATCAGAAGGCAACTCCAGACTGTATGCACAGCCCTAGAAGATCCCCTGACCCTTCTAAGCCTATCCTCCCAGTGGCTATGGTCGAACCTCTCCCAGAGAGAAAGCAACCTTTAAGGGGAATGCTCCATCACAGACTGAAACCATTCCTGGAAGACCACCAGAGCTACTAACTGGCCGGTACCACCGCCATGCAGCTGGGAGAAATTCTGAACCAGCCTAAGCCAGAAGCCACCACCTCGGCAGGCTGTTGCTAGTCTCCACAAGACGACCAGGCTTACTGATCATCCGCCCAACCCAAGCCATGTGTTCCCAGGAACAAACCTGTTATCTTGGGAGCAAGGAGCCATAACCCTTTGGCCAGAGCCATCAGGCCACCAACAGATGGTGAACACTCATCCAAGGGCTAGTCTCCAGGCCTGTCCACAGCGCCATCTGAAAATTGAAGGTGGCTATTGTCAAGGCCCCCTGAATGACCCCAAGCCTTCCAAACAGATTCCATTCATGCAGCAACCCTGCTCTGGTCATGTGCCTCATCACAGCTGAGAATCATACTTCCACACCAGGAACCCAATAGGCTGGTCCAGCTCACCACGGGCTGAGGAAGCAGTCAAGACAGGACCTTACGGATCCCAGGGGCCTAGCTTGGGTGTTTCCCCCTAAACGCCCATACACTACCGCTAGGGACCTAGACAAGGCAGAACATAGCAGAGCCATGGGTCCACCGGGAACAAAGGAGACCAGTCTGTTACTCTCGATAAAATCCAGTCCCTGAGCCATGGCAAACAGGAGTCCCGAAAAGGGGTGGAGCCCTCATCTGGAGGCTAGCCAAAGCATTCGTAAAAATTTAGACCCTCTAACCGAGGCTCCTCAAATACATCTCCCTCCACAAAGACTGTCATGTGCTTGGTCACAGGAGATCCACAGGAAGGGGCACAAGTACTCGCAAATACCGCAACACAGACAAAAAGCGAGTAACAAAACAAATGCTTTATTGACAAACAGTCAATGCCAAGGCAACCAGCCAACAAAAGAAATAAAGCCCAGCACAGCCATGTTTTGATATGGTCTGAAATTGTTGTGTAGTCCTGAAATCTTGCCTCTCAGCATTAAAGAGCCGTTGATATGGGCGCTACGGATAAGTGACTGTTCGCATTCTATGCTGAAAGGCAACATCTCAGGACTACACAACAATTTCAGACCATTGCCACTGAAGGCGGCCATGCCAAAACACGGCAATGCCGGGCTTTGTTTCTTTTGTTGGCTGGTTGCTTTGGCATTGACCGTTTTTCAATAAAGCATGTGTTTGTTACTCGCTTTTTGTCTATGTGCTTAGTCACAGCCATGAACTGGACTCCTATCCCAGGCGGGGTCTGACGGGTTGATCCCACTCTCCTTGGGGCTGAGGGAACAGCTGAGACAGGACCTTAGGACTCTGAGGGCCCAGTTCAGAGATTTTATCCCTAAAATTCAATGTGCTGCTACATATGGTCAGGGAGAAGGAAGCATGAACACAGCAGACCACTGGATCCACCAGGTATAAAGGGGACCCATCTATTACATTCGCCCAAAAGCTAGCTCCACAACATGAAGGACCACCATAATGTCCTGAAAGAGCATGAGCAGGCCCCAGCAGAGAAAAGGAAGATCACAGAGATCCTAATTGACCCTTGGTAGAACCACTACGCCATCTCTCCTCGGACTTACCTTCCAAAGGCAGGAATTTCTTCAACCAGCCCCTGCAGAGAAAAGGTTGAGCTTCCAGAGGAGTGCAAGAGCAGGCCTTCAAGAAGAGGGGCTGCTAAGAAGCCAGACAAAATAATCAACCCATGAGCTGTTTCAGAAGCTGCAGCACAAGCTGACTTACAAGTAGCAACCCTAGGGGCTATCGGAAATGTGGCTAAGACCATTCCACCAAGCCCCAAGCTGTCACCCATTATCCAGGAGACTAGGCATGATGGTCATTTGGCCTAACCAGCATGGTAATGTTAGATGTTCCAGGGAACAAACCTGCAATCTTGAGAACAAGGAGCCACAAGGCTACTGGCAGAGGATAGATCCATCAGAAGACTAGTCTCCAGGCATGCACACAGCACTGCCCAAGAGCCTAAGGAGGCGACTGTCAAGTCCTTCTTACAGACATCAACCCTACAAAACTGAAATCTCTCATGCACAGCCCCTCCCTCCACCATGAACAGGACTCCCATCTCAGGGGGCCCAAAAGGGATGATCCTGCTTGCCTTGGGACAGAGGGACTTTAGAACCCTGCAGGCCCAATTCAGGGGTTTCCTTCCTGAAACCTATGCGCTGCTGCCTAGGATCAGAAAACTGGCTCTGCAACCTACAGAGCCACCATGACGTCCTGATAGGTATAAACAAGGTCCATCATGAAGGTCCTAATCTTCTCCTGGGGAAAATCACCATCCTATCCTTCTCAGGTTTACCTTCTGGTGCCAGGAATTTCACTGGACTCCTTCAACCAACCCTTGTAGGTGATAAGAGCTATTGTAGTTATGGAAGCACAGTCTAGATAGAAACATGACGGCAGAAAAAGACCCCATGGCCAATGTTTCTATAAGGTTGGGCTCCAGAGGAACACAAAAGTGCAGTGGCAAAGCAGGGCTGCGACCCCTCTAGATGCCCATGATAGAAGCGCTCTTGGTCCCCGGGCCCCCATTAAGGTGGCTACCAAGCAGCTAGCCAAACTGAATACAGTTTGTGTGCTGGTTGACAGAGCACCGGGACTCCAACAGCCACCAAGCATGTGGGTAAAGCCATTCTGCCAAGCTCCACCTCTGCCAGGCCCAAGCCACAGGACTGGCACTACCATCAAGCAAACTAGGTGGTTGTCTAGAGCACTGGCCCTCCAGGGGGCACTCATTGCCATCACTGTCACCCCTTTCAGAACCTGCGCTGGCGACAATGGCTGCAAACAGCCTCACAGCGCTTACCTTACAACTTTGGCACAGAGGGGTTGTTTGCTTTCGCCCCCTCGGACCACCCAATGCCAAAGAAGTTGTAAGGCAAGCACCGTGGGGCTGTTTGCAGCCACTGCTGCCCCAGCAGGTCCCAGAAAGGGGCGGCAGCAGCAGCAGCGGCAGTAAGGACACCTCATCTCCTTTTGTCGGCCCTGCCAAGCCGCTATCTTAATAGGCTACGGTGTCCACCAGTGAACAAAGAAAAATAAAAGGAGGAGTGGCAGAGATCACAGAAATGGCCTCGGGCCCAGGCCCCTCCCTTCCCATCCCAGAATGCAGGGATTTAAAAAAAAAAAAAAAAAAAAAACCCACACAGTTACCTCAAGCTTTCAGCCGTAACAGGGGCAAAAAGCAGCCAGGGGACGCAGGCTTCATTGGACCACAGCTGAACGCTGCAGCGGCAAACATTTAAAGAGATTGTGAAATAACTGTGCTGAAAAAAGAAGCAGAGCCACAGTGAAAAGAAGTCCCAAAAGGAAATCTCGGGGCCCACTGGGCTGAATGGGGAAATATGAGCAGTGAAGCCCCAGACGCCTCTGTAGGCCTGGAATGTCCAGCTGTCAATCAAGGTCATGCATTTATTTTATTTGTAACTGTTTTATTAAAAGCAGCAGAAAGCAAAATCCTGCCCATTGAAACCACTACTACTACTACCACCACCACCACCGAGTATTTGTGTAGCGCTACAAGACGCACGCAGCGCTGCACAGACATTTTATTTATTTATTTATTTATTTAACAGTATTTCTAAACCGCCTTATCTTAATAATCAAGGTGGTATCACAGCAAGCAATCAGGTAAAGTGTGTGTGTTGTACATGCAGTGAGGATAAAACTTAGTTGTGTGAGGGATGTGTTGGGTGCTTGATTTGTTTGAGCTATATACAGGGTGGGCTATTTACAGTGGTGCTAGAATCATATTTTATATATATTCAGTTGTTTGGGAGGATTGGAGTGCTGTTATCCATTCTCTTAGGTTATGTGATGTGACCATAGTGCTCTATGAACAGCATGGTTTTCAGTTGTTTTCTGAAGTCTTTGAGGTCTGGAGTTGCCCTTAGATCGTCCGGTAGATTGTTCCATATTGTTGGAGCAGCCATGGAGAGAGCTCTGTCTGTTGTGTCCTTGCGTGTGTGCTTGTACTCATTTGGGGTGCTGACTCGGTTGCGTGTTTGACTTCTTCTGGGACGTGCGCTGGTTTCCGGTTGTATGAGCAGGTGGAGGCTGTTGGCTGATGTGTGTTCTTTTATCTTAAATAGGTTTATGATAGTCTTGTATCTGATGCGAGCAATGATTGGGAGCCAGTGTAAGTCCTTTAGTGTAGGTGTGATGTGCTCCTGCCTTGCGGCTCCGGATATGATTCGAGCTGCAGTGTTTTGTGCCAGCTGTAGTGGTTTGAGAGCTTGTTTTGGTAGTCCGAGGTATATCGGATTGCAGAAGTCCAGTATTGGGGGTATCAGTGCTTGACAGACTGTACGGAAGTGTTCTGGAGCGAGGAGTGGTTTCAGTCTCCTGATGATTCGCATCCTGTAATATGCTTTTTGGATTGTTTTGTCTATGTGTGGTTTGAGGTTGAGTTTACTGTCCAGAGTAACCCCAAGGTATCTCACCTCCGATCTTATCGGTATCGTGGTGCTTTGTATCTTTATGTTTGGTGGGTGTGTGAAGCTTTGGTTTCGAGTGATGATTAAAGCTTCAGTCTTGTTGTAGTTTATAGCTAGATTGTTGTTTTGGCACCACTTCGCCATTTGGGTAAGGCAGTCTGCTATCTTAGAGAAGTCCGGGTTTTCGATTGATATCGGGGAGTATACCATTATATCGTCTGCGTATATTGTGTATTGGATGTTGTTCTCTTTCATAATGTTGCATATTGGTTGGATGTAGATGTTAAAAAGGAGTGCTGAGAGTGCGGATCCTTGTGGTACTCCTTGTTGGACGTTTATGGGCCGGGAGGTGTCCTGTCCCACCTTGACCTGTAGCTGTCTTTCTGTTAGGTACGAGTGGAACCATTTTAGAGTGGTACCGTGTATACCAGTGTTCTTCAGTCTCTCCAGGAGTATATTGTGATCAACTGTGTCGAACGCTGAGGAGATGTCGATGAAGATCATTATAATTCCATTCCTGATGTCGTCAATTATTCTTATGATGCTGTCGAAGAGGTAGATCAGGAGAGTTTCGACTCCATGGTTGGGACGAAATCCGTGTTGGTTGTCGTCGAGAGTTCCGTGTTCGTCAATGTGTTCCTGAAGTTGTAGTTGAACCGTCTTTTCGATTATTTTTGCGAGGAAGGGTATGCTGGAGATTGGTCGGTATGCTGCTGGGTCCTTTTTGTCGAGAGAAGTTTTCTTTGTGATTGGTCTTACTGAGGCAAGCTTTAATTGCTGTGGCATGAGTCCTTGAGTGAGTGAGTTGTGTACCATTTTATGAATGTTTGGTATGAGGCTTGCTTTGGTGGCTTTGACCCATGACACTGGGCAAGGGTCTGTAGGAGCAGTGCTTGTGTTGATTGTGGAGATGATGTCTGATATCTGCTCTTTTGAGGGTGAGTGGAATGTGCCCCAGGTTTTGGGGTGGACGTTCGTTCTGTTGGTTCTACTGGGTGTTGAGCGCTCTGTGGAGTGAAATTTGTCTTTGATGTGGTCGGCGAATATCTGTGGATCCACTTGTATTTCTCTTTCTGCTGCTTGCTCTTTTGTCAGGGTTTTTACTATTTCGAAAAGTTCTCTGGGTTTGTTGATGGAAGAATTTATCAGGTTTGTGTGGAATTCTCTCTTTGATTGGTTGATGTGTTCATTGTATTGTTTTTGCTTTGTTAGGTAAAGATGTTGGTCGGAAGTAGTTTTGTTTTTTCTCCATCTCCGTTCAATTTTCCTGAGCTCCCTCTTTTCCTGTCGTATTTTTGCTGAGTACCATGGTTTGTTTTGTCTCTTGTTGTGGTGTTGTTTCTTGGTCCTGTCAACGGATGGTTTGGCGGCGTTAGCTAGGACATTGTTCCAGTTGGAAACTTGTTCCTCCAGGTCCTCTGAGTCAATGTTCAAGTGTTGTATTGTGTCCTGGATGAATTCGTCCTTGTCAAAGGACTTGAATCGTCTTTGTGTGTGTGGGAAGTTCGCTCTTTCGCTTGTCCAGTCTTCTTGTGATTGCAGATTTGTCTCGATTAAGTAATGGTCAGACCATGGTACTGGGGTGATGGTGGGTGTAGAGATTAGGTCTCTTGAAGTTAGGTAGTTTGATGCGAAGATGAGGTCTGGGGATGATCCTAGTCTGTGTGTTGGTGCATTGACTATCTGTGTGAATTGAAGTGATGACATTGCCTGAAGGAAGGCCTCTGCATCTTTTGTATTGGCGGACTTGAGGTTGAAGTCTCCGATTAGTAGTGCTGGTTTGTTGTTTGACGTTATGGCACAGGCTTCTTCGAGTATGAAGGCTAGTTCGTCGGGTGGAGCACGGGGTGCTCTGTAGGTTAGGCAGATTGCAATATTCTTGTTCTTGATGCTAATTGTGTTACACTGCTTTGTATCTGTGAGATTCAGTGTCTTGAACTTGAGTTCTGTTTTTGCTATTATTAGGACTCCTCCTCCACGCTTGTGGATGCGTGGGCAGTTGTATGCTGAGTAGTTGTTCGGTACTAGTTGGTTGAGTAGTACACTATCGGTAGGGTTGAGCCATGTCTCTGTGATGCATATTATGTCTGGCTGTCGCTCTTCAATGTGGTCTACCAGAGTGTGTATCTTGTTGCAGATGGATCTGGCGTTTATGAGCTCAATTGATGTTTTCTTTGTGGAAGAGGTTGTTGCGACGTGTGCTTCCTTAGGGCCGGTGTTGGGGTTTGATTTGTGTCTGTTTTGTCTCTTTGTTTGGGAGGTTGCGAGTGTCTCTTTGTGTGTGTGTTGTGGACCGAGATATGGCAGTGCAGTTGGTGGGTACCATGGTGTGTTTGTTTGGGGGTAGTGGGGGTGTGTAGTTGGTGGGAGGAGTTGTGTGACTAGTAGGTATAGTGGGAGGAAGTATGTGGTGTGCATGTTGATAGCTTGTGATGTTCTGATAGGGCGACGCCTGTGTCCTTAGGTTTTCGTCTGTTGTTTGCTTTTTTGAGGAGAGCTGTACTTGTTGCAGGGGCTTGTCCTGGGGATGTGAAGTTGTATCTGTTGCGGTGCGGGAGCCTGTCCCGTGGAGGGAGCCTGTCCCTTGGATGTGGAGCTGGATCTGATGCGGTGCGGGAGCCTGTCCCGTGGAGGGAGCCTGTCCCGTGGATGTGGAGCTGGATCTGTGGCGGACGCCTTGGTGCGGGAGCCTGTCCCGTGGAGGGAGCCTGTCCCGTGTGTGTGGAGCTGGATCTGTGTTGGTCGCCTTGGTGCGGGGGCCTGTCCCGTGGATGTGGAGCTGGGTCTGTCGCGGTGCGGGAGCCTGTCCCGTGGAGGGAGCCTGTCCCGTGGATGTGGAGCTGGATCTGTGGCGGTCGTCTTGGTGCGGGGGCCTGTCCCGTGGATGTGACGCTGGATCTGTCGCGGTGCGGGAGCCTGTCCCGTGGAGGGAGCCTGTCCCGTGGAGGTGGAGCCGGATCTGTGGTGGTCGCCCTGTTGCGGGGGTCTGTCCCGTGGATGTGGAACTGGGTTTGTCGCGGTGCGGGAGCCTGTCCCGTGGAGGGAGCCTGTTTCGTGTGTGTGCAGCTGGATCTGTTGATGAACTCTTGGTCTGACCCACTATGGTACATCCCAAGTCCCTATGTTCTTATCTAGCTAAAGATGACATTGCTCTAACATAGCATCAGTACTGGCATATCTCTGGGTTTAAGGTATCAATCTGGACAAACATGGTAATACCTAATATGGCCTGTAAACGCTGGAAGCTAACAACAGTATCCAGAGGGAACTAGTCACTAGAGTGCCCAACACTGATCTTGGATTCTAGTCCCAAACATGAATTTCTACCCATTAAATTAGTATTTTTATGAGAGGCAGGAGGATAATCCTAGCTGTAGAGAGTGGTGCTGCTGCAATCAGATGATTTAAACAGAACTATACATTCAATTATTGTTAGGAGTGCAGTTAATTCATATAAGTAATGAAGCAGTGTTGATAGTTTAAAAATCACTCAAATGAGTGTGACTTACGTGCCCCAGAGTTTCAGCTCTTTAGGCAGTTCGGCGTCTTCGGAGTTGGTATTCTGCGTTTCCACTGTGAGTTGGTGGATTGTCAGTTCCTTGATTGTACGCGAGCTCGACCCCGAGGGAGCTCAGCTGTACCAAGAGGGAGGTGTAGTCTCAGCGTCGTTTTTTCTGTTATGTTTCTGTGACGATCTTGGCGCGGCCCTCAGGCGCGGGCCCGCAAGGCGCGGGTGCGCCTGTGGCGTTCTCCTTTTAAATGGAGAGCTGTGCCCCGATTGGGTAGAGATGCTCTGAGACACGCTGCTGGAGGGGTGGAGCCAAAAAGCAGCTTCCCCCGAAGAGCTCTTTTGTGTGCAGCAAGGTCTTTTGTAGCTGGCTTGCTCTTTTCTTGCCGCCGATCTTCTGGAGCAGGGCAGGCTCCCTTCGATGAGGCTTCGACTCGGGTAGATGGCTCAGCTCCTCCTGGAGCTAAGCAGAGCAAGAGAGGATGCTGTGCCTGTGGCTTCTCCTTTTAAATGGAGAGCTGTGCCCCGATTGGGTAGAGATGCTCTGAGACACGCTGCTGGAGGGGTGGAGCCAAAAAGCAGCTTCCCCCGAAGAGCTCTTTTGTGTGCAGCAAGGTCTTTTGTAGCTGGCTTGCTCTTTTCTTGCCGCCGATCTTCTGGAGCAGGGCAGGCTCCCTTCGATGAGGCTTCGACTCGGGTAGATGGCTCAGCTCCTCCTGGAGCTAAGCAGAGCAAGAGAGGATGCTGTGCCTGTGGCTTCTCCTTTTAAATGGAGAGCTGTGCCCCGATTGGGTAGAGACATGTAAGAGAGTCCCTGTTCAGAGCTTACAATCTAGTCAAGGCAAACACCACAGAAGGTGTAGACAGGGATAAAACAAGGGGGAATGGTAAAGAAACAAGGAGATCAGGTGAGTCAAGATCCAAAAGCAGCAGCGAAGAGGTGAGTTTTCAGCCTGAATGTGAAAAGGGTCAGAGAAGGTGCCTGGTGTACAGACACAGGTAGTTTGTTCCAGGTGTAAGGTGCAGCAAGCTGAAAGGAGCGAAGTCTGGAATTAGCAATAGAAGAGAAGGGCACAGATAGAAGCAATTTGCCAGAAGAGCCAAGTTCCCTAGGGGAGGTGTAAGGAGAGAAGAGAAGAAAGGTAGTGAGGAGCTGCAGAGTGAATGCACTTATTGGTCAGCAGGATAAGTTTGAACTGGATGTGGAAACGGATAGGGAGCCAATGAAGCAACTTGAGAAGAGGGGTAATATGGACATGACGAGGCTGGCGAAAGATTAGCCGCGCAGCAGAGTGTTAAACTATATAATACTTTGGTATCCATATTCTGCTACACGGTGAGGGGAAAGAAGAGGGTCTTCCACAGGAGATACAGTGAAACAAAGCAGAAGCCAGAAACCACGGCCAGACACAAAGAGGTGGTTAAACGTCTCTTTATTTGCAGACCTGAAATTTTCTCCCATTTCTTCTCAGTAAATTCCTTCTCTACATCATGCTCCCATAGTTTTTGAAAGGTTGCCTTTACCCCACCCCTCCCCCTTCTCCCCTAGCTCTTACAAGCAGTCGATAAATCTTGGAGATTACTTTTACGGGCTGCTGGGTACTAGCACAGAATTTCAAAATCATATCGGCTAGTCTCAAGGGCCGTCCTCCATTCCCCCTTCCCCAACCAGTGCCTCACTTGTAAGTACCCATAAAAATCCCAATTATTAATTCCATATTCCTCTTTAAGGTCCTCAAATAAGAGCACCCTCCCCTCTGAAAAGAGCTGTACCAAAGAGCTCAAGCTCTGTTTTTCCCTCCCTTGGAACAGCAGGTCCTGCAACACCGGCTCAAAATTGCCGTTATACAAAATAGGTTGCAGTAAGGACACTTTGCCCCTTAGGCACCAGCAACACGCTAATCTCATCCACAATTTAACCACCACTGTAGTAAAAAGATGGACAATTTTCCTGCTCCTTATTCCCAGACAAGGAATATACTTTAACGGGAGGCCCTTCATGTAGTGTTCCTTTATTTGCACCCATTTACATACATCCTCCCCCAGACTAAATTGACAGTACTTTTTAAGAAGCAATGACAAATAATACCAATACATACTTGGCAGAGCCAATCCCCCCAAGCCTTGCCTCTATGGATTACCCAGTGCCACCCTTTGTGGTCTCTTTTGCCAAATATACTGGAATTGTCTACTCTGCAGGTCCTCAAGAGATTTCTGGGAACCTTCCACACAGAAAGCATTTGAAAAAAAGTACAAGACTCTGGGTAAGGTAACCATATTGATACAAGATATCCTTCCCAACCAGGATGGAGGCATATGCAACCATTTCCCCAGCTCAAACACCAACCTCCATAGAGGCCCATAATTAATATAAAACTTTTCCTACAATCCCTCTCTATACACAACCGCAAATATTTAAGGTAATGTGCAGCCCACTTAAAGAGAAATGCACCCCGAAGAATAATCTCCTCTCCACCAGACAAATTGAGAGATAAGACAGAAGCATTATCTAAATTGACTTTAAAGCCTGACATCTTGCCAAAAGCTTTGAGTTCATCTTGGAGATGAGGAAGAGACCTCCCCGGAGTTGCAAAAGCAGTAGCATATCATCCACAAATAGCACTCTTATGATGCCCATCTCCCACCTTAATTCCTTGAAAGGTCCCCCTACCCCTTGTGCTAATGGTTCCATATACATTGCAAACAATGGCGATAGAGGGCACCCCTGTCAGGTACCCCTACTTAATTTGAAAAAATCAGAGTATTCCCCATTTACCTTGGCCGTTCTCCTAGGGGCTTCATTTAACTTCCTTATCCAGATCAAAAATCGGCCAGTTACCCACCAAGATCTCCAACAAAAAAGAGCCAGTGCACCCAAAGGCTCTCGGCATAAGCCGACAAAGCCATGGCTGTGATATGCTCCTTCTGAGCCACCCAAATGAGATTCAGAGCCGTTTTGATATTATTAGCTGCCTGTTTGCCTATAATGAACTTGGTTTGATTAGCATCAATGATCAGCGGCATATCTACTCCCAATCTTTTTGGGTTTTTGTAATTTCAATTTTTATTTGAACTTATTCATACAATTATTAAAATTCACAACTTCTTGTCATTCCACTTTTCTCAACCTAACCACAAATCTATACCAACATCGCTTACAATAGTTCAAATTACATTATACTTCCCTTTATATCCTCACCCCCATTCTTTGCAGTCTACCCCACTAAGTCCACTCCCCTCTCCCATCCCACCCCCTCCATCCCCTCCTCCAACCCCCTTCCCCTCACTTCCACCCCCTCTTCCTCTATTCCCTTTCCCTCATCTCATATTTGTACCGCTTCTGTCCCTTTAATTCTTCTTTGCCCGCCAATCTTTATATCACCTCCAAGTTTGGTCGAATTGCTTCTTATGATTTTTAAGGGCTTCAATTTCATACATACACCACATTCTTTCCAGCCTCCCCTTTATCTCACTTTTGGTAGGTATTTTGTGGTCTTTCCACTTCACCAGTTCCATTCGTCCCAAAATCATACAATACCCCAGAAATTTGTCCACCCACTGTCCCTTTTTATCTCTGCATACTCCCACCACCTGTAACCTTCTCACCCAGCAAAATACCCCCCCCCCCCCTTTTTGTGGTTCTAATCTGTTTCCAGACATGGGGTATTTCTTTGTTTGCAATAGCCGTTCTTGCCCTACTTTTAAATGTGTTTCCTGAATGCACACAATTTCCGCCTGTTGCCTTATTTCCTCTTTTTCCAATAATCTCCTCTTTTGCCATGTGCAGAGGCCCTTCACATTAATGGTAGTGATTTTGAGCATTTGTTCCTCCTTTGGCTGTTTCCTCCCTTCCCCCACCCCGTGTCTCGCTCCCCTTCTCCCTTCCCCTACCCTACTTTCCCCATTCTTATCCACCCCCTCACTCCCTTTCCCCACCTTCCTTCCTTCCCCTCCCCACCTACCTCCTGTGGTTGCCCTTGGAGTAGTGATCCCCCTCCCGAACAATCCGCCTGTCCCCCCCTGTGTTCTTTATATCCTTGCCCTTCCCCCCATTCCCACCTCATGATTCCCATACAACCCTGCATTGTATTCCCTTTCCACCCTTTTCCCCATCCTCCCTTACCAAGCCCCTCCTCATTCCACTGCCAATTCACAGTGTCTATAACACCCGTACTTATGCATTATTATCGCAACTTATACATTACAATCAACTTCCATGCACAACATTTAGAACATTTAGAACATTCAGATCTCAGGCATTTAGAACATCCACTGCCACCCTCTGCTTTCCTTTAACACTTTATTCTGAGCTGACTTCCAGTCTTCATCTTGTTCGCAAATGTTTACCCCTTTTTTCCTTTCCCCTTTTATCCGCAAATGTCCATATTTTGATGTACTCCGGATCTTCCTGGACCCTTGCCCCTCCGGGGACTGCCACACTCGCTCTGTCCTTGTTCAGTCCTATTGCTGCGAGTGCCCCTTTGCTTCTTCCAGGGTCCTTACTCTCCAAGTTTTGGCAGTTTTTTGAAAATACAGACCAAATGGGAACAGCCAACGATATTGTATTCCATTGTCCCACAACACTCTAGTTATAAGTTGCATTTATCTCCGTCTCTGCAGAGTTCCTGCCGCCAGATCAGCAAAAAATAGCAACCTTATAGCCCTGCCATTCAAAATATCCTAAGCTGTGCATTTTCTCTGCAATTTAAGCTTTCACTCCATAAATCCGTAACACAGATTACAATGTCCCACGGCCTGTTTTGGACTATAGGGCCTAGTGCTCGATGGGCTCTGTCCAAGGAGATGTGTTTGGGAATGGTGGGGTCTCCCCCTTGCCATAAGGCTTCAATACATACCGCTTCAGCTACTCTCTTGTAGTCTTTAAACTCAGAGTCCTCCGGTATGCTTCTTATTCTTAAATTGTGCCTCCGAGATCTATTTTCCAGATCCTCTCTCTTGTATTCGAGTTGTTCTTTCCACTTCTCCAGTCCTTTGATCTGACCCTCCAGTTTTCCTTGCGTGTCCTGCAACTGCGACAGTCTGCTTTTGTTCCTCCACGCGCTGAGCTAAATCGTTCAAGCTCTTCCTTTATCTCACCCAACATACTCCCCACTTCAGTTTTCACTGTTAATATCTCAGACTTCAGCTCTTCAAATCATCCTTTCAATTCAGTCCTTGTTATTTGCTGGATTTGGAGATCGTTTACCTCCTCTCCCACTGCCTTCTTGCCTTTTTCCATACTCTCTCTGCTCTGTTCCTGCTGCCGCCATTTTCTTCTCCCCTTCCATCTCTGCTGCTCCTAGGTATGCGAACTCTCTCAAGTCCGCCACTTTCCACCTCTTCGTCATACCCCCCCGATATCTCCGATCAGCAGGCTGCGCCTCTGTGCCTGTTTACCACTGCTATCTGTGCTCTAGGAGGCTTTTTTTGCACTTTTAAATCGGGGTTGTGACTGGAGCCTGCGATCTACCCAGCCATTCAGGAAAGTGATGTCACTTCCTCCATTTCTCTACTCCCAATCTTAAAGCCAATATTTTTATTAAAATCTTAACATCGATATTCAGTAATATCAGTCGATAAGAGGCACACCCAGTCAAATCTTTGCCTGGCTTTGTACAATACTAATCCTGACCAAATTCATAGAGGGTGGCAAATCCTCACCCTGTACCAATGCATTAAACAGCTCCACCAGCACTGAAGTCACTCGCCCACTAAATGTTTTATAGAACCCCAGGGCGTTATCATTATGCAAACTATGTATCACCTCCAATCCATCCCTCGTTCCTTCTGAAAGCGTCAGTAACTCCACCCCCACTAGGTAATCCCCAATGGCCCTCCTCCTGTACTTGAATATCCTGCTGATACAGCTGCTGGCAGAATACCCTGAATTCCGCCATAATACCCTCCCCTCCCCCCTCCACTGGCTCTCTCGTCCCCTAATTTTAACCACTGCGGCTCACACTTGCTAGGCCTTCAGATGACAGGCCAAGAGCTTTCTTGGCTTATCACCAAGCTCAAAAAATTGCTGCTTTGTTTATTGCAACTAAAAATTCAAGTCTTCCAGTAGCAAGGCTTGTGAAAAAAAAAAAAGACAGACCACCACTTCTTTAAGCAAGTTTGGTCATGGTGGGCCCAGTGCCCTATGTGCCCTCTCCAGCACCACTTAGGAGCTTCACCCTCCTCCAAGCAACTGGGCCACCATCTTATTCACAACAGCTGCACAAGTCCATATAAGTTGCCTCCTCTAGTATGCCTCAAATGTGGAGATTATTGCAGCGACTACGATGCTCCATCTTATCAGCAAGCTCCAAGTTGGCCTGTCCCAGCACCTCAATTGTTTATCCAAGTCTACCATGCTGTCTGGCTCAGTGGCCCAGCTCGGTCAGCTCAACACAGTTCTGCTGCCAGCCCTGCAATAATTGCTCCACACTGGCACCAGCTCAGATTTGAGATCTCTGAACTAGTGCTGGAATTTTGATGGGGGCACCTGCTCGCCAGAGGCAGACTCAGTGCTGCTTGCTCTTTGCCGCCACTCTCCAGTCCTTTTCCGATGCAGCTGTTCTGCAATCACCATCTTGGATGCATCCATTCATGACGACATAGGGGAAACCTCCCATATGTGAACGCCTGGAGATCAACAGTCTGTTGATCGACCAAAGGGCTTCTTGCAGGCTCCACTGTCCCTGAGCAATATGCCCTTTGCAGTGGATCGCCCAGATGGTCAGACTGGCATCGGTCATCAGAGGGATCCACTGTAGAGATTCAAGGGGCATTCCCTCTTCCAAATTCCCCAGGAAAAGCAACCACCTGAGCGCTCTCCTGGTTGCTCAAGGACAGGGGAGTCTCTGTGACAAGGGATGCTCTGGTGGGATCACTGGTGGAGCAGCGCCATCTGCAAGGGTCACATGTATGCTTTGGCCCATGGCATAAGCTCGAGCATCATCACCATGGTTCCCAGTACCTGCAGATAATGCCAAGCAACCGGTTCCGACATGCTCAGGAACTGCTGCAGTCCCTGGGCCCGATGCCTCGGAAGGAACACTTTCCCTATGTGGGTGTCAAAGCGTGCTCCCAGATACTCTAGCCCCTGGGACTGAACCAAATGACTCTTGGCCCTGTTGATCACCCAAATGAGACTTTGTAGGAACTCCACTAATCTTGCTGTTGCTCGTTCGCTTTCGTCCTTGGACTTTGCTCGAATCAGTCAGTCATCAAGGTACGGGTGTACCAGGACCCCCTCCTTGCGGAGCACCACCGCTACCACCACCATGACCTTGTTGAAGGTACGGGAGCAGTTGCTAGTCTGAAATTAATGCTCGGAACTGGAAATGCCCCAAAGGCACCACAAAGCAGAGAAACTGCTGATGGTCTGGACAAATGGGAATGTGTAAATACGCCTCCGTGAGATCGAGAGACATCAAGAACTCTCCGCTGCTCGCTGCCTCTATGACTGACCACAACGTTTCCATGTGAAAACGCGGCACCCGCAGATAATTGTTAACATGCTTGACATCCAGAATCGGCCAAAAGGAGCCCTCCTTTTTGGGTACCATGAAAAAAATGGAGTACCAACCAGAGCTGCACTGGTCTTGGGGAACAGGCACCACGGCCCCTAACTGCTGAAGCCTCGCCAGGGCATCCTCTACTGCAGCAGCCTTGCTTTGCACCCTGCAGGGGGACTGAATGAAAGACCGGCCCACAGGGCCTGTGAGTGGAAGGACTGGGTGAGGACTGGGACCCGCTCGCGGCTCTAACAGCGGAGGTATGGTCCCCGCTACCCTAGGCTGCTTCTCCGCTGTGTTCTCCTGGGTCCCCAAGGGACTACTCTCCTGCTCTCAGCTCTCGTGCAAGACCCACTCAACAGACCAGGCCGTGTCCAAGACCGCCTCTCTCCGAGCTCCACATACTAAACACTGCCGTCTCACAGGCATGGTCTATGGACTGCCCCTTTCTGCCAGCCTAGCAGGAAACACGAGCTGAGAAGGAAGCAACCCCAACACCAAAAGGAAAGAGAAATCAAAATTAAAACTAAAATACCAAGCATCCCACTAATAGAAAGACAGGGTATCCCGTAGCCTTTTGATTTTTTTTTTTTTTTTTATAGACAGCTAAACCTCCAAAGGAAACCCAAAATAAATAAAACTAAACTGCCCTTTAACCAAGCTATGCTGCAGTAACAATATATATATGGAGGAGAGCTACCTAGCCACCCCCCCTCTTGTGCAGCACCAAGAGCCGCCGAGGTTAATGGCGATTTTCCTGCACAGCTGCTAGGCCGCCGTTAACCACGTGATCTGCAGTCACGTGCCAGACCAACCTAAAGAGGCCCTTCCTGCTCTGCTCCCAGTTCTCCTGCCCCCCAGGCAAAGTATACCTGTGTTCAGCACTCTGCAGAGAGCTTTCCGTGCTCAACTGCCTGCCTCGTGCTCAGCTGCGTCCCCCGGCTTCAGCAGCGAGGAAGAGGCCAGAAGTGCTGTCTGTCGGCTCTTGACAACCACGCGGACTCCTCACCCTGTAACGGGTTCGGGAGCCGCTTTGAACAGCCTTTTTACCACCCCGAAACCTCCTCCTTCACACCCAGTGAATCGGGGAGGGGGGAGGGAGGATTTCCCTCTTACACAAGCACAAGAGGCGCTTCCTGCCTTTTTTTTCTTCTTTTAAGCAAATTTGGCTAATAGAAAATAATGAGGGGAATAAATAGAAAACAAAAACCCCCCAAAATAAACCCCAAACTATCTCCTTAGTTGTTCCTTCAGAGAGTCCAGCACCCTGGCTCACTGCCTCCTCCAGCTGCTTGGAGACTGAGCATACTGGGGCTGGTAGGCCGTGCCAGCTACGTAAGTATACTGATGTCATCAAAAGGATGAGATGCTCAGCCTCCAAGCTACTGGAAGAGGTGCGGGACTAGACTGGAGGGACAAAAAGGAAAAGTACATTGCAATTAGTGTGAGCTTTTTGGGCATGCACTAGTGTAATCCTTGCTATTAACATAGGTGCATTTAACACTCCTTCAATGGGTGGTAAGTGCACCCATATACAGGTTAGCGTGTGCAAGTTAAGGATCGCATGCCCCAGTTTCAAACCACTGGAATCTATGAAATTCCATACAGGTGCAGTCAATCTTATATAGGCGAAACTGGCCATACCATAGAAGAAAGGCTACAAGAGCACAAAAAGACATAAAAACTTAGTACAGAAATATGCTGTAGTCCTTCACACGATGGAAGCTAGCCATATAATCAAATTTTATGACAGAAGAATACCGGAAAAAAAAGAATGCTGGCGGTCAAGGAGGATCAAAGAGGCAGCAGAGATAGCAAGTTACCCACAAAATCTCAATAGGAACAAAGAATCAACATGGCAATCTTTCTTTCACAGAGGTTTTGGTGCTACTGGGGCTGAAGACCAATGTTTTTTTCTGCTTTCCAGAATCTGAGATTGCCACAACAACCTTCCTGCTAAGTCTCAAATTTCACTATCTCCAGGATTCCTACTTGACCTTTTCCTACGTTTTCTCCAACAAACTTTCCTGCCAAAATTCAAAAAGTTCCCACCTCAATCCCACCAATCCAGTAGGAGAACCACTATACTTTTTTATTTGCATTTAGCTCACAGAAAACTGCAAATATTATGATTCTAGCCGTGGAAGCCTAAGAAAACATTTAACCCTGCTTCTCTATTCCCCAGTCACAGATACATACACAGAGGAACTGTAAATAAGTCCACAATGATGCTCTGCCTGCTTCCTCCACCATGCAGTCCTAACTCTCTCTTAGTGATTCTGATGCGTTTTGGGGTTTTTTTGTAAATTCTACTATGAAACCTACTGATTTAACAGGACAGCTTTCTTAATGGTTGTTAGTGTACGGCCCACTAACACCTGCTGTCATGGGACAGTAAAATCCATCCTTAGAAATCTGTTGACAGCTTCCTCAGTCATGGTGCCAACTCTTTGGCATAAGCTTCCATTTAAGCTTTAAAATGAGTCAATTTTTTTGGTTTACTGTAAAAAGCTAAAAGCTTTTTTCTTTCAGAGAAAAGGTGTGAACTAAATCCAAGTTACAGTTATCCTGAAGTTCAAGGCGAGTTACATTCAGGTAGAATAGATATTATTCCTATCCCAAAGGGCTTACAATCTAACTTTGTACCCGAGGTAATGAAGAGTTAAGTGACTTACCCAAGATCACAAGAAGCAGCACTAGGATTTTGAGCCTGGTTTCCCTGGTTTTTAGCCTGCTGCTTTAACTAAGGCTACTAATTTTCAGGGTCACTTTGCTGATTTCCTTGCTCACTTAGCATAATCTGTTCAAGGATGTGTGTTCTGCAAGGCTGTACCAAGGGCTGTGCAAGCGGTGTGGCCACACAGGACACAAGTACAGAAGGGGGTGCAGTTATCACTGGGCTTCCAGGAAGCTCAAAAACTACTACTACTGAACATTTGCATAGCGCTACAAGGCATATGCAGTGCTGCACAGACACATGTAAAAGACAGTCCCTGCTCATCGGAGCTTACAATCTAATAGAGACAGACAACATAGTACCTGTAGACATGGGATACAGCTAGGGGGAATGATAAGGAAACAAGTCATTAGGTGAGGCAAGATCCAAAAATGGCAAAAGAGGGAGTTATTGCACATGGCTGGGGTGGAGAGGGGCTCCAGATTCATTAGTTGCACAGGGCACGTTTCTAGCTTGGTACGGTTCTGGTGTTCAATAAGAATTACATTACAAAAGTATTACAAATGTTTACAATAAAAACACAGTATAACACATAATTTCTTCCAACAATGCAACGTGTGCCTTCGAGTCAATGTAGACTCCTGGCGACCCTGACGCTCCTGGGTTTTCTTGGCAAATCTGATCAGAAGTAGATTACCAGGCCTTTCTTCTGAGGCAATGGAGGGTTAAGTGACCTGCCCAAGGCCACAAGAAGTGCTAGTGGGAATTGAACCCTGGGTTCTTGGTTACCAAGCCAGTGCTCTAATCATTAGGCTACTCCTCCATTCCAAAGCTTGTGGTAGCAAAGCTTTTTATTCTTTCCAAACTAGCAGAAATTGAAAGAATTATATAAAAGGGGTCAAGAATGTGTCTGTCTGGAGGCAATGTAACTCTCTAAAAATGTAATAGAATGGGATGAAACTTAGCACGTGAAAAAACAACCACCTTATAAAAATATACAGAGTTTGAAAATGGGATGAATCAGACTGGGGTCTGAGATATAAGCCCCACCAAAAAATAGCCCCAAGCATTTCTACAGGAGGAATTCCACCTTCTGTAGCATGGAAACTTGCCTGCAGTGCAACATAGTAGATAGAGAATTGCTTGTTTCAAACTTCCTCTCCTTGTTCTCTACTCTCTCAACCCTTCAAAACTACCCCATCCCCAAAAACTGTCCCACCACCCAACGCACTGCCAAAACTCCCAAAAATACTCCCCACAACTGCCCTATCAAGCAGCCAATGACCCCATCACAAAAAAAAAACCCACCCCAACCCCTCCAACTGCCTCACCACCTTGAAAACTGTCCCCATCTCACAAAATGACACCCCCCAACTTCCTACACTGAAAACTGTCCCCACCCTAAAAAAAAACAGATCTCAGGCAACTGCCTGAGCACCCTACAAAATTTTCCCACCTCATCTATCCCACCACAATCTTTCCCCAACCCAACATACAACCTCCTGCAAATGCCCCATCCCAAGAAAGACACAACTGCCTCAACCTCTGATCCTACACCCTGCAATTCCACCACTCCAAAAACTGTTCCCCACCCCTAAATACTGCCTGCAAGTCTCCCACCATACAACTGTCCTACCACCTTACAAACTACCCCACTCCTAAAAAATACCCCAACTGCCCCACTATCCTGCAAATTATCTCATATCTCAAAAACTATCCCACCACCTTGCCAACTGCCTGTGCATCTGCCCAAAACAGTCCCGCCCCCAAATACTACCCCTTCACAACTGCCCTACCAAACTGCAAACTGCCCCAACTCAAAAAAAATCCCCACACTTCAAAGGAAATGTCATGCCACCCCACAAACAACTGTCCCACCACCCTGCAAACCACCACTTTTACACACAAAAATAAAAAAAGTACTCCTGTTATACACCTACCACCTTAAATGATAATTACACTTACCTGGTAATTGTAGTTCCTTGAGTGACGACAGTTCAGTCCTCTACCTCTGGGTTGTCAATCTCCTCCCGCAGCTTTGGAGACTGGCATGTCAAAATGATGACATCACTGGATATAGCCTGCTGCACTCTCACCTCCGTCCCAGTGTGAACCATTAACAAAGCAGACTCAAAAGGAGCAACCAATAAGTAGCCAAAATCAAATCAATAGCATCAATTCTACCTATACTGAACACCCTTTAAGCAAACTGGCAAGGCTTTCTTACGCCCCCCCTTTTTGTTTTTTTTATAGAACTTTAAACAGATAACAGAATGACTCAAACACCACAACCTACCTGTAATACTTCTCTTTTTAGCGGAAACGCTGAATTCTTCCTGAATAAACATTCTGGGCGGGACGGAGGACTGAACTGTCATCATTCAAGGAACTACAATTACCAGGTAAGTGTAACACAGGTACACTACCAAAAAACTGCCTCCAGTTTTGCAACTGATTCCTATAGATTTTGGGGTGCTGAATCCAGGAAAAATAGCCAAAATGTTCCATCACGTCACGTTTTCTTGCAAAATTAGATTTCTTACCCATATAAGGAATGTTCACATAATTTCTTTTTAGCCGACTGCAGTTTATTTTCTTGGCCCAAAATAGAGGTTGTAATGGTTAACTAACTAGAAACACTCCCTCATGATATTTTAGAGTGTTTTGTATTCATTTTATACATTAACAGGACAATTGGGAGGCGGGGGGCTAAATCCAGTACTCGCGCTGGCGCATGTTCTTTCCTGTTCGCCTCGCCTCGTTCGCTCGCTCAAACACGGTGGTTGCGACATGAACGTTCCTGTCAAATTTCAGTTTCTTGCAAGTTCATTATTACCTTTTGTTTGCTCAGTCGTAATCCAGCTTTATTCCGAAGTGGTTCACTACAGTTGTAGTTTGCAGTGCTGTGTATTTGTGATGGCTCACAGAGCCAGAGGTTGCGTCAACTCTCCGGACAGTTTTTGTTTTATTTGTGGGGAATATACCGTGAAAAAGCGGCAGAGGAACATTTCTGCATTTATTAAAAAAGTATATTTCGCCTATTTCGGTTTGAAGTTAGGCGATCAAGACAAACCGTGGGCTCCTCACAAAGTGTGCAAGACATGTGAGGAAGATCTACGCTTATGGATGAAAGGTAAAAAACAAGCATTTCGTTTCGGAATACCTATGATGTGGCGTGAACAAAGAGACCACAGCAGTGACTGCTATTTTTGCTCTTGCATTGTGAAGGGATACAACTTAAAAAATAAGAACGTAATAAGTTACCCCAACCTTCCCTCAGCAATTAGGCCTATGCCTCATAGCAACGAAGTACCTGTGCCTGAACCACCAAAATCTTTGGATCATATTTGTGTGGACGGTTCTGATCATGATGAGACTCATCAGATGGCTTTTCCCGATGAGTCCAGTACTTCCGAGTTTGAAACTGAACCAGATCCGAAACCTGAACTTTTCTCTCAAGCTGAATTGAATGATTTAGTCTGGGATTTAGGACTCCCAAAAGATGCTGCCCAACTGCTAGGTTCTCGGCTTAAACAGAAAAATCTATTGTCACCAGGAACAACTTTTTATTGGTACCGCAACCGCGAGACACAATTTTTGAAGTATTTCAGCAAAGAGGAAGATTTGGTATTTTGCAACGATATATACGGAGTGATGGAAAAGTTTAAACTCAAGTATGATCCTGCTGAATGGCGGCTGTTCATTGATTCGTCAAAAGACAGCATAAAAGGTGTTCTTCTTCATAATGGCAACACATTCGCTTCAGTTCCTATTGCTCACTCTGTTATTCTCCAAGAAAAATACGAGAATTTGGCCCTGATTCTTCAGAAGATTCGTTATGATGAGCATAAGTGGATGATTTGTGGAGACTTTAAAATTCTATCCATGCTATTAGGGCAGCAATCCGGTTTCACCAAATATCCCTGCTTCCTTTGCTTGTGGGATAGCCGGGCCCGCGACCTACACTGGGGGAAAAAAGACTGGCCAATTCGGGAGTATTTGAGACCCGGTGAGAAAAATGTTCTTCATGAGAGCTTGGTACCTCGTGATAAAATTCTATTACCACCTCTCCACATTAAGTTGGGTCTCATTAAGCAATACATCAAGTCCCTTCCAAAAGATGGTGAGTGCTTTCGGTATCTTTGCTCAAAGTTCCCCCGACTTTCTGAAGCAAAGCTAAAGGAAGGAGTGTTTGTTGGCCCTGATATAAGGAAACTCATTTCAGATGGAGCATTCGCTGAAACGATGTCTGAGAAGGAAAAAGAAGCCTGGGATTCCTTCAAGGATGTTGTTCTCAAATTCTTGGGGAACAGGCGGGATGAGAACTATAAGGATATTGTTGCCAGGATGCTCAATGCCTTCAAAGAACAAGGCTGTAACATGAGCCTGAAAGTCCATTTCTTGCACTCCCATGTGAACTACTTTCCCGAAAACTTGGGGGCGTACAGTGAAGAACAAGGTGAAAGGTTTCACCAGGACATCAAGGACGCAGAGAGAAGGTACCAAGGAAGATGGAACACCACTATGATGGCTGATTTCTGCTGGTTGCTGCTGCGGGAAACCCCAGATGAAAAATACGCCAAGCAGCGCACCAAGAGAAGCATTCGGGGGAAGAAGAAACGGGCCCACCAGGAGATTGATTGACCCAAGAATGACTTTAAAATCTAAACTGTGTTGACAAATATCGTGTTTTTACTAAACTTTGAAATAAAAATTTGCTAGTTATTACCACAGTGTCGGATCTCATTTATTAGAATTTTATTTTCACACCATCGGGTGTTTGTCTTCATGTATTGCAATGGTGCGGTTTGCGTTTTCTATTCTTACATACATACCTGTACAACATTTTTTGCACATTTCTTTGCTTTGCTTTGTGTCTAACCTCGCTCTTATATGCTCAATGTTTGTGCACATGTATGTGGCTGTTTTAAATGCAGACAATTTTGCTACCATCACAGTGTGTTTTGTTGACATTACTCTATTCTTATGTGCTGCCTTGTTACAATTTTCTTTATTCTTATTTGAATAACTACTAAACAATTAGTATAAAGAATTCATCCAAGAAACTTATCTCGATCGCACTCAATCTGAAACGTTCACCTCAAACTGCTAACCCAATGTAGCAAAAAATATGTATGTGATGGAGCAAATTGGTTACCAGATTTGGATTCAGCGCACCAAAAAACGTAAAAATCAATCGAAACATTAGAGGCATTTTAAAAAAAAATTTTTTTAGTGTACCTGTGTAATTATCATTTCCTTATCGTTCCTCCAGTTCAGTCCTCTACCTCTGGGAAGTACCAGAGCAGTAATCATTGGGAGGGACCCCGCCAACCGGCACACAGCACCACCGACCCGAAACGGGCATCTGCCGCCGCCGCAACATCCAGCCGGCAATGCTTACTGAAAGTATGTAGAGACAACCAAGTCGCCGCCCTACAAATATCCCCTGGCGGCACCAAACTATGCTCCGCCCAGGAGCACGCCTGCGCTCTGGTGGAATGTGCACGCAAACCCGCTGGTACCGCACGTCCTTGAAGGAGATAGGCTGAAGCAATCGCCTCACGAATCCACCGGGCAATGGAGGCCTTAGCTGCCGCCTCCCCTTTGCGCACACCTCCGAACACCACAAATAACCGATCCGATTTGCGAAAGGACTCTGTCACTTTTAAATATCTGTGCAACATCCTCTTCACATCCAACCGTCGCAAACTGCACTCCGGTTCACCGCTGTCCTGAGAACCCAGCACTGGCAAACATACCGCCTGATTCAGATGAAAGGAAGACACCACTTTGGGCAAAAAGGACGGAACCGGCCGCAGCATCACCTTCTCTCGAGAAAAGGACAAGAAAGGCTCCCTACACGACAATGCCTGTAATTCAGAAATGCATCTAGCTGAACAGATCGCCACCAGGAAAACCGTTTTCAATGTCAAGTCTTTCACCGAAACCTGAAGCAAAGGCTCAAAGGGAGGCTTAGATAACGCTGCCAACACCAAATTGAGATCCCAGGGCGGAATCAACACTCTATGCGCTGGCCTCAATCGAGAGACCGCTTTCAGGAAACGAACCACATCAGGATGGGAACCCAGCTGTACTCCCTGTACCTTGCCCCAATAACAGGAAAGGGCTGCCAACTGCACGCGCAGCGAACTGGCTGCAAGACCTTTATCAAAACCGCATTGCAGAAATTCTAAAATTGACGGAATATCGACCTTAGACGCCCGGATCTGTTTTCTCGAGCACCAAAAATATGCCAAACGTGCACATACGCCAAAGAAGTGGACTGCTTGCGCGCCCTAATCAGCGTAGCAACGACCGCCGCCGAATAGCCTTTTCTTCTCAGTCGCACCCTTTCAATGGCCAGACCGTAAGCGAGAACCGATCCACTTGAGGCATGAAAAGAGGGCCTTAAAGCAACAGGTCCGCTCTTGCCGGCAACCTCCACGGCTGACCGTCCAGAAGCCGCACGAGATCTGCGTACCACGGGCGCCTCGGCCAGTCTGGCGCCACAAGCAGCACCTTTCCTGGGTGAGCCCCAATCTTTTGCACTACCCGGCCTATCAATGCCCACAGGGGAAAGACGTAAAGGAGCCCCGCCATCGGCCACGGCTGCATCAGCGCGTCGATGCCCTCAGACATCCGCTCTCGCCTCCTGCTGAAGAATCTGCCGGCCTTCGCCGACTGAAAGGTCGCCATGAGATCCATTATGGGCAATTCCCATCGATTCACTATCTGCGCAAAGACGTCGGGATGCAGCTCCCACTCCCCCGCATCCACTCGCACTCTGCTGAGGAAATCCGCCTTGACGTTGTCTTTTTCTGCTATGTGAGCTGCCGAGATTGCCGTCACCCGGTTTTCTACCCAAGCGAACAACCTGTCTGCCTCTTCCTCCATCGCCGCACTTCCTGTGCCCCCCTGATGATTGACGTAGGCGACCGCCGCCGAGTTGTCGGACAGAATCCGAACCGGGCAGCCCAACACCAACTCCTCGAACGCCTCTAGTGCTAGTGCTATTGCGCGCAGTTCGTCGGTTTATCGACCAAGACGCCTCCAGGGGAGACCACACACCCTGCGCGAACCTGCTCCCGCAGTGGGCTCCCCAACCGGCTAGACTGGCGTCCATGATGAGCGGCAGCCAGTCCGGGAGTTCCAGCGGCATGCCGGCTGATAGCAACGACCTGAGGAGCCACCACTGCAGGGACTGCCTGACCTTGACTGGACACGAAGTCGTTTGCTCAGATGATCGGACTGATGCGACCAGCGACGAAGCAGCGCTCTTTGTAGGGGCCGCATATGCACCTTGGCCCATGGAACCGCTTCTATCGTTGCCGCCATCGTTCCCAACAACCGAAGGTAGGACCATGCCGTCGGGGCTGGAGTGGCTTTGAACTGACCAACTAAACTCTGAAGTGCCTGAGCTCTCTTGTACGGCAAAAACACTTGACCGCTCTTCGTGTCGAACCGCACTCCCAAGTACTCTAAATCCTGGGAGGGCTTCAGCCGACTCTTGGTGCAGTTTACCACCCACCCCCGATTCTGCAAAAAATCCACGACTCTGCCTGTCACCCGAACGCTCTCTTCCTCGGATTTGGCCCGTATCAGACAATCGTCAAGGTACGGGTGTACGAGAATCCCTTCCTTGCGAAGCGCCGCCGCCACCATCATCATAATTTTGGTGAAGGTCCGAGGCGCCGTAGCCAGACCGAAAGGCAACGCCCGGAACTGATAATGACCCCAAGGCAGGGCGAACCTCAGGAACTTCTGATGAGCCGCCCGGATAGGAATATGCAAATACGCTTCTGAAAGGTCCAGCGACGTCAAATACTCCCCTTGACGCACCGCTACAATCACTGAATGCAAAGTTTCCATCCGGAAGTGCGGAACCCGCAGGCACCAATTCATGGCCTTGAGATCTAAAATGGGTCTTAAGGATCCGCCCTTCTTTGGCACCATGAAATAAATGGAATACCGCCCCATGCTATACTCCTCTTTCGGAACTTCTACGACCGCTCCTAACCGGACAAGTCGCTCCAAGGTCTCGCGAATCACCAGGACCTTTTTGGGCCCTCTGCAAGGGGACATGACGAAGGAATCTGTCACCGGCCGTGCCAACTCTAGCGCATATCCCTGACGAATTCTCTCCAACACCCACTGGTCGGAGGTGATGTGGGTCCAAGCAGAAAAACTCCCGCAGCCTTCCTCCTATGGGAGGCCCCTCCGCTGGGACCCACCTCACTTCATTGAGCCTTGCGAGGTGCGGAAGTGGAACTTGCAGAAAAACCTCTATTGGCTCCCCTAAACCCACGGAAGTTCTGGGCTCGGGAAGAAAAGCGACCCCGCTGAAAACTGGCGAACCTCGACGCCCGGAACCGTCGAAAATCACGAAACTGACCCCGAAAGCTCGAACTGGGCCTCCCCGGTTTCGGCTTATCCTCCGGAAGCCGGCCCACCTTGGACTCACCCAGGTCCTTGACCATCTTATCCAAGTCCTCTCCAAATAATAAACCAACTTTAAACGGCAACTTACTAAGACGAGACTTAGAAGATCCGTCCACCGCCCAATTCCGTAACCACACCGACCTGCGGGCGGCCACTACGGAAGCCGTACTATTAGCAAGTGCTCGGATCAGATCATAATGCACGTCTGCTAGGTATGCTGCTCCGGACTCCAGGCGACCCAACTCCTTGATCTCTTCGCTATCCATATGCGGGGACTGTCGCAACCTCTGAACCCAGCGTAAACACGCTCGAGCTACCCAGGCACCACAAATAGACGCCTGTAATGACAGGGAATCTGCCTCAAAAATCTGTTTCAGCAAACCATCCACCCTACGGTCCTGGGCATCCTTTAAGGCCGCGCTACCTTCCACCGGGATAGTAGTCTTCTTTGTCACATCCGAAACTACTGCGTCCACCCAGGGCGCTTTAAACCTTTCCTTATCTTTATCTGCCAAAGGATAAAGCCTATTCATAGTCCTTACACCACGAAGTCCTGCCTCCGGTCGGTCCCATTCCTCTTGAATCATTTTGTCCACCACCCTGTGAATGGGAAAAACCACCTGCATCTGCCGAACTGCCTGAATGACAGGATCTTCTACTTCATCTTCCACAGGGACTTGCGTGGACAGATTCAGCATCTGCATAGCTTCCGTGATCAACGCCGGTAGCTCTTCCCTATGGAAGACTCTAATAATTTTAGATTGGTCCTCGGGTTCAGGAATCTCCCCCTCCTCAAGATCCTGAACCCCTTCCTCAAGATCCTAATCAATCTCTTCTCCGTCCATCCAATCCGGTTCTGCAGAAGTGGTATTTCACGTCCTCGGCTTCTTGGGAGCCGGAGGCCCTTCGCCCCCCTCGTCCACCGTGTCCGAAAGGGAGGAAGGCCCGGCCAGCGCCAGAGCCCCTGGCAACTTACCTTGACGCCTCAAACAGAAAGCCTGATGCATCAACAATACAAAATCAGGGCTAAAATCCCCGAGGTCCGAGGACTGCGCCGCCAGATGGACCCCAGACGGACCCGCAGCATCCTCCAACGCAGACCCTTGCTCAGGAAGCTGAGGAGACGCTGACGCTCCCAAAGTACCCCCCTGCATCTCCGAGACCTCTTTAAGATCCATTTGCTGCTCCACAGCTGATGACAGAGTGGCACAACCCCTGCACACTCATGAATCAGCTACAGCACCCCTACGGGTTCCACAGACAACACACTGTGGACGCCCTGCCATAACACTACTGAGTCAGGAAGCAAGGCCACTATTTGCTGCTGTCTTATAGCCCCTCCTGCTGGTTTTTTGTTTTGTTTTTTTAGATCAACGATTACCCAAAAGAAAACGCAGCCCCAACTAATTAACAGTGCAGAAACTTAAAAACACCGACCATCCACGCTCCCCCCCCGCGAGAAAGGAAGCCCCTCCCCCTTCTCCCGCGAGAGAGACAGAAGCGCGATAAGGAAAGCCCCAAACTTAGAAAGGAAACAAAAGAAAAGAAAACTCTCTCCAGCACTCCGAGAAACTTTCGTCTGTGGCAGACTTGCGACGGGACCCGTTAGCAGCCACGCGGTTTCCCCGCGCTGCAGGAAAATGGCCGCCGTGTGCCCCGACAGAGGAAAATGGGCGCCAAAAAACTGCCCGGTCCACACTGCGGGCTTTAGCGGGGCCTCGTGCCGGGAACGCAGAGCCTGAAACCGGTGACTGCTTACCGGCCAGGACTGCGCCATTAAATAGAGAAAGCCGCGGCTGACATGCAGCTCGTCAGTCAGAGCTCTCCCCCGCAGCCGCGAGCAAACAACTAACCCGGCCCAGGAAGGCAACAGCCGCACACAAGGGGCTCTCCCCCGAAATGTCCGGGGGGAGAGAACCTGAGGCTCCTAAAAGGTGAGAAACCGCTCCTGCTTAGGCCCCACCAATGAATGGCAAAGAAGTGCCGTTTGCTATCCTGACCCTCAGAAGGCCAGGGAGTAAGAATGCCAAAGAGCCTTTAACATATAGCTTTTTTTTTTGTTTTTTTTTAAAAAAAGGTACACACGCACCCACTTCCTAAAATGACAAATCCTATTCCCCAGCTACACTACCATAACGCTCCTTATCTGTTTCTCCAGAGAGCCTCTACTAGGCTCGCCAACGTCCTCCTGCTGCCTGGAGACTGGTCACACTGGGACTGAGGTGACAGTGCAGCAGGCTATATCCAGTGATGTCATCATTTTGACATGCCAGTCTCCAAAGCTGCGGGAGGAGGTTGACAACCCAGAGGTAGAGGACTGAACTGGAGGAACGATAAGGAACAACTGTTACCCATCACCCCATAAATAGCTCTCACCAATACCACTGTGAAACTGCCCCATCACTACAAAAATATTTCAACTGCCCCATCCCCAAAATCCTTACCCCCTGCTCCTTCCCCACTACCCCACAAACTTCTCCCACTCTCAAAACCTCTGCCACTGTTCCACCACCTCACCAACTGCACCCTGCATCTGCCCCCACTACTCCTCCAAAAATTGATTGTACCACCATTGCTCCACCTCCTAAACTACCCACATGCAAGTGCCCCACACCTGCAAACAGCCCCACCCAAAATATTCCTCCACAATTGCCACCAACCCCCAGAATTACAGTTACCAGTTGCAGACTTTGCAGAATATCCTATTTGTCTTTTGGCACATGCTTCTAATTATATCTCTCCATTATTTATTCAATTTTTCTGGCTTCCTTTCCCATTTAGAATTAAATTTAAGATCCTGGCTCTTGCAAACAAGGACTTTTACAACAATGAACTCCAATATCTAGCATGTCTTATCATCCCATATGTCCTTTCCCACGCACTACATTCAGCTCAAGAGAATTGATTTTCTAATCTCCTCAATGTCCTTAGCTAGACAGGAATCTACTCTGGCTTCCACATTTTTATTTTTTATTTTTTTAACGGAATCATCCTCCCTCTGGATGCTTTATCATACCTATGCACGAAAACCTCCTACAAGGTTTTTCATGCCATGCTGATCCAGTAAATAGAAATTACATTTACCTGGTAATTGTAGTTCCTGGAGGATCCAGTTTAGTCCTCCACATCCAGGTAGTGCACCTCCTCCTGCAGCCTGGAGACTGGACCAATCAGAATCTTCTTATGCCAAGATGTATGCTGCTGGAGCTCCCATCAGCCCCCAGTGAACTAGTAACAAAGCAGACTCAAAGAAGCAACACATGAGTTAAGAATACCTATCAAACTAGAGCAGAATTTAGTCCCCTTAAGAATTAAATGACCCCCTCCCCAAACGATGAAGCCAAAACTCTGCACAGCGCCACTGACTCCACTTGAGGAAGGAGGAGATAGAACCAGCCACAGGAACTGAAAGAGCTGGCAAAAAGAAATTATAAGCGAGCTGCAGATACGAAAAAACCTGAAGAAATATACTGAGACAATGTAGCGCCGCTCACAGTAAGCGCGCCGACCAAAAAGACTTGTCACAAGGGAGGGAAGGAGGACTAAACTGGATCCTCCAGGAACTACAATTACCAGGTAAATGTAATTTCTATTTCCTGAGCGGTTATCCAGTTTAGTCCTCCACATCCGGGATGTAACAGAGCAGTCAACACCGGGCGGGACCTTGCCAACCGGCACGCAACACTGCCGAACCAAAACAAGCATCCCGAGCGGCGCACAGATCCAACCGGTAGTGTTTACTGAAGGTATGAAGAGACGACCAAGTAGCCGCCCTACAAATTTCTACAGACGGAACAAGACTATGCTCAGCCCAGGAAGTCGCCTGAGCTCTAGTAGAGTGGGCCCGCAAGCCCATCGGAACCGGCCTATTCTGGATAATGTAAGCCAATGCAATCGCCTCCTTAATCCACCGGGCGATGGACGCTTTAGCCGCCGCTTCTCCTTTTCGGGCCCCGCCAAAAAGCACGAACAAGCGATCTGTCTTACGAAACGCCTCTGACACCTTTAAATAGCAAAGGACTCGCCGCACATCTAGGCAATGTAAACCCCCTTCAGCGGAAGTCTCTGTCTCCGAAGCAAGGACCGGCAGGAAAACAGGCTGATTCAAATGAAAAGGCGAAACCACTTTAGGCAAAAATGATGGCACTGGTCGAAGAACCACACGATCTCGAGAAATAGACAAGAACGGCTCCCTACATGACAGCGCCTGCAATTCGGAAATGCGCCTCGCCGAACAGATCGCCACCAGAAAAACCGTCTTCAGGGTCAAGTCCTTCAGCGACGCTTTTCGTAGGGGCTCAAAGGGTTTGTGAACCAAAGCTTGCAATACGAGACTCAAATCCCACGATGGAACAGACACTCTGCGGAAAGGCCTCAACCGTGAGACTGCCTTAAGAAAGCGTTGTACGTCCGAATGCGCCCCAAGGGAAACTCCGAGGACCTTGCCCCGGTAGCACGCCAGCGCCGCCAACTGTACCTTCAGGGAACTAGCTGCCAAACCCTTGTCAAAACCGTCCTGCAAAAAACTGAGAACTACCGACACAGAAGCCGCAGCCGCACGAACCCCATGCCGTGAACACCAATCCTCAAAGATCCTCCAGACCCGCACATACGCAAGCAAAGTGGAAGGCTTCCACGCCCGGAGGAGCGTAGTAATAACTTAAGGAGAATAACCTTTCTTCCTCAACCGAACCCTTTCAAGGGCCAAACCGTAAGCGAGAATCGATCCACTTGAGGCATTCGCAGCGGACCCTGAAGCAGCAGGTCCGGAAGCGGAGGTAGCCTCCAAGACACTCCGTGGCGCAACCGAACCAGGTCGGCATACCACGGCCATCTGGGCCAATCCAGCACCACCAGTAAAACCCACCCCCGGTGCGCCTCGATGCGCTGAACGACGCGACCGATCAACGCCCAAGGGGGGAAGACATAAAGGAGGCCGTCCTCCGGCAACGGCTGAATGAGCGCGTCGATGCCCTCGGACATGCGTTCTCTCCACCTGCTGAAGAACCGTCCTGTCTTTGCAGACTGAAAAGTCACCATGAGATCCATAACCGGAGGCCACCATCTGCGAACTATCTGCGCGAACACCTGCGGGTGCAGTTCCCACTCCCCGGGGTCGACCTGCACTCTGCTGAGAAAATCCGCCGTCACGTTGTCTTTTCCCGCGATATGCACCGCCGACAGAGCTGGCAGACGAGCCTCCACCCATTCGAATAAGGCCTCTGCCTCGCTTTCCATGGCCACACTGCCGGTTCCGCCCTGGCGGTTGATGTAGGCCACCGTCGCCGAGTTGTCCGAAAGAACCCGCACTGCCTGCCCCCTCACCAACGTCTCCAGGGCTTGCAGTGCGAGTCTCACCGCTCGAAGCTCGAGGCGGTTGATCGACCAAGTAGTCTCGAGAGGGCACCACGTCCCCTGCGCGTACTGCCCCGCGCAGTGGGCTCCCCAACCTAACAGACTGGCATCCGTAATGACCGGGATCCAATTGGGCTGCTCCAGGGGAACCCCCATCTGTAGGCTCGCTGAGCACAACCACCATCGGAGAGACAGACGAACCGACTTCGGGCAAGGCAAGCGCTTGTTCAACGAATGCAACTGGTTCGACCAGCGGCGTAACAGGGCTCTCTGAAGAGGCCGCATATGAAACCTGGCCCACGGAACCACCTCCAACGTTGCCCCCATAGTGCCTAATAGCCGCAGGTACCACCACGCTGACGGAGCGGGAATCCTTAAGAATGAGCGGACGAGCCCCTGCAACGCCTGGACGCGGCGCTCCGGTAAGCACACCAGACCTCTCGCCGTGTCGAAACGAACCCCGAGGTATTCAAGGGATTGGGTAGGCACGAAACGACTCTTTTTCTCGTTGATCACCCAACCGAGAGAGATCGCAGCAACTCCACTACTCTGTCCGTCGCCTGCACACTCTCCGCCTCGGACTTCGCACGAATCAACCAATCGTCAAGGTAAGGATGGACTAAGATACCTTCCTGTCGCAAGGCCGCGGCCACGACCACCATCACCTTTGTGAAGGTGCGCGGAGCGGTTGCCAGGCCGAACGGCATAGCTCGAAACAAAGTGACCCCAGGGAAAAGCAAACCTGAGGAACTTTTGATGGACCGCCCGAATGGGAATGTGCAAATAGGCCTCCGAGAGATCGAGGGCTGTCAGGAACTCCCCTTGACGAACTGCAACAATGACGGACCGCAAGGTCTCCATCCGGAAATGCGGCACCCGGAGAAAACGATTCACCCCCTTGAGATCCAGAATCGGACGAAGCGAACCGTCCTTTTTTGGCACCACAAAATAGATGGAGTAGCGACCGACGCCGTGCTCGGAAGGAGGAACGGGAATAACCGCACCCAAATCGATGAGCCGACGCAACGTCACCCGAATGGCCTGCGCCTTTTGCATGCCTCTGCAAGGGGAAAGGACAAAGGCGTCTGGAATCGGACAAGCCAATTCCAGCGCATAACCCTCTCTGATTATCTCGAGCACCCACTGATCTGATGTTATTTGGGCCCAGAAAGGAAGGAAGTCCCGCAGACGCCCCCCGATGACTTGCTTCCCCTCCGGAGCCCGCCTCGTTTCATTGCGGCTTTCGACCAAAGGAAGAGGATGCCGAGGAGGGCGCCGTTGCGAATCCTCTGCCCGCTCCTCGAAAACCCCGAAAGCCTTGGCCTCTGGAGCCATACCGGCCACGCTGGGAGCCCCAAAGGCGGGAAGAACGAAATCTGCGTAAGTCTCGAAACTGACCTCGCGCCGGCGGTAAGTTCCTACCCAGCTTAGGCTTATCTTCCGGCAGTCTACCGTCCTTGGACTCCCCGAGGTCCTTCACAAACTTATCCAGGTCGTCTCCGAACAACAATTTGCCCTTAAAGGGAAGCTTACTGAGTCGGGACTTAGAAGATCCATCGGCTGCCCAATTCCGCAACCATAAAGATCTGCGCGCCGCCACCAAAGAAGCCATGCTATTCGCCAAGGTTCGAATCAAATCATAATGTACGTCTGCCAAATACGCCGAACCAGACTCCAGCCGAGTCACCTCCAGCAATCCCTGCTGATCCAATCCAGAAGCTTGCCTCAAGCGCTGAGCCCATCGTAAGCAGGCTCTAGCCACCCAAGCTCCACAAATGGAGGCCTGCAAAGACAAGGCATTGGTCTCAAAAGTCTGTTTCAATAAACCATCCACCTTCTTGTCTTGTGCGTCCTTTAAGGCCGCACTGCCCTCAACGGGAATGGTGGTTTTCTTGGTGACCGCCGACACCGCAGCATCCACACGCGGCGACAAACCTCTCCTTGTCCTTATCCGCCAACGGATAGAGGCGGTTCATAGTCCGGATCCCCTTCAGGCCGGATTCGGGTTGATCCCACTCAGTTTGAATCATTTGCTCCACCACACGGTGTACCGGAAACACCACCTGAGAGTCCCGCACCACTTGAATGAGAGGATCCTCCAACCCGTCCTCCTCAATAGGATGAGAAGCAGTGAGATTGAGAGCGTGAAGAGACTCCGTGATCAAAGGCACTAGCTCCTCTTTACGGAACACCCGAATAATTCGGGCTTGATCCTCGGGCTCGGGGATTTCACCATCTTCCAACTCCTCAACACCAGCCTCCGGATCCACATCAGCATCAGGATCTGGCCAGCCCAAGTCGTCGTGGTCTAGGTCCAGAGCCCGAAAACGCTTGGTAGAAGGCTGGCCCTCCTGCCTGGCTTCCCCACCTGGGAGAAGCGACAGGGGCGCCGGCCAAGCATCCGGCAACTTGCCTGAGCGTCCCAAGCGAAAAGCCTGGTGCATAAGAAGGACAAAGTCAGGTGAAAAATCCGTGAAAGAAGACTCCGCAGTAGCCATCGGCCACGCGCCCTCCTGCCCTTTAGGGGGGGCCGTAGAACCAGATGCAAGAGAGCCAGGAGAGGGATCACCGTCCGCCTGAACCGTCGGGCTTCCCGGTCCGGACAACTCCTTATGCTCCATTTGTTGCTCTAAAGTTGTGGAAACTGAGGCGCAGCCCCTGCAGACTCCAGAGTCATCCACCGCCCCCCTGCGCGAACCGCAGATAACACACTGCGTCCTGGAGGCCATGCAGGCAGAGTAGCCCTCAAAAAGAAAAAGACCTGCTGTACTTTGAAGCAAAAAGAACCCAAAGCAACCAAAGAAATAAACACACTTTTTTTTTTTTTAAACTAGCAACGGGGAATGGAGAAGCCCCCCCTAGCAAAAACGCCAGGTCAAAAAAGTGCTAAGTAGAAAAGAAAAAACGCTGCAGACCAATGTATGCCGGGCGGGAAAAGAAAAACCAGATCTTCAAAATGGCCGCCGGCACATTTCAGCCGGCGAGAAAAAAATAGCGCGAAAATCAAAAAAAATCAAAGAAAAGTAAAAGTAAAGCGAAAGGGGCAATCAGAGCACTAAAAACTCACCGCACTTGTGCAGGATCGCGGTGGCTTACACACCACTCGAAGCCTGAGTGTGAGCCCGCGATTACACCGGTCTGCCAGGCAGAACAAGAAAGGCAGTGTGAGAGGGAAGCCAGCCTACCGTTTCGGGGCTGCCCAGAGACAGACCGGTGACTGACAAGGCAGAGCTCTCCTCCGGACAGTCTAGGAGGAGTGAACTCGCCGCGGATGGAAAGGACACGGCTGCAGCAAGTCAGCAGTGCAGTGCAGTGCAGTGCAGTGCAGTGCAGACTCGGGGGCCCCCCCCCCCCCAATTGTGCACTTCGTCAGTCAAAATCTTTTTTTTTTTTTTTAAAGCTATAGCTACCTATTAAGAAATGAAAGAAAAAGGGAGTAGTGGAAAAGAAATTGCCAAACAAAACTCTCTCTAGTGTTGCCTCCAAGCTGTCCCTAAGTGAGCCTAACCCTAGGCACACACGTCCACCAGCTGCAAGGAGACTGGACACACTGGGGGCTGATGGGAGCTCCAGCAGCATACATCCTGGCATAAGAAGATTCTGATTGGTCCAGTCTCCAGGCTGCAGGAGGAGGTGCACTACCCGGATGTGGAGGACTAAACTGGATAACCGCTCAGGAACTTTTCTTTTTCAATCTGTTTTCGGTGGGAACAACTGATCAGGACTTTTTAGTGTTGCCTCCTATCTTTCCTATTGCTTTCCTATAATAAATTGGCCTTTTTTTCCTCTTTCACTCTTCGTATTTATTTTAATTTGTAAACCACTTTGCTGGTTTCTAAAGGTTATATATTAAGGGGTTTGTTTACTTAGCTGAGGTAGCGGCTTCAATGCAATATCGGAGCCGTGGCCCCATTGAATTCAACGGGTCTGCGGTTCAGATATCGCATGGAAGCTGCTACCACAGCTAAGTAAACAAACCCCTAAATCCTCAAATAAATAAAAATGGCCCATCTCCCCCAGTTACCCCTCTAGAGACAGCTCACACAAAACACATATACATCGAGACAGGAATTGGATCTAATAATTTGCTAGCTATGATGTACCTGCATTTCCCCCAGACATGTATATTTCATTTTCCTTGCTATTGCTTCTACTGTGAAAGAATCTGACTGAATTGTATTGCTTTCTTATTTGTTGCTAAGTGTAATGCAAGCTACTAACTGTTGCCATGGGCAGGGCTAGATAAAGTCATTGGCAAGCTAGGAACATTCTAGGGTCCAAAGTTTAGGGGGGTATCAGATGTGCTCAACAATTGGGAGGTTAGGACTAACCTGTTTTTTTCTTCTTCCATTTTTCCACTGATTTTAACTTTAAGGTCTGAAAGTATTATGCTAAAATCTCAACATTTTTTCTGAGTTTAAAGTTATCTGCAGTTCTCTAAACCTGTTCTCTATGTGAATGAGCCTACCTGCCTGCTTCCAGTGTAACTAGTAGTATAGACAGAACCCAGCCAATGGGAAGGCTGTGGGAGTGGAGCTCTGGAATGCTGCTCTAGTCACAGAAAGGGATGTGATGAGCTGGGGGAAGTTCAGTTTCTGAGTATGGTGGGAGATGGAAGGAAAGGAAATCATAGTCCCTCTCCCCACCCCGCCCTCCCCCCCCCCATATGCCTCAATGCATTTCTATAGGAAAAGTAGTTCCAATAGCTGCACTATACAAACACTGATTTACAATTTCAGATTTGCGCTTAACAGCACACACACCTTCAGAAATTATCTTTTGAATGTAAAAGTAATGTCTGCAGCTGTATGATTGCATACAGCTGATTTGTTATATCAAAAAAAAGTTGCTTTTGAAGTTGTAAATACTAGGGGACATGAAATGAAGCTGCAAGGAAGTAAACAAAAACAAATGTCAGGAAATACTTTTTTTCATGGAACAGGTAATGGATGCCTGAAATGCCCTCCCGATTGAGGTAGTGGGGGCAAAACAGTGACAGAATTCAAGACATGAGGCAAAGGATTTCTATATAACAAAAGGATGGAATCAAAGCTAACAAACAACTTTTATATTCAAAAATAGAGGGGGTAACCGGCATGGAGTGGCAGATATAACTCTAGCCATCTTACTGGGCGGACTAGCTGGACCACACTGGTCTTTATCTGCCATCTTTTATTATATTTCTGTTTCAAGGGAATTATAACAATTGTAGTAACAATATCTAGAGCTCATACAGTAGCCATGGAGCGTTTCATAAGAGTAATGAACTCTTGAAATTTCAGTTTATGAAAAGAAATGCACTATTAAAAACCGTGCTGTTCTGTCCCTGTGTGGCATTGTGTTGTTTCCATGATTATGCCTCTGTAGCCGAGTAGATTACTTTAATTATATGTGTCATGATGATCTCTAGCTCTGGGTAATTGGGGATTCATTTCAGAACACTGGTTCTTTGACATGCTGGATAAATAACTTTGTTTACTATATCACTGAACAGCCCAATTTCTATATTTTGTTTGCCTTGCCTCAAGGTTCTCATCTTAGCTCACTGAACAATCTACACCGATATCCCCCAGTTACCTTTCTAAAGTACTTATGCCATACATGCCATTACAAGCCCTTTGCTTTTCTCAGAGCAATCTGCTGCCAATTCTCATGCCCTCTAAAATCTACATGAACAGCACCCATTGCTCTACCTTTGTTTGACTCCATCTCTGTGCAATTCTCTTCCATCTTCATTTTCAAGATTTAAAACTGGCCTTAGAAACTGTTGGGGGATTGTTTGTTTTTTTAAACCAGCTATTTGAAAGCCTAATCCCCAAAAGCCAAAAAGGATCATGGAGTCTTGTGACATGCCCTATGCCTCACCTCCTTTACGGTCCTAATTCACTCTTTGTTGTATTACTTGAAACACAGTTAATTTTTTTTTATAAACTAAACTCTTCAGAGCCACATAAGTTCAATATCACAAAATATCATCACTTCAAAATACATAATGTATATATATAGCAACCTTCAAGAACTATAAGCAAACCCAGTTCACATGCACAATACTTTCACTCCTGCCCCCCAATCACTCATCGCCTGCCTCACCCTCCCCTCTCAATCCAGATGATTATTACAGCTCTAATGACCAGAGCAAACAAACATTGTTCTTACATCTGCTCACAGTCTCCGTGCCCCATCCACTCTTTTCAAAGAGCACCCATGGGGGTCAGTTCACAGTCCCACACTCAATACATCCTTCCTCCCAGTTCTGGTCAGTACAGCAGCATCCTGTCCATCTTGCATTCAGTTCTTCCTTCCTATGCCAAAAAAACACTATTACTTCACTCCAATGAAGCAATAGCATTTTTTGATATGGAAAGGAAGAGCTGACTGAATAGTCTCATTCCCTTAAATCATTCTGCTAAGATGAAGATTTAAAATATAATTATGGTGTTGCTTTTTCAACCTCTGAAGCAAAGAAAAACTGTGAATCCTTGAAACACAGCCCATGTCTGACTTTAGATCTGCCATCCTAGAGCTTGAAATGTGTGGAAGAAATGTTTAAAGAAACATCATGGTCTTCTTTTTAAGGCAAGTCATTTAAATGTATTTATGTTGCAACATACAATCAATTAAGATATGAACTTTTTAATTTTATTATATTACAAAATGGGTTTCAAAACATTTTTGAAGTTTGAACAAACCTGCGAGACAGTTAGTTGGACCACTGGATGATAAAGAAGTAAAAGGGATGCTAAATGAAGACAAGGCCATAGCGGAGAGACTGAATGAATTCTTTGCTTCAGTCTTTATTGGAGAAGATGTAGGGAATTTACCCGTGCCTGAAATGGTGTATAAAGCTGATGTATCAGAAGAAATGAAAGAAATAATTGATATACCAGGAAGATTTATTACAACTATTTGACTAGTAACAAATAACCTGGACCGGATGGTATACATCCAAGAGTATTGAAAAAAAACTGAAATATGAGATTTCAGACCTACCATTAGTAATCTGTGAACTAATCATCAAAATCAACTGTAGCACCAAATGGAGAATGGCCAATGTAACACCAATATTTTAAAAAGGTTCCAGGGGTGATCTGGGAAACTACACACCTGTGAATCTGACATCAGTACCAGGCAAAATAGTAGAAACCATTATAAAAGAATAAATTACAGATCATGTATATAGTCATGGTTTAATGGGAGAAAGCCAATATGGATTTAGCCAAGGAAAGTCTTGTCTTACTAATCTGTTATAAACAGGTAAACAAAGGTGAGCCGGTTGATATAGTGTATCTGGATTTTCAGAAAGCCTTTGACAAGGTTCCACATGAAAGACTCTTGACAAAATTAAAAAGTCATGGGATTAGAGGCAGTGTAGTATTGTGGAACAGAAACTGGTTAAAAGATAGAAGGCAGAGAGTAGGGCTAAATGGCCAATTTTCTCAATGGAGAAGAGTAAATAGTTGAGTACCCCAGGGATCTGTGCTGGGCCCACTGCTTTTTAACATATTCATAAATGACCTGGAAATGGGAACAAGTAGTGAGGTGATCAAACTTGCAGATGACACAAAATTATTCAAAGTTGTTAAAACCCAAGAGGATTGTGAAAAATTGCAAGAGAACCTTGATAAATTCGAAGACTGGGCATCCAAATGGCAGATGAAATTTAATGTGGACAAGTACAAAATTATGCACCTAGGAAAGAACAACCCAAACTTTGGCTAAACGATGAAAAGGTACTACCTTAAAAACCACAACCCAGGAAAAAGATGTAAGCATCATCGTGGATAATACATTGACACCCTCCGCCCAGTGTGCAGTGGCGGCCAAGAAAGCTAATAGAATGCTAGGAATCATAAGGAAAGAAATGGAAAATAAAACCAAGGATATTATAATGCCTCTGTATCATGCCATGGTTCGACTGCACCTTGAATATTGTGTGCAATTCTGGTTGTCGTATCTTAAAAAGGATATAACGGAATTAGAAAAGGTACAGAGAAGAACCACCCAAGTGGTAAAGGGGATGGAAGGATACCCCTATGAGTAAAGGCTTAAAAGGTTAGAGCTCTTCTACTTGGAAAAGAGAAGGCTGAGGGGAAATATGCTAGAAATATAGAAATTACACTTACCCGGTAATTGTAGTTCCTGGAGGGTCCAGTTTAGTCCTCCACATCCGGGTAGTGCACCTCCTCCTGCAGCCTGGAGACTGGACCAATCAAAATCTTCCTCTGTATGGTCTATGCTGTCGGAGCTCCCATCAGCCCCCAGTGAACTAGTAACAAAGCAGACTTAAAGAAGCAACACATGAGTCTACAGGAAATATATATATATACAAAAAGAAACTGAAACCCCTTATGAATCTGTTGACCCCCTCCCCAAACGAGGAAGCCAGACCACTGCTTATCGCCTCTACCCTCTCCCTGGAAGAAAGCGACAGCCCAAATTCCAGCCCCCGAAAACAGGAGCTAGAAAGAAAAAAGGAACAATCCGACAGAAATTTACGGCCCGAAAAATGTAACACAGAAGGCCAAACGAACGCCGTCCAGGTCACAGACGCGCGCCGTAACAGAGCATATGACAGATAGGGCGGGAAGGAGGACTAAACTGGACCCTCCAGGAACTACAATTACCAGGTAAGTGTAATTTCTATTTCCTGAGCGGTCCTCCAGTTTAGTCCTCCACATCCGGGATGTAACAGAGCAGTCAACACCGGGCGGGACCTTGCCATCCGGCGCGCAATACTGCCGAACCAAAACAAGAATCTCGAGCGGCGAGCACATCCAACCGGTAGTGCTTACTGAAGGCATGCAGCGACGACCAAGTCGCCGCTTTACAAATTTCCGCCGGCGGGACCAGACTGTGCTCCGCCCAAGAAGCCGCGGGAGCTCTGGTAGAGTGGGCCCGCAGACCCACCGGAACCGGCTGAGAGTGTAAAATAGAAGCCGATGCAATAGCCTCCTTGATCCACCTAGCAATGGACGCTTTAGCCGCCGCCTCTCCTTTCCGTGCTCCGCCAAAAAGTACGAACAACCTGTCGGTCTTCCGGAAAGACCCTGAGACTTTCAAGTAACGCCGAAGGACCCTGCGCACATCCAGGTAATGCAAGCCCTCGTCCCCAGCGCCTTCCGAACCCCCATGCAGGACCGGAAGAAAAACCGCCTGATTTAAATGAAAAGGCGACACCACTTTAGGCAAAAAGGAGGGAACCGGCCGAAGCACCACGCGGTCCCTAAATATAGATAAGAACGGTTCCTGGCACGAGAGCGCCTGCAACTCGGAGATTCGCCGCGCCGAGCAAATGGCCACCAGAAAAACTGTCTTGAGCGTGAGATCCTTAAGAGACGCCTGGCTAAGGGGCTCAAAAGGTTTGCCAACCAAAGCCCTCAACACCAGGTTCAAGTCCCACGAGGGCACTGACACCCTACGCGAAGGCCGCAAACGGAACACTACCTTGATAAAACGCTGTACGTCTGGATGAGACCCGAGAGTAAGACCTAGTACTTTGCCCCTGTAGCAAGCGAGAGCCGCTAGCTGAACTTCAGAGAACTGGCTGCGAGACCCTTGTCAAAGCCGTCCTGCAAAAAACTGAGAACTACGGGCACCGAAGCCGTTGCCGCCCGCACTCCCTGCCGTGAGCACCAGTCCTCAAATATCCTCCATACCCGCACATAAGCGAGGGAAGTGGAGGACTTCCGCGCTCGAAGAAGAGTGGCAATAACCGCAGGGGTGTAACCCTTCTTACTCAGCCGAGCCCTTTCAATGGCCAAACCGTAAGCGAGAATCGAGCCACCTGGGGCATCCGAAGCGGACCCTGCAGCAGGAGATCCGGCAACGGAGGCAGAGTCCACGGAACACCGTCCCGCAACCTCACCAGGTCGGCATACCACGGTCTTCTGGGCCAATCTGGAGCCACCAGAAGCACTCGCCCTCGGTGCGCTGAACGACCCGTCCGATTAACGCCCAAGGGGGAAAGACATAAAGAAGACCGTAAGCCGGCCACGGCTGAATGAGGGTGTCGATCCCTTCGGACATGCGCTCTCTCCGCCTGCTGAAGAAACGCCCCGTCTTCGCTGAGTGAAACGTTGCCATGAGGTCCATGAGGGGAGGCCCCCACCGGCGAACGAGTTGCGCGAAAATCTGTGGGTTCAGCTCCCATTCCCCGGGGTCGACGTGTACTCTGCTGAGATAATCCGCCGTCACATTGTCCTTTCCCGCTATATGCGCCGCCGATATCGCTGGTAGGCGGGACTGAACCCAATTGAACAAAGTCGCCGCTTCGTTCTCCATGGCCACACTGCTGGTGCCTCCTTGGCGGTTGATGTAGGCCACCGTTGCTGAGTTGTCCGAGAGCACTCGCACCGGCCGCCCCTTCACCAACGCCTCGAGGGCAATCAGGGCAAGCCTCACCGCTCGCAGTTCGAGATGGCTGATCGACCACGACGCCTCCTGGAGAGACCACGTTCCCTGAGCGAATTGACCCTCGCAGTGAGCTCCCCAGCCGGAGAGGCTGGCATCCGTAAGGAACGGAATCCACAGGGGCGGCTCCAAGGGAAGCCCCTTTCGCAGGTTGTCCGCACACAGCCACCAACGGAGCGACCGACGAACCAGCATCGGGCAGGGCAACCGCATGTTCAACGAATCATACTGATTCGACCACCGACGTAACAGTGCGCTCTGGAGCGGCCGCATATGGAACCGCGCCCAAGGATTCACCTCCAGGGTCGCAGCCATAGTGCTGAGAAGCCGAAGGTACCACCAGGCGGACGGGGCGGACATCCGTAGAAAGGAGCGCACCAGACCCTGCAAGGCTTGGACACGGCGCTCCGGCAAACACACCAATCCTCTCGCTGTGTCGAACCGAACTCCAAGGTACTCGAGAGATTGAGTCGGCGACAAGTGACTCTTTTTCTCATTTACCACCCAGCCGAGGGACTGCAGCAAGGACCCCACTCTGTCCGTGACCTGTAAACTCTCGTTGTAGGACTTTGCTTGAATCAACCAATCGTCGAGGTAGGGGTGAACCAATATGCCTTCCTTCCGCAAGGCCGCCGCGACCACTACCATTACCTTTGTGAAGGTGCGCGGGGCTGTGGCTAGACCAAACGGCATGGCTTGAAATTGAAAGTGACCCCACGGAAAGGCGAACCGCAGGAACTTTTGATGAACCTCCCGAATGGGAATGTGCAAGTAGGCCTCCGAGAGGTCGAGGGACGTGAGAAACTCCCCCTGACGCACCGCCACGATGACTGATCTTAAGGTTTCCATCCGGAAATGAGGGACCCGGAGAAAACGATTCACACCCTTGAGATCCAGGATTGGCCGAAGCGACCCGTCCTTCTTGGGCACCACAAAATAGACAGAGTAGCGACCGACGCCGCGCTCGGAAGGAGGAACGGGGATGACCGCCCCTAAGGCTAAGAGGCGGAGCAGAGTCAACCAAATCGCCCGCGCCTTCTGATCGCCTGTGCTGGGAGAAAGGACAAAGGAATCCGGGAGCGGGCAGGCAAACTCCAGAGCATACCCGTCTCTGATGATCTCCAGAACCCATTGATCTGAAGTGATTTGGACCCAGGAAGAAAGAAAGTCGCGTAAGCGACCCCCGATGACCAGATTTCCCTCCTGAGCCCGCCTCGCTTCATTGTGGCTTTCGACTAAAGGAAGAAGGCGAGGAAGAAGCAACTCCCGAGAAGCCTCTGCCCGCTCCTCGAAACCCTCGGAAACCCTGGGATCGAAATCCAAAGCGACCCCGTTGGGAACTCCAAAGGCGGGAAGAGCGAAATCTGCGAAAGTCTCGAAATTGACCGCGCGTAGACGGCAAATTTCTACTCAGTTTAGGCTTATCCTCAGGCAGTCTACCGCCTTTCGACTCCCCGAGGTCCTTAACCAACTGATCTAGAGCGTCTCCAAACAACAACTTCCCCTTGAAAGGAAGCTTACTGAGACAAGGTTTGGACGAATCGTCGGCCGCCCAATTGCGCAACCAGATAGATCGGCGTGCCGCCACCAAGGAAGCCATACTATTAGCCAGAGTCCAGATTAAGTCATAATGCACATCTGCCAGATAAGCCGACCCAGACTCCAGCCGGGTTACCTCTAACAACCCCTGCTGATTCAAACCAGAAGCGGTCCGCAGGTGCTGAGCCCAACGTAAACAGGCCCTAGCTACCCAAGTGCCACAGATAGAGGCCTGCAGAGATAAGGCATTAGTGTCAAAGGCTTGTTTCAGCAAACTGTCTACCTTCTTGTCCTGCGCATCCTTTAAGGCAGCACTGCCTTCCACAGGAATGGTGGTCTTTTTAGTAACCGCCGAAACCGCAGCATCAACCCGAGGCGACAAACTTTTCCTTGTCTTTGTCAGCCAAGGGATACAGACGGTTCATCGTCCGAATCCCTTTCAGACCGGAATCGGGCTGATCCCACTCAGTCTGAATCATCTGTTCCACTACTCGGTGTACTGGAAACACCACTTGAGACTCACGCACGGCCTGGATAAGAGGATCCTCTAAACCGTCCTCCTCGATAGGATGAGACACTGCCAGATTGAGCGTCTGAAGAGATTCCGTGATCAAAGGCACCAGCTCTTCTCTACGAAATACCCGAATAATTCGGGCCTGTTCCTCCGGCTCCGGTATCGCCCCATCCTCCAACTCCTCAGCACCAGCCTCAGGATCTACATCTACATCCAGATCCTGCCAGCTCAGCTCGTCCTGCTCCACGTCCAAGGACTTCAAGCATTTGGCGGAATGGGGGAAACTGCGCCGGGGCTCCTCAGCTTTTAATGAGGAAAGGGATGCCGGCCAGGACTCGGGCAACTTGCCGGAGCGGCTTAAGCGAAAGGCCTGGTGCATGAGGAGAACGAAATCTGGGGAAAAATCCGCAGAGAGGGACTCAACCTCATCCATTGGTAACGTGCCAGTTTGTCCCAAACTAGGGGCCGTAGGGCCAGAGGGGAGAGGACCAGGCGAGGGCCCCCCCTCCGCTATAACAGGAGGACTGTCAGATTCCGGCAGCTCCTTTGGATGCTCGGAGGCTGAAGAAACCGAGGCGCAGCTTCTGCACAGGCCAGAGTCCGCCATCGCCCCCCTACGCGATCCGCAGATCACGCACTGCGGTTTAGTAGTCATGCTAGCACCGGAGGCGGCCCTGAAAATGGAGCTGGAAGAGATCTCCAACCAAAAAGAAAAATAGTTGCAGTTTTGGCTTCTTCCGTATTAATTTAATTTTAATTTTTTTTTTTTTTTTTTAATTTAAAACATCAGGCCTGCATGCTGAGAGGCCCGCAGGCAAAATCGCCACAAAAGGGGCACCAAAAACCTCAAGGGGAACGCGTGCACATCTGTTGAAGTTGGCGGGAAGAAAGCAAAAACGGGAAAGAAAATGGCCGCCGGCACTCTGTCGGCGGCGAAAATAAAAGGGCGCGAAAATTAAAAGCAATAAATGATTAAAAAAAAAAATCAATGAAAGAAAGGAAGTGCCACACAACCGCGATCCCTGCCGAAAGGGGAAGGCACGTACCGACGAAGATCCGTCGGGAGCAGTCTCACCGCCCGAATCTAGTGCGGGAGCACGCTACCGCTCTGGACTTACCAGACAGCCAACAGCACTGCGGATGACAAGCAGACGGAAGGCAAAGACGTCCCAGAACCAAGAAGGGGGACGGGAAAGGCAGATCTCTTCCCTGTACAGTCTAGGGGAGAGATCAAACCTGCCGGACTGCCAGAGCTCCTCCAAAGAGAAGGCAAAAGACCAAAGCAGATCTGGCTTCTCCACACCGGCGTGCCTTTTTTTTTTTTTTTTTTTAAAGGAACAGCTACCTATAAAAGAAATGAAGGTGAAAGAAAATCCCCAAATAAAAGAAAACTCTCTAGTGTTGCTCTCTAAGTATCCCTAAGTGAGCCTAACCCAGGCACACACGTCCTCCAGCTGCAAGGAGACTGGACACACTGGGGGCTGATGGGAGCTCCGACAGCATAGACCATACAGAGGAAGATTTTGATTGGTCCAGTCTCCAGGATGCAGGAGGAGGTGCACTACCCGGATGTGGAGGACTAAACTGGAGGACCGCTCAGGAACTATAAATTAATGAATGGAGTGGAACGGGTTAACATAGATCGGCTGTTTACACCATCAAAAAGTAGAAAGACTAGAGGACACGCAATGAAGCTACAATGTAACCCATTTTAGACTAATAAGAAAAAATATTTTTTCACTCAACGCATAATCAAACTCTGGAATTCGTTACTGGAAGATGTAGTAAAAACTTAGTGAGTCTGGGTTTAAAAAAGTTTAGACAAGTTCCTGGAGGAAAGGTCCATAAACCATTATTAAAAAGAGGACCCAGGAAATCCACTGCTTACCCAGGACGAGCACTGTGGAAGCTATGGACTTTGGGTACCCGCCAGAAACGTGTGACCTGAATTGGCCGCTGTTGGAAACAGGATACTGGGCTTGATGGACCTTGGTCTGACCCTGTATGGCATTTCTTATGTTAACCAGAGAGTGATCATACGTCAGCCTCTTGCCATTCATGAAGATGTTCAATGTCCTCAATGCTAGCAATGTGGAGAAGGAAGATAGCTGAAGATGCCATATCTTAAGTATCCTAACAAAAAGCCCCCAAATTAGTGATATCCAAATAATCGCTCCAAAACATATATCACTAAACCCCCCGTGAAACTCACTCAACTTTTTTTGTTGGATAATACCGGAAAGGGACATGGACTAAAAACCATGTTCTCCACTCGGTTATATCCTGTTTAATCGTTTTTTGTAAAAAAAACTCCATAAGCATTCTCAAAAACATTCTTTCATTACTTAGCTGATTCGAAGAACTGGAGCACCAGTTCTTCGAATCAGCTAAGTAATGAAAGAATGTTTTTGAGAATGCTTAAGGAGTTTTTTTACAAAAAACGAACAAACAGGATATCTTAAGTATCTGCATAATGAAAAAGAATAGTCGCTCGAGTTGTCCCTCATAACATTTTGTCAGACAACACCGGAGGAGGAGGAGAGAAACACAGCTCACCCACACCAGACGGTAATGTCCATTTTGCTCAATAAAGGTTCATTAAAATTTAAATATGTGAGAATACTTCTCAGTCGTAGCAGTCTGAATATATGTCAAAATGCAGTCAAGTAATACACAACGTGCACGTTTCGGGAAAAGAACATCCCTGTTTCAAGTGCCATACTCCTGCCTTTACAAATCACCAACTTCCGAAGAATGCGGCCGCATCCCACGTTAGTTCATCTAAAGGACAGCTGTGTGTTTCATTGAGCAAAATGGACATTACTGTCTGGTGTGGGTGTGCTGTGTTTCTCTCCTCCTCCGGTGTTGTCCAACAAAAAGTTACAAGCTCTGAGGGACAACTCGAGCGACTATTCTTTTTCTTTATACATATATTTTGGTCACTCTGTTGGGTTTTTTGTTAAGGGTTTATGATTTCCCTTCATTGTGATGGCTGCTGACACGTTTGCCTTTTCTGAAGAACAGTTGGACAATTTTAGGCAGAGGCCTTCCCTTTTTGATGAGGGTGGACAACTTGATAATAGTGGTGGTCCCTCTTTGGTGGACTTTAAGTCCCTGAAGAAGCGTTTAATTCGGGCACAGCTGCATGGTGCGTCTATGACACAATATCTAAAGACTCATATTATACCTAGAGGGCTACACATGATGCGAGCTCCGAAGATGTTTTTAATCGGACTCTGATTTCATTTCTAAGTGGAACAGGATTCTAAACAAATGTAGTTTTGATTTTATTGCATTGGTTTTGGAGAGGACGATTAAGGAAGAAGAGCTTTTGGGAGGCCAGATTGAAGAAACTCGGCAGGCTCTGCAACTCTCGATGGAAGCGGATCAGTTTCAAACACGGATTGAAGATATTGATCGGCAACTAAAAGGTTTTTTTGATTATTTAAAATCTTTCAAACTTAAAAAATTCACTCGTGACAAAACGGACTATGATGCTAGTAAGGTTTACCGGTGGATGTTTGGAAAAAAAAAAAAAGAGAGAATATAACCCTCAGAAGAAGGTGTCTTTTGAAGTTTCTTCAGATGACACGGATGACAGTACTGAATTTAATGATCGTCAGAGTTTCTGTACATCCGGTTAGGGATCATCAGGATTTTCGGTTGGGTCAGGCCCACAGCCAACTACCACGTCGTTCTCATCAACAAGATTATTGGGGGATCCCCCCAAACCAGGCATCATTCAAAATAACATCTGCCTCTATTGTCGCCAACCTAACCAGTCATCCGCTTACTTCTCAGCAGGAATGCCTGTTGAATTTGGGGCTCTCTTTTGTCCCCACGGTGGAATATGATCCCTTCAAGATGCGGGTGTGCTTGTATAGATTTTTACACAAATTGCAGGTTATCTAATATTTCTCAGACAAAACTACAGATATTGATCAGTCTGTTTTGAAACCTGTTTCTAGATGGCTTCCTCCAGGACCCATTGATTCGGCAGTGGCCACCTTTCAAGACCTGGTACTGAAGAATCTTCAATCTTTGGAGTTCCCTTTGCAACATCGTTTTTCTAATATGGATAGATCTACGAGACTGACTTTAAAACATTTATCTCAGGATGCTCAGATTGTTATTTGAAGTGCGAATAAAGGTGGTGCAGTAGTCCTTCAATCAGCAGGATACTATTTTCAAGAACTCCGCTCTCAATTATCTGCAACACAAGTTACGTCTCGAGATTTCATCATTAGTTACAGAGGCTGTTCTGAAGGGTTAGATCACCAAGAAAGAACAACAATTTTTGGTGGTGACTCACCCTAAAATTCCCATCATTTATACGGTTCCTAAAATACATAAATCACTAATTTCACCCTGGAAGACCTATTGTTTCTTGTCGTGGGTCCATTTTGGAGCCCTTGTCCCAATTCTGTGATGTCTTTCTGAAACAGGAGGCATCGCAGGTTAAATCATTCATTGGGGACTCTATGCATTTCTTGAATCAATTGTCATCTTTACCGAATTCAGAGTTTTATTTAGTGATCCTAGATGTGGTTGCTTTATACACAAATATTGATCAGCCTGAAGCATTACTATTACTTCGGGATTCCGTCCTGGACACAGTGTGGAGACTGTGCTTGCTGCTTTCCTCAATGAAATTCACATGGCTCACGATCGTGGTGACTTCTCGGTGGCGGTATCACTTGATCTCTCGGCCGCTTTTGACTTGGTGGATCACTCTCTTCTTCTCTCCCATCTGTGGGATACTGGCCTTTGGGGGACTGTCTACAAATGGTTTCACTCCTATCTTTTTGCACGATCTTGCTCTGTTCTTACCTGTTCACCATCTGACATCCCCCCGATCCTTTTCCCTTGCACTGTGGTGTTCCCCAGGGATCGGTATTGGCCCCCTTGCTAACATTTTCATGGCACCCCTTGCACTCTTAATACAGCAATCAGGCATTTCCGCTTTCTACTATGCCAACAATATTATTCTTTTGCACCATACCTCCTCTCTTCACCCCGATCTTTCACCTCTTAATTCTTGCTTAACCTCTGTAGCTGGCTGGCTAGTCTCTAACTGTCTGCATCTGAACTTCTCTAAGACTCTGGCTATTTGGTTCTCCCATGGCAGTCCTCCCCCCTTCTCTGACCCCCTCCTTCTCTGGTTCTCCTATCCCATTAGCCGTGCACTTTCGATATCTAGGTGTCTTCCTTGATTCTGACCTCTCCTTCCGAAACCACATTTCCCATGTTACCAAGTCCTCTTTCTTCGTCCTTCGGCAGATTCGAGCCATCTGTCCCTTCCTGACACCTCAGGCCCTCACTACCCTTATTCTATCTCTTGTTATTTCTCGCCTCAACTTTTGCAACTCTGTCTTTTCCGGTGTTCCTAAATCCCAGCTTCTCAGATTACAACGCATGCAAAACACAGCCGCACGTCTCATTTCTCACTCCTCACGTTGGGAACACGTCACTCCCCTCCTCATGAATCTTCATTGTACTGGATACAGAAAGCCAGGGGGAGCCAAACTCCTCACATTGGTTCATCAGGCTATATATACCCACACCCCACTGTACTTGTCTGATCTTCTACAATTTCATACTCCCAGCCACTCCCTTAGGTCCATACACATCAATCGCCTTCACCTTCCTTCCCCTTCACGTGCTCATCTCCAGTCCACCAGTAACTCTGCATTTTTCTTTGCTGGCCCTGCCCTATGGAACTCCCTCCCCACTTCCCTCCGTTTAGAACAAAGCTACCACACTTTTAAAGGTTCAATTGAAGACCTATCTACCCACTGCCCATGTTTAGTCCTGTGTGCTCTTCTCTCTTAGTCTAGTTTAATATGTCTGCATGTATGTCTACCCAGCTTCTCACTCTCTGTTTTGTCCTATGTGTTCCTCTCCCTTCGTCATGTTCACCGTATATGCATGTTATGCTTGCTCTGTTCTCTCACTTTTCTGTCTACCATTGTAACTTCTTTTTCCTTTTCGGTGCCTATGGCCCAATTCTATATTATTTGAATTTGTAAACCACCTTGTTTTTATATGAAGGGCGGTATATCAAGTGAAATAAACAAACATTACAGTCTCTGTTTAGTTGTGCTCCTCCTTGTCTTCCTAAATCCTTTTTGTTGGATTTGATAAGAATGGTATTGATGCAGAATTATTTTCCGTTTGAGGGGGACATTTATTTTGCAAACATTTGGCATTGCTATGGGTGTGACTGTAGCACCGTCTATTGCAACATTGTATATGGCTGATTTGGAAGAGCGGTTTATTTATTTTTCCCCATTTTTTGTCCATGTATTGTTTTGGAAGAGGTTTTTGGATGATATTTTCTTTTTATGGACTTCCACATATACTGAACTACAATTGTTTGTTTCGTGGTTGAACACGATCAAATCCAACATAAAATTTGCAGCGCATATACATCAGCGTACAATTGATTTTTGGACATTACTATATTAAAGGATGAGGAAGTTTTGAGAACTACTCTCTTTAGAAAAACTGTCCAGAGAAATAGTCTTTTGAGCTATCAGAGTTTTCATCTTGGTCCTCTTCGTTGGGGGTCTCCCGTTTGAGCAATTTTTAAGACTACGATGCCTTTGCTCTTCCGTGGTGGATTTTAAACATCATGCTAATGATTTAAAGTCACGGTTATTATTTTGAGGTTATCCTGAACGGACTGTAGACAGGACTTATCGTAGGGCTTGTCATGTCCATCGAGAGTGGCTAATTGGTGATGATTTTTTGTCTAAATCTACCACTTCAGAAGAGTCTGTGGTAGGGGTCATTCCATATATGCGTCATACCAGTGTGATAGCAGGTTTGTTAAAAAAAAACATTGGTCGATTTTGAGGTTGCACCCTTGTTTCACCAAGCCCTTGATGATTGCTTTTTCTCAGGGTGCTAATTTAAAGGACTTGTTGGTTAAATCTGCATCGCCTATTGATAGACCCATTTGTCCTACTTTGAAGTCTACAGGTCATTCACCATGTGGCATTTGCCAATACCGCTCTACAACGCTTTCTGGTGTTACTTGGATTGATCTGGTTTCGGGATATTTTGAGCGCCGGTGGATCACCTCGTGCATGTCCACTTTTGTGGTTTACATCTTGCAATGTCCTTGAATATTATGTGGGCAGGACGATCCGTCCTATTAAAACCAGACTGAGTGAACATGCTTCCCGTTTGCGTCTACAGATTCTTTCAGCATCCATACTGAACCACTGTATCTCTTATCAACATAATTTTGGTGAGTTGCGTTGGAGCGTCATTGATCATGTTCCACATGACCCTCGGGGAGCAGATCGTATCTCCCACTTACAATTGCTAGAACAGTGATGGATTTACAATTTAAATATCGTACACCCCCTTGGATTAAATCAGGAGATCGATTGGCTTAGCCTATTGTAATACTGTCCAATGACTGGAAGGTTTCCCCGATGATGATGGGGTTCCCCCTTCTTTCATTGGAGGTTCAGCTTAGAGTGATTAAACGGTTCATCCAATTAAACACACAGTTGGTCCTTTAGATGAACTAACGTGGGATGTGGCCAGGTTCTTCAGCAGTTGGTGATTTGTAAAGGCAGGAGTATGGCACTTGAAACAGAGATGTTGTTTTCCCAAAACGTGCACGTCATGTATTACTTAACTGCATTTTGACATATATTCAGACTGCTACGACTGAGATAAGTATTCTCACATATTTAAATTTTAATGTTTCTCTCCTCCTCCGGTGTTGTCCGACAAAAAGTTATATGTTCTGAGGGACAACTCGAGACTATTCTTTTTCTTTATACATATATTTGGTCATTCTGTTGGGATTTTTTTTTATAATATCTTAAGTATCTCATTTTGGATCTATTTACTAAGGCTCTCTCCATCCTGTGTCCAATGGGGGTGTGAGGAAAACCCTTTGTAAATCAGATTCTAATTAAGTCTTCCAAATCAACAAAAGCACAAGCCTATAACAGATATCATCCACAAAAATAAACCTCCAAGACAGATTTGAAGAGTTGGTTAAGACAGTTCCGTGGTAGCCTGCTGCTCCGTCTTCTCCAAGTTTTTGTCTTCAATCAATATGTATCCTAAATTATCTCTTTTGAAATGTCAATGGCATCAGCAACCTAAAGGAGAAAGCTCAATATTTGAACAAGTAGCCCAGTATGTCAGATCATATTATATGGTACTGCAAGGTCAAGGACAACTGAACCATTTTTAAGATTTTTTGAAATTCATTGTCAAAAAAGGTGGTTAAAGCAAGGATTCAATCACAGAGGGTGCTTTTTATTGAAAGCATAAGCATCTAAGAGTGGACTCTAAAGGAATGTTTTCAAAATCTCCTTTATCTGAATTTTTAGTTCCAAATGCTTCAACTGGACAGTCTGGTTTCAACTTAATATATTAATCAAGAAGTATTCAACCTAATATCATCAGACTTGCTCAAGTGTCCCAGCGTCCTATGCAACAAGCAGTACTGCCTCACAATAGAAAGCCAACTGAACACCAGCTCCATACAAGTCAAGGAGTTTATGTCCTTGAATTCTTTTCAGTTATAAACATACACACAAAAGCTGGCAGAAAGATATAGTTATTTCCCATCATGTTGGGTACCACAGACATGATCAAGAAGAATTTCCAAGCACACCTTGATAAATTACCCATACATGTTACATCTTATGAACACTAGGAGGCAGCTCTCTTTGGCAGGATGCAAGAACTATGCTGAGCATTAACAGTAAATTTGAGACAGATCATACTCCACATATCCTAGCTTATGATAGGGGATAATAAGGTTTAGTTTAAGTGTACATACAGAAGGATTCGAGGCCTGTAAGAGGGGCCCGGAAGAGGGAAGATGGCAATCCTGTATATGTCTATATATGGAAAAGGAATGTGCTGTGCTAAGCTAAATTGATTGTTCTACTCAGAGATGACTCGTATTTGCATAGTTACTGATAAGCTATAGTGGGCCCCAGGAGATGGGTGGATGATGTATGAATATGTTTCTGATAATGTATAAAATACGGACAATCCCTCCACCCTATGGAATAAACTGCATACCACTTATGTGCAAGTGTGTGTGTGTTTGTTCCCCTGGATTCCAGAGAAAGAAGGTAAGGTGATTCCTCGACCCAGACAGACGTCCCAAGGGTTAGTGATAAAAGGTGCTGGGAAAGGAATAATGTACCTTTACAATTTGGTGTCTCAGAAGTGGGATTTCCCCGATGCACTTTCTAAATTGAAGCAGCTTTGGTAGCTGCACAAGGATTTTTTAATTGACGTTGCTTTGGTAGCTCGTCTTGGAAAAATGCGCTTGGGTAGCGCTGGGAAAATGCGCTTGGGTAGCGCTGGGAAAATGCGCTTGGGTAGCGCAGTGAATAACAGGGACGTCCTGCTGGGTCTGTGGTAATATCCTTCTCCTTCTCTGTGCGCTTGTGTGCCTGTGTGAGTTTGGCAAAACGCCCCTGCCGTACTCCGAAGCGATATAGCGCTAGTGACGGGTACTGTGCAGAAAGCAAGTGGCCAGACGTGCGTTTGTTGTGAATTAATTAGAGGATGGGGGGGTCCCAAGGTGAGGGGACCGCTCCAGAATCCACGTGAGTGCATGTTCAGCTAAATGTTGTGATAAGGTTTAAAACTGCAGCTAAAATAGCCATTCTACATAAATTGTCTGTGTAGGTTACAGGACATTTGCTAATTCTGCTGAAGAAGTCTGTTAGCATGTTTACTGTGCTTAGTTTATCTCTGTGCCTATACGACACCACCCCCCCCCTCCCCCGTCTCTAGCGAAGGTAAAATTGATGACTCAGAGTCCCTGGAATGCAAGTGACAAGTGGTGTTTGTTTAAGCAGACTTTGTATTCCAGTTGTACTCCTGTACCCCCCCAGGGCCCCTCCCTGCAGATTCCGAATCTCCTAATCACTGAGGGAGTTGTTAGGTTTTTAGCAGTTTAATTTGTTGTTTTTATAAATACTGAAATTAAGTATGCTTTTCGATGTGTGCTGTAACTTACTGCATCTGGAGATAGTAGAGCTTGAGCAACACATGCTCCGCTCTTCCCTCCCCCTCCCTTCCTGTTCTTTGTTGTTCAAAGGCTACGGACAGGCAGACAACAGAAACCTAAAGTTAAACGGCATACGAAAATGTAAATTATTATTTATTTGCAGATTGTCTGTTTATTGCCATATTGTAAGAAGACAAGCTAAATAAAAAAAAATTACTTTTGTACTCAACAACGGTATTTATTTATTTATTTACATTCTCTTATATACCGCGCTATTCTGCATCAGTGCGGTTTACATTGAACAAACTGAAATTACATTGAACAGGGCATTATAACTTGGAGATAACTATTTTACAGGGAACATGGGCTATGGAGGGTTAAGTGGCTTGCCCAAGACCACAAGGAGCACCTGTGGGACTAGAAACCCCAGTCCTTCCGGCCCAAGGTTGCTGTCCTCTAGTGGGATTTGAACCCCCGACCTTCCGGCCTGAAGTACCTTGCCCCAACCACTAGGCCACTCCTCCACTCCTGTCACTGAAATATGTAAAAGGGTGTGTCTGTTTTTAGACACCCATTGCTATAGCAATGTACTGCATAATAAAAATACTAAAAGAGCTCTTAATCTGCTTCACAATATTCCTCTCCGAGTCTCATTGGCCAGGTTGGCCAAAGGTGAATTGGCCACAGGTAAAGGTGTAAACAACAGCTGGGGATCGCCGGGATTTTCCCACAGTAGAGTGACTCCTGCTGAGTGGAGGTGCGAAGACGCGTCCTGTTGATTTCAACAGTCTCACCTCCTCCTCTGTGGAGAGGTCTCTCTGCTAGCTGGTAATGGTCCCGGAGTTGAAAAAAAAAAAGTGAACAGAGGTGTTGTGAACCAGCAAGCGCTGCAGCAATCGAGTAATTCTGTGCACAGACCGCGGTAAGGAAAAGGGGGAGAATGATAAGAACTGTAAGATGCTAATGATGAAATGATGAAATACTGTTGTTTCCTTTGCACAAAGGAAAGTATCTCTCCTCCTGCTGTTTTGGTTGCTTGGATTTGTTAGGTGTTAACCCTTTATGTGACTGGTAAGTCTGAAGTGGAGAAATCAAGGGAGAGGGTCTGGTTCATTATGCAGGGTGAAATTTCTTAAGAAAGCACTTGTAAGCTTTGACTTGTCTTCTGTTTAAATTAAAAACCTGTGTCATATGTTTTAGTGGCTGAGGCAGCATTTAAGGAATTTGACTAAGCGTGTCTAGACTCAGCATCCTGTGGTCCCAAACCCTTATATATAAAGTTGAGCAAAACTTTTGCATGTACACAAATGATTCAGTATTGTGGATGTGAGGTATATGTTTGAGCCTGCTCCCTAGGCACTATGTAGATGATCTTCAAAGTTTGGGGCAGGAGAAACCAGTTGTGATAGAAGCCATCAACAATCTGCTGCATTTCTTGGGAAAGAAAGGATTCAGGGTGTCCTGGAGAAAAAAAATTAGGTTGGGGCTATCCCTTCCCCCTACAGTATCAGAATCAAAACCAGAAACTTAAAAAACGAAACCAGAAACTTAACAAAGAGAACAAAGAAGAGAGAGGGAAAGGGGGCAGCCCCTCCCGTGGGCTACAGAAGGCACAAATGGTTTTGGATTATAGCACAGCCCTTCTCTGGCCGTTTGTCAATGCATTTTGTAACATGGCCATATTTACTAGCCAGGGGCTGAATTCCTTTCATCTTGAGGTGACTGCCACATTATAAGTGAAGGAAAGTGAAACTAAAAAATAAATCCGGAGAGAATAAAGGGTATTGTGGAGTTACCTTTGCCTAAACAAAGAGAGCTGATATCCGTTTGGCTGGGTGTAAAAGGGCTGTGATGATGTCAGAAAGGTCTGGTGGAAGCTGTTCTGTTTTCCTTTGACCTTCAAAGTAGGGGTTGTGAACCCTGTCAGGACAATGGGGCATCCTGAGCCAGTAATTAAAAGACTGCAACTTGAAAAAATGATTTGAATCCTGAGTGAATAAGAAGGTTATGTTATGTGTCTGGTCTTTGTTTGTGTATGCTATTGAGTAAACTTAAAGAGTTTAAAAAAATGAATTTTATATTTTGTGGCAAGCACCTCAGAGGTCATAATTATTGTTCATATATTACAAAAACACAGAGTTGTAACTATAGGAATTTAATAGCAATCACAATTAGTGACAATTCTCAAGCAACTTTTTCTTTTTAAACTCTTAATTTAGGACTCTTCTCTCTCTTGTTCAGCTATCTGCATTTGCCTGAAGGAATCTAGACACAAGACAGACCTGCTGTTTACTTTGCTATTTATGTTTGAGATAACATCAAGGTTGAACTGTTACTCTAAGCAAATTGCTTTAACATAATTTCATTGTTTCAGATCAGTTTGATACCAGTCTCAAGTATTATGTATAAGGTTTTAATTTAAATGTGACAAAGTATGATTCTGAATTCACCTTTTTGCAGTTTCATGTTATTTGAATGTCTGTTTCCTGAACTGTAAGATTTTAAGTTAATTACTTTGCATTGTTAAGCTCGGTGTGGATGGCTGATGAACAGGACAGTAGCACCATGGGTGCTGGCTATATTGATCTTTCTGATTTGATTTATTACAATATTGGATTTTAGGATAAATTCATCTGTTTTCCTGTATTTGAATTTTATGTGTTGGGGTCCAGAGAGAAAAAAATTGTACTTTGTTTTGAAAGTTTTTAACATTTTGAAAGTTAACATTTCAGTTTTAGGAATACAGTATATTGTAGCACTATGACATAAAAATTTTCTTTAGTTTACACACTTGCACTTATGTTACCAAAATACTTGTTGTAGCAGTACATTATGTAGAGGTTCAGTACACACAGAAATTATAGAATTTTGGAAAGAGGCTGATCTGAAATTGCTTTGTTCCCAAGCACATAGATCACATTTAGTGGAAAGATGGAACTTAGTTACCAGGAAATATGAGAATATTTGTAAAGTTAGTAGACAAATAAAACAATAATATTAACTTGAGATGATTGGATAAACAAAATTTTACTTGTTAGCAACGATCTAGGAGAGGTTTAAAAAAAAATAATAATAAAAGAGAGAGAGAGGCAGAAGGTGAGGCTACAGCCTAGGAAAAGGCAATAAACGTACTGCTTCGAATGTGATGATCTGGGCTACCAGAATTCTGACTGCTCTAAGACTCCTCGAGGACCCACAAGGCCTGAAGAACAGGAACCTTGTATATTTATGCCTCTGAAGAGACATGAATAGGCAGGGGGGAATAGGCCGAGAAGAACCCGAGGATCGTCATGAGGCCCAGCCACAAATGCCTTGAACCTTCTTAGGCCTCTCACCTCAAAAGGATCCCTTAAACACCATGATTAGTGAGTAACTTGCACAGATCCTTGTGGGCACTGCAATTATAAGATCAGTCCTCGAATATTTTTAAGTTTCAACAGCACTCTCACTGAGAACCAGGTATAAGATAGACTTTAGTCACACCTGAGAGATTATGTGGCTGTTCTGTTAGAAGCCATACTCCTTCCTATTGGGATTGATGTTATAAAATGCCGTGAAGCACTAGTCTATATTGTAAGGACTTGCTAATTAGAATGAGCACTGTTTACTCATATTGTGATGCTTATTGAAAAGGATCTACATTTATATTTTATATATACCTTTTGTTTACAAAAAATACTAAGTTTCTAACAATTGTTTGATGTTCTTAGCAGCTTTGCCAAATAAGGATACACTAGTATGGTATAAAAAAGACAGAAGGACCTATGCATGTAGTTTGATGGAATGATGTAAGTGGAAAAAAAAGTGGTGTTGAGAGGAGTGTGATGGAATATTCATGTTGGAAAGGAGAACTCAGATTAACATTATAAAATGGTGAGGGTAAATTGAAATGTGAAATGATGTATCCGATGTATCCACCTAGAAAGAAAACTGACAATGAATACTCTACAATATTTGATTATGCCATCCCCATTAACTCCAATTTTGAAAGTCATCTAGCCCAGAGATATACCCAATAATTGGAAATAGACACTTGGAGATAGGCCGAGTGCACTTTTCATCCTAATGAGCTTTGGGGAGACCCACACTGGCCATGTGGTGCTTTTCAGATGCTTTTATCCCTTTTTGCCTCTATGTGTCCTGGCCCGACACATGAAGCTAAGGAGGAAAGTTACTTACACAAATTTTTACAAATTGGTATAATTCTAAAATTGTGAAAAATTTGAGGAAGTGTGGGCATCTTGTCAAAATGTATTAGCTAAACTGAGTTGCTTAGGATTGGCTGTTGTATGCAAGCAGCAATCCACGAAGGGGGGAACCTCCGAAACCTTAAAAAAACTTTGTAAAGAAATTAAACTATCTTGCCTTTGACTCTGTTCAAAAAAAAAATAAAAAATTGTCCTAAGGGAGTAGACTGAAATTTTTCTCCCTCTGAACTGTTATATGGAAGACTGCTTACTTTTTATATTCCTGAGCCTCACATTTGATCTCTTGTATTTCCTAGCAGCAGAGGCAACTCTCTTCCCGCCACAGGTATGCTCAGCAGGTCCAGTCCTTTCTGCTGGATGACAACTCTTTTTTTTCAATCCGGAGACTGGATTTGGTAAAGACATACCACCAGCACACAGTACAAGCCCCTTTTCCAGTATGGGACCGTTCCAAGTTCTTCTGATAACACCGATTACAGTGAAGGTGGCGGATAAAAGATCCTGAAGCCATTGCCCTCGCTGGAAACATTCTCCATCTATAGATCTGGCTTCAGGACCAGGATGAGAAGTAGCTGACGCCGGGGCAGCCAAGGCCCTAGCAACTGGAGAGGAGAGGAGAAGACTCCTGAAGAAAAGCAGCTTTCGGCCTAGAGGTACCGAACCAACATATCCCTCCAAGGTTGGTGACAAGTCAGAGCACCTCACAAGCACGGTACCTTAGACCCGCTCTACGGACCTCCAAACTACAGTGATCGCCATCACATGGACAGCCATCCTGTGTGACTCCTCCCCTTCGTGGATCCATGCGTCAAGAATCAAGCATGTATTGTCTCCACTGACATCTTCGGTTCCAGCCTCCTGACCATCACGCACAAGACTGTGTTGACTCCTCCTATCACTCATATAGTGCCTCCTTCAGCCCATCTCGGGAACTGTTAATACGGCAATACTACTTGCTCAGACTGCCTTACCTTTTGTGTGCGCAGCTAGCTACAAACTGGAGCTTTTCTCTCAACATGTCTCATTACTGTACCTTCTAATCTGTGTGAAATGCAGTTTACTGTACTTGATAATTTAAACTGCACCCAGCCCCATGTTTCTTTTTCTACTTTCTTGTATAACATTGGTGTTACTCGCCCCTCTTTGGGATATGACTAGGTCCCTTGCTCATTGTAAACTGTCTCTAGTTTTAATGCTACGGATTGTTTTATTGTTTTTGCTTTTAGCCTGTCTATGTATCTTTCTTTGGGGTGGTCTCAAAGGGCTGCTTATTGCCCTATTGAGCGGTTTTATAATTCTTGTTCTTTTTTGTTGTATATTTTCATTTGTTCTTGGCTGTTGCTGAAAGGCCTTAGAAAGCTCTACCACTTTTATGTACTCTTATGCACCTGTTTCCATGGTGGCTGATGTACCTGTGCATGCCTCCACTGACCTCCCGTTAATGTCTGCTTAACGGCCCAGTAGACTGTTTGGCTGTTCTTATAGTGGGCCTATGCAGGCCCAAAGGGGGGACTGATAGGGGATAATAAGGTTTAGTTTAAGTGTACATACAGAAGGATTCGAGGCCTGTAAGAGGGGCCCGGAAGAGGGAAGATGGCAATCCTGTATATGTCTATATATGGAAAAGGAATGTGCTGTGCTAAGTTAAATTGATTGTTCTACTCAAGAGATGACTCGTATTTGCATAGTTACTGATAAGCTATAGTGGGCCCCAGGAGATGGGTGGATGACGTATGAATATGTTTCTGATAATGTATAAAATACGGACAATCCCTCCACCCTATGGAATAAACTGCATACCACTTATGTGCAAGTGTGTGTGTGTGTGTGTTTGTTCCACTGGATTCCAGAGAAAGAAGGTAAGGTGATTCCTCGACCCAGACAGACGTCCCAAGGGTTAGTGATAAAAGGTGCTGGGAAAGGAATAATGTACCTTTACAGCTTAGACTCAAGGTTCATGACCATCATAATATGCACAAAACTAAACCTATTTAGAAAAATTGCCCCACAAGAGCTGTTTCAAAATAAATCAATATATACTAGGGGTGAAGTATATGGAAAAAGCCAACTTTAATGAGGTGTACAAAACCACAGGGCTAGCCTTAGGACAACTGAACTAATTTGACCCAATGGTGCCTCATATTAGGGTCGAGAAAGCTACTGGATTTTGAAAGAAAAAGTGCTTGAACAGAAAGTAAGTAAGATTTATTAGCGTAGTTCTGTTTTAACACATTCTTATGTCAAAATATAAGTAATATACATATTATGTTACTATGTTGCATTAAAAACAAGTCCAGAAGGCCCCAAAATGATCCAAATTGGACCACACAATTGCAAAGGTCAATCCTGCAAACCCACCTCATCCATGTGAACAAACTCCATTGGAAGCCAAAATATTATATGCTCAGTACTTCTTACTATGGAAGACTTATTTCATACTTACTTGACATCAAGCTTATATGAACTGAACACCATCAATTATATTTGACACTAACTTATTGTGCAAGATTAAGAAGGTAACACCTATAACATGAAAACGTTCTGTAGAACTAAAGTATTAAAAATGTAAAAACATTACTGCAGGAAACAAGCTCTGGACAGCTGCTTTTGTTCCACTGTGCCTATTAATGCTACTGGAAAAGGATGCAGAGGGGGCGTATCAGGCATTCCAACAATGTAACTGGCTGAACACCCAATTAGCACTTCATGAAGATTAATAATTCAGATTACTTACACAAATCGGATCCCATTACTTAGAATTCACTTTCTGTCTTACATTTTAAGCCATGTCCCTTCAAAGCAGTCGCTGCTTTCCTAAAAGTACTAGCAGACATAAGAGAAACAGCACTTACGCACTTTTCAACCCTTCTACTCTTCAGACAGGAAAACAGAAAATCATATTTACATTTTGCGTGCAAAATAATAAAGAACTAAATATTCTTTAACTAGGTTTTAAATTAAATTAAACTAAAAGCTTGTGGGGGGGGGGGGGGAGCGGAAGAATACGCATACAAATGTCAAAGACTCAAAGCGAATACTGATCAATTGATATCGGCCCAAAGGAAAAATTCGGGGGAGGAAAGAAGTTCAGCATTCCAATAATTCTATTATAATTGGAATGTCAAGGAACAGAGTAGAAGAAACTCCTTAAATTCACAGGAAAATTAGAAGTCGCTCGTTTCGTTATTCGGTAAACCCAACAACTAGAATGAAAAATGCTGACAAGGGAGCGCTGCCAAGCAAAGAGCTTTCAGGGAAACCTGAGCAGAGACACACCGGGAAAAGTTTTCCCTCGGCAAAAGATACACTTGCTTCCGTGAGCCACGTCTCGCTGTACCCCTACGCTATGGGTTGTCGGGAAAAACGCCAATTGCACACACTCCCCGTCCCCTTCCCTTGCGACGGAAGGGAAGGGGACGGGGAGTGCGAAAAGGGAAAGAAAAGCAGTTCCGCGTCCATCCGTCGGCACCGAGTGAGGAAGAGAAAGCAGGTAGGGAGATTCCCCATAGCGCCCGCCCGAATTCCTGCAGCTACTCACCTCTACTATTGCCCACGGGAAAAGAGGTCTAGAGGCGATTGCAAAATGCACCTAACGGTCCCCCCGCGCAACCACAGCCCAGTGAGGAGACGGCACGTAACCTTCGCCTGACGCAGCCCCAGCTCAGGTGCTGATGTGATGTCCGCTGGGTTCGGTCCCGCCGTCCCTGCGCGCTCATCCCCACAGCGGCACTCTGAAAATATTAAATAAAAAATGAGCGCATGACTAACTTGCTTACAGGGCCACGTTTCTCACCTTCCTCTGCATCTCACAGCTTTAGACTCTTTCCCCCATCGGCTGTCTGGTCGCCATGTTTACTCGAGACGCCAGACCGAATGTTGCCTACTGCGCATGCGCATCGGGCGTAGCGCTCTCGACAGCAGCGGTTTGTAGGTGCTGCTTTGGTCAAGGTGCAAGTGAAGACCACCTTGTTTTGGAACAGAAGTGACATGTGTTAAACGTGGCTTAAGGTGTTCAAAAATGTGTGCAGTTTTCCTATAGACAGCAAGAGCTAAGTGGGAAGTGTGATTGCATGACAACATATGGTGCGCTTATAAACAAACCTATACCGTGCATGAAGCCAAATATATAAGTAGGTAGGGCCGGTACAAGGATATTAGGCGCCCCTCAGCTTTAATGCCCCCTTCAAAATGTTTCATAATAAAAATTATAATTATTCTAACTCTACCAATCCCACAACAATCCTGTAAAAATGCATCGTTGGACATCATATTTTTAAACATTAAACTTTGCAGTGCATTTTTTCCTAGAAAGAAAAGTGACAGTACTCACAGGGCTCTTTCATTAATACATGAGGACCATGAATCAATTTTAACAGGTAATGAAAAAGGTGCCAGTACTCCACTCTGCATACCCCCTCAAAATAAAACCCGAAATTTTGCATGTATAAAGTTACCAGACATTTTGCAGGCAAATTTGGGACTCTTACCTGAAGTAGTGGGGAGAGAGTGGGGGTAGGAAGGGACATCGTGGTTTCATTCTGCCCAATCTGCTGTTTCCACCCGGACTTCTAGTTCTATATAAACCAGGAGTCTGCGGTGGGGGGAGGGGGGGCAAAGCAGCAGATTGGGCAGAATGAAATTGTGATGCAGCCCCAGAGATGGAGGGTAAGTGCTGCTGCGTTGCAATTTCAGGGGCAACTGCCGCCACTAACAGCCCTGGAGAGGGGTGCCAGTGGCGGCAATGTGCATGGGGGGGAGGTGCATCTGGGGCACAGGATGGAGGACCCGCCTAGGGCACCTCCAGTTCTTGCATCGGCCCTGAAGATTGCCACCTGCTTTCATCTCATAAGGAACAGGTTAATCCAGCCTGATTTTACCCTATTGCATTATGCATGCACTTGTACTTCTTGATTTTCACATTAAATTTCCCAGAAAAATCAAACTACAAATGCATGCAAATAATTTTTTTTTCCATCTCACAGCTGCAGGAAGAACTGGCAGCAGCTGCGAGGATTTAAAGAAAAATAAATAAATGAAGAGAAGTTGCAGGAGCACCCGGGCACTTGCCTGCTGGAGTGCTTGTCTGGGGGAAGGCAGGCAAAGGGGCAGTGCAGAGTAAGTGGAGTAATAGGCAGGAGGCCTTGGAAGTTTGGCAGTTGAGCCTGATTGGACCCGAATAAGTAGTTGACCATCGGATAGTACAAAATGTGTGTCAGGCTCATTGAAAGGAAGAAGGCCCTAGAGTGGTAACAAATAGATAAGAAAAAAGATATTTGGTGGAGCTCCAGGTAGTGCTGTATTGTGGGAAAGAGCCTAAGATGGCCACTGTGTGATGCAAAAGGAGTTGGACCTGGCCTTAAAGGGGCCGTGCACCCTTAAAATGCCTGAAATTGGACAAAAGTTAAAAGTAAAATTTTAAAGATCTGAGTATCCAGAAAATCAGGACAGGACAGGGAAGTCCTGTCATGAGGTTATTTTAATTTGTTTAAGTAAAATTGCTGCAGATTACAGTGTTTTAATGAAAAGAGTGTGAGATGGTGTGGCCTCGTACCAAAAAATGGCCAAAATAAAAAAATTAAAATTTCTAAAGTATAGCATCTTGTAACATTCCAATTCGAGGCCGGAATTTTTTCTTGAACTCTCATAGCTTTAGGAAAGCCGATTTTGTTCTTCCTCTAAGTTTCTGTTTCTCTTTCCTTGCATGCGTCATTGTAGTACTTCTCCTTGTCTTGTCTTGCTGCACATTGGAAATCTCTGAGTTCTGCGATTGCCTTTCTTTCTCCTCTGGCTTTAGCTTCTCTGTGTTTCTGGGCAATTTTCAGAGTTTTTTCGGTCACCCATTTTGGCCTTTTGCTTTTTCACCTTTTGTAGAGATTTCTCACTTTCTTCCAACACAACCTTCTTGATACCATCCCATAACTCTTCTGGAGCTCTGTCATTTGTATCTAAAGCAGCAAATCAATTTTGCAGGCAGTCTTTAAACTCCAGTGTTATATTCTCAAGGTCATATTTTGCTACATTCCTGAGTGGCTTGGTCTTTTTCAACTTTAGCTTGAGTTTGCATACTAGTAGTTGGTGATCTGTACCACAGTCAGCTCCAGATTTTGTCTTTGTTGATGTTATAGAGCTTTTCCATCATTGACTTCCACAGATGTAGTCAATTTGATTTTTGTACAATCCATTGGGTGAAGTCCATGTGTACAGTCACCGCTTGTGTTGCTGGAAGAAGGTGTTTGAGATGAATAAATTGTTGGTCTTGCAGAATTTTATCAGTCTTTCTCAAGCTTCATTTCTGTCACCAAGTCCATATTAAAAATTCCAGTCTCAAACTGGAATGTTACAAGATGCTCAAGGATCCATGTTGAATGATGCTGAGATAAGAAAACGTGGGAAAAATATAGAGTTATATGATAAAGATCAAGGGGACCAACAGCCGTTTCTCTCTGTACCTTATGATCCGGTACCGTTCGTGATGGAAGAAGAAGTCAAAGCAGCATGGAAAGCTTTATCAAAGAACAAAGCATCAGGCATTGATGGCCTTCCCATTGAAGTATTACAGCAATCAGTTGCAGCTGTTACCATACTTTACAAGGCTTTGCCAGGAAATTTGGAAGACAACATCATGGCCAACTGACTGGAAAAGATCTGTGGTTTATGCCAATACTAAAGAAAGGTGACCCAACTGACTGTGGAAATTATCATACAATCGCTCTGATCTCACATGCCAGCAAGATTCTACTCAAGATTATTCAGCAGAGACTACAACCATACCTGGAACAAGAACTGCCTGAAGTGCAAGCGGGGTTCAGGAAAGGGTGAGGGATGAGAGACATTATCGCAGATGTGAGATAGATCCTTGAAAAGACTGAAGAATATCAAAAGGATATCTATATGTGTTTTATTGATTACAGCAAGGCTTTTGACTGTGTAAACTATGAGAAACTCTGGGCCACATTAAGAAGCATAGGTATACCAAAACACCTGATCGTTCTCTTGCACAACCTTTACATTGATCAAGAAGCAACAATTTGAATGGAACAAAGAGAAAAAGAATGGTTTAAAATCAGCAAAGTATACGACAAGGCTGCATACATTCCCCCTATCTGTTTAATTTATATGCAGAACAAATCAGAGAAGCAGGACTGTATGAAGACAGATGTGAAGACTGGTGGGAGACTCATCAACAACCTTCATTAGGCTGATGATATCACATTACTGACTGAAACTGAAGACGACCTGAAACATTAACGTCTCAAGATCAAGGAACATAGTCTTAAAATGGGCCTGCACTTTAATGTAAAGAGGACAAAGATCCTGACAACAGGCAAAATCAATAAGTCCATCATTGATGGAGAAGAAATTGAAATAGTGAACAGCTTTAACCTACTTGCATCAACTATCAATAAAGAAACAAGCAGTCAAGAAATCAGACGATGCATTGCTCTTGGCAGTATGGCTATGAAGGACCTAGACAAGATTCTCAAGAGCAGAGATGTCTCTCTCCATACAAATATTCAACTCATTCAAGCCATGGTATTTTCAATAACGTCATATGGATGCAAATGTTGGACAGAGAAAAAGATAGACAGGAAGAAAATTGATGCCTTTGAATTATGGTGCTGGCGACAAATGCTGTGTATACCATGGACTGCCTGAAGAACAAACCAGTGAATACTAGTGGAGATCAAATCTAAAATTTCTTTAGAAACTCAGGTGACAAGACTGCGACTTTCATACTTTGGACACATCATGCGAAGAGAGACCATTAGAGAAAGACACCATGCTTGGCAAATAGAAGGTCAACGCAAAAGAGGAAGACCAACAATGAAATGGATCAATACAATAACAGCAGCTATGAGTGCCACTCTGTCAACAATTAGCCGCCTTACTGAAGACTGAACACAGTTTAGGACAACTATCCAGAAAGTCGGCATGAGTTGACACCAACTCTATGGCACGTAACAACAACAACAACAAGAAAGTAAGGCATAATGTTGAGGAAGGTCTGGGGATCTCAGAAAAGTTATTATTTTAATTTTTATGTGTAAGATGGCTGTGTTCTACAGCAAGTTAGAGGAAAGGTGTGTGGCTACTGCCAAAATCAGTCCAAGAATAAAAATAAAGGTTTGAAATGTTTTAAATTTACAAATTGGCTTTGGGATGTATTATTGGGGGATCAGCAATCCCTAATTTAGTGGTTTTCTAAATTTTTAGCCTCTGGGAGAGGTATAAATTGTGGTGATTACTTGGTGCCCTAAATAAACACTGTAAAAGTTCAAAAAGGTATCAAATGAATGGAAAAGTTATGGTGATATGTTTTCCTGTAAAGTTTTTGATGTAGGCTTAAAAACGTACATAAAAAAATTTGAAAAAAGTCCATGTTGGTTGGGGTTAGAGCAGGAATCCTCCCTGCAACACTGTTGCAGTTTGTCTCAGCTAATTCAAACCCAGCAGTGATTCAGATCAGTGAAAATCCTCACTGAGGCAGAGAAGAGAGGACTGACAGCTGGGAATTCTTAATTTTGGATCTGTATGAAAAATGATATTGAATTTTTGGAAATAGGGAAAGTTTTAGGGTTTCGGAGAGTACAGCTAGGATTATTTGATGATGTCAGGACAGGTAAGGACGCTTATGGAATGTAGTTTAAAATGGAATTAAGGTGGACAGAGACTGGCAGCTGGAGAATGATTGGTGAAGAGTGTGGGTGTATGTCTAGGTGGATGGTGACAGGGCTGTTTTTTTGTGGGGTTGCCTGAAATTGAGTGTGAGAGTATAAATGGCAGAAGCTGTTTGTGAGGAGTTTTGACAGTGTTTGTGAGGTTGGGAGAGAAAGAGTGTTTGTGAAGCTTGATCGATGGAAAGGTTAGAGGAAAGAGAAGGGTAAGAAAAGAAGGTGGTGTGAAGAAAGGAATAGGAAAGATTTGGAAGGGGTTTTGTTTTTATACAGATTAGTGGGGTTAATTAAGAAAATGGTAGAGAGTTAGGAAAGAGGTGTGGAGAGCCTAGAGGGGCTAGATTAAGAGTAGATAGGGTGGAATAAGAGTACTAAAGGTGAAAAGTCCCATTTGAAGGGGAGAAGTGGGTTTAGTTGGGATTCCCTAAAATGTAGAGGAAGTAGAGAGCAAGTGGATCACAAATGTATTGCACCTTATAGAGGTTGAGAGACCAAATGAAAGTAGAGAGCAAGTGATTTTCTCAGTGTGGTGAGAATGAAATGTGTAAAAGAAATTAAGTGTTGTGAAAAGTAAAGTGGGTTTGCATGTGACAAAGAAAGTGCAGAAGAAATAAGCAAGCTTTCTCTAGTAACAAGTATTACATTTGTTACAGGTGTTTTTAGTTATTTATTTATTTTATTTACATTCTCTTATATACCGTGCTATTCTGCGTCAGTGCGGTTTACATTGAACAAACTGAAATTACATTGAACAGGGCATTATAACTTGGAGATAGCTATTTTACAGGTAACATGGGCTATGGAGGGTTAAGTGGCTTGCCCAAGACCACAAGGAGCACCTGTGGGACTAGAAACCCCAGTCCTTCTGGCCCAAGGTTGCTGTCTTCTAGTGGGATTTGAACCCCCGACCTTCTGGCCTGAAGTACCTTTCCCCAACCATTAGGCCACTCCTCCACTCCACAGTTATATTTTTCTTAGGGTAAAGGAGACTACAGAATAGGAATAATTATGGATAGCTGTGGTATTTTTTTTTGCCTGAAGAACAGAAGACTTCAGAAGAATGGTAACATCTGAAGAACTGTGCTGCAAGATGACACTTCATCAAATACTTTCTAAGAGGGAGAAAGGAAAATCTCTATGATTGGACCCGAACGAGACCCATAAATTGATAAGTACTATAAAATTGGTGCACCCACATACATATTTGAGCTTAAATATTCCGATAGACTGAGTTACTCACTCATAATACTTACCTAGAATATTTAAACTTGTAAGGAAAAGTCTGAAATTTGACACATTTGTTTAGAAACATTGTTTTATTTGTTCACGTTTTATCCATTCATTGTAATCTTTTTGGCCAGTCAATATTGTTGTCAGAAAACATTTGTGTATAGTCCAACTTACTTACCAACTATACTTACCTGGTAATCCAGGTATGCTTATACCAGCAGGAACTCTCTTGAGCTCTTATCCTTTAGTTTTTATTTCAATTGTTGACTGTGTGCTCCTTGTGAGTACTTCAGTCATAGTGTTATTATACCCCCCCCCCATCACACTCAGTGAGTTGGATAGTAACACCACCTACCCAGCTATCGTGAGCATTTCCTAAACTTTAGAGGAAAACCTATACTATCTTCCCTGAGGAGAAGCAATCAGACTCTTACTACAGTACCAAAGATGTCTTAGTGTAGTCAGATGGCCAAATGGTTACCTCAGAGTCTGGCTTTTCCTCACGTGGAAGCTTACAGAGTTCACTAACCTTGTCTTACTCCCCTCCTTACCGTAAAGCAAGCAGAGATCAAGAAGGAAATAACCTAAATAGCAATAAGCCACTCCCAGTGTGATGTTACAGTTGTCAAGTGTGTTTGAGTAGTAAATTTAAATGTTGAATTAAATAAATGACATTTACTTTCAGGAATAAAATTCAGCACACATATAAGCGGCGTCCCTGCACCGAGGGAGCCGCTGCCCTTTGCCTGAAACACCGACGCTGAGCTCCTGCCCAATCGGGGCAGTGGGAGAAAGCCCGCGACAGCTTCAGCACACATATAAGCGGCGTCCCTGCACCGAGGGAGCCGCTGCCCTTTGCCTGAAACACCGACGCTGAGCTCCTGCCCAATCGGGGCAGTGGGAGAAAGCCCGCGGCAGCCTCAGCACACATACAAGTGGCGTCCCTACAGGGTGCACCTGCACCTGGCGGGCCCGCGCCTGAGGGCCTCGCCAGAGGGCCCTTTGGCGTGGCCCTTAGGCGCGGCACAGAGGCGCAAACAGGACCATACCCGACAAGAACTGTGGAACTCAAAATGGCGAACCAAACACCACCGCAGCACCGCAGCAACGATGAATACGCCAACCCACTACAGCTGCAGAAATACAACAACGACGACTAAAGACCCCATCACTCCAAAGGATCAACACTGAAACACACCTTGACCCCCAGACACCAGGTACTCTCACAGAGCATGCCACCCTTCTTAGCCCCCATCTACCTCCTCACTCCTCTCCTGACCCTCTACCCCTCCCCCACAGGCACACCCAATAACCTACTCTGGCCTAACATCACTACAGCACAACCCACACACTCATGCAACCCTAAACAAAACCACTCTCACACACAGCATACACCAACCCATACCCCAAACCCCCCAAACTACCACCACCTCTCCATCTCACTAATAAACGCACGCTCAGTCAGAAACAAATATCACATGCTCCAGGACTTAATCACAACCAAGAAGATCGACATCCTATGTCTAACGGAAACCTGGCTAACAGATAGCGACACAGTGATAATGACCCAGTTAACCCCAAAAGGATACAACCTCCATCACTGCTCCCGAGCACACTCCAAAGGTGGAGGAGTAGCCATCGTAGCAAAAGCCGACCTCCACCTCAGGATCCATTCTTCAGAAACCAACAATGAAGCAGATCTCCTCACCCTCACCAATAAACACCTTTCAATATGTCTAATCTACCGTCCACCCACCACAAACACTGACCTACCAAAGATGCTACAATTCATATCTGAAAGCACCAGCTCGGCAAAGGAACAAATCATCCTAGGAGACTTTAACCTCCCTTCACTTCAAGAGACACAAGCAGAAACCTTCACCACCGCCATGACAGCAATGAATCTGATACAGATCGTGCAAGAACCCACACACGAAAAAGGAAACACACTGGACCTCATATTCCTAAACTCTCTAACCGCCTCCTCATGCAAGAACCTGCAGATCTCACCTGTACCTTGGTCAGACCACTACTTCCTCACCTTATCCCACACCTACAAACCTATGACCAACAAGGTAGACGGACACCACGCTAGAAGATTTAAAACATTCAACAAAGAGGACTTCTTAGCACAAACTCTACCTAAATTACAAACAAACTCCAGTGACATCGATGATCTAATTCACAACTGGAATACCACGATCTCCACTGCGTCCCAAGCACCGACGAATAAAGCCACCACAAGACCTACTTCCACAAAAGCCAGATGGTTTACCCCCAGCCTCCGAAAACTAAAAACAAAACTCAGAACAGAAAGAAAATGGAGAAAAACCAAAAATGACAGCGACAAAACAAAATACCTACATGAACTCAACGCATACCACTCTGAAACCGACAAAGCTAAGAAAACCTACCACACGAAAATCATAAACACATCCATAAATAAACCTCGTGAACTCTTTCAGATTGTCAAACAACTGACAAAAGCACCCAATAACTCTGACCAGCTACCGAAGATTCCACCAGAGATACTGGCCCGACAATACAAACAGCTCCAACTACCACAAAACTCACATCCGAACTCCAAGACAACTACAACAAACCACCACCCCACCATACACAGTGACTGGACCACCTTCAAAGAAACCACTGCAGAAGAAATATCATCCACCATCTCCCGCCTAAACACCACCACCTCTCCGCTGGACCCCTGCCCCACCGACTGGATAAAGAAATCCAAAGAAGACCTGAGCACACCATTAGCCCATATAGTCAACGAATCCTTCTCCCAAGGTCGCATGCCAAACATCCTCAAAACTACAATCATTCGACCATCCCTAAAAAAAACAAAACCTAGATCCCCTAGACCCTGCATCCTACAGACCGATAGCAAGCCTACCATTCACCACCAAGATAATCGAGAAGATAGTCCAGCAGCAGCTTCAAGAACACCTAGACATCAACAACATACTAGACCCTCAACAACACGGCTTCCGCCCACTACATGGTGTCGAAACCCTTATGACCACACTGATGAACACCCTCATCATAGGAACCCAAGAAAAACACTCTGGATATGCCATGATCTTCCTTGATATATCAGCAGCCTTCGACACCATCTCCCACAACATCCTCATACGAAGATTGCAGTCAATTGGGATCAAAGACACCGCACTTCAATGGTTTAAATCCTACCTAACCAATAGACAACAACTGATCCGTACCAGCACCTCAACCTCGCCCCCCTTCCAGCAACACCAAGGAGTACCTCAAGGATCCATGCTATCAGCCATGCTCTTCAACATCTACCTACAACCACTCTGTTCAGTCATACGTACCCACAACATCAACTTCCATATATATGCTGACGATATCATGCTCTACGCCCCAATTACAACCACAAACCCAACAAATATTCATCTTTCAGCATGCTTCACCGAAGTGTCCCACTGGCTACAAGAAAACAACTTATCCATAAACATAAAGAAAACTGAAGCCCTCATAGTAACAAAAGACCCAGATTTCACACCACCTACACACCTCAACATAGGAACCACATGCATCCAAATACAGCCACAAATAAGATATCTAGGCATTATCATTGACCAAGCGCTAACCCTCAAGCAACAAATTACCAAAACCACAGGAAATATATTCCATAAAGCGAAAACAGTGCAACGCCTCAGATATCTCCTCAAACCTCAGGACTTCAGGATGGTGATGCAAGCAATGACACTCCCACATCTGGATTACTGCAACATAATCTACCATGGACTACCAGCCACACAGACCAACCCCCTCCGAACTGCATTGAACACCACAGCAAGAATCATTCAGCGAGGAAAGAAAAGCGACCACATTACCCCAATTCTAAGAGACCTACACATACTTCCCTTCGAAGCAAGAACTAAATACAAATCCATCCTACTCACCCAGAAAGCCATCCACCAAGCACCGAACACCCAGCTTCGCACCCTGCTGACCCGTCCAGCCCACTGCAAAACAACCAGACAGGCCTCCAGCAACTACCTCACCGTCCCTCACAAAAGAACCAAATGCTCTCAACGGACATGCAACCGAGCCTTTGAACTATATGCCCCCTCCCTATGGAACTCTCTACCGAGCCACCTCAGAAACAATAACGATCTCCCATCATTCAGAAAACAGCTAAAAACCATCCTATTCCAAGAATACTTCAAGACAACCTCCACCAAAAAACGCACCAACCCCTGAACTCACCCATTATGAACCTCTGAGTGACAACTGCACTATACTGTCCATGTCTAAAGTCTGTCTTATGTCGAAATCATCAACGTTGCCCACCTGGTGATGGCCCCACCCTGATACTTAATTCTCCCCACCCTTATATGTTACACCGCTTTGACCCGGTGAAAAGCGGGATATAAATACAGTTAAATTAATTAAATTAATTAAATAGTTTAAAAAAATGGAACACTCCAACAATTTCAATAGCTAATTTAAAAAAACAAGGGATAAATTAAATGTTCTCACACTATTGCACATTAACAGGTATCACAGTATCTTCCTCTTTAAAGTATTATTTTCTACAACTACAGGTAAGTGAAATTGTTTCATAAACAACCTTTGTTTTTTTTTTCTCTTATCCCTTATTCCAATTAATTTTCCTATTAAGAAGTTTATTCTCTTTGTAGGAACTATGAACAGTCACCCTTTAACAGGTAAGTTCCTTTCTTTTTCCCTCAGTACTCAGTGTTTATTCTACTTAAATTAGCACAATATGAGCTCATAAATGTGTTTTATTTGTCTCTCAGGGTGTAGATGCACTGGTACCTCTTTCTAGACCTTTCTTGCAAAGGGGCTTGGTCACTTGTCCAGCGATGTTCACTTCCAGAAGAAGCGGAGACACAGGAACTCAGGATTTCCTCTGGTCCAGCAATGTTCTTTACTTACTGCTTATCTTTAAAAATCGAATAATGAAAACTAAACTAAGCTGAGTCCACGCTCTGTTTTTTAAAAGTTCAGATTGAGACTTGTTTGGTCACTGTCCCTATACTAATTAAAAAAAATAAACAAAAAGATAATAGAGAATCCCTATCTGAATTCCTTTCACGCTTACACATACATACCAAAACCAGAGTCGCACATTTTTTCTAAAATTTTCAGAAAAATCCTTTTCAGGAATCAATGTTTAATTTTCTTCTAGAAGTTACAAATGGAAATAAGCTGCGGTCCGAAAGTCTGAACTTCAAATTACAAAGCTCAGCTTCTAGCAGCTCACCAAACTGTCACTGACATTAACACTCTGTGTACCCTGTGCTCTGCTCTCCAGAATCAGAATTTAAACTTCTTTTTCAGGAAATTCTTATTTTAAATTCAATTAAATTCAAAGACTTCCAAAATACAACTGGTCCAGGGTTTTACTTCCCTTACTCTTTAACAGAGGTAAAACCAGCCAGTTTTACTTGCCAGCAATCACCAGTTTGCTTTATATCTGACTTTGAAACCGGTATCTTTGTTCAACTATTTACCAAGGTAATCACTGAAATTTTTCTGAGTTCAGGCCCAGACCCTCTCCTTTCCAGACTCCTGTCCAAACAGGAAAAATCTGTTCATTAAATTTGGCAGAATTCTGTAGAAAATGTTTCAGTAACAAATTCCTATCAAAGGCTGTACAGCTCTGTCAGATAAAAGCTTGTACTTTTCTTCTAGTGCTCAATTGGAATCCTAAAGAAGTTTCAATCACCTTCTTTCTCACTAATTTTCACTTAAACAGAATATATCAAATACCTATTACTCTTTCTCTCTATAAATACCCACTTTTAAACCTAAAATTCTACTTCTCACATTCCACGCCCTTCATACACAACCTGTCTTCTTTCTTCACCAGCTCCAACTGCCAGTTTCTTGCCCTCATCACACATATTCCATCACCAACTGTCAAATACCCTTCCTCTGCTAGCACTGTAAATAGTCTCCAGCACTACTCAGAAAAGACTAAAAGCTCAAAAATACTTCCATAAAAGCATTTTTCTTTACCAAATTAGAACATTTCTATCTTAGAGCTGGTCCAACTACAAAGGTTCCTAAAGCTCATGAAGATATAATGTAGTGAGAAGCTTGAAACTGATTTTAATTAAATGACGTATAAAGAAGTTGGCTGTTTATAAAACTCAGTTATTTACCTTTTTTTTCCCCTGTAGTCAGTAACAAACCAGGCTGAATGAGAATGACATTTTGGGAGGTGGGCAGCTACTGAGCAGGCCAGACGCTGCTGAAGAATGTCTGTCCAGCACTTGCTCTACTAGCTCCCAGCTAGAGAGAGGAGAAGAAGAAAGAGCATTTCCCTGCGTTTGAGTGGTGCATTCATTGAGGAGTGCTATTTGTGCAAAGTTCATCTTCCTGGAGTTTGTTTTGCAAAAGTGAAGAAAACAGGGTATGAATTCCTTTTTGGCCCTGTAAGGATGAGGCTAACAGGCCAAAGCAAACACTGTGCTCTATTGACAAGGAAAACCTTGACTGGATTAGTTTAGGGAGGTAGCAGCCTGGTACAGCTGGGACTTGTAGAACATTTGTTTTAATTTACTTTAAAGCTGAAGTTTTTACCCTATGCTGAAGGGGGTTTGGATTGCATGAGTATTGCAGATATTATTTATTTATTTATTTAACATTATTTTTGTTTTTTATAACCGCTTTTCAAATTCTCAAAGCGGTTTACAATGAACACAACTTTGTTTATATGGAACGTTTCATCAGAACTATTTACAAAATAGCAATTAACAGCAGTGTATACAAACAACATTTTAACTATTTACAGGGATATTTGATTTCTTAATATAAATACAGCAAAAGATCTGAGTTTGTACCTGTAGGAAGCACAACGTTTTGTATTTATAGAGGGGCTGAAGCCTCTAAAAGCTATTAATGTTATGTGCCAGAAAATTATTTTCTTTTGAATCCTTTTGGGAGCTGGCCTGAGCAGTTGATTTGGACCCTATTTATTAATTGTGTGGCTTAAGTTTGTTCTGGAGGATTTGAGATAGTTTTATATTATAAAGTAACTGAAGTAAGTTCCATTGATGTGTCTCTGGAAGTGAACTTATATAGTACCTGCAGGCATTTTTCCTTTCTTCAGGATCATGTGCAGATCTCTGCCTATGACAACATACACATTATAACTTTGCCCCAACTCTGCCAAAACCCACAGGAACACTTAAGTGCAGCTTGCATGAAAATGGGGATCATCTTTTGACATACACAGGTTTTACTTGCATATTATGTTCTTAAGTGCTGTCAAATTGGTGCCCACTCATGGCGACCCTCTAGAAAGTTGTCCTAAAATGTGTTCGGTCTTCAGTCAGGTGGCTAATTGTTGTTCCAATAGCAGCAGCTATGGATGCCAGTCTAATCGATCCATCACATTGCTAACCTTCCTCTTTTGTGTTGGCCTTCAACCTTGCCAGACATGATGTCTTTCTCAAATGAATCGTCTCTTTGCTTGTGTCCAAAGTAAGAAAGTCAAAGTCTTGTTATCTGAACTTCTAAAGAAAGCTTAGCTTGATCTCTTCTAGTACCAACTGATTTGTTCTTTCGAAAGTGCATGATATATACAGTATTCTTTGCTAGCGCCATAATTCAAAGGCAACAATTTTCTTCCCATCTTTCTTCTTCACCGTCCAGCTTTCGCATTTATATGACTTTATTGAAGGTATCATGGCTTGGACAAGTTGAATCTTTGTAAGAAGAGATACAGCTCTGTACTTGAGAATCTTGTTTAGGTCCTTCATAGTCGTTCTGCCAAGAGCAGTGTGTCATCGGATTTCTTGAATGCTTGTCATTTCTTTATTGATTATTGATCCAAGCAGGTTAAAATTGTCTACTGTTTCTATTTCTTCTCCATCAATGATGATATTATTCATTTTTCCCATTGTCAGTATCTTTGCATCTTTCTTGTTAAGGTGCAGATCCATTTTAAGACTATTATTCCTTGATCTTGAGAAGCAAATGTTTCAGATCATTTTCACTTTCAGCCAGTAAGACACTATCATCAGCATAATGAAGATTGTCAATGAGTCTTCTTCCAGCTGTCGGTTGTCTTTATACAGTCCTGCTTCTCCAATTTATTCTGCATATAAATTTAATTGGTAGGGGGAAAGTATGCAGCCCTGTCCATACACCTTTTCTGATTTTAAACCGTTCTGTTTCTCCTTGTTCTTTTCGAACTGTTGCTTCTTGATCAATGTAAAGGTTGTGCATAAGAACTATCAGGTGTTCTGGTATACCCATGCTTCTTAATGTGGCTAAGAGTTTCTCATGATTTACACAATCAAAGACCTTGCTGTAGTCAATAAAATAAATACAGATATCCTATAGTTAATGTGGGCCTTTAAGGCCTAGCCTATAGGGTGTAGAGAAGCTACCAATTACAGCTGAGCAGTGTATTGCAGCCGTGTCGTGGAGTTCGGGGTGCGATGATGGGGATGGGGGGGATAGGGGGTTCAAAGGGAGGAGGGGGTAGGGGGAGGGGGGGATGCTCTGGGAATCAAAGGGGAGAAAAACTGTATAACCATGTTTGCCTTTTAATGTTTACTGCTGTGGTTTGTTATGGCGACATACTTGTTTTTTGTATAGGCCTCAGAGGAGATAAGATACCACTCCTCGATGGCCTTTTGCTGTGTGATGTACTGTTTGATATGTTGCTACTGGTTACTAAATAAAGTTTTCAAAAAAAAAAAAAATACAGATATCCTTTTGGTATTTTTTTGTCTTTTCATTTCATGTCCACGATGGTGTCTCTCGTTCCTCACAATTTCCTGAACCCTGCTTGCACTTCATGCAGTTTGTGTTCCAGGTATGATTGTGATCGCCACTGAATGTTTATGTTTGTTTATGTTTATTATACTTGATATATGCACCTTCGAACAGCGGGGCGGTATACAATCTAAAAAAGAGGTGAGGGGGTTGGGGATAGTAACTTAACATAGATGGTTGAAAAAGACCACATGGCCAGTCTAGTCTGCCCTTCCATATCAACCACTATGACAGTCCCCTTTTTTTCCTTTAGAGATCCTCTTTGTTTGTCCAATGCCTTTTTGAATTCAGACATTGTCCTCATCTCTATCACCTCCACTGGGAGATTATTCCACAGGTCTGCCACTTTTTCCGTAAAAAAATATTTCCACATATTACTCCTGAGTCTATCCCCTTTCCCTCATCCTATGTCCCCTCGTAGCAGAGTTTGCTTTCAAATGAAAGTGGCTCTCCTCCTGTATATTTATGCCACAGAAGTATTTAAACATCTCAATCATATCACCTCTATCCCGTCTTCCTTATCGTCTCTCCAGTCTAGTCCCGAACCTCTGGGGTTTTGCTCCTCCTCCAGCAGTTTGGAGACTGAGAAATGTCATCCTTTTGATGACACCAGTATAAAGGCACAGGAACCGCCTCCTGACTCCAGTTATCTCAGTCTCCAAGCAGCTGGAGGGTGGTGAGCCCGGAGAGTAGGGGCTCACATGAGGAACATTTAAGGAAGAGTTAGAGATAGTTAAAATAGTTAAAATTATTGACTGAATATTTAAAAATATTTAAAAAGGTCTTTAGCCCTTTCAGAGAAAGCTGAGGTACTTCATTCCTACTCCCGTCCCCCTTCCCCCCTCCTCACCTGCTCTGCTTTACTTTTAATTTGGTCAGAGCAGGACAATAGTCATCGGAGGGGTAAGGATCCAGCTCCTGAACCCACGTTAATGGGTGAGGAGCTGGCAGCATACAGGCAGCCTACAAAAGCAACACGGGCAGAAGGTTATCCCTGCTTACATTGAAGCGCCGACGGCATGGTTCCCGGCTGATCGCTGCTTCCTGTCTCTTCCCCGAAGCTGAAGCCGCGATCTCAGCTGAGCATGGGGAGAGTGAAGCCAGCCGCCAGTCAGTGTCCTGGAAGGTAAGGGGGTCCTGGATCGTCGCTGTAAGCCGCATGTGTAGAGCGGGATGGGCCGGGCTGCGTTCGACCGCGCACGGGAAACTCCAGGTTTTTTTCAAGGTTGTGTTCAGGGGCTTCTAGTTCAATGGGGCAGCTTCATTTTAGATTTTTTTCCTCAGAATTAGGCTTGCACTAGCCTAGAAAAGAATCCAGCGGCACAGACTGAGCAGTTCGGTAAGGAGCTGATTTGCGGGGTAAGGTACTCAACAAAAGTTTTTTGAGCAGAAGGGCCAGTCAAAGATCGCCTCATGGGCAGGATGCCTTCTAGACCACAGTGTTTAGTCTGTGGTACTAGAAGGGGAGCAGTGTCAGAGATGGGAGTGTGTAGAGGCGGCGTCCAGGAAGCAGCCTCTATGGAGCGTCTTTGCTGGGCATATTGACGGCAATTTTCTCCCCGGAGTTCGTAACTCTGATCCAGCAGGCATTTGGAGGCACACAGAGGAGGTTTTCAGCCAGTTCCACAGAGGGGGAACTGGGTGAGAAGAGGCTGGGGACACCTCTGAATGCGGGAGCTATAGGAATTCCGGCAAAGAAGTTCAGGAATGAAAAGGAGCGGCTGGAGCAGTCCGTTGCCTTAGAGGGGATCCATTCTGAGGATCCGGATCAGGACTTGGAGTTGGAAGATGAGTTAGGAGAAGGAGAGCTCACGGAACAGGAGGATCAGGCTAGAGTGGCCCGGGTGTTCAGAAGAGATGACTTACCGGCACTCATATCAGAGACACCCAAAGCGCTTAATATGCCGGCGGGAGGTCCGGTGGAGGATGCCACGTTGGAAGACCCATTGTTGCAGGCCTTTAGAAAGACTCAGAAGGCCTTTCCGGTACACAGAGTAGTTAGAGAAATGATTCAAGGAGAATGGGATATGCCCGAGGCTGGTCTTAAGGGGTCCAGAGTTATGGCTCGCCTGTACCCACTAGTGGAACAAGACTGAGAATTGTTTAAGTCTCCCAAGGTGGATGCGGTCATATCAGCCGTTACTAAGAAGACTACCATTCCGGTAGAGGGTAGCGCCGCACTCAAGGATGCCCAGGACAGAAAGCTGGACACCTTGTTGAAACAGGTTTTTGATGTAAATGTGTTGTCTATTCAAGCGTCCATTTGTGGAGCTTGGGTAGCAAGAGTCTGTCTTCATTGGTCCCAAAGGCTTCAGGGAGAGCAGATGGAGGAGGTGACCGGTGAAGCTTCCAGAATAGAGTCAGGGGCTGCTTATCTGGCAGATATTAATTACAATCTTATTCGTGGTTTATCAAAGAGTATGGCATCAGTGATAGTGGCAAGATGGTATCTTTGGCCGCGTAATTGGGCAGCAGATGGATCTTCCAAATCAAGGTTAGGCAAGCTCCCTTTTAGGGGAAAGCTACTTTTTGGAGAAGATTTGGATAAGCTGGTGAAGGATTTAGGAGAGTCCAAGGGCGTAAGGCTGCCGGAGGACAAACAGAAACAAGGTCGGGCGGTTCCGATGGCCAAGGGTCAACAGAGGGTGTTTCGTCGTTTTCGTTCCCCGAGGTTTGGTCAAGTTCAAAGAGGGCATTTCCCCTATAGGAATCAGGGGTTTGTGGCTTTCGAGGGGCGGGCAGAGGATTTGCAGCATCCTCTTCCTCCAGTCTTAGAAAGCCACAATGAAGCCAGAGAGACCCAGGTGGGAGAGGTGCCTGTTGGAGGTCGCCTGCAAGAGTTTTATCCTGGCTGGGTCCAAATCACATCCGATTAGTGGGTAATGGAGGTCATCTGAGAAGGTTACGCGTTGGAGTTTCAACGTACGGTGACCAATTCTTACGTGCAATCTCCTTGCAAGGCGCGCTCCAAACGCAAAGCAGTGAGAGAGACATTAGACAGGCTGCTGTCCCTCAAAGCAGTGGTACCAGTACCCCCAGACGGGCTGCGGTCGGTACTCCATATACTTCATGGTGCCAAAGAAAGAGGGTACCTATCGTCCAGTTTTGGATCTCAAGAAGGTAAATTGCGGTCTCCGAGTGTCCCATTTTCGTATGGAAACCTTAAGGTCTGTCATAGTGGAATGTATACTGTCAGACGGCTGCCTGGGTGAGAATGTTCACAGTCTTGGCAAGTGCATATATCAATATGATTTGCAAGGGATTGTGGGAAATGCAGTCCATTTACACCAGACACAGCTGCTCACAATAATTAGTTGTGCTTGAGTGTAAAGCCAATAAGATATTTATTTATGGGGTTATTTCTCCCAACACAGATATGCTTGGTAGCACATAAATCAGGATACTTGCTTTCAGTGTTAAACTTAGAAAAACAAAATCAGGAAAACAACAGTTGAACTTGGCAGGCAATCAAAGCAAAAGAATAAAGACCTGGTTGGTAACAAACTGGTCTTTTCTGTAGGCTTTAGCTAATATTTTCTTAGCAGTGTTTCAAACAACAAGCAAAACCCACAAAGAAGAGAAAAACTGTTATTTTCAGGTTAACTTCTTATATATTCACACATAGATTCAGAAGTGATTCCCTCAGAGCTCACAAGCAATTAGGTAAGGCTCAATTGCTAGCAGTTATCCAGCTGAAACCCCTTAGCTGGCTTGCTTTCTACTGCGTGGCTCAAAATCCTATTCAGGAGCTTTTCTGAGTAGATTAAAGAACAAGTTTGTATTTCTTTGTGATGGTTGCTGTACTTTGTAACAGAAAATTACCAAAGGAGTTTAGACAGAGAGCAATCCATATATTCACAGCCTGTATCTAAGACCGCTCCCCCTTCTTCAACAATCATGGGTTCAATATCATGGATTGGCACAGAGGAATTTCTCAATGGAGCACTCTCAGGAGAATACTTGTTTCCCTGCTGTCTTTCAAGGGTATAGCTAGGGCATAGATCAGTGTTCATACCTGAGCTTCCATTGCTGTTAGAGTTCCTCTCTAAATAGCCTGGCCAGTATGTAGTCCAGTTCTTATGTCCAGCCTTCCAATCCAGATCCCTGGACACTGGATCTCTCTTCACATACCTTCTGGCACGGGTCTTAGGGTCCCTTCCACGTGCAGCCGTCTCCCTCACAGGTACCGTCTGGAGATTCCTAGCTCTGCAGCACCATTCCTCTGGCTTTCCCCAGTCCAATGGTGTATGCTGGCCTTTTGAATGTCTCCTAGTATACATACTGCTCTGGACTCCTCTAGACCTCCCAAATGCTTTTCTCTTCTTTCTTCCAAAGGGTTTCTTGCCCTCTCTGTCCGTCCGGTCTGGCTTCTGCTTCTGATGATCCTCCAGATGATGAAGCTGTCCAAGATGAATCTGAGGATCTCCCAGATGAAACTGAGGATGAGGATAATTCTCTGTAGAATAAACTCTACCTTTATTCTGCTTTGATGAGTGCTCCACCCTAGCACAGCGCAGCTGTGCTGAATCAGGCCCTGCCCTTTGAGATGAATGCTTGGGGATTACCTCATAGCCCTCCTGATTGAACACACGTTTCCCCACTTCAGCTCCTCTAATGGCTGTTGGAAACCTGGTGCATTCTGGGACTGGAAGTCTTTTATGGCAAAATTCTGTTTTCTTATTTCTACCAGAACTGACAGGTTGCTTGTTCAGAGTCACTTCACCTTTTCTATAGCTCCTTCCTGAGCTATGATAAGCTTCCTTATCACAATACTCATTAATGTAAATAATCTGTAGAAAGTTACCCCAGTTATATCCAAGTTTCAGCTCCCGTTTACTGTAAATAAAGTGCAGTCCAACTGCATTGTATAATGTTCTGTTAAATGTACACTGCACTGATATGAATAGCGCGGTATAGAAGAGATGTTAAATAAATAAATAAATAGTGGCGGTAAGAAAAGGGGAGTTTCTTACGTCCCTGGATTTGTCGGAAGCTTATCTGCACATACCAATTCGTCAGGAACATCAGAAGTTTCTAAGATTTGCGGTTCTGATGGGACATTTTCAATTTCGGCCGTTACCATTTGGCCTAGCTACGGCTCCATGAACCTTCACCAAGGTGATGGTAGTAGTGGTGGCGGCGTTGTGAAAGGATGGGGTGCTGGTGCACCCCTATCTAGACGATTGGTTGATCCGAGCGAAGTCCAGAGTCAAGAGAGAGTCGGCTACAGCCAGAGTGGTGGCAGTCTTACAAAGTCTCGGATGGGTAGTCAATGTGTCAAAGAGCAGGTTGAACCCATCGCAGAACTTGGAATACCTGGGAGCTCGCTTCAGTACAGGAGCCGGAAGAGTGTTTCTGCCACAGCAACAGGCACAAGGATTAAGAAAGCTAGTCCGCAGGTTTATGGACAACAAGAATCCCACTGCCTGGCATTATCTACAATTGCTCGGTACCATGGCAGCGACACTCTAGTTAGTGCCGTGGGCAAGAGCCCACATGAGGCCGTTGCAGAGAGCGTTGCTCAGGCGGTGGTCACACCAGGAGGACAGTCTGTCTTGGATACTACCCTGTCTGCCAGAGACGCGTCAGGCTCTTCAATGGTGGTTACGTCCAGAGAATCTGGAAAAGGGGAATGCCCTTAGATGCACCGAGTTGGATACCCCTAACAACGGACGCAAGCCTATCAGGCTGGGGAGCTCACGTCCAAGGGCAGTTCGCGCAAGGGATTTGGACCGATCTGGAGACGGTCTGGTAGATCAACAGGTTAGAGTTGCGGGCAGTAACCCTGGCACTTCAAGTTTTTCAGCATTGTCTTCAAGGAAAGGCCATTCGAGTGTTTTCCGACAATGCGACGGTGATGGCCTACATCAGCCGGCAAGGGGGCACCAGCAGTATAGCACTGGAAGCCGAGGCCAAGCAGTTGTTCGAGTGGGCTGAAATACATCTGCTGGCATTGTCGGCAGCACATGTGGCAGGAGTGGAAAATGTAGAAGCCAATTTTCTGAGTCGAGTAAGAGTGGACCCAGGGGAGTGGGTTCTATATCCGCAAGTGTTCGAAATGGTGGTGCGCCACTGGGGGCCGCCAGTAATGGATCTCATGGCGATATTCCAGTCCGCGAAGGCCAATCGGTTCTTCAGCAGAAGATGGGAAAGGATGTCGGAAGGCCTAGATACGCTAATACAGCCCTGGCCAGAAGGGCAACTCCTGTAAGTGTTTCCACCTTGGGTGTTAATAGGTTGGGTGTTGTAGCAAATAGAACTTCACAGAGGACAGGTAATCTTAATTGCGCTGGATTGGCCAAGACGCCCTTGGTATGCGGATCTGATGAGGCTCCTGGTAGGCAAGCCATGGCAGCTTCTAGTTCGTAGGGACCTGTTTTTCCAGGGCCCGCTGCTCATGCCTCAGGTGGATCGGTTCTCGCTTATGGCTTGGCTATTGAACGGGCAAGGTTGACAGTGAGAGGTTACTCCACAGCGGTGGTTTCCACCTTGTTGAAGGCTCGGTGGAGATCAACTTCATTGGCATATATTCGTATCTGGCATGTTTTCGAAGCCTGGTGTGTGGACAAGAATGTTAAAGCCTTAAAAGATTCGGTACCTCAGGTGCTAGCTTTCTTGCAGGATGGATTTGAGAAAGGGTTAGTGGCTGCATCCTTAAGGGTGCAGTTGGCGGCACTGTCCTGTTATAGAGGTAAAATAAAAGGAGAGGCGATGGGAGGACATCCAGATATCAGACTTTTTTGAGAGCAGTGTCGCTTTTGCGACTGCCATGTAGGCAGGTTGTGCCAACGTGGGATCTCCACTTAGTACTGGAGGTTTTGGTGCGCGAGCCTTTCGAACCGTTGTCTAGAGCGTTGCTGAAGGACCTTACTCTCAAGGTGGTGTTTCTAGTGGCTATTTCTTCGGCTCGAAGAATCTCAGAGTTACAAGCGTTGTTGTGTAGGAAGCCTTTTCTGGTTTTTAGTGATACAAAGGTGGTTTTGAGGCCAGTACTGTCCTTTTTGCCCAAAGTAGTATCACCTTTTCATGTGAATCAGGTGGTTTCACTGCCAGTTTTTGAAGAAGGCAGTGCTACTGCATCTTCGGGACAGTTACATCGGTTAGATGTGCGTCGAGCATTAAAGAAGTATTTAAGAAGTACAGCATCTTTCCGCAGGTCGGCTAGATTGTTTGTTTTGTTTGGAGAAGCAAGGAAAGAAGAAGCAGCATAAAAGTGTCCATTGCCAGATGGCTTAAAGAGGCGATAGCATCCGCGTTTGTTTTGAAGGGCAAATCAGTGCCGGAAGGACTTAGAGCTCATTCGACTAGGGCGCAAGCAGCGTAGTGGGTGGAGTGCAGTTTGGTACCAGCGGTTGAAATTTGTAAGGCGGCTACTTGGTCATCTTTACATTCCTTTGTCAGACATTACCGTCTAGATGTTCAAGCGGAAAGGGATGCCTGCTTTGGATCAGCGGTGCTTCAGGCTGGGTTAGCAGGGCCCTCCCATTGAGTTTTTCACTGCTCTGTTACATCTCCAGAGGTTCGGGACTAGACTGGAGGGACAATAAGGAAGGTGAAATTAGACTTACCTGCTAATTGTTGTTCCTTGAGGAACTCCAGTCTAGTCCCGTATCCCTCCCTAGTAATTTCCTTGGACTATAGCCTGAAGCAAAAGAGATTTCTCAACTAAGCTGAAGGAATAGTTGTAACGGTTATGGCCCGTAAAGGGGGGATTGTATTGATAGGGGTTCAGATGCGGTCAATAGCCTCCATAACAGGAAATGGCGGATCTCAGCATTTCAGAGAAGTTTAATATAAAAGTTACTAATTAAGTGATGTTAAGTTTTTAGTAGTGTTTACTACTTAATTGTTGCTCCGGTGAGTCTGCTTTGTCAATAGGTTACTGGAGTCAAGAGGTAGTTCCTGTGCCTTTATACTGGTGTCATCAAAAGGAGGAGGAGCAAAACCCCAGAGGTTCTGGACTAGACTGGAGTTCCTAAAGGAACAACAATTAGCAGGTAAATCTAATTTCACCTTTCCTCTAAAGTATACATATTAAGATCCTTCTGTCCTCATATGCTTTATAATGAAGACCACTAGCCATTTTAGTAGCCACCCTCTGTACTGACTCCAACCTGTTTATATCCTTTTGAAGGTGCGGTCTCCAGAATTGCAGACAATACTCCAAATGAGGTTGCACCAAAGACTTATACAGAGGTACTATCACCTCATTTCCTCTGCTGGCCATTCTTCTCCCTATGCACCCAAGAATCCTTCTAGCTTTTGCCGTCGCCTTTTCTACCTGTTTAGCTACTTTAAGTTCATCAGACAGAATCATGCTAGGTCCTGCTCTTCTTTTGTGGACAGAAGTACTTCACCTCCTATACTATATCGCTCCCTTGGATTGCTGCAGCCCAAATGCATGACCTTACATTTTTTAACATTAAATCTCACCTGCCAAATTCTAGACCATTCTTCAAGCTTAGCTAGATCCCTCCTCATGTTATCTACACCTTCCTGGGTGTCTACTCTATTGCAGATTTTGGTATCATCCGCAAAGAGGCAAACCTTACCCGACAGCCCTTCCGCAATATCACTAACAAAGATGTTAAAAAGAATTGAACCAAGGACAGATTCCAGGGGCACACCACTGGTAACCTCCTTCTTCTCAAAGTGAGCTCCATTTACCTGTACCCCTTGTTGTGTCCCACTCAACCAATTTCTAACCCAAGCAGTAACTTTCGGGTCCATCCCTAGGGTGCTCAGTTTGTTTATAAGTCGCCTGTGTGTAACTGTGTCAAAGGCTTTACTGAAATCTAAGTATACCACTTCTAGAGCTCTCCCTCAGTTCCAAATAATAATCAGTTGTGATCATTTTGTTTTCTGGTTGTGACTACTTGCCGGTCCTAGGCGGATGCCTAGAGCCGGGTAGCATTGTGTTGTGGAAGAAATAAGGACTCTGTAGTTGTGGTCCAAATGAAAAGATGGGTTTTATTCCCCTTCCCTTTAGGATGTTACAGCATAAGGGACAACATAAATGAACGGTTGAATTCACCAGGTCAAAAGGGTTTTAAACCAGAAATGATAATACTGCTTTCTCTCAGCAATACAGTCCAGTATTTACACGGTGCACAATATCTCTCAGTGATACAGTCCAGAATTTCCCTGTGCACAATATCCTCGGCAATACACTCCAGTATTTCACTGTGCACAATACCCTTCAGCAATACCGTCTAGTATTTTCACTGTGCACAAAATACTACTTCTTGCTTGACTTCAATAAAGACTCTCCCAATCATCAGGCACCTCTTCCTCACCTGTTGTTACAGGAATATTCTCTGTGCTACAGTTCTCCCCATGCCTGGGGCTATAACTTATTCCTGTGTAAAGACTGGGAGTCTTTATGAAACTGTACTCTGCACCTTGCCTTGGGTAAACCTCAGTAATTACCCTTGAGAGCTGCCTTTGAGAGTCCCTGGTATTAGGAGCTATTCTGGGGATTCCTTCCCCTGGCTTGGCTATAAAAGAGAGACCCTTTGTTGGTTGTCTGCATGGCTTTTATCCCTGGGCTTCCTTTTCCTCCCCTTTGCATAAGCAGAGTAATTATCTTCTATTCTGCCAAAGATAAGTTCCAATCCGTCTGCCTCCAACCAAGGCTTTCTCTCTGCCTTGTACTTCTCTGTGAGGGAAAGCTGTTTGTGAGGCCTGGCTGATGGCCTCTCACTCTCTCTTCCCTGGGTGTTCCTCTGTATGGGATCTCTGCTTCCTTTTAGCTGAGCAGTTTGCTTTGTTATGAGGACCTCTCTGGCTGGGGAGACCTGGCTGCAGCTTTGCTTAAGTCTCTTGGATTGGTCAGCCTGCCTCCCACCAGCAGTGGTTCCCTCACGTACCGTATCTTGTGGTGATTGCTTGGGATTTTCCCTCTCAGCTTTTCTCCCAGCTTGCCTGGAACAGCAATCAGAGGTCTCTTGAGCTCTGCTCTCCACCTGGCACTTAAGCTCTGGTCTCACCTCTAACTCAGGCTCCAGCTTACTCTGCCAGTGTTCCTCCTGCTGTTTCCCATTCTCTGTCTCAGTTGCAAACTCCTGCTCAGGCTCCAATGCTCCAACTACCAGCTCAGCATACAATGCTTCACCACCCAGCTCGGCCTCAGTCTGCCTGTGTGAGATTTCACAGCTGCTTATCTCCAGGAACAAGCAGGAATAAGTCATCACATATGGGTACGTCGGTACCGACGGAGCCCGCGCGGGAAAGCTCCCCAGCTTTTCAGATTAAAAGCTTTTGGGGCCTCCCACTGCACATGCGCGCTGCCTTCCCGCCTTCCTGACCAGCTCTCGTCAGTTTCTTTTTTTCCGCGGAGCCAGCAGGTCGTGTTCCTGTCACCGCTGAAGAAATTGTTAATTTTATTGTTTTCTTTAGACCGCGTACCTGCCTTCCCCATTCTGAAACCGGTACTGCCGGTCTCTCTTTCTTTCTTTTAAAAAAAAAAAAAAAAAAAATTTTTCTTTTCTTCAGCACAGCTTGGTACTTTGTTAGGCCTTCAGGCCTACACAAATTCTCCTCATGGAGAAGCCAGTTCCTGGTTTTAAAAAGTGTACCAAGTGCAGTGCTGTCATTCCTCTTACAGACACCCATGAACGGTGTCTTAAATGTTTAGGACCTGACCATTCCATACCGGACTGCCCATCCTGCTCCCAGATGTCGAAACGTGGATTGCAGAACCGGGCCAACAAGTTCCATGTGCTGTTTCCTTCAGAAGCATCACAGTCATCCAGGTCTTCCTCTCCGGATGGATCTCAGGTAACCAAAACTCCAGTGGGCAAATCCTCTAAAAGCAAATCTCTTTTTAAAGATCGAGAGGCTCTCAATTCTGAGTTCGAGGATTCTGCCCAGGCCAAAAAACCCCGGCGGGAGGTTCCGGCCTCCAAAGCAATCATGGGGTCACAGGTTGACATCGATGGCGCGGCCTCGACAGATCACCTGTTGTACTGCTCTGGGGTACCGGCCCATACCGGTACCGACATCCAGGCAGCAGTGGCGTCTATGGGCACTACTGTCCAAGTCATGCAGCAGGCCATTCTGGCTTTTATTAATGCTGCTACGCCCTCGGTACCGCAGCCAGCGGTACCGGGTCCGGTTCCGGTAATGGCTTCCATACCGGAACCGAGGCCATCGTCTTCCAAACGCAGATCGGTTCCGCATGCCGGATCCGGGCTTTTGCCCGGTACCGATCCCATACCCGGTACGCCCGATGTCGATACCGAACGGTATGCGTATCGTGCGTTGGAAGCACATAGAGGATACTCTGCTTCTTCAGAGGATTTTAACTCCTCTGATGATTCTGATGAGTTCTCCCTTGATCTTCCTGAGGAGCCTTCTTCTCCTAACAGGAGAATGTCTCCACCAGAGGATTTGTCCTTTCAGGACTTCATCATAGAAATGGCTAAAGGTCTTTCTATTGCTTCATCCTCTGAAAAGGAACCCAGATCAAAGAAACTGGATATTTTAGGATACTCTAAGTCTCCTAAAGAGGCAGTCACCCTGCCTATCCATGAAATCCTTCAAGAACACTTGATGGACTTATGGGAGGCTCCTCTAACATTGTCTCCTTCTTCTCGCAGGTTGGACACCATGTACCGTGTCCCCCCTTCTCCTGGTTTCCAAAAAAACCAGTTGCCTCACCATTCTATTGTGGTGAAGTCTGCAATGAAGAAGATAAAGAGTACCAAAAGGCACTCTTCTACTCCTCCAGGGCGAGAATGTAAGACTCTAGACTCTTTTGGCAGGAAAATTTTCCAGGCTACTATGCTTATAGCCAGGATTAATTCCTATAGTATTTACATGGGCATGTTTCTCAGTGAAATCGCTCTAAAAGTTCGGCATTTTGCCCCCTTTATCCCTGAGGATAAGAGGGAGCAGTTCATTTCCTTAGTGAAACACCTTTTGGATATTTCAAAGTTCTCCAACAGGGCAGCTTTTGATTCCTTTGAGGGTGCTGGTAGGGCTTCGGGCATTGCTATAGCAGCCCGACGTCTTGCTTGGCTCCAGGCTTCTGATCTAGAACCTTGGGTCCTAGATGGCTTACGAAATCTGCCCTGTACAGGTGAGAACTTATTTGGTGAGGAGTGGCAAATTAAGGCCACTCAAATGGATGCAGAAAATGCCACCTTAGATAGACTTTCTAAGTCTACCTCCACTCCTGCCAAGAAGAAGTCTTTTAAGAGGCCTTATTACAAGAAGTCCAGATTTTCTACAAATACTGGCCAACAATCCTCTCAGCCTCGTTTTGCTGCTAAACGTCAGCAACCTAAACAGGCAAGGTCAAAGCCTGCGGCGTCTGCTACGCCTCAGCAGGCTCCACCCCCTCAGGGGTTTTGACTTGCCCCTAGAGAACTTAACTTTTCTGGCTCTAGAACAACCAGAGCCCCTCACCATACCCGGAAGGTTAGCTCACTTTGCTCCCAGATGGGAGCAAATTACATCAGAGCAATGGACCCTCTCTATCATCAGAGAGGGTTACAAACTCCATTTTTCCGACCTTCCTCCTTATACTATGGTGAGGCAGTTCAATTCTCCCCCATCTCTCCTGGCCCTCTTGGGTCAGGAAGTCTCCTCCCTCCTTGCCCAGGGGGCAATAGAGGAGGTCCCTCTTCTTCAACAGGGGACGGGATTCTACTCCCCTTATTTTCTAATACCAAAGAAGACAGAGGGCTTCAGACCAATTCTGGATCTGAGAGAATTGAACAAATTTCTTTTCAAGGAGAAATTCAAAATGCTTTCTCTGGGCATTCTCCTTCCATACCTTCAGAGTCAGGATTGGCTTTGTTCTCTAGATCTAAAGGATGCGTATACACACATACTCATCCACCCATCCCACAGAAAATACCTTCGATTTCTGTTTCAGGGAAAACATTTCCAGTACAGAGTACTCCCCTTCGGTCTAGCCTCTGCTCCAAGAGTGTTCACCAAATGCATGGCAGTCGTAGCTGCCTTTCTAAGAGGCCTGGGAATTTTCATATTCCCATACCTGGACGACTGGCTCATCCGAGCTCCCTCTCAGTCCCAGGCCCAAATTTCCCTGGACTGCACAAGGCGTCTTCTGCAGTATCTAGGACTGGTAGTAAACCTTCCCAAGTCTCAACTAATCCCTACTCAGTCTCTCGAGTTCATAGGGGCCCAGTTAGACACCATCACTGCAAGGGCCTACCTGCCTCAGGTCAGGGCCCAACGCCTGCTGAGTTTGGCCTCCCAAGCTCAGTCCAGCAGTCATTTGACAGCCCGGGAAATGCTGCGACTTCTGGGCCACATGGCCTCCACGGTACATGTGGTGCCCTACGCTCGTCTGCATATGAGAGCAGCTCAATGGACCTTGGCCACCCAGTGGACTCAAGCATCTGGAGCGCTCTCTGACCAAATACTCACCTCAAGCCGTCTATTTTGGTCCCTCCAATGGTGGACATCCACCAAGAATCTGTTGTTGGGGGCCCCCTTCCAACCTTTGTTGCCCCAAGCAACCCTCACAACAGATGCCTCCCAGACAGGGTGGGGAGCTCATCTTCAGAACCTCTCCACTCAGGGCACTTGGTCTCCACAGGAGGCCACCCTTCATATCAACCTCCTGGAACTGCGAGCAATTTACCTTGCCCTCAAGGTCTTCTATACCCTCCTTGTCAACCTGACTCTCCTAGTTCAGACAGACAATCAGGTAGCCATGTTCTATATAAACAAACAAGGAGGGACAGGCTCTCTGTCGCTTTGCAACGAAGCTCTCAGAATATGGGCCTTCGCCAGAGAGCATCAAATTCACCTTCTTGCAGTGTATCTTCCAGGAGTTCAAAACTCTCGTGCAGACAGACTCAGTCGAGTTCTGCTTCCACACGAATGGTCCCTACATATGGACCAGATAGGCAGAATCTTTCAGGAATGGGGGACCCCGGACATAGACCTCTTTGCAAGTCCGTGGAATGCCAAACTTCCCCGGTTCTGTTCCAGAACTCAGTGTCAGGGAGCTCAGGCCCACGATGCCTTCCTCCTGCATTGGGGTCAGGAATTCCTCTATGCCTTTCCACCCATTCCTCTAATATCCAAGACTCTGTTCAAGCTCCAGAGGGATCACGGGACTATGATCCTCATAGCTCCTCGCTGGCCACGCCAGGTGTGGTTCCCTCTACTTCTGCATCTCTCCCAGGGATCCTCCCTGGACCTGGGAGCTGCGCCAGACCTTCTGTCTCAGGAGGAGGTGACTTTGTGGCACCCAAACCCCAAATCCCTACATCTCAGTGCTTGGTTACTGAAGGCCTAAGTCTTCAAGACTTTAATCTTTCTCAACCTGTGACAGATATCCTTCATGCCTCTAGGAAACCTTCCACGAGGCGTTCTTATGCTTTCAAATGGAAACGTTTTTCCATTTGGTGTGCTCAGCAGGGTCTTGACCCTCTAGCACTTCCTTTGAATTCCCTCTTGGACTATCTCCTGCATCTTTCAAATGCAGGCCTTAAGACGAATTCAGTAAGGGTCCATTTGAGTGCTATTGCAGCATCCTTAAAACCTATAAATGGACAACCTGTCTCCTCTCATCCTCTTGTTTCACGTTTCATGAGAGGCCTGACTCTAACTAAACCTCCCATCCGACCTCCTCCAGTAGCATGGGATTTGAACCTAGTTCTAGGTCAGCTTATGAAGCCACCTTTTGAGCCTTTGGACACTGCCTCCTTCAAATTTCTTTCCTGGAAGGTTGTTTTCCTTATTGCAGTCACTTCGGCTCGCCGCATCAGTGAACTGCAGGCTTTAGTGGCTCATCCACCTTATACTAGGTTTCATCATGATAAGGTGGTCCTTAGGACGAATCCCCACTTTATGCCCAAAGTGGTCTCGCCTTTTCATCTTAATCAAGAGGTATATCTACCTGTCTTTTTCCCGGCTCCTCATGCATCCAGTGCAGAGAGGAACCTTCATACTCTGGATTGTAAAAGAGCTCTTGCCTTTTACCTCAACAGGACTCAACCACATCGAAAGTCTTCCCAACTTTTCGTGGCTTTTGATCCTTCTCATTTGGGACTTCCAGTCACCAAGCGTACACTTTCCAATTGGATCGCTCAGTGTATTTCTTTTGCTTACCAGAGTAAGAACATTTCTATGGAGGGCCATGTCACAGCTCACAATGTGAGAGCCATGGCCACTTCTATGGCTCATCTTCACTCTGTGTCCATAGATCAGATCTGTCGAGCAGCCACTTGGGCCTCGGTTCATACCTTCACAGCCCATTACTGCTTGGACAAGGACTCCCGCCGGGATGCCTTGTTTGGTCAGGCTGTCCTCAAACACCTGTTCCATACTTAAACAACTCCTGCCCACCTTCCCTGGATGGATGCCTGAGATCCATGCGAAGATGGTTTACCCTTGGAGGGGGATCTCCCAGGCATCTTAGCTAGGGAGTCCCCATATGTGATGACTTATTCCTGCTTGTTCCTGGAGATAGCACAGTTACTTACCTGTAACAGGTGATCTCTGGGAACAGCAGGAATTAGTCATCACAACCCACCCACCTCCCCTAGGAGTTGTATCTCTATCTATCTATCTTCCTGTCCTCTCTCTCTATTGTCTCAGCTTTAAACTCGAACTGACGAGAGCTGGTCAGGAAGGCGGGAAGGCAGCGCGCATGTGCAGTGGGAGGCCCCAAAAGCTTTTAATCTGAAAAGCTGGGGAGCTTTCCCGCGCGGGCTCCGTCGGTACCGACGTACCCATATGTGATGACTAATTCCTGCTGTTCCCAGAGATCACCTGTTACAGGTAAGTAACTGTGCTTTATCTCCCAACTCACTCAACGTGGAACGTGACTCTGAGTTCAGGTGGGCCTGATTGGCATTTCCAATTCTCACTACGTCACACAGACTCTGTGGAATGTTTGCTTTCCCCTTTCCTGCCTCACTGCTCCGGGCCTGCAGCAACTGCCCCCGAAGCTGCCAGGTAAGCTCTTCTTCTATTTTATTTCCTAATGTTTCATGGTCTGTGTTTTGTAACTCTTGCCAGGCAAGCCCTTCCCCACACTGTCCTTTACTATCTCAGGCTCAATGCTATCTGGCTTCTGACAAGTGAGCTTTTCCTGTATATTGTTTCTTAGTGTTTCAGGCTTAGTGCTCCCTATCTCCTGGCCAATAGGCTCATTCTCTGCACTAGCCTTTAGTACTTCACCTTTTATGCTGTCTACCCCATGACATGGTATAGACCAGGGACAGTATAAGAGGACACAATGAGAGAACCAATTTGTTTTCAAAGAAAAGTTTATTTTTCATTTATATAACGTAACTACTGTTTAGGCTCTTTCTTCGGCTGAGGGGGGATGGCTTCAGGGTAGTCAGATTGTTGTATTAGTTGTTCCTCATTGTCTGGTTGGTGATTGGATGCCATTGGCATACATTGATGTATATGTCATTGCAAAGTTGTTTAATAAAGGAAAATTTTTAAATAAAAAAAAATCTTGCAGATGGTAAGGCCAGCCTAATTTCTTTCCTTGAATGTAATGACCTTTTAGGTACATATGTAGTCCGATTCAGGTAGGGGCACGTCTGGGTTGTCCGGACGGCCCTAAGCAAGATGGGCCTGTTCGGACCCGATTCTGGACCGCGAGCCTGATTGCTGGTTTTGTGCTGCTCATTCTACCTTTGAGGTGGAATAAGCAGCACGTCCCCATGGGCCTGGCAGGATGTACAGGGTCATGACCTGAATTGGCCCTGTACGTCCTACCCGGTTGGCCCGCCCCGCTCCGCTCCGATCTGATCCTGCCCCCTTTTTCCCCCTGCCCGCTCTCCCCATCCTGATGCTCGGACATATGGGGGGAGCCGGAGGGGTAATTAGGCTGGGACGTGAAGCCCCACAACCCACATCCCAGAATCGGGCCCACAGTGTAATAAACAAACTAAGATAATCTAGAACCATACCCTTTAAAATAAATGATAAAAGCTTATATAAATTTTGTGCTCTTATGGGGAGGCAAACCTTGGCCTTTTCCTCCCCCAGATAAATCTAAATGTTGCTTGATGAAGATTTAACCATTTCCATGGAACCTCTAGAGTTAAAACTTGAAAAAAATATCACAGCCTTGGGAGTATTTTCATTTTAATTACCACTATCCTCCCCAGCAAGATAAATATGCATCATGCCTCCTCCTCAAGTCCTCCTTCAAAGTCTAATTCCAAATAATTCCATTCAAAAAATGTACTTAAGTCCACCCCAGTTTGGATCCCCAAATACCTAGTTGATCGATCAATACACCCATCTAAAAGCACAGAACATACATCAATACACCCATCTAAATGCACAGAACATATTCCTTTTGGCTCCTCAACCCCACACTCAGGACCTCAGTCTTACTCCAGTTTACTTTATTTTAAACCCCACTCAACTCCCACATCAAGACTGACATCAACAAAAGAGGATTCTTAATATACTTTGGGATGTCATCTGTGAACAGATCTTAGTTCCTGTCCCCCCTCCCCACCAACCCGCTAATATCTGCAAAAGATCAAATTTTAGCCACAAACCGCTCCACTGAGCGGGCAAACAGGGGTGTCTCATCCCTCTTTCCTAGAGGAAGACCTCAAAATATCCCCCATTTACTTTTACTCTGTCCTCTCATAGGCTTTTTGCACCCAGGAGATAGTTATCGCCTAGACCTATGGAATAAAGTGTTTTTCCACAAAAAAGTCCAGCAAACCCTATTAAATGCTTTTTCTACATCATTAGCTACTAATAGCACAGGTTCCCCTTCTCGCCGAGTTGTCCGAGTTATTTGCAAAGTGTGCTTGTTATCCATTGCCTGCCTCCCAGGTATAAATCCTGACTGATCTACATGGACAGCTCTGAAATTACAGTGGCTAACTGCCCAGCCAGGATTTTGACATCCACATTGAGCAATGAAATGGACTATAAGATCCACACAGAGCTGGATCCTTTCCTTCCTGAGGTAGAAGTGTAATGCACACTGCATTGAAGGAGCCAAACCACCCTCTTGTAAAAGATTATTAAATAACTCATATCCCCTCGTGTTAAATGTATCCCCCAATTGACCGCTTTGACCCGGTGAAAAGCGGGATATAAATACAGCTAAATAAATAAATAAATAAACTCAGTCAACAGCCTCATTCTCTCTCCGATAAGCTTCCTGTAAAACCTCAGGTCAGTTTGTGGATTGCATTATCAGCCTTCACCCTCCTCTCCTCACGATCACTCTCCTCCGTCTTCATGTGCACCATGGCCACCATCTTAGCTCTCTCCTGCTTTTGCTGAAACTTGGCTCTGCTATCAGAATACTCAGGGAGATCGACTGTTCAGTGCTTCCCCAACATTGACTATCAAATTGGGTGCATTCCCCAAGGGGGTCATTCCGGATAGCAGAATGGACATATTCGGCTGCCAACCCCGACTAACTTCCCCGTACATTGTAAGGGGGGGTTAGACGGGGGTGGGGGGTGGGAAAGGGGCATTGCGGGGGCGGAGTTAGGGCAGGCAGTGGGTGGTCTGCGGCCTTAGACATACAGGGCCAATTCCAATGTCAGTCCTGTACGTCCGGGGTCGGCAAACTGAATGGGGAACTTATTCCACCTCTGAAGTGGAATAAGCTTCCCTAGTCGGCGGGGGACAGCAGGCCTGGGCGGCGGAAGAGGTGGGGGGGGGGGGGGTAGAGGAGATTCCCTGGAACCTGACCCTGGCCTTGGGAGGCCAGATCAAGGGTCGAGCTGTGGGGAATGCAAAATCTGCTCGGCAGCTGGGGCCGTGACTCCATTCAGGAGCCTGGACTGAGTTAGCCGGGCTAGGCCTGTATATGCAGGCCAACCAGGATTGGGGTCCCGGCTTGCTCATTTAGGCCTGGATGCAATTCTGATACTGTGGGGCTAGACATGCCCCGCAAGATCAGAATCCCGTCTAACTCTAATGTTCTCCAGAACTTAATAACCAGACACACCAGCACAAGACCACTGAGAAGCAGCATGGATAATAAGATAGCCACCCCATCTGAATACCAAAGAACAAATCAGGCAACATCCAGAAGGGCACCATCTCTCTATGCACCAGAATTATGAAACACCCTGCCTGAAAGCATAAGATCCATGAGCGACATAAAGGATTTCAAAAGTATGTTGAAAACCATACTATTTGTACAATACTATGGAACCTCCCAGAGCCTACAAACAAAGATATGAACATGAACGCAATCAACGGTCTTTATAAGTTATTGCAAATTGTCAATGTTGCATTCTACTCCCTCTAGTACCCATTTTATTTATTTATTTATTTGGTATACATTTGTATGCCGCCACTTCCAGCGATCAGCAGCGGTCCAATGGTGGAGAAAACAAGGGAGTATGTACATAACAATTTAAGAATACAGTCTGATTTGAGGGAGGGGTGCACCACTCACACATGAATTACAATTATACATTTGAGCAACCAGAAAAATTACAGTTTGATCAACAACATAAATTACAGTTATACAATACATCGCAAAATATGCAATTTTATTAACAGTGGATATATACATATATACATTTTAAATCGCCATAGATGTGAGCTGTCGGTGAAATAGATTTTTAAGACTCGTGTGCTTCGGAGGGAGGTAGGCAAATTGGGCAATGATAATGGTTGCATCTGTCTAGGTGATGCCGTAATGTGATTGGAACAGGTGGGTTTTAAGCTTTTTTCTGAAGTCCTGTAGGTCGTTGATCAGGCGTATCTCATGAGGCAGTTGGTTCCAAAGCATGGGTGCAGCGTACGTAAATGCCCGGTTGCTCGTTCGCTCTTTGACAGCTCTTATACTACTTGGAACACAGAGTGTGTTCAGGTTCGCAGTCCGTCGGCATCTGTTGGGGGGCTGTGAGATGATGAGGTTATCGATGAATGAGGGGGATATTTTGTGAATGATTTTGAATGTTGTTACCAGTATTTTGTAAACTACTCGTGCAGAGATGGGGAGCCAGTGAAGCTCAATCAGGACTGGTGTAATGTGATCTATCAGCTTCTTATTCATGATAATCCTGGCTGATACATTTTGTGCCAATTGTAAGATGTTTAAGGTTTTTTTCGGTAGACCTTGCAAGATGGCATTACAGTAGTCAAAGTGGGGAATGATGAGCACTTGAGCTACTGTTCTGACGTCCGTGTGGTCAATTCCTCCCGAGTACCTATCCTCACCCTAACTCATAAATGTACACAACTTAGCTACATGTAAACCTCTTTGATTGAAGGAAAAGGTGGTATAAACGGGTTACATAAATAAATAAAATCTGTGCATTTGGTTCTGACCGGGCGCACAGAGGGCTGGAACATCCAGGATAGAATCGGGCCCCAAGTGTTTAGTACCACTTAGTGTGTTTCACACCACTAGGTGGGATCACCAAAATCACTCTTATTTCCTGGTTAAGTGGAACCCACCACTTAGGCATCTATGTGGGACCCTGACATCCCTTCCTCAGACAGATGGGAACTTGAATTTTCAAAAGCTATGATAAATGGATTTTTTGAAGATTGCTCACTATGTAGAGGTGAAAATATGTGCATTGTGGAGGTGTTTTTGGATTGGAGTTAGATTGGGGAGGCAACAGCATGCATAACTTTGTATTTTCAAAACTATGCACATTGTTTTGACCAGAAAAAGTGGGCATAGCTCTCTGCAGATATCTTTTTATTCTTTGGCAGTTTCCAAAGGGAAAGCACACAAAGTCCACAGAAAGAAGTACCCTTGGACTTTCTGCCAATGTAAATAGTTTTGATAATTTCTTGCCAGATATTATTCTTTAAACACCTGCCTCACATTATTCCATGTCCCATGGGTCCAAGGCAGTGTAAATAGCTTGCTTTAACTTAGTTCTCAGTAGACATGAGTGCATTTCTCCAGCTGTCCCATGAACTATAAGACAGGTAATTTTGCCTGCTAATAATGTTGCTCAAAAAAAATACAAGTTATCGTGTACTCTGACAGATGAGGACATAAATTCTGCTCAGTGGAACTCAAATTACCTTTGAGATTGGCAAAGATTTTTTTTAAAATTTACTTGGTGGTATGGGGCACCACACGTTTTTCATTGCCTGCTGAAACTGACCCAAAGTCCTCATGTATTAATGAAAGAGCCCTGCATGAGAGTACTGGCACATTTTTTGCTAGTAAAAAAGAAACACACTGGATATAGGTAATTAACAGGTGAGAAGGGAGGGTGGATAGGGTAGAGGAGTGTGAACAGAAGAGGATGGAGGAAGGGGGCTAGGTAAAAAAGGTGGAGGACATGGGGGTGATGAGAACAGGAGGGCTAAGAGTAGAAGGGGGAAGGGCTGGAGGGGGGGAAAGGAGGAGGAGGTGAAGGCTATGAAGAAGGTGGAGGAGGCAGTGGAAGTGAGAATACAGGCGAGACTGAGAGGCAACAAAGCAAGGGGAAGAACATGGAGTGGAGAGTGAGAAGGGGAAAGTCAGTCTGCAGTGCACGTCTGGATTACATAGACATATAAACACAGATCCCCCATGCAATAGCATTCGCCATCTTGCATGTGTATTGTGACAAGGCAGAGGCTCAGAAACAGAAGAAAAAGGGTTTAAAACACTTTCTGTCACCGCAGGTGTTTAGAGGTGCAGGACAGGAAGGGGTTAAGATTCCAGCACACGAACCTTCTCTGCAAAGAAGGGCAGGGAAAGAACCACACCCTAGCTCTAGGCTAACCCAGAGACATAGCCAATCAGGGAGGTGGGCGGAGTCAGACCGGATTGGGCCACTCTACACTCATAACCAGGAAGCAGTAGTTAGTAGGGAGAGCAGTGGAAGTAGAGGCGAAGGGAGGAGAAGCCGAGAAACCTCCAGGAGAGAAGGGAGGGAAGACAGAAACCTCCCAAGCAGCAAAAGGGGAACTAAGGAGAGAACCAGGGAAAGGAGAGTTCCTGTGGGTGGTCCAGGAAGAGACCCAGGCAGAGCTCAGCTCCAAGAGAGAGTGAACCCTGGAAGAGACCCAGAGCTGGACTCAGAAGCCTTGAACACAGACTTGGAGTCAGGGGAGTTCCCCAGAGACAGACGCTGCCAAAACCAGGTCAGAGCAAAACCTTTAAAACCTTGTAAAATAGATAGCTCTGAAATAGGCCAGTCTCTAGGAAGTGATAATAGAGTGCTTTCTAGAAGAAACAAGTTTAAACCAAGCTTTGAAAGGAAACCTGAAGTTACTAGAGGAAAGTTGGGCTGTAGGAAAGTCCCTATTAAGAAACTGCAAGCATTTCCCTTATACAGACAGCGTGACCAGAGCTCTAGCTCAGAAGAGAGCACACCTGCTTGTCAGCAAAAGGCTAATTGGCCGCTACCGTGCAGAGAGCTAGGAACAGACCCTGAGGACCAGGCTGTGCTGAGGGATCTCACAAGGCAGTTCCATAAGAGACATATTCCTCCCAACCAAAGGCAACTACCTAGGCAAGGCAAGGAAGAAATAAATCCCTTTTATGAGCTGTTAAAAGGTGCTGAGAAATACCAAGCCTCACAAGTGCCTAGAAGACAGAGAGAAACCAAATGGAAACAGCTTCAGAATGTAATTAAAGAATTAAAGTCTGAAGGCTTGTATGTTCCACATGACAAAGGGATATCAGAGAGCCAGGAAGAACCAATGGAATTAGGGGCTCCTTTATCCAATACCAGTGATTCTGAAATGGAGTGTGGAGTATGTATGAGAGAGTAAGGAGCTATAATTTGTTCCTGTTTTATGATTGAGTGCTGTGAAGCCTAAACCAATGTTCTTAGAAGTTTGCACCAGAGACAGCAGCGTTCTGCTGGGTGCAATGACTCAGAGTTTCATAACTTGCAGCTGGGAATGAAAGGCAACGTACGGAAGTGTTCCTACACAAGAAGCCTGGTACTAATAGGCAAGAGAGCGTGGAGATTGCCATTTTTATTGAAAGCTGTTAGACAAGATATGGACATTAGAAAGAAATACAACAGCTAGAAGATTTCTTTATTACAAGCTGATACTTGGAAAGCATTACTGGCATCCTGAAATGCTGTTGTATTGTTGAAGCTGGAAGAAGCCTAAAAGCATTTAACTGTATTACGTGTCCCTGAGAAGAATCAGGAGAACTGACTTTACACTGGAACTTTTATTTGGTACAAAAAGGTTACCATTCTACTCTTGTGTTGGGGGAGTAAATCCTGTGCTGTTCTTTTGCAATACTTTGTGCAATACCTTATGCAATAATAAAGTTTTCATTAACTTGGAAACCCAACCTTGGCTGTCGTCACTTCAGTCCACAACTACAATAGGATACAGGGCTTCAGCACTACCAAGGACTTTTAAAACCGCCTTGTGGCACGCACCAACTGCCTGATTACGCCTAGGGCTAGGAGGTGCGGTGTCACATAGTAAGGTTTTTGGCGTAGTTGTTTAGGATTATAAAAATTGCTGCCTTGCACAGAAGGAGTGACTGACCAACGATACCAGTAAAGTTCTGAAGAGTGGACACTTTGAAAATTTTTGGGGAAAAAAAAAAAAAAGTTTTGACACCAAGGGTACCTGAAGAGCTTACCAGTGCTGCAGATTACAATTCAGCATTCAGCTGAGGCGGACCAGAGTTCCGGTTCTAAGGCTACCGCACTGCTGACAAGCGAGACACTCCACTTGTAGCAGGTAACCCGTAGCTAAGAGGGGTCATCTTAGGATACTGCTACAAGGGGGTGGTAATTTGGCAGAGCTAAGCTGGGAGCGAAGGAAGGTGCTTTTGTGGTGGTTCCGCACTTGGTGTTTCTTTTTGTATTCCCTACAGGTACATCAAAATGGAACCTGCAACCTTGATGAATTGGGTAGCGGAGAGGTTCCAGGAGCAGGAGGCAAGGTCGGTGAAGACCCAAGAGAGGATGGCCGCGATGATACAAGCACAGCAACAGCCTGTATTAGACCTGCTAGGATCCTGGATGGAAGAGCAGAAGCGGACATCGGAGACGCTACAGACTGTGTCCAGTTCGTTAGGAACTGCCACAGGACTCGGAGTTCTTGGTCAGGGAATGTTATCATTAGGACAGTGGTCTAAGGACGCTAATGTTGATGATCATCTCGAAGTGTTTGAGCGCATTGCAACCATGAGCGGATGGCCTAAAGAACACTGGGTTATCCGATTGGCTCCATCCCTAACGGGAGAGGCTCTTACGGCCTACAAGGAGATGCCCAGTGATCTTGCCAACGATTATGGAGCTGTCGTTGAAGCAATACGGGACAGATTAGGCCTAACACCCGTGGTGTATCGCCGACGTTTAAGAGGGTGCAGGTTAACCCCGGGCGAGACACCACAGGCCTTATGCCATAGGATAAAAGCTTTGGCATATAAATGGCTATCTCCACAAGGTAAGAGCATGGACGCAGTAATGGATGATATTGTACTTGAACAATTCTTGGAAGCACTGCCCCGGGAAGTACAGTCCTTCCTAATCCTCCAAGACTGCCAGAATACCAAGGATGCCGTCGCCCTCGCTGACCGGTTCCTAGAGGCGCAAGCCTTAGGTCAGAAGAGGAAAGGTGTTCCAGAGGGTACAGTCTTGAGGGAATCAGGAATGAAGGGAGGAGTACAGGTGGGTGAATCTTCATCTAGGCCTTTGTTCAGACCTGGTGTGAATGAGCGCAAGTGTTTTGCCTGTGGTCAGAAGGGACACCTCAGGAGGAATTGTAGGGCTAGGCTAGCACTAATCACCACCCAGTCCAAGGAGGTTGGGGAGGGATTCTTGCTGATGGTCACGGTCAATAATATCCCGGTTGAAGCCTTGTTAGATTCAGGCGCCGACCAGTCCATGGTCTCTGAAAGTCTGTGGAAGGAGATAGGATCTCAGAGTGGGAGTGATGAAAAACACCCTGAAGGTGAAATTAAGATTTGCTGTGTGCATGGTGCTGCAACAGCATACCCAAGGCACACAGTAACCGTAAAAGGAATGGGCATAAGCAAGGACATCCCAGTAGCGGTGGTACCAAGGTTGCCCCATCCTATAGTGTTAGGCAGGGATTGGCCGCAATTTAGAAGAGGCCTAGTTAGAGGTTTAGCTATTACTGCTGAAGCCAAAGTCCCCAAGCCTGCAAAAAGAGGGAAGCTACTCGTAAGTGAGGATAGCGAGGAAGGATGGAAGTTAGGTCTAGTGTCCACACGAGCCCAAAGCAAAGCTAGTCAGAAGAACCAGGTCCCCGCTAAGGATTCTCTGGCAGACTTGCCCACACATAGGGGTTTGGTGACGCCCTCTAGAGAACGCGTAAAACCCCAGAAGGGGGAAAAACGCAAAGAAAAGCAATGCCGGGCTTTGAATAGAAACAAGCTGGCGACAGGGCGGGAGCTACCATGGGCTTCGGCCGAATTAGTAGCAAAATTTCCCTCTTTTCCTGAGGAGCAAAGGCAAGATCCAACCCTGACCCATGCCTTTGGTAATGCGAATAAGGGAGGGGGATCGTTGCCGCGTTTTTATTTGGAAGGGAACGTGTTGTATAAAGAAAGCCATTATAGGAGCTGAAGTGGGGAAACGTGTGTTCAATCAGGAGGGCTATGAGGTAATCCCTAAGCACTCATCTCAAAGGGCAGGGCCTGATTCAGCACAGCTGCGCTGTGTTAGGGAGGAGCACTCATCTAGGCAGAATAAGAGTAGAGTTTATTCTACAGATGACCATCTTCATGATCACCTTGGATATCCAGAGAATTATCCTCAGTTTCATCTGAAGGATTATCAGAAGCAGAAGCCAAACCGGACGGACAGAGAGGGAAAGAGACCCTCTGGAAGAAAGAGGAGAAAAGCCTTTGAGAGGTCTAGAAGAGTCCAAAGCAGTACGTATACTGGGAGGTATTCCAAAGGCCAGCATACACCATTGGACTGGGGAAAGCCAGAGGAATGGTGCTGCAGAGCTAGGAATCTCCAGACGCTACCTGTGAGGGAGACGGCTGCACGTGGAAGGGACCCTAAGAACCGTGCCAGAAGGTATGTGAAGAGAGATCCAGTGTCCAGGGATCTGGATTGGAAGGCTGGACATAAGAACTGGACTACATACTGGCCAGGCTATATAGAGAGAAACTCTAACAGCAATGGAAGCTCAGGTATGAACACTGATCTATGCCCTAGCTATAACCTTGAAAGACAGCAGGGAAACAAGTATTCTCCTGAAAGTGCTCCATTGAGAGATTCATCTGTGCCAATCCATGATATTGAACCCATGCTTGTTGAGGAAGGGGGAATGATTGCAGATGAAGAATGTGTTTATATGGACTGCTCTCTGTCCAAACTCCTTTGGTGATTTTCTGTTATAAAGTACAGCAACCATCACAAAGAAATACAAACTTGTTCTTTAATCTACTCAGAAAAGCTCCTGTGTAGGATTTCTGGCCACGCTGTAGAAAGCAAGCCAGCTAAGGGGTTTCAGCTGGATAACTGCTAGCAATTGAGCCTTACCTAATTGCTTGTGAGCTAGGAGAGAATCACTTCTGAATCTATGTGGGAAGTTATCAGAAGTTAACCTGAAAAGAACAGGTTTTTTTCTTTCTTTGTGGCTTTTCGTTTGTTGTTTGATATATGCTAAGAAAACATTAGCTAATGCCTACAGAAAAGACCAGTTTGTACCAACCAGGTCTTATTTCTTTGCTTTAATTGCATGATAAGTTAAAAGGTTGTTTTCCTGATTTTGTTTTTTTCAAGTTTAACACTGAAAGCAAGTAACCTGATTTATGTGCTACCAAGCATATCTGTGTTGGGAGAAATAACCCCATAAATAAATATCTTATTGGCTTTACCCAAAAGCACAACTAATTATTGTCAGCAGCTGTGTCTGGTGTGAATGAACTACATTGCCCACAATCCCTTGCAAATCACATAGATATATGCACTTGCCAAGACTGTGAAGATTCTCACCCAGGCAGCCGTCTGACAGTACCTAGCAGTTTCCCCAAAAGACACAGGTACCACAATGCTTGTATTGGGTCCACTTTAATAATGGTTTATGGACCTTTCCTCCAGGAACTTGTCCAAACCTTTTTTAAACCCAGCTACACTAACAACTTTTACTGCATCCTCCGGTAGCAAATTCCAGAGTCTGATTACACGTTGATTGAAAAAATATTTTCTCTTATTAGTCTTAAATAGGTTACCCTATAGCTTCATTGCATGCCTCCTGGTCTTTCTATATTTTGATGGCGTAAACAGTCGATCTACGTTTACCCGTTCCACTCCATTCATTAATTTATAGACCTCTATCATATCTCCCCTCAGCTGTCTCTTTTCCAGGTTGAAGAGCCCTATCCTTTTTAGCCTCTCTTCAAAGAGGTATCCTTCCATCCCCTTTACCATTTTGGTGACTCTTCTCTGTACCTTTTCTAATAACGACTGCACCTTGAATACTGTATGCAATTCTGGTCGCCATATCTTAAAAAGGATACAGGCGGTCGATAGTACACCCTCATTGCCATTGCCTTCCCCTTTCCCTTTTTACATAGAATTTCAATCCACAGAGATTCTACAGTGAATTTTGTTTTCTGCAAAACTTTAATCCTTTGTGACTCAATGCCCTCTTTAACATAGAGTGCAACCCCTCCACCAATTTGATCCTCTCTATCATTACGATATAGTTTGTACCCAGGTATCACAGTGTTCCACTGGTTGTCCTCCTTCCACCATGTCTCTGAGATACCAATCATATCTAACCTCCTATTTAGTGCTATATATTCTAACTTTCCCATCTTATTTTCCATACACACCCAAGCACACTCTCCTTCTGCCTTCCTCCACTCACCCATAGATCTCTGCAGATGTTTCCCCTGCCCATCCTTTCTCTTATGTCCACTCACACTGACAGGCACAAATGCATGTACAACCTTCACCACACATACACACCCACACCTGCCATACAACTCCCGGGCACATATATACTTAATTCTTACCCATAGTCCACATCATCATGCTAAATCCTCCACATCCTAAGTATTCACCTGATATGTATATATATATTGTATATATAATATACCCCTCCTTAGACTTCTATATATACACAGAGCTACACCCATAATCTTCCTAAACCATTCCCAAACAAAAACCTATTTCCTCCACAAATACTCTCTCGTATATCACTCAACCACTAAAACAAACACGACAGTCCGTATGAAAATGTTCAAAGGGGAAACACACTATTGTGTCACATTGTAAGGATGACTTTACAGCTTGTTAGATTTGTAGTCCTTTCCTTCATATTGAGAGAACAGTCCTGCAGAACTCGGGAATATTTTGAGATGAGAGTTAAAAATGAAGGATCAGTAACGTTGAAGTGCACAAGACATGATTGATGTATCTATGTTTACCATCACTTAGCTGATGTATTTCTGTACTTTTCTAGAGTGCTGTTTGGAGGATATCAATGAACACCTGCTCAATGTTTGCACTAACTAGTAAAACAGACTTTGCATCAGTTGTGCTACTTTGTGCTCAGGGTGTGTCATGTTTTTCCTATATATTGAGTTATTAAATACAGCCCTTCTGTATAAAAGCTCACATTAATCCCAGCAGCACAACAACCCTTCAGATGATCAAAGATAGAGGAGATCCCCTTCTCTAAAAGATGGCTGTTCTATGAAACTAAAGCTGCTTAAAAGAGAAATAAAAACACAAGAGTGAACCAAGATGCTGGTAGGTGTGCTGCTTCTAGGAAGGAATTATGACAGATCTCTCCTAAAAGGCAGTAAAAATGTCAAATTGCCATGATTTTCTGAAAATCATACAAAACATTTATACCATTCCACTCATGACAAAGCCTGATCCCTTCTTATACTTATCATGAAAATAGCATTTTGCAGGTAGATTCTCGTATTACTGAGAATCTCAAATATCACCTTATTGTATGGACATAGATATATGACCATTAGTAATATTTCTCTAATCATATTTGTGCTGAATTTAGCCACTGGTTACCCAAGAGCTCAATGTAACTTGACAATTTCCTGAAATGCTGTAGTTTTGAAACAACAAACATCTAGAGCTTTTTTTTTTTTTTCCTAGAAAGAAGAGTACCATTATTTAGATGCAGGTCCATCACTGGAGAAAACGAGGAAGGAAAATGGGATGAATACCTGGTGCTCCATGTACCAACAGAAACCCCAGCCACTGTAACCAGCTGCAAAGTTCAGTGCAGTTGTACCCCATCCATTTTTGTCTCCTCCCACTGGTAGAAGGCATAAGAAAACTCTTACCTACTTATGCTTCCTCTGACATCTTTATGAGATAGGAAAACCACTAAGGAGAGATTGAGAGAGACCAGGGCTGGCTCCAGAAAGGGGGTAGTGAGGAAAAAGATCCTCCCAACAGTTATCTCCCTGTCTGATTGGACTGCTGATTGGTTGGAAGGATAGGTACTTTTCACATATTCATTTTGTTAGGTTTTTAAATTTGGGCATTTTTCACGGGTTCACTGGGCTCTGTAGGGCTCATTCCGTTCTGGAGTAGATCCCCTCTGTACATCTGGTTCAGACCAGACGTACAGAGGGGATCGCAGTTCTGATCCCATGGGGCACGTCTAGCCATGGGAGATCAGAATTGCGATCAGTCATGTACATGCAGGCCGGGACTGCGATTTAGTCTGGCCAGCACGTACATGACCTGCCCGACTAACTCAGTCAGGGCCTTTAAATGGAGCCACGGTGCCATGGCATCCAGTTCCATGGCATCGCAGCTCCATTTAAAAGCCGCGATGCCGGCCACCAGATAGAAGTGTTTATTCCCTGCAGCCCAACCCATGATCTGGCTTCCTAAGGCCAGGGCGGGCTGCGGGGAATGTCCTCTGGCCCCACCCTGTCCCATCCACATCCCAGCAGTACAAAAAAAAACATCCAGGGAAGTTATTCCACCTCGCAGGTAGAATAACTTCCCCACACATGTCGCCGGCCCTGGAGGTACAGGGGCAACATTAGAATCAACCCTGTACATCCAGAGTCAGTGACCGCCCACTCTGCCCCCTTCCCCGCCCTTGTCTAACTTCCCCGTACAACCGGCAGGGAAGTTAGACGCGGCTGGAAAAGGCACGAATAGCGGGAATCCCCGCTATTCGTGGCACAGAATCGGGCCCTATAGGGGATGCTGGAATGGCAGTTGTGATAAGGAAGCTTATCATAGCTCAGGTAGGAGCTATAGAAAGGATGATGTGACTCTGAACAAGCAACCTGTCAGTACTGGTAGAAGCAAGAAAACAGAGTTTTCACATAAAAGACTACCAGTCCCAGAATGCACCAGGTTTCCAGCAGCCATGAGGGAGGCTGAAGTAAGAAAATGTGTGTGCAATCAAGAGAGCTATGAGGTAATCCCTAAGCACTCATCTCAAAGGGCAGGGCCTGATTCAACACAGGTGCGCTGTGTTAGGGAGCAGCACACATTAGGAAAGAATAAGAATAGAGCTTATTCTTCAGATAACAGCTTCAAGGAGAGTTTGAAGAACAGCTTCAGCAAAAGCCACGCAGATAGAGAGAGAAGGAAACTCTCTGGAAGGAAGAGAAGAAAGGCCATTGGAAGGTCTGGGAGATTCCAAGGCAGTACTCATACTGGGAGGTATTCCAAAAGCCAGCAGAGTCCATTGGACTGGATTCAGCCAGAGGAATGGAGTGGCAGAGATAGGAATCACCAGTGGCTACCTGGAAGAGAGAAGACTGCATGTGGAAGGGACTTTCAGACCAAGGCCAGAAGGTATGTGAGAGGAGATCCAGTGTCCAGGGATCAAGATTGGAAGGCTGGACATCAGAATTGGATTACATATTGGCCAGGCTATACAGAGAGGAATAATGATAGCAGGAGAGGCTCAGGTATGAACACTGATCCAGACCCTATCTATAATAGAGAATGGCAGCAAGGGAATGAGCATTCTCATGATAGTGCCTTAATGAAAGACTCGTCTGTGCCAATGTATGATAATGACCCTATGATTGTTGATGCAGGGGGAAATACAGCAGATGAAAATACAGTTTATATGGACTGTTCTCTATCTGAATGCTATTACTAGTTTTCTCTGAGCAAACACATCAGCCATCACAAAGAAACCTAACTTTGTTCTTTATTTCCACTGCAAACAGCTCTTAAAGCAGGATTTGGGCTCACACAGTAGCAGCCAACCAGCTAAAGGCTTTCAGCTGGTCCATTGATAGTAATTAGGGCTGCACCTGATTGTGTGTGTGAGCAAGGGAGAATCCCTGCTGAGATCGGCGTGGAAAATAAGCAGAAGTTAACCTAACCAGCAAAGTTTATTCTTTACTTTGTGCCTTTGTATTTGGTAATTATTTGCTAAGAAAACATTAGCTAATTGCCTGACAAGCTGAAGGTTGTTTTCTGGTTTACTTTGTGACTTTTTGTTATCCATTTTAAACACTGCAAGCAAGTAACCTCATTTATAGTGCTATCAAGCATACATGTGCTGGGTGAATTAAACCCCATCAATAAAAGAAGTATTTTATTGATCTTACCACTTGGTTTCACAACTTAAATTATTGTCATCAGCTGTGTTTGGGAGTGAATGAACTACAATACCTTGCAAGAATCATATGAATATATGCATCGTCAAGATTGTGTAAGTTCTCACCCTAGGCAGCCGTCTGACACAGTGGAAAAGGATCACACCTAAAGACTGCTATTAAAGTGTTAATTTGCCTAAGTAGGAGGGGAAGTTTGGTTTTGAGAAACTTGCTGAGATTCAGTTTTGTTTCTCATATTTTGACTAAATATGGAAGGCCTAGTTTTGCTGATCTGAACAGTAGAGAGAGTAGACAAATTGCTGAAGGAAAGCAAAGCTGGTAAAGGAGAAGATTCCCAGGCCAGGCAATAAGTCTTAGTTCTTCTATGGGAAGGCTCAATCATTCCACCCCATTTCTACCTTATTTTGCTGTATCAAAAATGACCATTTTCAAGAGCTACAGTCCAGTATTTCATGAAGCCAGCCAAGAAAACAAATCAGAGGTTCTAATGTCATAGAAATACAGGGAGGTTCTTCAGTAAAATTGCAAGGCAGAAAGCAGTTGTTGAGAGGATGAGGTATGAGGGCAGCCAAGATTTGATCCACAAACCTGGGAACCAGAGGCTGGTAGCTTGCAGCTGGAGCCATGGAGGTTACTTAACCTGAAACTGAAGTCCACGAAAGAAATCCTGAAGCAGAAGAAGGACAAGCCTATCCCTGGAGGAGTCCATTAGACCATTAAGGGATGTGTCCTTTTGAACACCATATGTAAGGAGGCCCAGTCAGAGACACCCTAGCTGGTTCTATAGTTTTTTGGTGGGCCTGACCTGCATCTAGCTCCTTTCACTGTTTTTTTTAGTGGCAAACTTTGCTTCTTCCTGCTCACTACTAAGACCTCTGACTCTTGTTTCACATCTGGTTCCTGCTCCAATCTTTCCATTGCTACAGCATCTTCTGGTCCCTGATACTTCTTGGTTCTAGTATTGCTCCAGCCTGACCTGGAGTGGATCCTAACAGTATGAACCAGTCCAAAACCAGGGCCTCGGTCAGTATGATACATATAGCACAGACTCTGAACAGTTTAGCAGATGCTTTACAAACCATGCAGGCACTGCTTCAGACCTTTAAGCAGAAAGTGGAAACTCTCCAGTCCTCTGTTTAGGAACAAGGACAGTGGGCTACTCTACCAGGCCACCCACTCATGGAGCAATGCCTGTTTTGCCAATTTGATGGCACTAGAAAACTATGTGGGTTCATATAGCAGTGCAAGCTCTGGTTTCATATTCATCCCTACATGTATTCGTCAGACTTCCTCAAAGTAACCTTTTAATTAGTATACTTACTAAGAAAGCCCTGGCATGGGTCATTCCATTCCTGGAGCAGAATAATACCATCCTGAACAACCTGAACATTTATTGGATGCCCTTTCCCATGCCTTTCGGAAACCAGACTGTGCAGCTGAATGGCAATTATATGAGTTTCTGCCAGGGCCAATGAACAGTGACAGAGCTTGCTACAAAATTCTAGCACAGGGCTAAACTTAACTGGAATGAGTTTACCCTCCACACCCATTTCCAGTGGAGTCTTGCTACTTCTATTAAGGATAAGCTGGCATGATTGGATTTCCCAGACTTTCTAGAGGAGCTATTCACACCGGGGATCATCCTGAACCACAAATAGCAGGGATGGACGTCCCAACGGGATGTCCATTCCCGCTATTTGTGCCGGCTTTAGCCCCTGACTAACTTCCCCGCCAGTTGTGCAAGGAAGTTAGTTGGGGGCGGGGAATGGGCGGCCCGGGGGTGGAGAGTGGGCGGGCAGTGGACGGTTGCCAGCCCTGGATGCACAGGGCCGATTCTAATGTCGGCCCTGTACGTCCAGGGCTGGCAAAATGACTGGGGAAGTTATTACACCTCCGAGGTGGAATAACTCTCCTGGACATTTTTTTTTTAAATTTGGGGCATGGAAGGGGCTGGATGGGCCAGGGGACATTCCCCACAGCCGACCCTGGCCTTTGGAGGCCGGATCAGGGGTCGGGCTGTGGGGAATTTGCAGTTTTGGTCGGTGGCCAGCATCACATCTTTTAAATGAAGCCTCAGTACCATGGCAACATGACCCCATGGCACCGAGGCTCCATTTAAATGCCCTGACTGAGTTAGCTGGGTGCAGTCCTGCATGTGCAGGCCGGACAGAATCGCTGTCCCAGCCTGCATGTGCATAACTGTTTGTGATTCTGATCCCACGGGGCTAGACGTGCCCCGTGGGATCAGAATCGCGATCCCCTCTGTGCGTCTGGTTCAGACCGGATGCACAGAGGGGATGGACATGTGGGACAGAATCGGGCTCACTGTGTTTGCATTGAAGGATGCCTATTGGAATGTATCCTGGAAAGACCTACTGAAAGTTCTGAACAGAGTTGCTGTTTCATATCTCCCAGAAAGAAGACAACCCCCAGAGTCCACAGTAATGGGTACAATAAGGTGGCACCTCTCAGCAGAGGAGAAGTAAAGATGTCACCAGGAAGGCTTTGGCCTCTATTGCGGACTTCCTGGGCACATGCAAAATAGCTGCAGAAGTAGGCTTCGGAATCATAATCAGCCCTCAAGGGAGAAAGCAGGGAGCAAATACAAAGTAACCCTCTAAGCTAAACTTTGATAGGTACCTAAACTGATCATATCATTACCCTAATCTATCTTCTACAGAAAGACAAACTCCCAGCATATGCCATGAGTGATTCTGAAGCCTCAGTGTGCTTCATGGACCTTACACTGCTCAGCAGCATCAAGTGCTATTATTTGGGAAAGAAGTGAGCATAGCCATGGAAACTATTGATGGCTCACCCATGTCATCAGGCCCTGTAACTCTAGACAGAACCTCTCATAGTAACTATGATTCAAGATCACCAGAAGGTGAGAATTTGATTTGATTTATGCACCACATTTTGCCATAATGCAAGGGATGCCCTGGCTAAAACAGCATGAACGCCATATCCGCCAGTGGGAGGAGTAGCCTAGTGGTTGGGACAAGGTACTTCAGGCTGGAAGGTCGGGGGTTCAAATCCCACTAGAGGACAGCAACCTTGGGCCGGAAGGACTGGGGTTTCTAGTCCCGCAGATGCTCCTTGTGGTCTTGGGCAAGCCACTTAACCCTCCATTGCCCATGTTCCCTGTAAGTATTAGTGTATGTGTCTCAAATCCCCACGTGTTAAATGTATCCCCCACTTGTGTTGTGACCGCTTTGATTGAAGGATAAGGCGGTATATAAATACCATTAAATAAATAAAATAAAATAAAAATATCCAGTGGAGAACTCATCAGATCACCTTCCCGTCTATTTGCTTGTTTAGCCAAGAGCACTTTATGCCTAATTTTGAAACAAAAGAGGGTGATCCAGAGGATGCTGCCACGGAAATCCAGGAATATGCAGCAACCCGGGAGGAAAATGGGCACCTACCAGAGAAATACTTGAAATATTGGGAAGTGTTGATAAGGGGGCTGCAGAAATCTTATCCCCTTATGGACCATGTGACTGTCCAATACACTTACAACTCAGGGCAGAAGTCCCAGTTGGCAGAATTTACTCCCTGTCTGAGCCAGAATTCAGAACTCTAAGGGAATATCTGAAAGATAATTTTAAGAATTCAACAGGTGTTCGATTCATCCAATGGGAGCCTCATTTTCCTTTGTAGCTAAGGACAGCTCCTTTTTGACCATGTATTAATTACCTAGCACTCAAGGCCATGACCATCCAGAATTGGTATCCACTCCCACTCATCAATCAGCTCAGATTTTCACAAAAGTTGACCTGCAAGCCACCTATAATCTTACCATGTAGGAAAAGATGAATGAAAGATGGCCTCTTGCAGACAATATGGAAAATTCAAGTATCTAGTGATGCCACTTGGGTTAATAAATGCCACTGGTACTTTTCAACACTTGGTAAATGAAATATTCTGGGATTTCTTAGAACAATGTGTCATGGGGGCCCTTTCACTAAAATGCACTATGCAGTTTGGTGTACAACTGTACACTCAGGCCCACAATAAGTTATTGCACGGCCATGATAGTTAACACATGTTGATTTTTGCACAAACTGGCAATCGTGCATTTGGGTGCCAAATAGATGCTTTAGTGGCAGAGAGTGGGCATGCTGAACACATGGCAGTTAGCATGGATATACATATCACTTGCTGTCAATGTTGCAATTAGTGCAAGTTCACCTAATGTCACTTCTAATAGGTGGAGTTAAGTGCACAAACATTAACTACAAATGCTGCTGCCATGCATTAAGGTTCAGTGAGGTAACTGCCAGGAACATGATGGATATGAACCCAGCAGGTAGCACACAGTGGTTGCAATTACCACACATTAGGTTTTGCACTAAAGGTACATTAGTTGTAAAAATCTAATGCACTTTAATAAAAGGACCTCATAGTGTGTCTAGGTGACAACCTAATTCCCTGAAAACCCAGTACATGAGCACCAAGTCAATCAAGTACTGGAGCATCTAAGGCAGGGCTCAACAAACCCAGTATGCCATGGTGACCAGAAATTTATAGCTGGCACCTGGGATTTACTCCCTCCCCCATCTCCAATCACGGGCAGCAAAACCCTTCTGTCTGCCTGTGGGAGATCCAATCTCCCACGGGCAGAACAGGAGGGATCTTTGCTGCAATCGAGTTTTAGATGCAGCAAACAGCCCGTGGGGATCCAGGGCAGCAGAGCGCCACAGGGATCAGAGCTTTCATTTAAAAAAAAAAAGCAAAAAACAGAAGAGAGGAAGAAAAAAATTGAAAGAGGCAGTACCTTCAAAAAATAAAATACAGAGAGTCTGGAAGAGGAACAGAGAATGGGGAGGGACTGAAGTTGGGAGAGAAGAATGCAAGGTGGAAGTTAAAGGGGTGACAGCATGGGGACAACAATGACTATCTGTATATGCCAAAGGGTGCATCCTCCCTCCCCCAGAACATACACGCAATCATCTCACCCTGCACTACACACACACACACACACACACACACACACACACACACACACACACACACACACACACACACACACACACACATGAGCACCACAACCCCACACTACATGCACACATGCACTCCACCTTTGCATGATAAGCACACACAGAGGCAGCACCCACGCACACATTTGCATACAGATATACACCTCTCCTCTGCACCACACATCACATACGCACACACAGGCAACCCATTTCTGCGCCACATGCAGAGACTCCACAGCTCTGCGCACACACACACACATGCACTGCAGCCCTGCACCCACTGCCACATCCCACATACAGACAGGCACACTACTGTTGCACCAGACATACACAGAGACAGACACTTGCTATCTGAAACTATAACTATCGCTATCTAAAGATGATGAATGGTGAGGAACTCTGGTGCTGGTCTCACAAGAACATGAGACTAGCGCAAGAGAACCTGGAAGGAGGGTGGTGGGGAGAGGGGGGAAGGGGTATGGAAGTTACAAGCACTGGCTTCCAAGATTTTGGCCTGGCTCCTAAATCTGCACAAAATTTGTCAAGGCCTGATCTAAGGAAACTCCAGCTGTATGCCAAGTTAGAAAAATATTGAATTTGATAAAAGATCCATATGTTTCTGGAAAAAATGATTTCACCTGAAGGCATCCAGATGGATCCTTGTAAGATCTCAGCTGTGATGGAATGGCCAATTCCAAAGGACATCAAGGGTATCTAGCAGTTTTTAGGGATTGCAGACATTTAGCAACCTGGTTGTTGTTAAGTGCCGTCGATTCGGTGTTGACTCATGGCGACCCTCTGGATAGTTGTCCTAAATTGTGTTCAGTCTTCAGTCAGGCGGCTCATTGTTGACAGACTGGTACCCGTAGCTGCTGCTATTGTATCGATCCATCTCATTGCTGGCCTTCCTCTTTTGCATGGACCTTCTATCTTGCCAAGCATGATGTCTTTCTCTAATGATCTCTCTTTTCGCATGATGTGTCCAAAGTATGAAAGTTGAAGTCTTGTCATCTGAGCTTCTACAGAAAGCTTAGGTTTGATCTCCTCTAATAACGACTGGTTTGTTCTTCGGGCAGTCCATGGTATACACAGTATTCGCCGCCAGCACCACAATTCAAAGGCATCAATTTTCTTCCTATCTTTTTCACTGTCCAGCTTTCACATCCATATGATGTTATTGAAAATACCATGGCTCGAACAAGTCGAATCTTTGTATGGGGAGAGACATCTCTGCTCTTGAGAATCTTGTCTAGGTCTTTCAAAGCCATTCTGCCAAGAGCAATCCGTCGTCAGATTTCTTGACTGCTTGTTGCTTCTTTATTGATAGTTGATCCAAGTAGGTTAAAGTTGTTCACGATTTCAATTTCTTCTCCTTCAACAATGAACCTGTTGATTTTGCCAGGTGTCATGATCTTTGTCTTCTTTACATTAAGGTGCAGGCCCATTTTGAGACTATGTTCTTTGATCATGAGAAGTAAATGTTTCAGATCATCTTCACTTTCAGCCAGTAATGTGGTATCATCAGCATAGAGAAGGTTGTTGATGAGTCTTCCACCAATCTTCACACCTCTGTTGTCTTTATACAATCCTGCTTCTCTGATGATTTGTTCTGCATATAAATTAAACAGGTAGGGGAAAGTATGCAGCCTTGTCTTACACCTTTGCTTATTTTAAACCATTCTGTCTCTCCTTGTTCTGTTCGAACTGTTGCTTCTTGATCAATGTATAGATTGTGCAAGAGAATGATCAGGTGTTGTGCATGGTTCTTATTTCAGACTCTTGTGGACACCCCTCTCTTGGTTTATGTTTATGTTTATTCATTTGATAAAAACCGCCTTTCTCTGACAATCAAGGCGGTGTACAATTAAAAACAATTAAAAGGAGGCCAATGGCCAATGAAATAGAAAGAAAAGTTTACAATGTTCTGATAGGAGAATAAAAGAAATAGAGAGACAAGACAGGACAATTAGTAGGTAGCAAATCCTGGGGGAGAGATAAGAAGAGGAGGGAGGGAGGATATCACACAAAGGGGGAAGGGAGGTCAAAGGCCAGGGAGAAGAGATGAGTCTTTAGATTTCATTTGAAAGTGGTATACTGGAGTTCTAAGCGGAGGGAAGTGGGGAGAGAATTCCACAGAGCGGGGCCAGCAAAAAAGAAGGCAGAGGACCGGGTGGATTGGAGGTGAGCACGGGAGGGAGAGGGAAGGGAAAGGCGATTAAGATGGAACGAGCGAGGAGGGTGCCTGGGGGAGTGGAAGGAAAGAAGATCCGTTAAGTATTGTGGGGTACTGGTGTGGAGAGCTTTATGAACTAAAGTGAGCAGTCTGAATTGAGTGCGGAAGGGGATAGGCAGCCAGTGGAGGCGGAACAGCAGGGGAGTGACGTGATCCCGGAGAGTGGAGTGAGTAACAAGATGAGCTGCAGTGTTTTGAATCCGCTGAAGTCGCAGCAATTGGGATTTGGGGAGACCAGTGAAAACCGAATTGGAGAAGTCCACCCATTACATGACTAAAGATATCAGTAGAGTAGTGAGGGCTGATGGGGAAAGGAAAGGACGGATTGCCTGAATTTGACGGAGAAAGAAAAAAGAGGTCTTAGTAATGTGCGAGATATGTGCATGAAATGATAGATCAGAATCAAAATGTACACCAAGGTATCGGAAGGTAGTGACTAAAGGGACGGGGGTGCCGGAGAAAGAGGGGGCCACCGAAGAGGTGGGCTACCGTGAGAAAACCAAATGGCGATTGTCTTGGCTAGGTTCAGGTGGAGACAGTTATGTGTTAGCCAATTGGCTACATCAGAAAGATAGGAGTTCAATACAGAAAGATCTGGACAAGAGGGGGAAGTATGGTGGAGCAGAACTATGTCATCCGCGTAAAAAAAGGCAGATATTCCAGACTGATGTATTAGAAGAGCAAGGGGGGCCAGGAAAAGATTGAAGAGAAGGGGAGCCAAGACGGAACCCTGCGGAACCCCACATGGGAGGTGCAGGGAGTCAGAGGAGGGGGTGGATGAGGAAGAGGAGAGAACGGTGCAAGAACGAGAGGAGAGAAAAGAGTGAAACCAGCGATGGACAACACTGCAGAGACCCGCTTCCCGTAAGCGAAGAAGAAGAAGGGAGTGGTCAACTAGATCAAAAGCAGCTGAGAGATCAAGAGCAACTGCCACCGAGATGTCACCACGATTGTGAGCTACATGCAGTGCATTAGTGAAGGCAAGCAAGACAGTTTCAACACTGTGACCCTGACGGAACCCAGATTGATGGGGGTGAAGAAAGTTAGTAGAGTCAAGATGATGTGAAAGTTGTGCAAAGACAAATTTTTCCAACAGTTTAGAAAGAAAATGGAGATTGGACACCGGGCGGTAATGGGCAGGGACCGAGGGATCAAGTGAAGGATTTTTGAGGAGGGGGCGGATCAAAGCGTGTTTCCAAGAGCGAGGAAAGGTCCCTGTGGAAAGACTAGAGTTAAACATAGTAAGAATATAGGGAAGAAGCCCTAGAGGAGGGGCAAGCAGCCAGGAAGAGGGAATGGGGTCAAGAGGACAGGAGGTTTTCCTAGAGGAAGAAATGAGTCGGTGGAGCTCAGGGGCAGTGATCAAGGAGAAAGAGGCCCAATAATGAGATAGTTGGGAAACGAGAGGGGGAGAGTGAATAGGAGCAGGACAAGAAGGTAGAGACGCTCTAAGAGAGGAAATTTTGTCACTGAAGAAGGTAGCCAGAAGTGAAGGAGGGGCAGAGGGGTGGGCTGAGGTAACTGGAGCTGAGGTGTGAAGGGAAGTGAGAGACTTGAGGGTGGAATAGAGATGCCGTGTCTGGTTTGGGGCAATGCAATCCATTCCAACTATTAATTTTTGTCCTGTGGCAAGCCTGTCTTTGCCTAGAAATTGCCTAGAAATTGCCTTGTTTTGCCAGGCAAGCAGCAGGAATAGATCTTTCAAAAGTGCTAATGTGGATCCGGTCCATGAATTCTTACAGGCTGTGATGCAACAATTTGGAAAAGGCCAAGGTACTAACATGTCTCTGTTTAGGGTTGCCAACTTTTTCACCGAGAAAAACCCGACACCTGTGGCTTGCCATGCTCCACCCATTCTCCGCCCCTAGTCCCACCCCTGCCCCGCCCCCAGCCCCACCCACAAAACTTACCGAGGATACGTGTAGGCTAACTTCCTTGGTCAGATAATAATTAAACTGGGAACCCCAAAATCCAAACATGAAATGTACAACACTGGAGAAATAAAACTATAAAGTAATTTCCTCTTGCACTAAACAAAAACGCAAAGATGTTAGCAATAAACACTTCCCAGACCAGACATATTCCAGTTAATAAATTCAAAATAAAAAGTATTTATCTACCTTCTGTTTGGGCGTTTTATTTTTCAGTTGCAATTGCTCCAGTCACTTTCTTCTGGTTTCTTCGTGTCTTCTGCGAGCTATCCATTTGTCCTTTCTTCTCTTTTAGATGTTTTCCATTCTCTCTATATTTCTGCTTTTAACATACTGATTGTTTCCCTTTTGCTCTTTCCCCCAATTCTTTCCTTATTCCTTTATCATCTGTTTAAATTTCACCCTTCCATTCTCAAGCCCCTCTTACTCTCCCAATACCGGCCCATCATAGACTTTTCTTCCACACAAAATATTTTTTCCCTTCTCCATTCTCATTCCCCATCCATTCTAGTCCTCCCCCCAAATCAAGTCCCTTATAGTTCTAGGCCCACCCAGCATCCACTCCCTTCTAGTCCCATTCTCCCATGCCCCACATCAGCCCATTTCCAGTCCTATTCCAGCTCTTCATCAGCCCATTTCCAGTGCTAGCCCTCACATCACAGGCCATTTCCAGTCCTAGCTCCCCCCCCCAATCACAGCCCATTTCCAGTCCAAGTCCCCCATCACAGCCTATTTCCAGTCCTAGGCCCCCCCCCACCATCACAGCCCATTTGCAGTCCGAGTCCCCCCGCACCATCACAGCCCATTTGCAGTCCGAGTCCCCCCGCACCATCACAGCCCATTTGCAGTCCTAGCCCCCCTAATCACAGCCCATTTCCAGTCCAAGATCCCCCTTCCTCCACCATAGCCCATTTCCAGTCCAGGTCCCCTCCACCCCCATCACAACCCATTTCCAGTCCATGTCCCCCCCCCCCATAACCCTTTTACAGTCCAGGTCCCCCCCCCATCACAGCCTATTTCCAGTCCAAGTTTCCACCCCCCCATAGCCCTTTTCTGGTCCAGGTCCCCTCCACCCCCATCACAACCCATTTCCAGTCCATGTCCCCCCCCCCATAACCCTTTTACAGTCCAGGTCCCCCCCCCCCCATCACAGCCTATTTCCATTCCCAGTTCCCCCCTTATCCTTTTTCCATTCCCAGTCCCACCCCCTTATCCCTTTTCCTGTCCAAGTCCCCCCCCCCTTAGCCCTTTTCCAGTCCAAGTCCCCCCTTTAGCCCTTTTCCAGTCCAAGTCCCCCCTTTAGCCCTTTTCCAGTCCAAGTCCCCCCCTTAGCCCTTTTCCAGTCCAAGTCCCCCCCCCTTAACCCTTTTCCAGTCCAAGTCCCCCCCCCTTAGCCATTTTCCAGTCCAAGTCCCCCCCTTAGCTCTTTTCCAGTCCAAGTCCCCCCCTTAGCTCTTTTCCAGTCCAAGTCCCCCCCCTTAGCCCTTTTCCAGTCCAAGTCCCCCCCCCTTTTTCAGTGCAGGTCCCCCCCCCTTAGCCCTTTTCCCGTCCAAGTCCCCCCCCCCCCTTAGCCCTTTTCCAGTCCAGGTCCCCCCCATCAGAGCCAATGCAGTCCTTGCCCCCCCCCCCCCGACCAGCATCGCGGCTGTCTGAGGCTTCAGAGGGAGCCGGGGAAGCCCGCGCGAGGCCCCGGCTCCCTCTGTACAGCCACCAGCGTGAAGAGCCTTTTCCTTCACGCTGGCGGCTGTTCCTGTGAAGCCACGAATGCTGGCAAAGGTTAAAAGGCAACCTTTAACCTTTCCCAGCATTCGCGGCTTCACAGGAACAGCCGCCAGCGTGAAGGTAAAGGCTCTTCACGCTGGTGGCTGTTCAGAGGGAGCCGGGGCCGCGCGCGGGATTCCCCGGCTCCCTCTGAAGCGGAGAGAAAAGCCGGTTTTTTTTGCTCTGGCCGCTCCCGATCTTGCGGCCAGAGCAAAAAAAACCGGCTTTTAAAGGGCCGGTTTTGCCTCTGCGCCGGCAGCCGGCCTGGCCGTGGAAAAACCGGCCAGGCCGGCTGAAAACCGGCCAGTTGGCAACCCTATCTCTGTTGCAGTTGTAATATGATTTACAAATCTCTCGCAATGCACCATACTGAGTCAGACCAAATGTCCATCAAAGCAGTGTCTCATCTTGGACATTCTAGGCCTAATTTTCAAAAAGACCAATACTGAAATGCCACAGCAGTCAGCTATTACACTTAAACATCAGCGGGATATTCAGCGCAATATCCAGACAGGAGCTGCTGCTGAATATCTAGCTTGGACAGCTCTTTTATTATTATTTAAAACTTATGAAGCACTATTAGGCATACACAGCACTGTACAAACATAGAACTAGACAGTCCCTACTTGAAAAGCTTACAGTCTAGCAAATAGACAAACAATACAGCACAAGCAACAATTAGCATGAGACATCACTTATCCAAATAGCAACTTAGGTTGCATGAAAATGAGGCCTAAATTGTCTAGATTAAGTGCTGGCTGAAAATTGTGCTAACCATGTAAATGCTGTCACTTATCCAGATGTCACTGGTACAGCCCCTGCTCTGCCCACGGACTGCCCCTGCCCTAACTGGATAGTGCCGGGGTGCTTTGTGAATATATTCAGTAGCACTATCATTCACCGCCCTTATCCAGACAGCCTCACATTGGCCATCGTGATAAGGGGTTTGAATATTAGTCCCTCTTTCATTTAATTTACAAGTACTTGGAAACATCTCAAAGAATTCAATTCCGTTTTATGCCTGGGATAACTAATAGCCTTCCCAGATCTACATGACTAACAGAAAAGGTCATATATGATGAAACATCTGGTGGTGAGGCATGCCCGTCATTCATTTTTGCATTATCGGCCAAAGAAGACAAATTCTTTCTTTTAGTAGTAGTCTTATAATAATCCTGGTTTCAAATGTGTGTGCACTACAGTACCTATCAGATGAAGGTAAAGCAACAAAGGCTTTTACTACCTTAAAAATCCCATCAATGAGAGAGGGCTCTGCTTCCAGTCTGGATCTGGTAAGAGGCAAATGCATTTGAGTTGTGTACCCAGCAACCCTCTCCCCCCATGGAACACACCAACTTTCTCTTAACAGTGTACCTAGCTCCAAAAATGCCAAAAGACATTTTATGCTGGGAAAGTAAAACTCATGAGTTGGGATGACTCTGCTCTCCAAGTTGCATCTTCTCCCGCTTTGGTTTCGGATAGCGTAGGCAACGAAATTGTATGGTGAATATCCTCTGGCCTGCAGTCATTGGTGCAAGAAATTAGAGAGCCTAACAATGAAATATTAAATACTGTCTTCAGTAAGTTTCAGAAGAAAAATTTGAGTTGCTCGTGGCATTTGTGGGGAAAGTTGAGCACAGAGTCAACATGCTGGAAGACTGGCAGATGAAGGAACAAGCTACTTATGTGGCCCTGCGCAAGCAACTGCCTTACTTAAAAAGAAAGTGGAAGACTAAGAACAGGGACAGGTTCCCAAATGTATGAATCTTTGGAGTAACAGAGGGAGAGGAGCTTCCTGACATTCTTGCCTTAGTGCATAAGCTATTCATGGAGTGTTTCCATGAGCAAGTGGGACCGATTTACAAAATCAAGTGGGTACACAGAGAAATGCATCCTAGACCAAGTGCAGATAAACTGCCTAGGGCAATTCACTGCTTGGCTCTTAAGGTTTCAAGACCAGGAATGTATTATTCAATCTACCAGACAAGCAAAGTAATTACTCTTTTACTTTTGGAAACTGGCGATTCACCCCGATTTAAGTGCAGAGACCATGCATAAGAGAAAGGAGTTGCTTAAATGTTGATTTACTTGCTGAAATTAAATCTTGGTATCCCGCAAAATTGGTGGTACAAGATCATAAAAAAAATAATCACCGATTGTTTTATTTTGTTTTGAATGTTGGTGAGGTACAGATCTACTGTATATTAACAGTAAAAGCGAATGGGACACAATATGGCACCTCTAGCTAGCCTAGATTGCCACATGCTCCACAGTTCTTTGTATGTTCACAGCAATTTTCCATGTTACCAGAGGTGGGCACAGCTCCACTTCCTCAGCCGCTGCCATGCAGAACTACAAATGAATTTAGTGATACTGCCAGCATTTTAGAGCTCCATTCTATTGATGTTGAGAATTTGGCAGAGGACATTCAAAATTTGTGTGCAACTTGAGGGATTTGCTTTGCTTGCTGATTTAAAACTGAGACATGATTCTTGCTAACTCATAGTTGGCTTGTGACTGTGATTTGACTTCAACATGCTGGCTATTTTGATGCATTATAATCGGACTTTGCTGAGCAGTGGTCTTTAGTGTGGGTTTGTTGAGACGGCAGATGGGCTGAGTTTTCAATTCATGTCTATGAACTGGAAGTCCGAGTGATGTGTGTTCTGCAGAGTGGTTGCATAAGATTTGGTGGAGTTGATTAATGTTTCAGTTGTTGAGCTGTGGTAGTAGCTGTATAAAAATCATGACTGAATGGGTAGAGTGTGGTGGGAGACTTGGAGAGGTGGAGGTTGGGGAAGGAAGCTTAGTGTGAAGAAGTTGGGGACAATATTAATAATAGTTTGCTAATGAGACGGGATATAAAATAGTAACGTTGTACTTAAAAGATATTAATGTACCCATAAAAGGAAAATAATCCTGAAATATTTGAAGGATAATTGCTCTGATTTTTGCTTTATAGAAACATCTTACGGCACTTGAGCATAAAAAAATGCTTAGTGGGTAGGCAGGAGAGATCTACTATTCTGCTTTTAATTCTAAGAAGCAGTGTAGGCCTATTTTGGTTAACAAAAATCTCCTCTTTCTACTATAGGGCACTGGATTGGATGCTGAAGGACGAGTGGTGTGGCTCGACGGTAGGAATGATTAGGATGAGATTTCCATTCTGAAATGTTTCCAAGGGAATCCTTTTTCATCAATGGATTTGGGATTTTTTAGCCACACAGGGTTGGTGCTATCAGGTGAACTAATCGATTGCCCAGAACACCAGCTTTCTGGGGGCGCCCACTACTGCCCCTCTTTGAGGCAGCAGCGGCTATGGCAAGGGAACTGCGATGCAGTGTTTATCTAAGGCGCCAGTGCTTCATTGCTGTTCCTGCCTGCTATTATTTGCCGCTTCTGCCCCCCTTCAATGCAGATTTCTGGTACTAGGAAAGGGTGGCAGTGGCAGCAAAAGGGAGAGGGGGGAGCCAGGATGGAGGGCCCGCCATGGCTAAAGGGATGCAAATTATTGGGAGATACTTTAATTGTATATTGACTGAACAAGATAGATCCACTAAGTTACAAAAAAATACTGGAAAACAGAAAGGAAGGATTTTAGGGAATGTTTGTGGCAATATAACTGTTTGGATCTTTAGAAGGCATATAACCCGGAGCAGAAAGATTTTACCTTTTTTCTTCTCAGTGTGATTTGATTTTCTCCTGACACCATAGAAACATGAGATGTCTTTCTCAAGTTCATATTGATCCCAGTGCCTGTGTCCATTCAGTGTTCCTCTAGTCGGGGAACTGCAGCTGGGGTGGCTAAATGCTGGAGGTTGAATGTGACTATGCTGCAGAGAAAAGAAGTTCTGGAAACTTTAGAGGCAGAGTGGGATGAATTTTTAAGTTTTAACTATACTAAGGATGTCTTTCTTAAGGTATTATGGGACATGGAGAAAGCATATATTGTGATCTACCCGCACCCTAATGGCCACCCTAGGCGGTCGCCTAATATAGGGTGCGTCACCTCTTTATTTTGTAGTTGTGGGTTCTCATGTAAAATGAAAGTCCGAGAGGCTTTAAGGCTAACACAGGAAATTTATTGATTTTCACTGCTTCTCCAAAATAGAGCTTGTATAAAGCTCAACGCAAAACAAGAAAGTAAAAAGGATTTCTTCTCCTGATACAATTAACTTCAGTTACTTCCAGACTTCATGAACAAAGGCTTCATTACTTCTCCTAGCCTTTTTAACACAAGTGCTAGTTTGCCTTGCTAAAACTTCCTCACATACAAGCACTTTCTGGCTTTATTCCAGGAACATTTCTAAAAGGAAACAAGGCTTTTAAAACACAGTCCAGCCTGTTTACACCTTTTAACTAGCAAAGGCAGCTGTTTGAGCTTTCCCCTTTCCAGGGCTCAAACGCCTGTCTTATAACATAGAGCACATTCCATTGGGCGTTCACATTCGCTGTCAGAAGGATAACTTCCTATCTCCATATCTTCAGTGTCTGGCTCTTGTACATCAAGATTAAAACTCCTCTTGGTAATACCTGGCTCTGTACTTTCTAAAAGTTTAAGAATTTCCTTCCACCTAGAGGTTTTTCTGTCTCTAGGCTGCTTAGCACATACTGGCAATTCTTCCTCTCTCCATGAGTGGCTTAATGCTTTCAGCTGGTTTAACTTTGTTACACAGAGGGTTACTCACGGTTCTCCTGTTATCAGATGGGTTTTTACCAAGCCTTTGGCTTGTAGTAAAACTGTCCTCATTCAAAGCTCCCTCCAAAGGAAATCTCCTGCCTCCAGGTTCCAAAGCAAACCTCCCTGCTTTGTGGCTTGTTCCTTTGAGTATTCTAGCAGTTTCCTCTAAGGCTGGGCTGTCCTGGGAAATACCTCTCACTTCAGATACCCGAGGGCTTTTTCCTCCCTCCAGCACGTTAGGATTCCTGCTCCGTTCTGAGTCTCCAGTAGCTCCTCCCCTGGGAACTCCCTTCTTCCTGTAATGCTGCTTCTCAACCTCAGCATTAGCATAGGCATCAGAGTATGCCTCAGGAAGCAGGCTGAGCTTCAGACTTTCCTCACCACTGTCTGAACTCTCTGACTCAGCTCTCTCCACTCTGTGTCTGTGTCCAGGGTCCTCTGCTCCGTGATAGTGGTTCTCTGCCCTGAGATTCCTGTGCTGCATATGCTCCGTCTGCTTCATCTGCTCTCTGTTACTGCTCCTTTCCTTTTGTAATCCCCTGGGAACTCCCTTTGCACGTGTCTGAGCAGTGATCACGTGCTGCTTCCCCAGCTGGTCTCCCTTAACCCTACAGCTTGTTCCTAAGCTGGGGCGTGGCCTGCAGCTATTCACTAGGTGAGTTTTTTCCTGTTCCAAAACATTTTGTGTTTCACATCCCCGCCTGCTGCTTCTCTCCCTTAAGGTAAAAGTGTGCTCTTTTCCCTTTCCTAAGGGCTTGGGAACATTTTGGCCATCACAATATGCAGGGTAGGTTTATTCAGCTGGTGGCTCAGCGCAAGAGGAAGCGGGACAATGAATTGCAGCTTTATTAAAGAAGTACAGACTGATGATGGCACTTTGGTGTGGCATAATGAAGGTATTGTCACGGCTTTTCAAGTTTTCTATGAGAAACCTTATAGCTCTGAAAGTAGTTCCAATCCCGTAGCATGGTTCAAATATCTTCACGGTATCCCATCGGTCACACCTGAGGATAATCAGATGCTAGTTAGGCAGTAGGTGTATTGGAGGTGGCCACTGCCATTATGATCCTCTGTTCTGGAAAAACTTCTGGAGAGGATGGATTTTCTATTGAATATTATTAAGGCTCTGGAAGGTAAAGTAGTGCCTGTTTTAATCCAAGCTATTAATGCTCCTTGAAAAGGAGTGACTTCTTGATTCCGTGTATAAGGCTAATATTTCTGTGCTTCATAAAGATGGTAAACGGAAGTCACTTTGTAGCAGCTATCAACATATTGCTTTATTAAATTGTATGCTAAAATTATAGCCAAGGTGCTTGCTAACAGCCTGGAATCGATTATGGCCAAAATTCTTCACCCAGTTCAGAGAGGTTTTATGAAAGGGAGGTTATTGTCTGATAATGTGCAGCATGCTGTTAATATTTTACAGGAACTAAAATTGACTCAGGAGAAATCTTTGTAGCCCTTGATGCTGAAAAAACAATTGATAGGGTTGAATGGGGCTTAATTTTCATTACTGTCTCACCTTAATTTTGGAAATAACTTTCTGGTCTGGTTTGAAGTCAAGTTAAAGGATTGTTAATGGGTGTTCATTCTGAGGAATTCCCACTGTCCCTGTCCCCACTGTTTGCCTTGGCTATTTACAGGCCTTAGCAGTGCTTATTTTTAGCAATGTTAATATTCAACTGGTGCATATTGCGGGAGAGGCATATAAGTATTACTTTACACAGATACCCTTTTTTTTTAAATATCAAAAGGATTCATTGCCGCCTTTGCTGAGAGACATTGAGGTGTACTTTTTCTGCTCAGGTTTTAAAGTCAACCTCTACCTTGGTCTCTCCGAGGCAGATTTTCCAGTGCATTTTCCATTTAAACAGGTGAATAACAGCTTTCATTGAGCATACAAAAATGCTTAGTGGGTAGGCAGTAGAGTAAATTACAGCAGATTCTTTGTATCTTTTTAAGCTCAACTTCCCTCCACTTTTTTTCAAAAATTTAAGAAAGATTTGGATAGGTGGTCTTTGGTCATCCTTAGTTAGGTAGGGTGGCTGGTTACTTTTAAAATGATGACATTATGGCAGTTTTTATTTTTATTTATACAATTGCCTATTCATACCCTAAGTACTGGTGTAAATTATGGCAAATAGTGTTGGGGATTTTATCTAGAAATGTAAGAAGCCAAGTATTAGATAGTATAGTCTTGCTGGGAAAAAGAGGAAGGGGTGTTGGATACCCGATTTTAAGGAATTATTACCAAGCTGCTGTATTGTGAGCTGCAAGATAGTTTTATTTGTCACCTTTGGATGCTCACTGAATTCAAATAGATAAATCAGTGTTGTTTCCGCATTCTTTTCTTGAGGTAGCCTGTGCATATAAGACACATTTGGTTAGAAGAAGGTGCAATGGGAAACATTGACCTCTCTACTTGTGATAACCCCAAATTCTCTGTACTGGTCCAAGGCCTTTTCCAGAATGTCCTCTTCTGCTGCATAAAGCTTCTTACCTTGGCTCCATAGGTCTTATAACATTTCCCAGTCAGCCGTCCAATCCAGGAGCCTTATCACCTGGCACCTGATTAAGAATCTGAAAGACCTCCAAAGAAGAGATTGCCTCGTCCAATGCCTCCTGCTGCACCTCCCTACTTCTGATAACCCTAAATTCTCAAATTGATCTGGAAGGAGGCCTAGAGTTGTTGGATGGCCGTCAGCCTGTGGGTGAAAAAGTAGGTTATAGGAAGGTGGTGGCCACTTGTATTACACTGTTGATCATCTCTTTCTGCTCAATACCCTGTCCTTGCTTGGATTTAGGGATTCTCTCCTGTCTTGGTTTTCTTCCTAGCTCTCTCAGTGCACTTTTAGTGTATGTTCTGATAGATCTTCCTCTACTGCTATCCTGCTTTCAGTTGGTGTACTGCAGGGGATCTGTCTTTGGAACTCTCCGTTTCTCTGTCTACACTCCGTCTCTTGGTGCACTCATTTCCTTCCATGGTTTTCAGTACCATTTCTGCACGAATGACACTCAGATCTACCTCTCTGCATCTGAACTCTCTGGGACTCCAAAACCGATCTCTGCCTGCTTATCTGACATTAATATCTGGATGTCTCACCACCATCTGAAACTGAACATGGCCAAAACTGAGCTCCTTATATTTCCCCCTAAGCCCACCTGCTCCTTGTTGCCTCAGCTCGCAACTTTGGGGTTATCTTTGACTCTTCCCACTCCTTCTCCACCCACATCCAACAGATAGCTAAAACCTGTTGCTTCTTTCTCTATAACATTGGTAAAATGTGTTGCTTCCTTTCTGAACACACTACTAAGAACCTTATTCATTCTTTAGTCACCTCCCGTCTAGACTATTGCAACCTCCGCTAGTCTTCCTCTGAATCATCTTTCCCCACTTCAATCTGTTCAAAATTCAGCTGCATGTCTAATCTTCCTCCAGTGTTGCTATGCTTATGTCACCCCTCTTCTCAAGTCACTTTATTAGCTCCCTGTTGTAGTTGATATGGAAGGGCAGACTAGATAGACCATGTGGTCTTTTTCTGATATCATGTTTCTATGTTTCTATCCATTTCCACATCCAGTTCAAACTTCTACTACTGACCTATAAGTGCCTTCATTCGGCTGCTCTTCACTACCTTTTCTCTTATCTCTCCCTACACCCCTCCTCGGGAACTCCGCTCTTCTGGCAGATCCTTTCTATCTGTGCCCTTCTCTTCACTGCTAACTTAAGACTTCGATCTTTACACCTTGCTGATCCTTATACCTGGAACAAAGTACCCGAGTCAATATCTCAGGCTTCAACTGTTTCCTTGTTCAAATCCAGGCTAAAAACTCAGGGCCCGATTTTCGAAGGCAGTTACATGGGTTAATGACTTAACCGGGATTTTCCAAAGGCACCTCCCATGTAAGTCCTTATGTGCCCAGATGCTATCCACTTAGCATCGGGATGTGTTTGGGGCATTCCAGGGTGGAGCGGAGGTGGGGAAGGCATTAAGCAGGTAGCAGCGATTTTCTATGCTGCCTGCTTAGCGCCCTGTGCTTTAAAGATAGGCAAAGAAAACTCTTGCCTATCTTTAAGGCTCTGGAGCTAAATGGGCAGCATCGAAAATCATTGCTACCCGCTTAACCTTGGGGGCTGCTAGCCTGAGCAGCGTGATCCAGATTTTCATTTTGTCACCAGTAACCCCCCTACAGCCAGGGGCATGTAGGGTAGGTCAGCCTGGGCTATCCAAAACTTAAGGAGCAGGGTAGTGCAGTTGGCCCTGCACTGCCTTCTGGGTGTTGTAGTCCCTTGTACTCTCTAAGCCAAGGAATAATTGTAGTCGAGTGGGTTAGGCAAAAATGACAAGGTTTTATTTCCCCTTCCGGGTGGATTCATTGCAAAGGAAATTAAGGACAAAAATGACCATACTTCTGGTACAAAGAAAAACAATTCAGGAACAAAAACAGCTTCTTTGGTTTTCAGCTTTCACACACCATGTTCAAAACAAACTAAAAAGGGACTGCTGCAGTTAAAACAAAGGCAAACACTCTTGCTTTTCCTACTGCTGTTCCAACAGCCTTGTTAACAGCTAGTTTAGCAAAGAGATATGACGTGATCTGCTAAAGACAGCGTACAATCCATCTGCTCATCTGATGTCTGTTCATTAACAAACTCTGTCTGCATTTCCTCACAGTCACTTTCAGACAAGTAAGTTTGTGGATAATTATACGGTACTCCAAAATGCAGTCTCTCTCTACTTCCCCGAGACTTCTCTTCACCGGGTGCTACAGAGCAGGGTGGAGCATTGCCATATATATGGGATTTAGCAATGGGAGAGTCCAGCAAACCTTGGCAGTCACAGGGAAAACTTTCAAACCCAGTTTCCCTTCTACACGGTTTATACACCTACCTTTTGGCTTCTTCACAGAGGGATTTCTTAGCACAGCTGGGTCAGCAAGGCTTTCACACACCGGCTGTGTTTTCCTGCCTTTTAACCTTTCTTTTCTCTCAGTCATACAAATGTCCTCTGGCCAGCACGTCTCTCCCTCTCTGGACCTGAAGCTCTCCGTTTGGAAACTCTCTTCTGGTCTCCTTCTCCAACTGCAGTTGGTTCTCCCACTGGTTCCCTCTCTGGTTCCCCCTCCGGTTCTCCAGCTCTCTTCTGGTGAGTACTTTTTATATCCCTTTAACCTAGGGTTTAACTGCGCCCCTCCCCAAACCAGGTGCTTCTCCTTAATCCCTGAGCTCGGGGCTACTTTGCAGTTTGGGTGTGTTTTCTCCCCTCGTGACTCACTCTGTTTATGTTGTCCCTGGCAACCCTGGGCCATGTGCTTTGCCTGGCTGTCAGTTTCTGACACAATCTCTTCAGCTTTACCCCATTTCCTAGCCTCGGAAGGATCCTCTACATGACAGATCCCCCCCCCTTAAAATATTACAGGCTGCTGACTTTTTCAGACAGCATGTAATCTCTGACTGGGTGCTCCTGTGTTTCTCCACGCTGACTAGTCTAGCTGTCGCTGACCTCTCCTGACATGGTTTCAGGACATTTAGGTGGTATACCTGGCGGCGTCCCCTATCATTCTCCACTGCATATGAGACGGGCCCTACCCTCTCTACCACCATACATGGTCCTTTCCACCGGGATTCAAATTTGGGTCCCGGGTCGGCTACTAGGACTATTACCCTATCCCCTATTGCCAATTGTCGAGGTTTCGTTCCTCGATCATAATAGCGTTTTTGACGCTGCTGACTGGCCTGCAAATTCTCCATAGATGCTTGTGACGTCCTTTTTAGGCAATTCCTCAGGTCTTTAAGAAACTGAGGTACCCCAACCTCCTCTATTTCTGGCTCTACCCATTGCTCACGTGATATATCTAAAATCCCCCTCGGGGCTCGGCCAAATAATAGTTCATAGGGTGATGCCCCCAAGGACGCTTGTATGCACTCCTGACACGCATATAATACAAATGGGAGTAGAGTGCCCCACTCAGACATCTCCCCATTTAAGCCATGTCTTAACATCTGCTTTATGGACTGGTTCATCCTCTCTACCAGTCTGTTGGACTGAGGATAATACGCAGCCGTCCTTATGTGACGTATGCCAAAAGCATCCCACACCATAGCTAAGTGCTTTGACATAAAATTACTCCCCTGATCTGTGAGTACTTCCTGGGGAAATCCAATTTCACAGAATAATTTGATTAATTCAAGGGCTATTATTCTAGCTGAGGTACTTCTTAATGGTATTGCCCAGGGGAAACGCGTAGCCTGGTCTACTACCACTAAAATGTATTGAAAGCCCCTCTGTGTCCTAACCAGGGGTCCCACGATGTCCATCACTATGCGGCGAATCGGCATCGATATGGTGGGCGTGGGTATCATGGGCACAGCCTTGGGCTTCGTGGTGGTAACACGCTGACAAGTGGGACAGGACTCGCAGTATTTCGTTGTCTCTTTAAAGACCCCTGGCCAGTAGAAATGGGCCAGTATTTGGTCTAATGTCCCTTGAATCCCTTTATGGCAGCCCACTGGGTGATCGTGTGCCAACTGCAGAACTACGGCCTTAAATGTTGTTGGCACCACCAATTGTTTTCTCACTGCCCCTGTACGTGGGTCACTGCTTTCTCTATACAGCAGCTCCTTCTCTAAGAAGAATCTGGGAAGGGTATTTCTATCTTCTTGGGCATATTCGAACGCTCGCTTTAAAGCGGGGTCGGCCTGTTGTTCCTTCGGAAAAGAAGGAAATTTTTGGACAAGCTCTGCGGGAACCCAGGGTAACCCTTCTCCGGCTTCTAACTCAGCCCTCCCTTGGGTCCTACGACGTCTCTCCTGACACCTCTCGGCCTTCTCTTTCCTAACCTTTTTGGACAGGGTGTTGATCAGATCTTCATGCATAGGAAGCGTATCTGACACCTCCTCTTCTAATCTAGCCTCATGCTCCGGGGACTCTTCTCTATCCTTGGGCAGTTCCTCTGTCCTATCCGGTGACACCTCCCTTACCCCTGAGGTTCCGGCCTGGGACCAGGTGGATACTAGGCCTGTTTTATCATTCAGACTCTTCACCATCCCTTTACAGAATGGAGGCCACTCTCTCCCTAGGATATCATCATGCGGGAGCCGTGGGACTATGGCCACCCGCACCTCCTTTTCTGTGCCTAGCCCTTTCACAGACAGCCTATATAGGGGATAATATGAAGATGCCCCATGCACACATCGTATTTTTACTTGCCCTTCTGCTTGACTCGGTGCTGATTGCAGGCGGGCTTCAATGGCCTGCCAGAGCTTGCGGGAGACCATGCTCTGGTCAGCACCTGAGTCAAGCAGTGCCAGAGCTTCAATGCCCTCTACTTGTACTCTCAATAGGAATCCTTCCTGTATACGTTTTTCACCCCCAGATACAAGGACTGTTCGTTCCATACAATCTCTGCGAAAATGTCCTGCCTTGCCATAGCTATAACATTTTCCTTTACATAAAGGTACAACAACATTTTCATTGGGTACTTTAACCTTTAGGTTCTTTTCTGCATTCCCAAAGTTAGCAGCACCAGCCACCTTTAAAACACCCGCTCTTGAGGTGCTAGCCATCTCCGCCTCAAAGTAACGCTCAGTGAGGTTGGCTGCTTCCTCAGTGGTCTGGCAACTTTGAAGAGTTAGAAAACCCTTATCTTCTGGAGGTACGGCTTGCATGAATTGCTCCAGGACTATGGTATCAACCACCAACTCGAGAGTCCTCCTCTCTGGAGCAAGCCATTTCTAGGCCAATCCCTTCAGCCTTTGAAATAAAGCTTTGGGAGTCTCCCTAGACTTCAGCCTAGCCTCCCTAAACATACGCTTGTAATACATTGGTGTTAACCCCAGCCTGTCTTTCACAGCTTTCTTTACCTCCATATAATCTGATGCTAGTGCAGCAGGCATAGTCTTATAAGCTGCCAGAGCCTCTTCTGTGAGTGACATGGCAAATCGTACAGCCCACTGTTCTACAGGCCATTTAACTGCTTCTGCAATTCGCTCAAAGGCCTCTATAAAATCATCAACATTATCATGAGCGGTTAACTTTTCAAATGCAAGTGCACTACAATCCTGTAGTCCTACCCCCTTGACCATCGAGGGAATAGTTCCTTCAACGTCCTGTGGCATCTTTAGTAAAGCCTCCAGCAGCTCAATAAGCGGCTTCTGCTGCTCCTTCATTGCTGCAGCACTCTACTCCTGCGTATGACGCGCCAGCTCCATCTGTTTCTCCCATTGGACCAACATCCACCGCATTACGTCCTGGGGATCCATCCTGTTATCTACGGTACCTGCAAAGACAAAAAAAAAAGAAAAAGAAGGCCCACCAAGTGCAGCACTTTGGTTTTCTTTTTTTAAACCCCGTCTATTTAGCTGCAGGACAGTAGTTCCCCTTTCTCACTCACTGTATCCGCCTACAGCCGTGTCCAGCTACTTTTACCTTGGCACTGTGTAGACTCAGGCGTTGAGAAAGGTGTCCTGGTCCTCCTGGCCGGTCTGCCAGCGAAACTCTGACCGTCCCTCCGCACACAGGATAGCAGTTTTTCTCCGCTTATGAACTGGTGTTTCCTGATGTTTCTTTTAATGTCCTTATTTTTTCAAGCAAAAAAAATCCGAAAAACTACGCCAACTTGTCACCAGTAACCCCCCTAGAGCCAGGGGCATGTAGGGTAGGTCAGCCTGGGCTATCCAAAACTTAAGGAGCAGGGTAGTGCAGTTGGCCCTGCACTGCCTTCTGGGTGTTGTAGTCCCTCGTACTCTCTAAGCCAAGGAATAATTGTAGTCGAGTGGGTTAGGAAAAAATGACAAGGTTTTATTTCCCCTTCCGGGTGGATTCATTGCAAAGGAAATTAAGGACAAAAATGACCATACTTCTGGTACAAAGAAAAACAATTCAGGAACAAAAACAGCTTCTTTGGTTTTCAGCTTTCACACACTGTGTTCAAAACAAACTTAACTGCAGCAGTCCCTTTTTAAACAAAGGCAAACACTCTTGCTTTTCCTACTGCTGTTCCAACAGCCTTGTTAACAGCTAGTTTAGCAAAGAGATATGACGTGATCTGCTAAAGACAGCGTACAATCCATCTGCTCATCTGATGTCTGTTCATTAACAAACTCTGTCTGCATTTCCTCACAGTCACTTTCAGACAAGTAAGTTTGTGGATAATTATATGGTACTCCAAAATGCAGTCTCTCTCTACTTCCCTGAGGCTTCTCTTCACCGGGTGCTACAGAGCAGGGTGGAGCATTGCCATATATATGGGATTTAGCAACGGGAGAGTCCAGTAAACCTTGGCAGTCATAGGGAAAACTTTCAAACCCAGTTTCCCTTCTACACGGTTTATACACCTACCTTTTGGCTTCTTCACAGAGGGATTTCTTAGCACAGCTGGGTCAGCAAGGCTTTCACACACCGGCTGTGTTTTCCTGCCTTTTATCCTTTCTTTTCTCTCAGTCATACAAATGTCCTCTGGCCAGCACGTCTCTCCCTCTCTGGACCTGAAGCTCTCCGTTTGGAAACTCTCTTCTGGTCTCCTTCTCCAACTGCAGCTGGTTCTCCCACTGGTTCCCTCTGTGGTTCCCCCTCCGGTTCTCCAGCTCTCTTCTGGTGAGTACTTTTTATATCCCTGTAACCTAGGTTTTAACTGCGCCCCTCCCCCAACCAGGTGCTTCTCCTTAATCCCTGAGCTCGGGGCTACTTTGCAGTTTGGGCATGTTTTCTCCCCTCGTGACTCACTCTGTTTATGTTGTCCCTGGCAACCCTGGGCCATGTGCTTTGCCTGGCTGTCAGTTTCTGACACAATCTCTTCAGCTTTACCCCGTTTCCTAGCCTCGGAAGGATCCTTTACATGACAATTTCCATCGCCACAGAAATGAAAATCTGGGTTAAGGGGGTCGGCAGGCAGGCAGGCTATGTGCCAACACGGTGCATAACCTGCCTAAATGAAAATCAGGTCCTCACTTCTTTGAGACTGCTTTTGGATCTTGATCCTCTTAGTCTCCTGTTCAACTCCTATGTGTTTCCTTACCATTCACCTAGATATATCTCAAACCCTAGTTGTTGTGTTGTCTGACTTGACTAGACTGTAAGCTCTTATGAGCAGTGACTGTCTTACATGTCTGTATAGCGCTGTGTATGCCTTGTAATACTGTACAAATGATAAGTAGTAGTAATATTACTGCTGGACATTGGGAGATAGCTTAATAGATCGAGGAGGGTGTATATCATGGAAATATTGACAGCATTGGTGCATAATAGCTATGAGAAATTGCAAAGGGCCCGATTTTCATCTGGGCAGTGCTATGTGCTGCATTGGCGCATAGCCTGCTTTCCTTCTGCCTAACCCGGATTTTTAATGCCGGGGTCATATGTGGCCCTGGAATTGAAAATCCAGGTTTCGCCGCACACCCCAGAAGCCACAGGAGCTAGTCAGATAGCACTGATTTTCGATGCTACCCGCTTAGTCCCTGCCCCTGAAAGATAGGCGAGGAAAAAACTCGCCTATCTTTAAGGCTCAGAGGGCTAAGTGGATAGCATCGAAAATCGGTTCTACCCGGTTAACCCTTACCTCCACCCCTGCTCCACCTCGCTCCGCCCCTAACACACCCTGGCATAGCATCTGGGCACGTTAGGGACATATCTGGGATTTTTGAAGGGCACTACTGTGTAGGCGCCCTTCGAAAATCCCGGATATGGTATGGAAAGTAGGGCAGTTACCCATTTAAATGCCTTCGAAAATCGGGTCTAAAGAAAATAGGAATGTTTGGAACAGTTCTTGGATTCTGACTAAGGGTGGGAGGAGGGAGGGTTGGGTAAGATGTGTGGGAGGGTAGGTTTATATATCCTTTTATAGAAATATGAATGGAAAGGACTGGTGTTGCACATATTGTGTCAATGTTGGAATTGTTTACTGAAGTGTTTTTTCTCTTAATAGAAATGAAAGATGGAAAAAAAAGAAAACATAATCTTTGCATCTATTTGAGAGAAAAACCCAGATATCACAATGTACCCATTTAAGACCCTCCAAAAGTGGAAGGGCTCCAGTCATACTCCCTTTAAGCTGGGTAAAGGAATTCTTTTACCTTTTTCCCTAAAATCCAGCAAATTTTAATTTAGTACAAACCTCAAGAGGAAGATTATTCCACAACTGAGGAGCTGCCACTGCAAACATGTATGCTTTCCAACATCTCTTTTTCACTATAGCCATATTCAGCACAAATAAGGTCCCTTGAAGAGATCTCAGTGGCATTATTGTAACATAAGCAAACCACATGACTTATTCAACCTTGTCAAGAACCTAACAAAAGAACCGGGACCGGAACAATCAAGTATGATTCACCCTCAAGAATTCGCAGGTTTCCTGCAATCAAAGCTATGCCAGACCAACAAGTCCTCAGTACCCACCACTGCCCAGGAACCAACATACACAACACAACTGACCACCTTCTCCACCCCATCCAAGAAGCACATCGAAGACACAATCGCCTCGATCAACACCTCCACAGCACAGATGGACCCCTGTCCTGCCTTCTGGATAAAAGAGCTACGTAGCGAATTCAGCCCGTTCATAGCCAGACTCATGGACCTGTCTTTCGCAACCGGCTCGTTCCCCCAAAGCCTCAAACACACATCCATCAGGCCATTGCTGAAAAACAACAAGCTCGACCCTCAGAAGGTTGAATCGTACAGACCTATTTCGAGCATACCACTAATAGCCAAAATAATTGAAAAAGAAGCCCAACACCAGATACAACGCAACATTGACGACACCGCCCCACTGGACCCCTGCCAACATGGATTCAGGGAATCCCATGGTGTGGAAACCCTACTCACTACCCTCTTCAGCAACATAATTACCGGAATCGATAACGCCCGCCAAGGGTTTGTCCTCGTCTTCTTGGATATAGCCGCCGCATTCGACTCTGTAAGCCATGAGATCCTCCTGAAGCAGCTTGAAGAGAAGGGTATCTGTGACACAGCACTAAACTGGTGCAAATCATACCTGTCCGACAGATGGCAGCATGCACGCTCGGAAACCTCAACATCGGAACCCTTTCACCAGAAGCAGGGCGTCCCACAGGGCTCCTCCCTCTCCTCCCTGATGTTCAACCTTTACATGCAGCCAATCTGTAACCTCATCCGATCTTTCAAGGTTAACTGCCTGATATATGCCGATGATGTACTACTCTACATGCCTTTAACCGACCATCCAGACTTTTCCCCACTGACAGACTGCTTCGGCGCAGTGGCCAACTGGCTCCAGACCCAAAACCTCTGAATACAGCACAAGAAAACAGAAGTTCTGTTTGTCACGAAGAACCAAGAATTCATCCCTCCAGCCTGCCTAAAAGTCAAGAAAGCGGAGCTGCAAACCAAGTCCACAATCCGATACCTTGGGGTCACCTTAGACCAATGCTTAGACATGAAAGCGCACATTAGCAACATGGTAAAAGCAATCTATCATAAGATCCTGACTCTCAGACACTTACGCTCCTTGCTAGAACCAGACAACTTCCGGACAATCTATCAAGCGCAGATCATCCCACATTTTGATTACGCCAATGCGATCCTACAAGGGCTTCCACGAGCCACGCTGTGTCCACTACAGCTAGCACTGAATACCGCAGCCAGAGTGCTACATGGCACCTCCAGGTGTGACCATGTGACGCCTATCTTGAAACAGTTCCATTGGCTCCCTATCCACAGCAGACTCACCTTCAAGACCCTACTGCTGACCTTCAAGGCCATCAATGGGCTCTCCTCCGCCTCACTCACAGAGCTCACCCACATGACTCCCTCCACAGGGCCAGAAGATCTGCAGCAATAAACACACTGTTAATCCCTAAAACAGTAACTCAATGCACCCAGGCAACAGTAAACAGGGCATTTAGATTCTACGCACCCAGATGCTGGAATGCCCTACCACCTGACATCCGGGCAATCCCTGACCTAATACAATTCAGGAAGGCTTTAAAACACCACCTCTTCCTCAAACACTACCTAGACGTAGGTGTACCAACAACCATCTCACATACACCAACACACCATCATTAATCTACAATAGGACCTGATATGAAGCCTATATGTAAATAGTTACCCCAGTTTATCCAAGTTTTAAGCACCTGTTTATTGTAAATACGGAACAGTCCCCTGCACCGTATAAGTTTCTGTTTCATGTAAACCGCACTGATGTCGAATAGCGCAGTATAAAAAAGTCTGTAAATAAATAAAATACATAAATACTATTCAATGCTCATATGCAGACTGACTTTGTCAAAAGTCAATATTTAAAATTTTACCTTCTACTATAGAAAGCCAATATAATTGTTACAGCAGTGGTTGAGCACTCTCTCTCTTTTTTTAACAACCCAGAATTAAGCATGCCTCAGCATTCTGCAGCACCTGTAATCTTGTAGTAATCTCTGCTGGCAACCCTAACATGCCTTGATATGACAATTACACAGTCAATATTAAGATAACTCAAATCTTCCATTATTATATTGTCAGATTTCTAGTTTCCCTAATTGCTATTAACATTTTATTATCTGTTTGCTCATTCTAGTCAGTTATATGGTAATATACGCCCACCACTAAACTCTTTGTGTCACATGGAATTTCTATCCATAAAGATTCCACAGTTTTGTTTCCTTCAGAACTTTTATCCTGTTTGGCTCAATGCCCTCTTTAACATATAATGCCATTTCTCCATTTGATCCACCCTATCAATATGATATAATTTGTATCCCTGGTATTCTCCTTCTATCAGGTCTCTGAGATGTCAATTATGTTTTTCTCTTCATTTGGTGCTATATACAGTTGTGGTCAACATTATTGGCACTCATGCATTTTAGGTATGTTGTGTACAATATCTTGAGAAATAATTGGAAATATTCTAACTGTATGTCATCCTAATATTTTAATAGTATGTTCAAAGGTATACAACAAAAAAAAGATGTATATGCAACCTTGACGTAGTAATTTCTGAGAAAAAAACTAAATATGACCTGGACAAGATTAATGGTACCCTTTACTAAAATTTGGTTGCACAACCCTTGGCAGTGATGACAGCCTCCAAATGTTTCTTGTAGCCATCTATAAGTTTTGTATATCTATTTGCTGGTAGTTTCTCCCACTCTTCAACTGCAATTTGTTCCAGCTCATGAATATTTCCAAGATTTCTTTTACCATTGGCAGATTTCAGTTCTTTCCAAAGGTTCTCAATTGAATTGAGATCAGGACTTATTGCTGGCCAGTTTAAAACAGTCCATTTGTTCCTTTTTAACAGTTCTTTTGGATATATGTTTTGAGTCATTGTCCTGCTGGAGGACCCATGACCTTCGACCCAAACCTAGCTTTCTGACACTAGGTAACACATTTTACTCCAAAATGCCTTGGTAGTCCTCTGACTTTATGATTCCTTCAGTACATTCCAGACCTCCAGTTCCTGAGGCAGAAAAATAGCCCCACAACATTATGGAACCTCCACCATATTTAACTGTAGAAAGGGTGTTTTTTCCTTATATGCTTAATTTCTTTGCCTGTAAATGTATCGTAGTTTGCATTGCCAAAAAGCTCAAGTTTGGTTTCATCTGTCCACAGAACATTTTCCTAGAAGGATTGTGGTTTCTCAAGGTGGATGTAGGCAAAGATCAGACGTGCCTTTTTATGTCTGTCTTTGAGCAGCAGGGTCCTCCTTGTCCTTCGCCCATGAAGTCCGTCTTTGTTTGGAACATGGCATATGGTGCGCATTGAAACCACTACTGCAGATTGCCCCAGATCAGGCTTAAGTTCTTTGGATGTTGTACGTGGTGTTTTTCCAATAGTTCGCACTAACATTCGAAGACTTTGTGGATTAATTTTCCTCTTCCCACCACATCCTGGGAGGTTCTTGACAGTTCCATGAGCAGAAAACTTCTTAATAGCATTGTAAACTGTAGACACAGGAATCCCAAGGTCTTTGGAGATGGCCTTGTACCCCTTTGAAGTTTGATGTTTGGTGATAATGGCTTTTCTGACGGTCTCAGGAAGCTCTCTTGTCTTCACCATTGTGAAAATGGATCCAGGAGTAAACATGGCAATTTTAAACATTAGAGCCATCATTTTTTGGTTGATTCAAGTCATGTGAGTACTGACAATTGATCACAGGTATGTCTAATTTTACTGCAATGGGTGGTTCTTCTGTTCAAACTGATTTGAATTGTTTATAAGGGTGCCAATAATTAAGTCCTTTCAACCATCAAACATACTCTCTCATAATTGTTCAAAGAATACATATTATTTTGATTATTCACACAGCTGAAAAAATGCACAGAAACCTTCAGATATTTGCTTAAAGATTTAAAAAGCAGGATAACCCTACAAATGCAGTCCCAGCATTTTCATCCATCGGTCTCATCTGCATTGAACCAAAGACCCTTACTCCAAACTCTATAACATACATAAAGGAGGTCATTTGGAAACATGAATAAGCCCTGTATATGTGCGGGATAGGCGTGTTTCATTCGAGTATGCTGACACCAGGCAGCCCTGCACGTACACGGCACTAAAACGGGGATCTCAGGACGTGGGCAGGAGTGGGCAGAATGGGGGCGTGGTCAGGCACGGGGATGTATAAAGCATAGATAAGCATGTATCATAGATAAGCATAGATAAGCATGTATAAAGAAAAGGCCCATGTGCATCCCCGCATATCACCCATACATCCAAGTTATACCTGCTGAAACGTGGAATAAGGGCAGGACTTAGAAAAATCTCTCCCCTGACTCCAATGTGTCCCATAGAGATGAATGGCTATGGCAAGTCTGCAGTGACCTGATGTCTCTGCTATCTGGGAGAACAAAATATGCAGTGGAAATGAATTTAATGCACAGGTGAGGGATGTTTGCATGCTAGGGTAATAGTAAACAACTCCCAAAAGAAATGTAAAGCACTAAAATGGTATTACATAGTAACATAGTGTAACCGCCTTTTAGTGCCCCCAGCCGAAGCGTGTAGGGCTTAAGCGACCTGTTATCCTTCTTTGAACAGCTGTCTGACCTTTTAATGAGGCAAAGCCTTTTGGGAAATGTAGTTTCTTTCAGTGTCCAATGAAGAGTAGTGTGAACTCAAAGTGGTTTTAAGCAAACAGGATTTATTTCCCCTCCGGGCGGATTTCAGCATGGAACAAAGGTAACACAAACCATATACTTCTGGCAAAGGACAAAATAAAAAGTCTCCAACAGAAATAGCTTAACTTCAGCAGTAATAAACATTTGCTTCCCAGCAATTAGAATAAACAGTTCTGTTTCCCACAGCTTTGTACTTTCTCTCTCAACACTTCTGCAGTTCTCTGCACTGCTTAAACTCAACGCAGAGAAAATATCTCATTCGATATTGTAATCGTACAGTCCATCAATTCTTCAGATATGTTGCCTAGCCCTGGCTCTGTTTCCATTAATTCTTCATGGAAGTCAGGCAGAAATGTTTGCAATGGTGTTTCATGGGCCACGCCCTCTCTCTCTGGCTTAGGCTTTATATCATACTCTTGGCACATGGATTGCTGTAAACGATCATCCTCATTACAGGTATTAAAACCACAGTCCCAACCCTTTGGGTAAGTAAAATCACACTGATTATCAACAGCCTTATTTGAAACCCAGTCTCTGGGCTTACCTCTTCGTCTGCCTGCAAACGGCTTTCTCTGGGCTTTGGAAACAGCTGTTGATTCAAAACCTGATTTGTGAGCTGTGGGTTGCAACTGCCTTCCTGGCTTTTTCTTATCCTTGTAATTCCCAGAATACTGCAAACAGCCTGGCCTGCTTTTGCTGTATTCTTCTCTTGAAAAACACTTTATAAATGGTTCTCCTTCTACCTTTAAACTTGGCTCTGGCTCTGGGCTTTCTCTCCGTTTTAATGAGTGTTCCTCTAGGCTTGCCACGGTCTCTCTCCCAAGGTTCTGGGCTGGAGCTCTACCGGTAGCTCTGCCTAGGCCTGGAACTCGGACTCCTCCCTGGTCCTCCTCTTGGTCTGTTAGCTGCCCTCTTTGCTGGCCTCTCACCGGAACCCTCGGTTGGCCTTGTAGGTAACCTCCCAGCTGAGCCTGTGTTGGAGCTTCCTGTGTGGCTCCTAGTCGAGGCCCTTTCCTTTCTACTGAGGCCTCTATTTGTCTGCCCTCTAGGGCAGTGCCTGACTCCTCCTCCTAGCAGGTGCTCTGATTCAGCTCGTGACTCCTGAGCTAACTGGCAGCAAGGGCATGTTTCTTTCCCTTGTGTCTGGTTTCCCTGGTAACTACTAGCCATGTACTTTTGTTTACCATCCAGCACTGCTTCTGATTCCTGCTTTTTGGCTCTTTCTAAAGGGCTGGAGGAATCCACCATGTCACAATAGTAAATGACGGCAGATAAAGACCAGTATGGTCCATCTAGTCTGCCGAGTAAGATGGCAAGAGTAGGTGCACCGGCTGCTCCATGCAGGCCACCCCTTCCCATGTCTTTGTTTAGGGGTGAACCCACCGCTCCATGTAGGACACCCCTGTTTGTTGAGAAATTTTTTATTTACATTCTCTTATATACCGCGCTATTCTGCATCAGTGCGGTTTACATTGAACAAACTGAAATTACATTGAACAGGGCATTATAACTTGGAGATAACTATTTTACAGGGAACATGGGCTATGGAGGGTTAAGTGGCTTCCCCAAGACCACAAGGAGCACCTGTGGGACTAGAAACCCCAGTCCTTCCGGCCCAAGGTTGCTGTCCTCTAGTGGGATTTGAACCCCCGACCTTCCGGCCTGAAGTACCTTGCCCCAACCACTAGGCCACTCCTCCACTCCATTAGATAGTGAAGTTTATTTTGATTTTATCCTGTTGCTGTAAAGGGATCCACTGTGTCTGTCCCATGCCATTTTGAATTCTGTCACTGTATTTGCCCCCACCACGTCCATCGGGAGTGCATTCCAAGCATCCACCACCTTTTCAGTGAAAAAGTATTTCCTGACATTGCCTTTCAATTTACCCCCTTGCAGCTTCATGTTATGATTTCTAGTTTTACAGCTTCCCCATCTTTGGAAGAGGTTTGTTTGTTCATTAATTCTCTTTTAAGTATTTAAAGGTCTGAATTATATCTCCCCTATCCCTCCTCTCTTCCAGACTGTACATATTTATGTCTTCAAGTCTATTCTCATAAGGCTTCTGACGCAGGCTTCAAATCATTTTGGTCATAAGAACATAAGATATGCCATACTGGGTCAGACCAAGGTCCATCAAGCCCAGTATCCTGTTTCCAACAGTGGCCAATCTAGGTCATACGTACTGTCACCCAGCGAGGGTCCCCACAGGTTAAAGCAGGGTATTACACTGGGGCCTTATATTTAACCAGCCAGAAAGTGGTGCAGAGAGCCTTGCAATGCCCTCTGGGTATTGTAGTTTTCACAGGCTAGCCAAGAAATGAGTTGCAGTCGGGTGGTAAGACTTTAAGACAGGATTTTTATTCCCCTTCCGGGTGGATTCTTTTATAGCAATGAAAACAAAGGCAAACAGACCATCGTCTGGTACAAAATAAAGGAAACAAATATGAACCAAAATTGTTTCTATCTTCAGCTTCTTTACTCAAATAAAAAGGTATCTTAAACAGTCCTTTTCCAAGCAAACAGAAAAACCTCTCTCCTTCACTTCAGTGACTAGAAAGTTTCCACAGCCTCTTTAACATAAAGAGGAGATATCATCAGCAATAATCAGTGTACAGTCCATGCATTCATCAGAGGGCTGTTCCCCTTGAATATCACACTGCATTTCTTCACTTTCTCCTTCAAACTGTCTTTCCTTCAGATAGCCAGAAGTATTATTGTTTAGCAGTCTCTCCCCATTGCACAGAGACTTCCTTTCTTCCTCCGTGAAAGTGTGTGAGGGAAAATTACCACATTCACTGGAGTTTCTTTCTTGAGAGCCCCACCAACTTTGACAATTACATGGAAAGTTACTGCATTCAGCTTTCCCTCTATTAGAGCCAATCAGCTTACCTTCTTGCTCCCTCAAACTGGGGTTTCTTGGTACAGCTGAGATCACAGAAGTGGAACAGGACGGAAGCTTCCTACAGCCTTTTTCCTTTAGCTTTTCTCCAGATATAAAAATATCCTCAGGCCAGAACTCCTTTTCCCTTCTGTGCCTGTTGCTTGGGTAATTAGCTTTCTCAGCCTTTCTAAGCCTGGCTTCCCAACTGTATCCTCTGTTACCTTCAGGATAAACGTCACTGAACTTAGACGTGTCTGTTGTCACATCCTGCTCGGCCAGCAGTGTAGTATACTGGTTGGGCTACAGGGGGACCTTTTATTGAAAGGATTGTAGTTGGGCTCCTTTGCAATAAGATAGTTGAGACCCGAGTGGTAAGGTCAAATCAAGGTTTTATTTCCCCTCCCGGGGTTTGGATTATAACACAGGTAACAAAAGAACAAAAGCCATACACTCTGGCAAAAAGGATAAAGTAAAGTCTGGTGCTTTTAAACAGGCAGTTAAATCACTTCCAGCATCGTATATCTTCAGCACAATGAAAACCTATCGTTTATCACAGCCAATGTACAGTCCATCTGGTAGTCAGATAATTCAGGCTCTGGCGGATCAATTATCATTGATTCAATCTGACTATCATCTGCATAACATTGTTGCCTATAGTGTGTTGGCAGATTATTCTCCTCTGCCAGCTCCCTTGACCTCCCTACTATTTCCTCCAGCAGGTAAGGGTCAGAGTCACCATATCTTGGCATGCAATTCCAATAAGACTTATGTCCTTTATAACTTCTAGGTGAAAAAGACTTGTAAGCAGCTTTACCTTGGTTAATTAGCCCACCTTCTTGGTTTGAGGCAGGAGAAAAGCTATGCACAGTTTCATTCAGTAGGGGTTTAAACCTCAGAGGCTTTTCTCTATGCTTAGGCTGTTTGTCACCCTCTTCCAACATACAGATGTCTGGCACCGTATATTCTTTCTTTCTTGAGGCTTGTAATTGCTTTCCAGTTATTCTGACTGGTACTTTCTCCTTATAAATGCCTTCACGATAAGGTATATGTTTGGAGGCTTGGTTAAAAGGTTTTTGAGCCTTTCTCCTCCAATTAAGACTATCAGCTGTTATCTGCCTTTCTCTTTCACATTCAGAATTAAAGTCACTCACATCAGTTTTCCTACCAGCCCAAAGCAGACGTTGCTTCCCTGATTCAAACCTCAGCTTGCACTCAGTATCCAGCTGGTTCTCATTCAGCACGTCTCTCCTGCTTCCAGTTACTGGTTTCACTGAATCTTCCAAACTGCTTTCTCTGGAGTTACCGGAGCTACCAAATCCAAAGTCAGAACTCCTTCTCCAGCTCCTGCTATTGCTGCTCCTACTGCTGCCACTATTCTCTAATGAACGTCCCTTATACGTTTTCTGAGGCTCTACTCCAGCCCTTCCCCCTCCCAGGTGAAAGCTATTAGAGCTAAAAGCTGGGGAATGCCTATCAGCTGTGCAGGGTTCCTTCCCTCGTGGTTGGGAATGTTTATGTTGCTCTTGGCAACTGGGTGTCCTGATATCTTCCTTCCTGCTAGAAACAGCCCTATTACTCATAGGTTCCTCTGCTTTCCTATCACAGGATATCTTTTCCCCATTACATATCCCCCCTCTTAAGATATTACAGGCTGCGGCTCCCTGAATCTGCCAGCCTGTAATCCTGCTTAATGCATCCGCGTTGCCATGTAGTCGTCCTGGCCTATGCTGTACGTCGAAGCTGAAGGCTTGCAGTGCCAAGTGCCATCTTGTCAAACGAGCATTGTTATTTTTCATTTGACTGAGCCATTTTAGTGGAGCATGGTCCGTGACCAGGAGGAATCTACGGCCGGTGAGGTAGAACCTCAATGCCTCCACAGCCCATTTTATGGCCAAGCATTCTCGTTCCACTGTGGAATACTTTCTTTCTGCACTGGATCATTTTCGACTAAGATAGGTGACTGGATGCTCTATCCCATCAAACGTTTGGGACATAACCGCCCCCAACCCGGTCTCTGAGGCGTCAGTCTGGACTATAAAGGGTAATGTAAAATCAACCCCTTTCAGGACCGGAGCTTTGCAAAGCTTCTCTTTAAGAGATATAAAAGCCTTTTCCGCTTCCGGGGACCATTTCACCGAATTGGGTGCATTCTTTTTAAGCATTTCGGTGAATATAGTGCTTTCTTCCGCGAACTTGGGGATAAACCTGTGGTAATAACCGATGAGGCCTAAAAAGCTGCGCACCTGTTTGTCAGATGGTCTGGGGAAATTTCGAACGCTATCAACCTTGTTCGCCATAGGCTTTACCAATCCGTTCCCCACCACATGTCCTAAATATCTGGTCTCTTTACTGGCAAACAGACATTTTCCCGGGTTTAGGATTAACCCGGCTTTTCGTATGGCCCCCAAAACTGCCTCTACCCTGGATAAGTGTTCTCTCCACATGCGGCTATAGATGACGACGTCATCCATATAGGCTAACGTGTAGTCTTGGTGAGGTCTTAATACTTGGTCTACCAGTCGTTGGCACGTAGCCGCTGCACCGTGTAAACCAAACAGCATACGGCGGAACTGGTATAAACCCACTGGCGTACTAAATGCCGTCTTGGGCTTTGAATCCCTAGTTAGTGGTACTTGCCAGTACCCTTTGGTTAAGTCGAGCGTGGTTAAATATTGTGCTTGGCCCAACCGATCCAGCGAGTCATCAATTCGGGGCATTGGGTATGCATCGAATTGGGAGATGTTATTGACTTGTCTGAAATCGATACAGAAACGGAGGGTACCGTCGGGTTTTGGGACCAAGACAATGGGGCTCGACCAGGGGCTTCTGGACTCCTCCACTATTCCCATCTCTACCATTTCCTTCACTTGGGAAATAACTTCATTTTTCTTGGCCTCTGGTAACCTATACGGCCTCTGTCTCACTACTTTCCCCGGTGTTGTAATGATCTCATGTGCCACAACATTTGTCTGCCCAGGCACCGTCGTCAAGACGTCTGAGAACCTTCCCAACACCACTGCTAACTCCTTTTTTTGTTGTGGGGACAAATCCGCGCCAATTATGGGCTTCAGATGTTCCCTCCAATCAGCAGGCTGCGGTCCTAGGTCTTCTTCCTTTTTTCCATCAGCCAAAGCTGTCAAGCTTTTTACCTTCCGTTTCCCAGTCGAGCCAAAACCACTCGCTCCCCTACTTGTGGAAGTCAGCGAGGGTACCTCCACTACGTCTGGAAAGCCTACCCGCTCACAGATTAGTTGGGCAATCCTATCGCCTGCCTTTACTTCATCGTCCTCTTTGCTAAAGTTAAAAAGTAGGACTTTGAGCGGGCCCCGATAGTCGGGGTCTATTACCCCGGCTCCCACATCTAAAAAGTGCTTAACCGCCAACCCTGACCGTGGTGCTATTCTTCCATAACACCCTTCAGGAGTTTGTATTTGCAAGCCCGTATCAACTAATGTTCTCCCCCCTTTTGGAACTACTACATTTTCCACACTGAACAGGTCATAGCCTGCAGAGGCTTCCGAAGCCCTTTGTGGACTTTGGGCCTGAGGTGATGTTTTAGTGAACTGCAAAACAAACTTTTTCTTCGGTAAAGACCTATCACGTACCTGTGGCTGGGACGGGACATTACCCTTATGGGGTTTTCCAAATAAGGGACTTGGCATTTTCGTGGCCATGGCTTCTATCTTAGGGACCTCGGACTGCATATTACCCACTCCCGGGGCTTCTTCCAGGGCTGGGTCCGGTTTTTCCTTAAGACCCTTCTCCATTTCCCTAACAAATGGAGGCCAATCACGCCCTAGAACCATATCATAAGGGAGTTTTGGTACTACTGCAATTTGCATATCTTCGTTAGAGCCTAGCCCCTGTATGGATACTTCATATAGAGGGTAATAGGAAGCCACGCCGTGTACGCACCTTACTTTTACTCTGCCGTCTGCTTGGCTTCGGGCAGATTGGTCACGGTCAGAGATGGTCTTCCATAACTTCTGGGAGACCATACTCTGGTCTGCGCCGGAGTCCAGCAGGGCCAGAGCTTCCACCCCTTCTATACAAACCTGCAGTAGAAATCCCTCCTCTAGGGGTGTCTCCTTCCCTGATATTAAGCTAGTGCGTGTGGTGCAATCCTTCGGTATGTGTCCTAACTGACCACAATCATAACATTTTCTCTTAAGAAATCTGTTTGTATTTTGGTCACACATTTCTCTCCTAGAGGTTTTTTCTAAGCCCCATAGTTTACCAATGCCAGCCACTTTTAATACCTTTTCCTTTGAGGTTCCGGCTAACTCTGCCTCAAAATATCTTTCTGAGAGTTCAGCCGCTTCCTCAGTGGAACTGCATTTTTGGAGCACTATAAATGCTTTTACCTCAGGCGGTACAGCTTCAAGGTACTGCTCCATAATTATGGTATCTATCACTGACTCTATTGTTCTCCTCTCAGGAGTGAGCCATTTCAGCGCTAGACTCTTTAGTCGCTGAAATAGTGCCTTTGGTGTTTCCCTAGGCCTAAGCCTAGCTTCCCTGAATAAGCGCCTGTAGTGGATGGGCGTTAAACCCAACCTGTCTCTTACAGCATTTCTTACGTTCAGGTAATTGGACGCCTGATCAGCGGGCAATGCCTTGTACGCTGCTAATGCCTCACCTGTTAGAGTCATAGCCAAGCGGACAGCCCACTGGTCAGCTGGCCATTTAGCTGATTCTGCTATCTTTTCAAATGCATCAGCAAAATCATCAAAATTCTCATTATTATTAAATTGTCCTGGTGCCATTGCACCACAATTATTAAGTCCTACCCCCACTTGTAATGAGGGAATACTCTCCTCTTTGTCCACATTTTTCTGCAGCAGGGCTCCCAGTAGCTCCAGCAACGGCTGCTGCTGAGCATTCATGGCTGCTATAGTTCTCTTGGATCCCTTGGGCCTGCTCACTCTGGACCCTCCACTGAGCCTCCATCCAGCTCTTTACATCCTGGGGATCCATTAGGATGGCTGTATCTGTAAAAACAAAAACAACACAAAGCCCACCAAGTGCGGTACCAAAAGAAGATCTATGCCTCCCACTTTAGCACAGAAATTGGATACTTTCTCACAGATCCTTCTACACCCGTGCCCCCTCACTTGTACCTGAGCACAGTGCAGGATCTTGCCTTGAGAAAGCTCTCCTGGGTGGCTCAAAATCAGGTCTGGATCCGTAGTCCGGTCCGGTTCTCTCTCCTTTCCTTCAGGATAGCCGAACTTCTCCTGATTTTTCAGGTTAATCCTTTTTCTTGATAATGTCCTTTTTACTGTGTTTTTAAAAATCCGAACATACTACGCCATTTCTCTGTCACACCCTGCTCGGCCAGCAGTGTAGTATACTGGTTGGGCTGGTTGGGCATTCCCTCGTGGTTGGGAATGTTTATGTTGCTCTTGGCAACTGGGTGTCCTGATATCTTCCTTCCTGCTAGAAACAGCCCTATTACTCATAGGTTCCTCTGCTTTCCTATCACAGGATATCTTTTCCCCATTACACTGTGCACTGCTCTCTGAAGCAGTCTCCTGGGTTGTCTCTTTCAGCTCTGGAACTAAACCTCTCAGCTTTTCCAGCTCTCTCGGTAGTTCTCTCTCCGGCTCTCATGCTGGCTGAACTCCAACCTCCACTCCAACCCGAACTTCCACCTGAACTTCCACCTGAACCTACCCTAACTTCAGGTGAGTTAGGTTTATGTGTGTGTGCCTCAACTCCGCCCCCTCTCAGCTGCTCTTCATTACTTAATGAACCCTGAGCCTTCCTGCTGCTTGGGCGTGTTCTCACACCTTGTGACCTATTTTGTGTGTGTTGCCTATAGCAACTCTGGGCCATGTGTTTCTCTGAGCTGTCAGTGTCAGATCCACTTTCTGCATTTCTACCTATTTCCATAGGCTCTGCTAGATCCACACCGTGACAGTACCTAGAAGTTTCCCCAAAAGACACAGGTTCCGCAATGCTTGTACTGGGTCAAACATGGATATCCTGGGTCGCCTTCCTCTGAACTGTTTCCAGTCTTTTTACATCCTTTGTGAGATATGGTCTCCAAAACTGAACACAGTATTCCAAGTGAGGCCTCACCAGTGACTTATACAGTGGCATTAGTATCTTTCTGCTGGTAATTCCTCTTTGTATGCAACCCAACATCCTCCTGGCTTTTGCCACTGCTTTGTCGCACTATTTTGCCACCTTGAGATCCTCAGAAATAATCACACCAAGATCCTTCTCTTAGTCTGTGCAAACCAACCTCTCGCCTCCTATCGCGTACATTTCCCTTGGATTTCTGCTTCCCAAGTGCATGACACTGTACTTCTTCGCATTAAATCTTTGCTACCAAGCTTTAGACCATTCTTCCAGCTTTTGTAGATCTTTCCTCATGTTATCCACTCCCTCAGGGTAGTCCACTCTGTTGCAAATTTTCGTGTCATCTGCAAAAAGACAGCCTTTTCCATTCAGTCCTTCAGCAATATCACTCACAAATATATTGAACAGTGCCGGGCCCAGGACCGAACCCTGGGGCACCCCGCTAATCACCCTCCTTTCATCCAAGTGAGCTCCATTTACCATCACCTTCTGTTGTCTGTCAGACAACCAATTTCTGATCCAGTTCACCACCTTGGGATCCATCCCCAAACTATTGAGTTTATTGATAAGCCTCCTATGAGGAACAGTATCAAAGGCTTTGCTGAAATCCAGGTAGATGACATCCATCGCATGCCCCTGATCCAGTTCTCTGGTCACCCAGTCAAAGAACTCAGATTTGTTTGGTAAGATCATCCTTTAGTAAAACCATGTTGCCTCGGATCATGCAACCTGTTGGTTTTGAGAAAGTCCACTATTCGCTCTTTCAGAAGTGCCTCCATTACTTTTCCTGCCACCGAGGTAAGGCTAACCGGCCTGTAGTTTGTCACTTCTTCCCTGTCATCACTTTTGTGAAGAGGTACCACATCAGCCCTTCTCCAGTCCTGAGGAACTACTCCTGTTGAAAACATATTTTAACGGTTCTGCAAGAACCTCTGAGCTCTTTCAGTATCCTGGGATGTATCCCATCCGGTCCCATGGCCTTGTCCACTTTCAGTTTTGCAAGTTGTTCTGGCATGTGTTGTATATGCCAAAGGGGCTATGCAAGTTCTCCCCAACAAATGCTTTGGAAAAATGGAAACATAGCTGTAGGGATGGTATGTGTTTGGCTGAGTAATGCAGATCAGGTGTGTAGTCCGGAGACACCATGCAATTTTGCAGTAGCAGTAGTTGTGCATGGGTGCAGGGCATGGTCGTGGCAGATGTATGTTATCTGTAACTGCAAGCAAGAGTGTGTGTATGTGTGTGTATCAGATGCTTGAAGGCTGCAGGAGAGGCCCTAGTGTGCTGATGCCCAACTCAGGAGGGACATGTATGCCTGGCCAGTGTCTGGACCAAAGGGCTGACTGCAGCATCACTAGGTGCCTGTGTGAATGGGCAGTAACCTCTGTACTGCTGCTCTGCAGCAACATAGCAGGGCATGTCCCTGTGAATGGTGGGGTAGCCTCGGAGTGGGGGCATGCTGCAGTGTGGACGGCACTAATGCATATCCAAATGCACTATCAGAGATCTCTAACATTGCACACATTTGTCAGGACAGAGGATGGTGCTTTTGGGCATGTGTTTCTGATGGTTGCACTGTAGCACATTAGCATCCTGATGGTTTCCTATGATTGCCAGGGATATGTTTTTCCATATTGCTCTACAGACCTATTTAAGTTTTCTCTGGCCCATTCCCTGCATTGCACATACTGTTTTCAGTGATGACCAATGAACAAATGACTATAGTGTTCATCACATGCCATGTCTGTTTTACTGCAGGGTCTGTCACCTCCCTTTCCACTTGCCCATTCAATAGCTCTGGTGTACATATATGACTGTGTAGTGTTGTTGGCATGCAACAGACTTGTGTATATAGCCTGGGTTGTATGACCTGCTTCATCGGTATTACTGTTTTGTTTGCATGGGCACTACACTGTCAGTGTGAGCATCAGCTTCGGAGATGTTCATTTTGCTTGTGGAGGCATGGCTGCATGAAGATGAGCAGCATCGCACACATCTATCTTTTCGGAATACTGTGAGCATGGGGACGTACATGCCATTTGCCGCATTTATCCATGTCCCAGTATAGCAGTGTTGACCTGTGTTAGCCTTGGTGTGTTGTTTGTGCCACATCAGGAACATATATCTCCCTGATTCTGGAACCGCGGGTGCATCTATCTCTGCAATTTTGGAATTGGGTATATTATGTGCACGTTTTCACTTTAGACGTTTCTGCTAGCTGGACATGCATGTTATAGAATCAGCCTCCATGTGTATATATTCAGTAATTCAAATAGAATAAAGAAAGCAATTACAGAATGCTTAGCTGGACATTATGCTGTCATCAAAACCCGACATAGCATTATGTTTCAAGTCATCCTTGCATCAGGGGAAACCTTTAAGACCACATCCAGCCAATAAAATGTTACAAACTAACAGCTGTTAGCAAAACCAGAAGTTGCATCAGAATATAAAGGACTTCCCTTCACATAATCAATCAATCACTCAGCCATGTGACAACTATCTTGCCAGCCTATAGAACACCATCAGAATGAATGCTAATAACGAAAAACTAAACAATAGCTAGAGAGGTCCACTCAATCTCATTATTAAGACCCGTGGGTTCCAAAGAACTTAAATGGTAAATCCATCTCTATTCGAAATAAGTCAGTCTACGCTGAGGATCACCTCCATGCCAATCAATGACAACCTAATTGACTACTCTCCAAAGGAAACGTGAAGCAGCATAATTATATTCAACAAAATGCGAAACCATTGGGGCAGATGTCCCATTAGCAATCCTGCAGAAATGCTCATTCAAGCACTTGTGGACAGGACAGATCATATGACCTACATATAATTTAGGACGTGGGCAAATGATAACTTATAAAACATCTCAAAAAGGTCATTCCAGAGTGGAAACATAAAATAAATCCAAAATGGTCACTCTATTGTCTATCAAAAATACATCAGGCAAATATTACAAAATGGGAAGGAGAAAAGAGCCTCAGAAACAAGCAAGGTACGGGCAACATAGGAATATAAGAACCATGCCCAATCCTCATGAACATCAATGGCTCTAAAAATCTCTATCCATATATATAACCAATTTATACAATAATTGTTCAAATATTCAAACAGTCCAATTGTTCAGAATGTTCAATGAATAATTCAAAATCTTCAGATTGTTCAATAACTAAAAGATGAAATAGTTGTACATAATGCCCTGCTATTTCTCAGAGCACTGTCACCCAAAAATCAAAGAATGGTGTAATCAAAAAAGGCACTTATCTTAAGCAACTGCTGCTTAGCATACGCTGGAACTCAAAGCCAGCTCAGATGTAAATTCAATCCATTGAAAATCTGCTGAAGATCCAACGCCTCCCATAATCACTGGTTGAGCGTTTTGCCACCTGCTTCATCAGGGACTAATCTGACAAGCCCAAATGCCATTTAATCATGACGAACATTACTATGAGAGAAAGCAGGAAAAAATTATGTTTCACATATTAAACAACATACCCTCAGTAATACAAGCAGGACGAGAGATCCTCTGTGTTTGGGGGCATTTCTAAGATGGCGGCAACACTCTTTGCTGTGTGAGTATGCTTTTCTTATGGGAAGAAAACGGAAAGGCAAATCAGGGCTGGTGCCCTCCCAGCCCTCAGCTGCCTCAACGCCGGTTTCTGTTGTATCCGGTCCCTTGGACTCTTACCTATTGCGTCCACCACGGAGTTCAGACGCGTCTGGAGGAGTGAGCCGGCTAGCGGTTTCGTCGGAGCTGGATAGCTCGGCAGCCGTTTTGGCAGTTTCGTCCTCCCCAGCATTGAGCCCGGCGCCAAAGGTTCCTCGTAGTTCCGCATTGCTGGAGGGCTTCCTTGAGGTCTCATCCCCTGTGTTGCCGGAGAGAGGTGTTATCTCGTTTGGTCCAGGAAAAGGTGGGCTCGAGGAGCCGAGTACTGGAGCTGAGATTGAGCTCCCGTGTATTTTATCATCGGCGTCTGAGAGTGGAGTGTCTGCGGGTCAGTTTCTCCTTCCCGCACGGCGAGGTGAGTCGCTGGTACAGATGGAAGAGGTTGCCCCTGTGATGGATACAGAGTTGGTTTTCTCCTTGCAGCGTCCGGTGAATTTTACACTAGAGTCCATATGGAACGCTATTGCCTCGTTAGGTGAAGCCTTGTTTCCTCAAATCTCTACTTTATCAACTAAAGTTCACACGACGATGAGAACTGTAACTGAATTGGAGGAGAAATTGTCTGGAATGGTGGGTGAAGAAGAAGCTATACGGAATAGATTATCCAGCTTGGAAGACCTGTCTGATACCTTTCAAAGGAATTTTTTATCAGTACATATGAGGCTGGAGCAGTTGGAAAACTTTTCTCGTCTTAATAATCTGAGAATCGTTAATTTTCCTAGGTCATCTTCTATAAGTGCTAAGGATATGTTTAAAGAGTATTTACTTGATACTTTGGGAGTTTCTCCTGAGTTAATGCCACCTTTGGTAAAAATTTATTATCTGCCTACAGGGAAGCGTGTTACTTCTAGTAGAGATTTAGAGGGTGGATTAGATCAAGGTGATAATTTAAATGTTACTAGTCTGTTGGAAAATTCTGGTACTGATATTTTGGAGCCTTCCACTTTACTTGTAACTTTTGCCCTACTCTCAGACAGAGAGTGGATGTTAAAACTTTTTTTCTGTAAAAGAAAGGTTCCCTTCCGAGGTTTTGCTGTCCCGTATGTACCCAGATTTATCGAGAGAAACACAGAAACGCCATAGGGAGTTTCTCTTGTTACGATCAGGGGTTTTACAGCTGGGGGGGCTCTTTTTCCTTAAGCATCCTTGCAAATGCTTGGTAAAATACCAGGCTGTTTCCTATGTCTTTTTTGAGCCTTCCCAGCTGTTAGCCTTCATCAGTGCCAGGAGACTAGAATCCTCTATTGTTACCTCCTAATGAGCTTATGTTTGAAATGTCTGAATTTGATTTGTTGCTTTATTTCTTGCTTATTTGGTATTATGTTTCTGTGAAAGGCCTCTGTTTGTGGACTTGGTTTGGATTGACACATTGTTTTTTCTTTGTTGCATGAGATTTGCTTATTTGTTTGGAATTTCCTTTCTTTGTGTCATCCTGTTTCTTCAAGAGAGTGTTTGTTAACTTTCTTGATTTAATTGTAAAATTTTCATAAATAAAAAATTTTAAAAAAAAGGTAATACAAGCAGGACCATATACAATTAGTGGCTCCAGTAAGGAATAACCAGCCCGAACATACCCAGACATCGGAAAACATACAATGCTCCTCCAGACAAACAGCTTACATAATCTGGAATTGAACCGCAACATCAAGCAGAAACACTATGCATATGCCCCTTAAAAAGGAGTCAGCCCCTAACATCACAGTGGGGGAAACCCCTAAAGACACGCCCATTGAGCCTGTTGTCACCTTACATCTGTCGACAACAAGCCACATCCCAACCCTAACAGCATCCCCATGGGTAAGTACTAAACTGGACCCTCTCTTCCTCTGTCAAAACAAAAAAAGAAGAAGAAAAAGTCAAATGCAAACATTCCAATCAATCTGGGCGTGAGGCCACCCGGATGTACAGTCCCCAAGCGAAAAATCCATTTCTGTTCGCATCCTGAAAGGATGTATGGCCTTCCCTACATAAACCATACCACACGGACACAGTATAAAATACACAACACCACACGAACCACATATGGTGCTGCAACGTATCATGAAACGATGATCATTGTACATAAACTCAGTTAGTTCCTCAGATATGGTACAAATCGCATATTCTCCACAAACATGGTGCCCTAAAAGTCCAGAAGCAACCTGTTGTGATCTCAATGTGGCTGGACTTAATATCTCCTTAAGATTATGGTTCCTAGACCACACACACACTGTTTTTTGCCCCTTAATCCTGCATGATCCCAAAACATCTACGAATAATCCGCTGTAAATGGTAACTATGAGGGGAAAATTGGGTAATGAAATGAATATATTCATTATCAAAACCATTAGACCTTTTTGCCAAAGGTCGTAACAACCAATCCCTATGATTATACCTAGCCCTTCTATAGGCCTGATCAACAAACGAAGCAGGATAACCTCTTGCTATAAAACCCCTTTTAAGAAAATGGGATTGAACCACAAGCTCATTCATATCAGAGCAGTTGCGTCAAAACCTGATAAATTGGGAAAACGGTAGCCCCTCCATCAGCCTCAGGGGGTGGGCATTTGTAAAGTGTAGCAAGGTGTTCCTGTCCATAGGTGTTTTAAAAAACAGTTGTCCTCCAACCACCCACATGCTTAGACACCTGAACATCCAAGAAGTTGATCTCATGTTCATGGTAATTCAACGTAAATTGGATGTTGGGGGGCCGACCATTCAACCAACAATGGAATGACAACAAAGACTGCTAGGGAGATAAAGTTCCTAGATGACATAAATGACTGCTTCTTGGAGCAGCTGGTTCATGAACCGACCAGAGGGGAAGCCATATTAGACCTAGTCCTTAGTGGAACACCAGATCTAGTGCAAGAGATAAGGGTGTTGGGGCCACTTGGCAATAGTGATCATAGCATGATCGCCTTTGATTTAATTAGTGGAGGAGGGATAGTACGGAAATCCACAGTACTACCTTTTAACTTTCGAAAGGGAGACTATGATAAAATGAGGAAAATAGTTAAGAAAAAACTAAAAGGAGCAGTTGCAAAGGTTAAAGACTTACATCAAGCTTGGGTGTTGTTGAAAACTGCTATCTTGGCAGCCCAGACCAGCTGTATTCCACGCTTTAAGAAAAGTGGAAGGAAGTCCAAAAAACTGCCAGCATGGTTTAAAGGTGAGGTCAGGGACTTCCGGCGATGCGTGAGTGAGGGAGGACGTCTCTCTCTTGCTCCGGGGCCACCTCACCGATAAATCTGCTAATTAACCTAGCTTTTTGGATCTCCCACCTCCTTCTAAGCTAAGCAGGTTGTGCTCTATTACCCGGGTTGTGCACGACGATCGTGGCTGGTGGAAATGATGCCGTTACCATCGAGAAAAGAGCGCGAAAAGCCGCTGAGAGCAGGGCCCTCCGCCGCAACGACGGTGCAGCCTGCCTCGCCCAGCGCGGAAAGTACTGATTCCACCTCGGAGGAGCTGGCGAAAGAGGTGGTCCGGCTCCTTGATCCAAAATTTGACTGTCTCATGCACAAGCTTGACGGCATGGAAGAAGCCCTGAATGAGGTTGGCAAACGCGTGGAGGAGCTTGAACACCGCGTGGCTGGTGTGGAGGAGGGAGAGGGCCGCCGAGACCGTGAGCTAGAGAGCCAGAAAAAAGCCCTGCTCGAGATCCAAAACAAGCTCGAGGACCTCGACAACCGATCTTGCCGGAACAACTTGCGCCTGGTGGGAGTGGGGGAAGACAGGCCCGACTGTGATTTGTTGGCTTATTTGGAGACCTGGCTGCCTGAAGTGTTGGGCCTGTCGGAACTCAAAGGCAGTTTCCAGATTGAGAGAGCGCACCGGCTGGGAGTGCGGAGGGAGGAAGGGGGTCGGCCGCGTGTGGTGATTATACGTGTGCTGAACTTCCAACATAAATGGCGAATGTTGCAAGCCTACCGCAAGAGCGGCGAAATCAAGCTGGACAATAAGAGGATCTTAATCTTCCAGGATTATTCAGCGGCGGTTGCAGCCAAGCGGCGAGAGTTCTCCCCAATTTGTACGGAGTTATACCGGAGAGCCCGCTTCACATTGGCCTATCCGGCAACACTGCGCGTCTCTCTACATGGCCAGAATCACACATTTGAACAAGTGGCGGCGGCAAAAAAGTTCTTAACCCAGCACCTGCCAGCGGATGCGGCTGGAAGTTGCCCCTGACCGGTTTCTTATCTTAGGGGCGATGGCTGAGCGCCCGGGCATTGGACTCGCGCCTGGAGCTTGCGGGACTGACTGTTGGGGATTAGTGTGCCTTCTCTGGACTCCGCCTGGAAGACGGCCAGGTAGTAGACCGGAGCTCCTGGCCAAAAAACTGATATCATGATAAAAGCTCCTTGGTCACTGTTAGCACATTTGCTGGGGCTCTCTTTACTGCAGATCTTGTACTGAATAACGTGGCTACAACTTTTCAGACCTTGTCATTAAGGACGGGTTTGGACAGCCCAACAGCACTGTTTGTTGTATCATATTGATGGTTATTTATGCTTGGATTGATGGGGGGGTGGGGGAGGGTGAAGGGAGGTGAAGGAGAGATGTGTGGGGCGGCCCTGAAGCGCCGCTCGGGAGGTCCCACCTCAGTGAAGTAACTGAGGGTTTGCGTATTTGTGTTTTATGGGGTATGACCAGTTTTTACAGGGGAGGGTCAGGCAGGTAATAGCGGGGAGAAGGGGGGATGTTTTGGGAGTTATTGGGGGGGTGGGGGGGTACGCTGGGGGGGGGGGAAGGGGAGGGCAGGGGAGGGGGGAGGGCTATGTGTGAAGTGAGCGAAGAGAGCCTGCACTCCATGAGGACTGTGTTACTTTGCACAGGACAAGGCCTAATCCGAGAGCACATGCCCACTGAGCGAATTGCTGGGATGCTATGGAGTTCTGGGTCGGGGCTGGGCGACCTAGAACAGGGGTATGATTGGTGGTACTGTCTGATGATGCGAATGCTGACTGGGGAGAATGCAAAATGATCTACGCATAGTCTCCTGGAATGTAGGAGGGCTGAATACCCCTGTTAAGAGGACAAGCTTTTGCACAAGCTTCCAATCCTCATCGGATCATCAGCCCTCCTAAACCGACAAACTCTCACTCTTCTCCCCAATTCCCTCACAAGTAATTTCTGCCTCAAGTTCTTTTATGCCCTATCTTATCTTATTCCGACCATAGTCTGCCTGTGAATACTAAAGAACCCAATATGTTTATACATAGCTCAATTTTTACACTGTTTTTGTATATAGTTTCACTGTGTGTACATAGTTATAGTTTTATTACCCCCTTTTCCAAGTTTAAGTTACCTGTTATAATGTAAGCACACCAGTGTTTTCTGATTGTGCAGATCTGTTACTTGTAAACCGCACTGAAAACAAATAGCGCGGTATATAAAAGATGTTAAATAAAAAATAAATAATAAATAAAAGATGTTACAGGCCCTGAAGAGGGGACAGACACAAATAGCGTTATTGCAAGAAACACACTTGAGTGCGGTAGAACATACCAAGCTAAAAAAAGATTGGGTGGGACAGGTATTTGCCGCATCCACGGGTGTAAAGAAGCGTGGAGTGGCAATTTTGGTGAAGAAAGGCCTAGCGGTGGAACTCATTAGAGAGGAGGCAGACCCAAATGGGAGGTTCATCTTTTTGCATGCTAAGATACAGGGACAAGAATTATTTCTGGGTAATATCTATGCCCCCAATACTTATGATCACCAGTTTTTTCGGCTGATGCTGCGGAAAATATTGGGGGCCCCGAAGATACCTCTGATATTGGCGGGGGATTTTAACTGCCCCCATGACCCGACCTTAGATAAATCGACTGCTGGAGGCACTAGTGGAGCCTGGAGTAAAAAAGGAGTGGGCTACCTCTGTAATATGGGTGGCTTAATTGACTCATGGAGAATCTTGCATGGAGTAGAGAGGGATTACACGCATCTGTCGAGAGCACATCAAACCTGGTCTCGGATTGACTACATCCTGATTTCGAGAGAGAGCTTGTGTAAAGTGATTAAAGTAGAGATCGAACCCATTGTAGTGTCTGACCACGCTAAGGTGGTGTTGGACTGGAGGGGAAGTTCCTCGGGAGGGGCCCGTTGGGCTTTTCCGGGTCACCTTTGGCAGAATGAGGACTTTCGGGCCTATCTGATACGCCATTGGGAGGAGTATCTCAGTCTGAATGATACGGGGGATGTGGGAGTGGCGACCTTTTGGGAGGCAGGGAAAGCAGTGTTGAGGGGGCACATTATAGCGTATGTTGCGAGAGAGAGGAAACGCCTCAATGCGCGACTTTTAGACCTGGCGGGACAGCTACAAGAGGCCAAGCGGGTGGCCGTGGCACACCCAAAGAGGCTATCGGAATACTTAGAGGTGCAAAGAGCTCTTAATGAGGTGCTCCATGAGCGTGCCGTTCACTCATTGCAGTATTATCACCACCAATTGTTTCGGTTCGGAGACCGTACGGGACGTCTGTTGGCGAGACTGGTTAAGCGTAAAGGTGGCATCCAGGGGGTGGCCCGCGTCCGGGACAGACAAGGTGTGCACCATACTGACTTGCACCAGATTGTACAGGTGTTTAGTCAATACTATCAGGACTTATATACGCCTGATACTGAGAATAGAGCCCAAGAGAGCGAGTTTTTGGCGGCCGTGCCTTTGCCCCAATTGACGGAGGCTGAGCTTCAGGGACTCAACGCGAGGATGACCTGTGAAGAAATTCAGACAGTGATAAGGCGAGGGAAACCTCACAAGGCTCCGGGTCCCGACGGCTATGGAGCAGAATTTTATAAGATTCTGATGTCTCACATAACGCCTACTTTGATGGCCTTATATCAGGAAGCTCAAGAGCGGGGCTCGTATCCGAGAGATTTATTTATTTATTTATTTAACATCTCTTATATACCGCACTATTGTCATCAGCGCGGTTTACATGGAACAAATATATACATACAGAGAACTGTAATGCATTTTACAAATAACAGGGGTTTTTGAACTTGGGATTAAAGGTAAACTATATAGACTAAGTAACTATTTACAAAAAACTCTATACACATTAGTCATATTTGGTTATCATTTGGGATTATCTTGGTCAGAAACGTGTAGGTAGTATTTTCCTATGCAAAGATTAGATTGCGAACGGCGGCGATAACTATCATCCCCAAAGAGGGACGAGATCCGGAGGATCCGGCATCATACCGCCCCATCTCTTTAATTAACTATGATATGAAGTTAGTGGCCTCGGTGTTGGCGGCCCGATTGCAAGGGGTTTTACCCCGGCTAGTTGGGGCCCATCAATCTGGTTTTGTCAAAGGGAGAGGTGCTTTTTCCAACATCAGTAAGGTGTTGCTTGGAATGGAGCACTGTTTACACCAAAAGACGCCTTTACTGTTGGTGAGTCTGGATGATGAAAAGGCCTTTGATAGAGTGTCGTGGTCTTATATGTTTGAAGTCCTCAGGCAATTTGGTTTTGCGGGAGCCTTTCTCTCCTGGGTGAGAGCGCTATATGCGAGTCCGCTGGCATGTGTAGCCAGTGGGGGAACATGCTCCGTGCCTTTTGAGCTGCGCAGAGGCACACGCCAGGGTTGCCCGTTATCTCCCCTGCTATTTGTGTTACAGCTGGAACCTTTACTCCTCCTCTATATGATTTGCAAGGTATTGTGGGCAATGTAGTTCATTCACACCAGACACAGCTGCTGACAATAATTTAGTTGTGCTCTTGGGTAAAGCCAATAAGATATTTATTTATGGGGTTATTTCTCCCAACACAGATATGCTTGGTAGCACATAAATTAGGTTACTTGCTTTCAGTGTTAACTTGGAAAAACAAAGTCAAAATCAGGAAAACAACAAATGAAAAGCCACAAAGCAAGAAACAAACTGTTCTTTTCAGGTTAACTTCTGATTACTTCCCACATAGATACAGAAGTGATTCTCTCCTAGCTCACAAGCAATTAGGTAAGGCTTAATTGCTAGCAGTTACCAGCTGAAACCCCTTAGCTGGCTTGCCTTCCACTGTGTGGGTCAAATCCTGCTTCAGGAGCTTTTCTGAGTAGATTAAAGAACAAATTTGTATTTCTTTGTGATGGTTGCTGTACTTTATAACAGAAAGTTACCAACGAAGTTTAGATAGAGAGCAGTCCATATAAACAGGATCCTCATCTGCTATTATTCCCCCTTGTTCAACAAGCATGGGTTCAATATCATGGATTGGCACAGATGAATCTCTCAATGGAGCATTTTCAGGAGAATACTTGTTTCCCTGCTGTCTTTCAAGGTTATAGCTAGGGCATAGATCAGTGTTCATACCTGAGCTTACATTGCTGCTAGAGTTCCTCTCTATATAGCCTGGCCAGTATGTAGTCCAGTTCTTATGTCCAGCCTTCCAATCCAGATCCCTGGACACCGGATCTCTCTTCACATACCTTCTGGCACAGGTCTTAGGGTCCCTTCCACGTGCAGCCATCTCCCTCACAGGTAGCCTCTGGTGATTCCTAGCTCTGCAGCACCATTCCTCTGGCTTTCCCCAGTCCAATGGTGTATGCTGGCCCTTGGAATACCTCCCAGTATATGTACTGCTTTGGACTCTTCTAGACCTCTCAAAGGCTTTTCTCTTCCTTCTTCCAAAGGGTCTCTTTCCCTCTCTGTCCGTCCGGTTTGGCTTCTGCTTCTGATGATCCTTCAGATGAAACTGATGATCAAACTCAAGCTGATTCTCAGGATACTGAGGACAATTCTCTGGATATCCAAGGTGATCATGAAGATGGTCATCTGTAGAATAAACTCTACTCTTATTCTGCTTAGATGAGTGCTCCTCCCTAACACAGCGCAGCTGTGCTGAATCAGGCCCTGCCCTTTGAGATGAGTGCTTAGGGATTACCTCATAACCCTCCTGATTGAACACACGTTTCCCCACTTCAGCTCCTCTAATGGCTGTTGGAAACCTGGTGCATTCTGGGACTGGTAGTCTTTTATGGGAAAATTCTGTTTTCTTATTTCTACCAGAACTGACAGGTTGCTTGTTCAGAGTCACTTCACCTTTTCTATAGCTCCTTCCTGAGCTATGATAAGCTTCCTTATCACAACTTATAGTGGAGGTGGAGATACAAGGAATTGAATGGCCGAAGGGTGGAATCAAGGTTAGCGCGTTCGCCGATGATATGCTCCTCTGCCTGTGCGACCCCCAACCTTCGCTGGAGCGGGCCTTGGGAGTGATTCAGCGCTTTGGTTCGTTTTCGGGGCTCCGGATCAATCTGAGTAAGTCGGTCGCGTTGGATGTGGGTGGACGGGCGCAGCGGAAGTGGCAGGGGAGTTTTCCCCTACGTTGGGCACCAGGGGAGTTCCGATATCTTGGGATTCAGATACCGGATCATGTCTCGAAATTATACGATGTTAACATCCGACCTATGTTGCACAGGACGGGGCCACTTTACACAAATGGAAGGATCTCCCACTCTCGCTAATGGGGCGTCTGGCACTCTTTCAGATTATGGAGGTGCCTAGATGGATGTACTTGTTGCGCCACTTGCCTATCTGGTTGTTGCGCCCAGACGTGCTTCTTTTGCAGCGGTACATTAAGCAGTTTCTGTGGAAGGGTAAGAAATCGAGGATTCCAGTATCTGTCCTGATGAGTAGCAGGACAGAAGGGGGGCTCGGGTTGTTCTCGGTTAGAGATTACAACTTTTTGGCCTTGCTGGGGCCATTATGAAATCTTATTCTGGGTGTGGAGGAAGTCCTGCCGTTGGGGTTGGTTGAAAGGGTCTCGGCACCACATCACCCGGCATATTTGCTGCATAGCAGGACCGCCGCCTTACCGCAATTCTGGCAAGAGTCGGTCTATTTCGGTGCCTTGAGGCAGGCGTGGCGCTTCCTTTGCCAGAAAAAGGGTGTGCATTGGTATGGTACTGAGTGTCTGCCCTTGCGCGATAATGCGGACTTTGCGCCTGGACGACAGGGAGGGATTCCAGTGAGTTGGGCGCGGGCTGGTCTGGGACATCTTGGTCAACTTCGGATGCAGTCTCAGGAGGAGTTGGACTCCTTTCAAGCCCTGATGCAGAGATTTCAGCTTGCGCCTCAGTCGTTTTACTTCTATCTGCAAGTGAGACATTATATACGAATGTTACAAAGGACTTGTTGTTGTTGTTAAGTGCCGTCGAGTCAGAGTCGACTCATGGCGACCCTCTGGATAGCTATCCTAAATTGTGTTCGGTCTTCAGTCAGGCGGCTCATTGTTGACAGACTGGTACCCGTAGCTCCAATTTCGGGATAAGGGGGTATGGGACCTTATAGCTGCCGCCGACGGCAAGCACTCGCTACGAACCTGGCGGGAGGAGTGCTGCCCTGGGGGGGACTGGGCCCCGTTAGAGAAATTAGTTCAGAAATGGAGTAGAGATAATGTACACCTTACTGCAGTGGCCTTCCAAGCCGCTTTTCAACAGCTCAAGCTCCTCTCTGAATCCGTTAAATTTCAAGAGATGCAGTATAAGCTGTTGTGGAGGGCATATGTACCCAACACTTGGGCGGCTAGGATGGGGTTGCTCTCGACAGATCTTTGCCAGTTATGTGAGACCCATAGAGGGACATTACTCCATCGTTTCTGGGGTTGTGTCTTGGTAAATCAGTTTTGGCAGGAGGTTCATACAGAGTTGCGAACATGTAGACCCCTGGGGGGGGGGGAGCTTTCGTATGAATGGTGCTTGTTTGGGCTTGTTACTACCACCTCCGCTGGGGGGGGCTAGTGCTTCAGCTAATGTCCCTAATAGTGTTACTGCCGAGGGCGGTTCCAATGCTGACCCTAGTACCGCGTCTACTCGGAAGCTTTATACTAGAGGCTTCTTGATAGCGAAACTATGCATACTGCGGCATTGGATGGAAGCTAGACCCCCGGGTATTCGGGAGTGGTGCAGTGCTCTATTAACTTTGAGGAGCCATGAGCTGCGTACGGCCCAGATACTAGGGGCCAAACAGCAGGCAGAATGTGAAAACATCTGGAGGGGGATCACTGAGAACCACTTTCAAAATCGAGGGGGAGTCCTGGAGGATGTTGAGGGTGTGGTGTGAGATGGGTGTGAGTAGGGGGAGTAATGGCGAGTTTCTATGTCTGGATGAGGCTAGTATGTGGGGTTTGGCTTGTGGAGTTGATTGGCTGTATTTGGGGGAGGGGGCTTGGGTGGGAGGGATTGTGGGTAGGGAGCTAGGGGAAGGCTGAGAGGTTTGGGAGATGGGGGGGGGAAGGTGAGACGATGGGAGAGGGAGGGGTTAAGGAAGGGGGATGGGAACTAGTGGATAATTGACGATGCCCTATAGTCTGTTTTTGGCTACTGAGCTGCTCAGTTTTTCCTGCTATAGAACAACCACTGAGCTTCTGGGGGCATCGATTTTTGCCTCTTGCCTTTTGAGGAGTACTTTGTTTGATCTGGTGACTTGTATTGCTGATGTTTTCTTCTGCCTGGTTGGTTATATCGGTTCCATTGCTCCTGTATGTAATTGTGAAACTTAATAAAAATGATATGAAATAAAGGTGAGGTCAGAGAGGCTGTTGTTGCCAAAAAAGCATCTTTCAGGAAATGGAAAAAAGAGCCAAACGACGAAACCTGGAAACAGCACAAGCACTGGCAAGTCAAATGCAAGGCATTGATAAAGCAGGCAAAGGGAGAATTTGAGAAGAAGCTTGCTGTGGAAGCAAAAACGCGAAATAAAGATTTTTTCAAGTACATTCGTAGCAAAAAACCTGTGAGAGAGTCAGTTGGTCCATTAGATGATAGAGGAGTTAAAGGGGCACTAAGAGGTGACAAGGCGATAGCAGAGAGACTGAATGAATTCTTTGCTTCGGTCTTTACTGAGGAAGATGTAGGGATGTTACCCATGACTGAAGTGGTATTTAAAGGTGCGGAAGAATTGAAGGAAATATCGATACATCGAGAAGATGTATTACAACTATTAGATAGACTGAAGAGTAGCAAATCACCTGGGCCAGATGGTATACATCCAAGGGTGTTGAAAGAACTGAAATATGAGATTGCAGACTTGCTATTAGTAATCTGTGAACTATCATTAAAATCATCTGTAATACCTGAAGATTGGAGGATCGCCAATGTAACACCAATTTTAAAAAGGGCTCCAGGGGTGATCCGGGAAACTACAGACCGGTGAGCCTCACGTCAGTACCAGGAAAAATGGTAGAAACCATCATAAAGAATAAAATTACTCAGCATGTAGATAGTCATGGCCTAATGGGAGACAGCCAACATGGCTTTAGACAAGGAAGATCTTGTCTTACTAATCTGTTGTGTTTTTTTGAAAGTGTGAATAAACAGGTGGACAAAGGTGAGTCGGTTGATATAGTGTATCTGGACTTTCAGAAAGCCTTTGACAAGGTCCCTCAGAGACTTTTGGCAAAACTAAAGAGTCATGGGATAGGAGGCAGTGTAATACTGTGGATCAAGAACTGGTTAAAAGATAGAAAGCAGAGGGTTGGGCTAAATGGCCAATTTTGCCAATGGGGAAAGGTGAATAGTGGTGTACCCCAGGGATCTTTGCTGGGTCTGCTGCTTTTTGACATATTCATAAATGACCTGGAAAGTGGAATAACGAGTGAGGTTATCAAATTTGCAGATGACACAAAACTATTTAAAGTTGTTAAAACCTAAGAGGATTGTGGAAAATTGCAAGAGGATCTTGATAAATTAGAAGACTGGGCATCAAAATGGCAGATGAAATTTAATGTGGACAAATGCAAAGTTATGCACCTAGGGAAGAACAACCCAAACTATGGTTGCACAATGCAAGGTTCCACATTAGGAACCACCACCCAGGAAAAAGATTTAGGCGTTATTGTGGATAAAACCCTCGGCCCAGTGTGCAGCAGTGGCCAAGAGAGCAAATAGAATGCTAGGTATCATAAGGAAAGTAATGGGAAATAAAACAAAAGATATTATAATGCCTCTATGTCGTTCCATGGTGAGACCGCACCTTGAATATTGTGTGCAATTCTGGTCGCCGTATCTTAAAAAAGATATAGAGTTATTAGAAAAGGTTCAGAGAAGAGCCACCAAAATGGTAAAGGGGATGGAAGGATACTCCTATGAAGAAAGGCTAAAAAGGTTAGGGCTCTTTAACCTGGAAAAGAGACGGCTGAGGGGAGATATGATAGAAGTCTATAAATTAATGAACGGAGTGGAACGGGTAAACGTAGATCGATTGTTTACGTTATCAGAATATAGAAAGACTAGGGGACATGCAATGAAGCTACAGGGTAAACTATTTAAGACTAATAAAAGAAAGATTTTTTTCACTCAACGTGTAATCAAACTGGAATTTGTTACCGGAGGATGTACTAAAGGCTGTTAGTGTAGCTGGGTTTAAAAAAGGTTTGGACAAGTTCCTGGAGGAAAGGTCCATAAACCATTATTAAGAAGGGACCCAGGATATCAATGCTTGACCCAGTACAAGCATTGCGGAACCTGTGTCTTTTGGGGAAACTGCTAGGTACGTATGACCTAGATTGGCCACTGTTGGAAACAGGATACTGGGCTTGATGGACCTTGGTCTGACCCAGTATGGCATATCTTATGTTCTTATGACCAAAATGATTTGAAGCCTGCGTCAGAAGCCTTATGAGAATAGACTTGAAGACAAATATGTACAGTCTGGAAGAGAGGAGGGATAGGGGAGATATAATTCAGACCTTTAAATACTTAAAAGAGAATTAATGAACAAACCTCTTCTTATGTTCTAATGTTATGACTCAACTGAACCCTCCCATATCATAAACACATCGTCTATAAAACACCATACCCTAGTATCAGAGGAAAAGGGAGAGCCAGACAGCCACCTCGCCTCATAATCACCCATAAAAAGATTAGCTATTGACAGGGCAAAGGTCGCCCCCATAGCCACCCCTGAAATCTGGTGGTAGCTTTTACCCATTTAAGGGCTAACTCCGCAAGATGCATAATAAACAAAAGAAAACCCTCTGGCAGATCACCCTGACAGCCCAAGGCCGCCCAAACTACTGCCAAAGCGGCTTCCTGAGGAATGTTTGTACATAATGCGATGACATCAAGTTTACCAGAAGAATATCTGACTTGACAGCAAGCTTACCCACCGAGGCTAGTACATTCAAAAAATGAGTTGTGTCTTTCAAATATGAAGGAATCCGAGATAATAACGGACGTAAAAAAGAATCCACATACACAGAAAGAGCTTCCAATAAAGTCCCCCTAGTAGACACATTAGGCCTACCTCGTATGTTTCTGAGACTCTTTTCTCATTCCCATTTTGTAATATTTGCCTGATGTATTTTTTATAGACAATAGATGGGCTGTTTTGGATTTATTAACTTATACAACATTGCCAGAAGTACAAGATGTTGTAAAACAAGAACTAAATTGTTCAGGTGTATTTAGCTGAGCCCAATGTGATCTCATCAACATATTGGCACACCAGCCACACTTACCACAGCTACTACTCTTCAGCAGGTAACAGGGTTCTTGTTTGCAAATAATTGTTGATATTGTTACCCCATTTATAAGCAAAACATGGGTACAACTCAGAGATCCTCTCCAATATCTTCAGGGTGCACCAGTGCTGTCGAATCAAACCAGTTATTCGGGGTGCCATAGTAGAATACAGCAGGACACATACCAGCCTATCATCAGGAGGAGGGGAGGGCTTTATCAGAAATAACAACCACTCACGATGAGCATATTTAGCTCTTTTATATTCCCGCTTGATAGCAGAACAAGGATAACTTCACTGCAACAAACGTTGTTGAAGATTATCAGCTTTTATTAAAAGAACATCAAACGATGGACAAATTCATTGCAAGCGCAAGAACTGTCCAATTGGCAGACTTTTCTTGAGGCGCCGGGGGTGATCACTGAAAGCGCAGAAGAGTGTTCCTATCAACAGCTTTATGATATAGAGAAGTGGATAACTTACCAGAATTTATTGATACTAACACATCCAATAATTCAATTTGAGTATCAGAATATTTCATAGAGAATTTCAAAAACTGATTTTGTACATTAAGCCAGCTGACAAATTCTTGTAAACGCTGTAAAGGGCCATGTCAGACCATAAAAATATCAAGAAAAACATTTCCAAAACCGAATACAAGATATATATTCTGAAGGATATATTATAGATTCTTCAAAATGTGCCATATAAAGTGTGGCTAATGAGGGCGTCACTGACACTCCCATTGCAATACCATGATGCTGCTGATAATATTGACAGTCATAGTAAAAATAATTACGGGTCAATGCTATCTCCAATAATTGCATCAAAGAATTGGCAGTAACTCGGTAAGATATTTGTACAACATTCAATTTAGCTCTAACAATTTCAAGAACCTCATCTTGAAGAATCACGCTACACAGTGATGGTACATCAAACGTAATGAACCATATAGCCTGATTTGAAAAATCAATATCCAACAACAATCGCAAAAAATGGGATGTGCCCTTGATGAAAGACTGAACTTGAAGGATGCTTCACCTTTCCTTTGGAGAATCAATCAGGTTGTCATTGATTGGTGTGAAGGTGATCCTAAGCGTAGACTGAATTATCTTGAACAGTGATGGATCTACTGTTTAGGTTCTTTGGAACCCATGGGTCTTAATAAGACTGAGTGGATCTCTCTAACTATTGTTTAGTTTTTAGTTATTAGCATTCATTCTGATGGTGTTCTATAGGTTAGCAAGATAGTGTCACTTGGATGAGTGACTGATTATGTGTTTCCTTGTGAAGGGAAGTCCTTTATATTCTGAAGCAAGTTCCAGTTTTGTTAACAGCTGTTTGTGTAGTTTTGTCAGCTAGATGTGGTCTTAAAGGATTCCCCTGACAGAAGGCTTAGTATAGCTTGAAACATAATGTCATGTTGGGTTTTTATGACAACATAATGTCCAGCTAAGTGTTCTGTTATTGGATTTGGGTATATTACGTACACGTTTTCACTTTAGATGTTATATTTGAATTTCGGTATATATATATATATACAGTCAAACCTCGGTTTTCGGTTGCCCCGGTTTTCGTCGGTTTCGGTTTTCGACGTCTTTTCAGACTGAGATCTTGTCTCGGTTTTCGTCTATCGCCTCGGTTTTCGTACACTGCCTGCAGCACTACCCCCCCCCCCCGGACTCACCGATCGCGTGTGCCAGATCTGAAAAGCAACAGTACTGCAATAGTGTACATACACCTTCCGCTGGTCTGCATACACTGCCTGCCCAGTCCCGGCAGCACTACCCCCCCCGGACTCACCGATCGCGTGTTGAGATGTGAAAGTCAGGTGAGCAACATCCTCGAGCCAGAGTCAGAGATGCAAGGATTGCAGAGAGGAAGGCCCCGATCTCTCCACCGCCTGCCTGTTCTCTGGAGCGCCCCCTCAGGCTCGGAGGTAGCAGGGTAGCAGGAGATGTTGAATGGGTAAGCAGGAGATGTTAAATGAATGTGGCAGGCAGTTCTTTCTCTTGCGGGGTACGCTGTTGAGACGGAGTCAGCGATCAGATTAGTGTCCTACAGTATCTGTGTGTTTGCTGTGCTGTGGACGATCGGGCAGCTGAGAGAAGTGACAGGAGCTGTTCTACTGCTGGCTGAGTTATTCTCTATAAAATGTATTTTTTGTCAATATTTTTGGGTGTCTGGAACGGATTAATTGAATTTACATTATTTCTTATGGGAAATCTTGCTTCGGTTTTAGTCCGTTTCGGTTTTAGTCAGACTTTTTTTGAACGGATTAATCATGAAAACCGAGGTTTGACTGTACTTTATGTATGTTATAGAGTTTGGAATAAGAGTGGTTCAATGCAGATGAGACTGATGAATAAAAATGCTGGGACTATGTGTTAGTAGGCTTGTCCTGCTTTTTAGTCCTTAAGAGAATATCTGAAGGTTTGTCTGCATTGTTTGGATAATCTAAATAGGTATTCTTTGAACAATTACAAGTGAGTATGTTTGACTGTTGAATGTATATATTCTACTCCTTAGATATTGAGATCATTGCCTTAAATACCCATGTCCTAACAATGTTTTTATACTATTTCCTACTATTTTTTTTTTTAATTGGTCTTGTTTTATTTGTTTATTTTATGTGTCAAATATGTGTGCATATATAGTTCGAACCCATTTCACTGGCCACTTTTGTTTAGGAGATATTGGACATTAAGGTGTTTGAACTGCAAGGGTGCCAATAATGTTGACCACAACTGTATAGTATATATATATTTTTTTTCTAACTCAACCATCTTATTTTTTAGACTTCTGGCATTTGCATGTTTTCTGTTTTGTATTTACACTTGCTTATTAGAAGTTGACAAGACTAATCAGGAATCTTTTAACTCCGTCTTCACTTTAATTAAAGGCACATGAACTACTTTTTGTTTTTATTGCAGCCTCTCTGTCAAGATACTGAGTCTAAACTGTCCAAAGGAGGAGGAGTCTATTCCAAAAGAAAGAAAGGAATGAGACCCAGCTATGAGAGAAGAGAGTGACAAGATGGTAAGTAAGAGAGAGATTTAGAGACAGTAGAGAGAGACATGGAGTAAAATGAAATGAAAGGAAAAAAATCAGTTTCAGAAACAGATGAAGAGGCTTCTAAAATAAACTGGATTCTCTGAAGGCTGTGATGCCTTTTCTTATATCACTTAAGAATTATCCAAAAATATTCTACCTAAGTTTTTGAAACATAGGTCTTTATTCTAGGAGTCCTTTTACTAAAGCATATTAGTTTTTGCACTTCATGTGCATTAAGTGCAAAACCTTAACATGTACTATGTGCAGAGCCTCTGTGATAACTGTCAGGGGTGTGACCAACATGTTTCCCATGCGTGGATATGTACACAGCACTGTTATCGCAGGTACACTTAACCGCTACATACTGAAATGGCATCTGTGCTAATGGCAACATTGATACTGCGCAATATGAAACTGCGTGCTAACTGCTGTGTGTTCCCCATGCCCTCTCTCCGCCCCCGACCCTGACCCACCCATTCAGCACCCTAATGTGCCTTTGACAGTGTGAACATCAGCATGTGTTAACTTCATGCCTGTGCGGTAGCTGTTTCCATGGGCTCGCGTGCACAGTAAATGCATACCAAATCACACATTAACTGCATAGTGCACTTTAATAAAAGGGACCCTTAGTGGTGAAAAATGTTTCTGGTGTGTCTGACATTTAAAGTTGGGTAAGGAGGTGGCGGACTGATCTGAGAAGGGGGATGCAAAAACATGAAAGGTGGTCTATGCAGAGCTTGAGAAAAAGCCTGGCCTGAGCAGTAGCGGCCCTTAAGGAAATGAAGAAAAACACCAAAGAGTTTGGAAGATAAAAAGCTAAGGAAAGTTGAAAGAAAAAGTGGTAAAAAGAGAAACAATTGAAAAAGTGACAGAAAAATGTGAAGAGCAGAGGAAAGCTAAACTGGGGAAGGAGAATAAAGTAGTCAGTATTTTAAAACTCACCGGAGCAGGGGACTCAGAATTCTCTCTCATAGGTGATCAAAGGCAGTGGAATGGGGCGAGCCACAAGGGCCAGGTCCTCACCAATATTTTACCAAACACAGAATCAGCAGTTAGAGAGCTTGGGAAATAGCTGAAGATTAATTTGTTGGGCCCCTCCAAACAAAAAGGTGTTCTACTGCCCCTCCAGGTGATTATGTGGCCATCCCTGACTCTTGGACAATTCCCTCTTCTAGTAGGACTACCATCAGTCTACCCTAACCCCTCTCTCCATGCCTGGAAGAGGTGACAGCGGTCAGACCCTCACAGGTCCTTTAGTAGCCCCAGTCCTTAACCAAGCACAGCTTCTGTGTTCAGTAAGAAAACCCCTGGGCATGATGAGATCAATGTGTAGCCTGTGCTCACACACTGGCTCGTGTGCTCCCTGACTGTTGCTTCTGGGTATTGCTATCAGAGGGAGCAGTCTAGTAGGTGTTTGCACAGTGCGGCAATATAGTGCTGGCCTTGCCCATGGTGCAGAAGGAAAAAGGAGAGGAAGTAATTTTAAAAAATCCTGATAAAACGTTTTCGCATACCCTAGCTTGTGGAGAGTCATTTTTATAAACCATTTTTGTGCGTAAATGGCATTTTATACTTGTAAATGGGCCCTTATGAAATTAGGTGCAGTGCAAGCCAGCATTTTCTTATACAGTAGCCCTGCACAGGGACAGACTTTGGGTGGAGCAGGGTAGAATCATGAATTACTGTACATGAAGTATGCACTAACACTTACACCTGCTCTTGACCAGCCATAATGACCACACCCTGAATGTAGGCACTATTGCTGCTGGATTTCTGTTAGCATTTTATGATGTCATCGGTGTGTCTATAAAAGAGCGCCAAAGATAGGCACCTTCCTGCTCACTTAACCTGTTATAAAATTACCCCCATAATGAACATATCATCCTCAGTGTATACACAAAGGTGTTATATTTATCTCAAGGATGTGGTGCCTTTTACAAATTTTGACATCCCCTGGCCTCAGGGGTTGATATTCAGACTCCTTAGCTGGTTGGCCAACAGGAGGATGGCTGGCTAAGGATGCTAAATGTGATATTCAGCGGCTCTATGCAGATAGTGCCATTGAATATCCTCATGGACCGGTGGCACTATCCAGTTGCAGGGGTGGATCAAGGGCAGCGTCGGCACTACCTGGATAAGTGCTGCATGAAAAGCCGGCCTAAGTTGCAATCCAGATAGGAGCTGCTGCTGAATATCAAGGCTGAGCAGTACTCAGGATACTGCCATTAGATATCCCACTGATTTTTAAGCACCATGGCTGATTGCTATGGCATTTGAATATCGACCTCTTTGAATATTTGCACCATAATTTTTGTTGCAAGATCCCTTGTTTCAGCTTTGAAAATGTAAGATATGGTTGTTTAAGGTTTTATACCTGAATGATATATTTATGGAACTGTATATTCTTTGTGTTTTCAGATTATTTGAATTGTATATTTTTGTAGCATAAACTGTTTTAGAGCCACATAAAGAAAAACACTATAAGCAATAAATAAGATCTCAAGACCCAAAGCTTTTTTTTTTCATATTTTTACTTTTGCTATTCACATTCAGAATTAAAATACAAAGTTTTCCTCATTTACCTTGAATTACAGCAATCAGGATTTGGACAAGATACATTTGCACAGAATGGTGAATGAGTGTTCTTTCATTCTCTTTCTGGAACTCTGAGTCATTAATTCACGGCAGCTGTTTGAGAGTTTCAGTGAGTCATGCCTTGCTCACGCAAAAGAAAATCATATTTCCCCCAGAACTTGTGTTCTTCTCCGGTTTTCAGTCTACCTCATCACTCCTAATGCCTCTTCTCCATACATGAATCATCGAGAAGAAAGCCTATTTTACAAGGATTTTGAACAATGACATTACATATTATTTTCTCACTAGTGATTTTTCAGATGAAATAAAACGCTTTTATCTTGCTTAACGAAGTATTCTGAATCTCCATTGACTTTGTGATAAAATAATTATTAAATAACAAAACGAACGATATGCTCATTCTTAACAAAAACTCCTTTTAAATGATGCTATGTGTTACTAATACTTATGACATAAACAGAATAGGCAGGGATCTATTATAACAATGCTAAGGCTCTGCTAGCTCATCTTCCTTTTTGTGTACATATTCTGTTCGTAACTTATTTTAATATTTAATTCTGAAATGTACATACTATCTTTCCAACAATAAAAGCAAGCATATCACATGGGTGTGTTCTAGCACTTAGTGAGTTAGCTGATGGCATATTTAGAAACATAGAAACATGATGACAGAAAAAGACCACATGGCCTATCTAGTCTGTCCTTCCATAACAACTACAACAGTCCACTTTTTACCTTTAGAGATCCTCTGTGTTGGTCCCATGCTTTTTTGAATTCAGTTACTGTCCTCATCTCTACCACCTCCACTGGGAGACTATTCCATGGATCCACTACTCTTTCTGTAAAGAAATATTTCCGCATATCACTCCTGAATCTATCTCCCTTCACCCTCATCCCATGTCCCCTCGTAGCAGAACTTGCTTTCAATTGAAAGAGGCTCTCTCCCTGAACATTTATGCCACGGAGGTATTTAAACATCTCAATCATATCACCTCTATCCCGCCTTTCCTCTAAGGTGTACATATTAAGATCCTTAAGTCTGTCCTCATATGCTTTATAATGAAGCCCATTAATCATTTTAGTAGCAACCCTCTGCACCGACTCCATCCTGTTCACATCCTTTTGAAGGTGCGGTCTCCAGAATTGCACACCATACTCCAAATGAGGTCGCACCAAAGACTTATACAGAGGCATTATCACCTCCTTTTTTCTGCTAGCCATTCCTCTCCGTATGCACCCAAGCATCCTTCTAGCTTTTGCCGTCGCCTTTTCTACCTGTTTAGCTACTTTAAGATCATCAGACAAAACCACGCCTAGGTCCCGCTCTTCTTTAGTGGACAAAAGTACTTCACCTCCTATACTGTATTGCTCCCTTGGATTGCTGCAGCCCAAATGCATGACCTTACATTTTTTAACATTAAATCCCAGCTGCCAAATTCTAGACCATTCTTCAAGCTTAGCTAGATCCCTCCTCATGTTATCTACACCTTCCTGGGTGTCTACTCTATTGCAGATTTTGGTATCATCTGCAAAGAGGCAAACCTTACCCGACAGCCCTTCCGCTATATCACTAACAAAGATGTTAAAAAGAATCGGACCAAGGACAGATCCCTGGGGCACACCACTGGTAACATCCTTCTCCTCAGAGTGAGCTCCATTTACTTGTACTCTGTCGCCTCCCACCCAACCAATTTCTAACCCAAGCAGTAACTTTAGGGTCCATCCCTAGGGTGCTCAGTTTGTTTATAAGTCACCTGTGAGGAACAGTGTCAAAGGCTTTACTGAAATCTAAATACACCACATCTAGAGCTCTCCCTCGGTCCAACTCCCTGGTCACCCAGTCAAAGAAATCAATCAAATTTGTCTGACAAGACCTGCCTCTGGTGAATCCATGCTGCCTCGGATCCTGTAATCCGCTGGACTCCAGAAACCTCACTATTTTCTCTTTCAGCAGCGTTTCCAATAATTTACTCACCACCGAAGTTAAACTAACCGGCCTGTAGTTTTCAACCACATCCTTACTTCCGCTTTTGTGTAAAGGCACCACATGAGCCTCTCTCCAGTCCTTTGGCACCACTCCCGACTCCGAGGCATTAAAAAGGTCAGTCAGTGGAGTTGCTAGAACGTCCCCAAGTTCCCTCAGTATTCTAGGGTGTATCCCATCCGGTCCCACCGCTTTGTCTACTTTAAGTTGAGCTAGTTTCTCACGAACACAGTCTTCTGAAAATTGTTCAAGATGTCCCTCGCTTCTGTTCTTATTTGTGGGTGTTTTCTGAGGTCCTGCTCCTGGTTCTTCATCTGTGAACACAGAACAAAAATATTTGTTAAGCAATTCCGCTTTATCCTTATCAGCTTCTACATATTCCCCCCCTGCACCCTTGAGTCTGACAATACCACTTTTGCCCTTCCTCTTCTCACTAATATATCTGAAAAATGTCTTATCCCCCTATTTTATTGCATTGGCTATTTCCTCCTCCTTTTGAATCTTTGCCTTCTCGACTACTTTGCTAGCTTCTCTAAGTTTTTCCAAATACAGATGCCTGTCTTCCTCTCTCTGTGATCTCTTGTATTTCATGAAGGCCTCCCTCTTTTTCTTCACTTTTTCAGCTACTTCCTTCGAAAACCATAGCGGTCTCCTGTTACCTTTTGCCTTTTATATATTTGAGAATATATATCTAATTATGCTCTATTATTTTTTTTGTTTTTTTGCTTATAGAAGTATAAATTAAAGGAAAAACTTGCAAAAAATGATGGATGTTACCTTTTGGTTAAATTTCTCCTCCTTCGTGCCCCACTTTGACTGCTTTCTAATAGTAGTAGTAGTAGTAGTAGTAGTAGAGAAACCCCCCTGGCCTTCAGGATTTGTTTCTTTCCCTAGGGCCCAGAAAGAGAATCCTCAGGCATACATTCACTGTCACTCCTCCTGGGACTTGGCAGGGGATTTTTTGGCCTGCACCAATCACTTGGCTCTATCTATCCTGTTTTTTCTGTTTTCTTTCCTAGAAGATCCTTCCTGCTCCTTTGAGGCTCCAGCTCAATTGGAATCAGCCTCTATCATTAAGAACCTTTATTTGTAACTAACTGGGGGAAGGAGTTACTTTATTTTTATAACCGGCCTCTTGCCCAAAAATTGCACTCCTAGTCCTTGGACAGGGGTTGCAGATGATGGTTTCCTAAAGAATCTGCTAAAAATGTGCTCCATTTCTGACCAGTAGGGGTTAGTGCTGTGTGATGGCTGAGATGCCCCCTCTACAGGGGTTATGAACAGTACCTCTGTAGCATACCCAGCTCAGACTTGAGCAGGGAGCAGATGCTGCACCTTGGAACTGAACGTGGGTCTTGTGTGGCAGCATTGCCACTGAGCTACTAGGCCAACCCATGTCCTGCTCTACTAAAAATCCCCACAAAACTAGAAGTCTCTGCACTCCACAGGGTAAAACTCGGACTGAATTATTGCATTATAAATCACCATGCTGTACCAATATCGTGGTATATCAAAACAAAAAAACTCTTTATGACAGACTCCATTGCGGTTGCCACCTAGATCAAAGTGCAATTTATGGCAGCTTTTTTTCAGAAATCTGATCTTTTTTTGTCTTCTCTAAACCATGGGAATAATAGAAGGGTAGTGTTTGAGTCAAACTCATTTACCGATCAGGTCAGCCACTGTTCAGTTCTGGTTCTTAGTCTCCCCTCAACCATACCCACTTCTGGCCATTTTTGCTGTTGTCATAGGAAATGCCATAGCTATATGTTACAGCAATACCCTAAACTTGCCCACATCCGGCCATTATTGATGACATATCCAAAATGGCCACCACTATTGTATATATACATGGATCTGCTGGTCATCTTTGTCTGCTATGTTGATGATCTAACTGGAAATGGTAATCATTATGTGACTGAAAGTCCCTGTCATAGGTCTCCTGGTCTAGGAGCATATTTAGAAAGTAGCCCTGCTTCTTGTTACTACAGAGCATGTGTGTTGAAAAAAATCATAGAGCCTATTTTCAATAAACTGTCCAGGGCAGAAATTGAATGTTTCAATTTGTGCTGATATTCAGCAGCCCTTAAGAGTTTGCTTAGAACCACTGAATATAGCTGTCCAGGTGTTTACAAAAGTGGGCACTTAGGTTAAATATCTGGGTGATGAAAACAGGCACATACATATTTAGACTATGCTTTGGCTAGGCATTCCATGTTAGACCTGGTTTTGTGATGCATAGTCTAGGCATCTAGGTGGCAAAAAAATGGTGCCTAGACATCTAAACTAGGCATTTCAACTGCCCCCCCCCTCTGCTGAATACACAGTATTATATGTAGGGTGGCATAATGCCAATGAAAATAGCAAATAGAAAGCATCTATTGGAATAGCACTAAACATCTAGGTCTTGTTTTGTTTTATTTTTTTAAATGTAACCCCTTTTGTCTCTCAATCACTTTTGGTCCTCCAATCTTGTCCCCATCCCTTCTTATTGCAGTCAGAGATAGTAAGAAATATGTGGAGCCCCATTTTGGGATGGGGGCGTCCAGATGTCCCCGCTGAAGTTGGGGCCATTAGGATCCAATTCTGGTCTGCAGGAACAAAATGTTCCCGCGGATGCCAAAATTGTACCCGTGGACGGCCCGGCGTGCCCCTTCTGCCTGCAGGGACATCCTTCCTGCAGGTGCCCCCGGCATCCACAGCTCCGGCCTGCCAAATCCCCATTGCCCGACCCATGGCTGGACTCCCGTGGCCTGGATTGAGCAGCGGGGACCCCCCCACACCCAGCTCCGGCCACGGGGGTGGCTCCCCTGCCCCGATCCGGCAAATTGTGCTGCTTATACCACCTCTGAGGTGGTATAAGCAGCACGTCCTAGCAGGCCCGACAGGACATGCAGGGCTTGATCTGATTCAGACCTGTAGGTGCTGCCGGGCAGCCCTCCCCCACTCCACCAACCTGTACACTGCCCTAACATTCTGAAACAAATGCTATATCATTTCAAAAATTGCCCAACCCCAAATACCCTCCTCCACAACAGTCCCACTCCAAATACCACCCTTCAGTTATCTAACCCTCAAAAAATATCCCCTGTAGCTGTCCCACTACCCCACAAACTGGCCCTTTTCCAATACCTACCTTCTGCAACTCCCCAACCACTCCACAAGCTGCTCCCACCCTACAAAAACTATCCCACTACATCAACAACTGCCTTCTGCATCTGCCCCCACACGAACTACTGTACCACAATTGCACCACCCTAAATTACCCCACCACCCTGAAAATTACCCCCTTACAAAAATATCCCCCCAACTGTCACCAATCCCCAAAATTACATCCACTGGAAATTGCCCACCAGCCCTAGTTACCCCACCACAGATAGACATGCACAGTTCACACACAGACACAGGGATTAGAAATAATTCCCTTGTTCTGTCCTGCATTTCACATTGACACATAGGGGGTTATTCCGAGGCATGGCTAGGATGTCCATCCCCACTATTCGTGTTGGCTGCTGCCCCCCGACTAACTTTCCCGCCGGTTGTGCGGGGAAGTTAGTTGGGGACGGGAAAGAGGCGGCCCGGGGGCAGAGAGTGTGCGGTCACCGGCCCTGGCCGTACAGGGCCAATGAAATGTCCAGGGAAGTTATACCATCCCTTGGGTGGAATGTCTTTTCGGCAGCTCCGGGGCGCGGAAGGGGCTGGGGGGCGGCAAAAGTTAATTCCCCGCAGCCCGACCCTGGCCTTAGGAGGTCGGATCGGGGGTTGGGCTGCAGGGAATTAACTTTTTGTGCGGGGGCCGGCATCGTGGCATTTAAATGGAGCCACGGCACCATGGCAACATGACGCCATAGTGCCGTGGCTCCATTTAAATGCCCTGACTGAGTTAGTCGGGCTTTGCTGTACATGCAGGCCGGGACTGAATCAGTCCCGGCCAGCACGTACAATGCTGTTCGCGATTCTGATCCCATGGGGAGATCTACGTCCGGGACAGAATCGGGCCCATACCGTATCTTTCATATTCATTGCAGTTTTTCTACTGTGAAAGCTACTGACTGAACTGTCCTGCTTTCTTATTGGTTGCTGTGTGTAATGTAAGCTACCATCTGATGCCATGAGCAGGACTAGATGAAGTCATTGGCAAGCTAGGAATTTACTTAGGGCGCAAAGTTTTTAGAAGGTGGGGGGGGGGGGGAGGTGTGCTGTCAGATGTGCTCAGCAATTGTGAAGATAGGATTGGCAACTGTCTGATTTTTCACTAAGGTCTAAAAGCTAGAGGGAAAGCGAATATCTCAGCATTATCAGAGTTTAAAACCTTTATCTTCAGTTCTATTGTGGTAGGCGAAGGCCTATGATCCATGGTGTCTGAAATGAACAGACAGGCCTAACAAGCTTGACCTGTAAATGAAGCCTGTGGAGAGGTCCATAGGAATTGCACATCCCCCCCATATGCTGCTATTGTACAAATGAAGCTTAGCAAAGAATAATCAGCCTAGCTGAGCAGAATTGAAACTCAGAAGATATAGAAAAATAAGTTTAAACACCACTGATAAGAAAGTACAGCTGCAAAGAATTTAATTAAAGCTGCTGACAGAAAGGTTACAGTGCCCTGCTCCCCACATGTACTAACTAGTTAAATGGCCTTGGAGGAGAAAAGTAACGAAGTTGGTGAACTGACCATTGTAATTGGGACTAGAAGGGGGGTGAGCAGGTGCTAAGCCCAGTCAAAAGACATAATTGGATAGCCTTATCAATACCGGGACCAATAGAAGGGGTACGGGAGGTTACCGGGACCAATGAAATGTTTTCCTATACCTAGAATGGAGAAGAAATCTATAAAAGTTGTTGTTTTGCTAGAAACCATTGCTCAGCCATTTTGAATTTGATTCTGCATGAGACTTGTGCACAAATAAATGATTTGGACCTTTTGAACAGACTCCTGGTATCATTGGTTTGTCTGCGCTCTGCTGCTACATATTCTTGGTGCGTTGGCCGGGAAGGTGTGGTATTAGAGGGTATATAGGGCAATATACCATGACTTTCCGCCTCTACAGGTTTGGTCCTGCCGGGATCGCGCCCTTCCGACGGGGCTCGCTCCCTGGCGCCACCGGTCCCTTGCATCGGAGGGAGCTGGCCGGACCTCGGCGGGTGCTGGACCCGGCTGGAGCCAATACCTCGAACCCGAGTGAGGGGAGTCCGAGGTCCAACTCATGCGCTTGCTTGGGAACTTTGAGGACCGGATCCGGTGAGTAGAGTTTTGATTTGGTATGTCTAGACAGATAAGAAAGAGCAGTACTGCCACTTGAATCTTGCATCTTGAACTTGGAACTTGGTAAGAGAGCTTGATCACCTCTCAAAGACGGGCCGATTAACCCTGCATGAGTATTCGCAGGGCGAAACCCCCGTCTTCTTGTATTTTGGAATTTGAATAAGACTAGTCAGAATAGACAGGATTGGATTGCATTCTTGGGATACGTTGCTAGCATGATTGTGTGAATGAAGTGTGAATGAGAGGTCTGGCAGCACGGACCAAGCGAAGGCGGACCCCTGAGTAACGCAGTTCCTGACCGGGCGACCGTGTTCAGGTCGTAAAAAGGGGGAAGCGACTGTCGTCTTGTCTTATTTGTTTTCCCTATATGTTTCTAGGGCTGTGAGGATCCCTTACCCACGGTCCGCCCTCCTTTTCCCTTTTGTCTGTTGTTGCGCGCACACATCAAAATGGGAGGGGCGGGGTCTACTAGGAACACTCCATTAGAATGTATGATCGCACATTTTAAAGAAGGATATTCAGGAGACTATGGTGTTAAAATGACTGCATCCCGATTACAGATTTTGTGTACTAGGGAGTGGCCCGATTTAGACCCCACATGGCCCCGAGAGGGAACCCTTAATATAGGAATTATCCAGTCAGTTCATCAGAAAGTGCGAGTATCACACCCAGATCAGTACCCTTATATAGATTCCTGGTTAAGTATTTGTGAAAGCCAGCCCCTTTGGGCAAAGCGTTGTTACGAAGAACAGTGCAGAATAATGTTAGCACGGACAGATCATAGTCAGAAAATAGAACAGTCTAGAAAGAAAGGGAAAGGTGAGAAGTCCAGACAGAAACCTGTCCTGGCAGATCCTGATTCCCCAGAAGTGATCACTCGACAGCCCCAAGCCCAGCAAGGGTAGCCCCGCGTCCTGCCCCAGAACCCCGGAGACAGCGGGAACGGGACCCAACCCCCGAGCCATCACCCAAAGAGCAGGTAGATGAGCTCCCTCTAAATGAAGAAGAAGATTCCACTGAGACCGAAGAGAAAGGTGAATCAGAGACAGAAACAGAACAGGAGGAAACTGAAATTTCCCAGAGCGATACTGACAGTGTAAAAGTGGCTGTCAGGGTTAGCTTGTCAGTAAAAAGTAAATCTAAAGCAAAGCACATAGAGAAAAAAAAAAAGACAACCCCTGACAGGAAAGTTACCAAAATATCCCTCAGATCCCAAAAGACATCTACTGCCAAGATGATGCCTTTACGGCAAGTCCCGGGAATACCCGTAAGGAATGATGAGAATGAGGTGGTGGCGGGACCCCTAAGTTATGTATATGTGCCCTTCTCTACCACTGATTTGTTAAACTGGAGGACGCATTACGCTTCCTATTCCGATAAGCCCCAGGAGCTCACAGAACTAGTGCATACCATTATGGAAACCCACCAACCTACATGGGCAGATTGCCGACAGCTCCTGTCCACCTTATTTACTACTGAAGAGCGGACACGAATTAGAAAGGCAGCCATTGACTGGCTGGCAGATAACCCCGTAGCTCCCGGAGTAGGGGAAGATGCCAGAATAGATAATCGAGAAGCGGCCCAAAGAGAATTCCCAAATGAAGACCCCCGATGGGATCCGAATACAGAAAGGAGCGAGAGCCCTAGCCCGTTTTCGCCAAGGCCTTATGCAAGGTCTGAAAAGGGGAGGCCAGAAAGCTATGAACCTTTCTAAAGTTACTGAAGTTATCCAAGGCATAGATGAGAGCCCAGCAGTGCTTTATGAGAGATTAACTGAAGCGTATAGAATGTATACCCCCTATGACCCAGATGCGCCAGGAAGTTTATGCATGGTGAATTCTGCTTTTGTAAATCAGTCACAACCAGACATTAGACGTAAGCTACAGAAATTAGAAGGGTTTGCGGGCATGAATGCAACTCAGTTACTGGAAGTCGCTCATAAAGTGTATGTGAATCGTGATAATGAAAAGCAGAGAGAATGTGATCGAAAGATGAAGAAGAAAGCTGATTTTTTGGCTGCGGCCATAGTTGAACAGAAAAGGGGAGGTTTCCCTAGTCGACGGAGCAGAGGAAGAGGGAGGGGCCGAGGAGGAGGCCACCCCCAGTTAGGCGTGAACCAATGCGCCTACTGCAAGGAAGAAGGACATTGGAGAGATACATGCCCGCAACTCGAAGATGCCCACCAAGATGACGAAAATAATCATCAATGGAGAGAAAGAGGAAGAGGCCGTCCCCGGAATCGCGGAGGAGCCAATCGAGAACAATTCCAACGAGAAAGAGGAGAGGCCATTCAAGCATTGGCCGCAACAGCCAATGACGAGGATGATGCGGATTAGGACAGACCGGGCTCCGAATTCGCTTTAGGTCTCCAGGAGCCTATGGTCGGAATACAAATAGGAGACCAAGTTATGAACTTTATGGTTGATACTGGAGCAGAACATTCAGTAGTAGACAAAAAGATTGCCCCATTTTCCGCAAGAGCAGTCACCATCGTGGGAGCAACTGGTGCCAAAGCTACAAAACCTTTTCTTCAAAACCGTATATGCAGTCTGGGAGGACAGCAGATAACTCATCAATTCCTCTATATGCCTGAATGTCCAGTGCCATTACTGGGACGAGATATGTTAGCCAAGTTACAGGCCCAAATATCATTTTCTGAAAAAGGAGAGATGCAAATGACAGTAAATCCTCAAACTAAACCTGCAGGAATAATGCTGCTTACTGTACCCCGAGAAGAAGAATGGAGATATTACAGTGATGAATCTACCCAAGATACCTATTTTGAACAAACTTTGAAAAGCATTGATGCCCCACCTGGAGTATGGGCAGAAGGCAATCCCCCAGGCCTAGCCAAGCATATAGTTCCAATAATTGTGAATCTTAAACCCAGTGCTACACCAATACATGTCAAGCAATACCCGCTCCCAAGAGCAGCAATTGAAGGCATTCACCGCCACTTGTTAAGATTACTAGAGTATGGCCTACTAAAAGTATGTCAGTCATCATGAAACACTCCACTCTTGCCAGTGAAGAAGCCTGGAACAGATGACTACCGTCCAGTGCAGGACCTGAGGAGAGTGAATGAAGCAGTTGAGACCATACATCCAGTTGTGCCAAACCCTTACACACTTTTAGGACTAATTCCTGCTGAAGCTACCCACTTTACTGTTTTGGACTTAAAAGATGCGTTCTTTTGCATAAGATTAGCCCCAATTAGTCAATTGCTGTTTGCCTTTGAATGGCAGGATCCTGTCTCTGGAAGACAGGGCCAACTTACTTGGACACGATTACCCCAAGGATTCAAGAATTCACCTACCATCTTCAGTGCTGCATTGAACCAAGACCTTTCAAGCTATCCAGTGGCCCCGGGGAAGAGAGTACTTCTCCAATATGTGGACGATCTGCTGATAGCTGCTGTATCAGAAAGTGAATGTATACAAGCCACTAAAGACCTCTTGCAGTTACTAGATGAAGCTGGATACAAAGTTTCCAGAGCCAAAGCACAGCTATGCCAAAAAGAAGTGAAATATTTAGGCTTTCGTCTGACTAAAGGAAGCCGCCAATTAGGAAGGGAGAGAAAAGAAGCTGTGTGCAGAATCCCAACCCCAACTACCAGGAAGCAAGTCAGAGCCTTTCTGGGAGCAGCAGGATACTGCCGAATCTGGATTCCCAACTTTGCTCAAATTGCCAAACCATTGTATGAAGCTACAAAAGGAGAAGAAAAGTCGCCACTAGAGTGGGGACTTGAGCAGGATACAGCCTTCAAAACGTTAAAGGAAGAATTGATGTCATCACCAGCACTTGGACTACCAGATGTTCACAAGCCTTTCCATTTGTTTGTACATGAGGCACAAGGGAATGCTTTGGGCATGTTGACTCAGAAATTAGGAAATTGGGAACGACCTGTAGCATACCTGTCGAAACAATTGGACACTGTGGCTAAGGGATGGCCACCTTGTTTGAGAGCAGTTGCAGCTACAGCCCTGTTAGTAAGTGAAGCAGACAAGCTCACATTAGGACAGAATCTACGAGTCACTGTGCCACATGCAGTACTTGCCCTCATGGAACAGAAAGCAAATCATTGGCTCACCAATTCTCGAATGTTGAAATACCAGAGTATGCTATGTGAAAATCCACAGATACAATTAGAAGTGAGCCATGCCTTGAACCCAGCTACATTGTTACCTGTCAGTGAAGAATTACCAGAGCATGATTGTATAGAAGTCATGGAAACTGTCTTCTCAAGTCGACCAGACCTAACAGATGTGCCCCTAGAGAATCCTGATCAAACCTACTTTGTGGATGGAAGCAGTCTCATCATCGATGGACGGCGTTGTGCTGGGTATGCAGTAGTCACCCAGTATGAAGTAGTTGAATCATCAGCCTTAGCATCAGGCACATCAGCCCAGAAAGCAGAATTAATAGCACTTACCCGAGCATTGGTATTAGGAGCAAAACTTGTGTTAAATGTATACACAGACTCTAAATATGCCTTCACCACTCTGCATGCTCATGGAGCTCTTTATAAAGAACGTGGGCTCATCACGTCAGGAGGAAAATCAGTTAAATATGGCCCAGAGATATTGATGCTACTAGATGCAGTATGGGCCCCAACTCGTGTAGCTGTCATGCACTGCAGAGGACATCAAGCAGGCAAAGGAGATGTTGCCAAAGGAAATAGGCTCGCTGATGCTTCAGCACGACAAGCAGCCATGACAGGACAAATTTCATCGCAAGCCATGCCAATGCAGGCAGCATTGTTTCCAGTACCCTTCAATTTATGGACACCCCGATATACCACCAAAGAATTGGAGTACTACTGTACTAAGGAAGAGGGAGTGCTGAAGGATGGGTGGATTGAGCTGCCACCAGCAGAGGGCAGTCAACCCCCAGGACGGATTGTAATTCCTGAATTGTTGGGACCAGCCTTTGTCAAGGCTTTCCATCAAGCCACACATTATGGAAAAAGTGCTATGGAAAAAGCACTCAGACCACATTTTTGTATTACTATACTAGCAGCCCTATCAGCCTCAGTAGCTTGCCAGTGCCTAACTTGTGCCAAAAATAATGCCAAACAGGGTCCCACACCACCACCCCGAGTTCAGTCAGGAGGTGTAACCCCCATGCACCACCTGCAAATTGACTTTACTGAAATGCCAAAAGCAAATGGATATCGCTACTTGTTAGTATTAGTTTGTACCTTCTCTGGGTGGGTGGAAGCTTTCCCCACCAGGACTGAAAAAGCCAGAGAAGTTACCAAAGTGTTGCTGAGAGAGATTATCCCTAGATTTGGAATCCCAGCTGTAATAGGGTCAGATAATGGGCCCTCATTCGTGTCTCAGATCACTCAACAGTTAGCAAAAGCCCTACAGATACAATGGAAGCTTCACACTGCATATAGACCTCAGAGTTCAGGGAAAGTTGAGCGAATGAACCGCACCTTGAAAGCCCAAATGTCTAAGCTTTGTCAGGAGACTCGCCTGAAGTGGCCCCAGGTACTCCCAATAGCTTTACTCAGAATACGCTCAGCCCCTGTGAAATCAACAGGATTTTCCCCTTTTGAGGTTTTGTATGGTAAACCCCCACCAATAGTGCAGGGAATTAAAGGAAGTTTAACACAGATTGGTTCAGAAATAACCAGACAAGAACTTCTAGCTCTTAGTTTTGTTCTACAGACTCTTCATACGTGGATACAGGACCAGTTGCCTATCAACTTGACGGAGCCCCTGCATCCCTACCAGCCTGGAACCTCGGTGTGGATCAAAGATTGGAGAAAGACACCGTTGGAACCACATTGGAAGGGGCCATATACCGTCAACCTGTCTACCCCAACTGCAGTAAAGGTAGCAGAGATTGATTCCTGGATCCACCACAGCAGAGTCAAGCCCGCAGCCGTTCCAGAACCCAAGCAATGGACAGCAGAGCAGCATCCTGATGTACCCTTGCGACTCACCCTGAGACGGCAACCAGCAACCTAGATACTTTTGGGATCATCCCAGCGACCATAGTGCCTTGCAGTAGCCAAGTCTTTCGAAGAGGATTGCTGTATCCAGTACAGCAAGAGTTTGTTTAAACGAACCTCATGTGTGTGCGCTTTCACACACTGCTTTGATACTATATTGACTGACAATATTTAGAGCCGACTAAAGTTGATAAGTTGGTTGACACATGACAGACATTTTTGAGGATCTTCAATCAACGCTCAGGGCCCGTTGAATTGCTTTATTAGCAAACGGGACGAAGAAGAGGACGTCAAGGTCAAGATATTCAAGTTGAGGATTCAGAAGAACTCCAATCAACATGCATCTTCGTTTTTACCTTGCCCTAGTTGCCTGCCTAGGAGGTTTTGAACTGACTTATGCCTTGCCTCCATGCACTGCTTGCATCACTTCCACTCGGACTGGAACGAAAGTGACTCAGACTTTGCTTTATCACTCTTACTATACCTGCACTGGTAAAGTGACTCGGTGTATTTATAATACCACTGAACTGAATGTTTGTACCAAAGGTAAATCTAAAGTATGCTTTAATCCGCATCAGAACCCATCCTATTACACCTTGGAGATACGATGGAATGATGCAGATGGACCTCTGCTTAATGCTACACCCCCACTCACCGATCCTACTAAGATTGCTGTATTATACTTTGACGCCTGTGATGTTATCAATAGGGATAGTCGTTCAAAATGTGCTAATTGGGAGAAATCCTATGCTCTCGATGATAAATACATGTGTCCAGAAGGAACCACTGGATGGGGAGAGTGTACAGGTAAACGAGTTCTAGCTAATGAATATAGTACAGCCCCGGAAGCAGACTACTATTGTCCAAAATGGGAATGTGTTTTCTATGCCACATGGAAAACGGGAAAAATGGTAGAAAATACCAGAGACAATCGAATGGCGGTTTTGCAAAGGCCATATGTGAAGGATATAGAAAAGAATTGCAAGAAGGGAGCTTGTAACCCGTTAGAATTTCTTTTAATAAATCCTAGTGCTTGGAAACAAGGATTTAAATTTGGCCTACGAATTGCAGGATCTGGATCAGATCCAGGAACCATTGTATATATAAGATTAAATACCCAAGCCCATAGATCATCCAGGTACCATATCCATAACACTTTCTATGAAACCATGCATGAGAATAAAGTTTGATATTCCACATCCCTCCCAGAATTTATTCTTAGAATTAGCTGGAGCAGTAGTATCCAGTCTCCATATCTCAGACTGTTACTTTTGTGGTGGGACACAAATGGGTGACCAGTGGCCATGGGAAGCCCAAGAGTTGAATTATTCCATGACTTACAATCATACTGAATTACATAAGACTACCAGCGAATGGGTATTAGCACACCCAATAGTTGGACGTCTGTTATGCCAGAACTGGACCTCAGTTCAATTTACCGGTGGAACAGCTGGTCTGTCTCAGCCAAAAGTTTTATAACGACACCACGAAAAAGACGACCTGGTGGTCAGGAGCCAAAGAACCTGAACCCCCTAATCCATTAGCAAAATTCCCTGAGCTTGCTGATTTATGGACTAATCTTGCCAAACCTCATGCCTGGCAAGCCCCCCTGGCCTATATTGGATCTGTGGAACCCGAGCATATGCCAGACTCCCTATACACTGGGGAGGGGCGTGTGTCTTAGGGACCATCAGACCTTCTTTCTTTCTCTTACCCACAGAACATGGAGAACAATTAGGATACCCAGTGTACACTACTCACCGAGACAAAAGAGCACTAAGACAAAAGAGAGCACCTCTACAGATAGGCAAGTGGGAAAAATGGGAGGGTGATGATTGGCCACCCGAGCGAATCATTGCCTATTATGGACCTGCCACTTGGAATGATGATGGTATGTGGGGCTATCGAACCCCTGTATATATGATTAATCGAATTATCCGCTTACAAGCAGTAGTTGAATTAATAACCAATGAGACTAGCCAAGCACTCACACTTTTAGCCAGACAGAGCACACAAATGCGCACTGCCATATATCAGAATCGCTTAGCACTAGATTATCTATTAGCAGCGGAAGGAGGAGTATGCGGAAAATTGAATTTAACCAATTGTTGTTTGAAGATCGATGATAAAGGTCAAGTAGTTGAAGAAATTGCTGAAAATATGCGAAAACAAGCTTATGTGCCAGTACAGACTTGGCATGGATTGCATTTTCCTAACTGGTTCGCCTCTCTATTCTCGTGGCTGGGAGGACTTAAAACTTTCCTGATATTAGTACTAATAATTGTTGCTGTATTTTTGCTACTACCATGTATAATTCCATGTTGTATGCGTTCTATCAACACTGTTATTGAGAATACAGTTGAGCGGAAGACCGCAACTAAAATCATGGCCTTATGGCACCCTCCTGCATATAGTCGGGATCCTCCGACCATGGTATGATCCAATTAAATGATTTAACTCTCACACCTTATTAAGTAATAGGGTGAGATTAATCAAAGGGGGGAATGTGGTAGGCGAAGGCCTATGATCCATGGTGTCTGAAATGAACAGACAGGCCTAACAAGCTTGACCTGTAAATGAAGCCTGTGGAGAGGCCCATAGGAATTGCACATCCCCCCCATATGCTGCTATTGTACAAATGAAGCTTAGCAAAGAATAATCAGCCTAGCTGAGCAGAATTGAAACTCAGAAGATATAGAAAAATAAGTTTAAACACCACTGATAAGAAAGTACAGCTGCAAAGAATTTAATTAAAGCTGCTGACAGAAAGGTTACAGTGCCCTGCTCCCCACATGTACTAACTAGTTAAATAGCCTTGGAGGAGAAAAGTAACGAAGTTGGTGAACTGACCATTGTAATTGGGACTAGAAGGGGGGTGAGCAGGTGCTAAGCCCAGTCAAAAGACATAATTGGATAGCCTTATCAATACCGGGACCAATAGAAGGGGTACGGGAGGTTACCGGGACCAATGAAATGTTTTCCTATACCTAGAATGGAGAAGAAATCTATAAAAGTTGTTGTTTTGCTAGAAACCATTGCTCAGCCATTTTGAATTTGATTCTGCATGAGACTTGTGCACAAATAAATGATTTGAACAGACTCCTGGTATCATTGGTTTGTCTGCGCTCTGCTGCTACACTATAAACCTTGTTCTGCCACCACAATACTGTGTGCGTATGCCTTCATTGTATTATATATTGTTGCCAGTTCTAAGTTAGGACAAGCAGCATCATGCTGGTTTATAATCCGTGCTCCTATAGGTTTAATAGGCACATGCACCCACACCTTCCAGTCTCCTTAATATCTGCCTGGCTTCATGCCTTACTACAAGGTATAATCTGTGATCCCAATGGGCTACTGTAGCTCCCTCTGGCCTTTTGGGTAATTTCCCTGCATCCCTCCTTTCAGCGCAGACTCTTATTTTCGGGGAAGGGAGCAAGTTCTACAGTTTTCTCTTTTCATTCATTTCTTCTCCTTGATTTGCATCACCCTTTTACCAAATCACAATTCCGATCCATACACAAATTAATTATACTCACACCCATCTATATTTTATATGCCCCATTTCATCATTTTCTGAACATTTCAACCTGCTCCATTTTGTATCCATTCAGATAATTCCATAATTTATCCTCAACCATAATTTAGACAGATACAGCAATGCTGTATGTCTAACCAGGATTACAGCGCCTCTTGATTCTGCTTTCACAGTAAGTTCTATACCGTGCGATTGGAGTCATCACAGTCTGGTGAATGTATGTGAATCTACTGACAGTTAAGTGCTTGAGAAAAGTTTTCGGTGGTTTTAAATGCATTTAAAAATTGAAAAAAAACTGATATTGCACTTGGAAGCCTATGAACCAGTTAAACCAGTCCCTGCCAGTCCTGCCCCCTCTGACGAACATTTTCCGTTTCTGAGGGGATGGGTGGCGGTGCACCTTCTCTCTGTTTTATTGCCGCTTCTGCACATTTCAGGAAAGCAGAGCGGCATGGCAGACAGAAGAGAGAAGAGAAGAAGATGATTACCAGATCGATGCAGCGTGGGCAAGAGGTGATGCTGGATAGGGGGAGGGTAGAAACCAAAAGGATAAAATTGTTTAGAGGAAAAGGGGGAAATGGCATGGCAGGCAGCAAAGAGAAGAGATTGGTGTGGGGCAGGCAAGAAGAGATGCCAGATCAGGCGAGAGTAGAAACAGAAAGGACATATTTACTCAGAGGAGAAAGAGGGATGTTGGACACTGGGACATGATGAGTAGAGAGATAGAAGGGAGAAACTGGATTGGGATGGCAATAGTGATCATAGCATTATCGCCTTTGATTTAATTAGTGGAGGAGGGATAGTAAGGAAATCCACAGTACTACCTTTTAACTTTCGAAAGGGAGACTATGATAAAATGAAGAAACTAGTTAAGAAAAAACTAAAAGGAGCAGTTGCAAAGGTTAAAGACTTACATCAATCTTGGGTGTTGTTGAAAAATATTATCTTGGAAGCCCAGACCAGCTGTATTCCACGCTTTAAGAAAAGTGGAAGGAAGTCCAAAAAACTGCCAGCATGGTTTAAAGGTGAGGTCAGAGAGGCTGTTGCCAAAAAAAGCATCTTTCAGGAAATGGAAAAAAAGAGCCAAACGACGAAACCTGGAAACAGTACAAGCACTGGCAAGTCAAATGCAAGGCATTGATAAAGCAGGCAAAGGGAGAATTTGAGAAGAAGCTTGCTGCGGAAGCAAAAATGCAAAATAAAGATTTTTTCAAGTACATTCGTAGCAAAAAACCTGTGAGAGAGTCAGTTGGTCCATTAGATGATAGAGGAGTTAAAGGGGACTAAGAGGTGACAAGGCGATAGCGGAGAGACTGAATGAATTCTTTGCTTCGGTCTTTACTGAGGAAGATGTAGGGATGTTACCCATGACTGAAGTGGTATTTAAAGGTGCAGAAGAATTGAAGGAAATAGCGATACATCAGGAAGATGTATTACAACTATTAGATAAACTGAAGAGTAGCAAATCACCTGGGCCGGATGGTATACATCCAAGGGTGTTGAAAGAACTGAAATATGAGATTGCAGACCTGCTATTAGTAATCTGTGAACTATCATTAAAATCATCTCTAATACCTGAAGATTGCAGGATCGCCAATGTAACACCGATTTTTAAAAAGGGTTCCAGGGGTGATCCGGAAAACTAGACCGGTGAGCCTGACATCAGTACCGGGAAAAATGGTAGAAACCACCATAAAGAATAAAATTACTCAGCATGTAGATAGTCATGGCCTAATGGGAGACAGCCAACATGGCTTTAGACAAGGAAGATCTTGTCTTACTAATCTGTTATGTTTTTTTGAAGGTGTGAATAAACAGGCGGACAAAGGTGAGTCGGTTGATATAGTGTATCTGGACTTTCTGAAAGCCTTTGACAAGGTCCCTCATCAGAGACTTTTGGCAAAACTAAAGAGTCATGGGATAGGAGGCAGTGTACTACTGTGGATCAGGAACTGGTTAAAAGATAGAAAGCAGAGGGTTGGGCTAAATGGCCAATTTTCCCAATGGAGAAAGGTGAATAGTGGTGTACCCCAGGGATCTGTGCTGGGTCCGCTGCTTTTAGACATATTCATAAATGACCTGGAAAGTGGAATAACGAGTGAGGTTATCAAATTTGCAGATGACACAAAACTATTTAAAGTTGTTAAAACCCAAGAGGATTGTGGAAAATTGCAAGAGGATCATGATAAATTGGAAGACTGGGCATCAAAATGGCAGATGAAATTTAATGTGGACAAGTGCAAAGTTATGCACCTAGGGAAGAACAACCCAAACTATGGTTACACGATGCAAGGTTCCACATTAGGAACCACCACTCAGGAAAAAGATTTAGGCGTCATTGTGGATAACATGTTAAAACCCTTGGCCCAGTGTGCAGTGGAAGCCAAGAGAGCAAATAGAATGTTAGGTATCATAAGGAAAGGAATGGAAAATAAAACAAAAGATATTATAAGGTCTTTATATCGTTCCATGGTGAGACCGCACCTTGAATATTGTGTGCAGTTCTGGTCGTCATATCTTAAAAAGGATATAGCGTTATTAGAAAAGGTTCAGAGAAGAGCCACCAAAATGGTAAAGGGGATGGAAGGATACTCCTATGAAGAAAGGCTAAAAAGGTTAGGGCTCTTTAACCTGGAAAAGAGATGGCTGAGGGGAGATATGATAGAAGTCTATAAATTAATGAACGGAATGGAGCAGGTAAACGTAGATCGATTGTTTACGTTATCAGAATATAGAAAGACTAGGGGACATGCAATGAAGCTACAGGGTAAACTATTTAAGACTAATAAAAGAAAATATTTTTTCACTCAACGTGTAATCAAACTCTGGAATTTGTTACCTGAGGATGTAGTAAAGGCTGTTAGTGTAGTTGGGTTTAAAAAAAAGGTTTGGACAAGTTCCTGGAGGAAAGGCCGATAAACCATTATTAAGAAGGGACCCAGGATATCAATGCTTGACCCAGTACAAGCATTGCGGAACCTGTGTCTTTTGGGGAAACTGCTAGGTACGTATGACCTAGATTGGCCACTGTTGGAAACAGGATACTGGGCTTGATGGACCTTGGTCTGACCCAGTATGGCATATCTTATGTTCTTATGTTCTTATGATGGGAGGAAAAAAACAAGAGGTACTTGGGAAAAGGGCTGAGGGGAAGGAAGATGCTGACTTAGGGGAGGGAGGGAGTTGAATGACAGTGGAAATATTGGACATGGGGCAGGGAATAAGAAGATACTAGGATCAGGGGGTGGGTGTAATCAGACAGAAAGGAATAATAAACATAGGAGAGGAATAGGGACTGACAAAGAGAATGCTGGACATCAGGAAATTTATTTATTTATTTTATTTAGACAGTTTTGTATACCACCTTATCCTTCAATCAAAGTGGTCAACAAAATATTGGGAGGCATACATTCAACAGGAAATAAAGAGATAGGGCAGATGCTGGGCATGGGGAGGTGAATGAAGAGAGGGTGATACTGGACATTGGGAGGGATAGGGACACAAAGAGAGGATGCAAGACACTGGGACAGTAGGGTGACAGGAAATGCCAACACAGGAGGGCAGGGGACAAGATGACAAAGAGGGAGGATGCTAGATATGAGAGGGAATAAGGAAATAGGGCTGGACTCAGTGGGGGTGGGGGAAGAACACAGGAGGAGGATACTGACGTGGGGAAAGAAAGACAAAGAAGTGATGCTGGATGAAGAGGGGAGAAGAAAGAAGATGTTGGATTAAGGATGAGGAGGAAGAGAGAGAGAGAAGATGCTAGATGAAGGGTGGGGCATAGAGAGAGAGAGAGAAAAGATGCTGGACAAAAGGTGGGAGAGGAAGGAGATGCTGGATGAAGAGTGGGAGAGGAAGGAGATGGTGGTGGATGAAAGGTAGGGGAGAGAGAGAGAGAGAGAGAGAGAGAGAGAGAGAGGATGCTGCTTGAAGGGTGGAAGAGAAACGAGAGTTAGCAAAAGACTAGGGATGGAGAATGGGAGGGCTGAGATAAAGGATAGATGGAAAAATGTAAGTAGAAACAGTAAAAAGAGGAAGATTTGAGGACTGGATGGTAAGGAAAGTGAAATCTGAGTGGATAAAGGCAGAAAAATAAATGGAAGAAAAAGATATAATGTCAAAGATAGATGGGAGGAAGTGAAGAAGACTGAAACTGAGAAAAGTAACAGATGGACTGGAGATCCTGGAAAGAGAGTTAAGAGAAGGCAGAGGAAAGCAGGAAGAAGAGAATGGTATCAACACAACTAGAAAAATGAAATGGGCTGACAATTAAGGTAGAAGAAAGAATGTTATTTTTAATTAAGTGATTGAAATATGCCAGTTTTGGGAATTCACATCTGCTGTCTTTATATCTCTGGTGTTGCACTATTTGCAGAGTGTAATTTCTTGAGGTTTTAATTAAATTTTTGACTAAAAATTTCTATTTTAGGTTTGTGGTTAATTATTCTGTACTTGGTTAGGGTCTATGCGTGTGTGACCAGGGCCAGGTGTTCTGTTACATGGCGTTTCTATCTAGAGAATAGCTGTAGTAATCCGACGTGTTCAGTTTCCCAATAGGTGTACTGATGTTCTAAGGCCCACTACGATATTTATGTTGCTTCCATTTCCTAACTAGTACCTTGTGTGACTTGTGTAAGTTAGTGCTGCTATAGTTTGATAGATTTGCTATATAGGTCCTGAGTGACCTTTTTAAGGTTTTATATGAATTCACAATGAGGCACATTCCAATGTGGGCATTCAGGCCCCTGTGCGGTCGATCAGAATCAAAACTCCCAGAGGTAGACCGGATTCTGATTCTGATCCTGCGGGGACTAGATGTACCCGCGGGATCGGACTCGGATCTAGGGCCCGAACATGCAGGCCGGGCCCCCATTCCGATCAGCTTGCACGCACAGCCACTTGCCCAGCTACATCAGTCAGGCTCCTGAATGGAGCCGCAGTGCCATGGCGTCCTATCTCCATGGCACCGCAGCTCCATTCAGGAACTGTGAATGCTGGCCGCCACCGATGCACTTCTTTCCCCGCAGCTGGATCCTCAATCCAGCCTCTCATGGCCAGGGTCTGGCTGTCTGGTGAAATGTCCTAGTTCTACTCTGTACCCATTGATGAGGGGAGGGTCCACGGGGATTTTTATGGCTATATGTATGTTTACATTTAACATCATAGTGGTCCAACATGCAGTGTCAGGGAGTCAGTATTTTTTATATTAGAGTCCAAGGCTACATAATTAAATTGATACTATTTTTGTTGAATATAACCAGATATTGAAAATATATATTTTTAAATTATCAAGCCTGGAAATATAAGTTGCTTTCTTTTTTCTTGGAGTAACTGCCTGGCTAATGTTCTGAGTGAGAGCCCCATCCCCAAAGGGGGCCCTCACATTTGTGTGCCTTGGAGTGCACCATCTCATCCCTTGCCTCAAGCAGCAGATTGCCTTGAGCCGCCCCTGCCTTCACCGCTGGAGCCCAGGTCAGAACAGAGGTTGCTGGGAAGTATTGTCATGTGGATTGTATCACATACAGCAGCTACAGGCACTTCCACATTTACCATGGCTTGTAGTGCTGCATCCCACTGCCTCAGTTGGTGCCTGTGCTAGCTTCTACATACAAAAATTGAGGCTGCCTCTTCTGATCTTTTGGGAGTTAACTGCAGAAGAAGAGGGGTAAAGGTACAGGAGGAGATGGAACTAAGGGACATACTAAGCTAGGCTAACAGTTGTCACCAGCTCTCCTTAAACCCCCGAGTAGAGGTTAAGGAAGTGGGTTTTTCCCTATTGAATTAGCTGTCTCACAGATCCTGGAACAATGCCCCTTGGGAAATGTAGTCTTTTCACTCAATCAATAAGGAGCAGTTGTGGAAAAAGTGGTTAAGCAACCAAAGGATTTTATTTCCCCTCCTGGGGTGGATTTTACCATGAACAGAAAACACAATCCAGGCACTTTACTGGTATTTGGACAAACAAAAGTTCCTTAACAGAAAAAGGCTTTCTTCAGCATTAACCAAGGTGAAAACAAAAATTCAAACAAAACCACGCTGTTTCCTCACAGCTCTCTGTTTCCATGTGCTATCTGTGCTGTACTCTCTTTTCAAACAGGCTTTTTCAACGCAATGAAACTATTCCATTGGCCAGAGATAATGTACAGTCCATTATATCTATATCTTCTCCAGTATCAATACACTCTGGTTCACAGTCCATCAATTCCTCCTGGTCATAAGGAAATGTTTGAACCGGCACTGCTGGTGCCACGCCCTTTCTTATTGCTCTAGGCTTTACACAATATGCTTGGGTCAAATACTGGTTTTCACACAGACTATCAGGCCCAGTATTCCTTTCCCAGCACCACCCTTCTGGGTACAAACAATCACTGTAATTAAGTATATTCAAGCCTTTTGGCTTACCTTTCAGCCTTACTGGTGGAGGTTTTCTCTGGTGCTTTTGAATAGCTGTAGGTTCCCAACCTAAGCCCTGCTCATAGCATTTCACTGGCCTCCTAGGCTTTCTGTCTCTCCCGTGCTCCCCAGGATATTGCAGACAATCTCCTTTGCCCTTGTTATATCCTGTCCTCGGGGTTTCTTTCTTTCTCCTCAAGAAGGAATCTGTCTCTCCTTTCCATAGAGACTCTGGCTTACTCTGGGCATAGCTGTCTTCAGTGTAGCCCTCAATGGCTTCTCTTCAGCTCATATACCTCACTTCCTGCTTCTTCAGCCAACTCTTCATTACTTCCTTCTCTGCCTACCTCCATAAGCTCCACTGAAGTTTCCTTAATAGGGTGAATTCTGGGGCCGTGCTCAACTCCACCCCCTAACAGGTGTCCTGCATTACCTTGTGATTCACCCTTTGAATGATAGCACCGGTGTTTCTCCTGCCCCTGTGCTCGGTTCCCACAGTAACCAGGAGCCATGTGCTTCTGTTTACAGCTCAGCTCTACTTTTGTTCCTGGCTTTTTAGCTTCATTAAACGGGCTAGAAGGAGCCACTATGTCACACAGTGCATGCTATTTGTAACTAGGTCCCATTGAATAACATGGGACCTAGCTACAAAACAGCAGGCACTAATCATTAGCTCAGTGCCCCTAAGAAAATTATTGTGCTTAAGGGATGGAGGGACAATAGAGAGAAGATCATTGTTTTTGCTCAACAGTTTCAGGTGCTACATGGTGAATTATTTTGAAAGATGGCTAGTATTTTATTATTATTGTTATGTTACATTAAAATGTGCTTTTTATTTACAAGATTGATTGTTTCATAATTATTCTTAACTTAGCTGTCTTTTTTAATATCTTCTGATGTTGCTTCTGAATGTACCTCCTGAAGCCTCATAATGTAACCTCTTGCACTAGATAAGTTTGTTACGAAAAGATTTGTTTCTTGTGCATGATTTATGCTTTTGAAATATTTGAAAGCCTCTTCATTCCCCACCATCACCTTGTTGAACAAAATGGTCATGCTGGGCGGGGGAGGGGGGACTTGTGTGTATGGGTGTGATGTCACTTCTGGCTTGGTCCCGCCCCCACAGTTCCACTTCCTTTTTATTTACAAATTAAACCCTGAACATACTAACATGCCTACATGGAGTGGTTGAGTGGCCTAGTGGTTGGGGCAAGGTACTTCAGGTCGGAAGGTCGGGGGTTCAAATCCCACTAGAGGACAGCAACCTTGGGCGGGAAGGACTGGGGTTTCTAGTCTCACAGGTGCTCCTTGTGGTCTTGGGCAAGCCACTTAACCCTCCATAGCCCATGTTCCCTGTAAAATAGTTATCTCCAAGTTATAATGCCCTGTTCAATGTAATTTCAGTTTGTTCAATGTAAACCACACTGATGCAGAATAGCACGGTATATAAGAGAATGTAAATAAAATCAAATAAATAAATACATACAGACAGATATATGCATTCACACACACACACACACACACAAAGCACATATGACGTGGCACACAAACACATGCACATTCATACAAACTTTCACAGATATAGCAGCCCACAAAGACATATACATACAAATGAAATACAGAGATAAACACATGCAAAATTTAAATAGATAAACATAGAAAACAAAGAGATACAGACACCACATACATGAGACATACCCACACACATGCAATACAGATACAAACATATGGGTATGCATGAACATATGCACATGGAAGGGTTGGAAAGAATTCCATGGGTCATGCTCTGCATACTTTCCCCACTTGTTTAAAAGAAGCAACCAAGTTGAATTTACCAAGACCTTTTATCTGCAACTCCATGATGGCCATTTCTACAGTATATTAGATATTGAAATGTTCTGTAGCACCTTTGGAAGGTTTGCCAAACACCATACAGCTGCAGACACAAATGCAAATGGTTATATCATCTTTATTTATCAGTTACATGTAGAAAGAGTGACAATGAGCAGAAAGGGTAGCCTAATTGCAAGCCATCTTGCTGTTCTAAGGAAATGTTTACACAAACATACCATCCTGATGGCAAAAAAAAAAGGAAGTGGAACGCTTGTCTAAAATATTTTCAGTGTACGGTTGGCATTTGTTGTACTGTGGTGAACAGCGCCCTCCTGAGCCTATGAAGAAGGATGAAAATCCTGAGGTTCGGCAGGATTTATGCCTATTTGAGAAACCAAGGAAGAAAGAGAGACTCTATTCCACAGAGCTGAGCATGGAGACCAGCCCAGGGGAGGAGTCCTGCAGTCCTGATTGGGCACACCCTGTCCTGGGAAGGGGCGTGTCCAGGAGAGAACGTGGTTTTAAACCAGAACATGGCTTTGCTAGTCAGAAGGGGAATGGGATTGAGAGGAATGAGGAGAAGGAAAGAAGGAGAAGAGGAAGAATGATTGGAAGTCCAGAAAACAGTATGCTGATACTTGGGAACCTGGCATTGGAAGGAGACCTGCAAAGTTCTATTCAGAGGCAGTGAGTAGAAGTCCCAAGGAGAGAGGACCTAGCCCTGAATTAGACAACCGTTGGAAGGCACAGCCCTGGGAAAGGAAGCCTTCAAGGCAGGCACAAGAAAGAAAACAATCATTCTGTGAAGTACCGTTTGAGCCAGAGAGCAACAAACATTCTAACAGCTGGAGAACGTTGGAGCCATCTGAAGTCAGAACGGCATGGCAACAAGTAAGTGAATTGCCACAAAGTTTCCAGGCTGAACGTAAAGCTAACTTTCCTGTGTGTGAAACATTAGCAAAAGAGACTAGCAGTTACTCTGATACAATTAATCTAAGAGAAGAGAAAATAAACAGCCTTAAGCCAGAGGGAAGTTGTATAGCTGATAGCAATTCCCTACCTCCCAAACAGCAGGCTGAATTGCTCCTACAGAGTTTTAAGCAGTTTTTAGAGTTGCAAGCTAGAAGACAGCCAGTGTTACCAGAAGCCAGTAATTCCATACAGCTTGAAGAATTAACACAAGATAATACAGACTTACCAGATTGTCAGAGCATGGATTGCACGGTCTGCTGTGTAGAGATGCCAAGCTGAAGTAAACTGCTTTTTAACGTATGTGAATTGAATACTACGAAGCTGTTGTATTGCCTTGCTGAGAAAGCTCTAATTATGTGCACCTGATTTTCCCCAGCACTGTGAAGGTAACAGTGGCTGAAAGAGGCTGCAGTGAAACTAACTGACCTCTTGGGGCAAAGTGAGTAATTTGCTTAGAAGTGAAAAGAAGCAGTTATACTTTGTTGCCTTTATCCTAAGTTTTCCTGTTAACATTTGAAGCACCTATTTTGTTTGCATTTATTTGCCATGTGATGGAACAATATCCTTTACTATAATAAAAATACTGGAAACCCCATAACTACAACTCTTTATTTTGGAGTGAGAGGAGCAGGAACTACAATACCCAGCATTCCAGGGATACAGGTTACTCTCCTTCCTCACGAAGCATCAGACCGCCGCTCCTGTCTTTAGCCCCAAGGCCAGGCAGGAGCGCCGCAGTACAAGAAGCACAAGCATAAAGTCAGGAGATGTAAACCCCTTTTAAAAGATGAGAAATACTTAGGCTTTATAACATGGATAGGTGAATCTCAGGATCTAAAAGAGATTTTTTTATCATTGCGAATGTATGCAGGAAACAGTGGCACACAAACCAATTACATGTTCACGACAGACTTATACTAAAAGCGTGATTGGGAATTCAAGGTTCCGGATAGTCTCTCTAGCTTTATTTAGGACATTTATAGACAAAAGGTTCATGGGCTATAGGAACGTAAATTGAATTTAGTTCACGCCTTTCTCAGAAGCTCAAGGCTATTTACATTCAAGTATAGTGAGTACATCATAGCCTTTAGAATTGTGTGTTATACCTTCATAGTACACAGTTCTAAAGGCTATGATGTATTCTTTTTTTTTATTGTTAGCCAGTAGCTAAAAGAAAAGAGGGCAATAGGTTTGCAGGCATAGGATGGTTAACTTACAAATCATGGTGAATCTGCTAGATGCTCTATTTATAGATTCTTTAAGTTTTTTCCCCATGAAACTAAGCTCTCACAAGCCAAGGCTTTTAAAGGTCGCAAGGGTAAGTTCAACATTTTTTAAATACCAAAGCTAATCAGCGTTATGTTGTGGTGATACCTGAGAAAAACATTGTCATGTTGAGAGTATGATGCCTGATGAGAAGGAGGCCTGTTGGTATAGCAAAACCATACATAAGTGGGTCGATATTTAACTGCAGCAGTCGGCATATTTTTAAAATCGATAGCTGAAATTAAATAAAAACAGTGGGAAGCATATTCAAAGCATTTTAGCCAGTAAGCAGAACTGCTAACCATCTGAAATGCAGCAGCACTGTCCAGGTACACTTAATATTGCCACAGACCATACAAATATGACGGTTAAAACTGGGGTGGTCTGTGGGCCAATAGGAGGCACGTCTGGTCACTATCCGGTCAGTGGTGATATTCAGCTGCTAACTAGATAACTAAAGTGGTTAAAGTTAGGACAGGTCAATGGCTGTCTTAACTTTAACCAGTTTTTGCTGTCTGATTAGTGGTGAATATCACTACTGACCAGATAGTGAAGACAATGTCATACCAAACAGGATGTTCAGCGCAGAGCATGGTAACGATTACCGCAGTGCACTTAGTGTGCAGTAAACCCTGTGCTAACCATTAGTGCACTTTAATAAAGATGCCACTTACTGTGCCATCTGCCAATGCATTCATAGCAGTCTGCTGCAGGAAAAATATAAGGAATAATGAAAAATGCGTGCAACATAAATCAAACAAAATCAGTTCACCCAATTTGGCACCACCCTCCCTACTGAAGAGCATCATCCCCTACCACCTCTCCCTGAAGAGCTACCCAATGCCTACTGCTTGCAATAAAAATACAACATCGCAGCACCTTCCCCTACCAGTAGCAGCCAGGCCAGTTAATTCCAGTGCATTTTAGCAGAAATATTGTTTATAGGTCTTAAGGAGCTAAGATTTGCCCAGAGTGCTGTCACTCTTGAGCACCGACTCATCAGCTGTCTTGCGCCTGGTATCTGAGCCTGCCTTACTCCTATACCGAGAGCAGATGGAAATGAATTGGATAGTGCCATAGTGTATCACTCTTAGTAGTAGCCTGGGCCTAGCTTGACTCTATCACTGCTAGACTGCTTTTTCAATGTTTTTTTATTTGCTATCTTTATTTAGCAATCAAGAGCAACACTGGCTACAAGGATCTTAAAATCTTGGAATTGTGTATTTTGTGAAATTAAAAACAAAACAAAACAATAAAATGTTGGCATTTCCAACCAAATATGCCTCTTTACTGAGTTAGCTTTTTTTCTTCCAAGGAATATTCCAAAATCTTTTGAGTTTTTGTGTAACTGGTTAGTTTTCATTTCCCATTACCTCTATTTCACTTTTTATTTTAGCAGAGTTGCACCTGCCAGAAATTCCCCTAGGGAACTGATTGGACAACTGTGTCTTTCTATGTGCACTGCTACTCCTCTTAATTTGATGTCATTTTACAGACTAGAACTTTTTCGTGTCCCTTTCAATATTTATTACCTTCCACATGATTTCTATTTTAAAACACAGCAGGTTAGACATTAATATTTCTTGCTGCATTGCTATAGCCCATTGGAATCTTCTTTTCAGAGAAGAAATTTGAAGCTGTGCTCAGCCTTCCTTTCTACACTGTGAGTGAGATTCAGTTGAATGTCATGATTTGCTCTTATTAAATACGCTGCAGCTTGAACAGCTGTTGTAGAACATAGGCTATTCTATATAACTGGTATTGCTGGTATCCTTCCAGTACCCTACTTCTTTATTTTATAAGCCAAACTTTTCCCTTGTTTTAACTGAAAAAAATAGCTGAGATTGTGTGTGTGTCCCTAATAATAATTTTTGTGTGTGTTGCCTTGTTTGCCTCAAATTTTCAGGACTTTTCAGGAGAGACGTGAGGACTATGACTGATTTTTTTTTTTAATCCGTGCACATTTGTGCAGTGGCAACAGTTCAAATCATAATGTTCCAAGCAACAATTTTGGAAAGGGCCCCCAGAGAGAGAGGAGGCCACTTCAGAAAATCTGCAAGTGGGCCTAATCTATCTTGGTGCCCTCCTGGACAGAATTTACACTACTGCATCTGTAATCTATAGACACATGTCCCAGAAAGTGGGCCCTTTAATTCTGGGTAGAATTTCTTGTTTTTCCTTCATTTTTAGAGTGACTGATTTTTGGTAAACACTGCATGTATTGAAACAAGGTTTTTATTTATCCACTGGCAGGGCAGATTCTTAGCCCTCCCAAAATACCTCAGCTTTACTCCACAGAAACACTTTTAGGTGTGAAAGGATAGTTTCTTCTTTCAATTTAAAATCTAGCTTCTCTTGAGAAAGCCAATCTAAAGGGTTATTAAAAGCCATTTCCATGACTGAAATCAACTCCTAAACCGGTACATCAGGCTCCAACTCTGGTCCTATTCAAACCCAGACTAAAAATCCACCTCTTTTAGGATTTCCCTGGTCCTCTTTAATAATGGTTTATGAACTTTTCCTCCAGGAACTTGTCCAAACCTTTTTTAAACCCAGCTGTACTAACAGTTTTTACTACATAATATCTAACTTGAACAATACCACCTCTCTTCTGGACCCATGCCCATTCCCATGGATTAAAGCTGCCAGCCAGGAGCTATTACCACTAGCCCAGCACATTGTTCAGTCTTCACTTGAGCTTAGATACATGTCTATCATACTGAAGCAAGCATCTAGCAGACCACTACTGAAATCTCACACACTTGACCCCACTGAACCCTCCTCATACAGACCCATCTCAAGTATCCCAGCACTTGCCAAGATAATAGAAAAGGTAGTCCAACTACAGCTGAAAGATCATGTAGAATCCCACACCCTCCTTGATGAACACCAGCATCATTTCAAACCATTCCACAGCAATGAGACTCTACTAACATCCCTCCTTAATGTCCTAATCAGAGGCATTGAGAAAACCTCCCAAGGTGTCTTCATGGTATTTTTGGACAGATTGCAGCCGTTGACTCCATCTTACATCCCCAAATCTCTGCTTGGCTCCACAAAATTGGCTTAAGGGATCAGACACTACTTTGGTTCCAGTCCTAGCTCTCTGACCACTCACAGAAAGTCTGTGTTGGATCAGAAACCTCACAACTCTTCAAGCTCCACCAAGGCCTTCCACAGGGCTCTGCATTATCCTTGTTACTATTTAACATCTTTATCCAATCCCTCTGTAAGACTTTCCAAAGCCACAAAGTCCTATACCACCTTTACGCAGACGACATCCTCATCTACAACCCTTTCACTATTATGAACATGGACTACTCCACAGTCAGCAGATGCCTGAAAGCATTCACACAATGGCTCAGCCTCCATAACCTACTTATCAACCCCAACAAATCAGAAGTCCTTCACGTCACCAGGCACCCCTTTTACCCCACTATCATCCAGTGGTCCAACTGACTCTTTCACAGATATTTTGCTACAAATTTACTTGAAAACATTTTTATTATGCGTTTTTGCTTCTATGACAAGCTTTTTTTCAAATTCACTCTTTGCCTGCCTTATCAATGCCTTGCATCTAACTTGCCAGTGCTTATGTTGTTTCCCGTTTTCATCATTTGGCTAATTTTTTCCATTTCCTGAAGGATGCTTTTTTGGCTACAACAGCCTCTCTGACCTTGCCTTTAAATCATGCTGGCAGTATTTTGGCCTTACTTCCACTTTTCTTAAAGCGTGGAATACATATGGTCTGGGCTTCCAAAATAATGTCCATACTTGATATAAATCTTTAACCTTTGCAGCTGCTCCTCTTATTTTTTTCTGAACTATTTTCCTCATTTTATCATAGTCTCCCTATGGATTTCCTTACCAGCTTTCTTCCATTTATTAAATCAAATGCGATCATGCTATGATCACTATTGCCAAGTGGCCCCAACACCCTTATCTCTTGCACCAGATCCTGTGTTCCACTAAGGACTAGGTCCATAATACTGGATTGTATAAGATAAATAAATAAAGCAATATAATAAACCCCAAATCACCAAGGACATTAAAAGTCATTAATAATAATAACATTAAAAGACATCACAAACATCTCATGAAACATAATGCAAAAAATGCTATAAATTATGAGGTGATGATTCTTATCAGTATTAATATTACTTTTAATGTGGGTATTAGTTTGCCCAATCTTAATGTGGTTATGTAATTTTAATACGGAAGGTGTTTGTTGCCATCCCTCTTTTGAAAGACTTGCACATATTTACAAACTTATGGTGCACTCATAAAACCTAAGTGTAAAGGTGGACACCACCGTACCTACTGTATATGGTGATAGTTCATTAAAGGAAACCATGAGAACCATAAAATTAAATAGAAAAATAGAAAAAAGGTTACAAATAGAAAAAATGTAAATGATAATAAAAGAGTATTAAAAATGGTTAAAATAACTTATATATATATATATATATATATATATATATATTGTCATGCAGCAGGGGCTGATGAAAGCAAAAATGCAGGAGAAGAAGCTGTTTTTCATGAGGAAAGAGATGTGCACAAGATGCAATATCCGCACAGAACAGCTAGAGGGAGCAGGCGTGTACTCACAGAGCCTGAGTGGACACACTTAGCTAATTGAGAGCACCTGACAGTCAGCCAGGAAAGCTCAAACACAGGAGAGCTTTATAAACGGAAGACTGGAGACTGGAGAGGGCAGAGCAGCGCTTGCAGGTGTGGAGCTGGAGGTAAAGCTGAAGGTTTACGAGAGAGAAGCACCACAAGCAAGGACCAAGCAGAAAGAAGCACTTGGGAAACTAGTGCTGGGCAAAGGAACAATCACCTTTGGAGGCAAAACAGAGTGAAGGAAAGAAGCCTGCTTGTACCAGAGGAACCTGGGCTAAACCGAAAGGTAACAGAAGCTTTCAGAGAGGAGACTGACACAGGGATTGTGTTTCTGAAGAACTGCGGGAAGGAGGAAATCCCAGTTCTATATGCTGCTGGAAGCCAAGGTATGCTGACTCTGTTTCTATGAAGAAAACCTTACCTTATAAAAAGCCTTTTGAAAGTAATGCTAAACCTGTGAGAAAGGAAAGCAAAGCTACCTCTCATAAGCCAAGTAGCCAACGCCCGAGGGTAGGCCATGCTCATTGGCAAACACTAGAGGAACTCTTTAAACATCCAGAGAACAGGACTAGGGCCTGGCCAGAAATTATAGCCAGTGAAACCACTGATACAGACAGAGATAATTCTGAGCTGATGCAAGTGGAACTTGTAGAGCCAAGCCTTTTATCTCAGGAAGAGATGGACTGTTCTTTGTGTATTTCAGGCAGTGCAGAGTCACTGTTAAACCTGTGAATGATATATGTTATCTTCAGAATGTTATTCATTTGCTAAATGGAAGAAGATTGCTGAAACATTTGCTTTACTCTGGAAAGCTTAACTAAGCATTGTTACAACTGTGAAGCATAACAGTTTTTCCGTTAACCTGAGTTGATTTCATTCCTGAAGTTAAGGACTTTTTCTTTAGGTTGTAACCCAGCTGAATCTTATGCATAAAGGGAAATAAATGCCTTGTTAACCCTCTACTCTGCATTCACAATTTTTCTTAGTTAGGAGCTGAACTGCTAAGACCAGGTTACACCTGGCTCTTACAAGACCCTCCTCTCATAATAAAATAATTTTTGTGTCCCACCTACCCTTACGACCACTGGCCACCAGGGCGGTGCACGACAATATATATATATATATACACACACACAGAAAAGTGGTATAATAAACCCAGCTAAATAAATAAATAATAAAAGAATTCAATGAACTCATTACCCGATGACTGATGTAGTGTCACAACTAACAAAAGGGGGGAGGGGGAAGGGGAGGGGGAGAGAGGGGAAGGAGGGATAAAGAAGGGGGAGGGGAGAGGAGAGAGGAAAAGGGGAAGGGGAGGGAGGGAATGAAGAGCAGTGGTGGTGAGTGGGGTGGGGTGAGAGGGTGGAGAGAGGGGGAGGAGGGTGGTAAGGGGGAGGGGAGGGGAAGGAGGGAGGAGAAGAGGAAAAGCTCAGAGCAGGAATGACATATTGGCAGTGGACACCATTACAAAAACTCTGAGAGGTTTCCTGATTTAGGCCAAGAGGTGCTGTTGTATCCGTTTCAAAAATCAATCTCTATTCAATGCATAGTAATGTCTTCTCTATATCGCCACCATGCCATTGTGGGCGTACCTATTTAATAACCAAAAACCTAAGATCTGTTGGACTGTGTGAGGCCTCCAACCAATGGGTTACCAATGGCTTCTGCTGTATTCCACGCTTAATGCAGCTACAGTGTTCAACTATGTGTGTACAAATGGGCCGATTGGTCTTCCCAATGTATATCAGCCCACATGGGCACATTACCGCATAGATCACATTTTTCAAATTACAATTAGTGAATGCAGTGAGGGGAAACTGTACCTGTGGATGTGGATGTACAAAGGCCCCTTTAGCAATGATAGCAAGTGTGCAAACTGAATATGAGCCACATTTAAAACCGCTCATTGCTATGAGTTTGCAATGAGGTACAGACAAGGCTGAGGGGACCAATAAGTTTCATAAATTGGAATTATTTTTGTAAGCAATGGTTATGTTCTGATTGGCAAAGGCAGGGGTAGTCTGTATGATATGCCACTCTTCCCATCTGTGAAATCTGCCTAGAATATATAGAGTAAGGGGCAGACCAGTTTGTTGCCAATGGGCTTGTCCCTCTTGGATATCAGAAAGGCACAATCTGTTTGGGTGGCCCTATTGTATGCTTTTTTGATCCATCTTTTAGGATATTCCTTATCCACAAACCTTTCGCTTAGTTCTTTAGCGTTTCTCTCAAAATCTTGCAGTTCAGTGCAGTGCGTCTCGCCCTCAGAAACTGACTCCCTTCCCTGCTCCTCCCCCCTCCTATCATCACTCTTCTTCCATTCCTCCCTCTTCCTCTCCTCTCCTTTCCCCTCCTCCCCCACTCCTTCCCTCATCTCCCTTTCCCCCTCCACCTTTCTCCCCGCTCTTCCTCCTTATCCCCCTTACCCCTCTCTCCCATCCCCTTTCCTCCCCCCTCCTGTTAATTGTGACACATTGGGTAATGTAATCATTGAATTTTTTATTATACTTAAGTTATTTTAATCATTTTTAATACTTTTTTATTAGCATATTCATTTTTTCTATTTTTAATCTTTTTTCTTTATAATTTTATGGTATTAGTTTGCCCATTCTTAATATGGCTATGTAATTTTAATTCGGAAGGCATTTATTTATGTCCCTCTTTAGAAAGCTTTTTACCGTCAGTTTGCATTATGGCAATATTACGCTACGGCTGGGACAGCGGGATGAGTTTTTCTATTTACAATTATAAAAAGTTTATTGTCATGACACAGGACTGTGAGATATCAGAGCCACATTTACATTAATCGCAAATATTCTCCTTATAGGATGTTTAAGGTCCTTCAAAGGGCCAATTTAACTGATGAGTCAAACTGTCTAGTTTCATTTGGTAGTGCTTCTTCTCATGGTCAAGTACTGCTGCACTCACAGAATTAACACATTTGGCCAAAGGTTTTTTATCTCCTGAAGAAGGCCCCCCGGCCAAAACACGTGTCGGGCTGACCTCTTGTTTTGGTAATAAAATTGTCCTTCCATGGTGCATCTGCTGTCCTGCTTCTTTTGTTGTGCTTGCCGACACTGCAAGAATGGTGTTCCCCTTGTTTCGCACATTGATCTGGTGCCATATTTCCTCTTTAGGATACACCGTTATGTTCATGGCTAATTTTATTCATATATACTGTCGCCCCCGCCTGGCCAGGTAGATAACTGGCGGCAGGTGAGGTCGCCTTTTAACCTTAGGATAAGATTCTCGGTAATGGCTGCCAGAAGGGCTGATGGGAATCGTAGTTTATCCTAAGGTAAAGGAGTTGTGATCCGAGGGTTTAGGCACGAGACAGAGAAAATTTATATTTTTAGTGTAATCAGGGGTTTCTTCATACACAGGAGGCGTGAGGCACAAAGTAGGGAAAAAGGAACTTTTAATCCACGCTACTGCTTCAAATCAACAGGAACAAAATTAGGCTTTCAATATAACTTCCAACACAGATGGCATCACTTTGCTTGAGTAAATCAAACTGGCTTTTTCAGAGCTTTTAAACAAACAATGCTTTCCTCTGAAAACAGGAACAACTTCTTGTTGCCAAAACAAAACTTTTAAATGTTCCTTAGACGTATGAATCAGCTTCTCACTACGTCAGCACAATCAGCTGCTTCTTGCAGTTTGTGACGTCTTCACAAAATACGTGCTTTCTGAGCATGACACAGCTATAAGGCTTTCTAGGATTCTTCACCGTCAGAGGTAAAACACATAGTACACTGACAATCCATTATACTATTGTCTACATGCGTTGTATCCATTTGTTCTTCTCTATCACCCTCCCTTATATCATAAGGTAGGTGCATAGAGAGCTGACTATCTTCCTTCCTTATTAAATCTTTGAGCCTTCTTAATAAAGTTTGCTTCTGCAGTAACTCATCCGTTAGCTGAGCTACGTGCTGATTAGACCAGCTGTCTCCCTTTCCTCTGGGACTCTGGCTATGCTTATAGTTAGCTTTCTCTCCTATGGGTAATTCTCTGGGGCTTTTCCTCTGTGAGGATTGATAAGGACAGACTTGCCTTTGTTCTGTGGTATTTAGGGATTCCTTCCGTCCTGCAAACCAGTCATGCTTTTCTTCCAGTGCAGACTTTCCCTTTGCTGACGGCACCCTCTCAATCCCAGCTGTATCTGGCAAGCTTTCATCAATCTTCTCTTCACAGCAAATAGTATCTCTCACACTCTGTCTCTCAGGCTCTGCAAACACTCTCTTACTTGCTCTGCCTCCTGGACTCTGTGTTGGCCCCTCTCCTGAACTCCAGATTGAGTTCTCCTCTGTATTTCCTGAGCTACCCGAACTCGAGCTTCCCGAGCTCCAGCCTGAGCTAACTTCTGTTCTGTGAATCTGGTTTTTAAACTTTCCTTCTCTTTGAGGCACACCCTGCTCCCAACACATGTGACCAGAGTCTAGCTTCACTCTGACGTGCTGTTGTGGGCGGGGCTTAGGTATGACCAGCTTCTGAGTCCTAGACTCCTGGTTGCTAGGGAAACCTATGATACAACCTGATTTAAAGCGACAGGAGTCTTTTTCCTGTGCATTTCTGTAATCAGCCGTGGTTTCCTTACCACATATTCCCCTTCTTAAGACATTTCGTGCTGGGGTTCTCCCAGAATCACAGTACGTAAATCTCTTATATCTTTCTTCTTTGCTTTCATCCATGGTAGTGCCTCTAGATAATGCGTCTGCGTTTTGATGCAGTTTCCCTGCGCGATGGACCACCTGAAAGTCAAAGGCTTGCAATGCCATATACCACCGGGTTAAACGGGCGTTATGGTCTTTCATTTGCCCCAACCATTTCAATGGGGCATGGTCGGTCATAAGCAGGAATTTCCTACCTGCTAGGTAGAATTTTAAGGATTCCACAGCCCATTTCACTGCCAGGCACTCTCTCTCAATGGTTGAGTAATTCTTCTCTGCCGGTGACAACTTCCGACTGAGGAACATTACTGGATGCTCCAGACCCTCATGTTTCTGGGAGAGCACGGCTCCCAGACCTGTTTCCGAAGCGTCTGTTTGCAAGATGAACGGCAGACTAAACTCTACCCCTCTTAACACCGGGGCTGCGCACAGTTCTTCCTTCAGCCGGTCGAACGCTCTATCCGCTTCTTCAGACCAGTACAACTGATTGGGTCTGTTCTTACGCAACATTTCCGAAAGCGGTGCGCTCTTTTCGGCAAACTGTGCCACAAATCTTCGGTAGTACCCTACCAATCCCAGGAAACTACGAAGCTGTTTTTTATTGCTAGGGCGTGGAAACGATTGAACGCCTTCAATCTTGCTTAGTAGGGGTTTCACCGTACCATGTCCTACCAGGTGCCCCAAGTATTTCACCTCTTGGGCCCCGAACATGCACTTTGTCGGGTTCAAAGTTAACCCCGCTCCCCTTATTGCTTGCAGAACGGCCTTTAAATGAACCATATGCTGATCCCATCCGATGCTGTGGATCACGATGTCATCCATATAGGCCGTAGCATATTTCTGGTGCGGCCGTAGCACTATGTCAATGAGGCGTTGGCAAGTGGCTGCTGCCCCGTGCAGCCCAAATGGCATCCTACGAAATTGAAATAGCCCCTGCGGCGTGCTGAATGCTGTTTTCGGGCGAGATTCCCGGGTCAGGGGAATCTGCCAGTATCCTTTTGTTAAGTCCAGCGTCGTTAGGTATCTGGACTGGCCCAACCGGTCAAGGAGCTCCTCTATCCGCGGCATCGGATAAGTATCGAATTTTGAAATGGCGTTAACTTTCCGAAAATCGATACAAAAGCGGAGGGATCCGTCCGGTTTTGGAACTAGGACAACCGGGCTGTTCCAAGGACTCCGGGATTCCTCGATGATGCCAAGTTCCAGCATCTCCTTGACTTGGTTCATCACTTCCCGCTTCTTGGCTTCCGGGAGCCTATACGGGCGCTGCCGAATTATTTCTCCTGCTGGTGTCAGGATTTCGTGCGCGACAAGTTCGGTTTCTCCCGGCAGTGGTGTCAAGACATCCATAAAGCTTTTAAGCAGACACTCCAGCTCCTGTCTCTGAGACCACGAGAGACCATCCGCTGTCCTGAGTTCAGGTTCCTTCCTGCAATCGCTCAACTGGGGTCCCAGGTCATCCTCGGTCCTTTCTTCCAGCGATGCGGTCAACCCATGCTTGTCTGAGTACCCCGAGGACCCAAAACCTTGCGTCCCTCGCACCGTATCAGACACCATGGCCACTTCTTCCAAAGGAGGGAAACCCACTCGCTCACAGATAATTTGCGCAATTCGGTCGCCCACACTCACTTGGAAGTCTTCTGATCCGAAATTGAATAATAGCACCTTGATTGCGCCTCTGTAGTCCGGGTCTACTACACCCGCTCCTACGTCCAAGAAGTGCTTTACAGCCAATCCCGATCGGGGTGCAATCCTCCCATAACAGCCTATGGGGATCTCCATTTGCAGCGCTGTATTTACTAGTGCTTTCCCATGCTTCGGTACCAGAACTTCCTCGGCACTGTAAAGATCAAAACCGGCAGCTTGGGGAGTAGTCTTCCTTGGGGCTCGGGCTTCCGGACTCATACGACAAAAGCGTAAAACGAAACCCGGCTTCTTGGGGGACTCTTCCTTAGGCAAGTGTGACTTTTTCTTGTCTGCTTTCCCAAATAAAGGCCTTAATATTGCCATTGCTGCAGCCGCCTCAGGCTTACTTGTTCCCTCCATGGGAGCAGTCTGTATAACCTCGTGAGAGGGTTGAACCTTTGTCTCCCCCTTTTTAGACATTTCCTCTAGGGCCTGCTGAGCTTGGGACTGGGCTTGTTTAGATACTAAGCCTTCCTTGACCCCTAACCCTTGCTGAAAATGGGGCCAGTCTCTTCCAAGTACTACCTCCTGGGGTAGTCTGGGAACAATGGCCACTGGTACTTTCTTTTCTACGCCTAAACCTTTTATTCGGACTGGGTAAACAGGGTATGTGCTTGTGGTACCATGAACGCACCTAATGTTCACGCTGCCCGTGGGTGTCTGAGGTGTGTCTAAACTTGTGGCATTTATCCTCCTCCATAACCTTTTGGAGAGCATCGATTGGTCCGAACCGGAATCCAATAGTGCTTTAACTGGAATGCCTTGGACTATTACCTCCAGTAGAAATCCTTCCCTTTTCTTACTGGGGTCACTCAAAACTAGGGCCGTTTTCATTCGGCACTCACGCATCAAATGTTGCCCACTTCCACACCGATAGCACGCACGCTTCTCATGCACCCTTCTATTGGTGGGAACACCAACATTCTGTCCATTCTTGCCATTTACATCCACCCTATTCATAGACATTTTGGTATAGGCTGAAGCCCTATCACTAGTTATCACCTCAGCTTCCAAGAAACGTTCTGACATCTCTATGGCTTCTCTGGTGTTTTTACAACCCTGTAGCAACAAAAATTCTCGTAACCCTTTGGGTACGGCCTCAAAATACTGTTCCAGAACAAGCTCATCTATCAGTGTTTCCACCGATTTATGTTCTGGTTCTAGCCACTTTAACACTAACATTTTTAACCTATGGTATAGTGCTCGTGGTGTTTCATCTACGCGTAATTTTGCATTCCTAAGCTGGCGTTTATATACTATAGGTGTTAGACCAAACCTATCCTTAATAGCCTTTTTTACTTCACAATAGTCATTGGCCAACTCAGGTGGAACGGCTTGGTAAGCTGCCAATGCCTCGCCAGAAAGCGAGAGAGCTAACCTCACCGCCCACTGTTCAGGTGGCCATTTGGCTATTCGTGCCACTTTTTCAAATGCATCAAAATATGTGTCCACATTTTCACCATCCCTTAATTGTCCCACACCAAAGGTCTCTCTGGACCCGAGTCCAAAGTTATGGGCTATTCCCACAGAAAAACCTGTTTGCACTGGATCAGGCTCTGGTGGTTTCTTCAGTTCCTTCACCCAGGCCTCCAGATGCTCCATCAGTGGTTTCTGCTGTGCTTGCATCTGACTCGCTACATGCGCTAGCAGCTCCAAAGATGCGTCCCTTTGTTTCTTGAGCTCTGCTGCCACCCAAGCAAGGACATCTTGGCTCTCCATCTTGGCTCTGTTTTCTGCAAAAAAAAAAACACACACACCCAAGTGCGATTCCACCACACAGATATGCGTTCCTCTCTACCTGCTGCTATTTGCCCCCACCCAGTACCAGTATCCTTTAACTCTCTCTAGTTATATACGGGTTACCTGGTACTAGTGGTGCATCTCGCTCAGCAACAGCGTAGGACCTCGACAGGTCTCTGGACCCTCCGGCTCTGCAGGACTCTGGACTCCTCAGTCTCAGGTGCTTGCAACCCTCCGGTGTCCCTCTGTCGACTCTGGAACCACTCTATGCGTCTCCTGGTGTGTAGTCGTACTTCCGCTGTCATCCAATGAACTGCGCTCCTTCGTGGCGTGGCCCACTCCGCATCCAACTTCATAACACTTTGTGGTGTGGCCTGCTCCGCATCCGAACTATTACACCAGCCTGTGGCGTGGCCTGCTCCGCATCCGAACTATTACGCCAGCCTGTGGCGTGGCCTGCTCCGCATCCTGCCAACTACGCCACTCTGTCGCCCCCGCCTGGCCAGGTAGATAACTGGCGGCAGGTGAGGTCGCCTTTTAACCTTAGGATAAGATTCTCGGTAATGGCTGCCAGAAGGGCTGATGGGAATCGTAGTTTATCCTAAGGTAAAGGAGTTGTGATCCGAGGGTTTAGGCACGAGACAGAGAAAATTTATATTTTTAGTGTAATCAGGGGTTTCTTCATACACAGGAGGCGTGAGGCACAAAGTAGGGAAAAAGGAACTTTTAATCCACGCTACTGCTTCAAATCAACAGGAACAAAATTAGGCTTTCAATATAACTTCCAACACAGATGGCATCACTTTGCTTGAGTAAATCAAACTGGCTTTTTCAGAGCTTTTAAACAAACAATGCTTTCCTCTGAAAACAGGAACAACTTCTTGTTGCCAAAACAAAAACTTTTAAATGTTCCTTAGACGTATGAATCAGCTTCTCACTACGTCAGCACAATCAGCTGCTTCTTGCAGTTTGTGACGTCTTCACAAAATACGTGCTTTCTGAGCATGACACAGCTATAAGGCTTTCTAGGATTCTTCACCGTCAGAGGTAAAACACATAGTACACTGACAATCCATTATACTATTGTCTACATGCGTTGTATCCATTTGTTCTTCTCTATCACCCTCCCTTATATCATAAGGTAGGTGCATAGAGAGCTGACTATCTTCCTTCCTTATTAAATCTTTGAGCCTTCTTAATAAAGTTTGCTTCTGCAGTAACTCATCCGTTAGCTGAGCTACGTGCTGATTAGACCAGCTGTCTCCCTTTCCTCTGGGACTCTGGCTATGCTTATAGTTAGCTTTCTCTCCTATGGGTAATTCTCTGGGGCTTTTCCTCTGTGAGGATTGATAAGGACAGACTTGCCTTTGTTCTGTGGTATTTAGGGATTCCTTCCGTCCTGCAAACCAGTCATGCTTTTCTTCCAGTGCAGACTTTCCCTTTGCTGACGGCACCCTCTCAATCCCAGCTGTATCTGGCAAGCTTTCATCAATCTTCTCTTCACAGCAAATAGTATCTCTCACACTCTGTCTCTCAGGCTCTGCAAACACTCTCTTACTTGCTCTGCCTCCTGGACTCTGTGTTGGCCCCTCTCCTGAACTCCAGATTGAGTTCTCCTCTGTATTTCCTGAGCTACCCGAACTCGAGCTTCCCGAGCTCCAGCCTGAGCTAACTTCTGTTCTGTGAATCTGGTTTTTAAACTTTCCTTCTCTTTGAGGCACACCCTGCTCCCAACACATGTGACCAGAGTCTAGCTTCACTCTGACGTGCTGTTGTGGGCGGGGCTTAGGTATGACCAGCTTCTGAGTCCTAGACTCCTGGTTGCTAGGGAAACCTATGATACAACCTGATTTAAAGCGACAGGAGTCTTTTTCCTGTGCATTTCTGTAATCAGCCGTGGTTTCCTTACCACAATACCTACTATGAAGTGTAATGGCCAATTGTACACGCAATTCCTTATAATATAACCTCTATATTAAGCTTTGTTAGTTTTAATGAAATATACAGAAACACATATTTTAGCTTTTTAAAAGACTACGCACATATTTCTTATGACGATTCTTTAACTATCTCATTTATTTATACATAAGAAAGTTTGCAACCTTTAGGGTTCTGATGATGTCTATCACTCCTCATACAAATGTCCAGAATTCAGACAATGTCCAGAAAGTAGGAAGCCACACATTTATCTATTTATTTCAGGCCCAATTTTCAAAGGCAGTTACATGGGTAACTGCCCCAAGTAAATGCCTTAACAGTGAATCTTAGAAGGCACTTACACGGGTAGTGCCTTCAAAAATTCCCTGGTTTGTCTCTTAACGTGCCCCGATGCTGTGCGGTTAGCACTGGGACATGTCAGGGGCAGAACAGAGGCGGGCCATAACGCTACCTGTGTAGCACTGATTTTTGATGCTACATGGTTCATTTATTTATTTATTTATGTAGACAGTTTTGTATACCGCCTTATCCTTCAATCAAAGCGGTCACAACACAATTGGGGGATACATTTAACACATGGGGATATGAGACACATACACTAATACTTACAGGGAACATGGGCAATGGAGGGGTTAAGTGGCTTGCCCAAGACCACAAGGAGCATCTGTGGGACTAGAAACCCCAGTCCTTCCGGCCCAAGGTTGCTGTCCTCTAGTGGGATTTGAACCCCCGACCTTCCGGCCTGAAGTACCTTGCCCCAACCACTAGGCTATTCCTCCCTCTGTGCCATAAAGATAGGCAAGGGAAACCTATCTGTAAGATGCCTGGACTAACCGTGTAGTATCAAAAATCGGTGCTACATGGGTAGCACCTGCGGCCTCCTAGCTGTGTGGCGATACCCAGATTTTCGATGCCGGGGCCACATATAATCCCAGCATGGTAATATTTGGGTTAGGCAGGAGGGGGCGGGCTATGCGTTTACACAGCACATACCACCACCCAGATCAAAATCAGGCCCTTCATATCTAATTATATATGGCACCTTGGTGTCCCCTCTGAACAATCAGTAGGCTGAAGTAACATAGTCAGTTCCTTTGTAGACACAGGTTCAGATAGTAGATAACCACTAACTCGCTGGATATTATCTTTTTTTTATTTATAATTCTCATGTTCCATCACATATGGTGCTTCGGTGTCACTCTTGAGCAATCAGTAATTTGAAGCCACACAGTCCCTATGCCTAACCCCGGATGCATCCAATTCCACTGCAGGTTCTGAGATCTATTAACAGTCAGGAAAGTATATGTACAGTATTCATGCTGTGGGTGAGTTACTATTTGTCACACCTGCATTAGCAAGATGTCTTCCTTTTCTTATGGTCTCTAATTTCTTGTATTTGAACTCTAATGTTCAGCTCTGCTTTTTGCCATCCTCTTTTAGCTTGTCTTTACTATTGTTTTATATTTATACCTCATAATTTATAATGTTTTTTGCATTATGTTATATGAGATGTTTATGATGTCTTTTATATGACTTAACGTCCTTGGTGATTTTGGGTTTATTATATTGCATTATGTATTTATCTTAAACAATCCAGTGTTTTATGATTTTAATTTTGACATTTTGTGATTATATATGCCTTTTATTGTATTTTTATGTTTTTATGTAATATTTTGTTGTAGAGAGGTCAATATCCCCTGAGGAAGGCTCAGCTGAAACACGTGTAGGGTGACCTCAAGGATACTAATAAAACTCCTTGCTACATCCTATGGTGTGGTGTGACCTGCTCTTTTCTGTACCTATAGTCACTGCAGGTGGGGTGGTCCCCTCGGTGTCCTAGTGCAAGAGGGTCATTTTTAAGATTTTTGAACAATAAACATCTTTAAATCCTATTGCTGGCTGTTTCCAGGGGAATTTTTATGTCAACACACCATATTCAATATATTGGATCAGAATATATAGAGCTGTCTTAAGATCATCTGCCAACTTCTCTGTATCCTGTGTGCTTGAATAAAAATATGCTCATTTTAAAGATGTTGCAAAGGGGTGAAAAGTATTTATAAAATGCCACTTTTACCATGTCAGATTATAGCTATAAATCCAGAGAGAATTATAGTTGCTGCCACTTGGCCCTCAGTATACAAAAGAGTATGTCCTTACTTTTCCTCTAGTTGCTTATCCAAGCTAGAAGTCTAGACAAACTGTAGAAATTGGTTTACCTGTAAACCAGGGCTCCACAGGGTGTAGTGAAAATGAGTTAAAGTTGACTATTGATTATGGGGTTAATTAAACCTCAGTTTTATGGAAGAAAACTATTCCTGTACAATTTTGTGAAAAACATCTTTTTTCATAACTGTTTTGATAGAACTATGTGAAACTCCTATTAGGGAGTCTTAGTACAGGGAGATACTGGTATACATGATAAAAAGAACTTTGCACCTGGCAAATATATACAAAATAAAATGAAGGTCATCTATCAGAGTTCTGAGCTTCTGAACCATGGGATGGGAGAAGCCCCTCCCTTGAGCATTCTCAGGCATCTGGCCAGTATCTTGATTATGTTTAATGGACAGCTATTCTTTGTGTATGTCACCTGATGGAAAATTACTGGTTGCTCTTGCAAGAGGATAAAATGGGTGCCTTTTTCAGCCATGGGGGAAAGGGGTCTCATCCATGGAGTGAGCATGTACACTGTCTGGAAGTCTCCCGAATGAATTCTCTCTCACCTGGCTGAATCCGGGATCCATTTAGTCAAAGTGTGGCATGAGATGAAGTTCATGGCTCTGTCGGTGATATATCATTTTTTTCTGTTGTTTGTAGATAAGTGAATCACCTGCTTTCAAGTTATCTTTTCTAACTAATTATAGGTGAATAAGTGAATTACTTGCTTTTAAGTTACCTTTTCTTTATTTTATCAATAAACTGCTTATGTTTATTGCAAAGTGTGTTAGCCTTTATTTTCACACCCCGTTCAATTAGCAAAACATTTGGCGCTGCGAGCAGGGTATGATAAAGGCGTGGACAATGTTGAAAAGGAGAAGGAAAAGTGTAAATACTGTAAATACTGTAAAGGGGGGTAAAGGTGTGAATACTGTAGATATTCCCAGCTGTGATCAGGCACTTTATGACATGTTAGCTAGAGAATGGTCTTGCTGTTAAGTACTAAGTGAGAATTGGGATTCTGTTTTAAAAGATGTTGTCAAACGATAGGAGAAGGGGGTCTTCCGCAGAGAATACAGTAGGTAAAAGCGGAAGCCAAGGACCATGGCCAAACACAGTAGGGGTGTTCAAAAGACTTTATTAGCAGACCCAACTCAAACGTTTCGGCCTGAGGCCTTCTTCAGGAGTCAAAGAAGACAAAAAGCAACATATAAAAGGTGGACCAGACCACTCTTCCCAATCTTGCAGGGTCTCCAGCAGCTGAAATGAATTCTTTGGATTTTTGAATTCTTATCACAGCTGATCTTTGTCCCAGGATGGCTCTTGGAGAGATGCTTATTATGATTGAAATGGTGTCACCAGAGAATAATGAAGCTTCTTTCAGACCTGCACTTAGGATCCTCCTGTCTTTGTGGCTTTCTTTTGAGACTAGCTCATACAGTTATTGCATAGACTTCCATGCTTTCCTCTTCTGTCTCAGGCTTCAAATGGTGAGTCATTTTAAGGCTCACAACTTAAACTCTGTCCTTCTGGTTGTTGTCAGTTCATCCCCATCTGTGAGATCAGATCTGTACCTGCCTCTTAGTTGGAAGATTCCTAGGGCTTCTGACTGAATCCCTTCTTACCCAGAACCCGAGGGAATTCTGACAAAGATTGGGAAGAGTGGTCTGGTCCACCTTTTATATGTTGCTTTTTGACTTCTTTGACCCCTGAAGAAGGCCTCAGGCCGAAACCTTTGAGTTGGGTCTGCTAATAAAGTCTTTTGAACACCCCTACTGTGTTTGGCCGTGGTCCTTGGCTTCCGCTTTTACCTACTTAAAAGATGTTGTGCCAGGGATATTCATTTCTCTTTATTCAAGGTAGAGAAGACAGAGGTTTGTGAGTATGGAATGCAGACAGTGTTTAAGAGAGGCAGCCTATTGTAAACATGGTGATATTGCAAAGTCCTTTAGGAGAAACTTTTTCAGAGGAAATGTGATATTTGGAGATAAAGGTACATGAGAAAAACTGAAGAGAAAATATAAGTTGTGTGTATTAGAAGAGAATATGTATAATGATTCATTTGTTTGCTTTTCTGACATTGTGTTTTTAAAAGGATAATGTTTTTTGGTTGTAAAAGATTTAAAAAGCCTGGCTGAAACTTGGTAATTAGTTTTTGTGTTCTCATATGCTCATTTTCTTCCTTAGTAAGTCAGAGCTATATTTTATCAGACTTGCAAGTTGATATTTGAAACATCTGTGTTCTTATCTTTGTTAGCCCGTAATGTGTAAAGACAGATTTTTCTTGTTTTGTTTCACTCTTGGGTCTTAGGTAAGTAAATTCAATTGTCTTTCTTTTTGAGTTGTGCGTTTTGGTTTCTAGAGAGGTGAATTTTGGTTTGATAGCTTTCTGATCTCAGTATAAATGAAAAAAAAACCAGATAAATGCTATAGCGCTGTGATTTCTGTGCATTCTGATTTGTTGTTTTTGTTTTGATTTGGCCTTACTTTATAATGTTTTAAGCCTTAGTCTGTAAGGATTAGTATGTTTTGATGGTCTATGTATGTATGTTAGCTGGTATGAACAAGTGATTAGAAGGTATTGCTTGAAGTGATGTATTTGGACAGCTAGTTTTTTTTTTTTTGTTTTCTAGCTATATGAGTTTGTACTGTAGTATGGAATGGATTTTCTGAGTCAATGGTTTGGGACTGGAATGTATTGTATATTGAAGTAAAAACCTTAGAAACAGACAATACAGATAACAAGCCTGGCAGTGTTTTGTGTGTTTACATTAGCTCTGTACTGCGAGATACTGTATGGAGTTATCTGGCTGGAAGACCTTGACTGCAAGTTTTGTTAGAGAAGGTCTCTTAAACAAGAAAATACTTTATAGTTAAAGTACAGACTGAGTGTTGCAAATTATTTTCTTTTTCTCTATGAATATGTAATAAAAACAACTTCTGATTACAACTGGCAGAAGAGTTATTGATTAATAAATCTTCATGATCATAATTGTATAATGTTAATATTTAGATTTGACAAGTGTGAAAGAGGAGGAAGAAAGAACATTAACCATTTCTTTATTTGTGTGCAGTAAAAAAGTTTAATCCATAATGTGTAAGTTTTGTTTTCAAGGTTAGGGATCTGAGTGTATCCTGGTTCAGAAAATTTGTCTACTGATTTCTATGTGTCAAGAGATTAGAGTAGCAATGTCCTGGTCTATTATGCAGTTTGTGCCTAATAAAGTGTTAACAAAAAAAAGTTGTAAACAATGACAATTGAATTTCTAATTGGTTTAAATTCTATGTTTTTTAAAGTTTTGTGGTTATGAATGCTTTACCTTTTGTGGAGCATAATTCTTGGAATTCTATGTAATGACCCATATGTATTTGATCCTTTTTGTTTTGTGTCCTGATGTCTGTCCTTTGTGAGCTGAGATGTCTGTGTCAATCAAACAATGTTCAGAGTAATGCGAGTCAAACCATTATCTGAGATGAAAGAGCTTTCCTAAGAATTTTTTGTAATCAAGTTTAATTTATTTACCATAAAAATGCCAGTTTGTGTTTTGATGTTTGTTACCCCTTAAGTAATAAGATTAAGTAGTACTTTGTATATTGTCATGGTTGGAGAATAAATTATAAACATAATTAGTGATATACCTTGTAAGTTGTGTACCTGATAAGAGAGGTGTGTCTATTAGGTTACATGCTAACTTTAATTTGATAGATAAAGAGAAAAATTGATAGGAACAGGAATAGGAGTAAAAATTATTCTGATGAAGTGGTAATTCAGAAAAATGGGAATACATACCACCAAGCAAATGTTACTTGCGAGAATAAAATAATGTCTTTTCTTCATAGGTTATGTCTAAATTTTTTGACCCTCCTTCTAAGCCAATGAACCAGTACACTTCAATCAAGGACTGGGATTGGTTCCAGTATGCCATTTAGTGGAATGGGCATTCATTACTAGCCTGGTCTTTGGTGTATGGAGAATCTGTTACTGGAGTTTATGTGGTAACACAACCCCAGGGCCAGCCCGTCCATTGAGCAAGAATGTTTTTTGCACAGGGCCCCGCGTTTCAGGGGGCTCCGCGCAAAGAACATTCTGCTTTTTTTTAAAATTACATAAAAAAAAAAAAGCTGGCTCTGGCTGCTGCCACTGCCGCTGCCGCGGCGGCAGAATGAAGTGTCCCGCGGGGCCTCCTCTGCTCGCTGAGCCCCTCTGCAAGGGCTTTCAGATTCGCGAAGGGAGAGTGTCTCCCTCGCGTCTCTGTTAAGCCCGCAGGGGCTAATGGGAAATTTCCCATCAGCCCCTCGCGTCTAAAGGGGCAGATGGGAAATTTCCCATTAGCCCCTGCGGGCATAACAGAGACACGAGGGAGACACTCTCCCTTCACGAATCTGAAAGCCCTTGCAGAGGGGCTCAGCAAGCAGAGGAGGCCCCCTCGGGACACTTCATTCTGCCGCCGCGACAGCGGCAGCGGCAGCAGCCAGAGCCAGCTTTTTTTTTTTTTTAATTTTGCCATAAGCTGATGGGGGGGAGGGGGGAGTTAGGACTGGTAATGGGCGGGGGGGGGGGGCGGTTAAGACGGGCAAGGGGCTGTGGGCTGATGGGACCGGTCTGGAAATGGGGCGATGGGGGGTTAGGACTGGTAATGGGCTATGGGGGGTTAGGACTGATAATGGGCTATGGGGGGGGCTAGTAAAGGAAATGGGCTGATGGGGAGGGGTTAGGACTGGTAATGGGCTGTGGGGGGGTGTAAAGACTGGTAATGGGCTGTGGGCTGATGGGGGCTGTCTGGAAATGGGGTGATGGGGGGTTAGGACTGGTAATGGGCTATGGGGGGGTTAGGACAGGAAATGGGCTGATGGGGAGGGGTTAGGACTGATAATGGGCTGTGGGCTGTTGGGGGGGGGTTTAGGACTGGTAATGGGCTATGGGGGGGTTAAGACTGGTAATGGGCTGTGGGCTGATGGGGGCTGTCTGGAAATGAGGTGATGGGGGTTAGGACTGCTAATGGGCTATGGGGGGGTTAGGACTGCTAATGAGCTATGGGGGGCTAGGACAGGAAATGGGCTGATGGGGAGGGGTTAGGACTTGAGGAGGGCTGATGTGGTTAGGACTGGTAATGGGCTTTGGGCTGATGGGGGGGTTTAGGACTGGCAATGAGCTATGGGGGGCTGACTGGAAATGGGCTGATGGGGTTAAGACTGGAAGTGGGCTGATGGGGGGTTAGGACTGGTAATGGGTTATGGGGGGGCTTAAACTGAAAATGGGGTGATGGGGGGTTAGGACTGGAAGTGGGTTGATGGGGGCTAGGACTGGTAATGGGTTGGGGGGTTGCTATGACTGGAAATGGGCTGAGTGGAAGGGGAGGCTTGAACTGCAAATAGCTGATGGGGAGGGAGCTTGGAATGGAAATGGGTTGTGAGGGAAGGGAGCTAGGACTGAAAATGGGCTGATGGAGCAGCTAGGATAGGACTGGAAATGGGCTGTTGGGGGGAGCTAAGATTGGAAATGGGCTGTGGTGGGGGCTTGAATTGAAATGGACTCATGGAGGGGCTAGAACTGGAAGTAGGCTCATGGGGGGCTTGGACTGGAATTGGGCTGAGTGGAGGGGAGCTAGGATTTGACATGGGCTGATGGTGGGGCTAGGAAATGACTAGAAATGGGCTGATGGGGGCTAGGATTGGAAATGAGCTGATGAAGGGACTCAGACTGAAAATGGATGGGGGAGCTAGGACTGGAAATGGGTTGATGTGGGGGCTAGGACTGGAAATGGGCTGATGCAGGGACTAGAAGGGAATGGATGCTGGGTGAGACTGGAACTAGAAGGGAGCTGATGTTGGGGGAGGATTAGAATGGGATGGGGCTGGGAGAGTAAAATGGAGAGGGGAAAAATATTTTGTGTGGAAGGGATGAAAAATCTACAATTGGCCGGGTATTGGGAGAGTAAGTGGGGATTGAGGATGGAGGGGTAAAATGTGTGTGGATGAAATAGGAATGAGGAAAGAGCAAATGGAGAAAGATTAGTATGTCAAAGCAGATGTAGAGAGAGAGAATGGAAAAAAAAAACTAGAAGAGAGAAGAAAGAACAAATGGACAGCAGACGATGGACAGTTAGCAGAAAACATGAAGAAACCAGAAGAAAGTGTCTGGAGCAATTGCAACTGAAAAAAATGCACAAAAGGTAGAAAGATATCTCTTTATTTTGAATTTATTAACTGGAATATGAAAGCTCTGGGAAATGTGCATCATTAACGTCTGCGCTTTGTTTGGTACAAGAGGAAATTAATTTATAGTTTTATTTCTACAGTGTTGTTGTACATTCCAAGTTTGGCTTTTGGGGTTCCCAGTTTAATTATTGCCTTCCTGTTTCTAAATTGTGATTACTTGTTTGGTGATGGTCTATGTTCTGCATGTGTAACTGAGCTGAGGTATTCTATTTATGTAATTCCTATTTGACATTGCCACTTGTTCTCTTTCCCCAGTATTCTCTGAAATGCATTGGTTTAATATTTGCAGTGTTGCCTTTTGATAGGTAGGGTCTGGTGCTTTGTGAGTCCTGGTAATGCTGTCAGGATACGGCGGGTTTGCTATGGGTTCTAAATGAGCAGTGTTTGTAGTAGTTCCTAATGTGCCTGGCGGTTGGCACTGGATTATAGTAATGTAGAAATCTTTCAGTCTTTCTTTATCCATACACTCATTAAGAGACATGTTTACTAAAAATTAGTGTATGGTAACATTATGCAAATATTTATGCAAATAAGGACACTTATGCAAATGAGGCCCCGCACCGAGTCTCCGCACATGGCCCCGCACCCCCCTTGGGCCGCCCCTGCACAACCCGAATTGCATTTGAAAAGTGTTTAATGTTTTATAACAACCCCAGAACATCTAGACTTATTTGGCCCGGAATGTTTTAAACATTTCTGACTTTTGTCTTTTGGACATGCATAATCCAATTGATCTTTTAACTATGTGCTTAATTGCAATACCTTCACCGGCTCAAATCTTGTGCTATTTTAAAGCTACACAAAATGATAGTCTTGAAAACGAAGAAGATGTAAGGACACACCTTATGTTATAAAATGAAATGTAATTCTGATGAAATATCAAAATGTCAGCACCTAAGATGCAAAGGGGAACTGCTAATGACACTGATACAATACTTTTTTTGCAATACAACTAATAACATATAAAAATACAACTATCCCTATGAGTTGAAATAATACAATGTTACAAGCTAGTTATAATAGAAATGTTAAGCTGCCAACAGGATGTCTATGTTCTTGTGGTAATACCACACCTGCACAATTAATGCTTTAGCTTGCATCATGGTAAAAAGTCTTAATCATACTTCAGCTGCTTTGCAAGAATTTTTTAGATTTAAGAAGCACTAGAAAAGCAGTCTTGCAAAATCAAGTAGCAATAGATTACTTACTTTTAAAACACAATTATTGATGTAAACATTTTGAAGGCATGTATTGCTTCAATTTAACTTATCATGCTATTTCCATTCAGTCTCATATTTAAGCTTTGCAAAATCTAGCCAAAGGTATCAAACAAGATATTACTGCTAATTGGTGGGATTGGTTATTTGGATGACTACCCAGTATGGGTAGCCTTAGACAGATCATTGGAGGAATTATTATTTGTATCTGTTTACTGATTATAGTATGCTGCTTTATTCAATGTATTCCCAGCTTTATTATGTTTCATCCACCTAAATTCCCCACTATGTTGCCAGTATCTTATATGCATAATCAGTAGTCAAAGGACCGAATGTAGTGAAAATAAGTTAAAGTTGACTACTGATTATGTACCAGCAGTGAGTTAGGGGTTAATGGAACCTCAGTTTTATGGAAGAGAGAGATTCCTGTACAATTTTGTGAAAAACATCTTTTTGCATAACTGTTTTGATAGAAACATGTGAAACTCCTATTAGGAAATCTTAGTACAAAGAGATACTGGTATACATGATAAAAAGAACTTTGTACCTGGCAAATATATACAAAATAAAGTGAAGGTCATTTATCAGAGTTCTGAGCTTCAGAACCATGGGATGGGAGAAGCCCCTCCCTTGAGCATTCTCAGGCGTCTGGCCAGCATCGTGATTATGTTTAATGGACAACTATTCTCTGTATATGTCACCTGATGGAAAATTACTGGTTGCTCTTGCAACAGGATAAAATGGGTGCCTTTTTCAGCCAGGGGGGGAAAGGGGTCTCATCCATGGAGTGAGCACGTGCACTGCCTGGAAGTCTCTCTCGCCTGGCTGAATCCGGGATCCATTTAGTCAAAGTGTGGCATGAGATGAAGTTCATGGCTCTGTCGGTGATGTATCATTTTCCTGTATCCTGTTGTTTGTAGATAAGTGAATCACCTGCTTTCAAGTTATCTTTTCTAACTAATTATAGGTGAATAAGTGAATTACTTGCTTTTAAGTTACCTTTTCTTTATTTTAGCAATAAACTGCTTATCTTTATTCCAAAGTATGTTAGCCTTTATTTTCGCACCCCGTTCAATTAGCAAAACACGGGGGAGTTACCCTACTTTACCTAGATGTTATGAGCGTCACGGGTGGCTGAGTTACCTCAGGTAAGACACTAATGGAAACTCCTAGCTTACAGAGAAAATATTTTTTATTTTTTCTTCGATGCACATTAGTATTTCAGGAACCTCAAATTTGAAATCAAAACTTACCAAAGGAGTGAGAATCAAGAGGTGAAAACTTTCTCACAAGGAACCACTTGAACAAGTTTAACTGTTGTAAAAATTTCAAATTTTAATTTAAAAAAATAGTGTCAAATCAATTTTTATAAATAAACAAGAACAATATTTATAAATGTAGTTAAGTATTTTTGTGTGAACAATTCTTACATGCCTCTATTCAACACTGGTACATTGTTTCTTTCAAAAACAGGCAAATATTAGCCAGTTTAAAGCATGAGTTTTCTTTACTCCCAGGTAGAAGAAAAGTTCAGTTATAACATTATCTTTTATCTGTAACTTTGCAGGTGAATGGGTATTTTCATTTAGGTAAAGACATCTTTTGTTTAAAAAAATTAAACTACTAGTGTGCCAGTGTTTGGCTAAAAAAAACAGTCAGTGTGGTGTGTCAGTTACTTATCTCAAATCTTCTTTCCAGATCTTGCCGCTATCTTGGACATTGGGCGCCTAAATGATAGAGCTGATCAAATTGGTGGAGGGGTTGCGCTCTATGTTAGAGAGGGCATTGAGTCAGAAAGGATTAAAGTTTTGCAGGAAACAAAATTTGCTGTGGAATCTCTATGGATTGAAATTCCATGTAAAAAGGAGAAGGCGATGGCAGTGGGGGTGTACTATTGCCTGGCCAGAATGAACAAATGGATGATGACATGCTCAAAGAAATCAAGGAAGCTAACAAACGTTACAGCGCAGTAATAATAATGGGTGATTTCAATTACCCCGGTATCGACTGGGTCAGTGTCACGGCAGGACATGCTAGGGAGATAAAGTTCCTAGATGAAATAAATGACTGCTTCTTGGAGCAGCTGGTTCATGAACCGACCAGAGGGGAAGCCATATTAGACCTAGTCCTTAGTGGAACACCAGATCTAGTGCAAGAGATAAGGGTGTTGGGGCCACTTGGCAATAGTGACCATAGCATGATTGCCTTTGATTTAATTAGTGGAGGAGGGATAGTAAGGAAATCCACAGTACTACCTTTTAACTTTCAAAAGGGAGACTATGATAAAATGAGGAAAATAGTTAAGAAAAAACTAAAAGGAGCAGTTGCAAAGGTTAAAGACTTACATCAAGCTTGGGTGTTGTTGAAAAATACTATCTTGGAAGCCCAGAACAGCTGTATTCCATGCTTTAAGGAAAGTGGAAGGAAGTCCAAAAAACTGCCAGCATGGTTTAAAGGTGAGGTCAGAGAGGCTGTTGTTGCCAAAAAAGCATCTTTCAGGAAATGGAAAAAAGAGCCAAACAATGAAACCTGGAAACAGCACAAGCACTGGTAAGTCAAATGCAAGGCATTGATAAGGCAGGCAAAGGGAGAATTTGAGAAGAAGCTTGCTGCGGAAGCAAAAATGCAAAATAAAGACTTTTTCAAGTACATTCGTAGCAAAAAACCTGTGAGAGAGTCAGTTGGTCTATTAGATGATAGAGGGGTTAAAGGGGCACAAAGAGGCGACAAAGCGATAGCGGAGAGACTGAATGAATTCTTTGCTTCGGTCTTTACTGAGGAAGATGTAGGGATGTTACCCATGACTGAAGTGGTATTTAAAGGTGCGGAAGAATTGAAGGAAATATCGATACATCGGGAAGATGTATTGCAACTATTAGATAAACTGAAGAGTAGCAAATCACCTGGGCCAAATGGTATACATCCCAGGGTGTTGAAAAAACTGAAATATGAGATTGCAGACTTGCTATTAGTAATCTGTTAACTATCATTAAAATCATCTCTAATACCTGAAGATTGGAGGATCGCCAATGTAACACCAATTTTTAAAAAGGGTTCCAGGGGTGATCCGGGAAACTACAGACCGGTGAGCCTCATGTCAGTACTGGGAAAAATGGTAGAAACCATCATAAAGAATAAAATTACTCAGCATGTAGATAGTCATGGTCTAATGGAAGACAGCCAACATGGCTTTAGACAAGGAAGATCTTGTCTTACTAATCTGTTATGTTTTTTTGAAGGTGTGAATAAACATGTGGACAAAGGTGAGTCGGTTGATATAGTGTATCTGGACTTTCAGAAAGCCTTTGACAAGGTCCCTCATCAGAGACGTTTGGCAAAATTAAAGAGTCATGTGATAGGAGGCAGTGTACTACTGTGGATCAGGAACTGGTTAAAAGATAGAAAGCAGAGGGTTAGGCTAAATGGCCAATTTTCCCAATGGAGAAAGGTGAATAGTGGTGTACCCCAGGGATCTGTGCTGGGTCCGCTGCTTTTTGACATATTCATAAATGACCTGAAAAGTGGAATAACGAGTGAGGTTATCAAATTTGCAGGGTTATCAAATTTGCAGATGACACAAAACTATTTAAAGTTGCTAAAAACCAAGATGATTGTGGAAATTTGCAAGAGGATCTTGATAAATTGGAAGACTGGGCATCAAAATGGCAGATGAAATTTAATGTGGACAAGTGCACAGTTATGCACCTAGGGAAGAACAACCCAAACTATGGTTACACAATGCAAGGTTCCTCATTAGGAACCACCACCCAGGAAAAAGATTTAGGTGTCATTGTGGATAACATGTTAAAACCCTCGACCCAGTGTGCAGTGGCGGCCAAGAGAGCAAATAGAATGCTAGGTATCATAAGGAAAGGAATGGAAAATAAAACAAAAGATATTATAATGCCTCTATATCGTTCCATGGTGAGACCGCACCTTGAATATTGTGTGCAATTCTGGTCCCCGTATCTTAAAAAAGATATAGCGTTATTAGAAAAGGTTCAGAGAAGAGCCACCAAAATGGTAAAGGGGATGGAAGGATACTCCTATGAAGAAAGGCTAAAAAGGTTAGGGCTCTTTAACCTGGAAAAGAGACGGCTGAGGGGAGATATGATAGAAGTCTATAAATTAATGAATGGAGTGGAACAGGTAAACGTAGATCGATTGTTTGCGTTATCAGAATATAGAAAGACTAGGGGACATGCAATGAAGCTACAGGGTAAACTATTTAAGACTAATAAAAGAAAATATTTTTTCACTCAACGTGTAATCAAACTCTGGAATTTGTTACTGGAGGATGTAGTAAAGGCTGTTAGTGTAGCTGGGTTTAAAAAAGGTTTGGACAAGTTCCTGGAGGAAAGGTCCATAAACCATTATTAAGAAGGGACCCAGGATATCAATGCTTGACCCAGTACAAGCATTGTGGAACCTGTGTCTTTTGGGGAAACTGCTAGGTACGTATGACCTAGATTGGCCACTGTTGGAAACAGGATACTGGGCTTGATGGACCTTGGTCTGACCTAGTATGGCATATCTTATGTTCTTAGGGTTCTTTCTGCTCCAGCTGTAATCAGAATACCTACTCCCTATCTTTAAAAAATCAATAAAAGAAACTACCTCTCTAGCAGTGTATGCAGTAACTAGAAAGTATTCCTATCTTTTTTCTATTTCTGTTACTTGTGAGACTTACTTTTCCAAAAAAAACAAAAGATAATTAGATTCTCTGTCTTTCCCTCCCACTGAATTCTTTGTGCAAAACATCAGTTTTTCTTTAGTTTTGTGTCAGAGGCAATCCTTACCATTGCCAATCAGTTCAGGAAAACTATATCAATTGCCAACATATTTAATTCTTTAAATAAGACAATGTTTTTTTTCTTTCCTCAAAAAAACACTCGATCCTTCACTTTTTCAAACATACACCCTCTTCCTCACTGAAACAGTTCAATATGTTTCAGGATTCAATAGATCCGGTGAGCAGTACACTATTATAAAAGAGCTCACTTTTAAGGCTTTTCTTTTCACTGCACTGGGAGTTGTATACCTTCAGGCATACTTTCCTTCACTGCTTGAAGGACTCCAATGCTATAGAAAGCAAGTCACAGACTGTTAAGGTTTTAACCAAAACAGTGCTCACAATTAAACTCACTCTAATAAATCAATTCAAATTCTCACTCCCTGATCAATCAATTTACATCTTCATTTAACTTGGCGTTAAAAGTGCTTGAATTAGCTTCAGAGCTCTCTCAGCCTACTTCCAGTCAATAAGAAAAAACATTTTTTCTCACATTTACTTTTAAGTTTTCTCTCTAGCTTTAATGCAAGTTCTCACACACTACTCCTGTAAATAATTCTCAGTTACTTACAATTCTGACATTAAACAAATCCTCTCACAGCTCTTCCATACAGAGACATTCTGGCACAATTTTCCCATCAGAAATCTTCTTCCCAAAAAAACCCCAGCTAAAGTTCCTGCACGTGGATTCTATCCTCTCTGTAAAAGTGTTCTTACACCCAGCTCTTTCTGGAAATAGTCCCTTGCTACCTTCATTTCAACTCACACAGCACACTAACAGGGCTCTAAAGCCCCTAGCAGACCTTTGCACATAAAGGAATTTTACAGGTCATTTTCTTTAAAGTTTGCTTCCTATCCGTTTTATTTATTTAACTGTGTCATGCTTTATATCTCCTTATCTCCTGTGAGCTCTCCCATTGCTTGCTCTAGACCCAGCTGCTTCCTGCACCAGCCCTGCTTTGTGCATTAACTCCTTCAACACTGTACTGAAACTGCAGTCTGAATCCCCATACATTCATACACACATATGCCCAGACATATTTCTTCAGAATCAGTAAATATTTATTTGGCTCTTTCCTTATTTGATACTTCATTTGAATTAGCCATCCTTTCATTTTAAATGTTTATTTCCTTATTTAAGATCTTACTGACCCTTTTCATTTATTGTTGATGTGGCTGTCAGCAGGTAATTTAAACTTTTTTTTCTCTGCCATTACATACATAAAGGGGCCTAACTTCCAGATTCTGGAAATCAAATTCCACCAGGAGTACAACTTGAAAACAAGAGGGGGAAGGGGTACCAATGTGTCCATTGCTGCATACTGCTATTCTGGTTAAGGGATGGAACTATTTTGTGTAGAGTGTGACATAGTGGGTCCTTCTAGCCCGTGTAATGAAGCTAAAAAGCCAGGAACAAAAGTAGAGCTGAGCTGTAAACAGAAGCACATGGCTCCTGGTTACCGTGGGAACCAGGCAGAGAGGCAAGAGAAACGCCGGTGCTATCATTCAAGGGGTGAATCACAAAGTAATGCAGGACACCTGCTAGGGGGTGGAGTGGAGCACGGCCCCAGAATTCACCCTATTAAAGAAGGTTCAGGTGAGTTGAGTGAGGTAGGCAGAGAAGGAAGTAATGAAGAGTTGGCTGAAGAAGCAGGAAGTGAGGCATATGAGCTGGAGAGAGAAGCCATTGAGAGCTACACTGAGGACAGCTATGCCCAGAGTAAGCCAGAGTCTCTATGGAAAGGAGAGACGGATTCCTTCTTGAGGAGAAAGAAAGAAACCCCGAGGACAGGATACAACAAGGGCAAAGGAGATTGTCTGCAATATCCTGGGGAGCACAGGAGAGACAGAAAGCCTAGGAGGCAAGTGAAATGCTATGAGCAGGGCTTAGGTTGGGAACCTACAGCTATTCAAAAGTACCAGAGAAAACCTCCACCAGTAAGGCTGAAAGGTAAGCCAAAAGGCTTGAATATAATTAATTACCGTGACTGTTTGTACCCAGAAGGGTGGTGCTGGGAAAGGAATACTGGGCCTGATAATCTGTGTGAAAGCCAGTTTTTTGATCCAAGCCTATCGTGAAAAGCCTGGAGCAATAAGAAAGGGCGTGGCACCAGCAGTGCCGGTTCAAACATTTCCTTATGACCAGGAGGAATTGATGGACTGTGAACCAGAGTGTATTGATACTGGAGAAGATATAAATATAATGGACTGTACATTATCTCTGGCCAATGGAATAGTTTCATTGCGTTGAAAGCCTGTGTGAAAAGAGAGTACAGCACAGATTTCATGTGGAAACAGAGAGCTGTGAGGAAACAGCGTGGTTTTGTTTGAATGTTTGTTTTCACCTTGGTTAATGCTGAAGAAAGCCTTTTTCTGTTAAGGAACTTTTGTTTGTCCAAATACCAGTAAGTGCCTGGATTGTGTTTTCTGTTCATGGTAAAATCCACCCCGGGAGGGGAAATAAAATCCTTTGGTTGCTTAACCACTTTTTCCACAACTGCTCCTTATTGATTGAGTGAAAAGACTACATTTCCCAAGGGGCATTGCTCCAGGATCTGTGAGACAGCTAATTCAATAGGGAAAAACCCACTCCCTTAACCTCTACTCGGGGGCTTAAGGAGAGCTGATGACAAGAGACAGAAGTGACAGCAGAAGTTCCAAAGATCTGGGGAGACTTTTCCCATTCTTTGCTGGTCTTTGATGAGGTAGCTAAGCATTGCTGATGGTGCAACAAATCTCTTCTTAATGATGTAGTGCTAACAAAATTACCTGGTCACTATGAGCCAGATTTCATAATATGCACATCTGGCCCGTGGACAAGTCTACATTAAAAATAGGCCCCCTTTCAACCTAATTCCGCATCTGTGGGTCTGGACATGCCTGCGGATCTGGAATTGGGGAGATAGACGTGTTCAGTAAGCCACATGCAAGGGCTATTCAGCCAGCCCGTGCATGTATCCGGGGTGCGGCCTGTGCATATGTGCAGGCACAGCCCATGCAATCTAACGGAGAAAGAGTCCCCGTCAATATAATTGGATGCGGGTAAACGTTTAGGATGTCCCTGCGCCCATCATATATTAAAAAGTTACACATTTTGGATCCTGCCCGCCCCGCAGATGCCACATCCCTCAGGAAAAACATGCATCTCCTAAGTTGCTCATCACATACAGTAGTTTGCTGATACACACTAGACATGCCAATGAGAAATGACAGCTGCTGCAACCATATATCAGTCCTCCTCATGCCCTGAAAAGTGCTAGGTAATCGCAGTGCACCCCAATATGGTATACAAGAATGTAAATATAAACATGTATGTTAGGACATATCTTGCATCAAATGGTACATAGAATTAGGAACCGGCCCCAGTGATTCCTGCCCTAGTCATCTCTACAAACCCACTTTAAACTGCTAGGGCTGGACCCTTACCAAGTGCACAAAACCCAGAACTAAGCTCGCAGTTCTCCAAAGGATGCATAATATTGCTGAGCAACAAATGTATGACCTTTTCATGTCTATGGCCTATAAGTGCACTCATTCTGCTACTCCACACTACCATTCTCCTCTTCTCTCTCCCTATACCCCTCCCCAGGAACTCCGCTTTTCTGCCAGATTGCTTCAATCTGTGCTCTTTCCGTCTACTGTCAAATCCAGACGTCGCTCCTTTCACCTTGCTGTTCCTTATGCCCGGAACAAACTACCTGAGTCTGTACATCAGGCTTTGTCTCTGGCCCCTCTTAAATCCAGGCTGAGCACTTACCTCTTCATTGCTACTGTTGCATCTGATCTGCCTAAGCTCCCTTATGTTTCCTGACCATTCCCCCTGGATATAGCCTGTCAACAGCTGCTATGTTGTCTGTCTTGACTAGATTGTAATCCCTGCTGAGCAGAGACCATCTTTTACGTGTGTCTGTGCAGCACTGTGTATGCCTTGTAGTGCTATACTGTGATGAAGCAGAGGCCAGTGAACCTATGGAGATAGGAAAAATCACTGATCCCTTTAAAGAAAGTGACAGACCTAAAGTGCAGTTACTGCAAAGCGCAGCCAGAGGGAGCAAGCACGAAGAATCAGAGGGTAGGCTGACACACCCAAGCTTGGATGATGCAATAACTAACTCAAGGGATAATCAGACACAGCTGGTCAGGGTGATAGAAACCCTAACTGAGAAGCAGCTTTATAAGCATGGCTTAGACAGGACAGAAAGGACAGCAGCGGCAGCAGCAGCAGACGCAGAAGAGAGAGGAAGGAGACGGCTCGGAGGAGAGACGGAGAGGCAGTTGGATTTGCGGTCCTTACAGAGAAGGAACAAGTTCCAAAAGAAACAGTTCCACGGTGGAAAGCTCCAGGGAGAAGTCTTCAAGGAAGACAGAGAAAGGAGAGGGACCTGGAAAGTGCATGGTAAAGAAAGTACCAGAGAAGCACAGCTCAGAGAGCAGAGGTACCTGCATATTTCCTTTCCTGACCGTGAGCTACAAGGAGTTCAGAGGTGGGTGCACAAGACTCAGCCCAGGAGTCTGAGAAACACAACACTGAACTAGGAACTGGGGCCAAGCCCTAGAAAGGCATGGAAGCCAGAGAGCCGTAGGTGCAGTAAACACAGCTGGAGAGAGGTTTGGGAACCTGTACAAAAAGTGCTAACTAAAAGTTCTGTTACCTGTTTTCCAGACCAGGTAGTGCAAGGCTGGAGAGTTTTAAAGAGAAACTCTGAAGTGAAGCCAGAATTACATGAGGAAAGCTCAGGGCCAGCAGATATATCATCAGAACAGGAGGAAATGCAAATAGACCCTGCTGAACCCGATTCATTGCTACCTGACTGTCTCATGGATTGTACACTTTGTCTAGCCGGGAGTTTGGAATCCTTGGCAGAAGTATAGCTCGCAGGGTATACGTTAAAATACAGTTTTGATAAGCTAAAAGAAGAAGCTTGCTTTTGTTTGCATGAACTGGTTTGTTCTAACACCTGCATGGCTAATAAGACTGTGAAGCATGTCTTACTTTTGAATTCTGTAAATACCTTTTTGAAAATCCTGAATGAGGTGAGAATCCTGTTTTCCTTCATTGAACCTTTGTTTGTGCATTATGGGAATAAACCTTACCCTTTACCTTACACATGGCTTTCACTATAATTATTTCAAGAAAAGGGACTACTAGTACCAGCATGCATCTGGGCTAAGAAACGTTTCTCCCTTTGATGAAAACAATAATGTCCACCCTGACCCTTTAAGCATGTGGCTCGGGGGTTGGGGTTGCGACAATACAAATGATCAGTAGTAGTAGTAGTAATAGTAGGGCCTTCTGGCTATGGCATCTGAGTCCCACCTATCTGGGTACTGGCATTTCTCAAAGCAGCTACACCTGTCCCATCGTGCCGTATGTCAGTCTATATACATCTGCTATCTGTGATGTAACCCTGTCTGCCTTCCCACAGTCTGCTTTGTGGCACTGCTCCCATGGTCAGGCCTGTGTGGGCATAGGAGGGGAGATCCCTGTGCTATCACATTAAGAAGCCAGACCACTCTCGCAGCTCTCATTGATCCAGGCTTGGGTAGGAATGGTACAATCCAGGGAATGTTAGCACAACATCAGTCATGCCTCCCAGTGCCTGGTACAGAGGATGTATGGCTGCCCTATCACACTGCCAATAAAATCAGATCTTATTAGAGTATCCTATGGAAAATAACCCAGAAGGAATCAGCATAGGTGCCCTATGGCTAAAGGTCAAAACATATCCCTGTTTTTATTATTTATTATTTATTTTATTTAGCTGTATTTATATCCCGCTTTTCACCTGGTCAAAGCGGTGGAACATGTAATAATCAAGTAGAGGGGTTTGGGGCCGTCACCAGGTGGCCAACAATAATGATTTTTGACAGTTAGTTGGGACATAGACATAGACATTGTGTACTGGATACATAGGACATAGGTTCGAGAGATGAGACATGGTAGTTGGGAGGGAGTCAGTGGTGGGTGCTTGTTTCTGGTCCGAGGAATTGTTGGAACAGTGCAGTTTTAAGTTGTTTCCTGAAAGATGATGGATCTGTGTTGCTTCTGATGTGATTGGGTAGAGAGTTCCAGAGGGATGGTGCATATAGTTCAAAGGTTCTGTTGCAGGTCCGTTGATTGTATTTCGTTCTTTTGTGAGGGATGGTGAGAGAGTTGTTGGTGGTTTGTCTGGTTGTTCTGTTGTGGGCTGGTTGAGGCAATAGAGTGCGGAGCTGGGAAGTTTGTGGTTGGTAGAGAGCTTTGTGGGTGAGTAGTGCGGCTTTGTATTTGATTCTTGCTTCTAGAGGGAATATGTGTAGTTCCCTCAAGACTGGGGTGATGTGGTCCTGTTTTTTTGTGTTCTTGATAATTCTTACTGTGGTGTTTAAGGCAGTTCGAAGTGGGTTTGTATGAGTGGCTGGAAGTCCATGGTATATTATATTGCAGTAGTCCAGGTGTGGGAGTGTCAAGGCTTGCATTACTGTTCTGAAGTCCTGTGGTTCAAGGAGAGGTCTGAGGCATTGTACTGTTTTAGCCTTGTGGTAGATTGTTGCGGTGGTTTTTTTGATCTGTTGATTGAGTGTGAATGCTTGGTCTATGATGATTCCTAGGTATCTTATTTGTGGCTGTATTTGTATTTTTGTGGTGCCAATGTCGAGGTGCGTAGGAGGTGTGAAGTCAGGGTCCTTAGTTACTATGAGGGCTTCAGTTTTCTTTGTTGATGGATAGGTTGTTCTTTAGTAGCCAGCTGGATACTTCGGTGAAGCACTCTGATAAGAGTTTATTGGTTGGGTTGGATGTTGTTATTGGAGCATACAGCATTATGTCGTCCGCATATATATGGTAGTTAATGTTGTATGTTCGTATGATTGAGCAGAGTGGTTGAAGGTAGATGTTGAAGAGCATGGCAGATAATGTGGATCCTTGGGGTACTCCTTGATGTTGCTGGAAAGGGGGGGAGGTTGATATGTTTGTGCGGATCAGTTGTTGTCTATTGGTCAAGTATGAACGGAACCATTGGAGTACGTTATCTTTGATGCCGATTGCTTGTAGTCTGTGTATGAGGATGTCGTGGGAGATGGTGTCGAAGGCAGCTGATATGTCCAGGAAGATTATGGCATACCCAGAGTGCTTAGCTTGAGTTCCCATCACAAGGGTGTTCATTAGCGATGTCATGAGGGTCTCAACTCCGTGGAGTGGACGAAAGCCATGCTGTTGTGGGTCTAATATGTTGTTAGCATCTAAATGTTCTTGGAGCTGTCTCTGGACTACCTTTTCAATGATCTTGGCGGTAAACGGGAGGCTTGCTATAGGTCTGTAGGAGGTGGGTTCGAGGGGGTCCAGGTTGTGTTTTTTTATGGTTGGTCGGATGACTGAGGTTTTAAGGAGATCTGGCATGCGTCCTTGGCTGAGGGATTTTATTTATTTATTTGCAGTCTCTTTTATACCGCGCTATTCGACATCAGCGCGGTTTACAATGAACATAAGAGTTGCACATCTCAATTTCGTGATTTGTGCTTACAGTGAAACAGGTATAATAACTTGGGTATACATTAAACAGGAAAATTAAACTTGGGTATGCATTAAGCAGGTATAACAGGTAAAATAGGGTATAAATAACCAGTCCCTTAACAAGGAGACACGATGAATAAATACAGTCTACTTTATGCAACAATATATATTAACAATTCATTAACAATGCGGGTTAATGGTGTGCTCAGGTCAGTTTTTGTTTTCTTTATCCATTCTGTAGGACAGGGGTCCAGTGGGGAGGTGGTGGTATTTAGTCGAGAGATGGTGGATGATACTTCTGTCAATAATAAGGAACCCTCAGAAACAGAGCATTCAACAATGCAAACAGCATTAATACATGCTCAAAAGCAACACCATTGGTCCCCCAAAATGTGCATTATTTATTTATTTGACCCGGTGAAAAGCGGGATATAAATACAGATAAATAAATAAATAAATAAAATAAATAAATTTTGTATACCACCTTATCCTTCAATGAAAGTGGTTGACAAGACAACAAAGGCTTACATATTGAGGGTATGGAAAACCAAAAACGATACATTACAATATAAATACAAAACAAAACAGTATGTTATAATACTATTGTCACAGCCCCTCCTGGTGGCAGCATGCAGAAAGGAGAGGGCGGACACTTATTGTTGGTTGAAGAAGGAAAAACGTTTCTAGACCAGGTGCATCATGGTCTTTGTAGTCCCACTTCATAAAGAAATAGTTGTGAGCCTTGTGCAGGGTTAAACTTAAATGGTTTTTATTCCCTTTGTTGCGCAAAGGCTCTCCAGGAAGACAAAACAGAATGTACCTTACTTCAGGGTTTATGCCAAAATATTTACAAAGTGTGACGCGGTAACTAGTACAGAGCCTATGTTATATGAGGAAATGGCTAGCTCTGAGCCTATGGTAATAGGAAAAGAGAAAGAGCTTACCTCACAAACACATAGGCAGCAAACATATTCAGCTTTCAAAAAGCCCAAGTATAGTGGAGAAAACTTTCCATTCACCAAAGGTGATGCAGCAGAAAGCCAAAAGGCTAATCAAGCTCACCTGAGTGGAAGGACACGTACAACGTGCAGAGAACAGGAGCATAAAAACTACAGGGAAAGCCCAGTAGAGGAGCAAAGGGAGGGGCTGGAGCCAAGGCAGCAAAGGCAGGAGCAGAACATAAGAACATAAGAACATAAGATATGCCATACTGGGTCAGACCAAGGTCCATCAAGCCCAGTATTCTGTTTCCAACAGTGGCCAATCTAGGTCATACGTACCTAGCAGTTTCCCCAAGGGACACAGGTTCCACAATGCTTGTATTGGTTCAAGCATTGATATCCTGGGTCCCTTCTTAATAATGGTTTATGGACCTTTCCTCCAGGAACTTGTCCAAACCTTTTTTAAACCCAGCTACACTAACAGCCTTTACTACATCCTCCGGTAACAAATTCCAGAGTTTGATTACACGTTGAGTGAAAAAATATTTTCTTTTATTAGTCTTAAATAGTTTACCCTGTAGCTTCATTGCATGTCCCCTAGTCTTTCTATATTCTGATAAGGTAAACAATCGATCTACGTTTACCCGTTCCACTCCGTTCATTAATTTATAGACTTCTATCATATCTCCCCTCAGCCGTCTCTTTTCCAGGTTAAAGAGCCCCAACCTTTTTAGCCTTTCTTCATAGGAGTAGCCTTCCATCCCCTTTACCATTTTGGTGGCTCTTCTCTGAACCTTTTCTAAAATCGCTATATCCTTTTTAAGATACGGCGACCAGAATTGCACACAATATTCAAGGTGCGGTCTCACCATGGAACGATAAAGAGGCATTATAATATCTTTTGTTTTATTTTCCATTCCTTTCCTTATCATACCTAGCATTCTATTTGCTCTCTTGGCCGCCGCTGCACACTGGGCCGAGGGTTTTAACATGGTATCCACAAGGACGCCTAAATCTTTTTCTTGGGTGGTGGTTCCTAATGTGGAACCTTGCATCGTGTAACCATAGTTTGGGTTGTTCTTCCCTAGGTGCATAACCTTGCACTTCTCCACATTAAATTTCATCTGCCATTTTGATGCCCAGTCTTCCAATTTATCAAGATCCTCTTGCAATTTTCCACAATCCTCCTGGGTTTTAACAACTTTAAATAGTTTTGTGTCATCAGCAAATTTGATAACCTCACTCGTTATTCCACTTTCCAGGTCATTTATGAATATGTCAAAAAGCAGCGGACCCAGCACAGATCCCTGGGGTACACCACTATTCACCTTTCTCCATTGGGAAAATTGGCCATTTAGCCCTACTCTCTGCTTTCTATCTTTTAACCAGTTCCTGATCCATAGTAGTACACTGCCTCCTATCCCATGACTCTTTAGTTTTGCCAAAAGTCTCTCATGAGGGACCTTGTCAAAGGCTTTCTGAAAGTCCAGATACACAATATCAACCGACTCACCTTTGTCCACCTGTTTATTCACTCCTTCAAAAAAACATAACAGAAGCCAAAGGGTGGAGCAGGCTGTAGCTGCAGAGGAGTCTCCCAAGTCAGAGGGAGCCTCGGTCACTGGAGAGTGAGTAACCAAGAGGAAGGAAGTCCTCTCAACCAGCAGACCTTGCTAGGACCAGGAAGTAAAGGAAGTGTCCCGGTAGCAAGAGGCAGCAGACACAGACTCTCTTCAGAAAGTGATTTCAGCTTGGACCCGGCTATAGAGACGTGAAAGTCTTGGAAAGGAGCCAGCCAAAGCCCAGAGAGAGAAGCTCATTACCCAGGGACAAAAGCTAAGTACCTTGTTGTAGCTAGAGGGAAAAAGCCAGGCATTGCCAGCAGGGCAAAGCCCAGTAACTGGGAGGAAAATCCCTATTGGAGAAGGAACCTGAGAGATACAGTTCCTAGCACAGGACTCTTGAACCCTGTTGATGTAGAGCACTTACCAAATAGAATAACCAGTGTCATTCAAGGGAAGAGCTGTGAGGATTTCAGTTATAAAGATTGTTGTGTGCCTCCAAATACAGACTATGAGCAGATGCAATGGGAAAACCAGGAGTGTGATATAGAACTGGATTCCATGGATTGCACGCTTTGTCTGTCTGATGAAATCACATCCCTATGTTAGCCAGGCAAGCAAGAGTTCTGTGATACCTTGTGCTGGCGAAGAGGTTATTTTCTATTCTGTGAAGAAACCATTTTCTTTTGTGTTCCTTTGTGCTGTTCATAAAGAATCCTATGTGGGACGGGGAATAAAACCCGAATTATTTCTTTTGCCTTAATTACACGGCTACTGACTATTTCTTTAATAAGGCAACCCACACCTCATGGCCCTAGGCGGGCACCTAACAGGGCCAAAAAGGGGTACTGGTGACAAAAGTCAATAACTGTTACAGGCGCTTCACAGTTCTTTGCATTCAAACAGGTTTTCAACACCAAGAGGAAAAACAAAATACAAAGCTTCTTCTTTCAGCTTAGCAAAAGCAAAAAGATATGTTAAAGCATGTCCTGCTGGTTACAATTCTGTGAGAGACTCTTGGAAACACAGAGTGAGCAGTCCGTCGGGTGCTCTAACTGCAAAAGCTCTGGTTCTATCACCTCTATTTGCATAGGTTCCTGTTCAGCCGTGTTGTCAGCTAGTCCTGAGCTTTCCCTGGATAAGGCAGGTTGTAGTTCAATAGATCTCTCCAATATTCCCCAGCCTTGCTGGTCTTGGTTTGGCAAATAACTGTTATGGCTTTTTACTATGCCTCTCTGTAAAGGTTTCACAAGCCCTTCCCAGCTTTGTTTCCTATCAGTACGGTTCTCTGGGTTATAAGCTTTTCTAGGAGCTGGCTCACATCTTGGAAAGGAAATATAACTGTACTTTGGATCTTTGAGATGTGCTCTGCTGGTATTTGCTCTACCCGGCAGTCTCCTTCTATCACCGTCTTCCCTGAAGACTGGCTCCTGGAGCTTTCTGGAATGGGCTTGTCCTCCCTGGAACTTAGCTCTTCCTTGTAAGTACTCCAAGCTTCTCTGCCTTTCAGTATGTGAGGTTCCTCTCTCAGGTCCCCTCTCAGTTCCTCTCTGAACTTGTGTTCCTCTCCAAACTTGTGGTCCTCTCTGAGCTTGAGGTCCTCTCTCAGCTCATAGTCCTCTCTCAGTTCCTTTCTGAACTCGAAATCCTCTCCCAGTTCCTCTCTGAACTCGAGATCCTTCTGAGCACTTTTTATAAAGCCGTTTCTCCACTGAGCTTCCTGCTCTCTACTCAGGTGTACGTGATTAGCTCCTGCATTCTCAAAACCTGGGTGTGTCAGCTTAGCTTCTGCAGCCTCGTGCCTGCTCCCTCTAGCTGCACTTTTAGGTAACTGCACCCTCTGTGAGTCAGTTGCTTTATAATAAACAGTGTTTTTTCCTAAGTCTATAGCTTCAATGGCTTCAGCTTCATCACATTATATCATAGTGAAATTAAATATACATAATGGTTAATTTAAGTTATTTCACCAAATGATTCTATAAATAAGTAAGTCTTTAAAGATTTGTGAAAGTCCTTAAGGTCTTCCTGAGTTCTTAAGTCTTCAGGAATAGAATTCCATAACTCTGGTGCCATAAAGGAAAATGCTCTTTTAGAAGTCATTTGTTTTGATTTGTTGAAGTTCAAAGGAGTATTAAGTTTATTGATATTTTGAGATCGTCTTGGTCTTATGCTCTTGTCTTTTGAAATAATAGATTGTAGAATATCCGCTGAGGATTGGTGAAAATTTTTGAAAATAGTCATTAGGTTTTTATATTTTGCACTTGCAATAACCGGAAGGAAATGTAACTGTTTGAGGACAGGAGTTATGTGTTCAAATTTTGTAGAACCAGTTATAATACGTGTAGTGGTGTTCTGAACTAATTTGAGAGGATGGGTAGAGTGTTTAGGAAGACCTTGATACAAGATGTTTCCAAAATCAAGTAGAGGTGTTATGACTGCCTGACATACCGTGCGAAAGTGGTTTGTATTTAGTATTGGTTTGAGTCTTCTTATAATCTTTAAACCAGGGGTCTCAAACATGCGGCCCGCGAGAGCATCTTGTGCGGCCCGCGAAGCACCGGCGAGTAAAAAAAAAAAATTCCAAACTTGCCGCCGCAGTATTAAGCGTCCCGCGGGCCCCTCTGCCTGGTCCTCTCCTCCCTGCAGTATCAGCTCCAAAAGCGGCGGCTTTCAGAGCCGCGAAGAGAGAGAGTTTCTCTCGCGCGGTTCTGAAGAGCAGCGAGAGAGTCTTCAGAACCGCGCGAGAGAAACTCTCTCTCTTCGCGGCTCTGAAAGCCGCCGCTGTTGGAGCTGAATGCTGCAGCCAGGCAGAGGAGCCCGCGGGACGCTTAATACTGCAGCAGCAGCAAATATACATTTTTTTAAATCTAATTTGGCTGATGGTGGGAGGGGGGCTAGGACTGGTAATGGGCTATGGGGGGGGGGCTAGGACTGGTAATGGGCTAGGGGGGGGCTAGGACTGGTAATGGCCTATGAGGGGGGTAACGGAAATTGGGGTGATGGGGTTAACACTGAAAATGGGGTGATGGGGGGGGGGTTAGGACTTGTAATGGCCTATTAGGGTGTAACTGAAAATGGGGTGATGGGGGTAACACTGAAAATGGGGTGATGGGGGGTTAGTACTGGTAATGGCCTATGAGGGGGTAACTGAAAATGGGTGATGGGGGTAACACTGAAAATGGGGTGATGGGGGGTTAGTACTGGTAATGGCCTATGAGGGGGTAACTGAAAATGGGGTGATGGGCGTAACACTGAAAATGAGGTGATGGGGGGGGGGTTAGTACTGGTAATGGCCTATGAGGGGGTAACTGAAAATGGGGTGATGGGGGTAACACTGAAAATGAGGTGATGGGGGGGTTAGGACTGGTAATGGGCTATGAGGGGTAAGACTGGAAGTGGGCTATGGGGGGTTAGGACTGGTAATCGGCTATGGGGGGGCTAGGACTGATAATGGGCTGGGGGTCTGCTAGGACTGGAAATGGGCTGAGTGGAAGGGGGGCTTGAACTGCAAATGGCTGATGGGGAGGGGGGCTTGGAATGGAAATGGGCTGTGAGGGGAGGGAGCTAGCACTGGAAATGGGCTGATGGGGGGAGCTACGATTGGAAATGGGCTGATGGGGGGCTAGGACTGAAAATGGGCTGATGCAGTGACTAGAAGGGAGGGGTGCTGTGTGGGACGGGCACTAGAAGGGAGCTGCTGTTGGGGGAGGATTAGAATGGGATGGAGCTGGGAGAGTGAAATGGAGAGGGGAAAATATTTTGTGTGGGAGGGAAGACAAATCTACAATTGGCCAGGTAAGTGGGGATTGAGGATGGAGGGGTAAAATTTGAGTGGATGAAAATAGGAATGAGGAAAGAGCAAAAGGAGAAAGAATAATATGTTAAAGCAGATGTAGAGGGAGAATGGAAAAAGCTAGAAGAGAGAAGGACAAATGGACAGCAGACGATGGAGAGTTAGCAGAAGGCACGAAGAAACCAGAAGAAAGTGGCTGGAACTGAAAAAAATGCACAAAAGATAGAAAAATATCTTTATTTTGAATTTATTAACTGGAATATGTCAGTTCTGGGAAATGTGCATCAATAACGTCTGCGCTTTGTTTAGTACAAGAGGAAATTAATTTATAGTTTTATTTCTACAGTGTTGTTGTACATTCCAAGTTTGGCTTTTGGGGGTCCCAGTTTAATTGTCTTGTTTCTAAATTTTGATACCTTGTTTGGTGATGGTGTATTCTGCATGTGTAACTGAGCTGAGGTATTCTGTTTATGTAATTCCTATTTGACATTGCTACTTGTTCTCTGTCCCCAGTAGGTCATGTATTGTTATTCTCTGAAATGTATTGATTTAATATTTGCAGTGTTGCCTTTTGATAGGTAGGGTATGGTGCTTTGTGAGTCCTGGTAGTGCTGTTAGGATATGGCGGGTTTGCTATGGGTTCTAAATGGGCAGTGTTTGTTTGTAGTAGTTCCTAATGTGCCTGGCGGTTGCCACTGGATTATAGTAATGTAGAAATCTTTTAGTCTTTCTTTATTCATGCACTCATTAAGAGGCATGTTTACTAAAAGTTAGGGTATGGTAACATTATGCAAATATTTATGCAAATGAGGTCCCTTATGCAAATGAGGTCCCACGTCTCATGCGGCCCCCGGGTTATTTTACAAGTCCTCATTTGGCCCTCAAAGCAATTTGAGTTTGAGACCCCTGCTTTAAACGATGGTATGCTTTTGACGCAATTTTGTTTATATGAGATTTTAAATTTAAATATTTATCTAATGTTACACCTAAATATCTTACTTCATCTTTAATTTTTATTTCTCTATTTAATAAATTAATTTCAATTGGTAGTTTTAAGGACTGGCATTTAGATATGAACATTTCTTCTGCTTTGTCAGAATTTATTTTTAAGTTGTTATTAAGCCAGTCATTCAATATCAGCCAAACAGTTATTAATTTTTGTTGTATCAAAGGTATTTTGGTCAATTATAGTATAAACCATAATGTCATCAGCGTATAAATGATAATTAATTTCATGAAGATTAATAATCTGACATATGGGTTTAATATAAATATTAAAGAGAATAGATTATGAGCATGTATTAGTGCTTTTTTTCACTGTTGAATGCCCTTATTCTGAGGGTCCCTTATTATTGACAGGGATATGTTTTGACACTTAGCTATAGTGAACCCTCTCTGATTTTGTCTGCCTGATCACATTGGCACCTGGTGATGCTGCATCATCCATATGGTCCAGGTACTGGCCAGGCTTTCATGTCCCCCCCCCCCCCCTGCATTGCTGATGAGAACATCAGATCCCCCTGGGCACCCCTCAAACCACACACACACACTCTCACTTTCTGTTAAAAAAACATAATTCTGCCAAAAAGATGCCCTGAACCTATACATAACAGCTATGACATAACATAATAGCATGGAGTATCAGGACTAAATATATGATCTCCGTTTCTCACCCAAACAAGAATCCTTTCCCTTCTTCACATCCATACCATCCCTACACCAGCAGTCCCATTTTTCAGAACATGGAAATTGTTAGGTTCCCCTAGATTGGCTCCTTTAGCACAAACAGCACATTTAAGCATAGCCAGAATAAATACTATTGCTCTTCTTAATATTTCTCCAAGGGTGTTTATTAATGTGTCTATATCGTCCAACATTCCTTCTGCTCTCTGTACCTTAAAACTGCATCTTGTGTTTTTCCAGTCTGCAGTCACATCAGTTCAAAAGATACTTTCACAACTATTCTTCAATATAGGATACATTGCAGAGAAGTGCAGAATTTTTTTCTAAGTCCTGCTCTTATTCCATGTTTCCGCAGGAATAATGTGGACATTTCCAAGAAGCACTTAATATGTACACAGGCCTTTCCTGAATATGCTTTATATAACTCTGTGGCTGACCATGCCCCTGTTCCACTCCTTTTGGGCATGTTCTGAGATCCCTGTGCTAGTGCTATGGACGTGCATGTCAGTAGTGTTTCAGAATATGGTCAGGGACATTTTTGGCACATAACCATCCCTGCTGCAGATACAAACCCCTTATTCGTGTTCTGGAATGACCCACTATGTTGAGCTAAAAAAACAAAACTTCAGTTTTCACTCTCACATCTTTATCTCACCTAATGACCCTAATGTTTATGCAGCTAATAAAGGAATTGGGGGGGAAAGAGCCATCTAGGGAAAGTATTGAGATGAGGGAGAAAAGTTGGGAAGGGACCACATCAAAGCATAAGAATAGAAGGACTATGGAGGAATAGACTGAAAGAAGAGGCTAGTGGGGAGGATTATGAAGAAGATGGAAAGGACTCCGTCGGAGAAAACCTGGGGTAAACTCAGACCTAAAAGCCTAGTGCTCCTCCACGTTAATTTTTGGCCTTGTCAAAAAATCAGTTCTGGCTATGTCACTGACCCATACACAGTTCAAGAACCCTCATATTGCAAGGAGCAAAGTGTAGTCTCCTGTAGCTGCTTTTGTCAGCCATCAGAACCAATGTGGTGCAAACTCTCCCCTTCCCTCCAGAAGGAGAGAATCTTGCTATTTTGTCTATCACCCCTGTGCTTACAAAACACACTATAACCTGGGGATTTAACTAGTTTACTGTTAAAAGTTGCTGTATATGGGGGGCGCTCGTGAGCCCGCTGAGAGATGGCTGCGCTGTGAGAGAGCTCCGTCCCCACTACCCCAAATCACCAGCTAACATATGCTAAATATTGCAAAAAAACTGCCTCTCCTACCTGCCCTGGGTCTATTGCGGTGAGCGGTGCTCTCCGGAGCCGAGCTAGACGACCCCCCAAGACGCTGAGACGCCGCGGAGCCCTTCTGTGTAGTGCGGCCTGCTGCCACGTGTCTCTCTCCGCTATCTGCCTTGGGCCCGGCTGATTCTCTCCCTGCCTAAGCCGGCCCGCGCGGCCCGGACGACACCTGGAGGGACTCTTCTCGGGTCGCGCTGTCGGGCCCCTGCTACTGGACCGGAGGCTGAGCAGCAACGTGCTGATGGGCGGAGCATTGCCCTCGAGGCTGGAACGCCGGCACAGGCAGCTGCCGTTTAAACATTTGCGATCGGGGAGAGGGCCTGGAATCCCCGTGGCCTTTGCTGGCACCCGCGCTCTCCTCTCCACATTGTATTTTCTCCGGAGGAGGGGTAAGCATCGAATCTCACTCCCTTTCTTCCTGGCCTTTATATCTCTGGTCGGCTGAACGGGGTGGGAGACTGTAGCACCCTTTAACACACCGGTGCTCTGCTGAAGCCTTGCCCCTGCGGTGTGGGTTTTGGGCGCCCTGCCTGAGCACTCCAGCATTCTACCTGGCCTCAAGTTCCTTGCCAGAGCTTAACTCCTGACGATTGTGGGCCCTGTGTGCTTTTCCCCACTACAATCACTGCAGAACACCTTGAGCATTGCCTTTCACAGCTCACTCCTTCAAGAAGGTCAGAGGCAGCTCTTTTCTCAGGGCCCTGCTCTCTCACCAGTCTTCTGGACCTTGCGGACATTGAATCTATTTATCTCCTAACACTGTGTGGAGGTGATTACCTTACGGGGCTGTGAAGCCCCACGAACCGCTCTCTTCCTGACCTCTCTGCCTTTGCTGACATTGACTGCTTTCTTCTCCTAACACTGTGCGCTATAAGTGGCTCTGGGGGATGGCGGCCATTGCTAAGAGTTCTGAAACTCGGGAGGGGGTGCGTTCCTCCCAGCGACTGCAGCGTAAGACTGGGGCCCCGAGTAGCCCCCGTGGTCACTCTCCTCCCTCAGGCTCTGAGGATGACACTGTAAGTGAAGAGGAACTAGAATCTCATAAACAAATCTCCTCTGCTCAAATCAAGCGAGAACTCCGTAAAGGATTTGCGGAGTTAGCCAGCCAGTTTCGTTCGCTACGTGAGGAATTGTTGAAAGATGTCGCAGACCTACGGACTGACATAAAAGAGCTGGGAGCCCGAGTAGAGGAGGTGGAGACCAAAATGGTTGATCAGGATGGGACCCTGATGGACTTACAGTGTGCCTTGGATCGACTGCAAGCGCAAGCAATGGAACTGACCTACAAAATTGATGACATTGAAAATCGCTCCTGCCGCAATAATGTGCGTTTTCGTGGAATACCAGAAGCGGGAGGGGGCGGAGAAGATTTGCCAACTGTGCTTAAACTGTTGATAGCGGAGCTGCTTCCGCCGGAGGAGCTGGCTGCGCGAGCCCCCGAGATGGAAATAGAAAGAGTTCATCGGGCTTTGGGAAAACCTCTTAATAATCAGCCTCGTGATGTCATTGCGAGATTCCTGCGATATTCTGATGCCGAGCTTCTCATACGGAGAGGCCGGGAGAAGAGAGCAGTCCGCTTCCAGGATGCGTCAGTGTCCATATACCAAGATCTTTCGACGTTCACTTTGGCGCGCCGGAGAGAGATGAAACCAGTGACAACGGTTTTGAACAGCAAGGGGATTCGTTATTCCTGGTCCTTTCCCTTTCGGATGAACTTCCTTTTGGGCAATAAAAAGATCTCAGCAAAGGACCACACTGAAGCCTGGCGAGCCCTACGCCGGGCGGGACTAGTTGATGATAATGCTCAGCCCCATCCGCCCCCCCCCCAAGTCCCAGCACCCCAAGTGGACTCGGGTGGGCAAGTCTGCTTGATCTCTGACCTTTGTGTACACTTGGGGAGCTATCTTTACCTTTTAGGGAGCCTTTTTGGGTGGGTCTCTCCAATTTTGGATCACTGATAGAAGAAATATTTCTCATTGGGTTATGGGCCACCGAAAAGGTTTGAATCAGACCCGCACTATCCTATATGCAGGGGGTGGCGGATGTTTTGCAAATGTTATGATGATGATACTGTTCTGGTGGGGAGGCATGGGGAGAATGCTGACCTGGGGTGGGTGGGGGAGTAGTGTGGGAAATGTTTTCTATGTGTTTAAGTTGACCTTCTGCTTCATGGGGTCTTGGGGGAAACGGGGTCTGTGGTCAATTTACCGTGTCCTGTATTAATCTTGACAGGCAGGTGGTATTGACGGGAAGGGAGGGGGGATTTGGGCTGGGGGGGGGATTTGGGCAAGGGGGGGGAGATGGGTGGGGGGGGATTTTTATTAACATGGAATTGGGGGGTGTGCTTGGGCTTGGAAGGAGGGACTATGGCTCTTGTTCTTGGAAAGTGGAATGGCTGGGTTCGGTTAATTAATTCCCCGGGTTTGATGGGGGGGAGCTACCATGGGGACCTTTTGGATAGCGGGCGGCAGCAAGGGAGTGGACTGTAATTGCTAATGGTGCGCTTCGTCTCTTTGAATGTTAAGGGCCTTAATCCCCGAGGAAGAGATCCCTGTTGTTTTCCGAATTGCGCACTTTGCAGGGGGACATTGTTTACTTACAGGAGACCCATCTTCAGAACTGTAAGCAGGGCTGGCTAAGGAGGTCCCCATATACAGAGGTGTGGGTGGCCTCGGATGCACAGGGATGGAAGAAACGGGGAGTGGCCGTACTGTTTCACCAGAGCCTCTCTCTACAGATAGAGGAGACAAAACAAGATACTTTGGGGAGGTGGCTCTTCTTGAATATCCATCTAGAAGGGCACCTGCTCACCTTGGCTAATGTTTACGCTCCCAATACAGGTCAAGGGGCCTTCTTTGCACGATTGAAAGCCTCATTGGCGGATTTTGCAAGGGGTCCTATTGTTCTAGGGGGGGACTGTAACACGCACATGGTGCCCCACCTGGATTCCACAAGTCGGGCTGGGGGGCGAGTGGGGGGACCAGCCAGAGCCCTGCAAAGCCTTATGCTTGACTTAGGTCTGAGGGACGTCTGGAGGGATACCCATGAGGGGGTAAGAAGCTATACGTACTACTCTCCGGTCCATCAGGTTCACACTCGCATTGATTATCTTCTATTGGATCAGCGCCTGATGGACGGGAGAGTGAAGGCTGGCCATGGAGCGCTGACTTGGTCAGATCATGCCCCATGCTGGCTTGCTCTTCCGCCTGGATTGTACAGTGAGCACCAGAGGCTTTGGCGCCTAGATGTGAGGTTCCTACGGCGGCAGGGCGCAGTGCAGGATCATGTCCGTTTCATTACGGAATTTTTCGAGCTTAACAATTCTGGGTATGTTTCTCTCCCCACGGTGTATAAGGCGACGGCTCGTGGTCAACTCATGGCGGAGGCGGCCGGCATGCGTAAACAGTGGACGCGTGAACGCGACCAGTTGGTGGCGGAGGCTGCCCGCCTGGGCTCGGAGCACGCCCGAACTGGTTCGCGGCGGGTCCTGCGCCAGTGGCGGGCAGCTCGAGCCACCTTGGATGCGTGTATGCAGAAAGAATTAGATAATAAGCGTCGGAAGTTACGACAAACTTTTTATGAGCATGGGAATAAAACCGTCCGCTTCCTAGCCTTGCGTCTTCGCCAACAACAATCTGCGCGAGTGGTACGCGAACTGCGCGACGCTGGGGGACGGAAGAGGGTTATCTCTCGGAGATACGCGATCTTTTTGCTGACTTTCTGGAGCAGCTTTATAAGGCGGAGCCTTTTGAGCGGGATCGCGTACAGGACTATCTGCGGGAGATTGGTCTGCCACATCTCTCCGCCCCTGACCGGGCTCAGCTCGATTCTGAATTAACGGTAGATGAAGTGGAAACCGCAATCCGACGATTGAAAACTGGGAGTGCGCCAGGTAGTGATGGCTTCAGCAGAATATTATAAGAGGTTTCGGGTACAATTGGCGCCAACCTTGACTATCTTGTTCAATGAGATCTTGGGGGGGGCCCTTTTACCACCATCCCAGCGTGAGGCATTGATCGTGATGATACCCAAGCCTGGTAAACCATTGCACGACGCGGCGTCATACCGCCCCATCTCCCTGTTAAATGTCGACGTTAAAATATTTGCCTCCGTCTTGGCGGCGCGCCTGAATCGGGTCCTTCCGGGCTTGGTTCACCCGGATCAGGTGAGCTTCGTGCCGGGGCGCCAGGCGGCAGACAACATTAGGCGTATGTTGCAGGTCATACACGTAGCCCAACAGGACCCACAACCAGCCTTGCTGGTGGGGATTGACGCAGAAAAAGCCTTTGATCGGGTTGACTGGGAATACTTATGGTGTGTTCTGGAGAAAATGGGCTTCGGCCCTAATTATATCTGTTGGGTTCGTAGTCTTTATCAGATGCCCCAGGCGTGCGTCCGGATCAATGGGGGACATTCGAGACGTTTCCTGCTGGAACGGGGCACGCGACAAGGTTGCCCTCTTTCGCCCCTACTCTTTGCTCTCGCGATGGAACCCTTGGCCCAAAGCTTTCGTGAACATCTAGGCTTGAGGGGGGTTCATATTGGCCCTGAGGATTATAGGATTGCGCTCTTTGCGGATGACATCATACTGTCCCTGGTGGATCCGTCCACCTCCCTTCCAGTTGCGATGCAGCTGTTCAATAACTATGCGCGAGTATCCGGTTTCAAAATCAATTACACTAAATCAATTACACTAAATGTTGGGGTCCCCGGGGCGGTTTGTGCGGAGCTCCAGGCGGCTTATCCTCTTCGCTGGGTGTCCGGAGCTTTGCGTTATCTAGGGGTGCAGTTGACCGTGGAGCGGGCGGACCTTTTTAGGGCCAACTATGATCCCCTGCTTCGTCAGGTTCGGCGGGACTTAGAGGTATGGCAGGGCCTGCTCCTTTCCTGGTTCGGGTGTATAGCCGTAGTCAAGATGGTGGTTGTTCCCCGCTTCCTTTACTTTTTTCAGGTTCTGCCGCTTCCCATCACGCGGGCCACTTTTGGCGACCTGGCAACAGTTGCTCTTGAAATTCATTTGGCATTATCGTCGTCCACGCTTGGCGCGACAGGTTCTTTATACCCGTACGCGCTCTGGAGGTATGGGCATGCGCAATTTATATTGGTACTATGTGGCGGCGCAATGCCGGGCAGGGGTGGAGTGGATGACTGCGGATAGTACTAAGCGATGGGTGCAACTGGAAATGCACCTGGCGGGGGGAGCTGGCCTGGGAGATTGGTTGTGGTTAGGCCCGAAACTACGCCGTGGTAAGCGTACTAGCAATCCCTATATTCTCCACACCCTCCGTTGTTGGGATCGGCACTTTCGATCTCGCGACACGGACTTAACCCCTTTAGCTCCTATAGTAGATAACGCCTCTTTCCCGCCGGGGTTAAGTGATGCAGTTTTTCGGCAGTGGGGACTTCACGGCCTTAGTAGGGTCGGACAGCTTTTTGATGATGGTCAATTACAACCCTTCCGTACGTTACAAGATGAATTTGACATTCCGGCTAGGCAACATTATCAGTATATGCAAGTGACACACTGGGTTCGATCCAAGCCTATTCGGCCCCAAGTTGCACGGGCCCTGTCCGATTTGGAACGTTACTGTGAGGGGTGCACTACCACTAAGGGACTCGTGGCGACCCTGTATGCTCACTTGCAGGGCTCTCAATCGTGTTCTAATAGACACAGGGAACTGTGGAACTCCGACTTGAACCTTTCCTATACTGAGCAGCAGTGGGAAAGGGCGGAAACCCACTTGTGGAAAAGTGCGGTAGCGATTAATGCCCGTGAAACCAATTATAAAATATTGTACCGATGGTACATGACTCCGGCGCGGATCGCGCGCATCTATCCTGGGGTGGTGGACCTCTGCTGGCGTAATTGTGGGCATCGGGGTACCCTAGGGCACATTTGGTGGGACTGCCCCTGCATTCGCGCCTATTGGAGGGATATACAATTTCGGTTGCAGTTGCTTCTAGGAGTAAGTGTCCCTTGGGATCCGGGGATTTTCCTGTTTGGGGCCGCGGTGCCAGGAGCACGGGCCCTACAGCTTGCTTTACTTCGCCATGGCCTGAATGCAGCCTGGTTATCCCTTGCAGCAGCCTGGAAGCGTGCCTTGGCCCCCTCCTTTCAGACTTGGCTGGAACGGATGTGGGATATGTATACCATGGAAAGAGGAGTAGCGATCAGTAGGATGCGCCTGGCACGCTTTGAGTTGGTGTGGGCACCATTTGTCTCTCGTTACGGTGCGTGACTGTGCTGGATAAGAGGGGGGGACCTTGCAAACTTTAAAGGGAGCTCGCCCCATGAGTGTCTCTGCTGTTCATCGCCCTCCCCGTACTTGAACGTTAGCAAGCCATAGAGGGGGGGATTGGGAGGGTGGGTGGGAGGGGGGTCCTGGGTTGGGAAGGTGTCGGGGGGGGGGGAGGACGGGTGGTTGGGGAGTTACTGCTCACCGTTTCTTTACTTTAAAATTGCAAAAATGAAGGCATATTGTTGAATGCCATTGTGATCTGGCGTTATGTTATTACTGTTGCTACTTTTTTGTAGATCTTTGTGGTTTATGCTGTTATGTATTCTTTGGAAGCCTTTCAATAAAAAAAAAAAAAGTTGCTGTATATATTTCCCTGCCAGCAGGACTGTTTTAACCACTTATGGGGTCCTGGCCAAACTTTTGAGGATGGGCTCCCTTTTAATTTGTGCTTTTGTTTTCCCACTGCTCCCTCAGTGCACACATACATACATGTATTGTGCAAGAAATCCAATATAATGTCAAAAATTATTTACATCTCAAAATGGGAGTAAGCATTTAGCTAAGACATTTCGTCCAGAGGTTCCCAACTTTTCTGAATGTACGGACTCTTTATTAACCTTCAAAAAGTCCACGGACCTCAAATTCATCCCCACTACTCTTCCATTCCCTACCCCCTCCCCTCATTGGGCAAGTTGAGGGATCCAAATTATAAAATGTTTTAGCTGATTATTTTCTGTGCTGTCTTCTCTCAGAACTAAAATTTAACTTTTAATATAACCTAACCCCAGTTTAAAATAGAAAAGACTTTAAGGCTAGATTGCTAGTTTCAACATGGAAACTACACACTAATGGAACTCCTAAAAATCCCAAAATAAAACACAAATACAGAACCAGTGGTGCTCACTAAATGCAGAATTTACAACAATTGCAAATCTGTGATTGAGTCGATTATGGCAATGTTATGGGCAAACACACAGGAGGACATCATCATCCCAGAAGTGGTCTTGGAAAGGGCACATCGGGCACTGGGACCTCCACGATTAAATTTATCCCGGGACATTGTAGTGTGTTTCCACAGTTTTGCTACCAAGGCGTGGACTGCATCCAGCATGAGGTGGTTGGGAGCAATCGTGGGAGGCTTATGCTGTTGAGGTATTCAAGGACCTATCTCCAGAAACTCTTTTGAAGTGGCTCTTCTCTGAACCTTTTCTAATAACGCTATATCCTTTTTAAGATACGGCAACCAGAATTGCACACAATATTCAAGGTGCGGTCTCACCATGGAACGATATAAAGGCTTTATAATATCTTTTGTTTTATTTTCCATTCCTTTCCTTATGATACCTAGCATTCTATTTGCTCTCTTGGCTGCCGCTGCACACTGGGCCGAGGGTTTTAACATGTTATCCACAATGACGCCTAAATCTTTTTCCTGGGTGGTGGTTCCTAATGTAGAACCTTGCATCGTGTAACCATAGTTTGGGTTGTTCTTTCCTAGGTGCATAACTTTGCACTTGTCCACATTAAATTTCATCTGCCATTTTGATGCCCAGTCTTCCAATTTATCAAGATCCTCTTGCAATTTTCCACAATCCTCTTGGGTTTTAACAACTTTAAATAGTTTTATGTCATTTGCAAATGTTATAACCTCACTCGTTATTCCCTTTTCCAGGTCATTTATGAATATTTCAAAAAGCAGCGGACCCAGCACAGATCCCTGAGGTACACCACTAGTCACCTTTCTCTATTGGGAAAATTGGCCATTTAGCCCTACCCTCTGCTTTCTATCTTTTAACCAGTTCCTGATCCACAAAAGTACACTGCCTCCTATCCCATGACTCTTTAGTTTTGCCAAAAATCTCTGATGAGGGACCTTGTCAAAGTTTTTCTGAAAGTCCAGATACACTATATCAACCGACTCACCTTTGTCCACCTGTTTATTCACACCTTCAAAAAATCATAACAGATTAGTAAGACAAGATCTTCCTTGTCTAAAGCCATGTTGGCTGTCTCCCATTAGGTCATGACTATCTACATGCTGAGTAATTTTGTTCTTTATGATGGTTTCTACCATTTTTCCCGGTACTGACGTCAGGCTCACCGGCCTGTAGTTTCCTGGATCACCCCTGAAACCCTTTTTAAAAATTGGCGTTACATTGGCGATCCTCCAATCTTCAGGTATTACAGATGATTTTAATGAAAGTTCATGGATTACTAATAGCAGGTCTGCCATCTCATATTTCAGTTCTTTCAACACCCTCGGATGTATACCATCCGGCCCAGGTGATTTGCTACTCTTCAGTTTATCTAATAGTTGTAATACATCTTCCCGATGTATCGATATTTCCTTCAATTCTTCCGCACCTTTAAATACCACTTCAGTCATGGGTAACATCCCTACATCTTCCTCAGTAAAGACCGAAGCAAAGAATTCATTCAGTCTCTCCGCTATCGCCTTGTTGCCTCTTAGTGCCCCTTTAACCCCTCTATCATCTAATAGACCAACTGACTCTCTCACAGGTTTTTTGCTACAAATGTACTTGAAAAAGTCTTTATTTCGCGTTTTTGCTTCCACAGCAAGCTTCTCAAATTCTCCCTTTGCCTGCCTTATCAATGCCTTGCATTTGACTTGCCAGTGCTTGTGCTGTTTCCAGGTTTCATTGTTTGGCTCTTTTTTCCATTCCCTGAAAGATGCTTTTTTGGCAACAACAGCCTCTCTGACCTCACCTTTAAACCATGCTGGCAGTTTTTTGGACTTCCTTCCACTTTTCTTAAAGCGTGGAATACAGCTGGTCTGGGCTTCCAAGATAGTAGTTTTCAACAACACCCAAGCTTGATGTAAGTCTTTAAACTTTGCAAATGCTCCTTTTAGTTTTTTCTTAACTATTTTCCTCATTTTATCATAGTCTCCCTTTCGAAAGTTAAAAGGTAGTACTGTGGATTTCCTTACTATCCCTCCTCCACTAATTAAATCAAAGGCGATCATGCTATGATCACTATTGCCAAGTGGCCCCAACACCCTTATCTCTTGCACTAGATCTGGCGTTTCACTAAGGACTAGGTCTAATATGGCTTCCCCTCTGGTCGGTTCATGAACCAGCTGCTCCAAGAAGCAGTCATTTATTTAATCTAGGAACTTTATCTCCCTAGCATGTCCTGCTGTGACACTGACCCAGTTGATACTGGGGTAATTGAAATCATCCATTATTGTTACTGCTCTGTAACGTTTGTTAGCTTCCTTGATTTCTTTGAGTATGTCATCATCCATTTGTTTATTCTGGCCAGGTGGTCGATAGCACCCCCCCCCCCCCCCCACTGCCATCACCTTCCCCTTTTTACATGGAATTTCAATCCATAGAGATTCTACAGCAAATTTTGTTTCCTGCAAAACTTTAATCCTTTCTCACTCAATGCCCTCTCTAACATAGAACGCAATCCCTCCACCAATTTGATCAGCTCTATCATTACGATATAGTTTGTACCCAGGTATCACAGTGTCCCACTGGTTGTCCTCCTTCTACCATGTCTCTGATATTCCAATCATATCTAACCTCTCATTTAGTGCTATATATTCTAACTCTCCCAGCTTATACTTCTAGCATTTCCATACAAGCATATTGGTAGGCATGGGTAATTTGGGATCTTTAAGCTCTGTCTGCTCCATACTCGAGGGCATTTGGGCTATTTTGTAATGAAATGAAAAAACTCAGCATTACCTTCAGTTGTATCATTAAACTGAGCTCACTTATAGGCCTCTTCAACCACATAGGTTGGATAACCTCTTGTCTGGAACTCAAGCTGTTTAGATTGAAGTCTGAATTCTGTCAATGAAGAACAATTATGCCTGTAGCGAATAAAATGGGAATAAGGCAGGCTCTCATGTAGCTGCAGGGGATGTAAACTGGAAAAATGCAAGAGAGTATTGCAGTCAGTATCCTTCCTATAAACAGAGGTACACCATTCATCCTCCCTAATGAAAACAGATATGTCTATAAACGATATCATCTGCCTAACATAGCATAGTGAAAACTGGATATTAGAATCTCTTTGATTCCACCATTCATAAAATTGTACCAAGAGCTCAGCTGAACCCTCCCACAGCACAAAGTTATCACCTATATAACATCGCCAAATCTTAATGTGCTGGGGAGGAACTCAATCACCTAGCCTCATATGAACTCATAAAATAAAATAGTATTTAAAATAGTTATCTCCAAGTTATAATGCCCTGTTCAATGTAATTTCAGTTTGTTCAATATAAACCGCACTGATGCAGAATAGCGCGGTATATAAGAGAAAATAAATAAATAAATAAAATAAAATAAACAGGTTCACATCGAAGGGGCAAACGTAGCCCCATGGCAACCCCTGAGAATTGATGGTATATTTGACCTTCAAATCCAAAAAAATTATGCCTCAATGCCAGTGTGGTTAGGTTCATCAAAAACTCTATATGGCCCTAGATAGATCACCTTGACTCATCAGTGATTCCTCCACCACCACATACACCTCATCCTGAGGAATGCTAGTGTAGAAGGACGTCACATCTAACGTATCTAGTACAACATTGGCTTGAATGCAATACTCTTTGGACTCAGCAAGAATACTCAAAAAATGTGACGTGTCTTTAATATAAAAAGGGATAGATTTCAACAGAGGGCGTACATAAGAAAGAATCAGCATATACAAAGAGTGGTTCCAGCAGAGACTCACGGATAGAGACAATGGGTCTTCCAGGAGGATTGACTAGGCTCTTGTGTATTTTCCCAAAACAAAAGAAGAGTGACAAAATTCAAAATTGAGCCAGCGCTAAAGATAATTTTTGTCGGAAGATCGGCCGTGGGGTTTAAAAACCTCTCGAAGCCGTTACTTCCATTTTAATCATTTTTATGAAAGTCCAATAGTATAGACCCCCTCAAGAGCCAAACAAGGTGGAAAAATTAACCACTATTTAGGTGCCACCTTGAATAAGTAAGAACTGTTGATAACATTAAAACATGGTGAACAAATGACTTATCTGAACCAACGATGATCAGTGATCTTCAAACTTTAGATCCTTTATTGTCTTAGTGATCAGTGGTCCTCAATCATATTGGCAATAAATCGCTGACACAGTACTGCGTTTCTGGCAATACAAAATTACATGCCCTGTCTCAACGTGTAGTTAAACTGCCAAAAACTGCCATACAGCATCTCCACCTCCTTGAGACGCCGGCGCATGCTCATTGTAAATCCAAGACAAACAGGGAAGAAACAGCCATTTAACTGCCAGCTGGACCAATAGGCATCCAACACAGTAACATTAACCAATAGCATTACACAAAAACTGAAAACAATGAAAAATATCATTGTAAAAATGTCATTGTGAAAATGGAAGCAAAATAGAAAAATAGAAAGGAAACCCTTCATATTTATACTGTCAAAACACACTGATCCAATCCAGCTCTCGATTGAGTCCCAATGGTTGAACAGTAGACCAAGTGAAAATCCAACGTTGCTCCAAAATTTGAAGTGATTGTTCACGGTCACCGCCTCTTGGATTCTCAGGAACAAAATCAAGCACTCTCCAAGTGAGATCCTCAAATGAATGATGGTAATCTAAACAGTGCTGAACAATCGGAGCCGATATAGTATTAGATCGAAGCATGCTCCCCTAGACGGACCCGTAATTTTTCCACCTTGTTTGGCTCTTGAGGGGGTCTATACTATTGGACTTTCATAAAAATGATTAAAATGGAAGTAACGGCTTCGAGAGGTTTTTAAACCCCACGGCCGATCTTCCGACAAAAATTATCTTTAGCGCTGGCTCAATTTTGAATTTTGTCACTCTTCTTTTGTTTTGGGATTCTGCATTTGTGGAGTGCTTGTTTTTTGCGTTCTTGTGTATTTTCGTCAGCAAATAAAATGTGGCCAAACAAGGTGAGCTGGTATTCAAAAACTGAAATTCTTTCAATGACATCAACACCGACTGGTGAACTTGTTTAGTCAATCACTGTATTTGCTGCTGTAGCCCATTTGTGGGATCTTCCTCCAACACTTTATATGTGGAAGGCTTGCGAAGCTGTCGATAAGCCTCCCTTGGGTAATCACTCCTGTTCAGAAGAACAATGACTCCATCCTTATCCACTCTATAAACCACAAGCTCAGGATTCGAGTGTAATGCCAAGGTATTCTGCTCATCTCATGGAAGACAGTGCAAAGTCTTATTGCAGTTAGAGTGTTCTAGCTGTTCAATCTCATGCAACACCAAACGTTTAAACATGTTTAAAGCAGGAGGAGGTTGACCCGGAGGATTCCAGCTTAATTTTTTCTCCTTTATAATTTGAAATATCTCCCTCAATTCTGATGTAAGTGGAATGAAGCTATATTAGTGGAAGATCAATCAACAGTTACAATGCCTTAAGCAAAAGATATTATGAGATGAGGAATAAGCCAGGTAAAATATTGGCAAAAACATTAATAGCTCTGCAAGCGCAAAAGGTGGTTTTAAGTTTTTGGGGGTCAAAGGGGATGAATGATTGGGGATGACAAAATCAGAGTTGCTTTTCAAGAGTACTATAGGAAATTCTATCAAAGGGAGGGAACAATTGAGGCAAGGGATATAGCTCAATATCTAGAAGGCTTGGAGCTTCCAACATTGTCTCGGATGAGCGAGAGGCTTTGGAATGGACTATCTCTGCGACTGAAGTGCAAAAGGCAATACAGAGGCTAGTAAATGACAAGGTTCCAGGATTGGATGGTTTGCAGCCCGTTTTTATAAAACCTTCAGTACGCAACTGGTGCCTATATTAGTTGAACTTTTTAATGGATTAGCGGATGGGGTAGGACTTCCAGCTTCATTGCAATGGGCAGGGATAAGTGTGCTTCCAAAGCCAGGGAGGGATCCCAGCCTTCATATCATCCAATCTCGCTTTTGAATATAGACATGAAGATTTGGACTAGTATATTTTCGCAAAGGCTAGGCATTTATATGTCTTCTCTAATTGATGCAGACCAAACAGGCTTTATTTGGGGGAAGCAGGCAGCTGTTAATGTAAAACGGATGATGAATCTGATTTGGGTGGCACACGGAGGCTATTCCAGCAATGGTGTTCTTAGTGGATGCAGAAAAAGCTTCTGATTATGTCCACTGGGGTTATCTATGGCAGGAGCTGGGTTAATTTAGGTTGGGTGGGAAATTTCTGGGTAGAGTGCAGAGAATGTACTGTGCACCACAAGCTGGAGTTAAGATTAATGGAGGGTACTCTGATTTTTTCCCATTGGAAAGGGGTACTCATCAGGGTTGCCCTCTTTCACTGCTGCTCTTTGCATTATCAATGGATTCCTTTGCTGCTCAGATTCACATGTCAGGAGGGGTGCGAAGCATTATGGTAGAGGGGAGGGTGGAACATAAAATATTATTATTTGCCAATGAAATCCTCTTGATGATGTCTGATCCCAAGATGTCTGTCCTAAGGGCAGTTGAAGAAATTAAGTGACTGCAGGACCAGTCATGGGTAGCTCTATAAAGAGGCCGCGTGAGGCTGTGGCCTCAGGCAGCAACTTTTTGGGGGCAGCAAAAAATTCCCCCAAAAAGGCTGCTTCACTCGGCCTTCAAAATTGAAACAAAAAAAAAGGGTTGGAAAAGCTGCTGCTGCTGCTGCTTCTCGGCAGTAGCAGACTCAACCGCCCCGCGGCCCCCCCCCCCCTGCTGTCCTGGAAGAGCCCTGCCAACGCCACAGCTCAACTTTGCAGAACCACGAGAAGGAAAAGCGTTTCTTTTCTTTCCCGCAGCTCTGTTAAAGTTGAGCCCGCCAATGCTGAGGGTAAACGAGGCATTTCCTGTCTCGCACGAGACAAGAAATGCCTTGTTTACCCTCAGTGACGGTGGGTTCAACTTTAACAGAGCCACAGGAAAGAAGAGAAACACTATTCCTTCTCATGGCTTTTCAAAAGTGAGCCGGACTTGGACTGGAAATTGGCTGAGAGGTCTGGTGCTGGGCTGGGCTGGGGGGTAGTTAGCACTGTAAATAGCCTGATTGAGGGGGTTAGGACTTGTAATGGGCTGATGGGGAGGGTGGCTGGACTGGAAATGGGCTGATGCGGGGTTAAGACTGGAAATGGGCTGATTAGGGGGGTTGACTGGAAATGGCTACGACTGGAAATAGGCTGATCGGGAGGGAGGGCTAGGACTGGCAATGGGCTGATCAGGGGGGTTAGGACTGGAAGTGGGCTGATGGAAGGGCTAGCACTGGAAATGGGATGATGGGGGGGCTAGAACTGGAAATGGGCACTTATGGGAGGCTTGGACTGGAAATGGGCTGATCGGGGGAGTTAGGACTGGAAATGGGCTGATTAGGGGGATGAGGACTAGTAATGGGCTGATTAGGTGGGGTTAGGACTAGAAATGAGCTACAACTGGAAATAGGCTGATTGAGAGGGCCTAGGACTGGTAATGGGCTGATTGGGGGGGGGGGGCTAGAACTGGAAATGGGTGCTTAAGGGAGGCTTGGACTGGAAATGGGCTGATCGGGGGGGGTTAGGACTGGAAATGGGCTGATTGGGGGGGAGCTAGAACTGGAAATGGGTGCTTAAGGGAGGCTAAGACTGGAAATGGGCTGATCGGGGAGTTAGGACTGGAAATGGGCTGATGGGAGAGAGCTAGAACTGGAAATGGGCTACAACTGGAAATAGGCTGATTAAGGGAGGCTAGGACTGCTAATGGGCTGATGGGGGAGTTTGGACAAAATGGGCTGATTGTGGGGGCTAGGACTGGAACTGGGCTTATCGGGGGGGTTAGGACTGGTAATGGGCTGATGGAGGGCTAGCACTGGAAATGGGCTGATCGGGGGGCTAACATTGGAAATGAGCTAGGACTGGTAATGGCTGACTGGGGGGACTAGCACTGGAAATGGACTGATGGGGAGGGCTAGGACTGGAGTGGGCTGATAAGGGGGATAGGACTGGAAATGGGCTGATGGGGGAGGGGGCGGAGAGAGCTGCTGACCCTGGAAGAAAACTAGGGGCTAAGACTACAAATGGGCTGATGCGGGGGTATGGGAGAATAGGACTGGAAGGAAGCGGAAGTTGAGAGGGTCTGCCAGAGGAAGGAGGGGGCAGGAAAGGAGCTGACATGGGGGGGGGGGGAAGAGAGGTGGGGCAGGAAGGAAGCTGACATGAGGGAAGGAGGGGGCTGAAAGGGAGCTGACATCTTGGGATGGTACTGAAGGGGGATTGGAAGGGAGCTGACACTTGGGGATGGGACTGGTAAGTGGCTGGTAATAGGGAGGAGGTTGGAAGGGAGAGGCACTGGGGCTGGAAGGGAGCTGACATGTGGGGATGGCACTGGAAGGGGGATCGACAAGAGGGTAGGGTGACTGGAAGGGAGCTGATGGGGGGGGTGGCACTGAGAGTGGAAGTGAGCTGATATCTGCAATGGTATTTGGAATAGAAAGGGCTGGACAGTGGGGAAAGAGGGGGACTGGAAGGGAATGGACACCAAAGGCAGTCCTGGGAATGCAAGGCAGTTGACATTGGAATGTACTGGGAGGGGAGGACTGGAAAGGGGGCTGATACTGGGGAGGATTCCTGAGACTGGAAGTAGGCTGATGGAAGGAAGTGATGAAAACAAAAGAAGAGATAAGAAATGGCAGATGGACCATAGACCATAGAAAGAGAGCTAAGAGAAGACAGGAAAACAGAAGCCTCAGATCAGGACCAGCATGATCAGAGAATAAAATGGTCAGACAACAAAGGTAGAAAAAATAATTTCACTTTAGTGATTGGACTTTGTGCTATCTTTATATTTTACACAGTATGGGGAACTACATCTCTTATTTATCTGATGTTGCACTTCATGCGGAATCTGGCTTTTTGGGGTTTCAGTTTAATTTTTGTCTACATATTTTTATTTTAGGTTGTAGTCACTTATTCTGTACTTGGTGAGGGTCTGGGTTCTGAGTATGTGACCGAGGCCAGGTGTTTTGTTAACATGAAGTTTGTACATAGGGATCTATACTATATTGTAGTAATTTGACTTGTTGAGCTTTTCAAATAGGTGTATGGATGTTCTAGGGCCTACTGCAGTATTTATAGTGCTGCTTTTTTCTGGCTAGGTCCCTTGTATGAGTTTTGGAAGTTTATGTGTAAGTGGCTTTTCATTAATCAAATTTAATGTTTTATTACTATGTTTTATTGTAAAAATCTGTTATACTAAATTGCATGTGTATTGTGATGCAGCGGACCCTCTGCTGGAGAGGAAAAAAGTTTTAAACTCTGAAAGAAAAAGAAATTGCCTGCAATTTCCAGAGAACTTACCTAGAGGGAGCAGGAGAGCTAAGACAGAGACCACAGAACCACGCCCTAGTGGGCAGGACTCTTATTCCAAAAGCGCACATTTAAGAGCAGGCAAGCCAGAGTTTGGAGGGAAGCCAGAGTCTGGAAGGAAGCCAGAGTTTGGAAGCAAGCCAGAGTTTGGAGACAAGCAAGAGTCTGGAGGCAAGCAAGAGTCAAGAGGCAAGCAAGAGTCAAGGGACTTGCCTGTAAGGAGCTCAGCTGCCAAAGCCTCATCAGCTGAGAGAAAAAGGACAGGCTGGGAGAGGAGAACCAGTCCTGAGAGAGAGAGAGGACAGGCCGAGAAGGCCGAAGCCAAGCCAGACCGGGCCCAGAAGCCCACAAGAGAACAGGCCTTAAGGGCCAGAGAAGGAAAGACTGGGAAAGCAGGAGGTATATTCCAGAGAGCACCGATACTGAAGGCAGCAGTCACGGTACACCTCCAGCCTCACCCCAGAGAATCAAACACAAAGCAAAAGGTAAAACTTTTAACCTTTGTCATTGTATACCTGAACTTAAGCTAAGAGAAGAATCCTGGGAAGGAGATTCTCCATATAGAAGACAAGAGCAGAAGCAAAAGCTAAAGGATAGTTTGTGCAACAAAAGGACTGTTAGAGGAAAACATAGAGATAATGTTTTTAAACCTCTTGAGCAAGCAATGCCTTTCTGGTATGCCACTAAGCTGAATCGTGGGCCTAGACAGACTGCTAAGCCGTGGGAAACAGTAAGACTAAATCCCATGAAGGACACTTGCCCTGATACCACAGAGCAGTCAGAGGAGGCCATGCAAGTGGAATCTGTGTATGAAGACAGTGATAGTCCCATGGAATGCACATACTGTGCTGGAAGCGAAATAGAGGCCTTCCAGAGTCATTGAGCGAAGGAAGCATTTTTGCTGTTACATATTTGAATACTGTGAAGTTAACAGTGTTTGGTTATTTTATTTCTCACCTTTAAAAATCTGCTGTAAAGACTTATTTTGCCACGTACCGGAGTGTATATCCTTTGTTTTTGAACCCTTAGTGCTTAAAGGGGAAAATAAAGCCTGTTTGTTTTCCCACCACTTTTGTGCAAATCTGAATCTCTTCAGGAGTTGGTAACGAGGCTGACACAAGGCTCTGACCCACGACCCTCGCACCTGGCCAATCCTGATTAACAACATCTTAGTGACCCCCCCCCCCCGGCTCCAGCCCTCCGGTGGAACTACTACGCCGCCACCAGGGGGTGCTGTGTGCCGGGGGCGCGGCGTCACAGTATGTTTAGAAGCCACCTAGGATTTTAGATGGGTGGCATATACATTTTAAAATAAAGTATACTAAATTTATGCACATGATGCCGCAGTGAGTCTCCGCACATGGCCCTGCATCACTGGGAGATAGAGAAACGCAGAAACCTCAGATTGAGACCTACTTGATCAGGAATAAAATGGTCAGACAACAAAGTTCAAAGAGAATTTTATTTTCAATGTAATTATCTGACTTGGTGCTTTCTTTATATTTTATATAGTACATGGAAATGCATCTCTTTCTATTTCTCTGGTATTGCACTGGCTTCTTGGGGTTGCAGTTTAATTTTTATCTACATGTGTTTATTTTTAGGTTATGGTCACTTGGTGAGGGTCTGTGTTATAAGTGTGTGACCAACACCAGGTGTTCTGTTAACATGGAGTTTGTAGGGATCTGTATTGTAGTAATCTGAATTGTACAGCTTTTCAAATAGGTGTTTGGATGTTCCAGGGCCACTGTAGTATTTACAGTGATTTTATTTGGATGGGCTCCTTATGTGAGTTTTGGAAGTTGGTGCTGAAATGGTATGGTATGGTAATGGTAGATTTACTCTATAGATATTCAGTGACTTTGTTGTAGTTCACAATATGCCTGGTACTGGAGAATGTTTGTTGTTGCTGTTAGTGAGATGATCAGAATCAGATATATATTTTTAAAGATATTGAGTACTGTGGGTGAATTTCCTGGTTCTGCTCTGCATCTACTGTTGAAGGGGGTTCTGTGGATGCAAAATATATGTTCAAAAAGAAAAGTCAAGAACCATAACTCAGTTTATAACAACACAATAAAAATGTGTTATAGTTTAGTTTTATAAAGAGTGCTATAATTCTCGCTCTCTTTTAGTTCCTTGGTGTGCAAACATCCTGCATTTCCTCCATATAATGTAATTGGCCCTGGGACAGGTAACTTCAGAACTATGTTTAGCTGTGGGCTGCTGGGCCCTGTTGTGCAGGTGCTCAGGGCAGCTGCTCACTAACGTTTGTTAATTAACCTGCATTGAAAGCACAGTTGCTTACCTGTAACAGGTGATCTCTGGGAACAGCAGGAATAAGTCTTCACATATGGGTATCGTCGGTACCGACGGAGCCTGCGCGGGAATGCTCCCCAGCGTCCAAAAGGAAAGCTTTTGGGAGCATCCCACAGCACCTGCGCGCTGCCTTCCCGCCTTTCCTAACCGCCTCTCTCCAGTTCGAGTTTTTAAAGCTGAGACAAAGAGAGAGTGAGGAAAGGAAAGAAAGATAGAGAGATACAACTCCTAGGGGAGGTGGGTGGGTTGTGAAGACTTATTCCTGCTGTTCCCAGAGATCACCTGTTACAGGTAAGTAACTGTGCTATCTCCAGAAACAAGCAGGAATGAGTCTTCACATATGGGGACTCCCCAGCTAGAGATGCCTGGGAGATCACCCAGGTTGTGAGTCCCTGGGAAGGGCTCTACCTCCACCCATGAATCTCAGGCATCCAGCCAGGGATGGAGGGTAGGAGTTGGTTAGGTATGGAACAGGTGTTTGAGAACAGCCTGACCAAACAAGGCATCCCGGCGGGAGTCCTTGTCTAAGCAGTAATGGGCTGTGAAGGTATGAACCGAGGCCCAGGTGGCTGCTCGACAGATCTGGTCGATGGACACAGAATTTAGATGAGCCATAGAGGCTGCCATGGCCCTCACACTGTGAGCTGTGACTTGGCCCTCCAGAGAAAGGTTCTTACTCTGGTAGGCGAAAGAAATACACTGAGCAATCCAATTGGACAGAGTTCTCTTAGAGACTGGAAGTCCTAAATGAGAGGGATCAAAAGCAACAAAGCGTTGAGAGGACTTTCTATGTTGCTGTGTCCTTTGTAAGTAAAAAGCAAGAGCTCGTTTACAATCCAGGGTATGAAGATTCCTCTCTGCACTTGAAGCATGAGGTCCTGGAAGAAAAGACAGGTAAATAAACCTCCTGGTTCAGATGAAAAGGGGAGACCACTTTAGGCATAAAGTGTGGATTAGTCCTGAGGACTACCTTGTCATGATGGAACCTTGTATAAGGAGGATTAGCCACCAAGGCTTGCAGCTCACTGATGCGGCGAGCTGAAGTGACTGCAATGAGAAAAATAACCTTCCAAGAAAGAAATTTCAAGGAGGTAGTGGCTAAGGGTTCAAAAGGTGGCTGCATAAGCTGGCCAAGAACCAGATTCAAGTCCCAGGCCACTGGAGGTGGTCTGATGGGAGGTTTAGTCAAAAGAAGGCCTCTCATGAATCTTGCTATAAGAGGATGAGAGGAAATAGGCTGTCCATTGAGAGGTTTAAGGGATGCTGCAATAGCACTCAGATGGACCCTTACTGAATTTGTTTTAAGGCCTGCATGAGATAAATGCAGTAAATACTCTAGTAAGGAATTCAGAGGAATTGCAAGAGGGTTAAGACCCTTCTCTGCACACCAAATGGTAAATCTTTTCCATTTAAAAGCATAGGAACGTTTAGTGGAAGGCTTTCTGGAAGCATGAAGGATATCCTTCACTTGCTGAGAAAGATGCAAATCTTGAAGGTCTAGGCCTTCAGCAACCAGGCTCTGAGGTGAAGAGACTGGGGATTTGGGTGCCACAATGTTCCTTCCTCCTGGGACAGGAGGTTTGGAGCAGATCCCAAGTCCAGGGAGGGAGCTTGGGAGAGATGCAGAAGTAGAGGGTACCACACTTGGCGTGGCCAATGAGGTGCTATGAGGATCATAGACCCCTTGTCTCTCTGAAGTTTGAAGAGTGTCTTGGGAATTAGGGGAATGGGTGGAAAGGCATAGAGGAAGTCTTTCCCCCAATGAAGGAGGAAGGCATCCCTGGCCTGAACTCCCTGACACGGAATCCTGGAACAGAACCGGGGAAGTTTGGATTCCACGGACTTGCAAAGAGGTTTATGTCCGGGGTTCCCCAAATTCGGAAGATCCTGGCTATCTAGTCCCCATGGAGGGACCATTCGTGTGGAAGCAGAACTCGACTGAGTCTGTCTGCCCAAGAGTTTTGAACCCCTGGAAGATACACTGCCATGAGATGAATTTGATGAATTTGATGCTCTCTGGCGAAGGCCCACAATCTCAGAGCTTCGTTGCAAAGCGACAGAGAGCCAGTTCCGCCCTGCTTGTTCACGTAGAACATGGCTACTTGGTTGTCCGTGTGGATGAGGACTGTCTTGTAGCTGAGCAGGGTGTGGAAGACTCTGAGAGCTAGAAAAATTGCTCTGAGCTCTAAGAGGTTGATATGTAGAGATGTCTCCTCTAGAGACCAGATGCCTTGAGTGGAGAGATCTTGAAGATGAGCTCCCCAACCTCTTGGAGAGGCATCTGTTGTAAGAATTGCTTGGGGTAACACCTGTTGGAAGGGGGACCCCAGCAACAGATTTTGAGTGGACTTCCACCAGGGGAGGGACCAAAAGAGATGACTGGAGGTTGCTATTTTGTCTGACAGGCAACCTGATGCCTGGGTCCATTGGTTGGACAGAGTCCACTGAGCTGCCCTCATGTGAAGGAGAGCATAAGGAACCACATGCACAGTGGATGCCATGTGGCCTAACAGTTGTAACATCTCTCGAGCAGTTAAATGGGATTTTAACTGAATTTGTGAAGCTAACTGCACCAAGCGTAGGCAACGGGCCTGGGGAAGATAGGCCCTTGCAGTTGTGGTATCCAGTAAGGCCCCTATGAACTCTAGAGACTGAGTAGGGGTGAGATGGGCCTCTGACTGGGATGGAACTCGGATGAGCCAGTCGTCCAGATATGGGAATACGAATATCCCTAGAGTGCGTAGAAATGCAGCTACTACTGCCATGCATTTTGTGAACACCCTTGGTGCAGAAGCCAGACCGAAAGGAAGCACTCTGTATTGGTAGTGCTTCCCTTGATAAAGGAACCGAAGGAACCTTCTGTGTGTTGAATGGATGAGGACATGGGTGTACGCATCCTTGAGGTCTAGAGAGCAAAGCCAATCCTGACTCTGAAGGTATGGAAGGAGAGTACTGAGAGAAATCATCTTGAATTTCTCCTTGCATAGAAACTTGTTCAATTCTCTGAGATCTAAGATGGGTCTGTAGCCCCCTGTTTTCTTTGGAATAAGAAAGTAGGGGGAGTAGAACCCTGAGCCCTGTTGAAGAAGGGGTACTTCTTCTATTGCCCCTTGGGCAAGAAGGGTAGTAATCTCCTGACCCAGAAGGTCAAGGAGAGATGTTTAAGAATTGGACTGTCTCACCATGGTGTGAGGAGGAAGGGTTAAGAAATGAAGCTTGTACCCCTCCCTTATGATGGAGAGGGTCCATTGCTCTGCTGTGATTTGTTCCCATCTGGGAGCAAAGTAAACCAACCTTCCTGGAATGGTGAGAGGCTCTGGAGATTCTAGAGCCAGAAAGGCTAAGCTCTCTAGTTGTAAGTCAAAGGCCCTGAGGAGGCTGAGGCTGTTGGGCCGTAGCAGTCCTAGCAGCCTTAGGCTTGGCCTGTTTCGGTTGTTGTTGTCTCTTTGTAGCAAAACGACCTGCAGTAGATGACTGACCATAAGCAGAATAATATTTCCCTTTTTTGGGAAAAAATCCCTTTTTAAACAACCTTTTCTTAAAAGGAGCAGAAGTAGACTTTGAAAGTCTATCTAAAGCAGAATTTTCAGCATCCATTTGGGTGGCCTTTGCTTGCCAATCTTTGCCAAAAAGGTTTTCACCTGTACAAGGAAGGTTTCCTAGTCCATCTTGAACCCAAGGTTCCAAATCAGAAGCTTGTAACCAAGCAACTCTGTGTGCACCTATGGCAATGGCCGAGGCTCTGCTGGCACCTTCAAAAGAGTCAAAGGCTGCACGGTTGGAAAACTTGGAAATATCCTGGACATGTTTGAGCCAGGTGAGGAACTCTTCCCTTTTATCTTCTGAAATAAAAGGAGATAAAGTTTGCAGGTGATCTGTAACTTATTTTAGAAACATCCCCATATAGAGACTATAGGAGTTGATTCTGGCAACAAGCATACTGGCCTGGAAAATTCTCCTGCCAAAGGCATCTAAGGTTCTGCATTCTCTTCCTGGAGGAGCAGAAGAGTGCCTTTTTGTACTCTTTATCTTCTTCATAGCAGACTCCACCACAATGGAGTGGTGAGGAAGCTGAGTCTTATGAAAGCCAGGACAGGGAGGAACACGATACATGTTGTCCGACCTGCGAGAATGAGGGGAAGTGGTGAGAGGAGTCTCCCATATGCCCAACATGTGATCATAAAGAATCTCATGTATTGGTAAAGTGGCTGCCTCTTTAGGAGCCTTAGGATATTGTAAAATATCTAATTTTTTGGCTCTAGGCTCTGTTTCAGGGGCCACTGAGATGGAAAGTCCCCTGGCCACTTCCCTAATAAAGTCTTGAAAAGACAAGTCCTCTGGAGGAGACATTCTCCTTTTTGGAGAAGAGGGCTCTGGAGGATGAATCACCGATGCTTCGACAGAGACCTCTGATTCATCAGAGTCTTCAGAGGAATCGAAGTATCGCCTGTCTGGATGCTCCTGCAGAGCCCGATACACGTACCGGGTGGTATCGACATCGGGAGTGATCGGTACTGGTTCGGTACCGATGGGCATCACAGAACAGTGTACCGCTGCAGTCGACACCAAAGCGGATGTCAATGCAAGCAGTACCGGTGCCGGAGTCGGTACTGGCAACGGAGTTTGTTGCGGTACCGAAGGCGTCGCAGCTTGTATGAATGCCGTGATGGCACGCTGCATGGTCAGGATATTCTGATCCATTGACGCAACCAATGTCTGGATGTCGGTACCAGTGGGAACCACCGGTACCCCAGAACATGGCAACAGGTGATCGGTCGAGGCCGAGCCATCGATGTCAACCTGTGACCCCATAGATAAAGCTTTGGAAGCCGGAGCCTCCCGCCGGGGTAATTTTGCCGGTGCGGATTCCTCGAGGGCAAGCCCGGAGGCATCTCGATACTTAGAGGGAGATCTACCCTTCGAGGACTGGCTGGATTTAAGTTTGGTTACCTGAGATCCATGTGAGGAAGAAGAAGCCCTGGAAGACGTCGATGCAACCGAAGCTGCATCTGAGGGAAACAGGGTACTGAGCTTAGCTGCTCGATTCTGTAGACCTCTTTTAGACATCATGGAGCAGGACTCACAATCCGCAGTGGAGTGGTCAGGACCTAAACATTTTAGACACCATTCATGGGTGTCAGTGACAGAAATAGTGCCGCTGCACTTCGTGCATTTTTTAAACCCAGAGGTGGGCTTTTCCATGAGGAAAAAATGTCCTAGGCCTAAGGCCAAAGAAGAAAATGCACTGAAGTGAGAAAAAACAGTAGGTTTTTTTTTTTTTAGAATAAAGAAAGAAAAGATCGGCGGTACCGGTCTAGCGTCGAGAAGGCAGCCACGCGACCAAAGAAATAAAATAAAATAAAGAAATTCTTCAGCGGTGACAGGAACACGACCTGCTGGCTCCGCGGAAAAGAAGAACTGGAGAGAGGCGGTTAGGAAAGGCGGGAAGGCAGCGCGCAGGCGCTGTGGGATGCTCCGAAAAGCTTTCCTTTTGGACGCTGGGGAGCGTTCCCATGCAGGCTCCGTCGGTACCGACGATACCCATATGTGAAGACTCATTCCTGCTTGTTCCTGGAGATAAGATTTACCAGAAACTATTGCCTGTGAGGGACAGAGAGATTGCTGTTGTGGTTGAATCAATCATTGATTCATAGAGATAGACCAGTCATTGGCAGGACTGCCCTGTGCGATTATGCTGGTCAAAGAGAAGGGGATAGAAAAGGTTCAGAGGTTTTTGATCAGGGGACTGAGACCTGATGAGACACAGAGGGGTGCAATGCAATAAGCTGTGCAACGCTGTAGCTCAGCAGTTTACTCTTGATTAGCATGGGAAAAATATTATTCCCAATGTAGTAAGATATTAATTTTTAGCACAGAAAAATCTGAAGTAAAACCTGTCATGTATGGTGGGAGTGCCTGAAGCTGTGAGTTTTTTTTTTTAGAGGGAGGTGGGGGAGTTAAGGAATTGGTGGGGCAGGGGCTAGATTGGAGAGTGGAAGGTGTGATGTTGAGATGTGGAGAGGTAGGGTGAGGGGGTTTAAGGGGAAGTTGGCACATATGTGTGCTACGTGTGCATGTTGTGAGGTGGCCTTGTTTTGGAAGTCTTCCCATGTTCTGACATTGCAGACATGGGAAGTGCAAATGCATAAAGTGTATCTGATGGACAGGCTGATAGTGATTCGGCTTAAGAAACTCCTGAAATCTGAGTGTATATGGGAAGTGTTTGCTGTTAAATACCATCTGATACAGAATAATACTTTGAGCTAATCTTGAGCCTGGGTGGGGAGTGAAGTAAGTAAAGGGGAGGGGTGGGGAGGGGCAGGGATTTTGTTTGTTAAAGTGTATTTTATTTTGTAGAGTGTGGCTTTGTACAAAACTTCTACAAAATTAAATTAAAAAAAAAAAAAGTAAAACCTGTCATACATTTAAGCTCCTAGGAGGCTGCTCTCAAGAAGAGAAGGGAAAGGATTTTGGAATTAGCTCTTGCCTTTTTCAGTGGTAGCTGAAGGGGAGTTACCTTCAGGTACAGTAGGTATTTTCTTGTCTAGGGAGGGTTTACAATCTAAGTTTTTACCTTAGGCAATGGAAAGCTAAGTGATTTGCCCAAGATTACAATGAGCAGCAATAGCAACTCAGACCTCTTCCTGTTTTTTATACTATTTTTAGTCTCAGTTTGATGACGCAGCACACCTCAGTTGTTCTTCTATGAATGCTCCCTGTCTTGATAGATTCTGCAGGAACCAATCTCTGACTGGCTCCCTCAGCCTATTTAACCCCGGAGCACCTTACCGAGTACCTCATTATTTGCTGATTTTTAGGGACTAAACTGGGCTGTTAATCCAGGCTATCTGCAACTAGATCTCATGTTATTCAATGGGACCTAGTTGAGGTAGCATAGGTTAACCATTAGCTTTATTTATTTTTATTTTATTTATTTATTTATTTATTTTATTTGTATTTCTTATATACCGCACTATTTGCGATCAGCGCGGTTTACATAAAACAAACAGTATCCGACAATAAACAAAAGTCAGGTCATTACAATGAACAGGAATAATTAACTTGGATAACCGGGGGGAAAACTATCTACATGTGCGGATCATTGAATAGGTAACTATATACATGTCTGTTGGAGTTATTGCGTGTCGATCATACTTGGTGGCAGGGGTTCGGGGCAGTCAGTGAGGTATTCAATAAAGAGAAGGTGTTTTAAGGCCTTCCTGAACTGGCTCAGGTTGGGGATGGCTCTGATGTGTGGTGGTAGGGAGTTCCAGAGACTTGGGGCACATAGACTAAAGGCTCTGTTTGATGTTGCTATGGAGCATCTTGTCCTGGCTTTCGGTATCGCTAGCATGTTGGCTACAGCGGTTCTTCTTATCCTGTTGTGTGTAGGTGGTTGGATGAGGTCACATAGTGAAGAGGAGGATAGCCCCTTGATGGCCTTGAATGTCATCACTAAGGTCTTGAAGCTGATCCTGGCTTGAATGGGGAGCCAGTGAAGCTGCTTCAGGAGGGGTGTGGTATGCTCTCTCCTTGGTGCTCCGAAGAGGATTCGCGCTGCACTGTTCATGGCGAGTTGTAAGGGATGTAAGGTGGCCTGAAGGAGTCCTTGTAGGATGACATTTGAATAATCAAAATGAGGAATGATGAGGGCTTGATAAATGGTGCGGAAGTCGCTCGGTTCGAGTAGGGGGCGTAAGTGTCTGAGGGATCTAATCTTGAAGTAGATCGCTCTTACAGTTTTGGCTATGTGCTGCTTCATGTTGAGGTTCTGGTCCAATGTGACTCCGAGATACCGTATAGCTGATTTTACCTGCAACTCGGCGTTGTCCACTTCCAAGTGGCTAGGAGGTGTAAACTCGAGATTTCTGGAGATGAACAGGACCTCCGTTTTCTTATGTTGGATGCGCAGATTTTGGGATAGGAGCCATTCGGATATTGCGTTGAAGCACTTAGTCAGTGGGGTGAGGTCCGGGCAGTCCAGGGATATTGGTAGGTACAGTAGGACATCATCTGCGTAAATCATGCAACTCACATTGAACGATCTGATGATGTTACAAATGGGTTGGATATAGATGTTAAACATAAGTGATGATAGGGAGGATCCTTGAGGGACTCCTTGACTTTGTAGGAATGGCTCGGATGTGGCCCCATTTGCTCGGACGTATTGCCATCTTCCAGACAGGTAAGACCTACACCACTCGAGAGCTGTTCCAGTAATGCCTTTCTCTCTTAGCCGAAACAGGAGAATTTCGTGGCAGACCGAGTCGAAGGCTGCCGCTATGTCTAAAAAGACGAGTGCGAAACCTCTACACAAGTTGTCGATGCCTGAGATTATAGTATCGAAAAGAGATGTGAGTAGTGTTTCCACTCCGTGTGATTCTCTGAATCCATGTTGAGATGAATCCAGAGGGGCGTTGGTAAGGTTACCAACTGGCTCCAGATGCGCCCGACAGGCTTGATCCAGTCCTGGGTTTACCCCATTGCATGCAGGGACATGTAGTTCTGATTTCTCCATTGCACTCCATAAGAAAAACAAGACTACATGTCCCTGCATGCAATGGGGTAGACCCAGGACTGGATCAAGCTTGTCGGGCGCATCTGGAGCCAGTTGGCAACCCTAGGCGTTGGTGTCAATATGATCTTGTAGCTGCTTGTAGACTGTCTTTTCAATGATTTTAGCGAGCATCGGGATGCTAAAAATGGGTCTGTAGGACTCAACCTTTTGGTTTAGTAAACATAATCCTTAGTGTTTGATCTCTGCTAGTCTCCCGGTAATGAACCATTTCTGCCTGCTGTTTTGGATTTGTCTCTATAGTCAGTACTTCTCTTGTTCCTCCTTCTGCCTGGCAAGTGCAGTCAAACCTATCCAGCAGGAAACACCACAGGCCTGTGCTTCAAGTCCTGGCAGCCTCTGAGCATCAGAGGGATGAGCTGTTCTAGGTGAATACACACTCCCTAGGTCCTAGGTCCCTGCTGCTATCGGAGAGTGGACCCAGCCATGAAACAACCACAGCACTAAAGTAGCACAGTGGGAATGCAGAATGCATGACAAAGGCCGAAAAAAGCTTCCAGTGTAAAGAGCCAAGTTAAATCTGTAGCACTGAATCTTTTCTTCAGTTCAGGACTGGAGTAAAGATGCAGCACAGGAGCACCTCAGACGGCCCTTTCTGGCAGATCTTCAGACCCATGACCTTACAGAGACTTTTGTAAGAAAACAAAAACGTATCTGTTCCTTGAGCACTTCTCGATAGCTCCAGATTAACCATGCATACCCTTTTACCTTGGTCCCAGTGACTTTATAATCACTCTCTGCCCTATCCTTGTTAGCATTCCATGTACTGTTAGCATTTCATGCATGTACACAATTATCGAGCACTCTGTAATACTCTACATAATATGAAAAGTACTACAGTACGTAAATAGGAATACAAACACACTACAGGCAATATTCGAGGTAAGAAAAAGGCCTGTTACTGGCTCTCTGACTTTTACACAAAAATGTTAAATGTTAAAATTAAGGTGACATACCTGTGTACCTTTTGGGGACCTGACAGGTACTTGTGACCTGAACTGGCCACTGTTGGAAACAGGATACTGGGCTTGATGGACCCTTGGTCTGACCCAGTATGGCATATCTTATGTTCTTACTTGTTAGCTTCATGCACTTGTATATAGTTAATTAAGGTCCTTGTTGAAATCTAAGGTTCTCTGTGACATTTAAGGTTCTATGTTTCCCACATTAAGTTACTGTTCAATGTAAACCGCCTTGACGTGTCAAAAGGCGGTATATAAAACCAGTTAAATAAATAAATCCCTGAAGGTCCAAGTGGATCCCCATGCAAGGGTAGGGGGTCAATCTGCCAAATAAGGGATGTATCAGTGGAAGTTGGGCACTGCTATTTTGGAAGATGGTGCCAGAGATAAGAGCAAATGAGGATCACTCCTGTTTTCCAACCCAAAAGGGGGGTCAGGGGGGCCCAAACAAGATATCATTATGGGGTTGGGAGGCAAGGGGGTTGGGGTTCAGGGGCCCATTTGGGCCACCAATAATATCTTAGCTGGGTTAGGGTCAGGGTCCAGGGCTCACTAGGAAATATTTTACTGGGCTTTTTTTTTTCCCCTCTCCCTTCCTGTCAGTGCATGAGTTAATCCCACTCATGCACTGGCAGGATGTTAGGCCAGCTGTGATTTGAATCTGTGATACTGGAAGCTGGTGACTTAGCCTGAGCTGAAGTCCAAGGAAGATAATCCAGACGTGGTGGAAGAAGAAGCTCACCTCAAGGAGACCATTGGACCAGCAAGAGGTATCTCATCAGTCAACATACATAAGGAGAGCCAGGCAGACACACCCTTGCTAGTTCAATAGTTTTTGGTGGGTCTGACTTGTGTTTACTGTTTGTCTGGTTCTTTCAGTAGGCGCTTCCTCCTGGGTAATACTGTGCCCTACTATTACATGGCTAAGATGTTAACTTCAAATAGTCGTGCACAAAGAGGATACCTCAGGCAAGTCTTCCATCAGGGGGGGAACCAAAGTAAACACTAAACATGTCTAATGGGACTTTTCTCCAAGTTAGAGAGCCACCCCCAGAGGAAATGAAACTAAGAGATTACGGGATACCTGAGATGTTACAATAAGGTACACATTCGCATAACTAATAAGTGAATTTCAATAGATAAAATAAGGAGCCAAATTCTCTTCAAACTTAGTATACAGGGTGGCCCAAAAAAAGTGAGAACATCTCGTAAATTAAAAGCTTAAATAGTTTACTTATTTACCTTTTTTAGCTATATAATGTCTTTATTTTGACAATTTCCAGTCGCCATCTTTGTTTTTTTAATTTGTCAATCGTTTACATCTGTCTTTTTGAATTTTTAAATAACTTACATGCTATGAGATGTTCTCACTTTTTTTGGGCCACCCTGTATATGATTTTATTAAAAAGGATCAGCTAAACTTTTGAGTTACTTACAGAGTACTAAAACTCCAGCAACATTTAACAGAGCTAGTTAAGAAGTTTATCGCAGTAGTCAAAAAGCAGGAACAGTATGGCACAAATACAACTCAAATAAAGATTTCTTTTTTTCTGTTGTATGAACACAAAATTTGTCACTACATGCAATGGGATAAACCCAGGACTGGATCAAGCCTGTCGGACACATCTGGAGCCAGTTGGCAACTCTATTAGTTTAAAATAAAGCATAATGATCCCTAGCTACTGCATCACTTCCCACAAGCTCACACTTTCTCATTCACTCCTAATGTGCTTGCCAGCTTCACCTTTTTAAAGCTGTCAGTAAAGCAGAGATCCAATATATTTGCTTCAGAATTTTTTGAGGGGATCTGAAGTCAAATGTTAGCACCTGAGCCCAGAAATAGTTTGAAGCAGAGAAATAAAGGCCCAGCTTTCTATTGTTTTTCACAACTCCTCTTAACTGCAGTTCCATATACCTCAACACAAACCGAACAGTGCTTTCAGATTACTTTTAAACTAGAAGCTATTATACATTCAGCCCAACTTCAACTGGAAAAATAAGTATGCTTCCTTCTCTGGTAGTGTTTAGAGTCTCCAATCAATGAGCCAAGTATAAACACAGCCACCAGCAGTAGCCAGTTCCTTTAAGAGGAAAGAAAAAAATTATACCTTCTATAAAGATAGTTCTATTCTTAGTCCCAGAAATGAAATTCTTTCAGGAAAAGTCTGGCTCCCCCTAAGAATAATTTTCCCATAACTAAATATTAATCCTCTTTCCAAAAAAGATCACAAATAAGTATTCAGAATCTTTCACTCTCACCTAGAATCTACATAATACTATGCACACAAAATAACTTCACAACAGTTGCAGTTTCTCATATTAGGTGACATTTTACTTACTAGATAATGTCCTTTCTTTGAGTCCTGCTAGACCAGTCCAGACAAGTGGATTGTGTTCCCCTACCAGAAGATTGGTGGAGACAGATAGCCAGTGAATGCCCAGGTTTCAATGACATCACTCCCATGCCTCTATCAGCCTGAGCCACTAAAGGACACCTCGGTAGTCATCCCAAAGCATATGGGAAAGCATAGCAAACCTCACACAACCTCAACAATGATGAATCAAACAGTAGAGAAACTAGGCACAGGAGAAATTGAACAGCAGGCAGTCAGTAGGATATGGACCTGCAGAACCAAGCATATAAATCATAATGGACCAAGGTACTGTCGCAATTTTACAAACCAAACACAGTTCCAGGGATGGGTCCTGGACCGGTCTAGCAGGACTCAAGGAAAGGACATTATCTGGTAAGTAAAATGTCACTTTCCATTTTACCCTGATAGACCAGTCCAGATAAGTGGGACGTATCAAAGTTACACCTCCACTGGACAGGAAGAAGACACAGCAACTCATAAACCTTGAGCCAATGGCCATGTCCACCTGAGCATGGACATCCAAGCAGTAATGCTTGACAAAAAGTGGAAAGTGATGCCCATTTTGCTGCCCAACAATGTCTGAAGAGGCTACCAAGCTATGCTCTGCCCTCGAGAATGCCTGCCCCCCAAGTAGAATGGGTGTGCTAACCCTCCGGAACAGACTGGTTCCATCACAGATATGCCGAGACAATTGCCTCCTTGATCCAGTGCCCCAAGGTAGATTTGGTTGCCACAACACCCTTGCATAGGCCAGCAAACAGCACAAAAAATGATTGGATGTACAGAAGGCATTCATAACCTCCAAGTACCGGAGAAGCACCCTCTGGACAGCCACAAGACGGAGATCCTTATCTTTGTTACTTTGTTGAACCCACCAACTGTTAAACTTTGTGCCATGTAATAATGTTTAAAATATAAACCGTCCCTGATCTTGGGAAGGGGCGGTATAGAAGAAATGACAAGTAAATAAATCTTTCCCTCTAGAATGCTTTTTAAGAACATAAGAACATAAGATATGCCATACTGGGTCAGACCAAGGTCCATCAAGCCCAGTATTCTGTTTCCAACAGTGGCCAATCTAGGTCATATGTACTGTGGTAAGGAGGGTGCAGCCCAGCTAGAGAAAACTGAAAAAAAGAAGAATTTTTCTTCTTTACGGGGGATGGGTGCACAAAATCACATACTCCATACTAAAAGCCCTGAAAGGAACCTAGGGGGCAGAGCTAAGGGTAAACCAATCCCAGACCACAGGACAACCGTGCATAGGAGTAGGAGGTCCAAGTGGGCGGAGCCAGGAAGGGAGTTGCCCTGCTCAGCAGTTAACAGAGAGAAAACAAACACAAGAGGGAGAGCCAGTTTGAATAAGGAAGGGGCTTTGAGAAGAAGGTCCAGGAGGAATTCAAGAGCAAGCACAAGCGGCAGTTGCAGTTCCAGGCCTAGCCCAGGTTCTAGCCCAGTTCCCAGAAAGCACAGACCGGAAAGATCTGTGGCCAAACTGAAGAGAAGCTTTTCAGCCAAGGAGAGCAGCAGAAGGAGGAACCACTATAGAGGCAGCCAAGAAAGGTACGCAGGGACCAAGCATTGCCAAGAGGATAGTTCTTGCTCTGACTCAGAGGAGACTGTCATACCCCAGAAGGCTCAGCACAGAAAGAAATATCTCACTAGGGAAGTTAAACAGGAGAGACCCCCAAGAGACCGGCCTGGAGAAGGCAAGGCCAGGCACTGGGAGAGGCTGTTTAATCTGGTGAAGACTCTTAAGGAAAAGAGCCCGGAGCACTTTCAAGGAGCACCCAGCTGTAGCTCAATAGAGAGCATGGAGGTAGGCCCTGAGGAAAGTGTTGTTAATTCTGATGTCTCTGAAATGGAATGTGAGCTGTGCACTAAGGTATTAGTGTGAGCTAGAACAGTGGAACATAAAAAGGGGGGCTGTTGTAGCCTAAAGACAGTTCCAGAAGCTGGAAGAGAGGGGAAAGCCTGAATGTAAAGGATTAAGAAACTCTCCTAAGAAGCTGAAACTGCAGGAGCTCAGTGGAGGTTCAAACAGCTGAAACTGTTTGTGTGTGTGGCAACAGCAGGGTTGAAGCTGATACCTCACTCACTATGTGAAGAGTTTAAAAATGCCTTTTTCTTCTGATGCTAAGGTTAAGCTGTTGCAGTAAGGAACAAGAACTGGTATGAGTTTGTTCAAGGTTACACTGTTTTGGACATTTTGATTTCTGGGAGAAATTATCCTGTATTTTCTTTTTGTCTGGAGAAACAAAAGTTATGCTTGAAGAATTTTATGTTCACCACTTACCAGCATGGAAACCGAATAAAATTTCCTGTGCGCTTTATTAACCACTTGGCTCTTCTTTTCATACACAACTACAAAAATCCTAGAAGGGATATCAGATGGCCAGCCGTCCCTACTAGGCAACCGCCTGGTAGGGGCGCGAGCATCACAGGGTGGCATAGTTCTTGGATGCGGTGTTCCAGTAGTCAAGGGGAGCGTCTTCGAGCCATACCTCTGGACGGAGAAATCCAGGAAGGGCGGTGACCGGACCGAGGCAACGGAAGAGAAAAACCGGAGCGGATTCGGATCGGAAGCGCTGTGACTGGTGGCAAATGCTGAGACCTGCATCAGAATCAGGTAACCCGTAGACTAGAAGGGGTAGGCCTGGATTCTGGTGTAAGGGGGGCCACCAGCTGCTCACTAGGAGAAGTGGGGGTGAAAAAAAAAAAAAGTGCCGCACTTTGTGTGTGTTCTGTGTGTTTGTGTTGCAGAGACCGCAATCTGGCATGGAGGCATCGGATGTATTGGCTTGGGTAGCGGACCAATTCGCTAAGCAGAGGGAAATGGCAGCGTTGAGCCAGGAGCAGGCGAGCTCCATGCTGCGGGCCCAACAGCAACCCCTGCTGGAGATGATGGCCAAGTGGATCCGGACCCAGGAAGCGGCAACAAAACAAGCACAGACTGTCCCAAAGACACAACCTGTTGGTACAGGGGAGGAAGGATTAGCCTTTGGACCTTTCTCATGTGGTCGTTTAACCAAGGAGGACAACCTTGACGACCACATAGAGGCTTTTGAAAGAATAGCTGGTCTGGCTCAGTGGCCGAAAGAGCAGTTGGCTGTAAGGTTTGCCACTACCCTAAGCGGTGAGGCATTAGCCGCCTACAGAGAAATGCCGGTTGATTTAATTCATAACTATGAGCATGTTAAAGAAGCCATAAGGCATCGGATGGGCTTAAGTCCCTCCGCCTATAGAAGACTTCTTTTTTTTTTTTTTAAGACGTTTATTTTCATTTTACAACAAACAAAAGTAACAACACACCAAAAGATACAAATACACACATACAATAAGGAAAACAACCCCAATTACCCCCCACCCTATGCTTCTTCTCTAAGCTAATAAGAGTCATCACATAAGCGCTTACACACATCAGTTATTGTACAGCAAACAAGCAAAAATGGTATTGATGATACAGGCTGATCCTGTGACAGAAATGTATACAAAAGTAAACAGCCAAAGGAGAGCAGTTAGCAGTTAGAACATAATCATGAAACACCTGCCTTTTAAACAAGCAATGAAGGGCTTGAGTGGAAGAGATTGACATACGAGGTAGTTGCTCATAATTACAGTAAAATGGACATAATTCCACCAATCATTGAGGTTCAGATGGAAGCCAATTTCAGTATATCGTAATGAAGGAGATAGGAAATAGCTATGCCCAGTAAATGAGCCTCCTGAAAACATACTAACTCAGAATAATCATGATTAAGAGAGCTAGGGATTGTCCTTCTTTGGAATGGACTAATGATGCCTTTTACAGTCAGTAATGATAACGTACATGAAGCCATGCCAAATAGTTAAACAATCTGAAAAAGAAACATAATAGCACACAGAGGTACACAATGTCGCTCATAGTACCAGTAAATGACTGCAGAAACAACATGATAGAAATTAAACTAAGGAAACCATGAAGCGCCCCTTATAACAAATAAGCACCGGAGTGCCTTAGAGAAGAAGCAAAACCCCAGAAATTACTGGCGGCCTGATGTCTGCGGGGAGAAACCTCAGAGAAGGCCAGAATTGAAACATAAATCCTACAATGCTATACAGGCTCCGAGACTAACCAAGGATCTCATCGTGGAAAGAAAGGAGACCAACAAGGTATATATAAAGAGAAAGAAAAGTCCAGGCAGTCTCCGTTTCAGGCAGCGATCACCACATCGGGCCATTCAAAATGGCGGACCGTTCCAGCGGATTCCATCCAAGCTGTTGGATTAGCGCATCTGGTCTGCTTCTTTAGAAGCTAGAAATGTTGCTAGCAGATCAGGATCTTCGAAGGTACGAGTTTGGTTATGGAGAGTCACTCTGAGCTTCGCGGGATATAAGATGCCGAAACGAGCCTGTAATTGTTGAAGTCTAGGTCGAAAAGCAAGGAGTCTCTTCCGACGGTCAGCTGTGGGCTTAGCCAAGTCAGGGAAGAAGGAGACTTTATGATTTTCAAACTCCAAATGACGATTCGCCCGGGCAGCATTTAGAATTTGCTCAACTTGCTGATATCTCAGTAGACGAAAAATGATGGGCCGGGGGGTCGACCGATTGAGCGCCATGCTGGTAGGAACACGATGTGCTCGGTCAATTTCCAGATCTCTGTGAAAAGTAATCTTCAGCAAGGAGGGAAGAGTTTTGACCAGGAATTCTCTCATATCTCCTGCTTCCGCGCCCTCCGGTACACCAATGAGCCTTACATTGTTGCGACGGGCGCGATTATTGCTATCCTCTAACTCTTTTTGTAGATTCTGTATCTGACGCTCAGCCTCATCCAGTTTCACCAAGCGCACCACGTGCGAGTCGAGGACCCCCGCCATATTGTCCTGCCGTAATGAAAGACCTTCAAAACGATCTTGAAGTACACCAAAATCTTCTCTCATGGCTCGGAGCGCTTCTCCGTTGGACTGCACCAGTTCCTTCACACCACGTATTTCCTCCAAGATCTCCTGTTGCATTTCGGGGTTATCCCGAAATGGCACCATCTTTTGTGGGGAAGGCAGCTCTGTCTTGGAACGTTTTCCGTGTGAAGAAGAGGGAGAGATCCGAAGTCTAAGCGTGCTGGTTTATGGGCCGCCATCTCCCCCGAGGCACCCCGGTAAGTTCGGAGCAAAATATTAAGTTAATGTAGGTATTAAGTCAGGATTCTGAGTAGGCCCCTCGGGAGCTTCAGCGCAAAGCGTCTAACCCGCTGGACATCAGGCTCCGCCCCCCAACAACATTGACTTCTGAGTACCTCTCCCTATAGAAGACTTCTAAGGGCATCTGTGTTAAGAGAAGGTGAAACACCACAAGCTCTGTATTATAGAATAAAGAGCTTAGTCTTTAAATGGCTACTGCCTGGAAAGAAGGATATAGATTCCATTATTGATACAGTAATACTAGAACAGTTTATTGAAGCTGTTCCTGTAGATATGCAAAGTTTCTTGATAAAGCAAAACTGTAAAAACACCCGGGAAGCCATAGTCTTGGCAGACTGCTTTCTGGAGGCCCAGAAATTGAGCCTAAAGAAAGGGGGCGTTTTTCAGGGTACAGAGGTGCAGGAAAAGAATGCAGCCTTTAGTAAGTATAGGACAGATAGAGATAAACCCATGGAAAAGTTTAGCCTGCAAAGAAAATGTTTTTCCTGTGGTGAGCCAGGTCACCTCAAGAAAAATTGTAAAACAAAGAAGACCTTTGTTATAACACACCCCGAGGAGATAGGTGAAGGATTCCTCCTATCGGTAGAGGTGGAAGGAATAACAACAGAAGCACTTTTAGATTCAGGGGCTAGCCAGTCCATGATTTCTAAGAAATTATGGAAAGTGATAGAGGCCCAGAAACAGTGTGTCCAAGAGTCCTCAAGGGGGCAGGTTAAAATTAAATGTGTGCATGGGGCTGCCTCTACCTACCCGCTCCAAACTGTTAAGATAAAGGGCTTAGGCAGTGGAAGGGAGGTAGCAGTGGCAGTGATTCCGAGACTCCCTCATGATATCATACTGGGCCGAGATTGGTCCCAGTTTAGGAAGGGGGTGGAGAAAGAGCTGCAAGGGAGAACAGGCCTGGTAACCACAAGCCCAGACGAAAAACCTTCAGGAGAAGGAAAAGGGGAGGAAGCTGTCCGCCCCAGAGCTGCTACGGGGGGAATGATACCTGCTCCCCTGTTTGGGAGAAGAATAGACCCGGGAGGTCAATAGCCATGAAGAAAGAAGTACAGGCACCCAAACCGAAGTTTGTCATCAGGTTCTGTAGGGTTAACCCTGAGGCTAGGATTCCCAAGCGGGCCACTGAACAAGCGGCTGGGCTAGATCTATGCAGCGCAGTTGAGGTAGTGGTACCCAAACAAGGGAAGGCCATAGTGAACACCGGACTGAGGGTAGAAATACCGCCCGAGTGTTACGGACGGATCGCACCCAGATCGGGCCTTGCCCTTAAAAATTTCATAGATGTAGGCGCAGGAGTTGTAGATCCTGACTACAGGGGAGAATTAAAAGTTCTCTTATTTAACTTCTCCCAAGAGAATTTTAAGGTGAATCCCGGAGACAGAGTGGCCCAATTAGTTTGCGAGAGGGTGGGCTTTCCGCCCGTAGAAGAAGTAGATGAGCTTTCGTCTACCACCAGGGACTCCAAGGGGTTTGGATCTACAGGCCTAGGTGAGATAGAGGGGTTGACTGCCTGTTGTATTGATAGGGAAGAAGACGAACTAGGACCCCAACTAGCGAGGGGCAATACGGATCCTGTTTATAGGATTGGGGAAAAGCTCTCCTGGATGCAGCAAAAGGAGTTGTTCAGAATGCTGAAGGACCTCTCGGACGTCCTTACACCGGTACCAGGGGAAACAGGGCTGGTCGCGCATGAAATTGTGACTCCGCCCGGTGAAATAGTGCGCCAGCGACCGTACAGACTCCCAGAGGCAAAGCAGAGGGAGATAGTGTCCCAAATAAAGGAAATGTTAAAGATGGGTGTGATTGAAGCTTCCAAGAGCCCTTGGAATAATCCCGTAGTTTTGGTCCCTAAGCCGGACGGATCTATGCGTTTTTGCATAGATTTCCGTAGAGTGAATGACATCTCACGTTTTGATACCTACCCTATGCCCCGGATAGAGGAGATCTTAGATAGGCTAGGGCAAGCCAAGTATCTGACTACGTTGGATTTAACAAAGGGGTATTGGCAGATTCCCCTCACCAGGGAGTCTAGGCCAAAAACAGCATTTAGTTCCCCAATAGGGCTTTTTCAATTTTGCCGGATGCCCTTCGGGCTCCATGGAGCAGCCGCAACCTGTCAACGGTTAGTTGACATGGTCCTCTGCCCCCACCAGCGATACACGGCCGCCTATATGGACGACATCGTTGTTCATAGTTCATGGTGGGATGAACATTCGACCCAGGTTAGGGCAGTGTTGCAGGCATTGAAGCAAGCCGGCCTTACTGTAAATCCCGCTAAATGTACGTTTGGGGCATCTGAGGTAAAATACCTAGGTCACCTGGTTGGACAGGGTATGGTAAAACCTCTCTTTGATAAAATGGAGAGTGTAAAAAAATTCCCGAGACCTGTGACCAAAAAGGATCTTAGGGGTTTCTTGGGGTTAGTGGGGTATTATAGGCGGTTTATCCCACACTTTGCAACCGAAGCAGCCGAATTAACCGAGAGGCTTAGAAAGAATGCCCCTAATAACTTACTCTGGGATCAGGAGGCGGGACAGGCCTTTGTGAGGTTAAAAGAGAAATTGTGTGAAGCACCTATATTACGTGGGGTGGATTTTACTCTACCCTTTATTGTCCAAACCGATGCATCGGAAACAGGCCTAGGGGCTGTGATGTCTCAGAAGCAGGAGGGCTCTGAGCACCCGATAATGTTTTTAAGTCGCAAGTTAACTCCTCCGGAAAAAAAATACTCAACCATAGAGCGTGAGTGCCTTGCTATAAGGTGGGCCGTTAATGCACTGCGATTTTATTTAACCGGCCGGAGGTTTTTACTGGTGACTGATCACTTCCCACTTAAATGGCTTAATAAAATGAAAGACAGTAACGCTCGTTTAACGAGGTGGTACATGGCCCTGCAGGAATTTGATTTTAAGATAGAGCACAGGGCCGGGAAGCTTCATACAAATGCAGACGCCTTATCACGTATTTCGTGCTGTTCGCGGGATAAAGCGACAGCCCGAAATAGTCTAAGGGGGGGGGATATGTGGTAAGGAGGGTGCAGCCCAGCTAGAGAAAACTGAAAAGAAGAAGAATTTTTCTTCTTTACGGGGGATGGGTGCACAAAATCACATACTCCATACTAAAAGCCCTGAAAGGAACCTAGGGGGCAGAGCTAAGGGTAAACCAATCCCAGACCACAGGACAACCGTGCATAGGAGTAGGAGGTCCAAGTGGGCGGAGCCAGGAAGGGAGTTGCCCTGCTCAGCAGTTAACAGAGAGAAAACAAACACAAGAGGGAGAGCCAGTTTGAATAAGGAAGGGGCTTTGAGAAGAAGGTCCAGGAGGAATTCAAGAGCAAGCACAAGCGGCAGTTGCAGTTCCAGGCCTAGCCCAGGTTCTAGCCCAGTTCCCAGAAGGCACAGACCGGAAAGATCTGTGGCCAAACTGAAGAGAAGCTTTTCAGCCAAGGAGAGCAGCAGAAGGAGGAACCACTATAGAGGCAGCCAAGAAAGGTACGCAGGGACCAAGCATTGCCAAGAGGATAGTTCTTGTTCTGACTCAGAGGAGACTGTCATACCCCAGAAGGCTCAGCACAGAAAGAAATATCTCACTAGGGAAGTTAAACAGGAGAGACCCCCAAGAGACCGGCCTGGAGAAGGCAAGGCCAGGCACTGGGAGAGGCTGTTTAATCTGGTGAAGACTCTTAAGGAAAAGAGCCCGGAGCACTTTCAAGGAGCACCCAGCTGTAGCTCAATAGAGAGCATGGAGGTAGGCCCTGAGGAAAGTGTTGTTAATTCTGATGTCTCTGAAATGGAATGCGAGCTGTGCACTAAGGTATTAGTGTGAGCTAGAACAGTGGAACATAAAAAAGGGGGGCTGTTGTAGCCTAAAGACAGTTCCAGAAGCTGGAAGAGAGGGGAAAGCCTGAATGTAAAGGATTAAGAAACTCTTCTAAGAAGCTGAAACTGCAGGAGCTCAGTGGAGGTTCAAACAGCTGAAACTGTTTGTGTGTGTGGCAACAGCAGGGTTGAAGCTGATACCTCACTCACTATGTGAAGAGTTTAAAAATGCCTTTTTCTTCTGATGCTAAGGTTAAGCTGTTGCAGTAAGGAACAAGAACTGGTATGAGTTTGTTCAAGGTTACACTGTTTTGGACATTTTGATTTCTGCGAGAAATTATCCTGTATTTTCGTTTTGTCTGGAGAAACAAAAGTTATGCTTGAAGAATTTTATGTTCACCACTTACCAGCATGGAAACCGAATAAAATTTCCTGTGTGCTTTATTAATCACTTGGCTCTTCTTTTCATACACAACTACAAAAATCCTAGAAGGGATATCAGATGGCCAGCCGTCCCTACTAGGCAACCGCCTGGTAGGGGCGCGAGCGTCACAGTACCTAGCAGTTTCCCCAAGAGACACAAGTTCCACAATGCTTGTACTGGGTCAAGCATTGATATCTTCGGTCACTTCTTAATAATGGTTTATGGACCTTTCCTCCAGGAACTTGTCCAAACCTTTTTTAAACCCAGCTACACTAACAGCCTTTACTACATCCTCCGGTAACAAATTCCAGAGTTTGATTACACGTTGAGTGAAAAAATATTTTCTTTTATTAGTCTTAAATAGTTTACCCTGTAGCTTTATTGCATGTCCCCTAGTCTTTCTATATTCTGATAACGTAAACAATCGATCTACGTTTACCCGTTCCACTCCGTTCATTAATTTATAGACTTCTATCATATCTCCCCTCAGCCGTCTCTTTTCCAGGTTAAAGAGCCCTAACCTTTTTAGCCTTTCCTCATAGGAGTATCCTTCCATCCCCTTTACCATTTTGGTGGCTCTTCTCTGAACCTTTTCTAAAATCGCTATATCCTTTTTAAGATACAGCGACCAGAATTGCACACAATATTCAAGGTGCGGTCTCACCATGGAACGATATAGAGGCATTATAATATCTTTTGTTTTATTTTCCATTCCTTTCCTTATCATACCTAGCATTCTATTTGCTCTCTTGGCTGCCGCTGCACACTGGGCCGAGGGTTTTAACATGCTATCCACAATGACGCCTAAATCTTTTTCCTGGGTGGTGGTTCCTAATGTGGAACCTTGCATCGTGTAACCATAGTTTGGGTTGTTCTTCCCTAGGTGCATAACCTTGCACTTGTCCACATTAAATTTCATCTGCCATTTTGATGCCCAGTCTTCCAATTTAACAAGATCCTCTTGCAAATTTTCACAATCCTCTTGGGTTTTAACAACTTTAAATAGTTTTGTGTCTTCTGCAAATTTGATAACCTCACTCGTTATTCCACTTTCGAGGTCATTTATGAATATGTCAAAAAGCAGCGGACCCAGCACAGATCCCTGGGGTACACCACTATTCACCTTTCTCCATTGGGAAAATTGGCCATTTAGCCCTACCCTCTGCTTTCTATCTTTTAACCAGTTCCTGATCCACAATAGTACACTGCCTCCTATCCCATGACTCTTTAGTTTTGCCAAAAGTCTCTGATGAGGGACCTTGTCAAAGGCTTTCTGAAAGTCCAGATACACAATATCAACCGACTCACCTTTGTCCACCTGTTTATTCACTCCTTCAAAAAACATAACAGATTAGTAAGACAAGATCTTCCTTGTCTAAAGCCATGTTGGCTGTCTCCCATTAGGTCGTGACTATCTACATGCTGAGTAATTTTATTCTTTATGATGGTTTCTACCATTTTTCCCGGTACTGACATCAGGCTCACCGGTCTGTAGTTTCCCGGATCACCCCTGGAACCCTTTTTAAAAATTGGTGTTACATTGGCGATCCTCCAATCTTCAGGTATTAGAGATGATTATAATGATAGTTTACAGATTACTAATAGCAGGTCTGCAATCTCATATTTCAGTTCTTTCAACACCCTTGGATGTATACCATCCGGCCCAGGTGATTTGCTACTCTTCAGTTTATCTAATAGTTGTAAGACATCTTCCCGATGTATCGATATTTCCTTCAATTCTTCCGCACCTTTAAATACCACTTCAGTCATGGGTAACATCCCTACATCTTCCTCAGTAAAGACCGAAGCAAAGAATTCATTCAGTCTCTCCACTATCGCCTTGTCGCCTCTTAGTGCTCCTTTAACCCCTTTATCATCTAATGGACCAACTGACTCTCTCACAGGTTTTTTGCTACGAATGTACTTGAAAAGGTCTTTATTTCGTGTTTTTGCTTCCGCAGCAAGCTTCTTCTCAAATTCTCTCTTTGCCTGCCTTATCAATGCCATGCATTTGACTTGCCAGTGCTTGTGCTGTTTCCAGGTTTCGTCATTTGGCTCTTTTTTCCATTTCCTGAAAGATGCTTTTTTGGCAACAACAGCCTCTCTGACCTCACCTTTAAACCATGCTGGCAGTTTTTTGGACTTCCTTCCACTTTTCTTAAAGCGTGGAATACAGCTGGTCTGGGCTTCCAAGATAGTATTTTTCAACAACATCCAAGCTTGATGTACGTCTTTAACCTTTGCAACTGCTCCTTTTAGTTTTTTCTTAACTGTTTTCCTCATTTTATCAGTCTCCCTTTCGAAAGTTAAAGGGTAGTACTGTGGATTTCCTTACTATCCCTCCTCCACTAATTAAATCAAAGGCAATCATGCTATGATCACTATTGCCAAGTGGCCCCAACACCCTTATCTCTTGCACTAGATCTGGTGTTCCACTAAGGACTAGGTCTAATATGGCTTCCCCTCTGGTCGGTTCATGAACCAGCTGCTCCAAGAAGCAGTCATTTATTTCATCTAGGAACTTTATCTCCCTAGCATGTCCTGCTGTGACACTGACCCAGTCGATGCCGGGGTAATTGAAATCACCCATTATTATTACTGCACTGTAACTTTTGCTAGCTTCCTTGATTTCTTTGAGCATTTCATCATCCATTTGTTCATTCTGGCCAGGCGGACGATAGTACACTCCCACTGCCATCGCCTTCCCCTTTTTACATGGAATTTCAATCCATAGAGATTCTACAGCAAATTTTGTTTCTTGCAAAACTTTAATCCTTTCTGACTCAATGCCCTCTCTAACATAGAGCGCAACCCCTCCACCAATTTGATCAGCTCTATCATTACGATATAGTTTGTACCCAGGTATCAGTGTCCCACTGGTTGTCCTCCTTCCACCATGTCTCTGATATTCCAATCATATCTAACCTCTCGTTTAGTGCTATATATTCTAACTCTCCCATCTTGTTTTTTAGACTTCTAACATTTGCATACAAGCATTTTAGAGACTGTATTTTATTCATATTAATTTGGCTATTGGTAGACATGGGTAATTTGGGATCTTTAAGCTCTGTCTGCTCCATAATCGAGGGCATTTGGGCTACTTTACTCTTTTTTGGAACCTCTCTGCTTTTTGTAGTATCCTTCAAGGATACATTCTTCCGAACCATGCGCTCTTGGGCGACTGTCGGCTTTCCCCTATTATCTAGTTTAAAAGCTGCTCTATCTCCTTTTTAAAGGTTAATGCCAGCAGCCTGGTTCCATCCCGGTTAAGGTGAAGCCCATCCCTTCGGAAGAGCCCCTCCTTTCCCCAAAATGTTCCCCAGTTCCTAACAAATCCAAACCCCTCATCTCTGCACCATTGTCTCATCCACGCATTGAGACTCTGGAGCTTTGCCTGCCTTTTGGGTCTTGCGCGTGGAACGGGAAGCATTTCGGAGAATGCTACCCTGGAAGTTCTGGATTTCAACTTCCTACCTAAAAGCCTAAATTTAGCTTCCAGAACCTCCCTACCACATTTTCCTATGTCATTGGTACCGACATGTACCAAGACAGCAGACTCCTCCCCAGCACTATCTAAGACCTTATCTAGGTGGCGCGTGAGGTCCGCTACCTTCGCACCAGGCAGGCATGTTACCAGGCGATCCTCACGTCCACCAGCCACCCAGCTATCTACATGCCTAATGATCGAATCACCAACTATAACTGCTGTCCTAACCCTTCCCTCATGGGCACTTGGCCCTGGAGAAACCTCCTCGGTGCGAGAGGGGTTTACATCACCTGGAGGACAGGTCCTAGTTACAGGATCACTTCCTGCCACACCAGGGTGATGCTCTCCTGTCACGTGACCTCTCTCCTCCATGGCAACAGGGATGCTGCCAGACTGGAGGTGGGACTTCAGGACTATATCCCTGTAGGTCTCGTCTATGTACCTCTCTGTCTGTCTTATGCTTTCCAAGTCTGCTACTTTAGCCTCTAGAGAACGGACTTGTTCCCTGACAGCAAAGAGCTCCTTGCACCTAGTGCACACGTAAGATCTCTCACCAGCTGGGAGAAAATCATACATGTGACACTCAATGCAAAAGACTGGAAAGCCCACATCCCGCTGCTGGACTGCTGTCTGCATCTTAGTTTTAAGTTTGTGTTTAGATCTTTAAGTTCTTTACGTACTAAAGGGTGCTATGGATATTTATACCACTAAAACTGTACCTAATAAGTTTAATATACCTTGTTCGCCTGAAGCTTAATTAATCTCAGGTCCTTAGTGTATGACTGATTTGGGTAATGAGCTTCACCTGAGAGCACCTCCTGTCTTTTAAGTTGTGCAAGTACCTATAAAGCTGTGATTATCCCAGGGGAGGGAAAAGGAGGGCAAGCAAACCACCTGGTTCATATGAAAGGGAGATATCACCTTGTGCAAAAAGGAAGGCACAGGCCAAATGGAAACGGCCTCCTCTGAAAGGGACAAATATGAATCCTGGCAACACAGAGCCTGTAGCTTGGAAATCCACCTTGCTTAACAAATCGTGACCAAGAAAACAGTCTTGAGAGTCAAGTCCTTCAGAATAGCATGCTTCAGAGGCTCAAAGGGCCCAACACCAGGTCCCTGAGTACCAGAGATCCAAGGAAGGGACAAATGACCAGAGGGGAGGTTGCAGACACCAGACCTCTTGAAGAAAACATGAAACATCCAGGTGTAGGGCTGAAGACTTTCCAGCCACCAGACCTCTGAAACAGGACAAAATTGCCACCTGGACTTTCAGGTAGGTAAGGGAAAAAACCCTTTTCCAGACCATCCTGCAGAAGACCAACACAGCCGGCACTTTGGCATACTTAAGGACAAGCTGTCGTGCGCTTCACCCACACTCAGAGGTAACAGGCTCACATACATGCCAGGCTGGTAGAACCCCTCTGGGCTCTGAGTAGAACGGAAACTACTGCAGAAGAATAGCACATATGCGTCAGCTAACTCCCTTCAAGAGCCAATCCATGAACAAGAAGGGAGCTGGGTCATCCAGGACAAATAGCCCCTGATGCAACTGGCCTTGAAATTGGGCAGATGAAGAGGAGGAACCTGCAGGAACCTGGTCCCTAAACCACACTCTTTGTCCAATCTAGCACCACCAGAACAATCCAGCCTGGATGGCAATCCATGCGCCGAAGCATATGCCCCAACAGAAGCCATGGAGGAAGCACAAACAGGCATTGCCATGGCCAGGACAGAACCAGCGCGACAGCACTTTTGGGCCCAATTTCCATGTGGTGAGTAAAGCAATGGGACACCATCAATTCCATCACAAGATGACCCCCACGGCAGTGAAGCATCTGAAATACCTCCTGTCTCAATTCCCATTCTCCAGGATCAAGAGAGTGATGACAGAAGAAGACTGCTTTCACATTGATCACCCTGGCAATGTGCTGAGCTGACAGAGCTAGGAGGCTCATTTCCATCCAGGGCCACTCCTGCACACCTTGTGCTGCCTTGGTGATTGATATATGCCACTGCCGTGGCGTTGCCTGAGAGTACTCGCACCACTCTGTTATTGACCAAGGACAGGAAAACACAAGAGGGACAGTCAGAAAGCCCTTGCTTTGAGAAGATTGATGTACCACATTGCCTGCCTGAGGTTCCATCAGCCCTGGACTGTCGCCTGAAGAATCCACAAGTGATCATCCAGCAGCATGTCCCTCTTCAGATAATGTGGGCATAGTCGCCACCTCAAGCTGGCTCTTACTCCCAGCTTGAGTGAGAGCCTGAGCTCGAACTCCGGTCAGGAAGGGGCTGCCAGAGTGGCCTTATGTATGCCCATGGCGCCATCAAGCTGAGAAGCTGGAGATTATTCCAAACTCTGGGAGCCTGTTGAGAACAGAACACTTCAAGTCGTTCCAACAATCTCTGCACTCTCTCCTCTGGCAGGAAGACTCTGCCCACTCAAGCACTGAACCGTGCTCCCAGGAGTTCAAGGGATTGGGAAAGCTCCAATGGAGGCTTTTCCCGATTGACCACCCAGCAGAAGTCTTCAAGAAGGACATGAGCAGAGAGTCCATCTTTCTATCCATAATGCCCTTCAAGGCCAATCCAACTTCCATTGGAGTGGAGGCCCACTTCATGACTACCGTGACTTCCGCCTCCACATCAGGAGCGCTGGACCATGAAACACACTCCTCTTGGGGAGAGCTCACATCATAAGAACATAAGATATGCCATACTAGGTCAGACCAAGGTCCATCAAGCCCAGTATCCTGTTTCCAACAGTGGCCAATCTAGGTCATACGTACCTAGCAGTTTCCCCAAAAGACACAGGTTCCACAATGCTTGTACTGGGTCAAACATTGATATCCTGGGTCCCTTCTTAATAATGGTTTATGGACCTTTCCTCCAGGAACTTGTCTAAACCTTTTTTAAACCCAGCTACACTAACAGCCTTTACTACATCCTCCGGTAACAAATTCCAGAGTTTGATTACACGTTGAGTGAAAAAATATTTTCTTTTATTAGTCTTAAATAGTTTACCCTGTAGCTTCATTGCATGTCCCCTAGTCTTTCTATATTCTGATAACATAAACAATCGATCTACATTTACCTGTTCCACTCCGTTCATTAATTTATAGACGTCTATCATATCTCCCCTCAGCCGTCTCTTTTCCAGGTTAAAGAGCCCTAACCTTTTTAGCCTTTCTTTATAGGAGTATCTTTCCATTTACCATTTTGGTGGCTCTTCTCTGAACCTTTTCTAATAACGCTATATCCTTTTTAAGATACGGCGACCAGAATTGCACACAATATTCAAGGTGCGGTCTCACCATGGAACAATATAGAGGCATTATAAAATCTTTTGTTTTTATTTTCCATTCCTTTCCTTATGATACCTAGCATTCTATTTGCTCTCTTGGTCACCGCTGCACACTGGGCCGAGGGTTTTAACATGTTATCCACAATGACGCCTAAATCTTTTTCCTGGGTGGTGGTTCCTAATGTAGAACCTTGCATCGTGTAACCATAGTTTGGGTTGTTCTTCCCTAGGTGCATAACTTTGCACTTGTCCACATTAAATTCCATCTGTCATTTTGATGCCCATTCTTCCAATTTATCAAGATCCTCTTGCAATTTTCCACAATCCTCTTGGGTTTTAACAACTTGAAATAGTTTTGTGTCATCTGCAAATTTGATAACCTCACTCGTTATTTCCTTTTCTAGGTCATTTATGAATATGTCAAAAAGCAGTGGACCCAGCACAGATCCCTGGGGTACACCACTTTTCACCTTTCTCCATTGGGAAAATTGGCCATTTAGCCCTACCCTCTGCTTTCTATCTTTTTTTTTTTTTTTTGAAACTTTGTTTTTATTAAGCATGTGAAAGACAGGTGAACAACATACAGTGCCATCCAATACAGATCCCCCTTCCGGCAACCCCCATTCAGAATACACTTAGTAGTCCTGTCCCCCATCCACAGCCAAAAAACAAACAAACATAAAACCAAAGTCTTAAATAAAGAACCTCTTAACCATTAGAACATTTACAACTGTAACAAACAGGTAAAACCGTGTGCCTTGTGCTGAGTGCTGATGGTTCACCCCCCCCCTTCATTCCTAGCGCACCAGACCCTCTCCTCTCTGCCCCTGCAAGTACGGGTCCCATATCTTATGGAATTCCCACTCCCGGCCCCGCAATCGGTATGTTAGCCGATCAAACTGAATCATCTCATCCACTTTCCTGTGCCAATCCTACGCTGCCGGCCCCCCCCCCCCCTCTTCCAGCGCCATGCTATCGCTACCCGCGCTGCTAATTTGAGCTTCTCCTCCCTCTTCTTCACCCACCGCTCCTGTCCCTCCCGTTCTCCTCCCCCCAACACCCACTCCCGTGGCCCCCCTCCTATCGCCCTCTCCCCTCCCCCCTGCCGTCCCCCAGCCCTCATACCCATCCCCTCCTGCACCAACCTCCAGAACAGCTGAATGACCCGACAGCCCCACCACATGTGCAGGAAATCTCCCTGCTCCCCACAACCCCGCCAACACCCCGCTGACCCTTGCCCCCCTACCCAAGCCATCCTACTCGGTGTGACATAGGCCCCGTGTACGATCTGCAACTGTGTTTGCCTCCAAGAGGTGACCGCCATAGTCTGGTAAACAGCCCCATATATCCTCAGCCATTGACCCTCGTCCCACTCTTCCCCTACCCATTTATGCCACCTTTCCCTGTGTCCCTGCCCCTCCTTATCCTCTTTATCCGCTGCCTCAGCCAACAATACCCGGTATATCTTAGAAATGATCCCCTTTTCTTTATTCCCTTGGAACAACGCTATCTCCATCTCTGTGCTGGGCCGACAGACCAACCTACAGTTCTCCCCCGTGTTAATAAAGTGCCTAATTTGAAAGTACTGGTAAAAGGGTATTTTGAGCTGTCTTCTGTACTCGAACTCACTGTGAGAACACCCCCCCCCCCCCGTGTACCATACAATCCCCAAATTTAACTATTTTCCCCTGAAGCCATTCCGACCCCCCCAAAGGGGAAAAAATCCTGCACTCTGGTCCAAGCCGACACTGGGCTAGGAAACCACCTCCCCCCCTCCCCCCGCTGATAAATTCTCCAAATGACCCCCAAGAAGGGATGTTCTTTCCCCTTACTCCCTGAAATCGTACCCCTCTTCTCTTCCAACCACTGAGCCAGTGACAGGGCCCCCGTGAGTGTTCTTTCCAAATCCACCCACGCCGCCTCCCCACCTCTCCGGTAGTGATCCCTCCAGGCCTTAAGTATACTTGCCTGGTAGTACCACCGCAGGGAGGGCATCCTGACTCCCCCTTTATCCTTGGCCATCCGAAGCTGACTTGCCTTAATCTTGGCCTTCCTCCTCCCCCAGACAAATCTCCGCAGCTTCTCCTCCCATCGCCGAATTACCCCCCCCCAGGGATCGCCACCGGCAGTTGCACGAAAATATACAGGAACTTTGGCAACACACTCATCTTGATGGCCTCTATCCTCCCCATCCAGCTCAACTGCAGGGGTTTCCAACTATCCAATAATTTCCCGATCTGTTCCCCCAACTTCTGATAATTAAGCTCGTATAGTCTCCCGGGATCTTCCGATATCCGGACCCCTAAGTATGTAAAATGCCCCGGTGCCCATTTGAAGGGAAAGTTTACAAAAACCTCCCTCCTGACTTCACCTAGGGCCAAGGCCTCCGTTTTGGCCAAGTTCACCTTGAAACCCGACACCTCCGCGAACTCCTCCAACTCTTCCACCAACGCCGGGAGGGAGTTTACCGGATCTGCCATGAATACTAACGTGTCGTCAGCATACAAGAGAATCTTATGCTCCCCCTGCCCTACCTGAACCGGATGAATTTCCTTTCGGGTCCGTATGCGAACTGCCAGCGCCTCAATCGCTATCGCAAAGAGCAAAGGTGATAAAGGGCAGCCCTGCCTAGTCCCCCTCTGCAGGTCGAACCACTCCGAACACTGCCCATTCACCAATATCCTGGCCGTCGGATGTCTATAAAGGGCCCTTACCCCCTGCACAAAGCTCTCACCCAGCCCCATCTTATCCATCATAGCGAACAGGAACTCCCACTCCAACCGATCGAAAGCCTTCTCTGCGTCCAAGGCGACGCACACTGCTTGTATGCGTGCCTCCTTTACATAGTGGAGAAGCCCCACCGCCCGCCTCACATTATCCGCTATTACTCTCCCCTGTATAAACCCGGTCTGGTCAGGGTGGATCAGGTCCGGGAGAAGCCTCTCCAACCTCCCTGCCAACACCCTCGCGTACAATTTCGCATCACAGTTAATCAATGCGATCGGTCTATAATTCTCACATCTGTCCGGGTCTCTACCTTTCTTTGGAAGGACCACCACATTCGCCTGTGACATCGTCTCCGGCAGCGTCCCCCCCCTCAACAGCCCAGTGAACAGCCGGGCCAAGAATGGCGCCAACTCTTCCCTCAGCACGTGGAAGTACTCTGCCGGGTATCCGTCCTCCCCTGCCGCCTTCCCCCTGCCGCCGAATTTCCCTCAGCACCTCCCCCACCTCAATGGGCCGCCCAAGCCAGTTCGCCTGATCCTCACTAACCCTCAGGATATTCATCCCTTCTAAATAGTCCGCTATTTTCTCCCAACAGGCCTCTTTCTGTCCCATATACAACTGCTCGTAGAACCTCCGAAAGGCCCTACATATCCCCTGGTTATCCGCCACCCTTTCCCCTTTCTCATTCTTAACTTCCACCACTATCCTACTCTCCCGCCGTTGCTTGAGCTGCCTTGCGAGCAGCTTCCCCGCCTTGTTCCCTCCTTCCATGAAATTTCTCTTGGACGCCCTAATCAACTTCTCCACCCCGTCCAGATCTAACCTGTTCACTCTCGCCCTCAGCATGGCTGCCCGCATACGAGCTGCCTTGGAGCCTGTCTTACTGTGTTCTCCCTGCGCCTCTTCCAACTCCCTCATCAACGCCCGTCTCTGTGCCCCCCTCTCCCACTTCCTCTGACTCCCCATCTGCATCATCAGCCCTCTCATATACGCTTTCCCACTGTCGCAAATCATGGCATCCGAGACCACCCCATTATCATTCCACTCCAGAAATTCCCTACAGGCCTTCTTCTGACTGGATCAAGGCTATATTCCCCCTCCACCCCCCCTTCTGTCCCCTCTTCCCCTCCCCCCCGGGCTTCCATTCCCCAGTAACCATACCGTGGTCCGAAATAAGCACTGGGTGCAATTGCACATTCCCCAGGGCCCCCAGCTGTCCCTTCCTCCCGAAGAACAGATCAATCCTTGAATAACTCCCCAATCGGGGTGCGAAACAGGTAAAGCCCCTCTCCCCCGGGTTCTCCCACCGCCATATATCTACCAGCCCCCAGTCCGCCATGCACTTCCTCAGCTCCCTCCCCTCCTGTCGATGCTTCACCCTCTGATAATTAGACCTATCCTCAGGTCCCACCACACAATTCATATCACCCCCAATAATCCACTCCCCCCGGGCATGTTTTTCAAAATCCTGCAGTGCCTTCCGGAAGAAAGACCCCTTCGGCCCGTTGGGCGCATACAAATTCAGAAAGGACACCTCCTTCTGATCCACCCTTCCCACCACCCAAACTACCCTCCCCATCTTGTCCCCCCCAAGAAGCGTAGGGAACAAACTTCAATCTGTTGTGCACTAAAATCACCACTCCCCTCTTTTTAGAATTATACGGCGCTCCAAACAGTTGCTCAAACCCTTGGGCCTTTAATTTAACCTGCTCCACCTCTATTAAGTGAGTCTCCTGCAGCATGGCTACCTCAATCTTGTTCTTGGCCAGCTGCGTGAGAATCCTCTTCCGCTTGATAGGGCTATTAATCCCCTGTACATTATATGATGCAATTTTATGTCCCCCCCCATCATCATTGTATCTCTCTTCCATCCACCACCCCTCTCCCCATCCAACCTCCAAAGACAGCATCAGCCCCGGCACTCTCACAGCACACACAATTTGCACCAACCAAAACCCCCCAAACTGTTCATTCACCCCCCGCCCATCACATTTTTGTTGTTTACGGACCTCCATTAGCCCCTCTCCTTCCAACTCCAACTGCTCCCCTCCCCCCGCACCCTTCTCCCGCATGTCTTCCCCCTTCCCTCCTGCCCCCCCTACCCCTGTATACCACAACCTCTACATTCACATAAACATATCCAACCAGCCCCCCTTATTTCCTTAATGAAAACCTAGCAAGCATATCAAACAGTCCCACTTATCCCCCCTCCATCCCCTCCCTGCAACAGTCCAGAGCAGCTCCTGTCGTCTCTTCCCTCTCCGGGACTCTGCCGCCCACCGGCCTCGCCGCTCACCAAATGCTGGTCCCCCTCTCCAATCAGACGCGCCGGGCCTTCTCTAGACGAGCTCTTCTGGGACTTCAGGTATTTCTCCAGCATCTCTTTGGAGGCAAAGAACTGTCAGACTCCATTCACCAACATCGTTATCCTGGCCGGGTACCATATCGCAATCTGTACCCCCTGTTTCGCCAACTGGTCTCTCAGCCGCAACAGATCTTTCCGCCTCTTCACTGTCTCAGAGGCCAAATCTGGGAAGACATACACAGTCCAGGCTTTATACTGTACACTCTTGGTTCTCCGCGCTGCTCTGATGACATGTTCCCGGTCCTGAAACCGCAGCATTTTAACTATGAGAGCACGTGGATTGCGTCCCCTCTCCGGTCTAGGCCACAACTCTCTATGTGCCCTCTCTATTTCAAATTGTGGTGTCGAGGGAGGGTCCGGGAAGCAGGTAGCTAACAACTCCTTCACAAAAGAGATCACATCATCCCCTTCTGCCCCCTCTGGGACAGCAAAGATGCGCAAATTGGAGCGCCGGTGTCTATTCTCCATGTCCTCTGTTTTTGCGTGCAGCCAACTTAATTGCTGTTGCAGCGAGCTCACCATGCGGTCCGTCGAGGCCTGGGCATCCTCAGTCTGGCTCACTCTACTTTCCACTTCCTCCAGACGCTGCCCGATCGTCGCAAATTTCTCCTCCAGCCTCCCGCAGACACAGTCCACAATCTCCTCCTTCGATTCCCGAATTTCTCGGAGGATCGCCACCAGATCTGCCTGCTGCAGGTCTTCTCTCTCCTCCCCATCCACCTCCTCAGAGCCGCTCGGGGATACCGGTGCCGACTGCGCGCCCGACCTCACCGCCGCTTTTTTCCCTCCACTTGCCTTTGCCGCATACAATTCTTTGATGGTGGACCCCGGCTTGAGTTTCACCACTTTAGGCATTTTTACCAGCAAGGGAGCCAGGAGGGAGCCTCTCCTACCTCGCTTTTAGGGGTGCGGATCAGGGAGCTCTTTTACATGCGTCTCACCTCCTCCGTGGCTAAACCGGACGTCCCTGCTTTCTATCTTTTAACCAGTTCCTGATCCACAATAGTACACTGCCTCCTATCCCATGACTCTTTAGTTTTGCCAAAAGTCTCGGAAGAGGGACCTTGTCAAAGGCTTTCTGAAAGTCCAGATACACTATATCAACCGACTCACCTTTGTCCACCTGTTTATTTGCACCTTCAAAAAAACATAACAGATTAGTAAGACAAGATCTTCCTTGTCTAAAGCCATGTTGGCTGTCTGCCATTAGGCCATGACTATTTACATGCTGAGTAATTTTGTTATGATGGTTTCTACCATTTTTCCCAGTACTGACATCCCTTTACATGCCTTTATTCCCCTAGGCAGGAAATCGGTAAGGACCCATTCTGATCAAAATATATTCTGGATTATTTTTGGAAACAGGAAGACTACCGTGAATATCCACACTGCCTACAGAAGCAGGGAACCTACATATATTCCAGCAGGGGCTGAGGGGTGGTAAGACATCAAAATGAGTGCAATGTAATGGATTGAAGATGTTATCAGAAATGGGGGGATGTATACCAATTTGAATGTTTCAATGTTTTCTATGTGTATTAAAACAATAATAGAATTAAAATATATATTAAAAAAAAAGAAACGGGGAACCTACAGCCCCTGCTCCATTGCTGAAGCATCAGTTATATACTAGGTTGAGGAAACTTGAGCAATCAATGCTGCTAAATCTCCCTTCCAGGACAGGTGGAAAATGCCAGCCTTCATATGAACCTCTGACAGAGAAAACACATTTTTTTTTTGCATCAGACTCCTCAACTGAGACAGCAGAACCAGCCCTGAAGTCTCGAACAGATCCCAGTGACACGCATCTTCAGAAGGCAACCTCCGTCTTGTGACTTAGAAGGAGGCAATCAAGCTGGGCTTCTATACTCTGCCCATCCCTCACGTGATTGAGCTTGAGGGAATTCAAAGGCTACAAGGTCTGAGTTTCCGCACCAAAGACCAGGCTTGTGGAAGAAGGAAAAAAGAATTTCGGGGAGGACAACCCAAATTCCAGGAGTTCACCTCCCTGAGAATGATCCCCAACACAGGGGAAACAGCTGGAACCGAGCCCACCGAAGAAGGGAAGCAGCCAGAAGTGTGGACACTGGAACTCTAGGCCAAGCTATTATTCTTACTCACACCGCCATCAGTCACCTCCTACCTTGAGGCAGAAAATGCCAGGCCATGAATCCCTTCATTGGAAGAAGGGAGATAGGCCCACCAGTAAAAAGTCAGAGACTGCCATGTAGGATGAATCCAATGAGGGGGCTTTTGCTTGCCACAGGTCAGTTATTGCTTCCTGGAAAAAGACAGCAAACGTTAAGGCAAGGCAAACATTTGCATGTGCTAAGGCCATGTAGGCACAAGGCATGCACTAATGGAGCAAGGTTGTGGGCGCTTAGGTAGAAGTGTGCGTCGAAGCAGCTCAGGCAGAAAGCATGCTGGAACTGTTTGGGTGCAAGGCGTGCAAAGGCAGAAAATATTAACAGTGAGTGCTGGAAAAGGGCAGGAAGCACCAACGGTCGCCCTTGGTCCACTTGACTTGTGCCCCAAAACAGACGAGAGCAGAATTTCCCAACAAGGACAATGACAAAGTCAAGCCTTAGTATTCACCCCCTGGGAGCCTAAGGAAGGGAAACCGTGCCAAGCTCAGTGCTACGTCCCAGCCACTGTTTGTTTCTCTCTTTCTTATGTTTTCTTAACAGGCTTACAGACATATACCTCTGAGGTATCTTTAGTCTGCGGGGGAGGACGGAGGAGGTATTGAGGTTGTGTGAGGCTGTTCCAAATCCTTCCAATTTTCCAGCTGTTCAACAGGCCCTTATCATAATAACAGCGTGGAGCTGAAACAAATTTTCCCTCCTCCTTTGGCTACCGAAAAGACAGTCTAATGAAGCCTCCCACGTTGTGCTCAAGTGAAAGAGTCACCCTCAAGGTTGTGGTTCTTGAGTGAAATCAGTCTTTCCTCTCAGTAGTTTTTCTTCAGTTCAGAAAATCCAACCACCACCTGCTGGAAGTAGAAGGTGCCCTCTAGTGGCTCAGGCTGATAGAGGCATGGGAGTGATGTCATTGAAAACTGGGCATTACATTGGCTATCTGTCTCCACCAATCTGCTGGTAGGGGAACACAACCCACTAGTCTGGACAGGTCTAGCAGGATGATATGGAAACTGAGTTTCAGTCTTTCAAGGCTTATTAGAGAAGTTACTTTACGTACTTCAGTCACCTCTCACCAGCCATTCTCACATACTGCTTATCAATGCATTTTTCTTAGCAAAAAAGGTGCCAGTACTTATATGCAGGGCTCTTTCATTAATATATAAGGACCAAGATTCAGTTTTAGCAGGCAATGAAAACGGTGTCAACATTTAATCCCTCAAAAAAAGCCCCACTGCTTACCCTTCTAAAGCAGGTCCCCAGCTCTTTTTGTAACAGACAAACAGCACTCAGTCCACACCAGTTTCTAACACACAAAATAATTTCCTTGGTCTTCGTTATTAATACTAACCATTTTTCAAAATATTCAGATCCTACAAGTCGTATTTCCAGTCATCTTTGGATTTTCACAACTTTCCCATTAAGTTTCATTTTGTTTAATATAGATGAAAAAGTGCACCAAGTGGAGGAGTAGCCTAGTGGTTAGAGCAACTGCCTAGTACCTAAAAGATCTAGGCTTTGATTCCCATTAGCACTCCTTGAGACCTTGGGCAAGTCACTTTACCCTCCATTGTCTCAGAAGAAAAGGTCTGGCAATCTACTTCAAGTGATGCATTGCCAAGAAATCCCAGAGGCAGCTGGGTTGCCAGGAGTCAGCACTGACTTGACAGCGCTAAAAAAAAAAGTGCACCAATAAAATCTAATTCTGCATGTGCTTCAGTGTGTATCCTGCCAGGGTTGCTAGATGGACTACAAATTCTAGCCCAATCTGGGTCAAAACCTAACCCAATACAGCAGCCTACCCTAGGCCATGCCTTTACATTTTTCTGACTGGCTGGTTTGGCTGTTAATCAAGTAACCATGCCTTCCAACTAATTAGAGAAGAGAAGTCATGGCAGCATGAGAGCGATAGACTCTTCTCTGGTTGGCTGGTTTAGCAGTCACATGTGTAACCACACATACCTTCCAGCCAATCAGAGAAGGGGAGTCATGACAGAGTGGGAGTGATCGACTGCCAATCTTAATGATCAGCTCCAGATGCTGCTTCAGACCTGACCAATGAAATGCAGGCAAGGGCTGGGACTCTTTCTGAGTCTAGACTTTACCTTTATACCTTTATAGACTTTACCTTTATACCGTCCAATCTCCAGCATCCCCCTGCTATCAAAGATAATAGAGAAGGTCACACAGATTCAGATCCAACAGCATATAGACACCACATCACCTCTGGACCCCAGTCAACATGGATTCAGAGAAGCCCATGGTGTGGAATCTTTGCTGACTTCTTTAATCAACACCCTCATCTGTGGTACTGACAATATCAAAAAGGGCTTTGCACTAATATTCCTTGACATCTCTGCAGCGTTTGATTCTGTTGACCATAACAAACTCCTAACCCGACTCCAATGCAAGGGCATCCAGGGATTAGCATGGGACTGGTGCAAATCTTATCTTGAAGAGCACTGGCAACATGTTCGAACAGAATCAAACACCTCAAAACCTTTCCAGTTGAAACAGGCGTCCCTCAAGGATCCTCCCTCTCGGCGTTACTCTTTAATATCTACATGCAACCGATATGTGAGATCACTCGCTCATTTGGAGTATCCTCCCTAATCTATGCAGATGACGTGCTGATTTTCATACCAATCAACATTACTCGGCCTGATTACACAGTATTAATAGAGTGTTTTGATGCAATTACAGACTGGCTCCTCACACAGAATATGAGAATAAATTTCAAAAAAACAGAAGCCCTAATCATCACGAAGAATAAAGAATTCTCACCCCCGACTGCTCTAAAAGTACGGGACGCAGAGCTTCCAATCAAATCCACAGTAAAATACCTAGGCGTAACCCTTGATCACCGACTGGACTTCAAAGAACACATAAACCGAACAGTGAAATCCATCTACTTCAAGATCAGAACCCTCCGAAACCTCAAAAACATGCTCGACCCTGACAACTTCCGAACCATCTTCCAAGCCATAGTCATTCCACACTTTGACTATGCAAACATAGTTCTACATGGCCTCCCAAAAAGCACTCTAAACACGCTACAATTAGCGATGAACGCTGCTGCCTGCATCCTCAACGGTGCATCAAGGAACGATCACATAACTCCCATCTTAAAGGAATTACACTGGCTCCCAATATCCTGTAGGACTACATATAAAGCACTACTCATCACATTCAAAGCCATTAACAGCCTAGCTCCCCTAGCAATCTCCACTCTCATCACTCACACCCCCCACACCAGATCTAGAAGATCAGTCGCAGCTAATACTCTAATCATCCCGACGGACTTTACAAAATGTTCACACTCAACAACTGCAAGAGCATTCGTTTACTTCGCTCCCAAATGTTGGAATGATCTTCCACCCACCATAAGAGATATCAAAGACCTAAAACAATTTAGAAAAGCCATAAAACACCACCTGTTCCTTGCATACTTCTCTCAATACCCTACTCCAACATAGCCAACACCACATTACAAACCAATGTAACGATCTATCACTCCCTGTACAACAAGAAGAATACAATTGTATATAGTTATATAACTTATATGTACAAAGTTCTCCCCTATGTTGTATCCAATTAGATTTCCTGTTATATGTAAACTCATGACAGCCTGTTGCTATCGGTGAGTATTTTATGTTTACTGTAAACCGCGCTGATGATAAAAGTGCAGTATATAAGAACGTTAAATAAATAAATAAAAATAAATAAATTTTACTTTTTTTTTTCTCCATTTTTCATGGGTTTTTTTTACCCAAAGCGGCAGTGGGCAATATTCCAAAAAACAGGATGTTTCTGAGGATGCAGCAGCCAGCCCTAGGGAAGTGGGGGATTGGTAGCAAAGGGGAGGATGAGCCACCACCCTGTACTGTAGGGGTGGCTCCAGGGAGGAAAAAGAGCTCCTCTAGGAGCACCCTGAAACTGCAGATCAGTACCACCTTCCACCCTTCTCCTCTGGTCTCCCACCTCAGAGGAAGACCATCTAGCCCACAAAAGGGGGATCTGCTACTATCACCAGTGCCCATGTGAAAGCAAATCCCAATGCCCTACTTGATTTATCCCCTGTAGACATCATTATAGTTTCTCCTGAGGATCCGTTCACCTTGAGAGCAAGATGTGGGGCTGCCAGCCTGTGCCTCTCCCAATCTCCAGTTATTTCAAGTCAGGGAACCCCCTTCCTTCCCCGCCTCTGATCTCATCTTTGCAGTCACAGGCAAGCAGAAGTGGGTGGAGGGAGATCCCACTTTTTCATTGGAGGTTTTATCTCTTCTTTTGGAGGGGCAGGAGATGAAGGGCAGTGAAGGGTGCTTGGGGTGGCTTCTAGAACACCTGGAGGAAATGCTGATAACCCCACTCCCAACCCGTGATGGAAACCTAGCAGTCATAGGGGGTAATTTGAACAGATGCTCCTCCACTTGATGCCGCTCTCATGTGATTCCTCTGTCCCTAACCCTGCCAAGAGGCATCTGGCACCCCCCCCCCCCTTTCAGGTCTGCCACTGACCATGGAAGCAGCAGAGTCTGTGGAGCTGTGGGGGTGGCATTCAATGCCTAGTCTGGTGGTCTATACAGGGAACCAGATCAACCTGCGGGGTCTCCCTCCAGTAGTTTAAAGAAGTGTGAGATTAGAGGACTTAAGAAGGGAAGAGAACATAGTCCCCTTGTCATCTTAGGGTCCGCCACAGCTTCAGGGTTCGGGGAGGTTCTGCCTCCTACTAAGGAGCCTCCTCTAGTTCTTCACAGTGATGCAAAGGGGGGAGGGGGGGGGTGACGCCCCTGAGGGAGGGAGAGAGAGAGAAAGATGGACACTACACTCCCTTCTCCACACCTTTGGCTATTGAAACGGAAACAGCCTTCTCCCAGCCCACAGGGAAAGGAAGGATAGGCTCCCACCTAGGCCCAGGGAAAGGGTTCAGGCAAGTCATTCCTGTCCTGGGATGGGCAAGTTTATTTCTATTTCCATTCCCCTATGCCTCAATCCCTAGAAGTGAACAGGCAGAGGAGGGGAGAATGAGAGTATGAGAGAGACAGACAGGTTGTTATTAACATTTTTGAAGGCTACTAGGCATACACAGTGCTGTACAAACAAAGATAAAGACAGTCCCTACTCCTTAGAGCTTACAATCTAAACAGACAAACAAGAAAAAAATGAGAATGAGGATAGAATAGAGAAGGGTAGAGGGAGGAGTAGCCTAGTGCTTAGGACACGGCACCTCAGGCTGGGGGTTCAAGTCCCACCTGGGGACAGCAATCTCAGGCCAGAGGGCCTGGGCTTCTAGTCCTATAGGCACTCCTTGTGGCCTTGGGCAAGCCACTTAACCCTCCATTGCCTCAGGTACACATAGATTGTGAGCCCTTTGGGGATAAGGGAATGTATCCAGTACCTGTTTGTAGTGATTACATAATGTAAACCACTTTGACTGAAGGATAAGGCGGTATAGAAAACTGGTTAAATAAATAAAAATAAAATAAATAAAGAGTAAGGAGACATAAGGAACCAGAGATTCAAAGGCAACCTCAAAAAGGTGAGCCTTTAACTTAGATTTGAAAAGGGGCTGGGATGAAGCCTGATGCACAGACTCAGGAAGTTTATTCCAAGCATAAGGGGCAGAGAGGTGAAAAGACCAACGTCTAGAATTAGCAGATGTAGAAAAGGGCAAAGAAACGAGCAAGCCATTAGAAGAACGAAGGGCAACATTTTCGAAGGCATTTACACGGGTAACTGCCCTAGTGACCCGTGTAAATGCCATATCCGGGATTTTCAAAGGACACCTACATGGGTAGTGCCCTTCAAAAATCCTGGATAAGTCTCTAACGTGCCAAGATGCTATACGGTTAGCATCGGGGCGTCTTGGGGGTGCTCTAGGGCAGAGCAGGGGCAGAGGAAAGGGCTAACTGGGTAGCACCAATTTTCGATGCTACCCGCTTAGCCTTCTGTGCCTTAAAGATAAGTGAGGTTTTTTTCCACACCTATCTTTACCTGTTGAAAATCGGTGCTACTTGGTTAGCTCCTGCGGGTTGTGCAGCATGGGGCCAGATTTTCAATGCCGGGCCGCATAAGACGCCGGCATTGAAAATCCAGATTAGACGAAAAGGGGACAGGCTATGCGCTGACACGGCGCATAGCACCGTCCAGTTTAAAATCTGGCCCTAGTATTATAGGAAATAAGAGTTTCATCAACATAATTTGAAGACAAGGTGTACGAAAGAGGCAAAGAGACCATAGTGGAAAGAGTCAAAGGATCAATAGCATGAAGATTTCTAAAAAGGCGTGAAGAAACAGAACGTGATTGAGGTGAATAGTGATAAAGGGAGAAACATAGGAGGTAATGATCTGACAAGGGAAGAATTGAGGTACGGAAAGTGGATAGCAGACAATTAGAAAAGAAAACCAGATCAAGGCAGTGACTACGCTGATGAGTAGGTGCAGAAGAGCAAAGTTGGAGATTGAAAGAGGAGGCCATAGAAAGGAATTTAGAAGCATAGGAATCAGAGAGATTATCAACATGAATATTGAAATCACCAAGAATAACTAGGGGGAAGGAAGAATCCAGAAATAGGGAAAGCCAAGAGCCAAAGTCTGTAAGAAAGGTAGAGATGGACATCAGGGAGTCTGTATATATCAGTTATTCGGAGACGTAAAGGATTAAACAGGCAGATAGAATGGACTTCAAAGGAGGAAGGGGAGTGAGATTGAGGACAAGGGAGAGGCTGAAATTGGCAGGATGGGGACAGAAGAAACCCAACACCACCTCCACAGCCAGTGGAGAGTGGGAAAAGTAGTAACCACCATCAGGGGCAGCCCAAGGGGGGTGCGGGGCCATGTGCGGAGACTCGGTGCAGGGCCTCATTTGCATAAGGGGCCTCATTTACATAAATATTTGCATAATGTTACCATACACTAACTTTTAGTAAACATGCCTCTTCATGAGTGTATGGATAAAGAAAGACTAAAAGATTTCTACATTACTATAATCCAGTGCCAACCGCCAGACACATTAGGAACTACTACAAACACTGCCCATTTAGAACCCATAGCAAACCCACCGTATCCTAACAGCACTACCAGGACTCACAAAGCACCAGACCCTACCTATCAAAAGGCAACACTGCAAATATTAAACCAATACATTTCAGAGAATAACAATACATGACCTACTGAGGAAAGAGAACAAGTGGCAATGTCAAATAGGAATTACATAAACAGAATACCTCAGCTCAGTTACACATGCAGAACACAGACCATCACCAAACAAGGAATCACAATTTAAAACAGGAAGACAATAATTAAACTGGGAACCCTAAAAGCCAAACTTGGAATTTACAACAACAATGTAGAAATAAAACTATAAATTAATTTCCTCTTGTACTAAACAAAGCACAGACGTTAATGATGCACATTTCCCAGAGCTGACATATTCCAGTTAATAAATTCAAAATAAAGAGATATCTTTGTATCTTTTGTGCATTTTTTTTCAGTTGCAATTGTTCCAGCCACTTTCTTCTGGTTTATTTGTGTCTTCTGCTAACTCTCCATCGTCTGCTGTCCATTTGTCCTTTCTTCTCTCTTCTAGTTTTTTTTCCATTCTCTCTCTACATCTGCTTTAACATACTAATCTTTCTCCTTTTCCTCTTTCCTCATTCCTATTTCATCCACTCAAATTTTACCCGTCAATCCCTACTTAGTCTCCCAATACCCGGCCAATTGTAGATTTTTCTTCACTCCCACACAAAATATTTTTCCCCTCTCCATTTCACTCTCCCAGCCCCATCCCCTTCTAATCTCCCCCAACATCAGCTCCCTTCTAGTTCCAGCCCCACCCAGTATCCGCTCCCTTCTAGTCCCTGCATCAGCCCATTTCCAGTCTTGGCCCCCCATCAGCCCATTTCCAGTCCTAGCTCCCCCATCCATTTCCAGTCCTATCCGAGTCCCCTCATCAGCCCATTTCTAGTCCTTTCCTAGCCCCACCATCAGCCCATGTCAAATCCTAGCTCCCCTCCACTCAGCCCATTTCCAATCCAAGCTCCCCATAAGCCTACTTCCAGTTCTAGCCCCTCCATGAGTCCATTTGAATCCAAGCCCCCACCACAGCCCATTTCCAATCTTAGCTCCCCCCAACACCCAATTCCCAGCCTATCCTAGCCCATCAGCCCATTTCCTGTCCTAGCTCCCTCCCCTAAGTGCCCATTCCAAGCCCCCCTTCCACTCAGCCCATTTCCATTTCAAGCCCCCTTCCACTCAGCCCATTTCCATTCCAAGCCCCCCTCCCCATCAGCTATTTGCAGTTCAAGCCTTCCCTTCCACTCAACCCATTACCAGTCCTAGCAACCCCTCCCACCCACCCACCCATTACCAGTCCTAGCCCCCCATAGCCTATTACCAGTCCTAAGCCCCCATCAGCCCACTCCCAGTCCTAATCCCACCAGCCCATTTCCAGTCCTAACCCTCCATCACCCAATTTTCAGTTTAAGCCCCCCCATAGCCCATTACCAGTCCTAACCTCCCCATCAGCCCACTCCCAGTCCTAATCCCATCAGCCCATTTCTAGTCCTAACCCCCATCACCCAATTTTCAGTTTAAGCCCCCCATAGCCCATTACCAGTCCTAACCCCCCATCAGCCCACTTCCAGTCCTAATCCCATCAGCCCATATCCAGGCTTAGCTCCCCCATAGCCCAGCCCAGGGAAAATTTAAAATAAAAAAAAGAAAAGCTGTCAGCTGTCTGCTGCCGCTGCCGGGACTGCCGCGGCAGAATCGAGTGTGCCGCGGGAGCCCCCCTGCTCGGCAGAGCCTGCCCTCCCCTGTATCAGCTCCCTCTTTCAGCTGCAGTCACACGCGCCGGCTTTCAGAGCGCGAAGGGACTAGTTTCCCTTTCGCGGCTCTGTTAAGCCTGCGGGGGCTGATGGGAACTTCAAGTGCAGGAGATATGTCAACCTTTTTGGATCACAATCCTGTGACCTTCAAGATGAGATTTGACCCGGCCAAGCCTCACTCTACCCACTGGCATTTCAACTCCCTCCTCAAGGAAGAGGATTTGCGACGGTGCTCTGAGAGTTCTGGATGAACTGGTAGGTTCTGGGGGTCAACGTCTCATCAGTCTATCAGTGGTGGGGTGTGGGGAACATCTGTCTCTTAGTTCTCTGTCAGTGGTATGATAGAGGTGTCTATAGAGTGGCATCACCTGGTTGTGTAGCTTTTGCAAGAGGTGCTTGACCTCGAGACCAGGATGAGGACTTACAGCTTGAGTATGTGCAGAAGAAGTGTACCCTCAAGTAGCAGCAAGGCTGGGGGGGGGGGGGGCTACATAAGGTCATGGATTCAGTTTCTCTGAGAGATGGCTCACATCTTTTTTATGAGTTGGAGAAGAGGGGGTACAAGAAGCAGATACTGTAGCTTGTCTGCTGGATGCAGGCAGCATCCCCTTCACAGATCCAGTGAGGATCGGGGTGAGAGCTCAGGACTTCTCTGTTCTCTTATCCCTGGATCCAGTTGACCTTTCCCCCCCACACATACATACTTGCAAGATCCTTTCGGAAGGGCTTTCTATCATAAGCGAAGATGACACAAAGGCTAGATGAGCCCCTAAGTCTGGCTGATCTCTCTGCTGCTTTCAACCAGATATTTCATGGAGAGTCCCCAGACATCAGTGGGCTGACATCAGAATTTTTCTGTTGCTTTTCAACTTGCTAGGGACTGATCTTCTGAGGGTCCTGAGCAATGTTCCCTCTAATTTTCTGTAGGCTGTGTGCGCATAAAATTTCAGCTGTGCGGCTTTTGAAGGAAGGTTAAATTTTTTGTGCGCTACATAACGACACTTGGAGTTATATACTTTAAAATTTGACTACACATTAGAATACAGTATGTACACCACATTGAAATAAACCACCTGAAATAAAAAGGGGGCAAGAACTTAGAAATCCCACTCCTCATTTCTTAAGTGCTTTCCTGCGACATTCTTCACCTTCTCATTAAAACACAGATGAATAGTACCATTTAGAGAAGAGCAAAACACACACTGAAATTCTAGGGGGCCTTACACAACAGGTAAGAATGGTGTCAGGGAATAAATGGCTTTAAACAAACTTTCTGAAGAAAGTAGCCAGTGACAGTTGTGAGAAGAGCATCCTCAGTAGGAGCAGCAGTCCCATAGTGTTTTTAACATGCTCCTTCAGTAATCATAAATACACAATCAAATACCACTGATAAGACAATAAATAAGCAAACAAATTAATGGAGGACTAATTACATACAGAGAAGCAGGAGTGAAAGAATTCATGGAGAATTGATGAAAAGGCAATTTACCTTGGACCAGAAGAGGCCACAGTACGAACCACCCAATCTACTGTGGAGTATTAAATAAATGACTTACTGTAAAAAGATAAAACGGGTCGATACAAATAAGTAAGTAAAAAAATTGGAATCGCTTGTTGACCAGACAAGCCATAAATTTCCATTAAAAGGAGGCCATTTTGAAACAAAATGTTGAAATGAAAGAATGAAAAAAAGTATATACCATAGACAAGCTGATGAAGCGGCTTTCACAGCATGCACCAAGGTGCCAGCAGCAATCAATGTGAAAACAAATCGTGTTTATAAATATAACAAAAGAAATAAAAATGAACCACTGAAAAGGTATGGCAATAAAAAAACCCAAGTGTTTAAACTATAAAAACAGCACGGTCTGGTCGTAGCGGCTTTGTTTAAAGCGCCCTTAAATTAATATGTAGAGCCGCGGGAAACAAGAAAGGGGGGGGGGGGAGGGAGCTATAAAAGTTGTTGTTTTACTAACAGCCATTGCTCAGCCATTTTGAATGTGAATTCTGCTTGAGACTTGTGCACAAATAAATGATTTGGACCTTCTGAACTGACTCCTGGTATCATTGGTTTGTCTGCGCTCTGCTGCTACAGTCCGAAAGATCTCTCTGCTGTTTTCGTTTTATTTGGTACCAAATGAATTATATTCTTCTGTTGAGTTGTCTGCTTGGAAGTGATATTGTTGCTTAAACCTGGATTTAAGGTGTCCCTTCCCCTATACCCTATATATACACACACACACACACACACACACACTTCCAGTAAGTGTTCCTGGTACTAATCTTAGGGATGAGCATTTTATTTAACAAATAAATGATATATGCCCTCTACCCCAACTTTGCCACACGCCCCCAAAAGGATGCCACCTTTTTGAAAGGTATGGCGTTCTCTCTGTCCTTGCTATAGGCCGATTGCCCCCAGACTGACATTTCTGGGAAGGAAGCCTGCCATAATATTCGGAGGGGGGGGGGGGGAGGGTGCGCAGAGGCTGAATCGGGCTACGCGAAGGTGGGCTGCAGTGCCCGGATTCGGACGTTAGGAGGAGCAGTGAGATTTATCTCCATCTCCCCCTGCTCACAGCAGCTATTGCTTCCGATCACGCTGTCTGAATGTGCCCGTGTCAAACTCGCGTGCCCGGGGCTGGGGGAAGGGAAAAAAGCGCGAGCGGGTGATAACAGAGCACATTGCTACCTGCGCTAGGGGACGGGGGATACCTGGCCTGAGTCCCTCTGCCCCCCTAAATCGGGCGGGCGCGGCAGTGAACCGCCAGGGGCCCCCTCCCTCCCTCGATCGGGCACCTGGCATCGGTCTGGAGGTCCGAGATCACCGGGGGCCAGACCGGGAAGGAGGAGGAAGGCAGATCGCTCCGTGCTTGCATCTCTGATTTCATTTTTTTGCTCGTCTCTCTGCCAGCGAGGGTGGCATTTTATTTTATTTTTCGCTCTGCTGTTGCTGGGGAGAGCGGCGATTCGCAGAGAGCTGCGAGTGCGAGCGCGCCCCCCCCCCCCCCATGTTGCGCCCGGCCCCCCCTGCACCCCCCACGCTACGCCTCTGCCATTGACTATCTGAAAATTAGCCTTTTTCCATTAAATAATTGGAAAGTAGGGTAACACTGCTGTTAGTAAGTTTGTCCTTGGTATCCAGCTCTTAAGGATTTACATCTAAAAGGACCTAGAGAGGGGAACAGCGTAAGAGTGCACTGCTTGCTGTTATCTTTACTTACATATGGGTGACGTCGGCATGCGCGGTCCCCTTCCTGCCCAAAAGGCAAATGTAAAAAATTAAATTAAATAAAATAAGCTATAACTAATCAAAGAAGGAAGCACTACCTAAAACATCCGTGTCCCGACTCCCGATGCACCGGTGTGTTGCTCTCGCATCCAAGGCAGCACGTGGCACTGAAGGCTGGCTGAGGGAGGGATCCAAGGAGGTGCGTGGCTGGCAGGCAAGCAGGCACAAGAGCAGAAAGAGGCTGGCTTGCTGGCTGCCCCTCCCTTTTATTTCCCTCTAGCCTGCCATGATTCGTCAATCGTCCGGTCACATGTGAGAGGAGTGAGGGCAGGGGACTCAGTGCAGACAGAGGAGAGATTCGCAGAATGGCAGTAGATCGGTGGTGCAGCCGAGGCCTTAAAAAACCCAAGGTATGAAATCAGTAATTTTTGTGCGCTCCTTGAAAAGTTGTGTGCGCTCGCTCGGCGAGGTGTGTGCGCGCGCACACGCGCACAGCTTAGAGGGAACAGTGGTCCTGAGCAAACACCTGGTGATGGGAAGGGTGCAAGTTTCCTGCCCTCACACGGTGTTGACCCTCTTGCCTAGGGGGGAGACCCACAAGATATAAAGAACTGGTATCCCATCTTGCTGCTCTGTACAGAATGTGAGATCCTAGCCAAGGCACTGTCACAGTGGCTAGCCACTGTACTGGCAGAGGTGATCAAACCAGACTAGTTTTACACTGTCCCAGGCTTGGCCATTTTTAACAATATCTTTTTGCAGGGGCTTAATTCACTGTACTTGTAGGGCTGATCTGTTGGTGGCCTTTTTGTCATTGGATCAGAAGAAGACCTTCAACAGGGTGGATCTCTGCTATCTCATGGGTACCTTGCAAGAATCATGGGTCTTCCCTAGCTCCTCTGCTCAAGTGTGTAATGCCACAAGCATTCGAGAGGGGAGCATTTTATTTATTTATTTAGCTGTGCTTATATACCGCTTTTCACTGGGTCAAAACGGTTTACAGATATATGCTAACAGGCACTATTTATTCCCTTGTCCCCGAAGGGCTCACAATCTAAGTGTACCTGAGGCAATGGAGGGTTAAGTGGCTTGTCCAAGGCCACAAGGAGTGGCTATGGGACTAGAGACCCCAGTCCCTCTGGCCTGAGGTTACTTGTCCCTACTTGGGAATTGAACCCCTGGCCCTCCAGCCTGAGGTAACCTGTCCCAACCACTGAGCCACTCCTCCACCATAGGGATGCCCTCTGTCCAGACAACAGTATGCACTGGCCTGTTCTTCTAACACAGGCAGCTCACTGGACTGGTTCTGCAGGAAAATAACATGTGAATCACCTGGTCAGTGCCAAAGATGTGCTCCTTATGGTTCAAGACCCAGAAGAGCTGGAGAGGATGACAGTCTGCCAGTGGTTCTATTCAGCTGCATTCTCTGCCAAATGCTTGGGCCTTTTGGTAGGACTGCAGCTGGTGAACGTGCTCCCTAACCAGTTTACTAACTTTTCTTGGTGCAAGGAATCTCAACAGTACATAGGAGTCCACCTTTCAGTCACAGAAACAATGGCCTCCACAACTGGCATGAGCTAATGGAGAAGGTGGAAGCCTGCCTAGGGTCGTGGTTGGGCCTGCTGTGATGGCTTCTTTCCTAGGCAGGGTCTTGGTGGTGAATCAGCTGATGGTAAGTATGTTATGGCACTGGCTCAGTGCCCTGAGTCCCTCCTTGGAGTTCCTCTCCCAGACTTGAAGGAAACTATTGGGAAAACTTCTCAGCCAGCAGGAGACACTGGGTCTCTGCAGGCATCCTGACTCTCCCCTTGAGGGAGGGCAGGCAAGGGGTCATGTGCCTGAAGAATCAGGTTCACACCTTCCATGTTCAGGCCCCACAGAGATTTCAGAATACAGACCCTCCCCTGTGATGGCATGCTTTGGTGGCTTTTTTTCATTGCCATGTGTATGAGTTGTGGTACGACTGGCAGCTTTTTGTCATTGATGTATCAGGATATGCTCGTGGCCTACAACAGCTGCTGCTGATCTTCTACCAAGATTTTTTTAAGGCCTGGAGCATGCTGTCCATGGTGAGAGAACCAGCTGCCTGTTGTAGGGAAACCTTCTTGGGTGAGCCCCTCCTACACAGCCTCATTCTGGGTGTGAAGGTGCTGAAGGACCCCATGATGATCATCTGGCTTCTCTCGGCTGGAGTCACCAATGTCAAGGATCTGTTGGAATGCTATTGGTGGTGGTGGGCTAAACTCTCCGAGCTGGCCCGCTGGGAGGTTAGGATTGACCCATCTGCTGCCAACAGGTTTTTTGGCAGGTCAAGAGATGTTTAGCTCCCAGCCAGGCTGCCAGAGCTGGAAATAAGATGTTGGTGCTCATAGGCAAAATCCAAGAAAGCATGGAATGAAGGGGGGGGGGGGGGTGTCAAGGATCTCAAAGATTTGGAGAGCCTAAAAAAAGGAACAAGACAGACAAATGTATTACAGTGGTACTCCTTTGAAACAACACATGCTCATGGCCTAAAGTAAGCAGAAACAAGCTCTCCTTTGGTCTGGATATTTGGCACCATCTTAATTTGGTGCCATAGGCAGTTGCCTACATAGCCTATGCCTGCATCCAGGCCTGCAAGCTTCCCTGAGAGGGTGGTTGGTCCCTGCTGATCTTGAATCCCCACCCTTCTGACTATCTGACATATCTGATGAGCCCTCTCTGCCTCAGCCTCTCCATCCTCACAGCCTTTGTAGACTGCGAATGATTCCCCCGAGATCCTTCTCTATCATATCACAGAAAGATCTCTACCTGCTGGTGATTCCAATAGTGCGCTACCTCGCCCTTGCCTTCTGCCCAGACACCACATCTGGATGAAACATCTGGGGAGGGCAAGGAGGGTCCTTGCTGGGAATCTCTGTACTATCAGCTGATTCACAAATTCACCTTTCTTGGAGGGTGGTGCATGGAGCAGTGTCCACCAGCAGGTTTTCAAATAGGGTCACCTGGGATATTTCCCTGTTCTATCCCTTCTATGTGCAGGATGAAAATCTTGCCCACATGTTTCTAGGGTGTTCCTATTTAGTCTTATTTTTGGAATTTCTTTCCTGTTTTTCTTTTTTGGTTGAATTTCACCCCTCATCTCTTTATCTATGGGCATGATTTATTCAGAGAGGCCCCACTCATGTGAGGGTCTGTCTGGACAGTTACCTCCTGGTCATTGAATGTCTGGCAGACCAGGATGGATAAGCTGGCTGGGTGAGACCTGCTAGAATACGAGGTTCTCTTCACAGCAACAGTGCATAACTAGATCAAGGCAGAGCATTTCCACATGATATCCTTCAGCACGATGCAGTATTTGCCAACCAGTAGTTAGGTGGTGGAATGCTTTCTCCCCCTTGCCTTCCTGCTCACTCTCCTTATTTCCAAGGCATCCTTTGTTCTCATCCCTTATTCCCTCCCCCTTTTTTTTTCTCCACTAGGGTTTTTTGCTTCTGAGCAGCAGGCAGGCCTATTAGATCTATATGGGGGTAATGAAGCATCTCTGTCTATTAGACCATGAGCCTTGGGGACACACTGGGCCAAGTAAGAGTAACCCTTGAACTCCTTTTGCCCAGGCTATGGCTCTCCTCCCCATCCCTTTCTTCCGATCCTCTTTTGAAGGGCTTTTTCACCCTCATGTTCTCCCTCCCCCCAGCCCACCCTAATACAGCCCCAAAGGGTGTGTAAGGAAGGCGTCATATCAGGGAAGCAGAGGCCATCCCATCTCATCTCTTCCTTATAGCTTTTAGTTTCTTTTTTCTTTTTTCACTTTTCTTATGGTTAGGTGCAATAGCAGGGCCGAACCAAGCCCTAGGCAGTCACCTAGGATGGAAGCCTCTGGATGATAACCAAGAGCAGGGCGTTCATAGCTAAAAATAGATTCTGACAGCCAAGGGGATGGGGGGTGGGGTAAGGCTTAAGGTCTACCTAGGGTGTCAGCATCTTGAACCAATTCTGGGGCCAGCCCTGCGTATTAGGCATCTGACCTTCAGTTGATGTCTTGCCCTTTTCCCATGCCTCAAAAGGGCACGAAGGCAGCTCCTTCCCCGTGAAGGGAGGGGTGGAAGATCAAGTCGTTTTGGCCCTGCCCCAATAACATACTCAAACCGTTTCAAATGTTTTCAGTAGGTCTGAGCTACATCTACTGTCAACCCAGGTTCTTGCACTTCTCCAGTGCTAGTATTGCTCTCAAGTTTTACCTGTTTCTACTCCTACTTCCTGCAGAGACCTAGTTCCCGATCCTTGCTTGGTTCTAGCCAGGGTTGCCTTAACCCCTTATGGGGTCCTGCGAAACTGAGAATGGGCGAAATAATAAAGTAAATAGAATAAAGATTATTAAAGCAGTAAAGAAGGAGTTTTTCAGGGCTAATGATTAAAGAATATGTCCCATAAAAAAGAGCTGTGAGTGCTCTGCTAAAATTTTAAAAAAGGAAGCTGAGGTTTTTCAAGGTCCTTCTCCCCTCACTTTATAAACCAGTATATTAAAATGACTATGTACATGAAATGCAAGTTGCTACAGAGATGTATTCATCTCTAAAGCCCTGGGTCCCTTTTACTATAATTTTGGATTCTTTCAATTTAATGTGCTAACAAAATGTAGTGAGATGTTACATCTGCGAGTGATATAGTTGATGCAAAAGGAAAGCCAGTAGTAGACATCAACTGAGGCAAATCCTTTCACTCTCCATCCATTCAAATGTGGCCCTGTGAATATCGTCACATGACTGCTGCTTGTAACTAGAGTTTCTCTTCTTCGGCATTTATGACTAAATTTGACTGTCTATGTTTCAGCTAACCTGTGGTTCTTTGTGGGAATATAAAATTGGTCTTTTTGTGCATAGAGTACTGTTACTGGGTACCTTTTTTGGTTGAAACAAATACATACAATTGTGTAGCTGAGGAACTGTCAGTGTGGAACAGGCACAGAAACAGACGGATCCAAGGTAAGCTAGGGGAGAGGTGAAAAGGTTTCAGGGGGCGTCATGTTTTTCCAGTATTTATCCCATAAATACCTACGGGTCAGTATTTAAACCCTATGTTTGGTGTTTTTATAAACACTGGCTGTGGCAGTTAAATATAATTCATATATTCAGTGCCACCACCCACAGAAGCAGCAGCACTGAATAAACGTATAGAGCAGTGAGGGCCATCAATTTAGTTGGCTATCCATATAGCAAAAAGGTCGTCCTAAATGCACACAAGCAACATGCAGATTTATCCGGATAGACATAAGGATCACAGGCTGAATATTACCATTCTCCATATAATTAGCTGAAATGCCTACTAGATTCCACCCTTGCTTCACCTCGGCACTATTTAGATAGTGATGGGGTGGTTTGTAAGAATTTTCCTTGATAATATCCAGATAGTGCCACTGAAAATTGACAGATACCAGCAGCTGCAATCTGGATAAGTGCCCTATCTGGATAAGTGCCTTTGTATATCGAGCCGCTAGTTTATTTTTTGGCTCTTGGGTGTTCTACAGATGCTTATTGGTTAAAACCTAAAATCGGAAGCCATGAGTAGACTCGAGCTGTGACCATAAAGAAGATCTCTTTGGGCAAAGATTTGTTTCTCAAAGCACACAAATAAAAAGAAAACATTCATTAAAATCTCAGAAATCCTGCATGTGTTTTTATCAATCAACCTGTGTATTTACCTGATCAGGAAAGGAACAAATTTATGTTTCAATCTTTTTTATTAATAGTTTAGCACCCTGACCCCCTAACAGTACAGTATTAAGGCACGACAACAGCACTGCAAGCCATCACCCAGGAAACTAATACATTCAGGAACAGTGCAAATTAAGACATATAACAGCCAACAGTGGCACTCTATAACATACAGGAGCACAGAAGAACAAACAATGAAAACATTATAAACAATGTTAGAAGCCAGTCGCTGAACATGGCAGCCAACTGTGCCATCCCCCGCTGTCACACGCTGTCACAAGAGGGTGAAAACCAACAGTACATGAAAGAGCGGCGCCCTGCCCTCCAGGAATGGCCGGTCGTCAGGACGAGACCAAGGAGACACCAACCTATGGCAAGATCATACTGGCCAAAAGTCCTGTACAGGGCCCCTGGCGCTTGATGGGCAACCGATGGTCGGTGTGACACATTGGCCAGCTTTATGCCCCGCCCCTTCCCACCAAGCTAACCCACAGCCACTAAACCAGAACCCCATGTAAGGAGACCCCCCCCCCCCCAGGGCGCCAGGCAGGTCCGAGGGACGAAACCCACGAGCTCAGGGTGAACTCTGCTCCCTAGCCCATCCACAACAGTAATCAGCACCCAGGGGACCCCCCCCAGCCCTCCCTCCTTCCCCCCCCTCCCCCCCCAAGGGAACAAATTTAATAATGGCAGGCATTTGTTTCCATGGTAAGGAAAAAGAGAACATAAACAAAGCCATAACAACATAGGAACATTTCATGTACAAATAATCCTTTCATAAAACACATAAGATTTAGTAATATGTTTAATGCCACTTTTATTTCCCCCAGCATCTATCTTCTGAAAAAGCTTTCTTCACCAATATAACATACTCTACCTCATTGTCTGATTAACTACTGTCATCCATATTTAGATCTAGCGATCAGCATTGTTTTTTCAAATGCCAACCACAGCATTCAATTTTAGGACAATCCCACCATATATTTGACCCGGTGAAAAGCGGGATATAAATACAGTTAAATAAATAAATAAATAAATAAATAAATGACTGAAAGTGCCCTGGGCCCCATAGTTTCTCCAATATTTAAGAGAATACTCCTCTTAGCATGATAATGAACAGGACTAACACTTACTTGAAATAATACTTTATACTGGGTGCCTAGATGAGTAGTGCAATCAGAAATTTAGGTTATAATACCCTAAATTATTTCTCATTGTTCTTCATCAGTTCTTTGCTACACATCTTTCCACTTACCCTAATAAGGAATGGTCTCACAATCCACTCTGGCATTTAAAAGTATATATATCTTGGCCATCGTCCATAGACAGTCGGTGACTCAGCTTTTTGGGGAGACTAAAATGGGACAGGGTTAGGGCGGGTCTAAAGCAGTGCAGGGCTGGGATGGGGCAAATTAAAATCTTTGGAGTGGGAGCAACACCTATGTCAGCAGTAAAGGGACAAGGGGGGCACTTTTGAACACAGCAGGGAAGGACTTCTTCACTTTGTGGCTTTGGTGCAGCTGCATCAGCCGCCTTCTGCTTAGTACGAGGGGGTATCCAAAAAAAACAGGAACAACATTGCCGTGGGCGGAGCTTGTGTAGTACGCACTTCTGCCGCTAGGCGTGTATAGTGCAACTCATTGTCAGTTCAGTGCCGCCTGTGTTGTCGACCTGGCTTGTTCTGTTCATCTGCAGTGATTGTTTTTGCTAGCGCTGTTATGTTCTTGTTTCTTTTTTTATGATGACAAGTTTAAGTGAACAACGTGCAGCTGTGAAATTTTGTTTTCTACTCGGTAAAAATGCTGCTGAAACTGTTTTAATGTTGAAAACAGCTTATCAAGATGACGCTATGGGAAGAAGTCAAGTGTATCAGTGGTTTGCTCGGTTTAAAAATGGCGACATGTCGATTGATAACAAACCTCGTTCTGGGCGTCCATCAACTGCCCGAATCGATGAAAATATTGAAAGAATTAGAGAGCTTGTGCTCACAGACCGTCGACAGACAATTGATCAACTGTCAGAGATTAGTGGGTTATCTTGGAGCTCGGTTCAGCGAATTTTAACGGAAGATTTGGGAATGAAAAGGGTTGCTGCCAAGTTTGTTCCTCGGGTTCTGACTGACAATCAAAAGGAACATCGAGTTGAAACATGTCGTGTTTTGAAACAACAGCTTGAAACTGATCCAGATTTTCTGTCAAAGTTCATTACAGGTGATGAGTCATGGTGCTATGGTTACGACCCAGAAACAAAGCAACAGTCAAGCCAATGGAAGACGTCATCGTCACCCCGTTCAAAAAAATGTCGTCAAGTCAAATCAAACATCAAAACAATGCTGATTTGCTTTTTTGATGCCAAGGGGGTAGTTCATTCAGAGTTTGTTCCCCCAGGTCAGACCTTCAATCAAACCTTTTATTTGGAAGTTTTAAGAAGATTGCGCAACAGTGTTCGTAAAAAAAGACCCGATTTGTGGCAGACAGGAGACTGGTTCGTCCACCACGACAATGCACCTGCACAAACAGCCATCTCTGTTAGACAGTTTTTGGCTAAAAATGGCATGGTTCCGCTGCCCCATGCACCTTACTCGCCTGACCTGGCTCCGTGCGACTTTTTCTTATTTCCACGCATGAAAAGGGGCATGAAAGGACACCGATTTGACAACATTGAAGAAGTCAAGAAAAAAACGAGGGAGGAGCTGTCAGCCGTTTCTAAAGATGACTACAAACAATGTTTCGAACAGTGGAAGCACCGGTGGGACAAATGTATCAGTTGTAATGGAGAGTATTTTGAAGGGGATAAAGTTGTTTTGTAAAGAATTTGAAATAAATAGCTTTTAAAAAATAATTCCTGTTTTTTTTTTTTTTTTCAAAACTTTATTTTGAACACCAGTAAAAAGCAGGTACAACCAAAAACAATCAATCCCCGCGTGAGGAGGAACTCTTATCCCCACGTCAGAGAACCAAAAGTAGATACCGGTGTTACAGTTGGTTTAGTAATATAAAACACAACAAGGAAACCCCCCCTCCCCCCTCCCAAGAGACATGGTCCATTCCCAACAAAGTCATACCCTAGCAACCCAATAACAGAGCGTACCACCCCTCCAGCATCACATAGGCACAGTGATCTCGGCTGCAGCCCATTGCAACACCTCATTACGGCTACGCGGGCTCAATTTTTGGATGTATGGATCCCACAACATTTGGAAGGTTGACCAGCGACAGGGGCTACCCCGGGCACTCCTACACTCTGCTAGCATCAATTGGTGGAAAGTGTTCCGCCATTCCCAGAAAGTGGGCGGACAGCTCTCCCGCCATCGGCGAAGTACCGGCCCCTTTGCCACCAAGCAGGCCTTACGCGTTAGCAGCCGGCCCCAGCGTCCCTTGGGACGTGTGCGTCCCAAGCAGTCCAATGTAACAAAGAGGGCATCCCAGCGCACCTCTTGCCCCAACAGCCCCTGCATGTAGGAGGAGATTCTGGCCCAATATGGACGAATATGTCGACAGCTCCACCACACATGGAGCAAAGTCGCCATGGGGGACGAGCACCTCGGGCAGCCACCATCCGACCCCAATTGACAGCGGAAGGCCCTCCGCGGGGAAAAGTGCACCCGAGTCAGAGATTTAAACTGGATTTCTCTCCACCGCACCCCCTCCGCAAGAGTGGCCACCCGTCTGAGACCCCGAAAAACGGTACCCGGGGGAATCTCACATTCCAGTTCTCTGGCCCACGCTAGTTCCACCGTCGATAGTCCGGCAAGGATCTGTACTTATCCAATCTAGCCCGCAGGACCCGGATAGAGGGAGGAATATCCTCTCCCAAATCAAAAAATTCCAGGATCTGCGCCGACCGGGTTATCTGGAGTGCCGCTGCCGGCAGAGATGACACATAGTGCGAGAGCTGTATGTAGGAAAAAATGTGGTGTGAATCTAAAGCATATTCCGCCTTTAGGACTGAAAAAGATTTACACCGACCCGTAGAGTCCACAACATGCCCGACATTACAAATTCCTTTTGCCGCCCAGCGCCGCAGAACTACGGTATCTGTGCCCGGGACAAAGTTTACATTACCCTGAAAAGGGAGCCAGCTCGAAGCCGTCCAACTCTGGTGCCAAAACACATTTAATTGTCGCCAGACGCTCCGAACAGCGGCCAGCAACACACTGTCCGTAATATAGGCCGGGAGCACCCGGTTCTCCTGGTGTAGAACGGCCAGTAGGGAATGTGGGGCGACCAAGGCCTCTTCCAACGTCCGGGGAGTAAACACTTCAGTGCCCCCCAACCAGTCCCCCAAGTGTCGCGCCTGGCAAGCCAACGCGTACGCCCCCAAATCTGGAAGTCCCATACCACCTTGACGCCAGCCCCCCAACAGTCTTCGATACGCGATACGAGCTCTCGTCCCCCGCCATAAAAATTTTCTAATCACCCCCTCAATCCGAATAAGGTCACGACGCAAGACCCTCACCGGAAGGGTTTGCAGCCAATACAATATCCTGGGAAGAACGACCATCTTAATCGCAGCTATACGTCCAGAAAGAGACAGGGGAAGGGGTCCCCATATTTGCAATTGTGCCTGTAGTTTAGTCATCACCCGGTTCAGATTAGCCTGGTATAATTGCGCCGGTCGGGGGGTTAGAAGGATTCCCAAGTACAGAAAGTGATCGGTGGCCCAGCGAAGGGGAAAGTCACCCTGCCACCGCGACCGCAAGCGGCCCGAGACATCCAACGCCTCCGATTTATCCCGATTGATGCAGAAACCCGCAAAGCTCCCAAAGATCTGAAATTCTGTGAGAAGCGCCGGCAATGACTTTTGGGGGTCTAGTAAATGGACCAAAAGGTCATCCGCAAAGGCGGAAACTTTGAAGCCTTGCCTTCCGATAACATTACCCCGTATTTCGCGAGAGCTTTCCACTGTGCGAATCAAGGGGTCTAAAGACAAGGCAAAGAGCAAAGGGGAGAGGGGGCAGCCCTGTCGCGTCCCTCTACAAAGCGGGAAAACTTCCGAAAGCAGCCCATTACATGAAATCGCAGCCATCGGGTCTGCGTATAAACCCCACACCGCCCTGCAGAAAGAGTCACCCAGGCCATAACGTGGGAGCAAATAATGCAAATATTGCCAACTGACCCTGTCAAAAGCTTTTTCTGCATCAAAGCTTATCAGCAGAGAAGCCTGATCTCGTCGGTGCACCCCTTCCAATGAGGCGACGATTTTCCGAAGATTACGCACGGCATAGCGGGACTTCACAAAGCCGACCTGTGACTCATGAACCAGTTGGCTAAGAACCCCTGCTAAGCGTTCCGCCAATACCTTGGCCAGTAGTTTAAGATCAAAATTAAGAAGTGAAATGGGACGATATGAGGCCGCGTGAAGTGGGTCCTTCCCGGGCTTTGGAATAAGTATGATGTGAGCCTGATTGCCACCCCATCGAAAAAAGCCCTGCTCAGTTCTACGGGTATACACCTCACATAGTGTCGGGGAAAGCAACTCGTTCAAAATCTTGTAAAATTCCGCACCCAGCCCATCTGGGCCCGGGGATTTGTAACAACACGCCTTAGCTATAACAGTCTGCACCTCTTGCGGAGTAACCGGTTGGTCAAGGAGCTCCCTTTGCGCTGCTGTCAGCTGAGGGAGATTCAGATCTGCAAGGTAATCCCCCATCTGCATCGGGGAGTCGGGCTCCGCCGCATAAAGCTTCTGGAAAAAGGAACGGAAAACTGTCGCAATCTGCGAACTATCCTGGTGGAGCACCCCCTGATCATCTCGTAACGCTGGGATTAACCTGGAGCCCCGGGGCCCGCGTAGGCAACGGGCCAGCAATTTCCCCGGCTTATCCCCATGTCTGTACAGTTGGTACCGATAATATTGCATAGATTTTTTCGCCCTCTGGTGCAGAGCCTCGTTCAGTGTCGTTTGAGTTTCCCACAGCTTGCTTTTAAGGTTAGCAGTAGGGCTGCTGGCATAAAGCCGGCGTAGCCTGGTTACCTCCCGCTCCAGTCGGATGATGCGTTCCGACAACAATCTCCGTCTCCGTGCCTGGTATCCCAAAATATCGCCGCGCAATACCACTTTAGCAGTCTCCCAGACCAATTCAGGGTCATCCTGATGACTAAGATGATCCTGTTCAAATTCCCGCCAACGGCGACGCAGAAAGGAACGAAATTGGGGATCTGTGTAAAGCGCTAAGGGGAAACGCCAAACTCGTGGGGGACGGGTTGTCCCCCCCCACTGAAACTCCAACCAAATTAATGCATGGTCAGATATCTCCCCTGGTCCAATCTGTGCATCACGCACGGCAGCAAATAACCCCCCTGAGATCAACAAGTAATCAAGGCGCGCCGACGATCCATGGGCTCGAGATTGATGGGTGAAATCCCTCTCCGATGAGTGCAATAATCTCCAAGGGTCGACAAGTCCCAGCCGGTCTCGCAGGGCGAGTAACGCCCGCGTGCTCCGCCGGCGCTCTCGCGAACCCCCAGCCAACGACGTATCCAAGGTCACATCCATCACGGCATTAAAGTCACCCCCGAGAATGACGGGCACTTCCGGTAGTAAGTCAATGTTAGTGGCCACACGAGCGTATAAGCCCTTGTCCAATACATTAGGGGAATAAACGTTCCCTAGGATTACCGGCCGCCCTTCGAGGGTCCCGTATAGGAAAACAAATCTTCCAGAAGAATCAACCACCTCCTTCTCAACCTCAAAACGCACTCGTTTGTGAATCAAAATGACCACCCCCCCTTTCTTACCTTGCGCTGGGGATCCATACACCTTCCCCACCCACATTCTAGATAGTTTACCATGCTCTACTATTGTCTGGTGGGTCTCTTGGAGCAGAGCTATATCTACCTTCTGCCGAGCAAGGGCCTGCAGCACTTTAGAGCGTTTAATGGGGCAGCCCAGACCACAGACATTCCAAGAAATAATCTTCAATGTATATCAAACAGAGGAAAACCCTGTGCCAACATAAATACCAATTTTTTGTTTGAAGGAGCCCTCCCAGCCTGGGGCCCCCCCGACTCCATCAAGGGTGGTAAAGCCCAAAAAATAATACCCCAACAATAGGTGTGACCATGTCTCCCCTCCCTCCTCCTCCCCCAACCCTCCCCTCCCCCCCCCTCTCCCAACCCTCCCCTCCCCTCCACCCCCCCACCCACCTCCATCTCTTCACCCCTGTGGCCCTCGAACAGCCACTTAACCATAGCGAGGTTCCCACTCTCGCTAGTCGCCTTGATGCGTCCGGTCTCCCTCACCCCTATATGTCACCCTCTTATGAGAGGAGCGGGATAGCTCAGGCTCCCGAGGATCTAGGAAGGAGTCCAGCTTCCCCCCACACACAGCTCATTAGAACAGTAAGAGTCCGATCGGGGAGAATTATACAACGGCCCCATCAGTAACCCTCCGTCATAGGCAAGAGGAAGAAGAAGGGGGGAACAGCTTAGGTTCTCACCCCCTCTCAACTCGACTCCCCCCCCCGGGATCACAACTCCCCCTACAGCATCACTACCCCCATTCCCATCCTCTCCCTTTTTTTCTCTCCCCCCGCCTTGCTACCCTTCACCCCTCCTTATCCCAAACCTCATCCCCCCCTCCCTCCCTTTTTTTTTTTTTTTTTTTAGTATTTTTTTTTTAGTATTTTTTATTTATTTATTTTTTTTTATTTTTATTTTTTTCATGCTACACCCCCCTGACCCTCTTATCTAAACCCACTCCCCTTCCAGCCATCCTAAGTCCCTCCTTTCCCGGTGCCCTCCCTACACCACCCGCAACCATCCCCTCCCCTCCCACCCCCTCCTCGCCCCAGACAAGTTACACTCTCCTCCCCCCCCTCCCCCCTACAACTAACCACCGACAAAACCCCCCTAACCATATGGAGGATCATCTATAACAATTAAACATCAAGCAAAACAGTTCTACAATCCTACAGCTAAACTACACCTGACCCTCCCCCACTTACACCCACACACCCTCAAACAGTAACGGTGGTTACCCCCACATGCAAACAGCAAAGGTAAACCATAACAGCATCCAATGGTGCAGGCCTCGTCCAGGCCGTAGGTCAGGGTCTCGGCAGGCCGTTCTCAGTATCCGCAGGCACTGACTCGGGGGTCGCAAGCCACTGCGCGACAGCAAAAGAAATCAGCAGCCGCTTCAGGGGTGGACTCCATCCCGACCGCATATAAAAACCACCACGCAGTGCGGTGTGCCGGCTCGGCCCAGACAAAGACACAGTTAGGTCCAGTATGTGTAAGGTAGTCGATAGTCCCCGGGTAGAGGTCCTCGACGCCCGCTAATCCGATCCCAGGCCAGCCAGCGTTCTCCACGTCAAGGCCCAGCAGGTTGTTTAAGTAGGACTCGCTGACGAACTAGCACCCTGCACAAGGGTCTCCACAAATGAGGCTGCCTCGTCGGCTGCATCAAAAGTCTTATGGGCTCCTGCATGGTAGACATGCAACCGGGCCGGATACTGCACCATAAACTTCACCTTAGCAGCAATCAATTTTTGACAAAGTGGAGCATATGCTCGTCGACGCAGGCTAAGAGCCACCGAGTAGTCCTGTGTTATCCGGAGGGTAAGATTGTCGTGTGTCAGAACTCCACGTTGTCGGGCAGCCCGGAGGATCGCCTCCTTCTGTGGGAAGTGAAGAAATTTAGCCAGCACCACTCTAGGCCGGCGCTCCTGGGCCTGCCTGCTCCCCACCCGATGGATCCGTTCTATGCTCAGAGCACCGCCGTCGAGGAGCCCCTCGAAAAGCTGTGGGAACAGGGTTTCAACATACTGTCGCAAATCCTTATCCGCCACCGTCTCTGGTATGCCCATTATTCGGAGGTTGTTGCGGCGGGAACGATTTTCTAAATCGTCGAGTTTCGTCGACTGCAGCTGTACCTGGGCCCGCAGTGAAGCCAGCTCCTGGGTAACTGTCTCGATGGAATCCTCCGCCTTCCCAATTCTCTCCTCCGCCTCCTCCAGGCGATTTCCCAGGGCTCCCATAGAACTTTGTGACCCATCCATCTTCTCGTGCAGGGCCGCAAATTGAGAAGAAAGGGCCTCCGACACCGCTGAGGAGACCTCCTCCAGAAAAGCCGGCGAGGATGGTGAATGCGGCAACGTGCTTCCCTCTGCCATTTTGGCCCGCAGAGGCCGCCCGCTCTCGCTCTCTTCGGACGGTTTTTGTGGACGATGCCATGCCTGATAAGACTCCTCCGTCTCCAATCCAGACCCAGCAATAGTAGGGGGGTGAGTCGAAATATTTGGCCCCAGTGAGCTTACGCTATAAAATCACTTTAATTCGCCGGTTTGGGGCAAAGGAGACCGGAGCACAGCCAGAACACGTCTGCTGTCCTCACCGCATCACGTGATAATTCCTGTTTTTTTTGGGTACCCCCTCGTATTTCTGCTACTGATGGTAATATGCACACGGAACACACTCAGTGGAATTATGTGCCAAAAAAACAAAGAAATACACCAGAATAATACAACATACTAAACAAAACAGTATTTGCCACATTCTGGAAATATATACAGGTAATTTAATATTTGGCAACCAGTCCTTCCTAGCCCCCCAACCCAGCATCATCTTGATAGCAATGTGAACGCTGGTGTTCAGCAGCATTGTAACAGAAATCCTATGGTTACTGCCAACCATAAGATCGGCCTATAAGTTTTTGTGGTAGGTTGCCAAATGGCCACTAGACTTCAGATCTGCTGGCTTTTGCTAATTCAACAATATGCTAAACATATTAAGAATATGTATTACCTATATGAACTGTCACTAATGCTGAGAAACAGAGAAGCCAAGGTTCATATTCCACCGACACTCCTTGTGAGCTTGGGCAAGTCACTTAACCCTCCAGTGCCTCAGATACAAACTTAGAAACTGATGCAGAAAACTAGCACAGCCTTTAAACACCGAAAACAGAATGCTTACGCGTACTCTAAGCACATTTAAGCTAATGTCAAATGCAGATAAGAGACAGACATGTGCATAAATGGTGATGGAAAAACTAATGTTCAATTAACGCAACAAGTATTTAAATGCATTTAAATTGCAGGCAAATGAGCTGCATGTGATAATCTAGTATGCAAATGTTTGGTGCGTCCAATTCAGAGACAAGCATAGAGGATTTCACACCCAGCTTTAGCACCAATCTCTCTATGCCTGGGTCTGAGATGGCTTAAACCTTTAGCACATGCCCCTGACGGGATTTTGATGGCATTGGAGGTGATCGCAGCATCGGGAAAAATCTCTGATGCCATCAAAATACTGTTGGGGGCTGGTGCCCTAACAGAAAGTCACTCCCTGGTGGTCTAACCCACCACCCCCATCCTACTTAAAACAAAACTAACCTGGAGGTCTAGCAGCACCAGAACCCCCTCCTGGTATCTCTCAAAGTGGAAGTGCAGTCTACGTGCTCCTGCTCTCGGTTCGCCATCTTGGAAAATGGCAAAGCCTGACCCCAGCACGGTGCATCCTGGCAGTCTGACTTTGCCCGGCACATCTCAGAATGCTTAACGTGGGACCAGGTGCCGCCATTTTCTAAGATGGCGGACTGAGGGCGGAAGTGCATATGCAGCACTCCTGGGAGGGGGTTCTGGGACCACTAAACCACCAGGTTAGTGTTTTTAAAGTGGGGTGGGGGGTTCTGGGGCAGCTAGACTACCAACGAGTGACTTTCTCTCAGAGCACTAGTCCCCAGCAGCATTTTGATGGCATCAGTGCTGTTCCCAATGCCAACAAAATCATGTCGGGGCTCATATTCAGATTTAGTAATGCTGTGCCCATTTCTCTTGGAGAGCATGCCAAACCAGCACCAATTTCTTGCTTGCATGTGGTTGCCTTGCTCTCCCAGTTTAACACTGCCATTTCACACACCGTTTAACACATTACTCATTTGCATATGAGCCCCTTTCTGCATAGCCACGCTGAAGTTGCGTGCTGTTGGTGTGCTGCCAAGAGGTGTAAAAAGCTGATAGCGTGTGACTTTAGTGTCCACTTTCTGCATCAACCTGTTAGATGGTAAACTCTCTGGGGACAGCAAAATACCTATTGTACTCGAATATACTTGCCTTAAGCTTCTACTAAAAAAAAGTGTGAGTTAAATCCAAATCCAAAATCCAGTAACAGGCATATTGTAAAGTAATACAGTAGTACTCTCATTCAGGACTTACAGAACAATTCTGCTATATCATGAAAGAACTAACTTCGAGGAGTCACACAATAAGTCCCTACGTAGGAAAAGGCAATACTGCAAACACTGCATGTGGGAAAACTAAACAAGCCAGATTAGTGCAGGTTGATCCTCCAAAGACATTCCGTATGAACAGAATACTTGGCTCCTTTCACTCACACAGATCACAGATGGACCCTCACCAAGCACAGAATAAGTAACCACAAAGCCAGACTCTTCATGCAGTGCAGCACCAAAGAAATAGACAGAAACATAATGATGCATTCCCCCTGTCCTGTGCACCATATAAAGACAGCAGATGTAAATTTCAAAAATTACATATTCCAGTCACTAAATTAAAAATACAATTCTTTTCTATTAATGTTGGTCCCAGTCTTTGATTTCTGCTTTTCTCTTCCTTCTCTTTCCAAGACCTTCTGTCAATTTGTCGTTTTCCTCTCCTCTTATTCCCTTCCTCTACTACACCCAGCTCCGACATTGAGCTTTCTTTTCAGCTTTCTTCCATTTATTTTTCTGCCTCTCATTTCTTCTTACTATTGTCATGAGGTAGACAGCACTAAGCCAGAAATATTGAAGAGTAATGCAAAGGAAGAGCTTACTTGTCATGAGCTAGACAGCACTAAGCCTGAAACATTAAAGGGTAACATAAAAGAAGAGCTTATATGTCATGAGGTAGACAGTACAGACCCTGAAATATTAGGGAGTAATATAAAAGAAGAGCTTACCTTACAGCCACGTGGGCAGTTGCAGCATTCACAATGCAGAGAGGCAGGGAAAAGGGAAACAAACTTTCCTCATGGCTTTAGTGACGCAGTAAGAATTCAGGGTTCCAATCAGGCTCACCTGGAGCCAGACTCACGTTCTACGTTTGATGAGCAGAGAGATAAAAACAGGTGGGAAAGTCCACAGAGCGGGCTGGAAACCGAGCAAGAGCTCAGGCTGGAAATTGAGCGAGAGCTCAAGTTGGAACTTGAGAGAGACGGAGAGCTCAAGCAGGAGCCTGGACTAGGGCTGGAGCAGGAGTTTGAGTTTGAGGAGGAAAGCAGAGACCAAAGGAAGTCTGACTGCAGTTCCAGGCAGGCTTGGAGAGCTAGGACTGAAGTGCAGCCCAGGAGTTTGAGAGGTCAGTCTCAGAGAGAAGGTGAGACAAGAACTCCAAAGCAGTTACAGAAAGACACGTTGCCTTGGAGAACCAGGGCTGAAGAAAGGCAGGCTGGTAAACCCGGGAGAGCTAAGAAAGACAGTGACAAAGTCTTCCCAGCCAGAGGGGTCCTCGTACCGAGGCAAACAGCCAAGCCAACAGAGAGCAAAGGTCACATCCAGGGAAGCTCACCGAAGGCAGGAAGTGAGTTTTATTCAGCTAAACACAGTAACCGGTGTTCACAGAGGAAAGCAGTGTGCAAGGCAGAGAGAAAGCCTTGGCTGGAAGCAGAAGGGCTTGAAACCATCTTCTCAACAGAAAGAGATAAGTACCCTGTCTTTGGTAAAGGGAGAGAAGTGGGTCCCCGGGGTAGAAGCCAGGCTTACAACAGGCTAGAGAATCCTTGTTGGCAGAAGATGTGGGAGGCAATCCCCAGCACAGCCCCTGCTATCTGTGACACCCAAAAGCAGCTCCAACTCACAGCAGCTGAAGTTTCCCAAGGGCAAGGCTCGGAGAGCAGCTTCACAGGGGCTCAGTGCCCATACATAGGACCAGGTCCTGGCCCTATGCAGTGGGAACGCTATAGCCCAGAAAACATCCCTGAGCACATGGAATGTGCTTTAGGTATAGCTGATGACATAGTCTCTCTGTTAAGAAAGGAGAAAGAAAAGAATTGTGTTTTACACATTTTGAATGTGATGGACTTTATTTGCTGGAAAGAAGCATAATTATTATTGGTTAAAAATCCTTTGCACCGGTGAAGCAACCGTTTCTTTTGTATTGTCCTTATTTGAAGACATCCTCAAGGGAAAGGGAATAAAACCCAACCTTAATTTTCACTCTGGACACGACTGCAGTGTCTTTATTTCCACAACTTCAGGCTATGCCCAGGTCTAGGCAACCGCCTAAGACCGGCATAGTCTCACAAATGGCGTAGTTCTTGGATGCCAGGAAAAGAGGACACCGTACAAGAAGGACGGAGTTACGAGCGCCAGAGGACGCAACCAGGACGGCGGTGAAACACGCCCAGACAATTTCCAGGATCAGGAGCGGTCAAGAACCTTCTCAAGGCCAGAATCACCACCTGACTCAGGTAATAGTATCTGGGTACAGCCAGGGTGGGATTCTGAGGAGGTATCGAAGGGACTGAAAATCCCAGTGGGGTAGTATTGGGAAAAAAAAAAAAGGGGGTTCCGCACTTGGTTTCTTTTTCCTTTGATTTATTACAGGCTATCAACATGGAGACTCCAGCGGATATCCTGAAATGGATGGGGCTCCAGTTCGAGAAGCAACGCGAACTTGCCCAGCAGTGCCAAGAACAAGCCCTGGCTGCAATGCAGATGCAGAAAAAGCCGCTGACAGATTTGTTGCAGGTGGTACTACAGGAGCGGCAAGCCGAGAAAAGAACTGAAGGACACTTTTGTGGGGTAGGCCCACAGACATGTGGAATTTTGTCTTTTGGACAGTGGTCAGGAAAAGACAATATTGACGATTTCCTTGAAGCCTTTGAGCGTGTAGCTCGTGGTGCAGGCTGGCCCGAGCAACAATGGGCGGTCCGCCTAGCTACCTCCCTGACGGGAGAAGCCCTGGCGGCATACAAGGCGATGCCAGCCGCCCAGGCTAATGAATATAAGAATGTAAAGGCAGCCATACGGGATAGGCTAGGCCTGTCACCTATGGTATATCGTAGAATGCTGAGAGCTACAAAAATCCAACAAGGTGAAACTCCGAAGGCACTAGGCCAACGGATACGTAGCCTAGTATGGAAGTGGCTCATGCCAGAAGGGAAGACCATAGAAAGCATTTTAGATATGCTCGTGTTGGAACAGTTCTGCGAAGCTGTGCCAGCTGAGGTAAGGTCATTCCTCACTCTACAGAATTGCAAGACGACAGACGAGGCGGCTCTCCTAACAGAAAGATTCATGGAGGCTCAGGTAGCCCATGGATCATACGGAGGAGCTAGCGACTCGCGTGGCATGGCAAACTTTGGCAGAGTAATGAAAGACCCGAGATTAAGCATACCAGCTACAGAAAAATGTAGGAGTAAAGGTATAGCGAATGACTCTCGCATAGTATGTTTTAAATGTGGGAGGTTGGGTCACAAGAGGTATGAATGCAAAGAGCGCACAGCACTAATGGGTGAAAAAGCAAAATATAAGCAAGAAGGCTTTTGCCTTGAGGTGGAAGTGCAGGGGGTGTTGGCCAAGGCCTTATTGGATTCAGGGGCTGAACAAACAATGGTGTCAGAAAAATTGTGGGGCCTTCTACAGGATAGTGAGGCAGTTCCCCTGAGTCAGCCAGAAGGCAGTAGCAAGATCCGTTGTATACACGGGTCATCCACCTCTTATCCTCTATATAGAGTGTTAGTAAAAGCGCTAGGCACACATAGGAAGGTCCTAGTGGCAGTAACTCCCCGTTTACCCTATGACATAGTTTTAGGTCAAGATTGGCCACATTTCTATAGGGGCATAGGGGAGGGCATGCAAGAGAAAAGGGGGCTAGTGTCCACAAGGTCCCAGGCCCACAGTTCACGGGAGAGCTTTGAACCCGAGGAGGATATTGACCCTCCTTCGGAGGAAGAAGCTGCACCTCAGGGAGGAGAAGAGGATAAATCCCTAGAAGAGGGGCTAGGAGAACTACCCAGACATGAAGGTTTGATCAACCACCCAAAGAAAGCAGATAGGAAAAGCAAGGGTGATAAGAGGCGAGAGCGCCACAATAGGGCCCAGCTAAGGGCAGGGGCAGGAGAGGGAATAGGTTTTCCCTGGGTACCCGAAGACCTAGTACAAACGTTTCCCTCATTTGCGAAGGAACAAAAAGCGGATCCCGCGTTAAGGCGCGCTTTTGAATATGCCCAGTCCGATAGAGACGCTCTTCCCAGATTTTTTCTAGAAGAGGAGTTACTGTATAGAGAGAGTAACGATCCACAGACTGGGGCTGTGAGGAAACAACTAGTAGTACCCACCGCTTTTAAGGCAACGGTAATGAGGTTGGCCCATGACCACCCGGTAGGAGTGCATAAAGGGGTTGTAGGTACCCTGGATCAGGTGCTGGCCCGTTTCTATTGGCCGGGTGTGTTCCAGGAAACCAAGCGTTTCTGCGAGGCATGCCCTGCGTGTCAGAGGGTCTCTGCCGCAAAACCTAAGGGGGTGCCCTTGATATCAATACCCACAATATCTGAACCGATACGACGGATGGCGATGGACATCGTAGGTCCCTTAGTAAAGACCCCTAGAGGGTTCCAATATATCCTAGTCATAATAGATCAGGCCACCCGGTTCCCCTGGGCTATACCGCTGAGGAACATTTCAGCAAGAACAATAGCAGGGGAATTAATCAAGATATTTTGTGAAGTAGGGTTCCCGAAGGAAATGATCCAGGCTACAGCATGCCAGCCATGGGTCAGGCAGTGGGGGAAAGGGGGGCTGAAGCCTGTGGGGAGGACGTCCCCGCAGGCAGCACGGGCATGCCAGGCCGTCTTCGGGCCTAATTCTGGTTACTGTGGGAACGTTTTGTTTCTGCGGTCCAGAATTGGGTCCAAACAAGCCCATCTTGCTTGGGCCATCCAGACGGCCCGAATGTGCCCCTGTCTGAATTGGGCTCCACCCCTCCCTTTACTCTCTGCCACCCATCCATTATCTTCTTTCTCCACCCCTTTTATCCAGCATCTCCTCTCTGTCCCCCTATCTTTGTACTACTCACAATGTCTCCTTACCCCACCCCCATATCCAGCATCTCCCTTATCCCTCTGTTATCCCCATGTCCAGTATCTCCCATTGGTCTTTCAGTACTCCCTGTGTCCAACAGCTCCACTCAGTCTCTCTACTCTCCCATATTAAGCATATCCCCTCTTTCTTACTATTCCCCTTGTGTCCCTAGATTTCCTTTCCCAATCTCTGAGCCAGCATATTCCTTCTGTCACCCTACATCCCTTCCTGTGTCCATCCCCTTCCGAAGCCACAATCTCTCCTTTCTTTCCCCATGCCCAAAATATCATTTCCACTTCCCCCCAACCCTGAATTTTCCTTCCTCCCTGGTCCATTGATCCAGCATGTAGCAACACCCCTCCTGCTTGCTACTGCTGCCACTTCCTAGCTGAACCTGTTGTAAAAAACCACTAAAAAGGTGCTGCATGTTGACTCTGTCTGTGCCACCTGCCTGATAGCTCTGCCGGTCCTGCCCCCTCAAAAAAAGGAAATATATGCAGATGACACAAAATTATTAAAAGTTATTAAATCACAAAAGGACTGTGAAAAATTGCAAGGTGACCTTGAGAACTTGGGATACTGGGCATCCAAATGACAGATGAAATTTAAGTGTAAAAAGTGCAAAGTGTAAAAGTGCACTTAGAAAAGAACAACCCAAATTACAGTTACACAATGCAAGGTTCCACATTAGAAATCACCACCCAGGAAAAGGATCAATGCATCATTGTTGATAATATTTTGAAAGCTTCTGCTCAGTGTGCAGCGACGATCAAGAAAGCAAACAGAATGCTAGGAATGAAGAATTTATTTAACAAGTTTTTTTATACTACTTTATCATTTCAGTCAAAGCTGTTTACTTTTTAACTTAAACTTGGTAATGTACATTAAATAGGGACATTGATAACTTGGATTTTTCTGAGGCAATGGAGGGTTAAGTGACTTGCCCAACACCACAAGGAGTGCTAGTGGGAATCAAACCCTGTCTCTCATTTCCCAAGCTAATGCTCTAAACATTAGTCTACTCCTCCACCTCACTTTTAAGAATAAAACCAAGAATATCATAATGCCTCTGTATCACTCCATAGTGGGACCGTACCTTAAATATTGTGTGCAGTTCTGGTTGCCGTATATAAAAAGTATATATTGGAATTAGAAAAGGTACAGAAAAGAATGACCAAAATGATAATGGGGATAGAAAGATACACCTACGAGGAAAGGCTTAAAAGGTTAGGGCTCTTCATCTTAGAAAAGAGACGGCTGAGGGAAGATATGATAGAGGTCTATAAAATAATGAATGGAGGATCTGCGGCTTTATGCTCTGGTCTGTCAGGCGAGACATATTGGGGACTGGCTAGGGAGAACGGAGGTATATACTCCACTGGCGTTAGAGGAAGCCCTTGTGGCCCCGCACGCCCTAACGGCAGCCCTGCACCTTGAGGGCCCGAGTTTACCGAGTAAGGTGACTAATAGTGTGTTGGTGTCGCTGGCACGGTACACTTGGCAGTATTTGAATAGATGCTGGGGGGAGCCTTCGGGGGTCTCGAGTTGGCTACCGCTACAAGGGGGAATGTCCGGTTTACCCCGGGGTCGGAAACGCCTACATTTTGTATATGGGAGCGATTGGGAATACAAAACCTTGGGCATGTGGTGGATCAACAAGGTAAGTGCAAACCTTTTGAGACCCTCTGTGAAGAGTACGAGTTGAATGATCGCTATTTTTTTGCTTATGTGCAACTATCCCATTATATTGTCTCACTCCCGCGGAGCAGACTTTTGGTGGAAAGGTTGGCGCGAATTCTGGAGTTTTTTGCATTGTGGGTGTATTCCCCGCCCACAATTGCAGAATTGAAGAAGCAATGGGATGCTTGTGCCCCCACGGGGAACTACTCAGCGGAGGAGGTGTCTTGGGCAAGGGAGCTGAGTTTGGTGGTAGAATCGGGAGCTATTAATAGAGCTTTGGGTAGGATTGTGGGGCTGGTGGATGGAGCTCACTGGAGAGAGATACAGTTCAAGTGTATCATAAGGGCCCACTTCTCCCCACGGCGGGCCTTATGGAGCCATCTTAGCTCCGAGGGCGGTTGCCCTAAATGCTCTTGTCCCCTGGCGGACCTGGGTCACATGTGGTGGGGCTGCCAGCCGGTCCGTCAGTACTGGAGGTGGATTAATATATATATATATGAGTAGGATACTTAATCAACCGACCAGTTGGACAGGGGCGTTGGTGGTGTTAGATCAAATTGAGCCACTCTGCCCGAAGGGAAGATGGGAGAGAATATTGGTCCGGAAGGCATGTCTGGAGGGTAAGGGGCCTTTACTCCATAGATGGAGAGAACCGGTGCCTCCTACCTTTTGGGAATGGCGCAACAGTTTTCATCAGCTGATGCTGTTAGAGAGGAGAGGAGCCAGAGGAAGGGGTCAGAAATGGACCTCCTTTCTGCTGATTTGGGAGCCATATATTCAGACACTGCGGCCAAGCACTCGCAACAAAGTTTTGCAGATGACCTAAGCTGGGTCTAGGCAGGGGGAGAGGGGGACGGGTGTGGCACAGATCTTGAAGAGAGACCTAACGAGACACTACCACTGGGTGATTCCTTAGGAGCTGGAGGTTGGAGATGTGAAGAGGCTGGGGGTGGGGGGGGGGGGGGGGAAGGGGGTAGGGGGTAGGGAGGAGGGGGGATTTGGAAGGAGGGGGAATAAAGCAATAAAGAGATGCCATTGTGTCAGGACGCTGATCTGAGGACCAGAAACAGCCCCGCCCAGGAGGTTATGCTCTGTATTTTTGTGTTCTTTGTATTGTTGTTGTATACGACCCCTGTGACAAGTTATGGTGTCTTCAATAAACAGAATTTACAAAAAAAGTAAAATAAAATAAATAATGAATGGAGTAGAACGGATAAATATAGATTGGTTGTTTATTCCTTCAAAAAGTAGAAAGACTAGGGGACACACAATGAAACTACAATGTAGCACATTTATTTTTATTTATTTAGCATTTTTTCTATACCGTCTTTGTACAGAGCATGGGTTTGTGTTACATTATAAGATGGAACATAACAACAATAAAGAGTCATAAAGGGAGGGGCTAGAGTCTTCAGGGGGGAAGGGATGTTGGAACATAACTTATAAATAAGTTAGTGATGTATTTACAGCTTAAGTATGTGCTCAGAGAACAAGTCCGATCTCTAGAGGCTAGAGTAGCAGACTTGGAAGACATAAGGAAGACAGAGAGGTACATAGACGAGACCTACAGGGATATAGTCTGGAAGTCCCAGCTCCAGTCTGGCAGCATCTATGTTGCCATGGAGGAGAGAGGTCACGTGACAGGAGAGCATCACCTTGGTGTGGCAGGAAGTGATCCTGTAGCTAGGACCTGTCCTCCAGGTGATGTAAAACCCTCTTGCACCGAGGAAGTTTCTCCAGGGCCATGTGCCCATGAGGGATGGGTTAGGACAGCCGTTATAGTTGGTGATTCGATCATTAGGCATGTAGATAGGTGGGTGGCTGGTGGACGTGAGGATCGCCTGGTAACATGCTTGCCTGGTGCGAAGGTAGCGGACCTCACACGCCACCTAGACAAGGTCTTAGATAGTGCTGGGGAGGAGTCTAAATTTAGGCTTTTAGGTAGGAAGTTGAAATCCAGAACTTCCAGGGTAGCATTCTCCGAAATGCTTCCTGTTCCACGTGCAGGACCCAAAAGGCAGGCAGAGCTCCGGAGTCTCAATGCGTTGATGAGACAATGGTGCAAGGATGAGGGTTTTGGATTTGTTAGGAACTGGGGAACATTCTGGGGAAAGAAGGGGCTCTTCCAAAGGGATGGGCTTCACCTTAACTGGGATGGAACCGGGCTACTGGCATTAACCTTTAAAAAGGAGATAGAGCAGCTTTTAAACTAGATAATAGGGGAGAGCCAACAGTCGCCCAAGAGCACATGGTTCGGAACAATGTATCCTTGAAGGATACTACAAAAAAATGAAGTTAGGGCACATCAGCAGAGAGGTTCCAGTAAAGACAAAGTTAGCCCAAATGCCTTGAGTACAGAGCAGACAGAGCTTAAATATTCCAAATTACCCCTTCCTACCGATAACCTGATTTATATGAATAAAATACAGTCTCTAAAATGCTTGTATGCAAATGCTAGAAGTCTAAAAAATAAAATGGGAGAGTTAGAATATATAGCACTAAATGAGAAGTTAGATATGCTTGGTATCTCAGAGACATGGTGGAAGGAGGACAACCAGTGGGACACTGTGATACCTGGGTACAAACTATATCATAATGATAGAGCTGATCAAATTGGTGGAGGGGTTGCGCTTTATGTTAGAGAGGGCATTGAGTTGCAGAGGATTAAAGTTTGGCAGGAAACAAAATTCGCTGTAGAATTTCTATGGATTGAAATTCCATGTACAAAGAGGAAGGTGATGGCAGTGGGAGTATACTATCGACCTTCAGGCCAGAATGAACAAATGGATGATGAAATGCTCAAAGAAATCAGGGAAGCTAACAAAAGTTACAAAACGGTAATAATAATAATGGGTGATTTCAATTACCCTGGTATTGACTGGGTCAGTGTCACAGCAAGACATGCTAGGGAGATAAAGTTATTCTAGATGAAAGAAATGACAACTTCTTGGAGCAGTTGGTTCATGAACCAACCAGAGAGGAAGCCATTTCGGACTTAGTCCTTAGTGGAACACCAGATCTGGTGCAAGAGATAAGGGTGTTGGGGCCACTTGGCAATACTGATCATAGCATGATTGCGTTTGATTTAATTAATGGAGAAGGAATGGTAAGGAAATCCACATTACTACCTTTTAACTTTCGAAAGGGAGACTGTGATAGAATGAGGAAAATAGTTAAGAAAAAACTAAAAGGAGCAGTTGCAAAGGTTAAAGACTTACAATAAGCTTGGGTGTTGTTTAAAAATACTATCTTGGAAGCCCAGACCAGCTGTATTCCATGCTTTAAGAAAAGTGGAAGGAAGTCCAAAAAACTGCCAGCATGGTTTAAAGGTGAGGTCAGAGAGGCTGCTGTTGCCAAAAAAGCATCTTTCAGGAAATGGAACAAAAGATCCAAATGACGAAAACTGGAAACAGCACAAGCACTGGCAAGTTAAATGCAAGGCATTGATAAGGCAGGCAAAGAGAGAATTTAAGAAGAAACTTGCTGTGGAAGCAAAAACGCATAATAAAGACTTTTTCAAGTTCATTCGTAGCAAAAAAACTGAGAGAGTCAGTTGGACCATTAGATGATAGAGGGGTAAAAGGGGCCGTAAGAGGGGACAAGGCTATAGCGGAGAGACTGAATGAATTCTTTGCTTCGGTTCACTGTAATCTCAGACATTGCTACTCTTCTTTGCAGACAGTGCCGTTTTCAAAATTTACACCCCCTGAAGAAGAACTGAAACGTGAAGTAAGATTGTACCTTAGAGGTGACGTTGGGGACAGTATTAATCATCGTTTGATCACAGCACGATTACTATTTGCAATTTAAGAACGAGAATCTAACATTCAGATAAGTTCTGATTTCCATTTCAACTATGAAAGCTCAAATAGCAGGTTGAAGAACCGTTTATATGGTCGTTGATGTAATCAGAGTCAGCACTTTAGGGGTGAGTCACCCCGTGTTGTAATCTTTAAACTGAGACCATAGGTTCAATTTCAACAATTAATTTTGTGTTAACATTTTTCTTATGATGTTTGAGCACATAGTATTTTATAATCAGAGCTATCTTTAATTCATAGAGGGTCTCATCTTTAGTTTTACTGGTTACCAAACAGGCAGAAGGTGCTTTCATCGCTGAATAGCACCTTTTCACACATTTCAGTCAACCAGGTCGAGTGCTTTCTCGCCTACACGATCCAGTTGCGCCTTTGTATGTCAGTCATCAATCCGTGCTTTGTAGCCCCGGAGACCAAACTGCAGGCACCCACGATGAACTGTTGATGAGCTGACACTGACTTCATTCTTGTCTGACCACTCTCGAAGTAGCTGAGAGGTCAACTTGCGATTAGTCAGTGAAATGTGTCATAGTGCACGGTACTGGCGTGATGTTGATGCATGTGGACGACCTGAACGAGGCTTGTCCACCACTAAACCCGTTTCTTTCTTCTTCTGTACAATCTTAACAACAGCGCTCTGACTGCAGCCAACTTTCCTGGCTATCTGACGGCTTGAAAATCCTTCCTCGCTCATAAAGGACACACGAACATGCTCCTCCAACGTCAGAGTCCGAGTCATCTTCATGGTCGATCCAGAAAGTGTATGAAATTCAAAAATTCCGCGTGTTTTTATAGCTGCACTGTTGTCTAGATATCTGCATTGTAATTGGTTAGTGAAACCAGTCTCCTGATTGGTCAGAAATAACGTGTGCATATTGGATAATCTCGATCCAGTTTTGACGCAGGATCCACAAAAATCGCAGTATCTATCTCCCAGTGTCTGTAAAGTATTTAAATTGGAAGCAAGGAATGCAAAAAAGTCAACTCTAATAGCCAAATGTATCCCTTTTAACGTGGTAGAAAGATGAATATGCTGGGCTAACACAAAATTTAAAAAAAAAACGTTAGAAAGTACAAAACACACAAAACTCACAAGTGATTCCAGACTTTTGCACACCACTGTATCATTAAAATCATCTGTAATACCTGGATTGGAGGATCGCCAATGTAACGCGAATTTTTAAAAAGGGTTCCAGGGGTGATCCGGGAAACTACAGACCGGTGAGCCTGACATCAGTACTGGGAAAAATGGTAGAAACCAATATAAAGAACAAAATTACTCATCATGTAGATAGTCATGGCTTTAGACAAGGAAGATCTTGTCTTACTAATCTATTATGTTTTTTTGAAGGTGTGAATAAACAGGTAGACAAAGGTGAGTCGGTTGATATAGTGTATTTGGACTTTCAGAAAGCCTTTGACAAGGTCCCTCATCAGAGACATTTGGCAAAACTAAAAAGTGATGGGATAGGAGGCAGTGTACTATTGTGGATCAGGAGCTGGTTAAAAGATAGAAAGCAGAGGGTAGGGCTAAATGGCCAATTTTCCCAATGGACAAAGGTGAATAGTGGAGTACCCCAAGGATCTGTGCTGGGTCTGCTGCTTTTTGACATATTCATAAATGACCCAGAAAAGGGAATAACGAGTGAGGTTATCAAATTTGCAGATGACAAAAAACTATTTAAAGTTGTTAAAACCCAAGAGGATTGTGGAAAATTGCTAGAGGATGTTGATAAATTGGAAGACTGGGCATCAAAATAGCAGATGAAATTTAATGTGGACAAGGGCAAAGTTATGCACCTAGGAAAGAACAACCCAAACTATGGTTACAAGATGCAAAGTTCCACATAGGGAACCACTACCCTGGAAAAAGATTTAGGCGTCATCGTGGTAACATGTTGAAACCCTCCGCCCAGTGTGCAGCGGCGGCAAAGAGAACAAATAAAATGCTAGGTATAATAAGGAAAGGAATGGAAAATAAAACAAAGGATATTATAATGCCTCTGTATCATTCCATGGTACGACCGCACCTTGAATATTGTGTGCAATTCTGGTCACCATATTTTAAAAAGGATATAGCGTTATTAGAAAAGGTGCAGAGAAGAGCCACCAAAATAGTAAAGGGGATGGAAGGATACTCCTATGAAGAGAGGCTAAGAAGGTTGGGGCTCTTCAACCTGGAAAAGAGACGACTGAGGGGAGATATAATAGAGGTCTATAAATTAATGAATAGAGTGGAACGGGTAAACGTAGATCGATTGTTTACGTCATCAGAATATAAAAAGACTAGGGGACATGCAATGAAGCTACAGGGTAACCTATCTAATAAAAAACAAATATTTTTCCACTCAACGTGTAATCAAACTCTGGAATTTGTTACCGGATGATATAGTAAAAGCTGCTAGTGTAGCTGGGTTTAAAAAAGGTTTGGACAAGTTCCTGGAGGAAAGGTCCATAAACCATTATTAAAAGGGACCCAGGATATCACTGCTTGACCCAATACAAACATTGAGGAACCTGTGTCTTTTGGGGAGACTGCTAGGTACTTATGATCTAGATTGGCCGCTGTTGGAAACAGGATACTAGGCTTGATGGACCTTGGTCTGACCCAGTACGGCATATCTTATGTTCTTATGCTCTTAAGTACTTTTTACACCTGGAATAGTTATTGGGTTTACTAAAAGTTGGGGGCATGCTTCTGATGATGCTAGTTCTGAATGGATACTTGAGATTGATTCATAGAGTGCTGTGGGGCTGTAGGATTCTTGAAATAGGTAGGTTTTCAATCTCTTCCAAAATTTTGTAAGGTCTGCACATCCTCTTAGGTCTGGTGGTAGACTAATATTTTTCACTTAATGCATAACTAAACTCTGGATTTCATTACCAGTGAATATAGTAAAAGCTGTTGGTGTAGCTTAGTTTAAAAGAGGTTTGGACCAGTTCCTGGAGGCAAAGTCCATAAGCCATTATTAAAGTGGACTGGGGAAATCCATTGCTTACACTGCGATAAATTCAAAGCTTTCAATTTTTTTGTCAATGCGTCAAGAAGATCAGGTTTTGAGAGCTGTTGTTCAATTAGGTTACTCTTACAAAGGGTATCTAAAAATTAATGTTACCTTGTATTTTCATGTTTCTGGAGCAAGTTTATATACTTTTGCATTTTGTTAAACATTATTAAAAATTTAAAAAATATATAAAGAAGCAGCACTTATAGGGCCGGCTCTTTATTGCTTTTGCGTCCCCTCCCTCCAGGGCCAGTTTTGCAGTGTGAGCTGCACAATGGGGTAAATCTTTAGTCGGCAGGGTTTCTGGCTTAAGTTAAATGCCAGCACCGCCATTTAAATTAATCTGTATATTCAGAGCCACTATCTATATAGGTAGCAGCACTGAATATACCCATAGTGCTGGTGGGGACACTATTATCTGTTTAATTTAGGCAAGCTATTCAGCAGGCCTAAACAAAGTAACTTATCTGAATAGTGACTAAATATTACTACTTTCTGGATAATTTTCTGGCCTGTCCTTGCTCTTCCCCCAACATGGCCCACAGATATATGGATGATAGCAGGCTGTTTAGCAATGTAAACATCCCAATATTATCTATATATTTTTGGAAAATACACAGAAAGGCTAATTATGTGTTTGCCAGCGAACACATTGGGGTATGTTTACTAAACCGGGCTAACGGTTAACCTGGGCTACCTGCCACTAGGTCCCATATTATTCAATGGGACCTAGTTGCAGATAGCCCGGGTTAACCATTAGCCCGGTTTAGTAAACATACCCCATTATTGCCTTTGAATACCAGCCCAATTGATTATAATTATTCATCCATACAGAATGTGCCTATACTAACCAATAAAATGTTTCCAACAATGGGTGCAGAGCAGAAGTAGGATGTTTCACTTTACAACTCAACATAAAAAATATTTTATTCAACTCCTAGCATCACATTAGTGACACCACTATCAGTTCAGTTCCTTGCCAGACACTGTGTGTCATAAACAAGGCAAATGGACCTTCAAAAGCTTACCAAGAACTCAAACTGCACCAACCCTACGTATGAAAAGTCAGCATTGCAAATATTCTAGAACACCAGTAATCTCCAATTTGTAAAAGAGTACAAGTTGAACTACTACAGATTCCTACACAGAACCAACATGTTAAAAGTATCACTTACCTCAGCTACACATGGAAACAGGGGCGACTCTATAATGAGGCCAAGTGAGGCAGTGGCCTCAGGCGGCAACTTTTTGGGGACGGCAAAATTGCCCCCAAAAAGACCACCTCACTCGGCCTTCAAAATAAAAAATAAAGAAACTCTGGTGTAAGAAGCAGCTGTTGCTCCAGTGGTGGCATCGGCAGAATGAGGAGCCCTGCGGCAGCCTGCCCCCACTGGAGAGCCTGCTGGTTTCCCCTCTGTTTCCCCTGGTTTCGCCAACTCCGTTTTGCAGAGCCGCAGCAAAGGGACAGCGTTTCCCTTAACCACGGCTCTGTTAAAGCTGAGCCAGTGAAGAGGGGAAACAGAGGGGAAACAAGCAGGCTCTCCGGTGGGGGCGGGCTGCCACAGGGCTCCTCATTCTGCCGCCGCAGGAGCAACAGCTGCTTCTTACACCAGAGGTTTTTTTCTTTTTTTCAATTTCCCTGGGTTGCGGGGGGAGGGAGCTAGGACTGGAACTGGGCTGATGGGGGGGGGGGGGTAGGACAGGAACTGGGCTGATTGGGGGTGTTAGAACTGGAAATGGGCTGATGGGGGTGGGTTAGGACTGGTAATGGGCTGATGGGGGGGTTAGGACTGGTAATGGGCTATGGGGGGGTTAGAACTGGAAATGGGCTGATGGGGGGGGTTAGGACTGGAAATGGAGAGGGAGGAGTGTCTCAGTGGTTGGGACAGGTTACCTCAGGCTAGAAGGCTGGGGGTTCAATTCCCGCATGGGGACAAGCAACCTCAGGCCGGAGGGACTGGGGTCTCTAATCCCATGGCCACTCCTTGTGGCCTTGGGCAAGCCACTTAATCCTCCATTGCCTCAGGTACACTTAGACTGTGAGCCATTCACGGACAAGGGAATAAAAAGTACCTGTTAGTATACATGTAAACCGCACTGATTCTAAAGAGTGCGGTATAAAAAAAATAATTTAAAAAAAATAATAATAAAATGGGCTGATGGGGGGTTAGTACTGGAAATGGGCTGATCGGGAGGGGGGCTAGGACTGGTAATGGGGCTATGGGTGGCTTAGAACTGGAAATGGGCTGATGGGGGGGTAGGACTGGAAATGGGCTGATGGGGGCTTAGGACTGGAAATTTATTTATTTGTGCGCTTTTCTATACCGCCCCTTCCAGAGATCAGGGGTGGTTTACAGAGAACATGGTAAACATCAATTACATAGAACATTTTTGAGCACATAATAACTATTTTACAGAGAAAATATTAACTATTTTACATAGATTGAGCACATATTCATTATTTACAGAGAGTAGGACAAATATGCACATTGATAATAAACATATTTGAAATGGGCTGATCGGAGGGGGCTAGGACTGGTAATGGGTTATCAGGGGAGGGCTAGGACTGGAAATGGACTGATGGGGTTTAGAACTGGAAATGGGCTAATGGGGGGGGTTAGGACTGGTAATGGGCTATGGGGGGAGACTAGGGCAGGAAACGGGCTGATTGAGGTGCTAGGACTGAAAATGGACTTATTGGAGGGTTATGACTGGTAATGGGCTGATTGGGGGGCTAGGACTGGGGTGGGCTGATAAAGGGGATAGGACTAGAAATGGTCTGGGACAGAAAATGGTCTAATAGGGGAGGGGAGGAGAGTGCTGCTGGCCCTGGAAGAAAACTAAGGGCTAGGGCTACAAATGGGCTGATGCGGGGGGGTGGTAGAATAGGACTGGAAGGGAGCGGATACTGAGAGGGTCTGCCAGGGGAAGGATGAGGCAGGAAGGGAAGGAGGGGGCTGGAAAGGAGCTGACACCTGGGATGTACCAAAGGGGGCCTGGAAGGGAGCCGACATTTGGGGATGGGAGTGGTAGGTGGCTGGGTAATAGGGAGGAGGCTGGAAGGGAGCTGACATGCGAATGGCACTGGAAGGGAGATGGACAGAGGGTAGGGTGGCTGGAAGGGAGCTGACTGGGGGGTGGCAGTGAAAGTGGACCTGAGCTAATACCTGGGATGGTATTTGGACTAGAAGGGGCTGGACAGTGGGAAAGGAGGGGGTCTGGAAGGGAATGGACACCAGTGGCAGTCATGGGAATGCAAGGTGGTTGACATTAGAAGGTACTGGGAGGGGAGGATTGGAAAGGGGACTGATACTGGGGAGGGTTACTGGAACTGGAAATGGGCTGATGGAAGGAAGTGAAGAAAACAAAAGAAGAGATAAGAAATGGAAGATGGACCATGGACCATAGACTACAAAAAGCGAGCTAAGAGAAGACAGGAAAGCAGAGACCTTAGATCGGGACCAGCATGATCAGAGAATAAAATGGTCAGACAACAAAGGTAGAAAAAATAATTTTATTTAATTTTGGTGATTGGACTTTGTGCTATTTTTATATTTTACACAGTATTGGGGAACTGCATCTCTTATTTATCTGATGTTGCACTGCATGTGGACTCTGGCTTCTTGGGGTTTCAGTTTAAATTTTGTCTACATATTTTTATTTTTACTTTTGATTGTGGTTACTTATTCTGTACTTGGTGAGGGTCGATGTTGTGCGTGTGTGACTGAGGTCAGGTGTTCTGTTAACATGCAGTTTGTATATAAAGATCTATACTATACTGTAGTAATTTGACTTGTTCCGCTTTTCAAATAGGTGTATGGATATACCAGGGCCCACTGTAGTATTTACAGTGACGCTTTTTTTGGATAGGCTCCTTATGTGATTTTTGGAAGTTTGTGCTGGTATGGTATGGTAGGTTTGCTTTTTGTTGTAGGTTTTTTTTATTAGTTCACAATATGTCTGGTACTGGAGAGTAGTGGTTGTTGTTGTTGTTGTTAGTGAGATGATCAGAATGAGATTTTTTTTTAAAATATTGAGTTCTGAGGGTGAATGTCCTGGTTCTGCTCTGCACCTACTGTGGATGCAAAATATATGTTGAAAAGGAAAAGCGAGAACTATAACACAGTTTATAACAATATAAAAATGGGTTATAATTTAGTTTTATAAACTGTGCTATTGATTCTTGCTGTCTTTTACTTCCTTGGTGTGCAAACAGGACTGTACCTAGCCCTGTGCAAGCAGTGCAGCCGCACAGGGCACAAAGGCTTGGGGGGTGCATTTTGGCTCTCTGCTGTTGCCCTGCTGCCACTGGCAGGACAATAGCAGGCAGTTAAAATACGCCCCCAAACCTTTTCGCAGCACTTTAAGCAAGTCTGGTCCCTCCCTCCTCCGACAAGATGTCAGAGCAGGGAGGGACAGATCTGCTTAGTGCCGGCGCCTTTCATATCGGGCGCATGCCCCTCTCCTCCTCCCCATACCTCTGTCCAGCGCTGCCTGCTCTTTCCCTGCTGCTGGCGCCGCCGTGAAAAAAACAGAGGGCAGCAGCAGCAGTTTAAGAGCAGGTAGCGCTGAACAGAGGTATGGGGGGAGAGGGGGGCATGCATCCGAATTGCAAGTCGCACAAGGCGCAATTGCAGTTCGATACGGCCCTGTGCGCAAACATCTTGCATTCCTCCATATAATCTAATCGGCTTTTTGGTTTGGTTCAGTCTCTGATTGGATTTCTGAAAAAGCCCCGCCCCCCTCTAAGGTGGTGGTGGGGGGGGGGGGGGGCGCCATTTCATTCTTCGCCTCAGGCAGCAGACTGCCTTGAGCCGCCCCTGCATGGAAACATAGATTATCACCTAGTAAAGAGGAAACTATAATTAGAAACAAATATGCAAACAAAAATCGAAATGGAAACCCTAAAAACAGACACGGAGCTGTGGAACACTAATGAAACAGATACAGAAATGCACATTTCAAAGCTGACATCTTTCATTCTCTGAAAAAAATGACATTCCTTCGTACCTTTATTATCTGATCATTTTATTTTTCTATTTGCATTGGTCCTGGTCTATCTTTACCTCTTCTTATTATTGGTTTTCTTCTAAGTCTTTCTCCAGGATTTCATTTCCATTTTCTGTTTCTTTATACTCTGTCTTCATCCTTTTCCTTTCCTACGTCTCTCTCCAACTTTGATCCTTCTTTCATCTTTCTTTCCTGTTTCTCTCATCTGCTTTCTTACCTTAGCTTCAGTCCATTCCTCCCTCCCCCTCCTTCAATCTTCAATCTCCCTCTTTTCATCTTTCACCTACTTACCAGTTTTTACCATTTCCTAATCTTATTTCCCTTGTCCTTCCATTCCCCATCTGTCTCATTCCTTCACCAGCCTCCCATCCCCATCTTTCACCGACTTTCTAGTCCTCTAATTCCTCTCTGTTACCCATCCTAACCCTAGCTTCATCTACCAGTTTTTGCTTCTCATCCCCTAATGTTCTGCTCATTCTCTATCACTCATCCTCTCTCCACCTTCAGGCCCTTTATCTCTCTTACCTCTTATCCAGGCTTCCATTTCCTCTTTTGCCTCCCCCATTTCTGCCCTCTCTCACCTCCATCAAGGAAGATCTGCCCCTTTCTGTGTCTCTCACCAATTCCATAGCCCTCTGTCCTTTTCAACTGCCTCCCAGCCCCTCCAGATTCTTCAAACCTTCTCTCCTCCTCGTATTTCTGCACTTGGTTTCACAGCCGTTTTTATATCCCTCACCCGATCACTTTGTCCCCACTGTCCTCCTAATCTCTGCTCAATTTCTTAGTCTCCACTATTCCCCCAGTTAACCCCACCTCCCCATTGTTCCACTCTACCCAGTCCCTGGGTCTTCATTCACAATTCCATCCAATCCTTTAGTCCCCAGTTACATGCCTAGTACCCAGCCTGTCTTAGGGGCCCTTCACTAAAGTTGGTGTTGTATCTAAAGTGCTGATAACATGCAAATCCATGGCATGTTAGGGCAACACCATGGCATTACCTATGTCACAGGGTGGACCGAGGGCAGCCTGAGAAAGTGCAGAGCAGTGTGAATGATCACGGTAAAAGTGACAAGATAAACAGAGGAATGTTTGATGGTTGCCAGGGACAACCTAAGCACACGTGCACAGAGCCCAGAAAGACACACCCAGAGAGCAAAGCAAGGGAGTTTGTTTTACCCAATAGAGTGCAGCTGAGTGAAGGTGGAGTCAGGAGACACGCAGATAAAATAGACTCCCAAACATTTGGAGATAGGGAACCTTGGAGAGAGAGGAAATCCTTGAGAGAGGAGTCGAGGAGAGAATCCCTGAGAGAGGAATTGGAGCAGCAGCAGATACGGTTGAAGCCATGCAAAGCCTGGAGCTGGCATGAGGAAGACGATGACAGTGAAAGTGAGTCAGTAAGGCAACAGGGGAGCCGGTGTGAAAGTTGGAGAGAATCCAGAGACCTGTGTGGTTCTGGGAGAAGGCAACACCCTGACAGCGTGAATGTGTTTGGAAGGCAAGAGAAATATAAGAAGACTGCAACAGCAAGTACAGGGGCAAAGAGTGAGTACAAGGGCTATTTGCTATCTGAAAGGGAAGAGCCCTGGAGGCATAGAAATACCCACATAAAGCCCAGATATTCAGAGGCTGATAATAGCTTTTCCCCTGATTATAAAAGCACTAAGAGAAGGGGGTTTCACTTACCAAGAAAAGCTGAAGAAATCCCTTATCACCGTGAGCTCCCAGCTTCTAGGGAAACACCGTTACACCGTTTGCAATCAGGCACAGCTGAGCTTGGAAAGCTGAGGCAGACCCGGCCAGGAGCCTACCGTAATTACCCAGCTAGTAGGTCAAACAAGGACCTGAGGTATTCGTTAAGGCACCAGCAGGGGCAGGGCTCTGGAAGACACAACTCAGAGCTTTACGATATTTCCCAGAGGGGCAGTTCTGCACAAGGGAAGAGAAACTTCTTAAGTGACGAGGCAAGCCTGCCATACTTTTACCCCACGTTTGAAGTGAATAATGAAGATACTAATGAACAGGAGTTAATGGAGTATGAAAACTCAGAAGCATTAACAAGTCCAGAGATGATGGATTGTTCTCTCACTGTAATAGAGCCAGAATTCTCACTGAGGTAAATGTGAATGTGTGACCTTAACTCCAGTATATAAGAGGCAAGGCTGCAACTCTCTCTCTCTCTCTCTCTCTAGCCAAACAGACAATTAGGCTGTTTGTTATTTGCTTTTGTTTAAAAGTTACAAGCTGAAGGAAGCTATTTTTGTTGTCTAGTTATATTTTGTTATAAGCCAAAATAGGCTATTAATTTCTGTTGTATTTGAAAGAAGAAACCTCAAGGGACGGGGAATAAAACCCTAAAAAGAAAAGAAAGTTTTCCTGTGTGATCTCTATATATATATAAGCAAGGCACAACTACCACCCTCAGAAAGCCCAACAATACCAGTAGTCACCGCTGGGGCAGATGAGGTGTGACACCTATCAGGTGAAAGTAAGCTTGTCTGTACAGGGTGGTGTACACAACCAGACTGTCTAATAAAACCTGAGAAAGAGTTACAATTGTTCAGAACTTTGCTTAGAAATAAACTTCATATATTTGCGTACTAAGTAGGTGAAGAGGTACAAGTCCTGTAAGCTATGTGAAATAAGAAAAAGGGCAGCTTGTCCTCCAGTCTTTCAGTTGGTGCCGTGCCGGATTACAGATTTCTACATTCCTGGCAAGGGCAGAAGGTGTTTGTGAGTATTATATGGTGACAGCAATGGGTAATCTGTTAGGTAGACGGGATTTGTCTCAGTTGTGTGAATGGCATGACAAAGCTAAGGTTTTAGCTGTTCAGAAAGGTAGCCCTTCTTATTGTATGCGTGAGAAGTATGGGGATATGGCTACTAATTATATTGTACACTGGCATGCCGTGACTAAAGATAATGTGCTTCTACAGTTTCCTTTGGAGGGAACTTTTTCTATAGATAAACTTCGTTATCTGAAATGTGCCTTGCAGGCTAAACGTAAACTATGTGATGCCCGTGAAGGGCTAGTGTTTAATTGGTGGCAACGAATGGCACATGATACGAAAAATGATTTGTTTGTGTTAAAGAATGCTGGAGCTGGTAAAGCGAGTGAATCACAGGAGAATGATAGTGAACAGGCAGGGAAATTCCCAGCCGTTCTTTCTCCAGAATATGATGCAGATGTGGCTGTATTGGTAGTTGGAGCTGGAATAGTCCCAAGTGCATCCCCATCGTCTCCCCCTGTTTCATCTGAGAGTCATGTAACTTCTGGAAGGGGGAGGGTCACTCGTGCAGGAGAACTAAGAGAAGAGATAAGGAATAAACAGAAGATATTGGGGGATGCAAAGTTTGAAGATTTCAGTAATTGTAATGTTTCTCAGCTTAGAGAAGTGAGTGCACTTTTTAGCCGTGAGATAGAAAGTATTGTATATATGATAGAAACCTTAAAGGGAATAGTAAGGAATAATATTTCTGCTACAAAGGAATTGGGAATTTCTAGTAAACTTATTGATAATATTGAGAAAGATCTGGATATGCATTTTATAACCTATAAGGAAAAATGTGATCAATTATATGGTGATATAAGCTTTCTTCAGACTGTTTTACGCCGACATAATGACCCATGTTCTGTAACTGCAAAACCTGTAGAAGAAGATATAGTACCTGCATATCCTTTTCGTGTATATCCAACAGGACCTACAGGTGCAATGACTGTACCTGCAAATTGGAGTCCTAAAGAAGTATTTGATTTGGCTAAACCTTTTCCTGATTACAGGGAAAATTCAGGTAGATCTGTGTCCTTGTGGTCTCAAATAATTAATAGTTATAATCCTACTTGGGCAGATCTAGATAATCTGCTCAGATCTGTTTTCATTAATCCAGCTGATTTTCATAAGGTAACTCATCCAATTAGAGATGATAATTGGGTATGGCCACAGACAGACCCTGTGACAGATCTTCAAGAACAGACACAAAGAGATAATTTTGTTCTATGTAGAGAAAAATTGTTAGAATCTCTTAAAACAGTATGTAAGCCTGTGAAGGACTGGTCAAAACTCACTTCTTTAACACAGGAAAGGGGTGAAAAAGTTACAGCTTTTCACACTAGGTGTATGCTAGCTTTTAAGGATTATTCTGGCGGGACAGAAGATACACCTTCAGGATTTACTAATATTTTTGTAAATGGCTTGATTCCAAGAATAAAAGAAATTTTGGAAACTTCAATAATAAATTGGCCTACTAGATCAGCTGATGCAATTTTGGAGGGTGCACGGTACAGTGAGTTGAAATTTCTCAAGGAATTGCAGGAGCAACAAACCAGATTAGATGTAAAGAAGACTAAACTGCTCAATTTACAAATTGCTTCTATGCATCCAGCCCTGGGAAGGGGGCGGGGGAGAGGCAGGTTCAGGGGAAGCTATGGGAATTCTCAGCGAGGCAATTCTCAGCGAGGGCGTGGACAAGCCAGAGGAATGCGTGCTTGTTATACATGTGGTGAGTGTGGCCATTTACAGCGAGAATGTCCACAGAATCGAAATCTGGATGGCCAGAGAGCTGAGTGCCTTCCTCCCCCACCTGTTGAGTTCACTCCTATATGTCAATGTTTTTCTAACCCAGAAGATTGTGATTCTTGGGATGCATGACTATTATTGAATCTGAATGTAACTTTTCAGGGTGAGTTAGAAGCTAAACTGGGAGGCTCTACTGTGAAATTCATCATTGATTCGGGAGCTACTACATCTGCGCTGCGTCTACAGGATTTGCCTGAAGTTTATCATACTCAGCTAGCACAAGCTCCAACAGTGCATTGTGAAGGCATTGAAGGTAAGATAATTCCTCATCGTAAACTTGAAGCTTTGCCTTTGCAGATTGGAGAGATTGTGTACCCTACTAACTTTCTGGTAGGAGACACATTACCAGTGAATCTTTTGGGTCGCGATTTCCTGGCTTCTCATCATGCAACTTTATCCTGGATGAGTGGAAAGTTACATTTTCGGTTGTATTCTCTTTCTGAAGTGTAGCCCCCTGCGGATGTCAAAGTTATTCACCCTGCTCTCGGAGGACTTCCATCTACACTGTGGGCAGTTCCAGGATCCAATGTCAGATGCCTCTCGATTCCTCCTGTGAAGATTACCTTGAAACCTGGAGTACAACTTCCTAGACTCAAACAGTATCCACTATCAGCAGCTGCTATAGATGGAATCAGGGCCGGATTTACGTATACGCCATGTACGCCATGGCGTAGGGCCCACAACCGGCAGGGGCCCCCAAAAAATAGAACCAGGTTTTTTTTTTCAACTCGATTAAAAAAAAAACCTGGTGGCTGCCGCCGCGGGGCCCCCTCTGCTGCCGCGGGGGCCCCGTCTACAAGCTGGGCTGGGCTGGGCTGGTCTGGTCTGGTCGGGTCTCGTCTCCCTCCCTCCCGGCTGCGAGAGACGCGAAGATAGAGCGTCTCCTCGCGTCTGTGTTAAGCCCGCAGGGGCTGATGGGATTTCCCATCAGCCCCTGCGGGCTTAACACAGACGCGAGGAGACGCTCTCCCTTCGCGTCTCTCGCAGCCTGCAGCGAGGGAGGGAGAGAGACCCGACCGGACCCGACCCGACCGGACCAGACCAGCTTGTAGACGGGGCCCCCGCGGCAGCAGAGGGGGCCCCGCGGCGGCACCCACCAGGTTTATTTTTTAATTAAATTTTCCTTTAGGCCGGGGGGGGGGGTAGGAGTCCTACCCCCCCCGGCCTAAAGTAAAATTTAATTTAAAAAAAACCCTGGTGGCTGCCCCCGCGGGGCCCCCTCTGCTGCCGCGGGGGCCCCGTCTACAAGCTGGTCGGGTCCGGTCGGGTCGGGTCCGGTCGGGTCTCTCTCCCTCCCTCCCTCCCTCGCTGCAGGCTGCGAGAGACGCGAAGATGCGTCTCTCGCAGCCTGCAGCCTGCAGCGAGGGAGGGAGAGAGAGACCCGACCGGACCCGACCCGACCAGCTTGTAGACGGGGCCCCCGCGGCGGCAGCCACCAGGTTTTTTTTTTAATTAAATTTTACTTTAGGCCGGGGGGGGGTAGGACTGGTAATGGGCTATGGGGGGGGGGGTAGGACTGGTAATGGGCTATGGGGGGGGGTAGGACTGGTAATGGGCTATTGGGGGGGGCTGGAAATGGACTGGGGGGGTAGGGCTGGTAATGGGCTATTGGGGGTGCTGGGGCTGGAAATGGACTGGGGGGGTAGGGCTGGTAATGGGCTATTGGGGGGCTGGGGCTGGAAATGGGCTGGGCTGGGGGGGTTAAGGCTAGAGGTGGGCTGATGGGGTTAGGACTAGTAATGGACTGTGGGCTGTTGGGGGGGGCTTAGAACTGGCAATGGGCTTTGGGGGGGTTAAGACTGGTAATGGGCTGTGGGCTGATGGGGGCTGTCTGGTAATGGGCTATGGGGGGCGTAGTAATGAAAAGGGGCTGGGGGTTAAAGACGGGAGGTGGGCTGATGGGGTTAGGACTGGTAATGGGCTGTTGGGGGGGGTTAGAACTGGTAATGGGCTTTGGGGGGGTTAAGACTGGTAATGGGCTGTGGGCTGATGGGGGTTGTCTGGTAATGGGCTATGGGGGGCTAGGACTGGAAATGGGCTGGGGGGTTACAACTGGAGGTGGGATGATGGGGTTAGGACTGGTAATGGGCTGTGGGCTGATGGGGGGGGGGGTAGGACTGGCAATGGGCTATGGGGGGCTGACTGGAAATGGGTTGATGGGGTTAGGACTGGAAGTGGGCTGATGGGGGGTTAGGACTGGTAATGGGTTATAGGGGGGGCTTAAACTGAAAATGGGGTGATGGGGGGTTAAGGACTGAAAATGGGGTGATGGGGGGTTAAGGACTGAAAATGGGGTGATGGGGGGTTAAGGACTGTAAGTGGGGTGATGGGGGGGCTAGGACTGGAAATGGGCTGATGGATGGCTAGGACTGGAAATGGGCTGATGCAGGGACTAGAAGGGAATGGATGCTGGGTGAGGCTGGAACTAGAAGGGAGCTGATGTTGGGGGAGGATTAGAATGGGATGGGGCTGGAAGAGTAAAATGGAGAAGGGAAAAATATTTTGTGTGGGAGGGATAAAAAATCTACAATTGGCCGGGTATTGGGAGAGTAAGTGGGGATTGAGGATGGAGGGGTAAAATTTGAGTGGATGAAATAGGAATGAGGAAAGAGCAAAAGGAGAAAGATTAGTATGTTAAAGCAGATGGAAAAAAATCTAGAAGAGAGAAGAAAGGACAAATGGACAGCAGACGATGGAGAGTTAGCAGAAGACACGAAGAAACCAGAAGAAAGTGGCTGGAGCAATTGCAGCTGAAAAAAATGCACAAAAGGTAGAAAAATATCTCTTTATTTTGAATTTATTAATTGGAATATGTCAGCTCTGGTAAATGTGCATCATTAACATCTGTGCTTTGTTTAGTACAAGAGCAAATTAATGTATTGTTTTATTTCTACAGTGTTGTACATTCCAAGTTAGGCTTTTGGGATTCCCAGTTTAATTATTGTCTTCCTATTTCTAAATTGTGATTACTTGTTTGGTGATGGTCTATGTTCTGCATGTGTAACTGAGCTGAGGTGTTCTGTTTATATAATTCCTATTTGACATTGCCACTTGTTCTCTTTCCCCAGTAGGTCATGTATTGTTGTTCTCTGAAATGTATTGGTTTAATATTTGCAGTGTTGCCTTTTGATTGGTAGAGTATGGTGCTTTGTGAGTCCTGGTAGTGCTGTTAGGATACGGCGGGTTTACTATGGGCAGTGTTTGTAGTAGTTCCTAATGTGTCTGGCAGTTGGCACTGGATTATAGTAATGTAGAAATCTTTTAGTCTTTCTTTATCCATACACTCATTAAGAGGCATGTTTACTAAAAGTTAGTATATGGTAACATTATGCAAATATTTATGCAAATGAGGCCCCTTATGCAAATGAGGTCCGCACCCCCCTTGGGCCGCCCCTGCTGGGGGCCCACAATTTTTGTTGGCGTAGGGCCTCACTCAAGGTAAATCCGGCCCTGGATGGAATTCATCCGGTAATTGAAGATTTACAGATGCAAGGTGTCATCTATCCTACTACGTCACCATGTAATACTCCAATTCTTCCTGTACTGAAAGCTGACGGCAAGACTTACCGATTTGTGCAAGATCTGCGAGCTGTTAACAAGGTAATTTTGCCAATCTTTCCCTTGGTACCTAATCCGCATGATATCTGGACACAGGTACCTTCAGAGACTACTTGGTTTTCTGTTGTAGATTTGAGTTCTGCTTATTTTTCAGTGAGAATTAGCAAAGAAAACCAATTTTTATTTGCTTTTCATTTTGACAATCAGCAGTATACATGGACTACGCTGTGTCAGGGCTACACTGACAGTCCTGCTTACTTTTCGCAGGCCCTAAGAACTGCATTATTAGATGTGAAGCTTGACCAATCCTCTTTAATTCAATATGTGGATGATTTGCTTTTGTGTTCACCAAGTTATGAGATTTGTCTATCAGACTCTTTGTCTTTATTAGCTCATATTGCCAAATTAGGACTGAAAGTTAATTTGTCTAAACTGCAATTTGTATCTCAAAATGTTATTTTTCTGGGTGTTGTTCTAACTCCAGCTGGTCGTGAAATTACTTCTGCCAGATTGGAACCTATTCTATCATTGTCTTTCCCAGCAACACCAGTGTTGTTACGTAGATTCCTGGGATTATTGATTTTCTGTAAACAGTGGACAGCTAATTTTTCAGACCTTACAGCTCCGCTTTATGCGTTGATTGGGAAAGAGGGTCCACAGGGTCTCATTGTACCTACGTTATCACAGTGGGAAGCTTTTGTAAATTTAAAGACTGCACTAAGCACTGCACCGTGTTTATCTTTTCCAGACTATTCTTTAACATTCAAATTGTATGTGGCTAGTTCAGCCATATCTGCCACATGTGTGCTTTTGCAAGCATTTCCAACTGGTCGCAAGCCGATAGGATATTTTTCAAAGCGGTTTGATTCAGTGACTTTGGGACTTCCTCCATGCTTGCGCAGTTTAGTATCGGTGTCATTTGCAATTGAAATTACTGATTTTTTAGTGTTACAGCACCCTCTTGAGGTATATATGGCACATTCCGTTTCTAGGTTGCTCCATTTAACTAAAACTCAGCTTTGTCTTCCATACGTTTGTTGACTCTAGAATTGATAATTTCTCAGTCTCATATAAAAATATGTACTACATCGATATGCAATCCATCTACGCTCCTGGCTCCTTTGGCAGATCTGGTGGAGGAGGATGGGTCCCATGATTGTTTTCAAAGTATTTTGACATCTTCCCGTGCTAGACCTGATCTCTCACCTGTACCCCTGCCAGTCCCGGATGTAACCTTCTTTGTGGATGGTTCGGCTTTCAGAGATGAAATGGGAAAACTTTGTGTAGGCTATGCAGTGACCACAATTGATGACGTGGTTGAATCAGCTTCTCTGCCATTTTCTAGTGCCCAGTTAGCAGAAGTTTTTGCATTGACACGTGCTCTTGAACTCTCTAGATATCTTATTTATTTATTTTTTTTATTTTATTTAACTATTTCTTTTATACCGCCCCTTCCAGAGATCAAGGGCGGTTTACATATAACAGATTAACAGTCTTGTACACAATTTGTATACATTTTACATAGAACAATAGAAATTAGAAATTAACTATTTACATTGAACAGTAAATATAAACTTTGTAGGTATTAAAGTAAAAACATCTTGTAGGTATTAAAGCAAGAACTTTGTAGGAATTAAAGCAAACATATCAAACTTTATACAAAAGTATATTTACAGCGTGTGGTGTGTGGTGTATGGGGCAGATATTGGTGTAGGTGCTGGAATTTAGTTCCTTTTTTGTCGTCTTTGGGGCGTGTGTGGGGGGGGGACAGGCTTGTGGTTACATTGTTGGGATTAAGGGAGTTTGTGCATGTGTGATCACGTTTGTTGTAGAGCTGGCTTTGGGGGAGTAGGGGATTTCGAAGTGTTCAGTGAACAGGTAGGTCTTTAATTCTTTTCTGAATTGGATGAGGTCTCTTATGGTGCGAAGTTCAATAGGGAGGTCGTTCCAGAGTGTAGGAGCAGTGAATGAGAATGCTCTGGAGCTAGTGGTATTCTTAGTTTTACGGATGGCTTTTGGTATGATGAGGGAGTGGGCTGCGTTTTGTCTGAGGGTCCTTGTCGATGTTGGAGATTGCAGTAATGTGGATAAGTGTGAGGGGGTTATGTCGTTTATGAGTTTATAGGTTGTTAGGATAATTTTATATTTGATTCGGCTGTTTATAGGGAGCCAGTGGAGTTCCAGCAGTATTGGGGTTACGTGGTCTGTTAGGCGAGCTTTAGCAATTACTTTTGCACAGATGTTTTGTGCTCTTTGTAGAAGGTATGTGCTTTTTTGAGGGAGGCCTATTAGGAGGCTATTGCAATAGTCGAAGTGAGGGGTGATCAGTGTACTTACTACGGATCTAAAGTCTTGTGTTTCGAGGAGTGGCCTTAGGTGCTGAATAGTTTTGAGTTTGTAGAAAATGTTTTTACTGTTTGTTTTATGTGTGGTAGCATGGTGAGAGTGTGGTCTATTATTACTCCTAAGTATTTTACCTGTTTTCTGACAGGTATGGAGGTTTTGTTGATTGTGATTGTTTCCGGGTAAGTGTTCTCAGTCATAGATGATCTTGTTACAAACATTGCCTCAGTTTTTTTGAGATTTATGCTGAGGTGGTTAGTTTCCATCCAGGAGGAGGTCTCAGCCATGCATTTGGATAGCGAGTCATATGTAGGGTTTTTAATGGTTATGGGGATAGCTAGCATGATGTCATCGGCATATATAAAATGGTTAATCCTGTGTTTTTTAAATATGTTTGTTATCGGTTGCAGGTACAAGTTAAATAGGAGGGCTGAAAGGGCTGATCCTTGGGGTATTCCCTGTCCTTGGGGGAATGTTTCTGATGCTTGTTGGTCAATTTGGACGCGTATTAATCTATGTGAGATGTAAGATTTGAACCAGTTAAGGACAATACCGCCTATTCCTAGGTTTTCTAATCTGTTGATCAGTGTTAGGTGATTAATGTTATCGAAGGCGGCAGAGATATCTATAAATAGGAGTAAGAAGCCTTGGTGTTTGTCATCTGTGCCCTTGATGAGGAAGTCCATAAGGGTGATTAGGAGGGTTTCTACTCCGTGGAATGGGCGGAAACCAAATTGGTGTGAGTCAAGTGGTTTGTGTTCATCAATGTGTTCTTGTAACTGAATTTGAATTGTTTTCTCTATTATTTTGGCTATGAATGGAATGCTGGCTATGGGTCTGTATGAGTTCGGGTCTTTTGAGTCGAGCTTATTATTCTTTATTATTGGTCGGAGTGTTGTGAGTTTTAGGGCATCAGGCATGATGCCCTGTGAAAGGGATTGGTTAACTATGTGTTGTAGATTTACCGCCAGTTCATCTTTCACACACTTAATCCATGATACAGGGCATGGATCGAGTGGGGAGGTGGTGGTGTTTATCATTGTTATGATTTTGAGAAGTTGCTTTTGTTCTACCAACTGGAAACTTGTCCATTCATGTGTGGTTTTCGTGTTTGATAATAAAGGAGTTGGGGTAGTGGTCTTGTTTTTTAGTTTTTCTGCAAAATGTTTTGCTAGTGTTTGTATATTTATTGCTTGTTGTTTAGGTTCGGTGTTATTAGTTTTGGTTAATGTTTTTACTATCGCGAATAACTCCCTAGGGCGGTTGATGGATGAGTTTATTACTTTAGAGTGGTAGTCTCATTTTGATTTGTTAATTGCGTTTTTGTATTCTATGAGTAGGAGCATGTATTGGGATTTGTTTTCATCAGATTTTAGTTTTCTCCATCTCTTTTCTTGTCTCCTCAGTTGTTTTTTTAGTTTTGTCAGCTCTTTCGTGAACCATTTTTCTGTCTTTTTTGTTTGTTTGTGTAAGACTTGTGTGTGGACAGCTGCTTTTTGAATAGTTAGATTCCAATGTGTTATGGTTGAGTTGATGTCTGGTGAGCTTGTGTCTAATTTGGGTAGTACTTTGTCGAGGAATGTGTCTTTGTCAAAGCGTACGAAGCGTGATGTATGTGGAGTTGTGCTCCCATTGTTTTTTGGGACTTGTGCCGGTAGCTGGATTGTGATTAGATGGTGGTCTGACCAGGGTACTTCGGTTATACTCGGGGTGGTATGTAGTAAGTGACTGTAGAGTGTGGCTGGGAGGAAAATTACGTCAAGTATGTTACCTTTTTTGTGTGTAGGAGCGTGTATTATCTGTGTGAACCCCATTTGTGACATAGCATCTATGAATGGTTCAGTGATGGAAGGTTCATATCACCAAGGAGTATAAGTGGTTTGCTTTGTGACGCTGTGCATGCGAGTTCTAGGATAGGGGTGAGGTTTTTCTGATCGGATGAAGGGGGTCTGTAGATGAGGGTGAGAGCCATGGTTTTATTTTCTATGTTAACGATGTCCATTCCATCTATATTATTTAGGTTTGTTAGGGTGAATTTTAGGTCTTTTTTGGTGAGAATCAGTACACCCCCTCCTCTTTTTATATTCCGTTGGCAATTGAATATGTCATATTGATATGTGGTTAGTTGGTTTAGTAGTATAGTGTCTAAGAACATAAGACATGCCATACTGGGTCAGACCGAGGTCCATCAAGCCCAGTATCCTGTTTCCAACAGTGGCCAATCTAGGTCCTACGTACCTAGCAATATCCCCAAAAGACTGGGTCAAGCATTGATATCCTGGGTCCCTTTTTAATAGTGGTTTATGGACCTTTCCTCCAGGAACTTGTCCAAACCTTTTTTAAACCCAGCTATACTAACAGCCCTTACTACATCCTCCGGTAACAGATTCCAGAGTTTGATTACACGTTGAGTGAAAAAATATTTTCTCTTATTTGTCTTAAATAGTTTACCCTGTAGCTTCATTACATGTCCCCTAGTCTTTCTATATTCTGATAGCGTAAACAATTGATCCACGTTTATCTGTTCCACTCCATTCATTAATTTATAGACCTCTATCATATCTCCCCTCAGCCGTCTCTTTTCCAGGCTAAAGAGCCCTAACCTTTTTAGCCTCTCTTCATAGGAGTAGCCTTCCATCCCCTTCACCAATTTGGTGGCTCTTCTCTGTACTTTTTCTAATAACGCTATGTCCTTTTTAAGATACGGCGACCAGAATTGCACACAATATTCAAGGTGCGGTCGTACCATGGAGCGATACAGAGGCATTATAATATCCTTTGTTTTATACTCCATCCCTTTCTTTATGATACCTAGCATTCTATTTGCTTTCTTGGCCGCCGCTGCACACTGGGCAGAGGGTTTTAACATGTTATCCACGATGACTCCTAAGTCCTTTTCCTGGGTGGTGGTTTCTAATGTGGAGCCTTGCATCGTGTAACTATAGTGTGGGTTGTTCTTTCCTAGGTGCATAACTTTGCATTTGTCCACATTAAATTTCATCTGCCATTTGGATGCCCAGTCTTCCAATTTATCCAGATCCTCCTGCAGTTTTCCACAATCCTCTTGGGTTTTAACAACTTTAAACAGTTTTGTGTCATCTGCAAATTTGATAACCTCACTAGTTATTCCCTTTTCCAGGTCATTTATGAATATGTCAAAAAGCAGCGGACCCAGTACAGATCCCTGGGGTACTCCACTATTCACTTTTTTCCATTGGGAATATTGGCCATTTAGCCCTACCCTCTGCTTTCTATCTTTTAACCAGTTCCCGATCCACAATAGTACACTGCCTCCTATCCCATGACTTTTTAGCTTTGCCAAAAGTCTCTGATGGGGGACCTTGTCAAAAGCTTTCTGGAAGTCCAGATACACTATATCAACCGACTCACCTTTGTCTACCTGTAGGTGAGAGCCATGTTTCAGTAATACAGATAATGTCAGGGGATGTATCGTTAATTATGTCATTAATTATTGGTATTTTGTTTCTTATGGATCGGATGTTTATTAGGATGAGTTGTAATTTGGTGTTTGTATTGTCATTTTGTCATATCTTCTAGCAAATATATATTCAGATAGCTCCTATGCAATGAGTGTTCTGTGGGATTTTGGCAATATTTGGGCGCAACGAGGATTTTTAACTTCTGCTAATAAACCAATTAAACATGCTAAACACATTTACCGTTTGTTACAAGCCGTTCTCTTGCCAGCACAAGTTACAGTTTTAAAATGTAAAGGATATTCCTCTGCTGGTGATTTAGTTTCAAAGGGCAATCGTTTTGCAAACCAAGAAGCGCGGAAGGCTGCTCTTCAGGCATTAGTGTCACCAACGCTGCTGTATTTAAAGCCTTCTAACATGACTTTGTTCTCCTTGTCCTCTCTTTTACAGCAGTATCGAGACACTTCCCTTGAAACCAAAACTCTATGGACTTCATGGGGTGCATCCTATGATACTCAGGGCTACTGGAAGAAGGAGCACCTACTCATTTGCCCTGACTCTCTTTTGTTTCCGCTTGCTCTGTTCCTGCATCATAAACTTCACTTATCCGCTGCAGCCATGACTCATGCCTTTGTGGTTTTATGGTATCACCTGAAGTTTATTTCTGTGGCACAGGCTGTGTATGCTGCTTCCTTGAATTGTCTGCAGGCTGGCAGGATGGGGCCCCTTCTGAAGATTGCTGCTGCTCTTCCCAGACCTTCTGGACCATTTCTGATTTTGCAGCTTGATTTTACTGATTTGCCCTGTGCCAGAGGAGGGAGGCGGTATTTGTTGGTGATCACTTGTCTTTTCTCTGGTTGGGTGGAGGCTTATCCCACTACCAGTATGACAGCTGGGGTTGCCATAAAATTGTTGCTCACTCAGTTTATTCCTGACTGGGGTGTACCTTTTGTTCTTTCTTCTGATCAGGGTCCGGCCTTTATTGCATGTGTCTGGGAGGATATTGAAAATTGGTTTGGTGTCAAAAGACAACTGCACACACCCTATCATCTGCAAAGCTCTGGCCAAGTGGAGCAGATGAATAGGACTTTCAAAGGTTTCTTGCGCACTATGACACAGGATTGGGCTACAGAGTGGACAGAAGCCCTTCCTTTTGCCCTTATGGTGGTGCGTAACTCCCCCCAGCGCACTCGAGGAGGTCTGACACCATATGAAATAGTTACTGGACGTCCAGCTACTTCTCCACATGCCTTGGCAGTTATCCCAGACCCCCAGTTGTTGCGCAGCGATATCTTAACTTATTGTGCACGATTGCACTCAGTCCTGTCTGTTACCCCTTTATTGAAGGTGAATCCTCAACAAGATGCTCCTCCAGAATCATCGCATCCGGACATGAAACCAGGGGATTGGGTCCTGATTAAGAATTTGCATCCAAAGACGCTTCTGGCTCCGAAATTCCTAGGTCCATTCTGTGTACTTCTGGTGGGATATTCAGCCTGTAAAGTGGAAGGACATTCTCGTTGGATACATCTTACGCAGTGTAAGAAGGCTCCCTCACAAGATCCGGAAGGTGGTTCTCCGCATCCATGATTCAAGAAATACAACGCAGACTCCTCGGACAATAGTGATATTGCAGAAAAAGATTTTTATGATTTAAAGTACTTTCAGAGAGAACAATGGTGACATCACAGAAAAAGATTATTGTATTAAGTAAAGTCTGAATGGACTATTCATGCAAAATGCTTTTGTTCGGCATTTATAGTATTGCTTAGAGGGATGAGGTCAGTTTAGATTAGTATTTTCCTGATATATATGTAATGACCTTTAGGTACTTAACCTCTACTTCATAAACTTATTGAGACTTAGAGGCTAATTATAGCTATATTATATATCTTCATTATATAAAGGAGAGTATTAAGAAGAGTAGGTATATTTTCAGTTTTGATTTAGTATATTTTTAAGTAATTATAGTTTTAGATATTTTGCTAAGAATGTTTTTATATCTAATCTTAGTTGTGCTGAGGCATATTAGTGGTAGCAAAGCAGTGCTGCAGTTAGAACCTTGGGAATGTTATGAGGAATATTCAAATATTTTCGAGTCACAAGTACACTCAGTGACAAAACATTTAATTTATCAGATTGTGCAGTGTGTCTTCCATCTGTGACAGCTACTCAGCATGGATTTCTACCTAGGGTTAGGCCTAAGACCTTCGAAGAGTTTTGTGACATAGCTTTTACTCTAACTACTGTACAATGGTCTCATACAAACCCAGAACCTAGAATAGTTAGTTCTATGCCTCTACAAAATCCTCCAATATGTTTTATGGCTCAGGGTAAGGGAAGAAAGGTAGGGGATACTCCATGTAACGTTTGTAGAATAGTAATGCTGCATAATTCTTCTATCTGGTATAAGAAATCCCATGTAGGAAACTCTTATATTTCAGTAGTACAATTAATGTCAGTTCAAGGGAACCAGGTGCATGATTATGAATTACTACAATATAATAGTTCTGGCTACCCTTTGAATGACTCTAGTTCAGACCTAAACATACCTAACTGGAGTCTCCCTTTACTAGGGTATTATCATCCCTGGAAACGTAATTTGTCTGGAGGGCTTAAAGAAATGGACATGACTCAGTGGGCTTTGAATAATTGTATCCAGAATATATCTTGTCCCCAGAATTTGACAATCTGGGAAGATGGCTTAGTGGCTTTAGAAGGAGATTATTTTGTGTGTGGTACGTTTGCGTATACAGAGCTTCCCAGAGGTTGGTCAGGTACTTGTTATATAGCCCAATTAGATACCCCGTGGCGATTTGTACCTCACCAAAACATTACTTTATTATCAACCCTGAACAATTCTTTTAGAAGAAAAAGGGATGTTTCTCCTCAGGATAAGGCCATAGAAGCTGCTCAACAACTGGTAGACACTACAAAACCTTTAACTAAATCTCAAATAGATGCATTCACAGGTACTGTGTGGCTTTCAACCTTTGGAGCTATAGCACCCACCAGAGAATATGGTACCCAGATTATGCGACTACAGGCAGTTGTTGAACTTACAGCCCTGGATCTCACTGAGGCAATTCGTGTATTGCAAGGTGCAGTGAACAAAGTGTCAGCTTATGCAGCCCAGAACCGAATGGCTTTAGACTATCTCCTAGCAAAGGAAAATGCTGTGTGCGGAGTAATAGTTAGTTTTTGTTGTAGCTCAACGTACCTTGACTCCCTCACTATAACTAATGAGCTCTGCACAATCCACCTTTTCTATCGGGCACCCTCCCCCTCACCAGATGATCTTCCAACTATAATTGAGCAGGCATGCTCCACATCCACCTCACGCTCTCCAAGTTGGCTAATCGGTGACTTTAATCTCCCATCTCTTCAAGACAGCCACTCAGCAGCATTCCTTGATGCCCTGGAGGACCTAGGTTACAAACAGCATGTCGATTCACCCACCCACACTAAGGGTGGTAAACTAGACCACATTTTCGCACCTCTCTCCAACGACTCAATACCCCTAACTCTCGCATTATCGGTAATACCAGTACCCTGGTCGGACCACAGTCTTCTCAGTTTCAATATACCCATTAGTGCATTCCACAAAAGCCGAAAGTCCCCTAACACATTTGGATCCCACTCAACCCGCTTTAGACCACTCAACCAGAGCATAGTCCTAGAGAATCTCAGACCTCTCATGGCCAACACAACCATGGACTTAGATGATCTCATATCCAAATGGGATGAAAACCTGAGAGCTGCCTCCTGCCCATCACTCACCGAAAAGAAAATTTGAAAACGTGAACATACTCCATGGTTCTCCACAGACCTTCGTTCATCCCTCCACCATTTACGCAAACTCGAGCGACAGTGGCGACGAACTCACTCCCCCGAGGCGCTGGTAGCATACAGCTCATACCTAACTACCCACCGAGCAAAGATATCACAGAGCAGGAAAACTTACCACTCAGGATTAATAAAACGCTCCATCAACAAACCACATGCTTTGTTCAGCATAGTAAAGTCCATAACAGGTGAACCGGTCTCAGCTCAACCCCCTATGCCGCAGCCGCAGGACTACGCAAACTACCTGCAGTCAAAGATGATAAAAACCAACACAGACATAAATGCCAATAACGCCCCCACTTCACCTAAGACATCCCATGCTATGCCACTTCACAACTTCTCCACTGTATCAAATAGCGAGGTTGTGAACATTATTGCCTCAATCAACCCCAGTACAGCTCCTAATGACCCGTGTCCAGCCAGCTGGATCAAGGACATGCGACATGACCTCAGTCAAATATTGAGCAAAATACTGAACCAGTCTTTCTCATCAGGTTCATTCCCGCAGAGCCTAAAACACACTTCCATCAAGCCCCTACTAAAGAATAATAGACTGGACCCATCCAAGGTTGATTCCTTCAGACCTATCTCGAGCATCCCTCAGCTTGCAAAAATCATTGAGAAGGCCGCCCAACAACAAATCCAACATCATATTGACACTGAAGCACCACTAGATCCATCGCAACATGGCTTCAGGGAAGCACATGGAGTTGACACAGTCCTTACAACACTATTCAATGTTCTAGTAACAGGAATAAACAACATACAACAGGGTTTCGTCCTCATCTTCCTGGACATCTCCGCTGCTTTCGACTCTGTGAGTCATGATATACTCCTACAACGCTTGAAAGATAAGGGGATTCAAAGCACAGCACTCGAGTGGTGTAAATCCTACCTATCTAACAGGTGGCAACAAGTAAAAACAGGCCACGCATCCTCAGAACCATTCCTGCAATCACAGGGTGTACCCCAAGGATCGTCCTTATCGGCACTAATGTTTAATATCTACATGCAGCCGATATGTGACTTGATCAGATCCTTTAATGTACAATGTCTCGCTTACGCAGATGACATCCTCCTATATATGCCGTTCACAATTGAACATCCAGTATTCTCCCCAATAATCAAATGTTTTGAAGCTGTAGCTGAATGGTTGCTATCACAAAACCTTCGGATAAACCACAGCAAAACCGACGTTCTTTTTGTCACAAGGAACCGTAAGTTCATACCGCCTCCATCACTACTCGTCAACAACATAGAGTTGAAATCAAAAGCTACCATCCGTTACCTCGGCATCACATTGGATCAGCACTTGGATATGACAACTCATGTCAAGAACATCACAAAAAATGTATATTATAAGATCAAATCGCTACGTCACCTCCGCTCCCTACTAGATCCCACAGACTTCCGAACAACCTTCCAAGCATTAGTCCTCCCACACCTGGATTTTGCCAACATCATCCTACATGGCCTCCCTCAATCAACTTTAAACCCGCTCCGCCTAGCCATGAATACAGCCGCCAGAGTCCTCTCCGGCTCATCAAGATCTGACCATATAACACCCATCATGAAAGAACTGCATTGGTTACCATTACATGCCAGAATCCAGTATAAGTCTTTAGTCCTTACTTTCAAGGCACTAAATAACTACCCCCCTACGCCAATCTGCAAGCTCATCCATGGCACCCTGGAAAACAGAAAAAGGAGAACCACATCAATGAACACCTTAATTGTCCCGAAGATAATAACGAAGTGTACTAAGGCCACCTCCAACAGGGCCTTCTCCTTATTTGCTCCTCTAAACTGGAATGCACTACCTCACGAAATCCGTGCTATCAAAAACCTAATCCTATTCAGAAAAGCATTGAAATACCACCTGTTCACAAAATGCTACCCAGAAGTCAACCTAGTCACTAACAAAACTACCACCTCAATACAACCTGAAAAGGGCTAGTTGGTCAACCTTTCTCTCTAGTCTTATTAGTGAACCACATTGTAACATCCAATCGAGTTTGATATTACTGTATATACCATTAAGTTAATCTGTACATAGTTCCCCCGGTTGTCCTATTGTTGAAGTTCCCTGTTCAATGTAAAACTCAATGTTACTTGTATGCATTGTAGTATGTTCTTGTTCTATGTACACCGCACTGATTATAATAGCGCGGTATAAAAGAATTGTTAAATAAATAAATAAATAAATAAATAAATAGTATGCTTGATAATAATGGAAAAATAGTAAAAGGCCTATTAGATAAAGTTAGAAACCGTACTTTTGTTTCAAGTGATAGTTATGTAAGTTCTTTTTCAGATCTATTTGATTCTGTTTCTTCATTTTGGAATTCATTATCCAGGCCTTTGCAAGGCATGTTAGCATCATTACTTGGCTTTTTGGGGATTCTCATTCTAGGAGTATTAATTCTCTGTGTAATATCAGCCTGCTGTAAGAAATCAGTGGAATCACTGACCCCTACAATGATGTTACAGATTGACCCAGAATCTAGTTTTAATTCCACTTTAATGGCAATGTCTGAGTTTCCTTACTTTGGGAATGATTCTTTACAGAATCAGAGGAGGGACTGAAAGTAAGCTTGTCTGTACAGGGTGGTGTACACAACCAGACTGTCTAATAAAACCTGAGAAAGAGTTACAATTGTTCAGAACTTTGCTTAGAAATAAACTTCATATATTTGCATACTAAGTAGGTGAAGAGGTACAAGTCCTGTAAGCTATGTGAAATAAGAAAAAGGGCAGCTTGTCCTCCAGTCTTCAGTCTCAGGGTTACCAGATATCAAGCAGTCAGCAGTAAACTTAATATCTACAGTTATGTCTTGGAATACATGTATGTCTCCTCATACTGACCTATGTTGATTAGAAATTGACCTATGATGTTATGAATACGTAATACCTGACGTAGAATAATAAAGTGAAATTATGCTGTATCATCCAAAAGAGCCTTATAAATAAAGTAAACCATAGCTAATAGTTAGAGTAAACAAAGAGAACTTGTTTCTATTTGTTTCTCTCCCAAAGCTTTGGTATATCTATATATATATAGAAGTGTGTAGTATTTTATTGCTGTCTTATAGATTTCCTTCTCATTGCTTTGAGTGTGGTTTTTCATTACTCCAAGAGCCCTGCAGTGTTGCTGGTGAGGGGGGCGCAGAGTATCTTTCACCAGGGACATGGAAAGCATATTCGCAGCAGTTACGCCATGCACACGGCTTTGCCACTGTACACACAAGAGCTCAGGTGCACTTACCTCCACCTATGAAGATAATGGTATGTTCCACCTGTGATGGCGCAGCAAGCGGACAGCATATGGAAAGAGGGAAGAATCAGGCAATTTCCCCAGAGAGCAGAATAAAATCCAGAAGTTTAAGGGTTAAAACTCCTGGGTTATGAAAAAACTCTCCACAGAAGGCTGGTAGTAAGGAGGCACGCCCCAGCTCCATGGTTACCAACCCTGCTCACGAGGGACAGGCAGGGGTGGGGCCAGGAAGCCCGAGGGGAAAGCACAGATATAAACTGCTAGAGAGTGAGCAAGGAGAGCACCGAGGCAGGAACTGGGACGGTGACAAAAGGAAACAAGAGAGATACCGAGGCAGAGAGAGCTGCAGGCAGAGATGCAGCCAGAGTCCAAGGAACACTGAATTCAGAGGGAGGTCTGAGAACAGTGAGAGGAAGTGCTTTATGAGGATTCCTAGTTCTGATTCCAGTGCAGCTTGGAACAGGCCAGAAGGTCCCAGAAGGGGAGGAGGCTTTGGAAGCTCTGGAGAACTAAAGCAAGGTACCCGGAGAGTCAAGGGAGCTTCATTAGAAACCTCTTGGAGAAGGGCAAGGCCAGCCAGAGGGATTGGAGCTAACCCAGTGACCTGTGAGAGAGACGGGAGACATACTTATAGAGGGGAAGCTTACCCAGGGGAGTTTGTCAGCCATGTGGGCAGCAGAAACCGTTCCCCTGAAGTTTCCATGGAAGCTGAGCCTTCAGCAGTAAAGCCGGTGACGTGTTTACTTCCCAAAAGTAAGGTGAGCAGTTTTAAACCTTCTACAAACCTCATAAAAGCTAAGAGACTTCCTAAGTGTTGTAATACTCCTCAGAGGAGGAAGGACTCTGCCTTAACTAAGGTGTTAGAAATCCTGAGAGAGTTAAAACAGGATAGCTTTGAGTCTGAATCTTATGTCTCTCTAACAGACTCAGACGTAGAAAGCATGGAACTAGAAATGCCCAGATTAACAGAAGAAAATTCAGATATGGAAATGGAATGTTCTGTAGCCTCCAGATACTAAGTAAAGGCTAGACCATTTCCAGTACCTGTGAAACTTGGCAGCTGTTTTTCAAGAGAGCACGGCTAGGGGAAAGTATGCAAATGAGCCTGCTGAAGTTCTAAGCCGTGGTTGTGTATCTGAGCTGCTATCTGCTGAAATGTATGGTTTGAAATACAGCAAGTGGAAACAAGTGTTTGATGAGAAGAAAGAAAACAATTTGTAACAGAAGTTTTACCCTGTTGGAAAAGTTACAGCTTGTGTTTGTCTAAAGCCACGTGGGAAGCTGGTTTTTGTTCTTCTTTGCACCAGAGTTCAATGCTGTGATTTTGTTATGGTATGAAGAAATACTGTGTTTCATTTGAGTGCCTAAGCTGAAGTAGAAGCATTTTTGTTTGGTTATTCTGGAAAATATCCTTACCTTATGTCCGGATATTTTGGAACCTTTTTATAAGAAGTTCCGTTGGCTGAAAATAATAAAAATCCTGCGAGCCTATATATACCCTCGGCTGATTCATTTCACAACTACACAAATATAGGCACTTATTGGAAATAAATATATTGACTGCCCACGCCCAAGTCCTAGGCAACCGCCTTGGGCAAGGGCGCGGTGACACACCACACTATCTGCTTACTGTGCAGGTAGCGTGGGTGTACTGACTGCACGTCATTCACCCCACCCACTTTCCACCCCAGCCCACCCACTTACAACCCTAATGTACCATGGACAGTCAGTGCCAAAATTCGGTTGCGCTGTCATGGCCTGACATTACCTGTCAACACATGTCCAATGTGTGCCGTTAGCATACAGCAGACCTGCGCTGACAACTACAGCCCTTTAGTAAAAGACCCCCTTAGATTCTTCCTTTTTGTTTTCTCACCCAGAGTCTGCACCTACGTCCGAGTCCCTGCTCTCCCACATCCCCATGTCTCTAGTACCTGCTCTCCTGCCTCCTACTCCCCGTCTAAAACACCCACCCATCTACTTCCTTCCCCAATATTTGTTAATCCTGCTTTTCCTCCTCCTTACCTAGCATCCATTCTTATACCCTTCCCTCTCAACTTTCCCCTTGTTATGACCCACCTACCCAATATCTGTCCTCCTCTCCCTTCTCACTCCCCCAGCATCTCCCTCTTTTTCCTACCCTGCCCCAGCAATTGCCAGCATTGACCACCTTGCAGTCCCCCCAGACCCAGAATCAGCTACCTTCCAGTTCCAGCCTCCTACCACCAGCATCAGTCCCCTTCTAATCCCAGACTTCCTCCAGCATGTCCATTTCCAATCCCACCTCCCCAGCCCCAGTATCAGCTCATTTCCAGTCACAGCTCCACTCTCCCAGCCCCCCACTACTATAAACCCATTTCCATTCCCAGCCCCCAGGCCCTTTCCAGCCTCTCCCTCCCTCACATCAGCTCTCTTCCAGTCCCAGCCTCCTTATTCATCAGCCCTCAGCATCAGACTAAATAGCCACTTCCTCCCTCCCCACCATCATTTCCAACATCAGCCCCCAAAGCCACCTCCTCCATTCCATAACTCCCATCCAACCATCTCCTCTCCCTGTCCTTACCGCTATGGTCATATTAATGTTTAACATAGTTGCGAGACTATTTTCATTTGAGGTCGCTGACACCATGGTACACAGGAAATTATTATTTTTGCCTTTTAAAAATGCTGCAGTGTGGGCAGCATCAGCACAGCACAGCTGCAGGAGCAAAGGAAAATGCTCCTGTGGCTGGGTTAAACAGTAATGTCACTGTGGTGGCAGGGGCTGGGAGACGTGGATGGCTGGGAGCAAGTCAGTAAGGCAGGCTTCATGTGCTCTTACTCTTGCATACCCTGAGCCAGCATCTCATTTTTTTTGCCTCTTAAGTGCTTAAATCTGTATTCAAAATTTCAGTAAACCTCTAAATTTAGGAGCCTAAAACATGGTTAAATTAGGTTCATAAATCTAGGCAAATGAATGGCAGTCTTAAATTTAGGAGCATAACATTTACAATTTTCAGCAGAAAAATTAGGCTGCTATGCTTGACTGAAAATAGGATACAAATTTAGGCACCTTACTTAGGAACCTAAATTTAGGAGCACTTTTGTTTTTTGAATATTGGGCCTTATGAATTTTGAATTGTCTTAAGCCTCCCTGCTCTTCTCCTCCTACATTTATCTAGATAGCTATGCAAACAGCAGAATGAATATCACCATTCTCTGTCTAGTTAGGCCAGTTGTCCACATTCTGTCCCAGCACTATCCAGATAAGTACCTTTGTATATCAACGCCAATTTTGTTTTAATATTGGGTCCACAGTTGCCTACTGTAACCAAGAGTCACAGAACATCTCACCAATTGGGGAGCCCTTATACCCCCACAGCTTTCCCTTCTGTTCTGCCTGCGGGGATCCCATCTATCACAGGCAGAAGAGAAGGGAATGTGGCAGATTCCTTCTGCTGCGGTAGCCTTCTCTTCCTGCCTGCAGGGATCCGATCTCTTGCAGGCAGGGTGGAAAGCCACTGAGATTGTGGCAGCCTTCCCCTCCTGCCTGCAGGAAATCAGATCCCCACAGGCAAGAGGGGAAGGCTACTGTGATTGCAGCAAAGATTCCTTCTATCTGCCTGCAGGGATCTCCCGCGAGCAGACCGAAGTATTTTTTGCCACAATTGCAATGGCCTTCCACCCTGCCTGCGGAGATCTGATCTCCTGCAGGCAAACAGAAGGCATCTGCCACGATCATGGCTGTTCTCTGCGGATGGTGGACAAACTTTTGATGGGGCCAGAGCCCATCTGGCCCACCCCATTCTGACGTCTATGACCAGGGGCGGCCCAAGGGGGGTGCAGGGCCATGTGCGGAGATTTGGTGTGGGGCCTCATTTGCATAAGGGGCCTCATTTGCATAAATATTTGCATAATGTTACCATATACTAACTTTTAGTAAACATGCCTCTTAATGAGTGTATGGATAAAGAAAGACTAAAAGATTTCTACATTACTATAATCCAGTGCCAACCGCCAGACACATTAGGAACTACTACAAACACTGCCCATTTAGAACCCATAGCAAACCCGCCGTATCCTAACAGCACTACCAGGACTCACAAAGCACCATACCCTACCTATCAAAAGGAAACATGCAAATATTAAACCAATACATTTCAGAGAACAACAATACATGACCTACTGGGGAAAGCGAACAAGTGGCAATGTCAAATAGGAATTATATAAACAGAATACCTCAGCTCAGTTACACATGCAGAACATAGACCATCACCAAACAAGTAATCACAATTTAGAAACAGGAAGACAATAATTAAACTGGGAATCCCAAAAGCCAAACTTGGAATGTACAACACTGTAGAAATAAAACTATACATTAATTTGCTCTTGTACTAAACAAAGCGCAGATGTTAATTTATTTATTTTTATTTATTTACATTTCTTATATACCGCGCTATTAAAAATCAGTGCGGTTCACAGTGAACAGAACAATGCTACAATGCGACAACAACACAATGTGCTTACAGAGAACAGGGTAATAACTTAGGGGAGAACTTGGGAGAAACTATATACAGATCATTTTACAAAGCTACAGGGTGGGGAGAACTTAGGAGAAACTATCTACCGATCATTTTACAAAGCTACAGGGTATTCCTAGTTGACCCAGGTTTGGTGGTATTGAAAAATCTGTACCAGGGGGTGGGCAGATTAACCATTCTCCCGTTGAGTTAGGTTGTTGGAGCAGTTAGAACGGGGGGTCGGGGGGCACTTTCTATGTTTTCCAGGGCTAGTTTCAGGATAGTGGGCTTGGAACAGATGATATTTTAGCGCTTTTCTGAACAAGGTAAGACTCATGATGGCTCTGATTCCAGTGGGAAGGGCATTCCAGGCTATGGGTGCATAAATCGAAAAAGCCCTATTGGCGGTTGTCTTTGTGCATTTTACATTTATCTTAGGTACTTCTAAAGTGTTCAGCATTGCAGATCTTCTTGCTCTGTTGTCAGGGATGTTATTGATCAGTCTACAAATGGGTGTGGGCGGCTGGTTTCTCAAGGCTTTAAAGGTCAGGATAAGTGCCTTGTAATGGATTCGGGCCTGTAGTGGTAGCCAGTGGAGTTCCTTCAGCACAGGTGTTATGTGTTCTGTTCTTGGTACACCTGCAAGCACTCTAGCAGCCGAGTTCATTGCAAGCCGGAGCGGATTTAGAGTTGCCTGTGGGAGCCCATGGAGAATGATGTTGGCAAAGTCCAGGTGTGGGATGACTAGGGCCTGGAAAATGGTCCGGTAATCAGAGAAGTCGAGTAGTGGCCGAAGATGACGTAAGGTTCGAATCTTATGGTATACTGCTCTTGTAACATTTTTCACATGTGTTACCATGTCTAGGCGCTGATCTAGGGTGATGCCTAGATAGCAAATTGTGGATTTTGTTTTGAGTTCGGCCTTATTAACTTGGAGAGAGGGAGGTGGGATGAACTTCTGGTTTCTTGTGACGAAAAGAACGTCGGTTTTGCTGTGATTGATACGCAGGTTTTGTGTGAGAAGCCAATCTGAAACTGCTTCAAAACATCTGATAATAGGAGAGAAATCGGGCTGGTTAATCGTGAATGGGAGATATAGCAGGATGTCATCTGCATAGGCGAGGCATTGTACGTTTAAAGAACGAATTAGGGTGCAGATAGGCTGCATATAGATGTTAAATAACAATGCAGATAAGGATGAACCCTGGGGTACCCCTTGCTTCTGTAGGAACGGCTCGGAGGTAGAAGTACCTGTCTTAACCTGTTGCCATCTATTAGTTAAATAAGATTCGCACAATTGTAGAGCAGTGCCTTGAATTCCTTTTTCTTGGAGACGTTGTAGTAATATCCCATGATTAACTGAATCAAAGGCGGCAGCAATATCCATGAAGATGAGGATGAATCCTTGGTTTATGTTATCGATTTCTGTGATTAGATTGTTGAGGAGGGTTGTTAGGATGGTGTCGACACCGTGTGCTTCCCTGAAGCTGTGTTGAGATGGGTCAAGAGGTGCCTCAGCATCAACGTGCTGTTGGATCTGCCGCTGGACGACTTTTTCGATGATTTTGGCAAGCAGGGGGATACTCGAAATTGGTTAATGATGCACATTTACCAGAGCTGACATATTCCAATTAATAAATTCAAAATAAAGAGATATTTTTCTGCCTTTTGTGCATTTTTTTCAGCTGCAATTGCTCCAGCCACTTTCTTCTGGTTTCTTCGTGTCTTCTGCTAACTCTCCATCGTCTGCTGTCCATTTGTCCTGTCTTCTCTCTTCTAGTTTTTTTCCATTCTCTCTCTAAATCTGCTTTAACATACTAATCTTTCTCCTTTTGCTCTTTCCTCATTCCTATTTCATCCACTCAAATTTTACCCCTCCATCCTCAATCCCCACTTACTCTCCCAATACCCGGCCAATTGTAGATTTTTTTATCCCTCCCACACAAAATATTTTTCCCCTCTCCATTTTACTCTCCCAGCCCCATCCCATTCTAATCCTCCCCCAACATCAGCTCCCTTCTAGTTCCAGCCTCACCCAGCATCCATTCCCTTCTAGTCCCTGCATCAGCCCATTTCCAGTCCTAGCCCCCCATCAGCCCATTTCCAGTCCTAGCCCCCCCAACCCAATACCAGTCCTAGCCCCCCCATCAACCCACTTCCAGTCCTAACCCCCCATCACCCCATTTTCAGTTTAAGCTCCCCTATAACCCATTACCAGTCCTAAGCCCCCATCAGCCCACTTCCAGTCCTAACCCCATCAACCCATTTCCAGTCAGCCCCCCATAGCCCATTGCCAGTCCTAAACCCCACTCAATCAGCCCACAGCCCATTACCAGTCCTAACCCCATCAGCCCACCTCAAGTCCTAACCCCTCCCCATCAGCCCATTTCCTGTCCTAGCCCCCCATAGCCCATTATCAGTCCTAACCCCCCCATAGCCCACCAGACAGCCCCATCAGCCCACAGCCCATTACCAGTCTTAACACCCCATAGCCCATTACCAGTTCAACCCCCCCCCAACAGCCCACAGCCCATTACCAGACCTAACCCCATCAGCCCACCTCAAGTCCTAACCCCTCCCCATCAGCCCATTTCCTGTCCTAGCCCCCCCATAGCCCATTAGCAGTCCTAGCCCCCCCATAGCCCATTACCAGTCCTAACACCCCCCCAACAGTCCACAGCCCATTACCAGTCCTAACCCCATAAGCCCACCTCCAGTTTTAACCCCCCCAGCCCATTTCCAGTCCTAGCCCCCCATAGCCCATTACCAGTCCTAACCCCATCAGCCCACCTCAAGTCCTAACCCCTCCCCATCAGCCCATTTCCTGTCCTAGTCCCCCCATAGCCCATTATCAATCCTAAGCCCCCATCAGCCCACTTCCAGTCCTAACCCCATCAACCCATTTCCAGTCAGCCCCCCATAGCCCATTGCCAGTCCTAACCCCCCCAATCAGCCAACAGCCCATTACCAGTCCTAACCCCATTAGCCCACCTCAAGCCCTAACCCCTCCCCATCAGTCCATTTCCTGTCCTAGCCCCCCCATAGCCCATTATCAGTCCTAACCCCCCCATAGCCCATTACCAGACAGCCCCCATCAGCCCACTGCCCATTACCAGTCTTAACCCCCCCATAGCCCATTACCAGTTCTAACCCCCCCAACAGCCCACCTCAAGTCCTAACCCCTCCCCATCAGCCCATTTCCTGTCCTAACCCCCCATAGCCCATTACCAGTCCTAACCCCCCCCAACAGCCCACCGCCCATTACCAGTCCTAACCCCATCAGCCCACCTCCAGTCTTAACCCCCCCAGCCCATTTCCAGTCCTAGCCCCCCCATAGCCCATTACCAGTCCTAACCCCCCCCCCCCCATCGGCTCAAGTAAAATTTAAAAAATAAAAGGCTGGCTGCTACCGCTGCCGCTGCCGCCACCGCGGCAGCAGGAACGGCAGAATGGAGTGTCCCGCGGGGCCCCCTCTGCCCGGCTGAGTCCCTCCCTCCCTCCCTCCCTCTCTCTGTGATGGCTGAGCCCCTCTATGCCAGCTTTCAGATTCGCGAAGGGAGAGTGTCTCCCTCGCGTCTCTGTTAAGCCTGCAGGGGCAGATGGGAAATTTCCCATCAGCCCCTGCGGGCTTAACAGAGACGCGAGGGAGACACTCTCCCTTCGCGAATCTGAAAGCCGGCACAGAGGGGCTCAGCCATCGCAGAGGGAGAGCTCAGCCGGGCAAAGGGGGCCCCGCGGGACACTCCATTCTGCCGCTGCCGCGGCAGCACCGGCAGCGGTAGCAGCCAGCTTTTTTTTTTTAATTTAATTTTGAAAAAAAGCAGAATGTTCTTTGCGCAGGGCCCCCTGAAATGCGGGGCCCTGTGCAAAAAACATTCTTGCTCAATGGACGGGCCGGCCCTGTCTATGACTGTAACTATAAAGTAACTTCTCAAAACCTGCAACAATCATGAGTAAATGTACCTGTGCACATCTACACCTGCTCGGGAGACGATATAAATATACATGTGTGAAATACATGCAGATTTTATGATTCTAAACTCCCCTTACCATACCTGCTGTCAGCTCTCATCAAAGTAGATGTAAACAGGGGCGGCTCTACCATTAGGCAGAGTAAGGTGGCCACCTCAGATGGCAAAGTTTTGGGAGTGGCAAAAAATGCCCTCAAAACACCTCAATGGCAGCCACCTCACTCTGCCTTCTGTTTAAAAAAAAAAAGTATTCTGGCTGCTGCCACCACAGCTTCTGTAGGGTCTGCAGCAGCTGCGGCATGACCTCCCTCCCACTGCCGCCACCATTGACTCAGAACAGTGGCAGCAACAAGTCTGCAAAAAAACAACAACCCAACAACCCAAAATGAAAGCGAGGGGTTTTCACGACTCTGGTATGTTTAGAAAGCCCGGTTAGTCTTCCCTACCTTCTGACGCATGCTTCACATCAGAAGGGCCAGGACAGGCGGGGCCTTCTAAGACTCCACGCTTTTGTTTTTTTACTTGTGGCCACCATTGCCACAGAGGTTAAGAGAGGCAGCAGCAGCAGTGGTAGGCTGGAGGCACAGTATAATGTTAGAAGGGAAGAGGAGATGCTGAATGTCAGCCCGAGAAGGAGGCATGGTGGGCAGGTGCTGGACATGGATGGAGTGGGGGTCAGATGCTGGCCATGAGGTGATGGGGATGGTGGTGAGGGGCAGAGGGCAGATGCTGGCCACAGGATGGGGATGGTGGAGAACAAATGGGGGATATGGGATGGGGTAGAGAGCAGATTCTGGATGGCAGCAATGTGTGTGTGTGGAGTTGGAGGAAAGATGCTGGGCATGGGGGAAACAGAGGGGGGTGAGAAGGTAGATGCTGCACATGGGTTGGAGGTGGAGGACAAATGCTGGCCATGGGTGGAGGAGGAAGTTGAGGACAGATGGCGGATATGGGATGGGGCAGAGAGAAAACGCTGGATGGTGACAGGGGGTATGTGGAGTTGGAGGAAAGATGCTGGACATAGGGGGAGCATAGAAGGGGATGGGGGGATAGATGTTGGACATGGGTTTGGAGTAGAGGACAGATGGTGGCCATGGGTGGGAGGGGCCAATGGTGGCCACAGGGTAGAGGTGGGGAAGGTGGAGAACAGATGGTGGATATGGGATGGGGGTAGAGAGCAGATGCTGGATGTTATCAGGGGCGCGTGGAGGTTGAAGTCAGATGCTGGCGATGGGGTCAGGGGGCAGAAGGAAGATGGTGGCCACAGGTGGGGGGAGAAGGGGGAAAATAGTGGCCACAGTCTGGAGGAGGTACAGGACAGATGGTGGACATGGGATAAGGGCAGAGATGCTAGACATGGAGGGCACAGGGTGATGGATAGTGATGCTGAGCATGGAAGGAGAAAGGGGAGATGCTGGACATGGGGCGGAGTTAGGGGAAAAGGTAGATTCTGGGCATAGGGCAGAGATGGGGAGAAAGGACAGATGTTGGGCATGGGAGGATGGAGGACAGATGCAGAGCATGGGGGAAGAAAAGGTAGATACTGAACATGGGGATAGAGGGCAGATGCTGGCATAGAGGAGAGATAGGTGAGATACTGGATAGGGAGAGGAAGAGAGAGAGAGGAGTAATGTTGGACATGGGGAGGGAAAGAGAAGAGAGATACTGGGTACAGGGGGAGGGGGAGAGAGAGGAGGTGGAGATGGGAAGGGAGAGAAAGAGGAGTTTATACTAGACTGGGAGAATAAGGAGAGGAAGATGTGAAATGCTGGACATGGGGTGTGGGGAGAAGCAGAAGGGAGATGCTGGACACGGGAAGAAATTGGGATATATTGGACACGGCGAGGAATAGGGAAAGAAGGGGAATGGTGGATACAATGGGATGAAAAAGAGGATGAAATGCTGGATGGAGGAGAGAGAGATGGGAGAGACACTGCATAGGCAACGAGAGAAGGGGACAGATGCTGGACATAGAAGGAAGAGAGAAAAGTGAAAGTTCAACACTGGGGAATAAGAGGATAGGGAAGGAGATAGAGATGGGGAATGAGAGGGCTGTGTTAAGGGTTGAAGATGGTAGATCCAGTAACAAGAGGGGGGATTGAGGACTGGATGTTAAGAAGGAAGAGTAAAATCTGAGTTGATAGAGAAAAATAAATGGAAGAAAGCTGAAAGGAAAAGATAAATGAAAAAGACAGGGGGGAGGGGGGAAGAGACGTGACAGATGGGCCAGAGACTCTAGAAAATGAGTTAAGAGAAGAGAAAGGAGAGCAGAAATTAGAGATTGATATCAACATGATTAGAGAATAAAATGGCCAGTCAACAAAGGTAGAAAAATGAATTTTATTTTCAATTTAGTGATTGGGATATGTCAGTCTTTGGAAGTTACATGTTCTATCTTTATATTTTGCACAATACATGGGCACATACATCTCTTTCTGTTTCCCTGATGTTATATTGCAATCAGGGGTGTAGCCAAGGGTGGGCCTGGGTGGGCTGTAGCCCCTCCATTTTGGCATGAGGCTCACCGAATCATTGGCAGCAGAACAGTCGAATGAGAGAATAACTGGAGGCAGTGTCAACATTTGCACTGCTTTGTGCCCACATGCATTAACCACAGGCCCTACCAAAAAATCAGTCCTGTCTACATCACTGATGCAGTCTGGCTTCTTGGGGTTTCAGCTTAATCTTTGTCTATATATGTCTACTTTTAGTATGGTAATGTATTTCTTGCTTGATGAGGATCTGAGTGTGAGACAAAGGTCAGGCATTCTGTTAGCATGGAGTTTCTATGTCAGGATTGGTAGTAATCCAGCATGTTCGGTTTTCTGAATATGTTTATGGATGTTCTATGGCCCACTTCAATATTTACAGAGCTCCTCTTTTCTAGATAGGCTCCTTGTGTGAGTTTTAAGTTGATGCTGTTATGGTATGGGAAATTTTCTCTATAGGTGTTGAGTAATGTTTTTAAGGTTTCGTATTACTTCACAATATACCTAATACTGGTGAGGGTTTATATTGCTGTTACTGAGATGACACTAGAATCAGAAATTACTTTTGGTATGTTGAGTTCTGATTGAAATGTCCTAGTTCTGCTCTGCACCTATTGTTGGAGAGGGGTTTATTTGGATGCAGAATATTATATTTAAAAAAAATGAAAACCACAGCATAATTTAAAGCATCAAAATAAAATTAGTTATAAACTGAGCTGTGGTTCTCACTTTTTCTTCTTGCTCCTTGATTTGTGATCACTTTGCATCTCCTTTGTCTTCTGAAGAATATATGGTGACATTTTACTTACCAGTTAATATCCTTTCCTTGAGTCCTGCTAGACCAGTCCAGACAAGTGGGTTGTGTTCCCCAACCAGCAGATTGGTGGAGACAAAGAACCAATGAAAAGCCCAGGTTTCAATGACATCACTCCTATGCCTCTATTCGCTTCAGCCACCAACGGTCTCTTCAGTATTCATCCCAAAGCATATGGGAGAAATATGGCAAGCCTCACACAACCTCAATCATGGGCAACAATGAGTAACAGGAAGGCGTAAACAGAAGCTTGTCAGCAGAAGATGAACCTGCAGAACCAAGAATAAAAATCATAGTGGACCCAAGGGTACCACAACAGAAGAACAGAGCAAATACATTTACAGGGGCAGGCCCTTGACTGGTCTAGCAGGACTCAAGAAAAAGACATTAACTGGTAAGTAAAATGTCACCTTCCATATCTTCCTGCTAGATCAGTCCAGACAAGTGGGATGTTCCAAAGCTCTGACTCCATTGAGCGGGAAGAAGACACAGCAGCTCACAAAACCCTTGAGCGAAAGGCAGTGTCAGTCCATGCGTAGACATCCAAGTGGTAATGCTTGACAAAAGTGGAAAGTGATGCCCACGTTGCAACCCGACAGATGTCTGCCAGGGCTACCGAGCTCTGTTCCACCCACGAGAACACCTGTGCTCGGATAGAATGGGTGTGCAAACCCTCTGGAACTGTCCAGTTCTGCAACAGATACACCAAGGCAATGGCCTCCTTAATCCAGCACCCCAAAGTTGACCTAGCTGCCATGTCACCCTTGCACGGGCCTGCAAACAGTACCAAAAAGATGGTCGGACTTATGAAAAGAATTTGTAACCTCCAAGTACCGGAGAAGCAACCTTCATACAAGGCAGAGATCCTTATCTTTTTTTTTTCCCAACACTGCTCCTTAGAGAAGGAGGGTAGGTAGATCACCTGGTTCACATGAAAGGGAGAAATCACCTTAGGCAAGAAGGAAGGCATAGGCCGAATGGAAACAGCCTCCTTTGAAAGCAATAGATAAGGATCTTGGCAAGACAGAGCCTGCAGCTCAGAAATCTTCCCTGCAGAACAAATCGTGACTAAGAAAACCATCTTGAGAGTCAAATCCTTCAAAGAAGCATGCTTCAGCAGCTCAAAGGGTGCCAATATTGGGGCCCTGAGCACCAGACATAGAACCCAGGAAAGGACCACAGACCAGCAGGGAGGATGCAGATACTGAAGCCCCTGGAAAAAGCATGAGACATCTGGGTGCAAGCCTAGAGACTTACCAGCCACTGGATCTCAGAAACAGGATAAAGCTGCCACTTAAACTTTCAGAGAGCTAAAGGAAAGGCCCTTCTCCAGGTCATCCTGTAGAAAAGCCAACAGAGATGGCACCTTGGTCGCCTCAGGAGCCAACTGCCGAGCACCGCACCATCACTCAAAGAGGCTCCAAACCCACATGTATGCTGCTTGGTAGTCCTCCTCTGGGCTCTGAGTAAAGTGGAGACCACTGCCAAAGAATAGTCCTTATGTGCTAGCCATCTCCTTTCAAGAGCCAAGCTGTTAGCGAGAAGGGAACCGGATCCTCCAGGACGATCAGTCCCTCACACAATAAGCCCTGAGATGGAGGCAACCGAAGAGAAGGCGCCTTCAGGAGCTACATTAGGTCTCCAAATCATGTTCTCCTCAGCCAATCCAGTGCCACCAGGGCAATCCTGCTCTGGTAGAATTCTATATGCTGAATCATGCGCCTCATCAGGGGCCAAAGAAGAAACATGTACAGCAGGTGCAGACTTGGCAAGGCTGGGCCAGGGCATCAACACTCTCGGACGCCGTCTCCATGCGGTGACTGAAGAAGCGGCAAACTTTGGCATTGGAATGGGTCACTGTCAAATCAATTTCAAGACGACCCCAGTGGCACAGAATCAACTGGAATGCCTCCCGACTAAACTCCCACTCTCCAGGATCCAGAGAGTGCCAGTTAAGGAAGTCCGCTTCCACATTTTCCACCTCAGCAATGTGCTGAGCTGACAAGGCTAGGAGGTTCTTCTCTACTCAGGAGAGTTATCTCTAGAGCAACCCCGGCACTCCTTGTGCCGCTTTGCCGATTGGACAACACCACAGCAGTGACTTATGTCAAAAACATGCAAACTGCCTGACCCTCGACCAGGGGCCAGAAAGTAGAAGAGCCAACCAGTTGTTCCTTGCCCTGAGGCGGTTGATAAGAACATAAGATATACCATACTGGGTCAGACCAAGGTCCATCAAGCCCAGTATTCTGTTTCCAACAGTGGCCAATCTAGGTCATACGTACCTAGCAGTTTCCCCAAGGGACACAGGTTCCACAATGCTTGTATTGGTTCAAGCATTGATATCCTGGGTCCCTTCTTAATAATGGTTTATGGACCTTTCCTCCAGGAACTTGTCCAAACCTTTTTTAAACCCAGCTACACTAACAGCCTTTACTACATCCTCCGGTAACAAATTCCAGAGTTTGATTACACGTTGAGTGAAAAAATATTTTCTTTTATTAGTCTTAAATAGTTTACCCTGTAGCTTCATTGCATGTCCCCTAGTCTTTCTATATTCTGATAAGGTAAACAATCGATCTGCGTTTACCCGTTCCACTCCGTTCATTAATTTATAGACTTCTATCATATCTTCCCTCAGCCGTCTCTTTTCCAGGTTAAAGAGCCCCAATTTTTAGCCTTTCTTCATAGGAGTAGCCTTCCATCCCCTTTACCATTTTGGTGGCTCTTCTCTGAACCTTTTCTAAAATCGCTATATCCTTTTTAAGATACGGCGACCAGAATTGCACACAATATTCAAGGTGCGGTCTCACCATGGAACGATATAGAGGCATTATAATATCTTTTGTTTTATTTTCCATTCCTTTCCTTATCATACCTAGCATTCTATTTGCTCTCTTGGCCGCCGCTGCACACTGGGCCGAGGGTTTTAACATGGTATCCACAATGACGCCTAAATCTTTTTCCTGGGTGGTGGTTCCTAATGTGGAATCTTGCATCGTGTAACCATAGTTTGGGTTGTTCTTCCCTAGGTGCATAACCTTGCACTTCTCCACATTAAATTTCATCTGCCATTTTGATGCCCAGTCTTCCAATTTATCAAGATCCTCTTGCAATTTTCCACAATCCTCCTGCGTTTTAACAACTTTAAATAGTTTTGTGTCATCTGCAAATTTGATAACCTCACTCGTTATTCCACTTTCCAGGTCATTTATGAATATGTCAAAAAGCAGCGGACCCAGCACAGATCCCTGGGGTACACCACTATTCACCTTTCTCCATTGGGAAAATTGGCCATTTAGCCCTACCCTCTGCTTTCTATCTTTTAACCAGTTCCTGATCCACAATAGTACACTGCCTCCTATCCCATGACTCTTTAGTTTTGCCAAAAGTCTCTCATGAGGGACCTTGTCAAAGGCTTTCTGAAAGTCCAGATACACAATATCAACCGACTCACCTTTGTCCCCCTGTTTATTCACTCCTTCAAAAAAACATAACAGATTAGTAAGACAAGATCTTCCTTGTCTAAAGCCATGTTGGCTGTCTCCCATTAGGTCATGACTATCTACATGCTGAGTAATTTTATTCTTTATGATGGTTTCTACCATTTTTCCCGGTACTGATGTCAGGCTCACCGGTCTGTAGTTTCCCGGATCACCCCTCAAACCCTTTTTAAAAATTGGTGTTACATTGGCGATCCTCCAATCCTCAGGTATTAGAGATGATTTTAATGATAGTTCACAGATTACTGATAGCAGGTCTGCAATCTCAAATTTCAGTTCTTTCAACACCCTTGGATGTATACCATCCGGCCCAGGTGATTTGCTACTCTTCAGTTTATCTAATAGTTGTAAGACATCTTCCCGATGTATTGATATTTCCTTCAATTCTTCCACACCTTTAAATACCACTTCAGTCATGGGTAACATCCCTACATCTTCCTCAGTAAAGACCGAAGCAAAGAATTCATTCAGTCTCTCCGCTATCGCCTTGTCGCCTCTTAGTGTTCCTTTAACCCCTTTATCATCTAATGGACCAACTGACTCTCTCACAGGTTTTTTGCTACGAATGTACTTGAAAAGGTCTTTATTTCGCGTTTTTGCTTCCGCAGCAAGCTTCTTCTCAAATTCTCTCTTTGCCTGCCTTATCAATGCCTTGCATTTGACTTGCCAGTGCTTGTGCTGTTTCCAGGTTTCATCGTTTGGCTCTTTTTTCCATTTCCTGAAAGATGCTTTTTTGGCAACAACAGCCTCTCTGACCTCACCTTTAAACCATGCTGGCAGTTTTTTGGACTTCCTTCCACTTTTCTTAAAGCGTGGAATACAGCTGGTCTGGGCTTCCAAGATAGTATTTTTCAACAACACCCAAGCTTGATGTACGTCTTTAACCTTTGCAACTGCTCCTTTTAGTTTTTTCTTAACTGTTTTCCTCATTTTATCATAGTCTCCCTTTCGAAAGTTAAAGGGTAGTACTGTGGATTTCCTTACTATCCCTCCTCCACTAATTAAATCAAAGGTGATCATGCTATGATCACTATTGCCAAGTGGCCCCAACACCCTTATCTCTTGCACTAGATCTGGTGTTCCACTAAGGACTAGGTCTAATATTGCTTCCCCTCTGGTCGGTTCATGAACCAGCTGCTCCAAGAAGCAGTCATTTATTTCATCTAGGAACGTTATCTCCCTAGCATGTCCTGTTGTGACACTGACCCAGTCGATGCCGGGGTAATTGAAATCACCCATTATTATTACTGCACTGTAACTTTTGCTAGCTTCCTTGATTTCTTTGAGCATTTCATCATCCATTTGTTCATTCTGGCCAGGCGGACGATAGTACACCCCCACTGCCATTGCCTTCCCCTTTTTACATGGAATTTCAATCCATAGAGATTCTACAGCAAATTTTGTTTCTTGCAAAACTTTAATCCTTTCTGACTCAATGCCCTCTCTAACATAGAGCGCAACCCCTCCACCAATTTGATCAGCTCTATCATTACGATATAGTTTGTACCCAGGTATCACAGTGTCCCACTGGTTGTCCTCCTTCCACCATGTCTCTGATATTCCAATCATATCTAACCTCTCGTTTAGTGCTATATATTCTAACTCTCCCATCTTGTTTTGTAGACTTCTAGCATTTGCATGCAAGCATTTTAGAGACTGTATTTTATTCATATTAATTTGGCTATTGGTAGACATGGGTAATTTGGGATCTTTAAGCTCTGTCTGCTCCATACTCGAGGGCATTTGGGCTACTTTACTCTTTTTTGGAACCTCTCTGCTTTTTGTAGTATCCTTCAAGGATACATTCTTCCGAACCATGCGCTCTTGGGCGACTGTCGGCTTTCCCCTATTATCTAGTTTAAAAGCTGCTCTATCTCCTTTTTAAAGGTTAATGCCAGCAGCCTGGTTCCATCCCAGTTAAGGTGAAGCCCTTCCACTCGGAAGAGCCCCTCCTTTCCCCAGAATGTTCCCCAGTTCCTAACAAATCCGAACCCCTCATCTCTGCACCATTGTCTCATCCACGCATTGAGACTCCGGAGCTCTGCCTGCCTTTTGGGTCCTGCACGTGGAACGGGAAGCATTTCGGAGAACGCTACCCTGGAAGTTCTGGATTTCAACTTCCTACCTGAAAGCCTAAATTTAGCTTCCAGAACCTCCCTACCACATTTTCCTATGTCATTGGTACCGACATGTACCAAGACAGCAGACTCCTCCCCAGCACTATCTAAGACCTTATCTAGGTGGCGTGTGATGTCCACTACCTTCGCACCAGGCAGGCATGTTACCAGGCGATCCTCACGTCCACCAGCCACCCAGCTATCTACGTGCCTAATGATCGAATCACCAACTATAACTGCTGTCCTAACCCTTCCCTCATGGGCACTTGGCCCTGGAGAAACCTCCTCGGTGCGAGAGGGGTTTACATCACCTGGAGGACAGGTCCTAGTTACAGGATCACTTCCTGCCACACCAGGGTGATGCTCTCCTGTCACGTGACCTCTCTCCTCCATGGCAACAGGGATGCTGCCAGACTGGAGGTGGGACTTCAGGACTATATCCCTGTAGGTCTCGTCTATGTACCTCTCTGTCTGTCTTATGTTTTCCAAGTCTGCTACTCTAGCCTCTAGAGAACGGACTCGTTCCCTGAGAGCAGAGAGCTCCTTGCACCTAGTGCACACGTAAGACCTCTCACCAGCTGGGAGAAATCATACATGTGACACTCAATGCAAAAGACTGGAAAGCCCACATCCCGCTGCTGGACTGCTGTCTGCATCTTAGTTTTAAGTTTGTGTTTAGATCTTTAAGTTCTTTATGTACTAAAGGGTGCTATGGATATTTATACCACTAAAACTGTACCTAAGAAGTTTAATATACCTTGTTCACCTGAAGCTTAATTAATCTCAGGTCCTTAGTGTATGACTGATTTGGGTAATGAGCTTCACCTGAGAGCACCTCCTGTCTTTTAAGTTGTGCAAGTACCTATAAAGCTGTGATTATCCCAGGGGAGGGTGGGTGTGGGGAGGGAGGGAGGGATATAACACTTATTAAAAAAGGGCTGCTACACAGTACCCTGTCCTGTGCTGCTGAGGTAAGCTATATTCTGATTTGATTTAAATTATAGCTCTTTGCTGCTGCTAGGCTCTAACCTATTATGAAATTTAAACTACAAGCTCTCTGCTGGATTCTAAATTTAACCAGAAAGCTCTCTTCTATGTTTTAATTTGAAACTAAAAGTACTTTGCTGATGCTAGGCCCTGAGTGACTATGAAATTTAAACTACAGCTCCCTACTGGGTATGAAAGGTAACCAGAAAGTTCTCTTCTGTGTTTTAAATTGAATCTTAAACTGTTGCTACTAGGCCCTGACTGATTTAACAAAAAATAGTGGGTTCACAGATTAATTAGCTTTAAAAGAAAAAAAATTCCTTTCAGAAAAATTCCCAGAAGTATATACTCACAATTTCAGATTTCTCTCCAGAAGTAACAGCCCCCCTTTCTAGTCCTTCATAAGATATGCCATACTGGGTCAGACCAAGGTCCATCAAGCCCAGTATCCTGTTTCCAACAGTGGCCAATCTAGATCATACGTACCTAACAGTTTCCCCAAAAGACACAGGTTCCACAATGCTTGTACTGGGTCAAGCATTGATATCCTGGGTCCCTTCTTAATAATGGTTTATGGACCTTTCCTCCAGGAACTTGTCCAAACCTTTTTTAAACCCAGCTACACTAACAGCGTTTACTACATCCTCCGGTAACAAATTCCAGAGTTTGATTACACGTTGAGTGAGAAAATATTTTCTTTTATTAGTCTTAAATAGTTTACCCTGTAGCTTCATTGCATGTCCCCTAGTCTTTCTATAATCTGATAACATAAACAATCGATCTACGTTTACCTGTTCCACTCCGTTCATTAATTTATAGACTTTTATCATATCTCCCTTCAGCTGTCTCTTTTCCAGGTTAAAGAGCCCTAACCTTTTTAGACTTTCTTCATAGGAGTATCCTTCCATCCCCTTTACCATTTTGGTGGCTCTTCTCTGAACCTTTTCTAATAACGCTATATCCTTTTTAAGATACGGTGACCAGAATTGCACACAATATTCAAGGTGTGGTCTCACCATGGAACGATATAGAGGCATTATAATATCTTTTGTTTTCTATTCTTTTCCTTATGATACCTAGCATTCTATTTGCTCTCTTGGCCGCCACTGCACACTGGGCCGAGGGTTTTAACATGTTATCCACAATGACGCCTAAACCTTTTTCCTGGGTGGTGATTCCTAATGTGGAGCCTTGCATCGTGTAACCATAGTTTGGGTTGTTCTTCCCTAGGTGCATAACTTTGCACTTGTCCACATTAAATTTCATCTGCCATTTGGATGCCCAGTCTTCTAATTTATCAAGATCCTCTTGCAATTTTCCACAATCCTCTTGGGTTTTAACAACATTAAATAGTTTTGTGTCATCTGCAAATCTGATAACCTCACTCATTATTCCACTTTCCAGGTCATTTATGAATATGTCAAAAAGCAGCAGAACCAGCACAGATCCCTGGGGTACACCACTATTCACCTTTCTCCATTGGGAAAATTGCCCATTTAGCCCTACCCTCTGGTTTCTATCTTTTAACCAGCTCCTGATCCACAATAGTATACTGCCTCCTATCCCATGACTCTTTAGTTTTGCCAAACGTCTCTGATGAGGGACCTTGTCAAAGGATTTCTGAAAGTCCAGATACACTATATCAACCGACTTACCTTAGTCCACCTATTTATTCACACCTTCAAAAAAACATAACAGATTAGTAAGACAAGATCTTCCTTTTCTAAAGCCATGTTGGCTGTCTCCCATTAGGCTATGACTATCTACATGCTGAGTAATTTTGTTCTTTATGATGGTTTCTACCATTTTTCCCGGTACTGACGTCAGGCTCACCGGTCTTTAGTTTCCTGGATCACCCCTGGAACCCTTTTTAAAAATTGGTGTTACATTGGCAATCCTCCAATCTTCAGGTATTAGAGATGATTTTAATGATAGTTCACAGATTACTAATAGCAGGTCTGCAATCTCATATTTCAGTTCTTTCAACACCCTTGGATGTATACCATCCGGCCCAGGTGATTTGCTACTCTTCAGTTTATCTAATAGTTGTAATACATCTTCCCGATGTATCGATATTTCCTTCAATTCTTCCGCACCTTTAAATACCACTTCAGTCATGGGTACCATCCCTACATCTTTCTCAGTAAAGACCGAAGCAAAGAATTCATTCAGTCTCTCCGCTATCGCCTCATCGCCTCTTAGTGCCCCTTTAACTCCTACATAAGAACATAAGAACATAAGACATGCCATACTGGGTCAGACCGAGGTCCATCAAGCCCAGTATCCCGTTTCCAACAGTGGCCAATCTAGGTCATACGTACCTAGCAATATCCCCAAAAGACACAGGTTCCACAATGCTTGCACTGGGTCAAGCAGTGATATCTTGGTTCCATTTTAATAGTGGTTTATGGACCTTTCCTCCAGGAACTTGTCCAAACCTTTTTTAAACCCAGCTGTACTAACAGCCCTTACTACATCCTCCGGTAACAGATTCCAGAGTTTGATTACACGTTGAGTGAAAAAATATTTTCTCTTATTTGTCTTAAATAGTTTACCCTGTAGCTTCATTACATGTCCCCTAGTCTTTCTATACTCTGATAGCGTAAACAATTGATCCACGTTTATCCGTTCCACTCCATTCATTAATTTATAGACCTCTATCATATCTCCCCTCAGCCGTCTCTTCTCCAGGCTAAAGAGCCCTAACCTTCTTAGCCTCTCTTCATAGGAGTAGCCTTCATTCCCCTTCACCAATTTGGTGGCTCTTCTCTGTACTTTTTCTAATAAAGCTATGTCCTTTTTAAGATACGGTGACCAGAATTGCACACAATATTCAAGTTGCGGTCGTACCATGGAGCGATACAGAGGCATTATAACATCCTTTGTTTTATTCTCCATCCCTTTCCTTATGATACCTAGCATTCTATTTGCTTTCTTGGCCGCCGCTGCACACTGGGCGGAGGGTTTTAACATGTTATCCACGATGACTCCTAAATCTTTTTCCTGGGTGGTGGTTTCTAATGTGGAGCCTTGCATCGTGTAATTATAGTGTGGGTTGTTCTTTCCTAGGTGCATAACTTTGCACTTGTCCACATTAAATTTCATCTGCCATTTGGATGCCCAGTCTTCCAATTTATCCAGATCCTCCTGCAGTTTTCCACAATCCTCTTGGGTTTTAACAACTTTAAACAGTTTTGTGTCATCTGCAAATTTGATAACCTCACTAGTTATTCCCTTTTCCAGGTCATTTATGAATATGTCAAAAAGCAGCGGACCCAGTACAGATCCCTGGGGTACTCCACTATTCACCTTTTTCCATTGGGAATATTGGCCATTTAGCCCTACCCTCTGCTTTCTATCTTTTAACCAGTTCCCGATCCACAATAGTACATTGCCTCCTATCCCATGACTTTTTAGCTTCGCCAAAAGTCTCTGATGGGGGACTTTGTCAAAAGCTTTCTGAAAGTCCAGATACACTATATCAACCGACTCACCTTTGTCTACCTGTTTATGCACACCTTCAAAAAAACATATCAGATTAGTAAGACAAGATCTTCCTTGTCTAAAGCCATGTTGGCTGTCTCCCATTAGGCCATGACTATCTACATGCTGTGTAATTTTGTTCTTTATGATGGTTTATACCATTTTCCCTGGTATTGACGTCAGGCTCACCGGTCTGTAATTTCCTGGGTCACCCCTGGAACCCTTTTTAAAAATTGGTGTTACGTTGGCGACCCTCCAATCTTCAGTTATTACAGATGATTTTAATGAAAGTTCACAGATTACCAATAGCAGGTCTGCAATCTCATATTTCAGTTCTTTCAACACTCTGGGATGTATACCATCCGGTCCAGGTGATTTACTACTATTCAGTTTATCAAATAGTTGTAATATATCTTCCCGGTGTAGCGATATTTCTCTCAATTCCTCTGCAGTATCACCTTTAAATACCACTTCAGTCTTGGGTAACATCCCTACATCTTCCTCAGTAAAGACCGAAGCAAAGAATTCATTCAGTCTCTCTGCTATAGCCTTGTTTCCTCTTACTGCCCCTTTTACCCCTCTATCATCTAATGGTCCAATTGACTCTCTCACAGGTTTTTTGCTACGAATGTACTTGAAAAAGTCTTTATTTCACGTTTTTGCTTCCGCAACAAGCTTCTTCTCAAATGCTCCCTTTGCCTGCCTTATCAATGCCTTGCATTTGACTTGCCAGTGCTTGTGCTGTTTCCAGATTTCGTCGTTTGGCTCTTTTTTCCATTTCCTGAAAGATGTTTTTTTGGCAACAACAGCCTCTCTGACCTCACCTTTAAACCATGCTGGCAGTTTTTTGGACTTCCTTCCACTTTTTTTAAAGCATGGAATACAGCTGGTCTGGGCTTCCAAGATAGTATTTTTCAACAACACCCAAGCTTGATGTAAGTCTTTAACCTTTGCAACTGCTTCTTTTAGTTTTTCTTAACTATTTTCCTCATTTTATAATAGTCTCCCTTTTGAAAGTTAAAAGGTAGTACTGTGGATTTCCTTTCTATCCCTCCTCCACTAATTAAATCACTATTGCCAAGTGGCCCCAACACTCTTATCTCTTGCACTAGATCTGGTGTTCCACTAAGGACTAGGTCTAATATGGCTTCCCCTCTGGTCGTTTCATGAACCAGCTGCTCCAAGAAGCAGTCATTTATTTCATCTTGGAACTTTATCTCCCTAGCATGTCCTGCTGTGACACTGACCCAGTCGATATCGGGGGTAATTGAAATCACCCATTATTATTACTGCGCTGTAACTTTTGTTAGCTTCCTTGATTTTTTTGAGCGTTTCATCATCCATTTGTTCATTCTGGCCAGGCGGTCGATAGTACACCCCCACTGCCATCGCCTTCCCCTTTTTACATGGAATTTCAATCCATAGAGATTCTACAGCAGATTTAGTTTCCTGCAAAACTTTAATCCTTTCTGACTCAATGCCCTCTCTAACATAGAGGGCAACCCCTCCACCAATTTAACATAGAACATAATATATGCCATACTGGGTCAGACCAAGGTCCATCAAGCCCAGTATCCTGTTTCCAACAGTGGCCAATCTAGGTCATACGTAACTAGCAGTTTCCCCAAAAGACACAGGTTCCACAATGCTTGTACTGGGTCAAGCATTGATATCCTGGGTCCCTTCTTAATAATGGTTTATGGACTTTCGATATTTCCTTCAATTCTTCCGCACCTTTAAATACCACTTCAGTCATGGGTAACATCCCTATATCTTCCTCAGTAAAGACCGAAGCAAAGAATTCATTCAGTCTCTCTGCTTTCGCCTTGTCGCCTCTTGGTGCCCCTTTAACTCCTCTATCATCCAATGGACCAACTGACTCTCTCACAGGTTTTCTGCTATGAATGTACTTGAAAAAATCTTTATTTCGCGTTTTTGCTTCCGCAGCAAGCTTCTTCTCAAATTCTCCCTTTGCCTGCTTTATCAATGCCTTGCATTTAACTTGCCAGTGCTTGTGCTGTTTCCAGGTTTCGTCGTTTGGCTCTTTTTTCCATTTCCTGAAAGATGCTTTTTTGGTAACAACAGCCTCTCTGACCTCACCTTTAAACCATGCTGGCAGTTTTTTGGACTTCCTTCCACTTTTCTTAAAGCGTGGAATAAAGCTGGCTTGGGCTTCCAAGATAGTATTTTTAAACAACACCCAAGCTTGATGTAAGTCTTAACCTTTGCAACTGCTCCTTTTAGTTTTTTCTTAACTGTTTTCCTCATTTTATCATAGTCTCCCTTTCGATAGTCAGCTCTATCATTGCGATATAGTTTGTACCCAAGTATCACAGTGTCCCACTGGTTGTCCTCCTTCCACAATGTCTCTGATATTCCAATCATATCTAACCTCTCATTTAGTGCTATATATTCTAACTCTCCCATCTTATTTTTTAGACTTCTAGCATTTGCATACAAGCATTTTAGAGACTGTATTTTATTCATATTAATTTGGCTATTGGAAGACATGGGTAATTTGGGATCTTTAAGCTCTGTCTGCTCCATACTCTAGGTCAGCGATGGCGAACCTATGGCACGCGTGCCAGCTGTGGCATGCGAAGGCCTTGCAGCTGGCACGCGTGAAGGTCCGCAGAAAAAGAAAAAGCGGGCTCTGGCTGCTGCCGCGGACGCGGCAGCATGCAGTGTCCCGCGGGGCCCCCTCCGCCCGCTAAGCCCCTCTGCAAGGGCTTTCAGATTCGCGAGGGAGACAGCGTCTCCCTCGCGTCTCTGTTAAGCCCGCAGGGGCTAATGGGAAATTTCCCATCAGCCCCTTTAGACGCGAGGGACTGATGGGAAATTTCCCATTAGCCCCTGCGGGCTTAACAGAGACGCGAGGGAGACGCTCTCCCTCGCGAATCTGAAAGCCCTTGCAGAGGGGCTTAGCGGGCGGAGGGGGCCCCACGGGACATTGCATTCTGCCGCTGCCGCGGCAGAAGCCAGAGCCAGCTGCTTTTTTTTTTTTTTTTTAAATTTGCCAGGGGGGGTGGGTTAGGACTGCTAATGGGCTAGGGGGGGGTTAGGACTGCTAATGGGCTAGGGGGGGGGGTTAGGACTGCTAATGGGCTAGGGGGGGTTAGGACTGCTAATGGGCTGGGGGGTAGGACTGCTAATGGGCTGTGGGCTGATGGGGGCTGTCTGGAAATGGGTGATGGGGGGTTAGGACTGGTAATGGGCTATGGGGGGGGGGGGTTAGGACTGCTAATGGGCTAGAGAGGGGGGGTTAGGACTGCTAATGGGCTAGGGGGGGTTAGGACTGCTGATGGGGAGGGGTTAGGACTTGAGGTGGGCTGTTGGGTGGGGTTAGGACTGGAAATGGGCTGATGGGGGGTTAACACTGGAGGTGGTCTGATGGGGTTAGGACTGGTAATGGGCTATGGGGGGGTTTAGGACTGATAATGGGCTATGGGGGGCTGGGACAAGAAATGGGCTGATGGGGAGGGGTTAGGACTTGAGGTGGGCTGATGGGGTTAGGACTGGTAATGGACTGTGGGCTGATGGGGGGGGTTAGGACTGGCAATGGGCTATGGGGGGCTGACTGGAAGTGGGCTGATGGGGGGTTAGGACTGGAAGTGGGCTGATGGGGGGTTAGGACTGGTAATGGGTTATAGGGGGGGGCTTAAACTGAAAATGGGGTGATGGGGGGGTTAGGACTGGAAGTGGGTTGATGAGGGGGGGATAGGACTGGTATTGGGTTGGGGGGTTGCTAGGACTGGAAATGGGTTGGGGGGCTGCTAGGACTGGAAATGGGCTGATGCAGGGACTAGAAGGGAATGGATGCTGGGTGAGGCTGGAACTAGAAGGGAGCTGGTGTTGGGGGAGGATTAGAATGGGATGGGGCTGGGAGAGTAAAATGGAGAGGGGAAAAATATTTTGTGTGGGAGGGATAAAAAATCTATAATTGGCCGGGTATTGGGAGAGTAAGTGGGGATTGAGGATGGAGGGGTAAATTTTGAGTAGATGAAATAGGAATGAGGAAAGAGCAAAAGGAGAAAGATTAGTATGTTAAAGCAGATGTAGAGAGAGAATGGAAAAAAAACCCAAGAAGACAGAAGAAAGGACAAATGGACAGCAGATGGAGAGTTAGCAGAAGACACGAAGAAACCAGAAGAAAGTGGCTGGAACAATTGCAACTGAAAAAAAATGCACAAAAGGTAGAAAAATATCTCTTTATTTTGAATTTATTAATTGGAATATGTCAGCTCTGGGAAATGTGCATCATTAATTTTTGCGCTTTGTTTAGTACAAGAGGAAATTAATATATAGTTTTATTTCTACAGTGTTGTTGTATATTCCAAGTTTGGCTTTTGGGGTTCCCAGTTTAATTATTGTCTTCCTGTTTCTAAATTGTGATTCCTTGTTTGGTAATGGTCTGTTCTGCATGTGTAACTGAGCTGAGGTATTCTGTTTATATAATTCCTATTTGACATTGCCACTTGTTCTTTCCCCAGTAGGTCATGTATTGTTGTTCTCTGAGATGTATTGGTTTAATATTTGCAGTGTTGCCTTTTGATAGGTAGAGTATGGTGCTTTGTGAGTCCTGGTAGTGCTGTTAGGATACGGCGGGTTTGCTATGGGTTCTAAATGGGCAGCGTTTGTAGTAGTTCCTAATGTGCCTGGCGGTTGGTACTGGATTATAGTAATGTAGAAACCTTTTAGTCTTTCTTTATCCATATACTCATTAAGAGGCATGTTTACTAAAAGTTAGTGTATGGTAACATTATGCAAATATTTATGCAAATGAAGCACCTTATGCAAATGGAGCTTTAATTGACGTGCTGGCACTTTGAGGAAATTCTTTGGTTTTGTGCGGCAGTTTGGGCACTCGGGCTCAAAAAGGTTAGCCATCACTGCTCTAGGTCATTTCGGCTACTTTACTCTTTTTTGGAACCTCTCTGCTTTTGGTAGTATCCTTCAAGGATACATTCTTCTGAACCATCTGCTCTTGGGCGACTGTCGGCTTTCCCCTATTATCTAGTTTAAAAGCTGCTCTATCTCCTTTTTAAAGGTTAATGCCAGGAGCCTGGGGTTCCAACAGCCCTGACCCATATGGTCTTGGCAATGGGCTCCCCAGCCCAAGAGACTAGAAAATATAATCAGAAGGATCCAGGAGAAATCATCCAGCTGCACACCCTTCCTCAGATGACAGGACTGTTGCCACCACCGCAGGCTGGCCTTTACCATCATCGGGAGCGGAAGCCTGTGTTTGAACTCCTGAGAGCTTGGGGAGCACCAAGTTAGCAAGGACCACTACAGCGGTCGCATGTGAACATGCGCCATGGCACCATCTTTATTGTCACTGCCATTAATCCGAAGAGATGAAGATAATCTCAGACTCTGGGAGTCTGCTGTGCACAGAACAGCACTAAGCAATCCAACAGTCTTTTGACTTTTTCCTCTGGCAGGATAACCCTGCCCACTTGAGTGCTGAAATGTGCTCCCAGAAACTCCAGGGACTAGGAAGGCAACAGCTGGCTCTTTCCCTGATTGATCACCCAGCCGAGGCTTTCCAAAAAGGACACCACTCAGGACGCCACCTGAGACGCTTCTGAAAGGGAATGGGCCTTGGACTGACCTGAGCCTTAAAAAGGAATATTTTCAATACATAAATGACTTTTCCCATCTATAAAATGTTCAAAATGGGGTGCCCTCTAAATGTTTCACAATCAGGCTGAAATTTCACAGGTAAGCAAGCTATCCCTAATGGACAAAAATAAGCATTGTGGAGAAATGATTCTACAAACATTAACTTTTTACATTGGTTTATGGACCACTCTGACAGTAGTTATATACATTTAAGGTATATGAGGTGCGATCAAAAAGTATTGAGACTTGTACAATAACACAAGAAGTAGAATGCTGACAGTTATTGCACTCAGTCTCCTTCAAAGCAATCCCCTTCTGATAAAACACATTTCCTCCAGCATTCCTGCCACTGTTGGAAACAATTTTGAAATGCCTCTTTCATGAAGCTGCTGTGTCAAATTTTGCTTAATGGCCTCCAAGTCGTCAAATCTCCTTCCTTTTCAGTGGTAATTTAAGTTTTGGAAACAAGAAAAAGTCACAGGGTGCGAGGTCAGGTAAATATGGAGGCTGACTGACTTGCTCGATTTGGTGTTTGGCCAAGAACTGCTGGACAAGATGTGATGTGTCAGCTGGGGCGTTATCGTGATGAAGGAACCATTCACCATTCCTGTGCAATTCTGGCCTCTTATGATGACGTGCATCTCTCAAAGGAGTCAGAACTTGGACGTAGTGCTCCTTATTGATGGTTTGGCCTTTTAGAGTATACTAATGATGAACAATACACTGGTAATCAAAGAAAACTGTGAGCATGACCTTGACATTGCTCCTCACCTGACGGGCTTTCTTGAGTGGAGAGTTTGGAGTCTTACATTGTGAGGATTGAGCTTTAGTTTCTGGGTCATAACCCTAAACTCATGATTCATCACCAGTAATAATATTTTTGATGAAATCTGAGTCATTTTCAACACATAATAACTCCCTGGCTGCAGATAGTTGATCTTCTATTTGGTCAGGGGACAGGAGTTTTGGCACAGATTTTGCAGACACGCATCTCATCCCCAAACTGACAGTAAGAATGGACTGTACCAACCTGAAACTGATGTCTATGTCCTCGGCAAGCTCCCTGATAGTCAACAATTTGAGCATATTGCGGCATGCACTACTTCATCTTTGTCTTCATTCTTGCTTGTGGATGGTCTTCCTGAACGTTACTGTCAACACTTTGGTAGCCCTCTTGGAAACATTTGTACCAGGCATAAACTCGAGCACGACTCATGCATTCATCGCCATACACTTGCTGTAACTTACATAAGTCTCTTTGCACGAATCTCCAAGTTTCTGGCAGAACTTAATGCAAATTCGCAGTTCAAATTTTTCACTCATCATAAATCTGACAAACTGCTTTTACATGATACCAAACATCAATTGATTAAAAAAAGTACAGGTGTGCTGCAGCCACATAACACTCTACACATGCAGAGCACATAAGTTAGGTCATTGCATGCTTACTAGCATCATGGTGCAACGTATTGTTATATAGCTACACAAAGGACCCACCCACCCCTGGGGTAATTGTAGGTTTATAGGTACTTACACATCTTAGAGGAAAGGGGCTGCCCTCAGGTGCAGCTCTTTATCCAAATCAATCATACACTGAGGACCTGAGATTAATTAAGATTCAGGTGAACAAGGTATATTAAAGGTATTAGATACACTTTTATTAGTATAAGCATCTACACCAACCCTTAGTAAGTACAGAATTTAAAGACCTAAACACAAGCTTTAAACTAAGATGCAGACAACAGTCCAGCAGCGAGATGGGGGGCTTTCCAGTCTTTTGCATTGAGTGTCACATGTATGATTTTCTCTCAGTTGTTGAGAGTTCTTACGTATGCACTAAGTGCAAGGAGCTCTTTGCTCTCAGGGAACAAGTCCATTCTCTAGAGGCTAGAGTAGCAGACCTGGAAGACATAAGAAAGACAGAGAGGTACATGGACGAGACCTACAGGGATATAGTCCTGAAGTCCCACCTCCAGTCTGGCAGCATCCCTGTTGCCATGGAGGAGAGAGGTCATGTGACAGGAGAGCATCTCCCTGGTGTGGCAGGATATGATCCTGTAACTAGGACCTGTCCTCCAGGTGATGTAAAACCCTCTCACACTGAGGACATTTCTCCAGGGCCATGTGCCCATGAGGGAAGGGTTAGGACAGCTGTTATAGTTGGTGATTCGATCATTAGGCATGTAGATAGCTGGGTGGCTGGTGGACATGAGGATCGCATGGTAACATGCCTGCCTAGTGCAAAGGTAGCGGACCTCACGCACCGTCTAGATAAGGTCTTAGATAGTGCTGGGGAGGAGTCTGCTGTCTTGGTACATGTCGGTACCAGTGACATAGGAAAATGTGGTAGGGAGGTTCTGGAGGTTAAATTTAAGCTTTTAGGTAGGAAGTTGAAATCCAGAACTTCCAGGGTAGCGTTCTCTGAAATGCTTCCCGTTCCATGTGCAGGACCCAAAAGGCAGGCAGACCTCCGGAGTCTCAATGCGTGGATGAGACGATGGTGCAAGGATGAGGGTTTTGGATTTGTTGGGAACTGGAGAACATTCTGGGGAAAGGAGAGGCTCTTCCAAAGGGATGGGCTTCACCTTAACCAGGATGGAACCAGACTGCTGGCATTAACCTTTAAAAAGGAGATAGAGGGGAGTCCACGTGACACATGAGCAAGTGAAGACGTGTCTCCGCTTGCTCTGGGGCCGCCTCGAGTAATCTACTAAAAATCTATCAGTTACCCCCTCGAGAAAGACCTCGGGTGGTGGGGGAGAACCAGCTTCACTGCTTGCTGCGTATAACCGGCTGCCCAGCCTTGTGAAATGCCTCCTCCATCGCGCAAAGAAAAAGAGAAGGAGAAGGAACGTGGAGCCCAGCCGGGGACCTCGGCATTGGCGGGAACACAACCCTCCTCGCCGGGTAAAGAATCTGTGGAGTCCACGACTGAGGACCTGGCGAGGGAAGTAGTGCGCCAGCTCGACCCCAAGTTTGACCAAATCTTGTCCAAGCTGGAGGTCATGGGCACGTCGATGCTGGAAATGGGCCAGAAGATCGAGGAACTGGAGCACAGAGTAGCGGCCATTGAGGATGATGAGGGCCGACAGGCACGGGAGCACGAAGGTACTCGGGCGAAGTGGGAAGCCCTACAAGCTAAGATTGATGACCTAGAAAATCGCTCCCGTAGGAACAACATTCGCCTGGTGGGTGTTTCAGAGACTACGACTGATCAGCAGCTGTTCCCCCTGATTGAGCAATGGCTCCCGAAGGCCTTGGGCCTAGATTCCCTGGTGGGGGAGCTCCGCGTCGAGCATGCTCATCGCGTTGGTGGGAAGATGGCGTCCAGACTGAGACCACGAGTGGTGATAGCCCGCATCCTCAACTTTGCCCACAAAGAGCAACTGATGCAAGCCTACCGTCGGCAGCGACAGCTTACTTTGGATAATAGTAAACTGCTCCTCTTCCAGGATTATTCCGCTTTGGTCACCGCGAAGCGAAGGGACTTTACGCCGGTGTGCGCTGCTCTCTTTCAAAAGCAGATTAGATTCACGGCGTTTCCAGCTGTTTTGCGTGTGTACAACCAGGGGAAAACATCTATCTTCGACTCGGCGGCAGCCGCTCAGCGATATCTGAAGGAGCTGGAGGAACCCGCACTGCCACAGATTGGAGACGTCGCTTGATGCCCCAGACCATTGGAGCGCTTGGTTCCGGTCTGCTTACTATATTGTGCCGGGTGTTCGCTGCCATCTTTTTGGTAACTGACCATGCTGCTTGGACGAGGGTGCAGCTTGCGAGAGGAGCAAGAGTCCCCCATCGCACAGTCAAGCCCGTGCACGTTTGCGCGGGTGGGGGACTACCTTCTCGTGGTGATCGCAGGCTTTACATTTAAGATTAATTATGATTTGCCCCGCAGATCACTATTTACTGTTAACTCTGCTGGCATGCTGCAACGGGTGTGTTGGGGGGGGAGGGGGGGCATGGATCAGTGCGGTGGGTGTGCTTCATCCTAAGGGTTGAATGTTAACTGTTAATTGTTCACTGTTGACTGTTACCATAGCTGAAGTTAGTATGTTTAAGTTTGGTTGCTGTGGGCCGGGGGGCCGCTAAGCGGGGGGTGTTCTGTCCCGCTATTATCATACCAGAGCGAGATCTCGGGGCAGGCCCGCAGTGCATGGTAGGGACTCTAATATCAACCAAGCTGGTTGATAGTGGAAGACAAAGTTTTTTACTTGGGGGGAGTTGGGGGATTAGGGAAGAGGGACTAGAGATGGGAAGGGGTGGGGGGCTTGGGGGGATGGGAGGGGCGGGATTGGGGGAGAGGGAGGGTGGGGGTGGGGGTGGGAGTGATGTCAGGTGGTGGGATGGTATTGCCAGGTCCGGGAGTTTTGTAACATATAATTGGGATCTTGGGTGGAGCAGGCAGCAATGTATCTTCATTTTGCTCTGGATAGCCTTCCTGCTGGGGGTTGAGGCTGGGCAGCCCCGGGCAATGATATGGGGAAAATACAAGCTGTTATCTGTCACTGCTATGAGTCCATGAGACAGGATATGAGATTTGTTTCATGGAATGTTGGGGGGATTAATTCGCCTGTGAAAAGGACGAAAATACTGCAGGCCCTGAGGAAAAATAAAGCCCAGGTAGCCTTGCTCCAAGAGACACATCTCAGCGCACGGGAGCATGATAAACTGAAAAAATGCTGGGTGGGGCATGTGCTGGCTGCTCCCTCGGGGGGCCGGAAAAGAGGGGTGGCCATTTTGATTAGTAAGGAGCTCCAGGTAGAAGTATTGAGAGAGGACCCAGATCCCTCGGGTAGATACTTGTTTGTACACCTCAAGCTAAACGGGGAGGAATTTTTCTTAGGGAATATCTATGCCCCTAATGTTTATGATCACAGCTTTTTCCAGCGGGTAGGTTGCAAAGTGCGCAATGCACCGCGGATCCCATTAATTATAGCAGGTGACTTTAACTGCCCTCACGATCCGGTGCTTGATAAGTCTGATGCGAAAGAGCACGGCGGCTAGAGTAGGAAAGGAGTTAGCTACCTATGTCAGACGGGGGGACTGGTAGACGCCTGGAGGCTCCTACATGGGGGGGAAAAAGACTTCACGCACCTCTCCCAAGCGCATAGTACCTGGTCTCGGCTTGATTATATTTTAGTGGTGGATCGGGAATTTGGCAAAGTAGTCGCTTCTGAAATTGAACCCATTTTAGTGTCGGATCACACGCTGGTGTGGATGGACTGGAGGGGGAGAGACCGCGGGGACTCTCGATGGGCTTTCCCCAGGCAGCTGTGGAAAAACAAGCCTTTTCAGCAGTACCTGCTGCAAAAGTGGGAGGAATACCTGCACTTCAATGAGCCTAGTGCTCGTTCTGCCACATTGTGCTGGGAAGCTTGGAAGGCTGTAATGAGAGGGTACATTATTGCTTATGTAGCCCGCGAGCAGCGTAGAATTAATGGAGAGGTACTGCGGTTGGCGGGGGAACTGCGCTGTTTGAAGAGATTGGCTGTAGGGAAGCGGGGGACCGCGCATATCCCAGCTTACCTGGTGGTTCAGAAGCAATTAAATGATATTCTGCAAGAGCGTGCGGTCTACAGTATGCAATACTATCGGCATCAGCTCTTCAGGTATGGTAATAAAACGGGCAGCTTACTGGCCCGATTGGTGAAGGAAGGGGGAGGGTCTAAGTTGATCGCTTCCATTAGAGATAGTGCGGGGGTTGAGAGCTCCAATCCCAAGCGCATCGTGGAGGTTTTTCGGGAATTTTATGAGCAGTTGTATACCCTGGAGCCTGAGGATAGAGTGAGTGAGAGAGCAGCCTTGGATGGGATAAAAACTGCCGAGACTTACGGAATCGGATCTTGCGCAGTTAAATAGGCCGATAGAGGGTGTAGAAATTCAGAAAGTGATTAGAGGGGGGAAGCCGCACAAGGCTCCTGGACCGGATGGTTATGGCATAGAATTCTATCGGATGCTGGAGCTGCAGGTGGTCCCCACCCTGGCGGCAGTGTATGGAGAAGTACTGTCTGGAGGTGGTTTCCCTCGCGATATGCGCACGGCCGCGATCACGGTGATCCACAAGGCTGGCAAAGATCCGGTGGATCCGGCTTCTTACAGACCGATATCGTTAATTAATTACGATATGAAAGTCTTGGCCGGAGTGTTAGCACAGAGGCTGCAGCTGCTTCTTCCTCAGCTGATTAGCCCTTGTCAAACCGGATTTGTTAAAGGCAGGGAGGCCTTCTCCAATATTAGCAAAGTTCTCTTGGGGGCCGAGCTGTGTGTGCAGCGAGGGGACCCCCTGTTATTGGTCAGCCTGGACGCAGAGAAGGCCTTTGATAGGGTGTCGTGGAAGTATATGTTTGAAGTGCTTGGGAGATTTGGCTTTGAGGGAGCCATCTTGTCTTGGATACAGGCCCTATATATGGAGCCTTTAGCTTTTATAGCAGCGGGGGGATACCGGTCGGAGTCCTTTGAGCTGCGCAGGGGGACGCGTCAGGGCTGCCCGCTTTCGCCTTTGCTGTTTATCTTGCAGATGGAGCCCCTGTTGCGCATGTTAGAGCAGGCAGAGGAGGTTCAGGGGATTTCATGGCCAAATGGAGGTGTGAAGGTCTGCGCCTTTGCGGATGATCTGTTGCTGTGTCTGACGCATCCGCAGAGCTCTTTGGAATATGCCTTATCCCAGATTGGTCTCTTTGGGGGGTTCTCGGGATTGAGAATAAACAAGCTAAAGTCGCTAGGGCTTGATGTTGGTGGGGCAGTTCGGTGGAGGTGGAGGGGACCCTTCCCATTAGTATGGGCGGCCGATTCAATTCGCTACCTTGGTATTCATATCCCATGTGAGCTCCGCAAGCTGTATGCAGTCAACGTGGGGCCTATGATGGCACACACGTTGGATAGGCTCAGGAGATGGCGGGAGCTGCCCCTTTCGCTGCGAGGGCGCATAGCCCTCTTTAAAATGATTGAAGTGCCCAGGTGGATATATCTCCTGCGTAATGCCCCGATATGGTTATTACGGAAAGATTTGCGGGTCTTGGAGCGGCATCTATCCATATTTCTGTGGAAAGGGAAGAAGGCGCGCATTGCTTTTGCGGCCCTGTCCAGGCCTGAGCAGGAGGGGGGGGGGGGCAGGCCTCGTCTCCCTCAGGGAGTATAATCTTGTTAGCCTACTGCGGCCACTTCGTGATTTAGTGGTGGGATCGACTGACATAGTCCCGCTTGAGCTGATTGATTGTGTTTCTGAACCTTTTCATAGGATGTATTGGATGCATCGGCCGGGGAGAGAGCTCCCGGAGTTTTGGAAGCACTCCGGCTATCTTGGGGCGCTTCGTCAGGCCTGGCAATTGTTATGTCAATATCGGGGCTGTGCTTGGAGCTGCTCTGACTGTCTCCCTTTAAGGGGGAATGGGGATTTTGACCCGGGACGGCAGGGGGTGGTGGGGAAGCGCTGGGCGCAATGTGGAGTGGAATATGTAGGTCACCTGCGGATGACGCAGGCGGCCCAGATGGACTCCTACCAATCTCTATGTGCCCGATATCATCTGCAGGAGCACGACTTTTATTTTTATCTTCAGGTGAGACACTATGTGCGCAGCCTGCAGCGTCCAACTTCTGGGGGACTACATTGGGAGGGGAGTGGCATGCTAGACCTTTTTCGGGCTTTGGACGGAAAAATTACGGGTCGGAGTTTACGAGCAGAGCTTAGGGTGGGGCGGGATTGGACTGGCTTGGAATGTCTGGAGCGTAGATGGATAGCCGATGGGATTGTGGAAGGCACGGCTGAACGCTTACAGGCGGCGTTCCAGCAAATAGCTAAGGTGTCTGAATCTGTACAATTGCAAGAAGTGCAATATAAATTTTTGTGGCGCGGCTATGTGCATGATGCATGGGCGGCGCAGGCTGGGATCTCCTCTTCTGATAGGTGTCCATTGTGTGAGGTAGAGAAGGGCACTTTGGCACATAAGTTTTGGTTGTGCACCACTATTCAGAAATTTTGGAATGGAGTTGGGGGGTGGCTCAGTGAGTGGACTGGCCAACCGGTGCACATGGGGCCTGCATGGTGCCTCTTTGGGTCCTATGAGGGAATGACTAATTTGGAAGGGCATCAGTGCCAACTATGTGAGAAGGGGTTTGTTGTAGCCAAACAGACGATTTTGAGCCGCTGGGTGGGGTCCCCGGGGCCCAGTGTGCAGGAGTGGGAGAGCCGGATGCGGGGGTTGATGAAAATGGAGCACTACACGGCGCGTCTCTTAGGTCAATGACAGCTGAGTAAGTTTCGGGCAATCTGGGCATTGGTGCCCGATGGTGGATTTGACGTGGGAGGGCCTGCTTAATGGGGGAGGGAAGGTGTTGGTTGTACTGGGTAAGCTGCCGTGCGGTTGAGTGGGGACCTTGGCTATTCTTCGGGTAGATGGGGTGGGAAAGGGGGGGGGCGAGTCGGAGGGGGTTGTGGGGGGGGGAGGGGAACCTGAGGGTGGGGGGGGTTGGGGCGAGGGTTAGGGGAGACCTGTTGACCTATTGTACTGTGAACTCTGACACATTGCAGTACTTGCTGTGGAGCGATACCCTTAGTCTATGTCTTCCCCATGTTAGGTTGCTGCTCTTTTATTGAGAATGTTGACCTACCTAGGTGCAGTCTGCTTCTCTGCTTTCTCAGTGTATGGCTCCATATAGGGAAGGCCACTGAAAATGATGCTTGGTCAATTTTGTGCGAGCGTCGCTCGGGGGTCATTATATCAATCATCTTACTTGGCAATGCCTGACTTTGCTTTTGCTTGCTTTTTGATAATTGATACTTGCTATGAGGGGAGGTAGACAACGGGGTCTGCTCTAGTTATTCATTGCTGTGTATTCCTTATCTTCATATGGCTATATTTTGTGGTATATATTGTTCGTTGTCTATGTTATACTCTTTTGTTGTCCGCCATGGTCCACGCGGAGTTTGTGAACAATTTTGAGCCCTATTTGATGTTTAGGTGTTGTAGTTACTGTTTGGTCTCCTATTGTTAACATGTGTGTGCATAACAACAATAAAAATGATTTTCTCTAAAAAGGAGATAGAGAAGCTTTTAAACTAGAAAATAGGGGAAAGCCGACAGTCGCCCAAGAGCGCATGGTTCGGAAGAAGGTATCCTTGAAGGATACTACCAAAAGCAGTGAGGTTCCAAAACAGAGTAAAGTAGCCCAAATGCCCTTGAGTATGGTGCAGACAGAGCGTAAAGATTCCAAATTACCCATGCCTACCAATAGCCAGATTAATATTAATAAAATACAGTTTCTAAAATGCTTGTATGCAAATGCTAGAAGTCTAAACAATAAGATGGGAGAGTTAGAATATATAGCACTACATGAGAGGTTAGATATGATTGGAATCTCAGAGACATGGTGGAAGGAGGATAACCAGTGGGACACTGTGATACCTGGGTACAAACTATATCATAATGACAGAACTGATCAAATTGGTGGAGGGGTTGCGCTCTATGTTAGAGAGGGCATTGAGTCAGAAAGGATTAAAGTTTTGCAGGAAACAAAATTTGCTGTAGAATCTCTATGGATTGAAATTCCATGTATGAAGGGAAAGGTGATGGCAGTGGAGGTGTACTATCGACCGCCTGGCCAGAATGAACAAATGGATGATGAAATGCTCAAAGAAATCAAGGAAGCTAACAAAAATCAAAGCACAGTAATAATAATGGGTGATTTCAATTACCCCGGTATTGACTGGGTCAGGGTCACGGCAGGACATGCTAGGGAGATAAAGTTCCTAGATGAAATAAATGACTGCTTCTTGGAGTAGCTGGTTCATGAACTGACTAGAGGGGAAGCCATATTGGACCTAGTCCTTAGTGTAACACCAGATCTGGTGCAAGAAATAAGGGTGTTGGAGCCACTTGGCAATAGTGATCATAGCATGATCGCGTTTGATTTAATTAGTGGAGGAGGGATAGAAAGGAAATCCACAGTACTACCTTTTAACTTTCAAAAGGGAGACTATGATAAAATGAGGAAAATAGTTAAGAAAAAACTAAAAGGAGCAGTTGCAAAGGTTAAAGACTTGCATCAAGCTTGGGTGTTGTTTAAAAATACTATCCTGGAAGCCCAGACCAGCTGTATTCCACGCATTAAGAAAAGTGGAAGAAAGTCCAAAAAACTGCCAGCATAGTTTAAAGGTGAGGTCAGAGAGGCTGTTGCTGCCAAAAAAGCATCTTTCAGGAAATGGAAAAAAGAGCCAAATGACGAAAAATGGAAACAGCCCAAGCACTGGCAAGTTAAATGCAAAGCATTGATAAGGCAGACAAAGCGAGAATTTGAGAAGAAACTTGTTACGGAAGCAAAAACGAGAAATAAAGACTTTTTCAAGTACATTCGTAGCAAAACGCCTGTGAGAGAGTCAATTGGGCCGTTAGATGATAGAGGGGTAAAAGGGGCAGTAAGAGGAGACAAGGCTATAGCGGAGAGACTGAATGAATTCTTTGCTTCGGTCTTTACTGAGGAAGATGTAGGGATGTTACCCAAGACTGAAGTGGTATTTAAAGGTGATACTGCAGAGGAATTGAGAGAAATATCGCTACACTGGGAAGATGTATTACAATTATTTGATAAGCTGAATAGTAGCAAATCACTTGGACCGGATGGTATACATCCAAGAGTGTTGAAAGAACTGAAATATGAGATTGCAGACCTGCTATTAGTAATCTGTGAACTTTCATTAAAATCATCTGTAATACCTGAAGACTGGAGGATCGCCAATGTAACACCAATTTTTAAAAAGGGTTCCAGGTGTGATCCGGGAAACTACAGATCAGTGAGCCTGACGTCAGTACCAGGAAAAATGGTAGAAACCATCATAAAGAACAAAATTATTCAGCATGTAGATAGTTATGACCTAATGGGAGAAAGCCAACATGGCTTTAGACAAGGAAGATATTGTCTTACTAATCTGTTATGTTTTTTTGAAGGTGTGAATAAACAGGTAGACAAAGGTGAGTTGGTTGATATAGTATACGAGGGGGTACCCAAAAAAAACAGGAATAACATTGCCGTGGGCGGAGCTTGTGTAGTACGCAATTCTGCCGCTAGGCGTGTATAGTGCAACTCATTGTCAGTTCAGTGCCGCCTGTGTTGTCGACCTGGCTTGTTCTGTTCATCTGCAGTGATTGTTTTTGCTAGCGCTGTTTTGTTCTTGTTTCTTTTTTTATGATGACAAGTTTAAGTGAACAACGTGCAGCTGTGAAATTTTGTTTTCTACTCGGTAAAAATGCTGCTGAAACTGTTTTAATGTTGAAAACAGCTTATCAAGATGACGCTATGGGAAAAAGTCAAGTGTACCAGTGGTTTGCTCGGTTTAAAAATGGCAACATGTCGATTGATGACAAACCTCGTTCTGGGCGTCCATCAACTGCCCGAATCGATGAAAATATTGAAAAAATTAGAGAGCTTGTGCTCACAGACCGTCGTCAGACAATTGATCAACTGTCAGAGATTAGTGGGTTATCTTGGAGCTCGGTTCAGCGAATTTTAACGGAAGATTTGGGAATGAAAAGGGTTGCTGCCAAGTTTGTTCCTCGGGTTCTGACTGACAATCAAAAGGAACATCGAGTTGAAACATGTCGTGTTTTGAAACAACAGCTTGAAACTGATCCAGATTTTCTGTCAAAGGTCATTACAGGTGATGAGTCATGGTGCTATGGTTACGACCCAGAAACAAAGCAACAGTCAAGCCAATGGAAGACGTCATCTTCACCCCGTCCAAAAAAATGTCGTCAAGTCAAATCAAACATCAAAACAATGCTGATTTGTTTTTTTGATGCCAAGGGGGTAGTTCATTCAGAGTTTGTTCCCCCAGGTCAGACCATCAATCAAACCTTTTATTTGGAAGTTTTAAGAAGATTGCGCAACAGTGTTCGTCAAAAAAAACCTGATTTGTGGCAGACAGGAGACTGGTTCTTCCACCATGACAACTGTGACAAGGCAGAGGTTGCAGAACCTAAAAATAGGGGTTTAAAACACTTTTTGTCCTCAGAAGCTGTCAGTAAACCAGGTCAGGAAAGGGTTAAGGATTCAGCCCTGAAAGCTGTTCTGCACAGGAAAGCAGAAAGAGAGCCACACCCTAGCTTCAGGCAAACCCAGGGAGCTGACGTGGGAGGAAAAGGGGCGGAGTCACACCTGATAGGGCAGCCCTGTTCACATAACCAGGAAGCAACTGTTAGTCAGATAGCACGAGGACAGGAACTGGAAGGAGAACTCGAACAAGGAAGAGAGAGAGAACACTACGTGGAGTTCCATGAGCAGCAAGGAGAAAGAGAGCAGTTCCAGGAAGGTCCAGGAGAGTCAGATCCAGGGAGAGATCTGGGGACCAGGAGAAGCAAAGCCAAGAGCAACCGATACCCGGTTGGCACAAGGTGCTTGGGGAGTTGCTGGCCAGACTGCAGAGAGACAGCCAGGTCTCAGGAGTGCCGTCTGAAAAAGCTTCCAGGAAGGAACTACCGTGAGCTGCACAGCAAACAAAAACAGGTCAGAGACTATTTTAAACCTCAGGGGAAAAGGTCAGATACCTTGCCTGGAAGGGATAGGAGTAGTTCTCTGGAATCTTCTCTCAAAGCCAGAATTATAAAGGAGAGATTGGGAAGAGAGAAAGTCCCATTCAAAAGACTGCAAAAGTTTGCATACTACAGAGAACGTGACAAGAGCTCTAGCTCTGAGTATAGCCCAGGTGCCTTTCAGCATGTTACTAATTGCAGGCAGCACAGACACGGGCAAGAGTTAGACTCTGAAGAGCACGCTGTGTTAAAAGAACTAGTGAAGCAGTATCAAGGGAAATATTTGCCTCTCAACCAGAAAGCATATACTAGGCAGACCAGAAGGAAGGTGAGCCCTTTTTATGATGTTTTAAAAGGTGCTGGTGATTTGGAATCCTTACAAGTGCCTAGGTATTTTAGAGATAACAAACGGAAGCAGCTTAAAGCACTAATTAAGCAGTGGCAGTCTCTAGACTCCCTTAACCCAGGTCCTAAGGACATATCAGACCCAGAGCTGGAGGATATGCAAATTGATGCACTATTAAGTGATAGCAGTGGATCAGCTATGGACTGTGGGGTTTGTTATAAGGACTGAAAGCCATATAAGTGTATCCTGTAAAAGGAGTGAAAGCTGTACAAAGATATCCTATAGAAGTGCTGAGAAAGCCTATTTGCTATAACCGGAGTTTCCACAGAGAAAGGCAGCGTTCTGCCTGTGGGAAACTCAAGCCTAATTAATTCAGCTGTGAAGAGAAGTACAAGGCTGTGAAAGTTGTCTTGTGTTTAAAGCATGTATATGGAAGTAATGCCAATGGAGAGAAACAGCTGTTGTATTTGAAGCTGAAGGAAGTTTGAAAGCTGAATGTTTTGCTTTGAGTTTGTACCTGAGAAGCATCAGGGGATTCTTGGACTTTTATTTGACACAATTGCGTAGCACCATCTTTGTCTGTGTTTGGGGAAGTAGTTCACCAAACTCCTGTGCGGCAATAAAGTTATTGTTAAACCCACGGACGCCTTTGCTGTGTTTACTTGGACCACAACTACAACGGATACCAGGCTGCAGCACTTAGAAAGTTTATAAATATGTATTCCCCTATGCATCACATGCCAACCCCTCCTAGGCAACCGCCTATATATACCAGAGGGTGCTGAAGTGTGACACAACGCACCTGCACACACAGCCATCTCTGTTAGACAGTTTTTGGCTAAAAATGGCATGGTTCCGCTGCCCCACGCACCTTACTCGCCTGACCTGGCTCCGTGCGACTTTTTCTTATTTCCACGCATGAAAAGGGGCATGAAAGGACACCAATTTGACAACATTGAAGAAGTCAAGAAAAAAACGAGGGAGGAGCTGTCAGCCGTTTCTAAAGATGACTACAAACAATGTTTCGAACAGTGGAAGCACCGGTGGGACAAATGTATCAGTTGTAATGGAGAGTATTTTGAAGGGGATAAGGTTGTTTTGTAAAGAATTTGAAATAAATAGCTTTTAAAAAATAATTCCTGTTTTTTTTGTGTACCCCCTCGTACACTCTTAAATAGTTTTTACTTATACCAGGTTCTAAAACTATTTTAGCTTATTTAAGTTTATCCTACAATCTAGATTTATATCTACCTTTTGCATTTTTTAATTTAATCTGAGTAGCACAAGGTATATAAATCTAAACTGCTATGGAAAGCAATGAAGAGGAATTCCATTACTTTGAAGCCTCATATGTGAACTAAACAACTACATACCGATATGCCAGCTTCTATTTTCCAGGTTATCCATCTTGAAAATGGAAGCACCTTGGAACTTTATTCCAGAGGTAATTGGATATACAGACAGTAACTATGGTCCAGCGCAAGACAGAGGCACGTTTTATAAAATCAAATGCAAGCAGTTAAAATGGAAGTAGCAGTTGACAATGACATGATTGCACACTACGCCCACGAAACCTTACGATGTAATATTACTATCCAGTTTTATGTGCAGTGCAATGCCTTTAAGCTGCCCTGTGGAATGACCTTATTGTGTTCAATCTGTTTTACTTAACCTGAGCATCCTTTAAAATGGCTTTCATAAGTAAATCCATTTATTCAGGTAATGAAGGTTTTAGCTTCTTTGAAACCTTAGCTGAGAGAAGAGAGAACTGCAGAGGAAGCTCAGGCATCCTTAAGTCAATAGGTCAATTCCTGCTCTAAGGGAAAGCATTACTAGGTATACAGGTAGTCCAAATAAGGGCTGCCAAAATAGTATATGTCAGCCCTATTCATTCTGGCCTAATGGGCAACAGTATAGCCTACCACTATTTTCTGTCCCTTCACACATGGAATTTATATCCATAAATATTACATAGTGAATTCTGTTTCCTGCAGAACTTTTATTCTGTTTGCCTCAATGCCTTCTTTAATATATAGTGCCACTCCTCCAGCAATTTGATCTAGCCTATCGTTGCAATATAATTTTTACCCTGGTATCACATTGTTCCATTGGTTATCCTCCTTGCACCAGGTCTCTGAGATGCCATCTTATGTTTTTAGGCTACTAGCATTTCTATAAAGACATTTCAAAGTATATTTTTTGTTTATATGTGCAACTTACTTATCAATTGACAGGGACAATTTGCAATCTTTCTACTCCGTCTGCTCTTTATTTAAAGGCACCTGGGTCACTTTGGCTTCTATTGTAATCTCTCTATTGGAATGCTCTAACTTCTGTTTTTTTTATTGTATCCTTCAGACACCTTACTCCAAACTACGTGCTCCTGAGAGACTGACAGCTTTTCCCTAAGTTCTAATTTAAAAGCTGCTCCGTCTCCTTTTTAAAAGTTCGTGCCAGCAACCTGGTTCCACCCTCATTAAGGTGTAACCCATCTTTTCAGACTAGTCCCCCCCTTCCTCGGAATGTTGCACAATTTCTAACAAATATGAATCCCTCTTCCCTGCACCACTCTCTCATCTATGAATTAAGAATCCAGAGCTCTACCTGCTTCTGGGGATCTGCACATGGAACAGGGAGCATTTCTGAGAATGCTGTCTTTAGATGTTTTGAATTTCAACTCTCTACCTAAAATCCTAAATTTGGTTTCAAGAACCTCCCTCCCGCACTTTCCTATTTTATTGGTATCCACATATAGTTGTGGTCAACATTATTGGCACCCTTGCAGGTCAACCCTCTAATATCCAATATCTCCTAAAAAACAAAGTGGCCAGTGAAATGGCTTTGGACTATATATGCACGCATATTTGATACATGAAAGAATCAAATAAAACAAGACCAATTTAAAAAGGAAATAGTAGGAAATAGTATAAAACTGGGACATTGCCAGGACATGATTATTCATCTCAATAAGAGGATACAGATTCTACCTGAATAACTAGATTAAATCTAGACCATAATTTTTTTGGTGGATCATTTGCCTTGAAAGGTAACTCTTTCCTGTAGCATGCCCTCCATTTTTCTCTGTTTATAGAAATAAAATCCCTCTGCTACACACTAAGGGAGAACCCAAGCCTCCTCCTAGATGTACTTCCGGGAGAGCACTCTGTTGCTGAACTTGGGGAAACTGAGCTTGCCAGATTGGCATAAGGATACAGCAGCGCTGCCAAGTGAGCGGTTTCCCCCAGAATTAGACTCCTTTTCTTTTTTACCGCTGGCCACATTTCCACAATGGTGAAGACAAGAGAGCTGCCTGGGACCATCAGAAAAGCCATTATCACCAAAATTCTAACTTCAAAGGGGTAAAAGGCCATCTCCAAAGACCTTGGGATTCCCGGGTCTAGAGTTCACAATGTTATTAAGAAGTTTTCTGCTCATGGAACTGTCAAGAACCTCCCAGGACATGGTGGGAAGAGGAAAATTAATCCAAGAAGTCTTTGAAAGTTAGTGCGAACTGTTGGAAAAACATCATGTACAACATCCAAAGAGCTTAAGGCTGACCTGGAGCAATCTGGAGTAGTGGTTTCAACCCGCACCATATGCTGCACACTAAACAAAGAAGGACTTCATGGACGAAGGCCAAGGAGGGCCCCACTGCTCAAAGACAGACATAAAAAAGCACGCCTGATTTTTGCCCAAACCCACCTTGAGAAACCACAATCCTTCTGGGAAAATGTTCTGTGGACAGATGAAACCAAACTTGAGTTCTGTGGCAATGCAGCCCCGCGATACATTTACTGATGAAGAAATGGCGCTTATAAGAAAAAAACACCCTTCCTACAGTTAAATATGGTGGGGGTTTTGTAATGTTGTGGGGTTGTTTTGCTGCCTTGGGAACTGGAGGCCTGGAATGTATTAAAGGAATCATGAACTCAGAGGACTACCAAGGTATTTTGGAGTGAAATGTGCTACCTACTGTCAGAAAGCTAGGTCTGGGTCGAAGGTCATGGGTCCTCCAGCAGGACAATGCCCTAAAACATACATTCAAAAGTACAAAAGAATGATTAAAGAGGAACAAAGGTACTGTTTTAAACTGACCGGCAATGAGTCCTGGTATCAGTCCAATCAAGAAACTTTGGAAAGAGACGAAATCTGCATTAGTAAAAGGAATCCTGGAAACATTCATGAGCTGGAACAAATCACAGTTAAATAATGGAAGAAACTACCAGCAGACTGATGTAAGAAATTTATAGATGGCTACAAGAAACGTTTGGAGGCTGTCATCACTGCCAAGGGATGTGCAACCAAATATTAGTGAAGGGTGTCATTAATCCTGTTCAGGTCATATTTTGGGTTTTTTTTCTCAGAAATTACTACATCTAAGTTGCACAGACATCTTTTTTTTGTTGTATACCTTTGACATTCAAACTCTGGGCCACATTAAGAAGCATGGGTATACCAGAACACCTGATCGTTCTCTTGCACAATCTGTACATTGATCAAGAAGCAACAGTTTGAACGGAACAAGAAGAAACAGAATGGTTTAAAATAAGCAAAGGTGTAAGACAAGGCTGCATACTTTCCCCCTACCTGTTTAATTTATATGCAGAACAAATCATCAGAAGCAGGATTGTATGACGACAACAGAGGTATGAAGATTGGTGGAAGACTCATCAACAACCTTCGCTATGTTGATGATACCACATTACTAGCTGAAAGTGAAGATGATCTGAAACATTTGCTTCTCACGATCAAAGAACATAGTCTCAAAATGGTCCTGCACCTTAATGTAATGAAGACAAAGATCATGACAACTGGCAAAATCAACAGATTCAATGTTGAAGGAGAAGAAATTGAAATCGTGAACAACTTTAACCTATTTGGATCATCTATCAATAAAGAAGCAACAAACAGTCAAGAAATCCGACGACGCATTGCTCTTGGCAGAATGGCTATGAAAGACCTAGACAAGATTCTCAAGAGCAGAGATGTCTTTCTCCATACAAAGATTCGACTTGTTCAAGCCATGGTATTTTCAATAACATCATATGGATGTGAATGCTGGACAGTGAAAAAGATAGACAGGAAGAGAATTGATGCCTTTGAATTATGGTGCTGCCGGTGAATACTGTGTATGCCATGGACTGACTGAAGAACAAACCAGTCAGTACTAGAGGAGATCAAACCTAAGCTTTCTTTAGTAGCTCAGATGACAAGACTTCGACTTTCATACTTTGGACATATCATGCGAAGAGAGAGATCATTAGACAAAGACATCATGCTTGGCAAGATAGAAGGTCAACGCAAAAAAGGAAGGCCAGCAATGAGATGGATCGATACAATAACAGCAGCTACGGGTACCAGCCTGTCAACAATGAGCCACCTGACTGAAGACCGAACACAATTTAGGACAACTATCAAGAGTGTCGCCATGAGTCGACACCGACTCGACGGCACTTAACAACAACCATAAGAACATAAGATATGCCATACTGTGTCAGACTAAGGTCCAAGCCCAGTATCCTGTTTCCAACAGTGGCCAGTCTAGATCATACATACCTAGCAGTTTTTCCAAAAGACACAGGTTCCACAATGCTTGTACTGGGTCAAGATTGATATCCTGGGTCCCTTCTTAATAATGGTTTATGGACCTTTCCTCCAGGAACTTGTCCAAACCTTTTTTAAACCCAGCTACACTAACAGCCTTTACTACATCCTCCGGTAACAAATTCCAGAGTTTGATTACACGTTGAGTGAAAAAATATTTTATTTTATTAGTCTTAAATAGTTTATCCTGTAGCTTCATAGCATGTCCCCTAGTCTTTCTATATTCTGATAACGTAAACAATTGATCTATGTTTAACCGTTCCACTCCGTTCATTAATTTACAGACTTCTATCATATCTCCCCTCATCCGTCTCTTTTCCAGGTTAAAGAGCCCTAACCTTTTTAGCCTTTCTTCATAGGAGTATCCTTCCATCCCCTTTACCATTTTGGTGGCTCTTCGCTGAACCTTTTCTAATAACGCTATATCCTTTTTAAGATACGGCGACCAGAATTGCACACAATATTCAAGGTGCGGTCTCACCATGGAACGATATAGAGGCAATATAATATCTTTTGTTTTATTTTCCATTCCTTTCCTTATGATACCTAGCATTCTATTTGCTCTCTTGGCCGCTGCTGCACACTGGGCTGAGGGTTTTAACATGTTATCCACAATGACGCCTAAATCTTTTTCCTGGGTGGTGGTTCCTAATGTGGAACCTTGCATCGTTTAACCATAGTTTGGGTTGTTCTTCCCTAGGTGCATAACTTTGCACTTGTCCACATTAAATTTCATCTGCCATTTTGATGCCCAGTCTTCCAATTTATCAAGATCCTCTTGCAATTTTCCACAATCCTCTTGGGTTTTAACAACTTTAAATAGATGACATACAGTTGGAATATTTCCAATTATTTCTCAAGATATTGTATACAATATACCTAAAATGCAAGGGTGCCGATAAGGTTGACCACAACTGTATACCAAGACTGCTGACTCCTCACTAGCACTGTCTAAAATCTTATCTAGATGACATGTGAGGCCCTCCACCTTTGTACCAGGCAGGAAAGTTTCCAAGCAATCCTCATGCCCACCAGTCACCCAGCTATCTACATGTCCAATGACTGACCTGCCAACTACAACAGTCATTCTAACCCTTCCTTCCTGAGCAGAAGTCCCTGGAGGCACATCCTCAGTGTGAGAGAATACTGCATCACCCGGTGGGAAAGTCCTGGTTACAGGATCACGCCTTGCCACACCAAGGTGATGATTTCCTTTCAGGTGACCTTTCTCATCTAAGGCAGCCCAGAGCTCTTTGCACCGAGTGCACATATATGGCCTCTCACCATCCAGAAGATAATCATACATGTTGCATTCAGTGCAGAAGGCTGGATAGCACCCATCTCGCTGCAGGACTGCTGTCTGTATTTTAGTACTGGTGAGTCATTTAGTTATTTAAAGTTGAGAAGGGAGTGGGAATACTTAAGCCATATGAAGGTCATTAAGTTTATTAGGTATATTGCATGCTGTTTATTTTATGTTTGCTTCAAGATGAACTACAAGGGATAACAACTTTGTGAAGTAGATGCCCAATTTAACCTTGTGGTGAAAAAAATGCCCTCCTATTTTCTTAGTTGGCTTAATGGCCTATAAATACAAAATTCAGCCTGAGGTGAGTAGGAATAAAACAGTGAACAGAAAGTTTTTCAGCTGAGCTAGAGTAGAGATGGATGCTGGGGTAAAGATAGGAAAGGCAGGGTCAGTGAAGAAGGAAGGAGACATGCAGGTGCTGGGGAAAGGGAGGAGGAGGAAGGGGGCAGATATAGGGTCTTAGATGGAGACTCTAAAATTGGGTGAGAGGCCAGAAGAAGACAGACTTTCTAAGATTGGCTGTATATTAGGAGTGTAAATGGAAACTCAAGGCTTGGGTGGGATTTTGAGAAAAGACTCAAGAATCGGGTATGCTCGAAGAGTGGAGATTTGGGAATTAGCTGGAGGGATAGTGGGAGCTAAGAAATTGAGCAGGGATTAGGAGACTAACCAAGACTTGCTGACTGGATGAGGAATAGGAGTAGGGCTGTAAGAATGAGTGCAGAAGATGAGGAGGGGAGACAGATGAAGGGTTTGGGGAAGTGTTGGGAGGCAAGTGAAAGGGACAAAGGGTATGGAGAGAGTGAGAGACAAAGGAAAAGGACAGGTCTTTGAAGGAGGTGAAAGAGGGTGAAAATAGGAAAGGCAAAAGAGAGAATGATAGCCTGGTAGGAGAGTAAGACACATGAAAGGGGCTGGAAGTATAAAGGGGATATGGGCCTGAGAGATGGGGAAAGGTAAATTAAGCTGGGGAGGAAACTTACAAAAGGGGGAAATGTTGTTGTTAAGTGCTGTCGAGTTGGTGTCGGCTCATGGCGACACTCTGGATAGTTGTCCTAAACTGTGTTCAGTCTTCAGTCAGGCGGCTCATTGTTGACAGACTAGCACCCGTAACTGCTGTTATTGTATCTATCCATCTCATTGCTGGCCTTCCTCTTTTGCGTTGACCTTCTACCTTGCCAAGCATGATCTCTCTTCGCATGATGTGTCCAAAGTATGAAAGTCAAAATCTTGTCATCTGAGCTTCTAACGAAAGCTTAGGTTTAATCTCCTCTAGTACTGACTAGTTTGTTCTTCGGGCAGTCCATGGTATACACAGTATTTGTCACCAGCATCATAATTCAAAGGCATCCATTTTCTTCCTGTCTAACTTTTGCATCCATACACTCATATGACGTTATTTAAAATGCCATGGCTTGAACTAGTTGAATCTTTGCATGGAGAAAGACATCTCTGCTCTTGAAAATCTTGTCTGGGTCCTTCATAGCCATTCTGCCAAGAGCAAAGTGTTGTCGGATTTCTTGACTGCTTGATGCTTCTTTATTGATAGTTGACCCAAGTGGGTTAAAGTTGTCCACTATTTCAATTTCTTCTCCATCAACGATGAACTTATTGATATTGCCAGTTATCATGATCTTTGTCTTCTTTACATTAAGGTGCAGGCCCATTTTAAGACTATGTTCCTTGATCTTGAGAAGCAAATGTTTCAGATCATCTTCACTTTCGGCCAGTAATGTGGTATCATCAGCATAGCGAAGATTGTTGATGAGTCTTCCACTAATCGTCACACCTCTGTTGTCTTCATACAATCCTGCTTCTCTGATGATTTGTTCTGCATATAAATTAAACAGGTAGGGAGAAAGTATGCAGCCTTGTTGTACACCTTTGCTGATTTTTATACCATTCCGTTTCTCCTTGTTCCTTTCGTACTGTTGCTTCTTGATCAATGTAAAGTTTGTGCAAGAGAACGATCAAGTGTTTTGGTATACCCATGATTCTTAATGTGACCCAGAGTTTCTCATGGTTTACACAATCAAAAACCTTGCTGTAGTCAATAAAGCACAAATAGATATCTTTTTGGTATTCTTTTGTCTTTTCAAGGATCCATGATGTCTCTCGTTCTTCGCCCTTTCCTAAACCCTGCTTGCACTTCAGGTAGTTCTCGTTCCAGGTATGGTTGTAGTCTCTGTTGAATAATCTTCGGTAGAATCTTGCTGGCATGTGGGATCAGAGCAATTGAGTGATAATTTCTATAATCAGTTGGATCACCTTTCTTTAGTATTGGTATAAACACAGATCATTTCCAGTCAGTTGGCCATGATGTTCTCTTCCAAAGTTCCTGGTAGAACCTTGTAAGTATGGTAACAGCTGCATCAAATTGCTGTAATACTTCTATGGGAATGCCATCAATGCCTGGTGCTTTGTTCTTTGATAAGGCTGTCAATGCTGCTTCAACGACTTCTTTCATCACCAATGGTTCCGGATCAATAAGGTACAGGCTGAAACGACTGTTGGTCCACTTCATCATATAAAAACTATGTATATTCTTTCCACCTTTTCTTGATCTTCTCAGCATCATTCAACATAGATCCTTGAGCATCTTGTAACATTCAAATTTGAGGCTGGAATTTTTTCTTTAACTCTCGTAGCTTTAGGAAAGACAATCTTGTTCTTCTTCCAATAGTTTCTTCTTCTATTTCCTTGCATGTGTCATTGTAGTACTTCTCCTTGTCTTGTCTTGCTGCATGTTGGAAATCTGAGTTCTGCTATTTCCTCTCTCTCTCCTCTGGCTTTAGCTTCTCTGCATGTCTGGGCAATTTTCATTGGTCATCCATTTTGGCCGTTTTTGCTTTTTCACCTTTTGTAGAGACTTCTCGCTATCTTCCAACACAACCTTCTTGATGTTATCCCATAAGTCTTCTGGAGCTCTGTCATTTTGTATCTAAAGCAGCAAATTGATTTTGCAGGCAGTCTTTAAATTCCAGTGGTATACTGTATATTCAAGTGGAGGAGTAGCCTAATGGTTAGAACACTGGCTTTGGAACCAAGAGACTAACACTCCTTGCAGCATTAGGCAAGTCACTTAACCCTCCATTGCCTCAAAAAAATTCCATGTTATCAATGTCCTTGTTTAATGTATATTACCAGGTTTGTTACAATGTGTGGTGCAGCAGAGGATACACAGCCCATGGAAGTGCAGGTAAAAGAAGAGCTTACCTTAGATTCAGCGTTGAAAAGAGGCACTAGGCACACTGAAACAGTTGAGCAGGGAAAACTGTTACTACGTGCCAAACAGAAAGCTCATCAGGAACACCTGATTGAAAATCCCCACGTCACGTGCAGGGCTAGGGATTACAAAAGACAGGGTTCCAGTCAGTGGAGAGAGAGGCAGGACACAACCCAGGAGGAGGGCAGAAGCCAGAGAGAGAGCAGCAAGAGGTGTGGCTACAGTCAGCTGAGCAGAAACCCCAGAGGAGTGCTGGGAGGAAAGTTTTCTGTCGGAGAACCAGGAAGTGAAGGTAGCTCCAGCACTCAGGAGAAGAGGTTTGAGGCAAGCTGCACTGGGAGAAGGCATGCCACCCGAGTTAGTCTTCAAGAGAAGCCAGGAGTGTCCTACCACACAGGAGACCGGTATGTGCCAGCACTAAGCACAGGTCAGTTTAGAAAGAGAGTGTTGGGGGATGGGAACTCCAAATACACGTGCACATTAAGAAATAGCTGCAAAGCTAATACTAACTTCACTACTGCACAACCAGCCTGGGAGGCTAGAGAGAAGAGATACAGGGAGCCAAGTGCCAAGACAATCCCTAAGGATAAAAGGAGGCATCCATGTGCTTACAGAGAAAGGTTTAAAACATATACGTGCCAAGGGCGCGGTCCTGAGCATAGATACAGGAAGCAAGGATATTCAGAACCTTTGTTTTGGGAAGAAAACCCAGAGAGATTCTACTGCATGCCAGACAGGTATAAACCTGAAGAGAGAGGAACCTTCACTGGAAGCTATAGTGAGTTATCACAAGGAGACGTGCCTGAGTACTCCACACAGGAAGAGTGTGATACAGGGAGTTTGGGGAGCGCTGGAGAGGGTATGCTGTGGGAAGATAGCAGCAGCCTCCCAGACCCTACGCCAGTGATGGCTAACCTTTTTGAGCCCGAGTGCCCAAACTGCCGCACAAAACCAAAGAATTTCCTCAAAGTGCCAGCACGTCATTTGCATAAGTGGTCTTATTTGCATAAATATTTGCATAATGTTACTATACACTAACTTTTAGTAAACATGTCTCTTAATGAGTGTATGGATAAAGAAAGACTAAAAGATTTCTACATTACTATAATCCAGTGCCAACCGCCAGGCACATTAGGAACTACTACAAACGCTGCCCATTTAGAACCCATAGCAAACCCGCCGTATCCTGACAGCATTACCAGGACTCACAAAGCACCATACCCTACCTATCAAAAGGCAACACTGCAAATATTAAACCAATACATTTCAGTGAATACTGGGGAAAGAGAACAAGTGGCAACGTCAAATAGGAATTTCCTCTTGTACCAAACAAAGCGCAGATGTTAATGATGCACATTTCCCAGAGCTGACATATTCCAGTTAATAAATTCAAAATAAAGAGATATCTTTCTACCTTTTGTGCATTTTTTTTCAGTTGCAATTGGTCCAGCCATTTTCTTCTGGTTTCTTCATGTTTTCTGCTAACTCTCCATCGTCTGCTGTCCATTTGTCCTTTCTTCTCTCTTCTAGTTTTTTTTCCATTCTCTCTCTCTCTACATCTGCTTTAACATACTAATCTTTCTCCTTTTGCTCTTTCCTCATTCCTATTTCATCCATACAAATTTTACCCCTCCATCCTCAATCCCCAATTACTCTCCCAATACCTGGCCAATTGTAGATTTTTCATCCCTCCTACACAAAATATTTTTCCCCTCTCCATTTTACTCTCCCAGCCCCATCCCATTCTAATCCTCCCCCAACATCAGCTCCCTTCTAGTTCCAGTCTCACCCAGCATCCATTCCCTTCTTCAAGCCCCCCACTGCCCCTCAGCCCAGTTCCATTCCAAGCCCCGTCCCCCTCAGCGATTGGCAGTTCAAGACCCCCACTTCCCCTCAGCCCATTTCCATTCCAAGCCCCATCCCCAACAGCTATTTGCAGTTCAAGCCCCCGTCCACTCAGCCCATTTCCAGTCCTAGCAACCCCCCCAACCCATTACCAGTCCTAGCCCCCCATAGCCCACTCCCAGTCCTAATCCCACCAGCCCATTTCCAGTCCTAACCTCCCCATCAGCCCACTCCCAGTCCTAATCCCCCATCACTCAATTTTTAGTTTAAGCCCCCCCAGCGCCTATCACCACTCTTAACCCCCCCAGCGCCCATCACCACTCCTAACCCCCCCAGCCCAGCGCCCATCACCACTCCTAACCCCCCCAGCCAGCCCAGTGCCCATCACCACTCCTAACCCCCCCCAGCCAGCCCAGTGTCCATCACCACTCCTAACCCCCCCAGCCCAGTGCCCATCACCACTCCTAAACCCCCCCACCCCAGCCCATCACTACTCCTAACACCCCCCAGCCCAGCCCAGCCCATCACTACTCCTAACCCCCCCCAGCCCAGCCCAGCCCATCACCACTCCTAACCCCCCCAGCCCAGCCCAGCCCATCACCACTCCTAACCCCCCCCAGCCCAGCCCAGCCCATCACCACTCCTAACCCCCCCTCCAGCCCATCACCACTCCTAACCCCCCCAGCCCAGCCCAGCCCAGCCCAGCCCATCACCACTCCTAACCCCCCCCAGCCCAGCCCAGCCCAGCCCATCCCCACTCCTACCCCCCCCCCCCCCCAGCCCAGGTCAGCCCAGGGAAAATTAAAAAAAAAAAGAAAACCTGTCTGCTGCCGCTGTCGGGGCCGCCGCGGCAGAATCGAGTGTGCCGCGGGGCCCCCCTGTACCCACCCGGCAGAGCCTGCCCTCCCCGTAGCAGCTCTCTCTTTGGAGCTGCAGTCAGACGCGCCGGCTTGCAGAGCGCGAGGGAAGAGTTCCCTTGCTGCTCTGTTAAGCCCGCGGGGGCCGATGGGAAGTTCCCATCAGCCCCCGCGGGCTTAACGGAGTCGCGAAAGGGAAACTCTTCCCTTCGCGCTCTGCAAGCCGGCGCGTCTGACTGTAGCTCCAAAGAGAGAGCTGCTACGGGGAGGGCAGGATCTGCCGGGTACAGGGGGGCCCCGCGGCACGCTCGATTCTGCCGTGGCGGCCCCGACAGCGGCAGCAGACAGGGTTTTTTTTTTTTTTCGATTGCGGACCTTCCCGCGTGCCAGCTGCAAGGCCTTCGCGTGCCACAGCTGGCACGCGTGCCATAGGTTTGCCATCGCTGCCCTATGCCCATGGATTGTAGTATTTGTTACAAGTGCAGCCCTGCTGTTTAATGGAATAACAAAAAGAACTTTGTGAATTTAAACAAAGGAATATAAGTTTGCTGATACTATTTTTGTTCATTGCTTGTATCTGAAGGTTTTTTTGATCTTGTTGATAGTCCGAGCGGGACGGGGAATAAAACCCATCTTATTTTCTCATTCACTTTTTGCTCTGAAAGACTCTGTCATTTACCTAGCAAGAGCAGATTACTTGTTTTACAGACCCTAGGCAACCGCCTATATAGGGTTAAAGGGCTCTACCCACGGGCCCCATCACAAGTTGGCGTAGTTTTTTCGGATCCGGTCAACGAGACAAAGAGCTACGGAGCGAGCAGAGCGACAACGCGGGAACAGCGAAGTTGGCACGCCCGGAGAGGATCCAGGTTCCGAGAGTGCGACGGCAAGCGCCTTCTCAAAATAAGAACCTCCACCTGGCTCAGGTAAAGGGTATTTGGGCACAGGTTGGGAGGATCCCTGGTGAGAAGGAAAAGGCTTGGGGAGAAAGGAAAAGGAATTGTTTCTTTCACTGTTGTTATAGTGCCACACTTGGTGTTCGTGTCTCTGGTTTATCTTCCAGGAATAAAAGGGATGACTACGATGGATGCACAAGAGGTCCTAAGATGGATGAGCATGCAATTCGAGAAGCAGGGAGAGCTAGCACGGAAGAACCAGGAGCAGGCCATCGCTGCCCTGACGGACCAACAGAAGCCCCTGACAGACTTATTGCATACTCTTCTGAAGGAGCCAAGGAAAGAGGAGTCGCCAGCAGCAGTACCTATCTGTGGGGTAGGCCCACAGAGTTGTGGGATATGGACACTGGGACAAATGCATAGAGACGATAATTTTGATGATTTTGTGCAGACTTTTGAGAGGATAGCTCTCAATGCTAAGTGGCCAGAAGAGCAATGGGCCGTTAGGCTAGCCTCAGCGCTAACCGGCGAGGCTCAGGCAGCTTACAGGGCCATGCCTGCCGCTTTGGCAGCTGATTATCAGGAAGTTAAGAGAGCCGTGCGTGATAGGCTGGGCTTAACCCCTGCTATGTATAGACGCATGCTCCGGTCTACCCGGATTCAACCTAATGAAACCCCAAAGGCACTATATCATAGAGTGCATGGGCTAGTCTTAAAATGGCTTGAACCCGAGGGTAAACCGGTAGCTGATATAATAGACCAAATTGTACTAGAACAATTCTTTGAGGCAGTGCCGGAGGAAGTGAGAACTTTCCTGACCCTACAGAATTGTAGAACCTCTGCTGAAGCAGCGCAGTTAACCGAAAGGTTCTTTGAGGCTGCAGTAACAAAAGAAGCCAGCGCTGGCAGCAGGTTAGGGTTAACCAATTCTGTAAAAAGTACCAAGGTTCCTCCGAGGAATATGTTGGGTTCAGGGGAATCCATATATAGGAAAATGGAAAGTAATAATATGTTAAAATGCTTTAAGTGTGGAAAAATTGGGCACCTAAAGAGGGAGTGTGTGTATCGTACAGCACTTGTTACTAACAATGATCAACACGTAGCAGCAGGTTTCCGTGTGGATGTGGAGGTGCAGGGAGTACCTGCTAAGGCCTTGCTTGACTCGGGGCCGACCAAAGTATGGTCTCTCGCCGTTTTTGGGAAACCATACAAGCCCAAAGTGATTTGCCCCTGAGTCATACCGAAGGAGTAGCAAATATAAGGTGTATCCATGGATCTTCCGCCGGTTATCCTCTGTACCGGCTGAGGATGCAAGGATTGGGGGTTCGGAGAAAAACCCTAGTAGCTGTAGTCCCTAAGCTACCCTTCGACCTGGTGTTAGGTCGGGACTGGCCCCCGTTTGATGAAGGGCTAAAGGAAGGCCTGGTTAAGGGAAAGGATGAATCCCCGAGGCACCCTGAGGAAGTAGGAGAAGAAGGCCAGACCATGGAAAAGAGTAATAGTAAAGGGGAGGCCCTGGTAAATGTGATTCCCCAGGCTTTGTTTGCAAAAGCCCCAAAGATAGCACCTGTCCAAAAAACCCCGGGGGAGGTAGTGACACCCGGTAAAAAGGGCTTCGTGCTAAAGTTCTGTAAAGTGTCCCCAGACGAACAGAGTCCCCAGAAAGCAACTGTCGCTGTGGCAGGCTTTGACCTTTTTAGTGCAGTGGAGGGGGTAGTACCAAAAAAAGGGAAGGCTGTAATTAATACAGGGCTGCAAATCCAGTTGCCAGCAGGGTGCTACGGGCGGATCGCTCCCCGATCCGGATTGGCATCGAAGCATTTTATCGATGTCAGGGCGGGGGTTGTGGACCCCGATTACAGGGGAGAGGTCAAGGTACTGCTTTTCAACTTTGGGGAGCAGGACTTTGAGGTTAAAGTAGGAGACCGGGTTGCCCAGATCATATGTGAACGGTTTGGGTCGCCAGAGGTGGAGGAGGTAACCCACCTGGTCCCTACCGGCCGGGGAGGCCAAGGGTTTGGCTCCACCGGACAGAGGGAGGTACAAGGTCTCACTGCCACTGCAGAGACAAAATTAGAGGATGATTTAGGTCCCCAAATTGAAGACTGTAAAACAGTCTCGGCACCGAAGGTCAGCATAGAATTGTCCCTGCAGCAACGAGGCCAGTTAGACCAGTTGCTGGCACGGTTTAAGGACGTCCTTACGCCCGTCCCAGGAGAAACCACCCTGGTCGCGCATGAAATTCTCACACCCCTGGGAAAATTGTGCGGCTGCGACCTTATCGTTTGCCGGAAGCTCGCAAGAGGGAGGTTGTCTCACAAGTTCAGGAGATGCTGCAGTTAGGCGTCATTGAAGAGTCCAAAAGCCCCTGGTGTAGTCCGGTAGTCCTAGTGCCAAAACCGGACGGCAGTCTTCGTTTCTGCATTGACTTTAGGCAGGTCAATGCTATATCCCTCTTTGATGCCTACCCTATGCCAAGGATCGAAGAATTGTTGGATAGACTGGGGCAGGCACGGTATCTGACCACCCTTGACCTTACCAAGGGTTATTGGCAGATACCGTTGACCCGTGCTTCCAGGCCCAAGACAGCGTTCAGCACACCGCTGGGTTTATTCCAATTTAAGCGTATGCCATTCGGTCTACACGGCGCCGCAGCAACATGCCAAAGGTTGGTAGACCAGGTCCTACGGCCTCACCACAGCTACGCGGTAGCATACATGAATGATATAGTCATCCACAGTACCACCTGGGCACAACACCTTCCACGCGTAGAGGCCGTGTTGAAGGCTTTGCGGGGTGCCGGACTAACTCTAAATCCCGGAAAATGCCTATTTGGCAGAACCGAAGTTAAATATTTAGGACACTTGGTGGGAAATGGTACCGTCCGACCCCTACGTGATAAGGTAGAAAGTGTGCAGAATTTCCGGCGACCGCTAACTAAGAAACAACTTAGAAGTTTCCTAGGGTTAATCAGGTATTATAGGCGTTTCATACCCAGGTTTGCGGAAGAAAGCACGGTGTTGACAAACATGTTAAGAAAGAATGCACCTAACAATTTACAGTGGACACAAGCAGCGGAGGACGCTTTCATACTTCTGAAGGGGAAGTTATGTAAAGCGCCAATCCTATATGGGGTGGATTTTAATCGTACATTTATCCTTCAAACGGATGCCTCAGAGTCGGGGCTGGGAGCTGTCCTCTCCCAGGAGTTCGAGGGTACTGAGCACCCCGTTCTTTACCTGAGTAGGAAGTTGTCCAGGGCTGAGGGCAACTACTCGACCATCGAAAAAGAATGTTTGGCTATTAAGTGGGCCATTGAGGCACTTCGATTTTATCTTACAGGCAGACATTTCGTGCTGATTACGGACCATGCACCGTTGAAGTGGTTGGGTACCATGCGAAACCACAACCCTCGCCTCACCCGTTGGCACCTGGCGTTGCAGGCTTTCAATTTTACCATACACCATAGAGCGGGAAAGTTGCATTCTAATGCAGACGCCCTGTCCCGTATTCCGGGCTGGGAGCACGAAAGTTCACCATCCCGGAATATCTTAAGAGGGGGGATATGTGGTGCAGCAGAGGATACAGAGCCCATGGAAGTGCAGGTAAAAGAAGAGCTTACCTTAGATTCAGCGTTGAAAAGAGGCACTAGGCACACTGAAACAGTTGAGCAGGGAAAACTGTTACTACGTGCCAAACAGAAAGCTCATCAGGAACACCTGATTGAAAATCCCCACGTCACGTGCAGGGCTAGGGATTACATAAGACAGGGTTCCAGTCAGTGGAGAGAGAGGCAGGACACAACCCAGGAGGAGGGCAGAAGCCAGAGAGAGAGCAGCAAGAGGTGTGGCTACAGTCAGCTGAGCAGAAACCCCAGAGGAGTGCTGGGAGGAAAGTTTTCTGTCGGAGAACCAGGAAGTGAAGGTAGCTCCAGCACTCAGGAGAAGAGGTTTGAGGCAAGCTGCACTGGGAGAAGGCATGCCACCCGAGTTAGTCTTCAAGAGAAGCCAGGAGTGTCCTACCACACAGGAGACCGGTATGTGCCAGCACTAAGCACAGGTCAGTTTAGAAAGAGAGTGTTGGGGGATGGGAACTCCAAATACACGTGCACATTAAGAAATAGCTGCAAAGCTAATACTAACTTCACTACTGCACAACCAGCCTGGGAGGCTAGAGAGAAGAGATACAGGGAGCCAAGTGCCAAGACAATCCCTAAGGATAAAAGGAGGCATCCATGTGCTTACAGAGAAAGGTTTAAAACATATACGTGCCAAGGGCGCGGTCCTGAGCATAGATACAGGAAGCAAGGATATTCAGAACCTTTGTTTTGGGAAGAAAACCCAGAGAGATTCTACTGCATGCCAGACAGGTATAAACCTGAAGAGAGAGGAACCTTCACTGGAAGCTATAGTGAGTTATCACAAGGAGACGTGCCTGAGTACTCCACACAGGAAGAGTGTGATACAGGGAGTTTGGGGAGCGCTGGAGAGGGTATGCTGTGGGAAGATAGCAGCAGCCTCCCAGACCCTACGCCCATGGATTGTAGTATTTGTTACAAGTGCAGCCCTGCTGTTTAATGGAATAACAAAAAAGAACTTTGTGAATTTAAACAAAGGAATATAAGTTTGCTGATACTATTTTTGTTCATTGCTTGTATCTGAAGTTTTTCTTGATCTTGTTGATAGTCCGAGCGGGACGGGGAATAAAACCCATCTTATTTTCTCATTCACTTTTTGCTCTGAAAGACTCTGTCATTTACCTAGCAAGAGCAGATTACTTGTTTTACAGACCCTAGGCAACCGCCTATATAGGGTTAAAGGGCTCTACCCACGGGCCCCATCACAAATGTAAACCACTTTGATTGAATGATAAAGCAGTATAAAATACCTTTTAAATAAATATTCTCAAGGTCATATTTTGCTACATTCATGAGTGACTTGCTCTTTTTGAACTTTAGCTTGAGTTTGCATACTAGTAGTTGGTGATCTGTACCACAGTCAGCTCCAGGTTTTGTCTTTGTTGAAGATATAGAGTTTTTCCATCAATGACGTCCACAGATGTAGTCAATTTGATTTTTGTACCATCCAGTGAGTGAAGTCCATGTGTACAGTCACTGCTTGTGTTGCTGGAAGAAGGTATTTGAGATGAATAGATTGATAGAATTCTGCAAGACCAACTTCTCCAGCTTCATTTCTGTTGCCAAGTCCATATTTTCCAACCATTTTGCCTTCTTCTTTGTTGCCAACTGTTGCGTTACAATCACCCATGACTATCAGGATATCCTGTTTGCATGTTCTGTCAATTTCGGCTTGTACTTGTTCATAGAACTCATCAATTTCATCCTCTTCTGCAGCTGTTGTTGGGGCATATACTTGAATTATAGTTGTGTTGATAGGCAGTCCTCGTAGACAAATAGAAATTAAGCGTTCACTGATTGCATTGTATTTCATTACAGTTCTTGCAGTTTCTTCTTAATTTTAAATACAACACCCTTTCTTCTTTGTCTTTCATTTCCAGCATAGTAGACCATGTGATCATCTGATGCAAAGTGCCCAATGCCAGTCCATTTCAATTCGCTAACACCCAACAGATCAAGTTGAACACATTCCATTTAATTCATGCTTCGTACGTTCCCTGTCCCAATATGTAATTCATCGTTGCAGCTTCTGACTCTCATTTCATGTGCAGCTACATGAGCAGTCAGTCGTCCTGAGGGCTTTGATCCAACCACATCATAAATATTGGCTTTACTCTGTAAAGTCTTCAGCTCCTCCCTATTAGCCAGTTGAGTGCCTTCTGACCTGGGGGTCTCATCTTCCAGCACTATAGTGCAATTTGTTTTGTTGTGACTATTGTCATGCAGCAGGGGCTGATGAAAGCAAAAATGCCGGAGAAGAAGCTGTTTTTCATGAGGAAAAAGATATGCACAAGATGCAATATCCGCACAGAACAGCTAGAGGGAGCAGGCGTGCACTCACAGAGCCTGAGTGGACACACTTAGCTAATCGAGAGCACCTGACAGTCAGCCCGGAAAGCTCAAACACAGGAGAGCTTTATAAACGGAAGACTGGAGACTGGAGAGGGCAGCAGAGCAGTGCTTGCAGGTGTGGAGCTGGAAGTAAAGCTGAAGGTTTAGAAGAGAGAAGCACCACAAGCAAGGACCAAGCAGAAAGAAGCACTTGGGAAACTAGTGCTGGGCAAAGGAACAATCACCATTGGAGGCAAAGCAGAGTGAAAGAAAGAAGCCTGTTTGTACCAGAGAAACCTGGGGCTAAACCGAAAGGTAACAGAAGCTTTCAGAGAGGAGACTGGCACAGGAATTGTGTTCCTGAAGAACTGCGGGAAGAAGGAAATCCCAGTTCTATATGCTGCTGGAAGCCAAGGTATGCTGACTCTGTTTCTATGCAGAAAACCTTACCTTATAAAAAGCCTTTTGAAAGTAATGCTAAACCTGTGAGAAAGGAAAGCAAAGCTACCTCTCATAAGCCAAGTAGCCAACGCCCGAGGGTAGGCCATGCTCATTGGCAAACACTAGAGGAACTCTTTAAACATCCAGAGAACAGGACTACGGTCTGGCCAGAAATTATAGCCAGTGAAACCACTGATACAGACAGAGATAATTCTGAGCCGATGCAAGTGGAACTTGTAGAGCCAAGCCTTTTATCTCAGGAAGAGATGGACTGTTCTTTGTGTATTTCAGGCAGTGCAGAGTCACTGTTAAACCTATCAATGATATATGTTATCTTCAGAATGTTATTCATTTGCTAAATGGAAGAAGAGTGCTGAAACATTTGCTTTACTCTGGAAAGCTTAACTAAGCATTGTTACAACTGTGAAGCATAACAGTTTTTCCGTTAACCTGAGTTGATTTCATTCCTGAAGTTAAGGACTTTTTCTTTAGGTTGTAACCCAGCTGAATCTTATGCGTAAAAGGGAAATAAATGCCTTGTTAACCCTCTACTCTGCATTCACAATTTTTCTTAGTTAGGAACTGAACTGCTAAGACCAGATTACACCTGGCTCTTAAAAGACCCTCCTCTCATAATAAAATAATTTTTGTGTCCCACCTACCCTTACGACCACTGGCCACCAGGGCGGTGCACGGCACTATCCATTGGGTTTTCATGGCAAGATACAGAACTAGATTGCCAGGCCTTTCTTCCGTGCAGTTTAAGTTTAGTGTTGCCGTTATCACAGAAATGTGATCCTCCGCCACCAACACTGTCCAATTCTGCTGCTGCCCAGATGGGTGGTTTGTCTTAATCTGGCACCTCAACTGAGACCTGTCCGTCTTGGGAGACCCTGTCAGTAGTTAAACTACCTATAGCTTAGCCCTCAGCATCACTGATGCACACAAGCCCTCGCAGCACGACAAGCTGCAAACCAAGTAAGGGAAAAGGGGGAAATAGGAGACTAAAAAGTGGATGAAAGATGGGGGAATAAGAGACTGGGGAAAAGTATGAGTTAGATGTGGGGAATGGGAGGACTATGGAAGTAAGAACTAAAAAAGCTGGTAAGTATGTGAAAGGTGAAAAGAGGGACACTGAAGACTGATAGGGGATAAGGAGGAATGAAATCTAGTTATGGGTAGGTAAAAAAGCATAATGAGAGATATATAGAAAAAAGATGTAAGGTCGATGAGGAAAAACTGGCTGGAATGTGGGCATCCTTAGGAAGTAGGTCCCCTTGTAATAAATGGAGTGCACACCACAGCAAGATCAAGGAAAATTTAACCCTCTTCAGAATACACTGGTTCAATATACATGGATCTTTGTTATTGGTTCAGAATACACAAATCTTTCATACAGTACAAGGGCAAGTTCCCTTCACTCACCCTTTGCAGAAGTCAAAGGTACACACGGGATCACGCTAACCCTTTATCGGGGTCCTGGGCAAACGTTTGCAGTGGGCCCCCCTCCCCATCCACAGACCCCCCCCATTCCTCCCTCCCTTCCTCCCCTCTCTGGACATGCAGCAGCAGCAGCAGCAATACATTTAAAAAGGCACCGCAGATCCAGAGTTACCTTCTATTCCGCTGCCAAAGTGCCATTCACACTTCCGTCCCCCTCCAATATCACTTCCTATTAAAATGGAATCAGAGGGGGCAGAAGTGTGAATAGCATAGCAAAGTTGGAAGTGAAGGCAACTCCAGTATTGTGGTGTCTTTTTAAATGTATTGCTACTGCTGCATGTCCTGGAGAAGAGTGGCAGTGGCAGCAATGGGCATGGAGGCAGGAGTAGGGCAACGCTGGGAATGAGCTTCACCTAAGGTGCCTCACACCCTTCACTGGCCCTGAACAGAGACACTTTTACCCGTGGGCAGCAGGGCCATAGGTAAAAGCGACCCTGGGTACACGCATGGCATATCCATACAGCAGAGTGCTGATAAAGAATCCAAGGAAATATGGTAGATAGCCAGCTGGAGTCAGGACACAGACAAAAGATTCAGGGCCAACTGGATTCATAGCAGGAATCCAAGGAAATACAATACATGGCTAGCTAGAATTAAGGAAACTGACCACAGCAAGAGACATGGCCAGCAGGAGTCGAAGACACAGTTCAAGTAATCACACACGACAAATGATGACCCAGAGCTGGTCCAGCCCAGAAGCTGGGCAGATAAACTCCTGCCTTCTGGCTTGGTCCAGCAGGGCTAATCAAGCAGGACAGAAAACAGGAGGGTACGCCCATCCCACAAAAACATAAGAGATGGGAACAGGATGCAGACCAGAAACAGGAAACATGGAAACAGCTCCACCTCATGGTAAGGAGGTTCATGCCGAGCAGCACAGGCAACCCAAGCTTCCTGCGGACTCTGACAAAAGATGAAACAGAAGGATCAATGTAAGAGATAATGGGGAGGAAAGGAAGAACATAGTAACATAGAAAATGATGGCAGACCAGCACAACCCATCCTATCTGCCCATTAAGATGATTTAAATTGGGTTGTAACTGCCGCTTTATGCAGGATACCCCCACTCTGTGCATTTTTTGAAATGTAAAGGTCATTTAAGTTTTACTTTGAGCAGGAGTGTTTCCCCTTGCTATATATGGATTATCTGTGTTTATCCCATACCTCTGTGAATTAAGTCACTGTTTTTGTCCCCACCAATTCCACCAGGGGGACATTCCAGGCATCCACCACCCTTTCCATGGAAGAGTAATTCTTGATGTTGCTTTTAAGATTACCTCATTGTAGCATCATTTCATGTCTTTAGTTTTATAGCCTCCTCGTCTTTGAAACAGGGTTCTTCGTTCATTAATACATTTATGGTATTTAGAAGTCTGTATCATAGTAACACATAGTATATAATGGCAGATAAAGACCAACATGGTCTATCCAGTCTGCCAAGCAAAGCAGCCAGAGTTGTAGAGTTGTGCTTGCTGCTCCGTGCAGGTTACCCTCCCCTCTATACCTTCGTTTAGAGTTGTTAGTGCGGTTTTGTGCAGGTTACCCTTTTTCTATTTTTTAAATGATTTCAGTTTGCTTCGATAATATTCTCTTGCCATATAAAGATCCCCTGCGTCTATCCCATGCCTTTTTAAGTTCTGCCCGCAACATCTCTTTCGGAAGGGCATTCCAGGCATTCACCACCCTTTCTGTGAAAAAATATATCTTGAAGTTGCTTTTAAGTTTATCTCCTTGCAGTTTCATTTCATGACCTCTAGTTCTACAGTTCCCCATTTTTTAAAAAAAGGTTTCCTTGTTCATTAATACTATTTAAAAATTTGCATCATGTCCCCCCGTCTCTCCTCTAGGGTACACACTAGGCAAACCAGGCGGTTGCCTAGAGCTGCAGACTCTAGTGGGTGTCATCGCTAGTTCCCCCTCTCAGAAGCAACAGCTGAACTGCAGCTTCAGCACCATGGCAGGCTTTAAAATACCTTTGAGCATGCGCACAGTTATTTTTATTTATTTGCAGCGCTTGATATACCGCCAAGAGCCAAGGCTATCGCAACAGTGTTTCCAAATCTGGTGTAAACATGAAGGCTTTAGATATATAGGCAGCCGGTTCTGCCCCCTCCAAGAAAGTTGCATCGGAGGAGGGCAGGAGCAGCAGGCTATGAGCACACATGCACACAGGCACTTTAAGGCCCGATGCAGCGCTGAAGCAGCAGTTCAGCAGCAGCCACTTCAGCACAAGGGGGGGGTGCCATGGCGGGCCAGACGGTGGCGAAGTCTTGGGGGGGAATGGAAGGGGAGTGGGCGGCATGGAGGGTCTATCTAGGGTGGCAAAAACCCTTGGCTGCCACTGGGAACACATATTGAGGTCTTCAAGTCTCTTTTCATAAGTCTTCTGATACAGGTTCCATATCATTTTGGTCACCTTCCTCTTAACGATTTTAAGTCTTTTTATATCTTTTGCAAAATATGGTCTCCAAAACTGAACCAAATACTCCAGTTGAGCCCTCCCCAACAGCCACTACAGGGGAACTAATATCTCCTTCTTCTTGCTGGTTATTCCTTTCTGTATGCAACCTAGAATCCTTCTGGCTTTGGCCACCACCTTGGTACATTGTTTTGCCATTTTTAGATCCTCAGATACTATCATCCCAAGGTCCCTCTCCTGGTCTGTACACACCAGCCTCTCACCCCCTATTGTATACTGCTCCTTTGGGTTTCTGCATCCCAAATGCATCACTCTAATCGTCCTAAGGTCCCTCTCCTGGTCTGTACACACCATCTTCTCACCCCTATTGTATACTGCTCCTTTGGGTTTCTGCATCCCAAGTGCATCACTCTAATCGTCCTTGCATTGAATCTTAACTGCCAAGCATTAGACTATTCTTCTAATTTTTGTAGATCTTTTCTCATGTTGTCTAGTTCCTCTGAGGTGTCCATTCTACTGCAAATCTTTGTGTTATCTGCAAAAAGACAAACTTTTCCTTGTAATCCTTTGGCAATATCATCCACAAAGATATTGAACAATACCAGTCCTATGACCAATCCCTAAGGCATGCTACTACTCACCCTCCTTCCTTCAGAGTGAATTTCATACATCACTACCCTCTGTAGTCTGTCAGTCAACCAATTTCTGATCCAGTTTATCACCTTGAAACCCTTCTCCAGACTGCTGTTATTCACAAGCCTCCTATGAGGAACAGTATTGAAAACTTTGCTGAAATCTAAGTAGACCAAATCCATTGCATGCCCTTAAACTAGTTCTCCAGTTATCCAGTCAAAGAAATCAATCAAATTCATTTGGCGTGATCTTCCCTTTGCAATACCATGTTGCCTCAGATCTTGCAGCCAATTAGATACTGAAAAGACCACTATCCTTTCTTTCAGCAGCTTCTCCTTTACTTTTCCCACCACCCAAGTAAGGCCTGTAGTTTGCCACCTCTTCTCTTTTATGACATTTGTGAAGAGGAACCACATCAGCCCTTCTCCAATCCCACAGAACCTCCCCCATTTCCAAGAATCTATTAAGCACATATTTTAAAGGTCCTGCCAGAACCTCCCTGAGATCCCTCAGTATCCTGGGATGTATCTGATCCAATCCCATGGCCTTGTCCACTTTCAGTTTTGCAAGCTGTTCATAAACATCTTCTTCTGTGAATGGTGTAGCATTTACTCCATTCCTATTTACCATTCTCTGTCATACATGGCTGTTCTCCAGGATTTTCATTTGTGACCATGAAACAAGTCTTTGTTTAGCAAGTCCATTTCTTCCTGATCACATTCCACAAATCACTCCTCAGAATCTTTGAGTCTTGCAATTCCACCTCTGGCCTTCCTCTTTTCACCAGTATACCTGAAAAATGTCTTGTCACTTTGCTTTACTTCTGCAGCCATTTTTGCTTCCATGTGTGCTTTTGTCATCCTAATTTCTCTCTTTGCCTCTTTCAACTTTATCCAGTATTCTTTTCTGTGATCATCTTTTGTGATCTTCTGAATTCTGTGAATGCTACCTTTTTTTTGCCTTTATTTTTGCAAACACTTCTTTGGAGAACCATATTGGTTTCCTTTTTCTTCTTGCTTTTATGTTCTTTCTTTACATATTTATTTTAGAAATTTTTATTTTATTTATTTCCTTACATATATATTTTAGAAATTTTTATACTGCATTTTCCAGCAGATCAAATGAATAGTATAAAAAATGGTACATATTCAATTACATGGAACATTTTAGAACTGTATACAATACCATTATTAAATATAGTCAAAATTAGAACTATGTACATGTAAGTTAAATTCTTTTGATGGATTGTATTTAGTCTCAGGGTGCATAGATCTGTTGCCCTTTTTATGGCCTCTTTTAGTTTAGCCCACAGCCTTTCTATTTCTCTTATCTCCTTCCACCCTGCCAGCTCCTCCTTCAGGTACTTTCCTATTTTACTGAAGTCAGTAATTTTGAAATCTAGGACTTTAAGTTTACTGTGATTGGACTCTACCTTGGTTTTTACCTGTGGTGATCACTGCTATTCAAGTGGGCACCCACCTGGACATGAGACACACTGTCTCCATTAGCAAGTACTAGATCCTTTGTCGACCTTTCCCTGGTGGGTTCCTTCATCAGCTGTCTGAGCATAGCTTCTTGTAGGGCTTCCATGATCTTTCAACTTTTTTTCATATTTGCAGTTGGGATACTCCAATCTTCATCTGGTAGATTAAAGTACCCCAGTATCATTGCTTTTCCCTTTTTTGCCACCTTTGCAATACTGTTAATCAAGTCTTTGTCCATTTCTTCCTTTTGAGTTGGAGGTCTGTAGACTACATACCAGTGTGGATGGTAATGCAATTTCCTCTTTCCATAATGATCCACAATGTTGCTTCTTTTCTCCAGTTCTGCATTTCAGCTGCTTTAATACTGCTTTTGACACAGAGGGCTTCTCCTTCTCCTTTTCTGCCCTCTTTATCTTTCCTAAATAGGTTATATACAAGTATGGAAGTATCACATTCATGAGACTCATCAAATCATGTTTCTGTAATGGCCACAATGTCCAAGTCCATTTCCACCATCAGGTAACCTAGTTGCCTAAACTGTGAGCATTTGTGCTCATTGCCTTCCAGCAGGTTTTGGTTGGCTTGCTTCTATGTTGCATGTGTTTTATGCCCGACTCCTCTTCCCCTTTCTTATTGATGCATGAGTTAAGATTATGTTTTTTTCTATTTTCACTAGTACTGTAATGCCTTTGCTGGGAGGTGACATGCTGAACTTGTTTTCTATCTGTTATCTTCTTTCTCTAGTTTAAATGCCTGTCTACATGTTGTCTGAATTTCTCATCTGGGATTTTTTTCCTGCTAAAAAAAAGATGTAGATCATCATCACAGTCAGGGCAGGCACAAGGAGATGAGGTGCCCTAAGCAAACTTCATCCCTTGCACGCCGTCCGGCACACAATGCTGCTGCTGCCGCCCCTCTCTGAGATGTGCAGCAGCAGCAATGACTGCAAACAGCCCCACGGCAATTGCCTTTAAACTCTAGCACCACAGGGCTGTTTACTTCCACCCCCTCTGATACCCGATATCAGCTTCCTGTTTGCAACAGGAAGTTGGCATCAGGCATTGGAGGGGCGGAAGCAAACAGCCCTGCAGCACCGAAGTTTAAATATAAGTGCCACGGGACTGTTTGCGGCCATTTCTGCCACTGCCTGTTCCGAGAGGAGCGACAGCAGTGGCAATGGGTGATCCCAGAGAGCCAGTGCTCTAGGCGACCACCTAATTTGCCTAATCATAGCACCAGCCCTTATTACAGTATAGCATCTTGTTGTTCCATTTATTGCACCCCCAGCTGCCTATATATTGTGACACAGCAGACGGTACAGAGCCCATGGAGTTAGGGGAAAGTAAGGAACTTACCTCAGAATTAGCTGAGCAGCAGACAAACTCAGCACATGTAGAATTAGCTGAGCAGCAAACAAACTCAGCACAAGAAAAGCAAAAAGGCATTAGAGTAAAATGTCCTTGCACTAGTCCTGACGTAGCTAGATGCAGGAAGACTAATCAGGAACACCTGTTCTCAGAAACCCAGGCAGCATGCAAAGAGAACAAGGATAAAAGCTGCAGGGTAGAACCAGGGAAGGCCAGTAGGGGCAGCGACCTGGGAGGACTAAGCCAGCATCCAGTGAACACACGTCATGCTGGAGGAAATCCACTGAGGGAAGGAAGCAGTAGGTGTGGCAGCAGAGCAGGAAACAGCCAGCATCGTGCCCAGGACCCTGCTAGGATTCCTGGTAGTTGGAGAGCCCAGGAGAGAGCTGCCAGAAGCCCAGATATAAGAGACAGAACCACAGCTAAGAGGTGGGAACCTAGCTTTGCTAAAGAAAAGGCAAGAAGTTCTGTTTGGTTTGAAAGGCAAGGGCGTGGCACCAGAAGTAACTTTGACACTGAAAGTTACACAGTAATTCCACCAGCGTGGAGAAGAAGGGAAAGCCAGAAGGAAGCTTTTAATATTCAGAGCCCTGGATTTAAAGAGCCCTTTCTAGAAAAGCTAGCCCATGACTCACAGGAGAGTTTTAAGGAAGACAGCAGCTGTGAAGAGTGTGACCCATATGCAATCGTAAGTGACTCTGAGTTAATGCAGTGGGAGAACAGCAGCTATAATTCTGACCCTGTGCCCATGGATTCTACACTTTGTTTATCTGACGATATTGTATCTTTATGTTGAATGTGTGCAAAAGCAGCCAGCTGATGGTACCTAAAAGGAAAGAAGATATTTTTCTATGCGACAGTTCTTTTGTTTCATATTGTTTGTTGTATCCCAGGAATATCCCCTCAGGGCAGGGAATAAAGCCCTAATATTATTTTTGCCTTACCACTTGACTACAAGACTCTTTTTGTATCAAAGGCAACTTAAATCTTAACACCCTAGGCAGCCGCCTAATAGGGTCATATGAGGTAGCTATCACTCGCTATCTCTCACAATATCTAAAGCCTTCATATTTACACCAGGTTTGGAAAAACTATTGCGATAGCCTTGGCTTTTGGTGGTATATCAAGCGCTGCAAATAAATAAAAATAAAAATAATTAAAACTGGATGTGCGATGCAGCCTCTCTTCCTCCTTACCATGACCAGGTAGAACTTCTGAAAGTGCTATACTGTTGATAATGGGTTTAAGTCTCTCTCCCAAAATTTGGAAGTCTCTTTCTGCTGTTTAGGTGCAGGGTCTAGCCAGATCATTTGTTCCCAGATGGATAACACTATCAATTTTAGAACCCTTACTTTCCTAACTTCACTAACAATCTTATTTGTACTCTTACTGGCTGAAGATCCTGGGAGACATATGATCACTTCTGACCTGGAAATGGGTTTCCAAGTTAATGCCTCTGATAATGGAGTCTTCTGGTAGTAACAGTTTTCTGTTTTGAGATTTCTTGACAATGCCTGGGACCTTTCTGGTATATAGGGTGTTGTGCTTCTGGTCTAAGGCTACTTCAGTTTCCATTAATGCGGCATCCTCATTTACCAAGGCAGAGAAAGCATTATGCACAGGTATCTCTGGGTGGAGTGGGTGAATCTGTGTTATGGGTCATGATCTGCCAGAACGCACTGTGATCTGTTTATTCCTGGGTTGTTTGATTCTTTATGGGGGTGGTAGTGAATCATTTTCAAGTTGTATTTGGGGGGGGAGGTTTATTTTATTGCAGCTAATTCTTCCCTTAGTTGTCAATTCTTTTTTCATAGCAGATAGCTTGAGACAGACAGGGCAAGTTCTAAGACTACAAATTGTTTTCCTAAGGATTAAAGCACCACAGCTATTGTACTCAATAAAAGTAATTTTGATTATAGGGCTTGATATGGGGCAGTTTTAGTATCAAAAGCAACAAAGGTGAACTTTCCACTAAATTTAGGATAAGTGACTGTGGGGCATGTTTACTAAAGGTTAATGCGCATTGCGCTGCCATTGCCCATTCATTTGGGCCATGGCAACACTGAACGCATATTAACTTTCATTAACATGTATTAATCTTTAGTAAACATTTAATTTCATTTATTAAAATTTGATATACTGCCTTTTGAGGGGACATCAGAGCAGTTTACAATAAAATAAAATTATATACAGTGTGTGTGTGTATATATGGAGAAATTTTCACTTACCGTTAATTTCCTTTCCTGGAATCCTGCTAGACCAGTGGAGATAAATGGGTTTAGTCCCCCTACCAGCAGATGTTGGAGACAGAGACAAAAAAAAAATACCAGTAGCCTGATAGGCTGTTCCCTGGTAATATCTAGCTATCCCCAGTAGAGGGCGCTCCAGTATTGTAACAAGCCATAATAGAAAACAGATGTATTCATGAAGCAAAAAATTCAAAAAAACCACAAACATTAATATCTACAAGAGGCGATAGCACTCCGCTGCAAAGTCTTGGCTGCTCCACAATACACCTCTGAACCAGATAGTCCAGGACCCTCCCTATTTTGACTGGTCTAGCAGGATTCCAGGAAAGGAAATTAACGGTAAGTAAAAATTTCTCCTTCCAGTACATCCTGCTAGACCAGTCCAGACAAGTGGGAAGTACCCAAGATAACTGCCCTTTGGGTGGGAAGACACAGCCGCCGAGACAACCTTTGCTCCGAACTGCGCTTCTTCCCGAGCTTGAGTATCAAGTTGATAGTGACGCACAAAAGTGGACAGGGAGGACCATGTGGCCGCCCGACATATATCAAGGGGATGAACCTGAGAGCGCTCTGCCCAAGACATAGCTTACGCTCACATAGAGTGCACTCAGAGACTGATAGGAACAGGTTTCCCCTTAAGTATGTACGCCGATTCAATTGCCAACCGCAACCACCGAGCAATTGTGCGCTTGGAAGCAGCTTGACCAGAGTCCAGCAAAAAGCACAAAAAGATGATCCGAGACATGGAAAGGATTGGTTACCCGAAGATACCTTCGAAGGACTCTGCCAAGATCCAGATAACGGAGTCGCTTATTTTTGCCCACACACTGATCCTCCAAAAAACACGGTAGGAAAATCGGCTCATTGACATGAAACGACATAAGTACCTTTGGAAGGAAAGAAGGAACAGTACGCAAGAGGACCCCTTTATTTGAGAAGGAAAGATAAGGGTCCCTGCAGGACAGTGCTTGTAATTCGGATCCTCTCTGTGCAGAAGTTATTGCTACTAGAAACACTGTTTTAAGCGTTAAATCTCTCATGGTGATGTGCTTAAGCGGCTCAAAAGGAGTCCGCATCAAAACCCCTAAGATGAGCGACAGATCCCATGTTGATACCAGAGGCCGAACTGGAGGACGAACCACCTTAACCGCCTTAAGGAAATGGGACACATCCGCATGGGACAGTATAGAGCGACCACCAACAAGCCCCCGAAAACAAGTCAACGCAGCTACTTGCACCTGGAGGGACCCCAGCGCTAACCCTTTATCCAGACCCTCCTGGAGGAAGGCAAGAATCTTTGGGATTCCTGTCTTCCAAGGAGAGATACTCCGCTGTGCGCACCAAGCTTCGAAGACGTACCAAACTCATGCATACGCTGACAAAGTCAACGGACGGCGTGCCTTTAGAAGGGTTGCGACCACGCTACTCAAATAACCTTTACCGCTTAGGCATTGGCGTTCAAGAGCCAGGCCGTAAACAAGTAGCAAATTGGGTCATCCATCAGAATTGGACCTTGACATAGTAGACCCCGACGAGCACTCAGATGCAATGGTGGTACTCGAGTTAATCGAATGAGGTCTGCATACCAAGGCCTCTGAGGCCAGTTGGGAGCTACCGGGATCACACTCCCCCGGTGTGACAGAATTTTTCGGAGTACTCTTCCGATGAGAACCCATGGAGGAAACACATATAGTAGTTCCCCTGCAGCCATGGTTGAGCCAGGGCATCCAATCGGGAGGACTGAAACCCTCCTGCAACTGAAAAAGACCGGTACTTTGGAATTCGCTGCAGTCACCATTAGATCCATTATCGGTTGCCCCCATGTTTGGACAATTTTCTGAAAAGCCCAAGGGGCTAGCTCCCACTCTCCGGGATCGAGAGTGTGTCGGCTGAAGAAGTCAGCTTGCAAGTTTTGCACCCTGGCAATGTGTTGCGCCGAGAGAGTCTGCAGATGTGCTTCTGCCCAGGGAAGGAGAAGAGCCATTTCTATGGATTCTCCTAGGGGCTTGGTGCCACCCTGGTGATTGATATATGTCACTGTCGTTGCGTTGTTGCATAGAACTCGTACTGCCTGTGCCTTGAGGAGAGGCAGAAAATGCCGTAAAGCCAGGCAAAACGCCCGTGCTTCCAGTCAATTTATGGACCACTGCGCCTCCTGAGTCGACCACGTCCCCTGTGTCGATTGATGCTGACAGAGAGCACCCCACCCAGAGCGACTTGCATCCATTGTCACTAGAATCCAACAAGAAGTCTCCAGGGAAACACCTTTGAGTAGATGATGGGGCGCCAGCCACCAATGTAGGCTGCATCGTGTCTCCGGGAGGAGCAGCAGACATATATCGTAGATTTCTGACACAGAGGACCAGAGTGACAGAAGAGCCCTTTGGAGTTCCCTCATGTGCGCTCTGGCCCAAGGCACGATCTCGATAGTGGCCACCATGGACCCCAGAATCTGTAGGTAATCCCAGACCCTTGGGGCTGTCTGAAGAAGAAACAAACGCAGCATGGCTGTGAACTTTCAAAGCCTTTCGTGTGTTAGAAAGACTTTGCCCTTCACAGTGTTGAAGCGTGCTCCTAGAAACTTGAGTTGCTGAGACGGTTGAAGATGACTTTTGGCAACATTTACTACTGTGATGAGGAGAGTGTGGCTGAGCCCATGGAAATAGAGGAGAATCAAAAATCTACCTTTAAGGAAAGAGACAGGCAGCGAATCCATAGCCTGCAGAGTGCAGGAAAAGAGAAAAAACACACAGTGGCTGAAGGCAGGCCACACCCAAGCTCTGCTAACCTAAGGGCAGGCTTGGAAACTAATGAAAAACACCTGAGCAGGGGGCAGTGCACGATAAGAAAAAAACAGCTTTATAAACCCAGAGGAACAGGAAGGAAAGGGAGTTCACCAGGGAATTCACCAGGGAGTTCACCGGGGAGTTCGATCGGGGATTCGATCGAGAAATTGACCGGGGAGTTGGAGTTGACCACAGAGACTGCTGGGGAGAGAAGCACCCAAGAAAGACCCAGAGAGTTCACCGGGGAGGAGACCGGTGGAGACTTCTGTGGGGACTTCAGAGGTGAAGGCAACACCCCAAGAGAAAGTCAGGCTTGCAGGAAAAGTACAAGTAGTTCTGAAGCCAGCAGAGGTGTGGCTGGGAGAATTACTGGCCAGCAGCAGAGTGCAGTTTCTACAGTTCGTGAACCAGCTCTAAGGGTTCAAGCTCCCAGAAGGTGGGTGAACAAAAGTACAGCTAACAGTGACCTGAAACAGTTAGAGGCACTGTGACATTTAATTCAGAAAAAGAAGCTTCACCTTCCAGGTGAAAACCTTGCTCGTAGTGGAAAGCCTCAGTGGAGAAAAGTTCAGGAGCTTTTGGAGTGCATTGAGCCAGAAGCATTGCATGGAGCTTTAGAGTCAGACGTACCGGCAGGAGATCCAGAAGAAATGCAGGTAGATTGTTCTGAACCTGTTTCTATGTCTGAAGATTCATTAATGGACTGTTCATGTTGTCAGAGAGCTGAATAAAAGCTTCTGGAGAAAGAAAACCCTGTAACTTGAAAACCCCAAAGCATTAAGGAAACAGGGAGAGTTACTCTAGCCAAGAAAGCTAAGAACCCTGTTCAATGCAGGGAAGACATTTACTTTTGTTTGAAAAAAAAAAGGGACGTATTAGTTTGTTATATATTGAGAGACAGCTGCATGTGTTAAGAGAGCCTTCTAAAGCAGTTTCAGTCTTTGGTTTCATGGAATTTCCTGAGGAATATTGTTTGGAGAAGAATCCTGTTGCCTTCTGTTAAGCCTTAGCGTTTTTGGAAAAAAAGAAGAAATAAATTCCTGTTTGCCTATGAAAAAACCTTCGGTTTCCATACTTCTGTTTTTGAACAAGCAACACAACTACAAGTCCCAGAAGCCCAGGTTCTGGACGAGGATAACATAAGCTTTATTTAAAGACTAACAAGGGCAGCCCTACGCCTATAGGCCGCGGCCTGGGCTAGGGTCCCCTACACTACCCAACCGAGCTTCTCAAGGAAAGAAACCACTTGAGCCCGACGCGCTTCCAGCAGGGAGTCTGCTCGAATCAACCAGTCGTCCAGGTAAGGATATACTTGCATTCCCTGTTTGCGCAAAGCTGCTGCAACTACTATCATGACCTTTGAAAAGGTGCACGGAGCTGAGGTCAGGCCGAAAGGCATTGCACAAAACTAGAAGTGATGACCCAGTACCGCAAAGTGGAGGAAATGCTGCTGGTCGTCCTTTATGGGAATGTGGAAGTAAGCCTCCGCCAGATCTAGAGAGGCGAGGAACTCCCCTGCACGCACCGCCTGGATCACTGATTGAAGAGACTCCATCCGGACACGTGGAACCCGCAGACACCGATTTATGCCTTTGAGGTCTAGAATTGGGCGGAAGGCACCATCCTTCTTGGGCACTACGAAATAAATGGAGTAATGCCCGCAGCTTCTTTCTTCGGGAGGGACAGGCCGAATAGCCCTCAAAAGAAGCAGGTGGCGGACGGTGGAGCGAATCGGCGCTCTCTTCAGTGGTCCTCCACCTGGCGAGATGACAAACACCTCGGGAATGGGTCGGGAACACTAGAGAACATAACTGTGGGAGACTATGTCGAGGACCCACTGATCTGAAGTAATGAGAGACCACTGACAAGAAAACAGAGTCAAACGTCCACCTATCAGAGGGATCCCTTTGGGCGGATTGCCCTCCAGAAAGAGTTCCTGATGCGGACTGTCCAGCCAGTCAGCGGGAAGATTTTGCAGGCCCGGCAAACTTGGAAGATGACGAATAGTTTTCAGATCCCTTATGGGCACCCCGAAAGGACTGCGACCTCTGGCCAAAACCTCCAGAAGTCGAAGAGGAGGAAGGATTACCCAGGCGATAGCGACGAGCGTCGTGAAATCTGGAGGTGCGTCTCGACATAGGCAAATACCACTGAGAGGAACGCCTACTAGGAAACTTAGGCTTATCTTCCAGGAGCTGCTGGGGTCAAACTTCCCTTAGGTCTTTGACCAATTTGTCCAGGTCCTCCCCAAAAAGAAGCTTCCCTCTGAAGGGAAGTTTGGAGAGGCGTGCTTTAGATGCCGAGTCTGCTGACCACTGCCAAAGCCAGAGCCATCTGCGCGATACTGTGACTGCCGCCACCGCTCTCGTCGAGAGGCGCAAAAGATCATAAAAGATATCCACCAATTACGCTGTGACTGATTCCAGATGGGCCAAAGCTGGGTCTTCCGGCAGATGCCGAATCCACCTGAGAAGTGCTCGGGCTGCTAGACCCCCGCAAACAGAGGCCTGGAGAGATAAAGATGAAGCTGAAAAGGCTGTCTTGAGAAGGCTCTCAACTTTCCTATCTTGTTGGTCACGAAGCACTGCACCGCCCTCCAAGGGAATGGTAGTGTGCTTTGTTACCCCGGTCACAAGAGCATCCACCTTGGGATATGTTAGCCATTTATCTAAGTCCAGCGACCCCCAGAGATAAAGCTGCCCTAGACGGTGGGCCGACTGGAGGAGGATATCCGGAGTGTCACATTCCCACGACACCATCTGTTGCAGCTCTGTTGGGAATGGAAAGGCTCTAGAGGGCTTGCGAATGCCTTGTAATATCGGGTCTGGCTGAGAAGTTGCAGCAGACTGCGGATCTTGCTGCTCCTGTCGATCCGTCAAACATAGAGCTTCAACCACCTGCACAGTTAGTGCCGGCAACTCCTCTTTGCGAAACAAGCGAATATCCTGTGCTTCTGCTTGACATTCCACATAAAACTCTGAGGGTGACCATTCCCCATTCTCCCAATCTGACAAGCCGTCGCTCTCCTCACCAGAGGATGTGCTGTCCTACAGGGCTTTTGGCCAAGCGGTAGTAGCCCAGGAAATTTCCTTAGGAGACCGAGTATCTATCTTGGATATGTCCTCTGGCCTAGAGCGCTTGCGGGAGGCTGTGGCTGCAGACTGAGGAAACTGAACTGGGGTATCCACCGTAGATCTGGAAGTATTAGTGTGCCAGAGATCCCAGGTTTTCCTAAAAAGAGCCAAAAACTGGGTATCCGAGGCATGCAGTGGCTCTTGTTGACTGAAAGATTCTGGAGCAAGAGGGGATAAGCGAGGAGGAGAGGCAGGTTCGCCCACTGGAGGAAGCTGCCTAGGTCCCTCTAGCCCCTGAGGACACGCAGCAGGACTGCCTCTGTCCTGAGCCCTCTTGACCAAAGTCTCCCCAGGATGATCAAGGTACACACTACAAATGTCATCCTACAAATCCTTTATGTTTCTTAGTGCAGACCATGCACCACTGAAGGGAAGGCATAATAGAGGCAAATAGCGACGGACCGCGGCCCCGAAAGGCACAGAAAACCCCCAAAAATCTCTCAAAACCCACTTAAAAAACTTCAGAGAGGCATAGACTGGCAGGGGAGGCAGAAATTAATATATTAAGGTGCCCACAAAAGCCTGCCAAAAAACGGAGCTATGCTGTAAAATTCCTGCCGAAACAAAATGGCCGCCGCTAAAACTCCCGCTGAGAAAAAGAGCTCCCTGAAGCCTTAAAACACGCAGAAAATTTAAAAAACTAACAGATTCTAGCAGTTAGGGCTGTAAGGACCCTAAATAGGGTTTTTATACCCAAAACCTGGCCTCAGATTGCCCTGACGGCATCCCGATGAAAATCGGGAGGGAGGGGGATTTTGAAGATCAACTCACTGTGCCTGGAACAGAAGCAGTGCAGAGAAACCAAGGCAGACAAGTCACAGCAGAGGAGAGATAAAGCTGCCAGGAAAAAAACTGCAGGTTCCCCCTGTGTGTGTGTATGTGTATATATATATATATATATATATATATATATATATATATATATATATATATATATATATATATAGTCATGAGGCTGGAGCTAGAGAAGAAACAGTGTTGAAAAAAACTCCTGATTTTCATGGAACTCAGAAAAGGCAGAGAGCGCAGTTCCAGCGCAGCTCAGCCAGAGGGCGCATGAACAATTACACAGTACCTGAAGCAACGTGCTCTAGCATTGATCACATTAGTAACAAGCAGTTTCACCTGTCCTCAAACTCAGAACGTGCAAACCAGAAATCCCTTTTATAAAGGAAACCAGATGATCAGTGAGATAGGGAGAGAAACAGAGGGAGGAACAGGAACCGGCAGAGGCAGGAGCAAGATCCAGAGAGGGCGAGGTCAGAAGGACCGGCAGCAGGAGAAGGATTGGCAGCCGGAGCAGTGAGAGAAGCCTGGAACAGGAAGGCTTCCCTGCGCAGCCAACTCAAGGAGACAGAATCCAAAAGAGGTATACTCAAAGGGATAAAGTCCAGAGAGGCCAAAGGTATTGGAACGGAGTCCAAAGCCAAGCAAACCAAAGAAGCAGCTTGCCTGATGAAAGCAACTCTCCTAGCCCAAGTAAGTCTCCTATGCTAAACCAGAAAGGCACAAGGAAAGGAGTGTCCTTCTACAGTGATACTTTTGCCAAGAAACACAGAGAGTGGAAGCCCACGTCAGGTTTTCCTGGTAACTCTGATTGTAGAGCAGTCAACAGAACAGCTTGTCAGCCTGAGAAGCTACGTCGCAAGCTGAGTCCTGGTTGTGGCAGCCTACAGAAGCCAAGGTATGAAAAGCCTTTCATTTATAAGGGAAAGTTTAAGTGATGAAAACCTTATGCAAATAGATAAGCCTCAGAAAGTTAGAAGTAAAGCTAACCTTTTAAAAGCACTTCCCAACAGTGTGCTAAGGAAGTTGTATGAGAAACCGAAGAGCCCCTGTGAGGAGTTATCAGATACTGAAGACAGTCATAGCATTGAAGAAGATAGTGACCCAGAGTCAATGGACTTTGATTGTGAAACCAGTGTTCCCATTCCTCAGAGTGAACCAATGGAATGTAACTTCTGTTCAAGAACTAGCTTGATTGCCTTGCTAGATGTATAGAGAAAAGAGAACTCTGCATATGGTGAAGTTGATAACCATTTGTTTCCTGATGTTAATTTCTATTGATTTGAAAGAAGCCTTAACCCAGATAAACAGTTAATTGTGAAGCCTACAACCCTTAACTGTTTATATAATGGTGGAACCTTTTTGTTAGAGGAAAGAATTACCTTCATTTTCTTTTGTGTCTTATTGAACCTAAGCGTTGACCGGGGAAATAAAGCCTTATTACCCTACACTTTGGCGTAGATTGTTCTTTATAAGGAGTTCTGCACTACAAGGACCAGAATCCTCTTGGTCCTTCAGCTCAACCACTCCTTAATATGAATTAAATGTCACCGGACGCCCTTATTTCCTACGCCAGTAGGGGCGCCTGGGGACTATATATATATATATATACAATACACACACACACACACACATATATATATATATATATGCAATGTGTGCCTTTGAGTCAGTCCTGACTCCTGGCGACCCAGAAGCTCCTGGGTTTTCTTGGCAGTGTTGCCGGAAGTAGATTGCCAGGCCTTTCTTCCGAGGCAATGGAGGGTTAAGTGACTTGCCCAAGGCCACAAGGAGTGCTAGTGGGAATTGAACCCTGATTGCTCGGTTACCAAGCCAGTGTTCTAACCACTAGGCTACTCCACCACTCCATATATATATATATATATATATAATATAGTGGCCCAAAAAAAGTGAAAACATCTCGTAGCATATAAGTTATTTAAAAATTCAAAACGACAGATGTAAACGATTGACAAATTTACAAAAAAAGATGGCGACCGGAAATTGTCGAAATAAAGGCGTTATATAGCTAAAAAAGGTAAAAAGTAAACTATTTAAGCTTTTAATTTATGAGATGTTCTCACTTTTTTTTGGTCCACCCTGTATATATGTATGCAGCTGGGAAACCCAGAGGGGCGCCACTAGTGCGCCCTGGGTGCATCCAGCAAGAAATAATAAAAGGTTTAAAAGAAAAGAACAGAGAGATAAAAACTACACTCCACATCTGCTGGAGACAGAGAAATACTGGAGCGCCCTCTACTGGGGGTAGCTAGATATTACCAGGGAACAGCCTATCAGGCTACTGGTATTTTTTTATTTGTCTCTGTCTCCAACATCTGCTGGTAGGGGGACTAAACCCACTTGTCTGCACTGGTCTCGCAGGATGTACTGGACATATATATATATATATATATATATATATATATAAAAGCAGCTAAAGAGGTAAGTTTACAAATACTTGTAATAGTTTGATAAAAATAGTATATTCTGACAAAAGTACTCTGCCTTACATCAGAGCAGGTGCCCCTCCTGTAACATACACGCACAGAGGCCTGTTCAGAATGCTGCACCTCCGAGCCTTCCAGATATCCAGAAAATGGACGGGGTACATTTGTACCCGATTCCACAACTGTGGGAGCTATACATTCCCACAGTTGCAGAATCAAGGCACTTAGATAACCTGGCATACAGCCTATTCAGTGGAGGGAGACATCCAGGGATTTACCCAGCCAGCCTGCCCAATGCTCCAGCAGGTGTACCGGTGCTGTCCTGTCACCATAGCATCTGCACATCCAGCCAGAGGAACCGAAATGCTGGACCCCGAGCTGCCCTGTCACCCTGCTGCCTGACCCCCATGGCTGGGATCAGGCGACTTATGCTCTCCTGTGGCAGTGCGATGGGGCTGAGGGAGCTACTGGCCGCAATCGGCGGGATGCCCAGCACTTATTCCACCTTCAAGGTGGAATAAGCCGGGTGTCCAAGTGGATGCTGGCAGACGTACAGAGGCCCGACCTGAATAGTGATATGGCCCGCCCCTGTCCAGCATTCCCTGCACAAACCCTCTATATGTGTGGGGAGCGCTAGCATTAGAATAGCGTCCCGGGCCTGTTTGCGGGTTGTATGTCCAACCTGGACATACAACCCCACTATTTGGGCCTCAGAATGACCCCCCACAGTGTTTAATATCTCTACTGACAGGCTGGATATGAGCCACACAAGTGAGTGACATCAGCAGGACATTTTACTCCAACAGAGCTCAGAAAAGCTGAGGTGCTGCTTCAGAGTCTTCTCAGTATTTATTTAACCACTGAAGATAAGACGTTTGGCTCCACTCTCTTTATTTACTGTTTCTTTGCTGTGTAGCCTCTGCAGTACGAGATTGTGATGGATAGATCACAGGCAGGGCTGGCTCAACTATTAGGCAAGACTAGCTTCTGAGGGGTAGCAATGAAAGCAAAACAATAGATTCTGCTAGTTAGAGAAACTCAAAGAACCATCAGCACATTCCTTTACCTGCAGAGAGTGGGCACGCACATATACACAAAGCAAAGTGTAATATTTAAAAGTATGATATGCAAGTTCTGCATTTTTACAGGACTGTTGTGGGAAGGATGGAGTTTGAAGGTTCATCTAGGGTGCCCAATGCTCTTGTAGTGGCCCTGAACACAGGCACCAGATGCCCCGCTACCCCTTTGCTAGCTGCCCATATAACTTCTGGGTCTGCCATTTGTTATGAGTGTGCATAACTTTGGATGACTTTCTAGAAATCAAATAAATGTAGTGTCGGGTCTAGTTAAACTGGACAGCCACCAGTTTCTTCCCCTAGTCGTGGCTCAGGCACTGGAAACCAAATGTGCAGGGTTGGTACTTCTAATAATAAATAGAATTAATTTTGTACTTAAGTGTGTGTATGTAGTAACCCCAGAAGCATCCACTGTGCTGATTCAGGAGGTGAGAGAAAAAGGACCGAACATCTAAAGGCTTCTGGTTGTGTGCACTCACCTGGTCTTTGTTTACCTTTTTATAAAGAAACACCACAATCATGAGCTACCTGTGTCCAGGAAACTCTCAGAGAAGTGCTTGATCACTTAGTCTAGTGTTTTATCTCTCGCTTCCCTCAATTGCTCCTTCACACATATAAAGCAGTGAGTCTCTGCACAGAGAGCGACTCTTCCATGCATATTACTGACATGGAGCCAAAGAGCAGACCCTTCCATGTATACTATTGATGTGGAGCCCAGGAACAGACTTTTCTATGCATTCCACTAATGTGGAGGACTGAAAGAAACTGCAAAGCGAGTCATGTGTGGAAATCACAAGTGCATTATTTGAGTGAAAAATCCCCTACGCGTTTCGGCAAATACCTTCTTCAGGGGGTACACATCCTCAAAAAAAATAAAAACAATATTACAAATAATATTAAAAACAATAAGACATAATGTAGACTAGCAATAAATAAATAAATACGTAAACAACATATCAGATCTGGTTATTACTAATTTCCTTCATGGCCGTTGTTTACCTAGTTGTGTCTAGTTTCAGACAATATTTGTGGGCTATAGCGAATATCTTTTTTTCTTTTTATTCATAATACTTTGAATGAATAGTATATATATCATTATATAAGAGTGCCTTAGCAGGTCTCTTTTTCTGATGACAAATGTGCACTGTTCGTTTTACAGCCAACTCTAATATTACAATTTCACTGTACGGGTGTGCATATACCACCCTTAACCCCTCTTAATGATTCTGTGTATGATTCCATGGTGGCTGAACAGCGTTATGCTATTAAAAGTGTAGCTTTTACTTGTGAGTAAATCTGTGGTGCCATTTTACAGCTTGCCCGCAGTCCGTTGCTCCTCCTGTCCCAGTTTCTATAATCGTGCATATAGTTTTTACGAGTGCACAATCCTTTCATTTAAATATATGTTGACCAAATTTTTTTTTAAATGACCATTTGTAGAGTGCATGCAAATGAGGCATCTTTGACCTTTTTCGGCACAAAATGGGAGCACATTTAAGTGCCGTCTCTTTCACGAGAGTTCTTAAAATCCTTTGGAAGATTGGTGCACCGCTACAGCATGGTGATTTTTCTTTGCTGGGTAAGAGAAATTGGTTTTAAAAGGCCCTCTTTATTAGTTTTTGGATGTTCACATTTCTAGGCCATGCTGCCGTTGGTGTTTTATATTTTATAATTTGTATCTCCTGTGGGTTCATGCTATTTAGCACCATCTGGCTCTGACCCTCTCACTGTCGACTCTAAAAGATTGCCACATCATGATTATATAGAATTCATTTTTTTTCAAGACCACTGTGAGTCGGACACAGTTCCCTAAGGGGTATGTTTATAAAGCAGTGGCTCCGATATCGCATGGAGGCCACTACCACTGCTTTGTAAACATACCCCTTAAAGGAGGGAGGAGTAGCCTAGTGGTTGGGGCAAGGTACTTCAGGCCGGAAGGTCGGGGGTTCAAATCCCACTAGAGGACAGCAACCTTGGGCCGGAAGGACTGGGGTTTCTAGTCCCACAGATGCTCCTTGTGGTCTTGGGCAAACCACTTAACCCTCCATTGCCCATGTTCCCTGTAAGTATTAGTGTATGTGTCTCATATCCCCCGCGTGTTAAATGTATCCCCCAATTGTGTTGTGACCGCTTTGATTGAAGGATAAGGCGGTATACAAAACTGTCTAAATAAATAAACTATTCAGTTGGTCACTGATAAATTTATCTCACCTATGTACTTTCCCGTTCTTTGTATCATGTGTATGATACTTAGTATGACACTCCCTTCCTTTCAGAAAACAGCGTTGGTTTACAACCTTTATTTATTTATTTAACAAATATTTCTATACCGCTCTTTCCCAAGTATCAAGTGCGGTTTACAAGGAACAGTAAGTTATATGGTATGTGAAAGCGCATACCTAGTCGTTTTACATAGAACAGGTGGAACTATTTACAAGTAACAATATAACATTTGAACAGTAAAAAGTTAGAACGTATTTATATTATGGGTACTTACAAATTATATCATGGAACAAAATTGTGATGCATAAAAATATTTTGTGTGCTATGTAGTATTGTAGTATGGTTGTTAACCTGTGTCTCTTTGTGTATTCTGATTAGGTGTTGTGTGTTATGTAGTATTGTAGTATGGTTGTTAACCTTCTTTTGATTTCATTGTTTTACAGGTGTGGTTTTAGCTAATTTGATATTGGAGTGACTTCTTTTCCTAAGATTTTCCACAGTGTGCCATTGTAAATACAAATTATAGTATATTAAGGATGGCTCAGAAACCCAGTTCCTCCTATCTCTGTTTAGCATCCCAGGATGGGGATAATATATACTCTCTGTTGCTTGTCATGATATGATTATGTACCTCTCTATGTACACCGCTTTATGTTTCAATCTTTGTATGAGTTTTAATTATTTTTACTACCTATTTTTATTGTTTATGTATTTATTTATATCTCCAGGAACAAGCAGGAATGAGTCTTCACATATGGGTTTCGTCGGTACCAACGGAGCCTGCGCGGGAACGCTCCCCAGCGTCCAATAAGAAAGCTTTTGGGAGCATCCCACAGCGCCTGCGTGCTGCCTTCCCGCCTTTCCCAACCACCTCTCTCCCGTTCTTCTTTTCCGCGGAGCCAGCAGGTCGTGTTCCTGTCACCGCAGAAGAAGTTCTTTATTTTTTCTTAATTCTTTTGTGTCGCGTCTGCCTTCTTCGACGTCAGACCGGTACTGCCGGTCTTTTCTTTTCTTTCTTTAAAAAAAAAACAACAAAAAAAAACAATTTATCTTTTCTTCACTGTGCATTTTCAGTTTTTGGGCCTTAGGCCTAAAAATATTTTCCTCATGGAGAAGCCCGCCTCCGGGTTTAAAAAGTGCACAAAATGTGGCGGTACTATTTCTGTCACCGACACCCATGACTGGTGTCTAAAATGTTTGGGGCCTGACCATTCCATTACGGATTGTATGTCCTGTACCATGATGTCTAAAAGAGGTCGGCAGAACCGAGCAGCCAAGCTCAGTACCCTGTTTCCCTCTGATGCAGCTTCGGTGGCATCGTCATCTTCCAGGGCTTCTTCTTCCTCCCATGGATCTCAGGTAACCAAGCATAAATCTAGCCGGTCCTCGAAGGGTAGATCTCCCTCCAAGCATCGAGATGCCTCCGGGCTTGCCCTCAAGGATTCCGCACCGGCAAAATTACCCCAGCGGGAAGCTCCGGCTTCCAAAGCATTGTCTATGGGGTCACAGGTTGACATCGATGGCTCACCCTCGACAGATCACCTGTTGCCGTGTTCTGGGGTACCGGTGGCTCCCACTGGTACCGACATCCAGACATTGGTGGCGTCGATGGATCAGAAGATTCTGACCATGCAGCGCACCCTAACGGCATTCATACAGGCTGCGACGCCTCCGGTACCGCAACAATCCCCGTTGTCGGTACCGGCTCCGGCACCGGCATCACTCCCGGTGCCGGTACCGATTGCATCGGCATCGGCTTCGGTGTTGACTGCAACGGTACCCTGTCCTATGATGCCCATCGGTATCGAACCGGTACCGGTTACCCAAGATACCGATCCTACTCGGTACGGCTATCGGGCTTTACAGGAGCATCCAGACAGGCGATACTTCGATTCCTCTGAAGACTCTGAGTCTGAGGGTTCTGTCGAGGCATCGATACTTCTTCCTCAGGAGTCTTCTTCTCCTAAACAAAGAATGTCTCCTCCAGAAGACTTGTCTTTTCAAGACTTCATTAGGGAAGTGGCTAGGGGCCTCTCCATCACAGTGGCCCCTGAGTCAGAACCCAGAGCCAAGGAGTTAGATATTTTACAATATCCTAAAACTCCTAAAGAGGCAGCTACTTTACCTATTCATGAGATTCTGTATGATCTCATGTTGAGGATGTGGGAGACACCTCTTACCACCTCTCCTCATTCTCGCAGGTTAGACACCATGTATCGTGTCCCTCCTTGTCCTGGCTTCCACAAGACTCAGCTTCCTCACCACTCTATTGTGGTAGAGTCTGCCATGAGAAAGATAAAGAGTGCAAAGAGACACTCATCTAATCCTCCAGGACATGAATGCAGGACCCTAGATGCTTTTGGCCGAAGGGTTTTTCAAGCTTCTATGCTAGCTGCCAGGATCAACTCCTATAGTCTCTATATAGGAATGTTTCTAAAAGAAGTCACAGATCATCTGCAGACTTTAACCCCTTTCATTTCGGAGGATAAAAGGCAGGAGTTTCTCACTTGGCTCAAACATGCCCAAGATGCCTCCAAATTTTCCAACCGTGCTGCCTTTGACTCTTTTGAGTGTGTAAGCAGAGCCTCGGTTATTGCCATAGGGGCACGCAGAATTGCTTGGCTACAAGCTTCTGATTTGGAGCTCTGGGTCCAAGATGAATTAGGGAATATCCCTTGTACAGGTGAAAACCTTTTTGGTAAGGATTGGCAAGCAAAGGCCAATCAGATGGATGCTGAAAACTCTGCTTTGGATCGACTTTCAAAGTCTACCTCTGCTCCTGTTAAGAAAAGATTGTTCAAAAAGACATCTTTTTCCAAAAAGGAAAGATACTATCCTGCTTATGGTCAGCGGGCATCTTCTGCAGGTCGTTTTGCTGCAAAGCGTCAGCAACCACCTAAACAGGCCAAATCAAAGGCTGCTAGGCCTTCCATGACCCAGCAGCCTCAGCCTCCTCAGGGCCTTTGACTTGCAGCTAGAGAACATAGCCTTTCTGGCTATGGAGGAACCAGAGCCCCTTACCATTCCAGGAAGGTTGACTTACTTTGCTCCCAGATGGGAACAAATTACAGCAGAGCAATGGACACACTCTATCATAAAGGAAGGGTACAAGCTTCATTTCTTAAGCCTTCCCCCTCACACCATAGTGAAACAGTTCAATTCTCCAACATCTCTCCTCAACCTTCTGGGTCAGGAGATTGCCACCCTTCTTGCCCAAGGGGCAATAGAAGAAGTACCTCTTCTTCAACAAGGCACAGTGTTCTACTCCCCTTATTTTCTTATTCCAAAGAAAACAGGGGGCTACAGACCCATCTTAGATCTCAGAGAATTGAACAAATTTCTATTCAAGGAGAAATTCAACATGATTTCTCTCGGTGCTCTGCTTCCATACCTTCAGAGTCAGGACTGGCTTTGTTCTCTAGATCTCAAGGATGCGTACACCCATGTCCTCATCCATCCAACACACAGAAGGTTCCTTCGGTTCCTTTTTGGAGAAAAGCACTACCAATACAGGGTGCTTCCTTTCGGTCTGGCCTCCGCACCAAGGGTGTTCACGAAATGCATGGCAGTAGTAGCTGCATTTCTACGCACTCTAGTAATATTCGTTTTCACATATCTGGATGACTGGCTCATTCGAGCTCCCTCTCAGTCAGAGGCCAAGACTTTTCTAACCTGCACAATGCGTGTCCTTCAGTATTTGGGACTGGTAATAAACATCCCAAAATCCAATCTCACCCCTACTCAATCTCTGGAGTTTATAGGGGCTTTGCTGGATACCACAACTGCAAGGGCCTATCTTCCTCAGGCTCGTTGCCTACACTTGGTGCAGTTAGCTTCCCAAATACAGTTAAAGTCCCATTTAACTGCTCGGGAAATGTTACAACTCTTGGCCACATGGCATCCACCGTGCATGTGGTTCCATATGCTCGCCTTCACATGAGGGCAGCTCAATGGACTTTATCCACCCAATGGACTCAGGCATCAGGTTGCCTGTCAGACAAAATAGCAAACTCCAGTCGCCTTTTTTGGTCTCTCCAGTGGTGGAAGTCCTCTCAAAACCTGTTGCTGGGGTCCCCTTTTCAGCAGTCAAAACCCCAAGCAACCCTTACAACAGATGCCTCTCCAGTGGGTTGGGGAGCTCATCTGCAAGATCTCTCCACCCAGGGCATCTGGTCTCCACAGGAGACTTCTCTACACATCAATCTCTTGGAACTCAGAGCAATATTCTTAGCTCTCAGAGTGTTCCACTCCCTGCTCAGCTACAGGACAGTCCTCATCCACACGGACAACCAAGTAGCCATGTTCTATGTGAACAAGCAGGGAGGGACTGGCTCTCTGTCGCTTTGCAACGAAGCTTTGCGACTGTGGGCCTTCACCAGAGAGCATCAGATTCATCTTATGGCAGTATATCTTCCAGGCGTTCAAAACTCTTGGGCAGACAGACTCAGTCGAGTTCTGCTTCCACACGAGTGGTCCCTCCACATGGACCAGGTAGCCAGGATTTTTCGAATTTGAGGAACCCCGGACATAGACCTCTTTGCAAGTCCGTGGAATGCCAAACTTCCCCGGTTCTGTTCCAGAATTCCGTGTCAGGGAGTTCAGGCCAAGGATGCCTTCCTTCTTCACTGGGGTCAAGACTTCCTTTATGCCTTTCCACCCATTTCCCTAATTCCCAAAACACTTTTCAAGCTTCAGAGAGACCGAGGTTCCATGATCCTCATAGCACCACATTGGCCACGCCAAGTGTGGTACCCTCTACTTCGGCATCTCTCTCAAGCTCCCTCCCTGGAGTTGGGCTCTGCACCAGATCTTCTATCCCAGGAAGACGGAACGTTGTGGCACCCAAACCCCCAGTCTCTCCATCTCAGGGCCTGGTTGCTGAAGGCCTAGACCTTCAAGTTTTTCATCTCTCTCAGCAAGTCAGAAATATTCTTCATGCTTCTAGAAAGCCTTCCACTAGACGTTCTTATGCTTTCAAATGGAAAAGATTTACCATTTGGTGTTCAGAGAAGGGTCTTAACCCTCTTGCAATACCTTTGAATTCTTTACTAGAGTATCTTCTGCATCTATCCCATGCAGGCCTTAAAACGAATTCAGTAAGAGTCCATTTGAGTGCTATTGCAGCGTCCCTCAAGCCTCTCAATGGACAGCCTATTTCCTCTTATCCTCTTATAGCAAGATTCATGAGAGGCCTTCTTTTAACTAAACCTCCCATTAGACCACCTCCAGTGGCATGGGACTTAAATCTGGTTCTTGGCCAGCTTATGAAGCCACCCTTTGAACCTTTAGCCACCATCTCCTTGAAATTTCTTTCTTGGATGGTTATCTTTCTCATTGCAGTCACCTCAGCACGCCGCATCAGTGAATTGCAAGCCTTGGTGGCTAATCCTCCTTATACAAGGTTCCATCATGATAAGGTAGTCCTCAGGACCAATCCATACTTTATGCCCAAAGTGGTCTCGCCTTTTCATCTGAACCAAGAGGTATACTTACCTGTCTTTTTTCCAGGACCTCATGCATCAAGTGCAGAGAGGAATCTTCATACTTTGGATTGTAAAAGAGCTCTCGCCTTTTACTTACAAAGAACACAGCAACATAGAAAGTCTTCTCAACTCTTTGTTGCTTTTGATCCTTCCCATTTAGGACTTCCAGTTTCTAAGAGAACACTGTCCAACTGGATTGCTCAGTGTATTTCTTTTGCCTACCAGAGTAGGAACCTTTCTCTGGAGGGCCATGTCACAGCTCACAATGTGAGGGCCATGGCAGCCTCAATGGCTCATCTAAACTCTGTGTCCATCGACCAAATCTGTCGAGCGGCCACCTGGGCCTCGGTTCATACCTTCACAGCCCATTACTGTTTGGACAAGGACTCCCGCCGGGATGCCTCGTTTGGTCAGGCTGTTCTCAAACACCTGTTCCATTCCTAATCAACTCCTACCCACCTACCCTGGTTGGATGCCAGAGATCCATGGGGGGAGGTAGAGCCCTTTTCAAGGACACACAACTTTGGGGTCTCTCCCTGGCATCTGCAGCTAGGGAGTCCCCATATGTGAAGACTCATTCCTGCTTGTTCCTGGAGATAGCACAGTTACTTACCTGTAACAGGTGATCTCTGGGAACAGCAGGACTAAGTCTTCGCAACCCACCCACCTCCCCTAGGAGTTGTATCTCTCTATCTATCTTTCCTTCCCTCTCTCTCTCTCTCTCTTTGTCTCAGCTTTAAAACTCGAACTGGAGAGAGGCGGTTTGGAAAGGCGGGAAGGCAGCATGCAGGCGCTGTGGGATGCTCCCAAAAGCTTTCTTATTGGATGCTGAGGAGCGTTCCCGCGCAAGCTCCTTCGGTACCGACGATACCCATATGTGAAGACTTATTCCTGCTGTTCCCAGAGATCACCTGTTACAGGTAAGTAACTGTGCTTTATTGCTAATCTACATTATGTCTTATTATTTTTAATATTATTTGTAATATTGTTTTTATTTTTTTGAGGATGCCCCTGAAGAAGGCATTTGCCAAAACGCGTAGGGGATTTTTCATCAAATAAAGCACCTGTGACCTCCACACACGACTTGCTTTGCTGTGTCTTGCTATCCTCTGCAGTTTCTTTCACTCCTGGTTTTTGGACTGAAAGAAACTGCCATGGCCTGCTGCATGTCCCTGTGTGTCTTAGAAAGACTATTTCAGGAAGTCCAGCCCTGGGATGAGTGGGTGAGGGGTAGGGAGGGAAATGAGTGGTAAATTCATCTGAAACAAAATAGCAATAAGCTATGAGTTTGATCTCCTCAGCCAGTGACCTCCTGCTGGGCAACTGCTAAGTACCAGAGCCACAGGCTTGTTACTGCAATACAGACAAAAGATTTTCGTTTATGCTACTATTTGAAAACAGGCTGAAAATATGAACAATTTTTTGCTTTAGCTTCAAAGCTAGGTAATTCTTATATTGCACCAATAGTTTCTCTATGATAACAGAAATCTACATAGACAGACTGTTAAGCAATTTTCAACAGAGTAGGTTAAGCACAAAGAGCAAATAAGGCAATTTTTGAGCAGCTTATTAAAAAAATAGAAAAGCTACAACTATTCAAAAGCAAGCGAAAGAGAGGATAAAAAATGTAGCCAGACAGATCCACTTAGGGGTATTTTTACTAAACAGCAGTAGCGGCTTCCATTCGATATCGGAAATCAATGGGGCCACAGCTCTGATATCACATGGAAGCCGCTACTGCTGTTTATTTATTTATTTTATTTATTTATTTAGACAGTTTTGTATACTACCTTATCCTTCAATCAAAGTGGTCAACAAGACGTTGGGAGGCATACATTCAACAGGAGGAGATACGTTTCACATGCGTATATTTAGTAAACATACCCCTTAGTGTGCTTCTACCCCAGTGCTCTGGAGATCAAGTATTAATTTGAGAGACTGTTGCAACAAGTTTTAAATGCAGAGTTCCCTTTTTTTTAACTTTTCCTTTGTTTGACTTGCTCAGCAAGAGACCCCCTCCTGGGCAACTGCTAACTACTAGGTTATACGTATTCAGGTCTTCTGGTGCAAACCCTATACTATTTTGGTCTCTTTCCTCTGTACCACTTCAAATCTTTTTATATCCTTAGAAGACAGGAAGATGAAAAAACAGTCCCGCACCTCTGAGTAGTGCACCTCCTCCAGCAGCTTGGAGACTGAGCATGTCATCTTTTTGATGACACTAGTGTACATATGCAGCTGGCACCACCCACCAGCCCCAGTACCTATTGACAAAGCAGACTCAGAGGAGCAACAAATAAGTAGTTAAATATGCAACAAACACTTCTACATCTAAATAAACTAGTACCCCCTCCATCCCCTGGAAAGGATACCCCGTCCCCCCCTCCAGGATGGGGAGGCCTACCTGCTGAGTGCTTGAGCAACTCCAACCAACGGGAAGCGAGCAACCAACAGCTCTTCTAGTCCACCCCTCCCCCAAACACTGATTACATACCCCTCCCTGGCTCCCCCTGGCCACTTCCTCCACCAAAGGAACCAGCTTCAGGACCAGGGTGTGCATAGATTATCACAGAAAGCACTCAGGGAGGGTTCTGGGACTGGACTGGAGTTCCTCAAGGAACAACAATTAGCAGGTAAGTCTAATTTCTCTTTCCTTATTGTCCCTCCAGTCCAGTCCTGCACCTCTGAGATGTATCAGAGCAGTTAAACTAATGGGAGGGACCCGCACAACCAGCCTGAAGCACTGCTGATCCGAAACGAGCATCCCCCACTGCCTGGACATCCAGGCGAAAATGTTCAGATAAAGTATGCCACCCTACAGATTTCCACTGGCGGAACTAAACTATACTCTGCTCATTTAATTTTTGTAAACTGCACTGATGCAGAATAGCGCGGTATATAAGAGAATGTAAATAAATAAATAAATGAGGCTGCCTGAGCCCTCTTGGAATGCGTCTGCAACCCTGCCGGCACTGCTCTACCCTTCAAGATGTATGCAGGCGTGATTGCTTCACTGATCCATCTGGAAATGGAGGCTTAGCTGCTGCCTCACTTTTGCGCGATCCGCCAAACAAAACCAACAGACGGTCCGATCTCCAAAAGGATGAAGTCCTTTTCACATACCTTCACATCCAAGTGGCACAACTGTGGAGTGGCAGAGCCCATATCTGCTCTCACCCACATCCGAGCTCGCCAGAGCCAGTAAGGAAATGGCCTTATTTACATGACATGCTCACACCACCTTGGGCAAAAATGAAGGTACCGGTCGCAGGACCACTTTCTCCTTGGAGAAGGAAAGGAATGGCTCCTGGCATGACAGGGTCCGAAGCTCCAAAATCCTGTGTGCCGAGCAAATCACCACCAGAAATACCATTTTCAGAGTCAAATCCTTCAGGAAAGCTCGACTCAATGGCTCAAAGGGTTCCCCAGACAGCACCGTCAGCACCAGATTGAGATTCCAAGGTGGTACCACTGCCCTCTTTGGCAGACAGAGGTGGGTCACCGCCCCTAGAAAACTCAGCCCATAAGGGTGTGTACCCAACGGCACCCTGTGGACTTTCCTGAGATAACCGCAAATCGCCGCCAGTTGCACCCTCAAGGAACTGGCAGCTAGGCCCTTATCAAAACCGGATTGCAAGAACGCCAAGATGTCCGGAACGGAGGCAGTGGAAGGGCGCACCTGCCTCTCTCCGCACCATGATTCAAAGATGAGCCTTACGCAGATGCATGCCAGGTTCGTAGACCACCTCTGGGCCTGTAGCAAGGTTGCTATCCCCGAGCCTGATTATCCTTTCTTCTTCAACTTCGCCCTTCCAAGAGCCATGCCATAAGCGATAATTGATCCACCTGGGGCATATGAAGTGGCTCCCGTGTCAAGAGGTCCTTCCAACCGGAAGCCACCACAGTCAATCTGCCAGTATCTGAATCAGGTCAGCATACCACTGTCACCTCGGCCAGTCTGGTGCCACTAGAATTACAAATCCCCGGTGCACCTCTAGCCATTGCACTAACCGGCCTATGAGCACCCAAGGGGGAAAACAGAGAAGACCCTCTTTGAGCCACTGCTGAATTAGAGCATCTAAGCTCTTGGACTTCCTCTCTTCTTCTGCTGAAAAAACGGCAGGCCTTGGCCGACTCGAACATTGCCATTAGGTCCATGACTGGTGTGCCCCATCGGCGGACCATCTGCTCGAACACCTCCTAATTGAGCTGCCACTCTCCGGGGTCCATGCAGACTCGGCTGAGGTAGGCTGCCGTCACACTGTCAACTCCTGCTACATGCGCCGCTGATAACGCCTGGAGATGAATCGCTGCCCATCCGAACAGCTTTTCGGCCTCCTTCTCCAGGGCTGCATTGCCTGTGCCTCCTTGCCGGTTGATGTAAGCCACCATGGTCACATTGTCCGAGAGGACTTGGACAACCTTCCCCTGCAACCATGACTTGAAACTTTCTAACACCAAGGTCACCGCTCGCATCTCGAGCCTGTTAATCAAACACAGGGCCTCCTGCGGACTCTTGTCCCTGAACAAAGCGTCCTTCGCAATGGGCTCTCCAATCTGACAGGCTGGCATCGGTCATCAGAGGAACCCACACCGGGGACTCCTTCCAGGCTCCCCACATGCAGCCATCAACTGAGGGCTCTCCTGGCGTTCCGCGGGCAGGGGAGTACTTGAGACAGAGATTGACTCTGACTCTGATGGGACCATCGACTGAGCAGAGCCCTCTGCAGTGGTTGCATGTGCGCCCTTGCCCATGAGACTAGCTCGAGAGTGGCCGCCATGGTCCCCAGAACCTACAGATGCCGCCACGCTGATGGTCTTGCCATCTTCAGGACCTGCCGTAGCTCCTGCACCCGGCGAACCAGCAGGAAAATCCTGACCACGCAGGTTTCAAAGCACGCTCTCAAATACTCTAGCTCCTGGGCCGGCCGTAACTGACTTTTGGCCAGGTTGACACCAACTGAGACTTTGAAGGAACTCTCCCACCCGCGCTGTTGCTCTTTTCGCTATCATCCCTGGACTTCGCCTGGACCAGCCAATCTATTTATGGGTGGACAAGAACCCCTTTCTTGTGGAGAGCTGCCGCCACCACCACCATGACCTTGGTGAAGGTATGGGGGGTGGTTGCCAGACTGAAGGGCAACGCTCGAAACTTGAAATGGCCCCTTGGCACTGCAAAGCGGAGAAACTGCCGATGTTCTCGATGGATGGGAACGTGCAGATACGCCTCTGCGAGATTGGGAGTCGCCCAAAACCTCCGCTTCCTACCACCATTATTACTGTGAAAATGCGGTACCCGGAGACCGTAGTTCATGCCCTCGAAGTCAAGAATTGGGTGAAAGGAACCTTCCATTTGGGCACCATGAAATACATGAAGCATTGACCGCAGACGTACTGGTCTCGCGGAACCAGTTCCACTGCTTTCAGCTGCAGGAGACAAGTCAAGGTCTCTTCGACTGCTGCCAACACCGCTGGACCCTCTTTGGGTGATCAAAGGTGCTCGTTCTTGCTCCGGCAGTGGGTATAGGCGTGTCATGGATTGCACCCCTTTAAGTCCAACCTCCGGCAGATCCCACTCATCCTGGATCATCTGTCCTACTACTCCATGTACTGGTAAGACTTTCTGCGATTTCCATACTGCCTGGAACAGCGGATCCTACAGCACTTCTTCCTCTGCTGGGAGATTAGCAGACATATTCAGGGCCTTGAGGGTCTCCAAGGTACACATAGAATGTGAGCCCTTTGGGGACGAGGAATTGTATGAGTACCCGCTTGTAGTGATTGTAAACCGCCCTAATGGCCTTCGGCCTGGGCAGTATACCAAAAAATTGCATAAACATAAGCATAAAGATGAGCACTGGTAACTCCTCCTGACGGTAAACCCGAACAATCCGGGCCTGATCCTACTGTTCTAGGCTTTCTCCTTCTTCGAACTCGTCCTGCAGATCTAGCTCCGTGTCCAGGTCTTCCCCATCCAGCCTCTCCGACAACGGCAATTGCTGCCACTCCTCTAAGCCTTTAGCCTGCTTAGACGGCACTGCTCCTGACTTGTGCTCTTTTGCGTCTGACATCCTCTTAGCCCTGTGTTCTGGGGCTGAGGAGCCACTTGGTAGGCAAAACGCCTTTTGCAAAAGTAAGAAAACCTCAGGTGAGAACTCCCCCAGGAGTCCTACTGCTCCCTGGGCTCAAGTGGTGGATGGTCTGGGCATCGTGCAGGGACTGGGGGCCGGATCCGTTGAAGGTAACATGGCACCCCCAGGGTCTCTTGCAACTGGGAGGGACTCCCCTGCCTCATCTCATCATGCAGGTCCTGCTCCCATGACAGCCTCTTGCATGCAGTTTAGGCAGATGCCTGCCTCCGAGACCACACATCGGGGACTGCATATCTTGAGGATTTTTAGATTGTGCTGCAGTGTTGTATCTTAAAGATATGAAATGGACCTTGCCCTGATCCAATCAAACTGACACGTTCTCTGAGTAAAGTTTACGTTTTTCTTCTAATACTACAAATGGCTATAAGGGAGTACAGCTTCCCTTACAAGCAATATTACAGATTTAATAGGTACATAATCTGGGCTAAGCGACAAGAGATGATCATGTCAGGTTACTCACTGACCATAGACAGATGGAAGGATTTCATTTGCGTCCAATCCACTGACTACCTTTCAAATTACATACATTTCTTGTATGCAGGTACTTCCTGTTTTCCACAGAGCTGTAGCTGCTACAAACCTATATGCAGCACCTCTTTTTTTTTTTACACTTATGTTTTTATCTGACCCTTCTCAGGAGAAAGCAACAATGTTTCAACCAAGTGCCAGTTACATCACCTGACCTAGCACAACAGCCCTCTGAAAATCCGCCCAGCAACAAACAATGGCCTATCTGATTAGGCCTTTCCCACATGTCTGCATCAAGTCATTGTGCACTGAATCACTTTTGAGCTGTATAACACAAGGAATGCTTAAGGATTAAGTGGGGCTCACGCCCCTTGATACCATCCTATACCAGGCACTGCGGTCTGGCCGGCATTTATTTATTTATTTAATACTTCTTATTTATTTAATATTTCTTACATACAGCCTTTCATGATATCAAGGCGGTTTACATTGAACAAACTGAAATTACATTGAACAGGGCATTATAACTTGGAGATAACTATTTTACAGGGACCATGGGCAATGGAGGGTTAAGTGGCTTGCCCAAGACCACAAGGAGCACCTGTGGGACTAAAAAACCCCAGTCCTTCCGGCCCAAGGTTGCTTTCCTCTAGTGGGATTTGAACCCCCGACCTTCCGGCCTGGGGTACCTTGCCCCAACCACTAGGCCACTCCTCCCTGGTGGGAAGGGCTGGGGGCACTCCCCAGGAACGCCCTCAATCTGTACCTGGGTAGGTAAAAGGATCCCCAGCACAGTGCACCTCCATAGGCTCAGGCACAGAGCACTAGAGTACTTGAACTAAAATAAAACCAAACCAAAATCTAATTAACAAACTAAACTAAACTAAACTAAAATTAAAAAGAAACTGCAAATGGCCCCCTAGGAAGAGGCTGCTCTGTCCTGCTTTATTCTCCGGTGGCTGCCTCTCCCAGGCACCCAAAACACAGCAGGGGCCTGAATAAGAAGAAATCGTGCCTAAATGCAGCAGGGGGAGTTTCCCACACCGCTGCAGGCTCCCAAACATGCGGCTGCAGGCCGCTCTCTGTCTCCTTGTGTTCTGGCGGTTGCTAGGGGTTCCTGCTGTCCTCCCCCACCCAGCCACTCTTACCTTGGAGCCTCTTTGCCACATGGCTTTTCTACCCCTCGCGCTCAGCCTTCCTTCCCGGCTTTGGCGCTAAGGAGGGTAACTCGGGGCTGCCAGTTTTCACTCCTGTCAAGCAGCTGCAGCCCCTGCAGCGGCTCCTCACCCAATAACGGGTTCGGGAGCAGCCAGAAGTCTCGGACTGAAGAAGGCCCTCACAGAACTCCCCCCCCCCAAAATCCTGGGGGGAGAGGGGGAAGAAGGAATATCCCTCCCCTCAGCCCTGTTGTCCCCCGGGTTCTCTCTGTTCCTTCTGATTTTTTTTTTTTTTTTACACTTATGCCTTTAAAAACAAAGAAACCTGCACCTTAACAGGGGAAATAAAAGCAAACTCTAACTAAACCTATCTCCTTAGTTGTCTCTTCAGCACCCTGGCTCACAATCTCCTCCAGCTGCTTGGAGACTGAGATTACTGGGGCTGGTGGGCGGTGCCAGCTTCATATGTACACTAGTGTCATCAAAAAGATGACATGCTCAGTCTCCAAGCTGCTGGGGGAGGTGCACTACCCAGAGGTGCGGGACTGGACTGGAGGGGTGATAAGGAACCCTAAATTTCAAATCTCATATCAAACTCATCACTAGGGCTATATATAACAAATTAGAATGCTTTAGCACCTGAAACTTCTACTACAGAATAATGAATTCAGAATTGTATTGCAAGCAATGATATTCCTTCACATGGACTACTGTAACAGTCTACTACACGGTTTACCCAAGCAAACTCTTCACAGCCTTCAAATGACCCAACATATGGCAGCCCGCATGATCTATAATTCATGCAAATCTGAACATATTACACCTATATTACATGCACTCCACTGGTAACCAGGCCACAGCAGAATCAAATACAAAATAATAATGACCACATTTAAAACTATAAAAAATTTAGTCCCCATAACCCTAATACACTTAATCAGGACCACACCTAATGACCGCCAATGTAGAGGAAAAATGACAAATACACTTGTAATTCCATCTGACTACCGCAAAACCAAAAAGCAAACTAGCAATAGGGCCTTCGAATAGTTAGCACCATCTCTATGGAACACCTTACCAGATAGAATAAGAGATATATCCGACCTGGCCACCTTCTGATCCAAGCTCAAAACATTCCTTGTCATTGAGTACTTTGGAGACAATTAACAATATAATAACACAGATCCAACGTGAATACGAGAAACAATCTCTTCTCCCGCAAATTCCACCCCGTCTCCCCCTTTTTCCTTGCCATGGTACACTATGGAACAAGCAAAGAATATACATTTGAAATACCATCCGAAATCCAATATTACATATGAAAATTGTAAATAAGTTTTAAAGAGTTAAAACCTAATCTTATATTTCTGTGATTGTATAATACACCCTCATTTGTTACATGTAAAAGTTTAATATGTTTTGAATTTATGTAATACTGTTGTTTATAATGTAAACCGCCCTGATTACATGCTAGGGCGGTATAAAAAACTAACAAATAAATAGATAAGAAGGGCTGGAGCAATGTGATCCTCTCTTTTTGGATCACCAGTCTCTCTGCCCTACCCACTCTACAGTGCCCTCTCCCAGGTGGGGAGTTGCGTGGCTTTGTTCTCGTTGCATAGCTAGCGGTTACTGAGCCAGCCCACAAGCACACACACAGCACAAACAAGGGGTGGGGCACCCTGGGGAGTCCCCCATATGACAACCGACCCTGCGTAGGCAGTCTACGAAGGCAGCACTGCCAGGCTGCCATTGTGGGGGTGGGCCCAGCTCAGTTTGGCAAGGCAGGCACTTAGCCCCGATGGTGGCTAGGCTTGGCCGCAATAAAGAAGGGTGCATTGCACGCTGGCTTGGGTGACTAGGTCGGGAACCTCCCCTGTTGAAAATATGTAGTATATATATATATGCATTTGAATATGTTGATTTTGAGAATAAAGTTGCAGGCAAGTTTACCCACAAAAATGTGTGTAAGATGTTATTGGGCTACAAGTGAGGTAGAAATCCAGGCAGGGCTGAGAGCTGGAAGGGTTAAGTGAAAAGGATATACCCCTCTTGGTGAAGTCATACCCTGGTACATGCTTGTCCCTCCCCTATTCCTTTGTCCTGCTGCTCTCTCTGCTTGCTAGAGATAACTACTCTCCCTCTGCTTTGCTAGAGATAAGAGTACAGTAGACTTTCTCCAATCGGGACTATACTGTAATAAAGTGACCAATCATGAAGAAATGCTGTAATAATCTGATAAGAAGTCTATATAATCTCTCTGAGCCCTTTAGTGGGGGCCCAGAATTTGGAAAAACTATTTTCTCTGGGTCTGTGCACATTAAACCGTTGTTTCTTTTAAGACTCCTTGGGTGTTTCTTTCTTCACTCGTTTATCTGCTACATTTTTGTTCCCTGAGCCGGCTGAGACAGCGAGATAAGAAAGAAAAGGTTATCTTGCTACCTCTAGGTTCAATCGGTTTGAGCCGGGCTGGTGGCGAACGCAGCGGGGAATACAAGGTGCCAACAGACCAGTTGTTCTGGAATGTATTCCTTCCTGATTCGCCTCTGCCGCTGGCTTTATCCGAAGGACACCTAAGAACCCGCTCTGGGGTCTAGGAAACAACCCTTTCAACTCCGGAGGACATCTGAGTGGGGTAAGTGATAATGGGGGTCTGTTTCTGTCTGCAGTTCAGGAAAAATCGGTCCTTCCTAAGGGGAAGAAGGAAAGATTGATCACCTCTCGAAGGAATCGCCCTAGTACCCTGAGCTGAGCTGGGGGAAACCGCGTTCCTAATAGTTAGACTGTTTTTTTACAGAATTGTTGGTCTGTGCTTGATTTATGTGTTTGGCACAAGCAAAGGCTTGTGCAGTGAGCATAGACTCCTGATTAGTGCAGTTCCTGGCCAGGCGATCGCGCCCAGATCGGGAAAAAAATGGCAAAAGCGCCATTTTGTTAGGGTGTGGTGAAAGCGCCATCTTGTTAGTTACCCTTCTTGAGACTAGAGCAGCTGGATTCCTGGCTGTCTGCATTCCTTTCCCTCTGTATTTTCAAAGCCTGGAAGAAAGATATGGGGGGATCAGAGACGAAATGCAGCCCCTTAGAGTGTATGGTAAAGCACTTCAGGAAGGGATTCTCTGCAGATTATGGTGTTCGTATGACTCCCGCCCTGTTAACGAAATATTGTCAGGAGTGGCCCAACTTTAACATTGCTTGGCCCCCTGAAGGAACCTTTGATTATGACTTGGTTAGCCGAGTGCACCAAGTTGTGGTAGCTAAACATCCTGATCAATTCCCTTATATTGATTCCTGGCTGGATGTTTGTCGGCAGAGACCTAAATGGCTCGGGAGATGTCATGAGGAAAACTGCCGCATACTTTTGTCTCATAGCCCACAGGAAATGCAGCCTAAATTAAAATAACAAGTGCCCGTTTTAGTACAGGAGCCAGAGACAGAAGAATTTCCCCCTTTCCCTCCTCCCAGGCAGATTTCTGTGGCTTCAGCTAGGTCGGCAGTCTCAGCAGGGAATTCCGTTAGTCGTTCCCCGCCCCTCTCAACAGCTGCTACATTCTCTGACAGTTAGAAGAGCAGTGAGGGAAACATACCAATGCCAATTTCAGATACAGACCTGCCCAGCACTTCAGAAAGTTCCCCGAGTCCCAGATCTGAAGAGGGTCAGTTCCACGTTCGTACACCCTCCCCGCCCGTATTAGAGCACTGCGACTTCAGGAGAGATCACTGCACAATACGTGCTAGCAAACAGACTCCAGAGGTTAGTCTCCACCTACCCCTACGAGAGGCTCGAGGACCAGCTGCCTTTAATGCCCAGGGAGAACTTGTGGAAAGCCCCCAAACTTTTGTGTATGTACCTTTTTCTACAACCGACTTGTTGAACTGGAAAGCTCATTATCCATCCTATACTGATAAACCTCAAGCTATGATAGATTTGTTTTCATCTATTATTCAGACCCATCTTCCAACTTGGGCAAACCGCCGTCAGCTCCTTTTAACCTTACTCAGTACCGAAGAGAGATACCGGGTGACTCGGTCAACCATGAAATGGTTAGAAGAGAAACCTCCAGGTGAACAGGATCCCCAGCAAGCAGCGCTGAGAGACTTTCCTGACCTAGAACCCCAATGGGCTGCCAACAGTAATACAGGACGACTTGCCCTGGTTTGCTATCATCGGGCTCTCCTGGAAGGCCTTAAAAAAGGGGGTCAGAAAGTGATGAATGTGGGGAAAATATCTGAGGTCCTGCAAACCCCTGATGAGAGCCCGGGCCAGTTTTATGAAAGACTCTGAATCTTTCCGTGTTTACACTCCATTTGACCCCAAAGCACTTGAAAACCAGCGGATGGTGGATACAGCGTTTCTGGGACAATCACAGGGGGACATTTGTACAAAACTTCAGAAGCTTGAAGGTTTTGCTGGAATGAATATAACCCAGCTGATGGAAGCTGCTTTGAAAGTATTTGTGAACAAAGATCAGGAGATGAAGCGTGAGGGTGAACGAAAGATGAAAAAGAAAGCTGATATGTTAGCAGCGGCGCTAGTCGAGAAAGGACAAGGAAAGTCGATGTGGGAACCGAGACGCCGAGGCTGGGGTAGAGGAACCCGGCGTGAATTGATGGAGCGAAGACCATTGGAACAAGATCAATGTGCCTATTGTAGAGAAATGGGCCACTGGAAAAATGATTGTCCCAACAAAGGCGGCCGAAATTATGCCGGAAGAGGAAACTGTGGTCGACCAGCATTCCGAGGGCGAGTTGAAGAAGGAAGATATACTCGGAGGCCAGCTGAGGACACCAGCGAGGAGCGTGAGGGTCTAGCGGGATTCATTGGATTTACCGCTATGGACCAGAACCAGGATGATCGTGAATAGGACAGACTGGGCTCGCAGATTCTTCTCGGTCCCCATGAGCCCATGGTCACAATCAAAATCGGGGACCAGCAAATACCATTTATGGTTGATAGTGGGGCAGAGAATTCCGTTGTGTCCCAACCACTAGCAAGTCCTTCCGAAAAGACTGTCACAGTGGTGGGGGCAACCGGAAACTGGGCAGTCCGGCCCTTTCTCCATACCTGAGTCTGCGAAGTAGACAGACAGCAAATCGCCCATCAATTTCTGTACATGCCCGAGTGTCCGGTACCACTTCTGGGCCGGGATCTCCTATCAAAGCTACATGCCCGGATCTCCTTTACCCCCACAGGAGAGGCTAAAATGGTTTTGGGGCCTCCAGTATTGGGATTATTTTCTCTACAGATTCCAAGGGAAGAAGAGTAGTGTCTGTACTCCCAAGCTGATCGGCAACAACCCCTCCCATCAGAACTGCAAAACTACCCTGGGGTATGGACAGAAGGTAATCCTCCTGGCCTTGCCCGGAATATCCCGCCTATTATAGTGGAACTAAAACCAAACGCCTGTCCCATCCGTGTTAAGCAATACTCCCTGCCCCGAAGAGCTGTTGAGGGCATTCATAAACATCTCCAGCGATTACTCGAATTTGGACTCCTGAAACCATGCCAATCACCTTGGAATGTTTATGTTTATGTTTAATAAAACTTGATAGACCGCCCTTCACAATAAAATCAGAGCGGTTTACAACATATAAAAACCTTTAAAATAGGGCGCAAGGCCGGTAAAAGGAAAAGAAGTTACATTTCATAAAAAGAAAGAGGAAGAACAGAAAGGGCAGGAGAAAGTGGGAGGGGAGGAGTGAGATTATAGAGAGGGGGGAGAAGTAGGGAGGTTAAAGGCTAGGGAAAAGAGGTAGGTTTTTAGCTGCTGTTTAAATGCTGAGTGGGAGGGTTCTAAACGGATAGAGGAGGGAAGGGAGTTCCATAGTGCGGGGCCTATAAAGAAAAAAGCTGAAGAGCGGGTGGATTGCAAGTGGGCGGCAGAGGGGGGGGGGAAGGGTAAGCCGGTTTAAGTGAAATGAACGGGGGGTATATCTGGGAGTGTGGAAGTGAATTAAATCGGCTAGGTATTGTGGGGAGTTGGTGTGGAGGGCCTTGTGAACCAAAGTAAGTAGTTTGTATTGAGAGCGGAAGGGAAGAGGCAACCAGTGTAGATGGATAAGAAGAGGAGTTATATGGTGCGAATGAGAAGAGTGTGAAAGAAGGCGGGCTGCGGTATGCTGGATTCTTTGAAGGCGGTGTAAATGAGAAGGCAGGCCAATAAGGATAGAGTTAGCGAAATCAACCCTGGACATGACAAGAGAGAGAAGGAGGGTAGATAGAGCAGAAGGAGAAAGAAAAGGACGGACAGCACGGATTTGACGCAGGAAATAGAAGGAAGATTTAGTAATATGTGAGATATGGGCGTGAAAGGAAAGATCTGAATCAAAGAGAACACCAAGATAGCGGAAGGTAGTGACTAAGGATATGGGAGTGTTAGACAAGGAAGGAGCTAACGAGGGGGAGGGGTGACTGTGAGGGAACCAAATAGCAGTGGTTTTGGCCAGATTCAGGTGAAGGCAGTTTTGGGTTAACCAGTAGGTGACAGCAGTGAGGCAGTTGTTAAGGGGAGTCAGATCAGGAGAAAGTGGGGAGGTGTGATGAAGAAGAAGGATGTCGTCGGCGTAGTAAAAAGCAGAGATCCCAAATTGTTGAATGATAAGTGTGAGGGGTACCAGGAAAAGATTAAAGAGAAGGGGAGCTAGGACAGAACCCTGGGGAACCCCACATGGTAAAGGGAAGGGGGCAGAAGGTAGAGAAGAGGAGGATGTGGGTAGTACAGAGGCAGACCGGGCGTGAAGAAAAGAATGAAACCATTTAAAGACAGTGCCGTGAACACCAGCTTGATTGAGACGGGCTAGAAGAAGAGAGTGATCAACCAGATCGAAAGCCGCAGAAAGATCAAGTGCCACCGCAACCGAGATATCGCCCCGATCGTGTGCTACATGCAAAGAGTTAGTGAAGGCAAGAAGGATAGTTTCGACGCTGTGACCTGGCCGGAAACCTGATTGGCGTGGGTGAAGATAGTTAGTAGAATACCCCTTTGCTGCCTGTTCAGAAACCAGGTACTAATGATTACCAACCTGTACAGGACCTACGGAAGGTCAATGAAGCTGTTGTTACCATCCATCCTGTTGTGCCAAACCCTTACAATTTACTGAGTTTGATTCCTGCACAAGCAACCTGCTTCACTGTTCTGGACTTAAAGGATGCCTTTTTCTGCTTGAGATTGGCCATTCCTAGCCAGCCACTGTTTGCATTTGAATGGGAAGACCCTATTACTGGCAGTAAGGGTCAGTTGACATGGACACGGTTACCCCAAGGATTCAAAAACTCCCCCACACTGTTTGGGGATGCACTTAGTCAAGATTTGCGACAGTTCTAGTCTTGCCCTTCTCAACGCGTGTTGCTACAATACGTGGATGATTTACTCATTGTGGCTGTTTCCCGGGAAGAATGTCAAGCCGCTACTCCAGAACTTCTACACCTACTTTGGATGTCTGGCTATAGGGTGTCCTGAAGTAAGGCCCAATTGTGCCAGACTGAAGTCAGATACTTGGGATTCCATATTGCCCAAGGCCTTCGAAGACTGGGCTCTGAGCGGAGGGAGGCTGTTTGTTCTATTCCTGAGCCACAAAATCGCAGGCAGTTAAGAGGCTTCTTAGGGGCTGCCAGTTTTTGTCGAATCTGGATACCCAACTATGCAGTGTTGGCAAAGCCCCTGTATGCAGCTACAGCAGGGGGAGAACGAGATCCTTTCAACTGGGGCCTGGACCAAAAGGAGGCCTTTCAGAATATGAAGAAGGCTTTGCTATCAGCCCCTAGTCTAGGACTGCCTGACGTGGAAAAAACATTCCATCTGTACGTCCATGAAGAAAGGGGGATGGCAGTTGGTGTCCTCACTCAGAGCCTAGGTTCTTGGCAACGACTGGTGGCTTATCTGTCCAAACAGCTGGATCCAGTGGCAAGAGGGTGGCCTTCTTGTCTCCATGCAGTAGCAGCAACAGCTCTCTTGGCAACAGAGGCTGATAAATTGTCCCTTCGGCAAGAACTGTATGTTAAAGTGCCGCATGCAGTACTGACACTGATGGAGTACAAAGGCAATTATTGGTTTACCAATGAGCGGATGACAAAGTACCAGAGCATGCTGTGTGCGAATCCTCGGGTTCACTTGGAGATAGTGAAAACACTCAATCCTGCTACTCTACTCCCTGTAGCACCTGGACTACCTGAACATGATTGTATCCAGGTTATGGATGAAGTGTACTCCAGCCGTCCGGATTTGAAGGATGTACCGCTAGCCTCTCCTGATGTTCAATACTTTACCAATGACAGCAGTTTTGTGGAAGATGGACAGTGGAAGGCCGGATATGCATACTGGACCCGCAACAACATGGCTTTCGTCCACTCCACGGAGTCAAAACCCTCATGACATCACCGATGAACACCCTCATCATAGGAATGCAAGCCAAACACTCTGGATATGCCATGATCTTCCTAGACATATCAGCAGCCTTCGACACCATCTCCCGCAACATCCTCCTACATAGACTACAGGCAAGTGGCATCAAAGGAACCGTACTTCAATGGTTCCACTCCTACCTAACCAATAGACAACAACTGATCCGCACAAACATATCAACCTCACCCCTCTTCCAGCAACACCAGGGAGTACCCCAAGGATCCATACTGTCTGCCATGCTCTTCAACATCTACCTGCAACCACTCTGCTCAATCATACGCGCCCACAACATCAATTATCACATCTATGCAGATGACATAATGCTCTATGCCCCATTCATAACCTCTAACCCAACAAACAAACACTTATCAGCATGCTTTACAGAAGTATCCAGCTGGCTACAACAGAACAACCTGTCCATCAACATATAGAAAATAGAAGCCCTCATTGTAACAAAGGACCCAGACTTCACACCACCCACACACCTCAACATTGGAACCACACAAATACAAATATAACCACACATAAGGTATCTTGGAATCATCATAGACCAAGCACTCACACTCAATCAACAAATCAATAAAACCACCGGAACAATATTTCACAAGGCTAAAACAGTACAACGCCTCAGACCTCTCCTTGAACTGCAGGACTTCAGAACAGTGATGCAAGCCATGACACTCCCCCACCTGGACTACTGCAATATAATCTATCACGGACTGCCAGCCACTCATACCAACCCACTTTGAACTGCCTTACATACCACAGCAAGGATTATCCAGAAAGCAAAAAGACACGACCGCATCACCCCAATCCTGAGGGAGCTTCACATACTCCCCCTCAAAGCAAGAATCAAATACAAAGCTGCCCTACTCACTCACAAAGCCCTCTACCAAACTCAAACTTCCCAGCTCCGTGCACTACTGCCTCAACCAGCCCACAACAGAACAACCAGACAAACCACCAGCAACTCCCTCACCATCCCGCATAAAAGAACCAAATACAATCAATGGACCTGCAACAGAGCCTTCGAACTATATGCACCATCCCTCTGGAACTCTCTACCAAGCCGCATCAGAAGCAACGGAGATCCCTTAGCATTCAAGAAACAACTGAAAACCATCCTATTCCAGGAATACCTCAGAACAGATGCAAGCACATGCCACTGACTACCCCCACCCCCCCCTAAACTTATGCTCTAAGAGACCGCATCACAATGTCCATGTCTATGTCCCAAATGTTTGTCGAAATCATTACTGTTGACCACCTGGTGATGGCCCCAACCCCAGAAACTGATTCCTGTCCCCCCCCCCCTTTTTTGTGTTAAACCGTTTTGACCCGGTGAAAAGCGGGATATAAATACAGTTAAATAAATAAATATGCTGTGGTCACTCCTGGGGTGGTTGTGGAGGCTGAGCCCTTACCCTTAGGGACTTCTGCCCAGAAAGCTGAACTCATTGCCCTTACTCAAGCCCTCCAATTAGCTGCAGGTCTGAAAGCAAACATTTTTCACTGATTCTAAGTATGCATTCACTACACTCCATGCCCATGGGGCCCTCTATAGAGAGAAGGGACTCATAAATTCAAGTGGGAAATCTATAAAGTATGGGAGGGAGATTTTGGAGTTACTGTATGGGCACCAGAAGCGGTGGCTGTTGTTCACTGCAAGGCACACCAACAAGGAGACACTCTGGTCATCCAGGGTAACCGCAGGGCAGATAGGGAGGCCAAGGTAGGAAGGAAAAGTCCCAGTAAGTGTTCAAGCCCCCCTGTTTCCAATTCCTATGTCAGAGTGGGACCCACGTTATACTAGGAAAGAGATGGATTTCTTCACTCAGGAAGGGGCTACTCTCACTACTGCTGGGTGGTTGCGGTTACTGGGAGATCCACCCCGATGTTATCCCTGAGAGTCTAGCACCTGCTTTTGTCCGACGATTTCATGAGACCACCCACTTAGGCAAGACCTCCATGCACACCATTCTACAGTCTTATTTCTATGTCCCACATCTGTCTGCCTTAACAGCAGCTGCAGCACGTCGCTGTCTCCAATTTGCCAGGAATAACCCTTGCCAAGGGCCTCTACCCCCAGTTTCCATACAGGTGGTTGGGGCTGCCCCTATGGAGAATATTGTAGTTTATTTCACTTTGTTGCCCCTGGTGATAGTATGTACATTTTCAGGATGGGTTGAGGCCTACCCTTGTAGAACAGAGACAGCCCGAGAGGTTACCAGGGCCCTGCTGAAAGAGATCATTCCCAGGTTTGGCCTACCTCTTACTATAGGGTCAGATAATGGCCCTGCGTTTGTTGCTAAGTGCCTTCAAGACCTTTCTAAGGCCCTCCAGGATTACCTGGAAACTTCACACTGCTTACCACCCAGAGTTCGGGAAAGCTGGAAAGGATGAACCGAACTCTGAAGCTCCAGTTGTCTAAACTCTGTCAGGAAGCTCATCTTAAGTGGGATCAGGCTTTGCTGATAGCCCTTCTCTGGGTCCAGTCCTCCCCAACTCGGACCTTGGGAATATCCCCTTATGAAGTACTGTATGGTCGACCACCACCCATTGTTCAGGGCCTTAAAGGAGACCTAGAGCAGATAGGTAATGAACTTACGAGACACCACCTACTGGCATTGGGATCTGTTTTTCAGTCTTTGAACAGGTGGATACAAGAGCGACTGCCTATCTCTTTGTCAGAGCCGCTCCATCCCCACCAGCCGTGAGATCGTGTGTGGATTAAGGAATGGAAACGTGAACCACTGTGCCCTGCCTGGAGAGGTCCTTACACAGTTCTCCTAGCCACACCGACTGCAGTCAAGGTCACAGAGGTTCCCCGTGGATTCATCATACTCGTCTTAAGAAAGCTGCTCCTGACTTGGATGATAAGTGGACAGCGCATGAACATTCTCAGGATCCCTTACGCCTCACACTGCGGAGAACCAGGGAATCGGCAGACGAAGGAGCCCTGCGCTAGCCGCATACCGGAAGCCGGCTAGTCTACGCACGGCAGAAGCTTGAGGAGTCGTCTTCAGATACTGTTAGTGGGACATAAGCTCCATGGTCGGTATGCACCTGCTCATGCTGACTTGTGTTCTGGCATTTATGTGGGGCCTTCCCTTATTGGCCTCAGGAACTATAAATGTAGTGACACTAATTGCCGGGACTGCTTTGAATACTTTGGACTTTTGTGTACGCAGCTCATCGCAGCCTGGATTTTTTTTATCAACATGCCTTATTGCTGTACCCACTACTTTGTGTGAAATGCAAGCGTTTGCTGTAATGCATAATCTGAACTGCAAACAGCCAAAGCTAACCTTTTCTACTTCATTGGTGTTACTCGTCCTACCTCAGCCTATTTTAACAAGGCCCCTTTCTCCTTGCAGGTTGTCTCCACGCTTAAAGCTACAGATTGCTTTATTTTTGTAAATGCCACTAAAGGGGTTTTTAATGTGTCTAACACCGTATTAACATGCAAGTCTATTACGAAGGTATCTTATGCTTACTCAGAAATGTATCTTCCCTTAGGATGGTTTTTGTTATGTGGTAAAACTGCTTATACTTATGTTCCCATAAATGCTACTGGAGGTCCTTGCACTTTTGGCAGGCTTACTACTGCTGCTTTCTCTCATACCCCTAGTAAGGTTGGTTCTCACTCGCGCTATCCTCGATCAAAACCTATGCCTCCTACCTGTAACTCTAATGTGGAACCTTATAGTGATCAGATAGCTCTAGGACTGGCAATATCCATTGTAGGAGCACCTGGGTTAGCTTTGCACAACGCTATGGAAGTAAGTCGTATTGCTTGTTCCTTGGCCAAATCCATTAATCTTACCTCAACCATCCTAGCCACTATGAATCATAAGATGTCCGGTCTGCAGACGGCGATTCTGCAGAATAGGATGACCATTGATTTTCTGCTCCTACGGTTAAATCATGGCTGTGAGGAATTTGAGGGTATGTGTTGTTTTAATCTCACTGATGAGAGTGTTTCCATTGAACGCTCTATTCAAGACCTACGTGATCTAGCTAATCATATCACCGCCCCTTCTATAGGTGCTGGGTGATTTGCGGAATGGTTCAATTGGTTAGGTGGACTTAAAACCCTAGTGGTAGGGGTTCTCCTTATTCTCCTGCCAAGCTGTATCCCTATCCTTAGCCGATTTATTACCTCCACCATTGAGACCATGGTGGAGCGCAAAACTGCTGCCCATGTGATGGCAGTATGCAAATACAAATCCCTTCCACAGTCAGATCAACTGCTATGAGGAAAATTGGTCTCCTTCACTGCAAGACAATTTTTTCCCCTTTATAAAGTGGGGAATGAGGTAGAAATCCAGGCAGGGCTGAGAGCTGGAAGGGTTAAGTGAAAAGGATACACCCCTCTTGGTAAAGTCTTACCCTGGTACATGCTTGTCCCTCCCCTATTCCTTTGTCCTGCTGCTCTCTCTGCTTGCTTGAGATAACTACTCTCCCTCTGCTTTGCTAGAGATAAGAGTCCAGAATTTGGAAAAACTATTTTCTCTGGGTCTGTGCACATTAGGGTTGCCAACCGGCCGGTTTTCAGCCGGCCTGGCCGGTTTTTCCATGGCCAGGCCGGCTGCCGGCACAGTTGTAAAACCGGTCATTGAAAAGCCGGTTTTTTGCTCTGGCCGCAAGATCGGGAGCGGCCAGAGCAAAAAACCAGCTTTTGTGCCGAAGTCCGCGGCGCGAACGCGATTCCCTATAGCAGTGCAGCCGCTGCTTCTGCTTTGTACAGAGCAGCGGCTGCACTTCACTTACATTGAAAAGTAAAGAGAAACTGTGTCAGGAGCCCTCCGATCATCGCAGAGCCCAGGAAGTGATGTCATGGGGGCGGGCTCCTCACAGGCTGTCTTTCCTTTTCAAATTAACTTTATTCATGGGGGCGGGCTCCTCACAGGCTGTCTTTCCTTTTCAAATTAACTTTAGCTACAATAAAGTTAATTTGAAAAGGAAAGAGAGCCTGTGAGGAGCCCGCCCCCATGACATCACTTCCTCAGGGGGGAGGGGTGATGGTGGAGTGAATCAGCAGTGGGGGGGGGAGTGTGAGTGAACCAGCAAGGGGGGGGGGGTGGTGGTGGAGTGAACCAGCAAGGGGGGGGAGTGTGAGTGTGAGTGAACCAGCAAGGGGAGGGGGGATGGGTGATGGTGTGAGTGAACCAGCAAGGGGGGGGGGGTGTGAGTGAACCAGCAGTGGAGGGGGGGGGGGGTGATGGTGTGAGTGAACCAGCAAGGGGGGGGCGAGTGAGTGAGTGAACCAGCAAAGGGGGGGGGGGGTGATGGTGTGAGTGAACCAGCAAGGGGGGGGGGGGGAGTGTGAGTGAACCAGCAGTGGAGGGGGGAGGGGGTGGTGTGAGTGAACCAGCAGTGGAGGGGGGAGGGGGTGGTGTGAGTGAACCAGCAAAGGGGGGGGGGAGGTGTGAGTGAACCAGCAAAGGGGGGGGGGTGAGTGAGTGAACCAGCAGGAGGGGTAAGTGACAGGGGGGTGGGTGAGTGAACCAGCAGTGGAGGGGGGGTGGTGTGAGTGAACCAGCAGGGGAGGAGGGTTGGTGTGAACCAGCAGGGGAGGGGGGTTGGTGTGAGTGAACCAGCAGGGTGAGTGAACCAGCAGGGAGGGGAGGGGAGGGTGGTGTGAGTGAACCAGCAGGGGAAGGGGGTGAGTGAGTCAGAAGGGGGGGGGGGTGAGTGAGTGAACCAGCACTGAGGGGAGGGGGGTGAGTGAACCAGCACTGAGGGGGGGTGTGACTGAATCCTCGGTAATTTTTGTGGGTGGGGCTGGGGGCAGGGCAGGGGTGGAGCAGAGGGCGGGGCAGGGGTGGAGCATGGCGAGCCACAGGTGTCGGGTTTTTTTCGGTGAAAAAGTTGGTAACCCTAGTGCACATTAAACCGTTGTTTATTTTAAGACTCCTTGGGTGTTTCTTTCTTCACTCGTTTATCTGCTACACAAGGACAGGAGAACGAGCAGTTTTGTTTGGGGGGAGGGGCAAATGTGTAGGCACCTGCCTATGTTAAGCCTTTACTACCTAAGATATCGTGGATTGATTCCCACTGGCACGCTTTGTGGCCTTGGGCAAGTCACTTTACCCTCTATCACCTCGGAAGAAAAGGTCTGGTAGTCTACTTCCCATTACACCTTGTCAAGAAAACCCAGGGGCTGCTGTGTCGCCAGAGGTCAGCATTGACTTGAGAGCACTTAAAAAAACGTTTCAGCTATTTCCTGCTACCCCTTAATTCGTGCAAATTTTAAACGTTAAAAGAAAAATGATAAACAACCACATTCCGAAGGTCCATGAAGCCAGTATCCCATGGTATATTTTATGTTCTTAACCTCCACACGCTGTCACCAGAGCTGAAACTCCGCCCCTAAAAGGCCTGGTTATTACAGCACAAATTCTACTATCTGGGACAATGCTACCGAGACTACAGTGTCTGCTGCTGACGCGTGGGCGTGGGCGGAAGTAGCTGCAGGCAAGTTTTATTGACGCCTGTTCCGTCGATCTCGCGTTGCTCGATGCCCAGATTAGTTACGGTGGGTGGAGTCAGAGCGTGTTGGGCGCCTATTTTCGTATGACCGGTAAGCAAATAAGGCTTGGTCCCACCTTCTTTTCTGGACCGATCTCATTCCCCCTGGCGGTCATCATTGGTGTCTCGTCGAGGCAGGGAAATTGTGTGTTAGTTGCGCTGGGCTCCTCAGAGCAGCTACTTACCTTCCTGCTTCGCAAGAGATTCACTGTGACGCTTACACGTGGCTGGGGTGGGGGATGGGTTCAGCTACCAGCCCTCTGTTGCTTTGTTGCACTCGGTTGTGGTGGAGTTTCCTTTTTTAGCTTTGCCAGTGTGCGGAATCGGTATCACAGCAACTCTACAGCTTTGTGCCTTTGTTGTCCGGCTAGCAGGTGTAGAGGCGCTGCTGCGTTGACCTTTCATGAACATGTTTGTTTTTTTCTTACTGACAGTCTCAGATTTTTACTGTCGGACTAATTTTTTTGAAAGCCTTATATCTTGCAGTTGTCGTTTTGTGCAGGGAGGGGAACTCAGTAGATTAAGATGAACCCTTTTTAGAAAGAGTGAATGAGAGATGTCGTTGCCCTCTTCATTCCCGAGTACTGGCACCCGTTGCTCTCATGATGTGTTTTATTGACAACCTGTTTTATGGGAGAGGGGAAGGAAGGCCTCTATCCTAGGAGTTCAAGGCGCCTATGATGGGAAAGGTGTTCTTTTTTTAATTTAGTTCCCTCCTCGATTGATCAGAGGCACGTTCTGTTAGTTCAGGAGATCATACAATTCACTTTCTTAGAAACTTGAAATCCTAATTACTTAGGCATTTGATCTAAATAGTTTTTATTATCTGGTTAAGATTTATTTTTTAAGCATTTATCTGAATTTATTTTGTGACTTACGTTGATCCAATTTATATCTATTTTATCATACATCTTTCTGAGATCTTGGGAGACTGATTAACGTAATACAATGAACAAGTCCTAGTAATGCAGATTCTGTGCTAATAGCCTGCAGCTCATAGAGCCTCTCTGAGTGGTGTGATTCACAAATTTGGTGCCTGGCTCATAAGATTTGTCATACCGGGTTAGACTGATGGTTCATCAAACTTCATATCCTGTCTCCAACAGTGGCAAATCCAGGTTACATGTACCTAAAAGGCTCCCAAAAAGTAGCAAGATTCTGTTACCTACCCTCCCAAAAGCATCTTGCATCTTCGTTTTTTGAAAATCCTTTGATCCCTCTAGGGAGAATAGTCTAGAGGTATGAGAGTGGGTCATTCAAAGTGCATATGTTTTATTTTATGTTTTGGTTTGTAAAACACTTTGCTTTCCTTTCTGCATTAGTTGCTTACTCTAGTACAGGACTGTCTTTGTCTCTTGAACAGGGCAACAGTCAGAGGTGAGAGCATGGCATAGCAGCATTATATTGTGCTAGGTTTCATTGGATATATAAATAAGCTTTATTTATATTTAATTTATTTTTTACTGTCCTTAATAAAAAGCTGCTAGGAATGTAATAATGGAAACTAATGTGTGTTGAAACAATGGAACAAATCTTAAGAGTGTGAAAAAATGAACATTTGCAGAATCCCAAGGACGCATATTGATTCTTCAAAGTTAGTTTCTTAGCATGGAAACTTGGAAAGAACCTTCTCTTACAGCTATTTGGAACTGTTAGTTTGTTTCTTTCAAGGGTAGTGAGACCAATAATGTTGGTAATAACATACAAAACAATGTATTTCAAGGGGGAATTGCTATAATTCCTCTTTAAAAGGACATTAATAGTGCAACGGTCATGCAAATTTGTCACAGCTTATCTTTGTGAGCTACTAGTACTGGTGTCACTAAAAATGCAGTAGTGGAAACTTATTTTGATTGCAGGACTTTCATGCATGGTGTAGTAGGAGCCAGGTTCTTGCTACCACAATAAAAATATAATGTGTGCCTTTGAGTCAATGCTGACCCAGCAGCACCTGGCAGGGTGCCCTGAAGTAGATTGCCAGGCCTTTCTTCTGAGGCAATGGAGGGTTAAGTGACTTGCCTAAGGCTCCAAGGAGTGCTAGTAGGAATTAAATGCTGGTCTCTTGGTTACCAAGCCAGTGCTCTAAACGCTAGGCTGCTATTCCTGTCCACCATAGTAATAAATCCAAAATTATTGTAGGATTAAAAAAAAATCAAATCATACTCTTATGGTAATTATAGTACTCATTTATAGTAATAGGTTTCTTATCCTGTAAAACCTTTTATTGAATGTAATGCATGTGTAAACTATCACAATTGAAAACTATCCAATGTGAATAGAGGCAGCTGCAGTTGCAACTTTTCCACATTGCCCCATTGCTGGTATATAAATCCCTAGGTTGGAGGAAGGTGCGACAATCGATCAAACATTACTGCGAGAAAAGATGATAAAGAATATTACAGAAGATGAAAATAGTTATTGAAAAGTGTTTTAATATGGAATACGATACAAGTCGTCAAACATTTGGTACTTCCTGTATTCTCATACAACTTTGGGATTGTAGATTAACCTCTTTAAAGATTTTGAAAAAGTAGATGTATGAACAAGAAAACTCCTCCATGCCTATGAGGTAATTTATAAGATTATAAAGCAGTGTATGCTACAGTCAAAGGAAAACTGGGTCTCATAGGAATTAGTTCTAAAGACAGCTGCTATCATCGACCTTTAGGCCTACTTAATAGCATTGTTGGATCTAAATATGCTGAAATATGAAAGTAAACATCCAGAATCTGTCTGCATCTTTAAACTTGAACAAGCAGTCTGATGAGTAAAAAGGATGGGTGAGACTCTACCAGCACACAAAGAAGTGACAACATTTGTAAAACAGGAGATATTTCCAAAGAATTGGATAAGCAAACAAGGAAAAACAAGTGGCAAATGCACAGATATAGTGAGATATACTGTAGCAGCGAAGTGCAGACAATGAATAAATCCAGGAGTCAATTGCAGGGTCCAAGCCAATTTAATGTGCACAGGCTCAGAGAGTCAAGCTTCAAAAAGGACTGAGCAAAGTTCTTACAGAGACATATTCATTTTATACATTTCTTTTCAGTTTGATACATGCAGACTTTCCATTGGTTCCAACGTCCCCTGCATTTGTCCAATCAGAAATCCCTCCTGGGCCTAGCACCCAGCTCCCTCCTCTAGGATTGTTCTAACAATGGTACAGTTTCTAGGTATGGATACACTTCTCCTGCAAGGTCGTTTCTAGCTCTAGGCATGCAAGCATTGAAACATTTCTATCATCAAAACACGAGAATAATGAAAGATTTCCTTCACGTCCCTCCAGTCTAGTCCTGGAAAGATAGGAGTTGTTACCCTCTTCCAGCAGCTTGGAGACTGATACACGTCATTCTTTGATGACACTGGTATAAGGACTCCGGTATCGGCTCCTCCCACTCCAGTTCTATCAGTCTCCAAGCAGCTGGAGGACGTGAGCCAGGGATCCTGGCTCATTAGAGATACAATTAAGGAGTTGTGTTAGTAGTTTTTAGTTAGTGGGGTTTAATTTTTATCACCAATTGAGTAGTTATTTGGATTCGGAGATTTAGTTTATTTTTCTGTACTGTGGGGCAGTGTGTGCTTTGCGGAAGCTTTCCCTTTAATTTGGCGGGGAAACTTCCTTTGCAATCTTTCTCCCTTTACCGGAGAAGCAGGGAGTTAAAGATTTTACATTCCGGGGGGGGGGGAAAACCCCGGGGATGCCCAAAGAATTTCCTCTGTCTTCTCTGGTGCAACGCAGAAGGTTTGCCTGCAGGCGCCTTGGAGAACAGACAGCCGACGGCAGCTCAGGCACCGTTCTCTGATGAGCTCTTTGCCGGTGCGGTTTACAAGCGGGGCAAGTCGTCAGTCAGCACTACCCACGAAGAGGGGCTCTTGCCTGGCTCTGGGGCGGTCAGGTAAGCCAAAGGAATTGCTTTTCGGTTGTCTGCTACACTCGGTGGCTTCAGGCTAGTCAGTGGGCCCTCTTGAACCAGTTTCCCGCCGCGGCCGTTTTGGGTGGGAAAACGTCGGCGAGCAGGGAAAACTATTTGTATTTTTAAGCGATGGCAGCTTTGTTTGCGAATATTTCTGGTGGAATTGGAGGCGGGGGACTGTCTGCTTTGTTTTTGTTTTGGGAGCTAAGTTAAAAAAACAAAACAAAACGCTGTTTTGGAGGGGCAGTTCCGTTTTCTATTCAAACTCCAATTCTCAGGTTAGGTGCTTGGGGGGGGGTGTTTGCAGCAGAACCTGGCCAACTTTTTAGATTTGTAAAGTTGGGGATAGAGCTCTAAGGTGTCAGGATGCCTGCAAAAGCCTTGTGTTTGTTATGTGGAGTAAAGAAGTCCACAGTGTCAGAGGCGGGTACCTGTAAGAGCTGCAGCCAGGCTCCCTATCAGCGGCCCTTCACCACCATAAAAACCGCCGCTTCTGAGGCGCGTGAAACAGCAGCCAGTCACAGAGGGAGTGAGCAGGAGCTCCCCTTCACCTCCCGGACCTGCCTATCAGCAGCCCTTCACCACCATAAAAACCGCTGCTTCTGAGGCGCGCCCGTGCCTGAGGGCCTCGCCCTTAGGCGTTGGTCCGTGGCGCTTGTTGCTGAGAGTTGCACTGATGACTTGGACTGGGCTGACGTGCGTCTGTGATGTGGTAACCTGCTGTTATATGTTTCTTTCTCCTCTGCTATTATCTGTTTGACTGTCTCTATCCTTTATTCTGTCCTGTTATATAATGGCGTTCTTTTCCTATTTCCTAGAATGATATTGCATTGTAAACCGCTCTAATGCCTCTGGCCTGAGCGGTATATCAAATCTAAATAAACATAAACATAACAGCACCGCTTAGAGGAATCAGAGGAGCGGGACATGGCGATGCAGGGTCCTTTGTCTCCATTGCTTGAATCAGTGGACCCTATTCCAGGTCCTTCCACGGCACCAGAGGGTCTGCAAGCTTTGGCTCCCATGGCTGGGGATTTATTATCCATTTTTTCTCAGGATTTTGTGGCTCTTATTCAAAGAGCTTTTGGTAGTTCTCCTAGGGAATCTTATGCTACGTCAGGGGAGTTAGGGCAAAAGAGGCCAGGTACTCCTATGTCCGGGTTGCCTTTGTTCTTAGCGCCAAAGAGAACCCGGGTAGAGCCGGATAGGCGCTGTCAGTCCGAGGTTTCAGAGGATTTACACATGGAAGTAGAGGAGCACGAGTCACAGCTGGACGAGGAGCTGGAGGAAGGTGAGATTGCTGATCAGGAGGATCAGGCTAGAGTGGTGCGCATTTTTAGGTGGGAAGAGTTACCCGTGCTTATTTCAGAGACCTTGAGAGCGCTGAATGTACCCGTATCGGAGCCGGTTCAGGAAGCTTCATTAGAGGATCCCCTCTTACAGGCTTTTCGGAAAACGCAAAAAGCGTTTCCCATGCATAGAGTGGTGAAGGAGATGATCCAAGGTGAATGGGATAGGCTTGAATCCACGCTCAAGGGTTCTCGAGTGATGTCGAGGCTGTATCCATTGGTGGAGCAGGATAAGGAGATCTTTAAGTCTCCTACAGTGGATGCGGCGGTTTCAGCGGTGACCAAGAAAACCACCATTCCGGTAGAAGGGAGTGCGGCTCTTAAGGATACTCAGGACAGAAAGTTGGATTCGTTGTTAAGACAGGTGTTTGAGGTTAATGCTCTTTCTATGCAAGCTTCCATTTGTGGGGCTTGGGTGGTGAGAGCATGTCTTCGGTGGGCTCAGCGAGTACAGGGAGTGCAGGCGGAGGACGCAGCTAGTGAGGTGGTGCGTTTGGAGTCGGGGGCAGCGTATCTCGCCGATATCCATTATGATCTTATTAGGAGCCTTTCGAATAGTATGGCCTTGGCGGTGGCCGCGAGGAGGTATCTCTGGTTGCGTAATTGGGCAGCGGATGCTTCGTCTAAGGCCAGGTTGAGTAAACTTCCCTTTAAGGGGCGGCTACTGTTTGGAGAGGATTTGGAAAAGATAGTCAAGGATCTGGGAGAATCTAAGGACGGTAGGCTACCGGAGGATAAACAAAAGCAAGGGAAATTCCCATCGATGACTAGGTTTCCTCAGAGGGACTTTCGTCGTTTTCGCTCCTCTAGGGTTTCACAGAGCCAAAGAGGGCGTTTCTCCTTTCGAAGCTAGAGCTTTCGGGACTTCTGGGGGGGGCCAGCAGAGGTTTTGCTGCCGCCACCTCGGGGGCCAAGAAGCCGCAATGAGATCCGGAAGGCCCAGGTGGACGTGGCTGTGGGCGGTCGTCTGCAGCAGTTTTACGCTGCCTGGGTCGAGATTACGTCCGACCAGTGGGTGTTGGAGGTGATTCGAGAAGGCTATGCTTTAGAATTTCAAAGACTGGTGGCCGAGGCCTTTGTTCAGTCCCCTTGCAAGGCTCTTTCCAAGCGCAAAGCGGTACAGCAAACTCTTCGGCGGTTGCTGGACCTCGAAGCGGTAGTGCCAGTGCCTCCGGATCAATGCGGATTAGGTCGATACTCCATTTATTTTGTGGTTCCAAAGAAGGAAGGAACGTATCGGCCAATTTTGGACCTCCAAAAAGGTGAACAAGTGTCTAAGGGTTTCTCATTTTCGTATGGAGACACTGAGGTCGGTCATCATGGCAGTCAGAAAAGGAGAGTATCTGACTTCTCTGGATTTATTCGAGGCCTACCTGCACATCCCGATTCGACGTGATCATCAAAAGTTCCTCAGGTTTGCGGTGCCAATGGGGCATTTTCCGTTTTGGGCACTGCCCTTTGGTCTGGCAACGGCGCCTCGGACCTTTACCAAAGTCATGGTAGTGGTAGCAGCGGAATTGCGGAAGCACGGGGTGCTGGTGCACCCGTGTCTGGACGACTGGTTGATTCGAGCGAAGTCCAGGAAGGAGAGCGAGGAGGCAACTGCCAAAGTGGTCGTTTGACTACCCAACCTAGCTTCTGAAGACAATGTGGCCAAGAGCAGTCTGGTGCCTTCCCAGGATCTCGAGTATCTCGGGGCGCGCTTCGATACCGGGGCAGGCAGAGTGTTTCTGCCTCCGCATCGAGTGTTGGCCTTACAGAGTCTGATTCGGCGGTTCCTCGAGCGTCGGCGTCCGTCAGCGTGGCATTATTTGCAGGTTCTCGGGACGATGGCGGCAACGATAGACTTGGTGCCCTGGGCGAGGGCGCATATGAGACTGTTGCAGAGGGCGTTGCTCTGAAGGTGGTCGCATCAGAGAGATCCACTGTCCAAGAGGCTGGTCTGCACCAACGCAACGCGGGAGGCGTTGCAGTGGTGGTTGCGGCTGGCATCTCTGGCGGATGGCATGCCCCTGGACATTCCGGACTGGGTTCCACTGACTACAGATGCAAGTCTCCTAGGACTGTGATGGATCCAGGGTTCAAGTTCTGCAACTTTTACTGCAGTTGGGGTTGACAAGATGACAACATAAGGTCCCTTCCAATGCGGTGCCAGCGGGGTCTTTCTCCACTCTTTGATCCATACTGACACGCCGGCCTTGAAGGGATACAGAGGTTCCGTCAGATTGATGGGCAATCGATCTTGCACCAAGTATGAAGACTCTGCAAAACAGAACTTAAAACCAATAGTTCTTGTCTAGTTATTTCAGATCCAATCTGTTTCATATCGCCTTTTATTCCATGTCCAATGGGTGGGGGTCGCCCATACAAAATCTCAAATGGGGAGACTCCTAGAGACTTGGTTGGAGCAGAATGTATCCTGAGAAGGGCTACAGGGAGAACCTGGAGCCACTTCAGGTGAGCCTCTTGACAAAGTTTGGACAATTGCAATTTCAGGGTTCTATTCATACGTTCTACTTTCCCTGAACTCTGGGGTCTATAGGCAGTGTGCAACTTCCATTGTATCTGTAAAGCTCGAGCTAACTGTTGAGTCACTTGGGACACAAATGAAGGTCCATTATCTGATCCTATAGTCAATGGTATTCCAAATCGGGGAATAATCTCATGGAGTAGAATTCTAGTGACCTCTCGGGTTTTTTCAGTTCGAGTGGGAAAAGCTTCTACCCACCCAGAAAAGGTGCACACTAGGACCAACAAGTAGTGATATCCATTTGCTCGTGACTCTACTGACTGTACTCTCGGAGGTGGAGTAGGACCCTGCCTTGCATTATTCTTAGCACATGTCAAACATTGGCGAGCTACTGAGGCGGACAGGGGTCCTAATAGTGAGATGCAAAAATGGGGTCTTAGGGCTTTTTCCATGGCAGTTTTCCCATAATGTGTAGCCTGATGAAAATCATGAACAAAGGCTGGTCCTAGTGCTTCAGGGATTACCGTGGGACCTGGAGGTGAGCTACCCTCTGGAGGTGGCAGTACTATCCAACCTTTTTCTGTCAGGATACCCCCCCCCCCTCCTTTTCACAAAAACAATCTAACTCTCTTGCAATGTATCGAGGGGCCCATGAACTAAGGGGCACAGGGAACAAGGCTGCTTGCATTGAAGTATCTTGGGTCACAACTCGTCCAGTTGTGGCTGCTTTCCGGGCAATGGCATCAGCAAACCTATTCCCTTGGGCAACTTCTCCTACTCCTGCTTGATGACCTCGACAGTGCATGATTACAACTTGCTTAGGGGCCCATACAGCGTCCAATAATATCAATATCTTGGACCCATACCTAATGGACTTGCCTCCTGAGGTGATCAACCCTCGTTCTTTATACAAGGCTCCATGTGCATGCAAAGTTGTGAAGCCATATTTGGAATCTGTGTACACATTTAACCGGAGTCCCTCTCCTAATGTCAGTGCTCTAGTGAGGGCTATCAGTTCAGCTTTCTGTGCTGAAGTTCCTGGGGCCAGAGCTGAGGACTCAACTACCAGATCAAGGGTCACCACTGCATACCCGGGCACAACGATGCCCATTGATGACAAGACTGCTTCCATCCACAAAGTAAGTCTGTTCAGGGTTCTCCAAAGGAACGTCAGTCAAATCCGGGCGGCTTGAGAACACAGTGTTCATAATTTCCAAACAGTCATGATCAGGGGGACCAGGACCAATTGGGAACAACGTAGCAGGATTTAGAGCTTGATTGACCTTCAATTGTATCTGGGGGTTTTCACACAACATGCTCTGATACTTCAACATTTGTGAATTCGTGAGCCAGAAACTCCCTTTGTGCTCCATGAGGGTCAGGACAGAATGCGGTACAGTAACTTGAAGATTCTGTCCCAAAGTGAGTTTATCTGCTTCGCTCACTAAGAGGGCGGTGGCGGCGGCGGCCACAGCTCTCAAACAAGGGGGCCAACCTCTTGCTACCACATCCAACTGTTTTGACAAATAGGCTACTGGCCGTTGCCAAGATCCAAGAGATTGAGTTAGTACCCCTAAAGCATGTCCCTGTGACTCATGGACATAGAGATAGAAAGGTTTCTGGACATCTGGTAGACCCAGAGCTGGTGATGACATCAGAGTGGCTTTTAAAGATCGAAAGGCTGCATCCTGTTCAGGTCCTCACTCCAATGGAGACCTCCATTCCTCTGGTGGCTTGATACAATGGTTTTGCCAGCAGAGCGAAATTGGGGATCCATATACGACAGTACCCTGTGGCACCCAAGAAGGCTCTCACTTGCCTCCTGGTGGTTGGAGTAGGAATACTGCATACAGCTTCTTTGCGTTCTGGTCCCAGGCGTCGAATTCCGCTGGATAACTGGAATCCTAGATATTTAACTTCAGTTTGACATAATTGTGCCTTGGTTCTTGAGACCTTGTATCCCGCCTCATTTACAAGGTGCAGGAGATCACTGGTGGCTTGTAGACATTCACTTTCTGAATTGGTGGCTTTGAGCAGGTCGTCCACGTACTGAAGAAGAACCCTTTGTCCTGGGTTCACAGAGTAACTTGAAAGATCTTGATTTAAAGCAGCATTGAAGAGAGTGGGTGAGTTCTTAAATCCTTGGGGCAATCAAGTCCAGCTAAGTTGACCCCGCCTTCCTGTTGTGGGGTCTTGCCATTCAAAAGCAAACAAATGTTGACTGGTGGGGGCCAGGCGTATGCAGAAAAAGGCATCTTTCAGGTCCAGGACGGTGAAATGAGTAGCCTCAGTGGGGATCGGTCCCAAAAGAGTATAAGGATTTGGTACTACTGGATGTATAGTTTCAACCGCGGCATTTACCCGCCTCAGATCTTGTACTGGGCGGTAGTCCCCTGTCCCAGGTTTCTTGACTGGGAGAAGGAGGGTATTCCAAGGTGACTGGCACTCATTGAGAAGTCCATACTTCAGTAATTTCATTAGATGACAATGGATACTTTCAATGGCTGGTCGAAGAGGATACTACTTCACATGCACTGGTTCCGCTCCTGGCTTGAGGGTGACAATAACAGGGGCTATGTTCTTTGCTAGGCCAGGTGGATTATCTTCTGCCCATACTTCAGGCGGGGCTATAAGGTTGGTGGGTATACAGGAACTAGCTGGCCTGGTTGGGGGTACGCTGTAAAACTGCCATTCTTCCTCTCGGGGTACAGTCAGCACCATCAATCCAGCAGGCTTTGGGTTCACAGTCATTTTCATGTCTCCCCCTTCAGCGAAGGATATTTGTGCCTGAAGCTTGGCAAGCATATCTCGGCCCAAGAGTGGAATAGGGCATTTGGGCATATACAAGAACTGGTGTGTTATTTTCTGTCCCCCTAGTTCACACGTGTGGTTCTGCAGGAAAGGCTTGGTGGCCCTGGCTCCAGTGGCCCCAATAATGGTGACAGATTGAGAGGAAAGAGGAGCCACTGGCTTTGCCACCACTGAATGTTCGGCTCCTGTATCCACCATGAAGTCCATATATCGGTCCCCTATCTTCAAACTGACCATAGGCTCCTGGGGACCCAGGGTGAACTTTGAGCCTGGTCTGGCCTAGTCTTCATCCATCTCATAGCCCGTTGCAACTGCTACTCCCTCAATAGCCTCTTCCGTCTCTTGCTGGAACTGTGCTCGATTCATTCCTCCACGACGCTGGAATCGACCTCCTGTTCTCCAAGGACTCCCTCCTCCCCTCCCCTCCTGGGGGTGGAGTCAAAATACGGGCATTCACTTCTCCAATGTCCTTCTTCTCTGCAATGGGTGCACTGGTTTGCACCCAGTGGGGGCTGATCACCTTCACGACCCCTTCCACATCCTCTGCTCCTTCGATTAGGAAAACCTCCTTCACGTCGTTCAGCTAGAGCAGCAGCAAGTAGATCTGCTTTCTTCGTCATCTTCCGTTCACTTTCTCTATCACGTTCATTCTCATGATTCACAAACACTTTCTGAGCAACTTCTATTAACTGTGCTGTATTCATGCCCGCAAATCCATCCAGTTTCTGTAATTTTCGTTTTATATCTCTCTGGGACTGACTGACAAAAGCTGCGTTTACCATCCTCAAATTCTCCTGGGCAGCTGGATCATATGGAGTATACAATCTATAGGCTTCAGATAACACAGGTACACTACCAAAAAACTGCCTCCAGTTTTGCAACTGATTCCTATAGATTTTGGGGTGCTGAATCCAGGAAAAATAGCCAAAATGTTCCATCACGTCACGTTTTCTTGCAAAATTAGATTTCTTACCCATATAAGGAATGTTCACATAATTTCTTTTTAGCCGACTGCAGTTTATTTTCTTGGCCCAAAATAGAGGTTGTAATGGTTAACTAACTAGAAACACTCCCTCATGATATTTTAGAGTGTTTTGTATTCATTTTATACATTAACAGGACAATTGGGAGGCGGGGGGCTAAATCCAGTACTCGCGCTGGCGCATGTTCTTTCCTGTTCGCCTCGCCTCGTTCGCTCAAACACGGTGGTTGCGACATGAACGTTCCTGTCAAATTTCAGTTTCTTGCAAGTTCATTATTACCTTTTGTTTTGTTTGCTCAGTCATAAACCAGCTTTATTCCGAAGTGGTTCACTACAGTTGTAGTTTGCAGTGCTGTGTATTTGTGATGGCTCACAGAGCCAGAGGTTGCGTCAACTCTCCGGACAGCTTTTGTTTTATTTGTGGGGAATATACCATGAAAAAGCGGCAGAGGAACATTTCTGCATTTATTAAAGTATATTTCGCCTATTTCGGTTTGAAGTTAGGCGATCAAGACAAACCGTGGGCTCCTCACAAAGTGTGCAAGACATGTGAGGAAGATCTACGCTTATGGATGAAAGGTAAAAAAACAAGCATTTCGTTTCGGAATACCTATGATGTGGCGTGAACAAAGAGACCACAGCAGTGACTGCTATTTTTGCTCTTGCATTGTGAAGGGATACAACTTAAAAAATAAGAACGTAATAAGTTACCCCAACCTTCCCTCAGCAATTAGGCCTATGCCTCATAGCAACGAAGTACCTGTGCCTGAACCACCAAAATCTTTGGATCATATTTGTGTGGACGGTTCTGATCATGATGAGACTCATCAGATGGCTTTTCCCGATGAGTCCAGTACTTCCGAGTTTGAAACTGAACCAGATCCGAAACCTGAACTTTTGTCTCAAGCTGAATTGAATGATTTAGTCCGGGATTTAGGACTCCCAAAAGATGCTGCCCAACTGCTAGGTTCTCGGCTTAAACAGAAAAATCTATTGTCACCAGGAACAACTTTTATTGGTACCGCAACCGCGAGACACAATTTTTGAAGTATTTCAGCAAAGAGGAAGATTTGGTATTTTGCAACGATATATACGGAGTGATGGAAAAGTTTAAACTCAAGTATGATCCTGCTGAATGACGGCTGTTCATTGATTCGTCAAAAGACAGCATAAAAGGTGTTCTTCTTCATAATGGCAACACATTCGCTTCAGTTCCTATTGCTCACTCTGTTATTCTCCAAGAAAAATATGAGAATTTGGCCCTGATTCTTCAGAAGATTCGTTATGATGAGCATAAGTGGATGATTTGTGGAGACTTTAAAATTCTATCCATGCTATTAGGGCAGCAATCCGGTTTCACCAAATATCCCTGCTTCCTTTGCTTGTGGGATAGCCGGGCCCGCGACCTACACTGGGGGAAAAGACTGGCCAATTCGGGAGTATTTGAGACCCGGTGAGAAAAATGTTCTTCATGAGAGCTTGGTACCTCGTGATAAAGTTCTATTACCACCTCTCCACATTAAGTTGGGTCTCATTAAGCAATTCATCAAGTCCCTTCCAAAAGATGGTGAGTGCTTTCGGTACCTTTGCTCAAAGTTCCCCCGACTTTCTGAAGCAAAGCTAAAGGAAGGAGTGTTTGTTGGCCCTGATATAAGGAAACTCATTTCAGATGGAGCATTCGCTGAAACGATGTCTGAGAAGGAAAAAGAAGCCTGGGATTCCTTCAAGGATGTTGTTCTCAAATTCTTGGGGAACAGGCGGGATGAGAACTATAAGGATATTGTTGCCAGGATGCTCAATGCCTTCAAAGAACAAGGCTGTAACATGAGCCTGAAAGTCCATTTCTTGCACTCCCATGTGAACTACTTTCCCGAAAACTTGGGGGCGTACAGTGAAGAACAAGGTGAAAGGTTTCACCAGGACATCAAGGACGCAGAGAGAAGGTACCAAGGAAGATGGAACACCACTATGATGGCTGATTTCTGCTGGTTGCTGCTGCGGGAAACCCCAGATGAAAAATACGCCAAGCAGCGCACCAAGAGAAGCATTCGGGGGAAGAAGAAACGGGCCCACCAGGAGATTGATTGACCCAAGAATGACTTTAAAATCTAAACTGTGTTGACAAATATCGTGTTTTTACTAAACTTTGAAATAAAAATTTGCTAGTTATTACCACAGTGTCGGATCTCATTTATTAGAATTTTATTTTCACACCATCGGGTGTTTGTCTTCATGTATTGCAATGGTGCGGTTTGCGTTTTCTATTCTTACATACATACCTGTACAACATTTTTTGCACATTTCTTTGCTTTGCTTTGTGTCTAACCTCGCTCTTATATGCTCAATGTTTGTGCACATGTATGTGGCTGTTTTAAGTGCAGACAATTTTGCTACCATCACGGTGTGTTTTGTTGACATTACTCTATTCTTATGTGCTGCCTTGTTACAATTTTCTTTATTCTTATTTGAATAACTACTAAACAATTAGTATAAAGAATTCATCCAAGAAACTTTTATCTCGATCGCACTAAATCTGAAACATTCACCTCAAACTGCTAACCCAATGTAGCAAAAAATCTGTACGTGATGGAGCAAATTGGTTACCAGATTTGGATTCAGCGCACCAAAAAACGTAAAAATCAATCGAAACATTGGAGGCAGTTTAAAAACATTTTTTTTAGTGCACCTGTGTAATCGCTCATAGAAGGCCGCTGGGCTCTCATTCGGACCCTGGATAACTTCTGATACCTTCCTGATATTCATGACCCTTTGGCCTCCTTTCTTTAGGCCCTGCAGCAAGGCCTGGCGAAATCGAGTTAGGGCCGCCGCCCCCCTTTCGTCATTCGGATCCCATCTAGGGTCTTCATTGGGGAAAGCTGCGGCGGTGGCTTGTGGGAGATTTATTCCACCCTCTACGGGATTTTCTTCTAACCAGCGGATAGCTGCTTTCACAATTCGCGCTTGCTCCTCGGTAGTAAAGAGAGTGGATAGGAGCTGGCAACAATCAGACCAGGTAGGCTGATGAGTTAGCATTATACTAGACACTAATTCCGTCAGTTCTTGGGGTTTTTCAGTATAGGATGCATAGTGTGTTTTCCAGTTTAATAGATCAGTGGTGGAAAAAGGCACGTAAATTAGACTGGCTGGTCCTGGTGCCATCTGGCCTTGTTCATTTACGATAGGTAGACCAGGTACTTGGCACAATGGCATTAAGTGCTTTGTTTTCTCTTTTTTCTTTGGGGGTGCACGTCTTAAATCATAGGCTCTCGGGTATGGGTTTCCTTGGTTGGTGACCCTGAACTGGCAGGAGAGCCTTTTGCTCTCAGTATCATCGGGGAACCCTGACCCTCCTGCTGTACTCAGGCCCGACTCAGGGTTATCACTCGGAAGTGGGCTTTTTTTGCTGCTGCAGCGGTAATTTCTGGGGTACCTCATCAGGTTCATCTTCGGGTGGTTGTGCTGGGGAAACTAACTAACCTACAGGGATACTGGGGTAAACGGGCCAGGATTTCTGGGGACTCCGAGGCGGAATACACAGGCGGCTTCCCTTCCTCAGACTTCCGGGTTCCCCGGGTGGTTGCTACCAGTATTCTACACTGTTCCTCATAGCAACGCTTCATCCAATGGGGCTGTCTTTCGCAAATACCCAACCAGGAGTCTGTGTAGGGGAACTGGTCAGGACGCGTGTTCAGTACGTGCTGTTGATCACGAGAGACTATTCCCACATCAAAGGTGCCCCCACGGGGCCATAAAGTAGCTAGCACAGGCCACTCCCTATCACATAGCATTTCTAATCGGGACGGAGACATTCTTATTCCGTAGTCTCCTGAAAATCCCTTACAGAAATTCTTGATCATACATTCCAACGGAGTTTGCGTGGACTCCGCCCCTCCCATAATTGTAATGACGTAAGGACGTACACGACAACAGACAGTAAGGGTAGGTAGTATGGCTGTAGGTAAGGGGTCCGTACAGCCCACAGAACACTGAGGGGGACAAACACCACACGCTTCCTCCTTTTCGCGACCTGGGTGCGGTCACCCGGCCAGGAACTGTGCTACTCAGGAGTCCGCTCTCGCTTGGTCTCTTTCAAGACCTCTTAGTCACACACATAACCAAACATGCTAGCAACATTTCCCACAAATCCCCAAAAATTCCCAGGCCTGTCTTAGTATTCAACAGCAGCCAGCCTCGCGCATACTCATGCAAGGCTTACTCGGACTGCTAACTAATCAAGGGCCGTGGTTTGGGCCTCGCGTATACTCATGCAAGGCTTACTCGGACGCGCCCTGAGAGGTGATCAAACTCTCGGTATCATTTTCCCATATCAATGTAGTCTCACGCATACTCATGCAAGACTTTCCCAAAACTAACTGACTAAAGAATAGAGAAAGATCTACTCACCGGATCCAGTTCCCGATACCAAACCAGTTCATGGGTTGGATCCTGGACTCCCCTCGGGTTCGGAGGTGTTGGCCGGCCGGACCCAGTGGTCCGCCGAGGCAGGGCGGAACCCTCTCCGATACAAGAGGACCGGTGGCGCCGGAGGTTTCCCCCGCGGTCGGACAGACACGGTTCGAACTGGACCAAACCTGGAGACGAATTACATGGAATATTCACTTGAATACCATTCACTATCCGCACATTCCCGGCCAACGCACCAAGAATATGTAGCAGCAAAGTGCAGACAATGAATAAATCCAGGAGTCAATTGCAGGGTCCAAGCCAATTTAATGTGCACAGGCTCAGAGAGTCAAGCTTCAAAAAGGACTGAGCAAAGTTCTTACAGAGACATATTCATTTTATACATTTCTTTTCAGTTTGATACATGCAGACTTTCTATTGGTTCCAACGCCCCCTGCATTTGTCCAATCAGAAATCCCTCCTGGGCCTAGCACCCAGCTCCCTCCTCTAGGATTGTTCTAACAATGGTACAGTTTCTAGGTATGGATACACTTCTCCTGCAAGGTCGTTTCTAACTCTAGGAATGCAAGCATTGAAACATTTCTATCATCAGAACACAAGAGAATAATGAAAGATTTATGAATTCATGAAAAACTTCTTATTAAGCAGTTTAAAGCAACTTTCTCAGACTTTCACAGATTTTTGGTTCTTTACTAAGATGGGGGTTGGAATCATGGCCTAACTTACAGGCCTTTCATATTTGCAGGCTATAGCCTACCACAATACAACATGTTGCTCTAGGAACCGTTTGTTGATCAAAATAGGATACATGAATATTAGGGAGAGGGGAACTGAAACAGAATAATGAGAGCGTGATGGTCGCAGCCCTGGAAATTGCTCACAGCAAGCATAGAGAAAACTGGCAAAACTGACATAAATAGCCATTTTCATCTGTTATGGGAAACTATATATTTCATAGCTTGTTGCAATGTTCTGATGGCAGAAAATGTCTGTACAAAAGGGCATAACAAAGTGGCATTTCCTTGTCCTTCCAGTCCAGTTTCACATTTGTAGGTTGTCACGCCCTCACAGCAGCTTGGAGACTGAGCATATCATGTTTTCATGACATCAGCATGGATAACTAGCTGGTATCTCCCACCAGCCTTCAGTATCTCAGTCTCCAAGCAGCTGGAGAGATGTGATCCCACAAGTTGGGGCTCATTGTAGGGACAATTAAGAGATTTAGGTTGAAGTAAATTGGTTATCTGTTCCAATTGTTATAGTGGAAAGCTGGCCGTTTAATTTTGGGAAGAAAAAAAAAGATGCAAAAGGAAAGCAAGGCCCAAGCCATGAGGCTTCATGGCCGGTCAGCTTCCCCAGTCGTGTAAGTGGCAGGCAATAGGGCTGATCAGTGGCTCTGTACCCCATGGGGAGGGGATGTGAGGAGCCATGATTGAAAGCGGGGAAAGCTTCCTCTCAGTGCGTTGCTCAAACCCAGACACTGCCAAAGCCGGTAGGGCAGGCTAAGTGGTTGTTGCGGGAGACTCTCCACAGGTGGCCCCCTTCCCTCCAAGTGGAGAGTTGATTTCCTACAGGTTTAGGGCTGGATAGCTGTGAGATAAGGCATAAACGGGAGAATAAGGACTTCTGGGGGCTGCAAACAATTTACTAAGCCGCATGGCTGTGTCAGGCAGTTCCCGCACAGTGTGGGAAAAGCTGCCATTTTGCATCCCTTTAAGGGGGCATCTGGGAGTGGGTTTGGATGCTGCAGAGGCTTGTACTTGTGTGGTTTTGTTTTCTGGGCCTTTGATTTGAACGGTAAGGGGCTTCCTCTTAAACAAAGGATAAGTGAAGGAGTTTCCTTTAGGGCCTTGCTTTGTATTTTCTTAGGCAGTTGTGTCCCTGCACGGCTGGGTTGGGTGCAGCTGCACTAAGGCATTGGCTGGCTATCTAGTAGTTTGGCAGGGACAGTCTACTAGTAGCTTGGGTTCCTGTCAGGTAGCAAGCCACTGAGGGCTATGTGTTGTGCATGTGGGGCCTGTAAGGGCTTGTCTCTACCTTGTGGCTCTGCAAGGGCTGCGAGTCGGAGGCCTGGTCCACTGAAGAGGATCTGCATGAGATAGGCTCGCCCAGAGAGGAAGAATCGTCAGGAGGATCAGAGATCCCCCATCCTTCAGGAGACCATCACCCGACCATGGGGGGAGCGACAGTCTGCCTCCCCTCAGGAGGGGAGCGACAGTCTGCCTCCCCTCAGGAGGGGAGCGACAGTCTGCCTCCCCTCAGGAGGGGAGCGACAGTCTGCCTCCCCTCAGGAGGGGAGCGACAGTCTGCCTCCCCTCAGGAGGGGAGCGACAGTCTGCCTCCGTCATGGTTGGAGTCTGTTCAAAGAACATCTAGATCCCCCCACAAACCCTACTCTAAGGACAGGCTGGTGGAAGGTCCCATAAGGGGATTCTTGCCAGAGTTTGTTCTCCTCCGTAAAACCACCTGTATATGAGGCAGTGGGGAGAAGAGGAACCTGGTGGCTCTGAGGGTAAGATATCCTTATGCGTTCCAAAACAGAAGAACAACCAGCATCCTGCAGGAAGAAAACAGAGCAATCAGTGGGAGGTCCTCAGATCTGTTAACTCAGACTAGTTGGAGGAACAGGGCATGGAAAATGCCTAAGAGGATGCGGAGCTGGAAAAGGGTGAGATCTCCCAAGGGGAGGAATCACGCATTGTACAGGTTTTTTGCCAGGAGGAGCTGGCGATCCTGATTTCCCAATCTGCAAAAGCCCTTATATTATGTTTGCAGGGGTCCCAACAGAGGAGGAACCCTTGGAAGACCTGCTGTTCCAGGTGGTCAGGAAGACAGTATTCCCTCTGCCCAGAGTGGTTAGACAGATGATTCAGGATGAGTGGGAAGTCCTAGAGACAGGATTGAGGGGGACAAGGACCATGTCTCGCCTGTATCCCTTCTGGATAGGGAGAAGGAGCTTTTCTGTTCCCCTAAGGTGGATGCCGTTATGGTGGCAGTTGCCAAAAAGGCCACTATTCCCATGGAGGGCAGTTCTGCCCCAAGGACGTGCAGGATAGAAAGTTGGAAACCTTATTGAAACGGATGTTGTACATTAATGTTCTGATGCCGCAGGTGTCTTTTTGTGGCACATGCCTGCTTATGCTGGACTCGAGCTCTGTTGGAGGGCTACTACTACTACTGAGCATTTGTATAGCGCTACAAGTCGTATGCAGTGCTGCACAGACATGTAAGAGACAGTCCCTGCTCATCAGAGCTTACAATCTAGTCAAGACAGACAACACAGAAGGTGTAGGCAGGGATAAATGCTCCAAGACTACAAGAAAACGTGCCTTTGCACTATATGCACCCTCCTGCTGGAACGCCCTCCCACCAGACCTCCGCGCCATAAGCAACTTCTCTCAGTTCAGGAAGGCGCTCAAACATCATCTCTTCCTGCAACACTTCTCCATTTCAGACAACATCACCTAGACACCCTCACCCCGACCCATAGCAGATTACACAGAGTAACCCCTCCGCCCTACAATTAGTGCACTTAATCCATTCACTACAACCGTCCCTAGCAAACCTCGGAGTACCAATAGAAATATGTAGATTTATATAGCCACCATTGAGCTTTTGTAACTACCGCCCAATATTATGGGAAACCATAATACCAATTTGTACATAGTGTATATAGTTATCCTGTTCACCATGTTTTATCGTCCCTGTTCATTGTAAGTCCAATGTCAGACTGTTCTGCATTGCACAACTTATGTTACTTGTAAACCGCGCTGATGATAAATAGTGCGGTATAGAAAAGCATTAAAATAAATAAATAAAATAAATAGAAATAAACAAGGGGGACAGAAAAAGAAAAAGGAGATCAGGTGAGTCAAGATCCAAAAGCAGCAGCAAAGAGGTGAGTTTTCAGCCTGGATTTGAAGAGGGTTAGAGAAGGTGCCTGGCGTATAGACACTATAGTTTGTTCCAGGCGTAAGGTGCAGCAAGGTGAAAGGAGTGAAGTCTGGAGTTAGCAATAGAAGAGAAGGGCATACTGTAGATAGAAGCAGTTTGCTAGAAGAGTGGAGTTCCAGAGGGGGGTTGTAAGGAGAGATAAGAGAAGAAAGGTAGTGAGGAGCCGCAGAGTGAACGCATTTATAGGTCAGTAGAAGTTTGAACTGGATGCGGAAACAGGGAGCCATTGAAGTGACTTGAGAAGAGGAGTAATATGGGCATGACGGGGCTGGCGGAAGATTAACCGCGCAGCAGAGTATTGAACAGATTGAAGGGGAGAGAGATGATTCAAAGGGAGACCAGCAAGGAGTAGGTTACAGTAGTCAAGACGGGAGGTGATCAAGGAGTGGATAAGTGACTTCGTAGTGTGTTCAATAAGGAAAGGACACATTTTGCTGATGTTATAGAGAAAGAAACGGCAGATCTTAGCTATCAGATTGATGTGTGTGGAAAAAGAGAGCGAGGAGTCAAAGACAACCCCAAGATTGCACGCCAAGGAAACAGGAAGGAGTACAGAGTTATCCACAGAGACTGAGAAAGGAGGAAGGGGGGGGGGAGGTTTTGGGGGGAAAGATAAGAAGCTCAGTCTTGGCCATGTTCAATTTCAAGTGAGTCAACTCCTCTTTCCTCTGGAGGCAGCAAAGCTGGAACCTGGAGCAGCCTATCTGGCAGATACCTTCTGTGATCTGATTAGGGTAATATTAAAAAGTATGGTCTCTGTGATGGCTACTCATTGTTGTTTTTGGCTGCATAATTGGTCAGCAGGCATTTCCTCCAAGTCAGGACTCAGTAAGCTCCCCTTTAGAGGTAAGCCGTTGTATAAAAAAGACCTGGATAGGTTTGTGAAGGACTGGGGAGCTCTAAGGGCAGTCGACTCCTGAAGATAAGCATTGACCGGTTCGCTCCTTAACTCTGGCAAGGGGTCAGGCATGGGACTTCTGGCACTTTTGAGCGGTCCGGTTTGATTCCTGTCAGAGGTGATGATCCCTTCAAGGGGGCCTGCATTTTGGGGATTTCGAGGAGCGGGTAGGGGATTCTACACCCCACCTCCTTGGTCGCTAAGAAAGTGCAATGAGACCACACAGGCCCAGGTGGAGTTAGTGCCCATGGGGAGTTGGCTACAGGACTTCTAAGCCGTGTGGACCAAGCTTATGTCTGACCAGTGGGTACTGCAAATTATCAGAGAGGGTTACGCATTGGCGTTTGCCCAGCTTTTGGTGGACACCTTTGTTTGCTCTCCCTGCAAGGCATCTTGGAAGTTAGAGATTCTGAGGTCTACTCTGTAGCACCTATGCGACTTGCAAGCGGTGGGTGAAGGTTCCAGAAGACCAATGTGGGTGCCGTCGATGCTCTATCTAGTTCATGGTGCCCAAAAGAAGGGGTTCTGGCTCAGCCTGGACCTCAAGCATGTCAATTGCTGCCTATGGGTGCCCAGGTTTTGCACGGAAACACTACAGTGATAAGGGAAGGTGAATTCTTAACCTCGCTTGATCTGACGGAGGCCTACCTGCACATTCCCATTCAGCCAGACCATCAGCAGTACCTGTGTTTTGCCATACCCATGGGTGCCACTGCCCCATGCACCTTTACTAATATGGTGGTGGGGCTTTGTCAGGAAGGATACTGGTTCATCCCTATCTGAATGATTGGCTTATTCGAGCAAAATCCAGAGAAGAAAGTGTAAGAGTTACTGCAAGAGTCATTACTCGGCTGCAGAGTCTTGGCTGGGTAATCTATTTTGCCAAAAGTCATCTCCAGCCATCGCAGGATTTGGTGTACTGGATGTTCGCTTTGACAGACAAGGTGCTAGTATCCCTGCTGGTGGAACAGATGCAAATGCTGCAAGGACTGGTGTGCTGGTTTGTCCACATGACAGCCCCAATGGCATGGCATTATCTACAGATGTTGGGCAACATGGCACATCCATCGAGATTGTGCCTTGGGCCAGAGCCCACATGTGACCCTTGCAGAGGGCATTGTTACACAGGTGGTGAGTGCACTACCACCAATTGTCGCAGCCTTTGCCTTGTCAGACTGCTACCGATGGTGGCTGCGGCCAGACAAGCTACTGGTGGGGATGCCTCTGGAGACTCCCCTTTGGATCCCAGTAACAATGGATTATATTTATTTATTTAACAAGTTTTTTTTGTATACCGCTTTATCATTTCAATCAAAGCGGTTTACATTGCAACTTTAAACTTGGTAATGTACATTCAGTAGGGACATTGATAACTTGGACTTTTCTGAGGCAATGGAGGGTTAAATGGTTTGCCCACGTCCACAAGGAGTGCTAGTGGGAATCAAGCCCTAGTCTCTTGGTTCCTAAGACAGTGCTCTAACCATTAGGCTACTCCTGCACTCCAGACAGATATCAGGCTGGGAGGCACATTGCGAGGCACAGATAGTCTAGGGGTGCTGGTCTCCTCAGGAGAGTGCTTGGGCCATCAGTTGGTTGGAACTGAAAGCAATCTTCTGGGCAATGAGGGAGTTTCAGCCTTTTTTGCGAGGCAAGACAGTGAGAGTCTTCTCGGACAATGCCACCGTGGTGGCTTACATCAACTGGCAAGGGGACACAAGCAGCGTGCAGTTGGAAGAGGAGGTTGGACCGTTGCTGGAATGGGCGGAGGATAGCCTTCTGTAGCTCTTGGTGGCTCACGTCGCCAGAAAAGAGAATCTGGAAGCAGACTACCTCAGTCAGGTCTGTCTGGAACCCAGAGAGTGGACACAACACGGCAATCTTTGCGCAGCTGATAAGTTGTTGGGGCCAGCCGGTCAAGGACTTGATGCCGACCATTGAGTCTCCAAAGGTGACTCAATTTTTTTTCAGCTGGTGGCGGAGCACATGTCGGAGGGGCTCAATGAGCTGGTGCAGATGTGGCTAGCAGAGGTCCTCCTGTGCATGTTCCCTGTGTGGGTGCTGATCGGGCACATGGTACAAAGGATTGAGGCACACTGGGGTCTCATCCTGATCGTGCCAGATTAGCCGTGTCATCTGTGGCATGCCGATCTGATCCGGCTTGGCTCTTGAGTGGGCTCGGTTGAGAAGAAGGGGTTATTTGGTACTGGTAATATCTACCCAGTTAAGGGCACATAAGCGCTTCATCTCACTTGCCTATGTGCAGGTGTGGAGAGTCTTCAAGGCCTGGTGTGAGCAGCATGCATGTTGATCTCTCTCAGCCTCAGTGCCAGATATTCTTGCTTTCTTGGAGGCGGGTTGGATGAAGGTTTGGCGTACAGTTCCCTTTGTGTGTAAGTCGCAGTGCTAACCTGTTATCATGGGAAGGTCCAAGGTGTACCCCTTGAGATGTACCTGGATGTTGTCCGTTTTTCTGAGAGTGGTGAAGCAGATCCATCCACCAAGGAGGGCGATAATCCCTCCTTCGGTTCTCAAACATGTCCTATCAGTATTGACAGAGGCGCTATTCGAGCCGCTCGGTGCATGCACTTTGAAGGATCTAACATTGAAGACTGTATTTCTGGTGGCAATTTGTTCAGCTGGGAGGATTTTGGAGCTACAGGCTCTGTCTTGTCGTCCTCCTTTCTCTCACTGTCTGGGGAAAAGGTGGTGTTGCAGCTGGTGCCCTCCTTTCTGCCCAAGGTGGTGTCTGTTTCATCTCAATCAGTCCGTGACACTTCCGGTATTCTCTGGGACCAGAGGGGTAGAAGGGGGGACCTCTCCTGCGGCTTCTGGACATGTGCCGCGTAATAAAGCATTATTTGGAAAGAAGAGTGCCTTTTCGCAAGTTGGACCATCTGTCTGTTTTGAAGGTCCGTGCAAAGGAGAGGCAGCTTCTAAGGCTTCCATTTTGCATTGGGTGGAAAGGACCATATCTTTGGCTTATCTCTTGTGGCGCAGAGAATTCTCTGAGGGGCTGAGGACTCACTCCGCTTGGGCTTCCATACTGGAGCTGACTGGTCTGTTGAATCCTATTTATGCAGTAGACAAAGGGAAGGGGTAAGGTTGATAACTGCTTCAATTATGATTATCCTCTTATATTCCAGTAAACACTAAATGTCCTGAGCATCACTACAATGCCACCATGTTTGTGTATATAGAAAGATACCCTCATACCTATAACCCCCTTGAGCACAAAGAGCTAGAATTACCAAAGTGAGAATAGCATACAGGTCCTCTGTAAATATGGTGTAACATTTGGAACAGAAAAATAAGAACATAAGCCATGAGGTCTTTTTCTACTGTCATGTTTCTGTCTAGCCCGCCCATCCATATCAATCACTACAACGGTCCTTTAGAGATCTTTGTTTGTCCCATGCTTTTTGGAATTCAGATACTGTCCTTATCTCTACCACCTCCACTGGGAGACTATTTCATGCATCTACCACTTTTTCTGTAAAGAAATATTTTTGCATATTACTCCTGAGTCTATTCCCTTTTACGCTCATCCTATGTCCCCTCGTAGCAGAGCTTGCTTTCAGTCAAAAGAGGGTCTCCTCCTGTGCATTTATGCCACAAAGGTATTTAAACGTCTCACTCATATCACATCTATCCTGCCTTTCCTCTAAAGTATACATATTAAGCTCCTTAAGTCTGTCCTCCTATAACGAAAACCATTAACCATTTTAGTGGCCACCCTGTGCACCAACTCCAGCCTGTTATATCCTTTCGAAGATGCGGTCTCCAGAACTGCATGCAATACTCCAAATGAGGTTGTACCAAAGACTTAGAGGCACTATCATCTCCTTTCTTCTGCTGAACACTCCTTTCCCTATGCATCCAAGCATCCTTCTAGCTTTTGCCGTCACCTTTTCTACCTGTTTATCTTCTTTAAGATCATCAAACACATTCACATCTATGTCCTGCTCTTCTTCTGTGGACAGAAAAGTACTTCACCCCTCCCCCCCCATACCATATCGCTCAATTATATTACTGCAGCCAAATTCATGACCCTGCATTTTTTAACATTACATCTCAGCTGCCAAATTCTACACCATTCTTCAGGCTTAGCTAGATCCCTCCTCATGTTATCTACACCTTCCTGAGTGTCTACTCTATTGAAGATTTTGGTATCATCCGCAAAGAGGCAAACCTTACCCGACAGCCCTTTCGCAATATCACTAACAAAGATGTTAAAAAGAATTGGACCAAGGACAGATCCCTGGGGCACACTACTGGTAACCTCCTTCTCCTCAAAGTGTGCTCCTCTACCCTTTGCCACCTCCCACTCAACCAATTTCTAACCTAGGCAGTATCTATAGGGTCCATCACTAGGGAGCTCAGCTTTGTTTATAAGTCGCCTGTGCAGAACTGTGTCAAAGGCTTTACTGAAATCTAAGTACACAACATCTAGGACTCTCCCTCGGTCCAACTCCCTGGTAACCCAGTCAAAGAAATCAATCAGATTTGTCTGACAAGACCTGCCTCTGATCCGGTAATCCGTTGGATTCTAGAAACCTCACTATTTTCTCTTTCAGCCGTGCTTATTTATTTAGACTGATTTGGATGCCACCTTTTCCTTCAATCAAGGTGGTCACGTCACAACACAATTGGAGGGTTACATTTAACATTAGGGTACCTGTAAACATTTAGACAGTACAGTTATGTGACAGTATTTAGACAGTATAGTTGAGGTAACATATAGCATAAAGGTATTTACTAACGTGGTGATGAATTTGTTCATGTGAATGGGGTGGGTGTGTGTTTCCAATAATTTACTCACCACAGAGGTCCGACTAACTAGCCTGTAGTTTTCAGCCACATCCTTACTTCTGCCTTTGTGTAAAGGGACCACATGTGCCTCTCTCCAGTCCTCTGGCACCACTCCCGACTCTGAGGCATTGAAAAGGTTGGTCAGTGGAGCTGCTAGAAGGTCCCCAGGTTTTCTCAGTATTCTCGGGTGTATCCCATCTGGTCCCATTGCTTTGTCTACTTTAAGTTTAGCTAGTTCTTCACAAACATAGTCTTCTGAAAATTGTTCAAGATGACCCTTGCTTCTGTTCCTGTTTGTGGGTCTTTTCTGAGGTCTTGCTCCTGGTTCTTCATCTGTGAACACAGAACAGAAATATTTGTTAAGCGATTCTGCTTTATTCTCATCAGCTTCTACATATTCCCTTTTACCCTTGAGTCTGACCAATACCAGTTTTGCCCTTCTTCTTGCTAACATATCTGAAAAAGTAGCTGAAAAGGTGAAGAAAAAGAGGGAGGCCGTCATGAAATACAAGCGATCACAGAGAGAGGAAGACAGGCATCTATATTTGGAAAAACTTAAGAGAAGCTAGCAAAGTAGTCAGGAAAGCAAAGATTCAAAAAGAGGAGGAAATAGCCAATGCAATAAAATGGGAAGATAAGACATTTTTCAGATATGTTAGAAGAGGAAGGGCAAAAGTGATAGTGTCAGACTTAAGGGTGAAGGGGAGGAATATGTAGAAGCTGATAAGGATAAAGCGGAATTGTTTAACAAATATTTCTGTTCTGTGTTCACAGATGAAGAACCAGGAGCAGGACCTCAGAAAACACCCACAGACAGGAACAGAAGTGAGGGGCATCTTGAACAATTTTCAGAAGACTGTTCGTGAGGAACTAGCTAAATTTAAAGTAGCTAAAGCAATGAGACCAGATGGGATAAACCCGAGAATACTTAGGGAACTTGGGGACGTTCTAGCAGCTCCACTGACTGACCTTTTCAATGCCACGTTGGAGTCGGGAGTGGTGCCAGAGGACTGGAGAGAGGCGCATGTGGTCCCTTTACACAAACGTGGAAGTAAGGATGTGGTTGAAAACTACAGGCCGGTTAGTTTTAACCTCTGTGGTGAGTAAATTATTGGAAACTCTGCTGAAAGAGAAAATAGTGAGGTTTCTGGAGTCCAGCGGATTACAGGATCTGAGGCAGCATGGATTCACCAGAGGCAGGTCTTGTCAAACAAATCCGATTGATTTCTTTGACTGGATGACCAGTGAGTTGGACTGAGAGAGTGTCCTACATGTGGTGTATTTAGATTTCAGTAAAGCCTTTGGCACTGTTCCACACAGGCGATTTATAAATAAACTGAGCTTCCTAGGGATGGACCCTAAAGTTACCGCTTGGGTTAGAAATTGGTTGAGTGGGAGGTGACAAAGTGTACAGGTAAATGGAGCTCACTCTGAGGAGGAGGAGGAGGTTACCAGTGGTGTGCCCCAGGGATCTATTCTTGGTTCGATTCTTTTTAACATCTTTGTTAGTGATTTTGTGGAAGGGCTGTTGGGTAAGGTTTGCCTGTTTGCTTATGATACCAAAATCAGCAATAGAGTAGACACCCAGGAAGGTGTAGATAACATGAGGAGCGATTTAGCTAAGCTTGAAGAATGGTCTAAAATTTGGCAGCTGAGATTTAATGTTAAAAAATGCAAGGTCATGAATTTGGGCTGCAGCAGTCCAAGAAAGCGATTATAGCACTTCTGTCCACAAAAGAAGAGCGGGAACTAGGCATGATTGTGTGTGATGATCTTAAAGTAATTAAACCGGTACAAAAGATGACGACAAACACTAGAAGAATGCTGGGGTGCATAGAGAGAGGGACGGCCAGCAGAAGAAAGGAGGTAATAGTGTCTCTGTATAAGTCTTTGGTGCGACCTCATTTTGGAGTATTGTGTGCAATTCTGGAGACTGCATCTTCAAAAGGATATAAACAGGTTGGAGTTGGTACACAGGGTCGCTACTAAAATGGTTGGTGGTCTTCATTATAAAGCATATGAGGACAGACTTAAGGATCTTTATCTTTATTTGCAAGCCTTGATATACCGCTCCTGCATAAGCGTCAGAATGGTGTACAATAAAACACAGGCTGCTAGAAAAAGCAAAGAGAGAAAAGAATGCCATTAACTACAGGAAAGAGAAGACATAGGCAGATGAAAGAGAGAGAGAGAAACAAAAGACATCGGACACCAGTTTGCAGGAGGAGAGGGGACGAGGTGGAGGGAGGAAAGGAGAGGTGAGTTGCTGTGGTCAGTGTTATGTCTGACATAGAACCTATAGCTAGGGGGGAGTCAAGATGTTCTGGGGAGGAGGGGAGGTCAAAAGCCTGGTGGAAGTGGTGGGTCTTAAGAAGGGCTTTGAATCATAGGAAAGATAGCTCTGTGCGGAGTGAGTGTGGAGTGAGTTCCAAAGGGCTGGACAGGAAAAAGAAGGCTGAACGACGAGTGAGCTCAAGATGAGCTTGTGACAGAAACTGAAGAAAGAGGCGGTTACCATGTGCGGAATGGAGAAGGCGAGGAGCGGGCTGGAGGTGGATGAGATCGGCAAGATACTGGGGTGAACTAGTGTAGAGGACTCTGTGGGTGATGATGAGCAGCTTATAGATGAACCGGACCTTAATGGGAAGCCAGTGAAGGTCGAGGAGGAGAGGAGTGACATGAGCAAATGAGGGTGAGTGAGTGATGAGGCGAGTGGTGGTGTTCTGAATAAGCTGAAGGCATTATAACTGATATTGCGGAAGGCCTGCAAGAACTGAATTGCAGTATTCCAAGTGGGAAATCGTGAGAGATAGGACAAGAGTAGTGAGAGAGGAGGGAGGGAGAGAAGAATGGACAGCATGGATTTTGCGAAGGTTAAAAAAAAAGAACTACGAGTGAGCGCAGAGATGTGGTGGTGGAAGAAAAGCAAGGGATTCAGGGTAGTACCGAGATAATGGAGGGTGGAAATGAGGGGGATGGGAGAGGCAGAGAGGGTAGGAGACGGGGGGGGGGGGGAGGGGGGGAAGTATCGAAGGAGAACCAGAGAGCAGCAGACATACAGGGGTTCACGTGAAGGAAGTTGCCGGGAAGCTGAGTGGTGATATGTGCAAGACTGGTGTCTAGGGCAGTGAGGTTGGGGGCCAGGGACTAGTGTGATACAAAAGCAGGATGTTGTCTGCGTAATAATAGGCAGAAATTCCAGATTGCTGGATGAGCAGGGCAAGTGGTGCGAGGAAGACGTTGAGAAGAAGAGGGGCGATAACAGAGCCTTGGAACACCACAGTGAAGGGGAGACAGTGGTGCCCGACTGAACTGCGAAAGTACAGGAGGCTAGAAAGGAGCGGAACCACTGAAGAACTGTCCCGTGAACCCCAAGATCAGACAAGCGAGTGAGAAGGGTGTGGTGATCAACAATGTTAAAAGCAGAAGAAAGAGACAGCAACAGAGGTCACCGCGGTCGTGGGATTGATAGATCTCGCTTAGCAGTGCCGGAAGGGTGGTTTCAATGCTGTGACCAGATCTAAAGCTGGATTGACGGGGGTGAAGCGAAAGAGTCGAATCGAGATGTTCAGAAAGTTGTGTGAAGACGAGTTTTTCAAGAACTTTAGAAAGGAAGGGAAGGTTGGACACTGGGCGCCAGTTTGCTGGAACAGCAGGGTCGAGATTGGGCTTCTTCAGAAGAGGACGGACAAGGGCGTGCTTCCAGACAATGGGAAAGTGACCAGAAGTGAGACTGGTGTTGACTATGAGTAAGATATAGGGAAGGAGCGTGAGTGAAGGGTCAAGAAGCCAAGAGGAGGGGAGAGGGTCATTTGGTCTTGTGGGAGGGAGTGATGACTTTGATAAACTCACAGGATTGGACAGGCCGGAATGTATGCTATGTGTGAGGAAAAGTATGAGACGAGGGGGGAGACAATGCAGAGGAGGAGGAGGAGGAGGAGGGAGAGAAAGGGGAAAGAGGGAGGGCAGGATTGGAAGGAGGAACGGAGGGACTGGATCTTGTTGGTGAAAAAAGATGCAAGACGAGCTGGGCTTGGGGCATCAGCAGAAGTGCTGATGTAAGGGAGGTAGAAGGTAAGGAGAGAAAATGCAGGACCTCATGGAGATGTCTGGAGGAGTTTGAGGAGAAGGAGATAAGGTTCGAATAATATGATTGCTTGGCGGTGGTGATCATGGACCGGTAGTGCTGATGACAGTGGCGGAATAACACAAGAGAATCAGGGGAAGGGCGTATACTTTAGAGGAAAGGCGGGATAGAGGTGATATGTTTAAATACCTCTGTGGCATAAATGCACAGGAGGAGAGCCTCTTTCGACTGAAAGCCAGCTCTGCTACGAGTTGACATAGGATGAGGGTGAAAGGGGATAAACTCAGGAGTAATATGTGTAAATATTTCTTTACGGAAAGAGTGGTAGATGCAGGGAATAGTCTCCCTGGTGGAGGTGGTAGAGATAAGGACAGTATCTGAATTTAAAAAAAGCATGGGACAAACACAGAGGATCTTTAAAGGAAAAAAGGGGACTGTTGTAGTGGTTGATATAGAAGGGCAGATTTAGATAGGCCTTGTGGTTTTTTCTGCCATCATGTTTCTATGTTTTAAAAACTTTTTACGAGGGTATGACTTAAGCAGAATATATGGTATGCTTTCCTATGCCTCTGAGGCATCCCCCCTCATGTGGTGAATTTAACAATTGCTTCCTGTTGCATCTTGTGTGAGGAGGAACCCCATAACTATCTCACAAATCTTGAAATAATGTAATGGTCTGATGCTCTCACAGTTGACCTAGCAATCTTAACCCCTTAGCCTTCTAAATATGTATCTGGGGAGAAAGGGGTAAGATAAAATAGGATTAGCATATAAATAGAATGTGGAAAGAAGGCATTCATGTTTAATCCCAAATGTCTTTCAGAGTTAGGCCCAGATACAGTGTATAAGTGAGTATGGGATGTGTCTTGGCCAATTTAGACATGGATGCTCCATAGTATTATTCTAAGCATGCTGCAAGATTTTAACCCCGTGCTCAGCCGTTTTCTAGATCCATCCATGTGTCTGCCAGGGAAACCCCCAAATGGTCCTTCAAATAGGCCAATCTGGCCATCTAATAGTAAGAATTTGACTAACCCCCCACCACCTCCTGTCAGAACTTCCATGTTCATAATAAGAGGAATCTGTGTACCATGTAAAACTGTAACATGCATTATCAGTCCATGAATGTTTGCAAAATAGTGCATGGCAAGTGTTATTGTTTGTTTTTTAAAAGCCTGATTTGGCCCATACAGGAGATGAAGAAGTCAATTCATTCATTTAAGTCTGTGTTAATACATGAGATAATGGAGGAGGGGAGGGGAAGTAATCTGCCAGCAGTTCCCCTCCTCTGACACTCTATTTCCTCTTGACTTTGACACTCTTGTCTCATTAGACACTCAAGCTCAGACCTGGAACATTGTCCTCACCACTACAGTTGATCAACTGGCTCCTCTACACCCTGTTCCTCTTTCACATACACGCACATGCTTCCCTTGGTATCTCCTTGACCTCCATTTGCTCTGCATGCAACTCGCTTCCCTTGGTATCACCCTGGCCTCCTCTTGCTCTGCACACACCTCTGCTGTGCTGAACGTCGCTGGCACAGACATTCCTCTCCTAACTCTTTGCTCCAGTTTGACCAATGCTTTCAACACTATCACTCCTCTATCCATACTGCTAAGCAGTCCTACTATTCTAACCTAATCTCTTCCTCCTCTAACTCTTCTTGACAGCTCTACTACTTCCTTCATATGCTCTCTTCCCTCCATACTTCCACATCCCCATCTGTCCCCTCTGTCGACCCAGATCCAGCCCACCTTGCGGCCTTCTACTCTGATAAAGTCCTCCAACTGCGTTCCACTTTCCCTGCATGTCCTCCCCCCTCCCCCCCCTCAGCCCATCCCACCCTACCCTTCAGTTCCCAACTTCTCGCATACCTGGTCTTCGTTCGGAGCAGTCTTCTCCATAGAATTGTCTAAGGGTCTTCGCATAAGATGACATGCCCCTTGGACCCCATTCCCTCCCATTGACTGTCCGAGCTTGCTCTTGATTTGCTGCCTCTCATCCAAGGATTGTTCATCTCGTCTCGCTACCGGTATTTTCTCTCTACCCTAGAAGCATGCTATTATCCATCCAATCCTTAAAAAACCCACTCTTTCTTACTTACTTACTTACTTACCCAATTAATTAATTAAACATATTTATACTGCATTTTCCAGCAGATCATATGTGGTTTACAGTTAAACAACCTTTGAATAGTGCAAAAAACGGTGCATATTCAATTACATAGAACAGTTAGAACTATATACATTAACATTTATTATATATAGTCAAAACAATTAAGAGAGAAACTATATACATATTGGTTTGATGCAGTAATTAGATTGGATCTAGCATCGGGGTGCCCTTGGGGGAATGCCTTTTGAGGGGGGCATGTCCTAGATCGCTTATGGGATAGATGGGGTCAAGATTGTTGGGTTTGTTTTGGTTTCCAAAGTGTTGTATAAATAGATGAGTTTTGAGTTTTTTGCAGAATATGGAGAGGTCGTTCTATATCTCAGGTTGTCCGGGAGATCATTCCATAGAGTAGGAGAGAAGTGGGAGAAAGCTCTGTTTGTCATTTTTCTAGGTTTTGTGAATTCTAATGGTGTTGCAAGTTTTTTTTATTTTTATTACATTCTCATTGAATACGATTGTTTGTTTTCTTGGCAATGAGAGTGGAAAGGTATGAAAGAACGATGTCTTTGATCAAATTAAATGTGCTTATGAGTATTTTATAGTGTATGCGGCTCTGGATTGAAAGCCGGTGTAGATTATATAATATAGGGGTGATGTGTTCTATTGGATTGGTGTTTGTTATCCTAGCTGCAACATGTTGTGCTGTTTGGAGCCGTCTTAGCGTTTGCTTAGGTAGATCTTGTAGGAGGGAGTTGCAGAAATCGAAATGGGATATAATAATAGTCTTGATGACAAGTTTAAAGTCAGATGGGTGAAGAAGGGGGTGGAGTTGTGTTAACATTCTGAGTTTATAGAATATTGTTCTTGTTAGTTTTATGTATGAAGACAAGTTGAGTGTGCGGTCTAGAATGACTCTGAGGAATCTTACCTCGTTTTTGACAGAGATATTTGAGTCTTGAATCCTGATAGAGGTTGGGGGGGGGGGGGGGTGAAATTTTGGTTTCTTGTTATATAGAGAGCTTCAGTTTTATTGAAGTTGATCATGAGGTTGTGAGGAGACACTCTTGACCCTTCCATTCTTGCACAATGGCGCCCCATCTCAAATCTCCCTTTTCTCTCAAAGATTTTTGAGAAATTGGTCTTTTCCCAGCTTTCTGCACACTGTGATGCTACCTGTGCCCTCCATTTGTGTCGATTCCAGATTTAGATGAGGCCAGAGTATAGAAACATTCTTCCTTTTCTGGACTATTGTAATTTGATCCTTCATGTTTCCCATGACCATGGTGACATCTCTCTTGTCATTTCACTGGACCTCTCATCAGCTTTCAATCTGGTTTATCATCCTACTCTTCTCTCTCGTCTCTATGACCTCATGGTTTGTGGAACTGTCCTATGGTGGTTTTGTTCTTACTGTCTGATCTTTCTCTGTTCACTCTGGCTCTTCCTCATTTCCTGCTATCCCCCCTCCCCTGTGGTGTCCCACAAGTCTCTCTCCTTTCTCCCCTTCTCTTTAACATCTTCCTGGCTTCTCTCACTCTCATCCAACAGTATTCTGTATCGGCATATTACTATGCCGACAATAATCCATTTTTACCGTACCAGTCCCAACATCCTTGATTTGGCCCCACTGAACTTCTTCCTCTCCCATATCTCCTTTTGACTGTCCATAAAATACCTACAACTTTAAGTCCGCATCTATATGGTTCACCTTTGGCACTCTCTGTCCCTCCCTGTTTGCTAGCACCCCTATCCCAGTAGTATTGACCCTGTGCTATTTGGGTGTCATCCTTGATTTGTCCCTATCTTTTTGTGAGCATATTTCATCCATCATTCATCTTTTCTTCTTTTCCTTGTGTCAGATCTGTGCAGTTCGGCCTTTCATATCATCATCCTCCCTAATTACACTCCTGCTATCCCTAGTCATTACAAGACTATTGTAATGGTGCCCTGGCCGAACTGTTAAAATATCAACTACAGTGATTACAACTTCTCCAAAACACCGCTGCCTGCATTCTTGGCCACGCCTCCCAGTCACCTCATATCACCCCCCCCCCCCCCCCGCCCTTATGTCTTCACTGGCTCCCACAAATACAGAATTCTATAACTTTTTCATCCTTGACCACAAACCATCTACACATCCACCCCGCAGTATCTGGCAGACCTTATCTATCTACAGCCTCCCACCTCTACTCTGTCCACGCCAACCAGTTATTTCTTCCACCCACTCCCAAGGCTCATATTGAACTCATCTGCAACTCCACTTTCTTCCTTGGCCCTGCACTCTGAAACTCCCTTTCCTCGGCACTCTGTTTAAATCCTTCCTTTCCAAAGTTTGACATTGCTAAAAACCCATCTCTTCAACCTTTCCTTTAACTTCCCCTTCTCCTAGTGCTAGTCCTCCCTAGTTCTTGCTAGTGGTCTCCTTGTGTCTCTCACCTCCTTTTCTCTCTAGTATGACTGTCAATCCTCTTTCCTTTCCAGAATATGGCATTCCTTTCCTTTTTCTAGTTTTAGTAACATGTTTACTGTTGTAAATGTTGTAAACAGCCTTGATGCTGTTGCCTGGGTGCTATATCAAATCTGCACATAAAGAATAAAAGGTCTCAAAGTGTAGGAGTGACTTGCACCCCCCAAGTTCTTAAATCCTTTCTCTGCTAAATGGAAATCAGAGCTGGTCCAAGGGAAACTTTCCACTGTAGATTGACCAGTCGTGCTGCATGTCGATATCAAAAGTAAAACGTGAACAAGAGAGCAGGGCCAGACATGTTAACATCTAACAAATAAAGCAGGAAATTGTATGCGGGGAGATCTTACAAGTTACCATTTTTCGATTTAAAACCAAACCCTGAGGAATCTTGCCTTTTTGCAAGCAGGATTCGATTAAAAGTTTAGTATGCAGCACCCTCCGGGTGCAGGTCGCAGCTCGCAGCTATCTCTTGTTACCAGGGCAGAGTCCAAGGAGTTTCATTAGTGGTGCACCCGGATGTGGTCAGGGTTCTCAGAGCAGTGAAGCAGGAGCGTCTGCCAGTGCAGACCTTTGTGCCTTCTTGGGATCTCAATTTGGTGTGGTTGGTGCTAACAGAACCACCTTTCGAACAGTTAGGGTCTTGCACCTTGAAGGATCTTACTTTAAAGACGGTGTTTCTGGTGGCTATTTGTTCGGCTAGAAGGATATCAGAGCTGCAAGGGCTGTCGTGTCGGGAGATATGTTCCTATTGATGGATCTAATCCTATAATATCAGAGTGTATCATCTACCTGAAACTGTAAGTTAGACCGTATCATAGTTTTGCTCACAACATCACAATGTATTATACTTTGATGAACAAGTTCAAAGCAACATAATTGTGCATACCTTAACAATGTATTATAGCAGGCATGTCCAACAGGTAGATCGTGATCTACCTGTAGATCGCGGAGGGGTCAGAGGTAGATCGCCAGCCCCATTTGGCTCCATCTCTCCAGCAGCTCGCCCCGTCGCTAGAAGAGAGCTTGTGCCGGCAGGTCGTCTGCCGAGGGCTTGCCGCCACTGCTGATCCTTTGCCTGTCTTTTTTCCCTGCCTGCGGGTGTATTGGGGGTGCTTGTTGTTTTCATGTCAATAGTTTGTGGGTACCCCAGGGGGCCAACACCACAGGCCCGGCGTCATACCTGGTCTCCTGCCTCTCAGAATCACTCATCCCTGCCCCTGCCCCGACACCCCTTAGAAGTGTGTTATATACCGGGCGATATCCATTCGCCCAGGCTTTACCTGAATACACTTACCGTATTAGTTGTGTCGTGTGCTGGTCGTTGGTCGCTTTCTAGTTTGCTTTCATTAAGCGTTTTCGGGCAGACACAACAAAGTGTCAAGAATTTGATGATTTTGGCGGGCTTTTCCAATTTTGTTCTAACTTGCTTATGCCTTGCCTTCGAATTGGTTCAAACCACTGTGAATTTTGCTTGCTTCTACAATTTTATTTTGCCTTGCCTTTGCGTTGATTCTACACTGTGTGCAGAATTTATTAAATCGCGTGTGGTGGTATTTGAACTTGTTTGGCGGTATTTGATTATCTCCAGGAACAAGCAGGAATAAGTCCTCACATATGGGTACGTCGGAACTGACGGAGCCGGCGCGGGAAAGCTCCCCAGCTTTTCAGATGAAAAGCTTTTGGGGCTTCCCACAGCGCATGCGCGCAGCCTTCCCGCCTTCCTTACCAGCTCTCTTCAGTTTCTCTTTTTCCGCGGAGCCAGCAGGTTGTGTTCCTGTCACCGCTGAAGAAATTGTTATTTTAATTTGTTTCTTTTGACCGCGTACCTGCCTTCCCCATACCAAAACCGGTACTGCCGGTCTCTTTCTTTATTTCTTAAAAAAAAAAAAAAAATCTTTTTTTTATTTCAGCACAACGTGGTAACGTTTGCTAGGCCTTCAGGCCTACACTAATTCTCCTCATGGAGAAGCCAGCTCCTGGTTTTTAAAAAAGTGTACCAAGTGCAGTGCTGTTATTTCTCTCTCAGACACCCATGAATGGTGTCTTAAATGTTTGGGACCTGACCACTCCATACCGGACTGCCCATTCTGCTCCCAGATGTCTAAACGTGGTATGCAGAACCGGGCCAACAAGTTCCATGTGCTGTTTGCTTCAGATAATCCAGCATCACAGTCATCCAGGTCTTCCTCTCCGGATGGATCTCAGGTAACCAAACTTTCTGTGGGCAAATCCTCTAAAAGCAAATCTCTTTCAAAAGATCGAGAGGCTCTCAATCTTGAGTTCGAGGATTCTGCCCACACCAAAAAACCTCGGCGGGAGGCTCCGGCCTCCAAAGCATCACCTACGGGGTTACAGGTTGACATCGATGGCACGGCCTCGACTGATCACCTGTTAGACTGCTCTGGGGTACCGGTCGATACCAGTACCGACATCCAGGCAGCAGTGGCGTCCATGGGCAATACTGTCCAGACCATGCAGCAGGCCGTTCTGGCTTTCATTAAGGCTGCGACGCCCTCGGTACCGATTCCATCGGTACCGACCCTGGTTCCGGTATCCACACCGGAACCGAGACCATCGACTTCCAAGCGTCGATCGGTTCCGCTTGCTGGATTCAGGCTTTTGCCCGATACCAATCCCATGCCCGATACGCCCGATCTCGATATCGATCGGTACGCGTATCGTGCATTGCAAGCACAGAGAGAATACTCAGATTCTTCTGATGAGTTCAATTCCTCTGATGATTCTGCTGAGTTTGATCTTCCTGAGGAGCCCTCTTCTCTAAAGAGGGCGATGTCTCCTCCAGAGGATTTATCCTTTCAGGATTTCATTGTTGATGTAGCTAAAGGACTTCTATTGCTACATCTTCTGAAAAGAAACCCAGATCAAAAAAATTGGATATTTTAGGATACTCTAAAGCTCCTAAAGAGGCAGTTACTCTGCCTATCCATGAAATCCTTCAAGAACACTTGATGGATTTGTGGGAGACTCCTTTAACTCTGTCTCCTCATTCTCGTAGGTTGGACACCATGTACCGGGTCCCTCCTTCTCCTGGGTTTCAAAAAACTCAGCTGCCTCACCACTTCCACACGAATGGTCCCTGCATATGGACCAAATACGCAGAATCTTTCAGGAATGGGGGACCCCGGACATAGACCTCTTTGCAAGTCCGTGGAATGCCAAACTTCCCCGGTTCTGTTCCAGGACTCCGTGTCAGGGAGCTCAGGCCAACGATGCCTTTCTCCTGCATTGGGGTCAGGAATTCCTGTATGCTTTTCCACCCATTCCTTTGATTCCCAAGACTCTGTTCAAACTTCAGAGGGATCACGGGTCGATGATCCTCATAGCTCCACGCTGGCCACGCCAAGTGTGGTTCCCTCTACTTCTACAGCTCTCCCAGGGCTCCTCCCTGGACCTGGGAGCTGCGCCAGACCTTCTGTCTCAGGAGAAAGGGACTTTGTGGCACCCAAACCCCAAGTCCCTACATCTCCGAGCTTGGTTACTGAAGGCTTAAGCCTTCATGAGTTTAATCTTTCTCAACCAGTGAAAGATATCCTTCATGCCTCTAGGAAACCCTCTACCAGGCGTTCCTATGCTTTCAAATGGAAACGCTTTTCCATTTGGTGTGCTCAACAGGGTCTTGACCCTCTGGCACTTCCTTTGAATTCTCTACTAGACTATCTCCTGCATCTTTCCAATGCAGGCCTCAAGACGAATTCAGTACGAGTCCATTTAAGTGCTATTGCAGCATCCTTAAAACCTATAAATGGACAACCTGTTTCCTCTCATCCTCTTGTTGCAAGGTTCATGAGAGGCCTGACCTTAACTAAACCTCCCATCCGACCTCCGCCGGTAGCATGGGATTTGAACCTAGTTCTAGGTCAGCTTATGAAGCCACCTTTTGAGCCGCATCAGTGAACTGCAGGCTTTAGTGGCTAATCCACCTTATATTAGGTTTCATCATGATAAGGTGGTCCTTAGGACGAACCCCCACTTTATGCCCAAAGTGGTCTCGCCTTTTCATCTTAATCAAGAGGTATATCTACCTGTTTTTTTTTTTTTCGGCTCCTCATGCATCCAGTGCAGAGAGGAACCTTCATACTCTTGACTGTAAAAGAGCTCTCGCCTTTTACCTTAACAGGACTCGGCCACATCGAAAGTCTTCCCAACTTTTTGTGGCTTTTGATCCTTCTCATTTGGGACTTCCAGTCTCCAAACGTACACTTTCCAATTGGATTGCTCAGTGTATTTCTTTTGCTTACCAGAGTAAGAATATTTCTCTGGAAGGCCATGTCACAGCTCACAATGTGAGAGCCATGGCTACTTCTATGGCTCATCTTCACTCTGTATCCATCGATCAGATCTGTCGAGCAGCCACTTGGGCCTCGGTTCATACCTTCACAGCCCATTATTGTTTGGACAAGGACTCCCGCCGGGATGCCTTGTTTGGTCAGGCTGTCCTCAAACACCTGTTCCATACTTAAGCAACTCCTGCCCACCTTCCCTGAATGGATGCCTGAGATCCATACGAAGATGGTTTACCCTTGGAGGGGGATCTCCCAGGCATCTTAGCTAGGGAGTCCCCATATGTGAGGACTTATTCCTGCTTGTTCCTGGAGATAGCACAGTTACTTACCTGTAACAGGTGATCTCTGGGAACAGCAGGAATTAGTCCTCACAACCCACCCACCTCCCCTAGGAGTTGTATCTTCTATCTATCTACCTTCCTTTCCTCTCTCTATTGTCTCAGCTATAAACTCGAACTGAAGAGAGCTGGTAAGGAAGGCGGGAAGGCAGCGCGCATGCGCTGTGGGAAGCCCCAAAAGCTTTTCATCTGAAAAGCTGGGGAGCTTTCCCGCGCCGGCTCCGTCAGTTCTGACGTACCCATATGTGAGGACTAATTCCTGCTGTTCCCAGAGATCACCTGTTACAGGTAAGTAACTGTGCTTTATCTGGTTTGCTGGACAGGTGTTTGAGTTTTTTTGATGATTGTCTGGTGGTATTTGATTATTGTTGCCAGTATGATGAATTCTTATTTTTACTTTTAGAACTGCATGTTTGGTTTTGGCATCTCCAGTCCTTGTATTACACATCATCCAGAGGTCTTGTTGATCTTTAATACTTTGGGACAGTGACAGTTTTGGACCAGATTCAGCCAGTGTTTATACTAAGCAGATTTGGCCTTCTTACATCCAGCCACCCCAGTATAACGAAGATGAGTGTTCCAAAGAAGAGCAAAACCTACCACTTTCATGATGAATGGGAAATGGACTACTTCTTCATCATGGTGAAAGACAAGTGTTGTTGTCTAATTTGTAACGCCCCAATATCCTTGCCCAAAAAGGGTAATCTGGAACGTCATTATAAGGCGCTGCATAGCAATAAGTTTGCTGATTTTCCACCCAAAAGTGAAATTCATAAACTGAAGCTCAAAGAACTTAAATCGAAATTGGCTACTCAGCAACAGTTGATGGCGAAGCCAAGGTCACATTCAGTCAATGCAACCATAGCATCCTTCAAGGACAGCAACCTGATCACAAAGAATTGTAAACCTTTCACTGAAAGGGAATTTGTAAAAGATTGTTTTCTTGAAGCCGCTGACAATCTTTTTGAAGGATTTAAAAATAAAGAGATCATAGCTGCTATTCAAGATGTACAATTGTCAAGAAACACCGTCGTGCGACGAATAGAAAAGATGTGTGGAGCACAACTGAACAATTGTTGGAGGATGTTTCAAATTGTGTTGCTTTCTCACTCTAACTGGATGAATCTACAGACATAAGAGACATAGCCGTTACTAGTCTTTATCCGGATGTTTTTTGAAGACTACAGTGTTAAAGAACTACTTGGAATGATTTCTTTAAAAGGGAGAACTAATGGTAGGGAAATATTCAGTTTTTTCCATTCTTTTGTGACAAAGTGTAATCTTCCATTGCATAGACTTGTTTCCATCACTACTGATGGAGCAAGAGCAATGACAGGTGAGGTTAATGGTTTCATAGTCCTCTGTAGACAGCATGACGACTTCCCAGATTTCCTTTCTTACCACTGCATCATTCACCAGCAAGTTTTGGCAAGCAAGAGACTCAATACAAAGACTGTCATGGACATCACTTTCAAAATTGTAAATTCAGTTCGTGGAAGATCACTTCAAAGATGGCTTTTCAATCTTACTCTTGATGAAGGGGCAGCGGAAATCATTTTGCACACAGATGTAAGGTGGCTAAGTAGGCACAAATTTCTGCAAAGATTTCATGATTTGCTGAATGAAATAAGACGTTTTTTGAAGGAGAGGGGAGATGACCAAGCAGAGTTGGAAGATGAGTGGTTATGTGATCTGGCATTTCTCGCTGACTTTACAGGCGAACTAAGTGATATGAACCTTGAACTACAAGGTAAAAACAAATGCATTGGTGAGATGATGAGTGCAGTTTCATCCTACAAGAGCAAATTTGAGCTGATGATGACTGACCTTGCAAACAACACTTTTGATTATTTTCCTAATACGCAGGACCATCTGGGACAATATCCAAATTTTGTTTTTCAGAACGAGAAGTATGTGACAGAATTCTGTTCTGTTATCCAGGAATTCGAAAATAGATTCTGTGACTTCCAAGAATTGGAACAGTTGTGGAGTACTTGTCATACCCATTCAAAGTAGATGTGGACATTAAAGAAACTGCAGCTGCTATCAGTAAAATTACTCGTTGAACAAGCTATCTCTAAAAAACGAAATATTCCTTATCGTCCCTCCAGTCTAGTCCCGTACAATAGGGTAGTGCACCTCTTCCAGCAGCTTGGGAGACTGAGCATGTCACAACTTTGATGATATCAGGGTACATAGGCAGCTGGCACCACCCCCCAGCCTTCCAGTAAGCTCAGTCTCCCAGCAGCTGGAGCAGGTGTTTTTTTTCAGTGGGACTCACTGAAGGAACAACTAGGAAGAGTTTAGCTTAAGATTTTGGGTCTGTAATTTTTTGTGGGGTTTTGTCCCTTTAATTTTGGACAGTGTACTCTTTTCGATAAAGTTCTTTAAAAACAAAAAAGAAAAAACAATCAAAAGAGAAGTCAGAGCAGTGGTGCCGGCTAAGGAATCAGAGTCTGGCTCCGCTCCCGAACCTCTCCTGTGGGGTGAGGAGCGTTGAGCAAGCAGAAGAGTGTGCTCTGTATGCGTTGAGTGGTACCGTGATCCCTGGTTAGAGGTGAGTCTCCGGCGTCGGGAATCGGCATCGGGGGATTTTCTGGTCAGTGTTGGCTTCTGAGCGGGATTATCGGGATTTGTGGGGTGTTTTTGAGGCCGCGGGTCTCGGGAGTTTTTTCCTTCTGTGGATTGCCGCCATTTTTGTTAGCGCAGGAAACGGAGCCGCGGCGGCACAGTTCACTTCGGCAGCTGTTTTTTGGTGGCGAAAGCGCTAGTTTTCAGTAGTTTTTAGTAGTTTCTGGGTTTGAGTACCTGATCTCCGTTTGAGAAAAATTGCCAAAAAAAAAGAAAAGGTAAATTTGAAGGCTGGAGAATTGGATATTGCTGGCTATGCCATCTAAGCCACAATGTGGAGCTTGTGGGCAGAGATGGAGCTCTCTGTCAGCGGAGGGGTTCTGCAAGGGGTGTTCCTTGGAATCTCATGCTGCAGAGCAGAGTGTTTTAGCAGAGGCGGTTTCTGAAACTTCCTCTAGAGAGCAAGGGCCGGGGTTTTCCTTGCAGGCAGATCCAGGGGGTCCCTTGTCTCTTCATGAAACCCAGCCAGCGGCCTCCGGGGAGCAGACAGCTGCGCAGCCGGTTCTAGAAGCCTTTTCTCCGGAGTTTGTTTTATTATTGCATAGAGCCTTTTGTCTGAAGCAAGGGGAGGCCAAGGCTCCTGCCCCTGCCAAGAAAAGAGCGCTATAGAAGCTTTTGGAGGAACAGCCGGGTCCCTCTCAGCCGGTCCTTAAGGCTCGTAGGCGGGACCAGGGTGTGGCTGAGGGGGATTCAATTTCTTCAGAGGGAGAAGTGGAGCTGGAAGAGCAGGAGGGGGAGGAAGATGCTCTCCCTCCGGAGGAGGACTCTAGAATTGTTAGGGTTTTCCATAAGGAGGAATTGGCGGCTCTCATAGCAGAGTCTCTTAAGGTGCTTCATATGACTCCGGCAGGGGCAGTGGAAGAAGAGGCGTTAGAGGATCCTATTCTTCAGGCGGTCCAGAAGCCCCAAAAAGTTTTCCCTTTACATAGAGTCATTAAGCAGATGATCCTGGATGAGTGGGAAGCGCCTGAGTCAGGGCTCAGGGGTATCCTGTCTCGGTTGTGTCCGTTGGTGGAGCAGGACAGGGACATGTTTCGAGCGCCGAGAGAGGATGCGGCGGTGTCAGCAGTAACAAAGAAGACCACTATCCCGGTGGAGGGTAGTGCTGCTCTTAAGGATGTTCAGGATAAGAAACTAGATACTCTATTAAAACAAGCTTTTGATGTCTGGGCATTGTCGCTCCAGGCTTCGGCCTGTGTGGCCTTGGTAGCCCGTGCTTCCTTGCGTTGGGCGCAGGGGCTTCCTGAGGCAGTGGAGCCAGGGAACGCGGTGGAAGCAGCGGCTAGAGTGGAATCGGGCACAGCTTACCTGGTGGACACCTTTTATGATTTGATACGGACGCTTTCGAACGCCATGGGGTCAATTGTGGCTGCGCGGCGGTATCTCTGGCTCAGGAATTGGTCGGCGGATGTGTCTTTTAAGACCCGGTTAAGTAAGTTGCCCTTCAAAGGAAAACAGTTGTTCGGGGAAGACCTCGATAAGCTGGTTAAGGATTTGGGGGAGACCAAAGGGGGTCGTCTCCCAGAGGATAACCAAAACAGAGTAGAGTCCCCGGTCCGATGAGGGGTCAATCCCGGGAGTTTAGGCGTTTTCGGTCGGTGAGGTTTTCTCCGTTCCAGAGGGGCCGTTTTGCTCCTCGGAATCAGCCCTTTTAGGGGTTTCGCAGTACAGCCAGAGGTTTTTATTTCACCGCGGCTTCTGCCCCGAATCAGCGCAAACAGTGAAGTGAGGGGGGGCCCAAGCTGGGGTCTCTCCTGTAGGGGGGTGGTTGCAGGAGTTTTACCAGGCTTGGGTCCGGGTCACAACGGATCAGTGGGTTCTCCAGGTAATTCGAGAAGGCTACGCGCTCGAGTTCGCCAAGCCTCTGGCGCCAGTTTTTGTGTGATCCCCCTGTCGGGCGAAGGTCAAGCTGGAGGGGGTGCAAACAACGCTACAACGCCTTTTGCGGTTGAGGGCCGTAGTGCCGGTACCCACAGACCAGTGCGGTGCAGCTCGATACTCCATATACTTCATTGTGCCAAAGAAGGAAGGGTCCTTTCAGCCTATTCTCAATCTCAAATGAGTAAACAGGTGTCCGCGCGTTCTTCGTTTTCATGTAGAGACACTACGGTCTGTGATGGTGACGGTCAGGGCAGGAGAGTTCTTGACCTCCTTGGATCTCATGGAGGCTTATCTGCATATCCCTATTCACCCAGATTACCATCAGTTTCTACGTTTTGCAGTCCTGATGGGTCATTTTCAGTTTCGGGCACTCCCTTTCGGTCTCGCGATGGCCCTGCGCGTTTTCACCAAGGTAATGATGGTGGTGGTGGTGGCCGCCTTAAGACGTGAGGGAATTCTTGTTCACCCGTACCTGGACGATTGGCTTATCCGGGCGAAGTCAGAAGCAGAAAATATCCAAGTTACGAGTCGGGTAGTTGAGTTCCTGTCCGAATTGGGTTGGGTGATCAATGCAGGCAAGAGTCACTTGATTGATACCTTCCCAGAATCTCGAGCACCTGGGGGCGAGATTCGACACCCGGGCGGCTCGGGTGTTCCTTCTGCAGAGGAGAGTCGTGGCTCTTCGGCAGTTGCTGCGCTGTTTTCTATGAATGTCAAAGCCGTCGGCTTGGCATTATCTACAGCTCTTGGGCACAATGGCGGCAACGATCGATCTGGTGCCTTGGGCCAAGGGCGCATATGAGACCCTTGCAGAAGTCGCTGTTACGCAGATGGTCCCATCAACGTCAGTCGCTAGATCATCGGTTGATTTGCCCCAGGGAGGTACGGCAGGCGCTCCGCTGGTGGTTGAACGCAGAGAACCTGTCGGTCGGAGTTCCCCTAAACGCTCCACACTGGGTGCCTCTAATGACGGACGCTAGCCTATCCGGCTGGGGAGCCCACTGCGAGGGGCAGGTAGCGCAGGGTTTCTGGACAGCGGAAGAGCAGCGGTGGTCCATCAATCGTCTGGAGATGTGGGCGGTCCGGAGAGCCCTGCAGGAATTTTTACCAGAGTTGCGAGATCACGAGGTGCGAGTTTTTTCGGACAATGCCACCACGGTGGCATATATCAACAGACAGGGGGGCACAGGAAGTGCCAGTTTGGAGGCAGAGGCGGAGCTGCTAATGGCTTGGGCCGAGCTGCATCTCCCGGCAATCTCGGCAGCGCATGTGGCCGGAAAGGAGAATGTCGTGGCAGATTTTCTCAGTCGGGTGCGCCTAGACCCGGGCGAGTGGCAGTTAAACGCCGACGTGTTCACACAGATTTGTAAGTCTCTGGGGGGAGCCAGTCATGGATCTGCTGGTGACCTTTGGGTCGGCGAAGGCCAGTCGTTTCTTCAGTCGTCGAAGAGAAAGGATGTCAGAAGGTCTGGACGCATTGGTTCAGCAGTGGCCAGAGAACGGTCTTCTGTATGTCTTTCCTCTGTGGGCACTCATCGGTCGAGTGATTCAATGGGTGGCGGCGCACAAGGGACTGGTGATTCTCATTGCCCCGGATTGGCCTCGGAGACTATGGTACGCGGACCTAGTACGGCTCAAAGTGGCCGAGTCCTGGAGACTGCCCGTTCGACCCGACCTGTTGATGCAAGGACCAATTCTCATGCCGCAGGTGAATCGGTTCTCGCTTATGGCATGGCTATTGAGAGGGCAAGGTTGAGAAAGCGTGGTTTCTCTGCGCAGGTGATTTCCACGCTCCTACGGGCACGTAGAAGGTCTACCTCTCTAGCATATATTCGAGTGTGGTGAATTTTTGAGAGCTAGTGTAGTCAGAAGGCATATAGTCCATTTTCGGCTTCGGTTCCGGTTATGCTAGATTTTTGCAGACAGGGCTGGAAAAAGGTTTGGCGTGGAATTCCCTGAGGGTTCAGGTGGCAGCCTTAGCCTGTTATCGGGGCAGGATACAGGGAGATTCCTTAGGAAAGCATCCAGAGGTATTGAGATTTCTGAGGGCGGTGAAGCAGTTACACCCTCCTGGGAGGCATTGGGTGTCTCCGTGGGATCTTAATGTCGTCCTTTTGGCACTCGTGGGAGATCCTTTTGAGCCGTTGGCTTCTTGTACATTGAAAGATTTGACATTGAAGACAGTGTTTCTGGTGGCGATTAGTTCGGCAAGGAGAATTTCTGAGCTTCAGGCCTTGTCGTGTAAAGAACCCTTTTTGTTTTTTTCTAAAGAAAAAGTAGTTTTGCAGACAGTGCCATCCTTTTTGCCTAAGGTGCTATCACCTTTTCATGTAGGGCAGCCGGTGGTGTTGCCGGTGCTTTCCGGCTTGGCGACGGATCCACAGCTTCATCTGCTAGATCTCATGCGGCAGCTGAAATGCTATTTAAAGAGGACAGCTTCGTTTCGCAAGTCAGAGCGTTTGTTCATTTTGTTTAGGGGTCCCCGCAAAGGCGAAGCAGTGGCTAAGTCGTCCATTTCCAGGTGGATCAAGGAGGCGATCTCTTTGGCGTATCTGTTGAAACGGAAGCAGGTTCCAGAGGGCTTGTGGGCCCATTCCACTAGGGCTCAAGCGGCTTCTTGGGCGGAATGCAGTTAAGTAGCGCCGGTAGATATTTGTAAAGCAGCTACCTGGTCTTCCTTGCATACTTTTGTGAAGCATTATCGGTTGGATGTGCAGGCTAGGCAGGACGCGAAGTTTGGCTCAGTGGTTATTCAGGCCGGGCTCACAGGTCCCTTCCGTAGTTGAGGGGCTCTGTTACATCCCTATGGTGTGGGACTAGACTGGAGGGACGATGAAGGTGAAATTAGGCCTTCCCTGCTAATTGCCTTTCTTAAGGAACTCCAGTCTAGTCCCGGAACCCTCCCGTCAGTACTTCTGTAGTTCTCAAGTTAGCGATCCTGGCTCTAAAGAAGAGTTGTCGTGTGATAGGAGCGGGATCTTCCTTTGGGTTGTTCCCTCCGTCCAGGGTGCTGATAAGGTAAGAATTGGTGGTGTTGTGGTTGTTTGGCAGTTGTTTTGTTCATGACACAGTTGTTTAAAAAAAAAAAAAGAAGAGAAGAAAACATTGGCAGTACAATAACTTTACCCGTATTCGTGAATAGCTACATATCTGTTCCGGAAAGGAACAGGAAATTAGACATAGAATAGGTTAGATCATGTTTATACTGATGTTTACTTCTTATTTTTTGCTCCTGTGAGTTCACTTTGTCAGTAGGTTACTGGAAGGCTGGGGGTGGTGCCAGCTGCCTATGTACCCTGATGTCATCAAAGTTGTGACATGCTCAGTGTCCCAAGCTGCTTGAAGAGGTGCACTACCCTATGGTACGGGACTAGACTGGAGTTCTTTAAGGAAAGCCAATTAGCAGGTAAGGCCTAATTTCACCTTAACCCTTAAAATGACATTTTTCTCAAGACCCGTGCTGAGCAAGAATTGTTTTGGAAGCTAGTGCCTAGAGACAAATTTCCAACTTGAGAAGATGCAGTGAAGCTGTACACTCCTGTTTCGGTTCAACTTATTTGTGTGAATCTGCGTTTTCCCATCTGAAAATGACAAAGAGTACACAACATTCCAACATGACATGAACATCTCCAGGATTCCCTGAGACTGGCCCTCACGCAATATTCACCCAACTTGAAAAAACTGGTGGATGAAATGCAGGCTCAGACATCTCACTAATGAGCAAGAGCGAAATACTAAAGATTGTGCAAGATCAGCCTGGATCAATACTTGACCTAAATTTAACACAAATTACTCAATAAAAGTTAGTTAAGACAGTTAAAGTTATTACTCAATAAAACTTTAAGGAAAAATGTACTTTCCATTTCCCCTCGCAGTTCTTACTGGATCTTCGTCTCTCTGTTTTGTTTTTGCTTAATTTGCTTAACAGCTGATCACATCCAAGTAAATGACAGAAGGTTCATTAAAAATGGGGGGGGGGGGGGAATCCTCCAACTTTATTGTGCTAAATTTAATTTGAAACTAATTTGAAACTTAATTTTCTGGTGGTAGATCACCGGCACTTTTGGCCGGAAAAAGTAGATCACGACCTGTTCAAAGTTGGACATGCCTGTATTATAGTTTGTACTATCTCTTATAGCTTGATCTCCAGGAACAGGCAGGAATGAGTCTTCACATATGGGTACGTCGGTACCGACGGAGTCCGCGTGGGAACGCTTCCCAGCGTCCAATCAGAAAGCTTTTGGAAGCATCCCAACACGCCTGCGTGCTGCCTTCCCGCCTTCCCAACTGCCTCTCCTCAGTTTTCGTTTTTCCGCGGAGCCGGCAGGACATCCTCCTGTCACCGCAGAAAATTCTTCTTTTATTTTTTATTTTTCTTGTGGTCGTGGCTGCCTTCCCCGACGCCACCGGTACCGCCGATGTTTGTTTCTTCTTTTCTTGTAAAATTTTTTCCTTAAGGAATATATTTTTTCTTTCTTTGTGTCTCACGGTTCTCAGGCCTTCTAGGCCTCTCCATTTTTCCTCATGGAACCGCCAGCCACCTTCCCCAAGAAATGTACAAACTGTGGTGGTACAACCTTATTTTTAGACACTCACAATTGGTGTCTAACCTGCTTGGGTCCTGACCATTTTCCGCCGGAGCCCTCGGGCACCAGTATTGTGAGAAGAAGTTCTCAACATTGAGTTCCCCTCGACACGCGGTCCCCTTCCAACTTCAGGGCACCGACCATATCTTCTTCTACACAGGATCAGGTAACCCAAAAACAGTCTGTTAAGACTAGCCAGTCCTCGAGCGGCACTTCTCATGCACAGCATAGAGATGCCTATAGCCTTGTCCTCGAGAATCCACTGGTTTCAAAACCCCGGTGGGAGTCTTCGGCCTCCAAAGCCTATGTGGGGTTTCAAGTTGTTCCTGAGGTTCACCCCTCACAGAACATACCTGAGCCATGCCCGGTGGTGGCATCCGCTTTGAGCGGTACCGATACCCCGGCATCGGCACTGGTGTTGGATGAAACATTCCTCACCAAGGATCGTCGTCTGGCGTCCTCGGTACCTGTGGGGCCGGTGGATACGCTTCAGATCGACCTTCCAGTATCGGTATCGACACCGATACTAGTACCGACGTCGGTACCCTCCAGACGTGCATCGATAGACTCGCTTCCTTCGATGGCCGAGTCTGGAATCGATCTCCAGTCTGGAGGACTGGGTACCGACTCGCTTTGGTACCGACTCCCATCGGTACCGAAGGCTCGGTTCCGATACTTCGGATCCGCAACTCTCGGTTCCTTCGACACCGTTAGAGTTGCCACTGGCTGGCCTTCATCCACCGGTATCAGATACGGTACCGAAGTCGGTACCGATATCCACTTTACCTTTGTTGTCGGTACCTTCCATGCTTTTCTCGTCAGGCTCGCTTCCCTCGATGCCGAGTTTGGAATCGATCCCTAGCATGGACGACCTGATCTCCAGGAACAAGCAGGAATGAGTCTTCACATATGGGTACGTCGGTACTGACGGAGCCTGCGCGGGAACACTCCCCAGCGTCCCAAAAAAGGAAAGCTTTTGGAAGCATCCCACAGCACCTGCGCGCTGCCTTCCCACCTTTCCTAACCGCCTCTCTCCAGTTCTTCTTTTCCGCGGAGCCAGCAGGTCGTGTTCCTGTCACCGCTGAAGAAGTTCTTTATTTTATTTTATTTCTTTAGTCGCGCGTCTGCCTTCTTCGACGTCGGAGCGGTACCGCCGGTCTTTTCTTTAAAAAAAAAAAAAAAAAAAAGAATACTCCATTCCACTTAAGTGTATTTTTTCTTCTTTGGGCCTTGGGCCTAACAGAAAAATTCCTCATGGAAAAGCCCGCCTCCGGGTTTAAAAAATGCACTAAGCGCAGCGGTACCATCTCTGTTACCGACACCCATGACTGGTGTCTTAAGTGTTTGGGTCCTGACCATTCCATCACGGATTGTGCGTCCTGCTCCATGATGTCTAAACGAGGTTTACAGAACCGAGCAGCCAAGCTCAGTACACTGTTTCCCTCTGATGCAGCTTCGGTGGCATCGACGTCATCCAGGGCTTCTTCTTCCTCCTATGGATCTCAGGTAGCCAAACATAAGTCCAGCCGGTCCTCGAAGGGTAGATCTCCCTCTAAGCATCGAGATGCCTCCGGGCTTGCCCTCCAGGATCTTGCACCGGCAAAAGTACCCCGGCGGGAAGCTCCGGCTTCCAAAGCTCCTCCTATGGGGTCACAGGTTGACATCGATGGCACGGCCTCGACCGATCACCTGTTGCACTGTTCTGGGGTATCGGTGGAATCTGCCGGTACCGACCTCCAGACATTCATGGCGTCGATGGATCAGAATGCTCTGACCATGCAGCGTGCCATCACGGCATTCATACAAGCTGCGACGCCGCTGGTACCACAACAAGCTTCGTTGTCGGTACCGGCTCCGACATCGGCTCCGATATCGATTCCGGTGCCGGTACCGGTTGCATCGACATCGGCTTCGGTGTCGACTGCAGCGGTACCCTGCCCGATGATGCCTATCGGTACCGATGACTCCCGATGTCGATACCACAAGGTATGCGTATCGGGCTTTACAGGAGCATCCAGACAGGTGATACTTCGATTCCTCCGAAGACTCTGATGCATCGGAGGCCTCTGTCGAAGCATCGGTACTCCTTCCTCAGGAGCCTTCTTCTCCAAAAAGAAGAATGTCCCCTCCAGAAGACTTGTCTTTTCAAGACTTCATAAGGGAAGTGGCCAAGGGGCTTTCTATCTCAGTAGCCCCTGAGACAGAGCCTAGGGCCAAAAAATTGGATATTTTGCAATATCCCAAGGCTCCTAAAGAAGCAGCCACTTTGCCAATTCATGAGATCCTTTATGACCACATGATAGGCATATGGGAGACTCCTCTCACCATCTCTTCTCTTTCTCGTAGGTTGGACACCATGTATCGTGTCCCTCCTTGTCCTGGATTTCGTAAAACTCGGCTTCCTCACCATTCTATTGTGGTGGAGTCTGCTATGAAAAAGTTAAAGAGTGCAAAGAGGCACTCATCTGCTCCTCCAGGAAGAGAATGTAGAACCTTAGATGCTTTTGGCAGGAAAATCTTCCAGGCCAGTATGCTTGTTGCCAGAATCAACTCCTATAGTCTCTATATGGGGATGTTTCTGAAGGAAGTTACAGATCATCTGCAAACTTTTCTCCCTTTTCTTCCAGAAGATAAAAGGGAGGATTTTCTTACCTGGCTTAAGCATGCCCAGGATGTTTCCAAATTCTCTAACCGTGCAGCCTTTGACTCTTTTGAGGGGGCCAGCAGAGCCTCGGCCATTGCCATAGGTGCACGCAGAATTGCTTGGTTACAAGCTTCTGATTTGGAACCCTGGGTCCAAGATGGATTAGGCAATCTTCCTTGTATAGGTGAAAACCTGTTTGGCAAAGATTGGCAAGCAAAGGCCACCCAGATGGATGCAGAAAACTCTGCTTTGGATAGGCTTTCAAAGTCTACCTCTAATCCTGTCCAGAAGAGGTTGTTCAAAAAGACATATTTTCCCAAGAAGGGAAGATATTATCCTGTTTATGGTCAGCAGACATCTTCTGCAGGTCGTTTTGCTGCAAAGCGTCAACAACCTAAACAGGCCAAGTCTAAGGCTGCAAGGCCTACTATAGCCCAACAGCCTCAGCCTCCTCAGGACCTTTGACTTGCAGCTAGAGAACTTAGCCTTTCTGGCTCTAAAAGAACCAGAGCCTCTCACCATTCCAGGAAGGTTAGCTCACTTTGCTCCCAGATGGGAGCAAATTATAGCAGAGCAGTGGACCCTTTCCATTATAAGGGAAGGGTACAAACTTCATTTCTTAAACCTTCCTCCTCACACCATGGTGAGACAGTTCAATTCTCCAACATCTCTCCTCGACCTTCTGGGTCAAGAGATTTCTACCCTTCTTGCCCAAGGGGCAATAGAAGAAGTGCCTCTTCTTCAACAGGGCTCAGGGTTCTACTCCCCCTTTTTTCTGATTCCAAAGAAAACATAGAAACATGATGACAGAAAAAGACCACATGGCCTATCTAGTCTGTCCTTCCATAACAACAACTACAACAGTCCACTTTTTACCTTTAGAGATCCTCTGTGTTGGTCCCATGCTTTTTTGAATTCAGTTACTGTCCTCATCTCTACCACCTCCACTGGGAGACTATTCCACGATCCACTACTCTTTCCGTAAAGAAATATTTCCGCATATCACTCCTGAATCTATCTCCCTTCACCCTCATCCCATGTCCCCTCGTAGCAGAACTTGCTTTCAATTGAAAGAGGCTCTCTCCCTGAACATTTATGCCACGGAGGTATTTAAACATCTCAATCATATCACCTCTATCCCGCCTTTCCTCTAAGGTGTACATATTAAGATCCTTAAGTCTGTCCTCATATGCTTTATAATGAAGCCCATTAATCATTTTAGTAGCCACCCTCTGCACCGACTCCATCCTGTTCACATCCTATTGAAGGTGCGGTCTCCAGAATTGCACACCATACTCCAAATGAGGTCGCACCAAAGACTTATACAGAGGCATTATCACCTCCTTTTTTCTGCTAGCCATTCCTCTCCGTATGCAACCAAGCATCCTTCTAGCTTTTGCCGTCGCCTTTTCTACCTGTTTAGCTACTTTAAGATCATCAGACACAACCACGCCTAGGTCCCGCTCTTCTTTAGTGGACAAAAGTACTTCACCTCCTATACTGTATTGCTCCCTTGGATTGCTGCAGCCCAAATGCATGACCTTACATTTTTTAACATTAAATCCCAGCTGCCAAATTCTAGACCATTCTTCAAGCTTAGCTAGATCCCTCCTCATGTTATCTACACCTTCCTGGGTGTCTACTCTATTGCAGATTTTGGTATCATCCGCAAAGAGGCAAACCTTACCCGACAGCCCTTCCGCTATATCACTAACAAAGATGTTAAAAAGAATCGGACCAAGGACAGATCCCTGGGGCACACCACTGGTAACATCCTTCTCCTCAGAGTGAGCTCCATTTACTTGTACTCTTGTCGCCTCCCACCCAACCAATTTCTAACCCAAGCAGTAACTTTAGGGTCCATCCCTAGGGTGCTCAGTTTGTTTATAAGTCGCCTGTGAGGAACAGTGTCAAAGGCTTTACTGAAATCTAAATACACCACATCTAGAGCTCTCCCTCGGTCCAACTCCCTGGTCACCCAGTCAAAGAAATCAATCAGATTTGTCTGACAAGACCTGCCTCTGGTGAATCCATGCTGCCTCGGATCCTGTAATCCGCCGGACTCCAGAAACCTCACTATTTGCTCTTTCAGCAGCGTTTCCAATAATTTACTCACCACTGAAGTTAAACTAACCGGCCTGTAGTTTTCAACCACATCCTTACTTCCGCTTTTGTGTAAAGGCACCACATGAGCCTTTCTCCAGTCCTTTGGCACCACTCCCGACTCCAACGAGGCATTGAAAAGGTCAGTCAGTGGAATTGCTAGAACGTCCCCAAGTTCCCTCAGTATTCTAGGGTGTATCCCATCCGGTCCCATCGCTTTGTCTACTTTAAGTTGAGCTAGTTTCTCACGAACACAGTCTTCTGAAAATTGTTCAAGATGTCCCTCGCTTCTGTTCTTATTTGTGGGTGTTTTCTGAGGTCCTGCTCCTGGTTCTTCATCTGTGAACACAGAACAAAAATATTTGTTAAGCAATTCCACTTTATCCTTATCAGCTTCTACATATTCCCCCCCTGCACCCTTGAGTCTGACAATACCACTTTTGCCCTTCCTCTTCTCACTAATATATCTGAAAAATGTCTTATCCCCCCATTTTATTGCATTGGCTATTTCCTCCTCCTTTTGAATCTTTGCCTTCTTGACTACTTTGCTAGCTTCTCTAAGTTTTTCCAAATACAGATGCCTGTCTTCCTCTCTCTGTGATCTCTTGTATTTCATGAAGGCCTCCCTCTTTTTCTTCACTTTTTCAGCTACTTCCTTCGAAAACCATAGCGGTCTCCTGTTCCTTTTGCCTTTATTTACCATTTTTATAAAAAGGTTGGTTGCCTTTAAAATACCCCCTTTCAGTTTTGCCCACTGTTTTTCTACATCCCCCAGCTGTTCCCATCCCACTAACGACTCCCTGAGGTATTGGCCCATCTTCGCAAAGTTAGTCTTCCTAAAGTCTAAGATCTTCACCTTGGAATGGATTCTAACAGCCCTAGTCCTAATACTGAACCACACCATCTGGTGATCACTGGATGCAAAATGATCTCCCACTACAACATCAGAAACACTTTCACCATTGGTAAGCACCAAGTCCAGTATGGCCCCTTCACGTGTGGGGTCTGTTACCAATTGCCTGAATAGTTCTCCCTGTAGAGAATCCAGGATCTCCTTACTTCTAGATGATACTGCAGCAGGAATGTGCCAATCAACATCTGGCATATTGAAATCTCCTATCAGTAGCACTTCCCCTTTCCTAGCAATGCTGCGTATGTCTTCAATTAGCTCTCTGTCCACCTCTTCCTCTTGTGAGGGAGGTCTGTATATCACACCAATGCAAATAGATTTCTCTTTCCCTCTTTCTAGTTTAACCCACAATGCCTCCTCTCTCCCTTTTAAGCTCTGTAATTCCAAAGCTTTAATAGTAGTTTTTACATATAGTGCCACTCCTCCTCCCCTTCTTCCTACCCTGTCCTTTCTGAATAAAGTATAGCCAGGTATAATTACATCCCAGTCATGGTTTTCTGTGAACCATGTTTCTGTAACTGCCACTAAATCCAAGTCAGCCACTCCCACCAAAGCTTCAACTTCAGGGATCTTATTTCCCATGCTACGGGCATTAATACACACTGCTTTCCATATGTTACCCCTGTTACCCATTTCCATAAAGGTATTTAATGTATCACCTACCTGGGGGCTTTCTTCACCCATCCCCAATGAATCTATTTTAAAGCCCTCTTCAGTAGATTAGCCAGTCTACTACCAAAGATGCGTTGACCTTTCTTGGACAGATGGATGCCATCTCTGCTCTGCAACCCTTGGAACAGCATCCCATGGTCTAGGAAACCAAAACGCTCTCGAAGACACCATCCACGCAGCCATGCATTCATCTCCAGGATGCGAGCCTCTCTGCCTTGGCCTTTACCCTCAACAGGGAGGATTGAAGAGAACACCACCTGTGCACCTAACTGCTTCACCCTCTGTCCCAGAGCCATGAAGTCACTTTTGATATGTTCCGAGGTATACCTGGCAGTATCATTTGTTCCAACATGGATTAGCAACATTGGGTAATAGTCAGTGGGCTTGATGAGTCTCGGCAAACTCTCCGTAACATCTTGGATCTTGGCACCAGGCAGACAGCATACCTCTCTGGACATCAAGTCTGGTCGGCAGATGGACGCCTCAGTACCCCTCAGAAGAGAGTCTCCAACCACCACTACCCTTCGTTTCCTTCTGGTCACTGATTCCGCAACTATGGGATACTTGAACTCTGGTTTCTTCCCTTTCCAGGGATGCTTTCACCTCCTCCACTTCCAGGGCTGCATAATGGTTCTTCAATTCAAGGGCTGGAGAAGTTGGATTGATGATTTTGCAGGCCCTGGTGACTTGTGTCCAACCATCGACATTCTGTTGGCACCCATCTTCTCCTGTGCTGGAGAGCCTGGTTGCTGCAAGAAGCATCTCATCAATGTACTTCTCACTGTCTTGAATGCTCCTCAGCCTCGCCACCTCCTCTCTGAGTTCCTCCACTTGTTTCCTCAGAGCTTCAGCATGCAGGCACCCTGCACATGGAACCGATTCTTCAACTGGCATTAGGACCTCTGTCTGGACCGAGGCAGAAGCTGTAACGGGGGCAACAGCTTTAGCAATACGATTTTTCCAAGTCATTGTTCTGTTCGTGGAGCTTAGGTATCTGTTAAAGCAAAAAAGAGAGAGATCTACCAAGTACCAGCCGGTTTCGCAGCTGTCCTTTCAGAGAAAAAGCAGTTAAATCTCTTTAATTATATTCAAAATGTGCTGGTCCAATTCACTGTGATTTGTTAAAGGGGGAGGTGCCCTATAAAGCAAGACTGCTCACTAGGGGTGGGTGGGAGTTGGGGTGGGTAGGGAGGGAACTAACACCTGATTAGGTGTTAGCAGTTTCTGAACCTGAGGAGGTTACAGAGTTCAGCAACCTACTGTGCTCAAGGAAAGTTCCCCTAAAAGAGCAAAAATGAAAGTAACCTTGCTTTAAAAAATATACACAAAACCCTTTTAAGAGCTCCCAGTCAGAGAGCTAGCAATGTAATATAATAAAACAAACAAAGAAACCCTCAAATCCTTACTGTTTGTTTGATCTGTGGAGCTCTGGTTAGGAAAGCCTCAAAAGGGCAGGGGGTTACAGACCCATATTAGATCTCAGAGAATTGAACAAATTCCTATGCAAGGAGAAATTCAAGATGATTTCTCTAGATACTCTCCTTCCATTCCTTCAGAGTCAGGATTGGCTTTGTTCTCTAGATCTCAAGGATGCGTATACCCATATACTCATCCATCCAACACACAGAAGGTTCCTTCGGTTCCTTTATCAGGGAAAGCACTATCAATACAAGGTGCTTCCCTTTGGTCTGGCCTCTGCTCCAAGAGTGTTCACAAAATGCATGGCAGTAATAGCTGCATTTCTACGCACTCTAGGAATATTCGTATTCCCATATCTGGACAACTGGCTCATTCGAGCTCCATCCCAGTCAGAGGCCCAGACTTCCCTAGCCTGCACAATGCATGTCCTGCAGTATCTGGGACTGGTTATAAACATTCCAAAGTCCCAACTCACCCCTACTCAGTCTCTAGAGTTCATAGGGGCCTTGCTGGATACCACAACTGCAAGGGCCTATCTTCCCCAGGCCCGTTGCCTACGCTTAGTGCAGTTAGCCTCTCAGATTCATTTAAAAACCCACCTAACTGCTCGAGAGATGTTACAACTGCTAGGCCACATGGCATCCACTGTGCATGTGGTCCCTTATGCTCGCCTTCACATGAGGGCAGCTCAATGGACTTTGTCCACCCAGTGGACCCAGGCATCTGGAAGTCTGTCAGACAAAATAGCAACCTCCAGGCGCCTCTTTTGGTCTCTCCAGTGGTGGAAGTCCACTCAAAATCTGTTGCTGGGGTCCCCCTTCCAACAGTTGTTACCCCAAGCAAGTCTTACAACAGATGCCTCTCCAAAGGGTTGGGGAGCTCATCTTCAAGACCTCTCCACCCAGGGCATTTGGTCCCCACAGGAGATCTCCCTACATATCAACCTCTTAGAGCTCAGAGCAATCTTCTTGGCTCTCAGTCTTCCATACCCTGCTCAGCTACAAGACAGTCCTCATTCACATGGACAACCAAGTAGCCATGTTCTATGTGAACAAGCAGGGAGGAACTGGCTCTCTGTCACTTTGCAACGAAGCTCTGAGATTGTGGGCCTTCGCCAGAGAGCATCAAATTCATCTTCTGGCAGTATACCTTCCAGGAGTTCAAAACTCGTGGGCAGACAGACTCAGTCGAGTTCTGCTTCCACACGAATGGTCCCTTCATATGGACCAGATAGTCAGCATCTTTCGAATTTGGGGAACCCCGGACATAGACCTCTTCGCAAGTCCGTGGAATGCCAAACTTCCCCGATTCTGTTCCAGAATTCCGTGTCAGGGAGTTCAGGCCAAGGATGCCTTCCTTCTTCATTGGGGGTCAAGACTTCCTGTACGCCTTTCCACCCATTCCCCTAATTCCCAAGACCCTGTTCAAGCTTCAGAGAGATCGAGGGACTATGATCCTCATAGCCCCACATTGGCCACGTGGGACTATGATCCTCATAGCCCCACATTGGCCACTTCTGCATCTTTCCCAAGCTCCCTCCCTGGACTTAGGGTCTACTCCAGATCTCCTGTCTCAGGAGGGGGGAACGTTGTGGCAACCAAACCCCCAATCTCTCCATCTCTGGGCTTGGTTGCTGAAGGCTTAGACCTTCAAGATTGGCATCTTTCTCAGCAAGTAAGGGATATCCTTCATGCTTCCAGAAAGCCTTCTACCAGATGTTCCTATGCCTTTAAATGGAAAAGGTTTACCATTTGGTGTGCTGAGAAGGGTATTAACCCTCTAGCAATACCTTTGAATTCCTTACTAGAGTATCTCCTGCATCTTTCCCATGCAGGCCTCAAGACGAATTCAGTAAGGGTCCATTTGAGTGCTATTGCAGCATCTCTCAAGCCTCTCAATGGACAACCTGTTTCCTCTCATCCTCTTATTGCAAGATTCATGAGAGGCCTTCTTTTAACTAAACCTCCCATTAGACCACCTCCAGTGGCATGGGACTTGAATCTGGTTCTTGGTCAGCTCATGAAGCCACCCTTAGCCACTACCTCCTTGAAATTTCTTTCCTGGAAGGTTATCTTTCTTATTGCAGTCACCTCAGCTCGCCGCATCAGTGAACTGCAAGCCTTAGTGGCTAATCCACCTTATACAAGGTTCCATCATGATAAGGTAGTGCTTAGGACCAATCCACACTTTATGCCTAAAGTGGTCTCGCCCTTTCATCTTAACCAAGAGGTATATTTACCTGTCTTTTTTTCCAGGTCCTCATGCATCAAGTGCAAAGAGGAATCTTCATACCCTGGATTGTAAGAGGGCTCTTGCCTTTTACTTGCAAAGGACACAGCAACATAGAAAGTCTTCCTAACTCTTTGTTGCCTTTGATCCCTCTCATTTGGGACTTCCAGTCTCTAAGAGGACACTGTCAAATTGGATTGCTCAGTGTATTCTTTCGCCTACCAGAGTAAGAACCTTTCTCTGGAGGGCCATGTCACAGATCACAATGTGAGGGCCATGGCAACCTCTATGGCTCATCTAAATTCTGTGTCCATCGACCAGATCTGTCGAGCGGCCACCTGGGCCTCGGTTCGTACCTTCACAGCCCATTACTGCTTGGACAAGGACTCCCGCCGGGATGCCTTGTTTGGTCAGGCTGTTCTCAAACACCTGTTCCATGCTTAATCAACTCCTGCCTGAGATCCATGGGAGGAGGTGGAGCCCTTCTCAGGGTCTCACAAGCTTGGGGATCTCCTGGGCATCTCTAGCTGGGGAGTCCCCATATGTGAAGACTCATTCCTGCTTGTTCCTGGAGATAGCACAGTTACTTACCTGTAACAGGTGATCTCTGGGAACAGCAGGAATAAGTCTTCACAACCCATCCACCTCCCCTAGGAGTTGTATTTCTCTATCTTTCCTTTCCTCTCTCTCTCTTTGTCTCAGCTTTAAAACTCGAACTGGAGAGAGGCGGTTAGGAAAGGCGGGAAGGCAGCGCGCATGCGCTGTGGGATGCTCCCAAAAGCTTTCCTTTTTTGGGACGCTGGGGAGCGTTCCCGCGTAGGCTCCGTCGGTACCGACGTACCCATATGTGAAGACTTATTCCTGCTGTTCCCAGAGATCACCTGTTACAGGTAAGTAACTGCTTTACCGACTGTCGCTGGTCCTGACCTGCAGTACCAGCGACCACCACTTAAGAATCCCATATTGCACCATTCAGGATCTTCTATTCCTATATACTTAGATAGATCCCTCGGTGCCAACGCTAGTTCTTCATCAGATCTAGCTTATCTAAGGGAAGTTCCCTCTGGGGATCCTTCTTTCCAGACTTTCCTCCTGGATATGGCAAAATCACTTGCCATTCCTATTCCTGGACAAGATCCTACACATGGGAATACAGCATACCTCTCTGTTCCTAACAAAGCAAAGGAGAACATAATGCTTCCTTTGCATCATTCCTTGCAGGATCTCCTTCTACGAATGTGGGAAGCTCCTTTAAGGGTACCCCCACCTTCCAGAGCAACTGATCTCCTCTATCAGGTGCCCCCCTCTCCAGGGTTTCAAAAGACTCAACTTCCTCATCATTCCATTGTGGTAGAATCAGCAATGAGGCGCGTGAAGAGTACTCAAAAGCACTCTTCTTGTCCGCCAGGTCGTGAGTCTAAGACACTAGATGCCTTTGGACGTCAAGCCTTCCAGACATCCATGCTTTCAGCAAGAATTCTCTCATATATTTTTTATATGGGTCTATCTCTTGAGGAGGTCACAAGGAAATTACTTTTTTTGACTCCTTTTCTTCAAGAGCCCAAACAAGCAGACTATTCCTTACTGGTTAGTCATGCTCATAATATCTCTAGGTTTCTTACTCGTGCTTCCCTAGACTCCTCTGAGTCTGTTAGCAGGACTTCTGCTATAGCTATAGGGGCACGATGTAGAGCCTGGCTCCAAGCTTCAGACTTGGACAAATGGGCACAAGAAAAACTGGGATATACTCCTTGCACTAGAGAAAATCTCTTCAACAAGGAGTCTTTACTCCAGGTTACTCAGTTATCCACTGACTTTCCTGTTTCCAGAGGCTGTTCTACGCTGCCTTCTTTCCCAGTAGGTAGGAAATGTCCTACCAAACTTTCTTCCCCTAGGGGGAGAAGGTTTTGTCCATCATCTGCCCATCATACAGATGTTCCCAAACAGGGGAAACATCGCCCTGGTCTGAAGAATCCACAAACTCAACAGGGTCAACAAACCCAGCAGTCGCAGGGTTTCAAGTAGATCATTGTCCCTCTTGGTTGGTGGTTAGGGTGGCAGTCTGCTTCTTTTTCACTTGCAGTATCTGCACTAAATTTATCCTAACCTACCTAGATATCTCTTCATGAGACATCTTTTCTCTAAGAGTCTTTATGATGATCATGCCCATACTTAACAGATTTTCCTCTTCCTCTTGGAGGAAAGAGAGGTAACAACTATCAATAGACAGTTGTTTCCCTGTACTGGCATGTATCCTCTCACCTGTCAGAGACTTCCTCCATAGTTGGTCTCTTGCAACTCTGTCTTACCTCCCTCTTACTACAACATTTGGTTGTAAGAGTGACTTTTTACACGGGTAAGCCCCTATGGTCCCTCTACCTGTTCTACCGGGGGATTCTCCCTTCTGGAGTTGTCTTCCCCCTTGTTACCTTAGGGCAGCTCCTCAGACAATAGGAACTCCTACCATGTCTGTTGTTTGTTTTTCCCAATCTAAAAAAAGAGGAGGGAAAAGAAATTCTCCATGCTTCCCTGATAGTTGCTGCAGATGCAAAAATTCCTAGTGGTTAAGCCACTGGTTTTGTTCACTACACAACCAGGGCTTCCCCTCCACTAGCAATCCTCCTAGCCTCAGTGCTAAGTCCCAAACAGGTTATCAACCTCGTTTGGGAAACCCTATTATCACAGTTTGGTTGGTTAACTTCTATTCTTTGCCCCCCTATCCTTGGCAGAATAGTTTGTTACCTGCTGGCTTTCCACATTCCTCACCAAGGATCGTCCACAGCCAGTTTTTTCTTCTAACCAACCTGCAGCATGCTCTCTGCAACTCTACAGAGTAGCTTTGCACTATGGGCCCTTGCTAGAGAGCATTAGTATCTTGCCTAGCAGATAACCCCAGATGGTTAAAAGGGTTTCCCCCAGTCATGTTCATGCCTGGCAGGTATTCTCTACCCTTTCCATCTTATCTTAAATCTCTTTTGAGGCATAAGCCTCAGGCCTTTCATTACGTGAAAGCCTAAAAGAAGGGCCAATTCCCTAGCTTGGCCCATATCTCCTTGGGTCTTCCCGTCAGAGATAAATTCTTCACTGGCAGCTAGAGGACACCTAATACCCATCTTGCCCTCAAAGGTGGATCACTAGGGTATCTTCCTCCAGAGGCCTTCTCTATCCAATCTCCATACTACAATTCTGGAGATATCTGGACTTCCTGTCTGCAGACTGACGTTATCCTCTGCCATTTTCACGCAGGCCATCCTGGTTATTCAAGAGCTCAAAATTTGCAAAGAATTAAGCCGCATTCTTGTCAGGGACACCTTCCCCTGACTAGGCCAGTCATAACCAGGAGAAGAGGATTTTTTCTATTTATCTTTTCAAGCAGGTATTTACCTTCTTGCTGTCAGATGAATCTTCCTCTCTCCCTATAAGGAGGGATGGGGTTCTCTGGACATCTCTCCATCTATATACCTGGAGACATGTCTCTATATACCTGCCTATTCATCTAGGTCAGCGATGGCGAACCTATGGCACGCGTGCCAGCTGTGGCACGCGAAGGCCTTGCAGCTGGCACGCGGGAAGGTCCGCATTTAAAAGGTCCCAAATTAAAAAAAAAAAAAACCAAACAAACCGGCTGCTTCTGCCGCGGCAGCCTCAAGAGCTCTGCCGCGGGGGCCCCCCCCTGCCCGGCAGAGCCTCCCTGAATCATCTACCATCAAGTCGCAAAACGCGGGCTTCTTTCAGAGCCGCGAGAGTTTCCTTTCTCGCGGCTCTCCCGCGAGAAAGGAAACTCTCGCGGCTCTGAAAGAAGCCCGCGTTTTGCGACTTGAAGGTAGATGATGCAGGGAGGCTCTGCCGGGCAGGGGGGGGGGCCCCGCGGCGGAGCGCTTGAGGCTGCCCGCGGCAGAGCTCTTGAGGCTGCCGCGGCAGAAGCAGCCGCTTTGTTTGGGTTTTTTTTTTTTAATTTGGGATGATAGGGGGGAAGGGGGTTTAGGACTGGTAATGGGCTATGGTGGGGAGGCTAAGACTGGAAATGGGCTGATGGGGGGGGTTAGGACTGGTAATTGGCAATGGGGGGGGCTAAGACTGGAAAGGGGCTGATGGGGGGGGGTTAGGACTGGTAATTGGCCATGGGGGGGGGGGGCTAAGACTGGAAAGGGGCTGATGGGGGGGTTAGGACTGGTAATTGGCCGGGGGGGGGGGGGGTAGGACTGGTAATTGGCCAGGGGGGGGGTAGGACTGGTAATTGGCCAGGGGGGGGGGTTAGGACTGGTAATTGGCACGGGTGGGTGCTAATAATTGAAAGGGGCGGATGGGGTGGGGATAGGACTGGGAATTGGCCGGGGGGGGGGGTAGGACTGGTAATTGGCCGGGGGGGGGGGGGGTAGGACTGGTAATTGGCCAGGGGGGGGGGTTAGGACTGGTAATTGGCCGGGGTTAGGACTGGTAATTGGCCATGGGGGGGGCTAAGACTGGAAATGGGCTGATGGGGGGGGGGGGGGTTAGGACTAGTAATGGGCCATGGGGGGTGCTAAGGCTGGAAGTGGGCTGGTGATGGTGATGGTGATGGTGATTTGGGGGGGGGTAGGACTAGTAATGGGCTATGGGGGGGGGCTAAGACTGGAAATGGGCTGATGGGGGGGTTAGGACTGGTAATGGGCTGATGGGGGGGGTTAGGACATGTAAAGGGCGATGGGGGGGCAAAGACTGGAAATGGGCTGAGTGGAAGGAGGGCTTGAACTGCAAATAGCTGATGGGATTGGGGCTTGGAATGGAAATGGGTTGTGAGGGGGAGGGAGCTAGGACTGGAAATGGGTGAGGGGGGGCTAGGACAGGAAATGGGCTGATGGAGGGGCTAGAATAGGACTGGAAATTGGCTGTTGGGGGGGTGCTAAGATTGGAAATGGGCTGTGGTGGGGGTTTGGATTGAAATGGACTCATGAAGGGGCTAGAACTGGAAGTAGGCTCATGGGGGGCTTGGATTGGAAATGGGCTGAGTGGAGGGGAGCTAGGATTTGACATGGGCTGATGGTGGGGCTAGGAAAGGACTAGAAATGGGCTCATGGGGGGCTGGGTTTGGAAATGAGCTGATGGAGGGACTCGGATGGGACTGCAAATAGATGGGGAGCTAGGACTGGAAATGGGCTTATGGGGGGTTAGGACTGGAAGTGGGTTGATGAGGGGGGGCTAGGACTGGTATTGGGTTGGGAGGTTGCTAGGACTGGAAATGGGTTGGGGGGCTGCTAGGACTGGAAATGGGCTGATGCAGGGACTAGAAGGGAATGGATGCTGGGTGAGGCTGGAACTAGAAGGGAGCTGGTGTTGGGGGAGGATTAGAATGGGATGGGGCTGGGAGAGTAAAATGGAGAGGGGAAAAATATTTTGTGTGGGAGGGATAAAAAATCTACAATTGGCCGGGTATTGGGAGAATAAGTGGGGATTGAGGATGGAGGGGTAAATTTTGAGTAGATGAAATAGGAATGAGGAAAGAGCAAAAGGAGAAAGATTAGTATGTTAAAGCAGATGTAGAGAGAGAATGGAAAAAAAAAACCAAGAAGACAGAAGAAAGGACAAATGGACAGCAGATGGAGAGTTAGGAGAAGACACGAAGAAACCAGAAGAAAGTGGCTGGAGCAATTGCAACTGAAAAAAAATGCACAAAAGGTAGAAAAATATCTCTTTATTTTGAATTTATTAACTGGAATATGTCAGCTCTGGGAAATGTGCATCATTAATTTTTGCGCTTTGTTTAGTACAAGAGGAAATTAATTTATAGTTTTATTTCTACAGTGTTGTTGTATATTCCAAGTTTGGCTTTTGGGGTTCCCAGTTTAATTATTGTCTTCCTGTTTTTAAATTGTGATTCCTTGTTTGGTGATGGTCTGTTCTGCATGTGTAACTGAGCTGAGGTATTCTGTTTATATAATTCCTATTTGACATTGCCACTTGTTCTTTCCCCAGTAGGTCATGTATTGTTGTTCTCTGAAATGTATTGGTTTAATATTTGCAGTGTTGCCTTTTGATAGTTAGGGTATGGTGCTTTGTGAGTCCTGGTAGTACTGTTAGGATACGGCGGGTTTGCTATGGGTTCTAAATGGGCAGCGTTTGTAGTAGTTCCTAATGTGCCTGGCGGTTGGTACTGGATTATAGTAATGTAGAAACCTTTTAGTCTTTCTTTATCCATATACTCATTAAGAGGCATGTTTACTAAAAGTTAGTGTATGGTAACATTATGCAAATATTTATGCAAATGAGGCACCTTATGCAAATGAGGCTTTAATGGACGTGCTGGCACTTTGAGGAAATTCTTTGGTTTTGTGCGGCAGTTTGGGCACTCGGGCTCAAAAAGGTTAGCCATCACTGATCTAGGTATATATATATATATATATATATATATATATATACTTATGTATGGGCAGAAGACACACAGATAGATATCAATATCTCTTTATAGATATATGCATATATACCTTATATGTGTGTGTATATATATATATATATATATATATATATATATATATATATATTAATAGATATAGATATAATTAGAAATGTTTTTAGATAGATCTGTATCCATCTACTTATCTATCTGTCTGTTAGGTTCAGATATCCTCACATTCCTATATGATCCTGACAAATGGGTACTAACCTTATCAATGCTGTACCAGCATACCTAGGGGACTACACCTATAACCACTCCTGTGGTAATTAACACCTTTTTCCCTTACCATAACCTTTTCAGGTTAGGTACTCCTGAAGCTCTCCATGTACCTTTCTTTCCTAATTGACCCCATTTAGGAAAAACATTGCGGAGCTTCCGTTGTTCTAAAGCTTAGCGCTCCTGAGTCTGTCCTTACATTCTTATCAGATACAAGGGTCTCCATACCCTTTCTCCCCTACATGGACTGATTCCAACCCCAGTCCAGTTGGGTCAGACTCAAGTTTTCTCTTGGTCCTAAATTTGTACTGTTTTTGGACCAAAACAGCTTAAGCTTTCTTAATAGTACCTTCTGCGTCTCCGCTGGAGCTCTACCTCTTATACTACCCCAGTTTTTCCCCTGGGGCTATTTCTCACCCTGAAGGGTTCTGACCTCCACTTGTTTTTGTTCTATTTTATTACCTCTACTTCTCAGTGAGGTACCCCTTGAGCACATTCACTGGCTCTTCTCTCAGATCCATATGTAGCTCAGTGCACCTGTGCAATGCCAACAAGGGAAGCCCAGATTACAATATTTTACTACTAAATGCCCTCGATACAGGGTCTTCCCCTTTTGAAGCCCTGTTCTAGCCAGCTGTTCCACAGCTCCTTTATTCAACTCCTACCCTCCATCCCCAGGATGCCTGAGGTCCTGAGGAATAGCATGGCTCGTTCTAGACTTGCAACATGCTAGGACTACCTCCGGGCATATGAGCTTGGGAGTCCCCATATGTGAAGACTCATTCCTGCTTGTTCCTGGAGATAGCACAGTTACTTACCTGTAACAGGTGATCTCTGGGAACAGCAGGAATAAGTCTTCACAACCCACCCACCTCCCCTAGGAGTTGCATTTCTCTATCTCTATCTTTCCCTTCCTTGCTCTCTCTCTCTTTGTCTCAGCTTTAAAACTTAACTGAGGAGAGGCAGTTGGGAAGGCGGGAAGGCAGCACGCAGGCGTGTTGGGATGCTTCCAAAAGCTTTCTGATTGGATGCTGGGAAGCGTTCCCGCGCGGACTCCGTCGGTACCGACGTACCCATATGTGAAGACTTATTCCTGCTGTTCCCAGAGATCACCTGTTACAGGTAAGTAACTGTGCTTTACCCATTTCAATGTAATGCATTGAGTTCACTGTAATGTATTAACTTCTCTGTTCCTTGTAAAATGTTGAGTTAATTGTAAACTGCTTTGATAATCCTGAAAGGTGGTATAAGAAAATTGTTAAATAAATTAAATAGTCTTTAGAAAGTTGGATCGGTTATTTGTTTTGTTTGGCGCAGCACACAAAGGAGAAGTAGCTTCGGAGGCCTCTATTTCCTGATGGGTGAGGGAGGCTATATCTTCGACCTACTTGTTTTGTCGTAGACAGTTACCTAAAGGATTGAGGGTGCACTCAATCCAGGCACAGGCCACATCATGGGCTGAGTCACAGTTCTGCCAGGAGATATTTGTAGGGCGGCAACCTGGTTATCCCTGCATACTTATATTAAGTATTACAGTCTTTGTGTTCAGGCAGCAGGGGATGTGAGGTTCAGATTGGTAGTTCTTCAGGCTGTTCTTGTGGGTCCCTCCCAAGTTTAGTACTTTTGTGATGCATCCCACAGGTGCGGGACTGGACAGGAGGGAACGATAAGTAAGGTGAAATTAGGCCTTACTGCTAATTGACGTTCCTTGATTGACTCCAGTCCAGTATCAGTCCCATCCTGCGGTTTTTATCTTTGTCAAGCACAACTAAATATCTCTAGTTTTGAAGAAAGTCAACATATGGTTTCGTACCAGGAGTGGACTCGTCAGGACTAGGTCTAAACGTCACTTACAGCAAAGAACCTTTTCAAGCATGAGTCGACTTGAGTTGGGAGTGACCAGTTGGACTTGGAGGGAGAATGGAGGTCTGTTTGCTTACCACATGTGAACGCTTCAATCTTGTTCTCAGACGGGGCTGTTTTCTGTCTGATGGAGTTAGATTGTAGATTGTTGCTTTTGTGAGTCTGCTTTGTCAATAGGATACTGACTCTGGTGGGAGGTGCTACTAGTATGTATATCCTGTTGTCATGAATCAAGACATGCTCAGTTTCCAAGATGCCAGTGAGGTAATACTACCCACAGGTGTGGGTCTGAACTGGAGTCACTCAGGGATTGTCATTTAACAGGTAAGGCCTAATTTAACCTTTGTTTGGAAGGCTTAATGCCCACATTAATACACCCAATCTGAGTTGCAGGATTTTAACTAATGTTTTTACATCAGTGTTTTATTAAATGTGGAGGTATGACCTCACAGGGTGAGGTCCCTATCTGACTTGTGCAAACAGTAATCCTTCTGAAAAGTGTCCACAAAAAACTCAAGAGTTTGAAGATGAAACACCTCTGTTAGAATTGGACCCATAGGAGCTAGCAATCTTGCCTGCTGGCAGACCACACACAACTTGTTGCACTTAACCCCTACTCTCTTCTTAGCTGATTCCTCCAGTACCTGGAAGGATGTACTATCCAGAAAATCAGCAATTTACCTGACTGAAGCTGCTTTGTATGGAGCATTATAGTGAGCTACAGAAGTCCTTGAGTAAATCCTTAAGTTCCTTAACAGATGACAAGAGTCTGCTCTCCTTTACCCTTTATTGAGTTGTCACCATTGTGGAATAGTGCTACTTTATAGCTCTTGCTAACAAGGAGCTACATTTAATGCCGTGTTTATAGTACTTTTGCCTTGTGTACCGAAGGACTTCTCTGTTTTCTGAACTTGCAAGGACGACAGTTCATCTCTCACTAATGTTAATCTATGTAAAGTGTGAGAAGAGCAGTCACTCCTATGATGTCTCTAGGTCATGATGGCTCAGATCAAGCTGGCCTTTTTCCTTCCAGTTTGCCAAGATGATTAGTGACCATTTTAAAGGTTTGCCATCTCAATGTACGAGAGTAATACTCAGTAGGGTGGTGCTCCCTGAAGTCTTAGCAAATTTTCCACAATCTATCTCAACCTAGAGGTGCTCAATAAAAAGATGTTTAAACCCATGATTTAGAAGGAGGACTGAACTCTCCTATTTTTAACCTGCAGCAATATAGTGTGGTGGTCTGAGATGGCTTAGGGAAGGATGCCACAATGGGACACTAACTTAATTATGAGGGATGAGTATTGAAATAATTCATTGCGGCTGTACAACTTGGTCCTAGGAGAAATCAAACAGTAGTCCCTTTTGGTCACGTTCAAAGTCTGCTATACATCTTTAAGATTATACATGTTGAGACCAATTTAAAATAGTTACTAGGAGGGGGAGATCCTTGTAGCCACATAACTTGACCTGCCCAGCAGAGATTAAGGACATATGTTCTCCAGGAACAAGCAGGAAGTCGGTCCTCACATATGGGCGATGATGGTGCCAATGGAGCCCGCGCTGAGCATTTCCCCAGTTTTCAAAGAAAGCCTTTGGGAATGTTACCAAACACGTGTGGTCCCCTTCCTGCCTAAGAATGCCATCTTGCTCAGTCTCCTTTTTTCCACGGAGCCCAATGGACACATGCCCTGTTTCCTTGGAAAAATTCCTTAAAAATTATCCTTAGTTGAGTTTTTCCCCAGTTTGCATACAGATTCCTCTTCCTGCCTTGAGCCAGCCCTGTTCTCAGCTCCCTTTCCTTTTTCATCAAGGTCTCCCTCAACCAGCATTCGTGCCATTTTTCGCCCGAGGGTCGTCAACCCCGTCCGGGTGTGATCCACCATGTCTCCCAGTGACTTTAAAAAGTGTGATCGTTGCAGTCAAATTATGTCTGTCACAGACACCCATGACTACTGTTTCCACTGCCTTGGCTGGACCATGACAGTAGTACCTCCTGTGACCTGTGTCAGGCCATGACCCCTCGGGACAATAGGAGATGTTCCCATGGTCCGGCTCAGCTCCAGCTTCCCCGACACTGAGCCCAAAGCAGAGCAACTCCCGTAAGGCCCAGGCATCTTTGGAGTCTCGTGGTGGTGGTTCCTCTGGAAAGATGCTGGACCCTGGTAAGAAAAAGAAAAAATCCTTGAAGCCAGTTGAGGTTCCACCGGGGAAACTCGGTAAGGTCCTGCGGCAGGTTTCAGGTGACTCTGAGCAGCGCTCCCTAAAGTCTCTAGGAAGGAGTTCTTGGCTGGCGGTGACTGTGAGGTTCCCTAAGGCCATGGTTCTGGTCGACGAGGCATTCACTAGAGTGCTGGCGCCAGGCCCGAAACCCTCGGTGCCCGCGCCAAAAGCTGCAGAGCCTTCTGGCATCGAGGCCAAAATGGCGGTCCTGGAACAGAGTATCTCTGCCATCCTGACCATGCAGCAGGCGATGTCAGGTTCGTCCACATCATCTGCCCCTGACTGTGGTGGCGTCCCTGGGCATCGACCGGGCTCCAAGCGCTGTTGGCCTCAGGCGAGCCCTTGGCACCAATTGAGGCCCCAGTCCCGATCCTCGGGTATCCGGTCCTCCCTGGCTTGTTTCTGGGAGTCTGACCCGAGACCGGTTGGGGGATCCTGGTTCCCGACGCAGGCTTCGTGGCGTGGGAGCTCCGAGCCTCGGACTCCTCGACACCCTTGTAGTAAGACTGGGAGACCAACATCAAGGCCTCTCCCAAGACTCTCAACACCGATACATCCCCTCGGAGCTGTCTCCCCCTGAACTCTGACGCCATTTCCCACCCGAGGATGTGGCATTCCACGACTCTGTTCGGGACATGGCCTGAGCCCTCTCGGTCCCATCCGAGTCTGAGGAGAACCTATGTACCGAAGAACTGGAGATCATCCAGTATGAGTCTCCGCCAAAGGTTGCTCTGTCTGTGCTGGTGCAACCTGGGGGGCCTGCTGAGGATCATTCAACACCTCGGGGAGAAGGTTGCATCAGAGCCATTTGGTCCTCTGGGCTCAAGGTGATGTCGAGCTCTGAGGGGCATGAGAAGTCTCCTTCTGCTCCTACAGCCCCCAAGGGGCTGCCATTCAGAGTATCTCCTGCACCAGTGGGCCGCACGAAACTATTGAGCAGACCCTTAGCCACTTGACTGCCCCTTTTGCAGCTCCTACCACTTTGCCTTCTATTTACGTAGCATACTGTTCCCAGTTAATAGAAAAGAAAAACAAGTGGGAGCTACTCTGAGCACGGCTAGCACGTGTCTGCCATCTTGGCCTCTCCCCAGGATGTTTTTACCAGAGAGGAAATCCCCCTGAGCATTTAACAAAATGATTCTAAGCCTCTTGTACTCATTCTTGGTCCTCTCTCAACCAAGACTTGGGTAATAAAACTCAGCAATCATAAATATCCCAATGCCACACCTCTCGCAACAAACCTGTTATACATTTTTTTTTAAGTGTATATATGTATGTATATATATATAAGTGCCGTCAAGTCAATGCTGACTTCTGGCAACCCAGCAATCCCTGGGTTTTCTTGGCAAGGTATGACCGGAAATAAATTGCCAGGCCTTTTCTTCTGAGGCAATGGAGGGTAAAGTGACTTGCCCAAGGTCACAAGGGGTACCAGTGGCAATCAAACCCTGATCTCTTGGGTACAAGGCTGTTGCTCTAATCACTAGGCTACTCATATTATACTTTTAAATATTAAATTTTGTTGTGTGTGTATGTGTGCCTGCTCTTGCTTTAGGTACAGTAAAATAATATGCTGATTTGATTGTATGTGATTGTAAGGATTTATTGTTTAGCTTTGACTGCTACTGCCCCTTAGAAGCTACTGCCATAGGTGCAGGGCTAGATTTAAGATGTTGGCACTTATAGGCAGAACTGCAGAGCGGTGGGGAGGGGAGGTTTCTTCCCGAGAGATCATAGAGCACATGCTTAAGTAAGCAGAATTAGGCTCGCATTTAGCCTTGGTATTTGGTGTCTCCAGAATCTGGTACCCTAGGAATTTGCGTGTGTTGCTTATGCATTAATCTGGGCTTGCATAGGTGAACACCTAGTCTTGCCTAATAGTTGGGCTGGCCCTGAGAGAGCGAACAATATCAAGTTCTTAACTGGAGTCATAGTGAAGCCACCAAAACATATAACTTAGAGCAGTACCTGAGAGCTGTTTTTTTAACCTATTAACTGATCCAAACCCTCAACAAATTGAATGCTTTCAAACCCTGCTAAACCCCTAAGGAATATGCAGAACTCCTGACCATGCCTAATGAGGCAGAATAGGCCCTGGAAGGTCAGCTAGCACTATGGCAGTTTGACTGAAAGCAGCACACTATCCAAACAACTTTTGTCCCACTCTCCCATACCTTACTGCAAGCTCCTGTATTCTTGAAACAAATCCACATAGTGAGGAAGGAGTAATCTCTGGTCCTGTTAGACATGTGCTTTCCTGTAACATGCCATTCCTGAATCATTCATGCTGAACACTCGTAGGCTCAAAAGGACAATTTGCTAAAGGGAAACTATTTAGCTGTAAGAATCCAACAGCTTCCCCCTAGCTGGTAGTGCACCTGCACCCCCGCCCTATGAAAAAAATCCTACCCCACAGATAACCTCAAAGAAAAAAAAGCAAGAAAATGAGATGGTCAAAATGCAAAAATAACCAGTCTTTTTGGGGCACATTAATCGCAATGCAAAATTCCATCACCTGGTCCTGGGCTTTCAGTTGTGCACTGATCCATGGATGGCAAATGGTCAGACTGTATCTTCAAAGAGAGAAGAAATGGTTGAGGTGCCAGTGTGAAGATCATGTTCATTAATATGCTTTTTAGGAATTTTTACTGCCTTGATGGTATCGGAGAGTAGGCTGTCCTTCTCTCATCACTTTCAGCCAAACCAAGTTTGTCAAGGAGTAGAAGTAAGCCTTCCTTTTTCAGCTACTTCATAACTTCTGCAAATCCTTGCCTCTTCCATTTGCAAATTGGATGAAAAATCAGGAAAAATGTAAATGCGATGCTTTCTGATAGTAGCTCGCCTTTCCTATGGGATGCATCTGTTATTACCACTTTGTCTTTAAATTGATGCAGCCATAGAACTATAGCACCTGCTCAAACCTGCCAAGCTGGGGTTGCTGCCAAAGCCCTATGCGCTCTGTCTGTTTTGATGTGGCCATTTTTGTACTCCAGCTCCAGGATTTCTGGCAGAGTTATGGAGAAAAACTTGGCAGGATTGCCATCTTCAATTCTCTCAGGTAAACCCATAAAATATGCAAATTATTATTATTTATTTGATGTTTCTTTTATACCGCGCTATTTGCAATCAGTGCGGTTTACATATAACATTTGTCCAGTGCAGGCAAGACTGCAAAGGATTTACATTACAACAAGGTTCTTTAAACAGGGATAACATGGTAACTATGTACACTTTGCTGTTTTAGGCAGTTTTGTCTACAGGGTTACATTGGAACTATATACATTAAACCTGACGGTTGTTAGTTTGATGTATGACTATGGACATTCCATCTGACAGTATGAATTGTCTGTGCTGGGGGTGCTGACCTGAGGCATGATTGTGACTGGGTGTGAGGAGGTATCTGGATCAGCATAGTATTGGAGAAATAGATGATGCTTCAGTGCCTTTCTGAACTGGGAGAGGTCACTGATGGTTCGGATGGCCATTGGCAGGGCGTTCCAACAGGAGTGCGCATAGAAGGCGAAGGCTCTGCTTCTCGTGGATTGAGAGTATTTCGTGATCGCCTTCGGGAGTAAGAGAGTATTGGTGGCAGTTGATCTCCTTATTCTGTTAGGGGGGGTGATCATGACTAGGTCGGTGATGGTGGAAACGGAGTACTTGTTGATGGCTTTATGGGTCATAATTAGGATCTTAAAGGAGATCCTACATTGTACTGGTAGCCAGTGCAGCTGTTTCAGAACTGGAGTGATGTGAACTCTCCTGGATGCCCCATGAAGGATTCTTGCAGCTGCATTCATTGCAAGCTGTCGGGGGTTAATCGTGCTTTTCGGGAGGCCGTGCAATATTGAATTGGCGTAGTCAAGGTGTGGCATTACTAGTGCCTGATAAACTGATCGGAAGTCTTCAGGCTCTAGTAGCTGACGCAGATGTCGGAGGGTCCGTATTTTGAGATAGATCGCTTTTACCATATTGCCTATATGGGCCTTCATGTTGAGCTGTTGGTCCAACGTAACTCCTAGGTACTGTATTGTGGTCTTGCTGAGGAGCTCTGCATCACACACCTTGAGTGAAGGGGGTGGGGTGAATGTGGGGTTCCTAGTGATGAAGAGGACCTCAGTCTTTTTGAGGTTTATGTTGAGCATCTGTGTGTTTAGCCAATCTGACTGCGTCGAAACAAGTGGACAGTGGAGAGAGGTCTGGGTGTTCTGTCGAGATTGGCATGTACATCAAGACGTCATCAGCATAGACCAGGCAGTTGATGTTGAAGGAAAGGATAAGGTCGCAGATGGGTTGCATATAGACATTGAACAGTAAGTCGGAAAGTGAAGATCCTTGTGGCACACCTTGTGTTTGAGGGAAGGGGTCAGAAGTGGAGGGACCGGAACGGACATGCTGCCATCTGTCTGTAAGGTATGATGCGCACCATGATAATGCTGTTTCATGTACTCCCTTCTCTCTTAGGCGTGACAGGAGTATTTCATGGTTTACGGAGTCGAAGGCAGCGGCGATGTCCATGAAGATTAGGGCAAAGCCATGTTTAATGTTGTCCAGTCCTATGATTAATGTGTTGAATAATGTGGTCAGCAGTGTCTCAACGCCGTATGCTTCTCGGAATCCATGCTGGCAGGGGTTGAGGGGTGCATTGGTCTCAATGTGGTGTTGTAATTGGCGTTGAGCAATCTTTTCAATGATTTTTGCTAGGAGAGGGATGCTAGAGATTGACCTGTAGGAATCCATCTTCGAAGGGTCCAACTTGCTGTTTTTTAGGAGTGGTCTGATAGCTGTCTGTTTCAGACTTAGGGGGAAGGTTTCAGTAGAGAATGATAGGCCTATCATTTTGGTTAGGAATAGGCTGAGATCAGCACGAAGGGATTTTAACCAGGATGCTGGACATGGGTCATTAGGTGCTGTCGTAATGTTTATGTTTGAGATGATGTCTTGAATGACTTTTTCGGTTGGGGCTGAGAAGGCTGTGATAATGTGTTGGGCATCGCTTGAAACTTGCATCAGTGAGGGTGGGGGGATAAGTTGGGGTGAACTATCTGGGATGGGGGGCTTAGTAGGTAGTCCAGACTGACTTGTTTTGATTTGTAGATAGTCAGCATATTCCTGTGGGTCCGGGTGGCTCGATTGCCCAAGGGAAGGCTCTTTTGCCAGGGTTTTGATGAGGTTGAAAAGTTCATGAGCTTTATTTAGGGAGCGGTGCAGCTTGTCTGCATGATATTGTTTCATTCTTGCTGCAACTGCTGAGCGGTGTCTTCCTAACTGTGCTGTGAATGCGTCATGGCTCTCAGCTGTTTTCGAGCATCGCCAGTGTCTGAGTGAGTGAGTTCCATAGCTCTTGGGAGTACCATGGTGCGTTCTTTTTCCTGTCTGGTGCCTTGTTTGTGGGGGGTGGGTGGATTGCGGCATCTAGACTTAAGTTCCACGTGGCAATCATGTCCTCGAGGTTTTGTTCAGGTGAATCACGAAGATGCTGTGTCCTATTCAGAATTTCTTCTTTGTTAAATGGGCGGAACCGCTTTGAAGGTTCTGAGGCGGATTTACCTGCTGGTTGGGTTCTGGTAAAATTGGGGCATACTGGCATCTGGAATCGTATCAGGTGATGGTCAGACCATGGTACTGGGCTTATGTTTAGGTCGAGCTTGTGCCTAGGGGTGAGGGCTGTTTGTGGCACGAAGATCGTATCAAGTGTGTTTCCCTTTACATGGGTCTACCATCTGCACATAACCTAGCTCGTTGAGGACATCAATGAAGGCCTTAGCATGGCTGTCTTGAATGGCTGGGAGGTTGAAGTCGCCCATCACCCAGTTTGAAGTGTGAGGGTTCAAGGGGTTGCAAGCAAGATCGATTATTGTGGCTAAGTCGTCAGGTGATGGGGAGGACGTTCTGTAGAGCAAGTTGATGGTGCTCTGTTTATTTGCTATGGTGATGGAGTCGAGGGTCAAGGTGCTGCTAGAGGGGACAAGCTGGAATTGTAGGTCAGTTTTGGCTAGGATGAGTGCACCTCCACTCGTCGGTCGGTTCTGTGGCATGAGTGGACAGAGAAATTGGGGGAACAAGCTGGTGTAGGAGCACAGAGTCGGAGGCGGACAACCATGTCTCCATGACACATAGGATGTCAAGGTCGTGGGCTGAGAGCATGTCTGCCAAGGCTGGCCATTTCTTTCGTATTGATTGTGCGTTTATGAGGGCACACTTAAGGTTACGGGGGTGGATATGCTGTTCACGACGGGGGGGGGGGGGGGTTTGTGCTGCTGTAGGGCCACATAGATGAAGTGTGGGCATGGTAGGCGCCCAGGCATACCTGTTTGGTGGTTGGGGGATCCATAGCATCTTTTCTCCAAGGTCTATGTAGGGTTGGTATGGAGTTGGGAGGAGCGGTGAGGGCCTGGGTGACGTGTGTCAGGGCTATCATAATGTAACAGATAGCAAGGGTAAAGGGGTATGGGGTTGCCCAAGGTGGTAGCATGGTGGCTGTGTGAATTTGGTGGGCTTCGGATGATAGTACCAGCTTGATTATTGACTAATTTTATTAGGTTCAGACCTTCAGAGCAGTCTGGGTTCAGCAGATAAATATTGCAGGCTTGGTGTAGGTCAGTGGTAGAGATTAGGCAAGAGATTAGTGAAGGCTAAACTTAATACATGTCTATAGCTGGATAGAGGCAATATGGTGATCTGTTTTCTGAGTCACATGTCAATTCCTGACCTATTTAACTTTGTGCTCCAGAGATCCCGTGAAGGGCCTAGCTCCTGGGAGTGGCATCAGTTTTTTTTTTGTTTTTTTTTGCCATTTGTTTTGATCCTGCATGTTATGTTATCACAAAGTCGAATCTCGGAGTCTAGATTTTTATGGTCTGTGTTTATTAGGCTGCTAGGCCTCATGTCTCCACTCCTCATTGGGGAACCAGCAAGCTGAAAATTAAAAGCAAAGCCCAAGGAAAGAGGATAGCTCAAGACTGAGCTAATTTGCCTCCTTTCCAATTCATAAGGCAACTTTGCTACTCCACCAAGTTCCAGAACAGCTCACCCGCTTTACTCCATCCAGTGGGTGTTATTGGTGTCCCTGACTCCACTCCCAAGGAAAGGTCATCCAGGGGTCCAGCAAACTCAAGATAAAAGCAAAGGCCTGCCAGATGGTGGCTGACTTAGGGGCCCAACCAAAGGGTCTTTAGCAGGGGATTTAATGGGGTAACGAGGAAGAGTAAAAACAAAAAAGCTCTGTTACTTTAAGTGGGTTTTTTAAATATGTGTAATTATGATTGACTTTGTTTTTAGAGTATTTTTGGGGCTTTAGATTTGATCTGATTTCTTGTAAAAATGAAGCTATGGTTGTTGCTGTTATGTTTACATGATATTTGGTGGTTATTAGTTTCTTCTTTTGGTTCTTTGTCAATAAATTGAAGTTATGAGTAGGGGAAGAGAAAGTTTAGATATTAACATCAATAAGAAAAAGTTAGTCTTTTGCTTTGATCACAGTTACAAGATTACCAAGAGACGTAGGATCTGGTTTTATCCTCCATGTTTCTTGTTTCTATTTTTCATGCTAAATCAGTTTGGAATTAAACTTTTGTCATTAGAGATCTGATAGGTGAATCGCAGGTGGGAAACTTGGCTAACTGAAGATGAGGGACTAGTGTTAGATAACCAGGAGGGCAAAGATAAAGAAATTTAATTTATCATTTTTCCAGGAAGAGTGAAAAAAGGAGGGGGCTATGCATTGATTGCTAACTTTAACAAATTCTTTTTCTAATTTTTCCTATATTAAACAACTTTGCAATGACATATACATCAACATATGCCAGTGACATCCATTCACCAACCGTACAATAATAAGGTGGAACAACTAATACAACAATTTGACCACCCTGAAGCCAACCCCCATCGGCCAAAGAGAGAGCATAAAGAGTAGTTGCATTATATAAATGAAAAAGAAACTTTTCTTCAAAAACAAACTGGTTCTCTCATTGTGTCCCCTTATAGAGCCACTGGCCTTTACCAGGATACAAAATGATCACAACTGATTATTTTTTGGAACAGGTTACTATCCCCTCTCCCTCCCTCCCCCCATATCCCCATAGAACCCCCTCTTCCTCTCCAGAGCCTGAATTAATTTCTTCCAATAATTCTCATATCTCTCTAATCACTGGTGCCTATACGCTGTCAACCGCTCCAGCACCTGTGCACTTTTCCATATCAGGTACCTCCGCACTTCCAGTGGCCAGCCACCTCACACAGGCTAGAAGCAGAAGCATCTCCATTGCTTCCTCCCTGTTCCCCCCCCCCCCCCGCCCAGGACAGCAGGAATGGGGCCGGATCCAGGGGCACATCCGCACCAAGTAACTGGCCAATCAACCCCTGGATGGCACTCCAATAAGCCTGGATTCTGGGGCAGTCCCACCAAATATGTGAAAAAGTACCCCACTCACTGCACCCCTGCCAACAGTCCAGAGACACCCCCAGATAAATCCGGTGAAGGTGCTCGGCCATGTAATATCACCTCATCAGGATCTTATAACAGTTTTCTCTGATGGCGATGGACAGGGGAGCTCAGCATATCCGATCCACTATCTGCTTCCAATCTTTCTGATCCAACTCCCTACCTAAGTCCCGCTCCCTCATATTTTAGGGGACTAAATTGAGTCCCTCATATCACTTTGTACAAAGCAGAGGTGAGTCCCTGAGATTGCCGCTTCCCATACCATACCACTTCCAAATCTGTGAAGTCTCTTTGGAGCCCCACCGTCCCCAGTTTCCTCCTCAAAAAATGGCATATTCGCCCATATTGAAACTGGTCTGCCTCCCTGAAATTATGGACCTCCTGCAGACCCCCAAAGGGGACTAGCTCCCAATTGTCGACAAATTGATGGAAGGACTATAACCCTTCCTGAGCCCACCTTCCATATAACTCCCATCACGGCCAAAATTCAGGTAGCCCACAGATTGGAGCCATTGAAAATCCCTCACCCCAACCCCTTCCCTCTTTTGCGTTCTATCCCAAATTCTAAGGACTTGTTACATCCCTGAACTACCCCCTCCCCATCATTTCCAAACCCCTGATGGAACCCAGGGTAGTGCCTTTAAACGTCCCTCCCTTAGCTGGGCCCATTCCAGTTGCAGAAACCACTTTGGTTCCCCCCTCTTGCCAATCTATAAGATGCCTAATTTGCCCCGCCCAATAGTAGGCCCTCAGGTCCAGCACCCCCCAAACCCCCCTCCTCCTTATGCCTGTACATCGTTTCATGGGCGATTCGAGGTGGTCTCCTATTCCAGATATATTGGAACACTTTTCGTTGCATACACCTTAGTACCGCCTCTGGAACTGGCACTTGCAGTGTCTGAAACAAATGTAAGAGTTTTGTGAGGACGACCATCTTGACAGCCACGATCCTTCCCAGCCAAGAGATTTTCATCTTCATCCAGCCCTCCAGCTCAACCCCTGTGGCTCTAAGCAACTTGGGGTAATTAACCTGGTATAACTTCCCCGGGGAGGCTGGAATCTGAACCCCCATATACCTGATAGGTCCATGCACCCACCGAATAGGGAACTTGCCCTTAAGTGCAGCTTCCATCTCCGGTGTTACTGAGACATGCGATGCCTCAGTCTTTTCCATTTTAACTTTAAAACTGGGGATTCCTCTGTACCACTCTAACTCCCTCACCTCTTCAGGTAATGTCTGCGCCAGATCCACTAAGCAGAATAGCACATCATTGGCAAACAATGACATTGTATGTTGACTCCCCCCTCTCTCAACCCTCCTTATTGCTCTATTGGCCCGAATTGCTTGGGCCAAGTGTTCCATAGCCAAAGCAAAGAGAAAAGGTGACATGGGGCACCTTGTTGGGTCCCTGGCCCAGAATAAAGTCCTCTGAATAACGCCCATTCACCTTTACTCAAGCCCGTGGTTCCCTATACAGCCCCTGTATCCAGCCCAGGACGTTTACCCGAAACCCCATTTTCCCCATGGTCGCAAATAAGAAGGGCCAATGTACGCTATCAAAGGCCTTCTCAGCATTGATCGCGAGGAACATAACCTCCTGTTGGTCTCCTGCCGCAGCCCACAGTAGTTACACCACCCGATGTATACTATCCGTGGCTTGTTGCCCTGTGATGAAGCTCTTGTGGTCCGGCTGAACCAACTGTCCTTATCCAGGGGGTCAACCTGTCCACCAAGATCTTAGCTAGGACTTTTACATCCACATTAATGATCTGTCGACAGGAACCACACTGCAGGGTGTCCTTCCCTTCCTTGGGGATCAGGGTGATGCCAGCAGTGAGAATCACTGGTGGCAGCTCCCCCCTTCCTCTAGTACCCCGTTAAACACCTTTGCCATTAAGTCACTGAACTCTTCTTTATATAGTTTATAAAAGAACCCCAGCAGGCCATCCAAACCTAGGGCCTTCCCTATAGGCAAATCTTTAATTACCACCTCTATTTCCCCGCTGTCAATGGCCCGCTCTTAGAGCTCTACTGCGCCCTCCTCCAATCAGGGAAACTCCACTCCCTCCAGGTAATGCTGCTGCTGCTCCTCTCCAGTCCCCTCCTGCCCTGCATATTAGGGCCTGGTAAAAGGCTGCAAATTGCTCCTGAATATTTTTTATCTTGTGAATAGATGTTTCCATTGCTCCCTTGAAGCCGCCTGATAGTAGACCATCACCTGCTGCTTAAGTTTCTGAGCTAGTGCCCTCTAGCCCTATTCCCCCATTCATAGTAGATTTGCTTCACCTGCTGCAAATTGAAGGCTGTCTGGTCCACCCGCAACCTTCCCAACCTCTTCCAGGTGCTCTTCACCCCAGTCCTCTGGTATGCTAATAGTGTATCCTTATTCTCTCACTTGGTTTGCAGCTTGTCGTGCTGTGAGGGCTTGCGTGCATCAGTGATGCTGAGAGCTAAACTATCGGTAGTTTAACTACTGGCAGGGTCTCCCAAGATGGACAGGTCTCAGCTGAGGTGCCAGACCAAGACAAACCACCCATCTGGGCAGCAGCAGAATGGGATAGTGTTGATGGCAGAGGATCACATTTTTGTGACAACAGCAACAACACCAAACTTAAACTGCGCAGAAGAAAGGCCCGGCAATCTACTTCTGTATCTTGCCATGAAAACCCAATGGATAGTTACAACAAAACAAATTGTGCTATGGTGCTGGAAGATGAGACCCCGGGTCGGAAGGCACTCAACTAGCTACTGGGGAAGAGCTGAAGACTTTTCAGAGTAAAGCCAGCATTTATGATGTGGTTGGATCAAAACCCTCGGGAAGTCTGACTGCTGATGTAGCTGCGCATGAAATGAGAGTCAGAAGCTGTAAAGATGTCTTACACATTGGAACATGGAACGTACGAAGTATGAACCAAGGGAAGTTGGAGGTGGTCAAGAATGAAATGGAACGTGTACAACTTGATCTGTTGGGTGTCCGCGAACTGAAATGGACTGGCATCGGGCACTTTGCATCAGATGATCACATGGTCTACTATGCTGGAAATGAAAGACAAAGAAGAAATGGTGTTGCATTTATAATAAAGAAGAAATTTGCAAGAACTGTAATGAAATACAATGCAGTCAGCGAACGCTTAATCTCTATTCGTCTACAAGATTTGCCTATCAACACAACTATAATTCAAGTATATGCCCCAACAACAGCTGCAGAAGAGAATGAAATTGAAGAGTTCTCTGAACAAGTACAAGCTGAAATTGACAGAACATGCAAACAGGATATCCTGATAGTCATGGGTGACTGTAATGCAAAAGTTGGCAACAAAGAAGGCAAAGTAGTTGGGAAAATATGGACTTGGCAACAGAAATGAAGCTGGAGAAAGACTGATAGAATTCTGCAAGACCAATGATCTATTCATCTCAAACACCTTCTTCCAGCAACACAAGCGGCGACTGTACACATGGACTTCACCCAATGGATTGTATAAAAATCAAATTGACTACATCTGTGGAAGTCAACGATGGAAAAGCTCTATAACATCAACCAAGACAAAACCTGGAGCTGACTGTGGTACAGATCATCAACTACTAGTATGCAAACTCAAGCTAAAGTTGAAAAAGAGCAAACCACTCATGAATGCAGCAAAATATGACCTTGAGAATATACCACTGGAATTTAAAGACTGCCTGCAAAATCGATTTGCTGCTTTAGATACAAATGACAGAGCTCCAGAAGAGTTATGGAATGACATCAAGAAGGTTGTGTTGGAAGAAAGCGAGAAGTCTCTACAAAAGGTGAAAAAGCAAAAACGGCCAAAATGTATGACGGAAGAAACTCTGAAAATTGCCCAGAAACGCAGAGAAGCTAAAGCCAGAGCAGAAAGAAAGACAACCGCAGAACTCAACAGAGATTTCCAACGTGCAGCAAGACAGGACAAGGAAAAGTACTACGACGCATGCAAGGAAATAGAAGCAGAAACTAATTAGAGGAAGAAGAAGATCGGCTTTCCTAACGCTACGAGAGTTAAAGAAAAAGTTCCAGCCTGGAATTGGAATGTTACAAGATGCTCAAGGTTCTATGTTGAATGATGCTGAGAAGATCAAGAAAAGGTGGAAGGAATATACAGAGTTTTTATATGATAAAGATCAAGTGGACCAACAGCCGTTTCAACCTATACCTTATGATCGGGAACCATTGGTGATGAAAGAAGAAGTTGAAGCAGCATTGAAAGCCTTATCAAAGAACAAAGCACCAGGCATTGATGGCATTCCTATAGAAGTATTGCAGCAATCTGATGCAGCTGTTGCCATACTTACAAGGCTCTGCCAAGAAATATGGAAGACAACATCATGGCCAACTGACTGGAAAAGATCTGTGTTTATACCAGTACTAAAGAAAGGTGATCCAACTGACTGTGGAAATTATCGAACAATCGCTCTGATCCCACATGCCAGCAAGATTCTACTGAAGATTATTCAAAAGAGACTACAACCATACCTGGAACAAGAACTACCTGAAGTGCAAGCAGGGTTCAGGAAAGGGCGAGGAATGAGAGACATCATTGCGGATGTGAGATGGATCCTTGAAAAGACTAAAGAATACCAAAAGGATATCTATTTGTGCTTTATCGACTATAGCAAGGCTTTTGACTGTGTAAACCATGAGAAACTCTGGGCCACATTAAGAAGCATGGGTATACCAGAACACCTGATCGTTCTCTTGCGCAATTTGTACATTGATCAAGAAGCAACAGGTCGAACGGAACAAGGAGAAACAGAATGGTTTAAAATAAGCAAAGGCGTAAGACAAGGCTGCATACTTTCCCCCTACCTGTTTAATATATATGTAGAATAGTGCCTTGTGCTGTCCCTGTGCATTGCTTTATGTAGGGAAAACCACCCTATCATTAAGAGTTCGAATCAATGAACATCGCAGTAAGTTAAGGTGCCAACGAAAGGAAGCACCAATAGTAGCCCACTGTTTGGAACATTCACACACTTTTGAGCAGTTGCAAGTTTTTTGTATCGATCAGATTTTGCATGGTTTTGACAATCGAACCAGAGACCAAAGCTTAGTGTTCATTGAGCAACGTTGGATTTACACCCTCAACACAGTGCACCCAGGAGGGTTGAATGCCCAAATCGATTGGACTGTTTGTATGTGAAACGTCTTAGTGAATGAACTTCACAGCTGATTGGAGTATACTAAGCCGTCTCCCTGAGTCGATTATGTCATTATCCAGATAGGAAGTGAGGTCTTTAAATAGCAGCGAGTAGTAGGCGATGCCGCATGCGCGGCGTTTTTTCACGGGTGAAAACGTGGAGGTGAAAGCCGACTGGTAGGACTGAGTTTACCTTGCAGAGTTATTTGTATGTTGGAAGAATATTGATCTAACATCACTTTTGCTTTCTTTTAGTGTTTAAGAGCCGAGTTGGCCGAATGAAAAGAGGATGATTATAGCCATAGGGTTATATACACCACTGAATTAATGTGAGAAGTGAATCCCCCGAAGAAACCGCTGATGTGCGGTGAAACGTATCAGCGCACGGGATTGACGTCGGGATCGAAGATAAGTCTAACTATACATTTCATGATAAGTTTGAGTGACCTTTAGCTTTTCCACAATTAAAAAAGTAGCAGATTGCTTTGGACTTTATAATTGAATGGTCAACACTTATCTATTTCCAAGTTCAGTAACGTTTAGTGGCCCAGAGAGGCTTTTTTTGAATGTCTTGGGAACGCTTGGGTCCTTGATGCAAGAAACGGGTTTGGGTGACCACAGCAGAGGTTTACCTCCTGGGTCCCGCCCCACTATAGTCTGAGACCTGTTCCCAAAGATCAGTATTTCTGTGTAAGTGAGAAGTGGAGTATTGTTTGTTTATCATAATATATATGTAGAACAAATCATCAGAGAAGCAGGATTGTATGAAGATAACAGAGGTGTGAAGATTGGTGGAAGACTCATCAACAACCTTCGCTATGCTGATGATACTACATTACTGGCTGAAAGTGAAGATGATCTGAAACATTTGCTTCTCACAATCAAAGAACATAGTCTCAAAATGGGCCTGCACCTTAATGTAAAGAAGACAAAGATCATGACAACTGGCATAATCAACAGGTTCATCGTTGAAGGAGAAGAAATTGAAATTGTGAACAATTTTAACCTACTTGGATCAACTATCAATAAAGAAGCAACAAGCAGTCAAGAAATCAAACGACACATTGCTCTTGGCAGAATGGCTATGAAAGACCTAGATAAGATTCTCAAGAGCAGAGATGTCTCTCTCCATACAAAGATTCAACTTGTTCAAGCCATGGTATTTTCAATAACATCATATGGATGTGAAAGTTGGACAGTGAAAAAGACAGACAGGAAGAAAATTGATGCCTTTGAATTATGGTGCTGGCGGCGAATACTGTGTATACCATGGACTGCCCAAAGAACAAACCAGTCGGTACTAGAGGAGATCAAACCTAAGCTTTCTTTAGAAGCTCAAATGACAAGACTTCGACTTTCATACTTTGGACACATCATGCGAAGAGAGAGATCATTAGAGAAAGACTGCTTGGCAAGATAGAAGGTCAATGCAAAAGAGGAAGACCAGCAATGAGATGGATCGATACAATTTATTTATTTATTTATTTATTTAACAATTCTTATATACCGCACTATTTGCAATCAGCGCGGTTTACATGTAACAAAAAACATCCGACAAAATGCATATGTCTGGTCATTACATTGAACAGGGAGTGGGATTTGGAGAACAATAACAGCAGCTACGGGTACCAGTCTGTCAACAATGAGCCGCCTGACTGAAGACTGAACACAATTTAGGATAGCTATCCAGAGGGTCGCCATGAGTCGACTCCGACTCGATGGCACTTAACAACAACAAGCTCCTCCAACTATTTGTTGCTCCCTTTGTAGGCAAATCTTCTTAGTGCGATGCCCACATGATAAATCTCCCCTGCACCACAGTCTTTAGACCTTCCCAGACTATGGCCGGGTGCACCTCTCCTTGGTCATTGAACTGGAGATATTCCCTAATATGTGCCCTCACATCCACTACCACATCTTGTTTCTTCAGGAGGCTCTCTTGTTAAGCCTCCAGAATCTTGTCCCTCCATTTCTCAAATCCTCAAGTTCACCCAAACTGGACCGTGGTCCGACCACTTCATGGGGCCAATCTCCGCCTCTCACCACCGCTGCCCACAACCCGTCCACCAAGATCACATCAATCCTACTAAAGCTATCATGCACCCTTGAATAATAGGAGTACTGCCTATTCCGGATTAGCCTCCCTCCAGACATCCACCAGGTGGAACTTTATCACCCTCCTCACTGCCTGATGGCTACTTCTCCCCACATCGCTTATTGTGGAGTTCTTGTCCTGTGCTGGTTGGAGGGTGAGATTAATTTCTTCCCCCACTACCAATTTCCCCTGGGCCTGGCCCTCTAAATGGTCAGCCCACCCCCCTTCCAAAAGGTCCCCTGGGGGGGGGGGGCTGTTAGTCCCATAGATACACACCACCATGATCTGTTCCCCCCCCATTTTTCCCAAACCCCCACAACCCACCCCTCCTTGTCAGTAAATGAACCTTCCAGCTGAAAATTCACCCCCTGCCTAATAAGGAGCGCAACCCCTCCTTTTTTCCACCCCCCCCCACCCAGGGATGCCGAGAAAAAAATGAGCAATGACGCAACTGCCCCTCATCTGTAACCTTCAAGTGAGTTTCCTGAATCAACACTAAGTCCCAGTTATTCCCCTCTAGTTCCCTGAACAAGCGCTTTGTTTGTGGGGGGAATTTAGCCCCCTAATATTCAAAGTGCCAATGCGCACCATGGTGCAGTTTACTCCTACCCTCTTCTCCCACCTCAGGCTCTCCGCTTGCCGCCCCCTCCCTCTCCCTCTCCTCATTGCTGGCTCCCCCCTCCTGGAGCCACCTGTTCCATTGTAGTTTGCTGGCACCTGGAGCACCCCCTCATCCATCTTGCCCCGCATTCATTCTCCCATCTGCCTTAAAGCACCCCCCTCATCCACACTTCTCCCCCCCCACACATACAAGGCTTTCTGCACACACACACACACATACACTGCGAACCACTCCCCTCCAAAGCACATTACACAACCAGAACCCCCCTCATCCTTTCTTCCTCCATAAATTGTCCCCATCTGCCTACCCACCTCCCTCTACTGACCACTCGTGGACCTTCCCAAGGCAAAAACTCCCTGCCCCAATATTCAGTCTGCTGGCACCTGCAATGTCCCTCATGACCCCAGAGCCAATCAAGAGTCCACTCCAGATGCATGGGCAGGCTGGGTTGGCTGGATCTCTTGAGACAATCGCTTCAGTTGAGTCCCCTTTGCTGCCACCCTCTGCCACTTAGAAGCTGCCATTTTCGCATCCATTCCCAATTCAAAAGTCTGATGTTGAGACGTCGGGGAAGGCAGTCCCTCACATCCCACCTCCCTCAGGACTTGCTACACCCTCTGCTATCTTCACCTTTCGAGAGGTCCCCTGTGCAATAAACAGCACGCCAAATGGGAAGAGCCACCGATAGTAGATCCCTATCCTCATGTATGATGTCACTTCTCGAAGCTGCTGGTGACACACCAGCATCCCTTGAGATAGGTCCTGGAATAGTTCAATCTCATGTTCTTGCCACCTAATGTGGCCATGTTTGCGGACAATATTCAATACCTGCTCTTTTTTAGGGAAGGAGGACGGGCAAACCACAATATCCTGAGGCCTATTCTCTCGTATCGGCCCCAGGTTCCGATGGGCCCGTTTGACGTTAACAGGGACGTCCACCTTGCTTGCCTTGTCTAGCTCCAGTATTTGTGCAGTGTTGCCACATAGTCCTTGTATCTCTCATCCTCCAGTACCCCCTGTACTCTCAAATTGCAGCAACAGGCTCCATTCTCCAAATCCTGTAGCTTTGCATGAGTTTGCTCCTGGCCCTGCCACAAATTCTTCCTTCCCCGCGCCATCTCCTCCAGCTCTGCCGCATGGTGCTGCATGTATTCCTCTGCCTCCATCACCCGGCCCCCGAGCTCCGTCAGATCCTGTTGTAGTGTGGCTAAAGTAGATTTTAAATCCAAGCATAGAGCACTAATGCAGCTTTCACTTTGTGCCAAAATTCCTGCAACCACTGCTTAAAATTGTCACCTTCCCTCACCTTGCCTCTGTGCAGCCTCCCGTCTGCTGAATCCTCCGAGCCATCAGAGGCCCCTGAGTGCTCCTCACTCTGTCCTCGAGACTGCTCTCTCCGATCATACTTAGATTGGAATTCCTCCAGGCACTTCTGAGCTGACATTCTGACCCTCTGGCTGCACTCCACTCTCACTTGCAGGACTGAGGGGCTATTTGGCACTGCTATGGGGAGAGACTAGTCGAAACTTCACTAAGCTGCGTCCATTTGGTGTGCCAGCACTGCCGGAAGTCTCTAACAAAATTCTTATTAATCAATTTTTTCTACAAGTTGTTTAGAAATTCTTTCATGTAATATTAATGAAGACAATTCTAATTATAAATTAGGGATTGTTCTATCTAGTATATCGATCTCCAGGTCCCTGGTTTGCTGTATATGAGAACTTTCATTTTTTTTAAAATTATGCAGGATAATGCCTTATTCGATCACTTCATCTTAATAGATCTTTATGTTTACATTTGGAGGCTAGAGGAAACCCTATTGTAGTTTTAATGAATTCCTCTTCCACATATAAGAGGCACCAATTAGATTTCATTCTGATAACTGATTACTGATGGTAGCCCTAATATAACAGACTGTAGTGAGGAAGTTATTATTTAGCCAGATTATTGCTTGCTTCTATTTACTTTAAAAATGAGAATTAATGGTCCTCTCAGGTAAAGGTTTTATCCCGGTTAAGGTGTAAGGATCTTGTTTATAGTTAGAGATTATTCCTGGTTTAAAACCTCTCTAAAAGCATTTAACTTTCCAGATGTGGTAGTGAATTGGAATAATCCTAATAAAGAATGCTATGGCTAAATTAGCCCATGTAGAATTGGAAATGATCTTACTAAGCAGTTAACTCAGAAAAAAATTGTTGTAGATTGAGGAGATGGAGAGGTATAAATTCCATCTTCAAGTGCAATTGGTCAGTCAATGCACAGAAAATTATCAGGCTGATACTCAGTCATTAGCTGGCTTACCATTGGGGAGACTGACTGGCTAAGGGAGCAGACTGCAATTTTCAGCAGCACTATCCTAATAATGCCCCTGAATATCTCCGCAGATCACCACACCATTTTGTTATAGAGTACTCAAGCTTACTTGCTTGAGATTCCACCTCTTTAATACAATTCTGCTTCTTTCCTGCCAACACCAGATAGGCCACTTTTTTTTTACTACTGTTTATAGCTTCCTGATCATAGCTCCAGTCTAGTCCCGAATCATAGAGTTGTGTACCTCCTCCAACAGCTAGGAGACTGAGCATGTCACTCTTTTAGTGACTCCAGTATAAGTAATCCCGGGTCCGCCCCCTTAACTCATTTTTGCTCAGTCTTCGTGCAGCGGAAGGAGGTTCTGATCCCAGTGGTTCGGGACTCACTAGAGCAAAGAATAGGAATTTTAGTATTAGCTATTGGAAAAAGAAAAACCAATAAAGAGAAAACAAGAAGAAAGAAACCAGAAGGAATCTCTGCAGAAAAGAGGTTCTGCCCCTTTAAATTGGCGTTTTCTTTGGCCTTTCTACTGTTGGGCTGGAAATAGCGTGCGAGCTTCCCCCCCCTCTCTCTGGGGTGCTGAATGTCCAGGAGAGTGTGTGGGGGATTGAGCAGGGGCCCTCCGTCCTTCTTTCCCCCGAGGCGGGAAAGCGGGCGTTGAGGACGGTGCTGCGTGCGCGCGCCCCGGCCGCGGTCAGGAGGCAGTGCTCCGGCAGCGGGAGAAAGGCGCCGGGCTGCAGAAAGAAGTCAGCACGGGGTAAGCAAGACTGCGTCGGGGCACGGGAGTAGCGCCGGCGGTTTCAATGGCGGGTTTTTTTCAGAGCGGAGCCAGGTGCAGGCGGCTCAGGCCCGGACCGCGTGGCAAAGCGCGGGAGCCGCGAATTGAGCGGGAAGCGCTTCAGGTGACCCTAGTTGGGTTCAGTTTGGTTTTTCTTTTGGGATCAGTGGAAGGCCGTCAAAAAAAAAAAAAAAAGGAAACAAGAAGCAGAAATAAGAGTACATAAAAAGGACTACAGAGGAGAAGAAAATCTCCCTGAGACATCGAATCCGGGAAGGGAAAGGGCACCATCAAAGGGGGGAGATCGATGATCAGGGGCTACAGGACTTACGGGAAGCAAAGCGGGAATTGGGGGAAATAGAACTGGGGGAGATTAGGTTTGCCCAGGATCAACTGAAGCAAACCTTTGAGTTTGGTAACAAACCCTCCCGGTGGCTAGCGTACCGGTTGAAAAAGCATCAGAGGCGGAATCTTATAACTAAAATTTGCGATGCAGGGGGGAGGGAAATAAGGTCTGGGGAACAGATCAGGGAGCAATTTGTACAGTTCTATCAGCAGTTATATAAGGCGGAGGAGTCTGGGTCGCAGGCAGAGCACGATCAGTATTTACAAATGCAGTTGCCAAAACTATCTTCAACTGATGCTGAGTTGTTAGCAAGGCCTATTACAGCGGCCGAAGTAGCAGCAGTGATTCGCTCATTACCGGCGCATAAAGCTCCAGGGCTAGATGGATATCCTAATAAATTTTATAAGACCTTCCGAGAGGAACTGAGTGGCATTCTGGCCCGACTGTATAACTCCTTTAGGGAGGGGGGGGGGGGCTACCGGATACCCTCCGAACAGCGGGGGTTACTCTGCTGCCAAAGGAGGGGAGGGACCCTACTCTTTGTAGCTCCTATAGACCTATCTCGCTGCTGGGTTCTGATTTTAAAATCTTCACCAAAATTTTAGCTAATAGATTGCTACCCTTCATGCCCCGCTTAGTGCATGAGAACCAGGGGGGTTTTGTGCCCGGTAGGCAAACCGCTGATAACATTCGAAAGGTGTTGAATACGATCTGGAAGGGGAAGGCTGCGGGAACGCAATTGGTCTTATTGACCATCGATGCAGAGAAAGCATTTGACCGAGTGTCTTGGCCTTACCTGCTGCAGGTGTTAGATTTAATGGGTCTGGGAGGGGGATATCTCACCTGGGTGAAGGCTATTTACTCCAATCCGTTAGCGCGGATTCGTGTGATTGGGGCTTATTCTGCCGCATTTGAATTGGAGAGGGGGACAAGTCAGGGATGTCCGCTCTCACCCCTGCTCTTTGTGCTTTCAATGGAACCTCTGGCACAATTGGTGAGAGAGTGTCCCGCCGCGAAGGGGGTTACAGGGAGGTCCTGGGAAAGTAAAATCTCATTATTCGCAGATCTGCTCTTTCTGGTGACAGAACCCCTGAAATCCGTGGAGGTGCTCTATAGGATCTTGGTGGAATTTGGCAAATTTTCGGGTTTTAAGATTAATGCTACGAAGTCGGAGATTTTGAATATTTCAGCTGACCCTCATACCCAACAGCTGCTGCAGCAGCGGTTCCCGTTTAAATGGGCTAAAAAGCGGGTGAAATATTTGGGGATATATTCAATGGCCAATGAGAGGGAATTAGGAAGGGTGAATTTTGGGCTGATGGACCAAAAAATGCGGAGGGAATTGGAATTCTGGGAATGTAAAAAACTATCTTGGCTGGGGCGGATTTCAGCCATTAAGATGGTGATCTTGCCCCAGTGGGTATACTTATTTCGGACGCTGCCGGTGGGGATGCCTAGAACGTATATGGGGAAGCTTCAGCGGAACATTATGAGGTTTATTGGAGGAGGGAAGAATAATCGCGTCGTGTGGTCTTTGCTTACTAAGAGTAGGCGGAATGGGGGAATGGCCATTCCTGACATGAACCGATATATGGAAGCAGCACAACTAAGTGCAATAGTGGACTGGGGGGCGGAGTATGGCAAGGAGTGGGTGCGAATGGAGGCGGAGGATTTAAGGGTGGAGAAATTATCGGATTGGATATGGTGGCCTCGAGGGAGGCCCATGGGGGGTGCGTGAATGCAACCCCTATGTCCAGAGAACGCTACACCTCTGGCATCGATGGCGACGTAAGTGGTTGGGTACAGGGGAGGTGTCTCGCTTGATACCTATAATTGATAACCAGGATTTCTCACCTGCGGTGGGACGTAGTGTGTTTATGAGCTGGGCACAGAAGGGGCTAACGCAAGTTGGGCAGCTGCTGGAGGGTACAGAGATTAAGGCATTTTCGACCTTAAGGCAACACTTTGGCTTAGAAGCTAATGATCATTTCCCCTACCAGCAGATATGTCATTACCTGAAACATAAGATTTTACCCGGGCTCCAAAGAGACCCTACGGAGATTGAGACATTGTTTTTGATGGGGCAAACGAAGAAGCTTGTGACCAAATTTTACAATATGATGGAGGGGGAAAGGGGTCATAACCCGTTCCAACAAGCCTGGGAGCAGGACCTGGGGATACCCAGGGATGTGGAGGAGTGGGCCTGCCTTTTCCAGACTAGGTATAAAGGAATGTTACCAGCCAGCTTTATAGAGAATAACTACAAAGTATTGTATAGATGGCACTTCACACCCGAGAAACTCCATGGTATGTTTGTAGGGCATACTGATAGGTGCTGGCGGGAATGTGGGGAAAAGGGGACCTTCATGCATGTTTGGTGGGCTTGTAAAACTCTCCAGGAGAGGTGGGGAGAAGTGTTTGGTTTGTTGAGTGCTATATTGGGGAAACTGGTCGAACCAAACCCTGCTGTGGCCTTGCTGGGGAGTAGACCGGCGAATCTTACCCAGGTAGAAAGTTTCTTTGTCAATATGGGGTGTGTGACGTATAGAATGTTGGTGGCACGGCGGTGGCGGCAGGTGCACCCACCCACGTTGCGGGAATGTATAGCCTCCCTCGACTCTAATTATTTGCTTAGTAAGGCAACTGCCATTAAAAACAATGGCTCCAAAACGTTTTTCAAAATCTGGGAAAAATATTTGTGCTGGAGAAGTACTAATTTGTGAAGAATATTGACTGCTTGTCACAGTAGCAGGATGGAGGGGGGGGGGAGGGGGAGCTGGTTTAATCATGGCTGTATAGTTGATGTGTTTGAATTTCTGCTTTGTGTATCGTGTGATATAGTTTAATAAACATTTAAATAAAAAAAAAAAAAAGAAATAAGAGTACATAGAGGAAAGAGATTTGAATTGGTGCGTGGTTTAGTTGGTCTCTGGCCTATTGTTGGGCCCGGGACTGCACAGGATGATTCATGCCGGGTAAGCCTAGGTGCCTCTTGTGTGGGGCACGGAAGAGTTCAGTCTCTGAGGCTGGTTTGTGCAGAGGCTGTAGTTTTGAATCATCCATGGCGGATAGGGAGCAGGGGGGGTCTGAGGCTCCTGGAGAGGGGGTGCTGCAAGATCTTTCTCTGTCCCAGGAACCACGGCAGGACCCTAAGCCGGGCCCTTCCTCAGCCTTGGAGGGGCCCCTACCCCAGGTACCTTTCCAGGGAGGTCTGGGGGCGATTTTTTCGCCGCAGTTTTTATCTCTTGCAGCAGGTGGTTGGTGGATCTGCTGCGGGGGTACCGGGGACCTCGGCAGCTGAGCCTCGGGGGCCTAAGAGGCCGGGGGATAGTTTGGTTGAGGAAACCGGAAATGGGGGTAAAAGACCCAAACTGCGCTTGGAGGGTGAAGAGCAGGATTTGGGAGAGTCAGCACTCTGGGAGTATTCGGATGGAGAACAGGATTTGGAGGAAGGTGAACTTACGGAGCCAGAGGAGCAGGCTAGAATTGTACGGGTGTTCCGTAGAGAGGAGCTGTCGGCCTTGATTGCCGAGACCTTAAAGACTTTAAACGTCCCAGTTTCGGAGGCTGCAGAGGAGGCGGGGCTGGAAGATCCTCTTTTGCAGGCCGTCAGGAAGTCCCAGAGGTCCTTCCCCATTCATAGGATTTTTAAGGAGATGATTCAGGAGGAATGGGATACTCCGGAAGCCGGTGTCAGAGGGGCTAGGGTGATGGCTAGGCTTTATCCTCTGGTGGAGCTGGATAAAGATATATTTAAGCCTCCAAGGGTGGACGCAGCGGTGGCTGCGGTGACTAAGAAGACAACTATTCCGGTAGAAGGGAGTGCAGCACTTAAGGATGTACAGGATAGGAGATTAGATTCTTTGTTGAAACAGGTGTTTGAGGTGAATGCCTTGTCCTTGCAGGCCTCGATTTGTGGGGCCTGGGTGGCGCGTGCGTGTCTGCGGTGGTCCCAGAAATGGAAGGGGACTCAGTCGGACGACGTGTCGGAAGAAGCTGCACGCATTGAGTCAGGGACAGCATACCTGGCGGATAGTCAGTATGATTTGATTAGAGGGCTAGCTAAGAGTATGGCTTCAGTGGTGGTGGCAAGGAGGTACCTATGGCTGCGGAATTGGGCTGCGGATGGGGCCTCCAAGGCACGGCTAGCCAAGCTCCCATTCAGGGGTAAGCTCCTGTTTGGGGAGGAGTTGGAGAAGTTGGTCAAGGATTTGGGGGAGTCGAAAGGAGGTCGGTTACCGGAGGACAAACTGAAGCAGAGTCGGACGGGGGGTCCGTCCAGGAGTCAGCGTAGAGAGTTCAGGCGTTTTCGACCCTCCAGGTTTGCCCCGGCGCAAAGGGGACGTTTTTCCTATCGGGCGCAAGGTTTTCGGGGGTTCAGAGGGGCAGGCAGAGGTTTTGCTGCTTCCGCGTCCCCGGGATCTAAAAAGCCACAATGAAGTGAGGGGGGCCCAAGTGGTGACGGTACCAGTAAGAAGGCGGTTACGAGGTTTCCTTCCTGCCTGGGCCCAAATTACGTCGGATCAGTGGGTGTTGGAGATCGTGCAGAGGGGCTATGCTCTCGAGGTCCAACATCCGGTGAGAGACACGTTTGTGCGGTCCCCGTGCAGAACGAAGGCCAAGCACGAGGCGGTTCGCCAGACTTTGGAAAGATTGATAGAGCTGGACGCGGTGGTACCGGTTCCGCCGGAAGAACAAGGCAGCGGTCGGTACTCGATTTATTTCATGGTACCAAAAAAGGAGGGCACCATGCGTCCTATTCTGGATCTAAAGAGGGTGAACCGGTGTCTCCGGGTGTCGCATTTCCGCATGGAGACCTTGCGGTCGGTTATCGGAGCAGTGCGGCAGGGAGAATATCTAACGTCGTTGGACTTGTCAGAGGCTTATCTGCACATTCCGATCAGAAGGGAGCACCAACGATTCCTTCGCTTTGCAGTCCCTATGGGGCATTTTCAATTCCAGGCGATGCCGTTTGGCCTCGCAACGGCGCCGAGAACATTCACCAAGATTATGGTGGTGGCTGCGGTGGCGTTGCGAAGGGAGGGAGTGTTGGTGCACCCGTATCTGGACGATTGGTTGATTCGGGCCAAGTCGCGGGAGGAGAGTCAGCAGGCGACGGCTCGGGTGGTGGACTTCTTACAAAATCTGGGGTGGGTGGTCAATGTGGCAAAGAGCAAGTTGACACCTGTCCAGGAGTTGGAGTATCTCTGGGCCCGTTTCGACATGTGCAAGGGGAGAGTGTTCCTACCGATGCAGCGGGTTCAGAAGTTGAGAGCTTTGATTCGGGCGTTCCGAGGGCTCCGAGCACCGTCGGCCTGGAGGTACTTGCAGCTGCTGGGGACAATGGCGGCCACGATAGAGGTAGTGCCGTGGGCCAGAGCGCATATGCATCCCCTGCAGAGGGCGTTGCTCCAGAGGTGGTCGCATCAGTCCGATCCCTTGTCCAAGACATTGGTGTGTCCCAGGGAGGCTCGCAGGTCACTGCGGTGGTGGTCACGGCCGGGGGGGGTCTGGAGAAGGGCGTGTCTTTGGAGACGCCAGAGTGGAAGCCCTTGACGACAGATGCGAGTCTGTTCGGTTGGGGGGCACACTTTGGGGGACATTTTGCTCAAGGGCAGTGGTCCGATCTCGAGAGGGGATGGTCCATGAACAGGTTGGAATTGAGAGCGGTGTTTTTGGCGCTTCAGGCATTGCAAGGGCTGCTGCAGGGAAAGGCGGTCAGAGTATTCTCCGACAATGCCACGGCGGTGGCTTACATAAACCGGCAGTGAGGAACTGGCAGTGTACAGTTGGAGCTGGAAGCGGACGGCTTGCTGGCATGGGCCGAGCAGCATCTCGAGGCGTTGTCGGTGGCGCATGTGGCAGGCGTGGACAATGTGACGGCAGACTTCCTGAGCCGCGTGCGAGTGGATCCGGGCGAATGGTGCTTGAACCCGGACATCTTCGAAGCGTTGGTACGGCGTTGGGGTCGGCCAGTGATGGATCTGATGGCGACGTTCGAGTCAGCGAAGGCCAGCAGGTTTTTCAGCAGAAGAAGGGAGCGCATGTCTGAGGGACTCGATGCTCTGATTCAGAATTGGCCGGAGGGTGGTCTGCTGTGCGTGTTTCCGCCGTGGGTGCTTATCGGCAGGGTTCTCCAGTGCATAGAGCGGCACAGGGGGCTGGTGCTGCTGGTAGCGGCGGACTGGCTGAGAAGATCGTGGTATGCGGATCTGATGCGTCTGCTGGCGGAACCGGCTAGGAGGCTCCCGGACCGACTGGATGTTCTGGTGCAGGGGCCGCTAAACATGCCTCAGGTACATCGATTTTCGCTTATGGCCTGGCTATTGAAAGGGCGAGGCTGATGACCAGAGGGTACTCGTCAGCGGTGATTTCTACCTTATTGAGATCAAGGCGTAGGTCCACATCTTTGGCGTATGTCAGAGTGTGGAGGTTGGTTGAAGCTTGGTGTGCGGAGCGGCAGTTGTGAGCTTTGAGGGCCATGGTAGCGAATGTTTTGTCCTTTTTGCAGGATGGGTTGGAAAAGGGCTTAGCGGCGTCTTCCCTCTGGGTACAGTTGACGGCGCTTTCCTGTTACCGGGGAAACGTGCAAGGGAAGCCGCTAGGTGTTCATCGAGATGTGAAGAGATTTTTGAAGGCAGCTTCCTTGTTGAGGCCCCCGTGCCAGCGAACAGTGCCTGGGTGGGATCTCAATCTAGTTTTGGATGCGCTGGTGAAGGAGCCTTTTGAGCCGTTGGCGAGGGCTACCTTGAAGGATCTCATGCTAAAGGCAGTGTTTTTGATGGCTATTACTTTGGCGAGGAGGATATCGGAGTTGCAAGCTTTGTCGTGTAGAGAGCCGTTCTTGACCTTTTCTAAAGAGAAAGTGGTGCTTCGGACAGTTCCGTCCTTTCTGCCTAAGGTGGTTTCCGCCTTCCATGTGAATCAGGTAGTGGCTTTGCCGGTCTTTTCCAAGTTAGCGGACAGGGGAACGGCAGTTAGTTTGCATAAATTGGACGTAGGCAGGGTCCTCAAAGCGTATTTACAGCGGATGGAGTCTTGGCGCAAGTCTGATAGGTTGTCCTGTTTGGCCACTCGTGGCCAGGAGAGCCGGCCTCGAAGGCTTCGATTGCTAGATGGATTAAGGAGGCCATTGCGTCGGCGTATCTGTTGAAGGGCAGACTGGTGCCGCAGGGACTGCGGGCACATTCCACAAGATCCCAGGTGGCTTCCTGGGTGGAGTGTGGTTTGGTTCCGGTGGCAGAGATTTGTAGGGCGGCTACCTGGTCGTCGTTGCACTCCTTTGTCAAGCATTATCGGATTGATGTGCAGCGGAGAGGGATGCGCGGTTTGGATCGGCTGTGCTTCAGGCTGGTCTGGCAGGTCCCTCCCGTTGAGTACATTCACTGCTCTGCTACATCTCTATGATTCGGGACTAGACTGGAGCTACGATCAGGAAGGTTAAATTAGACTTACTTGCTAATTGTAGTTCCTGGAGTAGATCCAGTCTAGTCCCGCTGCCCGCCCAATGGACTGCTGCCAGGGGATGGCCAGAGCACAGGGCAAGAGGTGTAGGCGGTGGTGGTGCGGACTTGGCATAGCAGCTTCCAGAGTCCGTGCGGAGGGGGGGGGGGGGTGCCCGCTTCTCTGACGAGTGTCCAGTTTCTCAGTAGGGGGGGGGTTGGGGAGGACGGGCGGCTCCTTCTATTCCAGCAAGGCTTTACTGTACTAATTTTGGAACCCTATTTCGTTAGGGGGTTAAGGTTTCTTTGTTGGTTAATGAGGTTCATGTTTTTTGCTCTGGTGAGTCGGCTTTGACAATAGCATACTGAGTTAAGGGGGTGGACCCGGGATTATTTATACTGGAGTCACTAAAAGAGTGACATGCTCAGTCTCCTAGCTGCGGGAGGAGGTACACAACTCCTCTATGATTCGGGACTAGACTGGATCTACTCCAGGAACTACAATTAGCAGGTAAGTCTAATTTAACCTTCGCAACCAGTCCCTTCATTACTAACCAGACAGTTTGTTTTATCCAGGAATACTTGGACCTCCATCCAGTCTTAATCCCCAGATACAAGATCTTTGGCTGTTGTAGGCCTCTCGGCTGCTGGTTTTCCTCCTGACCACTATGACTATGGGAGCTTTGCAAACATATGTCTCATACCCTCAGCTCATCACTAGAAGTCTACAGTGGTTTTCTGTAAATATGGCTTGCTGGTTTCCTGGCTGTATTGGTGTGGAGGAGATAGGCCCTTCTGTAGTTCCTCAAGGCGAGTAGTGAGAAACAGTTTTTTGGTCACTTTGACAAAAATGTTGCTATTTCTTAAAATCATTCTGCATGTAAATGATGTTAACCTTTTGGGGTGCTTGGGTTTTCATCTAACCTGGTGATGAATGAACATTTTTCTGTATATTGCATACAAATAACTACTGTACATAGCCATCAAGACTTTCAAAATCTTGTTTGCAAAGGAAATATATTCCTTATATGCAATGTTTTCTCAATTTAATATGTAATCCAGTTAGCAGGGAGCCATGGGTTAATAATGTCACAGATAGCAGTGGAAGCCTACTGAAATAGCTGCCTTATATACTTGGGCTATTTGTCATGTATCTGTGACCTGTAGTTTAAAGGAATATATATGAACAGGAAGGAAAATAAAATACTATTGCTTGTTTGTATCTTTCAATTTTAAGCCAATGTGTATTGTGCCGATTAACATATAACACAGCAACATTTTAAAACTGCACATAAAATCTGAAGTGGACTTTTATATAACAGAGTGTTATCGGGTGTTCTCCTTTTATTAATAAAGTGTCTTTTTTTTTTCTATTATTGGTCTGTAGCTTTCAAGCCCCACCTGGGGACAGCAATCTCAGGCTGGAGGGACTAGGGTTTTTAGTCCTATAGGCACTCCCTGTGGCCTTGGGCAAGCCACTTAACCCTTCGTTGCCTCAGGGACAAATAGACTGTGAGCCGTTTGGGGACGAGTGCATATATCCAGTACCTGTTTGTAGTAGCTACATAATGTAAACCGCTTTGATTGAAGGATAAGGTGATATAGAAAACCGGTTAAATAAATAAATAAAGCATCTGTAAAGTGAGTAACATTTCTTGTGCAGGGTGACTCCTGGCTAACATTTGTTTTGTGTCCTGTTGCTTAAACAAAAAAAAACCCCCAAAAAAATTAACCAAAATAGCTTGGGAACTACATTCATTTAAGGGTTATAACAGCTACTTTGTATATATAAATTTTTTAAATGTCTATATATTTTAAAAAAAGGCATGCCATACCAATGATCCATCTAGTCCATTTAGAAGTACTTGGAGGATCTCTTCTCTGCTTATCTTTCCTATATGTATAGCAGGAGGTAATAATACCCATGTTTAACTACCTTAGTAAGTGTTAATAGATCTGTCCTCCAGAAACTTGTCCAAGCTCCTTTTATTACGTCAACTATGCTGTTAACACTACTGCTTTGCCACCCCTGAATGAGCCTGATTGTGGCTCATCTCAAAAGCTAAGCAGGGTCAGGCTTGGCTAGGACTTGGTTGGGAGACTACCTTGGAATACCTGTTGCTTTAGACTTTGTGGAAGAAAGGCCTGGCAATCTACTTCCAGTCACACCTTGCCAAGAAAACCCAGGGGCTGAATCGCCATAAGTCAGCATTAATTCAACAACACACATTCTATTAACCTATTAACTTGAACTACATCCTCTAGCAGTAAATACCAGAGGCTAATTTGGGTGTCATCTGCAAAAATATTTTTCTTAGGTTTTGGTTTAAATGTGCCACCAGTTTCATGGTGTATCGTATAGCTTTTGTTATTATAAAGGGTACATATTCCTCCATCAATTTAGCCTTCTCTTTTTTGAGATGTACAGCTGTAACCTGTTGAGCTTTTCCTTCCTGCTTAGCCTTATCTTTGAACAATTATATGACTAAAAAGGAATTTCACTCTCACCAGCTCAAGAGCTGAAAAAGACTAAGGGGCATGTTTATGAAAGGTTAGCATGCACGAACAGGCCGATGCAGAAAGCTTAGTGTAGGTTTTATGAACTCCTAACGCCATGTTTAAGCACTTTTAATGATCCTGCAAATGCAGGAAACAGATGTAAACACTGATGGAAAAACTAGCACCCAACGCCACGCATAGTTGATTGAACTTGAATTATTTAAATCTGTTATAATCAGCTGGGCTGGTATGCAAATCATAGCTATGCCCAATGCAAAGACAGGCATAGAGGATTATGCAACCAGCCACAGCACCAAAACTTTTACTTTAGGGTCTGAGCAGAAGTAAACCTCTAATGTGTACCCCCAACAGTATTTTGATGGCACCGGGTGCTTTCCCCGATGCCTAGATCATCTCCTCCTCAGATGATCAGGCATTGGGGAAAGCCCTGAAGCCATGAAAATATTGTTGGGGGCCGTGCCCGACAATAAAATTATCCCTGGTGGTCCAGTGGCCCCAATCCCACCCTCAACAGTATTTTGATGGCATTGGGGATTATTGCGGCATGGGGAAAAGCTCCCGATGCCATCAAAATGCTGTCAGGGGCCGTGCCTGACAATAAAAGAATCCCTGGTGGTCTAATGGCCCCTTCTCACCCCCCCCCCCCCATTAAATAAAAAAAGAACTTGGTGGTCTAGCGGCCCCTTTCCCCCACATCCCCCACTAAATAAAAAAAGACAAATCTGGTGGTCTAGTGGGCCCTACCTGGTGGGCTGGTGTCCCCCAAATTCACCTTTAAGCGGGAGCGCGCCTACTTGTTGCCACTCTGCTTCGACCATCTTGCAAAAGGGCGGTGTCTGACGTTGCGCGGTGCCTCCTGGAATGCACTGGGTGAGATCAGACTGCCATATTAGGCATAATCTACCTTATATGGCAGTCTGACCTCACCTAGTGCATCACAGAATGCACCTTATGGGGCCATATACCGCCATTTTGCAAGATGGCTTACGCATAGCAGGAGTGCTTAGGCAGCGCTCCTGCTTAAAGTGAATTTGTGGGCCCCCAGACCACCAGTTTTTAGGGTTTTTTTTCTTTTTAATTTTTTTAAATTTAGTGGGGGTGGGGGGAAAGGGGCCACTAGACAACCAGATTCTTTTTTTATATTTAATGGGAGGTGGGGGGAAGGGGCTGCTAGACCACCAAGGATCATTTTATGGTCGAGCACAGCCCCCAACAGTATTTTGATGGCATCAGGAGCTTTTCCCAATGCCTCTATAATCCCCGAAGCCATCAAAATACTGTTGGGGTTGCTATGCAAATTAGCCACGCGGTGCCCAGAGAGCAAGCCAAACTAGCACAGACTTCTGATGCGCATGTGTTTTGGCTTGCTCTCTCAGTTTAACGCTGCAATGACTCATTTGCAATCGCACGTTTAATGCTGGTCTCATTTGCATGCCCTATCTTTGCTGCATCCAGTGTTGTTAAATATGCATTGTCGGGCCGTCTACAGCATGCATCTAGCGCTGGTTTTCTGAGTTAGCCTGTAAGTGCTGACGCAGTGGTACTTAGTGTGTGTGTTAACGTTCGTTAATGCATGTTAACATCTAGTAAACATTCCCTTGAGTTAGCCAACAGCTAAATCGACTTAGACTGAGAACATATTTTAGACATGAGAATTTATTTGGAGATTTGTCTCTAGTGCATGTCAAGTGAATGCTGTTTTCCATAAGAACATAAGATATGCCATACTGGGTCAAACCAAGGTCCATCAAGCTCAATATCCTGTTTCCAACAGTGGCCAATCTAGGTCATACGTACCTAGCAGTTTCCCCAAAAGACACAGGTTCCACAATGCTTGTACTGGGTCAAGCATTGATATCCTGGGTCCCTTCTTAATTAATGGTTTATGGACCTTTCCTCCAGGAACTTGTCCAAACCTTTTTTAAACCCAGCTACACTAACAGCCTTTACTTCATCCTCCGGTAACAAATTCCAGAGTTTGATTACATGTTGAGTGAAAAAATATTTTCTTTTATTAGTCTTAAATAGTTTACCCTGTAGCTTCATTGCATGTCCCCTAGTCTTTCTATATTCTGATAACGTAAACAATCGATCTACGTTTACCCATTCCACTCCGTTCATTAATTTATAGACTTCTATCCTTCTCAGTAATGTTCTGTGTCCTTATAGCGCTTGATGTAGTATTGCCTTTTTGATGGCCTTGACAGGGAAGGGTGTCTTAGAGGGCAACTGCAACCTCTAAGAAGCTCCAAAATCGTGAAGGAAAAACGTCTTGATGGTTAACTTTTTTTCTATCTGAGGGTATGAATTTTAGTGCTATAGATGGGTGGAGATATATAGTATTAAAACAAGATAAGTACATCATAGACGTGGGAAACCAAGATGGCTACTTAGGGAGAGACTGTTTGGCTGTACTTAATACTTGACTATATCCTGTATGTTGGAAGCTCAAGAAAAAGTGCAAGAGGAGAAATCATATGGGAACCCCCTCTCCTCACCTCCTTCAAGGACATAAGAAAGCATGTCTGTTTAGGCAGAGCTCCATTCCAGAGCTATTGTCCCAAGTACCTGCATCAATATTGCTGGAGTCTATATTCCCAGAGGGAGTGTTGGGGGCTGCTGAATATGGAGGCATCCTTAAAACTGGACAATAGAACTGCTTCCCCTGATGCAGGAGGGGCTGTTTTGGGATAAGAATAGTTAGTGCTATAGATTTGGCTAGGAAGTGGTGGCAGTGGATATGTGTCTTGTATCCCTCGTGGCAAGCCCAGAAGGAAGTAAAGTGGTAGATTGGCATGCCGACTGCTGGGAGAGAGAAAGAAGTCACTGGGATAGGTGCACTACTGGGGAGACATGTGGAATGGCAAGCATTAACACTGGGGTCAGCTTAAAATGCCCTTTTAAGTATCATCAGTAGTTTGTAAGCTAACTGAGGATTCCTTTGAAACCTGCTGTTTCCCTTGGCCTAGTTGGGGTGTATTGAGTTTGACCACTTGTACAATCTGTTGTTGCGTGATTGTTACCTCAGATATCATAGCAGAATGTGATGCAGACCCTAGGTGAATGGATATTAAGTAGGAACTGTGTATTTCTTAGTTGATGCTGGTACAGAGTACGTTAATTTAGGGCAAGAATGTTGTGCATTGTAAGCTGGAAAGGTTGGAGAACTGTCTTGAATTTCCTTAAGATATCTGTAGAACATAGTCTAGTCGACAGACGCTAATATGTCAAGGAAATTGAGGATAGAGAGAAAAAGGGGAAAAAACATGTTTTTTGAAACGCTGTCATTGTGTTTAAACTCAGTCAGTGAAAGGGTATTAGATGCACCTCCCATTTTGTGCCGCCCTCTATTAACTTTCAGCCCTGCTTCACTGAGATTTCTTTAAATTTTAAATATTGAACTTCCATTTGGGTGTATGTACAGTAGTGTGCAAAAGTCTGGAATCACTTGTGAGTTTTGCGTTTTTTGTACTTTCTAACATTTTTTAAAAAATTTTGCGTTAGCCCAGCATATTCATCGTTCTACTACATTAAAAGGGATTATTTGGCTATTAGAGTTGACTTTTTTGCATTCCTTGCTTCCAATTTAAATACTTTACAGCCACTGGGTGATAGCTACTGTGATTTTTGTGGATCCTGTGTCAAAACTGGATCGAGATTATCCAATATGCACACGTTATTTCTGACCAATCAGGAGGCTGGTTTCACTAACCAGTCACAATGCAGATATCTAGCTAACAGTGCAGCTATAAAAACACACAGAACTTTTGAATTTCATACGCTTTCTGGATCGACCATGAAGATGACTCGGACCCTGACGTTGGAGGAGAGCGTTCTTGTGTCCTTTATGAGCAAGGAAGGATTTTCAAGCTGTCAGCCAGGAAAGTTGGCTGCAGTCAGAGTGCTGCTGTTAAGATTGTATAGAAGAAGAAAGAAATGAGTTCAGTGGTGGATAAGCCTCGTTCAGGTCGTCCACGTGCATCAACATCACGCCAGGACCGCGCACTATGATGCATTTCACTAATCGCAAGTTGACCTCTCCTCAGCTACTTTGAGAGTGAGGTCAGTGTTAGCTCATCAACAGTTCATCGCCGGTGCCTGCAGTTTGGTCTCTGGGGCTGAAAAGCAGGGCAAAAGCCACTGATGACTGACATTCAAAGGCGCAACCAGATCATGTGGACGAGAAAGCACTCAACCTGGTCGACTGAAATGTGGGAAAAGGTTCTATTCAGTGATGAAAGCACCTTCTGCCTGTTTGGTAACCAGGCCCACACCTATGTGAGGAGATTTCCTGGAGAGGAATTCAAGCCTGAGTGTCTCAACCTCACTGTGAAGCATCCTTTGAAGGTCATGGTCTGGGGCTGCATGGCTGCCAGTGGCGTTGGACGTCTTCACATCATCGATGGAATGGTCAACGGGGCCAAGTACATCACCATACTGCAAAAGTGCATTGTGCCATCAGCACACCAGCTGTTTCCTGGCCAGTTCCTGTTCCAAGATGACAATGCACCCTGCCATCGCTCCAGACAGGTGATCAGCTGGAAGCAGCGGAACAACATCAAGTCAATGGACTGGCCTGCCTAGTCTCCAGATCTGAATCCAATCGAGAACCTGTGGCACAAGATGGCTTTGGAAATATCCAAGAGGCATCCGACATCAAAGCGTGAGCTGATTGAGACACTCATTGCAGCTTGGAACTACGTTGTCACCAACGATCACCTTGTAAGACTGGTTCATTCAATGCCGACAAGGTGCAGTCAGGTGATCAAGAACAAAGGGTGGCCCATCAAATACTGACAACTCTTAGACTACAACATTCCACATTATAAACCCATGCACCATTCACTCATAAGCAATGTGACCTCAGGAAAGCTCGATATCTCACACAAAGTGAAAATCTCACTTAAAGAGCAGCTGACGCTTACATCATCGGTCACCAAAGCCCATCACAAATTCATTCACAATACTCATACATACCGAAACTAAATACCAACCCAATCAAATAACACCAAAGGGAAATCTCCTAAATGCAACAGACACTCACTCACAACCACACCACACAGGCATATAGCGTCAAGTACACTGAAAAGGAATTTGCCAATGTTCAACAACAGGATCCGTCAGGACTACAGAAAACCCCTAAAAAAGAAGGGGAAAATACATAATGAATATATAGAAAAATCACTAACTCAAAAGGGTCCGCAATTACTTATCTTTAAGTTGCGACTCTCCAGCAGTCACGAACGGGTCCATTAGTGAAATGCAATCTTCAAAAGCTATGAAGCTATAGATTCAGCAGGAAAAGAAATAGCAGGAAACATTCATCATATATAATCTGAACCACAACCCTACAGAAGCTGCTGTTTCGCCAACCAAGAGGCGTCGTCAGGGGTTACACAGTAATCAGAAGATCTCCAGGAACAAGCAGGAATAAGTCCTCACATATGGGTACGTCGGTACCGACGGAGCCTGCGCGGGAAAGCTCCCCAGCCTTTCAGATGAAAGGCTTTTGGGGCCTCCCACTGCACATGCGCGCTGCCTTCCCGCCTTCCTGACCAGCTCTCTTCAGTTTCTCTTTTTCCGCGGAGCCAGCAGGTCGTGTTCCTGTCACCGCTGAAGAAATTGTTAAATTTGTTATTTTTCTTTAGACCGCGTACCTGCCTTCCCCATACCGAAACCGGTACCACCGGTCTCTCTTTCTTTCTTTATAAAAAAAAAAAAGACTTTTTTATTTTCTTCAGCACAGCTTGGTACCTGTTGTTAGGCCTTAAGGCCTACACAAATTCTCCTCATGGAGAAGCCAGTCCCTGGTTTTAAAAAATGTACCAAATGCAGTGCTGTCACTTCTGTCACAGACACCCATGAATGGTGTCTCAAATGTTTGGGACCTGAACACTCCATACCGGACTGCCCATCCTGCACCCAGATGTCTAAACGTGGTTTGCAGAACCGGGCCAACAAGCTCCATGTGCTGTTTCCTTCAGAAGCATCACAGTCATCCAGGTCTTCCTCTCCGGATGGATCTCAGGTAACCAAAACTTCTGTGGGCAAATCCTCTAAAAGCAAATCTCTTTCTAAAGATCGAGAGGCTCTCAATTTTGAGTTCGAGGATTCTGCCCAGGCCAAAAAACCCCGGCGGGAGGTTCCGGCCTCCAAACCAATCATGGGGTCACAGGTTGACATCGATGGCACGGCCTCGACCGATCACCTGTTGGACTGCTCTGGGGTACCGGCCCATACCGGTACCGACATCCAGGCAGTAGTGGCGTCTATGGGCAGTACTGTCCAGACCATGCAGCAGGCCGTTCTGGCATTCATAAAGGCTGCGACGCCCTCGGTACCGATTTCATCGGTACCGACCCCGGTTCCGGTATCCACACCGGAACCGAGACCATCGACTTCCAAACGTCGATCGGTTCCGCATGCCGGATTCAGGCTTTCGCCTGGTACCGATCCCATGCCCGATACGCCCGATGTCGATACCGATCGGTATGCGTATCGTACATTGGCAGTACAGAGGGAAGACTCAGATTATTCTGATGAATTCAATTCCTCTGATGACTCTGCTGAGCTTACTCTTCCTGAGGAGCCCTCTTCTCCAAAGAGGAGGATGTCTCCTCCAGAGGATTTATCCTTTCAGGATTTCATTGTTGATGTAGCTAAAGCACTTTCTATTGCTACATCTTCTGAAAAAGAACCCAGATCAAAAAAATTGGACATTTTAGGATACTCAAAAGCTCCTAAAGAGGCAGTCACTCTGCCTGTCCATGAAATCCTTCAAGAACACTTGATGGATTTGTGGGAGACTCCTTTAACACTGTCTCCCCATTCCCGTAGGTTGGACACCATGTATCGGGTCCCTCCTTCGCCTGGGTTCCAGAAAACTCAGCTGCCTCACCACTCTATTGTGGTGAAGTCTGCCATGAAGAAAATAAAGAGTCCTAAAAGGCATTCTTCTACCCCTCCAGGGCGAGAATGTAAGACCCTAGACTCTTTTGGAAGAAAGATGTTCCAGGCTAGTATGCATATAGCCAGGATCAATTCTTATAGCCTTTATATGGGCATGTTTCTTGGACAACTTGCCCTAAAAATACAGAATTTTGCCCCCTTTATCCCTGATGATCAAAGGGCGGACTTCTTTTCTATGGTGACACAACTTTCAGAGGTCTCCAAGTTCTCCAACAGGGCAGCCTTTGATTCCTTTGAAGTTGCAGGCAGAGCTTCGGGAATTGCTATTGCAGCCCGATGTCTCGCTTGGCTCCAGGCTTCTGACCTAGAACCCTGGGTTGTAGATGGCCTCAGGAATCTGCCCTGTACCGGTGAGAACTTATTTGGGGAAGACTGGCAGATTAAAGCTGCTCAAATGGATGCAGAAAATGCCACTCTAGATAGACTTTCCAAGTCTACTTCTACCCCTGCCAAAAAGAAGTCTTTTAAAAGGCCTTACTATAAAAAGACCAGATTTCCCACAAATACTGGCCAGCAATCTGCTCAGCCTCGCTTTGCGGCTAAGCGTCAACAATCTAAGCAGGTAAAGTCAAAGCCTGCCGTGTCTGCTACACCCCAGCAGGCTCAACCCCCTCAGGGGTTTTGACTTGCCTCTAGAGAACTTGCCGTTTCTGGCTCTAGAACAACCAGAGCCCCTCACCATTCCTGGAAGACTAGCTCATTTTGCTCCCAGATGGGAACAAATCACATCAGAGCAATGGACCCTCTCTATTATCCGGGAGGGCTACAAACTTCATTTCTCCAGCCTTCCTCCCCATACCATGGTGAGGCAATTCAGTTCTCCCCCATCTCTTCTGACCCTGTTGGGTCAGGAAGTCTCTTCTCTTCTTGCCCAAGGGGCAATAGAGGAGGTTCCTCCTCCACAACAGGGGTTAGGTTTCTACTCCCCTTACTTTCTCATAACAAAGAAGACAGGGGGCTTCAGACCTATCCTAGATCTGAGAGAATTGAACAGGTTTCTATTCAAGGAGAAATTCAAAATGCTCTCTCTGGGCCTTCTCCTTCCATACCTTCAGAGTCAGGATTGGCTTTGTTCTCTAGATCTCAAGGATGCGTACACTCATATACTCATCCATCCATCCCACAGAAAATATCTAAGATTTCTGTTCCAGGGAAAACATTTCCAGTACAGAGTACTACCCTTCGGTCTGGCCTCTGCTCCAAGAGTTTTCACAAAATGCATGGCAGTCGTAGCTGCATTTCTCAGAGGCATGGGAATCTTTGTCTTCCCATATCTGGACGACTAGCTCATCCGAGCTCCATCTCAGTCAGAAGCCCAGATGTCTCTGGACCGCACAAGGTGTATTCTTCAATATCTGGGACTTGTGGTAAACATTCCCAAATCCGAACTCATCCCTACTCAGTCTCTGGAATTCATAGGGGCCCAATTGGACTCCACCACTGCAAGGGCCTACCTCCCTCTGGTCCGAGGCCAAAGACTAATAAGCTTGGCCTCCCAGGCTCAGTCCAGAAGTCACTTGTCAGAGAAATGCTGCAGCTTCTGGGCCACATGGCCTCCACGGTACACGTGGTGCCCTACGCTCGTCTTCATATGAGAGCAGCTCAATGGACCTTGGCCACCCAGTGGTCTCAAGCATCAGGACTGCTCTCAGACCAAATACTCACCTCGAAACGACTGTTTTGGTCTCTCCAGTGGTGGACATCCTCCAAAAATCTGTTGTTGGGGATCCCCTTCCAACCTTTGTTGCCCCAAGCAACCCTCACAACAGATGCCTCCCAAGCAGGGTGGGGAGCTCATCTCCAGCACCTCTCCACTCAGGGCACCTGATCTCCTCAGGAGACCACCCTTCACATCAACCTTCTGGAACTGCGAGCAATCTTCCTTGCCCTCACAGTCTTCCACACCCTCCTTGTCAACCTGACTGTCCTAGTCCAAACAGACATTCAGGTAGCCATGTTCTATGTCAACAAACAAGGAGGGACGGGCTCTCTGTCGCTTTGCAACGAAGCTCTCAGATTATGGGCCTTCGCCAGAGAGCACCAAATTCATCTTCTGGCAGTATATCTTCCAGGAGTTCAAAACTCTTGGGCAGACAGACTCAGTCGAGTTCTGCTCCCACACGAATGGTCCCTACATATGGACCAGATACGCAGAATCTTTCAGGAATGGGGGACCCCGGACATAGACCTCTTTGCAAGTCCGTGGAATGCCAAACTTCCCCGGTTCTGTTCCAGGACTCCGTGTCAGGGAGCTCAGGCCAACGATGCCTTTCTCCTACATTGGGGTCAGGAATTCCTGTACGCTTTTCCACCCATTCCTTTGATTCCCAAGACTCTGTTCAAACTTCAGAGGGATCACGGATCCATGATCCTCATTGCTCCACGCTGGCCACACCAAGTGTGGTTCCCTCTCCTTCTACAGCTCTCCCAGGGCTCCTCCCTGGACCTGGGAGCTGCACCAGACCTTCTGTCTCAGGAGCAGGGGACTTTGTGGCATCCAAAGCCCAAGTCCCTTCATCTCCGAGCTTGGTTACTGAAGGCTTAAGCCTTCATGAGTTTAATCTTTCCCAACCAGTGAAAGATATCCTTCATGCCTCTAGGAAACCCTCTACTAGGCGTTCCTATGCTTTCAAATGGAAACGTTTTTCCATTTGGTGTGCGCAACAGGGTCTTGACCCTCTAGCACTTCCTTTGAATTCTCTACTGGACTATCTCCTGCATCTTTCCAATGCAGGCCTCAAGACGAATTCAGTACGAGTCCATTTAAGTGCTATTGCAGCATCCTTAAAACCTATAAATGGACAACCTGTCTCCTCTCATCCTCTTATTGCAAGGTTCATGAGAGGCCTGACCCTCACTAAGCCTCCCATCCGACCTCCTCCGGTAGCATGGGACTTGAATCTAGTTCTGGGTCAACTTATGAAGCCACCTTTTGAACCGTTGGTATCTACCTCCCTGAAATTTCTTTCCTGGAAGGTTCTTTTCCTTATTGCAGTCACTTCGGCTCGCCGCATCAGTGAACTGCAGGCTTTGGTGGCTAATCCACCTTATACCAGATTTCATCATGATAAGGTGGTCCTTAGGACGAATCCCCACTTTATGCCTAAAGTGGTCTCGCCTTTTCATCTTAATCAAGAGGTATATCTACCTGTTTTTTTCCCGGCTCCTCATGCATCCAGTGCAGAGAGGAACCTTCATACTCTTGACTGTAAAAGAGCTCTCGCCTTTTACCTCAACAGGACTCAGCCACATCGAAAGTCTTCCCAACTTTTCGTGGCTTTTGATCCTTCTCATTTGGGACTTCCAGTCACCAAACGTACACTTTCCAATTGGATTGCTCAGTGTATTTCTTTTGCTTACCAGAGTAAGAACATTTCTCTGGAAGGCCATGTCACAGCTCACAATGTGAGAGCCATGGCTACTTCTATGGCTCATCTTCACTCTGTGTCCATAGATCAGATCTGTCGAGCAGCCACTTGGGCCTCGGTTCATACCTTCACAGCCCATTACTGCTTGGACAAGGACTCCCGCCGGGATGCCTTGTTTGGTCAGGCTGTCCTCAAACACCTGTTCCATACTTAAACAACTCCTGCCCACCTTCCCTGGATGGATGCCTGAGATCCATACGAAGATGGTTTACCCTTGGAGGGGGATCTCCCAGGCATCTTAGCTAGGGAGTCCCCATATGTGAGGACTTATTCCTGCTTGTTCCTGGAGATAGCACAGTTACTTACCTGTAACAGGTGATCTCTGGGAACAGCAGGAATTAGTCCTCACAACCCACCCACCTCCCCTAGGAGTTGTATCTCTATCTATCTTCCTTTCCTCTCTCTATTGTCTCAGCTTTAAACTCGAACTGAAGAGAGCTGGTCAGGAAGGCGGGAAGGCAGCGCGCATGTGCAGTGGGAGGCCCCAAAAGCCTTTCATCTGAAAGGCTGGGGAGCTTTCCCGCGCAGGCTCCGTCGGTACCGACGTACCCATATGTGAGGACTAATTCCTGCTGTTCCCAGAGATCACCTGTTACAGGTAAGTAACTGTGCTTTACTTCATAACTATTCTAACTGCCAACCTTCCACCGTTGGCAGTTAGAATAGTTATGAAGTAACTTCTGATTACTGTGAAACCCCTGATGACGCCTCTTGGTTGGCGAAACAGCAGCTTCTGTAGGGTTGTGGTTCAGAATATATATGATGAATGTTTCCTGCTATTTCCTTTCGTGCTATAGCTTCATAGCTTTTGAAGATTGCATTTCACTAATGGACCTGTTCGTGACTGCTGGAGAGTCGCAACTTAAAGATAAGTAATTGCGGACCCTTTTGAGTTAGTGATTTTTCTATATATTCATTATGTATTTTCCCCTTCTTTTTTAGGGGTTTTCTGTAGTCCTGACGGATCCTGTTGTTGAACATTGGCAAATTCCTTTTCAGTGTACTTGACGCTATCTGCCTGTGTGGTGTGGTAGTGTGGTTGTGAGTGAGTGTCTGTTGCATTTAGGAGATTTCCCTTTGGTGTTATTTGATTGGGTTGGTATTTAGTTTCGGTATGTATGAGTATTGTGAATGAATTTGTGATGGGCTTTGGTGACCGATGATGTAAGCTTCAGCTGCTCTTTAAATGAGATTTTCACTTTGTGTGAGATATCGAGCTTTCCTGAGGTCACATTGCTTATGAGTGAATGGTGCATGGGTTTATAATGTGGAATGTTGTAGTCTAAGAGCTTTCATTATTTGGCTTTATTGCTTAGCTCTTGCACAGCTATTTTCTGTACCATCAAATACTGAGCCATCACTGACACATAAAAATGGCCTTTTTCAAGGCTACATACATTAATTTGAAAGAAACCTGGCGTGCGTCCATAATATTTTAAAGCATACTTACAATAATATATCGTTGGCCAACGATGTACATTACGTGATTTTCACAGAAAATCTATCAACAGGACAACTATGGGGAACAAACTCAGAAAATAAGGGCCAAACCAATACTGTAAGTTGGCCCTAATAGCGAAATCTATCACTTATCATGAGAGACACAGAAAAAGCCACTGGGAGGAAAAAGAAATTAAGATATAAGGTCACAAAGTTGAAAAAACGTCAAATTTACAAGTGATTCCAGATTTTTTCACACCACTGTATGTGTATGCACATACACATAATGAGATCACTTTCCAAAAGTCATTTACCCAGATAAATAGGCTATTTTGAAAATTGCCCATCCTTCCTGAGGATCATCATAAATGCTGGCTTTATGAGGATCTTTTGAGTTTGTGTTGACTGTATGGACCTATTCTTCTGTGGCTGCAGTTGTTCTTTGCCACCTCCCGGAAGCCTTGTGACTGCCTATTTTTGCCTAATGTTTAAGATGACTCTGGTTAAACCTGCATTTCCTTTCACCTAATGATAGATGTTTGGGGCACAGAGACGTCTGTAGTAGAAACTGTGATATTTATTTATTTAACAAGTTTTTACATAAAACATAATCTAAGAGGACGTTTACATAGAACAAGGGTACTAAACTTGGATGATTAAATGGGGTTACAAATATTTTACATGTGTAGTCACAGTGGGTAAATTAATGAAGCAAATGGTATTAATGGAGCAATTAGTTATGATGGGTTGAGGGATATAGTAATATCTGTATTACTCTATTACTGTATCTATAGTAAGCTCTTTGAACCACAGGACTTCAGGCCAGTAATGCAGGCTCTGACACTCCCTCATCTGGACTACTGCAACATCATTTACCATGGCCTACCTGCCACACAAACCAATCCCCTCCGAACTGCCCTAAACACCATGGCAAGAATAATTCACAATGCAAGGAAACGGGACCACATCACCCCAATTCTGAGAGACCTTCATATTCTCCCCATCGAAGCAAGAATCCAGTACAAAGCTCTTCTACTCACCCACGAAACCATCCACCAAACACAAGGCACCCCACTCCACACCCTACTGCCTCACCCAACCCACAGCAGAACAACCAGACAATCCTCCAACAGCTCCATTGCCGTCCCCCACAAAAGAACCAAGGCAACACAACGGACCTGCAACAGAGCCTTTGAACTCTATGCCCCATCCCTCTGGAACTCTCTGCCAAACCACATCAGGAACAACGGTGATCTCCCATCATTCAAAAAGCAGCTAAAAACCGTCCTACTCCAGGAACATCTCTGAATGGGAACCCCCTCCCCCTATTTCTCTTCAAGAACTTCAGACCAGTAACTGTGCTGTCCTGTCTGTCTCTATGTTCATCCCAAAATCATCAATGTTGAGCCCCCGGTGATGGCCCCCCTACTATTGATCCCCCCCCCCCCCGTTATGTGTCCCACCGCTTTGACCCGGTGAAAAGCGGGATATAAATACAGATAAATAAATAATAGGAGCTTTTATTAGAGCAGAATTAGATCAGTTATGGAAGGCTATGACTTACTACCACCACCGAAAAAAGAGTGGGCATTCCAAAAGGAACAAGAAAACAAAAGCAGGAATGGGAATCGGATTTGAAACTGATGGTTGTTTAGGTGAACCAGGATTGGGATTCCTATTACCAGCTATCAGGGGGAGGAGAACATGCATGGTTCAGGAGGGGAACAGTAAGTATGAGATGCTCTGGGAGAAGACTGCATGAGTGGAGGAGAACATGGGGGGAGAGAATAGGACTAGGCAGGATTGGGGAATGCTGAAGGGAGAAGGAAGGTTGAGTAAGAACAAGGAAACGAGGAAGTGATGATGCTGGCATAGGTGAAGAGTTTATTAAAGCTGCGTTTGGGGGACACTAAGCGAGAAGAGGATTTTGCCCACCAGTAGCTTATATAAGAAAATTAGAGGCGTGGCTGGTGAGGGATGAGGAGGGAGGGAACTTTAGTTTAGCACTAGCAGTTAAGCAATTTAGCTTCTTTTGCTAACATTAAAGGCAAATGTTAAAACATAAAATAGCAGTGTTAAAATATTGAAAATATTTGATTGTAGTTGCCCCAGTTGCTACGGCTCCCTGGAGAGGAAGTCTCTAGGGATTTCTTGGACTCATATCTACTGTATTTTTGAGCCACCAATTAAATTACAGGTCAAGACTCTCCATACACATGAGTAGCCTGGGAGCTGAAGGGGATACTAGTGATTGTTAATGTTCTAGTATGCAATAGGTTTTAGAGGGTTATGTTATACACCCTTGGAATATGGGACAGATCTTGTTTGGTGCACAGATGTACAAGTCAATTGTCTGTAGAGCATTCAACTTTATTCAAAAAAGGACAACAGGAAGTTTGAACCACCACATGCAAACAGATCTAATTTAAGTGATGCCATTATCAAATATCAACTCCTGAAGCGTGTAGGTTTTTGTGTTGATCATTTCTAAGCTCAGTCCATTTGAGTAATGTCAGTGTGTCTTATGAGGCTCACAAAACTTCTCCCACCGATTTTTCTAAAGAATAAAACTTTTCATGTAATTATTTTAGCAAAGACCTATAGTCAAGTAGATAATTTGCTATGCCTGGAGAATACTTATATTCTCCAAACTGTTAGACCTTTAGCCCCCATCCCATCATACAATGATTACATTGCAACCTTGCTGAGCTTTTGCATCTTCACACAAAAAGGCAACAAAATAACAACTTTTTTAGTTTCAATAGATAGCTGATTCCTCTCACTTGCTTTGCAGCTTGTCGTGCTTTGAGGGCTTGTGTTTATCAGTGATGCTGTGAACTAAGTTATTGGTAGCTTAACTACTGGCAGGGTCTCCCAAGATGGACAGGTCTCAGCTGAGATGCCATGCCAAGACAAACCACCCATCTGAGCAGCAGCAGAATGGGACGGTATTGGCGGAGGATCACATTCCTGTGACAACAGCAACAACACTAGAATTATCTGCATGGGAGAAAGGCCTGGCAATCGACTTCCGAATCTTGCCACAAAAACCCAATGAATAGTCGCAACAAAACAAAATTGCACTATAGTGCTGGGAGATGAGACCCCCAAGTTGGAAGGCACTCAACTGGCTACTGGGAAGGAGTTGAAGACTTTTCAGAATAAAGCCAGCATTTGTGATGTGGTTGGATCAAAGCCCTCGAGATGTCTGACTGCTGATATAGCTGCGCATGAGATGAGTCAGAAGCTGCAAAGATGTCTTACATATTGGGACATTGAACATACGAAGCACAAACCAAGGAAAGTTGGAGGTGGTCAAGCATGAAATGGAACGTGTACAACTCGATCTGTTGAGTGTCAGCAAACTGAAATGGACTGGAATTTGCATCTGATGATCACATGGCCTTCTATGCTGGAAATGAAAGACAAAGAAGAAATGATTTTGCATTTATAATCAAGAAGATAGTTGCAAGAACCGTAATGAAATATAATGCAATCAGTGAACACTTAATTTCTATCTACGAGAAATGCCCATCGACACAACTGTAATTCAGGTTTATACCCCAGCAACAGCTGCAGAACAGGATGAAGTTGATGAGTTCTATGAAAACATACAAGCTGAAATTGACAAAACATTCAAACAGGATATCCTGATAGTCATGGGTGACTAGAACACAAAAGTTGGCAACAAAGAAGAAGGCAAAGTGGTTGGAAAATATGGACTTGGCAACAGAAATGAAGCTGGAGAAAGGCTGATAGTTGATCTTGCAGAATTCTATCTATTCATTTCAAACACCTTCTTCCAGCAACACAAGCAGTGACTGTACACATGGACTTCACCCAATGGATTGTACAAAAATTGACTACATTTGTGGAAGTCAATGATAGAAAAGCTCTATAACATCAACAAAGACAAAACCTGGAGCTGACTGTGGTACAGATCAACAATTTGAAAAAAAGAGCAAGCCACTTATGAATGTAGCAAAATTATAACATTGAATATACTACTGGAATTTAAAGACTGCTTGCAAAATCGGTTTTCTGTTTTAGATAAAAATGACAGAGCTCCAGAAGAGTTATGGGATGACATCAAGACGGTTGGAAGAAAGTGAGAAGTCTCTTTATAAAAGGCGAAAAAGCAAAAATGGCCAAAATGGATGACCGAAGAAACTCTGAAAATTGCCCAGAAATGTAAAGAAGCTAAAGTTGGAAGAGAAAAGAGGCAATTGCAGAACTCTGAGATTTCCATTGTACAGCAAGACAAGACAAGGAGAAGTACCACAATGACGCATGCAAGGAAATAGAATCAGAAACAATTAGAGGAAGAACAAGATCAGCTTTCCTAAAGCTACGAGAGTTTAAAAAAAATTCCAGCCTCGAATTGGAATGCTAGAAGATGCTCAAGGATCCATTTTGCGTGATGCTGAGAAGATCAAGAAAAGGTGGAAAGAATATACAGAGTCATCATATCATAAAGATCCAGTGGACCAACAGCTGTTTCAACCTGTATGTTATGATCCGGAACCATTGGTGATGAAAGAAGATGTCGAAACAGCATTGACAGCCTTATCAAAAGACAAAGCACCGGGCATTGATGACATTCCCGTTGAAGTATTACAGCAATCGGATGCAGCTGTTACCATACTTACAAGGCTCTGCCAGGAAATTTGGAAGACATGATGGCCAACTGACTGGAAAAGATCTGTGTTTATATCAATACTAAAGAAAGGTGATCCAACTGACTGTGGAAATTATCGCACAATCTCACATGCCAGCAAGATTTTTCTTGAAACTGTTCAGCAGATACTACAACCATACCTGGAATGATAATAGCCTGAAGTGCAAGCATGGCTCAGGAAAGGGCGAGGAACAAGAGACATCTTAGCAGATGTGAGATGGATCCTTGAAAAGACAAAAGAATACCAAAAGGATATCTATATGTGTTTTATTGACTGTGTAAACCATGAAAAACTCTGGGGCACATTAAGAAGCATGGGTATATCAGAACACCTGAGAGTTCTCTTGCACAACCTTTGCATTGATCAAGAAGCTGTAGTTTAAACAGAACAAGGAGAAACAGAATGGTTTCAAATCAGCAAAGGTGTACGACAAGGCTGCCTACCTGTTTAATTTATATGCAGAAAAAATGATCAGAGAAGCAGGACTATATGTATGAAGACAACCGAGGTGTGAAGATTGGTGGAAGACTTGTCAACAACCTTCACTATGCTGATGATATCACATTACTGGCTGAAAGTGAAGACAATCTGAAACATTTGCTTCTCAAGATCAAGGTACATAGTCTCAAATTGGGCCTGCATCTTAATGTAAAGAAGACAAAGATCCTGACAACTGGCAAAATCAATAACTTCATCGTTGATGGAGAAGAAATTGAAATAGTGGACCACTTTAACCTGCTTGGATCAACTATCAATAAAGAAAAGACAAGCAGTTAAGAAATCCGATGATCCATTGCTCTTGGCAGACTGTCTATGAAGAACCTAGAGAAAATTCCCAAAAGCAGAGATGTCTCTCTCCATACAAAGATTGGGCTTGTTCAAGCCCTGGTATTTTTCAATAACCTCATATGGAAGTGAAAGTTGGACAGAGAAAATTGATGCCTTTGAATGATGATGCTGGCGATGAATACTGTGTATACCATGGACTGCCCAAAAAACAAACCAGTCAGTAATAGAGGAGATCAAATCTAAGCTTTCTTTAGAAGCTCAGATAAGACTTTGACTTTCATACTTTGGGCACATCATATGAAGAGAGAGATCATTAGAGAAATACATCATGCTTGGCAAGATAGAAGGTCAACACAAGAGAGGAAGGCCAGTAATGAGATGGATTGATAACAATAATAGCAGATATGGGTGCCACACTATCAACAATGAGTGCCTGAGCGAACATAGTTTAGGACAACTATCAAGAAGGTTGCCATGAGTCAATACCGACCCAACAGCACTTAATAAAAACAACAGATAGTCGACTCATTCATCTTTTGTAGGGTTTATATATGTCCCACTTCTCCAAGGTAATTCTCATTATATGCAAATTTTTCTCATGCATATTCATTGTGGTGCAGCCTTATATGTTGCAAGTACAGAAGGAGTGCTGATGTCATCATTGTGCTTCCAGGAAGCCCAACAAGAGTGAGTTCCTGTGCACAGATCAGTGGGGGAGGGGGGCAGAGGCACCAGGTTCACAAATTTGTACAGGGCACATTTCTAGTTTGCTATAGTCCTGTGGTTGGGAAACACTCTTCTAGAGAAGTTTGATTACTTCTTTTAAAACAGTCCAAATTAGACTTTCATAGGTCATAACATAAGAAATGCCATACTGAGTCAGCCCAAAGCCCATCAGGTCCAATATTCTGTTTCCAACAGTGGCCAATCCAGTTCATAAGTATCTGTCAGGTTCCAAAAAGCTAGACAGATTCCATGCTGCTTATTCCAGGGGTAAGCAGTGGATTTCCCCAGTTCACTTTAATAAGGATTTCTGAAATTTTCCTCCAGGAACTTGTCCAAATCTTTTTTAAACTCAGCTACACTATCAGCTTTTACTACATCCTCCACAACAAATTCCAGAGTTTGATTATGCATTGAGTGCAAAAATATTTTCTCCGGTTAGGCTTAAATGTGTTTCATTGTAACTTCATTGTGTGTCCCCTAGCCTTTCTACATTTTGAAGGAGGAAACAACCGATCTACATTTACCCATTCCACTACACTCATTTTATAGTTCTCTATATCTCCCCTCAGCCATCTCTTTTCCAAGCTTAAGAGCCCTAACCTTTTAAGCCTTTCCTCGTAGGTATATCCTTTCATCCACTTTATCATTTTGGTCTCGCTTCTCTGTACCTTTTCTAATTCTGCTATATCCTATTTTGAGATATGGCGATCAGAAGAGCATACAATATTCAAGGTGTGGTCACACCATGGAGCAATATGGAGGCATTATAATATCTTTTGTTTTATCCTCAATTCCTTTCCTTATGTTTCCTAGCGTTCTATTTGATTTCCTGGCCGCTTTTGCACCCTGGGCAGAGGGTTTCAACATATTATCCATGATGATGCCTAGATCCTTTTCCTGGTAGGTGATTCCTAATGTGGAACCTTACATCATGTAGCTGTAGTTCTGGTATTGTTGGTCCCCCTTCATGTTAAGATCTCGCTAATATTTTCAGTGTTGATCTTTTCACTGATAGGGTCATCACTCAAGATATACTTGCTCAGCAGCTTATTAAATTCCAGAACATTAGTTTTATTAATGATGGACAATTGTTGAAACATACAGAACCACTTTGAATTATGTTATTTTTTGAATAACAAATTGGTTCTCATCTCTTAACAGTAGGAGACTTTTTCACACCTTGACATCATAGAGATCTGAAGTATATTTGTGGATACAAACACTTAAGTATTTGAACTAGGCTTAGGATCATTGTAATGGGAAGGGGCCTTTCCATGAACCCGAATTGGTCTCTTGCATCTAAGGCTACTGAATTCTGTGTGTTACTCTTCAAGCCAGAAAATTTGGTTGGGTCGTGGTATTAATAGTGAAAAGCAAATCATCAACAAAGTGAACTCTCTTTAATTTCTGTGTTACCAGTTTTTACACCATTGATCTCAGCTTTCAGGTTAACTAGTAAAGGTGTGTTAATTAAAAACACAACGAATCAAAACAAAAAACTAAATGAGATAGTGGGCTGCGCTGTCTGGTGCTCTAGTGCAGGATTAAGTTTCCAGAGTGACTTATTGTTCAACACAGCAGACCTTAGTGAATTGTGCAGAATCTTCATCCAACTTATTATGTTTTTGAAAACCACATTTTTCTAGAGCACAATACAAGTGATACCATACTATATAGTCAAAAGCCTTTTTGACATCAAAACTAGCTATATAACATTTCTCTGTAATGGTCTATTGCAGTTGGTAATTTGCAAATGTTAGCTACTCTTCTACCTTTTACAAACCCAGCTGGTTCAGTTAAGAGTTTATATCTGTCTAGAAGCTTAGTCATAATTGAAATAAAATTTGGATAATGCAGGATTTGTTAAATCTCTTTTAATGGTTTGGGAATTCGATATTACAGCCATCATGGTACTACTTTCAATAACTCACTATACATTTTGCCCACAGGCATTATTTGATCAGCAAGGATTCATTTAATAATCTCAATGTCAGGTCCTGAGAACTTGGGTAGTTTACTATTCCTAATTAAGGTTTCCATAACTTTCATAGTCATGACTACACTTAAGGCATTTATATGCTCCTCTGTTAATATAGGGCGTGTAATTGAAAAAATTAGTGTTTCAGGAGCAGGGCTGTACCAAGCTAGAAATGCACCCTGTATGACCTGTGAACCTGGTGCCCCTTTGCCTCCTCAGCCATATGCAGGAACTTGCTCTTATTGGACTTCCTGAAAGTCCAGTAATGATATTGGTGCTCCTGCCGTACTTGTGCCCTGTGCAGCCACACTGCTTGCACAGCCCTTGGTACGGCCCTATTCAGGAGTTCTTGTTTAGATTGTGTTAACTGTCTGTCATTGTACAAAAACAAATGAGCTGGCATTAACTTCCAGTAATTCTGGATGACACAGGTTGTTCCTCCAAGCTTATATTGTTGAGCAAATGAAAAGCCATATCAGCAGACAACACAGAGTATCTTCTATTGTTAAGATGCTATAAAGTGCAAAGTGTTAATTTTTTCCATTTTTCTGATATCATTTTGTCCAGACTTTGTTATTGCTGAAGATGGTAGATGTTGGAAAATGGCCAATTTTTGCTCTTTGCTCAGAAGAAGAACGGAAGTCAATTCGTCAAGCCTTTGTTTTTGGCAGTGCTGGTAATGAGCTGCTGTATGTTACAGAAAATAAGGAGGTAACATTCAAATGCTAATCACACACATTAATATCTGTTAATGAATGAAGTTTTTGATTTATCTGACATTTTTTTGAGAAATAACCCTATGGCATTATTTATTATAAGAAAACGAAAAATAGTTAGCTAATCTGCTTGCTTGGGTTTTAAAGCTACCTCTTGATGGAGAGAGCCACCCTTAATCTTTACAGGATAACGGTGTCATTTACTAACAGTTAAAGCAAAGTTAATTACCATAACAGGAGTTCTCCGTGGATAGCAGGATAAGTCAGCCACACCTGGTGACATCATCTGATGGCACTGAGATGGAAGAACTCTCCATGAGCCAGTAGCCCCCCACCCACCTTGCCTGCCCCTAGCTAGCCCGAATGTCCCTAGCAGAGCCTTTGCTGCTAGGAGGTGGATGTCCGGGTCAGAGGCAGACCCTTCTAGGGGAGGTGGGCGGGAGCTTATGGCTGACTGTCCATGGAGAACTCCTGTTACGGTAAGTAACTTCACTTTCTCCTAGGAGAAGCAGGATGAGTCAGCCACACCTGGTGCCTCCCTAGCAGGGAAGCGCTGTGGAAGAAGGAAGGCCGAAGCCCTGGACAAGCAAGGAGCCATGTGTTTCACGGTGCAAACATTTATTGTGCCCTGTAGGGCAGCATTAAGGTGCAAGAGGGGCAACAACGAGGAGCATAAACCACAATAGTGCAAAGAACAATAACAGTGCAGTGCAAGTGAAGCCGTGCAGAGCCCAGTAGGGCTGTAAGGTGCAACAATAAATTCTTAAATCAGTGCGGCGTAAGTGGCATAGTTCATATGGGAACATACAGTACTCGGTGTAAGAGTGAGTAACAGTGCGTAACAGCAAGGTAGGCCGCATTACTTGTGTCAAGTTCAAGTCCAGCAAGTTCAAGTCAAGTCCATAGCGCCATGTGCACAGCTCGCCGTTGAGGTGGGCTGTGGTTCTGCAGCATCTGCAGTGGCTAGGACTGACTGCCCGAAGGATGTAGGCATCCGTGTTGCAAGGTTGAGGCAGTAGTGCCTCTGGAACATGCAGAGGGAGGACGACGTGGCAGCTTTGCAGATGTCAGCCACCGGGACATAGCGCAGATTGGGGATGGTGGTGGCCAGCGCCCTGAGTTGATGCGTGTTTATTCTTGGTGAGGTTTGAGTCCCTGCATGTTCCAGGTAGTAGGTGATGCAGGCGGAGATCCATAGGGAGAGAATCCTTTTGGAGACAGGGCGGCCGGTTTATTGGGGCCGTAGGAGATGAAGAGTTGAGTTCCTCGTCGCAGGGGAGCTGTCCGGAGCATGTAGATGCGTAGGGCCCTGAGGCAATCCAGGGTATGGAGCTGCTGGTCCTCGGGGGAGGGGTGGGATTCCAGGTGGAAGCAGGTTTGCTCAATGGTCTGGTTGATGTGGAAGGCAGACACTACCTTGGGAACGAACTTGGGGTGTGTCCTGAGGGTGGCCCGGTCTTGAATGAGAAATTTTTTCTTTTAAAGCTAATTAATCTGTGAACCCACTATTTTTTGTTAAATCAGTCAGGGCCTAGTAGCAGCAGTTTAAGATTCAATTTAAAACACAGAAGAGAACTTTCTGGTTACCTTTCATACCCAGTAGAGAGCTGTAGTTTAAATTTCATAGTCACTCAGGGCCTAGCATCAGCAAAGTACTTTTAGTTTCAATTTAAAACACAGAAGAGAGCTTTCTGGTTAAATTTAGAATCCAGCAGAGAGCTTGTAGTTTAAATTTCATAATAGGTTAGAGCCTAGCAGCAGCAAAGAGCTATAATTTAAATCAAATCAGAATATATCTTACCTCAGCAGCACAGGACAGGGTACTGTGTAGCAGCCCTCTTTAATAAGTGGCTTTCGACAAGGAAGATCTTGCCTTACTAATCTGTTATGTTTTTTTGAAGGTGTGAATAAACAGGTGGACAAAGGTGAGTCGGTTGATATAGTGTATCTGGACTTTCAGAAAGCCTTTGACAAGGTCCCTCATCAGAGACTTTTGGCAAAACTAAAGAGTCATGGAATAGCAGGCAGTGTACTACTGTGGATCAGGAACTGGTTAAAAGATAGAAAGCAGAGGGTAGGGCTAAATGGCCAATTTTCCCAATGGAGAAAGGTGAATAGTGGTGTACCCCAGGGATCTGTGCTGGGTCCTCTGCTTTTTGACATATTCATAAATGACCTGGAAAGTGGAATAACGAGTGAGGTTATCAAATTTGCAGATGACACAAAACTATTAAAGTTGTTAAAACCCAAGAGGATTGTGGAAAATTGCAAGAGGATCTTGATAAATTGGAAGACTGGGCATTAAAATGGCAGATGAAATTTAATGTGGACAAGTGCAAAGTTATGCACCTAGGGAAGAACAACCCAAACTATGGTTACACGATGCAAGGTTCCACTTTAGGAATCACCACACAGGAAAAAGATTTAGGCGTCATTGTGGATAACATGTTAAAACCCTCGGCCCAGTGTGCAGCGGCAGCCAAGAGAGCAAATAGAATGCTAGGTATGATAAGGAAAGGAATGGAAAATAAAACAAAAGATATTATAATGCCTCTATATCGTTCCATGGTGAGACCGCACCTTGAATATTGTGTGCAATTCTGGTCGCCGTATCTTAAAAAGGATATAGCGTTATTAGAAAAGGTTCAGAGAAGAGCCACCAAAATGGTAAAGGGGATGGAAGGATACTCCTATGAAGAAAGGCTAAAAAGGTTAGGGCTCTTTAACCTGGAAAAGAGACGGCTGAGGGGAGATATGATAGAAGTCTATAAATTAATGAACGGAGTGGAACGGGTAAACGTAGATCGATTGTTTACGTTATCAGAATATAGACAGACTAGGGGACATGCAATGAAGCTACAGGGTAAACTATTTAAGACTAATAAAAGAAAATATTTTTTCACTCAACGTGTAATCAAACTCTGGAATTTGTTACCGGAGGATGTAGTAAAGGCTGTTAGTGTAGCTGGGTTTAAAAAAGGTTTGGACAAGTTCCTGGAGGAAAAGTCCATAAACCATTATTAAGAAGGGACCCAGGATATCAATGCTTGACCCAGTACAAGCATTGTGGAACCTGTGTCTTTTGGGGAAACTGCTAGGTACGTATGACCTAGATTGGCCACTGTTGGAAACAGGATACTGGGCTTGATGGACCTTGGTCTGACCCAGTATGGCATATCTTATGTTCTTATGGGTGCACCACTAGTGCTTGTAGTTTGCTGATCTGTCTTGCAGAGGTGACCGCTATTAAGAATAGGGTTTTCCAGGTGGCGTATTTCAGATTTGCTGATTGCAAAGGTTTGAAGGGCTCCCGCGTGAGCTGATCGAGGATGATATTGAGGTCCCAGTGCGGCACGGGTGCACTGATGGGCAGTCAGAGGTTCGCCAGTCCTTTCATGAAGCGGGAGACTATGGGTTGCATGGCTAGGGAGCCGCCACCATCCCAGTCCTGGAAGGCCAACGATGGCGATGAGTTGCACCCATATGGATTGCGTTTTAAGACCCCTGTCGAGGAGGAATGCGAGGTACTGAAGTACTTGCGCCACTGGGCAGGAGAAGGGGATCTGCACCAGTGCTGAAGTGACACCATTTCAGGCCGTACGATTTTCTGGTTGAACGGCGCCGCACCACCAGAACTACTTGCAGCACTTTGTTGGGTAGGTTGAGGGGAGAGAGGATCATCCTTTCAATTTCCACGCCATCAGAGACAGGGTCTGAAGATTGGGATGGAGGATGTCCCTGCCATCCTGGGTGATGAGGTCTAACCTCAGTGGCAGGCTTACTGGGGGCTCCTGGGCCAGGAGGTGGAGGTAGGGGAGCCACATCTGTCTCGGCCAGTGTGGGGTGATGAAAATGGCCTGGGCCGTATCCGAAATGATGTGCTGAATGGCCAGGGAGATGAGGGGGGGCTGGTGGGAGAGCATACACCAGTGACCATCCCCCCATGACACGTCTAAGGCATCCGAGGCGATGCTGTTGATGGAGGGGTGCTTGGAGCAAAAGAGGGTGCACTTTGAGTTCTCCTCCATGGCAATCAGATTGATCTGTGGTTGCCCCCATTGCTGGAAGAGGGAGGCCGCCACCTCAGGGTTCAGGCCCATTTTATGAGGGCTCAGCTGGCAGCTGAGCCTGTCTGCCAGCTCGTTCTGAATTCCTGGAAGGTAGGAGGCTCACAGGAGGTATTGCTTGGAAAGGGCAAAGATCCATAGGTGGAGGGCCTCTCTGCATAGGGAGTGTGTGCCCTTTCCCCCTTGCTTGTTGATGTAGAACATAGCCACCCGGTTGTCTATCTGGATCAGGACTGTCTTGCCTGAGATAGAATTGCTGGCAGTGAGCTCCCTATCCCACTGGGGAGGAGTCGGTGGTGATGATTAGCTGGTGGTTGGGTTGCTGAAGTTGCCTGCCCTGCGCCAGGTTTGTTGCCCGGGTCCACCAGAGTAGAGAGTCTTCGATTGCCCTATCCAGGGGAATGGACGTGGATAGGGTTTGCGAATGCTGGCTCCAGTGTGCATGCAGGTGCCACTGTAAGGGACTAATGTGTAACTTCGCCAGGAGCAGCACCTGCGTGGATGCCGCCATTTGGCCCAGAAGACATAACAGGTGTCGAGCAGATGTCTGTTGGACTGAAGAAATGCTTCGGGTGAGGTGGATGATGGTATCCCTTTAGGGCTGCAGGAGGAATGCTTTGGATACAGTGGTATCTATGTCTGCTCTGATGAATTCCAGTCATCGCGTGGGCCATAGGTGGGACTTCTGGATGTTCACTAAGAAGCCCAGGGATGACAGGAGTTTGATGGTTAACTGAACAGCTGCCAGAGCTGCCTGTGAGAATGGGGCCGAGATGAGCCAATTGTTGAGGTAGGGAAAGATGCATATGTCCTTTTTGCGGAGTTGGGCTGCCATAACAGCGACACACTTGGTGAATACCCGTGGTGTAGCAGAGAGGCCAAAAGAAAGGACCTTGTACTGGTAGTGGTTCTCCCCGACTTGGAAGTGCAGGTATTTTTGGTGCGCCACATGAATGGGTATATGCGTGTACGCATCCTGCAGGTCTAATGAAGCCAGCCACTTGCCCAGCTGAATAAGTGGCAGGATGGACCCTAGGGCGTATATCCTGAATTTCTCTTGAACAATAAACTTGTTGAGGCATCTAAGGTCAAGAATGGAGCACACACCGCCTTTCTTCTTGGGAACCAAGAATTATCATGAATAGAAGCCTGTGCTGATCTTGTTGGGGGGGGGGGGGGTACGGGTTCTATGGCTCCAGAGGCGAGAAGGGAGAGCAGTTTGGTCATCAGATGTGCAGATGGAGACGAGTTGCTGGAGGGTGGATTGCGCTGCATGGGGGGGGGTTGCAAAATCTGATGCGATATCCTTCCCTGATGAAATGCAGAATCCATTTGTCCGTTGTGATGGATTCCTATGCCCGCAGGAAGGCTGTCAGCCGACCTCCCGTGGGAAGGTTGGCTGTAGTATTGATGTCAAAAGGAAGGGTTGGATTTTCCAGCGCCAGCCTGTGAAGGTTTTTGGTTCTTTCTGTCCCATTGACGTGGCTTTGAGTGATAGGCCTGGTAGGTCGGCTGCTTATACCGTTGTGGTTGCCACTTGCGTTATGATCCTTAAGGGGTATGGTGCTTGGTGGAGTTGGGTTTGTAATGGTAGGTACTCTTGCGGTTGGAGGTGGACCATTCGAGGCCTTACTCCGCTAGAGTCTGTAGCGTGTTGCAGTGGTCTTACATATCGGTGACATTGTCTTTAACTTTATCCTCAAAAAGCATGTCGCCAACATAGGGGGAGACCACGATGCAGTCATGCATGTCCTCCCGGAGACCAGAAGCTCACAGCCAGGCCAGTTGGTGGGCCAATATGGTGGTTCCAGCAGTCCATGCAGCTGCGTCAAAGGCCGCCTGGACTTGATATTTCATGCATTCTTCAAGATCCACAAGAGGTGCCATGGTGGATGTCTGGGCTTCTGGATTGAGGGCTAAGATGGTGGCTTCAAGGTTCCCCAGGAGGGTATACTGGTATAGTGAGTGCTGGAGCTGATGGGCAGATATTCTGGCGCATAGCATGGCTCCTTGGAAGACTCTCTTCCTCACATCATCGAGAAGCTTGTGATCCCAGCCCGGTAGATTGTTGGTGTGCATGTGGTTGGACTTGGTGTGCTTAAGGGCCTACTCTACCACCATTGAGTGGTGAGGGAGCTGTACCTTGTTGAAGCCTGCACAGGGTACTTGGCATAGAGCTTCTTGGAGGAGGTGGGTCTTGTGGTGGGGTTCTGCCACAGCTTGACCAGGTTGTCACACAGCAATGGGTGTACTGGTAGCTGTTTTGGTGCCTCTAGGAACTTGCCAGCCACTTGCAATTCCGGTCATTGGTCAGCAGTGTTGCCAGTCATAACAGCTAGAGCTGCTGTGACCTTTTGCAGGAACGTCAGGTAGGTCAGGTGCGGCGGAAGAGGGTTGCTTGAAGGCGCTGTGGCCATCGTGGTGAAAGCGTCCCCAGCTGGGGACTGTGAGCTACCACCTCTTTGTTCCCACTGGGCTCCCTTGTGTGGCCAGGGGACATAGGGGGTGGGGGGTCCAGGGGGTTGAGGCCCTATACGGAAGTAGTTGGGGCGCATTGGTTCCCGGCACTGCCAGGGTGGTCTGGTGGTGGCCCCAGGTGCTGGAGATTGTAGGCTTTGTGCAGATGGTGACCATTACTGGAGGAGGAGACTGACCCCAGCTTATCTGTCCCCAGGGGGACTCCTTGTGGCAGCAGTTGACCGAGTCTGGGTGGCCCCAGTGGGACTCCTTGTGTGGGCCATGACTGCTGCTGATCTCTGTGCTGTTAAGGTCCTCTATCTGGCTGCAACTACCCCTGAATGATCCTGGCGACAGTGGGGGGCTGTAGGCATAGCTGTGCCCACTATGGCAGTCTAGGGTGCTGCTGGTGGAGTGATTGCTATGCCCATGGTCGAGGAGGGGGCTGCTGGAGTAGTCCCGATGGTGGCATCTCTTTTTGTGTGCATGCCGGCTTGCATGGTGCCAACTGTTTGCTATCGCTGGAGTGGGGCCTGCGATGCTGGCGTGGCTGGCTGGTACTGCTGCTACAGTAGTTTTCCCTGCCTCTCTTGCGATGGTGTTGCTGGTGGTATTGGTGTGAGCTGCTACCGCAGCTTCCTGTTCTGCTCCGGCTGCCTCCTCTGCCTTTTCTGTGCTGGGAAGTCCCTTGATGTCGATGCCGGGTGCTCTGGCTCTGTCCATGCCTTCTCTGCATTGGTGCGGGCTGGAGCAGTGTCTCCATGCCAACGGAAGGCTTGCTGAAGGGATGTACTGCGCTTGGAAGCCATTTCCTGGCCATGCCAATGCTGCTCCTGGCTTCCCCTCATTGCCGTGGCGTCAGCCAATGGCACCATGGTGGGCAGTGTCCTCGCTGACATTGTGTGCAGTGACGATAGACGTCAAGATGGCTGTCGCCGGGGAAGCCTTCACATGCAGAGCCTGAGCCGCTTCAGAGGGAGGCAGATTTGCTGGAGAAGCCTGCAGCGGTGTTTCCTGGAGTGGAGGAGGCTCCAGAGGAGAAATGCTGCGGATGGAGGCCTGCAGGGGCATATCCTGAGTGGTGGATCGAGAGGGGGAGCTCCCTGCTGCAGCGTGGAGGTCCACATGGCTGCTTGCATCGGATGAGATGAGGGCTTTTTCCAGGTGTTAAGTCCTGCAGGATGTGCTTTCTAGCCCTCCTCGCTCGGGGGGACATCCTAGCACACTATGCAAAATCTTCCACCCTGTGTGTAACACCGAGGTATCGGACACACATGTCGTGAGTATCAGTGCAGTTCATCTTTCTGGAGCAGCATGGGCATTTTTTAAACCCAGGCTTAGGCACCGTACCTTGATTGCAGATTGGATATTCTTGATTGCAGATAGGATTTTCTTTTGGATATTTGCTGTGTCTTGGTAGATAGATGTTGGAGAATGGAGAGATCCATCTTGTTGGCAAGGCAGAAGAATGGAAACTGGTTAGCTAGGGCCGAGCCAGTGGGTGGAGCTACTGGCTCATGCACAGAAGGGCAAAGCCCTTCTGAGTTATGGAGAGTACTTCCATCTCCGCTCCGTCGGATGACGTCACCAGGTGTGGCTGACTCAGTGCATGTTCTCCTAGGACAAGCAGGATATCAGCTGCAGGGCTCATTAGAATAAAAACGGGTCTGCAACAAAATGGGTAAATAACTCCCACAGATAAAGTCTCAGGAGTTCTTGGAAACATGCATTTTTTTAAACAAAAAATGTCCCTCCCTCTCTCTCTAGATGCACATTTTGGCTTCTTTTGACCGTTTTATTAAGTCTAATGTAAAGACAGAGTTGGCCCTGTTGTGTTGTGTAGTGATTTTCTGTGGTAGTGTTTTTAAAATATGTAATGCAAAATAGGATGAGGGGGATTCCAGCTTGAAGGGAGAGATGTTTAAAGTTTCATGTTCCCTCAAGAGTGAATGACTAGTGTAGCTCTATGTGATATATACTGCCCAAAGCTAAGCTTTTCTGTTCCTTTTTCCACATTAGATACATCAAGTGAAGGCTTATCAAAGTTTCGCTTTAGAGAGCAACAAACATTCCAGATTTTCAGGATATCTCTAATTTCTCCGGGAACAAGCAGGAAGTCAGTCCTCACATGACATCAGCACCGATGGAGCCTTCGCGGAAGCATCCCCCCAGCTTTCAAAGAAAACCTTTGGGAGATGCCACCACGCATGCGTGGTCCCCTTCCCGCCCAAGGGTGCCGTCTTGCTCAGTCTCCTTTTTTCCGTGGAGTCCTTCAGATGTTTGTCTGGCTTGTCCACAGAAAAAGTTTATTTTTTTTCTCTCCGAGTTTCATACTCAGCTCCGTTATTGCACCGGTACTCTTACCGCCTATCGACCTTGTTGCCTTGGTATTGAGTTCGGTCTATTTTTGTAGTTTTTAGTTCTTTTCTTTTCCTGGCATCTTCGCGCCTTTTTTCTCCCACTGGCAGCCCAGAGAGTCTTCGACCTCGCAGGGGTACTTTTTTCCCCCCATGGCTACCAGTGGCTTTAAGAAGTGTAATCGGTGCTCCAAAGTTATGTCTTTGACACACATGACTGCTGTCTCCGCTGCCTCGGGCCAGACAATGACCCGGCAGCCTGTGTTCTCTGCAAGAGGATGTCCAGTAAGGCTCTCAAGAGCTGCCAGCAGCAGCACGATATGTTTTTCCCCGAGTCCTCGGTGCCTCCGAAGGCCAGGGCCTCATCTGAGTCCCCGACATCTCGGGTGGAGCCTTCTGAACCTGAGCCTTGTCGTGGGTCTTCAAAAAGGGAGTCTCCCTCAAGGGAAACCAGAAGGAAGAAGAAACCCTCGAAGGCGGCGTCCTTGGACGATTCCAACCAGCCGAGTGCCTCCCGGGTCCACTCCTGCGGTCCGAGACGTTCATCCGAGGTGTCCGAGAAGGAATGGCTTGCGAAGGTCCCCTGGAAAGATCCGACTGCGGACTGGCCTCGGTCCCCAGACACTATCCTCATCGAGGATGCCCCTTTGGGGGAGCCGGTGCCGGGCGCGAGTCCCTTGGTGCCCACATCAAAGGCTGCGGCGCCTTCTGGCCTGGAGTCCAGAATGGTGGCCCTGGAGTGCAGTTTGTCTGCCTTCATGGACCAGCAGCGGGCGCTGTTGTCCGCACGACCGGTTCATTTGCCTCGACCACTGGGCCCTCGACGTCCAAGACATGCCTGGATGCTGAGTCGATCCTTGAGGTCCTTAGGCCCTGAGTCGATCCTCAGCCGAGGTTGCAATCTGAATCCCTCTTGATGGGACTGCGGTCATCCCGGCAAGTTTGCCGGGCATCGGGGGTCCCAAAGCCTGTGGACCAGCTCTCCTACAAGTCCTCGACAGACTACTCTGAGTGGGAGACTGAGGATGAGGAGTCCCCCGATACCCATCGCCACTGCAACGTCCCATCTGACTCTCCCGTCTCAGAGCCTCGACGCAGTCTTCCTTGATTTTGTCAAGGACATGTTCAAGGCCTTGGCATTCCCGACTGAGTCGGAGGAGGACCCTTGGGGGAATCGCTCACGGTGCCCATCCCTCCCATCCTGGAATGGCTGATGCTCCAAATGTGGGAGACACTGGTTTCAATGCCGGTGGTGAGCAAACGGCTCGACTCGATGTATCGAGTCCGCCGTAGTCCGGGCTTCCAGAAGTCATAGCTGCTACCTAACTCCATCGTGGTGGAGTCGGCTATGCATCAGCTGAAAAGCCAAAAGACGTACTCCTTGGTGCCCCCCGGCAGGGAGGTCCGCACCCTGGATGCCCTCGGCAGAAAGTGCTACCAGGGCTCAATGCTCATCAGCTGCATCCAGGCCTACCAGCTGTAGATGGGCATGTACCTGAGAGACCTGGCGAAGGGACTCGCCGGGTTCTTAGTTGGTCTCTCCAAGGAACTCTTGCAGGGATTCAAGAACCTGGCCAAAGCAGTCTGTGAATGCTCTAAATTCATGTCTCGACTGGTCTATGATGGGTTCAAGTTGGCGGCTCGAGTAGCGGCGGCTGTCATCGGTGCACGTCGTCCGACCTCGAGCAGTGGGTTCAGGACAAATTGGTCGATGACTGCTGCCAAAGACAGAATCTCTTTGGCAAACCCATGAGCAACAAGACTGCCGAGCTGGAGACCGAGTTCATGATGAGGACCAGGCTCTCCAAAAAGACCGCTGCCCTTTCCCGATGGAAGGGCTCAGGTAAAAAGTCCTTTTTACCTGAGGAAGGGAGCTGCTTACAGAAACTACCCACCTTATCAGGCCTCCCCAACAGGGTCAGCAAGTCAAGGGACGTGGCATGGCCCACGTAAGCAGAAGGCTCCAAAACCCCCAGGCATCAGCTCTGGCCCAGCCAGGGGGGAGTTTTTGACTCCTTGAGCATAGCCTATTTACCCCAGGAGATCAGCAACCCACAGGAGGACGTCTGGCCCTCTATGTCCAGAGGTGAATGTCCATCACCACCGATTCCTGGGCACTTCTGGTAGTCGGGGAGTATTACCTCCTCCACCTGACTCACACCTCTCCCTTATTTCCTGGGAGAACCCCTCAGGTCTCCCCTCCACCGGGACCACCTTCTGAAGGAGTTGGCAGGTTTTCTTGAGGACAAAGCGGTGGAACCGGTGCCCCACCACCTCAAGGGCAAGGGGTTCTACTCCAGGTACTTCCTCATGCCAAAAAGGGCAGGGGGCCTAAGGCCCATCCTCGACCTGCGCAACCTCAACAGATTCCTGGTGAGGGAGAAGTTCAAGATGCTCTCCCTTGGAACATTGCTGCCCTGTCTCCAGCAGGGAGACTGGCTATGCTCCTTAGACCTCAAGGATGTTATACCCACATCCTCCTCCACCCCAACCACAGACAGTATGTGTGGTTCCTAGTGGGGGGCAGGCACTTTCAGTACAGGGTGCTCACCTTCGGCCTAGCCTCTGCCCCAAGAGTTTTTACAAAATACCTGGCAGTCGTGGCCGCCTTCCTCTGGCTCCAGGGGATCTTCGTCTTGCCCTACCTGGACGACTGGCTCATAAAGGGAGGCACGGCCTCGGAGGTGCAGCAGGCCACCACATGCACCATCCAGGTTCTGCAATACTTGGGCTTAGTCATAAGCTACCTCAAGTCTAACCTCCTCCTGATGCAGTGTCTAGAGTTCATTGGGGCAAAGATCGACACTCTCCAGTCGAAGACTTTTTTGCCCAGAGACCGAGCCTTTTGTCTCAGGACTCTGGCTCGGGATGTGCAGAACTGTCCCGCAGTGCCTGCTCGGCTTCTCCTGCGCCTTCTCCTGCGCCTCCTCGGGCACATGGTCTCCACGGTCCACGAACCCTCTCCCTCAATAACAGGTGCAGAGCAGAACTAGGACATTCACCCACAGAACTCGATATCTTAAAAAAAAAAAATCTGATTCTGGCCATCTCACTAACAAACATTCTTTCGTACCAGGCATATTGTGAACTAATAGGAGTGGCCTAATATTTAGGGCACTGGCTTAGGAACCAAGAGACCAGGGTTCGATTCCCACTAGCACTTGTGGCCTTGGGCAAGTCACTTAACTTGGATTCTCCTGTGGCAATGAAGGGTTATCGGTGTTCCTGTTTAATGTACATTACCAAGTTTAAGTTACAATGTAAACTGCTTTAACTAAAAATGTTAACAGCGGTATAAAAAAACCTGTTAAATAGAAACATAGAAATATTATGACAGAAAAAGACCACATGGCCTATCTAGTCTGTCCTTCCATAACAACTACAACAGTCCCCTTTTTACCTTTAGAGATCCTCTGTGTTTGTCCCATGCTTTTTTGAATTCAGTTACTGGCCTCATCTCTACCACCTCCACCGGGAGACTATTCCACGGATCCACTACTCTTTCCGTAAAGAAATATTTCCGCATATCACTCCTGAATCTATCTCCCTTCACCCTCATCCCATGCCCCCTCGTAGCAGAACTTGCTTTCAGTTGAACGAGGCTCTCTCCCTGAACATTTATGCCACGGAGGTATTTAAACAACTCAATCATATCGCCTCTATCCCGCCTTTCCTCTAAGGTGTACATATTAAGATCCTTCAGTCTGTCCTCATATGCTTTATAATGAAGACCACTAATCATTTTAGTAGCCACCCTCTGCACCGACTCCATCCTGTTCACATCCTTTTGAAGGTGCGGTCTCCAGAATTGCACACTATACTCCAAATGAGGTCACACCAAAGACTTATACAGAGGCATTATCACCTCCTTTTTCTGCTAGCCATTCCTCTCTGTATGCACCCAAGCATACTTCTAGCTTTTGCCGTCGCCTTTTCTACCTGTTTAGCTACTTTAAGAACATCAGACACAACCACGCCTAGATCCAGCTCTTCTTTAGTGGACAAAAGTACTTCACCCCCTATACTATATTGCTCCCTTTGATTGCTGCAGCCCAAATGCATGACCTTACATTTTTTAACATTAAATCCCAGCTGCCAAATTCTAGACCATTCTTCAAACTTAGCTAGATCCCTCCTCATGTTATCTACACCTTCCTGGGTGTCTACTCTATTGCAGATTTTGGTATCATTTGCAAAGAGGCAAACCTTACCTGAAAGCCCTTCCGCTATATCACTAACAAAGATGTTAAAAAGAATCAGACCAAGGACAGATCCCTGGGGCACACCACTGATAACATCCTTCTCCTCAGAGTGAGCTCCATTTACTTGTACTCTTTGTCGCCTCCCACCCAACCAATCTCTAACCCAAGCGATAACTTTAGGGTCCATCCCTAGGGTGCTCAGTTTTTATAAGTCGCCTGTGAGGAACAGTGTCAAAGGCTTTACTGAAATCTAAATACACCACATCTAGGGCTCTCCCTCGGTCCAACTCCCTGGTCACCCAGTCAAAGAAATCAATCAGATTTGTCTGACAAGACCTGCCTCTGGTGAATCCATGCTGCCTCGGATCCTGCAATCCGCTGGACTCCAGAAACATCACTATTTTCTCTTTCAGCAGCGTTTCCAATAATTTACTCACCACCAAAGTTAAACTAACCAGCCTGTAGTTTTCAACCACATCCGTACTTCCGCTTTTGTGTAAAGGCACCACATAAAATAATACAAAACCGGACCAAAGTCGCTTTAGAGCAAATATACCATACCATACCATACCATACCAGCACCACCTTCCAAAACTCACATAAGGAGCCTACCCAAAAAAAGCATCACTGTAAATACTGCAGCGGGCCCTGACACATCCAACACCTATTTGAAAAGTTGAACAATTCAGTTTACTACAGTACAGATTCCTACATGCAGACTCCAAAGTTGGAAAAGTCTGGAACTCAGCAACGGTGGCGCTATCGGGCTGCTAAACAAAATGAAACTGACATGCTCCCTTAAAATTTGAAATTTTCTTGAATCTGAACTTAGAAAATATTTTAAATTTCAGTCTGGCAGCATAAAGAACGCAAAACTGCAAATCTTGAAGACAATCCATATTCCATTATCCCCCCCCCCCCACCTTACAGTTGTCTACACCAAGAGCAAATCTACTATTCCAAAACAGCACTAACGTCCAAAACTCACACAACATGGAGTGTACCCAGAAAAGGGCAGCACCATAAATATTGCAGTGAGCCCTAGAACATCCATATTCCTATTCAGAAAATCGAACAAGCTGGATTATTACAGATCCCTACAGTACATAGAAACTCCATGCTAACAGAACACAGCCTCAGTCACAAATGCAGAACAGAGAGAGATCTTCACCAAGTAGGGAATATATTAATACAAACTAAAACCAGACATATGTAGACAAAAAATAGAAACATGACGGCAGAAAAAGATCACATGGCCTATCTAGTCTGCCCTTCCATATCAACCACTACAACAGTCCCCTTTTCCCCTTTAGAGATCCTCTGTTTGTCCCATGCTTTTTTGAATTCAGATACTGTTGTCATCTCTACCACCTCCACTGGGAGACTATTCCACGCATCTACCACTCTTGCCATAAAGAAATATTTCTGCATATTACTCCAGAGTCTATCCTCTTTCACCCTCATCCTATATCTCCTCATAGCAGAGTTGCTTTCAATCAAAAGAGGCTCTCCTGTGCATTTATGCCACGGAGGTATTTAAACATCTCGGTCATATCACCTCTATCCCGCCTTTCCTCTAATGTAAAGCCAAAAAACCAAATACCCAATCTCATATGATAACCAGCTCAGCGCAATGTTATTACCATAACATAATTTTTTGTCGGACAATGCCAACTCAGTAAGTAGAAACAGTTTCCCTCACCGCTGTGGCTCGTCCATTTTTAATGAAGAAAATTTCAACAAAGTTTGTACTTAGCTAAAGACATGTCACTTTCAAACGGCTGCTCCCAAAATCATCTCAGTCAAATTCCGACGTGGCACGTTTCGGGTTCATAAAATGAGAAACCCTGCTTCAGGTCCAGCACTGCGTAAATGATCTTCAGCCAAAGAAGAATTATTCCAAACAGAGCGGTTTAAATATCCAAATGACGATAACAAACACACAGGTGATCAAAGAGAACTAGACAGAACAGCTGACATTCAGCCAATCCAAAGAACCAAGAGGAGGAGTCACTGCTCAGAAACGCCTTCCCGATATCGGTGCCGATAAAGTCTTATTACGAAGGCGAGATGCATGTTCTCCCAGGCGTACTCGAAAGGGCCGAGAGGTACGGCCCACATAATACAACTGGCAAGGACAGATGATTAAATAAACAACATAAGTGGAAGCACAGCAAATGTGCCAATGAGAGTGATAAACCTTAGATGTATGGATGTCCATCCAATTCGCCCCTGCCAAAGTGTACAAAATGTACAAGCACCACATGGAAAATGGCCAGAATCCACATGTAACGAAAGAGGACGATCCACTGGTGCCGTGGTTTTTACCACAAGATCCCGCAGATTTGCCCTTCGAGAGTAAGCAATCTGTACCCATTTAGTACACTTTAGTAGACTTTATCAGCACCGATGGTTGATCATTGCTTGGGTCAGTCTCATGCATTGGAAACTCTCCATTGGCGGGTTTTGGATCATGTGCCACCCAACCCCCGTGGTGGGGACCTTGTTCAATTTCTACAAAAACTTGAACAAAGATGGATATTTTTACTTAACACGGTCCACCTGGCGGGTCTTAATATGCAAGTGGACTGGCATACTATACTATAATATCTGTCAATTGAGAAACATTTGAATCGGGAAGGGGTTTCTGAGCAGTGACTCCTCCTCTTGGTTCTTTGGATTGGCTGAATGTCAGCTGTTCTGTCTAGTTCTCTTTGATCACCTGTGTGTTTGTTATCGTCATTTGGATATTTAAACCGCTCTGTTTGGAATACTTCTTTGGCTGAAGATCATTTACGCAGTGCTGGACCTGAAGCAGGGTTTCTCATTTTATGAACCCGAAACGTGCCACGTCGGAATTTGACTGCGATGATTTTGGGAGCAGCCGTTTGAAAGTGACATGTCTTTAGCTAAGTACAAGCTTTGTTGAAAGTTTCTTCATTAAAAATGGACGGGCCACAGCGGTGAGGGAAACTGTTTCTACTTACTGAGCTGGCATTGTCCGACAAAAATTATGTTATGGTAATAACATTGTGCTGAGCTGGTTATCATATGAGATTGGGTATTTGGTTTTTTGGCTTTTATATTGTGGACCCAGATCTTAGGTTTCTTTGGGTATTCTTTTCTCTAATGTATACATATTGAGATCCTTAAGTCTGTCCTCATATGCTTTATAATGAAGACCACTAACCATTTTAGTAGCCATCCTCTGTACCAACCAACCTGTTTATATTCTTTTGAAGGTGCGGTCTCCAGAATTGCACACAATACTCCAAATGAGGTTGTATCAAAGACCTATGCAGAGGCACTATCACCACCTTTCTTCTTCTGGCCATTCCTCTCCCTATGCACCCAAGCATCCTTCTAGCTTTTGCTGTTACCTTTTCTTCCTGTTTAGCTACTTTAAGATCATCAGACACAATCATACCCAGATCCCACTCTTCTTTTGTAGACAGAAATACTTCACCCCCTATACTATATCGTTCCCTTAGATTGCTGCAGCCCAAATGTATGACCTTGCATTTTTTTATATTAAATTTCAGCTGCCAAATTCTAGACCATTCTTCAAACTTAGCTAGATCCATCCTCATGTTATCTATACCTTCCTGGGTGTCTACTGCAGATTTTCGTATCATCCGCAAAGAGGCAAACCTTACCCAACAGCCCTTCTGCATTATCACTAACAAAGATGTTAAAAAGAATCGGACCAAGGACAGATCCCTGGGGCACACCACTGGTAACCTCCTTCTCCTCAGAGTGAGCTCTGTTTACCTGTTCCCCTTGTCGCCTCCCACTCAACCAGTAATTTTAGGGTCCAACCCTAGGGTGCTCAGTTTGTTTATAAGTCAGCTGTGTGAAACGGTGTCAAAGGCTTTACTAAAATCTAAATATACCACATCTAGGGCTCTCCCTCGGTCCAACTCCCTGGTCACCCAGTCAAAGAAATCAATCAGATTTGTCTGACAAGACCTGCCTCTGGTGAATCCATGCTGCCTTGGATCCAGTAATCTGTTAGACTCCAGACACCTCACTATTTTCTTTCAGCAGCTTTTCCAATAATTTACTCACTACAGAGCGTAAACTAAGCGGCCTGTAGTTTTCAACCATAACCTTACTTCCGCTTTTGTGTAAAGGGACCCCATGTACCTCTCTCCAGTCCTCTGGCACCACTCCTCTCTAACATGGCATTGAAAAGATCAGTCAGTGGAGCTTTTAGAACATCCCCAAGTTCCCTCAGTATTCTTGGGTGTATCCCATCTGGTCCCATTGCTTTGTCTACTTTAAGTTTAGCTAGCTTCTCACGAACACAGTCTTCTGAAAATTGTTTAAGATGCTCCTCGCTTCTGTTCCTGTTTGTGGGTGTTTTTCTGAGGTCCTGCTCCTGGTTCTTCATCTGTGAATACAGAACAGAAATATTTGTTCAGCAATTCCGCTTTATCCTCATCAGCTTCTACATATTCCTGCCCTTCACCCTTGAGTCTGACAATACCATTTTTGCCCTTCCTCTTCTCACTAACATATCTGAAAAATGTCTTATCCCACCATTTTATTGCATTGGCTATATCATCCTGCTTCTGAATCTTTGCTTTCCTGACTACTTTGCTAGCTTCTCTAAGTTTTTCCAGATATAGATACCTGTCTTTCTCACTCTGTAATCTCTTGTATTTCATGAAGGCCTCCCTCTTTTTCTTCACCTTTTCAGCTACTTCTTTCAAAAACCATAGTGGTTTCCTTTTCCTTTTACCTTTATTTACCATTTTAACAAAAAGGTTCATTGCCCTTAAAATATCCCCTTTCAGTTTTGCCCACTGTTTTTCTGCATCCCTCAGCTGTTCCCATCCCACTAACGACTCCCTGAGGTATTGGCTCATCTTGGCAAAGTTAGTTTTCCTAAAGTCTAAGATTCTCGCTTTTGAATGGATTTTATCGGCCCTAGTCATAATACTGATCCACATCATCTGGTGATCACTGGATGCAAAATGATATCCCACTATAGCATCAGAAACACTTTCACCATTGGTAAGCAGTAAGTCCAGTATGGCCCCTTCACGTGTGGGTTCTGTTACCAGTTGCCTGAATAGTTCTCCCTATAGAGAATCCAAGATCTCCTTACTTCTAGATGATACTGCAGCAGGGATGTGCCAATCAACATCTGGCATATTGAAATCCCCTATCAGTAGCACTTCCCCTTTCCTAGCAATGCTGCGTATGTCTTCAATTAACTCTCCGTCCACCTCTTCTCCCTATGAGGGAGGTCTGTATATCACACCAATGCAAACAGATTTCTCTTTCCCTCTTTCTAGTTTAACCCACAGTGTCTCCTCTCTCCCTTTTAAGCCCTGTATTTCCATAGCTTTATCATTATTTTTTACATATAGTGCCACTTCTCTTTCCCTTCTTCTTACCCTGTCCTTTCTGAATAAAATATAGCCTGGTATAGTTACATCCCAGTCATGGCTGTCCGTGAACCATGTCTCTGTTACTGCCACTAAATCCAAGTCAGCCTCTCCATTAAAGCCTCAACATCTGGAATCGTATTTCCCATGCTACGAGCATTTATAGACACTGCCTTCCAGATGTTGCCCTTTTTACCCCATTAGTCTTAGGTTTACAGGATTCTTTCCCAAAATTATGCTTTACTCCAGAGTGTGGCACGAGAAAGAACTCTCACATGCTGGCATCTGCAATGTCGGCAGAAACTAACATAGTGACTCAGCGCTAGTAGCACAAGTGCAACTAATTCCATTTCAGTGTGTGGTCTTAATTGCACTGGCAGCTATCTTGCCATGTTGAAATGCGGTAACTGCAGGGGGATTTAATGCCACCCTGCAGTTATCCTATGGCCCTGCGTAATCAAACTCTGGAATTAGTTACCAGAGGATCATAGTAAAAGCCATTAGTGTACCTAGGCTTAAATAAGCTTTGGACAAGTTCCTGGAGGAAACCTATTATTAAAGAGGACCCAGAAAATCCACTGCTTACCTCAACAGGCATTGTGGAATCTGTGTACCTTTTTGGGAACCTGCCAGGTACTTGTGACCTAGATTGGCCACTGTTGGAAACAGGATCCTGGGCTTGATGGACCTCGGTCTAACCCAGTATGGCATTTCTTATGTTTATATTTTAGCAGTGCAAAGCTTAAGAAACATACTGCTAAATATGCTAAACAAGAGGGGCTCAACAGCACCATGCAGCACCTCCCACTTCCACATAACAAGAGCGACTTGATGCCCCAAGATAGCACTTCCCACCCTCTGAAAAACAAGAGGGACTTTGTGACCCCTGAACACAACACCTCTCACTCCAACAAAAACACCAAGAAGGGCTTGGCAACCCCAATATAAAATTCATGAAACTATACACTGGACCAGCATGGTGTTAATGTAAATATATGTTCTGCAAAAAACACAAAATGTAAGATGCTCGCACACCAAGGAACTAAAAGAAAAAGTGAAGAATTATAACTCATTTATTTTGTTATAAACTGCATTATAGTTCTCTTTTTCTTTTTGAATACTACTACTACTGAACATTTGAATAGCGCTACAAGACGTACGCAGCACTGCACAGACACATGTAAAATATGGTCCATGCTCATCAGAGCTTACAATTTAGTCAAGACTGAAAACACAGTAGCTAGAGACATGGGATACATCTAGAGGGCATGTTAAGGAAACACAAAGGAGATCAGGTGAGTCAAGATCTGAAAGCAGCAGCAAAGAGTGAGTTTTCAGCCTGGATTTGAAAAGTGCTAGAGAAAGTACCTGATGTACAGACTCGGGTAGTTTGTTTCAGGTGAAAGGAGCGAAGTCTGGAGTTAGCAATAGAAGAGATGGGCACAGATAGAAGTGATTTGCCAGAAGAGCGGAGTTCCCGAGGAAGGGTGTAGGCAGAGATAAGAGAGGAAAGGAGCTGCAGAGTGAATGCACTTATAGGTCAGCAGGAAACGTTTGAACTGGATACGGAAACGGATAGGGAGCCAGTGAAGTGACTTTTGAGAAGAGGGGTAATATGAGCATAAGGAGGCTGGTGGAAGATTAGCTGTACAGCAGAGTGTTGAACAGATTGAAGAGAGAAATTATTCAGAGGGAGACCAGCAAGGAGTAGGTTACAGTAGTCTAGACGAGGGGTGACTAAGGAGTGGATAAGTGTCTTAGTAGTGTGTTCAGATAGGAGTGGGCGAATTTTGTTGATGTTGTAGAGAAAGAAACGGACAGTTTTCGCTATCAGTTGGATGTGTGTGGAGGAGAGAGAGGAGTCAAAGATGACCCCAAGGTTGCGAGCTGGGGAGACAGAGAAGATGAATAGAGAGTTATCCACAGAGGCTAAAAAAAGAAGGGGAGAGGAGGGTTTAGGGGGAAAAATAAGAATCTCAGTTTTGGCCATGTTCAATTTCAAGCGGCGGTGAGACATCCAAGCAGAAATGTCAGAAAGGCAGGCAGAGATCCTGGCCTGGATTCCCGGAGAGATTTCAGGTGTGGAGAGTTACATCTAGGAGTCATCAGTGTAAATATGGTACTGAAAGCTATGGGAAGAAATGAGTGCAGCAAAGGACTGGGTATACAGAGAAAAGGAGTGGACCCAAGACAGATCCTTGGGGTACACCAACTGAGAGCGGGATATCAGTAGAGGATCCACAAGAACAAACATTGAAAGAGCGATGGGAGAGATAAGAAGAGAACCAGGATAGCACAGAGCCCTTGAAACTAAATGAGGACAAGGTGTCAAGGAGAAGGTTGTGGTCAACAGTGTCAAAAGCAGCAGAAGGTCAAGAAGGATGAGGATTGAGTAAAGGCCCTTTGATTTTGCCAGGAACAAGTCACTGGAGACTTTGACAAGAAACATTTTGGTAGAATGTAAAGGACGAAAGACAGATTGTAGAGGATCCAGAAGGGCTTGAGAGGAAAGAAAGTAGAGGCAATGATGGTGAACCGCACATTCAAGTAGTTTAGAAATGAGGGGGAAGAAGGAGATGGTTCTATTAAAGAGAAGACAGGTAGGATCTAGTGAGGGTTTTTTTTGGTTTTTTTTATAATTTATACTTTATTCATTTTTCAACACAAACATACATTTGCACATCCGAGGACCACAACTGGTCTATCAAATTCTTTCTTCCTATACAGTAACAAGCTCATATCCTCCAACCATAATAAATCATAATTGTAAATATAAGTATGAAATAGTAGGGTGTTCCCCCCCCTTACCCCCATCCCCCTCCTTCTACCCCCTCTCCCTCCCTTCCCCTCCCAGTCCTCCTATCCCACCCCCTCCCCCCTCTATTGAACTCCCACACTTTCACGCTGTCCTCAAAAACTCCTTTCCAACATTAAACTTTACCTATTAACTTTATACCGCACCCATCGTATACCTTATAAGCATTGTAATCCCTGTGGGCCGGCTCACAGCGTTAAACATTTGTAAACATTCCAAGGGTGATACATTTAAGCAGGTAGGGATAGAATCCAAGCCCTTACCTCCTTACAGATCCATCCCCCTCTGTTTTCTCACACCAGTGTTCCTCCCCCCCACACCCTCCACCGTACATACTGCTCCCATACCTTGTTGTACCTTGTAAGAGTATGCTTTCTGTGTGCTTCGATCGCACAGAAGCCCCATAGCTGCTCCATTTTCCCCACCACCTCTGTTAACGGAGGTACCCCAATTTTCTTCCACCAACGGAGAAGGCTCATCCGGCCCGCGATTACGCAGTACACCTGCAGCCTCTCCAACTCTCCACCTCCTCCTCCCTCTACCTCCTCATTCAGTATTACCATACCTGGTGTGAACTGTACCTTCACCTTCGTAATATCCACAGTGAGCCTTTCCTCACCAATCCAATATTCCCGTACAACAGGGCAGCTCCAAACCATATGTAACAGGTCCCCTCTTGCCCCACATCCCTTCTAACAGTGCTCCGAGCTGTCTGGATACAGCGCATGGAGCCACACCGGGGTCCAATACATTCTCAATCTTAACTTATAGCTATTTTCAACATTGCTGTCCCTGGGGCAAGTCTGTGGGTCCTAATATAAATACTGTCCCACCTCGTGGGGTCCCATTGACCTCCCGACTCCTCCTCCCACTGCTGCTGGCTACATGTGGCCCCCAGCTTGTATTCCCCCAAAAGCCTATATAACCTTGATATTATCCGAGTAGGCATCCCCCTGCTTCCCATCATCTCCTCAAATGGTGTGGGCTGTGCAGACCAATCATTTTTCACCTCCTTCTGCTGTAGCCAGTACCACATACTAACATATGCATATCTGTCTCGCCCATCCAAGTGATTCTGCTGTTTGAGATCCTCAAAGTTCCGAATGCCTCCCCCCTCTCCCACCATTTGGCCAATTTTCCACGGCCCCTTCTTCCTCCAACTCTTAAAAGCCCCCACCTGGGTAGATTCGGTCTCTGAGTTGGGGGTCAGATGGGAGAGGGAAGCATAGTATGCAGAGTATGCTGGGGTAATACCCTTGAAGAAATGTTTGCATATGAGTGTTTAATGCAAGTTGCCAAGGGAATAATGCAAGGGCTATTGAGGGGTATTGATGTATGACTTGAGATGGATAGGCCAAGATAATAAGAACTGTGGGTATAGGAGGATGATTGTTAGTTATATATGCCGTATAAATTTAAAGGTAATGTGTTAAAAGGGGGACAGGTGGTTAGAAGCTGGATTACGTACAAATGATTGTGAGATAAATGAAGTGTTTGTAAGTTGGTGTTTTTGAATATTAAAAAATAAAGAAAAACTTTTGAAATTAAACAAACAAACAAAAAAAAGCCCCCACCGCCTCCCCTATCCTACCCTCTGCCACCGTCTGAATATGGGTCTCCCTGGATTACTTCTTCCCCCCCATCAAGTACCTTCTCCATTTCACCCAGACCTGTCTTGTGAGTTCCATATATGGGTTCTCCTCCCTCTTTCCCCGCCTTCCAACCCCGGGATCCCAGATCCAAGCTCCTGGACTCTCCTCCTCCTCCCCTTCCATGCCTACCCACCCTGGGCGCTCCAGCCCCTCTTTCCACGCAAACAGTGCCCGGAGTTGCGCTGCCTCATAGTATCTAAGCAAAGATGGAACCCCCAATCCCCCCTCCTCCTTAGTCTTATACATGGTGGCCCTAACCACTTTCGGGCGCTTGCCATCCCAAATAAACTGCATAAGCAGGTTCTGCATCTTATCTATTTCCTTTTTTACCAGCCTGCACGGCAAGGACGATATACAAACAACAGTCTCGGCAATATATTCATTTTCACAACCGCTATGCGGCCCAACCATGATAGATACAACCCCCTCCATCTAAATAAATCCTGCCTAATACTTTCCACCAGTCCCTGATAGTTCCATTGCTTAATCCTAAATAAAGGAGTCCCCAGCTGGATCCCCAAATACCAAAAGCTACCTACCACCCACTGAAATCTAAAGTTGTGCCTCAAGCTCTCTTCTACTCTAGGCGCTAAGTTAAATCCCAACATTTCAGTTTTACCCTGGTTCATTTTATAGCCTGCTATCCGGCTATACCGCTGTATAGCCTTCATTAACACTGGTAACGTTGTAAGTGGTTGTGTTAAGGTAAAGATAATATCATCCGCAAATAACCCAATCTTTTCCTCTCTCCCCCTTATCCTTACCCCTTTTATATCCACCTCTCGTCTAATATATGTGGCAAGCGATTCAATAGCCAATGCAAACAGTAAAGGCAACAGCGGGCAGCCCTGTCTGGTGCCCCTGTGGAGCTCAAAACTCTCTGAATGCCGCCATTCACTCTGACTCTAGCTCGTGGTCCCTAGTACAGTGCTCTTATCCAGCTAATATATTGCACTCCGAAACCCATTTTCTCTAATACTTGAAACATATATGGCCACTCCACGCGATCAAAAGCTTTTTCTGCGTCAACCGTGACCATCACTGCCGATTCTTTAGATCTCTGAAGATGCCACGCTATATTCAAAATCTTTCTCACATTGTCGCTTCCCTGTCGCCCCTTGACAAACTCCGTCTGATCTGGGTGAATCAACTGTGGCACTACATCCTGGATCCTATTTGCCAATACTTTCGCCAAGATTTTGGCATCTAAGTTTATTAGGGATATTAGCCTGTAAGAACCGCACACTCCCCTATCTTTATTGGGTTTTGGTAGTACGGTTATGCCGGCCTCTGCCATAGACTTTGGGAGGCCTTCCCCTTGAAGGACCCTATTCACTACTAGAGTGAAGATGGGCGTAATATGTTCCGACATTACCTTATAAAACTTTGCGGTGTACCCGTCCAACCCCGGTGCCTTTCCAACTTTTAACGTGGCTATGGCCCTCATTACCTCTTCCTTCTGAATCTCAAGCCCTAAGCGGTCTCTCTCCTCCCCGTTCACCCGCGGAAGGTGACATTCCTCCAGGAACTCTGCAGTCTCCTCCCCCCCCACCAATGTTTTGCTCTTATACAAATTCCCATAAAACTCCCTAAATATCTTCCTAATACCCTTGGTGCGGTGTTCCATTTCCCCTTTATTATTCCTAATGCCCTCTATGAAAGCTGCCTGCCTCCTCGCCTTTAGACGACAGGCCAAGAGCCTCCCTGCCCTATTTCCCCCTTCAAAATGGGCCTGCTTCAACACCGCCAACCGGTACGCCATCTCTTGAGCCCGCAATTTGCTCAGCTCCGCCCTCACCTTAATGAGCTCCGCAGTAGTATGTGAATCCTGCATGCTTTGATGCACTCTCTCAAGATTTCCCAACTTCCGCAGTAAGTCTTTTTGCGCAGCCCTTTCTCCCTCTTTACTTGTGCGCCCAGGCTAACCAACTGTCCCTGAATCACCGCCTTTAGTCCATCCCACAACACCCCCATAGACACCTCCCTTGTGTCATTCAACCGGATATATTCTTTTATACTGTCGTTAAGTTTCCCCACATACCACTCCTCCTCAAGTAGGGAATCATTGAGTTTCCAGAATTTTAAACTGTCATCAGTTGTACCCATATCAAATTTTACGCTCACTGGGGCATGATCTGACCATGTGATTGAACCATGTTCCACTTCTTGTACCCTCTCCACCCATTGTCCACCCCCCCATATCATATCTAACCTACTGTAGGTTCCATGTACTGGAGAGTAAAATGTGTACTTCCGCTCTCCCGGATGCCAGCTTCTCCAGACATCTACCAATCCCAATCTCTCCCGCATTTTATGCAAACTGCGCCTATCCCCTCTACCTCCTCCCCCCTGTCCCCCACTTGTGTCCATTCGGGGATTACATGTCAGATTAAAATCCCCTCCCAAAATTATGGGGGTATTCCAAAATTCCTCCAACTCCTTCAAAATTTGCTCATACGCCTCCCCCTGCTTCTCATTTGGTCCATATAGGCTAATCACCCACACCTCTTCCCGCTATATTTGTAATCGTACCCCCACCCATCTACCTCCTTTCCCTCTACAAGTACCCTTCACCATATGCTGGAATTCGCCTCCCACCAAGATCCCAACCCCCCCTTTCCTAGAGTTTGCTCTCTGTCCCGCCAGAACCACCTTAGGATATTGCCTAGACTCTAATAAATACTCCTCCCCTACCCGCAGGTGTGTTTCTTGTATGCACAGAATATCCGCTCCCATTCTCCTGCCCTCCAGCTCAACCAAGTTCCGTTTCTGTCTCGTACGCAACCCCTTTACATTCAATGTCGCTATCGTTAATGTTTTCCTCCTCTGGCTCACCTTCCCCTGCCCTCCCCTCCCTCCCTCTCGCCTCCCCTCCATCCCCGTACCCCTGCCCGACTCCCCCGGTTTCCCCTCCTCCTCTCCCTTTTACTAGTCTCTACTTCCAAACCCTCCCCCTGCTTTCCCATCCTCTGAACACTCCCCCCTCCCCCTCTCTTCCTCCCCATCCCCCCCATGTCTTCCTTCCCTTCCAGAGGATACATCAGGAGTAGTACGCCCCCTACCTCCCCCAGCCACTTATTTCTCATTTCCCCGCTTCCTACCCTGTTCCTTCTCTCCCACCCAACATTCCCCAACCAGCCCGTAATCAAACACCCCCTTCCCCCTCCCCACCCCACTCTTCACCTTAACCCCTTCCTCCTCCATCCCATTACACACCCCTCCACCACCCACCTCCCCCCTCCCCCGCTTCCCCTCCCTATTTCCACCTCAGACATTCACAATTGTGGCTATCTCTGCTTCCCCCTTTATCCCTCTCCCCACCCTATTCCCTCCCATCCCACCCCTCCAAAAACATACAGTTCTTAAAACACCCTTCCACCTCCCTCACAATGTGTACCCAACATATTATCAGTCCTCAGGTTCCTTCCACAGTCCGCTCATCTCCCAGCTCCTGCCCTGTCGTCCGATTGATCCTCCTCTCCTGGCTATCTCCGCGCTGCTGCTGCCTCCTCTGCACCAGTGATCCTGCTCCCATGGATACTTCCTGGGGCCGCAGTCCCGCTTCTCGTAGAGCCCCCATCGCCTCCTCTGGTGACTGCGTCCGCCATGTCCGCCCTTTGAGGGTAAAGGATATTCCAAACGGGTGTAGCCATTGGTACTTAACTTCCGCTTTCTGCAATAATTGTGTCACTGGTTGCATTGCCCTCCTCCTCTGCAATGTGCCAGCGGACAAGTCCTCATATATATGCACCGAGTAGCCCTGCCACGTCAGAGCTCCAAAACCCCTCATTATGTTGACGATTTTCTCCTTTGTTTTATATCTTCCCAGGCAGATTATAATGTCCCTAGGCCTGTTTCCTACAGGTGACCCCAGTGCTCTGTGCGCTCTTTCAAGTTGTATGTCCACAGCTGCCACCTCCTCTCCACCTGTCTTTAGCACCTCTAGGCACACAGACACTGCCACCTTTTCGCTATCTTGAAATTCTTTCTCCTCTGGGATCCCTCGGTTTCTCAGTTTGTTGTGGTGCGATCGATTTTCCAAATCTTCCAGTTTATAGAGTAGGGCCTCATGCTGGGAGCCTAGCTCTACACCTCTTTGTGTCCCTTCTTCCTGCAGCTGCTCAAGTTCTTGTAGCCTGCTTTCGTGGTCTCCCATCCTACACACCAGCTCTCCGATTTCTTCCTTCAAGGGCCCCAAGAGCTCATTAAGTTCACTTTTCACTGACTGCACCTCTTTTTTAATTTCGAGGAACCAGTCTCTGAGCTCCGCTCTAGTAATATTTTGTGGGGGATCTGTTCCTGGTGCCTTCTCGCTCCCCATCTCCACATCCATTACCCGCTCTCCAATACCTCCTTGGTGTAGTTTATTCTCACTCTGCCTAATGTCACTCTTCCCTGCTTGTGGTCCCGTGTATACATACTCTCTGAGATCCGCTGCTTTTCTTCTTGTGGTCATCGCTGCACCGTCTTTACAAACAGTCACTGCACTTATCTTCTTACTTGCAATCCCCTCAGTCTCCGTGTCAAGTCACAGTGCTCCTCCTCAGCTCCTCCAAGGCACCCACTCCACCTGCCTCTGCCTGCGGTGGTGAAAAATCCGCACACTGCCCCCACAAGGGATCTCTCCTGCCGCTCAGCACTCCTCACCACTCACTTCTCTGCTTGCTCCCAGCTCCTGCTGCATCCGCGGTTAAGGTGGTCCTCACACTCCAGCCTCTTCTCTCCGTCCAGTGCCACTAACTTTTTGCGGGCTCCTGCACTTTACCGCAGTCCTCCTGCTGCTCACGCCGGCCCTGCCGGAGCTCCGGGCGCCATTTTAGTTCTCCACGCGGCTGCCCTCCGCTCCCACTTTTGCGGCTCACCTCAATTATCTCCGCTGCCGCCTTACTTGGGCCATCCTCCACCGCCTTCTGACACCTTCCCCCGCCCGGGGTGCCCATTTTCCACCTCCTGGGGATCAAAATTACTGCTTGTTGGCTGGGTCGGTGCCGGAGCGGCTCCCTCACACCGCCATCGGCTCCAGTGACGTCACTTCCTCCCTAGTGAGGGTTTTTTGAGGAGAGGAATGACCACAGCATGCTTAAAGGCTGAAGGGAAAATTGCAGTGGAGAGCAATAGGTTGAGAATATGAGATGAAAGGGACTAGAGTGGAGGAGATGGAGATGGAGCTAAGGAGACGAGTGGGAATAGGATCAGAGGGAGCAGGTAGTGAGTTTGGATGAGGGAAGAAGGTGAGTGGTTTCCTCCTCAGAGATCATAGAAAAGGAAAAAAGGGTAGCAGATGTAGGGGGAAAAGTTGGTAGTGAAGAGGGGGAAGGGAAGTAGTCAACCTCGTGCATCCACAGAAACCTCTCCTTCGACAATTGGTGCAGAGCAGAGATAGGACATTCGCCCACAGAATGTAGTATATTAAAAAAACAAAAATCAGATTCTGATCATTTCACTAACATAAACATTCTCCAGTACCAGGCATATTGTGAACTAATACAAAACCCTACAAAAGTCACTGATATACAAGGCCAAATCAACTATACCAGCATAAACTTCGAAAACTCATACAACAAGGGGCCTACCCAGAAAAAAGCGGCACTATAAATACTGCAGTGGGCCCTAGAACATCCATACACCTATTGAAAAACTAAACAAGTCAAATTACTACAGTACAGATCCCTTCGTACAAACTCCGTGTTAACAGAACGCCTGGCGTCAGTCACAGACTCAGAACATAGACCCTCACCAAGTACAGAATAATTGACAATAACCTAAAATAAAAATACGTAGACAATAATTAAACTGAAAGCCCAAGAAGCCAGACTCTATGCAATGCAACACCAGAGAAATAAGAGATGTATTTCCCTATACTGTGTAAATTATAAAAATAGCTCACAGTCCAATCACTCATTTGAAAATAGAATTATTTTTTCTATCTTTGTCTGACCATTTTATTCTCTGATCATGCTGGTCCCAATCTGAGGTTCCTGCTTTCCTCTTGTCTTGTCTCTACTTTTATTTTCTTCACTTCCTTCCATCTTGGATATTGATTTTTTTTTCCTTCCGCCTTTCTTCCATTTATTTTTCTCTGGCCACCCAGATTTCACTACTCTTTACTATCCAGTTCTCAATCTCCCCCTTTTTTTATGCCATCTACCTACTGTTTTTCAGCCTTCACCCCAGTCCTTCCATTTCCCAGCTCTTCTTCCCCTCTCCATTATTCTCCAGTCTTTTGCTCACTCTCTCCACGTCTAACATCTCTAATCACCCATCTTGTCTCTCTCTCTCTCTCTGGCTTTCTCTTTCCCTACAATCCAGTACCACCGTTCTCTATTTCTTTCCATGTTTGCCCTCTCCCTTCCTATCCCCCTGCAACCAGCATCTACCCCATCTCCATACCATACCATGCAATGCAATGTGTGACTTTTGAGTCAGTCCTGACTCCTGGCGACCCAGAAGCTCCTGGGTTTTCTTGGCAGTGTCACCAGAAGTAGATTGCCAGGCCTTTCTTCCGAGGCAATGGAGGGTTAAGTGACTTGCCCAAGGCCACAAGGAGTGCTAGTGTGAATTGAACCCTGGTTGCTCGGTTACCAAGCCAGTGCTCTAACCACTAGGCTACTCCTCCACTCATGGTATACCCTCCCTATTACTCCCAAGTCCAGCATCTCTCCGTCTCTTTCTCAACCTATTTACCCCATGTCTGTCTTCTCCTCATTACCCCCATGTCCTGCATTTCCTTCTCTCCTTATTATCCAGTGTATAGTATCTCCCCTCTGTCTCCCCCCTCCACAAGTCCAGCGTTTTCCCATAGTCTCCCTATAGCTCCCTGGCCAACATCACCACTACATCACCCTCCTTGCTTTTCTCTATTCCCATTTCCATGTCCTGTATCTATTTAGCCCTCCACCTCAGTCTTATCCCCACTGCCTCCCTATTTCCCTCCTATATCCAGCATCTCCCTTCTGACTCCTTGTGCCCATTCATGTCCACCTCCCAATGCCCCCCCCCCCCCCATGTATGTACAAGAGGCAAAGCCTGCCCACGGAGCAGCATGTCCCACGAGCAGGGGCTGTGCAATCCATGATCCAAGCCCAGAGTGGCAGGGCACAGTTGACCTTGCACAGCCCCTGCCTGCAGGACATGCTGATCCTGTGGGCAGGCTCTGCTTTTCTGGGCCATGATTGTTGTCACCCACACCCTTCTGCCTGCGGGAGCACTGTGTCTTGCAGGCAGGGCCTATGTAAGTCATGACTGCGTCCTAAATAGAGTCTGCCTACAGGAGCCGACATAAGAAGGGCGCCATCGCTGGCTGTCCATCCCCATTCCCCATTCAAGATGGCCTGCAGAGTGCCGGTGGCCTAGTGGAGAGCCTGCCCGCAGGACATACTGCTCCCATGGGCAGAAGGCTATGAGAGGCCACAGTTGCAAGTCACAGCCTTTTGCCTGCCCCCCCCCCTCCAGCATTTGTCTTCCTACCCCCCCCTCTTTTGTTGTCCAGCATTTGTTCCTGAGCGGTCCTCCAGTTTAGTCCTGCACATCCGGGTAGTCCACCTCTTCCTGCAGCATGGAGACAGGACCAATCAGAATCTTTAATACTTCAGGATATATGCTGCTGGAGCTCCCATCAGCCCCCAGTGTGTCCAGTCTCCAAGCAGCAGGAAGACGTGTGAGCCCGCCTGGCTCACTTAGGGGCTTGATAACAACACTAGTTAGCCCTTTATTTGGGATTACTTTAATTTCATTTCGTGCAGCCTATAGCTTTAAATAAAAAAAAAAATATATATATATATATATACAGAGCCTGAGGAGCCGAGCCGTCACTGCCCTTCCCTCTCCTTTGCCTGGGGCACTAATAAGGCAGTGTTTAGATCAGGGGTCTCAAACTCAAATTGCTTTGAGGGCCAAATGAGGACTTGTAGAGTAACCCGGGGGCCGCACAAGACGCAGGCCTCATTTGCATAAGGGCCTCATTTGCATAAAGGTACATTTGCATAAATATTTGCATAATGTTACCATACACTAACTTTTAGTAAACATGCCTCTTAATGAGTGTATGGATAAAGAAAGACTAAAAGATTTCTACATTACTATAAACCAGTGCCAACCGCCAGGCACATTAGGAACTACTAGAAACACTGCTCATTTAGAACCCATAGCAAACCTGCCGTGTCCTAACAGCACTACCAGGACTCACAAAGCACCATACCCTAACTATCAAAAGGCAACACTGCAAATATTAAATCAACACATTTCAGAGAATAACAATACATGACCTACTCAGAAAAGAGAACAAGTGGCAATGTCAAATAGGAATTACATAAACAGAATACCTCAGCTCAGTTACACATGCAGAACATACACCATCACCAAACAAGGAATCACAATTTAGAAACAGGAAGACAATTAAACTGGGAACCCCAAAAGCCAAACTTAGAATGTACAACACTGTAGAAATAAAACTATACATTGATTTCCTCTTGTATTAAATAAAGTGCAGACGTTAAAGATGCACATTTCCAAGAGCTGACATATTTCAGTTAATAAATTCAAAATAAAGAGATATTTTTCTACCTTTTGTGCATTTTTTTTTCAGTTGCAATTGTTCCAGTCACTTTCTTCTGGTTTCTTTGTGTCTTCTGCTAACTCTCCATCGTCTGCTGTCCATTTGTCCTTTCTTCTTTCCTAGTTTTTTTCCATTCTCTCTACATCTGCTTTAACATACTAATCATTCTCCTTTTGCTCTTTCCTCATTCCTATTTCATCCACTCAAATTTTACCCCTCCATCCTCAATCCCCACTTACTCTCCCAATACCCGGCCAATTGTAGATTTTTCTTCCCTCCCACACAATTTTTTTTTCCCCTCTCCAGTTCACTCTCCCAGCCCCATCCCATTCTAATCGTCCCCCAACATCAACTCCCTTCTAGCTCCTGCCCCACCCAGCATCCGCTCCCTTCTAGTCCCCGCATCATCAGCCCATTTCCAGTCCTAGCTCCCTCCCCTCACAGCCCATTTCCTTTCCAAGCCCCCCTCCCCATCAGCCCATTTCCATTCCAAGCCCCCTTCCACTCAGTCCATTACCATTCCAAGACCCTGTCCCCATCAGCTATTTGCAGTTCAAGCTCCCCCTTCTACTCGGCCCATTTCCAGTCATAGCACCCCCCCCCAGTCCATTACCAGTTCTAGCCCCCCCCCCCAATAGCCCATTATCGGTCCTAAGCCCCCCAACAGCCCACTTCCAGGCCTAACCCTTCCATCGCCCCATCTTCATTCTTAGCCCCCCCATAACCCCATTTTCAGTCTTAGCCCCCCAATCAGACCACCTCCAGTCCTAACCCCCATCTGTCCATTACCAGTACTACCCCCCCAGCAGCCAACATCAAGTTCTGCTCCCCCCCCAGCAGCCCACATCCAGTCCTGCTCCCCCCCCCCCGCAGCCCACATCAAGTCCTGCTCCCCCCCCCAGCCGCCCACATCAAGTCCTGCTCCCCCCCCCAGCAGCCCACATCAAGTCCTGCTCCCCCCCCTCCCAGCAGCCTACATCAATTCCTGCTCCCGCCCCTCCCAGCAGCCTACATCAAGTCCTGCTTCCCCCCCTCCCAGCAGCCTACATCAAGTCCTGCTCCCCCCCCAGCAGCCCACATCAAGTCCTGCTCCCCCCCCCAGCAGCCCACATCACGTCCTGCTCCCCCCCCGCAGCCCACATCAAGTCCTTCTCCCCCCCCCCAGCAGCCCACATCAAGTCCTGCTCCCCCCCAGCAGCCCACATCAAGTCCTACTCCCTCCCCCCCCCCCAGGAAAATAAAACTTTAGAAAAAAGTTGGCTGCTGCCGTTGCCGCGGCAGTAGCAGCAATATCGCAAGTCCCGCGGGGCCCCCCCCCACCCGGCAGATCCCTTCCTGCTTGCCTGCCTGCTTGTCAGTTCTTCTCCGCTTCGGCTTTCAGAGCCGCGAAGAGAGAGCTTCTCCCTCGTGACTCTGTTAAGCCCGCTGGGGCTTATGGGAAATTTCCCATCTGCCCCGGCGAGCTTAACAGAGTCGCGAGGGAGAAGCTCTCCCTTCGCGGCTCTGAAAGCCGAAGCGGAGAAGAACTGACAAGCAGGCAGGCAAGCAGGAAGGGATCTGCCGGGTGGGGGGGGCCCCGCAGGACTTGCGATATTGCTGCTATTGCCGGGCAGATGGGAAGGGGCCGCGGGACAGTTGATTCTGCCACTGCCACGGCAGCAGCAGCAGAAGCCGGGTTTGTTTTGTTTTTTTCCTGTGCATCGCGGGCCGCACAAAGGTCTCTCGCGGGCCGCGTGTTTGAGACCCCTGGTTTAGATCGTTCCCCCTGGACGGTATGGGGGAGAGATCTGTTCTCTTGGCAGCAGCTCCTTCTCCGGCAAAAGGGCTTGCTCCGGAGTGTTGAGCTGCGATGGACAGCTCTGCGGGGTGCTCGGCTCACCGGCTTGTTTCCTGTAGCAGCCGGGTTAACAGCTTTACTCCACTCTAGATTCGAGCGGTTTTTTGCTGGTTCTTCATTTTGTTTCAGCAGCGGTAAGTGGGGTTTCCCTTTTTCTCTTCTCGGCGGTTCCCTGCACTGCGTTTAATTTAATTTTGTTTTATTTTGTATTTTCGTGCCTTTTTTCGCCGTTCCCGGCGGCCATTTTGTGCTCTCTTTTTTTTCCCGCGGGCTGTTCCAGCTTCTGCAGGGCTTTGGAGCTAGAGCCCTTAGCGTTTTGGGCAGCTTCATTTTTTTGCCTTAGTTTGGCCTGATCAATTTTAAAAAAAACAAAACGGGGTTTGGTTATTTTGTTTTCCTCATTCCTTCTAGTGGGTCAGTCAGTGGCTCTATGCCTCCCTTCCCCCCTTAGAGTTGTGCCATTTTTTCTATTGATGTCGGCGAGGCCACAGTGCGTGGTCTGCGGTTCTCGCAGAGGCACTGTGTCAGACTCGGGAATTTGCAGGGGCTGCGCTGCTGTGTCTGCTGATATGGAGCAGCAGATGGAAGGCAGGTCCGTGCCAGATACCTTGGACCCTACATTGCCTCCTGAGGGGGATTCTTTGCTTTGTTCTCTCATTCCCCAGGCGCAAGCTACGCCTAAGGCGCAGGGGTCTGGGCTGCCGGTGGCAGAGACAGAGTCGTCTTCTTCCTTGGCAGATTTTTCCCCAGACTTCGTCCTCCTTATGCATCAAGCTTTCAAATTGGGACGTTCAGGTAGGTTGCCAGAAGCTTTTGCGGCGCCGGCGTCTCTGCCACCTCTCAAAGCGGAAGGGGCCGGTTGGATCTTACCGAAGCCGGCAAAAAGGCCTCGGTCCTCGGACATAGAACAGGAGGATCTGGAGTGGCAAGAAATAGAGCCTGAGATGGAGTCTGAGGACGTGTTTGATGATCTGGAAGAAGGGGAGATCCCTGAACCCGAAGATCAGGCAAGAATTATCAGAGTTTTTCGTAAGGAGGAGCTGGTTCCTCTCATCACGGAAGCCCTTCAGACGCTCAACCTCGCAACAGCGCGCCCGGCTGAGGAAGAGGGGTTGGAGGATCCCCTCATCTAAGCGGTCCGGGATTCTCAGATAGTGTTCCCGGTACATAGGGTTGTAGATCAGATGATTCAAGCAGAGTGGGATCAGCCTGAGGCAGGTCTGAAGGGTATTCGGACAATGAACCGCCTCTATTCCTTAGCGGACAAGGACAAGGAAATATTCAAGTCGCCTCGGGTAGATGCGGCTGTCTCGGCGGTGACCAAGAAAACCACAATTCCAGTTGAAGGAAGTGCGGCCTTAAAAGACACTCAAGACAGGAAGGTAGATGGCTTATTGAAGCAGGCCTTTGAGACCAATGCTTTGTCTTTGCAGGCCTCTATTTGTGGGGCCTGGGTGGCTAGAGCCTGCTTAAGGTGGGCTCAGCATCTGCGTCAGGATTCCCGCTTAGACCAGCAGGGATTGCTCGAGGTGACGCGGTTGGAGTCTGGTTCAGCTTATTTGGCAGACGTTCATTATGATTTGATCAGGACGTTGGCAAATAGTATGGCTTCCTTAGTGGTGGCGCGGAGGTCCATCTGGTTGCATAATTGGGCGGCCGATGGGTCTTCAAAATCTCGGCGCAGTAAACTTCCTTTTAAAGGCAGATTGTTGTTCGGGGACGATCTGGACAAGTTGGTCAAGGATCTTGGGGAGTCCAAAGGCGGAAGGCTGCCGGAGGATAAGCCTAAGTTAGGTAAAGGTTTGCCGGCTTCTCGAGGTCAATTTAGGGACTTTCGGAGGTTTCGGTCCTCCTGACTTTGGGGTTCCCAACGCGGCAGATTTGGATCCAGGTCACAGAATTTTCGAGGGTTTCGAGGAGCGGGCAGAGGTTTCTCGGCTGCGTCGTCCTCCTCGGCCTCTTCCTTTAGTCGCAAGCCGCAATGAAGCGAGGTGGACCCCGGAGGGAAGGCAAGTGATCGGAGGTCGCCTTCAGGACTTTCTTCCTTCTTGGGTCCAGATAACATCAGATCAGTGGGTGCTCGAGATTATCAGAGAAGGTTATGCACTGGAGTTTGCTTCCCCGCTCCGGGACTCCTTCGTGCTGTCTACCAGCAAGGGACAGCAGAAGGAATCGGCAATTCGTTCAACTTTGAATCGGCTGTTGGAGTTGGGGGCGGTAATTCCCGTTCTGGAGTCCGAGCGCAGGGAGGGTCGTTACTCCATTTATTTCGTGGTGCCAAAGAAAGACGGGTCCCTCCGTCCTATCTTAGACCTCAAGGGCGTGAATCGTTGTCTCCGGGTGCCACATTTTCGCATGGAGACCCTAAAATCCGTCATTGTGGCAGTTCGCCAAGGAGAGTTTTTGATGTCTCTGGACCTCTCGGAAGCCTATCTGCATATTCCGATCAGGCCGGTTCATCAGAGGTTCCTGCGCTTTGCGTTTCCGTGGGGTCACTACCAATTTCAGGTGCTGCCGTTCGGGCTGGCTACCGCTCCGCACACCTTCACCAAGGTCATGGTGGTGGTCGCGGCAGCTTTGCGGAGAGAAGGTATTTTGGTTCACCCTTATCTCGACGACTGGTTGATTCGGGCAAAGTCCGAAACGGAGAGCTTGCAGGCCACGGACAGAGTCGTTCGTCTGCTTCAGAGTCTCGGCTGGGTAGTCAATGCAAAGAAGAGTTACTTAGTTCCTACGCAGTCCCTCAAATATCTTGGGGTCGTTTTTGACACGGCAAGAGGCTTGGTGGTCTTACCGGCTCACCGTGCCCAAGCCTTGCGCCGCCTGGTGCGCACGTTTTTGGGGATTCCCGCACCGTCGGCGTGGTGGTATCTGCGGCTCCTGGGAACAATGGCGGCAACTCTGGAGGTGGTTCCTTGGGCCAGGTTTCATATGTGTCCGCTTCAGAGAGTCCTGTTATGTCGGTGGTCGAACCAGTCCGATTCGTTGAACCGCCGGTTGCCCTGTCCGAGACGAGTCTGGATGTCGCTGCAGTGGTGGCTCTGCTCGAAGTCCCTGAGAGTGGGGATGCCCTTGGAGCAGCCGGTGTGGCTTCCGTTGATAACGGATGCGAGTCTGGCAGGCTGGGGGGCCCACTGCCAGGACCGTTTCGCACAGGGGACGTGGTCAGCCCGGGAGTCCTTGTGGTCGATCAACCATCTCGAGCTCCGAGCAGTGAGGCTAGCGCTGCAGGCCTTCGAGGCGTCAGTTTTGGGGAAAGCAGTAAGAGTCATGTCGGACAACTCGGCTACGGTGGCATACATCAACCGTCAAGGAGGCACAGGAAGCGTGGCCATGGAAGACGAGGCGGAGGCACTGTTCGTCTGGGTGGAAGTTCGCCTCCTAGCTATTTCGGCAGCGCATATCGCAGGAAAAGACAATGTGATGGCGGATTTTCTCAGCAGAGTGCAGGTAGACTCCGGAGAGTGGGGACCGCCGATCATGGACCTCATGGCGACTTTCCAGTCAGCAAAGACAGGTCAGTTTTTCAGCAGGAGGAGAGAGCGCATGTCCGAGGGGATCGACGCTCTCATCCAACCGTGGCCCGACTCTGGTCTTCTGTATGTCTTTCCTCCGTGGACGTTGATTGGCAGAGTAGTCCAGCGTATCGAGGCTCACCGCGGAAAGGTTCTGCTGGTGGTTCCAGACTGGCCCCGGCAGCCTTGGTACACGGATATGGTCCGGCTTCTCGACGGTGTTCCATGGAAGCTTCCTCTCCTAGTAGATCTGCTAGTTCAGGGACCACTGCGCATGCCTCAAGTGGATCAATTCTCGCTTACGGTATGGCCATTGAAAGGGCTAGGCTGAGAAGGAAAGGTTATTCGCCGGCGGTCATTGCCACTCTTCTTCGAGCTAGAAAGTCTTCTACCTCGCTGACGTATGTCCGAGTTTGACGAATTTTCGAAGATTGGTGTTCGAGGAATCAGGTTCGGGCATCGACGGCTTCGGTCGCTGTCATCCTCAGTTTCTTGCAGGACAGTTTCGACAAAGGATTAGCGGCCAGTTCTCTAAAGGTTCAGCTGGCGGCTCTCGCTTGTTACAGAGAGAAAATTCAAGATGTTCCTCTTGGAGCACACTCGGATGTGCAGCGTTTTCTTAAAGCCGTATTTAGGCTGCGGCCGTCGCGTAGAGTGTCCATTCCCCCGTGGGATTTGAATCTGGTTTTGCAGGCATTCGTTCAGAAACATTTTGAGCCTCTTCGTCAAGCTTCAGTAAAAGATTTGACTTTAAAGACGGTGTTTCTGGTAGCTATTTGTTCAGCGAGGCGAATTTCGGAGCTGCAGGCTTTGTCATGTAGGCCTCCATTCCTATCTTTTTCTAGAGATAAAGTCGTTCTGCGGCCGTTTCCTGCTTTTCCGCCTAAAGCGGTGTCTCCTTTTCATGTGAATCAATCTGTCATTCTGCCAGCGTTTCCTTCGGACTCAGCAAAGGTATCCAACGACGGCTTGCATCGGCTTGATGTCCACCGAGTGTTGCGTCAGTATCTGAAGGTTTCCGAGACATTCCGTAAATCGGATCGCCTCTTTGTGCTTTTCGGGGGAGTTTGAAAGGGGGAAGCGGCGGCGAAGTCTTCTATTTCTAGATGGATTAAGGAAGCTATTGCGTCGGCGTATATCTTGCAAGGCCATTCTGTTCCGTTAGGTTTGAGAGCCCACTCTACTAGGGCGCAAGCGGCATCGTGGGCGGAGCATAGTCTTGTTCCTTCAGTGGAAATTTGCAGGGCGGCTACTTGGTCGTCTCTACATGCTTTCAGTATACATTATCGGTTGGATATTGCAGCGACTCGGGATTCTTGTTTTGGTTCGGCGGTGTTGCGTGCCGGTTGGCAAGGTCCACCCCGTTGGTAACTGCTCTGTTACATCCCGGATGTGGAGGACTAAATTGGAGGACCGCTCAGGAAATGGAAATTACACGTACCTGGTAATTGTAGTTCCTGGAGGGTCAAGTTTAGTCCTCAGTCCCTCCCAAGAGACAACTTTATGTAATTCCTCTACGGCGTGCTAACACCGGTGTGCGGGGAGTCGCGTGAGTAAAATTCTTCGGTTCCTCGTGGTTGGTGCCTTTTTCGCTCCCTTTTGGTGAGAAGGGGTTTTTTTTATGCTGACAGCTGAGTGTGCCGATTGCTTCAGGTAAAGGGGGCAGAAGCAAGGTGCACGGTTCTGGCTCTCTCGTTTGGGGAGGGAGTCAACTTATAGTTCAGGGGGATAAGGCTGGTTGTGGTTAACTGTTTTCAATCATGTGTTGCTTCTTTGAGTCTGCTTTGTTAATAGTTCACTGGGGGCTGATGGGAGCTCCAGCAGCATATATCCTGAAGTATTAAAGATTCTGATTGGTCCAGTCTCCATGCTGCAGGAAGAGGTGGACTACCCGGATGTGGAGGACTAAACTGGACCCTCTAGGAACTACAATTACCAGGTACGTGTAATTTCCATTTCTCATGTTCCCCCTCCCTCCACCTTCACCTCTCTTCCTGCTGCCGATATTGAGAGAGGCATCAGCAGTGGAAGCAGGAAAACAAAAGCGTGGGCTTTTGTGATTTAGCAAGCTCGTAAGTCCCTGCTGGTTCTGCCCCTCCCTCTGACACGAAAAGCATCATCAGAGGGGGCAGGACCCATCAGGGTCTTGCAAGCATGCCAGAATCGCAAGAGCCAGCGCCTTTGCTTTCAGAGTTGATAGCTTATCACTTCTGTTTGTCCTCAGAACTGGACAAGCCGCAGCGATAAACCACCCCTAAAACTTTGCTGCCTGAGCTGCCCGCTTCATTATAGGACCGCCCCTGTCCCTACCACACCCCTCATGCTCCTCATTTAATGAGCAATGTACCAGATCCCTAACCCAGCCAAAGCCCGTCATCTCCCCAACCCTCCCACTGTCCTATCCCAAAACTACAATTTCCAGGCAGCTCCACCACATATGGAAAAAAGTACTTACCTCCCTACAGCCCCGCTAACATAAAGTGCTTTCTCCCTTACCCATTTTCCCAAGTCTCGAGGGCATTAGATATATAGTAGCTTATAAGCATTCTCCAGTAAGCTTGCCTCAAATATACCCCCCATCAGTCATCATCCCATCCCCCTCCCGAGGTCCTCTTCCAACCTAACAAAGGGACTTGACCCCTCTCCCCCAGTTAAACCCAGCCACTAATATCATGTAGATCTTAGACAGTAACGCCTTTGTCCCTTTGGTCCCTTTTATAGAATCCTTCCACTGCAGTCTGGGCTTTCCTCAAATCCTCCCACACCCTGGTTAGGAAGTACCACAATTGAACATAAGAGACCTGTCCCCCTCTGTCAAATCCTATTGTTTCTTCACCTGAGCAAACTCCTTCACTACTCCCCCCCCCCCCCACCAGGGTGATCAACTGGCCCAGCCTTTGCAGCCCTTTATTTTTCCAAATTCCAAACCTCCCCCCTCACATCCTGGGCTAAATGCAGGATGTCCCTGAATTGGGGAGACGGTAGAAAACCTCCATTGTTCCATCAGGATCCTCCACTGATTAGCCCACACTTGCCAAGTAAGATCTAAATATGGATTACCTGTGGTTCTTTTCCCATCCATCACCGTCCATGTTGCACCCCTCAGTGACTACATCCTCCACACCTCCTGCTCAATCTCTACCTACTGTTTGATTCTGGGCAGCCCTGCCACTCAAAAATTGCTCATTTGCGCTACATGGTAATAGCGCTCAAAATCTGGCACCTCCTGTCCTCCTTCTGTTTCTGCAATACCCCCCTCTGGACCCTGGGCGCTCACTTATTCCAGATAAAGTAAAAAGCCCTTGCCTGCAGGCCCCTCAGGAAGCCTGATGGCACAGTCATCGGCAGGGCCTGAAAGAAATATAGCAGTTGTGGCAGAATATTCATCTTAACTACTGAAATTCTACCCAGTCACGTCAATGGGAGCTTACCACATCAAGCTAAATCCCCTAAAATATTCCTCCTTAGCGGCTCATAATTCAAAGAAAACAAGCTGTCTGAGTCCTCCCCTAGCAGGAGCCCTAAGTATTTAAGTGCCCGTCTTGCCCACCTAAAGGGGAATTTGTCCTGTAACCGCTGAGCTAAATCCATGCTTAATATTTATTTCCAATATTTGTCTTACCTAAATTGATCTTGTAGCTTGACCATTTACCATAGTTGGCAATTTTTCTTCAGGAGCACCGGCAAAAAGACACAAGAGGCCTAGTTAACATGGAAAGCACATCATCAGCAAACAGTGTGATCTTATATTGGTAGTTCCCAATTTGCACCCCCCTTATATCAGAGCACTCCCTCACCCTTTGTGCTAAAGGTTCAATAACCATTGCAAAGAGCAAGGGAGGAGTGGTCTAGTGGTTAGGACAAGGTACTTCAGGCTGGAGGGCCGGGGGTTCAAGTCCCACCTGGGGACAGCAATCTCAGGCCGGAGGGTCTGGGATTTCTAGTCCTATAGGCACTCCTTGTGGTCTTGGGCAAGCCACTTAACCCTCCATTGCCCATGTTCCCTGTAAGTATTAGCGTATGTGTCTCATATCCCCTCGTGTTAAATGTATCCCCCAATTGACCGCTTTGACCCGGTGAAAAGCGGGATATAAATACAGCTAAATAAATAAATAAGGGAGACAAAGGACACTCCTGCCTTGTGCCCTGCCCTAATTCAAAACTCTGAGTACCCTTGGCTTTTCATATAAGGCTCCAACCTAATTTATAAAGTTTTGGCCCAACCCCCACCCTCTGCAGAACCTGCATCATAAAGGCCCACTTCACCTGGTCGAAGGCCTTCTCTGAATCTACGGTGACCAACACCATTGGCTGTTTCCTTCTCTTGACCTTCCAAATTTGATGAAGGACTCTCTAGATGATGTCACTCGCTTGCCGGCCCAGAATAAAACTGGCATGGTCCTCCTTCACCACCTTGAGAACTAGTGCACCCAATCGAGCCGCCAATATCTGAGCTAAAATTTTAGCTTCAAGATTTATAAGTGAGATAGGCCAAAAAGAACGGCAAAGCATAGGTTCTTTCCCCACCTTAGGAGTTATTGCCACTCCTGCCTCCCTCATGGATTCAGGCAGGCCATTCCTATCCAGCACCCCATTAAATAAATCAACCAGTGGGCCCACCAACATCTCCTGAAATTCCTTGTAAAAGGATGCAGTCAGCCCATCTAGTCCCGGGGCCTTTCCCACTTTCATCCCCTTAATAGCTTCCAGTACCTTTAAACCCTTAATCTCCCTGTCCAACATTCCTACTTCCTGCCCCCTCCAATGTGCCCAACCTACAGTCGCTAAGATACTCTTCCAACCCTATCCCTCCTCCCTCCCTCCCTTCCGAGGTATATAACTGCTGATAGTATTATCAGAACTCTTTCTATATCCAAGCAAAATTAGTTGTAAGTCCTCCCTCTTTTGTCTGAATTTTAAACACCATTTGCTGCTTGGTCTGTGCCTTTAACTGCCATGCTAAAACCCTATTAGGCTTATTACCAAACTGAAAATGCCGCTGGTGCAGCTGCTCCAGTTTAAAAGCCATCTTCCTTGCTTGTGTTTCATCCATCTCCCTCTTAATCTCCTTCAAACGACACTGTCCCCACTTAATAACTCTGTGGTGATGTTCCTGCTCCATTGTCTCTACCTCCCTCCTAAGCATTTCCTCCATCTCCCTACCCTTTTTTTTACATGCTGCCATAGAGATAAGGTGACCCTGAGTCACCACCTTCATCCCATCCAATCCCACCCCCACCCCAAACCACCTCGCTGTTCAGATGAACCTCCTAGTATTCTTTTAATGATCTACTAATATGGTTTCTGTACTCCTTGTCCTTCAACAACAAATCATTTAATCTCCAAAAGTGGAGTCCTTCCTCTCACTTTCCCACGTGAAAGACAGCACTCAAATGGTGCATGATCCAACCACTTAATCAGGCTGATATTGGACTCTATTAATAATTTATGCCGCAAGCCCACAGTCCACCCAAATCATATTGATTCTACTCTAAGTTTGGTGGGGGGCAGAGAAGTATGAATAAGTATGCTGATTGCCATGCTGCATCCTCCACCAACCCCAGCCTATCGCATATGCCCAATAGTGCCCTCCTTCCTAACATTCACACCCCTCCCCCTAGAATAATCCAACCATGGGTTGCAAGTTTGATTAAAATCCCACCCAAGATAATCGCCCCTACATCCACCTGTTGTACTACCTGTAAATAGGTGTGACCTTCACGGAACAGTGGGTACACCCCTAAACAAAGGCATGGGGAGGGGTGACCTGCACGGAGCAGCAGGTGTACCTACTCTTGCCGTCTTGCTGGGCAGACTAGATGAACTCTACTGGTCTTTATCTGCCATCATATACTATGTTACCTGCTCTACCTTCTTGTAAAATGCCTCCCGATTCCTATTAGGGGCATACACACACTCCAATAATTCTCCCCAGTTACCAAGTTGACCGCTAAAAACCTTCCCTTCTTATTGCGGTATACCATACCCACCTCCTCTCCTAATGTACTGGTTAAAAATATCCCTACCTCACCCTTTTTAAGTGCCCCTACATTCATAGCTAGGAAAACCTGATCAAATTTCTTTCCCTGAAGTATTTTCTCATATGCCTTCTGAAGGTGTATCTCTTGTACCATCAAAATATTGGCCTTCAGCCAAACTTCTTCCTTCTGTAGTAAATTATTCTTCTGCCAAGAATTAAGGCCGTTAGCATTGATAGAGACCACCATATACCATCACAGGGCCTCAGCCATAACCCTCCCTACCCCCTACCCCCCACAGCCCCTCCATCCCACTTACCTCCCCTACCCCCTTCCCTCCTTCCCCAACCCACATCATCCACCATCTGGGACCATTTCCGACTAGTGATTCATCCGGCCAGAGACATCACTCTCCTCCTCCTTTGTATAGACAACCTGCATCCCCATCTCTTCCCTGGGGCCCATTGCACCCACCCCACCTCTTCTCTTCTATCCCTCCACACCCTCTGTCATGCACAATCCACACTTAATCCCTCCACCAATCACTCCCCCACTTCACACCACACATTGCACCCCCTTCCCCATTCTCATAACACCCAACAACATATAACCCCTTTAGCTTCAAATATAACACAGGGAACTCCCACAGATCCCAACACCCTTACCCCAGTGAGCTCCATGTAGATAGGCTTGCAGTCCTCATCCCTCCCCATTTCCCAGCATACTTTTAACCAACTAAACAGCATCCTGATGAGGCCATCTATCCAGTCCACTCATAAGACAGTCCATAATTAACCAGTTCCTCCAGCACCAATAGCCCAGCAGCGCTTGACCTACTTGCACCACTCTGTCTTGCCTGCCTTGTGCCATTCTGCTCCTCTGACCCGAGATCTCTTGGGTTCCTTATCCAGAAGTTCAAGTCCACCCACTGTTAACACTTTAAGACTCCGTGCCACCTCCTCGAATGAACAGCGCTCTTTTGAAGACTCTATTCTCAGTGAAACTATGCCAAACAAGTACAACCATTTGTATTGCAGTTGCTCATGTTGCAGAATCTCCGTCACCAACTGCATTGCCCTCCATCTTTGCAGTCCATGGAGCAAGATCCGCCTTGAGCTCGTTCCAACGAAAGTTCTCCCTCCTTCCCACCAATCTCATCAAGCTCTCCTTTACTTCATATTCATGTATACACAGCACAATGTCTCTTGCTCTTTCAGACTGTGCGGGACCCAGGGCTTCTTGGACTGTATCAATTTTAAGGTCCCCTGCAGCCAGCTTGCCCCCGCCTCTTTCAGCACCGCCTGAAAAATCTATCTGGCCACACGTTTGCTATCCTGGTACTCAGCTTGCTCACAGGTATCCCTCTGATTGTTTCTCCTTGAGTGATTCTCAGTTTTCAATATTTGCTCACAAACCCTATCTGTATCAGCCACATGGTGCTTAAGCATTTCCACATCCTCTGTGAGTTCCTCCACCAAAGGCCTTTGACTCCACAGTTCTTTTGCCCAGTTCACTAATTTCACAGCGCAGCTCTCCCACTGTGGTGCGCAGCTCTTGCTGTACCTTGTCAAGCTCCTCCTTTACTCCTCACTCAATGTGGTCTTTATCTGCCATTATATACTATGTCACTATGTAGGTTCCTCTTCAGCTCACTCTGCAGCGCCTGTAATTCCACTTTGGACAATATGCCCTGGACCGCTATCGGCAATTGCCGCTGCTCCTCCTCCTCATTGGTGTTATTTGAGGCCTCTGACTCGTGTACTGCTTTCGTGGCCATCACCACCATCTTGGCCCTGGCTCTCTGCTCCTCAGCCTTACCACCTTGATATGCAAAGTTTTTGAGGTCAGCTGTTTTTCATCACGTGGACATCACTTCTCATGACTCCAGTCCTTCCTCCAAACTCCACACCAATTTTGGGGACATTGCATGTATCTATCTCTGCACTTGTAGCACTTTTTAGTGTTTCACTGGCGGAGCTCCGTTCTCAGTTGGCCATCTAGTATGGATGCCGTCACTTCCTTGGTAAACATGTTTTCATCATACTTTGGTAAAGCTGGCTGAAGGAGAAGATAATAGATGTCTCAGTGGTATTTTTTTTAATCTAATGCATTTCAGTCGTATTTTTTTTAATCTAATGCATTTTTGCAATATTGCCAATATTAATTTTAAACCATTAGTAGAGAGAATTATCGTGATCCTTTCCATTCATATTAGTGCCTCATAAGCTAAATGTAATTTGATACATGAATCACATTTCCACTGCTTCAGGAGATATTTTTCTGGGGAGGTGGCTTATAAATATTTTTAAATATATAAATGCGTACATTGGAGTGGAGGAGTGGCCTAGTGGTTGGGGCAAGGTACTTCAGGCCGGAAGGTCGTGGGTTCAAATCCCACTAGAGGACAGCAACCTTGGGCCAGAAGGACTGGGGTTTCTAGTCCCACAGGTGCTCCTTGTGGTCTTGGGCAAGCCACTTAACCCTCCATAGCCCATGTTCCCTGTAAAATAGTTATCTCCAAGTTATAATGCCCTGATCTCCAGGAACAAGCAGGAATGAGTCTTCACATATGGGTATTGTCGGTACCGACGGAGCCTGCGCGGGAACGCTCCCCAGCGTCCAAAAGGAAAGCTTTTGGGAGCATCCCACAGCGCCTGTGCGCTGCCTTCCCGCCTTTCCTAACTGCCTCTCTCCAGTTCTTCTTTTCCGCGGAGCCAGCAGTCGTGTTTCCTGTCACCGCTGAAGAATTTCTTATTTTCTTTTATTTTTCTTTAGTCGCGTGTCTGCCTTCTCGATTCCGGACCGGTACCACCGGTCTTTTTTCTTTCTTTTAAAAAAAAAACAAAAAACTACAGTGCATTTTTTCTTCTGGGGCCTTAGGCCTACAGATATATTTTTCCTCATGGAAAAACCCGCCTCCGGGTTTAAAAAATGCACGAAGTGCAGCAGCACTATTTCTGTCACGGACACCCATGACTGGTGTCTAAAATGTTTAGGTCCTGACCACTCCATTGCGGATTGTGAGTCCTGTTCTATGATGTCTAAGAGAGGGTTACAAAATCGGGCAGCCAAGCTCAGTACCCTGTTTCCCTCTGATGCAGCTTCTGTGGCATCGACGTCTTCCAGGGCTTCTTCTTCATCCCATGGATCTCAGATAACCAAACTTAAATCTGGCCGGTCCTCAAAGAGTTCATCTCCCTCTAAGTATCGAGATGCCCCCGGGCTTACTCTTGAGGAATCCACACCAGCAAAATTACCCCGGCAGGAGGCTCCGGCTTCCAAAGCTTTATCTATGGGGTCACAGGTTAACATCGATGGCTCGGCCTCGACCGATCACCTGTTACAGTGTTCTGGGGTACCGGCGGTTACCACCGGTACCGAGATCCAGACATTGGTGGCGTCGATGGATCAGAATATTCTGACCATTGTGATAAGGAAGCTTATCATAGCTCAGGAAGGAGCTATAGAAAAGGTGAAGTGACTCTGAACAAGCAACCTGTCAGTTCTGGTAGAAATAAGAAAACAGAATTTTCCCATAAAAGACTACCAGTCCCAGAATGCACCAGGTTTCCAACAGCCATTAGAGGAGCTGAAGTGGGGAAACGTGTGTTCAATCAGGAGGGCTATGAGGTAATCCCTAAGCACTCATCTCAAAGGGCAGGGCCTGATTCAGCACAGCTGCGCTGTGTTAGGGAGGAGCACTCATCTAAGCAGAATAAAGGTAGAGTTTATTCTACAGAGAATCAGCTTGAGCTTGATCAGTTTCATCTGAAGGATCATCAGAAGCAGAAGCCAAACCGGACGGACAGAGAGGGAAAGAAACCCTTTGGAAGAAAGAGGAGAAAAGCCTTTGAGAGGTCTAGAAGAGTCCAGAGCAGTACGTATACTGGGAGGCATTCCAAGGGCCATCATACACCATTGGACTGGGGAAAGCCAGAGGAATGGTGCTGCAGAGCTAGGAATCTCCAGACGGTACCTGTGAGGGAGACGGCTGCACGTGGAAGGGACCCTAAGACCCGTGCCAGAAGGTATGTGAAGAGAGATCCAGTGTCCAGGGATCTGGATTGGAAGGCTGGACATAAGAACTGGACTACATACTGGCCAGGCTATATAGAGAGGAACTCTAACAGCAATGGAAGCTCAGGTATGAACACTGATCTATGCCCTAGCTATAACCTTGAAAGACAGCAGGGAAACAAGTATTCTCCTGAAAGTGCTCCATTGGGAGATTCATCTGTGCCAATCCATGATATTGAACCCATGCTTGTTGAAGAAGAGGGGTGATAGCAGATGAAGAATCTGTTTACATGGACTGCTCTCTGTCTAAACTCCTTTGGTGATTTTCTGTTATAAAGTACAGCAACCATCACAAAGAAATACAAACTTGTTCTTTAATCTACTCAGAAAAGCTCCTGTGTAGGATTTCTAGTCACGCAGTAGAAAGCAAGCCAGCTAAGGGGTTTCAGCTGGATAACTGCCAGCAATTGAGCCTTACCTAATTGCTTGTGAGCTCTAAGAGAATCACTTCTGAATCTATGTGGGAAGATATAAGAAGTTTACCTGAAAAGAACAGTTTTTTTTTCTTCTTTGTGGCTTTTGGTTTGTTGTTTGATACATGCTAAGAAAATATTAGCTAAGCCTACAGAAAAGACCAGTTTATCAACCAGGTCTTATTTCTTTTGCTTTGATTGCCTGACAAGTTCAAATGTTGTTTTCTGATTTTGTTTTTCCAAGTTTAACACTGAAAGCAAGTAACCTGATTTATGTGCTACCAAGCATATCTGTGTTGGGAGAAATAACCCCATAAATAAATATCTTATTGGCTTTACCCAAAAACACAACTAATTATTGTGAGCAGCTGTGTCTGGTGTGAATGAACTGCATTGCCCACAATCCCTTGCAAATCATATAGATATATGCACTTGCCAAGACTGTGAAGATTCTCACCCAGGCAGCCGTCTGACACCATGCAGCGTGCCATCACGGCATTCATACAAGCTGCGACGCCTACGGTACCGCAACAAACCCCGTTGTCGGTACCGATACCGATTCTGGTACCGGATCCGAAATCGGTTCCGATACCGGTACCGCTTGCATCAACATCAGCATCGACGGCAGCGGTATGCTATCCAGTGATGCCTATCAGTACCGACTCGGTACCGATTACTCCCGATGTCGATACCTCCCGGTACGCGTATCGGGCTTTGCGAGAGCATCCAGACAGTCGATACTTCGATTCCTCTGAAGACTCTGATACATCAGAGGCCTCAATTGAAGCATCGGGGATCCTTCCTCAGGAACCCTCTTCTCCAAAAAGGAGAATGTCTCCTCCTGAAGACTTGTCTTTTCAGGACTTCATTAGGGAGGTGGCCAAAGGCCTGTCCATCTCGGTGGCCTCTGAAACTGAACCTAGAGCCAAAAAATTAGATATCCTACAATATCCTAAGGCTCCTAAAGAGGCAGCCACCTTACCAATACATGAGATTCTCTATGATCACATTTTGGGTATATGGGAGACTCCTCTTTCCACCTCCCCTCATTCCCGAAGGTTGGACACCATGTATCGTGTTCCTCGTCCTGGTTTTCATAAGACTCAGCTTCCTCACCACTCCATTGTGGTAGAGTCTGCTATGAAAAAGATCAAGAGTACAAAAAGGCACTCCTCTGCTCCTCCAGGAAGAGAATGCAGAACCCTAGATGCCTTTGGCAGGAAAATCTTCCAGGCCAGTATGCTTGTAGCCAGAATCAACCCTATAGTCTCTATATGGGGATGTTTCTAAAAGAAATTACAGATCATCTGCAAACCTTATCTCCTTTTATGTCAGAAGATAAGAGATAAGAATATATCACCTGGCTTAAACAGGCACAGGATGTATCCAAGTTTTCCAACCGTGCAGCCTTTGACTCTTTTGAGGGTGCCAGTAGAGCCTCGGCTATTGCCATAGGTGCACGCAGAGTTGCTTGGTTGCAAGCCTCTGATTTTGAATCCTGGGTACAGGATGGTCTAGGTAACCTTCCCTGTACAGGAGAAAACCTCTTTGGCAAAGATTGGCAAGCAAAGGCCAACCAGATGGATGCTGAAAATTCTGCTTTAGATAGACTTTCAAAGTCTACTACTACTACTTTTAAAAAGGGGTTGTTCAAAAAAGGATCTTTCCCAAAAAAAGGGAAATTTTCTTCTGGTTATGGTCAGGCCTCTTCTCAAGGTCGTTTTGCTACAAAGAAACAGCAACAACCAAAACAGGTCAAGCCTCAGGCTGCGAGGACTGCTAAGGCCCAACAGCCTCAGCCTCCTCAGGGCCTTTGACTTTCCACTAGAGAACTTAGCCTTTCTGGCTCTAGAACATCCTGAGCCCCTCACCATCCCAGGAAGGTTAGCTCACTTTGCTCCCAGATGGGAACAAATCACAGCAGAGCAATGGACCCTTTCCATCATACGAGATGTGTACAAGCTTCATTTCTTAAACCTTCCTCCTCACACCATGGTGAAACAGTTCAATTCTCCAACATCTCTCCTCAACCTTCTAGGTCAAGAGATTGCTACCCTTCTTGCCCAAGGGGCAATAGAAGAAGTACCCCTTCTTCAACAGGGCTCAGGGTTCTACTCCCCCTATTTTCTCATTCCAAAGAAAACAGGGGGCTACAGACCCATACTAGATCTCAGAGAATTGAACAAGTTTCTATGCAAGGAGAAATTCAAGATGACCTCTCTCGGAACTCTCCTTCCATACCTCCAGAGTCAGGACTGGCTTTGTTCTCTAGATTTCAAGGATGCGTACACCCATGTTCTCATCCATCCAACACACAGAAGGTCCCTTCGGTTCCTTTACCAAGGGAAGCACTACCAATACAAAGTGCTTCCTTTCGGTCTGGCCTCTGCTCCAAGAGTGTTCACAAAATGCATGGCAGTAGTAGCTGCATTTCTGCGCACTCTGGGAATATTCGTATTCCCATATCTGGACGACTGGCTCATCCGAGCTCCATCCCAGTCAGAGGCCCAGACTTCCCTGGCCTGCACAAGGCGTGTTCTTCAGTATCTGGGACTGGTAATCAACATTGCAAAATCCCATCTCACCCCTACTCAGTCTCTAGAGTTCATAGGGGCCTTACTGGATAACACAACTGCAAGGGCCTATCTTCCCCAGGCCCGTTGCCTACGCTTGGTGCAGTTAGCCTCCCAGATTCAGTTAAAATCCACTCAAAATCTGTTGCTGGGGTCCCCCTTTCAACAGGTGTTACCCCAAGCAACCCTTACAACAGATGCCTCTCCAAAGGGTTGGGGAGCTCATCTACAAGATCTCTCGACCCAAGGCATCTGGTCTCCACAGGAGACATCTCTACATATCAACCTCTTAGAGCTCAGAGCAATCTTTCTGGCTCTCAGAGTCTTCCACACCCTGCTCAGCTACAAGACAGTCCTCATCCACACGGACAACCAGGTAGCTATGTTCTACGTGAACAAGCAGGGGGGAACTGGCTCTCTGTCGCTTTGCAACGAAGCTCTGAGATTGTGGGCCTTCGCCAGAGAGCATCAAATCCATCTCATGGCAGTATATCTTCCAGGAGTTCCAAACTCTTGGGCAGACAGACTCAGTCGAGTTCTGCTTCCGCACGAATGGTCCCTCCATGGGGACCAGATAGCCAGAATTTTTCGGATTTGGGGTACCCCAGACATAGACCTGTTTGCAAGTCCGTGGAATGCCAAACTTCCCCGGTTCTGTTCCAGGATAACCAGGTAGCCATGTTCTACGTGAACAAGCAGGGAGGGACTGGCTCTCTGTCGCTTTGCAACAAAGCTCTGAGATTGTGGGCCTTCGCCAGAGAGCATCAAATCCATCTCATGGCAGTGTATCTTCCAGGGGTTCAAAACTCTTGGGAAGACAGACTCAGTCGAGTTCTGCTTCCACACGAATCGTCCCTCCATGGGGACCAGATAGCCAGGACCTTTCGGATTTGGGGTACCCCAGACATAGACCTGTTTGCAAGTCCGTGGAATGCCAAACTTCCCCGGTTTTGTTCCAGGATCCCATGTCAGGGAGTTCAGACCAGGGATGCCTTCCTCCTTCATTGGGGGCAAGACTTCTATGCCTTTCCACCTATTCCCCTCATCCCCAAAACTCTGTTCAAGCTTCAGAGAGACAAGGGGTCTATGATCCTCATAGCACCACATTGGCCACGCCAAGTGTGGTACCCTCTACTTCTGCATCTCTCTCAAGCTCCCTCCCTGGACCTGGGGTCTGCTCCAGATCTCTCCCAAGAGGAGGGAACCTTGTGGCACCCAAATCCTCAGTCTCTTCATCTCAGGGCCTGGATGCTGAAGGCCTAGACCTTCAGGATTTACACCTATCTCCAGGAACAAGCAGGAATGAGTCTCCACATATGGGTATCGTCGGTACCGACGGAGCCTGCGCGGGAACGCTCCCCAGCGTCCTTAAAGAAAGCTTTTGGGAGCATCCCACAGCGCCTGCGCGCTGCCTTCCTGCCTTTCCTAACTGCCTCTCTCCAGTTCTTCTTTTCCGCGGAGCCAGCAGGTCGTGTTTCCTGTCACCGCTGAAGAATTTCTTATTTTCTTTTATTTTTCTTTAGTCGCGTGTCTGCCTTCTCGATTCCGCACCGGTACTACCGGTTCTTTTTCTTTCTTTAAAAAAAAACAACCCAAAAAAACATTTTTCTTCTGAGGCCTTAGGCCTACAGAGATATTTTTCCCTCATGGAAAAACCCGCCTCCGGGTTTAAAAAATGCAGAAAGTGCAGTAGCACTCTTTCTGTCACCGACACCCATGACTGGTGTCTAAAATGTTTAGGTCCTGACCACTCCATTGCGGATTGTGAGTCCTGTTCTATGATGTCCAAAAGAGGGTTACAGAATCGGGTAGCTAAGCTCAGTACCCTGTTTCCCTCCGATGCAGCTTCTGTGGCATCAACGTCTTCCAGGGCTTCTTCTTCATCCCATGGATCTCAGGTAACCAAACTTAAATCTGGCCGGTCCTCAAAGAGTTCATCTCCCTCTAAGTATCGAGATGCCCCCGGGCTTACTCTTGAGGATACCACACCGGCAAAGTTACCCCGGCGGGAGGCTCCGGCTTCCAAAGCACTACCTATGGGGTCACAGGTTGACATCAGTGGCACGGCCTCGACCGATCACCTGTTACAATTTTCTGGGGTACCGGCAGTTTCTACCGGTACCGATATCCAGACATTGGTGGCGTCGATGGATCAGAATATTCTGACCATGCAGCATGCCATCACGGCATTTATTCAAGCTGCAACGCCTACAGTACCGCAACAAACCCCGTTGTCGGTATCCGTACCGATTCCGGTACAGGATCCGATTCCGGTTCTGATACCAGTACCGCTTGCATCGACATCAGCATCGACGGCAGCGGTACGCTATCCAGTGATGCCTATCAGTACCGGCCCGGTACCGATTACTCCCGATGTCGATACCTCCCGGTACGCGTATCGGGCTCTACGAGAGCATCCAGACAGTCGATACTTCGATTCTTCTGAAGACTCTGACTCCTCAGAGGCCTCAATTGAAGCATCGGAGATCCTTCCTCAGGAACCCTCTTCTCCAAAAAGGAGAATGTCTCCTCCTGAAGACTTGTCTTTTCAGGAATTTATTAGGGAGGTGGCCAAAGGCCTGTCCATCTCAGTGACCTCTGAGACTGAACCTAGAGCCAAAAAATTAGATATCCTACAATATCCTAAGGCTCCTAAAGAGGCAGCTACCTTACCAATACATGAGATTCTTTATGAATACATGTTGGGTATATGGGAGACTCCTCTTTCCACCTCCCCTCATTCCAAAGGTTGGACACCATGTATCGTGTTCCTCCTTGTCCTGGATTTCATAAGACTCAGCTTCCTCACCACTCCATTGTGGTAGAGTCAGCCATGAAAAAGATCAAGAGTACAAAAAGGCACTCCTCTGCTCCTCCAGGAAGAGAATGCAGAACCCTAGATGCCTTTGGCAGGAAAATCTTCCAGGCCAGTATGCTTGTAGCCAGAATCAACTCCTATAGTCTCTAAATGGGGATGTTTCTAAAAGAAGTTACAGATCACAAAGATTGGCAAGCAAAGGCCAACCAGACGGATGCTGAAAATTCTGCTTTAGATAGACTTTCAAAGTCTACTACTGCTCCTTTCAAAAAGAGATTGTTCAAAAAGGGATCTTTCCCAAAGAAAGGAAAATTTTCTTCTTATGGTCAGGCCTCTTCTCAAGGTCGTTTTGCTACAAAGAGGCAACAACAACCAAAACAGGCCAAAACCCAGGCTGCGAGGACTGCTACGGCCCAACAGCCTCAGCCTCCTCAGGGCTTTTGACTTTCCACTAGAGAACTTAGCCTTTCTGGCTCTAGAACATCCAGAGCCCCTCACCATCCCAGGAAGGTTAGCTCACTTTGCTCCCAGATGGGAACAAATTACAGCAGAGCAGTGGACCCTTTCCATCATAAGGGAAGGGTACAAACTTCATTTCTTAAACCTTCCTCCTCAAACCATGGTGAAACAGTTCAATTTTCCAACATCTCTCCTCAACCTTCTAGGTCAGGAGATTGCTACCCTTCTTGCCCAAGGGGCAATAGAAGAAGTACCCCTTCTTCAACAGGGTTCAGGGTTCTACTCCCCCTATTTTCTCATCCCAAAGAAAACAGGGGGCTACAGACCCATATTAGATCTCAGAGAATTGAACAAGTTTCTATGTAAGGAGAAATTCAAGATGACTTCTCTCGGAACTCTCCTTCCATATCTCCAGAGTCAGGACTGGCTTTGTTCTCTAGATCTCAAGGATGCGTACACCCATGTTCTCATCCATCCAACACACAGAAGATTCCTTCGCTTCCTGTACCAAGGAAAGCACTACCAATACAAAGTGCTTCCTTTCGGTCTGGCCTCTGCTCCAAGAGTGTTCACAAAATGCATGGCAGTAGTAGCTGCATTCCTACGCACTCTAGGGATATTCGTATTCCCATATCTGGACGACTGGCTCATCCGAGCTACATCCCAGTCAGAGGCCCAGACTTCTCTAGCCTGCACAATGCGTGTTCTTCAGTATCTGGGACTGGTAATCAACATTCCAAAATCCCATCTTACCCCTACTCAGTCTCTACGGTTCATAGGGGCCTTACTGGATACCACAACTGCAAGGGCCTATCTTCCCCAGGCCCGTTGCCTACGCTTGGTGCAGTTAGCTTCCCAGATTCAGTTAAAATCCCATTTAACTGCTCGAGAGATGTTGCAACTTTTAGGCCACATGGCATCCACGGTGCATGTGGTTCCCTATGCTCGCCTTCACATGAGAGCAGCTCAGTGGACCCTATCCACCCAATGGACCCAGGCATCAGGTTGCCTGTCAGAAATAATAGCAACCTCCAGTCGCCTATTTTCGTCCCTCCACTGGTGGAAGTCCACTCAGAATCTTTTGCTGGGGTCCCCCTTTCAACAGGTGTTACCCCAAGCAACCCTTACAACAGATGCCTCTCCAAAGGGTTGGGGGGGCTCATCTACAAGATCTCTCAACCCAGGGCATCTGGTCTCCACAGGAGACATATCTTCATATCAACCTCTTAGAGCTCAGAGCAATTTTTCTAGCTCTCAGAGTCTTCCACACCCTGCTCAGCTACAAGACAGTCCTCATCCACACGGACAACCAGGTAGCTATGTTCTACGTGAACAAGCAGGGGGGAACTGGCTCTCTGTCGCTTTGCAACGAAGCTCTGAGATTGTGGGCCTTCGCCAGAGAGCATCAAATCCATCTCATGGCAGTATATCTTCCAGGAGTTCCAAACTCTTGGGCAGACAGACTCTGTCGAGTTCTGCTTCCGCACGAATGGTCCCTCCATGGGGACCAGATAGCCAGAATTTTTCGGATTTGGGGTACCCCAGACATAGACCTGTTTGCAAGTCCGTGGAATGCCAAACTTCCCCGGTTCTGTTCCAGGATTTCATGTCAGGGAGTTCAGGCCAGGGATGCCTTCCTCCTTCATTGGGGGCAAGACTTCCTTTATGCCTTTCCACCTATTCCCCTAATCCCCAAGACTCTGTTCAAGCTTCAGAGAGACAAAGGGACTATGATCCTCATAGCACCACTTTGGCCACGCCAAGTGTGGTACCCTCTACTTCTGCATCTCTCTCAAGCTCCCTCCCTAGACCTGGGGTCTGCTCCAGATCTCCTCTCCCAGAAGGAGGGGACCTTGTGGCACCCAAATCCTCAGTCTCTTCATCTCAGGGCCTGGTTGCTGAAGGCCTAGACCTTCAAGATTTACAACTTTCTCAGCAAGTGAAGGATATCCTTCATGCTTCCAGAAAGCCTTCCACCAGATGTTCATATGCTTTTAAATGGAAAAGGTTTTCCATTTGGTATGCAGAGAAGGGTCTCAACCCTCTTGCAATACCTTTGCATTCTTTACTGGACTATTTGCTGCATTTATCCCATGCAGGCCTTAAGACAAATTCAATCAGAGTCCATTTGAGTGCTATTGCAGCATCCCTTAAGCCTCTCAATGGACAACCTATTGCCTCTCATCCTCTTATAGCAAGATTCATGAGAGGCCTTCTTTTGACTAAACCTCCCATTAGACCACCTCCAGTGGCCTGGGATTTGAATCTGGTTCTTGGCGAGCTTATGAAGCCACCCTTTGAACCCTTAGCCACTACCTCCTTAAAATTCCTTTCTTGGAAGGTAATTTTTCACATTGCAGTCACTTCAGCTCGCCGTATTAGTGAGCTGCAAGCTTTAGTGGCTAATCCTCCTTATACAAGGTTCCATCATGACAAGGTAGTCCTCAGAACTAATCCCCACTTTATGCCTAAAGTGGTCTCACCTTTTCATCTGAACCAGGAGGTCTTTTTATCTGTATTTTTTCCAGGACCTCATGCATCAAGTGCAGAGAGGAATCTTCATACCCTGGATTGTAAAAGAGCACTTGCTTTCTACTTGCACAGGACACAGCAACATAGAAAGTCCTCTCAACTTTTTGTTGCTTTTGATCCTTCTCATTTAGGACTTCCTGTCTCTAAGAGAACTCTGTCCAATTGGATTGCTCAGTGTATTTCCTTCGCCTACCAGAGTAAGAACATTTCTCTGGAGGGCCATGTCACAGCTCACAATGTGAGGGCCATGGCAGCCTCTATGGCTCATCTTAACTCTGTGTCCATCGACCAAATCTGTCGAGCGGCCACCTGGGCATCGGTTCATACCTTCACAGCCCATTACTGCTTGGACAAGGACTCCTGCCGGGATGCCTTGTTTAGTCAGGCTGTTCTCAAACACCTGTTCCATACCTAATCAACTCCTACCCTCCATCCCTGACTGGATGCCTGAGATTCATGGGTAAAGGTGGAGCCCTTCCCAGGGACTCACAATCTGGGTGATCTCCCAGGCATCTCTAGCTGGGGAGTCCCCGTATGTGAAGACTCATTCCTGCTTGTTCCTGGAGATAGCACAGTTACTTACCTGTAACAGGTGATCTCTGGGAACAGCAGAAATAAGTCTTCACAACCCACCCACCTCCCCTAGGAGTTGCATCTCTCTATCTATCTTTCCTTTCCTCTCTCTCTCTTTGTCTCAGCTTTAAAACTCGAACTGGAGAGAGGCAGTTAGGAAAGGCGGGAAGGCAGCGCGCAGGCGCTGTGGGATGCTCCAAAAGCTTTCCTTTTGGACGCTGGGGAGCGTTCCCGCGCAGGCTCCGTCGGTACCGACGATACCCATATGTGAAGACTTATTCCTGCTGTTCCCAGAGATCACCTGTTACAGGTAAGTAACTGTGCTTTCAATGTAATTTCAGTTTGTTCAATGTAAACTGCACTGATGCAGAATAGCGCGGTATATAAGAGAATGTAAATAAATAAATTAATTAATAAATAAAATTGTAGTAGAAACAAGTGGGGAAAGCATGCAGAGCATGGCTCATGGAAGTCTTTCGAATTCTTTTGCATGTCTGTGTGCTTATCTGCATGCATATGCCTGTCTGTATCTGCATTGCTTCTGTGTATATGTATATATCTAGTTTGTATGTCTTGTGGGCTGGTGTATCTGCATATATGTATCTGCACATGTTTGTGTGTGTGTCTTCTTGTTTATGTGCGTGCTCGCATGTGTGTGCATGGGCATGTTAGTATGTATTGTATATCTATGTTGGTTTTCATTGTGTTTGTGAGGAGATGAGGAGGTTGCAAGGTGCAGTACTATAATTGCTTTATTACTGTGATTTGGTGTTTGCATGCTACAACTATTGCTCCAGGAACAAGAAGAAATGCAGTCTTCACATATCGGTGAACATCACCGACGGAGCCCGCCTGGGAACGCTCCCCAGCATCCAATAGGAATGTTTTTGGGAGCAGTCCACTACGCCTGCGCCTCTGCCTTCCCAACTCCTCTCCTCTTTCTTCGTTTTCCGCAGAGCCATCAGGTTACTGTATTCCTGTCACCATTGAAAAACGTATATTTCTCTTCAATAGTTGTGCTTCTGCCTTCCCGTTTACACTGGTACTGGCATAGCCGCTGCCGGTCCCATTTCTATTTTTCTTTTCTTTTCTTCCTTTATAGTTTTCATTGTGGTTTTTACCACCAATATAGGCCTACAGGCCTACAAAGCCTTTACTTCGTACAGAGGTTCACCAGTAAGGCATGGATAAAACACATAGTGGGTTTAAAAATTGTACAAAGTGCTTGGCCACAATTTCCATCACAGACATACATGAATGGTGTCTAAAGTGTTTAGGTCCCGAGCACCAACCCACTACCTGCTCTCTTTGTAAACAAATGACAAAGAGGGGCCTGCAAAATAGAGCTAGATATGGAACTTTGTTTGCATCGGACTCTGTTTCGGTGGCTTCCATGTCATCAGAGACCTCCACTTCTTTGTGTGTGTCGCAAGTATCCCTGAAGTCCAAGCACAAGGGGAAGTCCAAATCATCAATATCTGCATCTAAGTCAGATACTGATAATGCAGGAAAGTCCCATAAGCATCAAGACTCCACACAGGGCTCCTTAGATGCTGACCGGCCAGCCGAACAGCCCCGGTGGGAGGATCCTTCCTCCAAAGCACAGGTGGGGCTCCAAGACGCTCCCGAGGCATCAACCTCTGAAGAACTACTGGTGCCATGCTCTGGGACAGTGACCCAAAGCCCCATGGCTGAATCTACCCAGGCATTAGCAATTTCCTTAGATTAGGGTATGCTGACTATCGAAAGAGGTTTGGCAGCACTCCTGGCAGCCTTGATACCAATATCATCGAGAGCACCAGGAGTGCAAGTGTCGGCACCCAGCCTTCAGCCAGAGACTCAACCACCGGTACGTGTACCAGAATCGATGCCACCGTAACCCTCAGCATTGACATCGATGCCGGTATCGCTCAGCAATCTGAAGCTGACAAACTGCTCAATAGTTCTCTGATATGTCAGTAATGTTGATATCGACATCAAGCCACATCCAAGGAACGTCGATATTTCGACTTCCTCGTGGACTTAGACTCCATTTCATCTGAATCTGAACAAGAGTCTCTCAATTCCCGGGACCTTCCCAATATCCCTTCGGACCCATCACCGCCTCACGAGTGGCGCTGTTCTCCTTCAGAGGTCATGTCCTTCCAGTACTTCATCCGGGACATGGCAGCAGGTCTTTCCATCACCTTGCTGGCACAGGGTGCCATGGAAAGAGTTCTGCCTTCAGAACAACGGATGGGCTTCTGCTCCCCTTACTTTCTCATCCCAAAGAAAGCAAGGGGATTCTGACCCATTTTATATCTCAGGGACCTAAACAAATTCAAAGTCTGAGACAAATTCAAACTGATTTCTCTGGGAACTCTTTTACCATAACTCCAGCAAAATGATTGGCTCTGCTCTCTGGACTTGAAAGAGGCATACACATACATACTGATCTACCTATCTCACAGACAGTATCTGTACTTCATATATCAGACAGACCACTATCAAGATCATGTTCTACCTTTGGCCTCGCCTTTGCCCACAAGGGTCTTTACAAAATGTATAGCAGTGATTGCTGCCTATCTATGCACCTTGAGGATATTCATCTTCCATTACTTAGATGATTGGCTGATAAGGGGAGAATCCCCTCAGGAAGTAATGGACGCCCTTCACTGTACCATAACAGTGCTCTCTAACATTTGGGCTTTGTCATAAACTTTCAAAAGTCTCACTTCACTCCAACTCAAAAGCTAGGGTTCATCGGAGCACTTCTAGACACCATACAAGCCAAGGCCTTCTTTTCTCAGGATCATTGTTCCTGCCACATCAAACTAGCAAGAGGCATGCAACAACAAACCCAAGTAACAGCTCGAGAAATGCTGTGCCTCTCGGGTTACATGGCCTCCACCATCCATATTGTCCCCTATGCTCACTTGTACATACTTCCAGCACAGTGGACACTCTTGTCTCAGTGGATGCAGCCAAGGAGCATCTCAGAAACAAGATCTCCATCAACCCTCACTTGATCAACTCACTGCTGTGGTGGTGTCTCCCCCAAAACCTGCTCGTCTGGTCACCTTTTCGGATGCTTTCATCTCATTGCACACTGGCAGATACTTCCGAACTGGGTTGGGGTGCCTATTTGAACAAGCTGACCATCAAGGATTATGGACTCAGCAGATCAATCTCCTTGAGCTATGAGCTCTCATGGGTGCACTGCGGGTTTTTCAACACAACCTTGCCAGCCAATTTGTCCTAGTCAGAACGAGCGACCAGGTTGCAATATTCTATGTGAACGGGTGGGGGGGGGGGGAGAGGCAGGATCATGTCCCCTCTGCAACAAAGCGACTCGTCTTTGGACATTGGCCATTTCACACTGCATCCATCTCGGAGCATTATATCTCCCAGGTGAGCTCAATGTGCTTGCAGATAAGCTAAGCTGTATCCTCTGTCCGTGTGAATGGATGCTGCATTGGGAAACAGCTGCCCAGATATTCCAAATGTGGGGAACTCCACTCATGGATCTCTTTGCCACTCTGCAGAACATGAAGCTTCCACTCTTCTGTTCTAGGACCCCATCAATATACCAGCAGGCCCCAGACGCCTTCCTTCTCCATTGAGGACAAGTATTGCTCTACGCATTCCCATCCATACCACTGATATCCAAAACACTTTTCAAGCTCCAGGCTGAAAAGGGCTCGATGATCTTCATAGCCCATTATTGGCCTCGCCAACCATGGTTTCCTCGGCTTCTATGTCTCTCACAGGCTGAACCATTCAACCTTGGATGTGCACCCAACATCCTTTCACAGGACAACAGGACACTTCTCCATGCCAATCTGCACTCCCTACCCCTAATGGCTGGGCTCCTGAAAGGGTAGTACTTCCTGCCTTCCAGAGGGAGGTCAAGGATATCCTTCTTGTTTCCCGCAAGGATGCAACTAGGCCATATTATGCCTTCAAATAGCGAAGGTTTGCATCCTGGTGCTCCACAAAGCACATCAATTCTTTTGTTTGCCTAGTGAAGCCACTGCTTCAGTATCTCCTCCACTTATCCCTCTCAGGATTAAAAACTAACTCTGTCAGTGCATCTTAGTGCCATAGCAGCATCTTACTAGACTCTGGATGGGCAATCTATTTCTTCGCACCCTTTAGTGACACGCTTCATGTGGGGTCTTCTGCTCTCTGAACCCCCCCTTAAGCTGCCCCAGTGGCCTGGAATCTCAATGTCGTTTTGCTCAACTTCTCAAACCACCCTTTAGCCACCACTTCACTAAAGTTCCTCTCTTGGAAGGTCATCTTTCTTATTGCTCTCACTTCGGCTCGCCGAATCAGTGAGCTGCAAGCCCTTAACAAAAGAACATAAGATATGCCATACTGGGTCAGACCAAGGTCCATCAAGTCCAGTATCCTGTTTCCAGCAGTGGCCAATCTAGGTCATAAGTACCTAGTAGTTTCCCCAAAAGACACAGGTTTCACAATGCTTGTATTGGGTCAAGCAGTAATATCCCGGGTCCCTTTTAATAATGGTTTATGGACCTTTCCTCCAGGAACTTGTCCAAACCTTTTTTAAACCCAGCTACGCGAACAGCTTGTACTATATTCTTGTAACGAACCTGGCACTCATTTAGAGTTGATGTATTTTTTGGTGATGTTTGTTATACAAAGAATTTGAGTCTTTATATTCAATTCACGCCGTGTATAATTTTACATACAAGTTTTGGCACATAGTTTGTTTATTTTAGTTTTTAGGTAGTGTGGTTTTCATTTCCTTGTGCCGATATGGTTTGTTTTCACAGTATTTTTTAACTTCAAATGCAGTACACATAGTTCTTCTGTTATGGCCCCTTGAGACTGCTCTTGCGGTCACATGACAGCAGTCTTCTCACTAATTTTGTGATATTATGTCTTCATCGGTATTTATTTAGTTCTCTAGCATAGTTATGATACTATTCGCTTACTCCGTATATACATTTTGCCTTCTAGTTTCCTCAAAAAGGAGGGTGATTCTTTTTGACATCTCTTCTCTTTGACATCTGTTCTTGTGGCTATGGCCCTCTGGCCATTCATAAAAAGGATTTTCATATAATTATCCGTTGCTGCAGTGGTACGTTTTTTATTTACTTTTCATTTACCTTTTATGCTTCTGCATTTTCTTTGCTTTTAAGATATCAATAGATCTACTTTTAATTACAATTAGTTAAAACTGATTTTATGTCCTCTTGGTAGTTTTTTATCACCTTTATTAATGTATTATTAATTATTTATTGTTTTAATTATCATCATTCCAAGTATCTCCATTTTTAATTATTTATATTCTCATTTGCTATGAGTATCGTGTGACATTTGGTTAGGCATGTATCATTATGGTTTTCAACCCCAACTGATTCACTCCTGCTTTTTCATGTTCTCTCCTTTGTTGTTTCTATTTTGTATGATCTGTCTAAAATGATTTTTAGTATATATTTATGTAATTATTTGTTTATGAAGAATATGTTGTATAGTTTTCATCACTACATGCACTTTACATTGATATTTATATTTATTGTTGTGCTTTTATATGTATATGATTATAACTTGTGTTTTATGGTAATATTAGCTTGTTCCTATGTAACATTTTTTGGCTGTTCCTAGTTGTTTTAGATATGGTTTTATTTTTGTTTTATTTTAAGTATTTATTTTGTTTATGATGGTTTTTAACTTTTTATGTATTCATCTGTAGTGAGCTAAATACCCTTGAGGAAGTTTCATACGAAACACGGCCAGTGTCGGGTGGATTGGCACACTTATCCTTTTGGATTAATAAAGGCTGCTTTTTGCCCCTTCTGCCACGTCTTCTGATTGGTTTTTGATAGAGACTCCCGCCAGGACGCTGTCTTTGGCCAGGCGGTTCTTCAGCACCTTTTTGGGATTTAAATTCAACTACTACCCTCCGTCCCGGACTTCTCAGGATGCCAGGCTGCCTTTACGGAACCATCCCTCATGAAACAGAGTCCGATGACCCTTGAATGTTTCACTCTGTTTGACTCCTGCATTTATACTAGGGGATCACGCCACTCTCCCTCATACTAGCCTGGTTGCTGGGAGCTAGTGAGTCCCATATGTGAAGACTGCATTCCTGCTTGTTCCTGGAGATAATGTAGTTACTCACCTGTAACAGGTGATCTCTGAGAATAGCAGGAATCAGTCTTCACAACCTGCCCTCTTCCCCTAGGATTTGTAGGGCATTTCCTATTTTTTTCCTGTATTCTCAGCTACAAACTCAACTGAGGAAAAGTGTTGGGAAGGCGGGAAGGCAGAGGCACAGGCTCAGTGGACTGCTTCCAAAAGCTTTCCTATTGGATGCTGAGGAGCGTTTCCGCATGGGCTCCGTTGGTGATGTTCAACCATATGTGAAGACGGATTCCTACTGTTCCCGGAGATCAACTGTTACACTCTGTATTAGAGAATTCTTTCTTTTTCCAGGGGGGCGGTGGAGGAGAAGGGCTCTTCTCTTTCATCTCCCAGCATAGCAACTGCCTCCTAGCTAACCTCCTCTCTTCCTATGACTAGAGCAGCATTCCAGTGCTCCTACCCCACAGACTTCCTATTGGCTGGATCCTACCCACAGTCTCTGATGCTAGTTACATTGGAAGCAGGCAGAGCAAGCTCACTCAGATAGAGGGGAGGATTAGAGAACTGCAGATACAGGTTTTAAATTCTGAAAAATGTCCAGACATTAATATAAACATAGATAGAATGCGGGAAAAAGCCAGACAGTCGTGGATCCTAACCTCCTGAGTCCTGAGGATATCTGACCGTGTCTGCCCCACCTAGTTGCTAGGTGTGCTTCTAGATGGCTAATGCCTTAATGGGCGGCTCACATAGTAAATATCAGTTGGTAGGTTTCACAATAGAAGTAACAGACAATGCAATACATATGAATAACTTAAAATGCAGTACATCACAGCTAAAGAATTGTTTGCTTGTAATCACTAAGTATATGTGTCTCTGTGTGCTCCAAGTGTGTTGTGTCTTGGAGGGGGAGGGGATGGCTGGGGGGGGGAACAGTTCCAGGGGACATATTCTTGAGGTGGGTGTAGTTTATAGGGGTGTAGGGGCAGTTGCGTTGGGGGGATCTTTGTGATGGAGGCAGTTTGAAGGAGGGGTAATTCATGGGGTGGAAGGTCAGTTCAAGGGCAGGTAATGGTATGGTGGGCCAGGTATGGTGGGGTAGATTTTTGGGCACAGTTTGTAGGGTGGTGGGGCATTTGCAGGATGGGTAGTCACAGAGGAGTGTGGGGTTTTTTAAATTTTTTTATTTAATTTAATTATTTTTTTTGGGAGGGGATGGGACAGGCTGTAGGATGGTAGGCCAACTGCAAAAAGTAAATTTTTTTCGGTGTGGGGGGGCAGATTGTGGGGTTGGGATAGTATAGACTAGGGAGAGGCAGTTTGAAAGAGGAATTCCCTAACCTCTGTATTTCACTGTATGTAAGTTTCTGTGCTGCGGAAGTGGGAACTCCTATAGAAATGCATTGGGCCATCATTTTTTTTGGGGGGGGGGGTAATTTCTCTGGAACCCCTGGTTCTTATGGCCCTTTGCTGAAAAATAGTCCCTTCTTCAGAACTCTAGTGATGTTACCTGGCAGCTACCATCGCAGGTGGGTGACATTATTGGAGATGAAAGCTGTAGGTAGAGTCCTTTCAGCGGTGGCAGGAACTTGTTTTTTTTCTCCCTCTGCTTTCTACTGTTTCTGCCACTAGAACCAGTTTGAAATGTGAAGGGCTGAAAATTATCACCTGATTTCTAATCTCCTTTTTTTTGGGAGAAAAGTTGTGACATGTCGATTTTTGGATCATCGCCATATATTGGATGACAATCTGGCAAGTTTCTGTCGATTTCACAGTAGTATTGGCAGACAGTATTCGTGACCTGTTGGACCAGGGGTCCACAGGATTGCTGATACTGTTAAATGTATCAGCTATATTTGACATGGTTAGCCACCTGCTGTTAAAAAGTTGACATTATTTTGGGATTGTTTGGGGCTTTTGGAATGGTTTTCGTCCTTTTTTTCTTTTACGGCAGTTAACTCTGATAGCATTGAGAATGAGAAGTCAAATATGTGAGTTTCGGAAATGGATGTGCTGCAGGGATCTGTCTTGTTACTTCACTTGTTTAATCTGTGTGTCTCTTGCTGTGTGTGAAGGGCATGAAGTTTTTTTGTTTTATGCAAATGAAGTCCAGGTTTTAGAGTGTATACCTAAAAGGGAGGTGAAGACAGGAGGATTATTGCAGGATGTGTTATGGCATAAGAACATAAGATATGCCATACTGGGTTAGACCAAGGTCCATCAAGCCCAGTATCCTGTTTCCAACAGTGGTCAATCTAGGTCATATGTACCTAGAGGTTTCCCCAAAAGACACAGGTTCCACAATGCTTGTATTGGGTCAAGTAGTGATATCCCGGGTCCCTTTTTAATAATAGTTTATGGACCTTTCCTCCAGGAACTTGTCCAAACCTTTTTTAAACCCAGCTGTTACTACATCCTCCGGTAACAAATTCCAGAGTTTGATTACACGTTGAGTGAAAAAATATTTTCTCTTATTTGTCTTAAATAGTTTACCCTGTAGCTTCATTGCATGTCCCCTAGTCTTTCTATATTCTGATAACGTAAACAATCGATCTACGTTTACCCATTCCACTCCATTCATTAATTTATAGACGTCTATCATATCTCCCCTCAGCCGTCTCTTTTCCAGGTTAAAGAGCCCTAACCTTTTTAGCCTTTCTTCATAGGGGTATCCTTCCATCCCCTTTACCATTTTGGTGGCTCTTCTCTGAACCTTTTCTAATAACGCTATATCCTTTTTAAGATACGACGACCAGAATTGCACAGAATATTAAAAGTGCGGTCACACCATGGAACGATACAGAGGCATTATAATACCCTATGTTTTATTTTCCATTCCTTTCCTTATGATACCTAGCATTCTATTTGCTCTCTTGGCCGCCTCTGCACACTGGACGGTGGGTTTTAACATGTTATCCTCAATGACGCCTAAATCTTTTTCCTGTGTGGTGGTTCCTAATGTAGAACCTTGCATCGTGTAACCATAGTTTGGGTGGTTGTTCCCTAGGTACATAACTTTGCACTTGTCCACATTAAATTTCATCTGCCATTTTGATGCCCAGTCTTCCAATTTTCCACAATCCTCATGGGTTTTAACAACTTTAAAAAGTTTTGTGTCATCTGCAAATTTGATAACCTCACTCGTTATTCCCTTTTCCAGGTCATTTATGAATATGTCAAAAAGCAGCGGACCCAGCACAGATCCCTGGGGTACACCACTATTCATCTTTCTCCATTGGGAAAATTGCCCATTTAGCCCCACCCTCTGCTTTCTATCTTTTAACCAGCTCCTGATCCACAATAGTACACTGCCTCCTATCCCATGACTCTTTAGTTTTGCCAAAAGTCTCTGATGAGGGACCTTGTCAAAGGATTTCTGAAAGTCCAAATGCACTATATCAACCGACTCACCACCTGTTTATTCACACCTTCAAAAAAACATAACAGATTAGTAAGACAAGATCTTCCTTGTCTAAAGCCATGTTGGCTGTCTCCCATTAAGCCATGACTATCTACATGTTCAGCAATTTTGTTAACTAGTTAACTAGTTGGTTTAATTTGTTACAATTGAACTTATATGTGGGGAAGTCTGAGGTTTTATGGCAATCTTATTTGGAGGAAGATGTGCCTTCAATTTTTGGGGAGGTAAGGAGGGCCCCCTGTCACTGAAATTAGTAGTTATAAGATTAGGAGTTTGGTTGAATTCCAAGATGCAATTTAGAGAACATTTGATGAAGATTGTTGGGATGTGTTTTATGGTTTTACGATTAATTCAAAAGCTTAAGCCTTTTATATTTGATTAAAGATTTACAGTCTGTGACGAGGGCTCTTATTTTACCTCGTCTTGACTATTGTAACTTCATTGTTATTGGGGCTACCAAGAAAGGAGACGTATCATCTGCAATTAGCACAAAACACTGCAGCAAAACTGATAAAGGGTTTAAGATGTTTCAGTCATATAAAACCAGTGTTAATTGAGCTTTATTGGTTGCTATTAAAGTTGTGTATACAGATAAACTTTTATTTTTGAAATTTAAAATCTTATGAGGGTTGGGGACTGCTTATTAGAATTGAAGTTGCAGCTGTATGAACCACGGCAAATTTTCCTTTCTCAGTGAGAGTACTTATTGATGGTCCCAGGTCATAAGGTAATATGGAAGGAGGGGCCATAGGATGTGGGCCTTTTCGATCCAAGCACCAAGCTTGTGGCATTCTCTCCCTTTGTCTCTCAGGACGAAAGTTGTTGTTATAAAAGTGTTGTTTTTTAAAAAATTTATTTATAGAAATTTCCAAATTAAACTGTAGGATACACAGCCAAGAAACCAAAAGAAAGCAAGTAAAAATATAAGTAACAAAAGATTACCTAGCCCACATTAAGGAGACCAGGGAGGACTACATTACTGAAAGCGTCCCAACTATTCCTTCTTCAGAAATAAACTCTCCCAAAAATAGAAACAAAAGAAACCATCCCATATCTAACCCAATAAGGGAGGATAATTGCTATATTTTCATGCATATAATGCCTTTCCCCCCACACATTATACACATGTGTGCATTATATACGTAATTATCAACACAGAACAAAGGAAATTGATGGTCGTTTTTAATTTTTTATAACTTCTTTATTTCTGAAATGCTGAATTTCAATGAAACTAAATATGAATAAATGGGACTAAATTAGACTAGGCCAATTCCAGTTCAATCAATGTTGTCATCATCATTATCTGACTCCTCAAACCCTTTAAAGTCCTTTCCCTCTTCACTGTCATTGTTGAAATAACTAAGCCGACAAGATGGCACCGGTAACAGACGCCCGTTGACAGCGCTCCGGTGAATCCCCCCCGTTTTCTTTCTTGTTACCCTCTTCTTTCCTTTGGAGGTCCTGCCTGATGCCACATACAGGCAGGAAATGGAAAGCTAAGCTGCCGTTGGGGGAGATCCCAGGTGCAGAGAGGTCGGCAGTTCGCGGGCCCATGGATTCTTTTGTGTGGTCTGCCGGGAGGAGTGAAGTTGCCCTGGAGCACCCGTTGAACGCTATTAGCGTTGAGAGGTTAGAGGTTTCCCTCAGTTCGGAGATCCGAATGCAGCTGGAAGTTGAGAGCCTGCCTGAGATCCTGAGCGCGGGCGTGGGGGATGCGGCCAGTCTGCTTTTGGTACACAAATCTAATATCGGTCTGCTTTTTCAGAGCTATAAACTTTCTCAAGTAAATAAATCCAACTCTGTATTGAAACTTGAAAGTAATTAGTATCTTATAAGTTGACTAAGAATTTTCTTTCTCAAAGCAACTTTACAACTAATTTTCATATCTATTGGCTGCAAAGGTCTCAGACTCCACGGGCAACCTCAACTGAAATTGGCCCTTATTTGCATCAATGACCTTATTTCAAGCAACCATATCGATAGTATAAAGATTTAAAAAATTTTGTTGATCAAAAAAGACAGTGCTTAGCTTTCAAGATGAACCCCAACGCAATCCAACACACTTTTCCTGTGCGTTTCTCCAAGATATGGTTTCTTCAGGGGGTAACTTTAAAAGCACTGCAAAAGTAAGCCACATCCATTAGATACATACTTTCCATAATTAACCATTCAGTATTTTCAAAGAGTGCATAGAAAACCGCAAACCTTAACAGTAGCAGATGTCACTTCACTGAAAAGATTTATCACCATCTTTTAGCCTACCGGCGTTTGAGGGACGCGGCGCATGTGAACTAGATTTTATAGTCGTTTCAACTAATTTGAGCGTCATCACGCTGACTCCAGCTGAGTTGTTCAAGTACATACCTCCCATTCTACGCGTACATTCAATCTCCCTGGGGCCACTGATCCAAGCGTGTGAATCCAGCGCTGCTCATGCCATAGCAGAGTCTGATCTTTTGACTTCCCTTGTTTTGCTGTCTTTATCTGATCGATACAAAAGCATCGTAACTCTTCATAAGTATGTCGTAACTGTAAACAGTGATCCACTATAGGTGCCTCACAGTTCTGACATTTTAATTGACTTTTATGTTCATTAATCCATATTTTCAATGCTCGAATGGTTTTTCCAACATACATCAAGCCGCAAGGGCATATAATACAATAGACCACATATGTTGATACACATGACGTTTGATGTTTTAATCTGTACGTCCGACCATGATAGTCAAATTCACTAGTTTCTATAGTGATGGGGCAGATGTTGCAGAGACCACATTTCTTATGCCCAGGTAGTTCAGATTCATTTCGAGTCAAAAGGGGGCGTAGTACCGCCGGACTCAACATCTCCTTGAGGTTTTTGTGCCTCTGCCATACACAGCGCACGGTTTTATCTTCTAAACCAGGGATACTATTTAGAACGTTTGCGTGGCGTTTAATAATACGCTTCAGATCATAGCTGAAGGGAGAATGCTTTGTAATAAGATAAACCTGTGTATTGGAACCAGTGGAGGAAGCTGTTTTTTCCAGAGGATGAATCAATAAATGACGATTGGTATAGAGCGCTCTTTTATAGGCTTTAGCAACAACAGATTTCGGGTAGCCCCGTTCATAAAAATTTTGTTTCAATCGTTTTGCCTGGATCTTAAAATCTTGAATATCAGTACAATTTGGTCGATACCGCACAAATTATGACAGTGGTAGGCTGTCCCGCAATTGCACAGGATGTGCACTAGTGTAGTGTAAGAATGTGTTTTTATCCGTTTTCTTTCTATGGATGGAAGTGGACCAACCAGTTGTTTGCTTATGAACTATCCCATCCAAAAAGGTGATCTATTCAGCATGATAACTAATCATGAATTTAATATGGTTATCCCTATCGTTGATCCAGCAGAAAAATTGTTGTAAACTCGCAGGTGTGCCCTGCCATAGAACGAAAACGTCGTCTATGTATCTTTTCCACAACTTCAGATGCTTCTGATAAGGTGAAGTATCTATCCATTCTCTCTCGAACTGTTGCATGTATAAATTGGCTATAGAGGGGGCACAGGTGGCCCCCATTGCCAACCCTGATAACTGATGGTAAATGACATTATCAAATACAAAAAAATTGTTGAACATTGTTAGAGCAGTCAGTTCTGATAGAAAGCTTAACTGACTATCCGATTGGTCACCTCTAGCCCGTAGTGCAGCCACAACACTCTCATGTGCCTTAGTTTGCGGAATAATTTCTTTTATTTATTTATTTAGACAGTTTTTGTATACCGTCTTATCCTTCAATCAAAGCGGTCACAACACAATTGGGGGATACATTTAACACGCGGGGATATGAGACACATACACTAATACTTACAGGGAACATGGGCTATGGAGGGTTAAGTGTCTTGCCCAAGACCACAAGGAGCATCTGTGGGACTAGAAACCCCAGTCCTTCCGGCCCAAGGTTGCTGTCCTCTAGTGGGATTTGAACCCCCAACCTTCCGGCCTGAAGTACCTTGCCCCCAACCACTAGGCTACTCCTCCAATAACTGTGTATAACGAAATAACATCCAAAGTTACAAGGCTCTTTCCCTGGGACCCACCCTCATTATCATATTAACGGCTTTACTTTGCAAATGCTGAATCTTCTGACCGCACCCTGCCATTCCCTTTGTTTCATTAATCACTGTAGCTTCCGGCACTGTCTGTAGTCTTCAGGGCTATATGAGCACTGTGTATTACCAGCTTTGTTTGGCCTGTTTAATTTGTCCAGGCTTGCCCAACTTGCTCAGGCCTGTTCAACCTGTTCAGTTCTGACCTGTCTTTTCTTAGCTGGGTCCATTCTCTGTGCACTTCTGCTCAGGGTATGGTTCCCTCTGGCTTTACTCTTGTTGTGCTGGGCTCTGGGTACTCATTCTCTCAGCCCACATGCTTTTGCTTTTCTTCTGTGCCATCATAATGTATTACAGCCTCAGGCAAGGATGCAGCCATACTAGACATACCTATCAGCCAATTTCCCTTCACCCCCAATGTGAATATAAAACCATGCTGGGTCAGATCTATAGATATGAAGCCCAGTTTTGTATAGGTTGTCTAAGTAGGAAAATCCAATGCGCAAGGAATTTTACAAAAATATATATAAGGCCATGGAAAATATGTGTTCTGCAGTACGTTGCCTGGGAACAGCCATTTTACAAAAATACATGCACAAAAAAACCCAGAGCAGCATGACTCCGAGCTTTGAATATGTTAAGTAGCACTTATGCATGTAAGTGGCGGTTTACAACTTACACATGTAAATGCTGGATTTCACAAAACTGCACATCCAGGGGGGAGCCAATTAAGGAGGCAAGCTACAAAATTCAAGGTTTTTTTTTTTTTGCTTTCACAGGTAGTTTTGAATATGTGTGCAGAATTTCCCCCTCAATCATTCATCCATATCCCAGGTACTAACTAATGAGTAACTAACATTTTGCATCCCTCACAACAGGCGTTAAGTGCTAATAGGGAAAATTTTAGAGGTTGCAAAATGGGGAATTCACATGGGTATTTTAGATTTGTCCAGACCAACCCCTTCAAATTTGTGTGTGCTGTGGTTGTACATGTTAATAGAGGTTTTTCTAAAATGACTTCTCTGGATTTTTTTTTATTTTGTGTTTTTTTGTTTTTGTTTTTTTAGATACATACTAATTTTGCACAATGATTGTTAATGAATATTAATTACATTTTTAGTAAATATTCCCTTCTAGGATTTGCTGGAAATGTTTATGCCTTATCCAAGTATGACAAAATATTGAACCGGTATAACACTTTCTCCAAGGTTTTTGTGCTTGGCACTAACTGCAGTGGCTGTCTGGGGACAGGAGACATTCAGAGCATCATTGAACCAAGACGATTAGAAATTTTATCTGGCAAGAAACTAGCCTGTGTGAGCTTTGGAAATGGCCCGCATGTTGTCGTCGTCACTGCTGGTAAAACGTACTGTAATAACGTTATGTCCTTTTTGGCTTGTTCAGAATGCTGACTAGGGAATTTGGTGTTGGGATTTCTTATTTGATAAAAAAATTGCAGTAATGGTTAAGCAGTCTTCTTGTATGCTTAAGAGTGTGAGGTTTCATTGTTAAAACTAGCTAAAATCTCTGTTTACTGTTCTTATAATTTCCTAACTTGATCTCTTACGCTGTAAATTATATTACAGGTATCTTTTCTGGAGCTCTTCCAAAATATTTTCTCATTTTTGTACCTATTTACTATTTGATGTTGATGTACTGATTTTTAGTATTTTTAACTGTTAAAGTTTATATATGTTTCTGATTTTATGGTATTTTGTTTGTTGGTGTTTGCCTTAATTTTTACATTATTTTCATGAGTTGTTTGATAGAATTGTTTTTTCACTGATGCTGGTCTATTTTTTTATGAAAGTTTTTACTCTGTAGTACTTCTGAGGGAGATTATGTTATTTTTCTGGAAGGCATATAAGAAGAATAAAATGATTATCTATGTATCTAGCACACTTTTTGTGAAGAAATTAGTCCCAAGTTTATCCCCTTTGAGCCTCATAATCATGATTTCTTATTGTAGAACTTCATTTCTTGTTTCTTGTGCATATTTATACTCAATTGTCCTCTTCTGCTCTCTAGTATACATATTTAAGGGCATTTTTAAAAATTATTTATAAATTCTTCACAACAATACAAGAAACCATATATGAATGCAAATATTTACAAGCATTTGAGCATTCCAAGTCCAAATCAAGGAGAGCGCTAAACAAACTACAGAATCTATCCCCAATAAACATAGAATACCCCTTTTACATTACCATAGGAAAAAAAATAAAATTTAAAGGAAATAGAAATAAACAAATATTTACCATTCCTTATCCTGTAAAAAGGTTTGCAGTTGTGTAGGTTCAAAAAAAATATATCTCTTGCCAGCATAAGCAATCAAACATTTACATGGAAATTTCAGATGAAAAGTGGCCTGCAAAGCCAAAACCCAAGGCTGAAGTTCTAAAAAGGCTTTCCTTGGATTCTGCATCATACGCGACGCATCCGGAAGCACCTGTAAAGGATAATAATAGAACTTGGCCTGCTTATTTAAGAAATACAAAGAACAAAATCGTTATCTGCCTCAAGCAAAGATCTTACTAAGAGATTCGCCTGAGAGGAAATATCCTCTATGGACGTCTCTAGAAACGTGGTTAAATCTAAACTAGGATCTTTAAGTTGATCATATTCGTGTGCCTGCACCATTCTACCAGTCTGACCCTCTTTCACACCTTTAGGCAAATAAATTTTAGATATTTTAATTGAATCAGGGTCTGAGAGCATAAGCACCTCTAAGGTATTTAGTAAACAGTATAGAAGCTGACAAAAAGTGTGTAGAAGGAAAATTAAGAAACCGTAGAATTTTTTAACGTAATGCATTTTCAAAATTTTCACGTTATTGGTACAGGGCTAAGAAATCTTGTACTGAAGAAATGAGAGCTGCCTGGAGCACAGAAACTTGAAATTCAACTTTAACATCTCTTATCCAATAAAGACATTTTTTGTTCTTGCTCCTCAAAGGCAGCCATTTCTTCACTCGAAAAAGTAGACATATGAGTGAGAGTGGTTTGAAGAGATAACTCTGTCCTTTTAACCATGTCCCAGATGTCCTTTAATGAAATGTCCTGAGGCGGTAACGAACGATCAGGAACTGTAGAAAAGTCAACAGCTTTTGGCAAGAGAGCTACTGACCTTGATACTGAATCCAGCTGAAGGAAAGATTTAGGAAAAGAAGGGGAACCCGGAGAGTCCTTACAATCCTTACCAGGTGCAAGGACTAATCTGGGATCAGAGCTTCCTAGTTAGGGAGGAGTAGAGCAACCCTGTAATTCCAGAGAGGAGGAGGTGGAAACAGTACTCACATAAGATGTTCCCCCATCTGTAGCTGAAGGCGACGATATCTGCTCCTAAAGTGTGTGTCTAATGGTCCAAACACTTTAACAGCATTCAGTGCCAGAGTAGCCAAAGTTTTCTTCTTTTCTTTCCCCATCCTAAAGGGGAACCTCCACTCTATTCCCTTGAGCTCTGAAGGGGCTCCAAAGGGGCAGAACCTGCTCCTTTAAGCATGGTCCTTTGGAGCATGTGCCCATGGGCACTCAGCCGTGTGCCATGGAAATAGCCAGATATTAATAGCCTGTAGAGCGAAGTGTCACATGACGACGTGCCTAGCAGAGGGGTTGAGCATCCAATAAAAATGCAATCATGTAATCAGGAACAGTACTCACATAGGGGCATGTTTAGTAAAGGTTAGCATGAACTAAATGCTGCTGTAACACATTTTATTCCTAGGGGAACAATGGCACATGTTACATTTTAGTAAACATGCCCCTTGGTTCTTAAGTCTCTCATTTCATAGGACTTTTGGTACAATTTTGCTGCTGCCTCTATCTGTATCCTTTTTTAGAGGTATGGTGTTAAGAATCGAATATGTGAGGGCTTACCAATGATTTATGTAGAAACATTATCTCCTCCTTTTTCTAATGATTATATCTCTCCCTGGTCTTCCCTTGGCATTAGTCATCGCCTTGTCGGACTGTTTTGCGACCTTGATAAGATATGTTCACCTTAATATCTGACTCTTATTTAATGCATATCAGTCGCTCATCTCCTCTTATGTACCTCAAAAGCATGATTTTCCACTTTTATTTATTTATATCTCCAGGAACAAGCAGGAATGAGTCTTCACATATGGGTATCGTCGGTACTGACGGAGCCTGCGCGGGAACGCTCCCCAGCGTCCAGTAAGAAAGCTTTTGGGAGCATCCCACAGCGCCTGCGCGCTGCCTTCCCACCTTTCCCAACCGCCTCTCTCCAGTTCTTCTTTTCCGCGGAGCCAGCAGGTCGTGTTCCTGTCACCGCAGAAGAAGTTCTTTATTTTTCTGTGTCGCGTCTGCCTTCTTCGACGTCAGACCGGTACCGCCGGTCTTTTCTTTTCTTTCTTTAAAAAAAAAACAAAAACCAACACTATTCTTTATTTCAACTGTGCATTTTCAGTTTGGGCCTTAGGCCTGAATATTTTTCTCCTCATGGAGAAGCCCGCTTCCGGGTTCAAAAAGTGCACAAAATGTGGCGGTACTATTTCTGTCACCGACACCCATGATTGGTATCTAAAATGTTTGGGTCCTGACCATTCCATCACGGATTGTGTGTCCTGTACCATGATGTCTAAAAGAGGTCGGCAGAACTGAGCAGCCAAGCTCGATACCCTGTTTCCCTTTGATGCAGCCTCGGTGGCATCAACGTCTTCCAGGGCTGCTTCTTCCTCCCATGGATCTCAGGTAACCAAACATAAATCTAGCCGGTCCTTGAAGGGCAAATCTCCCTCTAAGCATCGAGATGCCTCCGGGCTTGTCCTCGAGGATTCCGCACCGGCAAAATTACCCCGGCGGGAAGTTTCGGCTTATAAAGCATTGTCTATGGGGTCACAGGTTGACATCGATGGCTCGGCCTCGACCGATCACCTGTTGCCGTGTTCTGGGGTACCGGTGGCCTCCACTGGTACCGACATCCAGACTCTGGTGGCGTCGATGGATCAGAAGATTCTGTCCATGCAGCGCACCCTAACAGCGTTTATGCAGGCTGCGACGCCTCCGGTACCGCAACAATCTCCGTTGCCGGTACCGGCACCGGCATCGTTCCCGGTGACGGTACTGATTGCATCGACATCAGCTTCGGTGTCGACTGCAACGGTACCCTGTCCTACGATGCCCATCGGTACCGAATCGGTACCGCTTACTCCCGATGTCGATCCCACTTGGTACGCATATCGGGCTTTACAGGAGCATCCAGACAGGCGATACTTCGATTCCTCCGAAGACTCTGATGAGTCGGAGGCTTCTGTCGAGGCATCAGTGCTTCTTCCTCAGGAGTCTGCTTCTCCAAAACGAAGAATGTCTCCTCCAGAAGACTTGTCTTTTCAAGACTTCATTAGGGAAGTGGCTAGGGGCCTCTCCATTACAGTGGCCCCTGAGTCAGAGCCTAGAGCCAAGCAATTAGATATTTTGCAATATCCTAAGTCTCCTAAAGAGGCAGCTACCTTACCTATTCATGAGATTCTCTATGATCTCATGTTGAGCATGTGGGAGACTCCTCTTACCACCTCTCCTCATTCTCGTAGGTTAGACACCATGTACCGTGTCCCTCCTTGTCCTGGCTTTCATAAGTCTAAGCTTCCTCACCACTCTATTGTGGTAGAGTCTGCCATGAGGAAAATAAAGAGTGCAAAGAGACACTCATCTAATCCTCCAGGACGTGAATGCAGGACCCTAGATGCTTTTGGCCGAAGGGTTTTCCAAGCTAATATGCTTGCTGCCAGAATCAACTCCTATAGTCTCTATATGGGGATGTTTCTAAAAGAAGTCACAGATCATCTGCAGACTTTAGACCCTTTTATTTCAGAAGATAAAAGGCAGGAATTTCTCACTTGGCTCAAACATGCCCAAGATGTTTCCAAATTTTCCAACCGTGCAGCCTTTGACTCTTTTGAGTGTGTAAGCAGAGCCTCGGCTATTGCCATAGGTGCACACAGAATTGCTTGGTTACAAGCCTCTGATTTGGAACTCTGGGTCCAAGATGAATTGGGAAATCTTCCTTGTACAGGTGAAAACCTTTTTGGCAAGGATTGGCAAGCAAAGGCCACTCAGATGGATGCTGAGAACTCTGCTTTGGATCAACTTTCAAAGTCTACCTCTGCTCCTGTTAAGAAAAGATTGTTCAAAAAGACACCTTTTTCTAAAAAGGGAAGATATTATCCTGCTTATGGTCAGCAGGCATCTTCTGTAGGTCGTTTTGCTGCAAAGCGTCAGCAACCACCTAAACAGGCCAAGTCAAAGGCTGCCAGGCCTCCCACGGCCCAGCAGCCTCAGCCTCCTCAGGGCCTTTGACTTGCAACTAGAGAACTTAGTTAGCCTTTCTAGCTCTGGAAGAACCAGAGCCCCTCACCATTCCAGGAAGGTTGGCTTACTTTGCTCCCAGATGGGAGCAAATCACAGCAGAGCAATGGACCCTCTCCATTATAAGGGAAGGGTACAAGCTTCATTTCTTAAACCTTCCTCCCCACATCATGGTGAAACAGTTCAATTTTCCAACATCTCTCCTCAACCTTCTGGGTCAGGAGATTGCTACCCTTCTTGCCCAAAGGGCAATAGAAGAAGTACCTCTTCTTCAACAGGGCTCAGGGTTCTACTCCCCTTATTTTCTTATTCCAAAGAAAACAGGGGGCTACAGACCCATATTAGATCTCAGAGAATTTAACAAGTTTCTATTCAAAGAGAAATTCAAGATGATTTCTCTCGGTGCTCTGCTTCCATACCTTCAGAGTCAGGACTGGCTTTGTTCTCTAGATCTCAAGGATGCGTACACCCATGTCCTCATCCATCCAACACACAGAAGGTTCCTTCGGTTCCTTTTTCAAGGAAAGCACTACCAATACAGGGTGCTTCCTTTCGGTCTGGCCTCCGCACCAAGGGTGTTCACGAAATGCATGGCAGTAGTAGCTGCATTTCTACGCACTCTAGGAATATTCATTTTCCCATATCTGGACAACTGGCTCATTCGAGCTCCATCCCAGTCAGAGGTCCAGACTTGTCTAACCTGCACAATGCGTGTCCTTCAGTATTTGGGACTGGTAATAAACATCCCAAAATCCCATCTCACCCCTACTCAGTCTCTGGAGTTTATAGGAGCCTTGCTGGATACCACAACTGCAAGGGCCTATCTTCCTCAGGCCCGTTGCCTACGCTTGGTGCAGTTAGCCTCCCAGATACAGTTAAAGTCCCATTTAACTGCTCGAGAGATGTTACAATTATTAGGCCACATGGCATCCGCCGTGCATGTGGTTCCATATGCTCGCCTTCACATGAGGGCAGCTCAATGGACTTTGTCCACCCAATGGACTCAGGCATCAGGTTGCCTGTCAGACAAAATAGCAAACTCCAGTCGCTTATTTTGGTCTCTCCATTGGTGGAAGTCCTCTCCAAATCTGTTGCTGGGGTCCCCTTTTCAGCAGTCGCTACCCCAAGCAACTCTGACAACAGATGCTTCTCCAATGGGTTGGGGAGCTCATCTGCAGGATCTCTCCACCCAGGGCATCTGGTCTCCACAGGAGACTTCTCTGCATATCAATCTCTTGGAACTCAGGGCAATATTCTTAGCTCTCAGAGTGTTCCATTCCCTGCTCAGCTACAGGACAGTCCTCATCCATACGGACAACCAAGTAGCCATGTTCTATGTAAACAAGCAGGGCGGGACTTGGCTCTCTGTCGCTTTGCAACGAAGCTTTGCGACTGTGGGCCTTCGCCAGAGAGCATCACATCCATCTTCTGGCAGTATATCTTCCAGGCGTTCAAAACTCTTGGGCGGACAGACTCAGTCGAGTTCTGCTTCCACACGAGTGGTCCCTCCACATGGACCAGGTAGCCAGGATTTTTTTAATTTTGGGAACCCCGGACATAGACCTCTTTGCAAGTCCGTGGAATGCCAAACTTCACCGGTTCTGTTCCAGAATTCCGTGTCAGGGAGTTCAGGCCAAGGATGCCTTCCTTCTTCACTGGGGTCAAGACTTCCTTTATGCCTTTCCACCCATTCCTCTAATTCCCAAAACTCTTTTCAAGCTTCAGAGAGATCAAGGGACCATGATCCTCATAGCACCACATTGGCCACGCCAAGTGTGGTACCCTCTACTTCTGCATCTCTCTCAAGCTCCTTCCCTGGACTTGGGCTCTGCACCAGACCTTCTATCTCAGAAAGAATGAACGTTGTGGCACCCAAACCCCCAGTCTCTCCATCTCAGGGCTTGGTTGCTGAGGGCCTAGATCTTCAAGATTTTCATCTCTCTCAGCAAGTCAGAGATGTTATTCATGCCTCTAGAAAGCCTTCTACTAGACGTTCCTATGCTTTCAAATGGAAAAGATTTGCCATTTGGTGTTCAGGGAAGGGTCTTAACCCTCTTGCAATACCTTTGAATTCTTTACTAGAGTATCTCCTGCATCTATCCCATGCAGGTCTGAAAACAAATTCAGTAAGAGTCCATTTGAGTGCTATTGCAGCGTCCCTCAAGCCTCTCAATGGACAGCCTATTTCCTCTCATAGCAAGATTCATGAGAGGCCTTCTTCTAACTAAATCTCCCATTAGACCACCTCCAGTGGCATGGGACTTAAACCTGGTTCTTGGTCAGCTTATGAAGCCACCCTTTGAACATTTAGCCACCACCTCCTTGAAATTTCTTTCTTGGAAAGTTATTTTTCTCTTTGCAGTTACCTCAGCATGCCGCATCAGTGAGTTTCAAGCTTTGGTGGCTAATCCACCTTATACAAGGTTCCATCATGATAAGGTAGTCCTCAGGACCGATCCACACTTTATGCCCAAAGTGGTCTCGCCTTTTCATCTGAACCAAGAGGTATATTTACCTGTCTTTTTTCCAGGACCTCATGCATCAAGTGCAGAGAGGAATCTTCATACCTTGGATTGTAAGAGAGCTCTCGCTTTTTACTTACAAAGAATACAGCAACATAGACAGTCTTCTCAACTCTTTGTTGCTTTAGATCCTTCCCATTTAGGACTTCCAGTCTCTAAGAGAACACTGTCCAACTGGATTGCTCAGTGTATTTCTTTCGCCTACCAGAGTAGGAACATTTCTCTGGAGGGCCATGTCACAGCTCACAATGTGAGAGCCATGGCAGCCTCAATGGCTCATCTAAACTCTGTGTCCATCGACCAAATCTGTCAAGCGGCCACCTGGGCCTCGGTTCATACCTTCACAGCCCATTATTGTTTGGACAAGGACTCCCGCCAGGATGCCTTGTTTGGTCAGGCTGTTCTCAAACACCTGTTCCATTCCTAATCAACTCCTACCCACCTACCCTGGTTGGATGCCAGAGATCCATGGGGGGAGGTAGAGTCCTTTTCAAGGACACACAACCTGGGGTTTCTCCCTGGCATCTGCAGCTAGGGAGTCCCCATATGTGAAGACTCATTCCTGCTTGTTCCTGGAGATAGCACAGTTACTTACTTGTAACAGGTGATCTCTGGGAACAGCAGGAATAAGTCTTCACAACCCACCCACCTCCCCTAGGAGTTGTATCTCTCTATCTTTCCTTTCCTCTCTCTCTCTTTGTCTCAGCTCTAAAACTCGAACTGGAGGGAGGCAGTTGGGAAAGGCGGGAAGGCAGCGCGCAGGCGCTTTGGGATGCTCCCAAAAGCTTTCTTACTGGATGCTGGGGAGCGTTCCCGCGCAGGCTCCGTCGGTACCGACGATACCCATATGTGAAGACTTATTCCTGCTGTTCCCAGAGATCACCTGTTACAGGTAAGTAACTGTGCTTTATTTACATTGAATCTAAAATTCCAAGCTCTTGATCACTCCTTATTTGGTCTGTCATATCAAGAGTGGCCTCTTTTGTTATTAGTAGGAAATGTTTGTTTTCTAGCTGCTGATATGAACAGCAGCACTTCCGGATCAATTTAAAAAATGTTTGCTTGTGAAATGAGTGAGTGAGTGTTAGTCTAGACTCTTAAGGTTGAATTTTGAATATAAGCTGAATCCCCATGGAGGAAAAGAAAAGTGGAGACTTCAGATAGTAACTATCTGGGATTCAGTTTGTTTTCTATTATGCCACTCACTCTTTTTTTTATGAAGCAGGTTTAATGTCCCTGCTTTGGGCAGTGCTCATAACGTGTTCCTAGCGAGGTTGAGTGGCAGAATATTGACCTACCAGGTTGTACAAGTTCTTCAAGCCAAGAAAGGACTGTTCTGAGTTCATAGTTCAGGTCCTGTATTTAAGTCTTAACCAAAAAGATGTAAATAGATGTGTTTCTTATAGTGCAGGCTATAAATCATTTTGGTGGTCTTCCTGTGAATTGATTCATTGTTACTTTAGAGAAAAATCACATGAACTGTTTCCTTTTTGCTTTTCTTAATAATTTTCTCTTTGTCCTTCCTTGGATTTTCATGGTGTACCTAATGTTTGCAGAGGGCAGCATGATGTAGCTTGCAAAGCACACTGAAGTGTTAGAATTTATTTTACTCATTTTCAACTTTGCCTATTACATTTTTCATATGGTATTATTAAAAGATGCAATTTGTAGTAATATAGCTATAAAAATAAATTTTCTCTTTTCACTCCCTCAACAGAAGGTGAAGTATACAGCTGGGGTCACAATGCCTATAGCCAACTAGGAAATGGGACGACTAATCCAGGTTTACTTCCGTGCCTAGTGACAACTAAATTAGTTAACAAACAAGTGACGGCTGTAGCATGTGGTTCTCATCATTCCGTAGTATTAACATCTGATGGGGAGGTAATAACTGCTGTGGATTTTGCTTAAAAGTTTTAAGTAGGAATAAAAATAGAGGCGGTTTTAACTTGGTAATAAAAACAAAATAATTCAAAATCAAGATATTTATCTTTAAGGAACAGTGATGTTACTTTCATATAAAACAGTTTATTTTTTAATCTTAAGCTAACATTATGCTGATTTCATTTTATTTTTATGATTTTTCTCATGCATAAGTAGTTATTCAAATTTGTTTCCAAATTTAAAGCATCTAGATTCTCAAAATCTGATTTCTCCAACAGCAAACTTATCTGCCACACAAGTGGCTGACATTTATTTATTTACATTCTCTTATCTGACAGTACCTACACAGCTATGTCTCTTGAGTTCAAAAACTGCTGCTTCCAAAGGGGGTTTCTCTGTGCTGTTGCTCAGATGCAGTTTGTGGTGTTTGGCATATTTCTTATATTATTTCTTCTGAGTTCTCCTTGACCACTCCCTTAAAATTTGACCTTTTGAGCCAGCTCTTTATTAATCTGGGGGTTTCACAACGTGCTTCCACAAATAGATGTCCTTCATGGATACTCACCAGAAGTGCTAGGACTAGTTAGTGTCTCCAGCTGCCCCCACAGCACTGAGTTACCAACAACAAGAGGCTACAACATGATAGTATGCTAATCTTGTCTATGAAATCCTCCTCTTCCAGTGAAGAAACCTGAGAAGGGCGAGAGATGAGAAATGTCCTGGAGGCTTTGCAGAGCTGATCCCCTCTTATGAGAGGAAGAAAATGTCACTAATCTCCAGGGACTGGTTCCTCCTCAAAGGAGACAGTGAGAGGGAGGCATCTCAAATAAAATGCCCTTGAAAAGATGTGCTTTCCTCAGAAATGAGAAGCCAGATAATGAAATGCCATAGGCACAAAGGTCGGCCACCCTTCTGCTTAAGTTACTCATGCAGAAGTCATTGACGATGAAGTGCCCAATGCAGAAGGCACACTAGGCAGAGGGGGAGCTTGATGCAGAAATCAGCACATGACACAGTTTTCGGAGCTGAAGGAAATAGTCTCAGTCTCAGTGCAGAAGCAGTCTGTGCTGTCAATGTGGAAGGAAATATACTTTTTGCCCGAAAACTCATTTGGCACCAGAGTCATTGTCATTGGCCTCACCTCGTACTAGAAGCAGATGACGCCTCACTTGGGCTGTCCGCAGGAAATTTGGGATTGCATTTGAGTCTTTCTGAGGAAAGCATGAAGAAATTCTTTGAAGAATTTGTAGGACATATCTTCATTGATATGCCAAAGCTTTCTCTTTTCGATCTGTTGATGTTGCCACATCCTTAGATGAAATCATAATTCACTGATAATGCAAAGTAGCAGAATTTGGCAAAATAGATGATGCCATAAGTACAATGGCTGACCAGTTGTTCAGACAATATACAATCATTTTATAATCTCTTTTGATTTTAGATTTTCAGTATGGACCCCAAATTTTGTTATGGAATAGGATGGAGGATTAGAAGTACTGAGTTTTTTTTCCAGTGTTGGTTACCTTTTCTAGTATTGCACTGTGGTTAAGCTTGTCAAATGTAAGAGCTGCATAGCCAGTTTAATATCTCCCGAAGGGATGTCCCCAACTTTAACAATGCCTAAGACATATAGCTGTGCTGTTGAGAAAATTCACAAGTTGATTATCTCCAGGTTAGTCTTTCCTTGGCCCTAGAACTTTGCAACATAGCGACAATGTCACAACATATGAATATGTGTGCCCATTTCCCCACAATCATGCCAACACTGAGCTAGAGGCCAGACTGAATGTAGTGAAGAACACTGGACATCTGTATGTGCAGTGTAGTGGTCAAACATTTCTAATTGATTGCAGCATATGGACACCTTTATGTGCCTTAACCCATATCCTTTGCCAGCAAGCAAGTAAACTTAGTCTTTTTGGATATAAAACTGCATGACACAAATTTGAGGTTCAAATGAATCTGTATTGGTTATGGTTATTTCAGCTTTTCTGTAGTCTTGGTTGCTTTTGTTTTTGAATATATCACCCAGCTAACTTTTTTTTTTTTTATAATTACCTTATAGATTTATTCTTGGGGTCACAATAACTCAGGACAAGTTGGTTCTGGCTCAACAACCAATCAACCAGTTCCCCGAAGAGTAACCAGTTGTTTAAATAACAAGAATGTTATTAGCATAGCTTGTGGTCAGCTGTCTTCAACTGCAGTAACAGACAGTGGAGAGGTAAGATAGATAAATGTACATGGATAGATTTCTTTTCTCTTAAGTCTTACTGTTCCACTCTCATGTTCTGTAATCCATCATTGTTGTCTGTGAAACAAAGATTCCTCGTCTTTCTATTTTTCTCAGTAGTTTTTGGTACAAAGTCATTTTAAGCATAGCAATTTTTAGTCATAGATGTCTTCAGATGAAAAAAGGGGTTTTTTTGTTTGTTTTAGTACTTTAGTATGTACTATGAATTCACAATAACTGATTGGAGTTGGCCTAATCCATAGTTCATATATAATATACTCTAAGGGGAGATCACGTGACGCATGAGCGAGTGAGGAAGGATCCTGGCTCGCTCCGGGGCTGCCTCGACTTATCTTTGAAAGAGCCTTGCTTTTGCCGAGCCGGATCGCCGAGGTCTCCTTTGGTGCCGAAGGGAAGCTGAGCTGCTTCGAACGAGCTGACTCCCAGCTCTCTGCCATGCTGGTAACCCAAAAAAAAGAGAGGGAAAAGAGCGGGAAATCGGGGGCCGCGCTGTCGCAGCCGGCATCTCCGGGAGCCGACAGCATGACATCCGCAACGGATGAGGTGGCCAGAGAGGTGGTCAAGTTATTAGACCCCAAATTTGACTAAGTGTTGAAAAAGCTGGATGCGATGGGGGACTCTCTGACCGATGTTGGAAAACACATGGGGGAATTGGAGCACCGTGTGGTCGCCATTGAGGAGGAGGAGGGCCGGCGGGAGAGAGTGGCCTCTGCCCAGGCGAAACAAATAGAGTCTTTGCAAGCTAAAGTGGAGGATCTGGAAAACAGATCCCGAAGGAACAACATTCGGATTATTGGAGTTTCGGAGGAAAAGACTGATGCCCAACTGGTGCCGTTTATCGAAGTCTGGCTTCTGGAAGAATTGGGCCTACATGCACTGGTCGGGGAGCTGCGAGTGGAGCGCGCACACAGGATTGGACCGCGATCGGGGATGCAAGGCCGGCAGAGAGTAGTCATAGCCAGGATTTTGAACTTCCAACACAAGCAACAGCTTCTGCAAGCCTATCGGAGGAAAGGTGGATTGACTTACAATAATCAGAAGCTGCTTCTTTTCCAGGACTATTCAGCGGCTGTGGCGTCGAAGAGGAAGGAGTTTTCTCCCATTTGTGCCTCCCTGTTTCAGAGGAAAATCCGTTTCACTCTGGCTTACCCAGCGATCCTGAGAGTCTCCAAGCAGGGCCAAGATCACTCTTTTGATAACGCAGTTGCGGCCAAGCGATTTGTGGACAGCATGGAGAGGGAGAATCTGGCAGCCAGCAGTGCCCAGCAATGATCTGGACTGCCATGTTGTTAAAACTGTAGGGACCTGGTGTCTAGGATCTGCTGAATGGTTTTACTGTTTACCCTGCTGAGAGCTGGGGAGAATAAATGTGGAGATGCTGGTGTGCATGTGAGTTGCGGTGAGAGTGGAGGGAGAGTGTTGGGAGAAGGTGGATGGGGAGTTGGTGGTGTCCTAGACTGTTGAACCCTGCGCAGAGGTGAGCAGCTATTTGGCGGGGCAGCCCTGCAGCGACACACTAGATCTCGATCCCGGCGATAGAGCTGGGTATGGCATTGTGGAGGAGTGGTGGAATGGGGACCGGGGGGTTGGGGTGGGGGGGCAGGGGGGGCAAGAAGGGAGGGAGGTGTGTGTGTGCATGGGGGAGCGTGTGGAAGGGGAGAAGAGGGAAGAAGAGGGAAGAGTCGTGAGAGACAATGGCAGAGAGTGCGGGTTGTCAGAGGGTGAGAGGCGAAGAGAGGGAACGGGGCCTGGGGCCGTGGCTGGGAGGACCTGGGCTTTTAAAGAAGTATATTGCTTGGGCAGTATGTCGAGAAGTGTGGAATATTATGCCTGACGTACGTATGGTAACTTGGAATGTGGGAGGGGTGAGCACGCCTGTTAAGCGGACTAAGATTCTGCAAGCCCTAAAACGGGCCAAAGTCCAGGTCGCTCTGTTGCAAGAGACACATCTGAGTGTGCGAGAGCATGAGAAGCTTAAGCGGGATTGGGTGGGAGGTGTGTATGCGGCCTCCTCGGGGGGACGGAAAAAGGGGGTGGCTATTCTGGTGCAAAAAGGTATCCCGATGGAGGTGTTGCACGAAGATGCAGACCCCCAGGGCAGATATATTTTTCTTCATGTAAAGCATCAGGGGGAGGAAGTACTTTTGGGTAATATCTATGCGCCCAATGTTTATGATCACCTTTTCTTCAAGAATGTGCTGGCTAAGGTGGGGCGGATTCCACACATACCGGTCATTGTAGCGGGGGACTTTAATTGCCCACATGACCCGCAGTTGGACAGGCAACAGCTGAGGCCCGGAGGAGGTTGGAGCAAGAAGGGAGTGAGCTATTTGTGCAGATTGGGGCAACTAATCGATGCATGGAGGGTCCTACATGAGGGAGAGAGAGACTGTACCCACCTGTCACGAGCCCATCAATCTTGGTCTCGGATTGACTATATCCTCGTATCGAAACAATGTTTTGGCAAGGTGCTTGCGGTGGAGATTGACCCGGTGGTAGTTTCGGATCATGCCATGGTCCGTATGGACTGGAAAGGAAAAGGGGGGGTGCCATCTAAGTGGTCCTTTCCTAGGCACCTATGGAAAAAAGTAGATTTTGCAAACTACTTGAAGCAGTGTTGGGAGGAATATGTTCGGTTTAATGAGAATAGTGTCGAGCAGGTGGCGGTTTTCTGGGAGGTGGGAAAAGCAGTGATGAGAGGGCATATCATGGCGTTTGTTGCAAAAGAACGGAAGAGAGTGGATGATACTGTCTTGCAGCTGGCTCAGGAACTACAACGTCTAAAGAAGCGAGACGTGCAGGGGTCAGGTAGGCGTGTTAGGGAGGAATACTTGGCAGTACAAAGGCAGATGAATCAGGTGCTTCATGAACGGGCAGTATACTCGATGCAGTACTATAGGCATCAATTGTTTCGTTACGGTGATAGGACAGGGAGACTGCTTGCGAGCTTGATTAGAGACGGGGAGGGTCACGGGTGATAGCTACTATGAAGGATAAAGAGGGGGTCCGGTGTACTACTACTCAGGAAGTTATGGGGGTCTTTCGACGGTTCTATCAAGAGTTATACTCGGCAGAGGGGGGAGACAGTACCCATGGGAGGACATTTCTGGAGAGGATACAGTTGCCGCAGTTACAAGAGGAGGAAGTGCAGGAATTGAACGCGGAGATTTCAGGCATAGAGATTCAGAGGGTTATCAAGGGGTCGTCGCCGCATAAGGCTCCAGGCCGGATGGCTACGGAGTGGAATTCTACAAGATTTTGGAGGCCCAGATGACGCCCTCGCTGGCGGCTTTATATCAAGAAGTGTTAGAGACTGGCGGATTCCCGAGAGATATGCGTGCAGCGGCGATCACAGTTATCCCCAAAGCAGGTAAGGACCCAGAGGATCCGGCGTCCTACCGCCCCATTTCATTAATCAACTATGATATGAAAATTTTACCGTCGGTGTTGGCGGCGAGACTGCAACGGTTTCTGCCGGGATTGGTGGGGCAACACCAGTCCGGGTTTGTTAAGGGTAGAGGAGCGTGCTTTGAATATCAGTAAGGTATTGATGGGTATGGAATTGTGCCTGTTGCGGGAAGAGCCATTAGTCCTGGTGAGTTTGGATGCCGAAAAGGCATTTGACCGTGTGTCTTGGTCCTACATGTTTGCGGCACTCCAGAAGTTTGGTTTTAAAGGTGCGTTTCTACGTTGGATTCAGGCTTTATATTGTGACCCATTGGCATGTTTGACCATGGGAGGGGAGTTCTCGGAGTCTTTCTCTCTTGAGAGAGGCACAAGGCAGGGATGCCCTCTCTCCCCCTTGTTATTTGTTCTGCAACTGGAGCCACTGCTGGTGTCTCTTGTGCAAAATGAAGCGGTCCGGGGGATCCAATGGGGACAGAGTGGAATCAAAGTCAGTGCGTTTGCTGACGATATGCTCCTGTGTTTGAGGGACCCACCAACATCGTTGGCAGTGGCTTTGCAGCAGATTGAGGAGTTCAGTGCTTTTTCGGGGTTGCGGGTTAACCGGTCTAAGTCGATGGTGCTGGATGTAGGTGGGAGAGTCCGCTCTCAGTGGGTTGGGGAGTTCCCGTTGTTGTGGGCGCAGGGGCAACTCAGATACTTGGGTGTGCAGATTCCGGAGGATATATCTCAACTTTATACTGTTAATATAGGGCCGAGATTGGCAAAGACCATTGCAACGTTAAAACGCTGGAGGGAGCTGCCTGTTTCCTTGATGGGTCGTATTGCATTGTTCAAAATGGTGGAGCTCCCCAGATGGTTGTACCTACTTCGCCATGCCCCGCTCTGGATTGCACGAAGGGACATGTGCCTTCTGCAGACTCACCTGGGCAAGTTTTTATGGAGAGGCAGGAAGGCCAGAATTGCTTTAGAGGCCTTGATGGGGCCATTGGAGGATGGTGGGGGAGGGCTGGTGTCGTTGCGAGACTATAATATGGTTAGCTTGATGCGTCCTCTCCGAGATGTATTGCTGGGTACGGCCGAAACGATACCCCTTGAGCTTGTAGATGCGATGTCGAGGCCGGAGCATAGATTGGTTCTGATCCATAGTGGGAATAGGGATCTACCTGAGTGGTGGAAGATGTCGGTGTGCATGAAGGCGGTCAGGCAGATGTGGAGGGTAGTGTGCCAGAGGCGGCATTAGTCTTGGCGAAGAATGGATATGCTGCCTTTACGGGGCAATAGAGACTTCCTGCCGGGCAGGTACGCTTTGGTGGCTAGGCGATGGGAGGGGCGTGGAGTGCAATGTATCGGGCATTTGAGAATGGCCTCGATCCCAGAGCTAGACTCGTTTCAATCGCTGCAGAGCAGATATGGGTTGAATGCTCAGGACTTTTACTTCTACCTGCAGGTTCGACATTATGTGCGACAGGTGCAGAAAGGCGGGGGAGCAATCTTAGGTAGTATGCTAGCTTTGATGCAGAGTTTGGAGGAGAAGATAACAGTACATGATTTGTGGAGAGAGTTGGCAGGATCCAGTTCGGGGAAGGCCCTAGAGTCGTTAGCTGCACGGTGGCAGGGGGATGGGATGCCGAGCTTGACGATCAGGAAGCTCGCGGAGGCGTTTGCCGCAGTGAAAGGTCTGTCGGAATCTATGAGACTGCGAGAAATACAATATCGATTTCTATGGGGATCTTATGTGACAGAGGCTTGGGCGGCTAGGGTAGGGATAGCGCAGACAGATGTGTGTCGCTTCTGAAAGAGGGAGAGAGGAACTTTCACGCATCGATTTTGGCTATGTGACACAGTTCAAAATTTTTGGCGGGCGGTGTGGGGACGAATTTCTAGCTGGCTCGCTCAAGAGCTGGAGCCACTCCCAGACTGTTGCCTGTTCGGACTGCGAATGACGGGGGCGGCCCAGGGTCAATATCATGGGCAGTTGCTGCAGAGAAGTATGGTGGTGGGAAAGCAGTGCATTCTGCGCCACTGGATGTCCGAGGCCCCTCCAGGGGTCGCTGAGTGGCTGGGCCTGATGCTTGAACTCAAGGCCATGGAGGAACGGTCAGCGAAGTTGCTTGGGCCCCGGCATCCAGAAATGTGGTGTGGTATTTGGGAGCCGTTACAGGCTGAGGGAGGGGACTCTGGGCTTACCACAACTGCGGGCATTCCCTAGGTCTTGATTTTGATGACTCTTGCCCTAGGTTTCCATGGGGACTGCTGTGGGGTCCTTAGCGCGTCAGGTCCTCCTTAGCGGTTGGGTGCTGTTGGAGAGGTTCTATGACCGAAGAGGAGGGGGAATCCCTGGGTGGTCTTGTGCAGTGATGGAAGGTGGATAGTTATGTCAGGCGGATGTGCTTGAGGGGTGAGAGGAGACTGGCAACCTGTGGTGGGTGTTCTTGTCAGGGGAGGGGGAATGTGTGCAGTGGAAGAAGGAGAATGATTGTGAGGGTTGGGGTTAGATGGGTTAAGGGGGGAGCGGGTTGGTTGGGTGAGGGGATATGTTTCGTACAGAAGTGTGGTATTATTGTATTTTTATGATGTAAATGTAGACTTGTTAGGAACTGACTGCATATTGGAGTTGGATAGCAGCTGCGGGCTGTGGGGGTGGAGCGGGTTTAGGGTCAGGAACCTTGTTGTGTGAAGGTGCATCGTGACATTATGTCTATAAGAATCATAACTTCAATAAAAATGATTTTCCATAATATACTCTAAGGGGGTCATTTGTCCCGTTTGGAGGTCCATCATTGCTATTTGCTCCACTGCCGGCCCCGGCTACTGCCTCCCCATACAAACGGCGCGTTTTTACGGAGAGGCCTAGATGGGGGTGGGAGGGGGCATTGCTGAGGAGGAGCGCAGGGCATGGGCGGTCTGTGACCCCGGACGTACAGAGCTGAATCAGAGGTTGGCCCTGTATGTCCTGGGCCAGGAATATAGACAGGGGACTTATTCCACCACAGGGGTGGAATAAGTCCCCCTGGACGTCGGAGGATCCTACTGCCATGCCTGGAAACAAAGGTAGGGGGTGCAGGACGTTCTCTGCAGCTGGACCCTGGCCATGGGAGGCCAGATCGAGGGCCTGGCTGCAGAGAAAGAAGTTTCTCCAGGAACAAGCAGGAAGTCAGTCCTCACATATGGGTGACGTCGGCGCCAACGGATCCCTCGTGCGGAGCAATTTCCCCAGCTTTCAAAGAAAACCTTTGGGAATGCTTTGCGCATGCGCGGTCCCCTTCCCGCCCAAGGGTGCCATCTTGCTCACTCTTCTTTTTTACACGGAGCCCGACAGATGTTGTCCCATTTTCCTTGGAAAAAGTTGATTGTTTTTTGACTATTTCTACCATTTTTGGTACCGGTTCGACGCCGGTTCCCCTTCCCGCTTCGGCTCGGTACACTGGTATCGAGTCCGACTAACTTTTGCGTTTTTGTCCTTAGTGACTAGCGTTCGCGCTCTTTTTCTTTTAAGTGGCAGCCCGGTCTTTTGACCTCGCAGGGGCCCTTTTTCTACCGATGGCTGCCAGCGGGTTCAAGAAGTGTGATCGGTGTAAAAATCTCATGTCCCTCACCGACACCCATGACTGCTGCCTCTGCTGCCTCGGACCCGACCATGACCCGGTGGTCTGCGGTCCGTGTGGCAATATGTCCTCCAAAGCGCTGAGGAGCAGTCAGCACCAGCGCAAGACTATTTTTTCTCCGAGTCTGGATCCGTCCGGGCCAGGACCTCGTCAGAAGCCTCGACATCTCGGGACTCTGAACCCGAGCACCGTCAGGGGTCTTCTGAAAGGAGGTCGCCCACCCGGGAGCACCGTAAGAATAAGAAACCCGCGAGGGCTGCATCTCTGGAGGACTCCGATCGGCCGGGGCCCTTGGGTTCCAGGTTGCGGAGTGCTGAACGCTGCCCTGGGTTCGCCGAGGCGTCGGACAAGGTAATGCCTGTTGTCCTTGTGGACTCTCCTCCGGGAGAACTGGCATTGGGAACCAAGCCAGAAACTGCAGAGCCTTCTGAGCTGGATCTCAGGTTGGCGGCCTTGGAAAGCAGCATGTCTGCCTTCATGGACCAGCAGCGGGTGCTGATAGCCGGTGTCACCTGTGCATCTGCCCCAATCACCGGGACCTCGACGTCTAAGTCGACCCCGGAGGCAGAGCCGATCCTCAAGTCCATGCAGGCTCGAGTTGATCCTCGGCCTAGGTCTCCCTCGACTTCCCGTTCGGGACCAAGGTCGTCGTCGCCGGGGCCATCGACGTCGGGATGGACATGCTTGAAGCCCTCGAGGCTGGAGCCCATCGAGTCCTCCTCGGAGGGCTCAGCTTTGGAGACAGAGGAGGAAGACTCGCCCGCTACCCACCGGACCCGGTATGTCCCATCGGACTCTCCGGTTTTGAAACCTCAGAGACGGTCTCCCCCGGAGAACACGGGATTCTCAGACTTTGTGAGGGATATGGCCAAGGCTTTGGCGTTCCCTGCAGATGCCAAGGACGAGCCTCGAGCCAAGGAGCTAGATGCCCTCCATTATGACTCTCCTCCGAAGGAGGCCCTTACTGTACCGGTGCCTCCGTTGCTGGAATGGTTGATGCTCCGCATGTGGGAGTCCCCGGCCTCGGCGCCAGCCCTTAGCAAATGGGTTGATTCCATTTATCGAGTCCATAAGAGCCCCGGGTTCCAAAAGGCACAGCTGCCGCACAACTCCATGGTTGTGGAATCGGCCATGCAAAGGCTCAAGAGCCAAAAAACACACTCCTCGGTGCCTCCTGGCCGGGAGGCACAGAACCTGGCGCCCTCGGCAGAAAGTGCTTCCAGGGCTCGGTGCTGTCATGCCATGTCCAGACCTACCAGCTGTACATGGGCATGTACTTAAGAGACCTGGCAAAGGAGATTGCCGGGTTCTTTGCTGGCCTCTCTGAGGAACCCTTGTAGCGCTTCAAGGCCCTGTCCACCGGGATCAGAGAGTGCTCGAAGTTTGTCTCGAGCAGCCTACGACGGCTTCGAGGCTTCGACCCGGGTAACCGCAGCCGGCATCGGTGCAAGGCGCCAGGCTTGGCTCATGTCGTCTGACCTCGAGCTATGGGTACAGGACAAGTTGGTCAATGTCCCCTGCCGAGGAGATAACCTCTTCGGCAAACCCATGACTGAGAAGGCTGCTGAACTCAAGTCTGAGTACTTGACCCGGACAAGGCTGTCGAAGAAGACATCTGCTCCTTCTCACAGGAAGAAGACCTCGGGGAAAAAGTCCTTTTACCTGAGGAAGGGACAGGCTTACAGAAACTACCCCACTTACCAGGCCTCCCCAGCTCCCCAGCAGGGGCAGCAGGCCAGGGGACGGGGGAATGGCCCTCGGTAAGCCTCAAACCCCCAAGCCTCCAGCTCCTGCTCCTGCCCAGCAGGGAGGGGTTTTTTGATTCCCTCTGCATAGCTCCTCTCCCACCAGTGGTTTGGCCCTGCACAGGAGGTCGACTGTCCCTGTATGCCCACAGGTGGCCAGCCATTACATCCGACACTTGGAGCAGAGATCCGTCCTGGACTATTCTTAGAACCCATTTCAGCCAAGTGCCTACCTCCTATTTCCCACGAGAGCATCTCGGACCCCTCTTGCACAGGAACCTCCTCTTGCAGGAGTTGGCTGGTCTTGTCAGGGATCAGGTGGTGGAACCGGTGCCCCACCACCTGCAGGGGAAAGGCTTTTACTCCAGGTATTTCCTGATACCGAAAAGACAAGGAGGCCTTCGCCCCATCCTAGACCTGCGAAATCTCAACAAGTTCTTGGTAAAGGAAAAGTTCAAGATGTTTTCACTTGGGATACTTCTGCCTTACCTCCAGCAGGGAGACTGGTTATGCTCCTTGGACCTAAAGAATGCTTACACACACATCCTCATACATCCAGACCACAGACAATACCTCAGGTTTGTGGTCGGAGGGAACCACTTCCAATACAAAGTGCTTCCCTTTGGTCTAGCTTCCGCTCCAAGGGTTTTCACCAAGTGCCTAGCTGTGGTAGCGGCCTTCCTCAGGAGCCAGGGGATCTTTGTGTTCCCTTACCTAGACAACTGGCTCATAAGGGGCCAGTCAGCTCAGGAGATGCACCACGCCACAGCTCGCACAATAGCTCTGCTTCAGCATCTGGGGTTCATCATCAATCGCGCAAAGTCATCTTTGCTCCCCACCCAGAACTTGGAATTCATAGGGGCAAGGCTCGACATCATACAGGCGAGGGCCTACTTGCCACTGGACAGGGCAGACCGCCTGTTGTCTCAGGTGGGCATGGTGAGTCAAGTACTCCAGGTGTCAGCATGGAGGTTCTTACGCCTGCTCGGCCACATGGCCTCCACAGTTCATGTTACTCCTTTCGCACGCATGCACATGCGGACAGCTCAGTGGAACCTGCGGGACCAGTGGTCACAGGCCACGGGACGCCTGTCCGACAGGGTGGCAGTATCCAAACCCCTAGTGCAGTCCCTGCAGTGGTGGTCACAATCAGGGTACTGTTCCAGCTTCCTGTGCATACCAGGGTGCTGAACATGGATGCCTCCTTGATGGGTTGGGGAGCCCATTGTCAGGGCTCTTGCACTCAAGGTCAGTGGACTCCTCAGGAGGCCACACTCCAGATCAACCTGTTGGAACTACGGGCCATTCACTTAGCTCTAAAAGCCTTTGCTCCTGTCCTCTCCAACCAGTCTGTCCAAGTACAGACGGACAACCAGATGCCTATGTTCTATGTGAACAGACAGGGCGGCACTGGTTCGCGGATCCTTTGCCAGGAGTCTCTGGATCTCTGTTCCTTCGCAGTTCGACACAACATGTCTGTCCATGCAGTTTACCTACCCAGCCAGGAAAACTGCCTGGCAGACAAACTGAGCAGGGTTCTTCAACCCCACGAATGGCAAATGAACAAGGAGATTGCCCAGCAGATTTTCAACCACTGGGGCCTCCCGTCCATAGATCTCTTTGCCAGTCCACAGAATCATCAGTTACCCCGCTTTTGCTCCAGACAGCTGCACCCCATCAGAGTAGCAGCAGATGTGTTTCTTCTCCCTTGGTCGGGAAGCCTCCTGTACGCTTTTCCGCCTATGCCTCTGGTAGCACAAACTCTCTTCAAGATTCGCAGGGACAAGGCCTGGGTGATCCTGGTAGCACCCAGGTGGCTCAGACAGCCTTGGTTCCCACTCCTTCTTCAACTGGCGGTGGAAACCCCTCTCCTCTTGGGGGTACAGCCCGACCTCCTCACCCAGGAGCAGGGTTTCCTGGTGCACCCCAATCCCAGATCCCTCAATTTGATGGCCTGGCTGCTGAGAGGGTAGGCCTTGCACCTTTTCTCTTACCCAAAGGGGTAGAAGAAGTGTTGTTTAGCCTCCAGGAGGCCATCCATCAGAAAATCCTACGCATGTAAATGGTGCAGGTTCCAAGTGTGGTGTCACCAACATACTGTAGAACCCTTCTCATCTCAGGTTCCCAAGGTGTTACAGTACCTACTTCATCTCTCAGAGCTAGGCCTCAAGTCTAACTCTGTCAGGCTCCACCTGAGTGCCTTATCGGCTAACCATGCACCGATAGATGGTCAGCCTCTCTTGGCTCACCCCTTGATAGCCAGGATTCTCAGGGGCCTGCTCCTGCTGAAACCTCCAATCCGCCCTCCGGCGATGGCGTGGGATCTCAACGTGGTCTTGCAGCAACTTACTCGCCCTCCTTTCAAGCCTATGTCCACATGCCATTTGTGCTTCCTCTCCTGGAAGGTGCTCTTCCTGGTAGCGCTCACGTCGGCTAGGCGTGTGAGTGAGCTGCAGGCTCTAGTGTCAGATAGGCCATACACACGGTTTTACAAGAACAGGGTAGTGCTCCGCACACACCCCAAGTTCCTCCCAAAAGTGGTTTCCTCGTTTCACCTCAACCAAGAGGTGGTTCTTCCAACCTTCTTTCCCAGGCCACATACCAACAGGGCAGAAGCAGTTCTGCATACCTGGACTGTAAGAGGGTGCTCACCTTCTACCTGGAGCGTACGCGGGGATATCGGAGGGCTTCTCAGCTCTTCGTCTCTTATGACCCTAGTAAACTGGGTCTACCGGTCTCCAAGTGCACATTATCCACCTGAGTGGCAGACTGCATCGCCTGGGCATAGAGGGCAGCTGACCTTCAGCTGCAGGGTCGTATCATGGCCCACTGTGTCAGGGCTAAGGCTGCATCAGTAGCTAATCACCGCTCTAATCCATTGGCAGACATCTGCCGGGCCGCAACTTGGTCTTCAAGCCAGACTTTTGCAGCCCATTACTGCCTGGAGAGGGAGTCCCGATGAGACAGCGTTTTCGGTCAGGCGGTACTCCGGAATCTTTTCGAGATTTAGGCAACTCCGACCCTCCGGCCCTCTGGTGTGAGGCTACCGTGAGGGATGCATTCTCGGAGAAAGTTCTCTCGCTGCTGTTGCGGCTCGCCTAGAGGGAGCCTTTTTTCAGTTATAGGTTCTCGGTAGCCTGTAGCTAGGGAGTCCCATATGTGAGTACTGACTTCCTGCTTGTTCCCGGAGAAAGCGTAGTTACTCATCTGTAACAGGTGTTCTCCAGGGACAGCAGGAATCAGTCCTCACAACCCTCCCTCCTCCCCTGGAGTTGTAGTCCTATTATTGCTTTTTATTATTTTTTTGCCGTCTTTTTAGCTATGTCATCTGACTGAGCAAGATGGCACCCTTGGGCGGGAAGGGGACTGCGCATGCGCGAGGCATTCCCAAAGGCTTTCTTTGAAAGCTGGGGAAATTGCTCTGCATGAGGGCTCCGTCGCCGCCGACGTCACCCATATGTGAGGACTGATTCCTGCTGTCCCTGGAAAACACCTGTTACAGGTGAGTAACTATGCTAAATTGGTAGTGGCCAGCATTCGCAGCTCCTAAATGGAGTCGCGGTGCCATGGCAACGGGATGCCATGGCACAGCGGCTCCATTCAGGAGCCTGGCTGAGTTAGCCGGGCATATGGCTGGGTGTGCAAGCCAATCAGAATCGGGGCCCGGTCTGCACGTTTAGGCCATAGATACGATTCTGATCCTGCGGGCATGTCTAACCCCCACAGGATCAGAATCGGGTCTACCTCTGAGCGTCCCAATTCTGATCGGCCACACAATGGCCTGTATGGCCAATTGGAATGTGCCTTTAAGCATACAACACAACTTGCTTAAAGTAGGAATGATTGAGGCTGCAGCTTTATTAAGGAAGCTAATCTTTGTATCCAACCCTTTTTAAATAAGTGATATCCAGCTATCATACAATCAAGAAGGTCATTTCAATATGCTTGTGCATAGGAGTAAAGTGTCCCTGGATTCTCTACAAGGAAAACTGTTCCAGCAACCTATAATAGAATCCATGCAGGGGGGAACTATACTATCTCCAGGAACAAGCAGGAATGAGTCTTCACATATGGGTACGTCAGTACCGACGGAGTCTGCGTGGGAACGCTCCCCAGTGTCCAATTAGAACGCTTTTGGGAGCATCCCACCATGCCTGCGTGCTGCCTTCCCGCCTTTCCCAACTGCCTCTCCTCAGTTTTCATTTTTCCGCGGAGCCGGCAGGACGTACTCCTGTCACCGCAGAAAATTCTTACTTTATTTTTGTTTTTTCTTGTGGTCGCGTCTGCCTTCCCTCGACGCACCGGTATCGCTGGTGTTTTCGTTTTTCTTTTCTTGAACAAAATTATTCCTTGGTAGGGAATTTTTTCCCTGTTTAGTGCCTGACGGTTCTCGGCCTACTAGGCCTCTCCACTTCCTTCATGGAAACGTCAGCCACTATCCCTAAAACATGTTTCAACTGTGGAAGTACTAAGTTAGTCTTAGACACCCATAACTGGTGCCTTCCATGTTTGGGTCCTGATCACTATCCGCTGGAGTGTCCCTCCTGCAGCATTTTTTCTAAAAGAAGTTTTCAGCATCAAGCTCAACTCGATACGTGGTTCCCGTCAGCTCTGAGGGTACCAGCCACAACTTCTTCTTCACAGGATCAGGTAACCCCACAAAAATTTGTAAAGACTAGCCAGTCCTCGGGTGGTAGATCTCATGTTCAACATCGAGATGCCTCTGGCCTTGCCCCTGAGGACATTTCGGCTTTAAAACCCCGGCGGGAGTCTTCGGCCTCCAAAGCATTAACGGGGTTTCAGGTTGTTCCCGGGGTTTTTACCTCTGCGAACATACCTGAGCCATGCTCGGTGGTGGTATCCATTGGGAGCGGTGCCGGTACCCCGACATCGGCAACGGTGTTGGATGAAACACTCCACACCGATGATCGAAGTCTAGCGTTCTCGGTATCTTCGGTGCCGCTAGACTACAGACCGATCTTCCAGCATCGGTATCGATCCCGGTACCGATTCTGGCATCCATGTCGTTACCCTCCAGGTCTGTTTCGATTGATTCGCTGCTTTCGATGCCGAGTCTAGAATCAATCTCTAGCCTGGACGATTGGGTACCGACTCGTCTCGGTATCGACCTCGCTCGGTGCCGAAGACATTGTCCCGGAGATCAAAGTCTACCGCTCTCGGTACCTTCGGTACCATTAGAGTCGCTTCAGACTGATCATCCGCTGTCGGTTCCGGCTGCGATACCACTGCCGGTTCCATTTTCTACCTTTGCATCGGTACCGGTGCCTTCCATGCTTACTTCCACAAGCTTGCTTCCTTCGGTACCGAGCTTGGAGTCTATCCCTGGCATGGATAGTTTTTCACTGATTTGTCGCGGTACCAACCTCGAGCGGTACCGCCGACTATCCTTTCAGGACAACCCGATGCTCCACCCTTTTGGGTCTGGTACTCTAATGGATCAATCCATTAGTGCTAAGGCTAGATATTCAACAGATCTGACCTTCACTCCTCATAATACAGGATCCCCTTCTGGGGAAATTTCTTTTCAAGCATTCTTGCTTGATATGGCAAGGTTACTTGCCATTTCTATACCTGAGCAAGATCCTGGTCCAAGGGATTCAGAGTTTCTGTCTTCCTGAGACTCCAAAGAAGGTTATCATGCTCCCTTTGCATCAAACCTTACAGGATCTTTTACTTAGAATGTGGGAAACTCCTTTAAAGGTAAGAAGCTCTGAGTAACTCCTGAGTAAGCTCTGAGAAACTCCTGAGTAAGAAGCTCTACCACACAAACCTATTGAAACGCTCCGTCAATAAACCACATACACTATTCAGGTTAGTAAAATCCATAACAAGAGAGCCAGTTTCAGCACAACCTGCAATGCCGCAGCCACAGGACTACGCAAACTACCTGCAATCAAAAATGATTAAGGCCAGCACGAGCACAAATACCAACAACCCCTCTGTATCACCTAAGGCATCTCAAATAACTCCATTTTGCAATTTCAATACAATATCAACTAGTGAAATTGAGAACATTATCGCCTCCATCAATCCTAGCACGGCACCTAATGACCCATGCCCAGCCAGCTGGATCAAAGATTTGCGACATGATCTAAGCCAAATCTTGTGCAAGATACTGAACCAGTCCTTTCTAACAGGCTCATTCCCACAGAGTCTGAAACACACCTCTATCAAGCCCCTACTGAAAAACAGTAAACTCGATCCATCCAAAGTTGAATCATTTAGACCAATCTCGAGCATCCCCCAGCTTGCAAAAATCATCGAGAAAGCTGCCCAACAACAGATCCAACATCATATTGACACGGAAGCACCACTAGACAAATCACAACATGGATTCAGAGAAGCACATGGAGTTGACACAATCCTTACAACCCTATTCAATGATCTGATCACAGGAATAAACAGCATCAAACAAGGATTTGTCCTCATCTTTCTAGACATTTCCGCCGCCTTCGACTCTGTAAACCACGATATTCTTCTGCAACGTCTGATAGAGAAGGGGATTTGTAGCACAGCACTGGAATGGTGTAAATCCTACCTTTCCAATAGGTGGCAACAAGTTAAAACAGGCCAGGAATCCTCTGAACCATTCCTACAGTCTCAAGGTGTACCACAAGGATCTTCCCTATCGGCACTAATGTTCAATATATATATGCAGCCGATATGTGAATTGGTCCGATCCTTCAACGTGCAATGCCTGGCATACGCAGATGACATCCTCATATACATGCCGTTAAAAACTGACCAACCAGTGTTTTCACCAATAATCAATTGTTTCGGAGCAGTAGCTGAATGGCTGCTGACTCAAAACTTAAGAATAAATCATAGCAAAACTGATGTTCTTTTTGTTACAAGGAATCGTAAGTTCGTACCTCCTTCGTCGCTACTGGTCAACAACATAGAACTGACGTCCAAAACCACAATCCGATATCTCGGCATCACATTGGACCAACACCTGGATATGTCAATGCATGTGAAGAATGTGACAAAGAGTATATATCATAAGATCAGAACCCTACGCCACCTCCGCCCCCTACTTGATTATACTGACTACCGATCAACCTTCCAGGCATTAGTCCTCCCACATCTTGATTTTGCAAACATCATCCTCCACGGGCTTTCTCAATCAACTTTAAATCCACTTCGTCTGGCTATGAATGCAGCTGCAAGAGTCCTCTCTGGGTCACCAAGATCTGCTCACATAACGCCTATCATGAAAGACCTACACTGGCTACCTCTACAAGCCAGACTCCTATATAAGTCACTAATCCTGACCTTCAAAGCCATGAATAATTACCCACCGACACCAATCAGCAAACTAATTCATAACACCCTCGAAAATAGAAACAGAAGGACTACTGCTATGAACACCTTAATAGTTCCTAAGATGATGACATCATGTACTAAAGCTACATCGAACAGAGCTTTCTCAATATTCGCACCCCTAAATTGGAATACACTTCCCCATGAAATCTGTGGCATCAAAAGTCTATTACAATTCCGAAAAGCCGTGAAGCATTACCTATTCACAAAATACTACCCAGAAGTGATCATGGACACTCACAACCAACAGGCCTCCCACATACACCAGACGCCTTAGCACCCTAATACAACCAGAAAATGGTTAGACTACACGATAGCCCACATGACTACTATTTACCCGTACCACCCACATGAATACATGCACAATATCCACTCGAGCTTGAATATTGTATATAGTTAAAGTTTATATATAGTATAATGTTGACTGTACATAGTTATCTCTGTTACTCCATGTTATATATTCCCCTGTTCTCTGTAAACTCAATGTTGCCTGTATGCATTGCAGTATATTTTGTTTAATGTACACCGCGCTGATTTTAATAGCGCGGTATAGAAGAGATGTTAAATAAATAAATAAATAAATCCCCACCTTCAAGGGCCACTGACTCTCTGTACAAGGTGCCCCCTTCTCCAGGTTTTCAAAAGACTCAACTTCCACATCATTCTCTTGTTGTGGAATCAGCGCAATGAGGCGTGTGAAAAGTGCTAAAAGGCACTCTTCTTATCTGCCAGGTCGTGAGGCTAGAACTTTAGATGCCTTTGGACGTAAAAGCTTCCAGGCATCCATGTTTTCAACGAGAATTCTCTCATATATTTTCTATATGGGACTATCTCTTGAAGAGCTCATGACCAGTTTGCTGTTTTTGACTCCTTTTCTTCAGGATCACAAAAGAGCAGACTACTCTTCACTGGTTAGTCATGTTCAAAATATCTCTAGGTTTCTTATTCGTGCTACCCTGGACACTTTTGAGTCTGTTAGCAGAACTTCTGCTATAGCCATAGGGGCACGACGCATGGCCTGGCTCCAAGCTTCTGACTTGGATACATCGGTATAAGAAAGGCTGGGAAATACTCCTTGAACTGGGGAGAATCTCTTTAACACAGAGACTTTACGCCAAATTCCTCAGTTAACCACTGGCACTGTTGCTTTCATAGGATTGTCTACAACTTCCTCTATCCCAGTTGGTAAGAAATCTTCTACCAAACTTTATTCCTCCAGGGGGAAAAAGTTTTATCCTTTCTCTACCCATCATACAGCTGTTTCCAAACAGGGGAAACATCAAACCAGGCTAAAGAAACCACAACCACTTCAGCAAACCCAGCAGTCGCAGGGTTGCTGATAGATTCTTCACTGAATCCTTCTTCCTGCTTTGAGGTTTAGAACCTGTAGTTTGCTTCTTCTCTTATAAGCATCTACATCGGTTCCATCCCAAACTTTACATTAAAGAGACATCCTGACTTTTAGCTCATAGAGCTCCTTAGCATGATTATGCTTTACAGGTAATAAGGTTACTCCTCTTTCTTCTAAGTAGATAGAGGAGTAACAACTGTCAATAAGGTCGTCTATACCTTTATCTTGACAGTTTCTCCTGTATCAGCATGCCTCATACTATTCTTTTCAAAGATTTACTCCATCGTAAGTCTTTTTCAACTCTGCCCCTCTTACCAAGACATTTTTGGTCTGTAAGAGTATACTATTTAACTGAGGGCTTATCCCTAAGCCCTAAATTTCTTTTCAGCGTTATCGCCACCTTGCATTCTTGTTGCTCGTGGCAGCTTCTCAGACAATGATGGCGTTTTTACCACTCCTACTTATGTCTGTAGGTCTCTTCTAATCTTGAGACCTAAGATTTGTTCTGCCGCTCTAACAATAGTTAGAATGCAGGGGCTCTTAGTGTTTAAACCACTAACTTGCTAACCAAGCACCCAGGACTTGATCTCCAATATCAATCTTTCTGACCTTAGTACTAAGTTCCAGACAGACTTGGAACCTTCTCAGATTTTCTTGTTGCAGCATACCTTCTATCCTTAGCCTTCCCCAATCATTGGCGTTGGCGGAGTAGTTCAGGTCACATACTGGCTCTTAAACAGCCAGTTTTTTCTTCTAGCCAACCTGCAACATGCTCTCTGCATCTCTACAGAGCAGCTCTGCACTATGGGCCCTTGCTAGAGAGCAAATAATTCCAGATGGTTAGGAAGGACTTTACTGGGTTCTTCCCTACCCTTACCATTTCCATTAAAGTCTTCTTCAATAAAGGACACACGCCTTTAATTAAGTGAAGACCTAAAGAATTATCCAATCCCTTGGATTGGTTCACATTCCCAGTGGACCCCTTCACCAGGGATAGTTTTCTTTCACTGACAGCCAGTCTTTGTTTGTGTATTTCCTTCCATCCTCAATTCCTCATGGAGTAATTCATATTGAGCACAAGAATGCATCATACTCATTTTTCCCTCTTAGAAGGGTAAATATGGTATCTCTTTTCATTGCATCTTCTTCTCCAGCTGTCATGCTGGAGTTATGGAAGGATCCAGACTCACTGTCAGCGGATTAAACATCCTCCATTCCTGGTTTTTCAAGGGCTAGAGTTCTTAGAATACTCTAGACGTCTCCTTGTCAGTGAGAGCACTCCCTTGGCTCTCTCACCCAAAACAAGGCAGAATGGATTCTCTAAACATCTCCTCAAGCAGGTATTCCCTTCTTCTTGTTAGATGAATCTTTCTCTCTCCACATATCCCTATGTGGGGACATGGGTATATATATTTATGCATACATGTATATAGACATCTGCATGTCTGTACCCATATTTATATATATATTGTGGTAAGGAGAGTGCAGTCCAGCATGAAGAAATAAAAGGAAAAAGAACTTTTTCTTCTCTGCGGGGGATGGGTGCACCAGAACACATACACCCTAGTAAAAGCAGTGAGAGAAACCACAAGGGTAGAGCTAGGCTAAAGCCACACCCAGACTCCATGGCAACCCTAGGTAAGAGTAGGAGGTACATGGGGGTGGAGTCAGAAGGGGAGGTGCCCTGCTCCACGTTTAAGTTTGAGCAAACAAACAGAGAGATAGACGGAAGGAGAAACAGGAACAGGAACAAGGACAAGTGCAAGGAGAGCAAGAGCAGCCAGGACTGCAGCCAAGAGAGCTACAGAGAAGGATCCAGGGAGAGGACCAAGTATACTGGCAAGAGAGAGAGAGAGAGAAGGCTGGCGTTGGAAAAGCTAAGGCAAGAGAGCCTAGACTCCTCGGGTGAAGGGTGCGTCTTCAGGCAGAAGAAGCCCCAGGAAGTGGAGAGGAAATCTTACCCTGATTCCCTAACTGACTCTGAGGCAGAGATAGCTACAGCCAACAGAAGCTCCAGATATGGAAGTCCTGCAGTAAAACTCCAAGGTAGGAGAAAGAAAGCAGTGAAGCCTAAGGCTTGTATCTCTTGCTCTGATTCTGAAGAGGGATTTGTACCTGGGAAAACCCAGATTAGAAAGAAGAGGTTTTCAAGAAAAGTTGAACAGGAGAAGCCTGTTGAAGTTCTGCCAAGAGAAGGAGGGGCAGTGCAGTGGAATAGGCTATTTGAGCTTTTAAATGACTTAAAGGAAAAAGTGCCTGAACGTTTCCAAGCTTTACCAATATGCAGCTCAGAAGAAAGTATGGAGGTGGATGGTAGAGGAACTGACATGGGTTCTTCTTGTTCTGAGATGGACTGTGCTGTTTGTATTAATGCTAATTAATGGAAGCCAAATAGCAGAAAGAAATTAAGAAAGCTGTTACAACTTTTTTATAGCTGAAAGCCTGAAGTAAGGGAGAGAATGAGTCTTATATTGAAGCACTAAGGTTCTTTCCTAAAGAAGTGGCTAGTGCAACCAAGGCGGGGCTAGACAGCAGAGAACTGTTTAACTCAAAACAGCAAAGAAGGAGCTAGCAGCCCTACTGGCTTTGATTGTAAGTTGTAAATACATGTGCCTTTATTATTGCTGAAGTAAGAAGCATCTTAAAGGAAAAGAAAAGGAAAGCCATTGTAAATAATTCCACGGAAACACGGTTTTGATATTTGCTTTAATTGGAGAAGATTATCCTTTGTTTCTTTGTCCTGAGTGTAAAGTTGCTTTGAAGATTGTTACCATCTTACCTAAAGGAAGCTAATAAAAATTCCTGTGCGCTTTGAAACATCCACTTGGTTCATTTCTGACTACACAACTACAACCCTTTGGAAAAGGAATACAAGATGGTCTCCCGTCCCTACTAGGCAACTGCCTGGTAGGGGTGTGGTCGCCACAATAGATATATATATATATATATTTTTTTTTTTTTCTTTCTATCTGTCTGCCTAGGTTCATATATATTTATATACATATATATATTTTTCCTATACGGCCCCGACAGATAGTCACTATCCTTTTCGATGCTACTCCAGCATGTTCAGGATTCTACATAACCAACCACTTCCCTGTGGTAGTTAAAAGGTTTCCACCATGACCTTCAGTTTAGGTACGTCTGAAGTCCTCCATGTACCATCTTTTTTCCTAAGTAACTTCATTTAAGAAGGACATTCTGAATTTTCAGTAAATAGGAGGCTACAATGCCTCATACTTTGTTTATTGGATATAGGGGTCTTTAAAGCCCCTCTTCTCCTATAAGAACTATGTCTTTTTAGGGTCAAAAGGACTTCAGGTTTATCTAATAGGGACTTCCGCATTTCCCGCAAACGTTCTGCCCCATTGAACTACCCCAGTCTCCGCTGGGACTTTTCTCACCTAAAGGTTCTGACCTCAACCTGTCTTTTGCACAGTTATTACCTCTGCTCTATATTGAGGTATTCCTTGAGGATATTCTGCTGGTTCATATTAGCAGTCCCATATGAACCTCCATAAACTTTTTACAATACCTCAAGGTGAGGTCCATATCGCTAAATTCTAGTTCAATGTTTACTACTAGATAATATCTACACAGGGTCTCCTCTCTAGGCATCCTGTTTGGTCCAGTTGGTCCATAGCATATCTGTTTAGTTCAGCTCCTACCCTCCATCCCCAGGATGCCTGAGGTTCTGTCGAATAGCATGGCCTTCTCTGATTCGTAACATGCTGGGACTCCTCCAGGCATCTTAGCTTGGGAGTCCCCATATGTGAAGACTCATTCCTGCTTGTTCCTGGAGATAGCACAGTTACTTACCTGTAACAGATGATCTCTGGGAACAGCAGGAATAAGTCTTCACAACCCACCCACCTCCCCTAGGAGTTGTATTTCTCTATCTCTATCTTTCCCCCTTCTCTCGCTCTTTTTCTCAGCTTTAAAACTTAACTGAGGAGAGAGGCAGTTGGGAAAGGCGGGAAGGCAGCACGCAGGCATGGTGGGATGCTCCCAAAAGCGTTCTAATTGGATGCTGGGGAGCGTTCCCGCGCAGACTCCGTCAGTACTGACGTACCCATATGTGAAGACTTATTCCTGCTGTTCCCAGAGATCACCTGTTACAGGTAAGTAACTGTGCTATACCTGGCAGTGGCATTAATTTTGCCCAAGCAGCTCCCACAGTGTAGGGGGCCCAGACAGAAAGGAGGCCCACATGGCAGTGTGGCAAACTTAATTTTATTTGTTTGCCACACTAACTCTGTTCTAGGCCCGGCTGTTAGCTCACAGGCTGAAGTCTCACAATAACATGAGACGGGCACCCTGGGAGGAACATCTCCAGGCCTGGAACGGAAGCAGCATTGTAAACAATGTAAGTAAGTTTGCTGCAGGGCCTCCACTGCTGCTGCTTTTCTGCCTCCGGAGTGCAGAGGGCTGGAGGTGTGGTCATGCTGCCACCACTGCAGTGGGGGAGGGGGTCATGCCACCACCAGAGTGGGGAGGGGCATCATGAAGGGGGGCCAAAATGGGAAGGGGCCTCAGCAAAATTTTGCTTGGGGACCCCCCACTAGAACTTTGGCCACTGGCAACTGGTGTTTATGAATGGAGAGAGGGTTTCTAATATTATTATAATGGGTGATCATCTGGCATCCAGTGATTGCAAGATGGTGTGATTCAATATTAGGATGCAGATGCAGATGTTTCATTGAAAAGTAAGGGTCCTAGACATTAGAAAAACTAACTTTTTCATGCTGGGGGAATACCTCAAGGAATCATTGACTGAATGGAACATCTGGGGGAAGTAAAAAAGCAGTGGCAAAATTGAGATTTTAAGGGCAACAAAACCTTTTGTTAGGACATTTAAATGAAAATAGGAGGGGGAAAAAGCTATTGTGGTTCTTGAAAATAGCTGAAAAGATAAGGAAAAAGAAGTAGCCTTTTTAAAGTACAAGAGATCGCAGAAAGAGGAAGACAAGCAACAACATCTGGATAAGCTAAGAGAAGCTGGGGAAGTAGGAAAGCAAAGATGCAAATGGAGTTAGAATAGCTAATACAGTAAATGGGGGGATAAAACTTGAGGGTGAAGATGAGGAATTTGTAGAAGCTCATGAGAATAAAGCAGAATTGTTTAACAAATATTTCTGTTCTGTGTTCACAGATGAAGGGCTGGGAGGAGGCACCTCAGAAAACACACACAATTAGGAATGGAAGTCAGGCATATCATGTATGAATTTCAGAAGTCTGTGTTGGTGGGGAGCTAGCTAAACTAAAAGTAGATAAAGTGATGGGGCTGGATGGGAAACATCCAAGGGTACTGAAGAAACTTGGTGAAATTCTGGTGACTCTGCTGTCTGCTTCTTTAGAGTCAGCAGTGGTCCCAGAGAACTGGAGAAAGGCAGAGGTGGTCCCTCTCCACAAAAGTGGGAAGGGAAGGTTGGGAACTACTGGCTGATTAGTCTGACTTCTGTGGTGAGTAAACTAATGAAAATGCTGCTAAAACAGAAGTGAATGCAGTTTCTGGAACCAAGTGGATTGCAGGATCCAAAGCAGCATGGTTGTACTAGAAGTAGGTCTTATTTGACAAATCTGATTAATTTCTTTGGGTGACCAGAGAGTTTATTCAAGGGAGCTTGCTAGATATGGTGTACTTAAATTTTAACAAGTACTTTAAGACCATTCCACATAGGTGACTTGTAAATAAACTGAACACCCTTGGGATGGGCCTTAAAGTGACTAACTTGGTTAGAAACTGATTGAGTGGGATATGACAAAGCATAGTGGTAGATAGAGTTAACTTCGAGGATAAGAATGTTACCAGAAGTGTGCTGCAGGGATTGGTCCTTGGTCCAATTGTTATTAACAATTTTGTAAGTGATATTGTAGAGTTCATATCATTTGGTACTCAAAGGGGCTCACCAAGCTGCAAGTAATTTCAAGAGATAGTCCCCATTTCCATCAAGGATTATCATGCGTGTTAGCACTGCCTTAGCAAAGATCATGTCTTTGCAACGTTTGATCAGACATGTCAATTTTTGTAATTGTGTAGTGCTAAAATGTGCACAAAAAGGCCTTTGCAAGCCATTCCCTCCACCCAAAAAAGAAACAACTATACCTCATTTTCCATAAAACGTATGCTGATTTTACTGTTAAAAACACAATGAGCTCCTCTGCTTACTTTCAATTTATAATTCACCTATGTGCAACTGCATTAAAGGCTTTGCTGAAATCTAAGTACACTCCTAGCATTCTCTCTTGATTCAACTCCTCTAGTCACTCAGGTAAATAAATGTAATCAGACAATCCATTGGATTCCAGAAATTGCACTATCCTCTGTTTTAGCAGCAGTTCCTTTAATTTATTCACCATAGGTCAGATTAACGGGTCTATAGCAACATCAGCAGGCGGGATATGTCTTGTAGGGGTAGAGAATGACTTTGACAAGGACAGACTAAAGAACTTATCTGGATAAAAACATGGCTGCAGCTTTATTGTCAAATGTTAAACAAGATAATGCATTACAGTCAGGAGGGTGGGGTCCCTGAGTCTATGAGCCAAATGCCATTGCCTCCAGATGCCACTGGACAGTCCATGCCTGTCTAAATCAATTTTTCTTATGCCGGAGGGGCGACTGCCTTAAGCTGGACTGGACACTGCATATGGGAGCATTCGCTGGGGTGCTCTGCCTTGCAGGTAGCTAGAATGCTCAATCTCTCTTGCTGGTCCATTGACCATTTTGAGTTCAAATATTTTGGCCCAGGTGCCTACGCAAGCTGCGACAAATATGAGAGGTGTCCACTGTCAGATGGCTATGTACAGAGCTTCGGTCATGGTAACTAACAATTGTTCCTGATCGTCTCTCCAGTCTAGTTCCGGACCTTTGGGTTGTCTACCTTATTAAGCAGCTTGGAGACTGAGGAACCTCCTTCTTTTGTGATGTCACCGGTATATCCTCCTGGGAGCCGCCTCCATTCACCAGTTACCTCAGTCTCCAAGCAGCTGAAGGGACGGTGAGCCTGGAGGTCCAGGCTCACTGGAGGAACAATTGAGGATAGCTTTAAGAATAGTTTCTAGGATTTATTTGGGTTGAAAAAAAAAAAAAAAGAAGGTCTGTACTTTTAAATGTGCAGGAGTCTTTCCCCCCAACCTTTTGGTTCCCCTGCTCCCTGTGGGGTAGTTAGACGGTTGCCACTGAGGAAGCAGGAGTTGCTCCGGTTCAGGAGCCGTCAAGGGGGATGAAGAACCGGAGCAGTGCACAGCCAGCGCTTCACAGAAGGTCTGCCTGTCAGCGCGCTTTGGCTGATCGCGGTGAATGTCCGGCGGCGGGCGTTCACGCGGTGCACGGTTCTCAAGGTCTCCCAAGCCACGAATGCTCTCCAGAGTCGGAGGCCAGCTCAGCGGATAGAGACAACGCTGCTACTTTGGGGGGGAGGCCGGCAAAGGTAAGGAGGCCCGATTGCGGAAGCTTACCTCATCAGTGGGCCCAGCCGCGTGGCGGTGGCGCGGGAAGCGCAGGGGCAGCATCGGGCATTGCAGAGGGGTTTTTCTCTGTGGAGGGGAGCCTCGTTTAATGCTCTAATGGGTGGTTTTTTTCTACGTTAGAGGAGCTAGCTGTTGGATTTTATTGATTTAAAAAAAAAAAAAAGTTTCCCTTGAGTTTTTCGGATCCTGGCTTCTTTGGGCACTGAGGTCGGCAGGGGGCAGGTAAGAGTGCCTGAAAGCTGTTCTCAGGTCCGGGATACCTTCTAGACCCCAATGTTTTGTCTGTGGGGCTAGAAGAGAAACAGTGCCTGACTCGGGGGTATGTAAGAGCTGTACAAAAGAAGCTTCTGCCATGGAGCTGGCCGGGGAGGAAAAGGAGGAGCGTCTGGGGGCCGAAGCAGGCCTTTCGGTCGCTCAGTCTTCAGATTTGTCTCTTGGGGAGCCGGTGGCAGGGCCGTCTTCCGCCCCGGACATCCCCCCCTCACCTGCGACCTGGCCTAAAGGGCTGGCATCCATTTTCTCACAGGAGTTTGTGGCTCTCCTGCAGCAAGCAGTTGTAGGCACCCCGCAGAGGCAGGCGAAGTTCACCACCGAGGGCCGCGGAGTGCAGAGACTCGCGACCTCTCTGAATACAGAAGAATTTCTAGATGTGGTCAAGAGGCTGCAGCTAGACGGAGAGCCTAAAGACCAGTCGGTAGCCTCAGAGGGGCAACTGTCGGATGAGGAAGGCCGGAGTGTGGACCTTGAGGAGGAGTTAGAGGAAGGTGAGCTCGCAGATAAGATCAAGCGAGAGTGGTGCTTGTCTTCCACAGAGAGGAACTGCCGGCTCATTGTAGAGACGCTTCGAGCACCGAACATGCCGGTTCTGGGGTCAGTGGGGGAGGAGACCCTGGAGGATCCATTGTTGCAGGTCTTTAGAAAGACTCAAAGAGCATTTCCGGTACACAGAGTGTTTCAGGAAATGATTTAGGAAGAGTGGAATGTACTAGAGGCATCTCTGAGGGGATCCAGAGTGATGAGCCGTCTTTACCCATTTGTGGACCAGGATAGGGAGATATTTAAGTCTCCCAAGGTGGACGCGGCCGTGGCAGCAGTGACAAAGAAAACAACTATCCCGGTTGAGGGCGGTGCAGCCCTCAAGGATACTCAGGACAGAAAGTTGGATGCATTGCTAAAACAGATTTTTGATGTGAATGCCCTGTTGCTCCAGGCGGCTCTCTGTGGAGTATGGGTGGCCAGAGCCTGTCTACGGTGGTTGCAGCAGGTACAAGGTGCACAGGAGAATGAGATGGCCGATGAGGCGTCCAGGCTGGAGTCTGGAGCGGCCTACCTTGCGGATATTCATTATGATCTTATGCGAGGTTTGGCAAAGAGCATGGCGTCGGCAGTAGCTGCGAGACGTTATCTGTGGCTCTGTAATTGGGCGGCGGATAACTCATCGAAAGCAAGGTTAAGTAAGCTTCCTTTTAAAGGATGGCTCTTGTTTGAAGAAGAGTTGGAGAAATTGGTCAAGGATCTCGGTGAATCTAAGGGCGGTAGATTACCAGAGGATAAACCTAAGCAAGGGCGGGCGACACCTATGGGCAAGGGGCAGCAGCGGGATTTTTGTCTGTTCCGTTTCCAAAGGTTTAATTCCGGTCAAAGAGGCAGATACCCCAATAGAAATCAGGGGTTTTGAGGGTTTCGAGGTGCAGGAAGAGGGTTTGGGGCCTCTTCCTCCTCTTCCTCCATCTTTAAGAAGTCTCAATGAAGTCAGGGGGACCCAGGCACCCCTAGTTCCCATAGGGGGACGATTGCAAGAGTTCTATGCTGCCTGGGTCCGAGTCACGTCAGATCAGTGGGTGCTGGAGGTCATCCGAGAGGGCTATGCATTGGAGTTACAGCATCCAGTGAGAGACGCCTTCGTAAGGTCCCCCTGCAAATCACCAATCAAGTGTGAGGCGGTAAGGGGGACAGTACAAAGGCTCCTAGGCTTCAGGGCAATAGTACCAGTACCTCTAGACTAATACGGATGCGGTCGATACTCCATTTACTTTGTGGTACCAAAGAAGGGGGGGGTTTCGTCCCATCTTGGATCTCAAGGGAGTGAATCGTTGTCTTCGGGTGTCTCACTTTCACATGGAGACTCTGCGATCAGTAATAATAGCAGTTCGAAGAGGAGAATTCCTCACGTCCCTGGATCTGTCAAAAGCGTACCTTCACATACCCATAAGGCCGGATCATCAAAAGTATCTCCACTTTGCGGTTCCGTTCGGACAGTTTCAGTTCCAAGCGTTGCCCTTTGGCCTAGCGACGGCTCCGTGCACATTCACCAAGGTCATGGTAGTGGTTGCGGCTGCTTTGCGAAAAGAAGGGATTCTGGTACACCCATATTTAGATGATTGGTTGATCCGAGCAAAGTAAAAAACCGAAAGTCTCGGTTGGGTAGTCAATATGACAAAGAGTCAGTTGGTCCCCTCGCAAAGCCTAGAATACTTGGGGACTCGGTTCGACACGAATGTTGGACAGGTGTTTCTGCCTCAACAAAGGGCGCGGGGTCTATGGAAGCTTGTCAGAAGGTTCTTAAGCAGCATGGCGCCCACAGCATGGCAGTACCTCCAACTGTTGGGTACTATGGTGGCAACGATAGAACTGGTGCCTTGGGCGAGAGCGCACATGAGACCATTACAGAGGGCGTTACTCAGGCGCTGGTCGCATCAGCAGGATCCGCTGTCTTGGAGGCTCCCTTGTCTGGCGGAGACACGTGTGGTCCTTCGTTGGTGGCTGATTCCCGAATCGCTGGAAAGCGGGAAACCATTGGAATCACCCGACTGGTTGCCTTTAACGACGGAAGCCAGTTTCCTGGGCTGGGAAGCGCACTTCCAGGGGAGGTTCACGCAGGGGCAGTGGAACGCTCAAGAGAAGACTTGTTCGATCAACAGGTTATAGTTGCGGGCGGTGGCATTGGCCTTACGGAGTTTTCAGGATTATCTCGGAGGGGCGGCTGTTCGGGTGTTTTCCGACAACGCGAATGCAGTGGCTTATGTCAATCGGCAAGGAGGGACCAGCAGTGTGGTGCTGGAATCTGAGGCCGAGGTCCTGTGTGGATGGGCCAAGGAAAACCTCCGGGCCTTGTCGGCAGCGCATGTAGCAGGGGTGGACAATGTGGAGGCCGACTATTTAAGTCAGGTGAAGGTGGATCCAGGAGAGTGGGTACTTCATCCGGAAGTGTTCGAAATGCTAGTGCGCCGGTGGGGCACGCCGGTCATGGATCTCATGGCAACATTTCATTCGGCAAAGGTCAGTCGTTCTACAGCAGACGAAGAGAGAGAATGTCGGAGGGGCTGGATGCTCTCATTCAAAGCTGGCCAGAGGAGCAGCTTCTGTATGTCTTTCCCCTGTGGGTCTTGATAGGCAGAGTGGTTCAGCGGATAGAGCGGCACAGAGGGCAGGTAATTCTGATAGCTCCAGATTGGCCACACCGTCCTTGGTACGCGGACCTGATAAGGCTCCTGGTAGCGAGGCCGTGGCATCTTCCATTTCGGGCTGACCTGTTATCGCAAGGACCTCTGATCATGCCTCACATGTATCGGTTCTTGCTTACGGCTTGGCTATTGAGAGGGCTCAGTTGAAGGCAAGAGGTTATTCCACGGCGGTAATTACCACAATGTTGAAGGCCAGGAAAAGATTTACATCCTTAGTGTATGTTCGAATCTGGAGAGTTTTTGAAGCATGGTGCGGCGACAGGGCGTGTGAGGCATTAAGAGCGACCATTCCCCAGATCTTAGAGTTTCTGCAGGATGGGTTTGACAAGGGTTTAGCTGCCGCATCGCTGAGGGTGCAGGTAGCAGCGTTATCGTGTTACAGAGGTAAGATAGGTGGACAAGCGCTTGGGGGCATTTGGATAGTAAGCGTTTCTTACGAGCGGTATCTCTCTTGAGACCGCCGGGTAGACAGATAGTACCTAAATGGCACCTGCCGTTCGTGCTAGAGGCGTTGGAACGGGAGCCGTTTGAACCCTTGTCTCGAGCGACGGTGAAGGATCTCACCTTGAAGGTCGTGTTTTTGGTGGCGATCTGTTCAGCGAGAAGAGTCTCGGAATTGCAAGCCTTATCCTGTAAGGAACCTTACACCTCGTTCTTTGAGTCAAAGGTAGTTTTGAGGCCAGTGCCTGCGTTTTTGCCAAAGGTGGTGTCGGCGTTTCACTTGAATCAGGAAATCTCCTTAGCGGTGTTTAGTGCGAACCCTGGCAGTCCAGCCACGAAGAAATTGAATCTCTTGGATGTCCGACGGGCATTAAAGAAGTAGCTGCGTCGGACAGCGAGCTTTCGCAAATCTGAGAGACTCTTTGTTCTCTTCGCAGGACCAAGGAAAGGAGAAGCGGCGTCGAAAGCCTCCATCGCAAGATGGATCAGGGAGGCGATTGCGTCAGCGTACGTGTTGAAACGTAGGCCGGTGCCTGAGGGGCTACGGGCCCATTCCACTAGAGCTCAAGCATCATCCTGGGCAGAATCTCGTTTAGTGCTGCCGGTAGAAATTTGTAAGGCGGCGACTTGGTCATCATTGAATTCTTTTGTTAAACATTACCGTCTGGATGTTCAGTCGGAAGTGGACACGTGTTTTGGATCGGTAGTACTTCAGGCTGGTATAGCGGGTCCCTCCCGTTGATTTACTGCTCTGGTACAGACCCAGAGGTCCGGGACTAGACTGGTTACACAATCAGGAAGGTGAAATTAGACTTACCTGCTAATTGTTGTTCCTGGAGTAAATCCAGTCTAGTCCCGTATCCCTCCCCAGTATTGTGTTCATACAGACAGAAGCCTGAAGGTCCTGAAGTTGACACAGGTAAGAAGATATTTCAATTTGGGTTCTCGATGCCCTGGGGTGGAAGGTGTTTTTGTGAGGCGTCAAGTAAGTTGGGGCGTTATCCTTCCAATCAGGTGAGGGAGTGTGGGGCCCTGTATCCCACAAACCAGCATAATTACCAATTACCACTAATATCCCATAAAGTCCAGAATCAAATGTCAGTACAGGTGCAATCATGGTATAGTTTTATTGGATAACCGATGGATATTACAGGGGCAAGTGAGAGAAGCTGACCCTTCGGGCACTAGGCACCTCCAGAAGGCTTCTCTCCCTCTCTGGCTCACAAGACATTCCCTATATACATCTTTGTACTTCCGTGTATGTGCATATCTGTGATCATGTATAATTTCTCAATCTATGAGTTTGTGTCTCACTCCCTCCACAACCCCCACCTTCTTCGTCCAAAATGCTTTTTGCAGCATGTTCTGACCACAAGATCCCAGGCAGGCCCTTACTTCTCTCTTTTGCATACTTCTGTCAATACCATCTGCTTTCTTCAGGACATTATTGGCACTTTTGCCACATCGCTCTGCAACTGTCAGCTTGTGGTTTTCTCTGGATGTAACTTTCTTCAGCCTAGCATGCAAGCCTCTGAACACGTCTGTACAGAGTTTTGCAAAACTTCAATAGCTGATTTTTTCATTTCTTTATTTTCAGGCCAATATAACTTTCATTGCCCACAGTTCAACAGCATGGCTGACCTATATATCTGTAACTCATTAGAGATTAATGCAAGGGCCTACATATCCCAACAACTCCACTATTTTTTCTTTTTCTTTTTTTTTTTCTGTTTCTGTGATAGGGTTAAAGAGGCGTGAGGCACAAATCATTAACAGGGACTGGGGTGTAAGAAACTGCCGGTCAAGAATTATGTCTCACAGGCATCATGGAAGCGGATACATTGGTACACTGTTTCTTGCAACAGGAAATAAGTACAGACACTATACAGCAAAATAGTAGAGCAAGCATAAGAAAAACACCTGCAGCAATAAGGAGACCCTTAAGTCCAGAACCCAAAGAATGAAAGCAGGAAGTTAAAGAAGTAAACCAGTTTCCCACATTTAAGCCTCCCTTAAAATCATCAATATGTAAATCTGACAGGTGGCGTATTTTATCCATAGCATTAAGCACAAATACTGAATGATTCGCTATGACCGTACAACAAATAGTGGCATTAATAAAAAATCACAGGCCTCCTTCAGATGCAAGGAGCAAATCTAGTGCCTGTCTATTTTGTAGAGTCATTTGTGTATTCTGCTCTAGGGACTGTGATAGCTTAGTTATAGAATCAGTAACAGCTTTCATTTGAACATACAGTAAGCATTGCAGACGGCGTATAACCATACCAAGTTCAGCAGTTATGGCAGGGGTCTGGAAAGGTACCAAGGAAGTCCAGCATCTAACCTACGTTTAATAGCAATGGAGAACACAAGGGTATCAAAAAGTTCAGCAGAATGTCCCGATAAGAGTTCAGTTCAAGGCAGGGTTGAAGTGAGAACTTCTTTGGAGATGTGGGTTGTATTGTGAACACGCAGAAGTAAAACTAATTGTCCATCAGGATGAAGGAAACAGATGGTGTCCCAAGGAGCAGGTTTGGCAGCAATCATCTTGGTCAACAACAGTTCATACAGGAAGGAAGTAGATCAAATAGAGGTGACAGTTGGAGAAACCTTCAACTGACTGACATGAGTCCAAGTCCAGTGACAATGTGAGGTCCTGTGAAAGTAGAGCAATCTCAGGATGCACAGACACAGGGGTGGTTTTTTTTTTATACAGTAGTCCCTATGAAAAATAAAGTATAACAATGGTGAGCTGGATACAGACTGTGTAGTAGCCACCCGATCAGCAATTTCTTGTAACGCGATCCGAAGCCCTGCAAGGGAAATCACGGGGGCTCTGGTCGAACCTCTCTAATGTAATTAGCCAAATCAAATAGACAATGTGGGAATCACTTATTCAAAAGTAGCCTTAAAGAGGTAAGCCTAAAGCATGGCTTAGAAAAAAGCAGAAATACAGCCTGATACACTAGCTTCCAGGCATAAAAAGGATTAAGTACAACAGTAGTGAAACCCTGATATTCCTGGATACATGATAGCATTTAAAACATAATGCAGCAGACACTTGCCACTCTCCAGAGAGAGAGCAGAAGGAGAGAATACACAATACTGTTTATGCCATTAATACCATTCTACATAAATTGCAAACAAGCTTGAACCAGTTCAAAAGGTCACACAAAAGTCAGCATTATGTAGTTGCAGTAGGGGTCGCTGTTGTCCACAGGTGTGCTGCATTAGATCTGAAATAACTTCTTATTAGAATGTCTTTCACTCGCTCCACCAATTCAGTTGCCTGAAATTCTACAAGTACAAACAAAAGAATGCTGTTTTCCCTCCCCCCTTCTTCTTCTTGGATTGCTTTCTGGGATTGCTGCTCGCACACAACAGCTAATCCTGCTTCTAAAACAATTGTTAAAAGTCAGTATTGTGGCAAACAAATGGGAGGCAGAAAATATAAAACTGGGAAGATGAGTGACATGGTGTCACTGGCCTGTTCATCAGTCATCAGTGCAGAGCTTAACAACACACACAGTAATTTACCTTGAATCTTACAGTTCGGGGAAGCAGACATTTAAAACTGATACTTTTTCATGAAAAGACTGGTGGACATCTAGAATGCAAACACGTCCCTTTTTAAGTTATTTTAAAGCAAATCACTGAGAGTTACAGCCAACCTCCATGAGGTGCTTGCTATAATATATAAAATCCCTGTTTAACTTTTATTTTTTGCTTAATACAATCAGAACCAAATCCAAACATGATTAAATTCTTATTCACTCAGGATTTAAATCATTCTCAAGTTGCAATCTGCTCAGAATACCACATTATCCTGCAGGGCTCTTAACCTCTACTTTGAAGGTCAAAGGAAAAACGGAAACAATTTTCTTTTGTTGTATCAGTAGCAAAGAATTCTAAGCAGTTCAATTTCAGAGATCATAAAATCTAAATTAAGAAAGCATTGATTGCGTGAGTGTTATACTAAACTAAACCAGGCACTTCCAGAAAGGAAACGGCTGCACTGGTAATTCTGCTTCAAAAGCAAAGTAACATTTGAATCACACTCTGCAGTTATCATAGCTGTTATTGTTCCTCTATTACTAATTTTGTTTCCAGAATATATATTACTACAAAACAATAATCATATCTGGTAATATTCTCCAGTTAAGTTACTAACTTCAGTCCTTCCTTTAAGCACTTAATCTTTCTTAACTTCTATCACATTACACAACTCCACACAGTTTATCAAATATCTAAAGACATGAAAGCATGGAAGATCTTTCCATTCATTCATAACAATTTATAACTAAAAATACATCACACATAGAATAGAATCAGGTCCCTAAGTTTTCTAAACAGTTTTTTTTTCTTTTTCTCTCGTACCTAGAAAGCTAGCAAGCTAATTACAGAGGAAAAATACTTCACCGAAAGAGTTCTGAACTTCATCTCCTGTCACACTTCGACTGAATAAATCCTTTATTTAAACAAACAAGAGAGACTGCTCAATCGAGAGTTTCCTCTAGGTAATGCGTCCATTCCCAGAAGAAATCCCTTAGCAGCCTTCCTCCCTCTCTTTAGCTGAAACAAGCACCCATCTTATCCTGCTGCAGACAATTAGCTATCTTTCATCAGACGACAGATAGAGGCAATTATTCATTAAACACAGCTAGGCACTGGTCAGGTGACCGGCAATGTTCAAAAAACAAACCTCAAAGTTCAGAACTCCATAATTACAATTGATGTGTACAGTGTTATTTAACTAGACTAGTTCTTTTCAATTGATCTAATTGTCGCCTTCTCTGGTCTGTGAGCATCCCAGATAAGGAGATTTTTTCCCCCTTTTTTTTTTTTTTCAGAACAATCTTCACTGTCCCTCAGCCTATAATCAGTAAACCTGGTGTTTTCACTGTGTGGGGACACTTAACTGACAGGCAAAATCCTGCCAGCAAACTCGCTTTTACCGATGCAGGATCGAACCCCTTTATCTGCAGGGGAGATAGTAATTTTTTTTTTCCAGAACTTAAACAATCACGCAGTCCTTACGCTTCGTCCTTCTCCAGCCGTTCCCCTCGCGGAGATACGGAACCGTGGATTGGGACTCCACACTCGCTTCGTACGCAATTGTACGTCTCAGGCACACACAGTCAATCCTGGAGATATTAAAACTTAAGGTCTGGGCAAAACTTCCTTTCCCTAATATTTACAACTGTGTACAAAAATACTCTAACAGTTTCACATAACAGAACAGACAGGACAGAACATTAATCACATAAAAGACATATGCATATGTAAGAATTTACTACTCACCCACTATAACCAGGTAAGCCTTCCATCCTCACCAAATGGACAGGATGACACAATACTCACAACATAGAGTCTTCCTAGGGTATCCTTTAGACTTCGCCTCTCAGGACGGAATCCACTTCGCCCCTCAGGACGGAATCTACTTCACCCCTCAGGACGGAATCCACTTCGCCCCTCAGGACGGAATCCACTTCGCCCCTCAGGACGGAATCCACTTCGCCCCTCAGGACGGAATCCACTTCGCCCCTCAGGACGGAATCCACTTCGCCCCTCAGGACGGAATCCATATCTCCTGAACCGACAGGAGGAATACTCATCTTCTGATCCAGCAGAAGGGAACCAACATCTTCTCCTAATGAGAAGGAACCACATCCCCTGTTTTGTTTTTGTTTTTGTTGTTTTTTTATTTTTGCTTTTTTTCTGTTTTTTTTTTCTTTTTAAGACTTGGGCAATTTAGAAGAATTTGGGAGTGACTACACTCAATTTAAGGCGGGTGTTCGGCACCAATTGTGGGGCCCTGTATCCCACAAACCAGCATAATTACCAATTATCACTAATATCCCATAAAGTCCAGAATCAAATGTCAGTACAGGTGCAATCATGGTATAGTTTTATTGGATAACCGATGGATATTACAGGGGCAAGTGAGAGAAGCTGACCCTTCGGGCACTAGGCACCTCTGGAAGGCTTCTCTCCCTCTCTGGTTCACAAGACATTCCCTATATACATCTTTGTACTTCCGTGTATGTGCATATCTGTGATCATGTATAATTTCTCAATCTATGAGTTTGTGTCTCACTCCCTCCACAACCCCCACCTTCTTCGTCCAAAATGCTTTTTGCAGCATGTTCTGACCACAAGATCCCAGGCAGGCCCTTACTTCTCTCTTTTGCATACTTCTGTCAATACCATCTGCTTTCTTCAGGACATTATTGGCACTTTTGCCACATCGCTCTGCAACTGTCAGCTTGTGGTTTTCTCTGGATGTAACTTTCTTCAGTCTAGCATGCAAGCCTCTGAGCACGTCTGTACAGAGTTTTGCAAAACTTCAATAGCTGATTTTTTCATTTCTTTATTTTCAGGCCAATATAACTTTCATTGCCCACAGTTCAACAGCATGGCTGACCTATATATCTGTAACTCATTAGAGATTAATGCAAGGGCCTACATATCCCAACAGGAGCGGCCTCAGCAGGTTTAAAGATCAGTTGCGGGAAAGGAGTTCCTTCCCTGTTTAAAGGTTATTGGTTAAGTTAGTGGCACGTTTTACAGTGGGTAATTTCAGTAGGTAATGTCAGTTGGTACTTACTTGTTGCTCCGGTGAGTCTGCTTTGTCAATAGGGAACTGGTGAATGAGGCGGCTCCCGGGAGGATATACCGGTGACATCACAAAAGGAGGTTCCTCAGTCTCCAAGCTGCTGAATAAGGTAGACAACCCAGAGGTCCGGGACTAGACTGGATTTACTCCAGGAACAACAATTAGCAGGTAAGTCTAATTTCACCTTGCTAACTACATGAGACAGTACACTTTTTGAATGGGATGGAGGGTGACGCGAAGACATGCCCGGAGAGGGTGGGCTCTCCAGCTATGCTATTTAAATTGCCACTAGTCTGCAACAATCCCACTCCTTGACTCCTCCCCGATCCTGGCCGCTGTTGCAAGGTCAGGAGGAGAGAGGTGACATTTTTGCTCTGATGTGGGAAGGAACTGGGGGGAAGGAGAGCACAGCCCAGTGACGAGGCTTCCCGCTACCAAATGGTGCTCACCGCCATATTGCTATGGGCCGTGGAAGAATTCGGCATGGCCCGCTCCTTCCTAATCTGCTCTTTAATGCTTTGTAGAGAGGAACTGATGAGAACTTTAAGCGCTAAAGAAGCATTTAAAAGGTTAGGTTAAGGTGTGTTTGACCCCTGTGGATTTTAGGACAGTATTTCAGAATTTGGTTTTATCATATGTTGACTGCTGTAATGTAGTACATGAGGGTTGGCTTGATATGTGGTATTGAAATTGTTACAATTGATTCAAAATGGTGTAGCCTGTTCAGTAACAGGCACGGTGGGGGGATATAATATTTGCCCCCTTCATTTGTTTTTGGGTACTCGCAGTCAATCAAATGAAGGGTAATGTGTAACATTTTAGCTTTTCTTTAATGATTGTTAGGATTAATAGCGGTGACTTTATCTTGTCCTGTGGCTACCCAATCATTACACTCTGGTAGTCAGTATCTACTAGAAGCTTCTTCTGCTTGTGAGATGATACATGAACGATAGGAAGAAAATGTGTTTTGTTGAAACTGCTATTTAGAAGGAAACCGAAGACTTATTTAGATTAGCTTTTAAAAAGGATTTATGTATGGAAGAAAAGCTTGAGTATAAAGATTTTATGAGGTGTGCTTTAATTGTTTCTGATGATTTGCAATCTGCTTTAAAAATGAGGAAATGCGGCCTGTTGTTGTTAAGTGCGGTCGAGTCGGAATCGACTCATGGCGACCCTCTGGATAGCTATCCTAAATTGTGTTCGGTCTTGAGTCTAGCGGCTCATTGTTGACAGACTGGTATCTGTAGCTGCTGTTATTGTATCGATCCATCTCATTGCTGGCCTTCCTCTTTTGCGTTGACCTTCTATCTTAAGGGGAGGCAAGAGAAGAGAATCTTCCGCAAGAGTACCAGTGGATCAGAGCGGAAGCTAATAACCAAGGCCAACACAAAGGAGATAGTGTAAAAAAGCCTTTATTAACAGACCCAACTCAAACGGTTTCGGCCGGAGGCCTTCTTCAGGGGTCATAGGCAAGGAAACAAACAACCAGAACAAGGTGGACAACGCCACTCTTCCCAGTCAATGAGGTCACTGAGCGGGAAAACACCGCGCAGGTGTAGTTAATCAGAATAAATAGAGGACTATTTCTTCTTCTTCAACGATGAACCTGTTGATTATGCCAGTTGTCATGATCTTTGTCTTCTTTACATTAAGGTGCAGGCCCATTTTGAGACTATGTTCTTTGATTGTGAGAAGCAAATATTTCAGATCATCTTCACTTTCAGCCAGTAATGTGGTATCATCAGCATAGCGAAGGTTGTTGATGAGTCTTCCACCAATCTTCACACCTCTGTTGTCTTCATACAATCCTGCTTCTCTGATGATTTGTTCTGCATATAAATTAAACAGGTAAGGCGAAAGTATGCAGCATTGTCTTACACCTTTGCTTATTTTAAACCATTCTGTTTCTCCTTGTTTCCGTTTGAACTGTTGCTTCTTGATCAATGTACAGATTGTGCAAGAGTATGATCAGGTGTTCTGGTATACCCATGCTTCTTAATGTGGCCCAGAGTTTCTCATGGTTTACACAGTCAAAAGCCTTGCTATAGTCGATAAAGCACAAATAGATATCCTTTTGGTATTCTTTAGTCTTTTCAAGGATCCATCTCACATCCGCAATGATGTCTCTCGTTCCTCGCCCTTTCCTGAACCCTGCTTGCACTTCAGGTAGTTCTTGTTCCAGATATGGTTGTAGTCTCTTTTGAATAATCTTCAGTAGAATCTTGCTGGCAAGTGGGATCAGAGCGATTGTGCGATAATTTCCAGTCATTTGGATCACCTTTCTTTAGTATTGGTATAAACACAGATCTTTTCCAGTCAGTTGGCCATGATGTTGTCTTCCATATTTCTTGGCAGAGCCTTGTAAGTATGGTAACAGCTGCATCAGATTGCTGTAATACTTCTGTGGGAATGATATCAATGCCTGGTGCTTTGTTCTTTGATAAGGCTTTCAATGCTGCTTCAACTTCTTCTTTCATCACCAATGGTTTCCGATCATAAGGTACAGGTTGAAACGGCTGTTGGTCCACTTGATCTTTATCATATAAAAACTCTGTATATTCCTTCCACCTTTTCTTGATCTTCTCAGCATCATTCAACATAGAACCTTGAGCATCTTGTAACATTCCAATTCGAGGCTGGAACTTTTTCTTTAACTCTCGTAGCTTTAGGAAAGCCGACCTTATTCTTCCTCTAATAGTTTCTGCTTCTATTTCCTTGCATGCGTCGTTGTAGTACTTTTCCTTGTCCTGTCTTGCTGCACATTGGAAATCTCTGTTGAGTTCTGTGATTGTCTTTCTTTCTTCTCTGGCTTTAGCTTCTCTGCGTTTCTGGGCAATTTTCAGAGTTTTTTCCGTCATCCATTTTGGCCATTTTTGCTTTTTCACCTTTTGTAGAGACTTCTCGCTTTCTTCCAACACAACCTTCTTGATGTCATTCCATAACTCTTCTGGAGCTCTGTCATTTGTATCTAAAGCAGCAAATCGATTTTGCAGGCAGTCTTCAAATTCCAGTGGTATATTCTCAAGGTCATATTTTGCTGCATTCATGAGTGGTTTGCTCTTTTTCAACTTTAGCTTGAGTTTGCATACTAGTAGTTGATGATCTGTACCACAGTCAGCTCCAGGTTTTGTCTTTGTTGTTGTTATATAACTTTTCCATCGTTGACTTCCACAGATGTAGTAAATTTGATTTTTATACAATCCATTGGGTGAAGTCCATGTGTACAGTCTCCGCTTGTGTAGCTGAAAGAAGTTGTTTGAGATGAATAGATCATTGGTCTTGCAAGATTCTATCAGTCTATAATGCGGTCTATAAAGGTGTTAAATAAAAATCAACTAATATGTATTCTCTGGGAACAAGCGGAAAGTCATTCCTCATATAGTTGACGTCGGCACAGTTGGAGTTCGCACAGTAATCTCTCCCCAGCTTTCCATGAAAGCCTTTTGGAAATCAACCATGCATCATGGTCACATTCCCGCCCAAGGGAGCCATTTTCCCTAAGTCTTTGTTTTTCTGCAGAGCTCACCAGACGTATCATCTGCACCCCAGAAAAACTTTGTCGATTTTGGCGGTAAACTCTTTTTGATTTCTCTCACTCTTTTTCTCAGTTGCATACGTCACCTCCTTGCGGTCCAGGAACTTTCATGACCTTTGCTTCATGTTTTTTTCAGGTACTTCTTTTTTTCTTTCAGTGTGCAAAAGTTTTCTCTTGTGCCCAACTAATCAGGACATTAGAGTTTGACCTCTTGGGGGCCGTCTTTCCTGCTATGTCCTCGATTAGTGGTTGTAAAAAGTGCACTGATTGTGACAGGATCATGTCCATCATGGACTGCCATAATTGCTTCCTTCAATGCCTCAAGGTTGGTCACAACACCATCTCTTGTCCGCTCTGTCTTCAGATGACGAGCAAGGGGCATAAGAATCGTGAAAGGCAGAAGGAGATGCTGTTTGGCCCCATGTCCTTGGTCTCGGCCCTGTCATACGCTTCGGAATCGGTGCCCTTGGGGGCAGCCACAGAGGACTTGGACCCCAGTGGCCATCGAGCTCTCTTGGAGCCCCGAGGTTGCAGAGCATTGGACCGGTGATCGTTGGTGGAGCACAGTCACCAGAAGCAATGGACTTCGTCTAAGTCCTTGTCAAGGGGCAATATCTGTACTGCGGGTGAGACCCACGAGCACTGGCACCGCTGCCCTTGACAGAATTCTGACGGTGAAGGCCAGGAGCGGCCTTTGAAGCTGCCTCAGCGGGAAGTGGTTCCCACCCCCTCGGAGGATCACCCTTGGGCTGCTGAGGCAATCACCATTGGTGAGTCCTCACCGAGGGAACCAGCATTGGGATGAATATTCTCTGTCCTGCGCTGGTGGCTGCGGAGCCTTCAGGCCTCGAGGCCAGAATGGCACCCCTGGAACATAGCCTGGCTGCTTTTCTCACAAGCCAGAAGACCCCAGTCCCGATTGCCTCCATTCCTTGGGGCCTGCAACGTTGGACCACCGGGAACCTTGGCTGCTGTCATCGCACCCGACTGCACTGGTGCGATTCCCACCAGCGTTTCGAATGGGAGGCAGACGATGAGTCTCCCGATACCGCTCGGCATTGGGACGTTCCATTGGACTCTTTCCCCTCAGAAACGTCCGAGATCCCCGCTGGAGGCCCTTTCCTTCCTGGACTTTGTCTGGGACATGGGCAAGGCCTTCGCCTTCACCATCGAGGCAGAAGAGGAGCCCTGGGCGGAGGACTTGAACCTCATTCAGTATAACTCTCCTCCCAAGGAGGTCATAACTGTGCTGGTGCCTCCCATTTTGGGGTGCCTTCTTTTCAGCATATGGGAAACCCCGATTATGGTTCCCATTGTGAGCAAGTGGCTCATTTCCGTGTATCAAGTCTACAAGAGCCCCAGCTTTGAAAAAATCCAACTACCCCACAACTCCATGGTGGTGGAGTCGGCCATGCACCACATCAAAAGCCAGAAGATGCACTACTCTGTGCTCCGGGTTGGGAGGCCGGCACCATGGATGGGTTTGGCAAGAGGTGTTTTGAGGGCTAGATGCTCATGGCATGTATTCAGGCTTATCAGCTGTAACGGGCATGTACCTGAGAGACTTGGCAAAGGAGCTCACCGAATTCTCACCTGGGCTTTCCAATGACCACCTCCAGTGCTTCCAGGGCCTAGTGACCACAGTCAAGGAGTGCTCCAATTATGTGACTTGGGCAGCCTATGATGGCTTTGAATCTGTGGCTGTGGTGGGTATTAGTGCTCACCGCCTGGCATGGCTACAGTCCTCAAACCTAGAGCAATGTGTTCAGGTCAAGTTGGTTGATGTCCCCTGCCGAGGGGGGGGGGGGGAATCTCTTTGGCAGGCCCATGACGGATGAGGCCACTGAGTTGGAGACAGAGCTGATGACCAGAATCAGGCTCTCTCAGAAAACCGCTAATTCTTTCCAACGGAAGGCTTCGGGGAAAAAAGTCCTTCTACCCGAAAAAGAAGGCCTATGGAACTTGCTCCCAACATTAGGCCTATCATTCTGATCGACCTCCTTCACAGGGGCAGCCGGCCAAGGGGCAGGGGCAGGCACTCCGTAGGCCTAAAGACCTCAAACCGCAAACAGCGCCTGTGCCACAGCTTGGGGGGGGGGGGGTTTGACTCCCGAGGCATAGCCTGCCTTCCTACAGGAGGTCAGGAACTGCAGCACATAGGGGGACATCTCACGTTCTTTGCCCACTGATGACACAGCATTACCACTAACACCTGGGTACTTCAGATGGTAAAGGTGGGCTACCTCCTTCACTTCCACCAGATGCCTCCCTCGTTTTTCCCGGGGGAACTTCTTCTGGACCCCACCCATTGGGAGCTCCTTCAAGGGGAGCTCGCATCTCTTCTCACCAACAGGACGGTGGAGCTGTTGCTTCAGAGGCACAGGGTTCTACCCCTGCTACTTCCTGGTTCCCAAGAAGATGGGTGGGTTGCGACCCATTTTGGACCTACGGGATCTCAACCGCTTCCTAATGAAGGAGAGGTTCAAGATGATATCCCTTGGAACATTGCTGCCTTACCTCCACCGGTGAGACTGGCTATGCTCCTTGGATCTCAAAGATGCCTATACTCACATCCTGTGATCCACCCCTTGCACTGTAGCAGTACCTCCGCTTTGTTCTCAGAGGCTGTCATTACTAGTACCAGGGTCCTCCCATTTTGGTCTGGTGTCCGCTCCTAGGGTATTCATAAAGTGTCTGGCGGTAGTTGCCGCCGCCTTACAGCAGCAGGGCATGCTAGTCTTCCCTTCCCTGGACAACTAGCTGATAAGGGGAAGATCCCCGGGCGAGTGTCCGGGCACTGCATCACATCCAGCTCCTGGAGACCTTGGGTTTTGTGGTAAACTACCCCAAATACCACCTACAGCCCGCCTAGCATCTGGAGTTCATTGGGGCTCTCCTCAGTACCACTCAGGCCCGGGCCTTTCTTCTTCCTGACAGGGCTCAGCACCTCTCCATCTTGGCGGAGGAAGTCCAGTCCTCTTCGACTGTCTCGGCTTGGTGGATGCTTTGCCTCCTGGGGCACATGGCCTCGACAGTCCATGTCGCACCCTCAGTCCATCTCCATTGTCACTGTTGTCTGTGACTGCACAGATGACAGTGATGCTTCACATTGTAGTGTCCCTTGGACTACTGCAATATTTATTTAGGTTTGCCTTTATACCAACTTCGGCGACTTCAGACAGTATAGAATACTGCAGTGCATACGTTAGCCAGAGCACATCATTATGATCATGTTACACCATTGCTTATACACTACCATTGACTCCCTATTTCAGAACGATTTGATTACAAGGTCCTACTGTTCACCTTTAAGGCAATAAATGACTTGGCCCCAGAATATCTGTCCTCTTTTTAATAATGTTGTATACCCCGCTAGAGCACTTCGTTCTGTACATGGTTTCCGCTTAAGTATACCATCTCCGGCCGTTGATAAATAGGAGTCCTCTCGATGGTCTGCATTTTTTTTTGCAGCCTCCGTGCTATGGAATTGCTTGCCTACTGCCTTATGAACTGCCACTGATTTGAAAAGTTTCATGATGTTCCTAAAGACTCATCTGTTTAGTACTGTCTTTGGGGCATACACAGCATGAGCATGGGAGGGTCATGGCCATTGGCTTCAGATGCAGTCTGCATATCTGCATATCACGTCAGCGCCTCTTGAGGTGCTTTTAGCTGTTATGTTTCTATATTGGTATGTAAATTCTTTTGTCATATCTTGTTTTATTATGGCATTCTTTTTCTTTGATATGTTTTTTGGATAATTGTTAATGTAAACCACATAGATTTTTATAGATGTGTGGTATATCAAATAAAGAGTAACATAACCTAACATAAAATGCGTCGAGCCCAGTGGGCTCTCTGCACTCAGTGGAAACAGGTGACGGGGTGCCTGTTGGACAGGGTATGGGTCACCCCCGCTGCTCTCCTGCTCCCTCTCCTGATGGCAACGGTCATCAGGAGAGGGACTAGATAGGCCATGTGGTCTTTTTCTGTCATCATATTTCTATGTTTCTTTGTCATGCAATCTTCTGGCGGGGCTCCCCTTTCAGGATCCTCCGCATCAGCAGGTCCTCACCATGAATGCCTCCAAACTCAGCTGGGGAGCCCATTGGAATGGTTTTCGATCCCAAGGTCACTGGTCGCAGGAGGAGAGCCAGCTCGAAATCAACTTCCTTGAGCTCCGAGTGGCTGCGAATGCCCTGAGAGTCTTTCAGCACTACCTGGCAAATCAGGTTGTCCTGGTTCGAATTGACAGTCAGGTGGCGACCGCCTTTGACCTCCCCTCCCCCTTTGTGTGACTCCTCTCCCCTCCTTTCCCTTGTCTTTCTCTCTCCTCATTCATGTCTAGTTTGGTGTCTTGAGTGCTCTACTGTCTCCATTGTAATTTCTTTTCCTGTTCAGGCCTATTGGCCCCTCTGTATATTTTTTTTAGTTTGTTTTGTAAACCGCTGTGCTCTAATTGGAACTGCGGTATATCAAGCCTAATAAACATAAACATAAACATGTAGAACAGACAAGGCGGCATGGGGTCCTAGGGAGGCAATTAGATAGTTGAATTTCTGAAACTGGCGGCGTATGCTCCTCCGGGCTATCTACCTCCGGCACAAGGAAAATGTCCTGGCAGACTGGCTCAGCAGGGTGCTGCAGCCTCATGAGTGGACCCTCAGCCCCTCAGTGGCACGGTATATCTTCCAGTGGTGAGATTCCTGGTGGTGGATCCAGGACCATACCGAGCCCTGTGCGAGCAGTGCGGCCGCACAAGGCGCAAAGACTTAAAGGGTGCATTTCGGCTCTCTGCCTTTGCCTGCACCGCCACTTTTTCGGCGGCAGGCAGCAGCAGAGAGACGAAATGCACCCCTTAAGTCTTCGCTCCGGCACACTAAGCAGGTCTGGCCTCTCCGGCAGGGACCAGACCTGCTTAGCGTGCCAGCGACTTGCAGATCGGGTGCGCCCCCCCCCTCCCGCACCCCCATAAAGTGTCTAAATGGAGGTGCAGGAGGGGAGGCGCGCGCCTGATGTGCAAGTCGCACAGGGCGCATTTCAGTCTCGGTACGGCTCTGGGTGGATCTCTTCTCCAGCCCGCACAATGCTCAGCTGCCAAGGTTCTGCTCCAGGATTCCTTACCGGAACCACCTCACGACCGATGCATTTCTCCTCCACTGGAGCAGAGGCCTGCTGTATGCGTACCTGCCCATGCTCCCAGTGGCAAAGACCCTCTCCAAAGTCCAGATGGACAGGGTCGCAATGATCCTTATCGCCCAGTGCTGACTCTGGCAGCAGTGGTACCCTATGGATTTCTCCCTGGATCCGATATCTCAGAATTGCGGGACTTCCCTGTATCCCATTGTGCAGTCATTAATTCTGACGGCGTAGATGCTGTCAGGATAGTTCTTGCTCAGCACCATTTGCCTAGGGACATTGAGGAAGTCCTTCTCTCAGTCTACAAGGATTCCACCAGGCGCAGGTTTTCAGTCTGGTGTGCTGATAGAGGTTTCAGTCCTTTCTCCTGTCCCGTTCAGGTGATCCTGCAGTACCTTCTGCACCTCTCCCGGGCTGGATTAAAGCCAATCAGGGTGCACCTGGCAGCCTACCATCATGCGATGGGTGGGCATTCCCTGGCAGTTCATCCTTTCATTGATTGTCTCATGCGGGGCCTCTTGCTCTCGCGGCCTCCTATTCACCCACTGGCAGCGGCCTGAGACCTTAACGTGGTTCTGGGTAAGCTCATTGATCCTCCTTTTGAACCACTGGATTCCTGCCATCTCAATTACCTTTCATGGAAGGTCATCTTCCTGGTGTTGCTCATGTCAGCACGCAGGATTAGTGAACTGCAAGAGCTGGTGGCTCACACCCCTTACACTAAGTTTCTTACAAACAGGGTGATTCTCTGCATGCACCCCAGTTTCTCCCTTCCACCTCAACCAGGAGGTGGTTCTTCCTACCTTCTTTCCAAAGCCACACTCAAGCAGGACGGAAGCCTCTCTTCATACCTTGGATTGTAAACGGGTTTTGGCTTTCTACCTTGATTGGATGAAGGCTCCTCCTCTCAACTGTTTGTTTCTTATGACCCCTACAAACTTGGCATGGTGGTCTCTAAGCGCACCCTTTTCACTTGAGTGGCTGACTGTATTTCCTTTGCCTATGGACAGGCTGGCCTTTCTCTGGCGTGTCATGTGCGGCCCATAATCTTTGGGTTATGATGGCCTCCGTGGCTAATCTACGCTCCATCTCCCTGATGGAGATTTGTTGAGCAGCCACCTGGTCCTTGGCCCATACCTTCACAGCTCACTACTGCCTTGAGGAGGCCTCCCGACATGACAGCACTTTCAGCTAGGCCATTCTTCGGCATCTCTTTGGGGACTAACACAGCTCCTTCCCTCTGATCCTACTGTATGTTCAGGCTACTGGAGAATCGATTCCTTTGCTAATGCTGGGGTTGCACCCTGATGCTTGGGGCTCATCAGCATCTTTCAGCTGCCATTCATGGTTCAATTTTTGAGTCGCCTGTGGCTTTTTACAGGTTTTTTGGTAGCCTGTTGTTAGGGAGTCCCCTATGTGAGAACCAACTTCCTGCTTGTTCCCGGAGAAACGTAGTTCCTTACCTGTAGCAGGCATGGTGACCCAATCATTACACTCAGATAGTCAATATCTATTTGAAGCTTCTTCTGCTTGGGAGATGATACATGAACAATAGGAAGAAAATGTGTTTTGTTTTTCGGTGGAGTTGAAGGCTGAAGCTGCCATTTAGAAGGAAACCAAAGACTTATTTAGATTAGCTTTTCAAAAGGATTTATGCATGGAAGAACAGCTTGAGTGTAAAGATTTTATGAGGTGTGCTTTTAATTGTTTCTGATGATTTGTAATCCGCTTTGAAAAATGAGGAAATGCAGTCTATAAAGGTGTTAAATAAAAATAAGCTAATATGTATTCCTCACCTTCATTTTTGAATCTGCAATACCACTTTTGCATTTCTTCTTGTCACTAACATATCTTTAAAAAAATTTAAAAAAAACTTTATCACCCCTCCCCCATTACTTATTGGCTAGTTTTTCTTTTATTTATAGCTTTGCTTTCCTTACTACTTTCCTAGCTTCTCTTCTCTTTTCCAGATATTGTTGCTTGTCTACCTCTTTGTGCAATAGTTTATGAAGGCTAACCCCTTTACCCTTACCTTTTTAACTATTTTTTCAGACCCATAATGGCTTCCTTTTCTTAACTTTTATTTACTGAATATAATAAACTTGTGAGCTAAATGCAGATAAATAAATAACATAAACGTTGCCCTTAAAATATTTTCTCCTGTGGTAGCCGAGGGCTGAACCAGAGTGGGCATGGGGGGGAAGCAGGGTCTTGAAGGTAGGGTAGCCTTTGGTGCTGTTAGAGGGATATTTGAGTGAGAGTGATGACTGGGGGAAGGGTGGGAGGAGAATGAGAGGCTCTGGAGATGTTTATCAGGTCTTAGCTGATATATTCCATAAACAGAAAATCAAAACATAATATATTACAATAATTTGCAATCTTTTCTTCAAGGTATATGTCTGGGGTTACAATGGTAATGGACAACTTGGACTGGGTGGCAGTGGCAATTTGACAACTCCTTATAAAGTGACTACTCTACAAGGAATTCATGTTCTCCAGGTATGTTTCCACAACCTGATCTTCAATGTAGAGAAGGTCATATTTGCTGTTTTTTTTTATAAAGTTTCTTTAATATGACTAATGTGAATAGTATCCTGTAGAATTCAAAAATCTGCATGAAAATTCAAATTTTGCAGGTGTTTTTCTTCAAAATTGATTATTTCTCTGACCCTCAAATGTATTACGAGTATAGTTTATTCACATAAACTATTCTGTTGCTAACTAGTGGTTGTATTAAATATTACATTTACATATCCACTTACTGTAGCTGTCAAAAAAACAGCTTTTGAGCTTTGCTTGAATTCAATGTTTTTTAGCTCAGTCCTTGAAGCATCCTAAACCATTCGTTTTTTTGGGATGTTCATGAGGAATATGCATGTAATAGATTTGCATACACTGTCTCCATTGTATTCAGCTCTGTTTTTCCTTTATTGTTTATCAAAAATAGTAAATAACACAGTGGTAACAATACATCAAACAACAACTCAATACCTCAACCCCACCCTCCCACCCCCTTCCCTAATTCCCTTAATGTCTCAGCATAGTCGGATAATAACTGTCACACTCATACTTTACATACACGGTACTACAATCAGCCGAAAGAATGGACCTTGATCCAAAAAGAACATTCAACTTATAATACGCAAGAAACCTGTGTCAGACGCGACAGCTCCCCACAACCCCCTCCACCTCCTTCCACCCCTCCCTTAACCATTATTCCCTTTCCACCACTCATGATACTGTTCCCAAATTTTTTGAAATCTCAATGATCTCTTTAATCTCAGTGCCGTAAGGCGATACATCAAGTGCAAATGTTCTACTTGCTTTTGCACACTCTTCAAGGATGGCGGTTCCATTTTCCTCAATTGCCTAGCAATACTCTGCCGTGTCGCCACACATACTATTCCACACCACCCCGCTACTTCACCCGCTACATTCCCCACATTTAGAACTGGTATACAGGGACCCAAAGGAACCTCCTGCCCCACTATCACACTCATCCACTCTTCCACTGCAATCCAAAGTACTCTGATACCGGGGCTCCCCCACCAAATATGAATGAAAGAGCCCACTTCCCCGCACTCCCTCCAACAAAGTGCTGATCCTCCCAACCACTTTTGCAAGTGCTACGGGGTCAAGTACCATCTATACAGCATCTTATAATTATGTTCCAGGATGTTGCTGGCCACCACTCCCTTGAACAACCCTTTACAAACGCTTTGCCATTGGTCCTCATCCCAACACCGATTCAAATCTCTTCCCTAGGCCCGCCTATGGGTCCACTCCCCACACCTAGCTGTCTCCGTCAACTTGTACAATTTAGAGATCAACCCCTTAACATTCCCACTAGCGAATATCTCATCCACAGCCTCCCCACTCGCTTCCCTCCCTCTCTTTTCCAGCGACTGACAGAAGTGGATCACCTGCAGATAGCGGTATCTATCCTCCGGGCGCAACCGAAATTCCCTCCTTAGGTCCTCAAAATCCACCCACTCTCCCCCTTCCTGGAATTGGCCAACATACCGCAACCCCTGCTCTGCCCACCGGGCAAAGGTGGAGTCCTGGATCCCTGGTAAAAACTCAGGATTACCCACCAAAGGCATTAATTTAGAGAACCCCTGCCCCCCATACCATCTCGGTTGCCATCTCCACCAGTGCTGCAGTGTATAGCGTAGAAAGGGGTTCTCCCACTTCTCCCCACCACCTACACCCTTACTCCATAACAAAGCCGCAAGGTTTACCTGCTGTCCAAGTTCAGCTCTCTCCAATTCCACCCACTCAGCTCCTCTCCTAAACTCCCATTCAAAGACCGCCCGCACCCTCGCCGCTTCATGGTACCGGGATAACAGCGGCAGCCCTATACCCCCCACCTGCTTGCTCGCCCATAGGACACTCCGCGCAATCCTCGGCCTCTTCCCTTTCCAAACAAATTTCAGAAATCTATCTTGCATCCTCTGTAAGAAAGGCCTCGGCACATCCACTGGCAGATTCATAAACAGATACAAGAAGCGAGGTAGAGCTATCATCTTCAACAGCTCAATCCTGCCCAACCAGGACACTTCAAAGCTTTCCCATCTCTCCAACTCCCTAAACATTTTTGCACTGGCTGTCCCGTAGTTAGCGGAGAAAAACTGCCCCAACTGGGCTGAGAGATGAACCCCCAAGTACCGAATGCTACTTCTCGCCCACTTAAAGGGAAATAACCGTTTCACCCTATCCACCTCTTCCCGAGATAATGAAATATTAAGCAGCTCAGATTTGGTAGCATTCATCCGGAAACCGGACACCTCTCCATACCTAGATAATTCCTCCTGAACCGCCACGAGAGAGCGCTCTGGATCTGTTATATAGAGGAGCACATCATCGGCAAATAAAGATATTTTATGAGGCCACTTCCCTACTTGAATCCCCGGAATCTCCACCCGGTCCCTGATATGCTGTGCCATTGGTTCCATAGCCAATATAAATAGTAGTGGAGACAAGGGACAACCCTGCCGCATCCCCCTCCGCAATTCAAAAGCCTTGATGACCGCACCGTTGATTTTCAGACACGCCAGCGGCTTGTTATACAGGCTTCTTACCCATATTAGGAATGAACCCTGTATCCCCACTTTTTCCAGTGTTTTGAACAGGAAAGGCCAACTCACCCGATCAAAGGCTTTTTCTGCATCTACCGCCAGGAGCGCCAACGGCGTTCTCTTGCGTGTACTATGCCAAATTAAGTTTAACGCACGTCGGATATTATCAGATGTGTATCTACCTGGCACAAACCCTGATTGATTCGGATGTATCAACCTTCCCAAACTGGGCATTAATCTATTCGCCAACTACCTAGTAAAGATTTTTAAATCATTGCCCAATAGGGAGATGGGTCTATAGGAGCCACACTCCGTGGATCTTTCCCTTCTTTACGCAAAATGCTAATCCCAGCTAATCTCAGAGACACCGGCATCGCTTCGTCTTCTCCAAGTGAGTTATACATCTCGGTAAGTGGCCCCGCAAATACTTTATAAAACTGGTTGAAGAACCCATCCATCCCTGGGGCTTTATGGGATTTCAGGCCCTTAATCACCGATAGCACTTCCTGCTCACTTATTCTCATAGAGATCTCCTCCCTCTCTGTCCCAGACAGTTGTGGTATCTGTACGCTATCTAAATAATCCAACAACTTCTCCTCCCACACCTGCTGTTCAGGTGTGTACAGGGTTTGATAAAATTGAATGAACCTATCCTCAATTTCCTTACCTAGCCACATCAGCCTACCCTTCTCATCCTTGATCTTGACTATAGTATTACGCGCGGTCCACTTCCTCACTTTACGTGCTAACATTCTCCCTGCCTTATTGCCAAATTCAAAATTCCGCTGTCTCAACACATTCAACTGATGTTGAATTTCATGTAAATGCAATTCACTAAGTTCCTTCTTCAAGACCTGCAATGTTCCTCGTAACTCCACATTGGTCGGATTCCCTTTTAACTTATTCTCAATCTCCCTTATTGAGTCGAGCACCTTCCCTTGCTGACTCAACCGGGTCTTTTTCCGGTGGGACCCCACCGCTATCAATTTCCCCCGAACCACCGCTTTCAGGCAGTCACAGAGCATCCCCGGGGAAACCTCTCCCGTCTGATTCAAAGACAAATACTCAGATATTGTTTCTTTAACCTGACTCACCACCTCAGGATCATCCAACAAGGATTCATTCATTCTCCAGGACCAAGCAGGAAGTCAGTCCTCACATATGGGTGTCATCAACGCCGATGAAGCCCTAGCGGAGCATTTCCCCAGCTGTCCATGAAAGCCTTTGGGAATGCAGGCACGCATGCGTGGTTCCCTTCCTGCCTAAAGGTGCCATCTTACCTCAGTCTCTCTTTTTCCGAGAAGCCCACCGGACGTGTGTCCTGTCATCCCAGATAAAAGTTAGATTTTTTTCGTCGATTCTCGCTATTTTTCTTCTCCGGTTCGACGCCGGTTCCCCTCCCGCCGGGTTCGGTACACTGGTATCGAGCCCGTTTCTTCTTTTTCGTTTTTTGCCCTTCGTGGCTGGCGTTCGCGCCCTTTTTTGCTTTTTCCCTGGAAGCCCGGGCCTTTGACCTCGTGGGGACTCTTTTTTTTTCCACGATGGCTTCCAGCGGTTTTAAAAAGTGTGATCGGTGTAAGAGGTTGATGTCTCTCACCAACACACATGACTGCTGCCTTCGGTGCCTCGGTCCTGATCACGACTCTAAGACGTGTGGACCATGTGAGAAAATGTCTTCCAAGGCACTCCGAAGTCGCCAGCAGCAGAAAGAAAGGCTTTTTTCTGACTCAGCCTCCGGCCGGGCCCGGACCTCGTCTGAGGCCTCGACATCTCGGGATTCGGATCCCGAGCGCCGTCGTGGCTCCTCGGACAGGGGGTCCCCCGACCGGGAACGCAAGAGGAAGAAGCGGCTCGTGAGGACGTTGTCGGAAGCGGTCCCTGGCTCCTCGAGGGCCAGGTCTAAGACCCCCGACCGTCGCCCCGGACCCGCGGAACAAGAGAAGCCTGCCAAAGTTCCTCACGTGGAGCCAGAGTCTGCTGGACACGTAGGTCCTGTAGTCCTCGAGGACTCTCCTCCCAGGGAGCCGACGTCGGGCCCGGCGCCGCCGGGGCCTGAGTCGGTGGCTGCTACGTCTCCCGAGCTGAGTCTCAGGATGACAGCCTTGGAGTGCAGACTGTCTGCCTTCATGGAGCAGCAGCGGGCACTTATGGCCAGCCTGTCTGGCGCATCTGCCCCGACCACCGTGACATCGACATCGAAGTCGACCCCGGAGACCGAGCCGATACTCGAGACCATGAAGGCTCGAGGTCGACCTCGGTCGCGGTCTCCCTCGACCTCCCGTTTGGGACCGAGGACGTCGACGCCGGTGCCTCCGGCGTCGGGGCGGGTGCTCCCGGGCCCCACGGGGTCAGATCCTGACTCCTTGTCGGACGAGTCCGCCTGGGAGACGGAGGATGAGGAGTCCCCCGACACATTCAAGACTCGGTGCGTCCCGTCGGACTCACCGCAGTCTGAGCCCCGGAGTAGATCCCCTCCAAAGGATACCCGGAGTTTGTCCAGGATATGGCTGCCGCGTTGGCTATCCCGGCGGACCCCAAGGAAGAGCCTCGAGCCGAGGAGCTCGAGGCCCTGCAGTACGACTCTCCTCCAAAGGAGGCCTTTACTGTCCCGGTTCCTCCGATGCTGGAACGGCTCCTCTTCCGGATGTGGGAGGCACCGGCCTCGGCGCCGGTTCTAAGCAAGCGGGTCGATTCAATCTATCGACTCCGGAAGAGCCCTGGCTTTCAGAAGGCACAGCTACCACACCATTCCGTGGTGGTGGAATCGGCCATGCATCGCCTGAAAAGTCAGAAGATGCACTCCGCGGGGCTCCTGGCAGGGAGGCCCGAAACCTCGATGGTTTTGGTAGAGAGTGCTTCCAGGGCTCGATGCTTGCTTGCTGTGTCCAGTCTTATCAGCTGTACATGGGCATGTACTTGCGAGACCTGGCCAAGGAGTTGGCCTGGTTCTCTGCTGGTCTCTCCGGGGAACCCTTGCAGAGATTCAAGTCCTTGTCCTCGGGGATTCGGGAATGCTCCAAGTTCATGTCCCGCGCCGCCTATGATGGCTTCGAGGCTTCGGCCCGAGTTGCGGCAGCCGGCATCTTGGCTCGACGCCAGGCATGGCTGCAGTCATCGGACCTCAAGCCATGGGTTTGGGACAAGTTGGTCGATGTCCCTTGCCGAGGTGAGAACCTTTTTGGCAAGCCCAAGCACCGAGCACCTTACAAGGACAAGGCTGTCTAGGAAGACCTCTGCCCCTTCTCACAAGAAGAAGGGCTCGGGTAAAAAGCCCTTTTACCCGAGGAAGGGCACTGCCTACAAACAGTACCCTCAGTATCAGGCTGCCCAAGCTGTACCCCAGGGTCAGCAAGCCAAGGGGCAGGGTAATGGGCCCCATAGGCAGAGGACCCCCAAGCCTCCGGCCCCTGCTCCCACTCAGCAGGGTGGAGGTTTTTGACTCCTCAAGCATAGCCTCTCCATCCCTGCTCTCCCAACCCTGCACAGGAGGTCGCCTCGCCCTCTTTGCCCACCAGTGGCCCCGCATCACTGGGGACAGTTGGGTGTTAAACATAGTCCACAGGGGCTATGCACTACACTTTCACCAACTGCCTCCTCCATATTTTCCAGGAGAGTCTCCAAGGCCTCCCCTGCACACAGATCTTCTCCTCTAGGAGCTCCAAGGTCTGTTGGTGGACAGGGCGGTGGAGCCTGTGCCCCTTCAAATGCAAGGTTAAGGGTTCTACTCCAGATATTTCCTGGTACCCAAAAGAACCGGTGGCCTTCGACCTATTCTGGACCTCAGGAATCTCAACAAGTTCCTAGAGAAAGAAAAGTTCAAGATGCTTACTCTTGGAACACTTCTGCACTACCTCCAGCAGGGAGATTGGCTATGCTCCTTAGATCTGAAGGATGCGTACACTCACATCCTCATTCATCCAGACCACAGAAAGTACCACAGGTTCATTGTGGGAGGAAACCATTATCAGTACAGAGTACTGCCTTTTGGCCTAACCTCCACCCCCAGAGTCTTTACCAAATGCCTGGCAATGGTGGCGGCCTACCTGAGAAATCAAGGCATCTTTGTCTTTCCCTATCTAGATGACTGGCTCATAAGAGGTCAGACTTGCCAGGAGGCCTGACAGGCCACCCTCAGAACTATTGCTCTTCTTCAAAGCTTGGGGTTTGTGATAAACTTCGCAAAGTCCACTTTGCTCCCCTCCCAGAACTTGGAGTTCATAGGGGCAAGACTGGACTCTATCCTGGCAAAGGCATTCTTGCCAGCAGACAGGGCCCAAAGACTGATGGACTTGGCCAAACTGTTCCTCAGTGGGTCAGTGGTCTCCGCCAGACTCTGCCTGAGGCTGCTTGGCCACATGGCTTCGACAGTTCATATAACCCCCAATGCCAGACTCCATATGCGACCTGCACAGTGGTGCCTTCGGAGTCAGTGATCACAGGCCACAGGCAGCCTCAGAGACAGGATAAGGGTGTCCAGACCTTTTCTGGACTCCCTCAACTCGTGGCTGCACTCACCCAATCTACTGAAAGGGGTGCCTTTTCAAATTCCTGGGTACACAGTGGTACTGACCACAGATGCCTCCCTGGGGCTGGGGGGCTCATTGTCTGAACAAGTGCACCCAGGGCCTGTGGTCTCCCTGGGAAGCCGCACAGCAGATCAATCTCCTAGAACTCAGGGCTATTCGGTTAGCACTCAAAGCTTTCTCTCCTGCGCTGGCTCATCAATCTGTCCTGGTTCAGACAGACAACCAGGTAGCCATGTTTTATGTGAACAAGCAAGGCGGGACTGGGTCCAGGCTCCTTTGTCAGGAGGCACAGGACCTTTGCTCATTTGCCTTCAAGCACTACATGCTCCTCAAGGCTGTGTAACTTCCAGGCCAGGACAACTACCTGGCCGACAGGTTAATCAGGATTCTGCAGCCCCACGAGTGGCAGCTGCATCCTTTGGTAGTTCAGAAGATCTTCCTGAAATGGGGTCTTCCTTTGATAGATCTGTTTGCCAGTCCACTGAACAAACAGCTGCCTCGGTTCTGCTCCAGACAGCCACATCCTCTGCAGGTAGCAGCAGATGCTTTTCTGGTACCATGGTCTCAGGGCCTCCTGTATGCGTTTCCTCCCACGCCTTTGGTGGCCCGAACTCTCTTCCAAATTCTTCAGGACAAGGCCTCAGTCCTGCTGGTGGCTCCCAGGTGGCCGAGACAGCCTTGGTTTCCACTTCTCCTTCAACTGGCGGTGGATTCCCCCCTGCCTTTGGGGTTGCAACCCAACCTTCTCTCCCAGGATCAGGGTTCCCTTCTGCATCCCAATCTCAAAGCTCTCAATTTGATGGCCTGGAGGCTGCAAGGGTAGTTTTGGCTCCCTGGGGCTTACCTCAGGAAGTTGAGAAGGTTGTCCTAGCCTCAAGGAAACAGTCCACTAGGAAAACCTATGCTCTCAAATGGAAAAGTTTTTCTGTGTGGTGTCAGCTACGTACAGAGGATCCCTTCTCCTGTACTGACCCAGTAGTGCTTCAGTACTTACTGCACTTATCCAATCAGGGACTTAAGTCCAATTCTGTTCGGGTCCACCTCTCAGCTCTAGCAGCTCACCACTCACTGGTGGAAGGACATTCTCTCTCGGTTCACCCCTTGGTGTCCCGGTTTCTCAGAGGCTTGCTTTTGCTCAAGCCTCCAATCTGTCCTCCTGCTCCTGAGTGGGAGTTGAATGTGGTCTTGCAGCAACTGACTCGCCCACCTTTTGAGCCGATGGCTACTTGCCCCCTACGCTTCCTGTCCTGGAAGACACTCTTCTTGATAGCCCTAACCTCGGCCAGGCGAGTGAGTGAGTTCAGGCCCTGGTCTGTGACAGGCCTTACACTCGCTTTTATAGGAACAGGGTAGTCTTTAGGACTCATTCAAAGTTCCTCCCTAAAGTTGTCTTCTCTTTTCACCTCAACCAGGAGGTGGTTCTTCCAACATTCTTCCCTAGGCCTCATGCAAGCCAGGCTGAAGCAGTTCTGCATACCCTGGACTGTAGAAGGGCCTTATCCTTCTACCTTGACCGTACGCAGGGGCATAGAAGGGCTACTCAGCTCTTCATGTCTTTTGACCCTAATAAATTGGGGTTGGCTGTGTCCAAGCGTACCTTGTCCATCTGGGTAGCTGACTGTATCACCTGGGCTTACAAGGCGGCTGACCTTCCTTTGCAGGGTCGGGTCACGGCCCACCGTGTCAGGGCAATGGCTGCCTCAGTGGCTCATCTCCGCTCTGTACCATTGGTAGACATCTGCAGGGCTGCAACTTGGTCTTCAAGCCAGACTTTTGCGGCCCATTACTGTCTGGAGAGGGAGTCCCGGAGGGACAGTGCTTTTGGCCAGGCAGTACTCCGGAATCTCTTTGAGGTTTAGGCAACTCCTGCCCTCCTGCCCTCTGTTGGGCTACCAGTGGAGGTTGTGTCAGTGAAAAGCCTTTCTTTGATGCTGGGACTAGAGAGAGTTCTTTTTTTCAGTCTGGGTTCCTTGGTAGCCCAGAGCTAGGGAGTCACCCATATGTGAGGACTGACTTCCTGCGTGGTCCTGGAGAAAGAGTACTTACTCACCTGTAACAGGTGTTCTCCAGGAGCAGCAAGAATCAGTCCTAACAACCCTCCCTCCTCCCCTGGGAGTTGCAGTTGTACATAGTTTATTTTTACTTTTTGTGTGCTGTTCTTAGCTATGTCATTTGACTGAGGTAAGATGGCACCTTTAGGCGGGAAGGGAACCGCGCATGCGTGCCTGCATTCCCAAAGGCTTTCATGGAAAGCTGGGGAAATGCTCCGCTAGGGCTTCATCGGCGTCGATGACACCCATATGTGAGGACTGATTCCTGCTGCTCCTGGAGAACACCTGTTACAGGTGAGTAACTACTCTGTTTCCACCATGCCCGGCACGGACCTTGCTTACCTAGCTGAACATTACACGTCAAAGGGGCATGATCCGACCAGGTTCATTCCCTTATCTCACAATCCCTCACCCCCGCTACCAGAGTCTTATCCAAAAGAAATAAATCAATTCTAGAATATGTCTCATGTACCGGGAAGTAGAAAGAATAGTCCCTCTGCCCGTAGTTCACCTCACGCCACACATCCACCATATCTAACCTACCCATCAACTGCTTCAGTCTGAGCCAATGAGTTCTGGGGACAGACGCAGCCCCTCTAGACGTATCCACCAATGGGTTTGGAGCTATATTAAAGTCTCCCCCCACAATCAGCTTGCCTTCTACCCTTCCTGAGACTACCTTCTGAAGGTTCGCAAAAAACTCCGCCTGATTAGTATTTGGGGCATAAACACTGACCAACGTGAATAGGTCCACACCCAATTTAACTTTAATAATCTCATACCTTCCACCTTTATCCTTTATGCACTCAACCACCTGTCCTGTGACTCTATTGGATAGGAGAATCCCCATTCCTCCCTTTTTCTTCTCTGATTTATTGGAAGCAAAATACTGCTGCGGGTAATGCATCTTTCATCTTTCACCCAGAGGTGCGTTTCTTGTACAAATATAATATCTCCCCCCAACCTAATGCATTCCTTGAAAAGGAGTTGACGCTTCCTAAAAGAGTTAAGGCCTCTGGCATTCATTGTTACCAAATTAAATAAAGCCATGTCCATGACTATATTCACCAGATGCAAACGTCTTTGACTGCAAACATCCCTTCTCCCCCCTCCCCCCTCCCCCCCTTCCCTTCCTCCACCCCTCCCCTCCCTCCACCCCCTCCACTCCACCCCCCCTCCCTGTCCCCCCACCCCCTCCCCTCATCACCACCAGATCCACTAAGTAGATCTGCGTTACGGTGGCATCAGACCCGGACTCCCCCATAATTACACCCATATGTTCCGACTTGCCCTTAACAACGATTTAAAACGCCCCACATACTTCTCCTCACCACAAAGCACAACTCCCACATACCAGCCCACTCCCCCACATAGTAATTCAACTTGGATATATATGTATATAAACAAATACAGCCCTAGCACCCCTCAAAGAACCTTAAAGCCTTTTTACACCACCACACATTTCAAGTGTCTGCTTGGGCACAGTCCTTTTTGACGCCTCAGGCGCTTGTCTCCCCCAGCTGCACGGCTCCATTGCATGTGACTGTTCTTCTGGGGTCCGCTCCTCATAGGGCCGCCGTTTACACTCCTCGGGACCACCGGGATGTCCGACCACCCCATCTGGCTCATGCTCTGAATTGCTGCATCCACGGAGTGCACCACAAAAGGCTTGCCATTAATTGCATATTGCAGGCCCACAGGGAATAGCCAGCGGTACCGGATGTTCTCATCCCTAAGCTTCTTCGTCATCGCCTGGTGTAATCCCTGCGCTTTCTCATAGTAATGCTGGAGATATCTGCAAAAACTTCCACCTCAGCCTCCTTCCACTTTATCTTCCCCAGCTTCCTTGCAGCAGCCATAACCAACTCCTTAGTTCTGTACTCGTGCAGACAGATAATAATGTCTCGAGGCTTATTGTCCCGTCTGGGTCCCAGCACCCGGTGAGCCCGTTCCACTCTGAGGCAGACTCCTTCCATCTCTACTTCAGCCACCCTTAACACAGCCCCACAGAACTCCTCAGCCAGCCGCAGATAATTCACTGAGCCTTCTTGCTCTGGCATACCTCTAATCCGCAAATTGGCCCGGCGGGACCGGTTCTCCAAGTCTTCAATCTTTTGCCACAACTTGTCCTGTAGTGCGCTTAGCGAGTCCATTCGCTGTTCTGCTAATGCACACTGGCCCATGTGCTCCTCCAATTGCGTCTCTACCTCTTCCAGCCGGTTCCCCAGCACTGCCAGGTCACTTTTAACTTCATTGAGCCATGAGTGCACATCTTTCTTCAAGCACTCAAAGTCCTGCCTGGTGGATTCAAACCACCCCTGCAGATCCGCACGGAGCGCCTGGATCTCACTCGGCCCACCGCCGCTCCCCCCAGAGTCTCCTGCTCCATTAGACTCACCCTGGCCCGAAGCCATCTTAGCCGCAGGTGTCCGCATCCCTGCCGAAGCCTTAAACGAATAGACTTTCAGGTCTATGCTCGCCTTCTTCCCAGCCATCCGTCCTCTATGCAGGGCTCCGCAGGATTTGCAAGTTTGGGGCTGCAATCGGGGCTTTACTCAACTACTTAGGGCATTATTTCCCTCGTCCGAGACGGAGCGCGGTCTTCAGGCGTCCATTCGGTGTCTGACGTCACCGGAAGCCTCTTGTATTCAACTCTTATTCATATTCATTGTAAATGTCCTGAAAATCTGACAGACTGGGTGTGTCTTGAAAAATGAATTGAGTACCCATCCTCTAATTGTTTAATCTCAAGGCAGGGAGTTGTATTTTTTCAGAGTTCTGACCTCACTACTTGAGATACTTTTTTTTTTTTTTTTACATAGTATATGATGGCAGATAAAGACTATCATGGTCCATCTAGTCTGCCCAGTAATGTGGCAAGAATAGGTGCACCTGCCGCTCTGTGCAGATCACCGCTCCCCATGCCTTTTGTTTAGGGGTGTACCCATTGTTCCGTGCAGGTCACCCCTATTTGTTGAAATAGCAGAGACAGTTAAGGTTATTTTGCTTTTATCCTGTTGCTATAAAGGGATCCACTGTGTCTGTCCCATTTTGAATTCTGTCACTGTATTTGCCCCCACTACTTCCATCGGGAGAGCATTCCAAGCATCCACCACCCTATCAGTGAAAAAATATTTTCTTACATTTCCTTTCAGTTTACCCCCTTGCAGCTTTATGTTATGTCCTCTAGTTTTGCAGCTTTCCCGTCTTTGAAAAAGGTTTGCTTGTTCATTCATACAGACCTTTAAATACTTAAAGGGTATCATATCTCTGCCATCCCTCCTCTCCTCTAGAGTATACAGATTTAGGTCTTCAAGTCTCTTCTCATGTTTTCTGGCGCAGGCACCAAATCATTTTGATTGCCTTCCTCTGAACTGTTTCTAGTCTTTTTATATACTTTGCGAGATATGGTCTCCAAAACTGAACACAATATTCCAAGTGAGGCCTCACCAGCGACTTGTACAGTGGCATTAGTACCTCCTCCTTTATGCTGGTAATTCCTCTCTGTTTGCAACCCAGCATCCTTCTGGCTTTGGCCATCACCTTGTCACATTGTTTTGCCATCTTGAGATCCTCAGAAACAATCACTCCGAGGTCCTTCTCCTGATCCGCGCACATCAACCTCTCACCCCCATCGCATACAATTTCCTTGGATTTCTGAATCCCAAGTGTATGACACTGCACTTCTTCACACTGCACTGATTTCAATTACCCCGGTATCGACTGGGTCAGTGTCACGGCAGGACAAGCTAAAGAGATAAAGTTTCTAGATGGAATAAATGACTGCTTCTTGGAGCAACTGGTTCATGAACCGACCAGAGGGGAAGCCATACTGGACCTAATCCTTAGTGGAACGCCAGATCTGGTGCAAGAAATAAGGGTGTTGGGACCACTTGGCAGTAGTGATCATAGTATGATCATGTTTGATTTAATTAGTGGAGGACAGATAGTAAAGGAATCCACAGTATTACCTTTTAACTTTCAAAAGGGAGACTATGATAGAATGAGGAATATAGTTAGGAAAAAACTAAAAGGAGCGGTTCCAAAGGTTAAAGACTTACAGCAAGCTTGGGTGTTATTTAAAAATACTATCCTCGAAGCCCAGACCAGCTGTATTCCACGCATTAAGAAGAGTGGAAGAAAGTCCAAAAAACTGCCAGCATGGTTTAAAGGTGAGGTCAGAGAGGCTGTTGCTGCCAAAAAAGCAACCTTCAGGAAATGGAAAAAAGAGCCAAATGATGAAAACTGGAAACAACACAAGCACTGGCAAGTTAAATGCAAAGCATTGATAAGGCAGGCAAAGCGGGAATTTGAGAAGAAACTTGCTACGGAAGCAAAAACACAAAATAAAGACTTTTTCAAGTACATTCGTAGCAAAAGGCCTGTGAGAGAGTCAATTGGACCGTTAGATGATAAAGGGGCAGTAAGAGGAGACAAGGCTATAGCAGAGAGACTGAATGAATTCTTTGCTTCGGTCTTTACTGAGGAAGATGTAGGGATGTTACCCATGACTGAAGTGGTATTTAAAGGTGATACTGCAGAGGAATTGAGAGAAATATCACTACACCGGGAAGATATATTACAACTATTTGATAAACTGAATAGTAGCAAATCACCTGGACCGGATGGTATACATCCCAGAGTGTTGAAAGAACTGAAATATGAGATTGCAGACCTGCTATTGGTAATCTGTGAACTTTCATTAAAATCATCTGTAATACCTGAAGATTGGAGGGTCGCCAACGTAACACCAATATTTAAAAAAGGTTCCAGGGGTGACCCGGGAAATTACAGACCGGTGAGCCTGACGTCAGTACCAGGGAAAATGGTAGAAACCATCATAAAGAACAAAATTACACAACATGTAGATAGTCATGGCCTAATGGGAGACAGCCAACATGGCTTTAGACAAGGAAGATCTTGTCTTACTAATCTGATATGTTTCTTTGAAGGTGTGCATAAACAGGTAGACAAAGGTGAGTCGGTTGATATAGTGTATCTGGACTTCCAGAAAGCTTTTGACAAGGTCCCCCATCAGAGACTTTTGGCAAAGCTAAAAAGTCATGGGATAGGAGGCAGTGTACTATTGTGGATCGGGAACTGGTTAAAAGATAGAAAGCAGAGGGTAGGGCTAAATGGCCAATATTCCCAATGGAAAAAAGTGAATAGTGGAGTACCCCAGGGATCTGTACTGGGTCCGCTACTTTTTGACATATTCATAAATGACCTGGAAAAGGGAATAACTAGTCAGGTTATCAAATTTGCAGATGACACAAAACTGTTTAAAGTTGTTAAAACCCAAGAGGATTGTGGAAAACTGCAGGAGGATCTGGATAAATTGGAAGACTGGGCATCCAAATGGCAGATGAAATTTAATGTGGACAAATGCAAAGTTATGCACCTAGGAAAGAACAACCCACACTATAGTTACACGATGCAAGGCTCCACATTAGAAACCACCACCCAGGAAAAGGACTTAGGAGTCATCGTGGATAACATGTTAAAACCCTCCGCCCAGTGTGCAGCGGCGGCCAAGAAAGCAAATAGAATGCTAGGTATCATAAAGAAAGGGATGGAGAATAAAACAAAGGATATTATAATGCCTCTGTATCGCTCCATGGTACGACCGCACCTTGAATATTGTGTGCAATTCTGGTCGCCGTATCTTAAAAAGGACATAGCGTTATTAGAAAAAGTACAGAGAAGAGCCACCAAATTGGTGAAGGGGATGGAAGGCTACTCCTATGAAGAGAGGCTAAAAAGGTTAGGGCTCTTTAACCTGGAAAAGAGACGGCTGAGGGGAGATATGATAGAGGTCTATAAATTAATGAATGGAGTGGAACGGATAAACGTGGATCAATTGTTTACGCTATCAGAATATAGAAAGACTAGGGGACATGTAATGAAGCTACAGGGTAAACTATTTAAGACAAATAAGAGAAAATATTTTTTCACTCAACGTGTAATCAAACTCTGGAATCTGTTACCGGAGGATGTAGTAAGTAAGGGCTGTTAGTATAGCTGGGTTTAAAAAAGGTTTGGACAAGTTCCTGGAGGAAAGGTCCATAAACCACTATTAAAAAGGGACCCAGGATATCAATGTTTGACCCAGTACAAGCATTATGGAACCTGTGTCTTTTGGGGATATTGCTAGGTACGTAGGACCTAGATTGGCCACTGTTGGAAACAGGATACTGGGCTTGATGGACCTCGGTCTGACCCAGTATGGCATGTCTTATGTTCTTATGTTCTTACTTTTTAAATATACAGGTTACACATCCCATACACTAAAGAAAATTGTATATTTATTAATACAAAAAATAAAACACAAGTTAAAGGGTTCAACCTCCCGTTTAATTACTCTCCTCTAATCACGAAAAAGCAGGTTTGAAACTAATATTGGGCCCTCTAACAATCATAATCCAGATTGAGAATCAACTTGCTCAAAGAGCCATGTTTTTAATTGCTGACTAAGTCGAAGTAATGAGGAAGATGATTGCATAGTGATGGAATGTTGTTATTGTTGTTGTTAAGTGCTGTCGAATCGGTGTCGACCCATGGTAACCCTCTGGATAGTTGTTCTAAATTGTGTTCGGTCTTCAGTTTGGCGGCTCATTGTTAACAGACTGGCACCCGTAGCTGCTGTTATTGTATCAATTTATTTCATTGCTGGTCTTCCTCTTTTGCATTGACCTTCTACCTTCCAAGCATGATGTCTTTCTCTAATGATCTCTCGCTTCGCATGATGTGTCCAAAAGATGAAAACCAAAGTCTTGTCATCTGAGCTTCTAAAGAAAGCTTAGGTTTGATCTCCTCTAGTACTGACTGGTTTGTTCTTCGGGCAGTCCACAGTATACACAGTATTCATCGCAAGCACTATCATTCAAAGGCATCGATTTTCTTCCTGTCTATATTTTTCTCTGCCCAACTTTCACATCCATATGAGGTTATTGAAAAATACCAGGGCTTGAATAAGTCCAATCTTTGTATGGAGAGAGACATCTCTGCTCTTGAGAATAGATCCTTCATAGCCAGTCTGCCAAGAGCAATGGATCATCGGATTTCCTGACTGCTTGTCTTTTCTTTATTGATAGTTGATCCAAGCAGGTTAAAGTTGTCCACTATTTCAATTTCTTCTCCATCAACAATGAACTTATTGATTTTGCCAGTTGTCATAATCTTTACATTAAAATGCAGGCCTATTTTAAGACTGTTTCTTGATCGTGAAAAGCAAATGTTTCAGATCATCTTCACTTTCAGCCAGTAATGTGGTATCATCAGCATAACGAAGGTTGTTGACGAGTCTTCCACCAGTCTTCACACCTCTGTTGTCTTCATACAATCCTGCTTCTCTGATGATTTGTTCTGCATATAAATTAAACAGGTAGGGGGAAAGTATGCAGCCTTGTCATACACCTTTGCTTATTTTAAACCATTCTGTTTCTCCTTGTTCCGTTGGAACTGTTGCTTCTTGATCAATGTACAGATTGTGCAAGAGTACAATCAGGTGTTCTGGTATACCGATGCTACTTAATGTGGCCCAGAGTTTCTCATGGTTTACACAGTGAAAAGCTTTGCTGTAGTCAATAAAGCACAAATAGATATCATTTTGGTATTCTTTAGTCTTTCCTAGTGATGGAATAGCCCACCCAAATGAAATTTCTAAGCAGGTGGAGGCTTAAATGTCAGCCGTGCCTAAAATACACAAATCCATTAGCGATCCTCCTGGTAGACCCATAATTTCATGTAGTTGTTCGGTATTGGAACGGTTGTCGCAGTTTTGTGACATTTTTTTGAAGCAGGAAGCTGTTTTGGTTTAATCATTTATTAAGGATTCTTTTGATTTCCTTTCTCAGTTGGAGGCTTTGGATCATCAGATGGAGGAAGTTTGGTTAGTCACATTGGATGTTTCTTCCTTATACACTAATATTGATCAACGGGAAGCCATGTTTTTGTTATCTACTCTCTTTAACTTTGCGCCATCACGATTACCCAAACAATTTTTGTTGGATTTGATGGAACTTGTTCTCATGCATAATTATTTCCTTTTTGAAGGAGATTATTTTTTGCAGATTTTTGGCATAGCAATGGGGACCACGGTCGCGCCATCATTAGCCACATTGTATTTGGCTGATATGGAGGAGCGTTTCATATACCCTTCTTTGTTTTTTCAGCATGTGCTTTTTTGGCGCAGGTTTTTGGATGATATCTTTTTTATATGGCTGTCGACCCATGATGAATTACTTAAATTTCTCATCTGGCTTAACACCATTAAGACAAACATCCAATTTACTCCCCATGTCCACTTTAATCATATTGACTTTTTAGATATTACCATCTATAAAAATGCTGGAAGGTTATCCTCCACGCTGTTTCAAAAGCCTACTCAATGAAACAGTCTTCTATGTTTTTATAGTTGTCATCCAAGTTCTCTTCGACGAGGCCTCTCCTTTGGTCAAATTTTAAGGATACGAAGGTTATGTTCCTCTGTGGCACAATTTCATATTTGTGCTAAAGATTTATGTTTCCGTCTACAAACCAGGGGTTATCCTTCTGATATTAAGAGAGCCTATAAAAGGGCCAGCAACATCCAAAGAGAGTGGGCATTGTTGGAACAACATTCTGATCATCAGAAACATCCTAATAGAACCAATGCGCATCAAAACAATTATTCAAATAATTCTATTGCTCATGAATTAGATTCTATTGTGGGGGTGTTACCCTTTATGTACAATTCTTCTCGGGTGGTAAAGTTGTTACGAAAACATTGGTCAATATTGAGCCTTCTTCCTTGTTTTGCCAAACCACTGACCATTGCCTATTCGAGGGGTTATAATTTAAGGGATCTTTTAGTGAATTCAGCCTCACCGACGGACCGCACCCTGCGATTTTTAAGGGGATCTTCTTGTCATGTACCATGTAGTCAATGCAGTTATTGTACTATAATACTGTCGGATATACGCCTTGCTTCTTTCATGAGGGAAGCTTCTTTTAGACGTTCGTGGCACACCACATGCACTTCTGAGTTTGTGGTTTGTCTTTTGGTTTGTCCATGTTAGTTACTTTACATTGGCCACACAATTCGATCTGTCAAAGTCCGTTTGGGTGAGCATGCTTCACGTATTTGATCTCAGACTCGCACTGCTCCAATGGTGGAACATTGTCTGGAGCTGTCACATAAATTTGAAGACCTTTTTTTGGACAGTTATTGATTATGTTCCTATTGACCCCCTGGGGCGTTAATTGGGTGTTCAAACTTCAGTGCCTGGAACAATATTGGATCTATCGGCTCAATACAGTTCATCCCCATGGTCTCAACAGGGAGATCGATTGGTTTAGCTTGATGTAGACTGGACCAATCATTGTAGGATTTCCCCTATGACGTGGGGTAATCCCTTCATTTGGATTGGTAGCTCAAGTGGATGCATGTGGTATCTAGTGACCAATCATTTAACATGCAGACTTCTGAAATATTGAGACTTTGGCGTTTTGTGACAGTTTGAAAGAAGCCCTTCAATGAGAGATTACCCATTGGCACTTGATACAGAGCCCACGTTTGTACTCGAAACATGCACATATCGTGATTTTGGGGATCTGCTTTTTTGATTTGCGTCAGGTCTTCATTGAAACGCATTCCTGTTAAAGGTATCTGCTTTTTATAAGATAAGTGTGGTTCTTTGAGCTTTTCTTGATAAAAATGGATGTTAAGAGCATTCGAGAAGGATAAGTCTTTTTCTCCTGCTGTTTCATCTGACAAAAATTTGTTGCACATAGATTTTGGAAGTTTCTGCACTTCTGGTGATTTCTTTTGTAGTATTTATATCAATCACTTTATAGGTTTTTTTGATTATTGTGTGGGAAGGAACAGCAACGTGAACCAAATCATCTTCTCTAACACTCAAGAACACGAAGAGTTATCTAGGCTCAAAGGAAACACAATATTTAACAAAGTTTTAACTGAAAAGTAGCCCCTATGGCCAGGACCCTGGACCGAAGGCTCAGAAACTCCCTTCTCTTCATCTGGGAAACATTCTAACCTGAGATCCCAGAAAAAGCACATTAAAGTTCTTGAAATAAGAGTGAAAAATTTAAGCTTTGTCTGATTCCAAAGCCAAGGTAATAAGAAGGGTAAACCTATCTGTGATTACCTCCAAGGAGTTTTCAAAAACCCCATTATGTCCCCACCCCCCAAAGAAACAGTTCCAGGAATACCACCTCGATCACTGGCCCCCAAGGACAAGTACTGTGCCAGAGTCAATGGTGCAAAATGCTCCGGAGGGAGTTTTAACACCTCCTTGAAGTATTTCCTCAACATCTCCACTGATGACAAAATTGGAGATCTAGGAAAGTTCAAAAATCTGATGTTATTCTGATGGACTTGATTTTCTAAATATTCACTCTTCCATGACATCACAGACATGTCTTTAATCTGGGCCACAATCAGGTCCCGAAGCTGTCCCATTTCCTGTTCCAATGTAAAAATGTTCCCTGCTTGCTGCTCCTGAGCTCTGGAGATAGTTCAGCAATTATATTTAATCTGAAATAACTCAGTACTTACAAAACCCACAAAAGAGCTTAGAGAAGAGTCCACAGTAATCACTGATGGTTTCACCAATCCTTTGACTCCAAAAGCTGGCAACTCTCTAGACTGCGCTGATGTTACCTCCACAGCAGATGTTACTGGCCCCGTAGGACCTCTGTGCTGTGCCTCATGCTCCTGAGAAGTTGCCTCTGCCAGTGGAGTGCCCTCTTCGCTCCCCTTCAATGGCGTGCCCGTCGACAGGTTGGTGGAAAGCACACCTCCAGCTGGCTACACAGTTCCGGGTTGTGGCGGGGGAGTACGTAACTCCGGGGAGACATGTATACCCAAAGTGCACAGAGCTGACAGATCCCCTAAATGCCCTGCCGAAGACGCTGCTCCAGCACCGTGAGAGAAGCCGCATGAGACCAAAATCCTTAGCCCGGAAGAAATCACCAATGCAGAGCCCGAGGGTAAACTTTCCTGTTTTCGTTTCCTACGACCCATTTCACCTGGTCGTAGGAGCAGCTCCGAGATTCAGGTTTGAAGACTCAGGCAGCTAAACTCCAATGCTCCTTCCTGCCACTATCTTACTCTACCCCCCCCCCCCCCCCCCGTGAGCATGAGGCCCCCGTTGCCAAGATCTGAGAGCTTTAGGAAAGTTCTCCCCCACAATTGAGTAATTCTGGTTACATCAGTGAACACATTGATCTTCTGATCTCTTCTAAGCAAAATAAAATTTTGGTACTGATATTTTCTCCAACTTGGAACTAAAACTAACAATGTAGTGTGTGTTGTCACAACCTGACTCCAAAAAGGCAGGGCACTTTAGACTGTATACTGATGTATGTAATCTGGTCAAATTCCCCCTCTTCATTTGCCCCCCTCTCCCAACTTCTGGGTAAATAATAAATATTAGAATTTCCAAAGGTTCTACCTGCGGGAAAGCCAGCCTCTCATTTAAGTACTTTCTCAGCTACTCTAAAGGGGAAAGCAAATATGTAGGCAGACTGTGCAGAAGTTGCGGGGGTCCTGTAGGAGACATTAAGTTATGTAGGATCTTCATTTTGTGGTATGCTGTTTTGTGGTTTTCTTGATGTGGGCTTGTAAGTTTAGTCGCTGGTCTAGTGTGATTCCCAGGTATTTGACTTTCGGTTTGACCTAGAGGTTGATGTCAGCAATCCTTAGTGTTGATGGGGAGTGAATGAAGGATCTTTAGTTACATGAAGGACCTCCATCTTGTAACTTATTGAGAGATGATGGTCTGATAGCCAATCTGCCACTGCCTTGAAGCATTTTTTGATTGCAATGTGTACTGGTTTTTTTGTTGAGAATGGTGCATATAACATTAAGTCTTCTGCGTGGATGTGATACATGATGTTGTGTCTTTGGATGATTTTGCAAATTGGTTGTAGGTATAGACTGAACAGTAGTGAGGATAATGAGGATCCTTGGGGTACTCCTTGGTGTAGTTTGAATGGGGTTGATGTATGTTTGCCTAGTTTAACTTGCTGTGTGTGGTCCGTTAGGTATAGAAACATGACGGCAGAAAAAAGACCACATGGCCTGTCTAGTCTGCTCTTCCATATCGACTACTACAATAGTCTCCTCTTTTCCCTTAGAGATCCTCTGTGTTTGTCCCATGCTTTTTTGAATTTAGATACTGACCTCATCTCTACCACCTCTACTGGGAGACTATTCCACACAATAGAAACAGAGAATGATCGGAACCATGCAAGTTGGTGTTGCTTATTCCTATTTCTTGTAGTCATTCTATGAGTTTGAGATGGCTTATGGAATCAAAGGCTGCTGAGATGTTGAGGAATATTAGAATGTAGCCTTGTTCTGGTTTTTCTATACCCTTTATTATTGTGTTTGTCAGAGAGGTAAGCAGGGTTTCTAAGCTGTGATTGGGTCGGAAGCCATGTTGTTGGAGGTCAGGGGGGGCGAAAGTATTAACATAGTCCTGCAGCTGAATTTGTACTGCCTTTTCAATTATTTTGGTTATGAAGGGAAGGCTGACGATTGGTCTGTAAGAGCTTGGTATTTTGGGGTCGAGTGTTGGGCCCTTTAGAATGGATCTTGCTGAGGTGATTTTTAGGCTGGTGGGCATGTGTCCTTGTGTGAGGGAGAGGTGGATGATTTTAAGTAGTATAGGTGCCAGTTCATTTCTGGCCATCTAGATCCACAAAATTGGGCATGGGTTTAAGTACTGTTGAGGTTGGCTATTATGTTGTTGAGTTGTTCACTTGAGACTGCTTCAAAGCTATTCCAGTTACAGATGCTACTTTGGTTTCTGGTGGAGGTTTGGTTTTCGATTTCTGGGCTGTTGGGGAGGGGGTGGAATTTGCTCTGCAGGAACATAGCCATGTCCTGTGATTTTAGTTCTGTGTTATTTCTTTGTGGTAGGCCCTGTGTTAGTGAGTTTGCTATTTCAAATAGTTCTCTGGGTTGGTTGAGGGAGCTTAGGATAAGAGATGTGTAGCATTCTTTTTTGCTTTTATTGATTAGGTCACGTATTCTTTGTTTGAATATTCTTTGTGGTGAGTTGGATCCTTAGTGTGTCTCCAGCGACGTTCGATTGGCTTTAGTTTGCACTTTTTGTTTCTTTTATTACTGTGGAGTACCATGGGGCATAGTGTTTCCTTGGGTGGTGATTGCGCTGTGATGCTAGGGTGAAGGAGGCTATGGTGATGTTCCAGCTGTTGATTATTGTTCTGAGGTCTGCTAAGTTCATGTCCAAACTTGGCATGATGTATGTTAATATTGATTGCTTGTTGAAGTTCCTGAACTTGCGGGAGGTGTTGGGTTGTGTATCCAATATATTTGGGGGGTGAAGTTGTGGTAGAGTAAACATGATCATATGGTAGTCTGACCATGGGATTGAGGATACCTGGTGGAAGAGGTGGGTTTTGTCGGTGAGGTGTTCTTTTGGTGCGAAGAGCAGGTCTAGGGTGTTTCCTTTGTTGTGCATAGGGACTTTGATGACTTTTTCAAGTTGTAGGGCGTCCATGGCGTCTAGGAAGGCATTGGCTTGTTTGGTGGAGGCTGAGGTTAAGTTTAGGCTGCCAGGTAGGATAAAATGTTTGTTTTTGGTTGTGTGAGAGCAGGTTGCTCCAGTAATGCTGATAGTTCATCAGTCTTTGTGTTGGGTGATCTGTAGGTTAGGCATATTGTCCAGTGTTTATAATTAAATCACAGTCATGGTTCTTCATGGATCATGTCTCTGTAGCCAGCATTAAATGAATGATACTTCCCAATGACCAAAAAGACTGATCCATCTTAGAATTCAGAGAATTTAGTCTCCTGGTAAAGTATTAATTCTGAATGTTTTTTTAAGCACAACCTTAAATTAAGAGGACTTGCTTAGATCTCTGATCCATGGGAGCCTATACCCACAGAGAGCCAGACAAATCTTGTCCCTGGAGTTTCTTGAAATCAATATAGGCCTCCCAGACTTTTTGTGTTGCTTGTATCATTTCTCCAATTAATATGTGAAAGAAAATATTTCATGTTCTCTGGGAACAAGCAGGAAGTCAGCCCTCACATATGGGTGACATTGGCGCTAACGGAGCTCGAGTGATAACTCCAGCTTTCAAAGAAAGCCTTTTGGAGATCTACCATGCATGCATGGTTCCCTTCCTGCCCAGGGATGTCATCTTGCCTAAGTCTCCTGTTTTCCGCGGAACCCATCAGATGTGTGTCTGTTCCCCCGGAAAAAGTTGGTGATTTTTGTCTTCTTTTTTTGCTTTCTCCGGTAGCATTCCGGTGACTTTTCCCACCCCCGAGCCTGCTTGACTCGGCATCGTATCCTCCAGTTCCTTTTTCCTTTTCTTTTTTCATTGGCACGGGTTTGTGCCTTTTTCCTGGCCGGTCCTGTGAATTTGATCTCGCAGGTGCTGTCTTTCCTGCCATGGCCTCGAACAGTGGCTTCAAGATATGCAACCTCTGCACTCATATGTTGCGCATGGATCCTCATGACTGCTGCCTTCAATGCCTCGGGCTGGACCATGATGCTTTAGTCTACTGTCTGTAAGCAGATGACTCCTATGGCCCTCAGGAAATGTCGCAGCAACGTGAGTCAATTTTTCAGAAGACCATCTCAGCCCTGAAGTCTTCCACGAGAGCCCGCTCTGAGACTCTTTCCAGGATCTCAGGCACCTGCGGAGATTGTGTGGCCTTAGAGCCCCAGGACTGCAGCACCTCCGGCCAGAAATCCTGCATTGAGGATCGTGCCAAGAAGAGCAAGAAAACCTTGAGGACTCTGTCTGGTAACGAGTTGGGAAAAGTGAGGAAAACCCATGGGCTCCGGTCCCGAAGCCCTCGGCAGGAGGGCGACGGCAAGGAGCGGCATTCCAAGTGCTTCACTGTAAGCCGTCGATGCCCCAGGACCGATGTTGGATCTCCGAGGCTATTCTGGTCGAGGACTCCCCTTCGACGAAGCTGGGGCTGTGTCCAAAGTACTCTGTGTCTGTGCCGAAGGCTGTAGAACCATCTGGCCTTGAGGCCAGGATGGTGGCCTTGGAGCGCAGTTTGTCTGCCTTCAGTATGTGGACAGGCATTCAATCAGTCATTTAACATTTAAACTAGGGAAAGGGGGTGACGGATGGAGAACAATAAGTTCAAGATGTCACTCCCAGCTAAAACAGATGCTCAAATAAATATGGTGCTCATGGACACCCATGACTGGTGTCTGGGGGCTGACCACAACCTGGAGCTTTGCTCGCTTTGTAAGAAAATGTCCGCTAAGGCCTTGCTAAGCTGCAAACAGAAGTCCTCTGATGCTTGCGGGGTCCCCCACCATGACCCCACGGCCCAGGCGTCACTCCGATCAGGGTTCGCCCAAGGTGGAATGGCGAAAGAAGAAGACCTCAAAGTCTCTGTCAGGGGCTCCGGACAAGCAAGAGCGGTCTTGTGCTTGTTCCCTTAGCCCTCCCCGGCATTCCCAAGAGTCGGACAAGGAGCGGCCTTAAAAGTTACCTCGTATGGACACTGAGGCCTCCAGCGATGGTGCCCGGTCTTCTGAGGGTCGTCCTGGCGAGGACCCCCATCTCCTCCTCCATGCCAGACCCGGTAACCCCAGCATCAGCATCGCACGGACCCACTCCCGAGTGGGAGTCCCATATGCTGGCACTGGAGCGCAGCGTTTCTGCCTTCCTTGCTGCCCAGCAGGCGCTTTTGCCCAGCATGGCTGGCTTGCGTCCCAAGAACGAGGCTCACCCAACCGGGATAACGAAAACTGCCTTGGAAACCGCAAGAGCCGTGGGCCTCGTGAGGGTCCTCAGCACCGGTCTCATTCGCCGTCTCATTCCTCGGGGGTGAGGTCTTCTAGTGCCTCTGGCTCCAAGTGAGCCTCGGCCATAGGGTGCGGGGATTAACCCAACTCCGAGTCCTTCTTGGACCTCTCGGGCTGGGAATAGGACAGGGACACTTCCCCGGAGACCCGCGGCCATGAGGATCTCCCCTCTGACCCATCCCCGCCCGCCTCGCAAAGGCGGTCACCTCCCGAGGACACCTCTTTCCTGGTGTTTGTGCGGTATATAGCTCAGGCCCTCAATCTGCCAATGCAGATCGAGGAGGAGCCGAGGGCAGAGGAACTTGACATCTTGCAGTACGAGTCTCCACCCAGGGAGTCTCTTATGGTTCTGGAACCGTCCATCTTAGTCCGGCTGCTTCTCCATATGTGGGAAGCACCCTCCTCGGTCCCGATTGTCAGTAAAAGACTCGATGCCATGTATAGGGTCCAGCGCGGCCCGGGGTTTCGGAAGACCCAGCTTTCTCATACCTCCATGGTAGTTGAATCCGTGATGTGGAAACAGAAGACCCCGAAGTCACACTCTTCAGTCCCGCCTGGTAGGGAATCCCTTGCCCCTGCAAGGCTTACCAGGGATCCGTGCTGGTGTGCTGCATCCAGGCGTACCAAATGTATATGGGTATGTTTCTTGACGACCTCGCCAAGGAGCTCGGCGGGTTTTCCACAGGCCTTAGTGGGGAGCTCCTTCTCAGGTTCCAGACCTTCTTGAGGTCGGTCACAGACTGCTCAAAATACCTTTCCTGCACCGCATAGGACGGGTTCGAGTCTTCTGCCCAGGTAGCAGCGGCTGGCATCGGAGCCCGGTGCCAGGCATGGTTCCAGTTTTCGGACCTGGCATAGTGGGTCCAGGAGAAGCTCCTGGATGTCCCCTGCCTTGGCGAATAGCTGTTCGGCAAGCCCATGGGAGGACAAGGCAGCCGAGATCTAGACGGAGTTTGTGACTCACACCCATCTCTCTCACAAAACCTCCTCTCTTCCACGGAAGAAGCAGCACAGCAAAAAGCCTTTCTTCCAGAGGAAAGGACTCCCCTACTGTGGATACCCACTATACCCGCCTACCCCTGTGCCGACGACCAGCACTCAGGGCAAAGGGGGAGCTCAGGGTCACCGGAAGCCCAAGGGGCCCAAGACCCAACCACCGGCGCCACCCCAGCCAGCCCCAGGGTTTTGACGCTGAAAGCATAGCCTCTCGCCCCCCGGGGACGCTTCTGCCTGTGGGAGGACGCATGTCTCTTTTTGCCCCCGAATGGGCAGCTATTACATCAGACACCTGGGTCTTGCAGGTGATCTGGGACGGGTATCACCTTCGTCTAGACAGACTCCCTTCACCCATCTCCCCAACGGAACCTACTCTGCTTCCCTCACACCAGGCTTGCTTGCAGCAAGAGCTGAACAACCTCCTCGATCAACAGGCGGTTGAGAGAATTCTGCCACACCTCTGGGGTCAGGGATTTTATTCCCGGTACTTCCTCGTTTGAAGAGGACAGGGGGCCTGCACCCCATTCTCGATCTCAGTAATCTGAACAAGTTTCTGGTGCGGGAGAAGTTCAAAATGCTGTGCCTTGACGTCCTGCTGCCCAATCTCTGGCAGGGCGATTGGCTATGCTCCTTGGATCTCAGAGACGCTTACGCCCACTCCAAGCACAGGAAGTATCTGCGTTTCAGGGTGCAGGGAGAGCACTTTGAGTACAGAGTGCTCCCCTTCGGGCTCGCATCTGCCCTGTGAGTCTTCACCAAGTGCCTGTCAGTGGCCGTGGCCCACCTCTGGCTGCAGGGTATATCCATCTACCCTTACCTAGACAACTGTCTTGGGCACCTCGGGGGAGGAGACTCGCCTCTTGGCATCACGCACGGTCCTCCTCCTTGAGTGCCTCGGTTTCCTGATCAACTACTCCAAATCCCACCTCAAATCGGTGCAGACCCTGGAGTTCATTGGCGTTCTTCTCGATACAGAACGTGCAACCGCCTTTATCCCTTGACCACGTGCAGATCGGCTCTGCGATCTGATTGTCAAGGTCCAAGGCCGGCCCAGGGTCTCGGCGCAGGCCATGCTGTGCCTCCTGGGGCACATGCCTCAACTGTTCACATTGTTCCCCGTGCTCGCATGCATATGCGAGCAGCCCAGTGGTGCCTCAGAGTACAATGGGCCCAAGCATTGGGCTGCCTCCGGTACCCCGTCTGGGTTTCTTGCAGCTTAGTCAAGTTCCTAGTCTGGTGGCAGGACCCCCAGAGCCTCCTTTGGGGCATGCCCTTCCAGACTCGACAGCACGAACTCATCTTGACCACGGACGCCTCGCTGTTGGGCTGGGGCACCTACTGCGGCCACCTCTGCACCCAGGGGCGGTGGTCACCAGAGGAATCTCGACAACAGATCAACCTGCTTGAGCTTCGAGCGGTCTGGTTGGCCTTGAAGGTCTTCAAGTACCACCTGAAGGGCAAGTCTGTGCTCGTGCAGACCCACAACAGAGTCGCGATGTACTACATAAACAAGCACAGGCTCCTGCTTCCTCTGTCGGGAGGCAGTCCTCCTCTGCTCCTTTGCAGTGTGCCGGGGCATTACCCTAAGAGCTGTCTACCTCTTAGGTCAGGCTCAGCAGGCATCACTGACCGCATGAGTGGCGCCTGAGTCCAGAGGTGGTTCTCCACCTGTTTTGCCGCTGGGGGACTCTGTCCATAGATCTCTTCGCCAGCCCAGTGAACACGCAGCTCCCCATTTCTGTGGGCCGATGCCACACCCGAGCAGGGTGGCCCCGGATGCATTCCTCCTGAACTAGACCTCCTGGCTTTTGTATGCATTCCCTCCCACTCCTCTCCTTGTGAGGACCCTCCACAAGATCCAGCGTGACCGAGCCTCGGTGATCCTCATGGCTCCTTCGTGGCCTCGACAACCTTGGTTCCCGCTTCTACTCCGGCTCTCATTGGAGCCTCCGGTCCCCCTGGGCAGTGCCCCAGGTCTGCTGATGCAGGAGGAGGGACGGGTGCTTCTCCCAAACTTGGTCTCACTATCCCTGACAGCCAGGTGGCTGAATGGGTCTCTTTAGCCTCACTGCACCTCCCAGTGGAGATTGAGGACGTCCTCCTCGAGTCGAGGAAGGACTCGACGAGGCGGGTCTACGCCCCAAAGTGGCAGCGTTTTTTGATCTGGTGTTCTGAGTTCCAGATCAACCTGTTCTGCTCCATCTGTTGGGTTCTCCAGTACCTGCTCCACCTCTCGCAGATGGGACTGAAGTCCAACTCGGTCAGGGTTCACCTGAGCGCCATCTCGGCCAATCACTTGCCCGTCGAGGGTAAACCCCTCTCTGACCAGCCTCTGGTCTCTCGCTTCATGCGGGACCTCCTGCTTTCCAAACCCCCCATCCAGCCTCCACTGGTGGAATAGGACCTGAATATCATGCTCATGCAGCTGACGCAGCCGCCCTTCGAGCCGATGGCGACGTGCTCGCTCCGGCACCTCTCCTGGAAGGTAGTTTTCTTGGTGGCACTGACCTCAGCATGGCGAATCAGCAAACTTCAAGCTGAGAACCCCTACACCAGGTTTTACAGGAACAGGGTGGTCCTTCGCACCCACCCCAAGTTCCTACCAAGGTTGTCTCGGATTTCCACCTCAATCAGGAGGTGGTCTTGCCAACTTTCTTCCTGAGATCTCATGCCGACTGAGCATCGAAGGTACTTCATACACTCGACTGCAAGAGGGCTCTCACCATCTACCTGCAGCGCATCCAAGGTCATCACAAGTCCGACCGGCTCTTCATCACCTACGATCCCAACCGCCTGGGACTGGCAGTCACTAAGCGCACCCTCTCCATCTGGGTGGTGGACTGCATCGCCTTCACTCAGGCAAAGGCAGGCGCCCCGCTGGATCGTCGGGTCACTGCGCATGGCGTCCGCACCAAGGCAGTGTCGGTGGCTTCATTGCACTCCATGCCTCTGACGGACATCTGCCGGGCTGCAACCTGGTCTTCAGCGAATACCTTTGCTTTGCACTACTGCCTGGAGAGGGAGTCCTGCCGGGACAGCGCCTTCGACCAGGCTGTACTCTGTAGTCTGTTCGGGGTATAAGTAACTCCTGCCCTCCGACCCTTCTTCTATGGCTACCAAGAGCTTGCCCCGAAGGCCCGAGGACTCAGGCTTCCTTCAGAGATCAGCTTCTGCTCACGGCCTCCCGGAGGTGTTTTTTAGCTTAAAGGTTCGGCAGCCTGTAGCTGAGGAGTCCCATAAGTGAGGACTGACTTCCTGCTTGTTCCTGGAGAAAGCATATTTACTCACCTGTAATAGGTGTTCTCCAGGGACAGCAGGAATTAGTCCTCACTACCCTCCTTCCTCCCCTTAAGAGTTGCCATTTGTGTTTTCTTCCCTTGCCATCTGCTGAATCGGGCTCTAGCTTTGGGACCTGACTGACTGCCCGCCCAAAGGTGCTATCTTGCTCAGAGTACCACGCATGCGTGGCAGCAATCCCAAAGTCTTTCTTTGAAAGCTGGGGAAGTGCTCCGTGTGGGCTCCGTTGGTGCTGATTCCTGCTGTCCCTGGAGAACACCTGTTACAGGTGAGTAACCGCTTTATCTGATGTAGACTGGAGGATTCCTTCTGCAAATCTGGAAAGAAGTAAAAAAATTGTGGATGCCTTCCAAGATGCATTATTTAGACAAATGGTGATGGAACCGATCACGGAAGGCTCGATGTTGGATTTAGTACTCACCAATGAAGATAGCATGTCGAATATCCGGGTGGGTGCCCATGTGAGCAGCAGCGACGATCACACGGTATGGTTTGAGATTAAAGCCAAGGCGGAGTCCAATCACAGCAAGCTCAAAGTCCTAGACCTCCGAAACATTGACCAGTAAAATGGCTAAGTACCTGATGGAGGAGTTGGCAGGATAGGAAGGTATAAGGGAAGTATAATTGCAATGGGCTAAACTAAAGGAGGCAATAAAAGGGGCAACAGATATGTATGTAAGGAAAGTAAATAAAAACAAGAGGAAAAGGAAACCTTTCTGGTTCTCCAAAGAAGTGGCTGCACACATAAAGGCAAAAAACAGAGCTTTCACAAAATTCAGAAGTTTGGAAACAGAGAAATGCAGAAAAGAATATAGGATAAAACTAAAAGAGACAAAAAGAGAAATAAGGATAACAAAATCAAAGGCAGAAGAAAAGATGGCAAAAGATGTGAAGTGTGGTGACAAAGCTTTTTTCAGGTATATTCAGGAGAAGAGGAAAATCAGAGGTGGAATTGCAAAAGTGATGAGAACGGATTTGTGGAAAGTGATATTGAAAAAGCGAACATGCTAAACAAATACTTCTGCTCTCTTTTTACTAAAGAAAATCCTAGAGAACGACCACCTGTGATTGACAAATATACAAATGGGAATGGAGTAGATACCACGCCATTCACAGAAGATGCTGTGTTAGAACAATTTGCAAAACTGAAGGTGGATAAGGCCATGTGACCGGATGGGATACATCCCAGGATACTGAAAAAGCTCAGAGATGTTCTTGTAGGGCCGTTAAAGGATGTTTTTAATAGATCTTTGGAGATGGGAGAAGTTCCACAGGACTGGAGAAGGGCTGATGTGTTACCTCTTCACAAAAGTGGTAATAGGGAAGAGGTGACATTATAGGCCAGTATGCCTTAACTCAATGGCAAGAAAAGTAATGGAGGCACTCCTGAAAGCGAATAATGGACTTTCTCGAAACCAACAGATTGCATGACTCAAGACAACATGGTTTTACCAAAGGACGATCTTGCCAAACAAACCTGATTTGAGTTCTTTGACTGGGTGACCAGAGAACTAGATCAAGAGCATGTGATGGATGTGATCTACCTAGATTTCAGCAAAGCCTTTCATATTGTTCCTCATAGGAGACTTATCAATAAACTCAATAGCTTGAGGATGGGTCCCAAGGTGGTGAACTGGATCAGAAATTGGTTGACTGACAGACGACAGAAGGTGAGCCACTGTACAAGTCGCTGGTGAGGTCTCACTTGGAATATTGTGTTTAGTTTTGGAGAACGTATCTCGCAAAGGATATAAAAAGACTGAAAAAGGTTCAAAGGAAGGTGACCAAAATGATTTGGAGCCTGCATCAGGAGACATATGAGAAGAGACTTGAAGACCTAAACATGTACACTCTGGAGGAGAGGAGGGACAGGGGAGATATGATTCAGACCTTTAAATACTTAGAGTATTAATGAACAAACCTCTTCCAAAGATGGGGAAGCTGTAAAACTAGAGGGCATAACATGAAGCTGCAAGGGGGTAAACTGAGAGGCAATGTCAGGAAATACTTTTTCACTGAAAGGGTGGTGGATGCTTGGAATGCCCTCCCGATGGAAGTGGTGGGGGCAAAGACAGTGATGGAATTCAAAATAGGATGGGACAGACACTGTGGATCCCTTTAAATAGCAACAGGATAAATCAAAATAAACATATCTAACTATTTCAACAAATAAGGAGTGACTTACATGGAGCGGTTGGTACACCCCTAAACAAAGGCATGCGGAAGGGTGACCTGCACGGAGGGGCAGGTGCACCTGCTCTTGCCCCCTTGCTGGGCAGACTAGATGGATCATATTGGCCTTTATCTGCTGTCATATACTATGTTACTATGTTCATGGCCCAGCAGCAGGCTCTGATGCCTGGTTCCTCTGGGTCATCACCCCCAACCACCAGGCCCTCCACTGCGAGGGACTCCCTGGAGGTTGAGCTGATCCTCAAGCACCATCAGCCTCGAAAGACATCTTGGCTGCAGTCCCGGTCTTCATGGCCATGGTTCTTACCACTCGGCGCCCTCTGCTCTGAGCACCAGGCCGCTGCAACCCTGAGGTACTTGGGATCAGGCTAGCATCCTGAGTTCTGGAAGACCCCTGACTCCTCCTCAGAGCCGGATTTGGATTGGGAGACCATGGATGATGAGTCTCTGGATACCCGTCATCACCGTGATGTGCCCGCAGACCCATCCCCTAAGGAGTCGAGGTGCCGGTCCCCACTTGAGGACACAGTCTTCCTCGACTTCGTACAGGACATGGCCAAGACTCTGGCCTTCGCCACTAAGTCAAAGGAACACCCTCGCATGGAGGACCTCGAGATTCTCAAGTACAAGGCCCCCTGGAAAGAGATGCTCATGGTGCCTGTTACCTTTATCCTGGAATGTGTGCCATAGGCAGAAAGTTCTTCCCGGGCTCGATGCTTATGGGCCAGATCCAGGCTTACCTGTTTTACATGGGCATGTACTTTCGAGACCTGGCGAAGGAGCTCACCAGGTTCTTGGCTAGTCTCTCGGAGGAACCCCTCCAGCGGTTCCAGACCCTGGCCTTGGCAGTCAAGGCGTACTCGAGTGGCCTACGATGGCTTCGAGTCAGCATCTAGAGTAGCTGCGGCGGGCATTAGTGCCTGCTGCCAGGCTTGGCTACAATCCTCTGACCTGGAGCAGTGGGTCCAGGACAAATTGGTCAGTTGTTCCTTGCCAGGGAGAGAACCTTTTGGCAATCCCATGACAGACAAGGCCACCGAGCTGGAGTCTGAGTTGCTGATGAGGACCAGGCTCTCCAAGAAGACCGTTGACCCTTCCCGGAGGAAGGCTTTGAGTAGAAAGTCCTCATACCAGAAGAAGAGGAAGGCTTATGGAAACTAACCTCAATACCAGGCCTTCCCAGCTCCCCTACAGAGGCAGCAGGCCAAGGGACAAGGGCATGGCTCACATAAGCCTAAGGCCCCCAAGCCCCAGACACGCCCCCGGCACAATATGGAGGGGGCTTTTGACTGCTTGGGCATAGCCCCTCTTCCCCTAGGAGTCACAGCCCTGCAGCACATATGTGGCCCTCCATTACCACTGACACGTGAACCCTTCAGGTGGTGAGATAGGTTATCTCTTATACCTCCACCAGACACCCCCACCATTCTTCTTTGGAGAGCCCCCCAGGACTTCCCACCACTGGGATCTGCTCTGGCAGGAACTCGCAGACCTTCTACAGGACCAGGCAGTGGAACCCCTCCCAGCCCACCTCAGGGGCACAGGATTCTACTCCCGCAACTTCCTGGTACCAAAAAGGACCATAGGTTTCTGCCCCATCCTTGAATTGCAGGACCTCAATAGATTCCTGGTGAGGGAAAAGTTCAAAATGTTCTCTCTTGGAACATTGCTTCCATACTTCCAGCAGTGAGACTGATTAGGTAGGCTATGCTCCTTGGACTTAAAGGATGTGTACACACACATCCTCCTCAACCCCCTACACAGGCAGTACCTCCGCTTCGTGGTTGGGGGAGACCATTATCAATACAGAGTACTACCTTCGGCCTGGCCTCCACCCCAAGGGTATTCACCAAGTGCCTGGCGGTGGTCACAGCCCACCTCAGGCTCCAGGGGGTATTCGTCTTCCCCTATCTGGATGACTGGCTCGTAAAGGGCAGCATGGCCGTCGAGACCCATCAGGCGATGGCATGCACCATCCTCCTGCTGGAGCCCTTCTGCTTCGTCATAAACTACCCGAAGTCCCATTTCCAGCCATCCCGGGACCTGGAGTTTATAGGGGCTCGGCTGGACACCGTCCAAGCCAGGGCCTTTCTCCCTCTGGACAGGGCCCTACACCTCTAAGTGTTTGCTGCAAGCACACGGTGCTGTCACTCGGCATCGGCCCGCCTCATGCTCCGCCTACTGGGGCATATGCCATCCATGGTGCATGTCACTCCAGACGCTCTCCTGTGGAAGCGAATGGCCCAGTGGGCCCTCCACTCGCAGTGGTCCTAGGCTACGGGATACTTGTGGGACAGGGTGCAGTGCACTGCAGTGAAGAGTACTAGATATAGTAATCTTTGATCGTGATGATAATCTGATTATTATTGAGCCCTTATCCTCTTGTTGTAGAAAATACAGATTGCATTGAATTAAATATAGAACATACAGCCAGAAAAGCCCCTGATGAAGGCATAGTGAAACACGGCCTGTGTCGGGCCTTGGCTAATAGGTGTTCAATAAAGGTTACCTTCCTCTGCTATCCAAGTTTTTTGGACTGGGTGTGTTGCTTTTCTTTTTTCCATCTTGTGCTATGATAGCATACTGAGACAAGATGGCACCCTTGGGCGGGTAGGGGACCACACATGCGTGGTACATCTCCCAAAGGCTTTCTTTGAAAGCTGGAGAGAGGTTGCCAACGAGCTCCGTCAACGCTGACATCACCCATATGTGAGGACTGATTCTTGCTGTCCCCGGAGAACACCTGTTAATAGGTGAGTAACTATGCTTTATATACAGTCATCAATAAGAAGAAGTTGAACTTCTAAGATCTTGGACATCTCTGACTTTAACTTTTTTATTTTATTAATTTTTTTGCACACAGTGATGTGTGAGCTTGGATTGGTTTCTTTCTAGGTTGTTTTTTAGTGTATTCTTGAAGAGCACCAGATACATCGAACATATTTCTAATGATGTTCATATCTCTTGTTCTTATTTGCAGGTAGTCTGTGGCAACGCACATACTGTAGTGCTAACTGATGAAGGTGGGCTGTATGTTTGGGGCGCCAATTTTTACGGCCAGTTGGGCACTGGTAATAAAAGTAACCAGTCTTACCCTGTACAAGTCATTGTAAATAAGGAAAGGTAACAGAGAATTATTTTGTTTTGCATTTTAAACAAATTATGCATCACAAATAAAGAGCAATAGAGAATACGAGTTACACATTTGAAATTTTAAAAAAGGAAATTCCTTCAAAATAATCACATTTTACCCTCCTTCCGTGTTCCTGGTTAGTCTAGAATAGAAATGAGGGCCCTACATCAAAAGACAAAAAGAATAAAGGAAATTGATCAATAAGAAAGAAACAGGGCCCTACGTACTTAACCAGCAATTGCAGTTCAGATGGACTTTGTAAGAGTTTGAGAAGAAGATAAAATGAAAATTTACAGGGAAAATAAGTTGCACTTATTTGTATGATTGTTGATTTCAATAACTTTGCTTACTATTGTTTTTAAAAAGTCATGATTTTTTACCTCATTTTATGTCAGACATTTATTTGTAGTCGTTGCAAGTGTAAATATATACAAAACGGTCATTTTAGAAGCTTGTTTTGTGATCTGGACATCTGAAAACAGACATCCAGATATGTAAATTAGACATCCCTGGAGCTACTTTAGAAATCCGGGGTCATATGGACATCTCTGGGGCAAACACACCCATGCCACACAGGGTCGCAATGGAACGTTCCATAAAAGATACACATGTATGCCCAATTTCAGAAACAGACAGCATGTCTCAACCACCAGCAGTGATGTTCATGTCTGTTCCTGCTCCAGGGCATAAATAGGCATCAACACTTTTTTAAATTTTGTCACCAAAACACTTGGAAGAGTGTTGAGAAGAGGGTACTCTGCTATCCCCAATAATTTTCACAACTGTAAAGAAAAATGAAGGGAGACGGGACACTTGTTTGTGGTTGGCGCACCGATGCACATCTCCTTTTGCACAATAGTCAGGGAGCTTTGGATAGACGTCCACATCCTGAACTAGACATCCCCATGACAATATGTGGCCGTGGTCTTTACTGTCCATTTAAGGCACGTACAAGTTGAACTAGGTGTGGCCCACTATGATTTCTAAAGAGCAAGTGGGATTAATCCAAGGGGGGAGTTGAGTGTCAGATTAAGGCAGTACGAAACAAGGAAGCCTTGGTGGTCAGTCTTACTGAATTTTTTAAAAATCTGAATGGAACTCAGATTTATTAGCATGACAGGCTTTTATCCTGTACTGCGTATAAAAGAATGCACATAGGTTTCTGCTTTTATTTTGTATTCATTAGTTAAAAAAGAATGCTAGCCTCTTTTGTATCAAATTCAGTATATTGTAACTGTTCTAACGTTTTGTTTTATGTCTCATATCCATGTGTGTTTATTTTCTTTTGAACAGAGTCACAGAGATTGCTGCTTGTCACTCTGCTCACATTTCTGCTGCTAAGACCCAGGGTGGCCAAGTATACATGTGGGGCCAGTGCCGGGGTCAGTCTGTGATACTTCCTCATCTTACCCACTTTATGTGTACAGATGAGGTCTTTGCCTGTTTTGCTACTCCTGCAGTAATGTGGCGCCTCCTGTCAGTAGGTGAGCCAAAATGTCAGTAAGAGAAATTAGATTTTTCTTTTCTTTTTACTTTCTAGTATGAAAGATGACATAAAAGCATGTAAGATATGACTGCTTCAGTTGCATTGCTGTGGCCCCCTGCCATGTGAAGAGACCAGAGTTGGATTCTTGGCTTGGGTTGTTACTGAGACAGCAGTCACAGCCATTAGGAAAGGAGCCATAAGTCCTGATGCAGTAATTTTTAGTTATATTTTACATTACTCATATGGTTTTAGCACAATCTCATGTTAATATACTAGGCTTAAAAATATCAGTCAAATAAACCCACAATTGGAAGCCCTCAAGTCCCTAATCCTGCTTACCTACCCACTTGCTCACACATTGACCTACTCTACTGCTGCTGCTCCCCCCCCCCCCGTGGTCATTTCATTTTTTACCTATCCTTTGAATGCCGCTATTTCTAGCCATCCACTTATGGCCACCTTTTAAAAAAATGCATAGGGTCAACAGAGGAGACTGTTTTTGGCTGAGCCCGTGCTATTTTAAAAATATTCCTAGAGATTTTGATGCTGTAGGAGTAATGTCTCTAAATGGGTTCATTTGGTACATAGCATGACAGAAATGAACTCTCTCCTATGCCAGGACCTATTGGAGATCAAATGCTGTCTGCGTGGAAATAGTGAAGGTTTCCTTATCGTTCCTCCAGTTTAGTCCTCCACCTCTGGGTTGTGTACCTCCTCCTGCAGCTTGGAGACTGGGCATGTCAAAGTCGTGAAATTACTGGATATAGCCTGCTGGTATCTCCCATCAGCCCCCAGTGTGTCCAGTCTCCATGCAGCAGGAGGACGTAGTGAGCCTAGGTGCTGGGCTCACTTGGGAAACAGATTAGGAGCAGTTAGTCAGGATTTAGTTTTAATTTAATTTATCTTCCTAATGTTTTCCTTCTTTAGGTTACATTTTAATTTTAATTTATTTGGAAGGTGTAGCCTAATGGTTAGAGCACTGGCTTGGAAGGCCGGAGTCCTGGGTTCAATTTCCACTGGCACTCCTTGTGGCCTTGGGCAAGTTCCTTAGCGCTCCATTGCTTTAGAAAAAATCCAAGCTATCAATGTCCCTGTTTAATTTTAATTTAATTTAATTCAGTTTAATTTAATTTTATAATTCTAATTTGAATTACTTTAAAGGGCGGATCTGTCCCTTTAAATTTACGTTCTGCCGGCTAACATCTCTGCTCTTATTTCCTTGCGCTCACTCGGTGCCTGGTGATGATCTCTGCCTCAGGACTGTACGGGGGAGAGCTTTATGACCCATGCCTGCACGCGGTGTGTGTGCCTGGCGGTAGATTTCCGAAGCGGCGGGAGCCTCAGCCTCTTAGGGTCTCTTCAGCCGGCAGAGCAGTGTTCGCCGAGGCTGCTGCTCCTGGCGGCGCAGGGCAGCAGTGTGGCTTGGAAGCTGTTCACCCCGGAGCAGCAGTGGGGTGTTGGCTGAGTCCCGACGCCGCAGAGGAGGACCTCGAGCGCGAGAAAGGGGCTTGGGGCTGTTGCAGCGGCAGTTGGATTTGGCGCCAAACAGGCCTGCCTGGGATGGGCGCCATTTTGGTGCGGCTGATACCTCGTGGCGGAGGACATGGTGGCCCGTGCTTGGACAGACGACGCCAGGCTAAACAGACAAGGAATTCCTTAATTTATTAATTTTTCAGTTAATAATGTATACTTTAGTTTATTTTTGCATTTAATCTCTCATTTCCTTCTCTAATCCCTGGTCAATTCGGCGTTTGGGGGGTGACTTCATCTGGTGTGGTTTTTATGCCTGTTGTCCGAGTTCTGGCAGCTTACAGGTCCTGTCAGAATCAAGGAACAGTAATTGGATTAGGCCATTAAGGTCTCCTGCCCTCGTGGTCTGATTGCTGTTGCAAGATTTGTCCAACACTCATCGCCATCTCTTGGACCTTGGAGGAGTGCACAGTTGTCTCTGTGGGTCTCCTTTCAGGATGGAAACGTTACGGTCCGTTATGGGGGTACTGCGACAGGGGGAGTGCTTGACGTCACGCGATCTGGCTGAAACGGATTTACACGTCCCGTTCACAGCAGCCCACCAAATGGGTTGCGTGTCGGTCTTCCTTGGGGATACTATTAGTTCCCAGCATTGCCATTCGGGCTGGCGAAGGCACCGTGCACTCTCACCAAGTTCTTGGGGGTGGTAGCGGTAACGTTATGAAAAGGAGTTTGGGTACGTCCCTATTTCAACGTTTGGTTCATTCGAGCAAGATCCAAAGCCGATAGCGTCAGCGGGGCAGACGCGGTAGTGAAGTTCTTGGGGAGTCTCAGTTGGGTGGTCAATTTGGCCAAAAGTAACTTGGTGTCTTTCCAGGAGCTCAGAGATATAGAGATGCGATTCGACACGCAGACAGGGGTGGTGTTCTGCCGGTTTGTGGAGTTCCAGCCCTTCAACATCTGGTACGCAGGTGCAGAGCCGGGCCGGCGCCCTCGTGGTGGAGTTTCTGGCGCATGCTGAGAAAGATGACAGTAACCTTGCAATCGGTGCCATGGGCCTGTTCTCATATGCGGCCGTGGCGGTGAGCTCTACTTCACTTCTGGTCGTCTCGCTGAACAAACGACTTCCCTGTTCTCTCGGGGTCAGGTGTCCTCTGTGGTGGTGGCTACTTCCAGTATTATTGAAGACAGGGATGCTTCTGGAATGGCCGGAGTGGCTCCCATCGCTGACGGATGCGAGCCTCGTAGGATTGGAGGCACGTTGTGGAGAGCTTTTGGCGCAAGGTATTTGCTCTAAGAGAGCGACTGCTTGGTCAGCCGGCTGGAGCTGAGAGTGGTGGTTCTGGCGCTGCACACAGTCGAAGCGGCGGTGACAGGTCGGGCGGTGCGACTGCTGTCAGTCAACTCCGCGAAGGTAGCCTACATCTTTCGACAGGGTGGTGCAGGAAGGGCGGCCATAGAGGAAGAAGCAGAGGCATGGTTCGCTTGGGTAGAAATACGACGGCCAGCATTTCAGCAGCATGCCTGGCAGGGCAGGATATTGCTGATGGCAACTTTTCTCAGCAGGGTTCGAATGGATGTCGGAGAAGGGGAGTTGCATCCGGAGGTGTTGGCGCAAGTAGTTCGCATGCTGGGGGCTGCCGGTCATGGCGACCCTTCGGTCAGCAAAGAGAATCTTTTCTTCAGTGGTGGCTCAAGATGGGCCAGACGGCCGTGCTACTCCGAGCTCATACGGGGGAGCCATGGAGATTGCCGGCGGCGGAAACTCAGTTACTACCAGGTCTGCTTCGGCGGCCTCGGGTGGTTCGATTCTCACTTACAGTCTGACCATTGGAAGGGCGAGACGTGGTCGCTTATGGCTCATGGTTGAGGATTGGTGCTCGCGGGAGCAAGTGCAGGCTGTGGCTGCGTTAGTTTCAGTAGTTTTGAGTTTTCTACAAGAAGGATTTCTTAAGGGCCTGGCGGCTAGTGCCTTGAGAGTTAGGTTGACAGCGTTATCTTGCTAGGGATGCAAGGTGCAAGGTCTGCCTCTCGGGATCCATGCAGAAGTGGCACTTTTTTTGAGAGCGGTGAACGTTATATTTGCTGATGCTGTCTGAGGCCAGTAAACCAGTTAAAAAAAAATGTGAAGAAGGTACCATGCAGGATAAATTATCCTAGCACTTATACGAGAGCCCTACAGAGCTATTGTGATCTTTTCTTAACTTCAAAAAAATTGGTAACTCGCGGTGACATCATCGGACTGCATGGTGGCTCAGTAGAAGAGCTCCGCCACCAAGGCCTGCAAAAGCGGGGTTAGAACACCCCTAAAGGAGGGCAGGACAGAGGCGGAATGAAGTAGCAATAAGCGGCATACTACCTCAAATATTGCGGAAGGCAGAGCGGGTCGCGGCAGCCTTCTGAAAGATCAGCACGGGCAGAGAGTGGAATTGGAGCGGGGAACCACTTCGCAGACCTGAGCGGCAGACGAGCAGGCCACGGAGCAAGTGTTCACGGCAGGAGAGCCGGGGAGTGAAAGCGGCACAGCACAAGTGAGCCGGCAGATAGCGGGACCTATGAGTGTCAGTAGACAGGAAGAGCGGGCCGGGACATCAAAGCAGAGAAGCTACAAGTGAAGGCGGAGAGAGGAGCCTATTCGTGGGACCGAGTGGAAGAGAGGAGAGGACGATCGTGGCAGGAGGGCTAGAGGGTGAAGGAGGGGTAGTGAAAATCACTCCGTAGTACCAAAGCAGTGAAAGTTCAACACATGCCAGTAACGGAGGGGAAGAAAGGAAGGCTGTAAAGGGAAACTGCCACATAAAGCACAAGTAAGCAGCCAAATAAGGTAACAAGCAAAGTGTAAGTTACTAGAACAGATATTAAATAAATAAAGGAAAATAAACTTTGAAAGTATAAAAAGGCAAGAGACACACTGATAGTGAACAACAAGACAGACACAAAAAGAGCCACAGAAATCGCTTGGCAGATGCAGACTACTGAGGAACACTTTGAGTAACTGGTGCAGAGGGAGAGAGTCTGGATGGAGAAAGCAAAAGGAGGGATGTCGGCCATGAAAAAACTGGCAGAATTTAGATCTTCCTATGCGATCCCAAAAGGAAGAAAAGATGGGGAGAAGGACAACAAAATGGTGGTCGAACATGTGGATGAGATGGAGGGACCATGGAATCCGGGAGTAGCAGACATGATTAAGACGTGGTTGGAGGAGCTGAAAGAGGAACTCAAAGCTGAAATCAGTGGAGTTAAAAATGAGTTAAAAGAGACTTTACAATCTTTAAGACAAGACATTGTAGATCTGGGATCCAGGGTGGAAGAAACAGAACAGCAGGTGGAACAACAAGGGGAAGTAATGGAGGATTTACAAGAAAGATGAGAAGAGTTAAAGCAAGCCCATGAAGAAGTGAAAGGAAAAAAACGGAGGACCTGGAAGACCATTCACTGAGATGTAATATAAGAGTGAGAGGCATCCCTGAGGACGTCAAATACAAAAACTGTGAAGTAATTACTAAAGTCTTTGGACATTTTTTGCAAGCTGCAGCTCTAGAGGAGGGAATAGAGGATGAACCTCTGCAAATAGAGCGAGCGCATAGGGGGCTAGGGCTCATAAGGGACAATTGACCAAGAGACATTGTGGTATGCATGAACTCCTTAAAAATTAAAGAGCGCATCTTGAGGGCTTCCAAGAAACTGGGGTATTTTAAGTGGGAGGAACATGCAGTGGAACTGTTTCAGGATTTGTCCCTTGGAACGCTACAACGCCGGAGAGAGATGAAGGAGGTGACGGCCTTCCTGAGGAGGGAGGGGATACGCTATAGGTGGCTATACCCTTTCGGTCTACTGATAACCGTGAAAGGGGTGTCCAGGAAGGTGAAGACCAGCGAAGAAGCATGGACTGCATTAGGAAATTTGGGACTAACTAATCTTCTGGATGGGGTAGCGGGACTAGCAAAAACAAAAGCAAACATAACATCTGTATCCAGGGTGGAAAGTTCGAGATGGCACAGAGTACCGGCCAGTGGTCGGAGGTTAACGCGTATTTATTTATTTAGACAGATTTGTATACTACCTTATCCTACAATCAAAGTGGTTACATCACATTGGAGGGTTACATTTAACATGTGGGTATTTTACAACATTTAACATGGGGGTATTTAGCAATATTTAGACAAAACAATTGGTGGGTTACAATTTGCATGAAGGTACTTAACAACATTTAACATGTGGGTACTTTACAACATTTAACATGAGGGTATTTAATTTGCATGAGGGTACTTAACAACACTATGGAGGGTTACATTTAGTGTGAGGGTGCTTCACAACACTATACACTGAATTCCTAAGTCTGGTTGGGAAGATTAGGTATTGAGTTGGAGGGGGTAGTTGCTGTGCCATTTGTGTTATGTGTTTGCTCATATGTTTCTGTAAAGAGTAGTGTTTTAAGGGCCTTGCGGAAGTCTGTGATGTCTTCTAATGCCCTCAGGCTCGTTGGGAGGGACTTCCATAGTGTGGATGCCATTAGTGATGGAGCTCTTCTTGAGGTATTTTGTTTAGTCTTGTGGTAACCTGCAGGCGTGCTGATCATGTTGTCATTATTAGTCCTTCTCGATCTATTACTAATATCCCTTGTTATGATATCTTGGAGTGCGTTTGCTGAGAGATGGTCAATGATTTTGAAGATGATCAGGATTGTTTTAAATTTTGCTCTAGCTACCATTGGGAGCCAGTGTAGTTGCTGTAAGACGGGGGTGATGTGCTCAGCTCTTGGAGTGTCAGTAATGATGCATGCTGCAGTGTTTTGCACCATTTGGAGTGGGTGTAGGGTCTGCTGAGGGAGGCCTTGATATAACAAGTTTCCGTAATCAAGTAGAGGTGTAATGAGTGCTTGGCACACTGTGCAGAAGTGATCTTGGCGGAATAGTGGCTTGATCTTTCTTATGGTCCTCAAACGTTGATAGGCCTTGCTCGCAGTTTTGGTGATATGAGATTTCAAGTTCAGTGCTCTGTCCATTGTGATGTCCAGGTACTTTTAACTTCATCCTTGACTACTATGAGTTTGTTTAGAATGCTGATGGTCTGGGGTGGGATGAAGTTGGGGTTCCTGGTGACGAACATTGCCTCAGTTTTATCGTAGTTGACTGTCAAGTTATTGGTTGTGAGCCAGGCATTCATGTCTTCAAGGCATTTTGTTATTGTTGTGGTGTTAAGTGCTAGTAGGTTGATTGGGGCATACACCATGATGTCGTCAGCATATATGTGATATTGGAGTTTGCGTCGTTTGATGATGTTGCATATGGGCTGGATGTATATATTAAAGAGCATTGATGACAGGGCAGAACCTTGTGGTAGTCCCTGCATGACGGGGAATTTTATTTTTTATTTATTTAGCTGCATTTATATACCGCTTTTCACCGGGTCAAAGCGGTTTAACACTGAGGGGGGGGGGGGGGGTGGACAAAAATCAGTGTGGGGGGGGAGCCGTCACCGGGGGCCAACATTGATGATCTGAACAGGTGATGAGGACATAGGCAACAGACATAGGTCTCTTATAGGGTAGTTTGGGGAATTTGGTTGCGGGACTGTGGGATGTCAGTGGAGATTGCCTGCTTCTGGTCCAAGGTATTCCTGGAAGAGGATGGTTTTTAGTTGTTTTTGGAAGGCAGATGGATCAGCGGTGTTCCTGATTTGGTTCGGTAGTGAGTTCCAGAGGGAGGGTGGTATAGTTCAAAAGCTCTGTTGCAGGTTCGTTGATAGGGGATGGTAAGGACGTTGCTGGTGGTTTGTCTGGTTGTTCTGTTGTGGGTGGGCTGGGGTAGTAGGGAGCATAGGTGGGAAGTCTGTGTACAATGGAGGGCTTTGTGTATAAGCAGGGCAGCTTTGTATTTGATCCTTGCTTGAAGTGGTAGTATGTGTAGTTCCCTCAGGACTGGGGTGATGTCATGCTTTTTTGCTTTCTGGATGATCCTAGCGGTGGTGTTCAGGGCAGTCCGTAGTAGGTTGGTATGGGTTGCAGGAAGTCCGTGATAGATTATGTTGCAGTAGTCCAGGTGGGGGAGTGTCATGGCCTGCATGACAGTTCTGAAGTCCTGTGGATCAATGAGTGGTCTGAGCCGTTGTATTGTCTTAGCTTTGTGGAATATGGTCTTTGCAGTCTTTTTTATCTGTGGAGTAAATGTGAGAGCTTGGTCTATAGCAGCGATGGCGAACCTATGGCACGCGTGCCAGCTGTGGCACGCGAAGGCCTTGCAGCTGGCACGCGGGAAGGTCCGCAAAAAAGAAAAAGCTGGCTCTGACTGCTGCCGCGGACGCGGCAAGGGCAGAATGCAGTGTCCCGCGGGGCCCCCTCCGCCCGCTAAGCCCCTCTGCAAGGGCTTTCAGATTCGCGAGGGAGAGCGTCTCCCTCGCGTCTCTGTTAAGCCCGCAGGGGCTAATGGGAAATTTCCCATCAGCCCCTTTAGACGCGAGGGACTGATGGGAAATTTCCCATTAGCCCCTGCGGGCTTAACAGAGACGCGAGGGAGACGCTCTCCCTCGCGAATCTGAAAGCCCTTGCAGAGGGGCTTAGCGGGCGGAGGGGGCCCCGCGGGACATTGCATTCTGCCGCGGCAGCGGCAGCAGCCAGAGCCAGCTTTTTTTTTTTTGAAATTTGCCAGGGGGGGAGGGGTTAGGACTTCTAATGGGCTAGGGGGGGGGGTTAGGACTTCTAATGGGCTTGGGGGGGGGTTAGGACTTCTAATGGGCTGGGGGGGGTTAGGACTTCTAATGGGCTGGGGGGGTTGACTGTTAATGGGCTGGGGGGGTTAGGACTGCTAATGGGCGGGCGGGCGGGGGGTGTAGGACTGCTAATGGGCTGTGGGCTGATGGGGGCTGTCTGGAAATGGGGTGATGGGGGTTTAGGACTGGAAATGGGCTAGGGGGGGGGTTAGGACTGCTAATGGGCTATGGGGGGGTTAGGACTGCTAATGGGCTAGGGGGGGTTAGGACTGGTAATGGGCTGTGGGCTGATGGGGGCTGTCTGGAAATGGGTGATGGGGGGTTAGGACTGGTAATGGGCTATGGGGGGGGGGGTTAGGACTGCTAATGGGCTATGGGGGGTTAGGACTGCTAAAGGGCTAGGGGGGGTTAGGACTGGTAATGGGCTGTGGGCTGATGGGGGCTGTCTGGAAATGGGGTGATGGGGGGTTAGGACTGGTAATGGGCTATGGGGGGGGTTAGGACTGATAATGGGCTATGGGGGGGTTAGGACTGCTAAAGGGCTAGGGGGGGTTAGGACTGGTAATGGGCTGTGGGCTGATGGGGGCTGTCTGGAAATGGGGTGATGGGGGGTTAGGACTGGAAATGGGCTATGGGGGGGTTAGGACTGCTAATGGGCTATGGGGGGGTTAGGACTGCTAAAGGGCTAGGGGGGTTAGGACTGCTAATGGGCTAGGGGGGTTAGGACTGGTAATGGGCTTTGGGCTGATGGGGGCTGTCTGGAAATGGGGTGATGGGGGTTAGGACTGGTAATGGGTTATAGGGGGGGCTTAAACTGAAAATGGGGTGATGGGGGTTTAGGACTGGAAGTGGGTTGATGGGGGGGGCTAGGACTGGTATTGGGTTGGGGGGTTGCTAGGACTGGAAATGGGATGATGGGGGGCTAGGACTGGAAATGGGCTGATGCAGGGACTAGAAGGGAATGGATGCTGGGTGAGTTTTGAACTAGAAGGGAGCTGATGTTCGGGGAGGATTAGAATGGGATGGGGCAGGGAGAGTAAAATGGAGAGGGGAAAAATATTTTGTGTGGGAGGGATAAAAAATCTACAATTGGCCGGGTATTGGGAGAGTAAGTGGGGATTGAGGATGGAGGGGTAAAATTTGAGTGGATGAAATAGGAATGAGGAAAGAGCAAAAGGAGAAAGATTAGTATGTTAAAGCGGATGTAGAGAGAGAGAATGGAAAAAAAAACTAGAAGAGAGAAGAAAGGACAAATGGACAGCAGATGATGGAGAGTTAGCAGAAAACATGAAGAAACCAGAAGAAAGTGGCTGGAGCAATTGCAACTGTGTAACTGAGCTGAGGTATTCTGTTTATGTAATTCCTTTTTGACATTGCCACTTGTTCTCTTTCCCCAGTAGGTCATGTATTGTTATTCTCTGAAATGTATTGGTTTAATATTTGCAGTGTTGCCTTTTGATAGGTATGGTATGGTGCTTTGTGAGTCCTGGTAGTGCTGTTAGGATACGGCGGGTTTGCTATTGGTTCTAAATGGGCAGTGTTTGTAGTAGTTCCTAATGTGCCTGGCGGTTGGCACTGGATTATAGTAATGTAGAAATCTTTTAGTCTGTCTTTATCCATACACTCATTAAGAGACATGTTTACTAAAAGTTAGTGTATGTTAGCATTATGCAAATATTTATGCAAATTGACGTGCTGGCACTTTGAGGAAATTCTTTGATTTTGTGCGGCAGTTTGGGCACTCGGGCTCAAAAAGGTTAGCCATCACTGGTCTATAGTGATTCCCAGATATTTTATTTGGGATTGAATCTTTATTTGGGTGCTTCCTAATATGAGGTGTGGTGTTGGGGTGAAGTCTGGGTCCTTTGTTACTATGAGGGCTTCCGTTTTTTTTATGTTGATGGTTAGATTGTTTCTTTGGAGCCAGTCGGAGATCCAAGACCACAAGGAGCACCTGTGGGACTAGAAACCCCAGTCCTTCCGGCCCAAGGTTTCTGTCCTCTAGTGGGATTTGAACCCCCGACCTTCCAGCCTGAAGTACCTTGCCCCATCCACTAGGCCACTCCTCCACTCCATTATGTCATCTGCATATATGTGGTAGTTGATGTTGTGGTTTAGTATGATCACGCAGAGTGGTTGCAGATATATATTGAAGAGCATGGCGGACAGTGCGGAGCCTTGTGGTACTCCTTGATGTTGTTGGAAGGGGGGGGGGAGGTTGCTGTGTTTGTGCGAATCAGTTGTCTGTTTGTCAGGTAAGAGCAGAACCATTGTAGTACTGTGCCTTTAATTCCTATATCCTGGAGTCTGTGCAGGAGAATGCTGTGGGAGATGGTGTCGAAGGCTGCGGATATGTCTAGAAAGAGCATGGCGTATCCAGAGTGATGATAGAGGTCTTGAGGACATCTGGTATGTGTCCTTGCTTGAGTGATTCGTTGATGATGTGGGTTAGGGGTGTGCTTATGTCTTCTTTGGATTTCTTTATCCACTCAGCAGGGCAGGGGTCTAGTGGAGAGGTGGTGGTGTTTAGACGGGAAATGGTGGATTCTATTTGTTCAGTTGCGATTGTTTTGAAAGTGCTCCAATCCATGGCTTTGGTAGCATGGTGGGTTGTTGATATTGCATTCTATTGTGGTTTGTTTGGCAGCTGGAGCTGCTTATATTGGCGTGCTAGTAGCTCAGGTGGGATGTTTGGTAGTTGATCGGGGTGACTGGGTGCTTTTGTTAGCTTCTTGACTATCTCGAAGAGCTCACGTGGTTTGTTTAGTGAGGTATGTATGATTTTTGAGTGGTAGGCTCTTTTTGCTTCATCAGTTTCTGTGTGGTATGAGTTTAGGTTGTTTATGTAATTTGCTTTGTCCGTTTCCTTTTTGGTCTTTCTCCATTTTCTTTCGGTTCTTCTGAGTTGCGTCTTTAGCTTCCGTAGGATTGGGGTGTACCATCTTGTTTTTGTCACAGCAGTTCTTGTTTTGGTGTTGGTTGTTGTTGTTGCATAGGCGATTGTGGCGTTCCAGTTGTTGATCAGGTCTTCAAGGCTGGAGGAGTTTGATTGAAGTTTGGGTAATATTTGTGTTAGGAAATCCTCTTTGTTGAATGGTTTGAATCTTCTTTTAGGTTGGTTATTCTCTTCAGCTTTGGTGTGTTTGTATCTATGGGTAATGTTGATGAGGTGGTGGTCGGACCATGGTACGCATGTGACTTTTGGGTTCATAGATGTAGAGATGCTGTGGGAGTTCAAGAATATTAAGTCGAGTGTGTTCCCTTTTTCATGAGTTGGGTCATGTATAATCTGTGTTAAGTCCATTGCTTCCATGGCGTTGATGAAGGCTTCGGCATGTTTGTCTTGTAGTGAGGGGAGGTTGAAGTCGCCAAGGATTAATTGCTCTTTTGTGGAGATGGTACTCTCTGATACATGTTTCAGTATGTCTGATAGATCGGTGCTTGGTGTGGGTGCTCGGTAGATTAGGCATATGGAGATGTGTCTGTTGGTGAGAGTGAGCATGTCCGCTTCGTTGGTTGTTTCTGACGCATGGTTCCTGAGGTGGAGGTTGGATCTTGCTATGATGGCTACTCCGCCTCCTCTGGCATGGGCTCAGGAGCAGTTGTGAAAATTGTATCCATTAGGCATTAGTTGGCTCATAATCACTGTGTCGGCGTCCGTTAGCCATGTTTCCGTTATACAGAGGATGTCGATCTTTTCTGTTGTGATCAGGTCCCGGAGCATGTGATGTTTGTTTTTAACTGAGCATGCGTTTATTAGTGTGATTGAGAGAGGTTTGTCAATTGGGGGATTGGGGGTGTGGGTTTGCACGGGAGGTGTGTGTGTGCTCCTTGGAGTAGGGGGGTTGGAGGTGTTTGTTTGTTGGGTGGTGGTGTTACTTGGTGTGGGGTGGTTGGGGTGTGTGTTGGTGCTAATGAGGTAGTAGTTAATTGGGATTGGGATCAGTGTTTGGGGGTATATTGGAGCTAGGAATGGTGGCATGGCTTGTGGCGTACCTGGGAATTTGTTGGCTGTGGCTGTTCTTGTTGGGGTCTGTGGGCTGTAGGTGGGTCTTGCTGACACTCGTTGGTGGTTTTCTTAGGGTGTTTTCTTGTCTTCTGCGGTCCTCTCATGTGGTATTCTGTTGCTGCTGTTTGCTGGACCTTTCTTGTGATTTTGGCCACTTCTGTGGCCACGCCAAAGGGCCTTCAGGCGCGGGCGCACCCTGAAGGGACGCCGCTTAAATTGTGTCCGGGCTGTGGACGCCGCTTAAATTGTGTCCGGGCTGCTGCAGGGTTGCTCCCACTGCCCCGATTGGGCAGGAGCTTCTGAACGGGAAGGTTTCCCGCTCAGGCGCTCTACCCCGATTGGGGGCGCTGAGAACTGTGGAGGTCTGCTGGAGGCTGCCGCGGCTCCCTGTGTGCAGGGACGCCGCTTAAATTGTGTCTGGGCTGCTGCTGTGGGGTTGCTCCCACTGCCCCGATTGGGCAGGAGCTTCTGAGCGGGAAGGTTTCCCGCTCAGGTGCTGTACCCTGATCGGGGGAGCTGAGAGCTGTGGAGGACTGCTGGAGGCTGCCGCGGCTCCCTGTGTGCAGGGACGCCGCTTAAATTGTGTCCGGGCTGCTGCTGCAGGGTTGCTCCCACTGCCCCGATTGGGCAGGAGCTTCTGAGCGGGATGGTTTCCCGCTCAGGTGCTCTACCCGATTGGGGGAGCTGAGAGCTGTGGAGGACTGCTGAATTGCAGTGATTTCTTTTGGTCGCATCTGACTTGTTGGGTTCGATTTTCCAGGTAGGAGGTGAACCATTTCAGGGTGTTCTTGCGTAGCCCTATCTGTTGCAGGCGCTGCAGTAATCTGGTGTGAGACACTGTGTCAAAGGCTGCTGAGATGTCTATGAACACTAGTAGGAATCCATTCTTTGTTATCTATGCCTCTTAAGAGGTTATCAAAGAGGGAAGTGAGTAGCGTTTCCACACCATGCTGTGGTTTAAAGCCATGCTGATGGATGTCCATTGGGGCATACATGTCAATATGGTCCTGAAGTTGCCTTTGCACTGTCCTTTCAATAATTTTCGCAAGGAATGGAAGGCTGGAGATGGGACGGTATGATTTTGGTTCGGATGGGCTTAGGTTGTTGCTTTTAAGTATCGGTCGTATCATGGCATGCTTGAGTGATTGCGGCATGTGTCCTTGTTGGAGTGAATCTTTGACGATTTTGTGAGTGTAATGGAAGAGCTGGCTTCTTCAAAGGAAGCCATGGAGGGACAGCAGTGGCGAAGGAAGCTGGTTGAGGAAGATGGTACCGGGAAGTTGAGCTTTAAAAGACCTAACAAAAGACATGGGGTGATAGATATTGCCCAGTGAACTGTAATGCAAAGTGATTTAAAGGAATAGTGTGTAAGGGTTAGGGAGGGTGGGGGAGTGAGAAATGGTATTGATTGTATTGATGAGATAATGAGGTTATAAGCTAATTAAAGGAGGGGGTAGAAGGGGAGGAGAGGGTTACACGGGGAGGTGGGGAGGCATGACAGAGGGTAGTAAAAGATAAGGGGAAGGGGTCAGCGGATGGGGGCGGAGGAGAACCAGAAGGGATAAGGCAGGTGGGGGTCTGATTGTCAGTCACAATCTATGGAAGTCGAGTCTCCATGGAAGAGACAGGGGAAGGGAAAGGGAAGTAGGGTGGGAGGGGGGAAGGGAGGGGGGAGGAAGTGATTAAAAGTGTGTGTGGGGGATCTATCTCAGAAGGTGAATTAAAAATAGTAACATTGAATGTAAAAGGGCTCAATTCGCCATTTAAACGGCAGAAATTATATAAAGAAATAACACACCAAAAGGCATCGATAGGGCTAACACAGGAAACACACTTAACCAGGGCAACAGAATATCTGGTGAAACTTAAGGGGTATGGAGTGTGTGTTCATGCATCAAACACAGTGGAAAAAAAAGAAAGGAGGAGTTGCAGTATTAATTAACTCAAAATTAAAGATCGAATTACAGAAAGTAATTAGAGATAAAGAGGGGAGATATATATTAATGCGTTTAAAAATTGGGAATGAATGGTACTGTATAGTGAATATCTATGCGCCTACAGGAGCGCAAAGAGATTTTTGGATGCAGCTAAATGAAGAGGTGGGGAAATTAGGAGAGGGTAAACTCATCTGTGGGGGGGGATTATAATCTAACTTGGAATCCGGCTAGAGATGCTACGGGGAAAAGAGAGGGCAAATGAGCGGATAGAAGTAAGAATCGCCACTTTGTAACAGAACATTGCTTGATAGATGCATGGAGATTCCAACATCCTCGGAAAAGAGTGTTTTCATATTTCTCCCCAGTGCATGGTTCATATTCCAGAATAGATGCCATTTGGGTAACTAAGGAGCTGGCAGGCAGGATCAAAGGGGCGGAGATGGATCCCATAACGTGGTCGGACCACGCATTAGTGGAAGTTAGGATCGCTGTAGAGGGGGAGGAGAGAGGTACCCAGTTCTGGAGGTTGAATGAATCACTCTTAAAGGATGGAAGAGTCAGAGAAGAGATAGAGAGGGAAACAAGGGAATATTTCCGATGGAACAATAATGGAGAGGTGGCATGGGGGGGGGGGAGTATGGGTTGGGTATAAGGCAGTAGTGAGGGGAATTCTAATTAAATGGGGAGCATGTAAGAAGAAAGAGAGGGAGGGGCAAGATAGGGAATTGAGAGAAAAATTAATGAACTTGGAAGAATTAGATGTGCTGGACAGAAAGGGAACATACCGAGGGCAAGTGTTGGCAGTTAGAGTCCAGATCAATGCTATGCAGGCAGAAACTATAAGGTATCGTATGCAGTTATTGAGGCAAGAATTTTTTGAGGGGGGAAATAAAGATGGGAGGTACATGGCGCAGAAATTGAAACAACGGAAATTACGGTCACAAGTATTGAAAGTTCGAGATTCGGGGGGAGACTAGTACAGAAAGATGGGGACATCAGGGAGGCTTTTAGAGGATTCTATCAGTCGCTGTACAAAGAAAGAACTACTCCAGAGCCGGAGAGGACAAAGAGCTATTTGGATTCCATAAAGCTTCCGAAACTGGAAGAGGGGGAACAAAAAGAATTAAATAGAGCTATAAAGGAAGAGGAAGTTTGGAAAGCTATAAAACAATTAAAAGTAGACAAGGCGCCAAGACTGGATGGGCTTACAGCCGAGGTACTCAAATCCAGTCCTGGAGGGCTGCAAATCAGTCAGGTTTTCAGGATATCCCTAATGAATATTGTCGCCCCCACCTGGCTGGGCGTATAGCCGGGCACCAGGATGGAGTCGCCTTGCTGCCCTAGAATAAGTCCTCCCAATATGGCTGCCAGGAGGGCTGCTGGGATATGTAGTTTCACTTATCCATATTAGGCAAAAGTAGTTGTGCAGACAAGTGGTCAGGCGAAACAGAGAAATATTTATTTGTTGTGTTCTGGGGTTTCCATCATTTTCACAAGTAACAGGCTGAATAAACAATAATGGGATTCTTCTCCAAAGCAAAGGTATAACTTTTACAAAAGTATGCACAGGATTACTGGTATCAGCAATAGATAGCTTCTTAGGAACTTGCTTCCAAAGCTCAGATTATAAAGCTTCTCATGGGCACATTAACTTCTTATGGGAGTGTTTACTTCACAGCTCCTTTATAACAGAAACAGCTTCAAAATGTCCACTGAGCTTTCCCTTCAGTTTCAGGCCTTACAGAGCAACAGCTTGATTAACAACGTTCAGCTGTTCTCTGTGCTGCGTCCTTCAATCAGGTAAGTTCCTTACTATGGCATTCACTCATTCAAACAGGTTTTAAGCTTAACACACTTCTAATTCATTAGCTTTACAATAAGAACACTGCATCTCATCGGAGCTATCTTCATAGTCTTCATAGCAGCTTCCTATATCCATTTCCTCAATGGCATCCTCACAACATTCTTCAGAGGGTACCTGGCTGTAGAGCTGACTAGTTTGTTTCTGGAGCATTTCATTCAGTCTCTCTAATAGAACCTTTTTCTGCTCTATTTCTTCAGAGAGCTGGGAGTGCTGACCTGCAGACAAGCTATTGTTTCTACTGCTAAAGCTTAGCTGGTTATTATAATTATTCCTTCTATCAGGAACTAATTCTCTTAACTTTCTTTCAGGCAGGAATTCTGGAAGACACACTTGCCTTAGTTCAGGGCCGTTTAGTAGCTCTCCTCTTTCCTTGCCAGAGCCATGCTGCTTTCTCTCTGCAGACACTTCTCTCCGTTGTAGCAAACTTCCTTTCTGCTGAGACTGCCTTGGACCGGTTCCAAGCAGATCCCACTGCTTGTCTTTGAGCTTGAGCCCAGCACTTCTCGTACCTCCTTGGGCCCCTTCTCCTCTAGCTCCAGTTCCTCTGGATTCTCTTCCAGGTCCTCTGGGTTCACTGCCACTCCTTCTTCTCTCTTCTCCTTGTCTTCCTCCTTCACTTTCCGGTCCTCCTCTCTCTGACTCTCCAAACACAGGAGTTTTAAACTGCTCCCTCTCAGGGACCACGCCTTTTTCCCAGCACACGTGGGAGTTGCTAGGCTTCACTCCAGCCCTGATGTGCTGAAGTGGGCGGGGCTTATTGGTGACTATGCTATGAGTCAAAGGTTCTCGGTTGCTGGGGAAACCCTGAATACTCTCACTCTTAAAGGCACAGAGTTCATTCTCCTGGCATTCCATAGCCTCTGAACTGCCTTCATCATCACAATATGCATGAGATAAATTCAAATACAGTAGAGGCAGTGCATGCAAATATATCTCATGCATATTCATTAGGGATATCCCAAAAACCTGACTGGTTTGCGGCCCTCCAGGACTGGATTTGAGTACCTCTGGCTTACAGCGAGGTTCTATAGAAGATTTGGAGAGATATTAATTACACCATTAGTGAGGTTGTTTAATCTCACAAGGGAGGAGGGTAGGCTGGGGGATACTATGGGGTGGGCAGGGATAACAGTAATACATAAAGAAGTAAAAGACCCACAAGAATGTGCATCATACAGACCAATTTCACTGCTCAACTTGGACGCTAAATTACTGGCTAAAATATTGGCTACGCTTTAATGGGGTAATAGGGAAATTGATCCATCCAGATCAAGTGGGATTTATCCCAGGTAGGCAGGTAGCAGATAATATTTGCAAGATATTAAACATTATTTGGTCAATTGAGCAAAGTAAAGAGGAGGCATTGCTGATGTCTCTGGATGCCGAAAAGGCTTTTGACCAGGTATCTTGGCCATTTCTTTTTCAAGTAATGGAAAGAATGGGGCTGGGGGACGAGTTTTTGGGGTGGGTAAGAACTCTCTATCAAAATCCGAAAGCTTGTGTCTGGGCGAATGGAGCCTATTCGGCTTTCTTTGAGCAGGGGAGAGGGACGAGACAAGGGTGCCCACTGTCACCTCTCTTATTTGCGATCTTTGTGGAGCCGTTTGCGGAGAGGGTACGAGGACGGGAGGATCTGAAGGGCATAGTAGTAGGGAAGACAGAATGCAGGATATCATTATTTGCAGATGATATTATTATGAGCGTAGCTAGACCGTGGATCTCAATACCAATCTTAATGTGGGAATTAGAAGAATATGGAAAGTTGTCAGGATTTACTATAAACTGGACAAAATCTGAAATATTGAACTTTTCCTTACAAAAAGATGTGCAGAGCATATTACAAAAGAAATACCCATTTAGGTGGGCCAGGGGAGTTATTCAATATCTAGGGATACAAATAAGTAATAGCCTGGAATCACTATATGACTTAAATTATCCAAAACTATTTGGGCAAGTTGAAAGCTTGCTGAGTGGTTGGGGGCAGGGATACTTATCTTGGTTCGGATGCATTGCAGCTATAAAGATGATGTTATTGCCCCGCTTTTTGTTCCTGTTTCAGGTGCTGCAGATATTGGTACCGCATATTTATTTATTTATTTACATTCTCTTATATACCGTGCTATTCTGCATCAGTGCGGTTTACATTGAACAAACTGAAATTACATTGAACAGGGCATTATAACTTGGAGATAACTATTTTACAGGGAACATGGGCTATGGAGGGTTAAGTGGCTTGCCCAAGACCACAAGGAGCACCTGTGGGACTAGAAACCCCAGTCCTTCCGGCCCAAGGTTGCTGTCCTCTAGTGGGATTTGAACCCCCGACCTTCCGGCCTGAAGTACCTTGCCCCAACCACTAGGCCACTCCTCCAAGTTAGAAAGTTAGAGCAATTGCAAAGAACCATAACTACATTTATATGGCAAAATAGGAGGCCCAGAGTAGCTATGTCAATATTGCAAAGAGCTAAGGGAGAAGTGGGGGCTAGGGGTGCCCAGTTTTCAAAAATATTTGGCAGCGCAGTTGAAAACAATATGACTGGCAAAGAGAAACACAGAACCACTGGGTCCAAATGGAAGAAGATTCAGTAAGGGGAGTGGGACTGGAAAGGATGGTGTGGAGGGGGAGTAGAATGTTAGATATTAACCCCATCATTTGCATATCCTGAATGTGTGGAAACAAAACAGGAAAGCATTAGTACAAGATAAAGAATATACGCAGGGGATGACAATAGAGGCATGTTTTGAGAGGGGACAGGGACCAGGGGAGCAAACACTGCGACGATCGGGAAAGTTGGGACTTACCCATATTACCCAGATAGTAGCTAAAGAGGGTGTCAGAGAGTTTGAGGGTATCAAGGACTAATATGGATTATCAGGTAATGACTTTTATAGCTATATACAGGTAAGTCACTTTGTGAAACAGCCGAAAGTGTGGAAGGATCTATGGAATAATAGGGGGTGGTTTGAGGCCCTTTGTGGGGGACAATTAGGCATTGTCAAAGATTTATAAAGGGGTTAATGGAGGGCAGAGAGGGAAAACTAGAGTTTATGAAAAAAATGAGAGGAAGATTTAAAAGTGCAATGGAACGAAGAGGTGTGGGATAAAGTAATACAGACAGTGGCAGGCATTTCAATTGCTACCCAAATAAAAGAAAATGCTTATAAGGTATTATATCGGGTAGTATTGGGACGGGGGCAATCTGATCAATGCTGGAGGGGGTGTCAAGAGAGAAGTGATATGCTACATATGTGGTGGAAGTGTGGGCAGATTCACACATACTGGGATCAGGTATTGGAGATAATTTATGAAATGACAGGACACAGACTACAGAGAAAGCCAGAGGGTCTGCCTATTGCATAAACTAGAGGAGGACATCTCGGAGAGGGAAAGGGGGGTATTGCACCATTGTATAGTGGCAGCGAGAAGTGAGATAGTAAAATATTGGACTGGAATGGGGAAACCTCAAAGCAAAGGCTTTGTCAGAAGAATGGAGGACCTGTGTTTGATGCATAGACTGATGGGGCTGCGACAAGGGAAAGGGGATAGGAGCATGGAACAGTGGAAGAGGGTATGGAGATGGTTGGAAAAATGGAAAGGGGGAGAGAGGGGAGGAGGAAGTAACACAGGGACCAGTGAAAAAGCTACTACAAGTATAAAGCACTGCTCATGAGTCAAATGGGGAACGAGGGTACATATGTGGGATGCATAAGAGAGCCATGAGGGGATAAAGAAGCACACACTAATGAAGGGGGAAATAAAGCAGGGAGGGAGGGGAGGGGGGGAGGGAAGGCTAATGATAAGGTATTATAGAAGGTTATATATGCTAGTTGGGGATAAAAGTAAGTTTTGATTGTATAAAAGTTGTGGAATATGTACAATGTTGGCTTCAGAGGATGTTTGTACTATATTCTGAACTAATTAATAAAAGGTCAAATGGAAAAAAAAATTGGTAACCCAGATTAATTTAACTGTAAAGTGGAGGAGTAGCCTAGTAGTTTAGAGCAACTGCCTAGTACCCAGAAGATCAAGGGATCTCCAGGAACAAGCAGGAATGAGTCTTCACCATATGGGTATTGTCGGTACCGACTGAGCCTGCGCGGGAACGCTCCCCAGCGTCCAAAAGGAAAGCTTTTGGGAGCATCCCACAGCGCCTGCACACTGCCTTCCCGCCTTTCCTAACTGCCTCTCTCCAGTTCTTTTCCGCGGAGCCAGCAGGTCGTGTTCCTGTCACCGCTGAAGAATTTCTTTATTTTATTTTATTTCTTTGGTCGCGCGTCTGCCTTCTCAACGCTGGACCGGTACCGCCGGTCTTTTCTTTCTTTATTCTAAAAAAAACAAAAACAAAAAAAACCTACTGTTTTCTCTCACTTTAGTGCATTTTCTTCTTGGCCTTAGGCCTAGGACATTTTTCCTCATGGAAAAGCCCGCATCTGGGTTTAAAAAATGCACGAAGTGCAGCGGCACTATTTCTGTCACTGACACCCATGAATGGTGTCTAAAATGTTTAGGTCCTGACCACTCCATTGCGAATTGTGAGTCCTGCTCCATGATGTCTAAAAGAGGTCTACAGAATCGAGCAACTAAGCTCAGTACCCTGTTTCCCTCGGATGCAGCTTCGGTTGCATCGACGTCTTCCAGGGCTGCTTCTTCCTCACATGGATCTCAGGTAACCAAACTTAAATCCAGCCGGTCCTCGAAGGGTAGATCTCCCTCCAAGTATCGAGATGCCTCCGGGCTTGCCCTCGAGGAATCCGCACCGGCAAAATTACCCCGGCGGGAGGCTCTGGCTTCCAAAGCTTTATCTATGTGGTCACAGGTTGACATCGATGGCTCGGCCTCGACCGATCACCTGTTGCCATGTTCTGGGGTACCGGTGGTTCCCACTGGTACCGACATCCAGACATTAGTTGCGTCAATGGATCAGAATATCCTGACCATGCAGCATGCCATAACGGCATTCATACAAGCTGCAATGCCTTCGGTACCGCAACAAACTCCGTTGCCGGTACCGACTCCGGCACCGATACCGACATCGGTTCCGGTGCCGGTACCGATTGCATCGACATCCGCTTCGGGGTCGACTGCAGCGGTACACTGTTCGGTGATGCCCATTGGTACCGAATCGGTACCGATCACTTCCGATGTCGATACCACCCGGTATGCGTATCGGGCTCTGCAGGAGCATCCAGACAGGCGATACTTCAATTCCTCTGAAGACTCTGATGAATCAGAGGTCTCTGTCGAAGCATCGGTGATTCATCCTCAGGAGCCCCCTTCTCCAAAAAGGAGAATGTCTCCTCCAGAGAACTTGTCTTTTCAAGACTTCATTAGGGGTGGCCAAGGGTCTTTCCATCTCAGTGGCCCCTGAGACAGAGCCTAGAGCAAAACAATTAGATATTTTACAATATCCTAAGGCTCCTAAAGAGGCAGCCACTTTACCAATACATGAGATTCTTTATGATCACATGTTAGGTATATGGGAGACTCCTCTCACCACTTCCCCTCATTCTCGCAGGTTGGACACCATGTATCGTGTTCCTCCTTGTCCTGGCTTTCATAAGACTCAGCTTCCTCACCACTCCATTGTGGTGGAGTCTGCTATGAAGAAGATAAAAAGTACAAAAAGGCACTCTTCTGCTCCTCCAGGAAGAGAATGCAGAACCTTAGATGCCTTTGGCAGGAGAATTTTCCAGGCCAGTATGCTTGTTGCCAGAATCAACTCCTATAGTCTCTATATGGGGATGTTTCTAAAAGAAGTTACAGATCACCTGCAAACTTTATCTCCTTTCATTTCAGAAGATAAAAGGGAAGAGTTCCTCACCTGGCTCAAACATGCCCAGGATATTTCCAAGTTTTCCAACCGTGCAGCCTTTGACTCTTTTGAAGGTGCCAGCAGAGCCTCGGCCATTGCCATAGGTGCACGCAGAGTTGCTTGGTTACAAGCTTCTGATTTGGAACCTTGGGTTCAAGATGGACTAGGAAACCTTCCTTGTACAGGTGAAAACCTTTTTGGCAAAGATTGGCAAGCAAAGGCCACCCAAATGGATGCTGAAAATTCCGCTTTAGATAGACTTTCAAAGTCTACTTCTGCTCCTTTTAAGAAAAGGTTGTACAAAAAGGGTTTTTTTTCCCAAAAAAGGGAAATATTATTCTGCTTATGGTCAGCAGTCATCTACTGCAGGTCGTTTTGCTACAAAGAGACGGCAACAACCGAAACAGGCCAAGCCTAAGGCTGTTAGGACTGCTACGGCCCAACAGCCTCAGCCTCCTCAGGGCCTTTGACTTACAACTAGAGAGCTTAGCCTTTCTGGCTCTAGAACATCCAGAGCCTCTCACCATTCCAGGAAGGTTGGTTTACTTTGCTCCCAGATGGGAACAAATCACAGCAGAGCAATGGACCCTCTCCATCATAAGGGAGGGGTACAAGCTTCATTTCTTAAACCTTCCTCCTCACACCATGGTGAGACAGTTCAATTCTCAGACATCTCTCCTCGACCTTCTGGGTCAAGAGATTACTACCCTTCTTGCCCAAGGGGCAATAGAAGAAGTACCCCTACTTCAACAGGGCTCAGGGTTCTACTCCCCCTACTTTCTTATCCCAAAGAAAACAGGGGGCTACAGACCCATATTAGATCCCAGAGAATTGAACAAGTTTCTATGCAAGGAGAAATTCAAGATGATTTCTCTCGGTACTCTCCTTCCATACCTTCAGAATCAGGATTGGCTTTGCTCTCTAGACCTCAAGGATGCGTACACCCATGTTCTCATCCATCCAACACACAGAAGGTTCCTTCGGTTCCTTTATCAAGGGAAGCACTATAAATACAGAGTGCTTCCTTTCGGTCTGGCCTCTGCACCAAGGGTGTTCACAAAATGCATGGCAGTAGTAGCTGCATTTCTACGCACTCTAGGGATATTCGTATTCCCATATCTGGACGACTGGCTCATCCGAGCTCCATTCCAGTCAGAGGCCCAGACTTCTCTAACCTGCACAAGCCGTATCCTTCAGTATCTGGGACTTGTAATAAACTTTCCAAAATCCCATCTCACCCCTACTCAGTCTCTAGAGTTCATAGGGGCCTTACTGGATACCACAACTGCAAGGGCCTATCTTCCCCAGGCCCGTTGCCTATGCTTGGTGCAGTTAGCCTCACAAATTCAGTTAAAATCCCATTTAACTGCTCGAGAGATGTTACAACTGTTAGGCCACATGGCATCCACTGTGCATGTGGTTCCTTACGCTCACCTTCACATGAGGGCGGCTCAGTAGACTCTTTCCACCCAATGGACCCAGGCATCAGGTTGCCTGTCAGACAAAATAGCAACCTCCAGTCGCCTCTTTTGGTCCCTCCACTGGTGGAAGTCAAAATCTGTTGCTGGGATCACCCTTTCAACAGGAGTTACCCCAAGCAACCCTTACAACAGATGCCTCTCCAAGGGGCTGGGGAGCTCATCTTCAAGATCTCTCCACTCAAGGCATCTGGTCTCTAGAGGAGACATCTTTACATATCAACCTCTTAGAGCTCAGAGCAATTTTTCTAGCTCTCAGAGTCTTCCACACCCTGCTCAGCTACAAGACAGTCCTTATCCACACGGACAACCAAGTAGCCATGTTCTACGTGAACAAGCAGGGCGGGACTGGCTCTCTGTCGCTTTGCAACGAAGCTCTGAGATTGTGGGCCTTCGCCAGAGAGCATCAAATTCATCTCATGGCAGTGTATCTTCCAGGGGTTCAAAACTCTTGGGCAGACAGACTCAGTCGAGTTCTGCTTCCACACGAATGGTCCCTCCATGGGGACCAGATAGCCAGGATCTTCCGAATTTGGGGAACCCTGGACATAGACCTCTTTGCAAGTCCGTGGAATGCCAAACTTCCCCGGTTCTGCTCCAGAATTCCGTGTCAGGGAGTTCAGGCCAGGGATGCCTTCCTCCTTCATTGGGGGCAAGACTTCATCTATGCCTTTCCACCTATTCCCCTAATTCCCAAGACACTCTTCAAACTTCAGAGAGACAAGGGGTCTATGATCCTCATAGCACCACATTGGCCACGTCAAGTGTGGTACCCTCTACTTCTGCATCTCTCCCAAGCTCCCTCCCTGGACTTGGGATCTGCTCCAGACCTCCTGTCTCAGGAGGAGGGAACGTTGTGGCATCCAAATCCCCAGTCTCTTCACCTCAGAGCCTGGTTGCTGAGGGCCTAGTCCATCACGATTTGCATCTTTCTCAGCAAGTGAAGGATATCCTTCATGCTTCCAGAAAGCCTTCCACTAGACGTTCCTATGCTTTTAAATGGAAAAGGTTTACCATTTGGTGTGCAGAGAAGGGTCTTAACCCTCTTGCAATACCTCTGAATTCTTTACTAGAGTATTTGCTGCATTTATCCCATGCAGGCCTTAAAACAAATTCAGTAAGAGTCCATTTGAGTGCTATTGCAGCATCCCTTAAACCTCTCAATGGACAGCCTATTTCCTCTCATCCTCTTATAGCAAGATTCATGAGAGGTCTTCTTTTGACTAAACCTCCCATCAGACCACCTCCAGTGGCATGGGACTTGAACTTGGTTCTTGGCCAGCTTATGAAGCCACACTTTGAACCCTTAGCCACTATCTCCTTGAAATTCCTTTCCTGGAAGGTTATTTTTCTCATTGCAGTCACCTCAGCTCGCCGCATCAGTGAACTGCAAGCCTTGGTGGCTAATCCTCCTTATACAAGGTTCCATCATGACAAGGTAGTCCTTAGGACTAATCCACACTTTATGCCTAAAGTGGTCTCACCTTTTCATCTGAACCAGGAGGTTTATTTACCTGTCTTTTTTCCAGGACCTCATGCATCAAGTGCGGAGAGGAATCTTCATACCCTGGATTGTAAAAGAGCTCTTGCTTTTTACTTACAAAGGACACAGCAACATCGAAAGTCCTCTCAACTCTTTGTAGCTTTTGATCCCTCTCATTTAGGACTTCCAGTCTCTAAGAGAACTCTGTCCAATTGGATTGCTCAGTGTATTTCTTTCGCCTACCAGAGTAAGAACCTTTCTCTGGAGGGCCATGTCACAGCTCACAGTGTGAGGGCCATGGCAGCCTCTATGGCTCATCTAAATTCTGTGTCCATCGACCAGATCTGTCGAGCGGCCACCTGGGCATCGGTTCATACCTTCACAGCCCATTACTGCTTGGACAAGGACTCCTGCCGGGATGCCTTGTTTGGTCAGGCTGTTCTCAAACACCTGTTCCATACCTAATCAACTCCTACCCTCCATCCCTGGCTGGATGCCTGAGATTCATGGGGGGAGGTAGAGCCCTTCCCAGGGACTCACAACCTGGGTAATCTCCCAGGCATCTCTAGCTGGGGAGTCCCCATATGTGAAGACTTATTCCTGCTTGTTCCTGGATATAGCACAGTTACTTACCTGTAACAGGTGATCTCTGGGAACAGCAGGAATAAGTCTTCACAACCCACCCACCTCCCCTAGGAGTTGTATCTCTCTTTCTATCTTTCCTTTCCTCTCTCTCTCTTTGTCTCAGCTTTAAAACTCGAATTGGAGAGAGGCGGTTGGAAAAGACGGGAAGGCAGTGCGCAGGCGCTGTGGGATGCTCCCAAAAGCTTTCCTTTTGGACGCTGGGGAGCTTTCCCGCGCAGGCTCCGTCGGTACCGACGATACCCTTAAGTGAAGACTTATTCCTGCTGTTCCCAGAGATCACCTGTTACAGGAAAGTAACTGTGCTTTCGATTCCCACTGGCACTCCTTGTGACTTTGGGCAAGTCACTTTACCCTCCATTGCTTCGGAAGAAAAGGCTGGCAATCTACTTCCGGTGATACATTGCCAAGAAATCCCAGAGGTAGCTAGGTCGCTATGAGTCAACACTGACTTGATGGCACTAAAAAACAAACAAACATAAATTCAGCCACAGAAGAACTTAAACATATGAGCCTAAAGAATTAGCACCAATGAATATTTTATTTCTATTTTGGGAGATGGCAGCTATCAAATTTCAAAAAGATGTTATCATAGGTTTCCTAAAGATTATAGTCTGAAAGCACATTCAAACTATTTGAAATATCTGAAAAGGATAACTATTATGTATTACTGGCATAAGTGAAATAGAAATTTAAAAAGTTGAGAAACTAAATTCTTGTGATTTAAAAGTGACATCTTGTATGCCTTATTCAATCAGAAGGATATCTGTGCCTTATCTAAAGGGCTAACTTTGATTTAAAAAAAACAAAAAACAAAAAACCTGAAGGATAGCAACATGGCCCATCTAGTCTACCTAGTAACAGGGGCAGCTCAAGGCAATCTGCTGCCTGAGGCGAAGAATGAAATGGCGCCTTCCCCCCACCTTAGAGGGGGCGGGACTTTTTAAAAAATCAAATCAGAGACTGAACCAAACCAAAAAGCCGATTAGATTATATGGAGGAAATGCAAGATGTTTGCACACAGGGCCGTATCAAGCTGCAGTCGCGCCTTGTGCGACTTGCAGTTTGGGCACACGCCCCCCTCTCTCCCCCCTCCCCCCCATACCTCCATCCAGCACTGCCTGCTTTGCCAGTGGCGGCAGAGCAACAGCAGACTGCTGAAATGCGCCCCCCAAGCCTTTGTGCCCTGTGCGGCTGCACTGCTTGCACAGGACTACGTACGGTCCTGTTTGCACACCAAGGAACTAAAAGACAGCAAGAACCAACAGCACAGTTTATAAAACTAAATTATAACTCATTTTTATTTTGTTATAAACTGCGTTATGGTTCTTGCTTTTTCTTTTTCAACATATATTTTGCATCCACAGTAGGTGCAGAGCAGAACCAGGACATTCACCCACAGCACTCAATATTTAAAAAAAAAAAATCTGATTCTGATCATCTCACTAACAACAACAACAACCACTATTCTTCAGTACCAGGCATATTGTGAACTAATACAAAACCCTACAACAAAGAGTAAACCTACCATACCATATCAGCACAAACTTCCAAAACTCACATAAGGAGCCCATCCAAAAAAAGCATTATTGTGGGCCCTGGAACATCCATACACCTATTTGAAAAGCTGAAAAAGTCAAATTACTACAGTACAGTATAGATCTTTATGTACAAACTCCATGTTAACAGAACACCTGACCTCAGTCACACACTCACATCATCGACCCTCACCAAGTACAGAATAAGTAACCACAATCTAAAGTAAAAATAAAAATATGTAGACAAAATTTAAACTGAAACCTCAAGAAGCAAGAGTCCACATGCAGTGCAACATCAGATAAATAAGAGTTGCAGTTCTCCAATACTGTGTAAAATATAAAAATAGCACAAAGTCCAATCACTAAAATTAAATATAATTATTTTTTCTACCTTTGTTGTCTGACCATTTTATTCTCTGATCATGCTGGTCCTGATCTGAGGCTTCTCCTTTCCTGTCTTCTCTTAGCTCTCTTTCTGTGGTCTATGGTCCATGGTCCATCTGCCATTTCTTATCTCTTCTTTTGTTTTCTTCGCTTCCTTCCATCAGCCCATTTCCAGTTCCAGTAACCCTCCCCAGTATGAGCCCCCTTTCCAGTCCTCCCCTCCCAGTTCCTTCCAATGTCAACCGCCTTGCATTCCCACAACTGCCACTGGTGTCCATTCCCTTCCGGTCCCCCTCCTTCCCCACTGTCCAGCTCCTTCTAGTCCAAATACCATCTCAGGTATCAGCTCAGGTCCACTCTCAGTGCCACCCCCCAGTCAGCTCCCTTCCAGCCTCCTCCCCATTACCCAGCCACCTACCCCTCCCCAAGTGTCAGCTCCTTTCCAGTCCCCCTTCAGTACATCCCAGGTGTCAGCTCCTTTCCAGCCCCCTCCTTCCCCCGTGTCAGCTCTCTTCCTTGCCCCCTCCTTCCCCTGGCAGACCCTCTCAGTATCCTCTCCCTTCCAGTCCTATTCTACCAACCCCCCGCATCAGCCCATTTGTAGCCCTAGACCCTAGTTTTCTTCCAGGGCCAGCAGCACTCTCCTCCCCTCCCCCATTAGCCCATTTCCTGTCCCAGCCCATTTCCAGTCCTATCCCCCTTATCAGCCCACTTCAGTCCTAGCCCCCCAATCAGCCCATTAACAGTCCTAACTCATTTCCAATGCTAGTCCCCCATCTGCCCATTACCAGTCATAACACCCCCAATGTCCATTTTCAGTCCTAGCCCCCCAGTCAGCCCATTTCCTGTCCTAACCCCACTAATCAGCCCAATACCAGTCTTAGCCCCTCCTCCCGATCAACCCATTTCCAGTCCTTGCTCCCCCATAGCCCATTATCAGTCCTAACCCCCCATAGCCCATTTCCAGTCCTAGCCCCCTCCCAATCAGCCCATTTCCAGTTCTAAACCCCCATCAGTCCATTTCCAGTCCTAGCCCCCCCCCCTAACCCATTACCAGTCCTAGCCCCCCCCCCAGCCCAGGGAAATTGAAAACATTTAAAAAAAACAAACCTCCAGCTGAAGAAGCAGCTGCCGCTGCCGCGTCAGCAGAATGAAGAGCCCCGCTGCTGCGGCCCTCCCCCACCTTTCCGCAGAGCGGTGCCAGGCATCGTTTCCCCTCCGCGCTGGCTCAGCTGTGCAGAGCTGCTCAAAGGGAAAGTGTTTCCCTTTCCCGCGGCTCTGTTAAAGCTGAGCCCACCGGCTCCTCTTGCTCTGTATGGATCCTCTGTGTTTATCCCATGCTATTCTTTGAATTCATGAGCTCCCATGGGAGGGCATTCCAGGCATCCATCATGCTTTCCCTGGAAAAGTACTTACTGATGTTGCTTTTAAGTTTGTTTTCTGTTAGCTTTATTTCATGCCCTCTAGTTTTATAGTTTACATGTTTTTGAAAAGATTTGTTTGTTGCTTAATACCATTCAAGTATAAAGCTCTGTATTATATCTCTTTTGTCCCTCCTTTCCTCTAGGGTATACATCTAGGGCAGTGCTTCTGAACCGGTGTGCCGTGGTGAATTTGCTGGTGTGCCACAAGAGCCACCCTCTTCCCTATCTGACTGCCTTATAGTCATACGCGAGTGCAATAACAGGCTGGATCGTGCATGCTAGAAATGCCATGAAACAGCCCGTTAGCGAAGCACCATTATTAAAGAACCACTGCGGATGCTGACTCTTGATACCTCCAGGCAGATTTAGTCAGGGCCCCCGCCCCTCTGCAGAAGCTAAGGCTCCTCCCCGCAGCAGCGGCATAAGTTTCAATGAGGGGCCCCCAGGCAAAATTTTGCTGAGAGCTCCTGCATTGTCATGGCAGTGGCATACCCCCTATGTGGCAGCGGCGACAGCAGCGCGGCAAACTTACTGTATTATGTTTGCCACACTGCTCTGCTCTTATAAGTTCACCTCAGCGGACACGAGCCCAATGGCTATTCTGCGCCAGGCTGAATTCTCACGAGAATTCGGCCCACTATGGAGCAGCAGCTAGGCCTGTGTTCCTCGTGGTGAGCTTGCAAAAATGGAGCAGTGTGGCAAACATGTTAAAGTAAGTTTGCCGCACTGCTGCCGCCGCCACTGTGTGGGCCCCCTTTCTGCCCGGGTTCCCCCGCAGTGCGGGGGCTGCTTGGGTGGAATTTACACCATTTCCCTTCGGCAAACAGGGCTGACCACCACAGCAGACAGAGAGCCTCATAGGCTGTTGTCATTGCCACTGCTGCTCATTCACACAGCCACTCCCCCCAACTGCCGCAGCTGATAATAACTTCCAATGCTGCCGGCTGATACTCAGCTCCCTCGTAATGCTGCTGCTTCCCTAGAGTCTGAAGAGGGAGCCCTCTATTGATGCTGCCACTGTAGCCCACCTAACGACCCTGCTGAAGGAGTCTGATGTGAGGAGGTGCCCCGGCCAGATCAACAGGCCAGGTAAAAATGATGGGATCCTGCAAAAAATGATTGTGGATAGAAAAACTGAGGGCTGTCTTTGGATTGGGGGGGACCAAGAAGAAAGAAAATGCTAGAAATAGAGGTGATGGGGGAAGAGAAAAAATAAAACCAATCTATAGATGGACATGGGCCCCCAAGAAAAAGTACTGCTTGTGGGAGGAGGTGTAAGGAAAATGTGCTGAAGTGCTACCTCTCTGGGGGGTGGGGGTGGGGGTGGAGGGGTCAGAGGAAAATGCTAATCGGATCAGGCCAAGAGGAGGAAAAGTGCTGCTTCTGAGGTGGAAGGGGGTGATGAAAAGTGCCACCGGTGGATGGGTGAAAAGAAAAAATTCTGGAGGTGTGTGTGTGTGAAAAAAAGTGCTGCCCTTGGGGGGGAGGGTGGGCAGGGTCAGGAGAGAGAAAGTTAGTTTTTAAATATACTGCAATTTTGCCACTTTTCTGAGTGGTTTACAGTAAACTGTGGGGAAAGGAAAGAGCTGGTGTGTGTGACACAAAGAAATGAACAGGTTAGCCATGCACATGGGGGTGAGAGGGGCAAGGGAGGTGTAGGCTGGTCATGTACATTTGAGGGTGGGGCAGAGAGAGGTGCAGGCTGCTGTATTCATGTGTGTTGGGTAGCATGAGGGAGCAGGCTGCTATGTGTGTGTGAAAGGAAAGACTGTTGGGGCAGGCTGTTACACATGTGTGAGGGGGCAGGCTGCTATATGTCTGGCAAGCAACACAGATTTTTTTTACCACGACTGATTTTACCACACAGTGATCGCTAACAGTCAAGTAGTCAGTAGCCAACGACTTGCAAATACAATTACTTTGCAAAATTTGGTTTGGTTGCCTCGTGGATCTAGCAAACTTGAAAGTGTGCCTGGAAATACAAAAGGTTGAGAAACACTGATCTAGGGTATACATATTTAGGTCTTAAAGTCTCTTCTCATACAGTTTCTAGCGGAAACCCTGTATTTCCTTATCGTTCCTCCAGTTTAGTCCTCCACCCCTGGGTAGTGCACCTCCTCCTGCAGCTTGGAGACTGGACCAATCAGAATCTTCACCTCCCTGGATGTAGCATGCTGGAACTCCCATCAGCCCCCCAGTGTGTCCAGTCTCCATGCAGCAGGAGGACGTAGTGAGCCTAGGTGCTGGGCTCACTGGAGGATCTGATAAGAGGCAGGCTAGTTAGTATAGTTAGTATAGATTTATTTCTGTTAATTTTGGGATACTCTATTTTCAATTTGTTTGGGTTAGATTCAGTTACTTCCTTTGGCCGGGGGGATTTGTTTGCTGTTTCTTGAAAAAAAAAAAAAAAAAAAAAGATCGTTATCAAGAGACCGGGAGGCTCAAATACACGGAGAGCCTTGTTTCCTTATGGGGAGCTTCTGTCTCTGCCGCGCCATGTTAAAGTGCCGGCGTTTCTTTATATGGGATCTCTTTTCCCCTGGAAGGCACGGGGTAGAGCTCCTATCGTACCTCACAGGCAGACTAAGCTGCAGCTGCCGGAACCGGGGGTTCTTCTTGTCGCCGGTGCAGGGGTTTCCGGCAGCCTTGTTTGTTCCCGGAGGTTGAGCTGCGGCTCGGCAAAGGTAGCTTGATTTGTTCCCTGGCAGCCGGGTGCAGCACGGGGGACCCAGAGAGGCCTTCCAGCATGGCCCGCCAAAACGCTGTGAGGAAACCGTGGCCATTTTGAGCATACGGTTTCCCCAGCAATTTCTTGCCTCATGGCGGCAGCGCTGATCGCCGGAGCAGGGAGTGCTTCAGGTTTGATTTCAGCGTTTTCACAGACAGGCTGCTTCTGCTTGGGAATTTTAGCTAGTTGCTTGCTCTTTCTTTCTTTTGTTTATGCTAACTTTGCTTTTTTTTTTGTTGTTTTGGGTCATTTTGCTGGTCACCGTTTATTTCGGAGCAAGCTTAGAGTGGTTTTTTGTTTTGGTGCCCTAAACAGTACCCTATATATTATAAGCAGCATTGGAGGATCCCAACATGTACATGATGAGGTAATTTTATAAACTCTCATACAGTCAATGAGCATTGCCAGGTGTGTTTTTTGGGACCTATTTTATACAATAAACACATCAGCACATAGGTGTGTTCAGATGTGTCTCTCCTAGTGGCAACATAACTCTGAGCAGGTATAACTCTGGGCCTAGATTTGCAGAAAACGCATTTACGCTACATTATTACATGTGTAAATTGAAACCCCATCTATATGATGTTCAAGAGTCATCCCCCTGTGCACACCCCATGGGTGGGATGAAGGCTGGGACTTATGCAAAGGCTTGGGTTAGTTGTTACTCCTTGTGTGGCTAAGCCCTTTAAATTAGAGACTTAAGTGCATACGTTTCCATGCGTTCCTTTTTTAAAACAAAACAAAAAAAAATCAGCCCAAACGTGTTTATAAACAAAACTTTTGTTACACTTTTATTATACATTGTGTGCACAAGTGTCAAGACAGCTGTGGGTGCTCAGCCTCAGGTTTGCCTGGGGTCCATAAGTGCTTGGAGTGGCCCGGGCTGCAACACAAGCTTTCACCCTGACGTTCAAGCAGTATGAATACTTATAAAAATATTGCGGTCGGTTTGGCAGATTTCCCCAAAGTAGTTCCGGCATAAGCAGTTTAAGTAGCCGCCTCCCTGCTCTGCAGCAAAGGGCTGTGTTCGGAAGGGATAAGGCTTCACAGGCAAGAGTCTTGTTAGTTCCCGCTTAGTTGATCGTGACCCCTCCCAATATCTGTGGGTTATATTGCTGTTAGCTGCCTCGACTTGGTGGATAATTAAATAAACTTTTTATAGTGGGGCAGCGCATGTATGGCTTCAACATTGCCAGTTTCCATATCTGGTCATTCCATTCTCACTTAGCAGGACAGTTGGCAAGCACCGTATAGAAGAGCGCGATCGCTCCTACGTTTTAAGAAAGCGATACTCTGTCCCTGAAGGGTCAGTTGTTTGGTCGTGCCTTCCATTGTAGTAAATTAGCAGGTATTTTCATATAGGCTGTACTGTTCAGGTTTGCCCTCTGCGCCTTGCCCGTTCAGAGCAGTGCATCATTGACTTTTAGGGTTAGCGCTTCCTGGTGGTCTTGGCCGAGCCACTTAACCCTCCATAGCCTATGTTCCCGATACAATAGTTCTCTCCAAGTTCTAATGCCCTGTTCAAGGTGATTTCAGTTTGTTCAATGTAAACCGCACTGAGGCAGACTAGCGCGGTCTATAAGAAAGTGTATTCAGGGATAATACAATAAATTGCCAGGTCCAGCCCCTACCCTTTGGGTTCGCAGCGGCTTGCGGTTCTTCCCCAAAATTCGGTTTGTGGTGGCGGCAGTGCTGCCGACAGCGGGAGTCTTGTTTCTTCCGTTCCTCAAAGATTGTCTGAGTTGGGGTAAGTCTTCAGGCGGGGGCGAGAATGACATGGGAGGCATGGTAGCTTTCCTTCAGGGTCTGCGCTGGGGGGGGAATCGTTCAGCCCCTCAGTCGCCCGGTTTTCTCTCGAGTCATCGCTTTTTGATAGGTGAGGTTTCATTGTTCGGGGAGACTCGGGGTGGCTACCAGTGGTTTCGCGGAGTCAGGTTCAGGAACCCTTGGATTAAAAAAAAAAGAAGAAACCACAGGGCCACTTCATGGGCACTCTGGGGTTAGTGTCTAAACCGGCAACTGTAGTGTTCTGCAGGCCAAGATTTAAGGCTCTTAATGTCTGTTTAGCGATGGGGGTTCTAGTGCCCTAAAGACCACCGCATGTCAATGCTGCTCATGAATAACATATGGCTTAGTGTCCCCATCCCTGGAGGTGGGGTGGTGGAATACAAATTTCTTTTCCTCATCAGGTTCATGCAGGCAGCAACCTATCAGTCCTACTCTTGCAAGGTTATCAATGTATCCTGCTGCAATTTCGCTGACGGCAGGTAGACCAGGGGCGTACCTGTGTGTTTCATAGCTCCAATTAGCATGCTCTCCCCGGGTAATTTTCATCTATTTCTGGAGCCGAGCTGTCCGAGCAGAGCGGTATGCATCTAGCAGGGGCACTGTCCGTCTGGACGATCTTGTTAAAGGGACTGTGCTGAGGGTGAAGGGAAGAACGCCTAGGTAGCACGGTCTGGGGGTTAGCGCCCCGGGGTACTGGACGGTTTCCTAGAGGAAGTCCATGCTCTAGGTATGCTTCAGGGATTCCACCTCTGTTCAGGCGTGCTCCCTGCACTGTGTTTGGGTGACGGGTGCTGGGTCGCTCTTATATGTAAATAGGCATTTTGTAGGTGCTCTCAATAGCCTATGCATACTATTGGGTGCATTCGTTGCAAACCGCGACTTCCTTTCTTTGCTCAGGCTGTCTTATCAGATTGGGTTAATTTCTCCAGTATTGGGAGGATGTCTCGCTATCGGTCATCGGTTTCCCTTGCTCTTTGAGCTTTGCTTCCGGCTTCTAGTATCTCTTTCCTTCTGATGTCCAGGATGCAAGTTCTCCGGACCTCTGGCCATTCTCTTCTCAGCTTTCTCTCAAGGCTGATGGAAGGGCTGGAAGGCGAGAAGGGGGTCAAGGAACCAGCACCAGCTCTATTGTCTATTGGCTGCCACTGTTTCCTACGGTCACTTATTTACGGTGAGTTATTTATTAGGATGTACTGTTGCCTATAGCTCAGGGTGCGCATACAGTATTTCTATTTCCCTTGTCCCTGCAGGGTTCGCAATTTGTTTTGGTACCTGAGACAGGGGGTTAAGTCACTTAACAAGGGCCAGCAGGACCACCTCTGGGGTCAGCCACCCCGGGTTTTTTTTATGTTGCGGTCCAAGGCTGGTGGTCTCGATTGGACTTCAATCCCTGGGCCCTCTGGTAGTGTACCTTAACCACTAGGCCGCTCTGCTCCGTGCCAGCTAGTCCCAGGGTCATAGGGCCAGGCGCGGCCTGCTACTGCCAAGGCAGAGGCCTTGTGGAGGCTGCATTCATAAGAATACGGTGTCATGAGGTGCAGCGGTCAGAGCCCATGGAGATAGGGGATTCTGAACAAAACGAAGCTAACTTTGACAGCTCAGAGATACACATGGCCAAAGGTTGCCATAGGAACTATACACAAGCTATTTCACGTGGTGTAGGGGAACGCCCAGACTCAAAGCTAGCTCGTGGCTCATCAGGGGATGAGGGGCAGCTGACAAGGGGCGGAGCCAACATCACAATCTACGCAGTTAAAAATCACTCACCTGAGAGTAGTGTAGAAGCGGCAAAAGAGAGAACTGCTGAGGAGAGACGTGCTGGCAGGGAGAGAAGTCCTGATAGCAGGAGAACTCCAAGCAGGGAGAGAAGCCTGAGAGGCAGGAGAGAAGGATCTCCATGCTGGTTAAAACCAATTGCTGACCAAAGGAGATTACCAGGGAGGTGCAGTACTGAGAAACCCAGGAAGGGCTGTTTGGAAGAGCAGTGCACAGCTGACCAGTGCTTCCGAGAACCTTGCTACAGAGGAAGCAGAGGTAGTAGCTCTGAGGCCAGGCTAAGGCAAGACCAGTCACCCAGCACAAGGTACCAAGCAGGAGAAAACCATTATCCTGAAGATAATTTGGTGCCAAGGAGAAAGCTCAAACAGACACGGAGTGAAAAGCCTTCCCACGAGCAGAGCTGTGCTCGAGGGAGGAACGTTGAAGGGAAACTGCTGAAAGGTAACCTTATTCTTCCTAATAGAAGAAGCTTAGACTATAGCAGTCAGCCCTGTACTTACCAAGAATTATGTGCTGCCTCTGAGAGAGACTATAGTGATTACGGTATTTACCCATCCACCTCTAGGCTGGTGGGGAAAGGGAACTCCCAAAGCTATAGAGAGGAACTCAGCAGTCAGAACAGAAGTTTCACTCACCGGGAAACTTACCCAGATATAGAAGAGATGCAATGTGATCCGTGTGAGGAATCTAACGGTGATATTTACATGGACTGTACATATACCTTATCTGATAGCATATCTTCTCTATGCTGAAGAGCTGTAGGAGCTAATTCATAAAGAAAACAGACAGGAAGAGTTTTGTGAAGGAAACTGTTTTCTTTTACCATTTTTGCCTCCATTGTGAAAGCTGAAGATAAGCATATCCTTTGTTCAAATGTTTCTTTAACTTTGATACCAGACGTATGGTTTTGTGTTGCCTTATTTCATTGTGTGAAAATCCAACCCTGGGAAGGGAATAAATCCTGTTTAAATCCTTATCACTCCGACTACAACTACTTTCTTTTTGCTAAAGTTGTGGAACTACAAATCCCAGAGGGCATTGCCAAGCCTCTCTACTATACTCCACAGCTATTAAAGAACTTACCCTGCTAATCCATCCATGCCTATGGCCTCTGGGGGGTGAGTGGGCGACAATGGGTACGGCCATATGGGGTCATTCAAACATTTTTAGGCCCCGTATGCTGTTTCCTAGGGTAGCCAGTTAGGCTCTTAGGACCCTGGCTGTTTTCCAAACAGGCGCTTAGGATACTCAAAGCTTGAATCGGAGCACGCGGTGGATTCGTGTCTGTTCCTGCCTTAAGGGTTCCGTGGATTGGATCTTGGATTGGTAACGGTGGAGAATGATATAAAAAAAAGAAAAGAAAAGAAAAGTCCCGGGACCTTGCACGGAAACTTTGTTTTACGTCGCTACGTTCAGAGAGCGTTTCGCGCAAGGTTCTTGGAGTACACTGGAGGCCTAGTGGTCAATTGCCCGTTGGGAACTGCGAGCGATATGCTGAGCGTGGCAGGCGGTCGAAGCTAGGATGACAGGTTGGGCACTGCGGCGCGGTGCGGTGTTTCCTCAGAGTGGTTTCTGCTCTGCACCCAGCGTGATGAGTTTTCGTTTCCTCGTCGGCTTTCATCTTGGTCTTACGGGGCTTCGATAAAGCGCTGTGTGGGCATTTCAGGCAAGGTTCCGTCAGGGGTTTTGATGTTTCAGATGGCATTTTTGGTAACCTTTTCCTCAACGAGGAGCATTTCCAAGTGGCAGGCTCTTCCTATAGAGACCCGTTTCTTCCCTGTTGTCCCTGGTAAAGGGGTACTTCGACCGCTGTCCTGGTTGCTGGACAGAGGTTTCCTTTCTTTCGCATCTTCGGAGTTGCTTACAGTTTTGCAAGCGGAAGCTGGATATGATTCGAATGGGCGATGGAATCGTTTGGACATAATGAGGGTGTTGTGTGGCGATTGGACCGTGTGCAAGTCCTTTCGCGAAACCAATTGTTTATTCGCCTTCTTGGGAGGTTTTTTTCCGGAACGAGGCAGCTATGGCGCAGGTGTCCATTGCCAGGTCGGGTTAGGAGGCGGTTGTCGCAGGTTACAGGGGCGTCCGGTCCTTGGTAGATGTTGAGAGTTTGCTTTACGAACGCACGCAGCGTCCCGGTCGCTGCTCAGACGTTTTTCCCCGGTATGCGGTGCTAAGGGGCAACTTGGGCGTCGCTGCATACTTTCAGTAAACACTGTTGTTTGGATGTGTTGGAGGCAAGAGATGCCGGTATTGGGTCGCCATTGTTGTGTGCCGGCTGGCGGGGTCCCTCCCGATAGTACTGCTGTGATACATCCCAGGGGTGGAGGACTAAACTGGAGGAACGATAAGGAAATTGAAATTACACTTACCTGGTAATTGTAGTTCCTTGAGTGACGACAGTTTAGTCCTCCTTCCCGCCCTAAATTTCTACGGTCAGATTGGCACAGGTTTGGTACTGTGAGGCGAAGTAACAGGTCAGTGTTTACTCGGGAAGTTTAGGTTTCTTCCTTTTGAATTTCTCTCTTCTGCTTATATCCGTATTGTAGGGTTCAGCAGCAGGAGGGCATCTTTATGGGGCGACTCTTGGTGTTCGCCATAGGGGCATGTTCCTGTCTTGATCAGGGTGCTAGTTTTAACAAATAATAATAATGATACAGATTGCAATGAAAGAAGAAGTTGGCTACTTATTTGTTGTTTTCTTGAGTCTGCTTTGTCAGTAGGTCACTGGGGGGCTGATGGGAGTTCCAGCATGCTACATCCAGGGAAGTGAAGATTCTGATTGGTCCAGTCTCCAAGTTGCAGGAGGAGGTGCACTACCCAGGGGTGGAGGACTAAACTGTCGTCACTCAAGGAACTACAATTACCAGGTAAGTGTAATTTCAATTTTTTGGTTGCTTTCCTCTGTACCACTTCAAGACTTGTTATATAAGCGAGATAAAGCCTCGAAAACACAGTACTCAAAGTGAGTCCTCAGCAATGACCTGTACAAGGTTATCACTGCCTCTCTTTGGCTGCTTATGCTTCTCTCTATGCAGCCTTCCTCTTGGTTTTGGACACACATGTCTCCAGGAACAAGCAGGAATGTAGTCTTCACATATGGGTATCGTCGGCACCGACTGAGCCCACGTGGGAATGCTCCCCAGCGTCCAATAGGAAAGCTTTTGGGAGCATCCCATAGCACCTGCGTGCTTCCTTCCCGCCTTGCCAACTGTCCCTCTCCAGTTCTTTGTTTTCCGCGGAGCCGACAGGTCACATGCCCTGTCACCGCAGAAAGATTTTGTCTTTAATTTTTGTTTTTGTGGTCATGTCTGCCTTCCTTCGATGCCATAAGGGGTACCGCCGGTTCTTTCTTCTTTCTTTAAAAAAAAAAAAAAAAATTATAGTTTCTGAGCTGTTTTACTTTAGAAACTTTTTTTCCTTGGTGCTAGGCGCCATTTTGGGCACTAGGCCCAATTTATCCTTAAAAATGGAAAAACCTACTTCAGGTTTTAAGAAATATTATAAATGTGGCGGTACCATTTCCGTCACCGACACCCATGACTGGTGTCTCAAATGTTTAAGTCCTGACCACTCTATTTCAGAGTGCCTCTCCTGTGGAATGATGTCAAAAAGGGGCCGGCAGAACCGAGCTGCTAAACTTAGCACCCTCTTTCCCTCAGACGCGGCGCCTGTTGCATCGCTGTCCTCCAGGGCCTCATCTTCCTCCCATGGATCTCAGGTAACTAAACATAAATCTTGCCGGTCCTCAAAGGGTAGATCTCCTTCTAAGTATCGAGATGCCCCTGGCGTTGCCCTTGAGGAATTTTCACCGCAAAACTGCCCCGGTGGGAGTCTTCGGCTTCCAAAGCACTAACGGGGTTCCAGGATGTTCTTGAGGCCTCAACCTCGGCAGAACTACTGGCGCCATGCTCTGAGATTGCGGCCGCTTCTACCGGTACCGACACCCAAGCATCGGCAGCGTCAATAGGCCAGAGATTCCTTGCTATTGAACACAGTCTAGCGGCTCTTCTCACGGCTTTGGTACCGTTGAAACCTCTTCAGACACCTTAACCGATACCGGTACTGACACCGGTACTGGAACCAGAACCGACTGCATTAACATCGGCGGGTATGCCACCCATACCGAGTCATGCGTCTGTCCCTTGCATCGACAGATCGGTACCGGAACAACCTGATGCCGACTTCGATCGATACCGGTACCGTGCTTTGCACGATCACCGGGATCGGAGGTATTTTGAATCCTCTGAGTCTGAAGACTCCAAAACCTCTGCCAATACAAGAGTACTTCTCCCGAAGGATTCCTCTTCTCAGCGCAGAATGTCTCCGCCAGAGGATATGTCCTTTCAGGACTTTATTTGCAATGTGGCCCGAGGCCTTTCCATCACAGTAGCTCCTGAAAAAGAGCCTAGGGCAAAAGAGTTGGAAATTCTCCAATACCCTAAGGCTCTCAAAGAAGCAGCTACTCTGTCAATTCATGAGATCTTACATGATCTTATGCTAAGGATGTGGGAAACACCTATCTCCAGGAACAAGCAGGAATGAGTCTTCACATATGGGTGCGTCAGTACCGACGGAGCCTGCGCGGGAACGCTCCCCAGCGTCCAATTAGAAAGCTTTTGGGAGCATCCCACCACACCTGCGTGCTGCCTTCCCGCCTTTCCCAACTGCCTCTCTCCAGTTTTCGTTTTTCCGCGGAGCCGGCAGGACGTACTCCTGTCACCGCAGAACATTCTTCTTTTTTATTCTTGTTTTTTGTGGTCGCATCTGCCTTCCCTCGATGCCTCCGGTACCGCCGGTGCTTTTCTTTCTTTCTTACTAAAAATTTCTTTTCTTCTAAGGAATTTTTTCCTGTTTAGTGCCTGATGATGTGGTTTGGCCACTAGGCCTCTATCCTTTCCATCATGGAAAAGCCAGCCATTATCTTTAAGAAATGCTTAAAGTGTGGCGGTACAAATTTAATTTTAGACACTCATACTTGGTGTCTACAATGTTTAGGTCCTGACCATTGTCCACTGGAGTGTCTCTTCTGCAGGAGCTTAAATAGAAGAAGTCTTCAGGATCGAGCACAACTCTATACTCGGTTCACATCAAACTCGATGTTACCAGCCAGAATATCTTCTTTCTCACAGGATCAGGTAACCAAACAAAAGTCTGTTAAGACTAGCCAGTCCTCGAGCGGTAGATTCCTGCTCAGCATCGAGATGCCTCCGGCGTTGCCCTCGGACATTTTGGCAATAAAACCCCAGTGGGAGTCTTCGGGCTCCAAAGCATTAACGGGGTTTTGGGTTGTTCCTGAGGTTCTTACCTCCATGGACATACCCGGGCCATGCTCAGTGGTTGTGGCCGCTTCGGGTGGTACCGACACCCCGGCATCGGCCATGGTGATGGATGAGATATTCCTCACCAATGAACGTAGTCTAGCGAATCTCTCAGCTACTTCGGTACCGCTAGAGTCGCTGCAGACCGTTCCTCGACTATCAGCTCCGGTACCGGTATGGGTATCGACATCGGCACCGGTGTTGGTACCGTCGATGCTTGCTTCAACAGACTCGCTTCCTTCGATGCCGAGCCTGGAATCGCTCTCTAGCATGGATGATTCGGTACCGACTCGTCTCGGTACCGACCTCGGCCAGTACCGAAGACATCTCTTTAAAGAAAATCCGATGCTTCATCCTTTCAAGTCTTCCGATCCCGACGACTGGGATGAATCCATCGGTACCAAGGCTGAATTTCAGCTTTTATCCCTCATTTCAGAGGGTCCTCCTCAGCAGAGGTTTCTTTTCAAGCTTTTCTGCTTGATATGGCAAAGTTGCTTGCCATTTCTATACCTGGTGAAGAACCTATACCAGGGGATTCAGAAACTCTGCATTTCCCCTGCAGTCCAAAGGAGGTGATCATGCTTCCTTTGCACCAGACCTTACAGGATCTGCTATTAAGAATGTGGGAAACTCCCTTAAAGGTATCCCCACATTCTAAGACACTTGACATTATGTACAAGGTGCCACCCTCTCCAGGTTTTCAAAAGACTCAACTTCCTCATCATTCTATTGTTGTAGAATCAGCAATGAGGCGTATTAAGAGTGCAAAGAAGCACTCCTCTTATCCGCCAGGTCGTGAGTCTAGGACTTTAGAGGCCTTTGGACGTCGATGTTTCCAGGCATCCATGCTTTCAGCAAGAATCATCTCATATATTTTCTATATGGGATTATTTCTTGAAGAAGTCACAAAGAACTTAAAGCTTTTCAACCCTTTTCTTCAAGAACATAAAAGAGCAGACTATTCCCTATTAATCAGTCATGCTCAAAATGTCTCTAAGTTCCTTAATCGTGCTTCCCTGGACTGTTTTGAGTCTATTAGAAGAACCTCTGCTATAGCCATAGGGGCACGACGCATGGCCTGGCTCCAAGCTTCAGACTTGGACAAATGGGTACAAGAAAGGCTGGGAAATACTCCTTGTACTGGTGAGAATCTCTTTAACAAGGATGTTTTATTCCAAGCTCATCAGTTAAACACTGATCTTGTTGCTTTCAGAGGATTGTCAAAACTTTCCTCTATCCCAGCTAGTAAAAAATCTCCTAACAAACATTATCCCCCTAAGGGAAAAAAGTTTTATCCATCTTCTACCCATCATGCAGATGTTTCCAAACAAGGGCAACATCAAACCAGGCTAAGAAAATCAAAACCTCAACAGGCTCAGCAAACCCAGCAGTCGCAGGGTTTCTGATATTTTATTCATTAAATCTTTTTCCTGTTTGAGGTTTAGAGCCTGTAACCTACTTCTTATCAACAGAAGCATCTACGATTCATCTCCTTCTTACTGAGACATCAGTGATACACTGACTCAATCCTCGACTCTAGGCATGCATCTCTTGCCACAAGAGAAATCCATTCTTTTAGCTCTAAAAGCTATTGGGGACAATCATGCCCTACAGGTAACAGGTTTCTCTTCTCCTTTTTAAATGAAAAAGAGGAGTAACAGCTATCAACAAGGTAGGTTATGCCCTTCACCTTGACAGTTTTACTGTACGAGGATATCTCATACTTTTGACTGCAAGGGGGCTTTACCTTTTCAGGGACTTACTAAATTGTAAGTCTTTTCAACTCTGTATTACTTTATATCCCTCTTAGTAGAGACATTCAGTCTCTAAGAGTGATACTATTCAACTGCAAGGCTTACTTTTAAGCCTATAGGTTTTTCTTCAATACCTATTCCAGTAAGTGGTTTCCATTCAGAGTTTTCTTCCCCTTTGCAATCTTCTCAAAATTGTTCTTTAAGACAGCTTATCAGACAATAATGGAGTCTTACCACTCCTAGTTATGTCTGTTGGTCCTTTTCCAATCTATAGGACCTAACTTTTTCTGCTGCCTTAATAACAGATAATTCCAAGAGAGGTTCCACAACCCACTTGGACAATTTATCATTGCAGGCAACCGGCCTTTCTACTATTCTTAGCCATCTTCAATTCTTTTTGGCTCCAACAGAATAGCTTAGGTTGCCTACTGGCAATTAAGCAGCCAGATCTCACCTGAGCAACCTGCAACATGCTCTCTGCAATTATACAACAAAGCTCTGCAACTATGGGCCTTTGCCAGAGAGCGTCAGAGCCATTCCTAGTAGGTAACTTCCAGATGGTTAAAAAGGCTTTGCCCAGTCATGCTCCTACATGACTGGTGTTTTTCCTACTCTTACCATCTTCCTTAAACTTTCCTTTTAAGGAAAAGGAACCAGGGCTTCGACCACGTGAAAGCATAAAGAATTTCTCAATTCCCTAGGTTGTTCCACATCTCCAGTGGAACTCTTCCAACAGGGATGCATTCTTTTTCACTGCAGTCGGTCCTTGTCTAGTACTTTCCTTCTAATTCCCAATACTTCATTGAAGCTTATGCTGAACAAAGAACGCATGATACTCATATTGCCCTCATAAAAGGGCAAACATGGTATCCCCTTATATTGCGTCTTTCTCTCCAGCTACTACACTGAAGTTATAGAAGGATCCAGACTTCCTGTCTTAAGACTAAGGATCTCCTCTGCACCCCTTCACGTAGGCCTCCATTCCTGGTTATTCAAAGGCTAGAATTTTTAAATAAGTCTAGACCTCTTCTTGTAAGTAAGAGCATTCCACTTGCTCTTCCACTTATAACCAGAAAGAGATTCTCTATCCATGTTCTCAAGCAGGTATTACCCCTTCTTGTTATTAGATGAACCTCTCCATAGATATATATATATATATATATATATATGTGTGTATGTATATATATATATGTATATGTGTGTGTGTATTGTGACGTAGAAGCCCACACAGAGCCTATGCAGATAGATAGGAAGGAGAAATTTACCTTAGAATCTGTTAGGCAGCCAGCATGTGCAGCTCAGGAGAAGCAAAGGAACAGAGGAGCAGAACTACCACACCCAAGCTATGACGTAGCAGAAAGCTTGGGGATTGATTATGATCACCTGTCCAAGAAAGCACAGTCAGCTTACAGTGAACAGGGAGATAAAAGCTGGTTGATAGATCCAGCAAGGGAGGAGAAGGAGGAGGAAGGGAAAGAGAAGGAGAAGGAGAGAGCAGAAGTCAGCAACCAGGGAGGCAGAGGTCACAGAGGCAGAAGCCTGCTGAACAGAGGAAGTACTGGGTGTGTCACTGGAACAGAAAGCAGTAGAGGCAAGCCTTCAGAAGAACGTGGCAGGGGAAGTGCTCAGACTGCCGGTAGCTGGAGGTCCTACGAGGAACCTGTTTACAGCCCAGGGAGAGAAGCCAGTGCTCCAGAGAGAAGGAGTGCACAACCAGAGGCTAGGAGGCTGCCTAGACCGAGTGAGCAGGAAAGTCCCCAGTCCTCACTGCCAGAGGAAAGACCTCTGTGAGAGGGAAAGCTAGAAGCTCCATTCGGAACGGAGGGTCAGAGCAGTACTCCAGACCAGAAATATCTGCAGGAAGCTATAAAACAATCCCTAACAACTGGAGGGTGGAAAAGGAGAGCTGGAGAGGCAACCCTACAGATACAGGTACTCTTAAACATACTTGCACAGAACTGTGTCCCTGTACGCTATCTGAACTTTCAGAGAGGGGTTTTCATAAAAACAGCTGTGAAGGTTTAAACCCAAGCACAACGTATGCTGAAGGTGAGGAGATGCAATGGGAAAGTAACCCCAGGGTTCCAGAACAGGCTCCTATGGATTGTACATTATGTCTTGCGGATGATATTGAGTCTTTGTGCTGAAGCCCTATAAAAAGAGCAAAGAAAAAGAAGATATTTTTCTTTGAGTGAAACTGTTTTGTTTTCCATGTTTTTGGTTATGCACATGATATCCTTGGGGGAAGGGGAATAAAGCCCTTGTTTTGTTTTGCCTTAAACACTCGACTTGAGACTATGTTTGACCACTAGAAGATAGCAAGGCAACTACAACGTCGGGGCCCTAGGCGACAGCCTGCAGCCCCGTGACAGTATATATATATATATATATATATATGTGTATATATGTATATGTATATCTATATCTATCTATATCATTCTATCTATCTATATATTTATATATATATATATATATATATATATATATATATTGTGATAAGGAAGCTTATCAGGACCTAGAAGAGAGGGGTAAAAAGAAGGAATTTACCATAATAAAGGGACCCATTTTAAAAGGTCCGGGTCTTAAAACTCCATTTGCTTCTAGAAAGCAGGTAATTCCTGGCTACAATAAGGAACAGAGTGCCCCTAGTGGTGGAAAGGAGAGGGAATACAGGCCCAGGGTAAGGAACCCTTACGTCACTGCATTTCCTAATCACTCAGCTGCCACGAGGGAGTTTGATCTCTCTCACCTGAGAGGGGAGAGGGTGGAGCAGGAGCCTGAGGGGTTTAAGTTTAGCTCAGCTGGAACATATAGAGGAGGAGAGAGGAGAAGAGGGACAAGCAGAAAGGAGAGGACAAGCAGGACACGTGGAGAGAAGCTGGAAGGACTTCTGAGAGCTGAGAGTGCTGCAGCTGCTGATCAGAGGGAAAGAGAGAGCAATAGTTTTGCCTACTCAAGAAGGAATGGAGCAGTAAGAGCTAGAAGCACTAATTGGAGAACAGGACGTGCTGGATGGTGGCCAGAGCATGTAAGAAGTGAAGCTACTACAGGCTTTGATCAAGGTATGAGTCCCAGAAGCTTAGCTAATAAGGAGCACTACAAATTTGCCAGAGACAGCTTTAACCATAACAGAAGGCAGTCAAGTGAGCTATTTGAATCTGAGCCGGAGAGTGAACCAATGCAATTAGGGGAGCCAGATTTATCTTGTGAAGAAGAGGTCTCTTACATGGACTGCTCTGCATGCCAGTCTGCCAATTCAGAGTAGTTGCAAAGGATGTCAACCGTAAAGAGAAGCCTCCAGTATCCAAAGCCCTAAGAGCTGTGTTAGCTTGTTAATGTTCTAAGTTCAGGAGAAGTGTGATGCAGTGCAAAGCTGAATCCTCCTGATTATCTTTGAGAAACAGCTGTGAGTAGTGCAGAGCTCAGTTTGATGCCGTTTCAACTGAGGAAGTAAGAAATGCTTTTGTTTAACTACTGAGAAAACCTTGAAAAGAGTTTTATCTGCTTGTGAGAATTTGACTATCTGTATGAAGTGCTGTGTTTAAGCATACAAGATAGCCAGGTATTTGTTCTGGACTGGAAAGGGAAAGAAAACCTGGTTTAAAGTTTCTTTCTGTATGTTTTGGTCTGCACGGCAAGCTCTGCTGGAAGCAGGTGCTGTTAATTAAGGCTGAGGAAAGCAGCTTTGTTTCAGTTCAAGTTATCCTGTAATGAGTTACAAGAATTCCTGGTGAAGTATCTAAAAAGGTGGATCTGTGAACCTAGCGTGTCTTTTTTTTCTTTTTCTAATGAATAAATTCTTGTCAATGCACCTACTCAACCCAACTACAATGAAGGTGTTTTTTCCCAACTGAGCCCAAATGATGTCTAACTGAACTACCTTTCCCATAATGCATTAAAAGGCCTCCAGTTAGAAAAAGGCCAGAAGTTGAAGCACCCCAATGGCAAAAACAAAACCACACCCCTCCATACCGATGTAAGGGGCTAAGGGCGTGACAATAAATATATATATATATATATATATATATATATCTGACACTGAAGGATTTGTTACTGTCCATATCAATGCTGTTCCAGCATACCATAAAATTTTACATGGACAACCAATTTCTATGGTAATTAGAAGATAACTTTTTTTATCGTAACCTTTCAGGTGATGTTACATCTGAAGCTCTCTATGTAATGTCATTATCCTAAGTGACATCAATTAGGAAAGACATTAGTGATCTTCAAGAAATTGGAGGTTACAGCGCCTACTACAAATGTCATTGTCTTTCATTTGGATAAAGGGGATCTTAAAGACCCATCCTTTTTCTGCAAGGACTATTTCTACCTTTTTGTCCAAATCAGTCAGATTTCTGTCCTCTTTTTCCTAGAGCCTTATTTTGCTCCAAGGACAAAGAGCTTTAAACCTTGCCCAACAGAGGCTTCAGCTTCTCTGCCGAAGTCCTACCTCTTTCAACTCTCCCAGTTTTTTTCTTCTGGGATTAGTTCTAGCCATTAAGGCTTCTTACCTCTACCTATATTGCAAAATTTATTTTCCTCTACTTCACAGTGAGGTACTTTCTTGAGGATACTGTACTGGCTCTTAGTAGCAGACCCATATTAGCCTCAATAACCACTTTCCAATACTTTTGAGTAAGGTCCACATTGGAATATTGTAATTCAATATTTGCTGACAATTATGATCTACACAAGGACTCCTCCTCTCTAGACGCCTTGTTTAGTCAAGCTGTTCCACAGCACATCTCTTTTTGATTCAACTCCTGCCCTCCATCCCTGGGATGCTTGAGGTTCTGGGAAATAGCATGGCCCATCCTTTAGATTTGCAACATGCTGGGACCTCCTCTAGGCATCTTTAGCTTGGGAGTCCCTATATGTGAAGACTCATTCCTGCTTGTTTCTGGAGATAGCACAGTTACTTACCTGTAACAGGTGATCTCTGGGAACAGCAGGAATAAGTCTTCACAACCCACCCACCTCCCCTAGGAGTTGTATCTCTCTATCTCTCTCTTTCCCTTTCCTTTCTCTCTCTCTCTTTGTCTCAGCTTTAAAACTCAACTGGAGAGAGGCAGTTGGGAAAGGTGGGAAGGCAGCACGCAGGCGTGGTGGGATGCTCCCAAAAGCTTTCTAATTGGACGCTGGGGAGCGTTCCCGCGCAGGCTCCGTCAGTACCGACATACCCATATGTGAAGACTTATTCCTGCTGTTCCCAGAGATCACCTGTTACAGGTAAGTAACTGTGCTTTAACCACATCTCCTCATTCTCGAAGACTCGATACCATGTATCGAGTTCCACCTTGTCCTGGCTTTTCAAAAAACTCAATTACCACACCATTCATTGGTGGTGGAATCAGCCATGAGAAGGATGAAAATTGCAAAGAGACATGCATCCAATCCTCCAGGTCGTGAATGTAGGACTCTTGATGACTTTGGGCGTTGATGCTTCCATGCTCTCAGCTAGGATCAGTTCCTATATCTTGTATATGGGAATGTTCCTTAGAGGTCACAGGAGACTTGGAGCTTTTGAGCCCCCTCCTTCCTGATGACAAAAGGCAAGACTATCTTACTCTAGTCAAACATGCTCAGGATGTTTCCAAGTTTGTAAATCGTGCAGCCTTTGACTGTTTTGAGTGCATAAGCAGAACCTCTGCTATTGCCATTGGTGCACGTCGGATTGCCTGGCTTCAGGCATCTGACTTGAAAATTTGGGTACAGGATAAATTAGGAAACATTCCTTGCACAGGAGAAAATCTCTTTGGCAAGAATTGGCAGTAGAAGGCTAATGAGATAGATGCTGACAATATCACTTTGGATAGATTATCCAAATCTACAGCCGATCCTGCAAGGAAAAAATCCTCTAAGAAACTATTTTTCAGTAAGAAAAAGAAGTTTTATCCTTCCTATAGCCAACAGGGACACCGTCCAGGTCAGACTGCCCAAAAGGGACAACAGCAACAACCTAGACAACAAAAGAAGCCAAAAGCTGCAAAACCTCAGTCAGCTCAGCAGGCTCAGCCTCTTCAGGGGCTTTGACTCCTTCCTAGAGAACTTTGCCTTCCTGCTCCTGAATGGTCCAGAACCCTCGACCATCCCAGGCAGGTTATATCATTTTGCCCACAGATGGTACCAAATAACAGCAGAAAATTGGACTCTGTCCATTGTACGAGAGGGTTACATGCTTCATTTTCACAGCATGCCTCTCCTACAGTTGTAAAACAGTTCAATTCTCAGACCTCTCTCGACAGTCTCTTAGGTCAGGAAGTCACAATGCTCCTTGCTCAAGGAGCAATAGAGGAAGTGCCCATTCCCCATCAGGGTACAGGTTTCTACTCCCCCTATTTCCTTATTTGAAAGAAAACAGGAGGACACAGACCCATTTTAGACCTCAGAGAATTGAACAAATATTTGTTCCGAGAGAAATTCAAAATGGTCTCTCTAGGAACTCTGCTGCCATACCTCCAAAGTCAGGATTGGCTTTGTTCTCTAGATCTCAAGGATGTGTATACTCATATTCTCATCCATCCAAATCGCAGGAGATTCCTCCGATTCCTGTTTCAAGGAAAGCACTACCAATACAAGGTTCTTCCCTTTGGCCTGGCTTCTGTGCCAAGAGTGTTCACAAAATGCCTGGCTGTGGTAGCAGCATTTCTCCACACTCTGGGAGTATTCGTCTTCCCTTACTTAGACGACTGGCGCATTCGAGCCCCTACAGTGCCAGAAGCCAGCTCTGCTCTGTTTCGCACAATGCAAATCTTTCAGTATTTGGGACTGGTCATAAACCTCCCAAATTCCAATCTTGCTCCCACTCAGTCCCTAGAGTTCATAGGAGCTCATCTGGATACCAGACAGACAAGAGCTTTCCTTCCGCAGCCCCGCTGTCTTTGCATAGTACAACTAACTTCCCAAGCAGTGCTCAAACTTAGTCTCACTGCTCGGGAAGTGCTACAATTGCTAGGCCACATGGCATCCACCGTGCATGTGGTTCATTATGCTCGCCTCCATATGCTCACAGCCCAGTGGACTTTATCCACTCAGTGGACACAGGCCTTAGGCTGCCTGTCAGACAAAATAACAAACTCAAACTGTCTTATTTCATCCCTCCAATGGTGGCAATCACCCAGAAACCTTCCGGTGGGGTCTCCTTTCCAGCAACCCCTATCCCAAGCCACCCTAACAACAGAAGCATCACAGGTGGGATGGGGAGCCCACCTGCATGATCTCTCTACCCCAGGGTACCTGGACTCCACAGGAGGCCTGTCTTCACATTAACCTCCTGGAGATCAGAGCAATCTTCTTTGCTCTTTGGTTATTTCACACCCAGCTCAGCTACAAGACAGTCCTAGTTCAAACGGACAATCAGGTAGCCATGTTCTCTGTGAACAAGCAGGGTGGAATAGGCTCTCTGTTCCTATGCAACGAAGCTTTGCGACTATGGGCCCTCGCCAGAGAGCATCAGATTCATCTCCTTGCGGTGTATCTTCCAGGCATTCAAAACTCTTGGGCAAACTCAGTCGAGTTCTGCTTCCACACAAATGGTCTCTCCATGCAGACCAGGTTGCCCGAATATTTCAGATTTGGGGAACCCCGGACATAGACCTCTTTGCAAGCCCGCTGAATGCCGAACTCCCCCGGTTCTGTTCCAGAATTCCGGCTCGATGTTGTCAGGCAAGGGACGCCTTCCTCCTTCACTGGGGTCAGGACTTCCTATATGCCTTCCCACCCATTCCCCTCACCCTCAAAACCCTATTCAAGCTTCAGAGAGACAGAGGTCATATGATCCTCATAGTTCCACATTGGCCACGGCAAACGTGGTACCCTCTGCTCCTACATCTCTCTCAAGCTCCGCCTCTGGAATTGAGATCTGTTCTAGATCTTCTCTCCCAAGAGGATGGGATGCTTCTAGGAAACCCTCCACAAGACGCTTGTATGCCTTTAAGTGGAAAAGGTTTACCATATGGTGCTCGCAGAAGGGTCTTAATCCTCTTGCCATACCTCTGGAATCGATACTGGCGTATCTCCTTCATTTGTCAAATGCGGGTCTCAAGACAAATTCAGTAAGAGTTCATCTTAGTGCTATTGCAGCTTCTTATAAGCCTCTAAGTGGACAACCTATTTCCTCTCATCCTCTCATAGCGAGATTTATGAGAGGCCTTCTTTTAACAAAGCCTCCCTTTAAGCCACCACCAGTGGCATGGGACTTAAATCTGGTGCTCGGGCAGCTCATGAAACCGCCCTTTGAACCATTAGCCACTAAGAACATAAGATATGCCATACTGGGTCAGACCAAGGTCCATCAAGCTCAGTATCCTGTTTCCAACAGTGGCCAATCTAGGTCATACATACCTAGCAGTTTCCCCAAAAGACACAGGTTCCACAATGCTTGTACTGGGTCAACCATTGATATCCTGGGTCCCTTCTTAATAATGGTTTATGCACCTTTCCTCCATGAACTTGTCCAACCCTTTTTTAAACCCAGCTACACTAACAGCCTTTACTACATCCTCCGGTAACAAATTCCAGAGTTTGATTACGCGTTGAGTGAAAAAATATTTTCTTTTAATAGTCTTAAATAGTTTACCCTGTAGCTTCATTGCATTTCCCCTAGTCTTTCTATATTCTGATAACGTGAACAATTGATCTACGTTTACCCGTTCCACTCTGTTCATTAATCTATAGACTTCTATCATATCTCCCCTCAGCCGTCTCCCCTCCAGGCTAAAGAGACCCAACCCCTTCAGCCCTTCCTCATAGGAGTATCCCTCCATCCCCTTTACCATTTTGGTGGCTCTTCTCTGAACCTTTTCTAATAACGCTATATCCTTTTTAAGATACGGTGACCAGAATTGCACACAATATTCAAGGTACGGTCTCACCATAGAGGCATTATAATATCTTTTGTTTCATTTTCCATTCCTTTCCTTATGATACCTAGCATTCTATTTGCTCTCTTGGCCGCCGCTGCACACTAGGCCGAGGGTTTTAACATGTTATCCACAATGATGCCTAAATCTTTTTCCTGGGTGGTGGTTCCTAATGTGGAACCTTGCATCGTGTAACCATAGTTTGGGTTGTTCTTCCCTAGGTGCATAACTTTGCACTTGTCCACATTAAATTTCATCTGCCATTTTTATGCCCAGTCTTCCAATTTATCAAGATCCTCTTGCAATTTTCCACAATCCTCTTGGGTTTTAACAACTTTAAATAGCTTTGTGTCATCTGCAAATTTGATAACCTCACTCGTTATTCCCTTTTCCAGATCATTTATGAATATGTCAAAAAGCAGTGGACCCAGCACAGATCCCTGGGGTACACCACTATTCACCTTTCTCCATTGGGAAAATTGGCCATTTAGCCCTACCCTCTGCTTTCTATCTTTTAACCAGTTCCTGATCCACAATAGTACACTGCCTCCTATCCCATGACTCTTTAGTTTTGCCAAACGTCTCTGATGAGGGACCACTACATCTTTGAAATTCTTTTCCTGGAAAGTCATCTTCCTCATTGCAATCACATCAGCACGTCGCATCAGTGAATTGCAAGCGTTAGTGGCTGATCCTCCTTATAGAAGGTTCCACCATGATAAGATAGTTCTTAGGACTCATCCACACTTTATGCCAAAGATGGTTTCGCCTTTCCATTTAAACCAAGCGGTTTACCTTCCTGTATTCTTTCCAAGGCCTTATGCCTCCAGTGCAGAAAGGAACCTTCATTCCTTGGATTGTAAAAGAGCTTTGTCCTTTTACTTGCAAAGGACACAGCAACATAGAAAATCTTCTCAACTCTTTGTTGCTTTTGATCCTAGTCATTTGGGACTTCCAGTTTCCAAAAGAACTCTATCTAACTGGATTGCTCAGTGCATATCCTTTGCCTATGAGAGTAAGAACCTTCCTCTTGAAAGCCATGTCACAGCTCACAATGTGAGAGCCATGGCAGCCTCAATGGCTCATCTTCACTCTGTGTCTATCAACGACATCTGTCGAGCAGCTTCTTGGGCTTCGGTACATACCTTCACAGCCCACTACTGCTTAGACAAGGACTCCCTTCTGGGATGCCTTGTTTGGCCAGGCTGTTCAACACCTTTTTCAGACTTAATCAACTCCTACCCACCGTCCCTGGTAGGATGCCAGAGATCCATGGGGGGAAGTATGGCCCTTTCACAAGGGCTAACAACTTCCTGGGGCCATCTCCCTGGCATCTGCAGCTAGGGAGTCCCCATATGTGAAGACTACATTCCTGCTTGTTCCTGGAGATAGTGTAGTTACTCATTTAGTCTTCACAACCCGCCCACCTCCCCTAGGAGTTGTATCTCTCTCTCCCTCTCTCTCTTGTCTCAGCTATAAACTCAACTGGAGAGGGACAGTTGGAAAGGCAGGAAGGCAGCATGCAGGCGCTGTGGGATGCTCCCAAAAGCTTTCCTATTGGACGCTGGGGAGTGTTCCCGTGCGGGTTCCGTCAGTGCCGAGGATACCCATATGTGAAGACTAAATTTCTGCTGTTCCCGGAGATCACCTGTTACAGGTGAGTAACTACGCTTTTTCAGATTATACACATTTTTTAAATCAGAGCACATAAAAGCAAGTTATGTCAGGGGTTCACTGGTATTCCTTTACTTGCTGGAAAATTCTGGAATACAAATTTAAAAATATTGCTTTTAACTTTAGTGTTGAAAAGTCGAAAAGTCAGTTAGAATCCTAAACCTAGGAAGTCTTTTATTCAGAGCATTTCAGAAAATTTGAATTCCTTCATTTTGAGATACGTTTGTATAAAAAGATGGAATATCCAATGCAATCAGAAATATAAACGAGGTGCTTTTATAAAAGGATTTTCCACATATAAAGCCTCTTTTGCATGCAGAAAAAGGCTTTTATAAAATAGTGAGGTCATATATCTGCAGATGACATGTGCTAACAAGAATCAATGTGTGCACTTATATGGTGTTGTTCAGTGGTCATCATTTGGATGGAACAAGAGGGGGAGTGAGTTTGTTCATATTTTATACATGGCTGGAAAAAAATCAATCTTTAGATGTTAAGTCTCTCTCATAGCTTTCAAAAACCATGGCATTTATTAACTTGTATTCCTTATCCCTCCAGTTCAGTCCCGCACCACTGGGTAGTGTACCTCTTCCAGCATGGAGACTGGGCATGTCAGAAGCTTGATACATCTACCGGTGGCACCTCCCACCAGCTTCCAGTGTGTCCAGTCTCCATGCAGCAGGAGGTTGTGAGCCTAGGGGGTAGGCTCAGCATGAGGAACACATAAGGAAAATTAGTTGGTTGAATTTTAAAATTTGGATTTTGGGGTAATTTAATTTGTGGGTACACTGTACCTGTAACGCTAGAAGCCCCAAAGTGCGTCAGTTGACACAAATGCATCTTCAAAGTTGTGTACCAGCGCCACTGCTAGAACCATGTCAGTCATGTTCCATGACTTTGTTAGCAAGGTCAAGATGTTCAAATATGTGCATCGAAAATTAAGGACAGATGCACCACCTAGCGGGAAAATGAATTTATACCTAGAAGCCCCAAAGTACGTCAATTGCACTCAATTGTCTTGGATGCTTCAGTTGATGTACTTTGGGGCTTCTTGGTATAAATTCATGTTCCCACTAGCATCTCAATCACTGTTTACAGTTTTACTCCGACATTACAAACAATAAACACGATAACATCATGTAATGACGTCACATACTGCACGTATTTAACAAATAAGTAACTTCACATTAATTCACATCTGCATTTCATAACACAGTCATCGTGATAATGCGTCAGTTGACGCACTTTGGGGCTTCTAGGTAAAATTCCTTTTGGGGCTTCTAGTGTTAATTTATTTTTATTGAGGTTAAAAAAAAAAAAAAAAACAGAACCAGTCACGGCAGAGAAGGGGGCAGTGCAGGGCATTCCTGCTCTACCTTCACTTCGGTGTTTTTTTTATTTTCAAGCCCTGTAGCACTCTCTGCCTAGTCAGGATGGTGGGGAGCTGTTTAAGCTGCTCTGTGCTGTCTTCCGATCCAGTCTGCAGTGTCGGAAGGTGCTTGCAGACTTTGGCTGCAGTTTTCAGTACATCGGAGCTGGCCGGCAAGGTGGATTAACAGCTACTGGCAGGAATCCAGATATTTACTTTCAGTTTGCTCCGGATCGTGGAGGAAGGCGGCAGAGCATTCTTGAGAGGCTGCGGGGCCTTTTTCTACCAACTGAGACCTTCTCCCTCGTGTAGAACCGGGGACTAGATTTTGAAGTGCCATTTTGTCAGTGCTAGCGTTTTTTCCCACGTTTTTTTGCAGGTAGGGAGTTTTGGCGTGCAGACAGTCTCTGTCAGTACAGGACTTCAGATTTTGATAAAACATTGATTTTAAAGCTTGCTCCAAGCCTCGGTAGTGCCTGTGGGTAGGCATTCGAGGTTTTAAAAAAAAACCCAAAAAACAGAAAAGGGTTTAAGGAGTTAGTTTAGTTGATTGAGTGTTAGGGGCAAGCTGTGGCTGCAGGCCCATACCCGGTCGTTGGGAAGCCTCAATATCTGGTAATGAGGATTTTGGAGCCTAATGCCTGTGCTTCCACAGTGCGTGGTGTGCGGAACCCGCAGAGGGACAGTTTCCGTCGACGGTGTGTGTCGTGGCTGTGCGACTGAGGCGGTACAAATGGAGCAGGAGTTGCAAGACCAGAGCAAGGAAGGACCTCTCTCCAAGCCCCAGAGAACTGGAGGGGAAGAAGGGGAGGAGGTGGGGCAAGAGGCCCCTCTCTTGCCGCAGGCGTCTCCTTTATCTCAGCCAGGTACGAGTGCTCCTTGAGGGATGCCGGCTGCGGCGTTGGAAGATTTTTCCCTGTATTTTGTGCTACTGCTACATCAGGCATTTTGCCTTCGTAAGCAGGGGGCAGTGCCGGACAGCTCGGGGTTTGAGTCCCGGAGTAGTTAGAACAGTAGCGCAAACAGCCGCTAGTTCGCAGGTGAGGCCAGTTAAACGGCCACGGATGGTGGAAGATGAGACCCTTCCTTCGGAGTGTTTGGACAACGAGGGGTTGGAAGGGGACTTGGAGGATCCGGGAGAGAATCTAGAGGAAGGTGAGATTCAAGAACCTGAGGATCAGACCCAGATTATCCGAGTGTTTAGGAGAGAGGAGCTGACGGCGCTGATTTCGGAGTCGCTGCAGGCTCTTAACCTGTTTGTGACCGCGTCGGTAAAAGAAGACAGTTTAGAAGATCCACTCATTCAGGCGGTGAGGAAATCCCAGGCAGTGTTCCCGGTCCATAAGGTGGTTAAGCAGATGATTCAGGATGGGTGGGACATGCCAGAGTCAGCTCTCAGGGGTGGAAGGTCCATGGCTCAGCTCTATCCGTTATCTGACCAGGAACGAGAGCTGTTTCGCTCTCCTAAGATAGATGCGGCGGTTTCGGCGGTTACTACTACTACTGAGCATTTATAAAGCGCTACCAGTCGTACACAGCGCTGTACAGACATGTAAGAGACAGTCCCTGCCCATCAGAGTTTACATTCTAGTCAAGACAAAACATAGAAGGTGTAAGTAGGGATAGAACTAGGGGAAAGAAAAGGAGATCAGGTGAGTCAAGATCCAAAAGCAGCAGCGTAGAGGTGAGTTTTCAACCTGGATTTGAAGAGGGCTAGAGACGGTGCCTGGCGCACAGACACAGGTAGTTTGTTCCAGGCCTAAGGTGCAGCAAGGTGAAAGGAGCGAAGTCTGGAGTAAGCAGTAGACGAGAAGGGCACAGATAGAAGTAGTTTGCTAGAAGAACGGAGTTCTCGAGGGGGGTTGTAAGGATAGATAAGAGAAGAAAGGTACTGAGGAGCCACAGAGTGAATGCAATTATAGGTCAGCAGGAGAAGTTTGAACTGGATGCGGAAACAGATAGGGAGCCAATGAAGTGACTTGAGAAGAGGAGTAATATGGGTATGACGAGGCTGGCGGAAGATTAGTTGCGCAGCAGAGTGTTGAAAAGAGCGAAGGGGAAAGAGATGATTCAAAGGGAGACCAGCAAGGAGTAGGTTACAGTAGTCAAGACGGGAGATGATTAAGGAGTGGATAAGCATTTTAATAGTGTGTTCAGAAAAGAAAGGGCAGATTTTGCTAATGTTATTGAGAAAGAAACGGCAGGTCTTAGCTACGAGCTGGATATGTGTGGAGAAAGAGAGAGAGGAGTCAAAGACGGCCCCCAGATTGTGGGCCGAGGAAACAGGAAGGAATACAGAGTTATCCACAGAGACTGAGAAAGGAGGAGGAGGAGGTGAGGTTTTAGGGGGAAAGATGAGAAGTTCAGTCTTGGCCATGTTGAATTTCAAGTGGCGGTAAGACATCCAGGCAGCAATGTCAGAAAGGCAGGCAGAGATCCAGGTCTGGATTGCCGGTGATATTTCAGGTGTAGAGAGGTAGATCTGGGAGTCATCGGCATATAGATGGTACTGAAAGCCATGGGAAGAGATAAGCGCACCAAGGGACTGGGTATAGAGAGAGAAAAGGAGCGGACCCAAGACAGATCCTTGGGGTACATCAACTGGGAGCGGGGTAGCAGAGGAGGAGGAGCCACCAAAACACACACTGAAAGAGCAATGGAAGAGATAGGAGGAGAACCAGGATATTACAGAGCCACTAAAACCAAGCGAGGACAGGGTATTGAGGAGAAAGTTGTGGTCAACAGTGTCAAAAGCAGCAGAGAGGTCAAGAAGGATGAGAACAGAGTAAAGGCCCTTGGATTTTGCCAGTAATGGCAAGAGCCGTTTCAGTAGAGTGTAGAGGATGAAAGCCAGACTGTAAGGGATCCAGGAGGGCATGAGAGGAGAGGAAGTTGAGGCAGCGGCGATGAACCGCATGTTCGAGTAGTTTAGAAATGGAAGGGAAGGAGAGAGATGGGTCGATAGTTAGAAGGGTAGGTGGGATCAAGTGAGGGTTTCTTGAGGAGAGGTGTGACCACAGCATGCTTGAAGTCTGCAGGGACTGTTGCGGTGGAGAGTGTTAGGTTGAGAATATGAGAGATGGAAGGGACAACGGTGGAGGAGATGGGGCTTAGGAGACAGGTGGGGATAGGATTAGAGGAGCAAGTGGTGAGTTTGGAGGAAAAAAGAAGGTGTGCATTTCCTCTTCAGAGATCACAGGAAAGAAAGAGAGGGTAGCAGAGGTAGGGGTGGGGGGGGGGGGTGGGAAGTTGGGAGTGGAGAGTGAAGTAGCTGAGTCTGTGGGGAATTGGAGGGCGATCTTGTGGATTTTGTCATGGAAGTAGTCAGCTGGGTTTGGGCAGAAAGCAAGGGAGGGATCAGAGGCGGAGGCACTTTGAGGAGAGAGCTGAGAGTAGTAAAGAGACGGCGAGGATCATAGGCAAGAGAGTTAGTCAGATGATATAGTATCTTGTTTGGCAAGAGCTATGGCTTAATGGAAAGAGACAAGCATGAATTTGAAGTGTAGAAAGTCTGCAGGGGAGCGGTATTTGAGCCAAGCATGCTCAGCAGAACGGGCACAGGAACGTAAATAGCGGGTAGTGGGTGAAAACCAGGGCTGGGGTGCAGAACGTCTCACAGGATGTGGGATGGGCGGAGCAAGAGCATCCAGAGCCGAGGAGAGTGCAGCATTATAGGAAGTTACTGCCTCGTCAACAGACTTAGATGACATAGTGGAAGAAAGAGATGAAGAGATGGTGGAAGAGAGAGCCAAGGGATCAATAGCATGAAGATTTCTAGGTTGGGGGAGACAGGATGAGGCTGAGGTAGTGGGTGAGGAAGAAGACTACCATTCTGGTGGAAGGTAGCGCGGTGTTGAAGGATGGACAAGACAGAAAGGTAGACTCGATGGTGAGGCAGGCCTTTGAGGCCAATGCCCTTGCTCTACAGGTCTCCATTTGTGGGGCATGGGTAGCGAGGGCTTGTCTTCGTTGGTCTCAGTGTTCTCAGGTGACAGATATGTCACAGGACCAGTTGCAGGACTTGTCCAGATTGGAGTCTGGGGCAGCCTATTTAGCGGACGTGCATTATGACCTGATCAGGACTTTGGCGAATAGTATGTCTTCGTTGGTGGCGCCCAAAGATATATTTGGCTGCGGAATTGGGCGGCCGATAGTTCCTCCAAGTCAAGACTTAGTAAGGTTCCTTTTAAGGGGAAGCTGCTTTTCGGTGAAGGTCTGGACAAGCTGGTTAAGGACTTGGGGGAGTCCAAAGGCGGTCGGCTGCCGGAGGATAAGCTGAAGACGAGGAGGTCCGGAGCGACACTGAGGGGCCAAGCTTGCGATTTTCACCATTTTCGGGCTTCGCGTTTAGGTCGTTTCATAGAGGGCGGTATCCCTTTCGTGGCCAAGGTTTCTGCGGGTTTTGTGGAGCAGGCAGAGCATTCACAAACCCTCCACCTGCCAGTTTCAAGAAGCTGCAATGAAACGAGGGAAACTCAGGCAAGTTTGCAACCCGTAGGAGGTCGGTTGCGGGAGTTTTTGCCTGCCTGGGTTCAGATAACATCCGATTAATGGGTATTGGAGGTCATTCGCAAGGGCTATGCTCTCGAATTTGCTCGACCAGTTCGGGACTCTTTTGTTCTTTCTCCTTGCAGGGGGCAGAACAAGGAGTCGGCAGTTCGCGCAACTTTGTCGCGTCTCGAGCAGCTCAGGGCCGTAGTTCCGGTTCCTCAGGATCAATGCGGGCCCGGTCGATACTTGATTTATTTTGTGGTCCCAAAGAAGGACGGAACTTTTCGTCCGATTCTGGATCTCAAGGGCATCAACCGATGTCTGCGAGTAACCCTTTTCGTATGGCAACCCTACGATCCGTAATGGTGGCAGTTCATCAAGGGGAGTTCTTGACTTCACTCGATCTCACCGAGGCTTACTTGCACATCCCGATTTGACCGGATCATCAAAGATTCTTGCGTTTTTTGGTTCCATGGGGTCATTTTCAATTCCAAGCGCTACTGTTTGGGTTGGAGACGGCTCCGCGAACATTTACCAAGGTAATGGTGCTTGTAGCGGCCTTTCTCCGCAGGGAGGGGGTACTCGTTCTTCCTTACCTAGACGATTGGTTGATTCGGGCAAAGTCCTGAACAGAGAGCGAAAAAGCAACGGCCAGAGTAGTGCAGTTCTTACAGAGACTTGGTTGGGTAGTCAATGCCGCCAAGAGTCGGTTGGGGCCGTGGCAGACGTTGGAGTATCTGGGGGTTGAGTTCGACACGAAGGGTGACGGCATGGCTTTATTTTCGGGTGCTCGGGACCATGGTGGCTGCCCTCGAGGTAGTCCTTTGGGCTCGGGCACACATGCACCCTTTGTAGAGGGCGCTGCTTCGTCGATGGTCGCACCAGAAGAATTCATTGAACAAGCGCTTGCCCTGCCTGGGGCAGGTTCGAGCGTCTCTCAGATGGTGGCTGCGCCGAGAAAAACGGACGGCAGGGATGCCGTTGGAGCAGCCGCAATGGATCCCGGTAATGATGGATGCCAGCCTTGCAGGCTGGGGGGCCCATTGCGAGGGACTCTACGCACAAGGTGTGTGGAGCATGGAGGAGGCTCATTGGTCCATCAATCGTCTGGAGTTACGAGCAGTGGCTCTGGTGCTAAAAGCTTTCGAGTCGGTTTTGTTAGGGCGAGCAGTTTGAGTCCTGTCAGACAACGCCTCTGCGGTGGCGTATCTCAATCGGCAAGGTGGAATGGGCAGCGTTGCGCTTGCAGGAAAGGACAATGTGATGGCGGATTACCTTAGTCAGGATGGCATGGATCCCGGAGAATGGGAGCTGAATCCGGAGGTATTCAGGCAGTTGGTGCTCAAGTGGGGAATGCCAATGATGGATCTCATGGCAACTTGTCAGATGGCCAAAGCCAGCCATTTTTTTAGCAGGAGAAGAGAGAGGATGTCTGAAGGGATCGATGCCTTAATTCCAAAGTGGCCAGTCCAGGGCCTTCTGTATGTATTTCCTCCCTGGGCACTCATAGTCCGAGTGATTCAGCACATAGAGAAACATCTCAGTACCGTGATTTTGATAGTGCCGGATTGGCTATGTCGTCCGTGGTGCGCAGACCTGGTGAGGCTTCTCAACGGTCAGCCGTGGCATTTGCCGATTCGGGAGGATCTGCTCCTGCAGGGTCCTCTTCGGATGCCGCAGGTGGCTCGGTTCTCGCTTACGGCTTGGCCATTGAAAGGGCTAGGTTGAGAAAGAAAGGTTATTCGCCGGTGCTGGTTGCTTTCTTGCTGTTGGCTAGAAATCGCTCCAAATCCTTGGCTTATATTCACATTTGGCGTATCTTTGAAGGCTGGTGTGAAGCTAGATAGTTGCGTCCATCTTTAGTAGCAGCACCGGAGGTCTGGAGGTTTCTTCAGGATGGCTTTGATAAGGGTTTGGCGGCCAGTTCTTTAAGAGTTCAGCTGGCTGCTATAACTTGTTATCGTGATAAGGTGCAAGGTCGTGCAGTAGGAGCTTGCCCAGATGTCTTACGTTTTTTGAGAGTGGTATCACATTTGCGGCCTCCTCGCTGCATGCTGATTCCTCCATGGGATCTCAATTTGGTGTTGAGGGCGTTGACAAGAATGCCTTTTGAGCCGCTAGCTGAGGCCTTGGTGAAGGATTTGACTTTGAAGACGGTGTTTCTGGTGGCTATCTGTTTGGCACGGCGGGTGTCAGAGTTGCAGTCTTTATTATGTAGGGAACCGTTCCTGGTGTTCTTCAAAGAAAAGGTTGTTTTACGGCCAGTGCCGTCGTTTTGCCAAAAGTAGTTTCTCCGTTTCAACTGAATCAGTCGGTCGCCTTACCGGTATTGAAGTCAGCAGGTGAGGAGGGGGCCGACCGTAATTTGTGGTTGCTGGATGTGAAGAGAGTGCTTTGTCATTACTTGCGGAGGTCGGAGTCTTTTCGTAAGTCGGAGTGCTTTGTTCTTTTTGGGGGTCCGCGTAAAGGAGAAGCGGCCTTTAAGGCGTCCATTGCTAGATGGATTAAGGAAGCCATAATGTCAGCTTATCTTTTGCAAGGGCGTCAGGCACCTTTGGAATTGAGCTCATTCAACAAGGTCTCAAGTGACATCTTGGGCGGACAGCTGTATTCCGGCAGTTGAGCTCTGTAAGGCGGCCACGTGGTCCTCCTTGCATATTTTTAGTAAGCATTACCAGCTTGATGTGCAAGCGTCAAGGGATGCCTATTTCGGGTCAGCAGTTTTGTGGTCTGGTTTTTCAGGTCCCTCCCATTAGTGTACTGCTCTCCTACATCCCAGCGGTGCGGGACTGAACTGGAGGGATGATAAGGAAAGAGAAAGACTTACCTGCTAATTGTTGTTCCTTGAGGAACTCCAGTTCAGTCCCGATTCCCACCCAAGTTGGTGATTCAGTCAATGGTCTCGTGACATTGGAGTAGCCGGCCACGCAAAGAGAAGTCTAACGGTAAGTGTTTATTACCTGTCCTGTGGGGTAATGGACTGGTTGGCCAGTCTGCTCTAGGCTACCTTATTTTGCCTTCTTTCATATCTTTACTGTTAGTTTCCTTGGAGGGGGGTGGAGCAGTTATCCTCTCCTTTCAGGGGTTATTGCAGAGACAACGAGGCTTCTAGTTCATAGTTCATATTAGTTATGTGTTGCTCTTTAGAGTATGCTTTGTTAATAGGTCACTGGAAGCTGGTGGGAGGTGCCAACGGTAGATGTATCAAGCTTCTGACATGCCCATTCTCCATGCTGCAGGAAGAGGTACACTACCCAGCAGTGCGGGACTGAACTGGAGTTCCTCAAGGAGCAACAATTAGCAGGTAAGTCTAATTTCTCTATTCTGGTGTAGGATCAGATGATGATTTTCAGTAATATGATTTGTCTAAAAGTTATTTATAGATTTCCTTCTCATAGTTAAGGGAATTATTCTTTTCTGTCCTTGCTCCCTTTTTAAACATACAAAAAAATAGGGTCTTTCTTATGGAGCAATATATTGCACTTATTCTATGAAAATCACTCCAATAAAACACACTGTAGCAGAATATGTAGGAGGGTGATATCATAAAACTTAATAAATAGATATTTCAATATAACCAATGAACCGTCTCAGACCAGTTGGCAGCCGACATGCTGGGAAAGAACAATTCAAATTCACCAGCGGCGCCGATAGCATCAATGACTGGTTCTTGGTATTTTTTCACTAGTTATTGACACCCTCTCTCCAGTGCTTGAAAATTATGCTTTTAAACACAAACAAACAGTCTCTTGTGAAAACATGTACTTAACTTCCCAATTTTTGTGTACTTCAGTAAAACCTTGGACTTGATAGTTTTCAGAAACCTTTGGCTTGATAATTTCCAGTCCTTCTCAAAAGCCTCTCCTTTGATTGAAAACAACGTGTCTCAGTCTCCCAACGCCTCACACATAACGTTACTTCCGCGTTTCTCTCTGTGTATTCGAGGTTCTTCAGGGGATGAATCACTATCGGCAAGCTTTTAACTGAAAAGAAACCATCATTAGTGGTCAAAAGGAACCTTCAAACTAAAATTCTCATTCTGATCCAGCTAAAAACAGAAAGCTTTCTTTTAAAAACTAAAAACCAATATTGCTACTACAATCATACCCAAATTTGACCGAAACTGCGCATAGTTTGGATGGTGATGTTTCTTTTTATTCTTCACGGTAAACTCTTGTCTCATAAGCAGGCTCTTCCAAAAAACGCCGCGCATGTGCAGTTCTTGACAGGCAAACCATTATATCCACCCTCTTACGTTACGTCATATAGCTGTCATTAGTTATCAGACTGGAGCGAACCCCACTCTATCTCTAAATTCAGCCCCCGAGGTATTAGGGTTTGCAATCGAAAGATCCAACTCTGTTCACGAAATAATAAAGTTTTCATTAGTGATTTCCCTTGCATCAGGGTAAGGACCTGGTCTATGCAAAAACACTGCAGCGTCTCAAAGGTGTGACCCTTAGCCAGACAATGGGATACCAGTGGCGCTTGTAATACCTGATGTTTAAGCCGACTTTTATGCTCAGACAACCGGGTTTTAAATGCCCGGCTCGTCTTACCAATGTAAAAGAGGGCACAGGGACACTCTATCACATAAACTACATTATATGAGCCACAAGAAGTACGGTGCCGTAAAACATATTCTCTCTGGTGATAGGTAAACTTGTTCAGTTCTTTAGTAATTGTGCATACAGCGCAATGTCCACATTTATAGTGACCAGGGAGCTCATTTTCTCCTAGCAGTCGAGGAATTATCAAGCCAAAGGTTTCTGAAAACTATCAAGTTCAAGGTTTTACTGAAGTACACAAAAATTGGGAAGTTAAGTACATGTTTTCACAAGAGACTGTTTGTTTGTGTTTAAAAGCATAATTTTCAAGCACTGGAGAGAGGGTGTCAATAACTAGTGAAAAAATACCAAGAACCAGTCATTGATGCTATCGGCGCCGCTGGTGAATTTGAATTGTTCTTTCCCAGCATTTCGGCTGCCAACTGGTCTGAGACGGTTCATTGGTTATATTGAAATATCTATTTATTAAGTTTTATGATATCACCCTCCTACATATTCTGCTACAGTGTGTTTTATTGGAGTGATTTTCATAGAATAAGCCCTTTTTAAACATAGGCAAGATTCAGTGACAGGTTAAAATAAGAGCTGTTGAACACTGTAGGAGTATTAATATTCATCCTGTAGCTGCTGCTTTAGTGGACCATTGGCAACAGGTGCTACGCACATAAATTGAACTAAGGTTTTTGTTAGACAAAGGATGGACGTTGATCAGTAGGTTGGAGTCCTAAATACCAGCCTATCACAGGCGGAACAATGTTGGATATATTATATGGAATCCTCTCATGGCTTAAACCAGTACTTCTCAACCTTTTTTATTTTGTGGCACACTTCTCAGTTTGTTTAATCCTCATGGCATACCAAATCAAATTTTGTATGATCCTCACCCTTCTCCCTCTCATCAGTAGAAAGACAGCAGCATTATTTTTTTTTACTTGGGTGCCTCATTCTGCTCGCTTCAGATCTGATGCCTGAGCATATGAGGCTAGCGGGTCCTGCAAAATTACTGGATCCCACGCTCTGCTGACAGATTGAAGCCAGAAGATGAGGCACACATGTAGAAACCACTGCTGCCGTCCTGCCATTGGAAAAGGAGGATAAGATTACCATTTTTTTGGTGAGTGAATCTGAGACTTATTCCCTTAAGTGAGTGAGCAGGGATTTTTTAGGGGGGGGGGTGTAAAATCTACTCTGAAACTATTTATAACCACATTTTTAAAGTTCTGTTCGTTACTACAAAACGCTTTTAAACCAATACAAAGAATCAGAGTCAAAGAGTATGTCCTCATTACAAGAGAAATAAGAATGCACCAGAAAAAAATAGCCAATACAATCCAACATGTGGATTCTATATTGAAAGAACATCCAGGATAGAGGTTTTAACTGGGTTCTAAAATTCCAGGTTTACTCCGGGAGCCATAAAGCCACTAGATCACTATTACATATTTTGATAACTAGACTGAAAATGAAATGTTTTCTTCTACCTTTGCTTGGGTTTATTTTTCCCCCGATCGTGTTTTCTTCTAACTCCATCTCCAGGCTCTCCTTTCCATTTTACCTTTCTTCTCTTGTCTCTCCATCACTTCCTCCCTTATTCTTCTCTCTAATATTGGTCTTACCTCATTTTGTTTTTCTTTTTCTTATGTGCCTGAACATCTGTTCCTTACAGCAGCATCTCTTCAGACTCTATACAATCACAGCTGGATCTCACCTTTCTTCTCCTTTGCTTCTTTCCTTTACTTCTTTCCTTTACCATCTTTTACCCTCTGCTTTCTCTGTTGCAGCACTTGGCCCTATTTGTTCTCCATCTGCCTCTAACTAGGCTGATTCTCTAGAAGTCTCCTTTCTGTCTCCTTTCTTCCTTAACAATTATCTATAACTGCTGCATTGTGACTCTAGGACAGAAGAGAGAAGGACTGGAGCAGCTAGAGTGGGTGCTCTTCTTTGATAGGAGGGGATGAGTCTGCTCCAGTCACACTCGTCCCCTCCTATCCTTCGATGGCATTAGGGGAGGAGCAGATTAAGGAACAAAGTGGATCTTCTTTGCTCTGTTTGCTCCAAGCTCATCCCGTCCTCTTGTGTTCCTACATGCTGCCTGGAAGAGAAGGGCTGCAGTGGGAAGCAGAGGGTTGTTTTCTGGGGCACTTCCAGTAGAGTTGGGATAAGAGCTTTATGAGACCATACAAAGCCATGCCTCTGCTGTCATCACCAAGGCACACCAAGGACATTCCTAAGGCACACTGCTTGAGAAGCACTGGTTTAAATATTGATTTTGCGTTAGAAGATTTTCCTTAAGCAAATTAAAAAAAATTGTATAATAGTGGTACCAAAACATAGGGCTGTCTTCCAGATACCCACACACCTTGACATCATACCACCACAATCACTCCCATGTCAACCCTTCCAAGTATTAACGAGTTGGAAGTAACAGCTGGCCATAGCCTTATTAAACTGCAACAAGAAAATACATCTGCCAAGATGAATTGTACTCAAGCCAAAGGTATAAACCAGATGACAAAACTGCCCCAAGTGATAGTCATCATTCATATTAGCTGGATGGTTATCTAGATCCTCATTACTCTATAATACCAATTCACACCCTATATTTTATCCTTGCCATATTATTTGCTGAGGACTACTCTGCAAGGCTTGGTAGCTTTCAAAAATAATAAAACTTCTGGACAGAATACCAACAGTGACCAAACCCAATTCATCAAAAAGGAGAGGAAAAAGATCTCATCATCCCCACAGGCTCTTAGTCGGCTATAGATGGAGATAATCTTTAATTAACAGTCTCAAAGAACCCTTTGTTTTCTAAAATATTTTATTGCACCAAAAAATCTTTAAATAATATATTTTATATAATTAAAAGTAACTCATGAAAAATAAAATACTTTTTAAGATGCCAAAAACTACCCTTTCTTCAGGAACAAGCAGGAAATCGGCCCTCGTATATGGGTGATGTCGGTGCCGACGGAGCCCGCGCAGAAGCATCGCCCCAGCTTTCAAAGAAAGCCCTTGGGAGATGCCACCATGCATGCATGGTCTCCTTCTCACCCGAGGGTGCCATCTTGTTCATTCTTTTATGTGTGGAGCCCAATGGATGTAAGTCCTGTTCCCCTGGAAAAATCCTTAACAAAACTGTTCCTAAATTTAGTTTTCCGGTAGGCGTACTGGTTCCTCTTCCTGCCTCAAGTTGGCGCTTCCCTGTGCCGTTCTCAGCCCCTTTATTTTTATTGCGGTCTTCCTCAACCAGCGTTCATGTCTTTTTTATGCCCAGGGGTCGTCAATCCCATCCGGGTGTCTCCCACTATGTCTCCCAGTGGGTTCAAAAAGTGTGACTGCTGCAGTCAAACTATGACCATTACTGACACCCATGACTGCTACCTGTGCTGCTCGGGCCCGGACCATGACAGTACCTCATGTGACCTCTGCCAGGCCATGTCGGCCAAAACAAACAGGAAACGGTCTGAGTTGCAGGAATTATTGTTCCCCAGGTCCGACGGCACCCATCTCTCCGGCACCAAGCTCCCAACCCAGCACATCCCGAGATGCCTGGGCGTCCCCGAAGTCCAACAGCCGTGGGGCCTCCGAGAAGACCCCGGAGCCGGAGAAGAAGTCGTCTAAGTCCACTGAGGTTGCACCGGAGAAACCCAGTAAAACCCCAATGAGGGACTTGGGCGACTCCAAGAAACGCCCCAACAAGGTCCTCAAGAAGGATTCCTCGGCCGGTAGAGATCATGTGAGGTTCCTCGAGGCTGCAGTCCTCGTCAAGGACGCACTGCCAAAAGTGTCGGCACTGGGCCCGAAATCCTTGGTACCCGCGTCGAAAGTTGCGGAGCCTTCTGGCTTGGAAACCAGAATAGCAGCCCTGGAGCAGAATTTCTCCGGGAACACGCAGGAAGTCAGTCCTCACATATAAAAACATAGAAAAATGACAACAGAAAAAGACCACATGGCCTATCTAGTCTGTCCTTCCATATCGACAACTACAGCCGTCCCCTTTTTTCTTTTAGAGATCCTCTGTGTTTGTCCCATGATGTTTTGAATTCAGATACTGTCCTCATCTCTACCACCTCCACTGGGAGACTATTCCACAAATCCACCACTCTTTCCATAAAGAAATATTTCCGTATATCATTCCTGAATCTATCCCCTTTCACCCTCAATCCATGTCCCCTTGTAGCAGAACTTGCTTTCAATCAAAAGAGGCTCTCCCCCTGTGCATTTATGCCATGGAGGTATTTAAACATCTCAATCATATCACCTCTATCCCGCCTTTCCTCTAAGGTGTACATATTAAGATCCTTAAGTCTGTCCTCATATGCTTTATAATGAAGACCATTAACCATTTTAGTAGCCATCCTCTGTACCGACTCCATTCTGTTTATATCCTTTTGAAGGTGCGGTCACCAGAATTGCACACAATACTCCAAATGAGGTCGCACCAAAAACTTATACAGAGGCACTATCACCTCCTTTTTTTCTGCTAGCCATTCCTCTCTGTATGCACCCAAGCATCCTTCTAGCTTTTGCTGTTGCCTTTTCTACCTGTTTAGCTACTTTAAGGTCATCAGACACAACCACACTTAGGTCCCGCTTTTCTTTAGTGGACAAAAGTACTTCATCCCCATACTATATTGCTCCCTTGGATTGCTGCAGCCCAAATGCATGAACTTACATTTTTTAACATTAAATCCCATCTGCCAAATTCTAGACCATCCTTCAAGCTTAGCTAGATTCCTCCTCATGTTATCTACACCTTCCTGGGTGTCTATTGCAGATTTTGTTATCATCCGCAAAGAGGCAAACCTTACCCGACAGTCCTTCTACTATATCACTAACAAAGTTGTTAAAAAGAATCGGACCAAGAACAGATCCCTGGGGTACACCACTAGTAACTTCCTTCTCCTTAGAGTGAGCTCCATTTGCCTGTACTCTTTGTCACCTCCCACTCAACCAATTTCTAACTCAAACAGTAACTTTACGGTCCATCCCTAGGATGCTCAGTTTGTTTATAAGTCGCCTGTGAGGAACGGTGTCAAAGGCTTTACTGAAATCTAAATACACCACATCTAGGGTTCTCCCTCGGTCCAACTCCCTGGTCACCCAGTCAAAGAAATCAATCAGATTTGTCTGACAAGACCTGCCTCTGGTGAAGCTGCTGCCTCAGATCCTGTAATCCGCTGGACTCCAGAAACCTCACTATTTTCTCTTTCAGCAGCGTATCCAATAATTTACTCACCACCGAAGTTAAACTAACCGGCCTGTAGTTTTCAAACACATCCTTGCTTCCGCTTTTGTGTAAAGGCACCACATGAGCCTCTCTCCAGTCCTTTGGCACCACTCCCTACTCCAATGAGGCATTGAAAAGGTCAGTCATTGGAGCTTCTAGAACGTCCCCAAGTTTCCTCAGTATTCTAGGGTGTATCCCATCTGGTCCCATCGCTTTGTCTACTTTAAGTTGAGCTAGTTTCTCACGAACACAGTCTTCTGAAAATTGTTCAAGATGTCCCTCTCTTCTGTTCCTGTTTGTGGGTGTTTTCTGAGGTCCTGTTCCTGGTTCTTCATCTGTGAACACAGAACAGAAATATTTGTTAAGCAATTCCGCTTTATCCTCATCAGCTTCTACATATTCATCCCCTTCACCCTTGAGTCTGACAATACCACTTTTGCCCTTCCTCTTCTCACTAACATATCTGAAAAATGTCTTATCCCCCCATTTTATTGCATTGGCTATTTCCTCCTCTTTTTTGAATCTTTGCTTTCCTGACTACTTTGCTAGCTTCTCTAAGTTCTTCTAAATATAGATGCCTGTCTTCCTCTCTCTGTTATCTCTTGTATTTCATGAAGGCCTCCCTCTTTTTCTTCACCTTTTCAGCTGCTTCTTTCAAAAGCCATAGTGGTCTCCTTGTCCTTTTACCTTTATTTACCTTTTTTAAAATTTTTATTTATTATTTCCAACACTAACATCGAAAAACTCCAACTTTTAACACAACAACACCATCCCTCCCCCCACCCTCCCAGTCACCATGGAGGCCATCCCTTTGACCGATCCTGCTCTAGTTCCTGTTAAGTTATTTAACAACATAAGTACAAAATACAAAATCACTCACTTGTCCTTGCTATTGCAGCAAAATTGTCCAGACATCTCCATCTGTTCACCACTATAGAAGAACTCAAAGTGTTTCTCTGAGAGGCTCCCGAACCTCTTCTCAGGCACCTTTGAGCAATCACAGCTTCCTGCGCTTTTTCATATCTGGAATAAAGGCAGACCAAATTCCACCAGTGGTGGACATCCAGTTTGCTTGAATCCTTCCAGCATGACACTATCAGTTTTAAGGCAATAGCCATCATAAAATTAAACAGAAAACGATTTCCTTTTGCAACAGTGAGATTTGCAAGCGTAGAGCACAAGATTACTATCTGCCATGTCAGAAGTGCCTGAAAACGCAAAGCTTTTTGGACCCTCTCCCAAACCTGTGTCCAAAAATGCTGAACGTAAAGGCAATCAAATAGCATATGTCTTAAGGTACCCGGGGTATTTGAACAAGACCAGCATTTGTTTCTTACCTTTGGGTCCCATTTAGTAAGCCAGACTGGAGTAATTAATGCCCGATGCGACAATTTTCCCCAACTGAATTGCTGAATTTAAGGACCCATCTCTTAATAATGCGTAAAATTTAGAGACCGTGCCAGCCCTACTCAAGCAAGAAACAGCAACCTTCTGCAAGTCCCATTCCTCTGACAGGTTATTAGCATCAATCTTTGACTCTGCTAAACAGTGCCTTAACTGTACCCATTGAAATTGACAACAAGCAGGTAGATCAAACTCTCCCTGTAATTCAGCAAAAGACTTCCAAGTTTGAGAACTTACTAATTGCCCTAGTGTCCAAATCCCCCTATTCTGCCTATTCTTCCATGAAATTACCTTATGACCGATTTTGAACTTAGCATTAAACCATACTGGGATCAAGGAAGAAGGCGGATTTTCATTCCCTAAATTCCGCGCCAAGAAGTTGAAAGCATCTTGAGTTGAAATTATAGTTCTAGCGGTTATAAAAAGTCAGGAAGTCTCATTCCAATCAAAAGGGGCATTGGTATCAGTGAGACCAACCTTTCTTCCAGCTCTATTCAAATCTGTCTCCGTCCTTTAACCTCCGCGGAGCACCACATTGCGCCTTGCTTAAGCAGAAATGCCAGATGATACCATCTAAAGTCCGGAAATTGCACCCCACCATTACTTTTGCTCACTTTCAATTTGACTACTATCCTGGGGGTTTCCCTTGCCAAAGGAAAGCGAAGAGCAACCGCTCCCACGCTTTACTTTATTTACCATTTTAACAAAAAGGTTGATTGCCCTTAAAATATCCCCTTTCAGTTTTGCCCACTGTTTTTCTACATCCCCCAGCTGTTCCCATCCCGCTAACGACTCCCTGAGGTATTGGCCCATCTTGGCAAAGTTAGTTTTCCTAAAGTTTAAGACCTTCACTTTTGAATGGATTCTAACAGCCCTAGTCCTAATACTGAACCCCACACCATCTGGTGATCACTGGATGCAAAATGATCTCCCAGTATAACATCAGAAACAATTTCACCATTGGTAAGCACCAAGTCCAGTATGGCCCCTTCATGTGTGGGGTCTGTTACCAATTGCCTGAATAGTTCTCCCTGCAGAGAATCCAGGATCTCCTTACTTCTAGATGATACTGCAGCAGGAATGTGCTAATCAACATCTGGCATATTGAAATCCCCTATCAGTAGCACTTCCCCTTTCCTAGCAATGCTGTGTATGTCTTCAATTAACTCTCTGTCCACCTCTTCCTCTTGTGAGGGAGGTCTGTATATCACACCAATGCAAATAGATTTTTCTTTCCCTCTTTCTAGTTTAACCCATAATGCCTCCTCTCTCCCTTTTAAGCTCTGTAATTCCAAAGCTTTAATATTATTTTTTACATATAGTGCCACTCCTCCTCCCCTTCTTCTATCCTGTCCTTTCTGAATAAAGTATAGCCTGGTATAGTTACATCCCAGTCATGGTTTTCTATGAACCATGTTTCTGTAACTGCCACTAAATCCAAGTCGGCCACTCTCACCAAAGCTTCAACATCAGGGATCTTATTTCCCATGATACGGGCATTTATACACACTGCTTTCCATATGTTACCCCTTTTACTCATTTCCTTAAAGGTATTTAATGTATCACTTACCTGGGGGCTTTCACTTACCTGTGGGCTTTCTTCACACATCCCCAACGAATCTAGTTTAAAGCCCTCTTCAGTAGATTAGCCAGTCGACTACTGAAGACGCGTCGACCTTTCTTGGACAGATGGATGCCATCTCTGCTCTGCAACCCTTGGAACAGCATCCCATGGTCCAGGAAACCAAAACGCTTTCGATGACACCATCCACGCAGCCATGCATTCATCTCCAGGATGTGAGCCTCTCTGCCTTGGCCTTTACCCTCAATAGGGAGGGTTGAAGAGAACACCACCTGTGCACCTATCTGCTTCACCCTCTGTCCCAGAGCCATAAAGTCACTTTTGATGCGCTCAGAGGGATACCTGGCAGTATCATTTTTTCCAACATGGATTAGCAACATTGGGTAATAGTCAGTGTGCTTGATGAGTCTCGGCAAACTCTCCGTAACATCTTGGATTTTGGCACCAGGCAGGCAGCGTACCTCTCTGAACATCAAGTCTGGTTGGCAGATGGACGCCTCAGTACCCCTCAGAAGAGAGTCACCAACCACCACTACCCTTCGCTTTCTTGTGGTCACTGATTCTGCAACTTTGGGGTACTTGAGCTCTGGTTCTTCCCTTTCCAGGGATGCTTTCACCTCTTCCACTTCCAGGGCTGCATAATGGTTCTTTAGTTCAAGGGCTGGAGAAGTTGGATTGGTGATTCTGCAGGCCCTGGTGACATGTGTCCAACCTTTGTCATTCTGTAGGCACCCATCTTCTCCTCTACTGGAGAGCTTGGTTGCTGAAAGAAGCATCTCATCAATGTACTTCTCACTGTCTTGAATGCTCCTCAGCCTTGCCATCTCCTCTCTGAGTTCCTCCACTTGTTTCCTCCGAGCTTCAGCATGCAGGCACCCTGAACATGGAACCTGTCCTTCACCTGGCATTGGGACCTCTGTCTGGACAGAGGCAGAAGCTGTAACGGGTGCAACAGTTTTAGTGATATGATTTTTCCCAGCCATTGTTCTGTTCGTGGAGCTTAGGTATCTGTTAAAGCAAAAGAAAGAAATCTACCAAAGTACCAGCCGGTTTCCCAGCTGTCCTTTCAGAGAAAAAGCAGTTAAATCTCTTTAATTATATTCAAAATGTGCTGTTCCAAGTCCCTGTGTTTTGTTAATTGGGGATGTGCCCTATAAAGCAAGACTGCTCACTAGGGGTGGGTGGGAGTTGGGGGGTAGCAGCGAGGTAACTAACTCCTGAATAGGTGTCAGCGGCTCCCAAGAGCTGTGAATGTTACCAAAGCAGAGTTTTAAACCTACCCTATTAAAGAAAATAGTTCTCCTTTTAAACTAAAGCATCAAAAACAATGTAACGTTTTTTAAAAATGTACCAAAACCCTTTTAAGAGCTCCCAGAGAGCTAGCAATTAAAAAAAACACAAATTCTTACCTTTGTTTGAAATGTATAGCTCCTTTTAGGAATGCCTCAACAGTGCAGGGCTCTGAAACCTTTTATGTAGGCCTCAGCTGCTCTCAGTTCTTTCACAGGCTAATCAGGCCCACTAACTCCTGAATAAGTGTCAGCAACTCCCAAGAGCTGAGAAAGTTACCAAAGCAGAGTTTTAAACCTACCCCACTAAAGAAAATATTTCTCCTTTTAAACTAAAGCACCAAAAACAATGTAACTTTGTTTTAAAAATGGGTGATGTCAACACCAACGGAGAAAGCCTTTGGGAAATGCCACCACGCATGTGTGGTCCCCTTCCCGCCCAAGGGTGCCATCTTGCTCAGTCTCCTTTTTTCTGCAGAGCACTTCAGATGTTTGTCTGGCTTGTCTCCGGAAAAAGTTGATTTTTTCACTCCGAGTTTCATACTCCCCTCCGGTATTGCACCGGTACTCTTCCCGCCTACGGACCTCGTTGCCGAGTTCGATCTATTTTTGTAGTTTTTGTTCTTTTCTTTCTTGGCGCCTTTGCGCTCTTTTTTCTCCTACTGGCAGCCCGGAGAGTCTTCGACCTCGCAGGGATACGTTTTCCCCAAATTGCTACCAGTGGCTTTAAGAAGTGTGATCGGTGCTCTAAAATTATGTCTTTGACTGACACACACGACTGCTTTCTCCACTGCCTTGGGCCAGACCACGACCCGGCAGCCTGTTGTCTCTGCAAGAGGATGCCCCCGAGTCCCCGGTGCCTCTGAAGGCCAGGGCGTCCTCTGAAGTCCCAACATCTCGGTCGGAACCTTCCAAACCCGAGTCTCATCATGCGTCCTCAGAAAGGGTTTCCCTAGAGGGAACCCAGGAAGAAGAAGAAAAAACCCTCGAAGGCGGCATCCTTGGATGGCTCCGACTGGCTGGGTGCTTCCCCAGCCCGGTCCCGCAGTCCGAGACGTTCGTCTGATGCATCGAGAAGGAACGGCCTGCAAAGGTCCCCAACGAAAGGATCCGATTCCGGCCCGGCCTCGGACCCCAGACACCATCCTCATTGAGGATTCCCCTTTGGGGGAGCCGGCATCGGGCCCGAGTCCCTTGGTGCCCGCGCCAAATGCTGTGGAGCTTTCTGGTCTGGAGTCCAGAATGACGGCCCTGGAGCTCAGTTTGTCTGCCTTCATGGACCAGCAGCAAGCGCTGTTGTCCAGCACTACCAATTCATCTGCCTCGACCACCGGGCCCTCGACGTCCAAGACGTCACCAGAGGCCAAGCTGATCCTCGAGGTCCTTTGGCCTCAAGTCGATTTTTATTTATTTAGTTATTTTAGTTCAAATCATTTTTATTCAACCTTTACATAATTACAATGTTGCACTTCAACAAACAATTACAGAAGACATGGTATAACAACAGATTATAAGGCCAGAAAGCGGCCGCATGTAATGTAAAGAACGATCAGTAAGCTATATTCTACAGTATTAGAATTGAAATAAAACAGCTCAACAATCTATCTCCCAGATCGAGTCCAAGTTCTACAAAAAGAACAACTCTCCCTCCCCCCAGGCAACAAGGCCTTACCCTTATGCATAAGACCATCCAAGGGCTCAACTCAAGGAGGAGAGCCAGTACATAATTGGCCGGTACGATCGTAACAAGCAGTGCATGCCATACCCTTGTAAAGTAGAGTGATACATATAAGAATCAAAAGAAGGAATCAAGCCAGCAAAGGAAATAGGAAAAGAGAAAACAAAGATATATCTGAAATATTCCCCCCACCCCCTCCCTCTAATCCCTCCCTCCCCTCTCACCCCACCCCCCTTCTGTGCCTGCTGCGTCCCCAAAGTTGAAAGAGAATGTCCTCTCATCAAGGTAGCGGTCCCCCAATTGAGAACAAGAGGCATGTGGAGGTATAGAGAAATAGAAAAGCCAAGAACAGAGAGCTATGTGCATTCCTCTATGCCAGAGCAAGAAAATATAAGAGGTCAATCATGGGCATGTACCCAATCAGACAGTTGCAAGCATGAAGTCAAACATTAATCACCGTGCTGCACTCGTGCGGTGAGAGATGGGCCAACAGAGGGGCCCAAGTTTCCAGATAAGAGTCCCAAGCCTTTCCACTCTGCTGCTTAGCGGTCCATTTTTCCATGTACAGCAATTCTCCTAGCGTGGTCTCCCACATCTGTATCCCAGGGGGAGACCTAGCAACCCAGCAACTCAACAAGACTTTCTTTACTAATAGCAATCCCCTGGTCAATAATAACCTCTGAGATGATGAAAGTGCAAGATGAGCAGGGTCCCACCGGTGGAATAGACAGACCTCCCTACTCCATGCAACATCGACAGCTAGCCAACGACATATCTTCCCACAGACAAGGCCCCACAACTTCTGCACCTTAGGACATTCCCAAAATATATGCAACAGCGTACCATTACCCAAATCACACCAACCACATGTAGAAGAAGCACGTAACCCCACTCGAAAGGCCCAGTCATCCGTGGTATATGCCCTCCAGAGGAACTTAAACTGCAATTCCTGCAGGTATATCCAGAGAGCTCCGCGCGGTATCCCCGTAAACGCCGCTCGCATATCCTCCGCCGTCAGCCCCGGAATCCCATCTTTGTCCCAGCGCCGAGCCAGATCCAACAAGTAAACATCATCACCTCCCGGATGCAGGAGTTCCCACCGCTCTAGGCCTCCTGGGGTACCCGAATTAAGCCGTTCCAGCCATGTCCATACCGGCATAGCCAATTGAGACCGTTGGGCATCTAAGCTATATCTGGCTTCCACATAATGCCGCACTTGCAGGTAGCCATAGAAATCATGCCGGGAGAGTTGATATCGGCCTTGCAGCGTCCGGAAGTCGTCCAAATACGAACCAGTTACATTAAGGAGGTCTCCAATACAGTGTATGCCCTTCGAGGCCCATTCATGGAAAACACTGGGTCTCGTATAGCCCGGTAAGAAATCCGGATTCCCCACCAAAGGTAACAGTGGCGTTCGTTGCCATGGCCACCCAAAGCGCTGACAGAACACCCGCCACGCCGCACGTAAGGCCGATATATAACTCCATCCCCCCAAGGAATGGCTTCCTCGACCCCTGGTTGAGTGTAGCACAAACAAACTATGATAAGGGGCAGTGCTAGCATTCACCTGCATAACCGGCGCACATCCATCGTTTCCGTTGGTCAAGGACCAAATGTGACGGAGCAAATACAAGAGATTATAGTTACGTAAGTCCGGGAGCATCGCACCACCTTCCTCTCTCCGGCGCATCAACGCCCGTAAAGGTATGCGGGCCCGCCGACCTCTCCATAAAAAACCACGTAAATATTTCTCAAAACACCACCAATCAGTCCCCCGAACCCACAAAGGTAGGATTCGCAGCACATATAGCCAACGAGGCATTTCTACCATAGTGAATAAGGCAATGCGCCCCTTAAGAGACAAGGGTAGTCCCCTCCATTTCATAAACGTCTGTCTTGCTCTATTCACCATACCCGGGACATTAGCTTTATAGAGGTTGGCCGGGTTATCTGGGAGCTGTATACCCAAGTACTTAATCTCCCCCTCCGCCCATACTAGCGGAAACACACCTTTCCATATGGGTCGCCCGCGCCCTCCCACATCTAACACAACAGACTTAGAAACATTAATTTTAAGGCCAGAGAAGGCACCAAAATCATGAATAAGGGTCAACACCCCTTCCAAGGAGGGCTGCGGGTCTGTGAGGCATAAGAGCATATCGTCTGCAAATGCACTAACTTTCATTTCCGCACCCCCGAGCGAAACACCGCGAATACCCGAGTGAATTTGGATAGCCTGCAACAGCGGCTCCAAAGAGAGCACAAATAGTAAGGGAGATAAAGGACAACCCTGCCGCGTACCGCGCCGCAGTTCAAACACATCGGAGCTGGCTCCAGTAAGCACCACCCGCGCCAGAGGGCGTTGATAGAGGGCCCGGACCCAAAGTATAAAATTACCCTGCAAGCCAAATTTTTCCAAAACATCCCATAGATACTGCCAAGCCACCCTATCGAACGCTTTTTCAGCATCCAGACTGACCAACAACAAGGCCTCCTCCTTCTGTATACAATGTTCCATACCCAGTAGCAGTCGGGCCAGATTCTTGGTCGCTTCCCGTCCTGGGACAAAACCCACCTGCCGCGGAGCTATCAGGTGAGGCAAAATACCAGCAAGTCGGCGTGCCAGAATCGATGCAAGAATTTTCATATCACAGTTGATAAGAGATATAGGCCTATAAGATGCCGGCTCCATCGCGTCTTTCCCCGGCTTCGGGATCACAGTGATATCCGCGCAGCGCATATCTCTCGGGAAAACACCGTCTTGGCGGGCGGCATCATACATTGCTACCATCGAGGGTGCCAATCTAGTAGCGAGTAATTTATAATACTCAATACTAAACCCATCCGGCCCTGGCGCCTTGCGAGACTTCCCTTTTTTGATCCCCTCCAGAACTTCACTCACCGTCAGAGGGGCATTCAACGCCTCTAGCTGCGCCTCAGTCACCTGCGGGAGGGCCAGGTCTCTAAGAAACTCCCGACCCTTCCCATAGTCACGATCATCCTCGTTATAAAGACATGTGTAAAAATCCTGAAAGATTGCGGCAATTTTTAGAGACTGGTGCTGCAGGCACCCCTGGTCATCTCGAAGTACTGGTATAAAACGTGCTCCTCCCGGGTCCCTAATGAGCTTTGCAAGGAGACGTCCCGTTCTATTACCATAGCGATACAACTGATGATGATAGTATGACATCGAGAGGCTTGCACGACGTTGTAATAACTCATTTAGGGCTAGTTTAGAGCGCGTATATTCAGTTTGGAGGGTTTCAGCCATCCCCCTGCCAATTTTCCTCTGTAGTTCCCGAAGCCGACGCTCCAAAACGAATATACTGCGATCCATGTGTCGGCGCCGCTGAATATTATACGCAATGATGGCGCCCCTTATCACCGCCTTGCTAGCTTCCCAAAATAAAACTGGAGAGCAGCCTGGAAGGTCATTGAAAAGGACATATTCATCCCACTGCTTCTCCAAAACAGTCCTAAAGCCCGGGTCATGACACAGATACGCTGGGAAACGCCAGCGTCGTTGTAGTAAACCCCGACAATCCCACGCCACCCACACCATCCCGTGATCGGACACTACAATCGGGTCAATTTCGGCCTGCACGACCCTCGAGAGTCCCCCCTCACTCACCAGTATGTGGTCAATGCGAGACCAAGTAAGATGGGCACGGGACTGGTGAGTGTATTCGCGGACCCCCGGATGGAGCAAGCGCCAAACATCGATGAGGTCGCCCATCTTGCATAAGTATGCCACTCCCCGACGTGCCCAGGTGGCCGACCCGTCCCCCTTAGATTTGTCCAGCGAGGGGTCGTGTGGGCAATTGAAATCCCCAGCCATCACCACCTTATGAGCCCCCGCATCTCGCACAAAATGAAGCAGTTTCTGGAAGAAAGCATGATCATAGACATTGGGTGCATAAACATTAGCTATCCAAACCTCTTCATTAAAGAGTTTAGCCGTAAGAAAGATATACCGGCCATGGGGGTCTGCTTGCACTTTAGTCACCTCAAAGGGGAGTCCCTGCTTCACTAATATAAGCGAAACTGGCTTCACCATAGAAGAAAGGCTTCAAGAGCACAAAAGACACAGGATCCGTTATTCAAAAGGCATTTATATGGTTTCAACGATCCTGTGAGCAGTGAGTGAGAATCAGCTGTGCCTACTTAGTTGGGAACTGTGTGTGAGAGAGAACTGCAGCCAATCTGAGCACTTTTCAAATCATTTAGAATCCCTTCAGCAAAGGCTTCAACGATCCTGTGAGCAGTGAGTAAGAATCAGCTGTGCCTACTTAGTTGGGAACTGTGTGTGAGAGAGAGCTGCAGCCAATCTGAGCACTTTTCAAATCATTTAGAATCCCTTCAGCAAAGGCTTCAACGATCCTGTGAGCAGTGAGTGAGAATCAGCTGTGCCTACTTAGTTGGGAACTGTGTGTGAGAGAGAACTGCAGCCAATCTGAGCACTTTTCAAATCATTTAGAATCCCTTCAGCAAAGGCTTCAACGATCCTGTGAGCAGTGAGTGAGAATCAGCTGTGCCTACTTAGTTGGGAACTGTGTCTGAGAGAAAACTGCAGCCAATCTGAGCACTTTTCAAATCATTTAGAATCCCTTCAGCAAAGGCTTCAACGATCCTGTGAGCAGTGAGTGAGAATCAGCTGTGCCTACTTAGTTGGGAACTGTGTGTGAGAGAAAACTGCAGCCAATCTGAGCACTTTTCAAATCATTCAGAATCCCTTCAGCAAAGGCTTCAACGATCCTGTGAGCAGTGAGTGAGAATCAGCTGTGCCTACTTAGTTGGGAACTGTGTGTGAGAGAGAACTGCAGCCAATCTGAGCACTTTTCAAATCATTTAGAATCCCTTCAGCAAAGGCTTCAACGATCCTGTGAGCAGTGAGTGAGAATCACCTGTGCCTACTTAGTTGGGAACTGTGTGTGAGAGAGAACTGCAGCCAATCTGAACACTTTTCAAATCATTTAGAATCCCTTCAGCAAAGGCTTCAACGATCCTGTGAGCAGTGAGTGAGAATCACCTGTGCCTACTTAGTTGGGAACTGTGTGTGAGAGAGAACTGCAGCCAATCTGAGCACTTTTCAAATCATTTAGAATCCCTTCAGCAAAGGCTTCAACGATCCTGTGAGCAGTGAGTGAGAATCAGCTGTGCCTACTTAGTTGGGAACTGTGTGTGAGAGAGAACTGCAGCCAATCTGAGCACTTTTCAAATCATTTAGAATCCCTTCAGCAATGGCGCACCCCGCGCCTTGCGGGCCCGCGCCTGAGGGCCTCGCAAGAGGGCCCTTTGGCGTGGCCCTCAGGCGGTGGACCGTGCGGGACCCACTATCTGCTGCTATATGCTTATTCTATATGCTCATTCTGTTCAGCGGTATGCTGTTTGTAGTTAATGTAAGGTAATGTAATGTAAGTTATGTACTGTGTTCCCTGTTTGTACTCCTAGTGTTTTGTTGTGATGTAATGATAATGCAATGTATGTTTCCCTCACCTTTGTTTAACTCTGTGCTGTATTAACCGCTTTGATTGAAGGAAAAGGCGGGATACAAAACATGTTAAATAAATAAATAAATAAATAAATATCACAACTCCTGTTTTCTTTCCACCCGATGATGCACCATATACAGTCTCCACCCAGTCCCGCTTCAATTTATTATGTTCTAATACAGTTAAGTGCGTTTCTTGTAGAAGAGCAAGGTGTGCACCCTTGCGCTTCAGCAGCTGCAAGATTTTTGTACGTTTAACCGGTGATCCAATGCCTCCCACGTTCCAAGAAACTATCTTAGCAGTCACCATATCAGCAGCACAGTGGAAGCCTCAGAAGAGTACAGAAGATACTAGATAGGAAATAGAGCTACCCAGAGACGCCCAGCCTCGTCTCCAGGTATATAGAACACAGCCCCTCGAGGAGAGGGTATCACATAAAGGGAAAGCAGATCCTCTTCCAGAGGTGTAACAATCGAGTATATCCCGCAGGCACAGTCCCCACCCTCCCCTACCACTGAGCCAACCCCCGTTCCCCAACTCCCAACCCTTCCCCACCCTAACCCGCCCGACACATCCAGCCATTCCCTCCCTAATCCCTCCCCCCGCTCGGACACCTACATCCACACCTCTACCATCAGACACTCACCCCAGCCATTCCACCAGTCTTCCCATGTTCCACTATGCACACACTCATCAAAACAACTCACTTGCACAACCCCACTCATACCATCAATCAAATCTGCCCCATCCCTACCATCCATCAGTATAAAGCCCTGCAAAAGCAGGGCACTCCTCAAGAGGAGTCAGATCACTATCGGTGCCCCTCCGGGCCGCCGCCAGACAATATACAAAACACATTAAATATGGCAATAGTCCTGTCCCAGGATACCCGGTGAGAGAAGTAGATGGCAAATGCAGAGGGTCAATGTTAGGGGCTATCCAGTCCCACCACTAGGCATCGCCCAATAAAGAGTCCCACATGGCTTCATTTGAGAGCGGCTATCCACTACGATAATAAAGCTTTCCGAGAAAACATTCATTTCCTAGGCGTCGCAGCAGAACTGGGCAGCGCAGTCACAAATTTTTTCGCTGCAGTCGCTTGTTCAAAGGAATGAGAGTCACCTTTATAGAAGATCTTCAAAGTAGCTGGGTATATCAATGCGAATTTTACCTCTCGCTCAATCAGCATGCTACAGATAGGGGCAAAGGCCTTTCGGCGGGCAGCTAGGGATGCCGAATAATCAGGAAACAGCAGGAGCCGCACATTATCAAGCTGGAGGTCCCTCTTCTTCCGATACGCCTGAAGCAACATATTCTTGTGTTGGAAGTTTAACAAGCGCGCCAGCACCGGTCTCGGCCTATCCTGAGCCTCGCGCATTGGGCCCAACCGATGTGCACGTTCCACTTGCACTTTACCTCGCAGCTCCTCCAGGCCCAGCGCATGCGGAAGCCATTCTTCAAACAAAGTGGATAATTGGCCACCCGTCCAAGTCTCCGGGACTCCAATCAGGCGCAGGTTGTTTCGCCTTGACCTATTCTCTAAGTCATCAACCTTCAATAGAATGTCATCCATCAGCTTCTGTTGTTTCTCAGCCGCCCTTTCCAGTGCCAATTCACCCTCCTCAAGCACATTAACTCGCTGCTCAACTTCGTCCATGCGCTTGGTCACTTCGCCAAATCGTTCCCCCATCTCATCCAGTTTGCGCATGACGGTATCAAATTTAGGCTCCAGCAATTTCACAACTTCTTGGGCAATCTCATCGGGTCCCGAGTCCACACTTTCTTTGCCCGGCGAGTCGAGCACCGAGCTCGCCCGGGTCGCCGCCGCCATCTTGGGGTCCCGGACACCCACGGCTTTGTCGCGTTTCGTTGCCGCTTTCATCGGCATGCAGCGTCCACCAACTTTGCCAAGGAGCGCCCACAGTTGTGACACGGGACCGGAAGGGTTGGGTGATTTAGATGCCCATAATTGCCGAGTAAAGTTCAGAAAGTCTCCAAGCGGCCCGGGAGCGCAGCGAGGTAGCTCCTCACTCGCTCATGTGCACACGTGATCTCCCTTATTTAGTTATTTTATTGTAAATTTTTATACTGCATTTTTCTGGTGGATCAAAAACAATTTACATTGGACAACAAATTGAATATTAGAGAACAGGTGGATTTTCATTCACATAGAACAGTGTCTTTTTAATTATATACAATTAACATAGATGCTACTGTAAATAGTTAAGAATAAAACTTTCTGTCTCTTTGATCATGCCTATATCAAACTATTTACAATTATGAGGAGTTTTCTGTGTTCTGTTTGTTTGTTTGTTTTGGTGTGACATAAGTAGGCTTTAGATTTTACATTTGGTTTATGATTTAGATCCTTGGCCGAGGTCGCAATCCGAGTCCCACTCAACGGGACTCTTGTTGTCCCCAGCAAGTATGCCTGGCGCCGGCCACAGGGCATCAGGGGCCCCAAGGCCTGTGGAGCAGCCCTCCTACAAATCCTCGACGGACTACTCCGAGTGGGTGACGGAGGACGAGGAGTCCCCCGATACCTGTCGCCACCGCAACACCCCATCTGACTCTCCCATTTTGGAGCCTCGATGGCGGTCCCCCGCCTGAGGATACGGGCTTCCTTGATTATGTCAAGGACATGTCTGGCATTCTCGACTGAGTCAGAGGAGGACTATAAGGGCAGATGAGTTGGAAATCCTCCAGTACGAGGCTCCTCCTTAGGAATAGATCACGGTGCCCATCCTTCCCATCCTGGAACAGCTGATATTCTGAATGTGGGAGACACCGGCTTCAGGACCAGTGGTGAGCAAACTGCTCGACTCGATGTATTGAGTCCGCTGGAGCCCGGGCTTCCAAAAGTCATAGTTGCCGCATAATTCCGTGGTGGTGGAGTCAGCCGTACGTCGGCTCAAAAGTCATAAGATGCACTCCTCGGTGCCCCCGGCAGGGAGGCCTGCACCCTGGGCCCTCAGCAGAAAGTGCTAACAGGGCTCAATGCTCATTGGCCACATCCAGGCCTACCAGCTGTACATGGGCATGTACCTGAGAGACCTGGCAAAGGAACTCTCTGGATTCTCAGCTGGTCTCTCAAAGGAACCCTTGCAGTGGTTCAAGAACCTGGCCTAGGCAGTCTGTGAATGCTCCAAATTCATGTCTTGTGCGGCATATGATGGGTTCGAGTTGGCAGCTCGAGTAGCGGCGGCGGGCATTGGTGTATGCAGTCAAGCTTGGCTACAATTATCTGACCTTGAGCAGTAGGTTCAGGACAAATTGATCGATGTCCCATGCCAAGGAGAAAACCTCTTTGGCAAACCCATGATCGACAAGGCAGTCGAGCTGGAGACAGTTTATGATGAGGACCAAGCTCTCCAAAAAGACTGCTGCCCTACCCAGACAAAAGAGCTTGGGTAAAAAGTCCTTTTACCGGAGGAAGGGAGCTGCTTACAGAAACTACCTACCTTATTAGGCCTCCCCAGCTTCCTAACAGGGTCAATAGTCCAAGGGACACCTCCCCCTTATTTCCCGGGAGAGCCCTTCAGGTCTCCTCTCCACCGGGACCTTCTTCTGAAGGAGTTGGCAGGTCTTCTTGAGGACAAAGTGATGGAACCGGTGCCTCATCATCTCAAGGGCAAGTGGGTCTACTTCAGGGACTTCCTCGTGCCAAAAAGGACAGGGTGCCTAAGGCCTATCCTCGACCTGTGCAACCTCAACAAATTCCTGGTGAGGGAAAAGTTCAAGATGCTCTCCCTTGGAACATTGCTGCCCTACCTCCAGCAGGGAGATTGACTATACTCCTTAGATCTCAAGTATGCTTATTACCCACATCCTCATCCACATCCACCCCAACCACAGGCAGTACCTGTGGTTTGTAGTGGGGGGCAGGCATTTTCAGTACAGGGTGCTCCCCTTCGGCCTGGCCTCTGCCCCAAGAGTTTTCACAAAATACCTGGTGGTCGTGGCCGTCTTCCTCCGGCTCCAGGGGGTCTTTATCTTTCCCTACCTGGATGACTGGCTCATAAAGGGAGGCACGGCCTCAGAGGTGCAGCAGACCACTGCATGCACCATCCAGGTTTTGCAACGCTTGGGATTTGTTATAAACTACCCTAAGTCTCACCTCCTCCCAACACAGTGTCTGGAGTTCATTGGGGCAAAGATTGACACTCTCCAATCGAAGGCATTCTTGCCCAGGGACTGAGCCATCTGTCTCAGGACTCTTGCTTGGGACATACAGTACCATCCCTCGTTGCCTGCACAGCTTTTCCTGCGCTTCCTCCGGCTCACAGCCTCCATGGTCCATGTCACTCCTGACGCTCGCCTCCTCAAGGGTCCTCACCAAGGCTGACCCTTTCTCCTGCCTGGTGGCACTGGTGTTACAGTATCTTCTCCACCTCTCTCAATCCGGGCTGAAGTCTAACTCCCCAGCTGCAAGAGAGTCCTCGATTGTCGAGCTGAGCATCGAGCGCCCCCGGCCTCGAGACAGTCTTCGGTGCTGATCGAGGTCCCAGTCCCATTCATCGGTTATCCGGTCCTCACTGGCCGTTTTCTGTGACTCGGACTCCAGGTCCTCTGCAGGCCGTTGGCCCTTTGGCGCTGGCCTCAATGCAAGGAATCGCAGAGCCTCAGACTCATTTTCACTGCTTGACACCGAGTGGGAGACTGAGGACGAGGCATCCCTGGACACCAGAAGGCACTGAGACATCCCCTTGGACCCATCTCCCCTGGCACCTTGACTCCACTCTCCTCCCAAGGATGTGGCCTTCCATGACTTTGTCACTGATTATGGCCAGAGCCCTCTCGGTGCAGACCGAGGTAGAGGAGGACCTGCGCACCGAGGAGTTGGAGATACTCCAGTATAAGACTCTATCCAGAGAAACCCTCACAGTACCCATACAGCCTGTTATTGAAAAGTGCTTTACAATCAATAAGATACATGCCATCAATCAGCTGGCAATTCCTGTACTCTCCTACAGTTTTGGGATTGTGGATTGGCCTCATAAAGAGCTTGAAAAACTGGATGTGCAAACAAGAAAACTCCTCCATGCTCATGAAGTAATTTACAAAAATCAGTGTATGCCAAGATTGTACATCCCTAGAACTGAAGGAGGGCTAGGATTTATAGAAATTGACTACACCTACAGAGCTATTATCATAGGCCTCCAAGCCTATCTGACAACATCATCGGATCCAAATACACAAAAAGTGCTAAAATATGAAAGTCAACGTCCAGAATCTGTCTCCATCATCAAACTTCGACAAGCGTTCCGACGATTAAAAGGAATGAGCGAGAATCTACAGGTGCGCATGAGAAAGAAAGTAACAGAATTTGCAAAACAAGAGAAAAAACTCTTCAAAGAATTAGATCAGCAGACGAGGAAAAACAAGTGGCAAATGCACAAATACAGTGGAAAATACAAAGTGAATATAAGAATATAAGATATGCCATACTGGGTCAGACCAAGGTCCATCAAGCCCAGTATCCTGTTTCCAACAGTGGCCAATCTAGTGTTACTCCAAGAACCTTTTGTTGATCAAGAATGGACTCATGAATGGTTGAGGAAAGGTAGACTGAAACCGAAGGATGAAAGATTGATAATTGCAGCCCAAGACAGCGGATTGCGGATGAGAGAGTTTACGGCGTGTATTGAAAAAAACTGGCACAACAGGCATATGCCAATTCTGTAAGAAAGAGCTGGAAACAGTGACTCACCTAATAGCAGGCTGTGAAGTTCTGATGGCAGAAAATTTCTATACAGAAAGGCACAACAAAGTAACGCCTTCTCCACTGGAAACTCTGTAAACACAACAACATCACTGTCCCTGAAAAGCACTGGGATCATGACCCGAAGAGAATAACAGAGAATGAAGAGGTTATGATCACCTGGGATATTCCCATTCTGACGGATAAGAAACTAGATGCCAGAAAACCTGACATAGTAGTAAAGGAGAAGAACACCAGAACGGCATTGATAATAGAAGTGTCGGTACCGAATGATTATTCTGTGAATTGCGTGGAGAGGGAGAAGATTTTGAAGTATCAAGAAATGTAATCAGAGACCAAGAAAATGTGGCAGAAAGATACAGAAATATTTCCCATTGTACTGGGAGCCACAGGCCTGATAAAGAAGAATTTCCAAGCACATCTTGACAAACTACCTATACATGTTACATCTTATGAACTCCAGCAGGAGGCTCTCTTTGGCACAATGCAAGTATTACACCGAACATTAGCAGTAAATTTGAGAGATTAAGATCATATTCCACATACCCTGACTTAGAAGTGAGGTTCACAACTGCCATAGGATGCGCAAAACTACCCTGATTCTCGAAAGGCTGTTACTCCAAATGTGGGAGTCGCCGGCGTCTGTGCTGATAGTTAGCAGTCGACTTGATACTATGTACCACGTCTGGAAAGAACTGGGGTTCCACAGATCCTAGCTTCCACACAATTCCATGGTCGTCAAGTCAACCATGCAAAAGTTCAAGAGCCAGAAGACCTGATAGGGAGGTCCAGGCCCTTGACGCTCTTGGCTGCAAATATTATCAAAACTCGATGCTGGGCTGCCGGATCCAAGCCTGTGAACTCTACATAGGTATGTACCTAAAGGCATTGGCCAAAGAGCTGTTGGGGTTTGCAGCAGGCCTCGTTGGGGAACCCCTCCAATAGTTCCAGATCCTGACTTCAGGAGTGCGTGAATGCTCTAAGTTTTTCTCCCGGGCTACCTATGATGGCTTCGAGTTGGCAGCTCGAGTTGCGGCGGCAGGCATGGCCCAGCAGCAGGCCTGTCTTGCGAGCCTCTGACGTTGAGCAATGGGTCCAAGATAAACTGCTCCATGTCCCCTGTACCAGTGAGAACCTCTAAGACAAAACCATGGCCGACAAAGCTGCTGAGATCAAGGTCAACTTTGTGACCCGTCAGAGGCTCTCCAAGAAGACTTTATCTCATCCCCTAAAAAAACCCATCGGGGAAATAAGGGTGCCTTTGCACAGGGTCATCAGTACCAGCCCTACTTTGGCCATCAGCAGGGTTCTCAACACAAGAGCCAGGGACAGGGGGCTCAGAAGGCAAAGGCACCTAAACCCCAGACTCCAGCTTCCACCCAGCTTGGGGGGAGCTTTTGACTCCCAAGGCAGGGCCTCCCCTCCCAGAGGAGACCTTCACCAGCCCAGAGGAGGGCGCCGGGCGCTCTTCGCCCACATATGGGCCTCAGTCACCTCAGACCTGTGGGTGCTTCAGGTGGTCAGGGAGGGATACCTCCTCCACCTACAGCAGATTCTACCCAGTTTCTTTCACAGAGAGCCAGTATGACCCCTCCTTCACCAGATCCTACTGCTCACAGAGTTCACAGGTCTTCTCAGAGACAACGCAGTACAACCAGTTCCCAGATACCTGTGGGGAAAAGGCTTCTACTCCAGGTACTTCCTTGTCCCAAAGAGGACTGGGGGCCTCAGACCTATTCTAGACCTGCAAAACTTAAACAAGTTTGTGGTGAGGGAGAATTTCAAGATGCTCTCCCTTAGATAGAACACTGCTGCCGTACCTCCACCAGGGAGTTTCACTTTGCTCCTTGGATCTAAAGGATGCTTACACACACATATCCTGATCCACCCTTCCCACAGGCAGTACCTAAGATTCATGGTAGGAGGAGGGCACTACCAATACAGAGTGCTACCCTTTGGCCGAGGGTTTTCACAAAATGCCTAGCAGTGGTCACTGCCCACCGAAGTCTGCAAGGGGTCTTCGTCTTCCCCTACCTGGACGACTGGCTTATAAGGGGCAGCATGGCTGCAGAGGCCCACCAGGCCACAGGGCACACAACTCTCCTGCTGCAACACCTGGGGTTTATCAACAACTACCCCAAATCTCATCTACTCCAGTCCAGATTCTGGAGTTCATAGTGCTCAGTTGGACAACCTGCAGGCTAAGGCCTTTCTGCCCGGGGAAAGGGCAGATCGCCTCAGGGAGTTAGCGGCAAAGGTGCAGCACTATTGCTTGGTGCCAGCTTGTCTCCTCCTCCACCTTCTGGGCCACATGGCCTCCACGGTCCACGTGACCCCGTTAGCCCACCTGCATATGGGAACAGCCCAGTGATGCCTCCATGCTCAGTGGACGCAAGCCATGGGCAGATTGCAGGACAGGATCAGGATAACCTGGCAGCTGGTGGAGTCCCTCGACTGGTGGTAACTTCCCTGCTACCTCCGGGCCAGAATGCCTTTCCAAGCGCCTCCACCCCAGAGTGTCCTGACCATGGACCCCTCCCTTCTCTGGTGGGGGATGCATTCCAAGGACCGTCGCACACAAGGCAGCTGGTCCCAAGTGAAATCCCTGCTACAGATCAATCTTCCGGAACTCAGGAAGATCTTTCTAGCCTTATGAGCATTCCGCCATCGCCTGCGACACCAGTCAATACTGGTACACTCTGACAACCAGGTCACCGTGTTCTACATCAACAAGCAGGGGGGCACGGGGGTCGTACTCTCTCTGTCAGTGTAGCAGCTGATAAGAATGCAATAAATAATACCCGGAGTCAGGCAAAGATTCAAGCCGGTTTAATGTGCACAGGCTCAGATTGCAGTAGCATTCAAAATGGTCTGAGCACAGAGCTCAGAAAAATGACAGTTTATATACTTTTCTTCTCCAGTCTAATACAGGCAAAACTCCTCATTGGCCACAGTGGCCCACTTACTCTCATCCAATAGACATCTCTGACCGGGCCCAGGACTCGCTCCCCCTGCTTGGGTCTTACTAGCCACGGGTCAGCAACTAGTCATAACACTAAACATAATACTTTTACTACAGTATATTTTGCTACTTCTGCAAGGTCAGTTAGCTTGCATAGATAGTGGAAGGCATATCAGAAGCATTCTCATCAAAAGCAAAACAAAGCAAGGCCAAACAAAGCAAGGCTAAGATGTATCTCTAGCCCTGGCTCAAAACACTAAACAATCTTCATAATGCTAGACAAAATATTCTTACACTGTTCAGTTTCTCTGCTATATTTTCATCCTAATTACGAGGTCAGTGCACATCTAGCAAAGATACAGTGGCGCGGCATTCTACTGAAACAGACATCTGGCTTACCTAAACAATAAACAAGAAAGTTTTAATTCTCTTATCTCCAGGAGAGCAGAACATGTTATCAAACCAGAATAGAACAGTATGTCTTTCTAACAGCTAACAGCATTCTGTAATTTTCCAAAATCAGCAATAACATTTCAAAGCAGGAGAAAAAGGGCTTTAGGCCTAGCTTCAGGCCTAGCTCTGCTACATACTAGGCCATCGCCTATCACATTCCCTCCTTTTGATTATTCTCACCCGCAAGTGAGGAAGGGTGAGAATCTAATCACACAAATAGCAAAAATACTTCAGACCATAGTAGAGGGATCACTGTGTGGTATAGGGTAATAATTCCATGAGACTAATATATGTGCCGCTGCCTTGCGGTCAATAGTACTATCGATAATAGAGTTCAGCATGCGCACGCATAAGGGCAGGAAACAGGGGATACATATGCAAATAGCCACAATCAAAAATACATTTGATACAAGTGTCTTTGTCAAATCATATAGCATGCCTAGTGTATAAGCGGAGGGGCAGGAGACATAGGAGGAACAAATAACATATATACTGTTCATCATAGCAATAGGCCCGTTCTCATGACCCACAAAAATAAGAACCATTCCCATTAATAGCAGCACCTGTATCAGAGGTCGGTAGCAGTACATGTCAAAAAGGTAGGTAGCACATGTTTGAAAATTAGCAACACATGTACTAAAGTCCAAAAAATCTGGGTTCTGAGAGCTGGCGAGTAGCAATCAAAAGGGCTCCATTCTCATTGTTCCATCGCAGTTCCCATAACAGGAGAGGAAAGATTCTGGCGGGGGTTGAGACAAGTCCGGGTATTCCCTGTTGTGCAAATACTAGGTTTGCAGGCTGCACAGGGAGGTAGGGCAAGAGTCAATTCAAAGCACCCCAAGGCTGCCGCCAGAACGAAGCAATAATAAGAATCCATAAAGAGCATAGTCTCTGGGAAAATGGTGGAACTGTCGGCTTCCACAACAGGTAGCAGACGTAGCGTTGATTGTAGGTCCTCACGCTTCTGCTGGACGTCGACCGACTACCAGCTTTGTGGCAGGAGTAGGGCTGTAGACGTCAAAGTATCACAGTCTTGTAGGATGCCTCAGTCTCCAACATAGTCCCGCAGTAGAACACAGTTTCTCAGGATGGTGGTAGCCGTCGTAGAGTGAGCCGCAATGGAGTTTCAGGATCATTTATGGAAGTCCACGACCAAGTTCAGAAGCGGCTGCTGGAATGCAAAACTGGAGGACGTCTGTTCCCTTGACGTCCAGGAGCAGGTTGGGAAAGTTCTTACGATGACGGATCTTTTCCTCGCAGCGTGAGTCGCAATGGTGCTGCAGGATTGGCGATCGAAGTCCAGGGACGACTCTCAGGTACTGTGGCTGGTTTCACTCGACTGTGGTGGATCCAGGAGTCGATCTCGGCCACTTTAACTGCTGTTGGGGTTGATAACAAGACGACATATGGCCCTTTCCAATACGGCGCCAGCGGTGTCTTCTTCTACTCTGTCACCCACACCGAGGCTCCAGGCTTGAAAGGATGCAGGGGTTTGGATGGGCTGATCTCATACTCACGCATGAAGACCCTGCAAAACAGAACTTAAAACCAATAGTGCTTATCTAGTAATTTCAGATCCTATCTGTCACACATCTCCTTTTACTCTCTATACAATAGGCTACAGAATCTCAGAATCTCAAAAGGGGAAACTCCTAAAGACTTAGCAGGGGCTAAGTATATCCTATGAAGGGCTATAGGAAGAACCTGGGGCCACTTCAGGTAAACCTCTGGGCAGTTTGGACAACTTGAGTACACAATGTCCATTACTTCCAAGCAATCATGGTCAGGAGGGCCTGGACCGACGGGCAATTAGGGTGGCTGGGTCTAGAGTTTGGCTGACACTTAATTGCAAGTTAGGATTCTCACATAGCATACTTTGATATTTTAACATTCGAGCGTTGGTGAGCCAATGGCTTCCTTTGTGCTCCAGCAGGGTTAAAACAGAGTGTGGTACAGTAACTTGAAGGTTTTGTCCTAAGGTGAGCTTATCTGCTTCGCTCACTAAGAGGGCTGTGGCTGCTACAGCTCTCAGGCAAGGTGGCCAGTCTTTGGCAACAGGATCCAATTATTTTGACAGGTAGGCCACAGGTCGCTGCAAGGACCCAAGAGGCTGGGTCAAGACTCCCAATGCGTTTCCACTTGATTCATGGATATATAGACGAAATGGTTTCTGCACATCTGGTGGGCCCAAGGCTGGGAATGACATCAATGCTGTTTTTAATGATTTGAATGCTTTATCTTGTTCTGGGCCCCATTCCAAGGGAGATTGTTCCATTCCTTGTGTGACTTGGTACAAGGGTTTCGCCATGAGCGCAAAATTTGGTATCCATATTCGGCAGTAGCCTGCAGCTCCCAAGAAAGCTCGCACCTGCTTCCTAGTAGTGGGGGTTAGGATGCGGCATACTGCTTCTTTTCGCTCAAGTCCTAATTTCCGGGTTCCTTTGGACAGATGGAACCCTAAATATTTCACTTCTGTCTGGCACAGCTGCGCCTTGGCTCTGGAAACCTTGTATCCAGCTTCATTCAAAAGGTGCAAGAGATCACTTGTAGCTTGTATACAATCAGATTTGTTATTGGTGGCTATGAGCAAATCATCTACATAGTGAAGCAAAATTCTTTTTCCCGGAATCACAGAGTAACTTGACAAATCTTGACTGAGGGCTGCACTGAAGATAGTGGGTGAGTTCTTAAATCCTTGTGGTAATCGAGTCCAAGTAAGTTGCCCTCGCCGTCCTGTGGTAGGGTTTTCCCATTCAAATGCAAACAAAAGCTGACTGGCCTCTGTCAGGGGTATACAGAAAAAAAAGGCATCTTTTAAGTCCAAAACAGTAATGTGAGTGGCTTCTGCTGGAATCAGTCCCAGGAGGGTGTAAGGATTTGGTACTACTGGGTGTATGGTTTCAACTGCACTGTTCACTCGACGTAAATCCTGCACTGGGCGGTAGTCGCCTGTCCCAGGCTTCGTGATTGGGAGAAGGGAGGTGTTCCAGGGTGACTGGCATTCTCTGAGAAGTCCATACTGCAATAATTTCTTCAAATGGCGATGAATGCCTTCAATTGCTGGTCTCGGGAGGGGATACTGACGCACATGCACTGGTTCTGCTTCTGGCTTAAGGGTAACAAGTACAGGAGCTATATTCTTTGCTAGGCCAGGTGGATTATTCTCTGCCCATACTCCAGGTGGGGCTGCAATGCTGGTAAGTATACAGGAACTTGCTGGCCTGATTGGAGATGCACTATAGAACCGCTACTCTTCTTCTCGGGGAACAGTCAGCACTATCAATCCAGCTCCTTCGATTAGGAAAACTTCCTCCACATCATTCAACTATAGTATCAGCAAGAAGAACTGCTCTCTTCTCCATCTTACATTCACTTTCTCTGTCACATTATCTCCACAATTCACAGACATTCTAAACAACTTAATTGTGCTGTATTCATGCCCGCAAATCCATCCCGTTTCTGCAAGTTCTGTTTTATATCTCCCTGGGACTGACTTGACAAAAACTGCATTTACCATGCACAAATTCTCCTGGGCTGCTGGATTTCATGGGGCATATAGTGAGGGCTGCCTGCACTATTTGGATTCCACTTGGGGTAACAAAACTAATGGGTCTGAATTAAATCCTAAGGCTTCTCAGTGTAGGAGGCATAATGCAGTAAATCAGTAAATCAGTGGCGGGGGGGGGGGGGCGGTGGAACTGAGGGAGCTGGCCTCTAAAAATGTCTGATTAAAGGATTTAACCAAGAACGGGGACAAGCTGCATCTCTCCCTGTGCTCTAAACATAACGGATGTGTGTGCCCATTCTAAATAAGAATAATTGAGCTAAAGTCCTTATAAGATAAAACTAATATTTTGCAACATGTTATAATAACAAATCCTAATAGAAAGAACTATAGTTCATAACATGACGACTACATAGCTGTTACGTATAACTGGAATAAAATTACTTGGCAAAAAACTAACTGCCAGCCGTAATCAGCTTGGCTTTACAAAAGAAATTCTTTAAATCTTACAGTTTTTTAGGAAGCAGATATTCAAAAAGACATTCATTCTGGATACATTTTCCATAAAGCGGGTGGACATCTAGAATACACATACACATTTTCCTTCCTAGTTTATTTTATTAACAATAAGCATGTCTTCTATGAGGCGCTTGCCGCAGTGTATCAGGAACTAAAACTCATACACGATTAACCCCTCATTCACTCAGGATTCAAAGCACTTTCAAGTTGCGATCTGCAGAGTCCTGTCAGTGTTCGTAACCTCAGCTTCGTAGGGCAAAGGGAAAATACAAGCATCCTTTCCTATTGAAACCTGAGCCCTACATGATTTCTGCTCACTTGATCTGCACAGGAATTCGAGTAGGAAAGTAACCCTTTCCAGGCTAAGTACAATACTATCGAGATCCACAATCCTGACTAAACATTCTTATTAAATGATATATAATACATGACCATAGCAGAAGGCACATCACTATTACAAAATATTGAATAAAAACAGGTATAATTCCCTAAAATAAGCACCCATTAGCCCAGCAGCAGAACGTTGAAAACATGCCTTCATAGGGTTAAAACATTCCTCTGCACAAACACGCCTCTTGTAAGTTTCACGCTGCACTGCAAGACAGCTGAATGAGAGAGAGACAGCTTCGTGATTTTACAGTGACTCTAGGAGTTTGCAGTCTTCTTAACTATACTTTTACTATTTCATATGCGGTAAAGTGTCACAAATTACCCAACGGAATATAATCCTACCCTTATACTAGAAGGGAAACTCGTGGTTTCAACAGATAACAAAGACAAACTCCCAACGCTTCCTCCTTTTCACAAGCACTCTTCACACAGACAAACATGCTAGCAATGTCCAAATTCCGAATTCCCGGGCTGACTGACAAACCAGAATTACCAAAACCGAAAGGGCTGATGGGTTCGCCCTGCACACTACTTGCAGGGGTACTAGGATCGCCCGTGGAAGTTGATCAGACTTCCTTTACCTGTTACTGTACCAGAAGTGTCTCGAGACTTTCCCAAAGCTATCTGACTAAGAACCAGAAAAACCAATACTCACCGGATCCGGTAGCTAATGCGCTGCGCAACCAATCCCTCCTTGGGTTGAATCCTGGACCCCCCTCGGGTTCGAGGTGTTGGCCGGCCAGAAACAGCAACCTGCGGAGGCAAGGAGGAGTCTCCTCCGATACAAAGGACCAGGGGCGCCAGAGACCCTCCTGCGGTCAGTCAGGCTCGGCTCTAGCCGGACCAAACCTGTGAGGCGAGATGTCGGGGCATATTCACTTGCATACCATCCCCCACTCGCACATTCCCGGCCCAACGCACCAGGAATATGTAGTAGCTGATAAGAATGCAATAAATAATACCCGGAGTCAGGCAAAGATTCAAGCCGGTTTAATGTGCACAGGCTCAGATTGCAGTAGCATTCAAAATGGTCTGAGCACAGAGCTCAGAAAAAATGACAGTTTATATACTTTTCTTCTCCAGTCTAATACAGGCAAAACTCCTCATTGGCCACAGTGGCCCACTTACTCTCATCCAATAGACATCTCTGACCGGGCCCAGGACTCGCTCCCCCTGCTTGGGTCTTACTAGCCACGGCTCAGCAACTAGACATAACACTAAACATAATACTTTTACTACAGTATATTTTGCTACTTCTGCAAGGTCAGTTAGCTTGCATAGATAGTGGAAGGCATATCAGAAGCATTCTCATCAAAAGCAAAACAAAGCAAGGCCAAACAAAGCAAGGCTAAGATGTATCTCTAGCCCTGGCTCAAAACACTAAACAATCTTCATAATGCTAGACAAAATATTCTTACACTGTTCAGTTTCTCTGCTATATTTTCATCCTAATTACGAGGTCAGTGCACATCTAGCAAAGATACAGTGGCGCGGCATTCTACTGAAACAGACATCTGGCTTACCTAAACAATAAACAAGAAAGTTTTAATTCTCTTATCTCCAGGAGAGCAGAACATGTTATCAAACCAGAATAGAACAGTATGTCTTTCTAACAGCTAACAGCATTCTGTAATTTTCCAAAATCAGCAATAACATTTCAAAGCAGGAGAAAAAGGGCTTTAGGCCTAGCTTCAGGCCTAGCTCTGCTACATACTAGGCCATCACCTATCACATCAGGAGGCAGTGGCCCTCCTGTCCTTTGAGACTCGCAACAACATGTTCCTGCGGGTGGACCGCCTCCTGGACCAGGACAACCTCCTGGCAGACAGACTCAGCAGGTTGCTCCAGCCACACAAATGGTGCCTGAATCCCAGAGTGGCCTCTTGGCTCTTCCGCCTCTGGGGGACACCCATGATGAATCTGCCACCCTGGACAATGCACAGCTGCCCTGCTTCTGCTCGCAGCAGCTGCACGCGACGAGACGGGTAGTGGCGGATGCTTTCTTGATCATGTGCATGGAAGGACTCCTTTATGGCTTTCCTCTGACCCTCTGGTCGCCAGGACCCTCTTCAAGGCCCAGCGCAAGGGGGCCATAGTGATACTAATTGCCCCCAGGTGGCCCAGACAACCATGGTTCCCACTGCTGCTTTTCCTGTTGGCGGCAGTCCTGGTCCCACTAGGCTGTGTCACAGACCCCCCCTGACTCAGGAGGGAGGCTCCCGCCTGCACCCCAATCTGGGGTCTCTAACATTAACAGCATGGCTGCTGAAAGGGTAGTCTTGGCCCCTTTCAACCTTCCATGATAGGTCAAGGAGATCTTGTTGGCCTCCCACAAGCCCTCCACGAGGCAAACATATGCCTTTAAGTGGTGTAGATTCTTGGTATGGTGTGCGGAGAGGCAGGAGAACCCATTCTCCTGCCCAGTGCATCTGGTGCTCCAGTACCTACTGCATCTGTTGCACACTGGACTGAAGCCCAACACAGTGTTGGTGCACCTGAGTGCGATTGCTGCACACCATCAACCTATTGAAGGGAAACATCTCTTGGGTCAGCCCCTGGTTTCTCAGTTCCTCAGGCGCCTCCTGCTATCTAAACCCCCCATCTGTCCCCCGGCGGTGGAATGAAACCTCAGTGTGGTGCTCTCACAGCTCACCAGTCCGCTGTTCGAGCCTCTAGCTACTTGCCCTCTGCTGTATCTGTCATGGAAGTTTGCCTTCCTGGTAGCTCTCGCATCTGCTCGCAGAGTAAGCGAGCTTCAGGCCTTGGTGGCAGAGCCACCATACACAAGATTCTACAAGAACAGGGTGGTGGTCCGTACTCATCCCAAATTCCTCCCAAAGGTGGTATCTCCTTTCCACTTCAATCAGGAGGTAGTCCTTCCCACCTTTTTCCTGCGGCCTCACGCCGGTCAGGAGGAAACTATACTCCATACACTGGACTGTAAACAGGCCCTGTCCTTCTATCTACAGTGGACCCAGGGCCATCGCAAAGCTCCTCAGCTTTTTGTTTGCTACGACCCTAGCAGACTGGAGCTTCCTGTGACTAAGCAAGCTCTGTCCACTTGGGTAGCAGACTGTATTGACCTCATCTACGAGCGAGCTGGGCTCACTCTGGACCATTAGATCACAGCGCATCACATGAGAGTGATGGCCATATTGGTGGCGAACCTGCACTCAGTAGCGGTGATAGAAATCTGTAAAGCCCACCACATGGTCTTCAGTCCATACGTTCGCAGCTCACTACTGCCTGGAAAGCGAGTCTTGTTGGGACAGTGTCTTTGGCCAGACGGTACGCGCAATCTGTCTGGGGTATAGGCAACTCCTGCCCTCCGACCCTTCTGTGTTCAGACTACCTGAGTGATAGTGCCACTGGACGCTAGGGTCTGGCAGAGTGTCTCAGTGGGGGACTCATCTTCCTCAACTCACAGCTACCCGACTCAGTCGCCATTGGTGCTCCCGTGGTTCGGTCCTCAGCAGCCTTGAGTTAGGTAGTCCCATATGTGAGGACCAACTTCCTGCTTGTTCCTGGAGAAAGTGTAGTTCTCCAGGGACAGCAGGAATCAGTCCTCACAACCCTCCCTTCTCCCCTAGGAGTTACCTTCCTACCTTTATTTTATTTTCACTACCTTCCTAGCTATGTTATCTGACTGAGCAAGATGGCACCTTTGGGCGGGAAGGGGACCACACATGTGTGGTGGCATCTCCCAAAAGCTCTCTTTGAAAGCTGGGGAGATGCTTCCATGCAGGCTCCATCGGTGCCAATGTTACCCATATGTGAGGACTGATCCCCGGAGAACACCTGTTACATTTAAGTAACTACGCTTTAAAGTCCACCATCACCCAGAGACCTTCATTTTCACCTCACGGCTTCATCGGAGTAGACCTATTAGAACATACAACATACCAAAAGTACTTAATAAGAAAAATTTCAGACTTCATCACTTCTTTAATTCTTCATCTAGAGCAAGTAATTAATGAATTCTTTCTTTATCTTTTAACACTTAGCTATTACTACGTAGTTATCAAATTTAACCGTTCATGCCTTATCTAAATGCTTTATATAAGTAACAATAGCTTTTTATTCATATGAAATCAGCAAGTCTTAGTGGTAGATATTTAATTATTTTCAAAAGCTAATAGAGTATTTAAAGCAACTCTTTTGAAAAAATATTTTATTATCATTTTAAATATATATTACTCCTCTTCTTACCACGTTCTTTGGAGACTTGCATGCTTATTTATTTCATTTCCCCGAACTTGTTTTTCCACTCATGGACAAGCTGCCATCAGAGTGATTTGCAAAAACAAAAATGAAAAGGGGAGAGAAAAGTAGATAAGACCAGAGGGTGAAAATTACATTCTCCAGGACCAAGCAGGAAGTCAGTCCTCACATATGGGTGACATTGGTGCCGACGGAGCCCTCGTGTGGAGCATTTCCCCAGCTTTCAAAGAAAGCCTTTGGGAATTGCAGTGCGCATGCGCGGTCCCCTTCCCGCCCAAGGGTGCCACCTTGCTCAGTCTTCTTTTTTCCGCGGAGCCCGACGGACGTAGTTCGTTTTTCCCCGAGGAAAAGGTTGATTTCCCTGGGTTTTTTTTTCTACTTCGGTTCGACGCCGGATCCTTTTCCCGCCTTGGCCCGATACGCCGGTATCGAGTCCTCTCTCTCTTTTTCGGATTTTGTCCTTTGTGACTAGCGTTCGCGCCATTTTTCTTTTTTCACTGGCAGCCCGGTCTTTTGACCTCGCAGGGGCCCTTTTTTCCCCCGATGGCTACCAGCGGGTTTAAAAAGTGTGATCGGTGTAAGAAACTTATGTCTCTTACCGACACACATGACTGCTGCCTCCGCTGCCTCGGACCCGATCATGACCCGATGATCTGTGGTCCGTGTGGCAAAATGTCCTCGAAGGCGTTGAGGAGTCGGCAGCACCAGAAGGATAGGATCTTCTCTGACTCCGCATCCGGACGGGCCCGGACCTCGTCAGAGGCTTCGATGTCTCGGGACTCCGGCCCCGAGCAGCGTCGGGGTTCCTCTGAGCGGGGGTCTCCTTCGCGGGAACATCGCAGGAAGAAGAAATCCGCGAGGGCGGTGTCGGTGGATGCTCCTGGTTCCTAGAGGGCCAGGTCGCATAGCCCCGATAGCCGTCCCGGGTCTTCGGAGTCGGAGAGGCCTGCCAAGCATCCTCGTATCGAGATGGAGTCTCCTGGACACGTGAGTGCTGTAGTCCTTGTGGACTCTCCTCCAGGGGAGCCGCCGTCGGGGCCCGAGTCGGGGGCTGCTGGGTCTCCTGAGCTCGGACTCAGGTTGACGGCCTTAGAGAGCAGCCTCGCTGCCTTCATGGAACAGCAGCGGGCACTGATCGCCGGTCTCACCGGTGCATCTGCCCTGACCACCGGGACCTTGACGTCCAAGTCGACCCCGGAGGCCGAGCCGATCCTCGAGTCCATGCGGGCTCGAGTCGATCCTCGGCCACCGTCTCCCTCGGCCTCCCGTTCGGGACCGAGGTTGTCGACGCCAGTACCCTCGGCGTCAGGGCGGATGGCATCGGTGCCCACCCGACCAGAGCCGCTCGATTCCTCCTCCGAGGAGTCGGGCTGGGAGACGGAGTACGAAGAGTCACCCGACACTCATCGGACTCGGTGTGTCCCATCGGACTCGCCCGAGTCCGAACCTCGGAGACGATCCCCACCAGAGGATACCCGGTTCTCGGACCGTGCGGGATATGGCCAAGGCCTTGGCCTTCCCCACGGATCCCGAGGAGGAGCCTCGAGCCGAGGAGCTCGAGGCCCTCCAGTATGACTCTCCCCCAAAGGAGGCCTTTACTGTACCGGTTCCTCCGATGCTGGAGCGGCTGCTCTTCCGCATGTGGGAGACCCTGGCCTCGACGCCGGTGTTAAGCAAGCGGGTCGATTCCATCTATCGAGTCCGCAAGAGCCCCGGGTTCCAAAAGGCACAATTACCGCACCACTCCATGGTTGTGGAATCGGCCATGCATCGACTGAAAAGTCAGAAGATGCACTTCTTGGTGCCTCCCGGCTGGGAGGCTCGGAACCTGGATGCCCTCGGTAAGAAGTGCTTCCAGGGCTCTATGATTGCTTGCCGTGTCCAGACATACCAGCTCTACATGGGCATGTATCTCCGAGACCTGGCAAAGGAGATTGCCGGGTTCTCTGCTGGTCTCTCCGAGGAACCTTTGCAGAGGTTCCAGGCCTTGTCCACCAGTATTCAGGAGTGCTTGAAGTTTATCTCTCGAGCAGCCTACGATGGCTTTGAGGCTTCGGCCCGAGTAGCCAGGGCCGGCATCGGTGCCCGCCGACAGGCTTGGCTACAGTCATCCGACCTCGAGCCATGGGTACAGGACAAGTTGGTCGATGTCCCCTGTCGAGGTGAAAACCTCTTTGGCAAGCCCATGGCTGGAAAGGCTGCAGAACTCGAGACCGAGACCCTGACCAGGACTAGGCTTTCCAGAAAGACCTCTGCCCCTTCTCAGAAAAAGAAGGGCTCGGGAAAAAAGACCTTTTACCCGAGGCACAGCATATCGCCGGGGTGGACAACTTTCAGGTCGATTTCCGCAGCCAACATGCTGTCGATCACAGAGAATGGGAGCTAGCCCCTTGGGCGTTTCGGAAGATTTTGCGAGCATGGGGGCAACCGGTAATGGATTTAATGGTGACATCAGCTGTTACCAAGGTACCAGAATTTTTCAGTTGCAGGAGGGAGTTTCAGTCCTCCGGATTGGATGCCCTGGCTGAACCATGGCCGCAGGAGGCTCTGCTGTACATCTTTCCCCCATGGGTACTAATCGGCAAAGTGCTTCAGAGCGTTCTAGGGGAACTTCTTGCTGTTTTAGGGGAACTTTACTGGAGCACAGTAGGTGGCTGAACTCTGTAACCTCCTCAGATTCAGAAACTGCTAACACCTAATCAGGTGTTAGTGGGCCTGTTTCCTGAGTGCAGTTGAAGCCTGCATAAAAGGCTCCTGTGCCCTGCCCTTTTGAGGCTTTCTTAACCAGGGCTCCACACATCAAACAGTAAGGATTTGAGGGTTTCTTTGTTTGGTTTTTTAATTACATTGCTAGCTCTCTGACTGGGAGCTTTTAAAAGGGTTTTGTGTGTACTTTTTAAAAGCAAGGTTACTTACATTTTTGCTGTTTTAGGGGAACTTTACTGGAGCACAGTAGGTGGCTGAACTCTGTAACCTCCTCAGATTCAGAAACTGCTAACACCTAATCAGGTGTTAGTTCCCTCCCTACCCACCCCGGCTCCCACCCACCCCTAGTGAGCAGTCTTGCTTTATAGGGCACCTCCCCCTTTAGCAAATCACAGTGAATTGGACCAGCACATATTGAATATAATTAAAGAGATTTAACTGCTTTTTCTCTGAAAGGACAGCTGCGAAACCAGCTGGTACTTGGTAGATCTCTCTCTTTTGCTTTAACCAGATACCTAAGCTCCACAAACAGAACAATGGCTGGGAAAAATCGTATTGCTAAAGCTGTTGCCCCCGTTACAGCTTCTGCCTCGGTCCAGACAGAGGTCCTAATGCCAGTTGAAGAACCGGTTCCATGTGCAGGGTGCCTGCATGCTGAAGCTCTGAGGAAACAAGTGGAGGAACTCAGAGAGGAGGTGGCGAGGCTGAGGAGCATTCAAGACAGTGAGAAGTACATTGATGAGATGCTTCTTGCAGCAACCAGGCTTTCCAGCACAGGAGAAGATGGGTGCCAACAGAATGTCGATGGTTGGACAACAGTCACCAGAGCCTGCAAAATCACCAATCCAACTTCTCCAGCCCTTGAATTGAAGAACCATTATGCAGCCCTGGAAGTGGAGGAGGTGAAAGCATCCCTGGAAAGGGAAGAACCAGAGTTCAAGTACCCCATAGTTGCGGAATCAGTGACCAGAAGGAAACGAAGGGTGTAGTGGTTGTTGGAGACTCTCTTCTGAGGGGTACTGAGGCGTCCATCTGCCGACCAGACTTGATGTCCAGAGAGGTGTGCTGTCTGCCTGGTGCCAAGATCCAAGATGTTACGGAGAGTTTGCCGAGACTCATCAAGCCCACTGACTATTACCCAATGTTGCTAATCCATGTTGGAACAAATGATACTGCCAGGTATACCTCGGAACGTATCAAAAGTGACTTCATGGCTCTGGGACAGAGGGTGAAGCAGGTAGGTGCACAGGTGGTGTTCTCTTCAATCCTCCCTGTTGAGGGTAAAGGCCAAGGCAGAGAGGCTCGCATCCTGGAGATGAATGCATGGCTGCGTGGATGGTGTCTTCAAGAGCGTTTTGGTTTCCTAGACCATGGGATGCTGTTCCAAGGGATGCAGAGCAGAGATGGCATCCATCTGTCCAAGAAAGGTCAACGCATCTTTGGTAGTAGACTGGCTAATCTACTGAAGAGGGCTTTAAACTAGATTCGTTGGGGATGGGTGAAGAAAGCCCCCAGGTAAGTGAAAGCCCCCAGGTAGGTGATACATTAAATACCTTTATGGAAATGGGTAACAGGGGTAACACATGGAAAGCAGTGTGTATTAATGCCCGTAGCATGGGAAATAAGATCCCTGAAGTTGAAGCTTTGGTGGGAGTGGCTGACTTGGATTTAGTGGCAGTTACAGAAACATGGTTCACAGAAAACCATGACTGGGATGTAACTATACCTGGCTATACTTTATTCAGAAAGGACAGGGTAGGAAGAAGGGGAGGAGGAGTGGCACTATATGTAAAAACTACTATTAAAGCTTTGGAATTACAGAGCTTAAAAGGGAGAGAGGAGGCATTGTGGGTTAAACTAGAAAGAGGGAAAGAGAAATCTATTTGCATTGGTGTGATATACAGACCTCCCTCACAAGAGGAAGAGGTGGACAGAGAGTTAATTGAAGACATACGCAACATTGCTAGGAAAGGGGAAGTGCTACTGCTAGGAGATTTCAATATGCCAGATGTTGATTGGCACATTCCTGCTGCAGTATCATCTAGAAGTAAGGAGATCCTGGATTCTCTACAGGGAGAACTATTCAGGCAATTGGTAACAGACCCCACACGTGAAGGGGCCATGCTGGACTTGGTGCTTACCAATGGTGAGAGTGTTTCTGATGTTGTAGTGGGAGATCATTTTGCATCCAGTGACCACCAGATGGTGTGGTTCAGTATTAGGACTAGGGCTGTTAGAATCCATTCCAAGGTGAAGATCTTAGACTTTAGGAAGACTAACTTTGCGAAGATGGGCCAATACCTCAGGGAGTCGTTAGTGGGATGGGAACAGCTGGGGGATGTAGAAAAACAGTGGGCAAAACTGAAAGGGGGTATTTTAAAGGCAACCAACCTTTTTGTTAAAATGGTAAATAAAGGCAAAAGGAAAAGGAGACCGCTATGGTTTTCGAAGGAAGTAGCTGAAAAAGTGAAGAAAAAGAGGGAGGCCTTCATGAAATACAAGACATCACAGAGAGAGGAAGACAGGCATCTGTATTTGGAAAAATTTAGAGAAGCTAGCAAAGTAGTCAAGAAGGCAAAGATTCAAAAGGAGGAGGAAATAGCCAATGCAATAAAATGGGGGGATAAGACATTTTTCAGATATATTAGTGAGAAGAGGAAGGGCAAAAGTGGTATTGTCAGACTCAAGGGTGCAGGGGGGGAATATGTAGAAGCTGATAAGGATAAAGCGGAATTGCTTAACAAATATTTTTGTTCTGTGTTCACAGATGAAGAACCAGGAGCAGGACCTCAGAAAACACCCACAAATAAGAACAGAAACGAGGGACATCTTGAACAATTTTCAGAAGACTGTGTTCGTGAGAAACTAGCTCAACTTAAAGTAGACAAAGCGATGGGACCGGATGGGATACACCCTAGAATACTGAGGGAACTTGGGGACGTTCTAGCAACTCCACTGACTGACCTTTTCAATGCCTCGTTGGAGTCGGGAGTGGTGCCAAAGGACTGGAGAGAGGCTCATGTGGTGCCTTTACACAAAAGCGGAAGTAAGGATGTGGTTGAAAACTACAGGCCGGTTAGTTTAACTTCGGTGGTGAGTAAATTATTGGAAACGCTGCTGAAAGAGAAAATAGTGAGGTTTCTGGAGTCCGGCGGATTACAGGATCCGAGGCAGCATGGATTCACCAGAGGCAGGTCTTGTCAGACAAATCTGATCGATTTCTTTGACTGGGTGACCAGGGAGTTGGACCGAGGGAGAGCTCTAGATGTGGTGTATTTAGATTTTAGTAAAGCCTTTGACACTGTTCCTCACAGGCGACTTATAAACAAACTGAGCACCCTAGGGATGGACCCTAAAGTTACTGCTTGGGTTAGAAATTGGTTGGGTGGGAGGCGACAAAGAGTACAAGTAAATGGAGCTCACTCTGAGGAGAAGGATGTTACCAGTGATGTGCCCCAGGGATCTGTCCTTGGTCCGATTCTTTTTAACATCTTTGTTAGTGATATAGCGGAAGGGCTGTCGGGTAAGGTTTGCCTCTTTGCGGATGATACCAAAATCTGTAATAGAGTAGACACCCAGGAAGGTGTAGATAACATGAGGAGGGATCTAGCTAAGCTTGAAGAATGGTCTAGAATTTGGCAGCTGGGATTTAATGTTAAAAAATGTAAGGTCATGCATTTGGGCTGCAGCAATCCAAGGGAGCAATACAGTATAGGAGGTGAAGTACTTTTGTCCACTAAAGAAGAGCGGGACCTAGGCGTGGTTGTGTCTGATGATCTTAAAGTAGCTAAACAGGTAGAAAAGGCGACGGCAAAAGCTAGAAGGATACTTGGGTGCATACGGAGAGGAATGGCTAGCAGAAAAAAGGAGGTGATAATGCCTCTGTATAAGTCTTTGGTGCGACCTCATTTGGAGCATGGTGTGCAATTCTGGAGACCGCACCTTCAAAAGGATGTGAACAGGATGGAGTCAGTGCAGAGGGTTGCTACTAAAATGATTAATGGGCTTCATTATAAAGCATATGAGGACAGACTTAAGGATCTTAATATGTACACCTTAGAGGAAAGGCGGGATAGAGGTGATATGATTGAGATGTTTAAATACCTCCATGGCATAAATGTTCAGGGAGAGAGCCTCTTTCAATTGAAAGCAAGTTCTGCGACGAGGGGACATGGGAAGAGGGTGAAGGGAGATAGATTCAGGAGTGATATGCGGAAATATTTCTTTACGGAAAGAGTAGTGGATCCGTGGAATAGTCTCCCAGTGGAGGTGGTAGAGATGAGGACAGTAACTGAATTCAAAAAAGCATGGGACCAACACAGAGGATCTCTAAAGGTAGAAAGTTGACTGTTGTAGTTGTTGTTATGGAAGGACAGACTAGATGGGCCTTGTGGTCTTTTTCTGTCATCATGTTTCTATGTTTCTATGTTCTCGCACACCGGGGGAGAGTGATCCTAAGAGCTCCAGACTGGCCTCAGAGGCCCTGGTATGCGGACCTCATCCACTTAACGTGAGTTCCGCCGCTGCCTCTGGGTTCTCGCCGGGAGCTATTACGTCAGGGTCCAATTGTAATGGATGATCCGGCTCCTTACTCACTTATGGCCTGGCTCTTGAATGCCGCTGCCTAAGCAAGAAGGGTTAGTCGAGTCGCGTGGTCACTACCCTTCTGAAGACGTGCCGCCCATCGAATTTGCTAGCGTATTCCCGTGTTTGACGAGTCTTCGAGTCCTGGTGCGCGCGGCACCGTATCTCTCCTTGGAAGTCGGGATTCCCGAATATCCTTACCTTCCTCCAGGATGGCCTGGATAAAGGTTCAGCCTTGGGGTCTCTTTGGGTTCAAGTAGCGGCATTAACTTGTTTCAGAGGCCCTGTTGGGGGTTGCTCTATAGTGTCCCATGTGGATGTGTCTCGTTTCCTTAAAACAGCTAAGGTAGTCCGACCACCGATTTTCCCTCTGATGTCAACATGGGATCTGTCCCTCATCCTAAAAACCTTGATGCAGGCGCCTTTTGAGCCGCTTAAACACATCACGTTGAGAGATTTGACGCTTAAGGCAGTGTTTCTAGTAATGATAACTTTGGCACAAGAGGTATCCGAAATACAAGCACTTTTTATGCAAGGATCCCTATCTTGCCTTCTCGAAAGAAGGCGTTTTCTTGCGTACTGTTCCTTTGTTCCTTCCAAAAGTGCTTACGCCTTTTCATATCAATGAGCCAATTTTCCTACCCTGTTTTTCTGAGGATCAGTGAACGGGCGAGAATAAGGGACTCTGGATCTCAGCAGGATCCTTCGTAGGTATCTTCGTGTGGCAAATCCTTTCCGTACCTCTGATCACCTTTTCGTGCTTTTTGCGGGACCCCGCAAGGATCAACCTACTTCCAAACGCACGGTCTCTCACTGGTTGCGGTTAGCAATTGAATCTGCATACATCCTTAAGGGAAAATCTGTCCCTCTCAGTCTTCAGGCGCATTCTGTGCGGGCACAAGCTACATCTTGGGTGGAGCGCTCTCACGTTCATCCTCTTGATATCTGCAGGACGGCCACCTGGATCTCCCTGTCCACCTTTGTGTGTCATCATCGGCTCGATATTCAATCTCGGGAAGAGGTTCAGTTCAGGGCAAAGGTTGTCTCGACGGCCGTATCTTCCCACCCAAAGAGCAGTTAGCTTGGGTACTTCCCGCTTGTCTGGACTGGTCTAGCAGGATGTACTGGAAGGGGGGAAATTTTCACTTACCGTTAATATCCTTTCCTGGAATCCTGTTAGACCAGTCCAGGACCCTCCCTATTCTGGATATCTGGTTCAGAGGTGTATTGCTGAGGAGCCAAGACTTTCCAACGGAGTGTTATCGCCTCTTGTACATAGTATGGTTGCTGTTTTCCTTACTTTTTGGTTCATGGTTACATCTGTTTGAATATGGCATTTTAGAATACTGGAGCGCCCTCTACTGGGTTCAGCTACATATTACCAGGGAACATCCAATCAGGCTGCTGGTATTTTTTTTTCTATTTATCTTTCTCCAACATCTGCTGGTAGGGGGACTAGACCAGCAGGATTCCAGGAAAGGAAATTAACGGTAAGTGATAATATCCCTTATTCTACTGTATTTTTTTAATATAATAAGATTTTAAACATTGCTTTAACCTACTGGAAATGTTTGCTTTAATGTCAATGTGATCATATATGTATTGTTGTAATCTACTTAGGAGTGAAAATAGGTGGGCTCAGATTCATTAAATGAAATGAAAATGGTTGTAGATAAACTAGCAGTATCTTTCTCACCTTAGAACCAGATGACCATTTGACCATAGCCCAGTCTCTGAAGAAGGAATTTGATAATCCTGAAACTGCAGACCTGAAATTTCTTGTGGAAGACAAATATATTCATGTTCACAAAGTCCTCCTCAGAATCAGGTAAGGATCCTATGTATCATTTGTGCAGAGGAGGCACCCAGCAAAGAATGTTAAAACCAGGAAGGGCTGGGTTAGAGTAGCAAATGTAAGAATATAGTAGCATATATACTCAAAATACTTGGAAGAATATCTTGAGAATAAAATGCATAAAAAATAGATTAAAAACTAAAAGAGCATACTCAAAACAGTTAGCGTGGTTAGCAAATCTGCTAACCATGTTAATCATGGTGAGCTGGAATATTCAGCGGCCCATAGCCATCTTGTGCTGCCGAATAGACGGGATGTTCCAGGGGCGGAGTGTGCCTTAACTGGTCAGTGATGATATTCAGCTGCTGGCTGGCTTAATGCAAACCGGCTAAAGATAGGCACATAAAAGGCTGGCCTAACTTTAACTGGTTTTGCTAACTGGACAGTGGCTGAATATCGCTGTTGCCTAGTTAGCCGAAACACTAACAGGGCACACCAGTTATTCAGTGTCAGTGGCCGGATATGACCCCAGCATCTTTGTCTAAGCTTAAGCACTGATGGCTATCTGCTTTACAAGCACTGGCCACTGCAGTTCAATATTGGCCCCTAGAAGCAGAAGGATATCATCATGAAAAATATCTACTTGAAATATTTTATAGCTCTGAAATCATGGTCTTTTCAAATAGATCTTCACTTTAGTCTTGCAGTAATTCTTAACTGTACTGAAAGATTTCTCTACAATTTAACTTATTATTCAAATTTGCTTTGGGTAATCCCCTCGATTTGGCAACAAAGCATGACTGCCTGGAGGTCAGCTAATTAAATGGTGCTAATGTGCCAAGCCCTGATTTGCTGGTAATTCCAGTAGGGCAGAGAAAGCTGCAGATGCTCTAGTTTCACTTGGGGGCAATTTCTCCAAAGAGTTTAGTTTTGTGCATACCATGAGTCACGAACCTCACTCCTAAGCCCAGGGTATGTGATGTATGATCTCAGTCTCTCAAATTTATTGCTAGCACTCGCTGTGCTCCATTGTGCCAAAGAGAGCTTCTTTCTGGAGTTCATAAGATGTATGGGTAATTTTATCAAGATGTGATTGGAAACAGGGACGTACCGATCGTGAAATGCACCCTGTGCGACTTGCACATTAGGCGCGTGTCCCCCCCCCCCCCTCCCGGCACCTCCATCTAGCCACTTTATGGGGGCAGGAGAGAAGGTGCGCACTCGATGTGCAAGTCGCTGGCACGCTAAGCAGGTCTGGTCCCTCCCGAAGGGACCAGACCTGCATAGCATGCCGTGAGAAGGATTAAGGGGCACATTTCGGCTGTCTGCCGTTGATTGCCGCGCTGAGAGAAGAAAAAGTGGTGGCGGCAGGCAACGGCAGACAGCCAAAATGCTCCCCTTAAGCCTTTGCACCCTGTGCGGCCGCACCGCTTGCACAGGGCTAGGTAGGGTCCTGATTGGAAATACCACTTAATTAGGCCTATGACCCCCAGTACAATGGGAAATATTTCTGCATTTTTCTGCCATGTTTTCTTGATATCTTTCTCCATTTCTTATATTTAAGGATCTTCTCCCTCTCCACAGGATTCACAGAATAATCACTTGGAACTGACACCTCTATTGTCAATGCTGTTCTGATGTTTTTCTCCTTTACCACTATGTCGTTTCCTCGCACCCAGTTTCTTATCCATCAGAATGGGAATGTCCCAAGTTATCAAGACTTCTGCATGCTCTGTGGACAAGCAGGAAGTAAGTCCTCATACATGGGTGACGTCCCCAATGGAGCCCCATGCAGGAATACTCTGCAGCTTCTATTGGAAGTTTCTCCGGGAACAAGCAGGAAGTCAGTCCTCACATATGGCTGACGTCTGTGCCAATTGAGCCCGCGCTGTAATCTCTCCCCATCTTTCAAAGAAAATCTATGGGGAAATGTATCATGTATGCGTGGTCCCCTTCCTGCTTAAGGGTACCATCATGCCTCAGTCTCCTTTTTTCTGCGGAGCCCATTGGGCATGTGTCTGTTCTTCCCGAAAAAAATAGAATCTTTTTTTTGTCTGTCTTTCTTTGGTCGCGTAACTGTTCCCTTCTTGCCCCCGAACCTGCTTGCCTCGGTGTTGCGTTCTCTGGTTCTTTTTCTTTTTCCATTTTTGGTCGGTGCGGATTCATGCCTTTTTCCTGGCTGGGCTAAGTGAGTTTCTCCAGGACCAAGCAGGAAGTCAGTCCTCACATATGGGTGTCATCGGCGCCGATGAAGCCCCAGCGGAGCATTTCCCCAGCTTTCCATGAAAGCCTTTGGGAATGTAGGCATGCATGCACGGTCCCCTTCCCGCCTAAAGGTGCCATCTTACCTCAGTCTCTTTTTTTCCGTGAAGCCCACCGGACGTGTGTCCTGTTCTCCCGGTTAAAAGTAGATTTTTTTTGGCGATTATCGCTATTTTTTCTCCCGGTTCGATGCCGGTTCCCCTCCCGCCGGGTTCGGTACACCGGTATCGAGCCTGATTCTTCTTTTTCGGTTTTTGCCCTTCGTGGTTGGCGTTCGCGCCCTTTTTTCCATTTTTCCCTGGAAGGCCAGTCTTTTGACCTCGCGGGGACTCTTTTTTTCCCCGATGGCTTCCAGTGGCTTTAAGAAGTGTGATCGGTGTAAGAAATTAATGTCTCTCACCGACACACACGACTGCTGCCTTCGGTGCCTCGGCCCTGACCACGACCCTAAGTCGTGCGGGCCATGTGGGCAGATGTCTTCCAAGGCACTCCGAAGTCGCCAGCAGCAAAAGGAAAGGCTTTTCTTGGACTCGGCCTCCGGCCGGGCCCGGACCTCATCTGAAGCCCCGACATCTCGGGATTCCGATCCCAAGCGCCGTCGAAGCTCCTTGGACAGGGGGTCCCCCGACCAGGAACGTAAGAGGAAGAAGCGGCTCGCGAGGGCGTCATCAGAGGAGGTCCCTGGCTCCTCGAGGGCCAGGTCTAAGACCCCCGACCGTCGCCCCGGCCCGTGGACCAAGAGAAGCCTGCCAAAGTTCCTTGCGTGGAGCCGGAGTCTGCTGGACACGTAAGCCCCGTAGTCCTCGAGGACTCTCCTCCCAGGGAGCCGACATCGGGCCCAAGTCGGTGGCTGCTGCGTCTCCCGAGCTGAGTCTCAGGATGACAGCCTTGGAGAGCAGACTGTCTGCCTTCATGGAGCAGCAGCGGGCACTGATGGCCAGCCTGTCTTTCGCATCTGCCCCGACCATCGGAACATCGACTTCGAAGTCGACCCCGGAGACCGAGCCGATACTCGAGTCCATCATGGCTCGAAGTCGTCCTCGGTCGCGGTCTCCCTCGACCTCCCGTTCGGGACCGAGGGCATCGACGCCGGTGCCTCCGGCATCGGGGCGGGTGCTCCAGGGCCCCGCGGGGTCGGACCCCGATTCCTCCTCGGACGAGTCCGCCTGGGAGACGGAGGACAAGGAGTCTCCCGATACGTTCAAGACTCGGTGCGCCCGTCGGACTCACCGCAGTCTGAGCCCCGGAGTAGATCCCCTCCGGAGGATACTCGGTTCTCGGAGTTCGTCCAGGATATGGCCACTGCTTTGGCTATTCTGGCGGATCCCGAGGAAGAGCCTCGAGTTTGAAGAGCTCGAGGCGCTGCAGTATGACTCTCCTCCGAAGGAGGCCTTTACTGTCCCGGTTCCTCCGATGCTGGAACGGCTCCCCTTCTGGATGTGGGAGGCACCGGCCTCGGCGCCGGTTCTCAGCAAGCGAGTCGACTCGATCTGTCGACTCAGAATGAGCCCTGGCTTTCAGAAAGCGCAGCTACCACATCATTCTATGGTTGTGGAATCAGCCATGCATCGTCTGAAGAGCCAGAAGATGCACTCCGCGGTGCCCCCTGGCAGGGAGGCCCGAAACCTCGATGGCGTCGGTAGAAAGTGCTTCCAGGGCTCGATGTTTGCTTGCCGTGTCCAGTCGAACCAGTTGTACATGGGCATGTACTTGCGGGACCTGGCCAAGGAGTTGGCCGGGTTCTCTGCTGGACTCTCCGGGGAACCCTTGCAGAGATTTAAGTCCTTGTCCTCTGGGATTTGGGACTGCTCGAAGTTCATGTCCCGTGCCGCCTACGATGGCTTCGAGGCTTCGGCCCGAGTTGCAGCAGCCGGCATCGCGGCTCGACGCCAGGCAAGGCTGCAGTCATCAGACCTCGAGCCATGGGTTCAGGACAAGTTGGTCGATGTCCCTTGCCGAGGTGAAAACCTTTTTGGCAAGCCCATGACCGAGAAGGCCGCTCAGCTCGAAACAGAGCACCTTACACGGACAAGGCTGTCTAGGAAGACCTCTGCCCCTTCACATAAAAAGAAGGGCTCGGGTAAAAAGCCCTTTTACCCGAGGAAGGGCACTGCCTACAAACAGTACCCTCAATATCAGGCTGCCCAAGCTGCCCCCCAGGCTCAGCAAGCCAAGGGGCAGGGTAATGGGCCCCGTAGGCAGAGGACCCCCAAGCCTCCGGCCCCTGCTACCACTCAGCAGGGTGGGGGTTTTTGACTCCTTGAGCGTAGCCTCTCCTCCCCTGCTCTCCCAACCCTGCACAGGAGGTCACCTCGCCCTCTTTGCCCACCAGTGGCCCCTCATCACCGGGGACAGTTGGGTGTTGGACATAGTCCACAAGGGCTATGCCCTGCATTTTCACCAACTGCCTCCACCATATTTTTCAGGGGAACCTCCAAGGCCTCCCCTGCACACAGACCTTCTCCTGCAAGAGCTTCAAGGTCTGTTGGTGGACAGGGCGGTGGAGCCTGTGCCTCCCCCCTTACAAGGTCACGGCTTCAACTCCAGATATTTACTGGTGCCTAAAAGAACTGGCGGCCTTCGACCCATTCTGGACCTCAGGAACCTCAACAAGTTCCTGGAGAAAGAAAAGTTCAAGATGCTTACTCTTGGAACACTTCTGCCCTACCTCCAGCAGGGAGATTGGCTATGCTCCTTGGATCTAAAGGATGCGTACACTCACATCCTCATTCATCCAGACCACAGAAAGTACCTCAGGTTCATTGTGGGAGGAAACCATTATCAATACAGAGTGCTGCCTTTCGGCCTCACCTCCGCCCCCAGAGTCTTCACAAAGTGCCTAGCAGTGGTGGCGGCCTACCTGAGGAATCAGGGCATCTTTGTCTTCCCCTATCTGGACGACTGGCTCATCAGGGGTCAGACGTGCCAGGAGGCCAGACAGGCCACCCTAAGAACTATTGCTCTTCTTCAAAGACTGGGATTTGTCGTAAACTTCGCAAAGTATACTTTGCTCCCCTCCCAGAACTTGGAGTTCATAGGAGCAAGGCTGGACTCCCTGCTAGCAAAGGCTCTCTTGCCAGCAGACAGAGCCCAAAGACTGATAAACTTAGCAAACCAGTTTCTCAGCAAGTCACTGGTCTCCGCCAGACTCTGCCTAAGGCTGCTTGGCCACATGGCTTCGACAGTGCATGTGACCCCCAATGCCAGGCTCCATATGAGATGACTGCTGTGGCGATGGTGATGGTGATATTCGGACTCAGTGGTCACAGGCCACAGGCAGCCTCAGAGACAAAGTAAGGGTGTCCAGACAACTTCTGAACTCCCTCAGCTGGTGGCTACATCCACCCAACTTACTGAAGGGAGTGACTTTTCAGATTCCTGGGCACACATTGTCTAGACAAGTGCACCCAGGGCCTGTGGTCTCCTTGGGAGGCGGCACAGCAGATCAATCTACTGGAACTCAGGGCTATTCGCCTAGCTCTCAAAGCTTTCTCTCCTGCCCTGGCTCATCAATCTGTCCTGGTTCAGACAGACAACCAGGTAGCCATGTTTTATGTGAACAAACAGGGCGGGACGGGGTCCAAACTCCTCTGTCGGGAGGCTCAGGACCTTTGTTCCTTTGCCCTCAAGCACAACATGCTTCTCAAGGCTGTGTACCTTCCAGGCCAGGAAAACTACCTGGCCGACAGGTTGAGCCAACTTTTGCAGCCCCACGAATGGCAGCTACATCCCTTGGTAGTTCAGAACATCTTCCTAAAATGGGGTCTCCCTTTGATAGACCTGTTTGCCAGTCCACTAAACAAGCAACTGCCAAAGTTTTGCTCCAGGCAACCGCATCCTCTGCGGATAGCAGCAGATGCTTTTCTAATTTCATGGTCTCAGGGCTTCCTCTATGCGTTTCCTCCCATGCCCTTGGTGGCCCGAACTCTCTTCAAGATTCTTCAGGACAAGGCCTCGGTCCTGCTGGTGGCTCCCAGGTGGCCGAGAGAGCCTTGGTTTCCACTTTTACTTCAGATGGCGGTAGACCCCCCACTGCCTCTGGGGTTGCAACCCGACCTTCTCTCACAGGAGCAGGGTTCCCTTCTGCACCCCAATCTAAAAGCTCTCAATTTGATGGCCTGGAGGCTGCAAGGGTAGTTTTGGCTCCCTGGGGCCTACCTCAGGAATTTGAGGAGGTTGTCCTAGCCTCTAGAAAACAATCCACTAGGAAAACCTGTGCTCTCAAATGGAAAAGATTTTCTCTGTGGTGTCAACTCCGTACAGAAGATCCTTTCTCCTGTACTGTGCCAGTAGTCCTTCAGTACTTACTGCACTTATCCAGTCAGGGACTTAAGTCCAATTCTGTTCGGGTCCACCTCTCAGTTCTAGCAGCTCACCACTCACTGGTGGAGGGACATTCTCTCTCAGGTCACCCCTTGGTGTCCCGCTTTCTCAGGGGCTTGCTTTTGCTCAGGCCTCCAATCCGTCCTCCTGCCCCTGAGTGGGAGTTGAATGTGGTCTTGCAGCAACTGACTCGCCCACCTTTTGAGCTGATGGCTACTTGTCCACTACGCTTCCTATCCTGGAAGACACTCTTCCTGATAGCCCTTACCTCAGCTAGGCGAGTGAGTGAGCTTCAGGCCCTGGTCTGTGATAGGCCTTACACCAGGATTTATAGGAACAGGGTAGTCCTCAGGACTCATCCAAAGTTCCTTCCAAAGGTTGTCTCCTCTTTCCACCTCAATCAGGAGGTGGTTCTTCCAACATTCTTCCCTAGGCCTCATGCAAGCCTGGCTGAAGCAGTTCTGCATACCCTGGACTGTAGGAGGGCCTTATCCTTCTACCTTGACCGTACGCAGGGGCATAGAAGGGCTACTCAGCTCTTCGTATCCTTTGACCCTAATAAGTTGGGGTTGGCTGTGTCCAAGCATACCTTGTCCATCTGGGTGGCTGACTGTACCACCTGGGCTTACAGGGCGGCTGACCTTCCTTTGCAGGGTCGGGTTATGGCCCACCGTGTCAGGGCGATGGCTGCCTCAGTGGCTCATCTCTGCTCTGTGCCCTTAGTAGACATCTGCAGGGCTGCAACTTGGTCTTCAAGCCAGACTTTTGCAGCCCATTACTGTCTGGAGAGGGAGTCCCATAGGGACAGTGCTTTTGGCCAAGCAGTACTCCGGAATCTCTTTGAGGTTTAGGCAACTCCTGCCCTCCTGACCTCTGTTGGGCTACCGGTGGAGGTTGTGTCCTTGAAAAGCCTTTCTTTGCTGCTGAGACTAGAGGGAGTTCTCTTGTTCAGCCTGGGTTCCTCGGTAGCCCAGAGCTGAGGAGTCACCCATATGTGAGGACTGACTTCCTGCTTGGTCCTGGAGAAAGAGTAGTTACTCACCTGTAACAGGTGTTCTCCAGGAGCAGCAGGAATCAGTCCTCACAACCCTCCCTCCTCCCCTGGGAGTTGCAGTTGTACATAGTTTATTTTTCATTTTTGTGTGCTGTTCTTAGCTATGTCATTTGACTGAGGTAAGATGGCATCTTTAGGCGGGAAGGGAACCGCGCATGCGTGCCTGCATTCCCAAAGGCTTTCATAGAAAGCTGGGGAAATGCTCCGCTGGGGCTTCATCGGCGCCGATGACACCCATATGTGAGAACTGATTCCTGCTGCTCCTGGAGAACACCTGTTACAAGTGAGTAACTACTCTTTCATCTCGCGGGGGCCATCTTCTCCACCATGGCCTCGGTCAACGGCTTCAAGCTGTGTGACTGCTGTGCACATATGTTGCGCATGGACCCTCAAGACAGCTGCCTTTGATGCCTCAGGTTGGACCAAGATGCCTTGGTCTAAGTCTCTGCCAGCAGATGACTCATAAGGCCTGCAAAAGCCAACAGCAGCAGCGTGAGTTCCAGAAGACTGACTCTGCCCCAGAGTCATCCATGAGACACTCAAAGGCCACCTCTTCCTTGGGCTCCCACAGAGACTGCCAGCTCCCTCGATGAGGGATGCCCCACAAAGAGACAGAAGTCATTGAAGACCTCATTGGACAACAAGTCCAGGAAGGTGGGAAAGTTCCACGGGCCCTGGACCCACAGCCCTTGACACGAGGCCCATCAGGAGCCGTCAACATCGCGAGACTAACCTCGGACTCCCAGAGCCATCCTTGTTGAGGACTCCACCTTAAGAACATAAGATATGTCATACTGGGTCAGACCAAGGTCCGTCAAGCCCAGTATCCTGTTTCCAACAGTAGCCAATCTAGATCATACGTACCTAGCAGTTTCCCCAAAAGACACAGGTTCCACAATGCTTGTATTGGGTCAAGCAGTGATATCCTGGGTCCCTTTTAATAATGGTTTATGGACCTGTCCTCCAGGAACTTGTCCAAACTTTTTTTAAACCCAGCTACTCTAACAGCCTTTACTACATCCTCCGGTAACAAATTCCAGAGTTTGATTACACATTGAGTGAAAAAATATTTTCTCTTATTTGTCTTAAATAGGTTACCCTGTAGCTTCATTGCATGTCCCTTAGTCTTTCTATATTCTGATAACGTAAACAATCAATCTACATTTACCCGTTCCACTGTTCATTAATTTATAGACTTCTATCATATCTCCCCCTCTGCCGTCTCTTTTCCAAGTTAAAGAGCCCTAACCTTTTTAGCCTTTCTTCATAGGAGTATCCTTCCATCCCCTTTACCATTTTGGTGGCTCTTCTCTGGACCTTCTCTGGACTTTGGCTCAGAGCTGGCTCTGGGCGTGAAACCCTCGGTGCCCGTGCCGAAGGCTGCGGAGCCATCTGGCCTTGAGGCCAGAATGGTGTCCTTGAAACACAGTTTGTCTGCCTTCCTGGCCCAACAGCGGGCTCTGATGCCCAGTTCCTCCGGGTCATCACTCCCAACCACCAGCCCCTCTACATCGAAGGATTCCCTGGAGATCGAGCCAATTCTCGAACACCATTTGCCTTGAGAGATGCCTCTGCATCTGTCCCGATCCTAGGGACTCCGGTCTTCTTAGTACCCTCAGCTCTGATCAAAGGGCCGCTTTGTCCATGGCATGACTCCGAGACCTGGCAATTCCTCGACTTCACCACCGACTTTGAATCGGACTGGGAAACCGAGGATGATGAGTCCCTGAATACCCGCTGCCACTGGGATGTGCCCTCGGGTCTATCTCTCCTGGAGTTCTGGCACCGGTCCCCTCCCGAGGACATGGCCTTCTTGGACTTCGTGAGGGATATGGCGAAGGCTCTCGCCTTCACGGCCAAGGAGGAGTTTCTGGCAGAGGACGTAGAGATCCTCCAGTGTGAGGCTCCCCTAAAGGAGGCACTCATGATGCCCATTCCCCACCATCCTGGAATGGCTGCTCTTCTCCATGTGGGAGACCAACGCCTTGGTGCCCGTACTAAGCAGGCAGCTGGATTTGAGGTACCGGGTCCGCTGGAGTCCTGGCTTCCACAAAGCCCAATTGCCTCATAACTCCATTGTAGTGGAGTTGGCCATGGGTCTGCTCAAAAGCCAGAAGACGCACTCCTTGGTGCCCCCGGGTAGGGAGGCCTGCTCTTGGATGCCATTGGCAGAAAGTACTTCCAGGGCTTAATGCTTATCAGCCGGATCCAGGTCTATCAGCTGTACATAGGCATGTACTTGCAGGACCTGGTGAAAGAACTCACCGGGTTCTCAGCTGGTCTCTCAGAGGAAATCTTCTAGTGGTTCCAGACTCTGGCCTCTGCCATCTGAGAGTGCTCCGAGTTTATCACTCGAGTGGCCTATGATGGCTTTGAGTTGGCAGCTAGAGTATCTGCAGCAGGCATTAGTGCCCGCTGCCAGGCTTGGCTACAGTCCTCTGACCTGGAGCAGTGGATGCAGGACAAGTTGGTCAACTTCCCTTGTCGAGGAGAGAATCTCTTTGGCAAACCCATGACAGATAAGGCCGCCAAGCTGGAGTCCAAGTTCCTGACAAGGACCTGGCTCTCCAAAAAGACCGCTGACCCTTCCCAGAGGAAGGTTTCTGGCAGAAAGCCCCCTCATACCAGAAGAAGAGGAAGGCTTATGGAAACTACCCCCAGCTCCCCAACAGGGTCAGCAGGCCAAGGAACAGGGGCATGGCCCACATAGGCCTAAGGCCCCCAAGCCCCAGACCACACCCCCGGCACAACCTGGAGGGGGCTTTTGACTCCTGGGGCATAGCCTCTCTTCCCCCAGAAGACACAGTCCTGCAACACATGGGGGGACGTTTGGTGCTCTATGCCCACAGGTGGCCCTCCATCACCACTGACGTATGGGCTCTTCAGGTGGTCGGGAAGGGTTACCACCTCCACTTCCAGCAGATGTCACCACCATTCTTCCTGGGAGAATCTCCCAGGATCCCCCTCCCTTCACCGGGCCCTTCTCCAGCAGGAACTCGCAGGTCTCCTAGCAAACCAGGCAGAAGAACCCGTCCCCATTCACCTCAGGGGCAAGCAGGTTCTGCTCCCATAATGTCCTTGTCCCCAAAAGGACGGGAGGGTTTCATCCCATCCTAGACCTGCGGGACCTCAACAGGTTCCTAGTGAGGGAGAAGTTCAAAATGCTGTCGCTTGGAATGTTGCTGCCATACCTCCAGCAGGGAGACTGGCTATGCTTCTTAGATTTAGATGCGTACACTCACATCCTCATCCACCCCCTCTACTGGCAGTATCTTCACTTTGTGGTGGGAGGCAGTCACTATCAGTACAGAGTGCAACCCTTCAGCCTACTCGTCGCCCCATGGATATTCACCAAGTGCCTGGTGGTAGTCACAGCTTACCTCAGGCTCCAGGGGGTCTTTGTATTCCCCAATCTAGATGACTGGCTCGTAAAGGGCAACACCACCGCCAAAGTGCAACAGGTGATGGACCACATTATCCTTATCCTGGAACACCTGGGGTTCTTCATCAACTACCCAAAGTCTCATTTCCAGCCAACTCAAAGTCTGGAGTTCATAGGGGCACAGCTGGACATCGTCCAGACCAAGGCTTTTCTCCCACAGGCCAGGGCCCTGCACCTCCAGGTGCTCGCAGCGAGCATCCAGCGCCATCACTCGGCGTCAACCCGCCACATGCTCCGCCTGCTGGGACACATGGCGTCAGTGGTGCACGTTATCCTGGACGCCCACTTACAGATGCAAACAGCCCAGTGGGCCCTCCGTTTCCAGTGGTCCCAGGCAACGGGGTGCCTATGGGACAGGGTGGCAGTCACCATCCCCAGGCTGATCCTCTCGACTGGTGGACTTCTGCATCTCAGAGGGTCTTCATAATGGAGTCCTCCAAACTGTGGTGGGGAACCCATTGCGATGACCTCTGCACTCAGGGTAGTTGGTCACCAGTGGAGAGTCTCCAGCAAATCCTCCTTTTTTCTGCTGGCCATTCCTCTCCCTATGCACCAAAGCATCCTTCTAGCTTTCGCTGTCACCTTTTTTACCTGTTTAGCTACTTTCAGACACCATCACACCCAGGTCCTGCTCTTTTTTTGTGGATAGAAGTACTTCACCCCCTACACTGTACTGTTCCCTTGGATTATTGCAGCCCAAATGCATGACCCTGCATTTTTTAGCATTAAATCTCAGCTGCCAAATTCTCGACCATTCTTCAAGCTTAGCTAGATCCCTCCTCATGTTATCTACTCCTTCCTGGATGTCTACTCTATTGCAGATTTTGGTATCATCTGCAAAGAGGCAAACATTCCCCTACAGCCCTTCTGCAATATCACTAACAAAGATGTTAAAGAGAATTGGACCAAGGACAGATCCCTGGGGCACACCACTGGTAATCTCCTCCTCCTCAGAGTGAGCTCCATTTACTTGTACCCTTTGTCACCTCCCACTCAACCAATTTCTAACCTAATCCGTAACTTTAGGGTCCATCCCTAGAGTGCTCAGTTTGTTTATGTCTCCTGTGCAGAATGGTGTCAAAGGCTTTACTGAAATCCAAGTATATCACATCTAGGGTTCTCTCTGGGTCCAACTCCCTGGTCACCCAGTCAAAGAAATCAATCAGATTTGTCTCTGGTGAATCCATGCTGCTGCTGATCCTGTAATCCATTAGACTCCAGAAACCTCACTATTTTCTCTTTCAGCAGCATACTTCCTGGAGAGGGAGTCCCACTGGGATAGTGCCTTCAGCCAGGCAGTACTCTGTCATTTGTTTGGGGTGTAGGCAACTCCTGCCCTTTGCTGTGTTCAGACTATCAGTGTTCTGGTGCCTCGCTGGACGTTTGGGCTGTTCATGGGTCTGTTGTCTCTCGACTCAGTTGCTGCTTCTCACGGTTCACCTTTTTTTTTTCTAGTCACCTGTGGCTTTTTACAGGTTTTTCGATAGCCTGTAGCTGGGGAGTCCCATATGTGAGGACTGACTTCCTGCTTGTTCCTGGAGAAAATGTAGTTACTCACCTGTAACAGGTGTTCTCTGGGGAGAAAAGAAATCAGTTCTCACAACCCTCTCTCCTCCCCGTGGCGTTGCTGCTTTTTTTGCCATCTTGTGCTATATTATCATATTGAGGCAAGATGGCATCTTTAGGTGGGAAGGGGACCATGCATGTGTGGTGCATCTCCCAAAGGCTTTCTTTGAAAGCTGGGGAGAGGTTACCGCGCGGGCTCCATCGGTGCAGATGTCACCCATATGTGAGGACTGACTTCCTGCTTTCCCCGGAAAACACCTCTTAACAGGTGAGTAACTATGCTTTTTGGGAGGCTCCACTGTGGCACCATCTTCACCAGTCTTTGTTTCCCATGGAACCCCATGGACATGCTCCAGTAAATCTTTCTGTCAGTAATCACTATCTTCCCTTCGGGAGTGCTTAATTGCATTAAATTTTCTTGCCTGCCGTCGCAATTCTTTTTTTCAATTGCTATTTTTTCCTCCTTTTGTATTTTTTGATACTGATCCAGTGGCACTGACGATGCTCCAGTTGGACTCTTCACCATCAAGCCTTTTGATTCTGCATGGCTATTTTTCCAAGCATGTCCCAAAAACCGACCGGTGGGTTTAAAAAGTGCACAGACCATTTCCATCACGGACAAGCACAATTCATGCCTCCAATGCCTAGAACCCAGTCATCAGCCCTCTTGTAATTTTTGCCTGCAGATGACAAGGAGAGGCCTCAAGGGTCATGAAAAGCAGCAGAAAACTCTGTTTGGCATGTCATATCCTGTTCTATGATCTTCGGCATTAACATCATCAGTCTCCATGCCTTTGAAGGTGGTTCAGGACATTGGAGGGATGTCAGCATCGAGGACCTCGCAAGCTCAGTCAGAGCTGAGCACCTACACTGTCCTGGCTCATCAGTCATCGGTCAGCCTCCTGGCGAGGAGAGAACCATCATCACCCCTGTTGACATCACAGGATACTTGGATTGAGTACTGGGAAAAAACCCAAGTGCATCTGCATTGGAGCCCTTTGTGACGCGGGGTTGAGAGTCCCTCAGAGGTGCCACGCAGGGAGGACTGCTCAACCTCCAAGGGCTCAAGTTGCCAGTACCCCTGTACAGGTGCCAGGTACATTGATTGAAGCTATTCAGGCCTCTGAGCCTTTGGAATTGGCAGCCATGGAGAAATGACTCCTAAAGGCGCTTGAGGATCACATGGTAGCCCTGTTTGCGATGCAGCGCACAGAGACCTTGGCATTGACCATCGTACAACCGACGCCTGCCCTGCCCCCGTCAGAGACATTGACTTCAGGTCATTGAAGGGATCGGACACCGGTTCTGGCTCAACCAATTTCCCTCACCAGCATCTCAGGGTCCGATGCAAACTCGAAGCCCAGACAGGCTTCGGAGCATTGGTGTTCTCAGAGAAGCTCCCATTCTCCAGGAACAAGCAGGAAGTCAGTCCTCACTTAAGGGTTACGTCTGCACCAACAGAGCCTGCACAGAGCAATTCCCTAGCTTTCAAAGAAAGCCTTTGGGATTGCTGCCACGCATGCATGGTCCTCTTCCCGCCCAAGGGTGCCATTTTTCTCAGTCTCCCTTTTTCCGCAGAGCCCTTTGGACACACGTCCTCGTCCCTCTGAAAAAGTGTTTCATTTTTTGGCCCCAGGCCTATTACTTTTTCAGTTGCACTGGTCCTCTACCCATCCTTCCCCTACTGCTGTTATTGTTTGAGCAATTAGGGGACGTTTTTCCTAGCATTTTTGCTGTTCACGGGCTTAGTGCCCTTTTTTTCTCCCAACCGCTGGCCACTTGGGTCTTCGACCTTGCGGGGGCCATTTTTGGCCCTTTGGTCACCGGATTAAAAAAATGCAATAGATGCTCCAAGAATATGTCGCTTACGAACACCAATGACTGCTGTCTGCAGTGTCTCGGGGCTGACCATTATCCAGGGCTCTGTTCGCTCTGTAGGAAAATGCCCTCAAAAGCCCTGCTCAGTCATAAGCAGAAGTCTGAGGACATTTTCCGGAAGGCCGCCTCAGAATCCCCGGTGGCGCCCTCGGTCGTCTCTCCTCCAGTGGGGTTCCCCACTTCGGCCCCGCGCTCATGGCGGCACTCCGTGGAGCAGTGTAAGAAGAAGAAGGCCTCAAAGTCACTTTTGGGGGCTCTCGACAAGTGCGAGCGCTCTCGTGCTTGGTCGCTTAGCCCCCCTCAGTGTTCCCGAGAGTCGGACAAGGAGCAGCCCCCGCAAGGTACCTCGTACAGATATGGAGGCCTCCGGCGATGGTGCCCGGTCTCCTGAGGGTCGTCCCAGCGAGGACCCCCCTCCTCCTCAAAGCCCGACCCAGTGACTCTGGTGTCGGCATCACAGGGCCCCACGCCCACATGGGAGTCCCGCATGCTGGCCCCTAGAACACTGCGTTTCTGCGTTCATCGCTTCCCAACAGGCGCTTACATCCAGCTTCACTGGCTCGCACCTGCAGACAGAGGTTCCCTCACGTGGGACATCGAAATTCCCCCAGGAAACCCCCAAGAGCCGTGGGCCTCGTGAGGGTCCTCGGCATTGGTCTCGCTTGCCTTCCCGTTCCTCGGGGGCAAGATACTCCAGGGCCTCTGGCTCCAGCAAGCCTTGGCTGCAGGACAGAGCGACCAGCCCAGATCGGATTCCTCATCCGACTTCTCGGGCTGGGAGTCTGATGGGGATACCTCGCCAGAAACCTGTGCCCATCGGGACCTGTCCCCACCCGCATTTCAGCAGTGCTTGCCACCCAAGGACACCTCCTCCTTCGTGTTTCTGCGTGATATGGCATGGGCTCTCAATGTGGCTACCCAGGCTGAGGAGGACCCTCGAGCTGAAGAACTCGACGTTCTTCAGTATATGTCCCCGCCTTGGGAATCTCATCCTGTCCCGGTTCCTCTCATCCTGTCCAGTCTGCTGCTCCTCATGTGGGAGGCACCTGCCCCAGTTCCCATCGTGAGTAAGCACCTCGACGCCATGTACAAGGTCCAGTGCGGCCCCAGGTTTAGGAAAACCCAGCTTCCCCACACATCCATGGTGGTGGAATCAGCCACGAGGAAAAAAAAGAGCCCTAAGTCACATTCTTTGGTTCCTCCAGGCAGGGAGTCGAGAGCCCTCAACGCCCTGGGCTGCAAAGCCACCAGAGGTCCATGCTCTCCTGCCGTATTCAGGCATGCCAGCTTTATATGGGTATTTTCTTATGAGACCTGGCTAAGGAACTCGGAAGTTTCTCCGCAGGCCTTGAGGGCGAACCCCTCAATAGGTTCTGGACCCTGTTAAAGTCCATTGCAGAATGCTCAAAATATCTCTCTTGTGCCGCCTACGACAGATTCGAGTCCTCGGCTCGAGTGGCAGCCACTGGTATCGAGGCCAATCCTCTGATTTGGAGCAGTGGGTACAGGAAAAGCTCCTGGACGTACTCTGCCTCGGTGAGCAGCTCTTTGGCAAACTGATGGAGGACAAAGCTGCTGAGATAGAGATGGAGTTCATTATCCGAACCCATCTCTCGCGCAAGACCTCCACCCTCTCTCGAAAGAAACAGCAAACCGAAAAGCTTTTCTTTCCACGGAAGGGCCTACCCTATCGGGGCATCCACCGTACCCGCCCACTGCCACGTCGACCACTGTGGCAAAAGGGAAATCTGGGTCCTAAGATCACCGCAAGCCAAAGGGCCCAAGGCCCAAACCCCTGCGCCACCCCATCCCACGCAAGGGTTTTGACGCCAGCTGCATAGCCTTTTACCCTCTCCCCTCCCCCCCCCCGGCAATGCAGCAGCCGTTGGGGGTGACGCCTGTCCTCTTTTGCCCCTCAGTGGGATTACCTCGAACACCTGGGTCCTCCGGGTGATCTGGGATGGTTACCGTTTCCGCCTGGACAGGCTCCCCCCTCCCTTCTCCATGGCAGAGCCTCCTCGACTCCCCGCGCATCAGGTCTTCCTTCAGCGGGAGCTAATCAATCTCCTCTCCCAACGGGCTGTCGAGAGAGTGCTGGCTCACCTCCGAGAACGGGGCTTCTATTCCCGTTACTTCCTCGTCCCTAAAAAGATGTGGGGTCTGCGGCCTATCCTCGACCTCCGAAAACTGAACAAGTTCTTAGTGCGGGAGAAGTTCAAGATGTTATCTCTTGACTGTCTGCTTACGCACACATTTTGATCCACCCCTAGCACAGGCAGTACCTGCGTTTCAGGCTACAAGGTGAGCACTTCCAATACAGAGTGCTCCCCTTCGGCCTCACGTCCGCCCCTCAGGTCTTCACGAAGTGCCTCTCCCCAGTCGCTGCCTCCCTCAGGTGACAGGGCATACCGGTCTTCCCTTATCTCGACGACTGGCTCGTCACAGGATCCTTGGTTGAGGTAACCCACCTGGCAACGTCGTGCACGATTCTCCTGCTCGAGCGTCTGGGCTTCCTGGTCAGCTACCCCAAGTCCCACTTCGAACCGGTGCCGGCTTTAGAATTCATCAGCACACGCCTCGACACTCAGCAGGTGACCACTTTTCTGCCAGCAGACCTTGCCAACCGCCTCTGAGCCCTGGCAGCCCAGGTCCAGGGCACCTCTCAGGTCACAGCCCGAACTATGCTGCTCCTCCTGGGTCACATGGCCTCCACTGTCCATGTGGTCCCCCATGCCCGCCTGTACATGTGGATGGCCAGTGGTGCCTTAGTGCTCAGTGGAGCCTGGCCGTAGGCCACCTCAGGGACCCCATCCAGTTTTCCCACAGTCTTCGCCTGTCCCTGGACTGGTGGCAGAATCCCCGCAACCTCCTCGGGGGACTGCCCTTCCAGGCCCCACAGCACCAGCTAGTGCTGACAGTGGATGCCTCCCTGCTGGGCTGGGGAGCCCACTGTGGCGCATTGTGCATGAAGGGTCAATGGTCGCCCGAGGAGTCTCAACAGCAAATAAACTTGCTCCAGCTCCGGGCGGTTCGGTGGGCCCTGAGGACCTTCGAGGATCACCTCGAGGGGAAGTCATTGCTTGTGCAGACCGAGTGAGTGGCGATGTTCTACATCAACAAGGAGGGGGGCACAGGCTCACGCCCCCTCTGCCGGGAAGCGGTCCTACTCTGCTCATTCGCCTTCTGTTGGAGGATGACCCTCAGAGCGGTCTACCTCCCGAGCCAGGAGAATGTCCTCACGGACAAGCTCAGCAGAATTCTCTGCCCTCATGATTGGCAATTGGACCTGGGAGTGGCCGGCTAGCTGTTCCATCGGTGGGAAACTCCAACCATGGACCAATGTTCCCTCTAATTTTCTGTAGGCTGTGTGCGCATAAAATATCAGCTTGTGCAGCTTTTGAAGGAAGATTACATTTTTGTGCACCACATAACGACACTCGGAGTTATATACTTTAAAATTTGACTACACATCAGAATACAGTATGTACACCACATTGATTGCACTAGAAAACATTGTAGAACTTGTGAAAACCGTAAATACATAACAACTTTTAAATTTTAAGACGTCTGTGTTGTTTTCTATCAGAATCAGAACCATAATTTTTGTGCACTCTGTTGTAAAGTATGTGCGCTCGCTCGGTGAGGTGTGTGCGCACGCACACGCGCACAGCTTAGAGGGAACAGTGCCATGGACCTATTTGCCAGTCTGTCAAATGCACAGTTTCCCCACATCTGAGCAGGGAGGGCCCGGACCCATTCTTTTTGAGCTGGACCTCTATGTGTTCCCTCCCACTCCCCTCATCGTAAGGATCTTACACAAAGCTCAGCGGGAATGAGCATCGATGATACTCGTCATTCCTTCATGGCCTCGGCAACCGTGGTTCCCACTCCTGCTTCGGCTCGCATCTGAGCCTCCGATTCCCCTGGGCTGTGCCCCAGGCCTGCTAACGCAGGAGAAGAGACAGGTACTGCACCCGAACCTGGCCTCGTTGTCCCTCATGGCCTGGTGGCTGAACGGGTCTCCCTAGCTCCGCTAGACCTCCCAGAGGAGGTCGAGGTGGTCCTCCTTGCGTCAAGGAAAGACTCGACAAGACACGCTTACGCCTTCCAGTGGCAGCGCTTGTCGGACTGGTGCTCCGAGCTCCAGATCGACCCTTTCTCGTGTCCCACTCGGTGGATCCTTCAGTACCTTCTCCATCTCTCGAAGGAAGGGCTGAAGTCGAACTCTGTCAGGGTACACCTGAGCGCCGTCTCGGCAAATCACCTTCCCGTAGAGGGCAAACCCCTCTCGGAGCAGCCCTTGGTCTCCCGCTTTATGCGGGGTCTTTTGCTATCTAAGCCGCCCATCCGGCCTCCTCCAGCCGAGTGGGACCTGAACGTAGTGCTCATGCAGCTTACGCGTTCACACTTTGAGCCGATGGCGACATGCTGTCTTCGGCACCTGTCCTGGAAGATGGTCTTCCTGGTGGCTTTGACCTCGGCCCGCTAGTCATTGAGCTCCAGACTCTCATTGCTGAGTCCCCTTACACCAGGTTCTATAGGAACAGGGTGGTCCTCCGTACCCACCCCAAGTTCCTGCTGAAGGTTGTCTCGGATTTTCATTTCAATCAAGAGATAGTCTTGCCGACCTTCTTTCCGAGACCCCATGTTGACCAGGCATCGACGGTTTTGCATACACAACTGCACGAGGGCTCTTGCCTTCTATCTGCAGCGCACCCAGCCTCATTGCAAGTCTGGCCGGCTCTTCGTGTCCTACGATCTAAATCGCCTGGGGCAGGCAGTCACAAAACGCACCCTCTCCATCTGGGTGGCAGACTGCATCAAGGCGGGCGCTCCACTGGATCGGCGAGTCACCGCACACTGCGTCCAAGCCAAGGCGCCGTCGTGGCTTCCCTACGCTCAGTGCCTCTGACGGACATCTGCCGGGCTGCGACCTGGGCTTCGGCGAACACTTTCACCTCACACTACTGCCTGGAGAGGGAGTCCTGCTGGGACAGCGCCTTCGGCTAGGCTGTACTCCATAATCTGTTTGGGGTATAAGCAACTCCTGCCCTTCGACCCTTTTCAACGGTTACCGAGGGGTTCGCCCTGGGGACCTGAGGACTCGGACTCCTTCGGGCATCGACTTCTGCTCACGACCTCACGGAGGCATTTTTTGGTTACAGGTTCGGTAGCCTGTAGCTGGAGAGTCCCATAAGTGAGGACTGACTTCCTGCTTGTTCCTGGAGAAAGCGTAGTTACTCACCTGTAACAGGTGTTCTCCAGGGACAGCAGGAATCAGTCCTCACTACCCTCCCACCTCTCCTGATGAGTTGCTGGATTTTTATCCTTCTCTTGCCATCTGCTTGGTAGGGCTTGAGCTAAGGGACCTGACTGAGCAAGATGGCATCCTTGGGCAGGAAGAGTACTCCCAAAGGCTTTCTGTGAAAGCTGGGTAATTGCTCCGCGCGGGCTCCGTCGGTGCCAACGTCACCCATAAGTGAGGACTGATTCATGCTGTCCCTGGAGAACACCTGTTACAGGCAAGTAACTACACTTTCCTCTTGAGGTGACCTCCAGGCCCAAGTTTAGAGATATTTCGACTTCCTCTCAGAGTCTGACTCTGATGGCTGTGTAACCGAGGGGGGAATTGGAGGACTTTTCAGAATCCAGGTTCCCGGAGCTCCCTTCAGACCCTTCCCCACCTCATGAACATTGGACGTTTTCTGAAGATATATGATCTTCCAGGATTTTATGAGGATGAACCCAGGGCAGAGGAGCTGGAAATATTGCAGTACTCCTCAATGCCTAAGGAGGCAGTGATTGTGCTCGTACATCGCATCCTGCAGAGGGTACAGGATGTGGGAGAGGCCCCTCACAGTACCTCCAGTGAGTAGAAGACTTAACTCTATGTACAGGGTGCAGAAAGCTCCAGGTTTCGAGAAACCTCTGCTCCCGCACCACTTCTTGGTGGTCGAGTCTACGCTGAAAAGGATTAAGAATACTAAGATTGATTTTTCGGCCCTTTGGGAAGGGAGGCTCTGACCTTGGACTCTTTCCGAGAGGTGTTTCTAGGGCTCGATGATCGTTGCTTGAGTGGCCTCATACTAGCTCTACATGAGTATGTTCCTCAAGGACATATTGTGGGACTTGGCTGACCTGTCTCTGTTCCTTCCTCCTGAGAAATTGGAGCAGTTTCTCACCCTAGTGGCATTAACATCATTAACATGGCAAGGACTACTCAAAATTCCTTGTCTGGGCGACCTATGATGCCTTCGAGACTGCATCGTGAGTGTCTTCAGTAGGCATTGGAGCTTGGAGAATCATCTGGCTTCAGTCCTCTGACTTGGAACAGTCAGTGCAGAGTAAACTGGCGGATGTACCATGCCACAGTGAGAATTTGTTCAGTGAACAGGTGGAAGAGAAAGCTGGCATTATAGAGAAGCAACATATCATGCTTTCCAGACTCTCCAGGTGCACATCTGAACCAGCTTACCATAAGGAGGTACCAAGGAGGGAGCCAGAAGAAGACCTACTATTCCCATAGGCATTGGTACTTGCCTGGACCCCAAATCTCCCAGAAGAGGCAGCAGAGCCCTCACCAGCATCAGTGCAGAGAAAAGCCCCAGAGGGCCAAACCAGCCCCGTAGTCAAAGGATTTTGATTGGTTCCTCTGGAGCATAGGCAATCTACCAGGTGTCGCCGTGATGAACTCTCCTGTGGGAGGAAGGCTCACTGTCTTTGCCCACAAAATATCCAGGTAGATTGGCTCCATTCCAGAGCAGGATCCCACAGCAGACTGATGTCAGATGCTTTCCTCCTGCACTGGGAGAAGGGTCTTCTGTATGCTTACCCTCCAATACCTCTCATAGTGAAAACCTTAATGAAGCTAAGGACAGACGGAGATACGACGATACTCATCGTGCTGTACTGATCCAGACAGCCCTGATTCCCGCTCCTGCTGCAGTTCTCCATGCAGGAACCCCTCTGGCTCAGCTATGCTACAGACCTCATTTCACAGGCTGACAGGAAGATGCAGCAAGTGGGACACAACCTGCAATGTCCAAGAAGCAGCAAAGCAGCAGGATTTGCCACACACCGTATTCATGCAATCATAGCCCTCCTCCTAAGTACGTTTGCATTATGCTTTTAATATAGCTATAGATGTCTATTGTTTTAATCATACATGATTTTTATTAATGGTCATTTTAATGTTTATTTGATCATTACTGTTATAGGTTACAATTCTTTTTATATATACATACAGATACATATTTTTTATGTTATATATTTTGATACATTTTACTCAAGTGGTTGTTTTTGTTTTTTAATTTTCCATTCATATTGTGCTTGTTTTATGCTTTTTTATTTTATTACTATTATTATTATTATTATTACTGTCATTTTATTAGTTTACATGAGGTCTCAAGCCCCTGAGGAAGGCTGATGCTGAAACACGTGTAGGGTTAACCTCATTGGATACCTTAATAAACCTTTATTCCAGCCATGGTATGTGGTAAGTCCTGCTTCTTTGCTGCTTTCTGATGGAAAGATGCTACATCTCAATGTCCGGTCCTTGGCCCTCACGGCATGAATGTTAAGAGGCTATTCCTGATCGTGTCCCCAGTCTAGTCCCGGAACCTCTGGGTTGCCCATCTTATCCAGCAGCTTGGAGACTGAGAAACTCCCACTTTTGTGACATCACTGGTATAACTCTCCGGTGTCCACCTCCTGCCATCAGTTACCTCAGTCTCCAAGCAGCTGGATAGCTGGAGCCCAGGGGTCTGGGCTCATTTGAGAAACAATTGAGTTGTTAGGTTAGAGTACTTGGGGAGTTTTGCTAAATTGGTAGAGTTCCTTTGTTTTGGGGGGCTGTATCTTTAAATTTGGAAAGATTATTTTATTTGGCTTTTACACTCTACTTCCCCCCCCTTCTGTTCTATTGCAGCCAAGAGACAAGGGCCTGCCTCCTCAAATACCCTTTCCCGGGGGTCAGCTGGGTCTGGATGCGTCAGTGAGTCATTCTACCTCAGTTCGAGGGGATTAGCGGGCAGCCGACGCCGCGCAGAAGGCCTTGCCTGCCGGTGCGTCTGGTGCCTTGCTCTGTTACACAGAGCTGTCAGTTTTGACTGGTGCAGCACTGTGGGTTAGCGGGCCCGGGGTCGTCGAGTGCTTCCGCAGTTGGCTGGAGGCATAGTTCTGGCATTGGCTCCTATATCTCGCCCTGCAGCGGAGAAAGGTAAGCGTCTGTGCTACTAGCATCGGCCTTTCTCTCGGTACGTTTTGACGTGCTTTTTGGAGGATCGCGCCTGCTGTGTGGCAGCGGCGTATCGGGGCTCCGGGGCCCGGTAATATTTCCTGCATCTAGCTTCACACCTTTACTAAGGGTTTGGCGAACAGTAAAAAAACAAAACAAAAAAAACAAAACAAAACAGAAGGCCATGAGGTTATCTGTATTTTTCTATATTTTCTTTACAATTGAGAGGGGAGCTGGGACTGCGCCCGGTGTCAGTTTACAAGCAAGGCACTCGGCTAGACACAGACCTAGTGTGTTCCAGAGAGCATGCCTACCAAGCAGCTGTGTATGGTGTGTGGAGCTAGGAGGAGCTCTAGCGCCGGGACCTGCAAGGCTTGTGGAGGAGATTCAGGGGAGCTGGGACAGGTACAGGAGCAGTTCGATATGGTTCCTGGGACAGCTCCAGACGCCGCGACATCTTTAGACTCTGCATTACCTCAGAATGAACCGGTGGCGGGCCCGTCCTCCAGTTCAGGCGCTCCCCCCTCGCAAACCTTATTGCCAGCGGATCTGTCTTCTATTTTTTTCGCCACAGTTTGTGGCCTTATTGCAGCAGGCGTCCCTTGGATATTCCTTGCAGCAGTCGCTTTCCAAGGACAGCGGCAGAGCAAGGAAACGCTCTGCGTCTCCTCGGGGCGAGGACTCTCCGGGCAGAGGCAAGAGGTCCCGCGGGTTAGGAGAGCTGGGTGAAGCTTCTGGGGTTTCCGGGGACCCCCTTTCGGATGAGGAGGAACGCAGTACAGCTCTTGATGAGGAGCTGGAGAAAGGAGAGATTTCGGAACGGGAAGATCAGTCAAGGGTTGTCAGAGTCTTCCGGAGAGATGAACTGCCAGCTCTCATTGCTGAGACCCTTAAGACACTCAATATGCCGGTCCTGGGGTCCGCAGAGGATGAAACGCTTGAAGACCCTTTATTGCAGGTCTTCAGAAAGACTCAAAGGGCGTTCCCGGTTCATAGAGTCTTCCAAGAGATGATTCAGGAGGAATGGAATGTCCCGGAAGCATCGCTGAAGGGTTCCAGGGTCATGGGACGCTTGTATCCGTTGGTGGATTAGGATAAAGAAGTCTTCAAGTCGCCTAAGGTGGACACGGCGGTCTCTGCGGTCACCAAGAAAACCACCATTCCGGTAGAAGGTAGTGCGGCCCTGAAGGACGGACAGGACAGGAAATTGGATGTCTTATTGCGACAGGTGTTCGATGTGAATGCAATTTCGCTCCAGGCGGCGATTTGCAGAGCCTGGGTAGCTAGGGCCTGCCTCCGGTGGTCACAGCAGGTGCAAGAGGGGCACCCAGGTCCACTGCAGGGGGATGCTGCTCGTCTGGAGTCCGGGGCGGCATACCTGGCGGATATCCATTATGATCTCATGCACGGTCTCTCGAAAAGTATGGCATCGGCCATAGCAGCGCGCCGCTATATGTGGCTCTGAAATTGGGCGGCGGACAATTCTTCAAAATCTCGGCTAAGTAAACTGCCCTTTAAGGGGCGTTTGTTGTTCGGTGAGGATTTGGAGAAGCTCGTTAAAGACCTTGGTGAATCCAAAGGGGGGCGATTACTGGAAGATAAACCTAAGGGGGCCCGGGGGGCTCCGGGAGGTAGAGGTCAGGTGCGAGAGTTTCGCCGGTTTCGTTCCCAAAAGTTTTCCTCGTCACTGCGTGAGCGTTTTCCTAATAGGAGCCAGGGATTTCGGGGGTTTCGGGGAGCAGGAAGGGGCTTCGGTCCCTCTTCCTCTTCTTCGAACAATTTCAAGAAGTCACAATGAGATGCGGCGGACCCAGGCTCCTCTACTTCCAGTGGGGGGGGGCGGATGCAGGAGTTTTATCCTGTCTGGGTCCAAATCACTACAGATCAATGGGTGCTGGAGGTCATTCGAGAGGGCTATGCCTTGGAGTTCTTGCGCCCAGTGCGAGACGCCTTTGTTCCGTCCCCCGGCGGCTCCGTGGCAAAGTGCGGGGCCCTGCAGGAGATAGTGCAAAGGTTGCTGGATCTCAAGGCCATAGCTCCCGTGCCCTCGGACCAGGTTGGTTGCGGTCGGTACTCCATCTACTTCGTCGTTCCAAAAAAGGAGGGCGGGGTTCACCCGATTCTGGATCTCAAAGGTGTCAACCGGGGTCTGCGGGTGTCGCACTTTCACATGGAGACCCTGCGCTCCGTCATAGTGGCCGTACAATGAGGAGAGTATCTTATGTCGCTGGACCTCTCGGAGGCCTATCTTCATATTCTGATCAGGCCGGAACATTACAGGTTTCTCAGGTTCGCGGTGCCGTTTGGTCATTTTCAGTTCCAAGCTTTGCCCTTCGGCCTGGCCACGGCGCCGTGGATTTTCACCAAGGTGATGGTAGTAGTGGCGGCAGCGCTACGCAAGGAGGGCATTCTTGTGCATCCTTATCTAGACAACTGGCTCATCTGGGCAAAATCTCGGTCCGAGCGCCAGAGGGTGACGACAAGAGTGGTGTCATTCTTAGAGAGTTTGGGTTGGATAGTCAACGTGCAGAAGAGTCGTCTTATTCCTTCCCAGAATCTGGAATATCTTGGAGCCCGCTTCGACACCAAAGTAGGGAAAGTTTTTCTCACGGCTCAGCGAGCTCAGGCCCTGCGCAAGCTAGTGGGCTGGTTCCTGCAGCTCAAGGCTCCCTCAGTGTGGCGTTACCTACAGTTGCTGGGTACCATGGCGGCATCGATAGAGATGGTGCCGTGGGCTCGTGCTCACATGAGACCGTTACAAAGAGCGTTGCTTCGCAGGTGGTCGCATCAGCTGGATCCGCTATCACGGAGACTAGCTTGCCCGGAGGACGTCCATCAAGCGCTGCGCTGGTGGTTGATTCCCGAGTCCCTGGAGAGGGGGAAATCCTTGGAGGCGCCAGACTGGGTGGCAGTGATGACAGATGCCAGCTTGCAGGGCTGGGGGGCTCATTGCCAGGGCAGATTTGCACAAGGCCTGTGGGATTCTGAGGAGGCAGCGTGGGCAATCAACAGGTTGGAGTTAAGAGCGGTGTTGCTTGCCTTGCGGGAAAGGCGGTCAGGGTGTTGTCTGACAACGCGACGGCAGTGGCATATGTCAACAAGCAAGGAGGCACCAGCAGCGTGTCGCTGGAAGCCGAAGCCGCGATCTTGTGTGCCTGGGCGGAAACAAATCTCTCAGACTTGTCGGCAGCTCATGTCGCAGGGGTGGACAATGTGGAAGCCGATTTTCTCAGCCGGGTGCGAGTGGACCCGGGGGAGTGGGTACTGCATACGGAGGTCTTCGAGATGATTGCGCGCAGGTGGGGGTTTCCGGTCATGGACCTCATGGCGACGTTTGAATCCGCAAAGGCCAGTCGCTTTTTTAGCAGACGATGAGAAAGAATGTCGGAGGGGCTGGACGCTCTTGTTCAGGTCTGGCCGAGCCGACAGCTGCTGTATGTCTTCCCGCCCTGGGTGTTGATAGGGCGGGTTCTGCAAAAGATAGGAAAGTTCCAAGGGCAGGTAATTCTGATAGCGCCGGATTGGCCATGTCGTCCCTGGTACGGGGACCTGGTGCGGCTGGTGGTGGCCAAGCCCTGGCGTCTTCCTTGCAGAGTGGATCTTCTGTCCCAGGGTCCTCTGTTCATGCCGCATGTGGATTGGTTCTCGCTTACGGCCTGGCTCTTGAGAGGGCTCGGTTGAGATCCCGGGGGTACTCGCCGGCGGTCGTAGCCACTTTATTGAAGTCCAAGAAGCGTTCTACGTCTCTAGCATATATTCGAGTCTGGCGAATCTTTGAGGCGTGGTGTGCGGATCGGCGGTGTGTGGCTCTCAGAGCAACTATTCTGCAGATCCTGGATTTTTTGCAGGATGGTTTTGACAAAGATTTGGCGGCAGCATCGTTGCGAGTGCAAGTGGCGGCCTTGGCCTGTTACAGGGGCCGGTTAGCGGGTCAGTCGATTGCGGCTCAGTGAGATGTGAAACGTTTTCTGCGGGCGGTTACCCTGGTTCGGCCACCTTCTAAGCCTGTTTTTCCTAAATGGCATCTTTCGCTTGTGTTGGACGCGTTAGAGAGTGAGCTGTTCGAGCCGCTGGGGTCTGTGTCAATCAAGGATATTACTCTGAAGGCGGTTTTCCTGGTGGCGGTCTGCTCAGCGCGCCGGGTTTCTGAACTCCAAGCGCTGTCCTGTAGAGAGCCCTATCTCTCTTTTTTCGCGGCTAAGGTAGTTTTGAGGCTGGTGTCTGCTTTTCTCCTGAAGGTGGTCTCCACGTTTCACCTGAACCAAGAGATTGTTCTGCCGTTTTTTTCCGAGGAGGCTCCGGGTCCTGCCTCAAGAAAGCTGCATCGTCTGGATGTTTGACGGACTTTGAAGAAGTATCTTCACAGAACGGCGGCTTTTAGGAAGTCCGATCGATTGTTTGTACTGTTCGCGGGACCGAGAAAGGGAGAAGCAGCATCCAAGTCTTCACTCGCGCGGTGGATCAAGGAAGCGATTGCGACGGCTTATGTTGTGAAGGGAAAAATCGTGCCAGAGGGGCTGAGGGCTCATTCTACGAGAGCTCAGGCTGCTTCTTGGGCGGAGTTTCGTTTGGTGTCACCAGTGGAGATTTGTAAGGCGGCGACGTGGTTGTCTCTGAACTCTTGTGAGGCACTATCGCCTGGATGTGCACATGAGGGAGGAGGCCTCATTTGGCAGGGCAGTCCTTCAGGCTGGTTTGCTGGGTCCCTCCCATGATTAAATTTCTTTACTGCTCTGGTACTGACCCAGAGGTTCCGGGACTAGACTGGGGACACGATCAGGAAGGTGAAATTAGACTTACCTGCTAATTGTTGTTCCTGGAGTGGAACCAGTCTAGTCCCGTATCCCTCCCAGCGTGCACAAGCAAACGGAAGCCTGAAGTATACCCGTGGGCATACAGGTAAGTCCTGGTGCCTTTTGTTTGCCTACTTTCAGTTAGATTCCGAGATAGAAAAAAAAAGAAGAAGTGAAGAAAGGGGGAAGGCGGATGTTTTTTCACAGGAACAGGTCTCCGAGGGTGCGGGCCTGTCTCTCCCTTCTTCTCGTTAGGACTTGGTCTGCCTCAAAGTTGTTCATGGTTAAAAGAAGGGTTTTTTTTCTTCTGCTATGTAGTCGTTATTGATAGTTAGTTACTATGTGGGTATGTATACTTACTTGTTTCTCTGGTGAGTCTGCTTTGTCAATAGAGTACTGATGGCAGGAGGTGGACACCGGAGAGTTATACCAGTGATGTCACAAAAGTGGGAGTTTCTCAGTCTCCAAGCTGCTGGATAAGATGGGCAACCCAGAGGTTCCGGGACTAGACTGGTTCCACTCCAGGAACAACAATTAGCAGGTAAAAGTCTAATTTCACCGTCCTTTCAGAGCTCGATCTGCCTGACAACATAACTGATGTCCTGTTGGCCTCCAGGGAGACCTTGATGAGGAGGTTCTCTGCCTGTAAGTGGAGAAGGTTTGCTGTCTGGTATGAAGGCCAGGCCCTAAACCCTTTCGTCTGTCCTACAAAGAAGCTGCTCGACTATCTTCTGTACCTCTCTGATTTGGGCCTGAAGTCCAACTCCATTTGAGTTCACCTCAGCGCAATTGGGGCCTACCATTGTGGGCTAGATGGGACATCCATCTCAGTACAGTCTTTGATTGTTCGCTTCATGCAAGAGCTACTTCTCTGGAAACCTCTGTATAAGCCGCCCTTAGCTTGGGACCTCAATGTGGTACTAGCACAGATCATGAAAGCTCCATTTGAGTCTCTGAACTCATGTCTACTGAAATTCTTGAGCTGAAAGGTCTTGTTTCTGGTAGCTGTCACCTTGGTGTGCCGAATTAGCGAGCTTCAGACTCTGGTAGTTCATCCACCATATACCAGATTCCATCATAATAGCGTGGTTCTTCGATTGCATTCCTGTTGTCCTTCCGAAGGTGGTTTTGGATTTCCATCTCAACCAGTCCATAGTTCTACCTGCATTTTTCCCTAGGCCTCACACCCAGAACAAGGAAGCAGCATTGCACATATTGGTCTGCAAGTGGGCCTTAGCCTTCTATTTGGAACGGACAAAGGACCATAGGAATTCTGTCCAACATTTTGTTTCTTTTGACCCCAGCAAGTTGGAAGCTGCTGTTTCCAAACGCTTTTTAAATTTGGCTAGCAGACTGCATCTCTTTTACATATGCCCAGGCCGGTCTGAGCCTTGATGGTCATGTCACAACTCAGAATGTCTGAGTTATGGCTGCATCAGTGGCCAATTTGTGTTCGGCCTCCATGGAGGAAATCTGCAGGTCTGCAACGTGGTCTTCTGTCCAATGTTCACATCTCACTACTGCCTGGAAGGGGAGTCCCAATGTGACATTAACTTTGACCAATCTGTACTCCGGCTCTTGTTTGGGAATTAGAATCCAACTCCGTCCCCCCAATGCCCTTCTGTCTGTCCAGGCTACTAAAAAAGAAAAAAACAAAAAATGAATTAATGAGAGAGAAATTTCACAGAGTTCAGAACAGATGTGAGATTTGCCTTCACTGCACATAGTTGGTTTTGCATGTTCTGCAGTTCATGTTGCCCCTGTTGGGCTTCTCAGGGGCTTCTTCAGTTTTTGGTAGCCTGTAGCTTGGGAGTCCAGTGCATGAAAACTTACTTCCTGTTTGTCCACTGAGAAAAGATAAATCTCCAGGAACAAGCAGGAATGTAATCTTCACATATGGGTATCGTCGGTACCGACGGAGCCTGCGCGGGAACGCTCCCCAGCGTCCAATTAGAAAGCTTTTGGGAGCATCCCACAGCGCCTGCGTGCTGCCTTCCCGCCTTTCCCAACTGCCTCTCTCCAGTTCTTCGTTTTCCGCGGAGCCAGCAGGTCGTTGTTCCTGTCACCGCAGAAAACGTTCCTATTCTCCTTATTTCTTGTGGTCGCGTCTGCCTTCCCTCGACACTAGACCAGTACCACCCGTTCTGGCTTTTTTTTTTTTTTTTAAATCTTTTTTCCTAATCTTTTTCTTCTTCAGGTACACGCGCCATTTTGGGCACTAGGCCCAAATTTCCTTCACTATGGAAAAATCTGCTTCGGGTTTCAAGAAGTGTACCAAGTGTGGCGGTACCATCTCCGTCACCGACACCCACGACTGGTGCCTCAAATGTTTAGGACCTGACCACTCCATTTCAGAGTGTATGGCCTGTGGGATGATGTCGAAGAGGGGTCGGCAAAACCGAGCTGCTAAGCTCAGCACCCTTTTTCCCTCCGATGCAGCCTCTGTGGCTTCGACATCTTCCAGGGCTTCGTCTTCCTCCCATGGATCTCAGGTAACTAAACATAAATCTGGCCGGTCCTCAAAGGGTAGATCTCCTTCCAAGCATCGAGATGCCTCTGGCGTTGCCCTTGAGGGACTTGCACTGGCAAAATTGCCCCGGCGGGAGGCTTTGGCTTCCAAAGCATTATTGTGGCTCCAGGATGTTCTCGAGGCCTCAACCTCGGCAGAACTACTGGTGCCATGCTCTGGGGTACCGGCCGCTTTGCCCGGTACCGACACCCAGGCATTGGCAGTGTCGATAGACCAGAGATTCTTGGCTATTGAACGCAGTCTGGCGGCTCTCCTTGCGGCATCGGTGCCTTCGGGACTGCTTCAGACAATTCAACCGGTACCGGCACCTGTTCCGGCACTGGTATTGGTACCGGTACCGACAGCATCGACTTTGTTGTCTGCGTTGCCGGCACCGAGTCATGCTATGCCTTCCGGTATCGACAGGCCGGTACCGATCCCCTCCGACACCGACTTCGATCGGTACAGGTATCGTGCTCTACAAGAGCACCCAGATAGGAGGTACTTTGAATCCTCGGAGGAGTCTGAAGATTCTGACAGCTCAGTTGGTACCGGAGTACTTCTCCCTGAGGAGCCTTCCTCTCCTAAACATAGGATGTCTCCTCCAGAGGATATATCCTTTCAGTGGCTCCTGAAACAGAGCCCAGAGCAAAGGAGTTGGAGATTTTACAATATCTCAAGGCTCCTAAGGAGGCAGCCACTTTGCCTATTCATGAGATCTTACATGATCTCATGTTAAGAATGTGGGAAACACCTCTTACCACCTCTCCTCACTCTCGTAGACTGGACACCATGTATCGAGTACCTCCTTGTCCTGGATTCCAAAAGACTCGGCTTCCTCACCACTCCATTGTAGTGGAATCAGCTATGAGAAGGATCAGGAGTGCAAAGAGGCATGCCTGTAATCCTCCAGGACGTGAGTGCAGAACTCTGGATGCCTTTGGACTTCATACTTTCCAGGCTTCCATGCTTTCCGCCAGGATCAGTTCCTATATTTTATATATGGGAATGTTCCTTAAGGAAGTCACAGGAGATTTGGAGCTTATGAGCCCTCTCCTTCCTGATGATAAGAGGCAGGATTTTCTCACACTGGTTAAACATGCCCAGGATGTTTCCAGGTTTGTCAATCGTGCAGCCTTTGACTGTTTTGAGTGCATAAGCAGAACCTCTGCCATTGTCATAGGTGCACGTAGGATTGCCTGGCTCCAGGCATCTGACTTAGAACTCTGGGTACAGGACAAACTGGGCAATATCCCCTGTATTGGTGATAATCTCTTTGGCAAAAATTGGCAAGAGAAAACTAATGAATTGGATGCTGATAACTCTACTTTGGATAGACTATCCAAGGCTACAGCTGATCCTGAAAGGAAGAAATCTTTCAAGAAACCATTATTCTCCAAAAAGAAGAGGTTTTACCCCTCTTATACCCAGCAGGGGCGTTCTGCAGGTCAGTCTGCCCGAAAGGGTCAGCAACCACCTAAACAAAGGAAAACAAAGACTGCTAAGCCTCAACCGTCTCAGCAGTCCCAGCCTCCACAAGGCCTTTGACTTCCATCTAGAGAACTTAGCCTTCCTGGACCTCAGCGGACCAGAGCCTTCCACCATTCCAGGAAGGTTGTGTCATTTTGCCCCCAGATGGGGGCAGATAACAGCAGAAGATTGGACTCTCTCCATTGTAAGAGAGGGGTACAAGCTTCACTTCCTTCGCATGCCCCCTCCTACGATGGTAAGACAGTTCAATTCTCAGACCTCTCTCAACAACCAGTTAAGTTAAGAGGTCACTATGCTTCTTGCCCAAGGGGCAATAGAAGAGGTACCCATTCCCCAACAGGGTACAGGGTTTTACTCCCCCTATTTCCTTATCCCAAAGAAAACAGGAGGACACAGACCTATTTTAGACCTCAGAGAATTGAACAAATTCCTTTTCAAAGAGAAATTCAAGATGGTTTCTCTAGGAACTCTTCTGCCATACCTTCAGAGTCCGGATTGGCTTTGGTCTCTAGATCTCAAGGATGCACACACCCATGTTCTTATCCATCCAACTCACCAAAGATTCCTTCGGTTTCTATTTCAGGGGAAGCACTACCAGTACAGGGTTCTTCCTTTTGGCCTGGCCTCGGCACCAAGGGTGTTTACGAAATGCATGGCTGTGGTGGCAGCATTTCTTCGCACTCTAGGAATATTTGTCTTCCCTTACTTAGACGACTGGCTCATTCGAGCCCCATCAGAGCCAGAGGCCAGGATTTCTCTGTCTTGCACAATGCGTATCCTTCAATATTTGGGCCTTGTAATAAACATCCCAAAATCCAACCTAACTCCTACTGAGTCCCTAGAGTTTATAGGAGCTATGCTGGATACCACAAAGGCAAGGGCCTATCTTCCTCAGACCCGTTGCCTTCGCATTGTGCAGTTAGCTTCTCAAGCAGTGCTAAAGCCTCACCTCACTGCTTGAGAAATATTACAACTACTAGGCCACATGGCATCTACCGTGCATGTGGTTCCTTATGCTCGCCTCCATATGAGAGCAGTCCATTGGACTTTACCCACTTAGTGGACCCAGGCATCAGGGTGCCTGTCAGACAAAATAGCAAACACAAATCGCCTTATTTTGTCCCTCCAGTGGTGGCAGTCCACTCAAAACCTGTTGGTGGGGTCCCCGTTTCAACAACCCTTACCCAGGGTCACTCTCACAACAGATGCTTCACCAATGGGTTGGGGAGCTCATCTGCAAGACCTCTCCACCCAGGGCACCTGGACTCCACAGGAGACTCATCTACACATTAATCTCTTAGAGCTCAGAGCAATCTTCCTTGCTCTTCGAGTGTTCCACACCCTGCTAAGCTACAAGACAGTCCTAATTCATACAGACAATCAAGTAGCCATGTTCTATGTGAACAAGCAGGGAGGAACAGGCTCTCTGTCGCTTTGCAACGAAGCTTTGCGACTATGGGCCCTCGCCAGAGAGCATCAGATTCATCTCCTGGCGGTGTATCTTCCAGACATTCAAAACTCTTAGGCAGACAGACTCAGTTGAGTTCTGCTTCCACACAAATGGTCTCTGCATGCAGACCAAGTGGCCAAAATATTTCAAATTTGGGGAACCCCGGACATAGACCTCTTTGCAAGTCCGTTGAATGCCAAACTTCCCCGGTTCTGTTCCAGAATTCCGGCTCAGGGCTCTCAGGCCAGGGATGCTTTCCTCCTTCATTGGGGTCAAGACTTCCTCTATGCCTTTCCACCCATTCCCCTAATTCCCAAAACCCTGTTCAAGCTTCAGAGAGACAGAGGCCATATGATTCTCATAGCTCCACATTTTCCACGGCAAGAGTGGTACCCTCTGCTTCTACATCTCTCTCAAGCTCCGTCTCTGGAGTTAGGGTCTGCCCCAGATCTCCTGTCTCAGGAGGATGGGATGTTATGGCATCCCAATCCCCAGTCTCTGCATCTCAGGTCTTGGTTGCTGAAGGCCTAGATCTTCATGATCTTAACCTTTCTCAGCAAGTAAAGGATACCCTTTATGCTTCCAGGAAGTCTTCCACAAGACGCTCTTATGCTTTCAAGTGGAAAAGGTTTACCATATGGTGCTCACAGAAGGGTCTTAACCCCCTTGCCGATACCTCTGGAATCTTTACTGGAGTATCTCCTTCATTTATCCAGTGCAGGACTTAAGACTAATGCGGGTCAAATGCGGGTCTCAAGACAAATTCAGTAAGAGTCCATTTGAGTGCTATTGCAGCTTCTTTCAAGCCTTTAAATGGACAACCTATTTCCTCCCATCCTCTTATAGCAAGATTTATGAGAGGCCTTCTTTTAACTAAGCCTCCCATTAGACCACCACTGGTGGCATGGGACTTAAATCTGGTTCTTGGGCAGCTCATGAAGCCACCTTTTGAACCCTTAGCTACTTCTTTAAAATTCATTTCCTGGAAAGTTATCTTTCTTATTGCAATCACATCAGCACGTCGCATCAGTGAGTTGCAAGCACTAGTGGCTGATCCTCCTTATACAAGGTTCCATCATGATAAGGTAGTCCTTAGAACTTATCCGCACTTTATGCCAAAGGTGGTCTCACCTTTCCATCTAAACCAAGCGGTTTACTTGCCTGTGTTTTTTCCAAGGCCTCATGCATCAAATGCAGAAAGGAATCTTCATACTTTGGACTGTAAAAGAGCTTTAGCCTTTTACTTGCAGAGGACACAGGAACATAGTCTCCAAGAGAACTCTGTCCAACTGGATTGCACAGTGTATTTTGATTGCCTATCAGAGTAAGAACCTTCCTCTGGAAGGCCATGTCACAGCTCACAATGTGAGAGCCATGGCAACTTCAATGGCTCATCTTCACTCTGTGTCTATCGACGACATCTGTCGAGCAGCCACTTGGGCCTCAGTTCATACCTTCACAGCCCATTATTGCTTAGACAAGGTCTCCCTCCGGGACGCCCTGTTTGGTCAGGCTGTTCTTTAACACCTGTTCCATACTTAATCAACTCCACCCACCATCCCTGGTAGGATGCCAGAGATCCATGGGGGAAGTGGAGCCCTTTCATAGGGGCACACAACTTCTGGGGTTCTCTCCCTGGTATCTGAAGCTAGGGAGTCCCCATATGTGAAGACTACATTCCTGCTTGTTCCTGGAGATAGCATAGTTACTTACCTGTAACAGGTGATCTCCGGGAACAGCAGGAATTTAGTCTTCACAACCCACCCACCTCCCCTAGGAGTTGTATCTCCCTATCTTTCTCTTTTCTCTTTCCCTCTTTCTCTCTCTTTGTCTCAGCTTTAAACTCAACTGGAGAGAGGCAGTTGGGAAAGGCAGGAAGGCAGCACGCAGGTGCTGTGGGATGCTCCCAAAAGCTTTCTAATTGGACGCTGGGGAGCGTTCCCTCGCAGGCTCCGTCGGTACCGACGATACCCATATGTGAAGGATAAATTCCTGCTGTTCCCGGAGATCATCTGTAACAGGTGTTCTTTGTGGACAGCAGGAATAAATCCTCACAACCCTCCTACCTCCCCGAGTTGTATTATTATTAGACTGATGAAAATGGCATCACGGTGGCAGGCAGGAAGAATGGCACACAGGCATGATGGAGCCTCCCAAAAGCATTCCCACGTGGTGCTCTGTTGGGGATGTCACCCATGCGTGATGACTTATTCCTGCTGTCCACGGAGAACACCTGCTACAGGTGAGTAACTACTTTTTCTTGATAATTCTCTTGGGGACATAATCCCAGTGCTTTTCTGATACAGCGATGTTATAGTGCTTACAAAGTTTCCAATGAAGGAGATGTGCCACCTTGTTGTGTCTTTCTGTGTAGAAATTTTCTGCCATCAAAACTTCATAACCAGTTACCAGATGAGTAACAGTTTCCAGCTCTTTCTTACAGAATCTGCATAAAGCGTTTAAAAATAAATAAATGTCTGTTTTACTAGTCTTCTCTTGCCCTTCAAGGAAGAATTCCTTAGCACATTTGTCTGGACCAAAAAGTCATCCTAATGTCATCTGAGAAGCTTTTTACTAGATGGAGTTGTTCTGCTAGATGTTTATCACTGGGACTATAGAGCTTCAAGTTGTCTACAAAGAGTAGGTGTGATGTCACCTCTGGGGCTTTGTCAGCTTTAGGGTTAAGGCTACCCCCATACCCCAAAGAGTTAAGAAGTGCACTAAAGGATTAAAGGCTATACAAAACGGTTAGCTCTCTGGTGTACTAGTTACTTAAGCATTATGGTTAAAAGCCTCATAGGAAGTCAGCTTGCCTTACATAGGGAACCTTTTCAATAATGCTAAACTGTGCTTGAGAGCTGAAGGGTTGATCAGAGGAGCGAGGATGATAGCCTATTGGAAAGGTGATATTGTACGTGTTTGAGTCTTGGCTAGATCATAAGTTCATGGAACAAGAATGATAAGTATCCCTGTAAAGTGCTGTGAACATTAATAGCACTAGAAAATAGCAGTAGTATTGTTGAAATTTGTTTTGATTAAGTATGTTTTTACATTTTAGTAAAGGAAGTATATGCTGAAATGTTTCTAGACAGCTTGTATTATTTTTAAAGTATGATTCTGTTCATTTGAAAGAGGAATTTGAGTTTTGCAAAAAAGAAAAGTATGAATAATTACCTTGCATCCTGGAAGCACCTCAAATTTAGCTATCACTTTGCTTGTCTGACTCTCCATTCTGTCTCTTTGCATCAGTTAACTGTGCCTCTTTCCAACTGCTTCTTTATTTCACTTGTTTCCCATAGGGGAGTGCTGTATTGTGAAGCATGTAATGTTTTTTGGATTATAAATTGCAGTTCTATGGATTATATGTTCTATGAAAGCAATTTTTGAAGCTGTTTACCTGGGTAAATCGCCTTCACTCAGTCCAGCTAAAGTGATGTGCAGCCTTCTTTTGTAGGAATACTACTTCTAGTTGGAACACTGAGGAGGTATTTCTGCAGGTGCGTTTAGGTTAAAGGAGGAGCTTTTGTTCACACATTATTTTAAATTCTTTGGCCGACCTCAGAAGCTTTTTAAAACGCTTACTTTGCACTAAATTTTAAGGAAAAGTAGCTGTGTTTTTCTTTCAACGTTAACATTGGGACATGTTTACTAAAGGTTAACGCGCATTAAGTGCTGCCACTGCTCATATCTCCAGGAACAAGCAGGAATGAGTCTTCACATATGGGTATCGTCGGTACCGACGGAGCCTGCGCGGGAACGCTCGCCAGCGTCCAAAAGGAAAGCTTTTGGGAGCATCCCACAGCGCCTGCGTGCTGCCTTCCCGCCTTTCCTAACCGCCTCTCTCCAGTTCTTCTTTTCCGCGGAGCCAGCAGGTCGTGTTCCTGTCACCGCTGAAGAATTTCTTTATTTTATTTTATTTCTTTGGTCACGCGTCTGCCTTCTCAACGCTGGACCGGTACCGCCGATCTTTTCTTTCTTTATTCTAAAAAAAACAAAAAACAAACTACTGTTTTCTCTCACTTCAGTGCATTTTCTTCTTGGCCTTAGGCCTAGGACATTTTTCCTTATGGAGAAGCCCGCTTCTGGGTTTAAAAAATGCACGAAGTGCAACGGCACTATTTCTGTCACTGACACCCATGAATGGTGTCTAAAATGTTTAGGTCCTGACCACTCCATTGCGGATTGTGAGTCCTGCTCCATGATGTCTAAAAGAGGTCTACAGAATCGAGCAGCTAAGCTCAGTACCCTGTTTCCCTCGGATGCAGCTTCGGTTGCATCGACGTCTTCCAGGGCTGCTTCTTCCTCACATGGATCTCAGGTAACCTAACTTAAATCCAGCCGGTCCTCGAAGGGTAGATCTCCCTCCAAGTATCGAGATGCCTCCGGGCTTGCCCTCGAGGAATCCGCACCGGCAAAATTACCCCGGCGGGAGGCTCCGGCTTCCAAAGCTTTATCTATGGGGTCACAGGTTGACATCGATGGCTCGGCCTCGACCGATCACCTGTTGCCATGTTCTGGGGTACCGGTGGTTCCCACTGGTACCAACATCCAGACATTGGTTGCGTCAATGGATCAGAATATCCTGACCATGCAGCGTGCCATAACGGCATTCATACAAGCTGCGACGCCTTCGGTACCGCAACAAACTCTGTTGCCGGTACCGACTCTGGCACCGGTACCGACATCGGTTCCGGTGCCGGTACCGATTGCATCGACATCCGCTTCGGGGTCGACTGCAGTGGTACACTGTTCGGTGATGCCCATCGGTACCGATCACTCCCGATGTCGATACCACCCGGTATGCGTATCGGGCTCTGCAGGAGCATCCAGACAGGCGATACTTCGATTCCTCTGAAGACTCTGATGAATCAGAGGTCTCTGTTGAAGCATCGGTGATTCATCCTCAGGAGCCCTCTTCTCCAAAAAGGAGAATGTCTCCTCCAGAAGACTTGTCTTTTCAAGACTTCATTAGGGAAGTGGCCAGGGGTCTTTCCATCTCAGTGGCCCCTGAGACAGAGCCTAGAGCAAAAAAAATAGATATTTTACAATATCCTAAGGGTTCTAAAGAGGCAGCCACCTTACCAATACATGAGATTCTTTATGATCACATGTTGGGCATATGGGAGACTCCTCTCACCACTTCCCCTCATTCTCGCAGGTTGGACACCATGTATCGTGTTCCTCCTTGTCCTGGCTTTCATAAGACTCAGCTCCCTCACCACTCTATTGTGGTGGAGTCTGCCATGAAGAAGATAAAGAGTACAAAAAGGCACTCTTCTGCTCCTCCAGGAAGAGAATGCAGAACCTTAGATGCCTTTGGCAGGAGAATTTTCCAGGCCAGTATGCTTGTTGCCAGAATCAATTCCTATAGTCTCTATATGGGGATGTTTCTAAAATAAGTTACAGATGACCTGCAAACTTTATCTCCTTTCATTTCAGAAGATAAAAGGGAAGAGTTCCTCACCTGGCTCAAACATGCCCAGGATATTTCCAAGTTTTCCAACCGTGCAGCCTTTGACTCTTTTGAAGGTGCCAGCAGAGCCTCGGCCATTGCCATAGGTGCACGCAGAGTTGCTTGGTTACAAGCTTCTGATTTGGATCCTTGGGTTCAAGATGGACTAGGAAACCTTCCTTGTACAGGTGAAAACCTTTTTGGCAAAGATTGGCAAGCAAAGGCCACCCAAATGGATGCTGAAAATTCTGCCTTAGATAGACTTTCAAAGTCTACTTCTGCTCCTTTTAAGAAAAGATTGTTCAAAAAAGGTTTTTTTCCCAAAAAAGGGAAATATTATTCTGCTTATGGTCAGCAGTCATCTACTGCAGGTCGTTTTGCTACAAAGAGACAGCAACAACCGAAACAGGCCAAGCCTAAGGCTGCTAGGACTGCTACGGCCCAACAGCCTCAGCCTCCTCAGGGCCTTTGACTTACAACTAGAGAGCTTAGCCTTTCTGGCTCTAGAACATCCAGAGCCTCTCACCATTCCAGGAAGGTTGGTTTACTTTGCTCCCAGATGGGAACAAATCACAGCAGAGCAATGGACCCTCTCCATCATAAGGGAGGGGTACAAGCTTCATTTCTTAAACCTTCCTCCTCACACCATGGTGAGACAGTTCAATTCTCAGACATCTCTCCTCGACCTTCTGGGTCAAGAGATTACTGCCCTTCTTGCCCAAGGGGCAATAGAAGAAGTACCCCTTCTTCAACAGGGCTCAGGGTTCTACTCCCCCTACTTTCTTATCCCAAAGAAAACAGGGGGCTACAGACCCATATTAGATCTCAGAGAATTGAACAAGTTTCTATGCAAGGAGAAATTCAAGATGATTTCTCTCGGTACTCGCCTTCCATACCTTCAGAGTCAGGATTGGCTTTGCTCTCTAGACCTCAAGGATGCGTACACCCATGTCCTCATCCATCCAACACACAGAAGGTTCCTTCGGTTCCTTTATCAAGGGAAGCACTACCAATACAGAGTGCTTCCTTTCGGTCTGGCCTCTGCACCAAGGGTGTTCACAAAATGCATGGCAGTAGTAGCTGCATTTCTACGCACTCTAGGGGTATTCGTATTCCCATATCTGGACGACTGGCTCATCCGAGCTCCATCCCAGTCAGAAGCCCAGACTTCTCTAACCTGCACAAGCCGTATCCTTCAGTATCTGGGACTTGTAATAAATTTTCCAAAATCCCATCTCACCCCTACTCAGTCTCTAGAGTTCATAGGGGCCTTACTGGATACCACAACTGCAAGGGCCTATCTTCCCCAGGCCTGTTGCCTACGCATGGTGCAGTTAGCCTCACAAATTCAGTTAAAATCCCATTTAACTGCTCGAGAGATGTTACAACTGTTAGGCCACATGGCATCCACTGTGCATGTGGTTCCTTACGCTCGCCTTCACATGAGGGCAGCTCAGTGGACTCTGTCCACCCAATGGACCCAGGCATCAGGTTGCCTGTCAGACAAAATAGCAACCTCCAGTCGCCTCTTTTGGTCCCTCCACTGGTGGAAGTCCACTCAAAATCTGTTGCTGGGATCCCCCTTTCAACAGGAGTTACCCCAAGCAACCCTTACAACTGATGCCTCTCCAAGGGGCTGGGGAGCTCATCTTCAAGATCTCTCCACTCAAGGCATCTGGTCTCTAGAGGAGACATCTCTACATATCAACCTCTTAGAGCTCAGAGCAATTTTTCTAGCTCTCAGAGTCTTCCACACCCTGCTCAGCTTCAAGACAGTCCTTATCCACACGGACAACCAAGTAGCCATGTTCTACGTGAACAAGCAGGGTGGGACTGGCTCTCTGTCGCTTTGCAACAAAGCTCTGAGATTGTGGGCCTTCGCCAGAGAGCATCAAATTCATCTCATGGCAGTGTATCTTCCAGGGGTTCAAAACTCTTGGGCGGGCAGACTCAGTCGAGTTCTGCTTCCACACGAATGGTCCCTCCATGGGGACCAGATAGCCAGGATCTTCCGAATTTGGGGAACCCCGGACATAGACCTCTTTGCAAGTCCGTGGAATGCCAAACTTCCCCGGTTCTGCTCCAGAATTCCGTGTCAGGGAGTTCAGGCCAGGGATGCCTTCCTCCTTCATTGGGGACAAGACTTCCTCTATGCCTTTCCACCTATTCCCCTAATTCCCAAGTCACTCTTCAAAACTTCAGAGAGACAAGGGGTCTATGATCCTCATAGCACCACATTGGCTACGCCAAGTGTGGTACCCTCTACTTCTGCATCTCTCCCAAGCTCCCTCCCTGGACTTGGGATCTGCTCCAGACCTCCTGTCTCAGGAGGAGGGAACGTTGTGGCATCCAAATCCCCAGTCTCTTCATCTCAGAGCGTGGTTGCTGAAGGCCTAGACCTTCACGATTTGCATCTTTCTCAGCAAGTGAAGGATATCCTTCATGCTTCCAGTAAAGCCTTCCACTAGACGTTCCTATGCTTTAAAATGGAAAAGGTTTACCATTTGGTGTGCAGAGAAGGGTCTTAACCCTCTTGCAATACCTCTGAATTCTTTACTAGAGTATTTGCTGCATTTATCCCATGCAGGCCTTAAAACGAATTCAGTAAGAGTCCATTTGAGTGCTGTTGCAGCATCCCTTAAACCTCTCAGTGGACAGCCTATTTCCTCTCATCCTCTTATAGCAAGATTCATGAGAGGCCTTCTTTTGACTAAACCTCCCATCAGACCACCTCCAGTGTCATGGGACTTGAACTTGGTTCTTGGCCAGCTTATGAAGCCACCCTTTGAACCCTTAGCCACTACCTCCTTGAAATTCCTTTCCTGGAAGGTTATTTTTCTTATTGCAGTCACCTCAGCTCGCCGCATCAGTGAACTGCAAGCCTTGGTGGCTAATCCTCCTTATACAAGGTTCCATCATGACAATGTAGTCCTTAGAATTAATCCACACTTAATGCCTAAAGTGGTCTCACCTTTTCATCTGAACCAGGAGGTTTATTTACCTGTCTTTTTTCCAGGACCTCATGCATCAAGTGCAGAGAGGAATCTTCATACCCTGGATTGTAAAAGAGCTCTTGCTTTTTACTTACAAAGGACACAGCAACATAGAAAGTCCTCTCAACTCTTTGTTGCTTTTGATCCCTCTCATTTAGGACTTCCAGTCTCTAAGAGAACTCTGTCCAATTGGATTGCTCAGTTTATTTCTTTCGCCTACCAGAGTAAGAACCTTTCTCTGGAGGGCCATGTCACAGCTCACAATGTGAGGGCCATGGCAGCCTCTATGGCTCATCTAAATTCTGTGTCCATCGACCAGATCTGTCGAGCGGCCACCTGGGCCTCGGTTCATACCTTCACAACCCATTACTGCTTGGACAAGGACTCCCTCCAGGATGCCTTGTTTGGTCAGGCTGTTCTCAAACACCTGTTCCATACCTAATCAACTCCTACCCTCCATCCCTGGCTGGATGCCTGAGATTCATGGGGGGAGGTAGAGCCCTTCCCAGGGACTCACAACCTGGGTGATCTCCCAGGCATCTCTAGCTGGGGAGTCCCCATATATGAAGACTCATTCCTGCTTGTTCCTGGAGATAGCACAGTTACTTACCTGTAACAGGTGATCTCTGGGAACAGCAGGAATAAGTCTTCACAACCCACCCACCTCCCCTAGGAGTTGTATCTCTCTTTCTATCTTTCCTTTCCTCTCTCTCTCTTTGTCTCAGCTTTAAAACTTGAACTGGAGAGAGGCGGTTAGGAAAGGCGGGAAGGCAGCGCGCAGGTGCTGTGGGATGCTCCCAAAAGCTTTCCTTTTGGACGCTAGGGAGCGTTCCCGCGCAGGCTCCGTCGGTACCGACGATACCCATATGTGAAGACTTATTCCTGCTGTTCCCATAGATCACCTGTTACAGGTAAGTAACTGTGCTTTATTCGGTAAACATAGTGTACTTGGGCTAAAATCACCTGTGTACCTTATGGTAAAAGTAATTCCTGTGTGTATGTGGCCACACATGTATGTAAATGACTTCTTATAGAATGCATGTTGGCATAGAAGTACACGCTTTGGCATCAAGGCATGTATTTTGCTAGTGGATGAAGTTTGGACAGAGTATGCAAGTATGCATGCCTCATCTGTTGAAAACTGTAAACTCTACAATATCACGTTGCCTGAAAAGCCACGGGATCATGACTCTAAGAGAATGAGGTGGTTATGATCACCTAAGACAATCCCATTCCGATAGATAAGAAACTGTATGCGAGGAAACTCAACATAATGGTAAAGAAGAAAAACACTAGTACGGCATTGCTAATTGGAGTGTCTGTTCCAAGTGATTATTCTGTGAATCGTGTGGAGAGGCAGAAGATCCTGAAGTACCAAGTAATGCAGTCAGAGACCGAGAAAATGTGGCAGAAAGATACAGAAATATTTCCCATCATATTGGGAGCCACAGGCTTGATAAAGAAGATTTTCCAAGCACATCTTGACAAACATACCCATACATGTTAGATCTTATGAACTTCAGAAGGAAGCTCTTTGTCATGATGCAAGTACTATGCTGAACATTAGCAAGATCATACACCACATACCCTGACTTAGAAGTGAGGTTCATGACTGTCAGGGTATACGGAAAACTAAATCAATGATCAACCAAAAAACACTGCACTAAGGAATACTAAATCAAAATCAAAGAAAAAAACCCTTAAATAAACTCCAAAATATTTATAAACTATAAATCTGAAATCAATAACACACTCCTACACTTAACAAACAAGGCTGCAGCCAAATACATAAATATCTTACCTAAAGGGAGAAAAAGACCTCAGGATGGTTAATACTCCCTCTATGTGGCAAACTTAATCGTCACAGGAAAATGCAGAACTCTTACATCACCGGTCTCAAAAAAACTCCCTTTGAAATCCAAGCCCAAACTTAGCTTGATCTACTTTATTCTTTTATCTTTAAAAAGTACTTTTTTTAAAGAGTTTCCAATTAAGATAAAAGAATAAAGTAGATCAAGCTAAGTTTGGGCTTGGATTTCAAAGGGAGTGTTTTTGAGATCGGTGATGTAAGAGTTCTACATTCTCCTATGGCAATTAAGTTTGCCACATAGGAGTATTAACCATCCTGAGGTCTTTTACTCCCTTTAGATAAGATATTTATGTATTTGGCTGTAGCCTTGTTAAGTGTAGGAGTGTATTATTAATTTCAGATTTAGAGTTTATAAATATTTTGGAGTTTATTTAAGGGTTTTTTCTTTGATATTGATACGCAAAACTAATCCATTTGGAGAAATTGCCCAGATTTATAAAATACTGTATTTGCATACTTGAAAACTATAGGCACTGACATTTAAACCAGATCTAAAGCTGGTATAAATGTCTGCATCTGCAACGTGGGTACACGTTACGCCACTGATGCTAGCATTTTATAAAGACAAGTACACACATAGGCTTAACAAAGGTGTTTTAAAATGTACATTAACTAAAACTATCCTCCACAAGAACATTGGCTTTTCAAAACTACTCCATATATGGGAACTGATAATATAACGTGTGTTTTATTTAAGTTTATCTGAATAGTAGTCTACATTAATATTGCTTTTGTTTTTCCCTCAAGGTGTGAGCATTTTCGTTCCATTTTAAATAGCAGTGATGAGGAGATTATAGAAATAAGTCACTATTCTTATCTTGTTTACCGAGCCTTCCTGGAATACCTGTATACAGACCGTATCCATCTTTCTCCTGAGGATGCACTAGGTAATTGTTTTCATGGAAAGCAATGTGGAATGATTACTTATGCTCATGACTTACAAAAAAAAATTGTGATTTCAGTTCACAAAACTCTCTGAATGTAGACCTGGGGAAAGCCACTGCTTAGCTTTGGGTATAAGCAGCAAGGAATCTGGCTACTTTGGGAAACCTGCGAGGTACCTGTGACCCGGTTTGGCTTCTGTTGGAAAAAGAATACTTGGCTTGATGGACCTTTGGTCTGACCCAATATGCCAGTTCTTATGTAAAAGATCTCTGTAGCATTAATGAAGAATTTTTTTTAAACTTTGATTTTTATTATTGTTCCACATATATCATCCCATACTCTACATCATAAGACTTCAGCAAGCCATATTCACAACTGAAACATCAATACCATCTTTATACACGTTTCTTTACATATTATCTTCCCCAATATCCCCTCCCCCTTCCCCTCATTCTTCCTAATGAGGATCGCCCACCGCAATATGTTCCACTTCCCTCCCCCTTCCCCTCCCTTCCCCTCCCTCCTCATTCTTTCTCTGTCCAACCTGCCCATACCCCTACACCCCTGACTCCCCTCCCTCACTCACTCACTATTACCCTATCCCACCCCCTTCCTCTTCCTTCTCCTTCCCCCTTCCTAAAATATTACTGAGACCCTCCTCCCTCCACCTCTCATACCAACTCCAAATATCTTGGTATTTCTTTTGAGTATTATATCTACATGCCCTACTGCACAGAGTCCCCAGACGGAGTCTATCTTAGACACCACATCTCTCAGTGCTGGCACTTCTAGCCTCTTCCACCATGCCAACAGTGTCAGTCTTGCTGAAACCACGCAGTAACCCAAAAATGTTTCTAATGCTTTATTGCCTCTCCTCCCTACCTAATTAAGCACCACCATCTCCACTGATAACTGTATCTGTTTCTTGGTAATTTCCCCGAGCAGCTCCTTGGTTTTATGCCACAAACCTTTTACTTTTGGGCAGCCTCACATAAGATGGATCAGGTCACTCTTTCACCCACATCCTTTCCAACATTTATCCCCTGCCTTCCCATACACCGCCTCCAACTTACATGGTGACCAATATATTCGCAAGCAGAGTTTCATACTGTTTTCCAAAAAGGGTGTGCCCGGTGCAAACCTATATGCATCTCTGTATATTGCCTGCCACCTCTTCTCATCCCACTGTCTGGAATTTCCCTCTCCCATCTCCCCTGACTTTCCAATATTCCCCTATCCCCTTCCCTAAGAATTCGGTATAGTTTGGAAATGAGTCCCTTCCTATTCTTTTGCTTTTCCATTAACCTTTTAAAGGTGTTGGGTATAGCCCTCAGATCCCTTCTTACCTCCTCCTGCCGCAGATAATACCATATCTGAATGTATGCAAAATAGTCTCTATCCCCCAACTGATATTCTTTTTTTTAATTTATCAAAGGCTTTAATCTGCCCTCCTACCTCTACTGATTATCCTATATTATTATTATTATTATTATTACAGGCTCTTATATACCGCTCTATTCAGAATCAGCGCGGTTCACAATATAACAACATACCATAACAACAAACTGTTAGGTTTTACAGAGAACAAGGTCAGAGAACTTGGAATAAAACATGGGACGTCATTACTGCAACTATTTACAAGAGTATTTACAAGAGTATTTACAAGTATACATTACAGGATTTGTTCTTAGTTTGGGTAGTGATTAAGATTGGTTAGTTGGTCAGGTAATATTGGGGGAAGAGGTGAGATTTGAGTGCCTTTCTGAAAAGGGATAGATCATTGATAGAACGAATCTCTGGGGGTAGAGCGTTCCAATACTTAGGGGCATAGAATCTGAAGGCCCTGTTAGATGTCACTGATAGGCATTTTGTCGCTGCTTTAGGGATGATTAGAGTATTTGTTGATATCGTTCTCCTGGATCTGTTGGGTGGGACGGCCTGAATGAAGTCTATTAGAGAGGAGGAGGTGATGCTTTTAGTGGCCTTGAAAGTTAGGAGTAATGTTTTGAATAATATTCTGCCATGTATGGGGAGCCAGTGGAGTTGCTCTAGGATGGGTGTTATATGGTCCCTTCTTGATGCTCCGTAGAGGACTCTAGCAGCGGTATTCATGGCGAGTTGCAGAGGGTTTAATGTGGAGTGTGGGAGGCCTTGGAGAATGGCATTGGCATAGTCAAGGTGTGGTAAGGTTAAGGCTTGAAATATAGTTCTGAAGTCATCAGGATCAAGCAGGGGGCGAAGATGTCGAAGAGTCCGGATCTTGAGGTAGATTGCTCTGACTACGTTGGTTATGTGTAGTTTCAGATCCATGCGTTGGTCAAAAGTGACTCCAAGGTAGCGAATGGAAGGTTTTGATTGGAGCTCAGCTTCTTTCACCTTTATATGGGGTGGGGGGGTGAAAAGTGGGTCCCTGGTGATGAAGAGAACCTCGGTCTTTTTGTGTTGAATTCGGAGGTTCTGGGATTGAAGCCATTCGGATACTGCATCAAAACATTTAGCTAGCGGGGAAAGGTCCATATGAACTGTGGAGAAAGGCATATATAGGAGGATGTCATCTGCGTATATCAAGCATTCAACCTTGAAGGACCTGATGATGTTGCAAACCGGTTGTATGTATATATTGAAAAAGAGTGAGGATAGGGATGATCCTTGCGGTACGCCTTGCTTTTGGTGGTACGGTGTGGATGTTGTGGTCCCTGAGGTAACGTACTGCCATCTCTGATCAAGGTATGACTTGCACCACTCCAGGGCAGTGTTATTGATGCCTTTTTCTTTTAGTCGCCCTATTAACAGATCGTGATGTACAGAGTCAAAAGCCGCAGCAATGTCTAAGAAGATGAGAGCAAAGCCTTGGCGGATGTTATCAATGCCTGTGATGATGTTGTTGCAGCCCTTTCCCCCCCCCCCCCATTCTCCAAAAAGAGGGTTCTCTTGTCCTGGAGGGAAATCTCCCAGTCCCTTAATAAATGATCTCCTAGACCACCTTTTCCCTAATAATAACTCCTGCTTCCTTTTGCCTCATATCTGTAATGTTATTCATTTAAATGGATTCCCTATTTTTTCCTCTTTATCTTACCCAACCAGATCCCATACCCATTCTTCTAAAGCTCTCCCCTCTCTCTGCTCCAACTGCACCCACTAAGGGGCTTCCCCCTCTCCTCTCTATTCCAGTATACATAGCTGTGCCGCTTCATAGTATGTGGCTATGCATGGTACTCCTAGTCCTCCATCCTCTTTCCTCCTATTTATAGCCTTTCTTGCTATCTTAGGTTGTTTATCCTCCCATATAAAGGACATTAGCATATTTTGTAGCTTTTTTAAATCATTTTTTTCTGGTATTTGGCATGGAAGCATTGCAAACAAGAACAGGATTCTGGGCAGGATGTTCATTTTTATTACAGCGATCCGTCCACGAGAGATGAGCCCCCTTCCATCTGAATAAATCCTTAGATATCTCTTCTATAAGCGGATTGTAATTCCACTTTTTAAGGTGCTCTACCTTGTTTCCTAATTGTATATCTAGATAGTGGAACTTCGTTTTAACCCATTTGAAGGGAAAATTATTTTGCAGCCTTTACTCCAGATCTTTTGGCAAATTAAACCCCATAGTTTCTGATTTACTCATATTTAGCTTATATCCTGCCACGTCACTATATCTTTTAATTGCTTGTAACAGGTTTGGTAGTGTAGTTACTGGTTCCCTTATCATGTAAATAATATCACCAGCGAATAAAGGAATTTTTGTGTTTGTACGCCCCATCTCTATTCCTTTTAAATTTGCATGCTGCCTCTGCCAGAGGCTCTATCCCCACAGCGAATAATAGTGGCGATAGTGGGCAGTCTTGGCACGTTCCTCTTTCTAGGGGAAAGTGGTCAGAGTACCTACCATTAACTCTAATTCGTGCCCTAGGCTTGGCATACAGAGCCTCTATCCCTCTGATAAATGTGTCCCCCAACCCCATATGTTCCACAGTTTGAAACATAAATTGCCACTCCACCTGGTCAAACGCTTTTTGTGCATTGACTGTAAGGAAGATCGCCTTTTCTCCCATCTGCTGTAAATGCCAAATTATATTTAAGATCTTCGAAATGTTGTCCCCTCCTCGTCTCCCCAGAAAGAATCCAGTTTGGTCTGGATGAATCAGTTTGGGGTAATATTACCGTCTGTAATCTCATCATTATCCTAGCAAAAATCTTGGCATCCAAGTTAATCAGTGCAATAGGTCTAAACGACCCAAATACACTAATATCCTTCCCTGGTTTTGGCAACACAATGATGCCTGCCTCATCCATCAAATGGGGAAGTCCCTCCCCTTGTAATGCCTCATTAAACACCCTTGTCAAAAGGGGGGTGATGCACTGCTGTGTCACCTGATAGAACTTTGCCTTCGGGCCGTCCAACCCCAGGGACTTTCCCTTTTTAAGCAATGTAATAGCTGTCTGCACCTCCTCTTCAGTTATTTCCATTTCTAACGACTCTTTCCTCTTCCGTAAGTTTCTGTAGATGACAATCCTCCAGAAATGTTTTGCCCTTCTCACCCTCTCCTCTTAAATCACTCTTATAAAGATCTCTGTAAAACGCTTTAAACACCTGTTGGATTTCAGCTGTCTGATACACCATATATCCTTCTTTCGTTCTAATCCCCCCCTATATGGGCCGCTTGTCTTTTTGCTTTCAACCTACTGGCTAATATCTTCCCTGCTTTATTTCCTCCCTCGAAATACATCTGCTTTAGCATCTGCAATTCATGGGCTATCTCTCTAGCTTGTAATCTACTTAACTCCCCCCTTAACTTCACCAGCTCACTCAATAATCCCGGGTCTCTATCACATTGATGCCGCTCTTCAATAGCAGATATCCAATTTCAGAGAGTTCTTTCCTCGTTGCCCCTCTCCCTCTTAACTTTTGCTGCTATACTGATCAAATGCCCTCTTCTCACTGCCTTCAAACTGTTCCACACTGTCTCTTCCTTCATTCCATCTATGTGATTAAATTGAAGATATTCCCCTGTGTTTTCCCACAGACTGTTGACATGGGTTTCATCATCTAACACAGAATCATTAAGTCTCCAGAATTGTATATCCTCCGCTTTCATTCCTAGCTCAAAAACTGTGTACCGGTGCATGATCTGACTGGGTAATGGAACCCTCCTCCACCTCCTGTACTCTCACACCCACTTCCTACCCGCCCATATCATGTCTATTCTGCTATACGAGCCATGTGGGTTGGAGTAGAACGTATATTTACGTTCACCCAGATGTCTCGCCCTCCAAATATCTACCATCCCCAACCATTCTTTACATTTTGAGAGGTGTTTCCTATCTGTTTTTGCCCTTCTTCCAGCCCCCCACTATTATCTAACCTGGAGTTCAATGTCAGATTGTATTCTCCCCCTGTTATAATCGGGGTATCCCCAAATTGCTCCATATCTTTTAACATCTGCTCGAGAAATCCCCTTGGTGTTCATTTGACCCATACAAGCTAATCACCCATACCTCTTTTCCCTCCACTTTCAATTTAACTCCTACCCATCTTCCTCCTTTATCCCTTTTTACACCGAACACTGCTGTTCTATATTGTTCACTAATCATTATACCCACTCCTCCCTTCCTGGAGTTTGCACGCTGTCCCGCCAGTACCACATAAGGATAATATTTAGTTTGTAACATGCGTTTGTAACATGCGTTCAGATGGGTTTCTTTAATGCAGACAATGTCTGCTTGCAACCTAATCCTTTCTTTTTCCAACTTACGCTGCTTTTGCCACCTCTGAAGCCCCCTCACATTCAGTGTAACCACTGTTAATTTCCTTTTTTGGGTCCCCTTCCCACACAGTGGTAAAACATTTTTATTTCTCTTTATCCTCCTATCCTTCTTCTCCCCCTCCCATCCCCCTACCCTCCCTTCTATCCCCCTTCCCTAATCTATCACCCTGCCCCAACAGGGTTTTGGTGGACTAGTGCTTACCCCGCCCCCCCAACCCATATCTCTCCTTCCCTTCCTCTCCTCCCTCCCCCTCCTCCTCCTGTATGCACCCCAATCTTACTCTTCTTTAACATAAGTCACCAACGTTTCAACTTTCAATCAATTATTGAACATATACAGAAAACGTATTACAATTGAATATTTAACTGTTCCTTTTAAACAATTTACTCATAGTTCCACAGCTTAGGCTTACTCGCCCTTCCTCTCTGTAAGCCTTCAAGACCAAAATTAAAAATAAAGCACTTCCCTTTTTGTTCCTCCAGTTCAGTCCCGCACCGCTGGGTAGTGTACCTCTTCCTGCAGTATGGAGACTGGGCATGTCAGAAGCTTGATACATCTACTGGTGGCACCTCCCACCAGCTTCCAGTGTGTCCAATCTCCATGCAGCAGGAGGTTGTGAGCCTACTGGGTAGGCTCAGCATGAGGAACACATAAGGAAAATTAGTTGATTGAATTTTAAAATTTGGATTTTATGGTAATTTTAATTTTGGGTATGCTGTACCTTTAATTTATTTTCATTGAAGTTTAAAAAAAAAAAAAAACAGCCGGTCAGGGCAGGGAAGGGGGCAGTGGAGGGGATTCCTGCTCTACCTTCCCTTCAGTGGTCTTTTAATTTCAAGCCCTGTAGCACTCTGCCTGTTCAGGACGGTGGGGAGCTGTTCAGGCTGCTCTGAGTTGTCTTCCGATCCAATCTGCAGCGTCGGAGGGAGCTGTCAGACTTCGGCTGCAGCTTTCAGGGCACCAGAACTGGCCGGCAAGGTGAATTAACAGCTACTGGCAGCAATCCAGGTATTTACTTTCCGTTTTTGCTCCAGATCATGGGGAAAGAAGGCAGGGCATTTGTGAGAGGCTGTGGGGCCTTTCTCTGCCAGCTGAGGCCTTCTCCCTCATGTAGAGCTGGGGGCTAGATTTTGAAGCGCCATTTTGTCAGCGCTAGCGTTTTTTCCCGCGTTTTTTTGCAGACAGGGATTTTTGGCATGCAGGCAGTCTCTGTGAGTCCAGGACTTCAGATTTTGATAAAACATTGATTTTGGTGCTTGCTCCAAGCCTCTGTAGTGCCTGTGGGTAGGCATTCGAGGTTTTAAAAAAAAAGTGTAAGGAGATAGTTTAGTTGCTTGAGTGTTAGGGGCAAGCTGTGGCTGCAGGACCATTCCCGGTCCTTGGGAAGCCTCAATATCTGGTAATAGGGATTTTGGAAGCTAATGACTGCGCGTCCACAGTGCCTGGTGTGCGGAACCCACAGAGGGACAGTTTCCGTTGACGGCGTGTGTCATGGCTGTGCATCTGAGGTGGTGCAAATGGAGCAGGAGTTGCAAGACCAGAGTAACGAAGGACCTCTCTCCAAGCCCCAGGGAACTGGAGGGGAAGAAGGGGAGGAGGTGGGGCGAGAGGCCCCTCTCTTGCCGCAGGCGTCTGCTTCGTCTCTGCCAGGTACAAGTGCTCCTCGGGGGGATGCTGGCTGCGGCGTTGGAATATTTTTCCCCGGATTTTGTGCTACTGCTACATCAGGCGTTTTGCCTTCATAAGCAGGGGGTGGTGCCGGACAGCTCGGGGTTGACTCCTGGAGTAGTTAGGACAGTAGTGCAGACAGCCACAAGTTCGCAGGTAAGGCCAGTTAAACGGCCACAGATGCTGGACGATGAGACTCTTCCTTCGGAGTGTTTGGACAACAAGGAGTTAGAAGGGGAGTTAGAGGATCCGGGAGAGAATCTAGAGGAATGTGAGATTCAAGAACCTGAGGATCAGACCCGGATTATTCGGGTGTTTAGGAGAGAGGAGCTGACGGCGCTGATTTTGGAGTCGCTGCAGGCCCTTAACATGTCTGTGACCGCGTCGGTAGAAGAAGACAGTGTAGAAGATCCACTCATTCAGGCAGTGAGGAAATCCAAGGTGGTGTTCCCGGTCCATAAGGTGGTTAAGCAGATGATTCAGAATGAGTGGGACATGCTGGAGTCAGCTCTCAGGGGTGGAAGGTCCATGGCTCGGCTCTATCCATTATCTGACCAAGAGTGAGAGCTGTTTCGCTCTCCTAGGATAGATGCGGCGGTTTCAGCGGTTACGAAGAAGACTACCATTCCGGTGAAGGTAGTGTGGCGTTGAAGGATGGACAGGACAGAAAGGTAGACTTGATGGTGAGGCAGGCCTTTGAGGCCAATGCCCTGGCACTACAGGCCTACAGGCCTCCATTTGTGGGGCTTCGGTAGCGAGGGCTTGTCTTTGTTGGTCTCAGCGTTCTCAAGTGGCAGAAATGTCGCAGGACCAGTTGCAGGACTTGTCCAGATTGGAGTCCGGGGCAGCCTATTTAGCGGATGTGCATTATGACCTGGTCAGGACTTTAGCGAATAGTATGTCTTCGTTGGTGGCGGTGCGAAGATATATTTGGCTGCGAAATTGGGAGGCCAATAATTCCTCCAAGTCAAGACTTAGTAAGCTTCCTTTTAAGGGGAAGCTGCTTTTCGGTGAAGATCTGGACAAGCTGGTTAAGGACTTGGGGGTCCAAAGGCGGTCGGCTGCTGGAGGACAAGCTGAAGACGGGGAGGCCCGGAGCGACGCTGAGGGGCCAGACACGATTTTCGCCGTTTTCGGGCTTCGCGTTTAGGATCCTTTCATAGAGGGCGATATCCCTTTCATGGCCAAGGTTTTCACGGGTTCAGAGGAGCAGGCAGACGGTTCACGAACCCTCCACCTACCGGTTTCAAGAATCCGCAATGAAACGAGGGGAACTCAGGCGGGATTGCAACCCGTGGGAGGTCGGTTGCGGGAGTTTTTGCTGGCCTGGGTTCAAATAACATCTGATCAATGGGTATTGGAGGTCATTTGCGAGGGCTAGGCTCTGGAATTTGCTCGACTGGTTCGGGACTCTTTTGTTCTTTCTCCTTGCGGGGAGCGGAACAAGGAGTCAGTGGTTTGCGCAACTTTGTCGCATCTCAAGCAGCTCGTTGCCGTGGTTCCGGTCCCTCAGGATCAATGCAGTTCCGGTCGATACTCGATTTATTTTCATAGTCCCAAAGAAGGACAGGGCTTTTTGTCCGATTCTGGACCTCAAGGGCGTCAACCGATGTCTGTTGGTAACCCATTTTCATATGGAAACCCTAAGATCCGTAATGGTGGTATTTCGTCAAGGGGAATTCTTGACTTCGCTCAATCTCACCGAGGCTTACTTGCACATCCCGATTCGTCCAGATCATCAAAGATTCTTGCGGTTCCGTGGGGTCATTTTCAGTTCCAGGTGCTACCATTCGGGTTAGCGACGGCTCCGCAAACATTTACCAAGGTAATGGTGGTTGTAGCAGCCTTTCTCCGCAGGGAGGGGGTGCTCATTCATCCTTACCTAGACGACTGGTTGATTCGGGCAAAGTCCCAAGCAGAGAGCGAAAAAGCAACGGCCAGAGTAGTGCAGTTCTTACAGAGCCTTGGTTGGGTAGTCAATGCCTCCAAGAGTCGGTTGGTGACGTTGGAGTATCTGGGGGTTCGGTTCGACACGAAGGTCGGAGTGGTGTTCCTTCCAGAGACTCGAGTTCTGGCGATGCAATCCTTGGTGCTCGGTTTTTTGAAGCAGCAAGTGCCAACGGCATGGCATTATCTTCGGGTGCTCGGGACCATGGTGGCTGCCCTCGAGGTAGTTCCTTGGGCTCAGGTGCACATGCGGCCTTTACAGAGGGCTCTGCTTCGTCGATGGTTGCACCAGGTGGATTCCTTGAACAAGTGCTTGCCCTGCCCGGGGCAGATTCGAGCCTCTCTCAGATGGTGGCTGCGACAAGAAAAACTGACAGCAGAGATGCCGTTAGAGCAGCCGCAGTGGATCCTGGTGATGACGGATGCCAGCCTGGCAGGCTGGTGGGCCCATTGCGAGAAACTCTACGCACAAGGCATGTGGAGCATGGAGGAAGCTCATTGGTCCATCAATCGTCTGGAATTACGGGCGGTGGCTCTGGTGCTAAAAGCCTTCGAGTCGGTCTTGTTAGGGCGAGCAGTTCGAGTCCTGTCAGACAATGCCTCCATGGTGGCGTATCTCAATCGGCAAGGCGGAATGGGCAGCGTTGTGCTGGAAAAGGAAGCGGGGGTTCTGTTCAGTTGGGTAGAGCCTCGGCTTCTGGTGCTGTCGGCGGCGCACATTGCAGGAAAGGACAATATGATGGCGGATTACCTCAGTTGGGTTCACGTGGATCCCAGAGATTGGAAGCTGAATCCGGAGGTATTCAGGCAGTTGGTGCTCAAGTGGGGAAGGCCAATGATGGATCTCATGGCGACTTGTCAGACGGCCAAAGCCAGCAGGAGAAGAGAGAGAATGTCTGAAGGGATCGATGCCTTAATTCAAAAGTGGCCAGTCCAGGGTCTTCTGGATGTATTTCCTCCCTGGGCACTCATAGGCTGAGTGATTCAGCGCATAGAGAAACATCTCGGAACCGTGATTTTTATAGCACCAGATTGGCCACGGCAGCCATGGTACGCAGACCTGGTGAGACTTCTCATCGGTCAGCTGTGGGAATTGCCAATTCGGGAGGATCTGCTCCTGCAGTGTCCTCTTCGGATGCCCCAGGTGGCTCGGTTCTCGCTTACGACTTGGATATTGAAAGGGCTAGGTTAAGAAAGAAAGGTTATTTGCCAGCGGTGGTTACTACCTTGCTGTTGGCTAGAAAGTGTTCTACTTCCCTTGCTTATGTTCACATTTGGCGTATCTTTGAAGGCTGGTGTGAAGCTAGACAGTTGCGTCCATCTTTAGTTTCAGTATCGGAGGTGTTGAGTTTTCTTCAGGATGGCTTTGATAAGGGTTTGGCGGCCAGTTCTTTAAGAGTTCAGCTGGCTCCTATAGCTTGTTATTGTGGTAAGGTGCAAGGTCGTGCAGTAGGAACTCCCCAGATGTCTTGCGTTTTTTTGAGAGCGGTATCACGTTTGTGGCCTCTTCACAACATGTTGATTCCTCCATGGGATCTCAATTTGGTCTTTGGGGACTTTGACAAGAAGGCCTTTTGAGCCTCTAGCTGAAGCCACGGTGAAGGATTTGACTTTGTAGATGGTATTTCTGGTGGCTATCTGTTTGGCAAGGTGGGTGTCAGAGTTGCAGTCTTTATCATGTAGGGAACCGTTCCTGGCGTTCTTCAAAGAAAAGGTGGTGTTATGGCCAGTGCCGTCGTTTTTGCCAAAAGTAGTTTCGCCGTTTCATCTGAATCAGTTGGTCGCCTTACCGGTGTTGAAGTCAGCAGGTGAGGAGGGGGCCGACTGTAAGTTACGGTTGCTGGATGTGAAGAGAGTGCTTCGTCATTACTTGCGAAGGTCGGAGCGCTTGTTTGTTCTTTTTGGGGGTCTGCGTAAAGGAGAAGTGGCCTCCAAGGTGTCCATTGCTAGGTGGATTAAGGAAGCGATAGCATCAGCTTATCTTTTGCAGAGTCGTCAGGCACCTTTGGAATTGAGAGCTCATTCAACAAGGGCTCAAGCGACGTCTTGGGCGGAACGCAGCTATGTTCCGGCAGTTGAAATCTATAAGTCGGCCACGTGGTCCTCCTTGCATACTTTTAGTAAGCATTACCGTCTTGATGTGCATGCAACAAGGGATGCTTGTTTCGGGTCAGCAATTTTGCGGTCCGGTTTATCGGGTCCCTCCCATTAGTGTACTACTCTGCTACATCCGAGCGGTGCGGGACTGAACTGGAGGAATGAAAAGGAAAGAGAAATTAGACTAACCTGCTAATTATTGTTCCTTGAGGAAGTCTAGTTCAGTCCCGATTCCCACCCAAGTTGGTGATTCAGTCAATGGTCTCGTGAAATTGGAGTAGACGGTCACGCAAAGAAAGGTCTAACGGTAAGTGTTTATTACCTGTCCTTTGGGGTAATGGACTGGTTGGCCATTCTTCTCTGTGCTACCTTCTTTTGCCTTCTTGCATGTTTTTTATATCTTTACTGTTAGTTTCCTTGGAGGGGGGGTGGAGCAGTTATCCTCTCCTTTCAGGGGTGATTGTAGAGTCAGCGAAGCCTCTAGTTCACAGTTTATATTGTTTATAATTACTTATGTGTTGCTCCTTAGAGTATGCTTTGTCAATAGGTTACTGGAAGCTGGTGGGAGGTGCCACCGGTAGATGTATCAAGCTTCTGACATGCCCAGTCTCCGTGCTGCAGAAAGAGGTACACTACCCAGCGGTGCGGGACTGAACTGGAGTTCCTCAAGGAACAACAATTAGCAGGTAAATCTAATTTCTCTTTTTTTCTTCTTCCTGTGGAAAATGTCCCACCAAGCTGAGGGTAGCCCCTTTCTCAACATCCGGCTGCCATTACTGATCTTTCCCTCCCTAGACTCTATTTCTTTTAACTGTCCTATATCTGTGGAGGTCGTAAAGCCCCTTTCTCCTTTTTCATTCCCTCCAGACTTAAGTTCTTTCTTACTCTACCTCTGCATGTGGTATCTGCAAAGTCCTTTCCCTTCTCTTATCTGAGGGTATCACTTGTGGATAGCCATCTGGCTTGGTTCTCTGCTATTTTCACTCCCCTTCTTTCTCGCTCCTTCTGTCCTCCTCCTCTTTTGTCCTGGCTCTATTGTTCCAGCTCATGTTGAGCTTTCTACGCTGATTGGTGAAGTCCTGCCTCCTTCAAGGCCTGTAGTGCCTCTGTTATCGTTTTTACCCTTCACACCTTTTCTTCCTTATTGAACTACAGTCCAAATTGGTATAGCCACCGATATTTGATGCCCGCTGTCTGCTGTGCACGGATTATAGGCTGCATGTATTTTCATCTTCCGCATATATTGCCACCTGGTATCCCTGCCACTGAAGTTGGTTCAGGCTCCTCATTTTTTGAGCTATCCGCTCCTTTATTTTATAGTCCTTTATGCACACTATAATGTCCCTTGGTTTCTCCTTCCGAGCGGGCCCTAAGGCCCTGTGTGCTCTGTCCATTTCTATCCTGCTTGGCATTTGTTCTTCTCCTCCCTTTCTTAGGGCTTTCATGAAAACCGCCTCTGCCACCTTTTCACAGTCTCTAAACTCTTGCATCTCATTAATGCCTCTTATCCGCAGATTATGCCTCCTGGAGCGATTCTCTAAATCTTCCATTTTGAGCACAAGTTGCTCCCTCCGGTCCTGTTGCTTCTCCAGTCTTATCTTGTCCTTGTGCTGATGTTCCAGGGATTGCAGGCGATTCTCATGATCTCCCATCTGACCTGTGAGCTCTGCGATCTCTTCCTTCATAGCTCCCATAATATCACTCAGTTTCTTTTTGGCCTCCTGCACCTCTGATTTCATTTCATTGAACCACTGCCTTAATTCAGTCCTGGTCACCTCCTACATGCTTTTTTCTCCAAGTCCAGCTTTCCTGGCCCGCAGTGCCTCTTGCTGTCTCTCCACCACATTCTCTGCCAAACCCGGGCCTCTGCGCACCATTTTTTCTCCACCTCCACCCGTACACGATCCTGCATATATGAATTCTTTTAAGTGCGCTGCTTTTGTTCTTGTCGTCATTACTCTCCTGCTGCTGTTTCCTTACTCCGGATGCAATTTTTATTGCCATTCCACTTCTGGAGATTTTTAATTCGGCATTTAGTCGGGATTGGCACCAGAGCTATATGCTCAGGCAGCCATTGAGGGGTGACGTCACTTCCTCTCATCAATGAAGATTTTATGGTATTATCTCTGGATTCAGTTAATTATCTGAAGCAAAAAAAAAATTAAAGATCTGTATATGTGTTGTTATATATATTTATATATATATTTTTTGAGACTAACATTCTTTAAAAATGTGTAACATTGAAACTTCTGATGTGGCACGAGATCATCAACAGGACATGCTTCCAGCAGGGATTTGAGCCTGCACAGTTACATATTGCACAGAGCCGCATGGCCATGCATTGGGCACCATTGTGATCAGATTCCTACTGTTGCTTGGGAGAACAGACTGGATCAGATTTGCCGCTACTGGCTAGAGGGGGATGATGCTTTCTCTGAGTCAGGGAGGGCATGAGGAGGGGAATGCTGGTGTTTGGGATGATCCACGATGCAGCAATATCTTGTGCGATGACTGGGACGCCTCGTCAAAGCTTGTGAAAGGTGATAATGCAGCATCTCCATCTCCAGCCAATCTGAGGAGTGTAAGGCCTGATCCAGGAATCAAAACTTGGTGCTATGCACTGCCATGCAGCGGGACCTGTTACTGGGATGACCCTTAGAAACAGCATATTATCAAACTAAAGAACGTAAAAATTTTAACAGATACATGTGGTGATTGCAGAGTTGACTGTGACAGGCAGTTTGGGTGGTTCATGATCTGGTAGTAGGTCTATGGAATTACCAGATGAGATATGAATCTGACAATTTTTTTTTATGACAAAATACGAGTTCAGATTGTTAGGGATTTGAGTGAAGCTCATGAAGACCAGGTAAAGTTCAGAGAGTTTTGAGTAGTTTGAATTCCACAATTATATGAAAATTCTTGTCCATCATTGCTGATTAAGGGTGCAAGAAAGGGAGTTCCAGATAGAATTCTAGAGGGATTATTCCTTCATTTATGGAAAAATTCCATGGTGAGACTTGGTGAAAAAAGGAACATACAGATCCTCAAGTATTAATGAATTATTATCAACCTATAGCACATTTCCCTTTTCTAGGGAAAATAGAGAAAGTTAGAATCTAAAGAGTCTGCCAATTGATCAGCCACTGTTTGAGTATCAGTTTGGGTTCTAACAGTACCATGGTCCAGAGACAGAGATTTAATTTCTATTTGATATTTGCAGGTAGACTGATCAAGGAGGTAATGCGGTGCTGCTTTTAATTGATCTAACTGGTGCATTTGATGTGCTCTATTATGAATTGTTGTACCATTGCTTGTATCAGATGGGAATTTTTTTTAACTGCCCAATAAATAGAGACAATAAGGCCACAGCAAAGTGAAAAACGACAGCCGCCTCTGCCCCCATGCAAACAGGAAGTCTGCATCGGAGGGGCAGAAACAGGAACAGTATTGCAGCACCAAAGGTTTAGGTAAGTGCTGCAGTGCTGTGTAAAGCCATTGCCACTGTTGATGGTCCTTGAGAGGGGCAGAGGGATGCCAGGAGAGAGGTTCACCTAGGGAACTTCATATCCGTGCATTGCCTCTGGAAAAATATAATAAAAAATATATACCTGTATCCAGGGCAACCACACACCAAGGTCTCAGTACACCATTCTCAATTATTCCTGCTGGGAATCCTGCCCCCCTCCCTCCATCTGGACCTGCAAGACGATCCCAATATTTTCAGTACTTATCCTAAACTCATATACATATCTACCTTTCCTCATAAGGAATAAAAGTCTATGGTGGCAATCTGATACCTGCTTATCCCAGTGAACATTTACGTGAGTCTCTTTCCAAAAAGTTGTGATCATAAATTAAGCAGCATGGATCAGATGACCAAACAACTGCCACTCAACATGGATCAGGACCTCATTCTGCCAACACCTCAAAAGGCAGGATAGTCTCCCTCCTTACCAGGATCTCCCCAATTATTGCCATACCTGACCCCAGAAAAAGGCCACCCTGGTGCAGGCCCACCACATACGAAAATGATCCATCAACTGTCCACAGCCATGCCAACATAAGCCTGTAGTTCCCTCACAACTGTCATAAAAAATAGGATAGTGATGTGTGATTCAATAGCTGCAAAATCAGTTCCACCCATTTGCAGCACATGGAGATCGAATGAACCAATTACCCAATAACTTCCAAATCCAAGTTTTTAAGGGACTCCTGGAGATCTCCATTCCATTTATCTGTCAATGATTACATCCGCAGTGGGAGAGAATCACTATTGGTTATTTTATACAATTGAGAGATTGGTTTCTTTCCATCCCCAGGAAAACAGATATACACCTCCAAGGGAGCTAAAAGCCTTCTTTACCAACCCCCTTCTCTACAAGGACTCTGTAGCCTCCTTGACTTGTAAGCAAAAGTGAAAGGTTTTGGAATAGAAATCAGATTCCTTCTAAAGAGCAGCTAAATCCTTGAACACATCTTCAGTCCCCTGTTGCCAAAGAATTGCAAACCTTTGCTCTCCCAGTGGCCCATGTCTGAACAAAAGGTGCAGTACAATATTTGGAGTTTTTTTATGCTAAGAGACATTCCATATCTTTCTGCTAGACCAGACCGTGGGTTATGTTCCCCGTACCAGCAGATTGGTGGAGACAAAGAGCCAAAGAAAAGCCCAGGTTTCAATGACATCACTCCCATGCCTCTAGCCGCCTCAACCACCAGAGGGCTCTTCAGTATTTCTTTGTCTAATCTGAATAATTGGGAGGAAAAGATTGAATTAAACGATGTGAGTTGACCACCTTGAGGATGACTCTCTCACATGAGTGTGACATGGGAGGCTCCACTAGACTGCCATCATTTTGGTAGCCATAGGAGGAGGGAAAATTGGTTCAGCTCCATGTTCTTATCCTGTTAGGGGCCTATTGAGTAGCCAGAAAATTGGAAGAATCTGGAAGAGTTCAGCAGTCTCACACTATCATTAAAATCATCTGTAATACCTGAAGATTGGAGGATGGCCAACGTAATGCCAATTTTTAAAAGGGTTCCAGGGGTGATCCGGGCAACTACAGACCGGTGAGCCTGACGTCAGTACCGGGAAAAATGGTAGAAACCATCATAAAGAACAAAATTGCTGAACATGTAGATAGTCATGGCTTAATGGGAGACAGCCAACATGGCTTTAGACAAGGAAGATCTTGTCATACTAATCTGTTATGTTTTTTTGAAGGTGTGAGTAAACAGGTAGACAAAGGTGAGTCAGTTGAAATAGTGTATTTGGACTTTCAGAAAGCCTTTGACAAGGTCCCTCATCAGAGACGTTTGGCAAAACTAAAGAGTCATGGGATAGGAAGCAGTGTACTATTGTGGATCAGGAACTGGTTAAAAGATAGAAAGTAGAGGGTAGGGCTAAATGGCCAACTTTCCCAATGGAGAAAGGTGAATAGTGGTGTATCCCAGGGATCTGTGCTGGGTCCACTGCTTTTTGACATATTCATAAATGACCTGGAAAAGGGAATAACGAGTGAGGTTATCAAATTTGCAGATGATACAAAACTATTTAAAGTTGTTAAAACCCATGAGGATTGTGGAAAATTGCAAGAGGATCTTGATAAATTGGAAGACTGGGCATAAAAATGGCAGATGAAATTTAATGTGGACAAGTGCAAAGCTATGCACCTAGGGAAGAACAAACCAAAGTATGGTTACACGATGCAAGGTTCCACATTAGGAACCACCACCCAGAAAAAAGATTTAGGCGTCATTGTGGATAACATGTTAAAACCCTCTGCCTAGTGTGCAGTGGTAGCCAAGAGAGCAAATAGAATGCTAGGTATCATAAGGAAAGGAATGGAAAATAAAACAAAGGATATTATAATGCCTCTGTATCGTTCAATGGTGCGACCGCACCTTGAATATTGTGTGCAATTCTGGTCGCCGTATCTTAAAAAGGAAATAGCGTTATTAGAAAAGGTTCAGAGAAGAGCCACCAAAATGGTAAAGGGGATAGAAGGATATCCCTATGAAGAAAGGCTAAAAAGGTTAGGGCTCTTTAACCTGGAAGACAGCTGAGGGGAGATATGATAGAAGTCTATAAATTAATGAACGGAATGGAACGGGTTAAACGTAGATTGATTGTTTACGTTGTCAGAATATAGAAAAACTAGGGGACATGCAATGAAGCTACAGGGTAAACTATAAGACAAATAAAAGAAAATATTTTTTCATTCAACGTGTAATCAAACTCTGGAATTTGTTACCGGAGGATGTAGTAAAGGCTGTTAGTGTAGCTGGGTTTAGGGTTAGACAAGTTCCTGGAGCACAGATCCATAAACCATTATTAAAAAGGGACCCAGGATATCAATGCTTGACCCAATACAAGCATTGTGGAACCTGTGTCTTTTGGGGAAACTGCTAGGTATGTATGACCTAGATTGCCCACTGTTGGAAACAGGATACTGGGCTTGATGGACCTTGGTCTGACCCAGTATGTTGTTATGTTCACACAATCTCAATGCCCCTTTCCTCCACCTCTGTCCCCCCTGCTCTCTCCCAGCGATTGCAGAAGGAATCTGCCTGCCAGCCATTTTAAACACAGTGCCTGCAAAGCCAGAGAAACAGTTTCAGAGGAGTAAAGCTGAGCCCAGCATGTATTCTCTGCCTGGAGCTCTCAGGGGAATGAGTACCAAGACTTGACCTCGTTATTGTCCTTACTGGGGGTTTCCAATTCGGGTCTATCTGGGGTGCAATTCGGGGTGGACTGCTGACAACCATTGGAGCAGTGTGGTAGTTTCCCACCATGTTCTTCATGCGTTAGTAGCGTTTTTACTATTGTGTGCCTGGCAATCATGTAGTCTGTGCATGCATTATGTTCAAGAAGCTTCAAAGCGTGCTCCTATTCTAACACCTGTAACGCACGTTGCTGTAATAGTGCTATTAATGCCTGTCTTCTGGACTGCCATGACCTTAGCCTTAGCTGTTATGATAGGTGCCTTAACTCTGTCTTCTTACAGGAAACGTTGTTTGGCCTGTGGCAAGTGAGGTGCCTCCTGAGTCATCCCTGGAGGGATTGCTCCCCCTCTCTCTGCCAGGGGGGGGCAGTTAGTCAGGCCTTGCCTGCCTTAGGGCAGGAGGTGGCAGATGACGCTGTGGGTAAATTTAACCAGCCATCCAGAGGTTACGGCAACCATGCCATGTGCCACTTCCTGACCTCTAGGGGATTGATGGCGACTATGTCCCCTGGTGTAGGGGAGCCATTTCCATGAGGAGAGCTTCCGGAGTCCGGATTGTCCTCCCTGTAATTCATTTCCTTTTTTACAACAGGCCTGGTTATCCTGGCATGGAAATAAGGTCCTGTGGCCTCTGGGCTCCCTCAAGAGCAGTCTCGTGAGGGGCAGGCTGAGAGTGGAAACCCTGTTCAATTGCCTAATGCTCGTCAACTCCGGTAAAAGGTGCCCCCTTGGAGATGGGGATCAGCTGGGATCTGTCTGATATTTGGACTGTGGGTTGGATTCAGTTGTCTGATTTGGATGAAGTAGGACTCGCGTCTTCAGAGAATTGTGAGGAGGCTGATGTTATGCGCTTGTTCTGGGAGGAGAAACTGGAGGCATTGATTCCCAGGTTCTTATCCACCTTGAGCTTGACGGATGCTCCACACACGGAGCAGGAACCAAAGATGCATCCACTTGGGTAAGGGATGCAGAAATCCACTACTGTCTTCTCGTTCCTGGGGGTGCTGAAGGGCCTGTTCCAGTCATAGTGGGATGCCCCCAAATCCCCGCCTAAGGGGCTAAGGGTGTATAAGAAGGTGCATGCTCTCCCGAGAAGAAGTGTGTTGTGTGGTTTGATATTTCCAAGGTGGATGTGCAGGTCATGGTGGTTACCAAATGAACCACCATTCCTGTGTAAGGTTGATCAGCTTAAAGCAGGGGTCTCAAACTCAAATTGCTTTGAGGGCCAAATGAGGACTTGTAAAATAACCCGGGGGCCGCATGAGACGTGGGACCTCATTTGCATAATGGACCTCATTTGCATAAATATTTGCATAATGTTACCATACCCTAACTTTTAGTAAACATGCCTCTTAATGAGTGCATGAATAAAGAAAGACTAAAAGTTTCTACATTACTATAATCCAGTGCCAACCGCCAGGCACATTAGGAACTACTACAAACAAACACTGCCCATTTAGAACCCATAGCAAACCCGCCATATCCTAACAGCACTACCAGGACTCACAAAGCACCATACCCTACCTATCAAATGGCAACACTGCAAATATTAAATCAATACATTTCAGAGAATAACAATACATGACCTACTGGGGACAGAGAACAAGTAGCAATGTCAAATAGGAATTACATAAACAGAATACCTCAGCTCAGTTACACAAGGAATCAAAATTTAGAAACAAGACAATTAAACTGGGACCCCCAAAAGCCAAACTTGGAATGTACAACAACACTGTAGAAATAAAACTATAAATTAATTTCCTCTTGTACTAAACAAAGCGCAGACGTTATTGATGCACATTTCCCAGAACTGACATATTCCAGTTAATAAATTCAAAATAAAGATATTTTTCTAACTTTTGTGCATTTTTTTTTCAGTTCCAGCCACTTTCTTCTGGTTTCTTCGTGCCTTCTGCTAACTCTCCATCGTCTGCTGTCCATTTGTCCTTTCTTCTCCTAGCTTTTTCCATTCTCCCTCTACATCTGCTTTAACATATTAATCTTTCTCCTTTTGCTCTTTCCTCATTCCTATTTTCATCCACTCAAATTTTACCCCTCCATCCTCAATCCCCACTTACCTGGCCAATTGTAGATTTGTCTTCCCTCCCACACAAAATATTTTCCCCTCTCCATTTCACTCTCCCAGCTCCATCCCATTCTAATCCTCCCCCAACATCAGCTCCCTTCTAGTTCCAGTCCCACACAGCACCCCCTCCCTTCTAGTCACTGCATCAGCCCATTTTCAGTCCTAGCCCCCCATCAGCCCATTTCCAATCATAGCTCCCCCCCATCAGCCCATTTCCAGTGCTAGCTCCCTCCCCTCACAGCCCATTTCCATTCCAAGCCCCCCTCCCCATCAGCCATTTGCAGTTCAAGCCCCCCTTCCACTCAGCCCATTTCCAGTCCTAGCAGACCCCCCAGCCCATTATCAGTCCTAGCCCCCCCATAGCCCATTACCAGTCCTAACCCCCCCATAGCCCATTACCAGTCTTACCCCTCATAGCCCATTACCAGTCCTAAGCCCCCCCCATCACCTCATTTTCAGTGTTACCCCCATCACCCCATTTTCAGTGTTTCCCCCATCACCCCATTTTCAGTTTCCCCCCTCATAGGCCATTACCAGTCCTAGCCCCCCCCCCATAGCCCTTTACCAGTCCTACCCCCCCATAGCCCATTACCAGTCCTAGCCCCCCCCCCATAGCCCATTACCAGTCCTAACCCCCCTCCCACCATCAGCCAAGGTAGATTTTAAAAAAATTTAACAGTTAAATAAATAAAATAAAATGTTTCTCAGTTTTAAAAAAAAGTGCCTAGAGACTTCATGAGTTGGTGAGCAGATTTTATGAAGAGTGGCATATACAGCTTTGAGGTCAGGACACAGAACTGCTGCCGCAGTATTAAGCGTCACGCGGGCCCCTCTGCCTGGCAGAGTACTCTCCTCCCTGCAGCATCAGCTTCAAAAGCGGCAGCTTTCAGAGCCGCGAGGAGAGAGAGTTTCTCTCGCGCGATTCTGAAGACTCTCTCGCTGCTCTTCAGAACCGCGCGAGAGAAACTCTCTCTTCGCGGCTCTGAAAGCCGCCGCTTTTGCAGCTGATACTGCAGGGAGGAGAGGACTCTGCCAGACAGCGGGGCCCACGGGACGCTTAATACTGCGGCGGCGGCGGCAAGTTTGGATTTTTTTTTTTTTTTTACTCGCCGGTGCTTCGCGGGCCGCACAAGATGCTCTTGCGGGCCGCACAAGATGCTCTTGCGGGCCGCACAAGATGCTCTTGCGGGCCGCATGCGGCCCGCGGGCCGCGTGTTTGAGACCCCTGGCTTAAAGGATACTCTGAACTAAAAGATGGATTCATGTTGAAGAACCAGTTCGCTGCAGTGGCTGCTATTCTTCAGTTGGCGCTATGTGCAGGCCTAACGTCTCAAGCACTGCTCCAGTGGATTCAGTCTCTTCCACCGGATGATTCTACCCCTCTTTTGGAGTCTGCCTGTTACGTCTAGCGGCCAGGGATTGTGCCCTGTTGGTGGTGGCATGGCATTGGCTAGGCTCTGACATGGGGCAGTGAGCCCATCTTCCAAAGCCTGGTTGCCATCTGACCTTAGAGGGATAAGAACATAAGAAATGCCCTTATGTTCTTATCCCTCTGATGGCAACTGGGCTTTGGAAGATGAGACCACTTCTGTTGGGTCAGATTTGGAAAAGCTGGTGAAGGACCTTAGTGAGACAGAATGTTTACACCTTGCAGAGGACAGGTCCAAGTGGACTATGAAGTGGGTGGGAGCCCCTTTTCCATCAGCCTCTGTCTGCTCCTCATGGGTATGTTGTTCAGACTCCCGGGGGTCTTATACTCTCATTGCTACCCACCTGGAAGCCTTTCTTCCTCTCTGCTTATGGACTTCAGCCTTGTTCTCAGTCTCTTCATAGAGCGCTTGGGCCCAGGGACCCTACTACTACTAATCATTTGTTTAGCGCTACAAGGCATATGCAGCATTGTACATACATATGTAAGAGACAATCTCCAGGAACAAGCAGGACTGCAGTCTTCACATATGGGTATTGTCGGTACCGACAGTGCCTGCGCGGGAATGCTCCACAGCGTCCAATCAGAAAGCTTTTAGGAACAACCCACTGCGCCTACGCATTTGCCTTCCTGCCTTCCCAAGTCCTCTCCTTAGTTCTTCATTTTCCATGGAGCCAGCAGATTGTTTTATTCTTATTGCCACCGAAAAACGTCATATTTTTGTTAAAATCGGTGCTATGCCTTTCCGTTGACGCCAGTACCTTCCCTGCTCCCGACCATTTCAAAATATTTTTTCTTTTTCTTTTTCTTTTTTTTTTCAGTTTTGGTGGTTTTATCCGCCAAATTAGGCCTTGGTCTACTTTTCTTCCACCACAATGGAAAAACACATCAGTGGCTTCAAAAAATGTACCAAGTGTTCTGGTACAACATCAGTCACCAATAAACATGACTGGTCCTTAAAATGTTTGGGCCCAGACCATTTACCGACTGATTGTCCTTTGTGCCAACAAATGACAAAAAGAAATCTAAAGAACAGAGTCAGACAGTATGGTTTTCTGTTTTGCCCCGGAGTCTATTTCGGTGGCTTCCACATTGTCCAGGACATCGCCTCCTCTCTTGGTTCTCAGTTCTCCTCAAAGTCCAAGCAAAAACTAAGTCTAAGTCTTTGACATTGAAAATAGATACCAATCCTCAAGTTAAGTCCCTTCATCATCATCGAGATTCACCAAAAGATGCATCCTATGCAGACCCACCTGCCAAACAGCCCCAGCGGGAGGACCAGACCTCCAAAGCACAACAGGGGCTCTAGGACACTCCCAAGGCCTCAACCTCTGGAGAGCTACTGGTTCCATGCTCTGGGACAGTGGTTTAGAGCCCCGTGTGTGATTCTACCCAGGCATCGGCCTCCTCCCTCGACCAGCATATCCTGGCTATCAAGAGGACTTTGGCAGCACTCCTGGCAGCCTTGGTACCGACTGTATTGACAGCTCCAGTGGTGCAGGTGTTGACATCCGGCCTATAGCAGATACCTCAGGAACCAATGCTGGATCTTGAGCCTGCATTGGGGGATCCTTTTCCTCTGCTGCCTCCCTTGGAACTGACAAACATTGTTGGTACCCAACAGGCTCCTGATCATCGGTAGAGGCATCGAGATCACATACAAGATTGTCGATATTTTGATTTATTATAAGACTCTGACTCTACCTCCTCCGATTCCAATGATGCCTCAGAGGACTCCAGGGGAACCTGGGATCTCCCTTCCAATCCATCCCCTCCTCATGAGTGGCGTCTGTCTCTGCCAGAAGACATGTCTTTCCAAGACTTCATTCAGGACATGGCAGCAGGTCTACAGATTACTGTGGCATCAGAGACTGAACCAAGGGCAGAGGAATTGGAAATCCTCCAATACCCCTCAGTGCCCAAAGAGGCTTCCATGTTACCAGTGCATCACATCCTGAAGGATCTAATGTTGCATATGTGGTTGGCCCCGCTAACTGTTCTGCCTGTCAGGGCATATACTGAGTTCCACCATGCCCTGGCTTTCAAAAGCTTTAACTACCACACCACTCCATGGTGGTGGAATCGGCGATGTGTCTCAAGAGTTCTAAAAATCATTCTTCCAAGCCTCCGGGCAAGGACTCCAGAACTCTTGATGCCTTTGGGCATTGGTGCTTTCAGGCATGCATGGTCACCTCCTAGAATTACTTCCTACATGCTTTATATGGGCATGTATCTCAAGGATATCTCCAAGGATCTAGAAAACCTTGCACCTATCCTTCCTGATGACAAATGTGATGCATTCCAGACCTTAATCAGGCAAAAGAAGAATATATTCAAATTTCTTACAAGAGCATCATTAGATGATTTTGAGTCATCTAATAGGCTTCAGCATCTGCATCGGTGCTCGCAGAATGGCCTGGCTCCAGGCATCTGACCTTGAGCAGCGGATTCAAGACAAATTGGCCAATATCCCCTGCTCTGAAGAGAACCTCTTTGCCAAGGGTTGGAGAGAGATCGTAGAGATTGAGACAGATGATCTCACCCTCAAATGCTTCTCTAGAAAGACATCAGACCCCTCTAGGAGAAAGACCAATCCAAAGAAGTCTTTCTATCCTAAGAAGAACAAATATTGTCCTTCTTATCCACCTTCTGCTGCTTACCAATCTCAGCAGCAACAGCAGGACTTTTACCAGCCCAAAAGGTCTAAGATGCCTAAACCAGCTAGCATCTGGTTTATGACACCCTCCTAGAAAGCATAGATACTCTGCCTCTGCAGGGTCCCCCACCCCTACACATAGCAGGCAGACTCTGTTCCTATGCCCACAGGTGGCACCTCATCACATCAGAGCAGTGGACTCTCAACATTGTCCAAAGGGGTTGTCTGTTTCATTTCAAAAGCTTACCCTCCATCATCTCCACAAGGGATTATCCCGCAAATCCCTTGCAGGCCAGTCTCCTATCAGTTGTTAGTTCGGGGGCCATAGAAAGAATTCCACCCACCCAAGAGGGTAGGGGCTTCTACTCTCCTTACTTTCTTATCCCCAAGAAGACAGGAGGGTTCAGGCCCATTCTAGATCTAAGGACCTAAACAAATTCCTCGATCATGAAAAATTAAAAATGATTTCCCTCTGTGCGCTCCTGCTTATACCTTCAGAGGAACAACTAGCTATGTTCTCTAGACCTCAAAGAGGCATACACACATTTGCTGATGCGCCCTCAACGCACACAGTATCTGCGTTTTCAGTTCCAGCAAAACCACTACCAATACGTATCAGGTACTCCCCTTCAGGTTAGCCTCCGCACCCCGAGTGTTCACAAAATGCATGGCGGTGGTTGCCACCTACCTTTGTACTTTGGGGGTCTTCGTCTTCCCTTACTTAGACAACTGACTAATCAGGGGAGAATCCACACAAGAGATAAAACTGTTTCTTCATTGCACCATTACTGTGCTCCAAGATCCGGGATTCATCTTAAACTTTCTTAAATGACACCTTGTGCCATTCCAGCAGCTCGAATTTATCGGAGCACTTCTGGACACTCGTCAGGCCCGAGTTTTCTTTCCACAGGACTGCTCTGCCCATCTCATTGAGCTGGCCCACAGCATAAGGGATCACAGGGCCTAACAGCTCGAGAAATGCTGTGCCTCCTAGGCCACATGACCTCCACAGTCCATGTAGTCCTCTATGCTCGCCTGCACATGTGGCAAGCTCAATGGACTCTGTCATCTCAATGGACCCAAGCAACCGGGCATCTCTCAGACAAAATCTGTATTACCCCTCCATTTTTCATCTTCCTTCAGTGGTGGTTTTCCCCTCAAAGTCTATTGGGGGAGGGGGTCACTTTTTCAGATGCCTCCACTTCAATGCACCTTGACAACAGATGCTTCCAAATTTGAGTGGGGGCACATCTGAACAGTTTCACCACACAGGGACAGTGGACACAACAGCAATCTTGGTTGCAGATCATCCTCCTGGAGCTACATGCTCTCACGAATGCCCTTTGGGATTTTCAGCTCCAACACTAGGGCAAACAGGTTTTAGTCAAAATGGACAACCAGGTGGCCATGTTCTATGTGAACAAGCAGGGAGGAATGGGTTCCTATCCCTCTGCCAGGAAGGCCTTCGCCTCTGGTTCTTCTCCATTGCACACCGTATCCATCTCAGGGTGGTGTATCTCCCGTGCAAACTCAGTCTCTTGCAGACAGACTCAGCTGTATCCTATGTCTACATGAGTGGACCTTAAATTGGGAGCTGGCATCTTGGATCTTCCAGATGTGGGAGACACCCAGGAGAATGCACAACTTCCACTGTTCTGCTTAAGGTTTCCCTCCCTGTACAGCCAGGCAACAGATGCCTTCCTTTTACATTGGGGACAGGGCCTCCTTTATGCATTCCCACCCATTCCCTTGATAGCCAAGACCCTGTTTAAGCTGCAGGCTAACAGGGGCTCCATGATTCTAATAGCCCCCTACTAGTCCTATCAGCCATGTTTTTTTTCCTGCTGCTTCAACTGGCACAGACTCCTCCTCTCAGCCTGGGACATGCGCCTAACCTCCTCTCTCAGAATCATGTGATGCTTCTCCATCCCAAGCCAGAAGCCCCGCATCTCACAGCGTGGCTGCTGAAAGCATAATCTTTGCTGACCTCGACCTTCCACAACATCCTACTTGCATCACGCAAGCCATCTAACAGATGTTTATATACCTTCAAATGGCAAAGGTTCACTCTCTGGTGTACCCTGAAACATATTGACCCCTCTGCCTGCCAGGTGGAATTTCTTTTACAATATCCCCTCCACTTGTCCTCGGTAGGTCTCAAGACTAACTCAGTCAGAGTTCATCTTCGTACCATCTTGGCCTATCACAGGCCAGTGGACAGGCAACCCATTTCTTCATACCCTTCGATTCAACTATTTATATGGTGTCTCCTGCTGTCCAAGCCACCGATTAAACCACCACCAATGTCCTGGGACCTCAGCGTGGTCCTAGTGCAACTTTTAAACCCTCCTTTAGAGCCTTTAGCCACCACTTTAAAATTCCTGTCCTGGAATGTAATCTTTCTCATTGCCCTTACCTCAGCTCACAATATCAGCAAACTGTAGGCTTTAGTGTCTGTACACCCGGTACTACCATGACAGGGTGGTTCTCTGTACCCATCCACCCTTCCATCCAAAGGTGGTTTCAGCATTCCACTTCAACCAATCGGTAGTGCTGCCGGACCTCTTTCCTAGGCCGCATGCCTCTAAGGCTGAAGCAGCACTACACACTTTAGATTGCAAGCAATCATTGGCTTTCTACTTGGACAGAACCAAGAATCACAGCAAATCCTCTCAAATGTTCATTTCCTTTGATCCAAGTCACCTTGGACTTCCAGTGATGAAGCGCACCTATCCAACTGGATTGCGGACTGCATTTCTTTTGCCTACACTCAAGTGGGACTCTCCCTCGAGGGTCACATCACCGCTCACAACATGCGAACCATGGCAACCTCAGTTGCCAACTTTTGTTCTGTCTTCATTGACGAAATCTGTCGAGCAGCTACCTGGTCCTCCACTCATACCTTCGCTGCACACTACTGTTCTCCAGCACCTTTTTGGGACTTAACTAGAACTCCTACCCTTCATCCCAGACTTCTTCTGACACTAAACTTTCCTTGTGATGGTCTTACTGACTGCAATTGAGTCCAGCAGGGCCACTTTGTATCCACACCTTCTCGGTTCTATCCTTTAGCCTCTGAGATACCATTGCTACTTCTTCCAGTCCAGTCTAGTACCTGGGAGCTAGTGAGTCCCATATGTGAAGACTGCATTCCTACTTGTTATTGGAGTTAGCGTTGTAACAGATGATCTCCGGGAACAGCAGGAATCAGTCTTCACAACCCACCCTCCTCCCTTTGGAGTTGTAGGGTATACTCTTTTTCTCCAGGACCAAGCAGGAAGTCAGTCCTCACATATGGGTGTCATCGGCGCCGATGAAGCCCCAGCGGAGCATTTCCCCAGCTTTCTATGAAAGCCTTTGGGAATGCAGGCACGCATGCGCAGTTCCCTTCCCGCCTAAAGGTGCCATCTTACCTCAATCTCTTTTTTTCCGTGAAGCCCACCGGACGTGTGTCCTGTTTTCCCGGTTAAAATTAGATTTTTCAGCGATTTTTTTGCTGCTTTCTACCGGTTCAACGCCGGTTCCCCTCCCGCCAGGTTCGGTACACCGGTATCGAGCCCGATTCTGCTTTTTCGGTTTTTGCCCTTCATGGCTGGCGTTCGCGCCTTTTTTCCACTTTTTCCCTGGAAGGCCGGTCCTTTGACCTCGCGGGGACTCTTTTTTTCCCCGATGGCTTCCAGTGGTTTTAAGAAGTGTGATCGGTGTAAGAAACTAATTTCTCTCACCGACACACACGACTGCTGCCTTCGGTGCCTCGGCCCCGACCACGATCCTAAGTCGTGCGGGGCCTGTGGGAAGATGTCTTCCAAGGCACTTCGAAGTCACCAGTAGCAGAAGGACAGGCTTTTCTCGGACTCAGCCTCCGGCCGGGCCCGGACCTCGTCAGAGGCCTCGACATCTCGGGATTCCGATCCCGAGCGGCGTCGAAGCTCCTCGGACAGGGGGTCCCCCGACCGGGAACGCAAGAGGAAGAAACGGCTCGCGAGGGTGTCGTCAGAAGAGGTCCCTGGCTCCTCGAGGGCCAGGTCTAAGACCCCCGACCGTCACCCCGGGCCTGTGGAACCGGAGAAGCCTGCCAAAGTTTCTCGTTTGGAGCCGGAGTCTGCTGGACACGTAAGCCCCGTAGTCCTCGTGGACTCTCCTCCCAGGGAGCCAACGTCGGTGCCGGCACCGCCGGGGCCGCGATTCGGTGGCTGCTGCGTCTCCCGAGCTGAGTCTCAGGATGACAGCCTTGGAGAGCAGAATGTCTGCCTTCATGGAGCAGCAGCGGGCACTGATGGCCAGCCTGTCTGGCGCATCTGCCCCAACCACCGGGACATCGACGTCAAAGTCGACCTCGGAGACCGAGCCGATACTCGAGTCCATCGTGGCTCGGAGTCAACCTCGGTCACGGTCTCCCTCGACCTCCCGTTCGGGACCGAGGGCGTCGTCGCCGGTGCTTCTGGCATCGGGGCGGGTGCTCCAGGGCTCCGCGTGGTCGGACCCCGACTCTTCCACGGACGAGTCGGCTTGGAAGACGGAGGACGAGGAGTCTCCTGATACTTTTAAGACTCGGTGCGTCCCTTCGGGCTCACCGCAGTCTGAGCCCCGGAGTAGGTCCCCACCGGAGGACACCCGGTTCTCGGAGTTCGTCCGGGATATGGCCACTGCCATGGCTATTCCGGCGGATCCCGAGGAAGAGCCTCGGGCTGAAGAACTCGAGGCGCTGCAGTATGACTCTCCTCCGAAGGAGGCCTTTACTGTCCCGGTTCCTCTGATGCTGGAACGGCTCCTCTTCCGTATGTGGGAGGCACCGGCCTCGGCGCCGGTTCTTAGCAAGCGAGTCGATTCCATCTATCGACTCCGGAAGAGCCCTGGTTTTCAGAAAGCACAGCTACCACACCATTCCATGGTTGTGGAATCGGCCATGCATCGTCTGAAGAGTCAGAAGATGCACTCCGCGGTGCTTCCTGGCAGGGAGGCCCGAAACCTCAAGTGCTTTGAGGGCTCAATGCTTGCTTGCCGTGTCCAGTCTTACCAGCTGTACATGGGCATGTACTTGCAGGATCTGGCCAAGGAGTTGGCCAGGTTCTCTGCTGGTCTCTCCGGGGAACCCTTGCAGAGATTTAAGTCCTTGTCCTCGGGGATTCGGGACTGCTCGAAGTTCATGTCCCGCGCCGCCTACGATGGCTTCGAGACTTCGGCCCGAGTTGCGGCAGCCGGCATCGCGGCTCGACGCCAGGCATGGCTGCAGTCATTGGACCTCGAGCCATGGGTTCAGGACAAGTTGGTCGATGTCCCTTGCCGAGGTGAAAACCTTTTTGGCAAGCCCATGACCGAGAAGGCCGCTCAGCTCGAGACCGAGCACCTCACACGGACAAGGCTGTCGAGGAAAACCTCAGCCCCTTCTCATAAAAAGAAGGGCTCGGAGAGACCACGTGATGTGGTGAGCTTGAGTAGCTGTGTGCAGCTCGAGCTCTGGACCCCTCACCCTTAAACCGTGGCTTGGAACCGGTTCGGAATACCCATTCTTGCCCTATAGTGGGCTGATAGCCTAGCACAACAAGGCTTCTCTTTTGTATACCGGAATGGCATCCGCGGTAAAGGCAGGGAGAAGGGAAAAGGAGCGCGGTGCCGGGCCATCCAAAATGGCGAGCTCCCCCTTGAAGCAGGGCGGATTAGCTGACTCCCCCACTATGTCCGCGGAAGTTTCGGCAGCGGTCAGGGACGCACTAGCAGGTCAGTTTGATGCCTTACATCTGAAAATGGATACTATTCAGACCACCCTAGAGGCATTGGGGACCCGTGTACAACTCACCGAGGAGCGTATCTCCCGGGCGGAGGATGAGCTGGAGACACTCCGAAAGGAGCTCCGGGCTGCCCAAAAACTGTCGCAGGACCACGCGGCTAAATTGGATGACCTGGAGAACAGGTCCAGGCGGAACAACCTGCGCTTCCTGGGAGTAGCTGACACCGTGCAGGACAAAGACCTTCGGCAATTTGTGGAGGCCTTGGCTACTTCTCTCTGCGAGACCACCGGAGGTAACAGCCCAGTTATTGTGGAGCGCGCCCACCGGATAGGGCCTAAACAATCTGCAACAGACCGCCGGCCACGTGTTGTCCTGGCGCGGTTCCTCTCCTACCCCCAAAAAGAAGAGCTGCTTCGGGCCGTGCGGCAGAAAGGATACGTGGAGAAGGATACCATGCGCATCCGCGTCGCCCAGGATTATTCTACTGCCTTGAGCCAGCGTCGAAAGAGCTATGCCTTGGTCTGCCAGAAGTTGATTGCGAGTGATGTCCGCTTCAGTGTGCAGTACCCTGCCCGCTTGGTGATCTGGCACCAGGGGACTCGCCGGATCTTCGAAACCGCGGGTGAGGCGAGTATATACGTGGAGCAACTTAACAGGCCAGAGGCAGAGTGACCGGCTGAGTGTGGAGCCTGGGTGTGACTGGGCTCGGTTTTGCTGCTCCTGACCCCTGGGAACGGATTCTAGAGAAGGCCTCACTATTGTTGGAGACTGTTGGCCCATCCGTAAAGCCCTGCGACTGCGGGAAGGTGCCTTGGACCCAGACGGGACATTGAATGCTTGAGTGGGGTGATGCTGGCTTTTCCTGTGGGTGGGGCGCACTCCACGTTGTCCCCCTTCTCCTCCCTGAGGCCTGGACTCTATGTTGCGGGTGGAAGGGGCCTGGTGGGAGTGGCTTCTACGGAGGGCCCTGGAGTTTGCCGGGTCTGAGAGCCGCTTGCCCCCCCTCATGTTTGGTGGGCTTACGCCTTGCAGAGTGCCCCCCACCCGGTTTGGGTTTGGGTTAGTACTTGTGTTGGTGCTGTTCTGGTTTTGGGGGGGTTCTCCGGGGTAGAGTAAGGGGGACTACGGAAGGCCTTGTTCCCTTAGTGCTCTCCCCCCCCCCCTCTCCCTTTTTGTTGTTTGTCTCTGCTGGCTAAGGGTGCGGAGGGTGGCTGGGTGGGGCTGGGGGGTAGGGGTTGGGGGAAGACGTGCTGTATGTGGCACTTGGGTGTAGCGTCCCGGGAGGGGGTGGGGGATTGGAGGGGGAGATGCGGGGGTTTAGGGTTAGCATTTGTTGAGTTGGGGTATTTAATTTGGGTATGTACATAAGGGGGGGGTCCTGCTCACATCCTTAGTGTCTCCCATGGGTAGGAGGTGGAGTGTATGTAAGGGGGGGGGGTTGGAGGGGGGGAGGGGGTGGAGAGTGGGGGAGGGTAAGGGACGTAAGGGGGGGACGGGGGCTGGGAGGATGGGAAGGGATAGGAGGGAGGGGGTGGGGATACTCTGCACTCTTTTGAGACTCTGTGGAAGGTATTGTATTCTACTTCTGCTTGGAGAAGAGCCTCCAGCTGGGGGTGTCTTTTCCGTTCATCTGCAGCTGCTCATCTGGTGGTTCCTAGTCACTATTCCGTCTTTAGACTGGGTGGCAGAGCGTGTGGGGCGCCAGGCTGGGGGTGCCCCTCTGTGCTGTTTCGCTTTTTACCTTTGGTGGAGCCTTGACACTGCCCCTTTGCTCTGAGAGTTATTACCTGGAATGTCTGCGGTCTGGGTAGCCCTATTAAAAGATATAAGGTGCTCCAGGCCCTAGCCAGAAATGGCTGTGATGTTGCCCTGTTACAAGAAACCCACCAGACTTCGGAAGAGCATCGTAAACTCTGTAGGGCCTGGGTGGGGCAGGTCTGGGGATCCCCGGCCGTGGGGAATAAGGGGGGGGGTTGCCCTCTTGGTTCATAAGAAAATTTGCTTCGTAGCGGAGGCTGTTCTAGAGGATGCTGCGGGTCGGTCTTTATTGGTCCATGGGCAACTGGAAGGGAAACTGGTGACATTCGGGACCTTTTATGGACCTAATGTCTCCGATCAAGGTTTTTATAATACCTCGGCCTCCAGGGTGGAGCGGCTCCCTGAGTGCCCCTTGATCCTGGGGGGAGATTTTAACGGGGTTTTGGATGTTGAATTGGATACTTCCCGAGGGGGGGGACCGCCGGGGCGGGCGTCGTCCTCTCGGTTGTTACAGCGTTTTTGTAAACGGTTAGATGTAGTTGATCCGTGGCGCCTGCTGCATTCTACTGAGAAAGATTTTACACACCAATCCAGGGCGCACGGTACCAGCGCCCATATAGACTATCTGTTCGTATCTCGGGAACTGTTTGCTCGTACCGAGGGAGCTCAGATCGGGCCTCTGGAGGTATCCGATCACGCCTTGGTGTGGCTAGATTTGAGCTGGGGGGTTGACTCCGCCAAGACGCGTCTATGGCGGTTCCCCTTGGGGCTCTACCATGACATGCAATTTCGGCAGTTTTTGCGGCGAAGATGGACTGAGTTTGCTAACGACCATCTGGTTCATGAGGACAACCCGGAATTGATCTGGGAAACGGGAAAAGTGGTCCTCCGGGGGGATATCATAGGTTATGCTGCACGGAAGCGCCGGATTCTCGCGGACCGTATTCTTGCATTGGAACATCAGGTCACCAAACTTCGGAGGCGGTGTGCCCAGTGTCCGTCAGTTGAGAATAAGAAGCTCCTCTGGGAGGCCCAGGTGGATCTCAACGAGCTTTTGCATCAGAAAGCCAAGAAATCCCTTACTATCGCTACCGGTTACACTGTCACGGTGACAAGCCTGGGAAGTTGTTGGCTCAATGCTTACGGGGACGGAGGGGCTCCACGCTGGTGGCGGGGCTGCGTGATGCTAAGGGAACCATGCATAAGGAGAGTGGGGATATTGCCCAGGTGTTTCGGGGCTTTTTCCAGACACTGTATGTGGCCGAGCCTAGTTCTACTGTCACCCTGTCTGCATACCTCCGGGACTTGAATTTGCCACGGCTCTCTGAGACGCAGAGGGAGGCGCTGGATCAGCCCCTCACTGTCCAGGAGATACAATCGGTTATTGCTGCTGCCGCTTGCTGTAAGGCCCCGGGTGCGGAATTCTATAAAATACTGGGTGATCGTATTAGTCCAGTGCTGAGGGAGGTGTTTGATGCGCGGAGGGACCAGGGGGCTTTTCGCTGGGGGCAAAATCACGTCCATATTACTCTGATCCCCAAACCAGGTAAAGACCCGATGCTAGCCGCCTCTTACCGACCTATTTCCCTCCTCAATTTCGATCTGAAGGTTCTTGCGAAAGTTTTGGCCCTTCGACTGGCTGATGTCTTGGGGACCCTCATCCATGGAGCACAGGTGGGCTTTGTCAAGGGACGATACGCCGTTCGCAATCTCCGCAAAATCTTGGCCTCCTTAGAGTGGGTGCATGCTCGACAGATACCCTCGCTTGTAAGCTTTGACGCCGAGAAAGCCTTTGATAGGGTGAATTGGCAATACCTATGGGACCTGTTGCCCTGCTATGGGCTCGGGGACACATTCTGCAGGATGGTGCGGAGTTTATATGCAGCGCCGACGGCGGGAATATTATGTAACGGCATGCTCTCGGACAGTTTCCTGCTGGAGAGGGGGACACACCAAGGCTGCCCCCTATCTCTGTTATTTGTTCTCTCGTTGGATCCCCTGATCCGCACTGTTGTGAGTTCGGGGGCGATCGCGGGGGTGACAATGGGAGCGCAGGACTTTGTCATTTCGGCGTTTGCAGACGACTTGTTAGTCCATGTGACTTCCCCGGCTGCCTCTCTTCCGAAATTGCTAGAGGAATTTGGGAGATATGGGGCCATGGCAGGCTTCCGCATTAATTATGAGAAATCTGAGGCACTGGATACCTTGGGGCTCCTTCGTGGAACCTGGAATGGATCTTTCCCCCTTCGGTGGGTGGCTGAGGAGTTTGTCTATCTGGGTATCGTGCTACCCCACCAACCCCATAGGTTATACAAGTGCAATTTGGATCGTATCTTGCGGTCTCTGTCAACCCAGTTGCAGATGTGGGCGTCCCTTCCTTTGTCCCTGTCTGGGAGGATTGCGGCGATACAGATGGTTACCCTACCCCGTATTTTGTACTGGTTACAGACTCTACCCGTCTGGTTCCTCCGTCGGGATTTGTGCCGGCTGGAAGCCTTACTCAGGGGGTTTCTATGGGGGGGGGAAGAGAGCTCGGATTCCGTGGGGTCGGCTTCTGGGGAAATGGAAGGATGGGGGTATGGGCTTGCCCGATCTGAAGTTATATGCTTTGGCATGCCAAGCGTGACATGTGGGTGACTGGTTAGGGGAGAGGGATGATTACACGGCTCGGGATGTGGAGGAGTGTTTAGTAGCTCCGTGGACTTTGCTGGGGGTCCTTCATGGGAGATACGTTGACTTGCCCGAGACGATTCGGAGGAGCGCCTTGGTGGACTCGGTACGACGGACCTGGCAGCAGCTTAACAAATATTGGATGACACCTTGGGCTGTGTCAAGTTGGTTGCCCTTGCGAGGGAACGCCCAATTCCTCCCGGGGTCTGACTCGGCGGTGTTTCAAGACTGGTGGGCACGTGGGCTATGACTGGTGGGACATTTGGTAGACCCCTCGGGTCATTGTAAATCTTTTTCGGCCCTAAGCCGGGAATATGATTTGCCGCCCCGGCATTGCTTTGCTTACATGCAAGCTTCTCATTACGTGGCCTCACTACAGGGAGAGGCGTTGCATGCTGATCGCTCGGCCAAGATTTTGGAATTTTTTGGGTTGGGGGAGGATGGTCCTCCGTCCATCTCCCAGTTAAAAAGCCGGTTGGAGTGCTACCGGATGCGTCCGGACTACCGCCGTGTGGAATTGGCTTGGGCTGCTGAGCTGGGTGAGGAGGTGGCTCCGGGGTTGGTCGGTCGGGCCTTGAAGCGAATTGTCCGTTTGGCACAGGGGGCTCGTTGGAGGGAGATTCAATTTAAGTCCGTGACCAGAGCTCACTTCTCCCCGCGGCGGGCTTATCGTAGCCGGCTGGAGACGGATGGTAGCTGTCCTCGCTGTTCTGCACCCTTGGCAACTTTGCTGCACATGTGGTGGGGTTGTCGTAGGGTGCGACCTTATTGGGCCAGGATTCGGGACTTTCTTAGTCGGTTGCTGCAACAGCGAGTTCGCTGGAATGGCCTCTTTGTGGTTCTGGACCAGATGGCACCTCCATGGCCTACTAAGGCAGGGGAACGTATGCTCTTGCGTAAGGCCTGTCTGGTGGGTAAAGGGCCGATTCTTCGGTTGTGGAGGGAGTACCAACCGCCTACTTTTAGTGAGTGGCGGAATAGTTTTCACCACCTCATGCTGATGGAGCGTTGGCTCGCAGGGGGCAGTGTCAAGCGCTGGACAGTGTTCATGTCAATATGGGAGCCCTATATTCAGCAACTAGGGCCTCGCTGCCGTAATGAACTCCTCCAGATGGGCTGCTGACTTTCGCCTTCCTTGATCTGGCTGTTGTTGGAGTGCGGGGGGGGGGGGATGGATGGGGGGAGGGGTGGGGGGGGGAGGGGTTTATCTGTAAAAATGCCACTTGTTGCTTCTTTTTGCTGTTGCCTCCCGGAGGGGATAAGAGTACACCCCTGGTGGAGGGTTTGTTTATTGTACCGTATGGTTGATATTTCTTGGTGGCTAAAATAAAGTAAGGGCTCGGGTAAAAAGCCCTTTTACCCGAGAAAGAGCACTGCCTACAAACAGTACCCTCAATATCAGGCTGCCCAAGCTGCCCCTCAGGGTCAGCAAGCCAAGGGCCAGGGTAATGGGCCCCGTAGGCAGAGGACCCCCAAGCCTCAGGCCCCTGCTACCACTCAGCAGGGTGGGGGGTTTTGACTCCTTGAGCATAGCCTCTCCTCCACTGCTCCCCCATCCCTGCATAGGAGGTCGTCTCGCCCTCTGTGCCCACCAGTGGCCCCTTATCACTGGGGACAGTTGGGTGCTAGAGATAGTCCACAAGGGCTATGCACTCCATTTCCACCAACTGCCACCTCCCTACTTTCCAGGGGAGCCTCCAAGGCCTCCTCTGCACACAGACCTTCTCTGTCAGGAGCTCCAGGGTCTGTTGGTGGACAGGGCGGTGGAGCCTGTGCCTCCCCACTTGCAAGGTCACGGATTCTACTCCAGGTATTTCCTGGTGCCCAAAAGGACCGGTGGCCTTCGTCCTATTCTGGACCTCAGGAACCTCAAGTTCCTAGTGAAAGAAAAGTTCAAGACGCTTACTCTTGGAACCCTTCTGCCCTACCTACAGCAGGGAGATTGGCTATGCTCCTTAGATCTAAAGGATGCGTACACTCACATCCTCATTCATCCAGACCACAGAAAGTACCTGAGGTTCATCGTGGGAGGAAACCATTATCAGTACAGCCTTTCGGCCTCACCTCCGCCCCCAGAGTCTTCACAAAGTGCCTAGCAGTGGTGGCGGCCTACCTGAGAAATCAGGGCATCTTTGTCTTCCCCTATCTGGACGACTGGCTCATCAGGGGTCAGACAAGCCAGGAGGCCAGTCAAGCCACCCTTAGGACCATTGCTATTCTACAACGCCTGGGGTTTGTCATAAACTTCACAAAGTCCACTTTGCTCCCTTCCCAGAACTTGGAGTTCATAGGGGCAAGGCTGGACTCTCTCCTGGAAAAGGCATTCTTGCCAGAAAACAGAGCCCAAAGGTTGATGGCCTTGGCAAGTCAGTTTATCAGCAGGTCCCTGGTCTCCGCCAGACTCTGCCTGAGGCTTCTGGGCCACATGGCTTCGACAGTACATGTGACCCCCAATGTCAGACTCCATATGAGGCCTACACAGTGGTGCCTTCGGACTCAGTGGCCACAGGCGGCCTCAGAGACAAGATAAGGGTGTCCAGACCATTTCTGCACTCCCTCAACTGGTGGCTGCACCCACCCAATCTACTGAAAGGGGTGCCTTTTCAGATCTCAGGTTACACAGTAGTGCTGACAACAGATGCCTCCCTGCAAGGCTGGGGAGCTCATTGTCTGGGCAAGTGCACCCAGGGCCTCTGATCTCCCTGGGAAACTGCACAGCAGATCAATCGCCTCGAGCTCAGAGCTATTCGATTAGCGCTCAAAGCTTTCACACCTACCCTGGCTCACCAGTCTGTCCTGATTCAGACAGACAACCAGTTTGCCATGTTTTATGTGAACAAACATGGCGGAACTGGGTCCAAGATCCTTTGTCGAGAGGCTCAGGACCTTTGTTCTTTTGCCCTCAAGCACAACATGTTCCTCAAGGCTGTGTACCTTCCAGGCCAGGACAACTACCTGGCAGACAGGTTAAGTAGGATTCTGCAGCCCCACGAGTGGCAGCTGCATCCCTCGGTGGTTCAGAAGATCTTTCTCAAATGGGGTCTTCCTTTGATGGATCTTTTTGCCAGCCCACTGAACAAGCAACTGCCAAAGTTCTGCTCCAGGCAACCACATCCTCTGCGGGTAGCACCGGATGCTTTTCTGATATCTTGGTCTCAGGGCCTCCTCTATGCGTTTCCTCCCACGCCCTTTGTGGCCCGAACCTTATTCAAGATTCTTCAGGACAAAGCCTCGGTCCTGCTGGTAGCTCACAGATGGCCGAGACAGCCTTGGTTTCCTCTTCTGCTTCAACTGGCGGTGGATCCTCCACTACCTCTGGGGTTGCAACCCGACCTTCTCTCTCAGGAGCAGGGTTCCCTTCTACACCCCAATCTCAAGTCTCTCAATTTGATGGCCTGGAGGCTGCAAGGGTAGTCTTGGCTCCCTGGGGCCTACCTCAGGAAGTTGAGGAAGTTGTCCTAGCCTCTAGGAAACAGTCCACTAGGAAAACCTATGCTCTCAAATGGAAAAGGTTTTCTGTGTGCTGTCAGCTACGTACAGAGGATCCTTTCTCCTGTACTGTGCCAGTAGTCCTTCAGTACTTACTGCACTTGTCAAATCAAGGTCTTAAATCCAATTCTGTTCGGGTCCACCTCTCAGCTCTAGCAGCTCACCACTCATTGGTAGAGGGGCAGTCTCTCTCTGGTCACCCCTTGGTGTCCCGTTTTCTCAGGGGCTTGCTTTTGCTCAAGCCTCCCATCCGTCCTCCTGCCCCTGAGTGGGAGCTGAATGTGGTCTTGCAGCAACTGACTCGCCCACCTTTTGAGCCGATGGCTAGTTGTCCATTACGCTTCCTCTCTTGGAAGACACTCATCCTGATAGCCCTTACCTCGGCTAGGCGAGTGAGTGAGCTTCAAGCCCTGGTCTGTGACAGGCCTTACACCAGGATTTACAGGAACAGGGTAGTCCTCAGGACTCATCCAAAGTTCCTCCCTAAGGTTGTCTCCTCTTTCCACCTCATTCAGGAGGTGGTTCTTCCAACATTCTTCCCTAGGCCTCATGCTAGCCAGGCTGAAGCAGTCCTGCATACCCTGGACTGTAGGAGGGCCTTATCCTTCTACCTTGACCGTACGCAGGGGCATAGAAGGGCTACTCAGCTCTTCGTCTCTTTTGACCCCAATAGGTTGGGGTTGGCTGTGTCCAAGCGTACCTTGTCCATCTGGGTGGCTGACTGTATCACCTGGGCTTACAAGGCGGCTGACCTTCCTTTGCAGGGTAGGGTCACGGCCCATCGTGTCAGGGCAATGGCTGCCTCAGTGGCTCATCTCCGCTCTGTGCCCTTGGTAGACATCTGCAGGGCTGCAACTTGGTCTTCAAGCCAGACTTTTGCGGCCCATTACTGCCTGGAGAGGGAGTCCCGTAGGGACAGTGCTTTTGGCCAGGCAGTACTCCGGAATCTCTTTGAGGTTTAGGCAACTCCTGCCCTCTGTTGGGCTACCGGTGGAGGTTGTGTTTTTGATAAGCCTTTCTTTGCTGCTGAGACTAGAAGGAGTTCTCTTGTTCAGCCTGGGTTCCTCGGTAGCCCAGAGCTTGGGAGTCACCCATATGTGAGGACTGACTTCCTGCTTGGTCCTGGAGAAAGAGTAGTTACTTACCTGTAACAGGTGTTCTCCAGGAGCAGCAGGAATCAGTCCTCACAACCCTCCCTCCTCCCCTGGGAGTTGCAGTTGTACATAGTTTATTTTTACGTTTTTGTGTGCTATTCTTAGCTGTCATTTGACTGAGGTAAGATGGCACCTTTAGGCGGGAAGGGAACCGCGCATGCGTGCCTGCATTCCCAAAGGCTTTCATAGAAAGCTGGGGAAATGCTCCGCTGGGGCTTCATCGGCGCCGATGACACCCATATGTGAGAACTGATTCCTGCTGCTCCTGGAGAACACCTGTTACAGGTGAGTAACTACTCTTTCCTTTATCTCTGATACAAACTCAACTGAGGAGAGGACTTGGGAAGGCAGATGTACAGGCGCAGTGGGTTGCTCCCAAAAGCTTTCTGATTGGATGCTGGGGAGCATTCCCATGTGGGCTCCATCTGTTCTGGCGATAACCATTTTTTTCTGGAGATCACCTGTTAAAAGTAAGTAACAACGCTGTCCCTGCTTATCAGAGCTTATAATATAATCAAGATGAAAAAAAATCACAAAACTGGGGACTAAAAAATGGTCAGATACTCATAAGTAGTGAACGAGAGAGTGAAGGGCATCAGGATCCAAAAGCAGCCTCAAAGAGGTGGGTTTTTAGTCTGGATTTGAGTAGGGCCAGAGAAGGAGTCTGATGCACTGACTCGGGTAGTTTGTTCCAGGTATATGGAACAGCAAGGTGGAATGGTCGAATTCTAGAGTTGGGAGTGGCAGAGAAGGGTTGAGAGAAAAGGGATCTGCCAGAGTTGTGGAGTTCCCAAGGAGGAGTGTAGAGTGAGATAAGAGAGGAAAGTTGATGAGGAGCTGCAGAATGAATGCATTTATAGGTAAGTGGGAGAAATTTGAGCTGGATGTGGAAACAGATAGGGAGCTAGTGAAGTGACTTGAGAAGAGGGATTACATGAGCATAGCGGGCACTGGCGGAAGCTAAGCTGTGTAGCTGAGTTTTGAACAGATTGAAGGGGAGAAATATGATTCAGAGGGAGACCAGTGAGGAGCAGGTTACAATAGTCAAGACAGGAGGTGACTAGTAGTGTGTATAGAAATAAAGGGATGAATTTTTACAGTGTTATAGAAAAAGAAGCAACAGGTTTTAGCTATTGGTTGGATGAGTGCAGAGTAGAGTCAAAGATGACCCCAAGGTTGCAAGCTGAGGGAAAAGGGAGGAGTGTAGTGTTGTTCACTGAACTAGAGAAGGGAGGTGGGTTTAGGGAGAAAGATAAGGAGCACAGTTTTAGCCATGTTCAATTTCAGATGGCAGTGAGACATTCAGGTAGCAATGTCGGATAAGTAGGCAGAGATTTATTTATTTTATTTATTTAGCTGTATTTATATACCGCTTTTTACCGGGTCAAAGCGGTGTTACATAGGGGTGGGGGAATTAAGTACAAGGGTGGGGCCATCACCAGGGAGGCAACATTGATGATTTGACATAGGAAAGACTTTGGACATAGGACAGACGTTGGACATAGACAGGTTAGGGTATAGACAGAGATCCGGGCCTGGACTACTGGAGAGATTTCAGGCGTAGAAAGGAAGATCTGAGAGTTGTCAGCATAAAAATGTTACTGAAAACCATGGGAGGAAATAAGTGCACTAAGGGATTGAGTAAAGAGAAAAAAGGAGAGGTCCCAAGACAGAGCCCTCAGGTACGCTAACTTGAAAGCAGGATGGTGATAGAGGAAGGTCCACCAGAACATGCACTAAAAGTGTGATGGGAGAGAAGAAGAAAACCGGGACAGAACAGAGCCCCTAAATCCAAGTGAGGCTAGGGTATCGAGGAGATGCTGGTGATCAACAGTGTCAAAGGCAGCAAAAAGGTCAAGAAGGATGAGAATCTAGTAGAGGCCTTTGGATTTAGCGAAGAACAAGTCGCTGGAGACCTTGACAAGAGCTGTTTCTCTGGAATGTAGTGAATGAAAGCCAGATTGCAGTGGGTCCAGAAGGGCTTGAGAGGAAAAAGTCAAGACAGCAGCGGTGAACCGCTCGTTCAATTAGTTTTGAAGCAAATGGGAGGGGAGAGAGAGTCTGATAACTGAAAGGACAGGTAGGATCTAGTGAAAGCTTTTTGAGGAGAGATGTAACTACAGCATGTTTGAAGGCCACAGGAACAGTTGCAGTGGAAAGCGATAGGTTAAGGATGTGACAGATGGAAGGGATGACAGCGGAAGAGAGAGAGCTTAGTAGACCGGGTGGGAATGAGATCAGAGGAGCAGGTAGTCAGTTTGGAGGAGGAGGAGAGATTTACAGTCTCATCCAGAGGAGGGTCCCATCCAGAGGAGAACCCTCCTGTGCTGTGTAATGAAGTTTTGGGGGCCTATTTTCTGGCTCCTTCGGTTGGGGGCAGGCTTCGCCTCTTCTTTCAGGAATAGCCCTGGGTCACCAAGGATCGCTGGGTGCTAGTTGCCATTCAATATGGCTGTGTCCTGGAATGCAAAGAGCCAATCTTGGTTGCTTTTGTCTTCTCCCTTTTGTGGGTCTGCGCAAAAGCAAGGCCACTGTGTGGATCACCTTGAACAAGTTGCCTCTCCTGAAGGCAGTGGTGCCCATTCCTCCGGATGATCGGGTCAAGGGCAGGTATTTCATCTGTTTCATGGTGCAGTCATGGAAGGAAGATTCTCTGTGGACAATCAGGAAGTAAGTCCTCATGCATGGGTGATGTCCCCACAAAGCTCCACATGATAATACTCCCCCAGCTTCTATTGGAAGCTTTTGGAGACTCCACTGTGCCTGCGCGCCTCCTTCCCACCTGCCGCAGCAGTACCATCATCTTCAATCTTTCGTTTTCCGCTGAGCTTCACTGATGTGTTCCAAGTCACTCTCCATTGGCAAACTTTTCTTCTCCACTCCAGGGGCCCTAATCCTGGAGGAAAGGTTTCCTGTTTGCCTATCCTTCAATACCTCTCATAGTGAGGACTTTCCTGAAGCTCCAGTTGGATGGAGGTACGATGATACTCATTGCACCATATAGGCCCAGACAGCAGTGGTTCCCTCTCCTGCTGCAACTATGCATTCAGGAACTCCTCTGGCTCGGTCATGCGCCAGATCGAATATTGCAGGATGATGAGCAGATGCAACATCCCATCCTCTGGTCCTTTGCCCTCATGGTGTGGATATTGAGAGGCTAATGCTGTCAGACCTCAATCTGCGTGACAACATCACTGATGTCCTGTTAACCTCCTGGAGGGCCTCAACGAGAAGGTCTTATGCCTATAAGTGGAGGAAGTTTGCTGTCTGGTGTGAGGGCCAGGTCTTAGATCCTTTCATCTGGCTCACACAGAAACTGCTCAAGTATCTGCTACAGCTCTCTGACTCGGGCCTTAAATCCAACTCTGTCCGAGTTCAACCTCAGCGCAATTGGTGCTTATCATCATGGTGCAGAAGGAAAGTCCATTTCAGTACAACCTTTGGTTGTCTGCTTTATGCGTGGGTTGCTCTTCTTGAAGCCTCCAAAGAAGCCCCCCACTGTGGATTGGGACCTCAATGTGGTACTGACACAGCTCATGAAAGTTCTCTTTTGAGCCATTCGGTTCCTGTCCAGTGAAGTTCTTGTAGCCATCACTTCAGTATGCCAAGTAAGTGAGTTACAAGCTATAGTAGTTCATCCACCATCCACCAGGTTCCATCATAATAGAGTGGTTCTTTGTACTCATCCTCGTTTCCTTCCGAAAGTGTTTTGGATTTCCATCTCAATCAGTCCATAGTACTGACAATATTTTTTCCTGGACTTCACTCCCACAAGGGGGAAACGGGATTGCACCTGTTGGACTGCAAGCGAGCCTTGGCCTTCTACTTGGAGTGAACAAAGGATCATAGACAGACCATTCAGCTTTTTGTTTCTTTTGACCCCAGCAAGCTAGGGGCTGCCATTTCCACATGCTGTCTTTCAATGTGGCTTACAGATTGCATTTCCTTCGCTTATGCTCAGGCAGGTCTGAGGCCATGATGGTTATGTCACACCCACAATGTCAGAGCCATGGCTGCGTCTGTGGCCAACATATGCTCAGTCTCTATGGAAGAGATCTGCTGGGCTGCAATGTGGTCTTCTGTCTACATATTCATATCTCACTACTGCTTGGATGGGAATTCCCGACGCAACAGCAACTTTGGCCAGTCTGTACTCCAGCATCTATGTGGGGATTGGAATCCATCTCCATTCCACCAATGCCCTTCTGTCTGTCCAGGCTTTAAAATAAAAAGAAAAGGAAAAACAGAGAAAAAACAGAGAAAGCAGCAGTGAGAATTACCATCATTGTACATAGTTGGGTTTTCAAGTTCCATTGTTTCACATTGCCCCTGTTGGGCTTCTCGGCTGCAGCCTCTGTTTTCGGTAGCCTATAGCTTGAAAGTTGAAGCGTGCAACTCTGAAGGATTTGATGCTCATGATGGTCTTTTTGGTTGCGATTTGTTACGTAAAAAGGACTCTGACCTGCCAACTTTGTCTTGCCAAGATACTTACCTATTTTTTTTCTGAAGAGGCCGTTTCCATTTGGCCTCTGCCTTCCTTCTTCTCTGAAGTGATTTCTCTCTTTCATGTGAACCAGGCGGTTTGCCTGCCCTCAATCTCTAAGGAGCAGTGTCAGGAGAATGGTAAGGATCTTCGCTTGTGGATGTCTGGAAGGTGCTTCTTTGGTTCTTGGAAGTTATGAATTCTTTTCGTAAGTCAGACCATCTTTTTTGCTGTTTGCTGACCCACGCAAGGTGACGCAGAGGCTAAGTCTGCATTAGTGAGCTGGGTTAAGGAGGCTATTGCCTTGGCGGATCTGTGTGGAACTGACTGATTCAGGAAGGTTTGCATGCCCATTCTACTAGAGCATAAGCATCCTTGTGGGAGAGCTCTTTAGCCCCTGCAGACATTTGTCAGGCGGCAACGAGGGCATCACTTTCAACTTTTGTCAAGCATTTCTGCTTGGATGTCTACTCTTGGGCAGACACAGCCTTTGGCTCTAAGGTTTTGAGAGCTGTTTTGTCGTCTTCCTACTCAGTGTCGTCTTCCTACTCAGGTGCAGGGGATGAGGCGGAGCTCCCGCTCGCAGCCCCGATGCCGGCTCTTGCTTCCTCCGTGGCCCTGATCACCGTTGGAATGGCGATTCCACAGACCGTTGCTGCCTTGGTCTGATTGGCAGGTGCAGGGGATGAGGCGGAGCTCCCGCTCGCAGCCCCGATGCCGGCTCTTGCTTCCTCCGTGGCCCTGATCACCGTTGGAATGGCGATATAGTGATATAGTGTATCTGGACTTTCAGAAAGCCTTTGACAAGGTCCCTCATCAGAGAATTTTGGCAAAACTAAAAAGTCATTGGGTAGGAGGCAGTGTACTATTGTGGATCAGGAACTGGTTAAAAGATAGAAAGCAGATGGTAGGGCTAACTGGCCAGTTTTTCCAATGGAGAAAGGTGAATAGTGGCGTACCCCAGGGATCTGTGTTGGGTCCGCTGCTTTTTAACATATTCATATAAATGACCTGGAAATGGGAATAGCGAGTGAGGTTATCAAATTTGCAGATAACACAAAATTATTTAAAGTTGTTAAAAACCATAAGGATTGTGGAAAATTGCAAGAGGATCTTGATAAATTGGAAGACTGGGCATCCAAATAGCAGATGAAATTTAATGTGGACAAGTGCAAAGTTATGCACCTAGGAAAGAACAACCCAAACTATGGTTACACAATGCAAGGTTCCACATTAGGAACCACCACCCAGGAAAAAGATTTAGGCGTCATCGTGGATAACATGTTAAAACCCTCCACCCAGTGTGCAGTGGCGGCCTTGAGAGCAAATAGAATGCTAGGTGTCATAAGGAAAGGAATGGAAAATAAAACAAAGGATATTATAATGCCTCTGTATCGTTCCATTGTGTGACCACACTTTGAATATTGTGTGCAGTTCTGGTCACGTATCTTAAAAAGGATATAGTGTTATTAGAAAAGGTACAGAGAAGAGCCACCAAAATGGTAAAGAGGATGGAAGGATACCCCTATGAAGAGAGGCTAGGGCTCTTCAACCTGGAAAAGAGACAGCGGAGAGGAGATATGCTAGAGGTCGATAAATTAATGAATGGAGTGGAACGGGTAAACGCATATCCATTGTTTACGTCACCAGAATATAGAAAGACTAGGGGACATGCAATGAAGCTACAGGGTAACCTATTTAAGACTAATAAGAGAAAATATTTCTTCACTCATCGTGTTATCAAACTCTGGAATTTGTTACCAGAGGATGTAGCAAAAACTTAGTGTAGCTGGGTTTATAAATAGGTTTGGCAAGTTCCTGGAGGAAAGGTCCATAAACCATTATTAAAAGGGACCCGGCATATCACTGCTTGACCCAATACAAGCATTGTGGAACCTGTGTCTTTTGGGGAAACTGCTAGGAAGTCCCACTTGTGAAGACAAACAATCCTGCTTGACCTCAGAAGAGCAAATTACTTATCTGTAGTACATGTGGATAAGTAAGATTCAAGTCCTCATGTACCCTTTGACCTCCCCTAGGAGCTGTATTCTACAAAGTGCAAAGCAACTGAGGGAGGCCCCATTTGATGACACAGCATGAGAAGTTCTACACGTTCCTGGTTGGGGTAATAAAAGCTTCTAGAAGTTAACTGGATAGAGAAGCTTTTTCTGTACCAGGCTCCTTTTGGATGCTGTTATCCACTTGTGTGGATTTGAATCCTGCTATTCTCCAGGACCAAGCAGGAAGTCAGTCCTCACATATGGGTGACATCGACGCCGATGGAGCCCCTGCGGAGCATTTACTCCAGCTTTCTATGAAAGCCTTTGGGAATACTGCACGCATGCGCGATCCCCTTCCCGCCTAAAGGTGCCATCTTGCCCAGTCTCTCTTTTTCCGTGGAGCCCGTCGGACGTGTGTCCTAGTTCACCCGGAAAATAGTTCGATTTTTTTCTCCATTCCTTGCGATTTTTTCGCGTTTTTTTCTCCTCCCTATTTCCCGCCGGGTTCGGTACACCGGTATCGAGCCCGATCTTATTTTTTCGGTTTTTCCCCTTCGTGGCTGGCGTTCGTGCCCTTTTTTCCCTTTTCCCTGGAAGGCCGGTCCTTTGACCTCGCGGGGACTCTTTTTTCCCCGATGGCTTCCAGTGGTTTTAAGAAGTGTGATCGGTGCAAGAAACTAATGTCTCTCACCGACACACACGACTGCTGCCTTCGGTGCCTCGGTCCGGATCATGATCCTAACATCTGTGGACCGTGTGGGAAAATGTCCACTAAGGCACTATGAAGTTGTCAGCACCAGAAGGAAAGGTTTTTCTCCGATTCGGCCTCCGGCTGGGCCCGGACCTCGTCTGAGGCCTCAACGTCTCGGGAGTCTGACCCCGAGCATCGTCGGGGTTCCTCGGAGAGGGGGTCCCCCGAGCGGGAGCAAAAGAGGAAGAAGCGGCTTGCGAGGGCGGCGTCGGAAGAGGTCCCTGGCTCCTCGAGGGCTAGGTCTCGGACCCCCGACCGCCGTCCTGGGCCCCTGGAACAGGAGAAGCCGCCAAAGGTACCCTGGGTGGAGCCGGAGTCTGCTGGACACGTAAGTCCTGTTGTCCTCGAGGACTCTCCTCCCAGGGAGCCGACGTCAGGCCCAGCGCCGCCGGGGCCCGAGTCAGTGGCTGCTGAGTCTCCTGAGCTGGGTCCTTGGAGTGCAGACTGTCTGCCTTCATGGATCAGCAGCGGGTGCTGATGGCCAGCCTCGCTGGCGTATCTGCCCCGACCACTGGGACATCGACGTCGAAGTTGACCCCAGAGACCGAGCCGATACTCGAGACCATGAAGGCTCGAGGTCGTCCTCGGTCGTGGTCACCCTCGACCTCCCGGTCGGGACCGAGGGCGTCAACGCCGGTGCCTTCAGCGTCGGAGCGGGTGCTGCCGGTCACCGCGCAGTCGGAGCCCGACTCCTCTTCGGACGAGACCGCCTGGGAGACGGAGGATGAGGAGTCCCCCGATACCTTCAAGACTCGGTGCGTCCCATCAGACTCACCGCAGTCTGAGCCCCGGAGTAGGTCCCCTCCGGAGGATACCCGGTTCTCGGAGTTCGTGAGGGATATGACCACTGCTCTGGCAATCCTGGCGGATCCCGAGGAGGAGCCTCGAGCCGAAGAGCTTGAGGCCCTCCAGTATGACTCTCCTCCGAAGGAGGCCTGTACTGTGCCAGTTCCTCTGATGCTGGAACGGCTCCTCTTCCGGATGTGGGAGGCACCAGCCTCGGTGCCGGTTCTGAGCAAGCGGGTCGATTCCATTTATTGACTCCGTAAGAGCCCTGCTTTTCAAAAGGCACAGCTACCGCACCATTCCATGGTGGTGGAATCGGCCATGCATCGTCTGAAAAGTCAGAAGATGCACTCCGCGGTGCCCCCTGGCAGGGAGGCCCGGAACCTGGATGCGTTTGGTAGAAAGTGCTTCCAGGGCTCGATGCTTGCTTGCCGTGTCCAGTCTTACCAGCTGTACATGGGCATATACTTGTGGGACCTGGCAAAGGAGCTTGCCAGGTTCTCTGCTGGTCTCTCCAGGGAACCTTTGCAGAGGTTCAAGTCCTTGTCTTCGGGGATCCGGGAATGCTCTAAGTTCATGTCCTGAGCAGCCTACGATGGCTTCAAGGCTTCGGCCCATGTTGCAGCTGCCGGCATTTCGGCTCGACGCCAGGCATGGCTGCAGTCATCGGACCTCGAGCCATGGGTACAGGACAAGTTGGTCGATGTCCCTTGCCGAGGTGAGAACCTTTTTTGGCAAGCCCATGGCTGAGAAGGCTGCTGAGCTCGAGACCGAGCACCTCACGAGGACAAGGCTGTCTCGAAAGACTTCTGCCCCTTCACACAAGAAGAAGGGCTCAGGTAAAAAGTCCTTTTACCCAAGGAAGGCGACTGCCTACAAACAGTTCCCACCTTACCAGGCCTCCCCTGCTCCCCCACTGGGTCAGCAGGCCAAGGGGCAGGGACATGGGCCCCTTAGGCAGAAGGCCCCCAAGCCTCCGGCTCCTGCTGCCAATCAGCAGGGTGGGGATTTTTGACTCCCAAGGCATAGCCTCTCCGTCTCTGCTGTCCCATCCCTGCACAGGAGGTCGACTAGCCCTGTTTGCCCACCGGTGGCCACCCATTACAGGGGACAACTGGGTCTTAAGCATAGTCCACAAGGGCTACCTGCTTCATTTTCATCAGTTGCCTCCTCCCTATTTTCCAGTTGAGTCTCCAAGGCCTCCTCTCCATGCAGCCCTCCTCCTGCAGGAGCTTCAGGGTCTGTTGCGAGACTAGGCGGTGGAGCCTGTGCCTCCTCACCTACAAGGTCACGGTTTCTACTCCAGGTACTTCCTAGTACCAAAGAGAACAGGGGATCTCAGGCCTATTCTCGACCTCAGAAATCTCAACAAGTTCTTACAGAAGGAGAAGTTCAAGATGCTTACGCTTGGAACACTTCTGCCCTACCTCCAGCAGGGAGATTGGCAATGCTCTTTAGATCTAAAGGATGCGTACACTCACATCCTCATTCATCCAGACCACAGAAAGTACCTCAGGTTCATTGTGGGAGGAAACCATTATCAGTACAGAGTGCTGCCATTTGGCCTCACCTCCGCCCCCAGGGTCTTTACCAAATGCCTGGCAGTGGTGGCGGCCTACTTAAGGAATCAGGGTATCCTTGTCTTCCCCTATCTGGACGACTGGCTCATCAGGGGTCAGACGAGCCAGGAGGCCAGGTAAGCCACCCTCCGAACGATTTCTCTACCCCAACATCTGGGGTTTGTCATAAACTTCGCAAAGTTCACTTTGCTCCCCTCCCAAAACTTGGAGTTCATAGGGGCAAGGCTAGACTCTCTGCAGGCAAAAGCTTTCTTGCCAGAGGACAGAGCTCAAAGACTAATAACCTTGGCAAACCAGTTTCTCAGCAGGTCACTGGTCTCCGCCAGGCTCTGCCTGAGGCTTCTTGGTCACATGGCTTTGACAGTACATGCCAGGCTTCATATGAGGTCTACGCAATGGTGTCTCAGGAATCAGTGGTCGCAGGCCACAGGGAGCCTCAGCGACATAGTAAGGGTGTCCAGACCATTCCTGCACTCCCTACGTTGGTGGCTGCATCCCCCCAACTTACTGAAAGGGATGCCTTTTCAGCTGCCTGTGTCCACAGTGGTATTGACCACCGATGCCTCCCTGCAGGGCTGGGGTGCACACTGTCTGGGCAAGTGCACCCAGGGCCTGTGGTCTCCCTGGGAGGTCAAGCAGCAGATCAATCTACTGGAACTACGGCTATTCGCTTAGCCCTCAAGACTTTCTCTCAAACCCTGGCCCACCAGTCTGTTTTAGTGCAAACAGACAATCAGGTAGCCATGTTTTATGTGAACAAACAGGGAGGCACTGGGTCCAGGCTCCTTTGTCAGGAGGCGCCGGACCTTTGCTTGTTTGCGCTCAGGTGCAACATGTTGCTCAGGGCGGTTTATCTCCCTGGCCAGGAAAATTTACCTGGCAGACAGGTTGAGCAGGATTCTGCAGCCCCACGAATGGCAGCTCCATCCCTTGGTAGTTCAGAAGATCTTCCTGAGATGGGGACTTCCATCCATAGATCTCTTTGCCAGCCCCCTGAACAGACAGCTGCCCAGGTTCTGCTCCAGGCAACCGCATCCTCTGAGGCTAGCAGCAGATGCTTTTCTGATTTCCTGGTCCCAGGGCCTCCTGTATGCGTTTCCTCCCACACCTCTGGTGGCCCGAACCCTGTTCAAAATTCTACAGGATCAGACCTCAGTCCTTCTGGTAGCCCCCAGGTGGCCGAGGCAACCTTGGTTCCCACTTCTGCTTCAACTAGCAGTGGACACTCCACTACCTCTAGGGTTGTAGCCCGACCTTCTCTCTCAGGACCAGGGGTCTCTTCTGCACCCCAATCTCAAATCTCTCAATTTGATGGCCTGGAAGCTGCAAGGGTAGTTTTTGCTCCTTGGGGCCTACCTCCTGAAGTTGAAGAGGTCGTCCTGGCCTCTAGGAAGCAGTCCACTAGAAAAACCTATGCCCTGAAGTGGAAGAGGTTTTCTGTGTGGTGTCAGCTGCGTACAGAGGATCCTTTCTCCTATGCTGTACCAGTGGTGCTTCAGTACCTGCTGCACTTATCCAATCAGGGCCTTAAGTCCAATTCTGTTCAGGTCCACCTCTCAGCTCTAGCAGCTCACCACTCCCTGGTGGAAGGACACTCTCTGTCGGTTCACCCCTTGATGTCCCGGTTTCTCAGAGGTTTGCTCTTGCTCAAGCCTCCTGTCCATCCTCCAGCACCTGAGTGGGAGTTGAATGTGGTCTTGCAGCAGCTGACTCGCCCACCTTTTGAGCCAATGGCTACTTGTCCTCTCCGCTTCCTTTCCTGGAAGACACTCTTCCTAGTAGCCTTAACCTCGGCCAGACGGGTGAGTGAGCTTCAGGCCCTGGTCTGTGACAGGCCTTACACCCGCTTCTATAGGAACAGGGTAGTCCTTAGGACTCATCCAAAGTTCCTCCCTAAAGTTGTTTCCTCTTTCCACCTCAACCAGGAGGTGGTTCTTCCAACATTCTTCCCTAAGAACATAACATAAGAACATAAGATATGCCATACTGGGTCAGACCAAGGTCCATCAAGCCCAGTATTCTGTTTCCAACAGTGGCCAATCTAGGTCATACGTACCTAGCAGTTTCCCCAAGGGACACAGGTTCCACAATGCTTGTATTGGTTCAAGCATTGATATCCGGGTCCCTTCTTAATAATGGTTTATGGACCTTTCCTCCAGGAACTTGTCCAAACCTTTTTTAAACCCAGCTACACTAACAGCCTTTACTACATCCTCCGGTAACAAATTCCAGAGTTTGATTACACGTTGAGTGAAAAAATATTTTCTTTTATTAGTCTTAAATAGTTTACCCTGTAGCTTCATTGCATGTCCCCTAGTCTTTCTATATTCTGATAAGGTAAACAATCGATCTACGTTTACCCGTTCCACTCCGTTCATTAATTTATAGACTTCTATCATATCTCCCCTCAGCCGTCTCTTTTCCAGGTTAAAGAGCCCCAACCTTTTTAGCCTTTCTTCATAGGAGTAGCCTTCCATCCCCTTTACCATTTTGGTGGCTCTTCTCTGAACCTTTTCTAAAATTGCTATATCCTTTTTAAGATATGGCGACCAGAATTGCACACAATATTCAAGGTGCGGTCTCACCATGGAACGATATAGAGGCATTATAATATCTTTTGTTTTATTTTCCATTCCTTTCCTTATCATACCTAGCATTCTATTATCATACCTAGGCCTCATGCAAGCCAGGCTGAAGCGGTTCTGCATACCCTGGACTGTAGGAGGGCCTTATCCTTCTACCTTGAGCGTACGCAAGGACATAGAAGGGCTACTCAGCTCTTCATCTCTTTTGACCCTAATAATTTGGGTTTAGCTGTGTCCAAGCGTACCTTGTCCGTATGGGTGGCTGACTGCATCACCTGGGCTTACATGGCGGCTGACCTTCCCTTGCAGGGTTGGGTCATGGCCCACCATGTAAGGGCTATGGCTGCCTCAGTGGCTCATCTCCGCTCTGTACCATTGGCAGACATCTGCAGGGCTGCAACTTGGTCCTCAAGCCAGACATTTGCAGCCCATTACTGCCTGGAAAGGGAGTCCCATAGGGACAGTGCTTTTGGCCAGGCAGTACTCCGAAATCTCTTTGAGGTTTAGGCAACTCCTGCCCTCCAGCCCTCCGTTGGGCTACCGGTGGAGGTTCTTTCAGTGAAAAGCTTTTCTTTGATGCTGGGACTAGAGGGAGTTCTCTTGTTCAGCCTGGGTTCCTTGGTAGCCCAGAGCTTGGGAGTCACCCATATGTGAGGACTGACTTCCTGCTTGGTCCTGGAGAAAGAGTAGTTACTGACCTGTAACAGGTGTTCTCCAGGAGCAGCAGGAATCAGTCCTCACAACCCTCCCTCCTCCCCTGGGAGTTGCAGTTGTACATAGTTTATTTTGAATTTTTGTGTGCTGTTTTTTAGCTATGTCATTTGACTGAGCAAGATGGCACCTTTAGGCAGGAAGGGGACCACGCATGCGTGCAGTATTCCCAAAGGCTTTCATAGAAAGCTGGGGAAATGCTCCGCAGGGGCTCCATCGGCGTCGATGTCACCCATATGTGAGGACTGATTCCTGCTGCTCCTGGAGAACACCTGTTACAGGTGAGTACCTACTCTTTCACAGAGAACACTTGCTACTAGTAAGTAACTTGTTTTTATTTGTCAGAAGGTAAAATTCAGTTATAATTGTGAAAAATATTGTATGTTACTCATACTGCAGAGGTTCACAAACCTAGGGGAAGGAAATCTTAGTTATCATACATCCCCATTACCTAGTGGTCACAGTGGGATTCAAACATGCATACTAGGTTCTGGAGAGAACCATAGTCTGTGCCTTCTCACTTAGTATTGTCACTGTAAAGGGTGCACTAGATGGGAAAAGGACTAAAAATGTGGAATGTCTCTTAACAGACTAATTAAGCTGAAAGTCCGTATGGGCAAGAAAAAAAACTACTGGAAAAAATAGGTATGTTCATATTTACAAGGTGTGGCTAAAGTAGGTCGTATAACAAATGATGTACATTTGATGAAAAGCTGTATTTTTTATGAAAAATGAAGTCTAGGAATATTGGGAGATACATCTTGATTTGATATTATCTGTTTACGGTGCTTAACTTTACAACTGAAGATAACTGAGCTCATAAATAATTTTGTTCTTTAATCCTTAATAGGGCTGCTAGATCTTGCAGTATTTTATAGAGAGACCAGACTGAAAAACCTTTGTCAGCAAACTATCAAGCAAGGAATTTGTGAAGAGAATGCAATTTCTCTTCTTTCAGCTGCTGTCAGGTATGAAGCTCAGGTATGTGAGGCGTTCAGCTCTGGCAGTCTTGAAAAATAGAAACATAGAAATGTAACAGCAGAAAAAGACCACATAACCTGTTTAGTCTGCCCTTCCATATCAGCTACTACAATAGTGCCCTTTTCCTTTTACGATACTTTTTCATGCTTTTTTTAATTCAGATACTGTCCTCATCTCTACCACCTCCACTGGGAGACTATTCCATGTATCTACCACTCTTTCCGTAAAGAAATATTTCTGAATATTACTCCAGAGTCTGTCCCCTTTCACCCTCATCCAATGTCCCCTCGTAGCAGAGCTTGTTTTAGTCAAAAGAGGTTCTCCTCCTGTGCATTTATGCCATGGAGGTAGATCTCTATCCTCTATCCAGTCTTTCCTATAACGTATACATATTAAGATCCTTAAGTCTATCCTCATATGCTTTATAACGAAGACCACTAACCATTTTAGTAGCCACTCTCTGCACCGATTCCAACCTGTTTATATCCTTTTGAAGGTGTGGTCTCCAGAATTGCACACAATATTCCAAATGAGGTTGCACAAAAGACTTATACAGAGGCACTGTCACCTCCTTTTTTTTCTGCTGGACATTCCTCTCCCTGTGCACCCAAGCATCCTTCTAGCTTTTGCCATCGCTATTTCTACCTGTTTAGCTACTTTAAGATCATCAGACACGATCACACCCAGGTCCTGCTCTTCTTTTGTGGACAGAAGTACGCTCTATGCTGTACCACTCTCTTGGATTATTGCAGCCCAAATGCATGACCCTGCATTTTTTAACATTAAATTTCAGCTGCCAAATTCTCGACCATTCTTCAAGCTTAGCTAGATCCCTCTTCATGTTATCTACTCCTTCCTGGGGGTCTACTCTATTGCAGATTTTGGTATCATCTGCAAAGAGGCAAACCTTACCCGATAGCCCTTCTGCAATATCACTAACAAAGATGTTAAAAAGAATCGGACCCAAGGACAGATTCCTGCGGCACACCACTAGTAACCTCCTTCTCTTCAGAATGAGCTCCATTTACCTGTACCCTTTGCCGCCTCCCACTCAACCAATTTCTAACCCAATCAGTAACTTTATCCATCCTTAGGGTGCTCAGTTTGTTTATAAGTCTCCTGTGCGGAAGGTGTCAAAGGCTATCTCCAGGAACAAGCAGGAATGAGTCCTCACATATGGGTACGTCGGAACCGACGGAGCCTGCGCGGGAAAGCGCCCCAGCTTCCCAGAAAGGAAGCTTTTGGGGCCTCCCACAGCGCATGCGCGCTGCCTTCCCGCCTTCCTGAACAACTCTCTTCAGTTCTTCTTTTTCCGCGGAGCCAGCAGGTCGTGTTCCTGTCACCGCTGAAGAAATTGTTATTTTAATTTGTTTCTTTGACCGCGTGTCTGCCTTCCCCGATTCCAGACCGGTACCGCCGGTCCTTTTTTCGTTTAAAAAAAAATATATATATATATATTACTCTTTCCTACACTTGGTGTATTTTTTCTGTGAGGCCTAGGCCTTCTCAGGTCTCCCTCATGGAAAAACCAGTTTCTGGTTTTAAAAAATGCACTAAGTGTACCGGTACTATTTCAATTACAGACACCCATGAGTGGTGTCTTAAATGTTTGGGGCCTGACCATTCCATTCCGGATTGTCCATCCTGCTCTCTGATGTCCAAAAGGGGCTTACAGAACAGAGCAAATAAATTTCATATGCTGTTTTCTACCGATACTCCAGCATCAGCATCCTCCAGGTCTTCTTCTCCTGATGGATCTCAGGTAACCAAACATTCTTCGGGCAAGTCCTCAAAAGGCAAATCTCCCTCTAAGCAGCAAGAGGCCCTTGCAATTGACCCTGAGGACCCTGCCCCAGCCAAAAAACCCCGGCGGGAAGCTCCGGCTTCCAAAGCTCCTCCTATGGGGTTACAGGTAGACATCGATGGCACGGCCTTGACCGATCTCCTGTTAGACTGCTCTGGGGTACCGGCTAACACCGGTACCGACTTCCAGGCAGTTGTGGCGGCTATGGGTACTACGGTACAATCCATGCAGCAGGCCTTACTGACCTTCATTAATGCTGCACCGCCATCGGTACCGCGACAATCGGTTCCGACTCCGATTCCGGTACCGCAATCGATACCAGTACCCAGAGCATCTACTTCCAGTAGCATGCCAGTTCCGGTCTCCGGTTCCGGAGTTTTCTTCGATACTGCTCCGATACCCGGTACGCCCGATGTCGGTACCGATCGGTACGCGTATCGATCTCTGGAAGCAAATAGACGATACTTTGAATCCTCTGAAGAGTCTGATACCTCAGATGATTCTGCTGACGTCTCTTTCACTCTTCCTGAGGAGCCCTTTTCTCCAAAAAGGAGAATGTCTCCTCCAGAGGATTTGTCCTTTCAAGACTTCATTATTGAAGTAGCTAAAGGACTCTCCATATCTGTATCCTCAGAAAAGGAACCTAGAGCAAAGAAATTAGATATTTTAGGATACTCTAAGGTTCCTAAAGAGGCAGCCACCTTACCCATACATGAAATTCTTCAAGAACACATGATGGATTTGTGGGAGGCTCCTCTTACCCTATCTCCACATTCTCGACGTTTGGACACCATGTATCGGGTTCCTCCTTCTCCTGGTTTTCAAAAAACTCAGCTTCCTCACCACTCTATTGTGGTGAAGTCTGCTATGAAAAAGATAAAGAGTACCAAAAGACACTCTTCTACCCCTCCAGGAAGAGAATGTAGGACTCTGGATGCTTTTGGGAGAAAAATCTTCCAAGCTAGCATGCTTATTGCCAGAATCAATTCATACAGCCTTTATATGGGCATGTTTTTGAAAGAGATTGCATTAAAGATACGTCAATTTCTCCCCTTTATCCCAGAGGATAAACAGGAGGAATTCCTTCTTTTGCTAAAGCACACTCAAGATGTTTCCAAGTTCTCAAACAGAGCAGCCTTTGACTCTTTTGAGGGAGCAAGCAGAGCCTCTGGCATAGCCATAGCTGCTCGCAGACTGGCTTGGCTCCAGGCCTCTGATTTGGAACCCTGGGTACAAGAAGGCTTGGGCAATTTGCCCTGTACAGGTGAAAATCTCTTTGGCAAAGAGTGGCAAATCAAAGCCACTCAAATGGATGCAGAGAATGCTGCTTTAGATAGACTTTCTAAGTCTACCTCTACCCCTGCCAAGAAAAAACCTTTTAAGAAAACTTTCTATAAAAAGACCAGATTTTCCACAAATACTGGCCAGCAATCTTCCCAAGTTCGCTTTGCTCCTAAGCGTCAGCAAACTAAGCAGGCCAGAACAAAGGCCACAGGGACTGCTACAATCCAACAGTCCCAACCTCCTCAGGGTTTTTGACTTGGTTCTAGAGAACTTACCTTTTCTGGCTCTGCAACAGCCAGAACCTCTCACCATTCCAGGAAGGTTGGCTCTTTTTGCTCCCAGATGGGAACAAATCACATCAGAACCGTGGACCCTCTCTATCATCAGAGACGGCTACAAACTACATTTCTCCAACCTTCCTCCCCATACCATAGTGAGACAATTCAATTCTCCCCCATCTCTCCTGTACCTGTTGGGACAAGAGGTGACCACTCTTCTCGCCCAAAGGGCAATAGAAGAGGTTCCTCTTCCTCAACAAGGGTCAGGTTTCTACTCCCCCTATTTTCTGATTCCCAAGAAAACAGGGGGATACAGACCCATTCTGGATCTCAGAGAATTGAACAAATTCCTCTACAAAGAGAAATTCAAAATGCTTTCTCTAGGTACTCTCCTTCCCTACCTACAGAGGCAGGACTGGCTTTGTTCTCTAGATCTCAAGGATGCGTACACACATATACTCATCCATCCATCCCACAGAAAATTCCTATGGTTCATATTCCAGTGAAAACATTTCCAATACAGAGTACTCCCCTTCGGTCTAGCCTCTGCTCCAAGGGTATTTACCAAATGCATGGCAATAGTAGCTGCATTTCTACGCACTCTGGGAATCTTTGTCTTCCCGTACCTCGACGACTGGCTCATTCGAGCTCCATCTCAGTCCGAGACTCAGACTTCCCTGGACCACACCAGATGCATATTGCAGTATCTGGGACTTGTCATCAATCTGCCAAAGTCTCAACTCACCCCTACTCAATCCCTAGAGTTCATCGGGGCTTGGCTAGATACTACCACTGCAAGGGCCTATCTTCCTCAGGCCCGTTGCAACCGTCTAGTGCACTTGGCCTCTCAAATTCAGTCCAGAAGCCACTTGACTGCCAGAGAGATGCTACAACTGCTAGGTCACATGGCATCCACGGTTCATGTAGTGCCTTATGCTCGCCTACATATGAGAGCAGCTCAATGGACCTTGTCCACACAGTGGACCCAAGCATCAGGAGCTCTCTCAGACCAAATAGCAACCTCAAAACGTCTTTTTTGGTCTCTCCAATGGTGGATATCCACTCAAAATCTGTTGTTGGGGGCCCCCTTCCAACCTTTGTTACCCCAAGCAACTCTCACTACAGATGCCTCCCAAACAGGTTGGGGAGCTCATCTCCAAGACCTCTCCACTCAGGGCATTTGGTCTCCACAGGAGACCACCCTTCATATCAACCTTTTGGAGCTGCGAGCAATTTTCCTTGCTCTCAAGGTCTTTCATACTCTCCTCATCAACATGACAGTACTTGTTCATACCGACAATCAAGTAGCCATGTTCTACATAAACAAGCAAGGAGGGACTGGCTCTCTGTCGCTTTGCAACGAAGCTCTAAAACTGTGGGCCTTCGCCAGAGAGCATCGGATCCATCTCCTGGCAGTGTACCTCCCAGGAATCCAAAACTCTTGGGCAGACAGACTCAGTCGAGTCCTGCTGCCACACGAATGGTCCCTGAACATGGCTCAGGTACTCAGAATCTTTCAAGAATGGGGGACCCCGGACATAGACCTCTTTGCAAGTCCGTACAATGCCAAACTTCCCCGGTTCTGTTCCAGGATTCCGTGTCAGGGAGCTCAGGCCAAGGATGCCTTCCTCCTTCATTGGGGTCAGGCCTTCCTATATGCCTTTCCACCCATTCCCTTGATTCCCAAGACTCTATTCAAACTTCAGAGGGATCAAGGATCCATGATCCTCATAGCTCCATGCTGGCCACGCCAAGTGTGGTACCCTCTACTTCTGCATCTCTCCCAGACACCATCCCTGGATCTGGGAGCTGCTCCAGACCTTCTGTCTCAAGAGGAGGGGACTTTGTGGCACCCAAACCCCAAGTCCCTTCACCTCAGAGCTTGGTTACTGAAGGCCTAGACCTTCAAGACTTGAATATTTCTCAACAGGTGAAGGATGTCCTCCATGCATCGAGGAAACCTTCCACCAGACGTTCTTATGCTTTTAAATGGAAAAGATTTTCAATTTGGTGTGCTAACAAAGGTCTTAACCCTCTAGCACTACCTTTAACTTCTTTACTTGAATATCTCCTGCATCTTTCCAGTGCAGGACTTAAAACCAATTCGGTAAGAGTCCATTTGAGTGCTATTGCAGCATCTCTTCAGCCTATCAATGGACAATCTGTTTCCTCTCATCCTCTTATTGCAAGATTCATGAGAGGTCTAACTTTAACTAAACCTCCCATTCGGCCTCCTCCAGTGGCATGGGACTTAAACGTAGTTCTTGGTCAGCTTATGAAGCCGCCCTTTGAACCCTTAGCCACTACCTCCTTGAAATTTCTTTCCTGGAAAGTCATTTTCCTTATTGCAATCACTTCCGCTCGTCGCATCAGTGAACTGCAGGCTTTAGTGGCTAATCCACCTTATACAAGGTTCCATCATGATAAGGTAGTCCTTAGGACAAATCCCCACTTTATGCCTAAAGTGGTCTCACCTTTTCATCTTAATCAAGAGGTATATTTACCTGTTTTTTTTTTTCCAGCTCCTCATGCATCAAATGCGGAGAGGAACCTTCATACTCTAGACTGTAAAAGAGCTCTTGCCTTTTACCTCCACAGGACACAGAAACATCGAAAGTCTTCTCAACCTTTTGTTGCTTTTGATCCTTCTCATTTAGGACTTCCAGTCTCAAAAAGAACACTGTCCAATTGGATTGCTCAGTGTATTTCTTTTGCTTACCAGAGTAAGAACCTTTCTCTGGAAGGCCATGTCACAGCTCACAATGTGAGAGCCATGGCCACATCTATGGCTCATCTTCATTCTGTATCCATTGATCAGATCTGTCGAGCAGCCACTTGGGCCTCGGTTCATACCTTCACAGCCCATTACTGCTTGGACAAGGACTCCCGCCGGGATGCCTTGTTTGGTCAGGCTGTCCTCAGACACCTGTTCCATTCTTAAACAACTCCTGCCCACCTTCCCTGAGTGGATGCCTGAGATCCATGGGAAGATGAGGAATTCTTGCAGGGGGATCTCCCCGGCATCTTAGCTAGGGAGTCCCCATATGTGAGGACTCATTCCTGCTTGTTCCTGGAGATAGCACAGTTACTTACCTGTAACAGGTGATCTCTGGGAACAGCAGGAATTAGTCCTCACAACCCACCCACCTCCCCTAGGAGTTGTATCTCTCTCTCTCTTTCCTTTCCTCTCTCTATTGTCTCAGCTTTAAACTCGAACTGAAGAGAGTTGGTCAGGAAGGCGGGAAGGCAGCGCGCATGCGCTGTGGGAGGCCCCAAAAGCTTCCTTTCTGGGAAGCTGGGGAGCTTTCCCGCGCAGGCTCCGTCGGTTCCGACGTACCCATATGTGAGGACTAATTCCTGCTGTTCCCAGAGATCACCTGTTACAGGTAAGTAACTGTGCTTTACTGAAATCCAACTACATCACATCTAGGTCTCTCCCCCAGTCCCCCAGTCAAAGAGGTCAATCAGATTTGTCTGACAATACCTGCCTCTGGTGAATCCATGCTGCCACCGATCCTGTAATCCATTGGACTCCAGAAACTCACTATTTTCTTTCAGCAGCGTTTCCAATAATTTACTCACCACAGAGGTTAGACTAATCAGCCTGTTGTTTTCAACCACATCCTTGTTTTCTCTTTTGTGTAAAGGGACCACATGTGCCTCTCTCCAGTCCTCTGGCATCAATCCCGACTCCAAAGGGGCATTGAAAAGGCGAGTCAGTGGAGCTTGCTAGAACATCCCCAACTTCCTTCAGTCTTCTCGGATGTATCCCATCCAGTCCCATCACTTTGTCTACTTTTAGTTTAGCTAATTCCTCATGAACACAGTCTTCTGAAAATCGTTCAAGATCCCCGTCACTTCTGTTTCCATTTCTGGGTGTTTTCTGAGGTCCTGCTCCTGGCCCTTCATCTGTGAACACAGAACAAAAATACTTGTTAAACATTTCCGCTTTATCCTCATCAGCTTCTACATATTCCTCCCCTTCAGCCTTGAGTATGACAATACCACTTTTGCCCTTCCACCTTTCACTAACATATCTGAAAAATGTCTTATTCCCACCCCCACCCCCCCATTTTATTGCATTGGGTATTTCTTCTTTTTGTATCTTTGTTTTCCTGACTACTTTGCTTTCTTCTCTAAGTTTTTCCAAATATAGATGCCTGTCTTTCTCTCTCTGTGATCTCTTGTAGTTCATAAAGGCCTCTCTCTTTTTCTTCACCTTTTCAGGTATTTTGTTTGAGAACCCTGGTGGCCTCCTTTTCCTTTTACCTTTCTTTACCTTTCTAACGAAAAGGTTGGTTGCTCTTAAAATATCCCCTTTCAGGATTGCCTGTTGTTTTTCTACAACATCCTCCTGCTGTTCCCATCCTGCTAATGACTCCTTGAGGTACTGGTCTGAGTTTATCATAGGTAACTTTTATTTTTAGCCCACTTCAAACTTTGCTGGCCATCATGTATTAAAATGGTGGTGGTGGTGAATCCATACATTAGTTTGCATTCATTATCTGAAAGACATTTGAAAGAGAATGATTAGTTCATTGAATCAGTATACACTATGGTGGTCATTCCAATCAGGGAATAGCGGGGTTGGATGTCCGGATTGCGATTCAACACTCTGTGCTCCCCACACGTACTGATCGGTTGTGTGGAGAGTGCTGGACTTGGGTGGGCCAGGAGTGTGCCAAGATGGCAGGATGTACAGAGACAATTCTGGTCATGGCTCTGTATGTCTACTGCCAGCAGTTTAGATGCTTGGCCTATTCCTACCTGAAGGTGGAATAAGTGCCAGGCGATCTGTTGTGCCTGGCCCCCAGCCCCCCCCCCCCGCACCTCTGAGATGCCACAGGAGGGCCCCTGCCACTTGATCCCGGCCTTGGGGGCCCTCACCAAGGATCAGGAGGCAGGGTGATGGGGCTGCAATGGTTTCGGGGAGGCTGTTGCTCCGGCTGGATGTGCCGGTGCTATGGCGAAGGGATACCACTATATCAGCACACCAGCCGAAGCATTGATCTGTATGGATGGGCAGCCTCCAGGACGTCTCCCTGCTCAGAATGGTGTGCATGCCGGGCCATCTAAGTGGCCTGATTCTGCAGCCTTGGGAAGATATAGCTCTTGTGGTTGCAGAATTGGGTACAAGTGGCCCTGTCCATCTTTTGGGCATCCGGATGGCCCGGATGTGTACAGTTCAGAATCTGTTTCTATATGTTTTACTAAACTCTGGGCTGAGAAGCAACTATTCTTAACTAATGTGACTCGTGTTTAGAGTCAGAGGATTCTTAGAGCACATGTAAGAGTTTTTTGTACACAACTGGACCTGCTGCTGTTCTTTATAATCTGCTCTTGAATGTCCTTCCATACTGCTACTGCCACCATTATAGGCCTTATTTTTTTTGTTCCTCCTTTTCTTTTCTCTCCCTTACAGCATTACTAGTTCATTTTTTTTCTCTTAAGTAATTACTGCCTCAATTTACTAGGTTAGCTCATCTTTGCCTCTGCTGTACTACATTTGGTGGTTGCAACTTGTCATTTATTCCTCAGCATACTTTTTTCTCTTGAGTCACTTTGATTTTATAGCTACAGTTTTTGAGACCATAGTCAAGAAGCAACTTGTTGGCATCAGGTACTGTCATGAAGCTGAAGCTACTGAGAGTGCAGACTTAGAAAAAATCTCTGTCTTTCATAGAGCTGTTGATGTGCAGAGGATGCAATTACCTTGCAGCCCAGCTAGAGGGAGCAGGAGCAAAACTACTGAGGCTGAGTTAACACACCCAGCCACTGATTATGTAAGAGCTAATCAGCTGCACCTGACGACAAGCCCGGGAAACTCAAAGGTAGAATGCCTTTATAAGAGGCCAGCAGGAGGAACCAGTCCAGAGGAAAGCAGGCCAGCAGGAGGAACCAGTCCAGAGGAAAGCAGGGAGGAGTGGCCTAGTGGTTGGGGCAAGGTACTACAGGTCGGAAGGTCGGTGGTTCAAATCCCACTAGAGGACAGCAACCTTGGGCCGGAAGGACTGGGGTTTCTAGTCCCACAGGTGCTCCTTGTGGTCTTGGGCAAGCCACTTAACCCTCCATTGCCCATGTTCCCTGTAAGTATTAGTCTATGTGTCTCATATCCCCTCGTGTTAAATGTATCCCCCAACCGCTTTGACCCGGTGAAAAGCGGGATATAAATGCAGCTAAATAAATAAATAAATAAAGCAGGCCAGCTGAAGGAACCAGTTCAGAGGGAACCGGTCCAGAGGGAAGCAGTCTGGAGGAAAGTAGTCCAGAGAGAGACTGCCAGGAGAAGCACTTCAGACAGAAGGAGTGACACCTCCAGCCCAAGCAGCGTAGCTGGATCAAGCAGAACACCCACAACAGTAAGTGCTGGAAAAGGAGCAGAGAAAGTCAGAAAGAAAGACAGCTCGAGGAGAGTCAGTCTGGAGAGAGACTCGGTAGCAAAGGACCACAGAGGCAAAGAGCTTGAGAGGAGAAAGCCATGCTTTGAGAGAGGCCTACGCTCACCGGAGGAGTCTGAACCAGGATTAGGAGGTATAAGAATGAAAGCTTCTGATAGCAGAACTACCTTTACCCAGAAGCAAGGAAATCCGGATTCCTCACTAGGTTTTCCTGAACTACAGAAGGGGCAAGCACTGCTCAGAAGGTTCCAAGGGAAAGCCTATCTCCAGAGAGAGGTGCCTCCGAGAGAAAGCTCCAGTTATACCGGCTACTGGAGGAAGCCCAGGTATGGTGCCACTTCATTTATAAAAGAAAGTTTATCTCCTAGATGCGCTGGTGAAACAGATGCTTAGTGCAGGAGAAAAGGAAACAAGTCAGAGCTTTACAAACCAGTTTTTAAGGGCTGAAGAACAGGACATGTTCGTTTTTGGAGCCTTAGAACAGCCCTATTGGAAACAAGCAAACAGAGACCGAGTCTGGGAAATTATAGCAGCAAGGGAGACATCCAGTTCAGAGGGTGAGGCCAGTGACCCAGAGTCCATGGAAATAGACCTAGAGAATCCTATTCCCATGCCTCCAGATGAATTTATGGATTGTACCTTGTGTATTGCTAGCAGCCTTGAGTCATTAGCAGAACTGTGAATTGAACAGACCTTTTTGCTTTAAGAATGCTCATCTTTTGTGCTAAGTGCCAGAGAACTGTTTTGCTTATTTGAGTTGCTCTGAAGTAAGAGAATCTTTTAGTTAATCTCTCCAATCAACTGTGAAACTTGTAACAGTTTTTCTTCTTGCTTATGTTTGGTGAAACCTTGAAAGAAAGGACTTTGTTTATTTCTGTGCCTTACTGAGCCTTTGCGTTAAAGGGGAAATAAAAGCCTTAATACCCTCTATTTGGCTTATACAATTTGTTCATACAAGGAGCTGGACTACAAAGACCAACCTGCACTTGGCCTTAAAGAGCCCTTTCCTCCTTGAAACAATAAAAATGTGCAGCCTACCCTTACAGCCATTGGCCACCAGGGTGTGCTGACGACAGTACTCAAAGTGATATCACTATAAAGATTAGCACAAGGAGTGCTACATACATTTGAATGATGGCATGTCATCTTAGCACATGACTAATGCACTAAGATGTTATCTTGAGTGGTTTGGTCCCAACAGGAGAAGCTCAAAGTTTGCTTGACTGGTATGACTAAGGCTGTCTCAGAATTGGCCTCAAATCTGAAAAAAAAGGTTGAAGGTGTGGACCACACTTGGCATGGCCAGGTCATATAAATGCAGTTTTTAACTGCTTTGACTCCTTTTATCCAAGGATTGGTCCTAGACGAAGTGGACAAAATACTTATTAGCTCTGAGCCTCAGGTAGAAGCAATGCTTTTTCTGGGCTTCTCATTAGTACATGGCTCCAAGAGCCTAGGGCGCCTCATCTTCTTGCACCAGCCCTGTTTGGATTTCCTACTTTTAAATATTAAACTTTGTTTTGTAAATATATACTGTATATAATGAGGGAAATTTCCAAAAAATAAGGATAAATAAGATTATTTGCAAACTGTCCATTCTTCCTGCTAGTAAAAGTAAGCACTGATGAGGCTTTGAATTTGTGTGCTGTAAAGACCTATTGTTTTGTTTGGACTGTAGCTGCTCTGTGTCCATGTCCAGCATGGTTGGGCCTGGTCTACTTCCTGCCTTTTAGTTAGATAAGGTCAGGTTTTGACTGGGTGCAAAGATGATAGTCAGACTTCTATCCATGTCAGAAGACCTTCCTTAGTCCTGTGGAAATTCTGCACAAAAAAAAACCTGAGCAGAATTTTTTTTAACTTCTGCATACCATATATATCAAGGAAAGATGGTTAATTGATTAAATACTGTATATATTTGAAAGCCATTAAGATGTTGAGTGGGAGAGGGGTTGTATCACTTATTTATTTAGCAGTTTTTCTATACCGCTTTATCCTGCAGTCAAAGCGGTGTACATTGCAATGGAACATTATATGTTAAACAGGGAAGTCAACTTGGAGGTAACATTTAACATTTGCTTAGGTTTGGAAAGTCTAGGGTGTCATTAAAGACTTAAATGGTCAAGGGAGGGAAGAGTAAGGAGGGGTGTAAACTTTGAGGGGGGGGGGAATGGGGAGGGAGGTTGTGTAGTTGAATTAGTGATTGATTGTGTGAGGTTGTTGGAAAAGCAGTCTTTGAATATATGAGTCTTTAGGGCTTTTCTGAAGGTCGCTGTGTCTATTGTGGTCTGTAATTTCTCAGGAATAGAGTTCCATAATTGTGGAGCAGAGAGTGAGAAGGCTCTCTTTGAGGTGGTAGAATTGATTTTCGTGATTAGTGAAGGTAAGCGTAGCAAGTTCTGCGAGCCGGTTCGTCTGTTATCAGGTACAACTTGAAGTAGGAACTGCAAGTGAGGTGCAGAAGAGTTGTTGAGGATATTGAAGGTTGTGAAACTAGATTTATATTTTATGCATTCTATTTTTGATAGCCAGTGAAGTTGTCTGAGCAGGGGTATTATGTGTTCCGTTTTCCATGAGCTGAAGAGGGTTCATGCTGCAGTGTTGAGTACAAGTTGGAGTGGGTGGATAGCTGCTTTTGGAAGGCCTTGAAAGATATTGCAGTAGTCAAAATGCGGGAAAATGGTTACTTGGAGGAATGAGCTAAAGTCGTGGTTGGTTAGAAGAGGTTTAAGGTGCTTGATAGTTTTGAGCTTGAAGTAGATACTCCTTGTAATATTCCATATGTGTCCTGTGAAGGTAAGGTGTTGATCCAGTGTAACTCCTAGGTATCGTACATCTTGTTTTACTTGTATTTGGGTCCCATCGATGGTTATGGAACTCAGTGGTTTAAAGCGCTTGTTTCTGGTGATGTACAGGGCCTCTGTTTCCTTGAAGTTTATTGTAACAAAGTATATGACAGCAGATAAAAAACAGCATGGTCCATCTAGTCTGTCCAGCAAGGTGTCAAGAATAGGTGCACCCACCGTTCCATGCAGGTCACCCCTCCCCATGCCTTTGTTTAGGGGTGTACCTACCGCTCCATGCAGGTCACCTCAGCTTGTTAAGATATCAGAGATAGTTAAGTTTATTTTGATTATATTTGGTTTCTTTAAAGGGATTCACTGTGTCTGGCCCATGCCATTTTGAATTCTGTCACTGTGTTTGTCCTTACTACTTCCATCGAGAGAGCAGTCCAAGCATCCACCACCCTTTCAGTGAAAAAGTATTTCCTGACATTGCCTTTCAGTTTACTTCCTTGTAGCTTCATGTTATGCCCTCTAATATTACAGCTTTCCCGTCTTTGAAAACAGTTTGTTTATTCATTAATACTCTTTAAGTATTTAAAGGTCTGTATCATATCTCCCCTGTCCCTCCTCTCCTCTAGAGTGTACATATTTGGAGTCTCCTTTCATAAATCTTCTGGTGCAGGCTCCAAATCATTTTGGTCACCCTCCTCTGAATTGTTTCCAGTCTTTTTATATCCTTTGTGAGATATGGTCTCCAAAACTGAACACAGTATTCCAAGTGAGGTTTCACTAGCGACTTGTACAGTGGCAATAGTACCTCCTCCTTTCTGCTGGTAATTCATCTCTGTATGCAACCCAGCATCCTTCTGGCTTTGGCCACTGCCTTGTCGCACTGTTTCGCTACTTTGAGATCCTCAGAAACAATGACTCCAAGGTCCTTCTCCTGGTCTGTGCACACAAGCCTCTCACCCCCCTATAGCATACAATTCCCTTGGATTTCTGCATCCCAGGTTCATGACACTGCACTTCTTCACATTGGTCTAATGCTTTGCAGTTAAGATTTATTCTTACAGCTTTTGCAGATCTTTCCTCATGTTATCGACTCCCTCAGGGGAGTCCACACTGTTGCAAATTTTCATGTCATCTGCAAAAAGACAGACTTTTCCATTTAGTCCTTCAGCAATATCGCTCACAAATACATTGAACAGTACCGGCCTTAGGACCAATCCCTGGGGCACGCCACTAATCACCTTCTTTTCATCCGAGTCAGTTCCATTAACCATCATCTTCTGTCATCTGTCAGTCAACCAATTTCTGATCCAGTTCACCACCTTGGGACCCATCTTCAGGTTGGTCAGCTTATTGATAAGCCCTCCTATGAGGAACAGTTTCAAAGGCTTTGCTGAAATCAAGATAGATCACATACATCGCATGCCCTTGATCTAGTTCTCTGGTCACCCAGTCAAAGAACTCAATCAGATTTGTTTGTCATGATCGTCCTTTGGTAAAACCATGTTGCCTTGGATCATGCAACCTATTGGTTTCGAGAAAGTCCACTATTCTCTCTTTCAGAAGCACCTTCATTACCTTTCCCACCACCAAGATAAGGCTTACTGGCCTGTAGTTTGCTACTTCTTCCCTATTACCACATTTGTGAGGAGGTACTACATTGGCCCTTTCTCCAGGAACAAGCAGGAAGTCAGCCCTTACATATGGATGATATCAGTGTTGACGGAGCCTGCATGGAGCATTTCCCCAGCTTTCAAAGAAAGCCTTTGGGATATGCTACCATGCTTGCATGGTTTCCTTCCCGTCAAAGGGTGCCATCTTGCTCAGTCTCCTTTTTTCCGTGGAGCCCAACAGACATCTGTACAATTTCCTTGGAAAAAAATCCTTGCTATATCCTTAAAAAAATTAGCTGTTCTGTTTACTGGTTCCACTTTCTGCTTCGAACTGGCACCTGGCCTGGCGCTGTTCTTGGCTCTTTTCCTTCCTTTTTGATCAAGGCTTGCCTTGACCGGCATTCACCCCCTTTTGGACCGGGGGTCGTCAACCCTGGCCGGGTGTTCCCCCCACCATGTCCTCCGGTGAGTTCAAAAAATGTGACCGCTGCATTCAAACCATGTCTGTCACCAACACCCATGATTGCTGCCTGCATTGCCTGGGACAGGATCACTATAGCACCTCCTGCAATCTGTGCCAAGCCATGACACCAAAAACCAGGAAAAAGAGGTCAGAGTTGCAGGAGAAACTGTTTCCCAAGTCTCACTTGGCACTGGCCTCCCTGATGCCAAGCTCTAAACCCAGCACCTCTCAAGAGGGCTGAGCACCATCAGAGTCCCACAGTGGCAGCTCCTCCGAAAAGACCTCAGACCCTGAGCATAAAAAGAAAAAATACTTGAAGTCCATTGAGGTTCTACTGGAGAAACTCAGTATTCTCCAGGACCAAGCAGGAAGTCAGCCCTCACATATGGGTTGACGTCGGCGCCGACGGAGCCCTCGTGCGGAGCATTTCCCCAGCTTTCAAAGAAAGCCTTTGGGAATGCAGCGCGCATGCGCAGTCCCCTTCCTGCCCAAGGGTGCCATCTTGCTCAGTCTTTCTTTTTCCATGGAGCCCAACGGACGTAGTTCGTGTCACCCGGGAAAAGTTGATTTTTTTCTGCGATTTTTTTTGCGTCTCTTCATCCGGTTCGACACCGATTCCCCATCCCGCCTGGGCTCGGTACACTGGTATAGAGTCTGAAACTTCTTTTTCGGTTTTTGTCTTGTGACTAGCGTTCGCGCTTTTTCTGTTATTTTCACTGGCTGCCCTGTCTTTTGACCTTGCAGGGGTCCTTTTTCCCCCGATGGCTGCCAGCAGGTTCAAAAAATGTGGTGTAAGAAACTTATGTCTCTCACTGACACACACGACTGCTGCCTCCGATGCCTCGGGTCTGACCATGACCCACTGGTCTGTGGCCCGTGCAGCAAGATGTCGTCGAAGGTGCTTCAGAGCCATCAGCATGAACATGAGAGAATTTTTTCGGAGTCCACATCCGGCCGGGCCCGGACTTCGTCAGAGGCCTCGACATCTCGGGAGTTTGACCCCGAGCATCGTCGTGGGTCTTCTGAGAGGGGGTCTCCCAATCGGGAGCACAAAAGGAAGAAGAAGCTCGTGAGGGCAGCGTCAGTGGAAGCACCTGGATCCTCGAGGGCCAGGTCACGCAGCCCTGACCGCCGTCCCGAGCTCTCGGAGTCGGAGCGGCCGACCAAACTACCTTGATTGGAGCCGGAGTCCCCGAGTCAGGTAACTTCTGTTGTCCTCGTGGACCCTCCTCTGGAATTACCGCCGTCGGGGCCCAAGTCGGGGGCTGCGGAGTCTCCTGAGCTCGGTCTCAGGTTGATGGCCCTGGAGAGAAGCCTGACTGCCTTCATGGAGCAGCAGCGGGTACTGATCGCCGGTCTGACCGGTGCATCTGCCCCGACCACCAGGTCCTCGTCTCTGAGTTGATCCCGGAGGCCGAGCTGATCCTCAAGTCCATTAAGTCTCGAGTCGATCCTCGGCCAAGGTCTCCCTCAACCTCCCGTGCGGGGCCGAGGTCGTCGACGCCAGTGCCCTCGGCGTCAGGGTGGGTGGCATCAAGGCCCACATGGCCGGAGCTGCTCGACTCCTCAGAGGAGTCGGTGTGGGAGACGGAGGACGAGGAGTCTCCTGACACCTTCTGGACCTGGTGCATCCCGTCGGACTCCCTGGAGTCTGAACCTCGGAGAAGGTCCCCCCCCCCCGGAGGATACCCGGTTCTTGGATTTCGTCAGGGACATGGCCAAGGCTTTGGCATTCCTGGCGGACGCCGAGGAGGAGCCTCGAGCCGAAGAGCTCGATGCCTTCCAGTATGATTTTCCTTCGAAGGAAGCCTTTACTGTTCTGGTTCCTCCGATGCTGGAACATCTGCTCTTCCGTATGTGGGAAGCACTGGCCTTGGCGCCGGTTCTGAGCAAGCGGGTCAATTCCATTTATCGAGTCCGTAAGAGCCCTGGGTTCCAAAAGGTGCTGTTACCACACAACTCCATGGTTGTGGAATCGGCCATGCATAGGCTGAAAAGTCAAAAGATGCACTCCTCGGTGCCTCCCGGCTGGGAAGCTCGGAACCTGGATGCCCTCGGTATAAAGTGCTTCCAGGGCTCTATGCTGTCTTGCCATGTCCAGACTTACCAGCTGTACATGGGCATGTACTTACGGGACCTGGCGAAGGAAATTGCCGGGTTCTCAGCTGGCCTCGCTGAGGAACCCTTGCAGAGATTCAAAGCCTTGTCTTCAGGGATCCGGTAGTGCTCGAAGTTTATATCTCGAGCAGCCTATGATGGCTTCGAGGCTTCGGCCCAGGTAGCCGCGGCCGGCATCAGTGCACGCCGTCAGGCCTGGCTATAGTCGTCAGACCTGGAGTCATGGGTATAGGACAAGTTGGTCGATGTCCCGTGCCGAGGTGAAAACCTATTTGGCAAGCCCATGACTGAAAAGGCTGCCGAAATCGAGACCGAGACTCTCACCAGGACAAGACTGTCCAGAAAGACTTCTGCCCCTTCTCACAAAAAGAAGGGCTCGGGAAAGAAGCCCTTTTTCCCGAGGAAGGGTGCTGCCTACAAAACCTACCCTCAGTATCAGGCCTCTCCAGCTCCCCAACAGGGTCAGCAGGCTAAGGGGCAGGGGCATGGGCCCCATAGGCAGAAAACCCCCAAGCCGCCAGCTCCGGCTCCTGAACAGCGGGGAGGGGGTTTTTGACTCCCACAGCATAGCCTCTCCTCCACTGGTGGCTCCACTCAGCACAGGGGGTCGGCTGACCCTGTACGCCTACAGGTGGCCAGCCATCACAGGGGATACCTGGGTACTGAGCATAGTCCAGAAGGGCTATATGCTGCATTTCCACCAGCTACTCCCCTCCTACTAGCCAGGGGAGCCTCCAAGAATCCCTCTACACCGGAACCTCCTCCTTCAGGAGTTGGCAAGTCTTTTAAAGGAACAGGCAGTGGAACCGGTGCCACACCACCTGGAAGGACAAGGCTTCTACTCCAGGTACTTCCTAGTACCAAAGAGAACAGGAGGCCTCAGACCTATCCTAGACTTGCGGAATCTGAACAAGTTTCTAGAGAGGGAAAAGTTCAAGATGCTTACCCATGGGATACTGCTGCCCTACCTCCAGCAGGGAGACTGGCTATGCTCCTTAGACCTAAAGGATGCTTATACTCACATCCTCATCCATCCAGACCACAGACAATGTCTCAGATTTGTGGTAGGAGGAAACCACTTTCAGTACAGGGTGCTTCCCTTTGGCCTGACCTCTGCCCCCAGGGTTTTCACCAAATGCCTGGCGGTGGTAGCGGCTTTCCTCAGAAATCAGGGCTTTTTTGTCTTCCCGTACCTGGATGACTGACTAATCAGGGGCCAGTCACTCCAGGAGGCCCGACAGGCTACTCTTCGCAGTGTCTCTCTTCAGCATCTGGGCTTTGTCATAAACTACGCGAAGTCCACTTTGCTCCCCTCTCAGAACCTAGAGTTTATAGGGGCCAGGTTGGACACCCTTCAGGCCAGAGCTTACTTGCCTGAGGACAGGGCCCACAGACTTATGGACTTGGCCAACCAGTTCCAAAGCAATTCTCGTGTTTCCACCAGGTACTAAGTGCGGCTCCTGGGCCACATGGTATCTACGGTACATGTGACCCGAATGCCCGTCTGCACATGCGGGCTGATCAATGGTGCCTTAGAGATCAGTGGACACAAGCCACTGGAGACCTTCAAGACAGAGTAAAGATGTCCAGACGACTTCTGAACTCCTTACAGTGGTGGCTACATCTGCCAAACTTTCTCAGTGGTGTACCTTTTCAACCTCCAGCACACACCAGGGTGCTGACGACAGATGCATCCTTAAAGGGCTGGGGTGCACATTGCCAGGGCACGTGCACTCAAGGCCTGTGATCCCCTCGGGAGGCCACACAGCAGATCAACCTTTTAGAGCTGTGAGCAATCCGCTTAGCTCTGCAAACCTTCTGCCATGCTCTCTCTCAACAGTCTGTCCTAGTTCAGACGGACAATCAGGTAGTAATGTTCTACGTGAACAAACAAGGAGGCACAGAGTCCAGGCTCCTATGTCAGGAGGCTCTGGACCTTTGCTCTTTTGCGGTCAGCCAAGGCATATTTCTCAAAGCTGTCAATCTACTTGGTCAGGAGAACTTCCTAGCAGACAAGCTAAGCAGGATTCTCCAGCCCCACGAATGGCAGTTGAATCCATTGGTGGTCCAGCAGATCTTCCTCTGATGGGGACTTTCATCCGTCGATCTCTTTGCAAGTCCACTAAACCGTCAGCTGCCCAGGTTTTGCTCCAGACAGCCGCATCCCCTGAAGATGGCAGCAGATGCTTTTCTAAACTCTTGGTCTACGGGCCTCCTGTATGCGTTTCCTCCCATGCCCCTGGTGGCCCGAACTCTGTTCAAGATCCTCCGGGACAAGGCCTCGGTGATTCTGGTAGCCCCCAGATGGCCGAGGCAGCCGTGGTTTCCACTTCTTCTGCAGTTGGCGGTGGAAGATCTGTTCCCTCTGGGGCTGCAACACGATCTCCTATCTCAAGAGCAGGGTTCCCTTCTGCACCCCAATCTCAGGTCCCTCAATGTGATGGCCTGGCTGCTGAAAGGATAGTGCTAGCTCCCTTACTTCTACCTAAGGAGATTGAAGAGGTGGTCTTGGCCTCTAGGAGGCAGTCCACGAGAAAGTCCTGTGCCCTCAAGTGGCGTAGGTTTACAGTATGGTGTGCTCAGCGCAATGAAGATCCTTTCTCTTGCCTTGTGCCAGTAGTACTGCAGTATCTACTTCACCTTTCAGACCTAGGCCTTAAGTCTAACTCTGTTCGGGTCTACCTCAGTGCTTTGTCAGCGTACCACTCACCGGTGGACGGACAGTCTCTGTTGGTTCACCCCTTGGTGTCCAGATTTCTCAGAGGTCCGCTTCTACTCAAGCCTCCGGTTCGTCCACCGGCAACTGAGTGGGATTTGAACGTGGTCTTGCAGCAACTTACTCGCCCACCGTTTGAGCCAATGGCTACTTGCCATTTGCGCTTCCTCTCTTGGAAAGCGCTCTTCCTGGTGGCTCTTACCTCGGCCAGATGTGTGAGTGAACTACAAGCTCTGGTTTCTGATAGACCGTACACGCGGTTCTATAGGAACAGGGTGGTCCTACGGACTCATCCCAAGTTCCTCCCAAAAGTGGTCTCCTCTTTCCACCTCAATCAGGAGGTGGTTCTTCCAACCTTTTTTCCCAGGCTGCATCCGAGCTGGGCTGAAACAGTCTTGCATACCCTGGAGTGTAAAAGGACTTTGTCCTTTTAAATAGAACGTACGTGGGAGCATAGAAGGGCTACTCAGCTCTTTGTCTCGTTTGACTCTAATAGGATGGGGTTACCTGTCTCCAAGCATACATTGTCCACTTGGGTAGCAGATTGCATCGTCTGGGCGTACAGGGCAGCCGACCTCCCCTTGCAGGGTCGGGTCACGGCCCATCGTGTCAGGGCATAAGCCGCATCAGTAGCTCATCTCCGCTCTGTTCCGTTGGCAGACATCTGCCGGGTTACAACTTGGTCTTCAAGCCAGACTTTTGCAGCCCATTACTTCTTGGAGAGAGAGAGTCCCGGCGGGATGGTGTTTTCGGCCAGGCGATACTCCGTAATCTCTTTGAGGTTTAGGCAACTCCTACCCTCCGGCCCTTGTGTTGGGCTACTGTACGGGGTGCATTCTCAGAGAAAATTCTTATCATGGATGCTGAGGCTCTTGAGAGGGAGCCATTTTTTTAGCTCTGGGTTCACGGTAGCCTAGAGCTGTGGAGTCCCATATGTGAGGACTGACTTCCTGCTTGGTCCTGGAGAAAGCGTAGTTACTCACCTGTAACAGGTGTTCTCCAGGAGCAGCAGGAATCAGTCCTCACAACCCTCCCTCCTCCCCTGGAGTTGCAGTCCTATCCTTCATTTTGATTTTTGCTGTCTTTTAACTATGTCATCAGACTGAACAAGATGGCACCCTTGAGCGGGAAGGGGACCGCGCATGCACGCTGCATTCCCAAAGGCTTTCTTTGAAAGCTGGGGAAATGCTCCGCATGAGGGCTCCATCGGCGCCGACGTCACCCATATGTGAGGACTGATTCTTGCTGCTCCTGGAGAACACCTGTTACAGGTGAGTAACTATGCTAGACCGCCCGAAGGGACTCGGGCGACTCCTAGAAATGTCCCTCCAGGATCATCAGAAAGGATGCCACAGCCAGCCGAGACCGTGCGAGGGTCCTCGAGGCCATAGACCTTGTTGAGGAATCACTCGCAAGAGTGTCAGCCGAAAGCTGCGGAGCTTGGAATCCAGAATGGCAGCCATGGAGCAGAACATCACTGCTATCCTGGCCATGCAGCAGGCAATGACGGCAGGTTCATCTACATCATCTGCCCTGACGTCTGGGTCCCCAACTGCAGGGGCATCCCCGGTTGTCAAGCCAAGCTCCAAATGCCACTGGCCTCGGGTAAGCCCTCGGCCTCAGTGGAGGTCCTGGTGCCATTCCTCGGGAATCAGATCCTCTCCGGCAAGTTTCTGAGACTTGGTCCTTTGGAGGGCCCTGGCCCTTCGTAACGGGCCTTGAGCCAAGGAGTCATAGGGCCTCGGACTCGTCCCCCCCCTCTACTCTGAATGGGAGACAGACGACGAGGCCTCCCCAGAAACCAGACAGTACTGAAACATCCCCTTGGACCCTTCTCCCCCCAGTGCCATTTTCCTCCAGAGGATGTGGCCTTCCATGATTTCATCAGGGATATGGCCAGTTCGAGTCTCCATCCACGGAAACTCTCATGGTGCTGGTGCAGCCAATCCTCGAGTGGCTACTGTTGCGGATGTGGGAGACCCTGGCATCGGTACCGGTGGTCAGCCGATGCCTCAATGCCATATAACGCATCAGGAAGGGTCCTGTGTTCCACAAGCCCCATTTCCTATATAACTCCATGGTTGTTTAGCCAACCATGCACAAACTCAAAAGCTAGAAAACTTACTCTTTTGTACCCCCTGGCAGGGATGCTAGAGCACTCGACGCCCTTAGACTCGCTACCAGGGCTCGATGCTGGGGTGTTGAATCCAGGCATATGAATTATACATAGGCATGTCTCTGAAGACCCTAACCCAGGAGCTGTCCGGATTTTCAGCAGGGCTGGCTGGAGAACTTCTCCAATGGTTCCAAGCTGTGAACTCTGGGATCAAGGACTGCTCAAAGTTCCTCTCCCGGGCTGCCTACAACTGATTCGAGTCAGCGGGTCAAGAAGCAGCGGCCAGCATCGGTGCTCAACGCCAGGCTTGGCTACAGTCCTCGGACCTCGAGCAGTGAGTCCAGGACAATCTGCTTGATGTCCCCTGCACCGGTGAGAACTTAGTCAGCAAACCCATGGCTGACAATGCGGCTGAGACAGAAGCCAAAGTGGTGACCTGCCAGAAGCTCTCAAAGAAGACCTCTTCCTTTCGCTGCAAGAAACCTTTGGGGGAAAAGGCCCCTATTCTCTGGAAAAAAAAGGGGCACTTCCAACAGAGTCACCACTACCAGTCCTTCTCGAGCCAGCAACAGGGCTTTCACCCTAAGAGACAGGGCCAAGGAGCTCAGAAGCCCCAGGCCCCGGCTCAGCCCAACCAGGAGAGAACTTTTGACTCCCAGGGCAGGGCCTCCCCTCCCCCGGGAGACCCTTCCAGCCCACAGGGGGCCACCTGGCACTTTGCTCACAAGTGGGCCAAGGTCACCTCAGACCAGTGGGTGCTGCAGGTGGTAAAGGAGGGATACCTCCTCCACTTACAACAGATACCACCCAGGTTCTTTCCAGGAGAGCCAGTGCGATCTCTCCTCCACTAAGACCTTTCTGCTCTTGGAGCTCGTGGGTCTGCTCAGGGACAATGCTGTGGAGCCCATTGTCCACAGCATCAGTGGGGGAAGGGCTTCTACTCAAGGTACTTCCTTGTCCCCAGAAGAACAGGGGGCCTCAGGCCCATACTAGACCTGTGAAACTTTGAACAAGTTTCCGGTTAAAGAGAAGTTCAAGATGCTCTCCCTTGGAACACTTCTGCCTTACCTCCACCAGTGAGATTGGCTGTGCTCCTTAGATGCGTATAGTCACATCCTGATCCATCCCTCCCATAGGCAGTACCTAGAGTTTGTGGTGGGAAGAGGACACTACCAGTACAGAATGATGCCCTTCAGCCTGGCCTCCTCGCCAGGGGCCTTTACCAAGTGCTTGATAGTGGTAGCCACCCACTTGCGCCTACAAGGGGCTTTTGTCTTCCCCTACCTGGATGACTGGCTAATCAGTGGTGACATAGCCTCAGAGGTCAGGCAGGCCGCAGAGCGTACAACCCTCCTGCTACAGCACCTGGGGTTGGTCATCAACTACCCCACCTCTCATTTCACTCCAACCCAAAGTCTGGAGTTCATAGGAGCACAGCTAGACATGCTAAAGGTCAAGGCTGTTCTCCCAAGGGAAAGGGTAGACTGCCTCAGACAGCTGGCAGTAGAGGTGCAATGCTGCCGGTCAGTACCAGCTCGCCTCCTTCTCTGCCTGTTGGGCCACATGGCCTCAACGGTCCACGTCACACCACTAGCCCGCCTGCACATGTGGTCAGCCCAATGGTGCCTCGACCCATAGTGGACTTAAGCTACCAGACTATGGGACAGAGTCAGAATCACCCACCAACTGGCTGAATCCCTCACCTGGTGGCAAAACCTGCGCCACCTCCAGGCGGGAATGCCATTCCAGGCACCCGCACCACAGAAGACCCTGACAAGACGTCTCCCTCTTGGGTTGGGGGGTGCATTGCGGGGACTGCTGCATGCAAGGCAGCTGGTCCCAGGAGGAGTCTCTCTTACAGATCAATCTCCTTGAACTCAGGGCAATCTTCCTGGCCCTGCAAGTGTTCCACCACAACCTGTGGCACCAACCTGTGTTGATCCAGACAGACAACTAGGTGGCCATGTTTTATATCAACAAGCAGGGGGGGGCACAGGCTCATACTTCGTCTGCTAGGAGGCGGTGGCCATCCTCTCCTTCACAGTGCGCAACAGCATGCTCCTGCGAGCGGTATACCTATCAGGCCAGGACAACTACCTAGCAGACAATGAGCAGAGTCCACCCACACGAGTGGCGCTTGACCCCCAGGGTAACAAAACAACTCTTCCACCACTGGGGCAGGCCTGTGATAGACCTTTTTGCCTCCCCAGACAATGCGCAACTACCGCACTTCTGCTCACGTGAGCAGCACCCGGGGAGAGTGGCTGCAGATGCCTTCCTAATTTTGTAGTAGGAGGGCCTACTATATGCGTTCCTACCAACTTCCCTCCCCTCCCCAGTCACCAAGACCCTCTTCAAAGTCCAGAGTTGGTGGGCATTATTCATACTGATCGCACCCAGGTGGCCCAGGAAACCCTGGTTCCCCCTGCTGCTATCCCTGTCAGTGGCACTCCCAGTCCCACTGGGTCGGGCCCTGGATCTCCCGTCCCAGGAAGAGGGTTCCCTTTTGCACCCCAACCTGGGGTCGTTAACGTTAACGGCATGGCTGCTGAAAGGGTAGTACTAGCCCCCTTCAACCTTCCAGGGGAAGTCAAGGAGGTCCTACTGGCCTCTCAGAAATCCTCCACGAGGCAGGTCTACGCCTTTAAGTGGAGAAGGTTCTCCTGTCATGTGCAACTGGTTCTCCAATACTTAGTGCATTTGTAGAACACCAGGCTGAAATCCAACTCAGTGAGGGTGCATCTGAGCTCCATAGCCACGCACCACCACTGTATCGAGGGAAAACCCCTCTCTAGCCAGCCCCTGGTCTCTAGGTTCCTTCCAGGGCCTCCTGTAATCCAAGCCCCCCCATCTGTCCTCTGGCAGCAGAATGGGTCCTCAACATGGTGCTCTCCCAGCTCACTAAACTGCCATTTGAGCCCCTAGCCACTTGCCATCTGAGATACCTGTCTTGGAAAGTGGCCTTCTGGTGGTCTTCACATCTGCTCGAAGGATGGGCGAACGCCAAGCCTTGGTGGCGGACCCACCATATGCGAGGTTCTATAAGAACAGGGTGGTGCTCCACACACCCCAAATTCCTCCTGAAGCTGGTATCTCCTTTCCACCTCAACCAAGAGGTGGTCCTCCCCACCTTCTTTCTGTGGCCTCTTACGGGCAGGGAGGAACTAATACTTCATGTGCTAGGTTGCAAGCAGGCCCTGTAGCGGACTCAGGCCCATCGGAAGGCTCATCAGTTTTTCGTGTCTTATGACCCCAGTAGACTGGGGCTTCCCGTGACTAAGCAAACTCTGTCCACTTGGGTGGCAAACCGTATCAACCTCGCCTATGAGCGAGCTGGTCTCTCCCTCGAGCACCAGATCACAGCGCATCGCATGAGGGCGATGGCCATGTCAGTGGCCAACCTCCGCTCAGTGCCAGTGATGGAAATCTGCAAGGCCGCCACATGTTCTTCAATTCATACATTTGCAGCTCACTACTGCCTGGAGAATGAGTCCCATAGGGACAGTACCTTTGACCAGGCAGTACTCCATATTATTCTCGGGGTGTAGGCAGCTCCTGCCCTCTGACTCTTCTGTGTTCAGGCTACCAGAGTGATAGTGTCGCTGGATGCTAGAGTCTTGCAGAGTCTCTCGGTGAGGACTCACCTGCAACTCACGGCTACCCGATTGATCGCCGTTGGTGATGTCTTGGTTTGGTCCTCGGCAGCCTGGCGCTAGGGAGTCTCATATGTGAGAACTGACTTCCTGCTTGTTCCTGGAGAAAGCATAGTTACTCAGATGTAACAGGTGTTCTCCGGGAATAGCAAGAATCAGTCCTCACAACCCTCCATTTCCCCTGGGAGTTGCCTCTCTACCTTCTTCTATTCTTTACTGCCATCCTAATTATGTCATCTGACTGAGCAAGATGGCACCCTTGCGTGGGAAGGGGACCCCGCATGCATGATAACATATCCCAAAGGCTTTCTTTGAAAGCTGGGGAAATGCTCTGTGCGGGCTCCATTGGCGCCGATGTCACTCATATGTGAGGACTGATTCCTGCTGTTCTCGGAGAACACCTGTTACAGGTGAGTAACTATGTTTTCCAGTCCTGCAGAACTTTCCTGTCTCCAAGGATCTATTAAAAACATCCTTTAAAGGCCCTGCAAGAACCTCTCTGAGCTATTTCAGTATCCTGGGATGTATCCCATCGGTCCCATGGATATGTCCACTTTCAGTTTTGCAAGCTGTACAAATACATCATCTTCTGTGAATTATGTAGTATCTACTCCATTTTCTTTTGTATATTTGTCAATCACTGGTGCTCCTTCTCCAGGATTTTCTTTAGTAAAAGCAGAACAGATGTATTTGTTTAGCATTTTCGCTTTTTCAATGTCACTTTCCACAAATCCGTTCTCAGCACTTTTGAATCTTGCAATTTCACCTTTGATTTTCCTATTCTCCCAAATATACCTGAAAAAGTTTTTATCATTACTCTTTAGATCTTTAGCCATCTATTCTTCTGCCTTTAATTTTGCTATCCTTATTTCTCCAGGAACAAGCAGGAAGTCAGTCCTCACATACAGGTGATGTCGGCGCCGACGGAGCCCTCGTGTGGAGCAAATCCCCAGCTTTCTAAGAAAGCCTTTGGGAATTGCATCAAGCATGCGCGGTCCTCTTCCCGCCCAAGGGTGCCATCTTGCTCTGTCTCCTTTTTTTCGCGGAACCCAACGGACGTCATCCAAGTTCCCTCGCGAAAAAAGTGCTTAAAAGTCGGAAAACTTATTTCTGTCTGACCAGTTTGACGCCGGTTCCCCTTCCTGCCTTCGGCTCAATACACCGCTATCGAGTCCAGTCCAAATTTTTGGTTTTTGTCCTTCGTGATTAGCGTTCGCACTCTTTTTCTTTTTCACTGGCAGCCCGGCTCTTTGTCCTCGTAGGGGCCCTTTTTCCCCCGATGGCTACCAGCGGGTTTAAAAAGTGTGATCGGTGTACAGAATTAATGCCCTCACCGACACACATGACTGCTGTCTCCGCTGCCTCGAGCCCGACCACGACCCGAAGGTCTGTGGCCCATGTAGGAAAATGTCCTCCAAGGTCTTGAGGAGTAGGCAGCAGCAACATGATAGGATTTTTCCTGAGTCCGCACCCACCCGGGCCCAGACCTCGTCGGAGGCCTCAACATCTCGGGAGCTCTCTGAGCCTGAGCAGCGTCGAGTGTCTTCTGAAAGGGGGTCTCCCTTGTGGGAACACCGGAGGAAGAAGAAATCTGTGAGGGCGTCGTCGTTGTGGACTCTCCTCCGGGGGAACCGGCGTCAGGCCCGACGGTGTCGGGCCCAATCTGGGGGCTGCAGAGCCTTCTGAGCTCGGTCTCAGAATGGTGGCCTTGGAGCGCAGCATGTCTGCCCTCATGGAACAGCAGCGGGCGCTGGTGGCCAGTCTCACCGGTCCATTCGCCCTGACCACCGGGACATCGACGTCGACGTCCAAGTTGACCCTGGAGGCCGAGCCGATCCTCGAGACCCTAAGGACTCGAGTCTATCCTCGGCCAAGGTCCCCCTTGACCTCCCGTTTTGGGTCGAGGTCGTCGACACCGATTCCACCGGCATCGGGGCGGTCGAGGCCGGAGCTGCTAGATTCCTCTTCGGAAGAATCAGGATGGGAGATGAAAGACGAGGAGTCACCGGACACCCATCAGACCAGATGCGTCCCCTCGGATTCCCCGGGTCCTGAACCTCGGAGAAGGTCCCCCTCAGAGGATACTCGGTTCTTGGACTTTGTCCGGGACATGGCCAAGGCATTGACATTTCCGGCAGAGGCCGAGGAGGAGCCGAAGAGCTCGAGGTCCTCCAGTATGACTTTCCCCCTCGGGAAGCCCTTACTGTACCGGTGCCTCCGATTCTGGAATGGCTGATGCTCCGCATGAGGGAGACACCAACTTCGATGCCGGTGCTCAGCAGGCGAATCAGTTCCATTTACCGAGTTCGCAAGAGCCCTGGGTTCCAAAAAGCACAACTGCCGCACAACTCCATGGTTGTGGAATTGGCCATGTGCCGGCTCAAGAGCCAGAAGACGCACTCCTTTGTGCCTCCTGGCCGGGAGGCCTGCAACATGGATGCCCTCGGCAAGAAGTGCTACCAGGGTTCAATGCTATCATGCTGAATCCAGACATACCAGCTGTATATGGGCATGTACCTGTGAGACCTGGCAAAGGAGATTGCCGGGTTCTCAGCTGGTCTCTGCAAGGGACCTTTGCAGCACTTCAAGACCTTGTCCAGTGGGATCCGTGAGTGCTCGAAGTTTATGACTCAAGCAGCCTATGACGGCTTTGAGGCATCGGCCCACGCCACCAGGCATGGCTACAGTCGTCAGACCTGGAGCAATGGGTACAGGACAAGTTGGTCGATGTCCCTTGCTGAGGTGAAAACCTCTTTGGCAAACCCATGACAGAGAAGGCTGCTTAGTCCGAGTGCCTGACCCGGACATGGCTCTCGAAGAAGACTTCTGCCCCTTCTAAGAAGAAGGGCTCAGGTAAAAAGCCCTTTTTCCTGAGAAAAGGTACTGCTTATCGCAACTACCCCACATATCAGGCCTCCTCAGCAGGGGCAGCAGGCCAAGGGACAGGGGCATGGCCAGTATAAGCAAAAAGCCACAAAGCCCCAGGCACCAGCTCTGGCCCAGCCTGGAGGGTTTTTTTGACCCCCAAAGCATAGCCCCTCTTTCCAAAGAAGTAAGGCCATGCACAGGAGGAAGACTAACCCTGTTTGCACACAGGTGGCCAGCCATCACAACAGATACCTGGGTTCTCCAGATAGTCCAAAAGGGCTATCTGCTACATTTCACCCAGGTACTTCCCTCTTACTCTCCAGGGGAGCTTCTCAGACCCCCTCTTCACAGGGACCTCCTCTTGAAGGAGTTAGCAGGTCTTCTCGAGGATCAGGCGGTAGAACCACTGCCCCTTCTACCTGCAGGGAAAGGGCTTCTACTCCAGGTATTTCCTGATACCAAAAAAAACAGGAGGCCTAAGACCCATCCTCGACCTGCACAACTTAAACAAGTACCTAGTGAGGGAAAAGTTCAAGATGCTTTCCCTTGGAATATTGCTGCCTTACCTCCGCCAGGGAGACTGGCTATGCTCCTTAGACCTAAAGGATGCTTATACACACATCCTAATTCATCCAGATCACAGACAATATCTACGATTTGTGGTGGGAGGAAACCACTTTCAGTACAAAGTACTTCCCATTGGCCTCGCCTCTGCACCCAGGGTGTTCACAAAGTGTCTAGCGGTGGTGGCGGCCTTCCTAAGAAACCAAGGGATATTTGTCTTCCCCTACTTGGATGACTGGCTCATCAGAGCCCAGAGCCTTGGAAGCCCAACAGGCCACGTCTCGCACTATCCAGTTGCTACAACACCTAGGGTTTGTGATCAATTACATAAAATCCACTCTGGTTCCCACTCAAGGGCTAGAGTTCATAAGAGCAAGGCTGGACACCCTTCAAGCAAGGGCTTATCTACCGGAAGACAGGGAACAGAGACTATTGGCCCTAGTGCGGCAAGTGAGTCGCAGATCCCAGATCTCAACAAGACACTTTCTGCGCCTCCTCGGTCACATGGCCTTCACGGTGCATGTGACACCCAATGCCCATCTCCACATGAGAACAGCTCAGTGGTGTCTCAGGGACCAGTGGACACAGGCCACAGGCAGACTCTGAGACAGGATCAAGGTGTCCAAACGACTGGTGCAGTCGTTGACCTGGTGGCTTCAACCACACCACCTACTGGAGGGGGTGCCATTTCAACCTCCACTGCACACGAGAGTGCTGACTACAGATGCATCCTTGCTCGTCTGGGGGGCCCATTGCCAGGAATTGTGCACTCAGGGTATGTGGTCTCCACAGGAGACCACACAACAGATCAACCTCCTAGAGCTTTGAGCTATCCGCCTAGCTCTACGGACCTTGTGTCAAACCATGGCTCACCAGCCTGTCTTAATGCAGACAGACAACCAGGTGGCAATGTTCTGTGTGAACAAGCAGGGGGCACAGGGTCTCGCACCCTGTGTCAAGAGACCCTGGACCTATGCTTTTTTGCAGTCAGGCAGGGTATGCATCTCAAAGCAGTTTACTTGCCAGGTCAGGAAAACTTCTTAGCCGACAAGCTAAGCAGAATTCTCCAGCCGCACGAATGGCAACTGGATCCCAACATAGCCCAACAGCTATTTCAGTACTGCGGACAACCATCCATAGATTTGTTTGCGAGCCCACAGAATCACCAGTTGCCCTGTTTCTGCTCCAGACAGCTACACCCATACAGGGTGGCTGCAGATGCTTTCCTAATATCATGGTCTGTGGCTTCCTGTATGCGTTTCCTCCCACGCCTCTGTTGGCAGGACTCTGTTCAAGATCCTTCAGGACAAAGCCTCGGTCATCCTGGTAGCCCCCAGATGGCCAAGACAACCATGGTTTCCACTCCTGCTTCAACTGGCTGCAGAGGCCCCAATTCCTCTGGGATTACATCCCAACTTCCTGTTGCAGGAGGAGGGCACTCTCCTGCATCCCAACCTCAGGTCTGTCATGGCTGCTGAAAGGGTAGTCCTTGCACCACTTCTCCTCCCTAAAAATGTAGAAGAAGTACTACTAGCCTCAAGAAGGCAGTCAACTAGGAAGACCTAGGCATTTAAGTGGCATAGGTTTGAGGTGTGGTGTGACAAGCAGAGCGAAAACCCAGTCTCCTGTCAAGTGCCAGTGGTGTTGCAGTACCTGCTTCACCTATCAGATTTAGGCCTCAAGTCAAACTCTGTCCAAGTTCACCTTAGTGCCTTATCAGCACACCACTCTCCAGTGGAAGGACAACCTCTTTCTGCACACCCTTTGGTGTCCAGGTTCCTGAGAGGTTTGCAAGCCTTATGAGAAGAGACTTGAAGACCTAAATATGTACATTCTGGAGGAGAGGAGGGATAGAGGAGATATGATTCAGACCTTTAAATACTTAAAGAGAAATAATGAACAAACAAACCTCTTCCAAAGATGGGGAAGGTGTAAAACTAGAGGGCATAACATTAAGCTGCAAGGGGGTAAATTGAAAGGCAAGGTCAGGAAATACTTTTTCACTGAAAGGGTGGTGGATGCTTGGAATGCCCTCTCGATGGAAGTGGTGAGAGCAAATACAGTGACAGAATTCAAGATGGCATGGGACAGACACAGTGGATCCCTTTACAGCAACAGGATAAAATCAAAATAAGCGTAACCATCTAATTTCCCAACAAATAGGGGTGTCCTACACGGAGTGGTGGGTTTACCCCTAAACAAAGACATGGGGAGGGGTGGCCTGCACAGAGCGGAAGGTGCACCTACTCTTGCCATCTTACTGGGCAGACTAGATGGATCATACTGGTCTTTATCTGCCGTCATTTACTATGTTACTGAAGCCCCCGGTTCACCCCCCAACAACCGAGTGGGATTTGAATGTGGTCTTAGAGCAGCTTACTCGCCCACTTTTTGAGCCAATGGCTACCTGCCATCTCCGCTTCCTCTCTTGGAAAGTGCTTTTCTTGGTGGCACTCACATCGGCCAGACGAGTGAGTGAGCTGCAGGCTCTGATTTCCAGTAGACTGTACACCCAGTTCTATAGGAACCAGGGTGGTGTTCCTTCCAAAAGTGTTCTCTTTGTTCCACCTCATCCAGGAGGTGGTACTTCTGACCTTCTTTCCCAGGCCGCATACCAGTCGGTAAGAAGCAGTTCCTGTATACCCTGGACTGTAAGAGAGCTTTGGCCTTCTACATGGAGCGTACGCGGGGACATAGAATGGCTTCTCAGCTCTTCATCTCTTATGACCCCAGTAAGCTGGGGATGCCTGTCTCCAAGCATACGTTGTCCACTTGGGTGGTGGACTGTATTGCCTGGGCATACAGGGCGGCCGATGTTCCTTTGTAGGGTCGAGTCACGTCACGGCCCACCGGGTCAGGGCTAAGGCGGCATCAGTGGCTCACTTCTGCTCTGTTCTGCTGGCAGACATCTGCCGGGCTGCCACCTGGTCTTCGGGTCAGACTCTTGCGGCCCATTACTGCCTGGATAGGGAGTCCCGACAGGACAGTGCTTTCAGCCAGGTGGTACTCCATATGCTGTTCGAGGTCTAGGCAACTCCTACCCTCTGACCCTTTGGTGTCAGGCTACCGGAGTGTTACGTTCTCAGTTAAACTCCTATTATGGCTACTGAGGCTCTTCTAGAGGGAGCCTATTTTCAGCTATGGGTTCTCGGTAGCCTATAGCTAGGGAGTCCCATATGTGAGGACTGACTTCCTGCTTGTTCCTGGAGAAAGTATAGTTACTCACCTGTAACAGGTGTTCTCCAGGGTCAGCAGGAATCAGTCCTCATGACCCTCCCTCCTCCCCTGGAGTTGCAGTCCTATTATATTTTGTTCATTTTGCCGTCTTTTTAGCTATGTCATTTAACTGAGCAAGATGGCACCCTTTGGCGGGAAGGGGACCACGTATGCATGATGCAATTCCCAAAGGCTTTCTGAGAAAGCTGGGGATTTGCTCCGCATGAGGGCTCCGTCGGCACCGATGTCACCCATATGTGAGGACTGATTCCTGCTGTCCCTGGAGAACACCTGTTACAGGTGAGTAACTATGCTTTCTCCGGGAACAAGCAGGAAGTCAGTCCTCTCTTTTGGGTAACGTCAGCATCGACGGAGCCCACGTGGAGCAATTCCCCAGCTTTCAAAGAAAGCCTTTGGGATTGCTGCCACGTATGCGTGGTCTTCTTCATGTCCAAAGATGCCATCTTGCTCAGTCTCCCTTTTTCCGCGGAGCCCTTTGGACACACATCCTTATCTGTAGGGAAATGTTTTTTCTTCTCTGGCCTTTTGGCCCTCTTTTCCGGTAGCACCGGTCCTCTCCCGTCCTCCCCATTGCCCCTGCTTTGGCTGTGGGCCAGGGGATCCCCTTTTTTCTCCTTCGGTGTTTTTTTCTCTTCAGGCCCTTTTGTGCCGTTTTTTTCCAACCGCTGGGTTTTCGACCGCGCAGGGGTGCTTTTTGCCCCCATGGCCACCGGCTTCAAAAAATGTGACAGATGCTCCAAGAATATGTTGCTCACGGACACCCATGACTGTTGTCTGCGGGGTCTGGGCACCGACCACAACCCGGAGCTCTGCTCACTCTGTAAGAAAGTGTCCACTAAGGCCTTGCTAAGCCGTAAGCAGAAGTCTGATGACATTTTCAGTAAGGCAGCCCCAGGATCGCCGGTGACGCCTCGCCCCACTGATCCACCCCTTGCGGGGTCCTCCGCAGTGACCTTGCGCCCCAGGCATCACTCCGATCAGGGCTCACCCGAGTTGGAATGTCGAAAGAAGAAGACAACCTCGAAGTCGCTGTTGGGGGCTCCAGACAAGCGTAAGTGGTCTTGCGCGCATTCCCTTAACCCTCCTCTGCATTCCTGAGAGTCGGACAAGGAGCGGCCTCGAAACGTACCTCGTACGGATACGGAGGCCTCCGGTGATGGCGGCCAGTCTCTTGAGGGTCCTCCTGGTGAGGACCCTCTCTCTTCCTCCATGCCAGACCTGATATCCCCGGTGTCAACGTCGTAGGGACCCACTCTTGAGTGGGAGTCCCATATGCAGGCACTAGAGCGCAGTGCTTCTGTCTTCCTAGCTGCCCAGCAGGTGCTTTTACCCAATAAGGCTGGCTCGCGTCTCGAGACCAAGGGTCCCTCGATGGGGTCCCGAAAACTGCCTTGGAAACCCCCGAGAGCCTCGGGCCTCGTGAGTGTCCTCTGCACCGGTCTTGCTCACTGTCCCGTTCCTCAGAGGCGAGGTCTTCCAGAATCGGTGCCTCCGGCTCCAAATGGACCTCAGCCACTGGGGATCAGCCCAACTTCGAGTCCTTCTCGGACCTCTCGGGCTGGGAATCGGATGGGGACAAGTCCACTGAAACCCGTGCCCAGAGGGACCTTCCTTCTGACCTGTCCCCGCCCGTCTTGCAGAGGCAGTCACCTCCCGAAGACACCACCTCCTTGGTATTTGTGTGGGATATGGCTCGAGCCCTCAATCTGCCCACGCAGACCGAGGAAGAGCCAAGGGCAGAGGAACTCAACGTCTTACAATATGAGTCTCCCCCTAGGTTGTCTCTCACGGTCCCTGTACCGTCCATCCTGACCCGGTTGCTCCTCTGCATTTGGGAAGCACCTGCCTCGGTCCCTATTGTCAGTAAAAGACTCAATGCGATGTACACAAGGTCCAGTGTAGCCCAGGGTTCTGGAAGACACAACTTCCCCATACCTCAGTGGTAGCTGAATCCATGATACGGAAGCAGAAGAGCCCGAAGTCACACTCTTCAGTCCTGCCTGGCAGAGAATCCCGTGTCGTCGACCCCCTCGGGCGCAAAGCTTACCAGGGATCCATGCTGACGTGCCACATCCAGGCATACCAACTGTATATGGGGATGTTCCTTTGCGACCTTGCTAAAGAGCTTGGCGGTTTCTCCGTGGGCCTCAGAGGCAAACACCTCCTCAGATATCAGACCCTTCTGAGATTGGTCGTGGACGTCTCTAAATACCTTTCCCTGCCGCATATGACGGGTTCGAGTCTTCCACCTGTGTGGCAGCAGAAGGCATCTGAGCCCGGCGTCAAGCGTGGCTCCAGTATTCAGACTTCGAACAATGGGTCCAGGAGAAGCTCTTGGATGTCCCCTGCCTCGGCAAAAACTGTTCGTGAAGCCCATGGAGGACAAGGCAGCCAAGATCGAGACGGAGTTCGTGACCCGCACCCATCTCTCTCGTAAAACCTCTTCTCTTCCGCGGAAGAAACAATACAGCAAGAAGCCTCCCTTCCAGAGGAAGGGGCTCCCCTACCGGGGATACCCACACCCTACCCACCTGCCTCTGTGCCAGCACCCAGTGGCCAGGGCAGAGGGGGGTGCTCAGGGTCACCAGAAGCCGAAGGGGCCCAAAACTCAAACACTGGTGCCACCCCAGCTAGCTCCAGGATTTTGAGGCCACGTGCATAGCCCCTTGCCTCCCGGCGGCACCTACGCCTGTGGCAGGGCATCTGTCCCTTTTTGTCCCCGAATGGGCGGCCATTACATCGGACACCTGGGTCCTCCAGGTAATCCAGGATGGTTATCGTATTCATCTGGACAGACTTCCTCCTCCCTTTTCCCCAGAGGCGCCTACTCGGCTTCCCTCGCACCAAGCTTGCTTGCAGCAAGAGCTGAACAACCTCCTCGGTCAACAGGCGGTCGAGAGTTCCACCACAGCTTCGAGGTTGGGGTTTTACTCCTGGTACTTTCTCGTTCCCAAGAGGACGAGGGGCCTGCGCCCCATCCTTGACCTCAGGAATCTGAACAAATTTCTGGTGCTGGAGAAGTTCATAATGCTATCGCTTGGCGTCCTGCTGCCCTTCCTCCGGCAGGGCAATTGGCTATGTTCCTTGGCACTCAGAGACACGTACGCCCACATCCTGGTCCATTCCAAATACAGAAAGTCCCTGCGTTTCAGGGTGCAAGGGGAGAACTTCCAATACAGAGTGTTCCCTTTCGGGCTTGCGTCTGCCCCGCGAGTCTTCACGAAATGCCTGTCAGCGGCCGCAGCCCACCTCCGGCTACAGGGCATATCTGTCTACCCTTACCTGGACAACTGGCTTGTCATGGGCACATCGGCAGAGGAGGCTTGCCTCTCGGTGTCATGCACGGTCCTCCCTTGAGCGCCTCGGTTTCCCGATCAACTACTCAAAGTCCCACCTCGAGCCGGTGCAGACCCTGGAGTTCATCGGCGCTCTTCTTGACACAGAATGAGCGACCGCCTTCCTCCCTCGAGCACGCGTAGATTGGCTCCACGCTCTGGCCGCCGAGGTCCAAGGCCGGTCCAGGGTCTCGGCGCAGGCCATGTTGCGCCTTCTGGGACACATGGCCTTGGCCATCCATGTCACCCCCTACACTCGCATGCACATGCGAGCGGCCGAATAGTGCCTCAGAGCACATTGGACCCAAGCCTCAGCCGCCTCCGGGATCTCATCTCGGTCTCCCAAAGCCTCTCCAGTTCCCTGGATTGATGGCAGAACCCCCAAAGTCTTCTTCTGGGCATGCCCTTCCAGACTCAGCAACACAAGCTCATCCTGATGACGGATGTCTCACCTCAGATATCTGGGTCCTGCAAATAGTCCAAAGGGGCTATTTGCTTCACTTCAGCCAGATACCACCACCCTCCTTTCCAGGGGAGCCTCTCAGACCCCTCTTCACAGGGACCTCCTCTTGCAGGAGTTTGCAGGTCTTCTAGAGGATCAGGCGGTGGAACCGGTGCCCCACCACCTGCAGGGCAAGGGCTTCTACTCCAGGTATTTTCTCATAGTGGGAGGAAGACATTTCCAATACAGAATTCTACCCTTTGGCCTAGCCTCTGCTCCCAGAGTGTTTACAAAATGTCTGGCTGTAGTGGCGGCCTTCCTCAGAAGTCAAGGAATTTTTGTCTTCCATTACCTGGACAACTGGCTCATCAGGGGTCAGTTGCCTCAGGAGGCCCAACAGACCATTTCTCGCACTATCAACCTGTTGCAACATCTAGGCTTTGTCATAAAGCACACAAAGTCTACTTTGCTCCCCACTCAAAACTTAGAGTTCATAGGAGCAAGACTGGACACCCTTCAGGCGAAGGCTTACCTGCCTGAGGACAGGGCACAGAGGCTGCTAGCACTGGCACAACAGTTCAGGGGCAGGTCTCAGGTCTCAGCGAGACACTTCTTATGCCTCCTAGGCCAAAAGATCAGTGGACACAAGCCACCGGCAGCCTCAGAGACAGGATAACAGTATCCAGGTGACTGGTGAAATCATTGCAGTGGTGGCGCCAGCCACCCAACCTGCTCGAGGGAATGTCTTTTCAGATTCCCTCGCACACAAGAGTGCTAACGACAGATGCTGCCTTGCTGAACTGGGGAGCCCATTGCCAAGGATCATGCACTCTGGGGTTATGGTCTCCTCAGGAGTCTGCACACCAAATCAACCTCTTAGAGCTGCAGGCGATTCGCCTAGCTCTTCAAGCCTTTTGTTATGTCCTCTTACATCAGTCTGTCTTGATACAGATGGATAACCAGGTAGCAATGTTCTATGTGAACAAGCAGGGAGGTACGAGGTCTTGTATCCTATTTCAGGAGACACTGGACCTCTGCTCCTTTGCCATCAGGCAGGGTATGTCTCTCAAAGCAGTGTACCTGCCTGGTCAGGAGAACTGCCTAGCAGACAAACTAAGCAGGATTCTCCAACCTCACGAATGGCAACTGGATCCGGTGGTGGCCCAGCGGATTTTCCACCACTGGGGACATCCATCCATAGATCTATTTGCCAGTCCGCAAAATCACCAGCTGCCCAGATTTTGCTCCAGGCAGCCACATCCTCTGAGGGTGGCTGCAGATGCTTTCCTGATCTCCTGGTCAGGGGGCCTCATGTATGCGTTTCCTCCCATGCCTCTGGTGGCCCGGACTCTTTTCAAAATCCTTCGGGACAAGGCCTCTGTCATTCTGGTAGCCCCCAGATGGCTAAGACAGCCTTGGTTTCCACTTCTCCTCCAGCTGGCAGTGGAAACCCCACTCCCACTGGGGACGCAGCTCAACCTCCTGTCCCAGGAACAGGGCTCTCTCTTGCACCCCAACCTCAGGTCCCTTAACCTGATGGCATGGTTGCTGAAAGGGTAGTGCTGGCTCCTCTCCTCCTACCTCGGAATGTAGAAGTGTTACTGGCCTCAAGGAGGCAGTCCACTAGGAAATCCTATGCTTTCAAGTGATGTAGGTTTGAGGTGTGGTGTAACCAGCACAATGAAAACCCTTTCTCTTGCCTTGTACCAGTGGTGCTGCAGTACCTGCTCCACCTCTCAGAATTAGGTCTTAAGTCTATCTCTGTCAGGGTCCACCTGAGTGCTTTGTCAGCAAACCACTCGCCAATGGAGGGGCAATCTCTTTCGACGCACCCCCTGGTGTCCAGATTCCTCAGAGGTCTGTTTCTGCTGAAACACCCAGTTCGTCCTCTGGCAACTAAGTGGGATTTAAACGTGGTCTTGCAGCAGCTTACTTGCCCACCTTTTGAGCCAATGTCCTCTTGCCATCTGCACTTCCTCTCCTGGAAGGTGCTCTTCCTGGTGGCACTCACATCAGCCAGACGTGTGAGTGAGCTGCAAGCTCTCGTAACTGATAAACCATTTACACGGTTTTATAGGAATAGGGTGGTCCTCCGCACTCACCCTAAGTTCCTTCCAAAAGTGGTCTCTTCTTTCCACCTCAACCAAGAGGTGATTCTTCCAACCTTCTTTCCCAGGCTGCATTCCAGCCGGGCAGAGGCAGTCCTGCATACCCTGGACTGTAAGAGGATGTTGTCCTTCTACCTGGAGCGTACAAGAGGACATCGAAGGGCTACTCAGCTCTTTGTCTCTTATGACCCCAGTAAGCTGGGGTTACTTGTCTCCAAGCGCACGCTGTCTACCTGGGTGGCAGACTGCATTGCCTTGGTGTACAGGGCGGCCAACCTCCCGTTTCAGAGTCGAGTCACGGCCCACCATGTCAGGGCTAAGGCCGCAACAGTGGCTCACTTCCGCTCTGTTCCGCTGGCAGACATCTGCTGGACCGCAACTTGGTCTTCAAGCCAGACTTTTGCGGCCCATTACTGCCTGGATAGGGAGTCCCGACAGGACAGTGCTTTCAGCCAGGTGGTACTGTGTAACCTATTTAAAGTTTAGGCAACTCCAACCTTCCGACCCTTTGGTATCAGGCTACCGGGGGGGTGTTGCGTTCTCGGCTGAATTCCTATTGCAGCTGCTGCGGCTTTTGTAGAGGGAGCCATTTTTCAGCTATGGGTTCTTGGTAGCCTATAGCTAGGGAGTCCCATATGTGAGGACTGACTTCCTGCATGTTCCTGGAGAAAGCGTAGTTACTCACCTGTAACAGGTGTTCTCCAGGGACAGCAGGAATCAGTCCTCATGACCCTGCCTCCTCCCCTTGGAGTTGCAGTCCTGTTATTAATTTTTTCTATTTTTGCCATCTGTTAGCTATGTCATTTGACTGAGCAAGATGGCACCCTTGGGTGGAAAGGGGACCGCGCATGCGCGATGCAATCCCAAAGGCTTTCTTTGAAAGCTGGGGAATTGCTCCGTACGAGGGCTCCGTCGGCGCCGTCACCCATATATGAGGACTGATTCCTGCTGTCCCTGGAGAACACCTGTTACAGGTGAGTAACTACGCTATATAGTCGCAGGAGGTATCTAAGATTTATGATAGGGACACTGTTCTTCCAGTATTATATCCATCTATTGTCCATATTTGCAATAGATGAGCCCACAAAACTATCTATAAAAGTTGGGACTGTCGGTTGCTCTCTGGGGCATTGTCTCCAAATGGGTTAGTTTTGTGCATTGCCAATACCCAAAGGCTGCAACTGCTACAAATTAACATCATAAAAATAACAATTACCTGTTATAAATCTCTCAATATTGTTTATTATTTCAAAAACTGCATATGACTACAATGATTACTTTGACCATAAAACTTCAAGAGATAGTTTTTTGTAAATAAATGTGAGGGGCAAAATACCTCAGTTTGTCTCTTAGATCCACAATTGGATCCACTTTGCAGAATGAGGGCACAAATCCTCACTAGTCAGAAAATCCCCTCCTAAACGTTGTTTATTTACTTACATAATTTTTAATGTATTTGACATTTTCAGTTTCCATTGTTCTGTTTCAAGCCTGCTTCACAGGGTGTGGTTAATTGAATCAACTCTGCTGCTTGAGCAAGTTAACTAATCCAGTTGACAATAAAAAAATAACTTGTTTTAAAACCTCATTTCATCAGTAGTAGAAAATTTTAATTTAAAGCATCTGTAAATATCTTATGAGTAAATCTTATATAATACCCATGTTCAAAGCGCCTATTTTATGTAACAAACCTTTCTTCAATGTAATTTGCCTTTGAGCCCTGGGAAGGACTGTATAGAAAAACTCATAAATAAAATCTGAAAACTTATCTAAGTTCCACAATGTTTGAAATTATCCTCTCAAGAATGTTAGCAATGCTGGCAGCTGGTTATACATTCTGCACCTTCAGTGGTGCTGACTGTTGGTAATACACCTGGCGTGGCCCTGTTTTGCCGCAAGGCTGTTTCAGTAGTGTAGCCAGATAACTGGAAAAACATGAGGTGCACAAGAGTCATCAATCTCCAGGAACAAGCAGGAATGTAGTCTTCACATATGGGTATCGTTGGTACCGACGGAGCCTGCGCGGGAATGCTCCCCAGCGTCCAATAGGAATGCTTTTGGGAGCATCCCTCAGCACATGCGCGCTGCCTTCCCGCCTTTCCAACTGTCCCTCTTCAGTTCTTCATTTTCCGTGGAGCTGACAGGACACATATCCTGTCACCGCATAAAATTTATTCTTTAAACTTGCTTTTTTGTGGTCGCGTCTGCCTCCGCACGACACCTACCGTTACCGCAGGTTCTTTTTTCTTCTTTTCAAAAAAAAAAATATATATATACTTCTGAATTGTTTCTCTTCAGAAACTTTTTCTTTTTGGTGCTAGGCGCCATTTTGGGCATTAGTCCCCATTTTTTCTAAAAGATGGAAAAACCCAGCTAGTGGTTTTAAAAAATGTACTATGTGTGGCGGTACCATCTCCGTCACTGACACCTATGACTGGTGTCTAAAATGTTTAGGCCCTGACCATTCTCCATCTGAGGGTCTCTCTTGTATGGGGATGACTAAAAGAGGAAGACAGAACCGAGCTGCAAAGCTTGGTACCCTCTTTTCTTTGGATGCCAGGTCCATTGCATCGACATCTTCAAGAGCCTCGTCTTCCTCCTATGGATCTCAGGTAACTAAACATAAGAGCCGGTTCTCAAAGGGTAGCTCTCCTTCAAAGCATTGAGAGGCCATTTGCATTGCCCTTGAGGAAACTACACCAGCAAAACAGCCCGGCGGGAGGCTTCGGCCTCCAAAGCATCAACGGGGTTCCAGGATGTTCTCGAGACTTCGACCTCGGCAGAACTACTGGTGCCATGCTCAGGGGTTCTGGCCACTTTTACCAGTACTGAATCCCAGGCATCAGCAGCGTCAATAGACCAGAGATTCCTCACTATCGAATGCAGTCTTGCAGCTCTCCTTACAGCTGCGGTACCGTTGACACCGGCGGTTCAACGGGCACCGGTACCGATGCCAGTACCAGCCCCGGTGGGAATTCTTCCCATGCTGACTTTTTCTGGCATCGACAGATCGGTACCGGACCAACTCAGTACCGACTTCGACCGAGACCGTGCTTTGCATGAACATCAGGATCAGAGATACTTCGAATCCTCAGATTCCGATGACTCTGATAATTCTGCCAGTACCAGAGTGTTTCTCCCGGAAGACTCCTCTTCTCCCCAATGCAGAATGTCTCCTCCGGAAGACATGTCTTTTCAGGATTTTATTTGTGATGTGGCCTGAGGCCTTTCAATCACGGTAGCTCCTGAAAAAGAACCTAGAGCAAAGGAATTGGAAATTATCCAATACCCTAAGGCTCCCAAGGAGGCAGCCACTCTGCCCATTCATGAAATTCTTCATGATTTGATGCTCAGAATGTGGGAGACACCTTTGACCACATCGCCTCATTCTAGGAGACTCGATACCATGTATCGAGTTCCACCATGTGCTGGTTTTCAAAAGCTGCCACACCATTCAATGGTTGTGGAGTCAGCCATGCGTAGGATGAAAAGTGCAAAAAGACATGCATCCAATCCTCCAGGTCGTGAATGCAGGACTCTTGACGCTTTTGGGCGTCGAACATTTCAGGCTTCCATTCTTTCAGCTAGGATCAGCTCATATATTTTATATATGGGACTGTTCCTCAAAGAGGTTACAGGAGATTTGGAGCTTATGACCCTGATGACAAAAGACAAGACTTCCTTACTCTTGTCAAATATGTTCAAGATGTCTCCAAGTTTGTAAATCGTGCAGCCTTTGACTGCTTTGAATGCATCAGCAGAACCTCTGCTATTGCCATTGGTGCACGTCGGATTGCCTGGCTTCAGGCATCAGACCTGAAGATTTGGGTACAGGATAAATTGGGAAACATCCCTTGCACAGGAGAAAACCTCTTTGGCAAGAATTGGCAGGAAAAGGCTAATGAGATAGATGCTGACAATATCACTTTAGATAGATTGTCAAAATCTACAGCCACTCCAGCCAAAAAGAAACCCTATAAAAAACCCTTTTTCAGCAAAAAGAGGATGTTTTATCCGTCCTATACCCAGCAAGGGCAAGCTCAGGGTCAAGTTGCCCAGAAAGGTCAACAACAACAATCCAGACAAAAGAAGCCAAAAGGCCTTAGAGCTCAACCAGCTCCACAGGTCCAGCCCCCTCAAGGGCTTTGACTCCTTCATAGAGAACTTAGCCTTCCTGCCTCTGAAAGGTCCAGAACCCCTAAACATTCCGGGCAGGTTGTGTCATTTTGCCAACAGATGGCACCAAATAACAGCAGAAAATTGTACTCTGTCCATTGTGGGAGGGGGGTACAAACTTCATTTTCACAGTATGCCCCCCTCCTACAGTCGTAAGACAGTTCAATTCCCAAACCTCTACAGACAATCTACTGGATCGAGAGGTCTCAACACTCTTTGCTCAAGGAGCAATAGAGGAGGTGCCCATTCTTCAACAGGGTACAGGGTTCTACTCCCCCTATTTTCTTATTCCAAAGAAAACAGGAGGACACAGACCCATTCTAGACCTCAGAGAATTGAACAAATATCTGTTCTGAGAAAAGTTCAAAATGATTTCTCTGGGAACTCTTCTGCCATACCTTCAAAGTCAGGATTGGCTTTGTTCTCTAGATCTAAAGGATGCATATACTCACATTCTGATCCATCCAGATCACAGGAAATTCTTACGATTCCTTTTCGGAGGAAAACATTTCCAGTACAGGGTTCTTCCCTTTGCTCCGGCTTCGGTACCAAGAGTATTCACGAAATGCATGGCAGTAGTAGCTGCATTTCTGCGAATCCTAAGGATATTTGTCTTCCCTTACTTAGACGACTGGCTCATTCGAGCCCCCACAGTTCCAGAAGCCAGCTCTGCACTGTCTCGCACAATGCAAATCCTTCAATACTTGGGATTGATCATAAACCTCCCAAAATCCCAACTTGCTCCGTCTCAGTCCCTGGAGTTCATAGGAGCTTGTTTAGATACCAGACAGTCAAGGGCTTTTCTCCCACAACCCCGCTGTCTTCGCATAGTGCAGCTAGCTTCTCAAGCAGCGGTGAAGTCCTCCCTAACTGCTCAAGAACTACAACTGTTGGGACATATGGCATCCACAGTTCATGTGGTTCCCTATTCCCGCCTTCATATGCGAGCAGCCCAGTGGACCCTATCCACACAGTGGACACAGGCCACAGGACATCTGTTGGACAAGATATCAAACTCGCGACGACTGATTTTGTCCCTCCATGTTGTCCCTCCAATGGTGGCAGTCACTGGAAAATCTTCTAGTGGGGTCTCCTTTCCAGCAACCCTTATTCCAGGCCACCCTAACAACAGATGCATCGCAGGTGGGATGGGGAGCACACCTGCATCATCTCTACCCAGGGGACCTGGACTCCACAGGAGGCTTGTCTTCACATAAACCTCCTGGAACTCAGAGCGATCTATCTAGCTCTTCGAGTATTCCATGCCCAGCTCAGCTACAAGACAGTCCTAGTCCAAACGGATAATCAAGTAGCTATGTTCTACGTGAACAAGCAGGGGGGAACAGGCTCTCTGTTATGCAACAAAGCTTTACGACTATGGGCCCTCGCCAGAGAGCATCAAATTCACCTTCTCGTGGTATGTCTTCCAGGCATTCAAAACCTTTGGGCAGACAAACTCAGCCGAGTACTGCTGCCTCACAAATGGTCTCTCCACCTAGACCAGGTGGCCAAGATATTTCAGATGTGGGGAACCACAGGCATAGACCTGTTTGCAAGTCCACTGAATGCCAAACATCCCCGGTTCTGTTCCAGAATTCCAACTCAAAATTGCCAGGCAAGGGACGTCTTTCTTCTTCACTGGGGTCACGACTTCCTTTATGCCTTCCCACCCTTTCCCCTCATCTCCAAAACACTCTTCAAGCTTCAGAGAGACAGAGGTTGCATGATCCTCATAGCGCCACAGTGGCCACGCCAAACATATCCCCTGCTTCTACATCTCTCTCAAGCTGCACCTCTGGAGTTAGGCTATGCTGCAGATCTCCTCTCCCAAGAGAACGGGATGCTATGGCACCCGAATCCCCAGTCCCTGCATCTCAGGGCCTGGTTGCTGAAAGCTTAGACCTTCAGGATCTCAACCTTTCCCAACAGGTAAAGGATATCCTTCAGGCTTCTAGAAAACCTTCCACAAGACGCTCTTACGCTTTCAAGTGGAAACATTTTACTATATGGTGTTCATAGAAGGGGTTAAACCCCCTTATGATACCTTTGGAATCGATATTAGAGTATCTATTTCATTTATCAAATTCTGGTCTAAAGACCAATTCAGTAAGAGTCCATCTTAGTGCAATTGCAGCTTCCTATAAGCCTCTAAATGGACAGCCAATTTCCTCTCATCCACTCATATCAAGATTTACGAGAGGTCTTCTATTAACAAAGCCTCCCATCAGGCCACCACCGGTGGCATGGGATTTAAACCTAGTTCTCGAGCAGCTCATGAAACCGCCTTTTGAACCTTTAGCCAATACAACCCTAAAGCTTTTGTCCTGGAAGGTCATCTTCCTAATTGCAATCACCTCTGCACATCGCATTAGTGAATTGCAAGCTTTAGTGGCTGATCCTCCTTATACTAGGTTTCACCATAATAAGGTTGTTCTCAGAACTCATCCACACTTTATGCCAAAGGTGGTTTCGCCTTTTCATTTAAATCAATCAATTTATCTTCCTGTATTCTTTCCGAGGCCTCATGCCTCTAATGCAGAAAGGAACCTTCATACTTTGGATTGTAAAAGAGCCTTAGCTTTTTACCTACAAAGAACACAGCAACATAGAAAGTCTTCTCAACTTTTTATTGCTTTTGATTCTAGTCATTTGGGACTTCCAGGCTCCAAGAGAACTCTATCCAAATGTATTATGTATTGCACAGTGCATATCCTTTGCTTATGAGAGTAAGAGTCTTCCTCTTCAAGGCCATGGCACAGCTCATAATGTGAGAGCCATGTCAGCCTCTATGGCTAACCTTCACTCTGTGCCTATTGATGACATTTGTCGAGCAGCCACCTGGGCTTTGGTACACACCTTTACAGCCCACTACTTCCTAGATAAAGCCTCCTGTCGGGATGCCTTCTTTGGCCAAGCTACTGTTCAAAATCTCTTTCAGACCTAATTCAACTCCTACCCACCAACCCTGGTGGGATGCCAGAGATCCATGGGAGGAAGCCTGGCCCACCTTACTATAGGTGGCAGCTTCCTGGGGCTATCTCCCTGGCATCTTCAGCTAGGGAGTCCCCATATGTGAAGACTACATTCCTGCTTGTTCCTGGAGATAGCGTACTCACCTGTAACAGGTGATCTCCGGGAACAGCAGGAATGTAGTTTTCACAACCCACCCACCTCCCCTCGGAGTTGTCTCTCTATCTCTCTGTCTCTTTTCTCTCTCCCTCTATCCTTTCACTCAGCTACAAACTTAACTGAAGAGAGACAGTTGGAAAGGCGGGAAGGCAGCACTCATGTGCTGAGGGATGCTCCCAAAAGCGTTCCTATTGGACGCTGGGGAGCATTCCCACGCAGGCTCCGTCGGTACCGACGATACCCATATGTGAAGACTAAATTCCTGCTGTTCCCGGAGATCACCTGTAACAAGGGGAGTAACTATGCTTTACTGCTTGAAAGGCAAAAAATAGGAGAAAACCCTATGTACTTCTGTATATGCAAAAAATAATTGCTGTGTATATGGATCAAGTAAACCCATGGTAAAATCTTTAAATGAGCACTGTTCCCAACATGCATACACACTACAATGACTATGTTATATCATACATAAACTAATGTTAAATGCATCCTCCCTACTATTTCAATTATATTAACTAAATTGGTGTTTATATCAACTAAATAAAATAAAAAATACTCACAAGTTGTATTCTTTGAATGCTGTTTGTTGTGTTTTTCCCCACTAAAAAGCTGAAAAACAAACCAAAGATATAACGGGCTTCGCATACTGCATTTTTCAAACCAAGCTGTCTTTAAAAAGCATTATAGTCAAAGCAGTACTATAACTGACATGAACTACAGCATTTCACACTTCTCAGGGTTGCTATTCAACCTGCTTATACTGACTGATCAACCAATAATAATTACAACAAAGCTTACACAATGACATAGAAACAGAAACATAACGGCAGAAAAAGACCACATGGCCTATCTAGTCTGCCCTTCCATATCAACTACAATAGTCCCCTTTTTACTTTTAGAGATTCTCTGTGTTTGTCCCATGCTTTTTTAAATTCAGATACTGTCCTCATCTCTACCACCTCTGGGAGATTATTCCTTGCATCTACCACTCTGAAAAGAAATATTTCAACATATTACTCCAGAGTCTATCCCCTTTCATCCTCATCCTATGTCCCCTTGTAGTAGAGCTTGCTTTCCCTTCGTAGCAGAGCTTACCTGAATGTAGTTCATATTTAGCATGGCTTAACTTGGTCACGAGAGAAGGGCTATATAACACTCTGAGATGGATTTGAAGCTTGTATCTACCGGCACCAAGGGGAGTTTTTGAACCCAACATTCACTGAGCAGAACCAGAAAACCCATAACAATTGAACTCAGCTGCTGTATAGTCAATTACTTATCAGCCAGACAATTAAATTAGATGGCTACTAATTCTGCTGATAAAAATTGATGATTCGCAGTTCTCCGGGAACAAGCAGGACGTCAGCGCTCACATATGGGTGACGAAGCCCAAGTGATAGCTTCTCCCCAGCTTTCAAAGAAAGCCTTTGGGAGATACAGAACACATGCGTGGTCCCCTTCCCGCCCAAGGGTGCCATCTTGCCTCAGTCTTCTTTTTTTCACAGAGCCCACCAGACGTGTCTGTTTTCCCTGGGTCGGTTTTTTCTCTTTAATTTTTCTTTTCTCCGGTCGCGTAATGGTTCCCTTTCCCGCCCCCGAGCTCGCTTGCCTCTGCATCATGTACTGGGTCCGTTCTTTTTTTTCCTTCTTTTTTGAGAGTTCTCAACCAGCTTTGCACCTTTTTTTGTCCCTGGCTGGGCCTGAGGTTTTTGACCTTGCGGGGGCCGTCTTCCCTGTCATGGCTTCCACTAGTGGCCCTCTTCTCTTTTGGCCACCTCAGGCATTGATGAGGGGTCAGGGCTGAGGATACTGAATCAGATAAGCCAAAGAGGCTACTCTTTCTGTTTTTCCCGACCCTTCAGCTCTTGATGTGTCATCTACAAATAGAGTTCACAGGATGCCGGCTGGTGGTCAGGCCCAAGGCATTGCAAGCATCAATTATGGTGGTCAGTGGAACAAATAATCTTGCCACATTTGATGCATTCTTTAAAATCACTAACAGGCTTAGCCATGCCGAAAATTACCGCCTCGTCAATATTAAACTGAAAAATGGCAGTGGGTGGGGAAAAAGCCCCCGAAGGGGAAAACATGCCAAAAAGGCGTAAAAGCAATAGAAAAAAAAAATCCAGAGGGTGAGAAAAAAGCTAACAGATGACAGGCGGGTGAAAAAAATGAGTAAAAGTTCAGCCACAACGGCAAGAAATTCAAACTTTTTTCTGGACTGCAGGAACTCGTCCTAAAGGCTCCATGGAAAAAAGAAGACTGGAGAATATGGCACCACGGAAGGCGGGGACAGGGGCGGCTCTATAATGAGGCCAAGTGAGGCGGTGGCCTCAAGCGGCCACTTTTTGGGGGTGGCAAAATTGCCCCCAAAAAGACCACCTCACTCGGCCTTCACAAAAAAAAAAACCCTCCGTCCCGGTGCAAGCAGCTGCTGCTGCCACTCCAGCGGCAGCAGCAGCAGAATGAGGTGCCCCGCGGCCGCCTGGCCGCCCCCCCCGGAGAGCCTCCTGGTTTTCCCGGCTCCGCTTTGCAGAGCCGCGGCGAAGGGACAGCGTTTCCCTTAACCACGGCTCTGTTAAAGCTGAGCCCGAGGTGCTGATGGGAAACCGGATTTCCTGTTTCCCAGCAGTGCCTTGGGCTTAGCTTTAACAGAGCTGCGGTTAAGGGAAATGCTGTCCCTTCGTCGCAGCCCTGCAAAGCGGAGCCGGGGAAACCAGGAGGCTCTCCGGGGGGGCGTGCGGCTGTGGGGCATCTCATTCTGCCGCTGCTGCCACTGGAGCAACAGCAGCAGGCCAGCAGCTGCTTCTTTCACGGGCCCGGAGGTTTGTTTTTTTTTTTTCAATTTCCCTGGGTTGGGGGGCAGGGGTCTAGGACTGGAACTGGGCTGATGGGGGGGGGGTTAGGACTGGTGGGTTATGGGGGGGTTAGGACTGGTAATGGGCGATGGGGGGGCTATGACTGGAAATTTGCTGATGGGGGGTTAGGACTGGTAATGGGCTATGGGGGGTTATGACTGGTAATGGGCTATGGGGGGGCTATGACTGGAAATTTGCTGATGGGGGGTTAGGACTGGTAATGGGCTATGGGGGGCTAGGACAGGAAATTTGCTGATGGGGGGGATAGGACTGGAAATGGGCTAGGCGGTGGATAGGACTGGAAATGGGCTTATGGGGGGCTAGGACTGGTAATGGGCTATGGGGGGGCTAGGACTGGAAATGGGCTGATGAGGGGAGGGGTTAGGACTGGAAATGGGCTGATGGGGGCAAGGAATTGTAATGGGCTGATGGGGGGGGAGTTAAGACTTATAATGGCTATAGGGGGCTAGGACTGGAGGTGGGCTGATGGGGGGGATAGGACTGGAAATGGGCTGGGACTTGAAATGGGCTATTGGGGGAAGGGAGGAGAGTGCTGCTGGCCCTGGAAGAAAACTAGGGTCTAGGGCTACAAATGGGCTGATGCGGGAGAATGGTAGAATGGACTGGAAGGGAGCAGATAATGGGAGGGTCTGCCAGGGGAAGGAGGGGGCACAAAGGGAGCTGACAAGAGGGAAGGAGGGGGCTGGAAAGGAGCTGACACCTGGGATGTACTGAAGGGGGATTGGAAGGGAGCTGACACTTGTGGATGGGAGTGGTAGGTGGTTGGGTAATGGGGAGAAGGCTGGAAGGGAGCTGATATGCAAGGGGGATGGACAGAGGGTAGGGTGACTGGAAGGGAGCTGACCTGGAGGGTGGCACTGAGAGTGGACTGAGCTAATATCTGGGATGGTATTTGGACTAGAAGGGGCTGGACAGTGGGGAAGGAGGGGGACTGGAAGGGAATGGACACCAGTTGCAGTCATGGGAATGCAAGGCAGTTGACATTGGAAGGTACTGGGAGGGAAGGACTGGAAAGGGGGCTGATACTGGGGAGGGTTACTGGAACTGGAAATGGGCTGTTGGAAGGAAGTGAAGAAAACAAAAGAAGAGATAAGAAATGGCAGATGGACCATAGACCACAGAAAGAGAGCTAAGAGAAGACAGGAAAGCAGAAGCCTCAGATCGGGACCAGCATGATCAGAGAATAAAATGGTCAGACAACAAAGGTAGAAAAAATTAATTTTATTTAATTTTAGTGATTGGACTTTGTGCTATTTTTATATTTTACACAGTATTGGGGAACTGCATCTCTTATTTATCTATTATCTAATGTTGCACTGCATGTGGACTCTGGCTTCTTGGGGTTTCAATTTAAATTTAGTCTACATGTTATTTTTACTTTAGATTGTGGTTACTTATTCTGTACTTGGTGAGGGTCGATGTTGCGAGTGTGTGACTGAGTTCAGGTGTTCTGTTAACATGGAGTTTCTACATAAAGATCTATACTGTACTGTAGTAATTTGACTTGTTCAGCTTTTCAAATAGTTGTATGGATGTTCCAGGGCCCACTGTAGCATTTACAGTGATGCTTTTTTTGGATGGGCTCCTTACGTGAGTTTTGTAAGTTTGTGCTGATATGGTATGGTAGGTTTGTTCTTTGTTGTAGGGTTTTGTATTAGTTCACAATATGCCTGGTACTGGAGAATAGTGGTGGTGGTTGTTGTTGTTGTTAGTGAGATGATCAGAATCAGATTTTTTTTTTTTTAAATATTGAGTTCTGTGGGTGAATGTCCTGGTTCTGCTCTGCACCTACTGTGGATGCAAAATATATGTTGAAAAAAGAAAAAGCAAGAACCATAATGCAGTTTATAACAACAAAATAAAAATGAGTTATAATTTAGTTTTATAAACTGTGCTGTTGGTTCTTGCTGTCTTTTAGTTCCTTGGTATGCAAATGGGACCGTACCTAGCCCTGTGCAAGCGATGCAGCCGTACAGGGCAGAAAGGCTTGGGAGGCGTATTTCGGCTGTCTGCTGTTGCCCTGCCGCCGCTAGCAGGACAATAGCAGGCAGCCGAAATGCACTCCCCAAGCCTCTTTTAAGCAGGTCTGGTCCCTCCCTCCTCCCACTCGATGTCAAGGAGGGACAGATCTGCTTAAAGTGCCGGTGCTTTTCAGATCGGGCGCATGCCCCCCTTCTCCTCCCCATACCTCCATCCAGTGCTGCCTGCTCTTTCCCTGCTGCTGGCACCTCCGTGAAAAAAACAGAGGGCAGCAGCGAAAGAGCAGGCAGCGCTGGACGGAGGTATGGGGGGAGGGGGGCGTGCACCCGAGCTGCAAGTCTCACAGGGTGTGATTGCAGCTCGATACGGCCCTGTGTGCAAACATCTTGCATTTCCTCCATATAATCTAATCAGCTTTTTGGTTTGGTTCAGTCTCTGATTGGATTTCTGAAAAAGCCCCGCCCCCTCTAAGGTGTGGGGGGGGGGAGCGCCTTTTTCATACTTCGCCTCAGGCAGCCGATTGCCTTGAGCCGCCCCTGGGCAGGGAAGGCAGGCACACATGCGTGGCACAGTAGCCATCAAATTTAATTGTCTGGCCATGTCATCTTAAGCAAGTTACACCATTTGATTTAATCACCTTTGTATTGATTTATTATTTATGAGCTGTTTAAGGGCCAATAAGTAATTGACTGTATAGCAGCTGAGTTCAGTTGTTTTGGGTTTTCCGGTTCCACTCAGTATATGGCGGGTTTAAAAACTCCCCTTGCTGCTGGTAGATAGAGGCTTCAGTCCATCTCGGAGCATTAGAGCTATGGCCCTTCTCAAGCAACAGAGTTAAGCCATGTTAAATATGAACTTACATTAAGATAAGTGACACATTTTAATAATGCAGTTTTTGATTTCATCATTGTGTAAGCTTTGCTGTAATTTTCCTGGTTGATCGGTCTGTATAGGCAGATTGAATAGCAACCCTGAGAAGTGGGAAATGCTGGTGTTCAGGTCAGTTTGACTGTTTTGACTATAATGTTTTTTAAAAACAGTTTGGTTTGAGAAATGATCAGCGGCATGCGGAGCCCGTTATATTTATGGTTTGTTTTTCAGCTTTTTAGTGGAGAAAAGAGCAACAAACAGCATTCAAGGGCTAAAACCTTTTTTGAGTATTTGTTTTTTTTAAATTTAGTTAATATAATCACCAATTTAGTTAAATACATACTCCCTACTAGTTCAATTGTATTAACATTAGTTTATGTGTGTATGCATGTTGGGAACCATGTTCATTTAAAGATTTTACTGTGGGTTTTCTTGATCCATATACATAGCAATTATTTTTTGCATATACAATAGTACATAGGGTTTTCTCTCATTTTATGCCTTTCAAGCAGTAAGGACTCTTGTGCACCGTATTTTTTTCCAGTTATCTGGCTACATTCCTGAAGCAACCTTGCGGCGAAACGGGACCACGTCAGGTGCATTACCAACAGTCGGCACCGCTGAAGGTGCAGAGTGTGTAACCAGCTGCCAGAATTGCTAACATTCTTGAGAGGATAATTTCCTGCACTGTGGAACTAAGATGCTTTCCGATGCTTTAAATTAAAAATTTCTACTAATGGTGAAATGAGGTTTTAAAACTATTTGACAATTAAAAAAAAACACATTAAAAATTATATAAGTAAATAACGTTTATGAGGGGTTTTTCTGATCAGTGAGGATTTGTCCTCATTCTGCAAAGTGGATCCAATTGTGGACCTAAGGGACAAACTGAGTTTTTTTTCCTCCTTCACATTTATTTACAAAAAAATTAAAAGTACCTCTTGAGGTTTTATGTAAGAGTCATCACTGTAATCATGTAGAGTTTTTGAAATAATATATAGCGTTATTAATATAATATAATATATATAATATAGCGTTATTAGAAAAGGTTCAGAGAAGAGCCACCAAAATGGTAAAGGGGATGGAAGGATACCCCTATGAAGAAAGGCTAAAAAGGTTAGGGCTCTTTAACCTGGAAAAGAAACAGCTGAGGGAGAGATATGATAGAAGTCTATAAATTAATAGAATGGAACGGGTAAACGTCGATTGATTGTTTATGTTATCAGAATATAGAAAGACTAAGGGACATGCAATGAAGCTACAGGGTAAACTATTTAAGACAAATAAGAGAATTTTTTTTCACTCAACGTGTAATCAAGCTCTGGAATTTGTTACTGGAGGATGTAGTAAAGGCTGTTAGTGTAGCTGGGTTTAAAAAAGGTTTGGACAAATTCCTGGAGGTAAGGTCCATAAACCATTATTAAAATGGGACCTAGGATATCAATGCTTGACCCAATACAAGCATTGTGGAACCTGTGTCTTTTGGGGAAACTGCCAGGTACATATGACGTAGATTGGCCACTGTTGGAAACAGGATACTGGGCTTGATGGACCTTGGTCTGACCCAATATAGCATATCTTATGTTCTTATCCCTAGGGTGCTCAACTTGTTTATAAGTCACCTATGAAGAATGGTGTCAAAGACTTTACTAAAATCTAAATACACCACATCTAGGGCGCTCTGGTCCAACTCCCTGGGCACCCAGTCAAAGAAATCAATCAGATTTGTCTGACAAGACCTGCCTCTGGTGAATCCATGCTGCCTCAGATCCTGTAATTCGCTGGACTCCAGAAACCTCACTATTTTCTCTTTCAGCAGCGTTTCCAATAATTTACTCACCACTGAAGTTAAACTAACCGGCCTATAGTTTTCAACCACATCCTTATTTCCACTTTTGTGTAAAGGGACCACATGAGCCTCTCTCCAGTCCTTTCGCAGCACTCCCGACTCCAACGAGGCATTGAAAAGGTCAGTCAGTAGAGCTGCTAGAACGTCCCCAAGTTCCCTCAGTATTCTAGAGTGTATCCCATATGATCCCATAGCTTTGTTTACTTTAAGTTTAGTTTCTCACGAACACAGTCTTCTAAAAATTGTTCAAGATGCCCCTTGCTTCTGTTCCTGTTTGTGGGTGTTTTGTGAGTTCCTGCTCCTGGTTCTTCATCTGTGAACACAGAAAAGAAATATGTGTTACGCAATTCCTCTTTATCCACATCAGCTTCTACATATTCCTCCCCTTCACCCTTGAGTCTGACAATACCACTTTTGCCCTTCCTCTTCTAACATATCTGAAAAATGTCTTATACCCCCATTTTTTTTGCATTGGCTATTTCCTCCTCTTTTTGCATCTTTCCTTTCCTGACTACTTTGCTAGCTTCTCTACGTTTTTCCAAATATAGATGCCTGTCTTCCTCTCTCTGTGATCTCTTGTATTTCATGAAGGCCTCCTTCTTTTTCTTCACCTTTTAAGCTTCTTTCAAAAACCATAGTGGTCTCCTTTTCCTTTTACCTTTATTTATCATTTTAACAAAAAGGTTGGTTGCCCTTAAAATATCCCCTTTCAGTTTTGCCCACTGTTTTTCTACATCCCCCAGCTGTTCCCATCCCGCTAATGGCTTTAGTTTGCCTAAAGTCTAAGACCCTTGCTTTTGAATGGATTCTGACAGTCCTAGTCCTAATAGTGAATCACACCATCTGGTGATCACTCGATGCAAAATGATCTCCCACTATGACATCAGAAACACTTTCACCATTGGTAAGCACCAAGTCCAGTATGGTCCCTTCATGTGTGGGTTCTGTTACCAATTGCCTGACTAGTTCTCCCTGTAGAGAATCCAGGATCTCCTTACTTCTAGATGATACTGCAGCCGGAATGTGCCAATCAACATCTGGCATTTTGAAATCCCCTATCAGTATCACTTCCCCTTTCCTAGCAATGCTGCGTATGTCTTCAAGTAACTCTCCGTCCACCTCTTCCTCCTGTGAGGGAGGTCTGCATATCACGGCAATGCAAATAGATTTCTCTTTCTCTCTTTCTAGTTTAACCCACAGTGCCTCCTCTCTCCATTTTAAGTTCTGTAGTTCCAAAGTTTTAATATTATTTTTTACATATAGTGCCACTCCTCCTCCCCTTCTTCCTATCCTGTCCTTTCTGAATAAAGTATAGCCTGGTGTAGTTACATCCCAGTCATGGTTTTCTGTGAACCATGTTTCTGTAACTGCCACTAAATCCAAGTCAGCCTCTCCCATTAAAGCTTCAACATCTGGGATCTTATTTCCCATGCTATGGGCATTTATACATACCACTTTCCATATGTTGCCCCTTTTCCCCATTTCCATAAAGGTATTTAATGTTTCAGTTACCTGGGGGCTTTCTTCACCCATCCACAACAAATCTAGTTTAAAGCCCTCTTCAGTAGATTAGCCGGTCTGCTACTGAAGGCACGTCAACCTTTCTTGGACAAATGAATGCCCTCTCTGCTCTGCAATCCTTGGAACAGCATCCCATGGTCCAGGAAACCAAAACGCTCTCAATGAAATCACGCATAGTATTATATTAGTTCAGAAATAATATGCTGAGACATCGTAATCTTTGACATAAAGCATGCTACCAGACTTTCAGCAATCTTTGTAGGAGAGTATTTGGACCACTAGGTTGCCCTTTTGATATGATCTGGAAAATTTTAAAAATCATTTGACTAACAAAATTATTCTAGTTCACACCAACAGCCTGGTAATGAATGTAGCACATGAACAAGAAGGGAGGACTAGGATCCCACTGTCCATCTTGTGAAGGAGCCAACATATGGGGCTGAGCTCTCATCTTGACAAACACCTGCTGGATTTCAAGGAATATTCTCTAGGTACATGCAGTCAGTAAGGTGGTAAGCCTTTGCTCCTTCAAATGGGAAAACCCCGAGATGGATTTGTTTGAAACAGTCCTGAACAGGAAGATATCAATATTCTTCTTTATGGCTGGGATATGCATACAGAAAATCTTGCTAAAACTTGCAAAAGATGAGGATCTATGACCCCTATAGAGCTTTATTGGTCACTGCAGATCTACCAGAGATATTAATTTCAGAACCCAAAAGACTGGAATCTTATGCAAGCCTATTAATCCAGAATCTAGGCTTATTACTCTATCCCACAACCAATCTGTCATCTTCACTGCATGACGTAATCTCTTTTTTCAGGTTTATTTGGGGCTTGCTTTAGGTGAAATATCCACAATGGTCTCTCACACTCTTATTGGATATCAGTGTGGGTTTCTTCATAAGATGACCGTTGTCTTTGAACGTCTATACACTTGGGAGCTCAAGTAAATGACTTGGAAGATCACATTTTTGGTAATGGTCACTTCAGTTTGCAGTGTCCAGTGAGTTTCAGCTCAGTAATGTGACCACTTTATGTTAAACTTAATCAGAGCCGAGTGGCACTCCATACCATCCCATGTTGCTGTTTGAATTAAGTGCACATATCACACCATTTTAATCATCCTTTTCATATTCTTCCCCTTCCCACATGTGTATAAAGGATATAAAGGAGAAGCTGCATTTAAAAGCTGCATTTGGTAGTCTTGAAGGATTACTAAAAGGGAGAGCTATTGTAAAAGAAAATTCTGCATTTCTAGGTATTTACCGGCTAGGAAATTCTTGAAAACTTGGGGAAAAGGGAATTCTTTGGGTTAAAGCTGATAAATCTGTGTATTTTAGAATTCAGTGTTTTTGTTACGTCAGTCAGGGCTTGTACCACCAGAAAGCTTTTCATTTAAATCTAAGCAGAGTATAACTTAGCATGGAAGGTAGAAGAAGATAAATATTCTTTGAGTAGAAAGAAATTGTTTCTAGAGACCTGTACAATGAGGCCTTCCAGTTAGGAGGCTAGAAACCTGTGAAATTGTTTTAAGTGGGCGTTAAAGTTAAATGACAGATCAAACGGGCAATTTGAAAGGCTCCCTCTATTAAACCAAGGGCTGTGTGAATCACCCAGCAGATGGTTAAAAGATTACCTTAGAAACACAGGTTAGGGCAATGTATAGCAAACCGGCTTTTACTACATGTTTCTTTTTCTCCCACCCCGGCCATAATCTTAGATTTATAGACTTTTAAACCTATTAAACGGAAAGAGATGGTCAAATTCACTTTCAGGTTCAGCTAGTTATCCTCATCAGAAATAGATTAATTAATTCCAGGGCCTTAATTAATCTTGATATCAACAAAATCCCTTACACTTATTAGGTATTGTTGTATTTGTGCAATTATCCTAGGCAACTTTAAGTAAGTAAATAATTTAAATATCTAAACAGATCCTTAAAACTAAGATGCAGACAGTAGTCCTGCAGCAAGATGGGGGCTAGCCAGTCTTTTGCCCAGGAGCACATGGTTTGGAAGGATGTATCCTTGAAGGATACTAGCAAAACAAGGAAGTTAGGGCATCCCAATAGAGGTTCCAACAAAGATAAAAGTAAGCCAGATGTCCTTCAATACAAAGCTGAAAAATTTCAAATTACACCTATCAACTGATTAACATGAATAAAATACAACCTCTAAAATGTCTATATACAAATGCTAGAAGTCTAAAAAATAAGATGGGCGAGCTAGAATATATAGCACTAAATGAAAGGTTAGATTTGGTTGGCATCTCTGAAACTTAGTGGAAGGAGGACAACCAGTGGAACACTGTGATATCTGGGTACAAACTATATCGCAATTGATATAACTAGATCAAATTGGTGGAGGGGGATGCGCTCTGTTAGAGAGGGCATTGAGTCACATAGGATTAAAATTTTTCAGGAAATAAAATACACTATAGAATCTCTATGGATAGAAGTTCATGTAAAAGGCGGAAGGCAACAGCAGTGCGGGGGTATAACCGACCGCCTGTCCAGAATGAACAGATGGATGATGAAATGCTAAAAAAAAATCAGGGAAGCTAATAAAAGTTACAACAGAGTAATAATGGGTGATTTTCAATTACTCCAGTATTGACTGGATCAGTGTCACAGCAGGACATGTTAGAGAGAGAGAGTTTCTAGATTAAATAAATGACTGCTTTTTGGAACAGCTGATTCATGAACTGACAAGAGGGGAAGCAATTTTGGACCTGGTCCTTAGTGGAATGCAGGATCCTGGTGCAAGAAATTAGGGGTTTGGGGCCACTTAACAATAGTCATCATAGCATAATCTCATTTGATTTAATAAAGGTTAGAAAGATAGCGAGGAAATCCACAGTACTATCTTTTAACTTTTAAAAGGGAGACTATGATAAAATGAGGGAAATAATTAAGGAAAAACTGAAAGAAGCAGCTGCAAAGGTTAAAGATTTACATCAAGCATGGACATTGTTTAAAAGTACTATCTTGGAAGCCCAAACCAGATGTATTCCATGCTTTAAGAAAAGTGGAAGACCAAAAAACTGCCAGCATGGTTTAAAGGTGAGGTCAGAGAGGCTGTTTCCAAAAAAGCATCCTTCGAGAAATGGAAGAAGGAGCCTAATGACGAATACAGGAAACATAAGCATTGGCAAGTTAAATGCAACTGATGTATGAAAACACGTTCATAAAAACCAAAATGTAGTAGACTTATTCTTTCTTTTACTTCTTTCTTACTATGCGGTAGGCATCATTTTAATAGCCTTATGATATTATATGCCGCACTTACAACTGTTCTCTCTAGAAAAAATTTTTTTTGTTCTTTTTTTAATGCTCTTAAAACGAAGTAGAGAAGATCCCCAGGGATTTTTCATTCAAATAAAATTATGTTGAAAAGAATCCCCACTGATAGAGAAAAAATCCCAGGGGTTATTTCTTGCAATCAAGGTTGTATTAAAAAGATCCCAGTTAAATGCAAGGCATTGATAAAGCAGGCAAAGAGAAAATTTGAAAAGAAGATTGACGTGGAAGCAAACCGCATAATAAAAATGTTTTCAAGTACATTTGTAGCAAAAAAACTGTGAGTCATTAGACGATAGAGGGGTAAAAGGGGTGCTAAGGGAGGACATGGCCATAGTGGAGAGACTAAATCAATTCTTTGCTTTGTCTTTACTGAAGATTATGTAGGAAGTTACCTATGCCTGAAATGGTATTTAAAAGTGATGAATCAGAAGAATTGAAACAAATTTTGATAAACCTGTAAGATGTATTACAACAGGGGTTCCCAAACTTGCCTCCCAGCCAGTCAGGTTTTCAAGCTATCTACAATGAATGTGTATGAGAGAGATTTGCATGCATGGCCTTCATTGTATGCAAATCTGTCTCAAGCATATTCATTGTGGATATCCTGAAAACCTGACTTACTGGGGAGGCCTCATGACAGGTTTGGGAACCTCTGTATTAAAACTTATTGATAAACTAAAGATAGCAAATCACCCAGACTGGATGGTAGACATCCAAGGATGCTGAAAGAACTGAAATATGAGCTTGCAGACCTATTATTAGTAATCTGTGAACTATCATTAAAATCATCTCTAGTACCTGAAGATTGGAGAATGGCCAACGTGTAATACTAATTTTTAAAAAGGTTCCAGGAGTGATCTGGGAATGTACAGACCGGTGAGTCTGACATTGGTACTGGGAAAAATGGTAGAAACCATTATAAAGAATACAATTTCTTAACATGTAGGTAATCATGGTTTAATGGAAGAAAGCCAACATGGATTTAGCCAAGGAAGATCTTGTTTTACTAATCTGTTATATTTTTTGAAGGTGTGAATACACAGATAGACAGAGGTGAGACTGTTGCTTTAGTGTATCTGGATTTTCAGAAAGTTCCTCATGAGAGACTCTTGGCAAAATCAAAAAGTCATGGGATAGGAGTAGTGTGCTTTTGTGGATCACGAACTGGTAAAAAGATAGAAAGCAGAGAATAGGGCTAAGTGGCCAATTTTCTCATTGGAGAAAGGTGAATCTGGGATCTGTGCTGGGCCCGCTACTTTTTAACATTCATAAATGAACTGTAAATGGGGTGATCAAATTTGCAGATGACACAAAATTATTCAAAGCTGTTAAAACACAAGAGGATTGTGAAAAATTGCAAGAGGACCTTGATAAATTGGAAGACTGGACATTCAAATGGCAGATGAAATTTAATATGGACAAGTGCAAAGTTATGCACCTAGAAAAGAACAACCCAACCTGCGATTACACAATGCTAGATTCCACATTAGGAACCATCATCCAGGAAAAGGATTTAGGCGGCGTCATTTATAATATGTTGAAAACCTCCATCCGCTAGGTGGATAATATGTAGAAACCCTCCACCCATTGTGCAGTGGCGGCCAAGAAATCAAATAGAATGCTAGGAATCATAAGGAAAGGAATGGAGAATAAAACCAAGGATATTATAATGCCTCTGTATTATTCCATGATGCAACCGCACCTTGAATATTGTGTGCAATTCTGGTCGCCATATCTTAAAAAGGATATAACAGTATTAGAAAAGATACAGAGAAGAACCACCAAAATGGTAAAGTGAATGGAAGGATACCTCTATGAAGAAGTGCTAAAAAGGTTAGGGCTCTTCAACCTGGAAAAGATGGCTGAGGGGAGATATGATAGAGGTCTATAAATTAATAAATGGAGTAGAACTGGTAAATATAAATCGGTTGTTTACTACCTCAAAAGGTTGAAAGATTAGGGGACATACAATGAAGCTACAATGTAACCTATTTAAAACTAATAAGAGAAAATATTTTTTGACTCAATGCATAATCAAACTCTAATTCATTCCTGGAGGATGTAGTGAAAGCTGTTAGTGTAGCTGGATTTAAAAAAAAAAGGTTTGGACAAATGCTTGGAGGGAAGGTCCATAAACTATTAGTGAAGGAGACCCAGGAAATCCACTGCTTACCTGGGACAAGCATTGTGGAACCTATATACCTTTTTGGAAACCTATCAGGTACTTGTTACCTAGATTGGCCTATCAGGTACTTGTTACCTAGATTGGCCTATCAGGTACTTGTTACCTAGATTGGAAACAGGATACTGGGCTTGATGGACCCATTATGGTGTTTCTTATGTTCTTATGTTAATATACTTGTTGGAAAGAGAACTGTCATCTTTTATCTGACTTTGTTTAAAACCCAAACAGGCTGGCATCCTTATTGTCAGATAGCATTTATATTTGATTAGTGTATTGCATCTCTATTAAACTTTGGCAGATTTTCCCTTAGAAAGATATGCTAAGGCCCAAGATGTACTCCTTAGAAGAGATTTTCAAGGCCATAATGTGACACACTGTTCACACAGAGGGTCATTTTAAAAGGTTTAGTCATGATTTGAACATCTGAAGACATGCATGTGGACATCATAATCATGGACCTGTCTCCATAGCCATTCCACATCTCTGGTGCAGAAACATCCAAGTAGGCACAGGGGTGTGGAGGAGGCATGTCTGGGAAGGAACAATGGACTTACCGGTCCCCATTCAATCTCAGAAATATCAAAGACCTCTGCAGGCACGTCTATATTTATACCTGTTGCAGGCACGAATAGGCACCAGGAAAATTTTTGTTTTCGCCTTAAAACATCTAGAAAGTGGCCATGCTGCTCTTAACCACTGCCATAACCATTTGTCTGTTAGTCCTCTTGGTTCTGAAATGTTATCCTGTGGACGTCTATATAGATGTTTGATATACGTGCATATTGGGCACGTCCACATTTCTGAAATCGTGCCTGAACTTGCACGTGCCTGCTTTTTTTTTTTTTCTTCCTCAGTCGTTTTGGCTTTGACGTTCCAGTTGCATTTGGACGTCCCATTGTGAAATGTGCCTCATAGTCAGTAGTGGCTTCATTTGACATTGCTTTTGGATTCTCAGTTGAGCCTGTGGGTCCTTTAGAGTCTGTTTGCAGAGAGGAATCTAATTGCTTCCCCTCTAGGCCTTATTTTTGTTTCCACAGGTGTCTTCCTTTCCTTTTCTGTGCTATATTGTTCAGCTTGTCCTTGTACCAGTTTATTATTCAGTTTAGGTTCTGCTGTTAAGTGAACTACAGTAGGGGCCTCTGATAGCCAGAGGAAAATACTTTCATGCTCAAAATGTGCTTAGGGAAGCTCTAGAAGAGCCCTCTGACTCCACATGCAAGACAGGTTCAATGGGTGTGGCTCATTTGAATTAATTGCTTAGCTGTAATTCTATTTTCTTATGGCTGTTTAACAATGTAATTATGACAAAACTTTGCTTCTAGGATTTAGAAGAATTTTGCTTCAGATTTTGCATAAACCATTTGACTGTGGTTACACAGACCCAAGCCTTTGCAGACATGGACCATAATCTCCTGAAGAATTTCATCAGTAAAGCAAGCAGAGTTGGAGCATTTAAGAACTGAACATCTCTCTCAAAGAGGGGGAAAAAAGAAGGAGCTTCTACAATAGAAACATTTCTTCTTTCTTTTCTAACATTAGTCAGGTATTAAGACTTCAAAATTATGGAACCTGCAGGAAAGAAAAGGATTAAATCAATTTTATTATTTACACTAATTTCTTTTGATTGGGGAAATGGGATCATGCTGTACTTGTGCCATTCAGAGAAACAGATTAAACTTAGCCCAACAGAAGTGGACTGACTAAACCGTGATGAAGAATCCTAGAAAGATTTTTCCCTCTTTCAATCTGACAAACATGTAGCTTATTTATAATAATTCTGTTAATTTTTCCCTCTCAAAAAAATCAATTTGGTTTTAATAGACTTGGTGTATGGTTTGAAGTTCTGTATCAATAGGTGGCCTAATTTAACAGTTCTATCATTACTAATGTTAGCAATGTTACTCTATCCAACAGCCTGGAATGCAGCTAATGCGCTGTTTTAATAATACTGTATGAAGCACTTAGTCTTATTTTCTTTACCAGTCAAAAGTTCATAATTAAAAATTAGCTCAGAAAATTGCGTTTTTTTCCACTGTGTGCAATGTGCCTATGGTATTTTTGAAACAAATACATGCACAAGGTTGAACACCAGAGTATTTACCCCCTGTATCCCTGCTCTGTTACCTTTGCATGTGCATTCTCTTTGTTCACAACCGCCCCCCCCCCCCCCCCCCCCACTCACTAGGTCAGAATCACCATGCCCTTTTTTTCTGATTGAGAAGATGACTAGGTGGCTTAAGGATTTGTTCTATGTATGCTGCTTTTACGCAAACATTGCTCTACAAACAATGTCTATACAGTCCTTTCTTGTGGGATCTTTGAATATGGTTTCTGCAGGATCCCTAGATCATCGTAATCTATGGAATGAGAGCCAAGTGCATGAACTGAACCTAGATTTTATATGTAGCAACACACACTAAAAATCACTATAGCTGCCTTAGTGCCAAATGTGCGCTATTCATGGCTGTTTTGGGAAAAAAATACATTTTGGACTGAAAAATGTATGAAACTCATTTGCACATGTCAGGTTTTTGAAAATACTGCCCTTCATATGTATTGAGAAACAGACTGTTTACTAAACTGTAAAAGTAAGAATAAAATATTTTGTCTAATTGTTGTTGTGATTGAAGTGGGGATGAAGGGTAGCAGAGCTACAAACTTTAGCCTTCTTTACCACAGATTTTGGAGTTGCAGCTGGGTGACTGGAAGTAGCTTAAGGTAATACTACTTGAAGTGAGTACTCAGAGCATTGGTCCTAAGCATGTACCTTCCTTTCCTCCCTCACTGAACAGCAGCATCACACTGTGCCATAATTTCAGGTGTGGGACCCCACTACATGTCTTCTCTTCCTTCTTCCAACTTATGCTGGGCCAATCTACCTAGCCCAAATCGTCCCTTCTTCCTCAACAGCAGCAGCTGAGACACGGTTTGCAGTAGCAGCAAATGTGGCATGATTGAGAGAAAATGGGCACTTCCCTTCCTGCTCCTCTGTACAGCTGGCACTCCACGCTCCTGTGCCTATTCTTCTGTTAACATAAAAGCTCAGCTGCCAAAAGAAATGAAGAAAAAGGTATGTACCCATAACACACATAAACAGTAAAACAAAAATTACAGCCATCTTTACCTGGCAAAGTCAGATTAGAACATAAATGCAGATTTTTCATTCAGAAAGGTGACCATTTGGCTCCATTTTCAAAGGCAGGAAGACTTTATACCCTCCTGGTGTTCACCTCTAGCATGCATGGAGTTCTGATTTTGCTATGAAAACGAGGACAATGTTTTCCATGGATGTAGCAGGATAGAACCAGGAATGGGTCAGATTGTCTCTCTTGACGTTGAACTACAGTTTCTCCAGGACCAAGCAGGAATCAGTCCTCACTTATGGGTGTCATCGGCGCCGATGAAGCCCCAGCGGAGCATTTCCCCAGCTTTCCATGAAAGCCTTTGGGAATGCTGACACGCATGTGCGGTTCCCTTTCCGCTTAAAGGTGCCATCTTACCTCAGTCTCTTTTTTTCCGAGAAGCCCATTGGACGTGTGCTCCCGGATAAAAGTGATTTTTTTTCTTCGGCGATTTTCGCTATTTTTCTCCGGTTCGACGCTGGTTCCCCTCCTGCCGGGTTCGGTACATCGGTATCGAGCCCGTTTTCTTCATTTTTCAGTTTTTGCCCTTCGTGGCTGGCGTTCGCGCCCTTTTTTTCATTTTTTCACTGGAAGGCCGGTCTTTTGACCTCGCTGGGGCTATTTTTTCCCCGATGGCTTCCAGTGGTTTCAAAAAGTGTGATCGGTGTAAGAAAATTATGTCTCTCACCGACACACACGACTGCTGCCTTCGGTGCCTTGGCCCTGACCACGACCCCCAGTCGTGTGGGCCACGTGGGAAGATGTCTTCCAAGGCACTAAAGAGTCGACAGCATCAGAAGGAAAGGTTTTTCTCGGACTCTGCCTCTGGCCGGGCCCAGACATTGTCTGAGGCCTCGACATCTCGGGATTCCGATCCTGAGCGCCGTCAAAGCTCCTCGGACAGGGGGTCCCCCGACCGGGAACGCAAGAGGAAGAAGCGGCTCACGAGGGCGGCATCGGAGGAGGTCCCTGGTCCCTCGAGGGCCAGGTCTAAGACCCCCGACTGCTGTCCTGGGCCCGTGGACCAAGAGAAGCCTGCGAAAGTTCCTCGCGTGGAGCCGGAGTCTGCTGGACACGTAAGCCCCGTCGTCCTCGTGGACTCTCCTCCCAGAGAGCCGCCGCCGGGGCCCGAGTCGGTGGCTGCTGCGTCTCCCGAGCTGAGTCTCAGGATGACAGCCTTGGAGTGCAGACTGTCTGCCTTCATGGAGCAGCAGCGGGCACTGATGGCCAGCCTGTCTAGTGCATCTGCCGCAACCATCGGGACGTCGACTTCGAAGTCAACCCCGGAGACCGAGCCGATACTCGAGACCCTTGCGGCTCGCAGTCGTCCTCGGTCGAGGTCTCCCTCGACCTCCCGTTCAGGACCGAGGGTGTCGACGCCGGTGCCCCCGGCGTCGGGGCGGGTGCCTCGGGGCCCCGCGGGGTCGGACCCTGACTCCTCCTCGGACGAGTCCGCCTGGGAGACGGAGGACGAGGAGTCTCCCGATACTTTTAAGACTCGGTGCGTCCCGTCGGACTCACCGCAGTCTGATCCCCGGAGTAGATCCCCTCCAGAGAACACTAGGTTCTCGGACTTCGGGATATGGCCGCTGCCTTGGCTATCCCTGCCGATCCCGAGGAAGAGCCTCGAGCCGAGGAGCTCGATGCTCTACAGTACGACTTTCCTCCGAAGGAGGCCTTTACTGTCCCGGTTCCTCCGATGCTGGAACGGCTCCTCTTCTGAATGTGGGAGGCCCTGGCCTCGGCGCTGGTTCTAAGCAAACGAGTCTATTCCATTTATCAGCTCCGCAACAGCCCTGGTTTCCAGAAAGCACAGCTACCACACCATTCCATGGTTGTGGAATCGGCCATGCATCGTCTGAAGAGCCAGATGATGCACTCTGCGGTGCCCCCCGGCAGGGAGGCCCGCAACCTCGATGGCGTCGGTAGAAAGTGCTTCCAGGGGTCGATGCTTGCTTGCCGTGTCCAGTCTTACCAGCTGTACATGGGCATGTACTTGCGGGACCTGGCCAAGGAATTGGCCGGATTCTCTGCTGGTCTCTCCGGGGAACCCTTGCAGAGATTTCAGACCTTGTCCTCGGGGATTCGGGAATGCTCAAAGTTCATTTCCCGCGCCGCCTACAATGGCTTCGAGGCTTCGGCCTGAGTAGCGGCTGCCGGCATCGCGGCTCGACGCCAGGCGTGGCTGCAGTCATCGGACCTCGAGCCATGGGTTCAGGACAAGTTGGTCGATGTCCCCTGCCGAAGTTAGAACTTTTTGGCAAACCCGTGACCAAGAAGGCCGCTCAGCTCGAGACAGAGCACCTTACCAGGACAAGGCTGTCGAGGAAGACCTCTGCCCCTTCACATAAGAAGAAGGGCTCGGGTAAAAAGTCCTTTTACCCGAGGAAGGGCACTGCCTACAAACAATACCCTCATTATCAGGCTGCCCAAGCTGCCCCCCAGGGTCAGCAAGCCAAGGGCCAGGGTAATGGGCCCCATAGGCAGAAGACCCCCAAGCCTCAGGCCCCTGCTACCATTCAGCAGGGTGGGGGGTTTTGACTCCTTGAGCGTAGCCTCTCCTCCACTGCTCTCCCCACCCTGCACAGGAGGTCACCTCGCCCTCTTTGCCCACCAGTGGCCCCTTATCACCGGGGACAGTTGTGTGCTGGACATAGTCCACAATGGCTATGCCCTCCATTTTCACCAACTGCCTCTGCCATATTTTCCAGGGGAGCCTCCAAGGCCTCCCCTGCACACAGACCTTCTTCTCCAAGAGCTTCATGGTCTGTTGGTGGACAGGGCGGTGGAACCTTGCCTCCCCACTTGCAAGGTCACGGATTCTACTCCAGGTATTTCCTGGTACCCAAAAGAACCGGTGGCCTTCGACCCATTCTGGACCTCAGAAACCTCAACAAGTTCCTAGAGAAAGAAAAGTTCAAGATGCTTACTCTTGGGACACTTCTGCCCTACCTCCAGTAGGGAGATTGGCTATGCTCCTTAGATCTAAAGGATGCGTACACTCACATCCTCATTCATCCAGACCACAGAAAGTACCTCAGGTTCATTGTGGGAGGAAACCATTATCAGTACAGAGTACTACCTTTTGGCCTGACCTCCGCTCCCAGGGTCTTTACCAAGTGCCTGGCAGTTGTGGCGACCTACCTGAGAAATCAAGGCATCTTTGTCTTTCCCTATCTGGACGACTGGCTCATCAGGGGTCAAATGTCCCTGGAGGCCAGACAAGCCACCCTCAGAACCATTGCTCTGCTTCAGAACGTGGGTTTTGTCATAAACTTCGCAAAGTCCACTTTGTTCCCCTCCCAGAACTTGGAGTTCATAGGGGCAAGGTTGGATTCGCAACTGGCGAAAGCATTCTTGCCAGAGGACAGGGCCCAAAGGCTGATGGACGTGGCCAAACAGTTCCTAACCAAGCCCCTGGTCTCCGCCAGACTCTGCCTCAGACCTCTGGGCCACATGGCTTCGACAGTGCATGTGACTCCCAATGCCATGCTGCATATGAGGCCTGCACAGTGGTGCCTTCGGACTCAGTGGTCTCAAGCCACAGGCCACTTACGAGACAGGATAAGGGTGTCCAAACCCCTTTTGGCCTCCCTCAGCTGGTGGCTGCATCCACCCAATCTACTCAAGGGGATGCCCTTCCAAATGCCAGAATACTCGGTGGTCCTCACCACCGACGCCTCTCTAAAGGGCTGGGGTGCTCATTGTCTGGACAAGTGCACTCAAGGCCTCTGGTCTCCCTGGGAAGCAGCCCAACAGATCAATGTGCTCGAACTTCGGGCTATCCGCTTGGCTCTCAGAGCTTTTTCTCCGGCCGTTGATCACCGCTCAGTCTTGATTCAAACAGACAACCAGGTAGCCATGTTTTATGTGAACAAACAGGGCGGGACTGGATCCAGACTCCTTTGTCGGGAAACTCAAGACCTTTGTTCCTTTGCCCTGAAGCACAACATGCTTCTCAAGGCGGTGTACCTTCCAGGCCAGGAGAACTGCCTGGCCAACCGATTGAGCAGAATTCTGCAGCCCCACGAGTGGCAGCTGCATCCCCTGGTGGTTCAGAGGATCTTCCTAAAGTGGGGTCTCCCTTGGATAGATCTCTTTGCCAGCCCGCTGAACAAGCAACTGCCCAAGTTCTGCTCCAGGCAACCGCATCCTTCGAGGGTAGCACCCGATGCCTTTCTAATGTCCTGGTCTCAGGGCCTCCTGTATGCGTTTCCTCCCACGCCCTTGGTGGCCCGAACTCTTTTCAAGACTCTTCAGGACAGGGCCTCAGTCCTGCTGGTAGCTCCCAGGTGGCCGAGGCAGCCTTGGTTTCCACTTCTGCTTCAACTGGCAGTGGATTCCCCACTACCTCTGGGGTTGCAGCCCGACCTTCTCTCCCAGGAGCAGGGTTCCCTTCTGCACCCCAATCTCAAAGCTCTCAATTTGATGGCCTGGAGGCTGCAAGGGTAGTTTTGGCTCCCTGGGGCCTACCTCAGGAAGTTGAGGAGGTTGTCCTAGCCTCTAGGAAACAGTCCACTATAAAAACCTATGCTCTCAAATGGAAGAGGTTTTCTATGTGGTGTCAGCTACGTACAGAAGATCCTTTCTCCTGCACTGTGCCTGTAGTGCTTCAGTACTTGCTGCAATTACCCAATCAGGGACTTCTGTTCGGGTCCACCTCTCAGCTCTCGCAGCTCACCACTCACTGGTGGAAGGACATTCTCTATCTGGGCACCCCTTGGTGTCTCAGTTTCTCAGAGGCTTGCTCTTGCTCAAGCCTCCCATCCGTCCTCCTGCTCCTGAGTGGGAGCTGAATGTGATCTTGCAGCAACTGACTCGCCCACCTTTTGAGCCTATGGCTACTTGCCCTCTACGCTTCCTTTCCTGGAAGACTCTCTTCCTGATAGCCCTTACTTTGGCTAGGCGGGTGAGTGAGCTTCAGGCCCTAGTCTGTGATAGGCCTTACACCAGGATTTATAGGAACAGGGTAGTCCTCAGGACTCACCCTAAGTTCCTCCCAAAGGTTGTCTCCTCTTTTCACCTCAATCAGGAGGTGGTTCTTCCAACATTCTTCCCTAGGCCTCATGCAAGCCTGGCTGAAGCTGTCCTGCATACCCTGGACTGTAGGAGGGCCCTCTCCTTCTACCTTGACCGTACGCAAGGGCATCAAAGGGCTACTCAGCTCTTCGTATCCTTTTACCCCAATAAGTTGGGGTTAGCTGTGTCCAAGCGTACCTTGTCCATCTGGGTGGCTGACTGTATCACCTGGGCTTACAAGGCGGCTGACCTTCCTTTGCAGGTTAGGGTCACGGCCCATCGTGTCAGGGCAATGGCTGCCTCAGTGGCTCATCTCCGCTCTGTGCCCTTGGTAGACATCTGCAGGGCTGCAACTTGGTCTTCAAGCCAGACGTTTGCGGCCCATTACTGTCTGGAGAGGGAGTCCCATAGGGACAGTGCTTTTGGCCAAGCAGTACTCCGGAATCTCTTTGAGGTTTAGGCAACTCCTGCCCTCTGTTGGGCTACCGGTGGAGGTTGTGTCCTTGAAAAGCCTTTTCTTTGCTGCTGGGACTAGAGGGAGGCTTCTTGTTCAGCCTGGGTTTCCTGTAGCCCAGAGCTGGGGAGTCACCCATAAGTGAGGACTGACTTCCTGCTTGGTCTTGGAGAAAGAGTAGTTACTCACCTGTAACAGGTGTTCTCCTGGAGCAGCAGGAATCAGTCCTCACAACCCTCCCTCCTCCCCTTGGAGTTGCAGTTGTACATAGTTTGTTTTTTGCATTTTTGTGTGCTGTTCTTAGCTATGTCATTTGACTGAGGTAAGATGGCACCTTTAAGCGGGAAGGGAACCGCGCATGCGTGCCAGCATTCCCAAAGGCTTTCATGGAAAGCTGGGGAAATGCTCCGCTGGGGCTTCATCGGTGCCGATGACACCCATAAGTGAGGACTGATTCCTGCTGCTCCTGGAGAACACCTGTTACAGGTGAGTAACTACTCTATATCCTTACTCTACCTATACAGACACACAGTATTTCCAGGAACAAGCAGGAATGTAGTCTTCACATATGGGTAACATCGGTACCGACAGAGCCTGCACAGGAATGCTCCCCATCATCCAATAGGAAAACCTTTGGGAGCATCCCACTGCACCTGCGGAGCTGTCTTCCCAGCTTTCTCTCCTCAGTTCTTTTTTTTTTCCACGGAGCCAAGAAGCAATTCCTGTCACCGCAGAAAATTTATCTATTTCATATTTTTTGTGGTTGCATCTGCCTTCCCGTTGACGCTAGTACCGACTTCCGTCGGTGCTTTCTTTTTTTCTTTCTTTTCAAAAAAAACTAGTTCTGTGAGGGAAAGAATTATTCTTTCCTTCGGGTTCATTGACGCCATCTTAGACTTAGGCCTTCCTTTTTGTCACAGACAAAATGGAAAAACCAGTGGTTTTAAGAAGTGTTCCAAATGTGGCAGTACCATTTCGGCCACAGACACCCATGACTGGTATCTGAAATGCATAGGGCCAGATCATCAACTGTCAGAATGTCCTCTTTGTAGGACGATGACAAAGAGAGGCCTACAGAATCGAGCTGCAAAGCTGGGCACCTTCTTTGCCTCCAATGCAGTATCTTTAGCATCGACATCATCGAGAGCTTCATCTTCCTCCCATTGATCTCAGGTATCGAAACCTAAGTCTTCATCGAAGGCTGGCCAGCCGGCCCTCCAAGGGTAGATCTCCTAAGTATCGAGATGCATCGGGCATTGCCCTGGAGAGGAACACACTGGCCAAACAACCCCAGCGGGAATACCTTCCCTCCAAAGCATTAGTGGGGTCCCAGGATACTCCTGAGGCCTCCGGAGAGCTTCTGGTGCCATGCTCAGGGATCGTGGCCCGCAATTCCGGTACTGATATTGGCAAGCTCCATGGATCAACGTTTCCTGGCCATCAAGCGGAGCTTAGCGTCCTTACTGGCGGCCTCGGTACCAGTAAAACCTTTACAGTCAGTTCTACTGGCTCCGGTACCGATACAACCCACATCGACTTTTGTGCTGCTTACCACGCTGCAACCCATGCTGGCCCTTGAATCCATTTCGGGTACCGAGGTTCCGGTGCTGCATTGTGGTCGAGTCTGCCTTGAAGCATACAAAGAGTGCTAAAATGCACTCCTTGGTGCCATCCACACAAGAGGCGAGGACCCTGGACTCCTTCAGGAGGAGGTGTTTCCACAGTTCCATGCTGATAGCCCAGATTCTGGCCTACCAGACCTTACATGGCCATGTTCCTCAAAGATGTCATGCTGAGGGTGTACTAACGACTGCCTGGTCAGAATGAACAGATGGATGGTGAGATGCTAATAGAAATCAAGGAAGCCAACAAAAGTTACAACACGGTAATAATGGGTGATTTCAATTACCCAGTATCGATTGGGTTAATGTCACTGCAGAACATGCAAGGGAGATAAAGTTTCTAGATGAAATAAATGACTGCTTCTTGGAGCATCTGGTTCATGAACTAACAAGATGGGAAGCTATTCTGGACCTAGTCCTTAGTAGAACACAGGATCTGGTGCAAGAGATAAGGGTTTTGGAACCATTTGGCAATAGTGATCATAGCATGATTGCGTTTCATTTAATAAATGGAAGGAGGATGCCAAGGAAATCCGCAGTACTACCTTTTAACTTTCAAAAGGGAGAGTATGATAAAATGAGGAAAATAATTAAGAAAAAATGAAGAGGAGCAGTTGGAAAAGTTAAAGATTTACATGAAGCACGGCATTGTTTAAAAATACTATCTTGGAAGCTCAGACCAGATGTAGTCCACGCTTTAAGAAAAATGGAAGGAAGGCCAAAAAACTGCCAGCATAGTTTAAAGGCAAGGTCAGAGAGGCTATTGCAGTCAAAAAAAGCATCTTTCAGGAAATGGAAAAAGGAGCCAAACGACGAAAACAGGAAACAACATAAGCACTAGCAAGTTAGATACAAGGCATTGATAAGGCAGGCAAAGAGAGAATTTGAAAAGAAGCTTGCCATGGAAACAAAAACGCATAATAAAAACTTTTTCAAGCACATTCATAGCAAAAAGCCTGTGGGAGAGTCAGTTACACCATTGGATGATAGAGGGGTAAAAAGAGCGCTAAGGGAGGACAAGGCCATAGCAGAGCATGCTTTCCTTCGGTCTTTACTGAAGATGATGTAGGGAAGTTCCCCTTGCCTGAAATAGTATTTTAAGGTGATGTATTGGAAGAATTGAAAGAATATTGATAAACTGCGAAGATGTATTACAACTGTTTGATAAACTGAAGAGTAGTAAATCATCTGGACCAGATAGTATCTATTTATTTATTTATTTTATTTATTTATTTATTTAGCTGTATTTATATCCCGCTTTTCACCGGGTCAAAGCGGTGGAACATACAATAATCAATTACAAGGGTTTGGGGCCGTCACCTGGTGGCCAACAATAATGATTGTTAACAATTAATTGGGACGTAGACATAGACATTGTGTTATGGTTACATATGACATATGTTCAGGGGGATGAAATATGGTGGTTGGGAGGGAGTCAGTGGTGGGTGCTTGTCTCTGGTCCGAGGAATTCTTGGAATAGTGCAGTTTTAAGTTGTTTCCTGAAGGATAAGAGGTCTGTGTTGTTTCTGATGTGGTTTGGTAGAGAGTTCCAGAGGGATGGTGCATATAGTTCGAAGGCTCTGTTGCAGGTCCGTTGATTGTATTTCGTTCTTTTGTGTGGGATGGTGAGTGAGTTATTGGTGGTTTGTCTGGTTGTTCTGTTGTGGGCTGGCTGAGGCAGTAGAGTGCGGAGCTGGGAGGTTTGAGTTTGGTAGAGAGCTTTGTGGGTGAGTAGGGCAGATTTGTATTTGATTCTTGCTTCTAGAGGGAGTATGTGTAGCTCCCTCAGGACTGGGGTGATATGGTCCTGTTTTTTTGCATTCTTGATAATTCTTACTGTGGTGTTTAAGGCAATTCGAAGTGGGTTGGTATGAGTGGCTGGAAGTCCATGGTATATTATATTGCAGTAGTCCAGGTGGGGGAGTGTCAAGGCTTGCATCACTGTTCTGAAGTCCTGTGGTTCAAGAAGAGGTCTGAGACGTTGTACTGTTTTAGCCTTGTGGTAGATTGCTGCGGTGGTTTTTTTGATCTGTTGATTGAGTGTGAGTGCTTGGTCTATGATGATTCCCAGGTATCTTATTTGTGGTTGTATTTGTATTTTTGTGGTTCCAATGTCGAGGTGTGTAGGTGGTGTGAAGTCTGGGTCCTTTGTTACTATGAGGGCTTCAGTTTTCTTTATGTTGATGGATAGGTTGTTCTTTTGTATAGGTCCAAGAGTGTTGAAAGAACTGAAAGATGAAATTGCAGATCTGCTATTAGTAATCTATGAACTATCATTATTTATTTATTTATTTTTATTTCAAAGTTTTGTCTATACCGCCCCTTCCTGAGATCAGGGTGGTTTACAATAAACAACAACAACTTTACATAGAACAATTTTTATAATCCATACATTCAACATTTAACCGAACTATTTACATAAGACTTTATAAGGATTTCAAAATTTGATCGATCTTTGTGTATTAGGTGTGTACCATGGACTACTTAGGGTTTTAGTGAGGTATTTGCTGTATGGAATTACTTCCGTTCTTTTTCTCCATAGTATTGTGTAAACAGCAGTGTTTTTAATTCTTTTCTAAAAGTTTGTAGATCAGTGATGGCACGTAATGAGTCTGGAAGGTTATTCCATATAATGGGCGCGACAAAAGAGAAGGCTCTGTTACTTATGATTTGTTCAGTTTTATGAAAGGTAGGTGGGATTATGAGTGTATTCTGTAAATGTTCCCTTTTGGAGCATGTGTTTGTTGCAAGGATAATTAGTGTTGAAAGGTGTGATGGAGGGATATTTTTAGCTATCTGGAATGTTATCATTAGTATTTTGTACCTGATTCTACTTGAGACTGGTAACCAGTGTAGGTTGTATAGTAAAGTTGTTATGTAGTCAGTCGGGCTTTGCATATGATTCTGGCAGTTACTTTCTGGGCTATCTGAAGTTGTTTCAGGTTCTTTTTGGGTAGACCATAGAGGAGGCTATTACAGAAATCAAAGGGGGGGGGGGGGGGCGTGATTAGCACTTGCACAACTGATCTGAAATCGTGTATTCAAGAGGTGATCTAATGTTGTATGGTTCTTAGTTTGAAGTATATGGTTCTTGTTAACTGTTTTATGTGTGCAGTCAAGGAGAGCGATCTAGTAACACACCAAGGTACCTTACTTCTTTTTTCACCGAGAGTATTGTATCTTGTATTACGAATGTTGTTGGTGGGGGGGTGAAGTTTGGGTTCCTTGATATGAAAAGCACTTCAGTTTTTTTAAAGTTAATGCTCAGATATTTGATGCTAGCCAGGCCTGAGCTTCTATGATACAGGATGCTATTATGTGTTGAGATAAGTTTAGTTTATCTATGGGGAGATATAACATGATATCGTCAGCATAGATATGATAGTTTACTTTGAATTTCTTGAATATATCGCAAATTGGTTGTAAGTAGAGGTTAAATAAGAGTGCTGAGAGGGCAGAACCTTGTGGTATTCCTTGCTGCTGTTTGAATGTAGAGGAGGTTTCTTGGCCTATTTGAACTTGCTGCATATGGTCGGAGATATAGGATTTAAACCATTGATAAGTTGTTCCCTTAGTTCCGATTTGTTCAAATCTAGAGAGCAATGTGTTATGATTGACATTGTCAAAGGCAGTAGAAATGTCAAGAAATATGAGTATGGATGTCTGTTTTATATCATCCATGCCACATATAAGGGTGTCAAAGAGAACTAATATGAGTGATTCTATGCCATGATAAGGGCGAACTCCATATTGTTGGTCATCTAATGGAGCGTTAAGATCTATGAAATTCTGAAATAGTTTGGACAACCTTTTCAATTATTTTAGCTACTGTACAAATGGTATACTGGCTATTGGTCTATAGGATGTTGGGTTCTGTTTATCCAATGTTTTGTTTTTTAGAATTGGTCGAATCACAGTATGTTTAAGTTTATTCGGCATGGTTCCTTGTTGTAATGATTGATTGACAATTTGGAGTAAGTGGGGAGCTAGCTCTGTCTTTGTTGCTTTAATCCAGGCAACAGGACAGGGGTCAAGAGGGGAAGTGGCGGTATTAATTTTGGTGATGGTGTTCAATAGTTTTTGATCTATTGGGTGAAAAGTGTACCATATGTTGATGTTTGCATGAGGGTTCAAGTGTGTGAAGGGAGCTATAGAGTCTCTTTTTTTCAGTTTGTTTTCATAGTGGTTTGCTAGGGTTTGGATGTTTATGGTAATAGCATTTGTATCATTCTGGGTTGTCTTGGTTAGAGACTTGACAATCTTGAATACTTCATGAGGTCGGTTGAGAGAGGTAGTTAGTTTTTTTTTTTAGAGTGGTAGTCTTTTTTTGCCTTGTTAATTGCTAAGTGTTGTCATGTAGATGCATTTGTTTTTGGGAGTTTTAGTATTTCTCCATTAATGTTCATGTTTCCTTAATTGTTTTTTTAAATTCGCTAGATCTTCTGTTAACCATTTTTCTGATGGTCTCTGGAATGGCTTTCTATAAGTGTGAGTTGGGGCTGCTACTTTTTGTATACTGGAGTTCCAATTGCATATAGAGTTATTTAGATATGATTGAGTGGTGTTTAGGTTAGGTAGTACGGCATTTAAAAAGGTCTCCTTATCAAAACGTCTGAACCTGTTATTATGTGACTTTGTTTGTTACATTGGTGGGAGGGAGTGTGTGTGTATGGAGAAATTAATTATGTAGTGATCTGACCATGGGACTTGTTTAGATTGGGAAGGGAGAGTGAAGGTCTGGTGGTTGGTGTCGGGAGAAATAAAAGATCTAGGGTGTTTCCCTTTGTATTGGTTGGTACCTTTATTATTTGGCAAAAGCCTATGTCAGCCATTGAATCAATGAATGACATTGCTTGCTGGTTATTTAGGGAGGGCAAGTTGAAATCTCCCAATATAATGTGCGTTGTTTTTTTAAAGGGGATGTGCACGCAAATTCTAGGATTCATGTCAGATTTTCATGGTTGGGTGAGGGGGGGTCTGTAGAGAAGACATATGGCGATGTTTTTATTTTCTATTTTTAGTATATCCATTCCATCTACATTGCTGAATATACTTGGGGTGGCTTTATGTTTGTGTTTGCAAATTATGAGTAATCCGCCTCCTCGTTTATCTCTTGGGCAGTTGAAAAGGTCATTGCCATCTATTTTAGGTTGGTTTAATAGTATGATATCTACTTCAGATAGCTAGGTTTTGGTAACACATAGGAAATCAGGGTGTTCTTCTTTAGTTAGATCTATGATTACAGGGATTTTATTCCTAATGGATCAGGCATTAATTTATATAAATTTGACCGGGATGGGTATTTCTCCAGGAACAAGCAAGAAGTCAGTCCTCACATATGGGTGACATTGGCGCCGACGGAGCCCTTGTGTGGAGCAATTCTCCAGCTTTCAAAGAAAGCCTTTGGGATTGCATCGCACCTGCGCGGTCCCCTTCCTGCCCAAGGGTGCCATCTTGCTCAGTCTTCTTTTTCCGTGGAGCCCAACGGACGTGGTCCCGTTTTCACCGTGGAAAAAGTAGAAAAGTTGAATTATTTCTTTCAGCTTCCCGGATCGACACCATTTCCCCTTCCCGCCTTCGGCTCAGTACACCAGTATCGAGTCCGGTCATATTTTTCGTTTTTGTCCTTCGTGACTAGCGTTCGCACTCTTTTTATTTTTCACTAGCAGCCCGGTCGTTTGACCTCAGAGGGGTCCTTTTTCCCCCGATGGCTGCCAGCGGGTTTAAGAAGTGTGATCGGTGTAAGAAGCTGATGTCTCTTACCGACACACACGACTGCTGTCTCCGATGCCTTGGCCCTGACCATGACCTGGTGGTCTGTGGGCCATGTGGTAAGATGTCTAAGAAATCTTTGAAGAGCAGGCAGCATCAACGTGACAGGCTTTTTCCTGAGTCCGCTCCCGCCCGGGCCCGGACCTCGTCAGAAGCCTCGACATCTCTGGATTCGGAGCCTGAGCACCGTCGTGTGTCTTCTGAGCGGGGGTCTCCCTCCAGGGAACACCAGAGGAAGAATAAACTCATGAGGGCGGCATCGCTGGACGCCTCTGATCGGCTTGGGCCCTCGTGTTCCAGGCCGCGGAGCCTGGACCGCTGCTCTGCGTCCTTGGAGTCGGAGCAGCCGGCTAAACAACCTCGCAAGGAGCCGGAGACATTGGACAAAGTAACTTCTGTTGTTCTCGTAGACTCTCCTCTGGGAGAGCCGGTGTCGAGCCCGATGATGTCGGGACCCGAGCCGGGAGCTGCGGAGCCTTCTGAGCTCGGTCTTAGGTTGCCGGCCATGGAGAGCAGCAGGCGCTGATCGCCGGTCTCACCAGTCAATCTGCTCCGACCACTGGAACTTCGACGTCAAAGTCGACACCGGAGGCCGAGCCGATCCTCGAGTCTATCAGGTCTCGAGTCGATCCTCAGCCAAGGTCCCCCTCAACCTCCTGTTCGGGACTGAGGTCATTGACGCCGGTGCCCTTGGTGTCAGGGCGGTCAGGCTCGAAGCCCTCAAGGCCGGAGCCCATCGAGTCCTCCTCAGAGGACTCGGCATGGGAGACAGAGGAGGAAGACTCCCCAGACACCTACCGAACCCGGTGTATCCCATCGGACTCTCTGGATTCAGAGCCACGGAATAGATCCCCTCCGGAGGACACTCGGTTCTCAGACTTCGTCAGGCTTTGGAATTCCCTGCGGATGCCGAGGAGAAGCCTCGAGCCGAGGAGCTCGATGCCCTCCAGTATGACTCTCCCCCAAAGGAGGCCCTTACTGTACTGGTGTCTCCGATGTTGGAATGGCTGATGCTCTGCATGTGGGAGTCCCCTGCCTTGATGCCAGTGCTCAGCAAGCGGGTCGATTCCATTTATCGAGTCTGCAAGAGTCCTGGGTTACAGAAAGCGCAGCTGCCGCACAACTCCATGGTTGTGGAATCGGCCATGCAATGGCTGAAAAGCCAAAAGACGCACTCTTCAGTGCCTCCCGACCGGGAGGCCCGGAACCTGGACGCCCTTGGCAGAAAGTGCTACCAGGGCTCGATGCTGTCATGCTGTGTCCAAACCTATCAGCTGTACATGGGCATGTACTTGCGGGACCTGGCAAAGGAGATTGCCGGGTTCTCAGCTGGTCTGTCCGAGGAACCCTTGCAGCACTTCAAAGCCTTGTCCATGGGGATAAGAGAGTGCTCGACGTTCATGTCTTGAGCAGCTTACGACGCTTCGAGGCTTCAGCCCGAGTAGCCACGGCCGGCATCGGTGCACACCGTCAGGCCTGGCTCATGCCGTCGGACTTAGAGCCATGGGTTCAGGACAAGTTGGTTGATGTCCCGTGCCAAGGAGACAACCTCTTCGGCAAGCCCATGACTGAAAAAGCTGCAGAAATAGAGTCCGAGTGAAAAAGTTGCAGAAATAGAGTCCGAGTGCTTGACCCGGACAAGGTTGTCGAAGAAGACATCTGCACCTTCTCACAAGAAGGTGGCCTTGGGGAAAAAGCCCTTTTTCCTGAGGAAGGGTGTGGCTTACAGAAACTACCCCACTTACCAGGCCACCCCAGCTCCTCAACAGGGGCAGCAGGCCAGGGGACAAGGGCATGGCCCACGTAAGCCGAAGACCCCCAAGCCTCCAGCTCCAACCCAGCCGGGAGGGGGTTTTTGACTCGCAGTGCATAGCTCCTCTCCCACCAGTGGTTTAGCCCTGTACAGGAGGAAGGCTGGCCCTGTACGCTCACAGGTGGCCAGCCATAACTACCAACGCCTGAGTTTTGAAAATAGTCCAGCAGGGCTATTTACTTCATTTCGACCAGGTGCCCACATCCTTTTTCCCAGGAGAGCCTCTCAGGCCCCCTCTTCACAGGAACCTCCTCCTGCAGGAGTTGACAGGTCTGCTAAAGGATCAGGCAGTGGAACCGGTGCCCCGCCACCTGCAAGGGCAAGGCTTCTACTCCAGGTATTTCCACATACCAAAAAGAAAAGGAGGCCTTTGCCCCATCCTAGACTTGCGAAATCTGAACAAGTTCTTGGTGAGGGAGACGTTCAAGATGCTTTCCCTTGGGATCCTACTGCCTTACCTCCACCAGGGAGACTGGCTATGCTCCTTAGACTTAAAGGATGCTTATACTCACATCCTCATTCATCCAGACCACAGACAATATCTCAGGTTTGTGGTTGGAGGAAACCACTTCCAGTACAAGGTGCTTCCCTTTAGCCTAGCTTCCGCTCCCAGAGTATTTACCAAATGCCTAGCAGTGGTGGCGGCCTTCCTCAGAAGCCAGGGTGTCTTCATCTTTCCATACCTGGACGACTGGCTCATCAGGGGCCAATTGGCGCAGGAGGCACAGCAGGCCACTGCTCACACAGTCACCCTGCTCCAGCACCTAGGGTTTGTTATAAATCACGAAAAGTCCACTTTACTCCCCACTCAGAACTTGACGTTCATAGGGGCAAGACTAGACACACTTCAGGCAAGGGCTTACCTACTGCTGGACAGAGCAGGGCGCTTGCTGGACTTGGTACAGCAGGTCCAGCACAGACCTCGTCTCCGCAAGGCTCTTCCTACTCCTCCTAGGCCACATGGCCTCCAACGGTGCATGTGACTCCATATGCTCGATTCCACATGCGCACAGCTCAATGGAGCCTCAGAGACCAGTGGACGCAAGCCACTGGCCGCCTCAGAGACAGGGTAGCAATTACCAAGCTGCTGGTGACAGCCTTACAATGGTCAAAAAACTGTATTATACCCAATCCCGGTAAATAAATCACAAAATCCTATGCCGAGATACAAACTTAACCATACAGTGAAGCTAATAAACTTATTTTTTTGTCGGAGCAGCTACCACAGTGAGGGGAAAGAGAATACCCCAGACCACTGTAGCCAGGCCTTTTTAATTAAACTTATACCATCACACGCCAAAACGTTTTATCACAGAGACAGGCTGTGAAGACTAGTGAAGCCGCTTCAGGAACGACGTGGCACGTTTCGGGGTCCAAAGATAAAACCCCTGCATCAGGTCCCAGCTTTTTCTAGCCTGCTCTTTTATCTTTGGACCCCGAAACGTGCCACGTCGTTCCTGAAGCGGCTTCACTAGTCTTCACAGCCTGTCTCTGTGATAAAACATTTTGGCGTGTGATGGTCACCGCCGACATTTTCAGCTAAGTGGATTCTTTACGCACTTATATAATGCAATTTTAGTATAAGTTTAATTAAAAAGGACTGGCTACAGTGGTCTGGGGTATTCTCTTTCCCCTCACTGTGGTAGCTGCTCCGACAAAAAAATAAGTTTATTAGCTTCACTGTATGGTTAAGTTTGTATCTCGGCATAGGATTTTGTGAGCCTTACAATGGTGGCTTCACCCCCCCCCAACTTGCTTCAGGGAGTACCATTCCAACCTCCCTCTCACACCAGAGTGCTGATGACAGATGCTTCCTTGCTGGGCTGGGGAGCCCATTGTCAGGGTTCATGCACTCAGTGTCTGTTGTCCTCGCAAGAGGCTGCACTTCAATCTGCTAGAGCTTCGAGCCATCCGCCTAGCTCTTCAAGCCTTCTGTCATCTTCTGTCATATCAGTCGGTGCTGATACAGACAGACAATCAGGTAGCAATGTTCTACATCAACAAACAGGGGGGCACAGGATTTCACGTCCTCTGCCAGGAAACTCTGGACCTCTGCTCTTTTGCATTGGCGCGTCACATGTCCCTAAAGGCAGTTTATCTGCCAGGTCAGGAGAACCTCCTAGCCGACAAGTTGAGCAGGCTTCTTCAGCCTCACGAATGGCAACTGAACCGGGATGTAGCCCAGCAGATCTTCAACCACCTGGGTCTCCCGTCCATGGATCTCTTTGCCAGTCCACAAAACCATCAGTTGCCCCGGTTCTGCTCGAGCAGCCGCAGCCGCATCCGCTGAGCTTGGCGGCAGATGCTTTCCTGATTTTTTGGGTACAGGGCCTTCTCTATGTGTTCCCGCCCACACCCCTGGTGGCACGCACTCTGTTCAAGATTCTTCGAGACAAGGTCTCTGTCATCCTGGTAGCCCCCAGGTGGCCTAGACAACCTTGGTTCCCTCTTCTCCTTCAACTGGCGGTCGAGACTCCACTTCCACTGGTGGTGCAACCCAACCTCTTGACCCAGGAACAGGGTTCCTTGCTACACCCCAATCTCAGGTCCCTCAACTTAATGGCATGGCTGCTGAGAGGGTAGTACTTGCTCCTCTACTCCTTCCCAAGGAGGTTGAGGAGGTGCTGCTGGCCTCTAGGAGGCAATCCACTAGGAAATCCTACGCTTTCAAGTGACATAGATTTGAAGGGTGGTGTGCCCAAAATAAGGAGAACCCGTTCTCTAGTCAAGTACCTCTGGTATTGCAATACTTGCTCCACCTCTCAGAGTTAGGCCTCAAGTCAGGGACTCTGTCAGGGTCCACCTGAGTGCGCTATCAGCTAACCACTCTCCAGTAGACGGGCAACCTCTTTCAGCTCACCCTTTGGTATCCCGATTTCTCAGAGGCCTCCTACTCTTGAAGCCTCCGATTCGCCCACCGGCTACAGAGTGGGACTTAAATGTGGTCTTGCAGCGGCTTACTTGCCCACCTTTTGAACCAATGTCCACCTGTCATCTCCGCTTCCTTTCCTGGAAAGCACTCTTTTTGGTGGCACTCACGTCTGCTCGTCGTGTGAGCGAGCTGCAAGCTTTAGTATCAGATAGACCGTATACACGGTTTTACAAAAACAGGGTGGTCCTACGTACTCACCCCAAGTTCCTCCCAAAAGTGGTTTCCTCGTTTCACCTTAACCAAGAGGTGGTTCTTCCATCCTTCTTCCCCTGGCCACATACCAGCAGGGCAGAAGCGGTTCTGCATACCCTGGACTGTAAGAGGGCGCTCGTCTTCTACCTGGAACGTACGCGGGGACATCGGAGGGCTTTCCAGCTCTTTGTTTCTTATGACCCTAGTAAACTGGGTCTACCTGTCTCCAAGCGCATGTTATCCACCTGGGTGGCAGACTGCATCGCCTGGGCGTACAGGGCAGCTGACCTCCAGCTGCAGGGTCAAATCACGGCCCACTCTGTCAGGGTTAAGGCCGCATCAGTGGCTAACCACCTTTCTGTTCCATTGGCAAACATCTGCCGGGCCACAAATTGGTCTTCAAGCCAGACTTTTGCAGCCCACTACTGCCTGGAGAGAGAATCCCGGCGGGACAGTGTTTTCGGTCAGGTGGTACTCCGTAACCTATTCGAGGTTTAGGCAACTCCTACCCTCCAACCCTTTGGTGTCAGGCTACCGTGGGGGTTGTGTTCTTGGAGAAAAATCCTATCACTGCTGCTGCAGCTCTTCTAGAGGGAGCCATTTTCAGCTATGGGTTCTCAGTAGCCTATAGCTAGGGAGTCCCATATGTGAGGACTGACTTCCTGCTTGTTCCTGGAGAAAGCATAGTTACTCACCTGTAACAGGTGTTCTCCAGGAACAGCAGGAATCAGTCCTCACGACCCTCCCTCCTCCCCTGGAGTTGCAGTCCTTTGATTATTTTTTCTCATTTTTGCTGTCTTTTTAGCTATGTCATCTGACTGAGCAAGATGGCACCTTTGGGCGGGAAGGGGACCGCGCATGCGCGATGCAATCCCAAAGGCTTTCTTTGAAAGCTGGGGAATTACTCCACACGAGGGCTCCGTCGGCACCGTCACCCATATGTTAGGACTGATTCCTGCTGCCCCTGGAGAACACCTGTTACAGGTGAGTAACTACGCTTTCTAGATTGTGTTGAGTTTGGTTGATGGGTATTGGGTAAATGTGAATTAATCTGTTATTTGCCCTGTTTTTACCTATGTTATGTCCATTCCTGTAGTGGTGATTGGTTTCATGTCTGATCCAGGTTAGAATGATGGGCATGGTGTGGGCTTGATTTAATTCATATAGTAGGGTGTAAGAGTTTGTTTGTGAGCATGTTAGGAGAATGAGAAGTAGGGCGCATGCAAAAATGATTTTGCTTTTCATTGTGGCAGTGCAGGGTAAATCTGGAGGTAATGAGGTAAATCTACTTTGTAAGGATGAAAGGAATGTTACCAGGAGAGCAACTTTTGTCACAGTGATGTGTAGGCATTAAATGCTGATGGCAATTGCATTACTTATGAACTGTAGAGCATAGAGTTAGTCAGAATATGCAGGTTGTATGCTTACAATGGTAATAGTATAGCACTTTGTTACATTGGCCAGAGGGTGAGTAATAATTTTATGAAGAGGCTTGTGCTATTCTTCCTGAGCAAATACGGGGTAGCTAAGATGGGTATATAGCATAGATGCAGTAGATAGGTTGAGGTACACAAAAAGAATACTACAGACTTATGTTAGACTTACTTAAAAGTGACAAAGTTGCAGGGTGGATTAGTTGCTTGCCAGAGTTGGCAGGGCAGGTTAAATGTTCCAAAGTTCTTGTGTTGCTATAATCTTGTTCAGGCTACTATTGATTTTATCCCTGCCAGTGTTCCATGCCTAAGGGCCCTCTGGTGAGGCCCTCAGGCACGGGCACGCCTGGAGGTGTGTTTCTTTTAAAATGTTGGCTGTGGCACGATCCTGCTTTAGAGGGGGGAGCAGGAGGGGCTTGCATCTGTAATACCTGAAGACTGGAGAATGCTCAATGTAACACCAATTATTGCAAAGGTTTCCAGGGATGATCTGGGCAAAATGGTAGAAAACAATTATAAAGAATAATTGAACATGTAGATAGTCCTCTACATGTTCAATTATTCTTTATAATTGAACATGTAGAGGACTATCTACATGGAGTGGAGGAGTGGCCTAGTGGTTGGGGCAAGGTACTTCAGGCTGGAAGGTCGGGGGTTCAAATCCCACTAGAGGACAGCAACCTTGGGCCGGGAGGACTGGGGTTTCTAGTCCCACAGGTGCTCCTTGTGGTCTTAGGCAAGCCACTTAACCCTCCATAGCCCATGTTCCCTGTAAAATAGTTATCTCCAAGTTATAATGCCCTGTTCAATGTAATTTCAGTTTGTTCAATGTAAACCGCACTGATGCAGAATAGCGTGGTATATAAGAGAATGTAAATAAATAAATAAATAGTCATTGTTTAATGGGAGAAAGCCAACATGGATTTAGTCAAGGAAAGTCTTGTCTTACTAATTTGGTTTTTTTGAAGGTGTGAATAAACAGGTAGACAGAGGTGAGCAGCTTGATGTAGTGTACCTGGATTTTCAGAAAACCTTTGACAAGGTCTCTCATGAGAGACTCTTGGCCAAATTAAAAAGTCATGGGATTGGGACTTCCGGTGACGTCAGCAGGGCTAATGGCGGCGTGATTCAGGTTGTGCCGCCAAAGCCTGCGTTAAAGGGGGAATTACTACCCCTAAGCTGCGGAATTTGCGTGCCCTAAGTGCGGGCGGAGAAGGGGAAGAGCTCTGGGCTGACCTACCTGCGTGGTGAGGCCATCTGCCACATCGAGGTGCCTGAATAAGTGGTGCCTGGAAGCTGCCTCGGGGGCCCTGCTGACCGCGTGGCGAGAAAATCCAGCGGGAGCGGTGCGGTGTCAGCCAGCCCGGAGGTCAGGCGAGCGGTGGCGGCCCTGAGAGTAGGTGACCTGCTGCTCCGGCACACTACAACGCTGCACATCTTGATCTTGGAGGAGGCGGTGCGCGGAGCGCCGGGGAGCAGCCGAGAGTGGGGACGAAGGAACTCCGCGACCGAGAGGAGGTGGGAGATTGCGCAAGCAGCCGGAGGCCGCCGGGGGAAGCTGCAGAGCTCGAGTCAGACCCCGGAGTGGAGGCAGGAGTCTAGTGCTGGCGGCAGCGCAAGGCACAGTGAGCAGGAGGCCAGCTGAGACCCAGAGAAAGGTGACAGAGCGCATTTCAGCCCTGAGAGAGGGGCCGGAGAGCAGCCTGGAGTGCCAGAGGGCGGTGGAGCAGTCTGATCTGGAGCCTGGGGTGCCAGGAGGTCACTTAGGGGGGCAGCCCCGAGTGGAGAGCGACAATACTGAGGTGAGCGGCCCGGGGGTACTGTGGCTCCGGGAAGGTGAGGCTCCAGAGCAGCAGTGTTAGCTCAGTGCAGCGGACTGCAGGCGCCATATCTAGGGGCGAAGCCAGGTGGAGTCCTCCCCAGCAGGACCGGGACCCTAGGGAAGTTCAAGGTTCCCCACACATAAGCATGGAGAAAAACAAGAGGGCTGTAGCGGCACGGAAAAAACTGGTGGACTTTCGCTCCCCTTACGCGACAGCTAAAGGTGGAAAGGAGGGGGAGAAAGAGTGACGACCGCAGGCGGGAGATTCCAAAGACCAGGGAGAGGAGATGGATCATGGAGCCGGATTGGGGGACCTGTCCCAACTAAAAGCCTGGCTCACTGATATGAAAGATGAGATTAAAACTGAAATCAGCGGAGTGAAGTGCGAACTTAAAGAGTCTATACAGTCATTACGGCAAGATATTGTGGACATTGGTAACAGAGTTGAGGAGATGGAGCTCCAGCTGGAACAGCACGGAGAGGAAATGACAGACCTAAAGTAGAGCTGGGAGGCACTCCAGTAGACCCAGGTGGATCAGCAGATGAAGCTGGAAGACCTGGAAGACAGGTCCCGGCGCTGTAATTTACGGATCCGGGGCATTCCTGAGGAGCCTCAATATCGTAACTATGAAGAGGTACTGCTGAGGGTGTTCAAATCCCTGTTGCTGGCTGCGGACTTACAGGGGGAGATACCGCTGGACCCGTCCCCTATTGAACGGGCTCACCATGGTTTGGGGCCGATACGCGACAACAAACCCCGAGACATAGTGGTTTGTCTACGGTCTTATAAGATAAAAGAAGGATTGCTGCAAGCGGCGCGGAAAGTACGACAGATCACCTGGGAGGAACATCCTCTGGAGCTTTTTCAAGACCTCTCAGCGGGAATGCTACAACGCCGGCGCAGCCTGAAGGCGGTGACAGCGTATTTGCGAAAAGAGGACATTCGATATAAATGGTTGTTTCCCTTTGGGTTGCTCATCACCTGCCGGGGGAAGTCCAGGAGAGTACAAACCAGTGAGGAGGCTTGGACTGTTCTCCGAGACTTTGGACTGCCTAATATACCAGAAGAGGGGCGGCCCTCGGCGGGAGAGTTGATCGCGACTGTGAAACCCCCAAACCTGCAGCGGAATCCACAGAGATGGCACAGAGTCCCCACGGTTGGGAAGAGGGCGGCGAGGCTGAATAGAGAGAGCCCGGGACTGCCAGCAGCGGAACAGGCCACCAGCTGAAACTGTGGACTTTGAATGCGTACTGTTGATTCAGTGGGATCCCTCATGTTATGGTAACTCTGTGATGCTAATGCGGGGGAAGGGGGGAGGGGTCTGAGTGTAGGGGAGGAGGGAGGAGGGGAGACTTGTAGGGGGGGCCTGGGCAGACAGGGGGTGAAGATGGCTGGGGGGGTAGTGATGCGATAAGGGGGTAAGGTGGGGGTAAGCAGGCATGGCCCGTTTACAGGTCACCAGTATGGAAGACGATTCTCTCTCACTGAGAGGGGGGAGGGGTGGGGGTGGGGTAGAAGGGGGGGGGGTCGGGTGGCGGACAGGGAAGGGGGGAGTGGCAGAATGGGTGAGCTTAAAATAGTTACACTAAATGTTAAGGGGCTTAACTCACCTTTTAAGCGACAACAACTTTACTCAGAGCTATCTCACCAGAAGGCAGACATAGTCATGCTCCAAGAAACACATTTGACAAGGGCCACTGAATGCCTGGTTAAGCATAAAGGGTATGGGGTCTGCATTCATGCTTCTAATATGTTGGAGAAGAAGAAGGGAGGGGTTGCCATACTCCTTGCCACCCGTTTAAAACTTCAGGTGGTGGCTGTGGTGAGAGGGACAAAGGGGGGAGGTATGTGTTGGTACGGATGAAACTAGGGAATGTATGGTATTGTGTAGTGAACGTGTATGCACCAACCGGGGGGCAGAGTGAATTCTGGACAAACCTGAACGGGGAGCTGGGGAAACTGGGGGATGGTATTATCATCTGCGGGGGAGACTTTAATCTCACATGGAATCCCACTTGGGATTCCACAGGGGCACGGGAGGGAAAGAGGGGGGATCGCAAGCGTTATCGTAGTTTTGTGACACAGCACTGTTTGGTTGATGCATGGCAGTTGCATCATCCAGGGCTGAGACAATTTTCCTTTTACTCGCCAGTACACGGGTCCTATTCCCGCATTGATGCTATATGGGTGTCTAAAGAGGTGGGGGGGAAAATAAAGGCGGCGGATATGGAGTCCATCACATGGTCTGATCATGCACCAGTGGTGGTCTGCTTGACTGGGGGGGACGAGGGGCAGGGGCATGGGTTCTGGAGACTCAATGAGTCCCTTTTGGAGGAGGAGCAGGTCCGGGCTGAAGTGGAGAAAGGGACGCTGAGTATTTTCGATTTAACGATAATGGGGAGGCCACCTGGGGGAGTATCTGGGATGGCTACAAGGCGGTGGTACACAGTATCTTAATCAAATGGGGGTCGCGAAAGAAGAGGGAAAGGGAGGAGAAAGAGCGCCTCCTCAGGGAACGGTTATTGGAACTAGAAGAATTAGATGGGCAAGGGAGAGGTGGAGCCTATAGGGGATCGGTGTTGGCGGTGAGAGCGCAACTCAATGAGTTGCAGGCAGAGAAGATAAGGTACCAGATGCAGCTTCTGCGGCAGGAGGCATTTGAGGGGGGGGAATAAGGCTGGGCGGTACTTGGCCCAGCGGCTGAAGCAACAGAAGCTCCGCTCTCATATCATAGCGGTCCGGCGGAGGCTTTGGTTACTAAAGACGGGGAAATTCGGGAGGCATTCAAGGACTACTATAGCGAGCTGTATAAAGCGAAAGAACAGCACCCCGTTGAGAGGGGGGTAAACTACCTGGCCTCTATAGGGTTGCCTAAATTGGGAGTGAGTGACCAAGAGGATATAAATCAACCGATTCGGCCAGACGAAGTGGAGCGGGCGATTAGGCAGTTAAAATTGGGAAAGGCTCTGGGGTTGGACGGGTTCTCTGCCAGGTTCTACAGGACCTTCGGAGGCCTGCTGATCGGGCCTTTGGTGAGACTCTTTAACCAACCTCGGGGGGGGTGGGAAATTAGCTGATACCATGGGTTGGGCGGGCATCACGGTGATTCATAAGGAGGGGAAGGACCCGCGGGAGTGTGCCTCCTACAGGCCTATCTCCCTGCTCAATTTGGATGCTAAGCTCTTGGCCAAGATCCTTACCGCCAGGCTGAACAAAGTCATCGGGAAATTGATTCATCAAGACCAGGCAGGGTTTATTCCGGGTCGTCAGGTTGCTGATAACATAAGGAAGGTTCTCAATATCATTTGGGCTAGCGAGAGGAGAGGGGAGGAGGCGCTCTTGCTATCGCTGGACGCGGAAAAGGCCTTCGACCAAGTGTCTTGGCCTTTCCTCTTTCAGGTGCTGGAGAAGGTGGGGCTGGGGGGGGGGAGTTTTTAGCGTGGGTACAGGCGCTTTATGCGCACCCTAAGGCGTGTGTACGGGTAAATGGGGCCCACTCTGAGTTTTTTGAGCAAGGGCGGGGAACGCAGCAGGGCTGCCCCCTGTCTCCGCTACTGTTCGCCTTAGCTATGGAGCCTCTGGCGCAGCGGATATGGGACAGGGAGGATATCTTGGGTATAACTGTGGGGAGGAGTGCTTACAAAATATCCCTGTTTGCGGACGATATAATTTTAAGCTTAGCGCGTCCTCGGATGAGTCTGCCTATAGTGAAATGGGAGCTGGAAGAATACGGTACAGTCTCTGGGTTTACGATCAATCAGACAAAATCGGAAATCTTGAATCTGACGGTTCCTAGTGGGCTAGCCCATACTTTGGCTACGAAGTATCCCTTCAAGTGGGCCCGAGGCCGTATCCGGTACCTAGGCATTTGGATAAGCAATAATATAGATGAGTTATATAACTTGAATTATGGGAGGGTGCTGGGGAAGATAGAGGGATGGGTGGGGATGGGGGTATTTATCCTGGTTTGGGCGTATAGCGACGGTTAAAATGATGTTGGTGCCCAGATTGTTGTTTCTTTTTCAGACGCTTCCAGTATGGGTCCCCCCACATAGTTTAAAGAGGATACAGTTGTTGATCAACCGGTTTATTTGGGTGCAGCGGCGGCCTAGTATAGCCCTGCAGGTTTTGCAATGGTCTAGAGGGGAGGGGGGGTTGGGGGTTCCTAATATACGTAAATATTATGAGGCAGTGCAACTCAAGGCGGTGTACGAGTGGCATAGGGAAACATCCAAATCCTGGGTCAAAATGGAGTATGAGTTGGTCAGGGGAAAGGACCTGGAAAGGGCGATCTGGCGGGGGTCTAAGGGAATGGACCAACACGCCGTGAGCCCTATGGTAGCGAACAGCTTGAGAATTTGGAAACGTCACAAACCTCAACTTGTTCCGGATAAGGGTTATATCCAGGGAATGACTATAGAGGCGTGCTTTGAGCGGGGTCAGGGCCCCGGAGTGCATGTCTTACGTAGATGGGCCAGTACCGGGTTAACGCATGTCCAACAGGTCATTCACCCTCAGGGGGTTCACCCGTTTGAAGGCCTTCGGGACCTCTGTAAGCTGGAAGGGAGCGATCATTTCGCTTACATGCAGTTGTGGAGCTTTCTGAGGCAACCTAAGGTATGGAAGGATCTATGGGAGAACCGGGGGTGGTTCGAGGCTATCTGTAATGGCCAGGGGGGGAAAAGGGGGTTTTGTCCAGAATTTACAAAGGCCTATTGGGGACCAGAGAGTGTAAGCTCCGATACATGTTGCATTGGGAGGAGGATTTGGGGGTGTGTTGGAGTGTGGAGGGCTGGGAGAAGATTATACAGACGATTACTTCCATGTCGATAGCGACACAAATCAAAGAGAACGCATATAAAGTTTTGTATCGATGGTATTGGACGCCAGTGCGTCGCTTTAAGGCTGGGAAGGGACGGGATGACTTATGCTGGCGGGGATGTGCAGAACGAGGCGATTGGATGCATATGTGGTGGAAGTGTGATAGGTTACAAGTTTATTGGGGGCTGGTTTGGGAGGCGATTCACGGGATGACTGGGCAGAAACTTCATGGGAAGCCAGCGGCCTGTTTGCTGCATAAACTCGATGGAGGTCTCTCGAGACGGGAGGAGGGGGTTCTGCATCATTGTATAGCAGCTGCCCGATGTGAGATAGCCCAGCACTGGGGGGGGGGGGGGGGGCACAGAGTAGTCCTCAGCTGGCAGGTTTTGTGCGAAGAGTGGCTGAGGTGAGCCTGATGTATAAATTAACGGAGCTGAGGCGGAGGCAGGAGGGAAAAGTGTGGCATATTGGCAGAAGGTTTAGAGATGGCTGGAGGGCTGGAAGGGGGGGTTGGGAGCAGGACGTACCTAACTGGGGTGGTTTGGCCAGGCTGTATGGTGAGTGTTGAGTGGAAGGTTTGGAGATAATGCAAGGGGGACGGGCGAGGTGAGGTGGGGGGTGGGTTAGCTGGTCTGTTAGTTTCTAACTTAAGTAAGGGATGAGCGGTGGGGGGGATAGGGGGAAGGGGCAGCTTTTGGCTGGTTTTTATGCACCGTTGTATGTGTACATTAGAATTGATGATGAGGTTGATTGATGTTGGTTTCCATGGACCATAATGGATACTAATGGTCTTTCACTGGTTTGTATTGTATTTTTCTTATCAAACCTTAATAAAAATCCTAAATGAAAAAAAAAAAGTCATGAGATTGGAGGCAGTGTACTATTGTGGATCAGGAATTGGTTAAAAGATAGAAAGGAGAGAGGAGGGTTAAATGGCCGATTTTCTCAATGGAGAAAGGTGAATAGTAGAGTATCCCAGGGATCTATGCTTGGCCCACCAGGGCCGGTCTGTCCATTGTGCGAGAATATTGTTCACATAGGGCCTTGCGCTTCAGGGAGCCCCACGCCAACTTCATTCCGCACATGGTCTGTTTGCAGGGATGGCTTCAGAGGGATCTGGGGAGGCCTGAGGACCCAGTTCACCTCTGCACAGATGCTGGAATGAAGAGCAGTGTGTTCCTTCACTCTGGCAGCTGTGTTCTCATGAAGTGTGCTGAGTGCCAGGAAATGCCCTTTAACCTCCGGCACCAGCAGGCTTCACAAGAATACATCTGCTGTAGTGAAGGATCACACCATTCTTCACTCTGGCATCTGTGAGCCGGGACTTTGGGCCTCCGGGCCTCCCTGGCTCCCTCTGAAGACGGTCAGACAGGTGCGGGACTCTTTGGGGGGGCTAGGAAAGGACTGGAAATGGGCTGATGGGGGAGCTAAGATTGGAAATGAACTGATGGGGGCTAGGATAGGACTGGAAATGGCTGATGGGGGAGCCAGGACTGGAAATGGGCTGATACAAGGGGATAGGAGAATGGGACTAGAAGGGAGCGGATGCTGGGTGGGGCTGAAACTAGAAGGGAGCTGATGTTGGGGGAGGACTAGAAGGGCATGGGGCAGGGGAAGTGAGGATGGAGGGGGAAAAAGATATTTTGTGTGGGAGGGAAGAAAAATCTACGATTGGCCGGGTATTGGAAGAGTAAGTGGGGAATGAGGATGGTAGGGTGAAATTTGAGTGAATGAAAAAGGAATAAAGAAAGAAATGGAGGAAAGAGCAAAAGGGGAAAGATCAGTATGTAAAAACAGATAGAATGGAAAAAAACTAGAAGAGAGAAGAAAGGACAAATGGACAGCATATAATGGAGAGTTAGCAGTAGACACAAAGAAACCAGAAGAAAGTGACTGAAGCAATTGCAACTGAAAAATAAAATGCCCAAACAACAAAAGGTAGAAAAATACTTTTTTATTTTTAATTTATTAACTGGAATATGTCAGCTCTGGGAAATGTGTATCGCTAACATCTTTGCGTTTTGTTTAGTACAAGAGGAAATTAATTTATAGTTTTATTTCTCCAATGTTGTTGTACATTTCAAGTTTGGCTTTTGGAGTTCCCACTTTAATTATTGTCTTCCTATTTCTAAATTGTGATCCCTTGTTCTTTGTTTGGTGACGGTCTATGTTCTGCATGTGTAACCGAGCTGTTCATGTAGTTTCTATTTGAGTGCCACTTGTTCTCTTTCCCCAGTAGGAGATGTATTGGTATTCTCTGAGATGTTTTGGTTTAATATTTGCAGTGTTGCCTTTTGATAGGTAGGGTTTGTTGCTTTGTAAGTCCTGGTAGTGGTGTTATGATACGGTGGGTTTGCTATGGGTTCTAAATAGGCAGTGTTTATAGTAATTTCTAATGTATCTGGCATTTGGCACTGGAGTATAGTCATGTAGAAATCTGGTAGTCTTCCTTTATCCAGACACTCATTAAGAGGCATGTTTACTAAAAGTTAGTGCACGTTAACATTATGCAAATATTTATGCAAATGAGGCTCCACCCCCCACACCACCCTTGGGCCGTCCCTGGGGGCCCACTGCTTTTAAACATATTCATAAATGACTTGGGGAAGGGAATAACGACTAAGGTGATCAAATTTGCAAATGACACAATTATTCAAAGCTGTTAATACACAAGAGGATTGTGAAAAATTGCAAGAGGATCTTGATAAATTGGAAGACTAGACGTTCAAATGGCAGATGAAATTTAATGCATACAGCAGTCCATCAAGCTCACCATTCAGGTGCTCGAAGGGCTCGGTTTTGTGATCAACTATCCGAAGTCTCACCTCCAGCTGGTGCAGCAACAGGAGTTCATCAGTGTCCTTCTCGATCCCACTCGGGTGAAAGCATTTATGCTGGTGGACTGCCTGCAGTGTCTCATTGAGGTAGTAGGTGTGTTCCAGCGCTAGTGCCATACCATGGCCCGTGGGCTGCTGAGAGCCTTCGGACTGCTCAAAGCCCTCAGACACATGGCAGCCACGGTGCATGCCACCCTTCAAGCCTACCCCTGCATGCAGCAGGCTCAATGGACCTTACAAATGTAATGGCAGCAAGCCTTCAGCTGCCTGTGGGACAGGGTTGTGGTCACTGTGCCACTTGTGCAGTCCCTGGACTGGTAGCTCATGCCCAGAAACCTGTGCCAGGGCCTCCCGTTCCAACCAGCAGTGCCCTGCAGGCTACTCATGACTGATGCTTCCAAGCTCAGCTGGGCATGCACCTGGATGTTCTCCACACCCAGGGTCTGTGGTCCAAGAGCGAGTGCCTATATCAGATCAACTTCCTCAAGCTCCAGGCCATTGCAAATGTTCTCCATGTCTTTCATGCACACCTGACGAATCAAGTGTTCCTGATCTAGGCAGACAACCACGTAGCCATGTTCTGCGTGAACAAGCAGGGGGACATGGGCTCATACCTCCTTTGTTGGGAGGCTGTTTGCCTGCTCCACGGCATGGACTTCAGGGTGACATATTTGCCTGGTGAATGCAACGACTTAGCGAATCACCTCAGCTGGGTACCTCAGCCACACGATTGGCCTCAAGAGGATGGTGGTAGACCATATCTTCCGTGAGTGGGGCACCCCCCGAGATGGACTTCACTATGGCACAGAATGCTCAGGTAGCTTGGTTCTGCTCTCGGAGGCTGGCCAGCGATCACCTGGTCCCGGATGCCTTCCTTCTCCACTGGGGAGAAGGCCTGCTCTATGCCTATCCCTGATACTGCTCATCATGAAGACACTCCTGAAGCTCCATGCTGAGGGGGGGGGGGATCCATAATTCTCATCACTCTTTACTGGCCTTGACAACCGTGGTTCCTGATACTGCTGCAGCTCTTGAATAGGGAGTCTCTCTACTTGGGATCCGACCCAGACCTCATCTCGCAGGAGAGTGGCTCCTTGTTACACCTCAGCATCTGCTCCCTGGCACTCATGGTGTGGATGCTGAGTGGGTAGCCCTTGTGGAGCTTGCCCTCCCCAAAAGCATTACCGAGATCCTGCTGGCGTCCCGCAAGGAGTCCATGCATAAGGCCTACATGTTCAAGTGGTGGCGGTTTGCTGTCTGGTGCACTGGTTGGGCACTGGACCCCTTTGTCTGTCCCATGGACCAGCTGTTGGAGGACTTTCTGCACCTCTCCAATTCTGGGCTCAAGTCCAACTTGGTGCGTGTCCATCTCAATGCAATAGGAGCATTCCATCATAGCTGTGGGGGTGAAGCCTGTGTCTGCTCAATCTCTGGTAGGCTAATTCATGCGGGGCTTGCTTCTTTCGAAACCTCTAGTCAGGCCCCCTATGGTAGCTTGGGACCTGAACATGGTCCTTAGCCAGCTCATGCAGCTCTTTTTGAGCTGCTGGATGCATGCCCTCTGAAGTTCTTGACCTGGAAGAGCCTCTGGTTGCTGTCATGTCAGCCTGGCGTGTTAGTGAGCTCCAGGATCTGGTTGGGCACTGTTTGTACACCAGGCTTCACCAGAACCGGGTAGTGCTCTGCGCACACCTGCATTTTCTGCTGAAGGTAGTCTGTTTTTCACCTCAACCTGTCCATTGTCCTTCCAACATTCTTTCCCCGGCCTCAAGCCAATCACAGTGAGGCAGCGTTGCACATACTGGATTGCAAACATGCATTGGCCTTCTACCTGGAGTGACCGAAGATGCACCATTAATCCTCCCAGCTATTCGTCTCCTTCAACCCCAACAGGCTGAGTGTTGCTGTTTTGAAGCATTCGCTATTCCTCTGGCTCGTGGACTGCATCGATCATGCGTATCCCTTGGCTAGTCTGAGCCTTGAGGGTCATGTCATGGCTCACAATGTCTGTGTAATGGCTACATTGGTAGCCAACCTCTGTTCTGTCTCTGCAGGGCTGTGACATGGTCTTCGGTCCATACCTTTGCAGCCCATTACTGTCTGGATAGGGATTCCTGATTGGACAGCAGTTTTGTCCAGGCCAAGCTCCGGCATCTCTTTGGGTCTTGAGGGACAACTGGTCCTTCTGTCCATCCAGGCTACCTGCAAAAATATCCCTAATCAATGCTGACTGTGGATAATGAATTGGATGAGTCCCTTGTGAGACTACCTCTGGTCTTCCCAGCTTCTCCGGTTCTTGATGCCTGGTTGGGCTGTGTTCTCCTCTGATTCCAGTAGCCTGTAGCTTAGGAGTCCCATGTTTTTTTTAAGTGCCTTCAAGTCAATGCTGACTCCTGGCAACCTAGCAGCCCCTGGGTTTTCTTGGCAAGGTATGACCGTCAGTAGTGTGCCAGGCCTTTTCTTCTGAGGCAATGGAGGGTAAAGTGACTTGCCCAAGGCCACAAGGAGTGCCAGGGAGAATCAAACCCAGATCTCCTGGGTAGTAGACTGTTGCTGTAACCACTAGGGTACGCCGCCACTCTGAATTGAGTCCTATACATGAAGACTTATTTCCTGCTTGTTCATGGAGAAAGCGTAGTTATTCACTCACCTTAGCAGGTGTTCTCTGTGAACAGCAGGAATAAGTCCTCACAATTGTCCCACCTCCCTGAGGAGTTGCCTTTTGGTTCCTGCTATGTAATCATACTGGAGAATATGGCACCATGGCGGGCGAGAAAGGCAGATATGCATGCATGGTATACCTCCCAAATGGAAGCTGGGGAGCATTTTGTGCGGGGCTCCATTGGTGACATCACCCATATGTGAGGACTGGGCCCTCTTAAGTTAATATGTGCGTGTTGGCGCATAGCCTGTCCACCGACTTAAGTGGAGATTCGCCACAGAAGCCGTCATTGGCTGCACACTGTGCACCATGACATGATGCTCCAGTGAAAGACTGGACTGACCATAGTGAAGGCGATTCAGTCTGTCACCCACGTGGACAGAGTACACTTGGAGACCACTATGCCCAGGCGATTAGGGCCATAGGAAATGAAGAGCTATGAGGAGTGGTGATGGGGCTTGGTCTACTCTCAGTAATAGGCCAATGCCCATTTGCAGTCTAGTGTATGGAGAGCAACCTCCTTCCTACTGGCATGAGGATGCAGGAAAAAGGTGGGAAGCACCACCTCCTGGTTGAGATGGAATGGAGAGACCATCTTAGGGAGGAACTTAGGGTGCATCTGAAGCACCACTCTGTTCCTGTGAAACCTGGTATAGGGGGCATGAGCCACCAGAGCCTGGAGCTCACTGACTCTGGGGTCAGATGTGAGCGCCACGAGGAAGACCACCTTTCAGGACAGATACTTGAGGTGGCAGGAAGCCAGCGGCTCAAAAGGTGGAGCAACAAGCTTAGAGAGGACCACATTGAGATCCCACACCACTATTGAACCACAAGAGGCTGGGCGGAGAAGGGCTTCCCCTCAATGAGATGATGGTGCGCTGAGAACGCACTGAGATGAACTCTGATGGAGTTAGATTTCAAACCAGCATTAGACAGGTGCAGCAGGTACTGCAGCACCGACTGGACAGAACAGGAGGAGGAGTTGGCATCCCTTTCCGCACACCAAACTGAGAAGCAATGCCACTTGAAGGCATATGCTCACTGGGTGGCATCCTTGTGTAAGGCTAGCAGGACCTTCTCCACATCTCTGGGCCAGGACTACCCTTTCAGCAGCCAGGCCCAGCACCAGGGACCCTAGGTTGGGTGCAGGAGAGAGATGACATCCTGCGAGAGCAGGTCTGGTGTGCTCTTCATGGGGACTGGGGCACCTGAGACAGGCTGAGGAGCAGCAGAAACAAGGGCTGCCGGGGCCACCGGGATGTTATGAGAATCAGGGTGGCCTGGTCGAGCTGGATCTTGAAGAGGGTCTTGGCAATGAGTAGTGTGGGAGGGGAGGCATAAAGGAGTCCTTCCGTCCACGGAATGAGAGACGCATCGGCTGCTACCTGGGAGGGGTGTGGGACTTTGGAGCAGAAGCAGGCCAGCTGAGCATTGACTGGGCTGGCAAAGAGATCCAGTACAGGGAGGCCCCAATGGCAGAACAGTTGGTTGGCCACCCGTGGGTTGAGCTGTGGGGCTGGAGAACCCAGCTCAGGTGGTCCACCAAAATAGTGTCTTGCCCAAGGAGGTACACTGCCCTGAGCAGCATCCTGCTTTAGCTGGCGGACTGCTTCCAAGCACAGGAGGGATGATCTTGTACCTCCTTGTTTGTTGATGCAGATCATCACCACCTGATTGTCCATCTGAATCAGAATGGCCTGGATCTGCAGGTGGTGCTGAAAGGCTCAGAGAGCACGGTGATCACTCAGCGCTCTAGGAAGTTGATCTGTTGGAGGCTCTCTGACGCCGACCACAGGCCCTGAGTGCAGAGGTCACTGCAATGGGCTCCCCATCCCAACTTGGAGGCATCTGTGATGAGGATCTGAAAGGGCATCCCTGCCAGCAGGTTCGGTGGCTGTTGTCACCAGTCGAGGGATTCAGTAAGGTGACAATCACCATGTCCTGCAGGCGACCTGTTGCCTGGGACCACTGGGAACAGAGAGCCCACTGGGCTAGCCACATGTGGAGATGAGCATCAGTCATGACATGCACAGTCGAGGCCATGTGCCCTAAGAGGCATAGCATGAGCCAGGCAGAGGCCAAGTTTCAACCTTGAACCTTTCTTACGAGGCCTGCTAGATGCTGGGCCTTGTCAAGGGGGAGGAAGGCTCGGGCTTGGACCATGTCTAGCAGTGCCTCTATGAACTCCATGCTTTGGGTTGGTTGCAGGTAGGACTTGGAATAGTTGATGACAAACCCCATACGAATACTGCAGCATGCTGCCTGCTGCACCTCGACAGCTGTCTCGCCTCTGACCAGCCAGTCATCCAGGTAGGTGAAAAACAAACACCTCCTGCAGCCACAGATGGGCAGTGACCACTGCTAGGCACTTGGTGAACACCCTTGGGGCAGAGGCCAGGACCCTGTACTGATAGTGGCTTCCTCCGATGACAAACTGGAGGAACTACCAGTGGTGCAGATGAATGGGAATGTGTGTGTACATGTCTTTGAAATTCAAGGAGCGTAGCCAACCTCCTTGACGGAGGTAAGGCAGCAATGTTACAAGGGAGAGCATCTTGAACTTCTCCTTCACTAGCAACTTGTTGAGATCTTGAAGATCCAGAACAGGGCGAAAGCCGCCGGTCCTCTTGGGAACCAAGAAGTACCAGGAGTAGAACTCCTTGCCCCTGAGATGGGGCAGGACCAGTTCCATGGCCTTGTTGGCCAGAAGCCTGGCAAGCTCTCACTGGAGCAAGTCTCTATAGATTCATTGGGAGTTCCCCTGGAAAAATGGGGGCAGTATCTGATCAAAATGGAGGCCATAATCCTCCCCCACCACCTGGAAGACCCATGTGTTGGTGGTGCTGGGCCACTGGTTGGTAAAGTACACCAGACGCCCCACTGTGTGCTGTGGGACTAGACCTCTTGGGGGAAGAGAGGCTATGCCCAAGCAGTTAAAAGCCCCCCCCCACCCCAGGCAGTGGTTGGGACACCGCTTGGGGTTTGGGGGGCCTTAGGCTTATGCGGGTCATGCCTGCTGACCCTCTTGGGGCGTTTGGAAGGCCTAGTTCTGTGGGTAGTTTCCATAAGCTTTCCTTTTCTTCAGATAAAGGAACTTCTTTTCCAAAGCCTTCTGTTGGGAAGGGTCAGTGGTTTTCTTGGAGAGCCTGATCCTGGTCAGGAACTCTGACTCCAGCTCAGCAGCCTTGTCCATCATGGGCTTACTGAAGAGATTCTCCCCCCGGAATGGGACATCAACCAGCTTGTCCTGCACTCATTGCTACAGGTCAGAGGACTGTAGCCAGGCCTGGCGACGACTACTAATGCCTACCGCAGCTACTCTGGCCACTGACTCAAAGCTGTCATAGGCCACACGGGTGATGAATTTGGAGTAGTCCTTGACCGTCACAGTCAGGGTCCGAAACCACTGAAGTAAGGCTCCTCTGCCAGTCCAGCCCAGAACCCAGTGAGCTCCCTTGCCATGTCTCAAAAGTACATGCCTATATAGAGCTGATAGGCCTGGATCTAGCCGACAAACATCGAGCACTGGTAGCACTTTCTGCCTAAGGCATCCATGGAGTGGGCCTCCCTGCCAGAGGGCACAGAGGAGTGCATCTTTTGGCTTTTAATTCTATGCATGGCCGACTCCACAATCATGTAATTATTTTGGAACCTAGTGCTCCAACAGACTCGGTACATGGCATCAAACCACCTGTGCACAATGTGCACCGAGGCCGGGGGCTCCCACATACGGAGCAGAAGCCATTCCTGGATGGGGAGAACCGGCACCATGAGTGCCTCCTTTGGAGGGACCTCATACTGGAGGATCTCAAGGTCCTCTGCCCGAGCTCCTCCTCAGACTCTCTGGTGAAGGCCAAGGTCTTTGCCATATCCAGGACAAACTCCAGAAAGGAGAGGTCCTCAGGGGGGGGGGGGGGGGTCTGAAGGGACATACCAATGGAGGCAGGTATCGGGGGACTTGTCTGTTTCCCAGTCTGACTCCAAGTCAGAGGAAAGCCCTCCAGGCTGCACTGGCCCAATGGTGCTGTGTGGCCCCCGGAGCCCCTGTGGTTGGAACCGGAGGCGCTTGCTGAAGAAGTCCTCCACCTTGAGTGGGACTGGGACCTGGAATCACCTCAAGACCGATGGCACTCGAAGATCAGTTCCACAATCTCTGGGGACACCCTCACGGTGGAGGGGCCAGTGGTCAGGACCGATGACCCGGAGAAACCGGGCATCAGTCTGCGCTGCTGGGCCAAACAGGCAGAAATGCTATGCTTGAGGACTGCCATTTTGACCTCGAGGCCAGGAGGCTACACAGCCACCAGCATGGGCACAGGCGGCTTTGGGCCTGACACTGGCTCCATCAAGGGGATGTCCTTGTGAGGATTGGTTCAGGAAACCGGGGTTGATCTCCCGATACCAATGGCATTTTCTTCCGCCAAAGCAGCTTAGAGGGCCACTCCTGGCCATTGCCCTTAGCATTGGGCTGGGGCTCCAATGCCAGTGACTGTGGGACTTACCCCTAGCCCCGGTGTCATCTCCCGACGATGCCACAGACAACACCAAGCTCTTCGGGGACAGCCCTCAGAAGAGTATCTCCTGTCTGATGCCCTGCAACCTCGGGGTTCAGAATGGGCATGGTTGTTATGTGAGGCCAAGGCCCCCACAGCGGCCCAGGAGGGCGCCAGCTCAGCGAGTGATGCTGGAGCCAAAATGGAGGTTTTCCCGAACATGGACTCTTCCGTCCTTTGCTCATCATTTGCTGACAGAACCCATAGGAGAAGTCATTGTGGTCCACAACAAAGCAATAAAGACAGCAGTCATGCAAGACATGGTGCACCCACAGCGGTTGCACTGCTTGAATCCACTAGCTGAGGACATAGCGGGGAAGATGGCACCTGTGAAATCAAACTCAAGCATCCCAGCCAGGGGGAGCATGAGGAATTCCCATGCATTGAGAAAAAGAACCGAGAAAAATGAGACGCTGAGGTGGCGGCAGACCAGGATGATGAGAAGGCACTGGTACATGTATCAGAGAACGAAAAAAATGAGGAAAACGAAAAAAGAAAAATCAACCTTTTCTGGGTTGCAGACGAACGTCCGATAGGCTCCGTGGAAAAAAGGAGACTAAGGGAAGATGGCTCCCTTGAGCGGAAAGGTAACTACGCATGTGTGGTGGATCTCCCAAAGACTTTCTTTGAAAGCTGGGGAGAGATTACCACATGGGCTCCATCAGTGCCGAAGTCACCCATATATGAGGACTGACTTCCTGCTTGTTCTCTGAGAAAAGAGAACCACAGCGCAGTTTAAAATGACAAAATACAAATAGTTATAATTTTATTTTGATGTTATGAACTGTGCTGTGCTTCTCGCTTCTTGTTTTTGCTCTTTGGTATGTGATCATCTTGCATCTCCTTTGTCTTTTGCAAAATATATATTTACATTAAATGCCATGCTGGTCCAGTGTGAAGTTTCAGGAACCTATATATTTTATATTAGATTCCCAGACTAGATAATACAATTGCTACAATTTTTACTGCATATAAACATCATTGCAATGTTTTTTTTTTCTAATTATATAGCTTGAGAATATTTAGCTTTCTTTATTCTTGGGGCCACCACCTGACAGTGTTCCAAGAGAGGGGGGGGACCACCTGTCCCCTGACTACAGCTCTGGGGAGGTACATTAATTTTGGTGGGTAGGTGCTGTTTCTTTGCAGCTGCCTCGCTCAGAAGTGATTACCTTGGACTCTATATGGGAGGCAATAACGATTTTTTCAGCAACTATTAACCAGCAGATGATTACGCTTTCAGTGAAGGTAGAACAGAATAATTTGAAATTGGATTCGTGTGTTACTTTGACCACTGCTTTGGAGACCAAAGTCCAGGAGAACTCTCAGAAACTGTTCCTCAAGATTTGGCTCCCCCAATTTCAAAAGCATTTTATTTGCCTCAAGGAAAGAGCGAGCCATGGAAAATGGTGCTAAACTTGATGGTTTGAATGTTTCTGATATACTTGAATCTTCCTTTTCAGATTCAATGCAGGTCTCTATGCAGTTAGTGACATGTGCTCTATCTTTGGATAGAGACTGGTTATTAAAATCATACTATAAAAAGCATTTATTGCCATTCCGTGGTGTTGTTTTCTCTGTTCCTCATGTAGCTAGGGAAACGCAAAAGAGGTGTAGGTAATTTTTGCTTTTGAGACTTGGGGTAGTGCATCTTGGAGCCTCATTTCAGTTGTGTTTTCCTTGCAAATGTCTTATACTATATAAAACGCAAAGATACATATTTTTTCAACCTACTGATTTGTTAACTTTCCTAAACACCAGGGTGTCTAGTTTACCATCTTCCACTGGTCAATTATGGGGTCTGACTGTATTGTTTGTAAGTTTCAGCTCAGGGCACTCAAATTAAAAGTTCATCTATACCTATTTGAAAATGGCTTCCGTAGGAATCTCCTAACCTACTGTGTGATTTTCTTGGCTTTCCTTCCCCAATTTGTGGACTTTAGGAATTTCATTGATAGTTTTCCTGTTATTTCATTCATGTATTTGTTGCTTTTGAACTTCCATTTTTGTACAAGAGAATCTTGGTGTTATTTGAAAATCTAATAAATATTAAATTTAACCCCCCCTCCCTTTGGAACTGGGTAATTTGGAAGCTCTGTTACCTCAGAGAGCACTGTTCGTATGATCATAAAGTTCACATTTTGACTTATATGTCTAGAGAACATTATTCCAGTGGATTATTCAGAAGCTCTTTGGTGAACCTGAGACAGGCAGCGATGTTTTTAGCTAGAAGTCTTCTCCCTAACTATCCTCCCCATGAATATCATTTCCATTCATTTTTTTCCTGATGCATGAACTCTTACATTGACCACAGGAAGAAGTCCACAAATATTTCATTGTTGGTCTGGGTTCTTTACTGCTCAATGGATGATTTTCTGGTTGGCTTTTGAGATAATCTAGGCAGGTTGGGCCCCTTAGGTAGGGCTACAATCTACAAAGGAAAAAAATGAATACTAGCTGCATGTGTGTGGATGGATGGAGTTGCAAATGTTTAGAAATGATTTTGTAATCTTATCCAGAGAGATTAGCATGAACTCCTTTTCTTTTCTTAGGGCCTCTGAAATTTATCTTGATCTTGGCATGATGAGTTCCTACTATTTATGGTGTATGTAGACCAAACACAAATCTTTTGGATGGACCTACATCTAGGACTGGCTACCCAAACTTACTTAACTCAGTTTTACTCTGCAGGTTGGTTTACTTGTTAGCCAATTATTTAAGCACCTCATTCTAACCAGTCAATTGTCTCAAGCGAGTGTTCACATCACTATGGACACTGATTCTGAATTAGTCTTAATATTCATACTTTGTATAGTGTTGTGTTCAAAGAAACATGGAATTGTTTACATTTATACTTGTTTTATTAAGGCTTTCCATTTAACAAAGGGATCATGGTAAGAACTTGGACTGACTTCTCATTGTTATAGTGGGGATCAATGAACTTTTTCCTAGCACTCTGTGTCAGAAGGGTTGTAGCTCTATGTGCAAGAGCTAGAAAAAAAACAGGCTTATATGAAAGCCTGTGGCTGTGAGGCAGTATGTGTGTGTGCCCTTAACAAAGCCCTGTTTGACTCCATAATACTGACCATTACCTGGGGTCTTTAATGTGTACTGCCACTTTTCCCTGAAATAACTGGACTTCAGAGCTTTGACTCTCTTAATACAGCTCTCCCTAACAGCACCCTACATGACCTGACATTGTTTCTTGCTTAAGATCCTTCTGACATTATGATTGCTAACTTCTCTAGTCCCCTCAGGATAATGATGTGTTACCTGGATTCAGCTTCTAGTAGAATAGGGGAAGATACTGTGATGTCAGACTGAATCGAGATTCCCATCTTACAGTTATACCACAATTGCTAACCATCAATAACAGGTGTTCTTAAAGGACAGGATAACAGACCGCAGAACACAGGGGATGGTATCAGGAAGAGCAGCATAGTGGTTAGAGTAGAAGGCTAGAACCAGGGAAATCCAGGGCTTAGGTCTGTGATCTTGGGTAAGTCAGTTAGCCTCTCCATTGCCTCAGGTACAAGCTTACATTAGGAGCCCTCTGGGGACAGAGAAATGCCTGCTGTATCTAAATGTAACTCATATTGAACTATTTTATTACTCAAAAGGTGTGTAGGCATCCCCCCCTCCCCCAGGTATGTATATGGAAGCTAATAAAAAAACCCCAACTCCTTAAAGAGATGAGTGGGTTTAGAAGACTGCTGAGAAAACACAAAATTGCTTACCTGTAATAGGTTTATAAGCACATAAAAATCTGTTGCTATGGTACTGCCTTCAACAAAAAGGGAATAAGCCAGAAAAAATATCACTAATGGGCATCAACTTGTTTGTGTTTGCAACAAGACAATTTCTTATTTTATACAGTGTTGTTTAAAAAATACAATAAAAATGCATTAAAGCAGGAGCTTGTTTCACTGATTTGAAAACATACTCTCCACTTTCAATATGAACAAACAAGTATAGAATTATTCAAAAAGTAAATATGAAACCTAAAGTCTTGATTGCACATATCTTCACACCCGTTGACTCACTAGTTAGTGGAAGCCCCTTTTACAGCAGCAACAGATAAGAGTAGTGTAGGATTAAGCATCCACCATCTTTCAGTAAAAACTATACCATATAGCGTGCATGCCTGAAAGCTTTAGAAGCAAAAAAGCACTGGCTGTGCTCTAACCACTGATATCACCCATGCTGTAAGGACTGCCATTCTCTTCGTCCTCAAGAGTTTTTTAGAACTCAACAGTCAGAAGTGAAGCAAGGGATAAAAGTAGTCAGTATTTTAGTGTACTATATTATTATTAGTGTCGTGATATATAAGCCTATGGGACAATATTATAGATTTTTATTTGTAAAAGGCCACAAAAAGGAGAAAGTTTACTTACCGATAATTTCCTTTCCTGGAATCCTACTAGACCAGTCCAGACTAGTGAGTTGTAAACCCCTGCCAATAGATGGTGCGACAGACAAAAATTCCCAAAGCTTTGTGACATCACCCTTGGTATAAAAACCCATCTCCCAAGAGAAGCTTCAGTATACTCATAAGCAGCAGAAGTTTAAAACAGCCAAGGAGAGCACAATACCAGACCAAAAGTAACATTTTAAACAAAGTCTTGAAGAACTACAAAAGGGGACTGCTACTTCTGGAGAAAGATCTGCAATTGTAAGTATTTACTTGTAGGACTTTTTCTAAATCTTGAGGAAAAAGGAATTCTTTAGATTAAAGCTGATTAATCTGTGAACCCAGTGTATTTGTTAAATCAGTCAGGGCCTAGCAGCAGCAAAGAGCTTTCAGTTTAAATTTAAAACACAGGAGAGAGCTTTCTGGTTAAATTTAGACCAAAGACTCCCTCTATCCAAGCAAGAGCTGTGGGATTTGCCCTAGAAATTGGTCACAGATTACCTTAGAAGCACAGGACAGGGTACTGTGTAGCAGCCAGCTTTTAATAAGTCTTCTGGAGGAAAGGTCCATAAACCATTATTAAAAGGGACCCAGGATATCAATGCTTGACCCAGTACAAGCATTGTGGAACCTGTGTCTTTTGGGATAACTGCTAGGTGTTTATGACCTAGATTGGCCACTGTTGGAAACTGGGCTTGATGGACCTTGGTCTGACCCAGTATGGCATATCTTATGTCTTAACTCTTATAACAACAATATAAAATGAACAATATGAAACAGGACCCACAAGCCAATGAAGTAAGAACATGGCAAGGTATAACAATGTTGCCAATATGTAAAGAGTCCTAACTAGGACAGTCTAGAAGGGTGGATCCTGGACTGGTTAACAGGATTCCAAGAAAGGAAATTATCGGTAAGTAAAATTTCTCCTTCCAAATACATCCTGCTAGACCAGTGCAGACTAAGGGGATACCATAGCTGAGCCACTCCAGAACAGGAAGAAACAGCTGTAGCCAAGACAGAGACTCCAAAGCGAGCTGCTTCCCGAGCTTGGACATCCAAGCGATAGTGACATGCAAAAGTAAATAAGGAGGACCAGGTGGCTGCTCTGCACATGTCTCTAGCGTAAGCATTCTGCCCAGGAGGTAGCCTAAGCCAACATGGAACGTGTCCGAAAACCTACAGGTACAGGTTTGTTCACTAAAATATAAGCTGACTAAATGGTCTGCTTGATCCAGCATGCAATGGTCGTTTTGGAAGCAGCCACCCTGTTTCATGGACAAGAGATCAAGACAAAGAGGTGATAGAAAAAATGAATTAGTTTGAGATAACAGCGTAATGCTCTACCGACATCCAAAAGGTGAAGGCCTCGGTTGTCACCCGAACACTGCTCCTTAAAAAAGGAAGGAAGCGAAACCGATTGGTTGGCATGAAAATCCAAAAGGACCTTTGGCATAAAAGAGGGCATTGTTCGAAAGGTAACCCCCTCCGGGGACAAAGACCCCAGTAAGAAAGCACCTGGAGCTCCAAAAGGTGACGTGCCAAAATGACTGCTATAAGAAAAATAATTTTAAGAGTCAAATCTTTGAGAGATGCCCTAAGGAGAGGCTCAAACAGGGCACAGGTGAGCACACAAAGCACTAAAGACAGATCTCAAGAAGGGACGATTGGAAGGCCTTGGGGTGCAAACGCCCTGCAGAAAATGGGAAATGTCTACCTGAGAAGCAAGAGACCGTCCACGGAGAGGTCCCCGAAAGCATGTCAAGGCTGCAATATGCACCTTAAATGAATTAAGAGCGAGACCCTTATCAAATCCGTTCTGAAGGAAGGAAAGGATGTCTGGAACATCAACATGCCAAGGGGTGAGGGATCTCTTAGAACACCAGTAAGAAAAAAAACACTAGATCTGGGCATACGCACTTGAGGTAAACTGTCAAGCCCACAGTAAAGTTGCAACTACTTCGGTGAATAACCTTTGCACGGCAAGCAATGCCGCTCAATAGTCAAGTTGTAAGCAAGTAAGGAGCTGGGTTGTCCATGAGACCCGGCCCCTGAAACAGGAGACCTCTCCGAACAGCGAGGGATAGAGGCACCTCCACAGGAGGCAAAGGAGATTGGCATACCGTGGAAACCAAGGACTATTAGGGGCCACCAGCACTACCCGGCCGGAATATGACTCTATCTGATGGAGTACACTGCCGATTTGTGGCCAAGGAGGAAAGATGTAGAGAAGCCGGTTCAAGGGTCAGGTCTGAACCAGAGCATCTAGGCTGTGAGACTTTGGTTTTTTTGACAACTGAAAAAGATTAGTGTCCTGGCATTGGAAGAGGTGGCCAAAAGGTCTAGAGCCGGATGACCCCACCGATGCACAATGTTTGCAAATGCCCACGGAACTAGTTCCCACTCACTGGGGTCCAGAGTATGACGACTCAGGAAATCTGCTTGAATGTTCCCCATTTCCACAATGTGCTGTGCAGAAAGAGCCAGGAGATTGGATTCTGCCCCGGGAAAAAGGTGGCTCATTTCCTGGGCCACTTCAGGACATTTGGTCCTATCCTGTCTGTTGAGATAAGTCACAATGGTGGAAGTATCAGAGAGTACTCAGACTGCTCAGCCCAGAGGTGGGACTGAAAGAAGAGTAGAGCCAGAAGAACAGCCCAGGCCTCAAGGCTTCTTGAATGGACCAAGACCCCTGCGCTGTCTGTCTCTGGCAGTGTGCTCCCCAACCCGCAAGACTGGCATCCGTGGTGACCACCATCCAGAGTACTGAAGCAGATGCATGTGAGCACAGACCCAAAGGACTACATCGAGAGTAGCTGCTATGGTGGCAAAGAGTTGCAGGTAATCCCCAGGCAGTGGGAGCTGCCATGCGTCGGAAGGCATGGACCTGTGTGCAGAGTTTTTTTGTATCTGTTCTGAGGGAGGAAGACATGACCTACTCTTATGTCGAAGTGGGCTCCAAGGAACTCCAGAGTGAACCAGGCACAGATTGCTTTTGGCATAATTGACCACCCAGCCAAGATGGCCCAGAAAGGAGAGGACCTGAGAGACCACAGAAGTAGCTTCCTTGAAAGTCGTTGCTCTGATCAGCCAATTGTCCAGATAAGGATGAACCTGAATACCTTGGCACAGTAGGGAAGCTGCCACTACTGCCATCACCTTGGAGAAAGTGCGTGGAGCTGTGGCAAGACCAAAAGGCAGAGCATGAAACTGATAATGTTGACCGACAGCCACGAAAAGTAAATATTGCTGATGATCTTGACGGATAGGAATGTGAAAAAATGTTTATGATTTATTAAAATACTTGATGGACCGCCTTGAAGATGAGAGAAGAGATATGCCAGTGTACCAGAGTCAAGTATTTTATGAATAAGAACCAAAAGCTTGTATTGTATGTGGCATGGAAATGGTAACCAGTATGCTTTAATAAAAAGTGGTGTGACCTGATCATAATGGGAAGAGTGATAAAGGAGACTTATGGCAGTGTTGTGAATGGTTTGCAAGCGTTTGAGTTGTTATTTAAGTAATCCTGAAAAAATGCTATTGCAGTAGTCCATTTTGGATATGACAACAGAAATGTAATGATTGCCGACTCAGGAAGTAAAGAACGTATACAGCAAATTTGTCTTAATGAGTAATAACGATGGACCAGTTAACTGATATGCATTTGGAATGAAAGAGAGGAATCGGGTACAACTCCAAGATATTTCAAAGTTTGTACTATTGAGATGGGCAAGCCTTTTATTGAAGGTGCTACTGAAGGAGCAGTCACTGAGCCTGAAAGTCACAAGGCTGAAGTTTTAGACAGATTAAGCTGTAGATGATTGGTATCAAACCAAGAAGCAATTAGAGCAAGATAAGAGTTAATAGTCATAAGATCAGGAGCAATAGGATGAGTGCAGAAGCGCAGCAGAATGTCATCGCATAAAACTATGCAGAGACATCCTGCTGCTGTTTAAGAGTGGCCAAAGGGGCAAGAAAGACATTAAAGAGCAGAAGGGCCAGAAGAAAGCCCTGGGAAACCCACATGAAAGAGGAAAAAGAGAGGAAGTGTTAGTTTGATAAAAGACATAATATGACCATGCAGAAAGATAGGAAGGGAACCAACGCAGGATGGTCAAGAAAAGACCCACTGAGGCAAGACGTGAGAGAAGGAGAAAGTGGTTCACCAGATCAAAGGCAGAAGATAGATCCAAAGAAACTAGTAAAAAGATGTCACCCTTCTCCCAAGAAGCCCGTATCTCATTAAGAACTCAAAGTAATATTGTTTCTGTACTATGTCCCGATCTGAAGCCTGATTGGCATGGATGAAGTGAGTTTGTGGATTCCAAATGTTGAAGAAGCTGTGAAAAAACAAGTTTTTTACAATACTTTAGAGAGATAAGGTAAATTAGAGATAAGGTAATTCAGAGACAGGATGGAAACTAGCTGGATTAGTAGCATCAAGGATAGAGTTTTTCAAAATAGGATGTATGATGGTGGTCTTCCAGGATGAAGGAAACACACCAGAAGCTAAGCTATTATTGAACATAGATAGTACAAATGGTAGAAGAGCCAATGACTGTTCAGGAATCCAGGAGGGTGGAATAGGATCCAAGTCAGACAGCGTTTTTGCAGAGGAAGTGATGGCCTTGACAAGAGCGTGTGTAGTAATGGGGTTGAAACAGGAACATTTGTGAGAGTGTATAATATCAAGATGCTTCCACTAAGTCTAGGGATGTGAGAAATTCGCCTGGCCGGATAGCCTGAATGACTGTCCTGAGGGTTTCCATCCAGTACCGCAGCACCAGAAGACAGCGGTTGACTCCCTTAAGATCTAGGACGGAAGGCACCGTCCTTCTTGGGAATGACAAAGTAAATGGAATAATGTCCTGAACCTCTTTCTGAGGGGGGAACTGGGCATACCACATTGAGATGAAGAAGGCGGTGGAATGTCAGGCGTACAGCTGCTGTCTTGGCCGCGGATCCGCATGGAGAGACGAGGAAGACATTCGGCATGGGCTCGGCGAAGCTGAGAGCATAACCTTGTGTTACTACCTCTAGCACCCACCTGTCTGATGTTATCTGGGTCCATTCGTTGGAAATATACTGCAAGCGGCTGCCCACATGGCATCCCGGAATGGACCCAAAACCCATCAATGGGAAGATCTGACAGACCCGGAAAACTTCTTGGATGAGGAGAAATTGTCCCAGTTGCAACGGATACCCCGAAAGGACTGAGGCTTAGATCCAGACCTATTAGAAGAAGGACCAGATTTGGCAGGTCGGTAGTGATGCATGTCTCTAAAGCGCACCCTGTAAGATGAGGAAGCGGATACAGCAGGACGACAAGATTTAGATATGGGCTTATCCTCCGGCAAACGTTGAGGTTTGACTTCCCCCAAAGCCTTCACAAGCTTTTCAAAATCCTCACCAAAAAGAAGGTGGCCTCTGAAAGAAAGCTTGGCGAGACGGGACTGGGAAGCCGCATCGGCATTCCAATGACAGAGTCAGAGCCAACACCAAGCCACTGTGGCAGCAACCACAGAATAAGCAGATAAGCGGAGCATATCATAAAAGGCATCTGCTAGAAAGGCAGTGACCGACTCTAAACGAGGCAAAGCCGGATCATTCGGAAATGACTGAAGCAGAGCACGTACAGCAAGACCTCCGCAAACAGAAGCCTGCAAAACCAAGGTCAATGACTAGAAAGTGTTTTTTAAAAGGTCCTCCATGTTGCAATCCATCTGATCTCAGAAGGCAGTGCTGCCCTCCACAGGAATGGTTGTGCATTTAGTGACTGCAGTGACCAGGGCATCTACTTTAGGAAAACGCAACCACTTGTCAAGATCATCCTAAGACCAAACATAAAAGCACCCCAAGCGACGAGCTGAGCATAGAGACATATCTGGAGAATCCCACTCAAAGGACCATCAGTTGTAGTTCAAAGGGAAAGGGAAAAGCCTTAGCGGGTTTCCTGATGCCCACGATGATGGGTTCTGCCTGAGATTTAGAGAGATCAGAAGACTGTTGCTCTTGAAGATCCAAGAGATGCAGAGCCTCAGTAATTTGAGCAATGAGAGCAGGGAGCTCTTCCTTACGGAATAACCGGATATCTTGACCGTCTTCTCGAGGCTTCTGATAGTCTTCCAGTGGTGAAGAGCTCTCCTGCTTCCCGGCCGGACTCAGAACTGAAAGAATCCTCATCTCAAGGACAGTCACAGTCTTCCCCTGCAGGAAAGGAAGTATCCTTGGTCTGATCTAAAGAAGCCCCAGCGGAACTTCGGTCAGCATGCTTTCTAGATGGAGCAGCAGTTGTGGATGAAGTAGCCGGAGTCCCTGAGCACCACATATTCCAGGCATGGTGGAACAGCTGCATAAACTGGTCATCAGCGCTGTCCACTGACAACTGCATAGAATGCTGAATAGGAGTTAAAGAGGGTGAGTAGGCTGCTCAGGCAACAGAACCGGGGGAAGGGCTTCTTGAGATCTCGAATCACCCTGAGGTAACCCAGAGGGAGCTAAAGAAAGAGACCTGGAAGGGCTAGCAGAACAAGAACCTGCAGCTGCAGAAGGCCCACCTTGATAAGAACCGCAGGAGGAACACAAGCTATCAGTCAAAGTCTTGCATTTCTTCCTACAGCCCAAACAACGCTGTAGGGAAGAAGGCATAATCACAATAGGATAAGAGAATAAGCAATGCCAAAAGTCAAGGCAAGAGCTGGGGAGTCAAAATCAACAGACTCTGAAGAAAAAATGGCAGCTGCGGCACAAAAATTGTGGTGGGAAACTGCAAACCAGAACCGGGAAGCATCAGGAAATAGCGCCAGCAGACCACATGAAGAGAAGCAGAAAAAAGACAACTGCTGAAGAACAGAGCGTGAACAAACCATGCCTGCAAGAAACGGAGCCCAGCAAAGGAAAAATGGGGAGGTGTGGAGCAAAGGGAGATGTGCACGGCCAGAAGAGAAAGTTACTGCTGAAACAGACCGGGATGCTGCCTTAACAGAGAACTGCTAAAAATAAAACTCACTTCTCTTTAAGGAGGAAAACAGCCCAATGACTTCTTGAATAGGATTTTTTTTAAAACAAACTTTAATGACTTAGCCAGTCAGCCTTTGCTAACAGCTGAGAGAAGTCTTGCTTGCAGAATACTCAGACCAGAAGGCCGCACTATTCCTCATGAGCAGGAGCACTACCCTTCAGAGGTGTTCTACAGGTCCTCTTGACCAGGAGCAGCTCTGGAAAGTGAATAAAGGTAAACTGTTGCAAAGAAAGGGCATCACAGTGTGCTCAACTGCCAAGGATAGCTACACTGACAGAAATCTCTTCTCAGAGACCGCCAGGAGCTAGAAGTCCACCATCTGCTGAGACAGAGAAAATACTGAAGTTTCCCTTAGGGGACGGGTTTTTATACCAAGGGTGATGTCACAAAGCTTCAGAAATTTTTCTCTGTCTCACCATCTGCTGGCAGGGAGACACAACCCACTAGTCTGGACTGGTCTAGCAGGATGTATTTGGAAAAGGATGAGATTGGGTGTGCTCAGAATGGCGTGGCTGTAGTGAGCTGAGTATGTAAGAAAACCCAGGAGATAGGCAAATTGATAACTAACCACAGGGTCGCCAGGAGTTGACACTGACTTGATGATACTTAACATAAGGACAGAAAGAAAAATATGAATGTAAAATGCAACTATAGTGAGTGTTATGCATGGTCAGGCCACATTGTAGCTGACTGAGAACCAGACCAAACCTCAGAAAGTGGTAACATCCTCTTATGGCTTCTCTGTGCTTTTCTCGCTGACTGGGCAGAGGCTGATCTATGCCTGTTTCTCCCTTGCAAATCCAGGTAAGCGTAACAGGTGTTCTCCAGGGACAGCAGGAATCAGTCCTCACATATGGGTGATGTCGACGGAGCCCCCATGTGGAGCAAATCCCCAGCTTTCGAAAAAAGCCTTTGGGACTGCATCACACATGCACAGTCCCCTTCCTGCCCAAGGGTGCCATCTTGCTCAGTCAAATGACATAGCTAAAAAGACGGCAAAAGGATAAAAATTAATCAAAGGACTGCAACTCCAGGGGAGGATTCCTGCTGTCCCTGGAGAACACCTGTTACAGGTGAGTACGCTTTTTCCAGGAACAAGCAGGAAGTCAGTCTTCACATATGGGACTCCCTAGCTATAGGCTACCGAGAACCCATAACTGAAAAGTAGGCTCCCTCTAGAAGAGCCGCAGCAGCCATGATAAGAGTTCAACTGAGAATGTAACACTCCGGTAGCCTGACACCAAAGGGTCGGAGGGTAGGAGTTGCCTAAACCTCAAACAGATTACAGAGTACAGCCTGGCCGAAAGCACTGTCCCGTTGGGACTCCCTATCCAGGCAGTAATGGGCTGCAAAAGTCTGGCTTGAAGACCAGGTTGCGGCCTGACAGATGTCTGCCAGCGGAACAGAGTGGAAGTGAACCACTGATGCGGCCTTAGCCCTGACCCGGTGGGCCGTGACTCAACCCTGCAATGGGAGATCGGCTGCCCTGTATGCCCAGGCGATGCAATCCGCCACCCAGGTGGACAACATATGCTTGGAGACAGGCATCCCCAGCTTACTGGGGTCATAAGAGACGAAGAGCTGAGGAGCTCTTCGATGTCCCTGTGTACACTCCAAGTAGAAGGCCAACGCCCTCTTACAGTCCAGGATATGCAGAACTGCTTCTGCCCGGCTGGCATGGGACCTGGGAAAGAAAGTGGGAAGCACCACCTCCTGGTTGAGGTGGAAAGAAGAGACCACTTTCGGCAGGAACTTGGGGTGCGTGCGAAGTACCACCCTGTTCCTATAGAACCGTGTGAACGGTCTATCGGATACCAGAGCTTGCAGCTCACTCACTCGTCTAGCCGATGTGAGTGCCACCAAGAAAAGCGTCTTCCAAGAAAGGAAGTGGAGATGGCAGGTAGCCATCGTCTCAAAGGGTGGGCGAGTAAGCTCCTGCAAGACCACATTCAGATCCCATTCGGTCACGGGGGGGGGGGGGCGCGAAACGGAGGTTTCAGCAGAAGCAGACCTCTCAGAAACCTGGACACCAAGGGGTGTACAGAGAGAGGTTGCCCTTCCACTGGAAAGTGGTGTGCTGATAAAGCACTAAGGTGAACTCGGACCGAGTTTGACTTGAGACCTAAATCGGAAAGGTGAAGCAGGTACTGCAGCACCACAGCCACCTGGCAGGAGAATGGGTTCTCACTCTGCTGAGTACACCATAACACAAACTTACGCCACTTAAATGCATAGGTTTTCCTAGTGGATTGCCTTCTAGAGGCTAGCAACACATCCTGTATCTTTTTTGGGAGGAGACATGGTGCAAGGACTACCCTTTCAGCAGCCATGCCATCAGGTTGAGGGACCTGAGGTTGGGATGCAGAAGTGAGCCCCCGTCCTGCAACAAGAGATAGAGCGAAAATCCCAGAGGCATTGGAGTCTCCTCCGCCAGTTGCAGGAGGAGTGGAAACCAAGGCTGTCTCAGCCACCTGGGGGCCACCAGGATGACCGAGGCCTTGTCCTGAAGGATCTTGAATAAGGTCCGAGCTACCAGTGGTGTGGGAGGAAACACATATAGGAGGCCCACAGACCATGATATTAGGAAAGCATCTGCAGCTACCCTGTGTGGGTGCGGCCGTCTGGAACAGAAGCGGGGCAACTGGTGATTTTGAGGGCTCGCAAACAAATCTATGGATGTTCACCCCCAACACTGGAAGAGTTGCTGGGCTATGTTGGGATCCAGTTGCCACTCGTGCGGCTGGAGAATTCTGCATAGCTTGTCTGCTAGGAAGTTTTCCTGACTTGGTAAGTAAACCGCCTTGAGGAACATACGCTGGCTGACTGCGAAGGAGCATAGGTCCAGGGTTTCCTGACACAGAATGCGAGAGCCTGTGCCCCCCTGTTTGTTCACATAAAACATCACTACTTGGTTGTCTGTCTGAATCAAGACAGATTGATAAGCCAGGGTTTGGCAGAAGGTCCGAAGAGCTAGGCGTATCGCTCGAAGCTCTAGGAGATTGATTTGTTGTGTGCTCTCCCATGGAGACCACACACCTTGCATGCAGACCTCTTGGCAATGCGCATCCCATCCCAGCAGAGATGCATCCGTAGTCAGCACCCTTGAGTGCGTGGGAGATTGAAAAGGCACTCCCTCCAGAAGGTTGTGAGGTTGAAGCCATTTCAAAGACTGTATCAGGCAATGGGACACCTTGATGTTGTCTCTGAGTCTGCCTGTGGCTTGTGTCCACTGGTCCCTGAGGCACCACTGAGCTGTTCTCATGTGAAGTCGAGCATTGGGTGTCACATGCACTGTGGAGGCCATGTGACCAAGAAGGCGCAGAAAGTGTCTTGCTGAGATGCGGGATCTCAGACTCACTTGCTGCATTAGGGCTACCAGTCTTTGAGCCCTTTCCTCTGGTAGATAAGCCCTTGCCTAAGGGTGTCTAACCTTGCCCCTATGAACTCCAGTCCCTGAGAGGGAACCAGAGCAGACTTTGTGTAGTTGATCACAAAGCCCAGGTGCTGAAGCAACTGGATAGTGTGGGACGTGGCCTGTTGGGCTTCTAGAGCTGTCTAAGTAGGGGAAGACAAATACCCCTTGAGTCCTTAGAAAGGCCACCACCACAGCAAGGCACTTTGTGAATACCCTGGGTGCTGAGGCTAGGCCAAAGGGAAGCACTTTGTACTGAAAATGGTTTCCTCCCACTACAAATCTTAGATATTGTCTGTGGTCTGGATGAATCAAGATGTGTGTATACGCATCTGAGATCTAAGGAGCATAGCCAGTCTCCCTGGCGGAGATAAGGCAGCAATATTCCAAGGGAAAGAATCTAGAACTTTTCGCTCACCAGGAACTTGTTTAGGCTTCGCAGATCAAGGATAGGTCTTAGGCCTCCAGTTCTCTTTGGTATCAGAAAGTACCTGGAATAGAAGCCTATGCCCTGTAGGTGGTGAGGCACCGGTTCTACCGCCTGATCCTCGAGAAGACCTGTTAACTTCTGCAAGAGGAGGTCCCTGTAAAGAGGGGGTCTGAGAGGCTCCCCTGGAAAGTAAGAGGGAGGCACCTGGCTGAGATGTAACCGATAACCCAATTGGACTATCTGGAGAACCCAGGTGTCTGTTGTAATAGCTGGCCACCTGTGGGCATACAAGGTCAGCCTTCCTCCTGTGCAGGGCTTCGCGTCCTTTGGGAGAGAAACTATGCTCTGGGAGTCAAAAGCCCCCTCCAGGCTGGGCCAGAGCCGGTGCCTGGGGGCCTTTTGCTTATGCAGGCCTTGCCCCCGTCCCTTGGCCTGCTGCCCCTGCTGGGGAGGCCTGATACATGGGGTAGTTTTGGTAAGCTGATCCTTTCCTCTGGAAAAAGGGCTTCTTACCCAAGCTCTTCTTCTTAGAAGGGGCAGAAGTCTTCTTCTTTAGTCTTGTCCAGGTCAGGTACTCGATCTCGGCAGCCTTCTCAGTCATGGGCTTGCCAAAGAGGTTTTCACCTCAGCAAGGGACATCGACCAACTTGTCCTGAACCCATGGCTCCAGGTCTGATGACTGTAGCCATGCCTGGTGTTGTGCACCGATGCTGGCCCCCGCTACCCGGGCTGAAGCCTCGAAGCAGTCATAGGCTGCTCGAGTCATAAACTTCGAGCACTCTCGGATCTCAGTGGACAAAACCTGGAAGCGCTGCAAAGGTCCCTCGGAGAGACCAGTGGAGAACACGGCAATCTCCTTTGCCAGGTCTCCCAGGTACATGCCCATGTACAGCAGGTACGTCTGGATTCGGCATGACAGCATCGAACCCTGGTAGCACTTTCTGCCGACATGTTGCGGGCCTCCTGGCCAGGAGGCACCGAGGAGTGCGTCTTCTGACTGTTGAGCCGGTGCATGGCCGATTCCACAACCATGGAGTTGTGCGGCAGCTGTGCCTTTTGGAACCCAGGGCTCTTGCGAGCTCGATAGATGGAATCGATTCGCCTGCTGAGGACCGGCATAGAGACTGGTGTCTCCCACATTCAGAGCATCAGCCATTCCAAAATGGGGGGCACCGGTACAGTAAGGGCTTCCTTTGGAGGAAAGTCATACTGGAGGACCTCGAGCTCCTCATCCACCGGGAATGAAAAAGCCTTTGCCATGTCCTAGACGAAGTCTAAGAACCGGGCGTCCTCTGGGGGTGACCGTCTCTGAGGTTCAGATCCCAGGAGTCTGACGGGATATGCTTAGTACGGTGGGTGCCTGGGGACTCCTCATCCATCCATCTCCCAACCGGACTCAGAGGAGGAGTCGATCGGCTCCGGCCTCGAGGGCTTCGGTCTCGACCGCCCCAACGGCGAGGGAATATGCGCCGATGACCTCAGTCCTGAATGGGAGGTCAAGGGGGACCTTGGCTGAGGATCGACTCGAGACCTTATTGTCTCGAGGATCAGCTCGGCCTCCGGGGTCGACTTGGACGTTGAAGTCCCAGTGGTCGGGGCGGATGGATATGTGAGACCGGCCATCAGTGCCCGCTGCTGGTCCATGAAGGCAGACATGCTGCATCAAACTGAGACCGAGCTCAGGAGGCTCCGCAGCCCCTGGCTTGGGTCCCGATATCTGCTTTCTCCGGGTCCTTTCGAGGGGGTTTGGCAGGTCTCTCCAACTCCAAGGATCCGGGGCGGTGAGCCAGGCTCTGCGACTGAGCCCACGAGGGACCAGGCCATTCGGAGCTCTCAGAAAACATCGCCTTCATGGATTTTTTCTTCCTCCGGTGTTCCCGCAAGGGAGACCCCCTTTCAGAGGACACCTGACGCTGCTCGGGAGCAGACAGCTCCTGAGAGGTCGAGGCCTCTGACGAAGTCCAGGTCCGGGCGGTTGCGGACTCGGGAAAAATCATGTCATGTTGCTGCTGCCTGCTCCTCAATGACTTGGAAGACATCTTTTTGCACGGGCCACAGGCTCCATGGTTGGGCCCGAGGCAGCAGTCATGTGTGTCGGTGAAAGACATTAGTTTCGTGCACCGATCACACTTTTTAAACCCGCTGGCAGCCAACGGGGGAAAAAGGGCCCCTGCAAGGTCGAAGGACCGGGCTGCCAGCTAAAAAGAAAAAAAGAACACGAACGTTAGTCACTAAGGAGAAAAATGAAAAACTAGACAGGACTCGATACCAGTGTACCGAGCCGAGGCGGGAAGGGGAACCGGCGTCGAACCGACAAGCAGAAAAACACAATTTTTCAACTTTTATCACTTTTTCCACGGGGAAACTAGAACAACATCCGTTGGGCTCTGTGGAAAAAAGGAGACGGAGTAAGATGGCACCCTTGGGCGGGAAGGGGACTGCGCATGCGTGATGCAGTCCCAAAGGCTTTCTTCGAAAGCTGGGGATTTGCTCCATATGTGGGCTCCGTCGACGTCACCCATATGTGAGGACTGACTTCCTGCCTGTTCCCAGAGAACTGAAATTTCCTGGGATGGCCCAATACACAACTTGTAATATTCGGTGGAACATACTTTTTTGTGTGTTGAATAGACAAATGTCAACGATGCATTGTTTTAATACCTATTTCAATCATAAAAGACAGTGATCCATTAATTATACATTTGTAATGCAAATTTTCAAAATGAAACTTATGAACATAAAAGCTGCAGCAGCGCCTTCTGAAAGTAAAGCAGTACTGGACGATGTTCTGTCTGTAGCACACTAATATTTGTAAGCAACTAATAAGCAGCTGTTATACAGAATCCTGATACTATTCTAACTGCAGCTCTACACCTAAAATCTGTATGCTAATTATCCAAAAAATATTTTTTTGAAAGTCTACCAAAATCAGTGAAAAAAAAACATGTCAAATACACAACATACTAGGTTACATTTATCCAAGCTTATAATTTAACACTGTATATTCAGGGATTCCGCAGGATGGTCTCAATTGAAAGAAAGATGATGGAATGAATTCACTTTGCATACAATGTGATCTGGTATTTACACAAATGATCTTTTCAAAAGATGGCTCAACCAACTTGCATGTATTCCCTTTTTTTGTGCTAAACAAATTCTACATACGTTACAAGTAACTGTACATGCATCCTACTCTTTAAAACAAAAAACATTATCCTCTCCCCAAAAATTTTTGAAAAAGAACATATATAAAATTTAAAGAGTTACAGAAGAACTTAAAAAAATATGAATAGGCAATTGAATAAAGTAATGCAGTTGTCAGGTGAGTCCAATGAATGCATATGAATTAATGTCAGCAAACACGATGTAGGGACCAACTTTTTCATGGAACCAACTTAATGCATTTGTGACTAACTTTCAAGGAATATGTCTCCCTTCTATTCCATCAGGGATACATAACTGGGAATCAAAATATCGATAAGCTCTTAAGTGGTACTTTTGTAATGGCTTGCATAAAATGTGCAGCTGCTAGATGCACAAGTCACACCAATTTGCAAAGCAAACTTAACGTGCATAACATTACTCCAGCAAAACCATCTGCTATTTGGTGTGCACAGTTCTGCCATGAAAATGTAAGCACATGTATATAAATGAAAATTCTAGCTACAGCACCATATTACCCTCCCCCCCACTTCCTGATTGTAGAGAAAACATCCATGCACAGGGTGGACTGTTTTATAAAAGCACAGTTCCATGGGTAAGCACTGCTTTAGTGAGAGAAATGCCTTTTAAAATGACCCTCGTAGGGTCTGGTGACCATTTCAGATTGATGAGATTAAAATTATATTCTGAATCAAAGCATATTCATTAAACATCCTATACTAGTAATGGAACTGAACCAGAACTGTTACTTCAAAAGCAAAAACAGAAAAAAAAATTGATCTATGCCTGGGCATAACTTAGGGCACCCTGAGTCACGCTGTTAATAGGCAAGGAAATAAAGGCTAATGTTATGGGACCAATTTTTAAATATTTGCCACAATTTTTTATACTGGGTTTGTGGCTCTATGGTGAAAACCTGATAAAACATTCTAAAAAATAGTTGTTTACACTGTCCTACAGGACGTCTTTCCTTATCTGTATCATTTTAGAATGCCTTCACTCATGGTCTCCCAATATTTTTCCTGGTTCCATGAAACACACAGCCAAGTGCTACAATGGCAAACTCCAGTGGTGCAGACACCCTACATCCAATGTTGCTCTTTAGCCACTAGGTGTCACTGTAAAACTGTTACTTATCTCCCCTCAGTCCCTCCTCCTCACTCTTCCCAGGACTAGGAGTGCTATATTAACAGCTGCTTAATACTTGCTGTCTTTAGTCCTTCTCTATCCAAAAACACTGTAAAGCATGGTTACTCACCTGTAACAGGTGTTCTCCAGGGACAGCATCAATCAGTCCTCACATATGGGTGATGTCGGCACAGACGGAGCCCTCGCGGCAGCATCCCCACAGCTTCAAAGAAAGCCTTTGAGAAATGCCACCATGCATGCGCGGTCCCCTTCCCGCCCAAGGGTTCCATCTTGCTCAGTCAGATGACATAGATAAAAGACAGCAAAAATAAAAGATGGTAAAGGAGCAACTCCTTGGGGAGGAGGGAGGGTTGTGAGGACTGATTCCTGCTGTCCCCAGAGAACACCTATTACAGTTGAGTAACTACGCTTTCTCCAGGAACAAGCAGGAAGTCAGTCCTCACATATCGGACTGCCCAGGGGCTCTCGAGAGGGGAGCTGCAAACAGCAGCAATTTTAGTCCATGCACACAGACCACAGTAGGACCCCTGTGTCCGATGAAACCAGCACTCCGGTAGCCTGAACACAGAAGGGTTGGAGGGTAGATGTTGTCTAGACTCCGAAAAGGTTACGAAGCACAGCCTGGCTGAAGGCACTGTCCCGTTGGAACTCTCTCTCCAGACAGTAGTGAGCTACGAAAGCATGTGCTGAAGACCAGATGGCAGCCCAGCAGATGTCCACCATCGGGACAGAGTGCAAGTTTGCCACCGAAGCTGCCATGGCCCGGACACAGTGCGCCGTGACACGGCCTTCCAGTGGAAGCCTCACCTGACCATAAGCAAAGGCGATACAAACCGCCACCCAAGTGGACAGCGTACGCTTCGTCAGTGCCTCCCCCATCTACTGGGGTCAAAGGAGATGAAAAGCTGAGAAGCTTTGCGGTGGCCATGGGTGCATTGGATGTAGAAGGATAAGGCCCTCTTACAGTCCAATGAATGAAGGACCATCTCCGCCCGACTGGAGTGAGGTGTTGGGAAGAAGGTAGGAAGCACCACTTCCTGGTTAAGATGGAAGGGTGACACTACCTTTGACTGGAATTTGGGGTGCATGCTAAGCACCACCCTGTTCTTGTAGAAACTGGTGTAGGGCGCCTCTGCCACGAGGGCCTGGAGCTTGCTAACCCTGCGAGCGTAAGTAATGGCAACCAGGAAAACCACCTGCCAAAAAAGATAGCGAAGGTGGCAGGGAGCCAAAGGCTCGAAGGGTGGGCGAGTGAACTGCCCCAACACCACGTTGAGGTCCCATTCAGTCACTGGAGGGTGAACCGAGGGTTTTGACAGGAGCAAGCTCCGAAGAACTCAGGTCACCAAAGATTGGACCAAGAGGGGCTTACCATCCACTGGGTGGTGATGCGCCGCCAGGGCACAAAGGTGCACTCAAACGGAGTTAGACTGGAGCCTAGATTGGGAGAGGTGAAGAAGATACTGCAACACCAAAACCACCGGACAGGAGAAGGGATCAGCCCCATGAGCGGCGCACCAAACAGAAAACCTGCGCCAGGAGAAGGGATCAGCCCCATGAGCGGCGCACCAAACAGAAAACCTGCGCCATTTGAGGGCGTACGCCTTCCTAGTAGAGGCCAGCAGAATGTCTTCAACCTCAACTGGAAGGTTGAGGGGGGTGAGAGCAGCCATGTTGGCAACGAGAGGGACCCCGGGTTGGGGTATAGAAGACAGCCCCCCTCCTGAGATAGGAGTCCCGGGGATGGGGATGGGGGGTCTCCACTGCCAACTGCGGGAACCACGGCTGCCTGGGCCACCTGGGAGCTATCAGGATAAGCGAGGCCCTGTCGCAGAGGGTTCTGAACAAGGTCAGTGCTCAGCAGCGTCGGAGTAAGGCGTACATGAGGCCTTCCGACCACAAGACTAGAAATGCATCTGCTGCCACCCTGGAAGAGTGGGCCTGCTGGGAACAGAAGTGGGGCAACTGAAAGTTGCCTGGACTGGCGAACAAGTCCATGATGGGTTCCCCCCAGAGCCGTAAAAGTCGGTTGGCTATCCTGGGATCCAGATGCCACTCTTTGCGGCTGGAGAATCCTGCTGAGTCTGTCAGCCAGCAGGTTGTCCTGGCCTGGCAGGTACACTGCCCTCAAGAGGATACCCTATTGGATCGCGTATGAACAGAGACCCAGTGCCTCCTGGCAAAGGACATGAGACCCCGTGCCCCTTTGTTTGTTCACGTAGAACACTGCCACCTGGTTTTCTGTCTGGACTAGGACTGACTGGTGGCACAGGTGATGACAGAAAACTCTCAGGGCGAGGTGTATCACTCAGAGTTCCAGGAGGTTGATCTGTTGGGCGCTCTCATCTGGTGACCAGGTGCCCTGGGTGCGGAGGGTTCCGCAATGGACTCCCCAGCCGAGCAGGAAGGCATCCGTAGTGAGGACCCTCGAGTGACTGGGAATCTAGAAGGGCATGCCCGCTTCTAGGTATTGGGGCGATTGCCACCAAACCAGGGAATCTGCCAGGTGGCGGGTCACCGCAGCCCTGTCCCGGAGGTGGCCTGTGGCCTGAGACCACTGGTCCCAGAGACACCACTATGCCGCCCTCATATGGAGGCGAGCATCTAGAGTGATGTGGACTGTGGAGGCCATGTGCCTGAGGAGATCCAGAAGGTGCCGGGTAGGCACCGAGAGACAGTGTTGTACGTCTCGAGCCAGAGATCTGAGACGATCTGCCCAATCCTTGGGTAGGAAAGCCTTAGCCTGGAAGGTGTCAAGCTTTGCCCCGATGAACTCCAGGCATTGTGCCAGGAGGAGGTGAAATTTGGGGTGATTTATGACGAAGCCCAAGTGTTGTAGAATCTGGATGGTGCATGCAGTGGCCTGCTGCACCTCTGAGGCTGTGCCTCCCCTTCTGAGCCAGTCGTCCAGGTAGGGAAACATGAAGACCCCCTGAAGCCTGAGGAAGGCGGCCACGACTGCCAGGCATTTTATGAAGACTCCCGGGGCAGAGACTAGGCTGAAGGAAGCACCCGATATTGAAAATGTTTGTCCCCTACCACAAACCGCAGGTACTCCCTGTGGTTGGGGTGGATAAGGATGTGGGCATAAGCATCCTTGAGGTCTAAGGAGCATCGCCAATCTCCCTGCTGGAGGTATGGCAGCAATGTTCCAAGGGAGAGCATTTTGAACTTCTCCCTCACCAGGAATTTGTTGAGATTGTGCAGGTCGAGGATGGGCCATAGGCCCCCTGTCCTCTTTGGGACGAGGAAGTATCTGGAGTAGAACCCTCTGCCCTTGAGGTGGTGGGGCACCTGTTCCACTGCTTTGTCCTCAAAAAGACCTGCCAATTCCTTCAGGAGAAGGTCCCGGTGGAGGGGAGGATCTGAGGTGCTCTCTTGGGAAATAAGAGGGGAGGTGTCTGAGTCAGGTGGAGGAGGTAACCTTCCTCGACTACCCTCAGAGCCCAGGAATCGGTGGTGATGGACACCCACCTCTGGGCATAGAGGGCCAGATGTCCCCCTGTGGGCTACTGATCTCTTTGGGGTAGAGAGGCTATTCTGAAGTAGTCAAAATCTTCCCCCTGGCTGGGCCGGAGCCAGTGCCTGGGATTTTGGAGCGTTCTGCTTACGTGGGCTGTGCCCATGTACCTTGGCCTGCTGATCCTGTTGGGGAGCCAGGGAAGCCTGATAGTGTGGGTAGTTCCGGTAAGCAGCTCCCTTCCTCGGGTAAAAGCACTTTTTACCCAAGCCCTTCCGTTGGGGAGGGACAGTGGTCTTCTTGGAGAGCCTGGTTCTCATCATGAACTCGGTCTCCAGCTCGGCCACCTTGTCGGTAATGGGTTTGCCAAAGTAGTTCTCCCCTTGGCATGGGACGTTGACCAATTTGTCCTGAACCCGCTGCTCGAGGTCAGATGACTGAAGCCAAGCTTGACGGCATGCACCGATGCCCGCCGCAGCTACCCGGGCTGCCGACTCGAACCCATCATAGACTGCTCGAGACATAAATTTGGAGTACTCACGGATGGCCTTGGACAGCCTCCTGAACTGCTGCAAAGGTTCCTCGGAGAGATCAGCTGAGAACCCAGCGAGTTCCTTTGCCAAGTCTCTCAAAGTACATGCCCATGTACAGCTGGTAGAGCTGGACACGGCAGATGAGCATCGAGCCCTGGTAGCACTTCCTGCCGAGGGCATCCAAGGTGCGGGCCTCCCTGCCAAGGGGCACCGAGGAGTGCGTCTTCTGACTTTTCAGCCGACGCATGGCCCACTCCACCACCATGGAATTGTGTGGCAGCTGTGACTTCTGGAAGCCCGGGCTCTGGCAGACCCAATACATCGAGTCGAGCCATTTGTTCACCACCGGGAACGATGTCTTCCACATGCGGTGCATGAGCCATTCCAGGATGAGAGGAATGGGCAGAATGTGCACCGTTAGCGATTCCCGAGGAGGGGCTTCATACTGGAGAATCTCCAGCTTGTCTGCCCGAGGGTTCTCCTCTGACTTGGTCGGAAACGCCAGGGCCTTGGACGTGTCCTTGACAAAGTCCAAGAAGCCTATGTCCTCCGGTGGGGATCACCTCCGAGTTTCTGAGACTGGGGAATCAGAAAGGACGTCGTGGTGGTGACGGGTATCAGTAGACTCTTCATCCTCCATTTCCCATTCAAAATACTCTGAGGATGACTCATAGGTGGGCTGCTCCATGAGCTTCGAGACCCCCAAAGCCCTGAGGTCGACCCCCAATAGACTGGTCGGGGATGACCGAGCTCCCATCGAACGGGATGCCGTGTGACCTTGGCCGAGGATCGGCTCGGCCTCCAGGGACGTCTTGGACATCGAGGGCCCGGTGGTCGGAGCAGATGAACCGGACTTGCTGGACAACAGCACCTGCTGCTGGCCCATGAAGGCAGACAAACTGCGCTCCAGGGCTGCCATTCTGGACTCCAGGCCAGAAAGTTCTGCAGCCTTTGGCGCGGGCCTCGGGCCTGATGCCAGCTCCCCCGAAGGGGAATCCTCAACGAGGATAGTGTCTAGAGACCGAAGCCGGTCCGTGACCAGATCCTTCTGGGGAACCTTGGCAGGTCTCTCCTTTTCTGATGCCTTGGACGAGCGCCTCGGACTGCGGGACCGGGGCCGAGAGGTTCCCGGCCAGTCGGAACCATCCACGGATGCTGCCTTTGAGGGTTTCTTCTTCTTCTTCCTGTGTTCCCTCGAGGGGGACGCCCTCTCCGAGGACCCACGATGACGCTCAAGTTCAGAAAGCTCCTCCCGAGGTGTCGGGGCCTCAGACGAGGCCTTGGCCTTCGGAGGCATTGGGGATTCAGGGAAGAACTTATCATGCTGCGGCTGGCGGCTCTTTAGGGCCTTGCTGGACATCCGTTTGCAGAGACCGCAGGCCACTGTGTCGTGGCCCGGCCCGAAGCAACGGAGACAGCAGTCATGTGTGTCTTCACCGATCACACTTTTTACAGCCTCTGGTAGCCATGGGGGAAAAATGTGCCCTTGCGAAGTCGAAGACTCTCTGGGCTGCCAGCGAGGAAAAAAGGGCGCGAAGGCTGAGGCACTGAGGACGGTAGGCAGGAAGAATACCGGTGCAAGGCTGGATTTGAGTTTGAAACTCAGGTACAAAAAAAATCAACTTTTTACGGGGGAAAGTCAGACAGCGTCTGAAGTGTTCTGCGGAAAAAAGGAGACTGAGCAAGATGGCACTCTTGGGAGGGAAGGGGACCGCGCATGCATGGTGACATCTCCCAAAGGCTTTCTTTGAAACTGGGGGGATGCTTCCGCGAGGGCTTCGTCGGTGCCAACATCACCCATATCTGAGAACTGACTTCCTGCTTGTTCCTGGAGTATCAGTTGTTTTTTAAAATAATTTTGCAGTATTTGAAAGCACATATATAACATGCAATGTAATGATAATATGAAGGGCATCTGTATCTTGTGATGGAAGAAGCTTCTGCAACAATATTAACAGCATAAACTGACCTTTAGAAACGAATAAAGTCATTACAAGATATTTAGGGGGGCACATTCAACCACATTTATGTGGTTTGCAGACTTGCAAATAGCATAAATGCTGTGGACCGAGTTATTCAGCAGCACTACCTCGCTGAATATCCCTGCTAACCAATTTAAATGACCCGATGTTCTCGGCATTCTGGGAGTGGCACTGGAAGCTATGCCATTAGCAGTGATATTCAGCCACCAACCAGATAAAGTAAGGACAGGTGAAAGGCTGTCCTAACTTTATGCAGTTTTGCAATCTGGTCAGTGGATGAATATCACCGCAATCCAGTGAAACCGAATAGTCAGAGCCAGTCACTGGATATACACCGATACTGAATATTTGGTCATAATAAAGTGGTGGTGGCCAGCTGCCTTGATAACGCTGACTGCTGTTGCTGAAAGTCAGCCCCATAAGCTTTTCAAGAAAACCCGAGGTTTAGACTATTTGCTTCAGTAGTATCAAAGATACACGTTGAATCTGCAGTTTGATTTTAGGTTGTCCTCACAAAAATTAAAATCTGCACAGAATGCAAATAGTGCAAATTCCAAATATTATAACAAAACCTAATGACCCAAACAAAAATTCAGTGCATTTTAATTACCATGTCTAACATCAAATATATTAGATAGAAAGGGTTGGTGGTGACAAAATTAAATGGGCACTGGGACAGTAAACTGCATGTGTCAGGTAAGATAGTCTCTCCTTAAAACTTGCCCATCTGAAAATCATAAAAACCCCCATAATAAATTAATAAAATTCAGTGGCATATATTTTGCATACAACATACATCACACAGCATGTTCTACATTTTTAAAGGTTAGAAAACAACAGAAAACACATTAAACATTGCTATCAAACACAGGTAATAGTTTAAAAAGGAAACAAACCAAAATATAAAAAAACAAATTAAAAGAGACAAAGATAGAAAAAGAGTAAGCGGTGTAAAATCGGATTCCTGAGAAAACAATTTCACTGTTCTTCTTTGCTTGAAGTATCCATCCCGTCAGCTAGTTTTTGTTTTTGCATTCTGGTTCTAGTGGATGCTAGATAAAGAGAGAAAACACACAATTATATCACGGTCAAGAAATCTAATGGTACCTTATTCCATTTGGTAATTTTTAAAAATTAAACAATTTACTAAGCTGTTTCCTGGACAGGATATATGTTTGAGAATAGCAGTCCCCACTTTGTGCAAGCCAGTCTCTCTAGTGGCCTTGTCCTTTCATTTGCGGTTATTATTGGACTGGATGTTTACAACACAGTTATAGTTTTTTTTTAACCATTCTCCTCATTTTATCAGTCTCCTTTTTGAAAGTTAAATGCTAGCACGGTGGATTTCCATGCTGTCCTCCCTCCATTTATTAAATCAAATGTGATCATGTTATGATCACTGTAGTTATGTAGTCCCAACACCGTAACCTTTAGCACCACATCCTGCATTCCACAAAGGACTAAGTTCAAAATAGCTCCTTCTCAGGTCAGTTCCTGAACCAGCTGCTCCATGAAGCAGCCACTTATTTCAACGCTCAACTGACCATTACGTCTCAACGGCGCCCTAACTTATAGATGTAAATAGTTTACACTACAATCAAAGTTTATTTACCTGAGTTGTAAAATTACCCTGTTATCCAAGTTGTTAACCCTGTTTAATGTAACTCAGACATTTTTGTGTACTGAAATGTTTTGTTTGATGTAAACCGCGCTGATGTCAAATAGTGCGGTATATAAGAAATGTAAATAAATAAATAAAAATAAATAAATCTAGAAACTTTATTGCCTTAACATGTCCTGATGTGACATTGATCTAGTCAATACTGGGGTAATTGAAATCACCATTATGACTGTGTTTCAAACTTTGTTAACTTTCCTAATTTCTGTTTTGCCATCCATCTGTTCATTCTGGCCAGGCAGACAGACTTCTGCTGCCATTCTCTTTGCTTTTTTACATAGAATTTCTATCCACGGGGCTGGTGCACAGATATGAGATACCCGAGGCAAATCGCATTCCTGGGGCCTCCCTGCTCCCCATTGCCCCTCTCTGGGACTTGCAGTAGCGGAAATTACTTTGAAGAGCACCGTAGCACTTGCCCAGCACTTGTGTGCTGTTTGAGTTTCCACTCCCTTTGATGCAGACTTCCTTTTACGTTAGTGAGTAATTTTGTTTCCTCTGTGGACAAGCAGGATAAATGCTCACAAATGGGATTCCCTAGTTACCAGCTGCTTTGAAAAGAAAAAAATGTAAACCAGAGTGTTAGACACTAACTAATAGGACCACTTTTTTCTTCTTTGGTAACAGGCCCTTACTTAGATATAGGAAGAACAAGGCAGAACTAAACAAAAATGGGCCTGGGGAATGGAGCTGGACTGTAATCCCTGCAATAGGGTAGACACTCAAACAGGTGTAGATAACAAGAAGAGGGATCTAGTAAAGCTGGAAGAATTGGTAGAGAATTTGGCAGCTGAGATTTAATGTTAAAAAACGGTCATGCATATTTGGGCTTCAAAAATCCAAGGGAGCAGTACAGGATAGGAGTGAAGCACTTTTGTCCATGAAAGTAGAACAGGACCTGGGGTTGACTGTTTCTGATAATCTTAAAGTGGCTAAACAGGTAGAAAAGGTGATGGCAAAAGCCACATGATGTTTTTTGAAGGTGTGAATAAAAGGTAGAATAAACGTGAGCTGATTGATATAGTGTATCTGGATTTTCAGAAAGCCTTTGACAAGATCCCTCATGAGAGACTTTTGGGGAAATTAAAAAGTCATGGGATAGGAGGCAGTGTATTGTTGTGGATTAGGAATTGGTTAAAAGAAAACAGTAGGGGCTAAATGGTCAATTTTCTTAATGGAGAAAGGTGAACAGTGGAGTACCCTAAGGATCTGTGCTGAGTCCACTGCTTTTTAACATATTTATAAATGACCTAGGAATGAGAAAAACAAGTGGGGTGATCGAATTAGCAGATGACATAAAATTATTCAAAGTTGTTAAACACAAGAGGATTGTGAAAAATTGCAAGAGGACCTTGAAAAACTGGGTGACTGTGCGCCCAAAAGGCAGATGAAATTTAATGTAGACAACTGCAAAGTTACACACTTAGGGAAGAACCACCCAACTACGGTTACATGATGCAAGGTTCTACATTAGGAATCACCACCTAGGAAAAGGATTTAGTTGTCATTGTGAATATTACGTTGAAATCCTCTGCCAAGTTTGCAGCCAGAGCCAAGAAAGCAAATAGAATGCTAGGAATCATAAGGAAAGGAATGGAGAATAACACCACAGATATTATAATGTTTCTATAATGCTCCATGGTGCGACCGCACCTTGAATTTTGAATGCAATTCTGGTAGCCATTTCTTAAAAAGGATATAGCAGAATAGGAAAAAACTACAGAAGAGTGACCAAAATGGTAAAAGGGATGGAAAGGGCAGTAAGAGGAGATAAGGCTATAGCGGAGAGACTGAATGAATTCTTTGCTTTGGTCTTTACTGAGGAAGATGTAGGGATCTTACCCAAGACTGAAGTGGTATTTAAAGGTGATACAGCTGAGGAATTGAGAGAAATTTCGCTACACCGGGAAGATGTATTACAACTATTTGATAAACTGAATAGTAGCAAATCACCTGTACCAGATGATATACATCAAAGAGTGCTGAAAGAACTGAAATATGAGCTTGCAGACCTGCTATTAGTAATCTGTGAACTTTCATTAAAATCATCTGTAATACCTGAAGATTGGAGGCTTGCCAATGTAATGCCAATTTTTAAAAAGGGTTCCAGGAGTGATCCGGGAAATTACAGACCGGTGAGCCTGACGTCAGTACCGGGGAAAATGGTAGAAACCATCATAAAGAACAAAATTACACAGCATGTAGATAGTCATGGCCTAATGGAGACAGCCAACATGGCTTTAGACAAGGAAGATCTTGTCTTACTAATCTGATATGTTTTTTTTGAAGGTGTGAATAAAAAGGTAGACAATGGTTATTCGGTTTATATAGTGTATCTGGACTTACATAAAGACTTTGACAAGGTCCCTCATCAGAGACTTTTGGCAAAACTAAAAAGTCATGGGATAGGAGGCAGTGTACTATTGTGGATCGGGAACTGGTTAAAAGATAGAAAGCAGAGGGTAGGGCTAAATGGCCAATTTTCCCAATGGAAAAAGGTTAATAGTGGAGTACCCCAGGGATCTGTACTGGGTCCGCTGCTTTTTGACATATTCATAAATGACCTGGAAAAGGGAATAACTAGTGAGGTTATCAAATTTGCAGACGACACAAAACTATTTAAAGTTGTTAAAACCCAAGATGACTGTGCAAAACTGCAGGAGGAACTGGATAAATTGGAGGAATGGGCATCCAAATGGTAGGTGAAATCTAATGTGGACAAGTGCAAAGTTATGCACCTAGGAAAGAACAACCCACACTATGGTTACACAATGCAAGGTTCCACATTGGGAACCACCACCCAGGAAAAAGATTTAGGAGTCATCGTGGATAGCATGTTAAAAACCTCTGCCCAGTGTGCAGCGGCAGCCAAGAAATCAAATTGAATGCTAGGTATCATAAGGAAAGGAATGGAAAATAAAACAAAGAATATTATAATACCTCTGTATCGTTCCATGGTACGACCGCACCTTGAATATTGTGTGCATTTCTGGTCACCGTATCTTAAAAAGGATATAGGGTTATTAGAAAAGGTACAGAAAAGAGCCACCAAAATGGGAAAGGGGATGGAAGGCTACTCCTATGAAGAGAGGCTACAAAGGTTGTGGCTCTTCAGCCTGGAAAAGAGATGGCTGAGGGGAGATATGATAGAGGTCTATAAATTAATGAATGGAGTGGAACGGGTAAATGTAGATCGATTGTTTACGTTATCAGAATATAGAAAGACTAGGGGACATGTAATGAAGCTACAGGGTAATCTATTTAAGACAAATAAGAGAAAATATTTTTTCACTCAACGTGTAATCAAACTCTGGAATTTGTTACCGGAGGATGTAGTAAGAGCTGTTAGTGTAGCTGGGTTTAAAAAAGGTTTGGACAAGTTCCTGGAGAAAAGGTCCATAAACCATTATTAAAAAGGGCCCCAGGATATCAATGCTTGACCCAATACAAGCATTGTGGAACCTGTGTCTCTTGGGGATACTGCTAGGTATGTATGACCTAGATTGGCCACTGTTGGAAACAGGATACTGAGCTTGATGGACCTTGGTCTGACCCAGTATGGCATATCTTATGTTCTTAAGATATCCCTTTGAGGAAAAGCTTAAAAGGTTAGGGCTCTTCAACCTGGAAAAGAGACAGCTGAGGGGAGATATGATAGAGATCTATAAAAATAAATGGAGTGGAACAGGTAAACATAGACCGCTTTTTTACTATAAGAAGTAGAAAGGCTAGGGGACACACAATGAAGCTACAATGTAGCACATTTAAGAGAAATCAGAGAAAATATTTTTTCACTCAACGTGTAATCAAACTCTGGAATTTGTTACCAGAGGATGTAGTAAAAGCAGTTAGTGTAGCTGGGTTTAAAAGAGGTTTGGGGCCACGGAGATCCCACGTGATGCGTGAGTGAGCGAGACGTGTTCCTGCTCGCTCCGGGGCTGCCTCGAGCAAGAATCTAACTTTTAATAGTTAATACCCATGGAAACCACGATTGTTAGACCAGGCTGAGTGAGTACAGCTTGCTAACATGAAACGGAGTTCCAGAACTGACGGAACGCTGGCTACGCCGCAGAAAAAAGACCGAGAGCGTGCGGCCAGGTCGGGGGCCTTGCAATCGGCGATGTCGCAGCCGCCCTCGCTGGGTGCGGAAAGCATGGAGTCAGGCTCAGACTGGCCAGAGAGGTGGCAAAGTTGCTAGAGCTGAAATTCGATCAGGTGATTAAGAAGTTGGAGACCCTGGGGGACTCGTTGACGGAGACTGGAAGAAGGGTGGAGAAGTTGGAGCAGCGTGTCTCCAGTATTGAATACGAGGGAGGTCAACAAGAACGTGAGCGCAAAGAGCAGCAAAGACAGATCAGCCTCCTACAAGCTAAAGTAGATGATCTGGAGAACAGATCGAGGAGGAATAATCTGAGAATAGTGGGGGTGCCTGAAGAGCACACGGAGAACATGCTTTTACCACTACTGGGAGAATGGCTACCCAAAGAGCTAGGCCTCATGGCATTGGTAGGCAAATTGGACATTGAGCGTGCACACCGCCTAGGCCCGAAGAGGGTGGACCAGCAGAAGCCTAGGGTGGTAATTATGAAGCTGCTGAATTTCCAACACAAAGTTCAAATACTGCAGGCTTATCGGCGGCAGGGGGAACTGAAATTGGAGAACCATAAGAACATATAAGAACATAATATATGCCATACTGGGTCAGACCAAGGTCCATCAAGCCCAGTATCCTGTTTCCAACAGTGGCCAATCTAGGTCATACGTACCTACCAGTTTTCCCAAAAGACACAGGTTCCACAATGCTTGTACTGGGTCAAGCATTGATATCCTGGGTCCCTTCTTAATAATGGTTTATGGACCTTTCCTCCAGGAACTTGTCCAAACCTTTTTTAAACCCAGCTACACTAACAGCCTTTACTACATCCTCTGGTAACAAATTCCAGAGTTTGATTACACGTTGAGTGAAAAAATATTTTCTGTTATTAGTCTTAAATAGTTTACCCTGTAGCTTCATTGCATGTCCCCTAGTCTTTCTATATTCTAATAACGTAAACAATTGATCTACGTTTACCCGTTCCACTCCGTTCATTAATTTATAGACTTCTATCATATCTCCCCTCAGCTGTCTCTTTTCCAGGTTAAAGAGCCCTAACCTTTTTAGCCTTTCTTCATAGGAGTATCCTTCCATCCCCTTTACCATTTTGGTGGCTCTTCTCTGAACCTTTTCTAATAACTCTATATCCTTTTTAAGATACGGCGACCAGAATTGCACACAATATTCAAGGTGCAGTCTCACCATGGAACGATATAGAGGCATTATAATATCTTTTGTTTTATTTTCCATTCCTTTCCTTATGATACCTAGCATTCTATTTGCTCTCTTGGCCGCCGCTGCACACTGGGCCGAGGGTTTTAACATGTTATTCACAATGATGCCTAAATCTTTTTCCTGGGTGGTGGTTCCTAATGTGGAACCTTGCATCGTGTAACCATAGTTTGGGTTGTTCTTCCCCAGGTGCATAACTTTGCACTTGTCCACATTAAATTTCATCTGCCATTTTGATGCCCAGTCTTCCAATTTATCAAGATCCTCTTGCAATTTTCCACAATCCTCTTGGGTTTTAACAACTTTAAATAGTTTTGTGTCATCTGCAAATTTGATAACCTCACTCGTTATTCCACTTTCCAGGTCATTTATGAATATGTCAAAAAGCAGCGGACCCAGCACAGATCCCTGGGGTACACCACTATTCACCTTTCTCCATTGGGAAAATTGGCCATTTAGCCCTACCCTCTGCTTTCTATTTTTTAACCAGTTCCTGATCCACAGTAGTACACTTCCTCCTATTCTATGGGGCTTGTTTACAAAGCCGCGGTAGTGGTTCGCGATCGCGATCGCAGCCGCGGCCCCATTGAAATCAATGGGGCCGCGGCTCCGATTACGATCGCAAACCGCTACCGCGGCTTTGTAAACAAGCCCCTATGACTCTTTAGTTTTGCCAAAAGTCTCTGATGAGGGACCTTGTCAAAGGCTTTCTGAAAGTCCAGATACACTATATTAACCGACTCACCTTTGTCCACCTGTTTATTCACACCTTCAAAAAAACATAACAGATTAGTAAGACAAGATCTTCCTTGTCTAAAGCCTTGCTGGCTGTCTCCCATTAGGCCATACATGCTGAGTAATTATATTCTTTATGATGGTTTCTACCATTTTTCCCGTTACTGATGTCAGGCTCACCAGTCTGTAGTTTCCCGGATCACCCCTGGAACCCTTTTTAAAAATTGGTGTTACATTGGCGATCCTCCATTCTCCAGGAATATTAGGATGAATCCCTGTTTTGCTTTGTTCATGCCCCTACTTATGTTGTCCAGGAGAGTGGCCAGGAGGGTTTCGACACTGTGTTGTTGATGGAACCCATGCTGCTGTTGATCTAGAGGCCCATAAGTGTTGATGTGATCTTGGATTTGCCTTCTTAGCAACCAGCAGTTTCCACTCTGTTGGCAACCACTGCAGGTCCCAGCCAGTCTGCAGTACCACTATGCATCTCTCAGTTCCTGAGGACCTTCCTAACCCACGCAAATGACTATAGAATGTGGCCTTCCCACAAACAGTGCAGCAGAGAAAAATAAACAATGCTACAATCATCAGTGCTGAAGTTGATAGACTGCACATATATGGCCCTCAGGCCCCTAAGGAGGGCGGGGGGGGGGGTGGAGCCAACCTTCTGGAATGGAAAGAAATGCCACTCCCTCAACATGCAAGTAGAATGTGATGCACTGAGCAAAATAACAGATGTCTTTCCCAAATTCCCAGGTTCATGTCATGATGCCTACATCCTCACCCACTCAGAAATCTTTTGTTCCCTTTCTCCTGTCCATATAGGAGAAAGGGGATACCCCTTGAGACCATGGCTCCTAACCCCCATAGTTGTGCCATGTTTACAAGCAGAGGAGCTATAATAGCTCACAAGGGCTATAATAGAAAGAACCTTTAGCCAGTTGAAGAGCCGCTTCAGGAAGCGAAAAGGGTAGCCCTAGTACAGCCACAGTGCCTGTGGCCTACTTGGAAGTGCAGAAAGCCTTGAATGAGGCTTTGCAGGAGAGGGCGGTACACTCCATGCAGTATTATCGGCATCAATTGTTCCGCGATGGAGATCGTGCAGGGAGGCTCCTAGCGCGTTTAGTGAAGGAGAGAGGTGGTATTCAGAGCATAGCCGTCATCAAGGACAGGAACGGGGAATAACAGACAGATCCCGGGAAGATAGTTCAGGTCTTCAGGCAATACTATCAAGACCTGTATACGCCTGAGGGGGAGGATAGAGTGAACGAACGAAAGTTCCTAGATGCAATTCGACTTCCGCAGCTGACGGCTGCAGACCTGCAGGAGCTTAACAAACCTATTGCGGGGGACGAGATACAGAGAATAATCAAAGCAGGTAAGCCACATAAGGCCCCGGGTCCAGATGGTTATGGGACAGAGTTTTACAAAATATTGATGACACAGGTGACACCTACACTGATGGCCCTTTATCAGGAAGTGTTGGAGAGGGTTTTTTTTCCTAGGGATATGCGAATAGCAGCGATTACCATCATACCTAAGCAGGGCAGAGACCCGGAAGATCCCGCGTCTTATTGGCCGATATCGTTAATAAATTATGATATGAAGATAGTGGCATCGGTTTTGGCAGCCCGGTTGCAGAAGGTCGTAGCTGGAGTGGTTGGCAGTTATCAGTCAGGCATTCTCAAGGGGCTTTGCCTTCTCAAACATTAGTAAGGTACTGCTAGGAATGGATGGAGAACTGTCTCCGGCAGGCTACACCCCTGATCCTGGTAAGCTTAGATGCCGAAAAGGCTTTCGATCGGGTATCTTGGTCATACATGTTTGAGGTGTTGGCTAGATTTGGATTTGAAGGGGCTTTTCTTGAATGGGTAAGAGCGCTATATATGGACCCGCTGGCTTGTGTAACTAGTAGAGGGGTATGCTCTCAGACCTTCTCTTTGCAACGGGGGACTCATCAGGGATGTCCATTATCTCCCCTCCTGTTTGTGTTACAGCTAGAACCGTTGTTACTGTCTCTCATTGGGACGGAGAAGGTGAGAGGTATAGAATGGAGAGGTGGAGGTATCAAAGTGAGTGCGTTTGCTGATGATATGTTGCTGTGCTTGGAGGACCCACAACAGTCCTTGGAGTGTGCCTTAAGGGTGATTGACCACTTCGGAATGTTCTCAGGGCTACGCATAAACAAGAGTAAATCCTTGGTCTTGGATGTAGGAGGTTGGGTAAAGCCGAGATGGAAGGGGGCATTCCCACTGCTCTGGGCGTCTGGAAAGTTCCGCTATCTTGGAATCCAAATTCAGGCCCACACCGCAGAGCTGTATGAGGTTAATATTGCTCCGATGCTAGCCAAAACCATATCCCGCCTGCAGCAGTGGAAAGACCTCCCCATCTCAATTATGGGCCGTGTGGCATTACTCCAGATGATAGAGATGCAAAGGTGGGTATATCTATTGTGGCATCTGCCAGTGTGGTTGTCGCGCAGAGATCTAGCGATATTGCAGAAGCATATGGCTAGATTTATTTGGAGGGGGAGAAGGCCTCGTATAGCGATGGCGGTATTGATGAGACCCAGAGAGGAGGGGGACGCGGGCTTGTTGTCATTACGGACTTACAATCTTGTTTGCCTTCTTAGGCCGCTGAAAGACCTCATTATAGGCTCGTCCGAAATATTACCTTTGGGGTTGGTTGATCAGATGTTGGAACCTTTTCACAGAGCATACCTCCTGCATGTGGCTGATAAAGATCTTCCACCAGCCTGGAAGGGCAAGGGGTACACTAGAGTTCTTAGGCAGGTGTGGCAGGCGTTGTATCAACAAAAGAGGCTGAGCTGGCACGCAACGGATTGTCTACCCCTGATGGGGAACGGTGACTTTGTGCCGGGGCGACAAGGTGGCGCTCCTAAGCGATGGCTGCAGAAGGAGGTGGAGTACGTCAGACAATTGAGAATGCCGATGTCCGGGGAGGTAGAGTCCTTCCAAACTCTAGCTCAGAAGTTTAACCTAGAGCAACGCATGTTTTATTTTTATTTGCAGGCCCGTCATTACATAGGGGTCCTGCAGAAGAGGCATGGGCCGACTTGGCTCGCTGAGAGTATTTGGGACTTCCTGGCTGACTGGGATGGGTGGACGTCCGTGAGAGCGCTGCGTGCCGAGTTGTGCCCAGCGGGAGAGCTGGGAGCTTTGGAGTTGTTAGCTATGCGATGGGTGCGAGATGGTGCCTCGGGTGTCACGGTAGGAATGTTACAAGAGGCTTTCCAGCATATAAAAACAATCTCGGACTCCGTCCGGATGCAAGAAACTCAGTACAAGTTGTTGTGGAGGGCATATGTCTCTAATGTCTGGGCGAAGAAAATGGGATTGCTCTTGACGGATGTGTGTCAGCTCTGTGGGCTGGATAAGGGGACACTCCTACATCGCTTTTGGCTATGTATGCGGATTAAACGTTTCTGGAAGCAAGTGCAGGATCGATTAGGGCAGTGGGGGCAGCAGGTAGGGTCACTCTCGTTGGAGTGGTGTCTATTTGGAATCGTAGGGGAGGAGGGGCGCTTATTAGTGACTCACTGTCGAAAATTGTATGATAAGGGCTTCCTGGTGGTGAAGCAATGTATCCTTAGACAGTAGGTATCTGATTAGCCCCCAGGGATAGGAGAATGGCAGCGAGGGATGGTCGATTTAAGGGACATGGAACAAAGAACGGGGCAGGTGTTGGGGGGACGCAAGCAGACAGAGTATTGTAACATCTGGTGGAGGGTGCCAGTCAGGGCAACGAATCGAAGAAGCCCAGAGGGTAGTGTGGCAGAGTGATGGGGAAGGCGAATGTATGTGTGTGTGAGTGAGAGTGTTGGAGGGACTGAGAGGGGAGGGAGGCGGAACCCGGGGGGGGAGGGAGTGGGGGCGGAGGTGGGGGGGGTGAACTGAGCATAAGGGGAGGGGAGGGGGGTGGGGGGGTCACATTTAGAAGGGACTACGGGGTGACAGGAGTCGACTCTTAGATGCACCTAGCGCCAGCCGTACGTAATCTAAGGTCACTAAAGACTGCTAGAGTTATAAATGCTACTATTGTTTTTTATGTTTTTTTTTATGTAGAGGAGGATTGTCGGAGCACTTGTTATGGAGCCTATTGGAATGTATTGCCCTTTTTTCTGAGTTTATGACTTGATACTCGTTAGTGTATTATGATACAGGAGATGGGGTGGGTTGGGGGGTGGGAGGGGTAGAAGGTAGATAGTAGGTGGTAGAAGGGTGGCAACTTGGCTGTTGATTATGGCTCTGTCAGTTTGTGTTACTGTCAGCCTCACTGATTTCATGTACGATGTTATGCTGGCTAATTTGTTGCTTATAGTTGTAATGCAAAATAATAAAAATGATATTCCTAAAAGAGGTTTGGACAAGTTCCTGGAGAAAAAGTCCATAAACCATTATTAAAGTGGACTGAGAAAATTCACCGTTTACCCCTGGGACAAGCAGCATGGGAGTCTGTATACCTTAGGAACCTGACAGGTACTTGCGACCTGGATTGGCCACTGCTGGAACAGGGGACTGGGCTTGATGGACCCTTAGTCTGACCCAGTATGGCATATCCTTGGGTGCATAGGGAGAGGAATGGCCAACAGGAATGAGGAGGTGATGGCACCTTTGTATAAGTCTTTGGTGAGACCTCAATTGGAGTATTACGTGCAATTCTGTAGACCGCACCTTTAAAAGGATATAAATAGGATGGAGCTGGTGCAGAGGCCGGCTACCAAAATGGTTAGTAGTCTTCATTATAAAGCATATGGGGATAGACTTAAAGATCTCAATATGCATACTTTAGAACCAAGGTGCGAAAGGAGAGATATTACAGAGACATTTAAATTCCTCCATGGCATAAATGAACAGGAGGAAAGCCTATTTCAAATGAAAGAAAAACTGCATCAATGGGGCCAAGGATGATGATGAAAGGGGACAGACTCAGGAGTAATCTGAGGAAATACTTCTTTATGGAAATGGTGGTAGATGCATGGCACAGTCTCTCAGTGGAGGTAGTAGAAACGAGAACTATAATCAAGACTCAAGAAAGCATGGGAAAAACACAGAGGATCTCTAAGAGAAAAAAAAGGGCATGTAAAGCTTAATAATTGGTATATTAGGGCAGACAGGATAGGTCATGTGGTCTCTATCTGCTGTCATTTTTCAATGTTTCTATATGAACAGATTTTGAAGTACAGCTTGGCCAAATCTATTGTTGCATCAGGAGCCCCTTTCCAAACAGCAGTGTGATGTAAATGTGTGGACTGAGATCCAAGTTTGCAGCCTTGCAAATCTCTTCTACGGAGGCTGAGTGCAAGTGGACCACTGACACAGCTATAGTTCAGATGCTGTGAGCTGCAACATGACCCTTGAGCATCAGATTTGCCATGGCGTAAGCGAAAGAGATGCAATCTACTAGCCAAATTGAAAGAGTATGTTTGTTGATAGCAGTCCTCAACCTACTGGGATCAAAAGAAACAAAAAGCTAGAAATATTTCTATAGGCTTTAGTCCTCTCCAAAAATAAGGTCAAAGGAAGAATGACTAATTAATTAAGGCAGAAGTCTGATATCACTTTAGGAAGGAATTTAGGAGGATATGCAATACTATCTTATTGTTGAAAATTTCTGTAAAGGTTGCATCCACTTTTAGAGCCTGGCACTCACTAATTCTTCATGCTGAAGATACTGCCAACAAAAGCAAAGCCTTCTAGGTCAAGTAATTCAGTCCACAGATGTCTAGTGGCTCAAAAGGAGCCTTCATCAGCTGAGCTAAAACCACAATGAGGTCCCAAGACAATGCGGGAGGCTTTAGGGGAGGCTTTGTAAGCAGCATACCCCACATGAAGTGAACAACTAAAGGTTGTAGAGAGATGGGTTTACCTTCTGTATGATGGTAATAAGTGCACAGAGGTGAACTGTGACAGAGTTGATCTTTAAGCCTGACCCGAACACATGAAGTTATTCAAGCAGTTTTTGTGTGGGACACAAGAAAGGGTCTAGGGTTCATCCTTCACACAGATGGCAGTGTACCTTAATTTGAAATCAAATCTCCATGTGGAATCTCTTCTGGAGGCCAGGAATATGTAGGTAACACCAACTAGCAGGTTCATATTGGACAAAGGCACCCCTTCAACGTCCAAGCTGTGAGGACTAGTGACTCGATGTTGGGATGCTACCGAGTTCATTGATCCTGTGTAGAATTGCTGGGTCACCAAGGCGAACTGGATCTTTTATGGAGAGCTCTTTCAGAAGAGGAAACCATGGCTGTTTTGGCCAATAAGGTGCTATGAGAATTTGCATGCTCTTTCTGAGGTTCTGAAGAATATTTGCAATCAGAGAAATAGAAGGATATGCAAACAGAATACCCTCTCCCCAATGCAGGAGGAAAGCATAAGAGTCTGCTATGACCACTGTTCCCTCTAAGCTGTGCGCGTGTGCGCGCGCACACACCTCGCCGAGTGAGCGCACATACTTTACAACAGAGCGCACAAAAATTACAGTTCTGATTCTGATAGAAAACAACACAGACATTCTTAAAATTGAAAAGTTGTTGTGTATGTACGGTTTTCACAAGTTCTACAATATTTTCTAGTGCAATCAATGTGGTGTACATACTGTATTCTGACATGTAGTCAAATTTTAAAGTATATAACTCCGAGTGTCGTTATGTGGCGCACAAAAATTTAACCTTCCTTCAAAAGCTGCACAGCTGATATTTTATACACACACAGCCTACAGAAAATTAGAGGGAACATTGGCTATGACGTGAATTCCTATCCTGGAGCAGAACGGAGGAACTTACCTGTTCCAAGGCGTGGTAAACAACTCTACTGAGGGGATAGATTGGGGTGGTCCAATATTCTCAACATCTCTCTCGGTGCGTCTGTTGTACTCCCTTTTTACTATCATTGCCAGTTGGGTGAGCCTGTCTTGAGGAAGGCTTTCGCCTGATCAGTATCTAGCTGGGCTCCAATGAATTTCAATTTGTGGAAGGAGCTGAGGTTTGACATGGAATAATTGACGATGAACTCTAGTAGCTCTAGCACCACAATGGTAAGGCATACGGATTATTGACCCCTTTCTTAAGTGGTGCTCTTGATGAGCCAATCATCCAAGTAGAGAAACACGTTCCCAACCAGTCTGCATAGAAATTCAGAAACAACTGTGGGGCATTAGGTGAATACTTGAATAGCAGTAGTAAGGCCAAAGGGTATTACGCAGTACTGGACATAGTGTGTTCCTACAACAAATCGCAGATACTTCCTGTGACAGGGATCTATCTATAAGTGGGTGCAGGCATCCCTTAGCTTTATAGAACATAACCAATCCACTTTTGGGGGGTGGGGAAGGGAAGCAAGGTGCCCAGAGAAAGCATAGTTACTCACCTGTAACAGGTGTTCTTCAGGGACAGCGGGAATCAGTCCTCACTTATGGGTGATGTCGACACCGACGGAGCCCGCGCAGAGAAATTCTCCAGCTTTCAAAGAAAGCTTTTGGGATTGCTACCATGCATGCGTGGTCCTCTTCCTGCCCAAGGGTGCCATCTTGCTCAGTCAGGTCCCTTAGCTCGAGCCCTACCAAGCAGATGGCAAGGGAAGGACAAAAATACAGCAACTCATCAGAGGAGGCGGGAGGGTAGTGAGGACTGATTCCTGCTGTCCCTGGAGAACACCTGTTACAGGTGAGTAACTATGCTTTCTCCAGGAACAAGCAGGAAGTCAGTTCTCACTTATGGGACTCCCTAGCTACAGTCTACCGATCCTGTAACCAAAAGAAAAAATGCCTCCGCAAGGCTGTAAGCAGAAGCCGAAGCCCAAAGGAGCCCGAGCCCTCGAGTCCCTGGGGCGAAGCCCTCGGTAGCCATGAAGAAGGGTCGGAGGGCAGGAGTTGCTTATACCCCGAACAGATTATGGAGTACAGCCTGGCCGAAGGTGCTGTCCCAATGGGACTCCCTCTCCAGGCAGTAATGGGCAGCGAAGGTATTCGCAGAAGACCAGGATGCTGCCCGGCAGATGTCCATCATGGGCACGGAGCGCAGCGAGGCCACCGAGGCCGCTTTGGCTCAGACTCCATGTGCAGTGACTCGATGATCCAAAGGAACGCCTGCCTTCACATGGGTGAACACGATGCAGTCCGCCACCCAAATAGAGAGGGTGTGCTTGGTGACCGCTTGCCCCTGCCAATTGGGATTGTAGGTCACAAAAAGTCGGTCAGACTTGTGGTGAGTCTGGGTCCGCTGCAAGTAGAAGGCGAGAGCCCGCTTGCAGTCGAGAGTGTGGAGAGCCGCCGACACCTGGTCTGCGTGGGGCCTCGGGAAGAAGGTCGGAAGCACTATCTCCTGGTTGAGATGGAAAGCCGACACGACCTTAAGCAAGAATTTAGGATGGGTCCGGAGGACCACCCTGTTCCGATAAAGCATAGTTACTCACCTGTAACAGGTGATCTCCGGGAACAGCATGAATTTAGTCTTCACATATGGGTATCGTCGGTACCGACGGAGCCTGCGTGGGAACACACCCCAGCATCCAATAGGAAAGCTTTTGGGAGCATCCCTCAGCGCCTGCGTGCTGCCTTCCTGACTTTCCCAACTGTCCCTCTCCAGTTTAATTTATAGCTGAGACAAAAGAGAGAGAGAGAGAGAGAGAGAGCGATCCAACTCCTAGGGGAGGTGGGCGGGTTGTGAAGACTAAATTCCTGCTGTTCCCGGAGATCACCTGTTACAGGTGAGTAACTATGCTATCTCCAGGAACAAGCAGGAATGTAGTCTTCACATATGGGGACTCCCTAGCTGCAGATGCCAGGGAGATGACCCCAGAAGTTGTGTGCCCTTGTGAAAGGACTTCACTTCCCCCCATGGATCTCTGGCATCCTACCAGGGATGGTGGGTAGGAGTTGATTAAGTATGGAACAGGTGTTGAAGAACAGCCTGACCAAACAAGGCATCCCGGCAGGAGTCCTTGTCCAAGCAGTAATGGGCTGTGAAGGTATGTACCGAAGCCCAAGTAGCTGCTCGACAGATGTCGTCGATAGACACAGAGTGAAGATGAGCCATTGGACATGGCCTTCCAGAGGAAGGTTCTTACTCTCATAGGCAAAAGATATACACTGTGCAGACCAGCTGGACAGTGTCCTTTTAGAGACTGGAAGTCCCAAATGACTAGGATCAAAAGCAACAAATAGGAGAGGATTTTCTATGTTGCTGTGTCCTTTGCAAGTAAAAGGCCAAAGCTCTTTTACAGTCCAAGGTATGAAGGTTCCTTTCTGCATTTGAGACGTGAGGCCTTGGAAAGAATACAGGAAGGTAAACCGCTTGGTTTAAATGAAAAGGAGAAACCACCTTTGGCATAAAGTGTGGATGAGTCCTAAGGACTACCTTATCATGGTGGAACCTGTATAAGGATCAGCCACCAATGCTTGCAATTCACTGATGCGATGTGCTGATGTGATTGCAATGAGGAAACTTTCCAGGAAAGGAATTTCAAAGAGGTATTTATTTATTTTATTTATTTAGTTAGACAGTTTTGTATACCGCCTTATCCTTCAATCAAAGCGGTCACAACACAATTGGGGGATACATCTAACACGCGGGGATATGAGACACATACACTAATACTTACAGGGAACATGGGCAATGGAGGGTTAAGTGGCTTGCCCAAGACCACAAGGAGCATCTGTGGGACTAGAAACCCCAGTCCTTCCGGCCCAAGGTTGCTGTCCTCTAGTGGGATATGAACCCCCGGCCTGAAGTACCTTGCCCCAACCACTAGGCTACTCCTCCCTGGCTAATGGTTCAAAGGGCGGTCTTATGAGCTGCCCAAGTACCAAGTTCAAGTCCCATGCCACCGGTGGTGGCTTAATGGGAGGCTTCGTTAAAAGAAGGCCTCTCATAAATCTCGCTATAAGAGGATGAGAGGAAATAGGTTGTCCATTTAGAGGCTTGAAGGAAGCTGCAATAGCACTCAAATGGACTCTCACTGAATTGGTCTTAAGCCCTGCATTTGATAAATGAAGGAGATACTCTAATAATGATTCCAGAGGTATCACAAGAGGGGTAAGACTCTTTTGCGAGCACCATGTGGTAAACCTCTTCCACTTAAATGCATAAGAGCGTCTTGTGGAAAGGTTTCCTGGAAGCATGAAGGATATCCTTTACCTGCTGGGAAAGGTTAAGACCCTGAAGTTCTAGGCTTTCAGCAACCAGGCTATGAGATGCAGAGACTGGGGATTGGGATGCCATAGCATCCCATCCTCTTGAGAGAGAAGATCTGGAGCAGATCCTAACTCCAGAGACTGAGCTTGAGAGAGATGTAGGAGCAGAGGGTACCACATTTGCCTTGGCCAACGTGGAGCTATGAGAATCATATGACCTCTGTCTCTCTGAAGTTTGAATAGGGTTTTGGGAATTAGGGGAATGGGTGGAAAGGCATACAGGAAGTCCTGACCCCAATGGAGGAGGAAAGCATCCCTGGCCTGACAACCCTGAGCCAGAATTCTGGAACAAAACCGGGGAAGTTTGGCATTCAGCGGACTTGCAAAGAGGTCTATGTCCGAGGTTCCCCAAATTTTAAAAATTCTGGCCACCTGGTCTGCATGGAGAGACCATTCATGTGGGAGAAGAACTCGGCTGAGTCTGTCTGCCCAAGAGTTTTGAATGCCTGGAAGATACACCGCAAGGAGATGAATCTGATGCTCTCTGGCGAGGGCCCACAGTCGCAAAGCTTCATTGCAGAGCGACAGAGAGCCTGTTCTCCCCTGCTTGTTCACATAGAACATGGCTACTTGACTGTCCGTTTCAACTAGGACTGTCTTGTAGCTGAGCTGGGTGTGGAATACTCGAAGAGCAAGGAAGATTGCTCTGAGTTCCAGGAGATTGATGTGCAGATAGGCCTCCTGTGGAGTCCAGGTACCTTGGGTAGAGAGGCCTTGCAGGTGGGCTCCCCAACGGTGGATGCCATGTGGCCTAGCAATTGTAACATTTCCCGAGCAGTGAGGTGAGGTTTTAGCACTGCTTGGGAAGCTAACTGCACAATGCGAAGGCAGCGGGGCTGTGGAAGGTAGGCCCTTGTCTGTATTGTATCCAGCCGAGCTCCTATAAACTCTAGGGATTGAGTGGGAGCAAGGTTGGATTTTGGGAAGTTTATGACGTCCCAAATACTGAAGGATGCGCATTGTGCGAAAGAGAGAAACCGTGGCCTCTGGTTCTAGAGGGGCTTGAATGAGCCAGTTGTCTAAGTAAGCGAAGACGAATATTCCTAGGGTGCGGAGAAATGCTGCCACCACAGCCATGCATTTTGTGAACACCCTTGGTGCAGAGGCCAGACCAAAAGGAAGAACCCTGCATTGGTATGCTTCCCTTGACACAGAAAGCGAAGGAACCTTTGGTGAGTTGGATGGATGAGAACATGAGTGTACGCATCCTTGAGATCTAGAGAACAAAGCCAATCCTGACTGTGAAGGTATGGCAGCAGAGTTCCTAGAGAAATCATTTTGAATTTCTCTTTGAACAGGAATGGATCTGTGTCCTCCTGTTTTCTTTGGAATAAGGAAATAGGAGGAGTAGAACCCTGTACCCCTTTGGGGAATGGGTACCTCTTCTATTGCCCCTTGGGCGAGAAGAACTGGTCGTTGAGAGAGGTCTGAGAATTGAACTGTCTTACCATTGTAGGAGGGGGCATGCTGATGAAATGAAGCTTGCACCCCTCTCTTACAATAGACAGAGTCCAATTTTCTGCTGTTATCTAACTCCCAGGGCCAACCCGTCCATTGAGCAAGAATGTTTTTTGCACAGGGCCCCGCGTTTCAGGGGGCCCCGCGCAAAGAACATTCTGCTTTAAAAGTAAATTAAAAAAAAAAAAAGCTGTCTGCTGCCGCCGCAGTAGCAGCAGAATGGAATGTCCTGCGGTGCTCCCCCCTGCCCGGCAGAACCTGCCCTCCCTGCATCAGCTCCGTCTCCGCAGTCGCACCGGCTTTCAGAGTGCGAAGGGAGACTAGTTTCCCTTTTGTGGCTCTATTAAGCCCGCAGGGGCTGATGGGACTTTCCCATCAGCGCCCGCGGGCTTAACAGAGCCGCGAGGGAGAAACTTTCCTTTCGTGCTCTGAAATAGTTAAATAGTTTACCACTGGTATACAAGTTTATGTAGCAAATGCTGTAAATAGTTTACCCCTGTTATCCAAGTTACTTGCCCTGTTATCTGTAAACTCTTACATGTTAACTGTACTGAGCATTTTTGTTCCATGTAAACCGCGCTGATGCTGAATAGTGCGGTATATAAGAGACTGTAAATAAATAAATAAATAAATGTAGAGAGAGAATGGAAAAAAATTAGAAGAGAGAAGAAAGGACAAATGGACAGCAGACGATGGAGAGTTAGCAGAAGACACAAAGAAACCAGAAGAAAGTGGCTGGAGCAATTGCAACTGAAAAAAAAATGCACAAAAGGTACAAAGATATCTCTTTATTTTGAATTTATTAACTGGAATATGTCAGCTCTGGGAAATGTGCATCATTAACGTCTGCGCTTCGTTTAGTACAAGAGGAAATTATTTTATAGTTTTATTTCTACATTGTTGTACATTCCAAGTTTGGCTTTTAGGGTTCCCAGTTTAATTATTGTCTATTTCTATATTGTGATTCCTTGTTTGGTGATGGTCTATGTTCTGCGTGTGTAACTGAGCTGCGGTATTCTGTTTATGTAATTCCTATTTGACATTGCCACTTGTTCTCTTTCCCCAGTAGGTCATGTATTGTTATTCTCTGAAATGTACTGGTTTAATATTTGCAGTGTTGCCTTTTGATAGGTAGGGTATGGTGCTTTGTGAGTCCTGGTAGTGCTGTTATGATACGGTGGGTTTGCTATGGATTATAAATGTACACAAACAATTTTTGTAGGAACTCACACCTTGAAGGAATCTCCTTCTCGTAGTGTATTGTTCCAATTTTATCTTAAATTTAAAATAGGGACACAACCCTAACAAGGATTGAGGGAACTTCAACCCCCAATACTAGCCGGTAAACTTTAATTCACACGAGGCATAAGCCAAGTTCCAATTGATATCAGGCTCAAGCCAAATAAAAGTCACTTAACTTGAGTAAACTCCTCCGACGACATCATTACAGGCATTAAACTTGTCAGCAGGTAGCAGTCCTGACCGTCACAATCTTCACAAGGACCTTACTTCCCCATCTGTCGCCTCTTTTCTCCACAGCGTCCCGAGGGAGGGTTTTTCACAAAGCTTTTCACAGTGACACCACTCAACTTCCTTCCAAGCAACAATACACAGAGAATCCCCTCCTCTATGTACTAGTAACCCAATGTTGTAATTGTTTCGAGCCTCCGATCATCCCGGCCCTTCTTCAAACACTGTTGCTCATTCTTCCACCTCAGACGTGTGTGATTTCAATGTGCTGACACAAACATGTGACCAGCTAGAAACCAATAGGTCCCCAGCCTGCTCAGAACTTATCTCTCCTATACCAGAGTCCATCATTCAACAGCTGAATTTAATCCATGGGGGTCGAGAGAATTCAAGGTGAAGATTCAGAATTGTTCTCTATAACTCAAACGAGAATGTCTATCGCCCCCTCTATTGTTGAATGGAATATAGTCAATCACTCTCCATCGTAAATCAGTGAACGTGTGTCGATATTCCTGGCAATGTAATGCCAACGGAGCTGTCAAAACTGCACCATTAATCCGGGATCGATGTTCTTGGAGTCTTTGCTTTATAATTCGTGATGTCTTGCCCACATAAATTAAATTACATGGGCAGATCAATATATACACCACGAAAGACGCCAGACATGTAGTTGCAAACTTACTGTAGATCCGCCAATGAGTAAGAGGGTGCTCCCAAACTGCTCCTTCCAGCGTGGTAGCACAAAAGTCACACTCTGTACATTGGAAATGTCCCACAATATCCCCCCTCCCCACCACCTGGGTTTGGCTATTATGGTGCACTACCCAATCCGCTATATTCTTGCCCTTCTGAAGAGCAAACATCAGCGGCTTCGCAAAAGTAGAGTGTAAAGATAGCAGAGACCAATGAGTTTTTATAATCTGTATCACGTTTGTCGTGCCTGGAATATACGGTAAAACCCCCACAAACTGAGCCGGCTCCTCAACAGTAGATGTGGGGTTCACCACATCCCACCATTCTCCATAATTAAACCGGGCTCGTCGATACGCTCGGTTTATTATAGCTAGGGGATACCCCCAATCCAACAACCTGATTTTCAAATGGGAGGCCTGAGTTTTAAAATCTTCCAATGTGGAGCATAAACGACGCAATCTTATATATTGACCTACCGGTAAACCCCGTCGCAAGGGGCCCGGATGAAAACTTTGATACTGTAACAAAGTATTACGTTGGACCTCCTTGCAATATAAGGTAGAACTAACTTCAGAGCCCTCCTTAAATAAACGAATATCTAAAAAATCAATCTACTCCTTGTGGAAGGTAGGTGTAAACTGAAGGTCCGAGGACAATGTATTGATCCAGATGAAAAAAATCACATAATGTCTCTTGCGTGCCAACCCAAAAAAAGAAAATATCGTCCAGAAATCTAGACCACATCCGCACCTGTTGGAACCACAGAGAGGGATATATAAATCGATTTTCAAAATCTGCCATGTAAAACGTGGCTACCGATGGCGCCACCGTCGTGCAACCCTCCCTCGGGGAGCTGTGGAGAAAAGAGGCGACAGATGGGGAAGTAAGGTCCTTGTGAAGATTGTGACGGTCAAGACTGCTACCTGCTGACAAGTTTAATGCCTGTAATGTCGTCGGAGGAGGAGTTCACTCAAGTTAAGTGACTTTTATTTGGCTTGAGCCTGATATCAATTGGAACTTGGCTTATGCCTCGTGTGAATTAAAGTTTACCGGTTGGTATTGGGGGTTGAAGTTCCCTCAATCCTTGTTAGGGTTGTGTCCCTATTTTGAATTTAAGATAAAATTGCAACAATACACTACGAGAAGGAGATTCCTTCAAGGTGTGAGTTCCTACAAAAATTGTTTGTGTATATGTGTTTCCCTTGTTTGTTTGGATATTTATGTGGGAGATCATAAGGGGTTTGGTTGGTCTACAGTCATGGGTTTATAAATAGGCAGTGTTTGTAGTAGTTCCTAATGTGCCTGGTGGTTGGCACTGGATTATAGTAATGTAGAAATCTTTTAGTCTTTCTTTATCCATACACTCATTAAGAGGCATGTTTACTAAAAGTTAGTGTATGGTAACATCATGCAAATATTTATGCAAATGAGGCCCCTTATGCAAATGAGGCCCCACACCGAGTCTCTGCACATGGCCCCACAGCCCGCTTGGGCCGCCCCTGCTGACCCCATCTGGAGGCAAAATGACATAACCTTCCTGGGATGGTGGAGGGTTCTGAGCCGTTCAGGGCCAGGAAGGCAAAGTTCTCTAGATAGGAGTCAAAGCCCCTTTGGAGGCTGAATCTGCTGAGCCGGTTGAGGCTTAGCTGTTTTTGTCTTTCTTTGCCTAGGTTGTTGCTGCTGTCCCTTTTGGGCAGACTGACCTAAGCGATGCCCCTGTTGGGTATAGGAAGGATAAAACGTCTTCTTCTTACTGAAGAATGGTTTCTTATAGGATTTTTTCCTTGCAGGATCAGCTGTAGACTTAGACAATCTATCCAGAGTGATATTGTCAGCATCTATCTCATTAGCTTTTTCCTGCCAATTCCTGCCAAAGAGATTCTCTCCTGTGCAAGGAATATTCCCTAGTTTATCCTGTACCCAAATTTCCAAGTCAGATGCCTGGAGCCAGGTAATCCAACGTGTACCTTTGGCAATAGCAGAGGTTCTGCTTATGCACTCAAAGCAGTCAAAGGCTGCACGAGTCACAAACTTGGAAACATCCTGAGCATGTTTGACAAGGGCGAGGTAATCTTGCCTCTTATCATCAGGCAGGAGAGGGCTCATAAGCTCTAAATCTCCTGTGAACTCCTTAAGGAACATTCCCATATATAAGATATAGGAACTTATCCTAGCAGACAGCATGGAAGCCTGGAAGGTGTCAAGAGTCCTACACTCACGTCCTGGAGGATTAGATGCATGTCTTTTTGCACTCTTTATCCTTCTCATAGCTGACTCCACCACCATTGAATGGTGTGGTAACTGAGTCTTTTGAAACCCAGGACAAGGAGGAACTCGATACATTGTGTCGAGTCTTCGAGAGTGAGGAGATGTGGTTAGAGGTGTTTCCCACATCCTTAACATGAGATCTTGCAAGATCTCATGAATAGGTAAGGTAGCTGCCTCCTTGGGAGCTTTAGGGTATTGCAGGATCTCTAATTCCTTTGCCCTAGGCTCCTTTTCAGGAGCCACTGTGATGGAAAGACCTTGGGCCACATCTCGGATAAAATCCTGAAAGGACATATCCTCTGGTGGAGACATACTACGCTGAGGAGAAGAAGAATCCTCAGGAAGAAGTACTCTGGTATCAGCAGAGCTTTCAGAGTCTTCAGACTCATCCGAGGATTCGAAGTATCTCTGATCCGGGTGATCGTGCAAGGCATGGTACCGGTACCGATCGAAGTAGACATCGGAGTGGTCCGGTACCGACTTGTCGATGACGGATAGATACGCATGACTCGGTCCCGGTAGAATACCTGCTTATGTCGATGCAGTCGGTGCGGTACCAGTTGAACTGTCTGACGCGGTTTGAAAGGTATCGAGGCCGTGAGAAGAGCCGCCAGACTGCGTTCAATAGCCAAGAATCTCTGGTCTATCGATGCTGCTGATGCTTGGGTATCGGAACCGGATGAAGCGGCCGGTACCCCAGAGCATGGCATCAGTAGTTCTGCTGAGGTTGAAGCCTCGAGAACATCCTGGAGCCCTAGTGCTTTGGAAGCCGAAGCCTCCCGCCGGGGCAATTTTGCCGGTGAAAGTCCCTCAAGGGCAACGCCAGAGGCATCTCGCTGTCTAGAAGGAGATCTGCCCTTTGAGAACCAGCTAGGTTTATGTTTAGTTACCTGAGATCCATGGGAGGAAGACGAAGCCCTGGAAGACGTCGATGCTACAGAGGCTGCATCAGAGGGAAAAAGGGTGCTAAGTTTGGCAGCTTGATTCTGCCTGCCCCTTTTCGACAACATCCCACAGGCAACACACTCTGAGATAGAGTGGTCAGGACCTAAACATTTGAGGCACCACTCATGGGTGTCGGTGACGGAGATGGTACCGCCACACTTGGAACACTTTTTAAAACCCGAAGCGGGTTTTTCCATTCTGAAGAAAAAGTTGGGCCTAGTGCCCAAAATGGCACGTGGCACCTGAAGAAAAGATTACTGGAAAAGATAGCTTTTTTTTTTTTTAAGAAGAAAAGAAAGAAGAACCGGTGGTACCGGTGTAGCGTCAAGGGAAGGCAGACGCGACCACAAAAAAAGAATAGAATGGATTTTTTTTCTGCGGTGACAGGAAGTGCGACCTGTCGGCTCCGTGGAAAATGAAGAACTGGAGAGGGACAGTTGGGGAAGGCGGGAAGGCAGCACGCAGGCGCTGTGGGATGCTCCCAAAAGCTTTCCTATTGGACGCTGGGGAGCGTTCCCGCACAGGCTCCGTCGGTACCGACGATACCCATATGTGAAGACTACATTCCTGCTTGTTCCTGGAGATAACTTGGTGTAAGGGGCACCAGCCATGAGCGCTTGAAGCTCACTGACTCGGCGAGCCGAGGTCAGCGCCACCAGGAAGGCTACCTTCCAGGACAAATGCCGAAGCGAACACGTCGCGATTGGCTCGAAAGGTGGATGGGTGAGCTGCGTGAGCACCACGTTCAAGTCCCATTCCGCAGGAGGGGGACGGATGGGCGGCTTGTATAACAGAAGCGGGAGACCAGTGGCATGAAGCGGGAGACCAGTGGCTGCCCCGAGAGAGGCTTTCCCTCGATAGGGAGATGATTAGCCGATATGGCACTCAAATGAATTCTAACAGAGTTCGACTTCAGCCCTTCCCTCGAGAGGTGAAGGAGGTACTGGAGGACCCACCGAACTGGGCACGAGAAGGGGTCGATCTGGTGTTCCGAGCACCAGACGGAGAAGTGTTTCCATTTAAAAGCATAGGCCCGCCTAGTAGAGTCCTTCCTCGAGGCCAGGATTTCCTCGACCTCCTCCAGAAGGGCCAGAGAGGCTAGAGAGACCTGTTCAACCGCCAGGCCTTGAGGGATAGGGAGGGTAGGTTTTGGTGTAGTATCCGAACCTCCTCCTGCGTTAGGAAGTCCCTGGCAGAGCCCAGGGGAACTGGAGGCTCCGTCGACAGCCGGAGCAGGAGCGGGAACCAAGGCTGAGGGGGCCACGAGAATCAGCGATGCCCCATCCTGCTGAACCTTGAACAGTGTCCTCGCAATGAGGGGGAAAGGAGGGATGCATAAAGGAGACTGGAGGACCAGTCCAGGAGAAATGCATCGGGGCCCTCCCTGCCCGGGTGATGCACTGGGCCACAGAATCGAGGGAGCTACGTGTTCTGGGGGCTGCCGAAGAGGTCCATCGCTGGGGTGCCCCAGCGTAGGAACAGCCAGCCCGCCATTCTGGGATCCAGGCGCCACTCATGGGGGTGAAGGATTCTGCTGAGTCTGTCAGCCAGGCCATTCTCCTGGCCCAGGAGGTATGTCGCTCTGAGGGACATCCTCCGCCAGGTGGCGAAAGAGCAGATGAGGACTGCTTCCCTGCAGAGACAGCGTGACCCCCTCTTTATTGATGTAGAACATCGCTACCCAGTTGTTGGTCTGTATCAAAACCGACTTCCCGGTGAGAAGACCCTCGAAGGCCTTCAGGGCCCACCGGATGGCCCGGAGCTCGAGCAGGTTTATCTGCAGCTGAGCCTCTGCGGGTGACCATTGCCCCTGCATGCAGAGAGACCCGCAATGGGCTCCCCACCCTAACAGGGAAGTGTCCGTGGTCAGCACTACCTCGTGCTGTGGGGCCTGGAAGGGTGATCCCCACAGGAGGTTGCGGGGGGTTTTCCACCAGTTCAGGGACAACCGAAGATCAGGAAGAACCCTGACAGGGTTCTGTGAGGTGTCCGAGGGATTGACTCCATTGAGAATGGAGGCACCACTGGGCCGTCTGCATGTGCAGGCGGGAGTGAGGAACCACATGCACAGTCGAGGCCATGTGGCCCAAGAGACGTAGCGTGGACCGAGCGGTGACCTGGTGGGCACTTTGGACGTGAGCCGCCAGAGCTCGGAGGCGGGTGGAGCGATCCACTGGCAGGAAGGTGACGGCCTGCTGAGTTTCGAGGCGCGCCCCGATAAACCTGAGAGCCTATGTCGGCTCGAGATGAGACTTTGGGTAGTTGACCAAGAACCCCAAGCTTTCCAAGAGGAGGGCAGTGTGCAACATCGCTTGCCCGGCCTCCTCAATGGAGGAGCCCGTAACGAGCCAGTTGTCGAGTTAGAGAAACACTGGCACGCCCTGGCGCCGAAGGTGAGCAGCGGCCATGATGAGGCACTTCGTGAAGACCCATGGGGCAGATGCAAGGCCGAAGTGGAGCACCCTGTACTGGAAGTGCTCTCCCTGCACCCTGAAACGCAGGTACTGCCTGTATTGGGGGTGGATCAAGATATGGGCCTAAGCATCCTTAAGATCCAAGGAGCATAGCCAGTTGCCCTGCTGGAGGAAGGGCAGCAGCATGCCAAGACATAGCGTCTTGAATTTCTCCTGCACCAGGAACTTGTTCAGCTTGCGGAGGTCGAGAATGGGCCGAAGACCCCCATCTTTTTCAGGACGAGGAAGTACCGGGAATGAAAGCCCCGACCTTGAAGGTGGGGAGGGACCTCCTCGACTGCCCGTTGGACAAGAAGGGAGTGTAATTCCCGTTGCAGCAAAAGCTGGTGCGCGGGGAGTCGAGGAGGCTCCGCCGGGGAGAAAGGGGGTGGAAGGCTGTCAAAGTGGAGGCGATATCACCTCAGACGCCTGTGTCCTCCAGGTCATCCGGGAGGGCTAAGCACCCATGACAGGGAAAAACAAGACAGGCGTTCCCCCACTGGCTGCTGCATCACCTGAGGGCGAGGGGCTATGCTGCTGGTGTCAAAATCCCTGAGGGGATTGTGGGGGAGCCGGTGTCTGGGCCTTCGGGCCCTTTGGTTTACGGTGGGGCCTGGCCAGACTTCCCCTGCATGGGGGTGGTCGGCGTGGGGTTAGCCGGGTACTGTGGGTAGCCACGGTACTGGAGGCCTTTCCTGGGGAAGAAGGGTTTCTTATTTATTTATTTATTTATTTTATTTAATTGGATTTCTATACCGCCTTATCATACAATCAAAGCGGTCTTACAAACAAAGATATTAAGAGTATTAGTGAGAAAATGTAAAGAAATAAAAGTTAAAGTTATGGTATAATGTGTTAGAGTGAGTTGCATTATCTACATAGTGAGCTATACTATAACGTGAGCTATTATACAATATGTATATGATTTACATTCCAGACAAATTAAGTTAGTTAATTGCATGACCGTAGTGTTCTATAAACAAAGATGTTTTCAGTTGCTTTCTAAAGTCATTGATGTCCTGAGCTGCTCTCAGCTCATTAGGTAGAGAGTTCCAGATGGAAGGTGCAGCAAAAGAGAAAGCCCTTTCAGAGGTGTCTTTACGTGTTTTTCTGACATCATTTGATAAGCTGATTCTGTTGTCAGATCCTCTTCTTCTAGGTCTGTTGCTAATATCTGACTGTATGAGATATGTCAGGCTTTCTGCAGAATATTGTTGTTTTATCTTGAAAATATAAATTATAGTTTTATATTTTACACGTGAAGCTATAGGTAACCAGTGAAGCTCTTTCAAGATGGGAGTTATATGTTCTCTACTTGATAGACCAAAAACTATACGTGCAGCAGTATTCTGCGCCAGTTGTAAAGGCTTAAGTGCTTGCTTAGATAAACCCAGATATATTGGATTATGCTTCTTCCGAGGCACCATAGAGGTTTTGTGGGAGAGATGGAGAGATTGGAGTGGCCTAGTGGTTGGGGCAAGGTACTTCAGGCCGGAAGGTCGGGGGTTCAAATCCCACTAGAGGACAGCAACCTTGGGCCGGAAGGACTGGGGTTTCTAGTCCCACAGGTGCTCCTTGTGGTCTTGGGCAAGCCACTTAACCCTCCATAGCCCATGTTCCCTGTAAAATAGTTATCTCCAAGTTATAATGCCCTGTTCAATGTAATTTCAGTTGTTCAATGTAAACCGCACTGATGCAGAATAGCGCTGTATATAAGAGAATGTAAATAAATAAATAAATAAAATAAATCCTAGTGATGTACTCCGTCTCAATCTCCGCAGCCTTCTCCTCCATCGGCTTACCAAAAAGCTGTTCACAGAGGCAGGGCAGATCCAGGAGCTTCTCCTGCACCCACTGCTCCAAATCCAAAGACTGGAGCCAAGCTTGGCGGCGGGCTCTGATGCCCACAGCCACCACCCGGGCCGATGTCTCGAAGCCATCATAGGAGGCACGAGAGATATACTTGGAGCAGTCAGCCACTGATTTCAAAAGGGTGTGGAACCTGCCGAGGGGCTTACCCTCGAGGCCTGCAGAGAAACCTCCCAGTTCCTTTGCCAAGTCGCGGAGGAACATACCAATATACAATTTGTATGCCTAGATGCGACAAGAGAGCATGGACCCTTGATAGGCCTTGCAGCCCAGGGCATCAAGGGCTCTCTATTCTCGACACGGGGGTACCAATGAGTGGGACTTCTGGCTTTTCTGTTTCCGCATGGCTGATTCCACCACCATCGAGGTGTGTGGAAGTTGGGTCTTTCGGAAGCCTGGCCCTCGCTGCACCTTGTACATTGTGTCAAGGTGCTTGCTTACAATGGGAACCAAGGCCGGGGCCTCCCACATGCGGAGCAATAGCCGAGCTAGTATCAGCGGCACCAGCACGATGAGGGATTCTCTTGGCGGGGACTTGTACTGAAGAATATAGAGTTTTTCAGCACGAGGGTCCTCCTCACCCTGGGTAGCCAGGTCGAGGGCCCAAGCCATGTCCCGAATGAACACCAAAAAGGAGGTATCCTCGGGTGGTGAATGCCGCCGGAGACCAGGCGGCGAGGGGTCCGATGGGAGATTCCGTTGAGTGCAGATCTCCGTGGAGGTGTCCCCATTGGATTCCCAGTCCGAAAAGTCGGTCGAGGGATCCAAGCCGGGCGGTTCACCCTGTCCGATGGCCAGTGGTCTGGAGCTCCATGGAGGCCCTGGACGATCTCGCTCCCGAGGGACAGGAGAGCGAGCGAGACTGAAGTCAAGGACCTTCATGAGGCCCGTGACTCTCGGGGGTTTCTTGAACGGATTTGAGTGTCCCACGAGAGGGACCCACAGTCTCCGGGCGCAAGTCAGCAAAGCTGGCCGTGAGAGCCTGCTGGGAAGCAATGAACACAGAAATGCTGTGTTCCAGTGCCAGCATGTGGAACTCCCACACGGGCATGGGGCCCTGAGACACAGATACCGGGGTCACCAGATCGGGCATCGAGGAGGGGAGGGGGTCTTCATTGGGACGGCCCTCAGGAGACTGGGCGCCTTCGCCGGAAAATGTCTTCGGACTTCTACTTACAGCTGAGCAGGGCCTTAGAGGACATTTTCTTACAGAGTGAACAGAGCTCTGGGTCATGGTTGGCTCCCAGACACCTTAGACAACAGTCATGAGTGTCTGTAAGTGACATGTTCCTAGAGCATCTATCACATTTTTTAAACCTGGTGGCCATGGGAGCAAAAATGGCCCCTGCGAGGTCGAAGACCCCCGCAGCCAGCGGTTAGGAGAAAAAAGGGCGAGAAGCCAGTCAGAAAAAAATATGGGGGAGTTATGCCATGAGTGGAAGCATGACAGTTGCCTGTCTGGGAGGAGTGGGAGGGAGGAAGATACCTATATGCCTATGAGTGTAGTAGAACCTCTGCTGTCCCTTGTTGTGCACCTCATAGATCAGGAAGTTGGGTCAGAAATGTGCCTGTAGAGCATTTTCAAGGTGTCAGTAAGCCGCATGATCATGGTCATAGCCTCTTGAATCTTGTCTCAGAAGAGATTGTTTCTATTCCACGTTATGTCAGCGAGTTGCTCATAAACCCTAGGCTATAAGTCTGAGGCCTGGAGCCATGAGAGTCTCCAGGGACCAATTCTCATTGAGGAAGCTCTTGATGCCATATCGAAAATATCATATGTTGCTCTGACGATGTATTTTCCACATTCCTTTCCTTGTGCCACTAGGGACAGCTATTGCTCAACTTTCTCTGGAGGGGAAAAGTGCATATCTATTAAGAGCTAGTAGGATGGTACATGGGATACATAGCATTCTGAAAAACCTTTTCAAAAGAGTCCAAGGTCCTAGCTGGAACTCCTCACCCTTTTGAAAACAGATTTGAGAAACTATTTTTGAAAACAGATTTGAGAAACTATAGAGTGGTACAGTAGCTGATTTTTCTCAAATCTGGGAGTCTTTTGAACTCTATAAATAGAGCCAACCTCGCTGACTAGAGGCACAAAGAGGGAGGTCTCCCATATTCTCATTTGCAGTCTCTGAAAGATGTGGTGCCAAGGCAAGGCACTGTCATTGCTTTCTTAGGGGCAATAAGTTATTGGAGAATATCCAATTCTTTGGCTCTGGGCTCCTCCTCCATCTCCAACAGAACTGGAATGGATTTGGCTATTTTCCTAACAAACTCATGGAAGGTAAGCTTCTCAGGCGAGGACTTGTGACACTCATGAGACATGTTAGGATCTGAGGGAAGCTTTGGGGATCTCTCATTGAGAAGTATTCTGAGAAACCCAGATTCCCAGGAGGGCTCAGGATCCAATTCAGATAAGTACTTGAAGGATATTTTGAGTATCTGCCTCCATCAATCTCTGTCTCACAGGGGAGGCAGATCTACTTTGGAAGCACCGATCTCTTCCCCTGCTACAGGGAGCAGGGCCGTCCCGTCCATTGAGCGATAATATTGTTCGCACAGGGCACCGCGTGAACTCCATTATAGCACAGTGGACAGCTTCAGAGAGAGCCGGAGAAGTCCGTGTGAGGCTCCGGCTCCCTCTGCACAGCTGCCAGCATGAAGAGCCTTTTCCTTTCCCTGCATTCGCGGCTTCACTGAAACAGCCGCCAGCGTGAAGGAAAAGGCTCTTCATGCTGGTGGCTGTGCAAAGGAGCCAGGGCCTCGCACGGGCTTTCCCGGCTCCCTCTGAAGCCCTTTAGATGTCCACGGGGCTGTTCAGAGGAGGGGACGGGGGGGGGGGGGTCTAGGACTGGATGGGCTGTGATCAGGGGGAAACTTGGACTGGAAATGGGCGGTGATGGTGGGGGGGGGGGAGAATGGTATGCAAATGGGCTGTGATGGTGGGGGGGGGGAGAATGGAATGCAAATGGGCTGTGATGGTGGGGGGGGGAACGGACTGGAAATGGGCTGTGATGGTGTGTGTGGGGGGACTGCAAATGGGCTGTGATGGGGGTGATTGGACTGCAAATGGGCTGTGATGGTGGGGGGGGAGACAGTTGCTGGAAATGGGCTGTGATGGTATGGGGGGGAAACATGGACTGGAAATGGGCTGTGATGGTGGGGGGGGGGCTAGGACTGGAAATGGGCTGTGATGGGAGGGCTAAAATTGGAAATGGGCTGATGAAGAGCTGGATTAGGACTGGAATTGGGCTGATGGGGGCTGGAATAGGACTGGAAATGGGCTGACGAGTGGGCTAGGATTGGAAATTGGCTGATGGGGGAGCTTGGAGTGGAAATGGGCTGATGGGGGATTGGAATGGAACTGGAAAAGAGCATATGGGGGGCTAGGACTGGAAATGGGCTGATGAGGAGCTACAATAGGACTAGAAATTTATTTATTTATTTAAATGGATTTCTATACCGCCTTTTCCTACAATCAAGGCGTCTACACAGCAAACAATCAACAAGATACAGTGTCTAGTGTGTGCATGCATTGAGCAGTGAGTGCGTGTGTGTGTAGGTGGACATTGATTTTTGGTGAGCTATTTACAGCGTGGGCTATTTACAATACTATGTACATCAGGACTTTAGTACTAAATCATGTCGCTAGGTCGGGGTGTTGAGTTGGGGTATTGTCTGTTGCACCGTTTAAGTGACGCCACTGTAGTGCTTTATGAAGAGGGTCGTCTTTAACAGTTTCCTAAAGTCCTTCACGTCTGTTGTTGACCTGAGTTCATCAGGTAGGGCGTCCCAGATTGTTGGTGCCGCCTTTGATAAGGCTCGTTTTTCGGTGACCTTGCGTACCTTGTTGATGTCTTTAGGTGTGTTGACACGGTTGGATGTGCCTCTCCTCCTCGGTTTTGTGCTGCTGTCGGGTTGTATGAGTGGGTGTAGACTGAAAGCCGACGACTGTTGTTTGATTTTGAATATGTTAATGATTGTCTTGTATCTGATGCGGGAGCTGATTGGTAGCCAGTGGAGGTCTTTTAGGGTAGGTGTGATGTGTTCTTGTTTTGTGGTGCCAGTTATTATGTGAGCTGCTGTGTTTTGGGCCAGTTGCAGTGGCCTGAGTGTCTGTTTTGTTAGGCCAAGATAGATTGGGTTGCAGAAGTCTAGGATTGGGGCTATTAGTGCCTGACAGACTGTGCGGAAGTGTTCCTGGGAGAGGAGGGGTTTGAGGCATTGGACTAGTCTCATCCTGTGGTATGCGTTTTTGGAGGTTCTGCTGATGTGGGACTGAAGGTTCAGTTCTTTATCCAGGGTCACTCCGAGGTATTTCACTTCTGGTTGTATGGGTATGGTTGTGTTGTCTATCTTGATGTTGCGCGGAGGGATGAAGTCGGAGTTTCATGTGATGATTAGAGCCTCGGTCTTGCTGTAGTTTATGTTCAAGTTGTTGTGTTGAAACCAGCTGTTCATGTGCATGAGACATTCTGTTATCTTGGTGTATTCTGGGTTGTTGAGTGTGATTGGTGTGTATATCATTATGTCGTCCACATAGATCGTGTATTTTATCCCGTGTTCTCTTATGATGCTGCATATTGGCTGGATGTAAAGGTTAAATAATAGTGCTGATAGGGCGGATCCTTGGGGTACGCCTTGCATTACCTTTATGGGTCGGGATGTGTTGGGACTGATCTTGACCTGTATCTGTCTGTCCGTTAAGTATGATTGGAACCATCTCAGTATGGTTCCGTGGTCCACTGTGTCAAATGCTGATGAAATGTCAATGAAGATCATAAGTATTCCTTTCTTTTTGTTGTCTATGAGGTGTAGTATGTCGTTAAATAGGTATAGCAGGAGTGTTTCGACTCCGTGGTTGGGGCGAAAACCGTGTTGGTTGAGGTCCAGTTGTGCATGGTAGTCAATGTGTTCCTGTAGCTGATGTTGTACAACTTTCTCAATAATCTTTGCCAGTAGAGGGATGCTTGAGATAGGTCTGTAGGCTGCTGGGTTGTTCTTGTCAAGTGGTGATTTCTTTGGGATTGGTCTTATTGTTGCGAGTTTTAGCTGGTCAGGCATGATTCCTTGGGTTAGAAATGGGCTGATAGGGACTGGAAGTGGGCTGTTGGGAGCTGGAATAGGGCTGGAAATGGGCTGACAAGGGGGCTGGGATTGTAAATTGGCTGATGGAGGAGCTTGGAGTGGAAATGGGCTGATGGGGGACTGGAATGGGGAAAAGAGCATATAGGGGGCTAGGACTGGAAATGGGCGGATGAGGAGCTGGAATAGGACTAGAAATGGGCTGATGGGGGGGGGGATCTTGGACTGCAAATGGGTGATGGGCTGGAATAGGACTGGAAATGGGCTGATGGGGGCTGGAATAGCACTCGAAGCGGGCTGATGGGAGTTGGAATAGGGCTGGAAATGGGCTGATGGGGGAGCTTGGAGTGGAAATGGGCTGATGGGGGGCTGGAATGGAAATGGAAAAGAGCATATAGGGGGCTAGGACTGGAAATGGGCTGATGTGGAGGCTTGGGATAATGGGACTAGATGGGGCGGATGCTGGGTGGGTCTAGAACTATAAGGGAGCTGATTTTGGGGGAGGATTAGAAAGGGATGGGGAATGAGAATAGAGAAGGGAAAAGATATTTTGTGTGGGAGGGAAGAAAAGTCTACGATGGGCCGGGTATTGGGAGAGTAAGTGGGGATTGAGAATGGAAGGGTGAAATCTGAATGGATGATAAAGGAATAAGGAAAGAAATGGGGGAAAGAGCAAAAAGAGGAAAGATCAGTATGTTAAAGCAGATATAGAGAAAGAAAATGGAAAAATCTAAAAGAGAAGAAAGGACAAATGGATAGCTCGCAGAAGACAAGAAGAAACCAGAAGAAAGTGACTAGAGCAATTGCAACTGAAAAAGAAAATGCACAAACAACAAAAGGTAGAAAAATACTTTTTTATTTTGAATTTATTAACTAGAATATATTGTATCAGCTCTGGGAAATGTGCATTGGTAACGTCTTTTGTGTTTTGTTTAGTACAAGAGGAAATTAATTTATAGTTTTATTTCTCCAGTGTTGTACATCTCAAGTTTGGTTTTGGGGTTCCCAGTTTAATTATTGTCTTCCTGTTTCTAAATTGTGATCCCTTGTTCTTTGGTGACGGTCTATGTTCTGCATTTTAACCAAGCTGAGGTATTCTGTTCATGTAGTTTCTATTTGACCATGCCACTTGTTCTCTTTCCCCAGTAGGAGATGCATTGGTATTCTCTGAGATGTATTGGTTTAATATTTGCAGTGTTGCCTTTTGATAGGTAGGGTTTGGTGCTTTGTAAGTCCTGGCAGAGCTGTTATGATATGATGGATTTGCTATGAGTTCTAAATGGTCAGTGTTTATAGTACTTCCTAATGGGCCTAGTGGTTGGCACTGGAATATAGTAACGTAGAAATCTGTTAGTCTTTCTTTATCCAGACACTCATTAAGAGGCATGTTTACTAAAAATGCATGTTAACATTATGCAATTGATGCAAATGAGGCTCCTTGTGCAAATGAGGCCCCGCAATTAATCTCCGCACATGGACCCACACCTCCCTTGGGTCACCCCTGACGGGGAGCAATCACCTCCTGGGGCACTGGAGCGTGATATCAGTTGAGCTGGTGTTGAGGCCCTTCAATGTCTTGATAACAATTCCTCTCCTGCAGGTAGACACAGGGTTTTGAGGATGAACTTGATGCGCCATTGTATCATTGTCGATGCCGAAGCTGCAGACTCTGTTCAAACCCTTTCATGAGCCGCTCCTTGAGGGCTGCCATGGACAAAGGTGTAAAGTCTGCAGCAGATTTGGCTGACGTCTGCAGAATCTGATGGGGAATATTGGGAGGCTGGCTGCTGCTTCTTGGACACTGGCGTGGCCCCTCCAGATAGTGAAGAGGAAGAGCATTCCTCATCTCAGGGCTGCTTTGAGGACCGAGATTCATTTGAAACCTTGATGTCCTTGACATAGTCCTCCACTCCTCAATGTTTTTGAGGACCAAGACGAATCTTTCCTTTTCTTTGAGGCAGTATTAATGGGTAATCTGCCAAGATCTTGGGATTGTATGGAATAAATAAATACATTTTAAAAAAGTGGAAGAGTCTTCATGTGCTCTATCTAAGGAAAGCTTGACTCATTTGTCTGCTCTTCCTACAGCAGCATTTATTCCATATTTCCTTGTCATAAGAATATAAGAGAAAGCATAATGACTCCATAGACCCCAGAACAGACATTTATATTTGGCGTTTCTGAAACAGAGTCTCATCAGTATTAGGGGAGGCTATTATTACATTTATTAGAATTAAATTCCATCTTTAATTGTGTCCATTAATTGCTATATATTAGATCTGCTGTTCAAGATCAAACAAATGTGTTTTCGTTTTTATTGGAAAACCTATTGGGGAAGATTTTGCATGTTCTAATCAAAAGGCAAATTTCATGAGACAACAAAGTTATTCTCTTGTAGCAGGTCTTCTATGTGGACAGCAGGATAAATCCTCACTTATGGGGATGTCACTGATTGAACTTCTTCTAGAAGCCTTTAGAAAGCTCTCTGCACATGCGCATCTGTTCCTGCCTGCCACCATTGCGCCCGAGTCATGTACCTAGCTTAGCTGAATAATTCCAAGAGAAGAAGAGTGGGTTGTGAGAACTTATCCCACTGTCCCTGGAGAAAACCTGCTACAGGTGATTAACTTGGACAAGCTGAATATGTCCTCATTTATGGGAATCCCTAGCTACAGGCTGCTGTCAAAGAAAAAAGGGGGGGACACGTAATGCTGCAAATGAGCTGACAAACTGAGAAATTGTTCTTGTTGGCAACAGGCTTTTTGAGCATTTTTATCTTTTTCTATCATCATTATATATTTTTTAAATGGCAGCCTGAACAGAAAAGAAGGGCCTAAGAGGGAATGGAGTTGGACTCTAAATCACAAACAGATTCCAAGGGACAGATTAACTGAAACTGCTGTCCAATTGGGATTCCTTCTCCAAACAGTATCGAGATTTAAATGTGTGGACTAGGGTTCAGGTTGCAGCCCTACAGATTTTTACCATGGAGGCTGACTTCAAGTGGGCCACGGACACAGCCATGGCTTAGACATTATGAGCCATGACATGTGTCAGACTTGCCTAGGCATAAGCAAAAGAGATGCAGTCTGCTTGCCAAATTGAAAGTGTGTGTGTGTTTATGGCAGCCCCTACTGGGTTGGGGGTCAAAAGAAACAAAATGCACCCTTTGTGAGTGTAGGGTCTTGGGAAAAATGTTGGCAGGATGATTGAATGGGTGGAAGTCAGACACCCACTTCAGAAAGAATTTAGGAGGAATATGCAGTATCACCCTATTATTAAAAAACGTAGTGTAGGGTGAATCCACTACTAGAGCCTGGAGCTTGCTAATTCTGTGTGTTGAAGTAACCACCACCAAAGCTAGGACCTTCCATGCCAAACTTCAGTCCACAAGTATCTAGTGGTTTAAAGGGAGCTTTCATCAACTGTGTTAAAACCATGTTGAGATTCCTTCCCTTTAGGGGAGGTTTCAATATAATCAAGCTGCACTGGACGCGAACAACTAAATACTGTAGAGAGATGGGCTTGCCTTCTACACTGTGGTGGTAAGCACCAATCATATTGAGGTGGACCTTTACGGAGTAGGTCTCGAGACCATACTGCAAGAGGTGTAGTACCACTACAAGCACTTACTTGTATAGTGCTACAAGGCAAACATGGTGCTATACATATATATATGTAAGACAGTCCCTGCTCTAGAGAGCTTACAATCTAATTAGAAAACACAGGGACTAGGGTATATTTAGGGGAATGATAAAAAAACAGACTGGTGGTGAGCAGGAGAACAAGGGGATCAGGATCCAAAAGCAGACTTGAAGAGATGGATTTTTAGTCTGGATTTGAATAGGTATTCAAGCAGATTATGTGTGGAACATGAGATCGGATCTAGGGCCTATTTCTCACACCAGACTGCAAACCTTCACCATTTGAAACCATAAGAACTGCTACAGGACTCTCTACCTGGACATCAGCTACTCCAACTGGCAGGTTCAAAGAGTTGAATTCTAGCCTCTCAACATCCAAGTTGTGACGGCTAGGGATTTGACATCAGAATGCAGAAGTCTCCCTTGATCCTTCAAAATCAAGGTTGGAGAGTTGCCCAGATGTATGGGTTTCTGGATTGACAAGTCTTGGAGAATGGGAGATTAAGGCTGTCTGGGTGAAGCAGGCACTATGAGAATCATGGTACTTCTATCATGTTGGAGTTTCAGTAAAGGTCTCACTACTACAGCAATGGGTGGCTATGCATAGATAAGACCTGCCTGCCAATGTAGGAGGAAAGCACCAGACACTAGTTTGTCATCCGACCCTACTCTGGAGCAAAACTGAGGGACTTGCTTTTTTTGGGGATTGGTGAAGAGGTCTATCAAGGACTCTCAAAAGATAGTCTACACCACCTCCCTGTCCAGAGCTCAATCATGAGGATGAAGAACTTGACTCAGCTTGTCCGCCAGAGTGTTGCTCTCTCCTGCTAGATATGTGGCTCTGAGAATCACTACATTAGAGACGACAAAGTTTCAGTCTGATGGTTTCTCAACACAGGAGAGTAGGAGCCCATTCCTTCCTGTTGATATAGATTGATTAACCTACCAAATTATTATGATTCAAACAGTCAAATTGCCACAATCTCTGAAAGGCTTTAGAATATTCAAAATAGCTCTCAGTTCCAGGAGACTGATTTGATGGAGACTCTCTCTTGAGGGCTACCATGAGCGAAGGCATGGCAGCCTCAGCAGTGTCTGTCAATATTATCAGAGTATCAGTAGGCTGGTCACAGGCCCTTAAGAGTCCAGCACAGCTTTTTTGATGGCCTGGAGGATGATCAGCTGTACTCATGCAGGGCTGCTTCAGAGGTCATACATGGCTCAATTTCCCAGTGTTCCTGCCACTGTGCTCCGATGAACTCCCAGTGCCGATGCAACAAAGCCTTCATCCAATACTTGACATTGAAGGTTTTCAGTGCTTTGGATGTTGAGGATGATTCTTTGCTCTTCTTGTGGCAGAATTAGTAGGGGACAGACCCCTGGAATTTCCTACTAGTGCTTGGCTCCCAAAGAGCTTAGGCAAATCTTGATGCAGATGCACTGTAAGCATCCGGTGCAGCTCCTGGGTCCATGGTGACCGATGCCGCCAAAGCCGATGGCCCAGTCTTCTCAGTGCAAAAAAGTTGACTGCGCTTTTCCTCAAAACCCTTTAACTCTTATTTTGTCATTGGCAAATACAAATGACAAAGAAGGGTTATGGTCTGGTCCCAGACACTGCTGGTCCCATTTGTTGTTGTCTATAATAGACATGATCCTGCAGCACCAGATGCATTTCCTAAACTCGCTGGCAAGTTTCTGGGATATAGTGGACTGAAAAATAGCCTCAGCAAAATCGAACAAATCAATTTTCAAGAATATAAAGGAAAAAAATATGAACTCGACCGGGTGCACTTCAGATCTAAATGCAGCTTGTGTGTGGCACAGAGGGAAAACAAAGGAGACATAAAAAACATGACTAAAGAAAACCAATAGGTAGAAGAAGAAATATGGCAGCAGGCAGATTAATGAGAACAATATGTATGGCATACCCAATGAAACTGGTGGCATGTGTGGACCTAAGAAACGTGTGGTTGGCTTTGTGGAAAAAGACATGCTGAAGTCCTGAGGTGTGGTGGTGGCAGGTGGGAATGGGCATGCATATGCAAAAAGCTTTCTAAAAGCTTCTAGCAGGAGCTGAGAAGATTCCCACATGGGGCTCCATCTGTAATGTCACCCATAATTGAGAACTTACCCTGCTTGGCCACGGAGAAAAATATCTCCAAAACACTCTACTTTTCATATTAAATAGCAAGAGAGGACAAAAAAAAGGGGAAGAAAAACCCCCCACTTTTATGGGTATTTTCAATACTTACGGATTTCAGCTAGCTTCTGTTGGAATTTAGACTCTCCAAGCACGTGTTTACTAAAGATAAAAGAAAAAGTACAGTAAGCAGTCAGATAACAATTCTTGGCAAGCAGAACTGGAAGTAACTATCACAGCTACCAAACCATAAAAAGCAGTTAAACTATGATTTTGGAAGCAGCAGCTATTTAAAAAGTGCCTTTTAGTTTAGTTTCTAGAAGGAAATTGATCATATATATCCATATCTGTGTGTCTGTCCCTGACCTAATAACATTTCAATTATTTATTATATTTCATTCAAATTTATGCCACATGTAGAGCATAAAAGTGATCCTCGGCTCTCTCTTTTCATATGCTCCACCAGTTTAATTAGACTCTCAACAACCTGCGATGCTATTGAGCATTGTTTTTAATGCTGCCTTAACACCGATTAGTGCCTTATTCACCAGCTGAAAGTGCCACGCTGGGCCAGAACAGGGGTTCATTGAGCTGAGCATGTGGCTAGTCCAGATACCAAAAGTACCCAACCGATAAAAATAGGGAGAGACCTTCCTTGTGGCTTAATCCCAGAAATAAGAGGTGCTGATTTCTAGCTCAACCTAGCTAATAAATTGTTAATGAAGCTGTCCTCAAGAAAAAGCCCAAACCATTTTTAATCTCAGTTTTGACCATATTTAAGTCCATTTTAATTGTGCATCGCTTAACATGGTTTGAAATGGTAAATATGTTTCATATTAACTTGTTCCTACCTATTTCTGATTTTATAGAACTCTATCATATCCTGTCTCAATGTTTTTTTCCTTCAAGCTGTAGAGTCAATTTTTTCAGCTTTACTTCATAGGGGAGCCATTCCATTTGCTATTATTTTTGCTGTCCTTCTCTCTGCCTCTTTATTAGCTTGAACAGGTTTGCTTAGGGATTCTAGCTCTGAGGTAAGGTCTTCAAGAAGTAACAGTCAGTTCCTGTTCGGTAATCCAGTTTAGTCCTCCAACATCGGGTAGTGCCCCTCCTCCTGCAGCCTGGAGACTGGACCAATCAAGTCTTCTGTAGTATATATGCAGACGGAGCTCCCAGAAGCCCCCAGTGTGTCCAGTCTCCTTGCAGCTTGCAGACTTCTGTGCCCTTTCTGGGCACACTAAGTGACACTTGAAGGAGCAACACTAGTTAGTTAGTTCTTTTGGGGTTTTATTTTGGGTCCTTTATTTACCATTTCTTTGCTAGGTAGCTGTATCTTTAAAAAACAGGGGACATCCTGGAGGAAGCCAGACCTGCATTGGGCTCCTGCCTTCCTGCCTGGGAATATCTGAAACCTGGGTTGAGCTCTCCCCAAGACTGTTCGGGGAAGAGCCATACCTGCTACAGCATTGCCTGTCACTTGGAGAAGTTGGCTGAGTTCCTTGCTGTTCACTGAGCTGGTAGGAATTTTCCTTGCTTTATCTTTTCAGCTCTGTTGTTTTTTGCATTGTCAGAGGCTCTGTCGGCTCCCCTGGCTTCCGAATTGCATTTTTTCCTGATTTTTTCGCTTGCCCTGTATTAGAGGGTCGTTTTCTTTCTTTTCCATATTATTTGGTTACCTTTGTATTTTCGCACCTTTTTTTATTGTGGGTGGAAAGGTGCGGCGGCCATTTTGGATTTCTAAAGTGTGCTTTTTAAGGGCACTTTTTAACACTTGTGCACGGGTTCCCCTGGCATTTTTGGGGTTTCTTTTGCTGGCGATTTTGCTCAGGGCACCCCTAGGATTCTGGGGAGTATTTTGTTTTCTGTAAAAAAAAAAAAAAAAAAAAAGTTTTAATTTTAAAGCTGTACTGATTTGAATATGGTTAGTCCCTTTGCTGTGGGCTTCCCTGTTCCTGTTTCCTTCTTTCCCCCTGGAAGCAGGTTGCCTTAGCATGGCTGCCAAACCTCAATGTGGGATTTGTGGGTCCCGCAGAGGTACAATGACTGACTCTGGCATCTGTAAGAGCTGTGCTGCAGTTTCTTCAGAACTAGAATGTCTTCTCCCTCTGCTGTTTGCAGCTCTGTAGTAACTCGATTGATTTTTCTTGATTTTTCAGCGATTTTAGACATTTCTCTCATGCCTGCAACCCTCCCACCTTCTTCTTTGACTTTTTAAGTTAATTCCTTAGCTTTTGGGGGTTTTAATTCACTCTTTTGGTGTTTTATTTTTGCTGGTGGCCATTTTGAATAGCTAATGAGCTTCGGTTTTTGGCGGGAAGCCAGATTACTTCTCTGCTGGCTTCTAAAAGCTATATTGTTGTTTCAGTTTTTTTCTTCTTTCCACAACACTTGCTAGAGGTCAGTTGTGCAGAGGTTACTTTTTTCTCTGCCTCTGTATGAACATAATGGATAAAAAGTACAGAAGGCATGGATAGAGAACAGTATGCAATTCAGAGCCACAGTACAATGCTGAGTCACTGACGAAGGGTGCAGGGCTCATGGCTTCCATTCCCCACTGTGCCCAACAAAGAAGGCTGGCTGAGGCATTACCTATTATGGGGAATATTGTTAAATGCCTGTTCCGGGGGACGCAGTTATTTCTTTTTAGTTCTCCCTGTGCCTTATTCAGGTTTAAGCTGCATAGGCTGTCAGAAGAAACACAGGGACCTCAGGCATCAGCTCTGCTCTTCCCCCCGCATCTTGCTTCCCCTGAGGAACTTGGGAACTCCGGAGCTTGGCTTCGGGGGAGCTCTCCATTGGCTTTACGCTGCACTGAGTCTTTACCACGAGAGTTTGAATACCTCCAGGAAGTTCAGGTATCATTTTCTGTAAGAAAACTGTGCGTACTCTGTTTTTGTTTTTTCTTCCTTGCCTCAGCTGCTCTGGGATGCTTTCAGCTGTATCCGGACCGGCTGCCCCTGAGTTGGAAGTGCCTACTTTGACTTTTTAGTCCACAAACTGCAGCCGGGTTACTTTGTACGTCCTACTGATTATTGTACCTGTCTTATTCAATATACCATTTGGTTGAGGTTTTAAGTCAGTGTTTTGGATCCTGACTGTTTTGGGGCTCGGCCTCATTAAGCATGCTCACTGTAATTTTCCTATGGCTGGATTGAGCTTCTACATCCCTCCCCAGAAACACCTTTCAGCCCCTACCATGGAGGTCTGAATGGCTGCGGAGGGATCCCACTCTAATTTCCCTACTTTCAGTCACTGTAATTGCCTTACCCTGACCTTGAAAGTTCCTCTATGCCAGCACAGTGAATGACTGACAGTTCCCTTCTCAGTTCTGCGAATACCTGACAGTTTTTCGGTGCCAGCGGCTGTTTTGTTTTTCTCTTCAGTGTTTCTTTTTAGAGGCAACAGCTCTAAACAGCAGTTTCCACACACTTAATCATGCTGTGGAGGCACGTGCAGTTTCAAAATCCTTTTCTTAAACAGTCTTGGGTTTCCCTGAGCCTTCCTTGCTTTTTGTTTTAAATGCAAAATAAATAAATAAATAAATAAATAAATGAAACCCCACACAAGAAGAGGAAAGGTGGTTTAAGTCTCTACAATGCTTTTTTCTATGGCTGTATTATATGTGAAATGTAATCAGCCGAAGGGTACATTAATAGCTTGCTTGTGTTACACCTGCACGCTGCATCCCGGAGGCTTTCCCCATACCCACTGCGTTGCTAGCTGGGTCCCCCAGCACCTTATCTCCCCCCTCCTCAGAGCCCCTGCTGCAGGATCTTCCACAGCCGCTGCAGACCACATTACACATTCCCATCCGGCCGTCTCATCAACGGTTTCTCCACTTCGCTCTTCCGTGGGGCCACTTCCAATTTCCGGCCATGCCGTTTGGTCTCGCCACGGCCCCCCGCACCTTCACAAACGTGATGGTAGTGGTCGCGGAGGCCTTGTGCACAGAGGGCATCCTGGTCCATCCGTAACTCGACGACTGGTGGATTCGGGCAAAGTCCAGTCGGGAGTGTGTGCACGTCACGAGCAGGGTGGTGGCTCTGCTGCGGTCCCTCGGCTGGGTGGTGAAAGAATGCAAGAGTTGTCTGTGCCCGACTCAGGATCTCGAGTATCTGGGAGTGAGCCTCGACACAGCACGGGGCTTGGTGTGCCTGCCGGAGCGCCGCATTCGGTCTCTTGTCCGACTCTTCAGGGGGATGCCCGCTCCGTCTGCATGGTGATAGCTACAGTTCCTCGGTACGATGGCAGCAACCTTGGAGGTGGTGCCCTGGGCGCGCTTCCACATGCGCCCGGCTGCAGAGTGCCCTGCTGCGCCGTTGGTCCAACCAATTCGACTCGTTGAACAGGAGATTGACTTGCCCAAGGGCGGTTCGCCGATCACTCCGGTGGTGGCTCTCCTCCGAGAACCTGGCGCGGGGGATTCCCTGGAGCCTCCACTTTTGGTTCCGTTCACAATGGATGCCAGCTTAACCGGCTGGGGGGCTCACTGCGAGACCCGCTTCGCTCAAGGAGAATGGTCTCCCCTGGAGACTTCTTGGTCGATCAACCTCCTCGAATGGCGGGCGGTGCGGCTAGCCCTCTTGGCCTCAAAGCCCTAGTTCTCGACCAGCCAGTGCGAGTCCTCTCGGACATTGCGACCACCGTAGCTTACATCAATCGCCAAGGGGGCATCGGCAGCATGGCCCTGGAATCAGAAGCGATGGCCTTGGTCAATTGGGTGCAGTCTCGTCTTCCGGCCATCTCGGCAGCGCCTATTTATTTATTTTATTTATTTATTTAACAATCATTTATATCCCGCATCTTCCAGAGTTCAGATGTGGCTCACAATTGAACAACAGTCAACAAAGCAGGGCTTGTTTTAAATGGAACAATTTTTGACAGTAACAATGTAATAGTTAAATACGTAACAGAACGGTGAATGGTTAAATGCATAACAGAACAATGTAAAGGTTAAATACATAACAGAACAAGAACAATTTATGAACTATGTACAGATACAGGTTTGTAGGTTCCTTAGATTTAAATCATGGTTATTTACAAGAGGGTGCAAATCTGTTAATTATGAGGTTTAGCTATACTCAGTTGGGTGTTATTTAGCCTTTTTCTGGGATGATTAGTGTATTATCAATGTTGTTGTAGTGCATGGCGCAGGCGCAGACAAGGTTCAGGCCGATTTTCTCTGCAGAGTGCGGGTGGACCCCGGAGAGTGGGAGCTAAACCCGCAAGTTTACGCGCAAATAGTTCGTCGGGGGGGGGCCGCCCTTCATGGATCTCATGGCGACATTTCAATCGGCCGAGACAGGACGCTTCTTCAACAGGCAAAGGGAGCGTATGTCCGAGGGGCTCGACGCTCTCATTCAGCCGTGGCCAACGTCCGGCCTTCTTTATGTCTTTCCTCCGTGGGTTCTGATTGGCCGGGTCGTTCAGCGCATCGAGGGCCATCGGGGTCGAGTGTTACTGGTGGACCCGGACTGGCCTGGGTGGCCCTGGTATGCCGATCTGGTGCGGCTGTGCGACGGCATTCCTTGGCTCCTATCCACGCTGCCGAATCTTCTTTTTCAGGGACCCTTGCGGATGCCCCAAGTGGGTCAATTCTCGCATACGGTTTGGCCATGGAGAGGGCTCGGCTGAAAAAGAAGGGTTACTCCCCCCGCGGTGATTTCTACCCTACTGCGGGCGGGGAAAACGTCCACTTCTCTTACTTACGTTCGGATTTGGGGGATCTTTGAAGACTGGTGCTCCCAGCGTGGAGTCCGGGCGGCGACGGTTTCCGTTTCCGTCGTTTTCAGTTTCTTCAGGTTGCTTTTGATAAGGGCCTTGCGGCTAGTTCTCTGAAAGTCCGGTTGGCGGCTATCTCTTGTTATCGAGGCAAAGTTTTAGGCCGTCTCTACGGTTCTTATCCGGACGTACGTCGTTTTCTTACGACTGTTTTTCATTTGCGGCCCTCCCGCAGGATTTTCGTTCCTCCGGGGGACTTGAATCTAGTGATGCGGGCCCTGGTTCGTGAACTTTTTGAACCCCTGAGTAGGGCGTTTCTGAAAGATTTTACGCTGAAGACGGTTTTTCTTGTAGCCATCGGTTCGGCACGGTGTATTTCAGATCTACATGCGTTGTCCTGCCGAGAACCTTTTTTGTCTTTTTTGTCTTTTTCCCCGGTCCCTTCCTTTTTGCCGAAGGTGGTTTCCCCTATTCATGTGAATCAGGCAGTGTTTCTTCCAGTTCTTTCTTCCCACTCTGTCGGGTCGGCGGACAAAGGTCTTCACCGTCTCGATGTGGGTCGTGCACCTCGTCGTTCTTTGAAGGCTACCGAATCTTTCGGAAGACTGACCGGTTATTCGTGCTCTTCGGTGGTGCACGTAAAGGGGAAGCGGCGGCTAAGGCCTCCGTTGCAAGATGGCTCAAGGAAGCGTTCGCGTCTGCGTATCTGTTGCAGCAGCGGTCTGTTCCGGAGGGGCTACTGGATCATTCCACTAGGGCTCGGGCTACCGCTTGGGCGGAGTATAGCCTAGTTCCGCCAGCAGATATCTGTAAGGCGGCCACCTGGTCGTCTCTGCATGCTTTCAGTACACACTATCGTTTAGATGTGTCAGCGGCTCGGGATTCCTCTTTTGTTCGGCGGTTCTGCGCGCCGGATGGCAAGGTCCCGCCCGGTCTTAACTGCTCTGTTACATCCCGATGTTGGAGGACTAAACTGGATTACCGAACAGGAAATGGAAATTACACTAACCTGGTAATTGTAGTTCCTGGAGGGTCCAGTTTAGTCCTCCTTCCCTCCCGACTATCTGTTATAAAAATGCGGCGCGCTTTCCGAACGGTGGATCATAAGACGGTTCCTCTTGCCGTTCGAACCTTTTTTGCAGCCGCGTTTTTGGCTATGGCTCTTCCTTTCTCAGGTGTTCAGTCAGCTCCTGAGATTTCTGATACGGAGCTGTATTTTGATTTCTGGGGCGTTGGTTCCAGCGCAATACAGTGTTCTGACTTCCTCGTTTGGAGAGAAAGTTGGATATTTTTGTGGGGGGGAAACAAATTGTTCTTTAATTATGTCATTTTCATTATGTCATTTTGTATATTAATCTAATGTGTTGCTTCGTTAAGTATGCTTTGTTACTAGTACACTGGGGGCTTCTGGGAGCTCCGTCTGCATATATACTACAGAAGACTTGATTGGTCCAGTCTCCAGGCTGCAGGAGGAGGGGCACTACCCGATGTTGGAGGACTAAACTGGACCCTCCAGGAACTACAATTACCAGGTTAGTGTAATTTCCATGTTCAGAGCACAAAATGAAGCTTTATTCAGCACAAGAAAACAAAAAGAATGCCTTACTTACCATTGCATAGGCTTTACAACGCCATATCCTTCATTCAAACATAAATAATGAGAGCCTAGTTTGGAGACCTCCCTCTTCCTGATGCGGGACTCCTTACTTCTCTCCGCCCTTGGATTTCAACTTCTTCCCTTTGTGCCCCACCCTCTGTCAGGTTCCCAGCTATATTCCTGTTAAGATGTGTTGGGCTGTCATCACTTAAGGAGAATGGAGATTTCTCCCATGTACTCCACACTCCTCTAGTTACATTATACTTTTTGAGATGAGGTGACCAGAATTGTATTGTTTTAACAACAGCCGCTGCACACTAAATTGAGGATTTTAATTAAAGGTACCAGATGTCCCAAGTTTTCGGGGATTGTCCTCGATTTTACAGCTGTGTCCCTGACTCCCACCTTTTTGGCAGCATTCTGTCCCCGATTCCAGCAATGGGGAGAGCGGGAGTAGAAAAAAAATAATTTTCAATTCCTTATCACTTCTCCGGGCCAGTCCAGGGAATGGTAGGGTTGTCAATCCCCTTTAGCAGCTGAGGACTGAATACTTCAAGTTTTCTTGATAGCTTAAGCCACTCCCCCTGATGTCGACTAGCCAGTCTTTCAGTCCTCAGCAGCTAAAGAGGATCGATCTGCCTCTCTCCCTCAGAAGAACTTTAGTTTTTGTTTTTGATTTCTAATTTCTGTTATACAAGTTGGCTCTAGCAGGGCTGATACTAACCTATATTTCTCGGAACTAGTGTAGTCGAGGCTGCACAGCGGGAGCTCAGAGACGTTGAGTGTACAGTGTTAAGTGGCGGGAGCAAGGTAGAGCCTACCTTCGGGGCCGCCTCCGTCTCTGCTGCAGCAGATTGAACCTGGGAGCCCCAGTTGTTCCTCTGCCTCTAACAGTCCGGGTTGCTAAGCGTCCCGCTAGCAGCGGGACAGCGTTTGGCCGCGGCCACGCTCCGCTCCTCGTCCAGGTGAGCCGGTTCGGGGGAGCATCTGTCACTGGGCGTTTTTACTTTTTTCTCCGTCGTCAGTGTTTGCGGCACTCGGGCTTTCCTGCTCCGGACCGCGGCGATCAGGAACTGTTGTCCCTTACACGCAGCAGCGCAGGGCACACGTTCCATGGACGAAGCGATTCTGTCAGAATTGGAGAGGGCCTCTGTACCCGCGGACAAGGTGGGAAAGTCGGCCATTTTGTGCGCGCCGGTCAGCGTGCCCGCGGAGCATCACCGGGCCGGGAAAAGAAAGTCCAAATCTAGCAAAGATGTTTCCGAACGGGTGCAGCCCTCGCAGGCTCCTGCTGCAGCTCCGGAAGGGGTTTCAGCGTTCTTTTTACCTGAATTCATTTTGGCGATGCACAAGGCTTTTCTGCTGAGAGCCTCTCAGTCCTCTGCTTCGGTTCCTCTTCCTGCCTCTTTACCCGGGTCGGTGGTCTCTCCGGTGGCTGAGGACCCTGGGGAGGGGTCTTCTCAGCGCGCGGGTGCATCCCAGGCTCCGCTGGATCCCTTTGGGCCGCTGATTTCAGAACCCCTGGGTCAAGAGGAGAGAGATCTGGGTTCCAACGAGCTTCTTTCCCAGGCAGGCTTGGACCTGGGTCCAGAGGAGCTAGAGGAGGGGGAAATAGCACCCGGCGAAGACCCGAATGTATTTCGGGTTTTCCGCAAGGAAGAACTAGGTGCCCTCATTGCTCAGTCCTTGTCGGCCTTGCACCTCCTTCCTCCCTCCGTTTCTCAGGAGCCTTTAGAGGATCCTTTGTTGCAGGGCTTTAAAGCTGAGCAACGCTGTTTTCCTGTTCACCGCGTGATTAAACAGATGATTGAGTCTGAGTGGGAGTGTCCTGAAGCTACTCTCCGCGGGAGTCGCGCGTTGGCGCGGCTTTACCCAGAGCCGCACGAGGAAAAAGAATTATTACGCATGCCCAAGGTGGATGCCATTGTGTCGGCAGTGACCAAAAAGACTACCATTCCGGTGGAAGGTGCAGCTGCGCTTAAAGATCTCCAGGATCGAAAGTTGGAAGTTCTGCTCAAACAGGCCTTTGATTCTAGCGCTCTGGCACTTCAGGCTGCTGTGTGTGGAGCTTACGTCTCGAGGGCATCCATTCGGTGGATGCAGGGAGATGCTTCTGTGGATTCCGCGTCTGTTTCTGGAGCAGAGGGAGCAAAGTTGGAGTCGGCGGCGGCTTATATGGCTGACGCTTACGGATTGCGGCAAAAACTATGGCGTCGCTTGTCGCTGGCAGGCGTTTTCTCTGGTTGCGTAACTGGTTGGCAGATGTGTCCTCTAAGTTACGTCTGAGTAAATTACCCTATAAAGGGCGCTTGCTTTTTGGTGAGGCATTGGAGAAGATTGTTAAGGATCTCGGAGACTCCAAAGGCGGACGCTTGCCAGAGGACCGGCCCAAGCTGGTTAGAGGATCCGGGGGTATCCGGGGCTTAAGTCGGGACGCCCGCAGATTCCGGGGAGCGCGCTTTGCTCCCTATTCCAGAGGCCATGCCGGGTTTCGCGGTCAGTCCTTTCGAGGGGCCAGAGGTTATGGTAGGTCTTACTTCCAGGCTTCTCAGTCCACCCCTAAGAAACCGCAATGAAGGTTTGCTGGTCCAGGCGTTGATTCCTGTGGGAGGGCGCCTACAGGAGTTTCTTCCAGCCTGGACCGCGATAACCACGGACAAATGGGTGTTGGAGGTGGTTCAGAAGGGGTATGCGCTGGACTTCGCTTATCCTCTACGCGACGCGTTTGTAATGTCGCCCTGTGCTCCGGGTCCCAAGGCGCAAGCCATCTCAGACACGCTGTCCCGCCTCTTGCAGCTCCGAGCGGTGGTCCCCGTGCCTCGCGACCAATACGGCTGTGGTCGATACTCGATTTATTTCGTGGTTCCCAAAAAGGAAGGTTCTTTTCGTCCGGTACTGGATCTCAAGAACGTCAACCGGGCCTTGCGGGTGCCTCATTTTCGCATGGAGACGTTGCGTGCAGTTATTTGCTGGTTCAGCCGGGGGAGTTTCTCTCCTCCATAGATCTCACGGAAGCATATCTGCACATTCCCATCAGACAGTCTCATCAGCAATTTTTGCGATTTGCCCTGCCCATGGGGCACTTCCAGTTCCGAGCGTTACCGTTCGGTCTTGCGACAGCTCCACGTACTTACACGAAACTGATGGTGGTGGTAGCAGCGGCGCTGCGGAAAGAAGGCATCCGGGTTCATCCGTATCTCGACGATTGGCTGATCAGAGCGGATTCGCACGTGGCTGCAGTTGCGGCGACGGCTCGTGTAGTTCAGCTTCTGGAACAGCTCGGTTGGGTCCTCAATCGGACCAAAAGTTGCTTGCAGCCGGTTATGCAACTGACTTCTCGGGGCCTAATTCGACACGTCTCGAGGGCTGGTCTTATTGCCCGAGGTCAGAGTGCTCAAGATTTTGCAGCAGGTGAGCGCGTTTTTGCAGATGGCGGCTCCGTCGGCATGGACGTACTTGCAGCTCTTGGGATCCATGGCGGCAACCTTGGATCTTGTTCCGTGGGCCCCAGCTCACATGCGGCCATTGCAGCAAGCCTTGCTTTCCCGGTGGTCGCCTCAGCTTCACCCTCTTTCACAGAAACTGCTCTGCCCGGAACTGGTTCGGCACGATCTGCAGTGGTGGTTAGACCCTCATCATCTGAGAGCAGGAATGCCCTTACAGGATCCGCAATGGGTATTAGTGACCACGGATGCCAGTCTCGCGGGCTGGGGTGCTCATTGTCGGTCACAGGTGACTCAGGGGTGTTGGAACGCGGAAGAGAGCTCGTGATCGATCAACCGGCTGGAACTTCGCGCCGCTCGGCTTGCCCTCCAGAGCTTCGAAAGCTTTCTCCGGGGAAAGGCTGTTCGGATTTTTTCCGACAATGCAGTGACAGTGGCATATATAAATCGGCAGGGCGGGACCAAGAGTCTGCCTCTCATTCTCGAATGCCAGGAATTGATGACGTGGGCGGAGAGCCGTCTCTTGGCCTTATCCGCGGCGCACGTGGCAGGCAAGGACAACGTGCAGGCAGATTATCTCAGTCACAATGTTCTCGATCCCGGAGAATGGGAACTGAACGTAGCGGTTTTTCACGAACTGACGTTACGTTGGGGGCAGCCAAGCATGGATCTCATGGCTACCTTCCGCAATGCGAAGGCGAACAGGTTTTTCAGCAGAAGGCGAGAGCGCATGTCGGAGGGCTTGGATGCTCTGGTTCAGCCGTGGCCAGTGGATTGTCTCTTATACGGTTTTCCCTCCTTGGCCGATGTTGAGTCGGATTATTCGTCGAATAGCGGGACACCACAGGACTGTAATCCTGATCGCGCCCGATTGGCCTCGACGTCCTTGGTATGCCGACCTCGTACGGTTGTAGATAGATTCGCCTTGGCGTCTTCCGGTCAGGATCAATCTCTTGAGTCAGGGACCGGTTCTCATGCCGCAAGTAGATCGCTTCTTGCTTACGGCTTGGCTCTTGAGAGGGAGCGTTTGAGACTCAGAGGTTACGCTAGTTCCGTCATTTCCACCTTACTTCGCTCGAAAAGCCCTAACACTTCCCTGGCGTATGTTCGGGTGTGGCGGCTCTTCGAGGATTGGTGTGGACAGAGGGGTTTTCTTCCTCGGTCGTCTACCTTGCCGCAATTGCTTTTATTTCTCCAGGAGGGCTTAGATAAAGGTTTGGCTCTCAGTACACTTAAGGTTCATTTGGCGGCGCTGACGTGTTTTCGGGGCACAGTGCAAAAACGCCGGCTGGCGGCTCATTTGGATGTACAATGTTTTTTTCGGGTGGCGAAGCTCATTCGGCCGCCGGTTCGTCCGATCGTGCCTCCGTGGGATTTAAATATCGTGTTGGAGGCATTGTCACGGCCACCGTTTGCGTCGGCTTCCTCGATTTCTTTACGAGAGTGCTCATTGAAAACTGCGTTTCTGGTGGCCTTGTGCTCGGCGAGACGAATTTCCGATTTACAGGCCTTGTCCTGTCAGGAGCCTTATCTTCAGTTCTTGCCTGGACGAGTGTTACTACGAACGGTGCCTTCTTTTCTTCCCAAGGTTGTGTCAGCCTTTCATATTAATCAGTCTGTGGTCTTGCCTGTTTTTTCGGATTTAATGGATTCTCGGATGGATCGTGCGCTCCGCCAGTTGGATCTCGGTCGCGTTTTGAAGGCGTACCTTAAGGTCACTAAACCTTTCCGGAAGACGGACCGGTTATTTGTTCAGTATGCCGGATTCAAGAAGGGTCAAGCGGCGGCTAAGTCCTCGATTGCTCGATGGGTGCGGTGTGCCATTGCAGCGGCTTATGAAGCCAGTGGTTGGACTCCGCCGGATGGTCTCAAAGCTCATTCCACTCGGGCTCAGGTGGCGTCCTGGGCAGAGTTTGCCTTTGTTCCTCCAGTGGATATCTGTAGAGCGGCGACATGGTCTTCCTTGCATACCTTTGCCAAACATTACCGATTGGATGTTCAGGCCGCAGAGGATGCGAAAGTTGGGGCTTCGGCTCTTATCGCGGGGCTTGCGGGTCCCTCCCGGATTTAGGTACTGCTCTGGTACTGCCCTACCATTCCCTGGACTGGCCCGGAGAAGTGATAAGGAAGAAGAAATTAGGTCTTACCTGCTAGTTGTCTTTCCTTGAGCTTTCTCCGGGCCAGTCCAGGGTCCCACTCTTTTCTGTTTCGGTTGTCTTGACCGAAGTAACCGTAAGATATTAGGTTAATGGGCTTCGTGCGGAGTGAATACTTTGGGGCTTCTACGTTCTGTCTGTGGAGGTCAGAGTTTTACAATTTAAACAATAAAAAAAAAAAAAAAAGTACCATTATATATATCGGCTCTTTTATGGCCGTGTCGGCAAGAACGTTTTCTTGTTCTTGCTGGTTCCGAGGGAATATAGTGCTTTATCAGTTACTAATGGGTTTGTGTTTCAGATTGTTTCTGGTTAACTGCTTTGTCAGAAGAAGACTGGCTAGTCGACGTCAGGGGGAGTGGCTTAAGCTATCAAGAAAACTTGAAGTATTCAGTCCTCAGCTGCTAAAGGGGATTGACAACCCTACCATTCCCTGGACTGGCCCGGAGAAAGCTCAAGGAAAGACAATTAGCAGGTAAGACCTAATTTCTTATTTAGTGATTTGAATATGTTAGATATTAGAATTTGCATCCATTATCTTTATATTTTGCATTGTACAGGTGACATGCATCACTGTTTCCATTTCTCTGTCGATTTGTCTGCTTGAAAGTGACATTCTTGCTGTCATGGGATGGACTGGGGGGGAGTAAGGTAATGATTCCCCTTCTCCACGCCTCGTTGCTGATATCTGGAACTAAGGTGCCCCCTAATCCCCCCCACCCCACAAACACACACTTCCGATAAGTGTCCCAGATTTGCCTGCAAATCTGGTCACCTTAATTTTCATGTATTATCCAAAATAACTCCAAGGCCCTTTTTCTAGAAAAGTGACGCCTAATGTAGAATCCAGCATTGTTTCCTGCATTTATTACTTTGCACTTCTCCATATTAAATGTCATCATCTGTTATTTAGATGCTCAGTTTCCAAATCTTGCAAAGCTCTTCTACAATTTCTCAGTCTTTTGATGCTTTAACTACTTTGAATAATTTGTATCATCTGAAAATATGACTGCAAAAGAGGGCAAGGAGTGAGACAAATTAGTCGTGAATAAATTAAACACTGGTCCCAACATAGATCGCTGGGGCCCTGCAATAATTCTCTCTGTTGGGAGAGCTGACCATTTAATCTTACTCTTAGTTTCCAGTCTTTAACCCATTACAAGTTTACAATAAAATAGTGGCTGAGAGTCCTCCAGGACAGGTTTGGAAATCACTCGCCTAGGGAGAATACTGCATCCTAAAACAGCCAGTGGGTTACCCGGGGCTTGGTAATGGGACATATTTATTTTCTTTTTGACTCAGCAGTTTCTTCCTACTCTTTTGTACTTCCACATCAACTGGAACCGGGCTTGGAATCTGGCACCATGAGCCTTTATTCCAAACTACTATGGGACTTTCCCCTACTTTTTGTCAATCTCACCTTCCCAAAAAACATAAATACTCTGGTCACTTTGGGACAGTCCTGAGCCAAGGCCATGTACCAAGGCTTCTTCTGGAACCTTATAACCATTGGCCCCGAATCTGGTCACCCCTTAAGCAATGACCATCATTCACCCCTCCAGCCAACAGGGGGAGTGGGAGATCTGACTCAAGGATAGCACTGGGGATTCATCCAGGACTGGTTTGGGAACCACTGTCCTAGGCCATGGAATATCATTTCACGACTTGTTTTGTACTGGAAGCCAGCACGATAATTCCTTATGTGGATGATTTTTTTTTAAAGAATATATCATCTCCAGGGATGTTGCTAAGCAGGGGTACATGGATTTGTGCCCTGATTCTATTGGCCAGTGCCTTGAATCTTACTCTGCATGGAACAGCCCAGTGATTCCTTGATTAGCTCCTCCGCTCCCAGGCAGTGTGTGCAGAAGACAGGGGTGATACTGGAGTGGCAAAGCAGAGAAGAGCTACTCTGTGTCCTAACCCAGCCAGTCTCCTTCCGTTTTCTCCCAACTCTCCCCTTGTGCAGCAAACAGAGGGGGGGGGGGGGGGAGCGGTTGAGGCTAGAGCAGATTGAGCAGAGAAAAGTTCCTCTGATCCTTGATTCAGTTTTCCCCCTCCTCCCCTCCATTGCACATCTGCCTTTTGCCTAGGGACAGGAAGAAAAGGGTTGAGGCAGACACAGCAGCATAGCCATTCAAGTTGGAGAAGGAAGAGAAAGCCCCAGTCTGTATTCACGAATGTGGGTGAGCCCTAATCTGTACCTTCCATCTGCTTCATCTTGTCCTTCAATGTCAAAGCGAAGTCTCTTTAGTGGTTTGGGGTGGTTACTGACTTCAGCACCTCGCTTTAGCAGGCGATCCCCACTGCTCACCATCTGGTTTATCTTCTGGAACTTTTCCGAGGTCTTTGAATAAAATATAGGAAAATGTTCTTGAATTTCATGTTGTGCATGACAAATATACAGTGCAAAATATGATACAGGGTTGGTGCCAGGACATGAGGTGCCCTTGGTGAATGTCATTCCTCACACTCTCCTGCTCTCACCCAGATTGCCATTGTTGCCACCTCTCTCCAGGAGCTGTAGCAATTACTTCAAACAGCCCTTCAGAATTTACCCAAACCTCTGATGCTGCAGGACTGTTAGCATCATGCATCACAATAGGTGGAAGTACAAACTTCTCTTTGCATGGAGGTGGAAGCACAAATAGCCCTGCAGTGCTGGAGATTTCGGTAAGCACTGCAGAGCTCTTTGAAGTTATTTCCAACTCTGCAGGTCATAAAAAGGGGTGTCAGCAGTAGTAAATGGGCCGCCCTCTGAAAACTGCTCTCTAGGTGACCATCTAGTTTGCCTAATGGTAGCGCCGGACCTGGTGTGATATTGTTCAAGCTGAGTCAATATATTTGTGGGGACATTCAGTTTGCAGTAACTCATGGATAGGGTGAGGTTAGAAAAGGATTACCCGGAGAGGAGGAAGTGACGTCACCGGAGCCGATGGCGGCTTGAGAGAGCTGCTCCGGCACCGACCCAGCCATCGGGAGGAAAGCGCAGCCCCCCGGAGGTGGAAAACAGACACCCCGGGTGAAGGACGCTGTTGGGAGGTGGCGGAGGTCGGCGGAAAGCCGGCGGCAGCAGAATATAGCAGCGGAGAGCAGCAATTGCGGGAGCGGAGGACAGCCGCGTGTGGAATAAAAATGGCGCCCAGCGTGACGGCGGGGTCTGCATGAGAGGCAGGAAGTTTGCAGCGAGGAACAGGAGTCCCACGCTCTCAACAACATAGAGCGCACCAGGCAGTAAAGCTGCAGAGGAACCGTGGTGCTGGAGGTGAGACGGGGCTGAGGAGTGTAGCCCACAGGCATTGTGCTGGCAACTGGAGCTGGGAGTTTGCAGAGCAGTGACCAGAGGGGAGTGCTGTGAGGTCAGAGAGACCCTTGGAGGGACAGTGAGAACACCTGGTGCTATCCTAACGAAGGCAGGGGGAGAGTGTGCTCTGGTGGAGTGAGAAAGGACAGTAAAAGTTTGAGCACCGTGCTTGTGAGTCTGTGAACAGGGAGACCAGTTCAATATTCGGTGGCAAAGGTCGGTTCAGTGATGACTACCAGAAGAAAAGCAGCGGACCTCAGAGAATATGTGTACTCGGGGTCGCAAGGAGGGAGGAGTGACTCAGGGCAGAATGAGAACAAAAAGCACCAGGATGGGCCAGGAGAGCAGGGGGGAGAAGTGGAGATGGAGAATGTGAAAGCCCCTGGAATGGACCCTGCGCAAAATGTCACCAGAGCGGAGCTCAGGGACTGGTTTCTTGAAATCAAAAATAAAGTGCAGTCTGTGAAAAGTGAGCTGAATGAGCTGCTGGGGCCCCTGAAGGAGGAAACTGGAGAGCTGCTGTGCAGAATGGGAGATCACGAAAGTAGGTTGCAAGAGCTTGAACAGCTGTAGGCAGGAGAGGTACAGAGGGGTGCAAAGTTGGGATCGCAATACGAGGCCCCAATGTACAAGCTGGAGGATTTGGAAAACCGATTGCGTCGCAATAATTTGAGAATCCATGGAATTCCAGAAGAGAAAGAATTTCAAGATAGTGAAAAAGTGGCACGGTCTGTGTGTCTCGAGGTACTACAGAAAGGTGGTGAGGAGGTGGCAGTTGTGGATATACAACTTGAAAGGGCGCACAGAGCACTGGGGCCACCAGTTGGAAACAGACCTAGGGATATTATAATTTGCTTGACACAATATAAAACAAAGGAGAAAATTGTCAGCAAAATGAGGAGGGGTGGAGCCCTAATATGGCAGGGGTACCCAGTGAATATATATGAGGACCTCTCTGCAGGCACGTTGCAGAGGAGGAGGGCAATGCAACCAGTTACACAATTATTGCGGAAGTTAAGTACCGGTGGCTGCACCCATTTGGATTATGGTTTAACCTTAAAGGGCGGACATGGAGGACACAGACACCAGAGGAGGCGATGAAGGTCCTACGGGAAGCGGGCCTACGACCCCAGGAGATATCCCTGGGGACAGGACCATCAACAGGTGTGGCAGGAGCAGCGTGGAGATAGCCAAGAGAGAAGGAACAAGCGGGCAGCAGGACAAGGTCAAGAGCTGCGAGATGATCGGCCGGTGGAAGAAACCTGAAGAAACCTGAGGACTGAGAATCTGCTGGTTAAGCACAGAGGGGTGACGGGGGAGTGTTTTGTTTAAGAATGTTTGTTTAAGAGTTATATGTGTAGTATGCAAGGCAGTGTTGGGTGAGGAGGGTGGGGTGATAGGGAGAGTGCGGGGTGGGGAGAGGGTGTTGAAGGGAGTAGGGAAAGGAAAATGGTGGGTGATGGGAAAGTAAGAGGGTGGGGAGTTGAATGAGATGGGGATGGGGGAGGGAGGGGAATAGGAGGAAGGGGGTAGGAGTGAAGAGGAGGGGGAGGCGGGGGAAGGGAGGGGGTGTTTGAGTATGGGCTGGTGGAGGAGGGTGGGGGGAGAGAAGAACGGAGTGAGGGGAAGGGGGAATGGGTTTGTGAAAGTACAATGGCTGGGGAAGGTAGGGGGCGCACTACTCCTGAGTTATCCTCTGGAAGTGAAGGAGGATGAGGGGGAGATGAGGTGGGAGGGGGGGAGGATGAGGGGGGGAGACAGCAGGAATTGGGAAGAAAAGCTGGAACTCGTAGTAAAGGGAGGGGGTGGGTAAGGGGGGGTGGGGGTGGGGGAAGGGGGAAGGAGGGGGTGGAAGGGAAGGGGGGGAGAAACAGGGGAAGGGGTGTGGGCAGAGGAGAAGGTTAACGATTGGGACATTGACTGTAAAAGGGTTGCGTACGAGACAGAAAAGAAGTTTGGTGGAGATGGAAGGTAGAAGAATGGGTGCGGATATTATGTGCATACAAGAAACACACCTGCGGGTGGGGCAGGAGTATTTGTTGGAGTCTAGGCAATACCCTAAGGTGGTTTTGGCAGGTCAGAGAGTAAATCCTAGGAAAGGGGGGGGTCGGAATCTTGGGGGGGGGGGGAATACCATAATATGGTGAAGGGTATTAGGCGCGGGAAAGGAGGTAGATGGGTGGGAGTGCTATTGCAAATTGAGCGGGAAGAGGTGTGGGTGATAAGCTTATATGGCCCAAATGAGAAGCAGGGGGAGGTGTATGAGCAAATTTTGAAGGAGTTGGAGGGATTTGGGAATACCCCGAGTCGATACTAGTGGGGGGCAGGGGGGAGGAGGCAGAGGGGATAGGCAAAGCCTGCACAAAATGCGGGAGAGATTGGGTTTAGTAGATGTCTGGAGAAGCTGGCATCCGGGAGAACGGAAGTACACATTCTACTCCCCAGTACATGGCACCTACAGCAGGTTAGATATGATTTGGGGGGGCGGTAATTGGGTGGAGAGAATACAGGAAGTGGAACATGGCTCAATTACCTGGTCAGACCATGCTCCAGTGAGCGTTCAATTTGATATGGGTAGAACAGATGGAAGTCTAAAATTCTGGAAACTCAATGATTCCCTGCTTGAGGAGGAGCAGCACGTGGGGAAGATTAAGGATAGTATAAAAGAATACCTCCGGTTAAATGACACGGGGGAGGTGCCCTTGAGGGTGGTGTGGGATGGCTTAAAGGCGGTAATTCGGGGACAGCTGGTCCGTTTGGGGGCGCGAGTAAAGAGGGAAAAAGGGGCAGTGGAAACTGAATTATTACGACAGTTGAGAAGTTTGGAGGGTGTGCATCAGAGAGTGTCGGATCCGCATACTATTGCGGGGCTCAATAAGGTAAGAGTGGAGCTGAGTAAAATGCGGGCCCAAGAGATAGCATATCAGCTAGCGGTTCTGAAGCAGGCCCATTTTGAAGGGGGAAATCAGGCGGGGAGGTTGCTGGCCAGCCGTCTTAAGGGGAGGAGGCAGGCAGCGCATGTAGAGGGCATTCGTAATACTAAAGGGGAATTGGTACACCAATCTAAGGGAATCAGGGGGATATTTAGGGAGTTTTATGAGAAATTATATAAAAGTGAACTAAGGGCGGGGGGGGGGAGGAGATCGCAGAGTTTTTGGAGGAATGTGGCTTACCGCAAGTGACTGGGGAGGAACGGGAGCGTTTAGGGCGGGAGATACAGGAGGAAGAGGTAAGGAGGGCTATAGCTACTTTGAAACTTGGAAAGGCGCCGGGATTGGATGGGTACACGGCAAAGTTTTATAAGGTAATGTCGGAATATATCACGCCCGTCTTTACTAGGGTAGTGAATAGGGTTCTTCAAGGGGAGGGACTCCCGCAGACAATGGCGGAGGCTGGCATAACGGTTCTACCGAAACCGGGTAAAGATAAGGGGGTATGCGGATCTTATAGACTCATATACTTAATAAACTTAGATGCAAAAATTTTGGCAAAGGTGAGTGGCTAGTGAGCCCGTGAAGGAATGGCCGCATTTTAGATCAGCTCTGATCCGGGATTTCCCATATATAGCTAGCAGCTGCATTTCAATAGCGAAATTCCCTGTGCTTACCCGATCTAAGTTGCTGATACTCAGCGGATCCTTTCTGGCAGCTGGGGGGGAGATCGAAGGTACTCTGTGAGCTTTGGGGGCAAGCGGCACGAGTCTCCGCGGCTGGAGCTGCTCTCTTTTTGCCGGCTGCTGATGAGGCTCAGATTGGGTCTCCTCTCTCAGCAATCTTTATAGAAAAACCCTTTAAATCCCCCGGCCTGGCACCTGCTGATCAGAGGAAGAGCAGTGAACTGCTAAGACTGCGAGGCTGACCGGCTTACTACTGGTGATCAGAGCAGCGAGAGAGATCGGGTCACCGACGAGATCTGCACTTCTGTCTTTGGTGCTCACTTCTGTTGGCAACTACGAGCGCTGTCAGAAGAGGTGGGAGCTGTGCACGACCCTTTGAGGTGCAGTTGAGGGTGTCCAGGTGGCTTGGCTAGGAGATCCAGCAGCCATTGCCACGCGGTCGTGAAACGCACGATCCTGTCTGCGTTCCAATCAGTTTCGGCGGGAAAAGGTCACATGTGGAGCTGTCAGCGAATCGGAATCCAGCACCTTGAATCTTCATGTTTCCGGAGATCGCTGCCCCAATTGCTGGATCCTCTCTTCCGCTTCCTTGTCTCTGAGCCTGGTTTGTAGAGTTCCATTCTCTGTGCAGCCGGATCTATAGTAAGTGAATCGGTCACAGTGCATCTCTGTGATTGCTGGACGTTGCCGTTTGCTGTGAGTCTGGAGCGCCACCTGCTGTTCAGGAGTGGGATCTGTCTTTTTCTTGTTATTAACACCAGCCCTTTACTGGCTTGTAGCAGCTTTCTGCATATCCCTGGACTGTAGGGTTCTAAAACTTTTTTTTGCGACACCTGGGCTAGCTTGGGAGTTGGAAGCACTCTACCTTTCTGTCCCTGCTTTGCCGGTGGGGGAGTTGGATCTCTCATGGCTGCCAAAGCTAAGGGGCTTGAAGCCCGGGAAGGAATGCAGGCTTCCCAGCGTCTACTGGGTAAGAGTGGATCTCAGAGCAGCCCACCCAGTAAGCAGCTATCTGAGGGGTCCGGTGATGAGACATTGAGTGAGCTTGATCAGGGTCCTGCGGCGTCATCATCACATGCCCTTTTGCAGCGGGAGCTCCGAAGGGGCTTTCAGGATTTAGCCAGTGAATTCCACTCCATGCGCAAGGATGTGATGAGCACAATTGCGGAACTCAGAGGTGATATAAAAGACCTAGGCACTCGAGTGGAAGAGGTCGAGACAAAAATAGAAGATCATGATGGTGCTCTGGTGGATTTACAGTGTGCAGTAGACAGGCAGCACTCGCAAGCGATGGAACTGACTTATAAAATTGATGACATTGAAAACAGGTCCCGTCGTAATAATGTGCGTTTCCGAGGCATTCCGGAGGTTGTGGGGGGTGCTGAAGATCTGGTGGTGGTGCTCAAGACCCTGATGGGTGAATTACTTTCAGCAGAAGAATTTGCATCCCGTGGGTCTGGGATGGAGATCGAAAGGGTGCATCGTGCCCTGGGAAAACCTCCTAACAATCAACCATGGGATGTTATTGCCAGATTTCTGCGGTATGCTGACGCAGAGCTTCTTTTGCGAAGGGGTTGGGAGAAAAAAGTGATCCAGTACCAAGAGGCAGTGGTATCAGTATATCAGGATCTTTCGGCTTTCATGCTGGCTCGCCGGAGGGAGATGAAACCAATTACAACGGTGCTGAATAACAAAGGGATTCGCTACTCCTGGTCCTTCCCATTCCGGATGAACTTCCTTTTGGGAAATAAAAAGATTTCAGCAAAAGACCATACGGAAGCATGGAGAGCGTTGCACCAGGCGGGTCTTGTGGAAGACAATGCATTGCCGGTGCCTCTGGCCCCTAAGCCTCAGCACTCAAAGTGGACTCGGGTGGGAAGACCTGCTTAAGATTTCCGGGATCCTGCGATTTTGTCTTCCTGACCTGGGGAAGTTCTCAGGGACTCTTTTGTTATAGGAACTGCGCTTACTAGAACAGTTTTGTATAAGTTAGCTGTCTCCTACTCTTGTTCTTATTGTACTAAATGTTTTCTGAAATTATGGGAATTTTGGAATTTGTTCTTTGCTATATGGGGGTGGAGGGTAATGAGGTTTTGATGTGGAGAGGGGTATAGTAGGAACAATAGCTTACTGGTGAGTTATATAAGGGGGATATAACAACACATTACATCATAGCACCTCTTGGGCAAGGGGGCCCGGATGGAGCTGGGTTAGGGGTCAGTCTTACCGTGCCCTGTCTATTTGGCAGGCAGGTGGTACTGCTGGGAAGGGGGGAGAGATTTGATGGGGGGCAAGTACAGATGGGGGCGGTTTGGGAGGAGGGGGTGGGGGGAGAGATTTTTTGATAATTTTAGGGGGCGGGGAATGGTGGTGGTTGTGGGGTGTACTTCCGAATACTGCTAAGAGGTTGATGGGTGAGGGGATGTTTCTAGTGCTTAAGGGTTGTGACTATGCGGGGGTGGGGGGGGGCGCAGTGGTAAGGAAGTTGATTACTCATGTTGAAAGTGGTCTCTCTGAATGTAAAGGGTCTTAATTCCCCTAGAAAGCGCTCTTTGCTGTTTGCGGAATTGAGATCCTTGAAAGGGGACATTGTGTTTTTGCAGGAGACCCACCTCCGTAGTAGCACCCAGGGGTGGTTAAAGCGTAAACCTTACTCTGAGGTGTGGGTAGCGTCGGATGCGAATGGACGGAAGAAATGTGGTGTGGCCTTGCTGTTCCATCAGTGTTTATCTCTCCAGGTGGAGGAGGTTAAGAGGGATACTTTGGGGAGGTGGCTCTTCGTGAATGTTCGTCTGGAGGGCCACTTATTAACGTTCGCTAATATTTACGTCCCCAATGAAGGCCAAGTGACCTTTTTCGCGCGGCTGAAAGCGCTGCTGGCTGAGTTTGCGAAAGGCTCTATTATATTGGGTGGGGACTGTAACGCCCACATGGTCCCTCACTTGGATTCGACGGGCAGTGCTGGGAGGGTAACTAGTGAGCCTAGTAAGGCGTTGCGGAACTTTATGCTTGATCTAGGCTTGCGTGATGTTTGGAGAGATACACATGAAGGGGAAAAAAGCTATAACTATTACTCACCCGTTCATCGGGTGCATACCCGTATTGATTATTTCCTGTTGGATCAACGTCTGATGGATGGGAGAGTGGAGGCTGGGCATGGGACACTGACGTGGTCGGATCATGCTCCGTGTTGGATTATTCTTCCTGCGGATTTGTGCGGTGAGCAGCATTGGCTATGGCGCTTAGATGCTCGATTCTTTCAGCGGCAGCGTGCTGTTCAGGATCATGGCCGCTTTATAACCGATTTTTTTGAATTAAATGATTCTGGGGAGGCCCCACTACCCACGGTTTGGGATGCTTTCAAGGCCACAGCTCAGGGTCGTCTGATAGCTGAAGCAGCTCGTACCCGAAGGGCCTGGAAACAGGAATCTTGCCAATTAGTGGAGGAAAATCGACGTCTCCAATTGGAGCATGCTCGGACAGGCTCTAAGTGAGTCTTGCGCCAATGGCGGGTAGCGCGGGCTAACTTAGATGCGTGTATGCAGAGAGACTTGGATAATAAGCATCGGAAATTACGACAAACCTTTTATGAACGGGGGAATAAGTCCGGTGGGTATCTTGCCCTACGACTTCGTCAGCAGCAAACCTCGAGGGTGGTTCGTGAAATTCGGGATTCCCGGGGACAAAGGAGGGTGGTTTCCCGGGAGATATGTGAGGTATTTGCCACCTTTTTGGAACGGTTGTATAAAGCTGAGCCTTTTGATTTGATCCGTGTGCAGGACTATCTGCGGACTGTTACATTGCCGCGGTTGAACGATTCGGATAGAGACCAATTAGATGCCGAACTTACTGTGGAAGAGGTGGAGATTGCAATTCGACGTTTAAAAGCTGGGGGGGGGGGGGGGGCGCCGGGCAGTGATGGCTTTCCTGTGGAGTATTTTAAAAAAATTTAGTGCTCAATTAGCACCGACTCTGGTAGTGCTCTTTAATGAGGTTCTGCGGGGGGAGTCGTTGCCCCCTTCTCAGCGGGAAGCTCTTATTGCAATGATCCCCAAGCCGGGTAAGCCCCTACAAGAGGCAGCCTCATACCGCCCTATCTCCTTATTAAATACGGATGTTAAAATACTGGCTTCAGTGTTGGCTGCTCGATTGAATCGAGTTCTCCCAGCTTTGGTGCATCCGGACCAGGTTGGTTTTGTGCCGGGCCGTCAGGCAGCAGATAATTTTAGGCGAATGTTACAGGTTATTCATGTTGCCCGACAGGATTCTCAGCCGGCGCTCTTGGTGGGAGTTGATGCTGAGAAGGCCTTTGACCGAGTCAGTTGGGGCTATCTTTGGTGTGTGTTAGATACGATGGGGTTTGGCCCTAACTTTATGCGTTGGGTTCATAGCCTTTATCAAGATCCTAAGGCATGTGTCCAGGTTAATGGGGGTCAGTCGAGAAATTTTGCGTTGGAAAGGGGTACTCGGCAGGGGTGTCCTTTGTCACCGTTGTTGTTTGCGCTGGTGATGGAACCCTTGGCGCAAAGCTTTCGTGAGCATCCGGACATTGTGGGCATTCGAGTGGGTCCTACTGACTATAGAATTGCACTCTTTGCGGATGATATCTTATTATCGTTGGTGAATCCGGCTGCGTCCCTTTCAGCTGCCATGCAGCTCTTTGAGGCCTTCTCACAGGTTTCCGGGTTCAAAATCAATTATACTAAATCCGGATTCTAAATGTTGGGGTCCCGGAGGTGGTTTACTTACAATTGAAGGCTACTTATCCATTTTGATGGGTCACAGGTGCTCTTCGCTATTTAGGTGTGAACCTGACGGTTGAGCGGGCGGCGCTCTATAAGGCTAATTATGGACCGTTACTTCAGCAGGTTAGGCGTGACCTGGAATCTTGGACCAGTTTGATGTTGTCTTGGTTTGGGCGTATAGCGGTGGTTAAGATGGTGGTTGTTCCGTGGTTTTGTACTTCTTTCAGGTACTTCCTATACCACTACCTCGGGGAGTCTTGGCCTCTTGGCAAACACTGCTCATGAAGTTTATATGGCGGTTTCGTCATCCTCGCATGGCATGTCGGATTCTTTATATGCACACACGCTGTGGGGGTATGGGGGCGCCTAACTTTCATTGGTACTATGCGGCGGCGCAGTGCCATGCCGGGGTGGAATGGATGAATACTGATAGCGCCAAACGCTGGGTACAAATGGAAATGCATATTTCGGGGGGAGCGGGACTGGGAGATGGGTTGTGGCTTAGTTCCAAGTTGCGAGGTAGCTTGCGTTCATGTAACCCTTATATCCTACATACTCTCCACTGCTGGGACAAATTTTTTCGGCCTCGGGGGGCGGACCTGACTCCTTTGGCGCCTATTGTGGATAACACTTTGTTTCCCCCTGGGATGACTGATCCGGTTTTTCGGATGTGGGGGCATAAGGGACTTAGTCGTGCCGGTCAATTCTTTGATGAGCGTAGGTTGCGCTCTTTTAGTATGCTTCAGGAGGATTTTGATCTTCCCGACTGTCATGTTTTCCAGTATACACAGGTGGTTCACTGGGTTCGGGCTCGAGCTGTTCAGTCTCATGTTGCCCACGATTTGTCAGATGTTGAGCGCTTCTGTGAGGAGGACCACGAAAGGTCTTATTGCTGCCTTGTATGCCATTTGCAAGCACAGCAGCCGGGACTCGGCAAGCATAGAGAGCAGTGGGATCATGACCTGAGTCTTCGTTATTCTGAGCAGCGATGGGAACAGGTGGAGGGTAGGCTGTGGAAATGTTTGGTGGTGATTAATGCCCGTGAAACTAATTATAAACTACTTTATAGATGGTATATGACGCCTGTGCGGATTGCTCGAGTGTATCCAGGGGCTTCGGATCTGTGCTGGCGGAGATGTGGACAGAAGGGCATTTTGGCGCATGTCTGGTGGTTTTGTCCTCGTGTCCAAACCTTTTGGAGGGGGATTCAGTACTGCTTAAAACAATTGGTCGGGTTGAACATTCCTTGGGATCCGGGCATTTTTCTTTTTGGTGGGAGTGTGCCTGGAGCCAGAAGTCCTCAGTTGGCCTTGATTCGACATGGTTTGAATGCTGCTCGGCTGGCCATGGCTACTGCTTGGAAGCAGGTTCTCCCACCATCCTTCTCTACCTGGTTGGAACGGATGTGGGATACGTATACTATGGAGCGTGGGGTGGCAGCTGGAAAGCTACGGTTGCCACACTTTGAGCAAGTGTGGGAAGCTTTTGTTTTAAAGTATGGTTCATGATTGCTTGAGTGTTACACATATCCCTTGGAGGCGCTGGCCTTGTGCTTTCCCGTGAGGTGGAGTCCCTGGGTTCCTCCTCTGCCTCGTGTGGTTTGGTTCATTGGTGTATTCCCTTCACTTTTAGCTGGCATGGAGGTTCTCGTGGGGGGAGGGGGGAGGATAGGGAGGGGGTGGGGGGTTGGAGGGTAGAAGGGGTAGGTAGAGTGTTCTGGGAGTGCTATTGGATGTCAGATGGGGAGTGGGGGGGAGAAAAAAAAAAAAGGAGCTCTGATGGTTTCATTTTATGTTGCTTGCGATTTTGGCATTGTTGCTTTCCGTTCTTGTATTCTGCATATAGCTCATGAGACTATTGTTTCTTGTAATCATGTGCTGCCTTTAAATTAAAAAAAAAAAAAAAAAATTTTTGGCAAAGGTACTGGCAAATAGGATTCAGGATGTAGTACCGCAGTTGATACATCCTGATCAGATGGGTTTTGTAAAGGGGCGGCAAGGCAGTGACAATGTGCGAAAGATTTTGAATATTATGTGGCAACTTCAGAGGACTAAAGAATCGGCAGTGATGGTTACTGTGGACGCGGAAAAAGCTTTTGATCGTGTGGAGTGGCCTTTTATGTTTCAGGTTTTGGAGAAAATGGGGTTTGGAGGGCAGTACATCAGATGGATAAGAGCTCTATCAGGGGCCACGAGCTAGAGTTAGAGTAAATGGTGGATATTCAGAGAGTTTTGAGCTTCATAGGGGTACCAGACAGGGATGCCCATTATCGCCTTTATTGTTCGCACTGGCTATTGAGCCGCTGGCGCCATACATTAGACGTGCGGTGGATATCAAGGGAGTAAGGATACGAGGGAGGGAGGAAAAGATTGGACTCTTTGCGGACAATGTTATATTTACCTTGACACAGCCGCTTACAACACTACCAGTGTTGATGACGGCTATTCAAAGGTACAGCCGGATAGCAGGGTATAGAATGAATCAGGGTAAAACTGAACTGTTGGGATTTAACTTAGTGCCTAGGGTGGAAGAGAGCCTGAGAAACCATTTTAAGTTTCGGTGGGTGGCAGGGAGCTTTCGATATTTTGGGATCCAGTTGGGGATCCCTTTATTCAGGATCAAGCACTGGAATTATCAGGGATTGGTGGAGAGTATCAGGCAGGATTTATCTCGATGAAGGGGGTTGTATCTGTCCTGGATGGGCCGTATCGCAGTTGTGAAAATGAATGTTCTCCCAAGGTTGTTGTTTGTATATATGTCCCTGCCGTGTCGGTTGGTAAGAAAGGAAATAGATAAGATGCAAAATCTGCTCTTGCAGTTTATTTGGGATGGAAAGCGTCCGAACGTAGCTAGGGATACCATGTTTAAGACGAAGGAGGAGGGGGGCTGGGGGTCCCATTGTTGCTCCGATACTATGAAGCGGCGCAACTTCGGGCATTGTTTGCGTGGAAGGAGGGGGTGGAGTGCCTGGGGTGGTTGGGCATGGACGGGGCGGAGGGGGGAAAGTGCAGGTGCTTGGATCTGGGATCCCGGGGTGGGAAGACGGGGGAAGGCGGAGGAGAATCCGTATAGAGAACTTACGAGACAGGTTTGGGTGAAATGGAGGGGGTATTTATTAGGGGGGAAGCAGCACTCTAGGGAAACTCACATTCAGACGGTAATGGAGGGTAAGATGGGGGAGGCGGCAGGGGTTTTTAGGAGGTGGGGGGGAGAAAGGGTTGTGAAAAATTGGTCAACTGGTGGGGGATGGGGGGAGGATCTGGAGATTTGAGGAGCTCCAACAGCAATATCATTTGGAGGAGCGGGATAGATATGCGTATGTTAGTCTGTGGTATTGGCTACAGCGGAAGGAGGTGAAAAAAGATTGGTCTGCGAAACCTACACCATTTGAGGAGATGATGGGAAGTAAAGGATTGCCTACTCGGATGATATCTAAGTTATATAAGCTCTTGGGGGAATTTAAGCAGGGGGCCATACGTGGCCAGCTTCAGTGGGAGGAGGAGCTGGGAGGGCAGTGGGATTCCGAGAGGTGGGATAGTATTTATATTCGGACTCATAAATTAGCCCCGGGGACAGCAATGCTGGAAAATAGCTATAAGTTAAGGTTGAGAATGTATTGGACCCCGGTGTGGCTTCATGCATTGTACCCAGTCTGGACCATTGCTGGAAGGGGTGTGGGGCCAGAGGGGATTTGGTTTGGAGTTGCCCTATTGTACGGGATTATTGGATAGGGGTGGAAAGGCTTACGGTGGATATTACAAGGGTGAAGGTGCAGGTTACTCCCAGTATGGTAATACTAAATGAGGGGGTGGAGGGGGGGGAAGGGGGAGAGAGAGTTAGGAAGACTACAGGGGTACTGCGTAATCGCGGGCCGGATGAGTCTTCTTCGTTGGTGGAAGAAAACGGGTGTCCCCCCGCTAGCGGAGGTGGTGGGGAGAATGGAGCAGCTTTGGAGCTTCTGTGCAATTGAAGCACATCAAAAACATACTATTAAAAGATATAACTGGGTTTGGGGGCGGTATGAGCAGTGGAGGGTTTGGGGGGGTGGAACAGTGGTATGAGCAAGTGGAGGGGGCGGGGTCAGTACGAAGGTAAGGGTTTGGATTATACTTCTACTCATTTAACTCAATTGTATAAGTATTGGGATGGGTATTAATGTTTACATCTGTTACTTATGGGGAGTCCCTATAGGGACTGAAATGTATGTATGATATACCATGATTCCGGTATAGAGTTAAGGATTTATGTCTTATGTTGTAAAGTGTTATTGATGGGAGGGTGGTAGTGTGGGAATTTCTACATGGACGGTGGGGGATGGGGGGGAAGGGGGGAGCGTTTAGTTCTTGTATACTTGTGTTTATAACTCAGATGATTATCAGTTAGCTCGGAAGATGCTAGTCTGTTAATGTATGGGGGAAGATCTCAGAGGCTGGTGGGGGTCTTCTGACGTGCAAATGTATGTTTGTGGTGGAAACTGCATAAAGTATAAATGGTAGAAAATAGGGTACACACCGAGAGCGGGGATCTCTCAAATTTGTAGATGAAGTATGGAATGTATAATGGTATATACCTGGTGGGGTTGTGGTTATATGTTATGTGTCGTGTATTATGATGTGTGCTAATAAAAATTTAAATTACAAAAAAAAAAGAAAGGATTACCCGCATATCTCCGCATACAGTCACATACTAATTAACATGGGAAAGAGAGCTAAAGTTCTTGTTTTGTTTAGAAAGTTGTTCAACCCCTTTCTTTTGTCTCTGTTTTTTCGTCTTTCTCTTATTTCAGTTCTATCTTACTTACTTTACTGTTTTCTTTTCATTCATTTTTCTGTCTCCAGCTATCTTTCTCCTTGCCCATCTATCTCTTTTGTTCCAGCCAACCACTTTCTTCTTGTTTTCTGTTCACTATCCTATTTCTTTCCATCTCTTACCCTCTCTTCCAGTTTCTGACCTTTCTCATTCTTTCTGCATATATTTCAAGCCAATCACTACTTGTACTGTCTCTCACTATATGTTCCATCCCTTCTCTGCCAGCCCCTCCAATCACTTTCCTCCATTCCTCTCTTACCACCCTCTATTAATATCTTCTACTCCCGCTCACACTATTCCCTCTGACATTATCCCCTCCAATTTTAATCAAGGTGGAACCAGGCTGCCGGTGTTAATGTTTAAAAAGGAGACAGAGCAGTTTTTAAACATGAAAGGGGGGGGGGGGGAGCCAACAAGCACTCAGAAGTACATGGTTTGGATTGAGGTATTTTTGAAGAATGCTATCAAAACAGGGAAGTTAGGGAGTCCCAATAGAGAGGTTGCAAAGTAGCCCAGGTGTTTTTAAATAAAGAGCAAACAGAGTTGGAAGATTGCTATAAATATAAACATATTTTGAAATGTCTGTATACAAGTGCTAGAAAAGCCTAAAAAATAAGATAGGACAGTGAATGTATAAGTGCTGAATGAAGAAGCAGATATAATAGGCATCTCAAAGTCCTGGTAGAAGGAGGATAACCAATGAGACATTGTGATATCAGAATACAAATTATATCACAATGACAGGGCAGATCAAATTGGTGGAGGGATGGCACTATACGTTAAACAGAGCATTGAGTCAAGCAGAATAAAATTTCTGTAGGAAAAAGCAGCACTGTGAAATGCTTATGGATACAATTTGTATGTGCCAATGGAAAGAGATTAGTGATGGGGCATACTTCTGACTGTGTGGCCAGAATGAACAGACAAATGATGAAATGTTAACAGAAATTAGGAACACTAACGAAATTAGCAACACAATTATAATGGGTGGTTTCAACTACCTCAATAATGACCAGATACTGTAAACGCCATGCCAGGATATGCTAGAGAGATAAAGTTCAAGATGAGATAAATGAATACTTCATGGTACAACTGATTTGAGGGAAGATATTTTTGATCTAATCCTTAGCTGGATTTGGTGCAAAAGATAATGGTGGTGGGGCCACTTGACAATAGTGATCGTAACATGATAAAATTAGACTTAAATGCTAGTGCAGTAGATTTCCCTAGTGTCCTTACTCCAGTTATTCATTTTCAAAAGGGAGATTATGATAAAAAAAACAAAAAAGGAACAGCTTCAAAAGTTAATAGTTTATATCAGAGTGGATGTTGCTCAAAAATACTACTATCTTACAAACCCAGACCAGATATATTCCTCGTGACAGAAGGAAGACCAAAAGACAGCTAGCATGGTTAAAAGGTGAGGTGAAAGAGGCTTTTATAGCCAAAAGAATATCTTTCAAAAAATGGAAAAAGGATCCAAATGAAGAAAATAAGAAACAGCATAAGCACTGGCAAGTTCAATGCAGAGCATTGATATGGAATGCAAAAAGAGAATCTGAAAATAAGTTTCCTTAAGTGACAAAAATACATAACAAAAATCTTTTCAGGTACATTTGAAGCAAGAAACCTGTGATGGACTCAACTGGACTACTGGGGTAAAAGGGCATTCAGTGAGGACAAGGGCATAGTAGAAAAACAAAATTAAATCTTTTGCTTTTGTCTTTACTAAGAAAGATGTAATGGAACTACCTATGCCAGAAATATAATTTAATGGTGATGGATTCAGAGGAAATTTAAGTGAACCTGGAAGATGATATAAGACAAAATGACGAACTAAACAGTAGCAAACAACCTGGACTGACTGGTATAAATCCCAGAGTGCTTAAAGAGCTCAAAAATCAAACCTGTAACCTATCAAGAAAAAAGTCTATAGTACCTGAAGATGGCGAAACTAGGTCTTAGCTGCTAATTGTCTTTCCTTGAGTCTCTCCAGTCCAGTCCAGACGCATGGGTTATGGCCTATGACCAGCAGATGGAGACTGAGAACCACAGATTTAATGATGTCATACTATAAGGGTTCCGTGCCCACTCTCACAAGCCAGTATTCTAATAACAAAGCAGACTCCACAAAAAGGAGGTTCATTAAACATTTGTAATGAACAAAAAATAGAGATAAAATAGAAATAATTCACCATAGAGAATCAAGAACCAGGAAATAAACTTCCTGTGCAAACTCTCGAAACTTTCGAAAACGTGAACAAACTAGAGAGCCCAAGATTAAAAGAATAGTAAACAGAATCTAAGGGATCCAGGCTCGTCGACAAAAACAGAAATCGAGCAGGTTCTGGACTGAACTGACTCAAGGAAAGACAATTAGCAGGTAAGACCTAATTTTGCCTTCCTTATCATCCCTCTAGTCCAGTCCAGATGCTTGGGATGTATTAGAGCAGTATCAACCTTGGGAGGGAACCATGAGCCCAGCCTGCAACACTTGAACACCAAACCGCGCATCCCTGTGAATCTGGACATCAATGCAATAATGATGTACAAAAGTATGAAGTGATAACCAAGTAGCCGCTTTACAAATGTCAACAGGCGGAACTAGACTACATTCAACTCAAGAGGCTGATTAAGCCCTAGTAGAGTGAGCCCTCAAGACAGCCAGAAGGAGCTTATTCTTTAGCATATAAGCAGAGGCAATTGCCTCCCACAACCAGCGAGCAATTGAAGCCTTGGTCACTGCCCACAGAGATGATCTGACTTTTGAAAGACTGGGTATGCTTAAGATAGCGATGGATAACTCTGCGAATATCCAGCAAATGAAGCTGACGAGTATCAGAATCTTGACCAGAATGGAGATGACTGGAAGAGAAATGGACTGGTTAAGATGGAACTCAGAGACCACCTTAGGCAAAAAATATGGAACAGATCTCAGGACCACTCTATCCTTAGAAATAATCAAGACAGACTCCTTATAAGATAAGGCCTGTAACTCTGAAATCCTCCTAGCCGAGGAAATGGCGACAAGAAAAACAACTTTCAAAGTGAGATCCTTAATCGAGGCTGCAGAAAGCGGCTCAAAGGGAGGATCCATAAGCACTGACAAAAAACAAATTAAAGTCCCAAGAAGGAATCACTTAACAAATCAGAGGACATAGCTGCTTTACAGTTCAGAGAAAAGCACCACATCCAGATAAGAATGCTGCTAAAAGGGAGAATAGTGAGGTTTCTGGGGTCCAATGGATTGCAGGATCCGAGGAAGCATGGGTTTACCAGAGGCAGGTCTTGTCAGACAAATCCAATTGACTTTTTTGGCTGGGTGACCAGGGAGTTGGACAAAGGGAGAGACCTAGATGTGGTGTACTTAGATTTCAGTAAAGCCTTAGACACCGTTCTGCACAGGAGACTTATAAACAAACTTGAGCACCCTAGGGATGAACCCTAAAGTGACTGACTGGGTTAGAAACTGGTTGAGCAGGAGGTGACAAAAGGGTACACATAAATGGAGCTCACTTTGAGGAGGTGGTTACCAGTGGTATGCTGCAGAGATCTATCCTTGGTCTGATTCTTTTTAACATCTTTGTTAGTGATATTGCAGAATGGACTGTCGGGTAAGATTTGCCTCTTTGAAGATGATACCAAAATCTACAATAGAGTAGACATTCAGGAAAGAGTAGATAACATGAGGAGGGATCTAGCTAAGCCTGAAGAATGGTCGAGAATTTGGCAGCTGAGATTTAATGCTGAAAAATGCAGGGTCATGCATTTGGGCTGCAAAAATCCAATAAAGCAGTACAGTGTAGGAGGTGAAGAACTTCTGTCCACAAAAGACGAGCAGGACTTGGGTGTGATTGTTTCTGATGATCTTAAGGTGGCTAAACAGGTAGAAAAGGCAACGGCAAAAGCCAGAAGGTTGCTTGGGTGCATAGAGAGAGGAATAGCCAGCAGAAAAAAGGGAGGTGATAGTGCCTCTGTATAAGTCTCTGGTATGAACTCATTTGGAGTATTGTGTGCAGTTCTGGAGATCACACCTATAAAAGGATATAAACAGGATGGAGTCGTTGCAGAGGGTGGCTACTAAAATGGTTAGTGGTCTTCGTTATGAAACATACGAGGACAGACTTAAAAATCTTAATATGTATACTTTAGAGGAAAGGCGGTATAGGGGAGATATGATAGAAACATTTAAATACCTCCGTGGCATAAATGCAGAGGAGAGTTTCTTTCGATTGAAAGCAAGCTCTGCTACGAGGGGACATAGGATGAAGGTGAAAGGGGATAGACTCAGGAGTAAAATGTGAAAATATTTATTTACGGAAAGAGTGGTAGATGCATAGAATAGTCTCCCAGTGGAAGTGTTGGAAACGAGGACAGTATCTGAATTCAACAGATTGCAGGCCTAACACTAGAGGTATCTGAAGTTTCTAACAATTCGGAGACATTTAACACATCAAATTGCCCAAGCCCATTAGCATCAGCATTAGCCGAGGACTTCTGGCCCCTTGGAAGGTAAAGCACAGTTACTTACCTGTAACAGGTGATCTCTGGGAACAGCAGGAATAAGTCTTCACATATGGGTACGTCGGTACCGACGGAGCCTGTGCGGGAACGCTCCCCAGCTTCCCAAAAAGGAAAGCTTATGGGAGCATCCCACAGCGCCTGCGCGCTGCCTTCCCGCCTTTCCTAACCGCCTCTCCTCAGTTCGAGTTTTAAAGCTGAAACAAAAGAGAGAGAGAGGAAAGGAAAGACAGATAGAGAGATACAACTCCTAGGGGAGGTGGGAGGGTTGTGAAGACTTATTCCTGCTGTTCCCAGAGATCACCTGTTACAGGTAAGTAACTGTGCTATCTCCAGGAACAAGCAGGAATGAGTCTTCACATATGGGGACTCCCTAGCTAAGATGCCTGGGAGATCCCCAAGGATATGAGACCCTGGGAAGGGTTCTACCTCCTCCTATGGATCTCAGGCATCTATCCAGGGATGGAGGGTAGGAGTTGATTAAGAATGGAACAGGTGTTTGAGAACAGCCTGACCAAACAAGGCATCCCGGCGGGAGTCCTTGTCCAAGCAGTAATGGGCTGTGAAGGTATGAACCGAGGCCCAGGTGGCTGCTCAACAGATCTGGTCGATGGACACAGAATTTAGATGAGCCATAGAGGCGGCCATGGCCCTCACATTATGAGCTGTGACATGGCTCTCCAGAGAAAGGTTCTTCCTCTGGTAGGCGAAAGAAATACACTGAGCAATCCAATTGGACAGTGTCCTCTTAGAGACTGGAAGTCCCAAATGAGAGGGATCAAAAGCAACAAAGAGCTGGGAAGACTTCCTATGTTGCTGTGTCCTTTGTAAGTAAAAGGCAAGAGCTCTTTTACAATCCAGAGTATGAAGATTCTTCTCTGCACTTGATGCATGAGGAGCTGGAAAAAAGACAGGTAAATATACCTCTTGATTAAGATGAAAAGGTGAGACCACTTTAGGCATAAAGTGTGGATTGGTCCTAAGGACTACCTTATCATGATGGAACCTTGTATAAGGTGGATTAGCCACTAAGGCCTGCAGCTCACTGATGCGGCGAGCTGAGGTGACTGCAATGAGGAAAATAACCTTCCAGGAAAGAAATTTCAAGGAGGTGGTGGCTAAGGGTTCAAAAGGAGGCTTTATAAGCTGGCCAAGAACCAGATTTAAATCCCATGCCACCGGAGGAGGCCTAATGGGAGGTTTAGTTAAAGTTAGGCCTCTCATGAATCTTGCAATAAGAGGATGAGAGGAAATAGGTTGTCCATTGATAGGCTTAAGGGATGCTGCAATAGCACTCAAATGGACCCTTACTGAATTCGTCTTAAGGCCTGCATTGGAAAGATGCAGGAGGTATTCCAATAGAGAATTCAAAGGTAGTGCTAGAGGGTCGAAACCCCTTTCAGCACACCAAATGGAAAATCTTTTCCATTTAAAAGCATAGGAACGCCTAGTGGAAGGTTTTCTGGAAGCATGGAGGATATCCTTCACTTGTTGAGAAAGATTCCAGCCTTGAAGGTCTAGGCCTTCAGTAACCAAGCTCTGAGGTGAAGGGACTTGGGGTTTGGGTGCCAAAAAGTCCCCTCCTCCTGGGACAGAAGGTCTGGAGCAGCTCCCAAATCCAGGGAGGGGGCTTGGGAGAGATGCAGAAGTAGAGGGTACCACACTTGGCGTGGCCAGCGTGGAGCTATGAGGATCATAGATCCTTGATCCCTCTGGAGTTTGAACAGAGTCTTGGGAATCAAGGGAATGGGTGGAAAGGCATACAGGAAGCCCTGCCCCCAGTGAAGGAGGAAGGCATCCTTGGCCTGAACTCCCTGACACGGAATTCTGGAACAGAACCGGGGAAGTTTGGCATTCCACGGACTTGCAAAGAGGTCTATGTCCGGGGTTCCCCATTCTTGGAAGATTCTGAGTACCTGATCCATGTGCAGGGACCATTCGTGTGGGAGCAGAACTCGACTGAGTCTGTCTGCCCAAGAGTTTTGGATTCCTGGGAGGTATACTGCCAGGAGATGGATTTGATGCTCTCTGGCGAAGGCGCACAATCTTAAAGCTTCGTTGCAAAGCGACAGAGAGCCAGTTCCTCCTTGCTTGTTTATGTAAAACATGGCTACTTGATTGTCCGTATGAATGAGGACTGTCTTGTAGCTGAGCAGGGTATGAAAGACCTTGAGAGCTAGAAAGACTGCTCGAAGCTCCAAGTGATTGATATGAAGAAAGGTCTCCTGTGGGGACCAAGTGCCTTGAGTGGAGAGGTCTTGTAGATGAGCTCCCCAACCTGTTTGGGAGGCATCTGTTGTGAGGGTTGCTTGGGGCAACAATTGTTGGAAGGGGGACCCCAGCAACAGATTTTGAGTGGACATCCACCATTGGAGAGACCAAAAGAGACGTTTGGAGGTTGCTATTTGGTCTGAGAGAGCTCCTGATGCTTGAGTCCACTGGGTGGACAAAGTCCATTGGGCTGCTCTCATATGTAGGCGAGCATAGGGTACCACATGCACTGTGGAAGCCATGTGGCCTAGCAGTTGTAGCATCTCCCGGGCAGTTAAGTGGCTCTTTGACTGAATCTGGGAGGCTAACTGCACTAGACGTTGGCAACGGGCCTGAGGAAGGTAGGCCCTTGCAGTGGTAGTATCCAAGCAGGCCCCTATGAATTCTAGGGACTGAGTGGGGGTGAGCTGAGACTTGGGGAGGTTTACCACAAGTCCCAGATACTGCAAAATGCGTCTTGTGCGGTTCAGGGAAATCTGGGCCTCTGACTGAGATGGAGCTCGGATGAGTCAGTCGTCCAGGTATGGGAATACAAATATTCCCAGAGTGCGTAGAAATGCAGCTACTGTTGCCATGCATTTGGTGAACACTCTTGGGGCAGAGGCCAGACCAAACGGAAGCACCCTGTATTGATAATGTTTTCCTTGGAAAAGAAAACGGAGGAATCTTCTGTGAGATGGATGGATGAGGACAAGTGTGTACGCATCCTTGAGATCTAGAGAACAAAGCCAATCCTGACTTTGAAGGTATGGAAGGAGAGTGCCCAGAGAAAGCATCTTGAACTTCTCCTTGCATAGAAATTTGTTCAATTCCCTGAGATCTAATATGGGTCTGTATCCCCCTGTCTTCTTTGGAATGAGAAAATAGGGGGAGTAAAACCCTGACCCTTGTTGAAGAAGGGGAACTTCTTCTATTGCCCCTTGGGCAAGAAGGGTAGCCACCTCTTGACCTAGAAGGTCGAGAAGAGATGTGGGAGAATTGAAGTGTCTCACCATGGTGTGGGGAGGAAGGTCTGAGAAATGAAGTTTGTAGCCATCTCTTATGATGGAGAGGGTCCACTGCTCTGATGTAATCTGCTCCCATCTGGGAGCAAAATGAGCTAACCTTCCTGGAATGGTGAGAGGTTCTGGCTGTTTTAAAGCCAGAAAGGCTAAGTTCTCTAGCATCAAGTCAAAAAACCCTGAGGAGGTTGGGTCTGCTGAGTTGCAGCAGCCCCTGTAGTCTTAGGCCTGGCCTGTTTAGGTTGCTGACGCTTAGTAGCAAAGCGACCTGTAGAGGATTGTTGGCCAGAAGCAGAAGGGAATCTGCCCTTTTTGAAAAAAGACTTCTTGAAGGGTTTTTTCTTGGCAGGAATGGAGGTTGACTTTGAAAGTCTATCCAGAGCAGAATTTTCTGCATCCATTTGAGTGGCTTTTATTTGCCATTCTTTGCCAAACAGGTTTTCACCTGTACAGGGAAGATTTCCTAAGCCATCTTGGACCCAGGGTTCTAAATCAGAAGCTTGGAGCCAAGCAATTCTGCGAGCAGCTATGGCAATGCCAGAAGCTCTGCTGGTACCTTCAAAGGAGTCAAAGGCTGCCCGGTTGGAAAACTTTGAAATGTCTTGAGTATGCTTAAGCCAAATGAGGAATTCATCCCTTTTATCTTCTGGCAGAAAAGGGAGGAAAGTGTGTAGTTTATCTGCAACCTCCTTTAGAAACATACCCATGTAAAGACTATAGGAGTTGATTCTGGCAATGAGCATACTGGCTTGGAAGAGTTTTCTACCAAAAGCATCCAAGGTCCTGCATTCTCTTCCTGGAGGAGTAGAAGAGTGTCTCTTTGTACTCTTTATCCTCTTCATAGCTGACTGCACCACAATGGAATGGTGAGGAAGCTGTGTTTTATGAAAACCAGGACAGGGAGGGACACGATACATAGTGTCCAATCTGCGAGAATGAGGAGAGATAGTGAGAGGAGTCTCCCATAAATCAATCATGTGTTCATAAAGAATCTCATGAATTGGTAAGGTGACTGCCTCTTTAGGAGCCTTAGAATAACCCAAAATATCTAATTTTTTGCTCTAGGCTCTGATTCAGAGGATACTGAAATAGAAAGTCCTTTAGCTACTTCTCTTATGAAGTCTTGAAAGGATAAGTCCTCTGGAGGAGACATTCTTCTTTTTGGAGAAGAAGGCTCTTCAGGAAGGGCTATAGATACTTCAGCAGACTCCTCTTATGTATCAGAATCACCAGAGGAATCAAAGTACCGTCTGTCAGGGTGCTCTTCTAATGCTCGGTACGCGTATCGAGCAGTATCGACATCGGGCGTCATCGGTACCGGATCGGTACAGATGAGCAGCCCTGGACAAGGAACCGCTGCAGTCGGTATCCTGGTCGATGCCGATGCAGTCGGTACCGGTATCGGCGCTGGTGCTGGTACCCGAGTCGATACCGACAACGGAGTTTGTTGTGGTATCAATGGCGTCGCAGCTTGAATGAAGGCACTGATAGCCTGCTGCATGGACAGAACATTCTGATCCATCGACGCCATGAATGCCTGGAACTCGGTACCAGAAGGTTGTGCCAGTACCCCAGAGCATTCTAACAGGTGATCGGTCGAGGCCGTGCCATCGATGTCAACCTGTAACCCCATAGGTGGAGCTTTGGAAGCCGGAGCTTCCCGCCGGGGTTGTTTTGCCGGTGCAGGACAAGCCCGGAGGCATCTCGATGTTTAGAGGGAGATCTACCCTTCAAGAACCGGCTGGATTTATGTTTGGTTACCTGAGATCCATTGGGGGAAGAAGCAGCCCTGGAAGACGTCGATGCCACAGAAGCTGCATCAGCGGGAAACAGCACATGGAGCTTAGCTGCTCGGTTCTGTAAACCCCGTTTAGACATCAGAGAGCAGGACAGACAATCCGAAATGGAGTGTTCAGGACCCAAACATTTAAGACACCATTCATGGGTGTCTGTAACAGAAATAGTACCGCTGCACTTAGTGCATTTTTTAAACCCGGAGGCTGGTTTTTCCATGAGGAAAATTTCTTGTGAGGCCTAAGGCCCAAAGAGAAAAATACACTAAGTGAGGGAAAAATATATAGTTTTTTGGTTTTTTTTTTTTAAAGAAAAGAAAGAAAAGACCGGCGGTACCGGTCCGGAGTCGGGGGAGGCAGACACGCGACCAAAGAAATAAAATAAAACAAAGAACTTCTTCAGCGGTGACAGGGCTCGACCTGCTGGCTCCGCGGCAAAGAAGAACTGAGGAGAGGCGGTTAGGAAAGGCGGGAAGGCAGCGCGCAGGCGCTGTGGGATGCTCCTAAAAGCTTTCCTTTTTTGGAAGCTGGGGAGCGTTCCCGCGCAGGCTCCGTCGGTACCGACGTACCCATATGTGAAGACTCATTCCTGCTTGTTCCTGGAGATTACATTTTTACTATAGGAGGGCACGAGTCTGCTGGGACTCCCAGAATTTCCCCCAAATATTGTTTAAACATTTCCCTAGCTGAAATAGCACGGGAGCAAGGAAAGTTAATCAAACGAAGATCGGCAAGCTTAGTATAATTGTCTAACTGCTCCAACCTAGTTTTCAAATGATTAGAGTCTTTAATAAACATATTAGACAAAGTCTCCAAAGTCCTTACACTTACATCTTCCATCCTAATCTTTATCAAACCCAAATCCTGCACCGAATGTGCCAAACCTTCAGTGTTAGAAGCAACTTGTCCTTTAATCCCAACTATCCGATTCGTGAGAGCCTCTGCAAGTTGATTAATGTCTAACCAGATAGCCTCTAGGGTGAATTGCTCAGGATGCTGAAAAGGAAAACATACTCCAACCCCATGCTGCATGATTGGCTTCACTGCACTGGTCTGCAGGTCTGAGGGGGACTTCCCGATGCCATCTCCAGATGCCGGCCCAGACTGTTGATCCTGCAGGTAAACACCACTGTCTGCCATGCTTCGTGAAGGCAACCCCAGCAAGGACACAACTCCTCCCAACTCCGGAGAGTCCAGAGTCTCCGCACCTCTATGAGCCAGTCCAGGGCACAACTGCTTCGAGACTGCTGTGCTTCTGGGGGGCCTGAGGTACCCAAGTGAGTTTTAGACGTCACATCCGCTGACCAATTATGCAACCACAGAAAATGACGAGCTGATACTACAGAAACCATGCTCTTGGCTAAAGCTTGAAGCAAGTCATACAATGCATTAGCTAAATAAGCCGAACTGGACTCCAACTTTGCCACCTCAGGCGAATCCTGCATACCAGAAGCAGAATCAGGCAAGGACTGCGCCTATTGCAAACAAGCCCTAGCCACATAAGAACCACAAATAGAAGCCTGCAATACTAGAATATTGATCTCAGAAACACCGTTTCAACAGTTTCCATCTTCCTATCCTGAGCATCTTTCAAAGTGGCTCCACCTTCCACTGGAATAGTAGTCTTCTTAGTCACAGCCAACACCAGATCATCTTCTTTTAAGCAATTCCTGCTCCTCCAGGGGAATGGAATACAAACGAGACATAACCCTGCCACCATGCAAACCGGCTTTGGGAACTTCCCATTCAATATCAATCATCTCTTAATAGCTTTATGTACAGGAAAAGAACATGGTGACTTCTAAATACCCTATAATAAAGTATCCTCTAACCCATCCTCCATCACAGGAGAAAACAGAGGAATATGTAAAACCGACAAAGACTAAGAAATGAGGATGGACAACTCCTCCCTCCTGAAAACATGAACAATATCAGGATCTTCACCTGGAAGGAGCTCTCCCTCCTCCAAATCTGTGCCGTAGGGATCCCCCACAAATCCAAAGGATCTTCTAACAGATTATTCAAAGCACCAGAGCCTCGGTCCTTCCAAGAATCGTTCCGGGCCCACGGACGCCTAGTGAGAGGTTCCACCGGATCCTTAGAGACAGCCAGAGCGGAACTCAGTAAATCAGAATTAACTCTGTGACCTGACGACTGAGAGAAACCCTGTTTAAAACAATAGGCTTGGTGCAATGAAAGTACAAAATCTGGAGAAAAGGGCAGACTGGCAGCAATGCCTTCTGACCTCTCCTGAAGCCACAGGAACCAAAACCTGCCCACCGGAGAGCCCACTTGAAGCCATAGTATCCCCTAACAAAATAACTGCGGGATCCTGCGGCTGAGGTGAAGCACCAGCTGTTTGTTTCCCACAGCAGCCATCGGGGGCGTCAGCAACCATAGCCTCCTCCAAAGGCCATTTAACAGATTTCATTGCATTTTTCTTGTCAAAAATGCCTTAAAACGCCAAAGAAACTGACCAAGAGAAGTTCCTGCCAAAAAACAAAAGTAAAATCGCCAGCAGCCCCGACTGCGAGAAAAACAGCCCAAGCCAAAAACAAAGAAAGCTAAAAGGCAGGCAATGAAAACCAATTAAAAGGAAGCTCACCTCAAGCTGTAAGAGGAATATATATACCGCAGAGCCAGCTAAACCTTCTCTGAGTGCTGCTCTGTCAGACTCCTCGGTCCTCTCTCTTCACAGGAAAGCCAGAAACTTAAAGCTCCTTCACTCTTTAAAATGTTTAAAGAGACAGGGTCAACAGAAGAATAAAAGGCACATTCACCAAATAAACTCAACCTCAAAAAACAGGGAGGGAGAGGAGTCTTAACACAGGATGACAGACCAGGACCACCTGGTTTTCACCCCAGAAGGGCCAATACCGAGAGAATGGTATTGGTTCTCTAATGGTCCAAAATCCCTTTTTTTAACCAAAACAGCAGCTAGAGTAAAAGCCTCAAAATTAAAATGAATGGAGTTCAGATTGCAAGAAAGTCCCGTACCATCTGCTGGAGACTGAGAAATACTGGCTTGTGAGAGTGGGCACGGAACCCTTATAGTATGACATCATTAAACCTGTGGTTCTCAGTCTCAGGGCATAACCCATGCATATGGACTAGAATGGAGGGATGATAAGGAATGGAGGATGGCCAATATAATGCTAGTTTTTTTAAAAAAGGGTTCCAGAAGTGATCCCATTGATCACAGACTGGTGAGCTAAACATCAGGCTGGGCAAATGGGTAAAAAATTATAAAGAACAAAATTACTGAACAAATCTGTAGACATGGTTTAACGGGACAAAGTCAACATAGATTTAGCAAGGAAAGTCTTGCCTCACTGATCTGCTACATTTTTTTGAAGCTGTTTATATACATGTGGATAAAGGTGAGGCAGTTGCTATTATATATCCGGATGTTCAGAAAACATTTGACAAAGTACTTCATGAAAGATTTCTGAAGAAATTAAAAATCCATGGGATAGTGGGCAATGTCCTATATTGGACTTGGAAATGGTTAAAAGATAGAAAACAGAGAGTAAGGTTAAATGGTCAATTTTCTCAGTGCTGAAAGATAAACAGTGGCATATCCAAAAGATCTGAACTGGGACCAGCACATTATGAGATGCAGTTATACTTGTTCAGGTGGTATTAACTGCCCCATGTTATCCGTCACATTAATTGTAAGGCTCCTTAACCACTCTGCGTCAGCGGTTAACGCAGAAATTATTTCTTTAAGTAAATAATTTTTAGATGCATAGAACAGTATTTAAGTGGTGCTGGTAGAACAAGGACTGTATCAGAATTCAAGAAAGCATGGGGGACAAGCACAGAGGATCTCTCAGGAAAAAAAGGGATGGTAAAGCTTAGTAGTTGGTATGGAAGGGTGAACTGGATGCACTTTATATGCCATCATTTTTCTCTGTTTCTTAATTCTACTGTGAAAACAGTCAACATAATCATAATGTTTTAATTGGTTGCTGTGTGTACTCCCTACTAATATCTGCTGTCATGGCAGGGCCAGCTTAAAGCACTAGCAAACGATGCACATACTTTGAGGTCAAATGTTTAGGGGGCCCTGTGAGATGTGCCCTGGACTCAGGTAGTAAGGATTGCCATTTATCTGAATCTTTTCAGGTTTCAACACAATTTTGTATTAATGTTCGGAAGATAGAAGATGCTTAATGCATTTTGACATTTTTCTGAATTTGAAATCTCTATCTGCAATTCTCTATTCCTCCCCCTCCCATGTGCAAGTGAGCCCACCCTGCCTGCTTCCACAGCAACTATCCTAAAAAGTATTAACTCACACCAATGTTGTAAAATGTATTTTTTGTAGGACCACTGCTAGTGCTGAAAATGTTACTGAAAAATAACAGACCCCATTCTGATCCTTTTTACTCTATTAACAAATTACAAATTCAGTTGTTTATACCACTATTTAGTGGAAAACATCCCATGGTAAACCTTCTATATTATTTATTTCTTGTGATCATAAAGTCAGCTCAGGTAAAATTGGTTCCTGGCTTTCTTCACCTCATCCACAGTTACAGTGCGGATACAATTTTAGGTAATCTGCTGCCCCCTTGTGCCTAATCTACAGAATCATGCAGTGTTAGCAGGCAGCAAAGCCTCTGTATGAGCTGTGATGACAGCTGATCGACAGGATGTGGTTCTGGCATGAGCGGCAGAGAGATCAGCTAACATAAGACGAAGAGCGAGCGGCAGTTGTTGGCTTTATGGGGGGAGGACAGGATGAGTTGGCAGCACTTTGATTAATGGGGGTGAGAGTGAAGCGGAGGAACAGTAACAGTATGAATAATACTGGCAGCAGTGACTTCAATGTAGACTTGCAGCACATGTTGCAGACTGAGCAGATTCTAGACAAGCCAGTCAGTTTATCACAATTTCCAACAACAAGTGATCCTGCAGCCACTCCCACTGCTATGGAATCAAGGTAAACTAAGGTCTCACTCATCACGTACTAGATGCTGTGTCAGGATGAAGTCATTAACTTATGACGTAGCCTTGCTTCCTTTGGCTAAGAAAGATATACAGTACAATTTCCAAAGGCTGCTAGCTAGGGCTAGTTTTGAATATTTGCTTGGAAATCTGGCAAAAATACTACTACTACTGATCATTTGTATAGCGCTACAAGGTGTACGCAGCGCTGTACAGAGACATGCACTACATTAAATAGGACGATTTCATCAGTAAATGATGTTAAATTCAAAACTTGGAGCACACAACCCAGCCCTGGCACAGAACTCAAAATTCAGTTGCTATGGGTGAAATAATGGATATGCCTTTTCGGATCACAGTCTCACCTCTGAAACTCAAACCCTGTTAAAATAAATATTATCCAATCAAAATATAGGTAAAAGACTTAGGGGCTTGTTTACAAAGCTGCGGTAGTGGTTTGCGATCGTTATCGGAGCCGCGACCCCATTGATTTCAATGGGGCCGCGGCTCCAATAACGACCGCGAACCGCTACCGCGGCTTTGTAAACAAGCCCCTTAAAGTGCTGTTTTTCCAGCATCCGAACCCAGGCAAGAGCCTTGCAGAAGTTTATGACAGCAGTTACTGCTCAGTTTATGATACCCTATATTAATAAATAATACTGGAAGAACAGCAGTGGCTTAAGCGTTTTGCCTGCTTTTTGATAGGCTTATTTTTTATTTGTTGAAACATTTTATCATAGCTCTCTCACTCTGATATTCATCATACAAGATAAAAAAAAAAGTAAACTTAAATATAATTCATGTGGAACACATTTTACGAGGAGTAAACTGTCAAAACATAATGGCCTCAATTTTCACCAGGTGCCTTTTGGCATAAATTGAAGTATTTTTAGATGTTTCACTTTATGCCCATATTCAGCAGTGTTATGTGTTTGCTTAGTGTTGCTGAACATAGGCACCTGGTTATGTAGCAAAGTGTGTGTACAGTGTATATATACGGGTGTCAAAAATAGGCACCTATATGTTTAGACTATGTGTAGGCTAGGCGCTCCAAATTAGATCTGATTTTGCAGCGCCTAAACAAATGCAGTCTAAAACAAGGCTTAATTTGTAGACATAAAGGAAGAGGAACTGTGGAGCTGGAGAAAGGGGCAAGAGCAAAAGGAGAAGACTGACTGTTCTCTGCTCTGCTGCAGGTTCCCCTTCTCTTCCTTGCAGGCTTCCCGGAAGGGAGAAGCTAAAGCAGAACACCCCACTGCTCTGGAGTCTGAAAAGAAGTGCTAGAACTGTTTTCTAGGCTACTCCCCTAGAAATTCAGCCTTGGTCTAAACACAGAGGTGCTGAAAATCTAAACTATGCGTTCTTACAACTCTGCCCCAGAACACCCCAAACCTGTCCTCCCTGACAAACGCACAGTATTATATATAGAGTTGGGAGTATTTCAATCCTACTGTACATAGAATGCCATTGACATTCTGGAACAACAGGCACCTAGGTATTTGGCACCAAATGTCTAGGTGCCCTTTAAAAATAGGCCTCTATATACACAGCACTGAAAAAAAATGTTAGTTGCTCATTTGACGAAGGACTTCAAGCTCAAATATAGTTTTATATTGGCTAAAATGAACACATAGTAACTTTAAAGCCTCTAAGGTAACTGTTGGGGGCATTTCCAATATTTTGACATTCAGTTAACCCAGTGAAGTTCTTTAGTGGGGATGGCACATTATGAGATGCAGTTATACTTGTTCAGGTGGTATTAACTGCCCCATGTTATCCGTCACATTAATTGTAAGGCTCCTTAACCACTCTGCGACAGCGGTTAACGCAGAAATGATTACGTATTAACTGCTAAGGTACTACATTAGATTTTAGCGTAGCAGCTGTGTTAATTGCCTTCTTAGCAGTTAACGCAACTTAATTTTGAAAATGTTAGGTGCATGAGTATTTTAGCAACAAACTTGTTGTGGTAAATAAGAAATTGCCTGGAATTTGCTAAAACTTTTCATATGCTACACCATTATATTTGTAAGTTCAAAATAAGAAAGATGGGTTTTGGAGAAACGGAGTGGAGATGGAGCTAGCTGAAGGGTAGATACTGGTACGTGAAAATGAAAAGTAAAATGTAATTTATCTTTATTGGGAGGAGAGAGGATTTATTTATTTAGCTGCATTTATATCCTTTTCACTGGATCTAAGCGGTTGGGGGATACATTTAACATGAGGGGATATGAGACATATACACTAATGCTTACAGGGAACATGGGCAATGGAGGGCTAAGTGGCTTGCCCAAGACTACAAGGAGCACCTGTGGGACTAGAAATCCTAGTCCTTCTGGCCCAAGGTTGCTGTCCTCTAGTGGGATTTGAACCACTGACCTTCTGGCCTGTGGTACTTTGCCCCAACCACTAGGCCACCCCTTCCTCCAGAGGATCCAGCTAGATTGGATTTGACAGCCATCTCATTAGCCTTGATTCACAACTATACAGAGATTTTTCTCTTATTTTCCATCCCTTCCCAATGTACATGTCCTCAAACAAGGACCATGCATCAGAGCAACTTCCAGGGCCCTGCAATCCTGGGTCCTAAATCTAGTTTCTAGGTGTTGCTATTGTACAATGAGGGGGACCTCTTCTCCCTATGGGTTGTGAACACAGCATTCCCAAACTCAGCCAGCCTGGGAAGTAGACTATCTAGCCCAGGACTGGAACCCGGGTCTTCAGCTTGGCGGTGCACAGCACTACCATTAAGCTGTCTTGTATAATGTGAGTTTTAACATCTTTTAAGAACTACTATAACATCAGTCACTTGTTGATTTTGCAATATTAAAGACAAATTATTTTTTTTCCTTTCAGAAATAAGTAACTCACCCCAAATGATTCACCAATTGACACTAGGATTCTGAAAAGTAGAACAAAGACCATTTAGTAGCTGAATATCAGATGTTTATTATATAGGCTTGCACATTGCTTTAAACAGATATTATTAAAAAACAATTCATTAGCTGTTTTTCTTCAGTATATTTGTTTTGGAGTTTTTTGCCACAATTGTAACGTTCACTATATATTGCCTTTACTATCAATATTTACTGTGATTTTTCTCAGTAACGATTGAAAATGGAAAATAAGAGAAAATCATAATCAAAATAAGAAACTAAAAATACAAAACAGAGCATGGCTCCTGATAATTTTATTAGGCAGAACAAATATTTCAGTTCAAAGCTCGAGTTTCATCCAAAGTCATCACATGATGGCCTGAAAGCAAAGGGGCCACCAGCTGGGATTCTCACTATTTTCACCTCCTGGAATCAAAGTTCTTGATGAATATTACTGTTTGCTAGGAAAATAAATGGCCTTTACAAACCTTGATCTTGGTGTCATCTTTGTGGGTGAGGGTGGTCCTTCAGAGCATTTGTATGGATTCTTTAATGGTGAGATGTAGATGTTATTTCCACCAGGGACACGCAAGGGAGAACTGGCAAACTTATAAGGGCTTTGAGGAATGTGTGGAATTGGGGACAAGGGAGGAGGCTATGAGAGAAAAACAATAAGCAGTCTATTATTTGAAATAGATCAATTTAAAAATGGATCATTTAACAGACAAAATACCTCTTACCACAAAAGGAAGGATTAGATATCTTACTCTGGTAGATGCATATTGCAAAATGTTGGTTTTCAGTTTCTGCATAAAGAGGGAGTTATAGAACGCGATAATGGAGTCATGCTTCCCTTCTCTAATTAGGACGTGCTTGAATGTCTGTGCAAGGAAAAGGAAAGGAAAGATACTTGCAGTAAGTATTATAATCCATTTGTAAAATGTATTTCAGTGTTTGTTTTGCTATGAACTACCTACAGCTCTCCCTTAAAAGAAATGTGTAGTTTGTGCAGTACTCATCTTTATTATTGCATCTGACAAGCAGTACTTCTCGACTTCAGCGAAACCTTGTGTTACCACATCATTTTTTTGTTTCAGTTGCTTTGGTTCTATTCTACTGAATCCCAAAGGGCAGACATATTAGCCTACACTAGTGTCACAAATGATATTGCATACACACAGTGAGCCAGCCAGAAGCCATTCCATGCACACTCACTTGTAACATTAATACATATGGCTGCCCCCACCACCCCAGAGGAACTTTGTGGGATCAGCCTACATATCTTTCTTTTTTGACTCCGGTAGTTTTCTTCCTGCTCAAGTATAACAGTCTCAACATGAGGCACAGCTTTACTTGTTTGTAATGCCCTCTCGTCTAGCCAAGCCATTATTACACAGTCACTACCTTCAGTAAACTGGCTGCAGACTGTGGCTCTCATCAGAGCTGAGGTACAAATCAGGCACTCTCATATGTGTCCCTCTTACGTAATGCTTAGGGCTCACTCCTCACGTCTTTCCGGGACTATGAATACTATGTCTGTGATGTTCTAAGAAATGGCTGGCCTAAGAAGCAATGGTCATGGCTCCAGAAAAACGTTAAAAAAAATTACTGCAAGAAAAGGTTTATACTCCGGAAGCCAGAGCATTATTAGGGATTCTGACAATGGAACCAATTGTCATAGTTTTTCTTTCCAAATTGTTTGTCATAATAAAACCAATAGTATCGATGTTCAATAGTTTCTTTTTATTTGGGTTAATAGGTGTTTGGAGGTCTACTAAAATTACTTTCATAATTCAAACATTTTACAATAAAACGAGGAAGTATATATGGTCACAAGAATGAACATTTTCCTTTATTTAGGGGCAATCAAGAAGAGATGCGCAGTCATTCGAAATGAGATTAGAAATGCTAACATTTCGGGAGGAAGTGACATCACCTGCTTGAATGGCCGTGTGAGCGGCGAGCTCCGACCCGACCCCAGTGAAAGAGGAGATTTTAAAGTCCCAAATTGCAGGAGAGAGGCAGGAGAAGCGGTGGGGCGGACAGCGGAGATAGCGGGGAGAAAGGCGACCCGAAAAAAAACTGCGGACCTGCGAGAATTTGCCTTTTCAGGAGCGGCATCATCGGCGGGGGAAGGCAAGATGACTGGTGCGGAGGCCACGTGGCGGGAACAAGCGGAGCTGAATACGAAGGGCCTGGAGAGAGTAGAGGCTGATTCGGAGCCCAGTGGCTGAGGATCAGTGACCAGAGAGGAGCTGAAGCATTGGTTTGCTGAGGTCAAGGCAGAGGTACAAGTGTCCAAAACAGCACTTGAGGGCCTCATGAACATGCTGAAGGAGGAGGTGGGAGAAGTAGCAGCCAGGCTGGGAGACCATGAAAATCGCCTGGAGTTGCTCAAGCAGCAGCAGGAGGAGTGGATTGACCAGCAGCAAGCAGAGGAGAGGTGGAAGGAGCAGATCAAATTGAAGCTGGACGACCTGGAGAATCGCTCCCGGAGGAATAATTTGAGAATTAAAGGAGTTCCGGAGGAGGCTGAGTTCAGAAACTGTGCGAAAGTAGCGGAGGCAGTGTGCCTGGAGGCCCTGAGGCAGGGAGGTGAGGAAGAACTGAGGGAAAATATACAGCTGGACAGAACCCATAGAGCACTGGGCCCAGTGCGCAATAACCAGCCCAGAGACATAATTATTTGTCTCAAGGACTATAAAGTCAAGGAGAAGATAGCGGCTAAGATGAGAGGGCTGAGTAACTTCAAGTGGCAGGGCTATTCAGTGGCCATATTTGCGGACCTCTCCTTGGGAACTTTGCAGAGGAGGAGGGAATTGGCCCCCATTACTAAATCCCTTAGGAAGGAGGAAGTAAGATACCGATGGCTTTATCCATTTGGACTGGCCTTCTCAAAGGGGGAAAGAACTTGGAGAATACAAACGGTAGAGGCAGCGTGGGCTGCCCTAAAGGAGGCGGGCATGGAAGGACCAGCGGCAGCAGCCAGAGCGGAGTGGATGGAAGGGATGCAGGACAGAGCACGGAAACCCAAGTTAGGAGGGTTACAACGAGAGTGACCCAGAGAAGACGACGGGGACCACCGGAGGCCGCAGCGGAGAGGAGTGAAGAGATGATGGACAGTGAACTTGAATGGAAGCTGGGCGGCTACTGCAGCCGCACTTGACAGGACAAAGGGGGGGTGGAGTACCTGTACAATTAATGCAATGGGGTGCGGGGAGGGTAGGGGGGAAGAAAGGGGCAAGGGGAGGGGGAGAGGAGTTCTTGGGGAGAGGAGGGAGGGGTGGAAAGGGACGACGGTGGAGGGAGGAGAAGGAGTGGGAAGGGACTGGGTGAGGGATTGAGGGGGGGTCCGGGGAGAGTGGGTGACTCACTACTCCAGGTCAGCCTGGTTAGAGACGAGGCAGGGGAGAAGGGGAAGGGGGTAGGAGGCAGGGGAGGGGGGGAGAAGGAGGTAGGGAAGGGGGGAAGGGGAGAGGGGGAGAAGGGGAGGGGGGTAGGGAGGAGGGAGAAAGGGAAAGGATTCGCAGGCCTGAAGGGCAATAGGAGTAGGGAGAGAGAGAAGCTGATTGTGGCAACAGTAAACACCAAAGGATTGCGGACATGGCGCAAGAGGCGCTTGCTGGAACAGGAGGGTATAAGGTTGGGGGCGGACCTGGTATGCATACAGGAGACCCATCTGAAAGTTGGCCAAGAAGGGCTGATAAGGACTAGGAACTACCCGAGAGTCCTATTGGCTGGACAAAGGGAGCAACCAAGAAAGGGGGGGGGGGGAAATTTTGATAGGGGAAAAATATAAAGATGCGGTGGTGGAGGAACGGAGGGATCGCCAAGGAAGATGGGTGGCTGTTAAAATAAAGCTAACAGGAGAGGAGGTGTGGGTAGTTAGTATTTATGGGCCTAATACAAAGAGGGAGGCTTTTTATGAAAGGCTCATGATAGAACTGGAGGGATGGGGGGCAATACCGGTGATTATGGGGGGTGATTTTAATATTGCGATGAACCCAAGGTTGGACAATAGTGGAGGAGGAGGGGGGGGGGAAGGAGAGGAGAAGTTTGTTAAAGTTAAAGGAGAGATTGGGCATGGTGGATATGTGGAGAGTGAGGCACCCAGGGGAAAAGAACTATACCTTTTATTCCGCAGTACATGACATGTATAGTAGGCTGGATATGCTGTGGGTGAGTGGGAGTTGGGGGTCCAAGGCAAAAGAAGTGGAAATAGGAAATATCACATGGTCTGATCATGCCCCGGTGCATATTGCATTTGATCTGGGGGGGAGAGATACGGGGGTGAGATTTTGGAGGTTGAATGAATCACTGCTGAATGAGAAGTGCTATGTGGCAAGAGTCAAAGAGGTGATTAGGGACTATCTGGAGTGCAATTGGAATGGGGAGGTGGCCACGGGAATAGTGTGGGATGGGCTAAAAGCAGTAGTGAGGGGGCATCTGATCAGTATGGCGGCTCAGGAAAGGAAAAAAAAGAGAGCGGTGGAAGAAGGGCTGCTGCTGAGGGTGGAGAGGTTGGAAAGGACACATTAGGAAGGGGCTGACCCCCGGGTGCTGCAGGAGCTGTTAAAGGTGAGAGGGGAGCTGGGTCAGTTCCGGGCGGCGGAGATAGCGCACTCCCTGGTGAAATTGAAACAGGGGTGGTATGTAGGGGGGAATAGAGGGGGGAGGAAGTTAGCTTGCCGGTTGAAAGCGCAGCAACAGAAGTCCATGATAGGAGAGGTGCGCAACCAAAAAGGGGAAATGGTGTATAAGGCAGAGGAAATTAGGAAGGCTTTTGTAGCTTACTATGAAAAGCTGTACAGTAGTGAGGTGAAAGGGGACGGGAAGAAGGGTGAGGAGGTTTTGGAGAAGTGTAATCTGAGTAAGCTCACAGAGGGTGAGGCGGAAGAGTTGGGGAGACCGGTGACCTATGAGGAGGTGAAGGGAGCAGTGAAATCCTTCAAAAAAGGGAAAGCACCGGGGTTGGATGGTTATACAGCAAAGTTCTATAAAGTTATGCAAGACGAGATAGGGGGATTGTTGATGGAGGTCTTCAATGGGGTGTTGTGGGGGGAGGGACTTCCCCGATCCATGGAGGAAGCAGGTATAACGGTTATACCAAAGGAGGGGAAGGATCACACTCTCTGCGGAGCCTATAGGCCCATCTCGCTCATTAATTTGGATGCTAAGGTGTTGGCCAAGATTATGGCGGCTAGGTTGCAGAGAGTAATGCAGAGGTTAGTGCATAAGGATCAGACGGGCTTCATTAAAGGGAGACAGGGAGGAGATAATATCCAGAAGTTGCTGAACGTTATGTGGTCCTTGCAAGAAACGGGGAGGGAGATGGTCTTTTTGACGGTGGACGCCGAAAAGGCCTTTGAAAGAGTAGAATGGAGATTTATGTTGCAGGTGTTGGACAGAGTAGGGGTGGGAGAACAATTTTTAAAGTGGGTAAGAGCATTATATGCGTGTCCCAGGGCACGGATAAAGGTAAATGGGGGATACTCTGAGAGCTTTAGGTTGGGCAGATGAACAAGGCAGGGGTGCCCCTTGTCGCTCTTGCTGTTTGTCTTGGTTATAGAACCGCTGGCGGATTACATCAGAGGACAGGTGGATATCCGAGGGATTGAGGTGCAGGGGCAGTTAAGTAAGGTAGCACTCTTTGCTGATGATGTTATTTACACCTTGGGGCACCCTTTTGTCAGCCTCCCAAACTTGCTAAGGGCAGCAGGGCACTACAGTGAGGTGTTGGGATATAAGTTGAACTTAGACAAGACAGAAATACTGGGCTTTAACTTGGCAAAGGGATTAGAGGAGAGGTTGAAGGAAACGTTCCCATTTAAATGGGTGCGGGGAAGTTTTCGATATCTGGGGATACAGTTGGGCAATTCAATAGGCCAGGTGCAGGACTGGAACTATAAACCCTTGATAGTGGCGATAAGGAGAGATTTAGAAAGATGGAAGGGACTTCACCTGTCTTGGATGGGGAGAATAGCTACAATAAAGATGAATGTGTTACCACGGATCTTATTTGTCTTTATGGCTTTACCTTGTAAAGTTTTGAGGAAATGTCTTAAGGGGCTGCAGGACCTGATAATGAGGTTTATTTGGGAGGAAAAGCGGCCGAGAGTGGGCTGGCTCACAATGTTTAGACCGCAGGAGGAAGGGGGGTTGGGAGTACCTAATTTGGTCAAGTATTATGAGGCAGCACAGCTCAGGGCCATGTTTGTGTGGAGAGAGAGGGGGGAAAACCCGCAATGGGTTCATATGGAGAAGGAAGGGGGGAAAGTTTGGAGGCGGTGGTGTGGGGAGGAGAGGTGAAAGGGCTGGGAAGGTAGAACCTGAATCCACAACGGAGGCTAACGTTGCAAGTTTGGGGTAAATGGAAAGGCTACTTACTGCAAGGGAAGAGTATGTCCCGGGCGACGTACCTGCAGAACATGGGTAGCTTTACTCCGGGGAGATGGGGAGGGACCTTCAAAAAGTGGGCGGTGAGGGGGCTGGAAAGGGTAGGGCAGGTGTTAGATGTGACCGGGAAGTTAAGGCCCTATGCAGCTCTAAAAAGGGAGTATGGAATGAGGGATAATGAATATTATGCCTATATGCAGCTGTGGTACTACCTGCAAAGGCAAGGGGTTAGGAGGGACCTACAAGGCAGGCTAATGGAGTTTGAGGAACTGATGGACCAGCAAGACTCAGTGAAGGGTCTGGTTTCTAAACTATACCAGCTGCTGAATGCCAGGCTGGAGGGTAAGACCAGGTGGCAGGAACAGTGGGAGAGGGAATTGGGGGGCTCCTGGGAGGCGGGGAGGTGGAAGGGAATTTATGAGGGAGAGAAGAGGCTCGCCTGGGGAACGGCCCTGGTGGAGAATTGTCTTAAATTTAGGCTCAGGATGCTATGGACTCCTGCTAAGCTGCACCGCATCTATCCGGAGAGGGAGGGTAGATGTTGGGTGGGGAGTGGGGAGATCTTTCACATATGGTTTGGAGGTGCCCAAAAGTGCAGCCCCTGTGGCGGGAGTTAGAGGGTTACTATAGAGCGGTTACAGGTATACAGCTAAAATTTACCCCTGCCCAGCTAATGCTGACTGAGGGGGAGGAGGAAGGGAGTTGGGGGTTAGCTATTTTTCAAAGATACTGTGTGGTAGCGGCTAGATTGGCAATCTTACAAAAATGGAAAAATAAGGATATACCAATTATGAGGGAAATCATTGGGAAGTTAGAGTTCCTTTGGGAGGTTAGTAAAGTGGGAGCCTGTGGGCGAAGTAAGCAAGCCAAGCATGTGGAGATATGGCGAGAGTATGAGAGCTGGAGAGAGAGGGGGTGGCATGTATGGATGCAGAAGTAGTGGAGGTAAAGGGAGGGAGTAGGGAAGGGGGGGTGGTCAGGGAACGTGCTCATCCCAGGGGTAGTGGGAGGCTGTCCTGGGTCTGAAAGAATGATGGAGGAGAGGAGGAAGACAAGGGGGGACACAGGTCACCTGGAGGTAATGGGTATGGCCTATGGTTGATGTGGGTGTGGATATAGCTGTGCAGAGTGTTGATACTGTGGATATTGTTGCCAGTTGCTGTTGATGTATCCTATGGGTATTACTACTGTAAATGGGGGTTCAGTGGGGAAAGAGGCTGTGGTTGATGATGATGTACTGAGATGTGACGGGGGGGGGCGGGGGGGGAATTGAGGGGGTAAAGGGTGCCATCATTAGGTTGTTGATTGGGGGACTAGGATGATGGATGGTTTGTTTGTATCTGTTGAGTTGAATGATAATAAATAAAAATTATTAAGTTGGAAAAAAAGAAATGCTAACATTTCCTAAATCATTTTATGTTGTTTTCTAATGAAAATGGAAGAAAAAAACCCCCTGAAATGTCATCACTTCCTGTCTTTCGTTAATAATGCGCACTCTCTCTCAACTCGCACTCACTACTGAGTGATAGTGCTTGCTATATACATATGCACAAATAGTGATCACCATCACTCAGTAGTGCGCACTATTTTCCCATAGCCCTTCTCTGCCTTGGGTACAAACGTATAGGCTGATGCAGCAAAATGCGCCGCTGTTAACACAGGAAAAACATGGCATTTGTACACAATATTCTGCGCTAGTTTGAGTGCAGACTATAGCAAGCATTTAACGCAAGTGTAATCAAAGCACTACTGCCTGCTCTGATGGCAGTACATAGCGTCTATTTAAATTGCTTTGTTAGCACATTTAAATCTGTTAGCTATGTGCAGATGCAGAGAAGGATGCCGAAGACCAGAAGGCTGAGCTCAAAGCTGGGACTTTAACGCCAGGTCTGAGGAGACGTAAGGGTTCGCTCATAGGTCTTCATTCAGTGTTGAGGAAAAATGTATGCCCGTTTCTTGTGCGTACAACCCCTGCCAGGGGAAGTGTGCTGGAATACTGTCTGGCACACAAAAGCAATATCATTCTGCTAAGAATAGTGGTGACTGTTATCAATATTATTCTGAGCATAACAATATTGCTCCTATGCGCCGCATATCATTCCAGCATCTGTGCGCACGTGCCTGGCTTGCTCTTCCTTGTTCAGCACTGACTTTTTGTGCTCAGCTAAGTTGCATGCTATTTGCTTACACAGCATTGTTAAGCAAACCGTCTGTGCTAAACCTGCATTAGGAAACCCTGTGCATCAAGCCCTCAGATTGTAAGCCCCCTTAGAACAGGGAATTACCTACTCTACCTGATTGTAACTCACCTTGATCTACTACTGGAAAGATATGAGCTATACATATGCCAACAAACACAGATTTTACTGGTATTATTATTTCTAGTGCTGACTCTCTACATTCCCTTGAACATCCCAGATAAGGTGGTCTTATAAATTTAAATGAACTACATACAAATGCATGGAAAAAATTATATGTATTTAAATGTTTCCAGCTTCCTGCAATGGCTCAGGACAAATTCAGTGTCAAGAATTTGGAAAGTCTGTGCTAAAGATTTTTAAATTCTGCAGTAATTATGGGCCACATCTGCATGAATTTCCATACAATTTCCATTAAACAATGATAATTTTATATATTAAATAAGTCAGACCAACATTTAAAGGGATTTATTTGTTTAGCCGCCGCCACTAAATGTAAAAGTCCCCCATCTATGAATTTTCAGCACCACTATACACTATACACTATACTATCCGGTCAAAATAAGAATGGCGCAAGGGTGTTTCACATAGCTACACATAGGGGGCTATATTCAGCCACTATTTATTTATTTAATGTCTCTTCTATACCGTGCTATTTAATATCAGTGCGGTCTACATACAACAGTATCTTATGTATTTACAGAGAACAGGTACTGTAACTTGGATATTGCTGGGGTAGCTATTTACAGAGTATATATAAATCGTTACAGAGTGTGAGAGTATATACAAGCTGCTATTTACAAGGTAGTCATCTAGCTGGGTGATTTAGTTTAAGCCAGGAAAAAAGCTAGCCTAAATTAAACCATATAGAGTTTGACTAACGCTGCAACATGCAGGCCAGCTGGAGGATATTTGATACCCTAGGAGAACTTTCAATCATGCACCAACCCCCCATCCACAGTCCAGCATCTCTCCTCTTACCCACTGCCGCCGCACGCCCCCCCCCCCCCCAAAATGCATTCTCTCTCATTCCTTTCTCTTCTCCCCCTTAGGGGTCCAGCTTCTTTCCTTCCCTTCTCTAGCCAGAACGAACATATCTCCCTCCCTGCTTCCCTTCCCCCTCTCTGATGTCCACCAGCAGAATTTGGAGGGCAGCAGCAAAGCCAGACAGTGGCGCAAGTCTGCAGCATTACCCACCTCCTCTCTCTGCCTCACTGCCAGCCTCCTGCTGAGCCCAGTGAGGTTTAAAAAAATGGTGGCAGGCCTTGCAGCACTCGTACATTCTAGGCAGGCTGCATCCCACTCCTCTGGCAAGATGTGTGTCTAATGGTAGGGCCATCCCTGGCCAGACATATAGTTTCTGGCAGCAAGTGCTCTCCATGCATAGTGGCGCTGAATGTATGTATCTTTTAAATGTCAGTGTTTAAAGAAAGCACATGCTTGCTGCCAGGTTTAAATATTGATATCAGCATTTTTCTCTGTTTTTCATTGTTGATCTTAAAGCTTGAAATTGATCTATTCCATTGGAAACGAACTATAAAACTGAAGTAATGGAACTTAAGGCTGCTTGTTTTGCTACCTCGGACTGTAACGATGACAGTGTTACTCCTACCTCTTGGTTTGTATTCGGCAGCTCCTTGTATGCCTGAACAATGGTTTTAAACCTAAGGTCTACGTTCTTCACTTTGCAGATGCCATACATGGAACACATCATAATCTATCCAAAAAAACAGACAGAAAAGAATTAAGTGTACTCAGAAAGGCTGGCTTCTTTTCCTCAGCAGTTTCCTTCTGCTCCGTCTGGTTTCCAGTTCAACTGGAACCAACCCCTGCTGAAGTTATGGCAGTTCTTCATTTGCACAACAACTTGCGTTTCTACTCATTTTGTCCTTCTTTCTCAATGGCGGTGATAACTCTAACAAGAAAGGAGAAGGATGCCTTCCGCAAAATAACAGTGGAGGAGGAGCGGAGGGATCATCAATAAAGGTTTTTTGCAAATCATTCCTGGTGATAATTCTAAGCCAAGGAACACAGCCTGTGACTGTCTGGCACATAGCATGTAAATGCACTGGGTACCCAATGGCTATAGCTGTTGAGTGATGACCAAGGAATTCATTCGTGTAGGGGGGGGGAGGCTGTGAAAACTGCCTTTACAGCATCTCCAGCCCCAGAAGACAGAAGCCATGCCTGGGAATTGAACATTGTTCTCACACATTGTAATGCCCCATACTGTAATGATTTTTGTGTTCAAAAATTCTTGGGCCGGATATTCAAAAGCAAATATCTGGGTAACAGCTGCCATTATCCAAATATTTGCAATGACTGGAGCTATTCATGGGTATTCAGCGGCACTACTTGGATAGCGCCACTGAATATCCTTCCAGATCAAGATGGCACTATCTGAATAGTGCCAGCAGGATACAGGGTAAGAAGAAAGTTATCCAGAGAGCAGCGATATTCAGGCTAGCTATTCGGGTAACAGAGGACAGCCTTTTTGCTGAATACTGCCAATATATGGATAGGGCGGTGAGCAGCCACATTGTCTTGATATTCAACACCGGCTACAATCTGGATACTGGCGCTGAATATCCAGATTTTATTTAAATGCCAAAGCAGATGTTTAAAAACAAAAACTCTGGCTGTGGTATCTAAGTATCAGGTGACTTGCTTCTACTCTGTTGAACTATGTGCCCTCCCTTGCCCAGTTGTAAATGGATGGTAACATCATTCCTCCCATTCATGCTTTTAGATGCACAAGATCACATTCAATCCAGTTATTGGGAAGAAGAAAATTATTTTAGAAAAAGATATATATTTAGTTCATTGGAATATATCACTCCTGAATTTACAAAATGATTTGCTTTTCATATGATTAGAATGGGACTTTCTGGTCTCCCCCCTTCCCAAAGGGCCAGAAAATAATCCTGAATTGCAATGCAGAACTGTTTTTTTCTAAATCCAAGGATTTTCCAGTGGATTGGGTTTATCATAACATGGAAATCTGATCTTGTAAAATTTGCAGAAAAATGATAAAATTTCCCTCTGTGTTCCCATTTTTGAAGTGATATTAGTAAATCTGATTAGCAATCTGATAAACATCACTTACTGGAAAAACGAGTTGGGGCAGTTTCAGATTGCCATATTTCTACCCACCTTTACCTGTTATGTCAGCAGAGCACTGTGATTTAACATTATGTTGTTGATGTCACAGTTACAGAGAAAAACAAATTGCAATGTATCTTATGATTTAGCTTTAGTGATCTGCGAATAAACAAACCTTGCAAAGTTTTATTCTATCATCATTTCATGGTTGTATGCATTCAGTGCTGCAAGAAAAAGTGTAGTTACACACCTGTAACAGGTGATCTCTGGGTACAGCAAGAATTTAGTCTTCACATATGGGTGACATTGGTACCGACAGAGCCTGCGCGGGAACGCTCTCCAGCGTCCAATTGGAAAGGTTTTGGGAGCACTGCACTGCACTTGCACAGCTGCCTTCCCAACTCCTTCTCTTCAGTTGAGTTTGTAGCTGAGAAAAGAGAATAAATGAAACCCTATAACTCCTAGGGGAGGAGAGCGGGTTGTGAAGACTAAATTCCTGCTGTTCCCGGAGATCACCTGTTACTGGTGAATAACTACACTATCTCCAGGAATAAGCAGGAATGTAATCTTCACATATGGAACTCCCTAGCTCCCAGATGCTAGATGAAGGGAACCCAGAACCGGTGGAGGTTTACCTTGGAGTAGGCTTGAAGAGATCTCTCATGAATTTCTGGTATTGTCAAAGTCCAGGATGGAGGGTAGGAGTTGCTTTTAAGTCTGAAAAAGGTGCTGGAGTACAGCTTGACCAAACATGGCATCCTGGCGGGAGTCCTTGTCCAGACAGTAATAGGCAGTGAAAGTATAGACAGAAGACCAAGTTTCTGCCTTGCAAATTTCATCAATGGCTACTGAGCGTAGGTTTGCCATCGAAGTTGCCATGGCGCGAACATTATGAGCGGTGATGTGCCCTTCCAGGGAGAGACCTGCTTTGTCATAAGCAAATGAAATGCAGTCCGCTATCCATCTTGAGAGTGTACGTTTAGATTTAGGGAGACCCAGGTGATTAGGATCAAATGAGATGAACAACTGTGAGGCTTTATGATGATCTCGGGTCCTTTGGAGATAGAAAACCAATGCATGCTTCTAGTCAGGAGTGTGCATAGTTGCTTCTGTTCAAGACGCATTTGGTTTAGGAAAGAACACTGGAAGGTAAATTGACTGGTTTAAATGGAAGAGTTACACCACCTTTGGCATAAAGTATGGGTGAGTCAGAAGGACGACTTTCTCATGGTGAACCAGGTATAGGGTGAGTTCGCCACCAAAGCCTAAAGCTCACTAACACGTCTAGCTGAGGTGAGGGCAATTAGGAAGAGTATCTTCCAAGACAGGAACTTTTGTGAGATCATGGCTAATGGTTTAAAAGGCGGCTTGAGAAGCTGCGCTAGAATGACACTAAGGTCCCAGGCAACCAGAGGTGGCTTAATGGCCGGTTTGGACAGCAGAAGACGTCTCATGAAATGCGCTACTAGTGGTTGTGAGGAGATGGGCTGTCCATCTAGCAGGTGGTGAGAGGCTGCAATGGCACTGAGATGGACTGTCACCTAGCTGGTTTTCAGAACTGTCAAGGACAGGTGAAGGAGACAGAAACATAGAAACAGAACATAACGACAGAAAAAGACTACATTGACTATCTAGTCTGCCCATCCATATCAACCACTACAACAGTCCCCTTTTTTCCTTTAGAAATCCTCTGTATTTCTCCCATGCTTCTTTGAATTCAGATACTGTCCTCATCTCTACCACCTCTACTGGGAGACTATTCCACGGAGCCACCACTCTTTCCGTAAAGAAGTATTTCCGCATATCACTCCTGAATCTATCCCCTTTCACCCTCATCCCATGTCCCCTAGTAGCAGTACTTGCTTTCAACTGAAAGAGGTTCTCCTCCTGTGCGTTTATGCCACGGAGGTATTTATTCAAATATATCCCAAATGAACCAAAGACAAAAATACACTTCAAAATACAAAAAAAGTCCCGGTGATGACAGCAAACTAATGAAAAAATTTTAACTCTTTTCTTTTTGTCGGAACAAAAAAACACCCAAAGGAGGTGGAAATTACCACCAACTCGCTGTGCTTGTTCCTTTTGCTTATAATATTAAAGTGTTGAAAATGAGAAAGTACTTAGCTTTTATCACAACGTGTCACGTTTCGGGTCGAGACATTCAAACTCTGCTTCAGGTATAGTATTCAGCTTCAAATATGGTATTCAACAATCCATTTAAATTCGCAGCCAAAACAGAGCACAAACATGCGTTCTCATCAACACAAACTTATTTAAACATCTCAATCATATCACTTCTATCCCACCTTTCATTTAAGATGTACATATTAAGATCCTTAAGTCTGTCCTCGTATGCTTTATAATGAAGACCACTAACCATTTTAGTGGCCACCCTCTGTACTGACTCCAGCCTGTTTTTATTCTTTTGAAGGTGCGTTCTCCACAATTGCACACAGTACTCCAAATGATGTCGCGCCAAAGACTTATACAGAGGCACTATCACCTCCCTTTTTTCTGCTGGTCATTCCTCTCCCTATGCACTCAAGCATCCCTCTAGCTCTAGCTGTCACCTTTTCTACCTGTTTAGCTATTTTTTTTTTTTAAAACGTTTATTTTCATTTTACAACAAACAAAAGTAACAACACACCAAAAGATACAAATACACACATACAATAAGGAAAACAACCCCAATTACCCCCCACCCCTATGCTTCTTCTCTAAGCTAATAAGAGTCATCACATAAGCGCTTACACACAACAGTTATTGTACAGCAAACAAGCAGAAATGGTATTGATGATACAGGCTGATCCTGTGGCAGAAATGTATACAAAATTAAACAGTCAAATGAGAGCATTGAGCAGTTAGAACATAATCATGGAACACCTTCCTTTTAAACAAGTAGTGAAAGGCTTGAGTGGAAGAGATTGACATACAAGGTAGTTGCTCATAATTACAGTAAAATTGGACATAATTCCACCAATCATTGAGGCTCAGATGGGAGCCAATTTCCAGTATTTCGTAATGAAGGAGATAGGAAATAGCTATGCCCAGTAAATGGGCCTCCTGAAGAAACACTAACTCAGAATAATCATGATTAAGAGAGCTAAGGATTGTCCTTCTTTGGAATAGACTATTGATGCCTTTTACAGTCAGTAATGATAACTTACATAAAGCCATGCAAAATAGTTAAACAATCTGAAAAAGAAACATAATAGCGCACAGAGGTACACAATGTCGCTCATAGTACCAGTAAATGACTGCAGAAACAACATGATAGGAATTAAACTAAGGAAAACCATGAAGCGCCCCATATAACAAAATAAGCACCGAAGTGCCTTAGAGAAGAAGCAAAACCCCAGAAATTACTGGCGGCCTGATGTCTGCGGGGAGAAACCCCAGAGAAGGCCTGAATTGAAACATAAATCCTACAGAGCTATACGGGCTCCGAAACTAACCAAGGATCTCATCGTGGAAAGAAAGGAGACCAATAAGGTATATATAAAGAGAAAGAAAAGTCCAGGCAGTCTCCGTTTCAGGCAGCGATCACCGCATCGGGCCATTCAAAATGGCGGACAGTTCCAGCGGATTCCATCCAAGCTGTTGGATTAGCGCATCTGGTCTGCTTCTTTGGAAGCTAGAAATGTTGCTAGCAGATCAGGATCTTCGAAGGTACGAGTTTGGTTATGGAGAGTCACTCTGAGCTTCGCTGGATATAAGATGCCGAAGCGAGCCTGTAACTGTTGAAGTCTAGGTCGAAAAGCAAGGAGTCTCTTCCGACGGTCAACTGTGGGCTTAGCCAAGTCAGGGAAGAAGGAGACTTTATGATTTTCAAACTCCAAATGACGATTCGCCCGGGCAGCATTTAGAATTTGCTCAACTTGCTGATATCTCAGTAGACGAAAAATGATGGGCCGGGGGGTCGTCCGATTGAGCGCCATGCTGGTAGGAACACGATGTGCTCGGTCAATTTCCAGATCTCTGTGAAAAGTAATCTTCAGCAAGGAGGGAAGAGTTTTGACCAGGAATTCTCTCATATCTCCTGCTTCCGCGCCCTCCGGTACACCAATGAGCCTTACATTGTTGCGACGGGCTCGATTATTGCTATCCTCTAACTCTTTTTGTAGATTCTGTATCTGACGCTCAGCCTCATCCAGTTTCACCAAGCGCACCACGTGCGAGTCGAGGACCCCCGCCATATTGTCCTGCCGTAATGAAAGACCTTCAAGTCGATCCTGAAGCACACCAAAATCTTCTCTCATGGCTCGGAGCGCTTCTCCGTTGGACTGCACCAGTTCCTTCACACCACGTATTTCCTCCAAGATCTCCTGTTGCATTTCGGGGTTATCCCGAAATGGCACCATCTTTTGTGGGGAAGGCAACTCTGTCTTGGAACGTTTTCCGTGTGAAGAAGAGGGAGATCCGAAGTCTAAGCGCGCTGGTTTATGGGCCGCCATCCCCCCCGAGGCACCCCGGTAAGTTCGGAGCAAAATATTAAGTTAATGTAGGTATTAAGTCAGGATTCTGAGTAGGCCCCTCGGGAGCTTCAGCGCAAAGCGTCTAACCCGCTGGACATCAGGCTCCGCCCCCCCCTGTTTAGCTATTTTAAGATCATCCAACACAATCACGCCTAGGTCCTGCTCTTCTTTAGTGGACAAAAGTACTTCGCCCCCTACATTGCTCCCTTGGATTGCTGCAGCCCAAATGCATGACCTTACATTTTTTAACATTAAATCTCAGCTGCCAAATTCTAGATCATTCTTCAAGCTTAACTAGATCTCTCCTCATGTTATCTACACCTTCATGGGTGTGTACTCTATTGCAGATTTTGGTATCATCCACAAAGAGGCAAACCTTACCCAACAGCCCTTCTGCTATATCACTAACAAAGATGTTAAAAAGAATTGGACCAAGGACAGATCCCCTGGGGCACACCAATGGTAATCCCCTTCTCCTCAGAGTGAGCTCCATTTACCTTTACCTCTTGTCGCCTCCCACTCAACCAATTTCTAACCAAAGCAGTAACTTTAGGGTCCATCCGTAGGGTGCGGTCGTCTGTGAGGAAAGCATAGTTACTCACCTGTAAAGCGTAGTTACTCACCTGTAACAGGTGATCTCCAGGAACAGCAGGAATTTAGTCCTCACATATGGGTATCGTCGGTACCGATGGAGCCTGCGCGGGAATGCTCCCCAGCGTCCAATTAGAAAGCTTTTGGGAGCATCCCTCAGCACATGCGCGCTGCCTTCCCGCCTTTCCAACTGTCCCTCTTCAGTTAAGTTTGTAGCTGAGTGAAAGGATAGAGGGAGAGAGGAAAGAGACAAATAGAGAGAAAGAGACAACTCCTAGGGGAGGTGGGTGGGTTGTGAGGCCCTCTTACAATCCAAAGTATGAAGGTTCCTTTCTGCATTAGAGGCGTGAGGCCTTCGAAAAAATACAGGAAGGTAAATTGATTGGTTTAAATGAAAAGAGGAAACCACCTTTGCATAAAGTGTGGGTGAGTTCAAAGAACAACCTTATCATGATGAAATCTAGTATAAGGAGGATCAGCCACTAACGCTTGCAATTCACTAATGCGATGGGCAGAGATGATTGCAATCAGGACGATGACCTTCTAAGTCAAAAGCCTAAGGGCTGTAGTGGCTAAAGGTTCAAAAGGTGGCTTCATGAGCTGCCCGAGAACTAGATTTAGATCCCATGCTACCGGTGGTGGCTTGATGGGAGGTTTAGTTAATAAAAGGCCTCTCATAAATCTTGATAGGAGTGGATGAGAGGAAATTGGTTGTCTATTTAGAGGCTGCAATTGCTGAATTAGTCTTTAAGCCAGAATTCGATAAGTGAAGGAGATACTCTAGTATCGATTCTAAGGGTATGACCAGGGAGTTCAATCCCTTCTTGGAGCACCATATAGTAAACCGTTTCCACTTGAAGGCATAAGAGCTTCTTGTGGAACGTTTTCTAGAAGCCTGAAGGATATCTTTTACCTGCTGGGACAGGTTGAAATCCTGGAGGTCTAAGCTTTCAACAACCAGGCCGTGAGGTGCAGGGACTGGGGATTCGGGTGCCATAGCGTCCCGTTCTCCTGGGAAAGGAGATCTGGAGCATGCCCTAACTCCAGAGCAGCCGCTTCAGAGAGATGCAGAAGCAGGGAATACCACGTTTGGCGTGGCCATCGTGGTGCTATGAGAATCATGCGACCCCTGTCTCTCTGAAGCTTGAAGAGTGTCTTGGGGATGAGGGGAATGGGTGGGAAGGTATAAAGGAAGTCCTGACCCCAGTGAAGGAGAAAGGCATCCCTTGCCTGACAGTTGTGTGCCGGAATTCTGGAACAGAACCGGGGAAGTTTGGCATTCAGTGGACTTGCAAAGAGGTCTATGTCTGGAGTGCCCCAGAGATGAAATATCTTTGCCACCTGGTCTAGGTGGAGTGACCACTCGTGAGGTAGCAGTACTCGACTGAGTTTGTTTGCCCAAAGGTTTTGAATGCCTGGAAGATATACCACTAGAAGGTGAATTTGATGCTCTCTGGCGAGGGCCCAGAGTCGTAAAGCTTCGTTGCATAACGACAGAGAGCCTGTTCCACCCTGCTTGTTCACAAAGAACATGGCTACCTGATTGTCCGTCTGGACTAGGACTGTCTTGTAGCTGAGCTGGGCGTGGAACACTCGAAGAGCTAAATAAATTGCTCTTAACTCCAGGAGGTTTATGTGTAAACCAACCTCCTGTGGAGTCCAGGTGCCCTGGGTAGAGAGATGATTCAGGTGTGCTCCCCAACCCACCTGTGATGCATCTGTTGTTAGGGTGGCCTGAAAGTGGGGTTGATTGAAAGGAGACCCCACTGTCAGATTTTCTAGTGATTGCCACCATTGGAGGGACAAAATTAGTCTTTGAGAGACTGTTATTTTGTCCGACAAATTGCCCGTGGCCTGTGTCCACTGTGTGGAGAGGGTCCATTGAGCTGTTCGCATATGAAGGCGAGCATATGGGACTACATGAACTGTGGATGCCATGTGTCCCAGCAACTGCAGTAGTTCCCGAGCCGTGAGGGAGGATTTTACCGCTGCTTGGGAAGCTAACTGCATAATGCGAAGACACCGGGCTTGTGGAAGAAAAGCCCTTGCCTGCCTGGTATCCAGACAGGCTCCTATGAATTCTAGGCATTGGGAAGGAACTAGTTGAGACTTCGGGAGGTTGATTTCCAATCCCAAGTATTGGAGGATTCGCATTGTACGAGACAGTGCAGTGCTGGCCTCTGCAACTGTGGAGGCTCGGATGAGCCAGTCGTCTAAGTAGGGGAAGACAAAAATTCCCAGGGTTCGTAGAAATGCTGCTACTACTGCCATGCATTTCGTGAACACCATTGGTGCTTAAGCCAGACCAAAAGGAAGAACCCTGTACTGGAAATGTCTTCCCCTGAAAAGGAAATGTAAGAATTTCCTGTGATCTGAATGGATGAGAATGTGTGTGTATGCATCCTTTAAGTCTAGAGAGCAAAGCCAGTCCTGGGCTTGAAGGTATGGCAGAAGAGTTCCCAGAGAAATCATTTTGAATTTCTCCCGAAACAGATATTTGTTCAATTCTCTGAGGTCTAGAATGAGTCTGTGTCCCCCTGTTTTCTTTGGAATAAGAAAATAGGGGGAGTAGAACCCTGTTCCCTGTTGAAAAATGGGTACTTCTTCTATTGCCCCCTGGGAAAGAAGTGTGGAGACCTTGTAATCTAGCAGATTGTCTGCAAAGGTTTGTGAATTGAACTGCTTTAGAATTGTAGGAGGGGGTATGCTGTGAAAATGAAGTTTGTACCCCTCTCCTACAATGGACAAAGTCCAATCTTCTGCTGTTATTTGATGCCATCATTGATAAAGTGGCATATTCTGCCGGAATGTTGGGGGGTTGGGGACCCTTCAGAGGCAGGAAGGCGAAGCTCTCTGGGAAGGAGTCAAAGCCCTTGAGGGGGCTGAACCTGGAGAGCTGGTTGGGCTCTCGGTCCTTTTGGTTTCCTCTGCTATCTAGGTTGTCCCTTTTGGGTAACCTGACCTGAAGTCTGACTGTGCTGGGTATAGGAAGGATAAAACGTCCTCTTTTTGCCAAAAGAGGGTTTTTTTATAAAGCTTCCTTTTGGCTGGAGTGGCTGTAGACTTTGACAATCTATCTAAGGTAGAATTGTCAGCATCTAACTCATTAGCCTTCTCCTGCCAGTTCTTGCAGAAGAGATTCTCCCCCGTGCAAGGAATGTTGCCTAATTTGTCCTGTACCCAAGTCTCCAAGTCTGATATCTGTAGCCAGGCAATCCGTCGTGCACCAATGGCAATAGCAGAAGTTCTGCTGATGCATTCAAAGCAGTCAAAAGCTGCACGATTGACAAACTTGGAGACATTTTGAGCATGCTTAACTAGAGCAAGAAAATCTTGTCTCTTATCATCTGGGAGAAAAGGGCTCATAAGTTCCAAGTCTCCTGTGACTTCCTTAAGGAACATTCCCATATATAGGATGTATGAACTGATCCTAGCTGAAAGCATGGAAGCTTGAAAAGTTCTGCGTCCAAAAGCATCCAGAGTCCTGCATTCACGACCTGGAGGACTGGATGTATGTCTCTTTGCACTTTTCATCCTACGCATGGCTGATTCCACTAACATTGAATGGTGTGGCAGCTGGGTTTTCTGAAAACCAGGACATGGTGGAACTCAATACATAGTATCAAGTCTCCTAGAGTGAGGAGAAGTGGTCAGAGGTGTCTCCCACATTCTGAGCATCAAGCTATGCAGAATTTCATGGATAGGCAGAGTAGCTGCCTCCTTGGGAGCTTTAGGATATTGGAGGATTTCCAATTCCTTTGCTCTGGGTTCTTCTTCAGGAGCTACTGTAATTGAAAGCCCTTTGGCCATATCACGGATGAAATCCTGAAAAGACATGTCCTCTGGAGGTGACATTCTGCGTTGGGGAGAAGAGGGATCTTCTAGGAGAAACCCTCTAGTGCCAGCCGAATTGTCAGTGTCTTCGGAATCTGAGGAATCAAAGTATTCCTGACCCCGATGCTCTTGCAAGGCACGATCCCGGTACCGATCGAAGTCGGTACCGAGGTGACCCGGTACCGTTTTGTCCCTTCCAGCCAGAGATGGCATAGGAAGAGTTCCCACCGGGGCCGGTACTGGTGTCTGTACCGGTGTCGGTACCGGCATCGGTGTCAATGTTGGTACCGGTGCCCTTGGGACCACCGGTACCGCAGCTGAGAGAAGAGCTGCGATACTGCACTCGATAGCGAGGAACCTCTGGTCTATCGACGCTGCCGATGCCTGGGTGTCGGTACTGGTAAGGACGGCCGGAACCCCTGAGCATGGCACAGGTAGTTCTTGCGAGGTTGAGGCCTCAAGAACATCCTGAAGCCCCATCGATGCTTTGGAAGCCAAAGCCTCCCACCGGGGCTGTTTTGCCGGTGTGGTTCCCTCAAGGGCAATGCCAATGGCCTCTCGATGCTTAGCAGGAGAGCTACCCTTTGAGGACCGGCTCTTATGTTTAGTTACCTGAGATCCATGGGAGGAAGAAGAGGCCCTTGACGAGATTGATGCAATGGATCTGGCATCTGAAGAAAAAAGGGCACCGAGCTTTGTGGCCCGGTTCTGTCTTCCTCTTTTGGTCATCCCCATGCAGGAGAGACATTCAGTTGGAGAATGATCAGGTCCTAAACATTTTAGACACCAATCATGGGTGTCAGTGACGGAAATGGTACCGCCACACTTAGTATATTTCTTAAAACCACTAGTTGTTTTTTCCATGATTCAGGAAAATGGGAGCCTAGTGCCCAAAATGGCACCTAGCACCAAAAAGGAAAGTTTCTAAAAGAAACACTGAAAGGGTTTTTTTTGAAAGAAAGAAAAAGAAAAGAACCGGCGGTACCGGTAAGCGTCGTGCGGTAGGCAAACGCGACCACAGAAAGAAGTTTAAAGATGTAATTTTCTGCGGTGACAGGGAATAGGTCCTGTCGGCTTCGCAGAAAATGAAGAACTGAAGAGGGACAGTTGGAAAGGCAGGAAGGCAGCGCGCATGTGCTGAGGGATGCTCCCAAAAGCTTTCTAATTGGATGCTGGGGAGCGTTCCCGCGCAGGCTCCATCGGTACCGATGATACCCATATGTGAGGACTACATTCCTGCTTGTTCCTGGAGATCAAGTGTTCTCCGGGGACAGCAGGAATCAGTCCTCAGATATGGGTGATGTCGGCACCGACGGAGCCCTCACGGAAGCATCCCTCCAGCTTTCAAAGAAAGCCTTTGGGAGATGCCACCAGGCATGCATAGTCCCCTTCCTGCCCAAGGATGCCATTTTGCTCAGTCAGATGACATAGCTAAAAGATGGCAAAATATAAGATGGTAAAGGAGCAACTCCAAGGGGAGGAGGGAGGGTTGTGAGGACTGATTCCTGCTGTCCCTGGAGAACACCTTTTACAGGTAAGTAACTACGCTTTCTCCTGGAATAAGCAGGAAGTCAGTCCTCACATATGGGACTCCCCAGCTACAGGCTACTGAAAGCCTATAGCAAAAACATGGCTCCCTCATGGGCAGCCACAAGCAGCAGAAATGAGTCCATGTCCACAGACCACAGTAGGACCCCTGTGTCTGATGAAACCAGCACTCCGGTAGCCTGAACACAGAAGGGTCGGAGGGTAGGAGTTGCCCAAACCCCCAAAAGATTATGGAGCACTGCCTGGCCAAAGGCACTGTCCCGTCGGGACTCTCTTTCCAGACAGTAATGGGCTGCGAAGGTATGGACTGAAGACCAGGTGTCGACCTGGCAGATGTCCCCCAAGGGGACAGAGTGCAAGTTTGCCACTGAGGCCGCCATGGCCCTGATACGGTGTGCCATGATGCGGCCTTCCAGTGGGAACCTCGCCCGCTCATAAGCGAGGGCGATACAGTCCGCCACCCATGTAGACAGCATGTGCTTGGACACTGCCTCCCCCCCCCAGCCTACTGGGATTATAGGAGATGAAAAGCTGAGAATTTTTGCGATGGCCCTGAGTTCATTGGATATAGAAGAACAAGGCCCTCTTATAGTACAAGGTGTGAAGGACCGTTTCCACCCGACTGAAGTGAGGTCTTGGGAAGAAGGTAGGAAGCACCACTTTCTGGTTGAGATGGAAGGGTGACACTACTTTTGGCAGGAATTTGAGGTGCGTGCAAAGCACCACTCTGTTCTTGTAGAACCTGGTATAAGGCGCCTCTGCCACAAGAGCCTGGAGCTCACTAACTCTGCGAGAGGAGGTGAGCGCAACCATGAAAGTGAAGGTGGCAGATAGCCAGATGCTCAAAGGGTGGGCGAATGAGCTGCCCCAGCACTACATTGAGGTCCCGTTCGGTTGCCGGAGGGCGAACCGGGGGTTTCGATAAGAGCAGGCCCCAAAGGAAACGGATCACCAATGGTTGGACCGAGAGGGGCTTACCATCCACTGGATGGTGGTGCACCGCCAGGGCACTAAGGTGGACTCGGAGAGAGTTAGACTTGAGCCCGGACTGAGAGAGGTGGAGAAGGTACTGTAACACCAGAGCCACCAGGCAGGAGAAAGGATCAGCTCCATGTTCAGTACACCAAAGAGAGAACCTGCGCCATTTGAGGGCGCAAGTCTTCCTAGTAGAGGCCTTGCGAGAGGCCAGGAGAATGTCCTTCACTTTAACCTGAAGGTTGAAAGGGGCCAGAGTCACCCTCTCAGCAGCCAGGCTGTCAGCGACTGGGACCCCAGGTTGGGGTGTAGAAGAGAGCCCCCCTCCTGAGACAGTCCCCAAGGGCAGTCCCCAAGGGGATGGGGGCCTCCACCTTCAACTGTAGAAACAGCGGTAACCACGGCTGCCTGACCCACCGAGGAGCTATCAGGAGGAGCGAGGCCCTGTAGCAAAGGGTCCAGAACAAGGTCTTGGCGATCAGTGGCATCGGAGGGAAGGCATACATGAAGCCTTCTTACCATGAGAATAGGAATGCATCTACTGCCACCCTGGAGAGGTGGGCCTGCTGGAAGCAGAAGCGGGGCAACTTAAAGTTGTCTGGGATGGTGAAGAGGTCCATCACGGGTTCCTCCCATTGCTTTGTCTACCTTAAGTTTAGCTAGTTTCTTACAAACACAGTCTTCTGAAAATTGTTCAAGATGCTCCTCGCTTCTGTTTCTGTTTGTAGGTGTTTTCTGAGGTCCTCCTCCTGGTTCTTCAACTGTGAACACAGAACAGAAATATTTGTTAAGCAATTCCGCTTTATCCTCATCAGCTTCTACATATTCCTCCCCTTCACCCTTGCCATTCCTCTTCTCACTAACATTTTATTGCAATGGCTATTTCCTCCTCTTTTTAAATCTTTACTTTCCTGACTACTTTGCTAGCTTCTCTAAGTTTTTCCAAATATAGATGCCTGTCTTCCTCTCTGTGATCTCTTATATTTCATGAAGGCATCCCTCTTTTTCTTCACCTTTTCAGCTACTTCTTTCAAAAACCATAGCGGTCTCCTTTTCCTTTTACCTTTCTTTACCATTTTAACAAAAAGGTTGGTTGCCCTTAAAATATCCCTTTTCAATTTTGCCCACTGTTTTTCCACATCACCCAGCTGTTCCCATCCCGCTAACGACTCCAGGATGACTGCAGGAAAACCACTAAACAGCAAGGATTTACAAACTACTAACCATGTATAGCAAGAAAAAAATTGCTAAGATGGACTTGTGATATTTACAGAACCACTCATCTTGTATATCATTCCAGAGTTTGAAGCCTTCCTCCAGGACTTAGCTGCCAGGATTGAAATGTTCTTGCCATGTACTCCTGCCACTTTCCACTGGCCTTGGGCAAGCCACTTAACCCCCCACTGCCCTCCAGGGCAAGGAAATGCCTATGGTACCTGAATGTAACTCGCTTTGAAGTACTACTGGAAAAGTGTGAGCTAAATACTAATAAACAAACAAATATTCCCCCCCCAACCTACAAATAATAGGTTTTAAAAGAAGGCGGGTGGCAGAGTATATGGTGAGTGCATTTCTTCCTTCCAAGGGCATCCCATGAGCCTCATCCCCCATACAATCTTCTTTCTCTCCTTTCTCCCTTCCTGCCTCACCTGGGAAGTCCTCTCTGCCCTCCCATGCCTACTACATCATCCATAGACTCCAACTCTTCCTAGGTTCCGAACTGAGGCCAGGGGCTTACAATCTAAGGGCCAGATTTATTAAATGTGTGCTACAATCGTAGTATGTGTTATTAGTAAACGGATCCCATTCTATAAAAGGAGGCCTGCAGTAAATGCTGTGTGTTAGCATGTGCTAAGAGGTAGCCCAGTTCAGTAAACCTGAGGTATTGGCCCATCTTGGCAAAGTTAGTTTCTTAAAGTCTAAGACCCTCGCTTTTGAATGGATTTTAGCAGCCCTAGTCCTAATACTGAACCACACCATCTGGTGATCACTGGATGCAAAATGATCTCCCACTATAATATCAGAAACATTTTCACCATTGGTAAGCACCAAGTCCAGTATGGTCCCTTCACGTGTGGGTTCTGTTACCAGTTGCCTGAATAGTTTTTCCTGTAGAGAATCCAGGATCTCCTTACTACTAGATGATACTGCAGCAGGAATGTGCCAATCAACATCTGGCATATTGAAATCCCCTCTCAGTAGCACTTTCCCTTTTCTGGCAATGCTGCGAATGTCTTCAATTAACTCTCCGTCCACCTCTTCCTCCTGTGAGGGTGGTCTGTATATCACACAAATGCAAATAGATTTCTCTTTCCTTCTTTCTAGTTTAACCCACAGTGCCTCCTCTCTCCCTTTTAAGCCTGTAGTTCCAAAGCTTTAATATTATTTTTTTACATACAGTGCCACTCTTCCTCCCCTTCTTCCTACCCTTTCCTTTCTGAATAAAGTATAGCCTGATATAGTTACATCCCAGTCATGGCTGTCCGTGAACCATGTCTCTGTTATTGCCACTAAATCCAAGTCAGCCTCTAGCATTAAAGCCTCAACATCTGGGAACCTATTCCCATGCTACAGGCATTTAAACACACTCCATATGTTGCCCCTTTTAGCCATTTCCATAAAGGTATTTAATGTTTCACTTACACGGGGGCTATCTTCACCTATCCCCAACAAATCTAGTTTAAAGCCCTCTTCAGTAGGTTAGCTAGTCTGCAACTGAAGACATATCGACCATTCTTGGACAGATGGACGCCATCTCTGTTCTGCAACCCTTCAAGCAGCATCCCATGGTCCAGGAAACCAAAATGCTCTCAATGACACCATCCACGCAGCCATGCATTTATCTACAGTATGCAATCTTCTCTGCCTTGGCCTTTACCCTCAACAGGGAGGATTGAAGAGAACACCACCTGCGCTCCTATCTGCTTCACCCTCTGTCCCAGAGCCATAAAGTCACTTTTAATACATTCATAGGGATACCTAGCAGTATCATTTGTGCCAACATGGATGAGCAACATTGGGTAATTGTCAGTGAGCTTGATGAGTCTCGGCAAACTCTCTGTAACATCTCGGATTTTGGCACCTGGCAGACAGCATACCTCTCTGGACATCAAGTCTGCAGATGGATGCCTCAGAAGAGAATCACTACCACGATTACCCTTTGCTTTCTTGTGGTCACTGATTCTGCAACTTTGGGGTGCTCAAGCTCTGGTTCTTCCCTTTCCAGGGCTGCATAATGGTTCTTCAGTTCAAGGGCTGGAGGAGTTGGATTGGCAGTTCTGCAGGCCCTGGTGACTAGTGTTCAATCTTCATCATTTTGTAAGCTCCCATCTTCTCCTCTGCTGGAGAGCTTGGATGTTGCAAGAAACATCTCATCCATGTACTTCTCACTGTCTTGAATGCTCTTCAGCCTCACCACTTCCATTCTGAGTTCCTCTACTTGTTTCCTGAGAGCTTCAGCATACCGGCATCCTGCACATGGAACCAGTCCTTCAATTGGCATTAGGACCTCTGTCTGGACAGAGGTAGAAGCTCTGATGGGGGCAATAGCTTTGGCGATATTTTTTCCAGTCATTGTTCAGTTGGTGGAGCTTAGGTATCTGTTGAAGCAAAAAAGAGAGAGACCTACCAAAGTACCAGGCGGTTCCCAGCTGTCCTTTCAGAGGAAAAGCAGTTAAATCTCTTTTAAGTGTGTTCAAAATGTGATGTTCCAAGTCCCTGTGTGTAGTTAATTGGGGAAGTGCCTATAAAGCAAGACTGCTCACTAGGGGCAGGTGGGAGTTGGGGAGGTTAGGGATGGTACACACACCTGATGAGGTGATGGTAGCTTCAAAGAGCTGAGAAAGATACTAAAGTAGAGTTTTAAATCTACCCCACTAAAGAAAATATTTCCCTTTTAAACTAAAGCATCAAAAAGAATATAACTTTTTAAAAAAATGTACCAAAACCCTTTTAAGAGCTCCCAGGCAGAGAGCTAGTAATTAAAAAAGCCACAAACTCTTACCTTTGTTTGAAATGTATAGCCCCTGTTAGGAATGCCTCAATAGTGCAAGGCTCTGAAGCATTTTATGCAGGCCACAACTGCTCTCAGTTCTTTCACAGGCTAATCAGGCCCACTAACTCCTGATGAGGTGTCAGTAGCTTCAAAGGGCTGAGAAAGATACTAAAGCAGAGTTTTAAACCTACCGCACTAAAGAAAATATTTCCCCTTTTAAACTAAAGCACCAAAAAGAATGTAACTTTGTTTTTAAAATGTACCACAACCCTTTTAAGAGCTCCAAGGTAGAGAACTAGTAATTTAAAAAGCCACAAACTCTTACCTTTGCTTGAAAAGTATAGCCCCTGTTAGGAATCCACTAGGGCAGAAAAGGGATTGAGATCTTTCTGGGAACACCAGACAGAGAATTTACACCACTTAAAAGCATCTGGTGGAGAGCTTTCTATAAGCCAAAAGGATCTCCTTAACCTCCTGTGTAAGGTTGAAGCCTTGCAATACTATGCTCTCAGCAAGCTGTGAGGGGCTATGAGAATCATGGAGCCCTTGTTGGACTGAAGCTTGAAAAGCATCTTGGGAATGAGGGGTATAGGAGGGAAAGCATAAAGCAGACCCTGACCCCAGCGTAGGTGGAAGGCATTTACCTGTTGGTTGCTGGATGTCAGAGTTCTTGTGCAGAAGCAAGGGAGCTTGGCATTTTGCGGAGTCGCAAACAGGTCTATGTCTGGAATTCTCCAAGTATGGAAGATGCAGGACATTGTGTCCGGATGGAGAGACCATTCATGAGGAAGAAGGATCTGACTCAGCTTGTCTGCCAAGACACTGAACTCCCCTGGGAGGTACACCGCTTGGAGATGTATTTGATGAGAAATAGAAAAGGATCACAGATGGAGAGCCTCATTGCAGAGGGCCCATGAGCCTGTTCCTCCCTGCTTGTTCACATAGAGCATGGCAACCTGACTGTCTGTCCTGACTAGGACCTGTTGTGCCCTGAGGTAGTGTTGAAATACCCGGAGGGCATTCGAGATAGCATGAAGTTCCAGGAGATTGATTTAGAGTTGGGACTTTTGCATTGTCCAGAGCCACTGTGGACAGGTTGCCCAGATGTGTTCCCCAACCCAGTCTGGAGGCATCTTTCATCAGGGTGCATTGAAGTGGGGGCATCTGAAAAAGTGACCCTATGAGCAGATTTTCTGGAGACCACCACCACTGGTGGTGGTCTCCAGAAAACAAGAGATATTATAATGCCTCTATATCGTTCCATGGTGAGACCGCACCTTGAATATTGTGTGCAATTCTGGTCGCCATATCTTAAAAAGGATATAGCGATTTTAGAAAAGGTTCAGAGAAGAGCCACCAAAATGGTAAAGGGGATGGAAGGATACTCCTATGAAGAAAGGCTAAAAAGGTTAGGGCTCTTTAACCTGGAAAAGAGACGGCTGAGGGGAGATATGATAGAAGTCTATAAATTAATGAACGGAGTGGAACGGGTAAACGTAGATCGATTGTTTACGTTATCAGAATATAGAAAGACTAGGGGACATGCAATGAAGCTACAGGGTAAACTATTTAAGACTAATAAAAGAAAATATTTTTTCACTCAACGTGTAATCAAACTCTGGAATTTGTTACCAGAGGATGTAGTAAAGGCTGTTAATGTAGCTGGGTTTAAAAAAGGTTTGGACAAGTTCCTGGAGGAAAGGTCCATAAACCATTATTAAGAAGGGACCCAGGATATCAATGCTTGAACCAATACAAGCATTGTGGAACCTGTGTCCCTTGGGGAAATTGCTAGGTACATATGACCTAGATTGGCCACTGTTGGAAACAGAATACTAGGCTTGATGGACCTTGGTCTGACCCAGTATGGCATATCTTATGTTCTTATGTTCACTGAATGGATGTGGTTAGAGGGGCAGTGATTTGGATCCTGCCCTGGAGATGGCTCGAGGCCTGCTTCCACTGGGAGGCAAGAGTCTACTGGACTGTCCCATATGTAGTTGGGCATATAGAACGACATGTACTGTAGAGGCCATGTGCCCAAGGAGCTGCAGCATCTGTACGGCAGTCAGATGGTTTCATAGGAGCGTCTGGTATGCTAGTTCAACCAGACGGGCACAACAGAGCTGGGGCAGAAGCACCCTGGACTGTTGGGTGTCTAGTAGGGCTCTGATGAACTCTAGCTTTTGAGTTGGAGCGAGCTGGGGTTTTGTGAAGTTTATCACAAATCCCAAGTGTTGTAGTACTGTGATGGTACAATGCAAGGAAAGCAATACTTCCTGGAAGGTGTGTGTTTTTATCAGCCAGTCGTCTAAGTAAGGGAAGACTAATATCTTCAGAAACCTTAGGTATGCGGCCATGACCGCCATGCACTTTGTGAAAACTCTTGGGGCAGAGGCGAGTCCGAAGGGAAGGACTCTGTATTGATAATGTTTTCTTTGAAAGGTGAAGCGTAGATATTTCCTATGTCCTGGATGGAAGAAGATATGTGTGTACGCTTCTTCCAGATCTAGAGAACAGAGCCTGTCCTGCCTCTGGAGGTAGGGAAGAAGAGTCCTAGAGAGATCATCTTGAACATTTCATGGACTAGAAACTAGTTGAGGTTTCTGAGGTCCAGAATGGGCCTGTATCCTCCGGTTTTCTTTGGAATTTGAAAGTACAAAGTAGACGCCCATTCCCTGTTGGGATATTGGGACATCTTCTATGGCGCCCCGAGACAGAAGAGAATGCACCTCATCCTGTAGGAGAGCAGTGAGTGGGGGTTGCATTTGATATTCCCCCATGAAAGTGGAGGGGGACAGAGTTTGCAGGTGAAGTCTGTACCCTTCCTGAACTATGGTGATTGTCCAGTGCTTTGAGGTGATGAAGTGCCACCTGTGGGCATAGTGACACAGTCTGCCTGCTATGTGGAGGGGATGAGGGTCCTCCAGAGGCAGGGTGGCAATGTTCTCTAGGAAAGAGTCAAAAACCAGGTGCAGACTGTGGCTGTGGAGCTGGTTAAGATTTAGCCACCTTTAGCTTCTTCTGTTGCTTAGGAGGCTGCTGACTCTTCTGTAGGGCCTGGCCCTGGTACTGAGAAGTAGAAGGATAAGAATAGAATCTCTTATTCTTATTGTAGAAAGACTTCTTTGCAGTTATCTTTTTCCTAGCAGGGTCAGCTGTTGTTCTGGACAGTCTCTTTAGAGTAGTGGTTTCTAACTCTAACTGAGAGGCCTTATTTTGCCAGTCCTTTCCAAAGAGGATTTCTCCTGTGCAAGGTATGTTGCCCAACTTATCTTGAACCCACTGTTCAAGATCTGAGGCTTGAAGCCATGCAATTCTACGTGTCATATTGCTGATGTCCTGCTTGTGCATTCAAAAGCATCGAAGGTAGCCCTATTGACAAACTTCAAAACATTTTGGCTTTGCTTGACTAGGGCAAGATAATCTGCTCTCTTGTCATCTGGGAGGAGAGGAGCAAAGGCCTCAAGATCCCTGGACCTCTTTGAGGAACATTCCCATGTAGAGGATATAGGAGTTGATCCTAGCCAAGAGCATGGATGCCTGGAAGCATCAACGCCCAAAAACGTCAAGAGTTCTCAATTCTTGACCTGGAAGATTAGAGGAGTGAGTTTTCAAGCTTTTGATTTGGCACATTGGCGATTCAACCACCATGGAGTGGTGGGGAAGTTGCAGCTTTGGAAACTGGGACACTCTAGTACCTGATACATGGTATAGAAACATAGAAAAATGACGACAGAAAAAGACCACATGACCTATCTAGTCTGTCCTTCCATATCAACAACTACAACAGTCCCCTTTTTTCCTTTAGAGATCCTCTGTGTTTGTCCCATGCTTTTTTGAATTCAGATGCTGTCCTCATCTCTACCACCTCCACTGGGTGATTATTCCATGGATCCACCACTCTTTCTGTAAAGAAATATTTCCACATATCATTCCTGAATCTATCCCCTTTCATCCTCATCCCATGTCCCCTAGTAGCAGAACTTGCTTTCAATCGAAAGAGGCTCTCCCCCTGTGCATTTATGCCATGGAAGTATTTAAACGTCTCAATCGAGAAGTCGACTGTGAGGTGAGTCTATGAGGAGAGTTTCCCACACACGGAGTATAAAGTCATGAAGGATGCAATGCACTGGCAGAGTGGCTGCCTCTTTGGGTGCTGTTGAGTATTGGAGGATCTCTAGTTCCTTCGCCTTTGGTTCCTTCTCAGATGTTACCGTGATAGAGAGACCCTTAGCTAGGTCTTCAATGAATTCCTGGAAGGACATGTCTTCCGGAGGCGACATACGTCACTGTTGAGGCAGGGAAAGATCTGAAGGAAGGTCCCAGGGCCCTCGGGAATAGAGTGACTCCACATCCGAAATGGAGGACTCGAAGTATCAGTGGGCATGGCGTTTGCCCGAAGCTAAGTGCTGGTACCGATGCTCAGAGGTATTGGGCTTGATGAGCAGCATAGCTTTGGTACTGGTATCGATGACAGTTTCAAGGGAGGGCATGGGTGGATGTGATGGTGATGTCTTTTGGAGCAGCCCTGAAGTCGTGCCTGGAACCAGTGTCAATGTCGCTACCATAACCGGTATTGACAGGGCGGTGCCTGGAGCCAATGGCTTGATAGGTACCAAGGTTGTCAGGAGAGCTGCTAAGCTCTGCTTGATGGCTAGTATGCGCTAGTCCATCGAGGTTCCCGATGCCTGGATATCAGTCACAAGTGTTTGTGCTACCTTCCCACAGCATGGCACCAGTAGCTCTCCGGAGGTCGAGCCTCAGGAGCATCCTGCGGCCCCTCAATGGCTTTGAAGGTCAGGGCCTTTCACTGGGGCTGTTTGGCAGGCCGATCCACTTCAGAGCAACGCCCGAGGGATCTCGATGCTTTGAACAAGATGTTCCTCTGGAGGGTTTGTCCAACTTTGATGCGGACTTCTGCTTGGACTTTAAGGATACCTGGGATCCATGGGAGGAGGAGGAGGCCCTCGATGAAGTGGACTCCAACAATACCACATCTGAGGAAGAGTGTCCCAAATTTAGAGGCCCGGTTCTGTAGTCCTCTTTTAGTCATCTTTTGACAGATGGTACAGTCTTTTGGCTGGTGTCCTGGGCTGAGGCATTTTAGACACCAGTCATTTGTATCAGTTGCTGAGATGGTGCTGACACACTTAGAACATTTTTTGAAACCACTAACTGGTTTCTCCATGCCTTTAACGGATGAGAAAGCAATGGTAGGCTTAAGGCCTGAAAGGGCGTCAACATGCCCAGATTTTTTTTTTAAGTTAAAAGAAAAGAATAGAATAAGGGAAATGGCAGTGCCTTCGACGGTACTGGTGTCGACGGGAAGGCAGACGCTATCCACAAAAAGAGAAGTTTTTTCTGCGTTGACAAGATTTGCTTCCTTCTGGCTCCATAGAAAACAAAGAACTGAAGAGAGGAAGTTGGGAAGGCGGGAAAGCAGTTGTGTAGGTGCAGTGGAGTGCTCCCAAAAGCTGTCCAATTGGATGCTGGGAAGCGTTCCCATGCGGGCTCTGTTGGTACCGACATCACCCATATGTGAAGACTACATTCCTGTTTGTTCCTGGAGATCAGATGTTATAGAAATTTAACTTCATGCAACCACTTAATGGAAGGAAAGTAAACAGATACCCATTAATTACAATAATTACATGAAATCTTTATGCTTGTTGTTATTGTTAAGATGAATCTTCATGAAATCAATTATCAAGGTCCAATGCTGTTCTAAGATACATTTTAGACAGATAAATGTTTAACAGCCACTATAATCTCTTAATTGATTATGGTTTGCTACCTTTATTTCAAATATTAAAAAGAATGAGACAGAAACCAAACGTTCTAGTCTTAGGCTTCTAGAGACTACCTGGTCTAAGTGCCGGTCTTTCATAAGTTCATATTCATTTTGCAGTGTGTGATGAAAAAGGGTCCAAATCATATTCTCTAGCTCAGGGTGGTCAGATAAGAGTTGTGAGCAAAGGGTTTTCAATCGCAGGTATGCCAACCGATACACTTAAAAGAAGAAAAGCAAATCAGAAACTTCAGAGCTAACTCAAATTTAGGGTACTATTTATTAAATTGCATTAAGATAATAATGTGTGTTAATTGGCTATAATGAGCTTAAAAGTGGAAATTATCACAATGCATGTTAAATAATACTGAGCTTCAAAGTATGCAAATGCAAACAATATGAATAACATAGCTTACATTAAACCTTGCAAGTTGTATTATCCATAGAAAGTTAACATCATCTCAAGTATTATGTTAACTTTCCACTCATGTATCTTAATAATCCAAGGAATAACTCAAAGGTGCCAGTGCTTAGTAAAAATCTCCCTCCTAATCTATTTTAATTCCACAGCCCCTCAGCCTTTCAACTCCTAACACCACCCACTTTGAGTTATTCCTTGGATTATTAAGCTACATATTACCTTGACCCCCATATTACCTGCCCCCATGACCAAATGATCATCTCAGCCCCATAGCGGTAATCCCACAACATTACCATTAAGGGATGCGGTCGCCATTTTGAGTGAGACACCTGCCTAGGCAGGAGTGCCCAGGGACTGCTCCTGCCTCCTTTTCCACTACCTATCAGGAAGACCCCTGTTAGATGCCGCAGGGTGTGTGATTTTAAAGTGGATAAAAGAGTTGGGGTGGGTTTCAGGAGGGGTGCTATGGGGCAAGTATTTTATTTCCATCACCAGCCCAACCATCCCTGCACATTTGCACTATAGTGGCCAGAAACATGCAATATTCCTGGATGCATCACAAAAATACATTTACTGTGGGATTAAATAACCTGCAGTAATGAGGAAGCATAAATTAGTCATGTGGTAAAGTTTCATGCAGTAAAATAGCACAATAATGCACAGTTTTATCAAGGTTAGTAAATAATGGTCTCAGGTTGCTAAAATATTGAAAAAAAATCAGACATGAATTAGAGAGATTCAAAAGTGAATGCTTGAATGGTGCAGTTCTCTTGAAAAGAAACGGTTTACTTCACAGGCCTGATTCATCAAGGCTTTTTAAACATTCCGTGACCATGTCTTACCAGCACAAAGCATTTCACTTAGACTTTTAGATGATTCTACTACCTCGTTTCTATATTCATGCCAATTCCTTGTGTTTTTAATTTAATGGCTTTGACAAGGGCAAAGACGAGAAACTTACAATGTTCAAGCGACATGAACACCCAGCTTTCAAAGTTTATATACCCTGTATATTATCTGCAAACCTTTCTTGTAGAAGAGGGAGAGAGAAGTCGATTTCTGTGGTTTTTGAAGATGCCGAGGTTGGGCTGTGGCACTAGTCTGTCCGTCCACATTCTGTGTAGAATTTGCACGCACTGTTCCTGTACATCCTTTTTTTCTGGGGGATCTTACAGGGGAAAGGTACCTGCAGATAACAAAAAAAAATGATATCCAATACCTTCAAACACATGTATTATGGGGACTGCTAAAGTCTGTTGCTAAAGTTTATAAAGTTCACGTCTAGTTCAAAACTATTCATGGCGATTAGATAATTTTGCTGTGGAATATGGTGCAAGAACAATTTTCAAAGTGATTCGTATGTGTAAATTAGCAGTCCGAACTTTGTCCCTGTCAGCGCCGTTTTTAACAGTATGCACATTAGTTTTTCTGTTTTAAGGCGACAGCATTTCCAGGAGCATGTACAGGTCAGGAAAGGAACAGTATGCGCGTTGATTGGCATTTTCCAGTCTATACACATTATTTTGTATCAAAAAAATATCTTAAAATCAAGTGCAAATATCTGTGGGTACTTTGTATTTGCAATAAGTTTCATATTGAAATTAGCATTGTGCTCGCCTTTAACAGGTGATGTCTGCAGACAGCAGGACTGATCAGGCAAACAAGTAGGCGATGTCATCAAGTTGCCAGCTGGAACAGCTGTCCCAGAGCTCAGAACCTAAAAGTTGTGAGCATGAGTGCCTTTCCCATGCACAGTGGTTTCCTCAGCTCCTCAGTTAAGTTCCATAGCTTGAGAATGAATACAATTCTCGGGGAGGCGGGAACAAATATGTGCCTGATCAATCCTGCTGTCTAAGAAGAATACCTGTTACAGGTGAGCAACAATGTTTTTACTGTTGACAAGCAGGACTGAGTCAGGCACACAAGTGCATGACTCCCAAACGGAGGGCTACTCTAGCTTCTTATGTATTTCCATTGCTTAGCAGAAGCCCACACAACAAAAACATGCAAGATTTGGAGGATTACACAGACAGGATATAGCTCAACCAAATGCACTCTTTCTTACCGTGGACTGGCCCAGGCAGTAATGAAAGGTAAAAATGTATGAAGCGACAACCAGGATGCTGCTTTACAAATGCCACCCAGTACGGGGCGCTTATGAGCTCTTTATCGAATAGCAGCATTAAAAGGGGGCTTCTGGACAGTCTGCTATTAAAATAGCACCCCCTAAAGAAGTTTTTATTGTTCCATATGAATACCTGTAGCTCTGCAGATGGTGGTGAAATGTGAAAAATGGAGGCAGCTTTCACAATGAGAATGAAGCGGCCCAAGAAGAATCCTTCTGGTCCACTGAGTGATGCATTTAATGATGCCATCCCTAAACGGCTCAAAGTGATTCGTGCACTGCTAGACAATACTGTGGGTTTGGTTACTTAAGGCAGAGTAACCACCTAGTGGTTAGGCCAGCAGCCTGGCACCAGAAAGACCAGTGTTCAAATCCCATTGACACTCTTGTGGCCTTGGGCAACTCACTTAACCCGCCATTGCCTCAGGTACAAACTTAGATTGTAAGACCTCTGGGAACTGTACCTGAGCGTAACTAGCCTTGTTCATCTAAGGAAAGGTGTGAGCTAAATACTAATAAATAAATTTCCACCATACAGAAAAGTATAGAGACAGTGCACATGGAGGAGGGAGTTTGCCGAACTGAAGCTGAGGTCCTGACTCAAGAATCCCATGTTAAAGGTACTGAAGGGCTAAAAAGACAATTGGAGGAAATGAATAATTGCAGCTGCTGTAATAATCTGAGGATTTATAGCCTGCATGAAGGTGTAGAAGGACAAGATTCATGGCCTTTCGCTTGAACAGCTTCTGCCCAAATTGCTTAACATCTCTTTTACTTGAGCCCGTGAGGTGGAAAGTACACGTTCCTGTCAGACGGAAATTAACATTCTTTATAGATAGTTGGCCCCTTATAATCTCTGAGTTCTCAAAATAGTCCAAGATGGATACATACTAGGCCTATGCAAGATCCCTCCAAATTTCCCACCAATTCACTCAATAAATGCTCAGGATCAGGACATACTCTTTCAAGAACTCTCCACCCTTTAAGCTGCAAATGCAGTTAAGCTTGTTCCACCAGGGCAGCAAGGGCTGGAATTTTACTCAAAGTATTTCCTGGTACCCAAAAAGACAGGGGGACGCTGTCCCATCTTAGACCTGAAGGATCTGAACAAGTATCTGGTTCGTGAAACGTTCAGAATGATTTCTCTTGGCATACTACTTCCCTTTCTTCAAAAAGGGGATTGGTTATGTTTTCTAGACCTGAAGGATGCTTACACCCATATACAGATACATCTCAGTCACAGGAAGTATCTGCAATTTGTCATAGGGAAAAAACACTTCCAATATTGTGTTCTGCCTTTTGGCATTGCATCTGCTCCTCGAGTGTTCACAAAATGCCTTGAAGTAGTTGCAACATGTCTATGAAGACTGGACATGCACAGGTTTCCCTACTTGGACAACTGGCTGATCAAGGGCACCACTCAAGGAGGAGTTAAGAATCTGTGCACCATCATTATCAAGGTGCTGGAGCTATTAGTGTTCCTCAGTTGCCCCAAATCAACCTTACGCCTGTCACATCAACTGAAATTCAATGAAGCTCTGCTAGACATGACTCAGGCGAAAGCCTTTCTCCCATGAGAAAGACTCACCCACTTGGAGGAAATCATGGAGGAAGTACGACAGAGTCAGCAGGCATCAGCAAGAAGCACGTTGAGAACGTTAAGCCAAATGGCCTCAACAGTTCATGTTAGTCCCTTAGCAAGTCTCAACATGAGACATCTCAGTGAATCCTGAGCACGCAGTGGATACAAGCCACTCATAGGGCTCAGATGTTATTTCTATCTCTTCTCTCCCTCCAATGCTCCCATATCCTGGTGGATGGATCATTTCAAGTAGCCAAATGTTTACCATTTCAAATTCCTCCCTACTAAAAGTTGCTCACAACAGATGTGTCCATACTGAGCTGGGAAGCCCCAAGTAAATGGGTTTCACACTCAGGGGCTGGGTACAGCCAGAAACGTTTCCATCGGATCCATATCCTGGAACTGAAAGCAACCAACAAACTGCCATAATTCAAATGGACAGCCATGTATTATAGCAAGAAGTACGGAGGAACAGGGTCATACTTTCTATGCTGGGAAACAGGATCTCTCAAGGCATGACTCATAAGAACATAAGATATGCCATACTGGGTCAGACCAAGGTCCATCAAGCCCAGTATCCTGTTTCCAACAGTGGCCAATCTAGGTCATACGTACCTAGCAGTTTCCCCAAAAGACACAGGTTCCGCAATGCTTGTACTGGGTCAAGCATTGATATCCTGGGTCCCTTCTTAATAATGGTTTATGGACCTTTCCTCCAGGAACTTGTCCAAACCTTTTTTAAACCCAGCTACACTAACAGCCTTTACTACATCCTCCGGTAACAAATTCCAGAGTTTGATTACACGTTGAGTGAAAAAATATTTTCTTTTTATTAGTCTTAAATAGTTTACCCTGTAGCTTCATTGCATTTCCCCTAGTCTTTCTATATTCTGATAACGTAAACAATCGATCTACGTTTACCCGTCCCACTCTGTTCATTAATTTATAGACTTCTATCATATCTCCCCTCAGCCGTCTCTTTTCCAGGTTAAAGAGCCCTAACCTTTTTAGACTTTCTTCATAGGAGTATCCTTCCATCCCCTTTACCATTTTGGTGGCTCTTCTCTGAACCTTTTCTAATAACGCTACATCCTTTTTAAGAAATGGTGACCAGAACTGCACACAATATTCAAGGTGCGGTCTCACCATGGAACGATATAGAGGCATTATAATATCTTTTGTTTTATTTTCCATTCCTTTCCTTATGATACCTAGCATTCTATTTGCTCTCTTGGCCGCTGCTGCACACTGGGCCAAGGGTTTTAACATGTTATCCACAATGACGCCTAAATATTTTTCCTGGGTGGTGGTTCCTAATGTGGAACCTTGCATCTTGTAACTATAGTTTGGGTTATTCTTCCCTAGGTGCATAACTTTGCACTTATCCACATTAAATTTCATCTGCCATTTTGATGCCCAGTCTTCCAATTTATCAAGATCCTCTTGCAATTTTCCACAATCCTCTTGGGTTTTAACAACTTGAAATAGTTTTGTGTCATCTGAAAATTTGATAACCTCACTCGTTATTCCCTTTTCCAGATCATTTATGAATATGTCAAAAAGCAGCGGACCCAGCACAGATCCCTGGGGTACACCACTATTCACCTTTCTCCATTGGGAAAATTGGCCATTTAGCTCTCCCCTCTGCTTTCTATCTTTTAACCAGTTCCTGATCCACAATAGTACACTGCCTCCTATCCCATGACTCTTTAGTTTTGCCAAAAGTCTCTGATGAGGGACCTTGTCAAAGGCTTTCTGAAAGTCCAGATACACTATATCAACCGACTCACCTTTGTCCACCTGTTTATTCACACACCTTCAAAAAAACATAACAGATTAGTAAGACAAGATCTTCCTTGTCTAAAGCCATGTTGGCTGTCTCCCATTAGGCCATGACTATCTACATGCTGAGTAATTTTGTTCTTTATGATGGTTTCTACCATTTTTCCCAGTACTGACGTCAGGCTCACCGTTCTGTAGTTTCCCGGATCACCCCTGGAACCCTTTTTAAAAATTGGCGTTACATTGGCGATCCTCCAATCTTCAGGTATTAGAGATGATTTTAATGAAAATTCACAGATTACTAATAGCAGGTTTGCAATCTCAAATTTCAGTTCTTTCAACACCCTTGGATGTATACCATCCGGCCCAGGTGATTTGCTACTCTTCAGTTTATCTAATAGTTGTAATACATCTTCCCGATGTATCGATATTTCCTTCGATTCTTCCGCATCTTTAAATATCACTTCAGTCATGGGTAACATCCCTACATCTTCCTCAGTAAAGACTGAAGCAAAGAATTAATTCAGTCTCTCCGCTATCGCCTTGTCGCCTCTTAGTGCCCCTTTAACCCGTGGCAGTGGCAGGCAGGCATTTGCACACATGCAAGGTAGAACCACGCCAGAAGTTTCTAGAAAGAGCTAGGAGAGGTTCCTATCCAGGGCTCTGTTGGTGATATTGCCCAGATATGAGTACTTATCCTGTTGTCCATGGAAAACACTTGCTAAAGTAAGTATCCCTGTTTTATATTCTACCCATTGGTTCAACATTTTGTAGATAAAGTCATATTGCAGGCATTCAAACTGCTTGAGGCAGGGATGCTCAGTAACCAGAATATAGAAAACATTCAAGAGATTATAAGATATGCCTCCATGCAGTCGATATTTTGCTTTTTATAATTAACCCGGCCTCTTCTCTTCCCAAACTTATGGATACTGTTAATTGGTTCTCTCAATTTTCGGTGTACTATATAAACTGGAACAGGTCTGAATGTATGCCCATGAATGTGAAGGGGTTTGTGCAGATTTGAAGGGGGAGATTCCAGTGGAAGTCCCAAGGAATCAAGTTTTTGGCTATCATTTTTAAGTTTCTGGCATACCTTTTATAGGGACTATGTATAATGTCTTTCAGATTTTTTTTAATTTCCGCTTCCTAGAACAGGATCACAGCCTTGCTGGGCTGCAAGCCTCTCATTGGGCAGAGATTTTCACTCTGAGTTGGCAAAGGTTCCTTCTACAGGACACTCCTTGCTCAGATATTACCTGACAGAAAGGGTAGATATGATAAAGAATTACTGCTTCATACTTCAAGAGCTGTCTATGTCCCTCTTCTTTTTCCTGGGTCGTAAACTTCTCATTATTTGAAGTGCAAACACTTCCTTCGTCTTGGCAAGTTCCACCAGCTTTCTGTTCAAATATTATTATTATTATCGCAAAGCTAACATTACAAAAACACTGACAGGACAGTGAGTTATAGAGCAGTCCACTGCCAGAAAGGAGTCCACATCATGGCAGCTTGCTTTTTACACGTCTTTGATGTACCTCGTCCTACATGATATTTCAGATTTTACCAGTCTCATATCAAATTCATTTATTTATATGTATTGTTTTTAAGTTATTATTTATATATTTATTCATGTTTGCACACAACGATCTTGTTCAGTATTTATTATTGTGATAAAAATTTTTATGCTTGGTGTTTTAGTTGGTACCCCCTGAGGAAGGCATTGCATGCCGAAAAGCGTTGGGGACGACCCTAATAAAGAACTTTTGCATCTATCCTGACGATCCTCGACTCTTGCTTCTTGTGTACCCCTCAGTCAGCTGCAAGAGCAGCGCTCCTCGTTTTGTTTCGTTAGCTTGCTTTTTATGACTCAGTTGTGACACTGCCAGGAGTTCAAACCTCTGTACCATATAAACTGTATTTCACCAATAATGCACATTCGACAAAGCCTAATTCTTCCAATTCAAGAGAATCATTTGGAGACAATGGAGGAGTTATTTAAAGCAAACTACCCCCAATGCAAGCATATAAGTACGGACTTGCAGAGACGGCAGAGGTGTTGCTTTAGTTGGTTAGGGCGGATGGAAGAGGTCGAGATGGTATTGCCATTCAATGCAGCTAACTTCCTAGAGCAAATTACTCCTTTACTTGACCAATTAAATGACAAAATTCCCAATCTAAATTCCACCATCTCTTCTTGGAATCAAACACTATCCTTAGCATCCCTACTCCCACCTAAGCATCTTTCTAACAAACATCGCAGAAGAGCCCCTTGGTTTTCTACAACCCTGAGAAATCTCAAAAGAGAGCTTAGATGTCTTGAACGCAAATGGAGACATACACAAGATCCAGATGTATACAATACCTATAAAACTAAACTCCGATCCTACTGTGCAGAAACCATTAATCATAAAAGAGAATACAATGAAAACATAATCCAGCGTGCCCTCAACAAACCAAGGGAACTCTTCTCTATTGCCAAATCCCTAATAAAAGACCCCAACCCACATGACCAACCATCTAAAATATCCGCCCAAGCTATAGCTGACCACCTGGCCTCTAAATTCCTCCCCCCCCCCCCCTTCCCCATCTAACAAGCAATTCCCAACCACCTGAAGTCCATAATACTCAACCACTAGAGAACTCATGGTACGAATTTCACACTGTCACCTCGGAAACTATATCTAATGTCATAAATAGTTTGAATGCTTCTACATCTGCCCTTGACCCTTGTCCTGCCCCCTGGATAAAATCCACCAGAACATCCCTCAGCCCCTACATCCAGACCATTATACAATCCTCCCTCCAGATCTGTACCTCCCCTACTTAAGTGTGCCTCTATCCGCCCCATCTTAAAAGGATCTAGACTTGACCCCACCTCCCCTTCCTCCTATAGACCCATCTCTAGTATACCCTTCCTTGCAAAGATTACTGAGAAAATTGTCCAAGCCCAACTACAGGATTACATAGATGATCACTCTCCTCTTGACCTATACCAACATGGATTTAAGAAGAATCATGGAATTGAAACCCTCCTAACCTCCCTTCTAGACTCATTGTATTTACACACTCATAAACCTACCCAGGGTTGCTTACTTATATTCCTTGACCTATCTGCTGCCTTTGATTCTCTTCCCCATAATCAACTCCTAACCAGACTTCATGAAATAGGTCTGAGAGGCACTACTCTAAAATGGTTTCGCTCCTACCTAGACTCCAGAACACAACAGGTCCGTATTGGAAGTGACACCTCCCTCCCATTTATACTAAAGCAAGGTGTCCCCCAAGGCTCTAGCCTCTCTGCCTTACTTTTTAACATCTTCCTCCAACCTGCCTGCAAAATTTTCCAAAACTCTGGCATTCAATACCAATTATACGCAGACGATATGATGTGCTTCACACCATTTAGCCTCGCTAACCCTGACTTTACCAAATTAAATGAATGTTTAACCAATCTCAAATCTTGGCTTTCCCAACACAACCTACTTATTAACCAATCCAAAACTGAGATCCTCCAAGTATTCTCCAACCCCTTATATACCCCTCCCCCAACACTCACCCTTGGCGACCTCACTCTCACTATAAAAAACCAAGTGAAATATCTTGGAATCATCCTCGATCAGAACCTCTCCTTCATTGATCATATAAAGAAAACTACTAACGCAATTTACACAAAGTTGCGTACACTCCGTAACCTCAAGCCCCTCTTAAGCCCCAACTCCTTTCGTACTGTCTGTCAGGCTCTTACAACCCCCTCACTTGACTACAGTAACCTTATCTATCATGGCCTCTCTAAAACTACTATCCAACCTCTCCAACTTGCCCAGAATACACTAGCACGTTTAATAACTAACAACCCTAGGCGATCCCATATTACACCTGTCCTCTATGACTTACACTGGCTCCCAATCCAACTCCGAGCTAAATTTAAAGTGCTCACCCTTATTCATAAGATTATCTCAAAAGAATCAGCTCCTTGCCTTTCCCCTCTCCTGGCCTTCCCTAATAATACAAGAACGCGCCACTCCTCTAACAAAAACCTTCTATCCATTCCCACATCCAAGATACACTTTAAACAATCTACTAGCAACAGGGCCTTCTCTCTCTACACCCCCTCCCTATGGAATACTCTTCCCCATGACCGACGTAACTGTGTGAGCCACGCAGAATTTCGAAAAAGATTAAAAACTTACCTCTTCCTCGAACACTTTTCCCTACCACCCTAGTTCCTCCCCCCTACTCCTACTCCACTACTCCTACCCTCCTACTAGTCCCTCTACTTGAGATCCCAGTGACCCTTGCTATTTCTTAGGTAAACAAACGATTCATATTATTGTAAATAATATTTTGTACATAGTTATTAGTTTATTAGTTCCCTAGTTCTTATGTTACTTATCTAGCCACTTATTCTCGTTCTATGTAACCTGTTACCTGTTTCTATGTTCTATGTAAACAGTTGTATAATACTGTCAGTTATGTTACATGTAAACCGTCTTGAATTGTAGAAAGACGGTATATAAAAACTGTTAAATAAATAAATAAATAAATAAAGTTATTGTATTTGTTCACTACAGGTGCCTCAGTACTTCCTGAAGCTGATCCAAACACGGATAATGAGGTATATCTGGACAGGACAACATCCTAGACTTGCCCAATTCATTATTCGATGGGGTAAAGTGAGGGGGGGGGGGCTTGGCAGTTCCTCAATTTGAACACTACTATAAGGCCGCATATATCAGAGTGGCTCTGGAATGATGACAGAAAGGGGAACATAAGAACATAAGATATACTATACTGGGTCAGACCAAGGTCCATCAAGCCCAATATCCTGTTTCCTGTTATAATGCCTCTGTATTGCTCCATGGTGTGACTGCACCTCGAATATTGCGTGCCATTCTGGTCGCCATATTTTAAAAAGGATATAGTGGAATTAGAAAAGCTACAGAGAAGAGACAACAAAATGATAAAGGGGATGGAAGGATACCCTTATGAGGAAAGGCTTAAAAGGTTAGGCTCTTCAACTTGGAAAAAAAGACGGCTGAGGGGAGATATGATAGAGGTCTATAAAACAATGAGTGAAGTGGAACAAGTAAACATAGATCAGTGGTTTACTCTTTCAAAAAGTAGAAAGATTAGGGGATACATAATGAAACTACAATGTAGCACATTTAAGACTAATCAGAGAAAATACTTTTTCATGCAAAGCATAATTTACACTCTGGAATTCATTACCGAAGGATGTAGTAAAAGCTGTCAGTGTAGCTGAGTTTAAAAGAGGTTTGGACAAGTTCCTGGAGGATAAGTCAATAAAGGAAAACAAGGACCAGGGTTTTTAAATATCTTAAGACGTTCCCTGTACTGGCTTTACTATTGAGTGGGTATGTATATATAAATTGATGCATCAAATGCTGGGAAGTAGGGACATAAAGCATTTGCCGCTGATGTTGCAGACAGGAAGTTCAGTGGCAGCTGTGGATAGTGAAGTTTAGCGGTAGCTAATATGGACGCCGTTGAATTGAAGCACTAGCTGAAAGGAATTAAAAATTTTAGTTTGTCTGATGGATTCAACCTTTTTCCCTTGATATGGACTGCCAAAATATGAAAGCATGCCAAGGACACGTCGTGGAAATTGCCAGTCGGGATGGCTTGATTAAAATCATAAAGTATAAAGATATATACATAAAAAGTCTGGGGATGTTTTTAGAGTCATGTAGGATTTATTAAAAATAAAAGGAACTCCTTAGAGTGAAGGCCAACAGAGAATTTTCATGCTATTGAGCCATTAATATATGGAGGTCTGACAAATAATTGTTCTTTAAAAAATTAAGCTTAATGGGAATGTGTATAGGACTGAGATAGTTATTTACTTGAATTTATTTTATTAAGGTAACATAGGCACCTATGTGCAGTTATAAAATAAGCCCAATAATGTACAAATGCTCACGCAGAAATTTACACCTGCTTTGAAGATGTAAATATATTATCAGGAAGAGAGAGGGTGGAGTAGCAGAGGAGAACTCATGCTATAAGTGTGGGTGCTGGAGATCAGAGTTGAAAGGAAGTTTGTCTGTAAAGGGCTGTGTACACTGTGAGGGTACTTAATAATAGTATATCACAGAAAACCCTCAGAAAGAGTTAACACCACAGATTCAGTAGCTCAGACATTCCCGGGCCTATTACTTAGCTAATGATCTTGAGAGACTCTACTGAAAAGCTATGCTGAGCTTTCACATAACAGAGAAACTAGGTTTGTTTATAATACCGAAAGTGTAGGGAAGAACTTTCTCTTCAGTTTTGAAACATACATGTGAAAACTGCTTGTGTTAGAATTATTGTTTAAAAAGTTATGTCTGGGAATACATGTATGTCTCCTCTTGATGACCTATACTAATAAGATCTGACCTATGACATAGAGATGCACATTATGAATATACGTGATGTTTGACGTAGAATAATAAGGTGGAAATGATGCTATGAAATGAAATTTTGACCAATAAAAACAGTGACCGAAGTAGCTGTGGTCAGAGAAACAAGGTGCAAGCTTTACTCTCTCTCCCAAAGCTTTGGTTTTTTATATAATACAATTGTGTGTGAATTGTATTATTAATGGTTATTGCTTCCTTCTCATTGCTCTGAGTGTGGAAATCCGTTACCCAAGAGCCCAGGTGCTGTTACCTGTGAGGGGAGGAGCAGAGTACACTTTCAAGAGTTTTATGGGTTGAGGTGTTAAGATGATATTTGTATATAAAATGTTATGTGTATTTTAGCTTTACTGTACCCACCTTGGTATTTAATTTATGGAAAATAGTTTATCAAGTATTTGTAAATTTAAAAAAAATTCCTAAAAGAAGATAATTTTATAATAGGATGCCTAGGTTATGTGAGCTGGAAGATGCCTATGAGGTCCTTTTACAAACGGATGCTATGTACCTTGTGTGCCCATAGCACTCAAATCTATAATGCATTAGGTGCAACACTACTGTGTTAACTGTTGAGGGTGTGGAAAACATGTTTCTGGCAGTTAATGCAGCACACCCTGCCCTAACGTGGCAAAAAGAGTCTGGGTGCCCTTACCTTCCCCTATGGAGGTGGAGATAAGTGCACCTGTTAGCACGGAGCATAGGGCACAGGAGCTGCAAGATACTCACTCTGCCCACTTACCACCCCAATGTGCAAAGCACAGCACAGAAATTGGGCCACATTAGCTGTGCCGGACCCATGCTGACAGTTACCACGGGACACAGAGCAGGGTCAGCATATGCTGCAACTTCAATTAACGGCACAGAGCACTTTATTAAAAAGGACCTCTCTCTGTTTTTACAAAATACAAATAGAAATATTGCAGAGAATGCACCTACATTGCTAGCATGGACATTTACATCTGGTCTTGAGACTAGTTGTAAATGCGCCTGTGTAGATTACTGAAGTAAGCTCATAAATTAAGGTGTCTGATAATCTACGCACATACTTCACAACTTCACCTCATTTCCAGCCAGACTACACTCCCAGCAACATTTGCAGCAAAAGTGCATGTGTGTATGCCATCACATGTACAATTACGCCTTGCACAATTTTATAACAGTTATTTTAAGTGCATATATTGCCAGATATGCATGAAAATAACTTTATAAAATTGGCCCCTAAACATGTCCAACTCCTTCTCTGCTATGCTGAAATTACACCTCTGGCTATGCCTACATGCATATCATGTATAAGTAGGTACCCACTTTCTGTGTGTGTACTTTTATGCACATACACAGTCACGCAATTGTATAAAAGCTCTTTCGTACATGCAACAGAGGCTTTACATAAGGAAAAAGCTAACAAAAATTGCAAATTAATGATTATAACTAACAAAACCTAAATTATCATCTTCTCCTAGAAATTTCTAAATTTAGGTTAAAATTGGGGACACCAGAAATAATAAATACATCTTCTCTTAGGATCTATCACACTATACTATAAAGAAGGCAGTAAAAGTACAGCAAGATTTTAAAAAGCTTTCTGGAGGACAGGACCATTAGCTTGATAAACTTGCCACGTCTGGAAATGTGCTGTAGCATCTGCTAGGTATCTCTAAGCGACCCAGACTGGCCACTTTTGGAGAAAGATGCTACACTTGGACCATTGGTTTGAACCAAAATGACATATCTTATGCTTCCAACAACATGGCACCCAAAGAGTTTCATATGCAAAAATACTTTTGACCAAGAAAATGAGTGTGCATGGATTCTATTTTATTTCAGGGACTCCAAAAAAGGGATAGGAATAAGGAGGAAGAGCGAATACTTCTAAAAATGGGCAGGCACTATTTAATTTCTTGTACGTGGAAGAGATTTTACCCAGGAATCTATTGCTACTGCCTCAGATTCCTCAAAGACAAAGTGTATGATGAAAGGCAGCATCCTCTTTAGCTTGTTATGACTGTCGATTCCAGCTCCTCTACTGGATAATTGCCTAGAAATGGTTAATACATGATTCTGTGGATATGAGGAGGTTGATAAAGAGAAGCTAACCAAAAAACAAACAATAAGGCAGATAGGATCCTTACAGATCTGCTGCGGTATGGTTGTGCTGGAGAGGTAGATAAAGCGTGCTAGTTGGCTCAGGCTGCTCAATTTGTCCTTCTCGATCCTTTGATTGTTTCAGGAGATCAAAGAATGGTGAACCCTAATTCAGAGAAAAACACCAAATTATTCACATGAACTGAGCATGCTTCTGGATATGAAGTAGTAAAGCAGCAATACTAGGCTACAGCTTCCTTTTTCAGCAAGAACAAAAGTTGCTCTCCTTGCAGTTTCTTTTGGAGCAATCATGTTCACCATTGTTAAAATAATCTCAAATTGTGCTGCGTATGGCTGGTTCATACAGAGGGTAATTATATGACAGAGTGCCTAGGTTTAGAAAGCAAGAAGCAGCCTATTTTTGCCTAGTTTTATAAAGACGCATAGGCTATGGGATCTATTCTGTCCTGTGAATAGCAGGGATGGACGTACCGTTGGGACGTCCATTTGCTTTATTTGTCCCCCTGCCAGCCCCGTCAAAAGCCTTCCCATATGAACAATGCATTTATAAGGGGAGGCTTAGACAGGGGTAGGAGGGGTGTTCCGAAGGCAGAGCAAGGGCAGAGCATGGGCGGTCCGTTACCCTGGACATACAAGGCCGATTCTGAGGTCGGCCCTGTATGTCCGGGGTTGGCAAACTGGACAGGGACTTATTCTACCTCGGAGGTGGAATGTTCCCCTGGATGTCAGGGGACAGCAGGCCCGGGCAGCGGTGTAATGGCGAAGGGGTGCAGGGGGTTCTCCGCAGCCCGACCCTGGCCATGGAAGGCCAGATCAGGGGTCAGGCTGCGGGGAATGAAGACTGTGGTCAGCGGCCATGGATCACGGCTCCGGTGCCATGGCAATGGGAAGCCATGATACCTTAGCTCCATTCAGAAGCCTCATTGAGGTAGCTGGGCAGGTGGCTGTGCATGCAGGCTGATCGAAATCGGGTCCCAGCCTGCACCTACAGGCCATAGACCCAATTCTGATCCCACGGGGCACGTCTAGCCCTGTGGGATCAGAGTCGGGTCTACCTCTGGGTGTCCCGGTTCCGATTGGACGCACAAGGGCCTGGATGCACACATTGGAATGTGCCTCTATGTGTCTTCATAAAATAGTAGTGCAAATTCAGGAGCAATCCGCGGCTACATTGAGGTTGCAGACATTTAGGCCTGCTTGGAAGATGACGTATGGAAACAGATGTAAATGTCCATGCATAGCTTAGCATATTTTAGAAACAACATATGCACTTGGAGACCTCGCCTCCAGCAATCCCCACAGCAAAAGTACATACTTTTATGCCAAGTGTATTTTTGCACCTGAGGTAATCTTATGAGATATTTTATGTGTTTATATTACCACATACTCCACTAAAATGCTTTTATAAAATTAATTACCTCTCTAGGTTGTCATTCCAAGGCACGAATAACACATTGGGACGTCCATCCCTGCTCTTTGGACCCTTTCCTGATCCAGTCTACCTTTCCTGCGTGTTGTACGGGGAAGGTAGACAGGGTGGGAAAGGGACAGATCGGGGGCGGCGTTAGGGTGGGCAGTGGACGGTCGTCGACCCCGGACGTATAGGGCCGATTCCAATGTCGGTCATGTACGTCCGGGGCCGGTGGCTTGAATGGGGAACTTATTCCACCTCAGAGGTGGAATAAGTTCTCTAGTCGGCAGAGGATGGCAGGCCCAGGGCTGGGAAGCAGCGGGAGGGGGCAGAGGAGATTCCCTGCAGCCCAACTCAGGCCTTAGGAGGCCAGATCAGGGGTCGGGCTGCAGGGAAAACACCTTTGTAGCCGGCAGCCGGGATTGCGGCTTTTCAATGGAGTCGCGGTGTCATGGCAAACGAACGCCATGATGCCACGGCTCCACTGAACAGCCCTGACTGAGTTAGCTGGGGAAGGCCTGTACGTGCAGGCCTGTTCGCGATTCTGATCCTGCGGGGCTAGACATGCCCCGTGGGATCAGAATTGTGGCTCCCTCTGTACGTCCAGTTCTGGCTGGGCGCACAGAGGGCCAGGACGTTCAGGATGGAATCGGGTCCCTAGTGTATAACAGTATCATATCAAAGAAATACGGACCAAATAGATTCAATAACAATAAGACAAATTGTAACCCTATGATTAACATAGATGATTTCAGAGTTTCAAAGGAACTGTCAGGAAGCAACTTAAACATCTTCAAGGATGTTTTAAAAAATAAAAGAAACGTCTATTCTTTCTAAATACTTTAGACAATACAAATTTATTCAAATATTTTGTCAATTGCAGATTTCCCTATAGACAAATGTTATATATGAATGCATTTCAATAGCAAGCACTCTGAAATATGCTAAAACCTCTACTTAGTTAAAAAAAATGTCTCCTTTTGTTGGGACAAGTGCATTCAGTTGTGAAGAGTGAACCTTTTAGAAAGCTATATCACCTTCCCAATAATCTCCATTCCCAAACTAATTTTAATTTTTTCATTTTTTTTTATTTATTTATTTATTTATTTAACATTTTTTTATATACCGCACTATTCATCATCAGTGCGGTTTACATTGAACATCAACATACCTGTCAATCCATGACTGATCTAGGTTTACAGATAACAGGGAAGATAAACTGGGAGTTAACTGGGGAATAACTATCTACATAATTATACATAATTATATATACATTGAATAGGTTACATCAAGTTTTGATATTTGATAAGAATATAGTGTATTCACATTTTGATCCTTGTCAGACAAATTAACTTTATTGCAGCTAAAGTTAATTTGAAAAGGAAAGACAGCCTGTGAGGAGCCCGCCCCCATGACATCACTTCCTCGGGCTCTGCATGATCAGAGGGCTCCTGACACAGTTTCTCTTTACTTTTCAATGTAAGTGTAGTGCAGCCGCTGCTCTGTACAAAGCAGAACCAGCGGCTGCACTGCTATAGGGAATCGCGATCGCGTTCGCGCTGCGGACTTCGGCACAAAAGCCGGTTTTTTGCTCTGGCCGCTCCCGATCTTGCGGCCAGAGCAAAAAACCGGCTTTTCAATGGCCGGTTTTACAACTGTGCTGGCAGCCGGCCTGGCCATGGAAAAACCGGCCAGGCCGGCTGAAAACCGGCCGGTTGGCAACCCTAATTTGTGAGCTGAGGCCACATGTTACGGATGAAATTGGAATTTTTCCCATGGCACACCAGACAATATCTCACGGCACACTAGTGTGCCGCGGCACAGTGGTTGAAAAACACTGCTTTAAAGGACAGACACACTTCCTGCTTCTCTCTCTCTCTCTCTCCTTCATCGGACAGGGTTAGACACTACCATGAGGCTCTGATCCACATGTTCTGGCCTACCATGAGGCCCTGACCCACATGTTCTCTCTCTCTCTCTCTCTCACACATGCACATGCACACACAGATTCATTGATGCACATTGAAACAGCTCTGCAACAATCACTATATACCTCTGTTAAATACCTATGTAATAAGCCTATTTCTACATAAAAATCTTTCTCCAAGCCACACCTGTTTGGTTGTCTTATTACAAGCCCTCCTGCCTCTGTGAAGTGAAATGAACCCAGGACCAAGCGGAGACTAGACCAGAAGATTACATATTCAGATGATTACATAACTTTAGAGACTGAATTCACCAGAGTCCACAGCTGCATGAAATGTATGCTGACAGCAGTAAGTGACTTTTTCATGTAGTAAGTGTAGAGGACATGCTGGGCATGCTCCTGACAGTCACTACATGGCTTTTGTACTTACTATTTATTGGGTCTTGCTCCTAACACACAATAAGTACAAAACCTTGCCACACTTTAGTAAAAGGGCCCCAAGGAAGCTACATGTCAGAGACGGAGAGAAGGATGAAGATAAAAGATTCAAGAAAAGGAGTTCGGAGTAGACAGACATGATGAAAGCAGCAAAGAGACAGAATTATATATTTGGGGAAAAACGTCCTTAGACAACAAATGTAGAATTTTTTTTATCAAATTATCAAAAAACAATATTTAAAATCATACTTATTATAAGAATTGATTAGGAGCACTGAGTTGCTCCTGTTCATGCTCTCTTCTAAATTGATGTTTTTGCAAATTTTTTTAGCCAGAGTGGTAGAGGGGTGGGAAGAGATTGTTTACTGTATACCTCCAGTTTGACCTTGGTCTCCCTTAAAGCAGTGTTGCATACTTGGGTTACCTGCAAGCAGTTGCCAGGATCAAAGGTTTGCATGAGATTTGACCATTTTGGAAGCCTAGGTAAAATATATTCCATGCATTTAAAAAGGTTTAAAGAAGGCTGAATGAGTGGTTTAATGGTAAAGTGGAGGAGTGTCCTAGTGGTTAGGGCAGTAGCCTAGAGCCAGAAAGGCCAGGGTTCAAATCCTACTGACACTCCTTGTGGCCTTAGGCAGACCACTTAACCCTCCAAAAGGGCTTCTTTCAGAAAATGGAAAATAGCCCCTAATGAAGAAAATAGAGAAGAGTACAAATACTAGATGTAAAAAAAATAATAAGGCAGGCCAAGAGAGACTTTGAAAAGAAGCTAGCCATAGAGGAGGATGTTGGGGTCATGGCCACAAGAGAAACTATCTTAGATCGTACATCATAGATGAAACTGACAAATTTAAGAGTAACAAATCACCAGGACTGGATGGCTTTCTCTCCTGAGTTCTATAAAAGTTCAAACATGAAATTGCTAACCTGTTACTAGTAATCTATAATTTAAAATGGCCAAAAATGATGAGGACTGGTGGGAGACCAATGTAATGCCAGTTTTTAACAAGGGCTCCAGGGATGATACTGGAAATTTCTGACTGGTGAGCTTGTTGTTAGTTCTGGATAAAATGGCTGAAACTATACTAAAAAAACAAAAATTACTCAGATAGACATAGATTAAGGGGAAGGATTCAATATGAGCTCAGCAAAGGCAAGTCTTGCCTTACTAATTTATTAGATTTTTTTTGAAGGTGTACACAAAAAAGTGGATAATGGTGAGTTGGTTGATATATTATCTTTGGATTCTCAGAAAGTATTTAACAAAGTCCCTCATGAGAGACTCCTTAGGAAACTAAGAGTCATGGGATAGGTGGTCATGCCTTTTGGTGGATTGCAAACTGGCTAAAACAGGAAACAGAGCATAGGACTAAATGGACAGTTATCCACAAGAAAAAGGGTCAGTAGTAAAATTCCCAAAGGTCTGTACTAAGACCTGTGCTGTTTAATATATTCATCAATTATCTGGAGATAGGAGTGACAAGTGAGATGACCAAATTTGTGGATTACACAAAATTATTCAAAGTTGTTAAAAAAGCAGAGGATTGTGAGGATTTGCAAAAGGATCCTGTGAGATTAGGAGATTGGTGGATGAAATTTAATGTGCACAATTGCAAAGTGACACACATAGGAAAAAATACTCACACGTACAAAATGCTGGATTCTGAGTTAAGAGTCACCATCCAAGAAAAATATCCTGGAGTATTTGTGGATAACATATTGAAATGTTCAACCTGGTGTGCTATGGCTGCTATAAAAGCAAAGTATTAGGGATTATTCAAAAAGAGATGGAGAACAAAACCGAGAATACCAATTTGTTTTTGTCTAGGTCACTGGTGCGACTGCACCTTGAGTAATGTGTCCAATTCTGGTCATCCCATCTTGAAAAGGATATGTTGTTGTTAAGTGCCGTCGAGTCAGAGTCGACTCATGGCGACCCTCTGGATAGCTATCCTAAATTGTGTTCGGTCTTGAGTCAGGCGGCTCATTGTTGACAGACTGGTACCCGTAGCTGCTGTTATTGTATCGATCCATCTCATTGTTGGCCTTCCTCTTTTGCGTTGACCTTCTATCTTGCCAAGCATGATGTCTTTCTCTAATGATCTCTCTCTTCGCATGATGTGTCCAAAGTATGAAAGTCGAAGTCTTGTCATCTGAGCTTCTAAAGAAAGCTTAGGTTTGATCTCCTCTAGTACCGACTGGTTTGTTCTTCGGGCAGTCCATGGTATACACAGTATTCGCCGCCAGCACCATAATTCAAAGGCATCAATTTTCTTCCTATCTTTTTCACTGTCCAGCTTTCAAATCCATATGTCTTGAAGGACTAGAAAGGGGGACTGTTACTTCTGGAGAGAAATCTGCAACTGTGAGTATATACTTCTGGTAATTTTCTAAAAAGAATTCTTTGTATTAAAGCTACTTAATCTGTGAACCCACTGTTTTTTGTTGGATCAGTTAGGGCCTAGTAGCAGCAATTAAAGTTTGAATTTAAAACACAGAGGAGAACTTTCTGGTTACATTTCATACCCAGCAGAGAGCTTGTAGTTTAAATTTAATAGTCACTCAGGGCCAAGTAACAGCAAAGTACTTTTAGTTTAAATTTAACACACAGAAGAGAGCTTTCTGGTTAAATTTAGAACCCAGCAGAGAGCTTGTAGTTTAAATTTCATAAGAAGTTAGAGCCTAGCAGCAGCTAAGAGCTATAATTTAAATCAAATCAGAATTTAGCTTACCTCAGCAGCACAAGACAGGGTACTGTGTAGCAGCCCTCTTTTAATAAGTGTTATTTCCCTCCCTCCCCACACCCACCCACCCCTGGGATAATCATAGCTTTATAGGTACTTACACATCTTAAGAGACAGGAGGTGCTTTCAGGTGAAGCTCATTACCCAAATCAGTCATACACTAAGGACCTGAGATTAATTAAGCTTCAGGTGAACAAGGTATATTAAACGTATTAGGTACAGTTTTATTGGTATAAATACCCATAGCAACCCCTAGTAAGTAAGAACTTAAAGATCTAGACACAAACTTAAAACTAAGATGCAGACAGCAGTCCAGCAGCGGGATGGGGGCTTTCCAGTCTTTTGCATTGAGTGTCACATGTATGATTTTCTCCCAGTTGGTGAGAGGTCTTACGTGTGCACTAGGTGCAAGGAGCTCTTTGCTCTCAGGGAACAAGTCCGTTCTCTTGAGGCTAAAGTAGCAGACTTGGAAAACATAAGACAGATAGAGAGGTACATAGACGAGACCTACAGGGATATAGTCCTGAAGTCCCACCTCCAGTTTGGCAGCACCCCTGTTGCCATGGAGGAGAGAGGTCACGTGACAGGAGAGCATCACCCTGGTGTGGCAGGAAGTGATCCTGTAACTAGGACCTGTCCTCCAGGTGATGTAAAACCCTCTCGCACCGAGGAAGTTTCTCCAGGGCCATGTGCCCATGAGGGAAGGGTTAGGACAGCCGTTATAGTTGGTGATTCGATCATTACGCATGTAGATAGCTGGGTGGCTGGTGGACGTGAGGATCGCCTGGTAACATGCCTGCCTGGTGCGAAGGTAGCGGACCTCACGCGCCACCTAGATAAGGTCTTAGATAGTGCTGGGGAGGAGTCTGCTGTCTTGGTACATGTCGGTACCAATGACATAGGAAAATGTGGTAGGGAGGTTCTGGAGGCAAAATTTAGGCTTTTAGGTAGGAAGTTGTAATCCAGAACTTCCATGGTAGCATTCTCCGAAATGCTTCCTGTTCCACGCGCAGGACCCAAAAGGCAGGCAGAGCTCCGGAGTCTCAATGCGTGGATGAGACAATGGTGCAGAGATGAGGGTTTTGGATTTGTTAGGAACTGGGGAACATTCTGAGGAAAGGAGGGGCTCTTCCGAAGAGATGGGCTTCACCTTAACCGGGATGGAACCAGGCTGCTGGCATTAACCTTTAAAAAGGAGATAGAGCAGCTTTTAAATTAGATATTAGGGGAAAGCCGACAGTCGCCCAAGAGCGGATGGTTCGGAAGAATGTATCCTTGAAGGATACTACCAAAAGCAGAGAGGTTCCACAAAAGAGTAAACTAGCCCAAATGCCCTCAAGTATGGAGCAGACAGAGCTTAAAGATCCCAATTTACCCATGTCTAACAATAGCCAAATTAACATGAATAAAATACATTCTCTAAAATGCTTGTATGCAAATGCTAGAAGTCTAAAGAATAAGATGGGAGAGTTAGAATATATAGCACTAAATGAAAGGTTAGATATGATTGGAATATCAGAGACATGGTGGAAGGAGGACAACCAGTGGGACACTGTGATACCTGGGTACAAACTATATCGTAATGCTAGAGCTGATCAAATTGGTGGAGGGGTTGCGCTCTATGTTAGAGAGGGCATTGACTCAGAAAGGATTAAAGTTTTGCAGGAAACAAAATCTGCTGTAGAATCTATATGGATTAAAATTCCATATAAAAGGGGGAAGGCAATGGCAGTGGGGGTGTACTATCGAGCACCTGGCCAGAATAACCAAATGGATGATGAAATGCTCAAAGAAATCAAGCTAACAAAAGTTACAGCGCAGTAATAATAATGGGTGATTTCAATTACCCCGGTATCGACTGGGTCAGTGTCACGTCAGGACATGCTAGGGAGATAAAGTTCCTAGATGAAATAAATGACTGCTTCTTGGAGCAGCTGGTTCATGAACCAACCAGAGGGGAAGCCATATTGGACCTAGTCCTTAGTGGAACACCAGATCTAGTGCAAGAGATAAGGGTGTTGGGGCCACTTGGCAATAGTGATCATAGCATGATCGCCTTTGATTTAATTAGTGGAGGAGGGATAGTAAGGAAATCCACAGTACTACCTTTTAACTTTCGAAAGGGAGACTATGATAAAATGAGGAAAACAGTTAAGAAAAAAACTAAAAGGAGCAGTTGCAAAGGTTAAAGACGTACATCAAGCTTGGGTGTTGTTGAAAAATACTATCTTGGAAGCCCAGACCAGCTGTATTCCACGCTTTAAGAAAAGTGGAAGGAAGTCCAAAAAACTGCCAGCATGGTTTAAAGGTGAGGTCAGAGAGGCTGTTGTTGCCAAAAAGCATCTTTCAGGAAATGGAAAAAAGAGCCAAACGACGAAACCTGGAAACAGCACAAGCACTGGCAAGTCAAATGCAAGGCATTGATAAGGCAGGCAAAGAGAGAATTTGAGAAGAAGCTTGCTGCGAAAGCAAAAACGCGAAATAAAGACCTTTTCAAGTACATTCGTAGCAAAAAACCTGTGAGAGAGTCAGTTGGTCCATTAGATGATAAAGGGGTTAAAGGAGCACTAAGAGGCGACAAGGCGATAGCAGAGAGACTGAATGAATTCTTTGCTTCGGTCTTTACTGAGGAAGATGTAGGGATGTTACCCATGACTGAAGTGGTATTTAAAGGTGCAGAAGAATTGAAGGAAATATCGATACATCGGGAAGATGTCTTACAACTATTAGATAAACTGAAGAGTAGCAAATCACCTGGGCCGGACGGTATACATCCAAGGGTGTTGAAAGAACTGAAATATGAGATTGCAGACCTGCTATCAGTAATCTATGAACTATCATTAAAATCATCTCTAATACCTGAAGATTGGAGGATCGCCAATGTAACACCAATTTTTAAAAAGGGTTCCAGGGGTGATCTGGGAAACTACAGACCGGTGAGCCTGACGTCAGTACCAGGAAAAATGGTAGAAACCATCATAAAGAATAAAATTACTCAGCATGTAGATAGTCACAACCTAATGGGAGACAGCCAACATGGCTTTAGACAAGGAAGATCTTGTCTTACTAATCTGTTATGTTTTTTTGAAGGAGTGAATAAACAGGTGGACAAAGGTGAGTCGGTTGATATTGTGTATCTGGACTTTCAGAAAGCCTTTGACAAGGTCCCTCATCAGAGACTTTTGGCAAAACTAAAGAGTCATGGGATAGGAGGCAGTGTACTATTGTGGATCAGGAACTGGTTAAAAGATAGAAAGCAGAGGGTAGGGCTAAATGACCAATTTTCCCAATGGAGAAAGGTGAATAGTGGTGTACCCCAGGGATCTGTGCTGGGTCTGCTGCTTTTTGACATATTCATAAATGACCTGGAAAGTGGAATAACGAGTGAGGTTATCAAATTTGCAGATGACACAAAACTATTTAAAGTTGTTAAAACCCAAGAGGATTGTGAAAAATTGCAAGAGGATCTTGATAAATTGGAAGACTGGGCATCAAAATGGCAGATGAAATTTAATGTGGACAAGTGCAAGGTTATGCACCTAGGGAAGAACAACCCAAACTATGGTTACACGATGCAAGGTTCCACATTAGGAACCACCACCCAGGAAAAAGATTTAGGCGTCATTGTGGATACCATGTTAAAACCCTCGGCCCAGTGTGCAGCGGCGGCCAAGAGAGCAAATAGAATGCTAGGTATGATAAGGAAAGGAATGGAAAATAAAACAAAAGATATTATAATGCCTCTATATCGTTCCATGGTGAGACCGCACCTTGAATATTGTGTGCAATTCTGGTCGCCGTATCTTAAAAAGGATATAGCGATTTTAGACAAGGTTCAGAGAAGAGCCACCAAAATGGTAAAGGGGATGGAAGGATACTCCTATGAAGATAGGCTAAAAAGGTTAGGGCTCTTTAACCTGGAAAAGAGACGGCTGAGGGGAGATATGATAGAAGTCTATAAATTAATGAACGGAGTGGAACGGGTGATTGTTTACATTATCAGAATATAGAAAGACTAGGGGACATGCAATGAAGCTACAGGGTAAACTATTTAAGACTAATAAAAGAAAATATTTTTTCACTCAACGTGTAATCAAACTCTGGAATTTGTTACCGGAGGATGTAGTAAAGGCTGTTAGTGTAGCTGGGTTTAAAAAAGGTTTGGACAAGTTCCTGGAGGAAAGGTCCATAAACCATTATTAAGAAGTGACCGAAGATATCAATGCTTGACCCAGTACAAGCATTGTGGAACTTGTGTCTCTTGGGGAAACTGCTAGGTACATATGACCTAGATTGGCCACTGTTGGAAACAGAATACTGGGCTTGATGGACCTTGGTCTGAGCCAGTATGGCATATCTTATGTTCTTATGAAAATACCATGGCTTGAACAAGTCAAATCTTTGTATGGAGAGAGACATCTCTGCTCTTGAGAATCTTATCTAGGTCTTTCATAGCCATTCTGCCAAGAGCAATGCGTCGTCTGATTTCTTGACTGCTTGTTGCTTCTTTATTGATAGTTGATCCAAATAGGTTAAAGTTGTTCACGATTTCAATTTCTTCTCCTTCAACAATGAACCTGTTGATTATGTCAGTTGTCATGATCTTTGTCTTCTTTACATTAAGGTGCAGGCCCATTTTGAAAAGGATATAGCAGAACTAAAAAAAATTTCAAAGGAGGAGGATGAAGGAGACAAACACCTCCCTTATGAAGAAAGGTTAAACAGGTCAGAACTCTTCAGCTGGAGAAAAGATGACTGAAAGGGGCTATAACATATGTTTATAAAATTATGAGTGGGGTGGAACAGCTGTTAGTATCTAGTTATTAATGGCCTCTTCAGCTTACTTGTTATACTGCAGGCTGTTGCTTCCTTTGGTGCCAATTTGATACGAATTTTAGTGTTTAAATTCCCCTGAAACGACACATTGGTGGACAGAGCATCATTACACGATTGCTGTCTTTTCTAGTTACTTACAATATATCTTATGTTCGTATCTAGTTATTTAATTTTAACTACTGTCTATTTACTGTATTACCCTCTATAGTGGATTGTGCCCAGAGAGTTTTTATAAGATTCCCTATTGGGCCTATGTTTATTGGCTTTATTAACTATGTTTTTGTCCTTTCCTCCCTCCCATAAGTATGTCCATGATACATCACATATTTAATGTTATAAGCGTGTATATTATAAATGATTATTTGTGTTTTCTATTCTCTTTGAGGTTTACTTCCTGACGAAGGCAATGCCAAAATGCGGCCCTGTAGGAGTTCTGTTAATAAAGAACCTTTTTACCTTCTTGCCCTTGTGTGCTTTCTGTGTTTCTGTGAGATAGGACTTTTTGTGGATAAAAAATTATTAGCCATGGAGACTTGGGAGAGCTATTGCTCATCCCTGGAAATATTCTATGATTAATAGATTTACTTTCTTGGGGATCTTCTAGGTACTTGTGACCTAGATTGGTCACTGCTGAAGAAAGGATGCTGGGCTCAATTGAATGTGACTGACTGAGCATAGCTTTTATGCTCTTGATTTCCAGTTCATCCGAGTCAACCCCAGCAGGGTGATCTAGTCCTGATTTTATCCCACGAGTACAATATGTTTGCAACTCTGGCTGTATAATTAACAACTTTCAGTTTAATCCAGGGGTTCTCAACCCAGTCCTCGGGACCCACCTAGCCATTTGGGTTTTCAGGATAACCACAATGAATATGCATGGGAGAGATTTGCATATAATGGAGGCAGTGTATGCAAATCTCTCTCATACATATTCATTGTGGTTATCCTGAATACCCGACTGGCTAGGTGGGTCCTGAGGACTGGGTTGAGAACCCCTGGTTTAATCAGATCAGGCACCTTCCCTCCCTCTTTTCTAATCTGTATTCTCATGATCTAGGCTTTACCAAATCTCTATTGAAAGTCAGGTGGGATGGGAAGGAAGAAGACTGGTCGGATCAAGGGTACATCCTGGAAATTTGTCCAAGACAGACAAATGAAACAAAAAGAAAACCATAAGGAAAAAGCAAAGTAAAAAACATCAATTGAAAAGTTACGGAACTGCAGCTGCTGTTTTCTGCTAGCATTGCTCATTGCTTTTGATAATTAGCAGACCACATGATGCAAGAGATGCTTCTTTGGTAAAACAAAACAAAACATTTTTGCAGCCTCTTACTAAAAACCTAAAACTTGGTTCCTACTGTTGCGATCTAACATTCCACGTTGGCATCTTTGTTTATTTACAGTTGGGGCATTGTATCATGTAATAATTACATTCCCCAGTATTTCTTTTGCCACAGTACAAAACAAACAAACGTTACTTCAGCAGGACTCTTGGGTGTGTGCATGCATGATTCATGCCAGTGGGAACATTCTACCATTTAAACTGTATACAAAACAGCCATGGCATACCACACAGAAATGGTAAAATGCAATTAATGATTCCTCTTGGGTGTGGATGACTGCAGGAAAACCACTAAACAGCAAGGATTTACAAACTACTAACCATGTATAGCAAGAAAAAAAATTTGCTAAGATGGACTTGTGATATTTACAGAACCATTCGTCTTGTATATCATTCCAGAGTTTGAAGCCTTCCTCCAGGACTTAGCTGCCAGGATTGAAATGTTCTTGCCAAGTACTCCTGCCACTTTCCACTGACCTTGGGCAAGCCACTTAACCCCCCACTGCCCTCCAGGACAGGGAAATGCCTATGGTACCTGAATGTAACTCGCTTTGAAGTACTACTGGAAAAGTGTGAACTAAATACTAATAAACAAACAAATAGTCCCCCCCCCAACCTACGAATAAAAGGTTTTAAAAGGGGGCGGGTGGCAGAGTATATGGTGAGTGCATTTCTTCCTTCCAAGTGCATCCCATGAGCCTCATCCCCCATACAATCTTCTTTCTCTCCTTTCTCCCTTCCTGCCTCACCTGGGAAGTCCTCTCTGCCCTCCCATGCCTACTACATCATCCATAGACGCCAACTCTTCCTAGGTTCCGAACTGAGGCCAGGGGCTTACAATCTAAAGGCCAGATTTATTAAATGTGTGCTACCATCCTAGTATGTGTTATTAGTAAACGGATCCCATTCTATAAAAGGAGGCCTGCAGTAAATGCTTTGTGTTAGCATGTGCTAAGAGGTAGCCCAGTTCAGTAAACCTAACATAAGAGAGCTTGAGGTGACTAGCCCAAGGTAAAAAGAAGCATCAGAGCCCAATACACCAGCTTCTCTGGTTCTCAGCCTGCTGCGTTAAGGTTTAACACATCCATACTAAACCACTATGACGGCAGGTCATCCTCATGCCAGTATTGCACAGATTTATCTAGTTCTACAAAATATGTACTTCAGCACTGTACCACAGATTCCATACTGAAAGCAAAAACAACAAAAATATGCTAGGTGTTTATGAAGTATCAAGACTTTAGTATTTCGCAGTCAATTCAAGCTGAATTTAGACTTGCCAAACCAAAATCCCACAGCCAAATTAAAAATGATTTTACTTCCCAAAGAAATAGCATAATACAACAAAAAAAATTTTTAAAAAATGTTCTTGTCCACAAAGGGATAAAAATTATAATTCTCATGATGCTTCCAGAAAGCATTGCCTAACAAATAAGACTCTCCCTCAGAATTTGCCAAACAAATTTACAACATTTTGTTTTCATATCTGTCAGGCTCAAATCTTCTAGTTCCTATTTAAAACTGTGGTATGTGACACTAATAATGCAGATATGGGGGCTGACAAATAAGCTATGTAACAATATTCTACATTACACTTAGACCCTGCTTGATCATACATTAAGGACTGCCCAAAGTGACAAACATATGGAGTGGAGGAAAGCACAGTTACTTACCTGTAACAGGTGATCTCTGGGAACAGCAGGAATAAGTCTTCACATATGGGTATCATCGGTACCGACGGAGCCTGCGCGGGAACGCTCCCCAGCGTCCAGTAAGAAAGCTTTTGGGAGCATCCCACAGCGCCTGCGCGCTGCCTTCCCGCCTTTCCCAACCGCTTCTCTCCAGTTCGAGTTTTAGAGCTGAGACAAAGAGAGAGAGAGGAAGGAAAGAAAGATAGAGAGATACAACTCCTAGGGGAGGTGGGTGGGTTGTGAAGACGTATTCCTGCTGTTCCCAGAGATCACCTGTTACAGGTAAGTAACTGTGCTATCTCCAGGAACAAGCAGGAATGAGTCTTCACATATGGGGACTCCCTAGCTGCAGATGCCAGGGGAAGACCCCAGGTTGTGTCCTTGAAAAGGACTCTACCTCCTCCCATGGATCTCTGGCATCCAACCAAGGTAGGTGGGTAGGAGTTGATTAGGAATGGAACAGGTGTTTGAGAACAGCCTGACCAAACAAGGCATCCCGGCGGGAGTCCTTGTCCAAGCAGTAATGGGCTGTGAAGGTATGAACCGAGGCCCAGGTGGCCGCTTGACAGATTTGGACAGATTTGGAGTTTAGATGAGCAATTGAGGCTGCCATGGCTCTCACATTGTGAGCTGTGACATGGCCCTCCAGAGAAAGGTTTCTACTCTGGTAGGCGAAAGAAATACACTGAGCAATCCAGTTGGACAGTGTTCTCTTAGAGACTGGAAGTCCTAAATGAGAAGGATCAAAAGCAACAAAGAGTTGAGAAGACTTTCTATGTTGCTGTGTTCTTTGTAAGTAAAAAGCAAGAGCTCTCTTACAATCCAAGGTATGAAGATTCCTCTCTGCACTTGATGCATGAGGTCCTGGAAAAAAGACAGGTAAATATACCTCTTGGTTCAGATGAAAAGGCGAGACCACTTTAGGCATAAAGTGTGGATTGGTCCTGAGGACTACTTTATCATGATGGAACCTTGTATAAGGTGGATTAGCCACCAAAGCTTGCAACTCACTGATGCGGCGTGCTGAGGTGACTGCAATGAGAAAAATAACCTTCCAAGAAAGAAATTTCAAGGAGGTGGTGACTAAAGGTTCAAAGGGTGGCTTCATGAGCTGGCCAAGAACCAGGTTTAAGTCCCATGCCACTGGAGGTGGTCTAATGGGAGGTTTAGTTAAAAGAAGGCCTCTCATGAATCTTGCTATAAGAGGATGAGAGGAAATAGGTTGTCCATTGAGAGGCTTGAGGGACGCTGCAATAGCACTCAAATGGACTCTTACTGAATTTGTTTTCAGACCTGCATGGGATAGATGCAGGAGATACTCTATTAGAGAATTCATAGGTATTGCAAGAGGGTTTAGACCCTTCTCTGAACACCAAAGGGTAAATCTTTTCCATTTGAAAGCATAGCAACGTCTAGTAGAAGGCTTTCTAGAGGCATGAATAACATCTCTGACTTGCTGACAGAGATGAAAATCTTGAAGGTCTAAGCCCTCAGCAACCAAGCCCTGAGATGGAGCGACTGGGGGTTTGCCATAATGTTCCCTCTTCCTGGGATAGAAGGTCTGGTGCAGAACCCAAGTCCAGGGAGGGAGCTTGAGAGAGATGCAGAAGTAGAGGGTACCACACTTGGTGTGGCCAATGTGGTGCTATGAGGATCATGGTCCCTCGATCTCTCTGAAGCTTGAATAGTGTTTTGGGAATTAGGGGAATTGGTGGAAAGGCATAAAGGAAGTCTTGACCCCAGTGAAGGAGGAAGGCATCCTTGGCCTGAACTCCCTGACACGGAATTCTGGAACAGAACCGGGGAAGTTTGGCATTCCACGGACTTGCAAAGAGGTCTATGTCCGGGGTTCCCCAAATTCGAAAAATCCTGGCTACTTGGTCCATGTGGAGGGACCATTTGTGTGGAAGCAGAACTCGACTGAGTCTGTCCGCCCAAGAGTTTTGAACGCCTGGAAGATATACTGCCAGAAGATGGATGTGATGCTCTCTGGCGAAGGCCCACAGTCGCAAAGCTTCGTTGCAAAGCGACAGAGAGCCAGTCCCGCCCTGCTTGTTCACATAGAACATGGCTACTTAGTTGTCCGTATGGATGAGGACTGTCCTGTAGCTGAGCAGGGTATGGAACACTCTGAGAGCTAAGAATATTGCTCTGAGTTCCAATAGATTGATATGCAGAGAAGTCTCCTGTGGAGACCAGATGCCCTGGGTGGAGAGATCTTGTAGATGAGCTCCCCAACCCTTTGGAGAAGCATCTGTTGTGAGAGTTGTTTTGGGCAGTGGTTGCTGAAAAGGGGACCCCAGCAACAGGTTTTGAAAGGACTTCCATCACTGGAGAGACCAAAAAAGGCGACTGGAGTTTGCTATTTTGTCTGACAGGCAACCTGATGCCTGAGTCCATTGGGTGGACAAAGTCCATTGAGCTGCCCTCATGTGAAGGCGAGCATATGGAACCACATGCACGGTGGATGCCATGTGGCCTAATAGTTGTAACATCTCTCGAGCAGTTAAGTGGGACTTTAACTGAATCTGGGAGGCTAACTGCACTAGACGTAGGCAATGGGCCTGAGGAAGATAAGAACATAAGATATGCCATACTGGGTCAGACCAAGGTCCATCAAGCCCAGTATCCTGTTTCCAACAGTGGCCAATCTAGGTCGTACGTACCTAGCAGTTTCCCCAAAAGACACAGGTTCCGCAATGCTTGTACTGGGTCAAGCATTGATATCCTGGGTCCCTTCTTAATAATGGTTTATGGACCTTTCCTCCAGGAACCTGTCCAAACCTTTTTTAAACCCAGCTACACTAACAGCCTTTACTACATCCTCAGGTAACAACCTTGGGAGGAAGGATGACATCATTTGCAAAGCAAATGAAGCCATCTAGATAACCAAAATGTTTGCAGCAGGACAAGGCCTGTAGCTCCAAAACCCATCTGGCGGAAGCAACAGCCACCAGCAACACCACCTTAAGAGTCGGATTTTTGAGAGAAGCCTTATGAATGGTTTCAACACAAATGAAAGGCTCCACATAGGACAAAAAAATCTGCTCAACCCCCTTGAGGAAATGAGACTCATCCAGTTGGTTGCCAAGGACAAGCCCTAAATGTGTCTCCAGTAGCATGCCAAGTCCACTACCTGGACCTTAAGAGAGTTCAGGGCCAAACCTTGATCCAAGCCTACCCACAAGGGGCACACATAGAACCTATATATACTTTCCCAGCCATCAAGGCCTGAGGGAACACCACAGGCTCAAAAGGGGAGAAAATCTGGAATGACACCACAAGCTCTCCAGAATAGGGTCCACCTGTGAAACCTCCAAAATGCATAAGGCTGCCATAGTGTCCTGAATAAAGGTGGAATGATACTACCTATGGAAGAAAGCAAATCACTTACAGATCTTCAACTTCCACCAGAGGATCTCCCTCCTTTGCTAACTCAACCACCAGTGAAAGGGAGTCCTCTTTATCCCAGCAACCACCTCTGCAGGGACCATACGGCCATCTATGATGGCCACTTTTTCTGTCAGCAGGTAAACCATGGGAAACACAGCAGAGTCAGCAAAATAAGTAGGGGGTTCCGACACAGCTGAAAAAAAAAAAACGATAGGCCCTTGCAGTTGTGGTATCCAGCAAGGCCCCTATGAACTCCAGAGACTGAGTAGGGGTGAGATTGGATTTTGGGATGTTTATTACTAGTCCCAAATACTGAAGGATACGCATTGTGCAGGTTAGGCAAGTCTGGGCCTCTGACTGGGATGGGGCTCGAATGAGCCAGTCGTCCAGATATGGGAATACGAGTATTCCTAGAGTGCGGAGAAATGCAGCTACTACTGCCATGCATTTCATGAACACCCTTGGTGCAGAGGCCAGACTGAAAGGAAGCACCCTGTATTGGTAGTGCTTTCCTTGAAAAAGGAACTGAAGGAACCTTCTGTGTGTTGGATGGATGAGGACATGGGTGTACGCATCCTTGAGATCTAGAGAACAAAGCCAGTCCTGACTCTGAAGGTATGGAAGCAGAGCCCCTAGAGAAATCATTTTGAATTTCTCTTTGAATAGAAACTTGTTCAATTCTCTGAGATCTAATATGGGTCTGTAGCCTGTCAGACGGCTGCCTGGGTGAGAATGTTCACAGTCTTGGCAAGTGCATATATCAATATGATTTGCAAGGGATTGTGGGAAATGCAGTCCATTCACACCAGACACAGCTGCTCACAATAATTAGTTGTGCTTGAGTGTAAAGCCAATAAGATATTTATTTATGGGGTTATTTCTCCCAACACAGATATGCTTGGTAGCACATAAAACAGGATACTTGCTTTCAGTGTTAAACTTGGAAAAACAAAATCAGGAAAACAACAGTTGAACTTGTCAGGCAATCAAAGCAAAAGAATAAAGACCTGGTTGGTAACAAACCGGTCTTTTCTGTAGGCTTTAGCTAATATTTTCTTAGCAGTGTTTCAAACAACAAGCAAAACCCACAAAGAAGGGAAAAACTGTTCTTTTCAGGTTAACTTCTTATATCTTCACACATAGACTCAGAAGTGATTCCATCAGAGCTCACAAGCAATTAGGTAAGGCTCAATTGCTAGCAGTTATCCAGCTGAAACCCCTTAGCTGGCTTAATTTCTACTGCATGGCTCAAAATCCTACGCAGGAGCTTTTCTGAGTAGATTAAAGAACAAGTTTGTATTTCTTTGTGATGGTCGTTGTACTTTGTAACAGTAAATTACCAAAGGAGTTTAGACAGAGAGCAATCCATGTATTCACAGCCTGTATCTAAGACTTCTCCCCCTTCTTCAACAATCATGGGTTCAATATCATGGATTGGCACAGAGGAATTTCTCAATGGAGCACTTTCAGGAGAATACTTGTTTCCCTGCTGTCTTTCAAGGTTATAGCTAGGGCATAGATCAGTGTTCATACCTGAGCTTCCATTGCTGTTAGAGTTCCTCTCTAAATAGCCTGGCCAGTATGTAGTCCAGTTTTTATGTCCAGCCTTCCAATCCAGATCCCTGGACACTGGATCTCTCTTCACATACCTTCTGGCACGGGTCCTAGGGTCCCTTCCACGTGCAGCCGTCTCCCTCACAGGTACCGTCTGGAGATTCCTAGCTCTGCAGCACCATTCCTCTGGCTTTCCCCAGTCCAATGGTGTATGCTGGCCTTTTGAATGTCTCCCAGTATACGTACTGCTCTGGACTCCTTTAGACCTCCCAAATGCTTTTCTCTTCTTTCTTCCAAAGGGTTTCTTGCCCTCTCTGTCCGTCCGCTCTGGCTTCTGCTTCTGATGATCCTCCAGATGATGAAGATGTCCAAGATGAGGATCTCCAAGCTGATCCTGAGGATCTCCCAGATGAAACTGAGGATGAGGATAATTCTCTGTAGAATAAACTCTACCTTTATTCTGCTTTAATGAGTGCTCCACCCTAGCACAGCGCAGCTGTGCTGAATCAGGCCCTGCCCTTTGAGATGAGTGCTTAGGGATTACCTCATAGCCCTCCTGATTGAACACACGTTTCCCCACTTCAGCTCCTCTAATGGCTGTTGGAAACCTGGTGCATTCTGGGACTGGTAGTCTTTTATGGGAAAATTCTGTTTTCTTATTTCTACCAGAACTGACAGGTTGCTTGTTCAGAGTCACTTCACCTTTTCTATAGCTCCTTCCTGAGCTATGATAAGCTTCCTTATCACAAGCCCCCTGTTTTCTTTGGGATAAGAAAATAAGGGGAGTAGAACCCTGAGCCCTGTTGAAGAAGAGGTACTTCTTCTATTGCCCCTTGGGCAAGAAGGGTAGCAATCTCCTGACCTAGAAGGTTGAGGAGAGCTGTTGGAGAATTGAACTGTTTCACCATGGTGTGAGGAGGAAGGCTTAAGAAATGAAGCTTGTACCCTTCCTTTATGATGGAGAGGGTCCATTGCTCTGCTGTGATTTTCTCCCATCTGGGAGCAAAGTAAGTCAACATTCCTGGAATGGTGAGGGGCTCTGGTTTTTCCAGAGCTAGAAAGGCTAAGTTCTCTAGTTGCAAGTCAAAGGCCCTGAGGAGGTTGAGGCTGCTGGGCTGTGGTAGGCCTGGCAGCCTTTGACTTGGCCTGTTTAGGTGGTTGCTGATGCTTTGCAGCAAAACGACCTGCAGAAGATGTCTGCCCATGAGCAGGATAATATCTTCCCTTTTTAGAAAAAGATGTCTTTTTGAACAATCTTTTCTTAACAGGGGCAGAGGTAGACTTTAAAAGTCGATCCAAAGCAGAGTTCTCAGCATCCATCTGAGTGGCCTTTGCTTGCCAATCCCTGCCAAACAGGTTTTCACCTGTACAAGGAAGGTTTCCCAACTCATCTTGGACCCAGAGTTCCAAATCAGAGGCTTGTAACCAAGCAATTCTGTGTGCACCTATGGCAATAGCCGTGGCTCTGCTTACACACTCAAAAGAGTCAAAGGCTGCACAGTTGGAGAATTTGGAAACATCTTGGGCATGTTTAAGCCAAGTGAGAAATTCCTGCCTTTTATCTTCTGAAATAAAAGGAGCTAAAGTCTGCAGATGATCTGTGACTTCTTTTAGAAACATCCCCATATAGAGACTATAGGAGTTGATTCTGGCAGCAAGGATATTGGCCTGGAAAATCCTTCGGCCAAAAGCATCTAGAGTCCTACATTCACATCCTGGAGGGTTAGATGAGTGTCTCTTTGCACTCTTTATTTTCTTCATAGCAGACTCAACCACAATAGAATGGTGAGGAAGCTGAGTCTTATGAAAACCAGGACAGGGAGGGACACGGTACATGGTGTCTAACCTACGAGAATGAGGAGAGGTGGTGAGAGGAGTCTCCCACATGCCCAACATGAGATCATAAAGAATCTCATGAATAGGTAAGGTAGCTGCTTCCTTAGGAGCCTTAGGATATTGCAAAATATCTAATTGCTTGGCTCTAGGCTCTGACTCAGAGGCCACTGTGATGGAGAGGCCTCTAGCCACTTCCCTAATGAAGTCTTGAAAAGACAAGTCCTCTGGAGGAGACATTCTTCATTTTGGAGAAGCAGACTCCTGAGGAAGAAGTACCGGTGCATCGACAGAAACCTCCGACTCATCAGAGTCTTCGGAGGAATCGAAGTATCGCCTGTCTGGATGCTCCTGTAAAGCCCGATACGCGTACCGAGTGGGATCGACATTGGGAGTAAGTGGTACCGGTTCGGTACCGATGGGCGTCATAGGACAGGGTACCGTTGCAGTCGACACTGAAGCCGATGTCGATGCAATCGGTACCGGCACCGGAAACGGTGCCGGGGTCGGTACCGGCAACGGAGATTGTTGCTGTACCGGAGGCGTCGAAGCCTGCATAAACGCCGTAAGGGTGCGCTACATGGACAGAATTTTCTGATCCATCGACGCCACGAAAGTCTGGATGTCGGTACCAGTGGAGGCCACCGGTACCCCAGAACACGGCAACAGGTGATCGGTCGAGGCCAAGTCATCGATGTCAACCTGTGACCCCATAGACAATGCTTTGGAAGCCGGAACCTCCCGCTGGGGTAATTTTGCCGGAGCGGAATCCTCGAGGACAAGCCCGGAGGCATCTCAATGCTTAGAGGGAGATTTGCCCTTCGAGGACCGGCTAGATTTATGTTTGGTTACCTGAGATCCATGGGAGGATGAAGAAGCCCTGGAAGACGTCGATGCCACCGAGGCTGCATCAGAGGGAAACAGGGTACTGAGCTTGGCTGCTCAGTTCTGCCGACCTCTTTTAGACATCATGGTGCAGGACACACAATCCGTGATGGAATGGTCAGGACCCAAACATTTCAGACACCTATCATGGGTGTCGGTGACAGAAATAGTACCGGCACATTTTGTGCACTTTTTGAACCTGGAAGCGGGCTTCTCCATGAGGAGAAAATATTTAGGCCTAAGGCACAAAATGAAAATGCACAGCTGAATAAAGAAAAGGTTTGTTTTTTTTTTTTTTTTTTAAGAAAGAAAAGAAAAGACCAGTGGTACCGGTCTGACGTCGAAGGCAGATGCGACACAGAAAAATAAAGAAAAAAATAAAGAACTTCTTCTGCAGTGACAGGAACATGACCTGCTGGCTCCGCGGAAAAGAAGAACTGGAGAGAGGCGGTTGGGAAAGGCGGGAAGGCAGCTGTGGGATGCTCCCAAAAGCTTTCTTACTGGACGCTGGGGAGCGTTCCCGCGCAGGCTCCGTCAGTACCGATGATACCCATATGTGAAGCTCATTCCTGCTTGTTCCTGGAGATTAGCCTAATGGCTAGAGCACTGGCTTGGGAACCAAGACACCAGGGTTCAATTCCTACTAGCACTCCTTGTGACCTTGGGCAAATCACCTAACTTTCCATTGCCTCAGAACACTCCAAGTTATCAATGTCCCTGTTTAATGTACATTACCAAGTTTTAGTTACAATGTAAACTGCTTTGATTGAAATGATAAAGCAGAATAAAAGACCTGTTAAATAAAATAAATAAACATATACAAAATCCATAGCCGGATAATTCTTTTGTTTTGGATAAAATGATGTGGATGTACTAGTATGCATGATCTCTATTTGCGCTGGTGCTCAAACACAGTGTTAGCATTGGGGAGAGGAAGGGAGGAATAGAACACTATAGTTTGGTAGCACCTTTAGACACAATCTCATGCAAATGCTTTGCACACCATATTGAATGATGATGCTGTCTGTAATATTACTTCCATCCAAGGTGACCAAGCAGCAAGAGTGGCGCACATTAAAAGGTAGGCTAAACTAGAATTTCAATTTGTATTATACTAAAAGATCCGATCAATGCTGCATCATAACTTCCTCAGCAAAACCATGATGTAATAAGAGTTAAGATATGGAACTGCACTATATATTCTCTCTGGGCAAATGGCATTCAACTTCTATCACTCCACAAGTCACTTTTGAAACAGTAGGTTAATTCTAAAAGAGCCACATTTCAATGTTCTCTTATGAATACATATCTCAGGTATTAGCTGTTTAGTTCTTTGAGGTTCTAGACCAAGGTGTCAAACATACAACATGGGCCATTTTCAGTCCGTCATGGATTTATCTGTCCCATGTCCCCATTTCGGTCCCTAGACCCTGTCAAAAGCAGCAAACATCTCCCCTACATTCTCTTCATGCCCCTGCCCCCTTCCCACCACTGCCCATTTCACCAAACTTACAGCAACACTAAAAAGCTGATTAGGTGTCAGTAGCTTCAAAGAGCTGATAAAGATACTAAAACAGAGTTTTATACCTACCCCACTAAAGAAAATATTTCTTCTTTTAAACTAAAGTACCAAAAAGAATGTACCTTTGTTTTAAAAATGTACCAAAACCCTTTAAAGAGCTCCCAGGCAGAGAGCTATAATTTAAAAAGCCTCAAACTCTTACCTTTGCTTGATATGTTTAGCCCCATGAGCAATTGTCCAGTGGCATGCCCATCCTCAGATGACTGAGCTGCTGCCACTACTGCAGGCTGGCCTTCACCATCATCAGGAGCGGAAGCCTAAGCTCAAACTCTTCAGAACTTGGGCACCACCGAGTCAGCAAGGACTACTGGAGTGGCTGCATATGAGCATGCGCCCAAGGTGCCATCTTGATTGTCGTTGCCATCAATCCAAGGAGTTGAAGATGACCCTGGACTTTGGGAGCTTGCTGTGAACAGAACACCGCCAAGCAATCCAGCAACTTTTTGACTTTCTCCTCTGGCAGAAAGACTCTGCCCACTGTGAGTATTGAAACGTACTCCCAAGAACTTCACGAATTGGAATGGCATCAACTGGCTCTTTCCCCAGTTGATCACCCAGCCAAAATTGTCCAAAAAGGACACCTCTTGAGCCACTACTTGAGACGCCTCTGAAAAGAACAGATCCAGTTATCCAGATATGGGTGCACACAAATCCCTTGGCATCGTAGTGTCACAGTCATCACCACCATGACCTTGGAAAATGTCCTTGGGGCAGTGGAGAATCACATGGGAAGGCCAGAATGACTAGACCTGTTGAAAAAAGGAAAAGAATTCTGGGGAGGACAATCCAGACTCCGGAAGCTCTCCTCGTGGAAATGATCCCCTTACACCAGGAGACATAGCCACCATTGATCCCTAAAGGGTGAGGAGAGCCTATTGCACAGTTGCCGGAACCTCTGGCTGACTGGTTATCCTTACCCACAGTGCCATCTGCCATCTCCTGCCCTAAAGAAGGCAAAGCCAGACTAACCGCATTTCCCGGCTGAGAGAGGGGGAACAAGCCCTCCAGGAATGACTCAGAAGCTGTCACACAAGAAGAGGAGAATCCAGAAATGAGGTACCTCGCTTGCCAAAGGCCAAACCTTTCCTGGAAGAAGACAGAGAGTTATGGCAAGTATCACAACAGAGCACGCTAAGGTTGCGGCAGTCCGGAAGGCATGCCTTAAGAGTGCTTATACAGCAACGCATATTATGGGCACTTGGGTAGGAACGAGCGTTGGAGCTGCTTGGGAGGAACGCACATTGAAGCCGCTCAGGCAGAATGCATACACAGGCCACATGACTGCCAGGCGCACAAGAGTAAAGATGCTACTAACACATGCAGCAAAAGACAGGAAACTCCCACACTGCACCAAGGGTCTATTCCTAATTGTGCCCCAGACAGATGGAATCAGGAGCTCCCAACAAGGACAATGACATGGCCAAGCCTTAGTACTCACCCCCTGAGAACCCCAGGCAGAAAATCCATGCCAGTCTCATCTCTACTCCCCTGAAACTGTTTCTGTGCTTTACTGGTACTGCATTTAAGGTGGCTGGCAGGTAGATTCCGCTGACAGCCTTCTGCAATCTTTGGGGGAGAGCGGGTGGGGGGGGGGGCAGGGGGGCAGAGGAGGAGGAAAGGGCCATTGAGGTTGTGTGAGGCTGTTGAACTCTTCCAAATCATTCCAATTTTCAGGCTGTTCAACAGGCTCTTATTATGATAACAGTGTGGAGCTGAACCAATTTTCCCTCTTCCTATGGCTACCGAAAAGACCTCAGTCTAGTGAAGCCTCGCATGTCATGTTCAAGTGAGAGAGTCACCCTTGAGGTGGTTGTTCACGAGCACTTAAATTACTCAGATTTTCTTCAGAGTGGAGAAACTCCATCCATCATCTGCTGGAGACTAAAGAATGCTAAAAGACCTTTGGTGGCTGAGGAGGATAGAGGCATGGGAGTGGTGTCATTGAAACCTGGGCTTTGCAGTGGTTCTTTGTCGTCATTAATCTGTTGGTAGGGGAAAATAACCCACTTGTCTGGCTGGTCTAGCAGGACAATTTGGAACTGCCATTATTTACTATGCTAGTGCTACTATGATTGAAAATCTGGAATTGGAGGATTGAGCATTGTACTGCATGCTATCATTAAAAATTAAGAATCCAATGTATTAATGGTTATTTCCCTACTTGTGACTAAGAGAAAAGCTTAGTATATCTGAAATGATAAAGCAGTAGAAAAAAACCTGTTAAATAAATATCTGGCCCTAAAAGATTCAAGTGTGTAGGATAGTAATGTGATAACTGAGCCTACTAGTTCTCATCCCATAATAGTCATTAACCAATGCTGTAGAAATACACTTTGAAAAGGTTTTATGTTTTTTTACATTAATTGTATTAAAAATTCTTAAATTACATTATATTGGCCCAAAGGTTTCTTCCTTGAAATCCCAACTCAACCACAAAGAGCCTCTCTGAGCGGTGCTATAAGCCTTCATTCATGTAACCTCCTTTCTCTGTTCTCTCAAGAAAAGATGCTGGGAATTCTCTCTCATTGGGAGAAGGGGAAGCTATACTTCAAGACCCTACTGGTGAAACTAGGCCAAAAAGCATTTTAGAGATCTCTAGAATGATTCCACTTGGATTGGATTTCTTTACTACTCAGTATTAAAATCTCTTGTGGGTATTTCTTCCTCTTAAGTAGAGCTATGCAGATATCTTTTATTGCAGCTGATTGACTCCCATCTCATTGCTATCAACTCTTTCAGATCAAAATTGATGACTGCATGCTGACCATCCATATAATACTTTAGGATCTGAATCTTCTTCTCACATAAGGATTACAATCAGACTCCATGGTAATGACTCTCACTGAAAGATGTTCAACAGCCCCTTCCATAGGAATTTATTTACAGACTCAGCTGTTTCTCTGGCTATTTATTCTGGTCAGTAGAGGTCCTTCCCTTAACTCTGGTGTAATACTGCGGTTCCGTAGTTCCTGCCCACCAGTTTCTGCTTCATCAGAAAAGGGCAACATCTTGCAGTAGCTCCTTGAAATATTTTCTATATTTTTCTCACTGAAAGAGAACTCCCTCCACCTGCAGTTAGAAAACACTCACTTCTCAGTTGACGCTTCCTCCTCTCACAGTATGAATAAGATAACTTCTTTCCTCCAGCTAGGATACAAATACTCTCTGTATTCCTCCAGTAAGTCTTTTTCTGAACTCCCTGTTGGCATGTCCCACTTGCTTCACCATCTGAGAGGTCTGAAACACTATATCGATGACTTCTGTTAAGGAAAGGGCTACATTAATACTAGTGAAGCTATGGGACTTTACATTTATAGCTATGTAGCATTTCCCCTCTCTTTATTTTTAATTCTGCATGCTCTTCTCTAACCTGGTTATCACAGATAAAAATTATTTGGCCAAGGGACATAAACACTGCTTGCTCTAGAACCTGATGGGCATTCATGCTGAATTTTACCCTTAAGTGTCACTACTGTGCAACGTCTGGGAACCTCAGATAGGTGATACTTTCAAATGTCATACCTGTGAAATACACAAGAAAATCAGGTTAAAAGCTATAAACCAGATATGGGGTAGGCACCTGAGACACAGAAGGGCCACCTTGGCCTGAATTCATGTCAGGATTGTCAAGTCACTTCTACTTTCTACCAATTATCCAAAATCTAACAGAAAGAAATTATTGCTAAGGTTCACAATGCTCTTTAAGTATCAGGCGTGCAGGCCAATAACATTTTGAACCCTGAAAATATTTTAAAATGTCCTTTTTTCATCCTTTGTTCTCCTCTGATGGCTTGAGCCTTCCTGTTAGAGAGATGAAAAGAAGCCTCTGCAGTTTATAGTGCTATGCTCCACCAGATAGGAAGCCAAGACTGTGTTTTCCTCTAGGACAGAGAATAGCACTGAAGCAAAGCCAGAGTGTCAAGTTTCCAACCTCATGTTCCTCTTCAAATTATGTTATAACCCAATTTCTCTTTCTGATTGTCTTTTGCATGAGAAAAAGTGAAAGAGAGAGAAATAAGTCTAGAAAGGCGCGGCAGCTTCCTACACTGTCTTTTGTAACTATGACTGGCACTGTGTGCATTACAGGAGCTCTGGGGGAAAGGGAAAGGGAAATTGGATTTAGGTCACGTCTTTCTTGGAAGTGCAAGGCGCATTACATTCTGGTATAGTAGGTATTTGCATGTCCCTGGAGGGCTTACAATCCAAGTTTATACCTGAGGCAATGGAGAGTTAAGTAACTTGCCCAAGATAACAAAGAGCAGTAGTGGGATCTGAACCCTGGCTTCCCTGGTTCTAGTTATTAGGCTACTCCTCCACTTGAAGGATGAGGTGGAGTGGGGTGAAGAGGTGTCTTGAGGGAGTCATATGGTGTGGGGGCGATGCAGGGGAGAACGTGCAGTGGACAGGTATGGGTATATGTGTGAGGTATGTGTGTGTGGGGGGGGGTAGAATGAGGGATTTGGGATGGGAAAATGATGGTATATGTGTGTACAGTCACCCTTTTCTCCTGCTGGTTTCAAAGACCTTGCAGGCAGCTCCTCTTCTTCATTTCATGGATCCCTACCAGCCCCTGCTGTTCCAACCACCAGTGGTTTCTCTACCAGCGCTTGTTTTTTGTCCACTTGCGTGCTGTGGTTTCTTGCCTCTAATATCAGTGTCAAAGCAAAAACAAATAAGCACTTCCCCATCCACAACCCCCCCCCCCATAAAATGCGCTGAAAGAAAGAAGTTAACAATATGTTAAACTGAGAAAACAGACTTCCAAAAAAAACAGAGAAAAATATAAGAAGTTGTCAAATGTTTTATTTCCTATGTTACTGGTTAATACTGCTCATGTGCCATAAACGGAAACAAAGATTATTCAAGATGATTCAATACTTTTACTTCTCAAACGGCACTTTAGCTTTGCTAAATTTAAACTCAGATTCATAGAGGAAGATTTTTAAAAATGTATTTTCTAGTGTTAAAGCCTTGACGGGGGAGGGGGACGGGCCTAAGGGTGCTACTGAAGTTCCAGAGGAACAGAAGCAAGAGGATGGGAGGAGAGAAGTGGCCTGAGTGGTGGAGGTATCGAAATCCTGTTAATGTACTCTCCTCAATGCACTTCTCTTTTTAACTTAACTGTTCACCCATGCATGAACATTTCTGCAAAGTATTGAGAGTTTCCACTTGTCTATAAATTAGAGTCAGTGATTGATTTGAATGGTATTTAGATATTGTGATGTATTTATGTACTGTGATGAGTGTAGCTACGACTTCAGATTTATTTATTTTCTTTATCTAGACAGCAACTAAACCTGAAAAAAAGAATTTTGTTCACACATTAACGTGAGAAAATAAGGCTCACCAGCCTAATACTGTCCACTCTTCAAGAAATCAAAGCTGAAGAGACAATTTTTTTTTAATAAAACACCATATACGACACAGGTCTGCTTCACCACTCAGTATAAGCAGCTGTTGCATGGGGCTCTGTTGCCATATTACTGGTCAGCAAACCTGAATTGCTTAAATTATAAGGCACATAGCACAACATTTTTGAAACAAAATTCTGTACATTTTATGTTGGAAAAGGCAAATAATTAAGCCCAAATAATACAATTAGAGGGGAATTTTCGAGAGGCTGTTTAAATTAAATCAGGGACATCCATAGCAGAATGTGCAGAAAGATATCATAGACATCGGTGTCTCTGGCTGATTTCAGGAACAGACATCCCTGACCTAGACATGCATGTAGGCGGCCACATGGATATCCCCATTAGGGATGCTTGGGTTGGGAGCATCCATTTCAGGCAAACTAGTATAAGGGGATGTCCAGCGGCATAGCAAAGTGAAAAGATGAGCTCCCAATCCCCAGCAGTGTTTGCTGATATAGCATAAAATACAGGGGGAATTAGTGTAGCTCCACTCTCCACACCTTCCAGATATTTGCCTGACAAAATTAGCATTTGTCAGATGCCTGGAGCAGGTTTAACTTTAGGCGTGATTCCAGATATCCAGGGCATTTCTCAGATCAGCCAGGGACATCCAGGTTCTCAGAAAAGCCCTGGCCACGTCCCCGTTCAGATTTGGATGTCCTCATATTGGGGACATGCACAGACCCAAGTTCTAAAATGGCTCCAGTGACGTCTCTGATTTGGTCGCTCGTTTGCAGACATTGAAATCGTAAATTGCACTTATAAAATGACACCCTTAAAGTCTTGAAATCTACTGTAAGGTAGAAATTTGTCATCTGTTCCTATGTCACACAGTAATAGTTATACCTCCTGAGCAGCCATGGAGTTTAACTCAGATTTTTGTCTACCAGAAAACTGCTCTGTTTTATTTTAGCATGTGACATACCGATTTGTGAAAAGTAGACGAACACTTTCTAAATGTTTTAAAATAAGCCCATTTGATAGATGCTAGACAGTATGCTAACTTGACTCTGATGTGCGTTACTAGAAGCCTTAAGAAAAATAATCCTGGAAGAGGAATCACCTATGCCATAATGGCCACGACAACTTATCAATTCATGGAAACTTCTACCTCTAGAACTTTATTCTTCTTCTGACCCAGCAGTTTCCTCCTGCTCCTTTAGACTTCTTAGGTCAATTGGAATCGGAATTCATAGGTCAGAGGTTCCCAACTCCAGTCCTGGAGGGCCAAACACCATTCAGGTTTTCAGGCTGTACCTAATGAATATGCATGAGATACATTTGAATACAATGGGAGCAGTGCATGCAAATGCATCTCATGCATATTTATTAAGGACAGCCTGAAAACCTGAATGGTGTTTGGCCCTCCAGGAAAGGAGTTGGGAACCTCTGCCATAGGTGAACAGCACCATAAGGCTTTATTTGCAGCTCCTTAAGAATGCTCCCCTATTTTCATATCCCCTCTCAAACTACTTAGCCGAGCCGCTGCAGTGACAGTCCTCAGCATTCTTTGCAGTGTTATAATATGCACCCTGAGTTTGGCTACTAAGCATCGCTGGTGAGCAATGGCTAGGACTCCTTCCCCCCAGGGGCTGTGAATGCTACTTTATCAGCTCTGGCCAGCCTTGAAAAGAAGTGTCCTGGCCCAGTAACCAAATCCAGATCAACCACATGGCAGTAAATACTACTGCCTTTACCAGGAGGGTACAGCAACTTTGAGGCTTTTACCAGATTTGGAACCTTACAAATCAAACGGATGTTAATAGCATCATTTCATGTATTTGGCAATATCCTGCCACTTCCTATGGTGCCACAGTAAACCTCGTATATTAAACAATCTCACTAATTCCATCATCACTCTAATTTTGAATAGGTCTCTCTTACGTTAAACAGAACAGGACAGAATCACTATTGCTCTGTGCAGGAGCTAATAAGATCCTGGATAAGAAACAACTATATTTCATGCCTTCCTGACTCAATACCAAAAATGTTCTAATGTGACATTCTTAGTTCTACATCATAGCCCATAATATGGTTGGTATCTCTCTCCCATGTTCTCTTCAGACAAAAAAAAAACCCTTCTGAGTAAATACAATTTATTTTCTGAAAATGACATTTTTGCAACATAAGTATGCTTTTTGAATAGCATTACTGTTTCTTCCTCCTGTTACTCTCAGGTGCCAAACGTAATTTTATTAGTATGAACAGAAAAACTCCCAACTATGCAAACGGAAATGACAGCGAACCATCTGACTGTCAGGCTTCTGTTTGTTGGTTTCACTTGTCAATGCTCAGTGCAGGCATACCAACTGCCCCTTTCTTTATCTCAAAATATCAAGCACTGAATGTTAGATAAAAGAAAGCACCAGATCTTACAGGCCTTTTTAGAATGCATCTTCTCAAAATAAAATGGGCACATAGTCTTCATGTGCTTATTCTCAATGTTTTAGAGCCCAACCCTTATTCTTCTACTTTGCTGCAGATTTGTCAGTGGGATAACTGACATATGCAGAGTTTCATTGTGGGTGAAATATACTTGAAAAAAAAAGCAGCAAACCAAGTTACATACAGTAGCAGGTGTTCTCTATGGACAGCGGGACACAAGTCCTCACAGATGGGCGATGTCACTGGCAGAGCCTGGTGAGGGATAGCGCCTCCGTTTCAGATAATCTCAGAAGCTTTTGAGAAGATCACCACACGTGTATGCTACTTTCCATCTGCCGCTCTCACACAGGGATTGTTTCAGTCCTTGTCAAAGCTTAAAGTGGATTACAATTCCTTGAGGAGCGGGTGGGTACGTGAGGACTTGTATCCTTCTGTCCATGAAGAACACCCGCTACAGGTAAGTAGCTTGTTTTCTGAGATTAAGCAGGATAACAAGTTATCACAGACAGGCCTCACTAGCTACAGGCTGCTTCAAACAAAAAGGGAGAATTGAAAATCTGAAGGACGATGCAACAGCCAAGCGTCTTCAGTGTTTTTTGTGGCAATAAGCTATTTTTTTCCATTTACTGTTTATTAGAAAACCAACAAACCATACAACATAAGATACATTCATGTTTCTCTTTCCAGTTTTCTCCCTCCCCCTCCCCCTCCCCCTCCCACCCTCCCCACTAACATATTCTATGGGGTTTGGAATTGCACAGTCTTATTTCCTATTAAATTCTATATAGGCGAACACTTAGCAACATCCTCATCCATTACTTGCCACTCAGTGGGGTTAGTCACGTACCCTCACTTCTAGTAGAACCAGTGGCACCTTAAAGCCACATGCCAGTATTCCTTCCCCCACTTTGGTCTCATCCGATCTCATTCGCCATCAGCCTGCCATAACTCATAACCCATGTCAGAGGCCTCAGAGCCCAACTCCTCAATAGAGTTCCCCAGCCTTTTTCTCCTGCTCCTTCCAGTTAAGATATGGACCCCAAATTCCCTGGAAGCCCATCAATCGTCTCTGATGAAGGGCTGTGAGTCGATACATCAAGCGAAGATGCTCCACTTTCTCTTTAACTTCCAGCACCGTAGGCACCTCTACAGATCGCCACCTACGCGCAATCAACTGTCTTGCAGCCAAGCACACTATGCCCCCCCATGCACATCCACTCTTATTTCCTCCCTCATTGCCTACATTTAGCAAAGCCAAACATGGACCCAACCCAATGTCCTCCCCCAATACCTCCTGCACTCACTCCCCCACTCCTTGCCATAAGAGACCTAGCTTAGCACATTCCCACCATATATGAAGGACAGACCCTAGTTCCCCACACCCTCTCCAATACCTCGCGGACCATCTTTGGGGGGTAAAATGCCACCAGTATAACATTTTATAGTTGTGCTCTAAAATACTGCTAGACACCACCCCTTTAAATAAACCCTTGCACACCCGTTCCCACTGTTCCCCATCCCAACTCCTCCCCAAATCTTTCCCTCAGCCTCTCCTATGGTGCCAGTTATCACAATTCTCTACTGTCATGGTCTTATAAGCCTAGATACGAGTCCTTTAACTTCCCCACTCTCAAAGGGCCCATCAATTTCCCTTTCTTTCTCTCCCTCTCCCTTTTTAGCTAATTCCTGACAGAAATGGAGGGCTTGCACATATTTATATCGATCCGCATTTGGCAATTGGAACTCCCATTGCAAGTCCTCAAATTTCACCCAATCTCCCCCTTCTTTAAACTGCCCCACAACTCGCAATCCCCTGTCCGCCCACCTCCGAAACGTGGGGTCAATTCCTCCCAGTGGAAACTCCGGATTGTCCACCAGCAGCTGGAATTTCGAACACCCATGAGCTCCATACCATCTGCTCTGCCATCTCCGCCAGGACTGCAAAGTAAGTACTATAAAAGGGTTCCTCACTTTCCTCCTAAATGCATCTTCACCCCTACACCACATTACGTTTTTAAAGTCTATCCTTTGAGGCAACCCTAATCTCTCCATCTGCACCCATTCCACATGCCCCCTCAACTCCCACTCAAAAACCGCCCGAACACGAGCTGCTTCATAATACCGAACCAACATGGGGACCCCCAGACCTCCTACCTTCTTATGTGCGCACAGGATGGTTTTTGCCACCCGTAGCTTTTTCCCACTCCAAATAAACTTCATGATCTTAGATTGCATATTATTTTAAAAAACCCTTGGTACGTCAACTGGCAAGTTCATAAACAGATACAGTATTCTGGGGGACTACTATCATCTTAACCAAATCAATTCTCCCCAGCCAAGATACCTCCAACTTTCCCCATTCATCCAAAGTCCGAAACATTTTGTTTTTAGCCGCCATATAATTCTCCTGAAACAACATATTGCGTAATTTGTATTCCTAGATACCTAATACTACCTTTCGCCCACGGAAACGGAAACTTGTGCCTCAGGCGGTCTTCAACCTCCCTGCTCAAAGATAGGTTGTGCACTTCAGATTTTGATGCGTTCATACGGAAGCCGGACACTATCCCATAATTCCTTAGCTCTTCTAAGCTTTGCAGTGTTATAATATAATATAATATAATATAATATAATATAATATAATATAATATAAGAGCGCTCCAAGTCAGATAGAAAAAACAAGACATCAGCAGCAAACAGTGAGACCTTATGGGTGAGCTGACCTATCTGGATCCCCGAGATATCTTCCTGATCCCGAATACTCTGGGCCATAGGTTCCATAGCTAAACAGCAGGGGAGATAGTGGGCACCAATGTTCCCTTTAATTTTCTGTAGGCTGTGTGCACATAAAATATCAGCTGTGCAGCTTTTGAAGGAAGGTTAAATTTTTGTGCGCCACATAACACTCGGAGTTATATACTTTAAAATTTGACTCCACATCAGAATACAGTATGTACACCACATTGATTTTAATCAATTTAAATGAAAATAGATGATTACTAAATGAATTGGAAAATGTCTAGTAATTACAATCACAAATTTAAAATTTTAAGATATCTGAGTTATTTTCTATCAGAATCAGAGCCGTAATTTTTGTGCGCTCTGTTGTAAAGTATGTGCGCTCGCTTGGCAAGGTGTGTGCGCGCGCACACGCGCACAGCTTAGAGGGAACAGTGGTGGGCACCCCTGCTGAGTGCCCCTCTCTAACTCAAACGACTGTGTTATGGAGCCATTTATCTTTAAGCAGGCCATGGGCAATTGATACAGAATCCGTACCCATTTTAAGTACTGCCCCGCTATGCCCACCTTTTCTAACACTCTAAATAAACTTCCAATTAACCTATCAAAAGCCTTTTCAGCATCCACTGCCAGAAAAGCCAGTTCTTTCCCGTTCTCCTCCCCCCACCACAGCACATTCAGGGCCCTGCGAATATTATCCAAAATGTACCTCCCAGGCATGAAGCCTGACTTGTTCGGGTGAATCAATCGTTCCAAAAACGGCATTAATCTATTAGCCAGTATCCGCGTAAAGATCTTAAGATCCACTCCCAAAAATGAGATGTCGGTAAGACCCACATTCCAGTGGGTCTTTCCCTTCCTTGTGTATTATACTGATCCCCGCCAAACATAAAGAGGCCGGCATCATATGTTCCCTACCAAAGGAATTGTACAAGTTTGCGAGGGGCCCTACTAAACTCCTTGAAAATACTTTATAATAACTATTTGGATAGCCATCCATCCCAGGTGCCTTATACTTCTTTAGATCCTTAATTACTGCCAATATCTCCTGCTCACCAATCGGGTCAGAGAGCTCCTCTGCCTCTATTGCTGACAGTTGAGGAAGCTCTACTTTTCCCAGATATTTCTGTATTCCCTCCTCATCCACCCCATCCTCCCGTGAGTACAGCTGCTGGGAAAATTGAACAAACCTTTCTTCAATCTCTTTCTCTTCCCGTAACACTTCCCCCCCCCCCCCCCCCCCCCCACCGCATCCTTGATGCTAATGACGACATTCCTAGATTTTACCTTCTTCACTTTGTGGGGCAACAACCTCCCTGCCTTGTTACTAAATTCAAAGTATTTATCCTGCAACATGTTAAGCTTATTTCTAATATCATGCATATTCAACTCACTCAGCTCCCCTCGCAAGGTCTGCAACTCCCTCTTCAGCGTGGCACTGCCTGGTTCTTTTTTCAGCTTGCTCTCACTCTCCCTAATTCTTGCTAACAACAGATCGTGTTGCTGTAATCTCTTCTTCTTATGATACGCCCCCAACGCAATGAACTTCCTCCTTACTACCACCTTCAGGCAATCCCAAACTACACCAGGAGAGCATTCCCCTGTATCATTCAGTGTCACACATTCTGCTATTGTTCCTTAATCTGTTTCACTACTTCCCTGTCCTCCAACAAGGATTCATTTAACTTCCACCATGTCCTATTTATTTTGGGGTCTCCCATTAACATTTTACAAATGACCGGGGCATGATGAGACCATGTACGCTCCCTTATCTCACTTTCCTGCATCTCAGACATTAGAGACTTGTCAATCAAAAACATATCAATTCGGAGGCAGATGGGGGAGTGGCTTGTCTAAGATGATGGCGGAGTTTCTGTGAGCAACATGCCTAAACGCAAAGGCAAACCTCGGGCCCTACCCACGGAGCCCCTACCTGCCATTACTGGACCTATGGACCGTTTTGTGAGGCTCTCTGAGGAACAGATTGGGGAGATTCGGCAGGGCCTGGTTGTGCCGGCAGAGGAGGTTTCGGCGTCTTCTGCCCTAGAGATCTCCCTCTCCCCAGATGAACGTACCCCTCTGCTGTTCCGGGTGTATCGTATATTGCTTTGGTGCGCGGACCAGTGGCATTGCCTGGTCAGGCTGTCGCTGCGAATCTGGAGTGGGGCGTCCTGAAGTCTGATACCGACAGTGTGCTGCCCGGGATTGAGATCGGGGCAGCTACACCCGGAGAGGCACATCGTGCAGAGGTTGCTGGCACCTCTTGTTCGGTGAATGAGGCTGGTGGGAAGATTGAACCTGGAGTATCTGAAGCTGTAGGGCCTCTGTTGATTGTGCTTTCCCGGCCTGCTAAGGTGACTCTGGAGAACATTTGGGAGGCCATTAATCAACTTTCCCAGGTTGTAAATCAGCAATTGACTTTATCTTTATCTAATGTATCTAAAGTGGAGAGCAATATCAGTAAGTTATCTAGTGATTTGGTGGAAATGAAGGAGCAAGCAGCGGTTTCTGATCAGAAACTTGTACAAGTTTCTGGTTTATCTGAATCCCTTATGAAAGATAATATCGCATTGAAAGCAAAATTGGAGATGTTAGAGAACGCTAAAAGAGCTTCAAATATTCGGTTATTAAATTTTCCAGTTGTTCCGGCAGTAGCTCCAATGGAACTATTTAAGAAATATCTTCAAGAGTCTCTAATGATTCCTTCTGAGTTAATACCTCCAATTTTGAAAGCATAATATCTACCTGCTGGGAGAAAAGAGGGGAAGCGAGTAGCTGGCTCTTTAGAGATGGAATCGCTTAATATTTCAGCATTACTTCACACTATTGGTGACTTTTGCATGGTCCTCTGATAGAAACTGGCTTCTTAAAGTCGATTATAAAAAAAGAGAACTAATTTGTTTATGGGGAAAAAGATTTCTATTTTCCCGGATGTTGCCAGGGACACCCAGAGAAGGCGTAAAGCTTTTCTTTTGTTAAGAGCTGGGATTCTCCAGTTAGGAGCTTCTTTTCTATTGAGATTTCCCTGTAAATGTATTGTGGTTCATAATTCTCAGAAATATATTTTTTTTCAGCCAGGGGATTTATCTACTTATCTCAGTACTCAATTTGTAACATCTTCACCTTCATAAGGTGCTTTTGCATTCATTGTTAATTATGTTCCTCGTTCTCTGCCACCATGTCTTTATTCTTTAGTATATTGCCTTAATCTTGTACACTGTGGGGACCTCCTACCCTCAGTGTTTGTTTCCTATGCTTTCTCCCCCAATTTTGGGGACTACTGATGCTTCTGATTGTACTTCTATTTAGTTGTATGTTTCCTTAACGATTGTGTAAGTATGCTTCTTTTCTGTACAAGCGTTTGCTTGGTTTTGTTTTTGAAAATTTAGAAATAAAAAAAAAAAAAAAAAGAAGAAACATATCAATTCGAGAATATATCTCATGGACCGCTGAAAAGAAAGAGTAATCCCATTGCCTCCCATTTACTTCCTGCCATACGTCCAACCAGGTCTAACCCCTTTAAAAGTTTCTTCAAACTAGTACGATGCTGCCTTAGAGTCGAAGAAGCTCCCCTAGATGTATCGAGATGCGGGTCTAGGGCGAAATTGAAATCTCCCACAATCAAATTCCCCTCCGCCTTCCCAAGTAGCACAAGCTGAAGCTCCCGGAAGAACTGCGCTTGGTTGGCATTTGGGGCATAAACACTCACTAGGGTATAGGTTTTCTGAACCCACTGTAATTTAACAATCACATATCTACCCTTTTTATCTTTGATTACTTCCCCCACTTTCCCCATAACTCTGGTGGATAATAGAATACCCACCCCACTTTTTTTTCTCTCTAATCTGTTAGAGGCAAAAATCTGCTGAGGATAATGGGGATGCCTCACCCGCTTCTCGTCTTTAACTAGCAGATGAGTTTCTTGAATGAAAATAACATCTCCCTTCAGCCTATCACACTCTTTCAATAACAGTTGTCTCTTATTAAAAGAGCTGAGACCTCTGACATTCAGTTTCAATAAGTTTATCTCAGGCATTTACATTTTCCGTCTCCTAAATATTCACCCCCCTTTCTTCTTCTTTCTCCCTCCTCCTCCCCTCTCCCCCCACCCCGCCCCTTCCCCCCCCCCCATATACCCCTCCCCCTCCCTTCCACCCCTCCATTACAAGGATCCATTCACAGATCCCTTTCTGGTGACATCCAGAGCGAACCCCAAGTACTCCATTAAAACAATGATCCCCTAGAAGGAAACCCCGCAATACTACAGCACTTTGAAACAAGTCAGGGAGAGGGAGGATGCAGTGGGATTCAAACACATTAGCTGAACTTCTCCATTCTACTACCCACTTATAGTAAGCAAAATTAAACAACAGTAGTTATGCTTAACAGAGCACCCTCTCCCTTGTTAACTTACCAAACAACCCCCCCCCCAACACATTCTAGCTAGGTTTTTATTTCCCCAACATCAACAGGCCCAAAAATACATTGCTAAAACAAACCAACACTCATTTATCAGTCTTTGACGCCTCAGTCTGTTCTCCCTGCCAGACACACGGCTCCATTGCTTCTGGGGACATTTTCCAGGGCCCCTGTTACCCAGTTGGTCTTGATTGTCCAGCGGCTTGTCCGGAACATCGGACCATCCTGCTTGCTTCATGGATGCTAAAGCTGCCTCCACTGAATGTACAGTTATTGCTTTTGTATTTATAGTATACTGTAAGTCGACCGGAAACAGCCAGCGATATCGTACATTCTCTTTCCTCAGTCTCCGAGTCACCGCTTGGTATTCCCGCCGCTTCCTTATAGTGATGCTAGAAAGATCCGCAAACACTTCCACTTCAGCCCCCTGCCACTGTATTTTCCCTAACTGTCTGGATGCCTTCAAAACCAGCTCTTTGGATCGGAATTCATGCAGGCATATTACCACATCTCTCGTTTTATTTTCCTTTCATGGGCCCAGAGCTCTATGGGCCCTGTCTACCGTAAGGCAAATTCCTTCCACCGCCATGTCCGCTGATTTAAGGACCGCTTCGCAGAACTCTTCTGCCAAACTTATATAATTAATGGTGCCTTCACCTTCAGGTATCCCCCTTAGGCGAATATTAGACCTCTGGGATCTATTTTCTAGATCCTCCACCTTTTGCCATAGTTCCTCCTGCACCTCACCTAAAGAGTCCAGATGCTGTTCACAGGAAGCCCAGCGGTTATCGTGCTCCTCCACTCTGTTCTCGGTTTCCTCAAGCCGGGCGCCCAGCGAGGCCACATCGCTTTTCAGTTCCTGGAGCCAACCTTGTACTTCTGTCTTTAGTGCCCCATACTCCTGCCTGGTGGAGTCCAACCACTCCTTTAACTCTGTCCGAAGGGCCTGAATCGCACGCGCTATGCCTTTCACAGCCTCAGTTTTGTCAGTTCCACCATGTTCTCCTCCGTTTGCAGCCATTTTCCCCACATAGCTCCTCGGGCCCATGCTGCCTTTGAAGGAGAAGGATTTTAAGTCAACTCCTGTTCTTCTCGCCACCATCTGCTCCTCTCACCCCACATAGCCAAAGGCTATATCGTTTGGAGGAGGGGAGGGCTGTCACACTGCTCTTGGTGTCCCTTCACGGGTGCTTATTCTTTCCTTTTTACCGGATCTCCTCTTTCAAGTGGCCATCTCAGCTCTGATGTCACTTTGCAACTGCTCCTTTTAGTTTTTTCTTAACTATTTTCCTCATTTTATCATAGTCTCCCTTTCGAAAGTTAAAAGGTAGTACTGTGGATTTCCTTACTATCCCTCCTCCACTAATTAAATCAAATGCGATCATTCTATGATCACTATTGCCAAGTGGCCCCAACACCCTTATCTCTTGCACTACATCTGGTGTTCCACTAAGGACTAGGTCTAATATTGCTTCCCCTCTGGTCGGTTCATGAACCAGCTGCTCCAAGAAGCAGTCATTTATTTCAACTAGGAACTTTATCTCCCTAGCATGTCCTGCAGTGACACTGACCCAGTCGATACCGGGGTAAATGAAATCACCCATTATTATTACTGCGCTGTAACTATTCTTAGCTTCCTTGATTTCTTTGAGCATTTCATCATCCATTTGTTCATTCTGGCCAGGCGGTCGATAGTACACCCCCACTGCCAACACCTTCCCCTTTTTACATGGAATTTCAATCCATAGAGATTCTACAGCAAATTTTGTTTCCTGCAAAACTTTAATCCTTTCTGACTCAATACCCTCTCTAACAAAGAGCGCAACCCCTCCACCAATTTGATCAGCTCTATCATTATGATATAGTTTGTACCCAGGTATCACAGTGTCCCACTGGTTGTCCTCCTTCCACCATGTCTCTGATATTCCAATCATATCTAACCTCTCATTTAGTGCTATATATTCTAACTCTCCCATCTTGTTTTTCAGACTTCTAGCATTTGCATACAAGCATTTTAGAGACTGTATTTTATTCATATTAATTTGGCTATTGGTAGACATGGGTAATTTGGGATCTTTAAGCTCTGTCTGCTCCATACTCGAGGGCATTTCGGCTACTTTACTCTTTTTTGGAACCTCTCTGCTTTTGGTAGTATCCTTCAAGGATACATTCTTCTGAACCATCCGCTCTTGGGTGACTGTTGGCTTTCCCCTATTATCAAGTTTAAAAGCTGCTCTATCTCCTTTTTAAAGATTAATGCCAGCAGCCTGGTTCCATCCCGGTTAAGGTGAAGCCCATCCCTTCGGAAGAGCCCCTCCTTTCCCCAGAATGTTCCCCAGTTCTTAACAAATTCAAAACCCTCATCTCCGCACCATCATCTCATCCACGCATTGAGACTCCGGAGCTCTGCCTGCCTTTTGGGTCCTGCGCGTGGAACGGGAAGCATTTCGGAGAACGCTACCCCGGAAGTTCTGGATTTCAACTTCCTACCTAAAAGCCTAAATTTAGCCTCCAGAACCTCCCTACCACATTTTCCTATGTCATTGGTACCGACATGTACCAAGACAGCAGATTCCTCCCCAGCACTATCTAAGACCTTATCTAGGTGGTGCGTGAGGTCTGCTACCTTTGCACCAGGCAGGCATGTTACCAGGCGATCCTCACGTCCAACAGCCACCCAGCTATCTACATGCTTAATGATCGAATCACCAACTATAACGGCTGTCCTAACCCTTCCCTCATGGGCACATGGCCCTGGAGAAACTTCCTCGGTGCGAGTGGGATTTACATCACCTGGAGGACAGGTCCTAGTTACAGGATCACTTCCTGCCACACCAGGGTGATGCTCTCCTGTCAAGTGACCTCTCTCGTCCATGGCAACAGGGATGCTGCCAGACTAGAGGTGGGACTTCAGGACTATATCCCTGTAGGTCTCGTCTACTTACCTCTCTGTCTGTCTTATGTTTTCCAAGTCTGCTCCTCTAGCATCTAGAGAACGGACTCGTTCCCTGAGAGCAAAGAGCTCCTTGCACCTAGTGCACACGTAAGACCTCTCACCAACTGGGAGAAAATCATACATGTGACACTCAATGCAAAAGACTGGAAAGCCCCCATCTCGCTGCTGGACTGCTGTCTGCATCTTAGTTTTAAGTTTGTGTTTAGATCTTTAAGTTCTTTACGTACTAAGGGTTGCTATGCATATTTACACCAATAAAACTGTACCTAATACATTTAATATACCTTGTTCACCTGAAGCTTAATTAATCTCAGGTCCTTAGTGTATGACTGATTTGGGTAACGAGCTTCACCTGAGAGCACCTCCTGTCTTTTAAGATGTGTAAGTACCTATAGAGCTACGATTATCCCAGGGGTGGGTGGGTGTGGGGAGGGAAATAACACTTATTAAAAGAGGGCTGCTACACAGTACCCTGTCCTGTGCTGCCGAGGTAAGCTATATTCTGATTTGATTTAAATTATAGCTCTTTGCTGCTGCTAGGCTCTAACTTATTATGAAATGTAAACTACAAGCTCTCTGCTGGGTTCTAAATTTAACCAGAAAGCTCTCTTCTGTGTTTTAAATTTAAACTAAAAGTACTTTGCTGATGCTAGGCCCTGAGTGACTATTAAATTTAAACTACAGCTCTCTGCTGGGTATGAAATGTAATCAGGAAGTTCTCTTCTGTGTTTTAAATTTAAACTTAAACTGCTGCTACTAGGCCCTGACTGATTTAACAAAAAATAGTGGGTTCACAGATTAATTAGCTTTAATATAAAAAAATCCTTTCAGAAAATTTCCAGAAGTATATACTCACAATTGCAGATCTCTCTCCAGAAGTAACAGTCCCCTTTTCTAGTCCTTCAAGTGCTTAAGAAGCAGTTTTGAACATAAATAAAATGGGCATAGTTAGAATAGGGTGGGATTCTAATACCCATAGATTCTGGAGTGTGGGCTAGGCAAATCTACTGTCACATTGAACAGTAGTGAGATGTGAATGTGTGGACTGATGCCCATGTTGCAACCCTGCAAATATCCTCTCTCAAGATTGATATCAAGTGGGCTACAGACAGTGGTGGGATTTGGCCAGTTTGGCCTGGGTCACGCGAACCGGTTCCTGCCATGGCCCGGGTTTACTGAACACAGCAGGGAATCCCCCCACCCACCAGTGGTTTGACAGCATCGGGGGACCATGGCATTAGGGGAAGTCCCCAATGCCATCATACCATTGGTGGGTGGGAGGATCGGACCACCGGGCCACCAGGGAGTTGCTGCCCTGCGGTCGACACCAGCAGCCCAAGTGTGTGGCACCGGCAATGCAAACACGTGCCGTGCTGCTACCCGCTGAGCTCCCTCAGTGGAGGGATCGATCCAAACTGGTTCCTGTTTGGATTGAATCCCGCCACTGGCTACAGACAGCCATATTATGAGCCTTGACATGACCCTCAAGCCTGCCTGGGCATAAATGAAGGAAATACAATCTGCAAGCCAATCTGATAGAATGTGTTTGGTGATGGCATCTCCTAGTTTGTTGGGGTCAAAAGAAACAAAAAGCTAGGTGGACTTTCTAAGGACTATAGTCCACCTTAGTGGACTGATGACTTAGGCTAGTTTGCAATCCAAAGTGTGCAAGGTACTTTCAAGCCTTGTGTATATGAGGCCAGGGGGGGAGGGGGGGAGAATGTTGGCAAGATGACCGACTAGGAAGGAATTTCGACACCACCTTAAGAAAGGACTTTGGATGAGTGCGCAGAACCACTCTTATTTAAAAACTTGGTATAGGGTGGATCAGCTGCTAGATCTTGGCGCTCACTGATCCTGCATGACCTAGTCAAGACAGACAACACAAAGGGGAATGGTAAGAAAACACGTAGGAGACTATGTGGATCAGGATCCAAAAGTAGCCTCGAAGAGGTGAGTTTTCAGCCTGGATTTGAAAAGGGCCAGAGAGTTTGTTCCAGGCATAAGGAGCAGCAAGGTGAAAGGATCGGTTTGGAGTTGGCAGTAGAAGAGAAGGGCACAGATAGAAGTGATCTGCCAGAAGAGTGGAGTTCCCAAGGAGGTGTGCAGGGAGAATTAAGAGAGAAAAGGTAGAGAGGAGCAGCAGAATGAGTGCACTTATAGGTCAGCTGGAGACATTTGAACTGGATATGGAAATAGAGACGGAGCCAATGAAGCGACTTGAGAAAAGAGGTTAAATGAGCATTTCAAGGCTAGCAGACTAACAACCGCGCAGATGAGTTTTAAACAGATTGAAGGGGAGAGAGATGATTCAGAGGGAGACCAGCAAGGAGGAGGTTGCAATAGTTTAGACAGGAGGTGACTAAAGAGTGGATAAGTGTCCTAGTAGAGTGCTCAGAAAGGAACGGGCAAATTTTGCTAATGTTACAGAGAAAGAGTAGTTACTCACCTGTAACAGGTGTTCTCCAGGAGCAGCAGGAATCAGTCCTCACATATGGGTGTCATTGACGCCAATGAAGCCCCAGCGGAGCATTTTCCCAGCTTTCTATGAAAGCCTTTGGGAATGCAGGCACGCATGCGTGGTTCCCTTCCCGCATAAAGGTGCCATCTTACCTCAGTCAAATGACATAGCTAAGAACAGCACACAAAAATGTAAAAACAAACTATGTACAACTGCAACTCCAAGGAGGGAGGGTTGTGAGGACTGATTCCTGCTGCTCCTGGTGAACACCTGTTACAGGTGAGTAACTACTCTTTCTCCAGGACCAAGCAGGAAGTCAGTCCTCACATATGGGTGACTCCCTAGCTCTGGGCTACCAGTAACCCAGGCTGAACAAGAGAACTCCCTCTAGTCCCAGCAGCAAAGAAAGGCTTTTCACTGACACACCCTCCACCGGTAGCCCAACAGAGGGCAGGAGGGCAGGAGTTGCCTAAACCTCAAAGAGATTCCAGAGTACTGCTTGGCCAAAAGCACTGTCCCTACGGGACTCCCTCTCCAGACAGTAATGGGCCGCAAACGTCTGGCTTGAAGACCAAGTTGCAGCCCTGCAGATGTCTACCAAGGGCACAGAGCGGAGATGAGCCACTGAGGCAGCCATTGCCCTGACACGGTGGGCCATGACCCGACCCTGCAAAGGAAGGTCAGCCGCCTTGTAAGCCTAGGTGATACAGTCAGCCACCCAGATGGACAAGGTACGCTTGGACACAGCCAACCCCATCTTATTAGGGTCAAAAGAGATGAAAAGCTGAGTAGCCCTTCTATGCCCCTGCGTACGGTCAAGGTAGAAGGATAAGGCCCTCCTACAGTCCAGGGTATGCAGGACTGCTTCAGCCTGGCTTGCATGAGGCCTAGGGAAGAATGTTGGAAGAACCACCTCCTGGTTAAGGTGGAAGGAGGAGACAACATTTGGGAGGAACTTTGGATGAGTCCTAAGGACTACCCTGTTCCCATAAAAGCGAGTGTAAGGCCTATCACAGACCAGGGCCTGAAGCTCACTCACTTGCCTAGCCGAGGTAAGGGCTATCAAGAAAAGTGTCTTCCAGGAGAGGAAGCGTAAAGGGCAAGTAGCCATCGGCTCAAAAGGTGGGCGAGTCAGTTGCTGCAAGACCACATTCAGCTCCCACTCAGAAGCAGGAGGACGGATTGGAGGCTTGAGCAAAAGCAAGCCCCTGAGAAAGCGGGACACCAAGGGGTGAACCGACAGAGAATGTCCTTCCACCAGTGAGTGGTGAGCTGCTAGAGCTGAGAGGTGGACCCGAACAGAATTGGACTTAAGTCCCAGATTGGACAAGTGCAGTAAGTACTGAAGCACCACTGATACAGTACAGGAGAAAGGATCTTCTGTACGTAGCTGACACCACACAGAACACCATTTCCATTTGAGAGCATAGGTTTTCCTAGTGGACTGTTTCCTAGAGGCTAGGACAACCTCCTCAACCTCCTGAGGTAGGCCCCAGGGAGCCAAAACTACCCTTGCAGCCTCCAGGCCATCAAATTGAGAGCTTTGAGATTGGGGTGCAGAAGGGAACCCTGATCCTGAGAGAGAAGGTCGGGTTGCAACCCCAGAGGCAGTGGGGGATCTACTGCCAGCTGAAGCAGAAGTGGAAACCAAGGCTGTCTCGGCCACCTGGGAGCCACCAGCAGGACTGAGGCCTTGTCCTGAAGAATTTTGAACAGAGTTCGGGCCAACAAAGGCGTGGGAGGAAACGCATACAGGAGGCCCTGAGACAATGGTATCAGAAAAGCATCTGCTGCTACCCTCAGAGGATGCGGTTGTCTGGAGCAGAACCGAGGCAGCTGTTTGTTCAGTGGACTGGCAAACAGATCTATCAAAGGAAGACCCCATTTCAGGAAGATCTTCTGAACTACCAAAGGATGCAGCTGCCACTCGTGGGGCTGCAGAATTCTGCTCTACCTGTCCGCCAGGTAGCTCTCCTGGCCAGGCAGATACACTGCCTAGAGGAGCATGTTGTGTCTGAGAGCAAACAAGCAAAGGTCCTGTGCCTCCTGACAAAGGACCCTGGACCCAGTTCCGCCCTCCTTGTTCACATAAAACATGGCTACCTGGTTGTCTGTTTGAATTAGGACAGACTGATGAGCCAGGGTTTGAGAAAAAGTCTTGAGGGCTAACCGAATAGCCCTGAGTTCCAGGAGATTGATTTGCTGTGCGGCTTCCCAGGGAGACCACAGACCCTGGGTGCACTTGCCTAAACAATGAACCCCCCAGCCCTGCAGGGAGGCATCCGTGGTCAACACCACTGTGAACCCAGGACTCCGAAAAGGTACCCCTTGTAGCAGATTGGGCAGGTGCAGCCACCAGTTGAGGGAGTTCAGAAATTGTCTGGACACCCTTATTCTGTCTCTGAGGCTGCCTGTGGCCTGTGACCACTGAGTCCGAAGGCACCGCTGTGCAGGCCTCATATGGAGCCTGGCATTGGGGGTCACATGCACTGTCGAAGCCATATGGCCTAGAAGCCTCAGGCATAGTCTGGCGGAGACCAGTGACCTGCTGAGAAACTGGTTTGCTAAGTTTATCAGCCTTTGGGCTCTGTCTTCTGGCAAGAATGCCATTGCAAGCAGAGAGTCCAACCTCGCCCCTATGAACTCCAAGTTCTGGGAGGGGAGCAAAGTGGACTTTGCGAAGTTTATTACAAACCCCAAGCCTTGAAGAAGAGCAATAGTTCTGAGGGTGGCCTGTCGGGCCTCCTGGCACGTCTGACCTCTGATGAGCCAGTCGTCTAGATAGGGAAAGACAAAGATGCCTTGATTTCTCAGGTAGGCCGCCACCACTGCCAGGCATTTGGTAAAGAATCTGAGAGCGGAGGTTAGGCCAAAAGGCAGTACTCTGTACTGATAATGGTTTCCTCCCACACTGAACCTGAGGTACTTTCTGTGGTCTCGATGAATGAGGATGTGAGTGTACGCATCCTTTAGATCTAAGGAACATAGCCAATCTCCCTGCTGGAGGTAGGGCAGAAGTGTTCCAAGAGTAAGCATCTTGAACTTTTCTTTCTCTAAGAACTTGTTGAGGTTCCTGAGATCCAGAATAGGTCGAAGGCCACCGGTTCTTTTGGGTACCAGGAAATACCTGGAGTAGAACCCCTGACCTTGCAAGTGGGGAGGCATAGGCTCCACAGCCCTGTCCACCAACAGACCTTGGAGCTCCTGGAGGAGAAGATCTGTGTGCAGGGGAGGCCTTGGAGGCTCCCCTGGAAAGTAGGGCGGAGGCAGTTGGTGAAAATGTAGGGCATAGCCCCTGTGGACTATGTTCAACACCCAACTGTCCCCAGTTATGTGGGGCCACTGGTGGGCAAAGAGGGCGAGGCGACCTCCTGTGCAGGGTTGGGAGAGCAGGGAATGAGAGGCTATGCTCAAAGAGTCAAAAACCCCCACCCTGCTGAGTGGGAGCATGGGCCGGAGGCTTGGGGGTCCTCTGCCTAAGGGGCCCATTACCCTGCCCCTTGGCTTGCTGACCCTGGGGTGCAGCTTGGGCAGCCTGATATTGAGGGTACTGTTTGTAGGCAGTGCCCTTCCTCGGGTAAAAGGGCTTCTTACCCGAGGCCTTCTTTTTGTGAGAAGGGGCAGAGGTCTTTCGAGACAGCCTTGTCCTTGTAAGGTGCTCAGTCTCGAGCTGTGCGGCCTTCTCAGCCATGGGCTTGCCAAAAAGGTTCTCACCTCGGCAAGGGACATCGACCAACTTGTCCTGAACCCATGGCTCGAGGTCCGATGACTGCAGCCATGCCTGGCGTCGAGCAGCGATGCCGGCTGCCTAAACTCGGGCCGAAGCATCGAAGCCATCGTAGGCGGCGCGGGACATAAACTTCGAGCAGTCCCGAATCCCCGAGGACAAGGACTTGAATCTCTGCAAGGGCTCCCCGGAGAGACCAGCGGAGAACCTGGCCAGCTCCTTGGCCAGGTCTCGCAAGTACATGCCCATGTACAGCTGGTAAGACTGGACACGGCAAGCAAGCATCGAGCCCTGGAAGCACTTTCTTCCAACACCATCAAGGTTCCGGGCCTCCCTGCCGGGGGGCACCGCAGAGTGCATCTTCTGACTTTTCAGGCGATGCATGGCCGATTCCACCACCATGGAATGGTGTGGCAGCTGCGCCTTTTGAAAGCCAGGGCTCTTCTGGAGTCGATAAATCGAATCGACCCGCTTGCTTAGAACCGGCACCGAGGCCGGTGCCTCCCACATTCGGAAGAGGAGCCGTTCCAGCATTGGAGGAACCGGGACAGTAAGGGCCTCCTTCGGAGGAGAGTCGTACTGCAGGGCCTCGAGCTCTTCGGCTCGAGGCTCTTCCTCGGGGTCTGTCGGGATAGCCAACGCGGTGGCCATATCCCGGACAAACTCCGAGAACCGGGTATCCTCCGGAGGGGATCTACTCCGGGGCTGAGACTGCGGCAAGTCCGACAGGACGCACCGAGTCTTGAATGTGTCGAGGGACTCCTCATCCTCCGTCTCCCAGGTGGACTCGACCGTCGAGGAGTCAGGATCCGACGCCCTCGGTCCCGAACGGGAGGTCGAGGGAGACCGCGACCGAGGTCGACCTCGAGCCATCATGGACTCGATTATCGGCTCGGTCTCCGGGGTCGACTTCGAAGTCGATGTCCCGGTGGTCGGGGCAGATGCGCCAGACAGGCTGACCATCAGTGCCCACTGCTGCTCCATGAAGGCAGACAGTCTGCACTCCAAGGCTGTCATCCTGAGACTCAGCTCGGGAGACGCAGCAGCCACCGGACCCGGGCCCCGGCGGCGTCGGGCCCGACGTCGGCTCCCTGGGAGGAGAGTCCTCGAGGATCACAGGGCTTACGTGTCCAGCAGACTCCGGCTCCATGCGAGGAACTTTGGCAGGCTTCTCTTGTTCCACAAGCCCGGGGCGACGGTCAGGGGTCTTAGACCTGGCCCTTGAGGAGCCAGGGACGCCCTCACGAGCCGCTTCTTCCTCTTGCATTCCCGGTCGGGGGACCCCCTGTCCGAGGAGCCCTGACGGCGCTCGGGATCCGAATCACGAGATGTTGAGGCCTCAGACGAGGTCCGGGCCCGGCCGGAGGCTGAGTCCGAGAAAAGCCTTTCTTTCTGCTGCTGGCGACTTCGAAGTGCCTTGGAAGACATCTTCCCACACGGTCCACACGTCTTAGGGCCGTGATCAGGACCGAGGCACCGAAGGCAGCAGTCGCGTGTGTCGGTGAGAGACATCAACTTCTTACACCGATCACATTTTAAAACCGCTGGAAGCCATCGGGGAAAAAAAAGAGTCCCCGCGAGGTCAAAGGACTGGCCTTCCAGGGAAAAGCAAAAAAAGGGCGCGAACGCCAGCCACGAAGGGAAAAACCAAAAAAGAAGAATCGGGCTCGATACCGGTGTACCGAACCCGGCGGGAGGGGAACCGGCGTCGAACCAGGAAGAAAAAATAGCGAGAATTGCCAAAAAAAATCACACTTTTATCCGGGATGACAGGACGCACGTCCGGTGAGCTTCTCGGAAAAAGAGAGACTGAGGTAAGATGGCACCGTTAGGCGGGAAAGGAACCGCGCATGCGTGCCTGCATTCCCAAAGGCTTTCATAGAAAGCTGGGGAAATGCTCCGCTGGGGCTTCATCGGCGTCAATGACACCCATATGTGAGGACTGACTTCCTGCTTGGTCCTGGAAAAAGAAATAACAGGTTTTAGCTATCATTTGGATGTGCGTGGAGAAGGAGAAGGAGTCAAAGATGACCCCCAGGTTGCAAGCTGAGAAACAGGGAGTCGTAGAGCATTATAATGTAATATAATAATGTAATATAATAATGTAATCCCATTCATGTCTTCCTCTAGGATTAATGTGATCAGCATCCCTATTACCTAATATCCTGTATTTTAAAATAACTCTGTAACTTTATAACAGTTTCTCACTCAGTATCTCTCACTCATTCTCTCACCTGTGTACTACAAGCTACAACTCTGCCACTTTGTAGCCTACAATTCTAAGTAAGTCTTTAATGTGGTTTATTACGTCACTCTCAGTACCTCTGTAGCCTTGCAACTACTCTATTGTTGTTTGTAACGTCATTCTCAGTAGCTCTGTAACTTTGCAATTACTCTATATTGCCACAACTCCCCAGCCCGCAAAACCTACCTCAGCCACTCACATCCCACCATGGCCTACGCATCACTTAATCTTACCATACTCTTCCTCCTAGCAAACACCATACAAATCTCCATTGCCCTAGTAGACAGACACTGTCATATCCCCACCATCCACCATCTGGGCAAAAGAAACCATGAAAACCCCTTTTACTCAGCCACACGGCTACCACATCAGCCACGTCGTTCGCACCTCCTGTATGTAGACCTTATTCAATCTAAATACAGCAAGGCAATCCAACAGCAAGTCCTCAAATGCGCACTCATAAATTCCCGCTCTGTTCGCAAGAAATGGCCTGTCATCACTGATCTTATAGCTGTGCACAACCTAGACCTCCTCATGGTGACAGACTCCTGGCTGTCTGATTCAGATGCTGCTCTAATAAATCAACTCATCCCATTTAATTTCTCCATTTACACCTGCCACAGATCCAACCGCAAAGGCGGAGGGGTCTTTATCCTAGCCAAAACAGACCTTAAATTTCAACTATGCTCCTCCAAGAGCACTACACATGCCGACATTGTCTCCATAGAAAATAAATTCATCACCATAAACCTCATATATAGAGCCCCCTCCTCCCCTCCAGATGACTTCTCCACCTTCATTGACATAGCCTGCAACCCAGCCAATCCACGCAATCCCAACTGGCTACTTGGTGATTTTAACCTACCATCCCTGCAACTTAACCAAGCAACAGCCTTCCTGGATGCAATGCAAGATTTGCAATTCAAACAATTGGTGACAGCCCCAACTCACCAAAAAGGAAACCTATTAGACCTAATTTTTGCCCCTAGCACTTCAGTTAGCCACATAGCAGACTTCAACATTTCAATCAGTCCTGTCCCTTGGTCCGACCATAACCTGATTACTTTCCAAATACCATCACATCATGTTCCAGCACCACAGAATGAAGCAACTAGCCCCTCAGCCACACCACGCTCCAGACCTCTTGTTATAGAAGAGTTCTCCAAAAAAGTCCTCCCAACCCTACAACAGAAATCTACCAACCTAGAAGAAGCAATCTCCATCTGGAACAACACATTGAAGGAATTCGCCCACCCAACATCCTCCATTAGCTCAGAAACCCACAACAGATGTAAAAGGAGAAGACAGCATGCTCCATGGTTCTCAGCAGAACTCCGTGCCTCCCTCATCAAACTCAGGAAGCACGAGAGGAAGTGGAGACGCTCCCAATCCCAGTCCCACAAATCAACCTACCTCGGACTCCTGAAGTCTCACCGCGAGAAGATCTATCTCAGAATGAGGGAATACCACACCCAGCTCCTTCAACGTTCAATCAACAAACTGAGAGACCTATTCAACCTAGCAAAATCCCTAATCAAGGAACCCTCCCCCATCCAACTGGCCCCAATTCCCCCCCAGTCATATGCCGACTTTCTCCAATCCAAATCACTAACAGCAAGTAATCAGCCAATAGCAATACCGTCCCCCCTTTACCAAACTCCCACCTCAAAAACACCACTCACATATTTTACCCCTCCTGATGAGAGGAGTCTCCAAGACCTCATTGTTAGCATCAACACCTCAACAGCTCCAAACGACCCCTGTCCAGCACACTGGATCCGGACCCTCCAAGTTGAACTCAGCCCAATTCTACTAAACATCATCCGTCTCTCCTTTGCTACCGGCTCATTCTCCTCTTTACTCAAACAAACCTCAATAAGACCCCTCCTAAAGAACAGCAGACTCGACCCATCAGAAACAGAATCCTACCGGCCTATTGCGAGCATTCCTCTACTCGCTAAAATAATCGAGAAGGTCGTCTACAGACAAATCCAACAACATATAGACATAGCAGCCCCCCTTGACCCCTGCCAACATGGCTTTAGAGAATCGCATGGAATAGAAACACTGCTCACCTCCCTCACCAACACTCTCAATAGAGGAATTGACAACGCTGAAAACGGTTTCGCCCTCATCTTCCTGGATATCTCAGCAGCCTTCGATTCCGTCCATCACAACCAGCTACTTACCCGCCTCCTGGAAAAAGGCATCCACGGCCTTGCCTGGGAGTGGTGTAGATCCTACATGTCGGATCGCTGGCAACAAGTCCGTGTTGGTTCTGAAACTTCGACACCTTTCCACCAGCAACAAGGTGTCCCGCAAGGTTCCTCCTTATTGGCGCTGATGTTCAATATCTACATGCAGCCGATATGCACATCATCTGATCCTTCAATATTTCTGCCCTAATCTACGCGGACGATGTTCTGCTATTCACCCCGTTCAAAGTCAAACAACCGGAATTCACCAACCTTGTTAACTGCTTCAACGCAATTACAGATTTGCTAACTACCCAAAACCTCCACATTAACTTCAAGAAAACTGAGGTACTTTTCATGTCAAGGAACAAAAACTTCTCTCCCCCTCCAGCCTAAGAGTAAGAGATGCGGAGCTCCCAAGCCGCAATGCCATACGCTACCTCGGCATTACTCTTGACCAGCACCTGGATTTCAAGGAGCATATAAAAAACATCACCAGGTCCATCTACAACAAAATCAGGACATTGAGACTTCTCAAACCTATGCTACCTGCTGACGACTTCCGAACCATCTTCCAGGCCCTCATACTACCACATCTAGATTATGCAAACCTAATCTTGTACGGCCTACCAAAGAATACCCTCAATCCTCTCCAACAAGCCATGAATGCCGCTGCACGTGTCCTCTATGGTCTAGCCAGATCAGACCACATCACACCAATACTCAAGGATCTCCATTGGTTACCGATATACTCCAGGCTAACATATAAGATTCTGCTAATAACATTCAAGATTATCAACAACATCGCCCCCAATTCTCTCAAGGAACTTATCACACCTACTCCTAAAACTAGAATCAGAAGGACAACAACAGACAACACTTTGACTATTCCCAAAGACTCCATAAAATGCTCCCAAACAACCAGGAGAAGAACCTTTGCCTACTATGCACCAAAATGTTGGAACGACCTCCCCCCAGAAATCAGAGCGAGCCGGGATCTTCTACAATTCCGGAAAGCAATAAAACACCACCTCTTTCTGCTCCATTTTGCCCAAGCCGCCACCCCGACTCTAAGAAACCATCCCCCCTCCCCTACTAAAGACTCCTACACAACATAACGCTCAAGTCCCAAGCACCCACTTGTCAGTCCTAAGCAACCTACGAACTTTCAGATGAAGTATCAACTATTATGCCATATCTTTATGTACATAGTTTCATGTATTCCTCAACCATCCTGATACATGTCAATATGTAAATAGTTTCCCATGTTCTCCAAGTTTTATTCCTTGTTATAATGTAATTTCAATCAGTCTTCTCTGATCTGAAAACTCTTTGTTAAATGTAAACCGCACTGATAACAAATAGTGCGGTATATAAGAATTGTTAAATAAATAAATAAATTATCCACAGAGATTGATAAAGGAGGAAGGGGAAAGGTGGGTTTAGGGGAAAAAATAAGCAGCTTGGTTTGGCCATGTTCAGTTTCAAATGGCGATGAGACATCCTGGCAGCAATGTCACATAGGCAGGCAGAGATCCAGGCCTGGATCAGCGTAAAGATGGTACTGAAACCCAAGGGAGCAGATAAGTCCATCAAGAGACTGGGCATAGCAAGAGAAAAGGAACGGGCCCAAGACAGACCCTTGGGGTACACGAGAGAGTGGGATAGCAGTAGAGGAGGATCCACCAGCACAAACACTGAAAGTGCAATGGGAGAGATAACAAGAGAACCAGGATAGCACAGAGCCAAACCAAGTGAGGACAAGGTATCGAGGAGAAGGTGGTGATCAATAGTGCCAAAAGCAGCAGAAAGGTCAAGAATGAGGATCAAGTAAAGACCCTTGGATTTTGCCAGGAACAGGTCACTGGAGACTGTGGCAAAATTTATTTCAGTAGAATGTAAAGAAAGCCAGATTGCAATGGATCCAGAAAGACTTGAGAGGAGAGAAAGTCAAGGTAATGGTGGTGAACCACAAATTCAAGTAGTTTAGAAATGGAGGGGAGGGGACTTTCCGGTCCCATTATTCCAATATTTCCATTCTGCTCATTTGCTCTGACCTCGGAACACAGACCTCAGCTAGCTCGTGCCCCTACCACAGTGGAAAGAGTTCTTTTTTATAGGATTGCTCAGTGGAAGGGGTTGCTCTCTTGGCTTTACACTCTTCTACTGGAACTATACTGTACAGAATGGGATGTACACTATGATGCTTGGCACTGCCTACTATGGCAAACTTTATGCCCACGGAGTGGCATCTGATCCAATGGCGAAGTTATCGCTGAGTTCGTAACACAAACTGTCAGCATACTCAATACCGCATTCTGATGCAGGCCTATCTGACCTCAGTATGGATGAAATATCTTGGGATGAGTAATGGAAATGACCGCTGGAGGGGCTGTGGGCAGAAGGGGTCCTTTTTTCATGTCTGGTTAGACTGTCCAAATATGCAATGTTTCTGGACTGCAGTTATTTCTGCCGTAAATGATGTAGTTGGTGGGACAGTGCCGATGGAGCCCACTCCCTGTCTTTTGGGTTATTTGGACCCGGGGGTGGAAGTACCTCAGGAGCATTGCCGGCTAACGGAGCTCTTATTACTGGGAGCACGTATGGTGGTAGCCTGCCAATGGAAACAAAACGAGGTGCCAGAGATCTGGATGTGAGGGGAATGGATCCATGACTTAATGAATATGAATTGCTTGTCCTTTTTGCTCAAGTGCCAACTGAAGGTCTTTGACTCCATATGGTCGCCCTATCAGGTTTGGATGGAAGTGGGTGGGATCGTCCCTAAAGTAAGAGGGTCTACTTAGACATCACCCCTCACATTTATCAGACACTGAGCAACACTGATCTCTCTAGTCCCCCCCCCCTCCTTCTCCTCATGTTGCTCTCGATTCCCACCTCCCTTCTCCCTCCCCCCCCCTGTTTTTCTATCTATATTTTTAGTATTTTCTTTTCCAGTATGTTACCCCTCTGGATTCCATCCTTCCTATATTCCTCTAGAACCTCATATGAATGCTGCACAATGGGTGTTATGTTGTTACTGAACTATTTGTGTTATATGCTATGTTTATATATGTCATGTTCTATGTTTATTACCTGATGCGTGATCCTCAATATCCTATAAATATATAAATGTTAAAACAAAAACAAAATGGAGGGGAGGAGGGAGATGGGTCAATAATTAGAAGGACAGGTAGCGTCTACTGAGGGTTTCTTGAGGAGAGGTGTGACCACAGCATGCTTGAAGGCTGCAGGAACAATTGCAGTGGAGAATGATAGGTTGAAAATATGAGAGATGGAAGGGATGACAGTGAGGAAATGGAGCTCAGGAGACAGGTGGGAATAAACTCAGTGGAGAAGTTAATGAGTTTGGAAGAGGAAAGAAGATGTGTGATTTCCTCCTCAGAGAAAGGAAGAAAGGGTGGCAGAAGTTAAGGAGAGTGAAGAGGGGAGGAGGAGATTGAGCTGACCTCATGGGGAATTGAAGAGTAATCTTGTGGACTTTGTCATGGAAGTAGTTGGCCAAAATCTGGGCAGAAAGGGAAGAAGGGATCGGGGGCGGAGGCACCTTGAGGAGAGAGTTGTAAAGAGACAGCGGGGGTCAGAGGCAAGAGAGTTAGTCAGGTGGACATAATAGTCTTGTTTGGTAAGTGCTATGACTGACTGGAAAGAGGTAAGCATGAATCTGAAATGTAGAAACTCTGCAAGGGTTTGGGATTTGAGCCAAATGCGCTCAGATGAGCGGGCACAAGAATGTAGATAGCGGGTTAAAAGCACTGCTTTTGATATAGTGGATCATGCCCTTCTTGTACAGAGATTAGTAGCAACTGGTCTAACAGATATTGCCTTTTTGTAGTTTCAGTCTTTCTTGTCCAAATATTTCTAGAGTTTGTATTGACGGTGACTGTTCAGCAGTATATCCTTTTATATGTAGGGTCCTTAAGAGATTTTATTTTAGCACCAGTATTTCATATTTTCCTTGCTGTCCTAGCTACTCTTATTCAGAGTCTTGGGATGAATGTTTATTCATATGCTGATGAGATTCAAATTTGCTTAGTGAGTGATAACTGGAATACAGAGTTCTAAGATAAGACTAATGCTGGCTTAAAAGATGTTTCGGTTGGCTGATTACTCAGAAATTAAAACGAAATCACTTGAAATCCATAGCCATCTGTTTTCTGCCTCCAACTGTTTCAGCCTTGTATTTTGGGTAAGCCTATTCCAATTAATGTCTCTATTCTTTCCTTGGGCATCCAGCTGGACTGTGAATTATCTTTCATTCATCAAGTTTCCTCTTTGGTAAAGAAATCCTTCTTCGCTTTGAGGAAAATGTGTTCCATTTAATCTTGCCTGGACACTAAAGTGATCAAAACTTTGATTCATATTTTAATAATAATTAAAATTGACTATTGTAATTCCCTTTTGGCTGGAATGTCACTGGTACATAAAAACATAAGAAATGCCACAGTGGGTCAGACCAAAGTCCATCAAGCCCAGTATCCTTTTTCCAACAGTGGCCAATCCAGGTCACAAGTATGTGGCAGGTAGCCAAAAAGGTACAAAGGTTCCACAATGCTTGTCCCGGGGTAAGCAGTAGATTTCCAGGGTCCTCATTAATAATAGTTTATGGACCTTTCCTCCAGGAACAGTTGTAGCCAAAATTACTGGTACCCTTGAAGTTCAGCCCCTTAATGTCCAATATCTCCTTAAAAAAAAACAGTGGCCAGTGAAATGGCTTTGGACTATATATGCACACATATCTGACAAATAAAAGAATCAAATAAAACAAGACCAATTAAAAAAGAAAATAGTAGGAAATAGTATAAAAACTGAGACATCACCAGGACATGATTAATGGCACCCTTATAAACAATTCAAATCAGTTTGAACAGAAGAACCACATTCCCATTGCAGTAGAATTAGACGCACCTGTGAAGAATTGTCAATACTAACTTGACTTGAATCAACCAATGAATGATGGATCTAAAGTTTAAAATGGCCACATTCACTCCCATTTTCACAATGGCGAAGACAAGAGAGCTGCCTGAGACCATTAGAAAAGCCATTATCACCAAACATCAAAATTCAAAGGGGTACAAGACCATATCCAATGACCTTGGGATTCCTGTGTCTAGAGTTTACAATGTTATTAGGAAGTTTTCTGCTCATGGAACTGCAAGAGACCAGGGTTCAATTTTCACTAGCACTTCTTCTGGCCTTGGGCAAGTCACTTAACTTGGATTCTTCTGAGGCAATGGAGGGTTAACAATGTCCCTGTTTCATGCACATCACCAAGTTGAAGTTACAATGTAAACCACTTTGACTAAAAAATGATGGTATAACCCCCCCCCCCTGTTAAATAAATAAATAAATAAATTTATTCTCCATTTCTTTCCTTATGATTCCTAGCATTCTACTTGCTTTCTTGGCCGCTGCTACATAATGGGCAGAGGGGTTCAACGTGTTATCCACATTGAGAGACCAGGGTTCGATTCCTACTAGCACTCCATGTAGCCTTGGGCAAGTCATTTAACCCTCCATTGCTCAGAAAAATCCAAGTTATCAATGTCCCTGTTTAATGTACATTACCAAGTTTAAGTTACAATGTAAACCGCTTTGATTGAAATGATAAAGCGGTATTAAAAAAAATGTTAAAATAAATAAAAATCCACGATGATACCTAAATCTTTTTCCTGAGTGGTGGTTCCTAATGTGGAACCTTGCATTGTGTAACCATTATCTGGGATGTTCTTTTCCAGGTGCATAACTTTGCACTTAAAATAAGCAAAGGTGTATGACAAGGCTTCATACTTTCCCCCTAACTGTTTAATTTATATGCAGAACAAATCATCAGAGAAGCAGGATTGTTGGAAGACAACAGAGGTGTGAAGATTGGTGGAAGACTCATCAACAACCTTCGCTATGCTGATGATACCACATTACTGGCTGAAAGTGAAGATGATCTGAAACATTTGCTTCTCACGATCAAGGAACATAGTCTTAAAATGGGCCTGCACCGTAATGTAAAAAAGATAAAGATCATGACAATTGGCAAAATCACTGTTCATCATTGAAGGAGAAGAAATTGAAATTGTGGACAACTTTAACCTACTTGAATCAAGCTATCAATAAAGAAGCAACAAAGCAGTCAAGAAATCCGACGATGCATTGGCAGAATGGCTATGAAAGACCTAGACAAGATTCTAAAGAGCAGAAATGTCTCTCTCCATACAAAGATTTGACTCGTTTAAGCCATGGTATTTTCAATATCATATGGATGCGAAAGCTGGACAGTGAAAAAGATAGACAGGAAGAAAATGTATGTCTTCGAATTATGGTGCTGGTGGCGAAGGCGGCGAATACTGCATCTACCAAGGACAGTCAGTACTAGAGGAGATCAAACCTAAGCTTTCTTTAGAAGCTCAGATGACAAGACTTTGACTTTCATACTTTGAACATATTATGCGAAGAGAGAGATCATTAGAGAAAGACAACATGCTTGGCAAAATAGAAGTTCAACGCAAAAGAAGAAGGCCAGCAATGAGATGGATCGATACTATAACAGCAGCTACGGGTACCGGTCTGTTAACAATGAGCCACTTGACTGAAGACTGAACACAATTTAGGACAACTATCGAGAGGGTCACCATGAGTCGACACCGACTCAAGGGCACTTAACAACATCATCATTAAATTTCATCTGTCATTTGAACGTCCAGTTTTCTACTACTACTGAACATTTGTATAGCGCTACAAGGTGTATGCAGCGCTGCACAGACACATGTAAAAGACGGTCCCTGCTTATCAGAACTTACAATCTAGTCAAGAGAGAGAACATAGTGGCTGTAGACATGGGATACATCTAGGGGGAATGTGCCATTTCCTTAGATTAATTTAGTGTTAGTCTGTTCTCCAGAGACGATCATCATGAGCAATGGATAAATTATTATTGTAGTTCCCCTTATCTAAGGAATTCTGGCAAAAGTCTAGCATTGATAGATCATTTATTTTTAAAATGGTAACTGAATGGGATTCACTATCAGAGGTGGTAAGAAAATAAGTTAACTATTTGCATTTTAGAAGAAGTTTAAAAACATATTTATTTCAAAAGCATATGCGGCCGATTAAATTCTCAATAAGTGTATTTTTATGATCTTTCTTACTTGTCTGCTATTATTGCGCTGAAATTATTATGTTTTCTAATTTTGTGTGTTATATGATTGAAATCCGCTTTGAAATGGCTTTGACTGTTAAAATGCAAAACAAAAATGATTGAAATTAAATTTTTTTTTTGGAAGGCAGCCTGGAGCTAAAAAGAAAAAGGGCCCCAGTGATGGAGTTGGATGCTAATCTTCAGAGAGATTCTGGAGGACAGACTGGCCAAACACACTACAAAGATACTCCTGATGTGCTGCAGCCTTGCACATTTACTCCATGGAGGCTGATCAAGAAGATACAGATGCAACCATAATTCTGACATTATCACCCATGACATACCCTTCAAGAGTTCAACCTGCCTGGGTATAAGCAAATTAAATGCAGTCTGCTAGCCATCTAGATAATTATGCACATTTCTTGGTGGCAGCCCACGGCATTAACCGCTCACAGGCACCAATAACGCCCATTAATGGCACCTTTGCTTCTTACCGCTATTTAGTAAACATACCCCTTAGTAAATCAGTCCCTAAAACCTAAAAAAGTAAAATTAGGGGGACGGGGGCATGCACTGTGATCTATGTTTCAGCAGCTGGCTCCTAGATTTTTAAGCTGGCTCCTAGATTCCAAGAAAATTTGTCAAGGCCTGTATTAATGCATTTACTATCCATTGTCCTTGGTGAAAAAAAAGATATATGCTTGCTAATCAGAAACCAGCATAACCTTATATAGGCGTTTTGTGAATCGGGCCATATATATATATATTTTTAAAGCTGCATAGAGGTCTTTTGCACTAGGATGCAAGACATATTTAAAACTGGATTCACTGCATATGCCTAATTACAGACAATCCCTTACAAAAGTTCTTTGCTCCACCCAGCTTAACCAAATTTATTACTGAAAACCACAAATGCATCTGAACACAAACCCGAAAAGCAATCATTTACTTGGCATTATGCAGTGCAACAAAGAAGGAAAAACTGTATTTTCTAGGGTTGGCTCTTAAGCTAGTAGAACAAGTACGTTTTTTCTGGATTCATAGTAGTACGCTGTTCAGTTGGACTTAAAGGTACGACAAAGTAAGCAGCTCAGTTGGACTTAAAAGTACGACAATATTTAAAGGATATTAATGAACAAATAAACCTTTTCCAAAGAAGGGCAAGCTGTAAAACTAGAGAACATAAAATGAAGCTGTGGGGAGGTAACCTTAAAAAAAAAAGCAACGTCAGGAAATACTTTATGTGGAGTGGAGAGTAGCCTAATGATCAGAGCACTGGCTTGGGAACCAAAAGACCAGGGTTCAATTCCCACTAGCACTCCTTGTGGCCTTGGGCAAGACACTTAACCCTCCATTGCCTCAGAAAAATCCAAGTTATTAATGTCCCTGTTTAATGTACATTACCAAATTTAAGATACAGTGTAAACCACTTTGACTCAAATGATAAAGCAGTATAAAAAATATTAAAAAACCCCTCTTAAATAAACTTTGTATGTAGATGTGTGCCTACTCACTGTTGGAAAAACAATGTGCTGATGGCTCTTTGAGTGGCTCTTCAACCTGGAAAAGAGACGGCTGAGGGGAGATATGATAGAGATCTATAAATTAATGAATGGAATGGAAAGGGTAAAACGTAGATCAATTGTTTATGTCATCAGAATATAAAAAGACTAGGGGACATGCAATGAAGCTACAGGGTAACCTATTTAAGACTAATAAGAGAAAATATTTTTTCACTCAACGTGTAATCAAACTCTGGAATTTGCTACTGGAGGATGTAATAAAAGCTGTTAGTGTACAGTAGCTGGGTTTAAAAAAAGTTTTGGACAAGTTCCTGGAGGAAAGGTCCATAAACCATTATTAAAAGGGACCCAGGATATCAATGCTTGACCCAGTACAAGCACTGAGGAACCTGTGTCTTTTGGGGAGACTGCTAGGTACGTACGACCTAGATTGGCCACTGTTGGAAACAGGATACTGGGCTTGATGGACCTTGGTCTGACCCAGTATGACATATCTTATCTTCTTATCAGATGTTTTTTCACCCAGCAGTTTCCTCCTGTTACTTTGGGCTGTCAGCGCAAACTGGAATTGGAACTGGGATCCAGCACCACAGGCCTTCATCCATAACTATCCAGGAATTTTCTCCCACAACCTTTTTAAAATTCAATTTCCTCCCAGCTCACCTTTGTCATTGCAATGGCAAGGACATGCAATCACAGACCCTTAATCACAGTAACTCGGTAAATGATGGCGGATAATGTCCAAGTAATCAGACCACTAAATGTCGCCATTAAGCAACAACCAGAACTACGTGCCTTAAAGAGCCATGAACACCGTCTTTGCAGAATCCTGAGACTTGGCTATACCCAGGAAGTGGAAGGCCATACCTAGGAAATGGGTTCTCCACATGCACAGTACTACCACAATCACTGGGGCTGGTCCCTACAGATTTTTAGAAAATGCATTGCTATAAAGAAACATGACCTGCCAAGAAATACGATGTTGGAAACATTTACATGAAGGAAGAGTGGGAATTTTAGGCATGCAGCAATAAAAGAAGCTTACTATTATTCCTATTCCCATAGTAAAAGGGTACACAGAAGAGATCACCACCTGGCTCAGAACACAGTGCAGGTGATCAAGGGTCAGATTTCTCATCTGTTGGGGTTGACTGAGTTTACACAGGTAGGTCGCCATCACTATAGAAGCCTTTTCCAGAGAGTGGTTGCATATCATATTTGTATAATTTTGAATGCTTTTCTCATGGTTTAATAATAAATGCAACAACATCAAAATATTTTATCTGTTTTATCATTGTTAGACTTGTTATCTCCTTTATTGATTAAATCCTTTTTTTTAATGAGACAGTTTATTATTATTATTATTATTTACATTCTCTTATATACCGTGCTGTTCTGCATCAGTGCAGTTTACATTGAACAAACTGAAATTACATTGAACAGGGCATTATAACTTGGAGATAACTATTTTACAGGGAACATGGGCTATGGAGGGTTAAGTGGCTTGCCCAAGACCACAAGGAGCACCTGTGGGACTAGAAACCCCAGTCCTTCTGGCCCAAGGTTGCTGTCCTCTAGTGGGATTTGAACCCCCGACCTTCCGGCCTGAAGTACCTTGCCCCAACCACTAGGCCACTCCTCCACTCCAGTCATTTGTTTTCTCAGTCATTTGTTTTTCTAAATTGATTGAATAATCAGATTAAACACAAATAAATAAATAAAATAAATTGCTGCTATTTAACTGGTTTTGATACACCGTTTTTCTACCAGGCAAAACAGTTTACATGGAACAATTGGAATGCGTGTTTGAACAGGCAACTTTAGCTAGAACATCAAAACAAGGGAGGGGAAAATGTAGGAGGGTACAACTTAGCAACTATCTTACAGATATTTTGTGCAAGGGGGAAGAGGTGTGTTGGGGTAGAATTGGGTTGAGAAAGAGGGGGGTCTTGTGATAAGATAAGGAGGGGTGGGGAAAAAATAGAAAGGGGTAGTCGGCCTTAGGTGTTTAAGGAGGAAGGGTGAAGGGGATAGTATGTGTGGGTGGGCGTGACTTATCTTTGAAAAGTCTCTTGATAATATATAGATATTTTCTTTACTGTAATCATAAAGCATTATTTCCAGTAAAGGATTACAACTTTGAAATTCTACATGCTACCTTGATCTTTGACCACTATTCTCACTATCTTAGTGAAATAGTGAGAATAGTGATCCCAAATGTCTAACAGCCAACAATGCTCTTAGTCAACTCTGATATTGTTGCTTCTTTTAGTAAACTACAATCTGAAGGAGGGCTAAGTGCCCTGTTCCAGCATGGCAAGAGTAAAGGGTGGATAAAAATCACAGCCTTATTCCACCCACCTCAATATCCTAAATTTCTGCCTCAGGGTAAGGAGAGGCCCTTCCCACATATCCTCATCCTAAAGTTTTAGTATCACACCCAATTTAACCTGGAGAAAAATATTCCTAAATTTTAAGCTAGCATAAAGGCTTAATAACCAAAGTTGAAAAGTGTATGCTCTAAGCCACGTGCGGTGACAGGGCTTTTTCTTGGGGGGTGGGGAGAGGGGGGGGCTCAGGCACTGCCCCATGCTCTGCCCTAATGCTGCCGAAGCACCGTCTCAAGCTCCGCCCTAACTCCACCCAAGCCCCACTCCGTGGGCAGAGACCCTTCCTGTTCATAGATAGTGAGGGTCTTTGCTGCGATTGTGCCTTTTCTTCTGCTTTCGGGGGATGGAATCCCCACGGGCAAACTGTTGCCTGTGGCCCACAATCATTGCAAAGACCCTTTCTGTCTGTCCACAGGGATTCTATCCCCCGTGGGCAGAAGAAGAGAAGCTGCGATGGCAGTAACGACTCTTCCTGTCTGCCTGAGGGGGTTGGGATCCTCGTGGGCAGCTTGCTGCCTGCCATGCTGTGTTTTTTGGTGGGGGTCATGGCCTGTGTAGCCCACCCCTTTCCGATACCTATGCCACTGGCTGAGTGGCTAAAGTGTCTTTACATGGAACTGCATGGGGATATTTTTTATTTTATTAGTATTTAGCTCATACCTTTCCAGTAGATAATCAAGGTGTGTTACATTCAGGGGGCTTGGGCTTACAATCTAAGTCTGTAGATGAGACACTGGAGGGTTAAGTGGCTTGCCCAAGACCACATGGAGTGTCAATGGGATTTGAACCCCAGTCTTTTTGGTTCCAGGCTGCTGTCCTAACCACTAGGCTACTCCTCCACTCCTTAGTTGCTGTATGCATGGGGGGGAAGAGTCAATTTCCTGTACACAACAATATAAAAGTTAACTAAGGCTAAAAGGTGTTTGAGGTGGTCTCCACAAAAGACTGCTTAGTTATGTGTGGGAGCAGGATTGTTTGGAGGAGGGAGGTGTGAGTGTGTTCATGTTTGCAGAGGTGAAGGTATGGTAAGTTTGTCTTAGGTAAGTGTTTGGTTTTGGAAGCTGTCGAAGGCGAGAGTTTTTTTTTTTTTTAATAAAGGTTATATGTGGATCTTTTCCACATCCTCCCCATCGTACTATCCTCTCTCCCTCCCCACGTACTCCCTCCTCTTCAAATATATGCTCACTCCCTTCACCCTCCCCCTCGCTTGTTATCACCTTCTTCAGCTAATCTGCTCCATCACCATCACTGGCACAGTGCAGTGTCAGAAAGGTTGGGCTACAACCTCACTGCACCGTCACAGTTTGTTTTTGGTCTTGTCACTGCTACCCCGAAAAATCTTCAGGCATTGGGGTCTCACCTCCCCACTGCTTCCTGCTTCTCAGTATTACCTATGCATAGGACTTTTTTTACGCATGCGCAAATCCGTGCAAACAGATGGATAAACAGGCACCATCACTTGAGCGAAATATGCTTTAGCAAGATTGATCGACGAGCTACTTCATTTTCTCTAGATCTCTAACAAGTTATGAACACATGCATGCATAGCTTTACATTTTATAGATTTCTAAGTGTAAGCACAATTTGTTGCCTACAGATTCAAGGAAAATTTCAACCACAATTGGCTGATAAATTACAGATAAAGGATCTGGGATGGCTGAGAAACCAAGAATTTTTCTGGGTCTTAGAGACTACAGAGGCATACACATTTAGCACAAAATGGAAAAACACTCATTTTCTACAGTCTCAGGAGTACATTCTGTGACAAGGGCGTAACAAATTCTGTGGCCCAATATTTGGGAAGCTAGGAAAAAGTAGTATGTTTGTTATGTTAGTCCACCTGCATATGCAGAAATGTACCCCCTTTCCCCTTCATTGAGTGTCACTATTTATAGTAGAAGCTAACTACAGAATTGTTTTTCTTTAAACACAAAAGGGTTATAGAGATTTTTTGCTTACTATAATTAAGGACTGTATTTTTAAGACAGATTATTAAACATGATTTAGCATACTGATATCAGTCTGGGAGCATTTGTGCAGCTGAAGGTGTAGTGTAATCAAATGCAAACCTTAATAAAAGGCCCTTTTAACACCACCCATCACGCATGTTAGGGATATAATATAGTAAGATGTGATCAGCAAGTTTCCTACACCCTGTGGTTGTCTAAATGCATTAAACTCGTAAACAGCATGTGAAAAGACAAGCCAACGTGCTAATTCTGTTGTCACCTGCTGGGCTGGGAAGTAAAATTGCAGGTTAGTCTTGATGCAGCTGGCTTGCTCAGCTGCTGGCCAGTTTTACAACCACTTTAGGAGGGAGGGAAACAGTGAGGGAGAACCCGGTACTGCCTGTCAGCAATTAAAACCACAGCCCCCGGAGCTTTACTTCTTATGTATCTTCCCACTCTTATTTTTTTTTAAACAGCTTTACCACCAAATCAATAACTCCCTATCCAAATGCTAGATCAGTTACCCAAGAAGAAAGGGCTTCCTAATTGTCCCTTCAGTGAGTCCAAGGGAATCACCCCTCCAGCTGCTTGGAGACGAGATACTAGGGGCTGGAGGGAGGCGACAGCTACTTATCCAGGGTGATGTCATAAAACATGACATGCTCAGTCTCCAAGCAGCTGGAGGGGTGAGACAACCCACAGGTGACTGGACAGGAGGGACAATAAGGAATGGCAGGTTAGTCTTGATGCAGCTGGCTTGCTCAGCTGCTGGTCAGTTTTACAACAGCTTTAGGAGGGAGGGAGACAGTGAGGGAAAACACTTTTGGAAAGGAGGGATTTTGTCAAATAAGATAAACTTTATGAAAGATAGTTCTTTAATGCACATGTGGTGTGCAAGAGTAAACACAACTGTTCTTTAGCACAGTCTTACACCTTTTTGTTATTAACATCTAACTGAATGCAAATTCAAGTTGGATTAATTTAAAGCAGGGAGGCGTGGTCTAGTGGTTAGGACAAGGTACTTCAGGCCGGAGGGCCAGGGGTTCAAGTCCCACCTGGGGACAGCAATCTCAGGCCGGAGGGACTGGGATTTCTAGTCCTATAGGCGCTCCTTGTGGTCTTGGGCAAGCCACTTAACCCTCCATTGCCCATGTTCCCTGTAAGTATTAGCATATGTGTCTCATATCCCCTCGTGTTAAATGTATCCCCCAATTGACCGCTTTGACCCATGAAAAGCGGGATATAAATACAGCTAAATAAATAAAAAAAATTTTTTTTGCTAATTAGGATTGTTTGCTTTTGAAGTGGTAGTAATTAAAAGAAGGAAGGTTCTTAAAGTAGGTTTTGAATACTGCTTTGGCCCTCTTCTATAGTCTCACTTATTCACCTCTGCCTCCAGAAGCATGTTGCCCTTTGTGGGGGAAGGAAAATTGGCAGCTGCTTTCTTTGCTTTTTAATAGATGGTGTAAAGATTTCCATTGAACAAAACCTCACTTGACTAGCATGCAAATTTTTTCTTGTGCTGAACACACACTTTCAAAGCTGCCTATAAATTTCTTTCCCTTTCTGATAGCATAACCATATTACGCTGTGTGAAAGTGGGAGGAGGAACAAGACCTGGCTTTATTCCCATTAAATTGTAAGGAAACTGCAAGCCCATATATGCAGAGAAGTCATATTTAGACTGGTTCAACCTGTCACATTTGACATAAAATTAAATGGCCATCCAGCAGGTTCCGAAGAATGTTTTATTAGAGTATCAAAACATATAGTATGACATTTTGTAGCGCACTGCTACAAAAAATATTCAAATTGTACTCAAAAAACAAGTGTGTTGGGTCTCATTTCTTCATAGTTGGCAGTTATCATTTATATATCAATAAGGTCTTCAATATCTTTTTCCCACAAAGTAAATTCTCCTGTGGACTGAAGTGATTTTCATGGATCTGATCTATTACAGATGTGCTATTGTGAATCTGTCTTCCAGCTGCTCACACACTTTGCAGATGTTCTTGCTTTCATGAAAAGGCAAAACATTTCCAGGTTTCTCCCAACCCCCTCCCCTGACCAAATTAGTTTGGGACAGATCTGGAAATCTACTGCTCGACAACAAGAATCAAGTGCCTGAGCTGGTTTTAAAACCTGATTAAGGACTTTTCCAAAGGACAGGGTGTAATATTATGAGGTGTTATTCCAGTGTCAACAGTTCAGTAAGTTCTGTTGTCTGTTGCTTTCTCTCAGCAAGAAAATATTGTTTCCATCTCAAAAGCAAACAATATACTGCTCTTGCAAGACCATGCCTAAAACTAATATTTTATGTTGTCTGTAGTACAAGATTCTATTAGACGTAGGCCAGGAGCCAGCCCAGTAGCAAGTGCTATGCAATTCCATGTGAAGGTCCCCAATCTTATGTCTGCATCAGGCCTTAGACTTACTGGGCTAAATAGGGATGCTGCGGAAGCAGTGTTCACAAATCCTATAGTCATATGTCAAGACACCTACTGGCTGGGTGCTGGTCTTTACCTGGCAAGGTGGTAATATGGGTTTTGTGCACTTTGTCCACTTTAAATTGATTCCATCACAACCAACTGGCTTCTGAACCATAACTAGGACAAGGTTTGACCTTGTATTTCAGGTCCAGTTTCCTAGTCACTGGAGGTCACAATTCAGGATTCACCCTTGCAACTCATGAAGTTGCCTGTGGATGAGGAATGCCAGAGTTTCATGATGGGTGCCAATTAGGTGGAGCAGGAAAAAATACATCTGTTCGGGGATCTGGCTCCTTACAAAATCAGGGAAGGGGGGAGAGGAGGAACACTGGAGTCATCTTCTGGATGAAGCTTGAATAGTTAAAGTTCTTGGAAGTAAGGAGCTTCTGGACATCCGCGGGGAACAAACTGAAAGCAAGTCTACAGATTCCTCACCCTTTACATATCATATGGAGAAGAACAACCCTAGGAATTAGATCCCAAGGCAGAATACAGCCTCTACTAAGAAGAAAGGAGGGATGATGATTTGGGGCATCACCTGAACAACTTTAGAGGGCTGGGCTCTTTAGTGACTGATCATCCATCTGGCACACACCCACTGTTGAGGAGAAAACTGGTACAGGGAGGGTTTCTAAGTGCTCTGATCTGTATTCCAGGAAGGACCACCATAGGTCTGAATACAGTGTTTCCATCTCATGCTCACTCCAGCATTAGTTAGATTGTTTCTTCTACATGCATTGGGAACAAGCCCCATTAGAAATATTTTAGAAACTGAAGGAACTGGCTATAGCTGGCCTAAGACTGTGCTATCATGGATGGTCTACAGGAGGCTTCATTTACCTCTGGTACTGTGATGTTTGACCCTTCTGATCTAGATACAGCACAGCAGGGTTAAAACCTTTCAGTTCCATATGGATGCTGGAGGAGTGGCACTAGCCTATGCTGAGGCTCCCCCCATGTTCTGAGTTGTCCTGTGCCAGCAACCTTGGGTCAGAAGATCGATAAGACTGTGCTGCAAGCTCATGAAGACACTGTGCCAGGTATGTGCCTCAAGGATCCCAATTCATAGTGCAACAATCCAGGGTTTTCTTGTGCCATTCTGTGCTGCAGTCTCAGTGCCATATGCATTGGCGTAGACCTTGCCTTTTCCATGTTGAGTATCTCTATGCCAAAGGAGGTGCCAATCTTTGCATCAACGAGCTGGAGGCCATAGATTTGTCAGCTTCCTGTTTCACAAAAGGACCATTGGGCTTCTTTCTATGGCCTCTGGATCCAGTCTCATGAGAGGGGACCTCAGTCTTGGAGAGAAAGCAGTGCCTCTTTCTTACATGGACTGGGGAGGTTCTTTTCTCTGTTGTGTGCCCACGGTGATGCTCTCTCTTACCTTTCCTCATGGAAACATTGAAGAAATGGAGCATCTCTGGCAATGGTGATTGTACTGCCTCCATTTTGGGAGCCCTATATTTCCTGACCTTGAGGTCCCAACCACGAGATACAGTGGCACACATGAACTCCTATGTAGCGAAGGATAGGCTTTTGTGCCTTGCCCGAGCAAAGGGGAAGTTTGTTTGGGACTCTCACACTATTGAGTTATAAAAGGATTTGGCCCTGGCCACCTTACAGTGCTGCTGTGACATATTTGCTTAAGAAAAATATCAATCAATTATCGCTGTTTTTTCCCCTTTGTGCTCCAATTTGAGATCAATGGGCACTAGAGGAAGGTCCGCTCGGCCAAAGATGCATGGGCTTGCTTAACAGAGGATAAAGAAGCTAACCTCCCAGACTATCCCTCAATGAGTGAGGTGTTATGGCCAGCACCCCCCCCCCCCCCTGCGCTGGGAGCGGGCCTCTCATAATGGTCAGCATTTGCAGTGAAAAGGGAAGGGCCGGCAACCACCTCAGTGACTGACAGCAGGGACCGGATATATGCGGGGGACTGAATGTTTTTGTGCTCCATTTGTTAGATCACCCTGTCTTACCATCCTGGTTTGCAATGATACTGTGATTCTGATGTTGGGCATACTTGTACAGGGTTTGGGGGAAGGGTGAGGGCTAGAGGCATGTTGGGGGAGTGCTGGGAGAATTGGGGGGAGTGCAGGGTGGGTCAAGGGTAATAGAGATGGTTTGAGTGAATGGGCTGGTTGGGAAGGCGGAGGCAAGATGAGTGAATGGTGGTATGACTCTGATATGATGGAATGCATGGGTTATGATATGGGGGAACAACATGGGGGCAAGAGAGTCACGGAAGCCTTCCAATAAGGACACCTCCAGTGAGCCGCTTCCTCACGGCTGATGGCGAACGCTAACTCTGCAAAGCAAGGGGGAGGGGGAAACCATGGGGGGGCTACACTTAGCTGTGGGGGTATGGAAGGATGGTTTGCCTTCAGGTAATGGGCTACAGGGACTGCGGATAGGGTCCCTGAATGTCAAGGGCCTCAATACGCTGCAAAAGGATAAATTGCTTTATAATGATCTTAAGCGCGGGGGCTGGCAGATTGTGTTTGTGCAAGAGACACATTTACTTAGTAAAGATAAGAGATTGGTATGCCTGGGCACCTATCCCCATGTATACTTCACGGGGACTGATTTGGGGCATTGATCAGATGGGATGTCCCCTTCCAGCTGGGGGGAGTGGAACATCAAAGGAATGGTAGGGCCCTCTTATTAGTTTGGGGGACATTAAGTGGGGAGGGAATCACATTGTTAAATATCTATGACCCCAACGTTGATAGCCAGGGGTTTTGGGCGGATATAGGGGGATGGGTCAAGGGCCAGGTGTGGGGCCACCTGTTAGTGGCTGGAGACTAACACTGTTATTGATTCAAGGAAGTTTCTCAGTGTTTAAATGTTTTGTGTCGTTCTGTAGTTATATTTCCAAAGTTCAACACTAATAAAAACTGAAATAAAAAAAAAAAAAAGAATTTAGAGATTATGGATTTAGCTCATACCTTTTTCAGCAGTAGCTCAAGGCGAGTTACTTTCAGGTATAGTAGGTATTTTTCTATCCTCAAAAGGTTCACAATCTAAGTCTGTATTAGGGCAACAGAGGATGAAGAGACTTGTCCAAGATCACAACAGCAGCAAGATTTGAACCTTGGCTTCCCCGATTCTCAGGCTGCTGCTCCAAGCATTAGAGCAGGGGTTCTTAACCCAATCCTTGGGTCATACCTAACTAGTCACATTTTCAGGATATGCCACAATGAAAATGCATGAGAGAGATCTGCAGTCAGTGGAGACAGTGCAAGCAAATGTCTCTCACTGTAGTTATTCTAACAATCCGATTGGCTAGGTGTATCCCGAGGATTGGGTTGCAAATCCCTGCATTAAGAGTGAAAGAGAGATGACATTGTACTTACTAGCTAGCAAAGCTATTGAGAAGGGGAAGAGAAACAGAACAGGATCTGCTCAGATGCAAGTCCAAACAAAAAAAAATGTACTGAAAGAAGGCAGATGTTGCAAGGGAACAAGTGTGCATGTTTGGAAAGACCTTAATTTTTCTGAGTTTGAGAGTAAGGTTTGTATTGGCACGAAATGACATCACTTATTAGCATCACTGATAGACTGAAGAGGATGGTAGAATGACTAGTGAGAGAAGGGCGAGACCAGGGCCAGTGCAAGGATATGAGGTGCCCCTGGCAAACCTTATTCTTGGCATCCCTTTCTCCTGCCCCCACCCCTTGCCAATGCTGCCATCCCTCTCTGGGACTTGTAGCGGTGACAATGTCTTCAAACAGCACAGCAGTGCTTATGAAAACCTCTGGTGCTGCTTGCTGTTTCTGTCTCCTCTGATGCAGACTTCCTTTTGTATGAGGGTGGAAGCAGCTGAGGTGCTGTTTAAAGAACTGCCAGGTCCTGAAGAGGGGCTCCAGAAGTGGCAATGGGCTGCCTGCAGACCACTGGTGCTCTCAGTGACCACCTAGTTTGCCTTATGGTAGCACTGGCCCTGGTTGACAGATAGAAGCAGGTTGTGTGATGGGAACAGGGAGGACAGAATGAAGAGTATGGATTAAGGGTTGTTCCTCTGCTCTGTTCCCTCCTGCTCTCTATGCATAGAATAGATCATTATGCTACTACTACTACTATTTATCATTTGTAAAGTGCTACAAGGCATACGCATCACTATACATATAGATGTAAGAAACAATCCCTTCTCATCAGCTCTTACAATCTAATCAAGATTAATAACATCACAAAACTGCGGCCTAGAATATGATAAGATACATAGGGAGGAGTGGCCTAGTGGTTGGGGCAAGGTACCACAGGCCGGAAGGTCGGTGGTTCAAATCCCACTATAGGACATCAACCTTGGGCCGGAAGGACTGGGGTTTCTAGTCCCACAGGTGCTCCTTGTGGTCTTGGGCAAGCCACTTAACCCTCCATTGCCCATGTTCCCTGTAAGCATTAGTGTATATGTCTCAAGGCATGGGACAAACACAGAGGATCCCTTTACAGAAATAGGATAAAAACAAAATAAACGGTACCATCTAACTTCTGAACCATATAACGTCTCAACAAATAGGGGTGTCCTACATGGAGTGGTGGGTTTACCCCTGAACAAGGATATGGGGAGGGGTGGCCTGCGCGGAGCAACAGGTGCACCTACTCTTGCCATCTTGCTGGGCAGACTGGATGGACCATGCTGGTCTTTATCTGCCGTCAACTGCTATGTTACTATGTTACTATATCCCCTCATTTATTTATTTAGCATATATTTGTATACCGCTACTTCCAGCGATCAGGAGCGGTTTGATTAAGTAAACAGGGAGTGCCAGATCAAATGACAAATTTCAAGAATTACAGCGTGATTTACAAGATTATATGATAGGTTGTCAGAACAAAGCCAGTAAATTTTCAATAATGAGTACAACATGATTCATGGGATATGCACAGCACACATTTAGGAGGGGGAGTATTTACATATATACATTTTACACTTGTTACATTCTGGAGCGTAAGTCTATTTTACACTTGTCATGTTAAAAGTATCCCCCAACTGCTTTGACCCGGTGAAAAGCGGGATATAAATGCAGCTAAATAAATAAAATAAATAAATAAATAAACATACAAGTGATGAACAAGAGAAAGAGGTGGGTTTTTAGTTAGATTTGAATAGAGCGCCATGTGGGGCAGTTTAAAGACGGGGCGGATTGGGTGACCTTTGAGGATTTACGAGTTGAATTCCCGGTGTTGGAGGGGGATAGGTATCAATACCTGCAAGCGCGTCATTTCTGCAACAGTTTAGGAGGTTGGGGGGAGAGGGGCAAGGGGCTGTTGTGGATGGTTTAGTGGAGGGTGGGATGGTTAAGGGCCTGATTTCCCGGTTGTACGGACTAATGGACACCGGTGATAGGGGGGGTTGGGCCCATAAGAAAGCTTGGGAGCGAGACTTACTTAAGTGTTGGGATGAGGACCAATGGGAAGCAGTTTACAAAGGGTTATTCAAGGGAATCCTATCTAGCTCTCTCTTGGAGCAAAACTATAAGGTGCTCTATAGATGGCACTTGACGCCCCAACGAATACAGAAATGGAGTGGGGGACTGGGGCTATGTTGGAGAGAATGTGGGGAGTCGGGATCCGTTATGCACATCTGGTGGGAATGCCCTAAGCTTCAGCCCATGTGGCGTATGGTTGCGGAGTGGATGGGAGAGGTTCTGGGCGAATGTATCGCTCTAGGTCCCTGTATGGCTTTGTTGAATGTGGGAGGGGGTCAAAGTGGTGTAGAGTGGTGTGTGGGGCAGTGCGACTCTTGATTGTGAGGAAGTGGAGGGCTGCCTCTCCGCCTACCTTAAAGGAAGTACAAAGGAGAGTCACGCACCTTTCATTAATGTACCGCCTTACCGCCCTCCGCGGTTGGCTCGGTTTCAGGAAATCTGGGGCCCTTATCTTAGATGGGTTAATGATCCACCCCATGGAGTGCTCTCTGAGGTGTCTTAAGGGCAGAGGGGTTATCAGCCTGTGCCTCACTGCTCGGGAAGTGTTGGGGGTCTAGTTACTGCTGCTTTGACAAGATGTACTGATACTGTCCTTTGCCCCTAGCATTGATTGATTATGTAGCTGATGCTAAGTATTGTTCTTGGTCAGATCTCTACCCCTTGACTATATCCGTATTATACTATGGGATAGCCGGCCTCAGGGGGGGGAGGGGGGGGGAGCGGGATGTAAAGGATTGTAATTTTCTTCTGTTAGTTCTGTATAAGGAACTCTGTGTTACCGTTTGCTGTTCTTGCATTGTGGAATTCTTAATAAAAAATTTAATGGAAAAAAAAAAAAAAGATTTGAATAGAGCTTGAGAAGGAGCCCGACATACAGTACTTTAATCGTCATGTTCTGATGAACCACAAGGTCTGCAATAGAACACAATGTAAGCAACCATGAAAGTACACTGTTCGGACTAATAGGAATGTAGCAAATATCTCCACCTCAGGTAATCCTTGTGCGCAGCCACTACCTGATGCCAGTGAACACTGTCAATGAGTTTTACTTAAAGATGACAAACAGTGTGATCCTTCTTGCTAACAGATGAATAGAAAGGTACAAAGAGGGCAATTTTCAAAGTATCCACACTGATGTAAAATGTTTGTTGGTACTTTCAGTTGTGGGCCTGCACCAGTTCTGAATAGGAAAGTATGAACATGTATTTCTGCCCTGGGAATAAAGTATCTGTAAATATAGCACAGTTACTTATTTATTTATTTACATTCTCTTATATACCGCGCTATTCTGCATCAGTGCGGTTTACATTGAACAAACTGAAATTACATTGAACAGGGCATTATAACTTGGAAATAACTATTTTACAGGGAACATGGGCTATGGAGGGTTAAGTGGCTTGCCCAAGACCACAAGGAGCACCTGTGGGACTAGAAACCCCAGTCCTTTCAGCCCAAGGTTACTGTCCTCTAGTGGGATTTGAACCCCTGACCTTCTGGCCTGAAGTACCTTGCCCCAACCACTAGGCCACTCCTCCACTCCTGTACTTACCTGTAACAGGTGATCTCTGGGAACAGCAGGAATAAGTCTTCACATATGGGTACGTCGGTACCGACGGAGCCTGCGCGGGAACGCTCCCCAGCGTCCAAAAAAGAAAGCTTTTGGGAGCATCCCACGCGCATGTGCGCTGCCTTCCCGCCTATTCACGTCCCTCTCATCAGTTGGGTTTGTAGCTGAGACCGAAGGAGGGAAGTAGACAAATTAGAGAGAGAGAGAGAGAGAGAGACACAACTCCTAGGGGAGGTGGGTGGGTTGTGAAGACTTATTCCTGCTGTTCCCAGATATCACCTGTTACAGGTAAGTAACTGTGCTATCTCCAGGAACAAGCAGGAATGAGTCTTCACATATGGGGACTCCCAAGCTAAGATGCCTGGAGGAGGTCCCAGCATGTTGCCAATCTAGTCGATGGGCCATGCTATTTTCCAGAACCTGAGGCATCCAAGGGATGGAGAGTTGGAGTTGAAGTGAGAAGGGTGTGCTGTGGAGCAGTTTGACTAAACAAGGCGCCTAGAGAGGAGTCCTTGTGTAGATCAGAATGTTAATGAAAAATTGGATTGCAATTTTCTAATGTGGACCTTAGCCAAAAACACTGCGAAAGTATTTGTTGAGAGTAATGGTCTGGTGCTAGAAACCAGTACATTATCCTCAAAGAGAATACATTACTGTGAAGTAGAGGAAATAAATTTTGCAATACAGGCAGAGGTCAGAAGCCTAAATGGCTAGAACTAATCTCAGAAGAGTTTAATGGGGTTGGACTTTGGATGAGAAGCTAAAGCTTCTGTAGGCCAACGTTTGAAGCTCTTTGTCCTTAGAGCAGAAAAAAACTCTAGGAAAGAGATAAATCTGACTGGTTTGCAGAAAAAGGATGGGTCTTTGAGACCCCTCTATCCAAATGAAAGAAAAGAACATTTGTAGTACGCGGTGTAGCCTCCAATTTCTTGAAGATCAAGAATGTCTTCCCCAAGTAATGTCACTTAGGATGACTTTACATGGAGAACTTCAATGAAACGTAACCAGAGAGGTTACAGTAAAAAGGTGATAATTTGTGATTACCATAGAAATTGGTTGTCCATTTAAACCCTATGGCATGCTGGAACAGCATTAATATGGACAGTAACAAATCTTTCAGAGTGAGATATGTGTACTTATATACACACACATATATATAAATAAAGAGAGACTCACTCAACTACAAGAGGGGTAGGACCTGCTTGCAAATATGGATAGAGCAACCCCTTACTGGTTATACGTGGAAGAACCATGAAGAAGGTTACATGGAAAACTAATGGAATTTTCCTAGTCAGAAGGATAGGTCTAGATCTCTTTAAAAATTCTAGACTTTGAATAACCAGAAATGGAGATCTACGTGAAGGGGTGCAGAGAAAACCCTAGTCTTAAGACGAGAAGTCTGGATCCTTCTATAACTTCAGTGTGGAGAAAAAGACGCAATAAAAGGAATACCATATTTGCCCATCTATGAGGGCAATATGAGTATAATGCATTCTTTGTTCAGCATAAGCTCCAAAGAAGTATTGGGGATTAGAAGGAATATGGTAGACAAGGATCGACTGCAGTGAAAAGAAATGCATCCCTGTTGGAGAAATTCCACTGGAGATGTGGAACAACTCAGGGAATTAAGCAATTCTTCATGCTTTCACGTGATCTAAGCCCTGGTTCATTTTCCCTAAAAGTACATTTTAAGGAAGATGGTAAAGGTAGTAAAAAACCCGTCATGTGGGAGCATGACTGGGCAAGCCTTTGAACCATTTGGAAGCTACCCACCAGGAATGGCTCTGACATTCTCTGGCAAAGGCCCATAGTTGCAGAGCTTTTTGTAGAATTGCAGAGAGCATGTTGTAGGTTGCTCAGGTGAGATCTGGTTGTTTAAACTACCAGTGTGCAACCCAATCTATTCTGTGGGAGCCAAAGAATTAAAGATGGCTAAGAATAGCAGACAGGCTGGTTGCCTGCAACAATAAATTGTCCAAGTAGGTTATTGGAACCTCTCTTGGAATTATGTGTTATTAAGGCAGCAAAAAAGGATAGGTCCCATAGATTGGAGAAGGACCGACAGACAGAATTAGAAGTGACTCTCAATTATGGTCTGATAAGCTGTCTAAAAGAACTATTTGAAAGATTGCAGAGGGGAGAAACTCTGTATGGAAATTACTTACTGGAGTAGGTATTGAGGACAATCCTATGTCTTAACAGGTAAGCCCTCCAGTCAAATAATATCACTCTTAGATTGAAAATGTCAACTAAGAGGGATAGAAGTAATAAAGAGTTGGGAAGATTTACAATTTGGTAGTCTCTGAAAAGGGTAAAGCTCCCCTGCAGTCAAAGTATAAGATATCCTCGTACAGAACTGCCAAGGTGAAGGGCATAGCATACCTTGTAAGTAGTTGTAACTCCTCTGTTTAAATTAAAAGGAGAGAAGAAAACTGTTACCTGTGGGGCATGATTATCCTCAATAGCTGTAAGAGCTGAAAGGATGGATTGCCCTTGGCAAGAGTTTCATGCCTAAAGCAGAGGATTGAGGCAGTGTATTACTGACCTCTTAATAAGGATGAGAAGAACTACAAATGCTTCTATAGTTAAGAAGTAGTGGTTCTGAAACTCAACAGGAAAAAAGATTTAATGAAATAAAAAATCAGAAACCCTGCGACTGCTGAGTCTGTTGAGACTTTGGTTTTCTTAGCCTGGTATGATGTTGCCCTTCTTTGGAAACATCTGCATGATGGGTAGAAGATGAATAAAACTTTTTCCCCCTAGGGGAATAAAGTTTGTTAGGAGATTTTCTAGTAGCTGGGGTAGAGGAAAGTTTTGACAGTCCTCTGAAAATAACACTATTAGTGTTTAACTGCTTAGCTTGAAATAAAGCATCCTTGTTAAAGAGATTTTCACCAGTACAAGGAGTATTTCCCAGCTTTTCTTGTACCCATTTGTCCAAGTCTGAAGCTTGGAGCCAGGCTATACGTCGTGCTCCTATGGCTATAGCAGACGTTCTGCTAATAGACTCAAAACAGTCCAGGGAAGCACGATTAAGGAATTTAGAGACATTTTGAGCAAGACTGACTAGTATGGAAAAGTCTGCTCTTTTATGTTCTTGAAGAAAAGGGTTCAAAGACTAAGTTCTTTGTGACCTCTTCAAGAGATAATCCCATATAGAAAATATATGAGATAATTCTTGCTGAAAGCATGGATGCCTGGAAGCATCGACGTCCAAAGGCATCTAAAGTTCTGGAATCACGACTTGGCGGATAAGAAGAGTGCTTCTTTGTACTCTTAATACGCCTCATTGCTGATTTTACAACAATAGAATGAGGAGGAAGATCGGTCTGCAGCAACTCTAATGGTACCGAAGTAACCGAGAGCGTTAGACTGCGATCATCGGTAAGGAGTGTTTCATCCATCACCATAGCCGATGCCGGGGTGTCGGTACCGCTCGAAGCGGCCATAACCACCGAGCATGGAGCAGGTATTTTCATCGAGGTAAGAACCTCGGGAACAACCTGAAACCCCGTTAATGCTTTGGAGCCCGAAGATTCCCGCTGGGGCTTTATTGCCAATATGTCCTCGAGGGCAAGGCCAGAGCCATCTCGATACTGGGAAGGAGATCTACCACTCGAGGACTGGCTAGTCTTTACAGACTTTTGTTTGGTTACCTGATCCTGTGGAGATAGTCTAGCTGGTGACATTGAGTGCGATGTGAACCGGGTATCGAGTTGAGCTCGATTCTGAAGACTTCTTCTGTTTGAGCTCCAGCAGGAAAGACACTCCAGTGGGGAATGGTCAGGACCCAAACATTTTAGACACCAAGTGTGGGTGTCTGAAAACATATCCGTATCACCACACTTTGAGCATTCCTTAAGGGTAGTGGCTGGCTTTTCCATGATGGAAAGATAGAGGCCTAGTGGCCTAGAAAGTGTCAGACACTAAAACAGGAAAATATCTGAAGAAAAAGAAGAAATTCTTTAGAAAAAAGAAAGAAAAAGACTGCCGGTACCGGTGGCGTCGAGGGAAGGCAGACGCGACCACAAAACACTAAGAATAAAAAGAAGAATTTTCTGCGGTGACAGGAATACGTCCTGCCAGCTCCGCGTAAAACAGAAAACTGATGAGAGGGAAGTGAATAGGTGGGAAGGCAGTGCGCATGCGCGTAGGATGCTCCCAAAAGCTTTCTTTTTTGGACGCTGGGGAGCGTTCCCGCGCAGGCTCCGTCGGTACCGACGTACCCATATGTGAAGACTCATTCCTGCTTGTTCCTGGAGATTTGTACTTACATCTTTTTGGGGGTACTTCTTCCACTGGAAACAACACACATAGATAGAAAAATGTACTCTATGCACATTACAGCTGTAGTCAACATTATTGGCATCCTTACATTTTAGGTATGTTGTATACTGTACAATATCTTGAGAAATAACGGGAAATATTCCAACTGTATGTCATCAAAATATTGCAATGTGTTCAAAGATATACAACAAAAAAAAGATGTCTGTGTAACTTAGATGTAGTAATTTCTGAGAAAAAACCCAAAATATGACCTCAATAGGATTAATGACACCCTTCACTAATATTTGGTTACACAACCCTTGGCAGTGATGACAGCCTCCAAACATTTCTTGTAGCCATCTATGAGTTTCATACATCTCTCTGCTGGTAGTTTCTCTCACTCTTCAACTGCGATTTGTTCCATCTCATGAATGTTTCCAGGATTCCTTTTACCAATAGCAGATTTCAACTCTTTCCAAAGGTTCTCGATTGGACAGAGATTAGGACTCATTGCTGGCCAGTTTAAAACAGTCCATTTTTTCCTTTTTAACCATTCTTTTGTACTTTTGGATATATGTTTTGGGTCACTATCCTGCTTGAAGACCCATGATCTTCAACCCAAATCTAGTTTTCTGATACTAGGTAGCATTGTTTGCTCTAAAATACCTTGGTAGTCCTCTGACTTCATGATTCCTTTAATACGTTCCAGGCCTCCAGTTCCTGATGCAGAAAACAGCCCCACAACATTATGGAACCTCCACCACATTTAACTGTAGGAAGGGTGTTTTTCCCCTTATAAGCTTCATTTCTTCACCTGGTCTTCATTTTCAAAGAGCTCAAGTTTCGTTTCATCTGTCTACAGAACATTTTCCCAGAAGGATTGTGGCTTCTCAAGGTGGGTTTGGGCAGGCATGCCTTTTTATGTCTATCTTTGAGCAGTGGGGTTCTCGTTGGACTTTGCCCATGAAGTCCTTCTTTATTTAATGCGCAGCATATAGTGCAGGTTGAAACCATCATTCCAAATTGCTCCAGGTCGGCCTTTAGCTCTTTGGATGTTGTATATGGTGTTTTTTCAACAGTTCACACTAAAAGACTTCTTGGATTAATTTTCCTCTTCCCACCATATTCTGGGAGGTTCTTGACAGTTTCATGAGCAGAAAATTTCTTAACATTGCGAACTGTAGACACAGGAAGAGTACCGGTGCGATACTGGAGATGAGTATGAAACTCAGAGAAAAACCAGCTTTTTCTGGGGACAAGCCAAACAAACGTCTGAAGGGCTCCATGGAGAAAAGGAGACTGAACAAGATGGCACCTTTGGGCGGGAAGGGGACCACGCATGCGTGGTGGCATCTCCCAAAGGCTTTCTTTGAAAGCTGGGGGGATGCTTCCGTGAGGGCTCCGTCGGTGCCGACGTCACCCATATGTGAGGACTGACTTCCTGCTTGTTTCCGGAGAATGGCTTTTCTGAAGACCTCAGGCAGCTCTCATCTTCACCATTGTAAAAATGGAACAGGGAGTGAATGTGGCCATTTTAAACATTAGTGCCTTCATTCATTGGTTGATTCAAGTCATGTGAGTACTGACGATTGATCACAGATGAGTCTAATTTTACTGCAATGGGCATGTGGGTCTTCTGTTCAAACTGATTTGATTGTTTATAAGAGTACCAATAATCATGTCCTGGTAACATCCCAGTTTTTATACTATTTCCTACTGTTTCCTTTTTTAATTTGTCTTGTTTTATTAAATTATTTTATGTGTCAAATATGTGTGCATATATAATCCAAAGCCATTTCACGGGCCACCTTTTTTTTTTTAAGGAGATATTGGACATTAAGTGGTGGAACTGCAAGGGTGCCAGTAACATTGACAACAACTGTATTTCCCCCCTTCCAACCTAAATATGCCCACATAATCACCTACTTTTTATTTGTGTTCCTTCAACCATCCAAACTGAGTGAATGGTTTTTGAAAACTTCTCTTAGAAGAAAAAAGCAAGCAGCTACTGCAGTGCTTCTCTAGTGGCAAAATTTTGATAGTACTAACTTTGCATCTTGTATCACTCAATCATATCAATAACAAAAATACACTTTTCAAAAGGGTACATTTATAACAGCTTAATCACAGATATTCAGTGTTGAACGCTGTCAACCTTGGCTCAATGCATTGTTAAACCATGACTGATGATCACTAGAAAGCGGCATAAAAAGTCAGTGGGTGGACAACAAAGGGCTGTCAAAGGGTGTACAAGAAGATGACCACACAATGTGTCATAATGTGTGAGGATGGGGGAGGGTGGCGTGCTACACTGCCTTTTGAGTCAGTCTAGGAATCTGTGAGCGGAAAGCCCAAAGGGAACAGGGAGTATCAAAAGCAACATTTGCTTGCTGTGCTATTTGGTCCAATGATGGCCTCAGCACAACAACATTATAACTGCTACTTTTTTTTTTTTTAATAATTTGCCTCTACGCAGTATGTGGGCTAGATGGATCTTTGCTCTGACGTATTTTATCAACTTTTATCTTCAGAAAGTTTCAAATCTTATTCTGTGAAAGACAACATTAACTCAGGATGCATCAATTCGCATTAATATACATAGAAACACCTGAGAGAGTGAGCCCAGCTTATGCATAAAAACGCAAAATTGGACTGTAAACATTTTCCCATTTCTGGTTAAGAGTTTCATAAGTCTCTCAAGACTGAATCACTTAGAGGAAACGGACCTGCTTCAAGCAGTAAAGGTTAAACTTCCCACACCATCCCTATAAGGATGTTTACTCAAAGAGATTAAATTAAAATCAAAATGTACTATGCCTTAATATTCCATAAAAATATTAATGTTTAGAGACAGACCAAGAAATACTAGTAGATTTAAAAATACTGGTGCCTCATTTCAAACCAAATTCATTTTCTAAATATTTAGTCTACATCATGCATACAGTGTCTTTTCCCTACTGTACATATGGGACAAGAAACCTTTGGAAAACAGTGTGCAATCTGTTTCTTTTGTGGAATGCAGAGCAGTATACCCATAATTATGTCTTGGATTGCTTTTTTCATACATTTGAATAGTCTCCTCCTATACCAGAAGACGACTTTAGACTGGTTCTAGCTTTCAAGCTTCAAACACTATCAATTATGTTCTTTGTAGTGCTATTTTAAAACACAGAAAGAGAAATCTATAAGTATGTGCTTAGCAGAGATTTAAAAATACTAAGAGAGGGCAATTTTCAAAGTGTTTTTCCTGAACATAAGATATGCCATAATGGGTCAGATCAAGGTCCATCAAGCCCAGTATCCTGTTTCCAACAGTGGCCAATCTAGGTCATACGTACCTAGCAGTTTCCCCAAAAGACACAGGTTCCACAATGCTTGTACTGGGTCAAGCATTGATATCCTAGGTCCCTTCTTAATAATGCTTTATGGACCTTTCCTTTAGGAACTTCTCCAAACCTTTTTTAAACCCAGCTACACTAACAGCCTTTACTACATCCTCCGGTAACAAATTCCAGAGTCTGATTACACGCTGACTGAAAAAATATTTTCTTTTATGTCTTAAATAGTTTACCCTGTAGCTTCATTGCATGTCCCCTAATCTTTCTATATTCTGATAACGTAAACAATCGATCTATGTTTACCCGTTCCACTCCGTTCATTAATTTATAGATTTCTATCATATCTCCCCTCAGCCGTCTCTTTTCCAGGTTAAAGAGCCCTAACCTTTTTAGCCTTTCTTCATGGGAGTATTCTTCCATCCCCTTTACCATTTTGCTGGCTCTTCTCTGAACCTTTTCTAATAACGCTATATCCTTTTTAAGATACGGCGACTAGAATTGCACACAATATTCAAGGTGCAGTCTCACCATGGAACGATATAGAGGCATTATAATAACTTTTGTTTTATTTTCCATTCCTTTCCTTATGATACCTAGCATTCTATTTGCTCTCTTGGCCGCCGCTGCACACTGGGCCGAGGGTTTTAACATGTTATCCACAATGACGCCTAAATCTTTTTCCTGGGTGGTGGTTCCTAATGCGGAACCTTGCATTGTGTAACCATAGTTTGGGTTGTTCTTCCCTAGGTGCATAACTTTGCCCTTGTCCACATTAAATTTCATCTTCCATTTTGATGCCCAGTCTTCCAATTTGTCAAGATCCTCTTGCAATTTTCCACAATCCTCTTGGGTTTTAACAACTTTAAAAAGTTTTGTGCCATCTGCAAATTTGATAACCTCACTCGTTATTCCACTTTCCAGGTCATTTATGAATATGTCAAAAAGCAGCGGACCAGCACAGATCCCTGGGGTACACCACTATTCACCTTTCTCTATTGGGAAAATTGGCCATTTAGCCCTACAATCTGCTTTCTATCTTTTAACCAGTTCCTGATCCACAATAGTACACTGCCTCCTATCCCATGACTCTTTAGTTTTGCCAAAGATCTCTGATGAGGGACCTTGTCAAAGGCTTTCTGAAAGTCCAGATACACTATATCAACCGACTCACCTTTGTCCACCTGTTTATTCACACCTTCAAAAAAACATAACAGATTAGTAAGACAAGATCTTCCTTGTCTAAAGCCATGTTGGTTGTCTCCCATTAGGCCATGACTATCTACATGCTGAGTAATTTTATTCTTTATGATAGTTTCTACCATTTTTCCCGGTACTGACGTCAGGTTCACCAGTCTGTAGTTTCCCGGATCACCCCTGGAGCCCTTTTTAAAAATTGGTATTACATTGGCGATCCTCCAATCTTCAGGTATTAGAGATGATTTTAATGATAGTTCACAAATTACTAATAGCAGGTCTGCAATCTCATTTCAGTTCTTTCAACACCCTTAGATGTATACCATCCGGCCCAGATGATTTGCTACTCTTCAGTTTATCTAATAGCTGTAATACATCTTCCCGATGTATCGATATTTCCTTCAATTCTTCCGCACCTTTAAATACCACTTCAGTCATGGGTAACATCCCTACATCTTCCTCAGTAAAGACTGAAGCAAAGAATTCATTCAGTCTCTCCGCTATCGCCTTGTTGCCTCTTAGTGCCCCTTTAACCCCTCTATCATCTAATGGACCAAACTGAATCTCTCACAGGTTTTTTGCTACGAATGTACTTGAAAAAGTCTTTATTTCGCATTTTTGCTTCCGCAGCAAGCTTCTTCTCAAATTCTCCCTTTGCCTGCCTTATCAATGCCTTGCATTTGACTTGCCAGTGCTCGTGCTGTTTCCAAGTTTCGTCGTTTGGCTGTTTTTTCCATTTCCTGAAAGATGCTTTTTTGGCAACAGCCTCTCTGACCTCACCTTTAAACCATGCTGGCAGTTTTTTGGACTTCCTTCCACTTTTCTTAAAGCGTGGAATACAGCTGGTCTGGGCTTCCAAGATAGTTTTCAGCAACACCCAAGCTTGATGTAAGTCTTTAACCTTTGCAACTGCTCCTTTTAGTTTTTTCTTAACTATTTTCCTCATTTTATCAGTCTCCCTTTCGAAAGTTAAAAGGTAGTACTGTGGATTTCCTTACTATCCCTCCTCCACTAATTAAATCAAAGGCGATCATGCTATGATCACTATTGCCAAGTGGCCCCAACACCCTTATCTCTTGCACTTGATCTGGTGTTCCACTAAGGACTAGGTCTAATATGGCTTTCCCTCTGGTTGGTTCATGAACCAACTGCTCCAAGAAGCAGTCATTTATTTCATCTAGGAACATATCTTCCTAGCATGTCCTGCTGTGACACTGACCTAGTCGATACCGGGGTAGTTGAAATAACCCATTATTATTACTGCGCTGTAACTTTTGTTAGCTTCCTTGATTTCTTTGAGCATTTCATCATCCATTTGTTCATTCTGGCCTAGCATCAGAAAAGTACTTTTAGTTTTAAAACACAGAGGAGAACTTTCTGGTTACATTTCATACCCAGCAGAGAGCTTGTAGTTTAAATGTAATAGTCACTCAGGGCCTAGTAACAGCAAAGTACTTTTAGTTTAAATTTAAAACACAGAAGAGAGCTTTCTGGTTACATTTGGAACCCAGCAGAGAGCTTGGCGTTTACATTTAATAGTCACTCAAGGCCTAGCATCAGAAAAGTACTTTTAGTTTTAAAACACAGAGGAGAACTTTCTGGTTACATTTCATACCCAGCAGAGAGCTTGTAGTTTAAATTTAATAGTCACTCAGGGCCTAGTAACAGCAAAGTACTTTTAGTTTTAAAACACAGAAGAGAGCTTTCTGGTTACATTTGGAACCCAGCAGAGAGCTTGTAGTTTAAATTTCATAAGAAGTTAGAGCCTAGCAGCAGCTAAGAGCTATAATTTAAATCAAATCAGAATATAGCTTACCTCAGCAGCACAAGACAGGGTACTGTGTAGCAGCCCTCTTTTAATAAATGTATAAATATCCATAGCAACCCTTAGTAAGTAAAGAACTTAGATCTAAACACAAACTTAAAACTAAGATGCAGACAGCAGTCTACCAGCTGGATGGGGGCTTTCCAGTCACATGAGTGTCACATGTACGATTTTCTCCCAGTTGGTGAGAGGTCTTACGTGTGCACTAGATGCAAGGAGCTCTTTGCTCTCAGGGAACGAGTCCGTTCTCTAGAGCCTAAAGGAGCAGACTTGGAAAGCATAAGACAGACAGAGAGGTACATAGACAAGACCTACAGGGATATAGTCCTGAAGTCCCAGTCTCCGGTCTGGCAGCATCCCTGTTGCCATGGAGGAGAGAGGTCACGTGACAGGAGAGGATCACCCTGGTGTGGCAGGAAGTGATCCTCTAACTAGGACCTGTCCTCCAGGAGATGTAAAACCCTCTCGCACCGAGGAAGTTTCTCCAGGGCCATGTGACCATGAGGGTTAGGACAGCCGTTATAGTTGGTGATTCGATCATTAGGCATGTAGATAGCTGGGTGGCTGGTGGACGTGAGGATCGCCTGGTAACATGCCTGCCTGGTGCGAAGGTAGCAGACCTCACGCGCCACCTAGATAAGGTCTTAGATAGTGCTGGGGAGGAGTCTGCTGTCTTGGTACATGTCGGTACCAATGACATAGGAAAATGTGGTAGGGAGGTTCTGGAGGCTAAATATAGGCTTTTAGGTAGGAAGTTGAAATCCAGAACTTCCAGGGTAGCATTCTCCGAAATGCTTCCTGTTCCACGCGCAAGACCCAAAAGGCAGGCAGAGCTCCGGAGTCTCAATGCGTGGATGAGACGATGGTGCAGAGATGAGGGTTTTGGATTTGTTAGAATTGGGGAACATTCTGGGGAAAGGAGGGGCTCTTCCGAAGGGATGGGCTTCACCTTAACCAGGATGGAACCAGGCTGCTGGCATTAACCTTTAAAAAGGAGATAGAGCAGCTTTTAAACTAGATATTAGGGGAAAGCCGACAGTCGCCCAAGAGCAGATGGTTTGGAAGAATGCATCTTTGAAGGATACTACCAAAAGCAGAGAGGTTCCACAAAAGAGTAAAGTAGCCCAAATGCCCTCAAGTATGGAGCAGAGCTTAAAGATCCCAAATTACCCATGTCTAACAATAGCCAAATTAATATGAATAAAATACATTCTCTAAAATGCTTGTATGCAAATGCTAGAAGTCTAAAAAATAAGATGGGAGAGTTCGAATATATAGCACTAAATGAAAGGTTAGATATGATTGGAATATCAGAGACATGGTGGAAGGAGGACAACCAGTGGGACACTGTGATACCTGGGTACAAACTATATCGTAATGATAGAGCTGATCAAATTGGTGGAGGGGTTGCTCTCTATGTTAGAGAGGCAATTGAGTCAGAAAGGATTAAAGTTTTGCAGGAAACAAAATCTGCTGTAGAATCTATATGGATTGAAATTCCATGTAAAAGGGGGAAGGCAATGGCAGTGGGGGTGTACTATCGAGCGCCTGGCCAGAATGACCAAATGGATGATTAAATGCTTAAAGAAATCAAGGAAGTTAACAAAAGTTACAGCGCAGTAATAATAATGGGTGATTTCAACTACCCCGGTATCGACTGGGTCAGTGTCACGTCAGGACATGCTAGGGAGTTAAAGTTTCTAGATGAAATAAATGACTGCTTCTTGGAGCAGCTGGTTCATGAACCGACCAGAGGGGAAGTCATATTAGACCTAGTCCTTAATGGAACACCAGATCTAGTGCAAGAGATAAGGTTGTTGGGGCCACTTGGCAATAGTGATCATAGCATGATCGCCTTTGATTTAATTAGTGGAGGAGGGATAGTAAGGAAATCCACAGTACTACCTTTTAACTTTCGAAAGGGAGACTATGATAAAATGAGGAAAACAGTTAAGAAAAAACTAAAAGGAGTAGTTGCAAAGGTTAAAGACGTACATCAGGCTTGGCTGTTGTTGAAAAATACTATCTTGGAAGCCCAGACCAGCTATATTCCACGCTTTAAGAAAAGTGGAAGGAAGTCCAAAAAACTGCCAGCATGGTTTAAAGGTGAGGTCAGAGAGGCTGTTGTTGCCAAAAAAGCATCTTTCAGGAAATGGAAAAAAGAGCCAAACGACGAAACCTGGAAACAGCACAAGCACTGGCAAGTCAAATGCAAGGCATTGATAAGGCAGGCAAAGGGAGAATTTGAGAAGAAGCTTGCTGCGGAAGCAAAAACGTGAAGTAAAGACTTTTTCAGGTACATTCGTAGCAAAAAACCTGTGAGAGAATCAGTTGGTCCATTAGATGATAAAGGGGTTAAAGGAGCACTAAGAGGTGACAAGGCGATAGCGGAGAGACTGAATGAATTCTTTGCTTCAGTCTTTACTGAGGAAGATGTAGGGATGTTACCCATGACTGAAGTGGTATTTAAAGGTGCGGAAGAATTGAAGGAAATATCGATACATCAGGAAGATGTATTACAACTATTAGATAAACTGAAGAGTAGCAAATTACCTGGGCCGGATGGTATACATCCAAGGGTGTTGAAAGAACTGAAATATGAGATTGCAGACCTGTTATTAGTAATCTGTGAACTATCATTCAAATCATCTCTAATACCTGAAGATTGGAGGATCGCCAATGTAACACCAATTTTTAAAAAGAGTTCCAGGGGTGATCCGGGAAACTACAGACCGGTGAGCCTGACATCAGTACCAGGAAAAATGGTAGAGAGACCATCATAAAGAATAAAATTACTCAGCATGTAGATAGTCATGACCTAATGGGAGACAGCCAACATGGCTTTAGACAAGGAAGATCTTGTCTTACTAATCTGTTATGTTTTTTTGAAGGAGTGAATAATCAGGTGGACAAAGGTGAGTCGGTTGGTATTGTGTATCTGGACTTTCAGAAAGCCTTTGACAAGGTCCTTCATGGGAGACCTTTGGCAAAACTAAAGAGTCATGGGATAGGAGGCAGTGTACTATTGTGGATCAGGAACTGGTTAAAAGATAGAAAGCAGAGGGTAGGGCTAAATGGCCAATTTTCCCAATGGAGAAAGGTGAATAGTGGTGTACCCCAGGGATCTGTGCTGGGTCTGCTGCTTTTTGACATATTCATAAATGACCTGGAAAGTGGAATAACGAGTGAGGTTATCAAATTTGCAGATGACACAAAACTATTTAAAGTTGTTAAAACCCAAGAGGATTGTGGAAAATTGAAATTTAATGTGGACAAGTGCAAGGTTATGCACCTAGGGAGGAACAACCCAAACTATGGTTACACGATGCAAGGTTCCACATTAGGAACTACCACCCAGGAAAAAGATTTAGGCGTCATTGTGGATACCATGTAAAAACCCTCGGCCCAGTGTGCAGCAGCTGCCAAGAGAGCAAATAGAATGCTAGGTATGATAAGGAAAGGAATGGAAAATAAAACAAAAGATATTATAATGCCTCTATATCGCTCCATGGTGAGACCGCACCTTGAATATTGTGTGCAATTCTAGTCACCGTATCTTAAAAAGGATATAGCGATTTTAGAAAAGGTTCAGAGAAGAGCCACCAAAATAGTAAAGGGGATGGAAGGATACTCCTATGAAGGCTAAAAAGGTTTGGGCTCTTTAACCTGGAAAAGAGACGGCTGAGGGGAGATATGATAGAAGTCTATAAATTAATGAACGGAGTGGAACGGGTAAACGTAGATCAATTGTTTACCTTATCAGAATATAGAAAGACTAGGGGACATGCAATGAAGCTACAGGATAAACTATTTAAGACTAATAAAAGAAATTTTTTTTTCACTCAACGTGTAATAAAACTCTGGAATTTGTTACTGGAGGATGTAGTAAAGGCTATTAGTGTAGCTGGGTTTAAAAAAGGTTTGGACAAGTTCCTGGAGGAAAGGTCCATAAACCATTATTAAGAAGGGACCCAGGATATCAATGCTTGAACCAATACAAGCATTGTGGAACCTGTGTCCCTTGGGGAAACTGCTAGGTACATATGACCTAGATTGGCCTCTGTTGGAAACAGAATACTGGGCTTGATGGACCTTGGTCTGACCCAGTATGGCATATCTTATGTTCTTATGTTCAGATGGACAAGGTACACTTGGACACAGCCAACCCCAACTTATTAGGGTCAAAAGAAACGAAGAGCTGAGTAGCCCTTCTATGCCCCTGCGTACGGTCAAGGTAGAAGGATAAGGCCCTCCTACAGTCCAGAGTATGCAGGACTGCTTCAGCCTGGCTTGCATGAGGCCTAGGGAAGAATGTTGGAAGAACCACCTCCTGATTGAGGTGGAAAGAGGAGACAACCTTTGGGAGGAACTTTGGATGAGTCCTGAGGACTACCCTGTTCCTATAAATCCTGGTGTAAGGCCTATCACAGACCAGGGCCTGAAGCTCACTCACTCGCCTGGCCGAAGTTAAGGCTATCAGGAAGAGTGTCTTCCAGGACAGGAAGCGTAGTGGACAAGTAGCCATCGGCTCAAAAGGTGGGCGAGTCAGTTGCTGCAAGACCACATTCAACTCCCACTCAGGGGCAGGAGGACGGATTGGAGGCCTGAGCAAAAGCAAGCCCCTGAGAAAGCGGGACACCAAGGGGTGAACCGACAGAGAATGTCCTTCCACCAGTGAGTGGTGAGCTGCTAGAGCTGAGAGGTGGACCCGAACAGAATTGGACTTAAGTCCCTGATTGGACAAGTGCAGTAAGTACTGAAGCACTACTGGAACAGTACAGGAGAAAGGATCCTCTGTACGTAGCTGACACCACACAGAAAACCTTTTCCATTTGAGAGCATAGGTTTTCCTAGTGGACTGTTTCCTAGAGGCTAGGACAACCTCCTCAACTTCCTGAGGTAGGCCCCAGGGAGCCAAAACTACCCTTGCAGCCTCCAGGCCATCAAATTGAGAGCTTTGAGATTGGGGTGCAGAAGGGAACCCTGCTCCTGTGAGAGAAGGTCGGGTTGCAACCCCAGAGGCAGTGGGGGATCCACCGCCAGTTGAAGTAGAAGTGGAAACCAAGGCTGTCTCGGCCACCTGGGAGCCACCAGCAGGACCGAGGCCTTGTCCTGAAGAATTTTGAAGAGAGTTTGGGCCACCAAGGGCGTGGGAGGAAACACATACAGGAGGACCTGAGACCATGGAATCAGAAAAGCATCTGCTGCTATTCTCAGAGGATGCGGTTGCCTGGAGCAGAACCTCAGCAGTTGCTTGTTCATTGGGCTGGCAAAGAGATCTACCAAAGGGAGACCCCATTTTAGGAAGATCTTCTGAACTACTGAAGGATGCAGTTGCCACTCGTGGGGCTGCAGAATCCTGCTTAACCTGTCGGCCAGGTAGTTGTCCTGACCTGGAAGGTACACAGCCTTGAGGAGCATGTTGTGCTTGAGAGCAAACGAACAAAGGTCCTGAGCCTCCCGACAAAGAAGTCTGGACCCAGTCCCGCCCTGTTTGTTCACATAAAACATGGCTACTTGGTTGTCTGTCTGAACCAGGACAGATTGATGAGCCAGGGTAGGAGAGAAAGCTTTGAGTGCTAATCGAATAGCTCTGAGTTCTAGGAGATCTGCTGTGCAGCCTCCCAAGGAGACCACAGGCCCTGGGTGCACTTGTCTAAACAATGAGCTCCCCAGCCCTGCAGGGAGGCGTCGGTGGTCAGTACCACCGTGTACCTAGGAATCTGAAAAGGCACCCCCTTTAGTAGATTGGGTGGGTGCAGCCACCAGCTGAGGGAGTTCAGAAATTGTCTGGACACCCTTATGCTGTTCCTAAGGCTGCCTGTGGCCTGTGACCACTGAGTCCGAAGGCACCACTGTGCAGGCCTCATATGGAGCCTGGCATTGGGGGTGACATGCACTGTCGAAGCCATGTGGCCTAGAAGCCTCAGGCAGAGTCTGGCGGAGACTAGTGACCTGTTGAGAAACTGATTTGCCAAGGCTATCAATCTTTGTGCTCTGTCTTCTGGCAAGAAAGCCTTTGCCAGGAGAAAGTCCAGCCTTACTCCTATGAACTCCAAATTCTGGGAGGGGAGCAAAGTGGACTTTGCGAAGTTTATCACAAACCCTAGGCTTTGAAGAAGAGCAATAGTTCTGAGGGTGGCTTGTCTGGCCTCCTGGCACGTCTGACCCCTGATGAGCCAGTCGTCCAGATAGGGGAAGACAAAGACTCCCTGAGTTCTCAGGTAGGCCGCCACTGCCAGTCATTTGGTAAAGACCCTGGGAGCGGGGGTGAGGCCAAAAGGCAGTACTCTGTACTGATAATGGTTTCCTCCCACAAGGAACCTGAGGTACTTTCTGTGGTCTGGATGAATGAGGATGTGAGTGTACGCATCCTTTAGATCTAAGGAGCATAGCCAATCTCCCTGCTGGAGGTAGGGCAGAAGTGTTCCAAGAGTAAGCATCTTGAACTTTTCTTTCTCTAGGAACTTGTTGAGGTTCCTGAGGTCCAGAATAGGTCGAAGTCCACCGGTTCTTTTGGGCAGCAGGAAATACCTGGAGTAGAATCCGTGACCTTGCAAGTGGGGAGGCACAGGCTCCACCGCCCTGTCCACCAACAGACCTTGAAGTTCCTGAAGGAGAAGGTCTGTGTGCAGGGAAGGCCTTGGAGGCTCCCCTGGAAAGTATGGTGGAGGCAGTTGGTGAAAATGTAGTGCATAGCCCCTGTGGACTATGTCCAACACCCAACTGTCCCCGGTGATGAGGGGCCACTGGTGGGCAAAGAGGACGAGGTGACCTCCTGTGCAGGGTTGGGAGAGCAGGGAACGAGAGGCTACGCTCAAGGAGTCAAAATCCCCCACCCTGCTGAGTGGGAGCAGGGGCCGGAGGCTTCGGGTTCCTCTGCCTAAGGGGCCCATTACCCTGCCCCTTGGCTTACTGACCCTGGGGTGCAGCTTGGGTAGCCTCATATTGAGGGTACTGTTTGTAGGCAGTGCCCTTCCTCGGGTAAAAGGGCTTTTTACCCGAGCCTTTCTTTTTATGAGAAGAGGGCAGAGGTCTTCCTAGACAGCCTTGTCCGTGTAAGGTGCTCTGTTTCGAGCTGGGCAGCCTTCTCGGTCATGGGCTTGCCAAAAAGGTTTTCACCTCGGCAAGGGACATCGACCAACTTGTCCTGAGCCCATGGCTCGAGGTCCGATGACTGCAGCCATGCCTGGCGTCGAGCTGCGATGCCGGCTGCCGCAACTCGGGCCGAAGCCTCGAAACCAGCGTAGGCGGCGCGGGACATGAACTTCGAGCAGTCCCGAATCCCCGAGGACAAGGACTTGAATCTCTGCAAGGGTTCCCCGGAGAGTCCAGCAAAGAACCCGGCCAACTCCTTGGCCAGGTCCCGCAAGTACATGCCCATGTACAGCTGATAAGACTGGACACGGCAAGCAAGCATTGAGCCCTTGAAGCACTTTCTACCGACGCCATCGAGGTTCCGGGCCTCCCTGCCAGGGGGGCACCGCGGAGTGCATCTTCTGGCTCTTCAGGCGATGCATGGCTGATTCCACAACCATGCAATGGTGTGGTAGCTGTGCTTTCTGAAAGCCAGGGCTCTTCCTGAGTCTTTAGATCGAGTCGACTCGCTTGCTTAAAACCGGCGCCAAGGCCGGTGCCTCCCACATCCGGAAGAGGAGCCATTCCAGCATCGGAGGAACCGAGACAGTAAAGGCCTCCTTCGGAGGAGAGTCATACTGTAGGGCCTCGAGCTCTTCAGCTCGAGGCTCTTCCTCAGGGTCCGCCGGAATAGCCAAGGCAGTGGCCATATTCTGGACGAACTCCAAGAACAGAGTATCCTCCGGAGGGGATCTACTCCGGGGCTCAGACTGCGGTGAGTCTGATGGGATGCACCGAGTCTTGAACGTATCGGGGGACTCCTCATCCTCCGTCTCCCAGGCGGACTCGTCTGACGAGGAGTCAGGGTCCGACCCCGCGGGGCCCTGGAGCACCCGCCCCAACGCCAGAGGCAACAGCGTCAACGCCCTCGGTCCCAAGCGGGAGGTCGAGGGAGACCGCGACCGAGGTTGACTTCGAGCCATGATGGACTCGAGTATCGGCTCGGTCTTCGGGGTCGACTTCGAAGTCGATGTCCCGGTGGTCGGGGCAGATGCGCCAGACAGGCTGGCCATCAGTGCCCGCTGCTGCTCCATGAAGGCAGACAATCTGCTCTCCAAGGCTGTCATCCTGAGACTCAGCTCAGGAGACGCAGCAGGCGCCGGGTCCGATGTCGGCTCCCTGGGAGGAGAGTCCTCGAGGACTACAGGGCTTACGTGTCCAGCAGACTCTGGCTCCACGCGAGGATCTTTGGCAGGCTTCTCTTGGTCCACGGACCCGGGGCGACGGTCGGGGGTCTTAGACCTGGCCCTCGAGGAGCCAGGGACCTCCTCCGACGACGCCCTCGCGAGCCGTTTCTTCCTCTTGCGTTCCCGGTCGGGGGACCCCCTGTCCGAGGAGCTCCGATGGTGCTCGGGATCCGAATCCCAAGATGTCGAGGCCTCAGACGAGGTCCGGGCCCGGCCGGAGGCTGAGTCCGAGAAAAGCCTTTCTTTCTGCTGCTGGCGACTTCGGAGTGCCTTGGAAGACATCTTCCCACATGGCCCACACGACTTAGGGTCGTGATCAGGACCGAGGCACCGGAGGCAGCAGTCGTGTGTGTCGGTGAGAGACATCAATTTCTTACACCGATCACACTTCTTGAAACAGCTGGAAGCCATCGGGGAAAAAAGAGTCCCCGCGAGGTCAAAGGACCGGCCTTCCAGGGAAAAAGCAAAAAAGGGCGCGAACGCCAGCCACAAAGGGCAAAAACCGAAAAAGAAGAATCGGGCTCGATACCGGTGTACCGAACCCGGCGTCGAACCAGGAGAAAAAACAGCGAGGATCGCCGAAAAAAATCAACTTTTATCCGGGATGACAGGACACACGTCCGGTGGGCTTCTCGTAAAAAAACAGACTGAGGTAAGATGGCACCTTTAGGCGGGAAGGGAACCGAGCATGCGTGCCTACATTCCCAAAGGCTTTCATAGAAAGCTGGGGAAATGCTCCGCTGGGGCTTCATCGGCGCCAATGACACCCATATGTGAGGACTGACTTCCTGCTTGGTCCTGGAGAAATCTGGATTCCACTAGTGTTTCCTATATTATTCATGTGAAAGATGGCATTCAGATCTATCATACACAGTTACTGTTATCATGTTCTTAGATATTGTACAATACATTCCAGGGGCAATGGAACATTTTTTTGGGTTGGAAGAGCCATTCAATCAAACTAATCTCTAGCCCCACTCCAAAGCTCTCTAATTGCTGATGCTGTGTTGGGCAAAATATTGGTCAGGCCATGGCTGAGTCCGAGAAAAGCCTTTCTTTCTGCTGCTGGCGACTTCGGAGTGCCTTGGAAGACATCTTCCCACATGGTCCACACGTCTTAGGGTCGTGATCAGGACCGAGGCACCGAAGGCAGCAGTCGTGTGTGTCGGTGAGAAACATCAACTTCTTACACCGATCACACTTCTTGAAACCGCTGGAAGCCATCGGGGAAAAAAGAGTCCCTGCGAGGTCAAAGGACCAGCCTTCCAGGGAAAAATCAAAAAAAAAGAATCGGGCTCGATACCAGTGTACCGAACCCGGCAGGAGAGGAACCGGAGTCGAACCGGGAAATAAAAATAGCGAACATCGCCGAAAAATCAAACTTTTATCCGGGATGACAGGACACACGTCCAGTGGGCTTCTCGGAAAAAGAGAGACCGAGGTAAGATGGCACCTTTAGGCGGGAAGGGAACCGCACATGCGTGCCTGCATTCCCAAAGGCTTTCATAGAAAGCTGGGGAAATGCTCTGCTGGGGCTTCATCGGCGTCCTGCTTGGTCCTGGAGAAGTAATATTTTCTGCTTTCTCCTTTTACTTCCCCGATCTTGCCATTATCATTTTTAAATTATATTTCTTTGCTTAACTTTGTCCAATAATTTTCTTTTTACTTCTTTGGACTTCCAGATCAATCTAAACCAACATCTACCAGGATTACAGTGCCATGAGCTTAATTCATAATTGCCTGTGGTTGTTAACCTAATTTGTAATCCCTTCTCACAAAGCCCAGTTTCACAGCAACACTCTTCAGCCAGATCCTAGTGCCTTTGTTTCCTCCAGAAACAGGTGAGTTTTTCTCTGGACCGATCAGTTGGTTTTGACAATTAACAATGTCTAGGGCTGTCCTCCTTCCTCCCCTGTGTGCAAACACTGCTTCAGTAGTATCTCTCTAGCTCCATTTGCCTGCAGAAGAGAAGCTGGGCTCAGGAATCAAACCCAAATCTCTTGCACTGCAGCAATGTTATAGTCAAGACTCACCATGATTACTGAAAGGGGGCTAAGTAAAACATACATGCTGTTGAAATCTTTGTTTTTAAATTTATTAAGACAGAGCTTTTTATAAAATGAGAGCACAAAGTTCTCCTTAGTCCCAGCTTTCAGTAAACACCTTTCTTTCCTATGAAAATGGATTAATTTTATTTATGTAGCTAGGCTTATATACCGCTTTTCATCAGGTTAGTGTGGTTTACAGGGAACAGATCAATTATATAGAACAAATATCAACTTAGACAATAGTTAACAATATTAATTAAGTTCAGAATTAAGATCATTCTGAATTCTGGAAAAGACTCAAAACCTACCTCTTCCAAGAACACATTTCCCTGCCCCATTAACCCATACCTACTGAGTACACCCCACTAATTATCCTGTACTAATTATCCTGTAAATATGTACATAGTTCTGTGTTGAATCATGTTTGCTTATACTCAAAATGTTCTGTTCCATGTACAACAGATTTGATTGTTACTTTATGTTCCTTGTAAACCGTCTTGAATTGTAGAAAGATGCTGTATAAAAACAACTAAATAAATAAATATATGGAGCGATTAACACTTTTGTTATGTATTATCTATAACAGCATGTTATTTACAATCATTGAACTATATACAATATGAGAATAGTGTATGGATGTTATATTCATTCATTAACTATTTACAAGAGCAGAGCCCGTCTTGATGGTGTAATATGTGAGGGGGGGGGGGTCCAAAGTGTTCAATGAATAAGAGGGTTTTCAGGTGTGTGTGGAAGGAGAGTAGGTTAGTGATATTCCTTGTTGTGTCTGGCAGAGAATTTCAGAGGGATGGCGTGTAGAATTCAAATGCTCTATGACAGATTTGTTGGTTGAATTTTGTTTTAGAATGTGTTATAATGATTTTTTTTGGTTGTGGCAGGTCTTCGTGGTCTGTTTGTAGTGAGTTTCTGAAGGAGGGAATGAAGTTGGGTAGGTGGTTTGGAGTGTAGTGCTTTGTGCGTAAGGAGCAACGCTTAATATTTGATTATTTTGTGAAAGGGCAGCCAGTGGAGGTTGGGGGTAATATGGTCATGTTTAGCAGTTCCCTAGATTGTATGTGCTGCTGTGTGTAGAGCAGTTTGAAGCGGGAGGAGGGTGGCTTGTGGTAGGCCCTGGTAGATGCTGTTGCAATAGTCTGCATGAAGGAGAGTGAGAGCTTGTAGGGCTGTTCTGCAGTCTGTTGCTTCGAGTAGGGACAGAGTCGTTGCAGGGTCTTCGTTTTGAAGTCAATAGTTTTGGCTGTCTTCATTAATTGAGTTTTGAAGGAACGTTGCTGGTCAAGAGTGATCCCGAGGTATTTCAGCTTTGGTTGAACATTTATCTGAATGTTTAGTGTTATCATGGTTGGAGGAGTGAATGAGGAGTTCCTTATAATAAACAGTGCTGCTGTCTTTTTGTAGTTGATAATATTTGTTGAAAGCCACTGGGAAACGTCAATGAAGCAGTCTTGAATCTGTGTGTAAGACGGTTGATTTATGTGGATTGGGCAGTATAGCATTATGTCATCAGCATATAAGTGGAAGTGAATGTTGTGTTTTTTGATGACTGAGCAGAAGGGTTGGAGATATAAGTTGAAAAGGGGTGCAGATAGTGTTGAACCCTGGGGTACTCCTTGTGTGTTTGTTGGTATGGTTTGGAGGTGCTTGTACCCATTTTTATCTGTTGTCATCTATCAGTGAGGTATGATTGAAACCAATTGAAAACTGTATCTTGGATACCGTAAGATTGTAGTTATAGAAGTGTGCCATGGTCAACTGTATCGAACGCTGTAGAGATATTGAGGAATATAAGCAGATAGGCTTGTGAGCGGTCTTGTATTCCCTTGGGTTAATATGTTGATTAGTACCGTCATCGGGATTTCAACTGTCTTGTCACCCTGACAAACCAGCCGCCATTAGAATACACTTCAGAGGAAACGTCTAACTTCCTTTCAGGAAAGGGCAGATCAGTAAAATCCACAACAGAAATACCCCCGGCTTTCCCACCACAGGAAATGAGTAGGAGTTCCTGTTCCAAGAAGCAAAAAGAATTATTCTGCCAACTTACATTTACAGAACCTGTAACATTCATCTAACAAGGATGGTTTTGACATAGTTTCCTGTCATCAGTGTTAGAGACTGAATAAACTAACAAGCCACTTTTCTCTCTATTCTCCCTAGTTATCACAGTTTGCACAGCACATACCAGGTAGGCATAATGGTACATTCATTTAGTTTAGATTAGTTAAAAATTTGCTATATTGCCCTTCGTGATGACAGCTTCAGAGTAGTTTTATAAGTCTACAAAAAAAAAAATCAGGGGTCACAGCAAAAATGCATACACACACACAGAGGGAACACACATCTTTTGCCAATTCAAAGGGGAGGGACAAAGGGCAGAATCTTGGAGAGAAAAGTACAGAGCATATTAGTTGCCTGAGCAGAGAATGCCACCAAAAGCCCTACTGAAGTACAGGATTTTAAGATCCTTTTCAAACTTAGGATAAGAATATTTTGTTCACAGGTAAGGAGGTAGGGAATCCACAAAAGGGAGACAAGAAAAATGCAGTCAGACATGTCATTTCATGGCAAATTTGCATTGCAGACAGGAGGTCACAGAGGTTTTCCTTCTGAGATCTTTTTGGTCTGGTAGAGATTATTGGGAGCAAGTGGTTAGAGAGGGATTGGGGGAGGCTAGTGTAAAAGGTTTTATGAACAAGAAATAGAGGTTATATTCCATGGCAGTGTTTCATTATTAGTATTTAGCTCATGTCTTTCCAGTAGTAGTTCAAAATGAGTTACATTTAGATACAATAGGAATTTCCCTATTTCTGGAGGGCTTACAATCTATGTTTGTACCTGAGGCAGTCAAGGGTTAAATGACTTACCCAAGGTCACAATAAGTACAAGTGGAATTTGAACCCTGGTCTTTCTGGTCCCAGGCTGCTGCCCTAAGCACTAGACTTCTCCTCCACAATGTATATAAGTCTTTAAAAAAAAACTTATCTGCAGAAGGCTATGCAAAACAACCTACGTACATACTTTACAATGTCCCTTCCAAAAGAGCTTACATCCAAGCTTGACCATAAGCAGGCTACTTGATTTGTTCTAGTTCATAGAGTGAAGAGGCTCTATATAATCTCCATTGCTTACCCTCAACAGTCCTTGGTGAAAATCTCTGGGAATCCAAAGCCTCATCTGGCCTATTCCTCTTCTACATGTTAGAATACTAACACCTTGGCCCACACCCAGAGGCCAAGGCATTAAAATAAAGCGTAGTTACTCACCTGTAACAGGTGTTCCCCAGGGACAGCAGGAATCAGTCCTCACTTATGGATGACGCTGGCACCAATGGAGCCCACGCGGAGCAATTCCCCAGTTTTCAAAGAAAGCCTTTGGGATTGCTGCCACGCATGCGTGGTCCTCTTCCCGCCCAAAGGTGCCATCTTGCTCAGTCAGCTCCCATAGCTAGAGCCCTACTAAGCAGATGGCAAGGGAAGGATATAAAAACTGCCTCTTAAGGGGAGGTGGGAGGGTAGTGAGGACTGATTCCTGCTGTCCCTGGAGAACACCTGTTCAAGGTGAGTAACTACACTTTCTCCAGGAACAAGCAGGAAGTCAGGCCTCACTTACGGGATTCCCCAGCTACAGGCTTCTGAACCGTAGTTCCAAAACACCTTCGTGGGGCCCTGAGCAGAAGCCAACGCCTGAAGGAGCCCGAGTCCTCGGGGGCGAGCTCTTGGTAGCCGCAGAAGAAGGATTGGAGGGCAGGAGTTTCTTATACCCCGAACAGATTACAGAGTACAGCCTGGCCGAAGGAGCTGTCCCGGCAGGATTCCCTCTCCAGGCAGTAGTGAGAAGCGTAAGTATCCGCTGAAGACCAGGTCGCAGCCCGGCAGATGTCCGTCAGAGGCACTGAGCACAGCAAAGCCACCGAAGCTGCTTTGACCTGGACACCATGTGCGGTGACTCCCCGATCCAGCGGGGCGCCTGCCTTTGCCTGGGCGAAGGCGATGCATTCCACCACCCAGATGGAGAGGGTGTGCTTGGTGACTGCCTGTCCCAGGCAGTTGTGATCGTAGGCAACAAAGAGCCAATCAGACTTGTGATGAACCTGGGTGTGCTGCAGTTAGAAGGCGAGAGCCCTCTTGCAGTCGAGTGTAAGTAAGACCGCCGATGCCCGGACAGCATGAGGTCTCGGGAAGAAGGTCGGTAAGACTATCTCCTCATTGAGATGGAAATCCGAGACAACCTTCGGTAAGAACTTGGGGTGGGTACGGAGGACCACCCTGTTCCCATAGAACCTGGTGTAGGGAGCCTCAGCTATGAGGGCCTGGAGTTCGCTGACTCGCCGAGCTGAGGTCAGAGCCACCAGGAAGGCCACCTTCCAGGAGAGGTGCCGAAGCGAGTATGTTCGAAGGTGATCGCGTAAGCTGCATGAGCACGATGCTCAGGTCCCACCGCCGGTGGAAGCTGGATGGGAGGTTTGGAAAGAAAGAGGACCCGCATGAAGCGGGAGACCAGGGGCTGCCCACAGAGGGATTTACCCTCAATGGGGAGGTGGTTAGCTGAAATGGCACTCAGGTGTACCCTGACTGAGTTGGACTTCAGCCCCTCTTTCGAGAGGTGGAAGTGGTACTGGAGAACACCGCACAGAGCAGAAGAACAGGTCGATCTGGAGCTCAGAGCACCAAACTGAGAAACGCCGCCACTTAAAGGCATAGGCTCGTCTCGTCGAGTCCTTCCTCGACGCGAGAAGGATCTCCTCAACCTCCCTTGGGAGGTTTAGCAGGGCTAAGGAGACCCGTTCAGCCACCAGGCTGTAAGGGACAAGGCCAGGTTTGGGTGAAGCACCCGTCCCTCCTCCTGCATTAGCAGGCTCAGGGCGCAGCCTAGGGGGACTGGAGGCTCAGATGAGAGCCGGAGCAGAAGTGGGAACCAAGGCTGTCGAGGCCACGAAGGAGCCACGAGAAACACTGAAGCTCACTCCAGCTGGACCTTGTGGAGGGTCCTCGCAATGAGAGGAGTGGAAGGGAGGGCATAAAGAAGCCCGGAGGTCCAGTTCAATTGGAACATATCCGGGGCCACCCTGCTCGGGTGTGGAACCGGTCTGAAGAAGCGGGGAAGCTGTGCGAACAGGTCCATGGACAGATTCCCCCACTGATGGAACAAGAGGCCGGCCACCTCTGGATCCAGGCGCCACTCATTTGGGTGGAGTATTCTGTTGAGTTTGTCCACAAGGACATTTTCCTGGTCCAGGAAATAGAGCGCTCTGAGGGTCATGCCCCAGCGAACAGCAAAGGAGCAAAGGAGGACTGCCTCCTGGCAGAGGGGGCGGGAACCTGCTCCCACCTCCTTGTTTATATAGAACATTGCTACCCTATTGTCGGTCTGCACGAGCACCGACTTTCCCCTCAGATGGTACTCGAAGGCCCTCATGACCCACTGAACCACCCGAAGCTCGAGCAGATTGATCTGCTGCTGTGATTCTCGGGCGACCACTGTCCCTGGGTGCATAGGTTGCTGCAGTGGGCTCCCAAACCCAGTAGGCAGGCATCTGTCATCAGGACGAGATCGTGCTGCAGGGCCTGGAAGAGCATGCCCCGAAGGAGGCTTTGGGGATCCTGTCACCAATCCAGGGAGCTGTAAAGGCCACAGGAGACTCGGATGGGGTCCTGGAGGTGGCCGGAGGCCTGGCTCCATTGTGCTCTGAGGCACCACTGAGCCGTCCGCATGTGCATGCAGGCGTGGGGAACAACATGGACGGTGGAGGTCATGTGCCCCAGGAGGCGCAACATGGCTCGCGCCGGAATCCGAGCTCTGCCTTGGACCTTGGCCGCCAGGGCACGGAGACGATCCGCATGGTCCTGGGGTAGGAAGGCGGTTGCCCACTCCATGTCAAGGAGTGCGCCGATGAACTCCAAGGTCTGCACCGGTTCGAGGTGGGACTTGGAGTAATTGACCAGGAAGCCGAGGCGTTCGAGGAGGAGGATCGTGCACGATGCCGCAAGGCGGGCTACCTCAGCTGATGGCCCCGTGATGAGCCAGTCATCCAGGTAAGGAAAAATGGGTATGCTCTGCCGCCGGAGGTAGGCAGCCGCCATGGAAAGGCACTTGGTGAAGACCTGCAGGGCAGATGCGAGCCCAAAGGGGAGCACCCTGTATTGGTAGTACGCCCCCTGTACTCTGAAGCGCAGGTACTGCCTTTTCGGGGGGTGGACCAGAATGTGGGCATAAGTGTCTCTGAGGTCCAAGGAGCGTAGCCAATCGCCCTGCTGGAAGAAGGGTAGCAGGACATCAAGCGATAGCATTTTGAACTTCTCTCACACCAGAAACTTGTTTAAGTTCCTGAGATCGAGGATGGGGCATAGGCCCCCCGTCTTCTTCGGAAGAAGTAGTATTGGGAGTAGAACCTTTGACCTCGGAGGTGCAGCGGTACCTTTTTGACTGCCCGCTGGTTGAGGAGGTTGGTCAGCTCTTCTTGCAAGCAAGCCTGGTGTGAGGGAAGCCGAGAAGGCTCCTCTGGGGAGAAGGGAGCCTGTCCAGATGAAGAAGGTAACTGGCCCGGACCACCCGGAGGACCCAGGTGTCCGATGTGATCGATGCCATTGGGGGGCGAAAAGGAACAGGCATCCCCCCACAGGTGGAAGTGCCACCAGGGTGCAAGAGGCTATGCCTTCGGCATTTAAACCCATGAGCAGGTTGGGGAGGCGCTGGTGGTTGGGCCTTGGGCCCTTTAGGTTTGCGATGGCCATGCACTTCCCCCTTGCCTTATGTGCTGGTGGTTGGTGCGGGGGTGGACAGGTAGGTGGGTATCCCCGGTAGGGAAGTCCCTTTCTCTGGGAGAACAGCTTCTTTGTGTGCTGCTTCTTCCGTGGGAGAGAAGAGGTCTTACGCGAGAGGCAGGTTTGAGTTACGAACTCCGTTTCAATCTTGGCCACCTTATCCTCCATGGGCTTGCCAAACAATTGTTCACCGAGGCAGGGGACATCCAAGAGCTTCTCCTGGACCCACTGCTCCAGGTCTGAAGACTGGAGCCATGCCTGATGCCAGACCCCGATGCCGGCCGCTGTCACTCAGGCGGAGAACTCAAACCCATCGTACGCGGCACGGGACAGGTACTTTGAGCAGTCCACAACCGACCTCAGGAGGGTCTGGAACCTGAGAAGGTGTTCACCCCCGAGACCTGCAGAAAAATTACCAAGCTCTTTGGCAAGGTCGCGCAGAAATATGCCCATGTACAGTTGGTAAGCCTGAATGTGGAACGTCAGCATGGACCCCTGATAGGCCTTGCGCCCAAGGGCGTCGAGGGCTCTGGACTCTCTGCCAGGCGGGACCGAAGAATGTGACTTCAGACTCTTTTGTTTTCGCATCACTGATTCCACTACCATAGAGGTGAGTGGAAGCTGGGTCTTCTGGAACCCCGGGTCGCACTGGATCCTATACATGGCATCAAGCTGTTTGCTCACAATGGGAACCGAGGCAGGTGCCTCCCACATACGGAGGTGCAGCAGGGACAGTATGGGAAGTACTGGGACCATAAGAGATTCCCGAGGTGGGGACTCAATGTAAGATGTCGAGTTCCTCCGCCCTCTGTTCTTCCTCAGCCTGCGTGGCCAGATTTAGGGCCCGCGCCATGTCCCACACGAAAACCAGAAAGGAAGTGTCCTCTGGAGGCAAATGCCTCTGGGAGGTGGGTGGGGATGGGTCAAAAGGAAGGTCCCTGTGGGTGTGGGTCTCTGAGGAGGTATCCCTATCCGACTCCCAGCCCGAGAGGTACAAGAAGGAGTCCGAGTCAGGCTGGTCGCCCTGACCAAAGGCTGAGGCCCTCTTGGAGCCGGAGGCACTGGCCTTGGATGGCCTCACCCCCGAGGAACGGGACGGTGAGCAAGACCGGTGCCGAGGACCCTCACAAGGCCCGTGGTTCTCGGGGGTTTCCAGGGAAGATTTAGGTACCCCCCTCGGGGGGACCTAGGTCTCGAGGCGCAGGCCAGCCATGCTGGGCAGAAGCGCCTGCTGGGCAGCTAAGGCAGCAGAAATGCTGTGCTCTAGTGCCAGTATCCGGGACTCCCACGTGGGCGTGGGTCCCATTGATGCCGATGCCGGGGTGACCGGGTCTGGCATTGAGGAGGAGAGGGGGTCCTCACCAGGACGACCCTCAGGAGACCAGGCGTCATCGCCGGAGGCCTTCGTGTTTGTACGAGGTACCTTTTGAGGCCGCTCCTTATCCGACTCTCGGGAACACCGGGGAGAGCTGAGCAACTGAGCGCAAGAATGTTCGTGCTGGTCTGGATCCCCCGATAGTGACTTCGAGGTCATCTTCTTCTTACGCCTCTCCACCTCAGAGGACCCCTGATCGGAGTGCCGCCTTAAACGTGGGACCACTGCAGGGGACCCCGTAAGCAGAGGGATGGCCGAGGATGCTACCGGGGATTCTGGGGCTGCATTACGGAAAATGTCGTCAGACTTCTGCTTACGACTTAACAGGACTTTGGCGGACATTTCCTTACAGAGAGAGCAGAGTTCCGGGTTATGGTCGGCCCCCAGACACCAGAGACAGCAGTCATGGGTGTCTGTGAGCGACATATTCTTGGAGCATCTGTCACATTTTTTAAAACCGGTGGCCATTGGGGCAAAAAGGACCCCTGCTAGGTCAAAGACCCTCGAGGCCAGTGGTTGGAAAGGGCACGAAAGGGCCCGAAGAGAAAACATTATCAAAAGGCTGGAAATAAAAAACATCCCTTTGCCCAGAGGAACAAAAGCGAAGGGGAGGACGGGAGAGGACCGGTACTACCGGAAGAAAGAGGGCCAAAGGACGAAAACGAAAACACTTTTTCTGAGGGACAAGGATGTGCATCTGAAGGGCTCCACGGAAAAAGGAAGAAGGAAGACTGAGCAAGATGGCACCTTTGGGTAGGAAGAAGACCATGCACGCATGGAAGCAATCCCAAAGGCTTTCTTTGAAAGCTGGGGAATTGCTCCACGCGGGCTCTGTCGGTGCCAACATCACCCATAAGTGAGGACCGACTTCCTGCTTGTTCCTGGAGAATACATTTCCTCCTCATCATTCTTTGTGTTGGAATAATCCAGTGTAATGGTCATCAGCAAAGTGATGTATCTGGGTATAATTATAAATCATTATTTAAGTATGTGCCCTCATGTTAAGTTGGCTCATAAATATTTTTTCAAGATATGGATGCTACGACAGCTTCGTCTATATTTATCGGACACAGAATAAGGTTCCATCCTTCAGGCCCTATTATTTCCACTTCTAAATTATGCCAATTTGTTTTAAAGGGGATTTCAGCACTGACTCTGAATGCACTATTATAGTAGGTTTGAAATATGACAACAAGGATATTATTAGATTAGTTTAGTCTTCAGCAATGGAGACCAACTTACTAGGCTGAAGTGTAAATCTATCAAAAACTCACCGACTGTACTTGGGCATGGAACTCCTTTTTGAGCTCAGATTTGGAAAAAAACAAGAAATTAAATTTAAATGCCAAATTCTACCTTAGCAAAAGAGTAAGTATAGGAGCAGCAGGAAGCAAGTTATTTGGTGGACAAGAGAGCTTTGAGGTTTAAAACTGATTGATGCTATAAGTGGCTTGGTAGAAGTTAAAGAATGATGCAAGTACTAGCTCACTTATGTTGCTTGTGGTAGACTGGTTAAGCTTCTGGCTGAAGTGATTGAGGATATCTCTATGCTGAGGGCACCTCTGTGTTTTTTCAATTACCTATGTACTGGGTAAGACAGCAGTCTTACATCATGATGCCAAAAGTAGGAGAAGAGGGGGAGAAAGAGGAGGGAATTCATTTGTACACTGTGGTATTGCCCAGTGCTAAAAATCTAGCACAGGGTATCCTAACACTAGTTAATGCAGATGTTTTGCTCAGCTATGCTGTAAGCAAACAGCATGCAACTGAGCTGTGCGAAAACGTCTGCACTAAATAAGGATAGCAAGCCAGGGACATGCGCACAGGGGTCTGTCTTAGTAACACACATATCTTCTGCAGAAAAAAAAAAAAGTTTGGCACGTGCGCTGGAATGCTATCTAGCACCTGCAATATTATTCAGCACAGAAATTCTGTTCAGAATAATATCAATGTTCATAAACAGCAATATTTTTCTGGACAGAATATTGATGTTTTTGCGCCACACAGCCAGCACATGAGCATAACATTGGTCTAGCGCACCACCTCCACCACCTCTGGAGTGGAGGAGTGGCCTAGTGGTTGGGGCAAGGTACTTCAGGCTGAAAGGTCGGGGGTTCCAATCTCACTAGAGGACAGCAACCTTGGGCCGGAAGGACTGGGGTTTCTAGTCCCACAGGTGCTCCTTGTGGTCTTGGGCAAGCCACTTAACCCTCCATAGCCCATGTTCCCTGTAAAATAGTTATCTCCAAGTTATAATGCCCTGTTCAATGTAATTTCAGTTTGTTCAATGTAAACCGCACTGATGCAGAATAGTGCGCTATATAAGAGAATGTAAATAAAATAAATAAATAAATTTTCTTTTCACCACTGGCCTCCAGCAAAGCCAGAAAAATGTTGCAGGCGCTGTACACTTAAGAAACCAACTCCTCACAAGCAGTGACTGCAGAACTATGAGCTAACACTTCATGTCTCCTCGGACCTTGCGTTAAAATTCCAGCATTGAGCTCAGCCTTCTGATTTTCTACATACTTCTTTGCATCTACGCTGCATATCAAATTGCTTCATTTCCAACCATTTAAAAAGCTTTGTGCACAAGCTTACCATGCACTGTGTCTGCTCGAGGCTTTGTGCATGGTTAGCTTGTGCGCAAAGCTTATTCTTGAACTGGTAGCACATAAAATTGTGCATTAAAATCGAGCTAACCTGTGTGCAAAGCCTAGAGCACTTTTCTCTATTGGCTGATGTGTGCGATGTTGCTGTTGCTGCCACCGTGAGTGGAAAAAAACTTTCGGAAAGAGAGTACTGAAGTTTTGTGTTGTGTTTGAACTGAAGTGGTCTGTTTATTGAGAACACCATCAAGGTCAGATATATATGGAGAAGAGGAGAGAAAGCAAGAAAGAAAAAGCACTGCTATCTAGAACCCTGTGGAAAATGTGGAAAAGAGTGAATCTGGGAATACTGTAGCTACAGAGGCAAGCTTCCAAAAGCTACAGTAAATGTAGCCTGAGAGAAGTTCTGGTTTGTACTGTTTTCAGAGGAAGTAGGATTAGAGGGTCCTTATCAAATTCTCTTTTTAAAGTGAAATCACATGAAGGCAGGACTCTCAAATCCAGAGTGCCAAGAAAATAGAGAGATCAAGCGGCAGTTTCCTCCCACACTTCACTGCCATCACCACTACCATTGAACCAGCTGGATTTCAGCTCCCCGAGTTGCTCCCAGTTCAAACTCGGCCCACATCTTCTGTCACTTGGTTCAGATATTTTATCATAGTTTTCAATATCAGCTTTATGCAGATGACTCCCAGATCTACCTCTTTGCACTAGAGCTTTCATCCAGAATACAGTCCCAAATCTCAGCCTGCTTATCCCATCATTACCCTCCTGGATAGAGTAGTTACTCACCTGTAACAGGTGTTCTCCAGGAGCAGCAGGAATCAGTCCTCACATATGAGTGACGTCGGCACCGACGGAGCCCCCTTGCGGAGCATTTCCCCAGCTTTCAAAGAAAGCCTTTGGGAATGCAGCACGCCTGCGCGGTCCCCTTCCCGCCCCAGGGTGCCATCTTGCTCAGTCTGATGACATAGCTAAAAGACAGCAAAAATCAAAATAAAGTATATGACTGCAACTCCAGGGGAGGAGGGAGGGTCGTGAGGACTGATTCCTGCTGCTCCTGGAGAACACCTGTTACAGGTGAGTAACTACTCTTTCTCCATGACCAAGCAGGAAGTCAGTCCTCACATATGGGACTCCCCAGCTCTAGGCTAACGGGGACCCAAAGCTGAGGCTACCAGGAACCCAAAGCTGAGGCTCACTCTACAGAGCCTCAGCATCCATGATAAGAATATCCTCTGAACGCCCCCGTACGGTATCCCAACACAAGGGCCGGAGGTAGGAGTTGCCTAAACCTCAAAGAGATTACGGAGTATCGCCTGTCCGAAAGCACTGTCCTTTCGGGACTCTCTCTCGAGGCAGTAGTGGGCTGCAAAAGTCTGTCTTGAAGACCAAGTAGAGGCCCGGCAGATGTCTGCCAATGGAACAGAGCGGAGATGAGCTACTGATGCGGCTTTCGCCCTGACACAGTGGGCCGTGACTCGACCCTGCAAGGAGAGGCCGGCTGCCTTGTACGCCCAGGCGATACAATCTGCTACCCAAGTGGAAAAGGTACGCTTGGAGACAGGCAACCCCAGTTTATTAGGGTCAAAGGAGACGAAGAGCTGAGTAACCCTTCAGTGCCCCCGCATACGTTCTATGTAGAAGGACAACGCTCTCTTACAGTCCAGGGTATGCAAGACTGTTTCAGCCCGGCTGGTATGCGGCCTGGGAAATAATGTCAGAAGAACTACCTCCTGGTTGAGGTGGAAGGAGGAGACAACTTTTGGAAGGAACTTTGGATGGGTCCATAGGACCACCCTGTTCCTATAGAACTGTGTGTATGGTCTATCAGAAACTAGAGCTTGTAGTTCACTCACATGTCTAGCCGAGGTAAGAGCTACCAGGAAAAGAGCCTTCCAAGAAAGGTAGCGTAAATGGCAAGTAGCCATTGGCTCAAACGGTGGGCGAGTAAGTTGTTGCAAGACCACATTCAAATCCCACTCAGTGGCAGGTGGACGAATCGGAGGCTTGAGCAAAAGCAGACCTCTGAGGAAGCGGGACACCAAGGGGTGAACCAACAGAGACTGTCCCTCCACCGGTGAGTGGTGTGCTGATAAAGCACTGAGGTGGACCTGAACAGAGTTGGACTTAAGGCCCAGGTCTGACAGGTGAAGTAGATATTGTAGTACTACTGGCACAAGGCAGGAGAAAGGATCTTCATTGTGCTGAGCACACCATAATGAAAACCTACGTCACTTGAGGGCATAGGACTTTCTAGTGGATTGCCTCCTAGAGGCCAAGACCACTTCCTCAACTTTCCTAGGTAGAAGCAAGGGAGCTAGCACTATCCTTTCATCAGCCAGGCCATCAGATTGAGGGATCTGAGATTGGGGTGTAGAAGGGAACCCTGGTCCTGAGACAGGAGATCGGGTTGCAAGTTGCAACCCCAGAGGGAATGGAGTTTCCACTGCCAACTGCAGAAGAAGTGGAAACCACGGCTGCCTCGGCCATCTGGGGGCTACCAGAATCACCGAGGCCTTATCCCGTAGAATCTTGAACAGAGTTCGGGCTACCAGGGGCGTGGCAGGAAACGCATACAGGAGGCCCGTAGACCAAGAGATCAGAAACGTATCTGCTGCCATTCTCAGGGGATGCGGCTGTCTGGAGCAAAACCTGGGCAGCTGACGGTTCAGTGGACTTGCAAAGAGACTGATGGATGGAAGTCCCCATCGTAGAAAGATCTGCTGGACCACCAGTGGATGCAACTGCCATTCGTGAGGCTGGAGAATCCTGCTTAGTTTGTCTGCCAAGAAGTTCTCCTGACCAGGTAGATACACTGCTTTGAGAAACATGCCTTGTTTGACTGCAAAGGAGCAAAGGGCCTGTGCCTCCTGACACAAGAGCCTGGACCCTGTGCCCCCTTGCTTGTTCACATAGAACATTGCCACCTGATTGTCTGAATTAAGACAGACTGGTCATGCAGTGTGGCCTCCCGAGGAGACCAGAGGTCTTGAGTGCACGTGCCCTGGCAATGTGCACACCAGCCCCTTAAGGAAGCATCGGTCGTCAGCACCCTTGTGTGTGCTGGGGCCTGGAAAGGTACCCCCCTGAGAAGGTTTGGGAGATGTAACCACCACTGCAGGGAGTCCTAAAGTGGTTTGGACACCTTTACTCTGTCTCGGAGGTCGCCTGTGGCCTGCGCCCACTGAGCTCTGAGGCACCACTGAGCAGCCCGCATGTGCAGACGGGCATTCGGAGTCACATGCACCATGGATGCCATGTGGCCCAGAAGCCGCAGGAAGTGCCTGGCGGAAACCTGAGAACTGCTTTGGCACTGGTTGGCCAAGTACATCAATCTGTGGGCCCTGTCCTCGGGCAAGTAAGCTCTTGTCTGCAGAGTGTCTAATCTTGCCCCTATAAACTCTAGGTTCTGTGAGGGGAGCAAAGTGGACTTTGCGTAGTTTATGACAAAGCCCAGATGCTGAAGAAGAGAGACAGTGCGAAGAGTGGCTTGTCTAGCCTCCTGGAGAGACTGGCCCCTGATGAGCCAGTCGTCCAGGTATGGGAAGACAAAAATTCCCTGATTTCTGAGATAGGCCGCCACCACCGCCAGGCATTTGGTGAAAACCCTGGGGGCAGAAGTTAGGCCAAAGGGAAATACTCTGTACTGGAAATGGTTTCCTCTCACCATAAATCTGAGATATTGTCTGTGGTCTGGATGGATGAGAATGTGAGTATAAGCATCCTTTAGGTCTAAGGAGCATAGCCAATCTCCCTGCTGGAGGTAGGGCAGTTGTATGCCAAGGGTAAGCATCTTGAACTTTTCCCTCTCCAGAAACTTGTTTAGGTTTCGCAATTCTAGGATAGGCCGGAGGCCTCCTGTCCTTTTTGTTATCAGGAAGTACCTGGAGTAGAAGCCTGCCCTTTTCAGGTGGTGAGGCACCGGTTCCACCGCCTGTTCCTTTAGAAGACTTGCCCACTCCTGACGGAGGAGGTTTCTGTGCAGAGGGAGTCTTGGAGGCTCCCCTGGAAAGTAGGAGGGGGATATCTGGTGGAAGTGGAGCAAACAGCCCTTTTGGACTATGCTGAGGACCCAGGTATCCCCTGTGATGGCTGGCCACCTGTAGGCGTACAGCGTCAGCCGACCTCCTGTGCTGAGTGGAGCTGTGGAGAAGAGGCTATGCTGTTGGAGTCAAAACCCCGCTCCCTGCTGTGCAGGAGCCGGAGCTGGTGGCTTGGGGGTCTTCTGCCTACGGGGCCCATGCCCCTGCCCCTTGGCCTGCTGGCCCTGTTGGGGAGCTGTAGAGGCCTGATATTGAGGGTAGGCTTTGTAGGCAGCACCCTTCCTCGGGAAAAAGGGCTTCTTTCCCGAGCCCTTCTTTTTCTGAGAAGGGGCAGAAGTCTTCCTGGACAGCCTTGTCCTGGTGAGAGTCTCAGTCTCGATTTCTGCAGCCTTTTCCGTCATGGGCTTACCGAAAAGGTTTTCACCTCAGCAGGGGACATTGACCAACTTGTCCTGTACCCATGGCTCCAGGTCTGATGACTAGCCAGGCCTGACGACATGCACCGATGCCGGCCGCTGCTACCCAGGTCGAAGCCTCGAAGCCATCATAGGATGCTTGAGAGATAAACTTCGAGCACTCTCAAATCCCTGTTGACAAAGCCTTGAACCTCTGCAAAGGTTCCTCAGAGAGGCCAGCTGAGAACCCGGCAATCTCCTTTGCCAGGTCTCGGAGGTACATGCCCATGTACAGCTGGTAGGTCTGGACACGGCAAGATAGCATAGAGCCCTGGAAGCACTTTCTATCGAGGGCATCCAGGTTCCAGGCCTCCCGGCCGGGGGGCACCAAGGAATGCATCTTCTGACTCTTCAGACGGTGCATGGCCAATTCCACAACCATGGAGTGGTGCGGTAGCTGCGCCTTTTGGAACCCAGGGCTCTTACGGACTCGATAAATGGAATCGACCCATTTGCTAAGAACCAGCGTCAAGGCCAGTGCCTCCCATATACAGAAGAGCAGCCGTTCCAGCATCGGAGGAACCGGTACAGTAAAGGCGTCCTTCGGAGGAAAATCATACTGGAGGGCATCAAGCTCCTCGGCTCGAGGCTCCTCCTTGGCGTCCACAGGGAAGGCCAATGCCTTGGCCATATCCCTCATGAAATCCAAGAACCGGGTATCCTCCGGGGGGGACGCACCGGGTCCAGATGGTGTCCGGGGACTCCTCGTCCTCCGTCTCCCACTCCGACTCCTCCGAGGAGGAATCGAGTGGCTCTGGCCATGCTGGCCTTGGTGCCACCCGCCCTGATGCCGAGGGTATCGGCATCGACGGCCTCGGCCCCACACGGGAGGTCAAGGGGGACCTTGACCAAGGATCGACTCGAGAATCGGCTCGGTCTCCGGAGTCGACTTAGACGTCGAGGTCCCGGTGGTCGGGGCAGATGTACCGGTCAGACCGGCGATCAGCACCCGCTGCTGTTCCATGAAGGCAGCCAAGCTGCTCTCCAAGGCCGTCAACCTGAGTCCAAGCTCAGGAGACTCAGCAGCCCCCGACTCGGGCCCTGACGGCGTCGGGCCCGACATCGGCTCCCCCGGAGAGTCCACGAGGATAACTGCACTTATGTGACTCGGGGACTCCGGCTCCACATGAGATAACTTGGACGGCCTCTCCGACTCTGAGATCCCGGGGCGGTGGTCAGGGCTACGCAACCTGGCCCTCGAGGAACCAGGAGCTTCCACCGACGCTGCCCTCGCAAGCTTTTTCTTCCTTCTGTGCTCCCGGGAGGGAGACTCCCTTTCAGAAGAACCCCGATGGCGCTCGGGGTCAGACTCCCGAGATGTCGAGGCCTCTGATGAAGTCCGGGCCCAGCTGGATGTGGAGTCAGAGAAAATTCTCTCACATTGATGCTGACGGCTCCGAAGCGCCTTCGACGACATTTTGCCGCACGGGCCACAGGCCAGCGGGTCATGGTCGGGCCTGAGGCATCGGAGGCAGCAGTCATATGTGTCAGTGAGAGACATAAGTTTCTTGCACCGATCACACTTTTTGAACCCGCTGGCAGCCATCGGGGGAAAAAGGGCTCCTGCAAGGTCAAAAGACTGTGCTGCCAATAAAAACACAAAAAGAGTGTGAACGCTAGTCACAAAGGACAAAAACCAAAAACACAACTCCGGACTCGATACCGGTGTACAGAGCCCAGGCTGGAAGGGGAACCAGCATTGAACTGGTTAAGACAACGTGAAAAATCGCAGAAAAAAATCAACTTTTTCCGGGTGACACGAACTCACGTCCGTCGGGCTCCACGGAAAAAGAAAGACTGAGCAAGATGGCACCCTTGGGCGGGAAGGGGACCGCACAGGTGGACTGCATTCCCAAAGGCTTTCTTTGAAAGTGGGGAAATGCTCCGCACGGGGGCTCCGTCGGCGCCGACGTCACCCATATGTGAGGACTGACTTCCTGCTTGGTACTGGAGAAGTCCCACCACCATCTTAAAAAATGAATTGGCTAAGACAGTATTGCATATTTTTCCTCTCAAATCTACTTCCTGTTTTTTTTTTTTAATCTTTCCAGTCCCGTCAGCCTCCTCTCTCTGCTTCACTGCACTGCTAAATACATCACTTCTTTCCTTTTAAACGTCAACAAAATCCATCCTTTCCTTTTTGAACACACTTCCAAAGTCCTTATTCATTCGAGTTAACAGGTCAGCGGTGATATTCAGTCGCTGGCCGGTCAACTTAAACCAGCTAATGTTAGGAACATAAAAGGCTGGCCTAAATTTAGCTATCCAGCCACCAGCTGGTATTACCGCTGCCCGGTAACCTAAACCACTAACCCAGCAAACCAGATATTCCATGCAGATGGCTGGATATGACCCCTGACATTGAATATCAGAGTCTAATTTAAAATGGTGATGACCAGCCACTTGACAAATGCTGGCTGCCGCTGATGAATATCAGGCCTCATAGCTCTTCCTAACCACTGGATTTTAACATTTACTGGAATAATACATTTCCTGAAACACCCTATTTGTTCTGTGTCTTGACTAGGTTATAAGCTTGCTTATGTGGATCTATCCAGAGCTGCATACATTTGGATCAGGGGGACCATGCCATTGTCATCTCACTAGACCTCACTGCAGCATTCAACTTAGTTGATCATAACCTCCTCTTGGCCCGCCTCTTTGAAGATGACATTCGTGGTACCATCCTCGCATGGTTCTCCTAATTTCTGTCAAACCAGTTATCAGGTTTCCCTCAGAATTCCCTTTCTGCCCCCTACTGCCTTTCCTGTGGTGTCCCACAAGGCTTGGCTCTTTCTCCTGTCCTTTTCAATCTCTCATATGATGACTAGGGATCATTTTTTACAAGTATGCTAACGATATTTGGTTGTTCACTTGAACCAATAGTATCTCCCCCAATTTTGCTACCATTACCACCACTTTAGACTCAGTTTTGACTTGATTCCAGACCAGGGTCCTAAAACTCAACCCTTCTAAGACCACTGCTATCTGGATCACCGGCTCAGACACCACATCATCAATTGTCCCTTCAATAGGCTCCACCCCCATTTCCCTACTTACCTCTTTCAAATACCTAGCAATCTACCTTGTCTTGGCCCCCTCCTCCTATCCCCACATCAGCTATCTCGCCCAGACTATCTTCTTTGCTCTACGAAGATTCCGGGGTCTCCGACCAGTCAGGTTGCTCTTACCACTATTCTCCTCAGCACTGTCATATCATGCTTGGACTATTGCAATATAATTTTCTCCGGCCTCCCTCAGTTCCAGCTTAAGCACCTCCATACAATCAAAAATGCTGCCATCCGTGCACTCACCCAGAAAATTGGACCACATCACTCTTCTGTTTATGCAATATCAGTGGCTTCCTTTTCCACAACACATCCACTTCAAAATCCTCCTTCTGACTCACAAAGCTCTCCATAATCATGCACCCTTTCTGCAATGACTATACCTTATACCCCCAGTGTGATCTCAGATCCCTTTGCAATAATTGACTGGTCCTAACTCCACCTAACCAAGTGCATTACGAGTCCACCTGCCGTTTGGCTTTTTTTTTTACACTGCCCCTGCCCTTTGGAATTATCTTCCTTCTTCGCTACGTTTAGAACCCTCTTTTCCTAAATTAAAATCCTTTTTGAAAACACATCTGTTTAAACAAGCCTCTGACTTGAGCAACATGCAGGGCGCTGTATAGACAAATGGCTCCCACATTTAACCATGTCTTCCCCAGCTGCTCATGCTTTCTGTTTTATCAACATTATAATTCATTTCTCTCTCTCCAATCTTGTTTTATATATTACCTCTTTTTTAATACTGTAAACCGCTCTGTATGCATTTGCCAAGGGCAGTATATTAAATACTAAATAAATGATAAATGATCTAATAGCGCTATAGAAATCATAAGTATTAGTAGCAACAAAGGTGTAATTTTATTTTTTTCCTGTAATGACATTTTTTGTGGGGATTTTGGAGCATGAGTTAGTTCCTATGGTCCCTATATTCAAAAGGCATTTACATGGTTTACAGCCCTGTAAACTGAATAAATGCAGCTCAGCGTCCCAGACATTCAGGGCTGAATATCACCGATCTTCTCCCCTACACGCCACGATTCTAATCGCTTAGCATTGGGGCGTGTTTTGGGCATTCCAGGCGGTGATATTTCATGCTGCCCAGTTAGAGACCTGCAGATAAAGCACAGTTACTTACCTGTAACAGGTGATCTCTGGGAACAGCAGGAATAAGTCTTCACATATGGGTATGTTGGTACCGACGGAGCCTGCGCGGGAACGCTCCCCAGCGTCCAATCAGAAAGCTTTTGGGAGCATCCCTCAGCGCCTGCTTGCTGCCTTCCCGCCTTTCCAACTGTCTCTCCTCAGTTGAGTTTTATAGCTGAGACAAAGAGAGAGAAAGAGGAAAGGAAAGATAGATAGAGAGATACAACTCCTAGGGGAGGTAGGTGGGTTGTGAAGACTTATTCCTGCTGTTCCCAGAGATCACCTGTTACAGGTAAGTAACTGTGCTATCTCCAGGAACAAGCAGGAAAGCGTAGTTACTCACCTGTAACAGGTGTTCTCCAGGAGCAGCAGGAATCAGTCCTCACTTATGGGTGACGTCGGCGCCGACGGAGCCCTCGCGGAGCAATTTTCCCCAGCTTTCAAAGAAAGCCTTTGGGAATTGCAGCGCGCATGCGCGGTCGTCTTCCCGCCCGAGGGTGCCATCTTAGCCAGTCAGATGACATAGCTAAAAAAGACAGCATAAAAATTTGCAAAAAGAACATAAGCAGACGATTGCAACTCCAAGGGGAGGAGGGAGGGTAGTGAGGACTGATTCCTGCTGCTCCTGGAGAACACCTGTTACAGGTGAGTAACTACGCTTTCTCCAGGACCAAGCAGGAAGTCAGTCCTCACTTATGGGACTCCCAAGCTCAAGGCTACCGGAGACCCTAAGCACAAAAATGAGCTCCCTCTAGCTCAGCAGCACAGAAGGATAGAATCTTCGCTGAATTATCACCCACCGGTAGCCCACATCCGGGATGGAGGGTAGGAGTTGCTCAGACCTCAAAGAGATTACGGAGGACTGCCTGTCCGAAAGCACTGTCCCTACGGGACTCCCTCTCGAGACAGTAATGGACCGCAAAAGTCTGGCTCGAAGACCAAGTAGCGGCCCGGCAGATGTCTGCCAGCGGAACAGAGCGGAGGTAAGCCACTGACGTGGCCTTTGCCCGAACGCAATGAGCCGTGACTCGACTTTCTAAGGAGAGTCCGGCTGCCCCATAAGCCCAAGAGATACAGTCCGCAACCCAGATGGACAGAGTACGCTTGGAGACCGGGAGCCCCAATTTATTGGGGTCAAAAGACACAAAAAGCTGAGCAGCTTTACGGTGCTCCCGCGTACGGTCAAGGTAGAAGTTCAATGCCCTTCTACAGTCCAGGGTATGGAGGACCGTTTCAGCTCGGCTGGAGTGTGGTCTGGGAAAGAAGGTTGGAAGTACCACCTCCTGATTGATGTGAAAAGGGGAGACCACTTTAGGCAGAAATTTTGGGTGAGTCCGTAGGACTACCCTATTCTTGTAGAACCTAGTGTAAGGGGGATCAGACACGAGGGCCTGCAATTCACTCACGCGCCTAGCGGAAGTGAGGGCTATCAAGAACAGTGTTTTCCAAGACAGAAAACGGAGAGAACAGGTAGCCATAGGTTCAAAAGGCGGACAGGTGATCCGCTGCAAAACCACATTCAGGTCCCAGTCAGGCGCTGGCGGGCGCAGAGGTGGTTTAAGTAGAAGGAGACCTCGGAGAAACCTCGCTACGAGAGGGTCATTGGAGAGAGGTCTGCCGTCCACTGGCACATGATGTGCTGAAAAAGCACTGAGGTGAACTTTGACGGAGTTGGACTTAAGTCCCAGATTAGAGAGGTGCAGCAAGTACTGCAAGATCACCGACACCGGGCAGGAGAAGGGATCCTGAGACTGTTGGGTACACCAGACTGCAAAGCGACGCCATTTAAGGGCGTAGCATTTGCGGGTAGAAGGCCGTCGCGAAGCTAAGACGACCTCCTCCACCTCCGTCGGCAGGAGAAGGGGAGCAAGGACTACCCTCTCAGCAGCCAGGCCATAAGGTTGAGAGACCTGAGGTTGGGGTGCAGAAGGGACCCCTGATCCTGAGTGAGGAGATCCGGTTGTATCCCCAGAGGGATTGGACCCTCCACCGCCAGTTGCAGCAGGAGCGGAAACCACGGCTGCCTGGGCCAGCGAGGGGCCACCAGGATCATGAAGGCTTTGTCTCGGAGAACCTTGAAAAGAGTCCGAGAGACCAGCGGGATGGGAGGGAAAGCGTACAGAAGGCTCCCCGACCACGAGATCAGAAAGGCGTCCGCCGCAACCCGAAGGGGGTGTGGCTGACGAGAGCAGAAGCGAGGAAGCTGCCGGTTGTGAGGACTGGCAAAGAGATCCACCGTGGGGAGACCCCACTTGAGGAAGAGCTTCTGAACTACCAAGGGATCCAGACGCCACTCGTGCGGCTGGAGGACCCTGCTGAGTTTGTCTGCAAGGCAATTTTCTTGGCCCGGGAGATAAACTGCCTTGAGGAGAATGCCGTGACTGACGGCCCAAGAGCAGAGCTTCTGTGCCTCCCGGCAGAGGAGGAAGGAGCCCGTGCCCCCCTGCTTGTTCACGTAGAACATGGCAACTTGATTGTCCGTCTGGACAAGGACGGACTGTTGGGAAGTCAGGTGGGAGAAGGCCTTGAGAGCTAGGCGGATCGCCCTGAGCTCCAGGAAGTTGATCTGCTGAGCAGACTCCCACGTGGTCCAGAGGCCCTGAGTACGTGCCTCTTGGCAATGTGCTCCCCAGCCCAGGAGGGATGCATCGGTGGTCAGCACCCGGGTCGGCTGAGGTGACTGGAAAGGCATTCCGAATATCAGGTTCGGCTGCCGGAGCCACCACCGGAGAGACGAGAGCAGCGGCTCGGAGACGCGCACTAGGTCTGCCAGGCCGCCTGTGGCTTGTCGCCACTGCTGGCGGAGACACCATTGAGCAGACCGCATGTTCAGGCGGGCATTGGGGGTCACATGGACGGTGGAAGCCATATGGCCGAGCAGTCTCAGGAAGCGCCTGGCGGAGACCAGGGGCTGGCTGCGAAAGCGGTCGGCTAGGTCCATGAGCCGTTGAGCCCTGTCGAGCGGTAGGTACGCTCGTGCCCGAGGAGTGTGTAGCCTTGCGCCGATGAACTCGAGATCCTGTGAGGGGAGCAAAGTGGACTTTGCGAAGTTTATGACAAAGCCCAAGTGCTGCAGCAGAGTCACCGTGCGGCACGTGGCGTTGGTGACCTCCTGAGCGGACGCTGCTCTGATGAGCCAGTCGTCGAGGTACGGAAAGACATAGAGGCCGTGAAGCCGGAGATGGGCCGCCACGACCGCGAGACATTTTGTGAAGACTCGCGGTGCGGAGGATAGGCCAAAGGGCAGTACTCTGTACTGGTAATGATTTCCTGCCACCACAAACCTTAGGTATTGGCGGTGGCTTGGGTGGATGAGGATGTGCGTGTAGGCATCCTTTAGATCCAAGGAGCATAGCCAATCTCCCTGCTGGAGGTAGGGCAGAAGGATTCCAAGGGTAAGCATTTTGAACTTCTCCCGCACAAGGAACTTGTTGAGGTTGCGCAAGTCCAGGATGGGTCTGAGGCCCCCTGTTCTCTTTGGTATCAGAAAATACCTTGAATAAAAGCCTTGACCTCTCAGGTGGTGGGGCACCGGTTCCACCGCCTGTTCCTGCAGAAGACCTGCTAACTCCTGAAGGAGCAACTCCCTGTGCAGAGGGGGGCGCGAAGGTTCTCCCGGAAAATAGGAGGGAGGGACCTGATGGAAGTGGAGAAGGTAGCCCTCTCGCACGACCTGAAGCACCCAGGCATCTGCGGTGATGCTGGACCACCTGTGGGCGAAGTGAACCAGCCGGCCTCCGGTGCTGGGAGGGACCAGCGGGGGGGAGAGGCTATGCTGAGCGAGTCAAAAACCCCCACCCTGCTGAGCAGGGGCTGGTGGTGCAGGCTTGGGGGCTTGCTGCCTACGGGACCCGTTACCCCGTCCCTTGGCCTGCTGGCCCTGTTGGGGAGCTGCAGGGGCCTGATAATGGGGGTACTGTTTGTAGGCAGCCGCCTTCCTCGGGTAAAAGGACTTTTTTCCCGAGCCCTTCTTTTTCTGGGAAGGGGCGGAGGTCTTCCTAGAAAGCCTGGTCCTGGTGAGAGTCTCAGTCTCAATTTGTGCAGCCTTTTCCGCCATGGGCTTGCCAAAGAGGTTTTCGCCTCGGCAGGGGACATCGACCAACTTGTCCTGTACCCAGGGCTCAAGGTCCGACGACTGAAGCCAAGCCTGTCGGCGGGCACCGATGCCGGCTGCGGCCACTCTAGCCGAGGCCTCAAAGCCATCATAGGCTGCTCGGGACATGAACTTTGAGCATTCCCGAATGCCCGTGGACAAGGCTAGGAACCTCCGCAAGGGCTCCTCGGAGAGACCAGCGGAGAATCCGGCTAGCTCTTTAGCCAGATCCCGGAGATACATGCCCATGTAGAGCTGGTAAGTCTGGACACGACATGCGAGCATAGAGCCCTGGAAGCACTTCTTGCCAAGGCCATCCAGGTTACGGGCCTCCCTTCCAGGAGGCACCGAGGAGTGCATCTTCTGGCTCTTAAGACGATGCATGGCCGATTCCACTACCATGGAATGGTGTGGCAGCTGTGCCTTCTGAAAGCCAGGGCTCTTGCGGACCCGATAGATAGAATCGACCCGCTTGCTCAGGACCGGCGAGGAGGCCGGACTCTCCCACATGCGGAAGAGTAGTCGTTCCAGCATAGGAGGAACCGGCACAGTAAAGTGCTCCCTCGCGGGAGAGTCATACTGGAGGGCGTCGAGCTCTTCGGCTCGAGGCTCCTCCTCGGGATCCGCAGGGAAGGCCAAAGCCTTGGCCATATCCCTAACGAAGTCCGAGAACCGGGCATCCTCCGGGGGGGACTGCTTCCGAGGCTCGGACCCCGGTGAGTCCGATGGGACACACCGAGTCCGGAAAGAATCAGGTGACTCTTCCTCCTCAGACTCCCAGACCGACTCCGACGAGGACTCGGCGGGGTCGGCCCGGGCAGGGTGCGGCGCCAGCCGCCCCGACGTCGAGGGAGTCGGCGTCGGCGACCTCGGTCCCGAACGGGAGGCCGAGGGTGACCTCGACCGAGGATCGACTCGAGTTCTCATTGACTCGAGGATCGGCTCGGTCTCCGGGGTCGACTTGGACGTCGACGTCCCGGCGGTCGGGGCAGCGGCGCCAGCGAGGCCAGCGAGCAGTGCCCGCTGCTGGTCCATGAAGGCAGACAGTCTGCTCTCCAAGGCCGTCAACCTGAGTCCGAGCTCAGGTGACCCAGCAGCCCCCGACTCGGGCCCCGACGGCATCGGGCCCGACGTCGGCTGTCGCGGAGGCGAGTCCAGAAGGACTACAGGACTTACCCGGGCAGGCATCTCCGACTCCAGGCGAGGTCGCTTCGGGAGATGTTCCTTCTCCAAGGACCCGGGGCGGCTGTCGGGGCTATGCGACCTGGCCCTCGCGGAGCCAGGAGCGTCCACCGACGCCGCCCTCGCGGGTTTTTCCTTCCGACGATGGTCCCCGGAGGGAGAACCCCGGTCGGAGGAGCTCCGGCGACGGTCCGAGCTGGAGCCCTTTGACACGGAGGCCTCCGACGAGGTCCGGGTACGGCTGGGGTCAGCGAAGATTCTCTCGCGCTGATGCCGCCGACTTCTCAACGCCTTCGAGGACAGTTTGCTGCAGGGCCCACAGATCAGTTCCTCATGATCCGGGCCCAAGCAGCGGAGGCAAAAGTCGTGTGTGTCGGTTAGTGACATATTTCGGTCACACCGACCACACCGCTTAAAGCCACTGGCAGCCATCGGGGGAAAAAGGGCCCCTGCGAGGTCAAAGGACCGGGCTGCCAGGGAAAACGAAAATGAAAGCTGACTAAGTCAGAAAAACCGAAAAAACGCTAGAGGACTCGAGACCGGCGTCGCGAGTCCGGGCGGGAAAACGATCGGCGTCGAACCGAAAGAAAAAAGTATAAAATAAAGAGGAAAATCAACTTTTTCGCGGGGACAAGACGGGGACGTCTGCAGGGCTCCGCGGAAAAAAGAAGACTGGCTAAGATGGCACCCTCGGGCGGGAAGACGACCGCGCATGCGCGCTGCAATTCCCAAAGGCTTTCTTTGAAAGCTGGGGAAAATTGCTCCGCGAGGGCTCCGTCGGCGCCGACGTCACCCATAAGTGAGGACTGACTTCCTGCTTGGTCCTGGAGAATGAGTCTTCACATATGGGGACTCCCAAGCTAAGATGCCTGGAGCCCTAGCATGGTGGGGATTGAAACATGCTACACTTCATATGGCCAGGCATCCTGAGGATGGAGGGTAGGAGTTGAAAAGAGAGGAGCTGTAGAAAAACAGCTAACCTAAAATAGGACTACAGGTAAGGAGTCCTTGTATGTATGATAATTATCATGAAAAATATTGAAATGAACAATCACAATATGGACCTCACCTACTGGATTGCAGGAAGTAGAGAGGCTGATGGAGTCTACTGGGGATCCAGTAGAGGAATCTTCAAGGTGATCTCACTGAAGTGAAGGTGAAGGTCCAAATCTGGAAGTGACAGGTGACCCAGGTGTCAACTGGGGTAGTACAAAAACGGTAGGTCTTTAGTGGAAAGCTTTATGGAAAAAGCTGGGAACTCTTTTGGCTACAGAGTTACTCACAGTTAGGAGCAAAAGAGGAAGACTGACCGATTTGGACAAACTAGCCCAGTCCTGGAGGGAAGAAGGGGTATGGGAAAAAAGCCCATATTCCCAAGAAGGACAGATGTCTGAAGGGTTGAAACCTCAGATCTACTGAAGATCCACCATGTCTTTCCTAACTGGTGAGAGATAGGAAAGATATTGGAGCATGGAGCTTCAGGGATACCTAAACCTAGGGTTAAGGTAGGAGCTGTCAGTACCACAGCAGTGATTATGTGCATAATACGCCACACATACTGTGGGGCAGTATGAACATATGCAAGCCCACTGTCTGGAACCTATAGGAAGGTAAAACCTTTATAAACATAGACAGTTAGAGAGATAAGTATGTAAATACATATCTACCTATAAGGAAGCATCTCGACAGATACACATATATATAGATATATATATATATGTGTGTGTATATATATATATATATATATATATGGGTATATATATATGTCTATAGTGAGATCTGGAGGGGCATAACATATGCACACGCAGCTTAGAGACATATGTATCTATAGAGATGTATATAGATATATATACATACATGAATATTGTCACACCGCCCCCCTGGTGGCACTGGGATGTCACAGCAGGGAGGGTGGACACAAAAATATTTTATGGTGGAGTTTAGCTCAAAGACAGGGCCCAGGTTTTTATAGTCCTGGTAGCCTTCTGGGTAACGAAAGCTCCAAAGAATATAACAGTCCAAGTGTAGGGAGAATAAAGACTTTTATTTCCCGTATTGCAAATAGGTTCAATAGCTCAGAATTTACATCAACACAAAAATGTCCTTGCTTCAGGTTGAAAGAAAAAGAAACATGAACTGAGTTAGACCTGTTAACTTCACAGCAGTACTATAAGAAACACAGATTCAAACCTTCCCCCAGACCACAGCTCTACTCCTCGGCTAAGGGCTCAAAGCTTTCTGCCAGGCAATAGCTGCAATCCATCTCGGGGTCCGAAAGGTCATCCGGGAATTCCACCTGCATTGGTTCACCGTCAGGAATATCTAGTGGCTCGCATTCAGGCTTTTTATATAATGTTTGTACAATGTCCCAATGCGCTGCATCCAAAGGTAAGCCTTGGTTTTGTACACCTCTAGAGTGAGGACAGTTTCTCTCGCCTACTGCTCTTTTACTAGAGAGTTTCTTGTTTGGCACAGGTTTGTATTTTGTAGCACAAATAGTTCTAGAAGGACAGCATTCCTCTAGGCCCTGCTCCTCCTGCGTCACAGCATTCATAAAATCACAATCAGTAAAATGGTGATTACCTTTCCTTTTGGGTTTATCACGGCCCAGTGAGGGTTGATGCTTGTTCCTGCTGTGGTTTGGCTTCTCTGACACCAAGATAGGCCTCCAGTTCTCCAGCCGGCCTTCTGCTGGGGTTAAGCCACACTTGCACCACAGCTTCTTTCTCTCTGTGCCAAGAATGTTACCTTTCAAAGTACTTCTTTCACCTCCTTCTTGGTTACTCCTCGTTGTGTCTTTCAAAGGTTGCTGGCCTCTGCCAGACTCAGGTCCAGGACTCTCTGGCACAGTCCTTCTCCTTCCAGGGTTAGCTTCTTCTTTGTATCTTTCCCACTTGGAAAGCGTATCCTCTCCCCTCTTGGGATATTTGAAGCGGATTCCTTCACCTGGTTCTGCTGAGTCTGCTGGGCAGGTTCCTTCTGTCAGGACTCCTATTCCCTGGTCCTTCTCTCCTTCCAGGAAAGCTCTCCTTTCTCCTTCCAGGGTTAGCTTCCTTCCTGTGTCTCTTGTGTCTCATGTGTCTGGGCTTTTAAAAGGAATTCTTCCCTTTCTGGATTGGGTGCAGGCTGGTATTGCATCATTGGCTCTGGGGTGTGGCTCCTCAGTCCTCCAGAGGTCCCTCTTGCTCCCCCTATATGGCTCCTCGCGATGCTGCAGCCGGTGTTTGCCTCTTTTTTCTAAGTTAAAAGCATTTTCTTCTGTCTGCAGAGGGTCTGCAGTACCACAATATATAGGTCTAAAGATAAATGTCTGCAATTAAGCAGATAGAGATATGCCCATAAGAACATTCACATGGGAGATGTGAAGAGGAAAGATTCATCTAATAACAAGAAGGTGGAACCTACTTGAGAAGATATATAGAGAATCTATTCCCCCTGGTTAAGATGGTGCAGGAATGCTATCCAGTGAAATAACCAGGATGGTTGCGTGAAAAAACAGAGGATAATATCAGTCTGTAAACAGCAAGTCCTGAGTCCTGTAGAACTCTCGCATGGTAAATGGACAGAAAACGCATAGGATGAGATACCAGGTTGACCCACTGGAGGGACACAAAGGGGTATCATGCGTTATTAGTTAAATATGTGCTGTCCATGAAGGAGTAGGATACCATGAGGACAAGCTGCAAGGAAAAAAGAGCATATTCCTTGTAGGAATTGGAGAAATCTTTAGACTTTCACGTAGAAAAGGCTTATGCCCTGTATTATAAAAGGAGATAGTAGGGTGTGGAGAACCCTCACAGTCATGGAAAATGACTGAGGAAGCCTTTTCCAACCATATAGGATAGTCATTAGAGACAAAACCCCATGCTCTCTAGCAAGGGCCCATAGAAGAAAGCTTCTCTGTAAGATTGCAGAGAGCATTATGCAGGAGAATTGGGAAATAAAACTGGCTGTTGGAAAAAACCAGCTGCCACGTCAACTATGCTGCCAAATCCAAAGGAACTGGAGATGGCAAGAAAAGAAGATAGTGTGATAAGCCTGAAGTGATAAGGATTATCCAAGACAGATGAAAGCACTATCTTGGAATCACTACTAAGGCCAGACAGAAAGTAGTGGAAGACAAGACTGGAAACTTGTGGAAAAGTACCAGTAGTCCAATCACTGGAACTCCTGCATGGGCAGCTGCTGAATAAGACAGCAGAAAGAATCTTTCTGTGTAAAACAGAGAGAACAGACAGAATAAGAGGAGAAATTCCCGTCCCTGTCTGATGAGCTGCCCAGACAAAAGAAGGGAGTTTATTCAAGAGAAAAAACTCCACACTGGAATGAAAGAAATGACTAGAAAGGCTAAAGAAGCCCTGCAGTGGTATGGTACCACTCTTTCAGGGGAAACCCTGGATAAGAGGGTAGAGAAACAGGAGTTGAAGGGTGACTTACCATATGGTAAGTCTGTGGAAGGAAAAATTCATGTTGGAACAGAAAACTATCATGGGATAGTTGTTAAACCTCTCTTCTTGGTAGGAAGAAGAGGAGAAACCTGTGACCCATAGACATGAATATCCTGACAGCTCAGCATACCTAGGAGCAACTGGATGTCCTGAGAAAAGGAATCCATGTGTAGAGTTTTGAATGAAAAAACAGTGAAAAAACTTCTACTGAGAAGAAGTCAACTGTAGGTTGTAAACTTCAGGACCCTATGGTTGCTGGGTTTGTTCAGCCTGGCTAGAGTTTGGATTCTTCAGACCAGGGCGAGGTTTCCCCTGCTTGGGAACATCTGTATGATGGGCAGGAGAAGAGTGAAACCTTCTTCTCCTAGGGAAAGAAGGTTTGGTAGGGCATTTCCTACCTACTGGGGAAGGAGAAGGCTTAGAATAGCCTCCAGAAACAGGGAAGTCAGTGGACCACTGAGCAACCTGATGTAAAGACTCCTTATTGAAGAGATTTTCCCCAGTGCAAGGAGTATTACCCAGTCTTTGTTGTGCCCATCTGCTTAAGTCTGAAGCTTTGAGCCAGGCTTTACGTCGTGCCCCTATGGCTATAGCAGAAGTTCTGCTAACAGACTCAAAGGAGTCTAGGGAAGCATGAGTAAGAAACCAAGAGATACTTTGAATATGACTAAGTAGTAAGGAATAGTCTGCAGTCTTGGGCTCTGAAAGAAAAGGAGTCAAAAGATATAATTTCTTTGTGACCTCCTGAAGGGATAGACTCATATAAAAAATATATGAGAGAATCCTTGTTGACAGCATGGATGTCTGGAAGGTTTGACATCCAAAGGCATCTAGTGTCCTAGACTCACGACCTGGTGGGTAAGAAGAGTGCTTCTTCTTACTTTTCACCTTCCTCATTGCTGATTCCACCACAATGGAATGATGGGGAAGTTGAGTCTTGTGAAACCCTGGAGAGGGGGCACCTGATACAGAAGTTCAGTTAATCTAGAAGGTGAGGGAACCCTTAAAGGTGCTTCCCACATTCTTAGAAGAAGATCCTGCAAGGAATGATGTAAAGGAAGCATTATATTTTCCTTTTCTCCAGTAGAAAGAGAGCCTTGTGTAGGATCATAGCCAGGGATAGGAATAGCAAGAGATGTTGCCATATTCAGGAGAAAATTCTGAAAAGAAGGATCTCCAAAGGGAACCGTCCCTGGACAGGCTAGACTTGAAGAACTAGCCTGGGCACCGGAGGATCTACTTGAGAGTATAGGAATATAAGATCCTGCACGGTGCAAGAAAGGATCCTTAAGGGATGGATGCTGGTACTGGAGGTCATGACCTGAGACAGTCAGTACTGCATTGTCCACGCCAGGTATCGACTCCAAACTTGGTATAGAAAGGAGCGACCCTGGTGAAAGAAGCATGGAAGGAGCTGGCCCCGATGTTACTGCGGGTACCGACACCGACACCGACACCGATACCGATACCGGTAGCTGTGTCGGAATCGAAGGCAACACCGACATCAAAGCAGTCATCGGTGGCTGCTCAATCGGTACCGAGGTAACCAAAGGCCTTTGGTAATCACCCTCGGTACCGAGCATCCGGAACCGGTAAGCGTCGGTACCGAGACGTGTCGGTACCCAGTCTTCCAGACTAGAGATCGATTCCAGACTCGGCATCGAAGGAAGCGAGTCTATTGATGCATGTCTAGAGGGTACCGACGTCGGTGGTAGTATCGGCGTTGATGCCGATACTGGAAAGTCAATCTGGGGCGTATCGACCGGTCCCGAAGGTACCGAGAAAGCCAGATGACGATCCCTGGTGAGGAGTGAATCGCTCAACACCAGTGCCGATGCCGGGGTATCGGTACCGCTCAAAGCGGATGCCACCACCGAGCATGGCTCAGGTATGTTCTGTGAGGGGTAAGCCCCAGGAACAACCTGAAACCCCTGATAGGCTTTGGAGGCCGAAGACTCCTGCCGGGGTTTTGAAGCCAATGGACCCTTGAGGGCAAGGCCGGAGCCGTCATCATGCTGTGCATGAGACCTACCACTCAAGGGTTGGCTAGTCTTAACAGACTGTTTGTGGGTTACCTGATCCTGTGGAGAAGAAGAAATGGTCGGTGCCCTGCCACTGGAAGGGAACGCGGTATCGAGGGAAACTCGAAATGGAAAATCTCTTCTCACAATATTGTAGCCTAATGGCTCCGGAGGAAAATGGTCAGGACCCAAACAGGTTAGACACCAGTTCTTGGAGTCTAAAAACAAAACTGTACCGCCACAGCTTAGACACTTCTTAGGAAAAGAAGGTGGCGGCTCCATGATGGAGAGGCCTAGAAGGCCCAAAAAGTTTAAGACAGAAACTGAGGGAAAAAAATTCCCTGAATTTAAGAAAAAGAAAAAACACCGGCGGTACCGGTGGAGTCGGGGAGACAGCAGCGACCACAAGAAAACAAAGAATTAAAGAAAAAATTTTCTGCGGTGACAGGAGGACGTCCTGCCGGCTCCGCGGAAAAACGAAAACTGAGGAGAGACAATTGGAAAGGCGGGAAGGCAGCTCGCAGGCGCTGAGGGATGCTCCCAAAAGCTTTCTGATTGGACGCTGGGGAGCGTTCCCGCGCAGGCTCCGTTGGTACCGACGTACCCATATGTGAAGACTCATTCCTGCTTGTTCCTGGAGATAAGATAGGTGTAGCAAACGCTTGCCTATCTTTTAGCCGCAGGGGCTAACCAGGCAGCATGCAATATTGTCGCTGCTCGGTTACCTACCGCGGCTGGGAGGCTGTGCAGCAAACCCGGATATTCAATGCCGGGGATGCATATGACCCCAGCACTGAATATCCGGGGTTAAAGGTCAGCGCATAATAATTCAATATCGGGACTATATGCCTCGTTTTGCTTAATGGCTAAAATGATATACATTGTTAACAGTAGTACTTTTGCTGTGTTATGAAGAGAAGGTATAATTGATACTCGTGTATTCTGCTGCATACCTTTTCACTGACTGTGCATAAAGAGGATCAAGAATCGATCGCATATAAAAGATTGAATGATTGATTCATGGCTACTAACATAGCACTACCATGTAACAAAAGTGCTTGCATGTTCAGCTCTCCCTATAGTTCATAGCACTGTGGGTGGCCAGGACATGTGCCACATGCTATTGAAGATAACTGTATAAGTGAACAAGGACTTGCATGTGTATACGGGAACAAATTTGAATAAGCCGTACAATGAGGTGGGTAGTTTCTGTTTTGAAAGTTGCCTAAAAGGTGGGCGGGTACAAAAGTACCCATGACCTTTGCACCCACCATTTCTGCAGGTGAGAAAATCTGAAAATGAGTAACCTAGTGGTTAAGTAGTGGGCTGAACACCAGACAAATCTGGACTCAGACACCTGCTTTTCCCACTGACCTCTTTGCAACCTTATATAACACACGCAGACACATCAAAACACCTTAGTAAAGCTAGCCCTTAGATTGCAAGCCCTCTTGGGCAGGAAAGTACCTACTGTACACCTGTATGCAATTTGCCTTCATACATCCACAGCAGTTTTCATACCTACAAACTTAGTACATAACTTTGATACCATCTAGCTGCCTTTCAAAATTGTCCATAAAAAGTTTATGAATTGCAGATATGAGGGAGTATGAGAGAATAATAATGAATAGCTGTGATTGAAAGGGAATGGAGGCTTAGACTATGGAAAAAATGGCATCATTTTTAGCTACCTCATAAGTGTTTGAGCATTTCAAAGCTATTTTTTTTAAAAACAGGACTATGATTCTTGTGGGGGAAAAGCATTGCTTTCTTTTAAAAGAAACCTTTGCTTGGGAAACTTTAGCTTGTGATTAAAAACAAGAAAGGCAGAGGGAAAAAAATACCCGTTTAATAAAAGGAGAATATAAAATCTTCTTTAGATACACAAGTCTTACTGTATCGGGAGTAAGATTAGTGCAGGAAAATCTTGAGTAAACTGCTGTGTCATTTAGTGCACTGGGGCCTCAGTGACTTACCCCAGTAACGCTGCTGACTACTCAGGAATATCTGCTGTACTTTGAACACAATCATTATAATGGTAGACAATAAATAATATTTACTGTGAAGCTGTTTTTTCATGTTCCGCTCAGCCTTTTCCAGTCATGTTATTACAAACAGAACAGTGTTCAATCTTTTTAAAAATACTAATATGTTGTAACCAAAATTGATTTTGAAAAAATATTTTGAAAATACAATGCAATGAAACAAAAAGGGTTTAAAACATGAATGTTGTGCATTTTTGTGAAAAGCAAAGCTTAGACTATATTTTTCTGTCAAAATTATAGAAATACTTCTTTCAACTGCACATAGGATGTTTGTTATTTCCTTCTTTAATGATTTTATTGACACACACCTAAGAAACCAGACCATCCTAAGGAAAAGGGCATGTCAGTCAAAAATATACAAGTGTTGGGAGGGTCCTGGTCTCTAGGGATGAAAAGCTATGCTGGAGTCAGCCCAGATCATGTAAAAGTCAAAAAGACCCCAAAATAAATCCCTCTCTATTTCCTGCCTGTTTTACTATCCTTTACAAATTAGCAGTATGCCTCTAAGTTTGCAAAGAGAAGCAGCTCTCTGTCATTAGGTCTACAAGTTCTGGTATTCAACACTGGGCTTTAATGTTCAATTACACAACTGTCTTCAAGCAGAAGGGCAATTCTCTATTCACTTTTTGGGAGAGGACAGAGTAGTGGTTTTGAATTGTAATTCGGATTACTTTATGGGCATGGCAGTTTTACAAGAGCTTTAATTCACAGACCTACTAGGATGAAGCCCTTTTGTTTATGAACATTGGCACCCTACAGAGTAATAGGTGTTGTTCCTGGGTCAGCTGTATTTCACAATGTGAAACTCACTTATGGTTCCCTCTTAAACTACCATTAGGCCTCACCTCACAAACCTGTTGCCATCTGGGGTGCAATATGCTTTCCTCTCTAGGAAGCTCGACTGCTGAATATGACTGTAAGCAAATAAATGCCTGTTTGTAGAACGCTTCTGTATGACAGCAATTTACCTAGAAAGCAAGGTTGATGGTATGCTGATCTTTCTGAATCCTACCAATGCCTTTATTCACACAAACCTGAATCAGACAGGAAATTGGAACCACAGGTAATACTGAATATGTAAAGCTGTTGGTCAAATTCAGGACTAGGCTCAGCTCCAAATTCAACACAAGAATAAACATAGATGGAAAACAGGAAGGAATAGTGAAGATAAGTATTTATTTCAAGGTGTTATATAACATGAACTACAAACTGCCCAAAAATCCTCTGAGGAAGCATGATAAGAGAACACACATCTGAATCCTTTTATTTTGTCTGCCTGGGCAATTGGTAGCCCAGTTATTTTCTAGGGTTCTCATACCTTCATTGTGCTTTTTTATGGTTAAAAATAAAGAACACTAGAGGTAAGCAAACTATTTTAATTATATGTATAAAATCTGCATAGGTCAATCCAATTAACCAATTCAAAATGTGCCTGGGTTGTACGGCCAAGATTTGTCTGGTCTGGGTCCAAAGGATCTACCCATAAACTGGGAAAAATTCTTTATAAATAAGATAATTAATGCTGTGCTATCTTTTTTTCATTTTTATACTTTAATGTGAAAATGTATAAATGCCTCAGAAAATGAAAATTTCCAGATTTATATCTCCAGAACAAAAACTAGAACGCCGTCCTGATAGCTTGCCTACAAATGAAACAGCTACATTGTTAGTTCTTTATATATTCTTATTAAAACCAGATCACTATGAATATTGTCTCAGTTTAGAATCCATCCCTTACTTAAATTTACTTAATAGACTATAGAGATCATTTTAGAGCCTTGTATTGCATTTACATGTAAAGATCACATACATAAGTAAATGGTGATCTTAGAATGCTAAAATAACAGCTGTCCAAGGGCAGATCACTAATCAAATCAACAACAACTACCCACAATACTAGATTTACTCCAACAAATATTATCACTAATTTCCAATACTTAATTCCACACAACTCAAACAAGGCAATATTGACCTCAGAATGGCTAGAGCCCTACATGTAGTGAATTAATCACTATAGGGAATAGCTGACGCATGCATCACAGGTCAAATAGCCACTACACTCACCCCAAATTTTCCAATCTTTATTAACCTCAAACCACAAGAGTTACCTATGGGAACATACTATAACAACACATATTACCACTAAAGAACACATACACACGTCAAGCACGACATTCAAACCATACCAAAAAGCGTCATATTAAAAACCGGCAATTGAGCATCACTGGAACACCCCTCCTACAAAAGGAAGGAGAAGAGAAATAAGCTTCTATGAATAAAACAAACCATAACAGGTCTTTAAAATATTTATCTCTGAAATCCTTTAAACTGTTCGTCCCCTGGTGCTCAATCACTACGCTGTAGATTCGCAATACCGGAATACATCCAGTTAGATGAAACAGAGGAACATTCAAAACTAGCCAAAATCAAAGCTTTTACAATCAAAGCCTTGTTTGAGTTGTGTGGAATTAATTATTGGAAATTAGTGATAATATTTGTTGGAGTAAATCTAGTATTGAGGATCTTAGAATGCTACCATTTACACATTTATGCTCAGATTCAAAGCAGTGGATATCTTGAGCTGGCAAAAAATTTCAGGTTCAGGTCGATATTCAGTGGCACTTACCTGGTTAACAGCACCAGTAAACTGGATAAGTGCCACTAAAGGGGATATTTTGAAGCAGTATATGGATTGTGCTACTGAATAACCTGACAGGGGCAGTCTGTATGTGGATCGGGGGCAGAGTCGGGAATTATCCATACAGTGGTGATATTCTGGGCTGCTTTTTGAATAACTTATGACAGCAAAAATGCTATCCAGATACTACATGCTGAATATCACTGCATGGACCAGATAGTCAATGCTGACCACAACCCAGGTAATGGTGCTGAATATCTGGTTTATTTTTAGCCTTAGTGGCTGGCATTTATAAAACACTGATCAGTATATGCATATTTCCCATTTCACAATGAGAATACACGTATATTTTGAAAAACGTCCCTGTCCGCTTCGGTACCTCCTCTGAATTGCGCATAAACCTCTGCAGAACGTTAATCTTGCCCAAAGCATATGTAGAGTGATTGGGAGGCCAAACTTTGCTTAGCTACCCGGCACGCTGAGTGAACTTAGAAAGTTAAAAATGTAAAAATTTACCTTTGAGGCCTTTGCTCCTTAATTGTCTGCATTTAATACATACATTTGTCTGAAATATAGCTGTTATATTTGGACTTCAGAACTTCTATGCATAATTGCTAGATGATGCCATTCTTGCACGAGTAGGTTTTTGAAAATAGTGTTCTCACGATATATATGTATTTTTCAGCCGAGCCTTTTGTAAAATATTGGAGAAATTGTGAACCTGGACATCTCAGTTCCTACCTCAATGTCTTATGTAAAATGGGGCTTTATAGCAGTTAGACTTATGTGTATGATAGACTTATGTGTATGCATTAGTGAATGTAATAAACACATCCATAAACAAATCACTTGACATAAAATATGTTTGTTTCATTTTTGTTTTCATTTTGGAAATGTAGCGCCTTCAGTTTCTGACTTTTAGGTTTTCCTTCCTTTTATTTTAAGACAAAAGACTTCAATATATCTCAAATACATTTCTGCTGCTGTTGTAAAAGTCTGTTTGGATATTCTTAAAACTTAGTCAAAGTTTTAATTCATAGTTAAAAACCAAAAAAGAAACTCACCAATACTTATACATAGAATAACTACACAAACATTTAGCTTTGAGAAGTACTCCAAAAGTGACATTTTATTTACCATATAATGTCCTTTCCTTGAGTCCTGCTAGGCCAGTCCAGACAAGTTAGTTGTGTTCCCCAATCAGCAGAGGTGGAGACTGAGAAAAATCCAGAGAGTCTTCTAATGAGCTCTTCCTGTACTATATTGGGAGAAGCTAGAGGGCAAACAACCTGAGTATTCATACCTAAGCCATAGGTATAAGAACCCATAGCCACACAAGCCCCAATAAGGGTAACAAGGACTAACAGTCCAACAAAACATAAGTATATATAGAGCAGTCTGCGGGCCAAAGGTCAACCAAGAAGAATGCTGCCCACAGGGCTAAACCGCAGCTAACAGCTGAGCATTACAGACTGTAGCAGATCTAAGTAGATCACAGTAGATCAGGCCAGGTCATACCAGTAGGACTGGCACTACCATTAGGCAAACTAGGTGGCCATCTAGACAACAGACACTGCGGGGGGCACCCATTGCTGCTGCTGTCACACTTCACCAGGACCTACAGCAGCAGCAATGGATTGAAACAGCCACATGGTGCTTACCTGAGAACACTGGTGCCACAGAGCTGTTTTCATCCCCACCTATGGCCGACTTCTGTTTACATTGGGGTGGAACTTCCATGCAAACAGGAAGTCAGCCATTGGTGGGGGACAGAAGCAGACAGCTCTGGGGCATCAAAGTTTGCAGGTAAGCACTGCAGGGTTATTTCAATCCATTGCTGCCGCTGTAGGTCCTGGTGAGGGGAGGCAGCGGCGGCAGTGAGGATTCAGGGTGGGGGGTGCAATGGATGAGCTTCATCTAGGGCGCCTTATCTCCTTGTGCCAACCCTGCATACCAGATCACAGCAGATCTGACCAGGTCATAGCAGATCCAATCAGGTCATGGCAGTCTAGGCAGATCTGACCAGGTCATAGTAGATCATAGCAAATCCGACCAGGTCATAGCAGATCAGGTCATAACAGATCTGACTAGGTCATAACAGATCTAAGCAGATCTGACCAGATCATAGAAGATCACAGATCAGAGCAGATCAGACCAGATCATAACAGATTCCAGGGACAGGTCCAGGACCGGCCTAGTAGAATTCAAGGAAAGGACATTATCTGGTAAGTAAAATGTCATCTTCCATATCGTTCTGCTAGGCCAGTCCAGATAAGTGGGACATATCAAAGCTTTGCCTCCACTGGGCAGGAAAGCGACATGACAGACCTCAGGATCTCTGCACCAAAAGCTGTGTCCACCCAAGCGTGGAAATCCAAGTGGTAAAGCTTGACAAAAGTAGAAAGCGATGGCCATGTTGTCACCTGGTAGATATCTACAGAAGTAACCAAACTGCATTCCACCCAGAAGGAAACCTGAGCCCAAATGGAATGTGCACACAAACCCTCCAGGACCAGCCAGCTTTGCAACATATAGGCCAAGGCATTCATCGTCAATAGAAGCCACAATCATCAAGGAGAAGTCCTTTCAGCAGATGGCCAAGTTGTTCTCACCATTTCAGGCTGGCCTCCACCATGGGGGGAAGAGGGAACCTGATCCTGAAGTCCTGTGAGGAAGGAGACCAGTGGGACAACAGAAACCTTTGTAGCAGACCCATGTGTGTCCAAAGGTGAGGTCAATTTACAACAAGGAAAATAAAATAAAGACTATATCAAATAGTATTTTCTAATCTCTCCACTTTGTTCTCCAAAATCACATTACCCTTAAGGTTTGAGTCGTTGATTGTAGCACCACTAGGCTTTGATCCTGATCTTGATTTTTTAACAATCTTCTCAAGATGCCCTTCTTAATGAGGCGAGTTTGGCAATGTTGTCTCCTGAGAATCTACCAAGTTGGGCTCAATATGGAAAAAACAGGCCATATGGATACCATGTAAGGATCTGAGGCCCATGCTTCGTAACGCCCCTACAGTCATCCACAATGAAGTTAAGATATTAGGGATTACAATGAACTCCCACTTGACATTTGACAGGTATATCTTCCTTGTCAGTCCGGCTCTCCTTCTCTCTCCAGAAAATTTGTTTGTTCATATTCTTACTTGACACAAGATATTTTCAGCATCTGACTCATGCCCTTATCCTCAATCAGATCAATTATTGCAATCACTGTGAATAGGAATAAATGGTCTCCTCCTAAAAAGGATGCAAACCATTTAAAACACAGCTGTTAGGTTGATCTATGGCGTCAGCTAATTTACCCATGTTACACCTTTATTAAATGAGCAACACTGGTTACTGGTAGTCTCTAGAATTCAATTCTAAATTCTTTTATTGATCCATAAGCATTCTACACTGGATAGACTCTTTATTTGGCTTTTCTTGGTTTCTCACTCCCAATCATCCGATTAGGTCCACTCAACTATGTTCCGTAAGTTTATCCTCCACATTGAGGATTCAGAACCATTTAGCTCTGAAATCTTTTTTTTTCCTATATGGCTCTGCTACTCTGGAATGGTTGCTCCTGACATCAGATGTGAGACCAATTATTGGAAATTTAAGAGAGTTTTAAAGATCTGTTTATTAGAGTTCAGCCTAATTTATCAACCTTATTGATGAGCTGGGGCAGGGATGTATATAAGGATAGAAGGCAGATTGGTCTGCAACGTTTTGTTTCCCTGTTTACCTTTTGATATTAAGGTACTAACTGGGATGGGCTCATTAAAGCACATTTTGTAAATTACTCTTTATGTATCTAGTCTATGTTAAGTTTTCATGGCTTATTGTGGGTTACATTCTATTCCCTTAGTCAATTTGATGTACTGTGCAAACCATCTCGCTGTCTCTTGTTTGACCAGATGGTGTATATCAAACACAAACTTACAGACAGCTAGAAATGGTGGCCCCATCCTGGAGACCAACTTTCAAATCTCAAGAATGAATAACATCCCTAGGGGAAAATGTAGACCTCAAACCTTCAGCACTTGGTCACCTCAGGAAGATCATGGGCTATAAAGAACCAGTGTGGGAGCCGATCTGCTCTAACTTGGACAGTGGAGCATCTCATTCTTCCAATATGATTTTCCCATCTCCCCTCTTAGCTGATGAAGTCACTTTCAAAACAACCCACTCTGCGGCAGTAGTTCCTTAATGCCCAATGGAATTACTTTGTGACTGTCACATAATTCTTAAAACCTCAAGATGCGCAACCAACCCTTGAACTGAAGAAAAATCCTAACAGCCTGCATGTAAAGGATATGGCAAACGAGTAATCAGGGTAAAAGTCAAATCTTCCTCAACTAATATCCCCTTCCTCATAATATTTGGTGAGTAACATTCCAACACTGGCCTCCTGGGATCCCCAGTAACTACAAGAGAGACCAAAAGGCCATGAGACCAACTCCTAACTTTCAGTGGGGCCCTTCTCCTCCCATTAATGTCCTCCATGTTCTACCAAGCAAAGGAGTTCAAAAAAGTCACTTACTATTAAACTCCTCCGAGTCTCTGAAGGGGGCTCCAAAAAGATGCATCTGTTTAATCACGCCCCTTCAGGCGCACACCTGCAGCTGCATTCTGTGGCTTACTCTGATCTTTATTTGATGCCCATGATGTCACTGTGGGACTACCCTCTTCACAGCAGTTGCCATAATATAGCAGGTAAGGGGGTCTTTATGCGAGGAAAGTAAATAGAATCAAGAAGAAAAGGAAACCAATATGGTTCTCCAGGGAAGTGGCTAAACATATAAAGGCAAAAAAGGTAGTGTTCACAAAATTCACAAGATGATCATAAAAAAAAGGAACATAGAAAAAAATACTAGAAAAAGCTCAAAGAAGCTTGGCAAAAGCACAGGCAGAAGAAAAAAAGGCTAAAGATGTAAAGCCAGGTGATAAAACCTTTATCAGATACTCTGGGAGTGAAGACATCCAGAAATGGAATTATAAGACTTAAAAATGCTGAGGACCACTATGAGGAATGTGACAAGGAAAAAGCAGAAATGCTAAGCAAATACTTCTGATCCGTGTTCACAGAAAATCCAGAAGGACCACAGATGGCTAACAGAAGTGTACATGGGAATAGAGTAGATATCCCAGAAAGTATTTATGAAGAGCTTACAAAACTAAAAGTGGACAAAGCCATGGGGCTACATAAGATACATCCCAGGGAACGGACATATTCTAGCAAAGCCTCTTAAGGCAATGTTCAATAGATTTTGTAGGCAGGAGAGTTCCATGAGATTGGAGAAGGGTTGATATTGTCCTTCTTCACAAAAATGGTAACAGAGAACAGGTGGAAAATTATAGCCCAGTAAGCCTGACCTCAGGAATTAGAAAAGGAATTGAGATGCTACTTAAAGGATAATAAACTCTACAATACAATGGAATACAAGACTTGAGATGACATGGTTTTACCAAAGACAGATTGTGCCTGTGATTGGGTGACCTGAGAACTAGACTGAGATCTACTTGATATGATCTATTTGGATTTTGGCAAAACATTTGATACTGTCTCACATAGGAGGCTCATGAATAAACTGAGCAGTCTGATGTTAGGTTAGTGGTGGACTGGATTAGAAACTGGTTGATCGACACAACTCAAAGTGTGGTGTGGTAAATTCACTTGGAGGAAAGAAAGGTGAGTAGTAGAATGCCTCAGGGATCAGCAAATGGGCTGATTCTGTTCAATATCTTTGTGAGCGATATGGCTAAAAGATTAGAAGAAAGATTGGTAAGAGTGAAAACCCTAGATGGAGTATACAACATGAGAAGTGTAGCTGGGTTTAAAAAAGGTTTGTATAAGTTCTTGGAGGAAAGGTCCATGAACCATTAAAGAGGACCCAGGAAATCCGCTGCTTACCTCAGGACAAGCATTGTGCACATTTTTGGAAACCGGCCAGGTACTTGTTAACTGGATTGGCCATTGTTAGAAACAGGATACCGGGCTTGATGGACCTTGGTCTGACCCAATATGGCATTTTCTTATGTGATCTACAAAAACTAGAAGAACAGTCTAATGCTTGGCAGTTAAGATTTAATGTAAAGAAGTGCAGAGTGATGCAGTTGGGGTATAGAAATCCAAATGAGCAATATGTGATATGGTGTGAGAGGCTGGATTTTAATAGAACAGGATTGAGACTTCTGGGGTGATCATGTTTGAGGATCTCAAGGTGGTAAAACAATGTGACAAGGTAGTGGCCAAGGCCAGAAGGATGCTACACTGCATAAAGGGGCATAACCTGCAGAAAGAGGGAAATGATAATGCCCCTGTATAGGTCATTGGTGAGGCCTCACTTGGAGTACTGTTTTCAATTTTGGAAGTCATATTTTCTAAAGATATGAAAAGGATTGTAGAAGTTCAGAGAAAAGTGATTAAAATGGTGTGGAGTCTGTGCTGAAGACAAGGACAGGTGGGAGATATGATACAGACATTTAATTGAAAAATATTAATGAACACTTCTTTTGGCCTTGGGAAAGTCACTTAACCCTCCATTGTCCTGGAAGAAAAGCCTGGCAGTCTACTTCCAGTCACACTACCAAGAAAACCCAGGAGCTGCTGGGTTGCCAGGAGTTAGCATTGACTCGAAGGCACACACTGCGTTGTGCATTAATGAACAAACATTTTCCAAAGACGAGGAGGAGATGAAATGAAGCTAAAAGGAGGTAAATGTAAAAGGACCATAAGGAAATATTTTTTCACTGAAAGGGTAGTGGATGCTTGTAATGCCCTCCCAATGGAGGTGGTAGGGCCAAAAACAGTGGTAGAATTCAAAAAGATATGGGATTGGTCTCCCCATTTCCACTCAAAACAAAACAAATGACTTTCACACGTCCAAAAAGAATGAAGTGGGGTAACCTGCATGTAGAGGAGTTACAGCCTTAACCTTACTGGGCAGATTGGATGGACCATGCTGGTGTTTATCTGTGCCATTTACTGTTACTATGGCTCTCTCCACAGTGTCCTATACTTCTTTACATTTGCTCCTCTGGGCGCTCACAGCTGACTCCCCATAAACCCCTCCCCAATTAGTTTTAACTTTCCATATCTTATTTGACATGTCACCTGTTTCTGTTTCTTCCAAGAGTTAGCCTTTCTCTTCGAAACAAGCTAGGTTTAACTTTAAAGCATTCTAATGTAGTTTGTACAAGTATAACCTCTTTCATTTCACTTCACATGCCTTAGCTCTAAGGTTTCAATAAAACAGCAAACGCACTGAAATATATTTTGAGGCATCCTACAAAACTAATACCACAGATATGCTCAGCAAATGCAAACACTACTGCTAGTGTTAATATCCTGGAGACATTTAGCAAGCTTCAGGCTGAGAACTGGCAATGGTATGGTTCTCTTTGAAACCACTTTGTGTGTTCTGGACCCACAGTCAGTCCTTCTGGGGAAGGGGTGCAAAGATCTTACCCTTTCTGCCTTGCAGAAGATAGTAAATCTCTCTTTGAGCAAGGGTGTGTTACCAGCAGTACTGAAGAAGGCCTATTATAATAGTCTTTACTGCAAAACACAATGGATAAGAATAATCTGACCTCAGTTTGACCAGTTGCCAACTTGCCCTGTATAGTTAAATTCAATGAAAAGACTGTATCAGTTAGACCACTGTAGGAACATTGATTTTAACAAATACAGATGTGGTCACACTTTTTCCAGAGTACAAGCTCAGCCAGTGTTTTATCAACTCTGTAGGACTAACTAGAAAGTGTATTACGTATCATTTACTGACTTATGGCTAAGTGGGGTCTCAGAAACCTTAGGCTGCCACCAATGACTTCAGGTGATATGGTGGACTGACACCTAAACTCACATCAAGGACCCCAGTGGTGACTACTAGCCATGTATTTCTTTTTCTTTTGTTTCCTCTTTTCCAATTTTTAACTGAAGGTGATATTTTCTTAAAAAAGCCTTATGATTATAATTCCAAACCTATTCAAACATAGTCAAAAGTGGATGAGTGCTTAGCTCTTAAGAAGTCCTTTCTAGTTAGTCCTACAGAGTTGATAAAACACTGGCGGAACATTGATTTTTACAATCTGGCTTTTGAATAGGGCACAAGATGGAGACCGTTTTGAAATCCCTTTCGAGTGATATCTTCATGGCTGCTGATGAAGGTCTGTGTTTTGGACCTCTCTGCAACTTTTGTAACTGTAAATCAAGATCATGGGCTGCATTAAGGACAGGCTAGCATTCAGTGTGTGGAAGAATGGATACGATTCTGTCTTTTGGACAGGAACCAGAGAGTGATCTGGAAAGGGACTTTCTTTGATGATCAGGGCTCCATACTTTCCCTCTTCTCTTTAATGTATACCTTAGACTGTTTGCCTCAGTGATAGTGCAGTTTGGAATGGGTTATTTTGCAGGCAATGTACAAATTGTAGTGCATATAAAAGCTCATCAGAAAAAACTCTTAATAATATGGCGGCCTGGATGGAACACACAGCTGAATGATTTATCATTGCCTTAGGACTTACTCAATCCCACTAAAACTGAACTATTATCAGTCATGAACCACAAAAAGAGCGAGGAAGAAAGAGCATCACAAATATATAAATTAACAAAAAATATTTTTTTGTCTGACTACTCTCAGAGAGGATAATTCCTTTTCAAATGGAACGTCCATTTTAATCAAACTTTTTGCAGTAAAAAGCAAGCAGAGGTACTTAGCTGTATGATTGTGGATCCAAAGATTCCTGCCATTCAATCTATAAAATTTTGTCAGGCAAAAAAACACGCAGATGCTTCTTCAGACAGATGCGACACAGTACCACGTTTCAGGTCTATCCGACTCTCGAGACCCTGCATCATGTATTCTGTCCTCCATAAACCATGCTGAATGAAATGTACTTTCAGCCATATGTTGCTTGCTAAACAGGAAGACAGCTCTTTTTAAAACCGCTCGGCGTCTGACGTCACAGCTGACCTTATTGCAAACTGCATAGCTTACTGGGGACTGACAAAAATAGAATATTATTGCATCCCAAACAGCCTAAATTGATTGTGAGGGAATCACAAAATACTCTGACAATCCAGCTCCAGGTGAAGTCCCCCTCTGGAGTGACTGATTGAAGACGAGCTTCACGAGCACCACCTTTGGGCAAAGGAGGAATCCAATCAATGATCCTCAAGTGAGTTGTTGAAATGAGTGATCAAATAGAATACAATGTTGCACAATTGGAGCAGCGAGGGTTCTTGTGTGAAGGCGAGCTTCATGTTCAGTTAAACGAGTCCAATATATTTTAAACCACAAGGGCAAAGTAATAAATAAACCACATACACTGATTCACAAGAAGTGTACTGGTGAGAGTACCATATCTTGCCCAGCATGGTATCAGTCCAAGAATCCCTATTCATAGTACCTTGATAAAAGGCACGGTTGCCACAAGAAAAATGGCCCTTTAATTCAGGAGAGTGCTGAGATGGAAAAACGGTATGTACCAGTTTATCCCTCAAATTGCTGCCTCTAATAAAGGCTATGCCCAGACGTTTTTGGAAACACTAAGAACATAAGATATGCCATAATGGGTCAGACCAAGGTCCATCAAGCTTGGTATCCTGTTTACAACAGTGGCCAATCTAGGTCACAAGTATCTAGCAGTTTCCCCAAAAGAGACAGGTTCCACAATGCTTGTATTGGGACAAGCAGTGGATTTCCTGGGTCCCTTTTAATAATGGTTTATGGACCTTTCCACCAGGAACTTGTCCAAACCTTTTTTTAAACCCGGCTACACAAACAGCTTTTACTACATCCTCCATTAGCGCATTCCAGAGTTTGATTACATGTTGAGTGAAAAAATATTTTCTCTTATTAGTCTTAAAGTTACACTATAGCTTCATTGCATGTTCCCTAGTCTTTCTATATTTTGATGGTGTAAACAATCAATCTACATTTACCTGTTCCACTGCATACAGTAATTTATAGACCTCTAGCGTATCTCCCCTCAGTCATCTCTTTTCCAGGTTGAAGAGCCCTAACCGTTTTAGCCTCTCTTCATAGGGGTATCCTTCCATCCCTTTACCATTTTGGTGACTCTTCTCTGTACTTTTTCTAATAATGCTATATCCTTTTTAAAATATGGCAACCAGAACTGCACACAATATTCAAGGTATGGTCACACCACGGAACGGTACAGAGGCACTATAATATCCTTTGTTTTATTCTCCATTCCTTTCCTTATGATTCCTAGCATTCTATTTGCTTTCTTGGCAATGGGGGCACACTGGACGGCACGTGACGGCACACTGGACGGAGGGTTTCAAGATGTTATCCACGACGACGCCTGAATCTTTTTCCTGGGTTGTGGTTCCCAATTTGGAACATTGCATCGTGTAACCAAAGTTTGGGTTGTTCTTTCCTAGATGCATAAGTTTGCACTTGTCCACATTAAATTTCATCTGCCATTTGGATGCCCAGTCTTCCAATTTATCATGGTCCTCTTTCAATTTTTCACAATCCTCATGGGTTTTAACACTGATGAAGATGTAAAATTTGCCAGTGTTTGCACAGGATCTTGACAACCTCTCGCGATTTATCCATATGAGGAAGAATTCCCATCACCTTCCCCTCAACATTAGGCGCTTGTGTAGTTATTGTCTCATCCGTAGGTTGTGACTGTAGGTAAAAGCCATTCCCTATTTAAGGCTTGTTTATAGGCCTTCTGTATGACTGAAACAGGTCAGCCCTTTACCACCAAGCATTCAGATAATTCATATGGTATTGCGGTACTGTGTCACATCTGTCTGAAGAAGCCTATGCTTGTTTTCTTGCTTGAAGAAATGTTATAGTTTGAATGGCAGGAATCTTTGGATCAGCAGTCATACAGCTAAGCACCTCTGCTTGCTTTTCACTGCAAAATGTTTGATTAAAATGGATGTTTCATTTGAAGACGAATTGTCCTCTCTGTGAGTAGTCCGACAAAACATTTTTTGTTAATTTATATATTTGTAGTGCTCTTTCTGCCTTGTCCTTTTTGTGGTTATTGATCTGTTGGCTGGGTTTATTGGGCTCATTTTTTTAGGATTATCAGTCATTAGACTTAAAAGGCAAATGAGTTGTCTCCTTCATATTAGGGGTATCCAGCTGATGGGAAGTGTGAGAGTAAGGAGCCTGAGAGTGCAACTGGATGAAGGGATGTCCACGGTGGCTCAAATTTCATCAGATGTTCAAGTAGCCTTTGCTAGTCTAGTCAGTATTTTTTGTGCTAATAGATATGGCCACTCTTATCCATGCTTCTAATACTAACATTTTTTGTAAAGATTTACCTCGTACCTTTTCAGAAGTAATTCAAGGCAAGTTACATTCAGGTACAGAAGGTATTTTCCCTGTACCCCGAGGGCTGAACTCTGCAACACGATATTCAATGCCAGGGCCGCTGAATATCCAGGTTGGCCAGATAGCGCCACAGTTAACTGCCTGGTTAGCTAAAGCAGCCTAACTCTTGCCACTGAATATCACTTAGCTGGTTATCCCCGGGTTCCATTCCCGGAATGCCCCAATACTAACCAGCTAATGTTGGGGCATTTGGTGGTGGCACCTGGGGATATTCAGTGGCACTAACCGTAGTTTGCAGGTCCACAAATCACTTAAATGGCTTTGAATATTCCCCCCTAAGTTTGTACCTGAGGCAAAAGAGGTTAAGTGACTTGCTCGAGATCACAAAGAGTGTCAGTCAGATCTGAACCTTGGTTTTCCTAGTTGTCAACCTACTACTCTAACCATTATGCTACTCTATTGCTATGTTAGATTACTGCAATGTTCTCTAGAGTGGTAGGAAACAACTGAAATGGCTGCAAATGCTTTAGAACACCACCTACTGTGTATATTTCTAAAGAAGAGAGTCAATGATTCTCTCATGCCCCTTCTGAAGGCTCTGCATTGGCTTCCTGTAGAACAAAAGATCCATTTTGAACTATTGTGTTTGGTTAATTTTCTTTATTATTTAACTAATGGCTTTTCAGTAGTAGTTCAAGGCGAGTTACATTCAGGTACAGTCCCCAGAGGGCTTACAATCTAAGTTTGTACCCGAGACCGTAGAAGATTAAGTGAGTTGCCCAAGGCCACAAGGAATGCCAGTGGGATTTGAACGCTGGTCTTTCTGGTCCCAGGCTGCTGCCCTAACCACTAGGTAGCCACTCTACTCCACAGAAAAGTATATCATGAGGGCCATAAATACTTAAGGAACATGCCAATTCCTTTTGTCCCAGAATGCAATCTCCAGTCATCATAACAGGTATTTTCATTTACATTGTACTCATCAGCATGCATTTGCCTTTTTGGGACCTAAACTGTGGAATTCAATTTCAGTTTTGTATTTAGCTCGACCTGTGTCTTGAAAGAATTTACCTTTGCTTTCTTAAAAAGGCCAAGGCTTAGATATTTAATACTACTCTTTATTAAAATCAATTTTAAGTAGGAGAGGGACATTGCTAGGTGCTCATCTTTGAGGATACTTGCAATGTAACTTTGGTCCACTGGAATTCACGTTTGACTGATGTCATTTTAAATTGTTACTTAAAACAAAAATCACCATAACGTTGCAAACTATAAATCATTCTATCTATACAATGCAACCAAGAATCTAGAAGATTCATTAAACCTCATTTATATTTATACAACTATATTTCCAAATTAATTCAATACAGAGTGCCAACTAACACATTCATTACAAGTCTTTTTACATTTTTTATACCTTCATAATCCAATTCATAACTTATGTAACATTATAACATTACAAATAAGAACATATATCATCCTTCCCCACAATACAAAAATATATATAATTCATTTATGATTAACCCCCTCAATACAAAAATATATATTAAAATATATTAATTACTAACTCACTTCTACAACATTACATATCCCCCATTAAAAATATGTCAATAGCACATGAAACACATAAATATTAACCCACAATAAACAATGTACAGAAATATACGAAGCTCAGCAGGGTTACAAAACTGCAAGGCAAAAAATGCTTCCACTACTTGCTTCACCTTTAACTATAAAGCTACAGGGTAGAGCTACTCTCACTGCTCGCTTGACGCATAAACCTATTTGTAACACGGCTAAACCACAAAAACTGCAGAACACAGATACTTATTTAAACTAATCTTGTCTGAACCGTAGCCAAAGTATATTAAAGCTGCTAAAGTACAGCTGAGCACAAAGCAGAGCACAGCAAAGTGAAGCTTGTATTGCACACAAATCTCCCAGCAAATCTCCCAGCAGAGCACAACAGAGCTACAGGGCAAAAAGTCACTCCTCACTTTATTTCACCACGCTGATCGCGTTCATCCAAACTTCTCCAGTAGTTCATACGGAGGGCCCTTATATCACTCTGCTCCACTGTACAACGATCGTGTTCATCTAATCTTGCACAATTCATACTGTTGCACCCAAAACTCCAAGTTTAGTTTCCTTTCACTGTACGTTAATCATATTCATCCAGTTTCACCAAATCTTGTACTATTGCACACAAATCTCCAACCATGGACCACAGTTTCGCTGAAACTTCAACTTTACATTACAAAAACGAAAAACACCTCAAAAAACAAACACTTAAAATCATATACAAGCACTCCATACCAAATGAAAAACTCCACCGACCTTCAGCTTCTCGCCTTCCTACATAATCTCAATCGTTTGCAATGCCAAGGCAAAACCAAGTTCAAGAAAGATGCTAGCACATGCGCACTACGCACAAGAATTTAAACTCCCCGGCAATCAATAAAACCAATGCCATTCAATCTGAGAATTTAACCCATGAGGTTCCACACTATTCCAATAAACTGTGGTTCCCTACGGCCATAGTTGTTTGTTGGCACTCTGTATTGAATTAATTTTGAAATATAGTTGTATAAATATAAATGAGGTTTAATGAATCTTCTAGATTCTTGGTTGCATTTTAAACTGTCATACATGAAGGCTATTTTTTTTAAATATTGACTTTATTGAGGTATGGGAAGGGGGTTGGGTGTGAATGGATTGAAGCAGTATTATCTTTTTTATGGGTTTTGGTTCAACCTACCTCTAACACTTTCTCTGAGAAGTACGCTAGAAAAACATTTGCCCTCATCTGTCAGCATCTTTGGCTCTTATGCTCCAGAGCTGCAAAGTGTTCAGATCACACAGTAACACTAAAGTACCATGCTAGGCGCCAGTTTTTTTGTTGCTGGGACTTTCTTCAGTCACAGGACTATTCTGTTTTCTGGCAATCCATTGAAGCTAAGTATTCAGTTGAGAAACCTGTTGATTCCAGGATCTGACCATCCCTGTTTTCACATGTACCACAGGCCACCCCTCCTTCCTCCACTGAATCATATCCTTGGACAACCCTGCCATCTCAGATCAGGGAGAGGTGAACTTTCCAAAACATCTGCCATTGATCTAGCAGTAGTATTAAAATGCTTTGAAAAACCTAGTGAGTCAGAAGCCAGTATATGAAATCTTTGGCAGTGTCACACCTGTATTTTCTTAAATTGTTTTGCAAGGCTGAGCAAATTTATCTCTCGGCTCTTTCATTTCAAGAAAGGAGGGCGGGGCAGACTTTGCTCTATTCAGACTAGCTGTATCTCAGTCTCCTGCACTAGATCTTGCCTATTTAAAAACAAAGCACTAGTTAGATATATGCTAAAGCAGCATTAAGACAAGTTGATTTTGTGAATTATGGTATAGAGCAAGTTAAGTGCATCCCTGTACAACAGAACTCTTCCTAAGGCCCTGTTAAATTTGTTGGTTATCTGTAAACTGCTTTGAATGGTGGAAAGGCGGTATAAAAATTAGTTTAAATAAAGAAATAAATGATAGAGATCGTAAAATCACATTAACTGAAATACTGTGTAGACTGCAATAAAAAATTGTTTCCCATATGAAAAAAATATATAAAAAACAATGTCTAATATACTAAATATTCCTTTAATATTCTAACAATACTGTTATGCTTAGCAGATTTTCAGGATGCATTTTTGAATAGCTGGAAGAGTTGCCTAGTGGTAAGAGCAGTGGCGTGGTGACCATGAGACCAGGATTTGTTTCCCATTGGCAGTCCTTGTGGCCTTGGGCAAGTCACATTACCCTCCACTGTCTTGGAAGAAAGGCCTGGCAATCTACTTCCGGTCATTCCTTGCCAAGAAAACCCAGGGGCTGCTGGATCGTCAGGAGTAAGCATTGATTCAATAGTACACAATGTATTTGCAAAGGCAACTAATTTTCAAAGGGAAATTACCCATGCTGTTTCCCTCTAAAAATCTGAAGCTGCAAAGTATATGCTAAAATGATCTCTTAGCTGTGTGGTCAGCTCTGCAGAGGCAAAATAGCACATGTACACCAAATGTACACCTACACCCCTGATCTAAATGTGCATGCTATGAGACAACTGTGTAATTTTAACAGTCATTTTGCCTGGGCAAATGACTGAAAATCACCCTTTATCATGACTCTGCTGCTCCTGAACACCTAGTAAGGTACAAAGTCCCTGATTCTTTGTTTTCTATGTCATATTCAAATGATCCTTCCATGCTGAATTTCACAAGCAAATTTCCTGAGAAAGTTAAACATTATACAGCATCTGCATGTGAAATGTGAGGAGGAGTGGCTTAGTGGTTGGGGCAAGATGCCTCAGGCCGAGGGCCAGGTGTTCAAATCCTGCTGAGGACAGCAACCTTGGGTCAGAGGGACTGGAGTTTCTAGTTCCACAGGCACTCTTTGTGGCCTTGGGCAAGCCACTTAACCCTCCGTTGCCTCAGGTACAAAACAGAATGGGAGCCCTTAAGGGACATATCAGAATGTACATTGCTTTGACCCAGTGAAAAACAGTATATAAGCATTGCTAAATAAAAATGCATGGGTAATTTATATAAGTTGTAATATACAATTTGGTGTGAACACAGGATGTCAGTGCACACCCAGGTGTGTTGAGAATCGTGAGGCTAAACTAAAGTCATTAGCACCTGGGAAGGGCATTAAAATCCCTAAATGAATACTATATGGAGTATTACTGTAGTTATTTATTTTAAACATGACATTTAGATTTTAAAATAAAGGAAATGTTAATTTATGTCCTTATTCACCTACTGAAAATTCTCCATGGACTGCAGGATTGCGTCAGCCACACCTGGTGACGTCCTCCGGGCGGCGCCATACGGAAGTGCTCTCTAGAGTTTAGGGCTCTCAGGCCATGCCCCCAGGTAGCCCACCTCCCCGACCCGCCCCTGGGCGGTCAGTCTTCATCCTTCCGCCTTGCCAGCAAGACGGACCCTGCTCTCTCCTTTTGTTTTATTTCTTTGTTTTAAGTTAATATGTCTAAATCCAACGCAAAAGAATGCCCACAATGTGGGAACACCTCCTACACTTTAAAAGGGTGTAAGCTCTGCGGGGCCGGCACCAAGAGGAAGAAAACAAAGCACATACCAGCTCAGAGACCCGATCCCAGCCCTCTGCACCCCGCGGATCCTCCGCCAGCTCGGGATGTGCCTGGACGGGCCTCCATCCCCAGCTGTGCCACCGCTACCCCTAAGGACGCTCCCGCGGCGCGGGATGCGCTTGTTTGGGCCAACGCTGCTAACTTCCTGCAAGCGGCAGCTTCAGAAATCTCCCCTGTTGCCCGCGGCGGCGGCGCTGAGGTAAGCTTAGCCCTGATCAACGCGGCGGCTTACCCGGCTGAGACAGACCTTCAAGTTCCCGGCCCCTCCGCTTCTTCCCCGAGAGGCCATGTGGACTTCTATAATGGCGCCCGGCTCGAGTCCTCCAGCAGCGGCTCCCGGCAGTCCTCCAGCTCCTCCCCCTATGGCCCAGCAGTCCACGCGACGGCAAGCTCCGCCCCCTTCCAGGGCCTTGCTTCGGGAGTCGGAGCCTCCGCTTTAAACCCGGTTTCTCTTCTCGGGGTACCCCTGCAGCAACGGCACCGGAGTCCCCAACGCCGGAAACACCGGGGGCAGCGCAGACACCGCCATTCCTCCTCTTCATCCTCTCGGAGCCCAGCACCAGCTCGCAAGAGGCACCATGTGGAGCACTGCCACGGAGGCAGCAGGAGATGCAGCCCTGCCAGATCCAGATCCAGATCCAGGACACGCCACGACAGGAAGCGCCAGGTCAGATCTTGCTCCCACACGGCTGACCCTAATAATAATGCTGCTATTCTACAGCTTTTAACGCAGATTGTGCAGACTATCAGCGCCCCCTCCAAGCCTGCCCCCTCTGTGCAGTCTCCAGAGCCAGTAGCTGCTCCCGCTGCCCGGTCCCCTTCCAGATCCCCGGATAGGGCATCCGGGTTAGCAAGGGCGTCTTCACCCCACTCCCCTGCCAATCCCTCACTGGACAGCACGGCAGGAGAACAAGACATCGAAGCTGTCGTGGGCTCTGCCTCAAACGACAAGAGTGTGCCGGACTCTGGACCACCCGAGACGGAGGGCCCCCCTCCCCCTCCTGAGGACCGCTCCTACACTAAATTTCTACAGAAAGTGTCTACCGCCCTGGCGCTTGGTCCCCCTGACCAGGCTGAGGAGCAGGACCCGGAGGTCCTCAGCTACCTCTCAGCTCCCAAGACTCCCTTCTCTTTACCCATGCACCGCAAGCTGCGGGACAACTACCTCAAGGCATGGCAGACACCTGCCTCAGGGCGCCCTTTTCCCAGGAGGTTGGATTTCAAGTACCAGATCCAGCCCGCGCCAGGATTCACGCTACCACAGCTTCCGCATCAATCCATAGTTGTCTCCTCAGCCCTAAAAAGGGTCAGATCTTCACGATCACACGCCAACCACCCGCCTGGTCGGGACCCCAAGCTCCTGGATGATATCGGAAAAAAAGTCTTCCAAGGGGCTATGCTTAATGCAAAAATCGCGACACACCAGTTCCAGCACATTCTATTCCAGGACACCTGCGTGGCCAGCATACGAAGTGCGATCGCAACACTCCCAAAGAGACACAGGCAGTACTGGCCGGCCCCCTCGCAGACATCTCCGAGTGCAGCAAGCATCTGGCTAGCACGGCCTTTGATGCCTTTGATACCTCAGCACGTACTGCGGGTACGGCGATATCTGCCAGGCGGTGGGCGTGGCTCAGAGCTTCTGGACTCAGTGACGACACGCATGACAAGATCGCGGACGCCCCTTGCTCCGGCGAGTCACTCTTTGGAGATAAAGTAACGGACGCAGTGAACGTCATGAAAGAGCATTGCACCACACTGCAAACACTGGCCGAAGAAGGCTTTGAGCGCCGTGGCGCACCACAGAAAGGGGGCTACCAGCGTAAAGGCTACTACTCCTCCTACAACTACAGCTCCAACAAGAGGTACTCCTCTAACCGCAAATGGCAGGCACCAAGGTACAAGAGCAACTCGTACCAGGGTCCCTCCAACCAGCGGCAACCACAGAGGGATCGGAAACAAAGGAAGGTCACCTCCACTCCCGCCACCAAGGGCGCTTCCTCCTTTTGACGCCACCTCACAGGCCCCTACCCAAATAGGGGGTCGCCTGTCCAGCTTCTTCAAGGAATGGCAAAAGATATCTTCCGACTCCTGGGTCCTCCGCATCATCCAAAGCGGATTCCGCTTGCATTTTCATACAACCCCATTCCAGCGCAACAAACCATCCAGCAGAACTCCTGCCCACTTGCAGGTGCCCATGGCTATGGAATTGATACACCTCCTGGCCTCCCGAGCCATCGAAGAGGTGCCACCTCACCAGACAAACTCCGGATTCTACTCCAGGTACTTCCTCATCCCCAAAAGGACCGGCGGCATGCGCCCCATCCTAGACTTACGCAGGCTCAACAAGTTCCTCGTCAAGAAAAAGTTCAGGATGTACTCCCTCAATGCCATCCTACCCTTAATCCAGGCAGGCGACTTCATGGCATCTCTGGATCTACAGGAAGCCTATACCCACATCCTCGTCCACAAGTCTCACAGGCAATTCCTCCGCTTCCAGGTGCTGGGCCGCCACTAACAATACCGAGTCCTCCCCTTTGGCCTGTCTCCGGCGCCCCGAGTCTTCACGAAGTGTGTAGCCGTTGTCGCAGCACACCTACGCCGGATGGGGATTTCCGTCTTCCCATAACTGGACGACTGGCTCTTCACAGCTCCCTCGCCCCAGGAACTTCGGACGTCCCTCCAGCGGGCAACCAACGTGATTACCTCGCTTGGATTCGTCATCAACTTCGACAAGTCAAAACTACAGCCATCTCAGCGGCTCGAATTCATTGGGGCGCTGATCGATACACGGACAGCGCGGGCCTACCTACCGGAGCGTCGGCAGCTCGCTATCACCTCCCTTGCGGCCGCTGCCACAGCTGTGAAAATCACCTCGGCGCAAGCCCTACTCCGCCTTCTGGGCCACATGGCAGCTACAACCTCTGTCCTGCCCTGGGCACGGCTAATGATGCGACCACTCCAATGGCACCTGCGTTCCTCCTGGAACCAGCACTCCCAGCCTTTATCCACTCCAGTCCCAATGCCCCAGAGCATCAAGAAGCACCTCCGCTGGTGGTCAAACGCATCCAACTTGTCCGGGGGCAAGGACATGCATCAGCAACCGCACCAAGTGACACTCACCACCGATGCGTCCAACAACGGTTGGGGCGCGCACCTCCAGCACCTCAACACCCAAGGCGCATGGTCACCACGGGAGAAAAGACTGCACATAAACCTTCTCGAGCTACGGGCCATAAGGTATGCGCTGCGAGCCTTCATCCAGCACCTGGCGAACAAGTCCATTCTCGTTCAAACGGACAACCAAGTGGCGATGTTCCATGTGAACAAGCAGGGAGGGACAGGCTCACGCTCCCTCTGCATCGAGGCCAGGGCGCTATGGTGCCTAGCCCTGGCGAACAACTGCAAACTTCGGGCCACGTACCTACCAGGGGACCTGAACACACTGGCCGACAGGCTCAGCAGACAACTGAGACCGCACGAGTGGTCGCTCTCCCAGAGGGCGGTCAATGTCCTCTTCCAGCGATGGGGGCCACCCCTAATAGATCTATTCGCAACGGAATGGAATACCAAGTGCCACCTGTTCTGTTCCAGGCACCCTTCCCCCAACAGACTGGCGGCGGATGCATTCGACGTGTGCTGGGGGGAGTGGTCTCTAGTGTACGCCTTCCCTCCCACTCCCCTCATCCCAGCGACCTTACAGCGGATCGTCCAGGACAAAGCACACGCCATCCTTGTGGTTCCCCACTGGCCGCGCCAGATGTGGTTCTCACTGCTACAACGTCTCGCCTGCGAGGGACCCGTCCACCTTCCCCCCGAACCGGATCTCCTCACTCAGAACGAGGGCACAACTCGCCACCCCAACCTCAGAGCCCTCGCTCTCACTGCCTGGAGGTTGAACGGGTAGGCCTCTCCGCCCTCGAACTCCCGGTGGACGTGCAGGACGTCGTCTTGGCCGCTCGTAGACCCTCCACTAGGAAATCCTATGGCCTCAAATGGAGAAGATTCTGCATCTGGTGCAGAACGCAAGGCCTCGAACCGACCACCTGCCCCGTCGCACTCGTCCTTCGATACCTCAAGACCCTGTCTGACGGTGGCCTTAAGACGCAGTCCATCCGGGTACACCTTTCCGCCATAGCAGCGCTTCATGTGCCTGCGGACGGTAACACCCCCATCTCCTCGCTGCCCATTACCGCCCGCTTCATGAAAGGACTCAACAACTTAAAACCCCCGGTCAGGGCCCCTGTACCCCCCTGGGACCTCAACTCTGTTCTTCTGCGGTTGACGCAGACGCCCTTTGAGCCTCTCGCATCAGCGGAAATGAAGTTCACCTCCTGGAAAACACTTTTCCTCGTAGCCATAACCTCCGCAAGGAGGATCAGTGAGATACAGGCTCTGATGGCACATCCTCCTTACACACTGCTACTTCACGACCGGGCGTCACTGAGGACCAACCCCAAGTTCGTCCCCAAGGTCGCCACATCTTTCCACATCAACCAATCCATCGAGCTCCCCTGCTTCTTCCCGGAACCCCATTCATCCACGGAAGAACAGCTCCTGCATACCTTGGACTGCCTGCGGGCCCTCCGGATCTATCTGCAGAGGACGCTCCCGGTCCGAAAAACGGATCAGCTCTTCGTCTCTTTCGACCCTAACAGGCCGGGCTTGCCTGTCTCCAAGAGGACTCTTTCTAACTGGGTGTCTTCCTGCGTCTCCTTCTGCCTCAATGCCTCAGCCGACCCGTCAGCGCCAACGGTCGGCCCACACAAACTACGGGCGGTGGCAACCTCCCTAGCCAATCTGCGCTCCGTTCCACTCACGGAGATCTGCAAGGCTGCCACGTGGTCCACGCCTCACACCTTCCTAAAACACTACTGCTTGGACCTGCGCTCCAAAGATGGCTGTGCGGTAGGCGCAGCAGTTCTCGCCTCACTCGTTGATGAAGTGTCCAGTACCGCTACAGAGGCTGCCTGTGGCGCGACCACACACTGACTGTTCACCGATGTTTACTGCTGATGCACCACCGGTATGGTTACTGCACCTTGCACTATCCTGCACCTTACTCGATATGTTGCACTGTTTACTTGCACTGTATTGCACTATAGCCTGCACTATGTTGCTCTGTTACCTACACTATATTGCACTGTTCTGCACGGTTGGGTTGTTGTTGCTGTTCTGCACTGTTGTTGTTGCTGTTCCACGTATGATGGTTGTTCATTAAAAAACCATGCATGCCCCCATTTGCCTCAGCGCTCTTTATTCCCTCCTCCACTTCTGGCGCTCCGCGCTGCTAGGGAGGCACCAGGTGTGGCTGACGCAATCCTGCAGTCCATGGAGAAAGCAAGGTTACTTACCTGTAACAGGGGTTCTCCGTGGACAGCAGGATAAGTCAGCCACACAATCCCACCCACCTCCCTGGAGGAGGTCTTCTGCTTCGACTCGCCCCTTGCCGGGGAACCTGGCTAGGAACATACTGACCGCCCAGGGGCGGGTCGGGGAGGTGGGCTACCTGGGGGCATGGCCTGAGAGCCCTAAACTCTAGAGAGCACTTCCGTATGGCGCCGCCCGGAGGACGTCACCAGGTGTGGCTGACTTATCCTGCTGTCCACGGAGAACCCCTGTTACAGGTAAGTAACCTTGCTTTATGTGAACTGAAGGAGAGTGGAAAAGCTACACTGCCACATGATGTGATTATACAACTAAGGATTTCAGTGCAGTGTTATGTGGTGCTAACTGATCAATAGGCAGTATTTTATAACAGTGGTTCTGAGACCTGTCCTGGGGGGGGAGGGGGAAGAGCCAGTCTTTCAGGATATACACCCTGACAGACTGATGCAGAAAAGTGCGCTAAGTGCGCACAAGTTAGTTTGGTTTTAGCATACAACTTTGTGCATCACTAATACAAGAACAAGTGCTACACACGAGCTAAGTGCATGCAAAGTCTTGAGCAGACAGTAGTGCATTTAAATCCATTTAAATAGATGGTCCTGAAGCAATTAGTTGTCAGCAAAGAAGCGGAGCAGTGCACAGAAGACCAGAAAGCTGAGCTCAATGCTAGCATTTTAACACAAGACCTGAAGACATGCAGAGGGGTAGCTCACAGGTCTGTGGCCAGTGCTGGTGCAGAATTTATGCCTCTTTCCTTATCTTGAGTATTCAGCATTTGCAACGTTTTTCCTGCTTTGCTGAAAGGAATGGTGAAAATAAAAATGGCAGGAACAATGTTGGAATAATGCTATGTGCATGTGCTAGAATGCTATCTATGTTATATATTCTGTGCAAAATGTCTATGCAGAATATCATCACAGTTTATGAACACCAGTACTATACCGAGCAGAAGGTCTGCTCAGAACATCGGTTTGTGTGGCATCATTGATGACCTCTGATGCAGGCGTTTTCACCAAACTCAGTTGAGTCAGATTCATCATTAAAGATTTTAATTTTGGCCATTGTCTACTTCCTTTAGTTTTCTTCTTTGTTGTTGTTTGGCATTGGCTGTGGAGGTTTCCTTCTCGCTTGTTGGCTGACGGCACAATTATAGTCACTGCTCTTGCTTTTCTGCAGCAACACACAGGCGGATTCAGCACTTTTGTGACACTTTTATTGCTTATTTTCATAAATTTACAAATCTTTCATGTTATATGACAAGCAGCAAGTTTTTTCTTTAAAAGAAAAAATAAAACTGCTTTCCTATCACAGACTTTCTTTGAGGACAACAGCATGTTAGTCTTCATATATGGCTGACATCAGATTGACCTGAACAAAAGAAAAGTAAACAAATCTCTAAGAACTTCCTAAAGTAGTAAACTGCACATGCATGGGTCAACTTCTGCTGACATCATCACGCAGAGTCACCTTAGTTCTGTGTACAACTATGACCAGAAACCAATTGGGATTTCTTCAAGGACAGGCATTATATACATAGGAATCCCTAGCTACAAGCTACTTTTAAGAAAACAGGGAAAAGAGAAAAACTACCAAAAAGCAGAAAACATTTTTTTCTGGCAACCACTCTTTTGTCCTCCCCAAAATAATCCTGGCAATAATAAAAATATATTTGGGGGGGGGGGGGGGAGACAGATTTGCTAAGGCTTTTTTCCCATTTTATATCCAAGAGAAAAAAAGCTTAGTAAATCAGGTCCCTAATGCAGTCCTGCAGGCCACTGGTTGAATAGCTGGCAGCGCCCCTCCCCCCTTATCCATCCTGTTGTCAACCAGTCTTGCAATCTCTCTCCCTTCCCTTTCAGACAGGCAGTGTGTGTATGTGGTACAATGGTTTGCCTATCTGTGCATGGGATGTAACAATGGGGTGGCAAGCTGCAGGGGTGGGTGTGTGCGGGTGTGTTGCATAGTTGGGGAGCCTGTGTGTGTGTGTGTGTGGTGCAGAAGTGGGATGCCTATATCAGTGAGGGGGAGGTGGGAGTGTGAGATGCAGAGATGGGATGCCTATGTCAGTGTGAGTGTGTATATGTATGTAGGGTAGAGCTGGGGTGTGTGGGTGTGGTGTGGAGGCGGGGTGCCTGTGTATGTGTAGGCTGCTTGTGTGTGTGTTCTGATGGGAGGGGGAGGGAAGGAGAGGGAATGCACCTTTGGACATATACACATTGTACCCTTTTGTCCCCATGCATGCCTACCTACAACATCCAATACCTTGCACTCTTTCCTACCCTAACCTCTCTCTTGCTGCCACCCCACTCTGTTCTCCCTTGCAGACACTCTTCCTCTCTACCTTCTCCCTAACACTTCCACCCCTTGCCCTCCATCCTTTTTCTTGTTTAAAAAGACACTGCTCCTTTAAATTTTACTGACCTATTTCTTCCCCCCTTGCCCCATCCAAAGAATCTTTTCATTTTAAGCCAGTTGCAATTGGAGCTTCACTTCCCCTTCTGTTCTGCCCATGAAAGATTGGATCTCCACGGGAAAGCAGAAGGTGCATTTCCAGCCTCTTTCTTTCTGCCCGCTGGAGATGGGGTCGCTGTGGGCAAACTGCTGCAATCTAGGCCGCAACTACCAATGTGAGCAGCCACTATAGGCCTCTTCCGCCTCTGTATCAAACATAATCACAATATCAGATACCTCCAATCTGATACTCCATGTTAAAGCCCTGTTATATGTAAACGTAGGCCAGACTTGACTGACCAAGTGTGATACTGTTTTAATGTAAACCGCACTGATGACAAAGAGTGCGGTATATAAGAACTGTTAAATAAATAAATAAATACTCTTGACACACCCAACTCTAAATCACCGCTCAAACTACATGTTCAATTCCTGTAAATAGTTTAATACTACTCTGTTGTTAAATATTTTTGAACTTTAATTAGTTATTATTTGTACAATTGTTCCTTGTAAACTATTCTACGTTGTTTATTGTAAACTGTCTTGTGCAGTAGTTAAAATGTTATATGTAAACCGCTTTGATTACCATGACAAAGCAGTATATAAAGACCAATAAATAAATTAAAATAAATAAATAAACTGCAGCTGTCCCCTTCCATTCTGCCTGCAGGAGATTGGAGCTCCATGGCCAGGCAGAGTCTTTGCTGTGATCGTGCAAAAAAAGAAGGGGTGGAAGAAGAAAATCCCAGGCTACAGATGCAAGTTTCTAGTCGCCATGGTGACATGGCACCTGAGATTTGGCAAGCCCTGCCTTAGAATATGTCATAAAATCTTGTATAGGGTGAATAAGTCACTAAAGCCTATAGCTCACAGGCTCTGCATACCAATTTGACCAACAACAAAAATAGGACCATCCAAGTCAGATACCTCAGCTCATGAGTCAAAACGCAGTCTACATTAGCTGGATGTGTACAACAAAGAGGTCCCAAGACACAGCAGGAGGCTTGATGGGAGACTTCAGTAGAAACAAGACCACATAGCAACTAAAGACTACACAGAAATGGGTTTACTTATTACATAGTGGTGATTAGCATTAAGTACACTGAAATGAACCCTAATAGTGCTGGTTGGTATTCAGACCAGATTCTGATAGATTGGATATTCAAGCAGTTTTTGTGTGCAACAGGATAAAAGGTCTAGGCCCATGCGGCCCACGAGGTCCCTTCGTGCGGCCCGCGAGGCTCTACCACTGTTAACATTGCGTGCGGCCCGCCACACACTGTAGATCAGGGGTCTCAAACACGCGGCCCGCGGGCCAGAGCATTTTGTGCGGCCCGCGACGCCACGAGTATTGTTTTGCTATTTGTATTCTTTTTCTCTCTCAGCATGATTCCCGGGGCTGCGTGGTGTTGGTCTGCTCACATGACCGAGTCACGAGCCTGCCCTCCACCAATCAGCGACAGGCAGGAGGAGGTGAAGAAGGAGGAGGGGAGGGGGGGGGACCGGGCCCAAAAGCAGTCTGAGCAGCCACGAGGCACCACGCGCTTTGGAGGATCGCCTGTTTGGAGGATCGCCAGGGTGCACAGCTCTCCGCGGCAGGTAAGGAAGCAGTCTGCCCAGCACCCGGAATTAAGCCAGCCCTGCCTCCCTCAGTCCCTCTCCTCTTCGGCTTTCAGAGCCGCGAAGGGAGAGCTTCTCCCTCGCGAATCTGTTAAGCTCGAGGGGGCAGAGGGGAAATTTCCCATAAGCCTCAGCCGGCTTAACAGAGTCGCGAGGGAACTCTCCCTTCGCGGTTCTAAGCCGAAGAGGAGAGGGACTGAGGCAGGCAGGGAAGCAAACAGGCAGGCAGGGAGGGAGGGAGGGAGGGCTGGCTCTGCCGGGCAGGGGGGGGCCCTGCGGGACATGCGATTTTTGCCGCGGCTGATGATGGGGGGGGGGGTGTCAGAACTGGTAATGTGCTGTGGGCTGGGGGGTTTAGAACTGGTAATGTGCTGTGGGCTGGGGGTCATAAAAGGTAATGTGCTGTGGGCTGGGGGGTTTAGAACTGGTAATGTGCTGGGGGGGTTCAGAACTGGTAATGGTTCTGACCCCCCCCCCAGCCTACAGCACATTACCAGTTCTGACACCCCCAGCCCACAGCACACTGGTAATGTGCTGGGGGGGTCAGAACTGGTGATGTGCTGTGGGCTGGGGGGTTTAAAACTGGTAATGTGCTGGGGGGGGTCAGAACTGGTAATGGTTCTGACCCCCCCCCCCCAGCCCACAGCACATTACCAGTTCTGACCCCCAGCCCACAGCACATTACCAGTTCTGTGCTTTAGTACAAGAAATTAATTTATAGTTTTATTTCTACAGTGCTGAGGTATTCTGTGTAATTCCTATTTGCCATTGCTACTTGTTCTCTTTTCCCAGTAGGTCATGTATTGTTCTCTGAAATGTATTGATTTAATATTTGCAGTGTTGCCTTTTGATAGGTAGGGTCTGATGCTTTGTGAGTCCTGGTAGTGCTGTTATGATATGCTATGGGTTCTAAATGGGCAGTGTTAGTAGTAGTTCCTAATGTGCCTGGCGGTTGGCACTGGATTATAGTAATATAGAAATTTTCTAGTCTTTCTTTATCCATGCACTCATTATGCAACATTATGCAAATATTTATGCAAATGAGGCCCCTTATGCAAATGAGGCCCCGTGTCTTATGCGGCCTGCGAGGCTCCCGGTAGTCGGCTGTGCGGCCCGCGGCCCTCTGGAGGTTGGTGACCCCTGGTCTAGGGTCTTTCCATCAAACAAGATGACGAACCTCAAGCTGAAAACTATAACAGCTTCTAGTGGAGTTTCCTGCAAGCCAGAAGATTTGAGAGATGTTGTCCTTTCCTGCGAGGTACTTGGATCTGAGGGGCCATTCTGCATGAGATGGCCCAGTTTCACATCATGATAGTTTCACAACACAGAAGGTAGAATCACATTCCTGCCTGCTTGTTCACTTAGAACACAGATACCCAACAGTCTGCCTGAATTAGGACGATTTTGGTGGACAGTCTCTGAAAGCCTTTGAAGTGTTTCAGATCACGCTTAGGTCTACGAAGATCATCTGATGAAGTTTCCCTGACAGACCAGAGGCTCGGGATCTGAAACCCTTCTATAAAGATTCCCTTAATCCGATCTGGATTCATTTGTAATTGGAATAATTTGAGTTTGAGGTATCTGGAAGAATATATTCCAAGACAGATTTGGCTGGATAAGCCACCAGGACAAGTTGCTGGTTGACTTGGATGGCATCTCACAAGTTCTGAGTAGCTTGAACCTTCTAGGAATGTAGAATCTATTGGGTTTGTCTCATGTGAAGACATGCCAAGCAATTTACACATACTTGCAATTTACACATGCTGATGTCTGTAAACTTATTTCTTCCATAACAGAAACCATGGATATAATCCTTTTTTTGTAGAAGAAAAGCCTTTGAGTTGTTAACCAAGATGGCAGACTCAAGTAAGATTTGAAGTGATTAATGATGAACCTTAGTGACTCCAAAACCCAAACAGTTACGGATTCAATGGCTATGTAAACCATTTAATGCCAGCAGCAGCCACTTTCCAGCAGCTCCCCCGATTAGGGGTAGAGCGCCCGAATGGGAGAGGCAGCCAAATCTCCCGCTCGGAGGCTCCTGCCCAATCGGAGCAGTGGGAGGAGCAGCTGAGCCGGCATAAAACGCCAGCTCCGACGAGGGAACCCAGCCAGCAGCAGCCACTTTCCAGCAGCTCCCCCGATTAGGGGTAGAGCGCCCGAACGGGAGAGGCAGCCAAATCTCCCGCTTGGAGGCTCCTGCCCGGAGGCTCCTGCCCAATCGGGGCAGTGGGAGGAGCAGCTGAGCCGGCATAAAAAGCCAGTTCTGATGAGGGAACCCAGCCAGCAGCAGCCACTTTCCAGCAGCTCCCCCGATTAGGGGTAGAGCACCCGAACGGGAGAGGCAGCCAAATCTCCCACTCGGAGGCTCCTGCCCAATCAGGGCAGTGGGAGGAGCAGCTGAGCCGGCATAAAAAGCCAGCTCCGATGAGTGCACCCCCGCGGCACAAAGGCAGAAACAAGCAACAGCACCAAATGCACCCCTACAACAAACCGAAGCAGCTCCAACAACACCAAAAGGAAACCCCGTGCTCAGAAGCTCCTGCCCAATCAGGGCAGTAGGAGCACCTTTGAAAACAGCAGCCCAGTTGAACACACCCACGCCCGAAAGGACCACGCCTGGGGACTGCACCGGAGGGCCCTTTGGCGTGGCACTCCGGTGCAGCCACAGAAGCAACCACAGCCTATCGCTGCAACAAGGCCACCAGCAGCAAGCGAACCCAGACAACGAAGATACGAAAGCCAACACAAGCAGAGCAAAGTAAGTGCACCCATCTACCAAACTCAGACCAGCATAAAAATGTACACAACATGAATTCTGCCCATCAGCCTCCTCCTCACCCAACTCCTACCACATCAGGCAACCAACCACAACCTACTAACAAACACTCCATGGCAGCCAGCACAACTCTTCACACACCCCCAGTACACACACTGGAACACAATCAAGACACCCAAGCACAGAAGGCAAAACAGACACAAATCTAACACACAAACAAACCCAAACAAAGCACAGATACAACTAAGCACCCCGACTACGATCACAATTGAGCTCATCAACGCCAGATCCATAAGAAACAAAATTAACACAATAGCAGACCACATAGAAGATCATCAACCTGACATACTATGCATTACTGAAACATGGCTCACCCCCACTGATAACGTGCTACTTAATCAATTAGTACCACCCACATACGCAGCATTCAACTGCCCATGCACACAACGAAGAGGAGGAGGGGTCCTGATCCTCGCAAGGAACAGCCTAAGATTCAAGTCACGAAGCGCATCAAACACAAAGCAATGCAACACCATCACTGTGGAAAACAAACGGATGGCACTATGCCTCACCTACAGAGCCCCAAATGCACCACCAGACGAACTAGCATCCACTCTAGAAGAGGTCTGTGCCATCAACACTAGCAACAAACCCCTGCTACTATTAGGAGACTTCAACCTAAGATCCTCCAACACAAAGGACGCAGAAGCCTTCCTACGAGCTATGGGATCCTTACAATACACCCAACTGATCAACACCCCGACACACAAACACGGATCTTCACCAGACCTCATATTCACACCCAACTTTCTAATGGACAGTGGTTACATATCAACACCTGATGTCACCCCCGTTCCATGGTCAGACCATCACATAATCAAAATGGAGGTCATGCCACAAGGGCAAAACCATGACAAAAACCTAGACAAACCAACAGCACAAAGAAGATTTAAAAGCTTTGACAGGGACAAATTTCTCCAGGACACTCTACTCCACCTGAATACGGAAGAAGAACAAATCAGAAAATGGAACAGCGTCATCAATGCAGCGTCATCAATGCAGCCTCCAAAGCCACCGAACACAGACCCAAGAAAGATCGCCGCACTAGGGCACATCACACACCCTGGTACTCAAAAATCATATGGAACGAAAAGAGAGAACTCAGGAAGTTAGAACGGCGATGGAGACACATCAAGTCTCCCAATAATCAGGCACTATACTTAACAAAACAAAAAGAGTACAACGATCTCATCAACCAAACAAAGAGAGAATACCACACCAACATCATACTCAAATCAAACAATAAACCGAGAGAGCTCTTCGAAATCGTGAAAACACTCACCAAGGAGCAGAAATCCGACAGCAAAGTGCAAATAGACCCACAAACATTTGCAGACCACATCCAAGAGAAATTCCATTCAGCCCCACGACGGAAAACTGACAAAAGCACCAAACCACCCACCCCCTCAACAAAAACTTGGGACAAATTCAGCAACCCATCCACAGAGCAGCTCTCACACATCATCACTGCACTCAACACAAGCACGGCCCCAACAGACCCATGCCCAGTCACATGGATCAAAATGACAAAGTCAAACTTCATCCACACCATACACAACATGGTGAACAGTTCACTAACCCAAGGTATCATGCCAGACCAGCTAAAACTCGCCACAATAAGACCAATCCTGAAGAAATCAGCACTCAACAAAAACAACCCAGCAGCCTACAGACCTATCTCAAGCATCCCCCTACTGGCTAAGATTATTGAGAAAGCGGTACAACATCAGCTACAAGACCACATCGACAACTACGCACAACTGGACCTCAACCAACACGGTTTCCGCCCCAACCATGGAGTTGAAATACTCCTGCTATACCTATTTAACGACATACTACACCTCATAGACAACAGCAAGAATGGAATACTCATGATCTTCATTGACATATCATCAGCATTTGACACAGTGGACCACGGAACGCTACTAGCAAGACTACAGAACATCGGACTACACGGAGACACACTGAGGTGGTTCCACTCTTACCTAACGGACAGACAGATACAGGTCAAGATTGGGCCCAACACATCCCGACCCATAAAAGTCATGCAAGGCGTACCCCAAGGATCCGCCCTATCAGCACTTTTATTCAACATCTACATCCAGCCAATATGCAGCATCATAAAAGAACACGGGATAAAATACACAATCTATGCGGACGATATAATGATATACACACTAATCACCCTCGACAACCCAGACTACACCAAGATTTCCCTGTTCTCTGTAAAACATAACATTTGTTTCATTATTGTTCGTTGTTCCATGTAAACCGCGCTGATACTAAATAGTGCGGTTTATAAGAAACTAAAATAAAATAACAGATTGTCTCATACACATGAACACCTGGTTTCAAGACAACAACATGACCATAAACTACAGCAAGACCGAGGTGCTAATCATAACACGAAACTCCGACTTCATCCCCCCACGCAACATCAAGATAGGCACCACAACCATACCTATTGTCATGAGGTAGCGCTGTCAAAAGGTTACCATAGGCAACAGATACAAGCTGTATCACGAGGTGTAAGGGAACGCCCAAACACGAGGCTAGCTCGGAACTCATTAGGGAATGAGGGGCAGCTGGGTGGAGGCGGAGCCCAAACAAACACCACGAGAAAGGCAGTTAAAAATCACTCACCTGAGAGTAGTGAAGGAACGTTCAGGGAGAAAGCTGCTGGGAAAGACACATTGAGTGAGAGAGCTGCTGGGGAGAGAAGCCAAAGGAACATTTGGAGAGAAGCCTCACGAGGGAAACACGGAGCTGTGGAATCCAGGAGGGACTGCTTTGAGGAGCAGGGCACATCTGTCCAATATCCCCGGGAACCTTGCTACGGAGGGAGCAGAGGTGGTAGTCCGGTGGCCAGGCTGAGGAGAGCCAAATTACCCAGCACAAGGTACCAAGCAGGGGATAGTTTTTACCCTGAGGAAACTTTTATACCAGGAAAGCAGCTAGCAGAGAAACACAGTGAAAAGCTTTCATACAGACGGAGCTCGGCTCGGCTGAGAGACCAGGAAGAGAGAGTGCCAGAGGGTAGGCGTATTGACCCTAATAGAAGAGGTCTAGAATACAAAGAACTACCTTGCACTTACCAGGAACTGTGTAGCTCTCCTGGCGGTGATTATAGTGAATGTGGTAATTTCCCATTCCCCTCTAGTTCAGTGGAGGAGGGGAATGCTTTGAGTTACAGGGAGGAACCTTGCAATCACAACGGAAGCTTTACTCCAGGAGAAACTTATTCCGATAGTGAAGAGATGCAATATGAGCCTTATGAGGAATCCTTGAATGGCAGTGATATGGATTGTACGTATACCATGGCTGATGCCATATCCTCCCTATGCTAGAGTGCTGTGAATACTGTTTATAAAAGAAAACAGGAAGAAGGTGTTTTCATGTGAAAAGGACTGTTTTCTTTTTCCTTCTGTTTTTTACAAAAGCTGAAGTTTAAGCCAAGTTTTGTTCCAGCATTTCTTTAATTTTGATGCCAGATGAATGGTCTGTTTTTCCTTTGTTTCAAATGCTAAAGATCCAATCCCGGACGGGGAATAAAATCCTGTATTATAACCTTACACTTGGTCTGCAACTACAATTATTTGACTGGTGTTTAGAACCACAGGTTCCAGAAGGCATTTCAAAGCCTTCTCACAATACTCTATAGCTACTAGAGTACTACCCCACTGAATTACCTACGCCGCTGGCCTCTGGGGACGTTGGTCTGTGACACTATACAACCAGAAGTGAAATACCTCGGAGTGACCCTGGACAAAGAACTTAACCTTCAGTCCCACATCAGCAGAACCACCAGAAATGCATACCACAGGATGAGACTAGTACGATGCCTCAAGCACCTCCTCGCTCAGGAACACTTCCGCACAGTTTGTCAAGCACTAATAACCCCAATCCGAGACTTCTGCAACCCAATCTATCTGGGCCTAACAAAACAGACACTAAGACCTTTGCAACTGGCACAAAACACTACAGCACGCATAATAGCCGGCACCACAAGACAAGAACACATCACACCCACCCTAAAAGAGCTCCACTGGCTGCCTATCAGCGCCCGCATTAGATACAAAACAATCATAAACATTTTCAAAGTCAAACAACAGTCATCAGCTTTCAGCCTACACCCATTCTTACAACCCGACAACAGCACAAGACCGAGGAGAAGAGGCACATCCAACCATGTCAACACACCTAAAGACATCAACGGTATGCAAGGACACCGAAAAACGAGCCTTATCAAAGGGGGCACCAACAATCTGGAACACCCTCCCTGACGAACTACGTTCAACAACAGACCTTAAGGATTTCAGGAAATTACTGAAGACGACCCTCTTCATAGAACATTACGGTGACATTACTTAAACCATGCAACAGACACCTCAATACCCCCCTACGTCACGATAATAGTAATTAAGCAAGGACCTGATATACATAGCATTGTAAATAGCGCACCAAGAATCAACGACCAGACACACTCACAGGCATACACTTCCCACTGCATGTGCACACTAGACACAGTATTTTATCGATTGTTTGCTGTTCAGACCGCCTTGATTGTAGGATAAGGCGGTATAGAAATCCGTTTAAATAAATAAATAAATGTAATGCTATGAATGGGTGGTACAAATAAATAAATAAATGGAATGGCTCCTTCCCAAGATGTGTTCTTGACCAGCCAATCATCCAGATAAGAAAACATGTGCCCTGCAAGCACACAAACATTTTATGAATATGTATGGGGCTCATGCTAGACCAAAGAACAGAATGCGATGGAGCTGATGTTTTCCTATGACAAATCTAAGATACAACAAATTCACAAGTATCATCTCTGTGAGAGTATAAAATTCCTTTGAGAGTCAGTGACAAGGAATTAAGGTGCCTTAGGAAACTATCCTGAACTTTTCTTTCATGAGAAATTTGTACAAAGCCCTATGGTCTAAGATGAGATGGAGACCCCTGTTTTCTTTGGGATCAGGAAGTATTTGGATAAACATCTCTGCCCTCTTTCCCCTAGTGGAATGGATTCAATCACATTAGTTCCCAAGACGGAGAACAATTCCATTAAATGTGCATCCTAATAATTAGTCTGACCATGATACTCTCATCAGGCAATCCCACTATGGACAATGCTGAGAACTTAAGTGTCTGAGGTTATACTGGGCCAGCAGTTCATACACAATCTTAGCCTTCTCCTAATAGAAAGGTTCTCCAGAAACCCCATCCAAGATTTGGCTGGAGTGCTGGCTGTGGTTGTTGTAAGTGGCTCCTGCCTCTCCCTTTGTTAGCAGAATTGAAACAAAGTGGGGGAGTGTGCTGGAAAAGCCTCAAGTAGTTACCTCTGAGTGGATCAGTGCTTGGTTGCGGATCCGTTTCTGTCCAAAATCAATGTGAGCAAGATTGTGAATGGGTTCTAAGGAAATATTTTCCTGTTTGTGGATGACTGTGACTGATGTATAACAGAGTGGGCATATCAGAAGTAGACGGAATGAGAAGCAATCTAAAAATGTTCAAAGAACAGATAAAATTTACAAGAACAGAGTTTTTCTGGGTCAGACTAAAAGTTCATCGAGCACATTATCATGGTTCCAACAATGGCGATTCTGAGTCTCAAAAGCATATTCACTTCATTTTTTCTTGCTAACTATGCCTTTCTCAATGTATCCTAGACTGCCTTTGTTTTGCTGCATTGAAATCATCTGATATAATCATTCCAAGGTCTCTTGTGACCATTAGTATCTTATCTACCATCATGTACTCCTTCCTTGGATTTCTTCACCCCAAATATATAACTCTAAAGTTGTTTTTTCACAAAAAGGATGAAAAATATTTGGAAGCTAGAATGGTAAGAAATGAAAGTGGTATAGGATAAGCACTGAGAATCTGAAGTTGCATAAAATAAAGCAATAACAGAAGCACACAGTGGCCTATTTTAAGTGATAAAATGCCCTATCTAAATGATTTAGTGAGTATTGGGGCCAGCAGAACAAAGGCAAAATAGGTAATATGAAATAACAGAAGTCTTAGTGGAAATAAAGCTGTATCTGTATGGCAGGCTGTAAATACAGTAACAACCAGAAGTCTTAGTAGGAAGACAGGCACTCATAGTCAGGTCTGGGTCCTAGGAGGCCAGTTGTTCAAGCAATGGTTACACTAACATTACTATTTGGATTATTACAACGATTTGTGTTCAGACATGAAAAGGGAGGGGAGCTGGATGTGAACTGAATAATAGAGTTTGTATGTTCATCTGCTCAAGATGATACAGTATAAATGCAAAAGACAACAAAAAACAATATGAAAAAAGGAGAGATAGCTTACAAGCAATATGTTCTATATATATTTAGCAGCATGCACAACAATAACTGGCCAGACAAGATGGGCCAGTCTTTGCCTTCATCTATTAAGTTATTATATATGGACAAATCTATCTTTGGAATTATCTATAACTAAGCAACTAAATGACTTGTGTTACTATACTACACTGGATCTTATGATCTAAAATGTACTCATGAAAGCATTTTACTGGACCACACTACTAGCTGGAATTACAGGAGCCATACATTTCTACATTAAAGGCCTCTAATGTGACTGAGATGAAAGAATGTGGTCATAAGATTAAAAGTGAAGAGTCCTGAGAAAGCCAGCAGGGGTTATAATTTAAGGTTTTTAATTCACTGAAGTAACTAGTGGTTTCTCAAGTGCATAAGTTTAAAATGCATACTGTAGAAATTTTAAAGATTTATTTAATTTTTCTGTACCACCTCCCGAGTCCTACAAGACAGTTTGCCGTTATGTCCAAGAAAGCGTAGTTACTCACCTTTAATAGGTGATCTCCGGCAGGGCCGTACCGAGACTGAAATGCACCCTGTGCGACTTGCAAATAGGGCGCGCACCCTCCCTCCCGCACCTCCATTTAGACACTTTATGGGTGTGTGGGGGGGGGTGCGTGCCCGATCTGCAAGTCGCCGGCACACTAAGCAGGTCTGGTCCCTCCTGGAGAGACCAGACTTGCTTAGTGTGCCGGCGTGAAGACTTAAGGGGCACATTTTGTCTCTCTGCTGCTGCCTGCTGCCGAAAAAGTGGTGGTGGCAGGCAACGGCAGAGAGCCAAAATGCGCCCTTTAAGTCTTTGCGCCCTGTGTGGCCGCACCGCTCGCACAGGGCTCGGTACGGTCCTGATCTCCGGGAACAGCAGGAATCAGTCTTCACATATGGCTGACATCCCTGATGGAGCCTTTTGGAGCACTCCTCTGTGCCTGTGTGCCTGCCTTTCCAACTTCTCTCCACGAGTTTATAGCCGAGAAGAAGAAAGGCAAAAAGAACGCTATAACTCCTAAGAGAGGAGGACGGGTTGTGAAGACTGATTCCTGCTTTTCCTGGAAGTCACCTGTTACAGGTGAGTAACTAAGCTATCTCCAGAAACAAGCAGGAATGCAGTCTTCAAATATGGGTCTCACTAGCTCCCAGAAACCAGACTGTTGGGGGGGGGGGGGGGAAGAGTAGTGCGATCCCTGAAGTAAAAACTTGTATCAGATGAGTTTGGAAGAGTTGTGGGCCATTGGACTCTATTCCAGAAGCTGATACTCTCCCGATGATAGTCTGGTATGTTGCAGAAGTCACAGACGGAGGGTAGGAGTTGAGTTTACATTGCAAAGAGGTGCTGGAGTACAGCCTGGCCAAAGATAACATCCCAATGGTGGGCAGCAAAAGTATGAATGGAGGTCCAGGTAGCTGTCCGTCAGATGTCCTCAATGGCTACTGAACTGAGATTAGCTATAGATGTTGCCATAGCCCACACATTATGAGCAGTGACATGACCCTCCAAGAGAGTCCTGCTTGTGTATAAGCAAAAGAGATGTAATCTGCTATTCATTTAGATAGAGTATGCTTTGTCACCGATAGACCCAAGTGACTAGGATCAAAGGAGATGAATAATTGAGAGGATCTTCTGTGATCTTTAGTTCTATCCAAGTAGTAGTTCAGCATTCACTTGCAGTCTAAGGTGTGTAGCGCATCTTCAGCCTGAGACGCATGTGGTCTAGGGAAGAAAGTCGGGAGGATTACCAACTAGTTTAGATGGAAGGAGGAAACCACCTTTGGGAGGAAATGTGGATGGGTACACAAAACCACCTTGCCATGGTGGAAACGAGTATAGGGCAGATCCACCACTAGAACCTGCAGCTCGCTGATGCGGTGAGCTGAAGTTAGGGCAATAAGGAAGGTGACCTTCCAAGATAGAAACTTCAGTGAAGTGGTGGCTAAAGGTTTGAAAGGTGGCTTTAGAAGTTGAGTCAGAACTATATTCAGATCCCAGGCCACCAGAGGCGGCTTAATGGATGGCTTAGACAGCAAGAGACCTCACATAAAGCATGTTACTAAGGGGTGTGAGAAGACAGGCTATCCATGAACTGGTCTGTGAGAGGCCGCAATGGCACTAAGGTGAACTCTCACTGAATTAGTCTTAAGACCTGTCAAGGATAAGTGGAGGAGATATTGTAGAAGCGACGCCACCGAGCACGAAAAGGGGTCAAGGTCCTTTGGGGAGCACCACAGGGCAAACTTACGCCATTTGAATTCATAAGATCACCTGGTGAAATCTTTATGTGATGCAAGGAGGACATCTTTCACGCCTGTCAAGGTTGGCGAGCATTAGCCTTTCAGTACTCATGCTGTCAGGTGTTGAGTGTGGAGGAGCATCCTGTGGTCATGGGAGAGGAGGTCGGGCACACATCCCAGGTTGAGAAGTTGAGTCTTCTCAAGGCAAAGAAGCAGAAGAAACCAAGGATGACAGGGCCAAAAGGGAGCTATGAGAATCATCAATCCCCTGTTGGTCTGTAGCTTGAATAGCATCTTGGGTATCAAGGGGATGGGTGGGTATGCGTAGAGCAGGCCTTGTCCCCAGTGGAGAAGGAAGGCGTCCGGGGCTGCCCATGTAGACACAGAACCCTGGAGCAGAACTGAGGAAGCTATGTGGTTTGTGGAGTGGCGAAGAGATCTATGAGTGGGGTCCCCCACATTTGGAAGAACCGAGCAGCCATCTCTCAATGCAAGGTCCATTCGTGCGGCCGAAGGATACAGCTTAATTTGTCTGCTAGGACATTGACTTCGCCCGGGAAGTACACCACTCTCAGGTGGATGCGGTGAGAGATGGCAAAGGACCATAGGCAAATAGTCTCTTCGCAGAGGGGAAGGGATGTGATCCCATTTTCCTCTGTATGTTTATGAAGAACACGGCAACCTGGTTGTCCGTTCTGACTAGAACAGGTTGCCCCAATAGCTGGAGTTGAAAAACCCAAAGAGCATTTGTCAGGGCCCATAGCTCTAGCACAGAGGTTCCCAATTCCAGTCCTGGAGGGCCAAACACCATTCAGGTTTTCAGGCTGTCCCTAATGAATATGCATGAGATACATTTGAATACAATGGGGGCAGTGCATGCAAATGCATCTCATGCATATTTATTAGGGACAGCCTGAAAACATGAATGGCGTTTGGCCCTCCAGGACTGGAGTTGGGAACCTCTGCTCTAGCAGGTTGATCTGCAGGGCAAATTCTTGTTGTTTCAACAGTCCCTGTGTGGTCAGGTCATTGAGATGAGGCCCCCCCACCCAGTTTGGTGACCCAACGAGTAGGTTTTATGGGAGACACCACCACTGAAGGGACGTGACAAGTTGAGGTGTGATGTGGATCTTGTACCTGAGGCGACTCTTCGTTTGTGTCCATAGGGAAGACAGAGTCCACTGCGTCTGACACATGTGCAATCGAGCATAGGGGACAACATGGACCATGGAGGCCATGTGTCCCAATAGCTATAGCATTTCTCGATATGTTACACAGTTCTGATGTTGTACCTTTTTTGCCAGCTCGATGAGGCAGGCACAGCGATCCTCTGGGAGGAAAGCTTGGGCCTGTTGAGTGTCTAGAAGAGCTCCGATGAACTCCAGTCATTGGGTCGGAGCGAGGTGGGACTTTGGGAAGTTTATGATGAAACCTAGGTATGGGAGCACCATGATGTTTCGATGAAAGGAGAGTTACCTCTTTGTGGGAGTCTCCCCTGATTAGCCAGTTGTCTAGGTAAGGAAAGACAAATACCCCCTAGTGTGTATAGGTATGCAGAAACAACTGCCATGCATTTTGTGAAGACCCTTGGGGCAGAAGTTAGTCCAAAGGGAAGAACCCTGTATTGGTAATGGTTTTCTTGAAACATGAAGCGCAGATGCTGTCTGTGCAAGGGATGTTTCAATACATGTGTATATGCCTCAAGTCTAGAGAACGGAGCCAATTGGGTCTCTGGAGGTATGGCAGAAAAGTTCCTAGGGAGATCATTTTGAATTTTTCTCAGACCAAGAACTTGTTTAGGTCTCTGATATCTAGAATGGGCCTGAAGCCTCCTGTTTTCTTTACCCCTTCCAAGATTCTAGCATCTTCCCTCCCTGCCCCCAAGGTATCCAGCATATTCCCTTACCCCCCCCCCCCCCACCATCTCTCCTTCCCTTCCCTCCACATGCCATCTCAAGTTTTGCTTCCCATCCTCTTGCTGAGCATCCTCTTATCTGTTGTGCTGCCGGTGCCTCCACCCTCTCTGTGTGGCCACACTAAAAAGCAGTGTGCATGACATGGGGTCTTTGCACATGCATGCACACAAGCCCTTTGGCATCCCACCCCACCTCCAACACAAATTTCCTGTTGGATGTGGCGGAACGGCAGACCTTGAGCATGCACATGCGCTCAAAAGACCCGAGACACCTGCTGCACTGATAACATTTAAAACGTCTGTTTTGTCCAACCACACAATTGACTGCCTGCTCCTACCTTTACCCTAAAACAACAACTCTGTCCTCACTGCTGGAATTGGGGACAGGAGGTTGTCAGAGAGGTAAGTGCCCAGGACAATCTCCGAAAATCATGGGGAGGTCTGGTAACCTTACTTCTAAGTATCTCTGCTCATATCTCAATTTGTAATGCTTTCCTGTAACACCACCAACTCATTCAGTTTTCTTCCCCTATCACGCCTCAATCTTTCTCATCCCTTGTCACTATACCCTCTGTTTTGCCTCCCGTTTTCCCCATCTTTACTCCTGCATGTTTTCTTTTAGAACATTCTTCCTGTGCCTCTTTTCAGTTCCCTGCTCTCCTCATTCTCTTTTCAGGATCCCTGATTTGTCCCTTCCTTTTTCAGGGTTTTCTTCTCGCTTCCTCCACCTCCTTTCAAGCTCTATTCTTCTGGAGTCTTCTTGTCCCATCCATGCCCCTTTCTTTGGGATTTTTTCCTCTATGGCAGTCTCAGCAGGACAGAGGGGGACAGGAAAAACTATCAAAAGGAGTTGTAGAATGGGACAGAGAGCTGAAGATTGCATCAGAAGACAAAGGAATAGAGAGGAGGAGACACAAGATTACTATCATGACCAGAAGGCACAAGAGCAGTATCATGAGAGACAAGGGAAAGGAGACAAAAGTGTGGCAGCTTTTCATTTTAATAGCTTACTGTGCACCACCCTGATAAAGGGAACAAAGCTCTTGAAATCCACTCACAAATGAATTGAGTTACCTTTTTATTAAACTATCAACTTGTTTTTTAATTTTTATATTTACATGTTCAAGTGAACACAGCATCCCGCTATATTACAACCAAAAGCTAATCTAAAACAATCATTTTCACAACAGGTCTCTTAAAATGAGAACAGATGTCAAGTATAGCACAGTTACTTACCTGTAACAGGCGATCTCTGGGAACAGCAGGAATAAGTCTTCACATATGGGTATGTCGGTACCGACGGAGTCTGCGCGGGAACGCTTCCCAGCGTCCAATCAAAACGCTTTTGGAAGCATCCCACCACGCCTGCGTGCTGCCTTCCCGCCTTCCCAACTGCCTCTCCTCAGTTAAGTTTTAAAGCTGAGACAAAGAGAGAGAGGAAAGGAAAGATAGATAGAGAGATACAACTCCTAGGGGACGTGGGTGGGTTGTGAAGACTTATTCCTGCTGTTCCCAGAGATCACCTGTTACAGGTAAGTAACTGTGCTATCTCCAGGAACAAGCAGGAATGAGTCTTCACATATGGGGACTCCCAAGCTGAGATGCCCAGAGGGAGTCCTAGCATGTTGTGGATGTAGAAGAGCCATGCTACTCCCCAGAACCTCAAGCATCCTGTGGATGGAGGGTAGGAGTTGAATACAGAAAAGGTGCTGTGGAACAGCTGAACTAGAACAGGACCACTACAGAGAAGAACCCTGTAGAGAGGAGATCTAGTGGTAAAAATTGAGATATGAGCCTCCCTTGTTGGCACTGCAAGTCTACTGAGGTTGATATGGATCTGTTAGAAGAACCATTGGAAAACCTCAAGGAGTACCTCACTGAGAAGTAGAGGTAAGAAAAGTAGAAAAACAAGTGGAGGTCAGAACCCCTCAGGGTGAAGAAATAGCCCCAGGGAGAAACTGGGGTAGGGAAAGAGAGGTAGGACTTCAGCGGAAGACGCAGAAGGTACCATTAAGAAAGCTTAAGCTGTGTTGGTCCAAGAAAAATCCAATCCTAGGACCAAAAGAAAAAGGAGTCTGACCCAGCTGGACTGGCAGTAGAATCAGTCCATGTAGGAGAGAAAGGGTATGGAAACCCCTGTATCTGATAAGAAGTTAAGGACAGACTTAGGAAGCGCTAAGCTTTAGATAAACTGAAGTTCCTCAATGTCTTTCCTGAATGGGTTAAGGAAAGAAAAAGGGTACATGAAGAACTTCAGGGGTACCTAACCCTGAAAGGTTATGGTAAGAAAAAGTTTGTTGATCACCACAGGAAGTGGTTACGTGTGTAGAACCCTAAGTATGCTGGTACAGCATTGATAGGGGTGGTGCCCATCTGTCAGGATCATATAGGAATGTATGAATATCTGAATGTAAACAGACAGATAAGTATGTGGATACATATCTACCTAAAAGATATCTCTCTATAGAGACATATATATATATATATATTTATATATATATATATATATATATATATATATATAGAGAGAGAGAGAGAGAGAGAGACAGATTATATATATATATATATATACATTCCTAAAGTTATACACATATAGAGGATATATGCATACGACCTGTATAGCCAGAAGATACACAGATAGATATAAATAAATAAATATATATATATATATATATATATGTATATGAATATGTAGGCATGTAGACAGATGTCTCCAGGTATGTGGATGAAGAAATGTCTATAGAAATTGATCCCCATAGGAGTATGGGGAGAGAAAAGATTCATCTAACAGCAAGGAGGGTGATACCCGCTTGAATAGATGCATCAAGAATCTTCCTTCCCTGGTTATGATTGAAAAAAAAAAAAGTCAGGGGAATAGTGTCCCTGACAAGAGAGAGTCTAAATCCGTATCAGAATTTGAGCTCTTAAATAACCAGGATGGCCTACGTGGAAAAAGGCAGAGGATAACTTCAGTCTGCAGGCAGCAAGTCCAGATTTCTCCAGAACCGCAGTATGGAGAATGGATAGAGGACGTCACTGGAGGAAGATACCATAGTGACCTGTCTACAAGAGCAGATGGGTATCAGGCGTCCTTTAACTGCCACTGAAACAAAAAAGATCTCTGGCGAGAAGACCAAGGGGATATGGACCAAGCCAGGGAATTTGCCATTCTTCAGGTTGTCACATGAAGAAAAGGCCTGAACCTCAGGTCTCAAAAGAGATTTTAGATGAGATGGTAGGGGTAGGGACACCTACCAGACATGAAAAATATGACTGGGGAAACCCCTCCTAACCCTCTGGGGTTATCTGCTAGACAAGATATGATGCTCTCTAGCAAGGGCCCATAGTGCAAAGCTACTCTGTAGAGTTGCAGAGAGCATGCTGCAGGTTAGTTAGAAGAAAAAACTGGCTGTAAAGGCCAGTGGGTAAGAACTATTCTGCCAAGGACAAGGGGCAAAGAATAGAAGTTAACGAAGCAGTCTGTGATAATAGGGTTTCCCAAACGAGGTTGATAACCTGTTTGGGGTTTAGCACTGAGGCTAGAAGAATAGCTAGTGGAGGAGAAGCCCTGGTTGTGTGGTGAACAGAACCAATGGCTTAACCACTAGGAATTAGTGTATTTGCAGCAACTACCAGGGCAGCGGGCGAAAAATTTCTTTTCCCATCTTTTTAGACTGGAAAAAAGAGACAACAGACATAGTAGGACTATCTAGTGTCTGATGAGCTGCCCTAAGGAAATAAAGGGGGAGACAACTCTTAAATGGAGAATCCCCCTGTGGAACAGGTAGAGGACCATAGGGGCTTACCAGTGTAAAAGAGCCACTCTTACAAACCAGATGCTGTAGCAAGAGGGAGGTAAGACAGAGGTGAAGGAGACTGACTATGAAGGAAGTCTCTGAAAGGTAAGATGATACATGCCAGTACAGGGAAACAACTGTCTTATTAATAGTTGTCATTTCTCTTTTCCCGAAAAGGAAGAGAAACCTGTCAAGTGAGGGCATGATCATTATGAAGACTCTTAGAGTAAAGGAAAAAATGTCTCAAGAAGAGACATCTTGAAAAAGTTAGGATAAATTTAGTGCAGATACTTCAGCAAAAAGAAGTAGACTGCCCCTGTAACCAGCAACACAAGGGGAAAAATGACTTATTTAAAACCCTGCGACTGCTGGGTTTGTGGACCCTGTTGAGGTTGTGGTTTCTTCAGACTAGGGCGATGTTTCCCCTGTTTGGGAACATCTGAATGATGGGCAGAAGAATAAAACTTTTTCCCCCTAGGGGAAGAAAGTTGGGTAGGACATTTCCTACCAACTGGGAAAGAGGAAGGCGTAGAACAGCCTCTGGAAACAGGAATGTCAGTGGTTAACTGAGCAACCTGGAGTAAAGACTCCTTGTTAAAGAGATTTTCTCCAGTGCAAGGAGTATTTCCCAGTCTTTCTTGAGCCCATTTGTCTAAGTTTGAAGCCTGGAGCCAGGCTTTACGTCGTGCCCCTATAGCTATAGCAGAAGTTCTGCTAACAGACTCAAAGGAGTCCAGGAAAGCACGAATAAGGAACCTAGATATATTTTGAGCATGACTAACCAGAGAGGAATAGTCTGCACTTATAGTCTCTTGAAGAAAAGGAGTCAAAGATAGTAATTTCTTTGTGACCTCATCAAGAGATAATCCCATATAGAAAATATATGACAGAATTCTTGCTGAAAGCATGGATGCCTGGAAGGTTTGGCATCCAAAGGCATCTAAAGTCTTAGACTCACGACCTGGCGGATAAGAAGAATGCTTTTTAGTACTCTTCACCCGCCTCATTGCTGATTCAACAACAATAGAATGATGAGGAAGTTGAGTCTTCTGAAAACCTGGAGAGGGAGGCACCTGATATAGAAGATCAGTTGTCCTAGAAGGTGGGGGCACAGTTAAAGGAGCTTCCCACATTCGTAGAAGGAGATCCTGCAAGGAATGATGCAAAGGAAGCATGATGGTATCCTTTGCTGTCCCAGGAATATACAGGGATTCTGCATTGCCTTGTGTAGGATCCTGTCCAGGCATAGAAAAAGCAAGTGATCTCATCATATCCATGAGAAAAGCTTGAAAAGAAAAATCCCCAGAGGGAAATTCTTTTGGACAGGCTAGATCTGTTGAAGAACTAGCATTGGCACCGGAGGATCTATCCAACCTTATAGGAATATAAGATCCTGAATGGTGGAGATCCCTAGAGAATGGTTGCCGGTACCGCAGGGGGTCGGGACCAGCAACAGTCGGTAGCATATCGTCCATGCTAGGGATCGATTCCAAACTCGGTATCGAGGGAAGCGAGCCTGAAGAGGGAAGCATGGAAGGCACCGACAGCCATGGTAATGTGGATACCGGTACCGACTCCGGCACCGTATCCGGTACCAGTGGATGAAGGCCAGCCGGTGACAACTCTATCGGTATGGAAGAAACCGAGAGTGTCGGACATGGATCATCGGAACCGTGCCTTCGGTACCGTTTGGTGTCAGTACCAAGGCGAGTCGGTATTCAGTCCTCCAGACTGGAGATCGATTCCAGACTCGGCATCGAAGGAAGCGAGTCTATCGAAGCACATCTGGAGGGTACCGACGTCGGTACTAGTATCGGTACCGGGATCGATACCGATACTGGAGAATCGGCCTGGAGGTATCCAACGGTCCCGTAGGTACCGAGGACGCCAGACAATGATCCTTGGTGAGGAATGTTTCATCCAACACCATTGCCGATGCCGGGGTATCGGTACCGCTCGAAGCGGATGCCACCACTGAGCATGGCACAGGTATGTTCAGTGAGGGGTGAACCTCAGGAACAACCTGAAACCCCACACAGGCTTTGGAGGCCGAAGACTCCCACCGGGGTTTTAAAACTAGTATGTTCTCGAGGGCAAGGCCAGAGGCATCTCTATGCTGTGCATGAGATCTACCACTTGAGGACTGGCTAGTCTTAACAGACTGTTTTTGTGTTTCCTGATTCCGTGTAGAAGAAGTGGTCGGTGCCCTGAAGCTGGATGGGGACCGCGTATCGAGGGAAACCCGATGCTGAAGACTTCTTCCGACAAAACTATTGCAGGAGGGACACTCCTGAGGAAAATGGTCAGGACCCAAACCGGCCAGACACCAATTAGGGGTGTCTAAAGTTAATTTTGTACCGCCGCAGTTTGAACATTTCTTGGGAATAGTGACTGGCGGTTCCATGAAGGAAAGTGAGTAGGCCTAGCAGGCCTAAGAAAACCGTGAGGCACTAAGAAGAAAAAAATATTCCTTAAAAAGGAAAATTTTACAAGAAAAAAGGAGAGAAAAACACCGGCGGTACCGGTGGCGTTGGGGAAGGCAGCTGCGACCACAAGAAAACAAATAAATAAAAGAAGAATTTTCTGCAGTGACAGGAGAAGGTCCTGCCGGCTCCGTGGAAAAACGAAAACTGAGGAGAGGCAGTTGGGAAGGCAGGAAGGCAGCACGCAGGCGTGGTGGGATGCTTCCAAAAGCGTTTTGATTGGACGCTGGGAAGCGTTCCCGCGCAGACTCCGTCGGTACTGACGTACCCATATGTGAAGACTCATTCCTGCTTGTTCCTGGAGATATTCACATCACTTAAACTGATTTCCCAATGACTCGTAAGTGGTTAACAGGTCATTCTAGGTTCCACACTTCCATAGGTTTGCCTGTTTCTCAGAGTGGAAATGTGGCATCTTTGTATGTCCTGATCAGGACTGTACAAAGCTAGAAATGCACTCTGTGCAACTCATGACCCTCGCGCCGCCCCCCCACCCCACCCCCACCATCCTCTCACACATAGGAACTCACTCTTATCAAGCTTCCTGGAAGCCCAGTGATGATATCAACGCCCCTGCTGTGTCCCCTGCAACTGCAGCGCTCGCACAGCCTTTGGTACAGCCCTGGTCCTGATACCTTTTAAAGGACCAACAAAATGTGTAGTACATGAGCTATAGAGACTACATAGGCCCCTTCTTCAAATGTAATACAGCTGTTATTAAACTCTGCACTACAATGACTAAAATGTTAAGGAAAATCATGCACAGGATGAGAATCAACATTATAGAGATGGCTTCAACACCAACAGATGAAAGTCGAGGTGGTTACTCTGCCACGTCACATGTACTGCAATGGTTAGGTAATAAAAGAAGTGTATTGCCTTAAAAACCCCACAATTGATCCTAATTAAGTGATCATCAATACACCCCAGGTCACATATTATTTGGTCAATGCAACAATTCTCAGGTACTTCAGAAGCCATTTCATCCCTGATAACTCAAAGGCATTTGGATTGAAAAGCTACCCAAGGGCATGATTCCAACACACATGTGGTACTATACATTCATATTGGGAAGAAATGGAAAGTTACTTTTCTGGAATTGTGGGGCTTTCTTTCAGATACTGCAACACACATTACCTTATGCCCTCTGCTAAGTTTAGCAGAAATAACTGAACATATTTGTGACTAGCTTTTGAAAGCTATGCTCCCTTCATCAGATCAGTGCAGAAACAATGCAGTTACACTGGGTTTAAACAGCAGAGTCAGCTAGGTCTTAGGTTGTCTGCATATACCATTTTTGAGGGAGGCTTTGATAGAGGTGGCCTGAGACAGTAAAGCGTAGTTACTCACCTGTAACAGGTGATCTCTGGGAACAGCAGTAATTTAGTCTTCACATATGGGTATCATCGGTACCGACAGAGCCTGCGCGGGAACGCTCCCCAGCGTCCAATAGGAACGCTTTTGGGAGCATCCCTCAGCACATGCGCGCTGCCTTCCCGCCTTTCCAACTGTCCCTCTTCAGTTAAGTTTGTAGCTGAGTGAAAGGATAGAGGGAGAGAGGAAAGAGAGGAAAGAGACAAAGCGATAGAGAGACAACTCCTAGGGGTGGTGGGTGGGTTGTGAATACTAAATTCCTGCTGTTCCCGGAGATCACCTGTTACAGGTGAGTAACTACGCTATCTCCAGGAACAAGCAGGAATGTAGTCTTCACATATGGGGACTCCCTAGCTGAAGATGCCAGGGAGATAGCCCCAGGAAGGTGCCACCCTAGAAAGGTGGGAATCCTTCCTCCCATGGATCTCTGGTATTCCACTAGGGTTGGTGGGTAGAAGTTGAATTAGGTCTGAAAGAGATTTTGAAGAACAGCTTGGCCAAAGAAGGCATCCCAACGGGAGGCTTTATCCAGGCAGTAGTGGGCTGTGAAGGTGTGTACCGAAGCCCACGTGGCTGCTCAACAAATATCATCGATAGACACAGAGTGGAGATTAGCCATGGAAGTTGCCATGGCTCTCACATTATGAGCTGTGACATGGCCTTGAAGAGGAAGACCCTTACTCTCATAAGCAAAGGATATGCATTGGGCAATCCATTTAGGTAAAGTTCTTTTGGAGACTGGAAGTCCCAAATGACTAGGGTCAAAAGCTATAAAAAGTTGCGAGGACTTTCTATGTTGCTGTGTTCTCTGTAGGTAAAAGGCTAAGGCTCTTTTACACTCCAAAGTATGAAGGTTTCTTTCTGCCTTAGAGGCGTGAGGCCTTGGAAAAAATACAGGAAGATAAATTGATTTAAATGAAAAGGCGAAACCACCTTTGGCATAAAGTGTGGATGAGTTCTAAGAACAACCTTATCATGATGAAAACTAGTATAAGGAGGATCAGCCACTAAAGCTTGCAGTTCACTAATGCGACATGCAGAGGTGATTGCAATTAGGAAGATAACCTTCCAGGTCAAAAACTTAAGGGTTGTAGTGGCTAAAGGCTCAAAAGGCGGCTTCATAAGCTGCACGAGAACTAGATTTAGATCCCATGCCACCGGTGGTGGCTTAATGGGAGGTTTGGTTAATAGAAGACCTCTCATAAATCTGGATATGAGTGGATGAGAGGAAATTGGTTGTCCATTCAGAGGCTTATAAGAAGCTGCAATTGCACTGAGATGGACTCTTACCAAATAGGTCTTTAGACCAGAATTCGATAAGTGAAGGAGATACTCTAGTATCAATTCTAAAGGTATGACAAGGGGGTTTAATCCCTTCTTGGAGCACCATATAGTAAAACGTTTCCACTTGAAGGCATAAGATCTTCTTGTGGAAAGTTTCCTAGAAGCCTGAAGGATATCCTTTACCTGTTGGGACAGGTTAATATCCTGGAGGTCTTAGCCTTCAGCAACCAGGCCGTGAGATGCAGGGACTGGGGATTTAGGTGCCATAGCATCCCGCCCCCTTGGGAAAGGAGATCTGGAGCATGCCCTAACTCCAGAGGTGCAGCTTGAGAGAGATGTTGAAGCAGGGGATACCACGGTTTGCGTGGCCATCGTGGCGATATGAAGCTTGAAGAGTGTTTTGGGGATGAGGGGACTGGGTGGGAAGGCATAAAGGAAGTCCTGACCCCAGTGAAGGAGGAAGGCATCCCTTGCCTGACAATTGTGAACCGGAATCCTGGAACAGAACCGGGGAAGTTTGGCATTCAGTGGACTTGCAAAGAGGTCTATGTCTGGAGTGCCCCAGAGGTGAAATATCTTTGCCACCTGGTCTAGGTGGAGGGACCACTCGTGAGGAAGCAGTACTCGACTGAGTTTGTCTGCCCAAAGGTTTTGTATGCCTTGAAGATATACCACTAGAAAGTGAATTTGATACTCTCTGGCGAGGGCCCACAGTCGTAAAGCTTCATTGCATAACGACAGAGAGCCTGTCCCGCCCTGCTTGTTCACGTAGAACATGGCTACTTGATTGTCCGTCTGGACTAGGACTGTCTTGTAGCTGAGTTGGGCGTGGAATACTCAAAGAGCTAAATAGATTGCTCTTAATTCCAGGAGGTTTATGTGTAGGCCAGCCTCCTGTGGAGTCCAGGTGCCCTGGGTAGAGAGATGATTCAGGTGTGCTCCCCAACCCACCTGTGATGCATCCGTTGTTAGGGTGGCCTGAAAGAGGGGTTGATGAAAAGGAGACCCCACTGTCAGATTTTCCAGTGATTGCCACCATTGGAGGGACAAAATAAGTCGTTGAGAGTTTATTATTTTGTCTGATAAATGACCTGTGGCCTGTATCCACTGTGTGGATAGGGTCCACTGAGCTGCTCGCATGTGGAGGCGAGCAAATGGGACTACATGAACTGTGGATGCCATATGTCCCAGCAACTGTAGTAGCTCTCGAGCAGTTAGGGAGGATTTCCCCGCTGCTTGAGAAGCTAGTTGCATTATGCGAAGACACCGGGCCTGTGGAAGGAAAGCCTTTGCCTGTCTGGTATCTAGACAGGTCTCTATGAATTCCAGGCATTGAGAGGGAACAAGTTGGGATTTTGGAAAGTTTATTACCAACCCCAAGTATTGGAGGATTCGCATTGTGTGAGACAGTGCAGTGCTTGCCTCTGCAACTGTAGGGGCTCGAATGAGCCAGTCGTCTAAGTAAAGGAAAATGAATATTTTATTTATTTATTTATTTATTTATTTACATTCTCTTATATACCGCGCTATTCTGCATCAGTGCGGTTTACATTGAACAACTGAAATTACATTGAACAGGGCATTATAACTTGGAGATAATTATTTTACAGGGAACATGGGCTATGGAGGGTTAAGTGGCTTGCCCAAGACCACAATATCCCCAGGGTTCGCAGAAATACAGCTACTACTGCCATGCATTTTGTGAATACCCTTGGTGCTGAAGCCAGACCAAAGGGAAGAACCCTGTACTGGAAATGTTTTCCCCTGAAAAGGAATCGTAAGAATTTCCTGTGATCTGGATGGATCAGAATGTGAGTGTATGCATCCTTTAAGTCTAGAGAGCAAAGCCAATCCTGGCTTTGAAGGTATGGCAGAAGAGTTCCTAGAGAAATCATTCTGAACTTCTCTCGAAACAGGTATTTGTTCAATTCTCTGAGGTCTAAAATGGGTCTGTGTCCTCCTGTTTTCTTCGTAATAAGAAAATAGGGGGAGTAGAACCCTGCACCCTGTTGAAGAATGGGTACCTCCTCTATTGCCCCTTGGGCAAGAAGTGTTGAGACCTCGTGATCTAGCAGAATGTCTGCGGAGGTTTGAGAATTGAATTGCTTTAGAATTGTAGGAGGGGGCATGCTGTGAAAATGAAGCTTGTACCCTTCTCCTACAATGGACAAAGTCCAATCTTCTGCTGTTATCTGATGCCATCTGTTTGCAAAGTGGCATAACCTGCCTGGGATATTGAGGGGTTGGGGACCCCTCAGAGGCAGAAAGGCTAAGCTCTCTAGGAAGGAGTCAAAGTCCTTGAGGGGGCTGAACCTGCAGAGCTGGTTGGGCTCTCGGGCCTTTTGGCTTCTTTGGCTGTCTAGTTTGTCCCTTTTGGGCAACCTGACCCTGAGACTGACTCTGTTGGGTATAGGAAGGATAAAATTTCCTCTTTTTGCTGAAAGAGGGTTTTTTTATAAGGCTTCTTTTTGGCTGGAGTGGCTGTAGATTTTGACAATCTATCTAGAGTAGTATTGTCAGCATCTAACTTGTTAGCCTTTTCCAGGCAATCCGTCGTGCGCCAATGGCAATAGCAGAGATTCTGCTGATGCATTCAAAGCAGTCAAAGGCTGCACGATTTACAAACTTGGAGATATCTTGAGCATGCTTAACTAGAGCAAGAAAGTCGTGTCTCTTGTTATCTGGGAGAAATGGGCTCATAAGCTCCAAGTCTCCTGTAACTTCCTTGAGGAATATTCCTATATATAGTATATATGAATTGATCCTAGCTGAAAGCATGGAAGCCTGAAACGTTCGGCGCCCAAAAGCGTCCAGTGTCCTGCATTCACGACCTGGGGGATTGGATGCATGCCTCTTTGCACTTTTCATCCTACGCATAGCTGACTCCACCACCGTAGAATGGTGAGGCAGCTGAGTCTTTTGAAATCCAGGACATGGAGGAACTTGATACATAGTATCAAGTCTCCTAGAATGAGGAGATGTAGTCAGAGGTGTCTCCCACATTCTGAGCATCAAGTTATGCAGAATTTCATGGATGGGCAGAGTGGCTGCCTCCTTTGGAGCTTTAGGATATTGGAGAATTTCCAATTCCTTTGCTCTGGGTTCCTCTTCAGGAGCCACCGTGATTGAAAGGCCTTTGGCCATATCACGAATAAAATCCTGAAAAGACATGTCCTCTGGGGGTGACATTCTGCGTTGGGGAGAAGAGGGATCTTCTGGGAGAAACCCTATAGTACCAGCAGAATTGTCAGAATCTTCGGAATCGGAGAATTCGAAGTATTCCTGACCACGATGCTCATGCAAAGCTCGGTCCCGGTATCGATCGAAGTCAGTACCGAGTTGATCCGGTACCGATCTATCGATTCCAGCCAAAGATGGCGTGGGAAGAATTCCCACCAGGGCCGGTATCATTAGTAGCGGTACCGGTGTCTGTACCGGTGTAGGTACCGGCATCGGTATCGATGTCGGTACCGGTGCCCGTTGGACCAATGGTACCGCAGCTGAGAGAAGAGCTGCAATGCTAAGTTCGATAGCGAGGACCCTCTGGTCTATCGACGCTGCCGATGCCTGGGTGTCGGTACCGGTGAAAACTGCCGGGACCCCTGAGCATGGCACAGGTAGTTCTTGCGAGGTCGGGGCCTCGAGAACATCCTGGAGCCCTATTGATGCTTTGGAAGCCGAAGCCTCCCGCCGGGGCTGCTTGGCCGGTGTGGTTCCCTCAAGGGCAATGCCAATGGCCTCTCGATGCTTAGCAGGAGAGCTATCCTTTGAGGACTGGCTTTTATGTTTAGTTAGCTGAGATCCATGTGAGGAAGAGGAGGCCCTTGAAGATGTTGATGCAATGGATCTGGCATCCGAAGAAAAGAGGGTACCGAGCTTCGCAGCCCGGTTCTGTCTTCCTCTTTTAGTCATCCCCATACAGGAGAGACATTCAGATGGAGAATGTTCAGGCCCTAAACATTTAAGACACCAATCATGGGTGTCAGTGACGGAAATGGTACCGCCATACTTAGTACATTTTTTAAAACCAGTAGTTGGTTTTTCCATGTTTTAGGACTATGGGGCCTAGTGCCCAAAATGGCACCTAGCAAAAAAAAGAAAAGTTTCTGAAGAGAAACAGTTCAAAGTATAAGGTTGTTTTTTTTTTAAAGAAAAGAAAAGAACCGGCGGTACCGGTAAGCGCCGTGCGGAGGCAAACGCGACCACAAGAAAACAATTTTAAAGACAGCATTTTCTGCGGTGACAGGGTATGGATCCTGTCGGCTCCGCGGAAAACGAAGAACTGAAGAGGGACAGTTGGAAAGGCAGGAAGTCAGCGCGCATGTGCTGAGGGATGCTCCCAAAAGCGTTCCTATTGGATGCTGGGGAGTGTTCCTGCGCAGGCTCCGTCGGTACCGACGATACCCATATGTGAAGACTACATTCCTGCTTGTTCCTAGAGATATCTTTATGTTTTAGCAGAAAATGGTTGTGGGGGGCCTATAACTTCCAGAAAGAATCTGCGGGGTCTTGAAGTATCACTGTGAAGGTAATAATCATCATCTCTTAATTCAAGACTCTACCAATCCTGGGGGCCAAATGGTCATGGCATCTATAAATTTCACCCTGGTGTATGTGGATTATCCTCAAAATTATTGTTCTTACAGCCCTGGCTAATATAGTAACATAGTAAATGACGGCAGATAAAGACCAGTTTGGTCCATCTAGTCTGCCCAGTAAGATGGCAGGAGTAGGTGCACCCCTCCCCATGTCTTTGTTTAGGGGTGCACCGTGCATCCCTCCCCATGTCTTTGTCCAGGGGTGCCCTGCCACTCTGTGCAGGCCACCCCTCCCCATGTCTTTGTTTAGGGGTGAACCCACCGCTCCATGTAGGACACCCCTATTTGTTGAGAAATTAGATGGTTCAGTTTATTTTGATTTTATCCTGTTGCTGTAAAGGGATCCACTGTGCCTGTCCCATGCCATTTTGAATTCTGTCACTGTGTCTGCCCCCACCACTTCCATCGGGAGGGCATTCCAAGCATCCACCACCCTTTCAGTGAAAACGTATTTCCTGACATTGTCTTTCAATTTACTAACTTGCAGCTTCATGTTATGCCCTCTAGTTTTACAGCTTCCCCATCTTTGGAAGAGGTTTGTTTGTTCATTATTTCTCTTTAAGTATTTAAAGGTCTGAATCATATCTCCCCTATCCCTCCTCTCCTCCAAGTGTACATATTTAGGTCTTCAAGTCTCTTCTCATAAGGCTTCTGACACAGGCTCCAAATCATTTTGGTCACCTTCCTCTGAACAGTTTCCATTCTTTTTCTATCCTTTGCAAGATATGGTCTCTAAAACTGAACACAGTATTCCAATGAGGCCTCACCAGTGACTTGTATAGTGGCATTAGTACCTCTTCCTTTCTGCTGGTAATTCTCTCCATATGCAGCCCAACATCCTCCTGGCTTTTGCCACCGCCTTGTCGCACTGCTTTGCCACCTTGAGATCTACAGAAATAATCACACCAAGGTCCTTCTCCTGGTCCGTGCACACCAACCTCTCGCCCCCTATTGCGTACATTTCCCTTGGATTTCTGCTACCCAAGTGCATGACACTGCACTTCCTTGCATTAAATCTTAACTGCCAAGCATTAGACCATTCCAGCTTTTGTAGATCTTTTCTCATGTTAAGCACTCCCTCGGGGGAGTCCACTCTGTTGCAAATTTTATAACCATACTGCTTGGCTAGCAGCAAACCTGGGCAGCGCAGTGCAGGAGCCGCCTGCTAATTTCACTGTATCAAGTCTCACAGACTGTTTTCTCTTTTAATCAACATGCACAGTTTTTACACAGAATATATTAGGGGTTTAGGAAGGAGGCATAGAGGACAGAGTTTTGGAGGAAAGAGAAATGCACCAGTGTGCACTTCTCAACTTGTTTTACATATGTTCATCTGACCCCATGAACTTGCAAGCTCAACATCTCCTTTGAAAACCTGCCTGGAGCACACCACAGGTACAAAATACCAGTCTAATTTGCACCTGTATACTTTTTCTCCCACAGCTTAATTCTGCCTACCTTTCCTAGCAGGCAAGAGTATGCATATTGTGAAACAAAACACACTGAGGGAGGATGACATTCAAAGAGCATTTACAGGCACATCTCACTTAAGCAGTAACATCTGTTTAAGAAGTTCTGTCCATCTGTCTGGCCATCCATACATGCAAACAAACCTATGACTATGAATAAAGCCAAGAGAAAAGAAAGAGTAGGAAGCAGCAAGTTGGCGGGGATATTTGTTCCCGTTATCTGAAAATGAGCAGGGATCTGCAAGCTTTATAGTACCAAAAAACCAAAACAGGTGAAAAAACCCATGGCGGCACAACATAATTTTCAATGTGCCAATGGAAACATAGCCACCACCGATAGAAGGGGCAGTGGAGAGCTAAAGCCTCGAAAGATGTCATCAGTGTGCTGGCATAAAGAGGGGGTGGCCTCTTATGGCAGGGGTGAAGCCGCCAGCTGGCCCACATGAGCTGGTGAGGAGGGGGAGAGGGGGGGAAAGAGAGGAGGGACGTGAGTGCAAGGGAGGGGAGAGAGAGCAGGGGAGAGTGCAAATGGGAAGAACAGCTACACTCCCTCAGACCCAGTGAGACAAACACTCCCTAATCCCCAAAATAATCCCTCGCCCCCATATCACACAACCCCACCTCATCTTCCAGTTCTCTTATAAATCCCTCACATACATACTCCACCACTCAAACATACACTAGTCATCACTCCCCCAAAAAAGCCCCACCCATCCTATTGAGGCACCCTTTCCCATGTCTTTCCCCCAAAGAGCTCCCCATACAGATAGGCCTAAGTCAACAAATAGAGTAAAGAGAATGTACCAGTGTGTCATATTAACTAGCATTTTTCAACTTGCTTTACACATGTTCATCTGTCTCCAGCTTTGAACATTGCTCTCCCCAATATCAAACATCTTTGCAAGATTAAGCACTGATTAATTTCGCTTTACTAAACACAAGAGGAAAATAAACTATTTTCATGACCGTTAAGAGCATTAACAGCAGATTCAGACACCTTATCCCATATAAAAATACAAACACAATCTGCTAAGGAGTGGCAGGATGCATATGCACATGTGCCCCCTGCTGAGCCTTGTGGGTCCCCTAAACCGTCCTGCTCAATAGTCCTGGGCCTGTAGTTTCAAACAAGCAGCCATACAGGCTTGAAAAAAGTTCAGTAAGGTCAGAACATAACAGGCCACAAAGCCAATTAGAAATGTGCCACCCAGATGGCAGATTTCAGCAGCAGTTACACTGTTAAATGTTCAAAGTATTTGCTGTTCCAATTGTAAACCGCTATGATTACCTGAAATAATGGTATAGAAAACTCACAAATAAAATAAATAAAGGAACTAGTGAGCAATAATTCAACAACTGAAAAAAAGTAATACCTTATAAAAGAAAGAAAGTAATATAACCAAGATCTATTAAGCAAAAGAGACACTGCAGAGTTGCTGCTCCTCCCAATTCAGACTTGAGAGGGGAGAGGAGACTAACTGCAATGCCACCAACTGAGGGACTCCATTTGATTGTATAAATGATAGAATTTAATATTTGCATAATACAAAATGAAAAACTACAATAAGTACAAAGTAGCATCTGTTCGGTACAATAAAAGAAATATAAACACACATGAAAAAGATAGACCAAATTATACATGTACCTTGGAATGGCTGTTAGCCATAGTCAAATGCCCCCAACATATGAAAAGCTTCAAAGTCTTCAGCCTATGTCTGAATAAGCAAACTATGTAATCTAGTGAAGAGCATATATCTATAGAAAGCAAATATCCCTTTCTAGAATAAAAAAGAATAAGAGAACCCACATATATCCTATAATCACTCTGTTTCTTATTATTCTCTGCAATCTGTCTAGTTTTGCTCTTGCTTCTTATGCAATAATCTGCATTGTAATGATTTTATAACAGCAAATGACACCTCACCAGGAAGAAATTATGCTTTTACTTGAGTATGAACAAATTAGCCCTCAGCCTGGCTGGTACCATGAAGTGTAACTTGATACTGTGGAGCAAATTATTTTTCTCTTTCCTCAAATACATTTGTTCCTAAAATGTATTGCCCATTCCTCAGTTCTTCACACAGTTTTAGTATCAGCTCGGTTCTTCAGTCAGCAGCTTAGAATAACCATTTATTATTGTTTCTATTTGTTCTTATTTTGTTCCATTAGCAAAATAAATAGTTCTGAAAATGCCTTCTCAGGATTATTGATCTAATGCTGCTGTGCTGATCATAAGAAAAGCCCTATGGTTGGTGACTCTCTTCTGAGGGGTACTGAGGCGTCTATCTGCCGACCAGATTTGATGTCCAGAGAGGTGTGCTGTCTGCCAGGTGCCAAAATCCGAGATGTTACGGAGAGTTTGCCGAGACTCATCAAGCCTACTGACTATTATCCAATGTTGCTCATCCATGTCAGCACAAATGATTACTGCCAGGTATCCCTCTGAGCATATCAAAAGTGACTTCATGGCTCTGGGACAGAGGGTGAAGCAAATAAGTGCATAGGTGGTGTTCTCTTCAATCCTCCCTGTTGCGGGTAAAGGCAGAGAAGCTCGCATCCTGGAGATGAATGTATGGCTGTGTGGATGGTGCCATCGAGAGCATTTTGGTTTCCTGGACTATGGGATGATGTTGTAAGGGCTGCAATGCAGAGATGGTGTCCATCTATCCGAGAAGGGTCGAAGTGAATTCAGCAACAGACTGGCTAACCTACTGAAGAGAGCTTTAAACTAGGTTAATTGAGGATGGGTGAAGAAAGCCCCCAGATAAGTGAAACAGCAAATACCCATAGAAATGGGTAATAAGAGCAACATCTGGAAAGCAGTGTGTATAAATGCACATAGCATGGGAAATAAGATCCCAGATGTTGAGTTTTTGATAGATGAGGCAGACTTGGATATAGTGGCGGTTACGAAGACATGGTTCACGGAAAACCATGACTGGGAAGTAATTATACCAGGCTATACTTTATTCAGGAAGGACAGGGTAGGAAGGAGGGGAGGTGGAGTGGCACTATATGCAAAAAAATAATATTAAAGCTATAGAACTGCAGGGCTTAAAAGGAAGAGAGGAGACACTGTGGGTTAAACTAGAAAGAAGGAAAGGGGAATCCATTTGCTTTGGAGTTATATACAGATCCCCTTCACAGGGAGTACAAGTAGATTAAGATTTAATAGAAGACATACACAGTATTGCCATGAAAGGAGAAGTGCTGATTTCAATATGCTGGATGTGGATTGGCACAGCCCTGCTGCGGTGTCATCTAGAAGTAAGGAGATACAGGATTTTCTACAGGGAGAACTATTCAGGCAACTGTTAACAGAGCTCACACGTGATGGAGCCATACTGAACTCAGTGCTTACCAATGGGGAAAGTGTTTCTGATGTTACAGTGGAAGATCATCTCGCATCCAGTGATCACCAGATGGTATGGTTCAATATTAGGACTAGGGTTGGTAAAAATCTATGCAAAAGCAAAGGTCTTAGACTTGGAAAACTAACTTTGCCAAGATGGGACAATATCTCAGAGTCGATAGTAGGATGGGAACAGCTGGGGAATGTAGAAAAACAGTGGGCAAAACTGAAAGGGGATATTTTAAGGGCAATAAACCTTTTTGTAATAAGGGTAAATAAATGTAAAATGTAAAAGTAAAAGGAGGCTGCTATCGTTCGCAAAAGAAGTAGCTGAAAAAGTGAAGAAAAAGAGGGAGACCTTCATGAAGTACTAGAGATCACAGAGAGAGGAAGACAAGCATCTATATTTGTAAAAACGTAAAGAAGCTAGCAAAGTAGTGTCGTGCACCGCCCTGGTGGCCAGTGGTCGTAAGGGTAGGTGGGACACAAAAATTATTTTATTATGAGAGGAGGGTCTTTTAAGAGCCAGGTGTAACCTGGTCTTAGCAGTTCAGCTCCTAATTAAGAAAAATTGTGAATGCAGAGTAGAGGGTTAACAAGGCATTTATTTCCCTTTACGCATAAGATTCAGCTGGGTTACAACCTAAAGAAAAAGTCCTTAACTTCAAGAATGAAATCAACTCAGGTTAACGGAAAAGCTGTTATGCTTCACAGTTGTAACAATGCTTACTTAAGCTTTCCAGAGTAAAGCAAATGTTTCAGCACTCTTCTTCCATTTAGCAAATGAATAACATTCTGAAGATAACATATATCATTCACAGGTTTAACAGTGACTCTGCACTGCCTGAAATACACAAAGAACAGTCCATCTCTTCCTGAGACAAAAGGCTTGGCTCTACAAGTTCCACTTGCATCGGCTCTGAATTATCTCTGTCTGTATCAGTGGTTTCACTGGCTATAGTTTCTGGCCAGGCCCTAGTCCTGTTCTCTGGATGTTTAAAGAGTTCCTCTAGTGTTTGCCAATGAGCATGGCCTACCTTCGGGCGTTGGCTACTTGGCTTATGAGAGGTAGCTTTGCTTTCCTTTCTCACAGATTTTGCATTACTTTCAAAAGGCTTTTTATAAGGTAAGGTTTTCTTCATAGAAACAGAGTCAGCATACCTTGGCTTCCAGCAGCATACAGAACTGGGATTTCCTCCTTCCAGCAGTTCTTCAGGAACACAATCCCTGTGCCAGTCTCCTCTCTGAAAGCTTCTGTTACCTTTCGGTTTGGCCCCAGGTTCCTCTGGTACAAGCAGGCTTCTTTCTTTCACTCTGCTTTGCCTCCAAAGGTGATTGTACCTTTGCCCAGCACTAGTTTCCCAAGTGCTTCTTTCTGCTTGGTCCTTGCTTGTGGTGCTTCTCTCTCGTAAACCTTCAGCTTTACCTCCAGCTCCACACCTGAAAGCTCTGCTCTGCCCTCTCCAGTCTCCAGTCTTCCGTTTATAAAGCTCTCCTGTGTTTGAGCTTTCCGGGCTGACTGTCAGGTGCTCTCGATTAGCTAAGTGTGTCCACTCAGGCTCTGTGAGTGCACACCTGTTCCCTCTAGCTGTTCTGTGCGGATATTGCATCTTGTGCACATCTTTTTCCTCATGAGAAACAGCTTCTTCTCCTGCATTTTTGCTTTCATCAGCCCCTGCTGCATGACAGTAGTCAGGAAAGCAAAGGTACAAGAAGAAGAAATAGCTAATGCAATAAAATGCGGGGATAAGACATTTTTCAGATATGTTAATGAGAGGAGAAAGGGCAAAAGTGGTATTGTTAGACTCAATGGTGCAGGGGAGTAATATGCAGAAACTGATGAGGATAAAGCAGAACGGCTTAACAAATATTTCTGTTCTGTGTTCACAGATGAAGGGCCAGGAGTAGGACCTCAGAAAACATCCACAAATAGTAATAGAAGGCATAGGGATCTTGAACGATTTTCAGAAGATTGTGTTCATGAGGAACTAGCTAAACTAAAAGTAGACAAAGCCATGGGTCCGGATGGGATACATCCAAGAATGCTGAGGGAACTTGGATATGTTCTGGTGGCTCAACTGTCTGACTTTTTCAATGCCTCTGAAGTCAGGAGTGGTGCCAGAGGACTGGAGAAAAGGCACATGTGGTCCCCTTACACAAAAGTAGACATAAGGATGACACTGAGAACTACGGGGTGGGTAACCTCTGTAGTTAGCAAGTTAATGGAAAGGCTACTAAAAGAGAGAATAGTGAGATTTCTGTATTGCAGGATCCGAGACAGCATGGATTCACAAGAGGCAGGTCTTGTCAGACAAATCTGATTGATTTCTTTGACTGGGTGACCAAGGAGTTGGACCGAGGGAGAGCCCTAAATATGGTGTATTTAGATTTCAGTAAAGCCTTTGAGACCATTCCGCATAGGCGACTTATAAACAAGCTGAGCACCCTAGGGATGTACCCTGAAGTTCCTGCTTGGGTTAAAAATTGGTTGAGTAGGAGGCGACAAAAGGTACAGATAAATGGAGTTCACTCTGAGGAGGAGGAGGTTACCAGTGGTGTGCCACAGGGATCTGTCCTTGGTCCAATTCTTTTTAACATCTTTGTTAGTGATATTGCGGAAGGGCTGTCGGGTAAGGTTTGCTTGTTTGCGGATGATACCAAAATCTTCAATATAGAGTAGACACCCAAGGCGGCATAGAAAACATGAGGTGGGATCTAGCTAAATTTGAAGAATGCTCTAGAATTTGGCAGCTGAAATGTAATGCTAAAAAATGCAAGGTCATGCATTTAGGCTGCAGCAATCCAAGGGAGCAATATAGTACAGGGGGTGAAGTACTTCAGTTCACAAAAGAAGAGCGGGACCTTGGCGTAATTGTGTCTGATGATCTTAGAGTAGCTAAACACATAGAAAAGTGCGACTGTGAAAACCAGAATGATGCTTGGATGTATAGGAAGAAGAATGGTCAGCAGAAAAAAGGAGGTGATAATGTCTCTGTATAAGTCTCTGGTGCGACTTCATTTGGAGTATTGCGTGCAATTCTGGAGACCGCACCTTCAAAAGGATATAAGCAGGTTGAAGTCAGTGCAGAGAGTGGCTACTAAAATGATTAGTGGTCTTCATTATGAAGCATATGAGGACAGACTTAAAAATATTAATATGTATACTTTAGAGGATAGGCAGGATAGGGGCAATATGATAGAGACATTTAAATACCTCCGTGGCATAAATGGACAGGAGGGTCTCTTTCAATTGAAAGCAAGCTCTGCTATGAGGGGACAGATTCAGGAGTAATATGCGGAAATATTTCTTTACGGAAACAGTGATAGATGCATGGAATAGTCTCCCAGTGAAGGTGGTGGACACGAGGACTGTATCTGAAATCAAAAAAGCATGGGACAAACAAAGAGGATCTCTAAAGGTAAAAAGGGGACTATTGTAGTTGATATGGAAGGGTAGACTAGATGGGCCATGTAGTCTTTTCTGCTGTCATGTTTCTATGTTTCTAATACATCTAAGGGAAATGGATTTAGCTCATGCCTGTCTCAGACTTAAAGATGAGTTAAATTGTAAAATGCCTGCTGTAACAGGCTGAAGCAGAAATGTAACAGGCCGAAGCAGAAAACTAGCGCAGCCTTTAAGCACCAAAAATGGTACGTTTAAGCACACTAAACGGACACTCACGTGAATGGTGACGGAAAACTAGTGCCCAATTAACGCCATGAATATTTAAATGCATTTAAATTGCAGGCAAATGAGCTGCACATAATAATCTGGCATGCAAATGATTGCTGCACCTGATGCAGAGACAGGCGTAAAGGATTTTTCAATCAGCTTTAGCACCAATCTCTCTATATCTGGGTCTGTTGTGGCTTAAACCTCTAGCATGTGCTCCCAACAGGATTCTGATTGCATCAGGGGCTAACGCGGCATTGGGAAAAGTTCCCAGTGCCATCAAAACACTGTCAGGGGCCAGTGCCCCAACAGAAAATCACTCCCTGATGGTCTAGCGGCCCAATCCTACCACCCCCTACCCCACTTAAAAAAAAAACTAACCTGGTGGTCTAACGGCCTCAGAACCCTCTCCCAGTATCTTTCGAAGTGGGAGCGCTGCCAACATGCTCCTGCTCTTGGTCGCCATCTTGGAAGATGGCGGCAGCTGGCCTCGCGCAGTGCATCCTGGCAGTCTGACCTCACCCAGCACATCCCAGGATGCATCATGTGGGCCATGCGCCACCATTTTCCAAGATGGCAGACAGAGAGCAGGCACGCGTAGGCAGCACTCCCACTCTGAAAGATACTTAGAGGGGATTCTTGGGCTGCTAGACCACCAGGTCAGTTTTTTTTTTTTTTGAGTGGGGTGGGCGGTGGTGGGATCGGGCCGCTAGACCATCAGGTTAGTTTTCTTTTAAAGTGGAATGGAGGTGGGGGGTTTTGGGGCCGCTAGACCACCAGGGGACATCGGGGGCTTTTCCTGATGCTGCGATCACCCCCAATGCCATCAAAAGCCTTTTGGGGCTGATATGCAAATTAGCCATTCGGTGCCCGTTTCTCTGGGAGAGCATGCTAAACCAGAGCCAATTTCTTGTGCACATGTGTTTGGCTTGCTCTCCCAGTTCAACGTTGCCATTTTGTGCACAGTTTAACGCGTGGCTCATTTGCATATGAGTCTGCATAGCCATGTTGATGTCATGCGCTATCGGTGTGCTGCAAACAGGCATTAGACGTTTATAGTGCGCGACTTCAGTGCCCGCTTTCTGCGACAGCCTGTAAGTTTGGACCTGAGGCTGTGGTAGGCGAAGGCCTATGATCCATGCTGCCTGAACTAAACAGACAGGCCTAAGCAGCTTGACCTGTAAATGAAGCTTGTGGTTAGGCCAGAGGAGTGAAACCCCCCCCCCAATACTGCTTCCATAGAATTGAAACTTAACTCAGCTTAACTGAACATACCTAAGCAGAAACGAAACTTAGAAAAGACAGAAAACAGCTCTAATTGGTATTGATAAGAGAGCACAGCTTCTATGGAATTAATTAACACTGCTGAAAGAAAAGTTACAGTGCCCTGCTTTCCCACATGTTCTAGCTAGCTAAGTGACCTTGGAGGAGAGAAGTATCAAAGTAGGAAGAACTGACCATTGTAATTGGGACTAGAAGGGGGGTAAGCAGGTGCTGAGCCCAGACCAAAGTCCTAATTGGATGACTACGTAATGTTACCGGGACCAATAGATGGGGTGAAAGGGGTTACCGGGACCAATGAGAAGTTTGCCTATACCTAGAATGGACAAGAAAAGTATATAAGTTGTTGTTTTACTAACAGCCATTGCTCAGCCATTTTGAATTTGATTCTGCTTGAGACTTGTGCACAAATAAATGATTTGGACCTTCTGAACAGACTCCTGGTATCATTGGTTTGTCTGCGTTCTGCTGCTACAAGGCAATGGAGGGTTAAGTGACTTGTCCATGTTGACGAGAAGCAGCAGAGGGATTCAAACCCTGGATTCTCTGGTTCTTAGCCCACTGGTCTAACCATTAGGCTTCTCTGTATGAATGTGCATTTAGGTTATTTACTGTCTATTTCTAGTAAGTATTACTCCCGTTTTGAGAGTCGGCACATTGAGAAATGCTGATATTAAACACCCAAAACAAACATCTAACAATAATCTAAATTTCAAAAATGTCAGGACTTACCTGAGCAGTCATTTTCTAACACTAGTTTCAGCTACCGGCAATACCTTAGTGTGAGTTATTTACTGAATACAATCCATTCACAGTAGCGCCTTTAGACTTTCCACATCAGCCAGAACACGGGGAGCCAAAAACCAGGCACCAACTAAGGAGCCCCCCTTTTGACTTACTGAAAACGGTTTACCTCCTTTACTGTATATGCTTCAGAACTGACCAAGCTTTTTTTTTTTTTGCAGTTCAATAAAGTGCCGTGTAAGGTGATAATGGAACAATTTTACAAGATTACAGTATGAAACTAGAGCAAAAGAAAATTCAATTTCCAGTGCCATAGGATGCACCTATACGCAGCTTTAAAAATAAAATTAAAAACTGAGCACAAAATGAGAATGTTAAAATGTATTCTGAAAGCCTCTTAAAATAAACTTACAAAAGTAAAACAGAAACTGATGATAAAGTAACACGCATTTAAACTACCATGAAAAACGTGTTTTCCTATGGCCCTTTGTGAAAGATTTTTATCTATTGAAGTCCATCTTTCACAGCAGTGTATACATGTGTTAATTTCCTCAAACATCTTCCCCTCAAGCCAAGAACAGGCGGCAATCTTTCACATTCATTTACAACCCAAGGCATTATGGGATAGAAGTTTGGATTTTCCTGGAGCCAGGGCAGAGCAGACAAACAGGGACCATGACAATTAACTTTCCAGCAGTCAGCATCTTCCCGGTGTCAGAGGGCAGACTTGCTAACCTCCCCCCTTCTGCAGTTGCCTCATCTGTTCTATGCCGTACCCTTTCTCAGCCATTTTAACATGTGACTCTAAAGATTCATTTAGTATGACAAGTAATACATGTGGAAGAGTATTAAAGTTTTTTCCATACAAAGATTTACAGAACTAAGTTTGAATGGTTGTCACAATCCAGATAAGCATATTCCATTACTCTATAATTCTGTTACTCTAAAATTAGATGTGTTTGAAGAAGGAAATTTTAGAACTGTGCTTTCAATAAGCAACTAATATCTGTAATCAGTACGAACACTGAACACCCCCCTCCCCCGAAACGTTAGAAATATGTTATTATGTAAAATCACAGGATTCATTTAAATAAGGTTCATTTTGTAACTGGAAACCAAACTACAGGAATGCAAGGGTCAGCTAAGTTCATCACCCATCAGGCAGTTTGCATTTCCAAAACATTCAGAATGCAATGGGAGACTTAATATATTTCAAGCAAGTCCTCCAAAGGACAACAAAGGCAGAATAGAATGGTTGCTGGATGCACACCCCCACTAGCCTTTGTACTTAAATAATGCTTTGAAAGCTGGTTTCCAGAAGGGAAGGGAAGGACCTCGCACTTGTTTATAAACCCACACACAAGGAGGATTTTATTTACCACTTGGTCGAACAGTTTCAGTCTTTAAAGTTCCCATCAGCCATTCAGACAGGTCAGAAATAATTTGAACATGATTGAATCCTGTGGCTATTAAATCTGAGTTGAACAAAATTTATGACATCTAAGCAGCATTTCCCTTTAAAACATCAAACATCTTACAACTGAACACTAATGTAGCAGTACTAGCTCCTTTTTGGAGCTATGATTTCTTCTCTGGACCTTATCCAGAGGTTTCGTTTCATTTTTTATAATGTAAGGATTGTCTTGTAGTTTACATACAGTCAATCCTCTGTGTTCTTGCGTTCCATGTTTGCGGATTTGCTTAGTCGCGCAAAATTAAAAGTAACCCATTTTTCACTATTCATGGGCATCTCGTGGCTATTCACGGCAATGCGCAGTAGGCAAAAAAGTTTGATTCTTAGCACGCAGCAAGGGGTGGGGTTCAGCGAGGCGACGCTGCCTCCTTGTTCTCGCAGATCTCGTTGTGTGTTTGTGGAGCATCTTTTAATCCATGTTTTTGCTTATTTTTTATTAATAATGGCATCCAAGCATAATTTAAGTACTAATGAAAAAGTGTGCTTACAAGTGTGCCTAAGCGAAAGGAGGCTATTATGAGCCTCACTGATAAATTCATGTGCTAGACAAACTTCGGTCTGGGATGTCTGTAGTAACAGTAGGCCATGAATTTGATGTGAATGAATCCACAATTAGGTTGATCCACCATAAGGAAGAAGATATTCATAAAGCTATGGGTGAATCTGCAACAGAAAGGGCAAAAGTTACTTCAGTGGTTCGTGATCAGACTATGGAAAAACATTTTAAGTTTGTGGATCAATGAAATAGTGAATGATTTAAAAAAAAGGTGTTGTGGATACCGCTACTATATGTCTTAAAGACAAGCAGAATTATGAACAAAGGGTCAAAAAAACGTGAAAGCCTTCTCGGCTAGTACTGGCTGGCATGCTCGCTTCAAAAACAGATACGGTCTGAAAAACGTGAAATTTTCTGGTGAAGCAGGTTCAGCGGATGTGGAAGCTGCTGAAGCATTTCTAAAATATCTGCTTGAGCTCATTAAGAACAACCTGAGTGAGTATTTAATGCTCATGAGATAGGCTTGTTCTATAAGCAGACAGGAAAGCATACCTATATTTCAAAAACTGGCACCAAAGCATCTGGCTTTAAAGCGTTTAAGGATCGTTTCACACTGCTTTTCTGCGCAAATGCTAGAGGTGACTTCAAGTGTAAGCCTTTGATGGTATACAGAGCCCAAAATCTTTCATGCACTGAAAGGAAAAAATGTTAACCACATGCCGGTGCAATAAAGGTGGAACCAGAAAGCTTGGATGAAGACAGAAATTTTCTGAGATTGGTTCAAAAACTGCTTCATCCCAGAAGCAAAACAATACCTTGATGACAAAGACCTTGCCTTCAAGGTTCTTTTGATATTAGAAATGCACTGGTTCACATTTGAGATGAGCTTGAAAATGCCCACCTAAACGTCAAAATCATTTTCATCTGCCCAAACACCATCCAGCCATCGGATCAAAGAATCATAAAGGCTTTTAAAAGCCATTATATGCAGGAGCTCTACTGCAGTGCATGCAATGCTTTGGATGAGAACCCAGAAACCACGATGATGGACTTCTGGAAATCTGTCACAATTTGTCACGTTATTGACTATGTTAAAGTAGCCTTGCAAAATGTATCTGAGGCTACTATAAACAACAGTTGGAAAGAGGTTTGGCCAGAGTGCGTCGCAAATTTAGAAGGCTTTTCTGGCATCCATGAACATGTAAAAAAACAATGTGTAAGAAGCCATGCAGTTGGCACATGGGATTGGTAGTGAAGGTTTCAAAGATATGCAAGAGAAGGATGTTGTAGACATTCTACTGGAACGTGCAGTAGAGCTCACCAATGAAGACTTGGCTATGATGGCTAAGCAGGACATTAAAGATAGTGATGATGATGATGAGAAGCAATCAACTCCAAAGACTGTGCCTTTCACAACAGCTAAAATTGAGAGATAGGCATTAATGATGAAACAGCTATCAAAGGAGATAGAGGAATCCGAACCCATGCTGGAACGCAGCCTCAACTTCAAAAGGGAACTCAACGCCACATTTCTTCCCTACACTGAGACGCTGAAACAACTGAGATGGAAATCCAAGCAAAGCACCCTGATGCAGTATTTCAAGCCAGATGGGGCAAAAACTTCTCCCAGGACTTTCAAACAGTCATGCAGAGCTGATTACAGAGGAGGCGGCAGCTGATGTTTTAGATGTTGAGCTGCCATCCATTTCGCCATCTCCATCACCCATTCCATAGAGTGGCAGCAACCTCTCCCTTGGTTCTTTTGAGGGCAGCCAAGCTCAAGAGGTTTGAAAAACAATAGTGTCCTCCTTGTGATTTTGGGCAAGTCATTTCACCCTTCACTGACTCAGGTATAAACTTAAGGCTAAATATTCTAAAAACTGCTACTCTGTTACTGTGTGCTAACAAATATTAACGCCTGTACTTTCCACAGATTCCATTTCATGCAACAGTACTTATTTTACTAATAGTGAATGTTAACAGTAATAACATACTTTTGTAAATCTAGCCTGTACACTGTTAACCCTGTGAGGACAGAGAAATAACTATTGTAACTGAATGTAACTCACCTTTTGCTGTTATTAAAAAGGCATGCACTAAATCCAAATACAAATTTTTATAAAGTGTGCAGCTACTTTTTAACAGCTGGCACAAACTCTTATGACAAACCCCAGATGGTTATGCACTTGGATTCTTGGACTCCTTCCTGAATTGTACTCTTGACGAGCCAATCGTCCACATTGGGAAACTCATCCATGCCCAATCTGCCTAGATACACTAAAACTACTGCAACAAATTTTGTGAATACACAAGGAGCAGAAGCGAGAGCAAATGACAGTATGTAGTACTGGTAATGGTGTTCTTCTATGACGAATCACGGATACTTCCAGAGAACATATCCAATCTTCTGTTTGATGGTAGGGAATCTGAATAGCAAGGGAAACTATACTGAACCTTTCTTAAATCAGATATTTGTTCAGTTTCCTCAGATCTAGGATGGGATACAATCCCGTGTCTTCCTTGAAACAAAAAAATACCTGGAATAATATCCTTGCCTTTCTCCCCCTGATGGAATTAGTTTAATCACATTGGCTTGTAGAAGAGCAGACAGCTCCTGCAGGAGTACCTCTAGGTGCTGAGAGCTGAAGAATGAAAAGCTCAGAGGGCAACATGGTGGAAGATTGAACAGCTGCAATGTGTACCTGAACCAGATAGTCTTCAGAACCTAACTGCTGAAGGTTACAAGGGGCCATTGGTGTGCAAAAAATATCAGCCTCCTTCCTACTGGAAAGGTATCTGGAACCCATAACAGGAAGTTGCCTATAATTTCTTAAAGCTTGTCAAAATCCTGTCCCTGGTTTTGGATGGGACTTCTGGCCCTTCTACTGACTAGGACAAGAACAAGAGCGAAGATCCTGCTTAGTTTGGGATGAGCTGGAAAAAACCTACACCTATGAGAGTAATAGGACCTCCTATGTCCTCTTCCATGGTACCTCCTAGATGTTGCAGAGGTAAGGTGCAAGAGACATCAGAGATAATTAAGTAGCACAGTGACACTCTCTTCAGTGTCCTAAGAGTATCACTGTGCTACTTGATTATCTTCAATGTCTCTTGCATCTCATCTCTGAAGAGATTCTCCCCATGGCACACCATGTCAGTGAGCTTCTCCTAGACATCAAACTAAGTTTGAAGTCTGGAGCCAAGAAAGACTCCAGAAGTTGCTTGGCCTATATATTTTCTGCTCTGCTTCCTTTTACTCACTAGGGAATGGAGCTCCACTGCCTTTTCTGGAGATAGAATGATGGCTATTCTTGCATGTTGCATATGATGTTCTGCAATGTGCATGCACATGAAGAGCTAGTAAAATGCTATGCGGGATGTTAGCAAAGAGTATTGAAAACATCTCAAAAATCTCCAATGTTCTAGCCACCCTCTAGAGAGGTACTGAAGACCGGAATTCTGCGGAAGGGTGTGGAAGCTGCCGATGATACCAGGAAGGAATCGCAATGCAGCACCAGAGCCTTTGGTAAACACTGCATCACGGTTCCCTAGGCAATGCTACCACTGCTGGTTCTGGAGAGGAAGCGGCAGCAATGGATACTGGAAGAGCGGAGGGATGAAGGGACCCCACTAGGGCATCTCCAATCCTTGCGCCGGCCCTGTATGTTCTCCTGGATCTTGTCAAAACCCTGCCCATGATTTTGGTGGGGAGAAGGCTGGAACTTCCAGAGTCTCTGCTGTCAAGGAAGAGAGCATGAGGAGGAGCCTGCTTAGTCTGGGTTGATTGGGAGGCAGGAGGATATGACTGAAACAGTTCTCTGCCTCTGGCGATTGAAAGCAAAGCCCTTCTAAGATGGTGGATCACCCAACTTGAACTTTGTGAGACTAGGACATTGGACAATGCTTATATTTGGACCGAGATTCTGGCAGATTGGAAGTGGGAGGGGGGGACCTGAATGGTTGGTGTGTTTGGATATGGATGAGTGTGAGAATGAGGTTTAACAGAAAGGTTGAAGAGTGGGGTGGTAAGCTGGGGGGAGGAGACTGTGGATGATTAAATGTTTGTGTGTGTGTCTGGGGGCTTGATTTTAGAGGGGAATATTTCCCTTTGGGAGAGAGGGACATGTGATTATCTTGTTTAAGAGCTTTTGAAAAGTGGGAGAGTAGGTAGGGTGAGGGAGAGCAGAGGAGGGTGGTGAGAGGGTTTGATGGGGAGCAGTTGGAGACTGGAAGGATAGGTGGAAGCAGGGATGTCTAGAATACTGGATGGGGAAATTCTGCAGAGCCCTATGGATAGAAATACTGAGGTATGGGTGGGCTGGCATGGAGGGTAGGAAATGGAAAAAGGAGCCAAATGACAAAAATGAGAAATAACATAAGCATTGACAAGTTAGATGCAAGGCATTTATAAGGCAGCAAAGAGAGAATTTGAAAAAAAGTTCGTCTTGGAAGCGAAAAAGCATAATAAAAACTTTTTCAAGTATATTCATAGCAAAAAACCTGAGAGTCAGTTGGACCATTAGATGATAGAGGGGTAAAAGGTGCTCCAAGAGAGGACAAGGCCACAGCACAGAGACTGAATGAATTTGTTGTTTCGATCTTAATTAAAGATGATGTAGGGAACTTACAAATGCCTAAAATGGTATTTAAAGGTGATGTATCAAAAGATTTGAAAGTAATATCGATAAACTGGAAAGCTATATTACAACTATTTGATGAACTGAAGAGTAGCAAATCACATGGACCAGATGGTATACATCCCAGGATGTTGAAAAAACTGAAATATGAAATTGCAGACCTACTATTAGTAATCTGTGAACTATCATTAAAATCATCTGTAATACCTGAAGAATGGAGAATGGCCAATGTAATACCAATTTTTAAAAAGGGTTCCAGGGGTGATCTGGGCAACTTCAGACCGATGAACCTGACATCAGTACTGGGCAAAATGGTAGAAACCATTATAAAGAATAAAATTACTCAACATGTAGATAAACATTGTTTAATGGGAGAAAGTCAATATGGATTTAGCCAAGAAAATTCTTGTCTTACTAATTTGTTATATTTTTTGAAGGTGTGAACAAATAGGTAGACAAGGGTGAGCCGGTCAATATACTGTATCTGGATTTTCAGAAAGACTGACAAGGTCCCTTCATGAGAGTATCTTGGCAAAATTAAAAAGTCATGGGATAGGAGACAATGTACTACTGTGGATCAGGAACTGGTTAAGATAGAAAATAGAGATTACGGCTAAATTATCAATTTTTTCAGTGAAGAAAAGTGAATAGTGGAGTACCCCAGGGATCTGTGCTGGGTCCACTGCTTTTTAACATATTCATAAATGACCTGGAAATGGGAATAATGAGCGAGATGGTCAAATTTGCAGATGACACAAATTATTCAAAGTTGTTAAAACACAAGAGGATTGTAAAAAATTGCAAGAGGACTTTGATAAATTGGAAGACTGGACGTCCAAATGGCAGATGAAATGGACAAGAGCAAAGTTATGCACCTAGGAAAGAACAACCCAAACTACTGTTACATGATGCAAAGTTCCACATTAGGAACCACCACCCAAGAAAAAGATTTATGCTTCATCATGGATAATACATTGAAACCCTCTGCCTAGTGTGCAGCAATGGCCAAGAAAGGAAATAGAATGCTAGGTATTATAAGTAAAGGAATGGAGAATAAAACATAGGATATTATAATGCATTTGTATCATTCCATGGTGTGACCACACCTTGAATGCTGTGTGCAATTCTGGTCGCCATATCTTAAAAAACGGATATAGCAGAATTAGAGAAGGTACAGAGAAAAGCCACCAAAATGCTAAAGAGGGTGGAAGGATACCCCATTGAGAAAAAACTTAAAAGGTTAGGGCTCTTCAACTTGGAAAAGAGACAGTTGAGGGGACATATGATAGAGGTCTATAAATTAATGAATGGAGTAGAACAGGTAAACTCCATTAAAAAGTAGAAAGACTAGGGGACACGCAATGAAGCTACAATGTAACACATTTAAGAGTAATAACAAACTATTTTTTCATTCAACGAATTATCAAACTCTGGAATTCATTAAAAGCTGTTAGTGTAGTTGGGTTTAAAAAATGGTTTGGACAAGTTCCTGGAAGAAAGGTCTATAAACCATTAAAGAGGACCCGGGAAATCCATTGCTTACCCCAGGCCAAGCACTGTGGAATCAATGGTACTTGTGACTTGGACTGGCCACTGTTGGAAACAGGATACTGGGGTCTGACCCAGTATGGCATTTCTCAGGTTCTTACCCAGTTTGGTAGTATGCCTCACCAATTCATTAAAGTAGTTAATTTAAACATTAAGGGATTGAACTGCCCCTTTAACAGGAAAATGTTATTTTGAGAAATAGAGCATCTGGGAGAGAGATCTATTCTGTTCTGGAAACCCATTTCTGTCAGATGGATGAGGGTCTTTTGAAGAATACAGAATTATCCTGAGCAATTTTTTTGCATCTAATTATTCACGGAGAACAGGAGGGTAGGCCTCTTGATTTGTAGGGGGCATAAAGTACTAACACAATCATTATCAGGGACAGGGAAGGGCATTTCCTATTGGTCAAAATAATGATTTATCAGGAAGAATGTATTTTAGGGAATATTTATGCTCGAAATAGGCCCAGAGAGGGTTTATTAAAGAAATTGTAAGGCACTTATGTGGCGCTAGGGGAAATATGGTGATAGTAGGTGGGGATTTCAAGAACTGTTATGCATTATCTTAACAATAAGGAGGGGGGATGTGGAGGGGAGACAGGCTGACAGGCGTCAACTGAAGTGTTTCCTTCAGGAGGGGGATTTGGTAGATGTGTGGTGGCTACATCATCGTGCCACAAAAAAAATTATACTTTCTTTTCTTTTCTAACCCTCCTGGCTCATACTCCGGATAGATCTCCTACTGACTGCAAGATATGGGGCATTCCAAGTAGAAGGGAGTGGAGAGCCCATAACTTACATCCATCTACATGGATGGATCTTAGGCAAAAAGCTTTGGATGGGGAGAAGCAAAGATTTTGGAGGCTGAATGATACCCTATTAAAAGGCCTGATGGTTATATAAGATATGGGGTGGCTGATTAGCGACTACTTTGAGAATAATAGGGGAGAGGAAGTTTTGCCAGGAGTCTTGTGGGAACAGTTTAATGCTGTTTTAAAAGGGGGCTTGATTAAATGGGGAGCTTTTAAGAAGTCAGAGACTATATTAGGCGCATGATCTGACAGAACGATTTCTCGGTTAGAGCACAAGGATAAGACTAAGGGCCGGCGCTACCCAATAAGCCAGATAAGCGTGGCAGGAGGGCACTAGCAGAGGGGGGGGGGTGCCTTCACTAGCCGCCCGCCGCCCACCACTTCAGAAAAGAAAGCAGTCGCGGGAACATTTCTCTGTTTCCATGGCTCTTCTATCTTTTACACTGCTGGACCGCGGCCTTTCCAGCAGTAACAAGCATTTCCTGTTTCTCGTAAGAAACAGGAAATGCTTATTATTGCCTTTAGAAACTCCGTAGTCCAGCAGTTTAAAAAATAGAGTCGCGGGAATAGAGAAATGTTCCCATGGCTGCTTTCTTTTCTGAGGATGAATTAGTGAGGGGAGGGGAGGGAAGGCAGCTGATACGGGAGGGGAGGGAAGGGAAGGAAAAGGGCCAGAAGGGAGCTGACACGGGGGGGGGAGCTGGAAAGGAGCTGACATGGGGGGCTGGAAGGGAGCCGACACTTGGGGGATGGGCTGGAAGGTGGCTGGATAATAGGAGATAGGAGGGGGTTGGAAGAGAGCGGACAGGGGAGAAGGTGGGGGCTGGAAGGGAACGTACAAGGGGGGCTGGAAGGGAGAGGAAGAGAGGGGAAGGTGGGGGCTGGAGGGAAGGTGGGGGCTGGAGGGAAGGGAGCTGACACCTGGGCATGGCGCTTGAAGGCGAATAGCAGAGAAGAGGTGACTGGAAGGGAATTGAAACAGGAGGGGGCACTGGGACTGGAAGTTCACTGATATCTGGGATGGTATTTGGACTAGAAGGGGCTGAACAGTGGAGAAGGGAGACTGGAAGGGGACACCAGTGGCGGTGCTGGAAATGCAAGGGGGGTGGCACTGGAAGGTACGTGGGGGTGGGCTGGAAGGTACTGGAGAGGTTTACTGGGACTGGAAAAAGTCTGATGGAGGAAAATGAAGAAAGCAAAAGGAGAGACAAGAAATGGCAGATGGACTATAGACCATCTGTTTTCCTATGTCAGGAGGAAGAGAAGACAGAGGAAAACAGAAACTTCAGATTAGGACCACAGGTGCTCCTTGTGGTCTTGGGCAAGCCACTTAACCCTCCATAGCCCATGTTCCCTGTAAAATAGTTATCTCCAAGTTATAATGCCCTGTTCAATGTAATTTCAGTTTGTTCAATGTAAACCGCACTGATGCAGAATAGCACGGTATATAAGAGAATATAAATAAATAAATAAAATAAATAAAATGATCAAACATCATCGGACAACAAAGATAGAAAAAATAATTTTATTTTAAAGTTAGTGATTGGACTTTGCACTATCTTTATATTTCACACAATATGGGGAACTGCATCTCTTATGGTACCGCATGCGGAGTCTGGCTTCTTGGGGTTTCAGTTTAATTTTTATCTACATATTTTTATTTTAGGTTGTGGTCATTTATTCTGTATTTGGTGAGGGTCTGTATACTGAGTGTGTGACCAAGGCCAGGTGCTCTGTTAACATGGAGTTTGTACGTAGGGATCTGTACTGTAGTAATTTGACTTGTACAGCTTTTCAAATAGGTGTATGGATATTTTGGGGCTCATTGCAGTATTTATAGTGCTGCTTTTTTCTGGGTAGACCCCTTATTGTATGTGTTTTGGAAGTGTATGCTGGTATGGTATGGTAGATTTGGCCTTGTAGATCTCCAATGACTTTTGCAGTGTTTTATATTAGTTCACATTTATGCCTGGCACTAGAGAATGTTTATGATGATGTTAGTAAGATGACCAGAATCAGATTTTTTATTTTTTTTGGACTATCACAGTCTGTTTGTATAATGCTATGTACTTACTGCTAGGTATTTTTAATTTTGGCTATGCATTTGCTCTTTTGCAATTTTCTTACAACACTAGATTTGAAGGAGAAATACAAATATCGCTTGAAAAGAGTTCACAAAGCGGTTTTGGGTGAAAAGGATGGTAGAGTGCAACTAACATTAATAATAATGAGGGAGGGACGCCAATTTATAGGTTGCAGAGGGCACTAGAAACTCTAGCACTGGCCCTGATAAGGCTCGCCCCAATGATGTAAATGTAGGCCCAGTTAATGGAAGCTCGAGGTAAGTTGAAGGCCCTATATGCGAGAGAGAAATTTGTAGCTACTGCGGATGAAGCAGGTTTACTATGAGTAGGGGATAAAGCTAAAAAGATGCTGGCTGCAAGACTGGAAGTAGCATGAAAAGGGGGCACACATATGTAGGATTAGGGATTCTATCTGATGTAGGATTCTTTTTATAGGGGACCTACATTGGGCATGGGAGGGTGAGATGTGGGAGATATGCAGAGCTACATGTATTCTGTACCTCTGAGCTTGAGGAGGTACAAGAGCTTGACTGGAAAATAATACCAGGGAAGATTCAGAAAGCTGGACAAGGCTCCGGGCAAGTTCTATAAGGATTTTGTTGCTGAACTGGGGGCCTCTTCCAGGATTTATTCAGTAGGATACTGGAGAGTCTAGCTCTCGCAGAAACCATGAGATGAATAAGGATTTCTGTTATCCATAAGGAAAGGAAAGAGGAAATGGGTTTGGTTCATGCATTTTCTCAGAAGTTCAACATGAGCTACATTCAGGTACAATATGTATTTTTTTCTCTGCCCCCAGAGGGCTTACAATCTAAGTTTGTAGCTGAGGCAATGGAGGATTAAGTGTTTTGTCCAAGGATCACAAGGAGCGGCAATGGGATTTGAATCCTGGCTTCCCTGGGTTTAACCTGTTGCTCTAACCATTAGGTTACTAGGATCCAGATGTATGTGGTTCTTATAGATCAATATCACCCCTTAATCTAGATGTAAAAATTTTAGCTAAAGAGTTAAATCTTTCCTATTCGGGGTAAGTTACTAGTATCAAGATGATCATGCTACTGATATCTTTATATCTTTTTCAAGTACTGCCAGTTGGTGTTCGTATGGTGCATAAAAACGTTTTTAGGTTTCTTTGGAAAAAGAAGACCACCAAGTATCATGCTCTATCTTGTTCCAACTAAGAGGAAGGAGGTCTGGTGGCTCCAAATTTCATTAGGTATTGAACTTCAGCCCAGCTTCAGCTGGTGTGTAATTGGACTACGAATCCAGAAAAGCCCTGGGCTTGGATAAAGCTGACAACTGGGAGGGGGAGGGAGATTTTTTTTTTTTTTACAGAAGGTCTGAGTATGGAAAAAGAGGTATAGGGGGATGGACATTATGAATCTATTGTTGTTGTTAAGTGCCGTCGAGTCGGAGTCGACTCATGGCGACCCTCTGGATAGCTATCCTAAACTGTGTTCGGCCTTCAGTCAGGCAGCTCATTGTTGACAGACTGGTACCCGTAGCTGCTGTTATTGTATCGATCCATCTCATTGCTGGCCTTCCTCTTTTGCGTTTACCTTCTATCTTGCCAAGCATGATGTCTTTTTCTCTAATGATCTCTCTCTTCGCATGATGTGTCCAAAGTATGAAAGTCGAAGTCTTGTCATCTGAGCTTCTAAAGAAAGCTTAGGTTTGATCTCCTCTAGTACCGACTGGTTTGTTCTTCGGGCAGTCCATGGTATACACAGTATTCGCCGCCAGCACCATAATTCAAAGGCATCAATTTTCTTCCTGTCTACCTTTTTCACTGTCCAGCTTTCACATCCATATGATGTTATTGAAAATACCATGGCTTGAACAAGTTGAATCTTTGTATGGAGAGAGACATCTCTGCTCTTGAGAATCTTATCTAGGTCTTTCAAAGCCATTCTGCCAAGAGCAATGCGTCGTCTGATTTCTTGACTGCTTGTTGCTTCTTTATTGATAGTTGATCCAAGTAGATTAAAGTTGTTCACGATTTGAATTTCTTCTCCTTCAGCGATGAACCTGTTGATTATGCCAGTTGTCATGATCTTTGTCTTCTTTACATTAAGGTGCAGGCCCATTTTGAGACTATGTTCTTTGATTGTGAGAAGCAAATGTTTCAGATCATCTTCACTTTCAGCCAGTAATGTAGTATCATCAGCATAGCGAAGGTTGTTGATGAGTCTTCCACCAATCTTCACACCTCTGTTGTCTTCATACAATCCATGGGTGCGGGCAGTCTGGGACCTACCTGCACATAGGAGTGTGTGGAGGTGTGTAAGCACTGGGATGACTGTATACAAATCATGTATGACATTTTTGGCTGTATGCTGTATTTTTGTTACACTGCTATACCACTGAAATTGTTTTAATAGAGAGTAGGAACTTTTTAAATATTGCATAGTAGCAGTAAGGGACGAGATAGTCAGAGAAGAAGCAGTCACAGTGGTCAATTATTAGGGATTTTTGTGAACAGTTACCTAATATGCATAACCCAAACAAATGATCTACAATGTGAAAGGTTGGCCAACTACTGGCAATGAGCTGATACTCTTGACCGATGACAGAGAAAACTAATACTGAAGGCTACATAACTTGTCTGAATAGGAAAGGGTAAGCATAAAGGCCTAGCAGAGGAGGATTTATGAAAACATAAAACTAAAATTAGTTAAATGATTGATGCATTCTCATGCCAGAAGTATGCCATTATCTTCCTTGCAATCAATTTTTTTCATGATACTTCAACTATCCACTGTTTATGTTCACTCGAAGGGCGGTATATCAAATTTTAATAAATGAAATGAAATTTACATATGAAGCAATATTTTTTAAATGATTCCATTTTCCTTCCTAGATATTTTCGCTCCCACACGAGACCATGTTTTCCAGTTTCTGTCATTTAATGAACACTATCCAATCTTCCAGAAACTAAATCAAATATATCAATAGGATAGGAATCCATAAAGTCTCTATTGATAACTAGCCTGACAAGCAAAAGCAAAAACTTATGTGAAAGCTGGACTGTTTTATTATGGGCCAACTAATCACTCCGAGTAAGAAAGTCTATTAAATTGTCTACTAGTTTAATTTAATTTCCTATACCACCTTTCCCTACTTATAAGGTGGTTTACAAACGCACAGAGAAATAAAAGCAGGTAGTATACAGGACACACTACCTAGGGAAAGCCCAAATAAGGTTTATTCCAAAGATTTAAGATTAGGCAGAATTAGAGAATGGAGCACGGCTAAAACAGCTAACCACAGTTAGGACAACAGCCCAGGTTTGATGGAAGGAGAGCAAGCTACAAATGACCACAAACAATGAATGAAAGAAAGATAAAGAAAAATCCAAACACACAGAGAGAGACTCACATAGAAAGATTGGTGGTTGGAAGCTTTACACCTGGCCAAGCACAGGTATGAGGTCCAAGCAAAATGGAAGCTCTAAATCTCTCTGTATGACCTCTCACCAGCAGACAGAAGTAAGCAGCCTTTTCATATTCTCCTTAAAAATATTGAGGGTGGACAGTAAGCTCCCTAACTTGGTCATATCCTTGGAAGGCCCCATCACTTCTACCTACCAAATCTGAAATCATGTCATCCTGAACAACTGATATAGGGAGGGAGTGTCTTAAGGCTAGTTGGAAAAATCTCCTTCAGGCTGCTGTCCGAGGAGAAAGTAAGTAAGGGATTGTCCTCAAGAGAAAGTCCTCAATCAGAAATCTTTGAAACTAAACGCAACAGCTGATTAGTGTAGTTACTCCTCTGTAACAGGTGTTCTCCAGGGACAGCAGGAATCAGTCCTCACATATGGGTGATGTCGGAATAGACTGAGCCCACACGGTAATCATTCTCCAGCTTTTAAAGAAAGCCTTTGGGAGTTAGGCCGCACATGCATGGTCACCTTCCCACCCAAAGGTGCCATCTTACCTCAGTATGATTTTTATGCTTGATTAAGCTATTTCAGCACTAGAGTCACATAAGAATTGTGTTAAGGAGCAAGCAATGTATGCCCATTGTGTTACAGAGCTGCTAGCCTTAGTTACCATGGGTGCACAATATCACTTACTTGCGTTCAGATAATGGTGCTAGCTACACCACTTACTATTTCAGATATTTGAATTCTGCAGAGTGTCATTGGTGCTACCTTCTAAAGAACCAGTATGCACAAATGAGAACACTGAGCATGAGCTGGAATTTCTGGGATAAACCCAAACTCAATCTCCACTTTATCAGAGGAAAGGGACAGGGCACCAATTTAACAACAGCCTAGGTGACATGATGTAGCCCTAAATTAATTTTTCTAGTGGTGGCAGTAAAGTGAAATTCTATGCTGCTGTCTTACTTCCTTCCCCCTCCTCAAAAAAATGTATTTCTGTTGAATCATCTCCTACAGCCAGGCCACCCAGATTATCAGGATAGCAGGAAGGGGAATAAAACAATCACAGAGGACAAGAGGGTGGAACTAGAGAGTTGCAAAAGATCAGATGGTGGGGGAAATTAAAGGCAAAAGGAGAAAACTTAAAAAGGCCATGCATAAATTATGGCATTATAAAAAGATCCTTTACTGGCATCAATAAATCATGTATATATATATATATATATATTTGTCAGACTCTGATCATTCTGCCACTTTCATAGTAGTCTATTTCACTTGGGTCCTTTTTACTTAAATCTTTTTCACTTCAAACAAAAATAGCATAAAACCAAGTCAGTGCTGTACCTAGCCCTGTGCGAGCGGTGCAGCTGCACAGGGTGCAAAAGATTAGGGGCACATTGTGGGTTGCCGGCCTTGGCTCCCTCCCATGCTGCCTGCTGGTGCCCTGCCACCACCATTTTTTGTTTTCTTGGTGGCGGCACCAGCAGCAGTGGAGCAGACCTGACCTCAAATTTAAAAAAAAAAAAAAGTGGGTCTTTCCTATTCCGCGCTTGCACGCAGGTCTGGTCCCTCCCTCTCTCCTCTGACAGGCTGCATCAGAGGAGGGATGGACCAGACCAGCCATTCAAGCGCAGAGTTGCATTCATTTTTGAATGCCTGGTCTGGCCCAATCCTCCTCTGACACGACTTATGCCAGAGGAGGGAGGGAGGGACCAGACCTGCATGCAAGCGCGGAGTCGAAAGACTTGCGTGTTTTTTGTTTTAATTTAAAGTCAGGTCTGCTCCACTGCTACTGGCGCTGCCGCTAAGAAAACACAAAAAGTGGCGGCAGCAGGGCAGGCAGCTGCCTGGACATAGAGTTGTGGGTAAGATGGGGAGATTGGGGGGTGGGGGGGCATGTCAGATGTGTAAGTCGCACAGGGCACAATTATGGCTTGGTACAGCCCTGAACAAAATAATCTCTATACTCCCTGACACAGCTCCATGTTTCGGGTAATTTCACAAATTACACCACCCTTCACCAGGTGAATCACATTTATCTGTATATAGTTTATTTTCTTGTCCTGGTAGGTTCAGGGTACATCATCTCTGCTATCTCCATAAGGTATACACCATTCTCTTTTGCCATCTTTTCGGCCGTTGCTCACCAGAGCTTTCCAGCAGAGAATAACCTCTCTTCTTAACATGCTCACTTCTGGACTTTTAAAATCAGCTGATGTATATACATTCTGAATAGCAGTCTGGTTTATAAAATGTTTAAGCGAGAGAGGATACTATGCTTGGGTAATTAATAAAGCTTATAAAATGAGCCTTATATGCTCAGCGATCTTTATTGCTCTCTCATTAAAAAGGATAACCAGATGGACAGAGCTACATGTGTTTTACCATACTCCACTAGGGTAATGGATTGTAAACACTAGGATATTCTAATTGTTCACCCAGTATTCAAAGAACCTTTGCTAGTGATGTTTACCTGTTGAAGGAACTTAGTGGATTGGTTAATAAAGACTGGATCAGATTCTCTGCAGCAAATTCAGGAGGTATTATAAATACCAATGGTGTATATACTGCGACCAAACCATGGAAGGAAGCTCTTGGCTGGACCCAATTTCTAATAAAACATTTGTTGCAAAATATCATATTACTTGCAGAACTGCTTTTGTAGTGTATATTATCATATGCACTTGTCCAAAGTTGTATATTAGTAGGACCAGTAGATCTTTTAAGATACTTTGGGACTCAAGGCATAGAAAAGCCAGGACAAGGCTTCATCCTCTTCTTCCTGGACATCTCAGCAGCCAGTAAACCACCAGACCTTAATCAAGAGGCTACAAGAAATTGGCTTACAAGGCACCACCCTGGATTGGTTCCGATCATACCTCAAGGACTGCCAACAACAGGTCAGAATAGGCTGTTTCATCAAACCCAAACTTCACCAAGGATTACCACACAGGGTTCCACACACTCATCTTTACTATTTAACATTTACATATAGCCACTGTGCTCAGTGATAGAAAGCCACAACATACTTTACCATATCTACGCAGATGATGATATCATATACACACCTTTTACCATAACCAGCCCAGAAGAAATAACAAGTAGCTTCTGAGCTGTAGCTTAATGGCTCCCCAACTACAGTCTTTCCTTAAACTACAACAAAACAGAAGCATTGTATGTAACAAGGGACTCAACCTTCTGCCCAATGCCAACATTGAAAATTGCAGACTTCGAAACAAAGTCAAACTGGAAGTCAGATACCTAGGAATAACTCTGGATCAATATCATAACTTACAATCACACAACAAGAAGACTGCCAAAGCTACATATCAAAAGATAAAGACCCTGCAAAATCCCTGTTCACTTCTTAACCCTAGCAACTTTAAGACAGTATGCCAGGCATTAATAACTCCACACCTAGACTACTATAACACAATAAATCAAGGAATCCCAAAGCATGCACTACACCCTCTACAGATGATCCAGAATACCGCATTATAAAAGGCATGACTCAACAAGAACATATCACATCAGCATTAAAACAATTGCACTGACTCCCTATAACATCCAGAATAAAGTACAAGCTGATACTCAACATTTTCAAGACTCTTTACAACCTCTCAGCAAAAAGTCTGCAAACTCTAATACAAAAGGTCCCGGACAACAGAACACGAAGGCTGAACTTTCTGAACATCCTCACCATCCCTACCTTTAAGGTGAGTAGTTGACAGACCACTCACTCCCTGAAGGGCTCAGATCCTTAGACCTCATAACTGAATTCCCAGGAAGTTAAGATTCACCTATTGAAGATAACACCTAGCATGGCTCTTATGAATGTCTTGCAAACAATCGTACCTTAATAGACACATAATCCTTTGACTGTTCTCTGTACCTTCTCAAGTTGCTTGCCCTTTCTTACTCTTCCATCACTAAGGCTTTCAACTTGACAAATATAAATGGTTGTTTAGTTGGTTGTATTAACACCCTAAGTTATAACGTTCTCTGTGATTTTCTGCATAGTCACGTTAATTGTAAATCGCTTTGGCTTCCAGAATAAGCTGTATAAAAAAGCTGTTAAAAAATAAAACATAAGTCCAGACTTAAAAATTGCTCATTGTCACACATATGGAAGCACACTGTGAGGAAGTAAGGCATACCTTTCAGTCTGCATTGGTGGGTAATTAATTTGATCCCACTGTTGGCGAGGGGTGGAAACCATCAAGAGTGATTGAATTTAAGTGAACAAAGATGGATTTTTCAGTTAAAATCCATGAGCCCCATAGGGATGGATTTGGAGTTTGATTGAACTTCAATATATTAAACATTTTACAGACCAGGCTGCTATTCAGAGTGTATACACAGCTGATTTCAAAAGTTTGGAAGTGGGTATGTTAGGAAGAGAGGTTCTCCTCTGCTAGTAAGCTATGGTGAGCAAGGGCTGAAAAGACGCTGAAACAGAATGGCGTATACCTTATGGAGATAGATGATGTACCCTGAGCATTCCAGGACAAGAAACAAAACTATAACACAGTTAAGTGTGATTCCCCTGATGAAGGGTGGTATAATTTGTAGATCCATCCAAAATATGGCATTGTGTTAGGCAGTATAGAGATTGTTTGGTTTTAAGCTATTTTTGTTTGAAACAAAAAAGATTTAAGTAAAAAGGACTCAAGTGACATAATAGGCTACTAAGATAGTGGCTGAATGATCAGAGTCTGACAAAAAATATTTTTTTCTATATATATATATGAATGATTTATTGACACCAGTACAGGATCTTTTATGATACCATTCGTTATTGGAGGTGGATCTTGAGAAGAGGGGACCTTTTTATTACACCATGCAGAAATAAGACAGTGAGAGAGGAGATAGGGGAAGAGGGAAGGAAGAACAATGAGGAAAGGGGAAAACAGACGGGATGAAGGGAGGATAGGGTGGGGTGGAAGGGAAGATTAACAAAGGGTATAAATTGTAAGTAAAGTTAAAGTAAAAGATAAGTGAAAGGGAGGAGAAAATATTTATTGATTAGTTTTTCCTTTGTATTATCCTTTGTCATTCTGATTGCTTTGTAATTTAGTCTACATTCTAATTTTAAAAAAAGGAGAGAAAATAAAAGAAAGAAAAAATGGATTAGGAGTAAAATAGGATTAACCTAAAGTAGCAGTGGAGAGAAAGTTATGAAATAAATAGAATAAATTAGCCAGAAAAGTATAAGATACAGAAGAAAACAAAAGGGAAGCAAATTAAAAGAAAAAAAGGAGAGAGGAGATGAAACGTGGACAAAAGGGAAAGAAAGCAACAAAGAAAATATTTATTTATAAAATCTTATATACCACTGATGAGATATTTTAAGGAAATAAGATCAAGAAGAAAGATCTGAAAAGGATTATATATATATTTTTTTCAGTTTCTAAATCTCCATCTTTATTAAACTTTTCAACATACAACATGATGGGTCATACCCCACAAATCAACATTGCTATCAACTAAAAACGTTTCACATCAATACCATTACAATGTTTCACAATAAAACCAGTACCATGTGGCGCTTCTCTTTCTGTTGCCATGTTCATTTCCCCCCCCCCCCCCTCGGGAACTGCATTTAAAACTTCTTAGAGAACCAATTATACCATAGCCATTTTGCTGTTGTATAAGTCCTATAAGTCCCTCAACCATCTGACGCAGACCCAACATAAGTAGCCTCTCTCCTCTTCCACTAAGCTGAATTATGATCTCAACCATTAATTGTATATGTTATTTGGTTAGAATCATGTAAATTTTTGATTGAATGTTCAGCACCTGTTATTTGATTAATTGTTCAATGTATCTGTTGTTTTAACTGTCAACCGCTCTGATTACAAAATATTGCGGTATAAAAAAATCCTCACAAATAAATAAATAAATATTGATAAAGTTCAGCTTGCGCCAGGTTATGGAGGTTATTGACACACTGCTTGAATGCCGGCGGCTGATTCTCCACCCAATGTTGCATAATAGTCCTTTTTACCCCCCAACGTCCAAAAGGACAAATTTACACTCCACCATGTGCATCTTAATGGCTTGCAACAGTGTAGGATCCCCCATCATCAATAGCCCATAAGACCATTCAATATGTTTCTGATTGATGTCTTCTATTCCAGTCAATGCTGTCCGCCAAAGGGGCGCCAGCTTTGGGCATTCCAAAAAAACATGGCGAAATGTTTCAGGCTGAGCCTGACATTTCTGGCACCTCCCTGGGTCCCACATACCCAACTCTGCTCCCCGAGCCCTTGTGAGATAACTACTACGTAAAATCTGATACTGCATTTCCTGGTAGCAGCTTTTGCATGTTACTCCCTTCATTGTCTGAAACGGGAACTGTTCAACTTGTACCGTATCTTCTATGTCTTCAGTCCACTGGGCAACCAATCGCTCCAAACACCGTGGATCTAGCCATTCCCTCAGCATCCTCACCCAGTTAGAAAGAGTGCTCCATTTGGGTTCCAAGCAACGTAAGTCGTCATCTGCCTCTGTATTCTATAGGCTATTCAAATGCCCTCCACAAAGATCCTGTATTGAGTAGTGAGTAGCTTGAAGATACAACTCATCCTGGACACGTTCTGTCTGGCTGTTTGCTGCCTTCCCTTTCCTGTCAAGATTGTAGCTCCTTTCCTAACTCTGGCCTTGAGCCAATTCTGAATGTTAACCTGATTGTAAACCGCCCTGATGTTATAAAGGGCGGTATATCAAGAACAAATAAACATAAACAGACACAGCTAAAGGTAGGAAACGTCCCACTTCCCCATTTAAAGAGCTGCATCAAGGCGACCTCCTGCTTCCCACCATTTAAACTGTCCAACTGCCACCCCCGACAGAAAAGCACAGTTACTTACCTGTAACAGGTGATCTCTGGGAACAGCAGGAATAAGTCTTCACATATGGGTACGTCGGTACCGACGGAGTCTGCGCGGGAACGCTCCCCAGCATCGAATTAGAACGCTTTTGGGAGCATCCCACCATGCCTGCGTGCTGCATTCCCGCCTTTCCCAACTGCCTCTCCTCAGTTAAGTTTTAAAGCTGAGAGAGAGAGGGGAAAGATAGAGATAGAGAGATACAACTCCTAGGGGAGGTGGGTGGGTTGTGAAGACTTATTCCTGCTGTTCCCAGAGATCATCTGTTACAGGTAAGTAACTGTGCTATCTCCAGGAACAAGCAGGAATGAGTCTTCACATATGGGGACTCCCAAGCTAAGATGCCTGGAGGAGTCCCAGCATGTTGCGAATCTGAGAAAGCCATGCTATTCGACAGAATCTCAGGCATCCTGGGGATGGAGGGTAGGAGTTGAACTAAAAAAGATGTGCTGTGGAACAGCTGGACCAAACAGGACGCTTAGATAGGAGTCCCTGTGCAGGTGATATCTAGTAGTAAATATTGAACTGCAATATACCAATATGGACCTCACCTGGTGGTACTGTAAAATGTTTATGGAGGTTCATATGGATCTGCTAATATGAACCAGCAGAATATCCTCAAGGAGTACCTCAATGTAAAGCAGAGGTAAATAAACTGCAAAAGACATAGTTCTTATAGGAGAAGAGGGGTATTGAAGACCCCTATATCCGATGACAAAGAAGGACAGAGTATGAGGCATTGTAGCCTCCTAATTTCTGAAGATTCAGAATGCCCTTCCTAATTGAAGTCATTTAGGAAAAAAGATGGTACATGGAGGACTTCAGATGTACCTATCCTGAAGGTTATGGTGAAAAAAACCTTTTAACTGCCACAGAGAAGTGGTTGTTTATGTAGAACCCTAAGCATGCTGGAGCAGCATTGATAGGGATAGTGACTATCTGTCGGAGCTCTATAGGAAGTATATGTATATATGAACTTAGGCAGACAGATAGAAAAAATCATATAGATACATATCTACCCACTATTATATATTCCAATATATATATAGGTAGATACAGATATATATTATATATATTCCAATATATATATAGGTAGATACAGATCTATCTATATCTATCTATCTATCTAATTATCTATATATGGCACAGATATCTATCCATATATATATATATATATATATATATATATATATATATATATATATATATATACCCATGTCCCCACATAGGGATATGTGGAGAGAGAAAGACTCATCTAATAACAAGAAGGGAAATACCTGCTTCAGGAGATGTTTAGAGAATCCGCTCTCCCCGGTTATGAGTGGGAGAGCTAAGGGAGTGCTCTCACTGACAAGGAGAAGTCTAGATTCTTTTAAGAATTCTAGCCCTTGAATAACCAGGAATGGAGGCCTACGTGAAAAAAGTGCAGAGGATGTTTTTAATCCGCAGGCAGCAAGTCTGGATCCTTCCATAACTCCAGTATGGCAGTTGGAGAAGACGACGCAATGAAATGAGATACCATATTTTCCCTTCTATGAGGGCAAAATGAGTATCATGCATTCTTGCGCTCAATATGAATTTCCCCCATGAAGAATTGAGGGTGGAAGGAAAATAGGAGACAAGGACTGGCTGTTACGAAAAGAAAACCATCCCTGGTGAAGTGGAGATGTGAACCAACCCAGGGAATTGAGTAATTCTTTAATTCATCCCTGGTGAAGTGGAGATGTGAACCAACCCAGGGAATTGAGTAATTCTTTAATTCATCCCTGGTGAAGTGGAGATGTGAACCAACCCAGGGAATTGAGTAATTCTTTAAGTCTTCGCGTAATTAAAGGCCTGTGTCCTTTATTCTAGAAGGAGACTTTAATGGAATGGTAAGGGTAGGGAAGGACCCAGTAGTCATGACTAGGTAAAACCCTTCCTGACCATCTGGAATTATTTGCTCTCTAGCAAGGGCCCATAGTGCAGAGCTGCTCTGTAGAGATGCAGAGAGCATGTTGCAGGTTGGTTAGAAGAAAAAACTGGCTGTTTAAGTGCCAGTATGTAACCTGAACTATTCCGCCAAGTCCAAGGATTGGAGAAGGCTAAGGATAGAAGGTACGCTGATGTGCCTGCAACAATAAAGCCAGAAAAGTTCTTAACCTGTCTGGGACTTAGTACTAGGGCCAGAAAGGATTGATATTGGAGATCAAACCCTGGTTGCTTGGTCAGCAAGTCAGTGGTTTAACCACTAGGAGCCCCTGCACTTCTAGTTATTATTAGGGCAGCGGAACAAATTTTAGGTCCCAAGATTGGAAAAAGGACCTACAGACATAAGTAGGAGTGGTAAGACTCCCTCATTGTCTGAGAAGCTGCCACAAACAAGATTGCAAGGGGGAGACAACTCTGAAATGAAAAACCCCTTACTGGAATAGGTAGAAACGTCAGGGACTTAGGGATAAGCCCCCCAGTTATGTGTTATCACTCTTACAGACCAAAAATGTCTTAGTAAGAGGGACAGAGTTGAAAAAAGACTTACGATGGAGTAAATCTCTGAAAAAGTAATATGAGACATGCTGATACAGGAGAAACTGTCAAAGGTAAAGGCATAGGCGACCTTATTGATAGTTGTTACTCCTCTGTCTACTTAGGAGGAAGAGGAGTAACTTTACTACCTGTAAAGCATAATCATCCTAAGAAGCTCTATGAGCTAAAAGGAAGGATGTCTCTTTAAATGATACACATGTGTAAAATTTAGGATGGAACCGGTGTAGATGCTTGCAATGAGAAATTTAGGAAATTTAGGATGGAACCGGTGTAGATGCTTGCAATGAGAAGAAGCAGACTACAGGTTCTAAACCTCAAAACAGGAAAGAAGGATTCAGTGAAGAATCTATCAGCAACCCTGCGGCTTGTGGGTTTGCTGAAGCGGTTGAGGTTGTGGTTTCTTTGGCCTGGTTTGATGTTTCCTTTGTTTGGAAACAGCTGTATGATGGGTAGAGAATGAATAAAACTTTTTCCCCTTGGGGAAATAATGCACAGTTACTTACCTGTAACAGGTGATCTCTGGGAACAGCAGGAATAAGTCTTCACATATGGGTATCGTCGGTACCGACGGAGCCCGCGCGGGAACGCTCCCCAGCGTCCAGAAGGAAAGCTTTTGGGAGCATCCCACAGCGCCTGCGTGCTGCCTTCCCGCCTTTCCCAACTGCCTCTCTCCAGTTCGAGTTTTAAAGCTGAGACAAAGAGAGAGAGAGAGAGGAAAGGAACGATAGATAGAGAGATACAACTCCTAGGGGAGGTGGGTGGGTTGTGAAGACTTATTCCTGCTGTTCCCAGAGATCACCTGTTACAGGTAAGTAACTGTGCTATCTCCAGGAACAAGCAGGAATGAGTCTTCACATATGGGGACTCCCCAGCTAGAGATGCCTGGGAGATCACCCAGATTGTGAGTCCCTGGGAAGGGCTCCACTTCCACCCATGAATCTCAGGCATCCAGTCAGGGATGGAGGGTAGGAGTTGATTAGGTATGGAACAGGTGTTTGAGAACAGCCTGACCAAACAAGGCATCCCGGCGGGAGTCCTTGTCCAAGCAGTAATGGACTGTGAAGGTATGAACCGATGCCCAGGTGGCCGCTCAACAGATTTGGTCGATGGACACAGAGTTTAGATGAGCCATAGAGGTTGCCATGGCCCTCACATTGTGAGCTGTGACATGGCCCTCCAGAGAAAGGTTCTTACTCTGGTAGGCAAAGGAAATACACTGAGCAATCCAATTGGACAGAGTTTTCTTAGAGACTGGAAGTCCTAAATGAGAAGGATCAAAAGCAACAAAAAGTTGAGAGGACTTTCTATGTTGCTGTGTCCTCTGTAAGTAGAAAGCAAGTGCTCTTTTACAATCCAGGGTATGAAGATTCCTCTCTGCACTTGATGCATGAGGTCCTGGAAAAAAGACATGTAAATACACCTCCTGGTTGAGATGAAAAGGTGAGACCACTTTAGGCATAAAGTGTGGATTAGTTCTGAGGACTACCTTATCATGATGGAACCTTGTATAAGGAGGATTAGCCACTAAAGCTTGCAACTCACTGATACGGCGAGCTGAGGTGACTGCAATGAGAAAAATAACCTTCCAGGAAAGGAATTTCAAGGAGGAAGTGGCTAAGGGTTCAAAGGGTGGCTTCATAAGCTGGCCAAGAACCAGATTCAAGTCCCATGCCACTGGAGGTGGTCTAACGGGAGGTTTAGTCAAAAGAAGGCCTCTCATGAATCTTGCTATAAGAGGATGAGAGGAAATAGGTTGTCCATTGAGAGGCTTAAGGGATGCTGCAATAGCACTCAAATGGACTCTGATTGAATTTGTTTTAAGGCCTGCATGGGATAAATGCAGCAAATAGTCCAGTAAAGAATTCAAAGGTATTGCAGAAGGGTTGAGATCCTTCTCTGCACACCAAATGGAAAACCTTTTCCATTTAAAAGCATATGAACGTCTGGTGGAAGGCTTTCTGGAAGCATGAAGGATATCCTTCACTTGCTGAGAAAGGTGTAAATCCTGAAGGTCTAGGCCTTCAGCAACCAGGCCCTGAGATGAAGAGACTAAGGATTTGGGTGCCGCAAGGTTCCCTCCTCCTGGGAGAGGAGATCTGGAGCAGACCCCAGGTCTAGGGAGGGAGTTTGAGAGAGATGCAGAAGTAGAGGGTACCACACTTGGCGTGGCCAAAGTGGTGCTATGAGGATCATAGACACCTTGTCTCTCTGAAGCTTGAACAGGGGATGAGGGGAATAGGTGGAAAGGCATAGAGGAAGTCTTGCCCCCAATGAAGGAGGAAGGCATCCCTGGCCTGAACTCCCTGACATGGAATCCTGGAACAAAACCGGGGAAGTTTGGCATTCCACGGACTTGCAAACAGGTCTATGTCTGGGGTACCCCAAATCCGAAAAATCCTGGCTATCTGGTCCCCATGGAGGGACCATTCGTGCGGAAGCAGAACTCGACTGAGTCTGTCTGCCCAAGAGTTTTGAACCCCTGGAAGATACAGTGCCGTGAGATGGATTTGATGCTCTCTGGCGAAGGCCCACAATCTCAGAGCTTCGTTGCAAAGCGACAGAGAACCAGTCCCTCCCTGCTTGTTCACATAGAACATGGCTACCTGGTTGTCCGTGTGGATGAGGACTGTCATGTAGCTGAGTAGGGTGTGGAAGACTCTGAGAGCTAGAAAAATTGCTCTGAGCTCTAAGAGGTTGATATGTAGAGATGTCTCCTGTGGAGACCAGATGCCCTGGGTCGAGAGATCTTGTAGATGAGCTCCCCAACCCTTTGGAGAGGCATCTGTTGTAGGGGTTGCTTGGGGTAACAGCTGTTGAAAGGGGGACCCCAGCAACAGATTTTGAGTGGACTTCCACCAGTGGAGGGACCAAAAGAGGCGACTGGAGGTTGCTATTATGTCTGACAGGCAACCTGATGCCTGGGTCCACTGAGCTGCCCTCATGTGAAAGCGAGCATAAGGAACCACATGCACCGTGGATGCCATGTGGCCTAAGAGTTGCAACATCTCTCGAGCAGTTAAATGGGATTTTAACTGAATCTGGGAGGCTAACTGCACCAAGCGTAGGCAACGGGCCTGGGGAAGATAGGCCCTTGCAGTTGTGGTATCCAGTAAGGCCCCTATGAACTCTAGAGACTGAGTAGGGGTGAGATGGGATTTTGGAATGTTGATTACCAGACCCAGATACTGAAGAACACGCCTTGTGCAGGCCAGGGAAGTCTGGGCCTCTGACTGGGATGGAGCTCGGATGAGCCAGTCGTCCAGATATGGGAAGACGAATATTCCTTGAGTGCGCAGAAATGCAGCTACTACTGCCATGCATTTTGTGAACACTCTTGGAGCAGAGGCCTGACCGAAAGGAAGCACTTTGTATTGGTAGAGCTTTCCTTGGTAAAGGAACCGAAGGGACCTTCTGTGTGTTGGATGGATGAGGACATGGGTGTACGCATCCTTGAGATCTAGAGAACAAAGCCAGTCCTGACTCTGGAGGTATGGAAGGAGAGTTCCAAGAGAAGTCATCTTGAATTTCTCTTTGCAGAGAAACTTGTTCAACTCTCTGAGATCTAATATGGGTCTGTAGCCTCCCGTTTTCTTTGGGATGAGAAAATAAGGGGAGTAGAACCCTGAGCCCTGTTGAAGAAGAGGTACTTCTTCTATTGCCCCTTGGGCAAGAAGGGTAGCAATCTCTTGACCAAGAAGGTTGAGGAAATGTGTTGGAGAATTGAACTGTTTCACCATGGTGTGAGGGGGAAGGTTTAAGAAATGAAGCTTGTACCCATCCCGTATGATGGAGAGGGTTCATTTCTCTGCTGTGATTTGTTCCCATCTGGGAGCAAAGTGAGCTAACCTTCCTGGGATGGTGAGAAGCTCTGGATGTTCTAGAGCCAGAAAGGCTAAGTTCCCTAGTGGAAAGTCAAAGACCCTGAGGAGGCTGAGGCTGTTGGGCCGTAGCAGTCCTCGCAGCCTGAGGCTTAGTCTGTTTTGGTTGTTGCTGTCTCTTTGTAGCAAAACGACCTTGAGAAGAGGCCTGACCATAACCAGAAGAAAATTTCCCTTTTTTTGGGAAAGATCCTTTTTTGAACAACCTCTTTTTAAAAGGAGCAGTAGTAGACTTTGAGAGTCTATCTAAAGCAGAATTTTCAGCATCCATCTGGGTTGGCCTTTGCTCGCCAATCTTTGCCAAACAGGTTTTCCCCTGTACAGGGAAGGTTACCTAGACCATCCTGTACCCAGGATTCCAAATCAGAGGCTTGCAACCAAGCAACTCTGCGTGCACCTATGGCAATAGCCGAGGCTCTACTGGCACCCTCAAAAGAGTCAAAGGCTGCACAGTTGGAAAACTTGGATACATCCTGTGCATGTTTAAGCCAGGTGATATATTCTTCTCTCTTATCTTCTGACATACCGAGACGAGTCGGTACCCAATCATCCAGGCTAGAGATCGATTCCAGACTCGGCATTGAAAGTAGCGAGTCTATCGAAGCACACCTGGAGGGTACCGACGTGGATACCAGAACTGGTACCGGGATCGATACCGATGCTGGAAGATCGGTCTGTAGCGACTCTAACGGCACCAAAGATACCGAGAGCGCTAGACTGCGATCATCGGTGTGGAATGTTTCATCCAACACTACTGCCGATGCCGGGGTACAGGCACCGCTCAAAGCGGATACCACCACCGAGCATGGCTCAGGTATGTTCGTAGAGGTAAAAACCCCGGAAACAACCTGAAACCCCGTTAATGCTTTGGAGGCCGAAGACTCCTGCCGGGGTTTTAAAGCCAATTTGTCCTCGGGGGCAAGGCCAGAGGCATCTCGATGCTGAACATGAGATCTACCACCCGAGAACTGGCTAGTCTTTACAGACTTTTGTTTGGTTACCTGATCCTGCGAGAAAGAAGTTGTAGCTGGTACCCTCAGACCTGATGGGAACTGCGTATCGAGTTGAGCTCGATGCTGAAGACTTCTGGAAATACTACTGCAGAAGGGACACTCCAGCGGATAGTGGTCAGGACCCAAACATGGCAGGCACCAGTTATGGGTGTCTAAAACTAATTTGGTACCGCCACAGTTGAAACATGTTTTAGGGATAGTGGCTGGCGCGTCCATGAAGGAAAGTGAAGAGGCCAAGCAGGCCGAAAAAACCATCAGGCACTAAACAGGGAAAAAGTTCCCTACAAAGGAAAAATTTTGTAGGAGAAAGAAAGAAAAAAACACCGGTGGTACCGGTGCGTCGAGGGAAGGCAGACGCGACCACAAGAAAAAACAAAAATAAAGGAAGAATTTTCTGCGGTGACAGGAGTACGTCCTGCCGGCTCCGCAGAAAAACGAAAACTGAGGAGAGGCAGTTGGGAAAGGCGGGAAGGCAGCACGCAGGCGTGGTGGGATGCTCCCAAAAGCGTTCTAATTGGACGCTGGGGAGCGTTCCTGCGCAGACTCTGTCGGTACCGACGTACCCATATGTGAAGACTCATTCCTGCTTGTTCCTGGAGATACCCGGGTTCCCTACAATATGTAGAAATGGAGTGACCCTCCAGTCCAGGTGTGTCCTTGCTGCCTACCACCGCCAGGCCATGCTCAGTGGAGATATCAAAGTGTAAAATTTGCTTGACGCCAGATCTGCGTTCAGCAGGCGGTATGGCCGACTTCAATAATCAAGGAGGACCTTAGGAGCATAGTGGTGCACTTCATGACCTGCTTCATAGATCCAGCGCATCAAGGCAGCTACATTGTACACCAGTAAGTCTGGGAGAACCATGTCCCCCTTGTGCCATGGGTGAATCAGTTTATTATAATACGTGCTCGCCTCCCACGCCATACAAAATTCTGAAAGGTGCTTTTTAGCTGTTCTATCTCTGTATGGCACACCCACACCAGAAGCATCTGGAGCTGGTATACAATTTTTGGAAATATAACCATTCAAATTAGTGTGACCCGTCCACTAAAGGACAACGGTAGCTCTAGCCACTTGTAACAAAGGCGCTTAATTTGTTGGATCTTATCTTATATGTTCAATCAGTGCATCGCACTTGGGTTCATATGCAGATAGATATCCAAATATTTTAAAGGCTCAGCGGACCAATGGAAAAGCGCCCTCTCATCAGATAAACCTCCTTGCCTTTTTCCTCCCCCCATTATCCCAGCTTCTGATCTCTGGGTTTATACATAAGCCTAAGAAGCTTCCAAACACTGCTAGCAGCTCGATCAGTCCCTCTAAGTTCTGTCTCTTAAGTGGTGTACAGATCAACATATCAGGAAACATGCTGATCTCGCATTCCTATTCTCCAATCTGGATTCCCGGAATGTCTTCTACTTCTCGAAGTTTGATTGCAAAAGGTTCTAATGACAAAATAAACAATAATGGGAAGAGGGGGCATCCCTGTCTTGTGCCGTGATGTAACTCGAAAGTATCTAAGAGGTGCCCTTAACAATTGCACCTCCAGCCTTGCGTATAACACTCGGACCAACCCCACAAACTGCTCCCCTAAACCATAGTATGCGAGAACCCAAAACAAGTAGTCCCAATCCACCCTGTCAAATGCTTTTTCGGCATCTGATTAGAGCAACTTCCTGACCTCTTACTCGGTGTTGTCGAAAAAGAGTACAAATTTTCACCAAATGTGCCATTGCTCTCCTTCCCTGCATAAAGCTTACCTGATCAGGATGTATTATCCTAACCATAATGCTAGCCAGGTAACGTACCAAGACTCCAGCCACTATCTTCAGATCCTGGTTTAGTAGGGAGATTGGGTGATAAGCTTCCGGGGTATCACCCTCTTTACCTGGCTTCTGTAGTAGCACCACTAGGGCCTTATTGGCCTGGGGCTCAAAGGAACCCTTTGCCTGCGTGGCCTCCCCCATTGCTGTCATTGCCAGCGCTACCATGTCTCCCAAAATTTTACAGAATTCCGGCCCTAATCCGTCAGGATCGGGAGCTTTAGCCGGTTGTAGCCACGAGATCCCCTCTATTATTTCCCCCACTGTAAGTGGGCATTCCAGTAACCTCTGCTCCTCCTCTGTGAATGGCAGCCTAATATTAGCAAAGAGGTCTTCCCTCGCTTGTGAGTCAGCCAGACTGGCTTCATAAAGATTCTGAAAAAATTCGGGGAAACCAACAAAATATCTCCTGCCACATCGTGGCAAAAGTGCCATCCATTCTCTGCAATTTCATTGCCATAGGGCGCATCTGACGAGGTCTGACTAAATTTGCCAGCAGCTTACCTGCTCTGTCCCCCCACTGATATAATTTGTATTTATACATATGTGTGCTAAACAGAGCCTTTCGCTGCAGCAGGGCGTTAATTTTATTATGTTGTTCCATTAGCAGTCGAAGTGTGTTTTGATCCCACCGTGTCAAGTACTGCTTCTTATACTGCCTCAGATCGCGTAACTCTTGTAAAAGGTGCTGATTATTGTGCCGCCGCTTAGTGCTTACAAAACCGATGATCCTACCCCAAGTACCGCCTTTGCGGCTTCCCAAATATATGCCAGGCCCTACCTTCTCCAGGCGGTTCTCCGCTTTGTACTCTTGCTAGCATTTACATACAAATTGACAGTTGAGTGTCTTGACTCCAAGCCGAGTTAAGACGCAAAATCCTGTCCCCTCCCTCTTGCCTCCTCGTCATTATTGCCTGCACCGCCGCATGATCTGACAATACCTGCGGGTGAATCTCACTGCTCTGAAGCTAGCTGTAAAGCCACTCTGTCAGCAAGAGATAGTCCATCTGAGCCTGTGCTTTATGGGAGGCCGATTGATGAGTGTATTCTACCTCTGTCGGGTGTAAGGTACACCACCCATCTATAAGGTCGAGCTCGCCGCACAAGAGGTAAATTCCCCTATTTTCATGGCCCTTAGATACCACCCGATGTGGTTTGCAATCTATGGTGGGATCCGCCACCACATTAAAGCCTCCCCCCCCCCCCCCCCGATCACTGAATATTCCAATTTGATCAGCCAGTTTAGCTACCAGTCCCCAAAGAAACTATGTCGGCACACATTGGGGGCATAGACGCTCCCTAGCACCACTTTCATACCCTGGAGCACTCCCCTCCGGGTCCTATCTCACCCTGTAGACTTCAGAATTTACTCTTTTCCCCATCAGGATCGCCACGCCCCTTTGTCTGGTCGAGTAGGCCGCCCAGTGGACCTCGCACACCCAGACCCTCTTTAATTTCACATGTTCTTTCTCCGACAAGTGGGTTTCTTGTAATAGAGCCACATCGCCCCCCAGTTTCCATACATAAGTTAAAACTTTTTCTCTTTTTATGGGTGAGTTCAAGCCACCAACATTCAAGGTCAACACCTTTGGCTTCTACAGATGAAAGTGAGGGACGCTGGCTGAGCTAGATACCATATACTCTTTGGTACCCTTTTGAGGCCTCCCAGTCGAGCCCCTCGAGGTTCCTGCCATTTGCTCTTTGTGGCTCTCGCAAACTGTCCCCTGCCCTGCATCCTATAGCAGTTCCTTCGCCCTCCCCTATCATCTATCTCCACTTTAATAGTCCCCTCCCCTCCCAACCATTCAACCTGGACACACTCGCACCACTCACTCTCCACACAGACACTCGATTTCTCCCCCCTTTAACCAGCTCCCTGTCTTCTACCCACTTAGGGCCCCCGCACCTACCACCCCTTATTTCAACCAACCCGTCCTCCCTCCTGACTGTCCCCTGCCCCTCCCACAGGGAAAATAACTATGCTGCTTGAGCTAGTTTTCCATGGGGGATTTTATCAAGGGAGATTAATACCATGTTTCCCCCACCCTTACCAGGCTGTCAACCATTGCCCGCCTATTATCCATGTCCTTACAATGGCAACTGAAGAGTTGCCACCACCAGCCCAATGCTTGGAACTTCATTAGTTCATCGCACAGACTCCCAAAGTGCCCTCCATCCTAGAAGCCCTTGCGCTCCTCAAAGAGGTCCCGATCAACAGTTTCTATGGGCTTCTCGCCAACATACAGTAGAGCAGTAGATCTCTCTCTCCGCTCATGGTCAAGCTGCCTGCCGCTGTCCAACAAGAAGTTCTTATTGCAAGTGTCATATGTCCCCTGCAACCTTTATAAGCCGAGCAGACACACCGGCCCACCGCCGCTCCATGGTCCGGCAGCAAGCAGAGCAGGCCTCAGCTCCTTGGGATCCAGAATGCCACCACAGTTCACCAATCTGTTCATGCTGCTAAAAAACAACAAGTTACCCTCAGATATCATGCTGAAGTCCCCACCAGGAGCCAGCAAGATGCAAACATAGTCAGCAGGGCAGTCAAGGAGCAGCACAAGTCCAACATCATTACCATGTCCACATCTCTGCTCTTTATAGTCCGTGCTCCTCATGGCTGCTCGCCCCCAGGCAAACTTTTTAAGAACTTTACTCCGGCGGTGCTATTAAAGTAAAAAATTGTTCCCCCTTTGTGGACTTTTAGCTTGTGCGGGAACAATAAAGCAAAAGATATTCCTCGCTTATGCAACTCCGTGCACACTAGCGCAAATTCCCACCACTTTGCAACAACCCGATTTGAATAATCATTGAACAAAAGAATGCAATGGTTATCATACTCTAAGCTTTTCCGCTGCCGATAGGCTCTGTGTATCTACTCCTTTTCCAACCAAACCAAGAATCTGGCTATTGCAGGTCATGGACACGCTCCTTTTTCTCTGCGCAGCACTATACGGTGGGGTCGCTTGCAGCGCCACGTGAATCCTGGTCCCTGGAGGCCCAGTGCTTGCAGCAGCCACTGTTCAAAAAAACTCATAACTTGGTGTCTGATATCGCCTCTGGGAGACCCACTACACATAAGTTATTTCGGCGGGATCTATTTTCCTGCTTCTCTACCCGCTCCAACAATTTTTGGATCTCCGTTGTTTGCTCGGTGACCTGCATTGGCAATCGCTCTAACTGGGCCTCCTGTGTCGCAACTCTCTGTTTAAGGTCTACAATCCGGCCCACCTGTGCATCCAGCTGTTCACGGATACTGTCCACAGTCGATTACAGCTTATTCAGGAGGTCCTCCAGTGCCGCGGTTATAACCTTCGAGATCTCCGCAGCCAGTTCCCCCATGCCGGGAAGATCCACCCATGGCTGAAATTCGGCCATCTTGTTCCCTGTCGGCTTTGCGACAACAGCAGTAGCTCTATGCCTTAATGATCATTTGGGCATGCCCATTCATTCACCCCCGCTCTACATCAGTAGAGCCAGAGTCTCCACACTGTTCCTAGGAGGAAGGGAGCTTATTCCGATAATATTCACTAGATTGTGTGTTTATACAGAGAGCAGAGGCATCACATGACTTGAGAATTTTATTTTATTTAAAAATGCTGTTTAATGAGGGAAGAAGTCTTTTGTTTTATCTTCTTGAAAATATATCTTAATTAAAAATTGCAGTTTTTGCATAATAACCTGGATGCTACTGTGAAAAGGAAATATCATATATGGATATTACAGTATTACCAGGCTATGATTCTCCCTCATCTAGACTTTAGTAATAACATATTATAGGGTCTCCCCAAAACACACCTTACGTCAGTTACAGATAGCACAACATTCAGCAGCCAGAGTTAAAATGAGAGCCAAAAAATCTGACCACATCACACCAATACTGAAATAACTACATTGGCTACTGTTAGCAAGCCAGATCCGATACAAAACAATAATAATCATATTCAAAGTCATCCACAACCTATCTGCTCCATACCTGAAATGCACAGTACAAGAAGCTAAGAAGAAAAGAGACCAAAGGAAATGCATGCAAAACACGGTAGCCCTACCAGCTAAGTTAGTGGAAAGTAGCCAAGACCAACACAAAAAAGAGCCTTCTCAATGTATGCCCCAGACCTCTGGAACGCACTTCCCACAAAGCTAAGAAACATAACCAAATTCTCAATATTCTGCAAGGAACTAAAAACACAAACATTCAGAGACCACTTCAAAGACTAGTTCTCTCCTCTCCCAACACAGACCCTGTATTCTCACCCCTTCTGTATATAAGTTCATCATAGGATGTAATGATTTACATTAAAATTGCATCAGAAGTTATCCTAAGTTCTTCGTTCTATGTAAATGGAAAGTTGTAGTTCCATGTAAACCGCTTTGATTTATGGACTAAGCGGTATACAAAAACAGTTAAATAAATACAATGAAAGCCCGCAACTGCAATCAAGTCCTCAGCTTGTGCTCACTTATAAACTTACTTTAAATAATTTTTCCTCTTCAAAAAAAGCATGGGGAAGAGTTTGTAACCCTAACCATTTTAATGAGCAGACTGGATGGACCACTTAATTGAAAACATAGTGGGATTTCTTCCCCTTTATTCCTTTCCAAAATGTTTATGTGAGTAGAAAAAAAACACTCCTACATCTGCCAGCCTAAGTATTTTGTAGACCTGCAGATAACTTGTCGAACTGAGATCTGGAAAGAGGAGTAATCAAACCTAAAATCGAGATCCAGAGACAACTTGAAAAGATAATATCCCAAAATTTACAGAACGATCCAACAAAAGTCATCGCAACACCCCTTTCTGTTTTATTTAACTAAGCAGCCAGTGTATGCTTGCAAACGTTTCTTCTTGGCTGACAAAGGGTTAACTGCTGCTCCTGCAGCCGGCATGCCTCTAATGTACAGTCCCAGCAAAGAAGTTATCAGATGGAAGTGGCAAACCCCCCTAACTGGGCTGAGCCGGCGGAGGCAGCCTCCTCTTCCGGGGCTGCGCGTCACTAATCGACCCAGCGCTCGGCTCACCCGCTCTAAGGTCCGCAGACACACATTTGGATTTTGGAAAGGGCTGGAGGGGTCACTCTCTGCCCTCTGGGATCAGGGCTGAAACTGCTGGAAGAGCGAGCAGGCAGCCGGGGGCGCCTGCACCTTCCCTCCAGACCCATTCTGCTGAACGCGAGGACTCAGCCCCTCTAGACCTTTCCCCACGAAGAGACGCAACCGGTGTCTTAGGATTTGCCCGATTCGCGGAGCAGCCTGGCCGGATAGATGGCCGGACAGGCGCTCGCGGAGGAGAGCAAGCAGGCTGGCGCTAGGCGGAACCGGGGCTCCGTGCAGGACTGAGCGAAGCGGAGCCCCCGATGCATGCATTCACCGCCGCTGCTATCCTAAAAGAGCGGACCCCGAGGCGCTGACAGTCTCCTCTTAGGATGGTAAGCGCGAACTGCTCGTCGGAGGACGCGGACTCCTTCAAGTACGTTCTGTACGGTTGCGTTTTCAGCATGGTGTTTGTCCTCGGGCTTATCGCCAACTGTGTGGCTATGTACATATTCGTTTGCACGCTGAAAGTGCGAAACGAAACCACCACGTACATGATCAACCTGGCCATTTCGGACCTGCTCTTCGTCTTTACTTTGCCCTTCAGGATTTTTTACTTTGTGGCGAAGCACTGGCCTTTCGGGGACACGCTGTGTAAGATTTCTGTCACTTTGTTCTACACCAACATGTACGGCAGCATCCTGTTCTTGACTTGCATAAGCGTGGACCGCTTTTTGGCTATCGTTCACCCGTTTCGGTCAAGGACCATTAGGACTAAAACGAAGGCCAAAATCATCTGCCTTTTTGTATGGCTCACGGTGATCGCGGGGAGCGCACCGGCAGCCACCTTCCGATCCACAAATTCCGCCAAAAGGGACAATGCCACCGAAACCTGCTTTGAAAACTTCCCCAGTGACACATGGCAAACCTATATTTTCAAAATCGTGATCTTCATCGAAATTGTTGGGTTTCTTATTCCACTGCTTTTAAATGTGTTTTGTTCCACGATGGTGTTAAAGACTCTGAAGAAGCCAGTGACACTAAGTCGAAGCAAACTGAACAAAACGAAAGTGCTAAAAATGATCTGCGTCCATTTGCTAATATTTTGTTTCTGTTTCGTGCCATATAACGTCAACCTGGTACTCTATTCGCTCATGAGGACAGACGCCTTAAGCAACTGCTCAGTAAAAACCGTAGTTCGAACCATGTATCCTATCACTTTGTGCATTGCAGTGTCAAACTGCTGTTTTGACCCCATCATTTATTACTTCACATCAGAAACTATACAAAATTCTATAAAAAAGAAGAACTGGTCAAACAGAAGAAGGGATTCCAGGTTTTCCGAAACTCTTCCTTCAGAGAACTTTATTCAGCACAACTTACAAACCCTAAAAGCTAAAATATTTGACAATGAATCAACTATATAAAAGTGGGACGAAATATAATCTAGAAGCCTGGCGCAAGCAACCTGGATCTTGTAAAGTTGTAATATTTTCAACTGTGACTGTGATTGTTGACTAACTGCTACTTCTAGCTCTTGGGATCATTTAAAATTTATGCAGTACTATTTTTTTTAAACGACACCTTAGAACAAAGAAAATAAACGTTTTGAATATTAAAGAATACATTTTCACTTTAATTATACCCCATTTTTTACTTTGATCAGGTAATCTTTCTTATAACAGTCATTCTGGGTCTTTCAGACATGTTGCAGTTTTTCTTTACAAACAGAACATACAACTGGAAACACTAACTTATACAACAATTTCAAATGTTCAATTTATTTTAAAAGATACTGAACATATATATCTTTATAACCTTTTGAAATTATTAACTGGAGTTTTTGCAAAGCCACAACTATTAATGGTGCAATTAACTCTGATACATCAAACAATGGAATTACAGGTTCCATTTCACAGTTTAAATCAGAAATTTGTTTACAGAGATAGAGGGGTTTTTTTTTTTTACATTTATAATACATCCTTCTTGCAGAAGGCAAAAAAAGTTAGTATATTACTGAAAATAAAGTTATTCTTCTTCTAACATGTCAATTGTGACTATTATAAACTTTCAATGTGAGTAAAAATGGTTAGTGGACAAAGAACAGACTGGCAATACAAGTTTATCAAGACTGGTCCTATCAAACTTCATAATATAGTGGGTATGATTAAATAAGTGAAAATTACCGGACATATTTATAACCCTTGTTCTCACTTCAGGAATTCAATAGAATTGCTAATTTCATAATAAAAGATTATTCTAACATACACTGTAAAGTTATGAGATTCTAGTTACAATATAAGACATCACGCATAGTTAACCAGCCCACACTTTTTGCCAAATTAAACATGACAAATTCAAATTGTATCTAAGTATCATCAAGTCAAATTCTTTCCTAAGACATAAAGCTATCCAAAAACTAGCATATATTGCTTAAAAACGTATGGGCTCGATATATAAAGCAACTTATGCGGTTTGCACTCATGCCAAACAACATACAGCTTTAAAAAAATGTTTTAATTTGCCCCCATTCGCGCATAATTTTATGTTTAGATCAAGCCATCATGAAGTCTATTCATAAACGTATGCACAAACTGGGAGGCAAGGTTTGGGGTGAGAAGTAAAGTTATATGTAGGGTAGCAAAATTCAGCTGCTCTACAGAGCAGACAAACCAGCAAACCTAGACATGATACAATGCTCACTGCTTACACTTAAGTGCTTATATTCACATAGCACTACTTAAATGTGCAACACCATTGAATATACAAATACATTCAAGCATGGCCACCACCACTGATTCTTAGGCCCTATGATTTTAAAAGTGTTGCATTTTATAGAATATTTGACAGTATGAATAAATCACAAAGTATGGCGTTATCTGCATTCATCACAAAAACAATGTCATTTTAAAATTTACTTGAAGAGGCAGCTTTCTCCCAAGAATGGAGAATATATGAAATCAGACTATGATCACAGCACTGAGCAAAGGTTTAATCATACCCAGAATGTCTTCACTCTGTCAAAACATGCAGAAAACGCACTCAAAGTAAGCCAAAGCACTCCTCTACCTGAGGCTAAAGGATAGTGCAAGAGTTGAGCTGAGTTGTTTAGCTGAAATAAAGGCATGCCATCTGGAGCTATTTTCAAGCACAGGAAATGTGGGGAGGATTTGCTTGTCAGCAGTTTAAGCTTTAATTAAATACATGGATACACACAACAGTCTCACAGGGAAGGTAGGGGAGACCAAAAGAGGAGTATAGTTCAACAAATGTATGGGATAAGCACAGATTTTCAAGTAGGCTCCTAAGCGCTGCAGCAAGAATGAGTAGACATGATGGGCCTTGGTTTGCTGTTATTTTCAACTTACGTAAGGTATGTGCACAATAGTATGCGCACAAATAATTGTTCATGTAATTTACAATGCCCCATTTCCTCAGTCCATGTTCCTAGCTATGTAATTCCCTGGTTAACATTTACAATACAATAAAAACATATTTGTTGGCTGGATTTAGAGTCCATGGCTCCTGGCCTCAGGACATTTGCTGCAATGATCAGACTAGGAATAAATAAATAGAGGAAATCCCCGAGTAGTTTCAAATGAAGGGTTACAGACCAGAATCCCAGCACCGGTTCCAACTGAGCTGGAATAAAAAGGAAGAATATAGAGTCCATGAAAAAAACACGCACACATCTGTGCCTTACCGGCTACTTGCCTCTTCAACCAATTCAGATATGCATTTAGAGGACAATTTTCAAAGGGATGTAACAGCCTGATCGCAGACTTAGGAATCTAGAGCCCCTATCTGAAAACTGCCCCATGGTAGAGCATCTAAATTTAGCCACTTATTGAAATGCCACTTTATGTACAGGTGTCCCTGAAGGCATCACTTAGCTGGAGGAGAAAACTACATGCACACGTTGACGTTTCAAATCTATGCAGTTTCTTTTGCCCAACCCTATCTACAAAAATAGCAGGGTACCTTATATCTGTACACTTTTAACAAAGCTTCAAAGTAAAAAGTAATCATATTCTTTGCCACCATACCCACTTGCTGCCCTAGTGACCAAAATTGATTTCAGTGGATCCCATATAACGGGCCAATTTCATTTTGCCAAGGGAGCCTTACAGGATATAAGGCGTAAGAAAGGCCTTTCAAACAAGACTCCATAGGGAGAGGCACAAGACAGGCTTCTAAAAGGAAAGTGAAATTCTGCATAGAAAAGTAAACTAAAAGACAAGGCATGGCAGGGAAGAAGGGTCAGAGGAAACATGAGAAAATACTTCTTTACTAGCACGGTGGTAGAAGCCCAGACTAGCTGAATGGCAGACGAAGAGGCAGTCAAAACGAGAAATTTAAATAAGCGTAGGACAGACTGGAGGGCTCAAATGATCCTTATCTACCACCCTCTGAAATATAACATTACTATAGATCTGATGCAATCATAGGTTTACAGGATAAAAAATGCTTAGTAATAGTATGATGTGGCTATTCAATGGTTCATAGAGGGGATCATAGAATTCCTTGATGGGGAAAACCTGACTGCAAGAAAAAATTGAAGCAACAATACTAAAAGGAAAACGCTTATGGTGGGAGAAATCTCACAGTAAACTAATGGTTGCCTTTTATATGTACAGTTTATTCCCTCTCTTATGTGATAAGGTTTCAATAATTAAATTATGGCAATAATACACAGCCATTATTTATTTTCTCTCACACATGATAGTGTGTATATATATATATGTATATATATATTTGTGTGTATACAGATATTTTTATGTATATATATATATATATATATATTTATTTATTTGTATCTATATCTCTAAATATCTATACATATACACAAACATACATAACAATCATTCTGTATTTTTCTGAAAACTTGAAAGTAATTTTCTTTTTTCAACTCATAAAATGAAAATGCTAAGTTAATTATCAAACCACTCCTCACCAATTAAATAATAAATACTACCTAAATGGTTTGTTTATTCCATATATACAGTATATAAATGGCATCTTTGTTTGAAAACATCTTAAATGTAGTAATTAACATGACATTTAAAGTTCTGTTAGAAAGCAGTAAGGGTGTTCAGCCTGACTAGTTGACACAGCCTGTCTACAGGGATTGCAAATGGAAGGTTCCACGGCAGGTTGCTATGGAAGGCTTTCCGTATGCAAGATTTAAAAAAAATGTATTATAAAGCAATCTTGGGGTCATCTTTGCCTCCTCTCTCCTTCTCCACACACATCCCAACTGATAGCTAAAACCTGCTGTTTCTTCCTCTATAACATCAACAAAATCCACCCATTCCTTTCTGAACACACTACTAAGGCACTTATCCACCACTCCTTAGTCACCTCCAGTCTAGACTATTGTAACCTACTCCTTGCTGGTCTCCCTCTGAATTATAGCTCTCCCCTTCAAAGTGTTCAACACTGCTGTGTGGCTAATCTTCCACCAGCCTCATCATGCTCATATTATCTCTCTTCTCAAGTCATTTCATTAACTCCCTATCCAATTCCACATCCAGTTCAAACTTCTCCTGCTGACCTATAAGTGCATTTACTCTGCAGCTCCACACTACCTTTCCTCTCTTATCTCTCCGTACACCCCTCCTCGGGAACTCTGCTCTTCTGGCAAATTACTTCTGTCTGTGCCCTTCTCTTCTATTGCTAACTCCAGACTTCACTCCTGTTACCTTGCTGCTCCTTATGCCTGGAACAAACTACCTGAGTCTGTACATCAGGCGCCCTCTCTGACCCTGTTCAAATCCAGGCTGAAAATTCACTTCGCTGCTGCATTCGGATCTTGACTCACCTGATTTCCTTTGTGTTTCCTTACCATTCCCCCAAGCTGTATCCCATGTCTATAGCTACTGTGTTGTCTGTCTTGACTAGACTGTAAACTTCGATGAGAAGGGACTGTCTTTTACATGTGTCTGTGCAGCACTGCATACATCTTGTAGCACTATACAAATGTTCAGTAGTACCTACAAATATAAAATTCATAGATGCTTCATAAGAAGGTAATAGGTTTTACTGCTACGGCATTTTATTGTTTAAAACAAGTTTGGCTGACCTGTCAGCAGGAATTGGAAACATTTTTAAAACCTCAGACACCAGACAAATTCCATGGAAACTAATTTTTGTCTCATTGTTCAATATTTTTCTTAATTGCCATTTATTTTGTGTGTATGTTTTTTTCCCCCTTTTTATGCTCCTTTTGCTTTGTATTTCTTTCTACCCCTTCCTCTGCTTTCAGGTTCCCTACCCCCAATCCCATGCTCCTCCCTCCAGTCTTCAGGCACCTTCCTCTGTGGCATAAAGGCACCCATCTGCCAACCAGACACAATGCCCTGGGAGGTGTGCTGTCTGTTGTGTGCCAAAATCTAAGACGTAACGGAGCGACTGCTGAAAAATGAAACCTACTGATTACTATCTAGTGCTGCTCATTCATGTTGGCGCAAATGATGCTGCTATCTATGCCATGGTCTTAAGCACGATGTCATAGCCTCGGGAGATAAGGTGACAGACAGATGTACAGGAAGCATTCTCCTTCCTCCCAGTCAAGGATACAGAGGGATATAAGCTCACATTCTAGAACTGTGTAGATGGTATAGAACAGGCATGTCCAACAGGTAGATCGTGATCTACCTGTAGATCGTGGAGGGGTCAGAGGTAGATCGCCAGCCCCACTTGGCTCATCTCTCCAGCAGCTCGCCCCATCGTTAGGAGAGAGCTCATGCCGGCAGGTCATCTACCGAAGGCTTGCCGCTGCTGCTGATCCTTTGCCTGTCTTTTTGCCCTGCCTGCGGGAATCTTGCCTGCGGGTGTATTGGGGGCACTTGTTGTTTTCGTGCCAATAGTTTGTGGGTACCCCAGGGGGCCGCCGCCCGCGCCCCGCAACGAGACGCCACAGGCCTGGCGTCATACATGGTCTCCTTCCTCTCAGAATCACCCATTCCTGTCCCCGCCCCAACACTCCTTAGAAGTGTGTTATATACCGGGTGATATCCATTCGCCCGGGTTTTACCTGAATACACTGACCGTATTAGTTGTGTCATGTGCTGGTCATTGGTCGCTTTATAGTTCGCTTTCATTAAACGTTTTCGGGTAGACACAACAAAGTGTCAAGAATTTGGTGATTTTGGTGGGTTTTTCCAATTTTGTTCTAACTTACCTATGCCTTGCCTTCAAATTGGTTCAAACCACTGTGACATTTGCTTGCCTCTGCAATTTTATTTTGCCTAGCCTTTGCGTTGATTCTACACTGCAATTTTATTTCGCCTTGCCTTTGCATTGATTCTACACTGTGTGCAGAATTTATTAAATCGTGTGTGGTGGTATTTGAACTTGTTTGGCGGCATTTGATTTTATCTGGTTTGCTGGACAGGTGTTTGAGGTTTTTTGATGATTGTTTGGTGGTATTTGATTATTGGTGCCAGTATGATGAATTCTTATTTTTAATTTTAGAACTGCATGTGTGGTTTTGGCATCTCCAGTCCTTGTATTGTACATCATCCAGAGGTCTTCAGTTCCTGTTGATCTTTAATACTTTGGGACAGTGACAGTTTTGGACCAGATTCAGCCAGTGTTTATACTAACTTAGCAGATTTGGCCTTTTTACATCCAGCCACCCCAGTATGAGTGTTCCAAAGAAGAGCAAAACCTACCACTTTAATGATGAATGGGAAATGGACTACTTCATCATTGTGAAAGAGAAGTGTTGTTGTCTAATTTGTAACGCCCCAGTATCCTTGCCCAAAATGGGTAATCTGGAACGTCATTATAAGGCTCTGCATAGCAATAAATTTGATGCTGATTTTCCACCCAAAAGTGAAATTCATAAACTGAAGCTCAAAGAACTTAAATTGAAATTGGCTACTCAGCAACAGTTGATGGCGAAGCCAAGGTCACATTCGGTCAATGCAACCATAGCATCCTTCAAGGTCAGCAACCTGATCGCAAAGAAATGCAAACCTTTCACTGAAGGGGAATTTGTAAAAGATTGTTTTGTTGAAGCAGCTGACAATCGTTTTGAAGGACTTAAAAATAAGAAAGAGATCATATCATTAGAAAAGATAGCTCCACAAGCCCAATGTACAATTGTCAAGAAACACCGTCGTGCGGCGAATAGAAAAGATGTGTGGAGACACAACTGAACAATTGTTGGAGGATGTTTCAAATTGTGTTGCTTTCTCACTCCAACTGGATGAATCTACAGACATAAGAGACATAGCCCAGTTACTAGTCTTTATCTGGATGGTTTTAGAAGGCTTCAGTGTTAAAGAAGAACTACTTGGAATGATTTCTTTAAAATGGAGAACTACCGGTCAGGAAATATTCAGTTCTTTCCATTCTTTTATGACAAAGAGTAATCTTCCATTGCATAGACTTGTTTCCATCACTACTGATGGAGCAAGAGCAATGACAGGTGAGGTTAACGGTTTCATAATCCTCTGTAGACAGCATGACAACTTCCCAGATTTCCTTTCTTACCACTGCATCATTCACCAGCAAGTTTTGGCAAGCAAGAGTCTCAATACGGACATCACTTTCAAAATTGTAAATTCAGTTCATGGAAGATCACTTCAAAGACGGCTTTTCAATCTTACTCTTGATGAAGGGGCAGAGGAAATCATTTTGCACACAGATGTAAGGTGGCTAAGTAGACACAAATTTCTGCAAAGATTCCGTGATTTGCTGAATGAAATAAGAAGTGTTTTGAAGGAGAGGGGAGATGACCAAGCAGAGTTGGAAGATGAGGAGTGGTTATGTAATCTGCAATTTCTCGCTGACTTTAGAGGCAAACTAAGTGATATGAACCTTGAACTACAAGGTAAAAACAAATACATTGGCGAGATGATGAGTACACTTTCATCCTACAAGAGCAAAGTTGAGCTAATGATGACTGACCTTGCAAACAACTTTTGATCATTTTCCTAATACACAGGATCATCTGGGACAATATCAAAATTTTGTTTTTCAGAATGAGAAGTATGTGACAGAAATCTGTTCTGTTATCCAGGAATTCAAAAATAGATTCTGTGACTTCCAAAAAATTGGAACAGTTGTGGAGTACTTGTCATACCCATTCAAAGTAGATGTGGACATTAAAGAAACTGAAGCTGCTATCAGTAAAAATTACTCATTGAATAAGCCATCTCTTGAAAACAAAATATTAACCCTTAAAAATGACATTTTCTCAAAACCCATGCTGAGCAAGAATCGTTTTGGAAGCTAGTGCCTAGAGACAAATTTCCCAACTTGAGAAAATGCAGTGAAGCTGTACACCCCTGTTTTGGTTCAACTTATTTGTGTGAATCTGTGTTTTCCCATCTGAAAATGACAGAGTACACAACGTTCCAACATGACAGATGAACATCTCCAGGATTCCCTGAGATTGGTCCTCACGCAATATTCACCCAACTTCAAAAAGCCGGTGGATGAAATGCAGGCTCAGACGTCTCACTAATGAGCAAGAGCGAAATATTAAAGATTACGCAAGATCAGCCTGGATCAATACTCGACCTAAATTTAACACAAATTACTCAATATAAGTTAAAGAAAGTTATTAAGACAGTTAAAGAAAGTTATTACTCAATAAAACTTCAAGAAAAAATGTACTTTCTATTTCCCCTCGCAGTTCTTACAGTTCTCAAACATCTGCATTGGCTCCCGGTGCACTGCAGGATCTCCTTCAAGATCTTAACGATGACATACAAAGCCATCAACAAGTGCACGTCCACATCCCTCACAGAGCTCGTCCAGACCACCCCCCCCCCAACAGGTTGAGGAGATCAGCCGCCACCAACACTCTGCTACTCCTGAGAGCAATCACCAAATGCTCTCAGGCCATGAGAAGCCGAGCCTTCGCACTCTATGCACCTTCCTCATGGAACGCCCTGCCACCGGACATCCGGGCCATCAACAACTTCCCCCAGTTTAGAAAGGCACTAAAGCACCATCTGTTTCTCCAGTGCTTTTCTGACTCAGATGACATCTCATAGCCACCCACACCCCGAGCCCAAGCCAGCACCCCCAGAGTACCCACCTCACATACCTTCAGATCACCTAAGTGAACCCCACCCCCTTTGAAACCACCGCTGTGTATATCCGACCCTACCGTAGATAATGAACTGTCCACTACCCTGTGACATACAGCTAGAATGTAAATAGTAACGCTGTTTGACCTGTAAATAATGCCGAGCTGCACGTATAACTTGTTGCCACCAAATTGTACATAGTTTACCTGTTAGCCCTGTATAAAATATCCCGTTTTTTTGTAAGTCCAGTGTAGACCTTCCTACACTGCACAAATGTGTTGCCTGTAAACCGCACTGATGATAAACAGCGCGGTATAGAAGAAACATTAAATAAATAAAAAATAATAAATAAATAAGTAATAAAAGTAGCTGCAGATCCATTAATTAGAATCATAAGAGGACAGGAAAATATGTAGATACCCGGAGACTCCTGGATTCTAGCTCAAGCTGTGTAGCTCTTGGACCTACCTTCAGATCAAGGAGTTGAAGAAGCTGTCAGTGTGGTGCCATGGTCCTCAGGTCAGGACTATGATACCCACAAAGATATCCTTCCACACCTAAACTGCTCTAGGTGCCATCTACTGCACAGATATCACAGCCAAAGTCACTGTGGTCTTGTACTAAATGTTTACAGCAAGCTTTGTGATGTTAGTCATGATCATCTTCTGTTTACACTTAGGATAGATTTTGAAGCCACTGGCCTGCTTCTTGAACATAGGGAGAGAAACTGACAAGGTGAAAATCACGCTAATAAATTTTCTTCTTCAGAAGGATCATTCAAAGAGATTTTAAAAAATATATCGCTTTATACCCTGTTGGTAACAACCACGTTGAAGAAAGTCACGGGCAGGCTCAACAGAATTGTCACAGACTGATAATATATAAAGCATCAAAAATCTAAGTATGGCAAACTAGAGTAAATTTTTCCAGACAGCCAGAGAGAGTTGGAGAAAATCTCTATTTAAGATCTGTGGTACTGTGGCACCAGAAGGCATGTCCATTGATCTCTGTGGACAAACAGCAGCCACATACTACCAGACTCTAAGCAGTGAAAAGCTTTTGCCTTTCAAAAGAGCAATGAAAGCAGCAGTTTCCTCTCTTGCAGGTACCCTCTGAAGCAACACGACTGCACTTCCTTCATGCCTGAGACTGTCCTTTGTCCACTAAGGACGCTAAGAGACAGAATCATCATCTGACAGATACTGACCCTGTACTGTGTTTTAAAATGCATGGTTGAACATATTAATCCATACTTATTTATTCTTTCTTTATCTGGATTTAGCACAGGTCTTTTCAGTGGTAACCAAAACAAGTCACATTCAACTACAGTAGGCATTTCCCTTTCCCAAGGCGGCTTATAATTACGTTTTGCATCCGAGACAGCGGAAAGTGAAGTGATTTGCTCAAGGTCACATAGGGCAATGGTGGGATTTGAACCTTGCTGTTCTAACCACTGCACTATTCTTCTACATAGAGCTTTCCTTTTTAATCAAATGAAATTATTTACATGAAGTAATACAGGAAAGAAAAATCTATATTAAATCTTAGGTAATATGCATATCACACTTCCGTCTAATGCCTATCATCATAGTGATGCTGTGTTTTTAGGTTCTCCACACCAAACTACACAAAGTGATCTTATTATGCAACAAGAATCACTTCTCAGAAACCGACGACAACCAGGGCTGTGGTTTTATCCAAGTAAGATTCTGTGTAGTTAGTATACTTCCGCTATTTCAAATGTGCATCTTAAGCACAAGTCCCAGTTTCCTACAATTCTGTGCTCTAAGCAGCATAATTTCTCTTTTCCCAAGGAACTGTGGGAAATAGCTTTCTACACCCAGCTGCTACTGGTTTCTTCATCTGTCCCTATTCCAACTCCATCTAATCCTCCACCCTTCCGAACTGGTGGCAAACTCTGAACCTTCTCAGATGCTGCCCATCTCTGCTTATCGTGAGGCGCATGTCAGCTAAATTTTCTTTATGAGTCTACGCACAGTAAGAGAAAAGAGGGAGTTAGGGGAAAGGGAAAGAAATAATGAAAAAAGTTACCAAATAAACGAAAATGCTAAAAACATTTACAAAATATCCTGCTTTTTGTGCATAATATAAAATTTATGCTAATTTCTGCAAATACATCCCAGAAGCAAAATGTTTGCCATTACATTCACAAACTCTTTCCACACAACCTATTCCTAAGCTATAACTAGCAACTTAGGCCTACGATCTTGATTCAAACAACTATTGTTCCACCACGAACCATGAGACTTGTTCCAATGGGCTTGATGTATTTTGGTGCTAAAACTGCCGCTATTTTAGCATTATCATTCTTTCAAAATGATTTAAAGATGTAGCTGGGAACAAATCAATTAAAAATAAATACTTGTTTTATGTTATTAGGATAGCAGCCTAAAAATAAGGACTTATCTTGAGCCATGAGACTGCTGACTATGCAGCAAGATAAATGTAAAAAAAAACCACAAGAGAAATAAAAACTCCTAAGTTGCATAAAAATCATAGGATATTGCAAAAAAATACATATGGTTTCCATAGCAGTGCAAATTATAATTTCTCAATAGTAAAGTGAAGTTGGCTGGCATGTCAGCTAAGAAAAGCAGCATGATGCAAGCAAGATGTTGTAGTATGATCTACAATACCTGCATGACAGGCAAACAACTTGGGGAGAGAAATTGTGAATGAAAGAAAACAAAACATAGATATAATAAAAACAGTTTGACATATAAGCACAGTTACTTACCTGTAACAGGTGATCTCTGGGAACAGCAGGAATAAGTCTTCACATATGAGTACGTCGGTACCGACGGAGTCTGCGCGGGAACGCTTCCCAGCGTCCAATCAGAAAGCCTTTGGAAGCATCCCACCACGCATGCATGCTGCCTTCCCGCCTTCCCAACTGTCTCTCCTCAGTTAAGTTTGAAAGCTGAGACAAAGAGAGAGAGAGAGCAAGGAAGGGAAAGATAGAGATAGAGAAAATGCAACTCCTAGGGGAGGTGGGTGGGTTGTGAAGACTTATTCCTGTTGTTCCCAGAGATCACCTGTTACAGGTAAGTAACTGTGCTATCTCCAGGAACAAGCAGGAATGAGTCTTCACATATGGGGACTCCCAAGCTCAGATGCCCAGAGGGAGTCCTAGCATGTTGCAAGTCTAGAACGAGCCATGCTATTGCTTAAGACCTCAGGCATCCTAGGGATGGAGGGTAGGAGTTGAAAACAGAAAAGGAGCTGTGGAACAGCTGGTTAGAACAGGGTTTCTAAAGAGAAAGACCCTGTATAGAGGATATTTTGTAGTAAAATATTGTAATCTGGGCCTCCCTTGTTGAACTTGCACAAGTCCACTGAGGTACATATGGATCTGTTAGAAGAGCCAGTGAATGTGCTGAAGGAGTACCTCACTCAGAAGTAGAGGTAGTAAAAGTAGAGAAAAACAGTGGAGATAAAAACCCTTCAGGGTGAGAAATAGCCCCAGGGGAAAGACTGGGGTAGTATAAGAGGTAGAGCTTCAGCGGAGACGCAGAAGGTAGCATTAAAGAAAGTTTAAGCTGATCAGGTCCAAAAACAGTATAAATTTAGGACCAAAAGAAAAAATGAGTCTGACCTAACTGGACTGGGAATGGAATCAGTCCATGTAGGGAGAAAAGGGTATGGAGACCCTTGTATCTGAAAAGAAAGTAAGGACAGACTCAGGAGCGCTAAGCTCTAGATTGACTGAAGCTCCACAATGTCTTTCCTAAATGGGGTCAATTAGAAAAGAAGAAAGGTACATGGAGAGCTTCAGGAGTACCTAACCTATATGGTAGGAAAAAGTTTGTTAATTACCACAGGAAGTGGTTATAAGTGTAGCCTCCTAAGTATGCTGGCATAGCATTGATAGGGGTAGTGCCCATCTGAACCTAACAGAACAGACAGATAGGTATATGGATACATATCTATCTAAAACTATATCTCAGTAGATCTATAAATATGTCTATGTATATATACATATATATATTGAATATATACACATATAGGGTATATATGCATATATCTACAGGAGATATGTATGGGCAGAAGACACATATATATATATATATATATATATTGTCAGACGGCTGCCTGGGTGAGAATGTTCACAGTCTTGGCAAGTGCATATATCAATATGATTGGCAAGGGATTGTGGGCAATGCAGTCCATTCACACCAGACACAGCTGCTCACAATAAATAGTTGTGCTTGAGGGTAAAGCCAATAAGATATTTATTTATGGGGTTATTTCTCCCAACACAGATATGCTTGGTAGCACATAAATCAGGTTACTTGCTTTCAGTGTTAAACTTGGAAAAACAAAATCAGGAAAACAACATTTGAACTTGTCAGGCAATCAAAGCAAAAGAAATAAGACCTGGTTGGTAACAAACTGGTCTTTTCTGTAAGCTTTAGCTAATATTTTCTTAGCAGTGTATCAAACAACAAACAAAATCCACAAAGAAAGGAAAAACTGTTCTTTTCAGGTTAACTTCTTATATCTTCCCACATAGATTCAGAAGTGATTCCCTCAGAGCTCACAAGCAATTAGGTAAGGCTCAATTGCTAGCAGTTACCCAGCTGAAACCCCTTAGCTGGCTTGCTTTCTACTGCGTGGCTAAAAATCCTACTCAGGAGCTTTTCTGAGTAGATTAAAGAACAAGTTTGTATTTCTTTGTGATGGTTGCTGTACTTTGTAACAGAAAATTACCAAAGGAGTTTAGACAGAGAGCAGTCCATGTAAACACATCCTTCATCTGCAATCTCTCCCCCTTCTTCAACAAGCATGGGTTCAATATCATGGATTGGCACAGATGAATCTCCCAATGGAGCACTTTCAGGAGAATACTTGTTTCCCTGCTGTCTTTCAAGGTTATAGCTAGGGCATAGATCAGTGTTCATACCTGAGCTTCCATTGCTGTTAGAGTTCCTCTCTATATAGCCTGGCCAGTATGTAGTCCAGTTCTTATGTCCAGCCTTCCAATCCAGATCCCTGGACACTGGGTCTCTCTTCACATACCTTCTGGCACGGGTCTTAGGGTCCCTTCCAAGTGCAGCCGTCTCCCTCACAGGTACCGTCTGGAGATTCCTAGCTCTGCAGCACCATTCCTCTGGCTTTCCCCAGTCCAATGGTGTATGCTGGCCCTTGGAATGCCTCCCAGTATACGTACTGCTCCAGACTCCCCTAGACCTCCCAAAGGCTTTTCTCTTCTTTCTTCCAAAGGCTTTCTTGCCCTCTCTGTCCTTCCGGTTTGGCTTCTGCTTCTGCTAATCCTCCAGATGAAACTGAGGATGAGGATATCCAAGTTGATCATGAAGATGATGATGATTCTCTGTAGAATAAACTCTACCTTTATTCTGCTTAGATGAGTGCTCCACCTTAACACAGCGCAGCTGTGCTGAATCAGGCCCTGCCCTTTGAGATGAGTGCTTAGGGATTACCTCATAGCCCTCCTGATTGAACACACGTTTCCCCACTTCAGCTCCTCTAATGGCTGTTGGAAACCTGGTGCATTCTGGGACTGGTAGTCTTTTATGGGAAAATTCTGTTTTCTTATTTCTACCAGAACTGACAGGTTGCTTGTTCAGAGTCACTTCACCTTTTCTATAGCTCCTTCCTGAGCTATGATAAGCTTCCTTATCAATATATATATATATATATGTATATGTATATATATATATGAATATGTAGACCTATAGACACATATCTCCAGGTATGTGGAAGGAGAGAGGTCTATAGAAGCTGATCTCCCCTAGGAGGAAGATTCATCTAACAGCAAGAAGGTTAATACCTGCTTGAATAGATATACAGAGAATTCTCTTTTCCTGGTTATGATTGGCAGAGTCAGAGGAGAGGTCTCCCTGACAAGAAGAAGTCTGGATTCTTTTTATAATGTGAGCTTTTGAATAACCAGGATGGCCTACGTGAAAAAGGCAGAGGTTAACTTCCGTCTGTAGGCAGGAAGACCAGATTTCTCCAGAATTGCCATATGGAGAATGGATAGAGGATGCCACTGGAGGAAGATACCCTAGTGACTTGCCTATGAGGGCAAGAGGGGTATTGGGCGTTCTCTAACTGCCAGTGAAGAAAATTATTTCTGATGAGAAGACCAAAGGAGATATGGGCCAAGCCAGGGAAGTGGTCCTTCTTTAGGTTTTCACATAATGAAAGGCCTGAGGCTGATGTCTCAAAAGAGATTTAAGATGAGATGGTAAGGGTAGGAAATACCTACCAGTCATGGAAACATGACGGGGGGAACCCTATTAACCATCTGGGGTTATCTGCTAGGCAAGATACTAATGCTCTCTAGCAAGGGCCCATAGTGCAAAGCTACTCTGTAGAGTTGCAGAGAGCATGCTGCAGGTTGGTTAGAAGAAAAAGTGGCTGTGGGAAGCCAGCAGGTAACCAACTATTCTGCTAAGGACAAGGGGGCGAAGAATAGAAGTTAACCAACCAGGCTGTGATAAGAGGGTTTCCCAAACGAGGTTGATAACCTGTTTGGGACCTATCACTGAGGCTAGAAGGATTGCTAGTGGAGGAGAATCCCTGGTTGTGTGGTAAACAGAACCAGTGTCTTAACCACTAGGAATTTCTGTATCTGCAGCAACGTACCAGGGCAGCGGAGAACATTTCTCTTTCCTCTCCCTCTTTAAGATTGGGAAAAAGAAACAACAGACCAGGTAGGATTTCCTATTGTCTGATGGGCTGCCCTAAGGTAACAAGGGGGGAGACAACTCCAGAAGGGAGAATCCCCCGGTAGAACAGGTAGAGGACCATAGGAGCTTACCAGTGTAAAAGGGTCCCTCTTACAAACCAAATGTTATAGTAAGAGGGAGGTAAGACAGCGTTGAAAGAGACTGACTATGGAGGAAGTCTCTAACTGGTGAGATGATACCTGCCATTACAGGGAAAACAACTGTCTATTAATAGTTGTTAGCTCTCTTTCCTCCAAGAGGAAAAGGAAAACCCTGTTAAGTATGGGCATGATCATCATAAAGACTCTTAAAGTTGAAGAAAAGATGTCTCATGAAGAGATATCTAGGAAGGTTAGAATAAATTTAGTGCAGATACTGCAAATGAAAAGAAGCAGACCGCTACTCTAACCAGCAACCAAGAGGGGCAATGATGATCTATTTGAAACCCTGCGACTGCTGGGTTTGTTGACCCTGCTGAGGTTGCGGATTCTTAAGACCAGGGTGATGTTTCCCCTGTTTGGGAACATCTGTATGATGGGCAGAAGATGGATAAAATCTTCTTCCCCTAGGGCAGTGATGGCTAACCTTTTTGAGCCCGAGTGCCCAAACTGCCGCACAAAACCAAAGAATTTCCTCAAAGTGCCAGCACGTCAATTTGCATAAATATTTGCATAATGCTAACATACACTAACTTTTAGTAAACATGTCTCTTAATGAGTGTATGGATAAAGACAGACTAAAAGATTTCTACATTACTATAATCCAGTGCCAACCGCCAGGCACATTAGGAACTACTACAAACACTGCCCATTTAGAACCAATAGCAAACCCGCCGTATCCTAACAGCACTACCAGGAGTCACAAAGCACCATACCATACCTATCAAAAGGCAACACTGCAAATATTAAACCAATACATTTCAGAGAACAACAATACATGACCTACTGGGGAAAGAGAACAAGTGGCAATGTCAAAAAGGAATTACATAAACAGAATACCTCAGCTCAGTTACACAGTTGCAATTGCTCCAGCCACTTTCTTCTGGTTTCTTCATGTTTTCTGCTAACTCTCCATCATCTGCTGTCCATTTGTCCTTTCTTCTCTCTTCTAGTTTTTTTTTCCATTCTCTCTCTCTACATCCGCTTTAACATACTAATCTTTCTCCTTTTGCTCTTTCCTCATTCCTATTTCATCCACTCAAATTTTACCCCTCCATCCTCAATCCCCACTTACTCTCCCAATACCCGGCCAATTGTACATTTTTCTTCCCTCACACACAAAATATTTTTCCCCTCTCCATTTCATTCTCCCAGCCCCATCCCCTTCTAATCTCCCCCAACATCAGCTCCCTTTTAGTTCCAGCCCCACCCAGTATCCGCTCCCTTCTAGTCCCATCAGTCCATTTCCAGTCCTAGCTCCCCCATCCATTTCCAGTCCTATCCGAGTCCCTTCATCAGCTCATTTCCAATACCAGCCTCCCATCAGCCCATTTCTAGTCCTTTCCTAGCCCCACCATCAGCCCATGTTAAATCCTAGCTCCCCTCCACTCAGCCCATTTCTAATCCAAGCCCCCCATGAGCCTACCTCCAGTTCTAGCCCCTCCATGAGTCCATTTCAATCCAAGCCCCCACCACAGCCCATTTCCAATCTTAGCTCCCCCAACACCCAATTCTCAGTTCTATCCTAGCCCATCCATCAGCCCAGTTCCTGTCCTAGCTCCCTCCCCTAAGAGCCCATTCCAAGCCCCCCGTCCCATCAGTGATTTGCAGTTCAAGCCCCCGTCCACTCAGCCCATTTCCATTCCAAGTCCCCCTCCCCATTAGCTATTTGCAGTTCAAGCCCCCCACTTCCCCTCAGCCCATTTCCATTCCAAGCCCCGTCCCCATCAGCTATTTGCAGTTCAAGCCCCCCACTTCCCCTCAGCCCATTTCCATTCCAAGCCCCATCCCCAACAGCTATTTGCAGTTCAAGCCCCCTTCCACTCAGCCCATTTCCAGTCCTAGCAACCCCAACCCATTACCAGTCCTAGCCCCCCATAGCCCACTCCCAGTCCTAATCCCACCAGCCCATTTCCAGTCCTAATCCCCCATCACCCAATTTTCAGTTTAAGCCCCCCCATAGCCCAGTACCAGTCCTAACCTCCCCATCAGCCCACTCCCAGTCCTAATCCCCCATCACCCAATTTTCAGTTTAAGCCCCCCCATAGCCCATTACCAGTCCTAACCCCCCATCAACCCACTTCCAGTCCTAATCCCACCAGCCCATTTCCAGTCCTAATCCCCCATCACCCAAGTTTCTGTTTAAGCCCCCCCATAGCCCATTTCCAGTCCTTAGCCCCCATAATCCCACTTCCAGTCCTAATCCCACCAGCCCATTTCCAGTCCTAATCCCCCATCACCCAATTTTTAGTTTAAGCCCCCCCAGCGCCCATCACCACTCCTAACCCCCCCAGCCAGCCCAGTGCCCATCACCACTCCTACCCCCCCCAGCCCAGTGTCCATCACCACTCCTACCCCCCCCATCACAGTGCACATCACCACTCCTAAATCCCCCCAGCCCAGCACTACTCCTAACACCCCCCCCAGCCCAGCCCATCACTACTCCTAACCCCCCCCAGCCCAGCACCACTCCTAACCCCCCCCAGCCCAGCCCAGCCCAGCCCATCACCACTCCTAACCCCCCCAGCCCAGCCCATCACCACTCCTAACCCCCCCCAGCCCAGCCCAGCCCATCACATCACCACTCCTAAATCCCCCCAGCCCAGCCCATCACATCACCACTCCTAACCCCCCCCCAGCCCAGGGAAAATTAAAAAAAAGAAAACCTGTCTGTTGCCGCTGTCGGGGCCCGCCGCGGCAGAATCGAGCGTGCCGCGGGGCCCCCCTGTATCCGGCAGAGCCTGCCCTCCCCGTAGCAGCTCTCTCTTTGGAGCTGCAGTCAGACGCGCCGGCTTGCAGAGCGCGAGGGAAGAGTTTCTCCCTCGCTGCTCTGTTAAACCCGCGGGGGCTGATGGGAAGTTCCCATCAGCCCCCGCGGGCTTAACAGAGTCGCGAAAGGGAAACTCTTCCCTTCGCGCTCTGCAAGCCGGCGCGTCTGACTGCAGCTCCAAAGAGAGAGCTGCTACGGGGAGGGCAGGCTCTGCCGGGTACAGGGGGGCCCCGCGGCACGCTCGATTTTGCCGCCGCGGCCCCGACAGCGGCAGCAGACAAGTAAAATTGAAAAAAAAAAAAAAACCTAATTGCGGACCTTCCCGCGTGCCAGCTGCAAGGCCTTCGCGTGCCACAGCTGGCACGCGTGCCATAGGTTCGCCATCGCTGCCCTAGGGGAAGAAATTTTGGCAGGACCTTTCCTACTAACTGGGAAAGGAGAAGGCGTAGAACAGCCTCTGGAAACAGGACAGTCAGTTGTTAACTGAGCAACCTGGAATAAAGACTCCTTGTTAAAGAGATTTTCTCCAGTGCAAGGAGTATTTCCCAGTCTAACTTGTGCCCATTTGTCTAAGTCTGAAGCTTGGAGCCAGGCTTTACGTCGTGCTCCTATAGCTATAGCAGAAGTCCTGCTAACAGACTCAAAGGAGTCTAGGGAAGCACGAGTAAGAAACCGAGAGATATTCTGAGCATGACTAACCAGTGAGGAATAGTCTGCAGTCTTGGGCTCTTGAAGAAAAGGAGTCAAAAGATGTAATTTCTTTGTGACCTCCTCAAGAGATAAACCCATATAAAAAATATATGAGAGAATTCTTGCTGAAAGCATGGATGCCTGGAAAGTTTGACATCCAAAGGCATCTAAAGTCTTAGACTCACGACCTGGCGGATAAGAAGAGTGCTTTTTAGTACTCTTCACCCGCCTCATTGCTGATTCTACAACAATGGAATGATGAGGAAGTTGAGTCTTTTGAAATCCTGGAGAAGGGGGCACCTGATATAGAAGATCAGTTGCTCTGGAAAGTGGGGGTATCTTTAAAGGAGCTTCCCACATTCGTAGAAGGAGGTCCTGCAAGGAATGATGCAAAGGTAGCGTGATGTTTTCCTTTGCTCTCTCAGGAATATAGAGGGATCCTGTATTGCCTTGTGTAGGACCCTGTCCAGGAATAGAAATGGCAAGGGATTTTGCCATATCTAGGATGAAAACCTGAAAAGAAGGATCCACAGAGGGAACTTCCCTTGGATAGGCTAGATCTGATGAAGAACTAGCATTGGCACCGAGGGATCTATCCAAGCTTTTAGGAATAGAAGATCCTGGATGGTGCAGTATGGAATCCTTATAGGATGGTCGCTGGTACTGTGGGATGACGGGACCAGCGCCAGTCGGTAGCACATCGACCATGCTAAGGATCGATTCCAAACTCGGTATTGAGTGAAGCGAGCCTGACGAGAGAAGCATGGAAGGCACCGACAGCAGTGGTAATGTGGATATCGGTACCGACTTCGGTACCGTATCCGATACCGGTGGATGAAGGCCAGCCGGTGGCAACTCTAACGGTATCGAAGGAACTGAGAGTTGCGGATCCTAATTATCGGAACCGAGCCTTCGGTACCGAACAGTGTCGGTACCAAGGCGAGTCGGTACTCAGTCCTCCAGATTGGAGATCGATTCCAGACTCAGCATCGAAGGAAGCGAGTCTATCAATGCACGTCTGGAGGGTACCGACGTCGGTACTAGTATCGGTGCCGGTACCAATACTGGAAGGTCGGTCTGGAGCGTATCCACCGGCCCCGTAGGTACCGAGGATGCCAGACGACGATCCCTGGTGAGGAATGTTTCATCCAACACCATTGCCGATGCCGGGGTATCGGTACCGCTCGAAGCGGATGCCACCACCGGGCATGGCTCAGGTATGTTCTGTGAGGGGTGAACCTCAGGAACAACCTGAAACCCCACACAGACTTTGGAGGCCGAAGACTCCCACCGGGGTTTTGAAGCCAGTGGATTCTCGAGGGCAAGGCCATAGGCATCTCTATGTTGTGCATGAGAACTGCCACTCGAGGACTGGCTAATCTTAACAGACTGTTTTTGGGTTACCTGATCCTGTGTAGAAGAAGATATGGTCGGTGTCCTGAAGTTGGATGGGGACCGCGTGTCGAGGGGAACTCGATGTTGAAAACTTCTTCCCACAATACTATTGCCAGAGGGCTCCAGAGGAAAATGGTCAGGACCCAAGCAGGTTAGACACCAATTGTGAGTGTCTAAAAATAAGGTTGTACCGCCACAGTTTGTACATTTCTTGGGGAGAGTGGCTGGCGGTTCCATGAAGGAAAATGGAGAGGCCTAACAGGACTGAGAAACCGTGAGACACTAAGGAGGACAAATATTCCTTAAAAAGGAAAAATTTTACAAGAAAAGAAAAAAGAAACACCAGCGGTACCAGTGGCGTTGGGGAAGGCAGCCGCGACCACAAGAAAAATAAAAAATAAAAGAAGAACTTTCTGCGGTGACAGGAGGACGTCCTGCCGGCTCTGCGGAAAAACGAAAACTGAGGAGAGACAGGCGGGAAGGCAGCACGCAGGCGTGGTGGGATGCTTCCAAAGGCTTTCTGATTGGGACGCTGGGAAGCGTTCCCGCGCAGACTCCGTCGGTACCGACGTACCCATATGTGAAGACTCATTCCTGCTTGTTCCTGGAGATAATGAATTACATTTAAGTTTTGATTGCCTTCCAACAGTTCGGTTGTTTAGAATACAGGAGAAATATTGTGTGTGTGTGCAATGACAAGCTACCCCAAACAGGAGACAGTAAGCATTTAGACTCCTCTTCTATATGACTAGCAGAAATAACCATTTTTGCCCAGGATATGGGACACCCTCCTCCCAAACTCCCCATTACAGACAGGAACATAACATCATTGTTTAATTAAAGCCTCTAGATGTACAGGTCTAAGGGCCCTATTTGGCCCTGGGGAACAATGGAAGGCTTATTTCCCCCTCCACTTCCAGCCTCTTTCAGAAGATGGGAATGCATTTACAGCATACATTACATCCCAATGAGCCATAGTTTACAGTGAACCAAACAATAATAGTAAACAATTTTTAATGTAGGTTTCCTTAGTCAATAAGGCACATCTTAGAATAACTCAGGACAAGCTATCTCTGTGAAAGGGCCCCACATTTGCAATTATTTGCCTCAGGATGTAAGAGAGGAAACCTAAAACATTGTTCCTCACTATTTTTACCCTACCTGCCCCCCTGGACTTATATACTTTTTATATATTATCACGCCCATAGCCCCTTACAGCAGTGTGGAGGGGCGTGCTTGTTATAGCAGATTCCACCACTTCAGCAATGTGCCTGACTGACTGACTTTGAAGTGCACCATGGAAAAGGTAGTCCAGTCAGGTTACACTTGACTTTTAGGCAGAAAAACACTCTTTTGTAGTTGGTCGAGAGTTAAGGCATTGACAGAATTTATTTATGAGGTAAACACAAATAAGGTTCACAAATTGTCACCTATTGGATTTCTTCTCCAGGATTATATTTAGTACAACAGGATATAACTGAACTTAAGCACAAACAGCTTGCAATGTCTTTCAATGCAAAGCAGAAAGTCCTTTCCACAGCCACTGCTAGCAACCGTGCCTAGCAGTGCTGTTTAAAACAAAACCAAAAATATCAGCTTCATATAAACAGCTCTCTTTTCTGCTCTAAAAGAAACTTCTTGAATCCACCATGAGTACGGCATAAGCTCTGCACTGCACTGACTTCAGCTGGTCAATGAGCAAACAATTAAGCAGCTGCAGACATTCTCAGCACAAGTATTTTCCTTTTCAAAGAACGTTTTCATTTCACATACAGGCTCTCTAGGGTACTGGACTCTGGAAGGTTCCCTTATGATGTATTCCCTCTCAGGACTTCTTTGTGCTTGTCAGTTTGGCATAAAGAACAGTCCATGTAAGAATCATCCTCTTCCAGAACTAATTCCTGTTCTCCTAGCTGCATGGGCTCTACTTCTGGCTCAGAGGGCTTAGCTGACTGCCTCCCATCAGGACAAGCGCTGTCTCCAGCAAATCTGTAATGCTTCCCATCAGACAGGCTTCCAAAACTCATACCTGGGTCAAAGCTTGGTTCAGTGGTTCCTCCCTCATATTCTGGCCAGCATGTATCTGAGCTTCCCTGTCTTGACCTCCAGCATGGGCTCTTGGTTCTCAGGGCTTCAGCTCCATTTCTCCTCCAGTAGGCATTCCTACTCCTTCTCCTCTCCCCTCCTGAATATTCTGTCCTAGCTTTAAACCTCCCAGGCTCTAACCCTGCCCTTTCTCCTCTCAGGTGTTGTAAATCAGTCTGCCTCTTGGCAGCTGAGTAATTTGGAAAGTCAGTGACGTAAGGGTTCCTTACTCTGAGCTTGCTTTCCCCCTCCTTCTCACCACTAGGGTCACTCTGCAACCTATTGCAGCCTGGTACAATCTGGTTTCTAGGTACAACTGAGGTTTTGTATCTCTGACCTGGCAATACAGGTCCTTTGATAAGGGTAAATTCCCCCTCTTTATCCTTGTTTCCTGGGCCCTGATAAGCTTCCTTATCACAATATAATCCCTCCTGCTTCCCTCAATCTATAAACTAAACAACTTTTTCTTCCCCTGTTCCACATGTTTAACCTTAAATGGTATTCCATTATAACCTTCTTAGTTTTGAGGGACAAAAAAGAAAGGAGCTATATCAAGACATTAAGGGCCTGTTTACTAAAGTGCACTATGCAGCTGGCATGCAAATTAATGCATTCTGTTAGCGCATGAGCATAGTAACTTACCACGCTGGCATGACATCATACACTAAGTTGCACACTAACTGCATGCTGTGCTAAAATACTAGAACTGGCAGGTTATGGGTGAATACAAATTGAGTTAGCACACGGTACTTTACTGCATGCTATCCTTTTTCAATAGCATGGGTGCACCCATGCTATCAGCATGCAGTTACAAGACTGCTACAATGAAAAAAAGATCCATCCTCTCCAGCTTACCGGGGCTGTCCCTGATAGGTTGGGGGGTGAGGGAATCTGAACACTCCTGCCCTGGGAATAAAATAATGGCTCTGACCTCTAGCAGTAGGAGTCAAGTTGCCATATAAGGAGGTTGGAAGTCTTAGAAACATGGAAACGTGACGGCAGATAAAGATCATAATGACTATCCAGTCTGCTAAGCTCTAAAGTCCTTTTTCTTTAGAGATCCTCCATGTTTGTCTCATGCTTTTTTGAATTCAGATACAGCTTTTGTTTCTACTACCTCCACCGGGAGACTATTCCATGCATCTACCACTCTTTCCCTAAAGCAATATTTCCACAAATTACTTCTGAGTCTATCTCCTTTCACCTTCATCCTATGCTTCCTCACCACAGAGCTTTCTTTCAGTTGAAAGAGGCTCCCCTCCTGTGCATTTATTCCACGGAGGTATTTAAAAGTCTCTATTATATCTCCCCTCTTTCTTCCAAAGTATACTTATTGAGATCACTCTCTCTGTCACTAGGGGTGTGGTGATAAATACGTGAGGAGCAGAGTATGAGTCTGAGTGTGTGGATTGTTGGAGGGAAGGATCTATGATTGGATGTATTGAGATCTTTAAGTCTATTCCCATATGCTTTATGGTGAAGCTCACTGACCATTCTGGAGCCACCTTCTGCACAGATTCCATTCTGTTTATATCCTTTTGAAGGTGTGGTCTCCGGAAGTCACCAAAGACTTATACAAAGGCAGTATCACCTTTTTTCCTACTGGCCATTCCTCTCTCTATGCATCCAAGCATTCTTCGGGCTTTCGCCATCACCTTTTCTACCTGTTTAGCCACCTTAAGATCATCAGAAACAATCATGCCCAGGTCCCACTCTTCTTTTATGGACAGCAGACTTCACCCCCTATATTGTACCACTCCCTTGGATTTTTGCAGCCTAAATGAATGACCAGCATTTTTACCGTTAAATCTCAGCTGCCAGATTCTTGACCATTCTTCAAGCCACTAAATCCCTCCTCATGTTATCTACACCTTCCTGGGTATCGACTCAATTGCAGATTTTGGTATCATCCACAATGAGGCAAACCTTACCCGATAGCCCTTCTGCAATACCACTTGCAAAAATGTTAAAAAGAATCTTGATCTTTTTCTTTCCAAAAAGAGATTCTAAATGAATATGGTTTCCTCCATTCTATTTTTCCTGAAGAAGGGAGATGGGCTAGGTACTTTGGATCTCAAAGGTACTTATATTCACTGGTTTCAACTCTGCGTGAATATTATCAGTTTAAGATCCACTGTTTTGGCCTTGCACTGGCTGCTAGAGTTTCTACTACAAGACTTATAGTTGTGACCACACATCTTCACAAACAAGGCCATCTTTTTTTCTTTTTCCTACCTCAAGATTGGCTTCTAGTACTGTCCTCAGGGAATTCATCTGTTTCCAGACTCTGGGGTATATATAAAGTAACTCCCTAAAGGTGAATTAGCACCCTACAGACCATTATTCATAGAAGCCATTCTACATACAGTACAAAGAAGGGCATTCCTGCTGTTGTACTGACTGCACTCCTTGTTGTTGCATGTCCACCATATACAACCTTCAAGAAAACATACAACCAGGGCTTACTTACAGAAGTTGGGTCATATAGCTGCTTCAGTATATGTAGTTCCTTCTGCTGTCTGAAAATGAGATGGCCTCTATGGGCTCTCAAATTCTAATGGAACCAGTCTACCCAACCTCTATACCATGCTCCATCTTTCATTTCAGTTACAGAATATGGTGCAGTGGTAGATGTCCAACAGCAACCTCATAGGAATTGTTCCCTTTGATTCCCTCGAATATCATTCTGTTCTAAAAACAGATGTTTTAAACTCAGGATGGGGAGCCCATCTTACTTAAGGAATCTGGTCAAAGTTTGAACACCTCCTCCACATCAATCACCTAAAGTTCCAAGCTATATTTTATGCTCTTCGAGTCTTTTTGTCTTTCATTTTCATGGTCACTTGGTGTTTGATCAAACAAACAACCAAGTGACCATGTTCTATGTCAACAAACAGGGAAGGACATGATCTATCCACCTCTGCTGAAAAGCAGCATAGATTTTTTTTTTGTTATAGCTAATCACATCCAAATACAAGCAACTTATCTCCCAAGCATCCAGAATCAAGTGGCTAACACACTCAGCGGTGTCCCTCAATCACATGAATGGCCCCACCCCACCAAGGTTCTGCAGCCTCTTTTCCCAGTTTAGGGGACCCTATTAATAGATTTATTCACCAGCATCAAAAACTCAAAGCTGCCACTTTACTGTTCAGGCCATTGCCAGATCATCTGGTGAGAGATGTTCTAGCAACACCTGGGAATTGGCCTCTCCTCTAGTCCTATCCCCTAATCCTACTCATAGCAAAGACTCTACAGAGGTTTCAACAGAGGCCAGGTATGTTGATTCTCAGAGCCACAATGGCCTTGCAAAACTGTTTTCCTTGGCTAAAGCATCTAGCAGTCTCACCTGCCCTCCAGGATCTCTATCTCTCTCCATCATTAACCAAACATAACAAAAGCTGTTGTCTTCGTTCCAGCCTCAAAAATGTTAGGCCTCACAGTGTGGAAAGTGAAAAGTGCTTTATATCTGCACTAGGACTCCACACAGGGGTGGCTCAAGACAATCTGCTGCCTGAGGTGAGAGATAAGCTGGTGCGCACGCTCTCCCCCGGCAGCCAAAATGGAGGAGCCTTCTAAGAACTCTAGTCAGGGGACAGGGAGGCCCCTCACTCAGGACACTGATTAGGTAGTTGCCCCAAGAATAAAGAAAGCAATACGTTTCCAGGCTATATAATTTAAAAAAAAATCTCTTGCAATGAAGTTTATATGCAGCAAAAATTGTAGCAGTTTAATTATTTAGCCTGGGAATTTAATATAAAACATATCAAATCCTGACACTACACAGTGGACCAGCGTGGTTTTTAATGTAAATAAATATTCTGCAAAAGACACAGAGATGCAAGGTGACAACATACCAAGAAGCAAAATCAAAAAGCAAGAACCATGGCGTAATTTTTAACATCAAAATAAAATAACAACTAATTTTATTTTGGCATTTTAAAACTGTGCTGAGGTTATCTCATTTTCTTTTTGAACATATATTCTGCATCCAAAGAAACTCCTCTCCCAACAAAGGGTGGAGAGCAGAACTAGAACATTTCCCACAGAATTCAATATACCAAAAATAATTTCTGATTCTGGTGTCATCTTAGTTAAAGCAATATAAATCCTCACCAGTACTGGACATACAAAAATCTTGCAAAAACAACCTAGAACCTACAGAGAAAATCTACCATACTATAACAGCATTGATGTCCAAAACTCACATAAGAGGGCCTATCCAGAAAAGAGCAGCACTGTAAATATTGCAGTGGGTCTAGAATATCCATACATCTATTTAGAAAACCAAGTAAGACAAATTACTACTGATCCCTACATAGAAACTCTATGCTAACAGAGCACCTGGGTTTAGACACAAACTCAGAAAATAGATAGATCCTCGGCAAGTAAGGAATAAACTACCACAAATTAAAAATATACTTTTTTTTTTATTTGCCGTCAAGTCAGTGCTGACTCCTGGCGATCCAGCTACCTCTGGGTTTTCTTGGCAGTGATGCAGTGTATCACCGGAAGTACATTGCCAAGTCTTTTCTTCCAAGGCAATGGAAAGTAAAGTGACTCGCTCAAGGTCACAAAGCATGCCAGTGGGAATCAAACCCTTGATCTTCTGGGTATTAGGCAGTTACTCTAACCACTAGGCTACTCCTCCAGTAGACAAAAATTAAACTGAAACCCAAAGAAGCCAGACTCTGCATCAATGGCATAGCCATGGATGAGTTTTTGGCGGGGTCTAAGAAGAAACAGCCCAACCATTAGGCAAACTAGGCGGTCACCTAGGATGAGAGCTTTTGGAAGAAAGGGGTGGCAAAGAACAGGGCATTCAAAGCTAAACAATAGATTTTGACAGCCAGGGGGACCATTAGAGCCTTACAAGCATGCTGAAGGTGGGAAGACCCCATGTTTTGCTTGCACTTTTTTTTTTAAGCCGCCACTTGTTGTCGGGAGAGGGGATTGATGCAACCACCACCACTGCTTCTCTGGGTCTGTGGTGATGGTAGCATCAATCCGCCCCCCCCCCCCCCGACAACAAGCAGCGGCTTAAAAAAAATACAAGCAAAACATGGGGTCTTCCCACCTTCAGCATGCTTATAAGTCTTTGCCAATACCACTTGTCATCAGGGGGGGGGGGGGAGATTGATGCTGCTGCTGCCACAGACGCGGGAGAAACGGCGATGGTGGCAGCAGCAGGTCAAAGGCAGAGTGAGGTGGCTTCAACTAGGCTGTTTTGGGGACTTTTTTGCTGCCTCCAAAACTTTGCCGCCTGAGGCGACCACCTCACCCTACCCAATGATGGAACTGCCCCTGACTCCACGTGCATATTGAAGATATTTTTTAATTGAAATATTTGAACTTATACATCCAAAATCATATAAGGAAACAAATAATTTACATCAGAGCACAACTAAATACAAAGAAAAATTACTACTATACATAGCCCACATCATGGGAAGAAAAGAGAATATAAAGGTGAGAGAAACAAAAAGAGGAGGAAAGCTCCTCAAAAACGTCTACCAGAAATTATTATACACTCTTGATGTTAATCCTATCTAAGCACTAAATTAAAAGCATAATTAAATAAGAGACCTCAAATCATAATATGATGATTTTATTTTGAAAACTGCATAAATTAAAAAAAAAGAAACAAACAAGAATTATCTTGCACAGAAAAGGCCTGAAATTCAGAAACATACAACGTAGAAAGACAAAAATAGGAAACAATCTAGAAAACCAGCCCTCAAGTCCTCAAAAAGTGGAAACAAGATGGGTCACAATCATAGGAACTATTTTGTACAATACAATACAGGAAAAGGACAGCACTAAGGGTTTACACTTTATAACATCACCTTACCCTACGCCCCACCAGTAGGTTCCCCATCTGGAGTTTGCAGAGGGGAAGTGGTCTTTACAGCCTTCAGCCTGGAAGAAATAAATGAGGTCAACTGGGAGGGCTCAAGGAAAAGATAACTAATACCAGCTAATTTAACCAGGCATTTACATGGAAAACGCAAAAAGAAAAGCTCCCCCTTCTTCCCCCTCCCCCCGGTTATCCACACCAGACTTAAGTAACAAAAATCATCTCCTCAGATTCTGAGTGGCCCTTGACACATCGGGAAATATCCTAATCTGGGAATCCATGAAAACCTAATTGGGAGTACGGAAAAACAACTTCAATAACCAGTCTGTTAGCCTCCAATGCCAGAGCAACCAATAGGAAAGGGGAAGTGCTACTGATAGGAGATTTCAATATGCCAGATGTTGATTGGCACATTCCTGCTGCAGTATCATCTAGAAGTAAGGAGATCCTGGATTCTCTACAGGGAGAACTATTCAGGCAATTGGTAACGGACCCCACACGTGAAGGGGCCATACTGGACTTGGTGCTTACCAATGGTGAAAGTGTTTCTGATGTTGTAGTGGGAGATCACTTTGCATCCAGTGATCAGCAGATGGTGTGGTTCAGTATTAGGACTAGAGCTGTTAGAATCCATTCATAGGTGAGGATCTTAGACTTTAGGAAGACTAACTTTGCCAAGATGGGCCAATACCTCAGGGAGTCGTTAGTGGGATGGGAACAGCTGGGGGATGTAGAAAAATAGTGGGTAAAACTGAAAGGGGATATTTTAAGGGCAACCAACCTTTTTGTTAAAATGGTAAATAAAGGTAAAAGGAAAAGGAGACCACTATGGTTTTTGAAAGAAGTAGCTGAAAAAGTGAAGAAAAAGAGTGAGGCCTTCATGAAATACAAGAGATCACAGACAGAGGAAGACAGGCATCTGTATTTGGGAAAAACTTAGAGAAGCTAGCAAAGTAGTCAGGAAGGCAAAGATTCAAAAGGAGGAGGAAACAGCCAATGCAATAAAATGGGGGGATAAGACATTTTTCAGATATATTAGTGAGAAGAGGAAGGGCAAAAGTGGTATTGTCAGACTCAAGGGTGCAGGGGAGGAATATGTAAAAGCTGAAAAGGATAAAGCGGAATTGCTTAACACATATTTCTGTTCTATGTTCACAGATGAAGAACCAGGAGCAGGACCTCAGAAAACACCTACAAACAGGAACAGAAGCGAGGGGCATCTTGAACAATTTTCAGAAGACTGTGTTCGTGAGAAACTAGCTCAACTTAAAGTAGACAAAGCGATGGGACCGGATGGGATACACCCTAGAATACTGAGGGAACTTGGGGACATTCTAGCAGCTCTATTGACTGACCTTTTCAATGCCTCGTTGGGAGTGGTGCCAAAGGACTGGAGAGAGGCTCATGTGGTGCCTTTACACAAAAGCGGAAGTAAGGATGTGGTTGAAAACTACAGGCCGGTTAGTTTAACTTCGGTGGTGAGTAAATTATTGGAAACACTGCTGAAAGAGAAAATAGTGAGGTATCTGGAGTCCAGCGGATTACAGGATCCGAGGCAGCATGGACTCACCAGAGGCAGGTCTTGTCAGACAAATCTGATTGATTTCTTTGACTGGGTGACCAGGGAGTTGGACCGAAGGAGAGCCCTAGATTTTTGTATTTAGATTTCAGTAAAGCCTTTGACGCTGTTCCTCACAGGCGACTTATAAACAAACTGAGCACCCTAGGGATGGACCCTAAAGTTACTGTTTGGGTTAGAAATTAGTTGGGTGGGAGGCGGCAAAGAGTACAAGTAAATGGAGCTCACTCTGAGGAGAAGGATGTTATCAGTGGTGTGCCCCAGGGATCTGTCCTTGGTCCGATTCTTTGTAACATCTTTGTTAGTGATATAGCGAAAGGGCTGTCGGGAAAGGTTTGCCTCTTTGTGGATGATACCAAAATCTGCAATAGAGTAGACACTCAGGAAGGTGTAGATAACATGAGGAGGGATCTAGCTAAGTATGAAGAATGGTCTAGAACAGCGATGGCGAACCTATGGCACGCGAAGGCCTTGCAGCTGGCACGCGGGAAGGTCCGCAATTGAAAAAAAAAAAGAAAACCTGTCTGCTGCCGTTGTCGGGGCCGCCGCGGCAGAATCGAGCGTGCCGCGGGGCCCCCCTGTACCCACCCGGCAGAGCCTGCCCTCCCCGTAGCAGCTCTCTCTTTGGAGCTACAGTCAGACGCGCCGGCTTGCAGAGCGCGAAGGGAAGAGTTCCCTCGCTGCTCTGTTAAGCCCGCGGGGGCTTAACAGAGTCGCGAAAGGGAAACTCTTCCCTTCGCGCTCTGCAAGCCGGCGCGTCTGACTGTAGCTCCAAAGAGAGAGCTGCTACGGGGAGGGCAGCCTCTGCCGGGTGGGTACAGGGGGGCCCCGCGGCACGCTCGATTCTGCCGCGGCGGCCCCGACAACGGCAGCAGACAGGTTTTCTTTTTTTTTTTAATTTTCCCTGGGCTGGGCTGGGCTGGGCTGGGGGGGTGGGGGTTAGGAGTGGTGATGGGCTGGGCTGGGCTGGGCTGGGGGGGTTTAGGAGTGGTGATGGGCTGGGCTGGGCTGGGCTGGGCTGGGGGGGTTAGGAGTGGTGATGGGCTGGAGGGGGGGGTTAGGAGTGGTGATGGGCGGGCTGGGCTGGGCTGGGGGGGGTTAGGAGTGGTGATGGGCTGGGGGGGTTAGGAGTGGTGATGGGCTGGGCTGGGGGGGGATAGGAGTGGTGATGGGCTGGGGTGGGGGGGTTTAGGAGTGGTGATGGGCACTGGGCTGGGGGGGTTAGGAGTGGTGATGGACACTGGGATGGCTGGGAGGGGTAAGCAGTGGTGATGCGCACTGGGCTGGCTGGGGGGGTTAGGAGTGGTGATTAGGTGCTGGGCTGGGGGGTTAGGAGTGGTGATGGGCGCTGGGGGGGGGTTAGGAGTGGTGATAGGCGCTGGGGGGGCTTAAACTAAAAATTGAGTGATGGGGGATTAGGAGTGGGCTGATGGGGAGGTTAGGACTGGAAATGGGCTGGTGGGATTAGGACTGGGAGTGGGCTATGGGGGGGCTAGGACTGGTAATGGGTTGGGGGGGTTGCTAGGACTGGAAATGGGCTGAGTGGAAGGGGGCTTGAACTGCAAATAGCTGTTGGGGATGGGGCTTGGAATGGAAATGGGCTGAGGGGAAGTGGGGGGCTTGAACTGCAAATAGCTGATGGGGACGGGGCTTGGAATGGAAATGGGCTGAGGGGAAGTGGGGGGCTTGAAGAAGGGAATGGATGCTGGGTGAGACTGGAACTAGAAGGGAGCTGATGTTGGGGGAGGATTAGAATGGGATGGGGCTGGGAGAGTAAAATGGAGAGGGGAAAAATATTTTGTGTAGGAGGGATGAAAAATCTACAATTGGCCAGGTATTGGAGAGTAATTGGGGATTGAGGATGGAGGGGTAAAATTTGTGTGGATGAAATAGGAATGAGGAAAGAGCAAAAGGAGAAAGATTAGTATGTTAAAGCAGATGTAGAGAGAGAGAGAATGGAAAAAAAAACTAGAAGAGAGAAGAAAGGACAAATGGACAGCAGACGATGGAGAGTTAGCAGAAAACATGAAGAAACCAGAAGAAAATGGCTGGACCAATTGCAACTGAAAAAAAATGCACAAAAGGTAGAAAGATATCTCTTTATTTTGAATTTATTAACTGGAATATGTCAGCTCTGGGAAATGTGCATCATTAACATCTGCGCTTTGTTTGGTACAAGAGGAAATTCCTATTTGACGTTGCCACTTGTTCTCTTTCCCCAGTATTCTCTGAAATGTATTGGTTTAATATTTGCAGTGTTGCCTTTTGATAGGTAGGGTATGGTGCTTTGTGAGTCCTGGTAATGCTGTCAGGATACGGCGGGTTTGCTATGGGTTCTAAATGGGCAGCGTTTGTAGTAGTTCCTAATGTGCCTGGCGGTTGGCACTGGATTATAGTAATGTAGAAATCTTTTAGTCTTTCTTTATCCATACACTCATTAAGAGACATGTTTACTAAAAGTTAGTGTATGGTAACATTACGCAAATATTTATGCAAATAAGACCACTTATGCAAATGACGTGCTGGCACTTTGAGGAAATTCTTTGGTTTTGTGCGGCAGTTTGGGCACTCGGGCTCAAAAAGGTTAGCCATCACTGGTCTAGAATCTGGCAGCTGGGATTTAATGTTAAAAAATATAAGGTCATGCATTTGGGCTGCAGCAATCCAAGGGAGCAATATAGTATAGGGGGTGAAGTACTTTTGTCCAATAAAGAAGAGCGGTACCTAGGCGTGGTTGTGTCTGATGATCTTAAAGTAGCTAACAGGTAGAAAAGGTGATGGCAAAAGCTAGAAGGATGCTTGGGTGCATACGGAGAGGAAGGGCTAACAGAAAAAAGGAGGTGATAATGCCTCTGTATAAGTCTTTGTTGCAACCTCATTTGGAGTATGGTATGCGATTCTGGAGACCGCAAAAGAATGTGAACAGGATGGAGTCGGTGCAGAGGGTGGCTACTAAAATGATTAATGACATGGGATGAGGGTGAAGGGAGATAGATTCAGGAGTGATATGCGGAAATATTTCTTTACGGAAAGAGTAGTGGATCCATGGAATAGTCTCCCAGTGGAGGTGGTAGAGATGAGAACAGTAACTGAATTCAAAAAAGCATGGGACAAACACAGAGGATCTCTAAAGGTAAAAAGGGGACTGTTGCAGTTGTTGATATGGGAGGACAGACTAGATAGGCCATGTGGTCTTTTTCCTTCGTCATGTTTCTATGTTTCTAAAGTAGTGGTCATCCTAGAATCGGAGGCAGACTTCTCCAAATATGCTTTTAAATCAAGACTATCACAGGACAGGGCTGAGGAACACTCAAGATTGTCTGGAGCCCTGACCTTAGCAGTAGGTAGATAGAAAACCTTAGAAATAGGAGGTAGGGATTCAGTCAAAACCTTCAATACAGAGGTCAAAAACCTTTTAAACAATTCTAGAGCTGAAATAGACAGCACCTTAGGAAAATTAAGCACCCTCAGATTATGACTTCTAGTATGATTTTCTAAAAATTCTAGGTGCCTATGAGTGACCTCAAAGTCCTTCACAAACACTAGGGCAGTCTCTTGCACCTGATCCAGGTGGCCTTCAATCGATGCCACCTTGGAATTCACATTAACTTGAAAAGTTTCTTGTTGCACCAACTGCTGTCCATATACAGTTAACTGCTGTGAGACAGCCTGAAGTTGTATCAAAATAGATGACTCCATAGAAGAAAAAGCCTCCCATTAACATTCCATAGTAAAAACGTCCAGTCTCACCAACTTAGTTCTGAAGTCTCTCGCAGGAATTTGCCCGATGCCCATACCATCAAATCCAGACTACTGGAGTGTCCCACAATCACCCTCCGTGGCCTCCACCATCCCAGAGCACTCAGCTGCCGAGCCCATGACCCGTTTCCCAATTCAAGGATCAGGCTGTTGCACAAGTGCAGAAACAGTCCACGACTCATTGCGGGCTCCCCTCCGAGCTCTTCAGCAACGATAACACCGCAGGCTGTTCTGGGGGTATGCGACTCTCTGGACTCAAGGTACATCTGGCCCAACAGCGTTCAGAGGTCCTCCTACCACCCCTTCCATGCCAAGCAGGCCAGCTGGAGAAATGGAGAAACACTGCCGCACTGAGCCAGCTTCACCTCCAACGGGACCGCTGCAGTCACCAACAACATCTTCGCCTTCTGCTTATGGCCAATATGCAGCATAAGTCAACACAAGAAATCACTAAGAAAGCGAAAAGATAGGAGCCCTGCAGAAAGCAGTTAATGAGCATCCATCTCATGGCGCCATCTTGCCTTGCCATCCAAATGAAATGAGATTGAAGGTCACGATGTTTATTTCTTTACATATACTTGGTCTTCATTCATTCTTGCCACCAATTTCTCTCCATCTAAAGCCACTGCATTGGCTAAGAAAATAACTTATGCTGTTGACCCTATACCATCTGGCTGGATAAGTTATTTTCTTATTTTTTCAACATTTCCTTGCACCAATCGACACGAGCCTTCTTTTGAGCATTTGTCAGATTATGCGGGACCCAACGCGAACAAATCTTTTTTACGGCCAAATGATCATGCAATATCTTATTGATGCTTGTCATACTAATGCCCAAAGATGCCTCAATCTCACGGTATGTCACATGACGATCTTGCTTTATCAGTTCACACACAGCATCGATATTTTCTGGCACAACAACTGATTTTGGACGACCCTGACGGAATTTGTCCTGGAGCGAACGTCGGCCACAATTGAATTCGTTATACCAGTTTTTTACAGTGCTGTAGGATGGTGCTTTATCGCCATATAAAAAATTAAGTTCATCGATGCACTCTTGTCTTGATAATCCATGTTGAAAGTTATGAAAAATAATCGCACGAAAATGTTCACGAGTTAATTCCATTTTTCGCCCGAGATGAATTTTTCAAGTTACTGTAAACAACAAATCGCGCTCAAATGATAAAATGTTATGAATAAGGTTATGTTCAACAATGTCAGTGTTCCAATGGAACCATTGGATGGCGCCTGGCAACACTTACTGTTGCTAAGGCCAGAAATATAAATAGCAATCCTCGTATTCGCACAGCTCTTGAATCATGTAGATAAGACAACATAGTTCATCCCTATCAATTTGGATTCAAACTAGGCTTTAGCACCAAAATAATCCTTACATCACTATGAATGAGGTTCACAATGCTTTTGATCATGGAAAAATTACCTTGGCTAGCTCTACAGCTTTCAGTGTCATTGATCATAATATTCTTCTCACCCATCTGTTTGATTTTGGCATTTGAGATACTGTCTTCAGCTGGTTAACCTCCTTTCTGTATGGCCGCTCCTTTTCAATTGCCATCAGTACCTCTTTCTCTACCCCTTCATCCTCTTACCTGAGGTGTTCCTTGAAGTTTTGTTGTGATCCCTCTTTTCTTTAACATCTCTCGCACAGTGTAATGTGAGAGGGCTGGAATATAATTTTTGCTCCTGGGTAGTGACTGTTATTTGCTAATTGCTTATAACTTAAATGTATGGAAAATGGTTATTATTCTCATTAAACTTTGTTTTTGTGAACAGGAGATTGATATTTGTGAAATTTACATTTTCCCTTTGTTAAAATGGGCTTACTTCTGCCTTTTTGTTCACATAAAGTAAAAAAACAACAACATATAAAGTTCTTTTTTTAATATAACTTTTAACTGTTGGATATAAGTTTTTAGGAATCTTCTGACTGCTTACATTCCTTGCATAGCCTTTAAAACAGATATCCGAGTGTGCCCTCAGTTCATATAAGGTCTACTGGCCAAGGACACTTGCAATATATTGCTACTTGGAATAGAAGTACACATTTGCTTTTAGATTTGCAGAGACCAGGTCTACTACCTAAGTCTCCTACTTAACTTTGTAGCGAAGGTGTACATTTTAAGATTACAGGGACTTTTGCATAATAGGCTGATACACAGCAGTAAGATTTCAGTTTGAAGATTTCAGTTTCTATTGTCTGTTACAAGCCTGCTTCACAGAGTGGGGCTATTTATTTATTTATTTTTATTTATTTAAACATTTTTATACTGCTTTGTCTTTCAATCAGAGCGGTTTACATTATAACAAGCATTATACATGGAACAGTTGAACAGTAAACAGTATTATCTAACATTATACAATGAACAACTGGATCTTAATAGGGGCAAGGTAGCGTGAGAAATTATGTATATGGTCATGAGGATATGACAACTATTTACAATTTTTGGTGTCATATTTAGTGGTTATTAGAATTGAATCCTCTACAGCCTGACCAAGTACCTGATCAATTCTGGTCATCATAGCTCCAAGCGATTACACACAGCTAAGCTTTCAGACTTTGCAATTGCCTGTTCTTTTTTTTAATATAACTTTTAACCGTTCGATATAAGTTTTTAGTAACATTTAACTGCCTACATTCCTTGCCTAGCCTTTAAATCAGATATCTGAGTGTATCCTCAGTTCATATAAGGTCTACTTGCCAGGGACACTTAAATTCCTCCCCACCCTACCCCTCACCCCAGGGTTGCATTGCCTATATAGTCATCATATACATTGACATCTGTCCTTTAATTAGGTGTTACACCCACCTTTTCCCTTCTCCTAAGACCGCTTAATCAGTATATCATGTATTCAATGCAATAACTGTGGTACTGTCATTCTGAGAAGAATCATTTGGAATCTAAGAGCTTGCTACATATGCCTCAAATTAGCTGCTACGCATAAAGAATTGACTCTACTAAGGGAAGAATTAGCTGCAATTAAAACACACCTCTTCTAGGGTACAAACTGAAAAAAATCCACCACCGCTCCCACAAAGAATCAAACAGCCCAGGAACAAATGGATCACAGTGGGCTCAGGTAGGTTGCGCCATGTAACACGGAGACACTCACTACATCAAGAAATATCCCTGCATAATGCCTTCTCTGCCTTGGATAATGAGGGTGCCCAATCTGTGGAAAGTGAAGTGCCCTTAAATGAGAGAGTCAATGCCTAATCTACTGATAATGCACCAAATATGAAGAAAAAAAATCACAAAACAGAAAACTACTACTACTTGGAGATTCCATCATCAGATGCACCAACTTGGGAACACAGTTCAAAGGAGAGAAGATGGTCAAATGCCTCCCAGGCTCATCAGCTAACAGGAATACAAACCAGATTGTTGGTATAGTTAGTGCAGAAAGTGAGCACTCCAAAACTGATGTTGTCAACCACTTGGGTGCAAATGACCTGGCTAGAAACAGTGCTTGCAAAACTGAAAGTGGACAAGGCCATGGGATCAGACGGACACAACCCAGGATACTGAAAGTGCTCAGAGAGGTTCTTGCAGTGTCTTTAAAGGATGTTTTTAATAGATCCTTGGAGACAGGAGAAGTTCCACAGGACTGGAGAAGGGCTAATGTGGTACCTCTTCACAAAAAGTGTTAATAGGGAAGAAGTGGCAAACAACAGGCCAGTAAGCCTTACCTTGGTGGCAGGAAAAGTAATGGAGGTGCCCCTGAAAGTGCAAATAGTTGACTTTCTCGAAACCAACAGGTTGCATGATCTGAGGCAACATGGTTTTACCAAAGGACGATCATGCCAAACAAATCAAATTGAGTTCTTGATGACCAGAGAACTAGATCAAGGGCATGTCATGGATGTGATCTATCTAGATTTCAGTAAAACCTTTCATACTGTTCCTCATAGAAGGCTTATCAATAAACTGACCAGCCTGGGGATGGGTTCCAAGGTGGTGAACTGGATCAGAAATTGGTTTACTGATAGACGATAGAAGGTGATGGTAAATGGAACTCACTTGGATGAAAGGAACATGATTAATGGTGTGCCCCAGGGATCGGTCCTGGGGCCGGTACTGTTCAATGTATTTGTGAGTGATATTGCTGAAGGACTAAATGGCAAAGTCTGTCTTTTTGCAGATGACATGAAAATTTGCAACAGAGTGGATTCCCCTGAGAGAGTGGATAACATGAGGAAAGATCTGCAAAAACTGGAAGAATGGTCTAATGCTCGGCAGTTAAGATTTAATGTGAAGAATTGCAATGTCATGGGTATTATATGAGATAGGGGGCAACAAGCTGGTGTACACAGACCAGGAGGAAGGACCTCTGAGTGATTGTTTCTGAGGATCTCAAAGTAGCGAAATAGTGTGACAAGGCGGTGGCAAAAGCCAGAAGGATGCTGGGTTGCATACAGAAAGGAATTACCAGCAGAAAGGAGGAGGTACTAATGCCACTGTACAAGTCATTGGTGAGGCCTCACTTGGAATATTCTGTTCAGTTTTGGAGACCACATCTCACAAAGGATATAAAAAGGCTGGAACAGTTCAGAGGAAGGCAACCAAAATAATTTGGAGCATGCACCAGAAGATGTATGAAAAGAGACTCCAAGACCTAAATATGTATACTCTAGAGGAGGGACAGGGGAGATATGATACAGACCTTTAAATACGGGAGTATTAATGAACAAATCTTTTTCAAAGACGGGGAGGCTGTAATACTAGAGGGCAAAACATGAAGCTGCAAAGGGGTAAACAAAGGCAATGTCAGGAAATACTTTTTCCCTGAAATGGTGGTGAATGCTTAGAATGCCCTCTCGATGGAGGTGGTGGGGGCAAATGCAGTGACAGAATTCAAAATGGTATGGGACAGACACAGTGGATCCCTTTATAGCAACAGGATAAAATCAAAATAAAACTTAACTGTCTCTGATATCTCAACAAGTAGAGGTGACCTGCATGGAGTGGAGGGTACATCCCTAAACAAAGGCATGAGGAGGGGTGACCTGCACAGAGCGGCAGGCACACCTACTCTTGCCACATTGCTGGGCAGACTAGATGGACCATGCTGGCCTTTATCTGCTGTCATATACTATGTTAATGCAAGATGGGCTATTTGTGTTAAAACCCGCATGGAATTCACCATGGTACAGTTCTCGCCAACAGAACATCTTCAGTAATATCAAGTGCAGCCTGTTGGGGAACATTCATGTATGGAGAAGCAACATCAATCGTATCTAGTATTAAATCCATATGATATCCTGGAAAATTGTTGAGAATCTGTATTATATGGGATGAATCTTTCACAAATGACGGTATATGACTTACAAATGGTCTCAAAAAATATCTAGGAATTTAGATACTGGTCCAAAGATTGAGCCACTGGGCAAAATAATGGGTCTGCTTGGAGGATTTCTCAAGGATTTATGAACCTTCGGAAGGACATAAATGGTAGGCATAACAGGATACTCAACCTTCGGGAAATCATATTCTTCTTTTGTAAGAAATCCCACTTCCAATCCTGTTTGGAAAAAACTGTTTAAGCTCCCTTTAATGCTTCAGTGGGATGGATCACCATGTAGTCATTCATAAAAGGAGCTATCCTTCAGTTGTCTATTTACCTCATCAATGTAATCTTTTGTGATCATTAATACTAATGCGCCCTCTTTATCAGCAGGTCTGATGACTATCTGCCAATTCTCCTTAAGAGACTTCAAAGCAGTTTTCTCCTCTTTTTAAATATTATAGAACATATGCTTTTTTCTTATTTTGCAATTCATATATCCTTTTTAATACCACCTGTTCAAAAATGTTCAAAACATGATGAGAGTTAGATGGGGGAAGCCATGATTACGTTTCTTTTTTATAACTGACACATCAGTAAGGGTGTCTCTTTGATTGCTAAAGTATTCCATAATTTTTAATTTCCTAAAAAGTTTAAACAAATCAACACCACACAGAAGACAGATAAACCAATCAAGCCTCCCCAGAAAATGAAGATCACCTCTACATGTAAATAGTTCATTCCCCCTAAGTAATTATTGCCTACTTATCTCGAAGTTGTACTCCCTCGTTTAATGTAAAACAATTCCTCTGTAATTGTTATGTTGTTTGATGTAAACCGCCTTGGGTAAAAGCGGAATAGGAAAAACTGTTAAATAAATAAATAAAAACACAAACCGAAAAAGGATCATATATAGACGATGGAACAAAGGATAAACCTTTGTTGAGAACTCCTTTTTCTACATCTCTCGGTGTGTAGTTTGAAAGATTAATAATCCCACAATCTATTTGTGGTAGGAGTTACTCCTGTAGAACCTCCTCCCTCTAGTGAGATAAAGGCGCGAGTCTGTTGTAAGACAGTTTGATGGATTGTCAGGTGTTTTTGTAGGTTTCTTTTGTAATTTTGCCCCCTCTCTTCCTCAGTAAATCCATGTGAAAATTCTCTGATGAGACATCTCATCAGAAGAACAGAGAGGGGCAGAATTGTCAGTCTCATCCTCCACCTGAGATAGATTTCTCTTAGATGCTTGTTCAATACACTTATGATCATTATCTTATGGAACAGTGCCAAATTGTTTTTGGTTTTTAAATATTGGTGGGCCCCTCCTACGCGAGGAGTCCCTATTGAAAGTGGATTGTTCCTTGTCCCAAAGGTACACATATCCTGTCTTATAATCTTCTTCATCACAAAAATATTTCTCCAACTTCTGACTTTTAATCAATTTTAGATAATCCTGCAGATTGTGATCAGTCTTTTTTCATTCTCAAAGCATCAATCATTATTCTTGAAAGCATCCATTTTCTCATCAATTTGTTTCTGAAGATCCAATGCTTTCCTTTTAGATGTGTTAATCAGAAGTATCATCAAATCTAAAGAACATTTATTTAAAATGGCTGTCCAATCCTTAAGAAATGTTGCGTCACTTGTAAACATCCCGGGTGCTTTGTTAACCCATAAGCCTCTAGGGATGATTTGATTTCAACAATTTTCAAGAAGGGAGGTGGCATGAACATAAGAACATAAGATACATCATACTGGGTCTCCAAGGTCCATCAAGCCCAGTATCCTGTTTCCAACAGTGGCCAATTTAGGACACAAGTCCCTAGCAGTTTCCCCAAAAGACACAGGTTCCACAATGCTTGATTGGGGCAAGCAGTAGATATCCCGGGTCCCCTTTAATAATGGTTTATGGACCTTTCCTCCAGGAACTTGTCCAAACCTTTTTTAAATCCGGCTAAACTGACAGCTTTTACTACATCCTCCGGTAATGAATTCCAGAGTTTGATTACACGTTGAGTGAAAAAATATTTTCTCCTATTATTCTTAAATAGGTTACCCTATAGCTTAATTGCATGTCCCCTAGACTTTCTATATTTTGAGGGCATAAACAATCAATCTACATTTACCCGTTCCACTCCACTCATTAATTTATAGACCTCTATCATATCTCCCCTCAGCCGTCTCTTTTCCAGGTTGAAAAGCCCTAACCTTTTTAGCCTCTCCTCATAGGGGTATCTTTTCATTCCCTTTACCATTTTGGTGGCTCTTCTCTGTACCCTTTCTAATAATGCTATATCCTTTTTTAAGATACGACGACCAGAATTGCACACAATATTCAAGGTGTGGTCACACCATGGAACGATACAGAGGCATTATAATATCCTTGTTTTATTTTCCATTCTTTTCCTTATGATAACTAGCATTCTATTTGCTCTCTTGGCCGCCGCTGCATACTGGGCGGAGGGTTTCAAAATGTTACTCACAATGACGCCTAAATCTTTTTCCTGGGTGGTGGTTCCTAATGTGGACCCTTGCATCTTGTAATCATAGTTTGGGTTGTTCTTTCCTAGGTGCATATCTTTGCCTTTGTCCACATTAAATTTCATCTGCCATTTGGATTCCCAGTCTTCCAATTTATCAAGGTCCTCTTGCAATTTTTCACAATCCTCATGGGTTGTAACAAGTTTGAATAATTTTGTGTCATCTGCAAATGTGATTACCTCACTCATTCCCATTTCCAGGTCATTTATGAATATGTTAAAAAGCAGCGGATCTAGCACAGATCCCTGGGGTACTCCAATATTCACCTTACTCCATTGGGAAAATTGGTCAGTTAGCCCTACCCTCCGCTTTCTATCTTTTAACTAGTTCCTGATCCATAATTGTACACTGCTTCCTATGCCATGACTTTTTAATTTCGCCAAAAGTCTCTCATGAAGGACCTTGTCAAAGGCTTTCTGAAAATCCAGATACGCTATTATCAACCAACTCACCTTTATCTACCTGTTTATTCACACATTCAAAAAAACATAACAGATTAGTAAGACAAGACATTCCTTGGCTAAAGTCTTTATCTGCCGTCATTTACTATGTTACTAAAGCCATATTGGCTGTCTCCCATTAAATCATGGCTATCTACATGTTCAGTAATTTTGTTCTTTATAATGATTTCTACCATTTTTCCCGGTAATGACTTTAGGCTCACCGGTCTGTAGTTTCCCGGATCACCCCTGGAACCCTTTTTAAAAATTGGCGTTACATTGGCCATCCTCCAATCTTCAGGTATTACAGATGATTTTAATGATAGTTCACAGATTACTAATAGTAGGTCTGCAATCTCCTATTTAAGTTCTTTCAATACCCTGAGATGTATACCATCCAGTCCAGGTGATTTGCATGTCCAGATTAGCGCTCATATCTACCATTAATTTTTGGTATGAAAAAACAGAAAGTGGATGCCTAATTAATGCAGTCCAGTTAGTAAGAAAAATCGTAACTCTGATGTTAAATCATTTTTAAATTATATTACTCAGTGCTGTGGATGATCTCTCACCTCGGAAGGTCATGAAATAGAGGGCATTGGGACCCTGATCTATAAGATAACTTCCCTACTATCTGGTTTGTTTTATGTTAGATAACTGATCCTTGCATCATTTATATAATTTGTCAAAATATGATTCTTAGTTTTTTGCAAAGAATGACAGGTCTTATTCTCCTCAGTTTGATGATAATATTTGAATGTTTCTCTTAAAATTCTCCCTCCCCCCCCCCCCAATTTTGACAACAATGTTTGGAATTTTAAAGTACTGGTAGTGCTACACTGCATTTCTGATCATGAAAACTTGCTGCCAAGTTGGGTAAGTCATGCTACCTTTTCTCACCTCCACTGAGTAATGTTTCGTTATGTGTTTGATGCTGACAATCTGCTCTTGGCATATTTAACACGCTGGAGCTATATTTTACATAATTTTTTAATTTATTTTATATACAAATGGATTATGCTGCATAGTGGTTGGATGAAAATGTTGAACAGCAGAGAGGATAAGGTAGAGCCCTGCGGTAATCCTTGAAATAGTTTGAAAGATTTGGAGCTTTCCAGTCCTATTTCGACTTGATGGTAGTGGTCATCCAGGTAGGACTGAAACCATTGTAGTGTTGCTCCTCTAAGGCTGATTTCATGGAGACGAGATAGGAAGTGCTCATGGACTATCGAATCGAAGGCCGCAGTGATGTCAAGGAAAATGAGAATGAAACCTTTCATGGCTTTTTTGGTACCTCTGATTCGAGTATCCAGGAGGGAGGTCAGAAGAGTTTCTGTACTATGGAACTGTTTGAAGCCGTGCTGATGTTGTTTGAGGGGGGGCGAGGGAGTCAACATAGTGCTGCATCTGTAGCTGTACTGCTTTTTAATGCTTTTGGCAAGGAAGGAATACTAAGATGGGTCTGTAAGAGGATGGTAATATTGGGCTAGCTGCAGGAATTTTTTTTATAAAGGGTCTGATGAAGGCATGCTTGAGGGGCCTTCGGCATGTAGCTTAGCAATAAGAATGTCTGCACTAAAGAAAGTATATTTGGGAGGAGATCATGCTTGGCGATTTTGATCCAGGACACCGGAGAGGGGTCAAGTGGGGAGGTGGTAGTGTTGAGGTCTGTGATAATGTTTTCTAGCTGCTCTGGAGATAATGTACTAAATTTTGACCAGGTTTGTTTGCTTGGGGCATTAGTAGAGTCGATGGTCTGCAAGGCTGTTTTGTTGGCTGACGACTGTTTGGATTGAATAAATTGCGCCATGTCTATTGGGGACAGGATTGCATCCAACTTGGTGATTGGGCTTTTTTTTGTAATTTATAGTTTATTTACTTTTTCAACACAATCATACAGCTTTGCAACTTGTACCAACAACTGGTCAACTGGTACCCAATCCTAAATATTCAGTTTTACCTACACAGATATGCAGTTTCCCCCCCTCCCCCTTCAATCCATCCATATCTAACCTTTATATCCCTTCCAGTGCTTCATTCTCACTAACCCAACAGCTTTAAACAGCATCCCCGCCACCCTCTCCCACCAATTCTCAACTCCTGCTACCCTCCATTCGTCATACCTTTGCCACACCTTTTTGTATTTTTTGATAGCATGTTTCCTATGCACTTCTATCGCACAAAAGCCCCATAATTGCTCCATTTTCCCCACCACTTCTTTTATCGGGGGTATTTCAATGTTTTTCCACCATCTGAAAAGACTCATCCGTGCTGCTATTATACAATACCCCATGAAAATTCCCAATTCCCCCCTCCTCCCTCCATGTCCTCAATTCAAGATAACCATGGCAGATGTTAATGTAACCCGCACCTTGGTGATATCTTCATTTAAGCCTTCCACCTTTCTCCAGTAACTCTGCACTTTCAGGCAGCTCCAGAGCATATGTAGCAGTTCTCCCTTTGCCCCACAACCTTTCCAACATTCATCCGAGCTGTCCGGATATATGGCTTTTAACTAGGGTCCAATACATTCTCAATCGGACCGTTAAACTATTCTTCAACAGTGCATTCCCAGGCGCTAACCGATGTGTTCTATCATAGATTGCATCCCATCTAGTTGCATCCCACTGTCCTGGTAACTCTTCTTACCACTTCTTTTGACTGTATACTATCCCCTTCTCTTTTCTGCTCTATACCATCTCAATATTATCCCTTTTTGTAACTCTCTCTGTCCCATCATCTCCTCGAATGGGGTAGGCTTGGCCATCCAGTTAAGTTTCACATCCCTCTGCTGCAAGAAGTACCACATCCGTACATACGCATAGTGATCTATCTGATCTAATTGATATTGTTGCTGTAACTCCTCAAATTTTTTTAACTGACCCCCCCTTTCCCTATCATTTGGCCTATCTTACATAGCCTGTTAGTCGCCCATCTCCTATACACCCCCATCCCTCCCCCCGACCCACACTCTGCTACCATTTGTATATAAGTTTCCCTCAAATACTTTTTTCCCCCAATCAAGTACCCTTTCCATTTCCTCCACACTTGGAGAGTAAGCTCCCTGAATGGGTTCTCATCTACCTCTCCTTTACTCCTTTGTCCGGGATCCCATAGCTGTGCTTCTACATTTACTTCTTCTCCCTCTTCAATACGCACCCAACCTGGGGTTTCTATCCCATCTCTCCATGCAAACAATGCTCGAAGTTGCGCTGCCTCGTAGTACCTGAGCAAACAGGGTACTCCCATCCCCAAAACCCATCCTCTCCAGTACCTGAAACATGTAGGGCTTTTTCCGTGTCCACTGTAACAATAATCGCTTGCTCCTTAGACTCTTGGAGGTGCCAAGCTATGTTCAAAATCCTTCTTTTATTATCACTCCCTTGTCTCCCCTTTACAAATCCTATCTGATCTCTCTGCATCAGTTTGGGCACGACATCCTGAATACGATTGCCAAAATCTTAGCGTCCAGGTTTATTAATGATATGGGTCTATATGAACCACACACACCCTTGTCCTTACCTGGCTTTGGCAGTACAGTAATCCCTGCTTCCGCTATGGTGTTTGGGATGTCCTCACCCTGCAGTACCCCATTCAACACCTGAGTAAGAATTGGCGTGATTTGGTCTGACATTACCATGTAAAATTTTGCTGTGTACCCATCCAATCCTGGTGCCTTTCCTGTTTTTAGAGTTGCTATAGCTCTCCATACTTCCTCCCCCTGAATTGCTTGCCCTATACGATCTCTATCTTCGGGGTCTACTTGTTTTAATTTACACTCACTCAGAAATGCTTGGATCTCCTCCCGCCCATTTTTAATTTCACTTTTATACAAATTCCCATAAAACTCTCAAAATACTTTTCTAATTTCCTTAGTGTGATGCACCATCTCCCCTTTACTATTCCTAATCCCATCAATGTAGGTCGCCTGTCTACGGGCTTTTATACGGCAGGCCAGAATTTTCCCCGCCTTGTTCCCTCCTTTAAACTGAGCCTGTTTTAGCACTGCTAGCTTATACGCCAGCTCCCGGGCTCTCAACCGACTTAGCTCTGCCCTTGCTTTAACTAATTCTGCAATAGTACCAGGGTCTTGCACTTCTGATGCTCCCTTTCTAGTTTCTCTATTAGCCGTAGCAATTCCCCTTCCGCCGCCCCTTTCTCTTGCTTTACCTTCGCTGCCAAACTGATCAACTGCCCTCTAATTACTGCCTTAAGCCCATCCTACATGGCACTTAGTGTTACATCCGCTGTTATATTAAAACTTAAGTATTCTTTTATACTTTCTTGTATTTTTTTCACCTGATTGTTGTCATCTAGTAGTGAATCATTTAGCTTCCAAAATTTTAAACCTTCCTCTTCTATACCTAGTTCAAATCTTATACTGACTGAAGCATGATCTGTCCAGGTTGTTACTCCATGCTCCATGTACCCTTGACACCCACTTCCCCCCACCCCATATCATATCTTACCTACTATAAGTTCAATGCACAGGTGAATAAAAGGTATATTTACTCTCCCCTGGATGCCAGCTTCTCCAAATATCTACCAATCCCAGTCTCTTTCAATTTCTTCAAACTTCGCCTATCCCCTCCACTGCCACTAGCCTGACTCCCGCTATTATCTAATCTTGGATTGCATGTTAAACTAAGATCCCATCCCAAGATTATAGGGGTACTTCCTAGTTCCTCCAGCTCCTTTAAGATTTGCTCGTATGCTTCCCCTTGACGCTCATTGGGTCCATAAACACTGATCACCCACACATCCTCCTTATCTATTTTCAGTCACACTCCTACCCATCTTCCACCTTTACCTCTACACGTTCCCTTCACGAGATGCTGATATGCTTCCCCCACCAAAATCCCTAACCCCCCCTTTGTGGTAATTATACCTCTGCCCTGATAGGATCACTGTAGGTTACTGTTTAGAAGTTAACATATATTCCTGTCCAACACGAAGATGTGTTTCCTGTACACATAAAATCTACGCCCTCAACCTTCTACCCTCTTTTTCCAAAAGTTGTCTTTCCTCCAAGTGCAAAGGCCTTTAACGTTTATTGTAGCTATCGTTAGTGTTTTCTTATCCCTGCTGGTGTTCAAAATAGGACTCGCTCCCTTCCTGTTAGCCCTCGTACTCACACTCCCTTCAGCTTGCCCCACCTTCTTAACTCCATCCCCTCCTCCACTGCTAACTGTCCTATCTTTAAATCCCCCCCTGCCCCTCCCCTTCTAGAATCCCCCTCCTTTCCCCCCCTCCCCTCCCTGACCCACAACATCCTCTTTATCCAGAGGAATTATATGGAGTAGTGTGTCCCCTATCTCCCCCAGCTTCTTCCTTCTAGCTCCCCTCCCTCACGCTCCCCTCCATCCCCATTTGACCATCCAGATATCCTCTTTGCCCGGAACCTCAGCCTCCCCCTTACTTAGATCCACCCATCCCCTACCCCACATCCCTAAACCCCCTCCCCTCTCCCAACTTCCTGAAAATTCTCCCCAAATCCCCCCCCCCAAACAATGGCAATAGATTTAACATACTTAACCATGCCTTTACTTCCAAATTTTTTAAACATCGCCAAACGTTTCACAACATTACCCACCCCTCCAAGTTCCTCCCCCCATCCCTCTCCCTCTCCCCCTCCATCCTCACTCAAGCATCACATCGCCTTTATTAACATCAGTCATCTCTTTAGTCCATCCATTCCCTCTGGTTTTCTGCCCTCTCTCTGGTCCTGACATATTCCTCTGGCTTTATTCATCTCATGTTGTACATCTCCTTGCCGCTTCTGCCTCTTATCCTCTGTACCCGACACATTGGAGGATCCCTGCTGACCAAGCCCTGCTTCTCAAAGTGCCGCCTCCGTGTCCTCTTTGGTTTGTATTTTCCATGCCCTCCCCTTCCAAGTAAAAGAAAGTCCAAAGGGATGCAACCATTGATACTTAACTTCTGCCTTCCTCAGAATTTGTGTGACCGGTTGCATTGCCCTTCTATGCTGCAGGATTCCTATAGACAAGTCCTCATAGATGTGCACTGGGTACCCCTGCCAGGTGAAGGTTCCAAAACCCCTCATTTTGGTCATAATCCTCTACTTCATTTTGTATCTCGTCAGGCACATTATGATGTCTCTAGGCCTGTTAGCTATTGGTGGGCCCAGTGCTCTGTGCGCCCTCTCTATTTTGTATGTCCTCGGGGGTCACCTCCTCTCCCCCTTTTTTAAGTACCTCCACACACACTGACACCGCTACTTTCTCGATGTCTTGAAACTCCTTCTCCTCTGGTATTCCCCAGATTCTCTAATTGTTTCTGCGAGAGCGGTCCTCCAAGTCTTCCAGCTTGTGTAACATAGTGTCTTGACATGTCTGTATTTTCAAAATCCATTGCATTCCTTCTTCCAGTTGCTGCTTCATCTCTTGCAAGCAATTTTCATGGTCACCCACCCTGCATGTCAGCTCCACTATGTCCTCCTTCAAGGTGCCAATGAGCTCACTCAGTTCAGTTTTGACCGATTTCACCTCAGTTTTTATTTCTGTAAACCAGTCCCTGAGCTCTGCCCTGGTTATACCTTGCTTATAATCCTTTCCTTGTGCCACCACACACACTGGTACTTGTTCCTCTTCCAGTTCTGCACTCTCCCCTATTACTGCATTCAGTTGAAACATTTTCAGTGCTCCCTGCATGGGCCCCAGTGTACACATATTCTCTGAGATCAGCTGCCTCCCGCCTCGTTGTCATTTCGACTTGTACAGACCCCCCCTCCCCCCGGGGGGAGTAGTGAGTTTGTAAAATTGGTGTTCTTTTAGTGTTCGTTAGGAAAGGTATTATATTACACTATCAGAAATCTTGCCTTGGCTTCTAGTCAGTAGAATAGCTCAGCAATCCCTATTGTCCTTTTCTCTTCATGCAATCTGTCATCTGCTTCCCTCGTAAAGGCACTTCAGAATACCATCCGCTTCACAGTAAAGATTATTCAATCTTCCATCCGCTGCTCTGTAAAATGTTTTCAATCTTTCTCCTTACTGCCTCCCACTGCACTTTTATCTGTCATCCTCTGCTGAAGTATTTCACATTTAGTGCACTGTTCCTCTGTTCCCTCTACTACTTCGCGCCTACAGCTCCATTGTCGTTACTTACTCCGCTTCCATATTCGTCAACAGTCTGGGCTCTCACACCCGATCGCCATTTTGTTTTCACCATGCTGTTCCCACTCTCCTCCTTTTGTTCCAGCACAGCGCCTCCATTGTATGTATCTCTTTCGGTCCCCTGACCTCTCTGCCTCCCGGCACGCCATTCTGCTCTCTTTCAGAGGGTTTATTTATTTATTTACATTCTCTTATATACTGCGCTATTCCGCATCAGTGCGGTTTACATAGAACATCAAAACTTACACATTTCTGTAGCTGTGTTTACAATGAACCAGTACATGAACTTGGGTCAAACCTGGGTAACTATTTACATATTGGGTAACTATTTACATCTTGACAAGCTAATATAGAGGATTCATTGTACTGCGTCGGCTAGCTAGTTGCTGGGGCTGTGGTGGTACATTCTTCTGGGTAATACAAGAGGAAGAGGTGATGTTTTAACGCTTTCCTAAACTGGACTAAGTCGGGGATTGCTCGGATGCTAGGTGGGAGGGTGTTCCAGCATTTAGGTGCACAGAATTTGAAAGCTCTGTTTACTGTTGCCTGGGTGGACTGGGTTATCTCTTTCGGGATTATTAGTGTGTTGACCGCTGCTGCTCTTCTGGATCTGGTAGGGGGGTTGCTCTTTATGAGCTCTGTTAGGGATGAGGAGGAGAGCCCATTGATGGCTTTGAAAGTCAGCAGTAAGGTTTTGAATGTGAGCCTGCCTTGAATGGGGAGCCAGTGAAGATGTTTCAGGATGGGCGTTATGTGGTCCCTCCTGGATGTTCCCTGAAGAACTCTTGCTGCTGAGTTCATCGTGAGCTGTAGCGGGTGCAGAGTGGACTGAGGGAGACCCTGAAGTATGGCATTTGCATAGTCAAAATGCGGTATGACCAGTGCTTGATGATTGTCCGGAAGTCATCCGTTCAAGCAGGAAGCGTAGATGCCGGAGAGATCGGATCTTATGGTATACTGCTCTTGCTATATTGCTTATGTGCATCTTCATGTCTAGTCGCTGGTCTAAGGTGACTCCGAGGTATCTGATAGAGGGTTTGGTTAGAAGTTCAGCTTCCTTGACCTTCAGGTATGGTGGTGTGATGAAGTTTGGATTTCTTGTGATGAATAGGACCTCTGTTTTCTTATGTTGAATTCGAAGATTTTGGTTTTGGAGCCAGATGGATACGGCATTGAAACAGTCTGTCAGTGGGGAGAGGTCTGGGTTGTCTGTCGAGAATGGCATATAAAGGAGGACATCATCAGCATATACTAAGCAGTTCACCTTGAAAGACCGTATGATGTCACATATTGGCTGCATGTATATGTTGAATATCAGCGCAGAGAGGGAAGATCCTTGTGGGACGCCTTGATTCTGGTGGAATGGTTCTGATGTTGAGGTCCCTGATCGTACGTGCTGCCATCTATCCGAGAGATACGACTTACACCATTCAAGTGCTGTGTCACATATTCCCTTCTCCTTGAGACGTCGCAGGAGGAGCTCGTGGCTTACTGAATCGAAAGCGGCTGCTATGTCCATGAACATGAGAACGCACCCTTGACGGTTGTTGTCAATTCCAGCCATTATGTTGTTAAAGAGCATGGTGAGGAGTGTTTCAACACCATGTGCCTCTCTAAAACCGTGTTGGCAGGGATTGAGGGGAGGGGATGCTTCGATGTGTTCTTGAATCTGTCTTTGGACATCTTTTTCAATAATTTTGGCCAGAAGTGGTATGCTTGATATCGGTCGGTATGAGTCTGCCCTCTTTGGGTCGAGCTTGCTGTTTTTTAGAAGCGATCTGATGGAGGTGCGTTTAAGGGATTGGGGGAATGTGCCTGTTATGAAGGAACGGTCCATGAGCCTGGCTATAAAAGGGCTGAGGTCTGCTAATAACTCCTTTAATCCAGAAAGCAGGACAAGGGTCGGTTGGTGCAGTGGTTGTGTTGATCACAACAATGGTATCTTCAATGTTTCTTGGATGGCGTGGAGAATATGGCCAGGGGTGATAGATATCTTGGCTCGAGTGCGATGGTAGGTTCCGGGGACTTATTTGTCTTGCAAAGCTTTGATTGTAAGTAATCTGCAAATTCCTGGGGGTGTATCTCACTTGGTTGCTCAGGTGCTGGTTCTTTTGTTAGGTTCTTAACAAGTACGAACAGGTCGTGGGGTTTGTTCAAAGACAGCTTTAGTGCGTCCGTATGGAATCTTTTCATGCTCTCTGTAACTGCTTGGCGGTGCTTCTCCAGTTGAAAGTTATATGCATGCCGGTCATCAGTAGAGTGTGATCGGCGCCAACGTCTTTCCAGCTTCCTCAGGAGGGTGAGTGATGATCTGAGCTCGGTGGAGTACCAAGGTGCAGTGGCCCATTTCCCTGGCGGTTTATTTGAAGGTAGGCATAGAGCGATTGAGCTGAGGCTTTTATTTCAGTTGAGAACCATCTCCTCAGGATCGTGTGTTGTCGAGGCGAGGAGTGTGCGGGTTTGGTTTAAGACTGTGTTCTTGTCAAAAGCCTGAAAACTACATGGAGCTGTGTTGGCGGTGCTGCTGACCCTATTGGCGTGCTTTTGAGATTTGTCGGGTAGGGGTATTTGGAATGTGATCAGCTTGTGGTCGGACCAGGGGACTGCGGTAGTGGACACCATAGGGGTGTTGGTTGCGTTGAAGGTAGTCTGTGGGGCGAAAACCAGGTCCAGTAGGCCTCCTTTAACATGGGTGGATTCATTGACCAGTTGCCTGTATCCTAGTTCTTCCAGAGCATCGAGGAAAGCCGAGGCCTGGGCGTCTTGCAAGGAGGGCAGATTGAAGTCTCCTAGGACCCAGTTTGGTGTGCTTGGGCATTGGGAGCAGGAGACGAGGTCGATTATTGTTGAGAGGGTATCTGTGTCTGTTGACGGGGCCCTGTATAACAGGTTGATCGAGCAGAGCTTGTTGGTTATGGTGAGTGTGTCGAGGTAAGCTGTACTGATTGCGCTGCTCATGTGGAACTGGAGGTCCGTTTTGGTGATGGCAAGTACTCCCCCCCCCTCGTTTGCCGTTTCTATGGCATGAGTGTACTGCAACGTTGGTAGGTAGCAGCTGGTTAAGGAGAACGTTGTCGTCACTGGAAAGCCATGTCTCGGTAATTAAGAGTATGTCAAGGACATGGAGTGAAATCATGTCTGCGATGACTGGCCATTTTTTGCATATTGATCGTGCGTTTATGAGGGCACATCTTAGGTTGTGGGGGTGGGTGTATGTTTCTTTCTTTGCTTTCTCCTTTGTTGTAGTGCTATATGTAATAAGCGTGAGTGGCGTGAGTGGGAGGCCTCTTTTGGTATGTGGTGGGGAGCGTTTGACCACCTCCTCCTATGGTTATGAAGGATAGGTATTTGGCTCTGGTTTGGGGATAATGTCGTGACATTAACTAGCCATCCAGAGAGTAGATATAGGGCCATTATGGATATGCTTGAAAGGGCCATGTGTGTATCTGCCCTGATTTCACGTGGTCAGGGCCTTGGCTGCGATGGCCTGAGTGTGGGCCAGGGGGTTGGGCAGTACAGGTTGTGAGTGGCTGGGCAGGACGTGAGGTACAGAACTAGGATTTAAAGCCATTCAAGCGGATTCGGTGCCGGAGCAGCTGCCTTACATTGCCATCAGCAACGGTGACATCACTTCCTCCCCAGTGATTAGGCTTTTTAGGAAATTTTAGGCTATGTCAAAGCTCTCTAGGATGGTTGAGGGAAGACCTGATTAGGTAAGTATGGTATTCCTTCTTTCGAGTGAAGGTGAGTGAGCAGTATTCAGTTTGAGCGGTTAAGTAAGCAGAGTGGTTGGCTGGATCCTTGGATTCTTTTCCCTGATTGATTACCCAGCAGAGGCTTTCCAAAAAGAACACCAGTCAGGATGCCACCTGAGATGCCTCTGAAAGATAACCGGCCAGGAGCCAGTCATCCAGATATGGACACAGATCCCTCAGTGCACAGCTGCCACCACCATGACCTTGAATGTCAATGGGGCAGTGGATAGCCCAAAACGGACAGCAACGAACTGATAGGGAGAGTGAAGCATGGCAAAACACAGATACTTTGCTGATCTGCCTGGATCGGGATATGAAAAATAAGCTTCTGTCAGATCTAGAAAAGCCAAGAATTCCTCTCGGCGCACTGCTTGAAGGTTTCTAACCAGAAGTGCAGGATGTGCAAGTGCTTGTTGACCCCCTTGAGGCCCAGAACGGGTCAGAGGGACCTTTTTTTTTTTTTGGACACTTCAAAATAGATGGAGTATCTGCCTTTGCTCTGCTCGTCCGGGGGACCATGCACCAGAGTCATTAGGCATGGCAACATGTCCAAGGTGGTCCGCAGAGCGACACATTCAATCACAGACTGACAAGGGGAGATGATTAAAGCATCCTGAATCAAGCCAATGATTCAGAGATCTGAATGGAGCTGGTAACCTTGTCCTGATGCAGCCCGATTAAAGTTGGATGGTGTAACTCAAGTTGACACAAATCCAGCTCGCAGTGGAGTGTGATCATAACTGAATTTACAGAGCCCTACAGTCAGCCAAAGTGTTTTCTTTTTTTTTAAATGCATTTAAAAAATTGTAAAATGCACTGAAGCCTGTGAATGACATTTGGGGCTAAGTGGCTACGGTTTGTTTAGTGTCTTACTGCTTTATTGTGTCCACCTCCCTGATCTGAGGCCTCTTAATATATATTGTGAGCCCATTGGTCAGTTGTTGCACTTTTGGGTAGACACAATCTTGGGATGTCTACATTTGAGCCTTTTCTTCATTGACTCAATCTTGGCAAACACTGGATGGCTGGTAACACATACAAGCAAAAAGTTGAATTAGACAAAGTTGGAAACTTGGAAGCAATTGCAGCACTCTAAGCTTCAACAAGGGCTACTGCCATTTGCTTACCTGTGAATGGTAAACAGCTAGGCGATAGTCACTACTGCTAAAAAGTTTCAAACTTGTGCTAATTCAACCATAATTTTATACTGAAATTTCACACTGAAGATATTAAACTTGTATCACAAAAAACAATGCACATCCTTGCTGCCATTTTCTACAGAGAGACCAGAGATAAACTGGATATGGAGGCAGAAAATGAATTACTCTTTAATTATTAGAAGTGGTTTGGCCAACAGAGCAGTAACTAGAAGCGACTGAAATTCCCAAAAGTCCATCTACTGATATGCTTGCTGCAAATCTGTGTTTTGCAATAAGTAGAGTTTATGCTTTAAGTATATACACTCACAGTTCCACTACCACTGAATCATCCTGACCCAGCCCTGCCAAAAGGTGTGGTCCCCTCAATGTTATTTTTATACGAGTACAAACAGGCTGGGAATTAGTATCGCAGAGCTTTATACATTAGGAGTTTTGAAATGTTAAGCTTGTTTTTTAATTCAGCTACATCTCAATACAATCCTGAATTAATTTTTCTATACACATGGATATTAGCTTTCAGGTTAATTATCAAATAGAATTTGATATTACTTAAGGTTGTTATGAGTTGTACTGATTGTCAGAGTATATTGTAAATCCTATCACATTGACTTCAGATTTGTTGTTTGCCTTTCCAAATTTGAGCTCAAGGCAAGTTACATATAGTACAAGTTGGTACTTCCCTGTTTCTTAAAATAATATTCCTACTAAATACAGAAAGGCACATTTTAGAAAGGCCATGTAAGTGAAATCTGGAGTCCAAGACAAAACATTCAAAATTTCATGGGAGGAGCAGCAGTGAAAGGTGGGCACATTTAAACGCCTTTTGAAATTGACCTGTCTCCACCCTAAAAGATAAATGTCTCCATCAAAACATAATGAAAAGGAAATGTGCTGAATAATGGATCGGACACATGCAAGCTGTTGTCGTTCCATTTTAGAAACTTGCATACGTCCTATATGGATGACAGCTGCAATGGTATTTCAGAAAGCGTGTGTATCCGATGCCGCATAAATGTCCCAATTATAGCAAAAGCACTCCATACAAACAAATAACCATAGTGGAAAAATCCTCTAAATTGTTTACTTCTTTTTGTTAATCAAACTTCTTCCTTTCCCATTTTCTGGTTAACTGGCAGGGATCCCTGAATGTCGATATTAAAAAGCTGTTAATCTTAAAATATCAAATATAATATATAATATATAAACCCACCAGGAGGTTTCAGACCAATACCGCGCTCAAACAAATGCTTATTTGTAAAAAAGCAACAGCGCACTGGTAACATCAATAACCATCCTGGATTTTTGGTTTTTCTGTGTTTTGAATTTTTTGTTTTTTAAGATTGCTGATACAAACACCAGTTCTCCACCACCAAATGTAAAGACGTTTCTTAAGACTTTACAGTAAAAGGAAAAAGTCTTAACTTTGTGTCTCATGTCTTTTTTGCCTCAACACTTCCTCTGGTACCATAATAGCGTTTCACTCCACACAGGAGTTTCTTCAGGAGGATCTATAAAAACAGACACAACAAAGCAGCATCAAAAAGCTCACTGGTTCTCACCCACTGTGATTACTTAAAATAACAATCTTAATAAAATGTTATAGTGCAAAATGTCAGGAATAATATGCTGTATAAAAATGCATTTCATTATCACTTACAAGAAATCTGCTGCCCGCGTCTGCACAAATGTTTCTTCTAATGTCTCAAAAACGCCGCGCATGCGTGCTAATGATCTCAATTCAAGCTTTATACTAAACTCTCTTCAATGGTATAGAGTCAGCCAATGATAACAGTCCTATTGGGCATGACGATCGTCCTTTTAAAGGCATACCTGCCATTCTATTGAAGAGTTCAAACCATAGGGTTGTACGGTATTGACTAAAAAGATCCAACATTGTTCATAAAAAGTCAAGGTCTCATCTAGGGTCTTACCCCGCATGGGCCGTTGAATGTGGTCAATGCAGAAGCAACGTAATTGGTCAAAATCATGCCATGCTTCAACACAATGCTGAACTATCGGAGCCGTCAGCACGGCACAGCGCAAACGACTCTTATGTTCCAAGATCCAAGTTTTAAATGATCTAATGGTTTTGCCAATATACAATTTAGAACATGGACATTTAATAGCATAAATGACTGAAGTGGTGGTGCAGGATGTGAGATGTTTCAAATGGTAGGTTTTCTCCAAATAGGTAAATTCTTTAATATCTTCTGATATTGGACAAATCACACATTCTCCACACTTTACATGTCCTCGACTACTACCTTTTTCTACAGGAGACCGTAAAACTGCTGGACTTAGCTGTTCTTTAAGATTACCATTACGTTGCCAAACACAGCGGATGGTTTTATCAGTTAGACCAGGGACAGTCTGTATAAGATGCACATGCCGAGACACTATTTTTTGGATTTTATGATGTCGTTGGAAATGTTAGGTGTATACGAAACCTATTGCACGAAACACGTTTTTGAATTATACCAGTGGTCATCCATCTAAGTTAAAGAACAGTCTTCCTTTTTCCCAGTTTTTACGTTTTCGGTGCAACTGTTCCGATACGGTGGATTTTAAAACTCATTCCCAGAAATTATCTTTAGATTTTGTGGATCGGGGGTATCCCCAAAACATCATTAAAACTGCATATAAACGAGCGTTGTACAACGATCGTGACTGGCTGCTGGCACCGAGACCAAAACGAGGGAGGACTGAGGACACTGATCATATTAATTTTATCACTAAGTTTTCACCGTTGAGTCATAAAATCCAAAAAATAGTGTCTCGGCATGTGCATCTTATACAGACTGTCCCTGGTCTAACTGATAAAACCATCCACTGTGTTTGGCAACGTAATGGTAATCTTAAAGAACATCTAAGTCCAGCAGTTTTACGGTCTCCTATAGAAAAAGGTAGTAGTCGAGGACATGTAAAGTGTGGAGAATGTGTGATTTGTCCAATATCAGAAGATATTAAAGAATTTACCTATTTGGAGAAAACCTACCATTTGAAACATCTCACATCCTGCACCACCACTTCAGTCATTTATGCTATTAAATGTCCATGTTCTAAATTGTATATTGGCAAAACCATTAGATCATTTAAAACTCGGATCTTGGAACATAAGAGTCGATTGCGCTGTGCAGTGCTGACGGCTCCGATAGTTCAGCATTGTGTTGAAGCATGGCATGATTTTGACCAATTACGTTGCTTCTGCATGGACCACATTCAACGGCCCATGCGGGGTAAGACCCTAGATGAGACCTTGACTTTTTATGAACAATGTTGGATCTTTTTAGTCAATACCGTACAACCCTATGGTTTGTACTCTTCAATAGAATGGCAGGTATGCCTTTAAAAGGACGATCGTCATGCCCAATAGGACTGTTATCATTGGCTGACTCTATACCATTGAAGAGAGTTTAGTATAAAGCTTGAATTGAGATCATTAGCACGCATGCGCGGCGTTTTTGAGACATTAGAAGAAACATTTGTGCAGACGCGGGCAGCAGCTTTCTTGTAAGTGATAATGAAATGCATTTTTATACAGCATATTATTCCTGACATTTTGCACTATAACATTTTATTAAGATTGTTATTTTAAGTAATCACAGTGGGTGAGAACCAGTGAGCTTTTTTATGCTGCTTTGTTGTGTCTGTTTTTATAGATCCTCCTGAAGAAACTCCTGTGTGGAGTGAAACGCTATTATGGTACCGGAGGAAGCGTTGAGGCAAAAAAGACATGAGACACAAAGATAAGACTTTTTCCTTTTACTGTAAAGTCTTAAGAAACGTCTTTACGTTTGGTGGTGGAGAACTGGTGTTTGTATCAGCAATCTTAAAAAACAAAAAATTCAAAACACAGAAAAACCAAAACTCCAGGATGGTTATTGATGTTACCAGTGCACTGTTGCTTTTTTACAAATAAGCATTTGTTTGAGCGTGGTATTGGTCTGAAACCTCCTGGTGGGTTTATATATTATATATATTTGATATTTTAAGATTAACAGCTTTTTAATATCGACATTCAGGGATCCCTGCCAGTTAACCAGAAAATGGGAAAGGAAGAAGTTTGATTAACAAAAAGAAGCAAACAATTTAGAGGATTTTTCCACTATGGTTATTTGTTTGTATGGAGTGCTTTTGCTATAATTAGGATTATCATTCACTCCGTGAAGACCAGAGATATATATTCTTGTATTGATATGCATAAATGTCCCAGCCTGTCCATTTTCCAAGTGAAAATGTGAAGCAGTGCGGAAAGCAGGAAAAAGGTGTCTATTTACCTGCAGTTTTTTTTCAAAGAGCAAAATGTATTTGGGGAATGCGAGGGCTTTCTCCTCTTCTGTTGACAGGTATTAGAATGTCAAAATGAGCACTTATTGGTGCCTATTTATGCCCGTAAGTATAGCCTTGGATGTGTTTGCTGGAGATTCCAGATATGTAGCGCCGTTCTAAAATAGTGCATATGGTTATATTTGCAGGAACGCTCCAGGTATGCCTCCACCAGGTCCCCATGTCACCTGGATCAGGGCATGTGTAACTTTGTGGCTTTCTAAAATGGCTCCTGAGACGTCCATGTGATTTTCACATCTTAATGCGCGCTTTCAGACAGGGAAATCACAAATAGGGCTTCTAAACTCATCCCGAGGCTTCAGTTGTCACATGTAAAAAATCTTTTGGTATGATACATATATACAAAATTGGAATTGTACATTCACTTTCTCTTTTTATTTGCATCATGTAATGTCTATTTTCAAACGCATGCTTCACACTTAATCTGAGCTCCAAACGTTTATGGGTAAAGATGCTGTGGCAAAGTGCAATCAATGTGTGGTAGGCGAAGGCCTGTGATCCATGGTGTCTGAAATGAACAGGGAGGCCTAAACAGCTTGACCTGTAAATGAAGCCTGTGGAGAGGCCCATAGGAATTACACATTTCCCCAAATGCTGCTACCATAGAATCGAAACTTAACAGAGCACAATTAAGTACAGCTAAGCAGAATCGAAACTTAGAGAATATAGAAAAACAAGTTTAATTGGTATTGATAAGAGAGTGAAGCTTCTATGGAATTAATTAACTCTGCTGAAAGAAAAGTTAGTGCCCTGCTTTCCCACATGTTCTAGTTAGCCAGTTGACCTTGGAGGAGAATTGTATCAAGAGCCTAAGAAATGATCATTGTAATGAGGACTGTAAGGGGGGTAAGCAGGTGCTGAGCCCAGACCAAAGTCTTCATTGGACAACTACGTAGTGGTACCGGGACCAATAGATGGGTGAGAGGGGTTACCGGGACCAATGAAAAGTTTGCCTATGTCCAGAATGGAGAAGAACAGTATAAAAGTTGTTGTTTTGCTAGAAACCATTGCTCAGCCATTTTGAATGTGATTCTGCTTGAGTCTTGTGCACAAATAAATGATTTGAACCTTCTGAACAGACTCCTGGTATTATTGGTTTGCCGGCGCTCTGCTGCTACAAATGAATAAGTCCAGGAGTCGATTGACAGGGTCCAAGTCAGTTTAATGTGCACAGGCCCAGTCAGTCAAAGCTTCAAAAGGAACTGAGCAAAAATTATACAGAGACATAACCATTTATACCTCTTTTTCAGTTTGATACATGAGAATTTTCTATTGGTTCCAACTCGATACATGCAAACTTCTCATTGGTCATACATTCCCTTCATTTGTCCAATTAGAAATCCCTCCGGAGCCTAGCAACCGGCCCCCCTCCTTTAGGATTGCTTGAACAATAGTATAGTTCTTAATTTCGTTACTTCTCTACTGCAAGGTTAACTTTGGCTTCTGGAATGCATATACTGAAACATTTCTGTTCTTTCACACACAAGAGAATAATAGAAGACTTATGAATTCATGAAAACTTCTTATTAAGCATTTTAAAACAGTTTTCTTATTTTTCACAGATTTTTGGTTCTTTTCTAGCTATAATGGGAGTTAGGATCCAGGCCTAACTTACAGGCCTTTCATAGTAGCAGGCCATGCTAAGCCATAGCCTACCACATTCCCCCCTTTGATTATTCTCACACGCAAGTGAGGAAGGGTGAGAATTAAATCACTCATTAGTTAATTCACACATTATACTGGTGTAATGGCATCATCATCGTGGGGTATAGGGTAATATTGCCACATAGCTAATACTTTCGCAGCTGCCTTCCGCTCGATAGTGTTATCAATTGATGATGTTATCATGCGTAAGCAAAGGGGTAGGTGACAAGGGAGCAATAAGCACATGGCTAATATGAAGAGTACAATAAACAAGGGCTTTCAGACCACCAATCCAGGAAAACATCTTTAAACTATGCCAAGTCTGGACAGGCACAAATGTCTGCTCTCTCATCTGGGTGGCTAAATCTTCAACTACATGCCCATTATTATCAATCTGTAAACAACAATTACTTAGATTCAACTTCCCACATACCCCACCTTCAGCTGCTAACAAATAATCTAAAGCTAAACGATTTTGATAAATGGCTGTGCGCATTTGTGTACTTTGCTTCGCCAGAAGGGTTAGTGCTTTACTAGTTTCATTGGTTATTATTTCAACAACAGCTTGCAAACGTATTATTCGATTAATCATATAAACAGGGGTACGATATCCCCAAGTCCCATCCTGCTCCCAAGTAGCAGGTCCATAGTATGAGATGATTCTTTCTGGTGGCCATTCTTCGGATGACGCATCCCATTTGTCCCATTGGCCTATCTTCAAGGCCTCCTTCAGCTGTCGACTTCTGTACACAGGATATCCCAGCTGTTCTCCCTGGGATGTAGGCAGAAGGAAAAAGGAAGGTCGTATGGTTCCCAATACACATGCGCCTCCCCAGTGGTGAGGAAGTCTGGCATATGCTTGGGTTCCGCAAATCCAGTACAGTCCAGGTGGTGCTTGCCAGGAATTATATGCTGCTAAGTTAGTCCAGATACTGGCAAGTTTGGGGAACTGAACTAGAGGGTTGGAAGGTTCAGTAGTGTTGACTCCTGACCACCAAGAGGTCTTCTTAGTGGTACTGTTGTAGAACTTCTGATTGAGACAGACCAGCTGCCCCACTTCCATATTAAACATTGGTCCATAGCGAGAAAAACATAAGTTACCCACAATGGAGTGGGCCAATACCCATTCACTTGTGGTATTGTGTATATTATTCTGATTATATGGAACAGAATAGTTCAGTTCTTGTGCCTCCCAAGGCCATTGTCTCCCATTGTTGTTCCTCCACAGAACAAACAGTCTGAAACATGGAGACTAGACGCAACTGCTCCTGCTAATTCAAGAAACAAGTTCTGAGAGGCAGGAGGAATTTCAAACTCTGATTTCATGGCTTCATAGAAGGAGTGATGTATACGATAGGGTGAGGATACATGAGTTTTGGTGTTTAATTGCAGATATATGATAGTCCCAGAATCTACACCTCCTCCTGCAATACGCAACCCAAACTTGTATCCTTGCTTCCAGTGGCTGGGGTTGGCTATGAGGAGTTGTAGAGGATTACAGGCACCTTTCTGGCATTTCTTGGGTTCTAGTAGTCTGATCTTTGTTAGGCTGCCTTTGCGATGATCTCCATCTCGTCCCGTCGGTGCATTCTTCCAGGTAGCAAAATATACACATTCCCATTTTGGGCAAAAGTAATCATGTCTAGATGAGGTGGTGTAGATGGTGGCCGCAGTACTCTTTCCTGTACACCGTCCCCATCCATAGGCTCCTTCTGGACACATGTATTTATCATCATGGTAGTATGCTCGCTCCCATGACCCACATCTGTGGTAAGCATTTCTGTTGATTGCATCACAAGCATCAAAGTTCAAGATGATAGGTTTTGTGGGGTTGGTGAGGGGTTTTGTCGCATTCAGGATGGCTCCATCTTCATCATTCCAGCGTATCTCAAAGGTATAGTATGATGGGTTTTGTCGAGGGTTATAACAAGTCTTACTTTTCCCCTTTGTGCAAATGTTCAGTTCAGTGCCATTATAAACACACCGGCTGACTGTACCAGTGCAAGTATAGTAGGAATGATAGAGCAAAGTCTGAGTAATCTTTTGTCCTGTTCGGGTGGTGGTTATGCAGGCTGCACAAGGGGGTAGAGCAAAAGTCTTTTCCAGGATTCCCAGGATCACTACTCCCACAAGGCAATAGTGGAAGAACATTGTGATTACAGTCTTTGGAAGTTAACTGGAAAGTTGAGGATAATGAACTTTGCTGAGTTTTCTTCTGTTTCTGCTGTGATGGTCACTTTTGCGTGACGTAAGTGGATTCTGAAGATTCTCTATAAAGCTGGCTGTCTCCTCAAGGTGAGTCGCAATGGAGTCTCAGGATCATTCACTGATGTCCATTGACCAGGATCAGGAGCAGCTGCCGGCTTCACTCGACTGTGGTGGATCCAGGGTTCGAATTCTGCAACTTTCACTGCGGTGGGGGTTGACAGGATGACGACGTAGGGTCCCTTCCAATGCGGCGCCAGCGGGGTCTTTCTCCACTCTTTCACCCACACGGACGTTCCTGGCTTGAAGGGATGCAGAGGCTCGGTCAGGTTGATGGATAGTCGGTCTTGCACCCACGTTTGGAGTTTCTGCAAAACAGAACCTAAAGCTAATAGTTCTTGTCTAGTTATTTCAGATCCTATCTGTCTCATGTCTCCCTTTATTCCCTGCACTATGGGTGGAGGTCGCCCATACAAAATCTCAAAAGGGGAGACTCCTAAGGATCTGGTGGGAGCTGAACGTATCCTAAGAAGGGCTATGGGTAGAACTTGGAGCCACTTTAGGTGTGTTTCTTGACAAAGCTTGAATAACTGTGTTTTCAGGGTTCTATTCATGCGTTCTACTTTCCCTGAACTCTGGGGTCTGTAAGCAGTGTGCAACTTCCATTTTATTTGCAAAGCTTGAGCTAACTGTTGAGTCACTTGGGATACAAATGATGGACCATTATCTGACCCTATAGTTGATGGTATTCCAAATCGGGGAATGATCTCATGGAGCAATACCCTAGTGACTTCTCGGGCTTTCTCAGTTCGGGTGGGGTAGGCTTCTACCCACCCTGAAAATGTGCAGACTAACACTAACATATAGTGATATCCATTTGCACGGGGCATTTCAGCAAAGTCTATCTGTATATCACTCATGGGGGTCACCCCTACTGACTGACTGAACTCTTGGGGGTGGAACAGGACCTTGCTTGGCATTATTTTTGGCACATATCAGGCATTGCTGTGCCACCGAGGCGGTCAGGGATCCTAGCAGTGAAATACAGAAATGGGGCCTCAGGGCTTTCTTCATGGCTGTTTTTCCATAATGTGTGGCTTGATGAAAAGCTTGAACAAAGGCTGGCCCTAATGCTTCAGGGATGACTGTAGGACCTGGAGGTGGACTACCTTCTGGAGGTGGCAGCACTATCCAACCTTGTTCTGTCAAGACTCCTCCCTCCTTTTCACAATAATAGTCTAACTCTCTTGTAGTGTATCGGGGTGCCCAGGAACTAAGGGGCACAGAGAATAGAGCTGCTTGCATTACAGTATCTTGGGTCCTAACTTGTCCTGTGGTGGCTGCCTTTCGGGCTGTGGCATCTGCAAATCTATTCCCTCGGGTGACTTCTCCTGCTCCTGCCTGATGACCTCGGCAGTGCATGACTGCCACTTGTTTGGGGGCCCATACAGCATCTAATAACATCAATATCTCGGGTCCATACCTAATGTCCTTACCCCCTGAGGTGATTAACCCTCGCTCTTTATACAAGGCTCCATGTGCGTGCAAAGTAGTGAAAGCATATTTGGAATCTGTGTACACATTTATGCGGAGTCCTTCTCCTAATGTCAAGGCTCTGGTGAGGGCTATCAATTCAGCTTTCTGTGCAGAAGTTCCTGGGGTCAGGGCTGAGGACTCAACTACCAGATCAAGGGTCACCACTGCATATCCAGCACAACGATGTCCATTGATGACCAGACTGCTTCCATCTACAAAGAAAGTCCATTCTGGGTCCTCTAGAGGGACATCGGTCAAATCAGGGCAACTTGAAAATACAGTGTCCATGGTTTCTAAGCAATTATGATCAGGTGGCCCAGGACCAATTGGAAACAATGTAGCAGGGTTCAGAGCTTGACTAACTATCAACTGTATCCAAGGGTTTTCACACAATATGCTTTGATACTTCAACATTCGTGCATTGGTTAGCCAGAAGTTTCCTTTGTGTTCCATGAGAGTCAGAACAGAGTGTGGCACAGTGACTTGAAGAGTTTGTCCTAGTGTGAGTTTGTCTGCCTTGCCCACTAGGAGGGCTGTTGCTGCAACAGCTCTCAGACAAGGGGGCCATCCTTTTGCAACTATATCCAATTGTTTTGACAGATAAGCTACTGGCCGTTGCCAGGAACCAAGAGATTTGGTCAATACTCCCAATGCGTTTCCTTGTGACTCATGGACAAAAAGATGAAAAGGCTTCTGAACATCTAGAAGACCTAAAGCTGGAGATGACATCAGGACCTTTTTCAAAGTCCGGAACGCTACATCTTGTTCGGGTCCCCAGTCTAGCGGGGATTTTTCCATTCCTCTGGTGACTTGGTATAGTGGTTTTGCAATCCGGGAAAAGTTGGGGATCCATATGCGACAATATCCCGCAGCCCCCAGGAAGACTCTTACTTGCCTCCTAGTAGTTGGAGTGGGGATATTACATACAGCTTCTTTGCGTTCTGGTCCTAAACGTCGGATCCCACTGGACAATTGGAATCCTAGATACTTGACTTCAGTTTGGCATTGTTGTGCCTTGGCTCTCGAAACCCTGTATCCAGCATCTTTGAGAAGGTACAATAGTTCACTAGTAGCTTGTAGGCATTCACTTTCTGAAATGGTGGCTATGAGCAAGTCATCTACATACTGAAGAACCCTTTTTCCTGGGTCCACTGGGTAACTTGAGAGATCTTGATTCAGGGCAGCACTGAAGAGAGTAGGTGAATTCTTGAATCCTTGGGGTAATCTGGTCCAGGTGAGCTGACCCCGCCTTCCTGTTGTGGGGTCTTGCCATTCAAAAGCGAAGAAAAGTTGACTGGTGGGTGCTAGGCGCACACAGAAAAAGGCATCTTTCAGGTCCAGGACAGTGAAGTGAGTAGCCTCAGCGGGGATCAGTCCCAAGAGAGTATAAGGGTTTGGTACTACTGGGTATATAGTTTCAACTGCATCATTTACTCGCCTTAGATCTTGTACTGGGCGGTAGTCCCCTGTCCCAGGCTTCTTTACTGGGAGAAGGGGAGTGTTCCAAGGTGACTGGCATTCCTTGAGAAGTCCGTACTTCAGCAGTTTCATCAAATGGCAGTGAATTCCTTCTATGGCTGGTCGAGGGAGAGGATACTGCTTCACATGCACTGGTTCCACTCCTAGCTTGAGGGTGACGATGATAGGGGCTATGTTCTTTGCTAGGCCAGGTGGATTATCTTCTGCCCATACTTCAGGTGGGGCTATAAGGTTGGTAGGTATACAGGGACTAGTTGACTTTATTGAAGGTGCACTATAGAACCGCCATTCTTCTTCTCGGGGAACAGTAAGCACCATCAATCCAGCAGGCTTTGGGTTCACAGTCATTTTCATTTCTCCCCCTTCAGCAAAGGATATTTGGGCCTGGAGCTTGGCAAGCATGTCTCGGCCTAGTAGTGGAATAGGGCACTCAGGCATATACAAGAACTGGTGCGTTATCTTCTGTCCCCCTAGTTCACACATGCGGTTCTGCAAGAATGGTTTTGTGGCTTTATTTCCAGTGGCTCCCACAATGGTGACAGATCGTGAGGACAGAGGAGCTACTGGCTTGGCTACTACTGAATGTTCTGCTCCTGTATCTACCATGAATTCCATGTATTGATCCCCTATCTTTAAACTGACCATAGGCTCCTGGGGACCCAGGGTGAACTTGGAGCCCGGTCTGGCCTAGTCTTCATCTATGTCATCCAGGTCATAGCCCGTTGCTACTGCCACTCCCTCAATGGCTTCTTCCCTCTCCTGCTGGAACTGTGTTCGATTCATTCCTCCTCTCCTTCGAAATCTTCCTCCGGGCCTCCAGGGACTCCCTCCTCCCCTTGCAGGGGCGGAGTCCAGATGCGGGCACTCATTTCTCCAATGTCCTTCTTCCTTGCAGTAGGCGCACTGATTTGCACCTAATGGAGGCCTTTCGCTTCCGCGGCCTCTTCCACGTCCTCTGGTCCTTTGATTAGGAATACCTCCTCCACGTCGTTCGGTTATAGCAGCAGCAAGAACATCTGCCTTCTTCTTCATCTTTCGTTCACTTTCTCTGTCTCGTTCATTTTCACGATTCACAAATACTTTCTGAGCGACTTCCATTAACTGAGCTGTATTCATGCCCGCAAATCCATCCAATTTCTGTAATTTTCGCTTTATGTCTCTCTGGGACTGACTAACAAAGGCCGCATTTACCATGCGTAAATTTTCCTGAGTGGCGGGATCATATGGGGTATACAATCTATAAGCTTCAGACAACCGCTCATAAAAGGCCGCTGGGCTCTCATCTGGACCCTGGAGAACTTCTGATACTTTCCCGATATTCATGGCCCTCTGGCCTCCCTTCTTCAGGCCCTGCAATAACGCCTGGCGAAATCTGGTTAAGGCCGCCGCCCCCCTTTCCTCATTCAGGTCCCACCCGGGATCTTCATTGGGGTATTCTGCAGCTGCTGCTTGCGGGGGATTTATTTCTCCCCTTTCTACAGGGTTCTCTTCTAACCATCGGAGGGCTGCTTGCCCGATTCGGCCTCGCTCCTCAGTAGTGAAGAGGGTGGACAGGAGCTGGCGACAATCAGCCCAGGTAGGCTGATGGGTTTGCATAATGCTAGACATTAATTCTGTTAATTCCTGGGGCTTGGCTGTATAGGAAGCATAATACGTTTTCCAGTTTAATAAATCTGTGGTGGAAAAGGGTACATAAACTAAACTGGTTGGTCCTGGCGCCATCTGGCCCTGATCATTTAAAACAGGCATTCCAGGCACTTGGCGTAATGGCATTAGGTGCCCTGCTTTCTCCTTCTTGGGAGTTACACTTCTTAAATCATAAGGCTCCCGGACACAAATCTCCTTGGTGGGTGACCCTGAACTGGCAGGAGAACCTCCGCTTTCTATCTCGTCAGAGGACTCGAGTCCCCCCTGATGTGCTTGGGCCTGACTCGGGACTTTCACTCGGGGTAGGGCAATTCTTAGGCTGTTGCATTGGTATTCTCTGGGGCTCCTCTTCTGGCTCTACTTCAAGTCGTGGTGCTGTGGGGACTAACTTCTGTGGGTGCTGGGGTAACCTATCCAGAATATCTGGGGACTCTGGGTCAGAATACACAGGCGGCTTCGCTTCCTTAGCCTTTTTGGTTCCCCTAGTAGTAGCTACAAATATTTTACAGTGCTCCTCATAACTGCGCTTCATCCATGAGGGCTGCTGTTCACATACACTTAACCAGGAATCTATATAGGGGAACTGGCCAGGATACGCTCTCAATATGAGCTGATGGATTCGTAAAACTGTCTCAAAATCAAAGGTGCCCCCTCGGGGCCATGAAGCAGCTAATGTGGGCCCACTCCCTTTCACATAACATTTTTAATCTGGATGGAGTCATTTTTGTACCATAATCGCCCGAAAATCCTTTACGGAAATTCTTGATCATACATGCCAACGGAGTTTGCGTGGACTCCGTACCTCCCATAAACTAAACGCACCTACGTACACTACCTACGTACTCAATGTACCTGCGTATGTTACGTACCTACGTACACGTAATGTCGCACAAGACAACGAACAATAAGGATAGGTAGTATGGCTGTAGGTAAGGGGTCCGTACAGCCCACAGAACACTGGGGGGGACAAACACCACTCGCTTCCTCCTGTTCGCGACCTGGGCGCGGTCGCCCGGCCAGGAACTGCGCTACTTAGGAGTCCGCTCTCGCTCGGTCTGTATTTCAAGACCTCTCACTCACACACGCAAGCATATTTCAACAAGATATCATATTTAAATATTTCAAGTGCCCAGGTTTTCTGACTAACTGACTATTTCAAACAAGAAGGGTCGATGGCTTCGGCTTCCGCTTTCCTTACGCGGAGCTTACTAGGACCGCCCTTATGGGAGATGATCAGGCTCCCTTGTCTCACGCATACTCATGCGAGATTTCCCAGTTAGTCTATACCAAATATACCAAATCAGTCTTGCGCACGCAAGACGTTGTCCCAGGCTGTTCTTTCTGACTATCGAATTACAAAAATGTCTACTCACCGGATCCGGTCCCCGATACCACACCAGCTTCTGAGTTGGAACCTGGACTCCCCCGGGTCGGAGGTGTTGGCCAGCTGGACCCGATGGCCCGCCGAGGCAGGCGGAACCCTCTCCGGCACAAAAGGGGCCGGCGGCGCCTGAGGTTTCCCCCGCGGTCGGACAGACACGGTTCCAACTGGGCCAAACCTCAAAGCGAATTACGTGGATTACTCACTTGAATACCATTTACCACTCGCACTTCCCGGCCAACATACCAAGAATATGCTGTGGCAAAGTGCAATCAATGAATAAGTCCAGGAGTCGATTGACAGGGTCCAAGTCAGTTTAATGTGCACAGGCCCAGTCAGTCAAAGCTTCAAAAGGAACTGAGCAAAAGTTTATACAGAGACATAACCATTTATACCTCTTTTTCAGTTTGATACATGAGAATTTTCTATTGGTTCCAACTCGATACATGCAAACTTCTCATTGGTTATACATTCCCTTCATTTGTCCAATTAGAAATCCCTCCGGAGCCTAGCAACCGGCCCCCCTCCTTTAGGATTGCTTGAACAATGGTATAGTTCTTAATTTCGTTACTTCTCTACTGCAAGGTTAACTTTGGATTCTGGAATGCATATACTGAAACATTTCTGTTCTTTCACACACAAGAGAATAATAGAAGACTTATGAATTCATGAAAACTTCTTATTAAGCATTTTAAAAGTTTTCTTATTTTTCACAGATTTTTGGTTCTTTTCTAGCTATAATGGGAGTTAGGATCCAGGCCTAACTTACAGGCCTTTCATAGTAGCAGGCCATGCTAGGCCATAGCCTACCACAAAGATTCATGATGTGGATAATGGTAAATGCCGTCACAGTGATTACAAGTGCTGTCATGTTTGCATTAGGAAATTTTCCAGATCTACACAACACAAGATCAGACACATTTTGATTATATGACATTTAAAATCATAAGAAAAATAATTAGGTTAGACTTCTTGGTTTATAGAAGTGGAGGACAATTTTATAACAGTGTTGTCTAGGCTGTCGAGGAACATAGGCACACATTTATTTTATAAAGGCAACATATGCATATATATGCCTTATATAAAATTGCCTCTTCAAAAGCTTCTGCATGAAGCAAGGCAGATGCAACTTCATGTGTGTGAGTGCCAGTAAAAATTGCTGCTTACGGATGTATGTTATCAGATGGACACGAGTGCCGATCCTGCCTCCTTGGTCAACTCCCCACGAACACGTACATGAATATCACATAAAAGTAGGCACTGTGAGTTCCTAGTAGTTATTTTTGTCTATGTATATGCTGGGGCAATTTTTTTTTATCTATAGTTTTTATTTTTTACATGTACAAGTTTGACAATATACATAAACAAATATCTACTGTACATATAAAAAAAAACTTCAAAGTACTAGAACATAAACTGGGCTTGGCATTCACAGAACAATATGCCCCTTAACACACAAGGTAATTAATTTTCCCCTCCCTTCTAGCCCCTCCCCTGGGATTTTACTCTGGAATTTATGCCATAACCATTTTTAATGATCGATCCACTGTGGTTTAGTATATTCACCATTCACATCTCTCTCTGCTTGGGCAATATTGTGCTTAAGATTCACCCACTGCTTAAAGATGGGTGCTCTATCCCCCACCCAACACTAACATTACCTTCTGAACATCCATACCCTTATAATAAATTTGCCATCCACCTTCTGGATTTTTTGGTCTCGGAGCGGCCCTTCCTCCAACATCAGCAGACCGTATGTCTACTCTATACTCTTATTAAGTATTCCTTCCATGCTCTGCAGAGCCCTCTCCCAAATCACTGTCAGGGATGGGCACTCCAAAAAAGCATGCCAGAATATATCAGTTCTCATCTTACATTTTTCATATCTACCCAAGCCCCACATTCACAAATGAGCACCCCTCTCCCAAGTAAGATATTCTCTGTGCAAGATTTGATATTGCATTTCCTGGTATCTTGCCTTACAAATTAAGCATAGTTACTCACCTGTAGCAGGTGTTCTCCAGTAACAGCAGGAATCAGTCCTCACATATGGGTGACGTCGGCAGTGACGGAGCCTGCGCGGTAGCCTCTCTCCAGCTTTCAAAGAAAGCCTTTTAAGAGTGCCAACAGTATGATGATATAGCTTAAGATGGCAAAAAAGAAAAGCAACTCCACGGAGAGGAGGGAGGGTTGTGAGGATTGATTCCTGCTGTTCCTGGAAAATACCTGCTATAGGTGAATAACTACCCTTCCTCCGGGAACAAGTACGAAGTCAGTCCTCACATATGAGACTCCCTAGCTACAGGTTACCAAAAAAAATCTCTAAGCCATGGGTGACCCAAAAAGTGAACTCTGAAGAACAGCAGAGTACAGTTCAGTTGCAAGACCTCAGCTGCGATCACAGACTCATCTAAGGAATCCAGCTCTCCAGTAGCCTGGACACAAAAGAACCAGAGGGCAGAAGATGCCTTAAACCCCAAACAGATGACGGAGTACCACCTGGCTGAAAGCGCTGTCCCGCTGGGATGACTCCTCCAGGGAGTAATACACTGCAAAGGTGTAGAATAATGACCAGGTAGCGAAAAAGAAGAGAAAAGTGAACTCCATGCTGATATAACACTGTACAAAGTTGCATGAATTCCCTCAGTTTTGCCGCTACACAGGTAGAATAATTGTTAAACAACATAATCTTTATATTTTCATATTCCAACATTTTCAGTCAGCGAAACATTTAATAGGCGCTTCTTTTCCAAACACACTAGAGGGCTATGGCTGCCCTTAGTCTGCTATGTTGATCTCTCTTTGGACCAATTCGGTGTGCCCTTTCACAATGCCACGTGCCTTCTTTCTCCTGCAGGCCTAGCTGGGCTGGAAGCCATTTTTCAAAATAATTGTAAAGTTCCACATCTGTCACTCGTTCCTCCAACCCTACTACTTCCAAATTATTTCTGTGAGCTCTATTCTCCTGCTCTTCAATCCTTTCCAGCATATGTGTCTGCTCCTTGGCCAGTTGACCCACCCACGTCACATGCTGCTCAGTCACCTCCTCTTGGGCTACCACCCAACTCTCCATCTCTCCCATTCTTTGAAATTGCAATTCAAATTTCTCCCGAATGTCTTCCACAGTGGACTGCAACTTGTTCAAATGATCTTCTAATGCTGCAAACACAATTTTTGACATTTCTGCAGCAAGATCCCCTGTGCTTGGGGGGGATGGGGGAGTAAGATTTCCTCTCAGGACCTCAGTGGCAGTGTTTAGTTCTGCATGTTGCTTCTGCTCACAACCTACCTTCAGTATTTTTTTTGGCATACCCTTCAGCAGCACCAACCTTTGACCACTTTCTTTGCACGCCAGCTGATAACCTTTCCCTTCCCCTCCAATTCTAATAATTACAGAGAATAGATGGCCCTTTTTTTTTTGCAGGTTTATGAGGTCTGAATCAGTAGCTCTACCCTTTCACATCTTCTCTCTTTCTCTGCATCATGTTGATCAGGCACTGGGGCAATTTTATAAGCATTTATAGGAGCAGGCAGAACATTGTTCTACCTGTCCAAGTTGCTTACAAAAATCACCTCCTAGACTGTAAGAAACACTCCCGGGGTCCAGTGTGATGTCACATGAAGATGGCCACACTTTGAATCGGCACTGAGGCTGTGTTAAAAAGAACCCGAATATACAAAGCATCCCGCACTCTACAAAGAGATAAAAAACACTGGGGAAACTAAAGGAAAGTGCAGACAGCGATGGCGGCAAAAAAGCAGGGAGGGGTCTTAAAAATGTATGCATTTAAAGCAGGAGCAGTAGCGACAGGCCCAGCCAGGCTGAAAATGGCAGCGGTTGTAGACGCGGGAACAGATGAAGGAGGAGGGAAGGGAAGAGGACCCCCAACAGCAGTCTCCAGAGAAGATGGAGATCCATTTAGTGAGAGAAGACATTCAGGGGGGATTCTCGGACTTGAAGCAAGAGACTAGTACCCTGCGACAAGATGTGCAGTCCTAGATAACGGAGCTGCACAGTGAGCTGGGCGATACAGGACAATGCATGGCGGAGCTAGAGGAGACCACGGAAGAGCAAAAGCAAAATATACAGCTACTGCAACAGGAAAATGTCCAATTAAGACTCAGGCAAGAAGAAATAGAAGGTAAATTGGATGACTTCTTGAGAATCAATCGAGCAGAGTTAACCTAAGGATCCAGGGCCTGGCAGAAACAGAAGAGGGGGGTGATTATTGCCTGATAACAGCCCAGATATGCAAAGTTGTGGCTACACAGCAGGGGGGCTAGACGAGACCAAACTCTGCTTTAAAGTTGAGAGAGCACACAGAGCGCTGGGCCTCAGGCGAGAAGTTAAGACCCAGGACATAGTGGTGCGTATGCATGAATATGCCACGAAAGAGGCAGTACTCAGGGTAGCTCGAAAATTGGGAAAACTTAAGTGGGAGAATCAACAAGTGGAAATCTATGGAGATCTTGCACTGGCAACAATTCAGAAGCGTCGGGAATATCAAATTATTACACAGCAGTTGAGAGCAGAAAATGTTTGATTTAAGTGGCTGTTCCTGATGGGGATACAATTTATAGTTGCAGGTACTACAACAGCAGCATGGTCTGTGGAATCGGTGCTAAAAGCCCTACAGGAAGCGGGCTAGTAGGACTTGCCACGGATCCCACTAGGGGCAGATACCAACAAGCGGAAGGAGGGAGATGAAGAGGTGACTTGGTCATGTGAAGGACATGGAGGCAAGAGACTCCGACAGCAGAAAACTTTGGGTGCCCCATTTGTGGCAGGAGCAGAGATCTAAAATCAGGAGGCCAAGGAGATCTGCTAAGAGAACTGAAACAACAGGCTGAAGCCGGGGCCAATGGAGGTGAAAAAGGGCAGGGCTGCACTATAATATTGAGAAGTGACTACTTATAAGTGTATAGAGCCAAAGTGGTTCAGAGGGGTGCAGGGGGGGGGGGGGGGAGGGAACTAGGAGAAATATGGGGTAAGGGGATGAAAATGTAGCAAGGATGCATGAGGATGGCCTCTGTGTGAGGAAATACGGACATAGATGGAACACTGTCTGAAGGGAGGAGGAGGGGGAGGGGGGGAGGGGGGAGAGGAGTAAGAAAAAGAGGGGGGAAAGGGGGATGGCCTGAGTGTTATGAATGGTATGGGTTATATAGGATGAAGCAATGGAAGACAAAGGGACTTGTTTACAAAGCCGCGGTAGTGGCTTCCGCTCGATATCGGAACCGCGGCCCCATTGAATTCAATGGGTCCATGGCTACGATATCGGGCGGAAACCGCTACCGCAGCTTTGTAAACAAGCCCCAAAGATAATCACCTTAAATGTAAGAGGTTTGAATACGCCTGCTAAACGTAAGCTTTTGTATAAAGAAATGGAGCAGATGCAATGGGACATATACTGTATTCAGGAGACCCACTTCCGAGGCACAGATGAATGGTGCATAAAACCTCCAAAATATGGGGAAGCGGATATTCGCGTCCAATAGGGAGGAAAAGAAGAAAGGAGGGATGACCATATTTTTCTCAGCTTGCCTACAGGCCCAAATTATTGAGGTGAAAAAAGATAGAGGAGAGTGTAGTCTGTTAGTCAAGGCCCAATGGGGTGGTAAGATATACACGATAGGAAGTGTATACGCCCCCAATACTGAACAGGCAGGGTTCTATACAGCCCTATTTAGAGACATTCTGGGATTCTATGAAGGGACCCTGATTGGGGGGGGGGGGGGATAATTGGGCCCCAGACCCCTGGGTGGCTAGTTCCCAAGGTGAAAGAGCCCAGATGGGCAAGCACCACCGAGTCATGAGGGTGATCATGGAGGAATTGGAAGTGGTAGATATATGGCGGGTGGTACATGGGCAAAAGAGGAATTACAGCTACTACTCAGCAGCCCATGACTCATACTCTCACATTGACCTCCTATGGGTACATAAAACTCTCATATACGAGGTGAGGGAATGCAAGACAGGGGAACAGATCTGGACAGATAATGCTCCAGTCTATGGAACCCTACTGGGGAAAGGTGGGGGGAGGAGTTGGAGACTTAATGAGTCCCTATTGGAGGATAAAGAGGTGGTAGGACAGATTAGTCAAAATTTGGAGGACGACTTAGAGCTGAATGATGTGGAGGGATGCTCATCAGGACTGCTATGGGAGGGCCTTAAGGCAGTAATACAGGGGAGACTTATTGAACAAGGAGCATGCAGGAAAAGGAGGAAAAAACAAGAACTAGCTCACTTATTAGGGGAGGTGAGAGAATTACCTGCTAATCATCATACCTGTACCATCCACACGAAAAGCACATGCAATATCCAAACGAGTTTAGAGTATTGTATATAGTATCAAGTTAACCTGTACATAGTTCTCCCGGTTATTCCCTGTTTTATTTTCCTGTTCATTGTAAACTCAATGTTGCCTGTATGCATTGTAGTATGTTTTTGTTCGATGTACACCGCGCTGATTATAATAGCGCGGTATAGAAGAAATGTTAAATAAATAAATAAGAGCATATCAAACAAACAGGAAAGCTGGATAAGATGGTCCATCAAAAACTGAAAACAACTAGAAGGGTACTGAGGGAAATTCAGATGGCAGAAGTGAAATATGAACTGGATCGGGTGAAACAGCAATCCTTTGAATTTAAGGAATCCAGCAGACAGCTGGGGCATAAATTTAAAAAAAAAAACCAGTCTCAAAACCACGTTTTACAGATTAGAGACAAAGAAGGGGGACTGGGCTTGGATGGGTTCTCCAACAAATTTTATAAAACATTTAGTACCTATGTGGTAGAACCCTTGACTAGATTTAATGCATTCTCCGAAATGGACAAAATGCCCGAATCCCTAAGGATTGTGGGAGTAATGATCCTACCAAAGGAAGACAAAGATCCAAGTTATTGTGGGTCCTACAGACCAATAGCCCTCTTAGGAATGGACTTAAAGATCTTCACTAGATTACAAGCCAACAGGCTAAAGGGATTAATGCTCAAGTTGGTCCACGCAAGCCAAGCAGGCTTCATACCTGGGAGGCAAGCTTCAGACAACATCGGGAAGATAACTGACCTCATGTAGAGGGAAGAGGGAGGCAGAGGATATGGTACTCCTAACAGTAGATGCAGAGAAGGCCTTTGACCGGGTGTCATGGCCCTTTCTGATCTAAACGATGCAGAAGATGGGTTTTGGGGATAATTTCTTAAGGTGGGTGGAGATCTTGAATAATGAACCGATGGCCAGAATAAAAGTTAATGGCAGGTACACATCCTGCTTTGAGCTACATTTTGGAACAAGGCAGGGGATCCCCTTGTCACCATTATTATTTGTGTTAGTGACAGAACTCCTGGCACAAATGATAAGGCACAACTCTAACATTCGGGGTATACTGTTCACTGTTACAGAAGTGGAAACATCCCTGCCGGGACTACTAGAGGATATGAGGGAGTACAGAAAGGTAGCAGGATTCAAAGTGAACACCAACAAATAAGAGCTTTTAAATATATCACTTTCAGGGCAGCGGTGCACTGCCCTAACAGCCTACCCTTTAAGTAGGTGGTAAAGCGAATTAGATATTTAAGAGTGAACCTAGTGGGGGATATAGAGAACTTGTTTAACGTAAATTATCCCCCTTTGTGGGAAAATATTAGTAAACAAAAATAGATAAGTGGTGGCAGTGCGGGCTGAGCTTGGGGAGGGGGGACAAATGGCAGCAGTAAAGATGACAACCCTCCCCCAAATACTATATTTGTTCTCCACTTTGCCTATTATCATCTTGCAGACATACCTGAAAATGATGCAGAGGAAAAAGCGTAGTTACCCACCTGTAACAGGTGTTCTCTGGGGACAGCAGGAATCAGTCCTCACATATGGGTGACAATGCCGACGGAGCCAGCGTGGAGCAAATCCCCAGCTTTCAAAGAAAGCCTTTGGGAATTAATGCCATGCATGTGTGGTCCCCTTCCTGCCCAAGGGTGCCATCTTGCTCAATCAAATGACATAGCTATAAAGACGGCAAAAACAAATGAAAATAATAGGACTGCAACTCCAAGGGGAGGAGGGAGGGAGGGTTGTGAGGACTGATTCCTGCTGTCCCCAGAGAAAGCACAGTTACTTACCTGTAACAGGTGATCTCTGGGAACAGCAGGAATTAGTCCTCACATATGGGTACGTCGGTACCGACGGAGCCTGCGCGGGAATGCTTCCCAGAATGAAAGCTTTTGGGGCATCCCACAGCGCATGCGCGCTGCCTTCCCGCCTTTCCTACCAACTCTCCTCAGTTCAAGTTTAAAGCTGAAACAATAGAGAGAGAGAGAGTAAAGGAAAGACAAAGAGAGAGATACAACTCCTAGGGGAGGTGGGTGGGTTGTGAGGACTAATTCCTGCTGTTCCCAGAGATCACCTGTTACAGGTAAGTAACTGTGCTATCTCCAGGAACAAGCAGGAATAAGTCCTCACATATGGGGACTCCCTAGCTAAGATGCCTGGGAGATCCCCAAGGGTATGAGACCCTGAAGGGTTCCTCGTCTTCCTATGGATCTCAGGCATCCATTCAGGGAAGGTGGGCAGGAGTTGTTCAAGAATGGAACAGGTGTCTGAGGACAGCCTGACCAAACAAGGCATCCCGGCGGGAGTCCTTGTCCAAACAGTAATGGGCTGTGAAGGTATGAACCGAGGCCCAGGTGGCTGCTCGACAGATCTGATCGATGGACACAGAATGAAGATGAGCCATAGAGGTGGCCATGACCCTCACATTGTGAGCTGTGACATGGCCCTCCAGAGAAAGGTTCTTACTCTGGTAAGCAAAAGAAATACACTGAGCAATCCAATTGCAGTGTTCTTTTGGAGACTGGAAGTCCTAAATGAGAAGGATCAAAAGCAACAAAAATCTGGGAAGACTTTCTATGTTGCTGTGTCCTGTGTAAGTAAAAAGCTAGAGCTCTTTTACAATCTAGAGTATGAAGGTTCCTCTCTGCAGTTGATGCATGAGGAGCTGGAAAAAAGACAGGTAAATATACCTCTTGATTAAGATGAAAAGGTGAGACCACTTTAGGCATAAAGTGAGGATTTGTCCTAAGGACTACCTTATCATGATGGAACCTTGTATAAGGTGGATTAGCCACTAAGGCCTGCAGTTCACTGATGCGGCGAGCAGAAGTGATTGCAATAAGGAAAATAACCTTCCAGGAAAGAAATTTCAAGGAGGTAGTGGCTAATGGTTCAAAAGGTGGCTTCAAAAGCTGACCAAGAACCAAATTTAAATCCCATGCCACCGGAGGAGGTCGAATGGGAGGTTTAGTTAAAGTTAGGCCTCTCATAAATCTTGCAATAAGAGGATGAGAGGAAACAGGTTGTCCATTGATAGGCTTAAGGGATGCTGCAATAGCACTTAAATGGACCCTTACTGAATTCGTCTTAAGGCCTGCATTGGAAAGATGCAGGAGATATTCTAATAGAGAATTCAGAGAAAGTGCCAGAGGGTCAAGACCCTTTTGAGCACACCAAATGGAAAATCCTTTCCATTTAAAGGCATAGGAACGCCTAGTGGAAGGTTTCCTGGAAGCATGAAGGATATCCTTCACTTGCTGCGAAAGATTGAAGTCTTGAAGGTCTAGGCCTTCAGTAACCAAGCTCTGAGGTGAAGGGACTTGGGGTTTGGATGCCACAAAGTCCCCTCCTCCTGAGACAGAAGTTCTGGAGCAGCTCCTAAGTCCAGGGAGGGGGCTTGGGAGAGATGCAGAAGCAAAGGGTACCACACTTGGCGTGGCCAGCGTGGAGCTATGAGGATCATAGATCCTTGATCCCTCTGAAGTTTGAACAGAGTCTTGGGAATCAAAGGAATGGGTGGAAAGGCATACAGGAAGTCCTGACCCCAATGAAGGAGGAAGGCATCTTTGGCCTGAACTCCCTGACACGGAATTCTGGAACAGAACCGGGGAAGTTTGGCATTCCACGGACTTGCAAATAGGTCTATGTCCGGGGTACCCCATTCCTGGAAGATTCTGAGTACCTGATCCATGTGCAGGGACCATTTGTGCGGAAGCAGAACTCGACTGAGTCTGTCTGCCCAACAGTTTTGAATTCCTGGGAGGTATACTGCCAGGAGATGGATTTGATGCTCTCTGGCGAAGGCCCATAATCTTAGAGCTTCGTTGCAAAGTGACAGAGAGCCAGTTCCTCCTTGCTTGTTTATGTAAAACATAGCTACCTGATTGTCTGTTTGAATGAGGACTGTCTGGTAGCTGAGGAGGGTATGAAAGACCTTGAGAGCTAGGTACACTGCTCGAAGTTCCAAGAGGTTGATATGAAGGGAGGTCTCCTGTGGGGACCAAGTGCCTTGGGTGGATAGGTCCTGTAGATGAGCTCCCCAACCTGTCAGAGAGGCATCTGTTGTGAGGATTGCTTGGGGCAACAAGGGTTGGAAGGGGGACCCCAGCAACAGATTTTGAGTGGACATCCACCATTGGAGAGACCAAAAGAGACGTTTGGAGTTTGCTATTTGGTCTGAGAGAGCTCCTGAAGCTTGAGTCCATTGGGTGGACAAAGTCCAATGAGCTGCTCTCATGTGTAGGCGAGCATAGGGCACCACATGTACTGTGGAAGCCATGTGGCCTAGTAGTTGTAGCATCTCCCGGGCAGTTAAGTGGTCCTTTGACTGAATCTGGGAGGCTAATTGCACTAGACGTTGGCAACGAGCCTGGGGAAGATAGGCTCTTGCAGTAGTGGTGTCTAACCAGGCCCCTATGAATTCTAGGGACTGAGTAGGGGTGAGCTGAGACTTTGGGAGGTTTACCACAAGTCCCAGATACTGCAGAATGCTCCTGGTGCTGTCCAGGGAAATTTGGGCTTCTGACTGGGATGGAGCTCGGATGAGCCAGTCGTCCAGATATGGGAAGACAAAGATTCCCAGAGTGCGCAGAAATGCAGCAACTATTGCCATGCATTTGGTGAACACTCTTGGAGCAGAGGCCAGACCAAAAGGAAGGACTCTGTATTGGTAATGTTTGCCCTGGAACAGAAAACGTAGGAATTTTCTGTGGGATGGATGGATGAGAATATGAGTGTACGCATCCTTGAGATCTAGAGAACAAAGCCAATCCTGACTCTGTAGGTATGGAAGGAGAGTGCCTAAAGAGAGCATCTTGAACTTCTCCTTGTATAGAAATTTGTTCAATTCTCGGAGATCTAGAATGGGTCTGTATCCCCCTGTTTTCTTTGGACTGAGAAAGTAGGGGGAGTAAAACCCTGACCCCTGTTGAAGAAGAGGAACTTCTTCTATGGCCCTCTGGGCCAGAAGGGAGGTTACCTCCTGATCCAGAAGGTCGAGGAGAGATGTGGGAGAATTGAAATGTCTCACCATGGTGTAGGGAGGAAGGTTATATGACGTTATATGTAAAACAAACTATGCTTTGTTGACTGTTGTTATTTGTGAACCGCAGCTGATCTCTGGAAGCTGCGGTATATAAGTGCTTGTTAAATAAATAAATAAAATAAGGTCTGAGAAATGAAGTTTGTAGCCCTCTCTGATGATGGAGAGGGTCCACTGCTCTGATGTGATTTGCTCCCATCTGGGAGCAAAATGAGCTAACCTTCCTGGAATGGTGAGAGGTTCTGGCTGTTGTAGAGCCAGAAAGGTTAAGTTCTCTAGTACTAAGTCAAAACCCCTGAGGGGCCTGGGACTGCTGGGTTGCAGCAGCCCCTGCAGGTTTAGGCCTGGCCTGTTTAGGTTGCTGACGCTTAGTAGCAAAGCGACCTGTAGAAGACTGTTGACCAGAAGTGGAAGGAAATCTGCCCTTCTTGTAAAAAGACTTTTTAAAAGATTTTTTCTTGGCCGGAGTGGAGGTAGACTTAGAAAGTCTATCTAGAGCAGCATTTTCTGCATCCATTTGAGTGGCTTTAATTTGCCACTCCTTGCCAAATAGGTTTTCACCTGTACAGGGCAGATTTCCTAAACCATCTTGAACCCAGGGTTCTAGATCAGAAGCCTGGAGCCAAGCAATTCTACGAGCAGCTATAGCAATGCCTGAGGCTATGCTGGCACCTTCAAAAGAATCAAAGGCTGCCCTGTTTGAAAACTTTGAAATGTCTTGAGTATGCTTAAGCCAAAGAAGGAATTCATCCCTTTTATCTTCTGGAATAAAAGGGAGAAAGTTGTGCAGCTTTTCTGCAACCTCCTTCAGAAACATACCCATATAAAGGCTGTATGAATTGATTCTGGCAATAAGCATGCTAGCTTGGAAGATCTTCCTACCAAAAGCATCCAAGGTCCTGCATTCTCTTCCTGGAGGAGTAGAAGAGTGTCTTTTGGAACTCTTTATCCTCTTCATAGCTGACTGCACCACAATGGAGTGGTGAGGAAGCTGAGTTTTTTGAAATCCAGGAGAAGGAGGGACACGGTACATAGTGTCCAATCTACGAGAATGAGTAGAAAGGGTGAGAGGAGTCTCCCACAAGTCAATCAAATGTTCTTGAAGAATTTCATGAATTGGCATTTCTGCTCCAACCTCAAAAGTTTTCGTTCTCTGTCTCCTCCTCTCGGATTATCAGGTACATGGTCCATAATAGTCCAACGAAAATCCTCAAAAGAGTGTGATTGCTCAATAGAATGAGACACCAGCGGTGCTGTTTCAACTCTACATCGAATCCGGGAAGCATGTTCCGCCAGCCTTTTTTTAACTGGACGAATAGTCTTGCCAAGATAAATTAGAACCTTTATCTATTTTTTGTGATGTTTTTCTCAAGAAGGAAGCCTGTCAGGTGGCATCTTTTATTAAGGATTCTACACATTTATTACAAATTTTTTCTACCGTTACAGTTCCAAAAAATGTGTTTTTGGTCACCTTAGATATAGCAGCATTATATACCAATATTGATCAGGTTGAAGCGTTGAGTCTACTGCAGAATCTATTTACGTTTGCTCCGAATCGATTGCCCAGATCCTTTTTCATCCAATTGATGGAGTTGGTATTGACTAAGAATTATTTTTTATCTGGGGGTAAATTTTACCAACAGATTACAGGTATTGCGATGGGGGCTACTGTGACCCCTTCAATAGCTACTCTATATTTGGCAGATATGGAAACCAACTTAATAGAGCGTTCTATGGCATTTAAAAACATACTACTGTGAAAACGTTTTCTGGATGACGTCTTTTTTATTTGGACGTCAGATCTTCCATCACTTCATTCTTTTGTGATTTGGTTAAATTCCTTGAGAGCCAATATACGGTTTACAGAACATATTAGTCCTGAAAAGATTGACTTTCTTGATATGACTATTTTTATTGAGGATGATCACTTATCTACTACACTTTATCGAAAACCGGCTCAGCGAAATAGTTTGCTGCATTACCGAAGTTTCCATCCGGGCCCCTTACGTAGGGGCTTACCTTTTGGTCAATTTTTACGGTTGCAGCGGGTTTGTCATTCCCTGCCAGAATTTCGACGTGAGGCAAGTGATCTTTCTCAACGTCTTCAACACAGAGGATACCCTCAAGCAGTTATTTCTAAGGCTTATCGCCGATCCCTTCATGTACATCGGGAATGGCTCCTTGATCCTCAATATGCTCGTGCATCATCTGTGGAGGATAGGCCAATTACAGGGGTTTTGCCATATACAGATCGTAGTTCGGCTGTCCTGCGAATTTTGCATACCCACTGGCCAGTTTTGCAATTACATGAATGTTTTAACACATCGTTGCGAATAGCCTTTTCTCGGGGCCAAAATCTTGCTGACCGTTTAGTTAAGACGACTTTACTATGGGATCAAGTGGTTCCCTCATCTATGGTACTTGGTCACATGCCCTGTAACTCTTGTGGCTATTGTGTGCTGACTTTGTCTGGACAATCTTGGTGTCATCCGCGGACTTTAAAACTATACAAGCATCAGTGGGACACTACCTGTACTTCTTCGTATGTAATATATCTTTTACAATGCCCTTGTGGCTTGATTTATCTTAGCAAGACTATTCGTCCAGTTAAAAAAAGGCTGGCGGAACATGCTTCCCGGATTCGATGTAGAGTTGAAACAGCACCGCTGGTGTCTCATTCTATTGAGCAATCACACTCTTTTGAGGATTTTCGTTGGACTATTATGGACCATGTACCTGATAATCCGAGAGGAGGAGACAGAGAACGAAAACTTTTGAGGTTGGAGCAGAAATGGATTTTCACTATGAATACAGTTGAACCACATGGTCTTAACCGGGAAATTGATTGGCAGAGCACTTTTTGACGCCACCATGCTGTTTTATCCAATCAGAACAGGGATTCACCTAGCAGTGGGGTTCCCCCTGCTCTTATTGGTTGGTTCTTCCTTTAAAAATATCGGTTCCATTCAGCCTATGTGACTGATTAACCTGAGCCGCGGTGACGGTGTTTTTTCATCTTGTTGCTATCGTTTGGACATAACGAGATTATGCACTTGATATAGGGCTGTGGCCCGAAACATGCACGTCGTGCCAACTAGTTCGTTTTGAAAGCAACATATTTTGCAGGACTTTCATAAGATAAGTGTGACTTTTGAATATTAATTTCAATCATACAATTATTTTTGGAGGAGAACCTCCCTTTGATAAAAAGTAGCTAGCTGCTTGGTGTGGATTGAGCGTTCATCTCAATCCTCCTACAGTTCGCTTTGACAAAAAATATTTGTAATTTTAGAGTGTAGGTTTCATAATTATTGGTGGACCTTTTTTCTTAGAGCGATATATTTTGTTCACTAGATCGGGGTTGTGGTTTATTTTTTTTGATTCCCCTGTTCTCTTTGGCACTAGGAAGTACCTGGAGTAGAACCCCTTGCCCTTGAGGTGGTGGGGCACCGGTTCCACCACTTGGTCCTCGAGAAGGCCTGCCAACTCTTTCAGAAGGTGGTCCCGGTGAAGGAGAGACCTGAGGGGCTCTCCTGGGAAGTAGTGTGGAGATACTTGGCTCAGATGGAGAAAGTAACCCTCCCTGATCACCTGTAATGCCCAGGAATCGGTGGTGATAGTACCCCACCTGTGGGCAAAAAAGGTGAGGCGACCTCCTGTAGGCTGCTGAGCTCCGGGTGGAAGAGGGGCCATGCTGCAGGAGTCAAAAGCTCCCTCCAGGCTGGGCTGGAGCCTGGGGCTTGGGAGCCTTCTGCGTACGCAGGCCATGCCCCTGTCCCTTGGCCTGCTGCCCTTGCTGGGGAGCCGGGGAGGTCTAGTAAGGAGGGTAGTTTCGGTAAGCAGTGGAATTCCTCAAGTAAAAGGGTTTTTTACCCAAGTCCTTCTTTCGGGAAGGGGCAGTGGTCTTCTTAGAGAGCATAGTCCTCGTCATGAACTCGGTCTCCAGCTCGGCGGCCATGTCGGTCATGGGTTTGCCTTAGTGGTTTTCCTCTTGACATGGGACATCGACCAATTTTTCCTGTACCCATTGCTCGAGGTTGGACAACTGTAGCCAAGCTTGGCGGCGTTCACCGATGCCCGCCGCGGCCACCCAGGCCGCCGACTCGAAGCAGTCATAGGTCGCCTGAGACAAACTTGGAGCATTCACGGACAGCTTTGGACAGGCCCTTGAAGCACTGCAAAGGCTCCCAGAGAGACCAGCCGAGAACCCGGTGAGTTCCTTCGTCAAGTCTCTCAGGTGCATGCCCACGTACAGCTGGTAGGCCTGGATCCGACAATTCAGCATTGCGCCCTGGTAACACTTCCTGCCGAGGGCATCCAAAGTGCAGGCCTCCCTGCCAGGGGGCACCAAGGAGTGTGTCTTCTGACTCTTCAGTCGACACATGGCCGACTCCACAACCATGGAGTTGTGCGGCAGTTGTGATTTTTGAAACCGAGGGCTCCGGCAGACTCAATACATCGAATCGAGCCGCTTGCTGATTATCGGCGTCGACGTCTCCCACATGCGGAGCATAAGTCATTCCAAGATAGGAGGAATGGGGACCGTAAGAGTCTCCCGAGGGGGAGCCTCAATACTGGAGGATCTCGATTTTGTCGGCTTGAGGATCCTCCTGGGTCTCTGTCAGGAAAGTCAAGGCCTTGGACATATCCCGAACAGTCCAGAAACCCTATATCCTCCGGTGGGGACTTTCTCCAAGGTTCAGATACCAGGGAATCGGATGGGACATCTCAATGGTGACAAGTGTCCAAGGAAGACTCATGAAGCTCTTCGTGGCTCGAGAGCCCCGGTGCCATCTGCCCCAACACCGGCAGACTCGCTGGTGATGACCTCGGTCCCGATGAGTGGGAGACTGAGCGCGACCTCGGCTGAGGATTAATGGGCCTGCAGGGCCAAGAGGATCGGCTCAGCCTCCGGGGTCGACTTCGATGTCAAGCACCCGGTGGTCGGGGAGGAGGAACCGGACATACCGGACATCAGCGCCTGCTGCTGCTCCAAGAAGGCAGTGACACTGTGCTCCAAGGCCGCCATCCTGGACACCAGTCCTGGAGGCTTCGCAGCCCTCGGCTCGGGCACCAACGCACTTGGACCCTGTAGAAATGGACAGATAAAGGGGATACCAGAATCCCTAATATGTAATTAAAGATAGATGAATTTCTTGATGCAGATCTCTAAAATGTGCTCAGAATTTTGTCTTCCTCTTAAATAGAATAGGATATCATGATCATGAGTTCTGTGTAACTGTCTTTTAAAATAGTTTGGGAACATTGTTAATGCAAGCATAAAGAGTAAGCATAGGCTATGAACTGCGCAACCATAGTTCATTGTACAGTCAACTACAGGTCCCTGCTGGCACAGCATAATTTTTGCAACTCTGCAATTATAAATAACTGTCATAATCAAGTAAATTTTATCTAATACAATGTAATCAGCTCTTACTCTGTAAAAAGAACTCTAGCGACACCTTGTGTTATGATTAATGACGGTTACTTCCCCTTTTTCTTCAATAAAAAGAGCTTTTCAGGAGGAAGAATTTGAATCCAACAGACGTAGAACTGTGCTGAGTCCATAGACCGTCTGTTGTTTTCCCTCTGAGCTCAAAGAAAGTAGTACTTTGTGTGTGATTGTGTTCTGTGTTACTCTCTGCTTATTTCTCACTGCTTGAGGGACCAGAGACCAAAAGAGCCATGGTATTGTGGCCAGATCATGGGGTTTTCTTCAATTTTTGCCATGACTCGGATGACTGTGTCCTTCAGCAGTTGGAAACAGCAGACAAGTCTCCAGGATACGTATGGCAGGTTTCTGTCGTGAGTATTAAAAGGCAGTTTTTCTGTTGTGAATATTAAGAGGCAGGTTTCTGTCGTGTGTTTTCAAATGGGCAATAAGGCCAGTAAAATTAAACAGAGTACTCTGTTAGATGAATAGGGCAGTAAAAGCTCGTAATATAGGGCAGAAAAAGCTCGTAGTATAGGGCTGAAAAAGGGAAGCCCGAATTATGAAATGAGGCGCAGGTTTGGTGATTGCGCCCTTGATTATGGTGGTCGTCAACATTCGATGACTGCCAGTAACCTCAGTTTGCAGTTCCCCTTGGGGAACTTTTCAGGAGAACAAACTGTGCTGGTTACAGTATGAGATGGCCCTTAATGATTTGGGGCGACCTCATACCAGTCACAAATTGGTTGTGTATGGTTGGTGGCAGTTTAAGGCTGAAAAGGTGCAGCAAGCTACTGATTCTGTTTGAAAAATTAAAAATCAAGTGTTTAGGATGGATATGTGTTTTAACTAAACAGACAGAAATTGAAATTAATGCTAGTAATTATGAATGTGCACAATATCAGCTAAGGCTGAAGGTGGAGATTGAAGATTTTGATCAGTAATTAGTTTGAGTGGTTGAAAGGATAGTATAAATATAAAAGAAACTAAAACTTACAGGGAAAAACTTAAATCATTGCTCTATGACAAAATAGAATTAATCAAGCAAATTTTTGAAGGACTAATTTTCATGTTATAACTGTAGTATGAAGTTTTGCTTTCTCTAATTTAGTGGTTAGGGAAGAGAAATGTGCTGTACAGTACACTGCAGTAACAATTTGGAGGTTTCCGGTATAGATAACAGCTTGGCATGACTGTATATTTTTTGCAGGAAGAAAGTCTGGAGCAACCATGGTAAGATTATTTTTTGTGTTAGACTAACCATAAGCCTTATTGGGGAAGTTAAAAAGAAACCCTCCAAATGTGATTAACCATTCTTTTATTTGTGTATGTATAGTAAATAAGTTTTGTTTTCTAGGTCATGGATCTGAACTTATTTTGGTTATGAGAATTTATCTACTGATTCCATTCTATGTGTAATAATGCAAATGCTGAAATGTATTTAGATAACAGTACTCCTGGGTGCTTTTTATATCTTCGGATGCTCTGGGAAGAAAAATGATTGATGATATTCTGCAAATTGTATTTTTAGTTATAATTGATGTGAATGAATAGGAAGATCTTCCATGCTTTGATGTATTTAGATATTTGATAAATTGTGTGGATTTATGTGATGTGACAAAGGTTAAGAAAAAATTAAGTGTTTAAAGGAAAGATAGAAGTTAGTAACGTAACTGGAAAAAACAAAAAAACAAACAAAATTGAATTGCTTGTCAAGTTAAGTCAAGCAAGTTTGTTTAATTAAAGGGAAAAAGTGAACGATACAACTACATTCAAACAAATGAATTAAGTAATTAAAACAATATGGTAAATATATGTATAATGTTTTATTTTTCCTTTGTGACAATAGACAAGTTGAAAATTACAACTATGATAGTGTATGAGTAACAATATCTGCAGAAAAAAATGCTGATATTTCTCCTAGTCTCTTTTAAACTAATCTGCAAGAGTTGATTGGAGGAGTGATCTTAAATTCTCATGTCGTGTATGGTTTTTTTTTTTTAATTTTTATTTTATTTTAGTTGAATATAATGACCAGATGCAAAATAGGAAAAAATCAGAAACATGTCATTAACAGCGAACACATCAAGTTCAATTTATACAAGAAATAAAAACATAATTTAGTCCACATCATGGGAGTGAACACTGAACAAGAACAAAAACAAAAGAAGAACAATCACAAAGTAGTAACCAAGGTCAAGAAAATTGACCCACTCTTCAAAGGGATTTTTTACAATCAGACTGCAGAATTCCCCTCCACACCCTGTATACCCTGTCTGTCAAAAATTTCTCCAGATGTACAACATCCACAAAAATAAAGGAAGCGCCATCATAACTGATGACACACTTGCAGGGAAACTTTTAAAAAAACGTAGCTCCCAAAGCAAGTACCCGGGGCTTCAAAGATAGAAACTGCCTCCGGCGCAATTGGGTAGCACGTGCTACATCGGGGAAAACATTTACAATCTGCTCACCAAACTTAAGTGCTTTCGTTTTAAAGTAAGCTTTAAGAATACGCTGCTTAGTGGCCACCGACAAAAAGGTGACCAGCAGAGTAGACCGCATAGTAATGATTTCTAAAGAATCCTCTATAAAGGCGGTGAGATTAGAGATAGAGGGAATCACCTCATCCAATTCACCCTCCGAGGAGTTAACCTTTTTCACGGATGAGGGGATGTAATAGATCTGGGAAACCTCAACAGAATCAGATATAGCTAAAACCTCTTTAAGATATTTATCCAAAAGAATCTTTGGGGATAACAGGGAAGAATGAGGAAAATTTAAAAACCGTAAGTTACATACCCTCATAGAATTTTCCAGTGATTCCAATTTAGAATGTACAATCAAGGAATCCTTGATACCAGCAACATTAACTGAATGCAAAGGAAGCACCTGCGATTCTATTTTAGAAACAGCCACATCTAAAGAGGAAACTCTCTCCTCCAACAACCACAGAGATTCTGTAGCTCTTGGGTGAAAGTACATAAAGAATTTAATTTCAAGGAAACTTTCAGATCTATACATTTTAAGGCACCCCACAGATCCTTCAAGGTTACATCTCCCTCAGGGGGCAACTCCGGGAGCTCCAAAGACACTCCTGGAGTTAAACCCTGAACTGGAGTCGGCAAAGAAATCACACCCCTCAAATCTCTATTCGCCAAAGAAAAAATACCAGAGGCGGCAGAAAAACCAGACCCAGGGCAAGGGGGAGGAGATCGCACATCAGGGCTCAGCGAAACCCCATCAGGAGAGGACTGAGCCAGAGGAGTAGGTACAGACACTAAGTGCTTATCCATGGGACCCACCGGCTTAGACCCGCCGGTGTCGGCCCCCGTGGATTTATTACCCGCCTTTGCCTTCCTCTTCCCCATAATCACAATACTACTAAAAATGAAATTACAAACACAATAAGGGAGGGTAAGACCTAAGCAGGCAAACAAGTTATGCTTCACCTATCCCATGAGGCTTTGCTGAAGGAAACAAACCATTCTCAAGATATCAGAATGGCATTCGAATGGCATTGAAGGGGCGTCTAAGGGGCAGATCCTGCCCCTTTAGACACGCCCCTTCAGAGCACGCCCCGCGGTCGCAAAAGGGAAGAGAAAATATAAAGACCCCTCCAGAAGGAGGCTGTCCCGGGCGTGCCTGCCCGATGTTGCACTCAGCAGCGTCACCTCCACCAGCTCCAGCAGTCTCAGATCCCGCTCTCACGGACCAGCTCCCTCCACACACTCTCCAGGTTCACTCCGGAGGTAAATCTCCACCAGGGCCCTTAAATCCCTCTCAAGGCCCCTCCAGAAGGAGACTGTCCCAGGCGTGCCTGCCCGATGTTGCACTCAGCAGCGTCGCCTCCACCAGCACAGTCCAGCAGTCTCAGATCCCGCTCTCACGGACCAGCTCCCTCCACACACTCTCCAGGTTCACTCCGGAGGTAGATCTCCTCCAGGGCCCTTAAATCCCTCTCAAGGCCCCTCCAAAAGGAGACTGTCCCGGGAGTGCCTGTCCGATGTTGCACTCAGCAGCGTCGCCTCCACCAGCACAGTCCAGCAGTCTCAGATCCCGCTCTCACGGACCAGCTCCCTCCATACACTCTCCAGGTTCACTCCATGTCGTGTATGTTTTAGTTATTATGGAAAGACCTCTGCAGAACCGATGTTATTAATTGCAAGTATGAAGCGAATGCCTTGTTGCTAGTGGAATAGTTTTAAATTAGTATCACTGAGTTAGATTCAATATGCTTACCTCTTCTATTGTTACTGTTTGTGTTCTTGCTCAGAAATTTCCCACTGGACTTAAGCCACTGGGTTATTTTTTTTCAGACTTTTTGTTAACTGTTGTAGCAGGAATGCCTCCATGCTTTCAGTCTCTGGCAGCAGTAGCCTTTGCAATCCAAATTACTGATTTTCTAGTACTACAACATGCCTCTCATTCAGTTTTCGTGTCTTCTACACGTGGAATAAAAAGAAAAAACAGCTTTCTTTCAGCTCTAGATTGTTACTGTTTGACCTCACTATGTACTGATGGTTCTGCTTTGCGCAATGAATAAGGAAAATTGATGCAATTGTAAAAGTTGATTCTGTGATAGGGTCGGCTGCTTTGCTGTTTTGCTAGTGCTCAACTAGCTGGAGTGTTCGCTCTTTCTAGAGCTCTTGAGTTATCTGCTCATTTGATCATCAATACTGACTTTGTCTCACGCTTCTTGCATGGGGAGCTCTATGTACTGATCCTTTACTACTATGCTGTTTTGTTCTGAAAAACAGTGTAACAAAGATAGAACTGTTAAGCCATTAAGAAGTGGTAATTGACTTTCTAATTGGTTCAAATTTGGTGTTAACAAAGGTTTTATAGTTTATGAATGTATACACCCTTATGTAAATGTCCCTTCTTTTGCAAGCTTAGATGTCTATGCGAATTAGAATGGAATAGAGAAGTAGTCTAATGACTAGAGTACTAGCACTCCTTGTGACCTTGGACAAGTCACTTAACCCCTCATTGCCTTACAAAGAAAAATTCCAAGTTATCAATGTTCCTGTTTAATGTGCTGTACGAAGTTTTAGTTGCAATGTGAACTACTGTGACTAGTGGGGAAAGTAGTATTAAAAAAAATAACATAAAAAAGGAAAAGGGTATATTACTGATAATGTTTAAAGTAATGTGAGTTGAACCATCACCTAAGATAAGACAGCCTTCCTAATAATTGTTGACAAACAATTGAAATGAGTTTAATTTATTTGTCATAAACTGCTAGTTATGTTTTAATGTTTGTTACCCCTTGAATGTCCAGACTGAATATATCTTGTATATTGTTATAACTGGAGAGTACATCACAAATATAATTAGTGATATGAATATGTACAATTGTGTTCCTGACAGGAAAAAGAAATGTGTCTATCAGGCCACATGCTAATATTTGATTTGGCAAGTAGACAGAATAAGTTTAGGAATATAGAAGAAAAAAAAATAAAAGTATGTTACAGGCTAGCTATGTAATAATTTAGTGCTAGCAATAGATGTATTGTAATTAACAACAGATAATATAATTCTGTTCAACAATTTAAGATTGTCATTAGGGATGAATAATTGTGCTTGTTTGCAATTGTATGGAATCAAGAGAGATGCTGTAGCGGAGAGTTGGGTTTTTACAAATTATATATTATATGCACTGAATCCTATGGGCCGAAAAAGAAAACTACTGTGAATGATATGCTACTGAATATGGAGACTCCTGATAAAGATCAGCGATTCCAGCGGAACTACTCATGTATGCGCAGCAGTGAAGCCTGGGTGGACGGTCACTGAAAAAGCTTTGTCTAAGATGTGCATGGCTCAGCCCATGGTGCGAAAAGATGCTGCTGAAGAATCTGGAGTGATGACTGGTGTCATATGAGGAACTAATCTCTGAATTATTGATAGATCTATGAGAAGCAGTTGGCCACTGCTAGAAAAGGTAGTGCTTGCAAGAATAATTGCTAAAGTCTTGCTCTCTGTACACATTCTTATTGAGGCTAAGCAAAGGCAAACAATGTCACATGATTTTGTATAACAACTTCCTCCAACGAACAAGATGGAGCTTACCTATGGACCAGATGTGCCTAGGACCTTGAAGGAACATCTGCAAAATGAAGCCTACTGTAGAAGATTTATTCTGGATTTGGACATGTTTCAGCTACCGCTCTTCTGTGATGATTCTTTATAGAATAATAGGGAGGACTGTAGAAATGGACAGATAAAGGGGATACCAGAATCCCCAATATGTAATTAAAGATAGATGAATTTCTTGATGCAGATCTCTAAAATGTGCTCAGAATTTTGTCTTTTCACCTACTTCCTCTTAAATAGAATAGGATATCATGATCATGAGTTGTGTGTAACTGTCTTTTAAAATAGTTTGGGAACATTGTTATCGCAAGCATAAGGAGTAAGCATAGGCTATGAACTGCGCAACCATAGTTCATTGTACAGTCAACTACAGGTCCCTGCTGGCACAGCATAATTTTTGTAACTCTGCAATTATAAATAACTATCATAATCAAGTAAATTTTATCTAATACAATGTAATCAGCTCTTACTCTGTAAAAAGAACTCTAGCGACACCTTGTGTTATGATTAATGACTGTGTTACTTTCCCTTTTTGTTTAATAAAAAGAGCTTTTCAGGAGGAAGAATTTGAATCCAACAGACGTAGAACTGTGCTGAGTCCATAGACAGTCTGTTGTTTTCCCTCTGAGCTCAAAGAAAGTAGCACTTTGTGTGTGATTGTGTTCTGTGTTACTCTCTGCTTATTTCTCACTGCTTGAGGGACCAGAGGCCGAAAGAGCCGTGGTATTGCGGCCAGATCACGGGGTTTTCTTCAGGCCCAAAGCCAGTTCCCCCGGAGGGGAGTCCTCGACTAGGACAGTATGTACTTGCCTAGGCTGATCCGCAACCGGGTCCTTTCGAGGAACCTTGGCTGGGCGCTCCTTCTCTGATGCCTTGGAGGGAAACCCCCTTCTCTGAGGACCCCCGATGATGCTCGGGTTTGGAGTGCTCCTCCCGAGGTGTGGAGGCCTCAGAAGAGGTCCTGGCTCTCGGAGGCATGGGGGAATCTGGAAAGATTTTATCATGTTGTTTCTGGCAGCTCCTCAAGGCCTTCGAGGACATCTTTTTGCACAGGCCACAGACCGCCGGGTTGTGGTCTGGGCTAAGGCACCAGAGGCAGCAGTCATGCATATCGGTGAGGGACATGATCTCCCTGCACCGATCGCACTTTTTGAACCCGCTGGTAGCTATGGGGGGGAAAAAGAACCCCAGCAAGGTCGAAGACCCTTCGGGCTGCCAGCGAGGAAAAAAAGGGCATGAAGACGCCCCAAATAAAAGAAGAATAAAACTTAGTAGAAAAAAAACAGGAACCAACCCAATACCGAGGTACCGAGGCCGGGGTGGGAAAGGGTACCGGTGTGAGACCGGAGACAGCCAAAAAAAGGCACAAAAATCAACTTTGTCCGGGACAGGGATAGACTATGTCTGATGGGCTCCGCGGAAAAAAGGAGACTGAGCAAGATGGCACCATTGGGCGGGAAGGGGACCATGCATGCATGGTAGCAATTCCCAAAAGCTTTCTTTGAAAGCTGGGGATTTGCTCCACGCGGGCTCCGTCAGCGTCAACATCACCCATATGTGAGGACTGACTTCCTGCTTGTTCCCGGAGAAATAGAAATTACTTTTACCTGGTAATTGTCGTTCCTTGAGTTTATGAATGTATACACCCTTATGTTACAGCTTAGTCCTCCACCTCTTCCTGCAGCTTGGAGACTGGGCATGTCAAAGTCGTGACATCACTGGAAATAGCCTGCTAGTATCTCCCATCAGCCCCCAGTGTACTATTGACAAAGCAAACTCAAAGGAACAACAAATAAGTAGTTATACCATAACCTTCAATGAACACTCCATTCCTCAAACTGAGGAACCTGTTTAACCTTATCATCCTTATAGGTTTTCTCCTTTTTTTTTTTACTTCGCCTTCATGGCCCTCTTATGTTATCACGTTTCCTATGTCACCTCCTCAATTTAAATAAGAGAGAAGAAAGAAACAAACAGATTAGAGAGGAATACTCACTGCGATCCAGAGACTGAACGGATTTCCCCACTCCTCGAAATTGATGCTCCACTCCATCTGAAAACAAATTCTGAACAAATCACCCCCTGGGGGGGAATGAGGACTAAGCTGTCGTCACTCAAGGAACGACAATTACCAGGTAAGTGTAATTTCTATTTCCTTATCGTTCCTCCAGCTTAGTCCTCCACCTCTGGGATGTATCAGAGCAGTAATTATTGGGAGGGACCGTTTCACCAGGATCGCTATTACGCAAGTCGAAACAGGCAACGTTTGCCGCCAGCACTTCCAGGTGATGACAGCTACTGCAAATAATAAAAGCAAGACGACCAGGCGCCCGGACCACAAAAAGCTACTATCGAACCCGTGAATATTCCTAAAAGTCTCCAATAGTACTGCAGCACTCTTTGCATGTGCAAGCGGCACCAACTACACTCCAAGACACTCCCCTGCGCTGAACCTAGAGCCGGACAAGCAACCATTTGATTCAGGGGACACAGAACACAACAATCACCTTTGGCCAAATATGAAAGAAGTAATGAAGCGCCAGGCCTTTCACTGGAAGAACAGAAGGAGTTCTGTACCGAACAGGTACTACAAGCCCGAAATTTACCTCTCCGAGCATTAAAAAACAACCTAGCAGACTCCTGGAGAAACGGCTCAAAAGGTTTCCTAATCCAATGCCCCTAAAATCACGTCGAGATGCTAGGGCAGACCCAAGATACTATCCAACGACCGCAGCCTGCATACTGCTGTAAAGTCGCCACTCATCCGCGTGAGCACCCAGGACCAGCCCCTGAACTTTGCCCCTATAGCACTATGGAGTGGAGGAGTGGCCTAGTGGTTAGGGCAAGGTACTTCAGGCCGGAAGGTCGGGGGTTCAAATCCCACTAGAGGATAGCAACCTTGGGCCGGAAGGACTGGGGTTTCTAGTCCCACAGGTGCTCCTTGTGGTCTTGGGCAAGCCACTTAACCCTCCATAGCCCATGTTCCCTGTAAAATAGTTATCTCCAAGTTATAATGCCCTGTTCAATGTAATTTCAGTTTGTTCAATGTAAACCGCACTGATGCAGAAAAGCGCGGTATATAAGAGAATGTAAATAAATAAATAAAATAAATAATAAATAAATAAATAGCAAGACAGAGCTGTTACGCGAACATTTAAAGAACTGGATTCCAGTTCCGTATGAGATCAGTCAGGCAGGAACTCAACGCTAAAGGCCAGGAATCCTCTTCTGGGCACCCTCGCCGCCTTGGGCACCATCCGCCAAAGACGCCATAGGCGTTCACCAATGCGAGAGCCTTGTACTTATGCCTCTCTAAAAGTAAAGATGCAACTGACCTTGCCCGACTAACCTGGCCACCTAAAACTTGTCGTCGCTATGGCCAAATGGAAGCAACAGTCGAGCCCCCAGGGCCTTTGAAGCAGATACTGTCGGGACAAAACCAGCGATTTCGATAACCCCCCAGGCTGCCTAACGAGGAGGCAAAAGAGATTGGCGCGCCGACTCGCTTACTCCATGAGCGCCCACAGGGAGACAACATAGAAAAAACCTGACACTGTCCCCTGTGGCATCAGGACGTAGATCCTTTCCGCCCACTACTGGATGGTAGTCCTGAGAGCCATCAACAGCTGACCCCACCTGTCTTTTTTTTTTTTTTTTTTTACTTACACATGTATGAACGCCATTTCCATTCCCCGGCATCCACTTGGGCCCTGCTGAAGAAGGCTGCCATCATCTTGCCCTGCCCTGCAATGTGCGCCATAGAGCTGGTGTGTAGCCAAGGTTCCAACTGAAAGAACTGCTTTTCTGCTTCCTTATCTATGACCATGCTGCCAGTTCCGCCTTGCAGACTGCTGAATACCACTGTCGCGGAGTTACTCAAAGATTCCTGCACTGATCTACCTGTCACCGTCACACCGGACAACTGTATTGCAAAAATTACTGCTCGGAGAACTAGCTAGATAAACGATCATCTGCTCTCACGTCCGGTTCAAGGGTGTTGCGCGTAGAGCTCTCCGCAATATGGCTTGCTGCCCATGACTCGCGGCTGAGACCAAGCGAATCTACTGCAGAAGTACTTGGAGCATGCCTGCTGATCCTCCGAGTGTTCGGCTGCAGCCGCCACCGAACCGACGGTCGGAACCAGGAAAGGCAAGAAGGACTTCCATTGAGCGAGCCAGAGTGGCTCGAACAAAGGCAAAGCAACGGGCTCTGAAATGGGCCCAGAAGAAATACGGTCCAAGGCCCTACCTGCAGGGTCGCCGCCTTCTTTCTTCTTATCCGAAGGCAACTCCAACCTGAGAGCGGCGGAGCAGACAAGCATCGACCCAGCAGCTGCCGAAAGGCTTGAACTACATGGCCCAGTGGGCAAACCACTCCTCTTTGGACATTGGTCCCCCCCCAAATATTCGGGTCCCGGGATGTCTCCCAACGGCCCTTGGCCGTATTGACTACCCAACCGAAACTTTGCCAGCCCTACACCGCTTTGTCTATCACCTGCAGACCTACAGCGTGTGACTTCACACGACTCACCAAACGACAAGATAGGAATCAGCTAGAAGCCTACACTGCGCTGAGCTTCAGATCCCACTACCAGCTTTTTGGTAACGAGCCCCGCGCCAATGTCCGACCGTATGTCAATGCTAGGAGCTGGTAATGTTTCCAGGAACGCAAGTCTCTGAAACCTTTAATAATGCAGACAGCTCAGAACATGTACACACGCTTCCATGAAAATCGCAGTAAGCCCCGTGACATTCTGGCAAACCTTCAGAACGATAGACCGCAAGGTTTACCCCCGTACATGCATAACCGAAAGGCCCGATGCTCTCCTTTTAGGCTAAATTAGGATGGAGGGAGCCGTCCTCCTTTGGTCTCCCACCACAAACGGCTACGCTGTATCTAGATAGTGGCCCCAGCACCACCGCCACCAATTGCAGTAGGTAAACAAACGACCGACACACGCCCGCATCTGCTGTCGACTGATACAACTTCCCGACCATGAACAGATAGCGAAAGGACTGCAGCCGATTGATTCGGGACCTACCGCAGAGCGGGCAACTCCGTGATACCCTTAGGTGCGATTTCTACTTATTCCGGTCTGCAAGGGTTTGAGCCCTTTTCGCTGTGGGAACCTAAGGGCGGGCACCACCGGCAGACAAACCCCGCCAGAGCAACTCTGACAACGAAAAGCATCCTCCTCGTAAGAGGCCTAGATGCAGAGTCCTTTACTTTTATCATTTATTTATTTATTTTTACTTTTTTTTTTTTTAATGTAAGATAGATACTTCCAGAACTGCGAAGTGTTCCAATCCATAAGAAAGAGTCCTTACCAGAAAACGCCTCGTACACGCCACCAACTCTCCCACCTAAGATAGATCAGGCATCGGCATGTACCTGCCTAGTCCATGGCCGAAGATCAACAAATAAGCCTGTACCATGACATAAATAACTGCCAGTAGTCATGTTTAAGTTACTCTGAGTACTACAGGACTGCCAACCTATCCTAGACCACTGAAGGGCTTGAGCCCAACAAATCAGCAACTGAGATTGGTAAGCGCCCCTGAACTTCCGTTCTTAAGAGAAACAGAGACCAGCCTAGATGGCAGTGTTCAGACCATGCCACTCAAATGACTTGAACGCCCACAGGATGGCTGCAGTTGGTCAATCCGCAGAGAGAAGCCTAGCTAAGTCAAATTGCCTGCAAGCTTATCTGCCGCCTATGCTATTGCACCTCTTACTTCTCCCTCAATCTTCCACCCACAGCCAGAGATCTGGGTGCGGGGAAGTAGTACATAGCTCTTTAACACCATACAGGCATTGGAAAAACCTAGTGCTACACTGTATCCGTGAGGCAACCCATTTAAACCAATCCCAACCGAGGGATCCCACAGTTACCAAACTCAAGGAGCCCTATCTGAGAACCAGGGTAGAAGGAGACCTATTATATATATAATCATAATTAATATATTTTTTTTTCCCCAAGTCAAAGAGCGCATTACCACAGATCTGCAAACAAAAGATATGCAGACCGCACTACTACTCCGTACAAGAGAGCAAAGAAACATAACCAATAGCCTTCCGGACTGCAAGGAATGTGACATTAACTCTACACACTAGCCCCAAAGCGGACTATGGGAAGCTGAGAAATTGGGGAGCTAGATCTAAAACCCCCCGCTGATGGTATCCTTTACTAAATTGAGGACAGCATTATCCATGATCATGTAGGAGGCGCTTGAGCCTTGCCCCATATTGCTGCCATCCCTGTCTGCGGCAACAGAGCCGAAAGAGATAAGCGATCTGGCACTTACCCCTGCCTTTTTTTTTTAAAAACACGCTAGGCACATGGTGAAAAAGAAGCGTGGGTAGAAATCCCCCAGTTCCCGCCTTGCTTCCATCGTAGTGAGCGCCACTGAAGGCCCGGATTGAATGTTCTGTCAAGCCCCTGACAGAGTGGTCACTGGGAGCTCTAACTCGGCCCCCGCCGAAGCACCGGAAGGCTCTTGACGTACCTTGACCTCCATCGGCTGCGCAACACATGCGGAGGCCGCCCCACTGCCACGACAGCTTCCTGCAACAGCAAGGGCTCCTCTGCTAGCACCACAGAACACGCACAGAGCGTGCACTATCATTAAGGACTTAACACTCCTTCAAGTGGTCCTTTATTATCAGCATGCCTTTTGTTTTGTTTTTTTAAACCGTTGCAAAAGAAAAAATAAAACTGTGCTCTGAAACTTAAAGTAACCCCCAGGGAAAACTACCTAACTAGGCTAAATAGGCCCCCTGCCCAATCTAGAAAACCAAAAATCAAAATGAAAAATAAAATGATCATGAACTTTAAGAAAAAAAGAAATGAAACAGCAGCAGCTCCGCTCAGCTAGGGATAACTAAACTGTCTTTCCACACCATGAGAGGCTTGGAATCTCTTGTAAATTGCTCTGCCGCGCAGCTCACATGTCGCCAATATGGCCGTCGCTGACAGGAGAAAGAAAAAGGCGCCAAACATCACCGGAGCAGACTGCCCTGATCTGCAGGCTTCCCCCCAGCTGCAGACCCGCTCTCAGGAGTAAAATACCTGAAAATGTCTGCTGCGATTGCCGCGTTCGGGCGCAAGGCTCCAGCCCGCGTGGCCCCGCTAGTCTGCCCGAACGGAGGAACACCGTTCAATTAAAACTTTAAAGCGGCAGGTGCGATCCGCTGGCTAAGAGAAGCCTGTGCTCCAAGGCTCTCCTCCGTAACGTCCAGGAGAAGAGATCTAGGCTTGCAAGACTAATCACTGATAGAATAAGAAAGGACCGGTAGGCCTCGGAACAAGCAAGAGACCCCCTCCTTTTTCTTTTTTTTTTTAAACCTTTTAAAGGCACAGGATCTATTTAAACAAATCAAAACAAATAGAAAGAAATTTAGCCAAAACAAGTAGCCTAATACTATCCTATGTTCCTTATCTGTACCACTAGTGAGCCCAGCACCTAGGCTCACACGTCTTCCTGCTGCATGGAGACTGGACACACTGGGGACTGATGGGAGATACCAGCAAGCTATATCCAGTGATGTCAAGACTTTGACATGCCCAGTCTCCAAGCTGCAGGAAGAGGTGGAGGACTAAGCTGGAGGAACGATAAGGAATTATGATTTTATTTGGGCTCATAAATGACCACAGATGGCTCAAACCATGCTGTGGAAAGTGAAACCCAGGGGAGGGATAGCAGTCCCGCAGTTGGGCCACTATTATGAGGCAGCGAGGGCATGAGCAGTCCTGGAATAGTGGCTAAAGGGAGAGAGAGAATGGGCAGAGATGAAAGAGGAGATGGAAGGGCAGGAGGAACCGGGAAAATGGGTGTGGGTCCCGGGATGAAGTAAGGGGGATAAATTTCCCATCAAGAACCTATGTGGTAGCTCTCACCTTTAAGGTATGGAGTCTTTGTTTTTGTTTTTATTCTATCTTTGTTTATGCATATGTTTTAAGTATAGAATGGTGTTACAAGAGTGATTGTAAAATGTATGATGTGGCAAAATGAATAAAATAAAATTTTAAAAAATCACCTAAATGTCTTCAAAAATTTGCAAGTGCGGTCACAGTTAGGAAACATTTAGAAGCTGCTTCTCCAGTGGGAATTACAGAATGAGAAGCAGTAAGACCCTGATGACCAAGGTAAGACTGCTGAAAAATAAGCTGGATTGAAAGTTCATTATCCAGTCAAGCAAGCACTTTCACCTGGCTGGATAATCAGCCTTTCCCCTTTGTTCTTAAACAATAGCTGTCATTTCAAATTATGTCCCAGGTACTACTTGCCATCAGCTGAAATACTTCAGTATGCACCATAACTGCTAGAACACCCACAACAATCAAATGTAGGAAACCTTAGACCATGAAAATAATTTCTTCTTCCAAAAAGTAGCCTTTGGTTGTCTTATTTCAGGTTTGTAAATTTATATTAAACAGTTGACAGTATCAAAATTCTTTTATATGAGTGTATATACACTATGCCCACACATGAGGTGCAAATAGCTTTTAGTTTAAATCCTTTGTAACTAAAATAAAGTGTGCACAAAGAAATACAAGATCTTTTCCAATCCTCTTTTGGGATACTTAAGCAATTTCTCACATGCACTTGGTACATGTGCTGGCCGAATGCCCTATGCCAGGAATTACTTCTTCAATTAACGAGACCAATCTTTCTGAAATTATTTTCCAACAATACTATATATCTACACAAATTAGCTATCAGTTATGCTACATTAGCTTTTCCTTTCTGGATGGTTGATTAACAGGAGTCTTACTAACATATAATGAGCATCCTTTGTCTGGTATTGTTTGTTATTTTATTAACAGTTAATTGATGATGGCATTTAGACTAATTTGGGTTTGACCATGTTTAAAATTGTTTTATCTGTTTTTCTCTTTAATATAGAACAATTCAAACTTCACTCTTAAGGAATTCATAATGGCCAAGTGCTAAGACATTCACATTTTAATGTAGCAAAATGCATTGCCATTAGCTCATACAATTATACTCCATGTCTGCACACGTTTTCTACGCCAATGTAGGAAGGGATGTAATCAATGCACTAATGACTATGCTAAAACGGCAGTGCACAGGACATTTAAATCAGGGCCGGCCCGTCCACTAGGTGAGCTAGGTGGCCAACATGGGTGGGCGGTTCTCTACCACCGCTTTGGCACACATGACCTGCTGATCCCCCTCCGACACAACTTACTGTCAGAAGCGGCAGGCCATGTGCGCTGAAGCATATGGCCTGCTGCGGGCAACAAAGCGGCAGCACAAAATCACCACTTTTAAAATGCTGCCACTGCCCACCTCCCCCACTCAAAGATGGAATCATTGGCAGCAAGATGGCAGTGGCACGGCTTGGCGGGGCAGTGCGCATGCTCAGGGGTTCTGCCTGGGGCGGCAGAAAACTTTGGGCTGGCCCTTATTTAAATGGATGGTAACAAAACAATGAGTAATGCAGTGCAGAAGCAAAGAAGTGCATAGGAGACCAGAAGGCCGAGCCCAATGCTGGGATTTTAATGTGAGGTCTAAGGAGGTGCTAAGGGTTAGCTCTTAGGTCTGCGGTCAGCACTGGTGAGGGATTTATGTCTGTTTCTTGAGCGTATAGCACCTGCAACTGTTTTCTGGTTTTGCTGAAGGGAATGGTGAAAATAATCAGTGGGGGTGGTGTTCTGGAACAATGTTATGTGTATTCACTGGGATGCTATGTGGTGAATAAACATCAATATTCTGCGCAGACTATCACTGTTTTTATGAACACAGATATTATTCTGTGCAGATTAATATTGCTGTATCTGCCACATAGCATTCCAGCACATGCGCACAAGTGGCAAATTGTTTTTTTTTCTGTGCAAGATATAAACGCTGCTAATACAGACCCCTGTTCACATATGTCTGGTTTGCTTTCCTTGTTTTGCGCAGACCTTTTGTTCACGGCTTATTTGCTTGCTGTTTGCTTACAGCATCAGTGAGCAAACGTCTGCAATAAGCTGATATAGAAGGTAAAGTTTACATAGTGATGGGGAAATTACAGGGACTTCCAGGGCCACTGCTAGACATTGGTGTTAAACTCTGTGAACTCCGTCCTAATCAATGGAAAATTGGATAATAAGTCACAGGCACAAATAAGTGTGGAACTCTGAAAATCCAAAATTTACATATGAGATTACTTGTTTAAAAAGTGCATCCTTCCGATTTACTTAAAAGATATTTATTGAAGTAATGCATGTTCCATGAGATATTATAGAAGAGAGAACAGCTGCTCTTTATCACCTTTGTTCCAAGAAAAAGAAGCTGTCTAGAGATGGATGAGCCAAAAGGATTGATTCATCATTTAACCCAAAATCAAGAATTTGAGTCAGAGGATACTTACATAGAAACATGATGGCAAAAAAAGACCACATGGCCTATCTAGTCTGCCCTTCCATATCAACCACTATAACGGTTCCCTTTTTTTCCTTTAGAGATCTTTTGTGCTTGTTCCATGCTTTTTTGAATTCAGATATTGTCTTCATCTCTACCACCTCCAATGAGAGACTATTCTATGCATCTAGCACTTTTTCCGTAAAGAAATATTTCCGCATATTACTCCTGAATCTATCCCCTTTCACCATCATCCTATGTCTTCTAGTAGCAGAGCTTGCTTTCAATCAAGAGGCTCTCCTCCTATGCATTTATGCTACAGAGGTATTTAAATGTCTCTATCTTATCACATCTATCCTGCCTTTCTTCCAAAGTATACATATTAAGATCCTTAAGTCTGTCCTTATATGTTTTATAATGAAGACTACTAACCATTTTAGTATCCACCCTCTCTACCAACTCCAATCTGTTTATGTCCTTTTGAAGGTGCGGTCTCCAGAATTGCACACAATAATCCAAATAAGGTCGCACCAAAAGACTTATACAGAGGCACTATCACCTCCTTTCTTCTGCTGGACATTACTCTCCCTATGCACCCAAGCATCCTTCTAGCTTTCACCGATGCAGTTTCTACCTGTTTAGCTACTTTAAGGTCATCAGACACAAACACGCCTAGGTCCTGCTCTTCTTTTGTGGACAGAAGTACTTCGCCCATTACTATATCGCTCCCTTGGATTGCTGCAGCCCAAATGCATGATCTTGCATTTTTTAACATTAAATCTCAGCTGCCAAATTCAAGACCATTCTTTAAGCTTAGCTAGATCCCTACACCTTCCTGGGTGTCCAGTCTATTGCAGATTTTGGTATCATCAACAAAAAGGCAAACCTTACTCAACAGCCCTTCTGCAATATCACTAAAAAAAGATGTTAAAAAGAAATGGATCATGGACAGAACCCTGGAGCACACCTCCTTCTCCTCAGAGTGAGCTCCATTTACCTGTACCCTTTGTCGCCTCCCACTCAACCAATTTCTAACCCAAGCAGTAACTTTAGAACCCATCCCTAGGGTGCTCAGTTTGTTTATAAATCACCTGCACGCAATGGTGTCAAAGGCTTTACACTTGATTTAGAAAAGCTACATTAATATTTTCAGAGAATATGGATAGAAATGGGAGCTTATTATTGGCCTTTAAAAAAATAAAACAAGGTTTGGGGAGATTTGTATTTCAAAACAATTGGTTAAAGTAAAAACTTGAAAAAGAAAAATGAAGCATATATATGAAAACTTGACTTCTGAGGCAATGAAGGGTTAAGTGACTTGCCCAAGGATACAAGAAATGCTAGTGGGAATTAAATCCTAGTTTCTTGGTTCCCAAGCCAGTGCTCTAACCACTGGGCTAACTCCTCTACTCCAACATTAAGATCTTTTATCTCCTTCCTTTGATTAGATTAGCAGAAGGGAGGGCCGGAGGTAGTGAAAGCCGTGCAGATATCTCTGCTGATAGTTTGGATGTTGCTGCCTTCCTGGAAAAGTCTGAGAAAGATACTTATTCTCTCAGGTGAATCCAAATAATTAAGGTATTAGTTAGGCATTCAATATCCTATGATCTTTTTAATGATCTCAAAGTAGCTAAACAGGTAGAAAAGGTGATGGTGAAAGCTAGAAGGATGCTTGGGTGCATAGGGAGAGGAATGGCCAGCAGAAGAAAGGAGGTGATAGTGCCTCTATATAAGTCTTTGGTGCGATCTCATTTGAAGTATTGTGTGCAATTCTGGAGACCGCACCTTTAAAAGGATATAAACAGGTTGGAGTTGGTGCAGAGGATGGCTACTAAAATGGTTTTCACTATAAAGCATATGAGGACAGACTAAGGATCTTAATATATATACTTTAGAGGAAAGGCGGGATAGAGGTGATATGATTGAGACGTTTAAATACCTCTGTGGCATAAATGCATAGGAGGAGAGCCTCTTTCAATTGAAAGCAAGCTCTGCTATGAGGGGACAAAGGAAGAGGGTGAAAGGGGATAGACTCAGGAGTAATATGCGGAAATATTTCTTAATGGAAAGAGTGGTAGATGCGTGGAATAGTCTCCCAGTGGAGGCGGTAGAGATGAGGACAGTATCTGAATTTAAAAAAGCATGGGACAAACACAGAGAATCTCTAAAGGAAAAAAACAGTGGTTGATATGGAAGGCAGAGTAGACAGGACATGCGGTCTTTTTCTGCCGTCATGTTTCTAAATGGAGATCTGCTCTCTGTTATATGTCTTTTATATGACATCTATGTGCTGTCCTTTTCTTGTATGTTCAGTTCATGATGTCATATTTGTCTATATGATGTTGTTTTTGATTTTGATGACTTCATTTTATATTGCTCCATCAAATTTTGACATTTTATGACGGTTTGACCTGTAATCTGCCTAGAGCATTGTAGAGAGCGGAATATAAAGATTCTTGAATAAATAAATAGACCTTATTGATTTCCTTTGTGTTCCACCAAGATGTGGATACTCTCTTATGAATGTACTCGAGGAAATATGCATTGCACATGGGCCAGAAAATATGAACTTTTTCCAAATTTGCATAGGTCAACATAGGAGCATAGAAAATAGATTCTTTATGCCCAGAGACTAACTTTTAGGTACCATATGTTCATTGTCAATGGCGTTATGCTTTCTTTGAGCCCTCTTAGTTAAGTCTATTCATTGACTCAAAGGAAACTATAGTATAAGATTTCTCCATAGTTATTTTCTTTTTGCCTTTCTTTTTGTAACCTCCTGCAGTGATGTTTCCATAGTTCTCTTTGTTAATAGGGTGATTTTGTTTGGAAGTATGTGTTAACATTTTTCCTTTTTTTATTGTATATGTCTAAATTTTTCTTATATCGATGTCCCTGTTTAATGTACATTACCAAATTTATGTTACCATGTAAACCGCTTTGACTAAAATGATAAAGCAGTATAAAAAAACCTGTTAAATAAGATAGATAAAGTACTGGTAGGAGACAAACCTCCCTCCAGAAAATGAAGTTACTTGCCTGTAGCAGGTGTTCTCCATGGACAGAGGAATATAAGTCCTCACACATGAGTGATGACACTGATTGAGCCAGAGTGTGTGCACAGCTCTCCAGCGTCAAACTTCCAAAGTCTGTTTTGGAGGGGACACAAGCAGCTGGTCAAAGGAGCACTAACAGCAACGCAGCACTGGAAGCTTTTGGTAAACATTGCATTGCTGTTTTACTGCTACTACTGCCACTGTAGGCCCAGGAGAGGGGTGGCAATGACAGCAATGGGCCACCCTTGGAATGTTGGCACTCTAGACCACCCCTGGGGAAACCATGACTAAAGTGCAATCTCAGCACTGGTTAATAAAAGAAACTAATTATATTCCCTATTTTGTTCTCTGATCCTTTGAGAATAATCTCTAGCGTTCTATTTGCTTTTCAAGTCACTGCTGTGCACTGAACCAACAAATTTCAAAGTACCGTCCACAATGATTCCAGGATCTATTTGCCAAGCAGTAATTCTTAGTATAAAACCCAGCATTGTATAGAGGCGAGCCAACTGATAATAGTATACTTGGATATTTAGAAGGCATTTCGCAAAGTATCAATCATTAGAGGTTTCTGACGAAATTTAAAAAGACATGGGACAGAAAATGATGCCCTGTTGTGGATTGCTGGGTCCAGTAATGTTTAAGTAGTTTATTCATTAATGACCTGGAAAAGGGATCAAAAAAATGAGATTATCAATTGTGCAGATGACACAAAATTATTCCAAGTATTCAAAGCTGACTGTGAGGAATTACAGGAAAACTGTGAAAATTGGGAGCCGGGCATGTAAATGGCAGATGAAATTTAAAGTAGACAAGTGCAAAGCAATGCACACAGAAAAAAAAATCCAAACTATGCAGAGTGAAAACATTTTCTCTTATTGGTTTTAAATATACTATGTAGTAACTTCATGACATTTCCTCTAGTTTGTACCTTTTGAAACAGTAAAGAACAGATTTGCATTTATCCATTCCACTCAGCTGTTTCATCTTCAAGCTGAGGAGCCCTAACCTCTAGCCCTTCCTTATAGAGAAGTCACCCTTTTCTAATACTACCATTTCTTTTTTGAGATGTGGTGACCAAAATCTAACTAAAGGTTGCCTTCAGTGAAGAGCAAGATCTCAATACTGCATGAAGAGAAATAAAAAGATTACACAGATGCAAGCCTTCATTTCAGTGGTGTACGTTACTTCATGCAAATCTTAAATCTCAGTCTTTGAAACTGAACAAAAAGGAATTGTGGGCCCACTTGCTTTGGAAATACAAAAAGCTGAATGGACTAGGCTAACATTTGTATTTTGCTAGCCCTTACCAGAAAAATCACTAGCTCTGATAAAAAAAATTATATTGGACCAAAAACCCACAACAATAGGAATGGGCCTTGATCATTGGTTTAATAGCCCTGGCTGCATGTCTGTCTTTTTTTTAATTAAATGGATAGAAAAAAATGCCCCTCTCATTTAAAATCCTCTCAGCATTTACATCATTAAAATGGAAAATCAGTTACTGGAAATATTATGCACAGAGTACATTCTATAGCAAAGGAAAGCAAAGTAGTAGGTAAATTGCTACATGGATCTATGGCTTTGTTATTTCCAACCTCTGGGAATACTCCTGGCTTAGGATAGAAGCCCATTTCTCTATCTGCACACTACAGCAAAAGGTGTTGAGACTTTCAACCTGCTAAAAATAAATCAAAGCAGCAACCTCAGACTACGGATGATTAAGGCCACCGAGCTACTCGAACATTTAGAATAATTCACCAAAATATGTGCAAATAAAGGTCAACAGACAAGTTATAGATGATACATTTTTATTGGACTGACAATATATTTTTGACAAGCTTCCGAGAACTATAAGCTCTTCATCAGGTCTATGAAGGGATAATCCCATTACACTGGTTTTAAGCAGTCCAAACGTCTCGAGTCTGGGTTATCTGCCCATGTCATTACATATCAAAGCCAAGTATAGAATATGGTGACAATTTCCATCATACAGATCCTGTCTGATCCCAGACATTCTGTATCTGTCATTAAATTACAATGAAAGGAACAGGTGAGGAAATAGCAACCCTTTGTGTTTGAATGTTTTATGTCTGGTAATAAGAAAACCAAATGACTCTATTCAGTATTTTGTTTGTCAGTGTTGAAATATTTGATAATTTTAATTTCAAATGTTTTCCTTTCATTGCTTTGATTGCGAGGTCATTAAGTGAATAGTTCTCCTTTGAGAAGTGCTCACCCTCTGGTCTAGTGTCCTGTTTTTCTCCCTAACAGTTTATAGTGTGTCTGTGAAAGTTGAAGTGTGTTCGCAGTTTTTGGCTTGTTTCCCCAATGTATAATTCACTGGAGGAGTGGAGGAGTAGCCTAATAGTTAAAAGCATTGGCTTGGGAACCAGGGTTTGATTCCCACTAGCACTCCTTGTGGCCTTGGGCAAGTCACTTAACCCTCCATTGCCTCAGAAAAAAATCCAGGTTATCAATGTCCCTGTTTAATGTACATTACCAGCTTTGATTGAAATGATAAAGCGGTATATAAAACCTGTTAAATAAATAAATAAATGTAGCATCCCTCCTGACATCTTTTGCACTATATCATATAGTCAACATTCATAGGGCAGCATGAACGTGAGCCTTTCATTTTGAATGTCTTGCCTATGTGGGTGATCAAAGGGTCCTATGATATATGTTGACATAACTTGCACCATACATTTTTGCAGGGTTTTGTGCCATTTTTATCCATTTGGGATTTTGTTTGGAGTTCACGCCTTACACATTTTTTTGTATCAGATTAGGTAGTTGGCAGATTAGAATTGGCAGGCGTAGGAAAGATTTCTTTTAGTAAGTAATCCTCCAGAAATAAGGGTTGGAGATCTTTGATAATTTCCCTTAGGTTTTCCAGTTCCGGGTTATAAGTTGCCACAAGTGGTATATACTTCATGCTTTTTCTTTCCTTGTATTGCAGTAGGTTCTCTCTGGGTGTTTTGAGTAAAGATACAATTTTCTTGGAGATGATTTTGGGGCGATAGCCCTTTTGTTTGAAGGATTCCGATAGGGCTTTAAGGTGTTTATTCCTGTCTTGAGGGGTTAGAGTAAGTGTGGTGGTATCTTTTAGCCTGGTTTTGCATAATGGATTTCTGTATATATGTGGAGGATGGAAGCTGGAGCTGTGAAGGTAGATGCAAGTAACCCGTGCAGATTGAGACTGTAGCATCTAAAAGTGAATGCTTTTCATGGAGTAGTCCATTTTGAGTCTGATTGTGTGTTGGCAAGTACTGAGGAAGTTGCAGACATGTTTAAGGTTCTTTTCCCATGTGTGTGTCTGTGTACATGGTGCTACAGTGGGATGTGGTGGTGTCTGTGTGTGCATGGGGTGCGAGGCTGCAGTGTGTGTGTGTGGTACGAGGGTGAGGTTTCGGGCTGGTGTGCCTGTGTCTGTCTGGGGGGGGGGGGGTGCAGAGGTGGGGTGTGTGTGGTATAGGAGTAGTGTGCCCGATTGTGTGTAGTGGGAGGGGTCACAAATTTTGGCATATACATATATAGCGTCCAATTAAAAAGCTTTTAGGAGCATCCCACAGTGCCTGTGTGCTGCCATCCTGAGGAGAGGCAGTTGGGAAAGGCGGGAAAGGCAGCACGCAGGCGTGCTAGGATGCTTCCAAAAGCTCTTGATTGGACGCTGGGAAGCATTCCCGCGCAGACTCCGTTGGTACCGACGTACCCATATGTGAAGGACTCATTCCTGCTTGTTCCTGGAGATGGACCTTTGCAGCATGCAGGAGTCATGAAGACTCTGCATGCACTTTTCTTTTTTCTTGCCTGTTGCATGCTGCTGTTGCCTCAGACCCACTGAGAGGCGGTGACGGTGGCCAAGGGAGAAACCTGACTTTTTTTTTTGTTTGCTTTTAAAAACAGTGTAAGGTCGCCACCACAGGGATGTTTTGGAGCTATTTTTTTGTCACGCCCAAAGATTTGCCACCGGAAGCGGCTGCCTTACCGTCCTTGTGTCTCATAAGGATATTTGCTTTTGTGCAATACATCGTAAAACATTAGAAACATTTCCCCTGATATATATATATATATATATATATGAAAACTCTTGCAAGTTTCCCTGTTAGAGCCAAAATAATTCACACACATACACACCCAACTCCCCACAGCACTCTGGCATTTACTTTTATCCAAGAATTCTCAGTATATGAAATAATTTGTAATATATCCATTGTGGTTCAGGCCATACTGAAATAATGTTCAGGTGCTTCAGTAACCCAAGAAATTATTTATCCTGCTATAAAAAAGTGTATTGCCTCAAATATCTTTAAACACTTAATGTACAAATAGAGGCAAAGTGTGTTAAAATCATTGGCTAAAGACTTGAAACATCCATTCTCTGTGCCACCGCTGCACAGGTCAGAAGACTAGGACATGATAAAGGGCCTTCTATCTTCAGTTCTGAAAGACTGCTATTCCTCCCCAGACCCTTATTAATGTTTCTTCAGTCCTTAAAAAGATATCTTGTCCCAGGGATCTCTATGCAGACTAAACTGTACACTAGACAGTTTGCCAAAGCATCTCATCGGGGATCTCTCTGTACAGCTGGCAGCATTTCCCCCTCATGTTGTATAATATTCACGAGATGTGGTAAATGCATCATTCCAGGTCCTGGCCATGTGTCTCCTATCCTCTATGGCAGTGCTTCTCAACCCTCTCTGGAATGCACACCTAAACAGTCAGGTTTTCAGGATCACCAGAATGAATATGGATGAAATAAATTTGCCAATATTGGAAACCCATTATATGTACATCTCTCATATGCATAGTTATTGTGCTAATCCTAACAGCTCAATTGCCAAGGTGTGCCTCCAGGAGAAGACTGAGTAGCACTTCTTTGGGCATGCAAATTTAGGCCTTTAACTCTGTTTTCTGTGGAGACACTACTCCATTTTGATAGCCACAATGTGGATGGCCTACTATATCCTTTTTGAAGTATGGCCTCTAGAATTGGACATAATACTCCAGGTGAAGTTTCAAAAACATTCTCTACAGAGGCATCACATAAGATATGGCATACTGGGTCAGACCATCAAGCTTAGTATCCTGTTTCCAACAGCGGCCAATCCAGGTCACAAGTATTTATTTAGTATACATTTGTATACCGCTACTTCCAGCGATCAGCAGCGGTTTGATTACAGATTGGAAATTGTCAAATCATGACAAGAAATTTTTTTGAGGTATAAACACATTGATTAGACAGGAAAGCACAGCACACAGAGAACTATTTTACAGGGAACATGGGCTATGGAGGGTATCTGTAGCTTCATTGCTTACCCCCTAGTCTTTCTACTTATTGAAGGCATAAACAACCGAATCTACATTTACCTGTTCCACTCCACTCATTAATTTATAGATCTCTATCATATCTCCCCCAGCCGTCTTTTTTCCAAGTTGAAGAGCTAAACCTTTCCTCGTAAGGGTATCCTTTACCACCTCTTTTTCACTGTATATACCTTTTCCTAATTATCTTAGTATTCATTTGGCTCAAGCCACTCACTTTTCATGTTGCTTGATGACCTTGAGATCATCAGGTATGATTATCTTAAAGACTCTTCTGCCTGTGTTGCATATCAGTACCTCATCTCCAATCACATACTGCTTCTTTGGATTTCTGCACCCTGAAAGCATTGAAAGAGTAGTTACTCACCTAAACAGGTGTTCTCCAGGAGCAGCAGGAATCAGTCCTCACTTATGGGTGACATCGACGTCGATGGAGCCCCTATGCGGAGCAATTCCCTAGCTTTCTAAGAAAGTCTTTGGGAATACTGCGCGCATGTGCGGTCCCCTTCCCGCCTAAAGGTGCCATCTTGCTCAGTCCAATGACATAGCTAAAAAACAGCACACAAAATGTAAAAACAAACTATGTACAACTGCAACTCCCAGGGGAGGAGGGAGGGTTGTGAGGACTGATTCCTGCTGCTCCTGGAGAACACCTGTTACAGGTGAGTAACTACACTTTCTCCAGAACCAAGCAGGAAGTTAGTCCTCACTTATGGGACTCCCCAGCTTCAGGCTACCGGGGACCCAGAGCTGAAAAATGAGCTCCCTCTAGCCACAGCATCAGAGAAAGGATTTCACTGAAACACACCTCTACCGGTAGCCCAACCAGAGGGCTGGAGGGTAGGAGTTGCCTAAACCTCAAAGAGATTCCGGAGCACTGCCTGACCGAAAGAACTGTCCCTACGGGACTCCCTCTCCAGGCAGTAATGGGCCGCAAAAGTCTGGCTTGAGGACCAAGTTGCAGCCCTACAGATGTCTGCCAACGGTACAGAGTGGAGATGAGCTACTGAGGCAGCCATTGCCCTGACATGGTGGGCCGTGACCCGACCCTGCAGGGGAAGGTCAGCTGTCCTATAAGCCCAGGTGATAAAGTCAGCCACCCAGATGGACAAGGTACGCTTGGAGACAGGTAACCCCATGTTATTAGGGTCAAAAGATACGAAGAGCTGAGTAGCCCTCCTATGCCCCTGCGTACGCTCAAGGTAGAAGGATAAGGCCCTTCTACAGTCCAGGGTATGCAAGACTGTCTCAGCCCGGCTGGCATGGGGCCTAGGGAAGAAGGTTGGAAGAACCACCTCTTGGCTGAGATGGAAAGAGGAGACAACTTTAGGGAGGAACTTAGGATGAGTCCTAAGGACTACCCTGTTCCTATAGAAGCGAGTATAAGACCTGTCACAGACCAGGGCTTGAAGCTCATTCACCCAAGGTCAGGGCCACAAGGAATAGAGCCTTCCAAGAAAGGAAGCGGAGAGGACATGTAGCCATCGGCTCAAAGGGTGGGCGAGTCAGTTGCTACAAGACCACATTCAATTCCCACTCAGGGGCCGGTGGACTGATAGGAGGTTTGAGCAAAAGCAAGCCTCTGAGAAACCTGGACACCAAGGGATGAACAGACAGAGTGCCCCTCCACCAGTGAGTGGTGAGCTAGAGCAGAGAGGTGGACCCGAACCGAATTGGACTTAAGGCCTTTACTGGACAAGTGCAGCAGATACTGAAGCACTAGCGGTACAGTGCAGGCAAAAGGATCCTCCTTGCGCTGCTGACACCAGATGGAGAACCTTTTCCACTTCAAGGCATAGGTTTTTCTGGTGGACTGCTTTCTAGTGGCCAAGGCCACTTCCTCCACTTCTCGGGGTAGGCCCCAGGGAGCCAACACTACCCTTGCAGCCTCCAGGCCATAAACTTGAGAGATTTGAGATTGGGGTGCAGAAGGGAACCCTGATCCTGAGAGAGAAGATCGGGCTGCAACCCCAGAGGTAGTGGTGTGTCCACGGCTAGCTGGAGCAGAAGTGGATAATAATCTGTTCTGTTTTTTTGAAGGTGTGAATAAACAGGTGGACAAAGGTGAGTCGGTTGATATTGTGTATCTGGACTTTCAGAAAGCCTTTGACAAGGTCCCTCATCAGAGACTTTTGGCAGAACTAAAGAGTCATGGGATAGGAGGCAGTGTACTATTGTGGATCAGGAACTGGTTAAAAGATAGAAAGCAGAGGGTAGGGCTAAATGGCCAATTTTCCCAATGGAGAAAGGTGAATAGTGGTGTACCCCAGGGATCTGTGCTGGGTCCGCTGCTTTTTGACATATTCATAAATGACCTGGAAAGTGGAACAAGTGAGGTTATCAAATTTGCAGATGACACAAAACTATTTAAAGTTGTTAAAACCCAAGAGGATTGTGGAAAATTGCAAGAGGATCTTGATAAATTGGAAGACTGGGCATCAAAATGGCAGATGAAATTTAATGTGGACAAGTGCAAGGTTATGCACCTAGCGAAGAACAACCCAAACTATGGTTACATGATGCAAGGTTCCACATTAGGAACCACCACCCAGGAAAAAGATTTAGGCGTCATTGTGGATACCATGTTAAAACCCTCGGCCCAGTGTGCAGCGGCAGCCAAGAGAGCAAATAGAATGCTAGGTATGATAAGGAAAGGAATGGAAAATAAAACAAAAGATATTATAATGCCTCTCTATCGTTCCATGGTGAGACCGCACCTTGAATATTGTGTGCAATTCTGGTCGCCGTATCTTAAAAAGGATATAGCGATTTTAGAAAAGGTTCAGAGAAGAGCCACCAAAATGGTAAAGGGGATGGAAGGATACTCCTATGAAGAAAGGCTAAAAAGGTTAGGGCTCTTTAACCTGGAAAAGAGACGGCTGAGGGGAGATATGATAGATGTCTATAAATTAATGAACGGAGTGGAATGGGTAAACGTAGATCGATTGTTTACCTTATCAGAATATAGAAAGACTAGGGGACATGCAATAAAGCTACAAGGTAAACTATTTAAGACTAATAAAAGAAAATATTTTTTCACTCAACGTGTAATCAAACTCTGGAATTTGTTACCGGAGGATGTAGTAAAGGCTGTTAGTGTAGCTGGGTTTAAAAAAGGTCCATAAACCATTATTAAGAAGGGACCCAGGATATCAATGCTTGACCCAGTACAAGCATTGTGGAACCTGTGTCTCTTGGGGAAACTGCTAGGTACATATGACCTAGATTGGCCACTGTTGGAAACAGGATACTGGGCTTGATGGACCTTGGTCTGACCCAGTATGGCATATCTTATGTTCTTATGTTCTAAACCAGGGCTGCCTCGGCCACCTGGGAGCTATCAGAAGTACCGAGGCCTTGTCCCTTAGAATCTTGAACAAGGTTCGGGCCACCAGAGGCGTGGGAGGAAACGCATACAGGAGGCCCTGGGACCAAGAAATCAGGAAGGCATCCGCTGCTATCCTCAGGGGATGCGGTTGCCTGGAACAGAACCTGGGCAGCTGCCGGTTCAGGGGACTGGCAAAGAGATCTATGGAGGGAAGCCCCCATCTCAGAAAAAAATATTCTGAACCACCAAGGGGTGCAGTTGCCACTCGTGGGGTTGCAGAATCCTGCTCAACCTGTCCGCCAGGAAGTTCTCCTGGCCAGGGAGGTAAACAGCCTTGAGAAACATGTTGTGTTTGAGAGCAAAAGAGCACAGGGCCTGTGCCTCCCGACACAGGAGGCTGGACCCCATGCCTCCCTGCTTGTTCACATAGAACATGGCCACTTGATTGTCCGTCTGCACCAGAACAGACTGGTGAGCCAAGGTGTGAGAGAAGGTTTTGAGGGCTAAACGAATAGCCCGAAGTTCTAGTAGGTTGATCTGTTGCGTGGCCTCCCATGGAGACCATAGGACTTGAGTGCACCGTCCAGACAATGTGCACCCCAGCCCTACAAGGAGGCATCTGTCGTCAACACCACTGTGGGGACAAGCACCTGAAACGGCACCCCCTGAAGTAAGTTGGGGGGTGTAGCCACCACTGCAGGGAATTCAGGAAGGATTTGGACACCCTTACTTTCTCTGCTAGGCTCCCTGTGGCTTGTTTCCATTGAGATCTGAGGCACCACTGTGCAGGCCTCATGTGGAGGCGGGCATTGGGGGTCACATCTACTATCGATGCCATATGGCCTAGGAGCTGTAGACAGAGTCGGGCAGAAACCCTTGGCATGCTGAGAAACCGGGATGCCAACTCCATGAGCCTTTGAGCTCTGTCTGCTGGCAAGTAAGCCATTGCTTGCAGAGAGTCCAGTCGCGCTCCTATGAACTCTAGGTTCTGGGAGGGGAGCAAAGTGGACTTTGCGAAGTTTATGACAAAGCCTAGGTGTTGAAGGAGTGATACAGTCCGAAAGGTGGCCTGCCTGGCCTCCTGGTAAGTCTGACCCCTGATGAGCCAGTTGTCCAGACAGGGGAAGACAAAAACCCCTGGAGTCCTCAAGTAGGCCGCCACAACAGCCAGGCACTTTGTAAAGACCCTTGGGGCGGAGGTTAGGCCAAAAGGCAGTACTCTGTACTGGTAATGGTTTCCTCCCACAATGAACCTGAGGTACTTTCTGTGGTCTGGATGAATGAGGATGTGAGTGTACGCATCCTTGAGATCTAAGGAGCATAGCCAATCTCCCTGCTGGAGGTAGGGCAGAAGTGTTCCAAGAGTAAGCATCTTGAACTTTTCTTTCTCCAAGAACTTGTTGAGGTTCCTGAGGTCTAGAATAGGCCTGAGGCCACTGGTTCTCTTTGGCACGAGGAAGTACCTGGAGTAGAAACCGTGCCCCTGCAGGCGAGGAGGTACAGGCTCCACCGCCTTGTCTAGAAGCAGACCTTGAAGTTCTTGAATGAGGAGGTCTGTATGTAGAGGAGGCCTTAGAGGCTCTCCTGGGAAGTAGGCAGGGGGCAACTGCTGGAAATGGAGCATATAGCCTCTGTGGACTATGCTCAATACCCAAGCATCCCCTGTAATGGGTGGCCACCTGTGGGCAAACAGGGCTAGACGACCTCCTGTGCAGGAATGGGGCAGCAGAGGTGGAAAGGCTATGCTGTGGGAGTCAAAAAACCCCTCCCTGCTGAGTAGGAGCAGGAGTCGGAGGATTGGGGGTCTTCTGCCTACGGGGCCCATGTCCCTGCCCCTTGACCTGCTGACGAGCTGGGGAGGCCTGGTACTGAGGGAAAGGTTTATAGGCAGCTGCCTTTCTCGGGTAAAAGGGCTTTTTACCCGAGCCCTTCTTTTTGTCAGAAGGGGCAGAAGTTTTTCTGGACAGCCTTGTCCTAGTCAGGTGCTCAGTTTTGAGCTCAGCCTCCTTCTCGGCCATGGGTTTGCCAAAAAGGTTTTCACCTCGGCAAGGGACATCAACCAACTTGTCCTGCACCTAGGGCTCGAGGTCCGATGACTGCAGCCATGCCTGGCGTCGGGCTCCGATGCCGGCTGCCGCTACACGAGCCGAAGCCTCGAAGCCATCGTAGGCCGCTCGGGACATGAACTTCGAGCAGTCCCGGATTCCTGAGGACAAAGTCTGGAACCTCTGCAAAGGTTCCCCGGAAAGGCCAGCAGAGAACCCGGCAATCTCTTTCGCCAGGTCTCGTAAGTACATGCCCATGTACAGCTAGTAGGACTGGACACGGCAAGCAAGCATCGAGCCCTGGAAGCACTTTCTGCCAAAAGCATCCAGGTTCCGGGCCTCCCTGCTGGGAGGCACCGCAGAGTGCATCTTCTGGCTCTTCAGACGATGCATGGCCGATTCCACCACCATGGAATGGTGCGACAGCTGCACCTTCTGGAATCCAGGGCTCTTACGGAGTTGATAGATAGAATCGACCCGCTTGCTTAAAACCGGCGCCGAGGCCGGTGCCTCCCACATCCGGAAGAGGAGCCGTTCCAGCATTGGAGGGACCGGCACAGTAAAGGCCTCATTTGGAGGAGATTCATACTGGAGGGCCAACGCCGTGGCCATGTCCCTGACGAACTCCGAGAACCTGATGTCCTCCGGTGGGGACCTACTCCGGGGCTTAGACTGCGGTGAGTCCGAAGGGACACACCGAGTCCGAAAAGTATCGGGGGACTCCTCGTCCTCCGTCTCCCACGCGGACTCATCCAAAGAGGAGTCGGGGGGCTCCGACCGCGCGGGTCTCGGTGGCACCCGCCCCGACGCCGAAGGCACCGGCGTCGATGCCCTCGGTTCCGAGCGGGAGGTCGAGGGTGACCGTGACCGACTTCAAGCCGTCATGGTCTCGAGTATCGGCTCCGTCTCCGGGGTCGACTTCGACGTTGATGTCCCGGTGGTCGGGGCAGATGCACCAGCGAGGCTGGCCATCAGTACCCGCTGCTGATCCATGAAGGCAGACAGTCTGCACTCCAAGGCTGTCAGCCTGAGTCAAGCTCAGGAGACTCAGCAGCCACCGACTTGGGCCTCGGCGGCTCCCTCAGAGGAGAGTCCACGAGGACCACAGGATTTACGTGTCCGACGGGTTCCGGCTCCACCCGAGGCATTTTGGATGGCTTCTCCTGCTCCAAGGGCCTGGGACGGCGGTCGGGGGTCTTAGACCTGGCTTTCGAGGAACCAGGGACCTCTTCTGACGCCGCCCTCACGAGCCGTTTCTTCCTCTTACATTCCCGATCGGGGGACCCCTTGACCGAGGAACCCCAGCGATGCTCGGGATCAGACTCCCGAGACATCGAGGCCTCAGATGAGGTCCGGGCCCGGCAGGAGGCAGAGTCCGAGAAAATCCTCTCTTTCTGATGCTGACGGCTTCGAAGTGCCTTGGTGGACATTTTGCCACACGGGCCACAGATCTTAGGATCATGATCTGGGCCTAGGCACTGAAGGCAGCAGTCATGTGTGTCGGTGAGAGACATCAGTTTCTTGCACCGATCACATTTTTTGAAACCACTGGAAGCCATCGGGGAAAAAAGGGCCCCCGCGAGGTCAAAGGACTGGCCTTCCAGGGAAAAGACAAAAAGGGCGCGAACGCCAGTCACGAAGGGCAAAAACCGAAAAATAGAAGACGGGCTCAATACCGGTGTACCGAACCCGGCGGGAAGGAGAACCGACGTCGAACCGGAGAAAAATACACGATGAAATCGCAAGAAAAAAACATCAATTTTTCCGGGTGACACGGACAGACGTCCGGTGGGCTCCACGGAAAAAGAAAGACTGAGCAAGATGGCACCTTTAGGCGGGAAGGGGACCGCGCATGCGCGTAGTATTCCCAAAGGCTTTCTTAGAAAGCTGGGGAATTGCTCCGCATGGGGGCTCCATCGTCGTCGATGTCACCCATAAGTGAGGACTGACTTCCTGCTTGGTCCTGGAGAAAATTAATCGCCAAATTTTTTAAGCATACTTAGATCATTCCCCAGTCTGTCTATTCCCTCTATTACAGATCTTCATGTCATCTGCAAAGAAAAAGTTACTCACCTATAGCAAGTGTTCTCCATGGACAGCAGAATAAGTTCTCACATATGGGTGACATCACCAATGACACTCCATGTGGGAACCTCTCCCAGCAACTTCTACAAGCCTTCTAAAAGCAGCATGAAACAAAATTAAAATAAGCCTAGGTGGATAGAGTTGGATGAGTGGAGGAGTAGCCTAATGGTTAAGAACCAAGTCCAGTTCAAATCCCACTTCCACTCCTTGTAATCTTGGGCAAGTCACTTAACTCTCCATTGCCTTAGGTGGACAGGAAAATACCTACTATACCTGAATGCAACTTGCCTTGAACTTCTGAGAAAGGCATGAGCTAAATCCAAATTCTAATCCAAGAACAGATTTCAAAGTACATCTTGGCCAAATCTTAAGTCATGTCCAGAGTCCCTTTTCAAACAGTAGTGTGAAGTGAATGTGTGGATTGAGGTCCAAGTTGCAGCCCTGCAAATCTCTTCCATGGAGGCTGAGCACAAGTGGGCTACTAGTACAGCCATGGCCATAAGTTTCCCAAAGTGAATGTGTGGATTGAGGTCCAAGTTGCAGCCCTGCAAATCTCTTCCATGGAGGCTGAGCACAAGTGGGCCACTAGTACAGCCATGGCCATAAGTTTCCCAAAGTTGAAATCCCAGTTGCCTTCCCTGTTCTATGTAAACTCAGGACAGCTTATTTGTCCGAGAGTCATTTTGTTTCATTGTAAACCGCACTGAAAACAAAAAGCACGGTATATAAGAACTATCAAATAAAAAATAAATAAATAAAATAGCTTGGACACAATGAGCCGTGACATGACCCTTGAATATCAAACCAGCCTGGGAATACAAGAATGATATGCAATCTACTAATCAAACCAAAAAAGTACATTTGTTGATGACAGCCCCAACCTACTGGGGTCAAAGAAACAAAGATGGACAGACCTTTTTATGGGCTTTAATTCCTCCAAGTAGAAAGGCAAGGCTCTCTTGCAGTCCAACATGTGCAACATGCTCTCCCCTTTGTGAGTGTGGGGTCTTGGAAAAAATGTTGGAAGGTCTACTGACCGATTATGGTGGAAGTCTGATATCACCTTAGGAAGGAATTTAAGATGAGTACACAATATTACCCTATTGTTGAAAAACCTTGCAAAGGGTGCTTCCACTATTAGAGCTTATAGCTCACTAATTGAATGCTACAGTTAATGCCACTAAAAACAAGATCTTCCAGGTGAAGTACATCAGTCCACAGAAATCCAGTGGATCAAAAGCAGCTTTCATTGACTGTGTAAAAAACACACTGAGGTCCCAAGACACTGTGGGAGGTTTAAGGGGAGGTGTCATAAGAAGCAAGCCCCTGATGAAATTAACTACTAAAGGCTATAGAGATGGATTTACCATCTACATGATGGCGATAAGTGCCAATTGCATCAAGGTGAACCCAGACAGAGTTGTTTTTAAACTGGACTCAGACAAACATAGAAGATAATCAAGCATTTTTTGTGTGGGACACAAAAGGTCTAGGGCCTGTTCCTCACATCAGACGGCAACCTCTTCCCCTTGAATCCACATGATCAGCATGTGGAATCTCTTCTGGAGGCCAGGATGAATGTGATAATGTTAATTGGCAGGTTCAGAATAGACAAAATTACCCCCTCTCTATTCAAGCAGTGAGAGCTAGGGACTTGTTGGGGTGCAACAGAGTTCCTTGATCTTGCATAACCAGAGTTGGTAAATCACCCATGTAAACCAGGTCCTCGATGGAAACCTTTAGGGTCTTCATGTAGCAGAGGAAACCATGGCTGCCTATGCCAATAAGATGCTGTGAGAATTAGCACGTCCCTATCACTTCTGTATTTCAGAAGAGATTTTGCTATCAGAGAAATAGGAGGATACGTGCAAAGAAGATCCTTTCCTCAGTATAGAAGAAAAGCATCAGAGATTAGCCTGCCCTGCATCCCTACCCTGGAGCAGAACTGAGGCACTTGCCTATTCCAAGGAATTGCAAATAAATCTATCGAGGGTATGCCCCACTCTCGAAAGAGGGACTGAGCCACTTCCTGGTCCTGGGTCCATTCATGAGGTTGAAAGATACAGCTCAGCATGTCTGCCAGGATGCTGTTCTCACCTGGCAGGTACGTAGCTCAGAGTCATCCCGTGAGAGATGGTGAAGTTCCATTTCCTGACTGTTTTCCAGTACAGGAGTACAAAACCTGGTTCCTTCCCTCTATTTGTCTTGAATAGACTATAAGCTTTATTGACCAGGAACTGTCTCTTATGTGTTTGTGTAGAGTGCTACATAGACCTTGTAGCACTATATAAATTATTAGTAGTAATAGATTAGTGTCCAAGTTTTCTGCCAGCACCAAAGATCTGTACATTCCAGTTTTAGATACATGTGCCATATCATCATCTCCTTTTCTCCACAATGCCCTGCCTTTTGATTGCTTCAAAATTATGTTCTATTTTAACAAAAAATGCTACACCTTCCTCTTTTCTATTTGTCCTGCACTTCCTGAACAGATTATAATTTGGTATTGCATAATCCCACTTCCATAATAGCAATATCTAAGAACTAGGCATGCAAATTCATTACCATGTATTCAGTTCATTATTGCATCTTAAATTTAATGCATGCTAACCTATTAATGGACGTAAAGTCTATGTGCATGTGTTAAAATATTTGTATTAACAAACTGAAAAAGCATCTGAAAATCACGAATAAAAAAATAAATCCAAAATCAAACAAAAATTTTTTTATCCAATGCTGAAGCTGTCTCAGACCAGCATTCTATATCTTAGACAGTGGTACTACAGATATTAGTAATACCCAGTGACCTCCACTTACCTAATTACTCCCTGTAGATATCTAAGTATAGGGCAACCGAATCTCCATCCAGTCTCTAATATCTGTTTATACCAGTGATATTCACTTCCAGTCATGATGGGTCACAAATGCATCAGGTTTTCAGGAAACCCCTAATCAATTTGCATGTGATATTTGGCATACAGAGGAGATAATATGCATGCCAGTCTATCACATGCACATTCATTATGAGTTATCCAGAAAATCCAACTTGTTTGCAATCTTGCAGTAGTCACAACGAATCTTACTGGTTTATATCCTTGCCTTCTAGGAACATATAGACCCTTCTTAAGTTTTGCTAAGCTGTTTTCTGTGGCTATAGCTCATGGCAGCAGATTTCACAACTAAACTACCCATTCACTAAAGAAATTTTCTTGCATTGATTTGAAACTGCTAACAGAGTTTCACTCAATGCCCCTTAGTCCTAGTATTTTTGGACACAACAAACTTTGCTTGTGGTTTGTTCTTTTCCACTCATGATCCTATAGTTATCTATCATGTTCTCTCCCTCAGTCTTCCCTTTTCTGAGCTGCTTCTGCCATTAGGATTTTCATGTTTGGAATTTTAATGCTTAGACTATGTGTCCTTAGGCTCTTAACATTCCATACATTTCTGTTTCCCGGGTATTCCCTTTGCATAACCTTGTACCATCCTCCCTGTTGTTTACAGATAAGTTTATGATAGGTATTTATTCTTGTGTTTTCCTTCACTAACCGCATTTGCTTTCTGGAGGTAATGGCCCAATGCAGTCAGCTTTCATCTACCCCTCCCATCCAGTTGCAACTCATGTCAATATATGTTTAGAACCGTTTTGAGTAACCATAACACTAAACTTAAGTTTCTTAATCAAGAGGACACAGAATGAGTGATATTCAAATGTCCTTATATCAGTGCTTCTCAACCCTCTTCTGGAGGCATACCTAACCAGTCAGGTTTTCAGGATTACCACAAAGAATATGCATAAGATAGATTTGCATACTGTGGGTCTCCACTGTATTCAGATTTGTCTCATTCATATTCAATGTAGTAATCCCGAAAACCTGACTGGCTAGGTATGCCTCCAGAAGAGGGGTGAAACGCACTGCCTTAAAGCCAAACTATCTGTCCAAAAATGGAGTGGGATTTGGGTTGGAGCAAAAAGTTATACTTAGTGATGAGATACAGAAATGGAAGAAATAACTGTATGTGATTAGCTTACTAGTATAAAATTATGCCAATAATTTCAGTGATCAAGGTTGAAACTATAGCCTGGCTGAAACTAAACATTGAGTTATATGGATAAATTATTTAATCTGCGGCCATCTGAATGTTTACTTTAGAATCTACTTTCTGAGACTGAAAAGCACAAGGAGGCATCATTGAGCAGATTTCACATTAGGAAAAAACAGGACTCTTAGTCACCCACCTGTGATATCTTTTAAAAGTAGTAACAAAAAGGATGTTGCATTGCATAAGCTTTCAAACTCACATAGGTTAGCTGATGAAGGGTCCTTATGTGATCTAGAAAGTGCATGTAATACATCTTTCTTGCTGGTCCTTTAAAAAATCATCATACTACAAACACCAATTTTCCCCAGGTCCAAGACAGCTACTAGAAAGAGAAATTAGACTTACCTGCAAATTGTTGTTCCTTGAAGAACTCCAGTCCAGTCCCGCACCTCTAGGTAGTGTACCTCTTCCAGCAGTTTGGCGACTGCTACCAGCCCCAGTACCTATTGACAAAGCAGACTCAAAGGAGCAACAAAATAAGTAGTTAAACATGCAGCTTTCACTTCTACGCCTAAATAAACTAGTACCCCCCTCCATCCCCTGAGAAGGATACCCCGTCCCCCCCTCCAGAATGAGGAGGCCTACCTGTTGAGTGTCCGAGCAACTCCAACCAGCGGGGAGCAAGCGACCAACATCTCATGGTCTGCCCCCCCCCCTCAAATGTCAATTACACCCCATGCCTCAGCTCCTCCTGGCCACTTCCTCCGCCAAGGGAACCAGCTTCAGGACCGGGGTGCGCACAGATTATCATAGAAAGCACTCAGGTAGGGTTCCAGGACTGGACTGGAGTTCCTCAATGAACAACAATTAGCAGATAAGTCTAATTTCTCTTTCCTTATCGTCCCTCCAGTCCAGTCCCACACCTCTGGGATGTATCAGAGCAGTTAAACTAATATGAGGGACCCGCACATCCGGCCTGAAGCACTGCCGATCCGAAATGAGTGTCTCCCGCCACCTGGACATCTAGGCAAAAGTGCTTAGAGAAAATATGCAGCAAAGACCAGATCTCCACCGGCGGAACTAAACTATACTCTACCCACGAGGCTGACGGAGCCCTCATGGAATGTGTCTGCAACCCCACCGGCACTGCTTTACCCTTCAAGATGTACACCGACGCGATTGCCTCCCTGATCCATTTGGAAATGGAGGCCTTAGCCGCCTCCTCACCTTTGCATGGCTCACCAAACAGAACAAACACATGATCCGATTTCCAAAAGGATAATGTCCCTTTCACATACCTTCGCAGGGTTCTTTTAACATAGAGGTGGCGCAGAGCCATATCCGTGTTTGCCAGAGCTGGTAAGGAAAAGCCTGATTTACATGAAATGCTGACACCATTTTGGGCAAAAATGAAGGTACCGGGTGCAGGACCACTTTCTCCTTGGAGAAGGAAAGGAATGGCTCCTGGCACAACAGGGCCTGAAGCTCCAAATCCTGTGTGCCGAGCAAATCACCACCAGAAATACCATTTTCAGAGTCAAATCCTTCAGGGAAGCATGACTCAACAGCTCAAAGGGATCCCCAGACAGCGCCATCAGTAACAGATTGAGATGCCAAGGTGGTACAACCACCCTCCTCGGTGGACGGAGGTGGGTCACCGCCTTTAGAATTCTCAGTGTGTACCCAACGGCACTCCGTAGACTTTCCTGCGATAACAGGAAATCGCCGCCAGTTGCACCCTCAAGAAACTGGCGGCAAGGCCCTTATCAAAACTGGATTGCAAGAACGTGAAGATATCTGGGACGGAGGCAGTGGAAGGGCATGCCTGCCTTTCTCCACACCATGATCTAAAGATGCGCCACACGCAGATGTACACCAGGATCATAGACCTCCTCCGGGCCTGTAGCAAGATCGCTATCACTGAGCCCGAATATCCTATCTTCTTCAACCTTGCCCTTTCCAGAGCCATGCTGTAAGCGAGAATGGATCCACTTGGGGTATGCAAATCTGCCAGTATCCAAATCAGGTCGGCATACCACAGGTGCCTCAGCCAGTTCAGTGCCACCAGAATTACTAATCCCCAGTGCGCCTCTATCTATTACACTACCTGGCCTATGAGCAACCACAGGCGAAAATCACAGATAAGACCCTTGTCGGGCCACCACTGAATTAAAGATACAGGCCCTTGGGCATCCTTTCTCAACTTCTGCTGAAAAGCTGGCAGGCCTTGGCCGACTCGAATGTTGCCATTAGGTCATTGACTGGTGTGCCCCATCGGCAGACCACCTGCTCGAACACCTTCTGGTTGAGCTGCCACTCTCCTGGGTCCACGCTCACTTGGCTGAGGTAGTCTGTCGACTCCTGTTACATGCGTGGCCGATAATGCCTAGAGACGCGTCTCTGCCCATCCGAACAGCTTTTTAGCCTGCTCTTCCAGGGTTGCACTGTCGGTTGATGTAAGCATTTTCCAAGCGGACTCAGACCGCCTTCCCCTGCAACCATGGCTTGAAACTTTTTAGCACCAAGGTCACTGCTCACATCTTGAGCCTATTGATTGACCACAGGGCCTCCTACAGACTCCACTGTCCCTGAACAAAGTATCCTTCACAAAGGGCTCCCTAAACTAACAGAATGGCAACGGTCATCAGCGGAACCCACATCGGCGACTCGAGTGGCATCCCCCTTCCAGGCTCCCTGGATGCAGCCACCGAGGGCTCTCGTGGTGTTCCACGGGCAGAGGAGTACTTGGGACAGGGGTTGACTATGATGGAACCACTGCCGGAGCAGAGCCCTCTGCAGTGGTCACATGTGCAACTTTACCCATGGGACTAGCTCGAGAGTGGCCGCCATAGTTCTCAGAACCCATAGATAATGCCACACTGACGGTATCGCCATATTCAGGAACTGCCGTATCAACTGTCGTAGCTCTGCGCCCGGCAATCCGGCAGGAAAACCCTGCCCGCATGGGTATTGAAGCATGTTCCCAAATACTCTAGCTCCTGGGCCGGTCATAACTGACTCTAGCCCAGATTGACTCCCAAGACTTTAAAGGAACTCCACCACCTGCGATGTTGCTCTTTCGCTGCCGTCCCTAGCCTTCACCTGGATCAGCCAATTGTCTAGGTATGGGTGGACGAAACCCTCCCTTGCAGAGAGCTGCCGCCACCACCACCATGACCTTGGTGAAGGTACGGGCAGCTTGTCACCAAACCAAAGGGCAACGCTCGAAACTGGAAATAGCCCCTTGGCACCTCAAAGTGGAAAAACTGCTGATGTTCTGGATGGATGGGAATGTGCCGATATGCCTCCGTGAGGTCAAGAGACATCAAGAATTCTCCACTCCTTACCACCACTGTTACTGATCTCAGTGCTTACATGTGGAAATGCGGTACCCAGCAACAGCGGTTCATGCCCTTGAGGTCAAAATTGGGTGAAAGGAATCTTCCTTTTTTGGGCACTATGAAATAAATGGAGTATCGACCGCAGCCATACTGGTCTCACAGAACCCGTTCCACGGCTCTCAGCTGCAGGAGACAAATCAAGGTCTTCTCTACTGCTGCCGAAACCACTGCGTCCACTTTGGGCGAATGAAGGAACTCTCATTCTTGCTCCGGTAGCAGGTACCGGCACATCATGGATCAAACCACTTTAAGACCGGCCTCTGGCAGATCCCACTCATCCTGGATCATCTGTCATACTACTCTATGTACCAGGAAGACTTTCTGCGATTTCCGCACCACCTAGAGCAGCAGATCCTCCAGCACCTCTTCCTCTGCTGGGAGATTAGTGAGCATATTCAGAGCCTTGAGGGATTCCAAAATGAGCACCGGCAGCTCCTTCTGACAGAACACCCTAACAATCCAAGCCTGATCCTCCTGTTCTGGGATCTCTCCTTCTTCCAACTCCTCCTGCAGATCTAGCTCCATGTCGAGGTCTTCCCCATCTAGCCCCTCCAACAATGGTGATTGCTGCCACTCCTCTGAGCCTCTAGCCTGCTTAGACGCCACTGCCCCTGGTTCGTGCTTTTTTGCGTCTGATGCCCTCTTAGCCCCATGTTCCAGGGCTGAGGAGCTGCTTGCCACTGAGCCCTGTTGACATAGAACAATGCCTTATGCAGAAGTAAAAGAAATTCTAGTGAGAACTCCCCTGGAGCCCTATTGCTCCCTGGGCTTGAGGGGTGGATGGTTCTGGCATCGTGCAGGGACCAGGGGCAGGATCCATATAACGCGATGCCCCCACCTCCAGGGTCTCTTATGACTGGGACCTCTCCTGCCTCATCTTGTCCTGCAGGTCCTGCTCCAATGACCTAGCCTCTTGCGTGCAGTCTAGGCAGATGCCTGCCTCCGAGACCGCTCCCCATAGGGTCCCGCATATCTTGAGGATTTTTAGATTGTGCTGCTGTGTTGTACCTCAAAGATATGAAATTGACCATGCACTGATCCAGACTGACACGTTCTCTGAGTAAAAGTTTACATTTTTATTATAAGTAATACCAATGGCTGTAAGGAGTACAGTTTCCCTTACAAGCAATATCACAAATTTAGTAGGTACAGAGTCTGGGCTAAGAGACAAAAGATGATCATTCAGGTTACTCATTGATCATAGACAGATGGAAGGATTTCATTTGTCGCTCTGTTTTTCTAGTTATATACATTTCTTGTATGCAGGTGCTTCCTGTTTCACAGAAGAAAACTGTAACTACAGAAGCTATTCAGTATTTTCTCCTGCTTATCTTTCATTTATTTCTGTCTCTGACTTTTTTGCCTGATCCTTCTCAGGAAAAAGTCACAATGTCTCAACAAACTGTCACTTACGTCTCCTGACCCACCTGACCAGGCACAACAGCTCTCTGAAATCTGCCCAGCAACAAGATAATGGTACATTTAGTTCAGTTTTTGCCACAGATCTGCATCAAGTGAATGTGCACTGAATACGTTTTGAGCTGAATAACTCAAAGAACGCTTAAGTATGTGGTTCACTCCCCTTGATACCATCACATGCCAGACACTGCGGTCTGGCTGGCATGGTGGGAAGGGCTGCGGGTATTCCCCAGGAATGCCCTCAATTTGTACCCAGGTAGGTAGAAGGATCCCTAGCACAGTGCACTTCCATAGGCTCAGGCACGGGGCACCAGACTTCCTGAACTAAAATGAAATACAACAAAACAAAACCAATTTACCGAAATCTAATTAAGGAAACTGAAATCGAAAGGAAACTGCAAATGGCCCCCAGGGAAGAAGCTGCTCTGTCCTGCTTTATTCTCTGGTGGCTGCCTCTCCCAGGCACCCAAAACATAGCGGGGGGTTAAAATTAACGTGGCCTGAAGAAGAAAAATTGCGCCTAAACACAGCAGGGGGAGTTTCCCTCGCTGCAGCAGGCTCCCAAACAAGCAGCTGCAGGCCGCTCAGTCTCCTCGTGTTCCGGCGGTTGCTATGGGTTCCTGATGTCCCCTCCCACCCCCCCCCCCCCCCGCAACTCTTACCTTGGAGCCTCTTTGCCATGTGGCTTTTCTACCTTCCTTCCCGGCTTCAGCGCTGAGAAGGGTGACGCGGGGCTGCCGACTTTCACTCCCGTAAATCCACTGCTACCCCTGCGGTGGCTCTTCACCCAATAACAGGCTCAGGAGCTGTCAGAAGTCAGGCCTTCACAGAATTTCTCCCTGAAATCCTGGGGGAAGAGGGGGAGAAGGAATATCCTCCCCGCAGCCCTGTTGTCCCCGGATTCTTTCTAATCCATCTGGTTTTTTTTTTCTTTTCTGCCTTTAAAAACAAAGAAACCTGAACCTTAACAGGGGAAATTAAAAGGAAACTAACTAAACCTATCTCCTTAGTTGTCCCTTCAGTGAGTCCAGCACCCTGGCTCACTACCTCCTCCAGCTGCTTGGAGACTGAGCATACTGGAGATAGTAGTTGGTGCCAGCTGCATTACACTGGTGTCATCAAAAAGATGACGAGCTCAGTTTCCAAGCTGCTGGAAGAGGTACACTACTACCCAGAGGTGTGGGACTGAACTGGACTGGAGGCACAATAAGGAACAGTGCTTTTCAAACTTTTATCCTGTATGACCCCCAGTTTAACAAATCTGCGTGGCCCCAGATGATGATAAAATCAAACCTGCAGATCTTAAACACCCTTCCCCTCTCTCCACTCATCTAAAGCTGGAAAGCAGCAGCAACAGTAGCAGTATTCAGCACAAGATCCCTTGTGTCAGTGTGCAGTGTGTGCTTATAGAACTCAGTACTCAACATGAGTTTTGAGCCTAACGAGAAGCCTACCCAGGAGGGGCAAAAGCCTATGAATGCTCACTGGCTTACAGGCCATAGGCTGACTGGTGACTTGCCATAGGTCACAGTGAAAGTCCAGAGAGATGGAGAGGGACCATGCTTCTGTGACCCCATCCACTGATAATGTCATGGGATAGGAGTCATGGGATAGGAGGCAGTGTACTATTGTGGATCAGGAACTGGTTAAAAGATAGAAAGCAGAGGGTAGGGCTAAATGGCCAATTTTCCCAATGGAGAAAGGTGAATAGTGGTGTACCCCAGGGATCTGTGCTGGGTCCGCTGCTTTTTGACATATTCATAAATGACCTGGAAAGTGGAATAACGAGTGAGGTTATCAAATTTGCAGATGACACAAAACTATTTAAAGTTGTTAAAACCCAAGAGGATTGTGGAAAATTGCAAGAGGATCTTGATAAATTGGAAGACTGGGCATCAAAATGGCAGATGAAATATAATGTGGACAAGTGCAAGGTTATGCACCTAGGGAAGAACAACCCAAACTATGGTTACACGATGCAAGGTTCCACATTAGGAACCACCACCCAGGAAAAAGATTTAGGCGTCATTGTGTATACCATGTTAAAACCCTCGGCCCAGTGTGCAGCGGCGGCCAAGAGAGCAAAGGGAATGCTAGGTATGATAAGGAAAGGAATGGAAAATAAAACAAAAGATATTATAATGCCTCTATATCGTTCCATGGTGAGACCGCACCTTGAATATTGTGTGCAATTCTGGTCGCCGTATCTTAAAAAGGATATAGCGATTTTAGAAAAGGTTCAGAGAAGAGCCACCAAAATGGTAAAGGGGATGGAAGGATACTCCTATAAAGAAAGGCTAAAAAGGTTGGGGCTCTTTAACCTGGAAAAGAGATGGCTGAGGGGAGATATGATAGAAGTCTATAAATTAATCAACGGAGTGGAACGGGTAAACGTAGATCGATTGTTTACCTTATCAGAATATAGAAAGACTAGAGGACATGCAATGAAGCTACAGGGTAAACTATTTAAGACTAATAAAAGAAAATATTTTTTCACTCAACGTGTAATCAAACTCTGGAATTTGTTACCGGAGGATGTAGTAAAGGCTGTTAGTGTAGCTGGGTTTAAAAAAGGTTTGGACAAGTTCCTGGAGGAAAGGTCCATAAACCATTATTAAGAAGGGACCCAGGATATCAATGCTTGAACCAATACAAGCATTGTGGAACCTGTGTCCCTTGGGGAAACTGCTAGGTACGTATGACCTAGATTGGCCACTGTTGGAAACAGAATACTGGGCTTGATGGACCTTGGTCTGACCCAGTATGGCATATCTTATGTTCTTATGACCCCATTTGGATCTACTGTACTACAGCTTCACTGCTGCACTTAAAAAAAGAACTGGTTTTAAAACGGATGCATTTTAACTCAGAGCCACTTATGGGAAGTGATAAGAGTCTTAATTACAAAAAATAGCCTTTCAAAATCTGTATTAGTCATCCACTATTCTCATTTCCAAGAGATTTCTCTCAACCCTGATTAGCCAAAAGTTTTCTTCTATTCTCAATGGGAAATGCATAAGATAAATAAGGCTCCAAAGTCGTAAGGATCAGGAAATATTTCCAATAGAAAAAAACAGAGGCAGGTAGCCCCTTACAAGCTAGGCAATTTATTGAGGGCTACAGTTTTTGCGAGCAAGTCCTCACTAAACCTATAATATGCTACCAGCCTGTAATTTTTGCTGCTATGTACACGGCTACATCTCAGTTTCAGTAGGAAGGTATTCAAGGTAATCCCCTTCTGTGTGATCTCAGACTCATTTCATGTATCAATGGTTGAGAAACTCATGCCTCCCTTTAGTTTAACCCAGATAGAGTGCTGCTCCCTTCTGAAGATCTATATAAATAATCTAGAGAGTCAGCCAAAACACTTACATTGCTAAGCTTTTTACATCACTCTGGGGGTCAAATCCCCCAAAATTGAGATAGCGAAAGGTCAAATTACTCTGAGATGCTTTACAGAAGTGTTTCTCAAGCCATGCTTGGTGTACCCCAAAACCAATCTGGTTTTCAAAAATCCATACGCATGAGAGATTTTCACATATTGCTTCCTTTGCATGCAAATCTGTCTCATGCATACTTAAGGATATCCTGATAAGAGACTGTCTAGGGGCTACTCTAAACAGCTTGATAAACACTGCTTTAGAGGACTGTGATCTAGCTCCTCCAATAGATGTTGAAGATCAAGTCAGCCATGAATTGCCTGTTCTCCAGCCAATAACCAATCCTTATTTGGATACTGTATGACAGAGAAATATCAAACCAACATTCCCTTCTGATGCTGGTTCCACATGAATAATTAAGATTGATATCTGATAGGAATTTCTCATTCTCTATATAGTCGATGCTTCCCTGGGTAAGAGCATTTTCTGAGCATTTAAAAAAAAACAACCCAACTCCGCCCTATCTTGAAATAAACAAATCTTGATCCACCTTTCTTAGGAAATTATAGGCCTTACTCTGACTTGCCTTTTCAGAATAAATGGACTGAACAGACTGCTACAGAACAGCTTCAGGAGATTTTAGAAAATTTATTTTATCTCAATTTGATTACACGCCTTATAAAATTGCTTAAGGTGTGGTATAATAAAATCAGAACACAGCCCTCCCTCTCTTCACATTATCACAACTTTGATTTATTTTGGATACTTAAGCTTAATACTGAAGCGGTCACAGCACAAGGATCACTTTGCTATCCCAGTTGAATTCTTCATATAAGAAACTGGACAATGGGGGTGTAGTCTTTGTGATGCTGTTAGATTTATCATCTATAGTTGATATTCTAGATCCATCAAATTATATTTTCTTGTTTGAAAACAATTGAGCCAGGTCCAGATGTAGTGAAATGGCTTTAAACTTTTTTTTTAATCTGTACCTCTACAGAGAGAAGGCATAAGAATAGCATACAGCTGATAAGAGTGGGTTTGTATTGTTCCAGTTGGAGAACCATGACCTCAGGAATCACTCTTGTCCCCTTATTTAATGTTTTCCTAGACTCAACTAGCAAGCATTAAATCTCCTACGGAATATACACTGCTATGCCTTTTCAAACCAATTTGAGCAGGCTAAGGTCATGCACAACCTGAATAAAAGCTGTGTGAGGCTTCTTGAAAGTTAAATAAACTAACCCTAAATTTAAAGGAAGCCAAGATACTGTGGGGTTAGTTGTACCTTAAATCCTGACCCAATGGCACAACCACAACTGCATGAGTTTAAAATCTTGAAATCATTGTGAATTCCGAATTAATTGAGAACACACATGTAAGTCAGTGATCCAAGAATGGTCTATCCCTTGAAACCTTTCCTGCAGTCATTACACCGTAGGGCATTATGCAAGCCCTTAAAATAAGCTACACCACCCCAGATAGTATATCTGGGTTTTCCAGGTTCCTATTGCCACATATTAACACCATTGTACGTAAATTACAAATGTTCATATAAGTTCCCTCCCCACAGATTGCATGCGCTATTAACAATCTTCCATTCCCATGTAATCCTATGTTATGTTCCATTAATTATTGTTCTATGTAAGTTCTAGTTGTGTACAATGTAAACTGCCTTGATAATTTTTGAAAGACTGTATAAAAGAAATGTTAAATATTCTTCAGAATGCAACTTGTCAGACGGCTGCCTGGGTGAGAATCTTCACAGTCTTGGCAAGTGCATATATCTATATGATTTGCAAGGGATTGTGGGCAATGCAGTTCATTCACACCAGACACAGCTGCTCACAATAATTAGTTGTGCTTTTGGGTAAAGCCAATAAGATATTTATTTATGGGGTTATTTCTATCAACACAGATATGCTTGATAGCACATAAATCAGGTTACTTGCTTTCAGTGTTAAACTTGAAAAAAACAAAATCAGGAAAAACAACATTTGAACTTGTCAGGCAATTAAAGCAAAAGAAATAAGACCTGGTTGGCAACAAACTGGTCTTTTGTGTAGGCTTTAGCTAATATTCTCTTAGCATATATCAAACAAACCAAAAGCCACAAAGAAAGGGAAAACTGTTCTTTTCAGGTAAACTTCTTATATCTTCCCACCTAGATTCAGAAGTGATTCTCTCATAGCTCACAAGCAATTAGGTAAGGCTCAATTGCTAGCAGTTATCCAGCTGAAACCCCTTAGCTGGCTTGCTTTCTATTGCGTGGCTAGAAATCCTATTCATGAGCTTTTCTGAGTAGATTAAAGAACAAGTTTGTATTTCTTTGTGATGGTTGCTGTACTTTGTAACAGAAAATCACCAAAGGAGTTTAGACAGAGAGCAGTCCATGTAAACAGATTCTTCATCTGCTATCATTCCCCCTTCTTCAACAAGCATGGGTTCAATATCATGGATTGGCACAGATGAATCTCCCAATGGAGCACTTTCAGGAGAATACTTGTTTCCCTGCTGTCTTTCAAGGTTATAGCTAGGGCACAGATCAATGTTCATACCTGAGCTTCCATTGCTGTTAGAGTTCCTCTCTATATAGCCTGGCCAGTATGTAGTCCAGTTCTTATGTCCAGCCTTCCAATCCAGATCCCTGGCCACTGGATCTCTCTTCACATACCTTCTGGCACGGGTCTTAGGGTCCCTTCCACGTGCAGCCGTCTCCCTCACAGATACCGTCTGGAGATTCCTAGCTCTGCAGCACCATTCCTCTGGCTTTCCCCAGTCCAATGGTGTATGCTGGCCCTTGGAATGCCTCCCAGTATACGTACTGCTCTGGACTCTTCTAGACCTCTCAAAGGCTTTTCTCCTCTTTCTTCCAAAGGGTTTCTTTCCCTCTCTGTCCGTCCGGTTTGGCTTCTGCTTCTGATGATCCTTCAGATGAAACTGAGGATATCAAAGCTGATCATGAAGATGATGATGATCCTGAGGATAATTCTCTTTAGAATAAACTCTACCTTTATTCTGCTTAGATGAGTGCTCCTCCCTAACACAGCGCAGCTGTGCTGAATCAGGCTCTGCCCTTTGAGATGAGTGCTTAGGGATTACCTCATAGCCCTCCTGATTGAACACACGTTTCCCCACTTCAGCTCCTCTAATGGCTGTTGGAAACCTGGTGCATTCTGGGACTGGTAGTCTTTTATGGGAAAATTCTGTTTTCTTATTTCTACCAGAACTGACAGGTTGCTTGTTCAGAGTCACTTCACCTTTCCTATAGCTCCTTCCTGAGCTATGATAAGCTTCCTTATCACAAACTGCATATTTCATCTCTGTCTGTAACTATACATAGTAACATAGTAAATGACGGCAGATAAAGACCAGTATGGTCCATCTAGTCTGCCCAGTAAGATATAAGAGCAAATTACACCAGTCACCTCTCCCCCCCCCAAACCCCTTTCCCCTTTCCCCCTTTCCCCTTTCTGTGTATGGTATTTTCATACATCCGATTCCCTCAGCTTGTCACCTTAGGGTGACTTTTGATGCTTCTCTCCCTTTCTCTGTGCACATTCAACACATTGCTAAAGCGTGCTTTTTCCATTTTCATCACTGCTAAAATCCATCCCTTCCTTCCTGAACATGCTACCGGAACATTCATCTACTCTCTCATTACTCCAACTTAGACTACTGCAACCTGTTCCTCGCGCGTGTCCCATAGAACCATCAGCAATCAATCCAAAATGCAGCAGCACATCTTATCTTCCTTAAACATCATTATGACTAGTCAGGTTATTACATTGGCTTCTCATCGCTTCCACATACAGTTCAAGCTTCTGGAGCTCACATAAAAATGCGTTAACACTGTAGTTCCTCGTTACTTCTTTCTCTCTCTATGCTCTTCCTCATGAATGCCATTCATCTGACAAGTCTGCCCCTTCTTCTCCACTGTTAATTCCCAACTCCATTCTTTTAATCATACTGCGCCATCTGCTTGGGAACAGATTTCTTGAGTCGCTGCATTATGTTTCCTCTTTAGTAATAATCAAAACCAGACTAAACACTCACAGGCCCATATTTAAACTCCATGGTTGGTATTTTCTAAGTGCCGGAAGCGGCACAGACAATTAAAATTGGATATTCAGCACTGGACTCCAGATATCCCCTGATGCTGAATATCCAGTTTCAGTGCTGACTGGTGGTGCTAACTGGATAGCAGGAACATTCAGCTGCTTTCCGGATAGCAAAACCACAAAATGTTAGGACTAATTTTTTTTAATGGCTTAACTATGTGCTTTGTTATCTGGGTCAGTGGTCTGAGTATTGCCACTATCCGCATAACCTTGAACTCTGCCCCATTTCCACCCATGGACCAGAACAGCACAGCACTATCTGGATAGTGCAGAGGTGATGGGAGGAAATAGCAGCACTATCCAGCTAGCACTACTGAATATCGCACTGGCTGATACTAATCTGTTTGCTGTTAGCAGGTCCTGCTAACAGGATAAGATCTTTTGAATATCCCTCACCTTTTGGAGACTGCTTTTACATCTTAACCATTTCTCACATTATAATGGAATCACTTGTTTAGCATGCATATTTGCCTTGACTAGATTATAGGTTCTATGGAGAAAGGATTTTCTATGATGTGTGTCGCACTGTGTCATGGGACAATTGTTGACAGTTCCAGGGCTAGGGAAGGTGCAGAAAATACACTGGAGATCTCGTGCGTTTAAAGTGATAGCATCAGAAAAGTGGAATGAGTTGCCAGAGAGCTGCAGGCACGGTCGGGCTTGTTGAGTTTTCATAAGGCCTTGAAGATGTTATTATTTTTGGAAGAGTGAGGGAAGAGGGAGGAGATTGCAGAGGTGGATATACTGGGATCAGTGCTCCCTCTAATTTCCTGTAGGCTGTGTGCGCATAAAATATCAGCTGTGTGCAGCTTTTGAAGGAAGGTTAAATTTTTGTGCGCCACATAACGACACTCGGAGTTATATACTTTAAAATTTGACTACACGTCAGAATACAGTATGTACACCACATTGATTTTAATCAAATTAAATGAAAATAGACAATTACTAAATGAAACAGGAAATTTCTAGTAATTACAATCATAACTTTTAAATTTTAAGACATCTGTATTGTTTTCTATCAGAATCAGAACTGTAATTTTTGTGCGCTCTGTTGTAAAGTATGTGCGCTCGCTCGGCGAGGTGTGTGCGCGCGCACACCCGCACAGCTTAGAGGGAACAGTGACTGGGATCACTGTGTTGCTGTAGCAGAATTAGTAATTTTACATGTACACACTTTTGATCGACTGTCAGAAAAGTGATATAAACTTTTATTTATTTATTTATTAATACATACATACAAGCTGGTAGTGGTTTAGGAATGAAAAATGAAAGTGAGTCCTCAGCAAAATTCATTGGTTCCTCATTGTCTGAAGATTAAACAGCATGATCATTTATTTATTTAATTGGATTTTTATACCGCCTTATCATACAATCAATATTTAAGTCTAAGATCAAGGTTCAGGGTATTTTCATTTAACTACTTTAAATACTATAATATATGTTCATTGAAAATAATTTATCATCAGTTCTTTGTAACAGCTGTGTTAAAAGTTCAATGTACCTAGTTTTGTTAATTGTAAACCGCCCTTGATCCCTGGAAGGGAAAGTATAGAAAAATAAATAAATAAAAATATGAAATAATCTTTGACTAAATATAAAGCCAAATAATTGCTCAGTCAGTTGAGAATCCAGACTCTGTTCTTACCATTAAAAACTTGTCTCATTTGCTTGCATGGGGCCAATACTTTGGAATTCAGTTCCTCTGGAAGCCCGTTTGGCAATGTGATTGTCCTCTCTTTTTGAAAGACAGTCATCTACTTTAAAGCATGCCCAAATGCAACCAGTAGGCTATAGGTAGGCAAAGTGTTTTCAAACCCAGGCTGGTAGATGGAGCTGGACTATGAAGCACTAACAGTTTAGGCTGAAAACACTAGAGCGGTAACAGAGGCAGGATGCTGGAGGAAGATGTCTGCTGCCGCTGCCAAGTTCCCTCCTCCTGCCTTTAATTGGTCCACAACAGCAGAATGAGCCAGTGGTGGGGGAACCCTTAACAATTCCTGCAGCGATAAAGGAGGGAGAACACACAGTGCAATACAAGAGTGTTTTGCAGAGGTGGCAGTAAGAGAAGAGCTGGGGTGGTATAGAGAGGAAAAATCAGGAGACTGAGCCAGAGCTCTTTGAGAAATGGGAGGGGTGTTAAGGATGAAAGAAATCTGTGTAGCTTGAGGCCGCGCACCCTTCCTACTCCTCCTCTGCTTCAACTGCCTCAAACAGATCAATCACTGATTGCCATGACCAGATCTTTGCCAAAGTTATTTAATTATACAATGACTTGGGGTAAAATCTGCATTTTAGTTCCTACTGCTTTATATTTATATCTATATCTATCTATATATATATATATACATACATATTAATTTTTTTTTTCTTTTACTAAGCATGTGTTGGGGGGGATATGATTTTTACTATATGGGTATCATGGGGTGCATGTCTCGTCACTGCTGGAGTCCCAGGGGAACCCTGGCCAGTCCCTGCTCTGAAGGTATGGACCCGTCTAGGAAGGGCCTCCTAGAGCAGCGGACGAGGACACCCAGGGGCCATGGAAGGGCCCAAACCCCTGCTCCCTCCATGGCCAGGAGACGTAGGGCCCGGCTCCCTGACAACACCTGGGATGAGAGGGAGGTGGAAAGGGATGTGAGAGACTTGGCCCAGACCCCCATGGAGATAGACCGTTTTGGGGAGGATAGATGGTACCCCAGTGGGAGGAGGAGATGAAGCTGGGAAATGAGCAACAGCTAGTACCTTAAGAGATCCCCATGGACATTCAGCCGGTGAATAACCCGCCAGACTTGGGGTGGTGGTAGCAACAAGCAGCAACATGGGAGGTGACAGGGCGTCCAGGTTAATTCCACACTTGGGACATACCCCGGCTGAATCCGAGATGTACAAGGGGGGAATGTATTGTGATATTGGACATGTATGCTTGTATAAACTGAAGGACATTGGGAAGACATCATTTGCAATGTGTGTTGATACAAAGGACCTTGGGTGAGGGCTATTTTGGACCCGGGGAGGGGACAGTTCCCAGAAAGAAGGGATCCCACCAAACATGGACTTTAGGACTATGGATCATTCACTCTAATGTACAGGGGAATTCCAGAAATAAACCTCCCTGCTAGGCGAGGCCATAAAGTGTTGTTCCTGGACTCTTCTTAGAGAGCAGACTAAGCCAGGACCACCAATGGAAAGACCTGAAAGGACTGGAGCCGAGACGGAGCAACAATGGGATGATTTTATTAGATGAATGAACCATAAAGGATTACATTAAAGTTTTACATTATTTTTAAATTTTTTGTCATGTGTGTCTTGTCATTTTTATTGTGATAGATCTTATGCTAGTACCTTCGATTTAGTAGAATATGAGTTATCAATATATCAAATAAGTTATACTTTAAAACTGAGCAAAATAGACTCTTGAATAATCCCAATAGCTATTGCAGTTCAGGTTCATCTGGATCTTAGAGTTTTAAAATTAAACAAAAGAACATTTGAACTCCGTGTTGAAGGAACTTTTTACCCTAGGAAGTCCAGCAGTTAACTGAATTAGTCTGGAAGGCTGGAAGAAATTGAAAAAAGAATGTTCGGAATGTACAAAGCTTTTTGCTATGCAATTTTCCAACATAATTTACTATTTTTTCCAAACCTTGTTAGAAAATCTGAACTCAAGGGCCTTTTTACTAAGCGCTGCTCACCAATTAGTATGCGGTAAATGGTCACGGTGGATGCTAACTGCTGACAGCTACATCAAATGGCATACATGCACTAATGAGTAGAGTGGGAGGGTTAGGGGCAGAGTTTGGTAAAAAGGTACTAAAATCATACATTAACTGCCGGGACATGATGATCATGCCCCCAATAGTTAATGCGGAGGTTTTGCACTTAACTTGCATTACACGGTTAAGTGCACAGTCTTACCGGGATTTAGGAAAAAGGCCCTTTAGATATCTAATTTTCATGGAACTTTTTTACATTGCTTTGGTATCCTGCATCAGGTGACACTTCATATAATGTGGGGGAGTTTTTCAATACTTCTCTGTAGTTTTAATTTTTGAATGAAATGCTGGCAAAACTAAACATGTGTTGAGCATAAATGACCTGAACAACAATAGGTTAAGTTCATACTAAATGGTTTTGTATCAGGAAGCTACACAAAATTATGACAAATTTTGTGAATATCTAAACTTGTCAGAGCTGGGAAAGGATATGAGGTGCCCTAGGCGAACCTTTAATCCTGCTGCCCCCAACGCTCTCCGGGGACCTACAGCGGTGACAATGCCATTAAAAAAGCAACACCGCACTTAACAGAATCTTCTGACCCTATGCAAACAGGAAGTCTGTGTCAGAAGTGCGGAAGTGGTTTTCAAAGTGAGCATGAACAGCAATGCTAGTGGAGGAATGGCCTAGTGGTTGGGGCAAGGTACTTCAGGACGGAAGGTCGGGGGTTCACATCCCACTAGAGCAGCGGTTCTCAACCTGTGGGTCGCGACCCCCATGGGGGTCGCCACAGGATTTAGTGGGGGTCGCTTAGTCTCCACCAAGTTAAAAAAAAAAAATTAAGAGGCGCACAAGTTGCTGCCGCTGCCGAGTCCGCTTCTCGGCAGCGGCAAACTCACCGCCTCCCTTCTAATGCAGCTGCGGCTCCCTGCCTCTTAGGGAACCACGGCTATGCCTGTAAAATCGTTGCGGAGCCCTTCCTGTCTCGAGGGGCTCCGTGCAGCATTGTCCTGCCTCCAAAGGAAGTTGTTTACCACTTCCTTTGGAGGCAGGACAATGCTGCACGGAGCCCGTCGAAACAGGAAGGGCTCCGCAACGATTTTACAGGCACAGCCGCGGTTCCCTAAGAGGCAGGGAGCCACGGTTGCATTAGAAGGGAGGCAGACATGGGGAGAGGGGATGAGGGGGCAGGGAACCTGAAACACGGCTGACATCGACAGGGGGGGTTTGACATGGAGGGATGAGAGAGGGGGGCTGACATGGAGGGAGGGAGCTGATATGGATGGACGGATGGAGGGGGGCTGACATGGACAGATGGAAGGATGGGGGCTGACATGGAGGGAGGGAGGATGGGGGCTGACATGGAGGGAGGGAGCTGATATGGATGGATGGATGGAGGGAGGGAGGGGGGCTGACATGGATGGATGGATGGAGGGAGGGGGGCTGACATGGAGGGATGGAGGGAAGGGGCTGGCATGGACAAAGGGGAGAGAGAAGGGGACATACTGGACAGACGGGATAAATGCTGGACAGAGGCGAGAGACAGTGTGGGTTAGGATTATAATGGGCTGATGGGGGAGCTAGCACTGGTAATGGGCAAATGGGGGGGCTAGGACTGGTAATGGGTTGATTAGGGAAGCCTAGGACTGGGAATGGACTTATCAAGGGGGGGTAGGACTGGTAATGGACTGATGGGGGTCTAGCATTGGAAATGAGCTGATCGGTGAGGTTAGGACTGGAAATGGGCTGATTAGGGGAGCCTAGCACTGGTAATGGGGTTGAGGGGGGGGACTAGCACTGGAAATGAGCTGATTAGGGGAGGCTAGGACTGGTAATGGGCTGATGGGGTGGGGTAGGACTGGTAATGGACTGATGGGAGGCTAGCATTGGAAATGAGCTGATCGGGGGGGGCTATGACTGGAAATGAGCTGATTACTGGAGGCTAGGACTGGTAATGAGCTGATTGGGGGTAGGACTGGTATTGGGCTGATTAGGGGAGGCTAGCACTGGTAATGGGGTTGAGGGGGGATTAGCACTAGAAGTGAGCTGATTGGGGGGCTTTGACTGTAAATGGGCTGATTGTGGGGAGGGGAAGAAAACTGGGGGCTAAGGCTACAAGTGGGCTGATACAAGGGGATGGGAGAATGGAACTGGAAGGGAGTGGATCTGAGAGGGGCTGCCATGGTATTTGTACTAGAAGGGACTGGTCAGTGGGGAAGGAGGGGGACTGGAAGGGAATGGACACCAGTGGCAGTCATGGGAATGCAAGTTGACATTGGAAGGTACTGGGAGTGAGGACTGGAAAGGGGCTGATACTGGGGAGGGTTACTGGGACTGGAAAAAGGCTGATGGAAAGAAGTGAAGAAAACAAAAGAGATAAGAAATGGCAGATGGACCATAGACCACAGAAAGAGAGCTAAGAGAAGACAGGAAAGCAGAAGCCTCAGATAGGGACCAGCATGATCAGAGAATAAATTGGTCAGACAACAAAGGTAGAAAAAATAATTTTATTTCATATTAGTGATTTGACTACAAAATCATCATAATTTTGAAATCAAATATTGTTACTTGTTGTGATTAATTATTGTGGTTTAAATAAGTATTTTATAAATAAAAACATATTGCAAAGGCCTATAATATATTAATAATTCAACAAATGATTACAGCGACAATGCGTTAACGGTAAAGGAAGAGAGACGCATTTGATTTTATCATTGAGGGTCACCACAAGTTGACCAATGGTAAAAGGGGTCATGGTACAAAAAAAGGGTTGAGAACCACTGCACTAGAGGACAGCAACCTTGGGCCGGAAGGACTGGGGTTTCTAGTCCCACAGGTGCTCCTTGTGGTCTTGGGCAAGCCACTTAACCCTTCATAGCCCATGTTCCCTGTAAAATAGTTATCTCCAAGTTATAATGCCCTGTTCAATGTAATTTCAGTTTGTTCAATGTAAACCGCACTGATGCAGAATAGCGCAGTATATAAGAGAATGTAAATAAATAAATAAAAATAAATAAATGCAATGCTGGAGGCTTCCAATAAGCACTCCATTGTTGTTTTGTTTTTTAATTTATTATTTATTGAATTTATATACAAATATCAAGACAATATCTTCAACAGAAAAGAAATACAAAGGGGAATTATTACAACAATCTGGATAATGGAGAAAAAAAAAAGAAAGGACCCAAGTATCTCTTATAGTCCACATAATGCGGAGGAGAGCAACCTAACAAACGCCTAAGGCAGGAGAACCTCTGACGTAGCAAAGGAAACATAACAGTATAAGGAAATCAAAGTAGGCCCTGAGAACTCGGGCAATCATATTAAAGAGAGGTTGTTTAACAGCATTACTCTGACAGAGAACTATTTAATAACTTAGCATTAATGCAGGAAGCAAGATCAGCAGGTTGAGAAAAAAACATATAGAAACATAGAAAAATGATGACAGAAAAAGACCACATGACCTCTCTAGTCTGTCCTTCCATATCAACAACTACAACAGTCCCCTTTTTTTCTTTAGAGATCCTCTGTGCTTGTCCCATGCTTTTTTGAATTCAGATACTGTCCTCATCTCTACCACCTCCACTGGGAGACTATTCCATGGATCCACCACTCTTTCCGTAAAGAAATATTTCCGCATATCACTCCTGAATCTATCCCCTTTCACCCTAATCCCATGTCCCCTTGTAGCAGTACTTGCTTTCAATCGAAAGAAGCTCTCCCCTGTGCATTTATGCCACGGAGGTATTTAAACGTCTCAATCATATCACCTCTATCCCGCCTTTCCTCTAATGTATACATATTAAGATCCTTAAGTCTGTCCACATATGTTTTATAATGAAGACCACGAACCATTTTAGTAGCCACCCTCTGTACTGACTCCATCCTGTTTATATCCTTTTGAAGGTGTGGACTCCAAAATTGCACACAATACTCCAAATGAGGCCGCACCAAAGACTTATACAGAGGCACTATCACCCCCTTTATTCTGCTAGTCCTTCCTCTCCGTATGCACCCAAGCATCCTTCTAGCTTTTGCTGTAGCCTTTTCCACCTGTTTAGCCACTTTAAGATCATCAGACACAACCACACTTAGGTCCCACTCTTCTTTAGTGGACAAAAGTAGTTCACCCCCTACACTATATTGCACCCTTGGATTGCTGCAACCCAAATGCATGACCTTGCATTTTTTAACATTAAATCCCAGCTGCCAAATTCTAGACCATTCTTCAAGCTTAGCTAGATCCCTCATGTTATCTACACCTTCCTGGGTGTCTACTCTATTGCAGATTTTGGTATCATCCGCAAAGAGGCAAACCTTACCCAACAGCCCTTCCGCTATATCACTAACAAAGATGTTAAAAAGAATCGGACCAAGGACAGATCCCTGGGGCAGACCACTGGTAACTTCCTTCTCCTCAGAGTGAGCTCCATTTACCTGTGCTCTTTGTCGCCTCCCACTCAACCAATTTCTAACCCAAACAGTAACTTTAGGGTCCATCCCTAGGGTGTTCAGTTTGTTTATAAGTCGCTTGTGAAGGAACAGTGTCAAAGGCTTTACTGAAATCTAAATACACCACATCTAGGGCTCTCCCTCGGTCCAACTCCCTGGTCACCCAGTCAAAGAAATCAATCAGATTTGACTGACAAGACCTGCTTCTGGTGAATCCATGCTGCTTCGGATCCTGTAATCCGCTGGACTCCAGAAACCTCACTATTTTCTCTTTCAGCAGCCTTTCCAATAATTTACTCACCACCGAAGTTAAACTAACCGCCCTGTAGTTTTCAACCACATCCTTACTTCCGCTTTTGTGTAAAGGCACCACATGAGCCTCTCTCCAGTCCTTGGCACCACTCCCGACTCCAACGAGGTATTGAAAAGGTCAGTCAGTGGAGCTGCTAGAACGTCCCCAAGTTCCCAAAAGTATTCTAGGGTGTATCCCATCTGGTCCCATCGCTTTGTCTACTTTAAGTTTAGCCAGTTTCTCACGAACACAGTCTTCTGAAAATTGTTCAAGATGCCCCTCGCTTCTGTTCCTGTTTGTCTGTGTTTTCTGAGGTCCTGTTCCTGGTTCTTCATCTGTGAACACAGAACGGAAGTATTTGTTAAGCGGTTCTGCTTTATCTTCATCATCTTCTACATATTATATATATTTAATTTCACTATGATATAGTATCGGGCACACAAGGAGGAGCAGGAGCTCCTGCAGGAGATCCAAGGAAGCACAAAGGGCAGGAGACGTCGGATGAATAAATTCTTCTTTATTGTAAGGAAACCCCAACGCGTTTCGGCAACGCCTTCTTCAGGGGGAAAGGCTACAATTATATCTTAAACAATAAACAAAATAAAATAAATATAAAATAAGAGTAATAGAAACAGTAATAAAATAAAATAAAATATAAAATATCACACCTGGCATGTAGTGTATTACAAAGACAGACAATCAAATAACATAAAAAATTAAAAAATTAGGTATCATTAAGACATATATATACTGTATGGCAAACATATGAATAAATAATCGCATAAAAATGATTAAAAATGCAACAAAACAAACAAACGCAGGGCTGAGTATCCTCCAGATGAGGCCTTGTAGAGAGTATTGAATAGACGAGGTGGAGAAAAAAGAGGGAGTAAATATCAAAGAGATATGAATACTTGGTCCAAGTAAAACTATTAAAAAACATAGATCATTGTAATAATTATCTATAAATAAACGTTAAGAGATGATGTATAATAATTATATAAGATAATAGTCATAAAATTAATGAATATATAACTATATAAAAATATATAAATATGAGTAAGAACATTAAAGAACATATACACTAAAAAATCATCGTTAACAATAATAATGATACAAATGAATATAAACACCAACGTTAAAAAATAAATAATTAAAAATTGAATAAATAAATAAATAGATAAAAGGCATAATTTGAAACATAGCAATAAATACTTTAACCAATGAATGATGGGAAAGATCTCATGGTTGTGGTGATGGCAAAAAAACTTTTTTATATATCAGCAGAGAATCATCGTGTATTTTGTGTTCTAAAATAAATCAAAGATGGCCTCTCCTAAGGTTAAGTACCCATGTGCTGTAAAAAATATAATAATGTTGTTGAGAGAATTTTGATTAGAGTCTTACTTATCTAAGGAGAGAGGGTAATATATTATAAGCGACCATAATGGCACCGGAGAGTATCCAAGATGAATAACGAACTCATCGGGTATGAATAATGCATTTGTGCCGTGCCAAAATAGTGAGGAGTTATGCCTTAAAAGAATATTGAAGGTCTAATGACAATGTAAGTAACAAAGTAAAAAAGTAAAGAACTCATTAAAAGGACCACGGGAGGTTTTTTACTATTCTAACATAGGAGTATTACAAAGCAAACTGCAGAAGTCATAAAAAAACATTCTAACCATACTATGTGTGTGTGCGGGCTATGCCGAGAGATGAGAGCAAGTACTATAGAAGTCATAAAAAAAGAAGGTTCTAACCAGACCATATGTGTATGCGGGCTATATCGGGCTATATCGGAAAATGTGAACAAGTACTGTTCGTGACAATAACAGCAATCTGATGATATGGACTGAATCCTCACGATGTGTACCATTCTTTACACGCACTTGATGTGTATTTCAAAGTACATTCACATTCCCGCTCCGGTTCATTACTGCCCACATCGTGAGGATTCAGTCCATATCATCAGATTGCTGTTATTGTCACGAACAGTACTTGTTCACATTTCCCGATATAGCCCGCATACACATATGGTCTGGTTAGAACCTTCTTTTTTTATGACTTCTATAGTTTGCTTTGAAAAACTCCTATGTTAGAATAACATAAATCCTCCTGTGATCCTGTTAATGAGTTTTTTATTTACTTTGCCAATAGTTTTTTACGGCACAATTATTCAATGTTTTGACATGGCACAAATACATCACTCATACCCGATAAGTTTATTACTGCCCATATTGTGAAATTTTAATACACATCATTAGATTGCTGTCATCACAACGTATAGTACTTGCTCTCATCTCTTGGGGGGGGTCTATTACCAATTGCCTGAATAGATCTCCCTGTGGAGAATCCAGGATCTCCTTACTTCTAGATGATACTGCAGCAGGAATGTGCCAATCAACATCTGGCATATTGAAATCCCCTATCAGTAGCACGTCCCCTTTCCTAGCAATACTGCATATGTCTTCAATTAACTCTCTGTCCACTTCTTCCTCTTGTGAGGGAGGTCTGTATATCACGCAAATGCAAACAGATTTCTCTTTCCCTCTTTCTAGTTTAACCCACAGTGCCTCCTCTCTCCCTTTTAAGCTCTGTAATTCCAAAGCTTTAATATTATTTTTTTATATATGGTGCCACTCCTCCTTCCCTTCTTCCTACCCTGTCCTTTCTGAATAAAGTATAGCCTGGTATAGTTACATCCCAGTCATGGTATTCTGTGAACCATGTTTCTGTAACTGCCACTAAATCGAAGTCAGCCACTCCATCAAACTTGAACATCAGGGATCTTATTTCCCATGCTACGGGCATTTATACACACTGCTTTCCATATGTTACCCTTTTTACCCATTTCCATAAAGGTATTTAATGTTTCACTTACCTGGGGGCTATCTTCACCTATCCCCAACGAATCTAGTTTAAAGCTCTCTTCAGTAGATTTGCCAGTCTACTACTGAAGATGAGTCAACCTTTCTTGGACAAATGGACGCCATCTCTGCTCTGCAACCCTTGGAACAGCATCCCGTGGTCCAGGAAACCAAAAAGCTCTCAATGACACCATCCACGCAGCCATGCATTCATCTCCAGGATGCGAGCCTTTCTGCCTTGGCCTTTACCCTCAACAGGGAAAATTGAAGAGAACACCACCTGTGCACCTATCTGCTTCACCCTCTGTCCCAGAGCCATGAAGTCACTTTTGATACCCTCAGAGGGATACCTGGCAGTATCATTTCTTCCGACATGGATTAGCAACATTGGGTAATAGTCAGTGGGCTTGATGAGTCTCGGCAAACTCTCTGTAACATCTTGGATTTTGGCACCAGGCAGACAGCATACCTCTCTGGACATCAAGTCTGGTCGGCAGATGAACGCCTCAGTACCCCTCAGAAGAGAGTCACCAACCACCAAAACCCTTCGCTTCTTTGTGGTTACTGATTCTGCAGCTTTGGGGTACTTGAGCTCTGGTTCTTCCCTTTCCAGGGATGCTTTCACCTCCTCCACTTCCAGGGCTGCATAATGGTTCTTCAATTCAAGGGCTAGAGAAGTTGGATTGGTGATTCTGCAGGCCCTGGTGACTTGTGTCCAATCTTTGTCATTCTGTAGGCACCCATCTTCTCTTTTGCTGGAGGGCTTGGTTGTTGCAAGAAGCATCTCATCAATCTACTTCTCACTGTCTTGAATGCTCCTCAACCTCGCCACCTCCTCTCTGAGTTTCTCCACTTGTTTCCTGAGAGCTTCAACATGCAGGCACCCTGCACATGGAACCGGTCCTTCAAATGGCATTGGGACCTCTGTCTGGACAGAGGCAGAAGCTGTAAAGCGTAGTTACTCACCTGTAAGGTGATCTCCAGGAACAGCAGGAATACGTCTTCACATATGGGTATCATTGATACCGACGGAGCCTGTGCGAGAACACTCCCCAGCGTCCAATAGGAAAGCTTTTGGGAGCATCCCACAGCGTCTGCGTGCTGCCTTCCTGCCTTTCCAACTCTCCCTCTTCAGTTGAGTTTATAGCTTAGACCAAAGGAGAGAGTAGACAAAGAGAGAGAGATAGATAGAGACAGCTCCTAGGGGAGGTAGGTGGGTTGTGAAGACTTATTCCTGCTGTTCCTGGAGATCAACTGTTACAGGTGAGTAACTACGCTATCTCCAGGAACAAGTAGGAATGTAGTCTTCACATATGGGAACTCCCCAGCTGAGAGATGCCAGGGGGATGACCCCAGCAAGCTGCGAACCCCAGGTGAGATAGGTCATGCTTCCTCCCATAGATCTCTGGCATCGAAACCCGGGATGGCGGGTAGGAGTTGTACTAAGTCTGAAAGAGATGCTTGAGCACAGCCTGGCCAAACGAGGCATCCCGATGGGAGTCCTTGTCTAAGCAATAGTGGGCTGTAAAGATGTGTACCAAAGCCCAAGTGGCTGCTCTACAGATGTCATCAATGGACACAGAACGAAGATTAGCCATTGAGGCTGCCATTGCTCTCACATTGTGAGCTGTGACATGGCCTTCGAGAGAAAGTCCCTTACTCTCATATGCAAAGGATATGAAATTTGCAATCTACCTAGAGAGTTCTTTTGGAAACTGGAAGTTCCAAATGACTAGAATCAAAAGCAACAAAAAGCTGAGAAGATTTTCTATGTTGCTTAGTTCTTTGAAGGTAAAAATTTAAGCTCTTTTACATATCTAAGGTATGAAGATTCCTTTCTGCATTAGAGGCATGAGGCCTAGGGAAGAATACAGGAAGGTAAACCGCTTGGTTTAAATGAAAAGGCGAAACCACCTTTGGCATAAAGTGAGGATGAGTCCTAAGAACTACCTTATCATGGTGAAATCTTGTATAAGGAGGATCCGCCACTAAAGCCTGTAACTCACTGATGCATCTTGCAGAAGTGAGGCCAACTAGGAAGATGACCTTCCAAGGAAGAAACTTTAGAGCTGTAGTGGCTAAAGGCTCAAAGGGCTGTTTCATGAGTTGCCCGAGAACAAGATTCAGATCCCATGCTACCGGTGGTGGCTTAATGGGTGGTTTTGTTAAAAGTAAACCTCTCATAAATCTCGCTACGCATGGATGAGAGGAAATAGGTTGTCCATCCAGAGGTTCGCGAAAAGCAGCAATGGCACTAAGATGGACCCTTACTGAACTGGTTTTAAGACCAGAATCTGATAGATGGAGTAGATATTCCAGAAGCGATTCCACAGGCACTGTATGGGGGCTAAGTTCCCTTTGAGAATACCATACAGAGGATCTCCTCCACTTAAAGGCATAGGATCGCCTTGGGGAAGGCTTCCTGGAAGCCACAAGGATATCCTTTACCTGTTGAGATAGGTTGATATCCGGGAATCCTAGGCTTTCAGTAACCAGGCCCTGAGGTGCAAGGACTGGGGATTTGGGTGCAGTAGCGTCCCATTCTCCTAGGAAAGAAGATCTGGAGCACATCCCAACTCCAGGGGTGTTGCTTGAGAGAGACGCAGAAGCAGAGGATACCATGTCTGCCGTGGCCAATGTGGAGCTATGAGTATCATATGACCTCTGTCTCTCTGAAGCTTGAACAAAGTTTTGGGATTGAGGGGAATGGGTGGGAAGGCATAGAGGAAGTTCCGACTCCAATTGAGGAGGAAAGCATCCCTTGCCTGACAGTTTTGAGCCAGAATTCTGGAACAGAATCGGGGAAGTTTGGCATTCTGTGGACTTGCAAAGAGGTCTATATCTGGCGTTCCCCAGATTCGAAACACTCGAGCAAGCTGGTCTGAGTGCAGAGACCATTCGTGTGGCAGCAGTATTCGACTTGAGTTTGTCTGCCCAAAGATTTTGAATGCCCGGAAGATATACCACTAGGAGGTGGATTTGAAGCTCTCTGGCGAGGGCCCCCAGTCACAAAGCTTCATTGCATAATGACAGAGAGCCTGTTCCGCCTTGCTTGTTCACATAAAACATGACTACTTGATTGTCGGTCTGGACCAGAACTATCTTGTAGCTGAGATGGCCCTGAAAAACTCTGACAGCATGGAAAATGGCTCTGAGCTCTAGGAGGTTTATTTGAAGACAAGCCTCCTGTGGGGTCCAGAGACCCTGAGTTGATAGATCATGTAAGTGAGCCCTCCAACCCAACTTGGACGCATCTGTTGTTAGGGTGGTTTGGCATAGAGGTTGCTGGAAAGAAGAACCCACAAGAAGGATTTCCAGGGACTGCCACCATTGCAGGGACAAAAAGAGACGTGTGGAGTTTCTGATTTTGTCTGTTAGCCGACCCAAGGCCTGTGTCCACTGAGAGGATAGGGTCAACTGGGCTGCTCGCATATGAAGGCGAGCATAGGGAACCACATGGACCGTGGATGCCATATGCCCCAGAAGCTGAAGCATCTCCCGAGCAGTCAGGAAGACCTTCATAGCTGCTTGGGAGGCCAGCTGTACTATACAAAGACACCGTGGCTGTGGTAGGAAAGCCCTCGACTGCCTTGTGTCTAGACGAGCCCCTATGAATTCTAGAGACTGAGAAGGGGTAAGATGAGATTTTGGGAGGTTTATGACCAGTCCCAAGTATCGAAGGATTCGCATGGTGCGAGAAAAAACAAAGCTGGCTTCTGGAGCTGTTGATGCTCGAATGAGCCAATCGTCTAAGTAAGAGAAGATGAATATTCCTAGAGTTCTCAGGAATGCTGCTATTACTGCCATGCATTTTGTGAAGACTCTTGGGGCAGAAGCCAGACCGAAGCGAAGAACCCTGTATTGGAAGTGTCTTCCCTGGAAAAGGAATTGAAGGAATTTCCTGTGATCTGCATGGATGAGAATATGCGTATACGCATCCTTTAGATCTAGAGAACATAGCCGATCCTGACTCTGAAGGTATGGCAGGAGTGTTCCGAGGGATATCAGGAGGAGGGAGGAGTGGCTCAGTGGTTAGGACAGGTTACCTCAGACCGGAAGGCCGGGGGTTCAATTCCCGCATGGGGAAAAGCAATCTCAGGCCGGAGGGACTGGGGTCTCTAGTCCCACGGCCACTCCTTGTGGCCTTGGGCAAGCCACTTAACCCTCCATTGCCTCAGGTACACTTAGATTGTGAGCCCTTCGGGGACAAGGGAATAAAAAGTACCTGTTAGTATACATGTAAACCGCACTGATTCTAAAGAGTGCGGTATAAAAAAAGGAATAAACAAATAAATCATTTTGAATTTTTCCCGGAACAGATACTTGTTTAATTCTCTGAGGTCTAGTATAGGCCTGTGTCCCCCTGTCTTCCTTGGTATGAGAAAGTAGGGGGAGTAGAATCCCATACCCTGTTAGGGTATGGGTACTTCTTCTATTGCTCCTTGAACAAGAAGTGATGCGACCTCCTAACCCAAGAGATTGGTGGCAGGGACCTGAGAATTGAACTGTCTTATCACTGTAGGAGGGGGCATGCTATGGAAATGAAGTCTGTACCCCTCTCGTACAATGGACAGTGTCTAGTTTTCTGATGTTATTTGTTGCCATCTTCTGGCAAAAAAGGCATAACCTGCCACGGATGGTAAATGGTTGTGGACCTTTCAGGGGCAGAAAGACTAAGTTCTCTAGGAAGGAGTCAAAGACCCTGAGAAGGCTGAGTCTGTTGAGCCGGTTGAGCTCTTGGAACTTGTGGCTTCCTCTGCTGTCTGTTCTCTTGTTGTCCCTTTTGGGAAACATGAACTGGACGGTGTCCCTGATGGGTGTAAGACTGGTAAAATTTCTTTTTCTTGTTGAAAAAGGGTTTCTTGACTGACTTTCTTTGCTGGGTTGGCTGTAGACTTTGATAGTCTATTCAAAGTAGTATTTTCAGATTCAATCTGATTAGCCTTGTCTTGCCAATCCTTGCTAAAGAGATTTTCTCCTGTGCAAGGAATATTTCCCAGTTTATCTTGCACCCATTGTTCTAAGTCTGATGCCTGAAGACAGGCAATACGACATGCACCGATGGAGATAGCAGATGTTCTGCTAATGCATTCAAAGCAATCAAAGGTTGCACGGTTTACAAATTTTGAGACATCCTGGGCATGTTTGACCAGAGTAAGGAATTGCTCCCTTTTTTCCTCAGGAAGAAGAGGGCTCATGAGCTCCAAGTCACCTGTAATTTCTTTGAGGAACATTCCCATATAGAGAATGTAGGAGCTAATCCTGGCTGCCAACATGGAGGATTGGAAACACTGATGCCCAAAAGCATCGAGTGTCCTCGATTCACGGCCCAGAGGATTGGAAGAATGTGTTTTAGCACTTACTAATCCTACGCATCGCCGATTCCACTACCATTGAATGGTATGGTAACTGAGTCTTTTGAAAGCCAGGACAACTTGGAACGCGGTACATGGTATCGAGTCGTTGAGAGTGTGGAGACACCGTCAAAGGAGCGTCCCACATTCTTAGCATAAGATCATGCAAAATTCTGTCAATAATCTTTAGGAATAATCTTCTGCTCTAGGTTCCTTCTCTGGAGTCACCGTGATTGCAAGACCTCGATCTAAATCACATATAAAATCCTGGAAGGACATGTCCTCTGGAGGAGACATTCTTCGTTGAGGAGAAGGAGATGGATCCTCTGGAAGGATAGCTCTAGTACCGGCAGAGTCATACGAGTCATCGGAATCGGATGATTCGAAGTATCTCTGTGCCGGACGTTCTTGCAACGCACGGTACCCGTATCGCTCGAAGTCGGTATCGGGGTGTCTCGGTACCGATCTGTCGATACCTGAGATAGACTCAAGGCTCGGCATGGGGGGAAGCATACCGACCGAGGCAGGTGCAGTTGGTATCGGTACCGATACCTGTGGAACCGTCTGTAGCGGTACCAAAGCTGCTAAGAGGGCCGCTAGACTGTGTTCGATAGCGAGGATTCTGTGATCCATCGCTACTGCCGATGCCTGGGTGTCGGTACCAGTGGAAGCGGCTACGACCCCAGAACATGGCACCAGTAGTTCTGCAGAGGTGGAAGCCTCTGGAACATTCTGGAACCCCGCTAATGTTTTGGAGACCGATGCCTCCCACCAGGACTGTTTTGCCAGTGAACTTTCCTCAAGGGCAACGCCAATGGCATCTCGATACTTAGAAGGAAATCTACCCTCTGAGGACTGGCCAAGTCTTAGAAGACTTAAATTTAGTTACCTGAGATCCATGGGAGGAAGATGAAGCCCTGGAAGACGTCAATGCAACTGACATCGTATCTGTGGCAAAAAGGGTACCAAGTTTTGCAGCTCTATTCTGCAGGCCCCTCTTGGTCATCTTTCCGCAGGAGAGACACTCTGATGGAGAATGGTCAGGACCTAAACAAGACACCATTCATGGGTGTCAGTGAAGGAAATGGTATCGCCACATTTAGAATATTTCTTGAAACCACTAGCTGGTTTCTCCATGTCTGAAGAAAAATGGGCCTAGTGCCCAAAATGGCACCTAGCCCCAAGAGGGGAAAGGCTCCTGAAGAACATCTTTTAGAAAACTAGTTTTTTAGGGTTTTTTTTAAAAAGAAGAAAAGAGAACCGGTGGTACCGGTAGGCGTCGAAGGAAGGCAGACGCAACCACAAAAACCAAAAGAATAAGAATAAATTTTTCTGCGGTGACAGGGTATGCGTCCTGTTGGCTCCGCGGAAAACAAAAAACTGAAGAGGGAGAGTTGGAAAGGCGGGAAAGCAGCACGCAGGCGCTGTGGGATGCTCCCAAAAGCTTTCCTATTGGATGCTGGGGAGCGTTCCCGCGCAGGCTCCGTATGTGAAGACTACATTTCTGCTTGTTCCTGGAGATCGGGGGCATAGTTTTAGCGATACAATTTTTACCAGCCATTGTTCTGTTTGTGGAACTTAGGTATCTGTTAAAGCAAAAGAGAGAGATCTACCAAAGTAACAGCTGGTTTCCCAGCTGTCCTTTCAGAGAAAAAGCAGTTAAATCTCTTTAATTATATTGACAATGTGCTGTTCCAAGTCCCTGTGTTGTGTTAATTGGGGAGGTGCCCTATAAAGCAAGAGTGGGTGTTGGGGGAGGGCAGATAGGGAGGGAATTAACACCTGATTAGATGTCAGTGGCTTCAAAGAGCTGAGAAAGTTACTAAAGCAGAGTTTTAAACCTACCCTTCTAAAAAAATTATTCCTCCCTTTAAACTAAAGTACCACAAAGAATGTAACTTTGTTTTAAAAATGTACCAAACCCCTTTTAAGAGCTCCCAGTCAGAGAGCTAGAAATTAAAAAAAAACAAAACTACAAATGCTTACTTTTGTTTGAAATGTAGAGCCCCTATTAGGATCTGACAGATTTATATACCACCAAACATTTACAAGGGAATCTTAAATATAAAGTCCCCCCAATGTGCAACGCTCCCAGTTTATGTAATAGAAATTTCTTCCTCCTCTTTTGCATCTCTTTTGCTATATCAGGAAACACAGAAATAATTGACCACAAAACGTTTCCAGTCTCTTCTTGAAGAACAATTTAAGTAGCCATTCTTTACCCATAACCAATGCGCATGAAACCAGCAGGGTAGAAGAAATATACATCTCGCCACCGGACCCCTCTAATAACTCAGACACATTCAAAACTTCTAAATTAGAATCCTCTCTTGAAGTCACTGGTTCTTTTTTCCCCTTAGGGAGATAATAAACCTTTGTTAAAGGTGGAATTAGATCTGGAGGAACTCTTAAAACTTCAACCAAGTATCGCTTAAACATATCAAGGGACGTAACATCCCTAACCTTAGGAAAGTTCAAAACCCTAAGGTTCATAGCTCTCGCTGCATTTTCCAAGACCTCCATCTTATATCGAAGAGCCACATTATCTTTAAGCAAAATCGAGTTTGATTCAGAAAATGTTACCAACTGACTTCCATGATATTCCACTTGCAATTAGACATTTTCCAGATTTCTCACAGTAGAGTGTGGCGCCCACTACCCCAGGCGGACGCCTAGGGTAGGGACGTACCTTTATTTAGTCTAGAGCCGGGGCTGCTGCGGTTTGTAGTTGTGGGTTTCAAAAGAAATTGAGGCCAGAGGGTTGTAAGGCAAACACAGGAATATTTATTTATTTTGGTTTTCTACTCCTCCAAAAAGAGCCTTTAGAAAGCTCAGCGCATGGTAAATTAAACAAAATAGGATTCTTTCTCCCAAACCATATTTTCCATAACTTCCAGGAATCAAAATAAGACTTTCATTGCTTCCTTCAGCATTAAACACACATAGAGGTTTCCGTTTTACAACTTTCAACATTCAGGATAAAGCTTTACTTGCTTCATTCCGCGTGAAACATTTTTAAAGGCAAACAGGATTCTTAAAACAATGCCCAGCCTGTTTCCTTTTGCTTTGCCAGAGAAATTAAATTCTTTAAGCTTTTCTCTTTCTACTGCTTAGACATTTATAAGGTCCTATGAGAGAACAATCCATCACAGAAGATTCTGAGTCCTGATCAGAACCATAGCCTTCTGTTTGCATTTCCTCTGAAGCTGTGCTTTCAGTATCGTGGTCTAAACCTCCCTGTGTAAACTCAGGCTTTGCACTTTCCAGCAACTCCAATAATTTTCTCCAACAAGACTTTTCCTTATCTAGAGGGTTTTCAGCAAACACTGGCAACCTCTTCTTTCTCATTAAGTGGCTCAGTGCTTCTAGCTGACCTAATCTACTGTTAGTCACAGAGTTACTCACAGTCCTCTTTGTAGCAGGCAAGTTTCCAGCAAGTTCCTGGATTGCTGCTGAAGGGCCTGGCTCCTCGTCAGGGCTTCTCTCAGCTAGCAGTCTCCTATCTCCAGTGCCCAAAACAGTTCCTCTGCAACACTGGCTCTTCTCTGGATTATGGCTTTTACCCCTGAGAGTTCCAATGCATTTCTCAGTGTTCTCTGAGGCTGAGCTTTTCTTATGGCTCTGTCTCCCTGGTTCCTTCCCTCTGGAACCCTCCCTTGGGCTGCCTTTGGAAACTCCTTTTCCTTCTGCTGCTCCGAAGGTCTTCCTTCCTTCCTTCCAACTCCTTAGGACTCCTGCTGCGTTCTGCTTCCCTGGTAACTCCTCCCCTTTCTGTTTCCCTGGTGACTCTATTTGAATGTGCCTGAAGTGTAGCCTCGTGCTCCTCCCCCAGCTGGCTCTCATTAGCTTTACAGCTTGCTTCAGAGGTAGGGCGTGGCTTGCAGCTAGGAACTAGATGAGTTTTTTTCTGCTTAGCTGCAGTTTGAGATCTACAAGCCTCCTGCCTGTTTCTCTCCCAACAGGTAAATGTGTGTCTTTCTCCTATTTCCATAGGCTCAGAAACGCTTTGGGCATCACAAGAGTCAATTCGGACTGAGTTTTCCTGGATCCTGGAGGAGAGAGTAAAAGACTGTCTGTTCACCGCATTAGAAAGTGAAACAATCACTTCCCAGATTACTTCCAAAGTGAAAACTTGTGGTCTAGAAGGAAGAATAGACACCGGAGTGGAGGCTATAACAGGAGAAAGCTGAAATGGCGTACCTTCAATTACTGAATCACTCTCAGAGCTTCTGCCTGCCGCAAAATGCCCAAAGCCTCCCCGGAATCACCGGGAGACAATTGTGCCAAAACACCTCGATCGGCAATCCGCCTTTCCCTGACAAACAAGGCAGCAAGCGCCGGAACTGGAGGAGCCAGGCTCAGAGCAGCAGGGCACTGTGGTGAAGTTCTCTCCACAGCAGAAAGTGAGGCCTCAAAGTCCGAAGGCAGCGGCAAACTCTCCTCTGTCGTCGCAGTCAAGCCAGAACGTATCTCCTGTTTCTGCGCCTGAGTTATTTCAATAAAACGATCCATTGGACCGCTTGCAGGAGGGCTGGGGTTCCGAGGGAAAGACCCTCGCCTTCCCTTTACATTTAGGCATCTAGCAAGAAAAGATCTCAGCAGCCATCTTGATTCTTCACTCCTCTCCCCAATGTGCTGTCAATTTTGCAGTCTGCATTGCTGTTTTAATGGTATTGCTGCTGCTGCATCTCCCAAAGAGGGGTGGCAGTAGGCTGCCTTGGAAACACCAACATTCTAGGCAACTGCCTAGTTTACTTACTAGGTAACATCAACCCTGAAACTTGTTACTGTTTATCAGAGTCACTAAACATATGTAACTTGGCAAGCAACACAACATAATAAATACCAAGTAAAAAAAAAAAACAAGCATACTAGGATTCTTTTGTTAAGGTCAAGATTTTATTATTTTACTGCTTTAATAACAATGGCAGGATCGGAAATGGACCAGAAGATGAAAGAAGGGGTTCTTATTTATCTATAAGAACTTTTATATTGCCTATTTTGAATGAGTTGTTTACAGTGTTCCTTTTGAGGGGGAAAGGGAAAGAAATGTAGTGAACAGACAGTAGGTATAGTGGATGAGAGCAGACAAAGAGACATGGTCCATCCAGTCTGCCAGTAGGGTTTCTTGGGCAGCACCTACGACAGCGCAGATTACTTTCCCCATGCCTTTGGTTTTCAACAGTCCTCAAACATATTGTACTGAAGTCTCCGCCCATCGTGAGACCAACACTGCTGTTATTCTTTCTGCCACTAGTCAAGTGCTCATCCACAGGCACACCTATTCTGCTGCGCCATGTGGCGTTTTATTCTTTTGGATGGAATTTCAGACGAAAATAAATTGGAGCATTGCGTGCTGCAAAATACATGATATACCTCATTATCTGTAATGACCAGTAATGACTGGAATAGTTCCCAAGTGTATTAGCTACACTCTTGGGCAGATAATGAATACTAAACATTCAGCTACTGTGCCAAATCATACTTTTGAACAATAAAGAGCTTTTTTAGCATGTTGGCCTGAACTATTTAAAACCATATATACCAGACAATAACAAACTACTTAAGGGAATGCTCTACTTCAGCAGACTGGACAGGAAATTAACACAATGGGGAGAAATGCCCAAGACTTTAGAGAGGATGTCTGGTGTGTATAACTGCAGATTTTATCAAAATATTTAAATATAGTATATGACGGCACATAACGACCAGTATGGTCCATCTAATTTCCCCAGTAAGATGGCTAAAGTTGTTTAGCTGCCACTATGTGTAAGTGTACTCCCCTCTATGAATTTGTTTAGGGTTGTACCCGTTGCTCCATGCAGGTCATCCCTTCTATTTGTTGAAGTATAAAAGATATTTAAGTTTGTTTTGATTTCATTCTCTTGCTATAAAGAGATCCACTGCGTCTGTCCCATGCCATTTTGAATTTCGTCACTGTTTTTGACTCCACCATCTCCATCGGGAGGGCATTCCAAGCACCCACCACTCTTTCTGTGAACAGATATTTCCTGACTGCTTTTAAGTTTACTACCTTGCAGCTTCATTGTATGCCCTCTAGTTTTACAGCTTCCCCTTCTTTGAAAAAGGTTTGTTTGTTCATTAATATCACAGGTCTGCAAAAAAAATTTTTTCGAGAGCTGTTTTGGTTATTCCACGTAATCTTTATGTTTTTTGGTGCGCTGAATCCGAAAATGACCTCCATTTTGTCATAGGACATCACGTTTCCTGACAATTTAGATAACTATGTTAAATAAGGCAATACCTCAAAATAAATGGAAATAGACTTATAAAATTAAAGTTTTATTACAACAGTTTCATGAAAAACCTTTTTTGAACTGAAATGAGCTCACCTACACACACTAAACTGAATTCTTCTTCCTTGTGAGGCTCCTCTTGGTGCATTTACGCTTGTGAGTAGCATCTGGAATGTCTCTCTGAAGCATCCAACAGTAGTCTGCCATCATTGTAATGCTCCATTTTCCCTGGTATCTCCTTTCCATCTCTTTAATGTCTTGGTGGAATCGTTCACCTTGTTCCTCACCCACAGCTCCCAAATTTTCAGGAAAGTAGTCAAGGTGGGACTGGAGGAAATGCACTTTCAAACTCATCAGGCAACCTAAAGCTTGAAATGCTTTCAGCATTCGTCCGACGATCTTTTTGTAGTGAGGATCTTTGTTATTGCCTAAAAATTTCTGTACGACTTCTTTAAATGCAATCCACCCTTCTTTTTGAGGATCCATCATGGTATTGACAAACTCTTGATCAACTATAAGCCTTCTAATGTCTGGTCCGACGAACACACCTTCCGTCAATTTTGCCTCCAACAGGCCTGGAAACTTGGTGACCAAGTATTTGAAGCATTCTCCATCTCTTGGAAGTGATTTTACGAATTGCTTCATCAATCCCATGTGGAGAGGTGGTAGAAGAACTTTATGGGAAGGTACCAAAGTTTCTCGGAGGACATTTTTTTTCACCGACTGTTAGCACCCTCGACTGCCAACTCTTCTTGGTCCAGTGATTTTGTTGGTCTCGACTGTCCCACAGACACAGAAAACAAGGATATTTGGTATACCCAGCTTGTTGCCCGAGCAGCATGCACAAGACCTTCAAGTCCCCACACACTTGCCAACCATGGTCTTCATATTTAAGTTTATGAAGAACCAATTCCAAGTTCTCGTAGGTTTCCTTCAAGTGTACGGAATGACCTACAGGTATGGAAGCGTAAAAACCGTTGTGGAGTAAAACTGCTTTGAGACTTCTTTTTGAAGAATCTATAAAAAGACGCCATTGCTCTGAATCATATTGGATTTTAAATTGACCCATCAGATCTTCGACATCGATGCAATAAACCAACTTGTCTTCCTGGGCGAAGTAAGGAACAAACTCCTTTTCACGATGTCTAAACCATGAAGATGACACTCCTGGCAACAATAAATTCCTGCTTTTCAGCCTTGATCCGAGTAACTCAGCGGCATCTTTGGGAAGATTCAAGTCTCTTACCAAATCATTCATCTCCTCCTGAGAAAACAATTTTGGTCTTGTATCATCTTCAAAGTCAGAACTTGATTCATCATCTAGTTCAGGTATGACTTCACCTTCATCGGAGTTAGGTATCTCTTCCAAGGTAGCAGGGGACTTGGGTACTGGTATATCTGTGCCATGGGGGATGGGACGAATTGCCGAGTGAAGATTGGGGTATGAAATGGAATGCTTCCATTTGGAATTAAACCCTTTCACATCGCATGAACAAAAGTAACAGTTGTCACTATGGTTCTTTTGCTCTCGCCAAACCATAGGAATCCCATAACGGAAAGGTTTTTTTCTTACCCTTGAACCAGTTTCAGAGGTCCTCAACACACCGTTTGCATACTTTATGAGGCGCCCAGACTTTATCTTGATCTCCAATTTTTAGTCCAAAGTATGCAAAGTATACTTTTTTTCACAAAGTCTGTAATATTCTGCTGTTGCTTCAACACTGTATATTCACCACAGATGAAACAGAAACTGTCTGGCGAATTAATACACTTTCGCGGAGCCATAACATAATGGTTGAAGAATGACGAGCTAACACAAATTGCGATGAAAAAGTGTGAACAGCCTAGAACCAAAAACCTGATGATGATTCGTGCACAAGTGTGGCATGCAGGAGAGAGCAGCTCTGTGTCTGTACACGAGACGTCACAGTGCTGGCTGGCCACAACCCCCCTGCACTGACCGGAGCGGCTGCTATCTGCCCTGTGTCTCCCTCCCACTGGATTCTTCAGGAAAGATTCACCCCCTTCTACCATTAGAAGCATGGACTTAAAACTTGCTTAGCTTATGTATATATTACTGACCAGATTTACAGTGCTATATTTTTTTTTACATAATTCAGACAACCCCTTTAAGGTTTTTTTGGCATTTTATATCTCAAATGCACTTATGTGAATTAATTAATAGTAATTTGAATTAATTAATAGTAATTTGAAAAAAATTGATAAATTTGAAGACAATTTTGCATGTTGTGGCAAATCATGACGTCTAGGAGTTTTTTCAATATTTTATTTGTTTTCAGCACACCAAAATACATGGAAATTAGATGAAAATAATCAAACAGCTTTTTAGTCGCAGACCTGTGTATCCTTTAAGTATTTAAATGTCTGTATAATATCTCCCCTGTCCCTCCTCTCCTCCAGGGTACACATATTTAGGTCGTCTTCTCAAACATCTTCTAGCACAGGCTCCAAATCATTTTGGTCGCCTTTTAACGTATACATCTCTCAAAGGGGACATTGTAAGTCTTGATTCTGGAACAGAGATACTGTATCAATCTCTAGACAAGCGGTTCTCAACCTGCGGGTCACGACCCCCAAGGGGGTCACCACAGGATTTAGCGGGGGTCGCCTCACTCCGCCATTAAAAAAAAAAAAAAAAAAAAAAGGCGCCAAGTTGCTGCCGCTGCCGAGTCCGCTTCTCAGCAGCGGCAAACTCACAGACTCCAATCTTCTGAAGCCGCGGCTCCCTGCCTCTTAGGGAGCCGTGGCTATGCCATTGCCTGTAAAACTGTTGTGGAACCTTCCTGCCTCTCGACGGGCTCCATGCAGCATTGTCCCGCCTCCAAAAGAAATGGTAAACAACTTCCTTTGGAGGCAGGACAATGCTGCACGGAGCCCGTTCAGAGACAGAAAGGCTCTGCAACAGTTTTACAGGCAATGGCATAGCCGCGGCTCCCTAAGAGACAGGGAGCCACGGCTCCAGGAGAAGGAGGCAGACATGGGGAGAGGGGAGCAGGGAACCTGCAACGGGGCTGACATGGAGGGAGGGAGGGGGGCTGACATGGACAGAGGGGGAGCTGACATGGAGGGAGGGAGGGGGAGCTGACATGGAGGGAGGGGGCTGACATGGAGGGAGGGAGGGGGCTGATATGGAAGGATGGAGGGAGGGGTGCTGACATGGATGGAGTGGGGCTGACATGGTGGGTGGGAGGGGGGCTGATATGGATGGATGGAGGGAGAGGGGCTGACATGGACGGATGGATGGATGGAGGGAAAGAGGGAGGGGGATGACATGGACAGAGGGGGAGCTGACATGGAGGGAGGGAGGGAGGGGGAGCTGACATGGACAGAGGGGGGCTGACGGATGGAGGGAGGGAGGGAGGGGGCTGACATGGAAGGAGGGAGGGAGGGGTGCTGACATGGATGGAGTGGGGCTGACATGGAGGGAGGGAGGGGGCTGACATGGATGGATGGAGAGAGAGGGGCTGACATGGATGGAGGGGGGCTGACATGGATGGATGGAGGGATGGAGGGAAAGAGGGAGGGGGCTGACATGGAGGGAGGGGGGCTGACATGGAGGGATGGATGGAGGGAGGGGGGTTGACATGGATGGAGGGAAGGAGGGAGGAAGGGAGGGAGGGGGCTGACATGGCCAGAGAGGGGATGACATGGAGGGAGGGAGGGGGGCTGACATGGACAAAGGGAAGAGACAGGGGGATGTACTGGACAGATGGGGGATAAATGCTGGACAGAGGGGAGAGACAGTGCGGGTTAGGATTATAATGGGCAGATGGGGGGCTAGGACTGGTAATGGGTTGATTAGGGAAGGTTAGGACTGGGAATGGACTGATCAAGGGGGGGTTGGGACTGGTAATGTGCTGATAGGGGGGTGGGACTGGTGATGTGCTGATGGGGGGGGTAGGACTGGTAATGGATTGATGGGGGGCTAGCATTGGAAATGAGCTGATCGGGGAGGTTAGGACTGGAAATGGGCTGATTAGAGGAGGCTAGGACTGGTAATGGGCTGATAGGGGGGGGTAGGACTGGTAATGGGCTGATTAGGGGAGCCTAGCACTGGTAATGGGGTTGGGGGGACTGGCACTGGAAGCGAGCTGATTGGGGGGCTTCAACTGGGAATGGGCTGATTGTGGGGAGGGGAGGATAGAGCTGCTGGCCCTGGAAGAAAACTGGGGGCTAAGGCTGCAAATGGGCTGATACGTGGGGATGGGAGAATGGAACTGGAAGGGAGTGGATCTGAGAGGGGCTGACATGGTATTTGTACTGGAAGGGACTGGTCAGTGGGGAAGGAGGGGGACTGGAAGGGAATGGACACCAGTGGCAGTCATGGGAATGCAAGTTGACATTGGAAGGTACTGAGAGTGAGGACTGGAAAGGGGCTGATACTGGGGAGGGTTACTGGGACTGGAAATAGGCTGATGGAAAGAAGTGAAGGAAACAAAAGAAGAGATAAGAAATGACAGATGGACCATAGACCACAGAAAGAGAACTAAGAGAAGACAGGAAAGCAGAAGCCTCAGATCGGGACCAGCATTATCAGAGAATAAATTGGTCAGACAACAAAGGTAGAAAAAAATAATTTTATTTCAGATTAGTGATTTGACTAAAAAATCATCATAATTTTGAAATCAAATATTGTTACTCGTTATTGTGATTAATTATTGTGGTTTAAATAAGTAAATTTTATAAATAAAAACATATTGCAAAGGCCTGTAATATATTAATAATTCAACAAATGATTACAGCGACAATGCATTAACGGTAAAGGAAGAGAGACGCATTTGATTTTATCATTGGGGGTCACCACAAGTTGACCAATTGTAAAAGGGGTCACGGTACAAAAAAGGTTGAGAACCACTGCTCTAGACACTCCTTGTGATGTTAAATATCTATAGCACAGGCAGTGTCTAGAGATTGGTACTGCATGTATTGTCCAGACACACAATGAGATATATATTTTGTGTATGTATACACACATACATATATTTTATATACAATCACCTAAAACATATTTGTTGACCCTCATTTTCCACATATATATAGATATACACCTAGTTATGATGCCCTGAGTTAATGCTCCTTGGTGTGCCAGTACCGTTTCCAGAGCAAAATTCTAGAGACCAGAGGCAGAAAAATGTTTTAGATTCACAAGTTCATTAATATACTTCTGCATTAATGCCAAGATGGACATCTCACAGGACTGCAAGGTTTTTACACAGATGTAAATCACCTGGACCGGATGGTATACATCCAAGAGTGTTGAAAGAACTGAAATATGAACTTGCAGACCTGCTATTAGTAATCTGTGAACTATCATTAAAATCATCTGTAATATCTGAAGATTGGAGGATGGCAAATGTAACGCCAATTTTTAAAAAGGGTTCCAGGGGTGATCCAGGAAACTACAGACTAGTGAGCTTGACTTCAGTACCAGTAAAAATGGTAGAAACCATAATAAAGAACAAAATACTGAACATGTAGATAGTCATGGCTTAATGGGAGACAGCCAACATGGCTTTAGATAAGGAAGATCTTGTCTTACTAATCTGTTATATTTTTTTGAAGGCATGAACAAACAGGTAGACAAAGGCGAGTCAGTTGATATAGTGTACCTGGACTTTCAGAAAGCCTTTGACAAGGTCCCTCATCAGAGACTTTTGGCAAAACTAAAAAGTCACGGGATAGGAGGCAGTGTACTGTTGTGGATCAGGAACTGGTTAAAAGATAGAAAGCAGAGGGTAGGGCTAAATGGCCAATTTTCCCAATGGAGAAAGGTGAATAGTGGAGTACCCCAGGGATCTGTGCTGGGTCCACTGCTTTTTAACATAGAAACATAGAAATATGACGACAGAAAAATGACCTGAAAATGGGAATAACGAGTGAGGTTATCAAATTTGCAGATGACACAGAACTATTTAAAGTTGTTAAAACCCATAAGAATTGTGGAAAATTGCAAGAGGAAATTTGGAAGACTGAGCATCCAAATGGCAGATGAAATTTAATGTCGACAAGTGCAAAGTTATGCACCTAGGAAAGAACCACCCAAACTATGATTACACAATGCAAGGTTCCACATTAGGAACCACGACCCAGGAAAAAGATTTAGACATCATCGTGGATAACATGTTCAAACTCTCCGCCCAGTGTACAGTGGCGGCCAAGAGAGCAAATAGAATGCTAGGTATCATCAGGAAAGGAATGGAAAAGAAAATAAAGGATATTATAATGCCTCTGTATTGTTCCATGGTGCGACCGCACCTTGAATATTCTATGCAATTCGGGTCACCCTATCTTAAAAAGGATTTAGCGTTATTAGAAAAGGTACAGAGAAGAGCCACCAAAATGGTAAAGGGGATGGAAGGATACCCCTATGAAGAGAGGCTAAAAAGGTTAGGACTCTTCAACCTGGAAATGAAACAGCTGAGGGGAGATATGATAGAGGTCTATAAATTAATGAATGAAGTGGAACGGGTAAACATAGATCGATTGTTTACGCCATCAAAATATAGAAAGACTAGGGGACATACAATGAAACTACAGGGTAATCTATTTAAGACTAATAACAGCAAATATTTTTTCACTCAATGTGTAATCAAACTCTGGAATTTGTTACCAAAGGATGTAGTATAAGCTGTTAGTGTAGCTGGGTTTAAAAAAAGGTTTGGACAAGTTCCTGGAGGAAAGGTCCATAAACCATTATTAAAAAGGACCCAGGATATCATTGCTTGCCCCAATACAAGCATTGTGGAGCCTGCTAGGTACTTATGGGGAAACTGCTAGATACTTATGACCTAGATTGGGCACTGTTGGAAACAGGATACTGAGCTTGATGGACCTTGGTCTGACCCAGTATGGCATATCTTATGTTCTCTTCAAAGAATCAGATCAACAAACAAGGAAGAACAATTGGCAAATGTGCAAATATAGGGGGAAATACAAAGTGTTACTCCAGGAATCCTTTCTCAATCAAGAATGGACATTTGAATGGTTAAGGAGAAGTGAACTGAAACTGAAGGATGGGAGAGTGATAGTTGCAGCACAGACAGCAGATTATGGACGGAATGGTTTATAGCAAGCACTGAAAAAACTGGCAAAACAGATGTATGTCAATTCTGTAAGAAAGAGTTGGAAATAGTGACTCATCTCATAGCTGGCTGTGAAGTTCCAATGGTGGAAAATTTCTATATGGAAAGGCATAACAAAGTAGCATGCCTCATCTCTTGGAAACTCTGTAAACACTACAGCATGCAGGAGCATCGCAATACATTGCAATGCTGCAATTCTACCACTGCCAGCAGACATACAATGGAATGCACCATGGCAACACTCAACTAAGCACTCAACCATGCGAAGCAAAGACTCATACCAATCAAATGCAGCAACCTACAACAGTTCAATAACGAAAACCCAGTTCTAGACACCCGTCAGCTACACATTAATTCATTCTATATCTGTCAGAAGCAAAATAATCATAACTGACTACATTCAGGACCAAAACGCTGACATAATGTGCATAACTGAAACATGGCTCTCAGAAACAGATAAAGTCCTACTGAATCAACTCACACCACCTTTAACTGTCCGCGAACACACAAGTGAGGAGGTGGGGTGCTGATACTAGCCAGGAGTCAGTTTAAATTCAAAATGATCTTAAAGACCAGCACAGAGGAGAGTAACACCAAAATAATTGCTAACAAATATATCACGCTTTGCCTCACCACAGAGCCCCCAACTTCAAAGCTGAAGAGCTCTCATCAATCCTGGAATCAGCATGCACAGTCACCTCACCACACAAACCGATGCTGACCCTTGGAGACTTCGATCTCAATTTAGTACCCCAAAAAGATGCCAAGTCATTCCTCAGAACCATGGAGGCCATGAACTACATGCAATTAATACATGCGCCCAGACACAGGCAGGGCTCTACCCTAGACCTCGTCTTCACCCTCACAACACTAATAAAGCACAAACTCATAACCTCACCAATTATAACGCCAACCTCCTGGTCGGATCACTATATAATAACATTTCATATAACAGTCTGCACGCCGAATAATCACACCCAGGTACAACACAAAGGAAGAAGATTCAGGGGCTTTAATAAAGAGCAATTCTTGAAGGAAGTCTTACCCAAATTGAACCATGCTTACACTGACCTTGAAAGTATAATAGAGAACTGAAACCACTCCATCACAGAGGCTGCTGAAGCATCCCACCACAGAGCAGCTACAGTATAAAAGAGACAACAAACCCCCTGGTACTCTAAAGAAATCAGAAAGGCAAAAAGGAACCTCAGAAGAATAGAGAGGACATGGAGACATACAAAGGACCAAGGTGTATAACAGGAATACAGAACTATGCAAACGTGAATACAATAACAAATAACAGATGTAAACAAGAGTACAACAGAAACCTGATCATAAAGGCTGCAAACAAACAGAGAACTCTTCGGAATATTTATTTATTTATTTATTTATTTATTTAACAGTTTTTCTATACCGCCTTTTCATTTAATCAAGACAGTTTACAAACTTTAAGGAACCCTCACAGGAAGACTGCTCTAACATACATCCGCAACAGATAGACTACCTAATGATGAAGCAGAATAGCACACAGCCAGACACAAGACCATCATCAATAGATCCTGAAAGCCAACTGAGACCCACTGGGACATGGGGCGAATTTGCTATAGCAACAACCAAAACAGTAGCCCACACAATAACTACTCTGAATACAACCACCTCACCAAGCGATCCCTGTCCAGTTCCATGGATAAAGTCAGCCAAGGAAGAGCTCACCCCATTCTTACATAAAATCATACATATATCCTTCACACAGGGACATATAAGCTGCAACCCTCAAACTAGCATCAATCAGGCCCATCCTAAAAAAATCAAAACTTGACATGACAGACCGTACAGCATACTGACTGATTTCAAGCTTACCTTTCATGACCAAAATCATAGAAAAGACAGTACAGTTACAACTGGAGGACCATATCAACACAAATGCACCCCTAGATCCACATCAAAATGGATATGGAAACATTACTAACAACACTGATCACATTATCAGAGGAACAGACAGTATAAAAAAGGGCTTTATATTAATTTTTCTTGACGTATCAGCTGCCTTCGACTCTGTATCACCATCATAATTTTGAGACACCTACTGGAGATAGGCCTGTACAATAACACATTGAAATGATTTTGATCATACTTAGAGAACAGACAAAAGTATGTTAAATGCGGGGGAGACACATCTTCTCCCTTCGCAATAAAGCAGGGAGTCCCACAGGGGTCAGCAATATCCTCTCTACATTTCAACCTCTACATTCAGCCAATTTGAGATGTCATCAAGAAACACAATTTCACTACAAAATATACGCCGATGACAATGTTGTACACATCTTTCAATGTCAAAACTCCGGACTACAAAAGCATAATAGGATGTCTCACAGAAATTGCCGCATGGCTCAGCGTATATAACCTCTCATAATAACAAGAAACAAGACCTTCACTCCTCCTATCACGATATCTCTAAGGAACAGAAACACAGCTATCAAAAGTGAAATTAAATACCTAGGGGTCATCTTGGATCAGAACTTAAACCTACAATCCCAGATTAACAGAACACAGAATGCATACCATAAACTGAAAATCATCCGGAAACTGAAGCCTCTCCTAAGCCAGGATGACTTCCGCATGTTCAATGGGGCCGTGGCTCCGATAACGATTGGAAACCGCTACCGCGGCTTTGTAAACAAGCCCCATAGTCACACTACTGCAACTCACTATATATCAAGGCCATACTTTGGCTTACATTGGCCCAATTACACTGGCTACCAATGAGGCAGGTTCAAGGCAACACTTAATATATTTAAAATACTAGAAAATGTATCAGCTGAGTCACTCCAGGATCTGATAAAAAGATATCCTGAAAGCTGCCCGATGAGAATATACTGTAAAAACATATTAGTTACACCAAATGATACTCCAAAACCAAACAGACCACATCCAACAGGGCACTATCACTATATGCATCTAACTTATAGAACTCCCTCCAGAGGATATTAGAAATACGAGGGACACCAAGGACTTCAGGAAAAAGGTTGAAGACACTCCTGTATATAGAACATTTTGGTAGCATCACATAGAGCATCACTGACTGTCCATCCACAGAGTCATCGGACCCTGAGCAATGAACATTAAATGAACATGACACACAACCTCAACTTGTAAATAAGTTATGCTAATTTTCTGTTATTGCTTTTAGTTTTGTTAAGCTCCCCGCATGCTGGGCGACCCCACCCTTTATATAATGTTATAATGTAAACAGTTTGAGTTAAGTGTAAATCACCTGTTACAATGTAAACAGAATTGAAATGTAAACCCTCTTGATTTAAGGAAAAGGTGGTATATAAATTCTGTTAAATAAATAACATCAATGTGCCTGAAAAGCACTGGGATCAGAATCCTAAGAGAATTACAGAGATGAAGAGGTTATGATCACCTAGGATGCTCCTATTCCAAATTATAAAAAGCTCGATGCAAAGAAGCCGGACATAGGGATAAAGGAGAACACCACCAGAATGGTATTGTTTATAGAGGCATCAGTTCCAAGTGACTATTCTGTGAATCGTGTCGAGAAGCAGAAGATCTTCAACTATCAAGAAATGCAGTCAGAGACCAAGAAAATGTGGCAGAAATATACCAAGTTATTTCTCATCGTGCTGGGTGCCAACAGGCTTGATTAAGGAGAATTTCCAAGCACATCTTGATAAATTACTCCTACATGTTATATCTTAAGAACTCCAGAAAGAAGCTCTCTTTGGCACAATGCAAGTACTACATGAACATTAGCAGTAAATGTGAGAGACTAAGATCATACTCCACATACCATGGCTTAGTAGTGAGGTTCATGACTGTCATGGTATGCGCAAAACTAACCCATTTGGAGAAACTATCCCTAAGAAATCAGTAGCTTTATGGATAATCACAATCAAGGTCCTCTCCTTCCTTCAATCTAAGCATTGCAGGTACTTCCATTCAAATTAAAGATACCATTTCCTCCTTGGGTATCATATTGAATAATCAATTATCCTTCAGTCCATAATGTTGCTTTCCTAATGAAAAAGTTATTTTTTTGCACTTAGATTAATTCGCTCCATCAAATTTTTCTCAGATCAAAAAGCTCTTCAATTCATGATCCACTCTCTTATTTTAGATTGCCTTGACTACTGCAATGCTCTGCTAATTGGTCTCCCTCAGTACAACATCAAACGCCTTCAACTTATTCAAAATACTGCTGTCAAATTAATTTATAATGCAAAACTTTCCAATCACGTTAACACCCTTGCTTATCTAACAGCATTGGTAGACAGTTATTAGAACATAAGATGTGCCATAGTGGGTCAGACCAAGGTCTGTCAAGCCCAGTATCCTGTTTCCAACAGTGGCCAATCTAGGTCACAAGTACCTAGCAGTTTCCCCAAAAGACACAGGTTCCACAATGCTTGTATTGGGGCAAGCAGTGTATATCCCAGGTCCGCTTTAATAATGGTTTATGGACCTTTCCTCGAGGAACTTGTCCAAACCTTTTTTAAACCCAGATACACTAACAGCTTTTACTACATCCTCTGGTAACAAATTCCAGAGTTTGATTACATGTTGCGTGAAAAAATATTTTCTCTTATTAGTCTTAAATAGATTACCCTGTAGTTTCATTGCATGTCCCCTTGTCTATCTATATTCTGAATGCGTAAACAATCGATCTACGTTTACCCGTTCCATTCCATTAATTAATTTATAGACCTCTATCATATCTCCCATCAGCCGTCTCTTTTTTAGGTTGAAGAGCACTAACTTTTTTTTAGCCTCTGTTCATAGGGGTATCCTTCCATCCCTTTTACCAATTTGGTGGTTCTTCTCTGATCCTTTTTAAGATATGGCAACCAGAATTGCACACAATATTCAAGGTGCAGTCGCACCATGGAATGATACAGAGGCATTATAATATCCTTTATTTTATTCTCCATTCCTTTCCTTATGATGCCTAGCATTCTATTTGCTCTCTTGGCCGCCACTGTACATGGGGCGGAGGGTTTCAATATGTTATCCACGATGACACCTAAATCTTTTTCCTGGGTGGTGGTTCCTAATGTGGAACCTTGCATCGTGTAACCATAGTTTGGATTGTTCTTTACTAGGTGCATAACTTTGCACTTGTCCACATTAAATTTCATCTGCCATTTTGATGCCCAGTCTTCCAATTTACCAAAGTCCTCTTACAATTATCCACAATCTTCATGTGTTTTAATTTCCAAGTCATTTAGTTCTGAGTAGAATTAAATTTGAAGTCCTTACAATAACTCATTGTTCACTCCACTCTGGTCTGCTTCATTATCTATTCGCATTCCTCATTCCTCATGTCCCATCTAAAACAAAGATCATCATAGACACATCTTTTGAAAGTCCCTTCTCATAAGTTTCATCTTGTCTGGACAAGCTAGGCAGCCTTTGCCTATCAGGCCCAGTTTTATGGAAGAGATTACCAATAAACATTAAATGAGAATCACCCTATAAAAAATTTAAGAAATTGGTTAAGACTTAGCTCTTCCATGCTTTTCTAGGCTTTTATGCAGATCATTCATAATCTCAGTTTGCTTTCTGTGGTTTTTAGTTTCTTTTTTACCTTGCGTGTCCCTGCATTTATATTTCTTGTCCTATGGAAAAACTGTAGTGCTATTCCCCATCCCTTCCCCTTTGGTTATTCTTGTATGTTTTGTCTCTGTCGTCATGTTTTTAACTTAGGTATATCAGTACAACCTAATTGTATATTGCCAACCACAGTGATGAAATACAGTTTTCGTATACTGAATGCTTTTAAATAAACACACACACACACACAACTAACATCTACACACATGAAAGCATCTATGCATACAAATGCAAGTATTTATAAACATACATACCAGCCCACAACACACAACAGATAAACATTCAAAACAGAGATGTGCACATACACACATGCATGCAGACACAAGTCGCAAACCACACAAAGGCAATGCAGGTACAAAACAGATGTGTGCATACATGCGCGCGCGCACACACACACACACACACACACACAGAATTCCTAACTCCTCTGCATGTGTGGGAAACCAAGTGCATGTATGTAAGCATGTGTGCACATGTATCTACATTTGTATGTTTATTTCTATGGGAGAGAGGAGGGACAGTTTGAAAGGAGCAGCAGCAGCTTGGCAGTTAGCGAAGCAGGTTGCAAGCTGGAGAAAATAGGCTTTAAATTCTACTTCTCTCACTAACACCGTGACCTGACCATCCATTCCTGCAGGTTTAACTAGTTTATAAGCCAATTAGGACAGTGAAATAACTCAATGTAACTGTACCTGAACTCGTATTTGGAAAAGATAAGTCATATATCTAAAATCTAATTGCTAACCATGATGATTTAATTTATCAATGTTTTTATACAAAGGCTGCTGGATGTCTGCCTCTCTCAAAGAAAAATGTTAGGATATTTTTTTGGGGGGGGGGGGGGGGCGGCTTTATTTCTCCGATCCACTCTGACCTATTTTCAAACACTTACTCAGAACTGGAAACATTAGTTTTTAAATTTATTGTCTAAGGGGATGATAATAGCTCCTTTCATATTAGGATCCGATAATAATTGGGTTATAAAGCTTTTCTTTTGGCCGGTGTTACTTTAAAGCAACATTATGTAAAATGCCACCTTTATGAGGGAAAACTATGTTTCTGGGAGTCTTTACTTACACGTGTGAGAATTTTTTTTATTGAAGCCTAATTCATATCCCATTTGCATGCTTTGATATCAGTTCCACCTCCTTGGAAGGCATGAATAGTGGTTATAGGAGGATATTTTGCTCTTTGTAAAAAAAGGACTTAAAGAATTACTGCTGCATTCTCAGTCCGTTTGTTGAGACTTTTATGCTCAATTGAACTTTATTAACATCCAGCAAAATTATACATTGTTTTCAAACTACACACTATAGACACTGCTGCTTCCTTTAGTCTAACCCCGCCTTAGAAATGTCTCCATGAAAATGCCGAAAAAGTACAGGTCTTGTGGAATACACACACTTTTAACTACATACAGGGTGGGTAATTTTCAAACAGCTCTTTTATCTATGTACACAGCTATTTACACTGGCAATACTTTTTGAAAATTGTCTTATGTCCATGCAATCTAAATATTATATTTGAAATAAAGGACAGCCTGAATACAAGAGGCGGCAGCAAGCAAAGTGTCTTGTCAAAAACAAAGTGCGCAGGAAGCTTATGAAAGTGTTCAGGAAAAATGTTGGTGCCGAAGAACAATTACAAGTATTCTTATCCAAACTGTAAGCTCTATGTAGAAGGGACTATCTGCATTTTATGTCTGTACTGTACTATGTACATTTAGTAGTACTGCAGAAATGCTTAATACTAGTAGAAATAGTGTTCATATATTTCACGCAGTCAACCAAGAGACACTGCTAATAAATCTAGAAGCCCTTTTACTAAAGTACAAAAATTAATACATAGTTACTAAGTTAGGTGAAAAGATTAATACATAGTAACTGTAAAGCCTCTGCAGTAAGTGCTGGGGGAGTGGCCAGCATCTTTCCATACTGCTACTTTAAAATAACCAACAGTTTAAGTGAGAACAGACTGGAAAATGTACTGCTTTCTCAATGTAAGCACACAGCCACAACTAATAATTTCAGGTGAAGAGGTATCAGCTGGCAGGAGTACATAAGTATATTCAAACTATCCTGAACAATAGTCTTTCCACTGGAACCTTCCCCTCCTCCTGGAAGCACGCTCTAATTCGCCCACTCCTCAAGAAACCTTCTCTTGACCCTCTCGACCCCAACAACTATCGCCCAGTCTCTAACCTTCCTTTTCTGTCTAAACTTCTCGAAAAGGTTGTCTTTGCCCAACTATCCCATCACCTTGACTCCACCAATTTCCTTCACCCCCGCCAATCCGGCTTCCGTCCTGGGCACAGTGTTGAGACCATTCTTCTTGCCTTCACCAACGCCCTGCATGTAGCTCACGACCGCGGTGAAATCTCGGTGGCGGTAGCCCTTGATCTTTCCGCTGCATTTCCACTGGTAGATCACTCTCTCCTCTTGTCCCGACTGCACGATGCTGGCCTCTGTAGCACTGTCTTTCGGTGGTTCCACTCCTTTCTTTCCTCCCGTTCTGGTGCTGTTCTTTCCTCCTCCCCTTCCTGCCCCCCCTCTGACTCCTTTCCCCTCCTTTGTGGGGTCCCCCAAGGTTCTGTGCTGGCTCCTCTTCTCTTCAATCTCTTCTTAACCCCTCTCACACTCCTTATACAACCATTTGGAATTTCAGCTTTCTATTATGCGGACGACATTCTTCTTCTATACCACACCTCCCCAGCTTGCCCCGACCTTGCCCCTCTCAACTCCTGCCTGGCTGCTGTTTCGGATTGGATGACTCATAACTGTCTGCACCTCAACCTCTCAAAAACTACAGCCATTTGGTTCCCGCACGGTCACCAGCCCCCCTCTATTGCCCCCTCTTTCCCTGCCATTCCTATCTCTATGGTTTCCACCTTTCGGTATCTTGGGGTGCTTTTCGACTCGATCTCTCTTTCTCCGATCACGTTTCTCATATCTCTAAAACCTCCTTTTACTATCTCAGACAAATTCGTGCCATTCGCCCCTTCCTCTCTCCACCCGCTCTTGCTACCTTGCTGCTGGCTCTTGTTATCTCCCGTATTGACTTCGCTAATTCCGTTCTCTCTGGCATCTCTAAACTCCAACTTTCATGACTTCAATGAATCCAGAACACCGCTGCCCGTCTCGTGTCTTATTCCTCCCCTAGAGACCACGTCACGCCCCTTCTCTTCCGTCTGCATTGGCTTCCCATTTCCTTTCGTATCCAGTTCAAACTTCTCACACTCGTTCACAAAGTTCTTCATACCACCACACCACAATACTTGGCCGATCTCATCCACTTTCACACCCCCAGGCACACCCCCCGCTCTTTCCATCTCAACCGCCTCACACTACCTCCCCCCTCACTTGCTCACCTCCAATCCACCCGCTCCTCAGCTTTCTTCTTCATAGGTCCGGCTCTTTGGAACTCCCTTCCCTCTGCTCTCCGTCTGGAGCCCCATCACCCTACCTTTAAACAGGCCCTGAAAACCCACCTCTTTTCCCTTGCCTTCAATCCCCCTCCCTCCTAGCCTTTATCCTTTCCCTATGCTGACCTTCCTCTCTCGTCTCTGTCTCTCTATCCTTTATTAAGTTGTAATTTCCTTTTCTCTTTCCGGCCTTGTGCCTTGCTGTTATGAAGATTTATTTTTTGTAAACCGCTCTGTTTATCACTGAAGGGCGGTCAATCAAGTCAATAAACATAAACATATTTCTTCCCTGGCATATGCGCACCCTCACCTTACACCTAGGAATCTCCGCCTCTCAGTTTTCAATCTCCACCTCATCCAGGTACAGTACTTTCATAACTCTCAATCACGACCATCTTGGGCTCCACTCCCTCAACTACTTCTGTCTCTCCTCCATCCCCCTGCTGCATTCCTCTCTATCCTTCAAGGCCACAACAGGAATAGTACTACTACCACCTATCATTTATATAGTGCTACTAGGCATACACAGCACTGTACAAATACAAGGTTCAGTCAGAAAGTATCAAGACTTGTACAATAACAAAAGTAGTATAACAATGACAGTTATTGCACTCGGTTTCCTTCAAAGTAGTCCCCTTCCGATAAAACGCACTTCCTCCAATGTTCCTGCCACTGCTGGAAACAATTTTGAAATACCTATTTCATTATGCTGTGAAGCTGCTGCATCAAATTTTGCTTAATGGTCTCCAAGTTGTCGAATCCTTTCAGTGGCAATTTCAGTTTTGGAAACAAGAAAAAGTCACAAGGTGCGAGGTCAGGTGAGCACGGAGGATGACTGACTTGGTGTTTGGCTCAGAACTGCTGGACAAGATGTTATGCATGAGTTGGGGCGTATCGTGATGAAGCATTCCTGTGAAACTTTGGCCTCTTACAACAAACTGCATCTCTCAAACGAATCAGAACTGGGACATAGTACTCCTTATTGATGGTTTGGCCTTTTGGAGCATACTCATGATGAACAATATCCTTGTAATCAAACAAAACTGTGATCATCAATTTGACATTGCTCCTCACCTGATGGGCTTTCTTGGATATGGAAGAGTTTGGAGTCCTTCATTGTGAGGATTGAGCTTTAGTTTCCGGGTCATAACTATAAACCCATGATTCATCACCGGTAATAATCTTTTTGATGAAATCGGAGTCATTTTCAATGCATTCCAACAACTCCCTGGCTGCAGTCTATTTTCTTTTTGGTCAGGGGACAGGGGTTTCAGTATGAATTTTGCAAATACACATCTCATCCCCAAATCAACAGTAAGAATGGACTGTACCAACTCAAAACTCATGACCATGTCCTTAGCAAGCTCTATGATAGCCAATTGACTATTTGAGCATATTGTGGCACACACTGTTTCAACTTTGTCTTTATTCCTGCTTGTGGATGGCCTCCAGAATGTTCATCACTTTCAACACTTTGGCGGTCCTCTTGGAAATGTTTGTACCAGTCAAACTTGAGCACGACTCATTCATTCATCACCATAAACTTGCTGTAGCTTGTCATAAGTCTCTCTGCATGATTCTCCAAGTTTCTGACAGAATTTAATGCAAACTCAACTGTTCAATTTTTTCACTCTTCGTAAATCTGATGAACTGTTTTTACATAATGCCAAACATTTTGTGATTTAAAAAAGTACAGTTGTGCTGCAACCACGCTATACTCTGCACATGCAGAGCACATAACTAGGTTACTGCATGTTTAATAGCATCATGGTGCAATATATTGTTATATAGCTACACAACAAGTCTCAAAACCTTTTGTTCACACCTCGTACAACAGAGTCCATTCTCCACAGAGCTTACAATCTGCTATGACAGCTAAACAGAACAGGGGACTACAGAGTTCTTAAGGGAAATGATTAAAAATACATATGGAGTATAGACAGGAGAATAAGGGAGTCCAGATCCAAAGGCAGCCTCGAAGAGATGGAATTTGAATAGGACCAAGGATGGAACCTGACGTACCAAGGTAGTGTATTTCCAACATATGGTACAGCAAGGTGGAAGGAACAGAGTCTGGAGTTGGCAGAAGAGGAGAAGGGCATAAATGAAAGTGATGTCCTGGATGAGCAGAGTTGCCAGGGAGGGGTGTAGGGAGAGATAAGAGAGGAGAGGCAGTGAGGAGCCACAGAATGAATGCATTAGTGGAAAGGAAAAGTTTGAACTGCATGCAGAAATGGATAGGGAGCCAATGAAATGACTTGAGAAGAGCGGTTACATAAACATAGTAGCATTGGCAGAAAATTAGCCTTGCAGCTGAGTTCTGAATAGATTGAAGGGAAGATAGATGATTCAATGGGAAAACAGTGGGCAGCAAGTCGCAGTAGTTCAGGCAAGGATGGATAAGGTTCTTGGTAGTGTGTTCTGAGAGGAAGGGACACATTTTTTCTGATATTATAAAGAAAAACATTTTAGCTATCTGTTGGATGTGTGCAAAGACAGAAGAGTCAAAGATGACCCCAAGGTTGTGAACTGAGGAGACAGAGGATGACAACATTATCCAGAGACAGAGAAGGGAGAAAGGGGGGAGGTGGATTCAAGGGGAAATATAAGAGAAACTCCGTCTTGGCCATGTTCAGTTTCAGATGGTGGCAGGACATCCAGGCGCTGCGACATCCAGACACAGCCTCCTCTTGCCAGGGCCACAACTGGATGCTACCTCCCTTCTGGGCTTTGGCCAGCTCCAAAGAGGCGGCTACTTTGCCCAATGAAAATAATCCACTTGGCCCAAATGAGCTGGTGAGTTGATTTTTAAAATCTTGACAATTGACAGACAGGAGTGGCAACATTTCACTGTTAGAAAGCGAACCCCCGGAGAAAAAAGAAAGATCATCATAAGAAAAAAACATCCAAAGATAATCTTACAGAAGATTAGTGTGCTAGTTTAAACAACCGCCACTTGGTAATAAATGCACTACACTGCCTAAACAAACTTCTATAGTCTGTTAGTACAAGATGTCAAATTATTTAACAGTTCACTTAATGTCCTTGGAGACATGAAAAGCGAGTCGTTCACAAGTTCCACAAGGCATTTCTTCTCATTTATTTACAACGGTGCAATAGGGATTTGTCTGCATCTGTAATAGTGTACAAAGGATGCATTGCCAAAATGGGAACTCAGCCAAAAGCATACAGGCACAAGCTTTAGGGCCAGAAAATTCATTTAACAAATAGCAAACTGTTCTTATATTTTTGCACATCAATGGCAGGAAGCTGGAAGAAATTATAATGGGAAAGGACAGGAAAGGTCAGAAGAAGCATTATGGAGCAAAGGGCTGAAAACGCAGGAAATTAATGCAGGAAAAAATTACTACAAAAAAGCAAACGGCTATAATACACCTCACAAAGATTAAGTAATATTGTCTCTGATCTCTTGCTTTGGAATTATTTTTTGAGGGGGAGGCACTGTTTAGATAGCAGGTACATTTTATCTTTATCAAACAAAAAAAAAATCATGCAACATCACTACTGTACACCAGCCTGTACAGAAGCCAAAACAAAATATGTCCAAACAATATAAATTATTTCCTAAAAAAAAAAATCTCTACCAGGGTTTTTCCTTCGTTAAGAACAAATACTTAAGGCTGCTTCTGCAATCATGTCTCAAAGGAAGAGCTAATTCTCAGACATGTTCACTACATGATCCCTAAGTGCTGTGATTTCAGACAGGCAATAAATCCAGCCAAGTTTTGAAGCAGATTCTCTATACCCGGTGGCCTCAGACTCTTCCACAGTAGGGCTATTTCCATCCCAGTCGCCACAATACACATCAAGACTAACTTTTCCACTTTCTTTTCCATCTCACAAGACATACAATTTAAGAAAAATAGTTTTGGGTCTTGCACCAACCCCTAAGCCTGTCATCTCTTTAATCCAATGCATCACCTCCTGCCAAAATTTCTTAACAGGGCAATTCTGCCACATGTACAAAAACATCACCAATCTGTCCACACACCCTTCAACACTGTGGGATAAATGTTGCCCAAATCTTACTTAGCTGGAGAGGCTCTTGGTATCTCTTATACAATATTTTATACCCATTATCCACTGATGCAGATATAATTGACCATTTAGCAGTTGTCTAGAAAATTTGCTCCCAGATCTTGGTATCCCAACTCGCTTTCCCCATTTCTTTAAGTGATCTGGTATTTATTTATTTATTTATTTAGTATACATTTGTATACCGCTACTTCCAGCGATCAGCAGCGGTTTTGATTACAGATTGGAAATTGTCAAATCATGACAGGAAATTTTTGAGGTATAAACACATTGATTAGACAAGGAAAGCACAGCACACAGAGAACTATTTTACAGGGAACATGGGCTATGGAGGGTTAAGTGGCTTGCCCAAGACCACAAGGAGCACCTGTGAGACTAGAAACCCCAGTCCTTCCGGCCCAAGGTTGCTGTCCTCTAGTGGGATTTGAACCCCCGACCTTCCGGCCCGAAGTACCTTGCCCCAACCACTAGGCCACTCCTCCACTCCATTTCCTTTCTCGTGGAGGCTAACAGCTTATACAATTGAGAAAGAAGCCCCTTTGTGTCAGCACAAGAACTATACACCTCTTCAAACAAGGCCAATTTCCCCTCCAGATCGTGCCAAATTGCATTTCACATAATGTCTTCACTGAAGATAATAAAATTGGTTTCACCCTAGCAAATGATATTTCTTTCGATGATCCACAAAGCTGTATATTCCTCCTGTTGGGTTTAGTACTTGTCCCAAAACAACTTGTCCTTTAACCTGCCAGTCCACAAACATCTTACGTACTAGCCCTGGTGTAAAATCCTTATTAAATTTAATTGGTGTACATCTGAAAACCTTTTTAGCCACTAAAAGTCACTTCTTTTGCCCCACATTCACATTGTAAAAGACACAAAAAGATACAAAAGAATTTTAACTCTCTCCTTCCTTCTTCAAACCCCTCTGAGACTCCCCTCCTGCCCTTAGCCTAGTTCATTCTTACCCACTGGGCCCCTTCTCACCATTGTTTTTGTTCAAAGTTGAGATGCCTCAAAATAAGCCTTCAAGTTAGTAACAGCCAACCCCCCTCACTTTTACATAAGTGCAGAGCGCTCTAAACTAACTCTCCTAGGAGGACATTTTCTCCAAATAAAGTCAAATATCTTTCTATGCATATCCTTGAGAGCCTTTGCTGGGATGTCCGCAGGTAGGGACATAAAAAAAAAAACCACCACCTCGGCATAGCATTTATTTTGACTGTAACTATCCTACCCAGCCAGGAGAGAGACAGCCCCATCCATTTTCTCCAAATCCTTTAGAATTCTTTAAAGAAAGGGCCATCGTTCAATTTATGAAGGATATCCAACACAACCCACGGTCCATGAAAAGGGGAAAGAGCTCCTTCATCTGGTTTATGAGTCCTCCAGGTACACTTTTAACACCAGTTTTACCTATACTCATTTAATACACCGAGAGGAGGCTATCTCTTTTAATCTCCTGCAGGAGCAAGGATGTCAGTGACTGGCTTAGTGGATAAACAATAATATCCATGAAAACTATAATTTTATAAGACACTCCCAGCTCCCAAACCTCAATATCCTGAACATCATCTCTCTCTCTAATCCTTTCAGCTAATGGCTGAACAACAAGAGCCAACAGGAGTAAGGAAGGATAAGAGGCAGCTATGTCTGGTGAGGCACTCTAATAAAAAACTCTTGAGAGTATCCTCCATTCACTCTGATGCAGCTTTAGGGGATGCATACAAAGTCTGAGTCCAATTAATAAAACCTTCCCTGATTCCTACCCTTTTTAACAGCTGAAACAAAACGCCTATTCAAGCATCCACCCAAATAGTAAGGACTGAATTATCTTTGCTAGCTCTCCAAACCAAAATTAAAGAGCTTACGGATATTGTCACTTGCCTGCCTCCCAAGAATGAAGCCAGACTTATCTTCCACAATTCTGGGTATGATTCTCTGGAGTCTATTAGCGAACACTTTTTCTAACAATTTAGCATTTCAATTAATCAGGGAGATGGGCATATAAGAGCTGCAAACACTCTGAATATAATAGTGATCCCAACTGTGTTCACAGAGACCCCCTCCTCTTGGACAATAGCATTAATAACTTAGGACCACACAAGGTATTCCTTAAATTTCTTGTACAATCTAGCTGTGTATCTATATACTTCTGGCAATTTGTCCTCCCATTAAGGGATAAGAACATAAGACATGACATACTGGGTCAGCCTGCAAAACCTCTAATATGGTAATTTCTTTATCAATATAATAGCTTCCTCAGGCTCTATTCTAGGCATGTGCATTCATTTAAATACCCTATCATTTCAATGGAACTAGCTTTAACTTCTTAGAATACAGATGCTTATAGAAAGCTCTAAATATCCTCTCTAATCTCATCATTCTAATACTTCAATCCAGAATTATCCCTAATTTTCACCACCTTGTGTTGCCGCATCCCGACTAAGTTTATATCTCTGTAACTTACTAACTTGGGTTCCAAATACAAACTAGGCTTGTTTGCATAATGCCAACTTGAAGGCTATTGCCTGCTCAGCTAAACTCAGAAATTTAGTGTGCACAAACTCCATTTCCTGTGCTATTTTAGCCAAGCCAACCTAATCACTGCTTTCATCCCATCCCAACCCATCCCATTTAGTTCTTTCCCAGTGGTGTACCGAGCTTATTCGGCACCAGAGTGGATCATTTCAATGCTTCCTTCCTTCCCCCCCCCCCCCCCACAACATGGCAAACTTACTGAAATTTCTTTACAGACTTGCCACATTGCCTCTGCTCCAGGCTCAGTGGCTGTTCCCTCCTAAACCAAAGTCTCATGGTAACAGCTGCCCCACGAGATTTCAGCCCAGGAGGGAACAATCACCAGGCCTAGTGGAGGCAGAGTAGCAAATTTGAAAAGAAGCTATAGAAAGTTTGCTGTACAGGCCCAGAAGTCAGCAACTGCACCCCTTCTTCTGGCCGGACCACACCTACTGCCCCCTCCCTTGGCACACCACTGCTCCTTCCTGTACCACTGGAACCTCATTTAGCTCAAAATATTCCTCCATTATCTTAACGTTTTACAATAATCAGGTTCAAGTGAAAGCTCACTGAAGCACCAGAATCTCAATCCTTAAGCTGGACACAAAGAGGGGTCTATCGAATCAAGTAATTTGGGAGATTTATGTATCAAAGACATCTGAAAGTAAGCTACAGTCTAGCCAAACCATAGCAATTCTGCTGCAACTCCCACAGGAATGAGAAAAGAAATTACAATTGTGTTGATTATTATGTGTTAAACATCAAGCAAACAAAGGTTTGCATCATTTGAACTAGCTTCTTTCTAGGCCCTTCTTACTACCATACTAGCCCCACCCAAATTACCAACCATGAGTCTACTATAAGTTTGCCGTTTCCTCCCATGATACTAAGATCAAAGCTGAAACTTACTAATTGGTTGCCAAGTTCCTCAAAAAGAAAAAACCCGACTGATATTATGAGCATAGATGCAGACTAGAACCAGCACACTTCCAAAGGTCACATTTAGCACCAACAAGGGACCGTGACTTTCTCTCAACTGCTTTCTCAGTTTCACAGCATGATCATCTAAAATAAGATCCCCACATCCACATTTTTGGTTCCACAATATTCGAAACAAGAAACACATCTTGTTGTTTTTTTACAGCACGGCAAATGTCCTTGCCCTTTTTTCAAATGGGTTTTCTGGACAAATAAGATGCCTGCTCACATCCTCCAATCCTCTCTCCAAATAGGGTTGCCAACTGGCCGGTTTTCAGCCGGCCTGGCCGGTTTTTCCATGGCCAGGCCGGCTGCCGGCGCAGATGTAAAACCGGCCCTTGAAAAGCCGTTTTTTTGCTCTGGCCGCAAGATCGGAAGCGGCCAGAGCAAAAAACCGGCTTTTCTTCCGACCCGAAGGCCAAAAAAAAAGCTACCCAGGGCCGACCCACACACCGGAGGGCTTCAGAGGGAGCCGGGTAAGCTCGCGCGAGGCCCCGGCTCCCTCTGTACAACCGCCAGCGTGAAGATCCTTTTCCTTCACGCTGGCGGCTGTTTCTGTAAAGCCACGATTGCTGGGAAAGGTTAAAGGCAATACCCTTTAACCTTTCCCAGCATTCACGGCTTCACAGAAACAACCGCCAGCGTGAAGGAAAAGGCTCTTCACGCTGGCGGTTGTACAGAGGGAGCCGGGGCCTCGCGCGGGCTTCCCCGGCTCCCTCTAAAGCCCCTCAGACAGCTGCGGTGCTGGTTGGGGGGGGGGGCGGGAAGGCCAAGGACTGCATGGGCTGTGATGGGGGGGCTAGGACTACAAATGGGCTGTGATGGGGGGGGGACCTGGACTGGAAAAGGCTATGGGGGGGGGACTTGGACTGGAAATGGGTTGTGATGGGGGGGGACCTGGACCAGAAAAGGGCTATGGGGGGGGGGGACTTGGACTGGAAAGAAATGGGCTGTGATGGGGGAGGGACATGGACTGGAAATGGGTTGTGATGGGGAGGGGGACCTGGACTGGAAAAGGGCTATGGGGGGGGGAGGGGGAACTTGGACTGGAAATAGGCTGTGATTAGGGGGGCTAGGACTGCAAATGGGCTGTGATGGTGGGGGGGCCTAGGACTGGAAATAGGCTGTGATGGGGGGCTAGGACTGGAAATGGCCTGTGATGTGAGGGCTAGCACTGGAAATGGGCTGATGAAGAGCTGGAATAGGACTGGAAATGGGCTGATGTGGGGCATGGGAGAATGGGACTAGAAGTGAGTGGATGCTGGGTGGGTCTAGAACTATAAGGGAACTGATTTTGGGGGAGGACTAGAATGGATGGGGAATGAGAATGGAGAGGGGAAAAAATATTTTGTGTGGAAGAAAAGTCTATGATGGGCTGGGTATTAGGAGAGTAAGAGGGGCTTGAGAATGGGAAGGGTGAAATTTAAATGGATGATAAAGGAATAAGGAAAGAATTGGGGGAAAGAGCAAAAGGGAAACAATCAGTATGTTAAAGCAGAAAGAGAGAGAGAATGGAAAACATCTAAAAGAGAAGAAAGGACAAATGGATAGCTCGCAGAAGACACGAAGAAACCAGAAGAAAGTGACTGGAGCATTTGCAACTGAAAAATAAAATGCCCAAACAGAAGGTAGAAAAATACTTTTTATTTTGAATTTATTAACTGGAATATGTCTGGTCTGGGAAGTGTATATTGCTAACATCTTTGCGTTTTTGTTTAGTGCAAGAGGAAATTACTTTATAGTTTATTTCTCCAGTGTTGTACATTTCATGTTTGGATTTTGGGGTTCCTAGTTTAATTATTATCTGACCAAGGAAGTTAGCCTACACGTATCCTCGGTAATTTTTGTGGGTGGGGCTGGGGGCGGGGCAGGGGTGGGACTAGGGGCGGAGAATGGGTGGAGCATGGCGAGCCACAGGTGTCGGGTTTTTCTCGGTGAAAAAGCTGGCAACCCTATCTCCAAAGTGGACTCCTTTTTCTACCAGTAAGTTAAACTTAACATTACAAGATACCAATTTGCAAAGTTGTATGGTACTCATCTTAAGTTTTGGTTAAATCTGATCTCACATCTTTCCCAGCCCCAGATTTCACACAGGCCTTCCAGACCTCCCCTCCCTCAGTCATCCCTCTCCCATAGGTGTATCGCTACAACTGTCTCTTCTATGGAGTAGTGACCTCCCCCTCACCCCCCAACCAGCCCCTCCCTTCACCTCTGTTGCACCCTAATCACTCTAAATCCTCACTCACTTCCCCTCCTATTATATATCTGAAACCTCCCCCCGCCCCTTGTCATCCATGAAGCACAATTACCACTCTTGTCAGCTATGCACACACATACACCCATCCACCTCCCCGTAATTTCCATCACCACACTCATACACTCTCCTCCTGTTTCAGTACTCATTTCATGTATTTCTTCCATATGGCACCCACTCCCTCACGCATACTTTTCCCAGTAAACATCCACACCAGCATATATATCCATTCTGTAACACTCAAAAACAAGATTTACAGCAGTATCAAGGCTTCTTACAATGCCCAGACTAAACTAAAGCCTCTCTCGAAATCCTTCACACACACAATTCCTCCCACTCACTACTGTCTTATACAAACACTTCTCAAAAGTAAAATCCAGTTGTTCAATACTCCAGCTTATTAACCACCCATGACCTATATCCCCCAGTATCACTTCTCTCTAGCATACATACTGTATTCATTTCCCAAGTGCATATCTAACCAGATTACTCATCAATTATAAATCGCTGTTAGCATTCAGACAAGAGCGAAACCCATACTCAAAAATCCAGCAAGAATACAATCATGATTCAGGTTGCAATGTCCCTCTTTGCTCTCCCCCCCCCCCCCACTTGTGTTTAAGGGGTCACCAACTGGCAATGGACATGTCTGGGTTACACTGTCTTGCCCCATCATCGAGAGCTCAGTATTATCAAAACCTACTGCATGCAAGCTTCTCAACTGCTTCCTCCACAGTATTAGCTTTCCTTGTCACTGTTGACAGTAAAGCGTAGTTACTCACCTGTAGCAAGTGTTCTCCGTGAATAGCAGGAGTAAGTCCTCACATATGGGTGAAGTCACCAACAAAGTCCTGCACGGAATGCTCACCGGCATCCAAAGGAAGCTTTTGGGAGATATGCCGCGTATACGCGTCTGCCTTCCCCACCCACCACAGCACCATATTCTCCAGTATGATTACATAGTAGGAGCCAAAAGGCAACTCCCCGGGGAGGTGGGAGGGATGTGATGATTTATTCTTGCTATTCATGAACACCACCTGCTACAGGTGAGTAACTATGCTTTTTCTGTGAACAAACAGGAAATAAGTCCTCATGTGTGGGACTACCAAGCTCCAGGCTACCAGAACCCAAGAAGAAAGAACAGCCCAACTGGGCAATGAGAACTGGAGAAGCCAGGAAAACCGGAGAGGCAGTCCTGTCAAGGAACTCATCTGATGCAATATCCACAATCAACATCGACCAAGGGAATTTTCAGCAGGTAGTCTGGACGGAAAAATGGGCCGGTGGGTAGGAGTTGACCCTCAAGATGCAAAGAGATGCCATAGTATGACGTGCCCGAAATTGCTGTCCTGTTGGGAATCTATATCCAGACCATAATGGGCTGAAAACGTATGAACCGAAGACCATGTCGCAGTCCTACAGATCTCTTCTGTGGAGACAGAACAGATGTTGGCTACTGATGTAGCCATCACACGGACATTGTGAGCCATGACATGACCCTCACGGCTCAGACCAGCCAAGGAATACGCATGGATGATGCATCAGCAAGCCAGAGGGATAGAAAATGCTTTGAAACAGCGACCCCCCCTGCCTACTGGGGTCAAAGGAGACGAACTGAGAGGATTGACAGTGCACCTGCATGCGCTCCAAGTAGGTGGTCAGCATATGCAATGCTGTCTCACCACTACTGGCATGAGCCAATGAAAAAATATTGGAAGGACAATAGGCTGGTTGAGGTGGAAAGGCAAGACCACCTTTGACAGAAAACATGGGTGCATGTGGAGCACCACCCGATTCTGGTAGTACCTGGTGTATGGAGGGTATGCGACTAGAGCCTGGAGCTTGCCCAATTGCTGGGCAGACATGATGACCACCAGAAGAGGATCTTCCAGACACACATCCAGTGGCTCAAAAAAAACCCTCATGAGTTGGCCAAGGACCACGTTCAGATCCCAAGCAACCATAGGGTGCATAACTGGAGGCTTCAAAAAAAGCAAACCCCACATTACTTGGCATATCAGAGGCCGTGCAGAGATGGACTTCCAATCGCAGCCATGAAGAAATGCTCCTATTGTGCTGGGATGGACACACACTGAGTTGACTTGAGCCCAGAACTGGAGAGGTTCAAGAGGTACTCCAATAGCTGGTTCACCAGGCAGACAAAGGGGTCCGACGTCCAACCAATGCACCAGATGGCAAACCTCCACCATTTGAACATATAAGCTTTACGTGTTGACTCCTTGCGAGATGCTAACAGGATCTCGGTGACACCCTCGGGTAGGGCAAGCTCTGCAAGGGCTACCTACTTAGCATCCATGCTGTGAGTGCTAAAGAGCAGATGTTGGGATGCAACAAGGAGCCACCCTCCTGCGAGATGAAGTCTGGGTGAGAGCCCAGGTGAAGAGGTTCCTTCTGTGAGAGTTTCAGCAGTAACAGGAACCATGGCTGTCGAGGCCAGTAAGGAGCGATGAGAATCATAGATCCCCTCTCGGCCTGGAGCTTCAGCAACATCTTCACAATCAGCAGAAATGGGGAATAGGCATAGAGCAGGCCTCTCCCCCAGTGGATAAGTAAGGTGTCCGAATCCAGACGATCACTGGCCAGCCACTGGGAGCAGAACCAAGCTACCTGGGCATTCTGTGCCATAGCAAAGACATCCACATTGGGGGTGTTCCACTCCCAAAAGATCCGGTCCGCTACCTCCCTCTTGAGGGACCACGCATGTGGCTGAAGAACCCAGCCAAGGCAATCTACTAAGCTGTTCCTCTCGCCGGGTAAATACATCACCCTGAGATCCATGCCATGGAGCAGGGCAAACTTCCAGAGGTGAACAGCTTCCCAACACAGGCGGTACGAGCCTGTGCTCCCCCCCTTGTTCACATTGAACATGGCGACCTGGTTGTCCGTCTGGATCTGGATCAGGACCACTTGATTTGCAAGGTGTGACCGAAAGGCAGAGAGCATTTGCGATGGCCCGGAGCTTGAAGAAGTTGATCTGATGGAGAGACTCGCTCTTGGACCACAGGCCCTGGGTGCAGAGACTGTCAAGGTGTGCACCTCAGCTGAGCTTGGAGGCATCCATCGTGAGTGGCCTGCAGAGTGCTGCTGGTTGGAACAGGAGGCCCCAACGCAAGTTTGTGGGCACGAGCCACTACATCAGGGACTGTGCGAGTGGTGAAATGACCACCACCTTGTCCCACAGGCGGCCCAAGGCTTGCTGCAATTGCATTCACAAGGTCCACTGAATCTGCTGCATGCAGAGGCGGCCTGAGGGATGACATGCACTATGGTGTGGCACTGGCATTGCAACACGCCCGCCACCTCGATGAGATGTTGCAGGCAGTCTGCTGGCAGAAAAGCTCTCGCCAGAGTGGTACTGAGGAGAGCTCCGAGGAATTTCAGTTGTTGTATGGCTGGAGGCAAGACTTCGGATAGTTGATCACAAAGCCGCGGCCTTTGAACATCTGAATGGTGAGCTCGATGGATGCTTAACACTGGTCAGTTTGGGACCCTTTACAAGCCAGTCATCCAGATACTGGAAGACAAAGACCCCCCAGGGTCCAAAAGAAAGTGGCCACGACCCCCAGGCACTTCATGAAGACCCTAGGGACTGTGGCCAGTCCAAGGGTAGTACCGGTATGAACAGTGCTCACTACACCCATGAACTGAAGGGTACTGTCTGTGATGCAGGTGGATCAGAATATATGCAAATTCATCCTTCATATCCAATGAGCAATGCCAGTTGTCTTGTAGGAAGAAGGGGAGCCGAGTCCTCAATGACACCATTTTGAACTTTTCGGACACCAGGAACTGGTTGAGGTTTCGCAGATCCAGAATGGGGCAGAATCCACCAGTCTTTTTGGGGACCAGGAAGTTTCTGGAGTAAAAGGCCTGCCCGATCGGCTAGCAAGGCCACGACCTTAGGCTGCAGGAAGCGCCAGTGCGCGAAGGTACATTGGGGAACTCCCTGGCATTGTAAGGAGGCAGCAGCTGAGTGAAATGCAACAGATAGCCACTTTCGATCATCTGTAGCACCCAGGCTTTTGAGGTGACAAGAAGTCACTAGTGGGCAAAGTGGATGCGCCACGCCCCTACCTGCGGGGGGGGGGGGGGATCTTGGTCGATAACTGTCAGCTGGCTATGCTGCTGAAGACCCTGTCAATACCCCCCCAACCCAGCTTTGGCTGGAAGGTGGGTTGTGCCTTTGGGTTTGTCCTCCTCCGCTGTGAGTAGGGAGCTTGGATCTTAGGCTGCAGCTACAGCTGGGATGACAAGTATCTCCGCGGGAGGAAACCCTTTTTGGTTGGTGCTTTCTTCCATGTGGGATCCACAATCTTTATGGAGAGCCTGGTGAGGGTCACCTGCTCCTTTTCCAACTCTTTGGCCTTTTCCTCCATGGGCTTACCAAAGAGATTTTCACCCTGACAGGGGACGCTGGCGATCTTGTCCTAGACCCACTGCTCCAGATCAGAAGGCTGCAACCAGGCCATCTGCTGCACAGTAATCCCCATGGCCACCACACTACTGGCAGAATTGAAGACGTCATAAGCGCCCTAGACCATAAACTTCGAATAATCCTTGCTGTGAGCTATGAGACCTCGAAAAGACTCGCAACGGTCCTCAGGGATGAGGGAAGGAAAGTCCTTGACATCCAGTATGACATCCTTGAGGATCTGGGCTATGAGAATGGAACCCTGGAAGCACCTCCTCCCGAAGGAGTCCAGGAACCGTGCTTCCCATGTAGGCAGCACTAAGGAGTGTGTTTTGGCACTCTTTGTCCACTTCAAGGTAGATTCGACCACAATGGAATTGTGGGACAACTAAGGTTTTTCGAACCTCAGGGCCTTCTGGACCTCGTACAGGGAATTGAGCCGGTGGCTGATGGCCAGAAGTATGAACGGTGTCTCCCACAACACAGTAGCAGTCTCTGCAAGACATGGTGCATGAGAACTGTCACTGCCTCATAAGGGGCAAAGGGTTATTGGAGGAGTTCCAGTTCCTCCGCCCTCTATTCCTCTTCCAATTCCAGAGAAAAGGGGATGGCCTTGGCCAAGTCCTGAACAAAATCCTGGAAGGACAGGTCTTCCAAGGTTGACTTCTGCAGATCCAGAGGCGCGACGGGTCGGATGGGAGATCCTGGGCTTGAAGATCTGACACCGTTGATTCTGCTTCAGTTTCCCATGCCGATTCGTATTTCGAGAGGAAGATGAAGTAATGCTGAGTCTCCTCTGAGTACTGACTGCACGACTCAGGAGAAGGTGGACGTCGATGGTTCCCCTTGCACCTGGCATGCTGATGGCGATGCCTCCGGGGCCTCAGACTCCAACACACTGGGTGCCAGCAGTGTCGATACCGGTCTCCAACCCAATATCCCAGCTGCAGTGAGCAGAGCAAGGGTCTCCAGAATCAGCTAGAAGGAGTATGGTGATGATGCACACTGCCATGAGCCTGCATTCTGCAGGGCTTCCACCACTGCCAGGTGAGCTTCCAAGGCCTGTAGGTATTCCTCCAGAACCACCACTGACGAGGATGTCTATGCCGCGGCCATTGCCAGTGAACCCTCAGGTGGGGACTCCATGATAATAGGAGCATCGGGAGACATCTGGCAGCCTCATGGGCACTGGGAATGGACTCCACCGTTTGAGTCAGGTCCTTCCACTGGGGAAGCTTGATCGGTTGTTCCCGGCCCTCGCTGTCCGTCTTGCACCAAGAGGGGCTGCGATGGCGCTGCACACAGATATTCTCCTTGTGCTCCTCTTTTGATGTGGATGGGGTCTAGAGGGATGCCCCTCTCTGCTCGAACCCTTCTGCTCCGACTGAGCCCTCTGCTCTTTTCCCTTGGCAGCCTCAGGTGTAGACAAGGGGGTCGGAGCTGAGGAGCCAAAGAATGACTCCTCCTGCTTATCCCGACCATTCAGCCCTCAATGCGTCATCTGCAAACAGAGTTTGCAGGAAGCCAACTGGTGACTGGGCTTCAAGGCATTGCAAGCACCAATTATGGCAGTCAGCAGCAGAAATGGTCTTTGTCACATTTGGTGCATTTTTTAAAGTCACTAATCAGTTTAGACATGCCGAAAAAGACTGCTTCAGCAAAATCAAATTGAAAAACAGCCATAGGCGATAAAAACCTCCAAAGGGGAAAAGAACACCAAAAGGCGACCAAATGAAAGAAAATTACAGAAAAAAAGACCAAAGGGTAAGAAAAAGGTTAACCGACAACAAGCGGGTGAAAAAATGAGCGAAAGTTCAGTTACAAGGGCAAGAAATTCAAACTTTTTTCCAGACTGCAGGAACACGTCCTAGGAGTTCCACGGAAAAAAAAATACTGGAGAATATGGCACCGCGGCAGGTGGGAAAGACAGGCACGCATGGCCATCATGTTTCCCAAAAGCTTCCTTTGGAAGCTAGGTAGCATTCCGCGCAGGGCTCTGTTGGTGATGTCACCCATATGTGAGGACTTATTTCCTGCTTGTTCATGGAGAAAAGCAAGCCCTCTTCGGTAGAGCTTATAGTACCTCACATTCTCCTATTTCAGTTAAGTGGTAATAGGGCTGAACTCCCAATGTTGTGCAGGATAACAGAAGATAAATCACTGTAGATCACCAACTGGTTTCTATGCCAATGTAATCTATTAATTGTCCTTATTTTAGATGCAATACACTCCTTCAGTTGGTAATCATGAGAAGCATAAATTAATGCTACATGGGGGGCGCAGCCCATTTGGTGAACCAAGTGACCAGTGAGCTCGATCTATCTTTATATCAAACTTCTTTGGCTTCTCTTTCTTCTGATTAGAATGACTATTTCCATGACAAAGTCCAAAAGATTACACTTGAATTTCCCATGAGGTCATCTCCATCCCCCCTCTCCCTCTCCCTCTTCACTCCCAACTTCTCCACTTTACCTCTGCCACTCTTTCTTCCTTTTCTAAGATTACTGAGAGAACTGCACATCTTCTTTCCTCATCCAAACTTATTACCTGCTCCTCTGATCCCATTCCCACCTGTATACTGAACTCCATCTCCTCTGCTGTTATTCTTTCCATTTGTCATAACCTCAATCTAACGTTTTCCATTCAACTTTTCCAGTAACCTTCAAACATGCTGGGTTACACCTCTCCTCAAGAAACCATCACTAGACCCTACCTGTCCTTCTAATTATCGACCCATCTCCCTCTTCCCCTTCATTTCTAAACTTCTTGAATGTGTGGTTCACTGCCATTGCCTTGACTTTCTCTCCTCTCAAACTCTTCTTGATTCACTGCAATCTGGCTTTCATCCTTTATATTCTACTAAAATGTCTCTTGCCACAGTCTCCAGCGACCTGTTCCTGGAAAAATCCAAGGGCCTTTATTCAATCCTCATCCTTCTTGACCTTTCTGTTTCTTTTGACACTGTTGACCACCACCTTCTCCAACACCCTGTTCTCGCTTGGTTTTAAGGGCTCTGTACTATCCTGGTTCTTCTTCTCATCTCTCCCACTGCTCCTTCGGTGTTTGCTCTGGAGGATCCTCCTCTACTGCTATCCCACTTTCAGTTGGTGTACCTCAAGGGTCTGTTTCGGGCTCACTCCTTTTCTCTCTCTATTCCCAGTCCCTTGGTACACTCATCTCCCATGGCTTTCAGTACCACTTTTATGCTGATGATTCTCAGATCTCTCTCTCTACACCCGATATCTCTCCAGCAATCCAGGCCTGGCTCTCTGCCTGCCTTTCTGATGTCGCTGACTGGATATTTTACCATCATTTGAAATTGAACATGGCCAAAACAGAACTTCTTATTTTCCCCCCTAAACTCACCTCCCCCCCTTTCTCCTTTCTCAGTCTCTGTGGATAATGCTCTTCTACTTCCTGTTTCCTCAGCCCGCAACCTTGGGGTTCTCTGACTCATCCCTCTCCTTCTCCACACAATCCAACTGATAGCTAAATTTGCCCCTTCCTTTCTGAACACACTACTAAGACACTTACCCACTCTTTAGTCACCTCCCATCTTGAATATTGCAACCTCCTCCTTGCTAGTCTCCCCCGAATCATCTCGCTCCCCTTCAATCTGTTCAAAACTCAGCTGCGCAGCTAATTATCCACCAGCCTCAAACTGCTCATATAACCCCTCTTCTCAAGTCACTTCATTGGCTCTCCTTCCGTTTCCGTATCCAGTTCAAACTTCTCCTTCTGACCTATAAATGCATTCATTCTGCTGCTACTCACTACCTTTCCTCTCATCTCTCCCTACACCCTTCCTTGTGAACTCCACACTCTTCTAGAGGATTGCTTTTCTCTGTCCACTTTTCTTCCATTGCCAACTCCAGAAGCTGATCCTTTCACCTTACTGCTCCTTATACCTGGAAGAAACTACTTGAGTCTGTATGTCAGGCTTCATCTCTGCCCCTTTTGAAATCCATGCTAAAAGCTCACCTCCAAGGCTGCTTTTGGATCCTGATCCACTTAATCTCCTATGTGTCTCCTTACCCTTCTCTAATTGTATCCCTGTCCTCAGCTACTATATTGTCTGCCTTGACTAGATTGTAAGCTCTGATGAACAAGGACCTTCTCTTTTATATGCATCTGTACAGCACTCTGTACGCCCTGTAGCGCTATATAAATGTTCAATAGTAGCAACAGTAGTACATTATACTGAAATGGATCTTGCCAAAGTCTTCAGTGACTTATTACTGGCCAAATCCAAGATCCCTTACTTGATCCTCAACCTTCTTGACCTTTCTGATGCTTCAGACACTGCTGAGCACCACCTTCTCCTTGATACCTTGTCCTTGTTTGGTTTTAAAGGCTCTGGGTTCTATCCTGGTTCTCTTCTTACCTTTCTCACTGCACTTTTAGTATATGTTCTGGAGTATCCTCCTTTGCTGCTATCCTCACTCTCAGTTGGTGTACACCTCAAGGGTCTGTATCTTGGGACCACTCCTTTTTTCCCTCTATACTCCATCCCTTTGTGCACTCATCTCCTCCCATAGTTTTCAGCACCATCTTTACACTGATGACTCTCAAATCTACCTCTCTACATCTGAAATCTCTCTGGCAATCCAGGCCAGTATGTTTGCCTGCCTATCTGACATTACTGCTTGGATGTCTTGCCGCCATTTGAAATTGAACATGGCCAAAACCAAGCTTATCATCTTTCCCCATAAACCCACCTCCCCCCCCCCTTTCTCCTTTCTCTCTCTCTGTGGATAACATTCTACTCCTCCCTGTTTCCTCAGCTCATAACCTTGGGGTCATCTTTGACTCCTCCCTTTTCTTCTTCACACACATCCAGTCGCTTCTTTCTCTACAATATCAGGGCCGGCTCAAGGGGTTATAGCACCCTGAGCTAACTTTTGCTTTTACGTACCCTTTCTCTTGGGTCCAATCTTGCAGTGCAAGCTGGGAAACAGGGGTAAAGTTTTAGCCCACTGGCTTATTAAATGTCACACTCCTATTTAACTTAATCTGTGTATTCTGTATCACTATCCATATAGGCAACAACACTGAATATACATAGAAACATGCCAGTCAAACAAACGTGAATAGCAAGGAAGGATCGGTTTTATTGAATTAACTCAAAGCCATTGGCCCGACACAGGCCGTGTTTCGTTATGCCTTCATCAGGGGCTAGGTGGCTCAACTCAATATAGTCTTGTACATACACAAATACCTTCTGCGTGGTCCCAAACGGAAAGCAGGCTATTATAAAACGTTGTATGTCTTATTGCTCATCCACTATGGGATACATGTATATATAACCAGTCTCTGATAGCCAGTTCAAAGAACTAATCAGTAGCTCTTCAATATAAAGCTCATAGTTCTTCTCTATATCTTTTCTAATAATGATATATCCTTTTTAAGATATGCACACAATATTCAAGATGTGGTTGCAGCATGGAATGATACAGAGGCATTATATCATCCTTTGTTTTATTCTCCATTCCTTTCTTTATGACTCCCAGCATTCTATTTGCTTTCTTGGCTGTCGTTGCACACTGGGCAGAGGGTTTCAACATATTATCTATGATGATGCCTAAATCCTTTCCCTGGGTGGCGGGGTTCCTAATGTGGAACCTTGCATCATGCAACCATAGTTTGGGTTGTTCTTCTATATGTGCATCACTTTACACTTGTCCACATGAAATTTCATCTGCCATTTGGACATCCAGTCGTCCAATTTTTCAAGGTTCTCTTGTAATTTTTCATAATCCTCTTGTGTTTTAACAACTTTGAAAAATTTTGTGTCATCTGCGAAATGTGATCATCTCACTTGTTACTCCCATTTCCAGGTCATTTATAAATATGTTAAAAAGCAGTGAGCTCAGCACAGATCCCTGTGGTACTTCACTATTCACTTTATTCCACTGATAAAATTGACCATATAGCCCTACTCTCTGTTTTCTATCTTTTAACCAGTTCCTGATCCAATAGTACTCTGTCTCCTATCCCATGACTTTTTAATTTCACCAAGTCTCTCATATGAGGAACCTTGCCAAAGGCTTTCTGAACATCTAGATACACTATATCAACCGGCTCACTTTTATTTATCTGTTTATTCACACCTTCAAAAGCATATAACAGTAAGACAAAACTTACCTTGACTAAATTCATGTTGGCTTTCTCCCATAAACCATGAGTATCTACATCTTCAGTAATTTTATTTTTTATAATGATTTCTACCATTTTTGCCCGGTACTGATGTCAGGCTCATCAGTCTGTAGTTTCCTGCATCACCCCTGGAACCCCTTTTTCTAAAAATTAGCATTATATTGACCATTCTCCAAACTTCAGGCCCTTTCTTATGTCATCCTCATCCAGGCTTCCATTTCCCCTTTCACTTCTCCCATTTCCACCCTCTTTCACCTGCTTCAAGGAAGATTTGTCTCTTCCTGTGGCTCTCATTCATTCCATAGCACTCTGTCCTTTTCAACTGTCCCCAACCCCTCCCCAAATCCTTCAGGTCCTTCAAACCACCTCCCCTCCCCATATTTCTGCACTTGGTCTCCAAACCCTACTCATACCACTCACCCAATCATTTTGTCCCTACTGTTTTCTTAATCTCTGGTCAATTTTTTAGTCCACACTATTCCCCCAAGCAACTCCAAGTTTCCATTCACTATCCTACCCAAGCCTTAAGTCCCCACTTAAAATCCCAATACCCAGCCTTAGAGTCTTTCATCTGTTTTCTCACACCTGTCAGAGTCTCTGCTTTCCTACATCCTATGTCCCTGGTACCTGCTCTCCTGCCTCCTACTCCTCTTCCCCATTTATTTTCTTCCTCAATATTTATTAACCTTGCCTTTTCTCCTTATCCCAGCATGTGTTCTTATATCCCTCCTTCTCAACCTTTCCCTCATTGGCTTTGTTTCTTCCCCACTCCCCAGAATATCTGTCTTCCTCTCCCTTCTCACTCCCCCAGCATCTCCCACTTTTTCCTACTCCAACCCCAGCATTTGCCAGCATTAGCGTCCTTTCAATCCCAGGATCCCAGCCTAGAATTATCTCCCTTCCAGTCCCAGCCCTTTCTCAGTCCCTTCTTCCCAGTCCTAGTATCAGTCCATTCCCAGTACCAGCCTCCAGCCCCTGTATCAGTCCATTTCCAGTCCCAGTCCCAATATCAGCGCATTTTCCGTAGCAGTCTGCAGCTCCAGTATCAGTCAGTCAGTATCAACCCATTTCCAGTCCCAGTCCCCCATGCCCACTTTCAGTCCATTCCTAGTATCATTCAAACCCCCCAGCCACTGTATCAATCCATTTCCAGTCCCCCGAGCCCCTCCCCCAGGCCCAATCCCAGCCCCCTCAGTCCCAGTGTATGCCCATTTCCAGCCCCCCAGCCCAATTCCTGCCCTCGTCACAGTATCAGCCATCTCTCCCCCCCTCCCTGCAGCAACACAGCCGCAGGAGCATTTGCTTTTGCTCCCATGGCTGTATTAATGCTCAGCACAGACGCGGGAGCATTTACTTTTGCTCCTGTAACTGTGCTATACTCAAGCCACCAGCATCGCGGCTTGAGTATAGCACAGCTATGGGAGCAAAAGCAAATGCTTCCCCATAGCTGTGTTAATGCTGCAGATGGGGAGGCAAAGGGAAGGCTGGAAATGAGCCAGTGTAGCAGGCTTCCTACGCCCCCTATTGTGATGTGATCTGAGTCAGTGCCTCACTGGCTCACCTCTTAAGCCAGCCCTGTATATCATCAGCAAAATTTACACCTTCCTTTCTGAACAACTATTAAGACCCTTATCCACTCTTTAACCTCCCGTCCAGACTATTGCAACCTCCTCCTTGCTGGTCTCTCTCTGAATCATCTCTCTCCCCTTCAATTTGTTCAAAATTCAGCTGCACAGCTAATCTTCTGCCAATCTCGCTATGCTCCCTCTTCTCAAGTTGCTTCCCTGGCTTCTTATCCTTTTCCATACCCAATTCAAACTTCTCCTACTGGCCTATAAGTGCATTCATTCTGCTGCTCCTCACTACCTTTCCTCTCTTATCTCTCCCTACACCCATCCTTGGGAACTCCGTTCTTCTAGCAGATCGCTTCTATCTGTGACTTTCTCTTCAACTGTCAACTGTCAACTCCAGACTTCAATCTTTCCACATTGCTGCTCCTAATGCCTGAAACAAACAACCTGAGTTGGTATATCAGGTTTATCTCTGGGCCTTTTCAAGTCCAAGCTAACAACTCACCTCTTCAAGGCTGCTTTTGGATCCTGATCTGTGCAATCTGCTGCTATCCAAATATGCATTTGCTTACCATTCCCCTAGACCAGAGGTTCTCAACCCAGTCCTTTGGGACCCCCAGGCCAGTCAGGTTTTCAGGATATCCATAAATGAATATGCATGAAATAGATCTGTATGCCCTGTTTCCATTATATGCAGATCTATCTCATGCATATTCATTGTGGATATTCTGAAAAGCTGACTGGCTTGGGGGATCCCAGAGGACTGGGTTGAGAACCACTGCCCTAGACATATCCTAGTCCCTAGCTGTTGTGTTGTCTGTCTTGACTAGATTGTAAGCTCTGAATAGCAGGGACTGTCTCTTACATGTCTTGTACAGTACTATGGACACATTGTAGTGCAGTGGTTCTTAACCTTGTTGGAGGTACTGAACCCCACCAGTTTCATATGCACATTCACCGAACCCTTCTTTATTGAAAAATAAAATATGATTTTTTTTCAAATTCAAGACATAGGTATATGTTTTACTGGTTCACAAAATGAATCGTGCATTAACATCATTGTGTTCAAAGAACAAAACCAATACAATGCATGAACTCACAACAAATTACATACATAACTTCTCATAAAGACATGACCTTTTTTAATACTACCACACTGAAATGGTTTTAATTTTTAACCTTATGTATTCCAATAATGAACTTATTGTATTTATGCTATTTATTATTTTTAACATTTTAACACACACCCATCACCTAATTTCCATCAGGCTACACCGCTACAATAATAATGAATATTTACTGCAAATCAGTGTGACTTCTGCTGTTGCCTTTGAGAGACCAGTTCAGAAATGCGTGGTTTCACTTTGGCAAGTGCCACTCTCATGTCATTTTCACAGCAAAGTCTGTTCCTTTTCTTTGTTTTTATGTCCAGCATCCTCAAAAAGGATTGCTTGCAAAGATATGTTGTAACAAATGGTATAAAAATTTTCAGGGCTTTCCTAGCAATAACAGGATACGTTACCATTTGTCGACACCAAAACGTTGAGAGCGTTGTTGTTCTGAAGAGTTGCTGTTGAACCTGGCTCTGCTGAATTTCAATGATTTCGTCGAGGTATTCATCATTGACATCTGCTGTCTCAACACCAAATGTGAACGGCTGTCTCACCCATGCTGGATATGACTCTCTTGTAGGGAAGTATCCGTCGAGAGACTTTGCAAGCTCATCTAAGTGCGTGGCAATTGCTTGCTTCAGTTCCATGGGTACAGAAATGTCTCCGATTCCAGACACATCTTCGATCTTACTTACACAGTCATCCAGCAGGGGAAAGTTTGCAAAGTTATCGTTCTCTGTTCGTCATTTCCATAACAGTAGCTTTTTTTGAAAAGCCTTCAGGTTTTCTTCCGCTTCAATGATGTTGACTCTACCACCCTGCTTCTGCTGACTGAGATGATTGAGAGATGCGAATATATCAGCCATGTACGCTAAAATGAGAATGAACTTAGAATTTTTGAAGCAATCTGCATGACGATGTTGGTGCTCTTGCAAAAACAGGGCTAATTCCACACGCATGGCAAAAACACGATTCAGCACCTGTCCCCGGGATAACCACCGAACGTTAGAATGGTACAGAAGAACCTCGAATTCAGAGCCCATTTCTTTACACAGCTCACTGAAGATGCGGTGCCTCAGTGCACTATTTCGCACATAGTTCACACATTCCACTACAATTTTTAATACTTCTGTCATTTCTGGAGGCAAGGTATTTGTTAAAATATTAAGAAAGAAATCACACGACATACCGTCACGACAGTCACAAGTCGACTACTGAGTGCACCAAATTCCCTGCAGCACAGATTGGCCAAGCAATGTAGCGTGATCACCTGCAGCCAATGATGGCCAAGCGGGGCGTGTCATCACGAATCATATGAGTCGGGTGCGTGTCTTGTGTCTTGTGTCTTGACCTCCGCCAAACCCCTGAGACTGACTCACCGAACCTCTAGGGTTCGATCGAACCCAGGTTAAGAACCACTGTTGTAGTGCTATATAAATGATCAGTAGTGGTAGTAGTAGTAATACCTCTAGATTAAATTCTATTTATTGATAGCAATATAGAAAAGTAGACAGAGTATAATCCCTACCCATACAAATTACTAAATTATACATTTCCTTCCTCTCCTTTAAAAGATCCTCTGTGCTTGTCCAATGCTATCTTGAATTCAGATACAGTCTTCCTATCCACCACCTCAGCTAGGAGGCAATCCCATGCAGCCACTGCTCTTTCTTGAAAGAACCATTTCCTCAGATTACTCCAGACTCTATCCCCTTTGACCTTCATTCTATGTCCCCTCTTACAGAGTTTCCTTTTAATTCAAAGAGGCCCACCCCTTGTGCATTTATGCCAGAGGTATTCAAATGTTCCCCTCATATCTCCCTTCTCCCATCTTTCCTCCCTATATATATTGAGATCTTTAAGTCTATCCCCACATGCCTTAAGAAGATCACAGACTATTTTAGTAATTGCCCTCTGTACCACCTCCATCCTGTTCATATCCTTTTGAGTGGATGGTCTCCAAAACTAAATACAGTACCCTAATGAAATTTTACCAGAGACTTATACAAAAGCACTATCATCTCCTTTTTCCTGCTGGCCATTCCTCTCCCTATGCATCCAAGCATCCTTTTAGCATTGCTTTTTCTACTTGTTTAACCACTTTAAGATCATCTGATACATAACAAGTTAAGAAGTTTTTTTAGAAAGTTGAGGACATTTGTTTAAAAGTTGAGAAAAATATTCTTTCATCAAATTTTATTATTTATTTATTTTATTTAGCAAGCATTTGTAAACCGCTCCTTCCAGCGATCAGAAGCGGGGAAGATTACATGGATAAAGCTGTCGAATCAAGACAGAATGATTTTGATTTGTACATAAAGATTCGAAAGGTTAGCACGTCACGCAGAAAATTATCTACTTCTAAGCTAAGGGGATAATAATTTACATATGTACATTTATACATTACAGCCTGCTTACAGTCTGTCTGGTGTACCTGGCAGACAAATGGAATGGTAGCTTTGTTCTATGCCATCATCTCTCAGCATGCCACCATTTGGCACGTAAGAAGATAAAGACCTTCATGAAACCATGGTGCATTCCTCAGTGTTAGGACAGAGATATTTTGTAATGATATAGGATACGTAATGCTTCATTGAGAGCTCTGTCCCAGTTATTTGCCTGTTCTTGTAAAGTAGAAAAAGGGATTTTGGATTTATCTTAATCCCTTTTCAGGAGTAGTTCTAGGCAAATTATATTCAGATAGAGCAGGCATTTGTCTTATCCCCAGAGGCCTTATAATTTAAGTTTGTATCTGAGGCAATGGAAGATTGAGTGCCTTAACCAAGGATCCTTTAGTTCAGAATAAATAAGGACAGCAAACCGTGCAGGACTTACACCTTATGCCAAGATCAATAAAATCTAGGGGGTCTCATATAAACATGAAATGGAAGGAGAAAGGACAAGGCAGAAGGTAACAGGGCAATTATGTAGCCAGAAAAGATCAGTAGGGAATACCCAACATTGGCCCAACCACGCCACTAGGCAAGCTAAGCAGCCACCCTAGGGTGGAAGCTTCTTTTGGGGCAGCGGCAAAGAGCAGGGCATTCAAAGTTAAACAGCATAATTTTAGTAAACATGCTCCAAAGTGCTTAACTGGGAAAATTAAGAGGAAACAGGAGACACACATGCATGAATGCAATAAAAAATTCTTTCAAAAGTCTTGTGACTGTGGCCAAAACACATCTGGACAGTTTCATGGAATGCCAAAACTGAAGCCCTACACGATGATGCAGTGGCACAACTTGTGCATACGTGCAGTAATGCCAAACAGCTTCTAGAAATATAAGGTAAGAAGTTTGTTTCCCAACACAGGGGCTTTCTCAGAGATCTTCACCAAGAAGATGCTTGTCCTCAGAAATTAAATAGCAAACAAAACAAAATAAGAAAATCATATTCATCTTGTTTGCTCCTCCAGAAATATTTTTTTGGGAGGAGGGGTGGGGGGAATGGGGTAGCCTTGTATTGTGTTCTAAGCCATGCTTAACCCTGGAATTACCGAGATTTTTTGCACACACCGAATACCGTTGGGGTCATAAATGACCCCACGACGAATTTTAATTGTTAACCATGAAAAATTTAAACTAAACAGACAAAATATTATTCCGAATTATTTATTATATGAAGGTTAAATGTTTTGAAATTTAATGCTTTATCATAAAATTACATGAAGAAGAGTTGCCATGAAAGCAGTTTTTGCATGCACTTGATGAACACAGTAAAGTACTACAGTCATTTGCATGAGACACAGACAATTTCTGAATGTTCTTTGCAAACACTGCGCTTGCAGGAGTTGCAAACTATGTTGCTTTTCTTGTCTTTTTCTCTGGAACAGCAGCGACACCTTGCCCTTTTCTTTGGGATCCCGACATTGCAAACAGCACCAGTGGCTTCTTCAATGCTGGAAGAAGTCTCGCTGCAATTACTCTGAAGCAGCTGCTTTCCTAATTCCAAGAGGAATAGACGACGTCTGTGCTTTGACTTGGACTGCCATTCTGGATTTAGTGACATCCAAACAATGAAGGCGTTCAAAGCACTGATGTCCAACATGTTGTAGAAGATTGTCACTGGCCAGCGTCTTGTCATTAATTTTGTGGTATACGTGCACAACATTTGATCTGCCGTACCTACTCCACCTTTACTAGAATTGTAGTCCAAGATCATGCATGTTTTTTTGTCTGGACGTGTGTTATCTACTTCTTCTTGATCATGCAAACTGCTCAGAACAACCACCACTTTTCCTTTCTTCGGGCAATAGAAAACCAGAGTGGCGTCATCGCGAAAGGCAAACAGTGAAGTGAATACCTCTCGGCCCTTTGCTGTTACAAATTCTGGAGGTAATTCTTTTCTGTTCTTTCGAATTGTCCCCAAAAGTGTCATTTGTTTTTCTAGCAATTTCCGTGACAGGGATAAACTGCAGAAAAAATTGTCAACAGGAACATTTCTGCCAGATCGCGTCAATCCTTCAGTGAGTTGCAGCACAACCCTTTCACCCTGATTCTGTTCCCTGTTTTGTCCGAGTTCCCTTCCTGTATATACTTTTTGACCTTGTTAAGTCTCTATCTAAGGAACCATCCTCTGGGCCACAAGTTGAAATAGATCCTCAAGACTTTGCAGCCTACTTACAATCTAAGATGTGCCTTGTTAACAGAGCCTCCACAACAACCACCACCCTTGGACAGGTCACCCTCGGAGCTTTTTCTGCATTCTCTATTCCTTCTAAGAAAGGAATTGAAGACACTATTACAACACTCAACATCACTACATCCCAGTCAGATCCATGCCCTGCCTTCTGGATCAAGGAACTCCGCAGTCACCTCAGCCCTGTAATTGCCTCCATAATGAACCTTTCCTTCTCAACAGGATCATTCCCTTCAGCCCTTAAACACACTTCTATTAGACCACTATTGAAAAATTGCAAACTCGACCCCCTAAAGGTTGAGTCCTATAGACCTATCTCTAGTATTCCTCTACTTGCTAAGATCATCGAAAAAGAGGTCCAATGACAGTTACAGGACCATATTAACACTGCTGCTCCATTAGACCCCTGCCAACATGGCTTCAGGGAATATCATGGAGTCGAAACTCTCCTCACAATTCTCTTCAGCAAGATAATCACTGGCATAGATAACATCCGTCAAGGATTTGCCCTCATCTTTCTGGACATCGCAGCAGCGTTTGATTCAGTGAATCACGATATCCTTTTAATGAGGCTAACAGAGAAGGGCATCACTGGAACAGCGCTTGAATGGTGCAGGTCCTACTTATCCGGAAGATGGCAGCATGTCCGCTCAGGGGGCAGAACTTCAGAACCCTTCCACCTAGATCAGGGAGTCCCTCAAGGTTCTTCACTCTCTGCACTTTTATTCAACGTATACATGCAACCGATATGTAAGATCATACGGTCATTTAATGTCGACTGCATGCTTTATGCAGATGATGTCCTACTTTATACCCCCATCTCAACTGACCATCTGGATCTTTCCCCTCTAATAAACTGTTTCAATGCAGTTTCTGACTGGTTGCTCTCCCAAAACCTCCGTATACAACATAAGAAAACAGAAGTCCTCTTTATCTCAAGGAATCACAATTTCATCCCACCTCAATCTATAAGAACTAATGATGCTGAACTGCAAACCAAACCCTCAATACGCTACTTAGGAGTCACTCTGGATCAACATCTGGATATGAAGTCCCACATTGGAAACACAGTCAGAACAATATATTACAAGATCCGATCCCTGAGACACCTACGCTCCATTCTAGAACCAAAAGATTTCAGGACTATCTACCAGGCACTTATAATACCCCACTTCGATTACGCCAATGTCATTCTTCAAGGTCTCCCTCAATCTACCTTAAACCCTTTACAGCTGGCTATGAATGCTGCAGCAAGGGTACTCCAGGGGGCCACCAGGACTGACCATGTTACTCCTTTGCTGATTAAATTACATTGGCTACCCATTCATGCCAGAATTATCTTCAAAACTCTACTCCTTACGTTCAAAGCTCTCAACAAGCTTTCCGCTCCTTCCTTATCTGACCTTATTAATACTACCACACCAAACAGAGCAAGAAGATCCTCAGCCATCAACTCCTTAAAACTCCCAAAGGCCCTTACAAGCTGCTCTTCTTCCACAGCCAAGAGAGCCTTTATCCTCTGTGCCCCTAGGTGCTGGAATACACTACCTCCTGGCATTCGGGCTATCACTAGTTTATCACAATTCAGGAAAGCTCTCAAATTCCATCTCTTTAATAAACATCTTATTGAGACATCGATACTCATTGACATTAGTGATCCCACCCAGATACCCAGCTTCGTGGTTTCTCAACAACAGACATGTGATGAATCGCTTTGATTATTGAATATTTTCTTAGCACCTGTTCCTATTAACCTGTATTCATTCAGTAGTATTACATCTGTAAATAGACTGTAAATAGTTTCCCTTGTTATCCAAGTTCCTTCCCTTGTTATCTGTAAACTCATGCTTGTTATTGTACTGAGACCTTTGTTCTGTGTAAACCGCGCTGATGCTGAATAGTGCGGTATATAAGAGAATGTAAATAAAAAAAAAAATTAAAAAAAAGATGCAGAACATATGACGTTGCACTGCCACACAACATCCATAGCTTTATGCCATATTTCTCAGGTTTGCTGGGAATATATTGTCTGAACGGAACACGGCCATGAAATGTAAGCAGTTGCTCATCCACGGTAACATTTTCACCAGGAACAAAGGTATCACTTAGAGTTGCTTCCCAGGTATCAAAAACGTGTCTGATTGGAGCAAGCTTATCCATACCTCGTTGTTCATGTCTGCTGGTTGCATCATCAAATCTGAGAGCACAAGAAATTTGCTGAAAACGGTTACGGGCCATATTTTTGCCGAAAACAGAACGACCATCTTCAAGGTTCCACAACTGAACTTTGGATTCATTTTGTGACTTGTACGCGCCTGAGAGGATCAGAAGTTCAAGAAAACGTTGAAATTCTCCATCTGTCAAATCTTTCCAGGTGTCATCATAAATGTGTCTTCCTTGTTTGCTCATCCACATCATGATTTCATTCAGTAAGTTCTTCCTCATGAACAAGTGGAATGCTGCGAGAGGGCCATCAACATTTCGTACAGCATACCTTGTAGGACGTTGTTGTACGGGCATGACATTAGCTCTGGCATATCTTCCAGCAGCTTGCTTTATAGGTTTCCTGTTCCATGATGTGGCATCCTTAGATACATAGGCTTCAATGGCAACATTTGTGCTTATAGTTGATGACCTCTTAGCTCCTCTACGACCACAACTAAGATTCCTCACAGATGATACTGACACCGAGGACTCCTGCCTTCTTCCCCGTCCAGCACAGCCTCGACCTGTAACTTGACTCTTTGCTGCAGGCGATGTTACCGGCTCAACATCAATCTCACATTCACTTGGTGACCAACTGCTGTCGCCATCTGAATCATAACTGTCATCATCAGATTTATCGCCCGAACTTGGCTGATATGCTTCTTCGCTTGCTGAATATGCTGCATCATCAGACCACTCAGAGCCATCACTGTCAGCATCTCGCTGCAATATTTCTCTTACTTGGGCAGCTGAATACTTTCATTTTGACATCATAAACAATAACCTAAAATAAATAAAGAAAGAAAGTTGAATAAAACGCAAAGCAGTTTTACTATAGGTGTACAATAATAGTGATGAACGAGCTGAAAGCCTTTAGATTTCATCGGAAATAATGAGAGAACGTATGATATCAATTACAGAAAATGTGTAATTTTCATAAAATAAGAGTACAAAAAATAAATGATACATAATTAATGATAAATACCTTTGTCAGATCAAAAAATTCACAAAACTGCAGACCGGTGAGCCTGACGTCAGTACCGGGAAAAATGGTAGAAACCATCATAAAGAATAAAATTACTCAGCATGTAGATAGTCACAACCTAATGGGAGACAGCCAATATAGCTTTAGACAAGGAAGATCTTGTCTTACTAATCTGTTATGTTTTTTTGAAGGAGTGAATAAACAGGTGGACAAAGGTGAGTCGGTTGATATTGTGTATCTGGACTTTCAGAAAACCTTTGACAAGGTCCCTCATCAGAGACGTTTGGCAAAACTAAAGAGTCATGGGATAGGAGGCAGTGTACTATTGTGGATCAGGAACTGGTTAAAAGATAGAAAGCAGAGGGTAGGGCTAAATGGCCAATTTTCCCAATGGAGAAAGGTGAATAGTGGTGTACCCCAGGGATCTGTGCTGGGTCCGCTGCTTTTTGACATATTCATAAATGACCTGGAAAGTGGAATAACGAGTGAGGTTATCAAATTTGCAGATGACACAAAACTATTTAAAGTTGTTAAAAACCAAGAGGATTGTGAACAATTGCAAGAGGATCTTGATAAATTGGAAGACTGGGCATCAAAATGGCAGATAAAATTTAATGTGGACAAGTGCAAAGTTATGCACCTAGGGAAGAACAACCCAAACTATGGTTACACGATGCAAGGTTCCACATTAGGAACCACCACCCAGGAAAAAGATTTATGCGTCTTTGTGGATACCATGTTAAAACCCTCGGCCCAGTGTGCAGCGGCGGCCAAGAGAGCAAATAGAATGGTAGGTATGATAAGGAAAGGAATGGAAAATAAAACAAAAGATATTATAATGCCTCTATATTGTTCCATGGTGAGACCGCACCTTGAATATTGTGTGCAATTCTGGTCGCCGTATCTTAAAAAGGATATAGCGATTTTAGAAAAGGTTCAGAGAAGAGCCACCAAAATGGTAAAGGGGATGGAAGGATACTCCTATGAAGAAAGGCTAAAAGGTTTAGGGCTCTTTAACCTGGAAAAGAGACGGCTGAGGGGAGATATGATAGAAGTCTATAAATTAATGAACGGAGTGGAATGGGTAAACGTAGATCGATTGTTTACGTTATCAGAATATAGAAAGACTAGGGGACATACAATGAAGCTACAGGGTAAACTATTTAAGACTAATAAAAGAAAATATTTTTTCACTCAACGTGTAATCAAACTCTGGAATTTGTTACCGGAGGATGTAGTAAAGGCTGTTAGTGTAGCTGGGTTTAAAAAAGGTTTGGACAAGTTCCTGAAGGAAAGGTCCATAAACCATTATTAAGAAGTGACCGAAGATATCAATGCTTGACCCAGTACAAGCATTGTGGAACTTGTGTCTCTTGGGGAAACTGCTAGGTACATATGACATAGATTGGCCACTGTTGGAAACAGAATACTGGGCTTGATGGACCTTGGTCTGACCCAGTATGGCATATCTTATGTTCTTATGTATTACGATCCAAACTGGACGTAAGCAACTGGGGTCAAAAATGACCCCTCTGGTACTATGTGCTGCAATTTATCACTAGCGTCACCTAGCGGATGAAAATTATTCCTCTCATGGCACAATATAAAGAGAATATTGACATGTGAAAATTCATAAAAAGATTGCATTCTTGAACAACTAGTTTCCGAGATACGCGTTGTGAAACTTGCAATGGGGTCACTTTTGACCCCATCGGTACTCCCAGGGTTAAAAAATAGGACATGCTTATATAATAGATAGTAATTTTAAAAATGGTCACCTGTGTGTGAAGGCCAATTAGGCTCCTATTTTAAGCCAACCAAAGCAGCCAAACGCATGGCTAAAATGAAGCTGCAGGCATTTACAGGAACAGGTGTAAATTCTCACACATAAAATAAGTCCATAAATCACAACTACCCAAAAGGTCATATTCAAAGGTTGCATCAGACAAGCCTACAACCAAGCTGCGTAAAATCAGGCACATCACTCATATTTTTTCACATGGGGTAATTTTATAAGAGTTCTTTTATACATGTATAATAGCATATATGTGCAAAAAAGCCTTTTGAAACTTATTCTCATAGCTAGCAGAAATAGGCTGGGGAAAAACATCACAATCTCTATAACTGCAAAACAAAATCGGGATCTCAGTTTGGAGACCAGATTTATTAGATCACAGTCATAGAAAGCAACATAAAACCTAAAGAAGTGGAGGAATAAATGGCAGTCACTTGTAACAGAGAATGTCACAAATTACACAAATTCCTAGAGTGTTAGCTCTAAAGTGTTAGTCAAGGAATGGATTAAATTAAGACAATTAAAAAGGTTAACACCTTATAAAAAATTTTTGTTCACCTTTATTGCCATGTGTTCTGGGATAGGTAATATTCTCTCTCAAAAAACAAGAATACAGTTCACAAAACAAAGGCTAGGCAGATCCCTGATAACCTGGAGCTATTCTCAATCTCCATTCAGAAAATTAGATGTAATTACTTTAATTATAAAATAATCAACCTTGCCTCTCATGTAGTTCTAGACAATAGGAATTATAAAAAAGACATCCTTACACTGGCTGAAAACAGGATAACAAAGTAAAGACACCTACATGGTTAAGAAAGATTTCAAGTATATGTCCCATCAAGTGATCTAAATAATTGTATGGTACTATGGATGCTCTTTCATCTTTAAACTGCCTCCAAAGTCTTCATGACCAACTTGTCTATAGCAGATAAGAACATAAGAGATGCCATTCTGGGTCAGACCAAGGGTCCATCAAGCCTAGTACTCTGTTTCTAACAGTGGCCAATCCAGGACACAAATACCTGTCAGGTTCACAAAAAGGTATCCAGATTCCAAGCTGCTTATCCCAGGGGTAAGCAGTAGATTTCCCTGGTCCTCTTTAATAATAGTTTATGGACTTTTCCTCCAGGAAGTTGTCCAAACTTCTTTTAAACCCAGCTACATTAACAGTTTTTACTACATCTTCTGATAACGTATTCCAGAGTTTGTTTACGCGTAGAGTGAAAAACTATTTTCTCCGATTAGTCTTAGCCTCACTGCATGTCTCCTACTCTTTCTACTTATTGAAGGAGTAAATGACCGATCTACATTTACCTGGTCCACTCCACAAATTTATAGACCTCTATCATATCTCCCCTCAGCCACCTTTTTCCAAGTTGACAAGCTCTAACCTCTTAAGCCTTTCTTCGTAGGGGTACCCTTCCATCCCCTTTATCATTTTGGTGGCTCTTCTCTGTACCTTTTCTAATTCTGCTAAATCCTTTTTAAGATATGGCGATCAGAATTGCACACAGTATTCAAGATGTGGTCGCACCCTGGGGCAATACAGAGGCATTTTAATATCCTTGGGTTTATTCTTCATTCCTTTCCTTATGATTCCTAGCATTCTATTTGCTTTCTTGGTCACTAGTGAACACTGGGCAAAGGGTTTCAAGGTCCTTTTCTTGAGTGGTAATTCCTAATATGGAACCTTGTATAATAGTTTGGGTTATTCTTCCTAAGTGTCTATCTTTGCACTTGTCCACATTAAATTTCACCTGCCATTTGGATGCCCAGTATCCTAATTTCTCAAGGTTCTCTTGCAATCTTTCAACATCATTTTAGGCTTGTTATTTATGTCTGCAAGAATCTACTCTTTATAGAACAATGCAAGTGCTAGAAAATAAAGAGGGAGATATTCAGCAGTGTCAGTTAGTGCTGATAAAGTGGTTATCAGCAGTCACCACTGAACTCTAACTTGGATATTCAATGCTGGGGCCATATCCGGCCACCAGCATTGAATAGCCGGGTCACTCAGATAGCACACAAGTTAAATGGGCAGCAGCGATATTCAGCTGCTACCCAATTAGCTTCAGCAGCAAAAGTTGAGTGAGCCTTTCAGGTGCTTAACTATCGCCGCTGAGGGATAGTCAGCTAGCAGCTGAATATCACTGTTAGCCAGTTATCCCCGGGAGCCACCACTGATCTCCCCCACGAGCACCCCTGGGGCTATTCAGCAGCACTAAACAGTAATGCAACAACAAATAGTTTTCTACCTTACAAAAAAGGACCAAACCACACTGATTTTGGATTACTGCAACTCGTTATACCAGGGCTTATGCAAATGCTTCATCCACCCCCTACAACCAGCACAAAACACAGCAGCCCGTATACTCACTGGAAGCTCTAAACAAGAGAACATAAACCCACACTTAACCAACTAAACTGGCTCCCAATGCACTCCTGGGCCAAGTTCAAAACATTACTCAATCTTCAAAAGATCTTACACAAATTCTCTGCAAATATTCTACAGGAACTGATCACCAGCACCTGCCCCAGGAGAACTAACAACAAGAATACGATCATCACACTACCTCATTTCAAGAAATCCAACCAGACCACCTCTGCTAGAGTGCTTTCCCTTTCTGCGCCAGCGCTATGGAACGCCTTGCCAGAAGACATCAGGACAACTGCGGAATCAAGGACTTCCGCAAAAAGCTAAAGACGCACCTCTATACCGAACACTTTGGCCACATCACATAAGCAGTACATAAATAATGCAACCCATATCATACTAGCATACTTCTATAAAAGCCAACACACACACTGCATTATTATCTAAGCTGAGTTATTACTTACCCATACCTCTCCTCTATATTGTATATAGTTTTGTTTATAAGTTTTATAAGTTTATAAGTTTTAACAAGAATGTTATTATGTTATCGACTTTATTTCAGTGTATCAGTCAACACATTATTGTTTAATGTAAAACGCTTTGAGTGAAGGATAGAGCTGTATAAAAAACCTGTTAAATAAAATAAAATCATAAAAATGAATTTAAAAAATACTGTATAATTAAAAAACAAATAAATCTACTAAATGGGTCATTATAAATAGCTAGCTCTTATGGACCAGTAGCTCAAATGAAGCAATCAACCACCCTGTTCTTATATAACCTTTTTCTAGTGCTTCAAAGTCAAATGTAACTTAATTAAGTGATACTCTCACAAATGTATGTTCTTATAAAAAGCATAGCCAATGTAATTCTGTTTCAAACAGAAGTCTCTCAAGGGAACCTTTTTTTTATATGCTCTTTGATGTGACCCAGGAAAACGAAAAGACTGTTGTAAATTACTTTGTTCAATGGGCTCCTGTTTTCAAGCTCCAAATTGCAAGACAGTACTTTCATTTTAATAACCACTTTCTGTAAGCTTCCCATAACCTCTGGTTATATGTGGTGGGAGAGGGTGTGGCCTAGTGGTTAAGAGCAATGGGCTGAGAACCAGGAGACTTAGGATTTTACTTTTATACTTTGAAAAAGTCCCATTTTCTCCTACTGCTCTAGCACCCTCATATTTCCTGCTTTCTGGGACAGGAACCCTTTGTATCTGCATGTTTGTTGTTCAGGAACCTGGTTTAACAATACCAATGTATAAAGGCGGAGAGTGCCCTATCACATCATTGGGTGATTTGATTTTTTAATTTCTGGGGGATGTAGAAAAATAATGGGCAAAACTGAAAGGGGATATTTTAAGGGCAACAAACCTTTTTGTTAGAAAGGTAAATAAATATAAAAGGAAAAGGAGGCCGCTATGGTTCTCAAAAGAAGTAGCTGAAAAGGTGAAGAAAAAAAAAGGAGGCCTTCATGAAAAGCGTAGTTCTCCAGGGACAGCAGGAATAAGTCCTCAAATATGAGTGACGTCAGCGCCAATGGAGCCCGCAAGAAGCATTTCCCCAGGTTTCAAAGAAAGCCTTTAGGTCACGCTACCCACGCATGTGTGGTCCACTTCCCGCCCAAGGGTGCTATCTTGCTCAGTCAGATGACATAGCTAGGACGGCAGTAAAAAAACTAAACAAGGTAAGGGAGGCAACTCCCAGGAGAGGAGGGAGGGTTGTGAGGACTGATTCCTGCTGTCCCTGGAGAACACCTGCTACTGGAAAGAAGTAAAAAAATTGTGGATGCCTTCCAAGATGCATTACTTAGACAAATGGTGATGGAACCAACCAGGCAGAGCTCGGTGCTGGAGTTAGTGGTCGCAGGAGATAGCGTGTCGAATATCCAAGTGAGTGCCCATGTGACCAGGAGTGATCATCACACAGTATGGTTTGAGATAAAAGCCAAAGTAGAATCCAATCACAGCAACCTCAAAGTCCTAGACTTTAAAAACACTGACTCCAGCAAAATGGCCAAGTACCTGAAGGAGGAGTTGGCAGGATAGGAGGGGATAAGTGAAGTAGAATTGCAATGGGCTAAACTAAAGGAGGCAATAAAAGGTGCAACAGATATGTATGTAAGGAAAGTAAATAAAAACAAGAGGAAAAGGAAAAATAAAGGCAAAAAACACAACTTTCACAAAATTCAAAAGTTTGCAAACAGAGGGGCACAGACAAGAATACAGGATCAAACTAAAAGAGACAAAAAGAGAAATAAGGATAGCAAAATCAAAGGCAGAAGAAAAGATGGCTAAAGATGTGAAGTGTGGCAACAAAACTTTTTTCAGGTATATTCGGGAGAGGAGGAAAATCAAAGGTGGAATTGCAGGACTCAAAGGTGCTGGGAACGGATTTGTGGAAAGTACTTCTGCTCTGTTTTTACTAGAGAAAATCCTGGAGAAAGAACAACTGTGATTGACAAATATACAAATGGGAATGAAGTAGATATCACACCAGTCACAGTAGATGTGTTAGAGCAGTTTGCAAAACTGAAAGTGGCCATGGCCATGGGACTGGATGGGATACATCCCAGGATACTGAAAGAGCTCAGAGAGGTTCTTGCAGGGCCATTAAAGGGTGTTTTTAATAGACCCTTGGAGATAGGAGAAGTTCCACAAGACTGGAGAAGTGCTGATGAGGCACCTCTTCAAAAAAGTGGCAGTAGGGAAGAAGTGACAAACTACAGGCCAGTAAGCCTTATCTCGGTGGCGGGAAAGTAATGGAGGCGCTCCTGAAAGAGTAAATAGTGGACTTCCTCGAAACCAACAGGTTGCATGATCCGAGGCAACATCGTTTTATCAAAGGACAAACTTGCCAAACAAATCCGATTGAGTTCTTTGACTAGGTGACCAGAGAACTAGATCAAGGGCATGCGATGGATGTGATCTACCTAGATTTCAGCAAAGCCTTTGATATTGTTCCTCATAGGAGGCTTATCAATAAACTTGCTTGGGGATGGGTGGTGAACTGGATCAGAAATTGGTTGACTGACAGACGACAGAAGGTGATGGTAAACGGAGCTCACTCGGATGAAAGGAGGGTGATTAACAGAGTGTCCCAGGGTTCGGTCCTGGGCCCGGCACTGTTCAATGTATTTGTGAGTGATATTGCTGAAGCACTGCATGGAAGAGTCTGTCTTTTTGCAGATGACACGAAAATTTGCAACAGAGTGGACTCCCCTGAGGAGTGGATAACATGAGGAAAGATCTACAAAAGCTGGAAGAATGGTCTAATGCTTGGCAGTTAAGATTTAATGTGAAGAAGTGCAATGTCGGGAAGCAGAAATCAAAGGGAATTGTATGCGATAAGAGGCAAGAGGTTGGTGTACACGGACCTCGGAGTGATTGTTTCTGAGGATATCAGGGTGGTGAAACAGTGTGACAAGGCGGTGGCAAAAGCCAGAAGGATGCTGGGTTGCATACAGAGAGAAATTACCAGCAGAAAGGAAGAGGTACTAATGCCACTGTACAAACGCTGGTGAGGCCTCACTTGGAATATTGTGTTCAGTTTTGGAGACCATATCTCGCAAAGTTCATAAAAAGGCTGGAAACAGTTCAGAGGAAGGCGACTAAAATGATCTGGAGCCTGCGTCAGAAGACGTATGAGAAGAGTCTTGAAGACCTAAATATATACACTCCTGAGAAGAGGAGGGACAGGGGATATACGATTCAGACTTTTAAATACTTAAAGAGTATTAATGAAGGGTGACTTCTATTGCGACCAACTGCCTTGCATGCAGGAGGGAGACATCTGTTGTCAGGGTCCTCTGCAGCATGGGTGTCTGGAAAGGCAATCCCACCTGGAGGTGGCGCAAGTTTGGCCACCACATAAGGGACTCCACCAAGTGGCATGTGACTTTGACCCTGTCCTGTAGCCTACCTGTGGCCTGAGTCCACTATGAGCAGAGGCATCATTGGGCTGCCCGCATGTACAAGCAAGCTAATGGAGTGACATGGACCATGGAGGTCATGTGGCCCAACAGGCAGTGGGGGTGGTGAGCCAGTACCAACGTCCAGCGGTGTTGTACCTCCCCTGCCAGCTGTATGAAACGGTCTGCCCTTTCTCTTGGGAGGACGGCCTTGACTTGCAAAGTGTCCAATTGAGTCTCTAAGAACTCCAGATTTTGGAATGGAGAGAGATGGGATTTGGGGTAGTTAATGACAAACCCTAGGTGCTGAAGTAGGAGGGTTGTTCGCTCTGCAACCTGACTGGCCTCTGAGGCTGAACCCCCCCCCCCCCCCGATTAGTCAATCATCCAGGTAGGGGAAGACAAAGCCCCTTGTAAGCGCAGGTGGGTGACTACCACTGCCAAGCATTTGGTAAAGACTCTTGGCGAGGAGGTCAGGCTGAAGGGCAGCACTCTATACCCACAACGAACCGTAGATACTGCCTGTGGGAAGGATGGATTAGGATGTGTGTGTATATGCATCCTTTAGATTCAAGGAGCACAGGTGGAGGATATGGCAGCAGTGTTCCAAGGGAGAGCATCTTGAACTTCTTCCTCACCAGAAACTTGTTCAAGTTTCTCAGGCCTAGTATGGACCTGAGGCTCTTGTCCCAAAAAGGACTGGGGAAATACCTTGAGTAGAAGCCTTTTCCCCAAAGGTGTTTGGGTACAGGCTCCACTGCCTTGTCCCTGAGCAGAACTCGAACCACTGCAGAAATCCTAACTATGCAATTTTTTACACGCTGGGGCATTCCCAAGACTATTGATTCTGATAATGGTCCTGCATTTGTTTCTCAGCTCATCAAGGAATTGTTTGATTTTCTAGGCATAGAACTCCTCCTCCACATTCCGTACCATCCACAGGCAGCAGGGCAGGTAGAAAGAATGAATCAAACAATTAAGGCCCACCTCAGCCCTATGCTTAATCTGAACAGGAAAAATTGGGATCTGGTGCTCCCTTTAGTCCTTATGCGTATCAGAGCTAATGTCTGTAAATCCACAGGTTTTGCACCCTATGAAGCCTTAATGGGAAGGCCAATGCCACGGTGGGAAAATCTGCTGCATCCTTTTCTTCCAGAGGACCAGACCGTAATTCTCACCAATGAGTGGATGAAATCCCTGCAAGAACATCTAAAAGAAATTCAGACCACTGTGCTAGCTAACACAGAAAAAGCTAGAGATTATTTGCAGGAGGTACATGCAAAAGGTTCCGATTTAAGGCCCCTCAAGGTTGGGAGTAAAGTGATGATTCTGAGACCTAGACCAAACCTCCCCTTTGGAACTGCAAAGTGGGAGGGACCGTACTTAGTTACTGATACCTTAGGCCCAAGCCTATACCAGATCCTAATGCCCGACAACCAGCAGTATTGGAAACACATCACCCAGTTGAAACCATATGGGTAATATGGTTTTATCAGTCTTTGTTTTCAGATACCACCTGAAGACAGCACGGACAGCTGCTTTCTGAAGACAGCACAGACAGCTGCTTTTTGAACAAAAGTTGCTTGAGGATGGGAACTATTTACTTCTGCTGTATAGTTGATGTGTCCTAGATACTGGACATGTATCTAATAGTTATGTAAATAAGTAGTAAAAATTATTTTTGTTGTTGCATAGTATAAGTGGGGAGCACTAGTTTACTCCCTAGTAGAGTGAAACAAGTTAGCTTTTATTATGTCTCGGTTTCCTGTTGTTCCTGTATCTGCTCTCTTCTACCCAAGTCTCATTACAGGAACTATCATCCGAATATGCAGGATTGGCTGGGCTAACTCCACAGGTGGGGTATATCGCTATCAAGAAATACCCCCACTTTTCCTGGAAGGAAAGGATCTGGTCATCCTGAGTTTCTGTTCCATACAGGACAAGCCAGTGTTCTACTCATTAAACATCACTCAAGTACAGTGGGCGCCACCAGTTTCCACTTCTCTAGAAAGGACACAAGAATTGAGGGCACCTCCAGAACATTACTTTTTAGGTCCTCCTGCCTTGATGTTGTACAATATTTCCTGTCAGGACAAAGAATGTTTCTTTTTCAGTTGCTCCCAGAATGCATGACACCCGCCTTCCTAAGACAGTTCAAACAATACCTGGTGCAGTCATACACCACTGGTCTCCATCACCATTAACGGGACAACGTATTCCACACCGCTGGGTACCAATGACTTTATTGACATTCCAGACTGTATCTCATATGCTGTGCATCCATTACCACTTGGCATGGGAGAAAAGACATTACATAAACTGCTCAACTTTACAGAACTCCATGCCTATATTGATCACCTTAAAACAACATCCACTGAAGTGAATCACACCATCACTTATGAGAATGGACACACTTGCTACAAGATGCTCATGCGTCTGCGTGGGAATGGTTATTTGGTTACTCACCTACTGCTGATCATGTCTGTAATGTTTTTATTCACCCTATTATTATTTTAACTGCTGTACAAATATTGCTATGCATTATCATAATTTTCCTGTGTTGTAAAATGAAACAAATGTACATCTCCTTGCAGCGCATGTCCTACAGAACATCAACAACATTTTAAGGTAGTTACACTGAATTTCTCCAGCATTTACCCCTACATCCAAGCTCATTTGGCCTGCTAATTTGGCATTTCCTATTACATTGAATACCAGAGTCAGCTGCAGTCTAGTATTGCTTCCTATCCTCACTCATAGCATCCTGGTACCTTTCGGCTTTAACCTCCTCAGAAATTACTGCAGCCCTTATGCACTGTTCACTCTCTCTAAGACGGGCACTGAGGTAGCATATTGGGTTCCCCCCCCCCCAGTAGTGGCTGCCCTAACTAAGACACGAGGTTTGGACTCATAAGGGGACTTGTTTATCTCTAGAATACTAGAGACAGTACTGTGCAGGACAGGGGACCTGCTGGACATAGCAAGGTATTTAATACAGGAAGTATTAGACAAGCTGCCTACTATCATGTAATGGCAGCTGGGACAGGTACCACAGGTTTGCTTCCACCATTTCCAGGCACAAATAATAAATAAAAATAAAAAAGGTGTGGGAAATGTCGGCATACATCAGCATGACATTATGCCTAGCATAGGTGCCATGGCTTTTTCCCAGACCTTGGATTTCAAGCAGCTTTGTTACTCTGGTGATGTCAGTCTCCAAACTTAATGAGGGTAGTTTACAAGATAAGATTAGCTCCGACCCCCTGGTGATGTCAGTCTCCAGGCCTGATGAGATTGGTCTGCAGCCCCTCCTTGCTAATCAAGTGATAGCAGACTTCAAACAAACCAAATTATGACAGAGGGAGGTGCTGAAGAATTTCACTATAAATACAGAGAAACACAAAATATCCCTCTCTTCCTATTCATCAGACACCTCTTGCTATGAAGCTCTGACACACACTACTTACACCCCTCCCCCCTCTTCTCTCTCTCTCTGCTCTCTTCCTATTTTCATCGGACACACCTTACCCCCCCCCCCCACCCTCCCTTCTGCTCTCTTCCTATTTTCATCGGACACACCTTACCCCCCACCCTCCCTTCTGCTTTTTCTTATTCATCGGACATGAGGGACATGAGGCTCTGACACCCACTTCTCTCTCTATATATATATATTCTTCTTAGTATGAGACTCTGACACACACTTCCCCCAACCCTTCTCTCTCTCTCTTCCTATTCTCTCTCACACTTCACACATGCACACACACACACAGATTCATTGAGGCACACTGAAGCAGCTCTGTAACAACAACTATATAACTCTGTTCTGTACCTATGTAATAAGCCTATTTCTATATAAAACTCTTTTTCCAAGCCACACCAGTTTTGGTTGTCTTATTTGTGCTGCTTACCCTACTGTCTCTGTGAAATGAACCCAGGACCAAACGGAGCGTAACCAAACGTAGAGAGCGGCGAAAGATTCATTTTCCAGAAGATTACAATAACATCAAGAAACTATACACAAACTAGAACTGAAACTGCTTCATAAGCCTTGTCAGACGGCTGCCTGGGTGAGAATCTTCACAGTCTTGGCAAGTGCATATCTCTATATGATTTGCAAGGTATTGTGGACAATGTAGTTCATTCACACCAGACACAGCTGCTGACAATAATTTAGTTGTGCTCTTGGGTAAAGCCAATAAGATATTTATTTATGGGGTTATTTCTCCCAACACAGATATGCTTGGTAGCACATAAAATCAGGTAACTTGCTTTCAGTGTTAACTTGGAAAAACAAAGTCAAAATCAGGAAAACAACAAATGAAAAGCCACAAAGCAAGAAACAAACTGTTCTTTTCAGATTAACTTCTGATTACTTCCCACACAGATTCAGAAGTGATTCTCTCCTAGCTCACAAGCAATTAGGTGAGGCTCGATTGCTAGCAGTTACCAGCTGAAACCCCTTAGCTGGCTTGCTTTCTACTGTGTGGGTCAAATCCTGCTTCAGGAACTTTTCTGAGTAGATTAAAGAACAAATTTGTATTTCTTTGTGATGGTTGCTGTACTTTATAACAGAAAGTTACCAACGGAGTTTAGATAGAGAGCAGTCCATATAAACAGGATCTTCATCTGCTATTATTCCCCCTTGTTCAACAAGCATGGGTTCAATATCATGGATTGGCACAGATGAATCTCTCAATGGAGCACTTTCAGGAGAATACTTGTTTCCCTGCTGTCTTTCAAGGTTATAGCTAGGGCATAGATCAGTGTTCATACCTGAGCTTCCATTGCTGTTAGAGTTCCTCTCTATATAGCCTGGCCAGTATGTAGTCCAGTTCTTATGTCCAGCCTTCCAATCCAGATCCCTGGACACTGGATCTTTCTTCACATACCTTCTGGCATAGGTCTTAGGGTCCCTTCCACGTGCAGCCGTCTCCCACACAGGTAGCGTCTGGTGATTCCTAGCTCTGCAGCACCATTCCTCTGGCTTTCCCCAGTCCAATGGTGTATGCTGGCCCTTGAAATGCCTCCCAGTATACGTACTGCTTTGGACTCTTCTAGACCTCTCAAAGGCTTTTCTCTTCCTTCTTCCAAAGGGTCTCTTTCCCTCTCTGTCCGTCCGGTTTGGCTTCTGCCTCTGATGATCCTTCAGATGAAACTGATGATCCTTCTCTGGATATCCAAGGTGATCATGAAGATCATGAAGATGGTCATCTGTAGAATAAACTCTACTCTTATTCTGCTTAGATGAGTGCTCCTCCCTAACACAGCGCAGCTGTGCTGAATCAGGCCCTGCCCTTTGAGATGAGTGCTTAGGGATTACCTCATAGCCCTCCTGATTGAACACACGTTTCCCCACTTCAGCTCCTCTAATAGCTGTTGGAAACCTGGTGCATTCTGGGACTGGTAGTCTTTTATGGGAAAATTCTGTTTTCTTATTTCTACCAGAACTGACAGGTTGCTTGTTCAGTCACTTCACCTTTTCTATAGCTCCTTCCTGAGTTATGATAAGCTTCCTTATCACAGCCTTTTAACATGGGTAGCTGTTTTCATCAAACGTTCAGCAAACAAAACATAGCTTCTTCCTTCAAGCAAAGCAAAATGTCCATTTTTATCTTCTGCTTTTTTAGTAATTCAAATACAAGTTAGGCAAGTATTCTTTTCATTAGAAGCGGTTCCTAGCATTAACACAGATAGGTTAACTCACCCTCTTTCTTCAGTGCTTTCTTGGTTAAAGACTTTTTATCAGAAAGCTTTCAATCTGCCTTCTGGCACAATGAACAGTCCATTGCTAATTCCTTAGTTATAGAATCCTGCTCGGGACAATCTACCTGCATCTCTTCCTGCTCTACAGCATGTACGTCTGACTCTGAGCTTTCATGAACTGTTTCTGGCTTAATGCTCTGTAAGAGCTCCTGGACTTCTCTCCACAGGTGCTCTCCACAATAAGGAACGTTTGTATCTGGAATGTGAGGATTCCTTCTCTGGATCAACTGCCTCAGCTCTTCTAACTTGTTCAGCTCTGGTTCTTTCCACCAAGCTCGGTTCTGGTCACTTCTAGCTGGGAGTTTGTCCACCCACGTTTTGGCAGCCTGAACTCTTTGAGCTGATCCACGAACCGTTTGAACTGCAGCCTGACCCTCGTCAGCAATTCTCCTAGCCACACCTCGGCTGGCTTCAGGACTAACAGCACTCCTCCTGTAAGCTTGGCTTTCTTTATGGCTGTTACTTTCACTGCTGAGCTCCTCACCAAAGTCTTCACCGTTCTCCTCCCCAGTGATCTCCTTTCTGCTCCCCGGTGCTGGCTCCTTTCCTTTTCCTCCCCTGGGTTTATAAGGCTGCTTCTTAACTAGCGTACACTGCTTCCTACTCAGGTGTTTTTCATTACTCCCCAAGCCTGCACTTAGGTTAGCAGAGCTTGGGTGTGGCCTGACTTCAGTGACTGCGTGTTTACCTGCACTCTGAAAGCTGTGAATTCCCTGCCTGTCTCTCTTCTTAAAGGTATATTTACAATTTTCCTCTATTTCCATGGGCTCAGCAGAGCTCTCCTCATCACAATACTTAAGAGGAAAGGCAGGATAGGGGCGATATGATACTTACTACTACTACTGAACATTTGTATAGCGCTACAAGATGTACACATTGCTGCAAAGACACATGGAAAGCACAGTTACTTACCTGTAACAGGTGATCTCTGGGAACAGCAGGAATTAGTCTTCACATATGGGTACGTCGGTACCGACGGAGCCTGCACGGGAATGCTCCCCAGCATCCAATCAGAAAGCTTTTGGGAGCATCCCTCGCGCCTGCGCGGTGACTTCCCGCCTTTCCCACTGCCTCTCCTCAGTTGAGTTTCATAGCTGAGACAGAAGGAGAGAAAGAGGAAAGGAGATAGATAGATACAACTCCTAGGGGAGGTGGGAGGGTTGTGAAGACTAATTCCTGCTGTTCCCAGAGATCACCTGTTACAGGTAAGTAACTGTGCTATCTCCAGGAACAAGCAGGAATGAGTCTTCACATATGGGGACTCCCTAGCTGTGGATGCCAGGGGAGATCCCATAAAATGCGAATTCCTGGAACAGGACGGCATTTCCCAAACCTGGATCCCCGGCATCCCCTGAGGGAAGGGGGGTAGGAGTTGAATAGAGAAGAGCTGTAAGGAACAGCAATCTAAAGACTACAGGAGAGAGGAGTCTTTAGAAAGTATGTCGAGTATCATTAAATATTTAATGAACTAGTACAATATAGAGCTTACCTACTGGATTGTAGGAAGTAGAACTGTGATGGAGTGTACTGTAGATGCAGTAGCGGAATCTTCAAGGTAACTTCACAGCAGTGAGGATGAAGTTCCAAAACAGGAATGGGCAGGTGACCCAGGTGTCAACTGGGGCAGGAGAAGAACGGCAGGTCTTCAATGGAAAGCTTTATGGGAAAAAGCTGAAAACTATTTTAGGTACAGAGTTATTAACATTGAGGACTAAAAGAAGAAGACTGACCGATCTGGAGAATTAGCCCAGTCCGGAAGGGAAGAGGGGGTATGGAAAAAAGCCCCTATTCCCAAGGAGAACAGAAGTGTACTCAGAAATACTGAAGATGTACACTGTCATTCCTAGCTGGTAAGAGATAGGAAGACAATGAAGTTTGATACTTCATGGATAGGGAGATCTATAACAAAAATAGAAGCTGTTGATGTCACAGCAGTAATTGTGTGTATAACCGCTCCCACTTACTGAGCCGTATGAGAATAGGCAAGTTGACTGTCTGGACCCCTTAAGAAGGTAAAACTTTATAGCACAGACAGTTAGGGAGATAGTAGGTAATACCTAGTGCCCTATGGACATCTCCCAAAGGGCATATATATGTGCTGTGATATATAGATATATAGAGGTATATATATAGATATATATAGATATAGATAGATAGATAGATAGATAGATAGATATAGATATAGATAGATACATAGATAGATAGATACAGATGGGCATGGCTTATGCCCATACAGATTACAAAAATATGTATGTATAGGACATATACATACAGGAATATGACTCTGAGAATACATGCCTGCAACTGAACCACAGAAAAACATTCACATGGGGAATGTGATGGGAAAAGATTCATCTAATAATAAGGGGGTGAAAACCACCTGAAGATATATAGAGAATCTATTTCTGCGGTGCAGGAATGTAGTTCAGTGGAATAACCAGTATGGTTGCATGAAAAACAGACGATAATAGCAGTCTGGTAAGAGCACGTCAGGAGTACTTTAGGACTCTGACATGTCCGAAGGACAAGAAAACGCATAGACTAAGACACCAGGAGGACCCAGTCAAGGGACTCAGAGGTATCATGTACAGTAAAAGAGTATGTGTTGTCCAAGTGGAGTAGAAAAGATAATGCCAAGCTGTAAGGAAAAAAGGGGTAGATTCCTGCCAGATTGGAGACTCCTTGGACAGTCACGCAGAAAAAGCTTGTCTTCTGTATCACAAAGGAGACAAGAGGGTATAAAGAACCTATATAGCCATGGATGACTATATAAGCTTTTCCTATTATATGGAAAACCCTCAGAGACAAAGTTCAATGCTCTACAGCAAGGGCCCATAGTGGAAAGCTTCTCTGAAGATTGCAGAGAGCATTGTGCAGGAGAATTATGAGATAAACTGACAGCGGTCAGATGTGGTGCCACATCCCAAGTAAGGATATGGCAAGAAGAAGATAACCTGCAGTGAGTAGTATCATGCAAGAAAGTTGAAAGTAACTTGCAAGAAACATTAAAGTAAGCACTGGAAGTTCTGCTTGTACAGCAACTGAACAAAAGAGCAGAGGGGATCCCCCTGTATAAAAACAGGGAGAAAAACAGACAGAGGGAGCGGAGATATTCCCGTCCCTGTCTGATGAGCTGTTCAGAGCATGCATTGAAGGATAGCAAAAAGTCTACACTGGAAAGAAAGAGAAGTGTTTCAGTATGGTACCAACTCGAGCAGGGGAAACCCTGGAAGAGAGGGGCTTGGAAGGTGACGTACCATATGGTAAGTCAGCTGAAGGAAAAAATGTCCCTGTGGGGACAGAAACTATCATGGGATAATTGTAATCTCCCTTTATAATAAAAAGAAAGGGAGAATTCTGTAACCCATGGACAAAAATATCCGAATAGCTTAGCATACTGAAAAGAAAAACCAGTGTAGCGTTTGGAGAAGAACTTCTGGTAAGAAGAAGTTAACTGTAGATTGCAACATACAGGAACCTATGGTTGCTGGTGATGAGTAGCCTGGTTAGAGTCTGGAGACTTCAGACGAGGATGAGATGTCCCTTGCTTGGGTACATCTGGAGGATGGGCAGAGGAAGGATGAAACTTTCTTTTCCTAGGGAAAGAAGGTTTGGTAGGACATTTCCTACACCCTGGGGAAAAAGAAAGCTTAGGATGGTTTCCAGAACTAGGAAAGTCAGTGGAGCAATGAGCAACCATGACGTAAAGCCTCTTTATTGAAGAGATTTTCTCCAGTACAAGGAGAATTACCCAGTGTATGTTGTGCCCATCTGCTCAAGTCTGAGGCCTGCAGCCAGGCTGTACGACGTGCTCCAATGGCAATAGCAGAGGATCTGCTAACAGACTCAAAAGAGTCTAGAGAAGCACGAGAAAGGAACCAAGAGATATTCCTGCTATGATTGAGAAGCAAGGAATAGTTAGAGGCCTTAGGTTCTGACAAAAAAGGAGACAAAAGAGATAATTTCTCTGTGACCTCCTGAAGTGTCAGACTCATATAAAAAATATAAGAAATAATTCTTGAAGCCAGCATAGAAGTTTGGAAGGTTTGACGTCCAAAGGCATCAAGTGCTTTAGATGCACGACCTGGCGGATAAGAAGAATGCTTCTTCTTGCTTCTTACCTTCCTCATTGCTGATTCCACTACAATGGAATGATGTGGAAGTTGGTTTTTCTGGAACCCTGGAGAGGGAGGCACCTGATACAGAACGTCAATGGCTGTAGAAGGCAAAGGAACCTTTAAGGGTGATTCCCATATCCTCAGAAGATGATCCTGTAAAGAATGATGTAAAGGAAGCATTATATTTTCCTTTTCTGCAGGATCTTGATCAAGAGAAAAACCAGGAATAGGAATGGCAAGGAAGGTTGCCATGTCAAGGAGAAACTTCTGAAAAGAAGGATTTCCAATAGGAACTAATCCTGGGCAAGCTGAGGTTGAAGGAGCAGCTTGAGTACCAGAAGATATACTGGACTGGTGCAGAAAAAGAATCCTGCTCGATGGACTGTGATACTGACAGTTCTGATTTGAAGCAGTTAGTACTGCATCGTCAGTGCCTGGTATTGATTCCAAACTAGGCATAGAAAGGATCGATGGCACCGATGGAACTGCAGGAATCGATCCAGACACCGGTACCGGTATCGGAGATAATGTCATTGAAGCAGTAATCGAGGGCTGCTGAAGCGGTACCGAGGTAACCAGGGAGCCTTGGTGAATATCCTCAGTACTGCGTAGCCGGAAACGATATGGATCGGTTCCGAAACGCGTCGGTACCAAGTCATCTAGACTGGATATCGATTCTAGACTCGGCATCGAAGCGAGCGAGTCTATCGATGCATGTCTAGAAGGTACCAACGTTGGTGGTGGTATCAGCGATGCCGATACATGAAAGTCAATTGGAATCTCATCGAACGGTACCGAAGGTACCGAGGACGTTCGAAGACGATGCCCGGCGACGAGAGGAACACTCGACACCGGCACCGATGTCAGGGTGTCGGTACCGCTCGAAGTCGGTACCAACCCCGAGCACGGTGAAGATATAGGAAAGTCAATCTGGGTCGAATCGAGTGGCCCCGAAGGTACCGAGGATTCCAGATGACGATCCCAGGTAAAGAGTGGAACACTCGATACCGATGCCAATACCGGGGTATCGGTACCGCTCGAAGCCGGTACCAACCCCGAGCATGGCTGGGAAACAGGAAAGCCAATCTGGGTCGTATCGATTGGCCCCGAAGGTACCGAGGACACCAGATGACGATCCCTGGTGAAGAGTGCAGCACTCGACACCGATGCCGGTGCCGGGTTATCGGTACCGCTCGAAGCGGATATCCACCCCCTGGCACGGCTCAGGTATGTTCTCTGTGAGGGGTGAGCCCCAGGAACAACCTGAAACCCCGTGAATGCTTTGGAGCCCGAAGACTCCCGCCAGGGTTTTATTGCCAATGGTATCTTGAGGGCAAGGCCGGAGCCGTCATCATGCTGTGCATGAGACTTACCCTTCAAGAATTGGCTAGTCTTAACAGACTGTTTGTGGGTTACCTGATCCTGGAGAGAAGAATAAACCGGTGTCCTCACCTCAGGAGGAAAAACGGCATCGAGGGAAACTCGAAAAAGGGAAGGTCTTCTCCCAATAATACAGCCTGATGGATCAGGGAAAAAAGGGTCAGGACCCAAACAGGTTAGACACCAAGCATTGGAGTCTAAAAAGAAAACCATGTTTCCACAGTGAAGGCACTTCTTAGGGGAAGAAGGCTCCATGTTGGAGAGGCCTGGTAGGCCCAAAAGTTAAAACAAAAAACTGAGGAGAAATATTTCTCTAAGTTTAGAAGAGGAAAAGAATAAAGCACAGGCGGTACCGGTATCGGCGGGAAATACAGCCGCGACCACAAGAAAACAAGAAAATAAGGATTTTAAAGTAAAAAATTTCTGCGGTGACAGGACGACATCCTGTTGGCTCCGCGGAAAAACGAAAACTGAGGAAAGGCAGTGGGAAAGGCGGGAAGTCACCGCGCAGGCGCAAGGGATGCTCCCATTTCTGATTGGATGCTGGGGAGCATTCCCGTGCAGTCTCCGTCAGTACCGACGTACCCATATGTGAAGACTCATTCCTGCTTGTTCCTGGAGATAAGACGGTCCCTGCTCATGAGAGCTTACAATCTAGTCAAGACAGACACAGTAGCTGTAGTTAGGAGGAATGGTAAGAAAACACAAGGAAGATCAGGTGAGTCAAGATCCAAAAGCGGCAGCGAAGAGGTGAGTTTTCAGCCTGGATTTGAAAAGGGTCAGAGAAGGTGCCTGACATACAGACTCAGGTAGTTTATTCCAAGCATAAGGAGCAGCAAGGTGAAAGGAGCAAAATTTGGAATTAGCAACAGAAAAGAAGGGCACAGATAGAAGTGATTTGCCAGAAGAGCGGAGTTCCTGAGGAGTGGTGTAGGGAAAGATGAGAGAGAAAAGGTAGTGAGGAGCTGCAGAATGAATGCACTTATAGGTCAGAAGGACAAGTTTGAACTGGATGTGGAAACGGATAGGGGGCCAAAGAAGTGACTTGAGAAGAGGGGTAATATCAGCATAATGAGGCTGGCAGAAGATCAGCCATGCAGCAGAGTGCTGAACAGATTGAAGGGGAAAAAGATAATTCAGTGGGAGACCTACAAGAAAGTAGGTTACAGTAGTCTAGAAGAGAGGTGACTAAGGAGTGGATAAGCATCTTAGTATTGTGTTCAGAAAGGAATAGGCAAATTTTGTTGATGTTGTAGAGAAAGAAACAGCAGGTTTTACTCATTCTGCTAAGCTTTCCCACTACTCCCAACTTATCTCCTCGTCCTCTAACTCCTCCCATCAGTTGTACTCTGCCCTTTGCTCCCTGGTGTCTCTCCACTCCTCTCCTCCTCCCCTACCCCCACTTCCATCTCTCCTGATCCCTCCCTTCTAGCCACTTATTTCACCGATAAAGTCCTTTCCCCACATCGCTCATTCCCTGATTGCCCACCTTCCCTCCCTCCCCACTTCTTCCTCCTGCATCCCCTCCCCTCCTCTTCTGCCCCTGTCCTCTCCCACTCCTGTTCATTCTTCCACCTTGTCTCCTCTCTGCAGAACTCTCTAAAGCTCTCTCCTCTTCCCGTAAGACTATCTGCCCCTCCGACCCTATTCACTCAGATTGGCTCATGACCCCCTCTCTGGCCATGCTCTCTCTTATCTTCAGCATCTTCAATTCTAGCTTTTCCTCTAGCTCATTTACAAATCCCACGAAGCACAATGGGATTCAGCCTATTCTTAAGAAACCCTCACTGAACCCCACCATTCCCGCTCACTGGTGCACCATTTCTATCTGCCCTTTCTTTCTAAAATTCTTGAGAAACTAGTCTTTTCCCAGCTGTCCTCTCACCTTGATGCTACCCTCATTCTTCACGCCTGTCAATCCTGTTTTCATCACGGTCATAGCACTAAGACTATTACCCTATTCCGCCTCAATGAACTTCACTCCTCTCACGAATGTGGTAACATTTCACTGCTATCTCTCTATATCTCTCCTCTGCTTCTGACCTGGTCGATCATCACACTCTTCTCTCCTATTTCCACAGTTTTGGCACTACGGCTCAGTCTTTCGCTGGTTCCACTCTTTCCTCTCTTTCCGGATCTTCTACGTCTTCACTGGTTCTTACTCCTATTCTGCCACTCCATTGTCCTGCGGTGTCTCTCAGGATTCTGTTCCTACTCCTCTTCTTTTCAATATCTTTCTGGCCTCTTTCTTCCTCATTATCCAATACCACGGGATTTATGCCTATTACTATGCAGATGACATTCTTCTCGTGCACCACACCAGCCCCTCTGGCCCCATTGAATGCCTGTCTCTCTTCTGTTTCTGCCTGGATGGTGACTAATTTTCTTCGCATAAATCCCATTAAGACTGCTGCTATCTGGTTTTCCTTTTACAGTTCTCCCCCCTCTCTGGCTCCCTCCCTCGCACAGACACCCATTCCCCTGGTCTCCTCCCTCCAATATCTAGATGTCACTCTTGATTCATCTCTCTCTTTTCATGATCACTTATTTATTTAGTTTTATATACCACACTATTTCAAAATCAGCACGGTTTACAAGGAACAGGCAAGAATGCTTTACACAGAATAGGCTTTACATATAACAGTTGAAAACAGAATAGTAACATTAGATGATAAACTAAACAGTTAATCTTATCCACTAAACTGGTTTGTCAACTTGGGTAACAGGATAACTATCTACAGGATTGTTAGAGGACTATGCAATAGGTGTGTTTGAGATCTGGCAGGCATGATCAAAGCAAAGCTATGTTATATGGTTATAATGTAGTTGGAAGAGGTGGGTCTTTCATTGCTTTTCTGAATGTTGATAGGTCAGAGATGGTGCAAATTGGGGCAGAGAGGGAGTTCCAGAGTGATGGCGCGTAAAGTGAAGAATGGCTGGACTTCCGTAGTAGCTGCAGAATTCCTTCTTTCTCCTTTTGTTCTCCTTCCTTAAAGGCCAAGATTACCGATCCAGGGTCTTGAAGGTCCTGTGCTGACAATCCTATGCTTTCTGTGTCCGACTTATATAGTACCAGCTCCTTCTGCTTCCGCTTACTGCATTTATAACTATCATAGCCTGCATCTGTGCATAGGCAAAGTACCTCAAGCAGTGTGTAGCAGGAATTCTTCTTCAGAAAGGTCTTGCAGGCTTTCTCTCTCCAAGAAAGAGCCGTGAGCACCTGTACCTCTAACTGGTTCAGCTCCTCAATCCGGACAGGCAGGTCCCGCCCCATAGCCACAAGTCCTTCTAGGTCATCCAAGCATGGGTAGTGATCCCTATTCTGTATCTCCTCAACATCAGCAATCCAGGCCCAAGCTTCGCAAAGAGACTCCTTCAGTACCAGGATGTTGAGTAGACATACAGGGATGCACTCTGCCTCTTTGATGATGGCCTCTAGGGTAGCCAGTGGGTGCCTCTGCCTGGCCTCTAGGCACATCTGTGCTTTCTCCTCCCAGTGCTGGAAAATACTGAGCAGATCTTGCAGCTCTGCCATGGCCTTCTCCACAGCAGGGCTCTGTGCCACATTTCAGCCTGCTTCTATCAGTGCCCGCATGGTCTGAAGGGTGACTGGTTCTTCTCGTAAAGCCAGAGCCTCCTTATCCTCAGTCATCCAATGTTCATTCTACTCTTTTCGCCAGATCCGCTCCTTTGGTCTGTTTCTCTCATTCCTCTCTCTTGTTATGACCCATATTGATTACTGAAACGAGATGAGCGAACCAAGGGACTGGGTACTGAGAGAGAGGAGTGGACCTAAGACAGATACTTGGGGTACACCAACTGAGAGTGGGATAGCAGTAGAGGAAGATCCACCAGAACAAACACTGAAAGAGCGATGGGAGAGAAGAAGAGAATCAGGATAGCACAGAGCTTTTAAAACCAAGTGAGGATGAGGTATCAAGGAGGAGGTTGTGGTCAACAGTGTCAAAAGCAGCAGAAAAGTCAAGACGGATGAGGATCGAGTAAAGGCCCTTGGACTTTGCCAGGAACAGGTCACTGGAGACTTTGGCAAGAGCCGTTTCGGTAGAATGTAAAGGACGAAAGCCAGATTGTAGAGGATCCAGAAGGGCTTGAGAGGAGAGAAAGTCAAGGCAATGGTGGTGAACCACACGGTCAAGAAGTTTAGAAATGAAGGGGAGGAGGGAGATGGGTTGATAGTGAGAAGGACAGTTAGGGTCTCATGAGGGTTTCTTGATGAGTGACCACAGCATGCTTGAAGGCTGCAGAGAAAGTTGCAGTGGAGAGTGATAGGTTGAGAATATGAGAGATGGAAGGGACTACTGTGATAATGAGGCTTCTGACAAGCATAGAAAAAGGGCTGGTTTTAAAACTTTTTCTTCTGAGCTAAAGCATGGCTCAGGCAGGCATTCATTTAAATCAGCACCTAGAGAGCAAAGCCACATGATTGAGAGTGCTGAGTACAGACCACACCCTGCCTCCATGGCAACACAGAGTGCAAATGAGAAACACCTGGGGGGATGGGGCAAGGAAATGGGTCATACACTAAAACATTTAAGCTCTCAGGATCAAAGGCAGAGGGAGAGAGAAGCAGAAGAAGGAACAGAAGGAGCAGAGTCAAGACGGGAGTCTTGGACAAGGCAGACAAGGGAGTCACGGCAGAGAGGCAAGAAGCCAAAGCCAAGAGAGTCCCGGCAGATTGGACAGTCTAGGAGAGAAAGACTGAGGAGTCTGACCAGAGGCTCTGGAGAATGGCAGAGAAAGTCTGAGCTTCGGCACAGAAGGGATTCTAACAGCAGCTCTTCTACCAGAGACAGCTGTACAGAGTTTGCAAGCCCTTGTGAAGGTAGGAACCCAAACTCTGGGAGAATTGTAGAATACAGCTCAGATAGCAGTGAGGCTGCTAAGAATTCAGAAGGAGAGATTTATCCTTCTAGAAAGTCTGAGAGAAAGTCTGTTCCTAGAAGCCAGGGAAGACAGCAGAAACCTGTGAGTGTCTTGCCCAGAAATACAAAGCCGTGCAGCTCATATAGGAAGCCTGAAGGGAGAAAAGAGAATCCCTGGGATGAAATGTTTAAGTTAATGCAACGATTGAAACCTGATTGTGCAAATAAAGATCCAGAGCTGTTTCAGGGTGAAACTGAAGACATGGAGATAGAGTTAACTGGATTGGAGCAGGATACAGAGTCTCTAATGGATTGCTCAACAGCTTATGTTTCATAAGGGGAAAAGCTGAAGTGCTAGCCAAAGAGAAAATTCAGAACTGTGATAAATGCTCTGAGGTTTTTGAACGCTGAAAGCAAAAGGAAAGGATTACAAATGTGTTTTGCTTAACACTGTTTAAAGCATTAGTCTTGTATGCTGAAGAAAGCTACTTGAGTTCATTATTGTTTCTGTTATACCTTGTTCATGTTCTAAAGAAGATTTACTTTGCTAAAGTCTGATGATACAAAAGAAAATTAATAAATTTCCTGTGAATTGCCTAAAACTACTCTGACTTCTTATTAACCACAACTAAAAATTCCCAGCAGCATTTGCTCTGGTAATAAGTCAGTTTAACAAGAACAGTTGGCACACAGTGCTCTTTCATAGGCAACCGCCTAGATAGGGTGCAGCGCCACAGGTGGCGTAGTTGTTTTGATTTTTTCATCAAACTTCTGCAAGCGTGAACAAGATTTGGGCACCTACAACAAGAAAGAAGCTGTAGGAGGCCAAGCAAGACAGAAAGATACAAGAGTGGAGGAGAAAACCCGGAGTGGCATCCAGAAGGAACCGGAGGGAGTTCCAGCACTGTTCCTATTTGTTGCAGAGCCTAAATCTACGTCAGAACCAGGTAACCCGTAGATAGGAGGGGGTTACTGGTGGATACTGGTGTAGGAAGTGTATGGTAATACCAGTCACTGAGAGAGCAACAAGGAGCATTTGTAGTGCCACACTTGGTGGGGTTTTTTTTCTCTTTCTTTCTAGTGAAGTACCAGACCGGAGATGGAGCCACGAGATCTCATGGCCTGGGTCACAGAGCAGTTTAAAAGACAACAGGAGATGGCAGCGAGAAGCCAGGAACAGGCGATTGCCATGCTGCAGGCCCAGCAAAAGCCACTGCTCGAAATGATGGGGAGATGGTTGGGGGCACAAGAAAAGGCAGCAGAAGTTACAAGGACCGTGTCAGGTTCCCGAGCTGTTTTACCAGGGTTAAGGGTGCCTGACGCTGGAACTTTTTCTTTTGGACAACTAACTAAGGACGCTGATATTGACGATTTCATAGAGTTCTTTGAAAGAGTAGCACTATTGGCTAAATGGCCAAAGGAACAATGGGCAGTCAGAATTGCCACTTCTCTTACAGGGGAAGCCATGGCAGCCTATAGGGCTATGCCCGCAGAGCTAGTTACCAGTTATGAAGAAGTGAAGCGAGCCATAAGGGATCGTATGGGTTTAAATCCAACGGTCTATAGACGTCATTTTAGAGCATCTAAGCTAAAACAGGGTGAAACACCCCAAGCTCTATGCCATCGCCTAAAGAGTCTGGCATGGAAATGGCTCACTCCTGAGACTAAGAGTCTGGATGAGATATTAGATTGCATTGTTCTTGAGCAATTTATGAATGCTGTACCTTCAGAATTGCAAACCTTCCTGGTCCTTCAAAATTGCTGTAATACTAAGGACAAACAAAAACCCCATCCCTTCGGTGACAGTTAAACCACTCAAAAAAATCACCAAAGCAAACCCCCAAGATACAAAAATATTTTTTTGTCGGATGTTTTCAGGAAAGGAACATGGTATCCAACTATGTCCACCACACAGTCACATCCATTTTATTATAATATTAAGAATTTTTTTCACTTAGCTGAATCGTAGATTAGTGAGGCACACTCAAGCACGACGTGCACGTTTCGGGTAAAACCCTGTATCAAGTGCCGCCATTAACAATGTCATCTATCTTCTGAAGATAGTAACCCAATCGCCCTTTCAAGAATTACTTACTGTGCACGGCTTAGCGCGCCAGCCAGTAATAGCTTAAGGGGGGATATGTGGTAATGAGGCTTCTGACAAGCATAGAAAAAGGGCTGATTTTAAAACTTTTTCTTCTGAGCTAAAGCATGGCTCAGGCAGGCATTCATTTAAATCAGCACCTAGAGAGCAAAGCCACATGATTGAGAGTGCTGAGTACAGACCACACCCTGCCTCCATGGCAACACAGAGTGCAAATGAGAAACACCTGGGGGGATGGGGCAAGGAAACGGGTCTCACACTAAAACATTTAAGCTCTCAGGATCAAAGGCAGAGGGAGAGAGAAGCAGAGGAAGGAACAGAAGGAGCAGAGTCAAGACGGGAGTCTTGGACAAGGCAGACAAGGGAGTCATGGCAGAGAGGCAAGAAGCCAAAGCCAAGAGAGTCCCGGCAGATTGGACAGTCTAGGAGAGAAAAACTGAGGAGTCTGACCAGAGGCTCTGGAGAATGGCAGAGAAAGTCTGAGCTTCGGCACAGAAGGGATTCTAACAGCAGCTCTTCTACCAGAGACAGCTGTACAGAGTTTGCAAGCCCTTGTGAAGGTAGGAACCCAAACTCTGGGAGAATTGTAGAATATAGCTCAGATAGCAGTGAGGCTGCTAAGAATTCAGAAGGAGAGATTTATCCTTCTAGAAAGTCTGAGAGAAAGTCTGTTCCTAGAAGCCAGGGAAGACAGCAGAAACCTGTGAGTGTCTTGCCCAGAAATACAAAGTCATGCAGCTCATATAGGAAGCCTGAAGGGAGAAAAGGAAATCCCTGGGATGAAATGTTTAAGTTAATGCAACGATTGAAACCTGATTGTGCAAATAAAGATCCAGAGCTGTTTCAGGGTGAAACTGAAGACATGGAGATAGAGTTAACTGGATTGGAGCAGGATACAGAGTCTCTAATGGATTGCTCAACAGCTTATGTTTCATAAGGGGAAAAGCTGAAGTGCTAGCCAAAGAGAAAATTCAGAACTGTGATAAATGCTCTGAGGTTTTTGAACGCTGAAAGCAAAAGGAAAGGATTACAAATGTGTTTTGCTTAACACTGTTTGAAGCATTAGTCTTGTATGCTGAAGAAAGCTACTTGAGTTCATTATTGTTTCTGTTATACCTTGTTCATGTTCTAAAGAAGATTTACTTTGCTAAAGTCTGATGATACAAAAGAAAATTAATAAATTTCCCGTGAATTGCCTAAAACTACTCGGACTGCTTATTAACCACAACATGGATGATTTAAAGGAGTTCAGAAAACAACTGAAATTTGTACTCTTCACTGAGTACTATGGCACAGACATCTAACAGTCTCTATTATTATAGCCTGCATATAACTTGTTTTACTGTAACGGTTCCTTGATGTTGCGTATCCCAATTTTACCTTCACTCTTTAGTTTAGTCAGTGTATGCCCCCCTGTCTCTGTTCTCCCTTCTTGTGTCTGGTAACCGCTTTGATTTAAGGAAAAGGCGGTATAGAAAACCTGTTAAATAAATAAATAAAATAAAATAAATAAAAATTCCCAGCAGCATTTGCTCTGGTAATAAGTCAGTTTAACAAGAACAGTTGGCACGCAGTGCTCTTTCATAGGCAACTGCCTAGATAGGGTGCAGCGCCACACTACAGTGGAGGAGATGGAACTAAAGACAGGTGGGAATAGGATCAGAGGAGCAGGTAGTGAGTTTGGATGAGGAAAGGTGGTGAGCAGTTTCCTCCTGAGAGATCATAAAAAAGGAAGAAAGGATAGCAGAGGGTGGGGAGAAAAGCTGGGAGTGAAGACAGAGAGGAGGGGAGTAGCTAACCTTATGAGGACCTGATATGATAAAGACATTTAAATACCATAAATGCACAGGAGGGTCTCTTTCAATTGAAGGCAAGTTCTGCTATGAGGGGACATAGGATAAGAGTGAAAGGGGAAAGACTCAGGAGTAATATGCGGAAATATTTCTTTACAGAAAGAGTGGTAGATACATAGAATAGTCTCCCACTGGAGGTGGTGGATATGAGGTCAGTATCTGAATTCAAAAAAGCATGGGACAAATACAAGAGGATTAAAGGTAAAAAGGGGACTATTGTAGTTGATATGGAAGAGCAGACTAGATAGGTCATGTGGTCTTTTTTTGCTGTCATGTTTCCATGTAAGAAAGTTATTTTTCCTCCAGAAGCCGTAGAGCAGTGTCTCTCAATCCCCTTCTGGAGAACACCTAGGCAGGTGCATTGTTCTGGATCGCCACTATGAATATACATAGAAACATCAATGAGACTATTAATTTCTACAATCTCTTCCTCTCCCTCAGAAATCCTTTGTATTTGCCCATGCTTTTTTGAATTCAGATAGTTCTCATCTCCACCACCTTCAATGAGAGGCTGTTCTTCACCACCCTTTTTGTTTGGGAATCTTTCATCGGATTACTCCTGAGTCTATTCCCCTTTCACCTTCATCGTATGACCCCTTGTTCCAGAGTTTCTTTTCAAGCAGAAGAGGGCCACCTCCTGTGCATTTATGCTATTGAGGTATTTTTAAATGTCTCTATCATATCTCCCTTCTCCTGTCTTTCCTCAAAAGTAAACATATTGAGATCTTTAAGCCTATCCCTATATGATTTATGACGAAGATCACTGACCATTTTAGTAGCTGCCTTCTGGACCACCCCCATCCTGTTCATATCCTTTTGAATGGTGCCGTCTCCAGAACTGTACACAGTACTCCAAATGATGTTTCACCAAAGACATTATTACCTCTTTTTTCCCGCTGACCACTCCTCTCTCTATGCACCAAACCATCCTTCTGTTTTTTGCTGTTACCTTTTCTATTTAGCCACTTTTAGATCACCCAATATGATCATCACCAGGTCCTGCTCTTTTTTCGTGCATTGAAATACTTCAACCCCTATACCATACCACTCCCTTGGTTTTGTGCAGCCCAAATGCATGACTTTGCATTTCTTAGCATTTAAGTCTTCTTTGGCAAACTTTCAATAATTCTTCAAGCTTTGCTAGAATCCTTCTCATATTATTCGTACTTTCCGTCTTCCCTGTTACAGATTCTGGTATCATTCCCAAAGACAAATACCTTTCCCTACGGACCTTCTGCAACATTACTAACAAAAACATTACAAAGATCAAGGACTTCTCTGAGGCATGCCACTGTTAATGCAACTACCTTCAGAGTGAGCTCCATTTATTACTACCCTCTGGGCCTCCCACTCAACAATTTTCTTTCCCTGTCAGTCTTTTTAAGGTCCATCCCAAGAGCACGGTTTATTTATTAGTCATGGATGTGGAACAATGTCAAAGGCTTCATTGATATCTAAGTATACCACATCTAGTGCTCTCTCCCCAATTCACAAGAGATAAATTTGCATATATTCGAAGCCCCATGAAAGCACATTTCTTTCATTGATATTTTCTGTGGCAATCTAGAAAATATGACAGACTAGGTCTGCCTCCTGGAGAGGGTTGAGAAATATTGATATATAGTACTATTAAACAGTACTGCATTTCAACATAAATGACTCAGTAGACCGAAGATAGTGGAGAGAAGGAAGTGGAATAGCGCCAAAACATTGCAAACAAATTGTTAATCACAGTGGGGGAAAAGGCAACAGCTTCCTGTTTCCACACTACACCAGACTATTCTCTGCCCCATCTCATGCTTCCAGGCACTAGCTATAAACACACCCACACAGTCAGAAGATTGCAGGACAGCAGTATTTGCTAAATTACAGTTGTTTAGCATAGCTATACAATGTTTTAACTTCTTTCTTCCGTTAAGAAAAGGCGGACCTACAGCTTATAACAGCATTAGTTCATAACGGATATAGTGCTTACTGTCAATTCCCTACCTACATCAAAAAGAATTTCTCAAAAAAGGGCATTAACATGGAACAAATACTTCTTCCAGTCAGGATTATTTACATGAATTATTATATTACTACTACTAATTTGTATAGCATAAGAGTCCCTGCTTGACAGAGCTTATGGTCTATTCAAGACAAGCAGACAAGGAGGACAGGATAGTTTAAGGAAAACGATCAAACACATAAGGGTGTAAAGGAAAATAAGGGGGTCAGATGCAAAAGCAGCCTCAAAAAAAGTGGGTTTTGAGTCTGAATTTGAACAGGACCAGAGATGGAGCCTGATGAACAGACTCAGATAGTTCATTCCAGGCATATGTATGATGCAGCAAGGTAGAATGAGCGGAGTTGGCAGCAGAAGAAAAAGGCATAGATAGAGTGATTTGCCTGATGAGCAGTTTCCAAGAAGGGTTGTAGGGAAAGAAAAGAGAAGAGAGGCAATGAGGAGCTGCAGAGTGCATGCACTTATAGAAATGTAGAAGCTTGAACTGTATATGGAAACGGATAGTGAGTCAGTGAAGAGATCTGAGAAGAGAGTTACATGAGCATTTCAAAAACAATACATTAAAGCACCAGCAAAGTAAAACCTTTTAATAAGGCTCTGCATCTAGTACTTGTGCTATTCATTCATTCATTTGTAAGAGTGATGGTAGCAGTCTTAATGATGAAGTAAAAGATGGGACAAAGACTACTAGAGAATTTTTAGTCTCTTCTCCCCCATGATTCCATGGCAAATTAAGCAAAGATACTTACCTCTAAGGTGTTCTCTGAGAATCGTAAGATAGAATGCCCTATGGATGGGTAAGGTCAACTGACAAAGTCCAGTACAGTGACAAGAGTAACTCCTGAATCTTACACGCACGTGTGCAGGGCTCTCATACTGCCATTATCATACAGGGCCATCTCACTTCTGTGCCATGGCAGCATTTGTTATTCAGGTGAAATCAATGCCAAGGGGAGGTGGGAGGGTGTAGTGAGGACTTATATGCTGCTGTCCATGGAAAACACCTGTTACAGGTAAGCAGCTCTGCTTTCTCAAAGGTCAAGCAGAATATGAGATCCTTGCTGATGAAATCCTTAAATACAGGTCATCTTTAACAAAAGAAGGAAAAAACAGTAAAAACAGAGGGCCAATGGGTGGTTCTTGGCAACAAATCTTTTTCATGTTTTTCCTTTTATTTTTTTTTATCAAAGCAACCTGGAATAAAATATAATGGGGTCTTATGGGGGACATAAATGGTTTCTATTGCTCAAAATGATTTCAGGTAGGCTACCAACCCTGCCACAGCCCTACCATTATAAGCCTTCACCTGGCACATACCCCCCTCCAGGGTCAAGCCTACCTGGGCATAAGTGAAGATGATGCAATCTGTAGCCCATTTAGAAAGCATGCACTTATCCACAGAAGTCCCAGGTTTATAGGGGTCAAAAGAAAAAAAAAGCTGAGTGGCCTAAGGGCTTTAGCCCACTCCAGGCTAAGAGTTTTTTACAATCCAATGTATGACAGGCATGTTAAACATTGTGGGCATGTGGGCTGGAGAAAAATGCTGAAAGGACAACAGATTGATTAAAGTGGAAGTCCAACACTATCTTAGGAAAGAATTTAGAGAGGGTCTACACACCCATTTTATTTCAGAGAAATCTTGTATAGGGCAGGTCAGTCACTAAGGCCTGGAGTTTGCTGACTCTGTACGCTAAGATGACTGACACCAAACACATCACAGGAAACCAGCAGTTCAAAGGGGGTTTTCAACAACTGGGTCAGTATTATGGTAGGGCTCCAAGACAGAATGGGAGGCGCAATGGTAACCTCATATGATGCAAGGGAGTGATGGATTTACCTTCTCTATGGTGACAAGTGCTATGTTGGTTGATTTTGGAGCCTCACACTGAAAAATGGAGGAGATATTCAAACAATTTGTGTGTAGGATAGGAAAAGGGATCTATTGCCTTTCTAGCACATCAAACAGCAAACCTCTTCCACTTAAAACCATAAGATCTCATGGAGTCTACCCCTGAAAGCCAGAAGGATTTGAAATGCTTTCAGACAGATTCAAGAAAATCAATGCTGTCCTCTCAACATTCAGGCTGTGAGAATTAAAGAACTGATACTTTGATGTAATGGAGTTCCCCTGATTTTGCATAATTAGGGTTGGGGAAGTTCCCAAATGGATCAGTTCTCTAATAGATAACTTCTAGAAGAGAAGGAACCAGATGTCTCTCAGCCAATAAAGCCATAAGAAGCATAGTTTCTTGATCCTTTAGGAAATTTAGCTGTGCCTTTGCCACGAGGGATACCAGTGGATACCTATACAGAAGATCCTCCTCCCAGTCTAGAAGGAAGGCACCGGAGGTTAACTTTTCTTGAGTTCCTATCCTGGAACTGAATTGAGAGATCTTCTTTTTCAGAGAAAATATAAAACGGATCCACTACAGGATATTCCACTACTGTAACATGATTTGCTACTTTCCTATCCAGGGACAACTTGTATGGCTGTAGGGCTCAGCTAAGTTTGTCCTCCAGGATGTTGTCTCTCCATGCCAGGTATGGGGTTATAAAAGTCACCCTGTGAGAGATTACCCAGCTCCACAAACTGACAGCTTTCTAATACAGAAGGTAACATCCTGTTCTTCCCTACTTTTTCTAGTGGAACACTGCTGACACTTAAGACACTTCAAGGAATCAAGATCAGGACCCCAGGCACAAGCTATGTGCCTCAGTAACGGATGTGGTACTGGCTCACTGCCTACAGTTCTTGAAGCTGTAGGATCTCCTTTTCTTTTAGATAGAAGGAAAAATAGCTGAAGTGAAATCAAATGGCAGAATGTACAAAAATCAGTGTTGGTCAATGCACTGGAACTAGTGCAGGATGAGACGATAGAAAACAAAACCGGCCACCCCCCCATTAAAAAAAACAGCAACAAAAATACACACTTAGAAATGGATGAAGAATCTGTCTAGAGGAATGAGAGATAAAGGATAAAAGTATAGTGAGGTGACCTGATGCTGAAATCGAAAAAAAGTTAATCAATTTATGAAAATACAGAAGACATGGCTTATATTACTACAAAACAAATCAACACAGAACACACACCCTCTACTGGTTCCCTACAGCTGTATGCGTTCAACTATCTTCCAGCACTGTGATGAAACCAGCTGCACCCTCTCTCCCTGGGGTCCTAGCAGCAATACTGTACTGCAGTACAACTAGCAGCAACCCAATCAGCACACTGTGGAATGTGCATACCTGAGATTTCCTGTCTTTCAAAACACTGAACTAAAGGATTTTACTGCTGGTAACCTACAGCATCTCAGAGGTAATTACAAAATCAAGTTTTATTTAGACTCAAGCAATATTCAAGTTATACAAATAATGCTCCGATTTCTGTACTACAAAATAATGTGTACAGAAGGGAAGGTGCAATGGCACCTGGCAAACTACAATGGAAAGTCTCTGGTACCAGCTCCAGAACCACTCTGGGCCTCCCTCTTAAATAATGCTTCTTGGACTAGAGAACGTTCCAGTGGGACAGTATACGCAATGGCTAGCATGCACCAAAACAAACCAACCACTTTGAAAGTAATTTTATAAGAGATCTGAATGTGTAGAACAGTGTTCTACAGGCTTAAGCTAGCTCTTATAAAATTGCTCATGCATATGCAAGTAAAATAGGCCCACACAAATAGCACCTATAATTCACATGGCATACATACATTCAACTGCATTATATTGGTAATCAATGTATATGGTTAAATAAATGGGACCATCAAAATAAAGATCGGAGACATTTAAGGCAGCAGCTTCTTTTCCATCACTATATACTTTGCTGTAGTCTCACTGCTCCAAATCCAATTATCAGTCCCTCTAATAACAAAATCAGTGATAGCAGATTCTCAATGGGAACAGCAGGAATTTAGTCTTCACATATGGATGACGTCGGTACCGACTGAGCCCACATGGGAACACTCCCCAGCATCCAATTAGAAAGCTTTTGGGAGTGCTCCACTGCACCTGCACAACTGCTTTCCCGCCTTCCCAACTCCCTCTCTTCAGTTGAGTTTGTAGCTGAAAAAAAGAGAGTAAATGAAACCCTATAACTCCCAGGGGAGGAAAGCGGGTTGTGAAGACTAAATTCCTGCTGTTCCTGGAGATCACCTGTTACAGGTGAGTAACTACGCTATCTCCAGGAACAAGCAGGAATGTAGTCTTCACATATGGGACTCCCTAGCTCCCAGATGAAGTGACCTCAGAACTGGTGGAGGTTCGCCTTGGAGTAGGTATGATGAGGTCATGGATCCCACATGGGTTTCTGGTATCTTCAAAGTCCGGAATGGAGGGTAGGAGTTGCATCTAAGTCTGAAAGAGGTGCTGGAGTACAGCCTGATCAAACATGGCATTCCAACGGAAGTCCTTGTCCAGACAATAATGGGCAGCAAAGGTATGGACAGAAAACCAAGTTGCTGCTTTGCAAATTTCATCAATGGCTACTGAACATAGATTTGCCATCGAGGTGGCCATGGCACGAACGTTGTGAACAGTGACATGCCCTTCCAGGGAGAGTCCTGCTTTGTCATAGGCAAATGAAATGCAGTCCGCTATTCATCTGGCGAGCATATGCTTACAAACAGATAATCATAAGTGACTGGGGTCAAATGAGATAAACAACTGAGGCTTTACAATGATCTTGAGTCCTTTGGAGATAGAAAGCCAATGCACATTTGCCATCAGGAGTGTGCAGAGTTGCTTCAGCTCTAGACACATGCGGTTTAGGAAAGAAAACTGGAAGGTAAATTGACTGGTTTAAATAGAAGGGAGACATCACCTTTGGCATAAAGTGTGGGTGAGTCTGAAGGACAACTTTGTCATGGTGGAAGTGGGTATAGGAAGGATCTGTCACCAAAGCCTGAAGCTCACTAATGCGCCTAGCTGACGTGAGAGCGATTAGGAAGATTACCTTCCAAGAGAGGACCTTAAGTGAGGTCGCGGCTAATGGTTCAAAGGGCAGCTTGAGAAGCTGCAGTAGCACAACATTGAGGTCCCAAGCTACCGGAGGTGACTTAATGGGTGGTTTGGCCAGCAGTAGACTGCTCATGAAATGCGCTACTAGAAGCTGCATAGAGATGGGCTCACGGAGTTTGTCTTTAGACCTGTCCAGGACAGGTGGAGGAGATACTGGAGGAGTGACTCCACTGGAGCAGAAAAGAGATCAAGGTCCTTCTGAGAACACCATACAGAGAATCTATGCCACTTAAAAGCGTATGAACATCTGGTGGAGGGCTTTCTAGAAGCCAAAAGGATCTCCTTAACCTCTTGAGTAAGGTCAAAGCCTTGTAAAGCTATGCTCTCAGCAGCCAAGCTGTGAGGCGGAGAGACTGTGGATTGGGATGGAGTGGTGAGCTGTCATCCTGGGAGAGGAGATTGGGCGCAAATCCCAATCACAGAGGATGAGTCTGAGTCAGATGTAGCAGTGGAAACCACGGTTGCCGCAGCCAGTGAGGGGCTATGAGTATCATGGAGCCCTTGTTGGACTGAAGCTTGAAAAGCATCAGGAATGAGAGGTATAGAAGGGAAAGCATAAAGCAGACCCTGACCCCAATATAGGTGGAAGGCATCCATTTGCTGGTTGATGGATGTCGGAGTTATTGTGCAGAAGTGAAGAGAGTCACAAACAGATCTATGTCTGGAGTTCCCCAGGTCTGTAAGATGTAGGACGTTGTGTCCAGATGGAGACCATTCGTAGAGAAGGATGTGACTCATTCTGTCTGCCAAGACATTGAACTCTCCCGGAAGGTACACCGCTAGGAGGTGCATTTGATGAGCAATTGCAAAGGACCAGAGATGCAGCACCTCCTCTCAGAGGGCCCAAAAGCCTGTTCTTTCCTGCATGTTCACATAGAACATGGCAACCTGTTTGTCCATCCTGACTAGGCTTCTTGAGTTCTGAGGTGGTATTGAAACACCTGGAGGGCATTTGAGATAGCACAAAGTTCCAGGAGATTGATCTGGAGTTGTGACTCAGAAGAACAGAAGATATGCCATACTGGGTCAGACCAAGGTCCATCAAGCCCAGTATCCTGTTTCCAACAGTGGCCAATCTAGGTCATAAGTACCTAACAGTTGCCCCAAAAGACACAGGTTCCACAATGCTTGTATTGGGTCAAGCAGTGATATCCCGGGTCCCTTTTAATAATAGTTTATGGACCTTTTCTCCAGGAACTTTTCCAAACCTTTTTTAAACTCAGCTACACTAGCAACTTTTACTACATCCTCCGGTAATGAATTCCAGAGTTTGATTACACGTTGAGTGAAAAAATATTATCTCTTATTAGTCTTAAATAGGTTACCCTGTAACTTCATTGCATGTCCTCTAGTCTTTCTATATTTTGATGGCGTAAACAATCGATCTACATTTACCCGTTCCACTCCATTCATTCATTTATAGACTTCTATCATATCTCCCCCTCAGCCATCTCTTTTTCAGGTTGAAGAGCCCTAACCTTTTTAGCTTCTTTTCATAGGGGTATCCTTTGATCCCCTTTACCATTTTGGTGGCTCTTCTCTGTATCTTTTCTAATAATGCTATATCCTTTTGGCATAAGGTCCTGAAGGATGCAGTACACCGGAAAGGTGGTTGCCTCTTTGGGTGCTGTTGGGTATTGGAGGATCTCCAATTCCTCTGCCCTTGGCACCTTCTCCGATGTTACCGTGATAGACACCCCCTTGGCTAGGTCTCAAATGAATTTCTGGAAGGAGGACAGGTCTTCTGGAGGCGACATATGTTGCTGTTGAGGTGGGGAAGAGTCCCAAGTCGGTCCCGGGGCCCCTGAGAATCGAGTGACTCTACATCCGAAACTGGGGAATCTGAGGACTCGAAATACCGATGGACATGGTGTTCACTGGAAGCTAGATGCCGGTACTGATGCTCCGAGGCATCAGCCTCAGTGAGCATTTGGATTTGGCACCGGTATTGGTAAAGGTTTCAAGGGAGGGCATGGGTGGTAGTGATGTCAATGTCATCTGCAGCAGCCCTGAAGCCATGCCCGCAACCGGTGTCTATGTTTGCACCGCACTGGAATAGATGGGGCGGTGCCCATAGCCAAGGATTTTATCGGTACCGAAGCTGCAAAGAAGGCTGATAAGCTCTGCTTGAAGGCCAGAATGTGTTGGTCTATTGAGGTTGCCGATGCTTGGGTGTCTGTGATGGGTATTTGTGCTACTGTCCCAGAGCATGGCACCAGTAGCTCTCCAGAGCTCGAAGCCTTGAGAGCATCCTGGGGCCCCTCGATGGCTTTGGAGGATAGGGCCTCCCACCAGGGCTGTTTAGCATGTCGATCCGCCTCAGAGTCAACACCTGAGGGGTCTCGATGCTTTGAGTGAGATCTTGCCCTAGAGCAGCGATGGCGAACCTATGGCACGCGTGCCAGCTGTGGCACGCGAAGGCCTTGCAGCTGGCACGCGGGAAGGTCCGCCATCGAAAAAAAAACAACAACCCTGTCTGCTGCCGTTGTCGGGGCCGCCGCGGCAGAATCGAGCGTGCCGCGGGGCCCCCCTGTACCCGGCACAGCCTCTCCTCCCTGTAGCAGCTCTCTCGTTGGAGCTGCAGTCAGACTCGCCGGCTTGCAGAGCGCGAAGGGAAGAGTTTCCCTTTCGCGACTCTGTTAAGCCCGCGGGGGCTGATGGGAACTTCCCATCAGCCCCCGCGGGCTTAACAGAGCAGCGAGGGAAAAACTCTTCCCTCGCGCTCTGCAAGCCGGCGCGTCTGACTGCAGCTCCAACGAGAGAGCTGCTACAGGGAGGAGAGGCTGTGCCGGGTACAGGGGGGCCCCGCGGCACGCTCGATTCTGCCGCGGCGGCCCCGACAGCGGCAGCAGACAGGTTTTCTTTTTTTTTTAATTTTCCCTGGGCTGGGCTGGGCTGGGCTGGGGGTGGGGGGTGGGGGATAGGAGTGGTGATGGGCTGGGCTGGGCTGGGCTGGGGGGCTTAGGAGTGGTGATGGGCTGGGCTGGGCTGGGCTGGGGGGGGTTAGGAGTGGTGATTGGCTGGGCTGGGCTGGGGGGGGTTAGGAGTAGTGATGGGCTGGGTTGGGCTGGGGGGTGTTAGGAGTAGTGATGGGCTGGGGTGGGGGGGTTAGGAGTGGTGATGGGCACTGGGCTGGGGGGTTAGGAGTGGTGATGGACACTGGGCTGGCTGGGGGGGGTTAGGAGTGGTGATGGGCACTGGGCTGGCTGGGGGGGGTAGGAGTGGTGATGGGCGCTGGGCTGGGGGGGGTAGGAGTGGTGATGGGCGCTGGGGGGGGTTAGGAGTGGTGATAGGCGCTGGGGGGGCTTAAACTAAAAATTGAGTGATGGGGGATTAGGACTGGGAGTGGGCTGATGGGGAGGTTAGGACTGGAAATGGGCTGGTGGGATTAGGACTGGGAGTGGGCTATGGGGGGCTAGGACTGGTAATGGGTTGGGGGGGTTGCTAGGACTGGAAATGGGCTGAGTGGAAGGGGGCTTGAACTGCAAATAGCTGTTGGGGATGGGGCTTGGAATGGAAATGGGCTGAGGGGAAGTGGGGGGCTTGAACTGCAAATAGCTGATGGGGACGGGGCTTGGAATGGAAATGGGCTGAGGGGAAGTGGGGGGCTTGAAGAAGGGAATGGATGCTGGGTGAGACTGGAACTAGAAGGGAGCTGATGTTGGGGGAGGATTAGAATGGGATGGGGCTGGGAGAGTAAAATGGAGAGGGGAAAAATATTTTGTGTAGGAGTGATGAAAAATCTACAATTGGCCAGGTATTGGGAGAGTAATTGGGGATTGAGGATGGAGGGGTAAAATTTGTGTGGATGAAATAGGAATGAGGAAAGAGCAAAAGGAGAAAGATTAGTATGTTAAAGCAGATGTAGAGAGAGAGAGAATGGAAAAAAAACTAGAAGAGAGAAGAAAGGACAAATGGACAGCAGACGATGGAGAGTTAGCAGAAAACATGAAGAAACCAGAAGAAAATGGCTGGACCAATTGCAACTGAAAAAAAATGCACAAAAGGTAGAACGATATCTCTTTATTTTGAATTTATTAACTGGAATATGTCAGCTCTGGGAAATGTGCATCATTAACATCTGCGCTTTGTTTGGTACAAGAGGAAATTCCTATTTGACGTTGCCACTTGTTCTCTTTCCCCAGTATTCACTGAAATGTATTGGTTTAATATTTGCAGTGTTGCCTTTTGATAGGTAGGGTATGGTGCTTTGTGAGTCCTGGTAATGCTGTCAGGATACGGCGGGTTTGCTATGGGTTCTAAATGGGCAGCGTTTGTAGTAGTTCCTAATGTGCCTGGCGGTTGGCACTGGATTATAGTAATGTAGAAATCTTTTAGTCTTTCTTTATCCATACACTCATTAAGAGACATGTTTACTAAAAGTTAGTGTATGGTAACATTATGCAAATATTTATGCAAATAAGACCACTTATGCAAATGACGTGCTGGCACTTTGAGGAAATTCTTTGGTTTTGTGCGGCAGTTTGGGCACTCGGGCTCAAAAAGGTTAGCCATCACTGCCCTAGAGGTACTGAGACTTTGATGTGGCCTTGTACTTGGACTTCGAAGATACCTAAGATCCATGGGAGGATGATGAGGCCCTCAACAAAGTAGATGCTATCAATACCGTGTCTGAAGTGAAGAGTGCTCCAAATTTAGAAGCCCTGTTTTGTAGGCCTCTCTGTCATTTTCTGACAGAGGGAGCAACCTTTTGGCTGGTGGTCTGGGCCGAGGCATTTTAAACACCAGTCATATGTGTCAGTTGCAGAGATGGTTCTGACACAATTAGAACATTTTTTGAAACCACTAGTTGGTTTCTCCATACCTTCGAGGATGTGAAAGATATGGAAGGCTTAAGGCCTAAAAAGGGCGTCAATGCCCAAGAGTTTTATTTCTTTCTTATCTTCTTTAAAAAAACAAAACAAAAAAAAGAATAGAATAAGGGAACAAGGGATATCTTCAACTGTGCCAGTGTCGATGGGAAGGCAGAGGTGCTACCCACAAAAAGAGTTTTTTCTGCGGTGACAGGATTTGCTTCCTGCTGGCTCCACGGATAATGAAGAACTGAAGAGAGGGAGTTGGGAATATAGGAAGGCAGTCACACAGGCACTGTGGAGTGCTCCCAAAAGCTTTCCAATTGGACGCTGGAGAGCATTTCCACATGGGCTCCGTCGGTATCGATGTCACCCATATGTGAAGACTACAAGACTGCTTGTTCCTGGAGATAGACTTGAAACTTGTACCAAGTTGGACTTACTGCATATGGTTGATAACTGCTGCTTTTATTTGGATTCTTTAAAATGACCAAAAAAAGTGACTTTATTATTAGAAGATTGAAGATTAGATTTTGAGCAGTAAGAGTACAGTAAAATATACAGCGACTGAAAAGAAGTTGTTGCCTTAGCTCTTCACACAGTACCTCTTTTTTACCATGTACATATTATTTAATTCTGTTTTGGCCTGGATTGTACAGTCTAGCCTTTATGTGATAGGCACAACAAATGTGCCCATACGTCTTTCCTCTCTGTGTGCTCCCATTGTAAAATTACCCTTGTTGTTAGAGTGTGATGGTATTGGTTAGGTGGAGTTGATCCACACCATCCGGTCAACACGCAAAGTCAGACTATTTTGATTGAGTTATTTCCATTAAACAAAAGAAAAATAGTTTCCATAAATAGTTTAACGAGTTGCTTGGCATACTTATGCTTACGTTTTTCATTTTGAAAGCTACAAGGCCTTCACCAATTTCTTGCGAGTATTAACATATTGATATGAGTCTTCTTTTATAAACTTACCATTTGCCTTTGGCACAGTCATTTATGTTATTTATTCTTTTATTTGAAATTATATTTGCCTAGGTAGGCAAGGAAAAAAAACATCCAGGCATAATATTGGTAATCTCACCACTTGGAAATACACCTCATTCAAGTCAATACTTCCTTTTTTTGGAGTCAATAGAAACCAGATATACAAAATAATTCAACATTGTTTCAATATGGGTAATGCACAAATATATTTAAGTAGTTGACTAGTGCTTAAAAATTAACATTTAGTACTAACGTATAAAAAAGCGCTAGGCAGCACAGACTCTCAACTTCAGGCCTGCTCATAGTCCTATAGAAATGTATGTTTAGACCTAATGTCTGCAAATACACATTCATTGAGGATATCATGAAACACAGACCTGCATGAGATCAAAGACGGGAGTTAAGAACTCTGGATTTAGAACAATGGTTCTCAATGCAGTCCTTGGGACACACCTAGCCAGTCCGGTTTCCATGATAACTACAATGAATATGTGAGAGAACTGCATAATTGCCTCCACTGTATGCAAATCTCACTCATGCTTATTCATTATGGTTATCCTAAAAAACAGACTGGCTAGGTGGCCCCAAGGACTGGATTGAGAACCCCTGCTCTAGAATATTAGTTCATGCAATGCAGTCAGGGAGCTTCCAGAGTCAAAACTACTTGTATCCATCAGACTGAATAGGTAATTGTTATCATACTATGTATTTCTTATATCTGGAAATGATTTTTTTTTATATTGCTAGTAGAATGTTCTAGGTTAGAACTTATGAGATAAAAGCCAAACATGAATGCAGTCCTTTTTCAAAGAAGCAAGCACAATAGTCTCAAACACGGCACAGTCTGATAGAAAAAAAAATACTACCCAGAACATTGCTAACTTTACTATGCTCATCTAAAACACACACAAAGATCACAACTCAACACATGAACAAAATCCCAAAAGATGCGTAAGTGAAACTGAAAATTCCACAGGTCATTTCTGCAAGGTTTGTGCTAAAACAGCTTTTCTGCAATTACAAAAACTAACTCATTTGAAGTATGTAAACAGCAAAAATAAAATTACCTTCAAAACGGACTAAAATTTCAAGATGGAATAAAACAGAACAATGCATAAAATTAAATACAACACCTTAATCATATTTCAAAAAGAAACAAACTAATAGTATCAAGGTGATTCCAAAGCCTATAAAGGAATCACACCTACTTAAAAACTTTTCACGATCTATTAGAAAGATGCCATAACTGTCATAAGAATTTAAGAACTGCCATAATGGTTCAGGACTTACAGACTTCCATGCAAGACACTCCATGATTTGATGCTCACAGCGTTCCAGATGCTTTATCATCACTTTTGATAGGCTGCTTTCTGCTTTAATAAAGCTCTCAATCACCTTGTAGAAGTCAAAGGCTTTCAAGTCAAATACAGATAATATCCATGGAAATGCCAAATCTGTTTCTATACCACTCCCTGAAATAAAAAAGAATTACTATTAGAGATGCACATTTCCTGGAAGGTTTTTATTCAGAGGGAAAAATACAGGAAAAAAAAACAAGGAAACTGGGCAAACTGGGCAACTGAACTTGATTGTAATATAGTGCATACTATATATATATACATATGTATTAAATATTCTCCTTGGACAAGCAGGATGTGTCAGCCACACCTGGTGACGTCATCGGACGGCGCCATGACAGAAGTGCTCTCTAGAGCATGTGCGAGGTGGTCCCACCTCCCCGGCCCGCCCCTAGCCAGGCCAGTCTTTTTTCTTCCGCCTTGCCTCAAGACGGATTCCTTAGCTCTCCAAAAAAAAAAAAACAACTTAATTTCATAGAAGAAAAGAAGGCACAAGAAGAATGCCGGGCTTTAAGAAGTGCCCACAATGCACCCGCAAGATGAACTCTACAGACACTCACCGGTGCTGCATCCGATGCCTTGGGGACTCCCACAATGTCGAGGACTGTGCCAGTTGCTCCTGGATGTCCCCCAGGACGAGGAAGCACAGGGGACATGCTTTGAAGGACTTCCTCGCCTCTGCACCCGAAACCAATCCAGCACCAGGAGCCTCCGGTCCAGCAGCAAAGAACTCCAGACCAGCAAAACAGAGACGGCTTTCCCCTACCCTGACTGCTGCTCTGGCACAGGATGCGCCCTGTAGGGCCTCCATCCCTGGCTGTTCGGGACAGGGCTCCAGTGCCTCGCCAGCTCCTAGGATCTCTGCAGCGGCACGGGTGAGTTCCCCTGCTTCAGCAGGCGTCTCCGGCGTCCCCGGGCCCTTCTCCCCTCCACGCGGCTCTCCTGCAAACGGACAAGATGGTGCTGGCATCGTGGATCAACTCTGCTCCGCCTACTCGCTACTGATTGGCCCTGATCATCTTGACTCCGCCCCTGGATTCTCCCACTAGAAGCAGATTGGCTCCTCCAGCCGTGCCAACGCTGAGGCTTCGCGTTGGCACGGGGATTCCCCTCCTCGCTCCGAGACAGTGCAGCATGAGTCCCACGCCAAAGGAGACGCCCTCCGGCGCGGACGTAAGAGGCAGCGCAGTGACTCCAATGACAGCGCAGCTCGTACCAGTGGCAGCAGGAGTGAGAGGAGGCACAAGAAGAAGCACCACCAAGAGAGGGGCAGCACAGAACGGCGCACTCCCCGCCGTAAGAGGCATCGGGACAACCGCAGATATGCAACCTCCTCAGACAGTTCTCCCCCCAGAAGCCACAAGAGACATGACTCCAGACGGCGCGCTCCTCCCACTCCCAATCCAGCTCCTCTCCCCCAAGGAGGCATAGAAGACGGCACTCATTGGATGCTGGCACCTCTGTGGCGATCCTCCAGCTCCTAACGCGCCTGGTCAACTAGACTGCACACGATCATGCACCACGGCAGGAGCAGGTGCAGTCTCGCTCCAAGGATATAACAGAGTCACCCACAGCATCATCCAGTCTTCCGCGGCTTAGCCCCCCGCGGTCGCCCCCCAGGACATCTCCCTCACCGGAGCATGCTTTGACTTCTGGGGAGAGGGATGTCAAGGAAGCTGGCCTGGGTTCCTCCATCTCCAAAGGCACTCCAAGCGATCAGCCACCGGTGGACAATCCGGAGGAACCACAACGTCAACTCCCACCCGAGGACCTCACCTACCCCAAGTTCCTAAGGAAGGTGATGACCACGCTAAGCCTAACAACGGAGGACACCTTCACCGAAAAGGATCCAGAGGTCATGAAATACCTTCACGCTCCTAAGCCGGTGCTTGCCCTGCCTCTCCACCGGAAACTACAGGACAACCAGCTAGCACTGTGGCAATCTCCAGCCTACGGCCACACCTGCTCCAGGAGACTCGATAACAAGTACCTCCTGGATCTGGCTCCAGGATTCAAGAAAGAGCTCAACTGCCACACCAATCCATTGTGGTGTCTTCAGCCCTAAAGAGGGTTAAATACTCGCGCAACCAGGCTAACCACCCACCAGGCCAAGACCCCAAGTTTCTCGACGATGTAGGCAGGAAAGTCTACCAAGGGGCGATGCTCAGCGCCAGAGTGGCGGCTCACCAGTTCCAGCACATCCTGTTCCAGGATGCCCTGCTGGCCAATCTCAAGGATTACCTGGCAGCCCTTCCTAAGGACCCCCAGCAGGCAGCTACCGCCACGCTACAGGACCTGGCCGAATGCAGCAAACATCTGATGAGCACGGGCTTTGACACAGCCCATCAGGACCGCTGGCACGGCTATAGCGGTGCGGCGCTGGGTATGGCTATGTGCGTCCAGTCTCAGAGAGGACAACCACGACAGGATCGCAGACGCGCCCTGCACTGGCGAATCCCTCTTTGGTGATAAGGTCGCCAACATGGTGAACGACCTAAAAGAGCATTGCACCACCCTGCAAACGCTGACAGCAGACGGATTCAATCACCACTCCACGTCGCAGAAAGGGAGTAACTACCGCAAACCATACTACTCCTCCAAGAGATATGGTGCTAACAGGAAATGGCAGGCTCCTAAGTACAAGCAGTCCTACAACTCCTTGTCCTTTCAGAGGCAACAGCCGTGAGAACGCAAACAGAGGAAGCAGAACAGAGCAGTCCGGTAAAAACACGGCCTCCTTCTGACAATCAGACGCAGCCGGCCACATCACTGAGAGGCCAGGACACGCTGCCTGTAGGGGGCCACCTGCCCCTTTTTCTATCTGCCTGGCAGGCGATTACAACAGACAAGTGGGTGGATCCGGATCATCAAATCAGGTTACCGCCTGCGCTTCTCCTCCCCACCATGGCAATGCAAGCAACCTATCAGCAGGACACCCCCGCACCTAGCAGCGACAATGTCGGATCTCCCACGGCACCTCCTCACCTCCCACGTGATAGAGCAGGTGCACCCCGACGAGATCAATACTGGATTCTACTCCTGGTACTTCCTTATTCCCAAGAAGGCCGGTGGACTACGCCTGATCCTGGACCTTCGCAAGCTGAACAACTTCATCACAAAGGAGAAATTCAGGATGTACTCACTCAACTCCATCATACCCCTCATCAAAGTAGGGGACTGGATGGCAACTCTGGACCTTCAGGATGCGTACTCCCATATTCCAGTGCACGGAGCACACAAGAAATTCCTGCGCTTCATAGCGCTGGGGAGCCACTACCAGTACCGGGTGCTTCCCTTTGGGCTATCCCCAGCACCCAGGATCTTCACGAAATGTGTAGCTGTGGCCACAGCACATCTCCACAAATGGGGCATCACCATTTTTCCCTACCTGGACGACTGGCTCCCCTCTCCGCTCCCTCAGCTTCCGAACTCCAGACCGCAGTGCGAACGACACACCTGCTAGCCAGAATGGGGTTCCTCCTCAACAGAGAGAAGTCTCGCCTGGACCCAACCCAGAGCATAGAGTTCATTGGGGTGATCATCGACACCTGCGCCTCGAAAGCCTACCTTCCGAAGCAGTGGATAGCGGCCATCGTATCCCTAGCCAGAAGAATGTCCACGACCAAACGGACCACTGCGCATTGCATCTTGCGCCTCCTGGGTCACATGGCAGCAACAACCTCGGTCCTTCCTCTGGTGAGGCTCCACATGCGCCCTCTCCAGTGGCACCTCCGGACGCAATGGAAGCAACTCTCCCAACCACTCAACACCAGTGTCCCCATCAACGCGCAGGTCGTGAAAGGTCTCCGCTGGTGGATCGACCCGGACAACCCTATCCAGGGGTAGGGACCTCCATCCGCACAGCCACCAGCTTGTCCTCACCACGGATGCCTCCACCACAGGCTGGGGAGCCCACCTGCGACACCTCAACACTCAGGGAGCCTGGTCCAGGTCGGAACAGTCCCTCCACATCAACCTGCTCGAGCTAAGAGCAGTCAGATATGCGTTGCAGACCTTCCAGGCACAAATTGCAGGGAAGTTCGTCCTTGTCCAGATGGACAACCAGGTGACGATGTTCTACATCAACAAACAAGGGGTCACGGGGTCACGTTCCCTCTGCAGAGAGGCCCTAGCGACCTGGTCCCTAGCACTAGCCAACAACTGCATCCTGCAGGCGACCTACCTCCCTGGGGAACAAAACACCTTAGCGGACAGACTGAGCAGACAACTACAACCCCACGAATGGACACTTCACGTGGAGGTTGCAGACAGCATCTTCCAACGTTGGGAAACCCCCCAGATCGATCTCTTCGGGACAGAACTCAACACGAAGTGCCCGCTATTCTGCTCCAAGCACCCGTCAGGCAGGAGAATGGCCTCAGATGCGTTCACAGTGCCCTGGGGGGAGTGGACTCTGGCGTACGCCTTTCCCCCAACCCCGCTAATCGCAGCCACAATACAGCAGATCATCACAAACACGGCGCATGTCATACTGATCGCACCCTACTGGCCGCGGCAGATGTGGTTCGCCCTGCTGCTTCGCCTCGCCCAGGAGCCACCAATCCGGTTGCCAGCGAGGCCGGACCTGCTCACCCAGAACGACGGCAACACCCTGCATCCCACCCTGCAAACTCTGGCCTTGACAGCCTGGAGGTTGAGAGGATAAATCTCGCGGCCCTCCATCTGCCCTCGGAAGTGCAAGCGGATAGTACTGGCCGCCAGAAGACCCTCCACAGGGAAATTGTACAGCCTCAAGTGGAAACGCTTCAGCTTCTGGTGTGCAGACCAAGGAATCAGCCCAGTCTCCTGCCCCGTGCCTAAGATCCTGCAGTATCTCACCTCCCTCTTTGAACTTGGTTTAAAACCACAGTCCATCAAGGTCCACCTTGCAGCGATTGCGTCCCTACATGAGCACCGGAAAGGGACAGCCACAGGCTCCCTCGCCGCACTGTCCATCGTAGCCCAATTTATGAGAGGCCTTGCGAATCTCCAGCCCCCGGTCCAGAAGCCAGTACCTACATGGGACCTCAACGTTGTTCTACAACAACTGACACAGGAGCCCTTCGAACCGCTCCAATCAGCGGACAGCAAGTTCATGCCTTGGAAAACACTCTTCCTAATTGCCATCACCTCAGCCAGGCGCATCAGCGAGCTGCAGGCACTCGTGGCCCATCCGCCGTACACACAGCTCCACCACAACTGGGCATCCCTCCAGACACATCCCAAGTTCGTCCCGAAGGTCGCCTCTGCCTTCCACGTCAACCAATCAATCGAACTACCCACATTTTTTCTGGCTCCACACTCCTCTTCGGAGAAGCAACGGCTTCACTCGCTGGATTGCGTCAGAGCCCTGCGCACCTACATCGACAGGACATCCACCATTAGGCAGGGGGTCCAGCTCTTCATGTCCTTTGACCCCAACAGACCGGGGCGATCCGTCACCAAGCGCACGCTCTCCCATTGGATATCAGACTGTGCTGCGTACTACCTCCAAAGAGCGGGCGCCCTCCCCGGCAACAAGGCGGGCGCACACCAGCTCCACGCTCTAGCCACCTCACTTGCCAGCCTGCACGAGATCCCAGTGAATGACATCTGCAAAGCCGTGACCTGGTCTTCGCAGCTCACCTTCCAAAAACACTACTGCCTCGACCTCCAGGTGGAGGCCGACAGCTCCTTTGGCTGAGCGGTCCTATCAGTGGCCACGGCGGCTACTGCCGGGACTCTGTGATTAACTGCTGGATTCCTAGGCCATGTTAACCCTCCAAGGCCAGGTTGACTCTGCCTTGCCCACGTGGTTAGTGTTACAGATGACTGATGTTACATGGCCATGCTTGCACAATTGATTGCCAAGATTGCACAGTTGATTGCACAACTCCTCCATTGTTGTGTTCAAGGCACTGCTGTGTTCACTGCACTGCTGTGCTGTTGCACTATGTTGTTGTTGCACTGCTATGTTGTTGCACACAATTGTTTCAATTACTATGTTTGCTGTTTGCACACCAATTTCAATTACTATGTCTGCTGTTTGCACACCAATAAAGGCCTGGCACCCTGCGCGGGTTTCACCTCAGTCTCTGCTGCATGCCTCCCTCATCCTCCACAGCGCACCATCTCACAGCTTGGGAGGCACCAGGTGTGGCTGACATATCCTGCTCGTCCAAGGAGAAAACAGGGTTACTTACCTGTAACAGGAGTTTCTCCATGGACAGCAGGATAAGTCAGCCACACGTTCCCACCCGCCTCCCCTGTATGAAGTTGGCCTGCACCCTAGCCAGTACGCCATACGGCATAGCTAATCACTCACTGGCCTGGCTAGGGGCGGGCCGGGGAGGTGGGACCACCTCGCACATGCTCAGAAAGCTCTGAGCTCTAGAGAGCACTTCCGTCATGGTGCCGTCAAATGACGTCACCAGGTGTGGCTGACTTATCCTGCTGTCCACGGAGAACTCCCGTTACAGGTAAGTAACCCTGTTTTTTTGCTTGAACAGTTAAGAAGAAATCTATGACAATTTATCCAATTAAATTTATCAAATCAGTATCAATTTATATCAAAATAAGTGTGTGTAAAATGAGTCATAGGCTAGGACAATATGAGTGTTATTTCAGAAGCATGCCCACCTCTAAACAGCAGCATTTAGACATGTAGATTGGCATATACATACAAATGTCATTTTAGAACAGGTTCTTTTTAAACATGGGATGCTTATCACATTTAAAATTCCTGAGGCGTTGAGACAGAGGAGAAGAGGGAGAGCAACAACATAGGCATTGATTCCCCATTTCAAAACGGGAATCCACGTCTGTTAAAAAATATATATATTATAGACCTTGGTGTTTACAGCTGTCCAAGGCATGTCTATGTACCTGCTAGAAGGGGCCATTGTTAATGTCAAAGTCAGTCCCCCTTATCTCAATATCTCCTCCCTGATCACCCCCAAAACATCCAAACCCTTTCCGGACCACCCCCAAAGGCATATGATTTCCTCTTCCCCCTCAGGACCTCCAATCCCCATTCCTCGCCTTATTAGGGTCCCTGGTGTCTAGAGAGAGCAGGAGTGATGCCCATTCGCTCCTGTTCTTACAGTGCTGGACTCCAAAATGGTGCTGATGACCCCTAGTGGTAATCCTGTGGTACTGCAGTAGTATATTTCATAAAGCCTCAAAATACTATGGTATTTCTCCAAGTCCTAACTTGGTCATGTGAATTAACCTCCCACATCCTCATTAAAATTTGCCCTTACATTTCACAACTATTAAAACAGACACATTTGGCAAGGACCTTGGTTAAAAGTGGCCCTGTGAAGTAAACATATCACACTATGTAATTTCTACCTTGAGGAATGCTAATTTTATGCAAAAATTAACTTTAATTCCTTGCATTAAAGGAGCAGACTAGTGGTTAGAGCAGCAGCTACCAGTGAAGCCAGGGTTCAAATCCTCCTCCTCTTACCAATGTTCCTTGTAACACTGGGGAAGTCACTTTGCAATCCACTGTCTCAGATACAATTTAAATTATAAGCCTTTTGGGGCTGGGACTCACATACTGTACCCGAAATTCAATGTTTCTTGAGCTCAGGTTTGCCATGTAAAGCAATGAAATCCACAGCTTATCAAAATGGCATCAGGAAAAGAGTAAAACAGAACTTTCATAATTTGTTTCCTAATTATAACAAGCGCCTGGAGCTCTGGACATTTGGAAATTCATTAATTTTCTGAGACATTATTCTCAAATAATTTTAGGAACAGAATTCATTTATTCATCGTCTGGTAATTTTGATTTATGCAACTCTTCACCTGGATCAGCGTTCTCCTTTTCTAGCTTGTCTCCTTTTTCAGGACTGGCCCATCCTTTCCTGTGCTATACCAAAGTTTCCTCCAAGACAGGGATGTCCAAATTCTGTCTTCAAGAGCCTCAAGTCAGTTTGGTTTCAGAATATCCCTAATTAGTATGCATGAGAGATACTTAGATGTACTGCTTCATGGATATTCTTTAGGGATATCATGAAAACCAAATCCTCAAGGACTAAACTTGGACCACCCCCCCTCCCCTTATTCTAAGATGGGTGCAGCCACAAATACTGCTGCACCGTCACAAAGACCCTGCAGCAGTATGTTCTGCAGCTACTGACCGCTGCATACAGTTTGTGCCAGAAATGCACCTAACTTCAAATCTCTTGAATTTATTTGTGCTTCTTGATATTTCAGTTTGATTTGTGTGCCACCTAGCTTTTTGAGACAGCACTACCAAGTTTATTTATTTATTTATTTAGACAGTTTTGTATACCGCCTCATCCTTCAATCAAAGCGGTCACAACACAATTGGGGGATACATTTAACACGCGGGGATATGAGACACATACACTAATACTTACAGGGAACATGGGCAGTGGAGGGTTAAGTGGCTTGCCCAAGACCACAAGGAGCATCTGTGGGACTAGAAACCCCAGTCCTTCCAGCCCAAGGTTGCTGTCCTCTAGTGGGATTTGAACCCCCGACCTTCCGGCCTGAAGTACCTTGCCCCAACCACTAGGCTACTCCTCCCTACAGAGGTCAAAGGGTAGGCTCCACATACAGGCAAATTATGTTAAATACGACAGTGAGTACTCTCAACTGGACAGCATGTGTTAAGAAATAGACCTAGCGGGGTTGGATTTAAGTTTTTGGTGCCTATGGGGGGGGGGGGGGTGGAAACAAGCAATATCAGAGATCCCAAAGATTGAGCAGCAGAGGAAGATCACAGTGTCACAGTCACACTTGCACACGACCCTATAGTGGGAGCACGTTTCTCTTTGATCTGGGTATTTGACACCTTAGGCAGCTGTCTATGCTGCCTATACCCAGGATCTGGGGCCTGACGCTTAGTAAAACGTCAAGCTTCAGTCTTAATTTCTGAAACATAGAGAACATCTCACTGATCTCATGATGAAACAGATAGCAGCCAGGAAATGCCAGCCCAAAAGTTTTGAAAATGTTTGCCCCTCCTTCCCCCTCAGCCTGCCAATCAGCTTCTTTTAACAATGGCTGAAAACCGCCGCTTCAGGGGCGCGCACGCGCCTTGCGGGCCCGCACCTGAGGGCCTCGCCAGAGGGCCCTTTGGCGTGGCCCTTAGGCGTTGGTCCTTGGCGTCTGTTCTGAAGTTTTCACTGAAGATGTGGACTGGTTTGTCATGCTCGTATATCATCGTAACCTGCTGTTCCTTTTCTTTCTCCTCCTCTTGTCTTTTTGACTGTGTCTGTCCTCTCTCATAAATGGCGTTCCTTTCATATTTTCTCAAATGATATATTATTGTAAACCGCTCTGATGCTTCGGCCTGAGTGGTATATCAAATGTATAAACATAAACATAAACATATATATATATAGTGGCTGGCAGCCAAGGGATTAATTTATTTAAATGCATTTTATAGCCTACCCAGAAATATTCTCCAGGTGAGGTATTTATTTATTTACTTAGACAGTTTGGTATACCACCAATCAAAGTGGTCACAACACAATTGGGGATACAGTTAACACAAGGGGATATGAGACACATACACTAATACTTACAGGGAACATGGGCAATGGAGGGTTAAGTGGCTTGCCCAAGACCACAAGGAGCACCTGTGGGACTAGAAACCCCAGTCCTTCCGGCCCAAGGTTGCTGTCCTCTAGTGGGATTTGAACCCCCGACCTTCCGGCCTGAGGGTACTATGTTAAAAAAAAAAATCAATAAAATGACTCCTGCAGTTCACTTAGGTTATCTGTAAGAGATGAGGAGGGGAGTTTGTAGAGGTAAAAATGGGAAAGACATAGGGATGAGCAGGGATGATTTAATTCCTTGAAATCATTTGATGTTCATACTATTATGACTGACACCTGTACATAGCTCTGTAAATAGTTAGAAGTTGTATCTCTAAGTACCACTCTATGTATCTACTCAGTTCTTTGTATAAAGTTCACAAATACTGTTCTTTGTAAAAGTTTAAACTGTTATGATGTAAACCACCCCTGATCTCTGGAAGGGGCAGTATATAAATATGTGCAAATAAATAAATGATGGGGAGCTGGACAAATAAGGAGGAGGAGATGCAGACAAAGAAAAGGATTAGAAAGGTTAAAAAAGGAGGGTAAATGACAGCCAAAAGATGGCAGAGTGAGAAGATAATGGAAGCCAATAAGAGAAAGATGGGGAGAATAAAGTACAGAGGAGGATAAAAGTAGAACTTGGGTCCTGTAGTGACAGTGACAGAGATAAAGGAGTGACTTGACTATTGTTCCATTACCCCTGCTGAACATATGTATTTTAAGAATATTCAGAACTGCTGTAGTATTCATTTGAAGCTATCAATACTACTGATTTTAAGAAGCCAAAGATATATATATATATATATATATATATATATATATATATATATATATATATATATAAATCATATTTAAATATTTAAAAACACATCTGCAGCAAAATTTCCATTATTCCCTCCTAAAAAAAAATTTCCCATAGAGAAAATAGGGAACTTCCCAGTCTTCACACCTTCAGTGTAAGGTTACCATATTTTTTGCAGGCAAAACTGGGATACCTATCAGACGTGTGTGTTTAGGGGGGGAAAGGATGGAGGACGGGACACCTTAGTTCCAGGTTTGAGCAACAAGGAATGGAGGGAGCAGAGTCATTTCCCTATCCCCCCATCCTTCTCATAAAGCATAGTTACTCACCTGTAATAGGTGATCTCCGGGAACAGCAGGAATTTAGTCCTCACATATGGGTATCGTCGGTACCGACGGAGCCTGCGCGGGAACGCTCCCCAGCGTCCAATTAGAAAGCTTTTGGGAGCATCCCACAGCGCCTGCGTGCTGCCTTCCCACCTTTCCCAACTGCCTCTCTCCAGTTGAGTTTTAAAGCTGAGACAAAGAGAGACAGAGGGAAAGAAAAAGAGATAGATAGAGAGATACAACTCCTAGGGGAGGTGGGTGGGTTGTGAGGACTAAATTCCTGCTGTTCCCGGAGATCACCTGTTACAGGCGAGTAACTATGCTATCTCCAGGAACAAGCAGGAATGTAGTCATCACATATGGGGACTCCCTAGCTTTAGATGCCAGGGAGAGACCCCAGACGTTGTGTGTCCCTGAGAAGGGCTCCACTTCCCCCCATGGATCTCTGGCATCCTACCAGGGATGGTGGGTAGGAGTTGATTAGGTATGGAACAGGTGTTGGAGAACAGCCTGACCAAACAAGGCATCCCAGCGGGAGTCCTTGTCCAAGTAGTAATGGGCTGTGAAGGTATGAACCGAGGCCCAGGTGGCTGCTCAACAGATGTCGTCGATAGACACAGAGTGCAGATGAGTAATTGAGGCTGCCATGGCTCTCACATTGTGAGCTGTGACATGGCCCTCCAGAGAAAGGTTCTTACTCTGATAGGCGAAGGAAATATACTGAGAAATCAAGTTAGATAGCGTTCTCTTGGAGACTGGAAGTCCCAAATGAGAAGGATCAAAAGCAACAAAAAGTTGAGAAGACCTTCTATGTTGCTGTGTTCTTTGTAAGTAAAAGGCTAAAGCTCTTTTACAGTCCAAGGTATGAAGATGCCTCTCAGCATTTGATGCATGAGGCCTTGGAAAAAACACAGGTAGGTAGACTGCTTGGTTCAGATGAAAAGGCGAGACCACCTTTGGCATAAAGTGTGGATGAGTCCTAAGGACTACCTTGTCATGATGGAACCTTGTATAAGGTGGATTAGCTACTAGCGCTTGCAACTCACTAATGCGACGTGCTGATGTGATTGCAATAAGAAAGATAACCTTCCAAGAAAGGAATTTTAAGGAGGTAGTAGCTAAAGGTTTCAAGGGTGGCTTCATGAGCTGCCCAAGAACCAGGTTTAAGTCCCATGCCACCGGTGGTGGCCTAATGGGAGGCTTAGTTAGAAGAAGGCCTCTCATAAATCTTGCTATAAGAGGATGAGAGGAAATAGGCTGTCCATTTAGAGGCTTAAAGGAAGCTGTAATAGCACTCAAATGGACCCTTACTGAGTTAGTCTTAAGTCCTGCAATGGATAAATGAAGGAGATATTCCAGTAATGATTTCAGAGGTATCGCAAGGGGGTTAAGACCCTTTTGCGAACACCATATGCTAAACCTTTTCCACTTGAAAGCATATGAGCGTCTTGTGGAAGGTTTCCTGGAAGCAAAAAGAATATCTTTTACTTGCTGAGGGAGATTAAGATCATGAAGATCTAGGCCTTCAGCAACCAAGCCCTGAGATGCAGAGACTGGGGATTGGGATGCCATAACATTCCGTCCTCCTGAGATAGGAGATCTGGAGCAGACCCTAAGTCCAGGGAGGGAGCTTGAGAGAGATGTAGAAGCAGAGGGTACCACACTTGCCGTGGCCAATGTGAAGCTATGAGAATCATATAGACTCTGTCTCTCTGAAGCTTGAATAGGGTTTTGGGAATTAGAGGAATGGGTGGAAAGGCATACAGGAAGTCTTGACCTCAGTAAAGGAGGAAACCATCCCTGGCCTGAGCCCCCTGAGCCGGAATTCTGGAACAGAACCGGGGAAGTTTAGCATTCCACGGACTTGCAAAGAGGTCTATGTCCGGGGTTCCCCAAATTTGAAAAATCTTGGTCACCTGGTCTGCATGCAGAGGCCTCTCGTGTGGAAGCAGAACTCGACTGAGTCTGTCTGCCCAAGAGTTTTGTATACCTTGAAGATACACTGCCAGGAGATGAATCTGATGCTCTCTGGCGAGGGCCCATAGTCGCAAAGCTTCGTTGCAAAGCGACAGAGAGCCTGTTCCCCCCTGCTTGTTCACATAGAACATGGCTACTTGATTGTCCGTTTGAATGAGGACTGTCTTGTAGCTGAGCAGGGTATGGAACACTCGAAGAGCAAGGAAGATTGCTCTGAGTTCCAAAAGATTGATATGTAGATGAGTCTCCTGTGGAGACCAGGTGCCTTGGGTGGAGAGGTCTTGCAGATGAGCTCCCAACCCATTGGAGAAGCATCTGTTGTGAGAGTTGCTTGGGGTAAGGGTTGTTGAAAAGGTGACCCCAGGAACAGGTTTTGAGCGGACTTCCACCACTGGAGGGACGAAATAAGGCGACTTGTGTTTGCTATTTTGTCTGACAGGCATCCTGATGCCTGGGTCCATTGAGTAGATAAAGTCCACTGGGCTGCCCTCATATGGAGGCGAGCACAGGGCACCACATGCACGGTGGATGCCATGTGGTCTAGTAGTTGTAACATTTCTCGAGCAGTGAGATGAGACTAGCACTGCTTGAGTAGCTAACTGCACCATGCGAAGACAACGGGCCTGGGGGAGGTAGGCCCTTGCCTTTCTGGTGTCCAGCAAAGCTCCTATGAACTCCAAAGACTGAGTGGGAGTTAGAGTGGATTTTGGGATGTTTATGACCAGACCCAAATACTGAAGGATACGCATTGTGTAGGCTAGAGAGGTCCTGGCCTCTGACTCTGTTGGGGCTCGAATGAGCCAGTCGTCTAAGTAGGGGAAGACGAATATCCCTAGAGTACGGAGAAATGCTGCTACCACAGCCATGCATTTCGTGAACACCCTTGGTGCTGAGGCCAGGCCAAAAGGAAGCACCCTGTATTGGTAGTGCTTTCCTTGAAAAAGGAACCGAAGAAACTTTCTGTGGGTTGAATGGATGAGAACATGGGTGTACGCATCCTTGAGATCTAGAGAACAAAGCCAATCCTGACTCTGAAGGTATGGCAGCAGAGTTCCGAGAGAAATCATCTTGAATTTCTCTTTGACAAGGAATTTGTTCAATTCTCTGAAGTCCAAAATAGGTCTGTATCCCCCTGTTTTCTTTGGGATAAGGAAATAGGGGGAGTAAAACCCTGTACCCTGTTGAGGAGTGGGTACTTCCTCTATTGCCCCTTGGGCAAGAAGGACAGTGACCTCCTGATCTAATAGGTTGATGAGAGGTGTCGGAGAATTGAACTGCCTTATTATTGTGGAGGGGGCATGCTTGAAAAATGAAGCCTGTACCCCTCCTTTATGATAGAGAGTGTCCAATGCTCTGCTGTTATCTGCCCCCACCTGGGGGCAAAGTGACATAACCTTCCAGGAATGGTGGAAGGCTCGGGTCCCCCAAGAGCCAGAAAGGCTAAGTTCTCTAGCTGCAAGTCAAAGGCCTAGTGGAGGCTGAGACTGCTGGAACGGTTGAGGCTTAGCAGTCTTTGCTTTCTTCTGTTTGGGTGGTTGCTGACCTTTCCTGGCAAGCTGACCTGCAGAACGTCTCTGCTGAACATAAGCAGGATAATATCTTTTCTTCTTAGAAAAGAATGGTTTCTTGAACAATTTCTTTCTAGCAGGATCAGCTGTGGACTTGGATAGCCTATCCAAGGTGGAGTTGTCAGCATCCATCTCATTGGCCTTTTCCTGCCATCTTTACCAAACAGGTTCTCACCAGTTCACGGGATATTTCCCAATTTGTCTTGTACCCAGAGCTCCAGATCAGATGCCTGGAGCCGAACAATTCTACGTGCACCTATGGCAATAGCAGAGGTTCTGCTTATGCACTCAAAGCAGTCAAAGGCTGCACGGTTGGCAAATTTAGAAACATCTTGGGCATGTTTGACCAAAGTGAGAAAATTCTGTCTTCTATCCTCAGGAAGAATAGGACTTAAAGCTTCTAAATCATCTGTAACCTCCTTCAGGAACATTCCCATGTAAAGACTATAGGAAATGATCCTGGCAGAAAGCATGGAAGCTTGGAAGACACGACGTCCAAAAGCATCCAGGGTTCTGCACTCACGTCCTGGAGGATTAGAGGCATGCCTCTTGGCACTCTTGATCCTTCTCATAGCTGATTCCACTACAATAGAGTGATGAGGAAGCTGAGTCTTTTGGAAACCAGGACAAGGAGGGACTCGATACATAGTATCCAGTCTGCGAGAATGAGGAGAGGTGGTAAGAGGTGTCTCCCACATCCTTAACATGAGATCATATAAAATCTCATGAATGGGCAAGGTAGCTGCCTCCTTAGGAGTTTTGGGATATTGTAGAATTTCCAACTCCTTGGCTCTGTTTCAGGGACCATAGTAATGGACAGACCCCGAGCCACCTCCCTGATAAAATCCTGGAAGGAAATATCCTCTGGAGGAGACATCCTGCGCTTAGGGGAGGAGGGCTACTCTGGGAGAAGCATTCCTGCATCGACAGAACTGTCAGAATCCTCAGATTCATCTGAGGACTCGAAGTACCGTCTGTCTGGATGCTCTTGAAGAGCCCGATACCCATACCGACCGAAGTCTGTACCGGGAGTAATTGGTACCGAGGTATCGGTACCGGAGGGCATCGGATGATTGGGCACCGGCAAAGCAGACACCGATGCCGATGTCAATGCTATCGGTACCGGTACCGATACCAGGGCCGGTGCCGGTACCGGTGGAATTGTCTGTCGCGGTTCCGAGGGCATCGATGCCGCAAGGAGAGCCACCAGACTGCGCTCAATAGCCAGGACTCTCTGGTCTATCGACGCTGCCGATGCCTGGATGTCGGTACCAGAGAAGACCGCCGGTACCCTAGAGCATGGCACCAGTAGTTCTGCCGAGGTCGAGGCCTCGAGAACATCCTGGAGCCCCGATAATGCTTTGGAAGCCGAAGCCTCCCACCGGGGCAATTTAGCCGGTGCAGAATCCTCAAGGGCAATGCCAGAGGCATCTCGATGCTTAGAAGGAGATCTACCCTTTGAGGACCGGCTGGACTTATGTTTAGTTACCTGAGATCCACGGGAGGAAGAGGAAGCCCTGGAAGACGTCAATGCCACCGAAGCTGCATCAGAGGGAAACAGGGTACTGAGCTTAGAAGCTCGGTTCTGCCGACCTCTTTTAGACATCATGGCACAGGACATACAATCTGTGATGGAGTGGTCAGGACCTAAACATTTTAGACACCATTCATGGGTGTCGGTGACGGAAATGGTACCGCCATACTTGGTGCACTTTTTGAAACTCAAGGCAGGTTTCTCCATTGTAAGAAAACGTTTTTGGGCCTAAGGCCCAAAAAGGCGCGTGCACCTGAAGAAAAATAGGCAAAATCGTAGTATATATATATATATATATATATATATTTTTTTTAAGAACAGAAAAGAAGAAGAAAAAAACGGCGGTACCGGTAAAGCGTCGAGGAAGGCAGACGCGACCACAAAAAAGAAATAAATAAAGAAGAATTCTTCTGCGGTGACAGGAACAACCACCTGCTGGCTCCGTGGAAAAAGAAGAACTGGAGCGAGGCAGTTGGGAAAGGTGGGAAGGCAGCACGCAGGTGCTGTGGGATGCTCCCAAAAGCTTTCTAATTGGACGCTGGGGAGCGTTCCCGCGCAGGCTCCATCGGTACTGACGATACCCATATGTGATAACTACATTCCTGCTTGTTCCTGGAGATCAGCAACAATGTCACTTCCAAGCAGACAAATAAACTACAAGATCCAAACTGAAACAGTGATGTATTTCCCCTATACTATGCCAAATATAAAGATAATGGATGTAATTTATAAAAACTGACACATTCAATCACTAAATAGAAAATATTTTTCCTACCCCTTCTATCCTCATTGCTGGAATCGGGGGGCAGGAGGCTGCCAAACAGGTGGGAGTTGGGCACAGCTCTAAAATCAGGTATAATCCCTGAAAATCAGGGACATTTAGTAATAATAGTTTTAAGAGCTGGGTGGATGGAGATGATCCATCCGAATGAACGGCTCCGACTATGATTCAGCTGCAAGTCATCACACAGAATAAGCCCAGCACAAGTCAAGCAATTTGAGAGCATAACATGCCAGGCTTGAATCTGAACCCACACACAGGTGAAGACAGCGTTGGTACTATGAAAGCTCCCGGGAGACAAAGGTACAATGGAAGGAGCATGATAGATGTATAAGTGAGAGGGTGTAAGACAAGTACAAGAACCTGAAAAGAAAGAACAAATATGGAACTGCCAGACAAAAACCGGACTAAGACAAAGACTGGAAGATAACTTTATTTGCACATCCATTCTTTTCCTGCTCCTTCCCTCCCTTTTTAAGTTTACCCAACTATCTTTGTTGAATAAGATAAGCGTTAGTTATTCAAAGACCATGTTTAAAGTAGAAATGAATTGTTTCACTTACTGCCATATGTTGCCATGACAACCTCAACAGCACACGCCAACAGAGATGTATGGAAGGCACTGTTGTTTAGCAGCTTGCTGCAAAGTACAGATTAATGTTCAACATAAGTTGTCTGTAATATTCTTAGAAAACCTACCAGTGTAAAAGCCTAAGAGAGTTAAACGAGCTTTGACACTTATACAGGAAAAGGATTAGGATAATTTATCCATTTTATTTATTCACATTTCATTTCTAACCCTACCCGCCCATATCAAAATTTTATGCGTTTTGCAATTTAAATATATAAAATATGAAAAAATATCACCAATATACACCTAACATACACTAACTACTACAAAATCAAAGCTAGGACATTAAGTGGCAGCTTACTAAACTGTGCTAACTGGTCAGCATGCAATTGGGAAGGGACTGAGCAGGTTGGGGCAGAAAGCATAGTTACTCACCTGTAACAGGTGATCTCCAGGAACAGCAGGAATTTAGTCTTCACATATGGGTATCGTCAGTACAGACGGAGCCTGCGCGGGAACGCTCCCCAGCGTCCAATTAGAAAGCTTTTGGGAGCATCCCACAGCGCCTGCATGCTGCCTTCCCGCCTTTCCCAACTGCCTCTCTCCAGTTGAGTTTAAAGCTGAGACAAAGAGAGAGAGACAGGGAAAGAGAAAGATACAGAGATACAACTCCTAGGGGAGGTGGGTGGGTTGTGAAGACTAAATTCCTGCTGTTCCCGGAGATCACCCGTTACAGGTGAGTAACTATGCTATCTCCAGGAACAAGCAGGAATGTAGTCTTCACATATGGGGACTCCCTAGCTTCAGATGCCAGGGAGAAACCCCAGAAGTTGTGTGCCCCTGTGAAGGGGCTCCACTTCCCCCCATGGATCTCTGGCATCCTACCAGGGATGGTGGGTAGGAGTTGATTAAGTATGGAACAGGTGTTGTAGAACAGCCTGACCAAACAAGGCATCCCGGCGGGAGTCCTTGTCCAAGCAGTAATGGGCTTGAAGGTATGAACCGAGGCCCAAGTAGCTACTCGACAGATGTCGTCGATAGACACAGAGTGTAAATGAGCCATTGAGGCTGCCATGGCTCACATTGTGAGCTGTGACATGACCTTCCAGAGGAAGGTTCTTACTCCGATAGGCAAAGGAAATACACTGTGCAATCCAGTTGGACAGAGTTCTCTTGGAGACTGAAAGTCCCAAATGAGAAGGATCAAAAGCAACAAAGAGTTGGGAAGACTTCCTATGTTGCTGTGTCCTCTGCAAGTAAAAAGCTAAAGCTCTTTTACAGTCCAAAGCATGAAGATTCCTTTCTGCCCTTGAAGCATGAGGCTTTGGAAAAAACACAGGCAGGTAGACTGCTTGGTTTAGATGGAAAGGTGAGACCACCTTTGGCATAAAGTATGGATGAGTCCTAAGGACTACCTTGTCATGATGGAACCTCGTATAAGGAGGATCAGCCACTTCTGCCTGCAATTCACTGATGCAACGTGCTGATGTGATTGCAATGGGAAAGATAACTTTCCAAGAGAGGAATTTCAACGAGGTAGTAGCTAAGGGTTCGAAAGGTGGCTTCATGAGCTGGCCAAGAACCAGGTTTAAGTCCCATGCCACCGGTGGTGGCTTAATGGGAGGCTTAGTTAGAAGAAGGCCTCTCATAAATCTTGCTATAAGAGAATGGGAGGAGATAGATTGTCCATTTAAAGGCTTGAAAGAAGCTGCAATAGCACTTAAATGGACTCTTACTGAGTTAGTCTTAAGTCCTGCATTGGATAAATGAAGGAGATACTCCAGTAATGATTTCAGAGGTATCGCAAGGGGGCTAAGACCCTTCTGCGAGCACCATATGGTAAACCTTTTCCACTTGAAAGCATAAGAGCGTTTTGTGGAAGGTTTTCTAGAAGCATAAAGGATATCCTTTACTTGCTGAGAAAGGTTAAGATCATGAAGATCTAGGCCTTCAGCAACCAAGCCCTGAGATGCAGAGACTGGGGATTAGGATGCCATAACATTCCGTCCTCCTGAGACAGGAGATCTGGAGCAGACCCTAACTCCAGAGAGGGAGCTTGAGAGAGATGTAGAAGCAGAGGGTACCACACTTGCCATGGCCAATGTGGAGATATGAGAATCATATGGCCTCTGTCTCTCTGAAGCTTGAACAGGGTTTTGGGAATTAGGGGAATGGGTGGAAAGGCATAAAAGAAGCTTGACTCCAATGAAGGAGGAAAGCATCCTTAGCCTGAGAGCCCTGAGCCGGAATTCTGGAACAGAACCGGGGAAGTTTGGCATTCAACGGACTTGCAGAGGTCTATGTCCGGGGTTCCCCAAATTTGAAAAATCTTGGCCACCTGGTCTGCATGTAGAGACCATTCGTGTGGAAGCAGAACTCGACTGAGTCTGTCCGCCCAAGAGTTTTGAATACCTGGAAGATACACTGCCAGGCGATGAATATGATGCTCTCTGGCGAGGGCCCATAGTCGCAAAGCTTCATTGCAAAGCGACAGAGAGCCTGTTCCTCCATGCTTGTTCATGTAAAACATGGCTACTTGGTTCTCCGTATGAATGAGGACTGTCTTGTAGCTGAGTAGGTTGTGGAACACTCGCAGAGCAAGGAAGATTGCTCTGAGTTCTAAGAGATTGATGTGTAGATGAGTCTCCTGTGGAGTCCAAGTGCCTTGGGTGGAGAGGTCTTGCAGATGAGCTCCCCAACCCATTGGTGAAGCATCTGTTGTGAGAGTTGCCTGGGGTAAAGGTTGTTGAAATGGGGACCCCACCAACAGGTTTTGAGTGGACTGCCACCATTGGAGGTACAAAATAAGGCGATTTGTGTTTGCTATTTTGTCTGACAGGCACCCTGATGCCTGGGTCTACTGAGTGGATAAAGTCCACTGGGCTGCTCTCATATGGAGGCGAGCATAAGGGACCACATGCACGGTAGATGCCATGCGGCCTAGTAGTTGTAACATCTCTCGAGCACTGAGATGAGGCTTTAGCACTGCTTGAGAAGCTAACTGCACCATGCGAAGGCAATGGGTCTGGGGAAGATAGGCCTTTGCTTTCCTGGTATCCAACAAAGCTCCTATGAATTCTAGAGACTGAGTGGGAGTTAGGCTGGATTTTGGGATGTTTATGACCAGAGCCAAATACTGAAGGATACGCATTGTGCAAGATAGAGAAATCCTGGCCTCTGATTCTGATGGGGCTTGAATGAGCCAGTCGTCTAAGTAGGGGAAAAGTGGAGTTATCAGCAGCCAACTCATTGGCCTTTTCTTGCCAATTTTTGCCGAATTGATTCTCACCTGTACAAGGAATATTGCCCAGTTTGTCCTGCACCCAGAGCTCCATATCGGATGCCTGGAGCCAGGCAATTCTACGTGCACCTATGGCAATGGCAGAGGTTCTGCTTATGCACTCAAAACAGTCAAAAGCTGCACGATTGACATATTTAGAAACATCCTGGGCATGTTTAATCAGTGTGAGAAAATCCTGCCTCTTATCTTCAGGAAGAATAGGGCTCAAAACCTCTAAATCTCCTGTGACTTCCTTAAGGAACTTTCCCATATATAAAATATAGGAACTGATCCTGGCAGAAAGCATGGAAGCCTGGAAGGTACGACATCCAAAGTTCTACACTCACCTCCTGGAGGATTAGAGGCATGCCTCTTTGCACTTCTGATCCTTCTCATAGCTGACTCCACTACAATAGAGTGGTGAGGAAGCTGAGTCTTCTGGAAGCCAGGACACGGAGGTACTCGATACATGGTATCTAGTCTACGAGAGTGAGGAGAGGTGGTAAGAGGTGTTTCCCACATTCTTAACATGAGATCATGTAAGATCTCATGGATAGGCAAAGTAGCTGCCTCCTTAGGAGCCTTGGGATATTGTAGAATCTCCAACTCCTTTGCCCTGGGCTCTGTTTCAGAAGCCACAGTAATGGAAATACCTCGAGCCACCTCCCTGATAAAATCCTGAAAGGAGATATCTTCTGGAGGAGACATCCTACGTTTGGGAGAGGAAGACTCCTCGGGGAGAAGTACTCCGGTACCAATAGAACTGTCAGAATCCTCAGACTCCTCTGAGGATTCTAAGTACCTTTTGTCCGGATGCTCTTGTAGAGCACGATACCCATACCGATCGAAATCGGTGCCGGGGGGAATCGGTACCAGTGTATTGGTACCGGAAGGCATGGCCTGACTGGGTGCCGGGAATGCAGACACTGATGTCAATGCCGATGCTATCGGTACCGGTGCTTGGGTCAGTGCCGGTACCAGTTGTACTGTCTGATGCGGTTCCGAGGGTGTCGATGCCGTAAGAAGAGCCGCCAGACTGCGTTCAATAGCCAGGAACCTCTGGTCTATCGACGCTTCCGATGCCTGAGTATCGGTGCCGGAGAAAACAGCCGGTACCCCAGAGCACGGCACCGGTAGTTCTGCCGAGGTTGAGGCCTCGAGAACATCCTGGAGCCCCGATAATGCTTTGGAAGCTGAAGCCTCCCGCTGGGGGAATTTTGCCGGTACAGAACCCTCAAGGGAAATGCCAGAGGCATCTCGATGCTTGGAAGGAGATCTACTCTTTGAGGACTGGCCAGACTTATGTTTAGTTACCTGAGATCCATGGGAGGAAGACAAAGCCCTGGAAGACGTCGATGCCACAGATGCTGCATCGGAGGGAAAAAGGGTGCTGAGCTTAGTAGCCCGGTTTTGTCGACCCCTCTTGGACATCATGGCACAGGCCATACACTCCGAGATGGAGTGGTCAGGACCTAAACATTTAAAGACACCACTCATGGGTGTCGGTGATGGAGATGGTACCGCCACACATGGTGCTCTTCTTGAAACCCGAGGCGGGTTTTTCCATGGTAAGGGAACATTTTGGGCCTAAGGCCCAAAATGGCGCGTGCACCTGAAGAAAAAAGGTTTTGAAAAAAAATATATATATTTTTTTTTAAAAAAGAAAGAAAGAACCAGCGGTACCGGTATAGCGTCAAAGGAAGGCAGATGCGACCACAAAAAAGAAGAATGGAAAAGTTTTCTGCGGTGACAGGAACGACAACCTGCTGGCTCCGCGGAAAACGAAGAACTGGAGAGAGGCAGTTGGGAAAGGTGGGATGCTCCCAAAAGCTTTCTTACTGGACGCTGGGGAGCGTTCCCGCACAGGCTCCGTCGGTACCGACGATACCCATATGTGAAGACTACATTTCTGCCTGTTCCTGGAGATAGTGGGCACTGATGGCACAGCATGGGTGTCTGTTGCCGTTAGCACGGGTGCACTTAATGCTACCTCCCTTTTCCCCAAGATTTAGAGACTTTCTCAGGAGGCAAGTACTTACACTAGGTACCTCAACAGTGATTAGTGCAGTGCTGCATGGCTGCAACGCGGTAATGGCAAGGGGATGGATGCACATGCCCACTAAGATCAGTGCGGGCCTCTGTGCTAGTCTCATAGCCCAACTGCAAGCTAACTTAGCATGCTTTAATAAACATGCTCCTAAGACACTAATTATGAATAGAACCACCAAAGATTATGGCTGTCTATAAGACAAGAGAATTTATTTTCAACGTTCATGTGTGGTAGGAGAACTTGCATAATTTAATTTCACTGCTCATCATAGCAGAATCAATAGCAACGCACGAATCTTGCTAAACGTTTTGTTCTTTTAGCCTCAATCCCCAAACACAGCTTTCTACCTATTTTAAGAAAAAATAAGAAGTGCTTTTTTACAGTCTCTTCCTCCCTGGACAATGGCATTCACCTACAAACCAGCTTCCCATTGGACTACATGTGTGTATTTTATTTTAATTTTCAGTTATGTAACTGATATTATATAGACTACCCTAATGCTGGTTATACTGTGCCTAAGGCGGTATAACAAATATCAAATAAACAAACATATTTCCCATGAGGACTTTGTGTTTGCAGCCTGAATGCCCAGCAATTTCTAATCCACACATGAGATGAGTAAATAAGAGATATGCTTTCACTTTAGATGCTTTTTATTTTTTTTTAAAGATGGTTGAATTATGAATGTATATGAAAGATGTGTGAATAAACGAGTAGCCAGGATTTAAACCTTGACAACTGATGACACTGCTGAAAATTTTCAAATGTGTTAATTCAACCTCTTTTGTGTCTGAAAACCTAGAAACTCATCTCAGATTAAAAAAAAAAAAAAAGAATCTGATGCTGTCAGAACAATTCCCATTAGCACAAATTTGTAGAGTTCAGCCAGGTTGGAGGTTTTAATCCAAACAATGTCCAGAAGGCACAGTTATTAAGGAAGCTCTAAAACAAAAGTGGTTAATTTAGATTTGGCAGCATTATCAAGACATTGAAACACAGTTCCATTTATATTCTGAGCTAGATATACTTTCAGCATTCAAGAAATAAGCATTAATCTATGTAATTTATAAAACATACCTAAAATTGTGAACGGAGAGTCGCTTTTCCTCCTAAAATACACAAAAAACATGACAAAGGAAGTTATTTTATTAGATATCTACATGTAAACAGCAGCACTGGCACGTGCAATTGGCTACATGTGCAAACAGTTCTTTTAGAAAATCACCATTTACATATAGAGATCTACACCACATACAGATTTCAAGGAGTGATGTCTTGAGCGGGCTGAAAATCTAGACATGTATTCCCCATTTTACAAGGAGCACATTGGCTTTTTACACCCAGCCCGAGGCACGCATAAGTGTAAGCTTGAAGGGTCAGGTACAAGATGTTGCTATGGATCTCGGGAGAGGCTATGGGTGGTGTGGGAGGATGCCATGGATATTTTCTTTGGGGGGGGGGGGTTCAGAGAAGTTATGCCGGAGGAGGGCAGGAATGAGGGGATATCAATGCTGTTGAGAGCTACTATTTTAAAAGGCTGCAGATATGAAAATTTAGGAAGAGCAGGATGCTCCATTTTCCCCACATGCAACTTGCTTTAAATTGCTGCTCCCGCTGGATGTCGCAGCAAATACATCTGCACTCCTGCATTTCCTTATAGTATTTTACAAAAGGTTTCGTGCTTGGCAGAGACTTACAAAATACTGGGGATTTGTGAATGCCCCAACCTGGACGTCTCAATTCCCAACTCAAAGTTCTATGTAAAATAGGCCTTCACATATTGTAAATACATTCATATTCCTTGTGAATGTAGAATTTGCCAAAATGCAGTAATTCCTTTTAACCTACCGACTTTAACATGGACTCCATGACTCCGTAGTATAAGCGGATTCCAAGGTTATATCTCTATAAATAAAAAAGCATGAAAAGCAATAAACTCCTCTTTTTCCCTCTTTTTTTTTCAACAATCACAGCAAGCAGGCAGAAATATCCTATTAGGCCTAAATGAGCAGCATCTCCAAAACTAAGTACTTGTGTAGCAGGGCCCACACCACAGAACTCGGCCATTAGGGTGGCAGAATAATTATAACAACCATCATACCAAGAAATGCAAATATCTGTGATTGAAAGGCACTCGCAAATTACCATCTAATGCTACCCTTTCCCCCCCTCAAGAAATGTTGAGAAGTAATGAAAATAAGATAGTTGAATCTGGAGCTAAAGTACAGTTAACACATATCTGAAAACCTTCAGTAATTTAAATTGGATAAAGGTGAAATTTTACTTACTGTTAATTTCCTTTCCTGGAATCCTGCTAAGACCAGTCCAGACTAGTGAGTTATATCCCCATGCCAGCAGATGATGGATACTGAGAAAGAACCAATCAGAAGCCTCAGTGACATCATCACTAGAGGATAGCTTCAGTACGACACTGGCAAAGCAAGATGTCTTCAGAACAGCGCTCAGAAAAAGAGAACCTCCTCAGCAGGCTAAACAAAATAAACTACTGCACAAACATGTAACGCTATACAAGGCAGCAGAGCCACTGGATTCAGTAGAAGCAGAACAACCAGACTAGCTAAAGACTAGTCGGCAAGGCTGGTTCTCAAACAGAGCGCGGGCGGGTCCTAGACTGGTCTAGCAGGATTTCAGGAAAGGAAATTACTGGTAAGTAAAATGTCACTTTCCAAATCATCCTGCTAGACCAGTCCAGACTAGTGGGAAGTACCATAGCTAAGGGCAGGAAGAGTCAGCCACCGCCAAAACAGTGGCTCCAAAATGGGTTGACTCACGCGCTTGGAGATCCCAGCGAAAATGTCATGCAAAGATCGACAAGGACAACCAGGCCTGGCAAACATCAATCGGTGCGACCCGTTCCACCCAGGAAGTTGTCTGAGCTTGCACTGAATGAGCTTTAAGACCTACAGGAACAGGTTTACCGTGTAAAATATAAGCCGACCCAATGGCCTGCTTGATCCACCTGCACGATGTTATGCTTAGAAGCAGCAGCTCTTTTACGGGGGCCAGAAAAGAGGACAAACAAATGATCCAAGAGCCGAAAGGAATTAATAACCTTCAGATAACAGTGCAAGGATCATGCAACATCCAACAAGCAAAGAACAATGGAGCCTATGGAAGACTCCCTCCTCAGGAAAGGATGGGAGTGAAATGGAATGATTTTGTCTTTTAGAAAAAACTTGAAAACATGGTTATACCCTTTCTAATTTTTTTATCATATCCTTTTCTTTTATTCTTAATTCATAAAATCTTTAATATTATAATTTTGTGTTAAACCACACTGATCCGATTACATTGGGAATGTAGCAGTATAGAAGCATATTTTAAATTTAGATTTAAATGAAAGTCGGACAAAACTTTCAGTAAAGGGAAGGAACAGTCCTGAGCATCACTCCTTCTTCAGAGAAGGATAAGAAGGGGTCCTGGCAGGAAAGAGCCTGCAGCTCAGAAACACACCGTGTTGATGTAATGGCTATCAAAAAGACCGTCTTGAGAGCCAGGTTCTTCAGAATGGCTCTCTTCAAGGGCTCGAAGGGTGGCTGCCTGAGCGCCCATAGAACCAAGGACAAGTCTCAACAAGGGAGAAGTGGACAAACTGGAGAATGCAAGGCATGTACTCCACACAAAAATTGCCCGATATCCAAATGGGAGGCAAGTGAGCAACCCCCAACAGAGCCACGAAAACAGGTGAGAGCCGCCACCTGCACTTTCAAAGAATCAAGGTGAGGCCCTTGTGAAAACCATCCTGCAGAAAGGACAGGAGATCAGATATTTGGGTTCACCATGGCAAAACTGCATGGGAAGAGCAACAGGACTCGAATAAATGCCAAACTTGAGAGTATGCTAGCAACATAGAAGGGCACCGTGCTTTAAGCAAGGTAGCATCAACTTGAGCAGAGTATCCTTTACGAGCTAGACAGCATCTTTCAAGAGCCAAGCTGTAAGTGACTAGAAAGCAGGATCACCCATGACGATTGGTCCCTGCCCCAGCAGGCCCTTGCAAAAGCCAAGCTTCAGAGGCTCTGCCGCTAGGAGGTGAACCACGTCTGCATACAACAGGCAATGAGGCCAATCCAGCACTAGCAGACTCACCCAACCCGGATATGTCTCTATACAGCGAAGAACCCGGCTGATCAAGGCCCATGGAGGAAAGTCTTAGAAATGATCAGCAGTAGTAGAAGGATCTGCGACAGAGGCCAGGGTTTGACCAGCATGTCTAGATCTTGTAATTTCAGCTCCCTCTGATGAATGCCCACTGAGCGAGTTCCCTCTCACCTGGGTTGAGAAGGTGACGACTGAGAAAATCTGCCTGCACATTTTCTATCCCGGCAATGTGCTGTGCCAAAAATGCTTGCAAATAATGCTTGGCTCAAGGAAACAGGAAACACATCTCCAAGACGACCCCTGGGCACTTGGTCCCCCCTTGTCTAAGCCATTATTGTGGCATTGTTGGACAGGACTCTAACTGTCTGCACGTAAAGAAGAGGCATAAAATGGTGAAGTGCCAAGCGGACTGCCCGCGCCTCCAAATGGTAGATGGACTAACTGTAATCCCACTGGGACCACATTCCTTGTGCTATCTGTTGCAGACAATGGGTGCCCAACCAGAAAGACTGGCATCAGTGGTCAGAGCTATCCAAACGTGGACTCTCCAGGGACATCCCTCGTATCAAGTGATTGCGACATAAGCACCAACGAAGATTGCAATGAATGGCAGGAGAGAAAGGAAGATGGATGTCATAATCCTGTGAGCAAGGGAACCAGTGGGAAAGTAAAGAAAGCTAAAGTAGACGCATGCCCTGGGGACTTTGTCCAAGGTAGCCGCCATAGTTCCTAAGATCTGCAGATAATTCCACACTCGAGGAACCAGGTGAAGCTGGAAGGAATGAAGCAGACTGTATGTCGAGCTTCTGACATCTGTCCTCAGGTACAAACACTCACCCTACCAAAATATCGAAGAGGGTCTCGAGGGTCTGAGACAGGCGTAAGGAACTCTTGGCATGGTTGACCATCCAACAGACTTTCCAAGAAGGAGAGGACCTGTGCCACTGCTCCCTGTGCAAAACTTTGCTCGAATGAGCCAGTCATCCAGGTAAGGATGGACACACACCCACTGACACCACTACCATGACCTCTGAGAAGGTGTGAGGAGCTGTAGCAAGACCAAATGGCAGGACTCGAACCTGGAAATGATGTCCCAGTATCACAAAGGGCAGGAAACGTTGCTGGTCCTCACAAATGGGAATATGTAAATAGGCCTCCGCAAGGTCCATGGAAGCTAAGAACCTGTCTGCGCGGACTGCCTGAAGCACAGACTTCAATATCTCCCTGCGAAAACGTGGCACACGGAGACAGTGATTGACCCCTCGGAGATCTAGGATGAGTTGGAAGGAACCGTCCTTCTTGGGCACGATGGAATAGATGGAACAGTGGCTGGATCTGACCTTGAAAGGGGGGGGGGGGGGTGGAGACCGTACAAATTGCCTGAAACTGCAGAAGCCGCTTTAGAGTCTCTAGCACCACAGCCCTCTTTCAAGTCAACCCATGAGGGTAGATCATAAAGGCAACCCTGATGGAGCTGACACAGTTGAGAACGTAACCCTGGTATATTATGTTGAGGACCCATCTTGTCCATGGTAATATGGGTCCATTCGAATCCAAAATGGTGCTTTGAGAATGCGCTTGCTCTACTCTGCTGTGTTGGCTAGGAGGCGACCTGTTGCCGGTTGAGTATGGGCAAGGGGAAGGGGACAGACTTACCTCCCGGTAAACTCCCTCCCTGGTCCTTTGCACTAGCCGACACTGGAGAGCTTCAGCTGCCTCAATGCCTGTTACCCTTGACCCACCCGGAGGAGGAGTGACGGATAGCAGTGAGGGAATCTCTCTGAGCTTCATTCAGCGTATGCTGTCTCCTCATCCCAGAAGTGATTCTGCTGTCGGCGGTCTGGGGCACTTGTGATCAGATCGAGTTGCAGGCTTGTCTCAGTTGGGAGGTGTTCCAGCCACAGTTCCTCTTCTCCTGGAGAGTGGAGTCCAGGAGGTGAAGGAGACTATACAGTGAACTTTGCAAGATATCGCCCAGGAGCAGAGTGGTTTTCCTTCCAATCAAGCTGGTGAGGTGCAGATTCCACAGGTGGTGACATTGGAGTCATTGTGTGGTGTTATTCAGGGGATAAACTCATCTTTTCAAGATGTTTCAGGTCGGTTTTGTGGGGATTTGTCAATGGTGGCCCAGGCTGAGGTGGAACAGTCCAAGGCAGTGGAAGCGAATACACTCAAGATGAATGCCCTAGAGTCAAAAATGGATACTTTGCAGTTGGTGAACGATGCTCTGGTGAAAGATAGTTCTATCTTAGCCAGGCGAGTGGAGTTCTTGGAGAACTTGGCTAGATGTAATAATTTGCATTTGTTAAGTTTCCCTAAGTCTCCGTTGATCTCACCAATTAAGATGGTGAAGAAATATTTGACTGAGGTTTTAGGGAAAGACCATGGGAACCTTCCTCAGTTGGTTAGGGCCCAATCCCTTTCCCCTGGATCTTCAGGGCAGGAGGCTGCTGTTGGGAGACAACCTGACAGTTTTTGAAGTCCTCCTTGGAGGTTGTAACCCAGCAGTGTACCTTTATATTGACCTTTGCTTTAGAAGTAGATTGCAACCTGGTGTTTAAATTGTATTTCCGCCATATGCATAAACAATTTTTTGGCTCTCCTACTTGAATATTTCCTGATTTCTCCAGAAGTACGCAGAAGCAGCGTCAGGGGTTTTTGGCCCTGCATTCTAAGGCCTTGTCCCTTGGGCTAAGTATGTACTTCGCTTTCCTTGTGTGTTTATTGTAGTATGTGATGGTAAAACATTTTCCTTTTTTGAGCCAAAAATGTTATTGGAATTTCTAGTAGCTAGGGAAGGGAAGTCAATTCCTGGAAATTCCACACAGACGTCACTGTAGGGGTCATTAGGGTGTTGGTCTTGAGGCACTACCCTCTTGAAAGTGATTTGTATATGCTGGTTGTGATTTTTTCCTTCTCTTGGGTTCCCAAAATCTTTTCCTTTATCATGGGCTGTTTTTCTTTAGTTATCTTTTTTCATTTTTTCTTTATTATGGTGTTTTGTTGTTTATTACATTGTTTCACATGTTTGTGATACTATATTGAAAATGGATAAATAATAAATTTAAAAAAAAAAAAAAAAAAAGAGGGTCCATTCTCAGAAAAAATAAGCACAACTGCCCACCAACCTGCGGCACCTCTAAATGGACTCTGGGCCCGTCAGTGGGAGGCATGTGTGGTGGACCGGAGAATTTGTTGGAAGAGAAGAAATTATCCAGAGATCGACGGACCCCGCAAAAGGCCTGCAACTTGCCACTCAATCTGGGTGTCGAATAAGATGACTTGCTGGGCCAATAGTGACGCAAATCTCAAAGCACACTCTGGAAAAAGACAAAGACAATGTCCCAGTGCCTGACCGATGAGATGTCCCTTTGGATTTATCTTTATTTTGATTTGACTTTGGGCAAATGCCGAGGATTAACCTCACCCAAATCCTTGACAAGCTTTTCCAGATCCTCTCTGAACAGGAGCCTGCCTTTGAATGGTAGCTTGGCCAGGTGGGCTTTGGAGGCCGCATCAGCGTTCCAATGATGAAGCCATAACAAATGTTTCACCACTGTAACAGCAGCGACTGACCGTGCTGCTAACTGAAGGAGGTCTTAGAGGGTATCAGCCAAAAAGGCAGCCACAGATTCCAAACGAGCTGAAGAGTCCTGCAGTAGGAGCTGAATCCATCTGAGCAGGGCATGTGCACCTCCACAGACAGAAGCCTGGAAAGCACAAAATGTTTTCAAAAGGCTTCAAACCTTCCTATCCTCCTGATTCCGGAGCACTGCTCCTCCTTCCACTGGGATTGGTGGTGTGTTTAGTAACTGCTGCCACCAGGGCATCCACCATAGGAAAGCGGAGCCACTTATCAAAGTTCGCAGGTGACCAGACATAAAAATCGGCCCAGACACCTAGCTGAGTGCAAGGAAGTGTCAGGAGAGTCCTACCCAAGGGAAACCATCTGCTGCAGCTCTAAAGGAAAAGGGATGGCTCTAGATGGCTCACAAATGTCTTTAAGAATGGGATCTGCTTGAGACTTGGACTGGGTGGAATCCTGCTTTTCTGGAGAGTCAGTAATATGGAGGGACTCCACAATTGAGAAATGACAGCCAGCAGTTCCTTCTTACGAAAATGACGTACATCTTGGGAGTCATCCTGAAGATCAGCGTTCTCTTCTGGAGGTGACAACTCTCCATCTTTGCGGTCAAACTCATTGACTAGACTGTCATCTTCAGAAACTGGCTCCTCTGAGGGATTCCATTCTCCAAGAGCCCAGGTGACCTCCTTGGAGGGCCGCTCCTCCTGAACAGGCAAGGTAGAGCTTGTTTGCTTTCTGGATGATGGGTTCTTGGATGCCGACAGACCAGAAGGCCCTACTCTTGCCACCTTGCTGGGCAGACTAGATGGACCAAGCTGGTCTTTATCAACGGTCATATACTATGTTACTATATAAGAGGAAGCCTTGGAAGGAATGGCCACAGAGCCAGAACGCCAAATATCCTAGGCCTGATGGAACAAGAACTGGATTAACCAAGGACTGGGAAGAATCGGGCTCTCCAGGAGGATGCACTTGTTCCAGCAGAAAAACAAGGAAGAGACACATCCCTCAGCAGAGCCAGCACAAGTGGGGCTGAAGGAGAAGCCACAGCTTAATTCTCCACACTCTTCCCTGAGTCAGAAGCACAGGAAGTGCAGAAGCTGTCTATCAAAACCTGGTGCTTACAGCTATAGCCAAGGCAGCACTGAAGAGAAGAGGGCATCCGTACAAAAAAACAAAACAAAACATAATACATTGCTGTTTCACAGAGAAAAAGAGCAGGTATGCCAAAAACAAGAGCAGCAATGGCAGTCTATACACTCGCAGTGCAAGAAACTGAACACGGTACAGAAAAAGTGAAAAAGGGCTTGCACAGTGAAAAAATTGATCTGGGAGACAAACCAGAGTGAAAGAAGTTAAAAAAACAGAAATAAAGTGAAGAGAGGGAAGGGGTATAGTAGTATTCACAGTTACCACCAGAGCCTTGCAGGAACCAGCCACTGGCCAAGATAAACTGCTTCACTGAAACAAACGGAGCTCTGCCTTTTCTTTTCTTTTTTTGTTAAAACTCTAATGAAAAAACCCCCCAAAGAAATAAAAGCCTGACAAAAAAGCTCCTTTCAGAAGTCAGGAGCTTGGGTTTACCCGAGGGCTGCACTGCTCCTCTTGAGCAGACTCCCCCACCCCCACCCCCACCCCCAGGCAACTCAAACTGATCCAGGGAGACTCCAGAAGGGTAAACTCTTGTGCACCCTGGGGATGTCTAGTTCCAAAAAAAGAGCTACACTAGGACTGTCACTCTCAAAGTGCCTGCCAGGAGCAGAGTAGCTGTAGTTCATCATCTGCTGAGACAGAAATACTGAAGCTATCCCCTAGGGGAGCAGGTATATGTGCCAGTGATGATGTCACTGAAGCTTCTGATTGGTTCTCTCTCATCTGCTGGCACTAGTCTGCAATAATCTAGCAGGATGATTTGGAAACAGATATCAATATGACGACTCTGGTAACAGCGGCAAAAATGTTTGCAGTGCAAGGGCAGAAATTGTGATAACCTTCCAGTCCTATTAGCTTAACTGCTAAATTTGACTCTCAATATAATGAATCAATTAATAAACAATGCTGGCAGTATAATGAATTCCCCAAAAGAAATAAACCAAAGCTTTATGGAATATTTGCTCTGTGTGCCAGACTCAATTTTCCAGTGCTATTTCAGATCTTCATCGATTTCCTGCATTGGAGTAACCGAGGACAAAGCTCGGAGAAACAATTGCTATTTCTGAAATTAAAACTGCCATTACCACTCTTTAAAAAAACCCAAAAACACAAGCAACAAAGTAAAGAAATTTAACACACAGTACAATGCATTTGTTAATTGTGATAATTGTTTAATCCCCCCAGCCAACTTTCCTCCCTGCTCTTTCAAGAATCTAAGTGGATTTGACATCTCAGTTCTCCAAAGTCATATATTGTGTTTTTATAGTATTAATTCTGTAGAATATGAAAGGTTAAATTTCACTTACTAGACACTAGTGGAATTATTTCCCCCAGCCAACAGATGTTAGAGACAGATAGTACCCACAAGCCTTGTGATGTCATCACTAGTACATATATCTATGCCCTTAGGGGCCAACTTCAGTATTAAACTAGCAAAGCAAAAAGGACTTTAAAATCTCAGCTTCCCAGCTTAGCAAAAAATAGATCTCTTAACCAGAACCAACCAAGGATTACCAAATCAAGAATTACATAAAAAACTATAGACAAGACAGCAGAGCAGCCAAACTACATACGAGAACTAGCCAAACAGAAGATGCTGACAAGGTGAAAACTGAACCTCTGATGCCAACAAGGCTAGATCAATAGAGAAGATCCATTCCAGTGGGCTCATTCCAGTGGATTCTGAGCCCACATGGAATGAGACTTAAGACCCACTGGGATAGGATTACCTCACAAAATATAGGCTGACTTGATGGCTTGATTAATCCAATGCACAATAGTAGCCTTGGAGGCTACGTACCCTTTATGGGGCCCAAAGAATAGGACAAACAAGAGGTCAGACAAACAGAATGAGTTAGTTACTTTCAAGTAGCAATGCCAAACTCATCTGGATATCCCGATCGCGTCCCGTACACTATTTGGCCGAAAACAAACGAAGAGTGACGGTCTAATTTAAATGAAATATGAAGAGCATCTTGGGCAAGGAGGACGGCACCATCCGAACAATGACAACCCGATGCCAAAAAAGACAAGAAGGGATCCTGGCAGGAAAGGGCCTGAAGCTCAGACAAGTGGCGAGAGGAAGTAATATCCACTAAGAAAACCACTTTTAAGGTTAGGCCTGGGAGCCATTTTGCTGCATGCTGCTGAAAGACCTGCTGTTTGTGTGTGCCTGCCTGCAGCTGGGCATTGCTGCGGTTCACACTCCTCTCCCCTGGGGCCCTAGAAAAGCTGGCACTTTCTTAGGTGTGCGGCCATGGGCGTGCACTAAAGGGCGAGTAACAAGGGGCATATATGTCCCTTGGGAGCCCCTTAGGAGCACTTAGGAGCATTTTTGTCAGTTTGGAGCACCTGGAATGCAGTAAAGAGAAGGTAAGGAAGTTGACTTCATTACAGGATGCCGGGGAAAAGGAAAGCTAAAGGTGGTAAGGTGTCTACAGGATCTGGGCCTATGGACAAACATTTGGTAGCAAAGGTGAGTGAGCTTCAACATAAAACATTGCAGTCAGTATCATCAGGTGAGGGGGTATCTTTGAGCTCCCCGGAGCAGACTCCACCCCCTCCCCCTCAGCCATTGTTGCAGGAGAATGTCCTTGGGGGAGTTACAGATTTTTCCATTGCCATTTTAGGACTCAGTGATTTGACCCATTGTCCTAAGCCAGTTTAGTGTAACCTAAATGGAGTTCCTATGCCTAGCGTGAACTCTGTTGTTTCTCTTCAAGATATATGGCAAGTGGGGTCACGTACTGAGGCTTTTCTTGCTACTGCTATTTCTCAGCTTTGCAATTTCTCTCAGGAAACTACTGCTAAGTTCCAACAGGTGGATACCATCTTGGGGACTTTAGGGAAAAGGGTCTCCAACTTGGATGCCCAGGTTGCCTCTTTGGGAGCTGCAGGTGTCTCCTTTATTAAGGACAGCCTGTAGTTCACCATAAATTGGAGTCTCTGGAAAATTTATCTCATAAAAAGAATTTAAGTTTTATTAATTTTCCTAAAACGCATTTGTTGTCACCAGATGTTCTGTTAAAGAAATACTTTAAAGACATTTTACTTTTGCCTAACCCTGATGGGATAGTGATTTCCAGGATGTATTATGCTTCTGATAAGATTGTGCGGACAGGCAGGGAGAAGGGACTCTGGAGTCTAAGCTAGAGTTCAACCTCTCAGCCTTTCTGGAGGATTCACAGGATGTTATCAATACAAGGGATACTTTGGTTGTTTACTTTGTTAATGATGGTGATAAGATGTTAGTTTTGAGTAGTTATTTTAGACATACAGGCAATTTTTTGTGGAGAGAAGATACAATTATTTCCCGATGTCTCCAAAGCTACCCAAGTGAGATTGAAAACTTTTTTGTTTTTAAAGCCTCGGGTGCTGGGGTTGTCTGTGACTTTTTACTTATGATTCCCCTGAAAATGTTTAGTTACATTGTTGGGAGTGAAATATGTTTTTCTTGATCCAACTCACTTGGAAAAGCTTTTAGTGAGCAAAGAGGCAGCTTGATTTTGTTTGAGGTGGGGAGAGGGGTTAGAAATCAAATAATTTATATGTTATCAGTTAGGAGTGATTTTTGTTGGCAGTACATAGTGAGGCTTTTGCTCCTTGTCTTTTCTTTATTGATTTGCTTAATTTTGTTTGTTGATGCTCCTGTTGATGTGGGCTGGTGTTCCATGTTTCTTTTGATTTTAGGGAAGATGTATTCTTTCCTTTTCTTGTTGTTTTTCTTTTGTATGGAAAATTTTGCTTTGCATTGTTATTTGATGTATAACTTTATTAACCATCAATAAATATATATATGATAAGGTTAGGCCCTTCAATGTAGCCCTCTTCAAAGGCTCAAAGGGGGAACCCATGAGAGCCCAGAGTACAAGAGATAAGCTCCAAGATGGCAGGACTGACCGCAGCAGTAGCTGTAAGGCACAGACCCACCTCCCCCCCACAGAGAAAAAGGCTGACATCACTGCAAGAAGTGAGAGAATGACCACCAACTGGTCCCCGAAAACAAGTGAGGGCAGCCACTTGCACTTCCAAGAAGTCAAGGTTAAGCCCTTGTTGAAACTATTCTGTAAAAAGGCTTGAATGGATGGGACCAGAACCCACCATGGTGAAAAAGACTGTCAGGAGCACCAAGCTTCAAAAGGATGCCAAACATGGGTGTATGCTAATGAAGCAGAAGGGTGTCACGTCTTAAGCAAAGTAGCCACTACCGAAGGAGGATAACCCTTGCGCATTAACTGACACCTTTCAAGAGCCAAGCAGTAAGCAAGGAGTGGGGTCGTCCAACACGATCGGCCCCTGTCTTAATAGGCCTCTGCGGGCTCCGAGAACCAATGAACCTTCCTGCCAGAGGTGGATAAGGTAGGCATACCATGGACGATGAGGCCAATCTGACACCTCTTGAATCACCAAGCCTGGGTGGGACTCGATGCACCAAAGCACTTGGGATATCATGGCCCACAGAAGAAAGGCAAAGACGTTGTGAGAGAGGCCACAGTTGAGCTAGGGCATCCAGAACCTGCATCCAGAGTTCCTACTGATGACTGAAAAAGATGTGTACTTTGGCATTGTCAGCTGTGGCTATCAAATCCAGGGAGGGTCAACCAACAGTTCACAATGAGCTGGGCTCGGGCTTCGAGACTGTTGATGGTCTGGGTTGGCCTCCCACTGAGTCCAAGCACCTTGTGCAGTCTGACTGAGACAATGTGCTCCCCAGCCTGATAGGCTGGCATTGGTGGTAAGGACTACCCAATGAGGAACTGCCAAGGAAATGCAACGCAACAAGTGGTCTCATGTGAGCCACCACTAAAGAATGACACACCACAGACAGGAGGAGGAGGCATACTGTGTAATCCTGGGAAGCAGGGTTCCAGCATGACAGCAAGGAGTGCTAAGTGAGCGCACATGAGCCCGAGCCCAGGGAAACATGTCCAGAGTGGCCGCCATGGCCTCTAGTACCTGCAAATAATCCCAAGCTGTGGGAGCCGGACAGAGCTGAATACGGCTTATCAAAATGCAGAAGGAAAGACATCTCTCTTCAATGAGAAAGATCCAGCCTAGCCTTGTGTTGAAATGAACTCCAAGAAACTCTAGGGACTGAGATGGCCGAAGAGAGCTTTTGGTGCGATTGATCACCCAGCTGAGCTTCTCCAGAAGGGCCAGTACAGATGCAATGGCCTCCTGTGACTCCACGAAATACAGTGCTTGAATGAGCCAGTCACCCAGATGGACCCGAATCCCCTTGCAACGTAAGGCTCCTGCAATGACTACCATGGCCTTCGAGAAGGTCCACAGAGCCGTGGCAAGGCCAAACGGTAGGGCTCTGAACTGGTCATGATGCCCAAGAATGTCAAAGCATAGAAAGAGCTGCTGATCTTCATGAATGGGGATGTCAAAATAGGCCTCCGTGAGGTCCAGAGAGGCTAAAAACCTCCCAGGCCACACTGCTTGAATAATGGACTTGAGGGTTTCCATCCAAAAACAGTGCACCCGCAAGTAGCAGTTGACTCCCCTGGGGTCCAGAATGGGGCAGAAGGATACATCCTTTTTGGGAACGATAAAATAATGGAATAATGCTCCAAGTCAGTCTCGGACTCGGGAACTGGACAAATGGCCCAGAGGAGCAGGAGCTGTTGAAAAGTCACCTACACCGCGGCTCTTTTGCAAGCAGAACTACATGGAGAAATCAGAAAAGCGTCCAGAATGGGCCTGGCACAATTGGGAACATTACCATGAGAAACCACATCCAGCACCCACTTGTCCGTGGTGATTCAAGCCCATTCATGAGAAAAAAAAGATGCAAACATCTGCTGAACTGCAGCATCTCTGAATGGACCCCCAGCCTGTCAGCAGGCAGCTCAGGTAGAGCCCCGGAACTTGGCAGGGGTAGAGTAATTATCTCTCGATCGATGGACACCCAGAAACAGCTAAGTCTTGACCAGACCGATTGGAAGAGGATGTCGACTGCCCTGGCTGATAGCAATGGGATTCACATAAAAGAGCCTTGGAAAGTGATGAAAATGATTAACCCATCCCCGAACGGCATGAGCAAGGCTTAGGCCGATCTTCAGTAGATGTTAGGGCTTCACTTCACCCAAATCTATGACAAGTTTCTCAAGGTCCATGGTGGGAAAAAGCTGCTATATAAAAACGGCCCTAAATTGCTCTTGTCATCACGGGCTGCAGGCGACAAAAAAAATTGAAAGTAAAAATATTGCTGCCTCAGAATAAACAAATAGAGGGTGTTAGGGGTGAAGAAAAAATGAAAGAGGAGTAAAGTAGAGCCCAAAAAAGAGAGCTCAGAAGAGAAGCAGCATCGACAAAAAGAAGCGGAAAGCTGTGGAGAGAGGCACTGACAGGAACGGCTGAAACTGTAAAAACCAAGCAAAAGGCACCGCAGAGAAAGCCTTGCTACCAATGATCCCCCCCCCCGATGAGGGGAAAAAAACACAGATATGCAAGTCAGAAGAAGGAATAAAAAGGGGAGGGGTATGAAGAATTGTAACTTGCTGTGACCCCAGGGAAGAAAGCCAGTCTGCTGCTTAGTCTGTTGTCTGCAACATCTCTGCCAGTTTTTGTTTTTTTAATAACTTTAAGAAACAAAACACAATAAAATCCTAGCTAATACTGGAGAAGAGAGCTGCTGCTGGACTAGAAAGGCTGAATCACCCCCCTAGGGCAGAACTACTGCTCTTGAAAAGGAAGCCCTTCTCTCCTCAGGGTAGTTCTACTAATCCTCCTGATCAGGAACTAAATTCTTAAATTAAACAGGAAACCTCAGGGGAGCACCTACTGTGCACTCTGCAGACATCTGCCAAGGAATGCTACACTGTCACGCAATGCCCTCAGAGAGACTGACAGGAGCAAGGAAGAGAAGCCCACAACTGCTGGAGACGGAGAAATACTGAAGCTGACCCCAAGGGGCATAGGTATATGTGCCAGTGATGACATCACAAGGCTTCTGGTACTCTCTCGGTCTATAATATCTGCTGGCTGGGGGAAATAACCTCACTAGTCTGGACTGGTCTAGCAGGATGAACTGGAAACAAAGTTACTTATCTGTAAGACTTCGACTTTCATACTTTGGACACATCATGCGGAGAGAGAGATCATTAGAGAAAGACATCATGCTTGGCAAGATAGAAGGTCAACGCAAAAGAGGGAGGCCAGCAATGAGATGGATCGATACAATAACAGCAGCTATGGGTACCAGTCTGTCAACAATAAGCCGCCTGACTGAAGACCGAACACAATTTAGGATAGCTATCCAGAGGGTCGCCATGAGTCGACTCCGACTCGACGGCACTTAACAACAACAACAACAACAAGTAGGTGTTCTCCGGACAGCAGGAAAAAAGTACTAACGTATGAGTGAGTCACTGATGGAGCCCTGTACAGGAAATCTCTCCCAGCTTCTTCTAAAAGCTTTTGAGTGACTTCATCATACCTGTGTACCTGTTCCTGCCTGCCACTACCACACCTCATCTCCTCAGTCTATTTACTAACTGACTGAAGAATACAACTCCAAGGGAAGGTGGGAGAGTTGTGAGGACTTATCACACTGTCCATGGAGAATACCTGCTGCAGTAACTGTTTTTCTACGGACAAACAGGATAAGTGCTCACATATGGAATTCTCCAGCTACAGGCTGCCTCAAAAGAAACAAAGGCGGAAAAATGATGTTGCAACATATGATTTTGTCTGCCACAGGCTGTTCAGAATTTTATTTTATTTTAATTTTAGGAGGCAGCCTGAACAGAAAGTAACTAGATTTAGGGGGGAATAGAGTTGGATTCTATTCCCTGAACAGAGTCTGGAGAACGGATTGGCCAAATCTGCTATCGCATCAGGAGTCCCTTTACAAACAGCAGTAAAATGTGAATGTGTGGACAGAAGTCTATGTTGCGGCTCTGCAAATCTCTTCCATGGAAACTGATCTCAAGTGAGCCACTGACACAGCCATAGCTCAGACATTATGAGCAGAGTCATGACCCTCAAGAATCAAGCTAGGTTGGGCATAAATGGAAGTGTTTGATGTGGATCTCCTGGCTCTTTGAAAATGGATTTGACAACCATAGTGTGGACAGCAACTGTAATTTCTCAAATCCAGGAGCTTTTTAAACTTGATACATGGAGTCAACCTTCTTGTTAGGAGGCAGTACAGAGAAAACAGTCTCCCACATTCTCATCTGTACCCTTTGAAGATTGTAGTGCGTCAACATTATCACCACTCCTTAGAAAGATCACAGAACTGAAGGAAAGATGTCCAACTTTTCTGCCCTGGGCTCCTCCTCTATCTTCAACTTAAATAGAATAGACGAAGCCATTACCCATACAATATCAATGAACAAGAGTGCCTCTGGAGGGGATTTTCATCTCTTATGAATAGGTGAGGGTACAAAGGCAACAAAAAACCTCTACCTCCGAAAAATATTCACTCATTTTCAGACTCCCAGGAATGCTCTGATGCTGACTCAGAGAGGAACTCAAAAGACATCTGAGCCTCTACCTGGGCCAATCTCCGCTTTTTGGGGTATGGATCCCCTTTGAAAGAATCAATGCACCAATGTTCTCCAATGTCTCAGTGAGTGATCACCTTCAATACACTAGAAACAAACAGTTGGGCAGCCACCAGTCATGTTCCAATGAACTACTACACTAATACATCTCAGCCTCCACCCGATATTTGGTCTCATAGTAACATAGCAAATGACGGAAGATAAAGACTAGTATGGTCCATCTAGTCTACCCAGTAAGATGGCAAGAGTAGGTGCACCTGCCGCTCCGTGCAGGTCATCCCTCCCCATTTCTTTGTGTAGGGGTGAACCCACCACTCCATGTAGGACACCCTTGTTTGTTGAGAAATTAGATAGTTAAGTTTATTTTGATTTTATCCTGTTGCTGTAAAGCAATCCACTATGTCTGTACCATGCCATTTTGAATTCTGTCACTGTATTTGCCCCCACCACTTCCATTGGGAAGGCATTCCAAGCATCCACCACCCTTTCAGTGAAAAAGTATTTTCTGACATTACCTTTCAACTTACCCCCTTGCAGCTTCATGTTATGCCCTCTAGTTTTACAGCTTCCCTGTCTTTGGAAGAGGTTTGTTTGTTCATTGATTCTCTTAGTATGTAAAGGCTTGAATCATATCTCCCCTATCCCTCCTCCAGAGTGTACATATTTAGGTCTTCAAGTCTCTTCTCATAAGGCTTCTGACGCAGGCTCCAAATCATTTTGGTCACCTTCCTCTGAACCGTTTCCAGTTTTTTTACATCCTTTGCGAGATATGATCTCCAAAACTGAACACAGTATTCCAAGTGAGGCTTCACCAGTGACTTATACAGTGGCATTAGTACCTCTTCCTTTCTGCTGGTAATTCCTCTTTGCATGCAACATCCTCCTGGCTTTTGCCACTGCCTTGTCACACTGTTTTGCCACCTTGAGATCCTCAGAAATAATCACACCAAGGTCCTTCTCCTGGTCCGTGCACACCAACCTCTCGCCCCCTATTGCGTACATTTCCCTTGGATTTCTGCTTCCTAAGTGCATGACACTGCATTTCTTCGCATTAAATCATAACTGCCAAGCATTAGACCATTCTTCCAGATTTGTAGATCTTTCCTCATGTTATCCACTCCCTCAGGGGAGTCCACTCTGTTGCAAATTTTCGTGTCATCTGCAAAAAGACAGACTTTTCCATTCAGTCCTTCAGCAATATCACTCACAAATACATTGAACAGTGCCGGGCCAGAACCGAACCCTGGGGCACCTCGCTAATCAACCTCCTTTCATCCGAGTGAGCTCCATTTACCATCACCTACTGTTGTCTGTCAGTCAACCAATTTCTGATCCAGTTCAAAACCTTAGGACCCATCCCCAAACTATTGAGTTTATTGATAAGCCTCCTATGAGGAACAGTATCAAAGGCTTTGCTGAAATCCAGGTAGATGACATCCATCGCATGCCCCTGATCTAGTTCTCAAAGAACTCAATCAGATTTGTTTGGCAAGATCGTCCTTTGGTAAAACCATGTTGCCTCGGATCATGCAACCTGTTGGTTTTGAGAAAGTCCACTATTCGCTCTTTCAGAAGCACCACCATTACTTTTCCTGCCACCGATGTAAGGCTCACCAGCCTGTAGCTTGTCACTTCTTCCCTGTCACCACTTTTGTGAAGAGGTACCACATCAGCCCTTCTCCAGTCCTAAGGAACTTCTCCTGTTTCCAAGCATCTGTTAAAAACATCTGTTAACGGCCCTGCAAGAGCCTCTCTGAGCTCTTTCAGTATCCTGGGATGTATCCCATCTGGTCCCATGGCCTTTTCCACTTTCAGTTTTGCAAGTTGTTCTAAAACATCATCTTCTGTGAATGGTGTGGTTTCTACTCCATTCCCATTTATGTATTTGTGAGTCACAGTTGGTTCTTCTCCAGGATTTTCTCTAGTAAAAACAGAGCAGAAGTATTTGTTTAGCATTTTTGCTTTTTCAATGTCACTTTCCACAAGTCTGTTCCCAGCACTTCTGAGTCCTGCAATTCCACCTCTGATTTTCCTCCTCTCCTGAATATACCTGAAGAAAGTTTTGTCGCCACACTTCACATCTTTAGCCATCTTTTCCTCTGCCTTTGATTTTGCTTTCCTTATTTCTCTTTTAGTTTGATCCTGTATTCCTTTCTGTGTTCCTCTGTTTGCAAGCTTTTGAATTTTGTGAAAGCTGTGGTTTTTGCCTTTATTTGAGCAGCCACTTCTTTGGAGAACCAAATAGGTTTCCTTTTCCTTTTGTTTTTATTTACTTTCCTTACATATTTATCTGTTGCCCCTTTTATTGCCACCTTTAGTTTAGCCCTTAGTCCTCAATGTCAATGAAGCAGAGGACGAATCCTTCCTCTTGGGGGTGGGAATCAGCAGACGACTGATCCCAGTACATCCTATTGATGTTAGACTCCAGGGGTGGGGTTGATGATTCTTCAATGTTGATACACCCCCTGCTTCCGGTGCAGCTCCGGAGACCATGGCTACCGATGCTGCCAATGCCGAAATCGATGGAGCAGTCTTATCTGCCCCACAAATCTTTCTACACTTATTAATGACTCTTGATATATTTTTTATTATCTGTGAACACAAGAAATGAGATATTTCATGCTTGGAACCCAAGCACTGTACTCATCAATTGTGGGTATTTGTGATAGACATCATCCCGTTGCACCAGGAGCATGTCTTAAACAAGAGAGTTTACTCTGGGGCATATCACCTGGAAAAATGGCCATAGCAAAATCTAATAACTTGATTGAAAAAAATGTTACTTGGCTAGGGCGTCTGAGGCCTAAATGTGGCCTATAAATTTTATTTATTTATTTAACACTTATTTATATACCGCATCTTCCAGCGATCAGTTGCGGTGTACAATTAACAACAGTTAACAAAGCAGAGTTTGTTTTACATAGAACATTATAACTTTTTACATAGAACATCTTAACTTGCACAAAGCAGGGTTTAAAAAACTAAGTGGAATATATCAACTAAAACAGTAAGGGCATAAATAAAGAGAAAAGGAGATGTGAAAACATCTGAAAACCTAAGGAATCTATAAAGTGAAGAAAGCACATGGCATATCATTGGCTGAAAAAACCTTTAAGTGAAATTACATGGACTGCAGGAATGACATATCTATCTCCCTCCGTGGAAAATAAAATACTAGAGATGAAGCGTAGCGGTGGCAGGAAGGAACAGAAAAGCAGGTGCAATGGAGTTACTCCAAAAGCTGGGGGAGAGTTTCTGCATGGGGTTCTATTAATGACATCGCCCATATGTGAATTTATCCTGTTTTCCACAGAGTAAAGAGTAGTTACTCACCTGTAACAGGTGTTCGAGGAGCAGCAGGAATCAGTCCTCACATATGGGTGACGGCGCCGACGGAGCCCCTGTGCGGAGCATTTCCCCAGCTTTCATAGAAAGCCTTTGGGAATGCAGCACGCATGCGCGGTCCCCTTCCCGCCCAAGGGTGCCATCTTGCTCAGTCTGATGACATAACTAAAAGACAGCAAAAATAGCAAAAATAAATCATATGACTGCAACTCCAAGGGGAGGAGGGAGGGTTGTGAGAACTGATTCCTGCTGCTCCTGGAGAACACCTGTTACAGGTGAGTAACTACTTTTTCTCCAGGACCAAGCAGGAAGTCAGTCCTCACATATGGGACTCCCTAGCTCAGGGCTACCAGAGGCCTCAAACTGAAAAATTGAGCTCCCTCTAGAGCCTCAGCATGCAAGGACAGAATCTGCTCTGATAACGCCCCCGAAAGGTAGCCCAACACCAGGGCCGGAGGGTAGGAGTTGCCTAGACCCCAAAGAGATTATGGAGTACCGCTTGCCCGAAAGCACTGTCCCTGCGGGACTCCCTCTCAAGGCAGTAGTGGGCCAAAGAAGTCTGGCTTGAAGACCAAGTAGCGGCCCGGCAGATGTCTGCCAATGGAACAGAGCGGAGATGAGCCACTGACGCAGACTTCGCCCTAACACGGTGAGCCGTAACTCGACCCTGCAATGAGAGGCCGGCTGCCCTGTAAGCCCAGGCGGTGCAGTCAGCTACCCAAATGGACAAAGTACGCTTGAAGACAGCCAACCCCAACTTATTGGGGTCATAAGAGACGAAGAGCTGAACCGCCCTCCAGTGCTCCCGCGTATGGTCAAGGTAAAAGAACAACGCCCTCCTACAGTCCAGGGTATGCAAGACCATCACAGCCCGGCTAGCATGAGGCCTGGGAAAGAAAGTTGGAAGAACCACCTCCTGATTGAGGTGGAAGGAGGAGACAACCTTTGGAAGGAACTTAGGGTGAGTCCGTAAGACTACCCTGTTCCTATAGAACCTAGTATAAGGTGCTTCTGATACTAGGGCCTGAAGCTCACCACTCGCCTTGCTGAGGTAAGGGCTACCAGAAATAGCGTTTTCCAAGACAGAAAACGCAGAGGGCAAGTAGCCATAGGTTCAAATGGTGGGCAAGTAAGCCGTTGCAAGACCACATTTAAACCCCATTCAGTGGCAGGTGGACGCACTGGAGGCTTAAGCAAAAGCAGGCCTCTGAGGAAGCGAGCCACCAAAGGATGACTGGAGAGAGACTGACCCTCCACCTGTGAGTGGTGTGCTGAAAGAGCACTAAGATGAACTCTAACAGAATTGGACTTAAGGCCTAGGTTGGACAGGTGAAGCAAATACTGCAGCACCACTGGTACTAGGCATGAGAAGGGATTCTTGGTGTGTTGAGTACACCAGGTAGAGAATCTACGCCACTTAAGGGCATAAGACTTTCTGGTGGACTGCCTCCTAGAGGCCAACACTACGTCCTCCACTTTCCTAGGCAGTAGTAAAGGCGCTAGGACTACCCTTTCAGCAGCCAGGCCATCAAATTGAGGGACTGGAGATTGGGGTGCAAGAGGGATCCCTGCTCCTGAAACAGGAGATCGGGTTGCATCCCCAGAGGAAGAGGAGTGTCCACCGCCAGTTGCAACAGTAGTGGGAACCAGGGTTGCCTTGGCCACCTGGGGGCCACTAGAATCACTGAGGCCTTGTCCCGGGTCACCTTGAATAGTGTCTTGGACACTAGGGGCGTGGGTGGAAACGCATATAGTAGGCCTGTAGACCATGGAATGAGAAACGCATCCGCTGCTACTCTGAGAGGATGTGGTTGTCTGGAACAGAACCTGAGTAGTTGACGGTTCAGAGGACTGGCAAAGAGATCTATGGTTGGAAGACCCCATCTCAGGAAGATTTGTTGAACCACTAAAGGGTTCAACTGCCATTCGTGTGGCTGCAGGATCCTGCTCAATCTGTCTGCCAGGTAATTCTCCTGACCTGGGAGGTAGACTGCTTTGAAAAGAATGCCATGATTGACTGCCCAGGAGCACAGTTTCTGCGCTTCCTGACATAAAAGGCGGGACCCTGTGCCCCCTTGTTTGTTCACATAGAACATAGCCACTTGATTGTCCGTCTGAACCAAGACAGACTGGTGAGAGATGAGATGAGAGAAAGTTCTCAGGGCTAAGCGGATAGCTCTCAGTTCTAAGAGATTGATCTGCTGTGTGGCCTGCCAAGGAGTCCACAGGCCTTGAGTACATGCCCCTTGGCAATGTGCACCCCAACCTTGAAGAGAAGCATCGGTTGTCAGCACCTGAGAGTGTGGAGGTGCCTGAAAAGGCACCCCTTGCACTAGAGTCGGAAGATGAAGTGTGATAAGGAAGCTTATCATAGCTCAGGAACGAGCTATAGTAAAGGTGAAGTGACTCTGAACAAGCAACCTGTCAGTTCTGGTAGAAATAAGAAAACAGAATTTTTCCATAAAAGACTACCAGTCCCAGAATGCACCAGGTTTCCAACAGCCATTAGAGGAGCTGAAGTGGGGAAACGTGTGTTCAATCAGGAGGGCTATGAGGTAATCCCCAAGCACTCATCTCAAAGGGCAGGGCCTGATTCAGCACAGCTGCGCTGTGCTAGGGTGGAGCACTCATCTAAGCAGAATAAAGGTAGAGTTTATTCTACAGAGAATTATCCTCAGATTCAGCTTGGATATCCTCATCTTGGACAGCTTCATTATCTGGAGGATCATCAGAAGCAGAAGCCAGAACGGACGGACAGAGAGGGCAAGAAACCCTTTGGAAGAAAGAAGAGAAAAGCATTTGGGAGGTCTAAAGGAGTCCAGAGCAGTACGTATACTGGGAGACATTCAAAAGGCCAGCATACACCATTGGACTGGGGAAAACCAGAGGAGTGGCGCTGCAGAGCTAGGAATCTCCAGACGGTACCTGTGAGGGAGACGGCTGCACTTGGAAGGGACCCTAGGACCCGTGCCAGAAGGTATGTGAAGAGAGATCCAGTGTCCAGGGATCTGGATTGGAAGGCTGGACATAAGAACTGGACTACATACTGGCCAGGCTATTTAGAGAGGAACTCTAACAGCAATGGAAGCTCGGGTATGAACACTGATCTATGCCCTAACTATACCCTTGAAAGACAGCAGGGAAACAAATATTCTCCTGAGAATGCTCCATTGAGAAATTCCTCTGTACCAATCCATGATATTGAACCCATGATTGTTGAAGAAGGGGGAGGGGTTGCAGATGCAGGCTGTGAATACATGGATTGCTCTCTGTCTAAACTCCTTTGATAATTTACTGTTACAAAGTACAACAATCATCACAAAGAAATACAAACTTGTTCTTTAAATCTACTCAGAAAAGCTCCTGAGTAGGATTTGAGCCAGGCAGTAGAAAGTAAGCCAGCTAAGGGGTTTCAGCTGGATAACTGCTAGCAATTGAGCCTTACCTAATTGCTTGTGAGCTCTGAGGGAATCACTTCTGAGTCTATGTGTGAAGATATAAGAAGTTAACCTGAAAAGAACAGTTTTTCCCTACTTTGTGGGTTTTGCTTGTTGTTTGATGCACTGCTAAAAAAATATTAGCTAGAGCCTACAGAAAAGACCAGTTTGTTACCAACCAGGTCTTTATTCTTTTGATTTGATTGCCTGACAAGTTCAGCTGTTGTTTTCCTGATTTTGTTTTTCTAAGTTTAACAATGAAAGCAAGTATCCTGTTTTATGCGCTACCAAGCATATCTATGTTGGGAGAAATAATCCCATAAATAAATATCTTATTGGCTTTACACTCAAGCACAACTAATTATTGTGAGCGGCTGTGTCTGGTGTGAATGGACTGCATTTCCCACAATCCCTTGCAAATCATATTGATATATGCCTTTGCCAAGACTGTGAACATTCTCACCCAGGCATCCGTCTGACAGAAGCCACCATTGCAGAGAAGACTGTAGTAGGCTGGACACCTTCACTTTGTCCGTGAGGCTTCCGGTGGCCTGGTGCCACTGAGTCCTGAGGCCCCATTGAGCTGGCCTCATGTGTAGACGGGGATTTGGAGTCACATGGACCGTGGATGCCATGTGGCCTAAGAGCCTCAGGAATTGTCTGGCGGAGACCAGAGAATTGCTGTGGAATAGCCTGGCTAGAGCCATCAATCTGTGGGCCTTGTCTACTGGTAGAAAGGCCTTTGCCTGAGAGGTGTCCAGTCGAGCTCCTATGAACTCCATGTTCTGGGAGGGTTGCAAACTGGACTTTGCGAAGTTTATGACAAACCCCAGGTGCTGAAGCAGAGTGACAGTGCAAAGGGTGGCTTGATTGGCCTCTTGCGGGGATTGACCCCTGATGAGCCAATCATCCAGATATGGAAAGACAAAGAGGCCCTGAACCCTGAGGTAGGCCGCTACCACCGCCAGGCACTTGGTGAATACCCTGGGGGCGGATGTAAGGCCAAAAGGCAGTACTCTGTACTGATAATGGTTTCCTCCCACTACAAATCTGAGATATTGTCTGTGGTCTGGATGAGTAAGGATGTGAGTATAAGCATCCTTTAGATCTAAGGAGCATAGCCAATCTCCCTGCTGGAGGTAGGGCAGCAGGATTCCAAGGGTAAGCATCTTGAACTTTTCCCTCTCCAGGAACTTGTTCAGGTTTCGCAAGTCTAGGATGGGTCTGAGGCCTCCTGTTCTCTTTGGTACCAGGAAGTACCTGGAATAGAAGCCGTGACATCTCAGGTGGTGGGGCACCGGTTCCACTGCCTGTTCCTTCAGAAGACCTGCCAACTCCTGCAGGAGTAAGTCCCTGTGCAGAGGGAGTCTGGGAGGCTCCCCTGGAAAATAGGAGGGGGGTACCTGGTGGAAGTGGAGGAGATAGCCCTTCTGGACTATACTTAGAACCCAGGTATCCCTTGTGACAGCTGACCACCTGTGGGCGAACAGGGCCAGCCTGCCTCCAGTGCTGATGGAGGCCAGCTGAGGAGGAGAGGCTATGCCAATGCAGTCAAAATCCCCCTCCCTGCTGAGCAGGAGCCGGAGTAGGAGGCTTGGGGGCCTTCTGCCTACGGGGCCCATGACCCTGCCCCTTGGCCTGCTGACCCTGTTGGGGAGCTACAGAGGCCTGATAATGAGGGTACTGTTTATAGGCAGATGACTTTCTCAGGTAAAAGGTCTTTTTTCCCCGAGTCCTTCTTCTTCTGAGAAGGGGCAGAGGTTTTTCTGGACAGCCTTGTCTGGGTAAGAGTCTCGGTCTCGTGTTCGGCAGCCCTGTCAGCCATGGGCTTGCCAAAGAGGTTTTCACCTCGGCAGGGGACAGCAACCAACTTGTCCTGCACCCATGGCTCGAGGTCCGATGACTGTAGTCAAGCCTGATGGCGTGCACCGATGCCGGTCACGGCTACTCGGGCCGAAGCCTCGAAGCCATCTTAGGCTGCTCGAGATATAAACTTCGAGCACTCACGAATACCCAAGGACAGAGCATTGAACCTCTGCAAAGTTTCCTCGGAGAGACCAGCAGAGAATCCGGCAATCTCCTTTGCCAGGTCTCGAAGGTACATGCCCATGTACAGCTGGTAGGTCTGGACACGGCAAGCAAGCATAGAGCCCTGGAAGCACTTCTTACCAAGGGCATCCAGGTTCCGGGCATCCCGGCCGGGAGGCACCAAGGAGTGCATCTTCTGACTCTTCAGACGATGCATGGCCGATTCCACAACCATGGAGTGCTGCAGTAATTGTGCCTTTTGGAACCCGGGGCTCTTGCGGACTCGATAGATGGAATCGATCCGCTTGCTTAAAACCGGCGTCGATGCCGGCGCCTCCCACATGCGGAAGAGCAACCGTTCCAGTATCGGAGGAACCGGAACAGTAAAGGCCTCCTTAGGAGGAGAGTCATACTGTAGGGCCTCGAGCTCCTCGGCTTGAGGCTCCTCCTCAGGATCCGCAGGGAATGCCAAAGCCTTGGCCATGTCCCGCACGAAGTCTAAGAACCAGCTATCCTCCGGGGGGGACCTTCTCCGAGGCTCGGACTCAGGCGAGTCCGAAGGAACACATCGAGTCCGAAAGGTGTCGGGCGACTCCTCATCCTCCGTCTCCCAGCCGGACTCCTCGGAGGAGGAATCGAGTGGCTCCGGTCGGGCAGGCATCGATGCCATCCGCCCCGACACCGAGGGTACCGGCGTCGACGACCTCGGTCCCGAACGGGAGGCAGAGGGGGACCTTGGCTGAGGATCGACTCGAGCTTGCATGGACTCGAGGATCGGCTCAGCCTCCGGGGTCGACTTGGACGTCGATGTCCTGGTGGTCGGGGCAGATGCACCGGTGAGACCGGCGATCAGTGCCTGCTGCTGTTCCATGAAGGCAGCCAAGTTGCTCTCCAAGGCCGTCAACCTGAGTCCGAGCTCAGGAGACTCAGCAGCCCCTGACTCGGGCCCCGGTGGCACCGGGCCCGACGTCGGCTCCCCTGGAGGTGAGTCCATGAGGACTACAGTACTCATGTGACCCGGGGACTCCATTTCCACACGAGGTTGTTTTGCAGGCCTCTCCGACTCCGAAGACCTAGGACGGCGCTCGGGGCTATGCGACTTGGCCCTCGAGGAGCCAAGTGCGTCTACCGACGCCGCCCTTGCGGGTTTTTTCTTCTTACGATGCTCCCGTGAGGGAGACCCCCTTTCAGAGGAGCCTCGACGCTACTCGGGGCTGGAGTCCCGAGATGTCGAGGCCTCTGACGAGGTCCGGGCCCTACCGGACGTGGAGTCAGAGAAGATTCTTTCCTTTTGGTGCTCCCGACTCCTTAACGCCTTAGAGGACATCTTCCCACACGAACCACAGATCATCGGGTCATGATCGGGTCTGAGGCACCAGAGGCAGCAGTCATGTGTGTCGGTGAGAGACATAAGTTTCTTACATCGATCACACTTTTTAAACCCGCTGGCAGCCATCGGGGGAAAAAGGGCCCCTGCAAGGTCAAAAGACAGGGCTGCCAGTGAAAAAAGAAAAAATGGCGCAAACGCTAGTCACTAAGGACAAAAAACTAAAAAGAGATCTGGGCTCGATACCGACGTATCGGGCCCAGGCGGGAAAGGGAAACCGGCGTCGAACCGAAGAAAAACAGGTTAACACAGAGAAAATCAACTTCTTCCTCGGGTGAAATGAATATACATCCATCGGGCTCCGCAGAAAAAAGAAGACTGAGCAAGATGGCACCCTTGGGCGGGAAAGGGACCGCGCATGCGCGCTGCATTCCCAAAGGCTTTCTATGAAAGCTGGGGAAATGCTCCACACGGGGGCTCCATCGGCGCCGCCGTCACCCATATATGAGGACCGACTTCGTGCTTGATCCTGGAGAATATCTAGATTGCTGTTAGAGTAGTTACTCACCTGTAACAGGTGTTCTCCAGGAGCAGCAGGAATCAGTCCTCACATATGGGTGACGTCGGCGCCGACGGAGCCCCCATGCAGAGCATTTCCCCAGCTTTCAAAGAAAGCCTTTGGGAATGCAGGCACACATGCGCGGTCCCATTCCCGCCCAAAGGTGCCATCTTGCTCAGTCTAGTGATATAGCTAAAAGACAGCACGAAAAAAGAAAATGAACTATATACAACTGCAACTCCAAGGGGAGGTGGGAGGGTCGTGAGGACTGATTCCTGCTGCTCCTGGAGAACACCTGTTACAGGTGAGTAACTACTCTTTCTCCAGGACCAAGCAGGAAGTCAGTCCTCACATATGGGTGACTCCCTAGCTCTGGGCTATCAGGAACCCAGGCTGAAAAATAGAGCTCCCTCTAGAGCCTCAGCAACTGTGAGAGAATCTTCTCGGAGACCACACCTGAACGGTAGCCCAACACCAGGGCCGGAGGGTAGGAGTTGCCTAAACCTCAAAGAGATTATGGAGTACCACTTGCCCGAAAGCACTGTCCCTACGGGACTCCCTCTCGAGGCAGTAGTGGTCCGCAAAAGTCTGGCTTGAAGACCAAGTAGCGGCCCGGCAGATGTCTGCCAACGGAACAGAACGGAAGTGAGCTACCGATGCGGCCTTCGCCCTGACTCGGTGGGCCGTAACTCGACCCTCCAGGGAGAGGCTGGCTGCCCTGTACGCCCAGGCGATACAGTCTGCCACCCAGATGGACAACGTATGCTTAGTGACAGGCAACCCCAATTTATTAGGATCAAAGGAAATGAAAAGCTGAGAAGCCCTTCTATGCCCCTGCGTACGTTCCAGGTAAAAGGACAGCGCCCTTCTACAATCCAGGGTATTGAAGACAGTTTCAGCCCTACTGGCGTGCAGCCTGGGAAAGAACGTCAGAAGTACCACCTCCTGTTTGAGGTGGAAGGAGGACACTACCTTGGGAAGGAACATAGGATGAGTCCTCAAGACTACCCTGTTCTTATAGAACCTGGTATACGGCCTATCCGAGACCAGGGCCTGAAGCTCACTCACACGCCTAGCCGAGGTGAGTGCCACAAGAAACACCTTCCAGGATAGGAAACGTAAGTGGCAGGTAGCCATCAGCTCAAAAGTTGCTGCAAGACCACATTGACATCCCACTCAGTGGCCGGTGGACGAATAGGAGGCTTGAGCAGAAGCAGGCCTCTGAGGAAGCGAGACACCAGAGGGTGGCCCGAGAGGGATTGTCCATCCACCGGCGAGTGGTGAGCTGAGAGGGCACTGAGGTGGACCCGGACAGAGTTGGACTGAAGTCCCAGGTTGGGAAGGTGGAGCAGGTATTGCAGTACCACCGGGACCGAGCAGGAGAAGGGATCCTCCTGCTGTTGAGAACACCAAGTGGAAAACCTACGCCACTTCAGAGCATAGGCCTTCCGAGTGGAATGCTTCCTGGAGGCCAACACCACCTCTTCAATCTCCTTTGGTAGGAGCAAGGAAGCAAGGACTAGCCTTTCAGCAGCCAGGCCATCAAATTGAGGGATTTGAGGTTGGGATGCAAGAGGGACCCCTGATTCTGAGTCAGAAGGTCGGGTTGCAGCCCTAGAGGAAGTGGAGCATCCACTGCCAACTGCAGAAGAAGAGGGAACCATGGCTGCCTGGGCCACCTGGGGGCTATCAGGATCACTGTGGCTCGGTCCTGCTGGGTTTTGAATAGAGTCCGGGCCACCAGAGGTGTGGGAGGAAACGCATACAGCAGGCCCTCTGACCAGGGGATCAGGAATGCATCTGCCGCTGCCCTCAGAGGATGCGGTTGTCTGGAACAGAACTTGGATAGTTGCCTGTTCAGCGGACTGGCAAAAAGATCCAATGGTTGGAAGTCCCCACTTCAGAAAGATCTGTTGGACTACCCGAGGATCCAACTGCCACTCGTGAGGCTGCAGGAGTCTGCTTAGCCTGTCCGCCGGGTAGTTTTCCTGGCCTGGGAGGTAGACCGCCCTGAGGGTCATGCCCTGATTGACAGCCCAGGAGCAGAGAGTTTGTGCTTCCAGGCACAGGAGTCAGGATCCTGTGCCTCCCTGCTTGTTCACGTAGAGCATAGCCACCTGGTTGTCTGTCTGAACTAGGACAGACTGGTGAGAGAGGACCTGAGAGAAAGTCCGTAAGGCTAGTCGAATGACTCTCAATTCCAACAGGTTGATCTGCTGGGCGGCCTCCCACGGAGACCACAGGCCTTGGGTGCAGGTCCCCTGGCAATGCGCCCCCCAGCCTTGCAGGGAAGCATCGGTTGTCAGTACTTGAGTGTGTGGGGAGGCTCGAAAAGGAACTCCCCTGACCAGGTTTGGGAGATACCTCCACCAGTGTAGGGAGTCCACCAAGGGTTTGGACACCTTTATCTTGTCTGACAACTTCCCTGTGGCCTGTACCCACTGTGCCCTGAGGCACCACTGAGCTGGCCTCATGTGCAGATGGGCATTTGGGGTGACATGCACTGTGGAAGCCATGTGACCTAAGAGCCGGAGGAAGTGTCTGGCAGAGACCAGAGAGTTCGCCTGAAACTGGCCGGCCAACTTCATCAACCTGTGAGCTCTGTCTACAGACAAATAGGCCTTTGCATGGATAGTATCCAACCTTGCCCCTATGAACTCCACGTCCTGTGAGGGGACTAAAGTGGACTTTGGGAAGTTTATAATGAACCCCAGGTGCTTAAGCAGGGATATGGTTCTGAAGGTGGCCTGCCTGGCCTCTTGTGGAGACTGGCCCCTGATAAGCCAGTCGTCCAAGTAAGGGAACACAAAAATCCCCTGGTTCCTGAGGTAGGCCGCAACCACCGCCAGGCACTTTGTAAAAACCCTGGGGGCAGAGGGGAGGCCAAAGGGAAGCACTCTGTAATGGAAGTGGTTCCCTCCCACCACAAATCTGAGGTATTGCCTGTGACTTGGTGGTTCCCTCCCACCACAAATCTGAGGACTTGCCTGTGATGAGGATGTGAGTATAAGCATCCTTCAGGTCTAAGGAGCATAGCCAATCTCCCTGCTGGAGGTAGGGCAGTAAGATTCCAAGGGTAAGCATCTTGAACTTTTCCCTCTCCAGAAACTTGTTCAGATTTCTCAGGTCTAGGATGGGTCTGAGGCCTCCTGTTCTTTTTGGTACCAAGAAGTACCTCGAGTAGAAGCCTTGCCCTTGCAGGTGGTGAGGCACTGGTTCCATCACCTGTTCCTGTAGCAGACCTTCCAACTCCTGAAGGAGTAAGTTTCTGTGCAGAGGGGGTCTTGGAGGCTCCCCTGGAAAGTAGGAGGGGGGTATCTGGGTGAAGTGGAGCAGATAGCCCCTTTCGATGAAGCTTAACACCCAAGTATCCCCTGTGATGGCTGGCCACCTGTCTGCGTACAGAGTCAGCCGACCTCCTGTGCCCTGGAGAGGAGGAGAAGCTATGCTGGCATAGTCAAAAACCCCCTCCCTGCTGAGCAGGAGCCAGAGTAGGAGGCTTGGGAGCCTTCTGCCTACGGGGCCCAAGACCCTGCTCCTTGGCCTGCTGGCCCTGTTGGGGAGCTACAGAGGCCTGGTAGTGAGGGAGGGTTTTATAGGCAGTGGTCCTCCTCGGGTAAAAGGCCTTTTTCCCCGAGCCCTTTTTCTTCTGAGAAGGGGCAGAGGTTTTCCTGGACAGCCTTGTCCGGGTAAGAGTCTCGGTCTCGGGTTCTGCAGCCTTTTCAGCCATGGGCTTGCCAAAGAGGTTTTCACCTCGACAGGGGACATCGACCAACTTGTCCTGTACCCATGGCTCGAGGTCCGAGGATTGTAGGCAGGCCTGGCGGCGTGCACCGATGCCAGCCCCTGCTACTCGGGCCGAAGCCTCAAATCCATCATAGGCTGTTCGAGAGATAAACTTCGAGCACTCTCGAATACCAGAAGACAAGGCCTTGAACCTCTGCAAGGGTTCCTCGGACAGACCAGCAGAGAACCCGGCAATCTCCTTTGCCAGGTCTCGAAGGTACATGCCCATGTACAGCTGGTAGATCTGGACGCGGCAAGCAAGCATAGAGCCCTGGAAGCACTTTCTACCAAGGGCATCCAGGTTCCGGGCTTCCCTGCCGAGAGGCACCGAGGAGTGCATCTTCTGACTCTTCAGGCGATGCATGGTCGATTCCACAACCATGGAGTGGTGCGGTAGCTGTGCCTTTTGGAACCTGGGGCTCTTGCGGACTCGATAGATGGAATCGACCTGCTTGCTTAGAACCGGCATCGAGGCCAGCGCCTCCCACATGCGGAAGAGCAACCGCTCCAGCATTGGAGGAACCGGTACAGTAAAGGCCTCCTTGGGAGGAGAATCATACTGCAGGGCCTCGAGCTCCTCAGCTCGAGGCTCCTCCTTGGGGTCCGCCGGGAAGGCCTAGGCTTTGGCCATGTCCCGTACGAAATCCGAGAACCAGTTATCCTCCAGGGGGGACCTGGTCCGAGGCTCGGATCCCGGTGAGTCCAAAGGGACGCACCGAGTCCGGAAGGTTTCCGGGGACTCCTCTTCCTCAGTCTCCCACGCCGATTCCTCCGAGGAGGAATTGAGCGGCTCCAAGTGGGCGGGCACCGACGCCATCCACCCCAACGCCGAGGGTAGCGGCGTCAACGACCTCGGTCCCGAACGGGAGGCCGAGGGAGACCTTGGCTGAGGATTGACTCGAGTTCTCATGGACTTGAGGATCGGCTCGGCCTCCGGGGTCGACTTGGACGTCGAGGTCCCGGTGGTTGGGGCAGATGTGCCGGTGAGGTCGGCGATCAGCAGCCACTGCTGCTCCATGAAGGCAGACAATCTGCTCTCCAAGGCCGTCAACCTGAGTCCAAGCTCAGGAGACCCAGCAGCCTCCGACTCAGGCCCCGATGGCGCCGGGCCCGACGTCGGCTCCCCCGGAGGAGAGTCCACGAGGACTACAGTACTCACGTGACTCGGGGCCTCCGACTCTACACGAGGATGCTTTGCAGGCCTCTCCGACTCCGAAGACCCGGGACAGCGATCGGGGCTATGCGACCTGGCCCTTGAGGGGCCAAGAGCGTCCACCGATGCCGCCCTCGCGGGTTTCTTCTTCCTTCGGTGCTCCCTCAAGGGGGACTCCCTCTCAGAGGAGCCCCGACGATGCTCGGGGTCAGACTCCCGAGACGTCGAAGGCCTCTGATGAAGTCCGGACCCGTCCAGACGCAGAGTCGAAGAAGATCCTCTCACGTTGGTGCTGACGGCTCCTCAATGCCTTCAAGGACATTTTGCCACAGGGACTACAGACCTTAGGATCATGGTCAGGCCCCAGGCACCGGAGGCAGCAGTCATGTGTGTCGGTGAGAGACATCAGTTTCTTGCACCGATCACACTTCTTAAAGCCACTGGCAGCCATCAGGGGAAAAAGGGCCCCTGCAAGATCAAAAAATCTGGCTGCCAGGGAAAAGAAAAATTGGCGCGAACGCAGTCTCTAAGGACAAAAACCGAAAAAAAGAGATCCGGGCTCGGCACCGGTGTTCCGAGTCCAGGCGGGAAAGGGAAACAATGTTGAACTGAAGAAAAATACTCGTCTCAAAGCAGGAAAATTAACTTTTTCCACGGGTGACAAGGACACACATCCGTAGGGCTCCGCGGAAAAAAGAAGACTGAGCAAGATGGCACCTTTGGGCGGGAAGGGGACCGCGCATGCGTGCCTGCATTCCTAAAGGCTTTCTTTGAAAGCTTGGGAAATGCGCCAGGCTCCGTCGGCGCCGATGTCACCCATATGTGAGGACTGACTTCCTACTTGGTCCTGGAGAACATACCATTTCATTTCCATTCTTAAATACTTTTATAGATTATTAATGTAATATTTTAAGATATTATAGGCAAATACGGTATTTGTGTGCATGATTTCTGTATATTTATTCTTCTAAATCATTTTGAGCTGCCTTAAGAACAGTCAGTCCAAAAAAAAAAAAAAAAAAAAAAAAAATTCCCCTACATAGGTTAGATATTAAACCCTTAAGTACTAGCAGATAAGTTAACTGTAACTGATAAGATTATATACTCAAACAAAACAGGATTCATTCTGTTGAGATCTTCAACTGTACTACATGAAAACTACAATCTATTTTGAGGGTAATTCCTGAGTTACAGTTTAGTATCATTAATTGGTTGCTGAAAATATATTTGAACTGCAGTTTCTTGAAGGAAGTTATGTTACAGCTGAATTCTAGTCCAAATAAAATGGATAGCCTTAACAGAGTAACACATAGTAATATAAGGGGACAGCAATCTCAGGACGGAAGGACTGGAGTTTCTAGTCCTATAGGCACTGCTTGTGGCCTTGGGCAAGTCACTTAACCCGCCGTTGCCTCATAGATTGTGAGCCCTTTGGGGACAAGGGAATGTATCCAGTACCTGTTTGTAGTGATTACTTAATGTAAACAGTTTTGATTGAAGGATAAGGCGGTATAGAAAACTGGTTTAATAAATAAATAAAAAAATATTCAAAGTGGTTTGATGCAGTCAGTTTTTAGCTGCCAAAACTAGAGCTGAGAAGTGTAAACAAGCAGCGGCCTTTCTGCCTTGGTACTATGGTACCTGATTAAATGATTCCTACTCTTCGGAGGCACTCAGATAAGTACTTTTTGATGTATGTGTTATAAACCTGCTTTTATATGCATTTGGAAAGCAAGACATACCTATATAAAAAAAAAAATTTAATTAGTTTTTGGACACAGTTTGGAGACACATGATTGTTTTTAGAGGAAGCTATTGCAACAGTTATAGCTGAATTATTTCCCTGTATCGAGTCTCAATTCAACAAATTTTTCTGGGATTGTATGTAAGGGACAACTGGAGCTGGCTATTGCACCACTGATGGATTGAATACCGATCATACATGTGTGTTGTATGGGGATTTTTGATGTACACACTGTTTTAAAGCACGTTATTTTGAGTGGTAAATTTTAAAGGGCATTTCTGTAGGTTAATCAGTGTTTTACAAGCAGAAATAGCCTTTTAAAAAATTGCCAAGTATATATGGCATAAATCAATCCAACCTTAGAAGAAGCATTCCGGGGGCTGGCTTGGGGAGAGGTTGGTGCTTATGTAGTGCATATTTAATAAAGCACATGCATAAAATAAAGCAGTTACTGATCTGGGGCCAATGAGGAGCAATGAGAATCATCGCAATCCTGTCTGTTTTGATTTTCAGGAAGGTCTTGGCTATGAGAGGTATTGGAGGATATGGATAAAGAAGGCCCTCCCCCCAATCAAGGAGGAAAGCATCTGAAGGTACGTTGTTGTGAGACTCCACCCTGGAGCAGACACGTTCTTGGAGGGATCAAATTCCGTGTGTGTGGAATCCATCGAAGTGAGTTCCCCATCCCAACTTGGACGTATCAGTCATCAGTAATTTTTGTGGAGCAGTAATTTGGAAGCAAATACCCTTTGCCAGATTGTCATAAACAGTCCACCAGGCGAGAGACTGAATGAGTGGAGTGGTGACTATCATAACATCTGAGATTTCCTGTGGCTTCAGACCACTGGGAACTCAAAGTCCATTGAGCTGGTCTCATATGGAAGGAAATGTGCCAAAGGTGTTACATGAACTGTCGAGACCATGTGGCCAAGTAATCTCAACATGACACAAGTTGATATCTGCTGACTCATTTGAGTTTCCTGCACTATCACTACTAGTTTGGAAAGTCTACCGTGCAGGAGGAAAAGCCCTTGCCTGAGTCATGTCAAGTAAAGATCTGATGAACTCCAATTGCTGGGTGGGGCACAAGTGGGATTTGGGATAACTGAATACAAACCTTAGTTGTTCCAGCACCTGAGTGATGATACGTGAGGATTCTATAGATCTCCTCTGGAGTGGTGCTCTTGAGAAGTCAATCATCCAAATAGGGAAAAATGTGCACTGCCAGTCTACAGAGAAACACTTGGTAAATACATGAGGAGCAGGACACAAGGTAAAAAGGCAGTATGCAGTACTGGACTGCCAATTTCCTACAAGAAATCTGATATATATTCTGTGACTGGGATGTATCTACAGTAGATAGGGGTATAGGCATCTTTTAGATCCAGTGGGCATAGCCAATGTCCTCAATAAAGGGAATAGGGAGCCTAGAGAAACCATCCTGAACTAATTTTATTTATTTATGCTTTTCTATACCGCCCTTCCAGAGATCAGGGGCAGTTTACAGAAAACCAACATGTTACATATAACAGGTGTGAAAACATTTATATGATCATTTTAACATGCAAATGGTTTAACAGTTGAACAACTATGTACAAATTAACTATATACAAGTGTTATGCATGTAGGTGTGGGTGAGATTCATCATTGCATGGGTTTGAGAGGATGATTATCATCATTGTGTTAGGTTGTGTGTCAGATGTTTAACCAGATCTCATTTTACCAGATATTTACTTCAGGTTTCTTGGATCTAGGATGGGATTCTCTGGTTTTCTTGTTGACCAGGAAGTACTTCAAGTAAAATCCCTACCCTTTCTGCCCTGGTGGAATAAGCTTGATTGCTAGGTTTCTTTGAAGGGCAGTAACCTACTGAAGAAGTAACTCCTGATGCTGAGGGCTTAGAGACTGAATCCTCAGAGGGCAATTTGGAGGAAGGCAGAATAGGTGCAATTTGTAGCCTCTTTGGATAATTTGCAAGACTCAAGTGTCAAGAGGTTACAAAGGGGCACTTCTGGGCAAAGAGTGTAAGCCTCCCTCCTAAAGGAGAGTCCTCCTTTCAGACAACAGGAAGATTGGCTGCACTCTGCAGGAACCAGTCAAAGCCTCACCCCTGGTTTTGGCTAGGGAGCATGCTGGACCTTTTACAACTTCTTGCTTTGGAAGTACTCAAGGAGTCTGCTTGGATTGGGAGTAGTAGGAGATAGGGAAGTACCCATGCCTTTGAAAGTAGGTCCATCTTTGGCTACTACCTTGATACCAGCTCAGAGGTGTGCCATGAGAGGTTTCGAAGAGCGATGTACTACTTTTCTATGAAGCCTACTTTCTCTTTGACCTTACCTCTGAAGGGATTCTCGCTACAGCACGGTACATCTGCAAGCCTGTCTTGCAATGATTGTTGGAGGTCTGAGACTTGAAGCCAGGATGGTCTCCAGGTGCCAATATCTGCACTACAGAAGCTCTACACGCCATATCAAAAATGTCATAGTTCACTCAGACCATGAATTTCAAATAGCCTTTGCTGTGACTCACTAGGAACAATACTATTTGAGTTTCTCTTGATTAAGAAACGCAGACATCAAGGCCACATATGATGTCCTTCAAGAGCATGCCTATATAGAGCTGGTAATAGGCCATGCAAGAAGCAAGCATGACACTCAACACTTTCCTCCCAAAAGAGTACAATGTCTGAGCCCCCCTCTGTGGAAGCATCGAGAAGTGTGTCTTAGAACTTTTGGACTATTTGAGGGTGGATTTGATGACCACAGAGGCTTCTCAAATCTGGGTGCCTTCTGAACTTGGTACATCGAGTCAAGCCTTCTACTGACAGGAAGTACAGAGAGAGGTATCTCCCATGTTCTAATCTATAACCTCTGAATGATGCGGTGCATGGGCACTGTCACCATCTCCATGGGGACAGAGGAGTACTGCAGGATCTCTAATTCGTCTGCCCTGAGATCATCCTCAGTCTGCAAAGAAAACGCATAGTCACCTGAGGATATAACCTTTCAAGATTTGTGTGGGATATGGCTATGGCCATACCATTTTCTTTGGAGATTGAGGATGATCTCAGATCGAGACTCAGTACTTTGATTTTTTTCTCTGAGTGATTCAGAAGTCTGTATCACAGATGAAGAGTCTGATGGCCTGTAGTTAGCCTCACAACCACCACGGGGCTTCTAGCTAATTGCAGGGGGTTGTACATCAGTCCCTCTGCAGTCAGCAGGGGAAAATAACACTTTAATGCAGAAAACCTGCCATAGGTGCAATTAAAGTCACCCACTAAGGTGGCATTAGTTGTACTTGTACTACTGTTGTCAAGCACAGTCAGTGTGGGCCATGAGCGCCAAGGCTAGCTGCACCATGCCAGGAACACCCTTTTTGCCCAGTCCTTGCCCTGACGCATGCTACCAGGATAGCGTGTTGTTTTTAGTATAGCATAAATATTCTCCCAAATACAGCACCTTAATTATGACATAATGTGATAGTATCCTCAAGTGAGTCTAATGTAAAACATGTATGGACTTGGCAGCTAGTGAAAGCATAAAATCCCCATACGTGGACTTACAAAAATTGCTTCAGGCTGAAAATCATTTTGAATTGCTCAATACAATCTGCACAGAAAGGGCAGAGGAAGGGTTGAGCAAGGGTGGGCTGCATTGAACTTTGAACTATTTACAGTGTTAGTGTAGGTGAGAGCTGTCAGTATTCAACATTTATGCATTTATAGTGTATTTATATAGTCAGGGTCATTCTGAACCACAAATAGCGGGGATGGACGTCCCAAAGGGACGTTCATCCCTGCTATTCATGCCTTCTCCTGCCCACAAATAACTTCCTCACCGGTTGTGCGTGGAACTTAGATGGGGGCAGGGAAAGGGCGGCCTGGGGGCGGAGTCTGGGCAGGCAATGGGCGGTCGCCGGCCCTGGACGTACAGGGCTGATTCTAATGTCAGCCCTGTACGTCCAGGGCCAATAACATGTGCTGGGAAGTTATTCCACCTCCAAGGTCTAGTAATTTCCCTGAACGTGGTTTGTTTTTTTTTTAATTGCGCAGGGTGTAGATGGGGAGGAGGGGCCAGGGGACATTCACCGCAGCTCGACCCTGCCGTTAGGAGGCCAGATCGGGGGTCAGGCTGCGGGGAATAAACACTTTTTTCAGGCGGTCGGCATTGTGGCTTTTAAATAGAGCCATGGTACCATGGCAACAGGACACCATTGCGCCGTGGCTCCATTAAAAAGCCCTGATTGAGTTAGCCGGGCTGTGCATGTAACATGCATGCCGGACTGAATCGCAGTCCTGGCCTGCACGGACATACCTGATCACGATTCTGATTCCGTGGAGCAAGACATTCCCCACAGGATCAGAATCGCAATCCCCTCTGTACGTCCAGCTCAGACAGGACATACAGTGTAGTTACTCACTTGTAACAGGTGTTCTCCAGGGACAGCAGGAATCAGTCCTCACTTATGGGTGACATCGGCACCGACAGAGCCCACACGGAGCAATTACCCAGCTTTCAAAGAAAGCCTTTGGGATTGCTGCCACGCATGCGTGGTCCTCTTCCCGCCCAAGGGTGCCATCTTGTTCAGTCAGGTCCCTTAGCTCGAGCCCTACCAAGCAGATGGCAAGGGAAGGACAAAAATCTAGCAACTCATCAGGGGAGGCAAGAGGGTAGTAAGGACTGATTCCTGCTGTCCCTGGAGAACACCTGTTACAAGTGAGTAACTATGCTTTTTCCAGGAACAAGCAGGAAATCAGTCCTCACTTATGGGACTCCCCAGCCACAGGCTACTGAACCTGTAACCAAAAAACGCCTCAAGGCTGTGAGCAGAAGCCGATGCCCGAAGGAGCCCGTCCTGGGGTCCTCGGGGGCGAAGCCCTTGTTAGCCGTGAAGAAGGGTCAGAGGACAGGAGTTGCTTATATCCCAAACAGGTTATGGAGTACAGCCTGGCTGAAGGCGCTGACTTGGCGGGACTCCCTCTCCAGGCAGTAGTGGGTAGCAAATGTATTCGTGGAAGACCAGGTCGCCGCCCGGTAGATTCCATCAGGGACAAGGAGCATAGCGAGGCCACTGAGGCCGCTTTGGCCTGGACCCTATGTGCGGTGACTTGACGATCTAGCGGGGTGCCTGCCTTTGCATGAGCGAAAGCGATGCAGTCTGCCACCCAAACCGAGAGGGTGCATTTGGTAACTGCCTGCCCCAGCCTATTGGGATCATAGGTCAAAAAGAGCCGGCCAGACTTGCGATGAGTCTGGGTACGCTGCAAGTAAAAGGGGAGAGCCCGTCTGCAGTCGAGAGTGTGGAGAGCTGCCGAAGCCTGGTCGGCATGGAGCCTTGGAAAGAAAGTCTGCAGGACTATCTCATGGTTAAGATGGAAGTCCAAGACGACTTAAGCAGGAATTTAGGGTGGGTACGGAGGACCACCCTGTTTCGATAGAACCTGGTGTAAGGGGCGTCAGCTATGAGAGCCTGGAGCTCAATGACTCGGCGGGCTGAGGTCAGCGCCACCAGGAAGGCCACCTTCCAGGACAGGTGCTGGAGTGAGCACGTCGCCATTGGATCGAAAGGTGAATGGGTGAGCTGCATGGGCACCACATTCAGGTCCTATTCTGCCGGCGGAGGATGGATAGGTGGCTTGGAAAGCAGAAGACCCTACATAAAGCAGGAGGCTAACGGCTGCCCCGAGAAGGGCTTTCCCTCGATGGGGAGGTGATTCGCTGAGATGGTGCTCAAGTGTACCCTGACAGAATTTGACTTCAGCCCTTCCTTCGAGAGATGGAGGTGGTACAGGAGGATCCATCAAATGGGGCACGAGAAGGGGTCGATCTGGAGCTCCGAGCACCAGACCGAGAAGCGTCTCCACTTGAAGGCATAGGCTCGTCTAGTGGAGTACTTTCTCGAGGCGAGAAGAACTTTCTCGACCTCCTCCGGAAGGGCCAGAGAGGCTAGGGGAACCCGTTTAGCCACCAAGCCATGAGGGATAAGGAGGCTAGGTTCGGGTGCGGCACCCGCCCCTCTTCCTGTGTCAGTAGACTCAGGGCAGAGCCCAGGGGAACAGGAAGCTCCATCGACAGCCGGAGCAGGAACCAAGGCTGCCGAAGCCACGAGGGAGCTATGAGGATCAATGATGCCCGGTCCTGCTGAACCTTAAAAAGGGTCCTCGCAATGAGAGGGAAGGGAGGGAATGCATAGAGCAGGCTGGACGACCAGTCCAGAAGGAATGCATTGGGGCTCTCCCTGTTCGGGTGCAGTACCGGTCCACAAAAGTGGGGGAGCTGCATGTTCTGGGGACTGGCGAAGAGGTCTACTGCCGGCATCCCCCAGCAGAGAAACACCCAGCCTGCTATTCCTGGATCCATCCGCCATTCGTGGGGGCAAAGAATTCTGCTGAGTCTGTCCGCCAGGACATTCTCCTGACCCGGAAGGTAGGTCGCCTTGAGGGACATCTTCTGTCGGACAACGAAGGAGCAGATGAGGACCACTTTCCGGCAGAGGGAGAGCGATCCCGTGCCTCCCTCCTTGTTGATGTAGAACATCGCCACACGGTTGTTGGTCTACACGAGAACCAGCCTCTCTCTGAGGTGGTCCTCAAAGGCCGTCAGGGTCCACAGAATTGCCCGGAGTTCAAGCAAGTTTATCTGATGCTGAGACTCCTTGGGTGACCACTGCCCCTGTGTGCATAGCAGCCCACAGTGGGCTCCCCACCCTAACAGGGAAGTGTCTGTCATCAGCACCGCATCGTGCCGCGGGGCCTGCAAGGCCAATCCCCATAGGAGGTTGAGGGGGTTTTGCCACCAGCTCAGGGACAGACGAAGGTAGGGAAGGATTCTGATGGGGTCCCTGAGGTGACCGAGGGACTAGTTCCATTGGGCACTGAGACACCACTGAGCTGTCCACGTGTGCAGGTGGGCGTGGGGGACCACATGCACGGTCGAGGCCATGTGGCCCAGGAGGCGTAGCATGGTCCGAGCGATGACCAGGGGAGTGCCTTGGATGCGGGCCGCCAGAGCTCAGAGGCAGTTGGCACAATCTGCTGGTAAGAAGGCGATTGCCTGCTGAGTATCGAGGTGCGCCCTGATAAACTCGAATTTAGACACTGTCCTCATCTCTACCACTTCCACTGGGAGACTATTCCACAGATCCACCACTCTTTCCGTAAAGAAATATTTCAGCGTATCACTCCTGAATCTATCCCATGTCCTCTCATAGCAGAACTTGCTTTCAATCGAAAGAGGCTCTCCCCCTGTGCATTTATGCCACGGAGGTATTTAAACGTCTCAATCATTTATTTATTTAATAGTATTTCTATACCGCCTTATCTTACAATCATATCACCTCTATCTCACCTTTCCTCTAAGGTGTAAATATTAAGATCCTCAAGTCTATCCTCATATGCTTTATAATGAAGACCACTAACCATTTTAGTAGCCACCCTCTGTACTGACTCCATCCTGTTTATATCCTTTTGAAGGTGTGGTCTCCAGAATTGCACACAATACTCCAAATGAGGTTGCACAATTAAAATGATGCAGTCCTTAAGAAGAGATGCTATTTTAACACTACAGACAGACTTGGGCACTTTTTTAATTTTCTGCTTTACTGTCACCCCATACCTAAATTTTGTGCTTAGCTTTCAAAACAAAGAAATTCTACATCCATAGGCCTCCATAAAATCCCAAGCTCCAAGTACTTTTCTGTCATATGTCAATATGTCCATTTTCCGGTACTACGCCACCTTTCATAATTCACTTTTGAGGAAAGTAATTTTGGCTATTAATAACCTTGAACAGAATGAATAGGTATTTTTTAAAAAAACTGAGTTACCTGAACACCAATCTCCGTACATGCTTGCCCAACTACTTCAGCAAATCTTTCTCTAAAGATGAAACCCAGATCTTCAATTCTTTGCAAAATATTTTCTGTAGGATTCACTGTACAGTTCTTCAAAATAAATTAGGAAAAAAAACAAAAAACAAATGAAGTAGCTGAAACAAATCACTATGCACTTGGAGGCCTGTGAATCGTATATTGCTTACAAAAAGATACAAGTCTTAAGAAAAATGGTATATTATGCATTCCAATCTCCCCTTTACATAAAACCTAGCCACAATCCTTCAAGACTCTTAAGAGCGTTAAGTTTTTGAAGTTTGTATTGTTGTATTATTTAAGAGGCCAGAACTTTCTATGCGGACCTGCAAAAGGCTTGAAAATATTACTTGTGAATACTGTGAATAAACACAAATATGTAACTGAATGAACATATAGGAACCTCTTGGCCTAATCAGCAGATACAAATGCTTCTGCCTACCCTAAACCTCCTCAGTTTCTAGTTGCCACAACCAACCACCTTCTCTATCTGTCCATAGTAGGTATGGATTCTATTATAGGTTTTGTTGAAACTCATTTCCTCATTAATTGCTTTTTATGGCTACCACATACAGTAGCTGCCAAAACTGTGGACACACCTTGGCGTTTCCTTCCTAAAGCACATAGAAATGAACTAAAGTACACAATATTGATTCAGAAACTATACTGAAATAAAAATTCATCAATTTAAGTCTTATTCTGTCCAAAAACACTGAAGATACGGTATCAGAAGTATATCACTATGGGGTATTATTAAATAGGAACCATTTTACATCATTAAAGTCAGTAACGTTTTGGAAACCCTTTGGCATCAATGACAGCACGCATCTTCTGGGCATTGATTCAACAAGTTTCTCAAAGTCCTCTTTTTTGATTATATAGAACCAGGGACTATAAAGCACTCAAATAGTTCCTGTTTGTTGCCTGGATGCTTTGATGCCACAGCCGTCTCAAGTCTGGACCAAAGATTTTAAATTGGATTGAAGTCAGGACTGTTTCCAGGCCATGACAACAGTTCCACATTATTGTCAAACTACTTCTTGCAAATGGTTGCTGTGTGACATAGTGCTCTATCCTGTTGACATTTGAAGTCCCCATCAGACCCGAATATGTCAGAAGCAGAATGCAGCATTTAGGATTCGAGGATGTCTGCAATGTATCGTTTCACATTGATAGTGCCATTCAAAACTTTAATCCTGCCTACACCATGCCAAGACATGCATCCCCATATCATGACAGTCACGCGATGCTTAAAGGTGGCGCTGAAACATTCTGGGATGAGGTCTTCTTCAGGCCATTGTCGCACATATTGAATGCCATCACTCCCAAAAATGTAAATCTTATTATTTAAAATTTGTTTATATACTGCCTTTCTACAATTCAAGGTGGTGTACATTGAACACAACAGAGCAGTGTAGTGTCACAGCTTAGACTAGACTGTGACAAGAATGGGTCAGGTATTCAAATGAGGATTTATTCCCCTCCCGGGGTTGGATTTTCAAAAGTATAATACAACAACATAAGGACAAAAGCCATACACTCTGGCAGGTAAATAGAAGAAATTAAATACAGCTTCTTGCTTCTTTAGAATCACAGGCAACTATATTATTCAGCATACAGTTCCTTTTCTCATACGTCACTTCTGTGCTTTTCACAGCTTCTTTTAAGCAGTGCTCTAACTCTGGCTTCAGCACAAAGAAGTAATTTTATCAGATATTATTAACGTACAATCCATTGCTTCATCAGTAGACAAATCACTAGCAACATCTACAAGCATTGGTTCCTGCTGTGTTTTGTCTGGACAAACATCCTCCTTATAACAAAATGTTTGTAGGCTTTTCAGTGCCGTGCCCTCACCAGGCTTATCTGACATGCCCTCTCCAAAGTAAGGCAAACTGCTACCGTCTAGCTCAGAGTAGAAGAGAGGAGAGACACACTTCTTAGAATAGCTTTTCCCTTTAAAGCCTCTTTGTGTCCTACCTTTTATACTTTGTTGTGGACAGTGGAATGGCTCTGCTCTGCTATGGAAGGATTTTTCCCTGGGAAGTTTCCTTCGGGGTTTGGCTTCTTTAAACTCTTCCCCTTCAGACATACAGATATCCTCCACACAGTATTTCTCCCTCTCTAGGGCTTGCAACTGTTCCCAAGTGTCACACTCTTCAGATACATACGATTTCTCTCTCTCTTCCTTCCATTCATTCTGCACAGCACGTAGCTTCTGAGAATCAAACTGCGTCACAGGTAACTGACTCACAGCTGATTTCTCCTCTGAATCTCTCCTTTGGTTCTTTCCTGTTCCTCCCACTTGAAGTGGAATTCTCACAGGCTCTCTCGTGGACTCTATCATGAGTTTTCCCAACAGCTCTATGACGTCCTCCCTGTGAGTCTTGCTGCAGTGCTCTGGGTAAAGCTCCCTGCACTTCTGTTGAACCTCCTTGCAGTTCTGTTGAACCTCCTTGCAGTTCTGTTCTCTCTAACTGTTCTGAGTACTTCTTATACTGCTGATTAGGCGTTCCCTTGCTCAGGTGAAAGCTATTTGAATCAAGAGCTGGGAAATGTTTGCTAGTTGGGAGGGGCTGTAGACCTCGTGTCTGGGTCTGTTTACGTTGCTCCTGGCAACTAGGGATCATGTGGCAAGTTGCCTGCCTGTCAGAATCTGATCTGAATCTAAAAGATTCCTGTGCTTTCAAGGCAAGGGACAGATCTTCCTCATTACAGTAGGAACAACTGCTTTACAAAGAACAAGATCAGATAACAACATAAAACATGCTATGTTACATAGTTTATTTACGATGACCACAGCTATGTACAACAGGGGGAGTAGGTGAGGGTAAGGGGGTTTGTGGGGCGGATATTAAAGGATGGGAGGGTAAGCAGGACTGGCTAGGCAGGAGCTAGTTAGGTTGAAAAAGCTAGATCAACTTAGATCAGGGTTGTGGATCCTAGGTTAATGTTATGGTGAAATGTAATTGAAAAAGGTATGTTTTGAGCTTCTTCCTGAAGGTGGAGAGGTCCAAACATTCTCTCAAACCAATCGGGAGTTTCAAGCAATAGGTGCAACTTGGAAGAATACACGGTTACATGTGGATTGTTTGCTTTTAGTTATTCGAGTTGAGACAGTAAGGAGGTTGAGCGAGTTGTGTCGGCGGAGTCTGTTGGTCTTAGGTCTGGTGAGGAGAGGGTGGAGGCAGTTTGCAGATTCGTTGTGTATGACCATGTGTCATGATAACACCCTTATATCTTATTCTTGCTTGGATAGGGGAGCCAGTGCAGGTGTTGTAGAACTGAGGTAATGTGGACTTGTCTAGGTATTTTGTGGATTATTTTTGCTGTGGTGTTTTATGCCATTTGAAGTATTGATTGTTTTGATAGACCATGGTAGATAATGTTGCAGTAGTCAAGGGAGGGTAATGTAATAGCTTGGCACACAGTATGGAAAAGATCAGGACTTAGAAGTGGGCGGAGGTTCCTCAAGGTTCTCAATTTGTAGTAGACGGATTGGGTTGTCTGTTTTATTTGTGCCTGGAAGTTAAGCTTGTGGTCAAGGATTACGCCCAAGTACTTGACTTCACTTTGATGGTGATGTCACTGAGTTGTAGAGATTGTGGGAGGGAGAATGATGTAGCTGAATATATTTGTAGGGCTTCTGTCTTTTCTTGGTTGATGAAGATGTTGTGCTGTTGTCTCATCACTCCAAATCAGTGCTGTACTTAGCCCTGTGCGAGCGGTGCAGCCACACAGGGCGCAAACAAAAAGGGGCGCAATTCAGGCTGCCAGCCTCGGCTCCCCCCCATGCTGCCTGCCCTTGCCTCACTGCTGCCGCTTTTCCTGTTGCCTTGATGGTGGCGATGGCAGCAGCAGAGCATCCATCCAATTAAAAAAAAAGAATAGGCCTTTCAGACTCTGTGCTTGCCTGCAGGTCTGATCCCTCCCTCCTCTGACATAGGCTTACTACAGAGGGGGAAGGGACCAGACCAGCTATTCAAGCATGGAGTTACAAAGACCCACATTTAAATGGCTGGTCTGGTCCCTCCCTCCTCTGATGCGGGCCTACGTCAGAGGAGGGAGGGATCAGACCTGCATGCAAGCACGGAGTTGGAAAGACCCACTTTTGTTTTTGTTTTTTTTAAATTGGATGTCTGCTCTGCAGCTACCAACACCACCACCGCCGCTGCCAAGGCAACACAAAAAGCGGTGGTGACTGGACACGGGCAGGCAGCGCGGGGGAGAGCCGAGTGGATATGGAGGAAAGATGGGGAGATGCTGGGCATCGGGCAAATGAAACTGTGATTGGAGGAGGGAGCATGCCAGATGTGCAAGTCACACAGGGTGCATTTATGGCTTGGTATGGCCCTGCTCCAAGTAACTCTTTTCCAGTCTTCAATTGACCAACTAAAGTGTCCTATGGACCAGTCAAGCCTTTTCCTTCTTTGAACTGTATCAAGGAATGGCTTTTTCTTTGGTCTTCTGGCTTTCAGACTGGCCTCGACTAGTCTACGACAAACAGTTCTGTTTGACACTGACACTCCGGTATTGGACAAAATGTTTTTATAATTTGCAGTAATTATTTTGTTCCCTAGAGCCAGTCCTACTATTCTCCTGTCAGTTGAAGGTGATGCTGACTTTTTTCTGCTCTTTCCCTGTTTGTTTGCAATTGTTCCAATCATCTTAAAGTGGCTGCACAGCTTCTGAACACTGGAGGCTGTTATTCCACTGTCAAGTTTCTTTGCTATTTCTCTAAAGCTCTAGCTTTCCATCCTCAGTGCTACTGCAGAAGTCCTCTTTTTGGGTGATCAGTCTTGTCTCTTGGTAGTTTTCATTCTTAGTATTTACTTAAAAGAAAGATCATAGTAAATGTAGGTAATAAATATTAAGTGAAATCTATCTCTTAAATAATTAACTACATTTTACTTATTTTATTTATGAAAACATAAAAAAATCTAGTTTTGAAGTAAATAACATGCTTACAAACACTGGTGATAAACATTCAAAAGGAACACACAAATATTAATAGTACAGCAGAGTAAAACGGAATGAACAACAAGTGATGTAATTACAGGAAATATGCAAAATTATGCTTGCCTCTCGTCTTAACATGCAAATTCAAAAATTTTCAGAGTAAAGGTATGCTTTCTAGGTCTCCACTGATTCAATAAACAATAACACATCGAACCGTAGACTTTACATCAACTAGAATAGACGAGGGAAGCAAATAAGAAACCTCAAATACGCATGAAGGGAATGGATTGCTGGTATAGCCACAATTTTGGCTACTAGTGTAGTTACTGCTGACTGTTTTTGAAGAAAAGATGCTGGACCCTTTCAGAGGGAAATTCCCTTTAGGAGGAAACAAACATACAGACAACAATTTCATAACAAAGCACCTTTGTCTAAATCAGCAGGAAAGTTCCTATTTTGGCACTATTTTATAAAAGACACATAGGTGCCTGTGTGACTTTATGCAATACTAGCACAAATCCAGAAGCAATAAGGCCTGCATTCAAGTGGCAGATATTACGTCTGCTCCAGAGTAAGAGTAAAGGTTAATGCATACTTTGTGCGTAATTTTATAAAATACACTAGCACTGTGCATGCTTACTATACAAGTACACACTAGCTTGGACCCTGCATACTTTAAAGCATGACCTAATTTTATATGAGCCCATTCATGTGCATAAAATTTGATGCACAAGAATGGTGTATAAAACTACTCCCATAGGAGGTAATTTTATAACATGGTGTCTACATTTGGGGGTAGAGAAGGTTCCTCTTTTTAGCCTATTTGTCTTTATAAATACTCAGTGTAAGTGAAGGAACAGAGAAACACCACGGCCACATGAGAGTCGCCGCTCTTTATTAAGGACCTAACGATATAAGATGCCTTCTCTTTCATTTTGCTGTTTGTAGAAGTTGTCTTCCTTTTTTGTTTCTCTTTATAAAATACTCAAACAAATGCTGCAGAAAAAAAGCACTTAGACTGTGGGCACTGACCTTTACACCTCCTCAGGAGCAGGTATAAACATTAGTGCATAAAGCAGGCGTTTATATCAGTGTTTTATAAAATATGCATGTAGACTGCGACTCCTCCCATGCTCTACCCAACTCCTCCACTGAGCACAACTATTCTACAAGTACTTGCCAATTTACTCTTAGGCAAGACCTAATTTTATAAGAGGCGTTTTACACACACTAAATATTTATAGAATTACCCCCATATTGGTTTAATTTAAAGAGAAGCACTGAAGGATTGATGCTTTACAGTTACAGCTATCCAGGCCTGAGTGCAAACTTATCTAGTCTCTCTGGATGTCTCTCTGCCATGTAGTTTTTGTTTACAATTTTTTATTTGTGTTGTTTCTATGGGATCGTTTGGCACAAGTCCGGGTGCAACTCGCTTGGGTCTAAAATCTTTGTAGGCAGATAGCTACTTTTACCTGGCTCTACCACCAGGAGTTCTTAATGCCAAACATGGAGCTTATCTTACCACTGAAGAAACTAGGGGCCCTTATACTAAAGTGCACTAAGCTGTTAGCCTGCACTGAGTGCACAAAAGCATGGTAACCATACAATGGCATGACTCCAGCAACTGCTTAGCATATTATGGGCATGGACTTCATACTGCAATTTGCACATGGTCAAGTACTGCAGGCTCTCACCGTTGCAATTAGCGCAACACATCTGTGCTAATTGTCAATACTCTTCCCACACGGGGTCCATAAATGTCAATTTTTCTGTGCAATTCTGGGAATGCTCCCAATAGTTAGCGCATAAGCTTTGCACATACTGCATGGTAAGTGCAAAACTAACACACTTTAGAAAAAGGGTCCCATAAATGTCAATTTACTCATAGGCCTGAGTCCAGTGCTGCTATTTCAAAAGAGTTAAGAGTTTAAAAAAGTAGCCTTTTAATAAAGTCTCAATTCAAACAAGGTGCAGATGAATGTATACTATTTTCTAGGCAGCCCAATGCAGAAGCACCGATGGAGCCCGCGTGGAGCAATTCCCCAGCTTTCAAAGAAAGCCTTTGGGATTGCTGCCACACATGCGTGGTCCTCTTCCTGCCCATAGGTGCCACCTTGCTCAGTAAGGGTCCCAGAGCTAGAGCCCTATTAAGCAGATGACAAGGGAAGGATAAAAATAGCAACTCTTCAGGGGAGGTGGGAGGGTAGTGAGGACTGATTCCTGCTATCCCTGGAGAACACCTGTTACAGGTGAGTAACTACGCTTTCTCCAGGAAGAAGCAGGAAGTCAGTCCTCACTTAACGGGACCCCCCAGCTACAGGCTACTGAACCTGTAAGTTAAAAACGCCTCTGCGAGGCCGTGAGAAGAAGCCGACGTCCGAAGGACCTCGGGCCTTCAGGGCAAGCTCTCGGTAGCCGCAGAAAAAGGGTCGGAGGGCAGGAGTTGCTTATACCCCGAACAGACTACGGAGTACAGCCTGGCCAAAGGTGCTGTACTCCCTCTCAAGGCAGCAGTGTGAAGCGAAAGTATTCACTGAAGACCAGGTTGCAGCCTGGCAGATGTCCGTCAGAGGCACGGAACACAGTTAAGCCATATACACCGCCCTGGCGTGGATGCCGTGCGTGGTGACTCAACGATCCAGTGGAGCGCTTGCCTTTGCCTAGGCGAAGGCGATGCAGTCTGCCACCCAAATGGCGAGGGTGCACTTGTTGACTGCCAGCCCCAGGCAGTTAGGATCGTAGGCGATGAAGAACCGGTCAGACTTGCGATGACCTTGGGTACACTGCAAGTAGAAGGTGAGAGCCCTCTTGCAATCGAGTGTATGCAGGACCTCCGATGCCCGGTCAGTGTGAGGTCTCGGGAAGAAAGTCGGCAAAACCACCTCCTGATTGAGGTGGAAATCCGAGACAATCTTTGGTTGGAACTTGGGATGGGTGCGAAGGACCAACCTGTTCCTGTAAAACCTGATGTAGGGGGCCTCTGCCATGAGGGCTTGAAGTTCGCTGACTTGCCGCACCGAGGTCAGTGCTACCAGGAAAACCACCTTCCAGAAGAGGTGTCGGAGCGAGCATGACGCCATTGGCTCTAAGGGCGGCCACGTCAGCTGCATGAGCACGATGTACAGGTCCCATTCAGCCGAGGGGAGGCCAGATAGGGGGTTTAGAAAGCAGGAGGCCCCGAATGAGGCGGAAACCAGAGGCTGATCCGAGAGAGGCTTACCCTCGACAGGCAAGTGGTTTGCCGAGATGGCGCTCAGGTGACCTCTGACAGAGTTGGACTTCAGTCCCACCTGCGAGAGATGGAGAAGGTACTGGAGAACCCAACGGGTGGAGCAGGAGAATGGGTTGGTCTGGAACTTGGAGCACCAGATAGAAAACCATTTCAGGGCTTAGGCCCGCCTCATCGAGGCCTTCAATGCGAGGACGACATTCTCAATCTCCACTGGGAGGTGCAGTGAGGCTAAAGAGACCTGTTCAGCCACCAGGCTGTCAGGGATAACAAGACCAAGTTCGGGTGAAGCACCCATCCCTCCTCCTGCGCCAACAGACTGGGGGCACTGCCCAGGGAAACCAGAGGCTCTGACGAGAGCCGGAGGAGAAGCAGGAACCAAGGTTGTCGAGGCCACGAAAGAGCCACAAGGATCACTGAGGCTCGGTTGCGCTGGATCTTCTGGAGGGTCCTCGCAATGAGAGAAGTGTGGGGGGGGGAATGCATACAGAAGCCCGGAGGTCCAGTTCAGGAGGAACTCATACGGGGCCACCCTGCTCGGGTGTGGTATCGGCCTGCAGAAGCGGGGGAGCTGCACGTTCACTGGGCTGGCGAACAGGTCCATCGACGGAGTCCCCCAGCAGCGGAACAGGTGGAGAACCACCTCTGGATTCAGGCGCCACTCGTGTGGATGGAGAAGCCCGCTGAGCTTGTCCGTGAGAACATTGTCATGTCCCGGCGCACTGCGAAGGAGCAGAGGAGGACAGTCTCCTGACAGAGGAGGCGGAAGCTTGTGCCCCCCCTCCTTGTTTATGCTTTGACCCGGTGAAAAGCGGGATACAAATACAGCTAAATAAAAATAAATAAATAAATAAACATTGCGACTGTTGTCGGTCTGCACAAGCACAGACCTGCCCTTCAGGTGGTACTCGAAGACCTTCAAAGCCAACCAGAACACTCGAAGCTCAAGCAGGTTGATCTGATGTCGAGGACAGACTTAAGGATCTTAATATGTACACCTTAGAGGAAAGGTGGGATAGAGGTGATATGATTGAGATGTTTAAATACCTCCGTGGCATAAATGTTCAGGGAGAGAGCCTCTTTCAATTGAAAGCAAGTTCTGCTACGAGAGGACATGGGATGAGGGTGAAGGGAGATAGATTCAGGAGTGATATGCGGAAATATTTCTTTACGGAAAGAGTAGTGGATCCATGGAATAGTCTCCCAGTGGAGGTGGTAGAGATGAGGACAGTAGCTGAATTCAAAAAAGCATGGGACCAACACAGAGGATCTCTAAAGGTAAAACGTGGACTGTTGTAGTTGTTGATATGGAAGGACAGACTAGATAGGCCATGTGGTCTTTTTCTGTCATCATGTTTCTATGTTTCTATTCCTCAGATGACCACTGCCCCTGGGTGCAGAGGTGGTTGCAGTGGGCTCCCCAGCCCAACAGCGAGGCATCCGTTGTCAAGATGAGTTCGTGCAGACGAGTCTGGAAGGGCATGCCCCGAAGGAGGCTCTGGGTGTCCTGCCACCAGACAAAGGGACTTGACTAGGCTGCGAGACACCTGGATGGGGTCCCAGAAGTGGCCCGAGGCTTGGGCCTATTGTGCTCTGAGGCGCCACTGGGCCGCTCACATGTGCATGCGAGCATGGGGAATGACGTGGACAGTCAAGACCATGTGCCCCAGGAGGCGCAGCATGGCTCGCACCGAGACCATGGGCCGGCCTTAGACCTTAGCAACCAGAGCGCAGAGCCAATCTGCGCATGCTTGAGCAATAAAGGTGGTCGCACATTCTATGTCGAGAAGAGCGCCAATGAACTCCAGGGTCCGCACCGGTATGAGGTGGGAGTTTTGAGTAGATGATCAGGAAACGGAGGCGCTTGAGGAGGACCACCCTGCGCGACACAGAGGTGAGCCTCCTCCGCCCTGGTGCCCGAGACGAGCCAATCGTCTAGGTAAGGGTAGACAGATATACCCTGCAGCCGGAGGTGGGCCGCAGCCATTGACAGGCACTTGGTGAAAACTCGCAGGACAGATGCGAGCCTGAAGGGGAGCACTCTGTACTGGAAGTGCTCTCCCTGCACCCTGAAACACAGGTACTTCCTATGCTTGGGATGGACCGGAATGTGGGCGTGTCTCAGAGATCCAAGGAGCATAGCCGGAGGTAGGGCAGCAGGACGCTAAGGGACAGCATTTTGAACTTCTCCTGCACCAGAAACTTGCTGATTCCTGAGGTTGAGGATATGGTGCAGGCCCCGCCATCCTCTTTGGAATGAGGAAGTACCGGGAATAAAATCCCTGACCCTGGAGGTGCAGCAGAACCCTTTTGACTGCCTGTTGACCAAGGAGGTTGTTCAGCTCTTGCTACAAGCAAGCCTGGTGTGAGGGAAGTCGAGTAGGTTCCGCCGGGGAGAAGGAAGGAGGAAGTCTGTCTAGACAAAGACGATACCCGTCCTGGATCACCTGCAGGACCCAGGTGTCCGATGTAATAGCCGTCCAATTCGGGGGTGAAAAGGGACAGCTGTCCTACCACAGATGGAAGCATCCCTGAGAGGCGAGAGGCTATGCGTTTGGCGTCAAAATCCCGGGGCTGGCTGGGGTGGTGCCGATGGCTGGGTCTTGGGCCCCTTGGGTTTCCAGTGAACCTGGGCACCCCCTTTGCACTGAGTGCTGGTCGCGGCGCATGGGTAGGTGGATATGGCAGGTATCCCCGGTAAGGAAGCCCTTTCCTCTGGAAGAAAGGCTTTTTGGTGTGCTGCTTCTTCCGTGGAAGCGAGGAGGTTTTGCGAGAGAGACGGGTACGAGTCACGAACTCAGTCTCCATCTCGGCTGCCTTGTCCTCCATGGGCTTGCCGAATAGCTGTTCGCCAAGGCAGGGGACATCCAGGAGCTTCTCCTGGACCCACTGCTCCAGGTCCAAAGACTGGAGCCATGCCTGGCATCAGGCTCCGATGCCAGCCGCCACTACACGGGCGGAAGACTCGAACCATTGTATGCTGTGCGGGAAAGTCTATTTCAAGCAGTCCGCAACCGACCTCAGGTGCTCCCCACCAAGGCCCGCGGAGAACACACCAAGCTCTTTGCCGAGGTCGCGAAGGAACATACCCACATACAGCTGATACGCCTGGATGCGGCACGCCAGCATGGATCCCTGGTAAGCCTTGCACCTGAGGGTGTCGAGGGCACGGGATTCCCTACCAGGCGGGACTGAAAAGTGAGACTTCATGCTCTTCTGCTTCCGCATTGCAGACTCGACTACCATGGAGGTGTGAAGAAATTGGGTCTTCGGAAACCCTGGGCTGCGCTGGATCCTATACATGGCATCGAATCTTTTACTGACAGTAGGGACCGAGGTGGGTGCGTCCCACCTGCGGAGAAGCAGCCGGGATAGAATGGACAGCACCGGGGCTGTAAGACTCCCTGGGTGGAGACTCGTACTGCAAGATGTCAAGTTCCTCTGCCATCGGCTCCTCCTCGTTCTGCGTCGGCAGATGGAGGGCCCGAGCCATGTCCTGCACAAACGGCAGGAAAGAGGTGTCCTCGGGAGGCGACCTTTGCGAGACGGGCGGGGATGGGTTAGAGAGGAGATCCCTATGGGCGTGGGTCTCTGGGGAAGTGTCCCTGTCCGATTATCAGCACGAGAGGTCCAAGAAGGTCTCCGAGTCAGGCTGATCCCCATGGCCCCTGGTCAAGGCCCGCTTGGAGCTGGAGGCACTGTCTTTGGAAGACCTCGCCCCGAGGAACGGGACGCAAAGCGAGACCAGTGCCGAGGACCCTCATGAGGCACGCAGATCTCAGGGGTTTCCAAGGCAGTTGTTGGGATCCCAGTCAGGTGACCCTCATTCTCGGGGCGCAAGCCAGCCGTGCTGGGCAAAAGAGCCTGCTGGGCAGCGAATAAGGCAGAAACGCTGCACTCCAGTGCCAGCATATGGGACTCCCACTCGGGAGTGGGTCACTGAGACGCAGACGCCGGGGTTACTGGGTCTGGCGTGGAGGAGGAGAGAGGGTCTTCATCGGGATGACCCTCAGGAGACCGGGCGCCATTGCCGGAGGCCTCTGTGTCCATACAAAGTACCTTTCAAGGCCGCTCCTTGAACGACTCTCAGGAACACCAGGGAGTGCTAAGGGACCTAGCGCAAGACCGCTCGCGCTTGTCTGGAGCCCCCGACAGCAACTTCGAGGTCGTCTTCTTCTTTTGCCATTCCACCTCGGGCGAACCCTGATCGGAGTGAGGCCTGGGGTGTGGAGTCACTGCGGGGGACCCCACAAACGGTGAATCAGTGGGGCGAGGGGCCACCGGGGTAGCCGGGGCTGCCTTGAGGAAAATGTCATCAGACTTCTGCTTGCAGCTTAGCAAGGCCTTAGTGGACATTTTCTTACAAAGCAAGCAGAGCTCCGGCCTGTGGTCAGCCCCCAGACACCATAGACAGCAGCTGTGGGTGTCTGTGAGTGACATATTTTTAGAAAATCTGTCACATTTCTTAAAGCCGGTGGTCATGGGGGCAAAAAGGGCCCCTGCGAGGTCGAAAACCCTCGAGGCCAGCGGTTGGAGAAAAAAAGGTGCAAAAAGGGCCCGAAAGAAAACGCACTAAATAGAAAAAAAATGGGATCGCATAGCCCAGAGCCAGAGCAGCGGTGAAGGGGAGGATGGAAGAGGACTGGTGCGCTACCGGAAAAAAGACTGAAAGATCGGATCATGAAAAAACTTTTTCCGAGGGACGAGGACGTGCGGAAAAAGGAAGACTGAGCAGGATGACACCTTTGGGCGGGAAGAGGACCACACATGCATGGCAACAATCCCAAAGGCTTTCTTTGAAAGCTGGGGTATTGCTCTGTGCGGGCTCCGTCGGTGCCGACGTCACCCATAAGTGAGGGCTGACTTCCTGCTTGTTTCTGGAGAAATTTATTTAAGATATTTACTCATATATGGTTTTAGGGTAAATACTCTGTTTTACCATAGGAAAGGTTTTGAATTGTTTCTCTTTTGGCTTACTTTTTTTTACTGAATCGCTGCAGTTTCTCCTTTTTTGGCGCCAAAATCTGTATGAAAAGAACTCTAGTATTAGCCATTTCCTCATTTGCTAAGCCACTATGCTTTCGGAAGGTGAAGCACACTACTGAGGTGTGTCAGGTTCACATAATCATCCTCCCTCATAGGTGTAGTAATATTGTAGGTAATAAACTCATGGAGCAGCTTTACCCATAGGCATTTTAAGCGTTTTTGTTTTCTTTTAACACAATGCGTTGTTGGTCAATTTTATTTTATTTTAATATATAATACATCTCGGAATCGTTCTTTTTGAGCTAGTTTCGTTTCTGCTGAATCGCTGTGCTTTTCTCGTGGTCACTATAATCTGTATAAAAGAACGCCGGCAGCAATGCAATTCTTACTTGTAAAGCTGTTTAGATATCAGAGAGTCCCACCACTGAATGTTGTCTGGTTTACATCACAATTTTGCTTCACAGATATATTTATATTATTTATTACATTCTCTTATATATTGCATGTTAATAGTTCACAGATTGTTTTTCTATTATTAATATCTTAGCTTTTTTCCTATAACACTATGCACTAATGGACAATTTTATTTTTGTACTCCAGCAATGTTTATTTTTTGTTCACATGGTTGTTATCTACTTCTAATATCGGGTGGGCAGCACTGTTGGTTCTTTTCAATTTACAATATTGATTTGATTCTGTATTTATCTGGATATAGTTTTTGGGATTGGATCACATGGTGGTTTTATCCATGGTCAATAATAGTGCGCAAGAGTATTTAAAGCACCTCTTATGACTCCATTTGTTTGATTCCCGTTGTCTTAGTCAGTTTATAGCAGAATGCTTAGAACTATGAGGGAAGTTTTATCTTTACAACACATGAAGATTTAACCGGTGTTTCTCTATTAAGTTTGAGAGATTATGATATATCACAATTTAGAATTGTTTTATAGAATATATCCTTTATTTTACAAAGAGTGCATAGAAGGTCCTAGTTTGTTTCAAGATTAGAACGCTACAGTAATGGGTATTGTTCTGTCCCCTCCTTTCAGCCGCATGAATCTCATCTTTTTTCATTTGGTAATATCACTGCAATTTGCTACTTCCACATTCTCCACCCAGGTCCTGATGAATTCTACTTTTCTCTCATGTTTTGTATGTTTCTATTTTTATTGGTTTATTATCCTTGAGTGTATGTTGTGATGGGGAAGATCCGTCCCTTGCTGTGCAGTCAGAGGAAACTGAAGAAAACAGGTCAGATTCTGACAGCCAGGCAATGCACATGGCTACAGGTTGCCAAGGGAGATGTAAACAAACCCAGCCACGAGTGCAGCAGCCCCCCCCAAGCTGCAAACAAGCCCCGTGCCCTGAGTGCAATAGGATTCACCTGGGTGGAGGAGGGGCGAAGCTAAGCACTGTGGAAGATAAAAAGCACTCATTAGAAAGCAGACTTAGCTCTAGCTCAAGCTCAGGTGGAAGCGCAAGCTTCAGCTCAGGAAGGAGCTCAAGCTCAGGTTCAACCTTCAGCTCGGGAGGGAGCTCAGGCTCTGGTTCAGGTGCTGATTCGAGTTCAGGCTGGAGAGGAAGTTCAAGCTGGGGAGCAAGCTCAGGATCTGGATTAGGATCCGGGAGGAGTTCTGACGGAGCAGCTGTGAATTCCTGCAGCAGAGCTAGAACAGGAGCTAACATTGGAACAGACAGAGGAACAAAGAAAGCTCAAGCTGAAAAGGTACCGAGGGTTAAATCCCACAGTCTGCAGGAAAGCTTCTCTCAGTTAAAGCCTTGGGAGGAAGGCAGCTGGAGGGAGAAGCCACGCAGGGAGCCAGCTTGGGTGTGTCCAGAAGCTCACGAGAGAGAAAGGTACAAACCTCTGAACTTTCCTAATAGTGAAAGAGCACTGCTCAGTAAGCCTTGCAGGCAGAAGCCAGAAGGTAGTTCCTATAAGAGGAACAGGGAGAAAACTAAGCCTAATAGTTTTCTCTGGGACAATAAAGCTTTCCAGAATTCTCTTAAGGCTAAAGAGAATGTTTTGAGAACCCTGTGTGAATGCGTCCCTATGTATCCAGCGGGGGATGGGCTGGAGGATATGCAGGTTGAATACACAGATGAAGGCATAAACGATGTATCCATGGATTGTACGTTAACCATTGCAGATAATATGGAAACACTTTGCTGAATTGAATGTTTGAAGCTAATGGTATAGCTGGAGAAAGCAAAGGGAGCATTACTGCCATTGGAAAAGAAGCCTTTATTGTTTCCTATGTAAAGGACTGTGTATTTAAAAGCTGGAAGAAAAATATGTCATTTTTCTGCAGTTCCTGAGTTACTATTTCTTTATACCAGACGTATGGTTTTGTCCTGAGTTCATTTGTGTTTACCAAAACCCCGGGACGGGGAAATAAAACCTTATTTTGACCTTACCACTCTGTTACCTCAATTCCTTTGCCTGTGAGGTGTTTGGGACTCCATTACCCAGAGGGTCAATGTACTACTACGCCTGCACTACGACCACTTCCTGGCTTAGGATAGTCATCAGCTGAACCCTCTCTGCTAGCCCTAGGACCCAGGGTGGGCAACTGGTAACAATGTTTCTATTTTTATTGGTTTATTATCCTTTTGTGTCAACAGCACACATTGTAATTTTATTTGTTGTTTGATTCTGAATGGCTTTTATTCAGTTTTGACATCATTTTAATTAATTATTTATTAATTTTAATATCATTTTTAAAGTTTTATTATTTTAATTTATGTTCTTATGCATTTACATTTTTCAATTGTTTTTAGTGCCATTACACCCCTGAGGCGATTGCCGAAACACGGCCTGTGTTGGGTATGGCTTTAGTGTACCCCCTAATAAAGAATTTGAATGTCTTTGTGAGTCTCACTCCTTGGTGTCGTCTACTATTTTCTATGGCCAAAGGTCCAAATCCCGCTAGGGGACAGCAATCCTGGGCTGGAAGGACTGGGGTTTCTAGTCCCATAAGTGCTCCTTGTGGCCTTGGGCAAGCCACTTAACCCTCCACTGCCTCGGGTTCAAAAACAGATTTTAAGCCCTTTGGGGACAAGGGAAATATATATACAGTACCTGAATGTACAATGCTTTGACTTGTAGAAAGGCGGCATATAAGCTTAGTTAAATAAATAATAAATAAATAAAACTGAAGGAAGGAGAAAGAGGAATGGAATGAAACTATATAGTTAGGTAATGGCAAGTGACAGAAATAGAAGGCTCAGTGACAGAGAGAGATGTGGTGAAGGAAAGGATGAAGAAGACGGAGTATGAAGAAACAGATAATGGAAATGGAATCTTGGAAAAGAACTTAGAAGAAAACTAATAAGAGAAATCATAAGGAAAGGAATGGAGAATAAAACCAAGGATATTACAGTGCCTCTATATCGTTCCATGATTCAACCACACCTTGAACATTGCGTGAAATTCTGGTCACCGTATCTTAAAAAGGATATAGCGAAATTAGAAAAGGTACAGAGAAGAGCCACCAGAATGGTAAAGGGGATGGAAGGATACCGCTATGAGGAAAGGCTTAAAAGGTTATGTCTCTTCAACTTGGAAAGAGAAGGCTGAGAAGAGATAGGATAGAAGTCTATAAATTAATGAATGGAGTGGAACGGGTTAAAGTAGATCGGTTGTTTACGCCATCAAAAAGTAGAAACTAGAAGACATGCAATGAAGCTACAATATATCCCATTTAAGACTAATAAGAGAAAATATTTTTTCATTCAAGGTGTAATCAAACTCTGGAGCTCGTTACCAGAGGATGTAGTAAAAGCTGTTAGTGTAGCTGGGTTTAAAAAAAAGGCTTGGACAAGTTCCTGGAGGAAATGCCCATAAACCATTATTAAAGAGGACCCAGGAAAGCCACTGCTTACCCCAGGATGAGCATTATGGAAGCTGTAGACTTTGGGTACCTGCCAGTTACTTGTGACCTGGATTGGCCACTGTTGGAAAGAGGATACTGGGCTGATAGACCTTGAGAAATGCCATGCTGGGTCAGACTATGTTCTTATGAAGCAGAAAAAAGAGACTGGGACTAACCCAACTGGCAAAATAAGATAATCAGACAAGGAAGATACAAAAAAAGTGTCTGTTTCTCTAAAAACTGATGTAAGACTAGAACACCTGGTGAAAGTATGAAGCGATGAGCAGGTTGCTGCCTTGCAAATGTCTGCCGGTGGTACCAGACTGCACTCTGCCCAGGCGGCCACTAGTGCCCTAGTAAAATGGGCTCTGAGCCCCCCTGGCACCATTTTACCACCAACTGAATAGGCCACCGCAATGGTCTTTTTCACTCAATGAGCAATCAAAGCCTTGGAGGCCACCTCCCCCTTACGGGGACCTCCACACAAGACAAATAAGCGATCTGACTTATGGAAAGGCTCAGGGCTCTTGAGGTACCTATGTAACACTCTGCGCAGGTCCAAGAGATGTAGCTGATGGTTGTCCTATGACTCCCCCAGCAAGGGAAACAAGGCAAGAAACATCATTTGATTGACATGGAACCTAGAGACCATCTTCGGAAGAAAAGATGGTACCGGTCACAATACCACTTTCTCCTTAAGAATTTTTAAGAAAGGCTCCAGGCACAACAGCACCTGCAGCTCTAAGATCTGCCTAGTCAAACAAAGTGCCACCACCACCACTGTTTTCAAGGTAAGGAACGCCCTCCCCAAAGACTCTAAGGGTGGACTCATCAATACAGACAGCACTAAATTCTAATCCCATGGTGTGACTGTTGCCCGCACTGGTGGATGGACAAGCTTCACTGCCCGCAAAAAACACACTATATCTGAGTGAGCTGCTAGGGAGCGCCCCTGCAGTCAACCCCTGAAACAGGCAATAGCCACCATTTGTACCTTCAAGGAATTCAAGGCCAAACCCGTTTCCAGACCCTGCTGAAGGAAGAGCAAGATATCTGGGAGAGAGCAAAGAGGGCAAATTTTGCGTTCCGCACAAGAAGCTTCAAAAACTCTCCAGTTCTGAACATAGGCCAATGAGGTGGAATGCTTTCTGGACTTTACCAATGTAGCTATCACCAAAGTGGCATAACCCTGCCAGCGCAGTCGCACCCTTTCAAGAGCCATGTCATAAAAACTGATACACCCGAGGCATCAATATCGGATTCTGGGCCAAGAGGTTGACCTTGTCTGGAAGACTCCATGGCAGTGCTGTCAGCAGACACAGGAGATCTGCATACCACAGTCTCCGTGGCCAATTCGGTGCTATGAGTATCACCAGACTGTCACGCGCCTCTATGCACTGTAGCAGGTTGTCGATTAGTGGCCATGGAGGGACTACATACAGCAGCCCCTCGACCGGCCAGGCAAGCGCTAGGGCATCGAAGCCCTCTGACATGCTCCCTGCATCAGCTGAATAAGTGACTCACCTTGGCATTGTCCTGAGTGGCCATGACATCCATCACTGGGACTCCATCGCAAAGTGACTTCATGGAACACTGCTGCATTCAGTTACCACCCTCCCGGATACAACTGGTGTTGGCTACGAAAATCTGCTTGAACATTGAGCTTGCTTGCCACACGAGCCACCAAGAGGGCCAAGAGATTCTCCTCCACCCATAACAACAAGCCCTAACTCTCTGCCAATAGCGAGGCATTGCCCGTGCCCCCTTGCTTGTTGATGTATGGCATCATAGTCGCGTTGTCCGAACACACGCAGACTGCTTTCTGGGAGATCTGGTGTTGAAAGGCCTGCAAGGCTAGCATCACCGCCCTCATCTCTAAGCGGTTTATAGACCATGAGGTCTGCCCCGGTAACCAAACTCCATGGGCCACCTGTCCTGGAAATGCATCCCCCCAGCCCGAAAGGCTGGCATCCATTGTCAGCAGAATCCAGTGTGGCTGCTCTAGCGGCATGCCCGCCGTGAGGCGAGAGGTTTTGAAGCCACCACTGTAGGTTGTTTCGTATGTCCCCCAGGCATTCCAGCCTCATTGACACTAGTTGTGTCTGTGGGAACCACCTGGACAGCAGCACCTGCTGTAACGGTCTCATATGCGCTCGGGCCCATGGCACCAGATCCAGCGCTGCTGTCATGGATCCCAGTAACTGAAGATAATTTCATGCCTCCAGCGCCTGCATTCGCAAAAACTGCCAAACTGCGTCTGTAGCTTCTGTACACTGTCTGTGGGTAGAGAAAACAATCCCGCCTGGGTGTCAAACTAAGTCCCCAGATAGACCAGCCATTGTACCAGCCTGAGTTGACTCTTGGCCAGGTTAACCATCCAGTCAACACTATGTAAAAGATAGACAACCCGCTGTACCTGCCGAGACCATCTCTGTCTCAAACTTTGCCCGGATGAGCCAGTTGTTCAGAGATGGATGAACCATGAGACCTTCTTTCCGCAACACCACAGTTACCATCACCATGACTTTAGTGAATGTGTGAGGCACAGTGGCTAGGCCAAATAGCAGTGCCCCGAACTGGAAATGAACCATTGGCATTGCAAACCGTAGGAACTGTTGGTGTTGCAGTTGAATCTGGATATGCAGATAGGCCTCTGCAAGATCCAGAGTGGCTAGAAACTCACCCTGTCTTACCGCCAGAATGACCGAACACAGAGGCTCCATACGAAAGTGCAGCACACACAAGACCCGGTTTACGTGCTTGAGATCCAGAATGAGCCGGAACAACCCTTCTTTCTTTGGCACCACAAAATATATAGAATACCGCCTGGCACCACACTGGTCCTGAGGCACTGGGACCACCGCCCCAAGCTGCAAGAGATGCTATGTCTTGCATTGCTTGCACCTTTCCCTGGTCCCTACAGGGGGAAAGATCAAATGCCCCCGAGAGAGGATGCACAAACTCCAGTACATATCTCCTCTGAATGATATCCAACACCAATTGGTCGATCATTATGCCAACACAGGCAGGATAAACCTGTTGAAGCCAATTGCCTATCGCTACTGCCTGGGCTTTCCTGGCATCAGTGTGGCCTCTTGGATGGGCCCACAGGGGCAGAAAAATATCCTTGCCCCACCCCCGGGACCCCCAAAAGGGCTGTCCCCTTCCCCCAAAACACACACGCTGATAAGGAGCAAAATGGTTAGCCTGGAACCAGCGGAAATTTATTTATTTAACAATTTTTATATACCGTCTTTCTACAAGTCAAGACGGTTTACATGGAACAATTTTGGCAGTATATTTCAACTGTTTACATGGAACAAGAAACAATGGATACATATGTAACAAGAAGAACTAATTACAAAGATCAAGGATCAACTATTTACATAAGAGTTTACAATGAGTCATTGGGTTGAATAGTAGGATTTGAGTGATGCAGAAGAGGAAAGGAGGAGATGGAAGGGTTATGAGCTAAGGTGGAAGGGAGAAATGTTCAAGAAAAAGATGGGTTTTTAACTTCTTTCGGAACTCAGAGTGGTTTGAACAGTTCCGAAGTTCATGAGGAAGGGCATTCCATAAGAATGGAGCATAGAGGGAGAAGGCCCTGTTACTTGTGATTTGTTTGCAGTGTCTCTTATTTATAGGGATGGTTAGTAAGTTTTTGGTTATAGAACGATGTGTTCTTGTGTTATTGGAGGAGAGAAGGAGGGAGGAGAGGCATGGGGCAGACTCATTGGACATGATTTTATGTGTAAGAGTGAGGACCTTGAATTTAACTCTATACTAGATGGGGAGCCAGTGGAGATCATAGAGGACAGGAGTGATATGGGAACGTCTAGGGTTGTTAGTTATGAGCCGCGCTATCGTGTTCTGGGCTATTTGAAGCGGTTGGATAGAGTTCTTGGGAAGGCCATGATAGATAAGATTGCAGTAATCAAGAGAAGGGATTGTGAGGGCCTGGCAGACAGTACGGAAGGAATTTGGGCTTAAAGGGGGTTTGAGGTTCCTGAGGGTACGGATCTTTGCATATATTATATTAGTGGTTCTCTTTATTTGGTCAGTGAAGGAAAGGTTCTGATCCAGGATAATACCAAGATATTTCACTTGGTTTTTTATAGTAAGTGTGAGATCACCGAAGGTAAGAGTGGAAGGTGGGGTGTATGTAGGGTTGGAAAATACCTGGAGGACCTCGGTTTTAGATTGATTGATTGAGAGGTTATGCTGGGAGAGCCAGGTTTTTAGGCTAGTTAGGCATTCACTTAATTTAGAAAAGTTAGGGTTAGAAAGGTTAAAAGGGGTGAAGCACATCATGTCGTCAGCATATAGCTGATACTGAATGCCGTAGTTTTGGAAGATCTTACAGGCAGGTTGGAGGAAGATATTAAATAGAAGAGCAGAGAGACTGGATCCCTGGGGGACACCTTGTTTTAGGATAAATGGGTGGGAGGAATCATTACCAATACGAACCTGTTGGGTTCTGTTATCTAGGTAGGAACGGAACCAGTTCAGGCTTGTGCCTCTAAGACCTATTTCATGGAGTCTATTTAGGAGTTGATGGTGAGGGAGGGAGTCGAAAGCCGCTGATAAGTCAAGGAATATGAGGAGACATCCTTGAGAAGGATTCTGGGTGTGGAGGTATAATGAATCAAGGAGGGAGGTAAAAAGGGTTTCGACTCCATGGTTCTTTTTGAAACCATGTTGGAATAAGTCGAGGGGGGAGTAATCATCAATATAATTCTGCAGTTGAGTTTGGACCAGCTTTTCGGTTATTTTAGCCAGGAATGGGATACTGGAGATAGGTCTGTAAGAAGTAGGAGAGGTTGGATCGAGTTTTGTACCTTTTAAGATAGGGCGGATAGAGGCACACTTCAGAAGAGGTGGTACAAAGCCTGCCTGGAGGGATGTTTGAACAATATACAGAATGTATGGGCTGAGAGAACTTCTAGTGGATTTGATCCAGGGGACAGGGCAAGGGTCAAGGGCAGAGGTTGAGGCATTTAAATTTTTTATGGCATAGACACATTTTTTAGTGAAAGGGGGTCAAAATCACTCCAGTAGTTTGGGGGGGGGGGGGTAGGCTCTTGTGGTTGGGTGCAACAGTCAGTTAAAGAATGGGAATTATGATCAGGAGAGGAAATCTCTTGGCTGCCCCCACAGGGTGCACCCGACTTGGGCCCCTTAGAATCCCCCAAGTCCCCAAACAGGAGCCTATCTGTATATGGCAGCTTACTAAGCCTGGACTTGGGAGAGGCATCCACTGACCAATTCCACAACCAGAGGAACTGTTGGGCTGCTACTATTGAGGTCATAGTCTTCGAGGTCACCTGGAGCATATTGTAAAATGTATCCGCCATATATGATATGGCTGACTCTAGCCAATTCCCGTCTGGCGATGCCTGCCCCTCCAGAAGTACTCCAACTTAGTAGCCAGTGAATGGACACACTAGAAACATAGGCCCCACAAATGGAAGTCCGTAGTGCCAGGGCACTGGAATCAAAGATCTGCTTCAATAATGACTCCAGTTTCTGGTCCTGGAGATCCTTAAGAGCAGCCCCCTTTTCTCTGGGGATAGCGGTCTTCTTGGTTACTGCTGAGGCCAAGGCATCCATTATTGGAATATACAGTCGATCTCTTTCCTCCTGAGGAATGGGATATAGGCGACTCATTGTCCTGCTCCCCCTCAAGGTAGCCTCGGGACATTCCCACTCCGAGTATAATTTTCCTAATAACTCTGAACTGGGAAGCAGGTCTGCTCCCCTTTGAAGCCTTGCAAAAGAGGGGTCCTCTAGGGGCTCCTCAACCTGAGCTGGAGGAGGAACAATGTTCAAGGCCATCAGGGAATGTGCAAAAAGAGCAGCAAGCTCTTCCTTGCAGAAGATCCGGAAAAATTAGGGTTATTTCCCACCGTGATCTCCCCCTCCTCCAGATCGGGGCCTGCTGGTTCCCCACTGAGTTCAAAAGGGCTCTTCCTAAGCTCCTCCGAGGTCTGAGCTGAAGGAGAGTCCTGGCCCAGCCAGGCATCAAGCCTCCCTTTCACTCTCTTCTCCAGAGGAGTCCCTTCCTCTGGGGGCGCCTCAAGCAGGGACTCCAATTCCAACTGAGCAGGTATCTTGGAGAGAAAACACTGTTGGCCTGCCTGTTTCCTCTTCAGGCAGTATGCCTTATGAAAAGACAGTATAAACTCAGGGAAAAATATAGGTTTCTGTAAGTCATTTGCCCCCTCAGAATCTGCACGGATAGGAGAACATGCTACCTGAGTCTTCCCCTTACTTTTGTTCTTGCCGCACTTTCCTGCACTCTCAGAGGAAATGGCTGCCAGAGCTGAAATGGCTGTGGTTCTGGTGGGAACCACTGGCCTTGGCGAAATCTCAGCTGAGAGCTCTGTTGCCATGTCCATATCTCCTGTGGTCTCAATCTACCATGCAGCGATCACTCCTGTCTCAAACAGACTCTGAAAAGTCCTGCCGAAGAAACTCCATGGCTGCCAGCACACACAGCATGCACGTCCCCCTCTTAACCGCCTCAAGCAATAAGGAAAACACACTGCCGAGCAACAAAACAGACTTCAGGAAAAAGCTACTCACACGGTCGTCCGCGATCCTGCTCAGCCCACAATGCTGCTGCTGAAGTCCTAAGCAATCTACTGCTGAGTCCGCTCTAACTCTGAAGCACTGCACAGCACTCTTTTACACAGGGTACCCAACATCCTATAGCTTACAGGTTCATGGGGACCCAGCTGAGGGGGGAAAAAAGGGACCTTGGGCTCCCAGGTACTTTAGCCTGGAGCAAGCTGACAACACCTTAAGGGACCAGGTAACAGGGTAGATCCTGCTCCTCTGCCTGCCCTCCCTTACTTCCTGAAGTTGAGGGACCCCAGCCACACCTGACCACTTCTGTCACCTTAGGTGCCAACCTGTTCAACCTTCTTATTTAATTTGCTTTTTCTTTTCTTTTTTTTAAATGGATTTCCTAATCCTCTCTCCAGGAGTCCACAATGCCGGAGCTCCACACACAGCTGCTGAGAACTGAGAGCCTAGAGCAGGAACTGAAAGAGGGGGCTCTTAAGAGTTCTGACATGCTTAGTTCTCAGCTGCTGTAGGATGGAGACAATCCATGCGTAACCTGGACTGGCCTGAAGGGATGATTAGGAATATTGTATATTATTTATTTCTGTCAATAGATGGTGCTTTCATACAGGTTATGGTCTTATTCATCTTACTTATCGTATTTCTAATCTCTGATGTTAACTTCAGCTTAAATAATCTTTCCTTCATCTGAAAACCCGCATACACATTTATTTCAATAGAGGCTAGGGTCCTCCTCCTGCTTGTCTTCCTCTTTTTCAGTTGATTCCTTGGCCTGTTCTTCATTTACTCTGCTCTCCTGCATTCCTGGATCTCCTATCTCCAACTATACCTCAGCCTCCCTTTAATGCTCTGTTCCAAACCTTTTTCTTTTCCCTGTTTAACCTCTTTTCTGGTGTGTTTTTCAAGTGCCCTAACTATATTTTTCACTGTTGCAGCTCTCTCATGCTCCTTTCCGAATCCCCTCCTTTTCCCTATGCACCAGCCTTCCTCCTGGTGCTGTCTCTCAGCTACTGTCTTCCTGCACTAGGTTTTCTTCCATTGGCACTTTGAGGCTTTCCTTTCTTTTTCTACATATGACTCTTTTATAGTGCTTCTGTCTAGGTCTCCTCTTTCTTTCTCTATTTTTTTTTCTACAGACACCCTCAATTGTTCTAAGTGTTATCACTCACGCACTTCTTTACTTTGATCTTTAAAACTGAGGATCTTAAGTTTGCATTGGTTGGTTTTTGCAGCTTTTCAGTGGCAATATGCCTCTTTCTTTCAGTTTTTGGTCAACTCTTTGTATACCGTCTTGGTTTAAATATAGAGTTTGTGGCGTACCAGTAAATTATATCCTCTTAAAATTCAGTGGTCCACTTAATTGTAGTTAATCCTCTGAACTTTTTCATTAATTTCTGTGGTTTATTTTCTGCCACAATGCCCTTTATCTGCAACAGAGATGTTATTTTCATCTGCAGTGCCTGCACTAGCAGTACCACTATCATTAGCACTAGTGCATAAGCTACAGGTGGGCAACTTTTTATCTGGGGCAACATGCGGCCAGTAAGTATTTTCTTTTTTTTTTCCTACCATACTTCAATTATTGTGTCACTTTGCTGAGACTTGGTATAAATATTATACAATGAGCAAGACGTGAGGAGGAAACTTCATTCTCTCCAGCTAAGAGATGCACAGCAATTCACCAACCACTGCTAGTGAATTTTATGCTGCGCTCCCTTTTGATCTTTGTGAGATGTGGGTGATATCCCCAGACTACTAGGCTACCAGGTCATCTGAGGTGACGTGCTGCACTTCACCGCAGAGATCCTTTGCTCCTGAGCTATTGTCAAGATTCAAGTTACAAGGCAATAAAAGAAAATATAAAAAACCCACACACATACCCCCATCGACTAAAGATTTAGGTGTTTTCTTTTATTTAAACACTGGGAACATTTAAGGATTCAGCCCTTAATAGGCATTTTGCATGCCCTCCACTCTGCCCTTTAGTGTGGTGATTTTACTTCTGAATTTTCCATACTAAGAACAACCTTAAGACATTGGGAATAAGATTAGTACAAGAAACTCAGGAGCAACCTACTGAACTAAAGAATAACGCTGCTTGGTATATTAGTCCCAGAATAAATGAATTAATCTTGAGAAGACCACTTCTGGGTATAACCGCTTCATTTTCTATTCAGTCAACAAACAGATTTAATAATGAATAAAATACCGTTTGATTATAAGTCTTTAGCCATTTGTTTAAAGCATAAAACAATGATTAAAATACTACCTGCCCTCAATTTAAAGTGCTGTCAAGTCAATACTGGCAAACTAACAGCCCCCGGGGGGGTTTCTTGGCAAGGTATGACTGGAAGTAGAATGCCAGGCTTTTTCTTCCAAGGAAATGGAACCACCAGGCTACTCCTCCACATGACTATTAAAGCTTCAGAAATATGCCACCTATTTATAACTTTAATAAAATACAGTAACTTACATTAAAGTACGAGATGAGACTCTTCGATGGTGAGTCACTAGCAGAACTTAAGGTTACTGTGAGCTGCTGGATTATGTTCATAGCAGCCCTGTACAAAAAGAAAAAAGAAATATATATATGCTCAGCACTTAGCAGCTTTTGTTCTTTCTATTGCACATATCTTTAACTTGACATTCTCTAATCGCTTATCCTATAGCAAAGTTTCCTAAGCATATACAAAAGAATTCTCTCTATTACTCTCTGTCTTCTGTAAAACAGCTTGTTAGACTTAATTTTAAACTTTTATAAAAAGAGAAAGCAACAGAAAGTCTTACATCTGTCATATGTTCTACTGAATTTCATGGAAAGGTTTATCAACAAGATGTTGCTTTATTTAACCACTATTTAGTGTTGTTTTCTTTTGTTTATTTATTTATTTCAAGATTTGATATACTGCCAGTGGTGCTTGCATTATGGCGGTTTATCCATTAATGAATGTAGAAAACATAGGTTATATGAAAGATAGATACATGAATGACAGAACTAGATACACAAGGAGGGAAAAATGGAGTAACACAAAAATTTCAAAAATTAAGAATTGGTCACTGCAGGAAGAGTAAGGGAAAGGAGAAGGAAGATCAATGTAAGACTTGTGTGAAGAAAAGCATAGTTACTCACCTGTAACAGGTGATCTCCGGGAACAGCAGGAATTTAGTCTTCACATATAGGATATCATCGGTACCGATGGAGCCTGCGCGGGAACGCTCCCCAGCGTCCAACATGAAAGCTTTTGGGAGCATCCCACAGCGCCTGCATGCTGCCTTCCCGCCTTTCCCAACTGTCCCTCTCCAGTTGAGTTTATAGCTGAGACAAAAGAGAGAGGGAAAGAGAGATAGAGAGATACAACACCTAGGGGAGGTGGACGGGTTGTGAAGACTAAATTCCTGCTCTTCCCGGAGATCAACTGTTACAGGTGAGTAACTATGCTATCTCCAGAAACAAGTAGGAATGTAGTCTACACATATGGGGACTCCCTAGCTGCAGATGCCAGGGAGATGGCCCCAGAAAGTTGTGTGCCCTTGTGAAAGGGCTCCACTTCCCCTCATGGATCTCTGGCATCCTACCAGGGATGGTAGGTAGGAGTTGATTAAGTCTGGAAGAGGTGTTGAAGAACAGCCTGACTAAACAAGGCACCCCGGCGGGAGTCCTTGTCTAAGCAGTAATGGTCTGTGAAGGTATGAACCGAAGCCCAAGTGGCTGCTCGACAGATGTCGTCGATAGACACAGAGTGAAGATGAGCCAATGAGGCTGCCATGGCTCTCACACTGTGAGCTGCGACATGGCCTTCAAGAGGAAGGTTCTTACTCTCATAGGCAAAAGATATACACTGTGCAATCTAGTTGGACAGTGTCCTTTTGGAGACTGGAAGTCCCAAATAACTAGGATCAAAAGCAACAAAGAGTTGAGAGGATTTTCTATGTTGCTCTGTCCTTTGCAAGTAAAAAGCCAAAGCTCTTTTACAGTCCAAAGTATGAAGGTTCCTGTCTGCATTTGAGGCATGAGGCCTTGGAAAGAATATAGGAAGGTAAACCGCTTGGTTCAAGTGAAAAGGCGAAACCATCTTTGGCATAAAGTGTTGATGAGTCCTAAGGACTACCTTATCATGCTGGAACCTTGTATAAGGAGGATCAGCCACCAACACTTGCAATTCACTGATGCGATGTGCTGATGTGATTGCAATGAGAAAGATAACTTTCCAGGAAAGGAATTTCAAAGAGGTAGTGGCTAATGGTTCAAAGGGCGGTTTCATGAGCTGCCCAAGTACCAGATTCAAGTCCCATGCCACCGGTGGTGGCTTAATGGGAGGCTTTGTTAAAAGAAGGCCTCTCATAAATCTCGCTATGAGAGGATGAGAGGAAATAGGTTGTTCATTGAGAGGCTTGAAAGAAGCTGCAATAGCACTCAAATGGACTCTCACTGAATTAGTCTTAAGCCCTGCATTTGATAAATGAAGGAGGTACTCCGTTAATGATTCCAGAGGTATCGCAAGAGGGTTAAGACCCTTCTGCAAGCACCATAAGGTAAACCTTTTCCACTTAAATACATAAGAGCGTCTTGTGGAAGGTTTCCTGGAAGCATGAAGGATATCCTTTACCTGCTGGGAAAGGTTAAGACCGTGAAGTTCTAGGCTTTCAGCAGCCAAGCCCTGAGATGCAGAGACTGGGGACTGGGATGCCACAGCATCCTGTCCTCTTGAGAAAGATCTGGAGCAGATCCTAACTCCAGAGGTGGAGCTTGAGAGAGATGTAGGAGCAGAGGGTACCACATTTGCCGTGGCCAACGTGGAGCTATGAGGATCATATGACCTCTGTCTCTCTGAAGCTTGAACAGGGTTTTGGGAATTAGGGGAATGGGTGGAAAGGCATACAGGAAGTCCTGACCCCAATGGAGGAGGAAAGTATCCCTGGCCTGACAACCTCGAGCCGGAATTCTGGAACAGAACCGGGGAAGTTTGGCATTCAGCAGACTTGCAAAGAGGTCTATGTCCGGGGTTCCCAAAATTTGAAAAATTTGGCCACCTGGTCTGCATGGAGAGACCATTCATGTGGCAGCAGAACTCGACTGAGTCTGTCTGCCCAAGAGTTTTGAATGCCTGGAAGATACACCGCAAGGAGATGAATCTAATGCTCTCTGGCAAGGGCCCATAGTCACAAAGCTTTGTTGCACAGCGACAGAGAGCATGTTCCGCCCTGCTTGTTCACATAGAACATGGCTACTTGATTGTCCGTTTGAACTAGGACTGTCTTGTAGCTGAGCTGGTTATGAAAAACTCGAAGAGCAAGGAAGATTGCTCTGAGCTCCAGGAGAGTGATATGGAGATAGGCCTCTTGTGGAGTCCAGGTACCCTGGGTAGAGAGGCCTTGCAAGTGTGCTCCCCAACCCACCAAGCATCTGTTAGAGTGGCTTGGGATAAGGGTTGCTGAAAAGGAGACCCCACCAAAAGGTTTTTGGGGGACTGCCACCATTGGAGGGACAAAATAAGGCGATCTGACTTTGCTATTTTGTTTGACAGGCAACCTGACGCCTGAGTCCACTGAGTGGATAAGGTCCACTGGGCTGCCCTCATATGGAGGCGAGCATAAGGAACCACATGCATGGTGGATGCCATGTAGCCTAGCAACTGTAACATTTCCCGAGCAGTGAGGTGAGGTTTTAGCACTGCTTGGGAAGCTAACTGCACAATGCGAAGGCAGTGGGGCTGTGGAAGGTAGGCCCTTGTCTGTCTGGTATCCAGAAGAGCTCCTATAAACTCTAGGGACTGAGTGGGAGCAAGGCTGGACTTTCGGAAGTTTATGACAAGTGTAACCTCTCCCGGCATTCGCGGCTTCATTGAAACAGCCGCCAGCGTGAAGGCAAAGGCTCTTCACGCTGGCGGGCTGTGCAGAGGGAGCTGGGGCTTCGCCGGCTCCCTCTGCAGCAATCCACTGAGCGAGAATGTGGTTTGCGCGGGGCCCTGTGCGAACAACATTCTCGCTCAATGGACGGGCCGGCCCTGTGTGCATGTATGGCAATAGCAGAGGTTCTGCTTATGCATTCAAAACAGTCAAAGGCTACACGATTCACAAACTTGGAAACATCCTGAGCGTGTTTAACAAGATTAAGATAATCTTGCCTTTTATCATCAGGAAGGAGAGGGCTCATAAGCTCTATGTCTCCTGTGACCTCCTTAAGGAACATTCCCATATGCAAGATATAGGAACTGATCCTAGCAGAACGCATGGAAGCATCAACATCCAAAGGCGTCAAGAGTCCTACACTCACGTCCTGGAGGATTAGATGCATGTCTTTTTGCACTCTTTATCCGTCTCATGGCTGATTCCACCACCAAGGAACGGTGTGGTAATTGAGTCTTCTGGAACCCAGGACAAGGAGGAACTCGATACATGGTGTCGAGTCTTCGAGAGTGCGGAGATGTGGTCAGAGGTGTTTCCCATATCCTTAACATAAGATCATGCAAGATCTCATGAATAGGTAAGGTAGCTGCCTCCTTGGGAGCTTTAGGGTATTGTAGAATTTCTAATTCCTTTGCCCTAGGCTCTTTTTCAGGAGCCACTGTGATGGAAAGACCTCGGGCCACATCTCGGGTAAAATCCTGAAAGGACATATCCTCTGATGGAGACATCCTACACTGAGGAGAAGAGGAATCCTCAGGAAGAAGTACTCTGGTATCGGCAGAGCTTTCAGAGTCTTCAGACTCATCTGAGTATTCGAAGTATTTCTGATCCGGGTGATCGTGCAAGGCACGGTACCGGTACCGATCTAAGTCAGCATCGGAGTGGTCCAGTACCGTCTTGTCGATGCTGGATAGACGCATGACTCGGTCCTGGTAGAATACCTGCCGATGTCGATGCAGTCAGTGCCGGTACTGGAGTCGGTGCCGGTACCGGTTGAATTGTCTGAAGCGGTTTCAGGGGCATTGAGGCCGTGAGAAGAGCCGCCAGACTGAGTTCAATAACCAAGAATCTCTGGTCTATCGACGCTGCCGAAGCTTGGGTATTGGTGCCGGATGAAGCAACCGGAACCCCAGAGCATGGCACCAGTAGTTCTGCCGAGGTTGAAGCCTCAAGAACATCCTGGAGCCCCGTTAGTGCTTTGGAAGCCGAAGCTTCCCGCCAGGGCAATTTTGCTGGTGAAAGTCCCTCAAGGGCAACGTCAGAGGCATCTCGATGTTTAGAAGGAGATCTATCCTTTGAGGACCGGCTAGATTTATGTTTAGTTACCTGAGATCCATGGGAGGAAGATGAAGCCCTGGAAGACGTCGATGCCATGGAGGCTGCATCGGAGGGAAAAAGGGTGCTAAGTTTAGCAGCTCGGTTTTGCCGGACCCTTTTTGACATCATCCCACAGGCAACACACTCTGAAATAGAGTGGTCAGGACCTAAACATTTGAGGCACCACTCATGGATGTCGGTGACGGAGATAGTACCGCCACACTTGGAATACCTTTTAAAACCCGAAGCGGGTTTTTCCATTTTGAGGGAAAAAAATTGGGCCTAGTGTCCAAAATGGCGCGTGGCACCCGAGAAAAAAATTACTGGAGAAAGACTCCAGAAACAAAGTTTTTTGTTTTTTAGAAAAAAGAAAAGAACTGGCGGTACCGGTATAGCGTCGAGGGAAGGCAGACGCGACCACAAAAAAAGAAGAAGGGGGGAAATTTTCTGCGGCTCCGCGGAAAGTGAAGAACTGGAGAGGGACAGTTGGGAAAGGCGGGAAGGCAGCACGCAGGCACTGTGGGATGCTCACAAAAACTTTCCTATTGGATGCTGGGGAGCGTTCCCGCGCAGGCTCTGTCGGTACCGATACCCTATATGTGAAGGCTACATTCCTGCTTGTTTCTGGAGATGGGTAGTTACTCATCTGTAAAAGATGTTCTCCATGGACAGCAGGAATGAAGACACCACCTTTGGGAGAAACCTGGGGTGCGTGCGAAGCATGACCCTGTTATTGTAGAACGTAGTATAAGGGAGTAAGCCACCCACCAGGGCCTGGAGCTCGCTGACCCTGCAATCCGAGGTGAGCGCCATGATGAAGACCACCTTCCAAGAGAGATACTTGAAGCAGCACACACGGAGAGGCTTAAATGGTGGCATGGTGAGTTTTGAAAGAAGAACACTGAGGTGCAACTCTGCTGCCGAGGGGCAGACTAGGGGTTTAGAGAGTAGTAGGCCCCTCAAGAATCAAGTTACAAGGGGCTGAGCAGAGAGGGGCTTGCCCTCAACCAGGTGATGGTGCACTGAATGCACACAGAGATGAACTCAGACTGAGATGGACTTTAGCCTTGCCTGGGAAAGGTAGAGCAGATACTGGAGCACGAGCTGGACAGAACAGGAGAAGGGGTTAATCCGCCTCTCCATGCACCAGACCAAGAACCTTTACCACTTTAAGGTGTAGGCCCAGCAGGTGGCAGGCTTGCAAGAAGCCAAAAGGACTGCTTCCACTTCACTGAAAAGCTCGAAGTGAACCAAGCTTTCCCTTTCAGCAGCCAAGAGACAGGGATCCCAAGTTGGGGTGCAGGAGGAAGCCGTCCTCCTGCGACAGCAGGCCCTGGTTGCACCCCAGAGGGACCGAGGGTGCCTGGGATAGGTAAAGCAGCAGCCAGACCCACCGAGGAGCCACCAGTATCAAGGTGGCTCTGTCGATCTGGACCTTGAACAGAGTTTTGGCGATCAGTGGGGTGGGCAGGAAGGTGTAGAAGCCACTCTTCATCCACAGGATGAAGAACGCATCTGCCACTACCCATGAGGGGTGCGGCTGCCTGGAGCAAAAGCAGACCAGCTGAGCATTGGTTGGACTGGTGAAGAGGTCCACCTGAGGCCATCTTGGGGTCCAGCCGTCACTTGTGTGGTTGGAGGACTCGGCTGAGTCGGTCCACTAGGACGTTGTCCTGGCCCGGGAGGTAGACTGCCTGCAGGAGTATCCTGCTGCTGCTAGCGAAGGAGCAGATGCTCACCACCTCACGGCACAGGAGGGATGAACCTGTCCTTTCCTGTTTGTTGATGAAGACCATCGCCACCTGGTTGTTGGTCTGGATTAGGACCATTTGATGCTGAAGGTGGTGTTGGAAAGCTATCGTCCGGAGCCTCCAGGAGGTTGATCTACTGTAGGCTCTCTGCCAGTGACCAGCTGCTCTGGGTGCGGAGGTTGTCGCAGAGGGCTCCCCAGCCCAGTTTGGAGGCCTCCGTGGTAAGGATCCTCTGGGGGACAGGGGCCTGGAAGGGCATCCTGGCCTGCAGGTGGCTGGGGCTGTTGCTACCAATTGAGGGAGTCAGCCAGAGAGCGGGTCACAGCCACTCTGTCTCATAGGCGCCCTGCTGCTTGTGAACACTGGGAGCTCAGAGCCCACTGGGCCAGCCACATGTGCAGGCTGGTGTCCAGGGTGAAGTGTACTGTGGATACCATGTAGCCCAGAAGGCACAGCATGAAGCGGCAGAGGGTTGACTCTGGACATGCCCCGCTAGCGTTTGGAGGCGCTGGTCCTGTCCAGAGGAAGGAAGGCCTTTGCCTGGATGGTGTCCTGCATTGCCCCTATGAACTCTAGGCATTGGGTCGGACGGAGATGGGACTTTGGGTAGTTTATGATGAACCCCAAATGTTCCAGAATGATAATGGTGCAGGCCATCTTCTGGTGGGCCTCTGCTGCGGTGCAATCCTGTATGAGTCAGTCATCCAGTTACGGGAAGACAAACACCCCCTGGAGACGCAGGAAGACAGTGACCACTGCTAGGCACTTGATGAAGACTCTCGGGGCAGAGACCAGACTGAAGGGTAGAATCCTGTACTGATAACGGCAGCCTCCCACCATGAAGCAGAGTTACTGCTTGTGAAGGGGGTGGATGAGGATGTGTGTATAATAAGCGTCCTTTAGATCCAAGGAGCATAGCCATTCTCCCTGCCGGAGGTATAGCAGCAATGTTCCAAGGGAGAGCATCTTGAACTTCTCCCTCACCAGGAACCGATTGAGGTCTTGCAAGTCTAGGATGGGCTGAAGCTCTCCGGTCCTTTTGGGCACTAGGAGGTAGCGGGACTAGAATCCTTTGCCTGTCCCTCAAGGGGTGTCGTCAATGAGGATGGCAGAGGACTGAGACGAATCTCCGGATGCTGATGGCGCTTTCTCCTGTCAGGGCCACTCCCAGCCATCGCCCTCGACCTTGTGTTGAGGGCTCTGAGGCCGGATGCCATGGGACTCCACTCAACACCCGAAGAGGCCACAGAATAAGTTAGGCTTTTCGAGGGCATCCCTCCTTGAGGGAGCCCCGGTTCAATGCTCTGTGCCCTCGAGGCTCCAATACAACGTAGTTGCCGCACGAGGTCGAAGCCTCCACAGCAGCCCTCGAGGGTGCTAACCCTACAGACAACTCCGGTGCCATGTCAGTCTTGTGAAAAATAGACTCATGCTGCTTCTTGCGGTCTCAGATGGCCTTGGGGGGTCATCTGCTGACACACGCCAAGGTATTATGATCTGGCCTGAGGCACCGAAGGCAACAATCATGCAGGTCCATGTACAAAATATTGTGAGTGCAATGGTCGCATGGCTTGAAGCCACTGACCAAGACCATGATGGGTAAGACTGTCCACGTGAAGTCAAACTCCTTTGGCCTGGCCAGAAAGGGTGCAAAAACCCATGCACCGATGAAAAAAGATTCCCGAAGGGGAAAAGAAAAAGGAACCTGATAAAAACATGACGCCAATTTTTTCAGGGGGTGGGGGAGGGGGGAAACAGACACACATCCAATGGGCTCCATGGAAAAAAGGAGACTGAGGCAAGATGGCACCCTTAGGCGGGAAGGGGACCACGCATGTGTGGTACATATCCCAAAGGCTTTCTTTGAAAGCTGGGGAGAGGTTAGCGCGCGGGCTCCATCGGCACCAATATGTGAGAATTGATTTCCTGCTTGTTCTTGGAGAATGAAGGACTGATCTATGATGGTGGAATTTGGTTTAAGATGGATGAACCACAGGCCTGAAGCTCGCTCACTCTATGTGCTGAAGTGACCGCCACCAGAAATAATACCTTCCAGGTCTGGAACTTCAGAGGACAGAACTGAGCGGCTCAAAGGGAGCTTTTATGAGCTGCACAAGAACCACAGTGAGACCTTAAGACACTGCAGGAGGCTTACAGAGAGGCTTCAAAAAAAGCAAGATTCGCATAAAGCGAACAACTAAAGGCTATACCAAGATGAGCTTGTCTTCCACATCTTGATGGTAAGCACTAATTACATGAAGATCCTGACTGAGTTGGACTAAGTCCAGACTCAGAGAGGTATAGAAGATAGTCAAGAAATTTTTGTATGGAACAGATGAAGAGATCTAGGGCCCAGCCCTCACACCAGACAGCAAACATCTTCCATTTTTAAGAATAAGATTCTCTCATAGAGGCTCTCCTGGAGGCCAAAAGGACTTCTGTTACACCATTCAGCAGGTTGAGCTGAGACATTAGCCTCTCTACATCCATGTCATGAGGGCCAAGGACAGGATGTTGAGGTACATTATCCCGTCCTCCTGTGATATTAGATCGGGTGTGTGGCTGAGCCATAGCGGCTCCAGACTTGAGAGCTGCAGCAGGAGGGGAAACCAAGGCTGTCTGGGCCAGTAAGGAGTGACGAGAATCATCACGATGCCGTATGTTTTGAGCTTTAGGAGGGTCTTTGCAATGAGAGGTATTGGAGGATAAGCGAACAGAAGACCCTCCTCCCAGTGATCTGACTCTGGAGCAGAATTGATCCACCTGGGCATTCTGCAGGATGGCAAACAGATCCATCGAGGCAGTGTCCCACTCAAGAAAGAGGCAAGAAAGAGACAAAGCTGATTGATGTCACAGGTTGTAAATGTCGCAGTTTGTAAATATACAAAAGTTTTTGTTATAAGTTTTAAATAATTACTTTGGTTTTTTGTAGTAAGTTGCAAATAATTACTTTGGTTTATACTGTTCTTTGTATATAGACGCAATGTTGCATAATGTTCCATGTACTTATTACCTTTGCTCCCTGTAAACCACCACTGATCTTGGGAAGTGGCGGTATATAAAAGTTTTTCAAATAAATAAATAAATAAGTACTAATTACTAATTTCCCTGTCCAGCATCCATTTGTGCAGCTGGAGAACTCAATTCAGTCTGTCTGCTAGTGTTTTGCTCACCTGGCAGATAAGTGGCTCTCAAGTCCATCCCGTGCATGATAGCGAACTTCCACAACCTGACTGCTTCCCTGCTTGTTGATGTAGAACATGACGACCTGCTTGTCGGTCTGCACCAGTACAATTTGGTTGGCCAGTCAATCTTGGAAAAGCCTTAGTATGTTTGCCACTGCTCTTAGTTCCAAGACGTTGATCTGATGAAGACTTTCTTGGATAGACCAATCACTCTGGGTGTGCAACCTATTGAGATGAGCTCCACATCCCAACCTAGATGTGTTTGTCAGCAGAACATTTTGGGGTGGAGCAATTTGGAAAGGAAGGCCTTTGAGCAAATCATGATGGACTGTCCACCAGTGTAATAATTGAACAAGAGGGGCAGTGACACTCAGATGGTCGCTAAATCGACACGTGGTCTGGGTCCATGGAGTCCTCAGAGTCCACTGAGCTTGCCTCATCTGGAGGCGTGCCAAGGGTGTGACATGTGAGCTGTCATCTACTGACTCAATTGAGTCTCCCGCACAAGTGCTGTCAATCTGAGTAGTAGGTCATGTGGCAGGAAGGCTCTCGCCTGCTGAGCATGGCTCCTATGAACTCCAATTGTTGGGTGGGCTGCAGATGGGACTCAAGATAATATATATATATATATATATATAACCTTCGTAGTTCCAACACTCAAACTGTCAATCATGTTGATTCTTGGACTCCTCCTGGAGTGGTACTCTATCAGTCAATTCTCTAACTAGGGAAAGAAACACTCCCAACATCCAGAGGTACTACTACAAAGCACTTTCTGAAGATGCAAGGTGCTGAGGCCAGGCCAAATGGCAACACTCGGTACTGGAAGTGTTGTTCACCCAGGACGAGTCGGAGATACTTCCTGTAAGTATCTGTATATTGATATACACATTCTTGAGATCCAGGGAGCATAGCCAATCTCTGCTTTGCAGGTAAGGAAGCAGGGTGCCCAGAGAAATCATTCCTTACTTTTCTCTTGCCAAGAACTTGTTCAGATCTCTGAGGTCTAGGATGGGATGATATCCACCCATTTTCTTGGAAACCAGAAGTACTTGGAATAAAACCCTCAACCCTCTGGTGGCACAAGCTCAATCACTAGATCTGATAAGAGGGCGGCAACTTCTCTCTAAAGCAGTTCCTGATGCAGAGGATCAAAGTGATGGACCCTCGGGGAGGGGGGGGGGCAATTTGATGGCAGTTCCAAAAGGTGTAATTTGCAACCGCTCTGTAGGACCCATGAGTCTGAGGTTATGAGGGGCCACCTCTGGGCAGTGAGCTGTCCTCTGACCAGATGGTTCCCAGTTGCGGTCGATGGAAGAGTGGCTATGCTCTGAAGGAACCAATCAAAACCCTTCCTTGGTTTTAACTAAGGAGCCGATTGAACCTTCTAGGACTTTTTTCACAACTGCTGCTGGTGAAGGGCCTGCTTGGGCTGGGAGGTCTAGGACGAAAGGAAGTAGCTATGCCTATGAGGATAGTAAGACTTCTTCTGGGCCCCACCCTGGAATCTCCTCTGGTAGGAGGTGTGCTCAAACATCGATCTGGAGAGCCTAGTGAGTGACATGTTGCTTCTTTATGAAGCTAGCTTTCTCTTCGACCTGCTTGCCAAAGAGATTCTCTCCCTGGCACGGGGCGTCCATCAGCTTGCTCTGCACAGACTGCTCCAGGTCCAAAGATTACAGCCAGGCAAGTCTATGGTGCCAATGCTTATGGCAGCATTCCTAGTTGCCATTTCAAAAATACCATAGATAACCTATACCATAAACTTGGAACAGTCTTTGCCATGCGCGACCAGGGCATGATATTCTTCCAATTTCTCAGGAGGCACGAGGCACAAATTGGGCTAGGTCAGTTACATAGTAACATAGTACATAATGGCAGATAAAGACCCGTATGGTCCATCTAATCCTCCCAGCAAGGCAGCAAGAGTAGGTGCACCTGCCGCTCCATGCAGGTCACCCCTCCCCATGCCTTTATTTAGGGGTGTACCCACTGCTCCGTGTAGGTCACCCCTATTTGCTGAGATATAAGAGAAAGTTATGTTTATTTTGATTTTATACGGTTGCTATAAAGGGATCCACTATGTCTATCCAATGTCATTTTGAATTCTGTCACTGTATTTGCCCCCACCACTTCCATCAGGAGGGCATCCCAAGCATCCACCACCCTTTCAATGAAAAAGTATTTCATAAGAACATAAACATAAGATATGCCATACGGGGTCAGACCAAGTATCCTGTTTCCAACAGTGGCCAATCTAGGTCATTAGTACCTAGCAGTTTCCCCAAAAGATACAGGTTCCACAATGCTTGTATTGGGTCAAGCAGTGATATCCTGGGTCCCTTTTAATAATGGTTTATGGACCTTTCCTCTAGGAACTTGTCCACACCTTTTTTAAACCCAGCTACACTAACAGCTTTTACTACATCCTCCGGTAACAAATTCCAGAGTTTGATTACACGTTGAGTGAAAATATATTTCCTGACACTGCCTTTCAGTTTACCCCCTTGCAGCTTCATGTTATACCCTCTAGTTTTACAGCTTTCCCGTCTTTGGAAGAGGTTAAGTCACGCATGATGTTCTTCAAGAACATGCCCATGTAGAGCTGGGTAAGAGGTCATGCGGGCGATGAGCATGGAACTCTGAAAACACCGTCTCCTGAAAGAGTCCAATGACCAAGCCTCCCTCCTTGAGGGCACCGAGGAATGAGTCTCGGAACTCTTGATCTTCTTTAGGGCGGATTCGACCAAGGAATGGTGAGGATACTAACTTCTCAAATCTGGGAGCCTTCTGAACTCTGTCTATAGAATCAAGCCTTCTACCAACGAAAAGGTAAAGTGAGGGGGTTCTCCCACATCATTGTCTGTACTCTCTGCAGGAGGAGGTGCACAGGCATTACAGACTAAAGTAGGACCTGTGTGTCCAGTGGGAACCAACGCTCCGGTAGCCTGAACATAAGCTAGGGCAAGGCAGTCTGCCTCCCAGGAGGACAGTGTCTGTTTGGTCACCACTTCCCCCAGCCCACTGGTGTCATAAGAAACAAAAAGCTGAGCAGCTTTCCGGTGGCCCTGGGTCTGCTGAATGTAGAAAGGCAAGGCCCTCTTACAATCCAAGTTGTGAGGGATGGCCTCCACCCTGCTGGAGTGAGACCTTGGGAAGAAGGAAGGTAACAAAACCTCCTGGTTGAGAAAAGGAGATACCACCTTCAGAAGGAATTTGGGGTGTGTACATAGCATCACCCTGTTCTTATAGAATCCAGTATACAGTGCCAATGCCACCAGGGCTTGGAGCTTGCTGTGAGTGGAGGTGAGCACCATCAGGAACACGACCTTCCAGGAGAGATACCTCAGGTGGCAGGTACCTAGAGGCTCAAATGGTGGGCAGGTGAGCTGTGCCAAAACTATGTTGAGGTCCCATCCTGTCACCGGAGGGCAGGTGGGGCGTTTGGAAAGCAGGAGTCCTCTCAAGAAGCGAGCCACCAGAGGCTGGACTGAAAGAGGCTTGCCTTCAACAGGGTGGTGATGTGCCGCCAGGGCATGGAGGTGCACTCTCACAGAGATCTATATGAGCCGAGATTGCGAGAGATGAAGATGATACTGCAACACCAGCTGCACCGGGTAGAATGGGTTCACCTGTTGCTCCATGCACCAGACCAAGAACTTGCACTATTTGAAGGCATAAGCACTCCTGGTAGAGGTCTTACGGGAGACCAGCAGGATCTCTTCCACTTCTCCCAAGAGTTTGAAAGGGACTAAGGTCATGCCATCAGTGATAGGGACCACAGGTTGGGGTGCAGGAGAGAGCCCGTCTCCTGAGACAAGAGCCCCAGGGAGTTCCCCAGAGGGAGTGGAGTCTCCACTGACAACTGGAGGAGCAGCAGGAACCACAGCTGCCTGAGCCAGCATGGAGCCACCAGAATCAGTGACGCCTTGTTGTAAAGAGCCTTGAAGAGTGTTTTGGCAATCAGCGGCGTGGGTGGGAAGGCATACATGAGGTTGTCCAACCATGGAATGGGAAATGCATCTGCTGCTTCCCAGGACGGGTGGGGCTGCCGGGAGCAGAAACAAGGTATCTGGTAGTTGTCCGGGCTGGCAAAGAGGACCACTCATGGGGTCCCCCAGAGCTGGAAGAGCCAGGTAGCCACTCTGGGGTCCAGCTGCCATTTGTGCAGCTGGAGGACCCTGCTCAGTTTGTCTGACAGAGCGTTGTCCTGGACTGGCAGGTAAACCGCCCATAGGAATATTCCCTGTTGAAAGGCATAGGAGCAGAGTGTCATCGCTTCGTGGCAGTGGGTGCAAGACCCTGTGCCCCCCTACTTGTTCACATAGAACATGGCCACCTGATTGTTTGGATCATACTGGCTGGTGCCTCAGGCAGTGACAGAATGCTCGGAGAGTGAGATATATTGCCTCCGAAGCTCCAGAAGGTTGATATGTTGGTTGCCCTCAGCTTCAGACCAGCTGTCCTGGGTGTGGAGTTCTTCAGAGTGGGCCCCCCATCCCAGCAAGGAGCGTCCATAGTGAGGACCCTTAGAGGGATTGGGGTTGGAAAGGCATCACTGCCTGTAGGTGTTGGGAGATCAATAGAAACATAGAAATATGACAACAGAAAAAGACCACATGGCCTATCTAGTCTGTCCTTCCATATCAACAACTACAACAGTCCCCTTTTTTCCTTTAGAGATCCTCTGTGTTTGTCCCATGCTTTTTTTACTTCAGTTACTGTCCTCATCTCTACCACTTCTACTGGGAGACTATTCCATGGATCCACCACTCTTTCCGTAAAGAAATATTTCCACAAACCACTCCTGAATCTATCCCCCTTCACCTTCATCCCATGTCCCCTCGTAGCAGAACTTGCTTTCAATTGAAAGAGGCTCTCCCCCTGAAAATTTATGCCACAGAGGTATTTAAACATCTCAATCATATCACCTCTATCCTGCCTTTCCTCTAAGTTGTACATATTAAGATCCTTAAGTCTGTCCTCACATGCTTTATAATGAAGACCACTAACCGTTTTAGTAGCCACCCTCTGCACCGACTCCATACTGGTCACATCCTTTTGAAGGTGCGGTTTCCAGAATTGCACACTATACTCCAAATGAGATCGCACCAAAGACTTATACAGAAGCACTATCACCTCCTTTTTTCTGCTAGTCATTCCTCTCCGTATGCACCCAAGCATCCTTCTAGCTTTTGCCGTTGCCTTTTCTACCTGTTTAGCTACTCTAAGATCATCAGACACAACCATGCCGAGGTCCCGCTCTTCTTTAGTGGACAAAATTACTTCACCCCCTATACTATATTGCTCCCTTGGATTGCTGCAGCCCAAATGCATGACCTTACATTTTTTAACATTAAATCCCAGCTGCCAGATTCTAGACCATTCTTCAAGCTTAGCTAGATCCCTCCTCATATTATCTACACCTTCCTGGGTGTCTACTCTATTGCAGATTTTGGTATCATCCGCAAAAAGGCAAACTTAGCCGACAGCCCTTCCGCTATATCACTAACAAAGATGTTAAAAACAATCGGACCAAGGACAGATCCATGGGGCACACCACTGGTAACATCCTTCTCCTCAGAGTGAGCCCCATTTACCCGTACTCTTTGTCGCCTCCCACCCAACCAATTTCTAACCCAAGCAGTAACTTTAGGGTCCATCCTTAGGGTGCTCAGTTTGTTTATAAGTCGCCTGTGAGGAACAGTGTCAAAGGCTTTACTGAAATCTAAATACAACACATCTAGGGCTCTCCCTCGGTCCAACTCCCTGGTCACCCAGTCAAAGAAATCAATCAAATTTGTCTGACAAGACCTGCCCCTGGTGAATCCATGCTGTCTCGGATCCTGTAATCCGCTGGACTCCAGAAACCTCACTATTTTCTCTTTCAGCGTTTCCAATAATTTACTCACCACCGAAGTTAAACTAACCGGCCTGTAGTTTTCAACCACATCCTTACTTCCGCTTTTGTGTAAAGGTACCACATGAGCCTCTCTCCAGTCCTTTGGCACCACTCCCAACGAGGCTTTGAAAAGGTCAGTCAGTGGAGCTTCTAGAATGTCCCCAAGTTCCCTCAGTATTCTAGGGTGTATCCCATCCGGTCCCATCGCTTTGTCTATTTTAAGTTGAGCTAGTTTCTCACGAACACAGTCTTCTGAAAATTGTTCAAGATGTCCCTCGCTTCTGTTCCTGTTTGTGGGTGTTTTCTGAGGTCCTGCTCCTGGTTCATCATCTGTGAACACAGAACAGAAATATTTGTTAAGCATTTCCACTTTACCCTCATCAGCTTCTACATATTCCTCCCCTTCACCCTTGAGTCTGACAATACCACTTTTGCCCTTCCTCTTCTCAGTAACATATCTGAAAAATGTCTTATCCCCCCATTTTATTGCATTAGCTATGTCCTCTTTTTGAATCTTTGCTTTCCTGACTACTTTGCTAGCTTCTCTAAGTTTCTCCAAATATAGATGCCTGTCTTCCTCTCTCTGTGATCTCTTGTATTTCATGAAGGCCTTCCTCTTTTTCTTCACCTTTTCAGCTACTTCTTTCGAAAACCATAGCGGTCTCCTTTTTCTTTTACCGTTATTTACCATTTTAACAAAAAGGTTGGTTGCCCTTAAAATATCCCCTTTCAGTTTTGAACACTGTTTTTCTACATCCTCCAGCTGTTCCCATCCCGCTAACGACTCCCTGAGGTATTGGTCCATCTTGGCAAAATTAGTTTTCCTAAAGTCTAAGACCCTCACCTTTGAATGCATTCTAACAACCCTAGTCCTAATACTGAACCACACCATCTGGTGATCACTGGATGCAAAATGTTCTCCTACTATAACATCAGAAACACTTTCACCATTGGTAAGCAGCAAGTCCAGTATGGCCCCTTTACGTGTGGGGTCTGTTACCAATTGCTTGAATAGTTCTCCCTGTAGAGAATCCAGGATCTCTTTACTTCTAGATGATGCTGCAGCAGGAATGTGCCAATCAACATCCGGCATATTGAAATCTCCTATCAGTTGCACTTCCCCTTTCCTAGCAATGCTGCGTATGTCTTCAATTAACTCCCTGTCCACCTCTTCCTCTTGTGAGGGAGGTCTGTATATCATGCCAATGCAAATAGATTTCTCTTTCCCTCTTTCTAGTTTAACCCACAATGACTCCTCTCTCCCTTTTAAGCTCTGTAATTCCAAAGCTTTAATAGTAGTTTTTACATATAGTGCCACTCCTCCTCCCCTTCTTCCTACCCTGTCCTTTCTGAATAAAGTATAGCCAGGTATAGTTACATCCCAGTCATGGTTTTCTGTGAACCATGTTTCTGTAACTGCCACTAAATCCAAGTCGGCCACTCCCACCAAAGCTTCAACATCAGGGATCTTATTCCCCATGCTACGGGCATTTATACACACTGCTTTCCATATGTTACCCCTGTTACCCATTTCCATAAAGGTATTTAATGTATCACTTACCTGTGGGCTTTTTCACCCATCTCCAATGAATCTAATTTAAAGCCCTCTTCAGTAGATTAGCCAGTCTACTACTGAAGACGCGTTGACCTTTCTTGGACAGATGGATGCCATCTCTGCTCTGCAACCCTTGGAACAGCATCCCATGGTCTAGGAAATCAAAACGCTCTCAATGACACCATCCACGCAGCCATGCATTCATCTCCAGGATGCGAGCCTCTCTGCCTTGGCCGTTACCCTCAACGGGGAGGATTGAAGAGAACACCACCTGTGCACCAAACTGCTTTCACCCTCTGTCCCAGAGCCATGAAGTCACTTTTGATATGCTCAGAGGGATATCTGGCAGTATCATTTGTTCTGACATGGATTAGCAACATTTGGTAATAGTCAGTGGGCTTGATGAGTCTCGGCAAACTCTCTAACATCTTGGATTTTGGCACCAGGCAGACAGCATACCTCTCTGGACATCAAATCTGGTCGGCAGATTGACACCCCAGTACCTCCTCAGAAGAGAGTCACCAACCACCACTACCCTTCGCTTCCTTGTGGTCACTGATTCTGCAACTTTGGGGTACTTAAGCTCTGGTTCTTCCCTTTCCAGGGATACTTTCACCTCCTCCACTTCCAGGGCTGCATAATGGTTTTCCAATTCAAGGGCTGGAGAAGTTGGATGGGTGTTTCTGCAGGCCCTGGTGACTTGTGTCCAACCTTCGTCATTCTGTTGGCACCCATTTTCTCCTCGGCTAGAGAGCTTGGATGTTTCAAGAAGTATATCAATGTACTTCTCACTGTCTTGAATGCTCCTCAGCCTCGCCACCTCCTCTCTGAGTTCCTCCACTTGTTTCCTCAGAGCTTCAGCATGCAGGCACCCTGCACATGGAACCAGTCCGTCAACTGGCATTGGGACCTCTGTCTGGACAGAGGCAGAAGCTGTAACAGGGGCAACAGCTTTAGCGATATGATTTTTCCCAGCCATTGTTCTATTCGTGGAGCTTAGGTATCTGTTAAAGCAAAAGAGAGTGATCTACCAAAGTACCAGCCGGTTTCCCAGCGTTGTTTGACCTGTAGAGCCCCTGATTCCAAGTCAGAGATTCCGCCAGCTAGTGAGTCACTAAGACTCTGTCTTGGAAACAGCCCTTGGCCTGTGTCCACTGGTTCCGAAGGCACCACTGAGCAGCCCTCATGTGAAGAAGGGTGTCTAAGGTTACATGGACAATTGAAGCCATGTGCCCGGGTAGGCACAGTAGAAGCCGAGCTGACACCGAAGAACAGTGTTGTATGTCTATGGTCAGTGCCCTGAGATGGTTTGCCCGGTCCGGGGGGGGGGGGAGGCCTTTGCCTGTAGAGTGTCCAGCCTTGCCCCTATGAACTTCAGACATTGAGTTGGGAGGAGATGGGATTTGGGGTAGTTTCTCACAAACTCCAGATGTTGCAGGACCTAGATGGTGTGTGCTGTTACCTGCTGCACCTCTGTGGCCGTGCCTCCTTTTATAAGCCAGTCGTCCAGGTAGGGGAAGATGAATAACCCCTGAAGATGAAGGTAAGCTGCTACTACTGCAAGGCATTTGGTGAAGACCCTGGGGGCGAAGGCCAAGCCGAAGGGCAGTACTCTGTACTGGTAGTGGCCGCCCCCCAACATGAAGCAAAGGTACTGCCTGTGGCTGGGGTGAATGAGGATGTGGGTATGAGCATCCTTCAGATCTAAGGAGCACAACCAATCTCCCTGCTGGAGGTAGAGCAGCAATGTTCCAAGTGCGTCTTCTGGCTCTTGAGCCGATGCATGGCCGACTCCACCACCATGGAGTTATGCGGCAGCTGTGACTTCTGGAAGCCAAGGTTCCAGTGGACCAGATACATCCAGTCAAGCCGCTTGCTCACCACTGGCACCAATGCCAGTGTCTTCCACATACAGAGCATTAGCCGTTCCAGGATGGGTGGGGTGGAGACTGTGAGCCATTATCTCAGTGGTGCCTTGTACTGAAGGATTTCTAATTCCTCTGTCTGAGGGGCTCCCTCCGATTCTCTCGGGAATGCAAGAGCCATGGACATGTCCCACATGAAGTCTAGGATTGCTAAGGGAAGGGAGACTTGTGGGCTCAGGGCCGGAGCCCTGCCCATGTCCCTCAGAGGCCCTGCAACTGGTGCCATGTGCACTAGCCAGGGAAGACCTCTATCCTGTCAAGCGGGGCCTGGAGCGAGACCTAAGCAGAGGATCAACTCTAGGCCGTATGGTCTCAAGGATTGGCTCGCGGGGACGCCTTCGATGTTGAGGGCTCAGTGGTCTGGGCGGAGGGACCGGCAGTACCAGACAGGAACGCATGGAGGCAGACTGCGCTCCAGGGCCACCATCCTGGATTAGAGTCCAGACAGCTCTGCAGCCTTTTGCACAGATTGCAAGCCATGGGGTCGTGGTCTGGCCCAACGCAGCAGTCATGTGTATGAGTGAGGGACATAATTTCTGTACCCCGATCACACTTCTTAAAGCCATTGGTAGCCATGGGGGGCGGGAAGTACTCCAGCGAAGACCCACAATGCTGCCAGTTGGAGAAAAAAAAAGAGCACGAAAGTGCCAAAAGAAGGAAAAAATGAAGAGACAGACTTGCCAGGGCAGCGGGTTCGGGAGGTGGGAAGAGTACCGGTGCACAACCAGAGAGCGTTTGAAATTCAGGTCAAGAAAAACAACTTTTTCTGGGGGAAACCAGACAGACATCTGAAGGGCTCCGTGGAAAAAGGGAGACAGAGCAAGATGGCACCATTGGATGGGAAGGGGACCACGTATGCGTGGTTGCATCTACCAAAGGCTTTCTTTAAAAGCTGGGAAGATGCTTACATGAGGACTCTGTCGGTGCCAACCTCACCTATATGTGATGACTGACTTCCTGCTTGTTCCCAGAAAAAAGGATAAAACCCAAGTGCAAAAATACCCCTGCAGGGGAGGAGGACAGTTTACCAAGTGGAGGAAGACTAGCATCAAAGCTGAGGCATCAAGATTGAGGCATCATGGCACCACAGCAGCAGGCAGAAAGGAGTCACACAGGTATGGTCGCGCCTTCCAAAAGCTTCCAACAGAAGCTAGAGAGCATACCCGCACAGTGCCCCATCAGGGACATCACACAGACGTGAGGACTCATTCCTGCTTGTCCACGGAGAACCACAGGCCCATGGACAGGTAACTGCCCTAGTTACTCATGTAAATGTCATATCGGGGATTTTCAAAAGGTACCTACATGAGTAGTGCCCTTTGAAAATCCAGGATAAGTCCCTAACGTGCCCAGATGCTATGCGGTTAGCATCGGGACATATTAGGGGCATTCCGGGGGCGGATGAAAGGGCTAACCAGGTAGCACCAATTTTCGATGCTACCCGCTTAGCCTTCTGCACCTTAAACATAGGCATGGAAAACCCTCCCTGTCTTTAAGGCGCAGGGGCTAAACAGGTAGCATCGAACATTGGTGCTACCCAGCTAGCTCCTGTGGTTTCCGGGTTGTGTGGCGAGACCCGGATTTTCAATATCGGGGCCGCATAAGACTCCGGCATTGAAAATCTGACCAGTTCAAAATCGGGCCCATGTTTTTAAAAGGGCCTTGAACTTTTTATAAGATGTTTCAGAGTGACTTTCAGTAGGAAGGGGGTTATAAAGGCGAGGGGCTTGAATGCTAAAGGCCATGGCTCGATATGTTTCTAAGCATAATATGCACCTGGTTGGGATGACCAGATAATTCTCATTGGCAGACCTATTGTGCTTATGCAGGGCAGTAAGGGATAAGAAGCGAGTAAAGATAAAAAGGAAGTCCTGTATAGAAGCCATGATCAGCAAGGAGAAGTATTGCTTATGAAGAAGTGGGATCACGTGATCAAAGCAGGAGGCACTGCAAAGAGGTTTTACTGCTGCATTTTGAATTATTTGAAGGCATTTTAGTTTGACTTGGGGAACACCTGATAATAAAGAATTACAGTAACCTAGCTTATTTAGAACAAGGCTGTGGAGGACAATGTTTAAAGCTTGATTAGTGAGGTACGGCTTCATTGATTTGATCCATCTTAGAGAAGAAACAACTGTATACTGTGTTTGAAATATGGAGGTCGAAAGTAAATTGATCATCGATGCAGATTCCAAGTGAGAATTCTTGAATGCGATGGGTGTGGAAGAGATGAATGGTTGCAAGGGGGTGGGAGGGAGGCATGTGATCATGAGATATCCAGAGGACATTGTTTTTTTGAGAGGATTTAGTATTAATTTGTATGCTTAAAGCCAGGATGCAAATGTAGTGCCCAATTTACAAATGTAAGTGTATTCCCCACAGAGAGAGAAAGGGAAACAAGCCTTAATAAATTGGGCCCTAACAATTACTGAGAATGTTTTAAATCAAAGCACATTTGTAAAATATGGTTATGAATGTGAAGGACATTTTCAGGCATTGAACTGGATACAGTGCAGGAACAATTAAAAAAAATAAATTTAGGTCTTTCATAAAAACTCTGTTCTGCTTAATGAGATGAATCAAAAATCATCACACAATTAACTTGCTATGTTACATAAATCAAAAAAATCCCATACACAGTCAATACCATAAAATCAAAATGAAAAAAAGTCACCATGTGTTACTGTGTAACACTATGTTACACAGCAACACTTGGTGATGTCAGCAATATGCTGAGGGGATGCTTTGCAGAAGTGGGGACAGGAAGGCTTGTGAAGATAAAGGGAAAGATGAATGATGCAAAGAATGGACAGATCTAAAAGGGTAAACCTGCTCTAGGCTGTCGCAGACCTAAGAGGAGAGAAATTAGTCTTCAGCAGGACAATGATCCTAAGCACTAAGCAAAAGCAACAATGGAGTGGGGGCTCAGCAATAAACATGAATGTCCGAGGGGCCCAATCAAATCGCAGACCTGAATCCAACAGAAAAACTGCAGCAAGATTTTGTCCACAGATTATCCCCAGCAACTTGAAAGAGCTTGAGCTATTCTGACAAGGAGAATAGGCAAAAACTGCACCACCCCGCTATGTAAGTTTGGTAGATACTTAGCCTAAATGACCATAAATGTTGCTGCTGGAAAAGGAGCTTCCACCAACTGCTGAGTCAAAGGGTGTGAATACTTATACAATCAAGGTATTTTGGTTCTTTTTCTTAACTATTAAAAAAAAAATTCTGGGGGGCGGAGCCCGATGTCCAGCGGGATGGTCGCATAACGCTGAGGCTCCCGAGAGGCCTACTCAGAATCCTGAATTAACACCGGACATACTTGAATTTCTGCTCTGATCTTACCGGGGCACATTGGTGAGATGGCGGGGACCAAACCTACGCGCCTGGAATTTGGATCTCCAGCGGCTTCTCACGGCAAACGCTCCAAAACTGAACCCCCGTCCCCGCAGAAGGGGCTGGCTCTACGCGAGGGCCCCGAAATGCAGCAGGAAATCCTCGCAGAGATCAGAGGGGTTAAAGACCTCGTGCAGTCAAACGGGGGGAAGCACTCCGAGCGCTGCGGGAAGACCTTGGTGTATTGCAAGGCAGGCTAGAGGGGCTCTCCTCGCGTCAGGACAAAATGGAGAGCATATTAGACTCCCATGTGGTCCGGCTGTCCAAACTCGACAAAGTTGAACGTCAGGTGCGGGCCTTGCAGAAAGAAGTGGAAGATGGCAATAATAGAGCGCGCCGCAACAACCTACGACTAGTGGGCATACCGGAGGGAGCGGAATCGGGAGACATGAAGGAGTTTTTATATAAAATCCTCCCTTCTCTGCTCCAAATCACCTTTACCAAAGAATTGGAGATCGATCGCGCTCATCGTGTACCCACAAACATAACGCTCAACAGGAAGACCCCGCGGCCTATCATCTTTCGACTTCTGAGATATCAACATGTGGAGCAAATTCTCAGCGCCTCTCGGGCAAAGGGCCATATGGAGTTTGAGAGCCACAAGATCTCCTTCTATCCTGACTTGGCTAAACCCACGGTTGATCGCCGAAAGCGCTTTCTGGAATTCCGGCCGAGGCTTCAACAATTACAAGCACGCTATGGCCTGATGTACCCGGCCAAGCTCCGAGTCACGCTTCACAATCAGACAAGAACATTTGAGGACCCTGATCTACTAGCGGAGTTTTTGGATGCTAAAGAAGCCGACTTGATGCGCTGACTTCCAGAGTTTTCCTACCAGTGTTCTCATATCCGCTGTACCTGCCATCTTGGATTTGCCACGGTTCAGCAAAGAGTCTGTCGAGGGCGGTTTGTTGCCTTATTTTGATGATATTTGTGACCCGACTCCATCTACCCAGAGTAGCCTCGATGAATATCAGAGGACTGTGTTAATTATGGACTCTGGTGTTTCTTTTCCTTTTTTTTTTCATGTCTCTATCTTCCTCTCTAGGGCCTCCTCCCGCAGACATATGGTCGCCATATTCATTGGGGGTTTTGCTTCTTCTCTAAGTTACTTTGGTACATGCTTTTCAATATGGGGTGTATTAGCCAGCATACTCGGTGATTATGTCATTGTTGTACAGATTCTGCTTATGTTGTATGTTTTCAAGCGCCCTTACCTAAAATGTCTATTACCGATTGATGGCACCATGTAAGATTTTATCATTGAACGTAAAAGGCATCAATAATCCGATAAAAACGGAAGAAAATCCTGAGCTATCTAAGTCATGAAGCTGCGGACCTGATTTTCCTCCAAGAAACGCATTTAAATTCGAAGGAAAACTCTTAAACTCAATATTAAACCTTACATGGTGGCCGCCTATTCCCCAGCTGTTTCTAAGAAATGTGGGGTTGCCATACTGGTTAGGAAATCTCTGCATGCTACTATTATTGCGACTAGCTCAGATACAGCAGGCAGATGGTCCAGGGCTCACCTCAAGATAGGTAACCTTGAAGTTACATGTATATGCCTTTATGCTCCTAATGTAGATGACCCTGCCTTTTTTGCTACCATTGCTCAGGTTGCGCAGGCCTCTGCTAATACTTCATTGATAATTGGGGGGGATTTCAATTTAGTTCTTGATCCCCTGATTGACAAACAGCCGCCTAGGACGAGTGGTCCCCCCAAGAGTCACACCACGCTTACCTCTATGATCAAAGATCTTGCTTTAGTCGATCTATGGAGGTTACTACACCCCAATGAGCTTGACTTTACCTTCTTCTCTTCCCCTCATAAATCCCAGTCTCGCATAGATTTCTTTCTAATATCGAAACTGTTAGTTCCTCAGGTGGACACTGCAAAGATTCACTCCCAACATATCTCAGATCACGCTGCTATTTCTTTTCAATTACACACCACTGCGCCCCAAGGGAATTCGGGGGCCTGGTTCTTTGATAGAGCCCTATTAACTCAACCAGAGTTCCAGTTAGAAATTCGAGCAGCCATACAAGATTACTTTCACTTTAATTTACCCCAGGACACTGCAAATTGGGCTTGGTGGGAGGGTTTTAAAGCGGCCATTCGTGCAACGATCACTAGTTATCAAATTCGCCTGCGGAAACAACGCAAACAGCAGCTCCTTATACTAGACCAACAAATCAAAGCAGGCGAACGAGTTCTAACTTCACGCACTGATCCATGCGTCTTAGTTCGCTTACAGCGTCTCCGTTTTCAATATAATGCAATCCTTTCAACTGCAGCTTCTCAGAGTATTGCACTTCAACAAGGGACATACTACCGTGAAAGTAACCGAGCCGGTCGACTTCTAGCCAACGCCTTGAAAGGTCAAAAAGAAGCCAAACGCGTAGCGGCCCTTCGCGCCCCACAGGGAGGGGGCATACTGACCACAGACTCCGATATCGTAGAACTCTTTCGGGATTTCTATACCCGTCTATATCAATCTGAATGTGAGTTCTCATCCGAGACCTTCGAGCGCTTGTTTTCTGGTATTCAGCGGCCGACCCTTTCTGAAGCTGATAGAGATGCGCTGGATGAACCCTTCTCTACTTCAGAGATCCATTCTGCCCTAAAACGAACAGCCTCGGGTCGAGCCGCCGGGCCTGATGGTCTCCCGACAGAATTCTACAGAACGTTCAGTGCAGATTTAGTTCCCTACTTAAAACTTTACTTTACTGCCCTTGCGGTAGATACATCCTCTTTGGGATCCTTTTCTGCAGCTAATGTGGTAGTTTTTGAGAAAGAAGGCAGAGACCCGCTGCTAACCGCCAACTACCGTCCAATCTCCCTACTTAATGCCGATTATAAGATCTTCGCAACGATCTTGGCCACCCGGCTATCTGACAGGATGGCCACCTTAGTCCATCCCGACCAATGCGGTTTTATACCCGGCCGTTCCAACCGCTGACAATGCTCGGACCTTGTGCCATGTGCTATCCAGTGCTGCCAATTTAGACCACCCATGGGTGGGTCTTTCCCTAGATGCTGAAAAAGCCTTTGATCGCCTAGAATGGCCCTTCTTATTTGCAGTTCTCCGATGGTATGGCTTTGGGGAGGGCTTCCTTCGATGCCTCCAAGTCATGTATTCTCAACCCGTTGCCAGTATTTGTGTAAATGCCATTAAGTCTCGGCCTTTCAATCTCCAAAGAGGCACGCGTCAAGGTTGCCCCCTATCACCAATGCTCTTTGATCTAGCTCTTGAACCCCTCGCCCTCCTTATTAGACAGTCCGCACGTATTCGAGGTGTCCCCTTCAGTCACAGAGAGATTAAACTCTCTGCATATGCAGATGACCTTATGCTCTTCGTATCCCTTGATTCGGTCCCGGCTGTCTTGGACCTGATGATGGATACTCGCAATTATCGGGCTATAAAATAAACTGGACCAAATCCGTAGCATTCCCACTGAACCGCTGGGTACATGAGGCTGACATGCAGGCCTTTCCTTTCCTTTGGCAATCCCGCATGGTGAAATATCTTGGCGTCCACTACTGTTCTCCTTTAGAAGACACTATTAGTTTTAATGCCAAGGAGGTAGTCTCCAAAGTCCGTGAGCTCACAAATCGTTGGTCTCCCTTATCCCTTACATGGTGGGGCCGCCTAGAAACCGTGAAAATGATGATAGTCCCCAAAGTGAACTATATTTTAGAAATGCTGCCCTGCTTCCTCCCGCTACACACCTACAAAGACATTGAGGGCCTTCTCGTCCGTTATCTCTGGCAGGGAAAACCACCAAGGGTAGCTAAACAAAAACTACAGTCTGCGAAGGAACTAGGGGGTACCCGCTTTCCTGATTTTCTTAGATATCATCAAGCCTTCCTACTTAAACAAGGTGCCCGATGGCTAGCTGCCTCAACAGACAACAGACCAGTTTGGCTTGACATTGAAGAGGAGCTAAGTAGCCCAATTCCGTTGATCCATCTCCCCGGTATGTCCCATCAAGTAGACACCCGCCATCCCCCAATGATTGTCGATACTCTTGTGGCCTTTAACACTCTCATTCTGTCACTGGGCCCAAACGTATGTCCTCAGGACGGACTCCCGCTGTGGAATAACCCCAGAATTCAAGTCCTAAATAAAACGATCGCATGGAAACCCTGGTACTCTAGGGGGATCTGGACACCCCAACAACTCTTCTCTGCAGCTCGTTGGAAGACCTTTTCTGATTTACAAAAGGAATTCGCGTTACCAGCGAAACATTACTTTCAATTGATGCAGCTTCAACACTGCCTCAAAAGTGCTCAAATCCTGCCGCCCTCTGCCCCTACTGAGGACAGGCTATTAGAACTAATTCACTCTATTAGTAGTACACATGGGGTAGCCTCTAACTTTTATAAATTATTATGTCAGGGTACCGATACTGCTACTTGTAGAGCTCAACAAGCCTGGGAACGCGAACTGCAAACCACTTTAACCCCTGTGCAATGGAGCGTTTTCTGGAGCAAAGTAGTGCGGGTTTCCCGATCTGCCTCTGTTACCCAAACTCTCTTCTTTTTTGCACATAGATGCTTTTATACTCCAGAAAGAATAGCCAAATGGAACACAACTGCTAGGGACCAGTGTTGGTCTTGCCATACTGCTGTGGGAACCCTCGCTCATGTTCTTTATGAATGTTCTCAACTGCAGGTTTACTGGGGGCGGGTCTGGGGTCGTATTCAATCCATCTTACACCTCCACGAGCCTCTTTCTTGGAAGATTGTGGGACTCCGCTCAGTGGCGGAGGTCCCCTCTCTTCCTAAGAAGGGTCGCTTTCTCCTTGATTTCATGCTGGGTATAGCCATATGTTTAATCACGAGGAATTGGAAGGATAGCTCTCAAATTACTGCCAATGAATGGTGGAACCTCGTCTGCTTATATAGTAAATATGAGCAGATATCTCGGAGAGCTATTCCCCATATCCAAACTCACTCTCGCTTGTCTAAATGGCAGATGCTCAATGATTATGTACAATATGCTCATTGCTCCGACATGTCTGTTTAATGTATATTCATCATGTTTCAGATCACCGTTAGGTTTTGTACCACAATAATGTCAGTACACGCCCGTTTTCGGGAATGATTAGTTTCTAGAGAAGAAGCAGGGGGGAGGGGGGTGGCAGGGGTTTACTTTGGTGTATGTATCACATTCTATGTATGTATCTGTCTTTTAGCTGTATGTCTTCCTTTCCTTTGTTGTTATAAAACGAAAATAAAGCATTAAAAAAAAAAATTCTGTAATTTTTCTTTTGAATGTATAGAGCTGTGGTTCTAAACTCAGTACTTGGGACACACCTAGCCAGTCAGGTTTTCAGGATAACCACAATAAATATACAGTACAAGATAGAGATCTATATACAATGGAGGCAGTGCATGCAAATTTATCTCATGCATATTCACTGTGGTTATCCTGAAATTTGACTAGCTGTGTCCCAAGGATTGTGTTGAGAATCACTGGTGGTACAGAGTATACTTTGTAGATCAGTGAAACCAACTCTTACTTCAATGTATTTTAAATTGCATTTTTTAGACTTCAGAATGTGAAGACTTTTACAAAGAACTATAGCTTCACTATTCAGAAACTAGACCTGTCAGTGGCACTTAAGCCTCAGAAGTCACCATCGCTGGCCTACTCAATAAAAGCAATTTACAATTAAAAGCCTACGTAAACTCAGAATCTGAGCACAGAAGAGAGGAGATATTGAGGAAAAACTGGGTGAAAAGAAAATCTAGCTGTATTTTGAGAAAGGTGGGAAGCTATAGGACATTATAATAGCATATCGAACCTTAGCAGAATTACAGGAGGTGGAAAAAGATATTATGCAATGTTACATGAAGTCTAAAAGGCGAGTCAAGGCAGAAGCTTGTTTAAAGGGAAGTAGTTAAAAGGGAAGGGGGATATGTTGCCTTTTCTCTAATCAAATGAGCCATTTTCTTTGACTGACTTTTATTAAAAAGGCCATACCTCACTTTTTTAAGTGAGCTAATTGAATAAGTTTGGGAATTATTTGGAGGAACATTTATTTGGTTTCCTGATTGACCAGTGTAGATGGAAATAGATACAGAGACATAGCAGCAGAAGGAGACCACGTGGCCTATCTAGTCTGCCCTTCCGTAACATAGTAAATGACGGCAGATAAAGACCAGTATGGTCCACCTAGTCTGCCCAGTAAGATGGCACGAGTAGGTGCACCTGCCGCTCCGTGCAGGCCACCCCTCCCCATGTCTTTGTTTTAGGGGTGAACCCATCGCTCCGTGTAGGACACCCCTGTATGCTGAGAAATTAGATAGTTAAGTTCATTTTTATTTTATCCTGTTGCTGTAAAGGGATCCACTGTGTCTGTTCCATGCCATTTTGAATTCTGTCACTGTATTTGCCCCCACCACTTCTATTGGGAGGGCATTCCAAGCATCCACCACCCTTTCAGTGAAAAAGTATTTCCTGACATTGCCTTTCAATTTACCCCCTTGCAGCTTCATGTTATGCCCTCTAGTTTTACAGTTTTCCCGTCTCTGGAAGAGGTTTGTTTGTTCATTATTTCTCTTTAAGTATTTAAAGGTCTGAATCATATTTCCCCTATCCCTCTTTTCCTCCAGAGTGTACATATTTAGGTCTTCAAGTCTCTTCTCATAAGGCTTCTGATGCAGGCTCCAAATCATTTTGGTTGCCTTCCTCTCAACAGTTTCCAGTCATTTTATATTCCAAGTGAGGCCGCACCAGTGACTTATACAGTGGCATTAGTACCTCTTCCTTTCTGCTGGTAATTCCTCTTTGTATGGAACCCAACATTCTCCTGGCCTTTGCCACCGCCTTGTCGCACTGTTTTGCCACCTTGAGATTCGCAGAAATAATCACACCAAGGTCCTTCTCCTGGTCCATGCACACCAATCTCTCTCCCCCTATCGCGTACATTTCACTTGGATTTCTGCTTCCAAAGTGCATGACACTGCACTTCTTCGCATTAAATCTTAACTGCCAAGCATTAGATCATTCTTCCAGCTTTTGTAGATCTTTCCTCATGTTATCCACTCCTTCAGGGTAGTCCACTCTGTTGCAAATTTTTGTGTCATCTGCAAAAAGAGAAACTCTTCCATGCAGTCCTTCAGCAATATCACTCACAAATACATTGAACAGTGCCGGGCCCAGGACCGAACCCTGGGGCACTCTGCTAATCACCCTCCTTTCATCCGAGTGAGCTCCATTTATCATCACCTTCTGTCATCTGTCAGTCAACCAATTTCCGATCCAGTTCACCACCTTGGGACCCATCCCCAAACTACTGAGTTTATTGATAAGCCTCCTATGAGGAACGGTATCAAAGGCTTTGCTGAAATCCAGGCAGATGACATCCATTGCATGCCCCTGATCGATTTCTCTGGTCAGCCAGTCAAAAAACTCAATCAGATTTGTTTGGCAAGATTGTCCTTTGGTAAAACCAAGTTGCCTTGGATCATGCAACCTGTTAGTTTTGAGAAAGTCCACTATTCGCTCTTTCAGAAGCGCCTCCATTACTTTTCCCGCCCCCCCGAGGTAAGGCTCACGGGCCTGTAGTTTGTCACTTCTGCCCTGTCACCACTTTTGTGAAGAGGTACCACATCCGCCCTTCTCCAGTCCCGAGGAACTACTCCTTTTTCCAAGGATCTGTTGAAAACATCCTTTAACGGCCCTGCAAGAACCTCTGAGCTCTTTCAGTATCCTGGGATGTATCCCATCCGGTCCCATGGCTTTGTTCACTTTCAGTTTTGCAAGTTGTTCTAACACATCATCTTCAGTGAATGGTGTGGTATCTACTTCATTCCCATTTTTATATTTGCCCAGAAACGCAGAGAAGCTAAAGCCAAAGACAATCACAGAACTCAACAGAGATTTCCAACGTGCAGCAAGACAGGACAAGGAAAAGTACTACAATGACGCATGCAAGGAAATAGAAGCAGAAACTATTAGAGGAAGAACAAGATCAGCTTTCCTAAAGCTACGAGAGTTAAAGAAAAAGTTCCAGCCTCGAATTGGAATATTACAAGATGCTCAAGGTTCTATGTTGAATGATGCTGAGAAGATCAAGAAAAGATGGAAGGAATATACAGAGTTTTTATATGATAAAGATCAAGTGGACCAACAGCCGTTTCAACCTGTACCTTATGATCTGGAACCATTGGTGATGAAAGAAGAAGTTGAAGCAGCATTGAAAGCCTTATCAAAGAACAAAGCACCAGGCATTGATTGCATTCCCATAGAAGTATTACAGCAATCTGATGCAGCTGTTACCATACTTAGAAGGCTCTGCCAAGAAATATGGAAGACAGCATCATGGCCAACTGACTGGAAAAGATCTGTGTTTATACCAATACTAAAGAAAGGTGATCCAACTGACTGTGGAAATTGTGCGATAATCGCTCTGGTCCCACATGCCAGCAAGATTCTACTGAAGATTATTCAAAAGAGACTACAATCATACCTGGAACAAGAACTACCTGAAGTGCAAGCAGGGTTCAGAAAAGGGCGAGGAACGAGAGACATCATTGCGGATGTGAGATGGATCCTTGAAAAGACTAAAGAATACCAAAAGGATATCTATTTGTGCTTTATCGACTATAGCAAAGCTTTTGACTGTGTAAACCATGAGAAACTCTGGGCCACATTAAGAAGCATGGGTATACCAGAACACCTGATCGTTCTCTTGCACAATCTGTACATTGATCAAGAAGCAACAGTTCGAACAGAACAAGGAGAAACAGAATGGTTTAAAATAAGCAAAGGTGTAAGACAAGGCTGCATACTTTCCCCCTACCTTTTTAATTTATATGCAGAACAAATCATCAGAGAAGCAGGATTGTATGAAGACAACAGAGGTGTGAAGATTGGTGGAAGACTCATCAACAACCTTCGCTATGCTGATGATACCACATTACTGGCGGAAAGTGAAGATGATCTGAAACATTTGCTTCTCACAATCAAAGAACATAGTCTCAAAATGGGCCTGCACCTTAATGTAAAGAAGACAAAGATCATGACAACTGGCATAATCAACAGGTTCATCGTCGAAGGAGAAGAAATTGAAATTGTGAATAACTTTAACCTACTTGGATCAACTATCAATAAAGAAGCAACAAGCAGTCAAGAAATCAGACGACGCATTGCTCTTGGCAGAATGGCTATGAAAGACCTAGATAAGATTCTCAAGAGCAGAGATGTCTCTCTCCATACAAAAATTCGACTTGTTCAAGCCATGGTATTTTCAATAACATCATATGGATGTGAAAGCTGGACAGTGAAAAAGATAGACAGGAAGAAAATTGATGCCTTTGAATTATGGTGCTGGCGGCGAATATTGTGTATACCATGGACTGCCCGAAGAACAAACCAGTCTGTACTAGAGGAGATCAAACCTAAGCTTTCTTTAGAAGCTCAGATGACAAGACTTCGACTTTCATACTTTGGACACATCATGCGGAGAGAGAGATCATTAGAGAAAGACATCATGCTTGGCAAGATAGAAGGTCAACGCAAAAGAGGAAGGCCAGCAATGAGATGGATCGATACAATAACAGCAGCTACGGGTACCAGTCTGTCAACAATAAGCCGCCTGACTGAAGACCAAACACAATTTAGGATAGCTATCCAGAGGGTCGCCATGAGTCGACTCCGACTCGACGGCACTTAACAACAACAACAGTCACAGATGGTCCTTCTCCAGGATTTTCTTTAGTAAAAACAGAGCAGAAGTATTTGTTTAGCAATTTTGCTTTTTCAATGTCACTTTCCACAAATCCGTTCCCAGCACTTCTGAGTCCTGCAATTCCATCTCTGATTTTCCTCCTCTCCCGAATATACCTGAAGAAAGTTTTGTCGCCACACTTCACATCTTTAGCCATCTTTTCCTCTGCCTTTGATTTTGCTTTCCTTATTTTTCTTTTTGTCTCTTTTAGTTTGATCCTGTATTCCCTATTGTGTTCCTCTGTTTGCAAGCTTTTGAATTTTGTGAAAGCTGTGTTTTTGCCTCTATTTGAGCAGCCACTTCTTTGGAGAACCAAATAGGTTTCCTTCTCCTCTTGTTTTTATTTACGTTCCTTACATATTGTGGCAAAGTCAGCTATCCTGAGAGTGGGGGAGGTGAGAAGCATAACGAATTCACCCTAGTTAAGGGTCCCCTTCTAGGAGTGCAGGGAGAGAAAGCCACAGCCAGGTTTCAAAGACAGAAAAACCCCAGCTGGAACAAGTTTCACACAGTGACTGATAAAGTAAGAAAGAGGGATTGCAAGCACGAGGACCAAAGCCCTTACTTTAACAAGTGCACTGATTATTCTAATACCAGAAGGCAGGGGGATTACCAACACCTGGGAAAGAAAGAGGTGGGGTTAGAATCCTGGAGGTATAAGCCTGGGTTAGATTATGCAGAGAGGGGGAGACGGGAAGGAGAGCAGCCGGGAGAGCAGTTAAGACAGAGGCTGAGAGAAGGAGCTGATTCTTGGAGAAGAGCTGAGCTACCCAGAGCTGAGAGAGCTGAATTCCCTGCAACAGGTTGGCAACAGAGGTGGGGGCCAGGAGTGGAGAAGCTTTCAGACCACCAGAGAGGTTGTCAGCTGAGCAGTCTGACCAGGTCGGTGAGTCAGAACCCATGCAGTTGGGAGAACCAGTGTCACAGTTGGGGGAAGAAGATTGCTTTATGGATTGCACTCTATGCCAAGCTCCAGACAGGAGGTCTTGAGGAAAGCTAGCCCTGAAAGAAATAATTCTTCTTGGAAGTGAATCATATGGCACAAGCAGTGTGGAGGTAAATTCCTGTATGTTTTAAAAGGGAAATTTACTGCAACGTAAGCCTGATCAGGAAGCTCTGATTCATGCTTGTTTGTCACCTGCGTTTGAACTGTGCAACGGCAAGAAAAGCCAAGTCAGCTGCTATAAGAGTTTTTGCTTGCTCCTCTCCTATATGAAAAGCCTGCTAAAAGTTTTGATAACAGCTTGGAATGTTTGTTTTGTTCTAAGTTTGGTTTCACGTAGAAATGCAGCCTAGAGAGGGTTTTTGAGGCTGGCAGAAACCAAACTGCTGTAGAAGAATTAAGCTTGAATTTTTCTGTATGCGCTGATTAACAAGGACTAAAAAGGAAAGTTGCAGCCTAGTTTCTAAAGGCAATACTTCTGCAAGTAAGAGGACTTTAAGAAGCCATTTCTGAGTTCTTTTGGTTTGTTTGCCATTATTTGCTGTACCTTAAAGCAAATCCTACAATTATAATCCTGTAAATGATACCTTGAACCTGCTGTGTTTTGTGTTATGGAAATAAACTTTCTGTTACAAGCCTTACCCTCGGTTACCTCAACTACAAACCTTCTACTTAAAGCACCAACATATTTTAGCAGTACTACACTTCCCAGAAGCCAACACGAAGAAATAGGCTGCTAAGAGCTGATAGAAGAAGGAATCCTCAACCACCACGCCCCTCGACCACTAAAGGCAAGTGGCTTTGGGCGTTGTGCTTGTGACAATATTTATCTGTTGCCTCTTTTATTGCCACCTTTAGTTTAGCCCATTGCAATTCCCTTATCCCCTTCCACCCTGCCAACTCCTCCTTCAGGTACTTGGCCATTCTACTGAAGTCAGTGTTTTTGACGTTTAGGACTTTGAGCTTGCTATGATTGGACTGCACCTTGGCTTTTATCTCAAACCACATAGTGTGATATCAACTAAAATAATCCCTTTTTTAACCTTTAGAGATCCTCTATGTTTGTCCCATGCTTTTTTGAATTCAGATACTGTCTTCAGACCTGGTCAATATGGTAGTCGCTCAGTCGCCCTACTACTGCTGTATCTTCTTAATTTCCTCTCATTATATTCCCTCTCTCTTTTCTATTTTATAGATAATGTTCTGTTATATATTTTGTATTGATGTATGACTGTAAACCATATATCCAATGTAACTCAATGTATGCATTGTCATTCTCTGTTCTTTGTAGACCCATTGTCTACCACTGTGGTCCCTGCATGTCTCTCTCCCTGCCTTTGTATGTCCTTGTAGTACAGTGTACATCGCTTTGGTTGAAGGAAAAGTCGGTATAGAAAACCTGTTAAATAAATAAAATATCTACCACCTCCACTGGGAGACTATTCCACGTTTCTACTACTCTTTCCGCATGTTATTCCTGAGTCTCTCTCTTTTCACTCTCGTATTAGAGCTTGCTTTCAATTGAAAGACTCCCTCCTGTGCATTTATGCCATGGAGGTATTTAAATATCTCTCAATCTGTCCTCATATGCTTTATAACGAAGACCACTAACTATGAACTCTCCAACCAATGCAAAAGGAAAGCAATTACAGATTGTGAACATGCTATGAAGAAAAAAACCCTCAAAATCAGAACACACAGTCATAATAAATGAAGAAATATTCTTAATACAGAAAAAAGTATTTATAATCTCTATATTTTCCTATTATACACAAAATAAGCAGAAAGTCCACCACAGGAAAGGTGGGGGAGAGGAGAGAGTTCTATCAAGAAAAATAAAGAACGTGAAAAAAAAGGTTTGCCCCAAGAGTCAAAAGCTCCTGGCACATATTAACAAGGATTTTTCCTCGCTTAGGGATTCACTGAAAAAGAACACACAGATCCTCTTGCCCATAAACAGCTCATCTTTATAAACAAAATCAATTCTGATCTCCAGTTATGATCAAGCACTAAGATACCAGAATCTTCCTGGTTATCATCTCTGACTCTTTAGATTGTTCCAAGTACTAGACCAAATTCAGGCTCTCTCTGGTCAGACTTCTTCTACTTCTGAATTTGCATGTTCCTCTCTCTTATTCCTGGGCATATAAAATACAAGGGCAGTAGGGTATTTTTTAAATAACTGGACAATATGCTTTCCAACATCTCTAGAAATAAAATCAAAGAGGAACACAGAAAATTTAGAAATTTCAAATTCAAATACTTTTGATTGTTTCCAAGGGCTTATAGTCTGACATGCACAGCCAAAGAATATTTGATGGCCACCATGTTACCTCCTTGAGCTCCTCCACTTGCTGATCCACTCCCTTCACTTGTTCAATGTAGGACTGGAATGTGATCACTGTTCCCTCTAAGCTGTGCGCGTGTGCGCGCGCACACACCTCGCCGAGTGAGTGCACATACTTTACAGCAGAGCGCACAAAAATTATGGTTCTGATTGAAAACAACACAGACGTCTTAAAATTTAAAAGTTGTGATTGTAATTACTAGAAATTTTCCGCTTCATTTAGTAATCATCTATTTTCATTTAATTTGATTAAAATCAATGTGGTATACATACTGTGTTCTGAAGTGTAGTTAAATTTTAAAGTATATAACTTCGAGTGTCATTATGTGGCGCACAAAAATTTAACCTTCCTTCAAAAGCTGCACAGCTGATATTTTATGCACACACAGCCTACAGAAAATTAGAGGGAACATTGAATGTGATCTGGTGTTGCTCCTGGATCTTATGTGAATTTCTATGTAAGAAACCGTCACTACCTTCAAGCAATTCAAGGTCAAATTTTCCAATGTGGCAATCGCAGTCCATATAGCCTCCTATGTCACAACCTCAGTTTTGCCATAGTATTCAGAATCTGCAGCCATTTATCATCCATCTCGACAACTGCTAGGGCTCTTGTTGCAGCTGGTACCTGCTTCCCAACCAATTCATGCTACTTTTCTAATCCTCCACAGCATCCTCAGGGATTCCAAACAGCCTCACAACGAAGCCAATGCTACAGCGGTTGCTGGCTCATCCAGGTTCCTTCCATCTACACCTCCATCTGGTGCACTGTGAACTTTGGAGCTCAATAGAGACCGCACATTGAATATTGTGTGCAATTCTGGTCGCCGTATCTTAAAAAGGATATAGCGTTATTAGAAAAGGTTCAGAGAAGAGCCACCAAAATGGTAAAGGGGATGGAAGGATACTCCTGTGAAAAAAGGCTAAAAAGGTTAGGGATCTTTAATCTGAAAAAGAGACGGCTGAGGGGAGATATGATAGAAGTCTATAAATTAATGAACGGAGTGGAACGGGTAAACGTAGATCGATTGTTTACGTTATCAGAATATAGAAAGACTATGGGACATGCAATGAAGCTACAGGGTAAACTATTTAAGACTAATAAAAGAAAATATTTTTTCACTCAACGTGTAATCAAACTCTAAATTTGTTACCGGAGGATGTAGTAAAGGCTGTTAGTGTAGCTGGGTTTAAAAAAGGTTTGGACAAGTTCCTGGAGGAAAAGTCCATAAACCATTATTAAGAAGGGACCCAGGATATCAATGCTTGACCCAGTACAAGCATTGCGGAACCTGTGTCTTTTGCGGAAACTGCTAGGTACATATGACCTAGATTGGCCACTGTTGGAAACAGGATACTGGGCTTGATGGACCTTGGTCTGACCCAGTATGGCATATCTTATGTTCTTATGTTCTTATTGTCTCAGTTATGCCATTGATCTGCTCTTTCACTCACAACTGCAACAGCCCTCAAGCTGGTTCCATTATTGCCCTCCAAAACATTCATATAAATAGCAAACTAAAGGGCTGAGTTACTATCAGGACAGATGGAAGGTAAACCAGTGTTCCCTCTTAAGTGCGTGGGAGTCCCCCATCTACATTCCTATCATCAGGGGTGATGCAGAAATACTGTGGTTTCACTCACAAGGTGCGAATTCCCTTAGAGTCCTGAAGACGTTGCCTGTCGTTTGCAAATGAAACTTAGATATTGGCAAGGAAATAGGTTGCAAACTCATCTTGGGAACACTTGGATAAACACTCAGTTTACCTATCTCAGAAAAGGAAAGAGATGATGTAAGAAAATAGAGGTAAGAACAGGAGAGCAGGACTAAGCTGTCTAGCAGCTTGCTGTCATCTTAGATTAACTTCTTCTCCCATATTATGAATTTTTTATTTTTTTTTAATATAAAGCCACATGCTAAATGCTACACTGGAAGTAGTTATAAAATGTCATTATGACGCATCCTTGAAATTAGAGCATAGTGCTATGAGTGGGTTTCTCTGAGTACCCCTTGCCCAACGATTATGCCCCAAATTAATTCCACTTCTATCCCTCTCACTTCCTCCTTCCGTTATTTAGGCGTAACTTTGGATTCTTTTCTCTCTTTTCACAACCATGTGTCGAATCTCACTCGCCATTCTTTCTTTGCATTGCAACAAATCAGATCAGTTCATTCCATTCTGTCTCCTGACTCTCTTATCACTCTCGCATTAGCCTTGGTTATGAGTAGATTAGATTACTGCAATGTGGTTCTAGCAAATCTGCCGTTCTATCAGCTTGTACAGAAAAGATAGCTCATCCAGAAATAAATCCACCAAGAAAAGAAACCAAAAAATATTTATAACACTGAATTATCTATAGCCCACATGTTGGGGGAAGTGGTAAGGAAAAATCACAGTGGCAGAGGAAACCAACTGAGTAAACTACAGAAATAACAATAGAAAATAGATGGCAGTGAAGTTATGGAGTAGATAAAACTTTACAGCAAGATCTCAAACCTCAGTAGGGGATGTAACAAGGGGCAACCTAGCACTAATGAATGCAGATAAGGCATCTGGCTGATTAAAAAATACACTTACAAGGAAACACACTTCAAAACACCGGTTTTTAGTAAAAGAAATTGCCTACATCTTTTTTGAGTATCTCTAGAAATATCAGGAGACATGGATATCTTAACCCCATAGAACAAAGAGAGATGTTTTTTATAGAATAGTTTAAGCAACCACTCTCTGAGACCAAAGCAAAAGAGACTATCAAAGCTGATACGTTAAAGGAACCTGAAGATGGAGAAAAAAAATAAGTCAGAAACATTCAAAACATCTGTAACAAAGTCCTCACTGGTAGACCCAGGCTCTCTTTTCGCCAAAGGTAAGTAGAAAGCCTTCAAGATCGGTGGTATCAAATCTTGAGGCACCAGCAAAATGTCCACCAAATACTTCTTGAACAAATCAAGTGGTGCAGTACCCAAAATCATAGGAAAGTTCAATAATCTCAAATTTGAAACTCAAGCAGAATTTTCTAAACCTTCCAATTTGGCCCTCAACATAATATTGTCCTTCATAAGAGCAACATTAGAATCAGAAACAGAGTTCAATTTTTGATGAAAGTCTCCAACTTGGCTCTTAAGTTGATCCACTACAATATTACACATCTGCAAATGTTCTTCAAATTGGGTCACTCTTGCCAAAGTCCCAGTAGTTTGAGAGATTACTACTTCAGATAGTCGAGTAATAGCGTCCCATATACAATCCAGGGTAATGGTCTTGGGGTGAGGCAGCCTTAAAGCAGCTAAAGAAACAACCGATGCAGGTAAAGAGACACTGAGATTATCCTCACCCAGAGTTTGCTGCTCAAACTGAGAAGATCGATCCACCGTACACTCTGCACCGATGGCGATTTAAAAGCCCCCACCTTCCATTACAGTGGCTTCCTGCTGCATACCTGCTAGCTCACCACCTTCCGACGAACACGCAGGAACTCCCGTCAAAGGAGGTGTAGAGCACGCCGGGGGCAGCGGTGGAAATCTCACATCAGAGGCCCTGTGGCGGGTGTCATGTGCGCTAGCCGGGGAGGACCTATGTCTCATGGAACAGGAACTGGATCGAGACCTTGGCAGAGGATAGACTCGAGGCTGATTGCTTGAGGATCGGCTCAGCCTCCGGGGATGTCCTCGACATTGATGGCCCAGTGGTCTGGGTTGAGGAACCAGTGGTCTGGGTTGAGGAACCAGTGGGTACCAGACAACAGCATTCGCTGGTGGTCCATGTAAGCAGATTGGCAGCCCTGGAGCACGGTCTATCTGGTTTCGAGTCCATAAGGCTCTGCAGCCGTTGGAACGGGCAACAAGGAATTCGGGCCCGGCACTGGTTCCCCCAAGGGGAATCCTCAATGAGGATAGGTTCTGGCAACCGAGGCCGATCTGCAGTTGAGTCCTTCCGGGGGACCTTGGTAGGCCGCTCCCGCTCTGATCCCCTGGATGAGCATCTAGGACTGCAGGACCTGGCTTGGTGCTTACACAACCTGTTGGAGTTGTGCAGGGCCGCCACCGCCGCCATCGAGGTTCTCTTCTTCTTGTGTTCCCTCAAGGGAGACCCCCTTTCTGAGGAGCCACGGCATCAATCAGGGTCCATAAGGATGCCCTAAGATTCTGTGGCTTCAGGGGAGGCATTGGCCTTTGGAGGTACTGGGGATTCCTGGAAGAACTTATTGTGCTGTAGTTCGCGGCTCTTGAGGGCCTTGGTGGACATATTTTTACAAAGACCGAATGCTGTGGGGTCGTGGACCGGCCCTAGGCAGTGTAAGCAGCAGTTATTGTGTCGGGGTAAAAAAATTACCCCAGCAAGATCGAAGACCCGTGGTGCTGCCAGTTGGAATAAAGGACATGAAGGTACCAAAAAGGAAAAAAAGATAGCAACCTAAGACTCGATGCTGGAGACAGCAAGCTCGGGTGGTGGGAAGAGTACCGGTGCACTACCGAAAAGAATATGAAATTCAGGTCGAGAAGTATGAACTTTTTCCGGGGAAAGACCAGTCAGATGTCTGAAGGGCTCCGCGGAAAAAAGGAGACTGAGCAAGATGGCATCCTTGGGAAGGAGGGGCACCACGCATGCGTGGTGGCATCTCCCTAAGGCTTTCTTTGAAAGCTGGGGGGATGCTTCTGCGAGAGCTCCGCCAGTGCCAACATTAACCATATGTGAGGACTGACTTCCTGCTTGTTTCCGGAGAAAGGTCTTTGTAATGATCGCAGCCAGCAGGCAATAGGCTACCCATGGGGATCCTATCCCCCATGGGCAGAATGAGAGAAGCTGCAGTCACAGTAAAGACCGTTCCTGTCTGTCTGCAGGGATCCGATCTCCCGTGGGCAGACAGGAAGGGGCTTTTCTTCTGCCCATGGGGGATGGGATCCCCGCAGGCAGCCTGCTGCCTGCCATTCCACGATTTTTGGTGGGGCAGGGCCCATGTGGCCCACCTCTTTCAGATGCCTATGTTTGCTACTGAATACTGAGATTGAATAAAATGAAAACCAAATTATTTAACACAGGAAATGACTGCACAGAGAAGAAAGAAATCATGGTTCCTTGAGATAATATCATAGTCTTCCTAAGCATGCTTGAAGTTATCTGTAAAATAACTATTACATATCAAGCCTGCATTGAGTTTTATATGTTATACTGTATAGTTTGTAGGCATGACTTAAGCAGATACATATATGCGAAGATCAGAATAATAATTCTGTGTTCCAAGAATCATATCACAGATAACCTGAATGCAACTTCTTACTGTGTGGTCAAGTACTCTATCCATGTTCTACAGTTTTGAAAAAACACAAGGGTGGGAGTGGTACTGGCTTTTAGCTGCCAATATTTATGTAGCAATTTTACTGTCCATAACCGTGTTAATTGTGAGTTTATTGTTAGCTGTAGTTTGTGTTTTCGTAAACCATTTTCGGTGCCTTACGTTAGTCAGGAAAGCAGTCTAGAAGTTTTTAAATAAATACAGTACATAAAACTTCCTCATTCTAAACTGTTTCATTATACTAAGTAAGAGAGGACCCTGCATGCTAATAATCAGAGTGCTGCTCACCTCACTGGAGTCTGTGGATGAATCAAGTTCACCTCTTCACAGTCAGTTTTCTGAGGTGTCCTTTCCAGTTCAAAACTATTAGATAGGAGAAAATGCAGGCTGGTTTAACACAACAAAAACAAACAAAATAGCTATCTCACTATAGCAAGTATCTTCTTCCCTAGAAGGAAAAAAGATAGATGAACAATTCTTTCAATAACTGAGAAAGATTGCAGAAAGCACAGTTACTTACCTGTAACAGGTGATCTCTGGGAACAGCAGGAATAAGTCTTCACATATGGGTACGTTGGTACCGACGGAGCCTGCGCGGGAACGCTCCCCAGCGTCCAAAAAGAAAGCTTTTGGGAGCATCCCACACGCATGCGCGCTGCCTTCCCGCCCATTCACTTCCCTCTCATCAGTTGGGTTTGTAGCTGAGACCGAAGGAGGGAAGTAGACAAATTGGAGAGAGAGAGAGAGAACAACTCCTAGGGGAGGTGGGTGGGTTGTGAAGACTTATTCCTGCTGTTCCCAGAGATCACCTGTTACAGGTAAGTAACTGTGCTATCTCCAGGAACAAGCAGGAATGAGTCTTCACATATGGGGACTCCCAAGCTAGAGATGCCTAGAGGAGGTCCCAGCATGCTGCAAACCTAATAGATGGGCCATGCTATTTCCCAGAACGTCAGGCATCCAAGGGATGGAGGGTAGGAGTTGAATTAAAAAGGGTGTGCTGTGGAACAGCTTGACTAAACAAGGCGTCTAGAGGGAAGTCCTTGTGTAGATCATAAATGTTAGTAAATATTGAATTTCAATTTTTTAATGTGGATCTTATTCAAAAGTATTGCGAAAGTATTTGTTGAGGCTAATATGGGTCTGGTGCTAAGAGCCAGTACATTAGCCTCAAAGAAATTACCTCTCTGTGAAGTAGAGGAAAATAAATTTTGCAATACAGGCAGAGGTCAGAAGCCTTAATGGCTAGAACTAATCCCAGAAGAACAAACTGGGGGAGTTTAATGAGGTTGGACCTTGAAGGAGAAGCTAAAGCTTCTGTAGGCCAAAGTTTGAAGTTCTTTGTCCTTGGAGCAGAAAAAGGCTCTAGGAAAGAGAGGAGATAAATCTGACTGGTTTGCAGGAAAAGGATGGGTCTTTAAGACCCCTTTATCCAAATGAAAGAAAGAAACATTTGTAGTAGGCGGTGTAGCCTCCAATTTCTTGAAGATCAGTAATGTCTTCCCTAAATGATGTCACTTAGGATAATGACTTTACATGGAGAGCTCCAGATGTAACGTAACCGGAAAGGTTACGGTAAAAGAAGGTAGTTTTTAATTACCATAGAAATTGGCTGTCCATTTAAAATGCTAAAGGTATGCTGGAACAGCATTAATATGGAAAGTAACAAATCTTTCAGAGTCATATATATATACATACATACATATATATATATATATAGAGAGAGAGAGAGAGAGAGAGAGAGAGATTCACTTAACAACAAGAAAGGGTAAGACCCGCTTGAGAATATGAATAGAGAATCTCTTTCTGGTTACACGTGGAAGAACCATGGAGAAGGTTACATGGAAACCAGTGGAATGTTCTTACTTAGAAGGAGAGGTTTAGATTTCTTTAAAAATTCTAGCCTTTGAATAACCAGAAATGGAGACCTACGTGAAAGACTGCAGAGGAGATCCTTAGTCTTAAGACAACAAGTCTGAATCCTTCTATAACTTCAGTGTGGAGAAGAAGACGCAATATAAGGAGATACCATATTTGCCCCTCTATTAGGGCAATATGAGTATCATGCGTTCTTTGTTCAGCAAAAGCTTCAATAAAGTATTGGGAATTAGAAGGAATGCACTAGACAAGGACCGACTGCAGTGAAAAGGAATGCATCCCTGTTGTAAGAGTTCCACTGGAGATGTGGAACAACCCAGGGAATTGAGCAATTCTTTATGCTTTCACGGGGTCTAAGCCCTGGTTCCTTTCCCTTAAAAGGAAATTTTAAGGAAGATGGTAAGAGTAGGAAAAAACCAGTCATGTAGGAGCATAACTGGGCAAAGCCTTTTTTTTTTTTTTTTTTTTTTTATTGAAAGACTTCCAAAGAATACAAAAATACAGTAACCGCCAGGATCCTCAAAAAAGAAGGATGCAACAGTAACAGTACAACATCAGGTCACAACAGCAACCTACAATATGTCTTCATTTTTATACGTTTATAATGAAGAAACCTGGACCCCCCCCCCCCACAACCTCCCTACCCCCCCCCCATGTCATCCCGAACACGGGACCCCCACCCCCACCTCCCAACCCCCCCATCTATGACTTGTGGAGGTCAGAGCTCGGGACAGAGGTGAGCGTGAGAACACAGAGAAGGGGCCAACCGCCGAAGAGGTCGGTGTAGTATCCCCGTTTATCCTGGACTATCACGCACCATAACGCGACACAAAGGGCGCCCATACCAATTCAAAACGAGCCAGGCGCATTCTGCCAACCGCTACCCCTCGTTCCATAGAGTATGTATCCCACATGCGTTCCAGCCAGACCTGGAAAGAGGGGGCCAAAGCTTGCTTCCAGGACGCTGCCAGGGATAGCCGAGCCGCATTCAAGCCGTGCCGGAGTAAGGCAAGTTGCAGAGCCCGGCCGCCCGGCACATGGGCCCCAAAAAGGAAAATCCCCGGATCCCAGGGGATACTCAGTCCCAAAAGCATCTGCAGCCGGAACTGTACACCTTTCCAAAAAGAGCGAATGCGGGGGCACGCCCACCAAATGTGTCCCAGGGTACCCCGCTGCCCACAGTTACGCCAACAGAGGTCCCCAGCCCCGGGATACATACGAGCGATCCGCGCTGGAGTCATATACCAACGATACAGCAATTTATAGTTCGTTTCTCGGGCATTAGTCGCAACCGAGCTCTGCCACAGGCGCTTTTCCACTGTCTCCCACTGCTGATCAGTATAGGAGAGACCCAGGTCAGAGCTCCAGAGCACCCTATGCCGTGTGGGGCACTTCTGGGCCCCCTGCAAATGGGCATATAGGGTCGCCACAAGACCCCTAGTAGTAGTACACCCCTCACAGTAGCGCTCCAGGTCTGTCAGGTTTCGAGCAACGTGGGGTCGAACGGACCTAGAATTGACCCAATGCGTCACCTGCAGGTATTGGTAGAGATGCCCCGCCGGAAGATCAAATTCGGCCTGTAGGGCATGAAAGGGTTGCAAACCGACCATCTGCAAAAAATTGACCGACCCGGCTGAGACCAAGGTGTCCCCATTGCCGAAAAGCTACATCACTTAAACCCGGTGGGAAGGAGGTGTTATCAACTATAGGGGCTAAAGGGGATATGTCCACATCACGTGATCGAAAATGTTGATCCCAGCAACGGAGGGTATGAGAAACGTAAGGGTTACTAGTGCACTTGCCACGGCGGAGTCGTGGTCCAAGCCACAGCCAGTCCCCCAACCCCGCTCCCCCCACCAGACTCATTTCCATCTGCACCCATCGCTTAGTGCTATCGGCAATCATCCATTCCACCCCCGCCCGACACTGCGCTGCCGCATAGTACCAAGATAAATTGGGCATTCCCATACCGCCGGTACGCGTACGGGCAAAGAGAACCTGCCGTGCTAGGCGCGGGCGACGATAGTGCCACACAAACTTCATGAGTAACTTTTGCCAGGCCGCCAAAGTAGCTCGCGGGATAGGGATCGGGAGAACCTGAAAGAAGTAAAGGAAACGTGGGACAACCACCATCTTGACAACAGCTATACGTCCAAACCAGGAGAGGAGTAGGCCGTTCCAGACCTCCAAGTCCCGCCGGACCTGGCGAAGCAAGGGATCATAGTTAGCTTTGAAAAGATCCGCCCGTTCCACAGTCAAATTCACCCCTAAATATCTTAGAGTGCCAGGCACCCAGCGGAGAGGGTAAGCCTCTCGAAGCTCCGCACAAACCGCCCCAGGGACCCCAACATTCAAGATCTCCGATTTAGCATAATTGATCTTAAAGCCGGAGACCCGAGAGAAATCCGCGAACAGCTGCATCGCGATGGGGAGAGAAGCAGACGGATTCACCAAGGATAAAATGATGTCATCCGCAAAGAGCGCGATCCGGTATTCCGCGGAACCAATGCGGACCCCTCGCAATCCCGGGTGATCTCGAAAGCTCTGGGCCAGGGGTTCCATCGCTAAGGCGAAAAGCAGGGGGACAGAGGGCAACCCTGACGTGTACCTCTCTCCAAAAAGAAATGCCGCGAGTGTCCCCCATTAATCCGAACGCACGCCCGGGGCTGCTGGTAGAGGCTACGAACCCAGCCAATATAGTTAGGGCCAAAGCCCATTAGCTCCAGAACACACCATAAATATTCCCAATCCACCCGGTCGAAGGCTTTTTCAGCGTCAATGCCCACTAGCAACGTTGGTTGCGGGTCCCGCTGGGCCACATGAATAACTTGTAACATACGCCGGATGTTGTCCGCGGCCTGACGACCCGGCACAAAGCCAACTGGTCAGGATGAACCAAGCCCGGGAAGAACCCGATTCAAACGTGCAGCCAGCACCGAAGCATAAATTTTTACGTCGACGTTTAACAAGGAGATGGGGCGGTACGACGCCGCATCATGCAGGGGTTTGCCGGGCTTGGGTATCATCACGACCAATGCCTCACGCTGGGACGGTGGAAGGGAGGCTGCCCCCAAGACCTCATTAAACAGACAGGTCAGGGATGGTGCCAGGTGCGTTCGGAACTTTTTATAGTATTCCGCCGGAAATCCATCACTACCCGGCGCGCTGCCAGTTTTCAAATGCCGGATTGCATTTCCCACCTCATCAATCGTAAATTCTGAGTCCAACTGAGCCCGGTCAGAATCAGACAGACGCGGTAGGGCGGTCCCCTGAAGATAATCCTTCAAGTGGTCCCTACCAGAGGGCTCAGCTTTGTAGAGCCGCTCCAAGTAATCGGCAAAAAGCTCACGAAATCTCCCGGGAGAGGACCCTCCTCTGTCCTCCTGCATCACGTAATTCACGGACCACTCTCGAGGATTGTTGTTGACGCAAGCGCAAAGCCAAAAGGCGGCCAGTTTTGTTCCCATGTTTCGTAGAAAGTTTGCCTTAGTTTCCGGCGCTTATTATCTAGTTCTCTCTGCATACATGCATCTAAATTCGCTCGGACTGTCCGCCACTGACGTAGGACCTGCCGCGACCCGGTTCGAGCGTGCTCCAAGCCTAGGCGAGCGGATTCCCGCACCAGATGGTCATGTTCACGCGTCCAAAGTCTGCGTGTGCGAGTTGCCTCAGCCAGAAGTTGACCGCGGGCTGTGGCCTTATAAGCATCCCACACCGTGGGAAGGGGAACCTCCCCCGTATCATTAAGTTCAAAGAATTCCTGAATAAAGTGGGCATGGTCCTGTACAGCACCCTGCCGCCGTAGGAACCTCACGTCTAAACGCCAGAGAGGGCGAGACTCACTACACATGCCGTCCGGGAGGGAAAGCCAGCACGGGGCGTGGTCTGACCAGGTTAGCGCTCCGAGTCCAGCCTGTACTCTCCCGTCCATCAGGCGCTGGTCCAGTAGAAAATAATCAATGCGAGTATGGACCTGATGGACCGGGGAGTAGTAAGTATAACCTCTCTCTCCCGCATGGGCATCTCTCCATACATCCCGCAGGCCTAAGTCGGACATTAAGCGTTGAAGGGCTCTGGCCGATCCCCCCACTCCCCCCCCAGCACGACCCGTGGAATCCAAATGGGGTACCAGAGGCGTATTACAGTCCCCACCCAAACAAATAGGGCCTTTTGCAAAATCCGCCAGTAGGGCTTTCAAGCGTGTAAAAAAGGGCCCCTGATTCGTGTTTGGGGCATAGATATTGGCTAAGGTTAGCAAGCATCCGTCTAAGCGAACATTCAAGAAAAGCCACCTCCCCAGGGTGTCTCGCTTTATCTCATCGATCTGCAAGGAGAGGCTCTGATGGAAGAGCAGAGCCACTCCCCGCTTCTTCCGGCCCTGCGAATCGGAGGCCACTCGCACTTCATTATATGGGGAACGCCTTAGCCACCCTGCTTGGAGTTCTGAAGGTGGGTTTCCTGCAGATAAACAATGTCCCCTTGTAAAGTGCGCAATTCTGAGAACAGCAGGGACCGCTTCCGTGGGGAGTTAAGACCCTTAACATTAAAAGAGACAAAGCGCACCATTAAGAAATACGACCTAGCCCCGCACCACCGCTAGGACACCCGAAAGGTCCCAAGGGGGGCTCGCCAGACGAGTCCAGGAAATTAGTTAGCCAAGCCCACCCAATCCACCCGCTAAGAACAAAAGCCATAGACCCTCCACCCCTGCCCGAGATTACCCCCCAGATCCATGTTGAAAAGCCCCCCCTCCCACCCATCTCCCCCCTCACCACCCATCTCCCCCCCCTTCCCGTCAATACCACCTGCCTGTCTAAGTTAATACAGGACACGGTAAATTGACCACAAACCCCGTACCCCCCAAAATCCCCCAAAAGAGAAAGCTCAACCTAAATATAGAAAAACATTCCCCCCATCGCTCCCCACCCGTCCCGGACCATCAGTCCCATCATGCCCCCCCATCAAAACAGTAACAGCAATAAAACATTTGCAGTTCCACCGTCGCCTCCCCTGGATAATGGGGTGGGTACCCCAAGGTGATCCCTACCACCAGTTGCCCAGAAAAGGAAAATCCAAGGGACCCACTGGGCAAGGCTCCTTAAAAAAAAAAAAATAAAAAAAATAAGTGAGAGGAGCTCTGCAGATCCACAAGAGTGTCAAGTGGACTTGCCTACCCTGTGCCACTTGGAATGTTGGGGCTTGGGAGGCGGCGGATGAGGCTGGGCATTATCATCAACTAGTCCCGCTTGGCGAAGAGCTCGCCAAGCCTCAGAGTAGTCCTTTGCAGAAATCTTTTTGTTACCCAGAAGGAAGTTCATCCGAAATGGGAAGGACCAAGAATAGCGAATCCCCTTGTTGTTCAGGACCGCCGTGACTGGTTTCATCTCTCTCCGACGCGCCAAAGTGAACGCCGAGAGGTCTTGATAAATGGACACTGTCGCGTCCTGGAAGCGGACCATCTTCTTCTCCCGCCCTCGACGTATAAGAAGCTCAGCATCGGTATAGCGGAGAAATCTTGCAATGACATCTCGTGGCTGGTTGTTAGGAGGTTTTCCCAAGGCGCGGTGAACCCGCTCAATTTCCATTCCAGAAGCGTGCGTGGTAAGCTCCTCCGCCGACAGCAACTCCGCTATCAGCAGCTTAAGCACAGACGGCAGGTCCTCCCCGCCCCCCTCCGCCTCTGGAATTCCACGAAAACGCACATTGTTGCGGCGGGAGCGGTTTTCAATGTCATCAATTTTATAGGTCAGCTCCATGGCCTGCGCACGCTGTCTATCGAGAGCACATTGTAAGTCCATCAGAGTCCCATCATGGTCAACCACCTTGGCCTCCACGTCCTCCACTCGGGCTCCCAGTTCTGTAACGTCGGACCGGAGGTCTGCGACATCTTTCATCAGTTCTTCCCGTAGCCATGCGGAATTCGTTGGCTAGCTCTGCGAAGCCCTTACGGAACTCTTGTTTGATTTGAGCCGAGGTGAGAGGCTTATGAGGGTCCAGTTCCTCTTCACTTACAGTCTCATCGTCAGAACCCGTTGGAGGAGAGTGGCCGCGTGGACTGCTTGAGGTCGGAACTTACTTTGCAGTCTCTGGGAGGAGGCGCATCCCCTCCCGAGTCTCAGAAGTTTTGGTTTTAGCAGCCATCTCGCAGAGCCGCCGGGATCACACAGTGTCAGGAGAAAAGTTAGAGTCAATGCCAGCAACAGTGAGAGCACCAATAAGGTGATGGCGTTCAAGGTCCCAACCAGCCCGGCGAGTGTCCCACCAGTTCACAGTGTCAGGAGAGGCTGACAAACAATATCAGCAAAGCGGGGGGCCCTGGCGATAGACAGTAGGACAGGGGAGTGGTAAACTGCCTCCGTCCCCCCAGAGAACAGCCTGACACTGATGAGAGCTAGAGAGCGAGGTAAGGCAGTGGGAGGCTGAGCAGCAGGGGCCCGCAATGATGGATTCTGTAGCTTCAATGAGTGGCCAGATGTCAAAGAGTCCACTTGTGCAGGGCACCCAGAGTAGTTTCAGGAGGGCGAAGGCCTTTGCTGCACACTGGGCCGGCAGTGATAAGGAGACCTGATGGCCAGCTGCGATCGCAGATCAAAAGCTGTGCAGGGGAGGAAAGCAACATTCAAACTCACCCCCTTTGGATGATCCGTATTGGAGAGGAAGGCGGCCGGTGAGTGCCAGTAGTTTTGCGCGGCAGCCGCCGGCGTGGTTTCCACGTGGTCCCGGCTCTCTCTCCCGCAGGTCTGCAGCACTAACACCGAGCGCCACAGCACGCTGAAGATGTGTGTGCCTCCTTTTTATGCCACGACCGCTGTGCTTGATCCGCAAGTGGGAAAGAAGGGCCCAGTCTGTCAGCCCCGCGGATGTCCACCCGGCGATTTTCAGCTGTGTCGGGAGCAGCAGCCGGCGGCAAGGTCAATCAGAGAGCGCGAGGCCGGAGGCAAAAAAGAAAACAGTGTCCGGCAGGCCGCGCTGGGACAAGACACTCGTCGGTCCTTGGCTGCAAGTGGATCGCTGAACAGGGCCCCCAGGGGGATCGCTGGCTTGCGCTGGTCCAGGAGAGGTACAGGAGGGGGGCGAAATGCTACTGTTAGTGTGTGTTAGCGAAAAAAGAGGGGTTGAGGGGACGGAGCTCTAGTTGAGTGCGGCCATCTTGCAGCGGGCTCACGAGCGCCCCCCTTTAAGTTCCTTTTTAGTATGCCGAAGTTAAGTTCATGGATGCAATCATCCGGCCTTCAAAACTGTGCTTTCCACAGGAGTGTCACCTCTCTTAACCACAATGTGTTTTCTTGTGTCTCCGTAGGTTTATTCTTATGGCTTAACTGCCTACTTGTTTCTTCTGGTTCACATCAACTTTTCAGCTTTTTACAGTTTTGAAATCAAAAACCACCAGCCACCACTTTGTTTTATTCATTTTGAAGACTGAGCAGCTCCCTTGCAACCAGGGATGGAAACCAGCACCATAAATCTTAATTTGCAGTTCTTGAAGATTTTTCCCCCTGTTTTCTATCCTCACCACCATATGAAGTCTAGTCATTGAAGTATCAATCCTTGGCTGGGGCACCAGAGATTACGGCTGGCCTGTCCACGAGGTGGACTAGCAAACGAGCAGGAGATGGACGTCTTCCCCTCAAGGGTTTGTAGCGGGGATGTCTGTGTGGACAGCAGTGTGGGCATCCACGTCAGGGGCACCTATGTTTCTAAAATAAGGCTGAAACATAGACATCCTCTGCATTTTCCTGTGCATTTTGCACTGGACGTCTCAGATTGCACACAGGACACCATAAGACCAAACAAGCTACCTCCAAGAGAGCTATATCCCTCTCAGCACCGGCCCTCTGGAACTCCCTTCTGGATGAACTAAGAGCCATAAACGACCTCAACGATTTCCGCAAATCCCTCAGAACACTCTTATTTACAGAATTCTATGATCAAACAACCTAGGGAACCTACCCCCACCGACACATAAGAGAAGAACGACGAATCAAACTATCCAAGTCTAAATGTATGTCTCGTCATATCTCCCCTAATGTTCAATGTAGACCCACAATTGTGTCATCAGCCACTTTAATTAAAGGATAAAGTGGTATACTAATAAATAAATACTATTGGGCATATTTTGGAGACTGCATCTAAACCAAAGTCTCAGTTCTGTGCAAAATAACCAGACTCATTGGGCCCGATATTCATCTGGGCAGGCTATGTGCCGCTATGGGGCATAGCCTTGCGGGCTGACCCCTAACCCTGGATATTCAAAACCACAGTGATGGTGTTGAATATCTGGGTTTAGTGTGCAGAGAAAACAGCCACAGAGCTAACTGGATAGCCGCAGTATTGCACCGCTACCTAGTTAGCGATCCATGGCTAAAACTAGGTGAGCCAATAGCAGGCCTAGTTTTAACTGCGGATCGCTAACTGGGTAGCGGTGCAATATTGCTACTACCCAGTTAGCAGCAGTCTCCGCTTCTACTCCACCCTGGACTATCTTTTAACTTTCGAAAGGGAGACTATGATAAAATGAGGAAAATAGTTAAGAAAAAACTAAAAGGAGCAGTTGCAAAGGTTAAAGACTTACATCAAGCTTGGGTGTTGTTGAAAAATACTATCTTGGAAGCCCAGACCAGCTGTATTCCACGCTTTAAGAAAAGTGGAAGGAAGTCCAAAAAACTGCCAGCATGGTTTAAAGGTGAGGTCAGAGAGGCTGTTGTTGCCAAAATAAACATCTTTCAGGAAATGGAAAAAAGAGCCAAACGAGGAAACCTGGAAACAGCACAAGCACTGTCAAGTCAAATGCAAGGCATTGATAAGGCAGGCAAAGGGAAAATTTGAGAAGAAGCTTGCTGCAAATGCAAAAACGCGAAATAAAGATCTTTTCAAGTACATTCGTAGCAAAAAACCTGTGAGAGAGTCAGTTGGTCCATTAGATGATAGAGGGGTTAAAGGTGCACTAAGAGGCAACAAGGCGATAGTGGAGAGACTGAATGAATTCTTTGCTTCAATCTTTACTGAGGAAGATGTAGGGATGTTACCCATGACTGAAGTGGTATTTAAAGGTGCGGAAGAATTGAAGGAAATATTGATACATCGGGAAGGTTTATTACAACTATTAGATAAACTGAAGAGTAGCAAATCACCTGGGCCGGATGATATACATCCAAGGGTGTTGAAAGAACTGAAATATGAGATTGCAGACCTGCTATTAGTAATCTGCGAACTATCATTAAAATCATCTGTAATACCGGAAGATTGGAGGATGGCGAACGTAACACCAATTTTTAAAAAGGGTTCCAGGGGTGATCCGGGAAACAACAGACCGGTGAGCCTGACGTCAGTACCGGGAAAAATGGTAGAAACCATCATAAAAGACAAAATTGCTGAACATGTAGATAGTCATGGTTTAATGGGAGACAGCCAACATGGCTTTAGACAAGGAAGATCTTGTCTTACTAATCTGTTATGTTTTTTGAAGATGTGAATCAACAGGTAGACAAAGGTGAGTTGGTTGATATAGTGTATTGGAATTTCAGAAAGCCTTTGAGAAGGTCCTTCATCAGAGACGTTTGACAAAACTAAAGAGTTATGGGATAGGAGGCAGTGTACTATTGTGGATCAGGAACTGGTTAAAAGATAGAAAGCAGAGGGTAGGGCTAAATGGCCAATTTTCCCAATGGAGAAAGGTGAATAGTGGTGTACCCCAGGGATCTGTGCTGGGTCTGCTGCTTTTTGACATATTCATAAATGACCTGGAAAATGGAATAACGAGTGAGGTTATCAAATTTGTAGATGACACAAAACTATTTAAAGTTGTTAAAACCCAAGAGGATTATGGAAAATTGCAAGAGGATCTTGATAAATTGGAAGACTGGGCATCAAAATGGCAGATGAAATTTAATGTGGACAAGTGCAAAGTTATGCATCTAGGGAAGAACAACCCAAACTATGGTTACACGATGCAAGGTTCCACATTAGGAACCACCACCCAGGAAAAAGATTTAGGCGTCATTGTGGATAACATGTTAAAACCCTCGGCCCAGTGTGCAGCGGCGGCCAAGAGAGCAAATAGAATGCTAGGTATCATAAGGAAAGGAATGGAAAATAAAACAAAAGATATTGTAATGCCCCTATATCGTTCCATGGTGAGACCGCACCTTGAATATTGTGTGCAATTCTGGTCGCTGTATCTTAAAAAGGATATAGCGATATTAGAAAAGGTTCAGAGAAGAGCCACCAAAATGGTAAAGGGGATGGAAGGATACTCCTATGAAGAGAGGCTACAAAGGTTAGGGCTCTTTAACCTGGAAAAGAGACGGCTGAGGGGAGATATGATAGAAGTCTATAAATTAATGAACGGAGTGGAACGGGTAAACGTAGATCGATTGTTTACGTTATCAGAATATAGAAAGACTAGGGTGTACCACAAGGTAGGCAAAAACTCAAATCTGTCAAGCACACAGTCCAAAAACGTGATAAGGTGGAAAAACACTTTATTCAATCTAGTTAATTAGCCAACCCGACACAGGCCGTGTTTCGTAACCTTCGTCAGGGGTTGATCAGGCTAAATACTAAAACATAAAAACATAGAAATTAAGTAAAAAACAAGATATTAAAAACATATACAAGAACAGATGACTAAATTATGAATGCATATATAAGCACAGTAAAATTATAAATATATAAATATCATAAATAGTTAAAAAATAACTATAAACAATGAAAAAAATGAACAATAAAAGCATCTGGAACCTAATGGATGATAAAACCACTCATAACCAAATGATAAATAATAAAAATAACACTATTAGAACTATCAATCAAATACATATAAATAGTTAAAACATTCAAAAATTGGGATTGCAAAAAACATGTCATACATTAGTATAGTGTGATAAGGAGCATAGGAGCATAACAACCATTGTGCATTCATATAAAGTAGCTTGAAAAAGTGTATAGATACTCAAACATTAAATATCCTATTATCATTAATAAAGAATGAAGGGAAACGCAGCAGGAGCGAAAGAAACATGGGATAAATATTCTACTACTGAAGAAACAGAAGTATTCGTGAATAAACTTAACCCATTCAGAATGTGCCACCTTAAAAAAGGGGGAAAAATTATATCCTAAAGTAAATGTGTGCCTATATTGTTTGAATCACTCAAGAAGCCATTAGTGGATATCAAAACAGCTAGTAACGCCTACCATCTGGCTTCAGAAGTGTTGTGTAAATCGAAAGTAGACCAATTTCTCTGTGAGATTTCCTCAGGTGACGAAAACCTTTGTAAGTCACTGTCAAAGAAAATAATATAATCGAAATCCTATATGATCCTCATAAGATAAAAACCATCTGGAAAAAAAAAAAGGAAGAAAATATCAAACCTTCATTTCATCGTTGTCGATCGAATGAAAAATCACATGCAGAGAGTATCCCTCTTCTGCTCGCCATAAAAACTTGCAGTCAGTGAACGCCGGCTCATGCGCATATGAGTCGGAGCCAGCTCGGCGGGAAACAGAGAGGCGGAAAAAGGGGCGGAGTTATATCTTCCTAGCGCTAATCATGAATTTCTTCTAATGTTAACAGAATAGAGATGGCCGATGTAATAGGCAGGTTGTGCAATAAAATTCACGGAATAAAAATTGACAATATAAAAGGTTTAAAAATCTGGACATATAAAGGACCTACGTTGTAAAATCTTGTAGACGGTAAACGCCGGCTCATACACATATGGATCAGAGCAGGTCGAGAAACATGAAGGTAGAGAAGAGACGGAGTATATCTTCTTAGCTCAATTCATTCTAATACTTGCAAAAAGGAGCCTGCCGATGTGATAGACTAAATGTGCAATAAAATTCCCAGAATGCAGGTCAAAAAACAGGAAGGTAGAGAGGAGACGGAGATATATCTTCTTAGCGCAATTCATTCTAATGCTCACAAAATAGAACGGCCGGTGTGATAGACTAATTGTGCAATAGAATTCACGGAGTAAAACTCTTCCACTGGAGTGATCAGTTCTTGCACTGACTTGACATCATTACCATGAATTATTGGCTTGTTTTTAATTCTTTAATCTGGTCTGCAGTAAGTGACGTGCTGGTTATGTTCAGCAGATCAAAGATGGAGCAGGAAACAGAGAAGCATGGTTGATATCAAACAGTGAGACATATGATAGCACACAACTGCAATTAAAGGAAGGCTAAACAAAACCAGAGATTCAAGACAGTGTTTTAGGAGCAAGGAGGGCAATGGACTGGGGTCCCAGGGTCATAAGGAGCCCTCTTGACAAAACCGAGCTACATAATTGAAGCAGAAGAGGTGTCTAGGACTGGCTGACCTTGAGACCATATCTTAGTTTCTGCCCTGGGCCTCTATGTGTATAACACGATCTTTCGACTGTGGTGGTCTTACAAAGGAAATTGCTCTGGGAAATTATAAAGCAGCACTGAGACTCGGTTTTTTTCCCCTTTTTAGGGCATTATAAGTAAGAGGTTGATGCTCAAAAGCACTTATGCAGCTGGCAAGTGGCATGGATGGCAGAATGTTTCTTTTTTTAAAACTCTGTGCAGCTGAATGGAGAATTTCGGACATATAAATCATCATAGGACCAACTAATCCATTCAGGGCTGGTGTAAACAGCAGGCAGACGAGGTGTTCGCCTAGGGCAGCAAATGCTGGGACGGCAAAAAGTAGCTGCAGCCCAAGCAAAGCATTAGGTCCTGACAGCCACACAAACTCAAAGTGCATATTTTTACCCGCAGGGAAGATGGGCAATGTTACACCAACTCATTTAGCTGGGTAAACAGCCTTAGGAAATAACCCCTAGGTATGTTTAATACTTAAAAGTGTGACATCCATTTATGAAGCAGAGAAGTGTTGGAGGAGTATGATCATTTAGTGTAATTATCAGATTCTTAGGGGAGGGACATAGGAGCCTGAAAATTAATGGAGGGGGCACAAGGCTGAAGATTCAGCTAGCGCACCTAATACTTTGCACTGGCTCTATGTCCGTTCAAAGAGGGGGCAGGATTTGGAACATTCTGGAGACAGGGATACTTAACTGTCTAACTTATATGTTTGAGCGGGAATATACAGTCACTAAGGGGCTAATTTCATAAAGGTTTCCTGCACGTGAAGCCTGGTTTATATGTGGAAAAGGAGTTGATAAAATTGCATAGCGGTATACGTCCATATAAGTAGGTATGGTGTGTACTTATACACATGCCATGTATAGTTATTCCCAGGATGCCAGGATGGAGCTGTGATGCACCTATCTATTTTATAACTTTCAAAAGTACTCGAGTAGAGTTTACATATGGACTTTCACCAACTTTGGAGCAGTTAGTGGCATTTGTGTACTACTGAGACTGGTTCTGTGAGTCTATTTATAAAGTAGGTCCCCTTTTGGACTTCTCACATAGGTGTCATGCTATAAAATCAGGCCCTTAGCATATTAGCTACAGGTCCATGTTGTTGTTGTTAAGTGCTGTTGAGTTGCTGTCGACTCATGGTGACCCTCTGGATAATTGACCTAGCATGTGTTCGGTCTTCAGTCAGGCGACTCATTGTTGACAGACTGGTACCCGTAGCTGCTGTTATTGTATCGATCCATCTCATTGCTGGCCTTCCTCTTTTGCGTTGACCTTCTATCTTGCCAAGCATGATGTCTTTCTCTAATGATCTCTCTCTTCGCATGATGTGTCCAAAGTATGAAAGTCGAAGTCTTGTCATCTGAGCTTCTAAAGAAAGCTTGGGTTTGATCTCCTCTAGTACCAACTGGTTTGCTCTTTGGACAGTCCATGGGATACGCAATATTTGTCACCAGCATCATAATTCAAAGCATCAGTTTTCTTCCTATCTTTTTCATGGTCCAGCTTTCGCGTCCATATGACGTTATTGAACATACCATGACTTGGATAAGTCAAATCGTTGTATAGAGAGAGGCATCTTTGCTCTTGAGAACTTGTCTAGGTCCTTCATAGCCATTTTGCCAAGAGCAATGCGTCCTCGGATTTCTTATGCTACTACTACTATTTATCATTTAGAAAGTGCTACAAGGCGAACACAGTGCTGAACGAACACATAAGACAGGCCCTGCTTGAAGAGTTTACAATCTAGACAAGAAAGACAATACAAATAATACAATTCAAGGGAAGTAAGGGTTTGAGATGGAGAGGAGACACAGGGGAAACAAGATTAGGATCCAAATGCGGCTTTGAAAAGGCATGCCTTTAGCATACATTTGAAGAGGGAGAGAGAAGAGACTTGACATTGACTTGTCGTTTCTTTATTGATTGTTGATCCAAGTAGATTAAAGTTGTCAACTATTTCAATTTCTTCTCTATCAACGATGAACTTATTGATTTTGCCAGTGGTCAGGATCTTTGTCTTCTTCACATTGAGGTGCAGGCCCATTTTAAGACTATGTTCCTTGATCTTGAGAAGCAAATGTTTCAGATCATCTTCACTTTCAGCCAGTAATGTGGTATCATCAGCATAGCAAAGGTTGTTGATTTTATTTTTATTTATTTATTTATTTAACAATCATTTATATCCCGCATCTTCCAGAGTTCAGATGCGGTTCACAATTGAACAACAGTCAACAAAGCATGAGCTTGTTTTACATGGAACAAGTCTTCCATCAATCTTCACATCTCGGTTGTCTTCATACAGTCCTGCTTCTCTGATGATTTGCTCTCATAAATTAAACAGGTAGGGGGAAAGTATGCAGTCTTGTCGTACACCTTTGCTTATTTTAAACCATTCTGTTTCTCCTTGTTCTGTTTGAACTGTTGCTTCTTGATCAAAGTAAAGGTTGTGCAAGAGAACTATCAGGTGTTCTTGTATACCCATGCTTCTTAATGTGGCCCAGAATTTCTCATGGTTTACACAGTCAAAAGCCTTGCTGTACACATAGATATCCTTTTGGTATTCTTTTGTCTTTTCAAGGATCCATCTCACATTCACGATGATTTTGCTTATTCCTTGCCCTTTCCTGAACCCTGCTTGCACTTTAGGTCGTCCTTGTTCCAGATCCAAATAGCCAGCATAAATAGCAGGTATCATTTAAAACATCCAGGTTGGACATTTAAGAGGTAAATTTATCACAAGCCATGTAAAGTAACATGCTAACAATGTGTGTTAGCCACCTATCTTCAATAACGTATGTGTGGGGATGGGCACTTACGTGTGCAGTTTGAGTGGGTGCTATTTTGTAAGTACACACATCAAGGTGATGGTGCTTACTTTTGGTTTAGGTGAGCACAGGAAGAGTGTAAATTATGATTTTAACTTATGTGCATTTAAAAAAAATAGACATAGGCATTTCTACCAAGTCTAGGGTCGATACAAGTGGTCGTGCCTAGATTTGGTGCACTTATCTTTTATTTGTATTTATTTAACAGGTTTTATATACCGCTTTATCATTTCAATCAAAGCGATTTACATTGAAACTTAAACATGGTAATGTACATTAAACAAGGATATTTATAACTTGGATTTTTCTGAGGCAATAGAGGGTTATGCCTTATTACTTACGCCTTATTTTATAAAGTGAAGTATGCGCAATTGTATAAAATGGGTGCAAAATATATGTGGGTTAAACTAAGCAACTCTTATGAACTTGCTCTCTTTTAAGTTTTATTTATTTTAGATCTAGCTTATGCCTTTTAGAGTTAGCTCAAGATGAGTTACATTCAGATACAGTAGGTATTTTCTTATTGTTGGAGGGTATGTACTGAAGGCTATTGAGGGTTAAGTGACTTGCTCAAGGTCACAAGGACTGTCAGTGGGATTTGGCTTCAATATGCACCACATTGCTCCAACTACTAAGTAATCCTCCACACTTGTAGTTATATGGATATTTCAGAGCATCTTCTAAATGGATAGCATCACTGAATATATGTATAATTTGAAACCATCTTAAGACAGACATTTCAAATTATACATTCACATTACGGCATCGTGTTGTCATCTAGTTCTTTTTCTGCAGATCCATTTTTACCTAATATTTTTTAAAAATGTTAGTCTCTGACTTTCTTTGGATTAAATGTGTGTTTTGGACTTGCCTGAGAAAGCTTCCTGCGTTACTGGAAACTGGTGGCCAACCTTTGCCTTCATTGTATACAAGGAAAGACATTCATTGCTCTCTAGCACACCCAGAGTTTGCAGAGCTGCCTTCTTTGAGATCCGAAATAGCCTCTAGTGCACCAGACCAAGTCCTGCTTTAGCAATGAGGTTCAGTGCCACTGCTATTGGTATTAAATTAAATTCAAGCAACGAAAATGAACTTAACTACCCTGAATAACTGATTGGTATTAAATTGGCTTTCCGGACAGACATGCAGCCCTATGAACAATGGCAGGGGTAAGCAACAACAGAATAAGTACAGACTAATTAAAGTTATGTGTTGAAGTTTGATAGCTAGGATGACATCCAAGCTGGCCCAAGCTCGCTTCTTCAGTCTCTCCATGATAGGCAAATATTGGCCAGCAGTTTGCAGTCTGATTTATAGACTGCACCTCAGTTTCTGCACATGCGGTTTGGCCTGTCAGCTTATTCTCCACTTCTTGGCACTGGTGGGAGAGGAGTGATTGGAGTCACACCCTAGTTTTCTTTTAAAATCTCTTCCCTTGCTTCTGTTTATTAGCAATCCACACTCTGTTCAACCTGTGCAACTCCTGCATGGGATCAAAGAGAGTACTTGGAGGGGTGCAGCCAGGGCAGGTATCCTGTTGTGTCACCATATCACAGGGATCCCTAAGCCTGTCTAAAAGTGGAGGAGGTATAGCCCGATAATAGGTTTTAGGGCTCCCTCCCAGATTTCTGCCTTGGTCCCCAGCATGTCTAACACTGGCCTTGCACGGGTTCTAAGAGGGATCACTGTAAACCCCAACAGGGCCATCTCTAGGCTAACAGGCCCTCTCTCTGAAAAATGAACTTGACATCCTCTTTCATTCAGGCTGCTCTGGCACAGCGACCCCTCCTGGGTAGTGACGGTGGCTCCAGCACATCAGCCCCCTTTTTCTGTTTCTTTCTCCCCAGCCTGCCTTCTCTCTGGCAGCACTATCGTCTGCACATCGCTTCTCATTTTCACTTGCTTTGCAACCCTGCTAATCTATGCAAGGTGGCCACCAGTCCCTTCGTTATTTTTAGCTAGTAGACTAGGCCGGCCGTCTGCATGAATTGTGCAAGTGTTGTTCGTATGTTTATCCCGGTTTATTTTCAGCTGTCGCCGAGACATGTTCTCGTATAAAGTCCTAGGGCTAAGGGTGAGGAGACGCAACTAGAATCGAGTCCTACTACTGTTTCCCGAAGTGCACTGTTTAAGGTTCCCCGATCTCTATTAGCGCCAGACTTTCCAGCTGTGGAGCACGCCACCAGTTTTCCCACAAGCACAACTGCAGCACATCTGGCCTTTGTGCCTACGTACTCTACAGGCCCCTCCCCTCGCGGTGACGTCACGCGGGCCGGGCCCCGCCCACACCTCGCGTCACGGGAACTTTCCTCGGCAGAGGAAGCGCGCGTGGAGGTTTTAGTCATTGTGGCGCGAGGCGAGTTCTGTGTGGTTCCCCCGCCCTGGGGCTGCACCGACGGCTGATTCTCCTGGAACACTGCGCTCGGGAGCCTTGGGTGGGGGGGTCTGAGCTTGCTGCAATATGTCGCTTCCCAAAGGTAAGAGACGAAACGTTGACCTTTCCTCATCCTTTTCCAGATTTTGTGCAAAAAGTTCGTGTGACGTCCGTGCATCCTTTCTCTCTTCTGCTCCGCAGCTGCAAACTTGTTTTGCTTTTGGGCTTGAAGTTGCATGATGTGCATGTTATGTTTTCCAGTGATCGGGCAGGCTGCATATGCCTTGCTATGTATGATGCATGGATTTCCGCAATCATGAAATCTGCCCTCTCGCTCTCTTTTGGTGCCAAACTAGACACTTCGTTGGTGATTGCCTAATGTGTGACCCACAGAAGAATGAGAAAAACATGGTACTGTATCGTGAGGTTCCGGGGGTTGCAGAAAGTCGGTTCTTTGCACGTTAGCGGACATTCCGTTTAGGAATAAGCGGCGCGTTAAGAGATGAACAGCTTTGGACTGCGGTCGACACTCATTTCTATGACGAATAGAGACAAATAGTTTGGATTTTGCACGTTAGCAAAAACCAGAGTTCAGGCGCCCCCTGAAAGGGAGCAGGACGCTAGTCCGGAATCTCCAGGGAAGTCTTGCTCCATTCCTGGAAACTAGTGGCCTATCGTTGCAAGGAAAGACATTATTGCTCTTTAACACGCTCAGAGTTTGCAGTGCTGCTTTCTTTGAGAGCTGCCTGTAACAGTCTCCAGTGCAGCAGGAGTTCAGATCACACCGAGTCCTGGTGCCTTAGCAACCGAGTTTGATGCCACTGCTGCTGGTATTAAACTTCAGGAGGGGAGGGGCAAAGGATGGCTTTAGGCAGACTGAGTTCCATGTCAAACATACAACCCTGTGAACTAGCAACAGCAGAAAGGGTACACTAATTATGTGTTGAAGATTGCTAGCCTAGATGACATCCGAGCTGAGCCAGTGGATTGCTTCAGTCTCTGCATAATGAGCAGATTTGAGCCAGGAGTTTGCAAACCGGTTGATTGACTGCACCTCAGTGTCGGCATGTGCCGTTTGGTCTCTCCACATGTTCTTTACTTTCTTGGCAGGGCTGGGAGGAGAGTGATTGGAGTCTTCATCTTAATTTTGTTTGTTGTTGTGATCTCAAGGACAGCCCTAGAGACCAGGCAAATCTGGATCTGATCCAGCATAACTCTGGTGTTATTCAGGACATCGTTATTGTTGAGGCTTCTGCATTGGGTCAGCATATGAGTTAATACATTCTTGACATTATTGGCTACCTCATTTTGCATAGCTGGTCGCAAAGCAGTTCATCCCTTTGTGTGCAAAGATTTCAGCATGAAACCCTGTAACCTTCAGCCTTTCCATACAAAAACCAACTCAAGAACATAGAGTAGGCCGTACTGGAGCATGAGCGGGGGAACAGCAGGCTGATAACCAGGGAAGCTGAGGTTCAAATTCTACTCATACCCCTTATGACCTTGAGCAAGTCGTTTAACCTTCCATTGCCTCAAGTAACTAGCCTCGAACTACTACCGAAAAGACCTGAGCTAAATATGATTTGCCTTTTAGTGGGCTAAACATTTTATTTCTGATGTGAAAGCAACACTTTTAGATGCCAGGTGAACAGGGCCAGCCTGTCTGTTGGGTGGCCACCTAAGGCGGCAGACCACTGAAAGTGTAGGGCATGACATGACACCAGTGGCAGGCCAGCCGCTTCTGACCAGTCATTAACCCTGCTCAGTTTTCCCATGGTTGGAACAGCTCATGTTTGGAAGCTTTCACCTATGTCAGAATTGTTGCAAAAAAAATCTAAGAACAGATGTTGGCTAGTCCGTCAGGTGCTAAAATTGAGATAGAGCTGAATAACAATGGAGCCTTATTGAAATAATTCGATTTCGAGGCCAGTATTTATTACTGTTTATGGCCAGGAGTTGAAAAGTTTCCAGTTTAGCCTGAGGTTGATTGTTGCTGATCTGTAGTGTGGTTCCTGTGTTTGTCAGGGGAGGGGCCACACTGGCTATTACCAGCCCGTTGAGCCATACACTTTTGAAGTGTCCTCTCCATGCTAATTGTGCTTATTGTTAGTTCAGACCCCTTGCACTGGGACACTACCCTCTTTCCAGAGTTCACCTCTTTGACAAACGGGAAAGGATGCAGCCTGGCAGCAGACCATGGGATAGAGTTGGGCAGGTCATAGTTTAGATCTGATTCAAGACCGGTGCTACCATTGGTCAAACTGTTTTGTTTAGTAACATTTATAGACTGCAGCATTGGACTGGCCTTCCTGAGTAGTGCACATAGTCACCAGTACACCCCCAACCCTACCATCCAACCTCAGCAAATTTTATCATATAGCAATTAACCATTCGACCCACCCGCCTCCCCAAGGGCCTTCAAAAATAGTTTTCAATGCCTTCCTAAATAACCAAAAAGTGTTTAAAGACACAGTTCCTGCGTCAACATGTTTCACATAACAGGTGCCTGGACTGAGACTCTTGCTTAGAGTGCTGGTCCCCTGGGGGGGGGGGGCATCCATTGCTGCCCCGAAACACCAGAGATACCTTCAGCTGCAGCGCTGTTCGTGCTTCCAGCCCTTTTCGATTCCATTTTCTTTTGTATGGGGTGCATAAACTGCTTCTGCCCCATGCAGACAGAAAGTGGACTTGAAGGGGGGGGGGGGCATGGAGGCAAAGGTAACTCTGGCACTTTGGTGCTGTTTTTAAAAGCATTGCTGTCACTTCACATCCCAGAGAAAGGGGGGGGGGGGGGCACAAGGGATGAGGTTTTTATAGGGTGCTTCATATCCTTGCAGCAGCCCTGATCTGACCCCATACCAAAATGCTTCACATAGCATGGTGCTATAGCAGTTCTTTTTGGGGGTTAAAGACGAACCGCTATGGAGCTTAGTGGGAATAGAGACATCATGTCCTGTTGCGGTTTCAGACAATGAAACTAGTGTTTTATCTGATATAATATAACCTGCACACGCACACTGGAGGGGGTGAAGGGGAGAACAGGGGTTCTGTTACCCTTCTGGCGGACCTACCTTCAGTTAGTGCAAGACTCCATTTTGGTCCAGTTAGTTTCTGTCTCTGGAAAAGCAATGGGAGCATTTGTCCCCTGCATGGTAGTAAGTGGGGCCTGGAGCCGCTGCCGTGCTGGTATTGATCTTTAAGAAGGAGGTGCTGCATTTTGTGTGTTGCAAGAGTTTTGAGAATCTGTGAATGGATTTTTATAATCACGCCTGTTTTCCTTCAGCATGAGCTTTAGTTTTCTATTGGGTGCTGGCTGAGCCGAGTAGGAGTCGGCAGCCCTGGGTGATGCACCGAAGGCGGCTGCTGACTCACTGCTTGCTTGCTGGAACTGACTTCCTGGAAGCCTCTGAGTTGGCATCACTGCTTAAAAGGGCAACGCAGCCAGGACCAGTGGTAAACACGCAGGGCACCAAAGCCTTCATGCAAGCTATGCTTCCTTCAGCTTGAGGTAGATTTGGAGCCCTGCCGCCCTCTAACCCTGGTCTTAGCTATGAGAGAATGTGCCAAATTGCTTTATTCTGAATCTGCTCCATGTGGGGGTAGTCACAGGAGGGAAACTGGTTTCTCCATTTGTTCTGAATGTGAAGGATCCATTTGTCTTAGAACAGGAGACATGGAACTGCAATCGTGAAGGGCCACAAAGGACTCTCGTTTTCAGTCTTCCTAATGACTATTCCTATTTGCATATGATGGAGGCAGTGCATGAATATGGGGATCCTGAAATCCTGTCTGGTTTGCGGCCTTTCAGCATTGCTTGACACTTCTGTCCTAGACAGAATTTCTTGTGAGAAGGAAAGAATATCATTTAAGAAACCTTCCTGCACTCCAGTAGAGTAAGAAATGTTTTTTCTTGACAGTGAAACTAGCTGAGCTTCTCATGTGCCTTCATTCCAGAGTTCACTAGTTTAGCTGGTTAAAATAGTCACAAATCAGGAAGTCGGCTTCAGAGTGAAACGTTCCATGAATTGGTTTCAAAGAATTTGGCTGTTCCAGATAAGCGGATAGCTCCAAACACCATTTCCTTTGTGAGAGCTGTAGGGAATTGAGAGGTTCTTTTTTTATAGCGGGGGTGCACAAGTTCAGCCCTTAGGGGAAGGGGTGCTGCAATCGCGCCAGGTTTTCGGGATATCCTCAAGGAATACTGGCAGCGCTACAACTGTATGTAAATCTCTCTCATGCATATTCATCAGGCCTATCTTCAGAAGTGGTGCAAGGATGTGAGGCACCCTAGACAATCTCGCTGGACCCTCCCACCTGCAGTATCAAATCGCCGTCCTGCTGCTGCATGCTCGTAGCTTCTGGCTCTGCTCATTCATCCCGCTCACGTGCTTGTTCTCCTCGACCACGCGCTCTGCTACTGAAGCCTGCCTGTGTGCAAAGCCTACCGTGTGCGCTTTCGAGGCTTTATGTCATCTGCGCTGCTTTGAGTTGACGTCATTCTTGTGCAGTTGCATTACATTTTGGGATGACACTGTGCTGCTGTCCTTTTCCTCAGCACAGAACTCTGTAATAATTGTGCAGGCTTTAACTCTCGTTGACAGACTAGCCTTGGTCCTCAGTACTTGATGACCTTGTACTGAGTCACGGTAGAAAGGAGATGCATGTCTTAGAATCTCAAATGCAAATTGATTCCCTAAGAGGGGAAATTTCAGCCAGTTTCTTAATCTTCCTTGTTCATTCTGTATTGGATTTGATACAATGAGCCTAGCTCGACATGCACAGGTTTAGCTATATCTTTGAAAGATGGTACTGTCTTGACTGTTCTGCTTTCGCTGCCCAGTCCTAGGGCATGAGCAGAAATAGCTATCTATATGTATAAGGTGACTGCACCATTGGCAAGATTTACTGGATTCACAGAACTGGGATTCCCATAGGGTAGGTGCAAGGGGGTGGGAAACACTCTCATTTGGTAGTGCACACCTCTCTCTCTCTCTCTCTCCTTTTTATACATCAGGTAAGATTATTCTTTGCTAAACAATGTTTTGCAAATCTTTTAGCTGGCTGAGAGACATGGGCTGGTTGCCTGCTGTTCACCAGCTTTGGCAGCTAATATGAAAGCCTTTGTGCCCTCTCTCACTGGCAGGGCTGGCCCCAGAATTGGTTCAAGGTGTTGGCTCTCTAGGCAAGCCTTACGCCCCACTGCTGTTAGAATCTTGTTGTTGAGCTTTACAGTTTATTTAGACTTGCTATACCATTCTTACAATAACATCAGACCGGGTCCCAAAAACACAAAAGCAAATAGTGGACATGACTAGGACTGGTAAACATGGGGGATCAGAGGGGATGCAATTTGTTACACAAAAGGAGAGATTTCAGGGTGGTCCCGCCGCTGGACGGATCACCCAGCAAAAGTTATGAAAAATGCACTTATTTTGAAATCCTTGTATGCATAAGCTAGACGGAGATGAGAGGAGAGACTGTTCCATAACAAGGGGTCTGTGAAGAAATGCCCTGTTTACTGCCACCCTAGGCATTAGCCTAGTTTGCCTATTAGTTGGGCCAACCCTGCTCACTGGGTTGCAGAAATATGAACCGGAGTAGAAGAAATTCCAGTTGATTTTTCTAGTCTCTCTTTTTTGGGGCGTGGTGTTAGGCCAGCCCAGATCTTATCATTCATGTCTGGGCTTGTAGAGCTAGTTTGCATTTTAAAATGCTGCAGTGATGCATTTCTCCAGAAGCGTGTCACTGGTTGTGCAAGAAAACATTTTGTATGTCTTTGCAGCATAACATTAGAAGATTAGCACGGCCTTGGTTGTCCGCTCTTTCTGTCTATTTTAGGGCAATATTTGCTTTGTATCTCAAGTAGGTGTGACAGCATGCATTAGCACTGATTTGGTTTGTGAAGTCTCCAACAGAATGGCAGGTGGGCTGACTAGAACACCAAAAAAATAAGACTTTGTGTAGTGGGAGTAAGCGGTAATAATGGCTTGTCTTCTGCATCCTGTTTCATTAGCCAGGCAAAAAGGATATCTGTCTGAAGCCTATAAAAGCTGGCCTTAAACATGTAGTCGTCTTACATGTCAGTAAACAGATGTGCCGCTGAACTGTTCATAATCAGCTTGCACTTTTGGGATACATATAATGGGCATAGCATCACTGACCAAAAAGTGACCTTGGAAGGGGAGGGTTGCAGGCAGATGCAGAAACCCTGTGTTAGAGCTCAGCACAGCTTTTATTAATGCAGTTTTGCTCTCTGATGCTTTTAGCAAGCAGCATGCACATAGATTTGTGTCTAAAGTTGTCACTAAACCAGGTGAGCAAGTCAGATGCACGTGCACACAGGTCTGCATTAGCAGCAGCTATATCTTGCACACAAAAATCAATTTGTTTGGCACTTGGCACATGTTCTGGAATGCCATCTGGTGCATAAACATCAATTTAAGTTTGCACAGAATATTGATGTTTGTGCGCATTTCAACACACACACACACTGCATTGCTGCTCCCTTCAGCAAAGCCAGAAAGGTTGTGGGTGCTCTACACTCAAGAGAAGAAACAGGCATAATTTCCTCACCAGCACTGACCACAGACCTATGAACTAACCTTTTAGTCTTTTCTGCATTTGTGCTAATTAGCTAATTGCTTCATTACCATGGATTTAAATGTGCTGTCTGCGGCTGTCTGCTCGAGGCTTTGTGCACTGTTAGCTCACACACAACTCCTTTCTGCACTAGTAGCACACACGGTTGTGCGGAAAAATTCAGCTATCTATGCACAAAGCCTAGTGCACTCTAGATCCATAGAAAGCGATGAAAACAGAGTCCATTTCTTAATACCAAAGAAGGTGGAGTGAAAAACAGCATCTTGCTGGTGCAGACAGTCCTGCGCTTCCCAGACTTTCCTGAGCTCTAATGCAGATCATGAATTATCAGACCTCTTTCCTGGCAATCCATTTCCACCCCTTGCAGGCGATGCAGTGACGTGGGCTACGCTTTGAACACGGGTTAGCTCCATTTTAGTGCACAGCTTTGTGTGCTGCCAATCAAGGGCCTAGCCAGAATCCAATTTTTTGGGAGACTGAGGAGGTAACTTGGTGGAGGGGGGAGGCAGAATTACCATATGGGGTATTTAAATGGATGCTAATAAAGCAATTAGCTATGCAGAGAAGTGTGCATAAGGCCATGCAAGAGCCGAGGAAGCCATAAACGGGTAGGTAGCTCGTAGTTCTGCAGTCGGCAGCAGTGAGGAGTTTGCGTTTGCTCTGCACGCATATGCTGCAATACTTTTCCACGCATAGCAGTTATCAAAATATTTATTCATAGAATAGTATTCCGTCATGCGTGTGGGTGCTATGCTTGGCATGTCGGAGTTGCATGTGCATAATATCCATGTACATGATGTCGTGCTGTTCTATGCGTACAAGTTCAATAATTGCTATGCGCAGAATAATGGTCTATCCAAGCGTGGTGGGTGCTGATATGGCTGCTGCTAGTGCAGGGCTGTGTGCACATATATCTGGCGTGTGCACGTTCTCTCCATATGAGTGCATCATTTTTGTACTTTGGTTTACAGCACAGACCTGCATTAGAAAACGTTGGCACACATTTGCAATGCAAGGTAACTGTATTGGCCCCTCTATGCAGAGAAATTGTCTCTCATCTGCTTTTGTGCATGTGAATCTTTCCTCCTGATTTCAGATGTGCTGACCTTTTAAGAGGAACCTGATCTGTGTTGACACTGCCTTGTTCGACTCCTTCCTTCTTAGCTGGGTCACGTGGCTGTGGTGTGAAAAAGGTAGACGTGGGTATAGGTGGTGCTGTCTGAAGTGGAGCCTGGCAGCAGGCTTAGGGTGAACAGGTCCTGGTTCAAGTAACAAGCCCTTGTTTTTCACACTGATTAATGCTTCCCCCTGCCCCGATGGATAAGATTCATTTGCAGCTTCTGTCCTGTGACATTCAGAGCGGGTATTCCCCCCCCGTTACAGAATTAAAATGAAAAAGTCTAGAGCCCAAGGGAAGGAATATTCTTTACCCTTTTTCCGTCATTGCATTATTCCTCTTAACAAATCAAGAGCTGGGGCTGTTACAGGGGGTGTGCAGGAAAGGCTACCACCCTGGGTGCCATGCTGCCTTTCTGCTCTTTAGAAGGGCTTGTGCCTAGGGCAGAAGGGTGCTTTTTATTTTGTCCAGCGATTGCCCTGTTAACCACTTCCTTTCGGGGCACAGAGATGGGGCAGCCCTTCTGACGCCCTTCTGGTATAGGCTGAAATGCCAATTTTAGACAATCATTCCTTAGTGTCTCTCCAGTCCAGTCCCTATATTCTGGGTTGTGCCCCCCTTCCAGCAGCTCGGAGACTGAGCACACTTTCTTCTGATGACGTCAGGATACATATAGTCCTGGCACCTCCCACCTCCCACCAGTTTTGCTCAGTCTCCAAGCAGCTTAGGGGACAGTAGGACTTACTGGAGAGACCTAGGACTAGGATACTTAGTTGGTTTTTCTTTTTTTTTTGGTTTGGTTTAATTAGCGGTTTCTTTTCCTTGAAAAATAAAAATTTAATAATAGAGGGCTCCTTTTAGTGTGTTCCCCTCCTCTCCCCCCCCCCCCCCCCCTTGGTGCTCTCCAGTGTTCGGGGGTGGTTGCAGGAGAAGGCTTGGCTGAGCCGCTGCCCGGGGAGAGGTGGTGTGCTTGCCGCGACTCACCACGTTTGAAGCCAGGAGCCTGGGCCTTCTTTCCCGTCCTGCCGCTGAAGCCCTTGAGGAGGCTGAGCAGGCGGGAAGAGCAGCAACCGCTGACGAGAGAGGAGCTGGTCCCAGCAGGCAGAGGGCTGCTTCTGGTCGGCAAACGCGGCATTTGGAGCCGTTGCTGCAAACCGTGTGTAGCTCAGAAGCAGTCACACGGTTTGGCAGCAGGGAGCGCAGAGGCCTTCTTCACTCCGGGACTGCGGTGCAAGGTAGGGAAGTGCGTGTTGGGGCTTCGCGCCCATTTCTTGCTTCGCGGTTTAACCGCTATTTCTGCCTTGCGTTTGGAGCCGCAGGTTGCTTGAAAGGGCAGGAATTTCAAAACCGTATTCTGTTTAGAGGAGATAGAATTGCCTTTCTTTTATTACATATTGATAATGTAGAAATAAATATATTGGTATATAGATACACAGTAGGAGTGGTTACAACAGGATACTCCTTTGGAGGTTTTTTTTTCCTTTGGTTTACCTTTCTTTCAGCATGCCAGCTAGACCGGGGCACTATGTCCGACACTGGAGTATGTAGGGGTTGCACGATAGAGGCAACATCGATGGAGCTAGATATCCGGGCCGGTGCTTCTCAAGACACACTTCTGCCTGCTCCTCAAGAGTTGGTGTCAGGGAGCGAGCCCTCGGCAACAGCAGGCCTGGCTGTACCCCAGGAGCATTCTGGGCTGCCCCTTTCTCCGCCCCTCCCCTCTATTTCTGAGAATAGCCAGGAGGCGGAGGGGGGTGACGTTTTTTCCCCGGAATTTGTTCTTTTAATGCATAAGGTGTTCTGCCTGCGCAAGCTAGGCATGCAGGGGCGGGGAGTGGCCAAGGGGACCCCATGGGGAGCCCGCCAGAGTCCAGGAGCCAAGAGGAAGGGGTTCCTTCTAAGTGCGCTAGGTTCTCCCACGAGGAGGCCCTCTGTCCCCCTGTTTCGGAGAGTCTAGAAGGGGAGATTTCAGACAGGGAGCTGGGAGACAAGGAGGAGGGCAAGCTCCCCGAAGATCGCGCTAGAATTGTAAGAGTTTTCCACCAGGAGGAGTTACTGGCGCTGATTGGAGAAGCCCTTAAGGTTTTAAATATGTCAGCGGAGGCTCCAGCTTCAGAGGAGGTGCTGGAAGATCCACTGATCCAGGCTGTGCAGAAATCCCAGAAAGTCTTCCCAGTGCACCGAGTGGTGAAGCAGATGATCCAGGAGGAATGGGATCAACCAGAATCCTCTATTAGGGGAGTACACTCTGTCAAGGCTGTACCCGTTGCCGGAGGGGGAGAAAGAATTGCTCCGTTCTAAGGTGGAGGTGGCTGTGTCGGCAGTGACAAAGACCACGATTCCAGTGGAGGGCAGTACGGCCCTCAAGGATTCACAAGATAGGAAGTTGGAATCGTTGTTAAAGCAGGCCTTTGACGTGAGTGCCTTGGCTCTCCAGGCTTCGGTGTGTGGTGCCTGGGTGGCTCGGGCTTGCCTGAGGTGGTCTCAGCAACTACAGGGGGCCAGAGAGTCGTCTGATCAGGCGGCGAAGATCGAATCGGGGGTGGCTTATTTAGCGGATAGCCAATATGATCTCATTAGAAGTTTGGCAAAGAATGTGGCTTCGGTGGTGGCTGCTCGTCACTACCTTTGGCTCCGCAACTGGGCGGCAGATGGTTCCTCTAAGGCGCGGCTCAGCAGGCTCCCCTTTAAGGGAAGACGGCTCTTTGGGGAGGACCTGGAGAAGCTGGTAAAGGATTTAGGGGGGTCTAAGGGAGGTAGACTGCCTGAGGATAGACCGAAACAGGGCCGTCCTTCTGCTCCTTTGCGCTCCCAACCTAGGGATTCGCAAAGGATTTGGTTCTCCCGATCGGCTTACTTTCAGAAAGGGCATTTCCCTTCCCAAGGCCAGGGCATTCGGAGGTTTCGGGGGGCAGGAAGGGGTTTTGGAGCCTCTTCCTCCTCCTCAGGCCCTAGAAAGTCACAATGAAACAACGGGGGTCCCGCTGGGAGTTCTGCCGGTGGGGGGTTGTCTCTGGCAGTTCTTTCCGGCGTGGGCCCGGGTCACGTCCGATCAATGGGTCTTGGAAAAGTGGTAAGAGGGCTACGCTCTCGAGTTGGCTTGTCGCTTCTTAGTGCCCCTTTAATCCCTCTATCATCTAATGGACCAACTGACTCACAGTTTTTTTGCTACGAATGTACTTGAAAAAGTCTTTCACGTTTTTGCTTCCGCAGCAAGCTTCTTCTCAAATTCTCCCTTTGCCTGCCTTATCAATGCCTTGCATTTGACTTGCCAGTGCTTGTGCTGTTTCCAGGTTTTGTCATTTGGCTTTTTTTTCCATTTCCTGAAAGATGCTTTTTTTGGTAACAGCCTCTCTGACCTCACCTTTAAACCATGCTGGCAGTTTTTTGGACTTCCTTCCACTTTTCTTAAAGCGTGGAATACAGCTGGTCTGGGCTTCCAAGATAGTATTTTTCAACACCACCCAAGCTTGATGTAAGTCGTTAACCTTTGCAACTGCTCCTTTTAGTTGTTTCTTAACTTGTCCCAACCTTTTTAAACCCAGCTACAATAACAGCTTTTACTACATCCTCTGGTATCTAATTCCAGAGTTTGATTATGCATTGAGAGAAAAAATATTTTTGCTGTAGCTTCATTGAGTCCCCTAGAGTTTCTACGCTTTGATGGCATAAAGAGATCTACATTTACCTGAAAGTCCCCTTCACCCCTTTTGTGCTGCAGAGACTGGAGATCCCTGCCATAGAAACCCAACCAGTGCAGTGATAAGCCACAAATTGTAGCTCCCACAAGCTGTGCTAATGTGAGCCTGAGTTTGGCCACTTGCTGTCGATTAATGACGGATTTCCTCCACCCACTTGCGCAGCATCTCAGCCCTGGCTAGCTTGGAAATCGGACCAAGGTCTTGTACATAGCAATGTCAGAGGGTCAGCCCAGCCCTGGGCTAAAGTATATATTTAGTGCAGGGGGTATTAGGTAGGTCAGATCACCACTAGATCGCTGTGAGGAGAAAAGGGCAACCTCTGATTCTCTGCTTGGTTCTTGAAAGTGCACAAATGTTAGCTGTGATTATAAGGCTATGGGCATCAACTTTATGACCAATCCCTTTGGCTGAGATTTAATATTTTCTGCTATTGTGAGAGGGGACAAACTGTAGAAAGCCTGCCCTAAGAAATGTGGGATGAGTTTCTTATTTAAGCCTTTCCATGAGGTCAGTTCTCATTTCCTGCTCACATAGAAATTTTTTTAAAATGTATTCATAACACATGAATCTGTATCACTGTTATGTTCTGGCGTTGGCGGAGGGGAGGGGTGGGGTGGGGTGGGAAAAGCCTTCCCTTGCTTACCGGACACGCGTGTTCTGCTGGGACAGGTGCCAGTGTCTTTCTGGCAGGTGTGAAGAAGCACAATGGTGTTTACCTTTCCTGGGTGTGGACTTGTGCCCTGGAGGTATCAGCACTGCTCGGCTACGTACCTGAGCTTGGCGTGGGAGCTGTGCCTTTGCCGGATGTTCTGCTTGGCATTCCTTTCCTGCTCACTGAGCCCACGTCCTGATGGCGCTAGGAACGTTGCCCTGTTCCTAAGTGATAGGTCATTGCTCTAGCTTTATATGGACAGAGGGATGCTTTTATGTGACGTTTCTCCTTCAGAGACAGATGCATATGGGAGGGGGTGAACTTTTCCACTGGTTCTGTATAGCACTAGGTGAGAGTCCTAGATGGGAAGAGAGCTGTTACTTAGAGGCAGGGCATGTCGGGGCTTGCCTCAGCTGGAGCAGCTTCCCAATGTATAAAGAGTGGTTTGCCCTGCTAGAAAGGTGGGTGGATAGGTGGGGGGCGGGGTGAGAGGGTGTTGGGAGCCCCTTTCCTTCTGATCTCGACTGACAGACAATGAGGTTCAGAAGAAAGTGAGGTGGCCTAAAGGACTGGGTTGTAATATGACGAAAATTACAGTAAGATGAGGTGACTTAAATTAAGCAGCAACTCCAACCCCCAAGGGGGCAAGTTACTGAGATGCGCTAATGTTAAAGCTCGTTAATTCACCGTAATGTGCTTTATTTTAGAGCAGGTCCCACATTATTCTGCGAAACCTAGTTACTAATGCACGTAAATGTTAGCACACTTTAGTAACTAGATCCCTAAATCCCTTGCTAGACGGGCAGTGTTCCTGCATGCTTTGGAACACAGCACGGACAGTCCATGCCCCTCGTGCTGATGGATGCCGTCTAGTCAAGGGGTATGTGTGCCAACCTGTCTATAAACCCACCCTGGCACAGGGTTACGGTGTTTCACTAAAGCATTCTGAGATTGAGAAGAACGTCTAGCCGCCTCTAGGTGGGAATCATCTGGTCCTGATTGCTTCCTCGCTGACTGAGGACAGCACTGCCGCAGTTTTAAGCTCAGTTTTTTTTTTTTATATGGGGTGTATGTGAATAAACGCGTCTTTATTTAAATTTCCCTCTAAATCGCTAGGCGGATTACAGTAAAAACATGCAGAAAAGCAAAATCAAATATGCAAAGATAAATAGACAAAATTACAAGATATTCATAAACACATTAACCCTTTTGAGGCCTACTTTAAATTTTTAATCCACATTCTGCAGCCGGGTTAATTTTTGCATATTTCAGGAAAATTGTACCCGTCTTATTCAATATGTTCTAATAGTGATTTTCCTTCTGCTATGGTCATGTATTATATACCATTTGATAGGAATATTTAGTCAGAATTTTGGATCCCAAGAGTTTGGGCTCGGCCTGGAAAGGGTTAACATACAACATAAACTACTGTCCTCATCTAATGCCATCCTGAGGTACAGTATACTTGGACTTGTGTCCACTGTGGCCTTACTGGAGTTTGAAACATGCTGATTCCTGCTGTTTTTCTCTTGCTCTGTCATGACCAGTAGATCAGTGTTCCTCAAGCTGTTCTGGACAGTCTGCGTTTCAGGACATCTCCAATGCCTCTCAATTGTACAAAAATGTATTTTCTGTAAATTCCTTACAGATAGTCTAAAGGTAAGACTGGCTAGGAGATGCTCCACAGGAATAGCTTGAGAAACATCGCTCTGAATGTATCTTTGGGGACTTTTTTGTTTTGCAACAAGGATTCGGGGAGGGGTGGCTGTATGGCGTGGGAGATCACACATGAACTTGAGGGAAAAATGTGGTAAATGGTACAATTTCCCTCTCAAGGGAGTATTTCAGTACTGGTACCTTTCAGCAGGGTCCCTTCTAGCGCCTTCATGTGGGGCAGATGTTTCTCTCTCTCCATTCATTGCATGCATAGGCTCCGCTGCTGCTGCTGTTTCCTTCAACCTTATGAAGGTAGAGGAACTTGACTTGACCTCACATTTCCTGGTCTGGCTATAGAATTGTAACAGGAAATCGAACGGGGAACTGTACAGAGCTATTTGAAGTGGATTCCTGCTGCCAAAGGCTTTTGCCGGGACTTGAGAGCTCAGCTGATTTCTCTTGCAGCTTCTGTTCAACTGAGGTGGGAGTTTTTTGTTTTTTTCAGGAGTTGTACAGATCTATGGTGGAAGATGGTTAGGATACATTTTGGGGGTCATTCTGATCCCCGAATAGTGGGGGATGTACATCTAGTTTGCACGTGCAACCCCTGCTATTCGCAGGGATCGTGTTTCGGCATCTTGGCTCCCCGCACGCACAGAGCCGCAGGACAGGGGCAGACCAGGTACAGGCCTTAGCACCCGGACGTATAGGGTCTATTCTGGCCAGGGCCCTGTTTATCCACCGGGTAGAGGATAGACATCTGACTTATTCCCAGGAGCGGCAACAACTGGGCCAGGCAGCCCCCAACACCACACAGAGCGGGTGCAGATGAGTCCATGCCATCTGATCCTGGCCCTGGCAGATCCTGCTGAGGGTCGGGTGGTGGGGAAAAGAGATCCAGTCCGCTGTCGGGCCTTGCGGCACACCAGAAGGAGCACTGAGCAGTGGAGAAGGGCGGTGCGCTGTACATCTCCCCACGCCGAATACTGTGCACGCCGGCCCGTCCATGTTCCCTGACTCTGCAACCGTGGCAATGTTTAGCTCCCATGTTTGCAGAACCTGGTACAACTGTGCCTCCATTTTTTTGGAAGGGCCGGATGTGCAGAGTCTGGAATTGCCCTGTGTGTGTGTGTAAATGTGTGAAATATCCTTCTGCTTTTATGAACGTTTGCTAGACTCCAAGTCCCTGTTGTAAAGCCGTGCAGTCAGAGATACAGGTTGATGCAGGAACCTTACGCTTGAGCTCTGCGATACATCCCAGTACATTGTTCCCATTTCCCAATGCAAGAAAAATGCAAAACTTCTGCTTCTGAATACAGTAGGCAAAAGAGTGTGCAAACATTTTGCACAAATGAAGAGACCACGGCAGATGCATGTGCAGACAGCTCTCTGGTAGCTGCAGCCAGGAGCACAAGGGTCCTCTGAGGTGAAACATGACACTTCTTTGCCCCAGACACAAGTGGGCCCCCCTCCCCGGTCACTACCCAATGCACACCTCAATCCTGACACCCCAAACCTCCAAAGAAATCATTGGTGGCCCCATGAAACAGCAGTGGTGATCCAAGCAGCCCCTACGCCCCAATTTCCTCAACCCCATAAAAAGATCTAGGTGCCATGGTTACTTTCACACGGGGTGGAAGGCAGGAGAAATGCCCACACGCTCCTGCCTCAGTGGTGCCATCTTGGAAAATAGCAGCGCCTGATCCTGGGATACTCCGTACAGGGTCAGCCTGCCAAAGACAAGATGACTCGGTTGACCTTCTGGGAGTCCCGACTCTTAGCCGCATCCTCATTATGTGAACTGATTGTTTACTCTTCCAGAAAATAAAGACTAGGGGACACGCCATAAAGTTTATTAAACACATTTAAGAGAAATAAGGGAATATTTTTTTCACTTGGCACATAGTGAAGCTCTGTAATTTGTTGCTGGAAGATGTGATAAAAGAGCGTAACTGGGTTTAACCAAGGTTTGGACATGTCCCGTAGAAAAGGTCCATAAAACCTTATTAAGTTGGACAAGCCACTGCTTATCCCCTGGGGGTAAGAAACATGGAATCTGTCTACTTTTTGGGATCCTGCCAGGTACTTGTGACCTCGATTGGCCACTGTTGGAAACGGGATACTAGACCCTTTGGCCAGACCCAGTATAGCAATTTAGTCTTATGCATTTTAAAAAGGATTAACATTCGAAAATATCAAAACATTATACAAGGCAAGATCATACAAGGTGATTCCACCTACAGAATAAAATCCAAAAGGGGGAAAGGAAAGAGTGTGACTAACACTATGCAACTAATTGGCACTCAACACATACCTTGGGTCCAGTTATGAACAGAACCTACTCCCCCCCCCCCATCCCCTCCAGAAGGTCCAAGAGAAAATAACTGGTATAGATTTTAAAAAATGGCTAGACGCAAGGAACTAAACCCTCTTGGTACGAAGAGAATTTTTTCCTTTTGTCTTGTGGAAAAAAACCCAAACCTCTTGTTCCAAATTAAGTAAAGCTTTCCAACTAAAGAATACCTGGAACATTCTCTCCTTACCCTGCTTGAACACAAAGGACAGTTTGAGCGAGCTTCTCCTCCATGGAGCTTTCCAGCATGGCTGGTCACATGCAGACTCGTTAGAGAGCAGGGTTCCTTTCATCTTCTCTGACTCCATGATGGCAAAACTAACATTTCCAAACTGGAAATACTACTTCATTAAGGGTCTTAAGGATATTCCTGAAGTACTTTCTAAGAGTATTCATAGGAGTCTCTGGGGGAACTCAAGGAGCTTTAACAATTCGAGAGACGCTTGTGCCGACGAGATGAGGCTGCTCAGTCATTTAAAAAAAAAGCATTTGGAGATATTTTTGTCTACTCAAAAGGACACGAAGGGAAGGGTGGGATTACTTACAAGGGATGCGTGATTCAAGGAATTGAGGTTGGCCAGGGATAAGGGAAGTATGTATCTAGTACTGACGGCCAGAATTAACAAGAAGTTGGTATATGTGACTCCAGTGGACAGCAAGGGGATTTCTTTGAGGAAGTGGGGAAGGTCATATATGAAATTTTGGGGAGGTGTTGATAATTGGGGAAGACTTTAACATCGCTGTGCTTCCTAAGTTGGATGGCACAAAGGGGTGGGGGGGGGGGGGGGAGAGTGAAGGGTGAGGTGGCAATAGGGCTAAACTTAAATGGTTTGAGAGACAGATCTTCGAGACATATGGAGGGAGCTGAATCCTTTTGCTAAAAATTACTTTGTTCTGTGCTTCCAGGCTCCTTTTCATGTACAGACGTTTTCCTGGTGACAGTTCATTTTCCAAAATAGATGAGGTGGAAATAGGAAATATCACTTGGTCCGATCATTCTTTAATTAATCTATCTCTGAGCGAGGAGGACCAAGAGCAGAAATTTTGAACACTGAATGTTATATAACTGATATTACAATAGTATGATCCTTGGAGAGAGAGATTAAGGAATATTTTGCACCACTAGTGGTTTTTGGATGGGTTTAAAGCAATGATCAAGGGGAGAATGATTTGCCGGGGGTCTTATACGAAGAACGAAAAGGCCAAAAAATGGACGATTTATTGCAGAGAAAGTCAATCCTTGAAGACGAAGACGAAGCTCAGCCAAAACGGTAAATTAAAAATTCAGCTCCAAGAAGTTAGGAATAAATTAAGGAAATTTCACATGCAAGAAGCATACTGGCAACAGCTAAGGTCAGGCAACCTTTCTACAAATGGGTTGATAAGGCTGGAAGCTACTGACGACCTGCCTGCACAAGCAAAGAGCAAAATTAGGGGACACAGGATGCGGCTTCTTACTAGGGTGGAGGATATTAGAGAGATTTCCAGAGCTTGTATAACACTAGGCCATGAGCAACACAGGCCAATCTAGACAATTACCTTAATTCAAACTACAGGTAAGTTGTGTTAAGTTTACAAAGTAGAACATTTTCTCCTAGGACAGTGATAGCTAACCTTTTTGAGCCCGAGTGCCCAAACTGCCGCACAAAACCAAAGAATTTCCTCAAAGTGCCAGCACGTCAATTAAAGCCTCATTTGCATAAGGTGCCTCATTTGCATAAATATTTGCATAATGTTACCATACTCTAACTTTTAGTAAACTTGCATCTTATTGAGTTTATGGATATAGAAAGACTAAAAGGTTTCTACATTACTATAATCCAGTACCAACCGCAATGCACATTAGGAACTACTACAAACGCTGCCCATTTATAAACCATAGCAAACACGCCGTATCCTAACAGCACTACCAGGACTCACAAAGCACCATACCCTAACTATCAAAAGGCAACACTGCAAATATTAAACCAATACATTTCAGAGAACAACAATACATGACCTACTGGGGAAAGAACAAGTGGCAATGTCAAATAGGAATTATATAAACAGAATACCTCAGCTCAGTTACACATGCAGAACAGACCATCACCAAACAAGGAATCACAATTTAGAAACAGGAAGACCATAATTAAACTGGGAAACCCCAAAAGCCAAACTTGGAATATACAACAACACTGTAGAAATAAAACTATAAATTAATTTCCTCTTGTACTAAACAAAGCGCAAAAATTAATGATGCACATTTCCCAGAGCTGACATATTCCAGTTAATAAATTCAAAATAAAGAGATATTTTTCTACCTTTTGTGCATTTTTTTTCAGTTGCAATTGTTCCAGCCACTTTCTTCTGGTTTCTTCGTGTCTTCTGCTAACTCTCCATCTGCTGTCCATTTGTCCTTTCTTCTGTCGTCTTGGGTTTTTTTTTCCATTCTCTCTCTACATCTGCTTTAACATACTAATCTTTCTCCTTTTGCTCTTTCCTCATTCCTATTTCATCTACTCAAAATTTACCCCTCCATCCTCAATCCCCACTTATTCTCCCAATACCCGGCCAATTGTAGATTTTTTTATCCCTCCCACACAAAATATTTTTCCCCTCTCCATTTTACTCTCCCAGCCCCATCCCATTCTAATCCTCCACCACACCAGCTCCCTTCTAGTTCCAGCCTCACACAGCATCCATTCCCTTCTAGTCCCTGCATCAGCCCATTTCCAGTCCTAGCAGCCCCCCAACCCATTTCCAGTCCTAGAAACCCCCCAACCCAATACCAGTCCTAGCCCCCCCTCATCAACCCACTTCCAGTTCTAACCCCCCATCACCCCATTTTCAGTTTAAGCCCCCCCTATAACCCATTACCAGTCCTAACCCCCATCAGCCCACTTCCAGTCCTAACCCCCCCATCAGCCCACTTCCAGTCCTAACCCCCATCAACCCATTTCCAGTCAGCCCCCATAGCCCATTGCCAGTCCTAACCCCCCCATCAGCCCATTTCCTGTCCTAGCCCCCCATAGTCCATTATCAGTCCTAACCCCTCATAGCCCATTACCAGACAGCCCCCAACAGCCCATTACCAGTCCTAACCCCCCATAGCCCATTACCAGTCCTAACCCCCCCATCAGACCACAGCCCATTACCAGTCATAACCCCATCAGCCCACCTCAAGTCCTAACCCCTCCCCATCAGCCCATTTCTTGTCCCAGCCCCCCCCATAGCCCATTATCAGTCCTAAACCCCCCCATAGCCCATTACCAGTCCTAACCCCATCAGACCACCTCCAGTGTTAACCCCCCCATCAGCCCATTTCCAGTCCTAACCCCACCTCAAGTCCTAACCCCTCCCCATCAGCCCAGTTCCTGTCCTAGCCCCCCAAAGCCCCTTACCCGTCCTAACCCCATCAGCCCACCTCAAGTCCTAACCCCTCCCCATCAGCCCATTTCCTGTCCTAGCCCCCATAGCCCATTACCAGTCCTAAGCCCCCATCAACCCACTTCCAGTCCTAATCCCATCAGCCTATATAGACTTAGCTCCCCCATAGCCCATAGCCCCCCCCCATAGCCCATCACCACTCCTAACCTCCCCCAGCCCATCACCACTCCTAACCCCCCCATCAGCCCATTTCCTGTCCTAGCCCCCCATAGCCCAGTACCAGTCCTAGCCCCCCCCAACAGCCCACAGCCATTACCACTCCTAACCTCCCCCAGCCCATAACCAGTCCTAACCCAACAGCCCACAGCCATTACCACTCCTAACCCCCCAGCCCATCACCAGTCCTAACCCAACAGCCCACAGCCATTACCACTCCTAACCCCCCAGCCCATTACCACTCCTAACCCCCATCAGCCCATTTCCTGTACTAGACCCCCCCCGCCCATCCACAGTCCTATCCCCCAATCAGCCCCCCGCCATTACCACTCCTAACCCCCCCCAGCCCATCACCAGTCCTAACCCCCCCCCAGCCATTACCACTCCTAACCCCCCCCCAGCGAAATTTTTTTTTACAAAGAAAGCTGTCGGGGCCGGGGCCGCGGCGGCAGAATCGAGTGTGCCGCGGGGGGCCCCCCCGCCCAGCAGAGCCTGCCCTCCGTCCCCGGTATCACCTTCTCTCAGCTGCCTCCAGTCCAACGCGCCGGCGTTCGGAGCGCGGGGGGAGTTTCTCCCTCGCTGCTCTGTTAAGCCCGCGGGGGCTGAAGGGAACTTCCCATCAGCCCCCGCGGGCATAACAGAGCAGCGAGGAAGAAACTCCACTCGCGCTCTGAAAGCAGGCGCGTTTGACTAGAGGCAGCTGAGAGAAGGTGATACCGGGGACGGAGGGCAGGCTCTGCTGGGCGGGGGGGCCCCGCGGCACACTCGATTCTGCCGCGGCGGCCCCGGCCCCGGCAGCTTTTTTTTTTTTTTTTTTTTTTTAATGCCGCATATTTTGATTGCGGACCTTCCCGCGTGCCAGCTGCAAGGCCTTCGCGTGCCACAGGTTCGCCATCGCTGTCCTAGGATAAGCAGGATGAGTCAGCCACACTTGGTGACGACATCCGACGGCGCCGAGACGGAAGTACTCTCCATAGCTTAGAAGTGCTTTTGCCCTTCTGAGCATGAGCCAAATGGCCCAACCCACCGGCCCGCCCCTAGCTAGCCAGTTTCAGTTCTTCCGCCTTGCCAGCAAGACGGACCTCTCTACTCTCCAACTGAAATGACCAAATCTTGAACTTATTCTGAAGAGAAAAGAGGAAATCCTTCCTTTACTTGCTTGCTTAAAATGTCTTTAATGTTAATGTTCTCTCATGCTTCCTTATTCAGATCCATTCCGATATCGCTCAAGGAGGGCTGGCTGGAACCCCTGGGCCTGCCGGCCATGTGCGCTCAGCCAGGGATGCTGCTGTTTAAAGAACGTCCGAACTCCAGCACGAGTTAAAGCAGACACCGCACCCCTAGTTCCAGCTGGGATCATGCTGCGGATGCCGCTGATTGAAGACCTTCGAACTCCGGACTTCAGAGGCGTTCCAGACAGGCCATTGACCTCAGGGCAACCCAGGACGTGCCTAGAAGGCCTCTGTCCTCCGCCAGCCTCTGCCTTTGCATCCAAGGACCAGCCTCACGTGGGGACCACGGGGGCGGCCATCTTGCTCTGACCTTGCTGCTTTGCAAGTCGCCGCCCCCTTTACAGCGACTGGACATCAGCGCAAGCTGCCGCCCTCTGCAGAGTTGAAGAGCAGACGAATTCTGGCGTCCTAAGCAATCTGGCTCCATTGACTGAGAGCTGACACGCCCCTGCGACACCATTGGCTAACACCATGGCAACAGGGGGACGCCAGGGCAGTGCCACGCTGACGACGAAGCGATCCGAGGCACCCCAGGACAAGCCAAAGCCGGCCTCTGTCCCCTGGAAGCCTCCCCATCTCTCTCTCCGTCCATCAGAGCACCCGGATACCTGCACATGTGGGGACTCAGCAGGAGGCAGCCATCTTGCGCTCCTCCCCTCGCCTGCTATTCGTCCGGCGGCCACAAGCCCCATCCATCCTGAGGTGATTGGCTCCAGCTGACCTTCAGCTCCAACAGACCTTCTCCAACCCCACGGCACCGACAGCGAAGAGGAGAGCAAGCACAGCCACCGGCACCATCGGGACCGGCGACCTCCACTCCTCTGGCGTGGGGAACTTCTCTCTGGCACACTCCGATCAGTCTCTTCCATCAGCGCCGATTCGGCTCCACCGTGCTTCTCTTCGGCCGGCAGGCCCCTCTTCGGCACCACAAGGCATTGCCTTTCAGCCCCTCTGTGTCCTTTCGGGCCACCGTGCAGCATTCCGGAGGACTTCCCCTTGGTGCCACTATACACCAGTGCCGACCCTGCAAGGGTAGGATTTTGATGTGCGGAGGGACACCTGTCGCTATTCAGCAGTGTACCTTCTCTCATGGGGCGACTCTGCCTGGTATGGCCGGACCCGGTGAGGGAGGCTGGCGGCGGCTGTGAGCTTTTCAGTTTCTGCTCCGGGCTGCGAAAAGGGGGCTGGAGGAGCTGGTGGTCCAGGACAGCAGCCACCGAAATCAGCAAAAAGACAGGCACACCTTTTCCTCCTGGCGCAGGTTCTGTGCTATGAGACCCGATAATTCAGGGGTGGTCTGGACAAGCCCAGATGTTTCAATGGGAACTGATGAGAAGGAGCGCATCAGAAACAGCGTGGTGAGGGGGCTTCCGGAGCACAAACCCAGCAGCCAGGTTAACCTGCAGCACAGTTCCTTCTTGGATCCCCTCTCAGGTAGGGGTAAGGGAAGTGGATTTTGGAGTACCAACATGGTTCAGCGCACCAAAAGGATATAAGGTTCATCCTTAAACTGCTGGCTCTGCAGATTACTAACCTGACAACAGCAAACCATATCCCAATGCTGAGGGGATGGCTGTGTGCCCGCAGTGGCACCCGGAACTCCAAAACACCAGGCACCTGCCATCTGCAAGACCCCCTAGGGCGCAAGGGAAGCCCGAGGTGTAGTCCCAGGAGTCCTGGGTCCAATCTTCAACCCTAGGAGCCTCGACAAGTCTCTTAACCCCTAAATAAAATGGAATTGAAGAAAACAAGGGACGACTGGCCAATACCAGAACTTGATCCCAACAGAGCTCCGCCAGACCCTGCTCCTTGACCAGGCCCACTGTGATGGTTAGCCCACTACCTTATGGCCTTGAGTCTCAACCAACATGCGCCTAGGCACTGGGAATAGGTTCCCAGACAATGTGCAGGGATTCACAGCCCCTACCCCTCGCATTGCGCTTCCGATCCTTACGGTAGCATCCCATCGCTGCTGCACCCGGAAGACTTGGTATCGCGACGTTGAGTGCTGGAAGAAAGGGTTACTTAAGGTGGCCATTGCCCTGTGCTGGTCCGGTTAGGTTGGAGCTCAAACCAACACAGTCCAGGGCGCTCAGTGTTCCACCTTAAGGACCAATACTTCCCCACTAGGAATGCCTCTTACCTTACAAAGTAGCCACCTAGTATGGTTTGACCCATACACTACCACCCCTACATCACCCCTAGTTCAGGTGGGTGACAGCAGGTAATAAGCAAGGGCAGCCAGTAACCAGTCTCTTTCTGGAGGTAGGACAACGGAGGTTGTCCAGAGAGAAAGTGACCACTCCGCAGTACAGTAAAAAGAACCGGAACACCTGAGGCAAGCATCTCTGAGGTGAGCATTGCCTCCAACATCAGGCTGGCGACCCGCCTCTCAGACTCAACAGCACCTCAGACTCCGCAGCGCTGCTCTTGCTATCAAGAGACAACTGTCAGGACTACCTCAAACTCTAGCTCCAAGGCAGTGCCCTTGGCAATGTACTCGGCATCCCGCTTCATGGGATTTAAAAATAAATAAATAAATAAATAGAGGGTTCACAGACGGTCAGAAGGTCCATACTGCATACCTGTGCTCCTTGTGACGGCAACTGACCCCCACACTGCCCCATCGTGGGAGGTCCAGGCAGTGATCCAGCAAACCATGCCTATCCCCCTTTGGTTCCTTGATGAAAGCCTCACTTTAACTGGATCCTGTTGAAGCGAACACCAGCACCGCAGTCTCCAAGGCAATCCTCCCGCAACACTGGAGGGACATTATCATGACACGGGGCACCTCCACAAACCTGTCGTGACTACACCAGGATACACTATTTACAGCCACTGTGTCTTAGAGCAGAGCCACAAGTTCAGGTCCCAACTGGATCTTGCTGCACATGTCTCTACATTACCTGAATACCATGGTCTACTGTGCAAGGCCTGCATCCCTGGCAGAACTTCACCGGCCGATGCCAGTGACAGAACCAAAACTCCCTGGCTGCACTCTGTCTTCCAGAAATGGGAGCAACAGACTACCACCAAGATATCCCTGCAGTGAGACTCCTACACACTAGACAGGCCCCAGCGAGATCCGGGGCACTAGAGTCTAAGAGACCTGTGGCACTAGAACCTAGGTCACTGTTGGCATGTCTTCAGGGTGGCAGGCTCGACACCACAGGGGGATCACCATTTTAGGGCTCCTCCTCTTTATGCACAAGGGCAACACTGTACCTCACGCACACAGGCAAGTGCATAAGAACAAAATTCACAGGTCCAAGACCTGGCGGCAGGTCTGGTTAGAGGTCGGTACGCACACCGGCAGACTGTCACAACGGCTCGGCATTCTAGGGCCTGCCCGGATAGAAGGCGGTCATAGACCTGAACCTGCACGCAAGGGGAACAAGTTTCCCCGCTCCAGCAGAAAAACCCCAAACCCCGGACTTTACCACTACCAAGCAGTACTCAGACGAACCAGCTTTACCACTATCAAGCAGTACTCGGACGAACCGCAGGTAGGAACTGAACCCTTGGCCATCATCTTCCTTCTACATCGGCAGGCGGACCGCTAATCGACCTGCCCACCATGTGGAGAGCATGGAAGGCAACTGCTTAGAATGGACAGAGCCCAGGCCATCTTCATCATACCCTGGCCAACTCTAGTACGGTTTCCCTAAGCATCTGGCCATAGGGCTCCTAGACAATGAGAAACTCGAGAACCTGACCCAGTTGGCAGGTGAGAACTCAGACCCGACCGTAGTCTTCTACGAGCCTTGGCACCATCATCATGCAAGTCCTACAGCGCCTGGCACAAGTACCAGCAACCTTGTGATAACGGCGTCCAACGACTGCGTTCGGCAGCCTCGCTGCCACACTTCTCCTGGCCCTCAGCCAGCTAATATGGTGAGCACCTCAAACTACCCTCGAGGACTACCCTTACGACAGTCCCGCAGCCGAACCTCTGCAGACAGAACTGAGGTAGACCTCTGGTAAGATCATTTGGATAGCGGTCCAAAAATGCTAATCCTTATGGCTGTGGATAGGGATCCAAACTGCTAGTCCTGATGACATGCTATGCTACCACGACCAAGCCACCCGGTGCAACAGGACATACACGAAACATTGCACCAGCTACAAGGGACACAACTCTGTCGTGTCGGTCCCCCAATAACCCGGCCTCCCAGTCCCAGGGATTCCGCATGCTCCTCCACCCCGGACAGGTGCACAAGCAAGGACTCAAGCCACGTGAAAGGCAAGCACGGGACTCCAACCACACCAAAGGGTCCATCTCCAACCTGCGGCCTGTATTGTGACGGGCCACCTGGCTAACGCTACACGCTGCCCAAGAACATGGACAAACTCACCACCTAGCAGTCTCAACGTCTAGACTGCTACCTCCTGCCTGGAAACACTCGATCAGTCCATGGACTGACTCATGGCCATAGCGGTATAAATGTTTCATTCCCATCACTCTTGTAGCACGGTCAATATTGATGCTGTTCTTCTCCTTGCTCAGTGTCCACCCCTTCTCTGAAACTGTATTATTACTCTACTTTGCATCACTCTTGTAGCGCATCCGATATTGATCACTGCTACTGCTCGATGGGACCCCATCTCTGCTCCTGCCCATTGAGACCGTACACGCTCGTATTTATTGCTACAGCACATGCATGCATTGGGACTGCAGGTTACACGTTCATTGCTACTACATGCCGCTTCTCATGGGTGCTTGCCCATTATCACTGCACGCTGCACATATGGCACCTCCACCAGGCGCACTACAGTTAGTCCTACCTAATGGTGATATTACAAAATGTTCCAGGGTACATCAATAGGCTCCAGTACTGATAAAATGTTGCTCTGCTCCCGATTTGTCTTCCACCACATCACTTGGTAGCTTGAAAGGCACCAAGTGTGGTTGACTCATCCTGCTTGTCCTAGGAGAAAGCGATGTTACTTACCTGTAACAGGAGTTCTTCGGGGACAGCAGGATAAGTCAGCCACACATACCCTCCCTCCTCCCCTGGGAAGGGGTTAGCCCTCTGACTGGTGCCCACCTCCTAGTGGCAAAGGCTCAGCTAGTGACGAACTGGCTAGCTAGGGGAGGGCCGGGGGGTTGGGCCAGTTGGCTCATGCTCAGAAGGACAAAAGCTCTTCTGAGCTATGGAGAGTACTTCCATCTCGGTGCCGTCGGATGACGTCACCAAGTGTGGCTGACTTATCCTGCTGTCCCCGGAGAACTCCTGTTACAGGTAAGTAACCGCTTATTTTATATTTATGCCTTTTACAAAAAAAGACAAAATAGAAATCCTGTTCTTGCAGAAAACATGGGAACTGGGGGCAACAATCACTCTGATACAATATCAGAACAAAGAAAAGGCAATAAAAAAAAATACGCCCACCCCAAAACCCTAGCCCATAACATGAGGGGGAAAAAAAACCTTGTTACATACATGAAGGAAAAAGACAAGCCAGTATACAGCCATTCATTTAACTTGATACAAAAAACCTATAAAATGATTAATATGAGTGCTATCAAAAAGAATCACCAATAAAGCAGAAAGCTCCCAAAATCTATGTATGTTCAAATTTTTGTCAGACGAAACAGCAGGAGAAAGGATTTATCCCTCTTGAATGCTGACAACATCCATTTTCTCAGAAAAAAGCTCAAAGAACCACACGTATCTTATGAAAAGCAAATACTCTTGATGGAGATGTGTCCAATAAGTCCAACTCAAATCGAAAAATTGATCCCAGAATCGCACAATGTGCAAGTTTTGAATCCAAACATTGGACTCTGTATCAAGTGCCACTGGGTAATGTCCCTCAAGGGCTTCTTCCAAACTGCCACAAACACGCCAAAGTTAAAACCTTTCAAGAGTCTGCACATGAAATAATTGGCCAGTATGCATCACATGCATTCATTTGAGCTACCAATCAAAATGAAGGGATGACCCCAAGTCATGGGGGGAAACCCTGAAATGATTGGCTGAGCTTGATGTAATCTTAACCAATCGATCTCTCGATTGAGATCATGAGCCGATAAAGCCAACGTTGTTCTAGCCATTGAAGTTTAAATACCCAATTGCCTCCGCGGGGGTCTATGGGAACATAATCAATAATTATCCACAAAAGATCTTCAAAAGTGTGTGACTGCTCCAAACAATGTTCCACCATTGGAGCTGTGCAAAGCTGCGATCAAATGCGTGAAGCATGTTCACCCAGACGGATCTTAACAGATTGAATTGTGCGGCCAATGTAAAGTAATTGACACGGACAAACTAAAAGATAAACAACAAACTCTGAAGTACACAGTGTGCCATAGATGCCTAAGAGAATAACCCTGCAAAAGAATATGCAGGTGTGTGTCCGAAAGTATTGAAGCACAATATAAACATTGTCCGCAAGGTGCATGACAAAAAGATTGCCCTAAAAATCGGGGAGGGCAATCCGTTGGTGAGGCTGAATTCACTAGAATGTCCTGTAGATTGAACCCTCTCGAATAGGCAATAGTCAGTGGTTTGGCAAAATGTGAATGAAGGCTCAATATTGACCAATGTTTCCGTAACAATTTAATCACCCGAAAAGAATTATACATTAAAGGCAACACCCCCATCACAGATTCCAAATCCTGAATGGTGGAAACCTTTGCATAAAAATTCTAAATGCATATTGTCATTAGTTGAAAGTGTGTTTACCTGCCAATTAGAGCGTTGTTCCAATAAAAACAACTCTGCACATGACTGGCCCTCTTGTAAGCCTTCTTAATTACATCAGGAGGGTAACCCCTGGCTTGTTGGCAAAGACACAGATCTTTAACACAAATGAAATTGCTCCACCGAGGAGCACAATCTCCGTATCCTCAAGAATTGACGAAAGGGTAAGCCTCTTCGGAGGGAACCCAGATGGAAACTGTGTAAACGTAATAAACTATTTTGTTGGGTAGGCTTTTGAAACAACGTGGAATCCTTGGGTGGTATTTTTTGTATGCCCTTTATTAGTGTGTGACTAGGGAGATCATCAGGGTTTTTACTTCATGAAGAGGGTGGAATCCAGGTTGCTGTGAGTCAAGGAGGTTGTTTTTGTCTGTTCCTGGAGTTGTTGCTATACGGCTTTTTCTATGAGTTTGGCTATAAAGGGGAGGCTGGCACTTGGTCTATAGGAGGCTGGGCCTGAGGGGCTGAGGTCTGGTTTCTTCAGAATGGGATGTATGGAAGAGTGTTTAAGGCAATTGGGCATTCAACCTTGCTGTAGTGCAGATTGGATGATTTTGGTTGGTATTGTGCTGCCTTGATCCAGCCGACTAGGTTGTGTTGAGCAATGAGATGGTTTCAATATTTTCTTGGCTGATGGTGTCAAGAGGTTTCATTGGTAGGAAGGAGGGCTGGGTCTGGCTGGGGATGAAGTTGCTTGTAGTGGGCTGCTAATTGTTGGGGGGGTTATAGTGATGTCTTGGTTAGTGGTGGTTGGTGTCTTTGTCAGCTGTTTGAGGTCAAAGAGCTCTCTTGGACAATTGATTGAGGAGTTGAGTAGTTTGGTGTGTTAGTCACATTTGGCATTGTCTGTCACGGTATGGTAGTCATTTAGTAGTCTCAGGTAGTTAAGTCTATCATCTTTGTGTTTTGCCATTTTTGCTCAGTTTTTCAGAGCTGTGTTTTGAATTTACGCAGGATTGGGGTACACCATGGGGTTTTGGAGCGTTTGTTAAAGTATGGTGGGGTGGTTGTTATGGTCACTGCTGTTTCGATGATGTGGTTCCAGTTGCTGGCTAGTATGTTGATCATTTGAGTCTGTAGCTGAGGAAGGATGTCTAGTTTTGAATGCCCTGGTTGTTTTTTTTTTTGCCTTACCCCAGAAGCTGCCGCTCTAGGTGACTGCCTAGATTGCCTGGTAGTAGGGCCGGCCCTGGCTGGAGGCACTGTGGATACCTTTGTGCTCATTTGGTGCACTGAGGTACAGTGCTTTTGGAATTATTGTGTACACCAGGGCTCAGCAACTCTCAGGTGCCATGGCGCCTGGTGTTGCTGAAAAGAGCATAATTTCTCAGTTCCCTACCACGATCGATTGGCGTTCTGCACAGACTTCCTCCACTGCATGGCTCAAGCATACAGAGACTGTCATGGTGGTGAACTGTGACATGCTGAGTTTTTCCATTGCTTCGGCAGAACAGGAGAATCGGGGAGAGAGACTGGAGGAAGCCTGGGTGCGCCATGGCAAAGATGGTGAAGGCGGCTTGGGGGAGAATAAGACATTTTTTTCCTTCTTTATATATCACAAGGCCATTGTGATATGTGAAGCAAAAAGGAAATTGCCTCAGGTGCAGCTATAAAGGGTCGCTGGGGGTGAGGAGGAGGAGAGGGGTCACTGCCTTTTGTTGGCACTGTGCAGTGCCACATTAAGGACCTGATTTATTAAGCTTTGTTTTCGCAGAGAAAATGGGAAAATAGTTTTAGTAAATCGGGCCCTAAAAAAAGGGAACTGGGGGGAGCAGCAGCGCACTGTGGCCTAGATCTTGGTGGCTGGCTCCTAAATTTTTAGGCTGGCTCTTATATTTAAAAAAAAAATTGTCAAGACCTAGTCTACGCATTCTGGAATAAATTGTGGGTCATAAGTTAACCAGACACCCTGAGATCTGTTTGCTACTCGGACACACACCAGAATGTGAATTTCTCAAAGGTATCATTGTGGTGGTGGTAGTGGTGGTAGAAGTAGTAGTCTTGGTGCAATTAGCTTCTCAAGCAGTGCTAAAATCCTTCCTAACTGCTCGAGATATGTTACAGTTACTAGGCCACATGGCGTCCACCGTGCATGTGGTACCATATGCTCACCTTCACATGAGGGCAGCCCAGTGGACTCTATCCACCCAATGGACCCAGGCATCAGGTTGCCTGTCAGACAAAATAGCAAACACAAGTCGCCTCATTTTGTCCCTCCAGTGGTGGAAGTCCACTCAAAACCTGTTGCTGGGGTCCCCCTTTCAGCAACCCCTGCCCCAAGCAACTCTTACAACAGATGCTTCTCCATTGGGTTGGGGAGCTCATCTGCAAGACCTCTCCACCCAGGGCACCTGGACTCCACAAGAGAGTTGTCTACATATCAATCTCTTGGAGCTCAAAGCAATCTTCCTTGCTCTGCGAGTGTTCCACACCCTGCTCAGCCACAAGACAGTCCTTATTCATACGGACAATCAAGTAGCCATGTTCTACGTGAACAAGCAGGGGGGAACAGGCTCTCTGTCGCTTTGCAACGAAGCTTTGCGACTGTGGGCCTTCGCCAGAGAGCATCAGATTCATCTTCTGGCAGTGTATCTTCCAGGCGTTCAAAACTCTTGGGCAGACAGACTCAGTCGAGTTCTCCTTCCACACGAGCGGTCTCTGCATGCAGACCAGGTGGCCAGGATTTTTCAACTTTGGGGAACCCCGGACATAGACCTCTTTGCAAGTCCGTGGAATGCCAAACTTCCCCGGTTCTGTTCCAGAACTCTGGCTCAGGGAGCTAAGGCAAAGGATGCTTTCCTCCTTCACTGGGGTCAAGACTTCCTATATGCCTTTCCACCCATTCCCCTAATTCCCAAAACCCTGTTCAAGCTTCAGAGAGACAGAGGCCATATGATTCTCATAGCTCCACATTGGCCACGGCAAGTGTGGCACCCTCTGCTTCTACATCTCTCTCAAGCTCCCTCCCTGGAGTTAGGGTCTGCTCCAGATCTCCTATCTCAGGAGAACGGGATGTTATGGCATCCCAATCCCCAGTCTCTGCATCTCAGGGCTTGGTTGCTGAAGGCCTAGATCTCCAAGATCTTCATCTTTCTCAGCAAGTGAAAGATGTTCTTTGTGCTTCCAGGAAAACCTTCCACTAGCCGTTCTTATGCTTTCAAGTGGAAAAAGTTTACTATTTGGTGTTCAGAAAAGGGTCTTAACCCCCTTGCTATACCTCTGGAATCATTACTGGAGTATCTCCTTCATTAGTCTAATGCAGGCCTTAAGACAAATTCAGTAAGAGTCCATTTGAGTGCTATTGCAGCTTCTCTTAAACCTCTAAATGGACAACCTATTTCCTCTCATCCTCTTATAGCAAGATTCATGAGAGGCCTCCTTCTAACTAAGCCTCCCATTAGACCACCTCCGGTGGCATGGGACTTGAACCTGGTTCTTGGGCAGCTCATGAAGCCACCTTTCGAACCCTTAGCTACCACCTCCTTGAAATTCCTTTCTTGGAAGGTTATCTTTCTCATTGCAATTACATCAGCACGCTGCATTAGTGAATTGCAAGCACTAGTAGCTAATCCACCTTATACAAGGTTCCATCATGACAAGGTAGTCCTTAGGACTCATCCACACTTTATGCCTAAGGTGGTCTCGCCTTTTCATCTCAACCAGGAGGTCTACCTACCTGTCTTTTTTTCCAGGACCTCATGCATCAAATGCAGAGAGGAATCTTCATACCCTGGACTGTAAAAGAACTCTAGCTTTATACTTACAAAGGACACAGCAACATAGAAAGTCCTCTCAATTCTTTTTTGCTTTTGACCCTTCTCATTTGGGACTTCCAGTCTCCAAGAGAACACTATCTAACTGGATTGCTCAGGGTATTTCTTTCGCCTATCAGAGTAAGAACCTTTCTCTGGAGGGCCATGTCACAGCTCACAACGTGAGAGCCATGGCAGCCTCAATGGCTCATCTGAACTCTGTGTCTATTGACGACATCTGTCGAGCAGCCACTTGGGCCTCTGTTCATACCTTCACAGCCCATTACTGCTTGGACAAGGACTCCCGCCGGGATGCCTTGTTTGGTCAGGCTGTTCTCAAACACCTGTTCCATGCCTAATCAACTCCTACCCACCATCCCTGGTAGGATGCCAGAGATCCATGGGGGGAAGTGGAGCCCTTCTCAGGGACACACAATTTCTGGGGTCTCTCCCTGGCACCTAAAGCTAGGGAGTCCCCATATGTGATGACTAGATTCCTGCTTGTTCCTGGAGATAGCATAGTTACTCACCTGTAACAGGTGATCTCCGGGAACAGCAGGAATTTAGTCCTCACAACCCACCCACCTCCCCTAGGAGTTGTATATCTCTATCTCTTTCCTTTCCCTCTCTCTCTCTTTGTCTCAGCTTAAAACTCAACTGGAGAGAGGCAGTTGGGAAAGGCGGGAAGGCAGCACGCAGGTGCTGTGGGATGCTCCCAAAAGCTTTCTGATTGGATGCTGGGGAGCGTTCCCGCGCAGGCTCCGTCGGTACCGACGATACCCATATGTGAGGACTAAATTCCTGCTGTTCCCGGAGATCACCTGTTACAGGTGTACTATGCTTTACCCTGTAGCTTTATTGCATGTCCCCTAGTCTTTCTATATTCTGATAATGTAAACAATTGATCTACGTTTACCCGTTCCACTCCGTTCATTAATTTATAGACTTCTATCATATCTCCCCTCAGCCGTCTCTTTTCCAGGTTAAAGAGCCCTAACCTTTTTAGCCTTTCTTCATAGGGGTATCCTTCCATCCCCTTTACCATTTTGGTGGCTCTTCTCTGAACCTTTGATCCAGTCCTGGGTTTACCCCATTGCATGCAGGGACTTGTAGTTTATTTCCTATGGAGTGCAATGGAGCAAGTAAAACTAAATGTCCCTGCATGCAATGGGGTAAACTCAGGACTGGATCAAGCCTGTCTGGCGCATCTGGAGCCAGTTGGCAATCCTTGAACACAGACCCATTTGCGCACATGCCTGGGTTTGCCCTCTTTGTTTAGGGCAGACTTCTGGCACACAGCTCGCTTGCATACGGTTTGCTTACAGCATTGGAGAGTAAAACGTCTGCACAGGGGTGGCCCTCCACTAGGGCAGCAGAACTTTGGGGGAGGCTGGCAGCAGGAGGCAGCCAACTTGCCTGTTGCCCCCAAAACACTAGAGGATGAGTACCTTCTCTTCCCTTTCACCCCCCCCCCCCCACTGTGGTCTGCGCCTTTGAGGACGTTCCTTTGTTCCTTTATAACAAGTCAGTGTTTAAAAAAATCAGCAAAATAATAGAAGCTGTTGCAGATGTTCGCATAGAAGCAAGCTGGAAGCTTCTGGCAGTCACACATTCTCCGAGGTGCATTTCCTGCTACCATTGGACGTGGGACTGGTGGAGGCTTCCAGAGCGCTTCAGCGTGAAGATCTGTGACGGCTTCATTTTCTTTGAGTGCTGACGTCATAAAGTAAGACACAAACATACTGTGCCCCTCTTCGAACCTTCAGGGCCAGCCCAAAGGGAGGGGGGGGGGAGCAAGAGATGAGGAATCATGGTTGAGGGGGGAGGACGGGTGGCACATAGGCTTGGGCTAGTCTTGCCTTCTGCATTAGACTTGTGACATAGATAGGGTTACCAACTGGCTCAAGATGCGCCCGACAGGCTTGATCCAGTCCTGGGTTTACCCCATTGCATGCAGGGAAATGTAGTCTTGTTTTTCTTATGGAGTGCAATGGAGAAATCAGAACTACATGTCCCTGCATGCAATGGGGTAGACCCAGGACCGGATCAAGCTTGTCGGGCGCATCTGGAGTCAGTTGGCAACCCTAGACATAGATTTAATAAAAAAAAGTTAGATACAAAAAAAAATTAAACATAGGGTTCTATATCGGCCTGTCTGGGAGTGGGAGTGGGGGTGGGGGTGGGGAGGACTCCGGTTTCTGTCCCAGTTTTGGTGAAAATCAAATAGCAGAGATCTGTGTCGGCCAAGAGAAACCCTGTGCCCAGGAAACCTTGTCTTCTCCCCCTCCCCTTTGAGTTGCTTAAGGACATTGTATGCACGGCTTGCTTTCCAAGCCATATTTGCAAAATCCTGATTGTGTGGGCACATTCTCACCCCAGGCGAATTACACTTCGGAGTCCAATCTGGCCTTGTAATCGTAGCTCCGGTTACCTCACTGCAACATTTATAAGCCTCACATTCTCTTGGCATTACATAATTCCTGCATGGAAACTCCTGTAGGCTCAGTTGTCAGATAGCGGTATGTGAAGACCTTTTACCACCCTATAACAATGGCATTGGCACCAGCTGGTTCCTTTACATTTATTCTCAAGTGCCTGCCGACAGTGCGAGAAGCTCTTTGCCCTTGTAGCTGGAAATTGCTGCTTATGCGTTTTCTGCCTGAATTCCCGCATGTAGCTTTACTGTAGGTTCCAGCGCACTCATGACGGTGTGCGTCCCACAGCCTGGCTGTAATCCCTCCCTGCTCAAGCATGTTTCCAGTAGTGTTGGCAGATGGATGATAATTAGCCGGTTTTTATGATCATTTCAATGATTGTACAAGGTGCGATCAGTAACTGCAAGAGTGTGACAGTTTCCAGGCTACTTGCAGGCAGGGGTACTCTTCCCATTCTTTAGGTCTTTCCTAGCAAAAGTGTGATGTTGACATAGCCTGGAAGGCTTACTGTACTGCTCTTTTAGCAGAGGGCCCCTGTAAATCCAGGGTAAAGGGCCTGTCGGCCTGCTGCAATTTGCTTGTGGTTCTTTAGGCTCCTGATGCCGACCTTCCCACTCCCCTAATCTTCATAGATGCCAAAGCCTTGATGCAGAAAGCTGCAGCTTAGAGCGCTACACTAAGCTTTAGCACACCGCGTCCTCATTCACAGAAAAAAGGTTTAATGCTTGTGGAGTAAAGTAATGGTGCATGGTAAGTTACTGTGAAGAAAATAACGAGTGGAGCTTTCTGGCAGTCGTACCCGATCTTTGCTTTCCTGTGTTAGCTGCAGTTTGTTTATGTTTCTCAGTCTGTCACTATTCTTGCTGGGGTGACTCTCACGGAATTAACAGGATTGGCAAAGCCTCTGCCAAAGGCTAACAAGCCGAAACTTGGCCGAGTCGGGCCCTGAATAAAGTCTTTTACTTGTGCATGGTCTCCTGCTTGTTTTTGCTTTGCTCTCTACTACATCTGCGGCAGTGCACCTCCGATCTTCTCTCCTTGCAGGGTGAGTTACTGCTGCATTTAAAGTGTCTGCTGTCTGAAGATAACAGCACCCCCGCTAGGGGCAGTACGAGGCGCCCGTTTGCTGCATCACGAATAGATGTTGGAATATGAGCAGGGACGGGCCCATGCCCTGATGGAAAGGGAAGACATTACCCCCTCCCCCCCGCTGGATTCCTTGAATCCCACCCACCTTTAAAGTTGGTAGACATGAGCACAATGACTGCGCCTGACCCTGCATGATGCATCGTCTGGGGTCAGATGTTGGCATTCTGCAGAGTGGGAGGCATGTTTCGCCCTTGCCTCCCAACATTGAAAGATATGCAGGGGGGTTCTGAGTGGTATCGAAGGAAGAACCCATTTTGGCACCCAGCATATCTTTAATGGGGAGGAGAAGGGAGGTGAACTATGGGCCACCAGGAAATCTGAGTGGGGATCCACAGGACACCAGGGACATTTTATGGAGTTGGGGGGAGGGGGAGTTTGGAGCGGTTCTGGGGTCATCTGAACTGGATGCCTAGAGATGCAGCCTTAAGGAAGGATAGAAACCAAACAAACCTAAATTCTAGCCCAGAGCCAGTGCAACCATTAGGCAAACTAGGTGGTCACCTTGAGAGGACATTGGTATGAGGGAGGCTGCTGCCATCCTTCTCTGGGACCAGCAGTGGTGGCAGTGACTTGAAACAGCAGTGGTGGCCTCCTGGTGCAGCTTTGCCATGGGGATGGAAGCTGCTGAACCTGCCACTTTCACCCCCATGCAAAAGGAATTTGGTTCGAAGAGGATGGAAGCAGGAACCGCACCCTGGAGTGTTTGGTGAGCGCTTTCAAGTCGTTGACCCTGCTGCTGGTTCCTGAAGGCCAGGAACTGCTGCAATGAGGATGAGCCGAGGGATTCTTGGAACGAAGTTTGCCTAGGGTGCATCATAATTGCATTAGAATCAGGACTGGTGCAAGGATTTTTTTTCATTGGGGAAATTTCTTATTCATCATTTTGCATGCCCACTGCCCAGTCATTTAGCACAGAGGGCTTACTCAAGAATTTCCTGCTCTAGAAGTCTTTTCTGCATCTGGCCTAAGGCTAGCGCAGGAAAAGCCGCAGCAAAGTGCTGCGCTAAAGCATTACATTGCATCAGCCCCAAATGGGAAAAACCTTTGTGCAGTAGTTACAATTCCTGGACCAGAAGGCCGGCTCGCGCCCGGGTTCCTTATGACGTCACGGTCCTTGCTGTGGCTGGTGCCTGAAAAAGGGGCGCGCGCACTGCGCAGCCTGGAGCAAAGGGCGATGGGATTAAGTCGGTGCATTACAGCCTGGGCCACGTTGAGCGCAGCAATGCATGTTTAAGGCGAATGTCCCGAGAGGTGCTGCATGATTCGTGCAACTTCCCCTTTCGAGCGTGCCCTTCTGGGAAACCATGGACAAGCAGCAAGGTAGATGTTGCAATGCTAAAGCGTGCACACTTGCTTGCTTTGCACAGAGTTTCATAAAAGCACGAACGGTTTTGCTGCAAGTTTTCTCTTCATGTAGTCTTTGGCAGAGCAAATCGGTGTTGGTGGTCATGATAAATTTTTTTGCAATCCAACACCCGCTCCCCTATTTTGGGGGTTTTGCATTTAAGCAATTGTGCGTGAAATCTTGCAGAAGGGAAGTTTCCATGTGTTTGTTTTTTTTCTCTTGCGCATGCGTATCCCGAATTTCTAAGCAAATGACTTTATGAAGGTTTGCAGGGTGTGGTAGGCGACGTCTTTATTATGATCTTCCTCTTAGATTTTTGACAAGTGTTAGAGAGAACCTGCAAAACAGCACTGTGCACCCGCGTCTATAGAATGAATGGTTCAAGCCTTGTGTCTTTAGCGTGCTCTAGTGGACAAAGACATCACTCAGGTTAACCCAATTAACGGATTTGCTTATATAATACTATAAAATAGATTTGCACTGAATGCGATTTGAATTATCTTTAGGATTTAATGCTGTCCAGGGCACTATTGTTTTACAGCAATATTTGATTTTAAAGAAATCCTTAGTAATTTACAAAATTAGGGTCCTTAATTTGTTGAAGGTAACTTGTTTTTTGCTAGGGAAACCCTTGGGCAGGTAAGTTGGAAGCTTTCAGAGGGTACTCTGGATTTATTTACAGTGATATCAAGCAAAGGGGAAAGGCAAAGATTATTCTGGAACCAAAGGACTGAATAAAATATTGTGAATATTGTCATGTTGACAGGACTGTATCAAGCTAGAAACGTGCCCTGTGCAATCATAAACTTGGTGCCCCCACCCCCTCACCAGTCACATACAGGAACTTGCTCTTATTGGGCTTCCTGGAAATCCAGTGGTGACATTGGCACTCCCTTCTGTACCTGCAGCTGCACCGCTCACGCAGCCTTTAGTACAGCCCTGCCTCTTGAATTAGAGTGAGAGGCTGCTGGTTTTCAGCAATTAAGTAATGCTGGTTTTGCTGAAATGGAGTTTAGGCGTGTGTCACTGCAGCGATAGTGCTTCTGGGGGAGAGGTCATCTGTCTACCTGCCTGCAGAGGTTTACACATGCTGTCATTGTGTCATGAAATACCCAGTTTTACTCGGACGGCTAGGATTTGGAAGTTGAAAGTGATTAATAGATGGGATAAGTTGCTGAACCAGGCACCTAACCAGATATTCAGAACACAGAAAGAATTTAATATAATTAGGGTTTCCAGTTCTAGTTTCTATCATTTGGAAATTTAGGGGTTGGGGGAGGGGTTTAATTTGAGTTCCTTTCAAACTAAGACTGTTTTAATTGTAATGTAAGCCACTCTGTGAATTACAAAGAGCAGTATAGCAAATGAAATAAATGATAAATGATCAGTGTATCTGGGGTGTGAAAAAAACAATTTTAGTGGTTCTTTTTTAGGTGGATTGCATTTAATGACGCACAATAATTTATCCATTGTTGAGGGTGATGTGGGATTTGAACTCTGCTTCTAACCCCTAATCTGCTCCTTCACTCCAGTTTGATATAGCAATAATAGAACTAGATACACAGAAGTTGTACCTTGCTAAACACATGCCACAAGGCTCCCTTTCCTGGAGCTCATCCACCCTTTTGGGCATGCTATTATATAATTTAATAGTGGCACAGCAGATTGTTATCGGGGAAAATAAAGGCTCACTTAAGCTACTGAAACAGTAGCAAGATATCCAAGAGCTCTCTGAAGGCACCGAGGTTTCTTGAAGATCTGAACTAGTGGCTGAAGAACTTAAATATTAAGGTGCAGTGTATTTAGGAGTGCTTTTAAATCTGCAATAGCAAATGTCACCATGTGACCTCTTCAGTAAGAATCTGTGTTAGTTACTAATCTTTGGAGAAAATCCGTATCGGACTCCGAAAGGATGAAGACGTCCTTATGGTTGGAAGAAAATAACTTAGGTTGCTAATTGGATGTGGGGGATGGGGAAGAATCATGGGTTGGAGAATAGGAAAGTGATAAAGGGGAATACAATGATTCAGCTGGTTTGGGAATGTGACTCTCTAATTTGCATTCCTACCAGTTTCTTAGCGATCTAAATTCAACCTCATTAGATGACCATTTGCGTGTTCTGCATGAACTGAACTGGTGGTCTAAGGGGCCGTATTATAAAGAGCATCATAACTGTACAAGCCAAAGGTGGAAAGGAATTGAACACCTTCCAAATTAACGGTGAGGAAAAATATCCATGCCTTTTAAGGTAGGCTAATTTTGTTCTTGTTCTTGGTATACATAGCAGAAGGATGATGGCCATTAAGTGATGTTAAGTTGGTGCCAACTCATGGTGTCCTTCTGGCTATTTGTCCTAAACTGTGTTCGGTCTTCTCAGGTGGCTAATTGTTGATAGTGTTGATGGCCTTTTAACAAGCATTTATCTTTCCAGGATCATTAGACATTTTTATTTCTTTGAGATTAGTTTATTCTCTTTGTTGCAGTCTTGATCGGGCTGATAAGATAATTCTGATTCAGGTTTTGATTTTCACTAAGCTGGACTATTGTAATTCGCTTTTGATCGGGATTCCAGTTTATAGTATTAAGAGGATGCAGTTAATCTAAAATACTGCAGCGCAGATTCTGTACAGAGAAGTCAGTTAACAATGGAAGCTACTGGGAGCCATTCAAATTCAAGCAACAGGGGAGAAATAAGATTCTTCATGTGCATACTCCATCGTATTTACTTCAGCAGTGATTCTTTATTGTCCATGGTGCTTGTTATGTTCATCTCGGGCTTATTTGTTGGCTATTGCACCGCCTTCATGTTCTTTAGCTTGAGAGAAATCATTGGGCTGCCTTTAGTGTGGTGGTGCCCGCGCTGTGGAATGGTTTGCCCCTGTGGTTACGGGCTGAAGCAATGGTTGCTGCTTCATGTGCTTTGACAACTAGCGTTGATGTTTCCCAGGGAGCTAGAGAAGGACTGGCCATCTTTTCCCCTTGTGCATTACAGATTTTTTTTTTTCAATTATCTCAGATTGTTGTGTGATTCATCACCTTCCTATTGTGTTTGTCTACTGCATTATTCTGGTTTGCAAACTGCCTTGATGGTCTTTGGTCCAAAGCGGTATATCAAGTTTCCTAAATAAATAAATGTAATCATCGGTGAAGTCCCAGCTAGAAATGTGCACTTATGTCAGACAAGGTTTTGCAAATACTTGAGTGATCTTTTGACCTTCAAACTCTTTCCAGCAGTAGAGCACAGCAGGGGCAGAAAGCACAAGGTCCCTCTGCTGCGGCTGCGAGGTACTCTGCTTGCCTCTGTCACCTGGCTGCCACGGCAGTTGCTGGTAACATCATTTGGAGCACTGACGAAGGGGCCGTTTTTGGGGGTTTTTGGTCATAACCAAAAAAATTGGAAGCCCTAATTAGAATTGTGCCGTACCTGTCTACAGATTCTCTTGACTTCCTAAAACTGTTAAGTGGCCAGAAGGCTGGATCACTGGACCTGTGGACTCTTCAGCCCACCAGAGTGATTGCAGAAACATGATGGTAGCATGGCTTAAGATGCAGATGTGGCTCTGAAGCTTTGCTTATCTCTTTCTTTGCTGGGTTGCAGTCTGCAGTCCTTTTTAGTTTTTCATGATATAGCTTTGGCTTCTGACTCGGTGATTCCAGAGATTCCACTGGCTGTGTTGGGCATGGGGAGAGGGGAAGGTAGTAGTTCTGGCATGTTTTTTGCTTCTGTTCCTCTAATAGGCCACAGAAATGGTTGAAGTGTAATAAAACCTTGGATGACGGTCCTCCTGGGCTCCTCTCTCATCTGTCTTATTTAATGTCTGTCTTCACTAGGTAAGATTTTACAGCACTCGAATATGCCAGTTAGAATCAAAGCTGACGTCCTATTTGTCCCTTTCTCAGTGGGCAAGGATATCTATAATGCCACTTTTAGAATTTGCTTTTTCTACCTGGTTTTCATCAAATGGGCTTGCTATCAATCACAGGAAGACTGAAGCCATAAGCATCTAATGTACTGGTCACTCCACTGATACTATTCTCTCTCTCTTCTTAGTGAAGTTCACCATTCATTGGACTGTGGGGATGTCGCAATCGTTGTTTCTCTTGATCTATCTTCAGCATTTGACCTCGTCAATCACTATCTTCTCTCTTGGTTGTTTTGACCTTGGGTCTCGTGGGATAGTTCTTCAGTGGTTCACTTCTTTTCTATCACAGTGTTAATTTCATGTCATCAAGTGCACGTGTTTCCTCCTCATCCTCTTTCAGGTGGTGCTCCTCAGGGCTCCGTATTAGCACCTGTTCTTTTCAATATTTTTCTCTCGCCCCTAGCTCTTATGATCCAACAGCTTGGCATTTCAACATAGTTTTATGCAGACGACATTCTTCTATTTCACACAGATCCATCTCTGCTGGATCTCTCCCCCTTGAATACATGTCTCACTCATGTTGCGGCCTGGTTGTCTACCAATCATCTTCTACTTAACTCTTTGAAAACTACCATGGCCTGGCTCACTGGTCCTACTACCCCTCCTTCTATTTCCCATCTTCTCGATTGGTCACCTATTCGTCTCGCATCATCTTTTCACTACCTTGGAGTCATGTTGGATTCTTCACTCTTTCCATGATCACATCACCCATATCATCCAGTGCTCATTTTTCTTTCTTCATCGTATAATAGCAGTCTGTTCCCTTCTGACCACTCCTGCCTTAACCACTCTTGTGTCTCTCATTCTGTCTAGACTTGACTATTGTAATGTAGCACTTGCCGGCCTCCCTCAATACTCTTTAAAGTGCCTTCAACTTATTCAGTACACTGCGTGCAGATTAATTTTTCACACATCCAGATTTGATCACATCACCCACCTCCTCATCCATTCACACTGGCTTCCTGTACCATCCCGCATTAAAGAGGCCAACTGAGGGAGTCCAGTGGAAGGTCAAAAACTGTGCAAAAAGGTGGGTTTTAAGTTCGGCTTTGAACTTTGTAAAAGAAGACTTAATGGACTTTAGTTTAATGTAGATTAATGGACTTTAGTTTAATGTACATGGCTTTCCTCAGTTCCATGTATATGAGAATGTACCCGTTTATGTACTACTCAAATTTGTTATTTGTAAACCGCAATTGATCTTTGGAAATCATGGTAGAAAAAATTGTAACTATAAATAAATAAATAAATAAACAAATTTACAAGATTCTCATCCAGGTCCATAAAGCACTTTACACGGGTTCCCCGGATTACTTAGCATCCTCCCTTATTATGCTTGTCCCACAATGCTCTCTGTGCAATTCATAGAAACCATCTTCTCCTACCATCTCCCTCTCTGGCCCATCTTCAATCTACTCGCCATTCAGCATTTTTAGTTCCTTGGACCCTCCCTTTGGAATAATCTAACTCTATCGCCGGTTAGTCTTCTTTTACAAAGTTCAAAGCCCAACTTAAAACCCACCATTTCTGCACAGTTTTTGACCTCCCACTGGACTCCCTCAGTTGACTTCTTTGTTTCCTACCTGCCACCCTCCTCCTCCTGCAGCCCTGCCTTGACATGTCTCTTTTTCCCATCTGTCCTATGTTGTTAAGTGCCGTCGAGTTGGTGTCGACTCATGGTGACCCTCTGGATAGTTGCCCTAAATTGTGTTTGGTCTTCAGTCAGGTGGCTCATTGTTGACAGACTGGTACCATACTGGCATTCTTTTCATTTTCTGCTTCAATTTTTATTCTATTCTATTGTAAACCACTTTTCTGTACCCACATTAAGCGGTATAGCAAATCTTAAATGAAATGAAGCAAATATTCCATGTATTTTACTTGATGGCCATTTTTTTTTTTTTTTTACTACACAGAAACATAGAGGACCGTTTGGAAATTGTACTTGACTCTACTTTATTGAGCAAGGTATAAAACCCAATATATTATTGTTGCAGAGAGAGTCTAGAACCGATGATCCGACATGGCAGTGTTTCAGCACTGTCTTCGTCAGGGGTAAGGCCTATACAAAATTAATAGATAAAAGACAATAAATAATATAAATCAGTGTAGAAATAAACAATCAAAAATAATAAATAATTAAAATAATAAAACAATATTCAACATAAAACATGCATGGAATGACAACCTGTTATATAGTACCCAACCATCATAATGGAGGGCACATATATTATTGTCTAATGATTGAGCAAGCAATAGGAATAAAATACAGGGAAATCTATAAAAAAAGACTTAAAAAAATACCAGTGAACACTAAACAACTATATAAACATTGTACATGTTTAGATAACTGTTATGAGACAAAAGCTAATTAAAAAATTTGAAATGGTAGAAAAGAGGAAGGAGAGACATGTGGGCTATTAGAAATACCGATAGTCATGCTGGTCTGTTGCGTAGTTTAGAAGATTCAATTCCTACTGTACCTAGAAAAAAACTAGTCAGATTCTTAATGTATTAAAATTATATAATCAACTTGGGGTCCAAGAACCAGTCTCTATATCCAAAAATTTATTTTCAACAGTGTGGGATTTTGGTGATTAAAATCAATATTTTGAGGCTATAATAAACAGATTTAAGTGCTAAAGAGCAACACTTTTAGTTTAATTATGAGTCCTAATTATCTCCATTGAATTAGTGTAGTACATCTAAGGAAAGAGTACAAAGAAACGTCAGACGTTCCACAGGATTTTCCACAGCCAAGCAGTTGCAGCTTCAGGGTGTCTTGTAAACTCTGTTTTGGTGCAAAACTGGAAGGTTGTTGCGAGAGGTATTTAAATGTCTGTCTTGTATCTTCCCCTCTCACGCCTTTCCTCCACAATATCCATATTACGATCTTTGTCTGTCCCATATGCCTTATGGCGAAGCCCACTGACCACTTTGCACCAATTCCAACCTACTTATATCCTTTCTAAGGTGCGGTCTGCAGAATTGCACACAGTACTCCAAATGAGGTCTAACCAGAGACTTATTCAGAGGCACTGTCACCTCCTTCCTGCTGGCCATTCCTCTCCCTATGCACCCAAGCATCCTTCTAGCTTTTGCCGTCGCCTCTTCTACCTGTTTAGTCACCTTTAGATCATCAGAAACAATCACACCCAGGTCCAGCTGTTCTTTTGTGGACAGAACTACTTCACCCCCTGTATTGTATTGATTCCTTGTATTTTTGCAGCCCAAATGCATGATCCTGCATTTTTAGCATTTTTTTAGCATAATATCTGTCTTTCTTTGACTGCTGCTAGGGATCCTCTCTATTCATGTCGCCTTGCATTCTGTTAGACCAAACAAAGCAACAAAAGTATCTGTAATACACGAGAGAACAAAGGAACAGATAGCAAGACTGGCAGGTGTTTCAGGTTTGAAAAACCCCTTTTAATGTCGCCTACGCGTTTCGGCCTCCCGGCCTTCCTCAGGGCAATGTATATTGAGGGAGCAAACCTTTTGTAAAAACCTTCTGTCAGATAAAAGGCATAAGCCATGCGTTTCCGTGGTTCTGTCAGACATCTAATTCTTAGACGGGAATGGAGGAGTAGGTGAACTGTGGCTTTCTTACTTGTAGTTAGGCCAGACTGCAGGTAAAGGAAACTCTTCCCTTGCCATAATTTGCTGTTTATGCGCTTTCTCTGTTTTGGGACCTAATCGTTTTTACAGGGTTACTAGTGGCTAGGCCATTGGGATCAGTGGGAAATGCTGGCCAACTGCAGTGTCTCCATCCAATGGCGGTCCTTTTCTCTCCTGCACCCGGCTGTGGATGGTTTGTGGCATGTTAATCATGTATTCCAGCCCAGCGTCTCCTCCAGATCCAGCATCCTATCACGGTGCTGAGCACGAGTGCTCGTGACATTGAGCATTACTTTTATATAGAGGTGACTGGTGAACGTTAAGCCTAAGATGTGTGGATGAGTTTGTCTAAGCTCAGATGTCAGAGGGCTCGCTCCTTCTCATCAAGCGGTTCGTTCCTTTTATTATTTTTCCAGACTGTTGTGGGTTGGACATAAGAACATAAGATATGCCATACTGGGTCAGACCAAGGTCCATCAAGCCCAGAATCCTGTTTCCAATCTAGGTCTTACGTACCTAGTAGTTTCCCCAAAAGACACAGGATCTGCAATGCTTATACTGGGTCAAGCATTGATATCCTGGGTCCCTTCTTAATAATGGTTTATGGACCTTTATTGTTGCTTTTTTTTTTCCCCACACACTGACTTTTTTTCTCCTTTCTGTTTCACTTGGTTTTAAGTTCCTTTGGGTTATTTATGCAAGAACTGCAAGGTGCAGAGAGCCATGCATCATCCACCAAGCACTGCCTTGCTTGTGTCGGAGATGAGAGGACAGGCAGGCGCAGTCGAGTTTGAAATGTGAATGAAGTGACAGATGGCTTCATATCGTCAAGAACAGGTTGAGCCAATTCTGGATTTGTCCCATTGCTTGCAGGGGCTCGCAATTCAGATTTCCCCATGAAAATCTCCAAAGTTCAGGATTGGCTCAGCTTGACTCTTCTCGCCTGCAGCCATCTTGGGTGCCCTGCATCTGATTCGCTTTGGTGCTGAGCTCTGTTCCTTAAACCTTTAGCTGGGTGAGGTTTGAGACTGGCAGCTAGTTCTCTTCTCACGTAGGCTAGGTAGCACCTGCACACCTTACGCACTATCTCTGCGCTTCTATGTCTGTAGAGGGCTCGTTATGTATCAGAAGAAACCAAGAATATTTTGTGACAAGTAGTCTCCTCCATTCATTTAAAGATTTGATGAAAAAATGCCACTTTATTCTTTTCCCTCCCTTCTCTTTCTAGATCCCAAAGGACCCTGGAGTCACGCAAGACAAGTAAGACTGCAATAGATTAAAAAATTGCCAAACGTTTGGTTGGTTGGTTGGTTGGTTTGGGGTTTCTTGCATTCATTTTGTTGGTGCTGCTAGGAAGTTATATTGAGTACTGTGTGATGGTTCTACTGTGCAAAGTGTGTTGGTAATATTATGCACTATATAAACAGCTGTGCTAAGTTGTATTGATTTTTATTTTTATCTTAACTACCAGCTTCTGAGACACAACAGGGAGATGACACTGTTAAATTTTAAGAGGGTATTCCTTATCATGCTAGACCAGTGGTTCCCAAACTTGGGGTTGGGACCCCAAATGAGGTCACACCATTAGCGAATGGGGTCATAGAATCACGACCATTTCCCCTTCTCTCTGGGCTTTCACTGTGACCTATGCCAAATAGTGGCAGTCGCCAGTCAGCATGTGGCCTGTGAGCTAGTTAACATTCATAGGCCCAGCCCCCTTCTGGGTAAGCTGCTTATTAGACTAGAAACTTATGCTGAGTACTGGGGTCTGTAAGCACACACTGCACACTGACACAAGGAACCCTGTGCTGACAGCTGCTACAGTTGCTGCTGTCTTCCTGCTTTAGATAAGTGGAGGGAGGTGAAGGAGGCCTGGAGATCTGCCAGTTTGATTTCTTCATCTGGGATCAAGTGAATTTTCATTTGTTCAAATGAGGTCATATGGGACAAAAGTTTGAAAAGCACTGTGCTAGATAGTCCAGACGAGTGTGTTATGCTCCCTAGCCAGTAGGAGGAGGCAGACCAGAGCAACCTTAAGTGATGTTATCACTTGATATATCTACTGGTGCAGCACTGAGAGATTCCCAGTATTTTTCTGCCTCCATTAGGTGGCAAGGTGTTGGACTGCTGCAGCATTGCAGATAGGCCTGTCTCCCCTGGCCAAGACCATGTTTCTGTGAGACTGACTTGTAGTTCTAACGCAGGTTTTGACAAATTCATTGAATCTGGGAGCCAGCAGCTGAGATCTGTCAATGTTGTCCTTGGTGGTGATAGTATAGGGTGTGGGGGGGGGGGGGTGTCCTCCAAGATCAGCCGCAGCTCTTTTAGAAACTGATTTACCAAGGCTCTTTTACTAACTCTTTGCCCATAGACAGAATAGTAAATAAGTCCCTCTAAGGTGCCTCTGCACATCACTGGCAAAAGGTCTGCAGCCTCCCTCCCCCAAGCATGCGGTAAGCTGCGACTGCTATCAAGTGGGTGCCAAGAAGCAGTTGCCTCTCTACTCCATGTATCACCATGGCCTGGGTTCCTACCAGTCTGTTTCTCTCATAACCCCACCCCCTCCCAGGCTTCACGCTGCCTTCGAAGGCTGACACCTGTTCTCCTACCCTTGTTAGATTCTAAAGCAACACGATATAAATGTCCCTCCAATTAATTGTTAGGCTATGAAATTTTCTCTATTGCAACACCATATGATTTCTTATGTCGTTTCTGTTATTCAATTAAACAAGTATCTCATCACAGATAATAGGGAATTTAGAGGTCTCAGACTCCATATGGCAACAGTCATATCAGACTACGTCTTTAACCACTGCGCCCATTTTGCATCAACGACCTCTCTCAAACGCATCCCTGTTATATCTGTAATTGCTTTCTACTGTTGTATCTTCAAAGAAACTTATACTCTACAATATCTAAGAAAAGTTGTGTGCTTGTCTTATTAATTGCCCCGACGCCACCATCCGGCTCCGTTTGTGCGTTTCACAGACGTGGGTTTCTTCAGGGGGAAGTTGTTCATTACAGCACTCAAATATTCTATTGCCTTCTTTGATTGTGCAGCGTATTCATCAATATCTTCAAAAAAGTAGCACTTTGCAATTCTTGCTGTTCCATTCGTGGCTCAAAACCAACCGGAAAAATGCAGCGGTTGGTTTTGAGCCACGAATGGAACAGCGAGAATTGCAAAGTGCTACGTTTTTGAAGATATTGATGAATACGCTGCACAATCAAAGAAGGCAATAGAATATTTGAGTGCTGTAATGAACAACTTCCCCCTGAAGAAACCCACGTCTGTGAAACGCACAAACGGAGCCGGATGGTGGCGTCGGGGCAATTAATAAGATAAGACAAGCACACAACTTTTCTTAGATATTGTAGAGTATAAGTTTCTTTGAAGATACAACAGTAAGAAAGCAATTACAGATATAACAGGGATGCGTTTGAGAGAGGTCGTTGATGCAAAATGGGCGCAGTGGTTAAAGACGTAGTCTGATATGACTGTTGCCATATGGAGTCTGAGACCTCTAAATTCCCTATTATCTGTGATGAGATACTTGTTTAATTATTATTTATTTATTATTTATTACAGTTTTTTATATACTGTGCTATTTACAATCAGCGCGGTTTACAGATAACCAAAGACCAGAACAACAGGCTGCTCGGTTTTACATAAAACAGGAAGATAAACTTGGATTCGATAAACTTGAATAATATGGGGGTAAAACTATATACATAAAATGTTGGTCTGTTAATTTTAATAACATGAAAGGTATTTATGATACGTTGCTTGTGGGGTTGTGAAAGGAGGCAAAGTGGTTAATATTGAGGTGAATATTTTGAATTTATGTAGGGTAATAATTGTTGATTAGGTTATGCTTGAGGGGAAGCTTTATGTAGGGTAGTATTTGATGAATAAGTTATGCTTGAGGGCCTTTCTGAATTGGCATATGTTAGTTATAGCACGAATTTCGGGTGGTAGGGAGTTCCAGTGTTTTGGGGCACAGAACATGAAGGCTCTGTTCGCTATTGATCGGCTACACGTTGTTATGGCCTTCGGTATTATTAGGGTGTTTATCGCTATATGTCTTCTGGATCTTGTTGGTGGTAGTGTTTGTGTGAGATCAATTATTGAGTTTGCAGATACACCGTGGATGGCCTTGTATGTGAGGATTAGGGTTTTGAATTCGAGCCTGCCTTGTATCGGGAGCCAGTGAAGCTGTTTGAGGATTGGTGTCACATGATCACTCCTGGCAGCTCCTTGTAGAATCCTTGCAGCAGTATTCATGGCAAGTTGAAGAGAGCTTAGGGTGGATTGTGGGAGACCTTGTAGAATTGAGTTGGCGAAATCAAAATGCGGCAAAATGAGTGCTTGGAAGATGGTTCTAAAATCATCTGGGTCAAGTAATGAGCGAAGATGCCTGAGTGTGCGTATTTTGAAGTATACAGCTTTTGTAATATTGTTTACATGTGTTTTCAAATTGAGACGTTGGTCCAGCGTGACTCCAAGGTATCTTATTGTTTCTTTTGTGGCTAGATCCGCTCCTTTCACACTTATATGTGATGGTGGAATGAAGTTGGGGTCTCGCGTAACAAAGAGAACCTCAGTTTTCTTGTGTTGGATGCGGAGGTTCTGTGAGAGAAGCCATTCCGATACTGCATTAAAGCAGTTTATTATGGGCAGTAGGTCTAATTGCCTTGTAGAAAATGGCATATAAAGTAGGATATCATCTGCGTAAATCATACATTTCACGTTGAATGATCTGATGATATTGCAGATAGGCTGCATGTAGATGTTAAACATGAGAGATGAGAGAGATGACCCTTGTGGTACCCCTTGTTTTTGATGGAAGAGATTTGATTCTCCCGTTGCAGATTTACATATTGCATTCTGGTGTCTAGGTATGATTTACACCATTCCAGAGCTGAACTACCAATGCCTTTTTCCTTCAAACGTGTAATGAGTATCTCGTGATTTACCGAGTCAAAGGCTGCTGCTATATCTAAGAAGATTAGCACAACGCCTTGGCGGATGTTGTCTATGCTGGTGAGTAAGTTGTTGAGGAGAGTGGTGAGGAGTGTTTCAACTCCATGATGTTCCCTGAATCCATGTTGAAATAACAGAAACGACATAAGAAATCATATGGTGTTGCAATAGAGAATTTCATAGCCTAACGATTAATTGGAGGGACATTTATATTGTGTTGGTCAACAATTACCCTCTGTGAGAAGACACTTCATTTTGTGAGGTTCTAAAGCAAAGCATGCTTGCCACGTTTTGGCCATGATGCAGCTCTCTGCAAGCTTGAGCTGTACAACAGAGGAAGATCGGGCTGGCCTTGCAGTTTAATTTTTGCGAGAGTTGAAACCATGAGACCAGCTTGAACTTCCTCCATCATGCGGCTCAGGCTTGTAGAGGGCCGGATCACAGTGGGGAAAGTAGCAAACAAGCTTCCTTCAATAGGTTTGGGGGGTATGAAATCCCAGGTACCAGACTGCATATTCTAGGTGCCACAGTGACTTGGTGCTTGGGATTTGTCAAGTGCTGGCGTAACATTTGATTGGAGCTCGGGTACATCCCTGTCTCCTCAAGCTGGGTCCAGTGCCGTTTCTCATGGGTATTGGTGCTGGTGGGTGGGAGAGTGGACAGGATGCCACAGGGCCCTGAGGTAGGGGTAGATAAGTTGAGCCCAAGCTTTCCTTCCCACCTGCTGTGATTTTTCTATCTGTTCTTTGTTTTTCAATTGGCTTCCATTTGGCTCTTTCCTGCTTGTAATAAAGCAGCTCCAAATTTAAATAATAAAAAAGGCAGCCTTGCTTCTGCAGCAGCTGGACTGTTTGGGCCTGTGGGAGTGGCTGGGGCACCTTTCTAGAGTTTCCCCGGCTGACTTGGCAGATGCTGGGATTCCCTTTCAGGGTTCATTTTTCACCACACTTCTATTTCTCTTAACGGCACCGTATTTTTTTTCTTCTTAGTGTGTGTAGCCAGGTGCTTGGTGCTGTGTCTCTTGCGGCTTCTGCCAGGTCAGCTCTGCAGCTGGTTTCTTTTTGTTCAAGAGTGTGAGGGAGATGCATCAGGGAACATCTTTTCTGCATTTTCTGGTCCTGCCATGGGGGACCTGGGGCCCATTATTGATCTGTAGGCCTCTCCTGCATCTCCCAAGACTTTCCTGCTGGCAGGAACAGCAGCCATCTTGGATGGCTGCATGGTCTTGGTGGAGGGCGAGCACAATGAGTCTGCAGGCTCAAGCTGGAAGCCTTCCTCTGGCCCTCTGGAGCCTCAGATATCTGTCTTGGTCCGATTTGAGCAGCAGCTGCTGAAACTGCTCATGGCTGTTTTCAGTCTCTGCTAGCTGCTTGACAGCCCCCCTCCCCCCAGGTCTGAGGCCCTGATCATCACTATGAGGGACTTGGAGCCTTCAAGCACCTTTTCTGCTGATGGTAAGGGGGTAAGCACCCCTGCTGCTCTTTTGCATGCCTGTTCATCTGGAAGCCCTCCTTTATCCTCTATGGATGTTTGGAAAAGAGGATTCCCTTCCCAATCTTTAGTGAGTGAGTGTGCAGAGGATGGTATGTTTCCTTTACCAGAAGGTGAAAGTTTGTTTCACAAGGAGGACCTCCCTATGCTCCTTCACGATGCTATGGCAGCCTTGCGCATCGTGGAGTCTACCACTGAGCAGGTTTCCTATTTTGGAGAGTCTTGGGCGTTTGTCTGGGTTTTACCTCTTCTGCAGTCTGTGCATCTGATAGTCTCCAAGTAGAAGATGCCAGAAATGGCCTCAAGGGCCTTAGTTCTCAGATAATGCCACAGCTGCGGCTTATGTCAACAAGCAGAACGGGATTCTCAGTGCTGTGGTATTGATCGATTGCGCAACACACGGCCCCACCACAAAGTAACATCAGCTTACCCTTTTGGTGGCCCACAAAGCTGGAATCAACAATGTGTAGGCCGACTTTTTGAGTCGGAATTCCGTGGATCCCAATGGGAAGGAGCTAAGCTCGTGCGTGTTCAACCTCATTATGAGGAAGTGGGGCTTTCCCATATTTGAAAGAGGATGTTGATGACATATCTGGAGATTACTAAATCCTTCCATCGGTCAGACCATCTCTGTGTGCTCTTCAGGAGTCCGAGGAAAGGATTGGTGGGGGCTAGTGTTCCCTTTAAGCTGTGCGCGTGTGCACGCGCACACCTCGCCAAGCGAGCGCACATACTTTACAACAGAGCGCACAAAAATTATGGTTCTGATTCTGATAGAAAACACAGACATCTTAAAATTTAAAAGTTGTGATTGTAATTACTAGAAATTTTCTGCTTCATTTAGTAATCGTCTATTTTCATTTAATTTGATTAAAATCAATGTGGTGTACATACTGTATTCTGACGTGTAGTCAAATTTTAAAGTATATAACTCCGAGTGTTGTTATGTGGCGCACAAAAATTTAGCCTTCCTTCAAAAGCTGCACAGCTGATATTTTATGCGCACACGGCCTACAGAAAATTAGAGGGAACATTGGTGGGGGCCAAGTCCTCTATTACCTGCTGGATTAGGCTTAACCAGCAGCTTCCTTATCTTCTGAGTGGTAGTCAAGGCAGACTGTCTGCCCATCTACCTATTTATCAACATCTTTCTCTTGTTCTATACCATGTACAGAATCTGTCTTGGTGTCCGCAGAGAACATCTCTGAGCACCTTTGTTGAAGCAGTGCAGGTTGCATGTAACTGCCGAAGCAGAAGGTGCCTTTTGGTAGGGCAGTTCTATCCACTGTGTCATCTTTTTCCACCCTACATTCCACTTGTCTAGTCTAGAAGGATAAGGAAGGAGAAATTCTCATACTCAAATTCTGCTAGACTAGTTAATGACTCACCCTGAAAGACTCTTCTACAGGTTTGGGTGCCCTGCTTGCCTTTCATGCAGTAATTAGTCTTTTGCCGATGCAGAACTGATTTTGCTGAAAGAGTCGAATGGTTTGTACATAGTTGTCCTGTTAACGTGCTTAGTTTCTCTGAATTTTCCTTGAGTTTTTCAGTTGCTTGCTGCTTGGGAAGGTTTGTACTGGCTTCTCTCGGTGCTGCACCAGTACATACGCCTAGTGATGACATTGCTGAAAGTTGCTCAGTTCTGCCTCCACCTGCTGGCTGAGGACCATAATGTGTTCAACTGGACTGTTCTAGCAGGAGTCAAAGAGAAATGATAAAGTATGTAAATGTCTCCATTTTATAACAGGGAACCATGGGCAGGCACCTGTTTTTATAAAATACAAGTGCAAGTGGAGAGATCATGCCTTAAGTTAAAATATGGACACTCGCACCAACCCTAGTGCTCGTGTTAATGCCTTTGCCTATAGTTTTCTAGTTTCTGCATAAATTTAAAGTATTTTATAATCTACTGAGTACCTGTGCATGCCACCCATGTGCATGCCCATTGGCAAAGGACACGCCATCATGTGAAAGAATGTAGTTGTATGCTGGTTGATATTTCGTAAGACGATTAACACCAATGTGGTCGCAGACGTCTACCAGTGGTTAAAATACCAGCAAAGCAGGTGCATGTGTTGGTGTAAGCTATGCAACCCTTATAAAATTACTCCTCTAGTACCCTAGTTGTGATGTGTTGCTACCACAAGGTGAACCTAATGCCCATAGCTGATGTTGGTGAGTTCTGGGCTGGTATTTAGTGGAGTTTGGTCCATATACTTGTGGAGAGGGGCTTATGGGTGGCAGCATGGTAATGCAAGGTCCTGGTGGGTATCTTGATATACTTAGGCAAGGCGGGTAGGGCTCTGCATGGGACACGTGTCCTACATTGCGATCTTTTGGGGGAAATGGAGAGAGCTGGTGTCAGCCTCGTCAGAGGTGGGGGGCAGAAGAAAAGACTCCCCTCTTATAGAGGTACTTGCTGTCTGTGGATTAGTATAGGTACAGGGAGGATAGGTTAAGATTTAGAAAGTGGAGGAATGGAAAGCAAGAGCTCTGAAGGGGGGGGGGGGGGCAGTAATCCAGTATGATTGGGGGTGAAGGTATCTGCCCCCTTCGTCTGACTTAATTTCCTTGTCTCTTTTTTGTCATTCTGTTTAATAGTCTGCTTTCCCCTTTTCCAAAAGCTGTCCAAAGTGGTATGCTGTTTTACAGAAACCCTTAAAGTATGACAAACTAATATTAAAGTCTAAATGAAACTTCCGGTGCTTGTACCCTCCCTTTTCCACTTCCTTCTATTAACCCCAGAGAGAGAGACAGACCAGTAGCAGATTATCCGCCCCCACCCCGGCTGCAATATTCTGGAATCCCTTTTCCCCTTAGCTCCTCTGGAACAGCCGCCAGGAAACCCTGGGCTCCGTCTCGCCCTTGTCAACAGGAAGCTCGGTTGGCTTTGGGAGAGATGTACCAAGCTCTTTTCCCATAGACATAACATGGGAAAATCCCTTCAGTATATCCATCTGGCCCTATGTCAGTTGCTTATTTTTTGCTGTTTCACATCTGAAAGACAGGAAGCAGATTCTGTTCTGTGAGAATTTGTAACTGTTTACTGTATGGCTCATTAGGGAGCTCCGGTCCTCAGAATGGGCCAAGAACTGTGATCAGGGCCAGCCCTGACTATGTCCAGATGAGTCTGCAGCTTTAAAATTATTCCGGGTTCACCTGAGATCTTGATTTGTGTCAAGTTCTAACTTCCCTTCTCGGTATATTTTTGGTAATTCTAGTGGCCGGATGCTATCCCAGCGCTTTTGAATGTATTACTACTATGGCGATTAATCATTTATATAGCGCTACAAGGCATATGTAGCGCTGTGTATTAGTCACCTTTGATAATCACATAGTGACTACAACATTCTGTGCCACTAAAATAATCATTCAATATAAATTTCAGATTAAATGTATGCTGTTGCATTTTGTGGGGTGTTTTTTGTTTTGTGTGTAAACGTAATTTGTATATTAAACATCTGTGATTAGACAGCAGTTTCCTGGTATTGGTTTGCTAGCTGTTGCTCTTGATCTGAAGAGGGCCTCTTGGCATGATAGATCCACTTTCTCTGGGGAGTGTTTAATACTTCTATAGTTCTGGCAGGATAAAATTGGAATTGGGCTTTTATGGTAGCTCATGCTTTCAGTTTTAGGATCACAGAGATTGTCCTGGCCAGTCTGATCTTGAGAACACACACAGCGAACATGCATTAGATGAGGAGATGTGAAATATTAAAGGGTTAAATTCTGAATAGGGCCGCACTATTTAATATATTAGCTGAGACCTGAGGCAAATACAAAAACCCCAACACCTTTTTAAGAGCATCTTGTGGCGTTTTTGTTGTAGACTTTTCTGCTGTGTTTGGAGCAGGGGGTGAGGCAGGAGATTGGAGTGTCGCGTACGATATGAGGGTGCATCGGGAGCTTGTACAAGCATGAAGGTGGGGCAACAAGCAGGTCTGTTCTGCAAGGCAGGCTCACCAATGCACACTCCTTCCTTGTGAGCTGCAGTGGTGTTGAGGTGCAGCCCCGGAGGTGAGGCTTTGCATTCGTTCTTAGCAGGCCGTCTTGTTTTCCTCCCTTTCCTCTGCTCTTGAATTTCACCTTTTTCCTCTCATTCATCCCTCTTCCTTCTCTTAAACAATCTCCATCCTCATTTCTGCTGTTCCGTCTCCTCTCTGCCTTGTACTCTTCTCCTCTTTCTTCTGTTGACGATAATCCTAGCCCTGGCCCCCCTCCCCCTAGACTTTTTGCCCGCTCTTGCTCCTCTTGCAACCACTGTAATCTCATCTGTATTCCTCTCCTTTCACCCTCCCCTCTCCCTTTCTCTTGTGCCCTATGGAATGCTCATTCCCCAGCTAATAAACTCCTTTACTCATAATCTCTTGATTTCTAACTCTTTTCAACTTACAGCTCTTACTGAAACCTGGCATCTCTCTGACACTGCTTCGGACTCTGCCCTCTCTCACAGTGGCTACCAATTCTCGCACATTCCTTGTGCCATTGGCCGTGGTGGTGGTATTGGGTTTCTGCTTTCTCCTTCCTGCCAATGTCAACCTCTCCCTCTACGTCAGTCTCATTCTTTTTCCTCTTTCGAAGTCCACTCCATCCGTCTTTTTAATCCCTTACCTCTCCGGAGAGCTGCTATCTGTACACATCCTGACAAATCCACCTCCAACCTTTCTCAATGACTTTCTCATACCTTTACTTTTTCCTCGATTCTTTTTCTCCCGCCCTTGATTCTTGGTGACTTTAACATTCATGTTGATGACCCGTTTGACCCCTATGCTCCCAAACTCCTTTCCTTTACTTCAATGTTCCCTCTAATTTTCTGTAGGCTGTGTGCGCATAAAATATCAGCCGTGCGGCATTTGAAGGAAGGTTAAATTTTTTGTGCGCTACATAACGACACCTGGAATTATATACTTTAAAATTTGACTACACATTAGAATACAGTATGTACACCACATTGATGTTAATCAAATTAAATGAAAATAGACGATTACTAAATGAAGCGGAAAATTTCTAGTAATTACAATCACAAATGTGGTATTTCAGTTAATTTTTATTGAAAGCCATTGTTATTCCATGTAAATAATATAAGTATGGAAGAAGAGTTCGGTGTCCTATATGGAGTGGTGGGTTCACCCCTAAACAAAGACATGGGGAGGGGTGGCCTGCACAGAGCAACAGGTGCACCTACTCTTGCCATCTTGCTGGGCAGACTAGATGGACCATGCTGGCCTTTATCTGCCGTCACTTACTATGTTCTCAAAATTTCTCTCTTCGATCTTTCAAATGTACCCAGTCTGAATAAATTTTATCAAGGTCTACTGATCCGCCATCTTGAAGATGACTCTTAACACGCATCAGCATTTCCAAATGTTCTAAATGTAAGCGATTCCTTATTTTGGTTTTTAAACTGTTCATCAAGCTGAAATCACGCTCACAATCTGCACTAGAAGCCAAAAAATGTTCCACCAATATCCACAATTTTGCTAAATCTGCAAAGTGAGCATTCTGAAACACCAAAGTCACCATATCTGTAAAACTGTTTATCAGTTTGCTTTTGATTTTTTCTGCGACTAAAAACTTGAAGTCATTGTACTGCTGAATAACAATATGTTCCTCCATAAGAAATTGTTTATACTTTAAGCAGAGTGATCGGACGTTTTCAATTCCAAATTCATAATCACACTGTGCTATTGCTGTCAAGTCAAAGCAGACCATTCCTCAATTTCATTTTCAGGAAATCTTTCCCCTAAATGCAAGGTTGTGATTAATGACAAAATGGAAGCGCACCTCTGTGTTCCAATATGCAATTGAAACCAATCTGTGTCATTTTCCATTCCTTTCCTTATCATACCTAGGATTCTATTTGCTCTCTTGGCCGCCGCTGCACACTGGGCCGAGGGTTTTAACATGGTATCCACAATGACGCCTAAATCTTTTTCCTGGGTGGTGGTTCCTAATGTGGAACCTTGCATCGTGTAACCATAGTTTGGGTTGTTCTTCCCTAGGTGCATAACCTTGCACTTCTCCACATTAAATTTCATCTGCCGTTTTGATGCCCAGTCTTCCAATTTATCAAGATCCTCTTGCAATTTTCCACAATCCTCTTGGGTTTTAACAATTTTAAATAGTTTTGTGTCATCTGCAAATTTGATAACCTCACTCGTTATTCCACTTTCCAGGTCATTTATGAATATGTCAAAAAGCAGCAGACCCAGCACAGATCCCTGGGGTACACCACTATTCACCTTTCTCCATTGGGAAAATTGGCCATTTAGCCCTACCCTCTGCTTTCTATCAACCAGTTCCTGATCCACAATAGTACACTGCCTCCTATCCCATGACTCTTTAGTTTTGCCAAAAGTCTCTGATGAGGGACCGTGTCAAAGGCTTTCTGAAAGTCCAGATACACAATATCAACCGACTCACCTTTGTCCACCTGATTATTCACTCCTTCAAAAAAACATAACAGATTAGTAAGACAAGATCTTCCTTGTCTAAAGCCATGTTGGCTGTCTCTCATTAGGCCATGATTATCTACATGCTGAGTAATTTTATTCTTAAGGCACCTAGTTTTGAAAAATCAGTATTAAGCTCCTAACTTCCTTTCCTTCCCTAAATTTGCCCCCATTGCCACCCACTTTTTATGCTCCTAACTTTAGGAGTTTAGTGAAGTTTTAAGAAAATATTTAGGCACTCAGCCCTAGTACATTTTCAAAGAGACCAATTTCGGAGCATAACTCTCAAAGTTAGGAGCATAAATCCTTTGAATATTAAGCTCTTGGATTTCAGAAACTGCACCATCCTCTGCTTTAGCAGCATTTCCATTAATTTATTCACTACAGAGGTCAGACTAACTGGCCCATAGTTACCAATCTCTTCCTACTTCTGTCTCTATGGACAGGAGCCACATTTGCCTATCTCTAGTTCTCTGGGATTACTCCTGACTCTAAAGAAGCATTGAAAAGGTCAGACAGCGGAGCTGACGGCACATCCTTCAATACCCAGGGATGAATTTGGTCCGGCCCATTGCTTTGTTCATTTTAAGTTTAGTTAGCTTACCATCTTCTGAAAATAGTTTTGAGTTCTACTTCATTTCCATTTCCATTTCTATTTGTGTTTTCGTAGGTCCCATTTTCAGCCCTTCATCTATGAGAAATATTTATCAAGCAATTCTGCTTTATCTTCATCAGCCTCTACACATTCCTCCCCTTCATCATTAAGTCTCACAATTCCACCTTTGCACTTCCTCCTGTCACCAACATACCTGAAAAAAATGTCTTGTCCCCATGTTTTACCATACTGGCTATTTTTAATTACATTAGCATCTTTGCTTTCCCGACTACTTTACCAGCTTCCCCAGATACTGCTGTTTGTCTTCCTTTTCTGTGCTTATAATTTATTAAGGTTAACCTCTTTATCCCTACCTTTTCAGCTACTTCGTTTGCAAATCCTATCAGCCTCCTTTTCCTCTTACTTTTTCTTTCCTAACAAAAAGGTTCATTGTAAACTAAGCAAATGAAGGTTCTCAGCAGAAAATCCTGAAAAGACCGCGAAGGAGAGTCCCCCCTCGAGCCCCCTTCCTGCTCAGTACCAAAGTCTTCAGGAAACAGCCACAAATCTCCCACACAGCTGCTAGGCCTCCTCAACCAAGCAGCCCGCAGCCGTGTGCTCAAAAACACCTACAGAGGCCTTCTGCCTAACCCGGCACCTCCCAGCTCCCGAAATTAGCAATCCAGACTGGCAACCCTACCTGCACTGTCTCTGCCATTGCCTCCGTTCTGCGAAAGGGGCTGCGATGCTGCCTGTCTGCCCTGCGTTCAGCCGTGCTCCCCCGCTTCGGTGACGAGGGCCTGGAATCGCTTCCTCCGGCTCAATGCAGACCACACAGATGACCAGGGCAGGGAATGTGAAGCCACGTGGCTGGCTGGTGGTGCCTCAGGACAGCCTCCTCTGCCCCCCTCCTCCTAGTCCTAGGCTCCTTACTGCCCTCCTATTGGTCGAGGTCGGACTCATGACTCATGTCACGTGTGAGAGGAGAAGAGGACTCAGAAGTGATGTAGATCGCCGGCGCAGCCACAGCGCTGCATGGTCTTTAAAACATCCAAGATTTGAAATGAAATGAAATGAAGTGAAAAAAGCCAAAGCAGATCCTCTGTTTTAATTTTTGTGCGCTCGCTCGGAGAGGTGTGTGCGCGCGCACACGCGCACAGCTTAGAGGGAACAGTGCTTTACTTCCTCTTTTAACCTCCCTGCTTTGCTCTTCTGTCCCCACTCATCAGCATAGCCATTGTCTTGATCTTTTCTTCTCTAATTGTTTATCCAATTTCTGTACCTCAGTTCTTCCCTTATCTGATCATCACCTGTTTAGCTTCACTTTTCATTCCCCACTTCATATTTTCCCAGTCTCCTCCTACCAAGACACCTCCACTTCCGACCCCTCCTTCTCTTTCTGCCCAAACCCTAGCCAACTATATCCATGGCAAAGTCCACAAGATTACGCTCCAGTTCCCCTCAAGATCCGCTTCATCCCCCCTTCCTCCCTCTTCAATACCAACTTTTCCTTTCAATCTCTGTTGCCCTTTCATCCTTATCTAAGATCTCCCAAGAGGAAACCTCTCATCGTTCCACCTCTAAACGTACTACCCGTTCCTCTGATCCAATACCTTCCCGTCTCTTTAATTCCATCTCTTCTGTTAATACCTTCCATCACACACATTTTCAACCTATCGCTCTCCACTGCTACTTTCCCTGCTGCCTTCAAGTATGCTCTGTTCACACCTCTCCTCATGAAATCTTCACTTGACCCTGCTTGTCCCTCTAATTATCAACTCTCCCTTCTTCCCTTCATTTCCAAAATTCTTAAACGTGCAGTTCTCTGCTGTTTGCCTTGAATTTCTCTCCTCTCAAGCCCTCCTTGATACACTTCAGTCTGGCTTTCATTCCTTACAGGCAACTGAAACGGCCCTTGCCAAAGTCTCCAGTGACTTGTTCCTGGCTAAATCCTAAGGCCTTTACCGAGTCCTCATTCTTCTCAATCTTTCTGCTGCTTTTAACACTGACCACCACCTTTTCCTCGATACATTGTTCTCATTTGGTTTCAGGGGCTTTGTACTGTCCTGGTTCTCTTCTTATCTCTCCCAGCACTCTTTCAGTGTCTGTTCTGGTGGTTTTTCCTCTACTGCTGTCCCTCTCTCAGTTGGTGTACCCCAAGGGTCTGTTCTGGGCCCTCTCCTTTTCTCTCTACACCCAGTCCCTTGGTGCTCTCATCTCCTCCCATGGTTTTCAATAGCATTTTTATGCTGATGACCCTCAAATCTATCTACACCTGATATTTCTCCTTCACTCCAAGCCTGTATATCTGCCTGCCTATCTGACATCACTGCCTGAATGTCTCGCCATCATTTGAAATTGAGCATGGTCAAAACTTCACTACTTATTCCCACCCCCCCTTTCCTCCTTTCTCTCTGTGTTGATAACTCTTCTGCTTCCTGTTTCCTCAGCCCATAACCTTGGGGTCATCTTCAACTCCTTCCTCTTCTTCTCCTCACATATCCAAAAGATAGCAAAAACCTGTTTCTTTTCTATAACATTAACAAAATTTGTCCTTACCTTTCTGATCACACTACTAAAACACTTATCCACTCTTTAATCACCTCTCACTTAGATTATTGCAACTTCCTTCTTGCTGGTCTTCCTTTGAGTCATCTTTCTCCCCTTCAGTCTGTTCAAAATTCTGCTGCGCGGCTAATCTTCCACCAGCCCCAATATACTCCTCATTGGCTTTCTTTCAGTTTCCATTTCTAATACATACTTCTCCTTTTGATCTATAAATGCATTCATTCTGCTGCTCCTCACTACCTTTCCCCCCTCCTCGTGAACTCCGCTCTTCCTCTGGCTTGCTTCTATCTATGCCCTTCTCTTCCACTGCCACCTCCAGACCTCGATCCTTTCACCTTGCTGCTTCTTATCCCTGGAACAAACTACTTCTATCTTTGTCAGATTTCATCTCTTCCCCCTTTTTCAAATCCATGCTAAAGGCCCATCTTGGGCTGCTTTTGGAGCTTAATCCTTTGTTCTCCTTCTCTCTCATTACCCTTCACTCTATCCTTGTTGTCATCTATCTGTCTTGATTAGATCGTAAGCTCTGATAAGCAGGGACCATGTGTGTCTGTACAGTGCTGTGTACATCTTGTAATGCTATTTAAATGATTAATAGTAGTAGTAGTAGTAGCCTCCCAGGGCTCTGATGCAGTCTCCTTCTTCCCTCCCCATCTCGTTCTCCTGGAGCCCAGCCTTGGTATTGCTCAAGCATTTAACTATTTTAAATGTTTTACATCCCCACTGTGATGCATCTGATTACAGTAAAGCCAGTCTATGCATATTCGGAAAACCAGTAGCTCTAAGGACTGGGGCTGGGTACCACAGCATTAGTCCTTTGTGTTCATTTGGCATGACGGGGCTTTGAAGGCCCTTTGCAGGACAGAGGAAGGTTGGCGATTGCCAGTGGTGGTGCTAGTGGTCCCTTCACAATCCTGAGAGATTCAGTCCGGAATAGCCACAGCACAGACGGTCAGAAGGCCTGAGCTGCTGAGTTACAGTGTTCCTCGCAAGTTCATTACAAACACTCCCCTTAAACCGGGTGTTAAACACTCAAGAACGCGAAGAATGCATGAGAAGGCCTTGATTATGAGGCGGTGATTTTTTATTTCTCCAGGAAAGCTAATTTCTCAGGTATTATTTTTCTGGTTCTGCCATTAGTTTACATTTAAAGGAGCTGTTTTCATGCAGGGTGTAGGAAACGTAGCATGTGTGTTTCCAGGGTGGACTTGCTGTGTGCCTCTATGCTGTAGTGCTCATACTTGGAAGCGAATGATGTGGAGGATTCCCAGTGGTGACTTTGGCTCCATGTAATATTCATGTTTACAAGTTAAACGATGGCTCTGTAGGCTGCTTCTTGCAGCAGAGATCTGTGGCGCTAGAGACAAGTAGTGTTTAATCCCATCTCTGCTGCCCACAGTGTGACCTGGTACACATGGTTGAACTTGGCCTTGCTAAAGCCTTCCTAGTATGTTTTGGGTTTTTTATTTTTAGGAGTAGAGATCTTTCTATGCTGTCTAGCTGCATAGTACCTGCTAGTTGATGGAGCTGTATGAATTATTTCTGGGGGAAGGGTTTCTAGAGCTTAATGATGTTTTATGGCTGGGCAGACTGGATAGGCCGAATGCTCTTTATCTTTCATCATTTTTTTTGTTTTTATATCAATAACTTGTTGCTTTATTCTTAACAGGTAGCAGCCCCCAGCAGAATTTTAAGACAGGCCTCGACAAATTTTTCTTAGGGTCTAGGAGTCAGACTTATGAATGATTTGGAATATTCTATTTATCTGCAGCCCGGCAGTCTCTGCCTCTGATCTGCCAAGCCCACTTCTCCCTCCATGCCCCCCCCCCCCCATTCTTTTTCCCACCAGCCATCTTGTCAGCCTCTGGGCTCTGCTTAAGTCTCTCTCTCCCTGACCACTTTTTCCACCCCCATCCCTTAGCATCTGCCCTTTCTCCCATCCCCAGCCCCCATGTTCTTTGAACCCCCTTCTCCCAGCCTCACCTGCCAGTGAGTGTCCCCCCTTCTTGCCCCAGCATCAACCCCCTTCTACCTGCCCAGCACCAAAGCTGGCTGAGGACAAGGCAGAGCGTCAACAGTGGGGGTGGGGGGGGGGTGGGGGGGGCTGGGGGAACCAAGCTCCCACTTCCTTCCCCCCCCAATCCTGGTTCAGACATCTATGTGCGTTATCCTTTGAATGGCCCCAGTGTGGCCTGCTGCCCATCTGCTCAGAGCCCTAAGCCCCAGGTCCAATTTTTTTTAATTTATTTTTTAAATTGCCATGGTGACCTGGTGCCTGGGGTTTTTTAGCCTTGATGTAAGGGCATGTTGGAGGAGGGCTGGGGGTGGCAGGTAAGGAAATGCTGTTAGGCCAACTGTTCTCAGAGCCCTGTCACAAAACGCATAGGTACAGCATGGAAAGCCATAGCATTTTAATAAGGAGTTTGTGTGTTCGAAAACAGTGTAAAAACATAAGAACGGAATTATACATTTGAACAAGAAGGGATAAAAGAGCGATAGAGCCAACACAAGTATGCGGGAAGTGCAGTTGCTCACTCTTGGGCAGAGGCTTTGGACCCAGCTCGGCTATAGGAATCACCGTGAGTAAGGTAGCACAGCGTTGTGCTGTCCGCCTAACCTTCCAGTCTTTATTTCTTGTAGAGAAAAAGAGAACAGTTGAGAAAATACGTGTTCCCGACAAACCACCAGCTACCAGCCCAGCGTAAGTGATTGTGGAGATGGTTTAAAACCGCTTTCAACTAGGGATTGATAAACTTTCTAGCTTTTTATTTATTTGAACTTGATACCCACGTCTTCTCATAACATGCAAGATGTGTTCCAATAAAAAAACAGCATACAAAAAATATGTCCATGCTTCTGAGTCAGGATGGTACGTCCTTCTCCCTCCCCAATTTCCCCTCCTCCGTAGGGGGGGGGGACTGAAATGCCATGGCCTCTCCCCTTATCTGCCCCCACTGCTTTCCCATAGCAACTGTGGGAGCTGCCTCTGCACCTTTGCCCAGTGTTACCAGGGCCCATGAGCTGGGACCTGAATCTGCTTCCTCCATCTGGATTAAAGAACGTTCCTGTCATAGTTTGTCCATTTCTACTGTAAACCATCAATTGGAGCCTGCAGAATACAGTTTATTCCTTTCTGCCTTCCTTACAGACCTCCAAGGAACCTGGACTCGAGAACCTTCATCACAATTGGAGATAAGGTATAATGATGCGCTTTGATTTAAAGCTATTTACTCTGTAGCTGTGTGCCTAGGTTTCCAAACTTGTCCGGGGACCCCACAAGCAGTTGGGGTTTCAGGACGTCAGAATGAGTAGGCAGGAGATAAATTTGCAGATGCTGGGGTAACTCTATGAAAGGCCTTTTCCTGTGTAAATAGCCTCTTACAAAACTCCCCCCATGGGTTACGTGTGTAAAAGTGCACACAATGACAAGGCACACCCCCTTTTACGTGGCCCACTCAGGGATGTTTGGGCAGAGCAGAGGCTGAGTCCAGAATTAAGCGTGTAAGTTCTACATTACGCACCGGTGCATGTTCTTGAGGTGCATGCATTGACACTCGCTCCCGAGCAGCTGTGAATGTCTGGCTGTATTTGAATCGCGACCATGCAGCTCTTGAGAAGCTATTTTATAAAGACACAAGGGGGTATGTTTACTAAACCGGGCTAACGGTTAACCCGGGCTATCTGCAACTAGGTCCCATTGAATAATATGGGATCTAGTGGCAGATAGCCCGGGTTAACCGTTAGCCCAGTTTAGTAAACATACCCCAAGGTGTCTGTGTATCTCTTTATGAAGTAGCCTCCAAAATAGCACCTACTTGATCTTCAGATCTTGGGCAATTTGTTAGATAATGATCCTCGGTTAGTCTCTAGTGTCTGCATGTTTAGTTCCAGCATATTCACTGCAGTTATCCTGAAAATCCGAGCGGCTGTGGCATCTCCAGGGCAGGTTTGGGAAATCTTAAACTAATATGGGTAAAGCAGGACAAGGTGATCAAGGAAGGGGAGAGGTTGAGTATGTTTTCCTCTAGTCAGTGGACGTCTGGCTCCTTGTCTTGCTCGCGTGGTCGGGTCGTCGTCTCTGTGCTTCTCTCCCAACCTCTTGCTCCTCTGCAGCCTCCCGTGAACCTAAGAATGTGACTAGGCCATTTTAGACGGGATGAACACTAGTGGCTCTGACCCCTCCTCTTCCCCCCCCCACCGAAAAAAGTCTCCTTTCCATAGTTATGGTGAAAGGTAGATGGTGTTAAATACTAGTTCCCTCGGCTTTCTAGTGACCTCATGAAAAACAAAACTAGAAATTGCTACCTAACTCCTCCTGTGCCTTGCTGAGGATTGTTCTGGGAGCAGTGTAAGGGGTACGTTTAGTACATTTCCCCTCTGGGATCAAACACTGCATTCAGCCTTTTGCCCTCAAATTGAGGTAGGAGGCCGAATGGTCATGAGTAGGCCCTGCCTGTCAGATCACATATGGTTATGGGTGGGAGGTGGGCAATTGCTGGGTATTTTTGCATGTGTCTTTCAAGAGTTGTCTGGTTATATTTGAGTCACTTCAGTGTTTGATTCCAGCAGTCTGGAGGAGAGAGAAGCCCCTCCTGCATGTATGTAAAATAAGAGGGAGATGAGTATACCGGAAACTGTCGCTTCTTGCTTCACAAGTGCACATTAACTTGCCAGACATGAAGCCAAGTAGACGTGTGTGTGGTCCTGTGTGTGAATCATGCTCCTTTTTTAGCTGTATCCCTTGGGGTGGATCAGTCTGAAGGAGGGGGCCTGGCTTGTGTATAATCTACGGTTGAGCTCATTCTGTTGCACAGAACAGGTGCCTGGGTGTGACTTGGCCCCACAGCAGGATAAACAGCTTTGAACTGTACAAAATAAAGTTAAGGATGAGGTTGTATTTTAGGTGTTACAAAAGAGTAGGAAAGGACTCGTGACGAGACTGTGTAGACTGCCGCAGGTTTGTGCAATTAGATTTTTCCCCGTCCGAGGCCTGAGGTATTACTGTGACATGAGAGGTCACTGATTTCTAGCATACATTTTACTTGTGTGGGGGTAACACCCCTCCCCCCCCCAAGAAATAGTAAGCACCCAGTGTAGTAAACTGTTGATACACTAATGCATCAGGCATAAGAGTGCTTATCCAAATCTGACTAAAATTGTGCACAGAGCTCGGCATGCCTTCTTTATACAGGGAGTGCTTTAAAAAATGGTAGCAGACCCAGTCTCTTTTTTTATTTTTTTCCAGACGTTAAGTTGGTAGTTGGTGTGGTCTGGCATTCCTCCTCAGTCCCTGACTCACTCTTGGGGGAGGGGGGGCGTGGCGCAGGAACAGTCTTTCACTCACTCCTGTCCTCTGGCCACTATTCAGCTGACTAGGTTCCTGAACACTAGTGGTACATTCCAGCAGCAAAACGTCATCAGCTCCTGTAGTGCAAGGAGAGCTTTCCTTGTATACCGATCGCCCTCTTGACATTTTTTGTGAAATACAGGAGGGGACAGAACATTTGCTTCCGTCTCCTGCATGGGCTGCTTGAATCTAACACGTTTATTAGGTAATCGTAGCGAGGTGGATCTACTCGTGATAGTTCGCCTTCCTTAATTGGCTAAATACAGTGCCCACCTGGGGCAATTGAACATCCAACATAGACTATTACTTGGCAAATTCCCTGTCAGATTGGATGCTAGGCTTCGCATCCCCCAAAATGTGTTGAAGCAACATTCACAGCTCGTCCCTAGATCTCTTCTGGTACCTCAGTCTGCTTTTCTTACAGTATTTATATACATTTTTCCTTATCCCTCCAGTCCAGTCCAGATGCATGGTTACGCACCTACTAGCAGATGGAGACTGAGAATCAGTGGCTTGAATTTTTTTTTTCCTGCTGTCATGATACAAGTGGTCCTGTGCAGCATCACTCTCCAGTATTTCTCAGTGTCCAGCAGATGGTGGTTGCGGTCTGAACTGGATTGGAAGGCTAATAAGGCAGGGGTGGTAGTCTGCTATGGCTGGCTAGAGATCCCGGGGTGCAAACCTAGTAGTACCAGGGCCCCTCCCCTTTCCACCCTCCCCCCACTCTGGGGGGGAAAAGCTTTATGGAACAGTTGCTGTATGTATTTTCTGAAGCCCTTGGTTTGTAGGTAATCTCAATAGGGGGCTCCAAGCCTTTCTGCGGGAGGGGAAAAACGGCCGGCAGGCAGGAGTAAACTGCATTTAAAAAGGGGAGAGGGATTTCTCTGTGGGGGGGGGGGGGGGGTCGCTGCCAATGTCTCTTTTGAGGGGGTAGAACACTACTTGGCAGGCACTGCTCCTTCCCATTAGGTTGCAGCATGTTCGGCCTCTGAAGTTTACTAAGATTTTCCTTTGTTTGCACCAGCCCTTTGTTTTATTTCTTTGTGTTTTGGGCCTATTTTGTTTCATCAGTTCCGCGGCTCCTTTTGGTATTCGCTGTTCTGTGTTACCTTCTCTGTTTGGCAGGACAGCATTCTCATGGTTTTGGTTCATTTTTATGAACAAACCCTCCTCCCCCCCCACAAAAAAAAAAACAATACTACTGCGAGATTGCCGAGAGAGCCGTCTGGTCTTCTCTATTACTGGTGCGAGTGCTGCATTTCATGTGGAGAGAATTTCGGTGCCTACTCCTGCCGTTTTATTCACGGGAGTGAGCGGGATCCTACAGTTCACAGCCGGCAGGCTGAGATTTGGGGGGGGGGGGAAATGTCAACACTGCAAGCAGCTGACTGGTCTCCCTGGATTCAGGTAGCCGCAGTGGCTTTTTACTGGCTCTGACGTTCGCTCGTGTACATGAGCCCAGTTTACCTGCCCTACGACTTCTGCTCCGGAGCATGAATCCAAGCCAAGTCCTGTTGCAGCTGAAGGGTTTCAGCAAAAATGGTAACAATTAGCGGTTTTGGGCTCTTGGAGAGCTTTGGTGGCATGCAGCAGCGTTAGTGGAGCTGTTGGGTTTTTGGTTTTCGGGTTTCGGGGTGCTTAGCTACCACCCTCCTCCCCAGCCTTTAGTGAGTAAGTCTTGGGGGAGCAAAAAAAAAAATCTCCGGACACTTTTCACTTCTGGGAAAGGTGATTAATGGTTCACTGCTTCGGTTGGCAGCAGTCGCTATCTTCCTGGGGCACTCCGAGTTTAGGCGCAGGCCGCCTTACGTGGGGGTGTCTGGAAGTTTTTTTGTGTTTGGTGCCAATGGCCACCATGCTGGTCCTACTGGGTTTGTTCTGTGGGATGTCTGGCGAGTGCCTGGGGTTAGGACAGTCTGGGCTCAAGGCTTGTTCCTTCCTTCCAGTTTGGTCTATGGTGTGGTTTTAATGCCTTTCTCAATGCATTTTTGCTAGGTTGCCTTGGTTTTGTGGTACTGCTCATTTCTTCTTTGTTTTTATTTCTTTGTTTTATTTCCATTTCTTACTCTTTGCCAGGCTTCTAGGGGGTGAATACGTTCCCCTGCTAAGTTTGTTCAGAGCTGGTTGGAGGAACTGGAGTTCTTATGCTAGTCTTTTTCTCGGAGCGTGCTTAGTTTATCTTGTATCTGCCTTTGTTTTTGGGTAGAATCTTTATTCCTTGCTGCTGACCATGGGCATAGGTCTGCAGGGTGTAAGCATTACTGTTTAGAGACAGGTAGGCTACCTTCCCGGCTCAGCAGAGCTTATGTTCTGTTTATAAAAGAAAGGAAGTAAATAATTGGGATTGCAGCCCTCGGAGCTAGAATACTGCGTGCTAATTTGGAGCAGTGCAGGTCAGGGGCAAACAGGCTGGTTGAGTCTAGCTGTACCACTCTGGATTCTCGATCCTGTTGTATACCTGACCAAGAGCAGGTGCTTCTCTACGCACATGTGTGTGGGACATTAATTCTATGTGGAGCAGCAGGGTGGCTCTGCAGCGTGGTGACCTGGCGGGACAGGTGTTACCCCTTTTTTCTCCCATGGCAGTTGAGTAGTTGTGGAAGTCTGGAAGGTTAGCCTCTGTTAAACTATACCGGAGGGGCTGGTAGCCCAGAGGTAGCATCTCCGGTTCTCCTTGTGTGCTAGGACAAGTGTCTTCCTTTTGGATCTTGCTCAGCACTTGGGCCGTGAGTGGAGAGTGTCCAGGCGTGGCAGCATCGTCAACAGTCTCCATGTCTCCTGGGCACATTGCTCATTGAGCTTAAAAAAAAAAAAAAAAAAATGTGCGCGCTCACTCTCTATATTGGTTATTGTAGGGCCGCATCGTCCAGTTCTTTGCCTGGCTCTGTAGGGCACTATTGACGTGTGGCAGTCTGGCTTCCTCTCTTTAGTCCTTGTGGTCTCAGTAGGCGGTCAGGTGTCTTCGTTTGTTTCGATCTGTTCTGGTTTGCTATTGCAGGGCTTGGTGGACAACAGTTTTCTGCTGTTTTTGGGATGGCAGCTCCTTCTGTTGGAGTTCTGAAGCATTTAGGAGCTCTTCAAAGGTTTCCTGTATGAGAACGCAGAGGTGGTTCCTCTGTGATCATGCCCTCGTCAGGACCTTGCTTTGGCTTGCCTGCTCTTGTATACTAAAAGTGGTGGTCCTCAGCGCTCCCTGACTTTACATAAAGAAAGAAACAAAGAAAGACATCTCTATCAAATGTGTAAATATATGCTTCTCTGACTATGATTAAATGCATAGATTACCGAATAAGGGGTCGTGTGTCCCAATGGGGACATATCCTCAGGAGGGAGTTGCATGGTAATCCGATGTGTGTGGTGTGTTGAAAGCCTAGCCCAGAGCCACTTTGGTCAGGGGGCATTCATGGGTCCCTTCCGGAAGACCCGGTAGGGAATTTGTTATTGGGACCATAGGTGTTCTCCCTTCCCTGGAGTGGGACAGTGGGGCAATTAGACTTCCTGATAGGGCTCCTAACTTGTTAGAAGCCAATACGGTCCAGCTTGAGAGGGAAACTCTCAAGACCGTTGGGGTAGGAGTGTCCCCAATTTACAGATCCAGCATGGCAGGTCCGGGAGAGTATCAGTGCTTCTTGGTGCCAGAAAGTGGCCGGACCGGCTGTAGGTGGCTGGGGCTAGCAGATTTGTGTCAAAATGTTGCATGCCATGTCTATGCGTGTCCCTCTGGTGAGACCCTCCGGCTGGTGGTTTGTGAGACTTAGTTTCTTTTGCTAGATTATTTTTCTGGTCCATTTCTCTTTGGAAGGAACATTGGCCTGAGATGGTGACAATTTTCAGGCATGTTAATCAATTGCAGAGAGTTGCCTTAGCTCCACCTGAAGCCCTGCATTACCTTCTGGCAATCTTGGAGCTCTGCATTTCTACAGAAAGTCTGCCTTGGTGCTCTCCAGGATATCATACCAGCGGGAACTGTGGTCTACTTATACATCCTATGATGTGTTCCTTTCCTTTTGGTAACCGTAGTACCCTCAGGGGAGTTAGGCTTGAAGGCAGAATCTGTTGCCTTACGTTAATGTGGCTAGTATTCAGAGCTCTCATGCTACTTTGCTGCCTTTAGGTAGAAATAGCGGATCTTCTCAGGTGGCGTAGAAGCAGTGGAAGTGTTGCTGTTGCTCTCTGTAGTTCGTTTATAGTATCCCTACTGCTAGGATTCCTACTGGCTCAGTTTGTCTTTTGGGATTAAAAATGGGCTATTAACTGCCTTCATTTGTGTTACAGAATGTAGATTGAAGATTCTTAACCTTTGTCCCATGGAGAGGTTTAAGTTGGCCTTTTTCTCTGCTGGGGTTAGCTGCCTCTTGCATCTCTTGTGGCTGCCTTTTCCACTAGCTTAGGGTGCAGTGCGCATGGTGGCCTTGGTGGTTAGGTAGGGCAGCCGTAGGCATTTGTGGTGGAATGGCTTCAAGTCTCAGTGTTCCTTTTGGTCTCTCCTGGTACTGTTTTTTTCTTCCTGGGATGCAAGGTTGTCCTTCCCATCTATCTTCACTGGTTGCTGGTTATGGCTGTTTACAGTTGTGCTGCATTTGGGATTCCTCTGTGGTGGTTAGGTGTTCTGCAGCTAGATAGGTCTTCTGTTTGTGGGGCCTACTTCAGGCTTCCCGAGAGGAACCAGTAATTATGGCAGGGCGGTTCTTCCTCTTCTGCTGACCTTGCTGTACCTAATGTTTGAGACTGTTGGCCTTTGTCAGCAGATGCTGAATTAAGGCTAGCTTTGTGTGGCTTTGTCATGGGTGAGACTTCTGCTCGGTGGATAATTTGTTTGAAACCTCAGGCCAGGCTGTGGTGGTTCCTTTCCCTCCCTATGGATGGGTACTGCTTTGTTACATCCCACTTGTCTGTACTGGACTGGAGGGATGATGAGGAAGGAGAAATTAGACCTTACCTGCTAATTGTCTTTCCTTGAGTCCCTCCAGTCCAGTTGAGAACCCCCCCTTGGTATCTTGCCTTTTTTAATGGCATTCCTGGCTTTAACAGATGGTAGATGCGCTGACGCCACACATTTAAATAGTTTTCTACCGTATGCAGTGTACTCATTTGGCCTGCCAGGACTTTCCGAATGGGGCAGTAGTAGAGTTTTCGGTTTGCCGTCCTGTTAGGGTAGTTGTCTCCATTGTCCTATCATTCTCTCGAGCAGGACAGGCTATTCGGTAAGTATGCTTGTAAGTGTTCTAGTGTTTGGCATATATGATGTGTGTTAGGTTCCATATATGCTTTGTTACAGAAATACTAGCAAGAGAGGCTGCACAGGACCTCTTCTATCATGACGTCAGGAAAAATCAAGCCAATGATTCTCTGCCCCATCTGCTGGTAGGCGTGCATAACCACACGTCTGGACTGGACTGGACTGGAGGGACTCAAGGAAAGACAATTAGCAGGTTAGATCTAAATTTTCCTTACTTTGAAGCAAGTTTTATATATATTTTTTTCTCCCTATCCCCCAAGAACTTTGAAGTGGAAGCTGATGATCTGGTGACCATTTCGGAGCTGGGCCGTGGAGCCTATGGAGTGGTGGAAAAGATGTGGCACGCCCAGAGTGGGACCATCATGGCAGTAAAGGTAATTGGTAAGGAGAGGAGGTGGCTGGAGGCCGACAAGCTGAATATCCAGAAACTGGCTTCATGGCAGAGAGCAGAGAATGATGAAACTTTGATGGGCATTTGGTCCAGGTGCCACACTGGCGTAAAACAATCCGATTCCTGTTTCGGTGATTTTCATGTAGTCAGAGGGCACATGTTGCTGTTCTGAGCTGGTCTTTGTGCCTCTTGGCCGGGCTTAAAAAAAAAGAGATGTTTATCAACTTAATTTTTTTTATTTTTATTTATCAACATTTAACGTGGATGAACATGGCAACCCTGCCACTTTTGCACACTGCAAACATGGGTAAAGTAATTGTTCAGAGCCACACACTGAGATTTCAAGCAGGCAGCAAGGTGACGAACCATGAGGGGCTGATGTGCATTGCACGACTCTTCACCATTGTCCATCTTTTTTTTTTTTTTTTTCTAAACTTGATGCACATTAAGCACTGGAACCCTTAAGATTTCCAAACCTGTCCTTTAGTGTCTCCCCTCCGCCATCCAGTTTCCTTTTAAGGATATCATAGTAAATATGCATGAGATTAGAATGCATTGTGTCCATTCCGTGCAGATTTCTCACTGGGATCTCCTGAAAACCAGACTGACTGTGGAGGAAAGAATTGAAGATCTCTGCCTTAGGGGATTAAGTTTCATCAAGATGTAAAAAAAAAAAAAAAAGTATATATCTTTAATTCCTTCAGAACATCCTATTTTATGCTTTCTGTATTGCCTCCCCGCCCCCCCTAAAAAAAAGAGTAATATATCAATATGACATAAATGTTAATACAAAGTAAAATACCTAATATAGTAATTTCACTATAAGAAGTTTGCATGGAGGGGGGGGGGGCTTGCTGCAGTGAAGTAACTTTAATGTGCAGCTCTTCTGATGTGTGGGTGCTATGCTGCTGGCATGCTCTTGCGTGCCCCCCCCTACACATTTTAACTCCTTAATTTGTCTACCCAAAGATAAGATTTTTATCTAATCTAGTCCCTTAATTGGGGAATCTAGTCTATATACTAAGATTCAGCACTGGGATGGGAGGGATCTAACACCTGGGCAGTGCAGTGACTTCAATGAGTATTTGCTACCTAGCTTGAAGGCTAGAGGAAAGCAAAAAAACAGCAGAAAAAAGCTTTGCCTAAAACAGAAAAATCCCCTTCTGCAAACAGCTACAAAACACAAACCAGTAACTTGAGCAGCAAAAATGTTATATAATAAAAATGGCCCCCTTTTAAAAACTCTCAGGCAGAGAACTTGTAGCAAAAGTCACAGAATTGCCTTTCGTGAAATGAAGATCCTCCAGTAAAATCCCCCAAAGCCTCAATAATAAACTCTCTCCGAAGTGAAATTGTAATGCAACATATTGCAGCTACGGTGCTTGAATCTGTCTCTATGATAAAAGGGTACAGGAAACGCGCTGTCACATAGTCTGAGTGAAATGTGTGGTCGTTAAGACCTCTGAGTCTCCGTCATACGTAAAAGAAACGCTGGCTGCTGTGGTGGACAGGATTGTGCAGTAAAAATTCTTACCCAGAAAATTACCAACAGACACAAGGCTGCTGCAGCTTTGTTCTAGCCAGCCTCTGTTCCTTTTAAAGAGTGGACAGCCCCCCTCACTTTTTTTCCTTTCTCCCTGTGCCCAGAGGATCCGAGCAACTGTGAACACGCAGGAGCAGAAGCGGCTTCTAATGGACCTGGACATCTCCATGAGGACGGTTGACTGTTTCTACACCGTGACTTTCTATGGGGCCTTGTTCAGAGAGGTGAGTCTGTGCTGAGAGTGGGTTATTAAAACACACATACTGCATGGGTTAAGCTTGGCTGAATCCTTTGCATTTAGTTTAGGCAGAGCTTGACCATGTAAACATTTTTTTGACGGGTGGGGAAGAAACTTGTAGGCAGATTAGATATATAGGGAGCTCTCTTTTCTCTACCCAGCACCAATATCCTCATAGGGAAGGTAAATACCAGGATAGTGAAGACATGACTGCATGGTTGACAGATTTCCAAATACATCCACTCTTCTCCCCCCCTCCCCCCCCCACAACATCATCTGGCCCACAGACCTTTACTTTTTAGAGCAAGGCTCTGCAGGGCCAAAGGATATCGGATGCTCTACGTAATCCTTCAGCCATGCATACCCCCAGTTGTCCGGAGTCTCATCTCTCCCTTCCCCCCTCATGTTGCTGCAGCCACCCAAACTCCGTCCACCACAATCTACTCTCTGCTGCTGCTGGAATGAAATTCAGCATGCGGCAGGCCTTTTAAGCACAAACCCCATGCACTGAAGCGCTGCTGTGTCCCACCCTCCCCTACAGGAAGTTTGTGGCAGGAGGGAGGGGTCACAGACACGACACGGCACAGTACATGCTTGTGCTTAAAGGCCCATTGCTGCAGTGAAGCAGCGTTTAATGTGGTGCTGCATGGTGGTGGGCCAGTCCAAGGATTGATCACGGCAGCATCATCAGGCACATGAGACAGACTGAGCCATCACGCATGCTGTTCCCAGGCCCTGCCCCTCATAGAGAAGCCAGGCGTTGGCAGAGCATGTACTGACTTCACCTCTGATCTGCATACCTTCACAAGCTGCTGCTACTGCTGCTGTGACTGGGCTTTGGACCAGGTCCTACATTTGGGGAAAGGCACTGTGTTCGTTTACTCGATTGCTTGAGGCTGTTGAAGGTTTTCTGAGATTAGTCCCGATTCTCCATAGGGGTCTAGTGCTGACATCACCTGGTCAAAAGCACTATTAGTGCATTAGAGAGAAACAGCAGGCAGGCAGGCAGGATCTCTGCACGGGTACTGCTGCAGGTAGGATGGACAATGCATCATGGACAATGTACTTTGTAGCACCTTAATACACTGAAAGCTGAATTACAGATTTAGCAAAGAAATAGATCCTGTTGGTATTCTACGGCAAATCAATATGCTGATGGATACCCTGAAATACAATACTGGCATGGACTCCAGTATCTGTGGCTAGTGCACAGCTGCATGTGCTTAAACTCTGTGTTAATGTGTTGGCCTTTTACCCCTCAAACACGTCCACTGTATCTTCTCTCTCTCTCCCCCCCATCAGCTTTTAAAATTGCAGCTGAAAATCTCATATCTTCTGGCACAGGCACCAAAGCATTTTGGTCACCTTCCTCTGAACCGTTTCCCGTCTTTATATCCTTTGCAAGATATGGTCTCCAAAACTGAACACAGTATTCCAAGTGAGGCCTCACCAGCGAAGTTTTTTTGAGTACGTTTTGCTGTTGGGAGAAAATGATACCAGCATTCATCATGTTGACAGACATTTGGACCGGTTTTCTCATTACTAACAGAACATATGATTTCCAGCTGAGAATTTACTTTGCAAGATGCATTTACAAGCACCTTACAGTGATGGATCAGTCATAGACCGCAGCTATCCATGGCTGACCGATAGCAGTTGGAAGGTCCCTGTCTAAGTGATTTTTTTAAATTTCAGTGTAAATGATGATGATCAAAAATGGTAGATACATTTGAGGAGTAAATGACGGATGCATGAATACACAAATTAAGCTATTAGAGCTAGTGATTAATCACTAAAAGCAGAGAAGTAGAGCTTTCCGCAATCCATAGTTGGAGACAAATAGTAGCAGAGGCTGACAATGGATATAAATCACACTGTGGGCCTGATAACGTACATATACATTTTTTGAAATGACCAACTCTGTCAAGTTTTGGCAGTAAGCCTGTGCCAGGAGTCTAAAAAATCAATAAAAATAAAATTGTATAAATCATAGATAAGAAAACAAATCACAAGAACGGTTACGTTAGCAAACAACTGTGTAGAAAAAAAAGTATATATATGTAAAATTAGTACTTCAAAACAAAAGCAACATACGTAAGTCCTATGCCATAAATAACATATGCATACAATTAGAGACACAGGGGTATGTTTACTAAATGGCGCACAATAGGTACCTTAGCGCACGCTAATGATGCGTTTTTGTGCCCCGCACACGTGCGCGCCGCACTAACGGGCCTGCTGATGTGCGCGGCGCGCAAATGAGCGATAGAGGCGTGGAAATGCTCCCCAGGGGCGGAGAGACGGGGTCAATGGGTGGAGAGTGGGAGGGGAGAGGCTCCCCGCACAGGAGCGGGGCTGAATTTCGATGAAAAAAATACCGCGAGTGAAAACCTCGCGTTAGAGCCAATTTAAAGAGAAGAGAAACCATTTCTGTCAGCAATGTACAGCAAAACCAGGGAAACCTACAAAACGTGAGCAGTGTGATACATGTGCAGGGAACAAAAGGGCAAATAAACATTAAAAATGACCCCAACAAATTATAAAAAAATTATAATCAAGCTGGGCAGTAGTGATAGTAATGGGGAACATCAAAAAACACTCCCAAAAATGCCCCAAAAAATAAATATGAATTTTGGAAGGGTCTACGCTCCGTCCCCATACAAGGTGAATGATCCCACAGTGAAATAGCACTGATCAGGGTTTCCCTCTCCATTGGACAGGTTACCTATGGCATGCACATATCCACAACAGCAGGGTGGGCAGGTCGGAATGGGCAACTGGACAGATGCTGGGAAAGGGGATACAGAGGGCTGCAGGCGGCACATGCTGTGGTGCAGCTGGGGCACAGTGCGGACTAGGCAGATGCCTAGATGGCACCTAGGAATGCTGAAACTAAACAGCAGCCAGACAGCAACAGATGAGGGCCCAACATGGGCACGAGAGTGTTTAGCACAGTGTCACAGGGGATAGTACCCAGCAGGTACCCCCAAGGGCACGGAACATTGGCAGGCGGTGATTGGGGGACGTGCGGACAGATATGCAGGCACCCCTACCCCAGAACCCGCACCATAGGCAGCCGCCTACCCACACACAGGATGGCCTGAGACTGCATACCACCAGCACCACCAGCAGAAGGGCATGTCAGCATGGTGGCACAGGGGTACTGGAGGTGGAGGGGGGCAGTGGCAGCTGCCCAGAGCACACCATGGCCTAGCCCTGTGTAGGTGGGTGCAATGCACTGCAACAGACAGGCCCTGCCGGACAAGCAGTCATGGTATCATCAGGGAATGCACTGTCTCTGTGGCAACACGGTGGTGCAGTGCACACAACCAGCGTGTTTGGAGACAGAAGGTCACAGGTTCAAGCCCCAGCTGGGGCTTCTGTCAATCCAGTCCCCATATTTTACCGACAACTATATCGTGATAGTAAAGACGAACCTTTATTGCAGAGAACATAAGCATGGCTCAAACACCTCTATTTTACCCTACAGAGCAGAGACACCAGAAACATGCACATTACCTAGAACAGATTCCCCCAAATTGTACGGCCCTGTTTCGTACAAAAATAGACCACCACCTAATTATTATTATTACCTGAAATGATCAGATCCGAAAAGTCAGTACAGGTGCAATCAGAGTCTCTGTTTATTAGATAACTGATGACCAAATACAGGCAGCGAAGTGGGGAAGAGAGTTCTATCGGGCACTAGGCACCTCAAGAATGCAACTCTCCCCCCATTAGAATATAGAAAGCATATTACAATTTATACCTTTTTCTCTTCCGCATTTTTACATACAGTCCAGTCCCCAGAGCTATTCCTTTGTGTTCTCTCCCCCTCCCCTACCTTATTTCCTATTATTACCCTTTACTCCCCTTAGTTCCTGTTGCAAAATCCCCCTGGCCCCCCTCTTCCCATACTCACCATGATCCAGCTAATCTGCTTTCTTCAGAGCCGGGCCCAGCATATATGTTGGTAGCTTTGTGGTTTCCTGTGTATGCATTTCTTGACACATAGACCTTACAGGCCTATATCTGATATCCCCTTGCAGGTCCTAGTCTAGACTCTCCAGCCCAAACTGGCACCTCACAAGGCTCATGATATCTCCTTATATGGTTCTTTCCGGTGCTGGATCTCTTTTTGCTAAGGCCTGTATTCTTGGCTCACATGTTATAGCAGAATGACTGTGCTTTAACTATTTTGTGAGATTCAGGGCAGCCAGTAAGTGATTATGAATCAGGAACATTATTAATCCTTAGCACTTAAAAATTAAAAGCAAATCTATCATACTAAATCCCAAATGTATCATACTTAACCTCTACCTCTACAAGCACTTAACCCCTACAAAATGCAGTCCTGGAGGGCCACAAATCCTTCAGGGTTTATGCTGTCTCCAATCTAAGGATGGAGCGGTACTGGTGGTGGAGGTGGCAGCAGCTGGTGGCCACAGCAGACCATGGCCTAGCCCTGTCCAGGTGGGTGCCGTGCACTACAACAAACAGGCCCTGTCGGATGTACAGTCATGGACTCCCCAGGGAATGCAGCATATCTGTGGCAACACGGTGGTGCAGTGCACACAGACAGTGTGTGCAAGAACAGAAGGTCACAGGTTCAAAGCCCAGCTGGGGTTCCTGCCAATCCAGTCCACATATTTTTTCCAAGACTAAACCATGATAGTAAGGACAAACCTTTAATGCTGAGAACATACGCATGGTTCATACGCCTATATTTTACCCCACCGAGCACAGACACCATAAACAGGCACATTACCTAGAGCAGAGTCTCCCAAATGCAGTCCTGGAGGGCCCCACACCATTCAGGTTCCATGCTGCCTCTAATAAAGATACCTGTGCTGCATATCTATGCACCACCCCCATGGTATGCAGATGTAGCTCATGCATATTCATGAGGGACAGCATGAAAACACGAACAGTGTTTGGCAAACCAGGACTGGAGGTAGGAACCTCTGCCGTAAAGCAGCAGCCAACAGGGACAGACACACCCACACCCACAGGCCCCATTGGCTAATGCCTACTGGAGAGGCAGGACATTGGGCCCTTCGTGCATCTCCCAATACTAGCACTTGCATACCTTAGCAATGCCACCCTACACCTGGGTATACGATACACAGCTATCAAACGTTTGCTATGAGTACTGGCAGATAGAAATCCCTACGTTAAGCACAGTTTTGCTGATTGAGCTCCATCATAACACTCTTTCTGATGTCTGCGGTGTGTGCTTCAGGTCTGGTCTCTGACAGTGTTTACCACCCTGGGGAGTGACCCCCAACAGTATTGCGTACCATATCCATGCCTGTACTGTGCCCAGGACTGGTGTGGTGGGCAGGGCTGCTAAACTCCTCTATAGTAGCACAATGCTGGCATAGTTTTGGGAGTGTGTGTTTGTCTATACAGTGTGTGGTGGCTGCAAACACCTTCCACAGCCCACACTGCCAGCACTGTTGCCAGTATTGGCCTGCCAATGTGCATAATGAGGAGCAAGGTACCATGGGTATAGGCCAGACAGGGTGGCCTGGCCAGGATGCATCTGCAGAAGGCATAGGGCACTGGCTGGGCCATTTTAGTGCCCGGCCACCACCTACACAGACAGGGTGGCCACAGCATGTCCTGCTGGGAGATCACTCTCACCCTGACTGCAGTGACCACAGCATGGCTAGGCACCCCCATAGTGCTATATAGTATTTTTTCATGTGATATTTATGGGTTTCCTTTTGGAGCCCAGTCACTGACTTATCTGCTTGTTGTGTATGCTGACATCCCAGTTCTGGGTGCACGCATTACCACCAGAAACATGCACTATGGACTAGCTAGCAGACTTTTTGCAGCTGGTATGTGTCTTGAAGGAGTGCCTTGCAGGGTGCAGCGGCTGAAGGCTTGCTGCAGGAGAATATCAGATAGTGGTGGGGTGCTGCTTAGCATATACAGGCCTAATGTCTGTCTGCTATTGCGTTATGGATGTGTACAGAGCTGCATTGACTGCCCTGTAGGGTGTCTTTTCACCAGCAGGACTGGGGTTGATGGTCCCCTCTACTGCCACCATTGCAGGGAGGTAGAATGTGCATCTGTTGATGGGAGACCCTGTTTTCCACCCTCAGCCCTGGAGGAGGAGGGTGGTGGTACATAATCCTCCTAGGGGTCCATAGGGGCTACACCTGACTGAGACAGACAGATATGTCCAAGGTGTTTCTGCAGAAACTACCTATCTCAAACATTACTACTGCTTTGGACCTCCAGCATGGCCTATGTCTGCTATGGACGGTGCTGTGGACCTGGTGCTGGGCACCTCACCGCACCCTCAGGGTGAGCACAGTACCTGCACAATGTGACTGTGTGTAGCTACTCTGTGCCAGTAAAACACACGGTCAGTACCCCCTACCAGGCCGAGGTGCTGTGGGGGTGCATACCCCATCTTGTGTTCATCTGTGGACAGCTGATTTGCATGTGCAGTGCATCATGGGTATGGGTGTGCTAACCCTATCCTGGTGACCACAGCAGACTGTCTGTGTGGTGACGTGCAGTCCCTCTGCAGCCAGCCAGGGGCTTGCTAGCAGCTATAGAGCTGTAGCACAATGGTTACTTCACTGCCTGTCGAGCCAGAGGTTGTGGGTTCAAACCCACAGTGGGGTTATTTGATAGGACTGCCCAAAGCATTATTTATTTTTAATGTACATTATTGCTGCCAGCAAAACACCCTCAGCGTACTGTACCCATCAGGTGCCTCAGAGGGTGCTTTATAGGGCGCCCTATAGGGCACCTTATGGTTACCGTCCATATAAGGTGCACTATACGTTATCCTGTGGAGCAACTTATAGGGTGCCCTATAGGGGACATTTTAGGGTGCCGTGGCAGACAGTGCACTTTATAATGTGCCCTCTGGGTTACCCTATGAGGCGCCTTATGCAGCACCTTATGTTACAATACTTTGAGGGTGTGTTTGCTGCCAGCACTAATTAAAATAAAAATAAAATGCCCCCCACAGCACTATTACCTATAACGGGTAATGCCTCAGCCAGCCTTCTTCATTAGGCACAGTGGGGGATTGAACCCATGACTCCTGCATCATTGGTCAGTGTCTTAACCATTGTGCTCCACTGCTGCTCCTCCTTGCATGTCAGCGCACCTACTTATAATTTTCATTCCTTAAACTGCACAGTGCTGCCATCAAAAACAGTGCAGTGACCTTGCGGTAACTCATACGGCACCCTCTAAAGCGCACTATAAGCAACATTCTAGGGTGCCTTGGCGGACAGTGCACTTTAAAATGTGCCTTATGGGGCGCCTTATGTTAACACGCTTTGAGAGTGCGTTTGCTAGTAGAGATAATTAAAATAAAAATAAAATGCCTCCTACAGCAATCTTCCCCATAATAGGTAATGCCTCAGCCAGCCTTCTTCATTGGGCACAGTGGGGGATTGAACCCATGATCCCTGCACCATTGGTCAGTGTCTTAACCATTGTACTGTGGCTCTGTTCCTATGCTTGTGCATCAGCGTGCCACTTCTGCTTCCCGCGCAACTTTCTCATGCGCTAATGTGCGGGGCGCACTTGAGCGCCGCGCACATTAGCGCATGATTAATCCAGGTTTTGCTTTTTTCAGCCTGAAACGCCCACTCCTTATATGGCATCCGCACACTAGCGCGGCCCACACATTACTGGGGTTTTAGTAAACATACCCCACAGAAATCATAATTATAAAAAATTTGATATGCAATTAAGATCACACATGAACAAACAATTATAACAAGCAGTCCAAGACAAATTAACATAATCTCTAGACATAGATTTGTAGAACAGAGAATATTTTTTTGAAGGAACATACCAATTTATTCCAAAAAGGCAAGATGCCACAATTCGGTTCACAAAGGCAAATCACTTGTGACGTCTACATGAGTAGATAAAGTGAGCCAAGTGAAACTAACTTCCTATTCGTGTCTCCAGGCCAGTCCAGGAATCGTAGGGTAGTCAATCCCTTCCAGCAGCTGAGGACTGAAACAAACAGTCTTGCTGACACCCTATCCAGCTCCCTCTGGTGCCAGAGACTGTCTTTCAGTTCTCAGCAGCTGGATAGGACCATTTTTTGTTTTCTTAGGCTATTTGTTAAAAAAATAAAGATAGAAATAAGAGCAAAGACAAATCCTGCAGGCAGATCAGGAGAGGTTTGAGTTTGGGAAGCAAAGCCTGGGGTGCCCTAGCAGGGCAGTGCGACCAGCGCTTCCATTTTAAATTCCCAAAGCTGCAGGGACAGGAGAGAAGGCAGCAGAGGCAGAACCTGCCTCGAGGTCGGAGCCGCCGTGAATCTGCCAGAGAGGACGTGTCTGGGGGCCTCAGTAGCATGTTCCTTGTTCTGCGGAGTGACTGCTCGCTACCCGCTGGCTGCGGGTCCCGGCGAGCAGCACTGAGCCGGCTTAGCAGTGGTAAGTGAGATTTCGGGGTTTTGCGCGATCATGGAGGCGGCAGCGGCAGCGGCAACGGCAGCGGCGGCTTCGCAGCTGTCAGAATCGGCGGCAGGAGGGTTCCTCTTCTCACACATGCTGCTGATCGCGGCAGCGTGCATTCAGTGCGGAGGTTTGGTTGGGCTGGGGCTTTGTCGCTCGTGTGTCCGTCGGGGCAGTTCTTTTGAGAGGCGATTTGCGGCCATGGAGGAGTGCTTGTCTCGGGGAGAGCAGACTAATAGGCCTCAGGAGAAGGCAGGAAAGGCGGCCATTTTAGCTCAGGCGTCTCTGTCTCCCGCATTAATGGAGAAGTCGGTTAAAAAGAAATCCAAGGCCAAAAAGAGTTCTTTGCCCGCAGTTCCGGCCCAAGCTCCATTTTCAGAGCGGCAGGAAGACTTGGAATCTTTATTTCCTGCAGATTTCATCCTCTCCATGCATAAAGCTTATTGTTTGAAGAGGGAGCAGGCGCAAGGTAAGATTGGGTCTCCTAAGATTTCAGATCCCCCAAAAGCAGGGTTTAGTGGGAGAGAAGACCAGGGAGAGGGTCCCTCTCTTGGAGGCCAGGAGTTGGAGGTTGATCTTGACATGTGGGGTCAGCAGTCGGCAGCGGCGTATTTAGCAGATAATTTTTATGATCTCATGTGTATTGCGGTGAAAATGATGGTATTGGTGGTTGCTGCTAGACAGTTTCTCTGGCTGAGGAATTGGGCTGAAGACGCATCTTCTAAGGCTTGCCTTAGTAAACTCCCTTATAAGGGCAAGCTGCTCTTTGGGGAGGCCTTAGAGAAGATTGTAAAGTATTTGGGCGATTCTAAGGGAGGCAGGCTTCCGGAGGACTGTCCAAAGGTGTCGAGGGCCGGCGGTTTTCAGAGGTCAAGGAAGATAATTCCGCAGATTTCGGCCGGCGTGTTCTGCTCCTTATCAGAGAGGGCGCTTTATGGCCAGAGGGCAGTCCTTTCGGGGGCTTGTGGATTCGGCAGGGGATATTTCCCTCCCCAGCAGAATCAGGCCAAAAAGCCACAATGAAGGTTGGAAGGTTCAGGCGGAGATCCCGGTCGGGGGGCGTTTGCAAGGGTTTTACTCCACCTGGGCCGCCATCACAACGGACCAGCGGGTGCTAGAGATCATTTGCAAAGGTTATGGGCTGGAGTTCAATCGACTGAGTCCTTTTGGAGGTCGGATCAGTTGTTTGTGTTCTTTGCGGGTCCTCGTAAGGGGGAAGCGGCTTCCAAAGCCTCCATCGCTCGATGGGTCAAGCAAGCTATTTGGGCGGTGTATGAGACGCGAGGCAAGGTTCCTCCTGGAGGGCTCAGGGCTCATTCTATGCGAGGGCAAGCAACGTCTTGGGCGGAGTTCGCTTTGGTTCCTCCGGTTGAGATTTGTCGAGCGGCAGCTTGGTCATCCCTTCATACCTTTGCAAAACACTATAGATTGGATGCCCAGGCTAGGGGGGATGCAAATGTAGGAGCTTCTGCCATTAGGGCAGGTCTGGCGGGTCCCTACCGAAATTAGGTACTGCTCTGGTACAACCCTACGATTCCTGGACTGGCCTGGAGACACAAATAGGAAGGAGAAATTAGACCTTACCTGCTAATTGTCTTTCCTTGAGTTGTCTCCAGGCCAGTCCAGGGCCCTCCCAGTTCATTTGCAGCATACGTGTTTCCTTGTTGGCTGGGTTTCGCCATTGCTCAAGCAAATGGTCGAGGCGAACAAACACTGCAAGGCTGCTAGAGATGGGGGCGGGGCGCTAGGCCTGTTAGCGGTCTGGCTTCCGGAGTCTTTGGGGGAGGGTTCTGCCTTCTGTCTTCTCTTCCTGGTGAGCGGGAGTTGTGCGGCAAGAGGGTTCTGTGTTAAACAAAACAAAACAAAAAACAAGGAATATAAGGGATAGGTGTGAGCTTTCAACGGGTGTTTTTTGGTGAAAGCGGTTTTAAGTTAAGAAGTTGGTTCTTATTAGTAGATAGTTCTAGTGTAGTTTTGGGAAATTATACTGGGTAATGAGCTGCTTTGTCAATAGAAGACTGAGTCTCTGGCACCAGGGGGAGCTGGATAGGGTGTCAGCAAGACTGCTTGTTTCAGTCCTCAGCTGCTGGAAGGGACTGACTACCCTACGATTTCTGGACTGGCCTGGAGACAACTCAAGGAAAGACAATTAGCAGGTAAGGTCTAATTTCTCCTTAAGGGCTCCTCAAACCGTGAAAACAGCCCAAACCACCTCTACCATTTGGCTCCGCCATGCAGACAGCCAATTGTGGTGGAGGAAGTGTGAAACGCCACATTTTTCAAGAGCCACAGCCAAATTTGGGGGCATGAAATACCGGACGCTAGGGTGCAATTTCTAGGCACCATAATGACTGGCTCCTGGGCTCTTGCATCTATATGTTGCTCATCCAAACATGCCTGTGGACTGACAATTTGCAGCTGCCTGAACCCTCGAGCCCAAAAATAACAGCCTGAGCCCAAAAATGACAAAGACCAAAAAACTGTAATCTAAATGATGTATTAAAGAGCAGCAAATAACATTTATATCTATAAATATAAATTATGCAAGTAGGGCAATAAAACCAAGAAACGTAGCAAATCTGATCAGACTCTGTAATACTAGTGGAGTTATTAGAAGCCTTAGTTGCATTTAAGACGTGCAAATTTTCAAGGGGGTGTGCTTGGACATGGCTTGTGGGGGACACAAATCTACACATGTATTCCTCATTTCATTTAGGGAATACATGTGTGTGGCCAAAATTCTCCTCTTGGGATATGCAGCTACTCTTTAGCACGTATAGGCTGTTAAAGCGTGCGTTTCAGTCAGGGGGGATTAACGGTGTTAGCTTTCCTGACCCCTCCTTTAGTATAGTTTCTCCTCCAAATTGAAATGAGTCAGTTACAAACCGTCAGGGATACGTGCTGGTACTTACTTGTGTACATTGCCTGGTTTCCTCCTTTAATTTTTTTTCGCCCACGTGTAAAAACGTCAGTCTGTGCACACTTGCGCTTCCTTCGCCATACATCAAAACGGCTCCATGGTGAGCAGAGCCGTCTCTAAATTAGCGTCGGAACAGAGTTCGTCCAGACCTTGACACCTCTGTTCCAGTCTCCACATACTCCAAAATGTGACTCTAAAGATGTTATCACCAGTGAAACTAATAAAGGAGAGGACAAAATTATTCCTGACATCTAAAGTTTTATTTGCATAAAGAGCTAATGATTTTAAGAGTAGAAATGAGTTTTTTCAGAAATTAGGAATCCTTAAAATGGACCAAGTCTTTGTAGACTATAATATAATACTCTTTACTGTTCAACTGTTCTATGTAAAATGTTTGTTACAATGTAAACCGCTCTGATTGAAGGACAAAGCGGTATAGAAAAATGATTGATTTTGTTTGTTTTATTTATTTGAGTATTTATTTGCTTAATTATTTAATCAGCCAATAACTTAGGAAGAAATAGGAATAAATGTTTTCAGAACCTTCTCCTGTCTTGGCACCAAACTCTACAAATTAGCAGTAGACTTAATAGCCAACCATTTGGAAGAGATTGAGGAGGGAGGGGGTCGTATGGGTAGTAAGCACATCCAGGCAAGGGTGATATTGTTGCCTAAGCTGGGAGGAGACCAGTGTCTTAAATCTAGATTTAAACATTTTGGCATCTGTACTAGCCAATGGACTACCAGTGTTAAATACACAAAGACCGTCAACCTGCCCCTACATTTGCCTCTTCAGATTATCACTGAAAATGTTTGATTCACGTACGTTTTATGGTCATGTCCTCTTCCATTCGTTCTATTCTGACTTCCCGAGAGCCAGTTGAGAAATGTCTTAAGGTGATAACTTTTTTTTTTTTTTTTATTGAACAAACTTATCTGTAGTTTGGGGGTTTTTTTTCTGTTCTCTATTTCTGTGCATTCAAGGGGACTAGCATGGTAACCCCTTAACTTGAGAAAATAATCCACGGCAGCTCTGGTGAAACAGTACTTAAGATTGGAAAAAAAATAATTGCTTATTGACGCAATTCCTAGACTTTTATTACGAGTTTATTCACTCACAAAGGAAGCTAGGGCAGCTTATAGCATATAAGAGAGGTTGATACAGTGTGGGCTAAACACATATCCCAATCATTTTTAGATGTCGGTATTCTGTGGTGACTCTGTCTAGTAACAAGTGGTCTAAAAGCAGTTTGTTTAAAATTAGGGGGTTGTTTAAGCAACTTTGCCATTTGGGTTTTGTGTGTGTAATGGGGATTTTAGACAGGATGCATCTCGTTTTGAAAGCTGTTTCCACCTATTCCCCTTGCTCTCCCGAACCTTCATTAGGGTGACGTGTGGATTTGCATGGAGCTGATGGACACCTCCCTGGATAAGTTCTACCGGAAGGTGCTAGAGAAGGGGAAAACCATCCCCGAGGACATACTGGGCAAGATAGCAGTCGGTGTAAGTGGTGGTGATTGTGTCTTCTGGGGCTCTTTTTGTGTTGGTGTGCTGGGTCTCCCCTCTCCTAGCTCTACTGCATATGTACCGGGTGCTCTTTCATGCAGCGTACACCACTGAGAAATCACAAGCACTGCTATGACACAGAACGGAAGGAAACCTTATGGCATAATCCTGTTTAACAAGAAGGCAATAAAAAAACAAACATACAAACCCCTCTCCCCCTCCCAGGCTGTGGAATTTCTGCACATGTCCAGGTAGAGTATAAACACCATAGCATACAATTTTAAAGTTTTTGAAATTGTTCGCCCCCTCCCCTATTCCCCTACTCTTCTTCAGTCCTTCAACCATCACAGTAAGGTTCACCTTGGCAATTTGGAACAATCTTAAAACTTGCATCATCCTCTCACAAGAAGTCTTATACAGTAACCTTACATCAATCAAAGCTCAATTGCTTGATGGGCAACCACAACATTAATGCTCAAGTGCTCCAGTGATATCCATCACACATTCACCCAACCCTACTTCCAGACCCATCATCCCATAATGAAACACTCCATGAATTCCATAAACTCGCCCCCCTCACCCCAAATCTTTCAATACTGATCCGGCACTTATTGAAGAGGCATGTACAGACCAGGGCCAAATCCAAAACCCCAAACCACCTCGCCTCAAATCTCATTGGAAATTCACAATTTGACACCATACTCTAGGAGGCAAAGTTTTAAATGTAATCTCCGGAAGTCACCATAAAAGAAATTCCATCTTTTAGGTTGCCCCTAGCCTCCTGTTGATCTATAAGTAAGAGCTGGTGCGGTGTAGTCTTTTCTTACCAACAGGATAGTTAAATCTCCCTTAGTCAACACTTCTTGGCCACCAACCATGCCTTCCTCACCAGTAACTACTTAGCTGCCCCTTGAACAGCCATGTCCCTACAATAACAGCATTTGGGGCAAAGAAGCTATTAGTTGACCAAGAACAGTCTGAGTAAGCCGCCACTCTTATCCAAGACCAACTAACCTTGGGACAGGTCAACAAAACATAATCACCCCATGGCATTGCTGTCTGTGCATTTAGGACAGTCCAGAAACGCCACACATCCAGTCCTGAATGCTCTTATTGCGGCAAAATAAACTTGTTGAATTATCTTATACTAGATAAGGGCAAAAAGACAGAAGGGAAAGGGTGAGTTGCAAAGAACCATAATACCAAAGATTATATGATTCCAGCCTATTACCCTTAAAGGAAAAGAAAAACATAATCAGCTATTTTACCACTTAACATTGATGAAGTCATCCCTTTGCAAAAAAAGCGCAAATAATCTCACACTCCCAACAGAGAAAAATTAAGCCTCCTGCCTCCCAGCCCCCATATTGCCCACAATGCTGCTTGTCACAACGCTATCCTCCCCTCCAACCCCAGTTACGGTAGTGCACCCATCAGCACATACACCAAACCCATTCACCCTTTGAGACCCGGCAAGCAAATATACCCAACACTAATACCCGCACCTTCTCAGCACCCCCACTTCCCTGCTTCGTCAGTCCAACTCTCATACTCCCCCCCCCCCCCACAATCCATAAACATTCCATCCCATCATCTGTCTTACAGACACTTGCAATACCAATCACTTTATTGTGCCCCCTCCCACTCAGACATTTCTCTCAGTCAGCTTATCCACCATACACACACACCCTTAGGCACACCAAACACCATGCTAAAATTAAGCAATAATTGAGCAAACCTAAAAAAAAAAATAGAAACACTGCATAAAACTAAGCAAAGGCAACATTGTCCTATTATAGGCATTTTGTACTGTCCCGATAGAAACTAAGAAGAAGTAATTTTGGAAGAGAAAAGAGGCTCTGCTTCAAGCATGTCAGTCACTGGCCGCACCCGACTAAAACTGGGCCATGTCGGGCAACAGTTCAATGGGAATCGCAAAAACTTCCAAAGTCCAGGGAAAAAGATCCAGAAAGTCATTATAGCAAACGCCTAAGAGTGCCAAAAATCACACTCCAGTCACCCAGACACTGTTAAATTATTCACAATCAAACATCCGTCCCAGAGCGGATTACTGCCATTGCAGGTTCTCGGTCTACCTCATGCCCAATCTCAAAATTTTTGTGGTAAAAATTCTGCGCTTTGGCTGAGGTACCAAAAACTGCTGTTGCCCATCATGAACCACCCGCAGTGGAATGGGATAGAGTAAAGCAAATCGGATCATTTTGTGCAAGAGTTGACCACAAATTGCCACGGACCCTCTGTGCCTCTTAATTCAAAGCCACAGAGCAATTCTAGATGATTCGCTTTCCCTCATGGTCAGCATACTGCTGCTGCCTTGACTACCGGAGTATGTCCATCTCCTGCACAAAATCGAGGAGCCATGCGATGACCTCTCGTGGCTGGTGATCCCCTTCACGGCGTAGTCCCAGGCACTGAACCTATCCAATCTGCAAAGGCTTAAGCTGAATGGTAGCCATTTCTCCAAGAAGCAGCACAGTTCAGAGTCCTTTAGTCAGTAACAAAGCGAAGATTCCTGCTTTCCTCAGCTCAGTACACCAAGTGACATTTGGAAATTTAAAAAAAAAAGAAAAGAAACCCCAAACCAGTGATGAGTATTTTAACTCTGCATAGTCTTAATACCAAAGCATAGGCCTAGGAAAGTGTCACAAGAGAGATAAAACTTCCTTGCAGTGGAAGTTGTTGCTTAGAGACTGTAGAGATGTAAAGCAGTATGTAGGAATTTGTAATACTGTATATACCATTTTATATAGCACCTGCTCCCCTCTCCCATTCGGTTTCTCCTGGGTCCTCTGCCTGATGCGACTGCACAGGTTGATGGTAGCAGTCCCTCCCTTATGAAGGACGCTGTAGGGTTGTGGCTAGTGTGGACAAGCTGCTTTGCTGATGTTGTATTTCGGGTTATCCGTAAGAGAAGTGTGACGCTCACCAGCTCTGCTTTTCCTTCCCTGCCAGATTGTGAAAGCACTGGAACATTTGCACAGCAAGCTCTCGGTGATACACAGAGGTAAGTTCCACTCTCCACTGGTCAACTGCATGACCCGAAACAATTCCAGTGACATACTGTAGGGTTTGTTTCTGCTTCAGTTTATACTGAGAAGATGATGGAAGAAATGATTCCTTATCGTCCGTCCAGTCCAGTCCTGCACCTCAGGGTAGTCAACTTCCTCCAGCAGCTTGGAGACTGAGCATATCATCTTTTTATGACATCAGTGTGCTAAGGAAGCTGGCACCACCCACCGGCCCCAGTAAGCTCAATCTCTAAGCAGCTGGAGGTCTTGGTGAGCCAGGGTGCTGGACTCACTGAAGGGACAACTAAGGAATGAAAAGTTACGTAAAGGTCTAATTTTAACTTTTGAGCTCATGGGGCATAAAAGGCTGCCTTTGGCACAAGCGTGCCAGTGGGTACTTATGTCTGTAATAGATGCTGAATTTCAGTTTGGCGACACTGTATCCTGAGGGCTAATAGCATCAGTCCTGAGAGCCACAGGTTTGCAGCTCTAGTCCTCGTAGAATACGTGAACTGTTTATTAGTTTCCTCTGTTGCATCTAGTCTTTCGTTGAGTTTCTGTGCCTCTGGCCTCACCCACCTAGGGTAGTGTCTCCCAGCAGGTTAGTTTTGCGCATACCGTAGCAGGGACAAACCTTGCACCTAAGCTAGGGTATGTTTGAGATGAGAAAATATCACTCTAGATTTACAAAAATGCAATGTGTGCCTTCGAGTCAGTCCTGACTCCTGGCGACCCAGAAGCTCCTGGGTTTTCTTGGCAGTGTCACCGGAAGTAGATTGTCAGGCCTTTCTTCCGAGGCAATGGAGGGTTAAGTGACTTGTCCAAAGCCACAAGGAGTGCTAGTGGGAATCGAACCCTGGTTGCTTGGTTACCAAACCAGTGCTACAGTTGGTGCTTAATGCTTCATTGTGCTGCAGAGCGCCCTCTGTAGTTCATAAGGTGTAACATATCTAGGTGCGCCTGGAAATCCTTTATAATAGGGTTGGTGGTGCCCAGTACAATTGCAGCTTATTCTTTATTTTTCAGCAAAGCAAAGAATAGTTGCTTGGTACAACTTGCTCTGTGGTGTGTTTTAAAATTTTGATCTTTTGTACACTGCTCTGAATCTTTATATTATAAAAGGTAGTCTATAAATTTTAAATCTTGTCATGTGCAATTCAGGGGGAGCCTGGTGGTGAGAGACGTTCTCTCCAGTGATCTGTGAAGCTCAGATTTATGCTCTTGGAAGCTGTTTAAAATATTTCTCAGCAGAAGCGTCAATAACATCACCTGGACTTTTCCTTTTCTACCCTGCGCAGATGTGAAGCCCTCAAACGTATTAATCAACAAAGAGGGTCATGTGAAGATGTGCGACTTCGGTATCAGCGGCTACCTAGTGGACTCTGTTGCTAAGACATTGGATGCTGGCTGCAAGCCTTACATGGCTGTAAGTGAAGGCGGCCAGGGGCTGCTTTCCGTGGTGGGGAGGTTTGCACGGCTCCATTCATTTGTGAAGGTGATAAAGTAGCTGGGAGGGAGGAGCCTCAGGACTTGGGGGGGGAGGGGCAGTTTCCTTAGGTGACGTACATCTGCAGCAGGCAGAGTGGATAAGGGTGGTCCTGTGGAATAGAGCTATTTGAAATAAAGCAAAATCCTGAAGACTTTCTTGGAGGTCTGCTCTCTGCCGACAGATGTGGCATCTTGTTATCAGAGCAGAGAAGGGGGGCAACTTATTTAGAGGAGAGAGAGGCTCTCCTCCTCGTTTTGTGCACTCTAAGGTCAGTAATTTTTAATGAGCTGTGTTGGTGTTACAGCCCGAAAGGATAAACCCGGAACTAAACCAGAAAGGATACAATGTGAAGTCCGACGTATGGAGTCTTGGGATCACGATGGTATGTGAGCACGTGTAGCATATATTCAAATTACTCTTATGCGCACACTTGTGTCCTACGAAGGAGACGGGTGCAGGTCTTTATCATGCTCTGGCCTCTTCTGCATGTGTCTTGAGTCGGATTTTAGCAGGGGGGCTTCCTTCTTGCTCCTCACCACCTTAGTTCTGTTGCTTTTGGGTGTAGTGATCCTCTTAACAGATGCTTTTACCCTGCTGTAACGTGTCCAGGGCATTGATAATCGGTTCTGGCGCTGAAGACAGAACCTGACTAGGGGGTGAGGGGAGTAGGGGAATTGATAGTTTCTCCAGGAACAAGCAGGAAGTTGGTCCTGACATATGGGTGACGTCTGCACCAATGGAATCCGTGCGGAGCATTTCCCTAGCTTTCAAAGAAAGCCTTTGGGAATGCTGCCATGCATGTGAGGTCCCCTTCCCGCCCATCTTACTCGGTCTCCCTTTTTCTGCGGAGCCCTGGATGTGTGTCTCGTTCCTGGGAAAAGATTTTCTTTTCTAAGTACATTTTTCATCTTTTCTGGCTAGTGCCAGTTCCCCCTCCTGCGAGCACCACTGCTTTGGCGGTCGGTCTTGGGACCAGTTTTTCCCTTCTTTCCCACTTTAGTGCTTTTGCGCCCTTTATAACCACTGGCCGCATTGAGGGTCTTTGACCTCTCAGGGGTCCTTTTTCCCCCAATGGCCTCCAGTTTCAAAAAATGTGATTGATGCTCCAAAATGTCACTTACCGACACCCATGATTGCTTTCTCAGGTGTCTGGGCGCTGATCACAACCTGGATCAATGCTCCTTATGCAAAAAGATGTCCTAAGGCCATCCAGAGTCACCAGCAGAAGCTCGTTGATATCTACCATAAGGCAGACTCAATCCCGATATCCCTGGTAGCTTCACGCTCCAAGGTTCCGCAACCCTCAGAGCTGCCCAAAGTTCCCCCACGGACCTGCAGGCACTCCAACCAGGGGTCCCCCAAGCGTGAGTGGAAGAAGGCCGCACGGACGTCTTGACAAGTGTGAGAAGTCACGCGCCTGGTTCCTCAGCCCCCTATGACAGTTTGAAGAGTCAGAGAGGGAGCAGCTGAGAAAGGTACCTCGAACTGATGCAGAGGCCTTTGGCGATGGCACACAGTCTCCCGAGGGTCATCCCAGCAAGGACCCTCTCTCCTCTTTGACGCCTAACCCGGCCACTCTGACGTCGGTGTCGCAGGGCCTCACTCCCAAGTGGGAGGCCCAAATGCTGGCCTTTGGAGCGCAGCATTTCTACGTTCCTTGCTGCCCAGAAGGCGCAGATGCCTAGCCCCGCCGGCATGTGCCATGAGACCGCAGGGACTTGACCTTGAGGATTCCCCAGTCTGCTGTAGTGATCCCCGAGCACCAGATGCCTCGTGAGGAACCTCTGTGAGGTTCTCGATCTCCTTCCTGTTCCTTGGTTGTGAAATCATCTTGGGCAAGCACCTCTGGCTCTAGACAGGCTCTGGCCTTGGGAGCCTGGCGCGTCATCAACCCACCTGGAACTGCCCGACCTCGAGTCCTCCACGGACTATTTGGAGTGGGAATCCGATGGGGAAAACCTCACCGGAGACTCGGACTCAGAGACCTCCCCTTGGGCCCATCCATGCCAACCCAGAGGCGGCGACGGTCCCCTCCTGGGGACACCTCTTTCTTTGCGTTTGTCCATGATATGGCGCGGGCACTCACGCTTACCACAGAATTGGAGGAGGAATCCCGAGAGGAGGAACTCAATATCCTCCAGTATTTGGCACCACCTAGGAGAAACCCTCACGGCCCCAGTCCCCTCCATCCTTATCCGGCTCCTTCTCCGCATGTGGGAGACCCTGGCCTCTGTCACAATTGTCAGTTGTCGCTTGGACTCCATGTAAAGGGTCCAGCAGGGTATGGGGTTTCGGAAGGTACAGCTTCCACACACCTCTATGGTCGTCAAGTTGACCATGCGAAAGCAGAAGAGCCTGAAGACTCGTTCTTCAGTCCTGTTGGGTAGTCTCATGCCCTCGATGCCCTCGGCCCAAATGTTACCAGGGCTCCATGCTAGCATGCCACATTCAGGTCTACCAACTTTACATTGGTATGTTCCTCAGAGACCTCACTAAAGAACTCAGGGGATTTGTGGCCGATCTCAAAGGGGACGACCTCCGGTGCTCTCTAAGTCAGTCGGTGAGTGCTCCATATATCTTTCACGAGCCACCTACGACGGCTTTGAGTCCTCCATGTGAGTGTCTGTGGCTGTGGCTGGCATCGGCACCTGCCCGCCGACAGATTTGGCTCCAGTCCTCCGACTTGGAGCAGTGGTCCAGGAGAAGCTCCTCAGCGTTCTTTGCCTCTGGGAGCAGCTCTTTGGTAAGCCTATGGAGGACAAAGTGGCCGAAATTGAGACAGTTCATCACCCATACTCGGCTCTCCAGGAGGACCTCCACCCTTCCCAGGAAAAAGCCGCAAGGGAAGAAACCCTTCTTCCTCAGGAAGGGCCAGCCCTACAGGGGATATCCCCGTACCTGACCACACTGACCCTGCCACAGAGAGCGGTCAGGGTAAGGGCTCTGGTCCTTTAGGCTTGTGTGGCCCATAGCTAAAAACCCAGCTGCCGACTCCAGCACAGCCGGGCTCGGGGTTTTGATGCCCCAAGCATAGCCTCTTGACCACTGGACAGCCAGCTGCCGATGGGGGTGGAGGGAGGCTGGTTCACTTTGCCTACAGGTGGAACTCCATTACTACCAACACTTGGATTCTCCAGGTCATCCGGGAGGGCTACCTCCTCCATCTGGACCAGCCGCCTCCCACCTACTTTCCTGGGGTGCCATAGCTGCCTCCCCTGCACCAGGCCTTACTAACTCAAGAGCTCCCAGGCTTCCTCAAAGACGGGGTGGTGGAGCCGTACCATCTCACCTACGAGGAAGAGGATTCTACTCCAGATACTTCTCGTGCCGAAAAGAACAGGAGGTTGCAGGCTCATCCTCAATCTGAGGAACCTGAACAAATTCCTGGTGCAGGAGAAGTTCAAAATGCTCTCTCTTGGAACACTGCTGCCCTACCTCCAGCAGGGCTCCTTGTATTTAAAGGATGCTTATATCCACATTCTCATCCACCCCAACCACAGGCAGTACCTGCGGTTTATGGTAGGAGGCAGTCGCTACCAGTACAGGGTACTTCCCTTCGGCCTCGCCTCTGCACCACGGGTCTTCACCAAGTGTCTTGCGGTGGTAGCGGCCCACCTCCATCTCCAAGGCACCTTAGTCTACCCTTATTTAGGCGACTGGCTTATAAAAGGGGACATGGCCTCGAAGACCCTTCAGGCCACAGGTCGCACCATCCAGCTTCCACAGCACTTGGGCTTCGTAACCAACCACTCAAAATCCCACCTTACTCCAGTGCAATCCCTGGAGTTCATAAGGGCTCACCAGAATACATTCCAGGCCAAGGCCTTCCTTCCCCAGGACAGGGCAGACCACCTTGTGTCCCTGGCATCCGATGTGCAGAGTTGCAGCACAGTCTTGGCTCAGTCGATGCTTCGCTTTCTCAGCCACAAGGCCTCCATGGTCATGTCGTGCCCAATGCCTGCCTCAACATGTGGGCAGCGCAGTGTTGCCTCCACTCACAGTGGACCCAGGTGATGGACCGACCTGGGACCCCATCTCTGTCTCATCTCCCTCTTGGGTTGGAGGATCCATTGCGAAGAGCTGCGCACCCAGGGGGCCTGCTCTCCCAAGGAGAGTCGGCAGCAGATCGACTTACTGGAGCTCCGAGCTGTCTTTGCTCTGAAGGCATTTCGGCACCAACTACAGCACCAGGTGGCGCTCATGCAGACTGACAACCAGATCACTATGTTCTACTTGAACAAACAGGGGGGTACCAGCTCCTACAGCCTCTTCCAGGAGGCAGTGAGCCAGGACATTATCCTCGGAGCTGTCTATCTCCTGTGCCAAGACAATGCCTTGGCGGACCGACTGAACAGAGTCCTCCAGCCGCACAAGTGATGCCTGAACCCCACGACAGCACAGCGGCTATTCCAGCTCTGGGACACCCCGGACCTCTTCACCAGTCCAGCCAACGCTCATCTTCCCTGGGTTTGCGGTCCCTATCTGCATCCGGGCTGGGTGGCTCTGGACGTCTTCCTCCTCTCGTGGCTGACGGGCCTGCTATATGCTTTCCCTCCCATGTCATTGATAGCATGAACCCTTCTCAAGATCCAGTGGGACAGGGCCTTGATGATCCTTGTGGCCCCAAGGTGACCCAGGCAGCCATGGATCCCCCTGCTGCTCTGTCTCTCGACGAAATCCCCAGTCCCTCTCGGGAGATCACCGGAGCTCCTAACGCAGGAGGGAGGCTTGCTCCTTCACCCCAATCTGGGGTCTCTGTCCCTTACAGCTTGGCTTCTGAACGGGTCGCCTTAGCTCCCCTTCATCTCCCCAAGGAGGTTGAGGATATCCTATTGGCCTCTCAGAAGTACTCGACGAGATGGGCGTATGCCATCAAGTAGTGCAGGTTTTCAGTGTGGTGTTCGGAGAGCCGTGTGAACCCGTTCTCCTGCCCGATATACTCTGTCCTGCAATACTTGCTACATCTCTTGCAGTCTGGCCTAAAGTCTAACTTAGGGTTCACCTGAGAGCGATCTTGGCGAATCATCATCCCATCGAGGGCAAACCCCTCTTGGAGCAACCACTCGTCTTTCATTTCATGCAGGGCCTGCTCCTCTCCAAGCCTCCTATCTGCCTGTCCCCAGCAGAATGGGACCTAAATGTGGTCGTCATGCAGCTGACCAAGCCGCCTTTCGAGCCCCTAGTCATTGCTTCTTGCTGCTCTTACCCTGAAACATGGCCTTCCTGGTGGCACTCACCTCCGCCTGTAGAGTCAGTGAACTCCAAGCTCTGATGGCTGAGGCGCCATACACCAGGTTCTACAAGAACAGGGTGGTTCTTCGCACCCACCCCAAGTTCCTACCAAAGGTTGTCTTGGACTTCTATCTCAACCAAGAGGTGGTGTTGCCCACTTCCTTCCCAAGGCCCCACGTCAACCAGGTGTCAGTTGTTCTCCATACCCCGGACTGCAAGAGGGCCCTATCCTATCTGCAGTGGACCCAGGGCAACCGCAATACTGGGCAGCTCTTTGTCTCCTACGATCCCAGCCATCTTGGACAGGCGGTAACCAAGTGAACCTTGTCCATTTGGGTGGTGGACTGCATTGCGTTTGCCCAGGCTGGGCTGCCACTGGATCGTCTGGTTACGGCGCACAGTGTTCGATCAATGGTGACGTTGGCCGCAAGCCTCCGCTTGGTGCCCCTGGTGGACATCTGCCGGGCTGCCACCTAGTGTTCCACTCATACCTTCATGGCCCATTACTGCCTGGAGAGGGAGTCCTGTGGGACAGTGCCTTCGGCCAGGTGGTACTCTGTAATTTGTTTGGGATTTAAGCAACTCCTGCCTTCTGACCCTTCTTGCTCAGGCTACTGGCGATGTGGCTCTCCATGGACTCAGGGTCATCTGGTCGGTCTTCAGATTTGCTTGCGGTTGCTCACGGCTCTGCCGTGCTTTTCCTACATTTCCTTGGTAGCCTCTAGCTAGGGAGTCCCATATATGAGGACTGACCTCCTGCTTGTTTCTGGAGAAAGTGTAGTTACTCGCCTGTAACAGGTATTCTCCAAGGACAGCAGGAATCGGTCCTCACAACCCTCCCTTCTCCCCTTGGAATTGCTATATATTTTTGCCATCTTCTTGGTGGGGCTCTAGCTATGGTACCTGACTGAGTAAGATGGCTCCCTTAGGTGGGAAGGGGACCATGCATGCAAATATTATAATATGTAAATATTACATGTAAATAGTTCCCCTATGTTATCCAAGTTTGTACACCTGTTCTCTGTAAAACAGAACAGCTTGTTCTGATTTTTGTTTCATGTAAACCGCACTGATGTCGAATAGTGCGGTATATAAGAGAGTGTAACAAATATAAATAAATAAATGGTAGCATTCCCAAAGGCTTTCTTGGAAGCTGGGGAAATGCTCCACACGGGCTCCGTCTGTGCCGACGTCACCCATGTGAGGCCTGATTCCTTCTGTTCCTGGAGAACACCTGTTACAGGTGAGTAACTACGCTTTATGCTTCCTCTCAATCTTTGTGCTCACAGAAATACTGGTATGGGATTATTGCAGAGTGTGCCTCTTAGAGCATGATGTCTGAGGAAGTATTTAATATAGGGTGTAAAGCCAAGTGGACACTGCTGTTATGAACTATCCACTCCCCTCCCTCCCTCTGTATCACCAGCACCCTCTTTGCAGTGTGAGAGAACTTACATCTGTGTGTTTGATGCCCAGGCTGCTCTGGCACCGTGTGTGGGAAGTATGTATACTGGAGCGGCAGGTATTGGCAGAATTGTCAGCGTGTCGATTTCTTGCTAGGATGCGTAAAGACATTAATACCTTGTTTTATTCCTTCTTCCCCCCCCCCCCACTCCCAGCTTGAGATGGCCATCCTGCGGTTTCCTTATGAGTCTTGGGGGACCCCTTTCCAGCAGCTGAAGCAGGTGGTGGAGGAGCCGTCGCCCCAGCTCCCAGCTGATGGATTCTCCAAAGACTTTGTGGATTTCATAGCACAGTGGTGAGCACTGGACAGGCTTTTCTTTACCTTTTCCTAGTGGGACGAAGATAAGAGTTGCAGTGTTCTTTGGTTTTCATGAATTCTGAGTCTTTTGCTCAGTGAGTGATGGGGCAATGGCTGTGAGCGGTGTGCATGGAGGTTCTGGGATTCTCTGTTTCCCTTTCACCCACCCTACTTTGCATTGCCAGAACAAAACTAGAAATAAAATAAAATAATCCTCTTTCTTTCTAGCTTGAGGAAGAACCCAGCAGAGAGAATGAGTTACGTGGAACTCATGGTAAGGGAGGTTTTTTGTTCAGCCTTTTCTCTAAACGGGGAAAAATGTCTCTGTCCTGCCCATGACGTGAGCAGTGCTGCAGCTTGACTGATAGGGTAATAAAGGGAGGGGACGAGTAACCTCGCTGGATCTTTCAGCTCAGTGATAGTCCTGGGTTTGGAAACAAAAGATTGGAAGCTCAAATCCAGAGACGAACAGGCTGGGGCACTACTGAGTGCACAGCAAGTATGGAACCTTTAGGGGGCAGTTGTGAGCTCTTTTGAGTGGCCACTACAGGAACAATCCTGGCTGGTTCACAGACACTGGGGGATCTGGCAACTCGTTAAGACTTAACACAGGTTCCATATGCGCACTTGTTTATAGGCTTGGTTACTCGGTGCATGTTGGCTTTTAGCATGGAAGGATCCTCCAGAAGCTAAACGGCTATCCTAGTTGGCACCAAGTGACACCCCTGACAGCCAGCCGTGGAAGCCGGGCCCTGAATTTCTCCTAGGTCCTAGAGCTGACCATCCTTGAGCAGACCTGAAGGCATGCCCTGTGGCTTTACTCTACTGACTGAACCGTCAGTTTCTGGTGCTGTCAGACAGCGCCTCTGTTGCATGAGCTTGAAGATTGGTTTACAACAGGTGAACGTCAGCAGAAGGATTTCTGATTGTTTCTTCGTTCTGTTTTTAAAATTGCAGGAGCACCCGTTCTTCAGGTTGCACAACGCCAAAGAAACTGATGTGGCCTCCTTTGTGAAAGAGATTCTTGGGGAGGATGCCAATTGATGCCCCCACCCCCTCCCAACGTTTCACTGTATTATAATGTTGCCTTCAGTTTAACTGTTGGTTCTCTGTTTTTTTGTGCAGTGCACAAAAAGAATGTACTATTATGAAAGGATTCAAGTTTTAAGGTGGTTTGCATACATCTGTCCCCCTCCCTCTGGGCATTTTGGAAATTCATTAGCAGAGCTGGGGTGTAAAGCATTAGCCCCACTCCTGAAGTAGATGCACACGGTGGAATGAGAGCACCTTAACTTCTGGACCAGCATCACTTAATCTGTGCCAAGCTTGCAGTGGCTTCCTGTAGCATGGTTCCTTGCATGCGATACTGTCAGGACATATCCATGTTCACTGTTACCCCTGGAGTCCCCCCACCCATGAAACCTGGCTTCCCACACAGGCTGGGAAGGCCTTGGCAGTGGTCATATGAAGACCCCCTTTAGGTGAGCTACGCACATGCTCTTTGTTGGCGTGAAAGGGCAAGCGTGGTAATGTTGTTTTAAACATGTATATATTTATAAAGAACAGTTTTAATCGTTAATGGGTTTGTTAGGGACTTTTTTTTTCTTTGTATGCTGATAAGACAGGCGTTCTCTGAACTGGTTTAACAGTGGAAACTGCTATAGCTATTTCTCTTTTTGTGTTCTGCATTTCCAGTTCTGAATATGGACAGAGGTCTGGCTTTTCCTGTGGCTCATGCTAACTTTCCAGCTGTACTTGCAGAATGAATTTTGGGGCCCGTACAGATTGATTGATTTCTCTCTCCCTCCCCCAGTGATTATAAATTGGAAAGGAACAGAATAGAAATGAATTGTAAAGTTAGCTGGCCGAGGAGCAGTAGAGGTTCAGGGGTAATCGGAGCCCGGCTACTGTCACCCTCTCCTGCTTTGATTTATATATATATATTTTTTTTTTAAAAATAAATATGGAACTTAGTCTGCTTCAGCACTGGAAATGCTGCAGTTGGAGACCCGCAAAGCACAGTCCCAGCTTGAAAGAACTTAGTTTCTTCACCCTTAAAGCAACAGCTGAAGTGAGGTAAGACAGCGAGGTAGCGCAGGGTCAGTTTGTCCATGGTTATTGCCGACCGGTCCTCTTATCCTGTAGTGTAGAACAAGGGCGTGTCAGGAGCTGACCTGGTAGCAGCATCAGATATAGGGACTTGGGTTTGATGCCGGGCTCGGGCTTTCTGTTCCCCAGGACAGCCAAGCAAGAGGGCTCTGTGGTGGCGGCAGCAGTGTCTGTCATCTTTGCAATACTGACACGCAGTGGCTGGATTTCAGGGTTTTGGAAGGAGCTGTGATGTATGGCTTCTCCCCCACCTGCCCCGATTGAAGTCTCTCCTCCTACAGTGACTGGGCTATGCAAACTAGGATGGGACACTGGGGAGGGGGGAGGAACACCGGGTATTTGTGAATGAAGGCTCATGGGGCCGGATCCCAGCTCTGGTTCTGATTTAAGCTGGAAAAAGAAATAGATTCTTAGGCAGCCCTTGCTGGCATGAAGCTGATTTCAACTGGTGCAGAACCATCCCCTCAAAATGCCAAGGAAAATGTTAGACAGGATGGATTTTAGCTTTAAGCTGTGGTGGTGGTTTCACGGAGGGCTCATGTAATCACTGGTTTATCCTGTAGGGATCTCCCATGTTTTGAAGGGAGATAAAGGAGGGTCAGCACTGTCTGAGGATGTGCCGGGGATGCTCATAACTTGGGTTTTCTTCTTCACACCCTTCCCTGGTTCCTAAAAGAACAGAGTATAATCTCCAGGAACAAGCAGGAATGTAGTCTTCACATATGGGTATCGTCAGTACCGACGGAGCCTGCGCAGGAACACTCCCCAGCGTCTAATAGGAACGCTTTTGGGAGCATCCCTCAGCACATGCGTGCTGCCTTCCCGCCTTTCCAACTGTCCCTCTTCAGTTCTTCATTTTCTGTGGAGCCGACAGGATCCATTCCCTGTCACCGCAGAAAATTCCATCTTTAAAATTGTTTTCTTGTGGTCGCGTTTGCCTGCCGCACGACGCTTACCGGTACCGCCGGTTCTTTTCTTTTCTAAAAAACCCCCCAAAAAACCCCTTATACTTTGAACTGTTTCTCTTCAGAAACTTTTCTTTTTTGGTGCTAGGCGCCATTTTGGGCACTAGACCCCATATTCCTAAAACATGGAAAAACCAACTAGTGGTTTTAAAAAATGTACTAAGTGTGGCGGTACCATTTCCATCACTGATACCCATGATTGGTGTCTTAAATGTTTAGGGCAAGAACATTCTCCATCTGAATGTCTCTCCTGTATGGGGATGACCAAAAGAGGAAGACAACCGGGCTGCAAAGCTCGGCACCCTCTTTTCTTCGGATGCCAGATCCGTTGCATTGACATCTTCAAGGGCCTCTTCTTCCTCCCATGGATATCAGGTAACTAAACATAAAAGCCGGTCCTCAAAGGGTAGCTCTCCTGCTAAGCATCGAGAGGCCATTGGCATTGCCCTTGAGGGAACCACACCGACAAAGCAGCCCCGGCGGAAGGCTTCGGCTTCCAAAGCATCAATGGGGCTCCAGGATGTTCTCGAGGCCTCGACCTCGCAAGAACTACCGGTGCCATGCCCAGGGGTCCCGGCCGTTTTCACCAGTACCAACACCCAGGCATCGGCAGCGTCGATAGACCAGAGGTTCCTCGCTATCGAGCGCAGTATCGCAGCTCTTCTCACAGCTGCGCTACCGTTGGTCCAACGGGCACCGGTACCAACATTGGCACCGATGCTGGTACCTACACTGGTAAGACACCGGTACCGGTACTGACAATACCGGTACCAACAGTACCGGCCCTGGTGGGAATTCTTACCATGCCATCTTTGGCTGGAATAGACAGATCGGTACCAGATCAACTCGGTACCGACTTCGATCGATACCGGGACCAGGCTTTGTATGAGCATTGTGGTCAGGAATACTTTGAATCCTTCGATTCCGAAGACTCTGACAATTTTGCTGGTACTAGAGGGTTTCTCCCAGAAGATCCCTCTTCTCCCCAACGCAGAATGTCACCTCCAGAGGACATGTCTTTTCAGGATTTTATTCGTGATATGGCCAAGGGCCTTTCAATCACGGTGGCTCCTGAAGAGGAACCCAGAGCAAAGGAATTGGAAATTCTCCAATATCCTAAAGCTCCAAAGGAGGCAGCCACTCTGCCCATCCATGAAATTCTGCATAACGTCATGCTCAGAATGTGGGAGACACCTCTGACTACATCTCCTCACTCTAGGAGACTTGATACTATGTATTGAGTTCCACCATGTCCTGGATTTCAAAAGACTCAGCTGCCACACCATTCAATGGTGGTGGAGTCAACCATGCATAGGATGAAAAGTGCAAAGAGGCATGCATCCAATCCTCCAGGTCGTGAATGCAGGACTCTGGACGCTTTTGGGCGCCAAACTTTTCAGGCTTCCATGCTTTCAGCTAGGATCTGTTCATATATGCTATATATGGGAATGTTCCTCAAGGAAGTTACAGGAGACTTGGAGCTTAGGAGCCCATTTCTCCCAGATGGCAAGAGACAAGACTTTCTTGCTCTAGTTAAGCATGCTCAAGATGTCTCCAAGTTTGTAAATCGTGCAGCCTTTGACTGCTTTGAATGCATCAGCAGAACCTCTGCTATTGCCATTGGCGCACTACGGATTGCCTGGCTTCAGGCATCAGGCTTGGAGACTTGGGTACAGGACAAGTTAGGCAACATTCCTTGCACGGGAGAGAATCTCTTTGTCAAGAATTGGCAGGAAAAGGCTAACAAATTAGATGCCGACAATACTACTCTAGATAGATTGTCAAAATCTACAGCCACTCCAGCCAAAAAGAAGCCTTATACAAAACCCTCTTTCAGCAAAAAGGAAATTTTATCCTTCCTATACCCAGCAGAGTCAAACTCGGGGTCAAGTTGCCCAAAAGGGACAAACTAGACAGCAAAAGAAGCCAAAAGGCCCAAGAGCCCAACCAGCTCTGCAGGTTCAGCCCCCTCAAGGGCTTTGACTCCTTCCTAGAGAGCTTAGCCTTCCTGCCTCTGAGGGGTCCCCAACCCCCCAATATCCCAGGCAGGTTATGCCACTTTGCCAACAGATGGCATCAGATAACAGCAGAAGATTGGACTCTGTCCATTGTAGGAGAGGGGTACAAGCTCTATTTTCACAGCATGCCCCCTCCTACAATTCTAAAGCAATTCAATTCTCCAATCTCCGCAGACGATCTGCTAGATCACGAGGTCTCAACACTTCTTCAGTGGGGTGCATTGGTCTACTCCCCCTATTTTCTTATTCCAAAGAAAACAGGAGGACAGAGACCCATTTTAGACCTCAGAGAATTGAACAAATACCTGTTTCGAGAGAAGTTCAAAATGATTTCTCTAGGAACTCTTCTGCCATACCTTCAAGACCAGGATTGGCTTTGCTCTCTAGACTTAAAGGATGCATACACTCACATTCTCATCCTCCTCATAGGAAATTCTTATGTTTCCTTTTCAGGGGGAAACATTTCCAGTACAGGGTTCTTCCCTTTGGTCTAGCTTCAGCACCAAGGGTATTCACGAAATGCATGGCAGTAGTAGCTGCATTTCTGCGAACCCTGGGGATATTTGTCTTCCCTTACTTAGACAACTGGCTCATTCGAGCCCCTACAGTTGCAGAGGCTAGCACTGCACTGTCTCGCACAATGCAAATCCTCCAATACTTGGGGTTGGTAATAAACTTCCCAAAATCCCAACTTGTTCCTTCCCAATGCCTGGAATTCATAGGAGCCTGTCTAGATACCAGACAGGCAAGGGCTTTCCTTCCACAGGCCCGGTGTCTTCGCATAATGCAACTAGCTTCTCAAGCAGCGGGGAAATCCTCCCTAACTGCTTGAGAGCTACTACAGTTGCTGGGACATATGGCATCCACAGTTCATGTAGTCCCATATGCTCGCCTCCACATGCTAGCAGCTCAGTGGACCCTATCCACACAGTGGACACAGGCCACAGGTCTTTTTATCAGACAAAATAATAAACTCTCAACGTCTAATTTTGTCCCTCCAATGGTGGCAGTCACTAGAAAATCTGACAGTGGGGTCTCCTTTTCATCAACCCCTTTTTCAGGCCACCCTAACAGATGCATCACAGGTGGGTTGGGGAGCACACCTGAATCATCTCTCTACCCAGGGAACCTGGACTCCACAGGAGGCTGGTCTACACATAAACCTCCTGGAATTAAGAGCAATCTATTTAGCTCTTCGAGTATTCCACGCCAAGCTCAGCTACAAGACAGTCCTAGTCCAGACGGACAATTAAGTAGCCATGTTCTATGTGAACAAGCAGGGCAGGACAGGCTCTCTGTCATTATGCAACAAAGCTTTACGACTGTGGGCCCTCGCCAGAGAGTATAAAATTCACCTTCTAGTGGTATATCTTCTAGGCATTCAAAACCTTTGGGCAGACAAACTCAGTCGAGTACTGCTGCTTCACGAGTGGTCCCTCCACCTAGACCAGGTGGCAAAGTTATTTCATCTCTGGGGCACTCCAGATATAGACCTCTTTGCAAGTCCACTGAATGCCAAACTTCCCTGGTTCTGTGCCAGGATTCCAGCTGTCAGGCAAGGGATGCCTTCCTTCTTCACTGGGGTCAGGACTTCCTTTATGCCTTCCCACCCATTCCCCTCATCCCCAAAACACTCTCTTCAAGCTTCAGAGAGACAGGGGTCGCATGATTCTCATAGCGCCACGATGGCCACGCCAAGCGTGGTATCCCCTGCTTCTACATCTCTCTCAAGCTGCACCTCTGGAGTTAGGGCATGCTCCAGATCTCCTTTCCCAAGAGGACAGGACGCTATGGCACCCGAATCCCCAGTCCCTGCACCTCACGGCCTGGTTGCTGAAGGCTTAGACCTCCAGGATCTCAACCTGTCCCAACAGGTAAAGGATATCCTTCAGGCTTCTAGAAAACTTTCCACAAGAAGATCTTATGCCTTCAAGTGGAAACGTTTTACTATATGGTGCTCCAAGAAGGGAGTAAACCCCCTTGTCATACCTTTAGAATTGATACTAGAGTATCTCCTTCACTTATCGAATTCTGATCTAAAGACCAATTCAGTAAGAGTCCATCTTAGTGCAATTGCAGCTTCTTATAAGCCTTTGAATGGACAACCAATTTCCTCTCATCCACTCCTATCAAGATTTATGAGAGGTCTTCTATTAACCAAACTTCCCATTAAGCCACCACCGGTGGCATGGGATCTAAATCTATTCTCGGGCAGCTCATGAAGCCGCCTTTTGAGCCTTTAGCCACTACAACCCTTAAGCTTTTTTGACCTGGAAGGTCATCTTCCTAATTGCAATCACCTCTGCACGTCGCATTAGTGAACTGCAAGCTTTAGTGGCTGATCCTCCTTATACTAGGTTTCATCATGATAAGGTTGTTCTTAGAACTCATCCACACTTTATGCCAAAGGTGGTTTCACCTTTTCATTTGAATCAATCAATTTATCTTCCTGTATTTTTTCCGAGGCCTCACGCCTCTAATGCAGAAAGAAACATTCATACTTTGGATTGTAAAAGAGCCTTAGCCTTTTACCTACAGAGAACACAGCAACATAGAAAGTCCTCACAACTTTTTATAGCTTTTGATTCTAGTCATTTGGGACTTCCAGTCTCCAAAAGAACTTTATCTAAATGGATTGCCCAATGCATGTCCTTTGCTTATGAGAGTAAGGGTCTTCCTCTTCTTGACCATGTCACAGCTCATAACATGAGAGCCATGGCAACTTCCATGGCTAATCTCCACTCTGTGTCTATCGATGACATTTGTCGAGCAGCCACCTGGGCTTCGGTACACACCTTCACAGCCCACTACTGCCTGGATAAAGCCTTCCGTTGGGATGCCTTCTTCGGCCAAGCTGTTCTTCAAAATCTCTTTCAGACCTAATTCAACTCCTACCCACCAACCCTGGTGGGATGCCAGAGATCCATGGGAGGAAGGATTCCCACCTTTCTAGGATGGCACCTTCTTGGGGCTGCCTCCCTGGCATCTTCAGCTAGCTAGGGAGTCCCCATATGTGAAGACTACATTCCTGCTTGTTCCTGGAGATAGCGTAGTTACTCACCTGTAACAGGTGATCTCTGGGAACAGCAGGAATTTAGTCTTCACAACCCACCCACCTCCCCTAGGAGTTCTCTCTCTTTCTCTTTGTCTCTTTCCTTTCTCCCTCTATCCTTTCACTCAGCTACAAACTTAACTGAAGAGGGACAGTTGGAAAGGCGGGAAGGCAGCGCACATGTGCTGAGGGATACTCCCAAAAGCGTTTCTATTGGACGCTGTGGAGCGTTCCCGCGCAGGCTCCGTCGGTACTGACGATACCCATATGTGAAGACTAAATTCCTGCTGTTCCCGGAGATCACCTGTTACAGGTGAGTAACTACGCTTTACCATCCTTAACTATAATTCCTAGGTACTGTAACCAGGGCTGGGCTTAGGGAAGGGGCAAACTGAGAAATTGCCTGAGGCCCTAGCACAACTGCAGGTCTTAGCAAAGCTGAGTGCCCCTGAAAAAGAGCTTTGGGTACCTGATCCAGCGAGGCCTCCTTAATTCCTACCCTGACACCACTCGGTGTATGAGATTCTGACCCTGACTGTGATAGGATTAAAATGTTTTTTGACTCCCCCTGTCAACCCTTTTTCCCTTCTGCAATTAATATTGGGTTTTCATAATTTTATCTGTATATTCCATTTGTTGTTGGTGTTTGGTTTATATTTCCTTGTCTGGTTTTTGTCAGATGACTTTCTTTGTCTCTGGAACTGAAACACACACAAACTTAAATGAACTGGTGCCATGGATCTGAACTGATGCTAATGAGCTCTTGAGACTTCGGACGTTCCCTCTCCCCACAACCTTCTGTGCTCTGGAATGTCAAAGCTCTGTATTGCTTAGGCGGAGGGTTTAAGGGTTGATGTGTTTTGAATCAGCAGAATATACATTTTTGCAGGCATAAAATCCAGTAGGGGCCCCTCCTGGTTGACTTGCGAATCCACCTTGACTCTACCACCCACTTTTAGCTCGTGCTAGCAGAGAGTTGTGCCCAGCTGACGTTAACATCGGTGCTTCTCCGGGCTCCTGAGATGTACAGCTGTTGTAGCCCTGTGAAAAACAGGCTGAAAGCTGCTGGAATGTGGCATTGAACCGGTGAAACAAAAGTGTGTGAACTAGTTCTTTTTCAATAAAGAGAAAACATTTTTGTAAACTTTTTTGAAATGGCATAAACATTTATTTCTTGATAAACTGGGGGAGTGAGGAAAAGCAGTGCAGTTATGTTCCAGAAATGCCAAAAGGTACTGCTTGAAGGTTATATAAATATGTCAATCAGATCAGAAAAGGGAGAGCAGAGGGTTTTTTTCAGTGAAAAGCTAGATTTGATTGGTACAGGAGCTGTGGGAGACTCTGTTCAGTAGAGATGGAGATAGATTAGTGGTGAAAACTGGCTTTTCATTACCACGAACGTACCTGCTCTAGGGCCAGTGCTAGACATACAGGGGCCCAGGGCAAAACTGGTAAGGGGGCCCCAAAGCCTTTCAAAGGTGTGGGGTCCAGGGCAATTACCCTGTTTGCCACCCTCTTAAGGCCATGCCTGACCTGCTCTCTGGGTACCTGATCACCTCTATCTATGATCAAACTCCATTATGTCCAGGAAGGAATCATTTGTTAAATGCAACACCGTCTCCCCAATTATTATTGAAGAGGCTGGGGCTTTTGTATAAACCACTGGGGTTGTAGGTGTGGCAAGTTACCAAATTTAATATCACAGAATGATTTGCCAAACAAGGGAGCACTGTTCTCCAAGCTACATAAAGTTTTGGCATAAAGGTACAAGAAGCCACTTCCGTGGAGGTATGTAATACAAGCGCACTCCGGAAACTGAATTGTTTGGGGCATGTTTTACTGACTGGCGTACCAGTAGTGTCCATTTGTGCTGCCAAATTCGCATGGAGGCGTGTACGTCCATTCCCTTGCTGATAGTGAGATGGTAACACACATAGGTGCCCCTAGCATGAGGTCTGCCACCTCAGTGAGCACTTTGGTAAACATGCCCCTTTGTGTCTGTTAGGATTGGAGTGCCCAAAGTTTCCCAAGGCGTCTACAGAATTATCTGCCACACTGACATGGTGCCCATAATGTATTGCTAGTAATAAACTGGGTGGTGGTGGTGGTGTACTGAAGTAAAGGCATTTTTTTATGCATTGGAAAATACAGATGTGAACATGGAACAGACGTTGATGTGCGTAAACACAAGACTTTCCATTTCAACAAAGTTCTGCATGTTGAAGTATATTGTCTTGTAGGTAACTTAAACATCTGTTAGTAAAATATAGACTTGCAAGTTATGCTCATAATTTGTATTAAATTTAATTTTAAGACATTTACAGCCCACTTCTATCCAATAACATAAGGTCCGACGTGGATAAATAGGGATAATCAAGTACTAGCCAAAAAAGCTTACCAATACAGTATTCAACTAGGCATCGCATCAAGGCATTTCACATAAAGTCTCACTAAACTAAAGTTACAACTTTGGCCAACTCTATTGAGAGTAGAACTATGTTTTTAACATCTTAAAACAGTTTGATTTCTTTCAAGTTGCAGTAATTTAGGTACTTATTCCAATCTATTGGAGCCTTCCTCGTTAATAGTTGTTTTCTTACTAGCAGTGACTAATCTTGGCAAGATTTCTTAGAGAATTGTACACACAACTTCTTACTAGAGAAATTTTGCATGTGAAATAGGGAAAAATAAGTTGGTTGGACTGAAATGTGTGTGTGCTAAACTTACACGCGTTGTGTTCTGTGGGTCTAGAGTTAACGCACTGTGTGTGCTCTACGGTGTACAAAGAAGTGGGAGGTTCTAAGTCTGAACATAGGCAACAAAGGAGTTGGTCCAATTACTTCTTTGCTCTCATGTAGTCATCTTGGAGCAAAGGCTTCCACTTTAAAATAATCCTTGAAATCCAAATTAAGTAGCTTGGCTGCTGTGTGTTTGAAAAGGACTTACCAACCTCTGCTGGGCAGATCTACTTCTACCATCCAGCAGTCTTCCAGGACCTGATGATTGAGTGATGTCTGTGCTTTGGGAGTATCATTTGCAATTGGACGCCAGTGGCTCTATTTTCTGAGAGGTAAGGGTAGTGGAGTAATAAGTTTAGCTGTCCCAGGAATGTGACTGTCTGGGATGGCAGCTGGATAACAGCCACTTGCCTGACTTGGTTCACTTCAGTACATTAGTCTGTAGGGGGCAGCACTGGACCTACTGCAGGAGGGTGGTGCCTAACAGTCTATTTAAGAGCATAAGAAACCGCCCATATTGGGCTTGATGGACCTTTTGGTCTCCCAGTGTCCTGTTTCCAGCAGTGGCTAATCATTTTCACAAGTACCTGACCTCCGATCCCATAAGCTGCCAGTCCCAAGCTATTTACCTCCAGGAATAGGCAGTGGATGTCTCTTGGACTACATTAATAATGGTTTATGGACTTTACCTCTAGGAATTTGTCCAAACCCAGCTACATTACCTGCTTTTACCACATCCGCCGGCAATGAGTTCCACAGACATTGTACTTTGAGAGAATATTTTCTCCTATCCGTTTTAAATATACAACTTTGTAGCTGCTGACATGTCCTAGTCCTTATATTTTTTGAGAATAAACGGTCCATTTGCATCAGTTTGTTCCACTCCACTGAGAATTTTATAGACCTCTCTCATATCTCCCCTCAGCCATCTCTTCTTCAGTCTGAAGAGCGAGAATATACTTCTTCCAAGGATTCCCTCCAAAATTTCTCTCGTCATCCCAGTACATTTCCTATCTCATGTACTGTGGTTTAATGAGAATTCTCTGTGTGGATAAGTGCTAATGATATCTCTGCCCGTTGCATGACCTCTGCCCTTCTGGCTTGCTTCTCTCCAGGGTGTTGCCAGGTTACCACCTTACGGGCCGATGCAGAAAGTCAGTGTTGTGTGTAGAGGTTTTTTAGCATGAGAGTAACACAGACAACGTTGGCAGCAAGCACATGGCATGCAAATGAAGTAGGCACAGAGAGTCTGCCCTCACCGGCAGGCACGTGTGCACAGGTGTCCGCATTAGCTGTGTTCAGATCCCATGTACAAAAAGACACTTGTGCTGGAATTCTGTGTGTCGTGTTTCTCTGCTCATTAGTTTTACTCTGAACTATATTGGTGTCTTTTGAACAGTGATTATTCTCAGCAATATTGCGAGCGAAATGGCTGCTGTCAAGTACCACATACGGTTCCATCATATGTGTGCAGTGATTACATTTGCGCTGATCCCTTTTCTGCATTGTGGCATAACGTCTATGCACGAATATGTGCAGATGTCGCCCTACCTATGCATAGACTGTGTGCTAACATTTCTGTAGCAGTCCTAAACCCTGGGCTTTTGTCAGACTCTTTCCCTCTTGTAAACTCCTGCATGGGGTTTCACACGCAGTGCTCAAGGTGTGGTTGCACTATGGAGCAATAGAGAAGCATTGTGATGCCTTTGTTGTAGTCTCTATTTCTCTCCTAATTCCTAAAATTCTGTTTTGTTTTTGGATGTGGCCACACACTGAACAGAAGATTTCAAAGGATTGTCTATGATTAAATACAGGTTCTTTTCTTGGGTGGTGACTTCTTACGTGGAAACTAGCATTGAGTTATTCTTCCCTACATTCATCACTTTGCACTTGTCCACATTAATCTCTGATGTGGACATTTTTGTCAAAGGCTTTCTGTAAGTCTAAAAATACTTTCCTTATCGTTCCTCCAGTTCAGTCCTTCACCACTGGGTAGTGCACCACCTCCTGCAGCATGGAGACTGGGCATGTCAGAATCGTGACATCACTGGATGTAGCCTGCTGGTCTCTCCCATCAGCCTCAATGTGTCCAGTCTCCATGCAGCAGGAGGACGTAGTGAGCCTAGGTGCTGGGCTCACTAGAGGAACCGATAAGGAGCATTCTTTAGTTTGGTTACTTAAGGGTTTATTTGGGTTACTTTCATTACCTTTCTTTTCTTTGTTAGATCTATCAAAAAACAAAATTTTAATGGAGGGGGGACTCAAACCAGCTTCCTCTCTCCTCTGGTAATTGGTCCGGATGTGTTAGCTGCTCTCCCCTCCTGGGCTGAACGGAGGTGTGTTGTGTAGCATACTTTGGGGCAAAGAACTCTGAGACGTTCAGTCGGGGCTGGGAGCCTCATGGCAGCACACAGTGATCCCTTCAGCTCTCTCCGCTGTAGCGACTCACACATCGCTGTGAACAGCGGCGGATTGCAGGGCAGCGCATGGAAGCACCGGAAAAAGGTATTTAGCCTCAGGGCACTTTCAGCTGCGCGCAGAGAGGGGCAGCATCCCAGCAAGGTTTATTTCGGTGGGGAAGCTTCGGGGCCTGATACGAGGTGCGCCAACGTTGCGCAGGCCCTGCTGATCCTTAAGGGCCGCATTTTCCCGTGCTTTCAGACCGCGAGGTAGCAGCGGTTTTTGGTGCATTTTTTTCTCTAGAGCTGGAAGCTTCGGTTTTTAGGAGGATTAGCTTACTTCAGTTAATTGCAGTAAATTCCTTTGGTTTTATTTACTTTCCTTAGTTTTTGATTTATTTTGCAGGCAATTTCGAAGTGATACAAAAAGAATACACTAAAAGTAAATATTACAGGGTTTTTCTCTTGGGAGGAGCCTCCTTCATTCTTGAGAGGTCATGGTATCTTCCATAGCTTATGCCGTCTCGCCCGCAGTGCTTAGTCTGTGGCACGTGCAGAGGCGCAGTCTCGGTCGACGGGATCTGCAGGAGCTGCACTCGGGCTTCCTGTACTATGGAACATGAAATTCAGGATAAAGCTGGGGAAGATACTCAGAGTCCAGCGACTGCGGGGGACTTGGCGTCCCCTTTGGACGTTCCTGCCATACCCCTTTTAGATAATCTGGCAGGGCCAGCTGCTTCTGGGGTGCCAATAGGGTCTGGGGCGGCCCTGGGAAGTTTTTCTCCAGATTTTGTGCTCATAATGCATCAGGCGTATTGTCTTAGACAGCAGGGGAGGGTTTATATAGCCTGTCCCCGCTGGGCCTTCAGGGCAACCTTTTGGCTCAGAACAGGTTAGTGGCAATCTGGGGAGGCCACGTCGTTGATCGAATGATTCAAGACGAATGGGATGTGCCAGAATCAGGATTGCGAGGTGTAAGAACTATGAACCGACTCTACCCCTTGGCGGACAAGGAGGAAGAGAGATTTCATTCTCCGCGGATAGATGCAGCAGTGTCAGCAGTTATGAAGACGATGACTATTCCGGTGGAAGGTAGTGCCGCCTTGAAGGACGTGCAAGACCAGAAAGTAGACAGATTGTTAAAGCAGGGGTTTGAAGTTAATACTCTTTCATTGCAAGCTTCTATTTGCGGGGCTTGGGTAGCGAGAGCTTGCTTGATGTGGTCACAGCAATTGTGACCGCTGTTGCAGGAGGCACAGGACCACTTAATAGATGTGACACGGCTTGAATCGGGGGCAGCCTATCTAGCTGATGTCCACTATGATTTAATTAGATCATTGGTGAATAGTATGGCTTCTTTGGTAGCTGTGCGCCGCTACCTGTGGTACGAAATTGGGCAGCGGATGTTTCTTTCAAGTCGCGTCTTAGTAAGCTTCCCTTTAGAGGAAGTTGCTGTTTGGTGAAGATCTTGACAAATTGGTTAAGGACTTGGGAGAATCTAAAGGCGGAAGGCTGACCGAAGACAAGTCTACGCAGGGAAGGCCCTTCTCGGTGCCACGCGGTCAGTTTCGTGACTTCAGGCGTTTTCGTACCTCTCGCTTGGGAGGTTTCCAACGAGGTAGATTTGCCTCCAGAGCGCAAGGATTTCGGGGCTTTCGAGGTGCAGGTAGAGGATTCTCGGCTACCTCTCCCACGACTGCCCGAAAGCCACAATGAAGCGAGGCGGGCCCAGGTGGAAATTCA